>OU744277.1:42796402-52796402 GCA_916610125.1 Cheilosia vulpina | reverse complement strand
AAAACTATCAAACTGTCAAATGGAACCTTTTTCGTTCAATATTTTCAATAGAAATGTGCACCCCATCATCCCTTTTAAAAATCGAATGTTTTCCTAACAGATCTTCTTACCCTTCTTCGATTTAAAGGCAGGGCTCATTCTCTGTTTTTCTCACTTTAAATAAATGTGTATTCGAACAACTTCCAGTTGACCCCCCTCGCTAGCCCCCTTCAACTATAAAATTGCATTTTTAAATAAAATACTTTGTATCCAAACCACTTCGCCGTAAACAGCCGATAAAAAGGTAGCTATTGTTTTACTGCAATGAATTTAGTGTGACCCCCCTTGCCAACCCCCTTTTTTGTATACAATCTGACCTCTTTTGGGAGCTTGAAATTCAGTTCCTAGTGAGAAACGAATAAATATTCAAACTTAATGATGATAACACAAGAGTAAGCCACATTTGAGGTATTTGAGTCCCCCTAAGCCCCCCCCCCCCCCCTGATTTAGTAACATATTCTCGTCAATCCCTAGCAATATGGGTATCTATGCACAGCTTTTAATGACTGGAATGTAAATATAAGTTTAAAAATAAGCAGAGAAGGAAAAACAGAGGTACATCCGACAAATTTTTTGGCCGGACTCAAAATCGGAGGAAAATTGTACTGAAACCCAAAGCCGTTAACCTTTTAGATGTTAATTTCTCTAATAGTCCGCCAATTTGTTTCGTCTTTCACTCATAATTTGGTAGTCGTGTGGGGTCCCAAATTCAGAGTCAAACACTATCCGAAGGCCAAACACATTCTACCCTCTTCCCACAATTGAGTAGAAATTTCCCGAGTTGATTGGTTATGTGACACTTATAGCTTCACTCAAATGCCCTATTAAGTCAGAGTGTCTCTCACTAGAGCTTTGAACTTTTCCCAGCCAAAGCCACGCAAACATGTGGTTTCACGATAGACCGCATACGCTTGGTCTTAATACTAGTCTTAGCTAAGACAGCCACGTAACCTTGCATTGGATTAGTGAGGGAGAACGTCGATGTTTGTGACATACTAGCAACCCATTCCATTCCAAGCGTTCCAAAAAAAAAAATTACACACAATCATATAAACCCTAGACCCATGGTACTGTATGGACAACAACAACAGCGTCAAATATTTGCTAATGCCAGCGGGACTAATAAGCAACTTTTTGGAGTGCACACTAAAAACTTTAATTTTCCTCAATGCATTCTCTTGGCTAAACATAATGAAGTTCTGACAAGACAATCATTTAGCAACGTTCCATCTTCCTTCCGGTCGCAAATAAAGCAATTCGAAGTGGCTACCATTTTCGCAGCGAAAAGATGCACTCCAAAGCGCCAGCCTTGTGGTATGCCATGAAACCAATTCGTGTTATCTTGGAATCACAAATATGCAACACTCCCCCTATCGCACACATACACTCGCTTATGTGGGTACATGCATCGCAAAATAATGATCCACCATCACAATTTACTTAATAACAGCATATAAACCTCCCAACGAGGGCGAACAATTTAATCGCGTGGGAGTCTGTTGTTGTTGTTGCTTTCTATTTTTATTTTTATTTTTATTTTTCTATTTTGTGCTGGTTCGTAGTTTCGCCTGCCCTTCCAATGATATCCATCAGTTGTGATTCGCACGCAATGTAATCTCGCAACACCGCATGTTTGAAAATTGAAAGCTTCGGTCGACTCTTGTCGTTTTGTCGCTGCGGTTCGCACAAAGAGGCGCAGAAGACATATAATTTTGCTCAACCAATTACGTTTTTATATTGCGACCGATAAAAATCAGCCTGCCAAACACAAAATCCGATCAAATAAGAGAAAAAGCAAATTTAATATCGCAATGACAATTAAAATGACAAAAGCAATTGTTGTTGGACTCTTTGTCTTTCGGTAGATACGATTGATGCAACCGTGCAACGTGTGTGACAGCGGAAAAAGCTCTGCAGTTTCTCACGCTTTCAAATCGGAATGTCGTAGTGTTTTGACGCTACTCCCCTGTCCCGCCAGAGAGATAAAGAGCAGCAAGAGAAAAGCGTCGCGTTAAAAACGCATACACGCAGCATACACGAACCCATGTTCTTCTCTTCGATAAAATGTTTTCCTTGTGGCAGTTGCGTGTGATATGGGATGGGGTAAATCGCTGTTCTGCCATGGCCTTGACGGTGGTGGCTGTCAGTCAGCCTGCTTCCCCTTTTTTGTTAAAAGCAACAACGCACACTGCACTCTTTGCATACACATATACCCTCTCAGAGAGTTTGGATTGTGCAGTGTGCACCCACTGTCGTTAACAATACGCCTCTGTACACGATGCAAAACAATTCGCTAATTGGCAGCCTTGAAGGAGACGCTCAGAAATCGCCAAGAAAAGTTGAATTAAAGCTTCTGCCTGGTCTCGGGTGGGAATGGGAAATTCTTGTGGTGAGTTTCGCGCGCCCATGTTGAGAAGAATGACAGTTGGGGTGGTTAAAAACGACTGTCAATTGCGTGATGTAATACTATTTAAACTCTCGCTCAGAAAACCCATTTGTATGGCAGACACGTTCTCAAATACATCACACTGACAGAACAAACGTCAAATTGAAGAGAAAACTTTGACAGAATGCGGCGATTCCGTGTGTGTGAGAACCAATTTCGCTTTGCTTTTGTTTGGCTCTCTATCGACAGCGGAATATGATTATGATAATTGGTGGAACGAACAAATAACGAAAAAAGAAATGTATAGTCGCACCCAAACATCTAATATGGTCATGCTAATTATGTTGTTGGTATAATTAGGGAGCTGTGTTCATGTGCACTGTGATATAGATATTTGATATGTGGAAGCAGTGGTTGTGTCGTGAAATTGCAGGCAGCTCTAGTGTTTCGCTGGAAACAAAGAGTGTAGGTACATCAATTACTTCTAAGGTGACATGTGTCACGTGACTAATTGCAGTGCAATTTGTTTCTTGGGCAAAATAAGAAAAAGGGAAAGAAGAAAAGGGAAAGGAAAAGAAAGCCTTACGTCATTGTGCGTTTAATTGAAACGATTTGAATACTTTATTAGAATGCGACCTGATTATCGTCTATTGATGAATTAAATACGAAGTAATTGACGGAGAACGGGCTTGATAACAGTCAGTATATCGGTATTAAGCACCGCAGTCTATATTGTCGATGGCTAGAAAAATCAGCTGTTTGTTGTCAGCCCCTTCGCATATCGCGTTGTTCAAAGGTAGATACGAGCAATTGCAGTCGATTATGGCAGTTAGATAGTAGGCAAATGCTGATAAAACAATATTGTGACATATGGAGCTGTCAAATACACACAAATTTTGCGATTAAAGTTATAAGCGAAAGCAGTGATATTTGGTGAAAATGTGCTGAGGTGTTGGATTGGAGTCAATTGGAGCAATTCATGTATTTGACATCTGTCAGTGGAATGGTGTTAGATTTGTTCTAAGAGCTTGGTGTAATGCAGAGCTTAACAATATTCGTTTAAAGTTTTTTTTGTTTGCTTTTTTTAAAGACGAAAAACTGTCAAACTGGATGAGTTGGTGGTAAAAACAAAACAAAACAAAGACATGGATGTCAAATTCAAAATTCAAAAGAATGCTGTAAATAAATAATGGACAAGTGAGAACCGTTTAATATGCCTCCAGAATAAGTAGCCCCTTCTTCTGACTGAATGAAATCTGTCATTAGTCAATTGTGAATTTTTATAATTTGACAGCTGCTAAGAATGAAAGAGCGGTAATATCGAGAACTAGTAACAGCACATGTCTTAAATTTAGGCAATGGGTAATAATATTTAGCCTAAAATGAAAATAAAAAAAAAAAAACAGCAGCACGCCTTACTAATATAAATTAAAATTCGAAAAGTTGCTCCTATATAAATAAATGGGACCCATTTGTGTGCGCGTACGAAACAAGCCCACATGCGTGCTTTGGTCTAACAAGTGCAGTAATTTTTTAATGTGCAGAAATTAGCGCACATTTATGTGCGTTTATGACTTTTAACCATCTGAAGCTTTTACCAGCAAGAAAATCTGAAATATATTAAACTTGAGGCCAAAATTTTACAGTGACCTATTTTTGAATACCGGAAAAATATCAGTCACAGAAGCAAACTTCAAAGGTCTTTAGAATGCAGTACCTAGCGCACATCCTAACAAATTATGCATCATCTTTGAAAACCATTTTGCATAAAAGTAATAACCTACAAAAATATATGCACCGCATTGAAATAATAGGTACACATATGTATATGAGCAAGTTAACAAATATTTTTTCAATTAATTATCTAGTAGTTGTTTTGCTCAACATAATAAAATTAAAATTTAAAACCGCGTGCCAAATAGTAATTCATTCAATTGCGCACACTGATATTATATGCAAATGCTGCCGTAATTAAAGACCTAAGACAAATTTTTATATATTAAGAAATACCTACGATAAATAATGATATAAATATATAGGTAATAGAAATATTTGGTATCGAATTACTTTGTGTGCGCTTTCTCCAATAAGACTCTATTATAAATATCCACAACCTGTGGCGTGAATTTCTTAATTTCTATTTTAACTTAAGTAACTAAAACAAACATGTTATCAACAATACGAAAGGACCCTTTCATACCAATTTAAAAGCAAAGGGAACTTTCAACTATTACGCACCACCTAATAACAGCATTCACCTAACCGCACACTAAGTGTGCGATACAAGTTGAACTTAGTTCTGCGTGTGCGAATAGCAATTTTCGCATACCTTTAATTTAATATTCCTAATAAGTGCTGTGTTACGGATTGAAAATTTGCAATTTGGTATTGCCAAAATTATCATTACCCAAACTTGAACGCAAATTAACTTCACCACACATCCCAGCACTCGCAATTACTCCTTCGTGGATAGCATGCGATCAATGATGCTATCTCTGTTAATTTTCAACACTCGTCCACTTTATAATTACCAATTCTGATCACATTCCTAACCCCATTAGAGTCCAGCACTAGCACATAGCAACCTACTAAATTACTGCCCAAATCTCAAAACGACTTCTAAATCTATACACTGTCATCCTTGCAATTCCAATTTCCTGCCTAATCACAACCGCGATCAATTTATTTGTTATTCCAAGCGTTCATTCCCACCAACACCACTGCGAACAAAAATAATGTGCAAGAACACGCCAACCATCAATGTGCTACTGTCACTGCCGGCTCTCACTACTGTCATCGAATGCAACGCAACAAAATGTATTGTATGTAATCAGCAGCGCAAACAAAAATAAAAATTGTAAAAAAATTTAAATAAAAACTAATAAAAAATGCAAAACACTCTAGAGAACGATTGCATAACGTTCGCTTCTGGTACTCGCATACGCAGACAGGCGCAGTCGGCGTCTCGTCATTCTATACGTTCATATATCGCGAGGAGATAAACTTAAATGCAAAATACGAACTAACATATATGGCTATATACAGAGAGGAGGACATATTAAAAAATGTATATATATCTGTCAAGAAAACAAAACAACAAAGCGAGACCTCTGCATGTGTGTGCATCTTGAAATTATAAAAATCGAGAAAAAGGAACAAGGAAAAAAAAATCCGCTTGTTCAAGGCCAAGGCCATCATATACCACAACCATATTGGATGCGAGTGCGACGATGACGATAACTACGACAGTAACATCGCCGATCTGCCTCTGTCTTTCCACAGCGAAATTTATAGCCCGATCGTTGAGCGCGATCACATTGAGTTTGGCGGAGGACCGATCACGACTTGGTCAGTCGGTCAAAGCTTTTTGCCAGTGATCACGACGATCGTCCTTTACCAAGTGATCGTGGCTCTGGCTATGTATCGGTGCTGATCGTAAAGCTGATACATAATTTATCTGAAGCTTTTGTAAAAACCCAAACAGCGATTTCGATCCTAAAACGATCGTGCCCGGCGCACCGTGTGTCAGAGCTTCACTTACATCATCATTTGTGTGGCTGAATTATATTGATAAAAAAAAACAAACACATACACAGAATGCACGATAATCATGCTGCGCCGATGGTTGTGTTTGCTCGCAATGATGTTCATGTGGATTTCTGATCTCTGGACTGGAGGGAAGCGGACACTACAAGATAAGTGATGGCGTTTGTGTATATAAAATTTATGCGATCATCATTAATCTCAGCGCGATGTGTTGTGGAATGCATTCGAAGGAGTAACCTTCTCTGCGAATAAAAAGTGTGTGCAAGAGCGGGCGCTTCTTTAGAAAGCCAATGCCAGGCGGTTTGATGCACTATCTATGGGTAGGGCAAGGTATAAAGATTTAATTTTGGAGGAATTTCCAAAACTAGTTGATTAGTGTAAGATTAAAGGCGATATAGATGTCATACATGTGCGCTGACTTATAAAGACAAAGTGCACTTTTGTATGTATCTATATTGTATTCAGTCCTTAAACGCGATATTTTTACTATCGCACACATGTGTGCGCAATACTATTTGGTGTGCGCAAACCTTTATCATAAGGTCTGAAAAGCACAATCTTATGAGGCTATTCTTATATTAAAGAGTGTATATTTAAAAACTATTAGCAATTGAAAATTAAATCAATCACGTAGAAGTGTCAGGCACCTGGTAAATGCAAAAATTTGGTGCAATTTTCTCAGCCTTTCAATTCAAAATAAAACGCCTAGTTGGAGCTGTATATTTGATGTACATTATGGGAGTGCAAAATTGAACATAGATTATGTTATGTGGTAAGTAATTGCTGAAGCAGTCACTTAAAAGAAGTCTTAATCTAAGCGCACACATTACGCAGGTCTTTTCCTGAGCAATGACCTGCGTAATCTAATTCAAACACGTAGTCTATAATGACATACTCAATTGAAAACTTGACTAATGGTACTTTATCGCAGATTTGCAATAATTTTTCATTTAAATGGCTAAAACTAAGTACACTCATGTGTGCGCAAACGCGATTTGGCAGCTTTATCAATCCACCCCCCTTCAGGTCGTGGTTAGAATAGACCTGAGGTAAGGCATGCCTGTCGTAAGAGGCGACTAAAATACATTCGTGTTCCAAAGTCATAGCACAGCGTTATAGCGTTAAACGACCCGTGATGAAACCTGAATGATGCTGAGGTAATAAAGCATAGCCAACGGAACACCACTGATGGGATTTACTGCGATGGGACACTAAGAACCCTTCAAAAGTAAGAGGTATTTTATAAAAGGTTCGTGTATTTGTACTCAGGTATTGCATATGTCCGATTTTTTATAGAGCTTAAAGTAACATGAACCAAAAGTTGTTTTCTACATACACATTAAAAACTGCGAAAAAAACCACCATGGCCGTGTGCGGAACCTAAACGCACACTCTAAACAGACAGAACTTCAGTTTTTACATGACATTAGATAATATTTTGGAATCAAAGTTCTTTCCTGATCAAGCTGAGAGCTTTTTACCATTATTATACAACTGCCGCTGCTTTGAATTGGAATTTGAACTGGAATTTAATTCTTGTTAGCGCACCCCATCGTCGCACATCATTTTGAGCGTTTTGTTTTTATTAAAAAAACAAGCACCCTTCAGCATTTATGAAGCGGACATTTGCTAAGAGCAATTGTAAGAACATAAAAAGTTAGAAAAAAACACTTACCTTAAACTAGAACACTCGCCAGTCGGGCGTTACCCGTCCAGCAATCCATAAGATTGTAATTTTTCTTGGCCGTGTTGCCAGATTTCCCCGTGGTTTACAATACGTTTGTGGCGTCGTCGGTGGCAGCGGTGGCGGCAGCTGCTACGACTGCAATTAATCCGTGAGAATGCACAATGTGAACCAGCACAGACTGTGTGACGCCTACGAATATATGCTCAGTCCAGTTTAATTGATCAGTTTCTATATAAATCCTTAGCGCTTCAACTTTTAGTCTGGTTTTTTTCTATTTTTTTTTTCTATTTGTTTCTTAATTATCCCTCCTGTTGTCCTTGTAAATATGTAATGTGTGCGAAGCAGTAATTTTAAACCAAAGTTCTAACGATGACAACGCACGGGGAGCCCTGTAACAAAATGGAAGAAAACCGATTAGTAGCTATACAACAAGTTCAAGTCTTCGAAAATAACAGTGCACCCCTATCAGGATAATTACACGGAAAAGTTGTTCCTTCCCCCGCTATCCAATTATATGGTGCTCATGCATATTGTCTGTGCTATTTGCAATGTGACACTGTGTGTGTGGAATAAAAACTACAAATTTTCAAAATTTCGCCTGGAAAAACTATACCCAAACCCAGAATACGTATATAGTCCCAATGGCATTCGTTCTCGCAAAGTTCTCAAGTTTACGTGTTTTTTTGTTTTTTGCTTTGTTTTGCGTATTTTTCTGTTTCATTTCTATCTCGCTCTGCTTCATGGGGTAATTAAAAAAGAGTGAAAGTGTTCACACGGTATCAGCCCCAAGAATCCGTATATGCTGCATTCTGTGCATAAATCATTGTGCACCTACCCCTACTGACGAACTGGCTCATTGCAGCCACCGACCCCCAACCCCCCTACCCAGCGACAGTGTAGACACACATATGACGAGCGAAAGGAGCATCATTAATATGCATGCACCATCTCCCAGACCCACCGAAAGGATGGTAGTGGCACTGGTTTTTGAGGGTCGCTTTCACACAGAGTACGAGTATGCGGATGTTGTTTTGGTTGAATGTACAGATTACAGCGCAAAGGTTGTTGCCATCACTCATTCACAACAACAGCATCATCGTTATACCCCGCCCGTATGGCTGCATCAGTGGAGTGAAACAAAATTGCACAGAGGAATTAGAAACATACGGCCAAAAAAAAAAACACTTTCTCTGCTCCAGCATCATGTGTGGGCGGTTATGAGGGGTGGGTTTTCGAAAAGTTTTACACCCCCACCGAGGATTAACTCATTTTATGGATATAATTACTATGCAAATGGAGAGATGACACACAAATTAAGGAACACAATCGCTGCCGGGCTTAAGGATGCAACTAGAGGAGTTTCTGTTTCTACTTTTTTACGTTCGCAGATAAAGTATGTAGCGCAAGTAATCCAGATCTAAAAATAGACTTGAAACAAATAAAAATTACCAACAGCTCGTCTTTGAGATATCTTATCCACACCGATGATTGTGAACGAGGTAGTTCGCTTCGCTCACGGTCACATCTTATCTTGGACTGGGTCACTCTAAAGTACCCCAGGCGTGCTCGCCACACTGTAGAAAAGTTCTATGACTATAACCAATGCTCTTTGTCAAGCAAGTAAGCCTTGCTCACGATCCTATTTCATATATCCATGTCCAGCACCACACGTTTGCCGGCCCATTCTCCGCGCAAATATGTCACAAGGCCTCCGAAGCGCTTCTAATTTCCACAGCGTTCTTCGAAATTATCCCCAATTCGTAGAAAACCTCAGTAATCCAATAGCTTGCAGCAAACATTGCATCATTATAGACTACCTATATGCAAACAATTAAAGCGCTGCCCACTACGCGATAAACGAAATAGTATACGCGTTCCAATTTCAATTGAATGCAAAACGCACGTTAGAATGGTTTCCGTATAGATATTTCCTAAGAATATTGCCATCGTGAGACCCTAAATGGTGCCGCATTTCGTCATAACTATGCACTCCGTATACTCGTCGTTCGAATACTCACGACCGGAGTGTGGTGGTGGATTCAGTATTTTTTTTTATCGAATTACATGGAAAACAGCACTCCGTGATATCGCACTACTACATTTATTTGGTGTGCAACAGGAGGTCTCTTGAAACATGTGTAACTCCCTAACTGTAGCTCTGAGCGATGGAAATCTGATCTTGATTCTTGCTTACATGTGTCAAATATGGAATAAAATAAAAAAAAAAGAAGGAACAGCAAAATAGGTACGTTTAAATTTTACGAGGTAGACGCGGCAAATTGTCATTTTACGATTTGTACGATAATTGAAAAATAGACGAAACGATTTCCTTTTTTTTACGTGGAAAGCACTAAACGATACGGCTGCAGTTCTCAGAATTGCAAATAAGTGTGAATCACATTGCCGGGGAGAGTTTTTATGGACAAATTTTTCGATAGATCGTGTTGTTTGATAGGCGGCGCAGAGTCTCATTAGGATATGCATTTGGGTAGCTTTTTTGTGGGAGGATTGCTACTATTTTTTTTTCTCAGACTCAAACAACCTGATCGCATTTTTGGTTTTTGTATAGGTATTATAGGCTCGCGTGACTGTAGGTCCAAGTACAGGAACTAAGGTTCCTGAATCTCAGGAAATCTCTTTAATTGATCAGATTTAGTGTCGGACTTTCATGTAACCAAAAAAACATGAAACCTTATTCTTTCAATTATTTTAAGCAGAAAGAATGATAAACTGGTTTAGCAGCTTAGGAGATGAAGAGACGTAAACTCGTTGGAAAATAAAACAGAAATCCAAATACTCTGCTATAGAAACAATGGAGCGGGTTAGCGTTAAGGACTACTGTAGAAGGTATGGCGAAGTTGAGGAGAAAGAAAGATCCAAACGTGACATAATACACATCTGCCTAGTTAGAGTAGTACAGGATTAAGATCCTTGTGAACTACTAGTATTTTTGTTTCCTAAATTAAAATATATCAGCATCCTACTGCTTAAAAGACTGAGTTGTCCTATAACCGTTGATGCGGAATTCGTGGTTTGTTCCATTGGTATATAAAATAAGTACAATACATGGAATCCCGAGAAAACCCAAACTCCAACTTAAGGTTTTTTTTACTGCGCCACCTCTCGCGAACGTCTGATAAACATCCGAGAGTATAACTGAAAGAGCTTCTCAATTAGCCGTTTGGACTCGGCATAAAATTGTAGATCCCTTCCATTCGTCCCAAAAATAAAAACTCACACAAGACGAATGGTTGTGAGAAGCTAGGCCTAGGGTCCCTACGGAACTGTTGCGCCAATTATTAATTTATTTTATTTTACAAAACATGATTCTCGTTGTACAGTTTTACAGCCTTTTGAAATCGCGTTTTACGAGACCGTAGAGTGGCTTGTGGAATCATTGAGGCCAGGCAGCGTTATTCAAATATTTTTTCTTTCGACTATGTTTAAGCGTATTGTTAGTTTAACGTATTAAAAATTGATTTCCCTGCAGGCGACTTATAGTTGGTGATGAAGCTTGCAACACGCAGTCCTTAAACCGGTTAAGCCATGTCCCACGCATTTAAGTAGAATAATTTGAAATAACCCTCACCTAGTCTATGTACTTTCGGTCTTTATTAAAACGGGCTATTTCTATCGCCCGTCTTAATATTAAAATGAAAAACATATTTTTAGAATACTGAAATATAAACTGGTAAGTAATTTCTTATAAGCGAGGGGCTCAGGTTCGAATACCGAAAAACACCAAATTCCAACTAAAGAATTTTTTCTACTGCGTGAACATCTGACAAACATCAGGGAGTAAAACTGTCATGAAAAAGGTTCCCAATTAGCCGTTTGGACTCGGCATAAAATTGTAGATCCCTTCCATTCGTCCCAAACATGAAAAACTCACACAAAAGACATGGTTGTGAGAAGCTACGGACTTGTTGCGCCAATTTTTTTTTTTTTTAACTACTCAAGTAGAAATATTTTTTTTTTTTTTTGTATTAAAAAGAATAGATATCTACGAAGACCTGTACCACCTGAATTTAACTTAACTTTATCGTGTTTCTTCAAAATATAATTTTTATTATGGAATAGTATAACGCAAACTTTTTTTAAATTTAAAAGAATAATAAAATGTTGTTGGATTTAAGAAAAAAGAACCAGCAATGCAATTAAATCCCAAAAATCTACATTTAAAAAAAATCCTCGTCACAAAATACATGTTCTCATGAAAAACCTAATATTTGACTACCAGATATTATGCTTTTTTAGGACGTAAAAGGCTAACGTATAAGAATTTGATATGATATTTTAAAAATAGATTTTCAAACAGTTTTATACTTCTCTCTCTTTGAATAAGGCTTTTGGATAAATCACTCAAACCTACTGATTGATGATAAATGGTATTCGGTTTGAAATTACAATTTTTAATACTTTCCGTATAAAATATTTTCAAGCTTCCTACTGCAATGCAACTCAATAGGAATCTGCTTTCGAAAACATAAGAAATTAAAAAAAGTTTCGTTATTGGTAGAAATATTATTTTGAAATAAGTGCTTAGACGAAAATCCTTCAGACATCTTTCGCGATTGCTTTATATTTATTAATACATATTATTAATTAAGTATAGTATTTATTTGTTTCTGAATTGTTTAAAAGTAGACAACTTTTAGGGGGGTTGGGTTCGATATCCCGCCTATTATATTCCCGTCTTTTTATAATCCCGTTTCTTAGCAACTACTTTTGATTGTAAAAGCGGGATAGTAAGAAAATTAAAATAAATTAAGCGATGAGTGTTTTTTTGAAATGCAGTTTATTTTAACATTTATCATTTTTAGAGGAATTAACAAAATAAGAAATAAATAATATCAAAATAAATTTTTAAGTAATAAATATGACAATCTTCCATAATTAAAAAAAAAATATAATACTACACAATATAAATTGGCGCAAACTCCAATTATTGTTGCAGCAGTAAATGATAAGGGTAAAACCGTTAGCAAGAGGTAGGTTTTTATGTGCATTATATACTACAAGGTGGCGCAAAAATAACCTTCCGATGTTTTTTGGCTGTAATTTAAAAAAAAAATGAAAAACTTTGATTCTGCTTGCGGATTTTTTTATTTGGTCTTTTAATTTTTTTTACATCAAGTCGAGAATATTATGTCATGTAAATGGCCGCCGCCACAGTTGATTGTCATTTGAGCCCTTTTTATGGCATTTTCCATCACTTTGGCCAAAACTTCCGGCGATAGGTCCTCACATTCTTTACGGATATTGTCTTTAAGAGCTGCAAGAGTCTGAGGCTTGTTGACATAAACCCGCGACTTCAAAAAGCCCCACAAAAAGAAGTCTGGAGCGGTCAAATCAGGCGATCTTGCGGGATAGTGCAAATCGCCAAAAACGACCCGGGAACACCGCTTTCAGAATATCGGTTGTGGCACGCGCAGTGTGTGCCGTAGCTCCGTTCTGTTGGAACCACATGTCCTCTAGTCCTAAATCGTCCAATTTCGGTAGAAAAGAATCGGTAAACATGGCCCTATATATCAAATAAATAGTCACCAATATTCCGCGTTCTGGAGCAGTGTAGCGTAACATTGTTTATTAACGTGTATTTCGCATGTGTTTACTACACAAATGTCAAAACAGAACTGACATTAGGGGCCAATCGCAAAATTTATAGCATTTTCTGATAGGAGGATTACTTTTGCGCCACCTTGTATTTTCGCAATGCGTAAAAACAATGTAGAATATGTAAGCAAAAACAAATATATATAAACTAAAAACATTCGGATGCATTTTCTTTTTGGTCGAGTATTTTTAATATTTTTAAATATATAATAATATAATAAAAAAGCGCATATAACCAACATCTATTTTTTTGATAACAAAGTTTTGTAAAAAAACGGGATAAGCGGTATTCGGCGGGATTTTAGAAGACGGGATTTAAAAAAAAAGCGGTATTTTAGCAGACGGGATTTTAAATCTTTTTTATCGGGATTTTTGAAAAGCGGGATTTCAAAAAGCGGGATTCCGATACGCTCCACTTTTAGGGAAACAATAGAATTGGTATAAGTTCAAGATATATTTGACTATGTCGAGAGTCAATGCTGACTCAATAATTTAAAATTTATTTATTTCTTAAAATTGAAGAGATAAATTAATTAAAAACATTAGATATAATCATCACATCATTGTAAGTTTGAAAAAATATGTAGAATTTAGGTATAGGTAGTACGATTGCTTTTAGTTGCTCATTCTTTCATAAAAATGTTTGACTTAAAAAGTGGCAACTTTTTAAATCAAAATTAAACTGCCTATGGTCTTCGTAGCTCAGAACGATAGCACTATTCATCGCTTCCTACAGTTTTACAATTCAGTAGCACCCAGTTTGTCTAATAGTTTTAGATTAGAAGTGTTCAAAAATCCTTTTCATTCGACAGAGAAATAAATAATTTATTAAAAGTAATTGTATAGTTTTGCGTAGGTATGCTTACTTTTAAATTAATAAAATAACGTTATTATTATCAGATTTGTTAACATCTTATAATCACCCCACAATATTTATATTTATAACATTTGTATTTATATATTTATCTGAAATTTTTTTTTTAAACGTACTTTAACTCAATTATTGCATCCGTCGTAACTAAAGGATGTATTAAACATTCCTCAATGTTTATTAATGTGACATCTGCTTCACTTCATTCAGTTACTTACTTTTTTTGTTTGCCAACTAATGCAATGTTGGTAATGTGATCATTGATTGGAATAAAAATGAAAAATATATGAATGAATGAATTCTTTTAATGTTTGCGGTCTGTTTCGAAATGATTTATATAAGAAATACTTGTTACTTTTATTTTTATTTCACCCAAACATTATTTATACAAATTTCAAAGCGTACTTAAAAAAAATAAACAGTGGTAACCCTTTTTCGATGAAAACTTTAAATTAAAAAAAATTCTTCTACGATAGGTATACAATTCGTATCATTAATTGATCTCAAAAAAGACCTCGGTAAAATATTTTATTGCTCCAAGGTTGTCACTTGTCAGCAAAGACAAGCAAAAGACGAAAATCTTAGAAAGGACTTACTTCTGAAATCAAAGTCACAATAAACTCACAAAAAAAAATATATCGCTAACCGCCTTCGAACAATTCGATCATGTCATCAAGGATCATCTAATGATAAGTGGAATACAAATCAAAAAGCGTGGTAGACCCAATCCCTTGACACTGCATCGAACCAAGTATTTGAGTATTTGGGTTAACGCTTTTAGCTAGTATTGCTGCAAAGAAACAACTAACCTTCCTAATTCTTCAATAAGCGAAAAAATAAAAAAATGTTCAGCATACGGCACGTTCGCCCAGCAGCAGGGTTTCCCAAACTGATTCATTTTATGCCCCAATCTAAAGCTCTCACATATTTCACTTAAAATCTACTTAGAACCGCCATCATTATTCCACTATCCTAAGAGATTTCCACTAGATAATTTTTCGAATTAAAAAAGGAGTAAGTACCTACGGACGCAGAACAAATCAACAAACCCTGTCCGCCGATTTAATTAATGCAATTATTGTTAAACAGCAAGTCGACCGCGAAGACATCAGCCACCAGACATCGTCGTCGTCGACGACTATAATAGCGACAACGACCTAAGTAGCCACCAACTCCAAGCTGAGTGAGTATAGAAATTCAAAAAGTCAGGCAAAAAAAAATCACATTCCTAGCACCTGGAGTTTGGGTAAAACCTTTAACTTGGGCTTCCTGCACCCCACCCACTGTGAGGTAAGTCTATACGTGCATACAGATGAAGAGATTCCTTTTGATGGGTTTTTTTTCCCGGATTCGGACTTGAAGAAGCCACTTGAAAAACGAAGAAAAAAAGAAAACGAAGGAAAAAAAAACCCTTAAAATTGAGGAAAACCAGAAACACAGAAAAATCAAAACCAAGAAGGAATTAGAAATGACAGGAGTAAAAGACACGGACACTCGAGTGTGTGTGTGTATGTAAAGGGCTTTCACTTTCCCTTTCGTTTGACGGTCGATGAATTTGTCTGACGGATTCTTTTTTTTTTGTTAAGAATCCTACAAATGGGGTGGCAGTGGCATACAAAAACAAAAAAATAAATTATAAACAGAGGAAAAAAAACAACAACGTCTAACGAGACGGTTATTTCACTTTTCCTTTTTGCGCGATCCTCACCCTTTGTTCCATGCTCCTTGGGTGAATGTTTTCCCTTTTCATTTTTCGTCGTCGACGTCGTCGTTGTTGTTGCTATTTTTATTTGTTTCGTCGTCGGTCGCATTCCTCGTTGATGAATTTGCAAGCGCGAAATTGCAATGTCTGGATTTTTTTTATTGCCGCTTATCGCAGGTGGATTGTACACTAATACAGTGTCAGAGCGCAAACCCCAAAACTTGGGTATTTAATATTTTTGCCGGTGTTTTTTTTTTTTTCTCCTGTTGTTGTGTTGCTCTGTGCTTCCTTATCGATCGGTATGTCTGGAGGCGCACACACATCAACCGAACCAAAATGCAGGAAAAACGGAGAAAATCTTGCTGAAATAACTACTAAGATACGGCTACGACAGAGAAGAAAGCTAGGCAGGACACCCTCTGCCCTTTGTTGTCCATAGAGCACACATATACACGTTGTGTAGTGTATAGTGCGCTCATCCACCCGTCTGAGTCATTTTGTGCTGTTCGTGTATTCAGCGCCATAAGGATCCGACATTCTTCTTGCAGCAGATATCCCGTCAGAGTCTGGCCCGGCCGCCCGAGCAGTCATCCAAAAGGCAGACGACTATAACGATGATGACGACGACGATGTGTGCAACCATACAGGTGGTGGTTGGGAAAAAGTCTGCACACTGTTCAGCAGACGTTGGCCGTTGTGTCAGCTAGCAGTTGGAGTCATCTCGGGGGGTGGTTGGCTATTGCGACGACTGTTGAAGGAGGAAGTCGCTCTGTCGTGGTAGTGGTGATGGTGAAGGTGACGCCGGGTTTGAGTGGTATGATGTCGCATGTTTTCGCGACGTTAGCATTAAATTGCAAAACTCCTCATTTCGGTCCGTTTTTTGTCCTTGTTTTCGGGTGAGAGCGGCGCGGATAGGTTTGATGAATTTAATAAGTCATATGTGCGCCGCGACGGTACTGTCCAACTGGTGAGGGCGGCCGACCACGACGGGTAATGAGAAATTTCGAACAACTAATCAAAGAGAACATAATGGGAAGAGCTTTAATCGCTCCTAATCAGAATTTCGAATGTGTCTAGCATAACGAGGAGGCGACTGGAACAGGAAATTGCTTGCAGAAAGTTATTTGGCAACGACAATGGGTGTTTTTTTTTCCCAACTCTATAAACATTCAGCCAGTTCAGTTACTGTGGGTACAAACAGTGTGTAGGTCTAGGTAGGTGTGCAAAGTGAAATAGGTATAGAATCGGACGGGCGGCACTTCTTGGGGGATACTTCTTGAATTCTGTGCCATATGCTGGTGATTTTGGATAAATCTAGTAGGTAATACTTAACAAGATTAAGGGATCGGACTGCATTTTACATCAGAATGATTTAAAGCAGAAGGCTGGATAAACGCACTTGATTGAATGGTGTGCTCGACAGATGTTCTTACCTCAAAACGGAAAAAAAACAATATAGAAATATCTAAATACACTTTTGGCGTTGGTGTGCGCAAGAGTATTGCGCACATGATTGACAAATGTGCTCACTTTTAAACGGAGACAAAGTTCTATAAAAATTCCAGTAAGAGACTGATAAAAGGGCATATCCACTGTTGACTCGTCGATGTGCGCTAGATATTTGCATAGTTGCTAGACAGATGTGCGCATAAGATAGCGATTTAGTATAAATAAACTACAGACGACGATGTGCGCTTGAAACTACCGCCGTATATAAGAAGTATTTCGACAGACAGATTTGAAGATCGAGGATTTTTCAACATATTAGCAAAGTTGCTAGAGAGATGTGCGCATAAGATAACGATTTAGTATAAATACACTACAGACGATGATGTGCGCTTGAAATTAGCGCAGTATATAAGAAGTATTTCGACAGACAGATTTGAAGATCGAGGATTTTTCAACATATTAGCAAAGTTGCTAGAGAGATGTGCGCATAAGATAACGATTTAGTATAAATACACTACAGACGATGATGTGCGCTTGAAATTAGCGCAGTATATAAGAAGTATTTCGACAGACAGATTTGAAGATCGAGGATTATTTATCATATTAGCAAGGTTGCTAGACAGATGTGCGCATAAGATAGCGATTTAGTATAAATACACTACAGACGATGATGTGCGCTTGAAACTAGCGCAGTATATAAGAAGTATTTCGACAGACAGATTTGAAGATCGTGGATTTTTCAACATATTAGCAAAGTTGCTAGAGAGATGTGCGCATAAGATAACGATTTAGTATAAATATACTACAGACGATGATGTGCGCTTGAAACTAGCGCAGTATATAAGAAGTATTTCGACAGACAGATTTGAAGATCGAGGATTTTTCAACATATTAGCAAAGTTGCTAGAGAGATGTGCGCATAAGATAACGATTTAGTATAAATACACTACAGACGATGATGTGCGCTTGAAACTAGCGCAGTATATAAGAAGTATTTCGACAGACAGATTTGAAGATCGAGGATTATTCATCATATTAGCAAAAGTTGCCAGACAGATGTGCGCATAAGATAACGATTTAGTATAAATACACTACAGACGATGATTTGCGCTTGAAACTAGCGCAGTATATAAGAACTATTTCGACAGACAGATTTGAAGATCGAGGATTATTTATCATATTAGCAAGGTTGCTAGACAGATGTGCGCATAAGATAACGATTTAGTATAAATACACTACAGACGATGATGTGCGCTTGAAATTAGCGCAGTATATAAGAAGTATTTCGACAGACAGATTTAAAGATCGAAGATTATTCATGGATGACTCCAACAAAAGACACTTTATCTTGAAGATTACTATAATCTTCGATTAAATCTTAAGTCGGCCAAATACAAGATTTTGATCCAACGACGAATAAAGCAAGCTAAAAGAAATCTTTCTCAATTTCTGAATCTGATACTAATAGGTGTATACAATTCAACCAGCAATGTAAATAAACAAAAATGAATTGATCATTAGAAAACTTAAAAGCCTGAGATGCTGATAAATTTTAAAAAAAATGTGCGCGATGAAAAGCGGTTGTGCTTTGTCACTTTCCACAGTTGAGTCGCCACGAGCATATAGGTCCATCACCATCAAAATATTCAATTATGAATCCGAGGTCTAGGTGGAGGCCTAATTTTACAATGCAATAGCCGACAATTGTGCCGTCTCATATGGAAAAGAACTATTTGTTTGTAGAACTTCCTCTGTCAAACAAACTGATCCATGGACCTGGTTATGTTGTTTTGAAAGACCGAATGTGGCTCTCTTGCCAAAAATAAATCCAAAATTCCTATTAATAAACTTCAAATGCGATTCATTGCGGAATAGAAATGAGATCATAAGCTCCTGCCTCTACAAGAATTCACTTAGTCTGCAAAATGCATACACCCACCGACAAAAATACGAAAAAAATAAACAAACCTCTCCCAATGTGTGTGTGTAATATCTTCATCTCTTAACATAAATTAATTACGTGTTCAACTAGGTGCAAAGAAGCGACAGCAAGGCGGTCGGTCAGTCGGTCGAACTCTGGTTGGTGGTCAAAATCCCATTGAAATACCCTTCCATGCATGGATCAGCAAAACGAGAGACCCAAAAAATTCCTGGAATTGCTATTGCGATGAACCCTCCCTCCCCATCGTACCCATGGTTATTTTCATTCTGTTGCTCGCCTTTACGAGTATTTATTTATTTTTTATGGTTGCAGTTCGTTCTCCATTTTCAAGACACTTCATGTTCTTCTGGCTGAGCACGACATGCGAAACCTGAGATTAAGTGAGCGACCCAAAGTGAGTAGCGCAGGGGTGCAAGCGATATCGCATATATGTAATATAATGTTTTGTGTGTAACACAAACAAACGAAAAATAACACTAGTGATATAACGCAATAAACGATTTAAATTAAATGCAATTGCAAGTATGTAATCTGCTTCTGCTATCGGTGAAGTTGAGGCTGAGGTTTGAAAAGGCCAAGACGATCCCCTTTCGGGCGCTACTCCCTGTGATTCGCGCGACGGTGCAGTGCACACATTCTGGATGGAGGTAGTTTTGTTTTTGGGATGTTTTCGCGAAACGGCGTATTACTTTTTGTGGTTAATGGCACGTTCTCGTGTGGCAGTAACACTAGGTGGTGCTGTTTATACAGGATCCCCATCAACCTACGCCGAGTCTCGGGAGAGTGTCGCCAGGGTTCAAATTAAGTGAGGGTGTCAAATTTTCTGCAATTACATATTTTTTTGTTTCTGTTTTTTGTTTTGTGTGTTTCACTTTTGTGGTGTCATAAATTCCAAGTAAATTAGTGGCAGGTTGTTGACGATTAGGCTACGTTTCTTATCGTAAAGCGTTTCTCTGACAAATGTCGCCGTAAATGTTTTTGTGTACAGGAAATCCGTCGTCATAAGTTTTTATTGGAATCTCAGCGACCTACCTACACTTGCAGTTGGGTGTAAAGCGAAAATGATAATGTAAAATATAGCTTAATAATGACGTGATATAATTCGTGACATTTATTTTTCTGATATTACTGTTTCTTGAAATCATGTTGACCCGCATTCAAACGAATTATTAAGCAAAACATATGTCATTTGATATTTAAAATTTGACTCTATCGTGAGATATTTCATGATACAAATATATAAAATTTTCATTACTCAACCCTTAAATTCGCGAAATATGTATTTTCCTATAGTAAAGCTCTGTTTGCGTTGGCAGTCTATCGTGACATAAGTCATGACATACGTAATGTTGTCTCAATTCTTATGCCTACATCTGATATATGTATTATATTCATATAATAGGTCATCGCAAGAGATTAAGAAAGACAAATAATTTATCCCATCTTTCTGGAACACAAAGCCAGTTCCAGAAAGTCTGTTCTACTCGCATGACTTGGTAGCTAATATATAAAATGAATATAAATCGACATTATTTCTGCTGCTGTCTACAACGGCTTATCGATGATAATTATGATTACGGAATATCTAACTGGAAACCTGCGTATATATCATGAAATAAATTCAGAATTTCTGGCTTTTATTATTATTTGGCTCGACCTACTTTTGTTAGGTCAAAAGTCAGGATCGCAAAAGTCGATGCATGCCTTATACGCGCAATTATACATTTATATTTTTTCATCTATCATGACAGAGTTATATGATAACAAAAGTACAGCTCCACATCAAAAATAAAACGATTTATAAAATATTTATATATATTGAACAGTAAAGGACAGAAAGGAATTTAATGATGAAAGGTAATGATGACACCATTGATAGGGACATCTGAAACCTATCACTGATTTATCAAGGAATTTAATCATTGGCTACAGACCCTGATACCTACTATTAAATGTCATGCGAGTGGTGATACTTTTGGACATTCAGTTATATATTTGTATCGTTTGAACTTTGAAGCATGTCCTAACTAAAATATTTAATTCAGTACTCATTTATATTTTGGCAACAACGGATGAGTTCTGTATGAATGTCTCTCCAGACATATATAATGACATATCTCCGACACTATTTTTAAGACTTAGGTAATGTATTGGATTTAAACTGATGATAAACCTTGTGTTTAAGACATAACTTTTCATGGCAGCGTTCTTGTGGCGCCTTAATTTCTGAGATTAACATCATGATATAAGAATGACAAGAAAGTGGTTTACGATTCTATTGCACTTGCTGAACGGCAGGAATACCTCAACATCTATGACATACCAGTATCGGCTATCAAGAATCATATCTCACGAAAGTGACAGTGAAACCCACAAGAAACGTATATGCAAATATATATGTATATTGTGATAGAAGCGGCAATATCTGAAATGATTTCATGTACTCTCGTACTCGTACTCGTACTCTCGTCCATGAAATCATTTCAAATCTATCTAGCCTAAACTACGTCTACATGTAACTGTAACTACATCTTGATATATTTTTGAAGGAGCATTTGTATTATTTTTTCATCTCCCATGACATAAATTATGCTACCATTTTGGCATAGCATTACATCACAAGAGAAAATCTTGTGCAAAACGTATTCCCAGAATATGTATCGTCATATATCCCCTCGTTGAAATGGTGCGCCATTTTTTTCTGACTCTCCCGTTATATACATCATGACAAACAAACGAAATTTTATGTAGATCATCAGCATACGTAAATTGTTGATTATAAAATGTTCCCAGTCAAACAAATTGCAAACTTCCAATAACCATTTGAGCCACGCCGAGTCACCGTATACGATATAAGCAAATATATGTCATGCGAGAAATGTCTCCACAGAAATCATTCATCAATTATTTATCGCCTCGGAATATTTATGAATTTATTTTCTCTGTCGCTATATCCTCTCTGTCTCCAGCCACCCGCACGTCAGATCATTTTTAACAAAAGACTAACTAACTATTTGTAAATCCAATCGAAAGCTCTCGTTCCTTAAGCCCCTTAGGGTATGTCAACCACCCAACATACACATATCCTTACACAAAACGCAACTTAGCCCTTCAACAATGCTTTACATCAAATTTTCTGTTTGTTCTCACATCCCCTCCACCACCACCACCGATTTGCTGGTGCAACCATATTCAAGTATCCTTCCCCCTCTTCCCGTTCCTCGTGTTAAAACAAAAACAATAAAAAACTATCGTTAGTCCTTAAACTCAGAATAAACGCGCAAAAACGCGAAGAGAGCGGGTGTAAAGATTCATGTAACTCACTTCACAAATAGCGCAAAAAAGAAGAAGAAAAACACAGTTCAAGAAGGTCTGCCTACTTAAGCACGCATCCTTTTCATTTCCAAGGATTAAGCTTCGGCTGCCACACTTAGCTATGTGTTCTGCATAGCACAGACTCCAGCGCGCGAAGGACGAAATATAAAACTTTACATCAAAACGAAAAAGAAAATATCAAATACACTCTACACACACAGAGGACTCGAACATACGCATACTCGTGCAAAGGCCCGTCAGCTAGGACACGCTGATAATTACAATGAACTGCGAAATTATAATCCTAACTGCCGGCATCTCCTGAATCCTTTGACTTTGAGAAGAGCTTTACGTCTTTAGCAATGTAAAAGTGCGTCTTCAACTGGTTACTTTGAGCTTTACACACAGTAGAACAAAAAAATAAAACGAAATAACGGTAAGGAAGCTAAGTTCGTTTGAAGTGCAAGGATTTGATGATCCTTCCAACGCAGAGGCAAAATGGAGAACACATTCCTTTCAAGAGCCCCGAAGGCATCACTACTGCGCTCGCACAAAAGGTCGGATGAAATTCGAATTACACAAAAGTAACAGAAAGGAAAGCCGGCAAATTGAGGACATTCATACACACACAGATTTGCATATCTTTCAGATTACATCATCATCATCATCACCATCACCATCATCATCATCATCATCATCATCATCGTCGTCGTCGTCGTCATTGTCGTTGTCAGCAACACTGCATCAGCATCAAGTGTGTCATGGATGCATTTGAATGCGTTTGCTGTTTGCGACAACTGCCTCTCGTCCTTTTATACTACACACACAGAGGAAAGACGGAAGTAGGGGAGCTACAAAGGATATATTGGACTTGAGATTGACTGTGGAGGGACCAACTAATCCGCCTAACAAGACGATGTAGGTTACAAGTTGCATTGGAATGCATCTTAGAGTGCGTTTCATCGTCATCCGCTCTATCCCCATCCTTGACTTGGATCAGAGTCCTCACATCACAAAAACGCACCCTATGCACTTTTCTTGTTACATTTATAGATGAAGACTATGCAAAGTGTCTCTTTTACATGCATTCCATTCGAAAGTGACAAAGAAAATAAAGGACGCACAATCACAAAGGAACGAACATGGGGATGCATTTCTGTGCGAAGGACAAGCACTTGATATAATTTCCTATTACGCAACAAGATATACAATATAAGGAGAAGGACATTGTCACAGTTCTGCTGAACACTCATATATGGAAGAAGATGTATCTTGGCACACTTAGGTCACTCGAAGAAGAACATTTGTGTTGTGCCTCCCCTTATTACGCGAGGGCACGAATCGTAAACAGTCCTAGGGGGAGATTATGTCCGAAAAGTGCAAGAATGATGTTAGTTGGAGATCATACGGTTTGGCACCTTTTCCATTAAAAAGATGTGGAATCAGGTCATGGTGTTGATTAGCTTAAGGTGTAGTCACATTGATCTGATGTCTTCTCTGACGTCTGATGATATATTACTAGCACGTGCGCTTCAGCTTTAATCATACATGCTCCTCATCTTGCGTACACCTCATCTGTGTTCGGTTTCGAACTGTCCTGTTTTTGACAGTTCGGACATTCGGACTTCGGAGCAACAAACTTATACGAACCACAGCGGAAACACTTCAATTCCAACCTAATACGTACGGACACCTAACAGCAACCGTCTGCAGTCTCCGACTTTAGTTCCTAATTACCTGTCAGACCATGTGTCAAAGTCTTCCTGACTGTCATGATGCATTTTCGTTCATCACATCAGACACTAACCACTGCGCGACGCGTGATCCCCTTTTTTTGCCTGCCCCCTTAAGCCATTTTTGCATCTTAATGCAGCTGAAGATACTCACGACAATGATGATGCAGATGACGCTGCAGTGGCGCTACCACCACCATCACCATCATCATCATCATCTGCGTCTGTCCGCACTGCACTGTGCTTACTATCACCACCATTAGTCGGTGTGTATCATTAAGATCGTTCATTAGGTCGTAATGAATCGCAATAAGCAGAAATGATTGCGAACAAGGAAGAGGAGCAGCGCACAGCCAAATGCAGAGTGTGTACATAAATGATTTCGAGCAACAACAAAAAAAAAAAAAAAAAGGAAAACCCGGAGAAGATGTGTGCAAAGCGAAAAATACGCTTAATTCAGAAAAAAAAACAAGGCAAACAAAAAGTCGCGCATTGTAATTGATTAGGAAGGCAATTTTTGCACGAGCTCAAGTGTTACGCTGCCAGGATGGTGCGCGCAACGTGGAATTTGAGGACGACGCGCTCCTTTTTTTGCAAATCTCTTCATTTCACTCGATATACTCGTACTCGTACCTATACGGAACGCAGCGAAAAAGCGCAAAGCTGCCCCAACCACTGAAACTGATGATATTTACATCTCGATGGCGGCAGCACTATATATACCATCAACAGTGGTCTGCGCCGTCGTCGTTGACGTTGTCGCCAGCCGGCCCGGCCAGCTGATGTCGGAATGTGTCCAATTACGGAACTGCGTGTAATCGTAAATGATTCGAAAATTGTTGCCATTCATCATTCGGTTGTAAAATTTTGAAATTCCACGAGAGGTTATTTTTTTCTTTTTTATTTTTCGCCATGTAATTTTAATTTAATATAATTAAGCATTTACACGAGCCAGCAGCATAAAGTGCAGGCAATTATACGACTGACAACATTGTTGGGGTGCAAGCGTCGCGTCACTCGTATTCGAATGTGAGTGTCGGACAGAGAAATGACAATTTTTTCGACAACATGCGGTGACATTGCGAGTGGCCTGTCCGAACAATTAACGGTTATTAATCAGTTTTAATTGGTTTAGCTGAAAGTGATTGTGGTTATAAGAAGTAGTATTTTATTGGTTGACTGTACTGATCTCTTCACCCCTATTAGCATGTCCAGTTTGGCAGAGGTTGGGTAATCCGAAACGAAGGAGAATGTTAACAAAGTTTTGCAAGTTGTCAGTATAATCTGCGGGATTTGGATTTTTTTTTTCTGAGAAATGCTATTTTCGGACAGGTGAGGTGATTTCTGCAGAACATACTGTAGTCGAGAGGGAACCGTAGGAAAAACCAACCAGTCGTCTTTTCAGCACAATACAATTCTCAGACATACATATATCCCAACTACAGAAAATCAAGCCTTAAAATAATTGATAAACAATCAGAATATAGGTCTGCTCATAAAATGTTTCCATTTCAGACAACGCCATCTATGAATCAGAGTGAGCTATGGTTAACTCAAGGCTCAAGTCGTTATGTACGTGACTTGGAACTCAAACGAATTCACGATTGTGATCTGCGTAAAAGTTTTTAAGTTATGCTGGGACGAAATAGACAAAAAATGGAACACTTTTGTATGTGACTGTTTTCCTAGGCTAAATATAGAGGCTTCAAGCTTTATCCATATGATGCCTTGGATTCGTCTAACGTCTTGGTTTGTGCCTTATGGATTCAATTCCTTTAAGGCTGCGGCGTAGAATTATATTTCCGTTGCGTTTGGGCTCAAGAAGTTGCTCACCGTAACTTTTTGAGCACAACTTACAGTGTCTGTCAAAATATATTTCACACTCTTCGCTGTCAAATAAATTCAAAGTAAATCGTGTTTAAGACTTTGGCTTTGTTATTTCTGTATGTACAAGGTGGCGCAAAAATAACCTTCCGATGTTTTTTGGCTGTAATTTAAAAAAAAAATGAAAAACTTTGATTCTTCTTGTGGATTATTTTTATTTGGTCTTTTAATTTTTTGTACATCAAGTCGAGAATATGATGTCATGTAAATGGCCGCCGCCACAGTTGATTGTCATTTGAGCCCTTTTTATGGCATTTTCCATCACTTTGGCCAAAACTTCCGGCGATAGGTCCTCACATTCTTGACGGATATTGTCTTTAAGAGCTGCAAGAGTCTGAGGCTTGTTGACATAAACCCGCGACTTCAAAAAGCCCCACAAAAAGAAGTCTGGAGCGGTCAAATCAGGCGATCTTGCGGGCTAGTGCAAATCGCCAAAAACGACCCGGGAACACCGCTTTCAGAATATCGGTTGTGGCTCGCGCAGTGTGTGCCGTAGCTCCGTCCTGTTGGAACCACATGTCCTCCAGACCTAAATCGTCCAATTGCGGTAGAAAAAAATCGGTAAACATGGCCCTATAGCGCGCACCGTTCACTGTTGTCGTTTGACCAGCGGCGTTCTCAAAAAAAAAAATGGCCGCGTCAACAGAGGCGATATTCTCGGCACAACGGGCGCTCCGGGGCCCGCCACTCTTAGCAACGTCTCGTGTTGTGCCAGTCTCTTCGAGGCGAGCGGCTAAACGTCGCAGTATTTCACCAGTAGGCGTTGGACGGCTAGGAAATCTGCGACGAAATTCACGGTGTGCCAAAGTCACCGACCGATTATTGCTCAAATAAATAGTCACCAATATTCCGCGTTCTGGAGCAGTGTAGCGTAACATTGTTTATTAACGTGTATTTCGCATGTGTTTACTACACAAATGTCAAAACAGAACTGACATTAGGGGTCAATCGCAAAATTTATAGCATTTTCTGATAGGAGGATTACTTTTGCGCCACCTTGTATATGAAGCGAAAAATGATGTGTACAAATTTATTTTAATGTCAATCATGTTGCATTTTCCATATGAACATTTGAATAAGAAACTAAATGAATATTAAGTTTTATTGAAAGTTATATGACGAGCCTCAGACCTCAAACTGTTTAATAAATAAGGCACTATTTATTATAATATAATTGGAGCTATAAGCGAACTACTCTTATTTCTTACACACAAACAAAACGATTATTTATCCAAAAAAAAAACAAATTTAAAGCAAAATATTTCGAAAGTAAATAATGATATTTAGCAAAATAAAGCTGTGGAATAATTTATTTCCATATAATATTAACATTATTTGCTTCGATTGAAAGGAAGAACAATATTTTATATGATCCAACGCAACCCTACTGATTATAAGACGTCAAAACATAATTTGAGTTCAATGTCAAAAAGTATAATTAACTTTCTATTTAAAAACACTAGTCTCTGTCATTGTGTCAACGTGTGATGAGGAACTATCAGATGAAAGTAAAAATTCGATAGGTATGCTGTTTTCATTACAAAGTTCTTCAAAGGCAAAGATAAATACTTCGGATTAAGGAGAGTACAATCAGCCAAAATTTCATCTGAGTTCTAAATCCTCTGCAAAAATTGACTGTCATTTTGATTAAGAGTAGCGTATGTAATTTCTGTTGCATTCGAGATGTATAACAGTTGAGATTTGTGAATGCGAATTTGTAAAATTTAATATATGACAACCTTAATTGAAATGTCACTAATCAATTTAATTGCATGACATTTGATGATGATCTCGGTATTTCGTAGGTAAGGTAAGAATGTCTCATCAGGGCTATCTCTCTGTAACCCGTTTTATTTTAAATCAAATGCAACCGGATGACTGCGTCATGTGAATTGCCTTAAACGTCAAAAATTTAAACTTAATGTTAGAAAAAACTCAGCCAATTTTGGCCATTCATTTTCATTAACAACATTGACACTTTATTTAATAAAACTAACAGTGATATAACAACGGGCAGTATTACCTTTGAGAGGTGTCTTAAGTTTCAGTATTTGTGTAAAATAAATAAATTTCCTCACTTTTTTGTTTAAAACTTGTACAACTCTTGAATTTATTTAGTAATTTGAACGTAAATGCGCTCCACAGTTCACACGAGATCAAAAGAAAGAAAAAAAAGCTCCATTTGCGTATGTTGATTTTTATTTTCTCTGTTGTTTTTGGAGTTTATTTTTTTTAAAGCATCACAATCAAAAATCAGTTAAAAAAATAACCCCGCGAAGATAGCGACTGCTGCACACAGTCCAGTATGGTGGTGAGTTGGGGAAGCCAAAGAAACAACCAAAATGTCTATACACATCAAAAAAGAGATGCAAAAATCTTTTGGGGGAAAAAAGCACACAAAATTGATTGTACAGACAATTGTCTGAGTATGCGTGTTAGTGAGATTTTTTTTATTTTTTTAAGTTTTGGCCCCCCTCACAGTGGTAATTAATCTGACCGGTTTTATCGACCCTCTTCAAAGTCAAAGTCAGGGTCAAACACAAATGCATAACGCGCAGCGGCGGCGACGCGTCGTTGAAGATATTTTTCACAAAGATGCACGCATACAATCAAATAATTAGTGTTTTGACACGAGAAATTTTACAGACAAAAAATGCAGTAAAAATTCGTTATATAGAAAATAGCGCTTCAAATTATGATGATTCATGCAAATTTCGCATACGAGTTGTTTTTTTTTTCCCCAAAAAAAAAAAATATTGTTAATGATATCAGGCAATTTTGCTATAAGAGGTAGTTTGTGTAAGTGGATTTTGGTTGCGCTAAATGATAGACACATTTTTAAATTAATTATCCAAAGCACAATAAATCAGTGGGAATAACTGACTTTAAGTGAATCAGAACCAGATCATAAAAGAACAAATGCTTATGATGCATTTACTTGACAGGTGATCTTGATTGAACTGAGTTCGATAAACTGCGCAACTATCAATTCAAAATAAAACTGTTCCTACTTTTAGAAAAGTCAATGCAGCGACATTGGGACTTGTCATTGTTTCCATGTCTGATATGTTCGATTTTTGTTTTTACAAAATCAGCATGCACTACTCAATTTTAATTTGTTTCCGCTGCCACTTTGGATCCACTTCCGACTTATTAAACTCACACTCGGAGCTGATCGTTATTCCTTATAGAGTCGATCATATAGATATTGCTCAATTTTCTCGTAGCTCTTGAACTAATATTAAATAAGTGTCCTAGCGGAGCTTTGCGAGCCCATCTTCATTTCTCATCCCTACATTTGAGAGGTGATCTTCATATTTGTAAATGGCCCTAAATTCTTAAACGGTTTTTTGTACTTTCCTTTTCTAATCGATCTTCACCGGATTTGTTTTAAGGTCTCACAGCTTTAAGGTTGTTATGTACTAGTGTCGCGATCATTTTATTCGTGTCGTATTCGTAGGGCAGGATTGACTTCTGATCTTCTTACTTCTCCTAATTACGAGTCGTAGATCCAAGGTCTGATTTTGGCCGAGTTTTCATTCGCGATCCTCAACATTTAAACTTTCGGCGACGAACTTTCTATATTTATTTGAATAGTAATTACCATACCGGATTTTTCTGTCGATCATTGTTAATCTCGGGACATTTTTGGGACCCGATTCTCACATCTAACGCATCATTTTTAGTCGTGATCTTCAATTCTATCCGCCGGTTCCGGTGATGATATATTATGCTCACATGATCTGCATAGATCATTGATTTTCAAGGTTTACAACAACAGTACAAGATCCATCTTTTCTTGTATACCATGGAAATCAATGATCTATACAGATCACGTGAGCATAATAAAAAAGGCCTATTTATATTAAACAAAGAGTTACCAAAGCCGATCATTGTTAAAGCCATACGAAGGTTCATTTGTTGTGTCTTTTCGCTTCTATTTATCTGAAAAGATATTACTAAGACCAAACACATAGGTAGGATGCTTGTTTTTTTTCTTAAAAGGTTGTTATTTCCGCCGTCATTTTTTTAATTGAGTTGATATTCATTCTATAATAACAAAAGATCACTAAGCCATTTTGAAGGAAGCTGTACAAGATACAAAGCATACATTCCTAACTTTCATATATGAGAATTGCAAGAGATCTTTCACTTTTATATAAACTCTAAGGTCCGATCCTCTCATAAATTTTAATAAGTGATCTACTTAGGTGATCGTGTTCATCATTTTGTTTTTCTTTTTTACTATTTCTCAAAGGCTTGCAAATAGGTGCCGGTTCTACACGTAAATTGGTGTAAGTGATAATCCATCGTTGTCAAATTTTGCTGTTGAGTTGATCCCCATTTTATTCTGGACGTAGCGTTCCAAAGCCATTTTTCTGTTGTTTTTCCCAAGCAATTTGTTTTAAGTCTTGTTTAAGATTGAAATCCGTCAATTTATATTCTTTCTAGAAAGAAATTAAACATTTCAACCTTAGCCTATTCCAAGTAATGTAAAACTGACTGAATAAACCCTAGTGCCGAAACTATCTGCGCGGACGCGAGATCGCGAAGACGCCCTTCCTGATCAGATGCAAAACGTGATATGAACTCAATTTGCCTGCCACATCGACCGAGCTGCGTTTCGCAGCCTACTCTATGCTAACTAATAGAGCAGCAGGGATTTCCCTGATCTCTCTCTCTCTCATATGATCGATCTTGTCGTTTAACAGTAAGTTGTCATTTTTACACACGTAAGATGTCTGATCACCAAAAATATCTCATTGAATATAATGAACTTCTCCCATCGTGACGCAATTTGGTGCCCAAAATTCGCATGACCCACTTATTTCCTAATGCATGGCAGGTTCGTCCCTCCCCATCGCTTCCCCTTCAATTTTCGGCACTGCAGATGCTCGGCCGAAACACATATACTCAAGGCGTCCTTGTGTACAATCGTCCTCCATCATCTTCGTCTTCCGCTTTGTGTCCCCCATGTTAGGCTTCATCAAATTTTCAACACAAAAAAAAAAAAAAAAATCCACTCTTCCCTGCCATGCCAACCAAGCGCGTTCTCAAGTTGGTTTTACTAAAAATTCCCAACAACTGTCCGACCGAGGTGCGTGTTGCGCCGAAATATAGTTAGTGCTGCTGCTCTAACCACACGTAAAAACAAAGTGACGAGTTAAATAATAATGAGACGAACAGGGCCAAGCAAAAACGAAGAAATATCAATAAGAAAGGGTTGCAACAAATTGCAATTTACCCTTTGTTCCACCACGCACCGTCCGATGCGGCCGTGCGTTTCGATGGCAAGGCCTTCATCGTGTGTCTGCGGTTTCGTAGTATGTTTTGTGGACTTCTTTTGGGACATTTTGTTTTATTTTCTGTTTAGGGTTTTGTACACCATTTTTTTGTATTTTGTAAATTTTCGTAAAATGATAAAAAAAAGGGGGAAATACAAATAACCACCGCGATACGTTCTCGGTCGGCGCGTATTTAGAGCGGAAAATAACACGGGGACAGTGCAGAAGGCGGTTTGGAAAGTTTGGCCATGTCTGGTGCAGTCTGGTCGCATGGCTGTGGTTTTAGTTACGAATTTGCTTATCAAACGCAAGAGTGTAGGAGTGTCTCTGTATCGAGGAGAGTTCTCTTAAAATCATTAGAACTACATAAGTCTGTTGTATACGGGTAGATACTGCGGGTGGGGCGGAAAGCTTTCTTAAGTCCTTAAAAATGCCCTGTTATGAGGTTTTACTTACATGCGAGTATTATGTGTGTAACATATCGCGGTGGGGTGCGGTTGACTGAAATCAATGTCAATAGCTTGTACAAGTGTGCGCAGTGATTGCGGCATAATAATGCTGCATGCATGTATGCATTGCATACGTACATCCATATGTGCGATTTTGACACAGTGGTAAAGAGAATGAAGCTCGACATCAATTTAAATTGAATTAAATGCTAATTTATTTATTTTTTTTAAATATCGGAGGTAAGTCTCTTGTTGAACTGTGAGGCTTAGTGCTATTTTTACCATAAGAAAGCGGTGATAGTGATGGTGCAGGAAGTGTTTGGCAGAACGGGTGTGAAGGAAAACGTTTTTGTTAGAGGATGGAGCTGTCTACAAATATATCATAACCATGATTAGTCTAACAGCCTTTTCAATTACCTAAGCATTAGAAGTAACCTCTGTTTGGTTTACCCACGCACATGATAAATAAAAGTCAGCCAACTTGTGTAATATCCCTGACTGACTTGTTTAACACTTCCGTTCCTTATTGTACTTTGTCGAATCGCTACAATCGCATTTAATTTGTATAAGCGCTGTTAAAGCAGTATGCGCTTAGACTATTTGAACGGATTCATTCGAAGGGGAAAAAAAGTGACGAAAGCTCATCTTCAATTAACACTATCAAGAGGTTTGGTAGCAATTTAATGGAGCTATTACCCTCCGTGGTCAATTTGAGGAGATTACTCGATCCATATCATCATTCACAGTTTTGTAACGATCATTTCACGATGTCGCAACGACTTGTTTGAATTTTCTGTTCCCTATTTTCCTTTTTGAAGCCTATTACAATCACTCACCATTTATCTCGTTGAATTTAAATTTGCTAGAGCGCTTTTAAATTAGTCAAGCGCTTCTCCTAGTTGAACATAAGAAATTCGGAATGATCATGAAGCCAATAAATTTGCCCATCTTTTATAATTTAGAAGTTCAACGTTATTACAATTTGTGGTAAATTAGGAAAATCTTTTCAAATAGTGACGCCGTTCAGCGTCTTCCAGCGCTTTACTACTCATTAAGCGCAAACGAAATCTCAAGCAGTAGAAACGCTTGGTTCTAGTGTTTTTGCTTTATTTATAGAAGCGAAGGGCTTATACTAAATTTATAGAAATCAGAAAAGTTCATCAAGTTGTTCAACGATTTTTGGTAGGTTTGCTGAGTGAGTTATTACATTCAATATATTTTGCTTACCTGTCAAACCTCTTCATTTCCTTTTAGGATTTTGAAAATATTCCACAAGTGCTTCTGTTGATAAGTTGAAATTCTTAGCTTAAAAAATAGCTGAGCGCTTAAACTAACTAAACGCCAATGAAAAAAAATTACATTGAAAAACCACATTTAGGTATATGATTTGTTGGTTGGTTTTCAACGCAACTGCCATCCTCTGTCGTCAGGTCTGAAAGATTAGTCAAATTCGTCTCGAAATACGTGGCAGTGCTGATATAAGCTGCACAGGGGTATAGGACTTGACCTCAATTAATTTCAATCATAAATATTGCTACTACGGGGCTAAGTTTGCACTGATCTGACAGCGAAGTGACAGTGGTATGAACGTGAAATGTCACTTCTATGTGCGTTAAGTGTAAACGTGACATTTTGGTATAGGTGCAATATAAACTGCAACTACGCCAACCGAGTTTGCACTTCTCTGACAGCCACATGACAGGAGCATGAAATTGCTAAGTCAGCGTGGACTCTTGCAATTGGTTGAAACGCAATCGCGGGTATTGTACCAAATCAGCAAATGATCACGACAAAAGGCGCTTTGTGGAAAAAATATAACTCGATATTTGTGAGGTGAATACTCGTCTTTTGAACCGACAGGTCACAGGGCGGGTTATGTGTTTCGCGCGTATCCTATGTCCGTTCCTGCGTGACGCCCTGTAGCCTAAACGGCTTGACCGATTTTAATGAGTGAGATTTGAGGTGTACTTGAATGTGTCTTGTTCATATCTTTTCAATTATATTTTTGACAGTCAGTCGGGTTTTTGGTTTTCTAAACTAACTTTATTCTTAATTGAATTGGTTAAGGGTTCAGAAGACGATTTCAACTTCTGGGTTACTAGAAAAATTGATGGGAACCTAACCCCAGTAACAAAGGAAGGTGAAATATTGACAAACAAAACAAGTTGCTACATAAGTAAATCTTAACCAGCGATTCGCTTCGCTCATTTTGTAGAACCTACTTTATAGGTTTACCGGGTATGGTTATTGGCCCATGCTTTAACATTTTTTAGCCAACCATAGTAAAACTGTTTTACAAAAAGTCCCATCATATAACTACCTCAGTGCCTCCAACCACACTCTTCACGATTTGCCCAAATTACATGTCCTTTAAAATGCCATCTATAGTAACTCACACGTTATAGCAATTCCCATCAATGTGTCGCCATTAGGAATCGTCCTTTCCCCCCTGTAATTCCCGCACCACATACGAAGTTCCCTCTTCAACAGCTACTATATAGCCATGCTCAAGTGCAATCCTTTGCCTCAAAACGGGCCGCTCGTCTTTCCCATAAAAGAGAAAAACAAAAATATAACGGAACCAGCACGCAGAACCCACTTGAGCGATTTATTACAAAACAAAAAAGGACACGGTCCCGTACTCATATTCGCAGGTTCCGCCGAATGCATATGCTGATGAATGTCCCATCCACAGGACCGTAGTCGTCCTACATAAAAATATTGTTTTTTTTTTGGTCGTTTTTCTCACTTCCTAAAAATAGTCGCCCAAAAAGCAGCAGTGCAAACGATGTGAAAGAAAGCAAAAACAAAACAAAAAGAACCCCCGAAAATTTGTTTCAGGATTTTTCTTCATTTTTATTCAGCCTGGCGTCTGTCTGTTTGCGTTCGAGCAGGAACAGCAGCAGCAGCAACACCACCAGAACCAACACAGCCAGCAACGCAACCCAACAACATAAATGAAACGCTGCATTGCACACGTTGCACCGTCTTGGTTGTTTTATGTTAGATCAATCCTTTTACGTTTCGCTCCCCTGCATGCAGTGTCCTTTATTGTCATGCCCAACCGATGCATTTTGCATTGAGAAATTAAATTTTTTGGAAGTTCACTCGCTCTCCCTCCTGGTTGGTGGCAGTTTTTTGACGAATTCGCAGGTTTTTTTGTGCGATTTTCTTTTGGGACACTTTCGTCCTTTTGTTGCGTGTCCACATGCTGTGTGTGTCTGTTGATTTTTGCCGTTTTACCTTTGCCACCTCATGGCCATCCAATCTACTGTCTCCTATGTGACGGCGCAGACCAAGGATCTCATTTCTCCGAGTTGCGACATTTTCCAAAAAGTTGTATATGTTGTGCGTGCATGTGCGTTGTCTGTCTGGCTGGTGGATTTTTTGTTCTTGTGCTTCTGTTGCGTTGTTAGGACATGGATATAATACCCCAAAAAGGATTCGATTACGATTACTGGAGTGTGTGTGTTTTTTTTTTGTAGGTCTCTTATTTGCTTTTGTTGCTTATTTGGGTTTTTGGGGATTTTTTTTTTGTCGTCTGCCTTGGTTTTGTTTTTTTTTTACGATTTTTAGGAAGTTGACAGAAAAAATGCGTCTGGAGGACAAATGCGTCTGTGAGTTCATTGAAACAGGTGAACGTACGTGTATATAGAGAGTTCAAATGGTGTTAAAACGGAAAGGCGAAAAGGGTAGGTATAGCAGAATTATATCTAACCGAACGGACAGAGAATGCGCTGTATACAATGAGGAACTGTGGCTAAGGATCAGGAAAAACTTGATTATGAGGAGAGAATACTTCGGAGAGGCATTAAGCGGCCTGAATGATGAAGTTCCGAACCGTGTTTGTTTACAGATGTTCGATCAGTGTCAAAGTGAGCCAAGCATTGTAGTATCGGTTGCAAGAATGCTGACATCTTAACAGCTGTTTTTGTAGGAGAAATTTAATTCCATTGAGCCTACGTTACCGAAGATTTAAATTTCCCAATGTTGTTGGTTTCAATAATGGATCTTAAATGAGTCTAATGGGATAAGAAACTTTGAGAAGAAAGTTTTGTTTCTACGGGGCTTGAACCTGGAACCTATCGCCAAAGTAGTCCAGGCCCAGAAGACCATTTAAATAAATCCCCCACCGAATTTGTGTTTGACAATAAGCCAACTGAGTTCGATTTTTAAATTATTGCTAGATATGTTCGATAAATTTGTCCTGAAATCGACAAAAATCGGTTGAACCCCTATAGCTAAAGAATCTTATTTCATAGCAATCGTTAAGTGAACAAAGAAGGGCTGTCCTACCGCTTGCAATAGATCAGATGATATTACTTCTAATTTTAAGAAGACGATGATCAATGAAATTAATTTATTATTTGTAGGGGCTCAACCGGTATTTTTACATATTTTTGTCACAAATTTTCGAATCAAACTAGAGATACTATAATTCTTGTTTACAAGTTTAGGGTTTCTTATTTTGCATAGGAGACAACAATCAGTGGGTCCGTAATTGTAAGTTATAACTTTATGGGGCTCAACCGGCATTTTGATTTGTTGGTAATTTTATATACAGCCCTGAATGGAATAGTTTGCCGTTCATTTGATGACTTGACAAGTACCTACAGTAAGTAAAATAATCCGCACCGCACATTGACCGTAGCAGTGCTCACATCGTCGTTAGTCTTTACATAACAAATACGAAAAGGATTAACAAACCACCACTAGCCAACTGCAAATAAACCTGAAATAAATTATCCTCTTTAAGCTTAGAAACCTACAAGAAACCGGAGAGGACCGCAACAACGAAAATGCAAATTAATTCAAGCTGGCACCAAAGATCCCGCCGGCCCTCACTATGTGCCCTACGAAAAGTGTGTGCACAAGTTCACCACTCATCCCACTACAGAGGTTCCATTCCCATTCCCACCCACGCCAAAGCTGTTTTCCTTAGAATCAGCGCAAAAAAAAAATCTGCGCAACCACCAATCTACACCATGCAGTGTCACATCTCGTTTGCATCTCTTCTGTGCTATAGTTCCATATGCGAAGCGAAATTAAACTTAAAGGATATCAGTATATTCAGGAGTGCAAACAAAAACAAAAGATTTGCGTTTATTTTTGTTTTATCCCTCCAAGTGTGTATATTGCATGTGAGAGGACCATAGGACACACGAAAAACGACTACAACAAAAATCCACCAAGAAAAAGGACCAAAACAACGAAAATCCTTGAAAAAGAAACGAATATAAATAATTTTATTTGTGCGAATTTTCTTTCAATTTTTTTTATTTTTTTTTGTGCATTCGTAAGGACATTCGCAGGAATATGAATATAATGCGCGCCGACTTACCCATAACAGAACCCCCTTGCCAGCCTCTCAGTCTATCCTTCAACCAGACAGACACGACACACGGTGTACAGGCGAATCGACCAACTCCTTCTCTCTCTCCTAGATGCGCGATGCAATGTGCAGCAATGTAGTGGCAGCTGAGCGTGATGATGGTGGGGGCGGGGGCAACAATTGCCAAAAAAATAATAATTTTTTTTTGTTTTGTTTTTTTGTATTATACAACAATGTATGCATGGAAATACTTTAATGTTCGCTGTTGTACACCCGCTCCTCGGTGTTGGCCGCGACCCGTCTATCTTCCTACCTTGGGTATGTCATTCGGCGGAGAAAAAGGACGACGACGACCAAGAAATGCAAACATTTTCGGGTTTGGAGGCGCATTATATTCCGTTTTTTTGCTGTTTCTTTTTCTTATTTCGTCCTTTGTTTCCCTTCGATATGTGTTCAAGTATGAGAAAAGGGTGCAAATGGGAGGGGGTCGGTGGAACAGTGTAGCAGAAGGACGAGAAGAGTTTATGCCACGCTGCGCTATCCTGGCACTTCAATTAATCAACGGGAAAATTTTTGGCAATTTTATTTCGGGTTGCCACTTAAAACGAAATAAAGGGAAATAATCAAAAAGAAAAAAAGCTCGAAAAGAAAAGGATCAAATAAAAAGAAATACAAGTACAAGGGCTGTGTTGTCGAAATGCAAAAAAAAAAAAAAAACGCCGAAAATATACCCAAAAAAACAAACGGATCACCGCTGTGCAGTGCATTCGCGTGTGCAGAGAGAAACAAACACACGGGCATCGGTTTGCAAGGATATTTCGACATTCGAGTGCAAAATTCACAACACACACACATGCTACGTGCATAAATGCAAATGGGGTATCTATAAAGGTTTTTTTTTATTCTTCGTATATTTTTCTTATTTTGATTTTTGTATATTTTAACGGACTGTTATCCTTTTTCTTGTCATTTTTTTTTTTTTTTGTTTTGCTATAATAATTTTTTGTGTGCTCTTTTTGTTTTGTGAAATAAAATAAAAATGTAACAAACGAACGGCAGCAATGCCAATTTATTGCTAACGAAGCTTCAACGAAATAGCAAAATGCTTTGAGCGACTCCAATCAGGGTGGGGGGAGGTTGGTTGGGTTGGAGAAGTGTCCCGCTCTATGCATTTGGCATAATATTATCCGAGCATTACAGTTGAATATAGATAGTAACACGGGGTGTGGGAATTACGGGCAACAGAAGGGAATGCAGCCACTGATTGGAATTGGTGATGTGAAAATTCAATCACAATCGAGCATGTTGGACCTTCAATTTGCCGACATCTTTTTGTGGAGATTTCACAAAGTAAGAAGGCGATATCATGTCGCCCAAAATCCGAATGGACATGAATTCAAACGGAGTCCACTAGGAAGTTTGACATTTGGAAGTTGTGTTTCAAGGAAACAAGTTCCGTACAGAATACAATCGGAAAAAATCCTTTTGTCATTAGCTTTCGGTACCTATCCTGTCTAGTAAAGAAGAAAATTCAAGACGTTCGAATGTCAAATCAGCCTGGTCTAGTTTTAGCATAACATACAAACTCGTTTTATCATTTATTTATTATTTTTAGGGGCTCAACCGGTATTTTTCAATTTTATTAAGACATAGACATCTGACATAGACATAGAAATATATTTTATCTTGTTTGGTAGATCCTGTAATCCTATGTTGATTAGCGGGCGGTGGTCACACAAAATATTTATTATTTATAGGGGATCAACCGGCTCAACCGATTTTTTGGATGAACTTTACAAAACAAAGTAACGATCTTCTTTACTTGCTCAGGCAATCCCACCTTGCAAAGGAACTGTTACTGTTGCTTGTAGGGGCTCAACCGGCATTTTAAGATTTGTTGATGGTTGCTTTTATATATATGCAGAAAGCATTGACTCATATATTTCGCTGTACGTCTAACACAGAAAAAAAATCAGTCTAGTCTAGTTTTAGTATAACATACGAACTTGTCTTGAAGCTCCCTGCGCAATAAAATATGTAGCTCGCGGTCCAACTGCGATCTTTCATCCAAGTCCAAGTTAGTATTAATATAAGAAGCGGAAGTGGCCAAAGTGAGTATAGAGGCTAATAGGTAAAAAAACCACAAGTCTATTGCAAAACGACGAACCACACATCGGCGACACAATAGACAGCTCTAACTTCAAAGCATAGTAGGGGTCTACCTCGGTTGCATCATAAACTAAACAAAGAATCCCTTGTCATTGTTGATTATGAAAGGTCTGCTGAGTAGTAAGGACCTTTCATCAATAACTAAGACTTTAAGAGTTTTAGTTCTTTTCTCGATTATCGAAAGCGTGGTCCCTTTTAAAAGTGAATGTCAATGGCAACGGTCTTTTTGGGAGAAAGATTCTTCGTAAGATATTCGATCGCCTTTGAGCTAAAAGGTTTTAAACAAGACGAGAGTACGTCAAACTATATACGAGCTGTACGTTGACATAAACCTAGTAGGCTGAAAGCACGGCTAACTGGAGAGTATTGGTCTTCCTTTTAGTTCGGTTTGAACTTCGCTTTTTGGTGTAGCTTTCAAGGAGCTTAGGTTACGTATTATTCATTGCTCCTTTTGTGGTCAGACTCATTTATTGCAATCACACGCCTGGGCTCAGGTCACAAGCAATTTCTGCACTGCACCATGGCCGTGGAAGCTTAAGAGCCCTGCAAACTTAAAAATCTCGGATAAATAAGTGCCATGGAAGCTTGCAAGCTGGTTTAGGCGTTTAAGCTCAGGCTAATCAGAAACATTTCGTTAATCACGCAGAAGAACATCACTGATGTTAGATTTAACACGTCGTAAGACAATGCGATGACAGTTATACTCTCGAATGTTTGTCAGACGTTCGCGACGTTTTTTTAAGCAAATGCGATGAAATTAATCTCAGCTTCATCAAGGTCCAACAGAGTTTTCTACATTTTACTACAGCGAAAGGTTTTTTCCAAGCTGTGGCTGGAAAAGTTCTGTTTTTTCCACATGGCTATGGAGTATGGACCCATCTGCCTATTTCCTATCCCCAGCTTGGTAAAAGATTCCTCAGTAAATTCAGTATGAACGTTATTGACAGTTCTGCCAAGTTCTGTCCGTTTTAAAAAAACATGCTGTCGAGATCTCATGCATGCGACTATATAAAAGAAAAGTTGGAGCTAAAGCTACATAAATAAGATTCCTTCGTTGCACTATTGGGAAGACACCCAGAAATTGTATGAGGAACAGCATCAGAAGACGTGAAGTTCTCAATGTTGAGCAGCTTATTTTCGGTGCAATGCTTTGAAAATCGCGACCCCCATTGCGGACCCCAAGACGTGCTATGGAATCCGTATCATAAATGAAGCATCTTCTAGAAAAGCTCAGAATGAGATGGTTCTATCAAGCTCAACAGCTCTTCATCTCTCACCCAAATATAGATTGCGAATGATCGAAATCGAAAGATGTAGGGGCCTAGATGATCTTTTTACACTTGCGGCCCTTGTAATAGTTAGAGGGGACATTTAGGGCCGTTTGCTGATACGACTTATATTGACAGTTTATGCCCTGAAAAAAGTAGCCCATAAGTATTTAAGTAGAACTTAAATCGTTAAGAGTCTTATGAGCAAAGGGCCCTTAAAAATTGAAAAAAAAAATGATTATAAGGTTGAATGTCTAAAGTCCTTTTGCTGTTTACTAATCTCTTAACTAAATTAGAGTCAAATTAATGACGGGTGATTTGTTGAGCATCCTCCAGCTTTAACCAGGGTGGAACCTTATTCAAGTCCATATGCAGCACTATCGGTTGTCCCGTAGAGCTCCGGCGTTTTTTAAAAACGGAAGTTAATCGTATACCTATAACTTACCCCGGTTATATCTAAAACCGTTTTGACATATTTCACTGTGCAAGTCTCATTACATAATGTAGCTTGTACGTTGGCGCAACGATCTTTGACACTTGAAAATTTAACGCCTGTCTTTCTAATATTGGGACTTTTTGCTAAAGTTGTATAAAAGTAAAAATATTGGGACATACAATGTATTTTTTTTTTTGCTAAAGTTGTATAAAAGTGTTTCCCTAGAGGGTTTCAACAGATTGTCAACAATCTTCCCAAGCCTGATGTGAACTCGCTTTACCTCTCTGTTTTCTTAAGGCAGTCATTATGGGGTCTAAAAAATGTATGTACCTATTTGATGTCTCCTGACTGACAAGAACTTTTGTATGCTTTATTTAGCTAGACAAAAGGCGCCGTACTAATAATCATTTTTAACCTTCAATTTTAACTTAATATTTTGCAGGTCACAACTGGTAAATTTTTTTGAAAATTTCGCCATTTATTTGGCTTTAGAAAACCTAGAATGGACACTTAATATGATTAGTATCACGCAAGGTCCTTAAGACTACCCCCTTAGCCTTTTCCAAGGTTCAAGTCACTATAGGGACTAGGAGTGCGGCCAAAATATTGGAAAATAAAAAAAGCTGCAGCTAGAATCCTCATTGGTAAATCAGATGCCAAAGAACATAACCAATGTGAAACTTTCAAAAAACACTCAAAATATGAGACTTCTAGTGATATTGGCTCAAAAGTGAGACAAGTGACAGCAGCTTCTTTGACAAGTTCCAGACAGCACTTTACAAAATATCGTCGAAAGTATTTGTTCTCGTATCGCAATCTGTATACGAACTTCCGTCAGTTGTTTCGACGTTTATAGTTAATCGCTGTATTTGTTGCCGACCGGCTATTAAAAAGTGCGCCTTTAGATAAAGCTACTGAATTTAATTTATTGCACGACCGACATGCTGTAGACTGCAATAGTCCATAAATTCCTCAACCTATTCGACAGAAGGAACCAGTTTTAGTAAAAATATTTGCAAGCTTATTGGAAGGCACTCCTTACCCACTTCTAGTCAGAATACACGTATTCACCTTTTCGAAACCACTTGCGCCTTAAGTCACCTAATTACTGTTATACTATACGCTGATGGTGAATTCATGAATTCTAATTTTATTCCCCTACATGCAGTAAATTAAATTGTTTATAAATTTATTAATTTTATTGTATATATAAAATTATAAAGGGTAAACTAATTTAAATAACTTGTTTTTTTCAGTCTATATTCACAGTTAGAGTGTCTAAATAAATGGAAAAAAAAAATTCTTCGCATGGGTATAATACTTCGCTATTAAGCAAAGAACGTGTTTTGCGAATTAATATCGCGCCCCAGTCGGAACACAGGACCTGATTAGCAATTAACATTTATGAAAGTGCAACTTACGTAACACAGTCAGACACATGTACAATTGTACATATATATAAATAGTTTGTTGGCAAAAAAAAATACATACACATAGCCACATCTGTCTGTCTGTTATCACGAAGTTTTATACCAGTCATCTGAGCAATCGGGGGTCATCTCTCAGTTATGTATCGCTGATGTTGCATTGTGCGAGGCGGAGTGTTGTGTTACCTAAGCTCTTCAAATGTTTTGAGTATATTTATGGAGACTTGAACATAAATCAATTTTAGTGATGATTTTAGCATTTTTACGAACAAAGATAGAGCTGATTGATGATCGCGTAAATGATGAACGTTAAGTCGGTTGAAATGGTCTGGTAACTGTTTTATTTCGGATGCTTGTTGGCGCTTCAAATGTCAGCGGTGAGGTGGTGATTGCCGTTATTACTTTTCAGGGCGAAATTAGCATATTAAGTCGAACGATCAGCACAAGTTCAGCACAAACGTAAGTGAGTTTCAAATTGGATTTGTTTGCAGTCGTATACTGGCTGAATCATAAAATAATTTCAATGGTATAGGATGCAATTGTGACGTGTGACGTGATGATCGGTGGTTCCATCTGCTGGAACTAAAAAATCACCTTCGTTTGGTAGCGGTACTCAAATCAAGCAAACTAGTGGACAAGCCTATGCACGACACAAAATTAGAATGTCAACACAGACTGGCTTAAGCTGACTTAACCTCAGGCAATCTTTTTATAGTTCTAGCTGATTTTGTTGCAGGACTTTAAAGTGCTATAGCTAGCTCAGGGTTTTCATTGCTCAATCTTTTGAATGCAAATTTTGTATGGCGAACTCTAATATCAACAACAACACTCTAAGATCAACAAAGTGTGCACAAGTGTCCTAAAATGACAAGGAGCAGCTTTAGAGAATTTAAATTAGATTTCCACAAAACCAGGCGAGTCGCATTTCCTTCGCTTGAGGTTCGCCCGGGAAACTACATTCGCTAGCGAATTTATCTCAGAATCCCAGACAACACAATTAACGTATGAAATGTTTAATGTCGCGCAAAACTTCGATAAACGAACCGCCACGCCGGCGATTCGCCAAAAACTCACGCTAACGAACAAAATGCGAATGTCTAGAGGAAGTTCATGCAATTTTAATCACGATATGAAATTTTGTGATTGTGATTGTGACAAAGAAGATTATGTGAAAGGAATTGCAAGAAGGGAAAGCTGGTACAAAAATCTTTGGAAAGAAAAATACTTGCGGGACTTTTAGTCCTCTCTCTGGTGTGCGATTAAATGAAGACGAATATACAACTGCTATTTCTAGCCCGAAAAGGAAAAAATAAAAAACTGCTGTTCTTGAATGAATGAAAAATAATACTACAGCTGATTGTCAAGTTCCATCCCCCAGGATTGAGGTGCCCAGGAAGACTAAACCTTCGTTTCAAGGACCTAGTCATTGCTAATGCAAAAGCGCTTGGCATAGATAAATGGAAGCCTGCGATAACAAAGAATAAAAGTGCTACAATGTCTCAGATAGAGGCTCTTCACGGATTGGGCGCCAGTTAAGCTAATTCAAACGTCAATTAGCTTCGTTTGCAGGAGCTTCGTAACGTTGGCGACATAAAAATGTTGAAATAGTCTGTTGTGAAAGCTTATATTGTGAAGCGCATCCCGCTCAAGTTAGAACTACATCGGTCTTAATTATAACGGAAAGTTAAACTTAACAATAATCGACAGCCGAATTGACAATTCTATGTCCGTACTTCGAAGGCTGTCCAAGGTATGTATGCAATTTAGAACTCCTTCGCCCCTTAGAAAAATACAGCCTTAAGCTGAAAAGATCCAGGCGGAAATTCTGGCCGTACTCAAAGCTGCGGAGGTACTTTTGATGAGATCGATATCCAACAAGAATATCGCCATCTACATTGATAGCCAGGCTGCACTCAAAGCGCTAGAATCACATACCACTAAATCTGAACTAGTCAGGAATTGCCGCGCAGTGCTTAAGGCATTATGCTTGCAGAACCGTGTCAGTTTGTGTTGGGTACCTGGGCATTGCTATATTGAGGGCACCTAAAAAGTCGACGTTCTGTCTTAGGAAGGAGCGGAGCTCCCACTCAATACAATGATTGAAGGTACCAGACCACCTATGGCCGTTGATTTTCTTCGAGAAAACCTCCAATAAAGCAGACACAAGATGGTCACAGCTAGAAGGGCACAGAGTCTCTAAGGCACTGTGGCCTGTCTTAAATTGAAACAAGTCTGAAGAATTGATGAATCTCAGTAGAACAAAGTTAAGTTCAACGATAGGAATACTCTCTGGACACTGCCTTTTGAGGAAGCATGCCATGAGACTAGGCTTATCTAATACGGACACATGCAGGTACTTTGAGGACCTACAAGTTACGGAAGATATCTGGTCAAGCAATTGCTCGGACCAGAAGGAAGCACCTAAGCAGGTACTTCTGTAACAACTTAGAAGAGGTTGGTTCCTCAAACAATATTGAAACAATAATTAAATTCTGTAGGGAAATTGACTGTTTGGGCGATTTGGTTTAGGTTTTTAACCGTAATGGTTCCCTGGGGATGGCGATGGGCCCATCTTGGTGCCCTGTCTTTTGTGACGATCTCACAACCCCACTCAACCTAACCTAAACCAAGCTGAAAAGACATTTTGTTTTAGTAATTTCTTTTCTAGAACACTTTTCTGTATTCATACCGAACTTTCTTTGGAGAAATGCGACAACGGACACCCTGATTCGCCGGTGGGGCCAAAAGTGTTAACAACTCTACCCAACGCGCTTAAAAATCTCTACAAAAGCAAAGTAAGGTCTGTTTAAATTTATGGCTTAAGCTTTTAACCAATTGGCAGGGCTTCATAAAAAAAAACACTCAACCAAAGCCTCAATTGCGCACAGTCTTTCATGTCCTTTTCCACTTTATACCCATTGTTACAAAGTGAAGATTTTTTCAATAATTGAACATAAATTATTCGTCTTAATAATTATTGCATTTATAATTTGTTAAGAAAACTTGAAAATATACTCCTTAGATGGAAAATGTTGACAGACAATTTATTTCTTAAGCCACACACAACAGGCGCATGATTAATGCGCCATGCACCTATGAAATATAACGCCCGCATTTCGATTTCTTTCGAATCACGCGATTTTCCGCAAGTACAATTTAATAGAGATGCCCATTATGCTATTTACCCTCTCACCGGAACTAAGGTCTCAAGGTGATAAATGTATCACTTGCAGCTAACGATGCCGACGCGACGTTGATCATTCATATAATGTTGTTGCGGGAGGGTGACTTGAAGGATCGGGTATCGCGCTTCTTCTCATTTTTTTTTTTTTTTTTCGTTTGTACTGTTCCGTGCCGAAAGTCCGTATGACTAATTAGATAAGCTGCTGTTGGTACCTTTCAGAGTTCATAACTTTTCTCCTACTGTAGTCCGAGATTAGCGCAGAGATAAAATAACTCCAATTAAAATTCAGCCCACATTACGTGGCGGCTGAAATATAGACGTCAAAAGATGGACCTTAATATTTATTACCTCAAGGGAAGATGGTTGATTTAATTTATTCGCAATAAAATTTGCTAATATGATAATTTGTAATTAATTATGCGCAAAATGAAACCCAATCGAGTGCAATTATGCAGGCGGCCAGCGGCGGTAGCAGAACTGCCTACATCATATGATCAGAAACGTTAGTTATAGTACAGTGGCTTTAATTTTATTGTCATTGTGGGATTGCGGCGGGCACGCGGAGCATTAGTGGCAGCTTTCAGAGCCAGCCGCAAATGCCGTCGGTAAAGTCTGATTACTCACTTTAAAGCTGGCTTTTCTACTTTCTTCGGATATCGATAACTTGTTTTTAGAGATTTACATTGATTGGAAAGAAGCTCTGAAACTGTTTACATTCCAAAAAAATGTTCACAATAACCGTAGTCGTTTGTGAACGGTCTGCTAAAATCGAAGAGCCCTTCGAAGCATCAAGCTAGCTGTAAAACAAATTTTTACCGCGTTGAAAGAACCGGCGAAACTGGGTTCCTCTTAAAGTAAACCAGGACAATACTGAATATTTTCAAATAAACACACATCTGTCCACAGTCTGGGACTGAAATTCACACATGGATAGCAGGAGCTTCGAGGTAGCCCTAACCATCTTGAAGCCTCTACTACCTCAAAGCTCACTAATATTAAAATAAATGCAATTTTTTTGGCTATATCCTCTAAATTCATAAAGGTTGAACTAGGTCGGAGACTCGGATGGAGACACCCTAGCGGAGCTCTGCCGACAAATAACCCTTCAAGGCGTTTGCTTCTCTGTGCGAGAAAAGCTAATGAAGGACAAGATCCTACCGTGAACTCTATAAAATACAAATGTACAAAGTCCAAGCTCTTCTAATACTTTAGGTCAGTCGAACAGAGCTCATGAAAGAAAATGCTCGCCAGGTTTGGTTAGGTAAGGGCTAATGGGCTAGCATGAGGAATACTTCGTGCTGCAATCAGGTCTATACAGATCCAGATCCGGTGGAAAAAGAATGGTTTTCTTATTTTGCCTTGCTCTAGCCAGGAAAATCTTCGATTCCTATTCCCAGGTCCGTGAGTTTCAAAAACTGTTAAAATATCTACTCATGTCCGCTCTTCTTGACAGTTTTAAACAATTGTAAAAATTCTTCTGCCTTACTGCAAGAATAAAGTCTTCTTGAAATTCCCTGCAATTTGTACTAAATCTATTTGAGAAAAGACGCGCAGTTTTGCTGATCAAATTAAAAAAGTCATGTATTAGGGCCACTTAAACTGCAGTCGGTCTTAATATTCACGAAGCATTGTTTAGTAAAACAAATGCATGACTTTGAAACGAACACACACAATCTATACCCATCATATAAAAACAACAAATAAATTTTCAACTGGAGCGATTTAGAATCAAAACCGCACAACACGAAAATAAATACTCCGCTATTTATTAAAGTCTATTACACTCTTCGAGCTAAGATTAAGCAAAGTTCAATTTTTGTGGCCCCAGGTGCAACCCCAACTGTAAGTAAATATTAATATTTTCACTGCGAGCAGCCATTTGAACTTTTTGCTGAATTGTTGTGTTCAATTTGAATTCAGATACAAAAGACAACAACTTATTCATGTCAAAGCTTAAGTCTGGTACCTATCTCCGTTGCTCACGTACGTACTACGCCAACCAGACGCACTTCGCGCTTAATTTTCGCGGCATTCTTCTCGGATTGTATAGACAACTTTCCACATTTTCTTAACCCATGTACATAATAAATATGCGACATTATAAAATAAAAATAAAATAAATAAAATTATATATTTGTGAAATTAATTTTAACGAAAATATTTAAGTTCTATTCGCATTACCAATAGATGTGTTAATATTTATCCAAATAATTGTAAGTATAGGTATACACTCTTATTCTACACCAAAAATTAAGAAACCTGTTAAAAGGAAAATTCGTATTTAGCTACGCTTAATTTTAGCTCGTACTGCGTATTGGACTTTAGTCAACAAAAATGTTTCGCACATTTACTTAGAATGTCGTCGAAAGGATCTTTATCCCGAGAAGAATGTCGGTTAAATGGAGAATAAAGTTCATACCTACTTAAATGCTGAATTTTGTTTTTGAATATATTTTTCTTTTAAGAAACAACAATTTGAAAATAACTATACTGAGAAAATATTCCGACTTTACAGAAACCTTTCAAATGATTTGTTAGAGTGCATAATAATTGCGCCGCACATTTTAGTAAGCTAAGATTTGATTCACTCTTGGCAATTTAGGCCGCTCTCCAACTTTTCTCAACGACAGCAACTGCTCTTTAATAAGTACCTTTCCTTTTTCCTGTCGGGTATATTTCACTAATCTTAAATATTTGAATCACCAGAAATACTTTTTCGGTTAAAGTGTTCGCTAAAAACAAGATTTTTTTTTTTAAATGTTGTGTACATAAATATAACACGATCTGTCAAAATGTGCAATAATTGGAATTGCTGTGAACCAGAGAGTGATTTAGCTGTTGCTGATTCAGAATTAAATTATAATAACATGTAACATCCCTGTCAATGCTGATCTTGAGAAAATTTTCTGTGGTATATTAAAGTCTGTAAAATTTTGGTATATTTCTTTCAGCTGACTAAATCTGGGACAGACATTTGCTAAATGTCATAAACAACATTTTGACTGATAGCGAAAAACGTGGGTAGGTAAATTTGCGATAGATCCGGATCGGTGTAAATATTCAAACATTCACCCAAATAAAACTAGTTTGCACTCTTTTCCTACACAAAAACAATAAAAAAAAATTAAACAATCGTTTGGTAAGAGAATTTTATTAACAAACTACAACTTCTGTTTTTAATTGCGTTCGGTTATGAGAAACAAAAAGTTTTCCTTTTCTCAATCGAACGATGGGTGTTGTCAAAATTAAACGTTTAGTGCGTTCTGTTCTAGAAAATGATTTGCAAAAATTTTACTGTTAGGAATTCTCGACGGGAGTTTAATTTAAGTGCATTAAGCTTATCATTTTAAAAGGTGGATAATCTCCTTCTAAAACTTACGAATTCTTGCCGTAAAATAAATTTGTTTGTTAGAGCGTCAGATCTGTCAAAAAGAAAATTAATTTTTTGACAGCATTTTTATAGATGTGGCTTTAAAATCTGTATTTGGCAAAAAGAATTCAAAGTAAAAACCCGTATACTTGGCTACGAAGTTACAAAAAAAAAACACACACACTTTCTTACTGCTAACATTTATTAGTTAACCACCTCTAAAAGGGAAAAGTATTTAGCTAGTGAAAGAGTTCTTCCCAATTACTTGTTATTGTTTTTGATTGATTCCAACTTGGACTTAAATTCACTAATTTAATGATTGTAAAATGTCAAGCACATTTGGAAATAAATTTGGGATTTCAAATGACGTTTGATTAAAATTGTGTGAATAAACATTTTACAAACAACGTACAAACAAGAAAATATAATTCGTTGAACTGTGTGTGTTTATTAGGTGTTTTAACTTGTGAAATATTAGCAAGAGACTTCTGTTTTTTCACTGACACTTCAAAACTGATCCTCAACTCACAAACTCTAACGATCGCGCTAAAGTTTGGATAGTTCATTGTGAATCAACTCGACATTATTCCAGTAACGTTTATGCTTGAATTAGATGTGAGATTGAAATATTAACAGCACTTACTTCACAAACAGTACCAAAAGCATAAACTATAAACGGTCTAAGTTTCCCTTCTAGAAAACGCAAACACTAAGCGCCGTACTAATAGCATACCTGCCTATTTTAGTCTCGACTTTAAATTAACGGAAGTCACAATTGTGAAATTTGTATGGAAAATGTGAACTAGTAGAGTTGAAACTAAAAATGTGTATTGGTAGGTCCATAAAAAACTTAGGATTTCACTACAGGTCACTTCACCGTTTAAGGTCAAGTGATAAGATTTTTGTTGCTGGCAAGGGTCGGCTTCGAAATCAACTCACACTGTGATTGCTGTTCGTTGATTTAATTGACAAAACCAACCATTAAGTTGAAAGACAACAAATCTAATCAGATTCACTTTCACCGCAGTTACAAAATAAAAAAAAATACTTTCTACTTCTATTACTTACGAGATATTTCCTTGTAAAAAAAAATTCCTTGGGTAATCCTTTTCCGGTGTTTGTTGACTATCTTGAACAGTAATTCAGTTCATTCAGAGCAAAAGATCAAATTAAAACGTTAAAAAGAAAACGTGTTCTCCTTTCAATTTCCCGAGGTTGGACGAACGCATAAAAACATTGATGTGTAGCTAATTTGTGCGCGAAATTGTTAAAATAAAATTCTATCTGCGTTATCCTTGTCGGAGCACGTTTGCAAAACAAATATACACAATCAAACCACCGCGGTCACACAATATTATATTTAAAGAAAATCAAACAAAAAATCAAAAACACGATAAACACTTTACACGCCGTCGAATCCGAAAGAGATTTTTGAATTTGATTTTTATTTTTTCCAATTTGAATTTGTTGATTTACACCATCACATTTGTGTGTGTGTGTGAATACTTTTCGCACTTGAAAACAAATTTTGTTTATTTTTCTCAAAAGTAGATGTTCGCCAAAATCAAACAGAAAGGACACTCGCCGAGAAGTATTAGGTAGAGATAATTTTTTTTTTATGACATATATTATTGGTAATCCAAGATTGAATGAAGTTTTTGTTTTGTTTATTTTTTTTGTTGCATAAATATTTTCCTTTCATGGGTGTGTATAAAAATAAAAACAATTATGCATTTTCGTGTACAAATCAAACGTCATACACTGCGATTTTCGTATCTCATTTTTTTTTTATATAAATATCCCACTTCTACGTTATTCACTTTTGCTTTAACAAAAATATTTTTTCCTTTAATTTTTTTTATATTTTTTAATTTAGTTGTTTAAAATTTCTGTAAAAAAAATCGAAGAACACAAAATTTGAAAATACACTGTGGGTATACAAAATTAAGAAGATCGTTCTAAACCGCGCGCGTTTTAACTGTTACAGCATATCCTTGCCATTTAAGCCGTGTAGTCGTACGACGTTAGTTAGTACGACGAATCAAGACCAATATTGTGGCGCCATTAAGATTGTTCCAGCATCCAACTCGACGAAAACACAAAAAACTTTGAGACACTGTTTGTGTGTAGCTTTGTATCTTTTCCGGGTTTGTGGCGCGAGTTATGAGCGCGTAAACTTTTACAACCGTACGTGCGAATTCGAATTCGAACTACGAACAGAAACAGAAAAAAAAAAAATAACAACTCGCCTTTCGCCAGTAAAAACTGTGCAAAAACTAGCAAAACGATAAAATTGTTTGGAAAACTTTTTGTTTTTTTTTTTTATTTTTGAAAAGTTTTAAACTATCTTTTCCTGTGTGTCAACACTGCCTCTCAGAATGCAATTTTTATTTGTATTTCTATGTTACTAACCGAAAATGATATTTCTAGAGAGCAGGCAGCAGCGACTTGTATCGAACTGACGACACTACTGACGTTCCGAACGTTTTGTGGATTAGAACCCCGCAACGCAGTCCAGAGTCAGTCGGTGTACACGACCACTGCGTTTTTCTTTTTGCAATTTGTATGCTTTTTTTTTTATTTTTTTTTACTGTTCACGATACACAAACCACCACCAACAAAAGCCCGATTCTATTGTGTGTGCCGTGTGTTGCTAGAGTGCTGCTTTGCTTGGTGCTACTGCTGTATATGCTGCTGATGCGGCTGCTGTTAACGTCAGTCGTGCCTCCTCTACTCTACTACTCCAATGGCTAGTGGAGCTCTGTTGCTGGTTGTACTGCTCCTCGGTGTACAGTCCGTCGCGCCCGCAACTGTTGTCGTAGTCGCACAAACTTCTCGGTCTCATCAGAGAATCTCTAGCCTTGTTGCTGGTGGAGTACTGGTGCTGGTGCTGCTGATGCGGCTTCTAGTATGTTGCGGACTGGCCCGTTGAACGTTTTTCTTGTTTCCTTTGGGTGGCTTTTTTTTTACTTGTGCTACGAGACTAGCTTCCCAATTCTGTCTGTCCTCTTCTGTTTTCCCCGAGAAAACCAACACATCGAACTGAAGTTCCAAACGGAAAAATGCAATTCTCTTCCTTCACACCAGGCCGTGGCGTACACACCACCAGCAAAGACCAACCGTCTGAAACATATCGTACACACACTCATGCAACGCGTTTGCAACTTTGGATACCATCAGATCAGAAGAGAAACCCGAGTAAGTGAGAGAACGAGTGTCTCCCCAGTGCCAGACGTGAAAACTGAAAAGTCCAGCAGTTCGAAACGGGGGCGCACAAATAGGCCTTTGGTAGGCTCCCCAAGACCCCTACCAGCTCTCTTAGATGTTGCTGGCAACATTTTTCATTCATGCTTTGTTTGGTTTGTTTTTCACCATTCCACCCCATACTGCATGTGCATACGCACGCATACACCAAAGCGAAACCGCATCACACTGTGTGTGGGGTTGGCTCTAACAAACACCTGTTTGCTTAATGGCAAAAGCTTCCCCCACCGTTTACCAACGCACAAAGTTTGCATTCTCTTGCAACCTTTTCGACGCCTTCTCCTCTGGCAACATTCACCAAATGCTTTTGCAACATTCTAAGAGCAGGTTGTTCTCTGGCCCCGCCATCGTGCCGTTCTTTGTCTTTCCCATTGAGAACCAACATCCATCGCTTCCTCGTTCCACTTTTTTTTTGCAAATTTGCGAATTTCCTTTCTTCTATGAAGAGAATCGCAATAGTGCTCTTTCGCACTCATATGTTGCCAGAGATCGTTGTCGCTTTGTCGGCAAATGCAAACAAAAAGAAAAATGCTTGCGAAAAATTTTGCACACTCTTCTGTCAACATCCATCTCTTTATCAGAACACCCCCCGCTCCCTTTCGCAATCAATCCGTTGAATGTATGGAAAAAGTTTGCAAAAAAACCAACTCCATTGGCTCTCTTCGAAGAGAATCGCAAAACAAAACAAATCGCAAAAAATTTTTGCAAAATTTGTTTGTGCAAAAAAAAAAATAAATACTGCCGCCGCCGCCGCCGGTAGCTCGCACTCACACACATGGAAGAGGACGCAGAAAATGAATTCGTTTTGATAGATAGATTAACCGGGAAGCGTGTGTAGTGTGTGTTCGCCAGCACATAAGATTTTTGCAAAAAACGAAAGAGAAGATATCTAGCAGCAAAAAAATATTCAGTAGAAAAAGCAGAAAGTGTGTGCGAAAAATATTCGCGAACAAAAATTAAAAAAAAAAAAATAAAAAACACATTTAATCAATCACTTGAGCGGGAGTAGTGGTGTGTTTAAGAAATTTTTTGGCAGTTTTTTTTTTGTTTTCTTGCCTTCGGCCGTGGTATTTGTGTGTTCTTCTGGCTAATTCGCACCAGGAGGACCCAGTGAGTGTGACCTCTTTATTGGGGAACCAAGTTTGTATAAGATTTGTAAATTCATTTCGCTAGTGAGTTGAAAAATTGTGCTGAAGCTGAAGCTGCTTTTTATTTTTAAACAAATTAAGAAACAGGCAAGGATTTCCATTTCACCACCATAGACTGTCGCTGTGGTGATGGTGAGTAAATTTTGGTTTCATAAATTTTGGTTCTCTTACGCACGCATCCTTTTTGTTTAGCGAAGGATTTTTCGGTGGTTGCTGGAGTGCGCTAAATTTTTGGTAGTCTGGGGTTGGTTAGTGATGCCGTTGGGAATTTTTGCGAATATTGTACTAAATGCCGACGGCAAATGGAAGTTAATGAAAACGTAACACTTCCTTCAATAAAATGGATCAGGAGCATGTAATGGGGCTTTTGGTTTAGAGAGAAAAATAAATGGAGTGAATCAACGCTTCTCAAGGTTTTAAATGGGTAGCTAGGTACTTAGGTATTTATGTGGTTCCGGTTTTATCAGGGACAAACCAAAAGAAGTAGTTAGCTTAGAAAGTATGTTATGAGTTGATGTCTTTCTGTTTTTATTGGCCCAGATTGATCAGGCAAACAATTTTGTTTTTTTTCGATCGTTTGCCTGTACCTACTCTGTTACCGACCAATTTTTGCGTGCATCTAAAATCTAATCCAGACACCTGAATCTAGGCAACTAGATTTTGAATGTGCCCAATGTCAGTGTCAGTTAGTAATGTAAGAATTCTAGCGATCTGTCAAGTATAGAGAACGACAAATTACAGCGGTGACATATCGGTCAGTTAAGTAGGAATTTACAAGGCTTTTAGTAATTTAGAGTAGCCGTTTGACAGCTTTTAAATGGATGGGTCCGATTTGGTAATACTTTATTTATCATGAAAACGACACTCACAAGCAACAACACAACGTTTTCTCATAAAACGATAGAATCCGTATTGATAAATGTCACACACGACACTGCCAGGCACAATACTGCTAAATCTGTATTTCGGTCTCAAAAAATTGCCTGTGATTTCCGGCAAAGGCAGAATTACCTAGTTGACATTTTTTTTTGACGAATTTGCTGATTTTATCAGAATACTTTTTTCTGAAATGTCAATTATGTAGCTAATCTACTACTTTTTTCAACAAACTCCACATATTTTTTATGGAGAAACTGCGATTTGTCTTGTTTTCTACCTAAGTAACGTTTGGTTTGGTGAGTAAATGTAGGTATTACTAGCTTTTACTGAACGGGCTCACGCACTCTGGTATCCGCGATGGCTTAGCCTTTGAAGCGGATGTTCGGGGTTCCTTGTCGTATCGAACCTGCGGCTGGCATGGGATTCAAAATCATCTTAGTTGGAGTATGGTTAGGCAAATGATTTAATAATGTTCATGTTCTTCAATGAGCACCGTCCGCTTCAATAGCTAACTTAAGTCTCATCCTTTCTTCCTTTTTTTTTCTACGGAACTATCTTCTATCGTTACTTAAAGTTTACAATTCTAAAATTAAGTGCGCATTGATACAAAAATGAGATAAATTTGTGTGACAGTTGCTGTAGGAATGACAAAATATTTCTTCAACAGAAGACGCATAAATTTCGCTTATTCTTCTCCCACGAGCTCGTATAATCCATGTGCATAATTTAAGAGGAACTTCCTGGTTTGCATTCACATAAGCTTTATGTAGATGTTTGCGTTTTATTCTTTTGCATACATTTTGGTGAATTATAGGGGATTCTTTCAAAGGTCGGTACTGCCTTATGGGTCTCTGAAATGAATTATACGCCGAACGAATAGGAAACTGCCTAAATGAGTAGGTATAGTTGGGTAATCTAGAAAAAAGTCGCCAAAACCACTTCTATTCTGTAATTTGTTTCAAGACTTTTGGAACTTTTTTCACTTTTAAAATCGTCTCTGTAAACATGACAGCGCTGGAAATCTTCAAATTCATTTAATTTAATAACAAATTCAAGAAAAACCAAACCCTTATAATAGCATTTACATTGGAAAGGACAATGTATGCGAAAACAAAATGGCTGACTGATCTGACTTATAACTCACACGGGGTGTAAATGTCATATAGATACTGATAGAGGAAACTATTAGAGAAAACGCACGTACCTATCTACCCTACCGACCGTATGAATTTTTGAAATTCAGAAAATTACTACGGATTTACGTGCGTGACATTCATCTCGATTCGCAATAACGAATGTCAAGTATTTAGGTATTTCAGCGCAATCACAGAATTTTTGGTATGCACCAACTGCAAAACTGCTCGCGTTATCAATCAAAATGGCGAATATAAACTTTAGACTTAGAAAACTAGAATTTCGAAAGCAATTTATATAAAAGCTAAACGTGTTTTTAAAAATACCTAAATACCTAAATACCTAAAATCGACTGCACAAAAATAAGGTTACCTCAATTCTTAAGTCCGAACTGTCATACATTAACAAGCTCCGGATGGATGTCGGTAGTGCAGTAAAAAAAAAACCGAATATATTTACCTCTATTCCATTCGATTCACCTAGCTCCAAACTCCATAATGCCATTCACCGCATGCCCCGCTTAGGTTAATGTGTGTCGATAATGCAGTAAATCTGAAAATTCCAGTTCCACTTCCACTTGTAACGTTCCTACGAGTTCCCTCGCACTTTTTTATATATAAAACTTGGCGCCCAGCTACCTTGATGAAGGTAATGAGAGAGTATTTAATTTGCTGTCGGAAAATGATTGTCAACAAGACTTTGGGAACGTTCAAGTGTCTAGTTTAGTAAGTCGGGCAGCTCTCTCACTAGATGTATCTCGGTTTTGATTGGGGGTAAACGGTCATATGAGCAGATGTTGCAGTTGACGTTTATGGGGGGGTAGCCGACGAATCTAGTCAAGAAATTTGTGACTGAGTACTAAGTTGACAGTTCGCAAATGTGGCTGACGTAGGAAAAGTGACATTCCCCACCAATCTAGTGTTTGCGTTCAGGTTATATCTAGTCCAGACCAATCTAGTCGACTTAAGAAGATTTTTAAATGCTCCCAATGGATATATTTTTTATTATTTGACAGTTGCGCGTTCGAATAATATGGTATTACCGGTTTCCCGAACAAGAATCTAGATGCGGGCCTGAATCTAGCGTTTAAAAGAAACGTGCTCCTTCTAAAATCCAACTAAACTTAAAAGCTTACTTTTCGCACTTAAAAGCATGCTTGTAGAAAATAGGACTCAACTTAGATTAAAGTGAATCATTTCAGTCGTTTGAAGCTTATTTACCGCAGGAAATTGTATACTAGTAGCTGGTATATGTAGCTTCCCAGATTACTTGTCTCTAGATGCTCGAATGAACTTTCGTTTAATTTATCATATGGTCGCTGTATCCTGAGCCCTGGAGGCTTATATATAGGTATCTTTTACAAAGGATCTCTTTTGAAAAAAAATTCGCACTGGAGTTTCCATGTAACAGTCTGTTTTGATGCAAGCTGCTCTATAACCGCAGTAAAGTGACACAAGTCGCTTATTTAGCCCTTAGCCATATCTACTCTACTCCTATGTCACACCTTTGGTTGACTTCAAACTTTGCTTCTAAGCTCAAAAAGTGTACAACTCAAAAATTTTTGTCATTTTATTCACAACTGTCTTCAATACCTGCAAAGATGTTTTGCTTTAAAATTATTCACCGCCAACGGCAATTCAAACCAAATTGAGAGAGCTCTCTAAATTAGGGACTTTGCTGACGACGACTAGAAAGTCACGCAGCACGCACACACATTGCTTAAGAACAAAGAGAAAACAAATCCAAAAGGACATAAACATGAACTTTTTACAGACAAAATATAATGCGTTTCTTATGCGATATCTGTCGCTGGAGCCTAGCGCTAGCCGGTCATGAAGCTAATGAGGGGAGTGTCATGACTTTCAAGACGGCCTTGGTTCATGTAATATTCACATTATGTAAACGGCAAGGTATACAGCCTGTCCTGCAATTATTATTATTAGGTATACTTATGTGTTAACTGTCGGATTGAATTCGGCAGCCATTGTTTTTGTTTTGATTTTTTTTTGTTATTGGGCTTTGTTGCTATGTAAATGCGGGCACATGTTGCAGACAGTGGTAGTGGCGGCAGTATAGCCAGCGGTTAGCTCTCTAATCCCATGCGGGGTGAACCGTGAACCTTTATCTTCAAGACGAACGCCGATGACGAACTCTTGGGCAACGATTTTGTTGCCAGACAACACCATTGATTACACAGAGCGTCGTGGCATTTTGTTTCTGTGCACGTAGGCTGGGTTGGGAGACGTCTGTCCAAAGGGATGAAATGAAATATACGACAATCAATGGTTAGCCGATGGAAAGTCAATAGGAGATAACGAACTCATTTAAAGGGCATCAGTTACAACTTTTGTTACAACAAAAGCTTCCGACAGGCGAGTGGGCCGCCAGTTCCTGCACCTGCAAAGCTGTTCTCATTTCGTCTTTGGTTTGATTTTTTTTTTCTCGACAACGTTGGACAATTTTTGGGGTAGGTACGTCCACAATTAACGTCGCACAGGCAGACAACTCGACGGCAATGAACTGAACCCCTACGATAAGTATTTTCGGGGGTTGAATTCTAACAAAAAAAAACGAATCGTCGAAGTAACTTTAAGACGGCGTGTTGAGAATTTAATTTTTGTAACATTTCGTGGGTTTATTTTTGCGGACTCCTTTTTGTCGGCAGACTGCCTCAGGGAAATTGGGATCATCGCACTTGTGTTACACTGGAGCGTGACACAAATGCGAGGTTCTTGACCTGACGGACATGTTTTTGTGCAGTTTACGGAGAAAGTTGAAAGGGACCGGACATTTGCAGATATATACGTACGATAAGTACTTATTAGCATTTAAACGGTGTGTTGGTAAGTGGGAAAAGGTTACATCATTGCGTTTGGAATTTCTTTCTTTTTTTCCATCATTAACAAGAAGAAAAACCTGGGGCTAACCTTGGAATAAGAACCTATCCCTTGCTACTTACACTTTGCATCAATGTAGGTACCTATGTAATATTCAGAAACAATCTTTTAATTCGTTTATGCGACGTGTTGCTCCACAAGCATAATCATGAAAATACACAACAATGCCTTTTTCGTCCTGTTCACAAGTCGTTGTGAAATTGTATTTAACAGATTAAGGTTGTCTTTTAATTGCTTCAAAAACTTCAGGTTTTTTTTCAGACAAAGCTTGTGAAGAGAGGAAAATGTTTGCTCTCAGGATGGGCATTTTTTTCTAAAGTCTAGTAACACTGATTTGATTTGGATCAATATTCCAACTTCTATTCATCAAGACGCGTAAGGTAAAATGCAGCAATTGGGTTATGGGGTCGCGCTTTTTGATTGAATGGATATTTTCATTTCTCCTTGGCAATACTTGTCGCATTTGCAGAGTGAACACCAGCATTCATAGCTATTTATTGCCATCGTTGTAAGGACCTGCAATTTTTGACTGTCTGCTTTGAAAAATAATTTCCATTAACCTTATTGTTAAACCATCCGGTGAATAATTTTTGTAATATCTATTTCAAGCTTAAAAACAGTTTAAAAAATCGCTTCTAGTAAGCACTGTACCTCTAGACGGACTTATCTCTCAGTTTTTGAATTGATAGAACCTTGTCATGTTTTTTTTTATTATTAAGACAACCCTTGCTCTAAGTATATGTATTGAATGACTTTGAAATGTTGTTTCTCATTGCAATTTGTAAACCTTGCGATCTAGCTCTAAGTTTCTCGACTCCATTTTATGTCCATGATGAATAGGTACATCTACCTAAATTTTACAACCTCGGCCTGGCTTTCATTTGTGTAGATGTAGATGTAGTTGCAATGTGAATGCGATAGGAGTTTTTGAAAATGTCACCTCTCACATCGCACATATACGAATTTTATGGTCTTTCATATGTCCTAAGGCCTGAGGTCCTTTCCATTGCTTGTTCCTTAAATCATTTGAATTAGCAGAGACTATATGTGAGTGTCTTTCACTTACATGAGGTGCCATTTTGGTATCTTACATTTTTTTTAAAATAACATTTCCTTTACTTACGCAAGACCGACGTAATTTTCAGTTCGTTGTCAACTTTAATAGGTTTTTTTAATCTCAAATTTCGTAGCTTCGCTAATGTTACCTTGGAGGATATTTTTCTAAATAAAAAATCATGTAGTATCAGCCTATGCACAAAGTCACTCGACAATAATTTCATTTCATTTATTTTAATTCTATGCCTACACAGCATAGTAATAACCAGCTTATTCATTCTAAGCGATTCTTAGGTGACTGAAATGGCGAACACTAAGAAAGATCTGGTTCTTAGTTTTAGAACGAAAGAGTAGTAGTAGTACCTACCTACCATAGGAATGCTTCTGCTAAAATAAATATAAAACGTTGTTTTTTTTTTTGGTTGGGTATAATCGTTTGCCAATTTTGCACCTGTATTTAAAATAATCGCCCACACATCTATTTTGAGATTGAGCACAAACAAACCGAACAACAAATTTCTCACATTTGTTTCATTTTCCTTTATGTTTTGTGTGTTTTTTTCATTTACAGTTTAAAATAGTTGTAATGATTGGTAGGAAGGTATTAAAGAATTAATTAATTAACAATAGTTAAATTTATACAGGAAATGTCACCATTTTGCGTTCGTAACAAAGTTGGTGGCAGATTCCGTATGACAACAATCATTTGGAAGATGTCTTTATTGAAATTTTGATGACCATAAGAAGTTATATTTTGTCCGAATTTGTGTCATTATCGTCAGCTTTCATTACATTTGCGGAAAATTAATTGGATTAAGGTCTCAAACTCGCAATTTTGGCACTTAGTTTCTACACCCAGAGAAAAAACAACGTCAAATCAAAGAAAACCACACTGATTTAAATATTTTTCGGAATGATTTAGCATCGACTACGAAAATTTTTAAATCAAAGTGGCATAACATTAATTCAAAGGGTATCCCTACATTACGCATTTAAATTTAATATGTTTTAACGTGAAAAGGAATATTCTTTATTAAATTTTATTCAACTTAAAATCAAATAGAACTTATTACATTTTAGTTTGCATTTTTTCCCTGAGTGTACTTTTGCAGGCCTATCGCTGTTTCGACGATAATCGTCTGAAAAATTACGGAATGAGACTGACGGAGACTTTGGTGGGAAAGTTTGACAGCTTAAATATCAATATAAATACGTTTAAGTATGTATAGTTTAGTAAGTCTGACAGCTGGCTGACTTGATGTTTCAAATTTCAAATTTCCAGTTGACGTCTGTGGAGGGGTAGCCGAATAATATAGTCAACAATTACATGACTGATTACTGATCTCACATATGTGGCTGACGTAGGAAAAGTGACTTTACGGACTAATATAGTTTTTGCGTTCAAGGTACAGACAATCTAATCGACTTAAGATAGACAACTTTGTTTTTGAGTGTGCCTAACAGTTTGCGATAATGTCATTAGGCCTTACCAATAATCAACTTTAGTCTGGCAGTTCCAAAATCCCTTTACCAATAAACAAATATAGTTGCCAGAAAATCGCTAACTGTAGGGTTAAATGTTAATGTTCAGAAACCCATGTTTATCTCGGGCATTAGCTAAAGAAATCCTCCCTAAATATCATTTTCAAGAGGAGTGTTGCCCAACCACCAAAAATGGCGGTATGGAATTTCTTAATAGGAGCGAATTTAAATACACTTTTGTTCCGCCTGAACGTTTACAATCATAAACTAATTTTAGTAAATTGTAAATGTTTTCGGACCTTATTCGTTGGAATACAACAATGCAAGTTGTTTTTAAGTTTATCATAGACAAATTTTTACAAATGCATGCACAAAATTAAAAAAATATTGCATTTTTGTTTTATTTCTAAACAGTTGAAATATATATTTCGAATATTTTCATTAAATTAAATGTTTGGTATCGTTTTTAACCGCTAGCGCTTGCTTTTTGATTGGTTTTCCTTTTGGAAAAGGTGTCAAAAGGTTGACTTCGCGGAAATGTAGATATAAGAATTGCCAGCATTCAGCAAAAGGCCCCGCGAAATAATAAATTTAGGAACTTCTGGAGGAATAACAGGTAGTTTGTGCGAATTCAAGATATACAGAATTCTGTTTTATTTGGTGTGAATTTATAGAGGAGTATGCATGACAGCTTTCGTGTAGAAAAATGTCCACGGGATTATATTTTTCTGAATGAATTTAACATTTTGTCGCTTTCTAAGTTTCCCGAATTAAGTAATATGAGCTATACAATTTTTAAAAGATCAAATTGTATTTGTTTTTATATTTCTATATACTTACAATTTAAGAAAGGAAGCTATATTCAATCTTTAGATCAATAAGCTTCGATTTGCATAATCAGCCTAAAAAAAACTGTGTTCCAACACAAGTTCACTCATAGATCAATCGTGAAGTATTAGAAAACAAAGGTAAGTGTATCACTCAGGGAAAAAATTAAAACTAAAATGTAATAAGTTCTATTTGATTTTACGTTGAATAAACTTTAATAAAGAATATTCCTTTTCACGTTAAAGCATATTTGATTTAAATACGCAATGTAATTTTAAATTAAGTCAACGTAGATTCAAAGTGAAAGGTATTCACTTTTACAATTAAGCATGATTCCACGTCCAATCAAGGTGCATACGCGGTTAGATCAAATTCAAAATATATGCATTTAGAGTAAGGAAACCCTTTGAATTAATGTAATGCCACTCTGATTTAAAAGTTTTCGTAGTCGATGCTAAATCATTCCGAAAAATATTTAAATCAAAATGGTTTTCTTTGATTTTACGTTGGTTTTTCTCTGGGTGTACTATAAAAAGTAGCAAAAATTGTGCCCGATCGAAGGAGAGGGCATCACTGATTTGCATATGATATTTGACAGGTCAGCTGATATTTTGTGCATTTCCTATTTTGTTTTTTGTTTATAATGAGTTTCAAAAGACCTTTGACAGATATCTGTTGGGCAAATTAATTTGCGATTTATGTATTCCTTTCTTAGAATAAAATCCTCGTTCTGAAATAAAACATTGATCTTGTTTTTCACGAAAACCAATTATGAAATTTGAATTCTGAGATGACGAAAAATGTAATGGTTTCTAAGAAAGTTGTCGCACTTGCAAATGTGGAGGTCTAATTGTTTATTAGTACCGTTTCAGTAATGCTGTACATTTTTACTACAGCTGGCAACCAGCAAATCATCGACATTAGTGTTTGATTATTAGTCCGAATGTCAATTAGCAAGACCAAATATCCAACTGACAGTTAAGAATTTATAGAAAAAACTGGAATATGATTTTGTTTTGAAAATTAATTAAAAGATTATAACAAAGTGCACAATTCAGTAGTATATTTGTAAAAGCTGACAAACTAAATTAATGGGGATTAATACGGATTGCTGAATACTGCTGAACCTATAATCTGCTACTATTTACATACCGCTAATAATTATTTTTAGTGTCCAGGCTAAATTTTTCTAACTCATTTTTCCATACAAAATTTCATATTGTGACCTACAAAATATTTAGTGTATTTAAATGATTATTAGAAAGGCCAATAGAAGTTTGTTTGACGTTTATCCAAAAAAAGAGATCCGATTAATATTGTTTCGTCATGTGGAAACGCCTTAAGAGATTTATAAATTCTGTCAGTGGAAAAATGGTAGATATAAAGATTTAGATGTCACAAATATAAGTCATCTACCAATAAACGATAATAGCTGTTTTTTATTATCAGCGTGATCTGATCCCGATCAGATCACGAAAATAAAACAAGACGGATCATTGAAAAGTTTAATTTTCAAAAACAAAACAGATAATACAGGGTATTACAAACTTCACATTGCCACCGGCCATTTTGCTTGCAATGTCGGGGGTGTTACCATATTTGAATCAAATTTTAATAATTTTTCTTTCCAATATTTTTTAGAAACAAATTTAGTATTTTATGTTCAAATATGCAACACATGAACAATATTTTGCTCCTAGCACATCCGTTTATCTTGGCATATTAAGTTGTGTCCAGACCAGCGAAACATTTCACAGATGTTTCTGAAGCATATCGGACACATTTCATACACATTTATAAGAGATTTCGGAAATTTAGTTATTAAATGTTTATGAAATATTTCAATTTTATTTTTCTAGTCCAACTAGAAGAAAATAATAAGAAGTTTATATTTTTGTAATTTTGGTCTCGGGAATCACGTGACACACGATTTAATTCAAATATTCGTATTAAATGAATCACTTTCTCATTAGGTATTCCAAGCTTTTTTGACATTTTTATTTTATTTAAAAAAATAAATAATAATCAAAAAACAGCGCTCACTTTCTGCAGTTAAACTTGTAAAACAAAAATGATTTCCCATCACGATTGGGAAACTCTGAATCATTTCATTAATATTTATTTGTGTCCAGATCCAAACCAGCAAATTTTTAGAAATTTTTATAAAACATGGAGGTATATAATTGTTTATCAAGTGTTTGCCTGGTCTGAACATACCTTTATAAAAAGAAAATAACACGTAATACGAAAAAATCAATTGATTTTTTGTGTTACATTTTTTTGTCTGGCAACGTGGTTAGGTAGCTATCGTTTACAGGCACACCAACATTTAAAAATGAAAAAAGCCATGTAGTGGGAAATAGTAGATATAATTTTCAGATCATGATTCGTGATCTCGATGAGAAGCAGGATCACGTGCTGTAAATCGATGATCTATATGGATCATAGCTGATAATAAAAAACAGCTAATGACTTCTATCGCGCTGTCAAATGTATACACCCAAAACTAACAGTTGGATTACATTGTTTAGTTTTCACATTTTTTATATGATTCTTTGTAACGTCACAGCATGGCGGACTCAATTCTCGAAAGGTATAGTGTAGGTAAATGTCAGAGCTTTCTTACACCCGCGGTAAATTATAGTCAACCCATAGCTTAAGTCGGTTTTCTATTTTGAAAGTGTGCGACACGACAATGTGAAGGCTACTTAATTCTGACTTGTACTTAGGGCTTTACGCATTAACATGTGGGCACCAATTTTTGGTCACATATCCTGCTGCTTTCGCGAATTTTTTGCCCAATGTTTGGAATTTGACAATTTTAGGAAAATAGGTATACCTATCGCTGAAGGAAATGCCAACTAGGCAAGAGCTAAGAGCTATGACCAACCTCTCACATTGAACTGTATATTAGGGGTTCCTGTTGTTACCTCTATCCGATGGATAACTGTGATTCACCTAAGCACAGCGGTAAACTTGACAACAGTGGTATTTCTTTTTTCTTTTTTTTTTAATTTAATTCGTCATCTTTTGAGAACATTGCACGAAGGTCCGCTCAGCCCTTATTTTATAGAAATAAAACCATCCGTTGACACCTATATATCCTGGCATCGTGTTAACCTCAATTTGCATACCCACACCTACTCTATATTGCTGCATAAAAGTTAAACAATTTACTATTTAATTTTATTTAAGAAAAAAAAGAAAAAAAAAGTAACTCTCCCTTTCTCTAGTACGTACCTATGCATGCAAACATTGGTAGGTAGGTATCCTTGTTTTCTCTTTTCTTGTTGTAAGATTTTCCTTTCACCGGACAGGATCATAGTAACTACCTAGTTGTCGTCTTCGTTCCACTTCGACTTTGACTTGGTGAAGCGTCTCCGCGTTGTCTAAGAAAGTGCAAAACTATTTGCATAGCAAAAAGTTTCCTTTTGCTGTTGGGAAAAACTTTTCTCTCCACTTTTGCTTGCATTTTCTTCAAGGATGATGACGACGATTGCAACGACGACGATGATGATGATGATTCATCCTGTGCATCGCTCTTGCTGGTGGCGGTGGTAGGTGGGTGGCCGTGATGAGTGTTTTTCCACAATCCTTGCTTTTATTGCACTTAAACGCACATGGCACTCGGGCACTTTTGTACTTTTGCGTCACATGACGTAATGAGTTGTAAAATGCAAGAGAAATTGCCAAAGGAACACTCACTCACCAGCTCAATGGCAAATGCAATTTCCATTCCCTCAGCAACATCGTGCGCACGCAACATCTCCAACTCACCCCCAGCAACACGATCCAACACACAGAGAGATACATGGCTATTTGTGTTTGGTGTTCTTTTTTTCCTGCACTATGCGAAAGAGAAAATGCACACAAAAGAGAGTGCAAAAGCAAAATTGCCGGCAATTGCACTGTTCGCACACCAACTCGTCGGCAATCTTTCTCATTTCCTCGCATGCGACTGCCTCGGAGAGTGTATAGGTGCGTAGCGGTCGCTCACACTGCAGCAGGACGCCTGCTATTGAAATGCACCCTCTCGGCGCTCGGTGGGTTGGGTTTTAATTCAGTTGTTCGGCTTTCCTTACACGCGCGCGTTCTTTCTCTTTCCCTTTCGATGCGTTTTTCATAGGCGACGCGACGGTCGCCAGAGATGAATACTGTTTATTTGTGTATGACCGGTGCAGTGTGTGCGACGGAGAAGGAGCGATACGCTAGAAAAGATGCATTTGTTGTGTGTGTGTGTTTTTTTTCTGGTTTGTTGTTTTCCCATTGATTGTGTGTGTTGAACAAGGGGAAGGAAGAGCGAGCAATTCAACATCGTGATTACATTATTGGAAATCGCAACGCAATGGTCGCCATCCTGTGGTGTTGTTGTTGTTGTTCGGTGTGCGAGTGTGCAGTTGCAGTGTGTTTTTGTTGTTTCTCTTCGCCTAATTCACACTGTTGCCATTGGAGTGGGCAGAGTGGGTGGTGCATATTCAGTGTCCCCCACTCTGGTGCGGCTTATATACTCAGGCCATAGTGTAATTTGTAAGGCTAATCCGTTCCGTGTGTTGGAAGGAAAAGAAGAGAAAAATGCGTTTTTTTGCGGAGGAAAATGCCCAACCGAATGCGTGTGTGTGTAAGTGAGTGATATATAGGCTGTGCCGTGATGCATGCGTAAGGGATAGATGTTATTTTTTCTTTGCCGCTGGTTGTGTTGGTAGGAGTGGATGTTATATACCTACACATGTAATAATAATTGATGGTGCATTTTTGCTTCGATTTCTTTTATGTGTATTGTGTGCAGGGTTTTTCTTTATTTTCCATTCGCCCAATTGATTGAGAGTGCGTTTTCATTTTGCGAAGGGTAGATCGTGGATGTGTATTAAGCGGCTCGGGAAATGCGATTGGGGGTGTGTTTCAAACTTGGCCCAAAGGCTAGGCGTAGTTATGGGTAGGTAGGTATAGCAAGATGACTTTTATGGCGAAGAATGAGAGGGTGGCTAGGATAGTTTTGAATTTTTTCAAGTAAATGATTGGGAAGTGGAGGAGGACATTTTACTGCAGTAGCGGTCCATATTTTATAGACAGGCATTTGTTTATGCCAGAAGAAGGAGACGGTTTGCGGTTTTGCGTGTTTGGGTATACCTACATATCGTATAATGGTAATCGACCTTCCTTATTCATCGCCATGGCAAAATCGATGAAGACTTACGGAAATTAGGATAGGTATAGTTACCTACTGTTGAAATAAATAAAAATAGGTAGGTATAGCCCTTTCGAAAACTATCAGGAAGTTTTTTTCCAATATTTTTACTTATCACACTGGACAAGACTGATGGAAAGTCGTCTCATGGAAATAGATAATCTACAGATTCGTCTAAAGTAAACTTTACCTATGGGTACAACCATAGGACAGAACAACTGTGTAGGTACTTTTGGTGCAAGTTTATTACAGTACCGTCTAACCGCGTCTGGAATAGGAAGTCGCTGGAGTACAGCAGTTGATTGGATTCCATTTCACCGCCATCTTCGATTTTTCGGTTATCCACAAAGTGTGTTGCAATTCCTACAAAGTCTGCTTCCTAATAATAAATACTAACAATAAGGAAGTAAATAAAGCTTTTCAAAATTGAGTTTGGCAAGATTTCTTTGTAATAACAATGCTACCAACACTGTGAGGAGGAAGGTTGTTAAGTGGCGTAGCGTGGGTTGGTGCCGCCCGGGGCAGACCCAATTTCTGCCGCCCCTAGTAATTTGTTCACACAGTAAAAAAAAATGTTTTTGAATTGTTTGAAAATTTAAAAACAAAAATCCGCCGGTTGTCGGATTTCTGAACTTTTTTGGTAGAAAATATAATCTAATTTCTATTCTCAGCTAATTTTTATGTAGGTATCAAGTGGTTTTATCCGCCTTAATCTCCTGATTACATTGTATGTATTAAATAATTCGGTAACGTGGTTGAGAAGCCTACGTCTGTGCATTTGAGCAACCCTTTTAGCCTCGTCTTTAACCATTTCAATATTTAGATCTCTATGTAGATCAGCGTTACGTACATATGTACCAAGGTGCATTGACTATGTTCCTCAGTGCTTTATATTGGAAGACCTGCGTTTTTTGTAAATTTATTTGGTATGTGCATGCCCATAACTGGAGCCCATAGGTACATAATGGTAAGAGAATTTCCTTGTATAGCAATAACTTATTGTAGTTGGACAGGCATGAATATCTCCAAATATACATTCTTCTGTCGCGTGTTCAACTCATCTTTTATTCTTCTTTACGTGCGCTTTCCAACGCAGTTTAGCGTCTTCTAGAGTCATGCCTAGATATTTGGCAGTGTTTGAGTATTCCACTACATTGTTGCTAATATATATTCGAATGTGTGGTACGGTTTTATGCGTACAATTAATTTGGACTGACTTTAGGTTATTTATTTGGCTTATACTTTGCACATCTGTGTTACTTCGTTTTAAGAAGTTTTTCTTCAAAACAAATGCGCAAAGTTTCGTGAAAACCAAAATGAAGAAATACATAAATAGCAATGGATATAATTTTGGAGCAATTTTTAACTTCATCGTCTTCCTCATCATCTGAAGACTACGAATCACCGAAACTACTCCATTTGTCAGCGGAAATATTTTTCAAGTCGATATCCATAGTTGATTTTTCAAAAAAAAAAAACAAATGCTTTTTGAACAGCTGATATTGCTGTCAAATAACGCCCTAATCCATTTACAAAAGCAGATGAATTTCGTTGCCGCGTTAAATCTGAGGTCTGAACAAAATATCTAGTGGTAAAACGACAGTAGTCTAATCCGCCCTCTTTTAAGTCTATTCTGAAATAGTCCTTATCGCCGTTTGAAGATTTTTTGTAGCTATTTCGACAGTTGCTTCCAAGTCAAGTACAGCAGTGTCATCTGCAAATGTTGCTGTAGTGGTTTCTCCGCTAGTGAATAATAGGTAAAGGACTAAACCTAGAACACTGCCCTGCGGTGCACCAGCTTTAATTTATCTTAATGTTGAGTACTCTGTCACTTCTTTAATTCGATTTGATATAATGACTCCAGAATTGTCGAATACTGTTTCGCCAGCTACTTTTGTAGTTCGTGGATCATTCCTCTATGCCAGACTTTATCAAAAGCTTGTGCTTTATCAAGAAATATTGTAGAGCACACTTTTTTTAAATAAATAAATACCTAAATTATTTCATAACTAAACTTGTTTAAAAAAATAATTTTTAAATGAAAGGACCAAAGCATTTAATTTAGTTTTAAGTAAAAGGAAAAAAAGTTATTATGTAGGTACATAGGGCATACCTAATTATTTTTTTTTTTTATCTACAAGAGTTTTTTTATTAATTTACAGAAAACTTCTTTAAAATTTTGTTTTCCTACTTTTTATCAGTGTAAAATCTCTTATTATTCTTTCAGTATAGATGGTCTCTGTGATTTCCTGCTCTATAGCCATGATACGCACATTAGATAGCCATAGAGTGCGCATTGTGAACCTTAAATAATTTTTAATAAGCTTCAATTTTGAGAAACTCCTCTCACACACAACTTCTAGCGAAAAAAAAGAGAAAAAGAGTATTTTCGAATGCAGATGTTGTGTACTGTGTTATAATTTGTGTGTGCTGTACAGGGTTGTCATTTCTGATTAAATATAGTTGCATACTAGGAAGCAGCGTTCATTGGATTTTGTTGTTAAGCAACAAAAGGAATGTCTGATTATTGTGAAGCAGTGTTAATTGTTAATGCTGGTAAACTTTGTAGGGTAATTGCGGCATCTCTCCCGCGCTTTTATAAAATTCAATTTTACGTTTTGTTAAAACCAAAAAAGACTTTATTTCTTTTACAAAACGTAACAATGGATTTATGTTCTACCATTAAAAGGGACTAAACCAACAAAAATCTTATTGTTTAAATAAATAAAGGGTGATTTTTTAAGAGGTTTAGAACTTTTTTAGAAAAAAAAACACAAAAAATTCGAAAAAATGAATGAAATATTTATTTGAATCGATAGTTTGAACCTTGCAATTTAATGTTTAAAGATAATTTCATGCAAATGTTGACCGCGGCTGCGTCTCAGGTAGCCCATCCGCTGAGTCCAATTTTGGCATACTCTTTCACACATATCGGCCGGTATCTCACGAATGAATGCATGGATGTTGGCTTCCAGTGCGTCAATCGAAGCGGGCTTGTCCCTATACACATTAGCCTTGGCATACCCCCACAAAAAATAATCTAATGGTGTCAAATCGCACGATCTAGGCGGCCAATTGACCGGCCCGAAACGTGAAATTAACTGTTCACCAAACTCGCCTCGCAATTGCGCCATTGTTTCGCGTGCTGTGTGGCATGTGGCACCGTCTTGTTGAAACCACATATCATGCAAGTCAAGAACTTCCATTTCGGGCAAAAAAAAGTTTGTTATCATCGCTCGGTAGCGTTCACCATTGACAGTAACGCTGCGATTCGCATCATCTTTGAAGAAATATGGCCCAATAATGCCGCCGGCCACCAAACAGTGGCTTTTTCGGGATGCATTGGTAGCTGTTGCAATGCTTCTGGCTGATCTTCACTCCAAATGCCGCAATTTTGCTTATTTACGTACCCATTCAACCAAAAATGAGCCTCATCGCTGAACACAATTTTTCGATAAAAAAGCGGATCCTCGGCCAGCTTTCCAAGAGCCCATTCACCAAAAATTCGGCGTTGTGGTAGGTCGGCTGGCTTTAGTTCTTGCACCAGCTGTATCTTAAAAGGCTTTACGCCCAAATCCTTCCGCAAAATTTTCCACGTAGTGCTGTAACAAAGACCTAACTGCTGGGAACGGCGCCGAATCGACATTTCGCGGTCTTCTGTCACACTAGCTGATACGGCCGCAATATTTTCTTCACTACGCACAGTACGTAAACGTGTTGGTGGTTTAATGTCCAACAAAGTAAATTTGGTGCGAAATTTGGTCACAATCTTCCGAATAGACTGCTCAGAAGGTCGAGAATGCCGATCATAAAATGGAAGCAGCGCGCGATGAACATTTCGAACCGAACACGAATTTTGATAGTTAAATTCAATAATTTGCAAGCGTTGTTCATTTGTAAGACGATCCATGGTTAAATTGCAAACCAAACTGAAGCTGTTTGACAGTGACACAAGGTACTAAACACATGTCAGCTGTCAAAACCGGTGTTGCCAAAAGCAAACCAGCTAAAAAATCACCCTTTATTACTGAAAAATAAATTATACTGTGTGCGGCATCTCTCCCAGCCAGTGAGGGAGATAAGCCGCAGTCTTAAAGCATTACGTTTCGAGCCTCATTTTGCATGTGGAACATTTTTTTTTAAGTTCCTCGTCCCTACCACAGTCAGTACAATAGATTAAATTATTTTTCTTGTTAATTGTACAGTTTTCGTGCAGGCATTTGGTACATCTTTCAACTGTAGCAATTGTTTACAAAACAACTACAAAATTTTCAAACGAATTTATTTTCTAAAAATGTTGAAATGTCAAAAAAAGCTTCCAGCTTCTGAAAAATGTAATTTGACACTAAAAAGTGACGTTTCTACATTAATTTGGTTGGTGTGTACGCACTCACTCCTATCGGGAATTTTCGTTCTAATATTTCATTCTGCTATAGTTTCATTTTAAAAACAGAAAAAATGCAAAAAATGTAGTGTCATACGGGCTTTAGCAGTTATAAGTAGTAATATCAAAATGTCGTAAGTAAGTAATTATTACATTTTCTTGCTTCTTCTTAAGCTTCACTGATCCAACTCCCACTGGAGGTCTTGCGAGTATATTTTCGTGGCATTTTATAGTCTTAAAGTCCCTATAAACAATAAGTTTAAAATGCGGCATCTTACCTCAAAAAAAGTGCGGCATCTCTCCCTATGTTAAGGAAAAGATGCCGCACCCTATCAGAACAGTTAACAAAAAAAAAACGTAAAAAATCACGTGAAATACTTCCAAGAAGCCTACTCAATCACATAAAATACTTACTGGCAACAAAATAGGTTTTGTCTTGCTTTCGCACCGATTATTTGCATTGCACTGAAAAATTTCCACACCAAGAAGGAGAAGCTAAAACAAAAAAAAAAAAAATGCAATATCTTCCCTCCCCTTAAAAAATATAATTTTGTTTTGCTCTCTTTTGTGTTTCAATACGTATTGAACAAAACAAAGAAAAAAAAGAATCGCGACATCCAATATTTATATGATTTTGGATAGGTGCGGCATGTCTCCCAACGCGGCATCTCTCCCGCAATTACCCTAAGTAAATTCGTGAAAAAAAATCCGTTTTGTAAATTTTATATATTTCTCAAAAATTGCCGCCCCTACCCACTTGTGCCCCCTTGCACAACCCCCCCCCCCCTTGCACAACCCCCCCCCCCCTTGCTACGCCACTGGGTTGTTTCAGAGTATGAATATGAATCAATGAATGTAGGTTGTTTATCCTTAGTAAAAACAAATAAATTTTCAATTGCTGGAATTTAATTTGATTATTAAATAATAAATACATATAGAAACCATGAGACATTTAAAAACAAATCGCATTTTTTACAGTTGTTTTTTTTTATATTGCAAAAACAATTAAAGGTAATACCACAATGTAGCATTTTGCGTTTACGTTTGTAGGATTTGAAAATCTTAAAAATATACAGTTTACACAGCTTTTTACAAAAAGTGTTCGACTACTGGGAGTGTTCGGAATTAGGCGACCCTATTTAATCCGAATGCATTTTCAAATTTTAATCGAGGTCACGAAATTGGCATTAGGAAAGTAGTTACATAGTTACTAAGCATCACATTACACCTGTAAATCATATCTCTGTACGAATAATGTAAATTGTGCGATAGCAAACTGTACTTTATTAGCGAAATAGATATATCTATCTATCTACAATAATGACACAAACTGCATAAAAATTCTCCACAACTTCAAAAAATAAAGTTATGACAATGGAGATGGCTCATTATTCATCTTACGTTTTTTATTCACGTATTTTTCTTGGAGCCAAAACCAAACTCTAAAAATTTGTCAAATTCAAAGATCGGATTCTTTTACCAGTTAGAGTTATGTACCTATAGCTACTTTGACTTCTCAATCCACTGCCAGCCAAATACCAATAGGATATTTTGTACAGCAAACTCGAGTGCAAAGTTTTTTTTGTTTTCCATTTTGTCATCTTTTTTTCAACTGTTTGCATTTTAGTTGGCTTTGAGGAGTAAATGGCTATAAAGGAACAATGTTTAAACCCATCAGGGCTCTAATCGCATAATCACAAAACAATCGAACGACATCGTCTCGACGATTCTTCTACTTCGTGTTGTACAACCATAAAAAACGATAATCGTTGAAACGATTGTCCGATCGTCATATAAAGTTGCTTCACGTTACTAATTCAACTGCCAAATACTATCGTCGAAACGATTTGATTCAACGATGGCTAATTAGCAATCGTTTCATCGTTTTTGGTGTAATTTTTTTTTAGTCTTAGTTAGGTCTTAGAGAAGTATAACAATAATTTACGGCAGACACCAACTTATGTCCCCTTTGAAGGGAACTTGCATTTATCGAAGTTGTAATAGTGCACATTCCTTGCAAAAAGATGCTGATTGCATTTCTTTTTTGAATAAACACTCTTGAGTATCCGTTTAATGTACACTACCATAAAACATTCCACCCTTCTTGGGCGAATATTGTTTTATTCACACTACTAGCTGTTTTTTGGCTTCTTAGATAAGGGTTTGCATACTTGCATCTTGATACTTGAAGAGGCCATATTCCTTCAAACTATCCATATTTGCATTAAATTTTCAATTTAATATCCATCAATGACTACAAAGAAAAATAAACAAATTTACAAAAAACAATTTCCATACATTTTTAAGTTGTCAAAGTTTGTTTACCGTCATGTTCATGTTCAACCTGTTCAAAATGAGAACGATGAACGATCCGTCGATGATGTTATATAAAGCAAACTAATGTGATTTTCGATCTGACTTCATTAGATTTGCTCTCAGATTTCGTGCGTCTAATCGAACATAAAAACTTTTATTGCTCTTTTCTTTGTTGATATTCGTGCGGTTCGAATACCTATGTGTTTTGTGTAACCTTCGACACTTTTCTAAGCGTTTTATGCATTCACTGCTTAAATTTTGAAAACATTTTAAATTTGCGCCCATATTGATTTCTAAACATTTGTAAATAAAAAATTAACAAAAGTAAATCCACCCGATGCAAGGCATTTCTTTGCAGCTGAAAAATTTCACGAAAACGTAAACAAACTCCAATAGCTGTCAAACTGAAATCTGAGAAAAAATCCAGATTCACAAAAGTGCTCTGAAATCTGAAAAAAATTGTTTTTTTTTTTGTGTACCAAACGAACATAAAAATTGCTCTGAGAGCAAAAAAAAAAAATGCTCTGAGAGCGCCCAATCGAATACCGCACATAAAAACGATGTCGTTTCGTTCAATCGCTTCAACGATTATCGTTTCATAAATTACGCGATTAGAGTCCAGTAGGTTACACTCGTTATTTTCCTGATTTTTTGTTTCTATCATCTTGGTGATCACTTTTAATAGGTAGGTATACATAGACGTACATTGGCAACATTCAGATACGTAGTTTATGCAGAACGTCAACTGGATTTGTCGGGACTAGGTATCCGAACGCGTTGACTCAGCAACTTGAATTGTTTTTTGTGTTTTTGCGTTACTGTTGTTTGACTGAACTCGAAATATGGCACTTTGTTTATTTGGAAAATGCCCTTCGAAAATTGTTCACAAATTGTTATTTCCGAATAAGTAAGTTTTAAATAAAATACGGTTGCCTATCACAACGCTATTATTGTTGTTAAAAATTGAGGGAAAATTCTAAATTTGCAGAGTAGCTTCAAAATGGCATCTTCTTCTCTCACCGGATCTTTTATGAACGTTTCAGAATTCAGCAGTGGCCTTTCTGTTTATTTTAATTTTGACTTTCAACTGAGTATATACAGGTAGGATTTTCTTCACTATAGATAAATCGGCTTCCCTTGAATAAACGTCAACTGCAAAAACTATTCAACATACTCCGGGCCAATAAAAACTGAAATACATCTACAAAACGTCAGTCAGCTGTCAGACTTACTAAACTAGGAATCCTAACGTCTCCATGGTCTGATTGATTAACTAAATACTGTTTTAATTTAAATTCATAACAAGTCATCATAAAGATAATCACTCCATCCTTACACGCAAGCGCATTGCACGAGACGGGACAGAGAGATACGTTTGTCCGCAGTCAATGCTAATAAAGTAGTGATAATGAGAACACAAATCAAATACACCTAAAGTGTAGTGCATGTTCTACCCGTAAATTTAAATATTAGATTTCGCCCAGTGGTAGAAATTCTACCATCATACTGACCAACAAATTCGAAAACAAATTACAGATAGCATTGCATCTCTGCACTATCTTCTCAACAAAAAAAATCAAGCGAATATGTTGTGGTTAAGCCAGTGAAATTGGTTCTTAACTATTTCCCTTCCCCTATTTATATACAAGATGTAAGACGGAAATAAACACAAATTCCGGCGACCAATATTTCTGCAATGATTTGAAAACATTTCTAGTTCTCATTTAATACATGTCAAATGAGAGTGGTCAGTAAATTAAACCAACAGTTATTTTTATTAGTTATACAAAATAAATAAATAATTGCCCGTTCATCACTTCCGGAAGCCATTTTTTTTTAAAAGGAAAGCCAAATTTCGTAGGTCATCGCTATAAAAATATCAACATGCCGAATTTTCCCATTATTCCCAGCACGTAAAGAGATGGCCGACCAAAATACGTGTCACATATTTTTGCGTGTTAGTTAATGCTGTCCCTTACACTGTTCAGTATTGGGCATCCCTTTAACCTTCCGTGATGTTGTAAATGCAGCATTATGTCCAAAACACATGTACAGAATTTACTGCGCAGCAAGACTAGAATACACATGTTAACATGGATATCACGTGAATTCTGCACTCACCGCAGCACTGCAACATGTCTCTATTTCTTAATTTGCAGCAAAATTCAAGCCTACCACAACACAAATGAAAATAAATTGCAATTTCAAGTATTTGGCATCATCGGCTCTGCACATTTGCTGATCGTGTTTTTTTTTGTTTTGTTTTGGTTGCAAACACATCAGCTTAGTCGGTGAATGTCAGTAACCATATCAGCCGATGCAAGGCATGTCAAATTATTTTCTGCGCATCTGTTTTACTTGCAGCACTACATTCCGTGCTGCGTCTAAAACTTCTGCTGTTTTACATGTGTTTTGGGCATTAGTGTTGTTTTGAAAATTGCAAAATACGTTGAAAAATTCCTGTTTTCTTTTATATTTTTTATCCGAGGAGAATCATATTTTGGGGTAAAATAGAAACTGACAAATTTTACAAAAACATTTTTTGAAGGACCTTGGAGAGATTTTAATATATTTTTTTTGCAGTTTTTACTAAGTATCAGTAAATAAAATAATGTTGCACCATTCTGTTAGTAACTTAAATCACACCTTTTACCTATGCACATTTTGGTAACGACGCGTTAATAAATTCAACAAAATTAACAAATTCTTTTGCTTTCATCACTTTTTGAAGTCGTTTTGTTTTATTGGAAATCAGAATTGCGTAATCCGTTGCTTCAAAAATATCAACGTGCTCTTCCAAAACAAGTATAAGTAAACAAGATGGCCGACCAAAAAACGTGCCACATATTTTTCCGTGTACGTAAGGTACAATACTGTCGAACATCCCACTCGATCCACGTGATTGGATTATGTGACAAACAATAGCTGGTTTCAACCATAAATCTGCCTTTTTAACAGTTCGAATGCATTTATAATGTTGTTATAAATTTTCAAATATTATTTATCTACGTATAGTGGACTTTCTTGCAGTTTATTGCACAAATAGATACCTACGCGGACGCGGTTAAAACAATAACTCGAATTTTACACAAAAATATAAATGTGTATCTACGTATCTACTTATTTTACAGAATCCCTCAATCTGAGAATATATTAGGTAGTATTGGTTGGTTGGTTGCTCGGTCGTCGCTCGTCGCAGTTCGTGAGTTAACTCTTATCTTAGAATCTCCTGGATATCTACACTGATGGCAGGGTGACGTCTCATTTTAAAGATATGAGTCTGATTTCAAGATTTAAGAAACTGAAAGGAAGTTGGACATTTCTAAATACATACTTTATTTATGAAGTTTACATTTTGCAACTAGCTATTTTGAAAAAGGTAGGTAGATCAAGAGCAGGAAAGCTATAAAGGGTGGGCCATCTTGTGGTTTCTTTTTAAATCGTAGATTATTTTGACACTGACAGCTGTTTCCCGCTCGAAATCTTGAATGAAAGTCAGTATCTACCTCCGCGAAACGAAATGAGTCGCTTGACGCTTGAACAACGTTGGGAAATATTGAAAACTTATTTCCTGCCTGTGTAGAGCAAACAGTGCGCTTTTTGAAAGAAAAGAAGTTTTAATCGAAATGAAGCACCCACTGCGCCTGCTGTACACAAGTTTGTGCAAAAAGTTCGTTAGACTAATATGCTAGTGGACAACACTCATGGTCCCCGTCGTCGTACGGTGTGCGCAGACGAGAGTGTGGCTACTGTAGCCGAGAGTGTGAGACTCAATTTACCATCGATACCAACTAGCCATCGATCTCAAAAGCTCAACATTTCACGCACTATAGCCTGAGGAGAATTGTGCACAAGGATCTCGGATGGAGTGACAGAATGCGCTACTGCGAAGCAGCTACTTGAACGAAGTTGTGTTCCATAATTAATGGGAATGTTTGCTCTTACTAATAAAGCCATAATACATGGAAAAAATTTAATTTTGTTCATTTAATTGCATTTTTAAAAATAAACTTGTATTTTTAATGAAAAATATTTATCTCTATAATGAGAATTGTTTGTTACACTTTTTACCCTTTATTACGCATTTTTCTTCACGAAAATATCAACATATTCTTAAACGCTAAGGACGATAATAGGTTTAGAACTGATGTATATAGAATAATCGCTGAGTTGTAGCAAGTGTTTAAGTTGACTTGTTTTATAATAAATCAAATTTGCAATAATAATCAGAAACAGTCGTATACATAATTATAAATAAGAGTACTTTTACTTTTTTACACAAATTTGGCATCCTCATATCAACAAACTTTACCGATGAACGAATGGATTTCTTACCCACTTTCTTGTTCTTAACATTCCTTTTTGGATAAGAATTCTTAAACATTCATTTACTTATTACGACTTATTCTTCCAACTGCCAGGTTGACAATGTAAAGGGTTCTCCAATAAGAGGTGTTATTTTGGTATTCAAAGAAAAATGCCATTTTTTGAGATAAATGATCGGATGTTTATTTCATAATAAAGAAGAAGGTATGCCGTTAATAATGAAAAACAACATCAGCCAAATGGCCACCACGAGCACGCATACAGGACCATAGCCTTTTCATGAAATTTTCCATAACCAAATCGCAAAGTGGCTGCCCTATGTCCTCGATAGCCTCACGAATTTTATCTTTGAGGTCTTTAATCGACGCTGGGCTGTTGATGTAGACCTTATCTTTCACATGGCCCGAAAGGAAGAAGTCGCAAGGTGTTAAATCACAAGAAATTTGGTGGCCAATTGTGATCACCTCTTCGACAGATAACACGGTCCGGAAACTTTTCCCGTGAAAGATCAATGGTTTCGTAGCTTGTGTGACACTTAGCGCCGTCTTGATGAAGTTCTTGTGTTAACTGAACTTTATAAGCCCAAGTCTTTATGCAAAATACGGTGTAATGACGTTTGTGGAATGCCCAATTCCAAAGAACGACGAGGAATGGACAAACCTGGGTTTTCTTCAACACTTTGGGCTACAGCAGCAATATTCTCAGTTGTTCTTGAGCGACGTGCACGGGTTTTATTTTTCACATCACTAACTTGTCCCAACAGCTCGAATTTTTCCACCAATTTCTGTATTGCGGTGCTTCACGACGACCAAAAAATGCTTTAGTTTTGCGAACTGTGAATGCAATATTTTCACCATTTTTGTAGTGAATTTTAATAATTTCAATGCGTTGTTGAAGCGTGTATCGTTCCATTTTTAGTAATGGCGTAGTTTCTACTTATCAAATGTCAAAGAATAAAAGCTTTAAAAGTGACAGCTACCGAAATAGCGGGTCATTCACAATAACACCTCTCATTGAAAAACCCTCTATATGAAGTATAAAAGCTATTTTGAGCGTTCCCGTTTTTTTAAACACACTCTACACAGTTCAAGCGCATGCTTGAGCACTTGCTTATTGTAATAAAACTTGTTTTCGAAGCTAAGATTAGGATTAACACTCAAAAATTTAAAATTAAATAAGTTTTCGTCGAAAAAAAACGAGAACTCGTTCTTATATTTTTAAAAGAGTGATTTTTCTGCGTTTATATTATCCCTATTTAAATGTTCTTTGCATTGTTAGGATACATTTTTTTGATGGAAAAGGATCATGGACTTTTCAACAGTAACAATTACCGAGTTCAATGAAAATCAGGAAGTTTGAATTTTTTTGTACGGGAGCTGTTCTCCTATGTACTTAAGTATTAATGTCTAATAATTTGCCAAACCATACTTATCAATAGAGATCAAACAGTTTCTTTTCCCAAATAAAAAGGTTTAAAAAAGTTTTAAAAAAACCGTATTCAAATTGTTGGTTACAAAAAGTAGGGATGTTTGGGATGCAAATTCCATATAAGAGTGGTAGGTACTTATAGTTTTAGTAAATTTATCCAACTATTTAGGAAAACAAACAGGAAGCCATATAGTGTTGCAAGAAAGCGTAATTCCCCAGAGACCATCGCTATAAAAAATATCAATATCTACATGTCGAGCTTTTCCGTAGTTCATACCATACATCTATAAACTAAATATTTACATTTATAGGTACGTCTTAAAACTTCAATAGGAAAAATCCAATTCACATTACCTGGCCATATTAAAAATACCCAACCAACCCAACCAATTTGAATTTCCCACCATTTACACAACCCAACGAATTTTCAATACAACGCCAAGCTCAACCGAAAGAGAACTGACAGAAAACTCGCGCTGTCATTTGGCCGCCATACACGAGTATAGACAGCTGTTTCACCAACCATCATTGCCATCGATGTGTCATTTTAAAGTGAATTCAAAGTGCGGTGCGTGATTTTTATTGTTTGTTGTTTATACAAATTTACACTATTTGCAACAATAAAAATTCCCTCAAGTTGCAACAAACTTAATCCCAAACAATCGGTAAGTGTTGTGTTCACTACAATATGTCCGAAATCGCCGTGGAATCTGTGCATTTAATGAAAAAAAAAATTCGCCGATCCCGAAAATTGCGTAGAACTTCTGTGGCCATCATCGACACGAGCTAGCTGGAGAAGGAGAGTTCTCCATTTTGACTTTTCTCGGTCGTCTTGAAAAATCTACGAAAATCTTTTCAAAATCCAGTTAAATTATTAGGAAAACTCGCCAACAATTGGTATCTATTGATTTCTCTTGCTGGGAAATCGATTTATCAACGCGTTTATGCAATTTTATTTCGGTGACCGATGGCGACTTGTGTGCTGAGCTGACTACGTGCCGATTTGATCGGGAAAAATCAATAAATTCCCTCGTTATTTGTTGTTGTGCAAACTAAAATCCAATTGGAGAAAGAAAAAAAAAAAGTTCAAGAAAAAAAAACCAGCCGCCTCTCTAATGTCGCCTATTATTGGAAAAATTAGAAATAAAGAATAGAATTCTTGTTCTTCTCCTTTGTGTCTGTATAAATGTTCCTGTGCCCTCTAATATGTGATGGGTGCACCTCGTGCTTCTCGAAAATTCGCACGATTCGGGTCTTCTGGTTCTTCTTTGTTTGCGCTGCGCTACAGCGGAGCAGCCGAACAAAAGATGTAGCAATCCAGGTACGTGAACACATATTCACGAGAATAAATTAGAGCCCCACCGGAGTGTAGTGCTTCTAATTTGTTTATCTAATTTGGATTTGTAAACGAAATTGATTGCATTCCTCCAAAATACAGTCTCTCGTTTGGTTTCCCCTGGGCACGGCGGCGTTTCGGTTGTTTGTTTGGAATTGGATTTGAATTTCTGCTTGCCGTTGCCATTGCCAGACGTGAGTCACCTCTCGCGTGCAATCATAACTTACATGAAGGTCATTGTTGTCTGAGGCGGATGGACAGCATTAGCATGAGCTTCATGTTCATTGGAACAATGGCATGCAAGGTGACATTTATCCTGCGTGACGGTTTGTCAATAAAATCAAGTGTCGGGGTGGCAAGGGGGTACTTCAGTGATTACTGATTACGACCGTTGTGGTCGTTGATATGTATAGCTGAGATTAATCTTCTAGGGCAAGTCGATATAGGTACATACCTTTTTTTAAGTGTCTGATTGCGTGGCTTATTCGATGCCTGTCAAGTAACTTTGGTTATGTTCTAGCTTAGAATACGTATGTGGAAAGTTTTTTGTTATGTTGTCTTTATGCAATAATATATACAATATCTGTCATAGCCATACTTCGGAAAGTTATCATATTACTCACTTGAGTTCAAGTTCAAGGCAATTCTGGTATCTAAACCAACGTTTTGTGTTTTGTCGCTGTGAATAAAGTCCATTTATGGGGTTTCGTTTATCACTCCAGTGTACAGAGGCGTATTTGCGGCATTTTTGTCATCAGGAATCGTTTTAAGCTATTGTTATGTGTGTAAAACAATTTGACATGAACCATAATTCTAACGCAGTTGTGTGGCATCTACTTTGAGGACACAATTTATTGCGAACATACGTCAAACGGACCTTGGCCTTGAAGGAGAAAGTGAAATAGAAACTGAGTATGTCCAAACGCATCAGTACGTTCGGTTGGCTTGGCGGTTTAGGTCGAATTTTTAAATTGGATATTGAGACTTGCAACCAAAAGCCGATTGTTGATACAATGTTCAAGCACTACACTTGCTTTGACCACATTTTGTTTACGAATGAGCTAATCTTGGCCCCAAAGAGCATGTTAATATACAGAAGTGCGGAAACCCTAAATCTAAGCATCCAAAATCAGGTTTATTACCGCCGCCTAATATCTAGTTGCAATGAGCACAAGTTTTTCAACCCAGAGTGGAGATAGAAATAAAATAAAATCGTTTCTAGTAGGCGTGGCCGCTTTCTTCTAGGATCAGAAACCCAGTTAAATTTCTTTGTCTGAAGAGTCGAGTAAATTAAAAGTGATAAAAATTTCTCAACTTAACCAAGACTCAATCAAACGCAATCTCGCGCAACATCTGTCGTCGTGTTTTACAAAATTCAATGTTAAGTTAGGAGATTGTTAGCAGTCGGACTTTTAACGAAATATTTTTGATCAGTAAATTCACAAAAAAAAATTAAAAAAAAAAATTCTTAGCAAATAATTATTATTATTTATTAGCAGGTAATTAAAATTACATGTTATTTTTAACGAGTCTAGCTGCAGAAACTATTGGCTCACTTAGCAAATAAAAACTTCATCGAAACTTAGTTTCTGTGTTTTCTTTTCTCTGTTCATATTTTTAACCTTCAAAACATAACAGCCCCCCTCTTGTTACCAAAGGTGTTCTCGTGGCCTGTTGTGATAAAGTACCTTACATATCAGAAGCAGGCTTGCCGAAAAACCGCAAAATTACAAAAAAGTTATCGCAAAAGTCGCAAATGCTTAAAATTAAAAACTTGATTTTCACTTGATTTTTAATATTTTTGGTTAGGTAACAGAAAACAATAAAAAATACCGCGCGTTTTGCGATATACCGCGCAATATGGCAAGCCTGATCAGGAGACTAGTTGGTTTCGGTCCTGGCTGCTCTAAAACCTGTACGTCGCTGTTATCGAAAAGGAGCAAAGAACTTTAGGCGTGACCGAGCAATATACCTGACGGAATTTGATTTTCTTGTGTAATCGTCTACAGAAGCGGCGATTTAGTGATCGCAAATTAAGACAGTTCGGATAGCTCACGCTCAGTACGCAGAAGCTTGTTACCAGATGATAATTGGTAACAGGTGGACCTATGAAGAGAGTCAACAACTTTTACATTTTTTAACCTACAATCATCTATAGACGAAGGTTTGTATGAGAAGTGCCCTAAAAGGAAGCAAAGGTCCGCCTCTGGAAGACTTTGCCGTAGCATATGTCACTGTTTTATATCTTTCTCTTGCCGGGCTGACCCGCACTTGGGTCATGTATGTGTAGCATCATAGGTACAAAACGTGGTTGATAGAAGTGTATAACAATATTCTTCGTATTATCGCCGTCAACTTGATTAAAAATAGTGCATTCCAGTGTAGTCTTCAAAAGAAAGTCGATTCGGGTTTGAAAAAACCTGCTAACGAAGTGCAACTATCAATTGTTTCCAAAAGTTCAAACTGCTTTCGACTATTGTACGACCACATCCATCTTCCTTGATAAATCTCTAGTTGTTTTTGCAATACCCAACGTGTTCTAAACTTTTTTTTTATAATACTCGAAAAATCCGCCATGCACCAGTTTATTGGCGAAAAACCATCATCCCTGAAAACCATTAAACAATATAAATGTTATTCGATTGCAAATCGGTGCGCTCTCCTTTCCCACCTCGCAACAAACAAAACAAACTTTATAACCTCATTGTATAAATTTCTCGTAAATTCCCCCATTCATTGAGAAAATGGTCCTCTTCAATGAAATAAAATTGTGCGGTAGTCGAGCGTAGGAGTAGGTACAACTGAAACCATTCAGCATTCACGCTAGACGAAGGAATAAACTTTCTGTGCGGTTTCTTCTTTCTTCGCCGATGCTGCTGCACATTTGAATAAAATTCTAGAATCTTTTGCCGCCCCTCCTTGGGTTGGCAGCGGAGTGGTAAAACTTTCCGCATCTTCAAGGACGTGAAAAGTTTCTTCCGCAGTTATCTGATCTAGTTTTCCTCTCCGTGCACCCATTCCCGCTCAAACTCATATATGAATCAATTCTCCTTCGACACTCAACTTAATTTCACTCGGATGAAAAGCGAAAGCACATCCTCCCGTCAGTGTACAGTAGTTTTATATACTAGCACTAAGTTTAAGGATGTGCACTATCAGTGCTTCTTTTCAACGAACGTATACATATATCGCATCATCTGGGGGTAAAGATTTCACTTAAAGTGTTTATGTTTCATTTCCATCCCATTATGTCTGACATATAGAGAACTTTAAATGCGTTTAAAGTTTTGTCTGGCTGGCAGTCAGCAAGTGAAAGTTGTTCCGGCTTCGTCCCTCCTCGGTTAACACATATGTTTGTCGTCGTCGTGTCGCTGTCGTTGTCGACGACCTTGTGGTCGTAGTAAGTAGTTGTTGAAAAGCGAAAATGTAGTTAATTGTCCTTGAAAATTCCATTTCATCCTTGGCCGGAGCGGAGAAAGTCATAACAATAAGTTAGCGAATTTTTGTTGGACTTTAATGTGGCAGACGGGTGGCATATGGCGATGTGAGGTGGGTCAATGGGAGGTCTTCCGTTGAATTGCTGAAGTAACACATTTAATTGGGTGAACAGGAAAAATAAAAGATGGCAAATCCCGTTTTAAGGGCAGCTAACTCAAGTTTTAGTTTGTGGTTTGCTTTGAACGATGTGCCACAAGTTTGTGCAGTGGGCCCTTTTTTAAAATTTAACAAGCCTTTTTTGGGCGAAGCAAACTGTAATCTTCATATGAAGCAACGAAATGCCAATCTCTCTGTCAAATTTTTTCTTGAATCAAGGAAACAAACCATTTTTGGTCTCAAGTGGTTCAATTCTCCGTTTCGTTCTTTCTGTTTTTTTTTTCTGGACAGCTGAACAAGGATTCTTAGGTTAAACTAAGGTTGCAACTTAAGGTATTTTTTTTTACTGCGCCACCTCTCGGGATCGAGTGAAAATTCAGGCGACTAATTACCCTTAAATTGCTTCTCAATCCAACCTTTTGGCACAGAATTGCAGGACATTAACAACAAAAAAAAACCTCTTTCCCTTAAATAGTTTATGTTTTATATTTTTTCAAACTAAAGTCCTACTGCAGATTTTTGTAATCGTACTTTTCCCCCCACATTCACTACAAAGCAACAAATTTTTTTTCTTCTCTCTCGCCCTCTCTACTCAGGAGCTACAAATTAAACACCACCACCAATAAGAACAAAAAAAAACAAAACCAAAATGTCCAGCCTACCACGTCGCATCATCAAAGAAACTCAACGCCTCATGCAGGAGCCAGTTCCGGGAATAAATGCCATTCCCGACGAGAATAACGCCCGATATTTCCACGTCATTGTGACCGGACCAAATGACTCGCCCTTCGAAGGTGGCATCTTCAAGCTGGAACTCTTCCTACCCGAAGACTATCCGATGTCAGCACCCAAAGTCCGTTTCATTACAAAGATCTACCATCCGAATATCGATCGTTTGGGTCGCATCTGTCTCGATGTGCTCAAAGACAAATGGAGTCCAGCTCTGCAAATCCGAACCATTCTGTTGTCGATTCAGGCTCTCCTCAGTGCACCCAATCCCGATGATCCGCTCGCCAACGATGTTGCCGAACTCTGGAAGGTGAACGAGGCCGAGGCCATTAGAAACGCCCGCGAATGGACCCAGAAGTACGCCGTCGAAGACTGAGCTGAGTTCTGAGCTGTTCCTGTCGCCTGCGAGCGCAGTTTCAGTCCAAAATTCGAAACATAAAAAAACGGAATAAATAAAAAAATTAAAAAAATAATCGTCATCTTCAGAAGAAGAGGAGAAAAGGAGAGATGTATGCATCAGATAAATCAAGAATATAATTATATTATATACATGTGTTTTTATTATTTTCCATTTTTTTTATTGGTTCTCATTTGTCCTAAATTGTACAAGTTTTCATTTGCGCCTTCTTTGTCTTGTTCTTCTTGTGCTTAAGTGAATGGAATAACACGCGCGTCGAAATTAAGGGTAAAATAATGTTTAATAAATTTAATTATAACTATTATAGTAGTGGAGAACCGTTGAGCAGCGGCGTATAAACAAAACAAACATTACTACAAAACAAAACAGACATAGAGTCACATAAATGAAATAGAGAGGAAGAGAAACAAAATACAACTGAGAATGGATAAAGTTTAAATAAATATAATGAAAATTTTTCTTGGGTTTTCTTGGAAAATTTAACAAAAAAAATTTGGTGTTTTTATTTGTGGAAGCTTTTGCAACTTCCTTGTGCAAGTTCTAATGCAACACAGGTAAGCTCTGGTGGAGATTTGTTTCAGATGAGATTTAATTGCTTGCGTATTCTTGGAAAACTTCGGAGAAATTATTACTCATTTTACAGAAGCGAGAAGACGACTTTACAAGCCAAGGAAAATCGGTAAGAGCGAGTGTCAAAGTGGAAGAAGGCCACTCAACGTAACCATATAATCGTTTCTACGAAAACTCTGTTCATCAAGTAGTTCATAATGACTTCCTATTGCAACCGAGGAGACCTTTCGTGACGCAAAACTAAACCCTGCAGGTTGCGTCAATCGTTTCAAAAAAAAAATCCATCAATCCAATTTCGATAATAATTCTCGGGCCTTCACTAGCTTGTGCCTACTTTACTGCAGAGGTAGCTAAAAGTTCGGATGGATTACGGCCTAAGCCAACAGCGAACCCCAAGGATGTCGGTGTCTAAATAATTGCCCTCGTTTTGGCACAATAAGTTTAAGGCAGATATTTTTGAAGTAATACTTCTTTGATACGCTTGACTAGGGGGTTAAGCTGGTAAATGCGTCACGAAAGCGTTACGGAAATTGCGAGCGGAAGTTGAGAGGGAGATATAAGTTAGTGAGATAAAAAGAGAGAGAGAGTTATGTGTCGTTTCGAATATTACTGTAGAGGCAAGAGAAATAGATGCACGCCCACATTTGCGTTCTCTCTTTCTACCAGCCAGTTACGTTTCATTATCTAAGACACATCATACAGTGCAGCAGTGATACCAGATCGGGGATTTATCCCTTTTTGCGGGATTTTCTCACTAATAATAAGCTAAAAGGGACAAAGGGATTTTTCAGACCTCATAGTACAAAAAGAAATGGATTTTACTATTTGGTTAAATTTTGTTCCTAATTGCTCATTTCATAAAGAATACAAAAATGTTTCAACCTACGATCAAATTAAATATTTTCATGTTTAGAAAAAAGTCATTCAAAATATCTAAATTTCTTTCAAATTATTTTTTTTATTTCCCTAAACTGTTTCATAAAATGATATATGTGTCTCTGAATGAATCACGAGTATTTTTGAAAATAATAAATTTATTTATTTTGGAAATATTGAAGGAATGTTTTGAGTATACCTAACCGTGGTTCGTGTTTCTTTTTTAGCTCAGACACATCAGACAGAACTCAGAATTTGTGTTTCTTTTTTCGTTCAGAGCATGATCAGAGCTATCAGAATAAATTGACATAAGCAAGCTGAGTAAAAAGCTGATTGCCAACTTACACTCTTACAGTCACATTTGACAGGCAAAAATAAACAGAACCAACAAAATAGTTGAAATGGCAATGACGAACCTTGTTGTTCTGCAACTGAAGGTTAACCAATTTAATAAATAACAAATAATAAATATTCAATTTATACATATACTTTATTACAAATGACAGCTATGTGCTCAAGTGTGTTTCATAATTACATCAGAACGATCTGAGTACGCTCGGTTCAGAGCGCGCTCATAATGCTCGAGCTCGGTTCAGAGCTCAGCTCTGAGCTAAAAAAGAAAAACGCCTATTAATTAATTAATGTATAAACTAAACATGTATTTAGAGAACGAGCACCACTTACCTCAGTGGTGTGGTCTAAAGCACACTCGTTTTTTTTAGTGTTTCCCTTCTTTAACGTTCGACCCACATACGTCCTACAAGAGAACTAATTGAAAAACATTGACTCAGAACGATCTGAGTACGCTGAGCTCTGAACCAAAAAGGAAACCAACTTTTGGAGACATACGAGGGCACACGTCGTAATGGGCGATCAGTCAAGAACAAAAAGCTCCTTCGTCAATGTTTTTCAATTAGTTCTAAAATATAGACTCGACGACGTTCAAAATTTGTGAGCATTTAAATGGCGGTGGTGTGTCACCATTCGTCGGATTAAATAAAAGATTTGCAGCGTTAGTCTTATAAAATGCATTTGGAAAAAATCAGATAAAATTATCCCAGCGACTCAATAAAAATAAATTGGATTGGACAAGGGATTTTTGGAAAAGTTAATGACGACTCCCAAGGCGCGTTTTCATCTGAATGAATGAATCCCAAAAATCTCAAAAAAAAAAAACCATGCCTTACATAGGAAGTCTGTTAATATTTGAGTTTGATGTGGTATAACCTCTTTGAATACACACTCCAGGGACGGCGCAGTAAAATATGACCGCGACTTAGGTGGCGCACGCAAGTGGGAGCGGCTCTCCACCAACTGACCATATGCGAAACTGGACTAGAGATCGTGCTGGCTGGAGACGCTTGTTGTTGGTTGAGGAACAGGTCCTCCCCGGACCTTAAGTAAGTAAGTGGCATAAGTTCGCGCAAGACTTGTAGGCAATATTTCTTCTTTAATAGGTATCTTAAAAGAAGAACAGACTTCCTTTTACCAGCAAGGTTTTAGCAAGAATGTGTCGATCGAAACTGGCCACACCACACCTGATCTTCAGAAATTTGAACTTGTTGCGAGAACTATTTCTAAACCGCATGTCTTCTCAGAATAATAATAAATAAATTCTTAAACAAGAAGATTAACAAATCACGAACTTAAGAGTAGGTAGCTAAAAGCCAATAATTCTGCTCGGATATTTACTTTAAGCTAATATAAATATAAATAAGAAATTGAACTAAGAAAATTGTCAACCTTGTAGACGTGCCTTGGCCAAATTATAATAAGCTTGAGATTCACAATATTGTAAATCCAAGATGCAAAGTTTTGAACTGACAGAAAATTTCCAGGGGGTAGATTCCTTATGACAATAATCGTTCGGACGAAATCGTTTTTGAAACTTTGATGACCATAGTAAGTAATATTCTGAACGAATTTTTAACACTCTCGTCAGCTTTCATTGAATTTGTGGAAAATCAACTGGATTAAGCTTTCTAACTCGTAATGTTTGCACTTAGTCGCTAGTTTTGGAGGTTTATCATTTGAACGATAATCGTCTTAAAAGTTACGGAATGGGTGCCCAGGCAGAAAATGGCGTTGGGAATAGAAATTGTCTGAAGCTGTCTTAAACAGAAGGCATACCTAGGAAAGCTACGTAACTATAGGTAGTAGGGAGTGCCTGGCCGACGACTTTAAACTAGTAGGGTAATCAAGAAATTAATTTTCATGCGTGGTTTCATTCAATAACTCCAGTCCTGTAGTTGTTTCAAGTCACAAAACTTTTGCATATTAATAACCTGCTAATTTAGACACTTAGTGGAGTCTAACAGGCTTTTTGAAGTGTGCATGAATATTCGAAAGGTACATAAGTAAGGAATCCCAATTATTGGAACGTTTGCTTGTTAACTACTAGTAACCGGTATAATGAGTTAAGTTCAACCACAAGCCTTGATAACATCTACCAAATATCTCAACTTTGATGGGTTTATGTTTAAAAGAGGCAAACTTTCTTACAACGAGCCTGTCAATCAAGCCCCCCCTCACGCCGATTAATAAGAAAAACCTTCGTCATAGCAATATCCCTTTCAAGTCTCATACAGTCGAAAGTAATAAAAACTATAGACTCCTCCATTGACGGTAATTTATTGCAGTTCATAATTTGTTTCTTCCGCTTGGCGTTTCTTTTTTGTCCTCTCCCTCTGACTCTTTGCATTTTTTGTGCCAATTTCCCTCCAAACATGCGAATAACACAATAAATTCCCAAACTGCATTTCAAAGAAGTAAAGTGCACTTATGATTCAGCCAAAAAGGAACCTGCCGCGGCCGCCTCCTCCGCAATATCTCTGCCGAAAAATGCTCGTACTCGTACACGTACGTCGTCTTCATCGTCGTTGTCGCGTCACGTAATAGCTCTATACCTAGGAAACATTTTTTGGCAAAACATCGCACGGCAGACGTCAAACTGAAAAAAATATAATAAAAATAGAAAAAAACCCTGCACACCGAAAAACGTATAAAAAGCGAAAAACTGCAGTCAAGTTCTCGAATTTAATGCCGTGTAGACCGGTACACACGGTTACCAGCCGCCACCCGCGTTATATCGAGAACCCCACTCAATACATACACTACCCAGGCCCACCCACGTAGTAGTAGGTGGTAGGTAGAACATTTTTCGGCAATGGGCAGGAATTCAAAAGCCGATATGAATGCAATGCAATAAAAGAAGTTCTAGAGCTGCTGCTTTCTTACGCCCGCTCTGCTGTTACCAGTTGGCCCACCTCCAGGTGCGATATTTCGATATTTTGTACTTTATTTTGGACCGTGTGGTGCAACCACCTCCACCATATGCAATGAGCCTCAAAATTCAAAAAAAAAAAAAAAGGAAAAAAAGAAAAAGAGGAAGATGAACAATTTGACAGAGAACCCAACAAAAACGGACCGTAAAACTAACCGCCCACTTGGAAGTTGGAATGCTCCTGCAGAGAGACGAACTGCATTCGGTATAGGTGTAGGTACGACGCGAAAGGATTTTCGCCGGGATATTTGGTCGGGCTTTTTCCAAAGTTTATTGAGAGATAATTTTTGTTATTCCTACGCGGTGTGGTGGCGGTGGGTGGTATGCCATTTGGGCGGCCATCCAGTACCAAGGACTCACATGTCAGCTTTTATGTGCACCGGAATTTTTATGGACAAAGTTTGTATTTTTTTTTGTTCGTTGGTTGGTTGAACATTTTCGGAATCATGTCCGAGATTGATATCTTTATGGTCCTTGAAAGGAATTGTGTTAGCTATCCGGATATGGAGCACACGACCAACCGAGTAGTATTGTGAGTGGCGAGATTTCAAGGAAACAAAAGTTTGTAGGGAGCTATAACCTATACCGAATTTTGATGACTGTAAACTGTATGCGCTCAATGTCGACGGAGGTATTTTGCGAGAGTTTACGAGTTTCCGAGGGGAATGGGGGAAATGCAAGTGCGATATGAAATTTTTGGAAGAATTGATGACTGAAGATGGAATCAATGAGGCAGATTCCAGAGCATGTTGCGATTTATGCATAGGGGATCGTATGGCATTTTCAATTAAATGTGCAGAGCAATCAAACGGATTGGCTGCGAGTTGCTATAAGAAAGGCTAATTCAACTGGGGAGGGGTGCACATTTTCTGGCTTGAAGTTGTGTGTTATAGATGGGCAAATGGGCTTGTGAGGAGGATTGTAAAATTATATGAGGTAGACCTTAAGAATGGCATCGAGGTAGATCCTTACTCCAATGCGCATCGGAATTGACTTAGTGATCGTGGGGCTCCAATATCAACCCGTTAATGACAAAAAATACATATTTCCACTATGCAACACCCGCAAAACTTCTCAATTTCGCCTTTAAACAAATTAAAAGACTAACGGTCATGGAAAACTTACCACTCACTTGATACGGCAATTGATGTGAGAAGCTATACCTACTTTCCTTTCATACGATGTAGGTATATTCTACTTTATAAACAGGGGTACCACAAGGCTGTATACTGGCACCACATCTGCTACTGGCGATTATTATAGTTTGAATATAGAACAGAGAATGTAATGGACTCTGGCATTTTTAAAAATGCAAACAAATTCTCTACAATTTTAAAACAAAAAAATCGCAGCCGCAACAAGTTCGCATAGGATCGTAAGAAGCATTCCACGACCATTTGTTTGCGCGATCTTTTATTTCATGATGAATGGAAGGGACTCACTCATTAAATTTAAATATGAGCGTCTGAATTGAGAAGCTTAGGGCAGTTATATCTACTCTCCCACGTTTGTCGTTTTTTGCAAGAGCGCAGTGGAAAATAGAATCTTCTGCGGATTGAACCTGTTACTTCTCACTCAGTAGTCCACTGCAGAAACTACACAATCTATGGGGTCAGATGCTGTAAGGTGAAAACACGGAAACGAGTGGGGTCTGGCAATCTTCATTGGTTTTAATAACCACTCCAGATGCTGTTGGTTCACGTCTAACGACAGTTTTTGCAAATGCAAAAACGCAGCTTTTCACTGCTCGATGACTTGTGCAGTAGGAACCTTCCCTGTCAATCCTATAAAGATGAGAGAGACCTATATTCTTAAGGTCTTATACATCTCCCATGCTAAATGGTATCGTCAAACATCTCTGACTTGACATGTCGAGTCAAATACGTGTGTATTTTGACAGTGCCGAGGCGCTTTTTTCACGGGAATAGTAAACATCAACTTTCGAAGAATCAGTTGCTGTTTGCTGGAATAAGTTCATCCGCAAAATGTATTATTTCAAGAATTTATTTGTGTCACCTGCTTTAGAGTAAATGATTGAATGACATCTGCTCTGGACGCTCTGATGAACTTTCAACTATTTCTGGTAATGTTCACAGGAGCTGAGCTGCACGCTTAGGGCTATATATAAAGAGAGTTGAATTTTGGCAAAGTCCCATAGTAATCGCATTGATGTTTGGATGACATCAACCGAGGAATCTCCTGCGATCGTTGTCTCGTGGATAAGCCTATGAACTGACGCGACGAGACACTGAAATTGGCAAGAGACGCACTGAACTTTTTTTTATGTTAAGGACAGCTTCTAGCCAAAACAAAAACCAAGAGGGGTGCCTAAGAATGGCTGTCGAAATCTAACCAGAAGTCTGGCTGGGGAATCTTCGTTTTAGAAGCCATATTTCGGCTTTTAGAAGCTAGTGCAAGATGCCCGCTGACTTTCAGGTGCAGAGATACAACCTTATGATGTCATTCTTCGGCCATGTATGTCTTGAATAAGAGTGGGAGGGAATTGGCATGTACGTTTGTAGTGCAAGGCAAGCAGCACTAAAAGTGATACCTAGTCCCCTAATTTTTCGAAATGGTATAGATGACCACTAATTGCAAACAGGGGTATAAAGTTTAAATCGATATATTCGGATTCCTTACACCATCCTTAGGCTATTCTGTAGCATCTATGATATAATGATTTTCAAAGCCGGCTTTCTGTGAACACAGCCGTTGACGAAGCACCGCCGGCGACGGTCTTTGACAAACGAAAGCCATTACCGACGGATTTCGGTATAAGGGACATGCAGATTTTTCTTCAGTTCCTCCTGGCTGTAGTTGGACGCCGCATGGTCATGGGTCAAGCAAGATTCACATTGCCAGAATGATCAAAAAGTTTAAACCCAACCTTGGCTGTCAATTTTAGGGCGCAAAGGTTTCTCATCGCAAATTCCCATACATCAATTAGGTACCTATGGATATATAGGTAGGTGCCTTCATGCTTTTCACTGGAGACAGGTCTAACAAGCACCCCCACAAGATGCTGGTCTTAAACGAAAGATGCATCCTTCACCAAACTTACCAAAAGCGAGAACCTACCTCTTGTAGCGCATGAACTATGGCATCAAGGTCCTATATCCTCTTGTCTCGTATCCAAATCCATGTGAAGCTACGCATCGCTTTCGGTATAAAATAACATCGCACTTAAGTTGAGTCACCCAAATCCTGAACCATCGCTAGTTCCCCAATCTAAACAAAGTAGGTAACGCACAGAAAGAGAATACGTTCCAATTGTAACCCTCAATTTATTATCCACCTCATTGTCTACCGTTTGACGGGGCAAACTTTACATCAACAAGCGGAACGATTAACTCATAGAAGAACCGCAATTTCCATCAAGGATCTATGCTGCAGCTGCACATTCAACTGAACCGCAAGACAAAGTTTTCCACAAACCCGACCAAAGAAAAGGACCAAGGAAAAAATATATAGAAAACGGAACAGAAAAGCTGACGCAACGACCTTGGAACTTTACAAGGTTATTACGAGCCAAGTCCTTTGTGTACACAAAGAGCAAAATGAATACGCTCCCCCTTAGCACATATAATGCAACTTCATCTCATCACACCTTACACATCCTTATATCTGAGTGTGCAAACTTTCTATATGTCCTCAACGCGGTACGTACCTACACCCATACAGCAACACGACTAGAGGTGATTAACATAAAACTCCATTCTCAATGACAACACAAAGTCATTCCAAATGCAAATGATGCTGTGCTCTCCGCTGCGCGCTGCCATTTACTCTCGCACAGAGGGGCTAAGGAATTCGAATACGAAATAAGGAATAAGGATCTCATTACACGTCCATTTCGCCGACGGACAACGAAATTGTAGAATCTATAGCTGGGCGATGTTTCACCGTCGGTTCAGGAATTCCCCAAACAATTCCCCATATAAGCTGATACTTTCAGGAAAATAAAAACGAAACGTTTTTGCCGACGATGGGATGAGGTTGCATGCACCAGGCGAAGCGCCAGGGCTAGGCTAAAACAAGTAAACTAAAAATGCAAAAGGAAAACCAGAAACATGACTCGGTGCTGTAGTAAACATGCAGCAACAACATTGAAAGAGAGAGCGAGGGGTTCTGGCGAGAAGGCCACACCCTTGCACTGGCTTCTGATTGGTTCCTGCCGTGCAAAACTTTCGCTAGAGTCCTTTATCGCTAACTGTTTCTGTTTCCTAACCCAAAAGAGCAGATTTTTAATATTTTTTTTTGTCCATTGCTTCTCTCCGCATGTTGTTGTTTCAATTTTTTTGTTTTTTTTTTGTTTATTGTTTTTATTTTATTTTCGGGGAGCGGCGGTGGCTGTTGGGGAGAGTTGTATAGATGAGAAAGGACAAAGGACCCAAACCCAATAACACCCGATGCCAGAGAGAAAAATGAAAAATGCCATTGATTGCATTTGTGTGTAGGCTACCAAGAAGTTTTTTTCTTTGCTTTGGCTTAGAGAGCCATTACATAGTTTTTGGGATAGCACACACCTATACCGATGTGGATGCACTGAAAGGCTGATGCTGCTGGTGCCCTGCATCGCTTTGATGCCTTTTGACATTCCTCGAACTTTTATCCCCACAAAATGATGTTTTCCTGGGAAACTAAAGACGATGGGTGGTGGTGTATAAGCTTACGTTTCTGTAGATCCAAGTACTTTTCGTCCTTCAACAGCCATGTGCCAGATGAACTTCCTTTCAAGTAAGCAACGCACAAAATTCGTCGTTTGTGTGCAAGGCATTCGAAGGAGATCTCTATTCGGGTGGAAGTAAGTAGAGCTCGAATATATATTATGTGTGCCAGTGCCAGTGCCAGTGCCAGTTGATGGGGCCTTAAGAGAAAAAAAAAACGACCATCTCCAGTGTTGCTAGGTGTGTTCGATTGTGGGTACAGAAAGGTAATATTTTGAAGTTGATACGGTATAGCCACCTTCAGAATCAGGACACTTGAAATCCTTTTTAAAATCGATAGGTAGTAAGTTTCTTTAAAGGCAATCACACAGATTTCGCACTTTCTCTGATGGGAAAGTTGACACTTTTCTAGGCCCAAGAGTTTGAGTGAAAGCAACTTGGTTTAAAAACTAAAATGGATGAAAATTGGTCTACCTATATACGAAGGTCCCTAATCTAAGCCAACAACTTGTATGTCCCCTTGGTAGTTGTTGGAAGATTCACCCACAACCTAACTATTCATCGATTTTAAAAGGGCCTCTTAAGGTATTGTATGGGTAGATGAACTGAGGCATGTCTAATTTTGTCAATCCATTGCTTTGGATCAATGACGTGCACATCAATGGGTATGTCGATGATATCCAACTTACAATATGCATTCACCGAAAGGTAAGATAAGAGTCAATAAATTCAGTCAAGGATTTCACGAGCCTGCCTTGGTTGACAAAACGAGTCCTTTTAATATCATCAAGTCGGACAGTTAATTGGCGCAACAGGTCCATAAAAGACTATCGGGTAAGCTTCTCAGAACCATTCGTAAATTTATTTTTTATTGACTTAATAAGGAGCAACAAATAGCCGATCCAATTATAGTAACGCAAACGGAAAGTAAAGCATAGATGGATACCGCTTATCTGGTAAGCAACTCTTGGCACTTAAAAGACTCAAAGTTTCTATATGTATTAATCGTACGAAAGGTGCAGTCCGATTCTAAACCAGAATTTTTAAGTCACAACCAAAGCCGTTTAAAGCCTCTTAAAAAAATCGCATTATTTCTTTCGTTTTTTAAAATGCTTTTCGTTTCGTTTTCCTTAAAAATTCTTTCAGCTTAGTTTAACTTTAGACACGGCATACTTAAAAAAAAATGTCCAAAAACAAAGGCCGGTGTTTGTTTTATTGGGACCAATAAGCTAATGATCAACTTTGTGCAGTTCGTTTTGTCAGCCCCACAGTAATTCACAATTAACTATAAGCAAAAGTTGTTGCTTGCTTTGACATTGCGCAACCCTTTTTGGCAGAAGAAGCTATGCTGAGTCTTCAAAAGCTGGATGTATCACAGCGTTGCCGGACGGTCAAAATATTTTCCCCAGATAAGTCTGAAAAACCTTCAGATTTGGCTTTAAAAAAAATAAACTTTTTATCATTTGCTTATCGTTTTTCTTTTTTAGTTCAGAGCACAACCTGAACTGTTATACAAAAAGTTCGTTTTCCTTTTTTAGCTCAGATACATCAGAGCTCCGAATTTATGTTTCTTTTTTCGTTCAGAGCATGATCAGAGCGCGCTCTATGAGCTCAGAATAAATTGACTGAGCAGGCTGAGTATAAAGCTGATTACATATGCTTACAAGCACATTTGACAGGAAAAAGAACAGGATAAACAAAATAATTGAAATGGCGGACGAATCTTGTTGTTCTGGAACTGAAGATTAAGCAATTTAATTAATTACAATTAATAAATATTCAAGTATTTATTAAAAATGACAGCTATTTGCTCAAGTGTGTTTCATAAATACATCAGAACGATCTGAGTACGCTCGGTTCAGAGCGCGCTCATAATGCTCGAGCTCGGTTCAGATCTCAGCTCTGAACTAAAAAAGAAAAACGCCTCATGTTTTCCGTACGACTTAAGAGTAGGAATATCAAATTTGAAACGCGGTATTCCGATTGCAAAAGTGTGCAGCAAATAAATACCACCGGTGAAAGTGTCAACGAATGTTGCTCTTTGAAATAATCTTGTAGGAATTTACACAGCCCCATAACGCAACTTTGATGAAATTGTTGTTTATAAAATTTACAAAAAAGATTGGTGCTCGCGCTATTACAAAAAACTATAATTTTTTCCTATGCGACATCATTTTAAACTAACGCACGCATTTATTTCGCCATCGATTGTCATGTTCAATTCGGAATCATTTGATAGTGGACAGAAACGAACGACGAATCTCTACGCTACCTCATTCTTAAGTTTAAGTTACTCGTTACGTTTTTACGTTCGATCACCAAAAATGTAACGAACGAAATACGAATAAAACAGAATTAAAAGAAAAACCTCGGGTTTCCCTCTAAACAATTTCTGTTCCCAGATTTCCCGCCGTCGCCTCGACAAAACTTAAGTCTGAGGGGAAAACCTCCAATCTGGCAACCCTGATAGAAAGACGTGACCGTTCTTATGCGTGTGATATGTGAAGCTTATAGCAATTCTTAGACTTGTCGCCTTTATTTATGATTCTGTCCTGGACGTAGTACACTCATAAAAATATCGCAAGCTAAGTTCTAGTCCGATCAGGCTTATTCTTAATGTTCTTCATTCTTACGTGCTCATTCTCAAAATAAGTCAAATGATTCTTAAAACAATAGCAAAAACCTAGAATCAAACTTTTTAATTTTAAAATCTGAACCATATCACCTGAATTATATTTTTTTGCACTGAAATACAGGATCGAAGAATAATAATACTCTCCAATCAAGCCGAAATAATCTTAAACTGACGGATTATTGTGCATACCAATTAAGATCTAAACGCTCATGATATACGAATTTATATTCTCGAATCAAACGCAACCAATGTCAAACTAAATCCAAACATTACGGATACAAGAATTGTAACTGCATCAAGCCGCACAATGCAATACTTGCATGATGGATAAAGAAAGTTCATTCATTTCGATTGATCATGTGTTTACGTAGTTAAGTGTATTAAAAAAATAAAAGAGTGAAAAATTGAAAAAAGTACAAGTGATAAAAAAAATGGTTAGTTACTTATAAGTATTTGCTGGACAGTGCGGAAGACAATTTAATTCTCGTGTCTTGCAATATTAATCCATTGCAACAAGTTGCCCCCGATGAAGATGACGACGAAAAACAATTGAAGAATCTTTTCGAAAAATTATATAATGGAAAGACATATTTTAGCTTTAAGTCCATTTAAGCGTTTTTCTTTCAATAAATAAATATATTTTAATAAAATAATAATTTGTTTTATTTTCTTTAACAGGAAAGTGATGGAGTTGACAATAAATTTTACAAATAAAACTCTTTAATCTTAAATTTTGAAAGGACATTTTTGAAGCATTCCAAAAAATTTAATATCATATCATAGGATAACTTGTTCTTCTTGTTCTAATTATTTTGGGCTTTATAAAATAAATAGGTGATAAATAGGTGAACAATAAAATCACCTTAAATAAAGCTTAATTTAAGCTCACACATTCTTCATTGCGATATGTTTAAGAATAAAAACGCTTATTTTAAGTTTACAATCTAAAATCAAGTTGTCTCATTCTTCGAATGAAATGACTTGAGGCTTAATTTAAGCTTACACGTTCTTAATACTAGAACAATCTTAAAATAAGAATAAAAGGTTAATCAAAAAACATTATATAGATTTTGCACTTGGATTAAGAATTTCCGAGCTTAACAGACTTTCGTCAACGGATAGGTTTGATTTGACACTGATTATCTTGATTTTATCTCGTTTTTTCCCTGAGTGTAGTTTTCTATATAAGCCCTCCTGATATATATAGCTGCACAAAGTTCATAATCAGCTTAGCTATATCTATATATCTACTCCGGTCCATGCACCCTTGTTTTTATGATTCTATATTTAAATCTTTTATAATTCTAAGGGCCGTTTGCTTATACGACTCTTAACGATTTAAATTCTATTTAAATACTTATGAACTATTTTTTGTAGGGCATAAACTATCACATACGAGTTTATGTGGCACTTAATTCGCTATGAATCGTATCAGCAAACGGCCCTAAGTAATTTATTTACATAGATATGTCTTCTAATTCGTTGGTTTCAAATAGATCTAATTTGATTTAACTATGGAGGCTTTCGACACAAAGTAGCAGTATAAACTATTACTCCAGATATGGCATGGCGCTAAAGTCGCAATTTATATTAACATAGAGATACTGTTGAAATAGTCAAAGAAATTTTAAAGGCTGTTATTCGTTTCCTTTCGCAGAAAACGAAAAAGTCAATCGTTTTTGAAAACGAAAAAATCGAAAATTCGAATGATATAATAACTACTTATTTTTTTTTCTTTCGCGAAAAAAAAAATTCCTTTCGTTTTCGCAGCAACATAAAAAATGAAGCAAGCGAAAACGATTGAATGATTAGAAAACATTTCATTGAAAAAAAAAACTTATTTGTTGCCAGTCAAGAGTCTTATTCGTTTGTGGATTAAAATAAATAGAAACGGTTTCTGATCGAACAAAATTCAAATTACGATACGTACCTATAAGAATTTTCGCTTGTGGGTAGTGGATATCCCAGCTTTATACAGCTCTAAAAATTATATTTAGGTACCTATCTCGGTGAATTGTGAAAGGATGTTCTCCATCTCCGAACACCGTATTTGCTCAGATTGATTAGGTCTGGCAGTCGCAAAGGGAACATTAACTAGCTAAGGATGTTATAAACACTAGGGTTAGGGTTTACCCGTGGGAGAACTGTCGCGCGTTATTTTACAATAAGTTTGTAGGTATCTTTTAAAGTATCAACACCTTTTCGGTGTTCGAGGAGTGTTTTTCTCTTTTCACACCTCGATAAGATTCAACTGGTTGAGCCGAGAAAAGTAGCTCCATCTTTACTAAAAGACTACTGTATTCACAAAAGTTCTCGTGCGAGAAGTCTCATGCGATTTTTTTTTGTAAAAAATATATTCATTTTTAAAAATGCAGTTTGAGGGAGGTTACTTTCTATTTCCAAAGGAAATTATTCTGCTTATATTATTTGGGAGAATGTAAAAATAGAAAAAGGGATTTTTATCCTTATTCCTGGCTATGCAAATTGCGGAAGCTGTTTTTATCTCGTGCCTGAATAGTATAATAGTATAGTATGTTGGGCTTAAAAGAAGTTACACTTTTTTTTTTTTGGTATGAGACATTCCATCAGTTTCATAGGCATTTATCAAAAACTAAAACAGATATTTATATAGCTTGCACTTCCCCACGCCAGTATCATTCACTTCATTCACTCGCACTACGTTAGTATACCCATCCCAATACAAATTCGCATTTAGTCCCCAAAGAGTCGACGACGCACATTAAAAATCCCATTCCAACAGCAACACTCAGCAGTCAGAACTCCCACTCCTCATCCTCCCCATCCACGATTTCAGTTCCTAAATTCTCTTCGTAAGGTTATCCGTAGCCTCTATGGACGGCTGAATGATTATAAATGCGATAATACACCGTAGAGTCGAGCGGTTGCCTTCATACCATTGGAATCCTTAATGCGGCAGAGCGAGTCAATACCCGCTGCATAGTGGCACCAGCAACGCTGCCTTGTGGTGATGGGGGATGGTGGCATCGCAGTCATTACTAATAGACGTTGAAATTAGAATCTATGTGTACAGGATTTCAGCCAACGATGCATATAGAAAAAAACTACCTCGCTCCTACGAAGGATAAAGGTACACAAATTCGACGTGAGACTCAACATAATGCCTATGGTGATCCTGTGCCCGTTCAGCCCAACCCAATCCCCTTTCAGGCTCTCGCTCGTTCCACGGCGCATCTATCACCGGGTAACGAATGAATTTAACGAAAGAATTTAGTATATTGGTTGATGAATCTTTCCTCGTCGGTCTCTGGGAAGCGTTTTCCTTTGTTTTCGACCATTTTGGTTCGAAGGATTTTGCAAAATACACGAATCCACAGAAGGATGTATCCCACAGCTATACTTGTACATTTCAGTTAATCCTATTACATAAATAAAAAGCCTTGGTGCCAGTATGCTGGGTATCCTTGCCTACACAGACACAAACACACACACACACATCTGTAGAACGCATCGTCAAACTAGATCTCCTGCTGGCCTGTTGGCGTGGGGGCTCTTTCGGGTGGGCTATATTTTTTGATGACTGTCGAATGCATTCGCCTGGAATGGGGAACGACAAACACTCAAACACTGTGTATACCTAGTCGCTTCGGGATCGAGACCTTTCAAATGTGCGTGTGTCCGTGTGTATTGATTTTCATATGGCCGGATGTGGGTGGCATCTGGCGTGGGACCGAGCTCCGCCAGAGACGGCTTATCTCAGTGCCTTGGGATCTGCGTGTGCCTGTGCATGCCCTCTGAATGCCAACAGCAACTGTACATGAAACAAAAACACACTGGCAAAAACAGGATATGGGAGGACATTTGCCAACCCTGTGGTGATTTCGCACGTACCATGCTGTACCGTACCGCGCCGAACACCACGTACACGATGCGATATCAATTAATGAATAGTGGTTGGCTGGTATGGATATGTATCCTTGCTGTGTTTGGGGTGCATACATATATGCACTGTGCACATGCATGTGGCCAACTGCATATATGCAGCCACCAGGCTGGCAAGGGTTCGCATTTTGTGGGGGATGTTCGCCGCTGCCGTTGGGCTCGCAAGAGTGCGGTGTTTCATCCTCTGCGAGCTGTGTTACTTTTTCCTTCGTCCTGTTCTGACATTTCATCGGTAGAGTATAGTCCTTGGGAAATTTCCCAATGTGTCGGTGTCGGCCTTTTGGCGTTTCACTGGTTTTTTCCCTACTCAGCTTGGGAGGGTTGTATACTGTGCTGTCGCAACAACACGCAGGGAGTTCTCGACTGACGGCGTTCGAGGGCAAAACTTTCAAAATGGCTGCGAATGTGTTCTCTGTTCGTTTTGGCTTTGCATTGGCAACAGGATTCGCAGGATGCTTTTCCTTCCGAACACGGGTGCACATGCACATGCGATGGTGAAACTGTCCGTGTGCCATAATCGCCCACCCGGTCTCGGTATAGGTACGAGTGCATGAAAAAGGGGTTTTCGTGTTTTTTTCGAAACACCTAAGCCGATTTTCCAATCGCCATTTTGTGATGGAGAGGATTTCGCAGCAGAGATGAGAAAGGGCAAACCAACCACGCGACCATCAGCAGTTCTTTTCGATAAACAGTTGGGTCATCTGAAACCTTTGGAATTCTCCTCCACGATTCTTGGTAGAGTCGCTGTCATATATGCCCGCACCAAACGCCATGAGTGACTGTTGCAACTTCTAATGCAATAGAGGCCATTGAACAGAAATTCACGCTGCATCAGCATTCGCCTTCGTCTTGAATTACTTCACTTCTCACATGAGATTGTCCTTCGTTTGAGACTACCGGGCGGACTGTGGCTACCGGGCAATTACCCGGAATTGAATATGAATCCGCACATGCAGTTGTTTATTCTTTTATCAACCAGAGTGCGGACACTTGCATGGGAATGGCAACAAAAAGACGAAGACGACCGACGCGACGTCTTGTTCCTGATGCAAGTGGTTTTTGTATATCTGTGTCGTTACTGTGTTTTTCCCTCGAAATTTGATTTGGCAATGAGGTGAGGCTGCTGACAAACGGTTGAAGGTGCTTTGCCCTATGACACGAAACTGGGACTTAGCAATGAGTGAAATTACCCGGAAAGTAATGAAAATTGATTCCGCATTCGATGTGTTGGGCGCCAAATTTCCAATCCATAGAGCGGAGAATTTTTTTTCTCGAATCTGATCCTCCTGCGAAACTGTGAAAAGCGTTCCGTGGAAATGTTTGTCTGCGTTGCGAGTCAGTGCACTCCGTGGCGACTTCGTGGACGTCATGAAAGATATTGAAACGTTTGTAGACAACGTTTGTACCAACAGAAATGCTTTTGATTTGTTGAAGCACAGTTCGAAAGCTACGTCGTATTCTAAGGCCTAAGTTTTGCGAGCATCTGTTAAGGTGAGGTCACACGATACCTACATATGAATACCTATACCTAGGCTTAAACAACTAGATGAAAATCCCAAATTCACCAGGTGAACGATTGGTGCGTCCCAATTAAGGAGTTTTACATCGAACGTACCTAGCTACCTAGGTTGTAGAACTATTACACGGAACTATAAGCTTTTCGTGAATTTTATGTGGAACGTTGTACCCTATTTACTTATGTAGACGTTGATAAGTTTGTTACTTCATAGGTTTGATTGCGCACGCTCAAAGGCGTATGATTATACCATCACAAAGCGCTGCAAAACGCAAGCAGTAGATTTAGCGTTACGCTTGTAGGAGGAACAACTTTTTTTTATATTTTTTTACAATTATTGCAGGGGCCAATGGCACAGATTTGGCAACCTACGTACATACTTAGCAACAGCTAGGAAATAAAGAAAGATAGGTTAGAACCATAGTAAGTAGAGAGTTGTTATTGGCTTTGGAGCGTTTTGTTGACATATATACCTGGCAATACTGTCAATTTTAATACACAGACATGATTTACATCAGCAGGGCAACAAATTGTCAAAACTCATTTAAAAGCTTTCTTTTAAACAACCTTGAAAGAAAATGTTGATACATTTTTTATATTAAATGGCTTTGTTGAAATAAAATTTAAATGTTGGTAATTCTACAATGGAAAATTATTTTAACAAAAATCTTATAGTTTCCCGCCTTTTTTGTTGCTATACAATTTAAAGACTATTAAATTTTAGGGGCAACAAATAGAATAAAATGCCAAACATGTCAGTGAAAACCGGAAAAGAAAACAAAAAAAAAAAAAAACAGTAGAGAAAAAGCAAATGGTCGTTGCTAATATTTTTTAACTTTTAACTTAACTTTAGTATAGAGTTCGTAAAACTTAAGAAAAAAAAAATAAATAAGTAGTTGGCGCAACAGGTCCGTAGATACCCTAGGCCTTGCTTTTCACAACCATTCGTTGTGGGACGAATGGAAGGGATCTACAATTGTATGCCGATTCCAAACGGCTAATTGAGAAGCTTTTCCTGACAGTTATACTCTCGGAAGTTTGTCAGACGTTCGCGAGAGGTGGCGCAGTGATTAAAAACTTAAGTATAGCACTAAAACTGATTACCTATTAGTACAGGGCAATGTTCGTGAATGTCTCGAAAACGACTAGCGGCTTTACAAGGATAAAGCAACTGAAAAGTCGAAAAAATGGCCTTAGAAGATAGAAAGCCTTAGTAGCTTTGGTAGATTTCTATCTTCTTGGGCCATTTTTTATATAGGTAGGTAATTAAGGTCCCAGCTTTGGACTTATCGAGAAAATTCTTAAACAATTTCTCAAAATAGAGGAAAAAATAAACTAGCGCAGGTTGTAAATGCTCAGAGAGCTGTGAAAAATTCTTTGATGGATTCCATTGGCATTCTTATCTAGTGATATAAAATCCCTTCTTAAGATGAAGAATTCCACTTGTCAATCGGACTTTGTGTTTTTGTGCTGCTCTCACACTTTCTGACAAGTTGTTGCGAGAGGTGACAGAAATTGTAAAAGTTATTACATAAATCGTTGGTAAAACGCTTACTAAAAGAAACCAAAGAAAAATCGCTGATCATGGAAGAATCAGCATTCAGAATAATAGAAAAAATATTAAAGAAGCTTTTAAAGAAAAGAAATATGCTCAACTATATTTCTGCACAAACTTTCAAAAAACTGTATCACAAAGGATTGCCTAATAATTCAGAAAATTCTTCCGCCAAGCAGTACTTAAAAAAATCTTGAGCCGTATATTACGCAGAAATGTTTTGAGTTTAAAGCAAGAAAATAAGAACTCAATGTTACGCAGAAATTTAAACAGGTGTACCACAAGGTAGTGCACTAGGTTCAGTATTATATCTCTTATTTACCAGGGATCTGAAAGAAGGAGAACGAATAACCACAGCTATACTTTCGAAGGTGATACTGTTCTAATAGCTGTTGAAAAAGTTGTCAAGAAGACAACAAATAAGTTACAAAATTGATAAGTTCATTGAAATGGCAAATTAAATTATACAACTTAAGGTCCGTACACATTCCAACCAAACGATGATACGACTGCAGTTTAATACTCAAATACTGCTGAATATAAAGGCAGGAATCTGAACTTTAAATTGCTTTTAAAAGTGAATACAAAGAAGACAATATTATTATACTCTCTAAGCAAGATCTGACAACGGTGTGGACCTATGAGCTTCACTAACGACCATGTAAATGGAACACAACTTTTAGCGAGAATTAAAGAATTACAAAATAAAAGGCGGTGTTGCCTTATCATTTGTATGTTTTTTCCTCTCAATTTTCTTAAGGCGTTCTTGGAATTTTCCTAGGTTTTACACACCAGCTAGGTTAATAAAATAAAAAAAAAAACGGTTTTTAAATAGATCCCACAGGCTTCCCCTTCGATCTGCATAGAAAGAACATAGAGCACATTTTTTGACTATATATCCGAAAACGTTTTGATTTTTTAATTCTACAGCCTAATGGGTTGTCCGGATCTGGTTCAAACTTCGGATTTGGAGTTTGTGGGCCTACAGTTCGGGGAATTTTTTTTTTGCACGCTAACCTCAATTTTGATACCAGTTTAATTTGTTCGAAAACAGCTGCAACGATTTCACCCAAAATTGATGTATGCTTAAGTAGGTGATGTTAACATGCCTGCATACTCAGTTTTTCACTAAAAAATCGAATAACGGTACTTTTGAAATTTCATTCCTGAGGTAATATGGTTATTTCTAACTTAATAGCAAACCCAGTTTTTCTCTATAATATCGTACAATGGATTCAAAAAAAAAAAAGTATTTTTAAAAAAATTTGGTTTCTTTTACTTAACCTAAAACGGCACTCACTATTTTGTCCAAAATACTAAGAGAAAATTGATGTTTTTGAAATTATTGCGTCCTTAATTATTTTAAATCAATCCGAATCACCGAAAACGATAATTTTAGAAACTATTGTGTTGATGTCTCGAAAAACCCATCTTCGATTTGGATTAAACTTAAAAAAACTGGCTTACATACCGAACAATATCATGTACTCCACCTTCAGCTAAATAATCAAGCAACAGTATTTTTTAAACTAAACATTGCAATTATCGAGTGGCCGCTGCAGAATTCTGAAAAGTCGCAAGAAAAAGAAAAAGTGCCATTCTGCAAAATTTAAATTCGTTATTAATTTTCTCACGATATATAACTTTAATTAAACTCGATAATCAGAATAATAATCTTGTGATAGGCATCTGCGGTATTAAAAGGTCTTTATTTGCAAATAGGAGCATTTGGAAAATTTAAGAAGCGCTTTTTCCAACTAAAAAAAACGGGCCAAAATATGAAATTCAAGCATCTGAAATACAGACGCACCTTTAAAGTATATTTTATATTTATTAAAAAATATATATATACTCCAAAAATTTATCGTTAAACGTAACTTATTTAATTAATTATAAATAACGAACTTTGAAATGTCCTTTTTTGCATTTTTATTTAATGTGTATTAAGTTATGTCATGGACAAGCCAAATGTGATATCAATTATGAAATATGTTTAAAATGTATATAATTATAAAACTTATGCTAATATCACAACTTCCTCTTTACTACTTTATTTTTTTTTTACTTTTTACTTTTTAACTTCTTTCAATTGTCTTATATTTTTTTTTAAATAAAGTTTAGAGCTTAAAGAATTTACATTTTAATTTTAACGCTCCATACATAGCTATATCGTATAAGCTATAGGTAGATACTGCTTTGTACTGATTTTTGTCGACTGCTAGTGCTGCTGCTTTTTGCCTTCAAACGACAGCCCTGCACATCAGATTAATTACCCAAAAAATGCATTTTATTTGACACTATTCCCACATGTTATGAACCGTTTCTTTTATCTAGCATCGCTTCTCAGAATGTTACCTTACCTAAAATAAGAAAACAACCAACCAAACTTCCGATAAACTAGAAAGTCTCGTTCGACCCAGTCGTGCACTTTATTTTATAGTTACAGTACCAAATGTGAATTTTACTTGGGAAAAAATCGAGACTTTATTTCAACTTGAGGGGAAACATAATTTTAATAGTCGGGGAACACTGCCCAAGAAGAAATCCCTTCTTTTTACTTCTTTGGTCATTGCATTAAGACGGATATAGTACTCACTTATATACACATCTGAAGCTAGAACTTGGGTGACTACAATTATTCTTAATTTAATAACATTTTACGAAAGGGTACATAGCAGAACTTTTTTTCGAAATTCCCAAGGAGGTATAAATTTCCTACGACATGAGGCTTTTCTGCCAGCAAGACAGTCAGAGCTAAGGCGCCAAGTGTGTCGACATAAAGTCAAAGATAAATACCAAATTTGTTGATTTCTTCGACTTGTCATCTTTCTGACTTGCCCCTGACTTTCTATACTAATTTAAGTCGAACAACTGTCAACTCTGACGTAATAATTGGTTTACAGGTTAAACATATGTACAAAATCGAAGTAGATTTTCATCACAAAATCATTCTGAGCTATGAATATGAATAAGCAGAATGAAAGCCGCGGATCATTTTATATGACAGTCAATTCCATGGTCTATATACGACCCCCTGGACCAACATCAGATACAAAGGGCCGCCGACTTATGGGAAAATGTCTTCAAAACTTGAGTTCACTTTCGGCAGGCGTTGGGAATCTCCTTATGGTCTTCTAGAATCGAAGGGGTGCTTTTTCCAACGTAATTTTTAAGCAACCAAGTGGGGCGATCTTAATAAAAGACGTGTAACTTCTAAAATCATGGCCTGACGATAATTTTTTTCAACTGTGATATAATGTATAGGCTTAGAGCCAAGTTTAATAGGTACAAGGATCTGCAAGAGAAATGAATACAATTTTCCTATACTGGCCTTGAGGTATGCTGGGACTACCACAACTTCTTGGATTTACTTCAAATCTGCTTTGCTTTAAATTTAGATCCATTCCTAATCATCCGGGCATGCCACAAGCTTTCGTTTAGTGCGAGGCTATAAACAGATACTGATGCGAAACACGAAGCACCGCAAATTTAAAATTGCAGTTCCTATATAGGTATAGTTGAAAAATTCGGTAAGGGCTTTTCAGTTTAGACAGAGTTCCATCTCGGAATGTCCTCCCCTTTTTTTGTACAAAGTACAACTGATGATGCTGGTGCTGCTGAGTGACCACTCAATACCTTCAGGTGTCCACTACCTATATTCACATTCGCTCCATGCAATCTGTATACCACACTGTTACGAGTACCCTCTAGAAAGTAAACCGCAGAGTATTCGTAGAAAGAATCCAACTACACAGAGAGTGGCTGTGCAAACCGCATCGATAGGATCTACATTCGGTCTCCGAAAATGTAATCTGAGTTTGTTCGTATTTTGACCAGAAGCAGCAGCAGCCTATATACCAAGAGTGGTATAGAAGCCTGCACATCAGCAGGAGACGATGATAAAACCGAAACGGCTGGTGTACACCTTTGGGCTAAAGATAGACTCAAAGCGAGAGAGAGAGCAAGAAATACAAATACAAGTAGGCACCCATAGGCGAAGGGATATTTATGCGATGAGGTAATAAATGTGCAACACATTTCGATTCCAATTCTATTGTCCTATCTGAGATGGGCTTGGCGCAGTATAGGACCTCCAAAGAGTGCAGATATCGGCAAACTGCGCCGGAATGAAATTATTTATGAGAGTAGCCTCCCGCTATTGTTGGCGCGAGCTAGAGGATTTTTTTGAGGCCCCAAGCGCCGGATATGATTTATTTTTAGTTCTTCTATATATTATATAGTACGCGCAAGGAGGGTGCGGGCTAGAATTGGTGTAGGTATGCGTGGTTTTTTTCTTGCAGCTTTAATTGGATGGAAAATCTGTCATTCGATAGGAAATTTATCGATACCGATTGTGGGGGAGAGATATCTACTTGCAAATGGGTATAAGTGGCTAGGATAACAATAGAGCTGGCTTATGACTTATGATCCTACTTAGCGTCGGAAATTGGGGCATGCACGCGGTGTGCCTAACTGATTAAGGGGTTTACTCCAGCCATCGGAGAACGGGTTCCTGATCTATAGATTTTCAGTCTGTATAGCCACACCCTGTGACCGTAAAATTGGCACCTCTGCCCGTCACCACCACACAGCTTAAGCGAGTGCCTGTCATTAATCAGAGCACCGCACATTTCTTATATACCCACCTGCCATGCGGATGATCCTTGAGACTGGCTGCCAAAAGTAGGAAACTCTCAAAGAAACCGCATCGCATCCTTGGGTTTGTTGCTTAAAATGTCAAATGTTTAAATTTTCATGGGTACCTATACCATGCAGCACCAGTCCACCACAGCCACCCAACACAATGACAAATTATAAAATGTTGGCAAGGCGTCATGGCACGGTTGCTCTTATCTTCTGGCGCAGGAATTTGCTAAATAAACAGAAGATCTTCGTGGGGAAGTGAAGAAAAAACGTCCTAGCACCACGCATCATTAATTGCAGGCTCAAAGCGATGCCAAACTCATTTCACTGCTCATTTATCTCTGGCATAGCGCGGGCCATGGTTGCATTTTCGAGTCTGAAGTGTGTCACTTTGCTGGTGTGGTGACGGTGAGCTCCCCTTAATACGATGGAGGTGACGTCTTAATATTAGTTTTACTGCTGCTTTCCGCTGTTGTTATCCTGTTTATTTTCGGGGGGATGCAATGACAACCTTGTCTCTTGGGGGCAGCGACGGCGATAGTTTGCCGAAAATGCTCACGTCCCATTCTCCACACACACAAGCACACAATCCAAATACAATCTCTGGAGGTTAGATAAATGTGTGCAGTCGCAGTGTGCGCGCGAAGTTTTTTCTCTCGTTTGTTTTGTCGTCCGTAAGCTCATTTAGATCTTTGAGTTGCTGTCATTCATTTTGGATGCCAGCGTGCAATAAATTAATGTTGATTACTGTGAAGGATTTTGTGTAGCTGCTAGCGCCGGAAGACGTGGCAGGGGATATATGGTTGGCCACAATTAATGGATTGTCTTCGATGTGGCAGACAGTGAATATGGGAGAAGAGTGTTCTGAGAATGCAATGAGCCACGTTAATTATTTTAACTGACTTGATGAATGTGCCCTGGCTGTAATCTGTCGGCAAAAAAAAAAAAACATCTTATATGTATTGTAGAAAGTTCAGAAACATTCAATTGTTATGGAACTAAGGAAAGAAATGTAAACGCACACTTATGTGCGCAAACAAAATTTTACATTTCTTTACAATACTGCATGCACGTGAAATGATTTTGTCGTTTAAACTATGTAATATAAGTTCCATCCTCCAACTGCTGCAATGTGCGCTTTCTAGTGCGCACTCAAATGCATTTTTTTTAAATGCAAATTAAAACTAACAGAATCAAAATGCATTGTTTTACCTTCATTCTAAAAAGAAACAATTATTTTCATAGGAGCACATCGGCTTCTCAAAAGCGCACATTGCCTGTGCGGAATAATTTAAAATCGATTGTTTGGTTTTGCCTTAAAAAAAAACTGACAGTTGGTAAATATTTGGGGCGAAAGTAGTGCACACCTCAGTCATCAACATTTTCATGAGTGGGTCTTGGATTAAGTGTGTGTAAAATAACAAAACTTACAGTGATTCTTTGACGACTGCGAGTCAATCTAAAAACATACCGAACCGAACCTACAAGTGAAACACCGAATAACATTCGAAAACAACTAGACTAGAAGTGCTCGTTAAATTTTGCAACAAATTGACGAATTGTGGTAAGCTTATTATTGGATTTGTAGCTTTATGTTAACTGAAAGTGGTACAGTAGCTTTAGTGAACTTGTCAAACAAGAAAGATAGAAATTCTAGCCGCCTTTTATGATGAGCTTGTTCTCAAAACTTCATGATGATTTTTTACGTCGCCCAGATGGAGCTATGGGTAGTGCTGAGTTTAAACTGCGGCAAAGTTGGACGACAAAAGACTGACCTTTTGGGATTCAAAGAAACTTCTATTCCTTCTTTGACTCATCCGACACTTACTGTGATTATCGCACACAAAATGTGCGCATAACAAGAACCGTGTGCGCTAAGGGGCTAATGAGATACTGCGGCTTTCACTTTTTATGAAACTTTTCAGGTACTCAAGGGAGACTAGAATGTGTGAGCCCGACTTAAGAATATGCATGTTCATACGAACCCTCCTACCAATCTCTAGACTGCCTTACCTAAATAGAACTGTCATATGGCCGGTTCTTTTTCTAGACTTGAATGACGTAAACTACGGCTTTTCTATTTACAAAATTAGTCCCAATTCACTTGCAGACCTTAAAAGAAACATCAAGTACAATCTTCACGCAACAAATTTGATTACTAATCTCAAACTTGCACCCGTCATCGATTCCATCGTTTGATGCAACTTCCATTCCTGACAAATATCTAAATTTCTACTACAGCCCCTCGCATCACAATTTCTTATTTAACCACTAGAAGGCTCAATTTTTGATCAAATTATCCCTCACCATTACATACTCGCACCTTCGTGCAATTAAAATCTTCTTAGCTGCCTCCATTAGAAGAGGAATGTAAAAATATCTTCCAAATGCAAAACAAAGTTGTCCGTTCGTGAAAAACCGTTCGAGTATAAAATTCCCTTCCAACTATTAGGACAAGTTACCCAGTCTAAAAGCATCATTAGCCGTAATTCCTGGCTTACTGATGTTCCCTTGCCAAAACAGATTAAGTGCAAACTTTGACAACTCGCGACGGCGACGGAAACCATATGAGGTGGCTTATCTCACTTTAAGTCAAACGAATCCAATAGATAGACGTGAGCTTCGATGTTGTCGCACAAATGCAGACAGCTTTGCTTGGAAGATCGGAAAAATAAAAAAGGAATCCCCTGATAATTGGAATTTGATTCGTGGACACACCAGCCAACGTCTCGATGTCGTCAAGCCTGAATGTGAACGAGTCACATCACACGTGACCGACGAAACAACACATTTTTTTCCATCTATGGACAGAGGAGAGCCACCCCTTCTTTTAACCTTTTCAACGGAAGGGTTATATCACTTAAACGTGGTATACATAACCTACCCTTTATTTTTTGTGTTATTTTTTTCTTTGTTCGTGCAGTCTCCTGCAATGCTCCTTACGCCAACAGTATGGCTGTCATTCATCATTAGCTAGATTGCTGATGTTGACAATGATGACAGCGATGACGATGATGATGCGGTGATTGCCAGGGTGATTCCCATTCTTTCAAACTTGCATTATTTTTATAGATTTTTGCACCTGGATCAACTGTGTGCCAGGATGAAGGACTTTCAAAAGCTGAGGTGATGAAAAATCAAAAGATAAACGATCAGGATTCGTGTTTTAATTAGAATCTCGTGTGCGGGTACCTAGACTGCAGGATATATTTTTTACTCTTGTGTTAGTCATACATTCAGCTGTTGGTGGATGCGAGGAGGAATAAAGATTGTTTGGGGATGCTGATTGGAATATGGCAGCAATGCTGGAGAAGAGCGGAAGCAGGTACGTTGAAAGTTTGGCGGTTGTTGTTTTTTTTTTTTTACGAAAGAAATTGGGAGATGAATATCTGGTGAGGAACAGGCTTTTTTCTGTTAACTGTGCTTTTCAAAGCTGAGAAGTAAGAACGGCGTGGAGGTATGTTAGCCTGTTTGTTATAGGTACCAACAAATGTCCTGCCCAACAAAGCTGATTGCCAGCAGTGGAGCATTATGTTCCCCCAATAGAGCATCTATATTGACCACCATCAGAAGAGATAGTACCACCAAACACATCCCAAATTTTATTACGCAGGAACTTGACGAAGTCGACCTGAAGATAAGCCCGAATGGTGCAGTCAAGGCGGGGCTTCGGTTCGAGAGGGGCCAGACCTTCTAATAGAGACCTTGAATAATCAGGCTTTAAGACCGAGTATACCTTACGAGATGGTAACCAATTAATCAGGTTTGTACCCATGTTGAAAGCCTACCTAAAAATAAGTCTCTCCCATTAGCAGAGCTTTTCCTAGTGCTTTGCTGGTAGGTATCTGTGCGGTGACGCCAAAAGGATCTAATGTCAATGGCCCTCATATTGTAGACTGTGACCAGGAGAGTTTTTTTTTTGGTGCAGATGGCCCTTATTTCTTAAAACGGAAGAAGGTGCTGAAGCTCTTTATAAACCTCAGCACTATTCCAGGTTCCATGTTTCATATCACACACGAGGTTAGAAAACCTCTTTGGATATAGAAAACGGTGTATTTTTCAACAGTAGGCTCGCATGGCTTGACCTCCATATCCACAGCAGTCGGTAGGAGTTGTTGTCGGGCAGCAACATTTTGTTCAGATAGTACTTTAGTGGGCATTGCACCGTAGGAAAATCAATTCAGACTACTAGGTCCTCTTCACAGGGCTGAAGTGACCTTATTGCTTTGCTTCGAGCGAAGTCTGCCTGCCTTAGCTTGCGTCTTGGAATTGGTTGACTATTCAGCAAGATTATCATCGCTTGGTGTTTGTGTTACTCAAAGTCACCTTGATGAACTGTTCAAGAGCTGTAAGCTTGGGAAGTTCACCTCTTTTCAGCTAGACAATCTGCGCATACATTGCCCTCAAGACCCGTGTATCCAAGCAACGTTGCTATTTGGTCCAAAGGCCAAAATCTTCGAGGAGGTTCAAACATTCCCAAACCTGGTTCGAATCAATAGTTTACTATTTTTGGGCCTTAAGCGCAGCTTGGGTATCCGAAAATCTGTATATGCTGGTATCGTTTGAACTCTTATGCAGCTGTATCTATCTATACCTTCGCTGGGCTGTTTTTTTCTCTTGAGACCTTGCTAAGTTGACAATGTTTGACATAGGTCGAGTGATCGACCATTTATCCTGAGCTATGACCCTGGGAAGGCTATTCGTGTTCCAGAAATAACCGCAAAACTCGTCTACGAGGTACACCTCATCCACGTGTACTCCCCAGACTGCAGCAGTTCGTTTAAAGATGGATCTACCTAGGTACCTCACTTCGTTGCGTATACCAGATGGTCATGGATAAGTTATCTGTCAACAACACCCACTGCGGAAGCGCCTACATTGTCTTAAGCCGTATGCCCAACAGTCCTCGCATGGTTCGTTGAATGGCTTAAGCCAACGTCTGGCCATCAACCACATAAACTGTCAGCTTTGTGTATCTACCGATGACCACATTGAAGATAAACGCTTTTGACAAACAAAACCTCCTCACACCACGATGATAAATGCAAGCAGCATAATTTTACACATGCACACCCACAATGCAATGGCACAAAAGCTCCTAATACTCTACAACAAAACAGACGCACACTTTGGGCAGAGTCCCCCCCTCTGATCTCATACCAAATCCGACACAACAATTAAAATTAATTGCAACTAATTACAAAGGTAATATGCTAATAAGGGCGCAAAAAGGCGAATTGTTTGTGCCGCGCATCCATCGCAGCAACCCCCGCGTGGCGGATTTGCATAGCTCACTCCTCCTTTCTGGTTCCGTTTGGCGGCACAACAAAATGGACAAACAGTGTGCAGCCAAGTCGACGTGCAAAGCGAGATCAGTTTCGCGCAGAAATATCGTCTGGGGTTGGTGATGGTGATGACGAGGGGTGTCCGTGTCTTACACTGTTGCACACCACCAACGCGGCGAATTGAATTGAACTTTTTCTCCATTTTCCGCCACGACCATAAATTGAAAATTCCAAAAAAAAAAATGAAGAAGAAGAAGAAAATTCGCACATTCAAAGTGATTGCCATTGCCTGCCACGCCCCCACCTCGCACCCACCGTGTGTATGGCTTGGGCAATTACTTTGATTAACATTCGTGTTTTGGTGGAAATCTCAATTTGCATACACGACGTGATGGAGAGATGGCGCGGTGCAACCGGAAGGAGATGAGCTGCGATTTTCCTGTGCAATAGCAATGGAAATTGGCTCGCCACTTACTTACACACACACACACATGCACTTGCGGATAATTTGACGGATTTGTGAGCGACAAACAGGGCGAATTAAAAGTGGATAAGATCACGCGACAGCGCATAAGACATCGCGCGGATTAATTGTCATGCAGGCCCAAGATGAGCGATGGATCAGATGAGTGATGGGTGCCTGCTTTGCGATAAGTATCCAATTTGTAAGCAAGACATTTAAATACCGAAACGGAATGGATTCTGCTTACATGCGTTTTTTGTTTGGTGTGATTTGGGGGAAACAATGGCGGCCCAGATGCCAGATTCAGGCAGTGGATTTAGGGGGGAAACCCAATAAAAAAAAAACCGGTAGATTCTCATGGATAGAGATATTTGTGCAACAAAGTGCAATTTCCTTTCGCAGGTAGGTATATTCAATTAGAGTTGATTAAATTTCTTAATCAGTTCCAGTTGCTTTCTGGGAAGACTGAGTAGTGTTTGTTTTTTTTTATTCAAGGCTTCGTTCAGTCGACAAGTGGTTAGTTTTTAATTGGGCTTGGTGCTGTCGGATCGTTGACTTTCATTCCCGGGAACTTTTTGTTTGGACTCGTGATTAAGTGCATACAACTTTCTGTAGTTGGCTACAGGCAAGTCGAAAGTAAATGGATTTTCAGATAAGACGTACATTGCCTACTAGAGTTTCCTGCACCGGATAGTGTGAGAAAGCAGTGCAGCCGAGGAAATCCCCCTTTAACTTGGTCCATATTTCATAAAAATCGGCTAAGAAATAACGCTGTAATCGGTATGACAAAAAAGGGCGTTGAAAATAATTGGCGAACGTATAATTTTTATGGATCTAGCACCTCAAGGCGGACAATTAGCAAGTTGCGCCAGTCATTCCAAGCTACCTATAGTTGGTGAAGAAAATAAATCTCTTGTTGAGCCCTCGTCCTTATGTCGGTTGAAATGACTCATACTGCAACCGACTGCCAAATAATGAAGCCGCCGAAGGACCGCTCAAACGAAAAATACAATTTAAGTACGGCTCCGTCCACAGGTGATGCTTTATGATGATGCTTGGTCGTTTGGTGCGATGCTGTTAACACTAAATCCCACCTCAACAACTTGAAAAAGGTGCAGAGGGTTGCTTGTAAAGGTATAACTGCTTCACTAAGATCTACACAACAAGGCCCTGAAAGCCTGCTAATCCTACCACCTATCGAGCTTTATACTGAGAACGTCACAGCCAAAGGTGCACTCTGACTAAGACTTAATCAAATTTAGAAGCCCGCATCATTCGGTCACTCGCGCAACTTGCCGTCTTTGATCGGAGCGGATTTATGCGACTCACGGACTACAAAAAGTCAGAGGATCTTCGACAAGAAATTTAAATCTGTATACCAGATAGGCAGACTAGGTCTCTCCAAGTACTGTCATAAAAGGTATACCCATCTTCACAAATGGCTTAAGGACAGAGAATTGAACGGGACCTGGAGTCTTATCGGAAGAACTAGGTATACGCATCAGCCAGTCATACCGACTGGAAAACCTTTGCAACGTTTTCCAGAGATCAGACGCAGTTAAGAAATCGGCTCAAACTGTCTTAGGGAGGGAACTACCACCAGTCCAGTCGGCAAAATAACTGCATAATACGTGTAAATGGCTAAATGGATGGGGATTCTTACAAATGACTATTGCAGAAGTTGCAGAGACGAATAACAAATGGAATCTGTCGAACATCTCCTCTTATTTGGGAGTACGGTTCTTCGAAGGCTTAAAAGATTGAACAACGATCAGAGACAAATAAGAAATAAAATCTGTCGAACATCTCCTCTAGTGTGGGAGCACGGTTCTTCGAGGGCTTGAAAGATCGAACAACGATACCTCTTTTGATATGTCTCCTGTGCTCCCACACTAGAGTACCGACGTTTTTTGAGGGGTGGGCTGTGTCTATAAAAACGTAGGTACTCTTGTATGGGAGCACGGTTCTTCGAGTGCTTGAAAAATCGAACAACGATACCTCTTTTGATATGTCTCCTTTGCTCCCACACTAGAGTACCGAGGTTTTTTCGAGGGCTGGGTTGTGCCTGTCAAAACGTCGGTACTCTTGTGTGGGAGCACGGTTCTTCGAGGGCTTGAAAGATCGAACAACGATCAGAGACAAACAAAAAATAAAATCTGTCGAACATCTCCTCTAGTGCGAGAGCACCGTTCTTCGAGGGCTTGAAAGATCGAGCAACGATACCTCTTTCTAAAATAAAAACCACCTATGCTTTGCTGGGCAACGTTGCCATTTTATAGTATGTCCGATATGTAAGAAATCCTCATTTGCACTTCTATTTTTTGCACCAAATCACGGCGTCGCATCAGTGAGTTTACGTCCTTAATCTAGACGAAATGAACTACCACAGGGTACACAGCGAAATCGCCTCAAAAAACTTAACATGATCCATTGATCCCCATCATAAAAACTAAAGAAAAAAAAAGAAACCTTCCCACTAAAACATACGTGAGCTGCAAAAACAAAAATGTTATAAACATTTCATTTAGCCATAAATTCAACGTCCTTTACGAATATCCTTTTGCTTAGTTTCATTACATCTCCACTTAAACCACACCACGTCTTCAAATTCCCTGAAGAAATTCACAAAAAAATACACCTCCACCCGCGCACATTTTCGATTATTTATGACGCACGGTGTGTTTTTGGGATAGGTCATGTTATGTACATACCTACAACAACGTTAAGGATACCGAAATAATTCTCTGTTCTTCGTTGGATCGATAAAGTTCGTCTGGAATATTTTGTTGTGCGTAGTAGACGGTATATTACTGTGGTGTAGGTGTTGCCGCCACGTATACCTATACAATAATATAAAAAAATAATAAAGTGAGCCCAACACATAAAACGGCCATAAAGTGGTGTTCCCAAAATTCTGTTGTTATCCTTGGGGTGGTAGGAGCTAGAAGCGTCTCCTTCGGTTGTTGACTTGAAGAATTTCGTATCACATGCGAAGTGAGTTTTTCTTTTTGTTGTTCCGTCTGGGATATTTTGAAGTGCGTAAACGGACGTACGAACTTACGGACGAGGTGCCAAGGAGTTCGTTGAACTTGTTTTTTTTTATGCGGTATTTTGGGGGAGTTGTTAGATAAATAGGGTTTGTTGTGAAATACTAATAGGAATGTTGACAGACGGAAAATGTTGCCCAAATTTTGTTTGAGTTAAGAGAGGATTTATTTTTTCCTTGCGCTCTAAGGAGAGAAAGAAGAGAGCTTTTTACTGAGTGGGGGTGGGGGTATTTTTTTAATATCATTGAGTTATTGTTGAGAGAATAGTACAGCTACAGCTTATTTTTGTCGCTCAATACATAATCCTTTGCTATCGAAATTTCTTTTCTCTCGAAAAAATAAGGTTTGGACTAGAGACTAAGAGGCTTTTGGGTTAAAAATGGTGTCCCATAAATGTAGCTCCATTTGATACTACAGTGATGCCAATGGCAAAAAATATAACTATATGTGACAGCTGACAACATTTACGGGTTCGTAAAAATGGAGCGCTATACGAAGGACCCACGCATTTGGATTGTTGAGCAATATTTAAAAAATAATGAAGGTTTCTCAGCTACAGTCCTCAATTTCCGTACAAAATATGGCCGCCATAGTTAACACCATCAACTGCGAAGAAAATAATTGAAAAATTCAGGGAAACTGGATCAATTAGTGATCTTAAACACTCTGGGTGTGCTGTCACAAGTCGTTCAACAGAAAGTATCGAAGCAGTTCGCGAGATTATTGCTGACAATTCGGCACCGTAGTCAAGAACGGGGCATTTCGAGAAGCTAAAAACCCATTTTTTTTCTCAAGATATGGAGGTGACCACCATGTGGTTTCAACAAGACGGTGCCACATGCCATACCAGCCAGAGAAACAATTCAATTACTGCATGATTCATTTCCTAATAACTCCTAATCGGTCCTTTTTGCGATCAGAATTGGCCATGCAGATCTTGCGATTAAACGCCATTGGATTCCTTTATTTGGGATTTTTTGAAGTCAAAGGTCTGTGCAAATAAGCCCGCGACCACCAACGCTTTGAAAGAAGCAATTGGGATGTTGTGTTAGTGAAATTCAGCCACATTTATCCGAAACGGTCATAGAAAAGTTCGATAAGAGAGTACGTACTTGCCAGCAAAGCCGTGGCGGCCATTTATCCGACGTGCTATTACAGGCAGGTCATACAGACCTATATGTAGTTTATTTTATGACAACAGAAAAGACTGTGGAAAACTAGGTATTAAAAAGAGGGAAGTGTGAGACTTTTTCCCCATTAACAAAAGTTAACGTTGAGCGGCCATGATGACAGAGAACCGCACCATGTAACGACTGTTAACGTAGTTTTCCTGAAAATGCGCCTTCCTTGACAAACGATACGTGAAATGAAACGCAGTAAAAAGTTCAATATCTTGTAGGTGGACATGAGCTTCTCTAGAGACGGAAACATCGTCTCAAACTATATTAATTGACACAAGTAAAGAAGGTTTCTTCGATTTTTTTTTTTGATGAAAGCAATCATCACGAGGTTTTCGTTAAATTAAAGTTTCATAGGAGAAAAATTTCGAAGTCGCGGTGAACAGCTTTACCTTTGCTTGCCCTATTTTCGGCGGCGATCCTTGCTCCGAGTCGAGAGCTGTATTATTTCAGCTTTTAGCTAAAAGTCAGTGCCGCAGTGGCTTAGTGGTTAATGTGTTGAACTACTTACCGAGGCGTCCCTAGTTCGAATACCGAAAAAACCCAAAATTCCAACGTAAGGCTTTTTTTTCACTGTGCCGCCTCTCGCGAAGGTCTGACAAACACCCGAGAGTGTAACTGTCATGAAAGAGCTTCTCAATTAGCCGTTTGGACTCGGCATGAAATTGTAGATCCCTTCCATTCGTCCCAAAAATAAAAACTCACACAAGACGAATGGTTGTGAGAAGCTAGGCCTAGGGTGCCCACGGACCTGTTACGTCAACTATTTATTTATTTATTTATTTAAAAGCCAGGAGGATCTTCATCTTAGCCCATAGAGGTCCAAGATTTTGCTGGCATAGGTCTTTATTGTCTGTGACTGGTGTAGAAGACATTATCTAGCTCCCAGCTGATAGTACAAAAGACTTTGTACCTGACTTCTATTATCAGGAGAAATCATAATCAGTTTTCTCATCTTCCTTTTCGCATAGAACTGCGTTAAACTCCATTCAAGTACAAATAAGCTCACCTCAGTATCACTTAGACCCAACTGCCATCCACCCATCTGTATAATAAGATTTGAAGAAAAATAAAATCCTTATTTGCTAAAGAACTGCTGCACCAGTTTCTCGCAGCTCTTTGTATCTTTATTTCGCACAAGGATAATGCGCATGAAACGAAAGAACAAGTTCGTTTTCACCCGCACCGGGAGGAAAAAAGTCTTTGTGCTCCCAAAAATAACTCAACCAAGTTCAAGGATCCTGCCACCTTTTCCAACCCAAACCGTTCACCTTTGGTGCCATCGTATCGTCGTCGACCGTTGTGTCGCGTCGTATATGCATGCTGAGAAAATCAATTTCGTGTCCTCTTGTTTTTGTTGTATTTCTATACTAGTCGCCTTCACAATGTTCGGGTATATGTCGACTTCTTTTTGTCAGCTAGATGTCCTACGAGTGCATATGCCACCGCAAATAATCTTTCGATTAGTGAAACAACCGAGACGGAGGCGATGGAGATGATGTATTGAGGACTCGCCTACGAGTAGTTGTATAAATGTACAGCATGCTCGCATGAAATGTCTTTGACTCGCAAAATGCCAATGGCTCAGTTTTTGCGGGCCCTGCTTTTTTTTGCTGTGCATTTTCGTCCTTTTTTCGGGCTCTCCATGTCAAGTCAATCTGATTATCCTCTAAATATACGCGCTGGTACGACTGTGGTGGGTGTGCACTGAGTATATAGCAGCTTGGTCGTTATCCACCGTCATTGACTTGACTGACTCCTGGGTTAATTTGAGTTTAAGGACCTTTCGTAGGGATGATGGCTGGATAGTCGCTGAGAGCTTCTTATCCCACGCACAGCCGTCGAATACACAACGTTCTGCCAGCGGAATGAGATAGAGCATGGAACTGACATAAGGCATGTCCTTAGATGGGTTCGAAAATTCATTCGAACGTTGAACTTGACATTCCCTCTTCTTAGATTCGTTTTCGTCAAATTTGTTGTCGTAATTTTCGGGATTCTCTTTTGTTTTTTTTTATCGGCAATTATGTGTGGGTAGGTGTATTGCTGTGTGCGTGTATAAGTCTTTGTTTTGCTTTGGGAAACATTTGCAGTGCACTTTTTGGGGTTCCTATTTGTGGTACTGGCAGTCCTGTCTGCCGCCAGGTTGAATGACCGATTTTCGGCAAAAGCACGTGGCTGCGAATAAAACAGTTATATTATCAAAACGCGACCGAAACGGAACAGGGTGCGCGACATACAATTGTGTCTAATGGGGGATGTATATACCTACACAAATATCTGTCGGCTTAAATCGATTTAAGTCGTATTTCGTATATAGTGTGTGTGCTGGGAGCATTGACCAAGGGTGGATGTCTTCGTTTAAGTGTGTTCCATGTTTTTTTTAGGATTACCTGTTGACTGACACGGTTTAGGGCTCTTTTGAATGACTTACGACTTTGGGTAGACGTTTTCTTCCAAACGGCAGGATTCAGTTCAATCTGCTGTGAATGTCGTATTTTTTTGCGACCCACTTATAGGAATATTTTGCAAATTTTGCACGTGATTGAGTGGCCGGTTTCTTGAGAGTCATTGAGGTAAAACTGACAAGATACAAAAAGGATCGGAAATATAAACGCTACTTCAAAGCTCGAGTGGGTATATGAACCAAGAACATTTGACTCTTTCTTTTCAGCTGTAATCAAAGGAAGATCGCTTCAGTACAAGTTCTGAGCTGCAATAGGGAAAGCGTAAGCATAAAAGGTCAACTTTGGCCTGAAATGTCTACTTACGGCTACGTGCTTGTATAAGCAACGAAGTACCTGCTTATCGTATATAGCTAGTACCACATCGGTGAAAGGACTCAAAGTTATTATGCGTTAAGCGATGAATAAAAAATCACATAGGGAAATGATATCTACATCTTTATAAGTATATAAGGAGATTTTAGGTCGTCTCTGGACTCAAAAACAAGTCATTTCTACAAGATCTCCGATATTTTTATAAATTCAGAGCATGAAATATAAATACCTTATACAAATAAATTAAATAAATAAATGAAATAAATATTTAGAGCCAACAACTCGTGCATGAAGTCTTACAAAAACTTTGCCTGTTGGTCCAGGACAGGAAGTTTCGAAATACGAAATTTTACATAGGAAACTTGCTCTTTAAATTTGTACTTTAGGGCGCCTGTCAAACAATGGTGTTGACTGTTGTTTGGTGAAGCGAACTTCATTCCACTGGCAAGTAGTCCAATGCACTACCCACAAAATTTGACGATCTATCGAGCACGTTTAGGTAAATAAATAAATAAATATGTGGCGCAACAGGTCCTTTTGGGAACCTAGGCCTAGCTTCTCACATTCGTTTTGTGTGAGTTTTTCATTCTTGCAACGAATTTTATTTCAAATCCAAACGGCTAATTGAAAACCCCTTTCATGACAGTTTTACTCTCGGGGGTTTGTCAGACGTTTGCGAGAGGTGGCGCAGAGGGATTCGGGATTCGAACGCGGGACCCCTTAGTAATCCAACACACTAACCAATAAGCCACTGCGTCTACAGTATGTTTAGGTATTTGCCATAAGAATCCCGTCGAACAGCTACTGTTCTAAAAGTTTGTGTTTGAAGACGTTTCTTCCTACGATTCTCAATAAATTCAATGGCATCAATATCAAATAAAGAGAGTTGTTTAAACATTGTTAAATCAAGTGCACGACTGGGTCGAACGAAACTTTCTCGTTCATCAAAAGTTTGTAAAAAACTGAAAAACAATGCTAGATAAGAGAAACAGTGCATAGATAAAATATAGGAAAAGGAATAGTGTTAAATAAAATTCAATTTTGGGTAGTTCATATAATATGGCTGGCATATAAAATAACAATGTGAGTTCTTAAAAGTTGAAGCTCTCAGTAAAAGGGAATTGTCGCAAGTTCTTGTTAGAGAGTTAGAAGTGCCTACTGTACTGATTTTTGAGTACAAGGACAAGAGTGTAGTAGGAGTTCGTGATAGATCTATGTCTTTACATAGATGTGTGAGTTATATAAGGCATGATTTTTTGAGCTTCGTTCTCAGCAAAGCAAAGTAAAGTAGGATTTTCAGCTCGCAATTGCAACGACTACGCTCTACTTGACACTTCGAGACTCGCAGTAGTTATTGTAAATTGTGTGCTGAAAATCTTACTTTACTTTGCTCTGCTGAGAACGAAGCTAAAAAAAACACGACTAATGATACTGCATATCCAAATTGACGTGTGTGGTGTGAAAATGATTGCGGCTGGTATTTTCTTAAGGTTAAAAAAAAAAACAAGTGGGTTATATTTGTTAAAAATAAGTTTTGTTTAGCTGTTATTGCATTTTTATTAGAAGTGGAAAATTGAGATTATTAAAAAAATTATTATGTGTGAAAACAAATCGGGATTTGTGAAATAATTATTAATCTGATTTATTCGAATTTTTGAGAAAAACTAAGAACGGGATCTTATTTAGAATACTTTTATTATGCTTAATAAGGATTTTGATCAAAATCGTTAGAGCGGGTTTTTGTAAAATTTGGCAGACAAAACAGTACCAAATATTGCACTCATAAAAATATCGCAAGCTAAATTCTAGTCCGATCAGGCTTATTCTTAATGTTCTTCATTCTTACGTGCTCAATCTCAAAATAAGTCAAATGATTCTTAAAACAATAGCAAAAACCTAGAATCAAACTTTTTAATTTTAAAATCTGAACCATATCACCTGAATTATATTTTTTGCACTGAAATACAGGATCGAAGAATAATAATACTCTCCAATCAAGCCGAAATAATCTTAAACTGACGGATTATTGTGCATACCAATTAAGATCTAAACGATCATGATATACGAATTTATATTCTCGAATCAAACGCAACCAATGTCAAACTAAATCCAAACATTACCGATACAAGAATTGTAACTGCATCAAGCCGCACAATGCAAAACTTGCATGATGGATAAAGAAAGTTCATTCATTTCGATTGATCATGTGTTTTCGTAGTCAAGTGTATTCAAAAAATAAAAGAGTGAAAAATTGAAAAAAGTGCAAGTGATAAACAAAAATGGATAGTGCTTTGACTTATAAGTATTTGCTGGACAGTGCGGAAGACAATTTAATTCTCGTGTCTTGCAATAATAATCCATTGCAACAAGTTGCCCCCGATGAAGATGACGACGAAAAACAACTGAAGAATCTTCTCAAAAATTAAATAATGGCAAGACATATTTTAGTTTTAAGTCCATTTAAGCGTTTTTCTTTCAATAAATAAATATATTTTAAAAAAATAATAATTCGTTTTATTTTCTTAAACAGGAAAGTGATGGAGTTGACAAAAAATTTGATACGACATTTTTGAAGCATTCCAAAAAATTGAATATCATATCATAGATAACTTGTTCTTCTTGATCTAATTATTTTGGGCTTTAGGGAGCATTATTTTTACTGCTGATAAATAGGTAAACAATAAGGTGATTTTGAGCTTAATTTAAGCTCACACATTCTTCTTTGCGATATGTTTAAGAATAAATACGCTTATTTTAAGTTTACAATCTTAAATCAAGTTTTCTCATTCTTCAAATGAAATGACTTTGGGCTTAATTTAAGCTTACACCTTCTTAATACTTTTATAGAATAATCTTAAAATAAGAATTAAAGGTTAATCAAAAAACATATATAGATTTTTGCACTTGGATTAAGAATTTCCGAGCTTAACAGACTTTCGTCAACGGATAGGTTTGATTTGACACTGATTATCTTGATTTTATCTCGTTTTTTCCCTGAGTGTAGTTTGAAAAATATTATTGCTTAACTATTTAGCTGAAAACCGAGTACAAGTTATTGTTCGGGATGTAAGCATTACTAGGTTTTTAAAGTTTTTTTTTTTAAATCGAAAGATATGAGCAGTTTTTAAAATTAGCGTTTTCGGTGAATCGAATTGAAAATTAAGGGCGCAATAATTTTGAAAACATCAATTTTACTTTAAGTTTGCATTCTGGTTGAAATGGATGTTGCCGTTTTCAAGTAAATGAAAACTAATGAAAACTAAATTTAAAAAAATGCGATCCATTTTACGATAATGCAGAGAAAAACTGAGTTGCCCATTGAGTTGGAAATGACCATATTACCTTAGAAATAAATTGTTGTTACAATCGTATATACCGTTTTCGAGATATGTTCAAATTTCAAAAGTACCGTTATTCGATTTTTTAGCGGAAAACTGAGTACGCAGTCGTGGTAACCGCACCTACTTAAGCTTAAATATCAATTTTGGTTGAAATCGTTAGAGCCGTTTTCGAACAAATCAAACTGGTATAAACATTTTGTATGGGAAGTACCATTAATATTGAGGTTACCGTTCAAAACAAAAAAACGGCCCCAATCTCCAAATCCTAAGTTTGAAGGAAATCCGGGCAGGCATTTAGGCTGTATGGCTCTTGACATACAGACAGACAGACGGACAGAATTTTGCGACCCACTTTTTTGAGTTTCTCTATCGAAATTTTGTACGAATACAATATCTTTCTCTTACTAAGTAATCGAGCAAGTTAAAACAATCAACGTAACCACAATCAAAAATACAAAAATAATTAAAATACGAAGCATCAGAAAATAAAAGTCAAATAATTTCTAAAGCTACAATTTATTTTCACATTAAACTTTTTGTTTTAACGAAAAGTGTATTTATTTTCTTAAAAAAAAAAATGTTTTAGCTTTAAAAAAAATGACAAAATAAAAGTAAAAATATTATTTTGGTTTGATGTCTATTTTAAACAATTTGGGTGATTTTTGAATACGAAAAATAGCCCAAATTTGAAATGCGCAGACTTTTCCGAACTTAAGTAAATGGGCGCCTGGCAACTCAGCTATTAATTTCAATTAAACAAAATATGTAAGAAGGAAAATAATTCCATAAATGTTTTCTATGGACTTAGGTCTCACTTCGGTAGGACATAAGTCCATAGCAAAGTGGATTTATATCTCGTGGACCTATGTCCCTGTGCAAAGTAACCATAAATTGACTGAATTTTTATCAAGGATATGCCTATGGGCTGTATGGGATTCCAGAATGGCCTAAAATGTTGACCGCTCCCATACAAATTGCATATTCGTTTAAGAATAATTCCACAGATACGAGTAGTTTCATGATTACCAAAACTATCCCGGCACCTATACTATTCTTCGATTGCACTGCAACATGGCAAGTAATATTCTACCCAAGCACGCAGTCTTCTATATATCACTTGACTGAATCCAATTTGTATTTTTCTTACCCCAGCTATGGCGACTGATTAATGGCACTGTAAGTGTAATAACAATTAGACTTCGCCAACACGACTAGTTATTACTGTACCACACCACCACCACCATCGTCCGTATGGCCACACCAGGTTCTTATATACGGTGGGAAATGATGCATGAAATCCAAAAACCAGGCCCAGATCCGATCCCAAACAGCGAAAGATCTAAATCCATGTGCTTATCGCTGCGTAAACGAAGCAGAAAACCCTTTCTCGCATTCACATAGCCCACTGTACGAGCTAGGAGTTAACCACTCGTGAAGATCATAAATTCTCTGTCAAGCTAGGGGCTTGACTTCTTCATGAATTAGCACCAAACAGTTGCAGTTGTTGTTTGGCATTATTTTCTCCGAATATCAGTTCAGAAATGTAACGAATCGACTTCATCTAACTTTGTTGTCATCCCGAACTTGTCCCAAATGCGATTCCAATTCAAATGGTATAAGTGAAAAAAAGAAAGAAAATGTGGTCTAGCGGAGTCAACAGCCTCAGCTAGGCCGATACCGGATACCATACAGCAGAAAGAGGCCTTTAATCATGGCACACATCACCCAATAAAATGGAATAAATTTGCACGCACACACGTTACGAAAAGATCGGTCAACATAAATTAGCATTCAAGGTCTAAAGTCACAGAAAGAGGAATGGTGCCGAAAGTAACTAAAACAGATGTTCGCTGGGTATTCCGTGTAGCCAGGAGGTCAACGAACGCGTTTTTGCGTTAAACGTTAGTTATTTTCTTTTTGAGTAGGTGTGTGTGTGTGTGTTTTTTTTTTTGTTGTTTCTGCGAAATGCCAACACGCATCGAAGAAGACGAAGACTGTCGAACAAGAGAGTGTGACAAGCTAGTTCTATAGTTGTAGTCCAATCGGGTGGTCTTGTATACTGTAGATACGCACAACTTTGACGATCTCTTGCAAAGTGACGGTAGACTGATTGGAGTAGTGGCTGACTGTAGGTATTTAAAAATCTATAAAGATATGTAGATTGGCTCTCTTTAAATTACAATGCTAGTAATGCGGCGAAGATTGTTTAAGAAGTGCACATGGGTAGAAGTAGACCACGACCGATCGTAGCGTTCTGTTGTGACTTCAAAGTTGGCTGGACCGTGTCCTTTTATACCTTCTAGTACAACCACTCATGCTAAGTCACAAAGTAAAGTGAAAGCCAGGTTCGAATATTCACCACCAAGTTAAACAAGTTTGCAAGACTAAGGTTACCAATGAATTTCACAAAAGTCCGCAAAATTGAATGCAAAAGGCCAAGCAGAAAAGAATCGCGGAACGTGCTATTCTTAACTGGAGGTACTCTCGAACCTTTAAGAGTCTTTATCTGCAATCCTGATCAAGTTTCATTCCGTTCATTAGGAGCTCTGGCTTCTCGGATCTTTGAAGACTTGGTCTTTGTGGCAGAATTTCTGGAGGTACTCTCGAAAGACCAAGACCACATATGCGCCATTGAATTTGTATCCTTAAAATCGTCACTTGAATGACATTTTATTTGAGATTCTCCACGATCAAACGTTACAAAGTTTCGGTGAATTGATGTTAAGCAACAAAATTACAGCTTAGCCGACTTTCAATTTCAAATTCTGTGGCAAGTTACTCAAATCCAATTGTAACGAAACGACATCAAAAGCAGTTGGATAACCTCACTCTCCATAATGCGATTTTTCGATAGACATCTGACGTCACGCAATAGCAAGTCCGTCCAATTCAATTGTAAGCTGTCATGTTGCACGTGGCGTTTTCCGAAATGTCAAATCGATGTGAAGCGTCATCCGTTTTTGAACAAATGTAGATTCTGAAAACAGCATGTGCTGTTCTTCTGATTCCGATTGCGTTGTTGTCTATCTCGGTCTCCAATTTGGACGATCGCACGTTGTTCTTGTGACAATCTTTCCCGAAGTTGCTACATGTTCGCTCGATTATGAAGGATTACTTTCGGATCGGATGTTTATTTCATAATAGAGAGGAAGGTATGCCGTTAATGGTGAAAAACAACATCAGCCAAATGGCCACCACGAGCACGCATACAGGACCATATCCTTTTCATCAAATCGCAAAGTGGCTGCCCTGTGTCCTCGATAGCCTCACGAATTTTATCTTTTAAGTCTTGAATCGACGCTGGGCTGTTGGCGTAGACCTTATCTATCACGTGGCCCCAAAGGAAGAAGTCGCAAGGTGTTAAATCACAAGATCTCGGTGGCCAATTGTGATCACCTCTTCGAGAGATAACACGGTCCGGAAACTTTTCCCGTAAAAGATCATGGTTTCGTTGCTTATGTTTTTTTCACCATTTTTGTAGAGAATTTTATTAATTTCAATGCTTTGTTGAAGCGTGTATCGTTCCATTTTTAGTAATGGCGTAGTTTCTACTTGTCAAATGTCAAAGAATAAAAGCTTCAAAAGTGACAGCTACCGAAATAGCGGCTCATTCACAATATACCTCTTATTGGAAAACCCTATGTTTGAAGGGGCAATCCTCGTTTTTCTATCCAGTTTATTTTTTTTCAGAGTGCGGTTCCCCATACGAACTTTCATCCCCCATTTCATTCCCCTAAAGTTCTGTTTTCGCGACAAAAAGTATCCTATGTCCTTCCTTGGGCCAGTACGAATCCTCAAGCCCGAAATCGTGAAAATCGAAGGATCCGTTCTCGAGTTATGCTTGCACACACGAACGTCACTCTCTTTTACATACATAGTTTGCAAAAGTTTATCCAATTGTATGTAAATCTGTCAGAAAAAATATAAATAAAGTCTTTAATTCATCACAATCGGCCAATTCATTTCAATTCAAGTAGTCTTCAGCAAAAATTCAGATTTCAGCTTACAGGAGACTTGCTGGTGAAAATGTTTGCGCAAGGATTGGTGGTGGTCATGTGTCGCGTGGTTTTCCTTCATCTTAAATTGGTGTAAAGAAAAATAACACAAAAAATGGTATTGTCGGTGCTTGACTGAAGCTGCACATGGCCTCCGCAAGTAGTGCTCCAAGTGTCCAATTATAGTCCACGCAATTACATCCGAGGAATTATGCATTTACATCGCATCTCTGGTCTAAATTTTTGTGTTTTCAGTGGATAACCACAGACTACAGCAGCATAGTCCATGGACTCGAATATATAGCAGTGATTGGAAATCGTCGACAATATAAGGATTATCCCATGTCGCACTGGAATCACAATATTCCTTTCTCCCACAGGCGTAGCAAATCGGAAATCCCTGGAAACAGTTAAATTGCATGAGATGGCAAAATAATTCCGCAGAACTTCTATTGCGTCCTGGTTTATCTCCTTCTTTCCAAATGGCACGACGTGCACTAAAGGAACATCAATTTCTTGTTCTATTATTTTCACACCGAAATCATTGCAGCAGCAGCAGCCCCAGCCCCCTGCTCCTTGGCGCATCTGGTTCACACTTTCAATGAAAACCAAACCACCCACCATCATCCATTCACGCCATTCATCTTGCAAGATTAATATTTCTCACGATATACTGTTCAGTGTTCAGCGTTCAGTGTTCGGCGCTGCCATCCTGAATGTGTATGACAATTTTTAATTAATAGCGGACAATAGGACGATCCAACAATATCCCCAATACACAGAGAAGAAAATGCTAAAAACTAAAATAAAAAGCAACATCCTTACAGATAATGCAAAAAAGTGCACTCATCATCTTGTAATCCCCAAGGATATTCACTCATTTCCTTGCCCCCACCCAAACAACTGCCGAAAAAAAAATCAGCAAAACAAAATACGACACTCTCGCCAAAGTCCTACAAAATAAATAAACAAAATGTTCGAGTTGGAAATTTCTATAGATATTCCTTATCTAGTACGTTAGAATTTTTTTATTTTTTTTTTGTCACTGTCGTCGTCGTTTTTTGCAATCATCTTGTTTCCTTCACTGCGGCCCGTTTTGTCCGCCAAAATCAACTGTCATTACATTCCATCAGCCACCATGCACGGAGAATGGCTGCATTTCCTTCCCGAATTTGCGCGCCGGGAATGGGCTCTGGTTTGGGTTAAAGTGAACAAAATAAAACAAGGATGCTGGGCATAATGAAAAGGATAACAGCAAGAAAAGAAACACCCGCAAGAAAATTGCTTGCTGTCGATGGCTATGGAGTGTGTTGCACTACACCGATGCTACTCATCATCATCGTCGGCGTGGTGCTGTCCTGATGTCAGTGGGTGGTTGCCCCATAAAACTGAAGGCTTAACGACCGAGAGAGAACGGTTATTCTCCTTTTTTCCTTCGCCCGAGCTTTTATTCGGCCCATCGTTAGAAAATGTGCACAAGAAAGCGCGAGGGCTCTAACTTGATCTTTGGGGCCATCAAGGATGTCTGAATGACATAGGCACACACACACACACATACAGACACAGTCAGCCCCCCAGTAAATATGCGGCAAAACAAAAACAAACTGGAGAAGGAAAAGTGAAGAACAAAAAATACAAACCCCCTCGTCTTCTTCTTTATGTTGTTCTTCCAGCTGCGTCATCCTTGTGTATCGTATCGTTGTATGCCATTGCACTGTAAAACGATTCCCTTGAGAAATCGCTTTCGTTTTGTGTTCTTTACGACTCGAGTCGAGTCCCTTTAGTTTTTTGGGTCGTTCTCGTTCGCTATTCATCCATCTACGTCGCAGGATCCCCATGCTTCGTTTGGTTTCGTGTCTCATTTTCAATTCTATTATCCTTCTATATTTGCGGAGGAGAAATGAAAGAAAACGTCTACAGCGACAACGACAACTCTCCCCGAAGGCATATGGCAGCGATAGCAGCAAAGATGCCAAAAAAGCATAAGATGCGATGACGATGAGAATGCAAAGGCAGCAGAATTTCCCAAATGTCCATGGCGCACAAAGAATGTCGGCTACTATATGTGTGTACATGTCGAAGGACGAATAGGGCACAAAAATGCTTTCGCAAAAATATAAAAATAAAACGAAAACTTCCATCAACGCTTCGCATGCATTTGGCAGGAAGATGCAGCAGCAAACTTTATCTCGCATAACCGTGTGATGTGGATGTCCTTGATGTTCTTTTTTCTTATTCTTCTTCATATTTGTTTGCGCCTGCACGGCAGGTAAGGTGGTTTCCTATAAAATTTTTCTCCCTCAAGGAGGAAGAAAAAATACAAGTATCAAGATGCCTCACATGTTTGTGTCTTAGACGTTGATGATGATGATGATGCTGCGCTAGCTAGCAGCGTTGCAGCTGATGATAATTCAACGGGCGTAAGACACGAAACGGGTGGGGGAGAAGAGGAAGAACTTATAGCATATGCCATCCTGTATCAAGGCTAAATAATAAATGTAACAGCACTCGTAGGACACAAGCGGACGAGCAGCAGCACAAGGAGCGCATCCGAAACGTTTGGGAAATGTTCAGAACGAGATCTTATCTCATTTGGGGATAAGGATTGCGGAACATTTTGTAGTGCGGAGACTGGAGATGATGATGACAGCATGAAGAATGGAATTTGTTTCAAAAAAGGAAAAGAGAATTTAATTTTTTTTGAAGAAAATAAGTGCGCACATTTCTTACAGCCTCAGCACAAGAGGTGTCGGAGTGGGAAAGGACAACGTCCGTAAAGGGCTTAAATTTAAAGTCGGCAACATTTTGTGTCTTCTTGCTTCGTATCGCAGGTAATTAGATTGGAGAGCAGCTACTTAGCTGGTGTCGTTGTGTGTAATTCGAGTCATTTTGGCCCGAATTCGGGCTTTCAAAATTTTCTGTTGTGTTTTATTTTTAGTCAATGAATATGTATCTGAAATGGCAGCAGAATGGTGAAGAAATTCTATCGTTTTCGAGTGCATTTTCCTAAATCCTTATTAATTTAATATTAATTACATAATATGTAACTTGATTTTTTGTCACTGATTTTTTTTTATACAAATCGTCTTCAAAGATCGTCATAACCAACTTCTTTGAGCTCAGTCAAAGTGCAACAGTTTTTCAAGAACAATTCGTTATATCATAAAAACGCCCTAATTTCAATAATCATTTGATGTTTTCCTGCATGTTTTCCCACTCACTTTTAATTGTTTGCAGTTCTTTTGAGTAACTTTCAATCATTGGCAGTCATTTACAGTCATTTTCAATCACTCCCAATCAAATATATCATTTGCATACTTTTCTAATCATTTACTATGACATTCTTTCAATTACTGTAATTTATGCGCAGTCATTTGCAGTCCTTTGTTTATGATCCAAGTTTTGAGATCACTTGTATTTTTTTCCAAATTCTTCGTAATCTTTTGCATTCATTCTTAATCATCTTCAATCATTTTCATTCTTTTTCAACCATTTTTAATAATTTACATTAATTTATAAAGAATTGCTATTTTTTGTATACTTTTTCAATCACTTTCAGTCATTTGTAATCACTCTTTTCCGATCATTTCGAATCATTTGAAGTCGTGATCAATCACATTCGATCACCTTTTCAAATAATATTATTACTTACAAATATTTATTTTTTGAACATTTCCAGTCATTTGCGATCATTCTCAATCTTTTTCTACATTTTCCAATTTTCTAGTTACTCTGTCTGGAATAAATATCATTCTTTCGAGTCAATTCACAAGAAAATAAAATAAATATTTCTAGCTCCTTGAGTCTGAATGGCTTCCAAAATTGATTATCACATAATTTTGGCCATTTTACGAAAACAGTCTTCCAATTGCTTGCGGATATCCAAAATTGATTGGAAAAGATGGTAAATGGTTGAAAATTCACGAAAACAAAAGCCCAAATGATTGCAGGTAACTAAAAGTTATTAGAAGCGAATGCATTATGGCGGAAGGTGACTGAAAAGTACTGCAAAGAAAAAATGGTTCCACATGATTAAATATGACTAGAAACGACTGCAAAAATGTTAAGCCTGTTGAAATGTAAGCCAAATGTAAGCCAAATGGTTACAAATGATTGACAAATATTTAAAAAGAACGAAAATGTTTAGATCTGAAAATTTTCTAGTTGTTAAAATTTGCAGTGTTTAAAATGAGGGATGATTATCTAAAGGATGAAATCGATGAATAAAAATACTTCTTCACGGTTAAAAATATGGGGTGTTTTTTTTTAACATCCGCAGTATTACAGGTCTATGCAATACAAGAAAAATTGGTTTTCAATATTTCAAATTTATTAAACTATTTAATGAAATATATTTTTATTCAAATTAAAGAATTGTTTCTCTAAAGATTATAATCTAGTATTTTTGTTCAACAATTTAACCCGGCCTATATTAAAATATTATTTCCATCAAGAACTTATTAAAATTAACTTATAGTTGACTTGTCGTAAAACATCTACTGTGATTACATTTTAATACGAACTTATTAAAGCCATTAAATTCAATACATTTGCATTTGGTTTTAATACAGGATGTGAACCAAAGTAATTATATTTAAATATATCGGTGTTACTTTTGAACCCAAATATATTATTTTGTCGCTTGGTTAAGAATTTAGAGTTAGTTTGAGCGTCCTCTTCATTTGAAAATAAGGGCGGTCTAGAGATTCGAGTTCATTGCCTTAGAAATATAGCTATTACATTCCAAAAAGTATTTAATTGACTGAATAATTAATAAAATAATTCGGACATGCATCAGTTCTCCTTCATTTAAATTTCTAGAAAAATATACACACTAAAGGAAGCACAGTGGATTATTGTCAAAGGGGATACAAGACAACGCTTGACAATTTTCCATATGTATTGTAATATTTAAAACCAATAAAAACTAATATTAAAATAAATCCCACAGATATTTAAATAAAATCTAAAGAAGTGTTAAAATAAAATAAGATTGTATTATATATTAATATTCCATGGTTTTGTAAAAACCAAAAGAAGTATTGAATTTGAGGTGAAAGCATTATAATTTATTCTGCAGTTTATTTAATTCGAATACAAATGTATTAAAATTATTTAATTTCAATAAGGGTTTAATTTAAATACTTTAACATTTAACCCATCTGAATCTTTATTAAAATGTAATATTTCAGACATATTTTGAAATAGCAGCCAATATTTAAAATTAATAAATGTTTTATTAGTTGTTTAATTTGAATATGTAATGCAAAATATTAAATTTTAATATTTTCTCAGAGCTGTCGTATATTAAATTTAACGCCTGGATTTTTAACCGCATTTGATGTATCCAATTAGTAATTTCCTTAAATGATTTAAGTAATTTACATTTACATCATATACAACTATGGCTTGATCGGAAGAAACGTTCATACGCCCATTCGTTCAACAAAGTTAAGAAAGTGATTAGTATTTCGTTCACTTCGAGTACCCCGCAAGAAGATTTCGCTAGTGTATTCATCTGCGAGCCCTGGGCGATACCTGCGTCGATTTGAAATTGTCGACTATTCGCCACAAATGTGATTTGAGATTTACCAACACCATCGCCATAGAACAAAACGCGAACATCTAGAGGAAGGTTATGCGCGAAAAAATTTTCCGACTTAGGAAGGTGATTCTGGTAAAAAAGTGCGAAATATGCGTCATATTTGTTTGTCGAATTTTTCAAAAGACTTGCGAGCATAGTTTTTCCGCCTGTCACACATAAAAAGTTATAAAAAGTTATTTATCGTTTCTCATGCAGATCCGTTTAAAAATGAACGCATAGATCACTCTCTGTCACTTTCAATTTTCAAATAAAAATATAACAATGTTCGCAATAGGCGAACTCATACGCAAACTGGCTTTCGGGGTTCACATTGCATAACTTTTTTTAGATCTTTGTCGCCCATACTATCGGCCTCCCTCTTCTCAGTGCCTAAGTGAAGAGTATGACAGCAATATCTACGTTAGTCTCCGCAAATATAATGAAATAAAATGACAATAGAAAGATGGTGTCGTCAAACAGACTATGATCGTAAGACTTAATTTTCTCATTCTAGATTCGTTGGCTACCCCTCCATAAACGTCAACGGAAACGGTTGGTCATATGACCGATTTCGGCCAATCAAAGCCGAGATGCATCTGGTCAGACAGCTGCCAGACTTACTAACCTAGGTACACGAATGTCCTAGATTGCGTCGTGCAATCTCAATCTGTCAAACGTGTTATTCAACTTTTCCGTTCGAGTGAATTGTATTGTGTACGGCGAAATGTTCGTATTGAGGTTTGAAGCATGGTATTGGTCACCTCAACCCAGTTGACATGTTACTGTCATTGCTACTGCTGGGTTTTGTTGCTCCAGCTCATGGTAGTCATGTGTTAAAATGATCTAAAGTTGCCACTTGCCGAGGGCGTTCAATGCGTTTGGTCAAAATCCGAAACAAGGTCATTGCGCAACTACTCTTAGGACGCAGCTGATCAGGCTATTTTGTGACTAAACCCCACTCTTTAGTTGCCCAGATGAGACTGTTCCAGACAATTCAATAATTGAACGATTTTATCATCAGCATGGGCCGCGTAACGCATTCAACGCGAGCATATTTAAATTGTAGACGAGCTGCAATCTTTTTAACGCGCCCAACCTGAGTTTGTGCGTAAAGTTGTTCATTTCAAAAGGGTTCAATAAAACTTTGTACGGAACTGGTTGAAACAGTCGCGAAAGTAATATACAACGGCCATAAGGTTTCAACTTCAATTTTGTATGCCGTTTCCTGGCTGTTTACCATCCGTTGCAACATCAATTCCGTCCCGACATCCAAACAGCGACCAACAATGTCTCATTTAAATATCGCCCAATAGAAGGCGCCCTCTTGTATGGCCCACACAGGCGATACCGCTTATTGTTAAAATGTCTTCTTAAATCGATCGCCAGTTTGTCTCCATCGCAGACGATTTCTTGGTCACTCCTGCAAAAGTGCGGACAGCTCCTTTGCTAATTAAAAATACTTTATAAAGCCACCATCTTCAGCCTCCATTAAGTCTTCATAAAACCTCACTACGAGTTTATAATCCCGACTGGCAAAAGGCTTCAGGTGCCAACTGTGTGTATATACACACACCTGACCGCACTGGTTGTTCTCTGTCATGGGATTCCCTCGGATTCCATAGCTCGTAGGCATTATTATCTTTTCCAACTTTATGTCTTGCTCCGCCATTAAGTTTGTTGTTTTTAATTAAATGAATAGCGCCTCAACAAATAACGCAGCCCCGTTCCCAATATCAGCGGTTTAATTGCTTTCGCTTTGGGCGCCCGAACCAAATCCAAAATCCGACTCTCCAGTTCGACTTAAGACCAAATTTGCATTTGGCCATAAAACAACTCGCGCCTCTCATAACGGAATAATCATCTCAGCTGAAGCTCCTACCGGAATTTTGCCCCCAAAGTCTGACACTTGTGCGAGTCTAATTACATCGACACAAACGAAGCATGCTAATTTTAGTTTATATAGCTACCGTATGTAGTATGGAGGCCTCGTAAAAATGAAGCCACGGCAATGGCAGCATAAAACCTGCGACTTGTTAGCATATAGGCGTCCAGCTTTAGGTGGTAATAAAACACTTTGGGAGAAGCTCCATGAATCACCAGTGTTCATGACCTATACGATGAGATTCCATCGGCCCTATCTGCTTAATTTTACTTTCAGTATACATAGGCCTAATGTTCTACGCACCCAAGTTCAGGGTCAGGAACTGGCTTGATTTTCTGTCGGCATTCGGAGGTTGTTGACCCCCGAATAGCTTACCCACGCACAGTGGAACCCAGTCTCGTGCGTGAATTATATAACTGCCGGCAAATGGACGAGAGAAGAGAAACCAAAGTTTGTCAATTTGCCGGCTCGGTTTGAGGTTAGAGCGCAATGTTGCCAACAACAACGTGTATATTGCTCTGCGAACTGTGTTTAGATTTAGTAGAGCTATAGACTTGTGTATCTCTTTTGAAAGAGATTCCCTTGCTTTGTCGAATCGATTTTTGTATTTATTTTCGTTTTCTTCTTTTGTGCGTGCTAACAAGGCTGCGTGTAGGAGATTACCCTCAATTGAGCAAAATTTGGTTTGGCTTTATGTGGTATTGGTGAAGCCACATGGTGTAAAATGTTGGGTGGTATTGTCGTGCGTCTTTGTCTTAGCCTCCGATCGATTTGTCTACATCGTTTTGGGATGGAAGTGTGCAGCGGTATTTAAGATGATTAAGATTCATTGACATCAGAGACTGATTTTAACTATAATAAGACTCATTTTGCAAAAGTTTCTCTCACTTTGGATGTAGAAAAACCCAGGCTAGGCACAACAGTGCTCAGATTCCTAAATATGTCAAGTCATCACTATATCCTTCAGAACTAATGCAGACACAAATGTCACCTCAGCCTAGTATTAGACTTTCCGAACTTTTTTGAGTTGGAAAACACTTTTTGCCCAATAGACCCCTAAAGTCGGCTCAGTTGCTACTAACACCAAGCTGGTTGAAGTCGCTCTCCAAATATCGTGAGGGTGGAGCCTTTCTTAGGTCCGCATGACATTTATCAGATGATGTACAGGGTGGGCCAAATACAAGTTTCTTTTTAAATATGTAATAAAATTAACAAAATTACATTTTTTCCATGTATTATGGTTTTATTAGTAAAAGCAAACATTCCGATTAATTATGGAACACAACGGGGTTCAAGAGGCTGACTTCGCAGTGGCGCATTCTGTCACTCCAATTTTCCAAGACCTTGTTGATGGTTTCGGGCTGTAGCTCACGGATTGCTTGGATGATATTTGCCTTAAGTGCTTGAATCGTTGCCGCAGTGTTAGCATAACATCGGTTCCCCACAAAAAATAAGTCCAAAGGGGTCAAATCGCAGGCTGATAACATGATTTGGGAAAAATTAATTTTCACCCAAAATCGTTCAAGCTGCTCTAAGGCCAAAACTGCGAAGTGATACCGAAGCGGATGGTCGTGCGCCTTCAATTGGAACTTGTAATGGAATAATCCGAGATCTTTGTGCAGAATTCTCTTCAGGCTAGTGCGCGAAATGGGGAGCTGTTGAGATCGATGGTGAGTTGATGTTCGTGAATTGAGTTTCACACTCTCGGCTACCGCAGCAACATTCTCGTCCGTTGCGCACCGCTCGGCGACGGGGACTATGAACGTTGTCCAGTATCACGAACTTTTTGCACAAACTTGAGTACAGCAGACGCGGTGGGAGCTTTACATCGGCCAAAACTTCTTTTCATAAAACGCACTGATGGGGCTACTCACTTTGGAAATAGGTTTTCGATATTTCCCAACGTTGTTCAAGCGTAAATCGACTTATTTCGTTCCGCGGAGGTGTGGTACTGACTGTCAAGATTTCGAGTGCGAAACAGCTGTCAGTGTCAAAATAACCAATGATTTAAAAAGAAACCACTAAATGGCCCACCCTTTATATCAACTTTAACCTTTTTGACCAGATCGCACGTCAATATTTTTCCCAATACCAGCCACGGAGTGTTGACTCGTTTTCGACTGAATATATCATTCTTCACACCATAAGGCAGAACCGAGAAGATGTGGGTCTTCTTCAGTCTATCCTTGGTTATGTGAGAGAGATATTTTCTTAGAAAAAGCTATTGGCTAGAGTATGATGCGAGATATTTGTACACAGCTCTGGTAGTCAAAGTCGTTGAAGTTATATACGTATACGTTTTATTCGTTTCGCCGATTTCAAAAGTTCTTTGTCCATAAACCGGCCGCGTAAATAAAAGCTCAATCCATCTTCACCTCTGTTTATATACCTACTTGAGAAACGCGCTACTAACAGCTCTTCGCGTTCTCCCGACAATAACAGTATCATTAACATGTCCATGAAAGCTGACAGCAATTTTGAAAAGCTGTAGCTCTAAAAGCTATTAAAGGGATTACTTGAGGCTAAGTCACCTTATTTCGAACCTCTTCTGACATCAAAGGGTAAGGTGGTATTCTTGCAGTTCGCAGACATCGAGAGAGTGAATGTCAGCCTTTACAGACAGCTCACAGTTCACAGTCCATGCCGAAACTTGACATAACTATAAAGGTTTTCTGTCGAACTGGATATAAGGCGTTTTTTACAAGATTCCCCGAATTTATAACAATTTGGTCGATGGTTATCTTATGACCTTCTTGACCAAAGACCGCACTGATCTTAGTTAGTCCGGTTATTGACGAAAGATTTTCTGAAAGTTACAGAAGCCTCCCTTTAAATGCCAGTTTCGACAATGAAATGCCTCATTTCGCTTATGGCAAAGATTTCAAGCGCCAGTATACATCGTTTCTGAAAAGCATTCTATATCCAATTTATTTCTTATAAAAGCAGTTTGTGTATCCAAAAATCATCAAAATGTTTGTATTATGTTGATGTCCAGTCTTTTCAATACCACTCTTCGGTTTCTAAGACCACTTCGAAAATTTAGTCTTGAATTTTTGGCCTTAGGCAAACCGACTTACAATTTTTGGCTTAAGCTTATGATTCCCCTCTGGTTGCAACCCAATTTTGCGGTATCCCATTCAGCAGCCTTGGTAGACTCACATAAGTTTAGTAATCGCAATCCCCACTTGGAGTTCGTTTCGCTGTGTGACCGAGTGGATTGATAGACTTGTTACCCGTTTTTGAGTCAGCTGAAAAGGTATTTCTAATTCCTCAACAGCGTTTTATTCTCTATAAGTAAAGAATTAAATTAATTTAATTAAATTATTAATTAATTAAAGGAATGATTCATTGCCGTATTCGGCTGCTCATCTTGTTTATATCCAGAAGTTTCTGTTCCATCGTCCGTATTCAAAAAAAAAGTCGGACATATGGAACGAAATTAATTTTTCGTCAAAATTTGGTTTCCGTCATTCATTTTACTATAAACCCACATCCCATCCGGATTGTGGTCATTAATACTCCCAAAAAATAATCATAAACCCGGGTCAGACCCGAAAATTTCGAGTTTTTTGGATACCCTTGTCAACATAGATAAAAGTCTCGAAATTTTTTGGGGTAAAAAATAAAAACTTTTTTAAAATTTAATTTGTTTTTCATATCCAGATCAAAAATTGTAAACTTGTTGTGTCTGTGTAAAAATGTAGATATTTTGTGACATTTTGAAATTTGTCATAAATCCGGGCCAACATTTTGGATTTCTTCGCTTCCGGGTCAAAAATTTAAATCCTGTTCAGAAATTCAAACTTTTAAGGAAACAAGGATTCATGAGATAGGTTAGATTAGGCTAGGTTGAGTGGGGTTGTAAGATCGTCACAAAAGACCAGGCACCAAGATGGGCCCATCGCCATCCCCAGGGAACCATTACGGTTAAAAACCTAAACCAAATCGCCCAAACAGTCAATTACCCTACAGAATCTAATTATTGTTCCAATATTGTTTGAGGAACCAACCTCTTGTAAGTTGTTAAAGAAGTACCTGCCTATGTGCTTCCTTCTGATCCCAGCAATTGCATAAAGGTGGGAGATATCTTTTGTGACTTGTAGATCCTCACAGTACCTGCATATATCCGTATTTGATAAGCATAGTCACATGGCAGTGTCCAGAGAGTATTCCTATCGCTAAATTCATGAAGATGCTTCCTCCACATCTTCTCTGACTTCACCTCCCAGCTGCGCTATTTAAAAAAGCTTTTAATATTATTGAACACAATTTTGCGAGAAAAGCAGTTTATAAATTTTGTGATTCGAAGACAGATTTTTGAAGCATAAATTTGGGTGATTTGGTATCACTGTTCGTGGCGACAGTAAACCATTTTGTAGGTCTCCTATCAGAAATCCAAAAAAAAGCCTGTTGGAGGTATTTATTTTTAAATATCCAGCCCAATTGCGGACGATACCTTGTTCCAATCTTCGACAGATTTATTGATTTATCTAACCCATTCAATCTGATTTATAGCCATATACCTACTGGGGGAAGTCTTTGTTAATATTCAAATATTAGGAGACAAAGAATAACCTACCTAATTAGTTAAAATGTTTTTTTTTAGGCTAGATAAAACTTCTCACAGACTTTCACCATCGACGTGGGTTTTTACGCTCGCCATACCTGCGAAGAAGATGCCAAACAAAATAGCGATAGAAAAAAGACCTCCTTCCAAATGAAATACAAGATTCACGCAGCACGATCCGCAGATATCAACAGAGCGCAACTCTCTTTAACACGCACAATAACAAAGTCAGCGATGGGGCGTGAAATCGTAGCTAATGCCCAAGCTGATGTGCGAACTTGAAGACGGACTCCGTATCTAGTCAAAGTACACATACGCACGTCATCATCTTTGTTGGCTGACGCCGATCACGCCGATCATAAGACGTATTGGAACGTAGTTCTCTTTAGGGGTAGTGTCAACTGCGAACTAAGTGCGTCTGGGGAAACGATCACAAACGAACGTGAAAGAGAACCAAACATCTTTAGACCAGGACGTATGCTTTTTGTGTTTTACTTGCGCTCACACTTTGGACATTGTGTGTGCGAATTTTTAAATTCGCATGAGCGCGAAGCGGCTTGAGGTCGGGGTCACTGACCGCTTTTTGTTGCGAATTAGTTTTTTTTTTTTTTTCTTAATTTTATAGGTCTTTTGTAAAACTTTTCTAAGCTGGCCTGGCAAATGTGCGAGGAGAGAGTGTTGTCGAAATTAGAATCTATTATTCAAAGAGGTCGGTTGTTGGTTTGGTTTTTGTTTTTGTGTATATAGTGGCCGTGGTTTTTTCTTTTAAATGATATGGCAGCTGGATTTGGCGGTTGGAAATTCGTTTTGCGGGCTGATCGCTGATGTGTGTATGGATGTGGACATTTCTCTTGCTGAGGGTTTAATTAAAATTCTATTGCGGTGATGATTTTTTTATTGGACAGTCAATGAGGAGAGATGAAATCGATGAATATGGAGATGATCGAGTTAGACATCAGAGGGTAGAGTTGTGGGCGGTCAGGCTTTGAAGTTTCTGGTTATGGTAATTTTTGGAATCGCATACCTAGATCTATGAATTTTTGAATTGAGATTGGATCATCGTATGGAGCTATTTTATTTATATGATGGTAAGGTATACACGAAACTTTCTGGAAGGCGTAGATATTTTCTGACTTATCATGTTACCAAACAAATGTATAAAAGGTCCTCCTTTGAATTACTCTAAATAAATGGGGAACAAGGGTTTTCGTCTTGTAGGCACTATGATTCTAAGTGAAACCAAGATTTTTTAAGAATGTAGAAATATAAAAAATTAAAACAATGTAAGAAAACAGCGGCAACACCATTTTATTTTATCAACTGTAACGTCCTCCATGAACAATTTATATATATATCTTACTTATGCCTTTATATACATTTTCGAGATTTTTAAATACGAGCTGTTAGACAGTGAGTTGCGTGACATACGAGGCGGTTCGATTTAAGCAGACATTCGGAGAAGTCTTTTCTTAAATAAATATTTTATAACGATTCCATTTTGTATAGTTGTTTTATTTCCGACCGTCCTTACAACAAATATTTGCAATAAAAAAAAATGTGCCTTTTTGAAAAAAACAAGCCTTAGCTAAAAAATAATTTCTAAAAGGCATGAAAAAGCCTTAGTTGGCATGGCTGGATGGCGGTCTATTTAATACTTAGTTTATGATAGAAGCACTACTGAAAGCATTCCCTGTTTCTTACTTTCGTTAACCCAGGATTTCCATATCCACACTACTAGTAAAAATAGCAAATGTTTCTCTGTTTTTTTTTTTTCGATTTATTTCTTCTTCTACTTTGCCATCAGCAGATGAGTCATTTATCTGTCTTACTTATATACAGAGGCACCCATGACAACTAATACCATGTTCCCACCGATGTAATTTAGCCAACGTGATTTATAAATCACGAAAGGCGTCTTCACCGAACTTTAAGTGATTTAGTGTGACATTTTTACCAACTTTGACATTAGATGTCCAACACCAGATAGTTATTTTTGTACCCTCCACAGGAAGGTATATTCACTTTGTAATTACATTTGTAACGCCAAGAAGGAGTCACCGGAGACCTCATAAAGTATATTATGTTATGAATTAGGATCACGTTCTGAATCGATTTAGCCATGTCCGTCTGTCTGTCTGTCTGTTGAAAGCACGATAGCGCCCAAAGGAATTGACATAGGCGAATGAAATTTGGTGATAGGACTTATTTTTATCGTCGTTAGGTTGGTATTGAAAATGGGCTATGTCGGTCAAGTAGTTCGGGTACCTCCCATACAAAATAAATATTAGTCCAAAAGAATCCACGTATGCAAGTGAAATTTTGTAGATGGACTTCCTTTTATTGTTGTCAAGTTGTTACTAAAAATGGGCTATGTCGGTCAAGTAGTTCTGATATCTCCCATACAAAATCAACATTAGATCCATGTGTCTCTCTGTCTGTTAAAAACACGATAGAGTCCAAAAGAATCCACGTAAGCAAGTGAAATTTTGTAGGTGGACTTCCTTTTTTTATCGTCAAGTTGTTACTAAAAATGGGCTATGTCGGTCAAGTAGTTCTGGTAGCTCCCATACAAAATCAATATTAGGCCTATATGTGTCTCTGTCTGTTGAAAACAGGATATCGTCAAAACAAATCGACCTAGGCAAGTGAAATTTTGTGAGAGGACTTACTTTTATCGTCGTCAGGTTTATATTGAATTTGGACTATGTCGGTCAAGTAGTCCTGGTACCTCCCATACAAAGTATAAAACAATTTTTTATTGTAGGTACTTAATAAAAAAAAATATTAAAAGCTTACCGAAACACGAACAAAATTAGAAAATTGAATTTGTAATATTTTTTCTGACAGTTTTCTTTTATTTTTTTTGCTGAATAAAGTGCTGATGTGCTGATTAATAACAGTTATGTTTGATTTTATTTGTTGATACGAAATTAAAATTTAAACACGAATATAGGTAAATCACGTTAATATGAATCACAAAAATGTAGAATAAATCCCGTAATTTATGATTTAGCTAAATTACGTTGGTAGAAACATGGTATAAAGTTTTTTCATGCCTTTCAGGCATTAAAGCTAAGGCTTGTTTTGTTTTTTCAAAAAGGCATTTTTTTATTTAAAATTTGTTTTTAATTTTTTAAACATTCTTAAAAAATTTTTGCAAAAAAAAAAAATATATATAATCTCCGTCTTAAAGAATGTGTTTCCACCTTCAAACTCTGTCCGTTTTTCGAACATTCTTTAAAAACAATTCCACTTCTAGTAAGTGAAATGAAATTGGCAACAAATTTGAAAGCTATTTGTTGTAAAAAAAAATTTTGTTTGTTAATTTTTTTATAATTGTGTTTGGGGTTTGATTTACCAAATAAAAATTATTTTTTATTATATTCGAGTTGCCAACTACTTTTGACGAAAAAAATGCGTAACTTGAAAAAAAATATGCATTTTCAATAATAGGCCTGTTTTTTTGAGCTTCGATCTCAGCAAAGTAAAGTAGGATTTTCAGCAGGCAATTACAACAACTACGTTCTACTTGACACTACGAGAACTCAGAATAGTTGTTGTGAATGCGTGCTGAAAATCCTACTTTACTTTGCTTTGCTGAGATCGAAGGCCTATTATTATTGAGATGCCTCTTTTTTTCCAAGCATTTTTTCGTCAAAGGTAGTTGGCAACGCGAATATTGGTGTCGGAACATTGGTGTCGTGAGTTCAATGGTTTTTCCCATCTCAGAAACGCTCAAATGCGCCAAAGAAGTTTTCACTTCAAAAAATTAAAAATGTTATATTGACTTTTGAGGATTTTATGATGAACAGGCATCGGCAAAATGGGCACCTATCTATATCTAGGATGTTACCTAGCTTTTTGCTATGAATCCTTCTTCAAAAGTGGTATGAAAAAAAAAACAGATCGCAACGATACTTTTCAGGCGAATTTCGAGTTTTCAATTATTGATAACCAGGCAATCCACTTGGGAAGCAAAACGAAGTGTCCCCTAAGATTTGTGGAACTAACAAGAGGCGCTAAACTGGATAAGACTTTTAGCGACAGCTTCGACGAACTCGCTATAAAATTAAGAAAATTCTTCCCAATACAAAGCAGACCAAGAAGGCCGTAGAAGATCGAAAGAGTTATAATTCTATATTAACGGTGGCGCCATCTACTGCTTATATGTTCTTTTTTATATTTTTCAAACTTGTTTCCTTTCAGAATAGTTGTGAAACAGAAGTTAATTTAAATAGTGGTTCGCAGTGAAAAATCTTGTAAATCCAATTTGTTGGTATATGTATTTAGAGACGATTTCCGATTTTATTTCCCGCTAAAAAGTCTCAAGTCCAAGTGTGTAAAAAAAAATGGAGTCAAATTACTGAACCGTTGGAGCCGCCGACACATCATCACCATGCTGCAGCACTTGACCGTAACGTTGGTACCAGGGTTTTCAGGTTCGACCCCCCAAGAAAAAAAACACTAAGCATAGTTGAAGGTCTTTGGTTTAGTATTTTAGGGACTCGTTGGAGAGTAATTCCGAACTCCGGAGAAACGGAAAAGCGACAGGAAATGGGAGGGAATAGTCGTATTGAGAGTGGTCAGATAACTCGAGCAGAACGTAAGGCTGCTCGTTAGGAACTAACTCCAAACTGTGATGAAATTTAAAAGAGACAACAAATAGGAGGTGGTGGTGCGAGTTGTGAGACAGGACAGGCGGAGTGAGCGATCGGAGAGGAACGACGGAAAGACGGCAGCGTCTGATTATTGAACAAATCTGGAAGCATTGTTGTGGAATAGATACAGCGGGTCGGTCAAGTTTTTGAGGTTATAGAGAGGTGAGATATAGAAACTTTTAAATATTGCCAAACTTTTCTGGAAGTGAAAATCATGCCTAAGTCCGCCCATTCAATTAACGAATACAGAGCTCTACTGCGTGTCTCAAAATACTTATGATCTAGACTGATCCTCCATATTTTGGCTCTTTGTCCTAAAGTTTCGCCTAGATTTCTACTCTAACTATCAGTGGCATCGGTGTGATGGAGCAAAATGGCCACTGGTAAAGAATTGTCCTTTCGAATTTCAATGACAGCTCCTTCTTTGTTCATGCTATACCGTTTTTATGATAAAACCGCTGGACAAACGCGTTCCCCTAGAAGAATGTTTCACGAAGGTAGTTACATTTAATTAGAAACTATAAATAGTAAGCAAGTAGTCTTTGTCACTGTACATCCGAGATGGAATTCGAAAAGATAAAACGCTATTCTGTTGAACTTTACTAATAAAATCATTTTTATTACACTTTTTATTCGAATAATTCACTTTAAAACATTATTTTTTTAAACAAACACTTCATTCACTGCATACTTTACACTTCTTTATCTTGACAACCGATTACTATTTCGAACTTTACCAATCACTGTTTTAAAGTCAACTGTAATCCTTGTTCTAGAACCTACTCTTTAATGTCCGCTCCGTCATCTATCGGGAACTTTCTCCACTTATTTGACAGATTCGAGTCACCAATTGGAAGTGGAACTTTTTTGGTTTACATTTCAGGTTCCACGCTACAATACAAAGAAATGTGCTCGGTTTTGTGCTGAATAAGAACAATGAAGAAGATGTTATTAATTCATTTGGTTGACAGTTTTGGCATTCTTGTAAAATTTTTACAGAAAAATATAAATTTGTTAAGCATGTTTCAACTACAAATTTTGCATATTCGCAAACACTTTATCAAGACTGGAATTGGTTTCTTGCATCCCCAGCGATTTTATGTTTTCAAGAATCGCCTGGGATGCTTATATGAGCTTGCGGATGAACGTAAAAGCGATTACAGAAATTGTAGAGTGGGCTAAACCCAACAGAACTGCGACCGTACATACTTTTGGCTTGCCTTTATTCGTATTTTGTTTAGGTTCGGACATTTTACTTTTGAATGTAAATTTTGTTCTTTTACAATTTGTTTTGTTAACAAAAACTGATTAAGAAGCGAAACAGATCACAAAACTGACAGATGAAGGAAAACTTTTGCACGTCAGGTGAGAGGCAGTTTTTTGAGTGGATGCATTCAGGTTTGAAAGGATTTTGAACTTCAAATGGATGTGTTCACAGAGAACATTTTAGAAAGTTTTTTTACAGGTTTGTGATTTAATATTTTTAATAAAGGGGACAGTGTTTTGTATAAGGGGGACATCTTGTAACCCTACATAAAACTGAGGCTTTGCATTTTACGAGTATAGGAAAATTAGCCAACCAAAACTTGCCGAAAGTCGAAGATCATAAAATGGTTACTCAACAGTCGCTACTATTGACAAAAGAAGTGATGACATTTTTTCAGCAAAACATCAAACTACTGATTGCAACATGGACGTTGTCATAGTCCACCTTTGTGCACAACCCCATATCGTTATCCTCTTCCATTTCGATGGCAAATATTGATGCACTTTACGTACTAAAAGAGTATCCAAACAAAGACCGTCAGCAAAAAACTATCCTCCTTCATTAGAAGGTTGAAATTATCATCGTGTATCTCATTCCCCCGAGAGTATACCTATAGCCACAGTTGATGTTGTGCAACGACAACACAAAATCCTTACGCATCCGAATTAGGTACCAGTTCACCATACAAGGGCAAACTGAGAGAACAACAAACAAACTAAAGGAAAGTACACAAAACTTCTGAAATACCTACCTTACCTGCTCGCTCGGATGGGGGGCTAAAAAAAGGACCTTCTGTAAATTTAATTTCAGCGATGAGTTTCATGTTCGTCGCTTTGAAGATGCATTAATCGACTGTTTGTCCTTTTGCCCCATTCTTCCTGCTCTCCTTCGAATCGCAGCGAAAGGACGAAATTGGAAAGTCGACTATTTAGATCCACTAAACCAAGAGTAATGTTCGCTTGATTTGAAGGATCGTCGTCGTTCTATGCAGCGCCAATGCCACTTTCATTTGTTGATAATGATGAAGCATGATGGACGGACTGAAAATCCAATTCGAGAACTTTCGCAGTGTTTTTGTTTTAGGTATCTATGCCCAGTTCTGTGTTTGTTCTCATTTTAATTCGTATATCTCAGACGGTCGGCAGGCGTCCACCTCCCCCGCCCCACGGCATAATGTTTGCACACACATTCATCGCTGCCGTTGTTTTCTGAGAAATGCCCTTCGAGTGCAGCCGTGCATGTGAGTCCCCGGAAGGATTTTATGGATCGAATTCACCAACTCACTCTCATGTTAGGATTCGATTTCCCATTCGTCGTATGTCGCGCTCTTTGTTTTGGAACTCAACCAGCAAGGATTCGTAATGAAAAGCAAAATTTTATCTGATTTAGTTTGCGGTTGAATGATTTTCATTTTGAAATTAGTCCTTTATGATTAAGCTTCGCATATAGCCGTAAATCTATGTATATACGTGTGTGGATTTTCCTTGAAAGAAAAACTAATTTCTTCTTCTTCTCATTGCAAAGGACACCCACTTGGGCACACAATTGACAACCCTAACCTATGGCAACTGATTTTGCGTTAATGTCCTTCCTTGAGTGTGTTTATCCTTCGAAGAATAGAGTAAAAAGAACCAACGAAGACACCATTATGTAGGTAAGTGGGTACGCGACTAGCACTGCATTATGTTTGTGTCCTTTTTCTTTGGTTGCCATTGTTGGTGAATATAGTTAACTTCCGATGTGTGTATAGAAAAATGGCAAGGTGGAAGGATAAATTACTTAAAGTTGTGTCACAGTTGTAGTTGGTATGGTGGGGTTGGCTCTGACCAACCGTTAGTCGTATAAAAAATGATACATTCAAGAAAATCGCTCGAGGGAGTATTTTGGAAGGACAATAAAACGTGCGTTGAGGGGGTGCTTACGAAAGGAAAGATTTTTCTTGTGTGAATTGGTGTGTGACCTTAAATTTTGGCCAGTTATATTTACTAGCTACTTCCTTCGTAATCGTGGAATGTCAGTACAAAAAGGATTGATGGATTTTTTTGATTATTTCGCATTTGATCAAATAAAATCTTTTTTGAGTTTATTCTAGCTCAGCCTCTGAATGTTGAATGAGGACGATTGATTGCTCAAAATATCCGGAAAAATTTTGCCTAAAAACGGTTGTAAGCTGTTGCTTATTGACTTGGAATTGTTAATATGATTGGAAATTGGATGAAGTGAAGTCAAAATAAGAAACTGTTTTCAAAAAAAGGAGTTTTTTTTTAACTATAACTAAGGACTAAAGCGAGAAAGTATGTATCCTATTGCATGGAGAAGAATTCGGCAAATATTTTAGTAAGGATTTCACCGAAATTCATTAAGCAGTTTTCGAGTCTACTCCGGACAAACCCATGAGGAGTTAGATCCACTTTTGTATAATAGTGTACATATTAATCTGTCATTATACTCGACCTTAACTAGTAAGAAATAAACCCTCTTAACGTTTACCGGTTTCCTTTCTATATAATAAATAAACTATATGATATTGGTGTCCCGGGGTCAACCCGCAAAAAGTTAAAACTACACCTTTAGAACGCCTGACAGTTATCCATGAGGATAATAGTTCTTTTGATAAAGCTTCTCATCTCCATGCAATATTTGGAAACGTCATGCGTTTGTAGGTCAGGTCCGTCAAAAAAGACATGCACATCCGAAAGGTCCTATATTTTGCTTGTGTGTTTTTGTTTTGACACTTTATTGACACCTCACGTCAGAATTGTGTGTCTAATCTTTCTTCTATGCATTCTTAGCCAAGAATCATTCAACATAATTGACAGAACTACCAAGCCACTCTTGACAGCTATACCTACACTGACAGAATATATTTATAAATATATGCCATAGTAAATCAGTTCAGTGTCATCTTTAAGGTCACAACTGAAGCTTCAATTTATTAGCGTTCAGGGGAGCAATTTCCCACCCGAAACTCTTCGTCCACTCAATTCCAACCTCGGCAATATTGCTTTTATTTTTCCTGTTACAAACATAATAAATGTCAGAATTAATTGGATTTTAATTGTCCATGTCCATACGATTGGGACGAAGGCAAGTACGAAACCAGGACCAGGGACACAGGAGACAAGCCAAAACGAACAAGAAATAGTGGCGCACTCGCATGTCGATCGAGACCCGGTCAATAGTGTGTGCGGAATGCAATGCGCGCCGACGCCGCGCTTTGAGTGGTTCGAATCCCATGGCGGTGATCGAAATGAAATTTATTGTCCGACATGGTGTCCATAAATATCTATATGCGGTTTGGTGTTCGCTTGTCACGGCTGGGCAGCAGCAGTTGTTGTTGCACACGACGGAATGGGAATCCCTCGTGACTTCTTCGGGGGATATTCTAATGGGAAATTAAACTGTGTGTGTGCGCAATGGTGATTAAATGGCGAATTGATGTGAGGACTGCATTAAGATTGGTCATGGACTCGCGGTGGGCATTGGGTATGATGATATTTTTGGATTGCTTTTTGGAAGAAGATTACCAGTTTGGCGATGACCACCCATCCTTGGAAGAAATGGTGTAATTGAATAATTGTGCCGATCTTATGATCTGTTGGTGCGATTGGAAGTGTTGTTCGTATTTAGAAACGTAGTTGTATCCGCACGGGTATAAGCAGAAAATACAATGGCTTGAGAATGCGGCGCAAGCTGTTTTAGGAGGTCAAGTATATGTAGAATTGGACAACGGAAAAAATGCGAAATACTTCCTTTGCTTTTTGGGTTTTTTGTCATTTTGCGTCTTGTCTTTCTGTCTCTTTGCCATTTGTGTCCTTTTGTCATGTTGTCTTTTTGTCCTAATATCTTCTTTTCTTTTTGTGTCTTCTTATGTTTTTGTCTTTTTGTGTCTTCTTGTCTTTTCATGTGTTGTTGTTGTTATCTTTTTGTGTATTCTTGTCTTTTTGTCTTTCTGTTTGTTTTTCGTATTTTTGCCTTCTTGTGTCATTTTGTATATTTGTCTTTTTGTCTCGTTGTCTTCTTATCTCTCTGCTTTTTGCGGCTTTTCGTTTTTCTGTCTTTTTATCCATTTGTGTCTTTTTGTTTCATGTCTCCTTGTCTTTTTGTTTCCATTTGTCTTTTTGTGTCTTCTTGTTTTTTTGTCTTGCTAACTTTTTGTTTTTCTGTCTTTTTTCGATTTTTTTAACTGTCATTGCGTTTTTTTTTTGTCTTTTTGTCTCCTTGTCTCCCTGTCTTTTTATCTTCTTGTCTTTCTGTCTTTCTTTCTTTGTGTCTTTTTGTCTTTTTATCTATTTGCCTTTTGTATTTTTGTATTTTCTTTATTTTTTGGTTTATTGCATTCATGCCTCTTCCTCGCTGATCCTAACTTCCTAAACCGAGGATGCCAATATGCCAATCACTTAATAAGAAACTAGATTACGCCGTTTGCATAAGCACAAATTGCCACCTGTCCAGCTAAGCATGACTACCAACTCAAAATCTAATTTGCTCCTTCGTTCGACATTTAAATTTCCCGGTACCTGTCTCTACTCCTTCAAGTACACATATATGCATATATCCTTAAAAAATTAAAATCGCTAATTACTTTCATACACCCAAGGAAGCCATTTTAGTATTCCACCCACGGATAGTGGGAAAAAGATACACTAAACAAGGTGAGAACAAATTCTCTCTCACTTCGGTATATTTGCTCACTCATCAGCATAAATAGGAAACCGCACACTGGAAAGTGCAAAAGACTCAAGAAAGTTCATATGAAACCACATCAGGTCGCGAAATATCACGCCAACTTCGCCGCCATTACCGCTAATGAAAGCCACAGCGACAGCACTGCACTGCTCCCTGCTCCTATATTGCTACTTCAGTCTGAAGAGCGAAAGTGACGCAAACTTATTCCCAGAAATTAGCCGGGCACTAATCTCTTCCTTCCCATGCGAGCTGAAATTGTCCCTATATGCGGAGTTCCAGTCAAATGTCATAGGGGTATGACACAGGAAGCCTTTATAGCAAGTCCCTTCCCCTAGGCTTTTGATTTAATTTGACGCCAGCCGTTTGTGACTTTTTCGCGTGCTGCGATCCAATAATCGTTCTACAATCTCGTAAACTGTGCATATTGTTTTCCTCAGGCCTGCCTGGGGGCTAGGCTGACCGAGAACAAACAATAATCCAAACAACGACGTCTTGAGCTAACCGGTGTGCTTTTCATTTGCAACCACCCGTAAGCACTGCTGGCATATAAACGAAATTAAAGCTCAACCAGTCGCGGCTGGGAAGAGTGGCCGGGATAGACGCCCTCCAGACAGGGCCCAGACATTATATTCGACTATGAGAAGAAAAAACGAAACGGAGGCGAAAAAATTAAAAACGGATTATGAAGGGGTTCGCGACTAATGGCTAAAAGCGGGCCTAGGGTGGGTGGTGGAATTAACGGTCTCATTTAGTGGGTGGCAGACAAGGAAAATATTCATTTCATGCATTAGCCGTGAATGTTTGTCCCGCGGGTGGTGGTCAAATGGCCCGAAATTTGTGTTAATTTATCGTCGGTCGTCCCGTAGAGTTCGGCTAGCTGGGTATGCCATTTAGAGGTTGGCGTCGTTGGTGGCACTTGAATGTGAACGACTTTCATTTGGTTTTAATGGAAGAAAGCGATTTCGGGTTATTGGTGGCTATCGGGACTGTGTTGGTGGTCGTTAACGCCTAATGAAAAACATCTTCAATATATGCAGGATGGGGATATTCTAAAGGAGATTTGATAAAATGTAATGCGATCCTAGCCAAAGTGGTGCGTATTTCAAATGACTAAGTAATCAAAGGCTGTGCAAAGCACTTATGTGAATCATTTAGTTCCATTTTTTTTGTGAATCTGCTGCCGTGTCACCGAAAAAGAACGACGAAGACGTATCTTTTCTGCACCAGCTGCTTACACAAATACCCGGAATGACTACAACAACTTCGCCAAATTTTGCACCCCAAAATGAGCACAAATCGGCAATCAGCTGTCAAATTGGTTATCGCTGGAAAATGTGTTGCCAATTGTGAAGACAAAAACTTTGAAAAATATTCCTCATTCGTTTTTCTGTTTACATTGATGACTGACTCGGTTAAGCATTCTTGTCGTGACATCATAATCCAGATAAAGGGTGTCTCATAATTCACGCAAAATTTGAATTTTGCGCCATTTAATAGTACCGTGATGTCAACGCAAAAAAAGATAACTAAGTGACAGCTGACAGTTCGGGGTTAGTAAAAATGGAGCGCTATACAAAGGAACAATGCATTTTCATTTTTGAGCAATATTTTAAAAATAATGAAGGTTTGTCAGCTACAGACCGCAATTTTCGTACAAAATATGGCATAGTGATTTAAAACCATCAACCGTGAAGAGAAAAATTCAGGGAGACTTGATCAATTAGTGATCTTAAACACTCTGGGTGTCCTGTCACATCTCGTTCAACAGGGGGCAGATTTCGTATATCAACGATCGTCTAAACGATATTGTTTTGGAAACTTTGATCACCAAAATAAGTCATATTCTGCTCGAATGTTTTTGACAAACGTCAGCTTTTATTATACTTTTGGAAAATGAACTGGATTAAGCTCTCGAATTTGTAATTTTAGCACTTGTTTGCTAATTTTGGAGGTCTATCGTTTCGACGATAATTGCCGGAAAAGTTACGAAATGAGTACCCAGAAAACATCGAAACAGTTCGCGAGAGTATTGCTGACAGTCCAGGAACAGCAATTCGGCACCGAAGTCAAGAACGGGGTATTTCGAGAGGCTCTCTACTAAAAAAACAGTTTTTTTTTTCAAGTTATGGAGATTACCAATATGTGGTTTCAACAAACGGTGCCACATGCCATACAGCCAGAGAAACAATTCAATTACCGCATGAGTCATTTCCTGACGGCGGTTTTTGCCATCAGAATTGGCCATCCAGATCTTGCGATTCACCGCCATTGGACTCTTTTCTTTGGGATTTTCTGAAGTCAAAGGTCAAATTGGGAGGTGTATTAATTAAATTCAGCCAAATTTATGCGAAACGGTCATAGAAAAGTTCAATAAAAGAGTAAGTACTTGCCAGAAAAGCCGTGGCGGCCTTTCATCCGATGTGCTATTCCATACATAACCCCAATCTGCATACTCTATGAATCAATAAAATCTGTATACTCTATGAATCTGATAAAAAACCCTGTATTTTCTATCAAAATTACATTTTGCGTGAATTGTGGGACACCCTATAAATATATGTCCCTCTTAGACAACTCCCATTAAATGACATCGGCACAAGGCTTATTTAGATCAGCCAGCCTGCTTCCATCATGTCACACTACCATCGATCGGGCGCTTAAAACAACAAACAGCCTTCGGCGGATAAAGCCAGCAGACCTCCTAGACGATCGCATCATCTTTATCTGGCGCGACGGTTCCCGACCCCGTCAATATCTTGGCTTCAATCTCTGACTGGGGCACACAAAAATTCCAATTAATACTCGTGTACAAATTAATTTCCGATCGGGACGCTCTCTGCCTCTGTGGCGCTGTGCCGCCGCCGCCACTAATTAGTGTCATTTGAATGTTTTACAACAATTGTTAATTGTCCGCTATACCGGCAAATAGCGCCTGTCAGCGCAATATGCAAACACACATGCGCTTGCGCACATATACACCGACCGATGATGGGACATTCGCATGTTGTTAACCTGTCGTCCATGTTGTTGGCGGCTGTTATGGAGGCATCTTCAAAAAGCCGCTTTGCTACTACTCATTGTTACGTCCCGAAATGGGTGCCGATTGCGCGGAACCTTTGTACCATCGACTTCTGGGGACGCTCTACTCTGCTGCGCCCATAGGCCGAGGAAAAGAAAACAGCATCAGCCAGCACCACTGCACAGATACCAAACATGACAGCCGCGTCGTTGTTTTCTTTGTCGTGTTCCCAGTAAAGCGTCTGCGTTAACTACTTTGCATGTGCGCGCAATGAGACGGAATTCGCCTGGTTACTGCCGGGTATTGCGTGGCGGTCCCCAAGGACGTTTCGCCACGTTGTCGACTACGAGAGTGCCCGCAGTTTGGGATTGTTGATGGGTTGTATAGTTGGTTTCATCATTTCCCGGTTGTGCTGTCATTTTGACGAAGGAGGAATACTTGTTGTTTGAGTAGGTTTTTGGTTTCTCACATTAGAGTAGATTTTACTAAACTGGCATCAACAGAGGGGTCTACTCACTAACCTTTTATAAGAGCGTACTTAGGAAGAAAATGAAACGTTGGTTTTCAAAAAAGTGACATCAATCTTAGAAGACTGTACCTACATTTAACGAAGGGCGGTGAAAGTTTGACCGCTAAAATCAAAAGTTAAGGCCGAAGTCGCAAATCAACGTTGGGTTCGCTAAATAAGCCAAAAGATGATCCTTATGTTGAATATGGATCCGATGTTATCAGATCGCCTTGACTTTGCTACTTTGTAAAAATTTCACGAACTCTAAGACTTAAATGAGCTCGACGTAGAAGACGAGCGATGAAAGTTGTTAACAAAATCATTGCGATGCGTATCGGCTAAGATGCAAAGCGCATAAGTCGAAAAGAGTGTCGGCCAACTTGTACGGCGTATATTCGGAGGGAGTTAGACAAATCGGGATTTGTGAAGTAATTTTTGGAAATAATTATTAATCTGATTTATTCGAATTTTTTGAGAAAAACTAAGTACGGGATCTTATTTAGAATACTTTTATTATGCTTAATAAGGATTTTGATCAAAATCGTTAGAGCGGGTTTTTGTAAAATTTGGCAGACAAAACAGTACCAAATATTGCACTCATAAAAATATCGCAAGCTAAGTTCTAGTCCGATCAGGCTTATTCTTAATGTTCTTCATTCTTACGTGCTCAATCTCAAAATAGGTCAAATGATTCTTAAAACAATAGCAAAAACCTAGAATCAAACTTTTTAATTTTAAAATCTGAACCATATCACTTGAATTATATTTTTTGCACTCAAATACAGGATCGAAGAAGAATTATACTCTCCAATCAAGCCGAAATAATCTTAAACTGACGGATTATTGTGCATACCAATTAAGATCTAAACGATCATGATATACGAATTTATATTCTCGAATCAAACGCAACCAATGTCAAACTAAATCCAAACATTACGGATACAAGAATTGTAACTGCATCAAGCCGCACAATGAAAAACTTGCATGACGGATAAAGAAAGTTCATTCATTTCGATTGATCATGTGTTTTCGTAGTTAAGTGTATTCAAAAAATAAAAGAGTGAAAAATTGCAAAAAGTGCAAGTGATAAACAAAAATGGATAGTGCTTTGACTTATAAGTATTTGCTGGACAGTGCGGAAGACAATTTAATTCTCGTGTCTTGCAATAATAATCCATTGCAACAAGTTGCCCCCGATGAAGATGACGACGAAAAACAACTGAAGAATCTTCTCAAAAATTAAATAATGGCAACACATATTTTAGCTTTAAGTCCATTTAAGCGTTTTTCTTTCAATAAATAAATATATTTTAAAAAAATAATAATTCGTTTTATTTTCTTAAACAGGAAAGTGATGGAGTTGACAAAAAATTTGATACGACATTTTTGAAGCATTCCAAAAAATTGAATATCATATCATAGATAACTTGTTCTTCTTGATCTAATTATTTTGGGCTTTAGGGAGCATTATTTTTACTGCTGATAAATAGGTAAACAATAAGGTGATTTTGAGCTTAATTTAAGCTCACACATTCTTCTTTGCGATATGTTTAAGAATAAATACGCTTATTTTAAGTTTACAATCTTAAATCAAGTTTTCTCATTCTTCGAATGAAATGACTTTGGGCTTAATTTAAGCTTACACGTTCTTAATACTTTTATAGAACAATCTTAAATTAAGAATTAAAGGTTAATCAAAAAACATACTCAAGTAAGATTTTTGCACTTGGATTAAGAATTTCCGAGCTTAACAGACTTTCGTCAACGGATAGGTTTGATTTGACACTGATTATCCTGATTTTATCTCGTTTTTTCCCTGAGTGTAGTTTGAAAAATATTATTGCTTAACTACTTAGCTGAAAACCGAGTACAAGTTATTGTTCGGGATGTAAGCATTACTAGGTTTTTAAAGTTTTTTTTTTTTTTAAATCGAAAGATATGAGCAGTTTTTAAAATTAGCGTTTTCGGTGAATCGAATTGAAAATTAAGGGTGCAATCATTTTGAAAACATCAATTTTACTTTAAGTTTGCATTCTGGTTGAAATGGATGTTGCCGTTTTCAAGTAAATGAAAACTAATGAAAACTAAATTTAAAAAAATGCGATCCATTTTACGATAATGCAGAGAAAAACTGAGTTGCCCATTGAGTTGGAAATGACCATAAATTACCATAGAAATAAATTGTTACAATCGTATGGACCGTTTTCGAGATATGTCCAAATTTCAAAAGTACCGTTATTCGATTTTTTAGCGGAAAACTGAGTACGCAGTCGTGATAACCTCACCTACTTAAGCTTAAATATCAATTTTGGTTGAAATCGTTAGAGCCGTTTTCGAACAAATCAAACTGGTATAAACATTTTGTATGGGAAGTACCATTAATATTGAGGTTACCGTTCAAAACAAAAAAACGGCCCCAATCTCCAAATCCTAAGTTTGAAGGAAATCCGGGCAGGCATTTAGGCTGTAGGCCTCTTGACATACAGACAGACAGACAAACGGACAGAATTTTGCGACCCACTTTTTTGAGTTCCTCTATCATCGTAATGTCAGAATTAATTAACATCTCGAGTTCGAAATTTTGAAAGAATACAATATCTTTCTCCTTCTTTGTAATGGAGAAAGTTAAAAACTACGTGTTTGTAAGCATTGTAAAGCATTTTGTGATTCAGATAGCAAGACTGTCGTGGCACGCTCGGTGGCGAACTTGATGTTTGAATTCTCATTAAATTGTTGATCAAGGGCGACGCCGAGGTAGTCAAGGCCTCACTTACGTACATTAAAGTGATAAAACCAATCTTCAATATTACTCAGTCTTCTTCTCGTAAAAGGACATGGAAACAATTTGCGTGGCTTGATCCTTGATAAATAAAATAAAGTATTTGCCGAATGCGTTTTTGATTAAATTTCGATAGTCTTTTCAATGGATGGGGTTAAAGCTGTTAATTTTATTTACAATCAACCTAAACAGCTTAAATGCCAAAAAAACATAAAAGTGTATGCTGAATTATTTGTAAGATCAGTCAGGTGGCGCTACACTCCTTGGTGGACCTGGGCCAATCACACAGAATGAACAAAGTTCAACATAAGCGAGATCCGTACCTTCTATAGTTTTATCCCTTATCACAGTCCACCCTACCTAGTCACCACAAAAACTACAGTTTTTGGTTTGTTGCCCATTCCACTGCCATGCAATTTAAAACCTCAATGTCACCATCAATCAGCCGATTTTCCGTCCGGTCTCCGACAGGCCAGCATCAACCAAAAAATCGCCTTTTAGTTTAGCTAAAGGAAAACAAAACAAAAACCCCACACAATCCCGCATCTCAATGACTGTCACTACAATCTGCAGCTGCAGTCCTACTGAACACAGCCGCCATTTTTCGACACACACAAGAAAAAAAGAGATCGAGAAAAACACTTCCAAAGTAAGAAACAGAAAATGCCAGCAAAAAGAGGCAGAAAAAAGGTCAAAGAAAGGACCGACAAAAAAAAAAACAAAACGAATGACCATTCGAATTCTAACCCCCCAATATGGCCTTTTCGCCAGCCGCCCTCTTTGTCTGTGTGCAAAAGCCCATTCCATTCTATGTCCCCTCTGATGAGTACGTGCTGCACTCGCACCCACATTCTCCCGCACAGAGGAAGAAAATAAATAAAAACCACCCTCACTGTGGAATAAAGTTCGAATGCACTTTTTTCGCCTCTCAATTTTCGCCCTCTTCAATTGGGGGTGTATGTGGCGGCTGGCATGTGTGTGCGGCACAAGGGTAGGCGACGAAAGAATGAAAATGGAAAAAAAATGCAGGGAAAAACGCATTTCGCAAAAAAGCACACAGGACACACAGTGAGTGCGGGGGGGAAATGCATTTAAGCCACTCCCACTTGTACAACTGTGATTGGCCAGGTTGTGGGTGGTTAGGGGGGCTTGCGGCCCAATGTCATAGTTTTCCCTCTGTCTTTGCAACACACAGCCATCATACAACGGCAGGGCAGCGATGAGCACGACAACGACGATGATGATGAGAGTGGAAAGCTTTTTCCCAAGCCCGATGCAGTATCGATGCGCGGGTGTGGGGTTGGCAAACTAGTTTTGCCACCCCTGCCAGCCGATTGACGTCCGATATCGAAGGATTCTTTCTTTTTGTTGGTACAAATATTCCGGGAGCCATTCGAGAGTGACTTGGCAGTAAATGGGCATTTTTGGGCGATAGTGCTGCATGCAACCCCACCATGGTGGGTGACTGTAGTTGTGCCACACGCACCTATGAGGAGGGTGGTCGTGTTTCAGTTTCTTTTCCCTTTTTCAGCGCCCAAAGGACATTTAGTTTTTCAACGAATTTTTTGCCGTTGTTTCGTTAGAGATGCCAGTTGGCCGATTGGTAATTAGAAAATGCCACTGAGGGGGTGAACGATGCCCAATCGATGATGGTTGGGACGGCAGTGTGTGTGTGTGTGTGGGCAATTTGGACGAGTTGTCATCCGGAACGAACAACGACAGCGGTCGCATCTAACGAGGATGTGTTTCGTCGTTTGGCTGCAGTAGCAAGTCCTATACTCGTGCATATGTCTGAGGTCACATCGACTGTAATAGAGATAAAGAGGAAAAGTTCAGTTAAGGGATGAGAGAGCTCGCAAATGGTTTCGTATATTTTTGGCAGCGCCAGATGGCCTGCCAATCATTGCATTTGACGTATGTAAAACGAAGAGTAATGCTGGCTATAGACGAATCGATTAATTAAGTTCATAACGTTGGAGGGAATTTTTGTTTTCTTTGTTTTGTTTTTGAGAGTTTGACGTTGTCAATTGCAAACATATACCATGTATCCGCTGCGCTCCTTATACAGACATGACATTTTTTGATTAAGTTTTACCCCGAGGATAGTTGCATGATGCGGTAACAGATATATTCTTATTTATGGAAGCGAAAGGAGTTTTTTTTTTTGGTTATTATTTTTGTGTTCCACAGAAGTTGGATCTGGGTTTAAGTTGGCAAAGTTATAGTGTCATTTTGTCGGAACCGCAATGACTGTATATTTACTTTATAGAAGCACAAAGCGTCTTGGTTGTAGACGTTCACTGTGTAGAACAGATGCAAATCCGGCCCAGGGTTGATTGATTTTGAAAATATTTGGGATGTGGAGCTATGTCTGGTGAAGTTTTTATAGAGCTTGCAAGGGAGGTAGACCCACCCTGCCCACGAAAGGTATAAGAAACGTTGAGCCTTACTAATAATCATTTTTAATCTTCACACTAAGTATTTTGTGGGTCACAATATGCGACTTTGTATGAAAAATGTCCCGCATTGTGAGTTCGAAAAATGTAGCCTGGACACTAAAAATGATTATTAGTATCGCGGGTTGACGTAAACAGGGTTCGCATTCTGTAAGGCGAAACTTTTAAACATTTTCTAATTCTTAGAACAAATCATTCGTGCGCACGAAAACGTGTTAACGTTTTCGCCTTATAGAATCTGACCACAAATTTCAAGTCACGTCTAAGTTGAGAGCGAAGGAATGGTGCCTAGTGTCGCATGACAGTCTCCATACACCCAGCACTCAAATATTGTTTCGTAATCTAATATAAATTGTCAAGAGAATCAACTAACGTTCATCTCTAGCTTCGAAAAGGGTACGCTCCTAGTTGATTGGTATGGTACCAGTGAGCCACACCAATTGGCAAAAGAACAAATTTTCGTGAGCGCTCTTTTCGTTAACACTATAGAGCCCACGTCTTTCATGACCTCAAAATTATACCCCTCCATTGTGACTTTCTGACTAGGGTGACGAACTTCCGATCTTGTAAATTTTTTTTCACAGCTTTTATTCACAGCTGGTTCTATCTCAGCTACAAGGCGCTGCCTTGGCTCACGAGCTTTCTTAATGCAATCCTTGCAATGAATGAATCACTTCCTTGAAGACATACGTCTTGGTTAACCTTTCTGATGCACCCTGTAGTTTTGCAGCGGCACCTGTCATCCCACCTGAAATCCGTCGGAATTGGCATGTGCTGTCGATTATAATTAGGCGCGAAAAATAAGGATTTTCACGCTCAATTTTGACTATATAAACCCCCATTGTAATTAGTCATTTCTTTTTCATTTTTTTTTTTGATAAAGAATTGTGCGAGGATCACAACACTTTTGGATTGCTTAAGCCCCGGAATATTTCCCCAGCGGGTTCTAGACAAGGATAGTGATCCTATTCTAAGCCCAAATTTGCTCTAAGCTACGTTTCTCGTCTCGAAAACGCGGTTACCAAGCCACCTCAGGCTTATTCATCGGCTGATTTGTTGCCTGCAATATCCTTATTATAGGATAAGGTTGTTAAGACTCACTTGAGAGTCCATTGCATCTTAAAAGATCTTGACTGTAAAATAATTTATTGAATTTGTAGAGTTATAGAGCTGTCAGCCACTTGGGACTTTTTTTGAGAGCCTGCCACCATTTTTTTTTATTTGGGACCTTTTTTTAGCTGGAGAAGGCGCTTCAAAGTATTTTTCAAAACCTTTAAAATATAACGCATTGTTTAGCGAGCCAATGATTGTTTTTTTTTCGTTGGCCCTTTTTTCTTGCGACTTTTCCGAATTCTGCAGTGGTCACCCTGAGCGTCACTTTAATCCCTACGTTTGGACAGCTTTTTTTCCCAGCTACTTCGGTCCTCAATACTTATAAATGCACCACTGCTTTTTTTTTACTAAGTCAATGTCATGGACTTGTGCACAAGCTTTTGACAAATCGTACATCTCTCGTCAGTTTGTCCGTTTCGTGCAAGTCGTTGAGGTATGCTGTTAAAGAACTCATATGATAAGAACTTTGCTGATACCTGAAGGCTTGGGGGTTTTTTAAACGACATTTTTGAAGCACAGGGTGTTATCGAACATTATTCTGAAACAAAGGGAACATCAAGAATCGCCATGGCTCAGGAGCTAAGCCAACAAAGCCTGCCTTAAAAGCTATAAATAGGTTGGTCGACTTATTGCTTTTGGGGGTCTTTTCTCTGCCATAGAGTGACCTACCTTCACCTCTAATAAGTGCAATTCGGATTGTTGACGATCCAAAGAAGGAAATGATCGAAGCCTTGAAGTCTTCTGATTCGATTCGTTTGTCATTGGTAGTTGGAGAAACTTCTTTTTATGATCGGTGGCTAATGTGTACTGCTTTTACCGGATCAATGGTGGTCCTGCCGTTATTGCCGTACCCAAGTTCCCTGCAGTGGATCCACTAAGAGGTTACAAAGCTTTTCCCTTGTCGCTCTTTGTTAGTCTTAGTTCGGGATTTGTGGCCTTATCGTGGGATTTGAGAAAGCTTTCAAACCTCTTTCACGGATCTGTTTTTCAAGTCATTTGCGCACTTCTCGTATTTCCAGACATTTCTGCTCTTCGCGTCTCCTCTGTGTTAAGGTGTCACACAAGCAGGTTTTTTCCCATTTATTCAGCGATCCAAAATATCCCTCTTGCTCGGCTGCTGAGCTTATTGACATTTGATACCCAGTCATGGGCTTCTTCTTGTTGTTGGTCGCTTCATCGGAGGCGGATCTTTTGACAACTCCCTGGCATTATGCTGCCTCTATTCTTCTGAACTTCAGTCTCACAGCAGAGGGCTTATGAAGGGCTTAGCGTATACCAAAAGTGGTTCTGTAAGGTTATATAGATGTTGGACTGTCTCCCAAAGAGTCTCGCTGTTGGAGCACCCGGGATAACCCTACGCATACCTTTGCTTCTTCAAGTTGGTAGTATAGTGGATACTGCATGCATGTCCTCCGTCCTTTAATGAATGAATAGTTTCAGTCTAGGCTGAAAGTATCAAGCTCCTGGCCATTTATCACTTGCAACGTTAAAAGGCGTTTATACTCCCCGCATATACCCAACGAAAGCAATTGACACGTTCCTATCAGTTCGGCTGTCATCCAAGGACCAGCTCGTAACTGTCGTTAACTTCAAGAGTCTACTATGAGCGGCGAGACCAATGCTCATGAAAGATCGTCCACTGCCCCAATCAAATAAATACGTAACGAAAATCCATTCAACACTCCACCGAAGCCGCATACGGCATAACCGCGCTCTGCGTTCATCTGCGCGCGATCGTCGCCAACTTCATCAATTACAATTTTAGCACGAAACTGAAACCAATTTCGACTAACACATCATTAATTTAATCAGCTACACTCTCTTCCGCAGAAGCACTCTGACCTTTGTGGTGGCCGTCTCCAGCGCAGCGTTCCCATCGCCACAGTGAGCTGCGGAGTTTGCTCTGGGGCTCTTTTAATTTTCCGTCTCTGCGGCTGGGACTTTACAACCGCAAATAATCTACTCGGCACTCTGTGTACTCGTGAACCCATAGATCACATCACGTCTGGCTTATCGATTCATCTCCGACACACGCAGCAACAACAGCAGCAGCGGCAGTTGCATCTCCTGCACCTATGGACCGAACGCGCATCGTCTCGGTCGCATGCTCCAAAAGCCGATTAAGTAATTGGAATGTGCGCGCTCTCGCACTAAACTGGACCAGGCAGAGGCACACAGGCTGCGACTATGTGTGTGTGAGGAGCGCTGCAACAATACAGGTGAACACGATCGTGATTAGCTACGCGATCAGTGATCCTTTCACTATCGGAGAGCGAACCGACCGGACCGTTCCACGCACCAAGGCAAATCTACCCAAAGTCGCCGACCACTGCCAGTGATCCTCGATCCTCCCCATCGTCCAAGCCGCACCGACCCACCCGATAATGATGACTGTTTTTTCGAATGCACGCCGCGCCGCCTCCACCGCCACCGTACACACACAAACACATTTCGACGATTTGTTGCGCACTGTCAGATAGCATCGATCAAAAGACGCATGACCAGGAGGCGAGCCGCGCTTGTGTGTTGTGCCAGAGTGGACTCCCATCTCCCATGTACGGGAAGCGATCAGCGAGCTGCAAATAAATTGAATGACCACTGTCGGACCATGGGACCGGTTACACGTTACACGCTCCACGCCGATGTGCGCCGGCGAGAGTCCAATTCGCAAAAGAGCCGTTTCTAGGTAATAAAATTACGCAAATGAGAAAATGAGAATTTGATTTTTATTGCCCGCGGAGAGCGCAGCGGTTACTCTGGGGAGCTCTGTTATGGTTCGATCAGTGCGCAAACCAAACGGGCCCACAGCACTTTGTGTGTCCAATTATTGTGATTGGCTATGAATGAATGGTGCTTTAGCGGTTTCAATTGGAATTTATGGAAATTTTATTGATTTTTCGTCCGCGCTTATGCAGCGGGATGCGATACAGTGCCGCACGTATACCGTGGGGCAAATGTCGTCATTTCCCAAGTCAGTTTGACTGCGGACTCTTTCGATTGATGCGCGATAGCTCACCCGGTCATCTACTGTACGATGATTAACCCAGTGACCATTGGGCCGGCTGGGATGTGGGCCATATGCTAATGCTGGCATTTGGACTGAATTTTCAGTTGGAAGCAGTTGGCAAGCTTCAGGGTGTTCGTTGAATTTCACTTGGGTGTACCCCGCTCAAGATCTTGGCTCGTTCTTTAGTTGTCCTTCTGTAGCCGAACATGCAAAGATATACTTCCGCAGGGTGCATTTGTGGGTGGGTCCTTGGCCCTCAACAAACCAGCCTCTCTACATAACTTTCGCTATAGCTTTCTGCAATTATTGTTTCGGATATACCAAGTTTGCTTGAGTGTCTAAAAGAAAACAAGTTCAGAGCCGCAAAGTTTTGTTTTTACAAAGTTTGGCCATTGGTTTAAGATATCTACGACGCCGGTTGACCTCTGTGAAGCTGCAACAAGATGGTGAATTACAACTTTGACTTAATGCCATAATCTACAGGCATACGTTCCATATCAATAGTCGATACTCAATAGAATCCAAAGCCAGTACTATAAGCCGAAGAGCACAGGTTTTGCGGAATCAGTTTTTCGAACAACTAATTTGTAGATTCGAATGTGTTAAGACCGTGGCCCTAAGTTTCCAAGCTCTACAACTCACAGAAGGCATTACAAATCTGGACATCAGCTTTTAAAGCTTACGAAAAGTCCAAGCAACCAGCAACGAACCTTCTTAAACCGATTTGAGATCGAGATCTCACTACGTTGGGACGTAAAATCTTATTGGCAGTACCCGTTTGCCGTTCTGGAGATGGTGAATATTCACATCTATACCTTGGATAGATATCTCGGAAAGCAAAAAACAGTTCAACTTACAATAAGCTTTTAGAGAAAGTTTATCGTAAAACCATAAGTAAAAAAAAACTTTTAAAACTATCTCCAATGATGGACAAAATTCAGTAAAAATTCGTGATAGGTGGTAACCGCACTTACAGCGGTCTTATATGCCCCATGGACATCCTGTTCAACGACTACTTCAGAAGCAGAAGAAGTTGAAGAGTTGAACTCTGCTGTATACTATGTTATGCTACTGACTATCCTTCAAAACTCCGAATGATTTTTATGTAGATGTTGGTGGTTCTAAAAGTTAAAAAGCGAACTGAAGCACTTAGTGTCTGAATCGGTCCCCTTTTAGATATCGTGAAGCTGCTCAAATCTTGACCAATCTTTCCAAATACCTATACCATACAACACCTGCCGAATATCACAGCTTTTTTGTCTAATGTCTGCAAGTTGTTCGAAAGCACTCAGCAGAAACTGGTCTCTATAATCCAAATGCAGACAAGTTTGTTGTACAAATTTCGATTTAGATAAGGCTTGGCGACTTATCATACCTTACACATTTTTTGCGTGATATGAGTACCTGCATTCGCCATTTGCCGAGCCCCTTCTAAAGTAAGTACACCTGAGCAGCTCAAATAATTTGGTCAGCAAGTGTCGTAACTGGGACGGGAGATGTCATAGTTCCTCCAAGTCTCCTTGGTTAGGTAAGGTTGAGTGGGGTTGTGCGATCGTCACAAAAGACCAGGTGCCTTGGCTAAAATGCTCTTTCGAAACAGGACATTTATAAAGAGTTTGTCGGAAGACTTGTATTGCAGAAAAAATATTGTCAATCGCAAGGCTAGATATTTAAATATCATCCTAGAGTCGTCATCATGCAGCAGCTGTAATCGTAATTTGGAGAAGCGCGCTTATGGATTGTCAATGCTAGAGACATTTTCTAAATAGAAGTCTTTGATCTTGTGAGGTATGTGGTCTTACAGTTCTACCTTATACCATAATGTACTAGATCATAAGGATTTGCCTTCACACAATGGACATACTTTAACATAAGTGTGTCTATAATATCGCAAATTACCTAAAAAAAAGGAAGGCTTTCGTAGCCTTTGTTTCATCTCCCAGAAGACGCCTTTCAAACGTCGATTAATCAGCAGATTCTCAGCATGGTACCTACACCATCTGACGTTGTCCTATAGCGTCACTATATAGAACAGTTGTCATAGATTTAGGCTTATAACCTTCGACTCTTGTTCCAAAACCATGTCTGGTTGAGGCCCAGGTCCACAACGGACTGTATATTAACATACTTACTTAGGTTGCTCTACTTGGTTCCCAACCAATACGCCTCTCCAGTTAGCCAAAAACCACGTCTACCAACAATTAACAAAAAAAAAAAAAGTGTGCGTCGGCCGGGAATCGAACCCGGATCAACTGCTTGGAAGGCAACTATGCTGACCATTACACCACCGACGCCACATGACTACCGTTGGCCAAATATGTGTCTTAGTGTGCGGCGTTTTAATTAATTTTCCTTTTTCTCTTTCAACTGAGACTTGCTTTTAAAAAGTACCAGCCGACCCGGCGAACTTCGTACCGCCTAAAATTCTTTAAATTATTAACATCCCTTTTGAAAGTTGAACCTATCCGTTGAACGAATGAAACTCCTTTGGAATTAAATTGAATTCAATGCATAGTTACGACTTCCTTGATTTCCGGGTCGTTTTATTTCCGCGCTAATAATTCAATCGAGTTGGTTCGGTCAGATATTCTCAATCAGAGATCGACAACAGCGCCACCTATCGGGTCCAAAACTATCCTATCCTTTAAGCTGCAACCATGCATATCCATCCACAAAATTTCATTGAAATCGGTTGAGCGGTTTCGGAGATCGACAACACCATACACACCATATACGCACAAATATAGGTATGTTTACTAAAATGCCTATTACTCATGAACCAATACACACACGAAGACCATATATACATGAAAACCTTCGTATTGACGTCACCTTTATTTTGAAATTTTCAGAAACATAACAGTGAACATCAATTTCAAACACAAGGCAACTTATTTTTAAATGTGTAGATAGATCGATAGAAGGAAACGAAATATGCCTAAAAAAGCGCCACCTGTTGAGAACTTCTGGATTGTCTTTTTCCTAAACCATCCCTGATTCAAGACGAACAAAACAAAAACAAAATCATTCAAAATGATCGAGCCGTTCTCGAGTTTTTACCCGACTTATATAGATAGATGAGTCCTTTCTGCAATCAACATCGCCCGCCTGTCACATCTCCCACCGCAACATCCAATCTCTTTCCCAGTCCTATTGCATTGACATTTTCGACAACAATTCATCACCAAGATCATTTCAGTCGAGACCTCGTTTTGTGCGGATTAAATTTCTGTTAAACTTCGTCCAGCGCCAAACTGACACATTCTCAAGGCCTCAGCCCAATCGCAACATAACTTCACCTCGAAGCACACTTTCATACTTTCAGTATCAGCAACAGATAAATGAATGTGCTCCACGCAATCTATAGCAAACTACTATCTCCTGTCTGTCGGCGGTTACTCAAAAGCACCACCGCACCACAGCGACGACCAAACATCTTCATTCAAGTTATCCGCCCCTCAACCGCTCTGTATACCACCCCTATCCGCTAATCTCTGTGGAAGGTCATAAAAGTGTTCGCGATATTCAGCTGCTCGTAAACTTTAACTCATAATTAAATCCGTCCCCAAAGAAGGACTTGGGAAAAAAACCGAGACGCGCTTCAACTGTGTGCGCATGCGCTGCGGCGACGTGCGTGCACCCATGCTAAGTGTGTTTAGCTGTTGCGACGTCCGATTGGAAATTGTTTATGGTGCCATCTTCAATTATAATTCAATTCGGAGGTGAGTTTTAAGCGGATTTGTGTCGCGCGCTCATTAAACGTGGCCGTGCGTCCAAGTTTGGCTGCCAACGCCAGGCAACCACTACCATCATGAACCAGCATTTGAGGCGCAATTTCCATGTTTATAAAATTGCGCGGCTCATAACTCCCGTCTAGAGGGCAGTAAAATGCGACAACACAAACGCAAACGGACAGCGCAACTGTGGAGAGCGCCCAGACAGACACACGGGCACGTCCAAGTGCTGAGAATTGCGTGCGCGGGAAACGTCATAGTCTGCATAGTCGCAGCTCGCGGGGCGAGTGCGCAGTCGCATAATTGGGCGAAAGGTAACTCTTGCTCGTGGTCTTTCCCTGCGTCCAGTTCTTCAATTTATGTGCGTTTAGACGCGCGCGCGTATTTTCCCAATTAAATATGACTACAGAGCATGCATATACGCGCTGCACTCCGCACACCACACTGCGCTCAGTTCGTATAGAGCAGCCAGGCAACCACTATACGATGGATGGATTGGATGGACAGCGGACGGACAGACGGGTCAGTCTCAGTCATTCTGCTGGTTGGTCTTCTTCCTGCTCGTCGGTGTCTCTCCTTTTTCTGAAATTATCAAATTGCATGGTGTGCATGTGTCCCGTCAGTCGGTTTACTGTGCTGCGTCTATCTGTCTGCTGCTGGTGGTGCTGCGGAGATGGCTGTCACTTGGAGGAAAACGTACGCAGCCCCGGCTGGTTTGTCCCCGAATGACATCCTTCAATTAGTGGCAGAAGTTTATGTGCACAACACAACACACACACAGCACACTGTGCAACTGCAACAGTAAAATAAGTTTTATTGCTAGAAACCACATAAAGATAGCTGCTGTCGATTTGGGTGACATCTAGCTGCGGGCTGCGTGAGCTGCATTTTGTCATTTGAGTTATTGTGACAGTTGAGCAATTTTGTGGCCTTGCTGGTTGCCTGGAACGGAGACAGTTGCGAGATTTTTCTGTTCAAATGTGACAGTTTGACCTTTCTTCATATTTCGTGGGATTATTTTGCGGGCCAAACAGGAAGAGCGTGTACTCTCAGATATATGGGGAAAGGATCTACTACGTGATTGGGGTTCGGTCAAGTAGAAAAGGCGAATTTCCGTAAATGCGGTGGTCAGTGGAAAGTACCGAAAACGGTTGCAGGTACCAGTAATAAAGACCAGGGGACACTGGAAGGGGTCTCATTGGATCTACAAATCCATATTCTCACTTACAGTTATAAGCAGGGAAAGTGAGACTACGGGGTACTAAGGCCCTAAGGAAAGGTACTTACCTTAGGTTCTTGGTTCAGTGGTGAAGCGGTTTATAAGTCTAAGTTATCGTGAGGGATTTTTTTTCTTCTTTCTAAGATATTCAGCCCGAATATGGTGAATACATTTTTGGTAGTTCATTCCCCAGGAAGAGTTGCCCCTTAGCCCACTGGGCGATCGCACTAAAGATTTTCGTTGTCAAATCCACACAAAGCCTCAATTGTATTGAAACAGCGAAAGTGTGATTTGGCCATGTTAGATTTTTTGGCCTGTAAATCAACTTCTGAATGAAACAAAAAGCTGACAGATAGAGTTAAATATTGAAGGAAGTGGCGGTATTATTTGGGTAATGTCAAGTTAACCTTCGCATGGATGGAAGTATTCAAGTACCCCCATGAACAGTATCTACCCGGCTAGATACAATCTGTTTTAATTCGGAGACAGATCTTGATGATGGATTTGAAAGTAAGTCTTATGATGAAGATGAAGTTCCTGTATAAGAAACTCCTGACTCTGATGTTAAACTCGGTGGGGAACAGTAACAGTAACAGGAACAGACGTAGAACTCAATGACATAACTAATTTCTATGACGTTACTCGTCAAGAAGAAATTGACACAATCTGTGATAAAGATAATGGTAAAACTAGTAGCACTTTGAGTAACCTTTTTACCGGCAAGGACGAAACAAAATGATCAGCGTGAAGAAGCGCATGATATTTTACGTGATAAGCCTTTTGCCGATCCTCGTTCACGAACAAAAAAATGTAATTAAAGTCGATAGCTTTTTTGAAATTCGTCATTTGAAATACAGAAATTGGAATATTGCAAACCTTGATAAATCTTCAATGAAATGGGGAGCGAACTTTGCGGCTTTTTTTGGAGTTTTGCTAGTTATGGTATTTCACCGATAAAAATTTGAAAATTTGGTACCAAAAGTAGCATATCGCGCTAGACTGTCAGCTTATGGCTTCAAATAAATCACGTGATTTCAGCGATTTAATTCTGAACTAAAACGTGCCGATAGGGTGGCATCTGATAAGGCAGCACCTTTCAGACTCTTCAAATTGTAGCGTGGAACCTACATCTAGGTACATTTTATAAAATGTAAACAACCAATTAGTCACTAAACAAGTTCCACTTCCAATTGGAGACTCGAATCTGTCAAAAAAGTGGAGAGTTAAGAGAGCTAGTTCTGGAACCAGCAAACTTGTTCGGGTCGAACCGGAGTAAACAAGAAAATTCTCGATAGATGGCAGAGCGGATATAAAAAGGTAGATTTGAGAACAGGGGACAACAACTGACTTTTAAACAGTATTGGTAAAATAAGTAATCGGGTGTGAAGATAAAGAAATGTAAAGTATGCAGTGAATAAAGTGATTGGTTTAAGTCGGATGAGAATTGTTTAAAGAAATACCTATTTTTTTGAAGTAAATTATTAGAATAATTTGTAATGCTCAAAACACAAGATAAGAGTACACATTGTGCTAACACTGGCATAAGATCTACTACTTTTGAGTAGTACCAGATCTGTCATCCGAAACGACCCGCCAACGTCTAAGAGTCGCATTAAGTTTGATTCAGCCAGCCTACCACAGAACCTCAGTTGCAAATCACAATATCTTTTATATAATTACTATAATTATATACACGTTTTTTTTTTAATGAATTAAAGAATAACTACGTGTCTCATTGTTTTATTAAAGAAGAGGATAAGTTTCAGCAGTAATACCACACATATGTTTATATGGATATAGGCACACGTAAATTCTGCACTCACCGCAGCACTGCAAGCTGTCTCTATTTCTAAATTTGCTGCAAAATTCAAGCGTACCACAACACAAAAGAAAAGAAATTGCAATTTCAAGAATTTGGCATCATCGGCTTTTGACATTTACTGATCGTATTTGTTTTTGTTTTGGTTGCAAAACACATCAGCTGCTTAGTCGGTGAATGACAGTAGCCATATTAGCCGCATGTCAAATAATTTTCTGCAAATCTGTTTTAATAAAAATAATTTTATTGGAAAAATTCAACAGAAAAAAAAAGTACAAAAAAATACATTTTACCATTTGCGTGTACATTGTACAACTCAATAATTCAGTCACTAAGTAGAAAGGTTTTTAAGATAAGTTTCAGACTTTGCAAGAAATTTCAAAATTCATGCCAATCATGCGAGGGTTAAAGGCAAGCACGCTCCTAAAAGGTGCGGTATGGAAGAAAAGTGAGACAGTACAAACCTGAGACAAATCATACTGAGACCCCCAACCAGCGTTGCAGAAAGTACTCCCATAGGAATATTGTACTACTTTCAACACCTCCGTACTCCCGTATTCCTCCTTTAACATTCGTACTCCTATTTTTGTAAAGTCCTAAAATATCTTACACTTGCAGCAAAGTGTCATTCCAACCTTAATAAATTTAATTCACTTCAAATCTCAAACTGTCGTCAAAAAGGGAATTTCTCTTAAAAAAAAAAAAAGATCTGTACTATTTTTTTAAAAATACTCCCCTTTTCTGACTGCAGTACTCCCTAATAATATTTCTCTTCGTGCATAATTTTAGAGAAGATAAAAATTAGTCTGGGGTTGCATATAGGACAACGCCGAGAAAATATTAAAATTTAATATTTTGCATATATTCAAATTAAACAACTAATAAAAGATTTATTAATTTTAAATAATGTCTGCTATTACAAAATATGTCTGAAATATTAAATTTTAATATAGATGGACATGGGTTGCAATGTAAAAGTATTTAAATTAAACCCTTATTGATATTGAAAAATTTAAGAATTTTAATACATTTGTATTCGAATTAAATAAACTGAAGATTAAATTATAATGCTTTCACCTCAAATTCAATACTTCTTCTGGTTTTTATAAGCCCATGGAGTGTTATTATATTTTAATACTTCTTTCCATTTGATTTAAATATCCATGGGATATATTTCAACACCGGAAATATTTTATTTTAATTTATTTATTTAGAAAATTGTCAAGTGTATGCAAACTCCCGTGGTAGGCAAATTGCCTAAATAAGTTCGTATTAAAATGTAATCAGAGTAGATGTTATATGACACGTCAACTATAAGTTAATTTTAATAAGTTCTTGTTTGAAATAATATTTTAATATAGACCGGGTTAAATTGTAGAACAAAAATACTAGATTTTAATCTTTAGTTCGTATAATTTTTATACGCTTTTTAATGAAAAAAAATATTAAATTTGAATATAAATATATTTCTAAAATAGTTTAATAAATTGGAAATAGTGAAAACCATTTTTTTTTGTATTGCATATACCTGTACTACTGTGGTTGTATTAAAAAACACCTTCATATTTTTAACCGTGCACGTAAGGACACAGAATCTTTTTTTGCATACAACTTTTATATTTGTTCTCTCATAGTAAAGCACGACAAAAAGCGAAAAAGTAAGACGTTTCCGAAAAGCAAACAGTGAGACATGTCTCTGAGCCCGAGGTTTTTTTTTATTCTTTATTCTCAATTCATTAAACATTTTTTTATTTTTTTAAGTAATTATAAATAAATATCTAAAATTCAGAGCTTACTTGATTTAAAAAAAATTACGACAGTTTGACTGCAGCTTGTTGGGAATTGTGATGCTCTTATGGGTCCTTTCAGTAAAATTTCTCTTGCAGCATTTAACGTTAAATATACCTAGTCCAGCCATAAATCCTGTTACAAATATAAAGCGTCATAAAAAAAAACGAGTAAACATATTGAATTGTTTTTTTTCTGCATTTATTCGATAATAATATTGGTAATTTAAAAAAAAAAATACATGACTCGAAATGACCACCTTTTGTCTTAACACAAGCTCTCAAACGTGTTGGCCCTTGAGCTATTGCGGCACGTACTGTTTCCATGGACATCGTTGACGCTGCCACGGTCAACGATTTTTTTAAGGTTCTCCAAATTTCTGTGGGGTGTTTGGCAAGCCTTGCTCTCCAATTCTGACTACATATTCTATAGTCCAATGGGTTCAAATCTGGACTTCCCGACTTCCAATCCTCTGCGTCTATAAAAGCAGGAATATTGACCCTGAGCCTTTTGGCTTTATACGCCGGAGCAGAATCTTGTTGAAAGACCCATCTTTCTTCATCAAATAGAGTTTTTTGTTAGCATCTCTACAACACCCTCTAGCGTATCTTGCTGATAGACTTTTGTAGCTGTTGTGAGACCTTTTTCACAGAAATGGATAGATGTGACACCTTATGGTGAGAGACCCCAACCAAACCATTACGAAAGCGGGATGATGACCACGCTGAACCCTTGGAACTACTTTTTTCGCTTCCCTTGATGACAAAGCATAAACCCTATTATTTTGTTTGTTAAAAACTTCTTCCACGGTAACATTTTTTTCATCCGTAAAAATAATGTTTTCATGCCCTATGATCGCGTGCCACAGCAAGAGTCTCTTGCATTGATCGACGATAGGCTTTCATGTGAATATCACCCCGAACTATAGCCTAGACATCGATCTGGGGGATATGTTCAATTCCCTGGACATTATCTTCTGTTTCCGAACGGGATTTCTTCGAATACGTTCACGCACAGCTTTACTACCGCACTTGTACGTGCCACGCGTGGGCGACCACCTCTTGGCCTGTCCTCCACTTCCGACAATTCACAGAATCGACTAATAGTTCGGTAAACGAACTTTCTCGTTGTTCCGAGAAGTTTTAGCAAATTGAAGATTTGGCCAGCACTCTTTCCGCTCTTATACAACGCTATAACCGCGATTCCGTTTTCTTTACAACCCCACTCCATGTTAATTGACTGCAAGCTGAAACCAAACTGGCTTCTATTCATTAGTTAACAATGCACATGTCAAGAAAAAAGTTAACGGTTCTATTCCAAGAGGAAATTTTAAGAGATGGGCGCTGATTTTTTTGTAACAGAATTTATGGCAGTACTATAGGTACCTTAAAATATGCCCAAGGTTTTGCTAAGATTTCGTCAAAAATATTCGGAAATTCTTATGGAAAAAATTAAACGTAAATAGTGTTTAACAGTTCGCCCCCAAAAATGCAAAGCAGAATTTTTGCTGACAGTAAACGGACTCTTTGGCATGTGGTTTTCGTGAGCCTCAAACCCAAAAACTCTATTAGCTTATAAAGTCTGAAGCTATCACTTCGACTAATAGAGTTTTTCGAATAAAGCAGCGTTCCTTTTGAAACAAATGACTGTAGAGGTTATACACACCAAACTGTTCCAAACAAATTCACTCAGCATCAACAACTGCTGGACGAAGAGAAGATCCTACCACCCTACTTTGGACACCGCAAATAAACTCGGTTCCCTGATGCGACAATTAATTTATTAACAATCCGCCACTGTCACTGTCCGTTTATATGTAGGTATATACTTAACGAAAAGACAGATATCCTGCTTAATGTCCAAAAGCTTCGCAAGGAAAATTACAAATATTTCAGAATATCCCAAATCCCCAAACATTTTTCAAATCCTACTTGCAGCTACACTTGTGTGGGTATATAGGTCCTTTGGCATTATGCACGACGACTCTGTCGACGATGGCAAAACGGAACTCATTACAAACGGCCATTTTTCTTCTCATCCATCCTAACGATATCCTTTCTTGACATTTTTGCCAGCAAGATGCCCGAAAAAAACACAGGAAACCTCCTTGCAACTTAATGCATTTCCCTTTCTTCGTACATATACACAGTCTTCACCAAAAATCCGTCGAAAATAGCTCCACAGATCCGCTTAAGATGACGAACGGAAAAATTTCCCCACCCGCACAAACCCCCCTACCATCCCATAAAAAAAATACTGTTTTTACGAACAGTAGGACGAACGGAAAATATCCTTCCAAAGTATCCACACACACTGCGACTGCGAGAACGCAAAATGCAATTTATCTCATTCCGTTGGAGGGTTATTTTTTTCGTTCCTCCTCTCACTTACTCACTGTGAGGATAGTTCGCCTTGCTCAAGGACTTTACAAGAAGGAACGAGCATTTCTTCGTCGATCCGACGTCTTATGTCGAAAATCCTCCAAGTGGTATGCGACAGAAAAGTTTCCCTCGTCAACGCGAGTGAAGTAGGGTCCTGTCGCACAAAAACAAAAACTGCCGTCCGGGATCTGGAAATGCGAGGGAGAATATGAGTGCGCCCAGCAGCGCCCGATGTGAAAAAGGACATTTGACATTTTGAGGTGCCACTGTCGCATATGCAAGTGATGGCTGCCTGCCGGATAAGTGGGTGGTCTCTCCTTTGGAGTGTTTCGCTGTCGCTGTCATAGCCCAAGGAAATCAATAAATTTTGGACAAGGTCGCATCGGTGAGGATTGGAATTGGAAACTCGGAGCAGGAAGGCGTCTATCTAGAAATCTGCTGGGCACAAAGAAGGAGTCTGGGCGAGGAACTCACCATCGCCGCATTAATTCTGCAAACGCAACGCAGTTCCTGCTGATGCTGGGCCAAATGAAGCAGCAAAATTGAAATGCTTGTGCAGCCGAGGCAAAGATGCAGTCGACAGGGAGTGGGTGCGCAAGGCGGTTTGTAATCAACCATCATGCCCGCACCCTATACAGAATCAACGTTATTAGTATTCCGAAGGAGAGCAATGGTTTAATATAAATCTCAAACTGCTGTGCACTAGGATTCGTCCTTGGCGTGTCCTCTGCGACCAAATATAGAATGGGAACGATTGCACAGGGGGGCTGGATACAAAGAGGAAATTTTCGTATGCGTTTCGGGCTCCACAGCGAAGGATTTTCTTATCGCAACAGCAGTCATTACTGGTAATTGGTTTTCCCCCCACCGTCACCACCCAACACCCCGCACAGCGAGGAGCTGGTTTTCTTCGTGCGGGATTTCGTCCTTTTCTCCATTTTTCGGAAACAAACTGCTGCTGCTGGCGGAAGGAAGATGAAGGAGTGCTGGCGCTGCTGATGCTGATGTTGGTGGTTAGTTGCCGTCGCTGCTTCTCTTGCTGCACGGCAGTCGCCCTCGTCGTCGTCGTAAGACTAATGGTGAAGATTACCACTTTAGTCGCATGCAACATTTTTAGGGGATTAGGATGCGATATGGGGCATTCGTGTGGGCGGCGCGCAAACGATGTATACACTCGTATTCTTACCGAGCATTTCAGGTTCAATAAACGCGTAGGATATTTGATGCAAGAAATTGTGTAAGAAATCCTGTATAAGGACTTGCATGGGTGTGCACGAGTGTATATGCTAAAGTCAAATAGAGGGCGCCAGTTCATCGTAGTCTGGAGGTTTTTCTCTGCGCGTCCTGGGCGCTTTAGACAAATTTAAAAGGATTAGATGTCCCAGGGGAGATTTCCCAGAATTGGATTAATGATGGAGAGCTGGATATTTGTTTTAGGGTGGAGGAGAGGTCGAAATTATAAATCGCCCTTCGTTAGAGGTTACTTTGGAAATGGAGTTGGCACAGAAATTATATACGCGCAGTAAGAATTTACTCCGAGGCATGTTTGGACTTCATCTATACAGAGACAGATTTATATTACGAATTGTGGATATGGACATTTTTCTTCTGAAAAATCTGGATGTACAGTCAAACGCGCTGCTCTGGATGAATTTTGATTTCGTGACGAAAACGAAAATTCACAGATTTAAAAAAATATTTTCACTCTTCGATCTTATAGAGACTTTTTTTTTATGGTCAGAAAGAGTTTTTGCGCGGGGCCCGGAGCATTTGCTATTTTTTCTCCTATAACCCTCTTAAAGGGGGTCGCTTCCAGAAATCCATTGAAAAGGCCCCCTTTACACTTACGACCGACCCCTTTAGGTGGTAGAAATTTGAAAAATAGGGGGGCACTTATTTCATTATAAGTCTATCATTAGTAAATTCGAAAAATAGGTATTTTTGAAATAAAAATGTTTATTCCGGCTTAGGTGTTGCCCTTTCTTGATCGGACTGGGCTTAAATATATAAATCTCCTGAAATATGCCATTGATAATATTTGAATCCTAATCTCCATGATTAAGCGCTGTAGAAAACATCTTATCACGCAAAAAGGGGGCAGGGGGGCCATTTAGAAAACACAACTGAAACACCATTCTAATAATGCTTACCTGTCTATAGGAACGTACGAGGCTGAAATATTGAAATACCAGTCTCAAAATGCTAACCTCTCTGAAAACGTGCACAGCTTTAAATCAGTATGGCTTACGACTTTAAAAAAAAAATTAAAAGACCCATTTCTGGTTTTTGGTAGGGGGCGTTTAACCCCTTAAGAGTTTATGTTTGAAAAAAAGCAGACGTACCTACCTACTTAATCAAAACATTCAGATAACTTAATTTTAAGAAGCGCACGTTTTTTTCCCATACCAAAATATTTATACCACGTTGAAGTTTGCCTCCCCTAAAATAGCCTGTTGGGCTGAAATGTAAATCTCCTGAAACGTGAGTCCAATTGTTTTCATGTTTAATTTTAAATCGTTATAGAAAGCGTTTAGAAGGTTTTAGCCCTTAAGAAGAGTAACTATGTATATATTTTCGATATTTTGCCCCTCTAAAAAGGGGTAGAGGGGTCAATTTGAGAAATAACGATAACAATTTGAATAATATGACAAATAACAGTTTGCCCCTCTCGCGGAAAAGTACTCATTACAAGATTGGTCCGTTTAGGCATTAGGATTACCGGTTATAGGTACCTAGGCTAGGCATGTTTGGGTCTCTGTATGATGTCAAGAAGGTTTAGAGCTTGTTTTAGGGCCTATTCTTATATAAATGGAAGCAATGTTCGAGGAATTGTCTAATTTTGAATTTTATAACTTCATAGAGAAAGAGGAGACAGACACAACTGAGCTTTGAGCTCGCTAAACCTGCGATATTGAATTAGTTTCTCTACCATGCTACTCCAAGAAGATGCATTGGGTTCCCTATGATAGATTGGGTGTTGTTATATTTATATTTGTAGTAGCATTTTCCTTTGAGTAAGTGTTCAGTTGTGCCCATTATGCATTAGATTCAGACATTTTTGCTCTTTCCCACTCTAACATTTTGTACATGTCTTCATGTACATGTCTCCTCGGGTAAGGTCGAACTCATACAATCGAAGGGGGAAAGTCAACCGCCTTCGGCAGCGCGACCGTTGTACGACTTAAGCTGCAATTTGGCACTGATTTTGACAGCCGGACACAATTTTTAGCTATTTTGGTTGGGGAAGTGCCTTCTCCTACTCAAAAAAAATTTCAAATTTTGTTATTTCCAAATAAAAACCTTTTAAATGTAACTCAGTTGCCTATCACAAAACGATAATAGTGTTTAGCCAGCCAAATAATCGTTATAAAATTCAAAATTTGTCAGAATACCTTCAGAAATAGCACATATTTTTCTCATTAGCCCTCTTTCTTGTGACTTTTCAGAATTCTGCAGCCTACACCCTGCTTGGGGTGTATAACTGAAGGTAGCCAAAGATCGCGCGTACATGAAGGGTGCATTCATTATATACACGACGACAGTTTCCAACTATGGGTCTTTAAATTTTAAGTTTAAGTTTAAATTTCCAGCTTTCTTCATGTCAGAAGAACTTATGACCAGACCTCGAAACCTCTCCAGGTTTAGCTCTAACAGAACCAGAATGGATATATCTGAATTCATTTGTAGGTCAGCTGGAAAAATTCAGTCTATACCTTTCTAATTGTGTAAGGCCCAAAGTAGTTCGCCTCAAACCTTCTGGGTGTTTTGATTTCATTCGCAGCCTTAAGCGACACGCAAAATTAGCTGCATATAATTTCTCAGCTGCTCCGCTATCTTTTTTTCTTTAAGACCAGTCCCTATTTCATCTGGTTGACACAAACAATCTTTTTGCATCAAATCACCTATCCGAATTTAGACAAAACTCACTTTGGCCATGGCCATTACTCTGTACGGCCATTCATGGAGTTGTTTGTTGTTCAAGCTGCAAAACTCCCCAAATCCATTTATTCTAAACAAAATGGCGTTACAAAGGCCAAAGATCCACGATTGGGAAAAATAAAACCTTTCCCAGCGCAGCACACTGTCGCTGTTTAAATAACTCGCAGCCTTTCAATGGAGAAAAACCTCGCAACAGCAGCACAACGTGAAGAAAATTCCTCGAACAAGAAACCCCTACCCTAACCCTTGGCAAGTCCAAAGAACCAACATGGAACTAACCTACCATAACGCACTTCGCATTCGCCGAGGGTAGTTATACAGGCCATAGCTCCGCAGTAGACCAAGACGCCAGAAAAGTCACCCTCGCTGATGTTTGTGCCAGTGCGAAGTGGGGGTGGAACATCTAGACACCACCAATGCCCTCGTTTTTTTGTTTTGTTTTGTATCATTATATACTTTCCGTGCACAGCAGCGACCCCTCTGGTTTCCCCACCATGACCAACCCCACTACTTGTAAAGGCAATCGGTCGACTTTCAAATGACTTTTCTAGTTGCTAGGGTGCATCAGAGCGGGGGTGTGCGACGACGACGCGAGTACGACGAACGTGTGAGGTTGAAGAGGTGAAATGCCTTTTGCATTTGAGAGAAAATCGCTCGTCGGTCGTCTTTCCAGTGAAAACTTCGAAAGTTGGATGTTTTTCGGTGTTGGCGCGAGGGTGAATTTGCGCGTCGCCGTCATCGTCGTGGTGGCTTTGGCTTGGTGCTTCTTGGCGTCACTGGGGGTGGCTGAGGTATGGTTACGCTGTGTGTCTTCCCGTGCACGTTTCTTCGGCGATTTCTTACGCCATTATGTATTTTTACGTTTTTTGCTTTCTCTCCGCTTTTCACTAGACATTCTGTCACGTGCGATTATACCGCTACTAGGGGTGGTAGAGGGACTCCCTCACGCGGGTGATGGGTGGCAAATGGCGACGTTCTTTCCCTAGGTTTGGTTCTGTATTTTTTGTTTCTTTGTTTCCTTTGAGGCTCTGTCATAATAAGAAATGGCGACATTTCAGTTTATTGATGAGCGTATTTGTTGGACGGGAGCATGTGTATACGAGTGTGTGTTTGTGTAGGTGTTCGCTTTCGTGGGTTGTTTTCGACTAAAACGTGTCTAGCGACTTATTTTCTTCTTTGCTCGTACTTTATTTATTATTTTCTTTGGCAAGGACACTATCACAGTGGAGGAGATTGTCGGTTAGAGGAATTTTCCAAAACGGAAGGTATTGAAAGTCCTTGGGGAAGAAATGTTTTCTTCAGTTGATCGGTTGTTTTGTTCTCTTTAGTTACCTACCTATTTTCCATTGTTAGGATTAAATGCGTTCTCTATATAGGCACTTATTGATTGGTCGCTCTAAGTGGAGCAGAGTATGAATTCTTACAAGTTTAGTCCTTTACGCCATGTGTAGCTACATATTTGCTTCAAACGCGTAATGGAGAGCTGGCCCCGAAAGGAAATGATGTATAGACAATCAAAGTGGCAGCACTGTTCATAAATAGCGTTGACCGTCTGCTTAGTTTTATTTTCTTGGCCATCTTTTGGCGAAACTTTTTCATAGTATAGTTATACCTTTTTTCCTTAACATCATCCTTGAATCAATTGTAAAAAACTCACAAGACAACATCAGAGGTACAAATCAAATTCAAAAGTCTGTTCAACTGCTTTGCGTATGACGATATTGAGATTATTGGAAGAACGCGCTGTCAGTGCTGCATTTGCAAGTATTGAAAGTGAAGCGGCGGAGATGGGCCTAGCTTTAAATGAGGACAAAACGAAGTACCCATATGCTGACAACGAAAAAAGACTCTCAGCATCGACGACTCGTGCAAAACTTCACGATGGACACGATTGGGCCGTACTAATAATCATTTTCAACCTTCAAACTAAATACAGAGTGGTTTCAAGTTAGTAGCGCTGGCATTTGACACCTGTCAAACTTAGCTGTCATTTGAATTTGTCATAATATTAGTTGAATTTTGGCCATTTACGATATTGGATCGAACAACGCGTTAAAATTATTAAAACTTACTACAAGAAGGGGCGAAAAGCCACACAACACGACCAATTATGGCTTTACTGCCTGAAAAGTTTTCTGGTCGCGTAATTTCACGTTTTGCCGACGTCAATTGGCCTCCAAGATCATGCGATTGACAGCGTTACATTTTTTCTTATTACTTTTCCTTTTTTACTTTTGCTACAATATTTATTGTGATTTATACAAAAAATATTTGTACGTTAGTGTACACCCAAACCCCGATTAGCGTCGTTAACTGGGACCAGAAAACACGACGCAAATCGAAGTAACGATTTTTAATATTAATTCAAAAAATAAAAAAATTCAATATGTATTTCATAAAACCAAATAAAAAATCAATAAATTCTACAGGAAACATAACTTAATGTTTATCCCCTTTTAACAAAAAAAAAATAATGAAAAAAAAAGGAATAACAAAAACGCAAACTGAAATAATATCGACGCAACTTCGAAACCACGACATTTTATGAACCACGATCATTTTCAAATGACACAACTTCGAAACGACGCAACGCGAGGTGTTGGTGTACACAATCAGGTTAGAGATCCTCTAGCTGTCATTCCTATTAAAAGCTTTTCCAGCTCTGTATTTAAATTTATTATTATATATTAGTTGTTATGTAAAAGCTTCTCCAGCTCGGAAAATTTTTCAAAAGCTCACGAAAAATGGGTATAAAGGCCGGAACCGATCGCTTCTTGTCACTCTTCGTCAGTCAGGAGTTTGACTTGGAGGTCATCTCAGAAGTTTTCAGGCAGTTGACACGCCACACTTTCTGCGCGCTTATTGTAATTATTTGCTTCTTGTCAAATTTGAGGTGATTTACCAATTCGGAAGTTCACAACTGTCTTTTGGAAATCACTACACATTTGAAAATGTTTTCGCCCCCTGGCTGAACTTCTGCCTCTTGGTTGATTTTTTGGCAACTTTAGCAAGCACTGCTGTCCTCTGACAGCATACTTGTGTTTGGAAAAATATCATAGTAGCATATTAAATTTAATTTGGTTGACTATAAGATCGCAAAGTTAATAAAAACGCTTAACGCTTAAAATACAAGATACCAATTTTTCATTGCACCAAGAGAGGTGTACCTTGTACCGTTCAGGAAATTCAGCTGACCACTCGCCCCATCTGATCTACCGACCAAACACAGCCGAAGGTCAACGCCACAAGTAACTGGAGGCAGCTAGCTAGTGACCGATCTGGCTGGATGGGCAAGTTGATTAAGGCCGTTGCCCACAACAGACTGTTAGCCCTCTTTTTTCTCGTATTGATAATTACATTTTTTGAGTAATGGCAAGTTAAAGGCAGTTACGTCAGAAGAAACCATATTTTGGTCAAAAGCTCCCTTTAAAAGTAGGCGTGGCAATGACCAACATATCCTAGAATCTTCTCGGAGTCTTGAGAAATGTTTCGAAAATAGTTTCATCTAAATCTGAGCCCATGTTCTGCACCTCATTCGATAAATTTTCGCATCACAAACTTAGAAACATTTTTTTTAATAAATTTTGCGTGAACCGGTAACAGGATAGATCAAATGATCGTTTTCGATTAGTATAACTCTGCATATAAGGCGGAGGTCGATGATCAAAAGCAGGGAAATAGAAGTCAAGCCACAATTTGACATAACGTGCTAGATGTCAACAAATATCACTGCTTGTCAAGAAGGTGCCTACTACGTCTTAGATGTTGCATTCATTCACAGTACTTACCTACAGAAGTGCTTATAGAGATCTGGATTCACATCAATGACATTAAAACCAAAGCCTCAGCAAATTTTTTTAATAACATACGACTTCAATTAGTTACCAAAGAACATTGAACTTTATATGAACTTAACATCTTACTAGACCCTCAGTAGGAAAGAGTCACGAACTCCTAAAAACGCCACAAAATGTGGTAAAAAAAAAGTGTGCGTCGGCCGGGAATCGAACCCGGATCAACTGCTTGGAAGGCAACTATGCTAACCATTACACCACCGACGCCACATGCCACGAAGGTGACAAACGCTGTTTACAACCTGCAGGAGGAAATTTCCAATTGGCTAAAGGGTGATTATGTTTTCAGTCTTTTTTTTGACACACTTTACGCAGATAACCTCGTTATCTTATCTCTCACAATGGGCTGCACTATGTAAGAGATAATAAGTCACTCGTTTATTAACAAAGACTAGAAGACCTACACTCGAGGTAGGCTTCTTCAACAGAACTATTATTTTGCTCTCTCTTATCGACAATTATCAAAAAATTGACCAATTGGTATTGGGCTTTATCAACTTACGAGAGAGAGAGTAAAGAGACGTTCCATAAGGGGAACAATACCATCCCAACTATATAGTGCTATCCGCGTCATAATCCAACAGGAACCGCTTTAACAAATCGTCCCCCCATTAAGTGGTCTTGATTATTCAAATTTTATTCGCAACCATCGCATCCGTTTGCACATGCAACACTTGTGGCCGATCTCGTGAAGCCTAGCCTAGTCACGGAAGGAAATTAATCAGAAACTAAAAATAAAAAAAAATTACAATGTTGTAGCGAAAAGTGTTTCTGACCAAAATTGTGCAAGTTTACACGCAATAGGCGGGACAAACACATCTACCGGTTGCATCGCTAGGAACGGATGCAAAATTAGCCTGTCAGATCGTCAGAATTGGTATTAATAGTAATTGCTAACCACTGCCAACTACATGATGTTACAAATTATCGGGTAACATCTAACGACTGCGACTTTGCTTCCCATAAAGTGTAGAGTGCATTCGAACGTTACTAATCAATTCTGGTATGCAAATGCTGGTAACAAGAATAATACGCCAGATCTACGGTGAACTATACAAACCTTCGGGGGATTCGCAGAAGAAACAGCCAGAGCTGCGGGATAAGAAGTCGCATGGTAAACAAAATAAAAACTCTCAGTCACGATGAGTGGGCATCGAGCAAACGCCGGCTTACCAGTTTAGGGGCTGTCAAAAGGTCAGTACTTTTCTAGTAGTCTTTTTCACACAGAGTTGTTATAAAATGTTTGGCATCTTTTTAGACGATTTTTACGGCGCGTTTTTTGAAAGAAATTTCGGGCGCCTTATTTTTTTACACATTTTCATATATTTTTGGACGTGATTTTGGTAGGGCTTTTTCATTTTATTCTATATTATAAATATTGGGCCGCATTTTTGGAAATGTTTTTGGACTCCTTTTTCGACATGTTTTCCAAAGCAATTTTAACTTATTTCTAGAAGCACTTTGGACGCGTTTTCGACCAGTTTATGGATACGTTTTAGGACATGGTTTTTGAGGCGATTTTAGAATTGATTTTAGACTCGAGTTTGGACGCGTTCTTCAATGCGTTTTTAGACACGTTTTCTGATGTGTTGTGGACTTAGCTTCATTTTCGACGCGATATTGGTTCGGTTTTGTTTCAAGTTTTTGGATATTTTCGTGGACCTTTTTGGGCGGGTTATTCTCTGCGTTTTTTAATGCAAGTGGGAATTTTTTTTGGCGCGATTTTGCTTAAATTGTAACCATGCTTTTCAAAGCGTTCTAAGAAGAGTTTTCGGACTCGTTTTTGGACAAGCTTTTCTGTGTGTTTTGAATGCTCTTTTGGACATGTACTTGGACCTATTATTGGACAAAATTTTGTATGAGTTCTTGGACTTAATTTGGTTTTTGAAAGTGTTTTTAAGCGGTTTTGGAAAGGACTCCTTTTTGGACATGTTTTGGACTAGTTTTTTTAAGCGATTTTTGATGCGTTTTCGGACTCGTTTCTGGACAAATTCTTCTGTGGGTTTTGAATGCTCTTTACGACACGTTCTTGAGCGTGTTTTTGGACAAGTTTTTGAATGAGTTCTTGGACTTAATTTGGTTTTTAAAAGTGTTTTTTTTCTAATTCGATAAATTCGATGCCTTTTTGGACATGGTTTGAACTTGTTTTTGAATGATTTCTTGGACAAGTTCTTCTGTGGGTTTTGAATGCTTTTTTGGCTTTTTTAAAACGCTATTTGAGCGATTTCTGGACTAGATTGGACATGTTATAGACTAGTTTTTTGAAGCGGTTTCGGGCTCATTTTTGAGTGGCGTTTTAAATACGCATTTGGACACGTACTTGGACCTATAATCAGAAAAATTTTTGAATGAGATTTTCTGGTTTTTCAAAGAGTTTTTTAGTAGTTTTGGAGTCGATAAGGGACTCCTTTTTGGATTTTTCTCTTTCTTTTTTTGACACGTTCTTTAACGGTTTTTGAAAACTCCTAAGAACACGTTTTTGGGTCTGTTTTTGAATGAGTTCTTGGACTCAATTTGGCTTTTTTAACGCGCTATTTGAGCCGTCCCTGTACTAGATGGGATATGTTTTGCAAAAGTTTTTTGGCACGATTTTCGATGCGCTTTGGACTCGTTTCTGGACTTGAATAAGTCTGGGGCATGATTTTCGAAGATTTCGACGCATTTTCTAGATGTTTTTCGACTCGTCAGTATCAGTGATCATTTATTGGCGATCGTGTGCTCGGTTTGCCCGGAGAAAGTGTTGCACACAAGCGATCTTGACTGGAAAATCAACTCTTCTTTAGAAAATTATAGAAAAATCTCTTTCTTACAGATACCGGAATTTTAGGAACATTAATACTTCGACATCATTTTTGTTCTCGCACTTTTCTCAGGCAAACAAACGCACCATGCGTCAAAATGCATCAGAAAATCCCCCCATCAACGGTCGCACGGAGAGCTGAATCTTATTTATGACTGTCAGGCTAAACATACATTAAATGCCCCACCATCACCCTTCTTACTCTTGTCATTCTCATTAGACGGGATCCCCTCCAGTACCTCAACTCCTTGTCCCGGCTTATAGGAGGTGCTGCTGCTGCTGGCAATGACAGCTTTTGATGATGCCGTTCATGATGACAGCGTCGTCAGCACAAGCATCACCTCATTTTCCACTTGGAGGACGAATTTTTCACACATCCCTGTCTTCAGGTGGTGTCTTTCATACTCACGTAGAGTTTTTCTTCTGCAAAATTTTAATTAAATTTCATGCACCCCTCATATGCTGATAGCTCATCCCATGCCAGTTCCAAGCTTTGTTCGTTTTTCCTGACACATGCAAACAAAATTAAAGCCAAGAACAAAGCAATACAAAAAACAAAAACGCCATGGAGGTCTGAATTTGGCCATCATCATCGTCGCTTTCATGTTCATCATATGACGTGATTGTTAGGTAACGTGCTGGCATCGTGTCTTCATTGAGTAATTACACTCGATTCGCAGAACTTGCATTTGTACCTGCATTTTCAGCAGCAACGGAAACAGAAAAACCGCCAGAAACCTCATCTTTCATGTCCATTAGGAGGAACCATCATCGGAACCCAAACTGATTAATTAAAATAAAAAAAAGAAATTCTATATCACGGGGGAACTTCTACAGTTGCGGCTGCTACAGTCGCTCTGGCGCAGCACGACACCATGCACACTCGAAAGTTGTACTATGCTAATCCAGTGCCTAGGATTGACTTGTAATTTTGTCGGAAACGGATATATATTCATGATGCGGTGGCAAGTTACAATTTTAATGGAGTACGGCCTGATATTTATGCGGCTGTAACGAAGCGTGGCTTTGCAGGGTGCTGGTGTGCGGTGTAGGACGCACATCAGTTGCTCATCATCGAGTGTCCTTAATTAAGTCGTTTCGTGCTTAGTTGGGTTCGGCTTATGTACTGGGAGATTGTGTACGAAAAAGACTTTAAACGAGGTCTTGGGCAGCTCTTAGGGTTGTTTTTGGACATAACTACAAATCTTAGAGCGGGGGCTTCAGTTTTGTTTTCTCCATTGATAGACGGTTGTTTCTGCATAGGTGCTCCCTCCGCAGCGAGCTCGCCCGACCTATGCAGGGGCACTCTTTCCGGCGGAACTTCTACAGAGTTTGAGCTCCGCAAGGATCGGCCAGTCTTTTGCGATGGCATATTGGCAGTGGATCCTGGACGCACACAACGTTTTCTTTATTTTTTACAGCAGCTAGAGAGATATAATTTCCGGCCTTCACAAATAGACATAGATCCTCAGCCTCATCCAACAAAACTACGCAGACACTCGACTCCTCTTCAATATTTAATCAAATGAAATATGCAACGCGATGGAACGTGGTGTACACTTTCTATGTAAAATCTGTAAAACAAACTCCAGGGACCAGCAGCAAGATTTGGAAACTATCTCCATCGCAGTCGTAGGAGAGTAGTTTTATCCCATCTAATGATCTGGAAAACTGTATCTCAACAAACAAAAAACAACAACAGAGACAGATAGGGAGCAGGAGCAGGAGCGGCAAAAAAAAAATTGAGTAAGGCCAACCTCTGATCCGATTATTTATTTATCCTCTTTCGTGCACACACAGCACTACAGACTATACACCCAAAAAGATTCGACGCATTGTCCGTCCGAATGCCAATCACTACGTGTGCACCTATAGTCGTGTGTATGAGTGCGCCTGGTATGACCTTTTGTTTCAGCGCACCGGAGGAGCCTGTCAGTCTGTCCCTTCTGTTTGCATGCCTCCGAGTCGGAGCCTGGTATATGTTCATATGTTTGGGACGCAGGATGCGAATCGAGTCCCGCATACCTACACAAAAGGGCAGCAGATTTGCCACCCACCTCGCCTCATCGATGTGCAATGCAATTTGGGAAATTTTTTGAGTTCGTGTTTGTTTGACGGTAGGTTTGGTCCGAAAACTCGAGGATGATGCCTTGTTTTGTCCCCTGGGGTAGCTGTATACGGTACGTGCAGTGGAAATCTCCCTAAAAAGCACATCACTACGAGTAGTTGCGGGGCTGCCCGGGCAGCGTGTACACTGTACACACGGTACACAACCAATGGCATTGGTGAATCGGGATTGTGTGTAACAACTGGGAGTGGCTGAGTGGCCGCCACCATCGGCAGCAGGAAAACAACACAAAATCCTTCGGATAGACCGAAAATTCTGTTCATTTTTCGTTGATTTCGCTTGTTTTGTCCATCGGAAGTCAACTTTGGGGTCGACCAGGAGCACAAGTAGCAGTAGGTACCACCACCATATACCACCAGCAGTAGCAGCACGAGAAGAAGGAAGCCGCAAAAACGGAATTTTTTGTGTTTGCCAATAGATGGAGTAGGTGCTTGACACCAGACACACTAGGATATAGCATGTCCATGGCTGGATGAGTTACTTTAATTTCGTTCTATCCCAGCCGGACTGTGATGGTTTTTCGTTCTTCCTTTCTTTTTGTTTTTTGGGACAAAGAAGTGGATAATTGTGAAAAAGGGCCAGTTTTTGGGTGAAGTTTTTCGGATTGTTCTCGTCTACAAGTATGTCCTTGTTTGGCGGCGGTGGCGACGATGAGGTTAAATGAGTATACTCCTTAATGATACTCATTTATTTGGGTTACATATTGAGGTGGCATGTGTTACTGTCATTTAATATTTTGCCCCCCACCCGGCTGGGTTGGTGTTTCCTTGTGTTGAGAACATCCGACATGGGTTCTGCCGACGAAGCGCTATGCGGTGGACAAGTATATGTGCGGATGTTTTACGGAGAATGACGAGATTCGGGAAACCAATTTGCTTTGGGATATTTACATTTTTTTCGAAAGCACTCGGTATAGTTTCTTTCGATGTAGACACTCGGAAGGGCTTGGGGGGATACGAATGGAGTAACATTTCAATGGAAAGTGGGTTCTAGGAATGCCAGCAACTTCCCAAAAATGTTGAAGCCCGAAAGAGTATAAACGCAGTCAGATTTCGACAGAAATGGAATCAGAGCTGAGTCTTGCCGCACAAATTCGTATTTTCTTCTAAATCTCTACTAAGCAACTTCTGGCAAAGTAGCTAATCATGTTGACTGATAGATGGCGCACTAATGGATCATCAATCAATTGCGGAGGAATTTTAAGTTGGACTTTAATGCCAAAGTGGATAGTAGCATTCTTGTCTAGTAATAACATCATCCACACTTATTTTAAGGCATTTGTCCTGGATTTCATCGGTCTCCTAATCTGGGGTCGAATTGCGTCGTCCGTTAACGAGCATTACGTGACCGAATTTGTTTTTGTTTCACATGTGAAATCAACTTGATTCCGTGCACGTATAGCTCGTTCACGGAAGTGGCGATTCGTTCCCGGATTAGGACACTTTTGACTACCCTACTGCTTAGTATCGTTTACCTATTTCGACCTAAAAATTCTTTACTATTTGAACGATTTACACTGAAGTGAGTGCTTAGATTCCCAGCTGAGGAAGCAGCGAGTTCTTGTCCAGAGAAATATATAAAAGGACTAACGGAAGTCAAACTTGCAAACACTTAGCTACTGGAGACATACTTGATAAAAATTCCTGGTCTCACGGCAGTCCTAATAAAACTTCCCACCGAACTAGAACTCCAACAAGGCTTAAGGCTAACTATTAAAATGTCTCGATTGTCAGCTCTGCACTGACAGAATGCCACCAACAATTAGTGTTGCTCCTTCAATAAGACAAAATGTGAGCCGAAGCCACTTAAGGCGAGTTCTTCTTCTACTGTGTTTGCCCTTTTAGGTAATAGACTTGACTTTACGGGTCGGAGCATTCGTTTCCGAACGGTCTTCATATTCTAGCCATCTTAGACCACTGATTGGTAATTTGTTTACTAACAAAATCAATGTTTCTAAGATTCGGTCAATAAATCTTCTCTTCCCGGTAGCGGAATCGGTGCCAATCACAAATTGTACGATTGATCTTTTTTTCAAAGCGGCCAAGGATATCTTCGCACTCTCTTTAGATAGAGGCCAATCTACCGCATCATACAGCAGGACCGGGACAATCAAGGTCTTATATAAAATGTCCTCAGTTGGTTTTTAGGGATAGAGCTTTTCTATACCTTCTCAGTTGCTTTTTAAGCCCTAGGAAAAAACCATTGGCATGAATAATTCCCCGTTTAATTTCTGCTGGTATGTTGTTGTCGGAATTCAAAATCAAGCCAATGTTGACAAAGTCCTACCTTCCCCAAAGCTTAAGCTGGCGATTAGGTCGTCCTAAAGATTCATCGGTGTTGGATGGACCTTCTTCTTGATAGCTTGTACTTGGTTTTGGCCTTGTTAACTGCTAAACATATTTTTGGAGCTTCCCTTCTATTAGATCGCTATAATCTATCAATGTAGTCGGAATGGGCTAGTAGCTCTCCATACTTTAGAACGATTGAACCTGAAGTGACCTACGAGTTTTGCCAAAATTTTTCCAAGTACCGTATTAAAGAGGTCGCATGACATTGCGTCACCTTGTATAGGTTCGATTTTGATATTCAAGTTTTCGGTGAGGCAGCAACGAGCTTTCTTCATCGTCATCTTGCGCACAGATGGTAGAGTTTTGTAGCGATGCCAAAACTGGACGTGGTTCAGTGTAGCTCACCTCGATGGATGCAGGCAGCTTTGAAATCGAGTAAAATATATAGCGTAATACATTTTTGTAAATAATGAAGGACACACTGATAGGGGCTGATCAAAGTGTTGTTAAATGGTTTAAGACGTTCAAACAATATGGTAGATTTTAAGGAGTCTGATACGTCTGTAAATTTTGCAGCTGAAGGAGTTTCCTTTCTTGTTGGGTAGATTCCATTCATCTGGCCAGAGTTGGTGCAAGCCCTCCACCAAGTCAATTCCATCTGCTCTGAAACCTTAGAGGGGCAAATCGTCCATGCTCAGCAGCTTTTTAATTGTTGGTGCTATTCATACCTTGTTTTGATTAGGTTGTAGGAAGCTTTGCCTATCTTCGTTTTTACTGCATGGTATCTTCTTCCTGACAAGTCGACTCTAGTCTTCTCCTTCGTTATAGAGTATGAAGAAATAGTTCTTCCACACTCTCACAGCCGGCTTGATTGTAAATCTAAAGGTTTAAGTTCCTTAGTTCTAGAACTATTCCTAAAGTAGCAACTCTCAGTTTCTTTGATAGCACCCTTTTCGTGATTTTTCTTGGTCTAATACTAAATCCCTTAAATCGAAGGAAATGGTAGGTAGATATGTCAGGTAGCTCATAAAAAATATGCAGGAGTAGGCAGATAGAGCGAAAGCATTTGTTTCCTGTTCCAAAAAACCAGCTAAAGACGTGTGATGCATTTAACCATCAGTCGCCTGTCTTAAATGCTTGCTTCCTCTCAACTTCAGTCAAAAATCAGTTTATATGCGCATATATACCTGTCGAATCAGCTAAAAAAGTCCAGAATCGAATGAGTCGGTTTTTCCAAAGTACCTGCAACCGAGAAGTTTGCTTAGAATATGTCCATGCAAAAGTTCTCTTAACAATAGAAAAAGAAACCATGTTTACTCCTCGTTTGCCCTGATTTGACAGAGAGAAACTCTTCAAATTCTTTCTACATGTCCGACTGGGGACAAAGTATGCGACCAGCTCTCGAAAACTGCATACCGATTCTAGTCTTACTGGAGTTGTAAAAGACTTGAAGCAGGGTGATCTCTCAGCAAACCCATAAGTGGAAAGTGTGTCAAGTACCGACCTTTCCTTATGTCAGCTCCGCCTCAATGGGTTCCTTAAGACCAAAGTAGCCAAGGATACCTTGTGCAAAGTACAACGTAAGCCAATATGGGTTACCAGTCCAACTCGCCTTTCAAATACCGACTTAAATCGGCACACAAACCGCGCACATCAAGAGCCATCAAATAAATCCAATGGAACGACTTTGGCCATTCAATGTGCCAGCCGCCATCGAAAAACCCACAGCGATGCCGTCCATCAAATCAACTGTCATCGCAGCCAGCAGTGACACCCCACTCATGAATCATCTCGAATGCAATTCTCGATTCCCATTGCGCGTTCCGTCAAAATTTATGCACTTGCCCGCCTCGAATCCGGCCAGCGCGCACACACATCCCAAGCACGATGTGTGCTGATTATTGTTCCCATCACCGCAAAAAGGATTTCTCTCTGCAACAGATCTCGCATTACAAGAATGAGCGTCCCGTGCGAAGTAGCGTCGCACAATACAACATGTCACCTGCTGTACACAACACTGGATTTCACTTTACCAAGATGCCATTGGAGCGACATAATGGACCAATTACCTTATCTGAGATGGCGCGTCGATTATTTATTACCATCGTCCAGTGGCCACCAATTTTATGAGCGCACTCTGTTTGAATGTGTGTATGTGTTTGAGTGTGTGTACTACAATACTACAAGTATTACACGAGTGGACACATGTGAGAGCATTGTTCGAGTGTTGATTTGCTAGCTCAGAGCTCAAGTCTCAAAGCAGCAGCAGCTCTGGGCCAGCACTAACGCGATAGAGATCTAGAACGCGCTGCAGGGGGAGAGGCATCATCGTATATACGCTCGTAGATTTCCGTCCGAAGAGCTGTCTCATAATTCTCAACTAGCAAGTGTGTAGGCCTAGGTGATGCTATCGATCTCAATGGCCAGGCCGGCACATGTATACACCAGTAGCAGAGGGTCCGCAGCCTCCAGTGGTGGCATCACAATGGGAGGGCCTGACTGCCATTCTGCAGCTTATCTGTCGCACATACAGATTCCAAGATATCAACCCAGTCGCAGGGAAGAAATTAAGAGTCAGCTAGTCTATCGATCGATCGGGGAGATTATCTCCCCACTGTCTGTTTATCCGCATCGACAAGGATGACAACGTTGCGAATGGCCCTAGTACGAGCTACAAGGGATGTGCATTCACTCGTATATAGCTGCGCTGCTCTCTGTTGCCAATTATCGCCATTATTTTCCAATTGTCGATAGATTTATTAAAAGATGAAATGAGCTTACACCGACTGGGACGGGGATAGGACGAGAGCGAGACTCTCAATTGTGAAGAGACGGGCTCTGGATGCAATTAGCATGGAGGCAGGAATTAAATTTTCCAATTAAAATAAATCAATTTCTTTTGCACGCGTCCACGGCAGTAATGGGTTTCCATTAATGCGCCGACAAATTAAAAAAAAAAAAAAAACAAAAGAAGAAAGAATTGGTTCTGGATTAGCGTTGCAGTCGCATGGTCTTCCAAGGACGAATTGAATTTATTCTGTGAAGAATTTTGTAAAGTGCTTATATTCGCCGGCGGCTTTTCTACTTTGGTCCAACAAAGTGGTGGAACGCGAGGAGAATTGTGCGGGCATCATGAGAAAGTCATCGAAAGAGGCTAAAAGAAAAAGCAAAAAAAAGTGTGCGTCGGCCGGGAATCGAACCCGGATCAACTGCTTGGAAGGCAACTATGCTAACCATTACACCACCGACGCAGCTTAAAGTTTGGATTCGAAATGTGAATGACCAAGCGGTGGGATTATGCTGGTAAGCTCAAATTATGTTGCTGATATGCATTTGGTTGGAAAATGATTTGAGTTAATACCAAATGCCTGTGGATATTCTCGTTACTCGACGATTACTCGATGTTGGACTACTGAGGTAGGTGATGTTGGTCGCCTGGTCGGTATACTTACGGCAATGACCGTAACCTTAGGGTCAGAAATAAATATTTGGAATATGATATTAGAATCTCAGCTGCATTCCAAATAAATTCCACCGTCGATCATGATCAGCTTTAATACATTGGTTAAAGGACTGCTGTCCTGTTTTTCCATAGAGCTTGAACCAGTTTTAGTACCCAAGAGGTCAAAATTAACGCTGACAGTTTTAAAAACGGTGCTGAAACGTCCGAATGACTTGGCAACGCGGCTGCTAGTAGCCAACTTCATGCATGTTCCAAAAATACTGACGCGCTACTGTTTTAAAGCGGAAAACAAAGCAAACTTCAAACGATCATTACGAATTCGTATGTGGTATAAGCGTTGAGAGCGTGAGAACCAAAAGAGGATTTGTTAGTGTTTTGATTTATTTATTACTTAGATACTTGTACCTCCTACTTAGTATTAGTATTATCTACTTAGTTCCGTAATAAAGTAATTATAGGTTCCATTCTTCACGAAAATAAAAACACACAAAACGAATGGTTGTAAGAAGCTGGGCCTTGGGTGCCTACATGATTCTGTTGCGCTAAATAATAAAGCTAGTTATACAAACTTTTCTATTCAAATTGTAGGATTCAACGATACCTCTATATTTGTTTCTAATTTATGCGTAAATAAGTTAAGAACTCTGTTGTTGTCTTCGTTTTCGTTTTCAAAATAATAAACATTATACAAGGTGGCGCAAAAATAACCTTCCGATGTTTTTTGGCTGTAATTTAAAAAAAAAATGAAAAATTTTTATTCTTCTTGTGGATTATTTTTATTTGGTCTTTTAATTTTTTTTACATCAAGTCAAGAATATGATGTCATGTAAATGGCCGCCGCCACAGTTGATTGTCATTTGAGCCCTTTTTATGGCATTTTCCATCACTTTGGCCAAAACTTCCGGCGATAGGTCCTCACATTCTTGACGGATATTGTCTTTAAGAGCTGCAAGAGTCTGAGGCTTGTTGACATAAACCCGCGACTTCAAAAAGCCCCACAAAAAGAAGTCTGGAGCGGTCAAATCAGGCGATCTTGCGGGCTAGTGCAAATCAGAGACAAATGATACTGAGACCCCCAACTCACAATCCTCTTGCCGCTGGGCCCCTCAGTTTTTTTTTTTCAAATTCGCCTTTTTGTTTTCCTATCGGTGTTGTGTCAATTAAGAATCCGTGTGACATGCAAAAACATACAAAAAATACAAAAATAAATGCTGCCAACCTCGGCAACCGTGGGGAAATGTGCTAGAGTTCGGAAATACCACATTTTTACATTACGGAATGCCATTGGTTAGTAATTATATATTGTTAAAAGGCGAATAATTTGATTTCTTTAGTAAAACCAGCTAAATGAGATGTTCTATATACTAAAAACTTATTGACAAACACGGTTGCGTATTTTGCGCTTTTGAATATCATTAACTTCGATTTCATGCGTAAATTTTTGTTAGAAAACTGAAGAAAATTTGCTCAATATATATCTATTTTACTTCAAACAATCTGCATTGTTTATTTTCCATATATATTTTAAGAAAATTTCCACTTATTCCTTAAAAAAATATTATGCACACGTAACGAATAGTTTCAAATTTAACGGATAAAATTCTATGAATGCTGTCAGCAACTTTGCCCACAGCGGAAGTGGCATATGCAATGTGCGAGCGTGTTGGTGAGTCGGAATTTTTGAAGTTACGTGACATTTGTCAATACGAATTTCTATGTAACAATACAAGCGCACTTAGCATTTGCCACCCCATAAAATATAGCTTGTAGGCTAAGTAACGGGAAATCGGTCGAAGTTGGTGGTCTCAGTATTGTCTCTGGTGCAAATCGCCAAACAAGACCCGGGAACACCGCTTTCAGAATATCGGTTGTGGCTCGCGCAGTGTGTGCCGTAGCTCCGTCCTGTTGGAACCACATGTCCTCCAGTCCTAAATCGTCCAATTGCGGTAGAAAAAAATTGGTAAACATGGCCCTATAGCGCGCACCGTTCACTGTTATCGTTTGACCAGCGGCGTTCTCGAAAAAAAAAAATGGCCGCGTCAACAGAGGCGATATTCTCGGCACAACGGGCGCTCCGGGGCCCGCCACTCTTGGCAACGTCTCGTGTTGTGCCAGTCTCTTCGAGGCGAGCGGCTAAACGTCGCAGTGTTTCACCAGTAGGCGTTGGACGGCTAGGAAATCTGCGACGAAATTCACGTTGTGCCAAAGTCACCGACCGATTATTGCTCAAATAAATAGTCACCAATATTCCGCGTTCTGGAGCAGTGTAGCGTAACATTGTTTATTAACGTGTATTTCGCATGTGTTTACTACACAAATGTCAAAACAGAACTGACATTAGGGGCCAATCGCAAAATTTATAGCATTTTCTGATAGGAGGATTACTTTTGCGCCACCTTGTACATAATCAATTTGAAATCACTCTATGTAGCTTTGCTTCTTTTCAACAGATGACGCTCTTTTGTTAACATGTTTCTATGGAAACGAACTTTTTTTTTATGAAAAAATGGCGCTATTTTGTTTACGTTATTATGGAAATTTGAACTTGGCGGCGGCTTGTGTTTCTTTGCTCATCCGCAGTAAAACAGTAACGCCTGTGCTGTTTTGGAATATATTTTTTTCGGAGAAGGATATAAAAATGACATTTCACGAGCAGTCCAGAAAAAGTTGAATAAATTGGAAATAATAAAAAAATAATCTTTTAATTTTACTGCATAGACCCGTAATACGGAGGTGTTAAAGAACACCCGCATATTTTTAACCGTGATAAGTATTCAAATAATATTCCAAAGTAACTGCGAATCGTAATGTAAGGGGTCACATAATTGAGCCACTCAATTTGAATAGCGCACATGTAACCGGATCCGGAACCTAACAATAACATCACCCAGCTTCGCTTTTATTTAACTCAATTGTGTATGAAGATTTTCAAGGACACATCCAAAAACGACAACGAAGACGACTTTCTTCTGTCAAAGTTTCGCTTTTTCCTTTTGTCAGACACGAAATAAGTGGATTTGCAGCATCGCACCATCGCGCCATCTCCAACTTCAACCGAGCTGTATGTAAACTGGTTCGGAAGTTTTCCTCTCACTATGTAAAGTTCCAGAGAAGCTACTACCTCTGCCCTCCCCATAAAAGAGTATATAAGCTGTCTGAACGTTATTATATATTAAAGCGCACTACCACACATATTTAATAGAAAAGATGTTTTTTTTCCAATAGCGAAACCAAATGCAGCGTGCTAAAGGGTTACCAAAGGTGTTCCGCGTCAAGTTGCTCTGTCTTCGGTTCAGTTTTTCCCAGAATCGCTCTACCTAGTTATATACTATCTATACATTCACGAGAAATAACTTTAAATGCAACAGAGAACGCCAGCACAGAGGAAATATAAAAAAGGACACTAAATCCTGTAGAGCACATTTTCCCAGTGAAATGTGTGAAAGTGAATTTAAATTTTCGATTTTGTTTTAAAGTTTACCATTTGCACAGACTTTGGTTATATATGTATATATGTGTGTTTGTGTGTGTGTGCATGTAGAGCGACTGCATCTAGTAGTTTCAAAGTTATCACAAGTGCAGAACTTTGTAGACACTGCGACGCGAATAAACCAAACAAACACTTTTCAAACTGGAATTTAGGGCAAATAGTTTGTGCTGAAAGTTTGTTTGCCCAGTTTGTGATACTTTTGCACAAAGACAAGTGGGATACGACGATCAACTTTTCCGAGTTAATTGAGTTAACTGAATCATGTAGAATGGTTGTGTAGCTTACTGGCTCTTTTTGTGAACACTATCAATTTCAGTAGAAGTTGATGCGAGAGTTGTGTAGGACAAAAATAAATAAAAAGATATGTGCGTCGGCCGGGAATCGAACCCGGATCAACTGCTTGGAAGGCAACTATGCTAACCATTACACCACCGACGCCATATTTTTCAGTGAGCTTTGATTGAAATGTGACGCGCTATTTGACAGATAGATAAGCTTCGACGAAGGTTTATTGTGGCAAGGGCTTTGTGTTTGGTTGTCAATATTAGGCCTGTTTTTTTGAGCTTCGTTCTCAGCAAAGCAAAGTAAAGTAGGATTTTCAGCACGTAATTACAACAACTACGCTCTACTTGAAACTTCGAGACTCGCAGTAGTTATTGTAATTTGTGTGCTGAATTAAAAAACTCATTAAAAACGTCATTTAGGCTGTAACTACATAAACTACTGAGCGAGGTGTTTTAGGTTTAACTTCAAAATAAAAATTAAATTCTAAAGGATCATGCAAACCGCCGGAGTAGGTAGGTATACCAAAGTGAGCTGCTCAATTCAGCCGTTCAAATACGGTATAGAACTGTGAGACTCTTGAATTCGACCCGAAAATAAGATAGAAAATAACTGTCAGAAGCTGAGATTAGGGTATTATTGATCCACAGGGTGTCCCATTAGGTCATCATTTTTTTTTAATTAATTTATGATTTTTCTACTACACTTAAAAGAAAAAATATTGTTTAGCTAAAATTTCTTGTTTTAACTATTTATTATTTTTCATATCAAAAACTCATCCCTAGTCTTCAAGAATCCAGTCATTCGGGGTACGAATAATACTTACATCATTGCCAACACTTGCATTCTTTGATCAAAAATGTTGATATTTGGGTTTATTTCAACCAACGGAAATTGTTGGCATTACCTTTTTTTTTCTAAGTGTGCTTAGTATGGAGATGACTTCCATTTTCGAATTCCCAATTCTTGGTGCTTACTTTTTAGGGCTTGTTCCACAACAGCTCCAAGTTGCTGTGCTTCTAAAATCCCCTTATATCGGCACGTATGTCATCCATCATTAGTTGTGAAACTGCCTGGAAACTGAAAGTCGGGGACTATAAGATTTGGAGAACAAATTATGCAGTCGCCAATCGCTTTTCTTAGGAGTTGTATTTGGACTTCAACTGCATGGCAAGTGTCTCTATTTAGTTGCGATTTCGATTTCGAGGCATTTTCATTTGACATTTTCTTGCGCACGTTCAATATTCGCCTACGTTGTATAAGTCAATTTTGAATTCCGACATTAAGAAGATGGAATTCTGATCAATTAAGCGACAAAATTTTCATTCAGAAGTAACAGCTCTAGCTTTGAAATATCTTTGATATTTTATAGCTTTAAATCTATAAAAATGACTGCAAATTTTTCCATGATAAAATTTATTATTAATCATCCAATGGTTCCGAAATAAAATTAAAAGAAAAATGTCATAAAATTGTATAGACGATATAAATACCGTCGCAAGACACCCTGTGCCAATACAATGTTATTTTTAACAATAGGTCTATTCGCGTACTTTCCCGAGGCAAACACTAAAAATCTGTCGAACTCAACAAATTGAGCAAAACTCTCCCAGAGAGTTAAAAATAAACGCCAAAGTACGTGGATAGACTTCGAGCTACTTTTAGCAACTTTCATCTTCGACATCTAATCCATATCACAATATAACTTACCTTTTTGCAACATATATGAAACATTCTATGACAACATTCGACCACCACCGAATTTTCTTTATTTTTACAGTTTTCATTGTTCTGTGCAATTAATTAACTTTGTGCATTTGACATATTTATCAGTACTTGCCGGTTGAAATTCTCTGAGCTGTTTCGAGCCAAGAGAGGAACCACTCGTTACTCGTTATTTTGCTAATTTTCCCTTTTTCTGTCATTTTTGATGAGTACGTGTATGGACTTTGTGCGATTTCGATCGATTACGTTCGATTCAAACCGCGTACGCGAACGAACCTGATAATTTGTCACGTCACTTGTCGACTTTGATTATTGTAATTAAAGAGAGTTCCGAAAATCGCGCAAGACTCGAATTTGACGCCATTTGTGGGGTAAAGTGCTGCCAATGCAAAAAAAAAACAGTGTGACCGCTGACACTTTAGGTTTATTAAAAAATGTTATTGCTAAACGAAGGAACTACGCCTTGTTCTCTGTTGATGGCAGTAGATTTAGGTACATAACGTAATTTTTAGCAATTCACCTCGTTAGTCGACTGATTTTTCTAAAGGGAGTTACAGAATTCACGCAAGATTTGAATTTAACAAAAGTATGTACAACTGAGTTCTTCTGTTAAAAAAAATTACAATATTGAATAATATTTTAAAAATAATGATGGTTTGACAGAGCATTGCCCCATATGAACCATGTTTCCAGTGATAAATTTTTTTGTTAAGAGGGAATAAAAGGAATTGAAATTGGCAGCGCAGTTGAGGCGCAGAGAGTTTCGAGTCGGTTGACCTAAAAATAAGTCAGTTGCTCTTCGATTTCGAGTGCACTCGGTAGATTTGCTGAAGCTGTGATGTAGGTAGGTTAGGTTAAGGAAGGGTGTGTGGTGCACTAGCACCATTTCCACTCGGAACCCGAAGCGTGGGAAGAAGTTAGGCTGCCGCTCGTAGGGAAGGTCTTTCACAAAAGATGGTGTTAAGTTGGTCGATGTTTAGCCGGAGATGGGCGATTAAATCGACGTGCTGGGACGACATTTCGATGATATGACATGAATGAGGACGGACTAGAGGATGAGGTTACATCGGAGCTTAAGAACCCATGAGATGCATACTAAATCTATGCATCGTAGATTAAAGAAACCCCAAAACAATCTGGTGGTCTCTTCATCCTTCTGATTACTTAACCCAGTTGGTGCTCTTTGCGAATTTGAGAAGATCCGGTGGCTCTGCTCCGGCCAATTCTGACAGATTTTCAAAGAACCTGGACAACAGGAATCAGAGTCGCCGTTCTTGAAGAGCGGGGCATTGGCAAAGGAAAGGTTGGATCGTCGCCGTTGCCTCCTCGTCTCCACAGCTTCTGCATTGGCCGTTGGTCTCTCGATTCCATTTCCGGAGCATATGGATTTGGTTGCGCAGTCACCAGTGATTATACCTGTGAGCATGCGAATTGAGTTTTTGTCTAGGGACAGTAGATATTTTGCAGTTTTGCAGTCTATTTTTGTGGGCCAGGTGTTGTTGGTCTCTTTGGGATGTACGTAAACGTAAGCAGAAGATGGTAGCCTACAGAACGACCGCCCAGTGCTCGATGCACGTTTTAACCTGTGAGATAAACGATATATAAAAGCAGGCCGACGAGAGACGAACGATTTCCAAAAACCATATCACTAGACAGGGAGTACACGTGCCTTCAGCTTAATGAAGGAAATATCCTCATCCATGTAGGTTGGTAGGTTAATGGGTGCTCTTGTGGCAGTTGCCACAGCTTCACGTATACCATCAGCTGGGTCCATTGTGTCCAGTTGCGGGAACCATACCTGTTAAAGACAAAAAATAGACCGCTTTCCTATTAGAGCCGCATAGATTTAGTATGCATCTCATGGGTTCTTAAGCTCCGATGTAACCACATCCTCTAGTCCGTCCTCATTCATGTCATATCATCGAAATGTCGTCCCAGCACGTCGATTTAATCGCCCATCTCCGGCTAAACATCGACCAACTTAACACCATCTTTTGTGAAAGACCTTCCCTACGAGCGGCAGCCTAACTTCTTCCCACGCTTCGGCACAATCAGCATTTACTCAAATTGCGCATCCAATGTAGGTACCTACCTATACTCACCTCTCACTTAAGCGTGATTTAATAAACGAACACGGAAACTCAATTTTTGCCAGACTCCGATGCACATTGTCACGTTACGCGATGTTTCAATTAGCATCGCATTCTGTCAACAGTCCTCGCTGACAGTATATCTCGCGCTTTTGACCTCCAACCGTTTGTACACATCCATGTATCAGCAACAGCATCAAATCGGTTACCAGTTCCCATACATGCCAGCCCGACATCGAAGCCATAAATATCCATTTCTTTCAATTTGTATACCAAAATAGGTCGTCCCCACAGCTTTGGCCAGCAACAATCTTCAGCCACAAAGGCCAACCAGAGTTCAAATAGATTCGGTGTGAGGACTGAGCAGGAGCACTGAGGAGCTTCGCTTCGCCGAACAAAAATGTCTTCCTGTGTAATTTTCTTAATTTGCCTTCGCCCGCTCCGGCATCGCGAACTCAAAACGCACTGCCAACTCTTCCAATTGCTGATGAGATTCATTGCACTCGAGTGTATTGAAAAATTAGCGGAATGCGGCGGAAAAACTCGTGAATTGGCCTGGCCGCTGCTTCTACGATCCCGAAAAAACGGGAAAAAAAAAAACAAAAAATAAGAAATCGTGCGGCTCCAACAAGATTCGGTATAAGGTTGCGCTGTTGTGGTGAACGCAAACACCCAGGCGCATAGAGTGAGCGGGAGCGACATGGTGAAGCATCAACAATGGTGTAGCCACCTGCGCCGCGAAAACGGCTCCAATTTTCGCAGTCATATTGTATCGCTTCGGAGCATCTTGCATTGGGTATTCCGTTGTGCGACCAAAGTGTGGAGAAGCTGGTTTTCTTTTCCATTCGTTTTTTGTATTTTCTCCGAAGGAAACCTCCACAGAAATGGTTTGCCAGGTCTGCTGTGGTGATGTTGCAGGAAAAGCATTGCGACTGCGGGAGTCTTATCTGGCGATGATAAGTGGGTGCCCATTGTTGGTTTTCCCATACTGTGCATTGCAGCCAGGAACTGAGACAGGATTCGTTTTACACAAATTCTGCTCTAGTTTTGCTGGGAGGATGGAAGGCGGAGTATACGAGGAAGACCGGACGGAGTAATGATCTTAATTTCCATTCGCATGCTGTTGGTGCGATATTTGTTTGGGTTCGAAATAAATTCATGGGCAGGCTGTAAGGAGGACACCTCTGAGCCCCATGAAGGATTGAGGGTCGATTGAAGGTATTGCGGACAGGCAGCAAACACATTCTTTAAAAGGCAATCTGTGAGCCTTCAAAATGTTTTTCGCTTTGACAAGGCGACGAAAGGTCGTTTACCATGTCCCCAACATATGTACATCGGTTGCATTTGCGACAACGCTCAACTTGAGCCCTAGCTTCATATTGGCAGTTTCTAAATTGCACTTTCACCACTTAAAGTTGAACGTCATCACTTAAACATATAATAATGTGGATATGCAGCTAACAAATAACTGCCGACTACATGCTGGCAATTACGTCCACTCTGTAACAGAATTGTAATTGACGAGCGGCAATTTGAATAATTTCCCCTCCAATACCGATTACCGATGATTTCCAATAACTGCTCGGTTAACAAAAGGACTTGTCCCATCAAAAAGCGATTATAAACCGGATTCTTCCGCCCCCTCAGACCAGACCTAAATGCGAACTAATGCAACGGAAAGCCTGACACCGCACAATCAAACGTGAAACTGTCAATATTCCACAGGACTTAACTCGGACTTTTACCCCCATTTTTCCATGTCGAATGGTTGGTTCGTTCCTTTTTTTTCCAACATTTGTCCACCACATCCGTCCTCCGAATGAGAACGTGACTTGCCATTTAGTTCCTGTATTTACCTTGTATCTTCTGCCACGTCCCCTGTGTCCTTCCGCAGCGAATTCCTGTGATAACAATTCGGAAATGGTTGAAGGCTAACAACAACAACTGTCCCTGTTACTTCTTCAGGGCTGATGGCATTCTCAAGGCATAGTGCATGCAGAGGAGACAACGAATTAAAGTAAAACGGTAATAAAATTGGGCGAGAAAAAAAGTCCAAATTAACCCTCATAGTGAAGGTATGTAGTCACCAAAAATAGTCGGAGAACAGAAAAAAAAATAATAGATGGGGGTAAATACCTGCAGACGTTACTCCCGAAGGACTCATATATTTTTCAAATGTTTTGTTCGCTGGCTGACTGCCTGTTGTTTCTTTTCTCTTTTTTTTTTTTGTAATTTTTTGTTCTTTCTTCAGGTTGACGGTTGACTGGCGGCGGCGGTGGCCAAAATACAACGAGAGCCAAACAAAGGAGATTCACCACTCGAACGAGACGATGTCATTGAACTTTGGTCCTATTACTATTATGTGCTGAGGTGCGCTCTTAGCCAAAAATTGGGGGATGTGTATGCGGGAGCAGTGTGTGCAGTGCAAGGCGAGGACGCTAATGAAGGTGGTCGTTCTTTCGAGAGACTCGTTCTATGTTTTCGAGTCCATCTAAGGGCAATTAGCAATTTGTTGCTGGTTGGGGGGAGCGTTTTTGGAATAATGCTGTTGTAACAAGGGCACGATTTTTTAGGAACTTTTTCTGGCGGAGCGATTTGGCAGCACGTGGGTGGACGAAATTGTGCGGCCCAAAATCTGTAATTCGCTGTTATGGTGTATCTATGTAATCTGACTGGGACGGAGACGGAGACTCTCCGGCTGAGGCTGAGACTGAGACTGAGACAGAGACAGAGACAGAGACAGAGACAGAGACAGAGACAGAGACAGAGACAGAGACAGAGACAGAGACAGAGACAGAGACAGAGACTGCGACTGAGACTGAGACTGAGACTGAGACTGAGACTGAGACTGAGACTGAGACTGAGACTGAGACTGAGACTGAGACTGAGACTGAGACTGAGACTGACACTGAGACTGAGACTGAGACTGAGACTGCGACTGAGACTGAGACTGAGGCTGAGACTGAGACTGAGACTGAGGCTGAGACTGAGACTGAGACTGGGACTGAGACTGAGACTGCGACTGAGACTGAGACTGGGACTAAAACTTAAATTTTTTAAAAGATTCTCTGTGAACACATCTATTTAAAGTTTAAAATCCTTTCGAACCTGAATGCATCCACTCATTAACCTGCCTCTCACTTCAAGTGCAAAACTGTTCCTTCATCTGGCAGTTTATGGTGTGTGATCAGTGAAACTGAAACTGAAATGTTCATCGAGAATGGGCTTAAAAGCTCTGGGTATGCACCAACGTATGGCTTGCCTCTATATCACAGAGTCTGCAACAGACTTTAATTTACTGCTGGATGAAATAGAGCTATAGGTAGTACATACGTACTTTGTTAACTCACGCAAAAATTTAGGACCTTTGGCGGCCTCCACCAAAATGAATAACGTTTATATTTCTTACATTGTCCTATAGCTATTTGCGCATCAGTTTGGCCCCCTATTAAAGAACTGAAGACGTTTGATGACCAAAAACCAGGTTTTATGTTTTTGCCTCCCATGTAGGAAGAGCTTAAAAAGACCAGCTGTGGGTGCATTTCTCAAAAAATCCAACGAAGAAATTGAAAAAAGGTGGAGAGTTCCTTTTCTTTCCACAGAAAAAGAAGAAAGACTTTCAGGCCGTATTTCCAGAAAGTGTTTTTAAGTTTCTTTATTACTGAAGTTTAAGTTTTTTTTATTATTATTTTTGTTATTATATATTTATTATTATTAAGTAAGGCTCGCTTGCTAGCGAGGAGTTCACCATGCTAACCTTAGGTCAATGCTGACCCATGGTCGCCTACCCAAAGTAACCCTATCTACATGTGATCTAAGATCTTCACAAATGGATTGCTTAGCTTGAAATATACGAAAGTTGCTTGTCTTCCTAATTTGTGTGTTTTTTTTTCATTTCACTGAATGTGTCGTCGTGAATAGGGTCCTTGTGTGTTGTGTTCAAATAACTTTGAACATCTTTTAGTGATGTGTGATGTCGACTAGTTTTTTCCGGACTATTGGTATTTCCTTGACGCAAAAACGCCAGCAATAATTCTGTCAGACGAGATTTTCCGAACGTTCCCATGTAGCAGTCGTTGCACAGAGCTGAATCAAAACGACAGAAGACAACCTGACAAGTCTGAAACGCGATACCTACCGCTACCCTACTTCTTTCATTACTTTAAAGGTAGCTTCTTTTATTTTAGGCATTGGATTGAATTAATAAAGACTATGCCAAATCGACTGAACCTTTTGTGGAACTGCTGTTGATGGCACCATTCCCCAAAGCCTTCTAGTCCTATAGCTACTCCATGCTGATGCCTAAAATCGTACTGACCTTTTTCATTTGATCAATTTTACAACCCACTTTGCTGATTGCTCATCTGAACATCTAAAGAACTGCGTTTCGCCATCTACCTTATCGCGAAAATTATGATTTTTGAGAGAAAAATCGAAATCCTCTCCTAATTCCAAAAGTTCGCTTGATTCTAATAATCAGACGAACAAATTGCCGCCCAACCTTGATTGGGAATAAAAAAAAACGAAATATTCGTACATATTTCCAATTAAAAATTCAAGGAGGACAGGACTACGAGTAAATTATTATTTCATATCTCACATGCCTTGCCGAGGGCTTGGATTTTCGCCCATCCTCCCTATACATGAGTTTGCCTCGACCAAATGGACCAGGAATTATAGTTGTAATTCTGAAGTTCCTTGATTAATGCACACATACTTCATCCCCTGCTGAGCGCACGGGCTCATCGATTGGATACCACATACAGAGACGTTAGCTCCAGCGTTCCTCACACGCTTCAATGAATTTCGATTTCTCTCTCCCGCGCACTGGGACCAATCTTGTTCGTTAAGGATCTTGTGTTTTTTTTTTTATGTCGAACAATTTTTGTTCCGTTTTGATAGAGTGCCTTCCATCTCCTTGGCTCAGCTACTGCTCGTATATACCATATCTACCCTTTCGTTTGCGAGAGAAGACGATTATGGCCAGTCAACGTGTATATCTACCGTTGAGAAGGATATTCGAAACTGTTGTAAAATAATAATTCCGTTTTTGCTCAATTTTGTGGATAATTTCTGTGTCCGAGGGGCAGAGCGCCCACCGTGGATCCTTGATGAGGAAAAAATAATTTGCACCAATTTCTGTTTCTATTTCGCCTATCCCCCTGATGGTGAATCCTTCCTCCTCCACACGATGGCCCTTGTGAGGAAATGAAAAAGAACACCAAATGGGCATTTACAGCTGAGCCGTATGGCTGTGTGGGCGGCTCTCCCTCTGTATTGGTGTAGTGAACAAATTTAAATTTATAGCCATCCATTTGACTGACAGACGACACCTCCCTGGCCAAAGTAGTTATGTACAGCTATGCACTGCCAAGGATGTACCATAGTCGGTTGTGTTTAGATGGAAATTGCTGTACATGCCTCGGATTGTAGTAGACCGTAGACGGGTACGAGAACGGTGGACTTTTCGTTCTTAATTGAGCAATGGACCGTTCATTCATTTCTCTTGATTGGTTTTTCCATGCCAAGTGACATTTGAATTTGGTGACACGCTGGAGATGGAGGGGCATGGCGATCTAGTGGTCGCACACTAAAAATATTTATTGTGATTGGATATTTTTTTATTTTTTTGCCGTCAACCGTTCTCCCCAATTTTAAGAGTTTCAATTTGAATTTTTGATTGAGTAGATTCGGGTGGAGAGTTGGTGCAGCAGTTGGTACAGAAAATCAGTTCGCATTTGTGATGGTGATGGATGACTTGGAATAGTATTTTTGAGCGGGCCTTGTCAAGGCAACTGCATAACAAATGAGTCTCTGTGCATAGGTGTGCGAGGTGGCAGCTCTTTAATTCAGTGAAATGTCCCAAAGATATTCGCAAGCCAACTTATTCCTTTCAAGTTTTGTATTTTTTCTTGAAGGCACGAGATCAGATATCAATCGCAGCTCGTAACATATCTCCATTCTGTCACCACGAGCAATCGGAACTTTTTGTATGATTCTGGCCGGAACGGGGCGGATTTGTTTCACAAGAACTCCGCATATGTGTCACATTCCCTTACGACAGAGTATCTGCAGCCATGCTAGCTGTTGCATCTTTTCTTTCTACCCTTCACTTGGACGGACTACATACAAAGTTGGGACTATAACTGACCGCTTAGGGTAGATCTCAGTGTAAATTCATAATGTCCCGTCTGGGGCATACAAAAACTCACTGCTTCCTCAAAGTTATCACCAGAACATCCTGCTGAAGAGGATTAATTTGTATAGGCACCGGAAAATCTATAAATGTATCCACTAAACAATATCAATCCCAGGAGAAATTATTATTCCCTACTCCAGTCGCAATTAACACTGAGAGTGCTTTTTGATGTCGTTCGCGCTCATTTTCACACTCCATCCCATCTTGGTATTCACACACTACATTCCACACGTTCCCACTAGTATGGGGTGACACATGTAAAACCTCCTTTAAGCATCCTTCGTACCCAAGCTTTGTTACGAAAATAATATTCTTTGGTAAAAGGTCAGACCGGTTACACTCTTTACATGCCAGACAATGGTGAAAAATATGTAGAAATTCAACAACAGGATCATGTGGTGGGATAATATCCAGGGCAACGGGGAAGATGGGCGACATTACGAAAGTGAAACGAGGTGCACCTAGTCCACAAAGCATCACATCGTCGCTGTAGCACTCTTCCAGAGTAAGTATGGTCATGATATGGGTGAGGATGATAGGTGGACGAGCAGCGCGCATAAAATATTTCCACAGAAGTCTAACCCATATATACCTACAGATATGTTATGCCACCCGATCGACTGGACATAAGCGTGAAGGACAATGAGCACTTTTTTAAATATATGCGAAGAGAATGTGAGTTCCATTTTTAAACACAAATTCAATTTATTTTTGTAGCTCGGCTTTCTTTTCTTTAAATTTATTTTTCTTGCAGGTTCCCAGCATTTAAGGGAGCTTAGAAGCTTAATCCACCGCCGACACCATTAATTGCGAAAATATGCCCGCTTAGAGGGGGATATACCCTAAGACAGTTGTTCATAAGAAATTTTGTGGAATAAACAAAAGTTATCGTGGTAAAAATAAGTTATTAACTTTCACCCGGTAAGTGGTCCCCAAGCTCTGATGTGGACCGGAGGATTAATATGAGCTTATAGACTCTCCCACCGAAACCGAAAGCCTAACTGCAGTATATACCATGCGAAAGTTGTATTTAGCGACTTTAAAGCCAAAATCGAAGGCGAAATATATTCGGCTGGTAAGTTGGTATCTGAGCACAGAATCTACGGACTTTACCTCAGCTCTTTATACCTGGACCACTGGTGGTTTCCAAAGCTCGATTTACAGCTCGTTTTACAGACCGTCAAACTGCGAGTTGTATGGACCATGTGCTTATTGATGTTTGACACGGTTATACTTATTCAGAGGGCAAACTTTGACTCTAATCATTACCATACTGCGGCTAAAATGAGAACTTGAGTGACTAGTAAAGGGAAGATGCAAACCGCCCGAAAATAATAACCTAAAGTACTCAATGGTCTTACCAATAAACATTTAAATTTTAGTAGTTCACATGTGGCTATATTTTTCGCTACTGTGAGATTTAAAGTCGAGACTTAAATTTGTTATTAGTTTACGGCGCAGAGTGTATATACAAAGCGCCTAAATGAGAAAGTCCCTTACCCGCAGCACAGACTTTTACATCCAGTGATCTTGAGGGTATAAAAGAGAAAGCCGAAAACACCCTGAGTTACCAGTATCAGAGAATAGAGCCCCATGATGAATATTCTGACCCAAAAAAAAAAGAAGACGGAAGATGACCAATTGCCCAAGAGGCTGCAGCGTGAAAATAGGGTTAGCAAGGGAAGATTATCGAATCGTAAGAAGGAGAAGAAGATTCTGCGGAGAAAAATATGGCTTTTTCAAAACCTTCAGAGCAACCTCCCTTCAAATTTATAACGATCAAAGATCCTCATGATCGAAACAGTAACCTAACAGGTTTCCTATGAGGAAGCTTAGCCACTACCTGAGTATTGGCACACTCAGGAGAGCACCACGTGCAAAGGTAAATTTTTGAAGAACATAGTATTCAGACCTTTTAAGTATCGTTCTAGGTATTCTTGTATATTAGTTATAGAGATCCCTATAGGGGGTGGGATATACGGACGTCAGCAGTTGCTCCGAGCCGTTCACGATTAATGAGGAACAGGTTTATCTTAAAGTAAACAAGACTAAGTTTAATTTAAACTTCTCTATTGCTAGCAACTTATAGTGGGTAAGATTCATAGCCACATTAAGCATCCCAAAGAGGTCATTCAAAGTTTGACACTTGAAATTTGCTGCTATACTTCGGTTTGAGAAGAAGATTAGTTTAAGCCTCCCGACCTCTTGAAGGGCAAATGCATGACATATTGTAAAGTCAGCATTCTCTAAGGCGAAACGTTCAAACGTTTGCGTGTACACGAACGATTTACATCTGCATCTTAGAGCAAATCGTTCGCACGAAAACGTTTCAAGGTTCTTACCTTACAGAACCTGAACCCTGATTCTGCCAGTGCATAAACGATAAACACGAAGGGTAAGCCGATTCTGGTCTTCGTCGAAAGAATTTCGGATTTGTTTGTCAAATTTTTCATTGCAACGGATAGTGTGTTGGACCACGATAGAAAATCAAGTTTAAGGCAAATTAGACCTAAAATATTTGTTCATTGCTTTAACTATATATCGGAAACCATCCCGATAGAGCTTCTCAATTCAGTCATTCGTATAGACTGCATAAAGTTGTAGGTCCCTGACATTCGTTCCGATATTAAAAAGTTGGGTCAATTGTGTTCAGCTCTGAATATATATTTTTTAATATTTTGATACGCAAGGTTAGAGGGCCTAGGTTTAAGCACGAGCCCTATGATCTGTTAATCAAGCTGTATACGTTTGGTGTAACATTTCTAAGAACTTCTTCACCCAAGAAGATCTCAGAAAAAAAATAACTCTTAGTTCAGAAAATCTATGGAGACTGAAACACGAAACACTTCTTCACCCAAGAAGATCTCAGAAAAAAAATAACTCTTAGTTCAGAAAATCTATGGAGACTGAAACACGAAAGACTTGCTCTGGAAACTGGATAACTAAAAAGATCAAACCAAATTGATTCGAAATGATGTTGTTCCAGAGAGTCCTTGAATCAGAAATAGCAATTTTCAACATATGTGTAACATGTGTGTGTGACTTTACTATCCTTCTTCCATTTTATATAGCTATACTTAATTTACTTACTTTTAGAGTGGAGGCTAGCCAAGTGGATGAAGATATTATTGGTCGGTTTGAGCTCAAAGCCTTCAAGGGCCGTTTTCTGATACGACTCATAGCGAATTAAGTGGCACATAAACTCTTGTGTGACAGTTTTATAAAAAAAAGTAGCCTATAAGTATTTAAGCAGAACTTGAATCGTTAAGAGTCTTATATGAGCAAACGGCCCTAAATGTTTTCGGTAGTTGCCCGAATTTGTAAAAGAAGACTTCACAGCGAACCCCAGGAGCTGTACAACAACATCGATCTGGTGAGAATCAGAAAATAAGTCCAAAAGCCTTTAAATCCAAACTTCAATAATTCAAAAAAAAAAAAAAATGATTCTGTACCCTACCCAAGTTAATGGGAACTTGCGCGCTTACCAACATCTCGTGCATTTGCATTATTCACAAAAAGCTTTGAGTATTGCGGCTGACTTTCGCATGCGAATCGCGGTCCAATGAACTTACTCAATACGCTATTGAGACGGTTGAGTCGCTTTTGATTCGCTGTTGTCTTAAACTAAAACTTAAATGTTTGCTTCGACAGTCTTTCCTTTATTTAAGAATATCCTTAAAATATTCGAGGTAATAGGTTCGATTTTTATTGTTCTAAAATCGTTTGCTGGGATTTGCTTATATTGCAAAACTATCCAAAACTTACACTTTTAACTGAAGGACGACCTACAACAAGAGCATCTTCTAACACCTTTTACCATTTTCGCGTTCAATGACCTTCGCGTCAGCCCCCCCCATATCGATTTCTTCATCATATTTGGCGGAAATTGCGTAGGATAATATTCAAACCGCTCAGTAAAAGCCACTTACCCCTGTTGCGGACACTTACCGTCGGGTAAAACTCCCAATCAACGCAGCAACTGCTTTCATCCGCTGCCAAAGGAATTCCACTTTTCCGTCGGTAAATCTGAAAAGAAAAGCTTCTGCAAAACTATGACTTCACCCCCACTGACAACGAGAAAAGCTCATTGAACATTGAATTACTTTTTCGTAGCGTTTTTTTTTTTTGTCTTGTTCGTAACTCTCTCCCGAATTCGCAACTTTCGCTTGTAACTCTGTGGGACATTTTTTGGCAAAATCCTAAAACATCAGAAATAGGTTGCAAGCAAGCAGAAAAGTGCAAAAAAAAAATGAAAAACTTTCCATTGCCCCTACCGAGTCTCCGATAAGCAGGGGTAGTGAATGTAGTGCACTACAAAAAATGTAAGGGGCTATCAGCCAGGCCACACCCTTAAGAAACTCTGCGATTGGCTGGTGGTATACTCGCTGCTCCTGGCTGCATGATTACTTCAGCTTGCACCCGAGTCGACTGCACCCCCATTTAGCGTGCGGCGCGCACTAATACAAAACATGCAACCCCCACATTGAAGTACACAGGATACACCGACCGAGAGGCAGTGGGCTACTTTAAAGCGAAGCAAGGGTGCGTATCCTTGCCCAGTTGGAGATTTTCGTCTGCCATAGAAGCAATGGAAGGTGTATCGGAGCTTTTTTTGCGTGTGTGTACACAATGGAAAGTTTTGCGTCGCCTTTCGACTTTGGACATAGTCCGTTGTTTTGCGGTAGGGATGACGAGCTGTGGGGGCAGGTTGGTGTGAGTGGGTGCTCTGTTAGCTTGGTGTATTGTCCATTTTTCATCGAAGTCATGTTTACTGGCTACGCTGGTGGATGGTGGTGGTCGGTTGGTCATGGATGCACACCCACCCACACACACATCGATAGTAATTAGCACATGCATCGATTGCAAAGGACATGCGGGTGCTCCTGCTGCTTGTGTACCGTATACGTCTCTGCAAGGATAAAGGGATGAAACATAAAACCCATCATCTGTATGGAGAACAAAAAACACACACAAATCCAACGTCAACGCCGACAAGGACGAACAGGACTTTCTGACTTTTGGCCAAACGTGTATATTCGCATGCATGTAACCATACTGTGTGTAGTTGCGGGAGGTGGACTACACTTCGATTGATTGCGGCGCGGCGACGGGTATATGTTGCATTGGGTGCGCTGATGAAAACCCATCGCCGCACACATGCAGAGTGACTGTGCGATGGGCCTTCGTATCGACGACGTTATTGGTTTTGGGCCTGCAGTGACCGAATTGGGGGGTCCCCCCATCTGCCGAACTGAAACCCGATTGGCTGTTGCACTGATCGAGGGGAAGGTGAAATTTTGGAGTTCTTCCTCTGTGTGTATGGGTGTTCGTTAAAGTTGCGTTGAATGCGAGCGCATGTAGGTCCTTGGCCTATAGAGCAGGCCAAACGTTCGGTTAATTGATGGCCAAAATAAATTCATTTGATAAAAAAAGACAACTGCATCGGCCGGGAATCGAACCCGGGCCGCCCGCGTGGCAGGCGAGCATTCTACCACTGAACCACCGATGCTTACTGGAAATCTGACGGTTGTTTCCAGTCATATGGAAGGGGTAACATTTTAATCATGATTGATTTATATGGAGTTGGACAGACAGAGATAATTGGGGAATGACGTCAATGGATAGGAAGTTTGTGTGCCGTCTATATTTAAAATTCAGTGAGAGAGTTTATGAGGTTCTGTTGTAGTTTTTGAGGGTTACTTATGTATTTGATGCTGGGTCAGTTTTGTAGAAAATTACTTATGAGATTGATACAGATATAGGTACCTACTTTCTGTACCTTTATTTTGAAGTATATTCTACTTAGCTTATTGGTAAGATCTAGGCCACTTGCAGACAATGATTCGTAGAGTTTCTATATAGCTTGTGGTACAGTAGCTACAGTCTGTACAACAGGCGGGGTGGGTGGAGGGTGGTACCGACAAAATTGTTTCGCACTTGCACTTGCCTTGCTCCGAACTAAGAATAGGTGTCAACTTTGAAAACATCCATTCGAAGAACTTTTGTTTAGCTTTGCCAATCTTACGCAATTTTTTGAACCTTTTTAGTTTTTACCCATAATTTGACTAAAACTATGTTTGTTTTGTTCAATACTTTGTCCATAAGTAGGGGAACTAAAAAGTCATGAATTTTGTTCTTATTAAGAATTTCTGCTGTCATTTATAATTTCAGTTGTTTTTTTTGGAAATAAAAATTGTTTTTGCTTAATTTTTTATATTTGTGTTTAATTTTTGGTTTATTGTTCCAGTTTACCTTAAATAAATATTTTGGGCATTATTTTATTGAAAAGGCATCTTTTTTTCTCAAGTTTGGTCGTTTTTCGTCAAAATTGATTGGCAATGTTGGGATTGAGGGATTGAGAGGTTTCAGCTTATTTAGGTTGTTCTTTCAAGATCGAAAAATTAATGTTTTCTCCTGAACTTCTGCAGATGTTTGCAGGGACTTACCAAGTCTTGCCGATTGTCAAGATACCGTCGTGATTTTAGATCTTCAACTTTTGTCAGTCAGCAGTTGTTCAATCATCAACCCATAGGTGTATAAGTCATTTAAGACCTATAGCTGGAAATCGGAAGCGACCTGGGCGGATGATGATTTTGTAAAAAAAAAAACGTTCCTTGTGGTTCTAGTGAGCTCTGGCTTTTCCATATCCTGACTATTTTCTGGTCATATCGTCAAATATTCAATTATATTCAGACCTACATTTATGACTGATGCTGAACTCATTGGCTAGTTGCAGTAAAATCAAAAAAGGTTCAGTGTCCATTGAAACAAAATATAAAGTGTGTACGACTGGGTCGCACGAAACTTTATCCTTCATCGCAAGTTTGGATATGGAATTATCTCAGTTCTGAATCGCCACCTGACCTAAAATTTAAGCAGCGGTATGCAATACTCCAACTGGGGTGAGGGGCCAGAAATAAATTTTGAACATTGAAATGCTTTAAGAGATAGTAGACTAGGTATTCCTATTTCCGTGTCCATTTTAGATGTATACCGAAGCAAGTTTTTCGCGACGTTTTTGAAAGCCTATGTTTCTAGATTTAAGATAAGTCTGTTAAACCGCCTGCTGTAGTACAACGTTTTTATGAATTGGTCGTTAACGCCGCATGATATGTAAGGTTCAGGAATCTGTGAGAAGAGGTTCATAAAAGTCCATAAGTCTTATATAATTTGACTCACTAAGTCTTATAGCTTATTCTGAAGATTGAGCTCTAGTTTGAGTGACATAATGGGATAATGGAGCGTTTGAAAGACAAAGAATTGGTGAAGTCAGGGACATTCGTAGGTAGATGTCTGGCTACCCTTGTGTGCTACTTAGTTTCAAAAAAAAAAAAAAACTGACATTACCTCTGGACAAAAAGAAGTATATAAGCCGACTTCGAAACATTCTTTGACAGTCTAAAAAAATCGAATCGAGATTGGGAAGGAGCTGACGAGTTGTACTGTTTTATATCTTTCTTATTTAGAGCTGTGAGCCTGTTGTAAGCTCCAAAAAAAAATATTATGTCGATGTCTAACAACAGGAAAGCAAGTATTTGGGAAAATCAATCTTACGCCAGCTATCCTATTTTATTTATCTTTGAACCGCTTTGACCCCTTTTGATGGGGGTTATTTAAAAAAATAAAGTTTTCAGCTATTCATACATACAGGTCAAACTTGAAATGAGTCTTTCATCGGGTTTCCTTTTAAAGTCGTTGTATATAACCCGTGGAATTAATTTGTGCCCCTCTCTCTGGGGGTCAATCAGAAAAGTTTGATTTATCATCAATTTGTTTGCGTTCTTCGCCTAAAGAAAGGTTGCAGGTGCCTAAAAACTACCTGTTTGGCCTGTTCTTTGTACCTGAATGTATTCTTTGGCTAGTTGTACAACAAAAGGGGGAGGGAAAGTCCGTTTAAGCCTCTTTAAGAGCATAAATGAATATAAAAGTATCAAGGTCTTAGCAAGAAGCCACCCTATTCAGTGTTTCTTAAAGAGTTTTCCCCCACATTCACATTCATTGCAGTCGACCAACACTTCTCAAAGTTGTGTCAATATTTGAGTAAGTTATACCATTAAGACGTCGTACTGACAGTTTGTGTCATTGATTGACATTAAGGCAAAAATTGATTCTGCTTCAAGGATCTGACTCTATCCCGGTATATATTTAGTCGATAGTTCCCCCCCTTTAGAGTTACTTTGCGTCCCCCTATAGATGACCTCCGTAACAAAACATCAAGCACCGACCGACTGCAAGGACTGAACTCACACAATGTAATTCACATCAAGAAAATCCGAAATGTCAACTGATTTCCTTTTAATTAGTTGCACTACACAAGGAGATCCTTATCAGCCCCACCAGCTAACCGGTGGCATAGCTGCCATCTCTCCCACAGCCCACTCACATGCCAATGCCGCATGTATCCTGTTCCTGTATTCACCTCCTCAATCGCATCGTTTGCGACGACCCAACAACATATAAATCGAATAATGTGCTGTCTCCTTACAGCGGGGCCGGCGGTGTGCGGCAGCGGCACGAGGAATCCAATGAGAGTTTATTATTGAGTGACATCTAGTGTAATAGGTAGCAAAAGGGTCGCGCGCGTGCACCTAGCTCCGGTGATGTGGAAATTGGGAGGTCCTCATGCATCTTCCGCGGGGCTAATTGTAATGTTCATCTTTTTGTATACATACGCGAGCAGTGAGCACGGCGGACCAAGTTATTCCAAACTCTGTTTGGTGATCGAATGGGTTATCCGATGGCTTCTTCGATACTTGTGCGCCAACAAACAAACTTACACACACACATACTGCAATCGACGCTCTGCTTGAGGCGCATAATGCAATTGACAGAAAGTTTATTGCATATCTCAAGAGTGGCGCAGAGCTCTTCCCCGTTCGGGAAGAGAGATGGTCCTCCTAGACGAGAGACTCAGACTGAGACTCCTGCTCTAATCGTAGCAGTGGCATCGTATACGCAGGAAACAAGTATACTCGTATGTGCAAGCATATGGCGGCTTTTCCTTTTGAGTTTCATCGCCGCGCCGGCCGTCCGTTGCACTTGTAAAGTCGTCTTCGTCCAGCCTCTATGTAGATTGATTCACCCGATATGCCGAATGGTTCATAATTTCCAGAGGACGACGGCGTCGAACAAGGAAACTTGACATATACGCAGGAAATTATCTGGCGCGGTTATAGTATTGGAGGGGTGTACCCTCTGTCCCATAGTTTCGGGCCGGCATTGTGCGTTGGGGATTTCTAATTAATTTCTTGTCAGAGCGCGTGTGGGGTGGGTCTTGGGAGACACGGCTAGCATGAGGAGACGGAATTGTTGAATACACTGGATGACGACTCAAACGGCTTTTTAGTGGTCTTGTTGCGGATAGCATATGTCGTATCTAAATAGCGTTTGGCGTTGAAATGCCAATGCCATGATATTTATACACCAGTGCGCTCTCAAAGACTGGTCGGTAACTCTGTCGTTATAAATCGGCTATGCAAGTCGGTGATGATAAAGCGAAAAGCTGTAGAAAAAGTTCGCATCACCTTCGCATACCTCTTCGAGCTTCGACCAGGGTTACCATAGAGTACCCCTCTAGGCGGGGGCAGTACAGTCCCTTTTTCGTCTTAAAAATGGCATTGTACCCCGAAATTTCAAATACGAAAAGGGGACAGATAAGTCCCCCTTTTTCATACTTCTTTTCAATTAACAAAAGAAAACAGTTTCCACCTAGCTTCGACACAAGTGTAAATGGATAGTTTTTGACTTCGGCTACTCCAAGTATGGCGTTACTTATAGGATGTTGATACCCCTACCTGTGCCGGAGTAGTCAGCTTCCTCGTGCCCGTGAAGAGGACCATAGTCAAACCGTAAGATTGTCTGGAAGTGCATTAGTAGAGTACCATTCATCGATCTTTTTGAAAATCACAAGCATTTTTTTAAATACAAACTGGATAGACAGACCCGCAGAGAGTTTGGCTGATCTTCCTCTCGAGCTCTGTGAAGTAGACAGTATTAGGTATATTAAGCAGAAATTCGTCACCACTTAGCGAATAGCCTCTATTGACATCTGTCGGACAGCTACCGCACTCCGCCTCTGCACTCGGTACTCTGTTTTGAAGTGCGAAACACGATGAAACGAAATGGCGACAGGTTTTTGGGTATTAGGTCCGAACTCAGGTGAAACTGAAAATCAACTGTAAACGAGAAGAGACAGAGATCATAAAAGGCAGCTCGGGCAGAATGTGTAATCGTTGGGCATCAACTTTAAATGAAACTAAAAGCGACAGGAAGCCACAGAACGTGGTGACGATGATGCACTCGTGGGTGGGTGTAAAATGTTTGCGCAGTGTAACGACGCAGCATCTCCATGAAAGGTGGCGTGTTCTTAAATACTTTTGGCCTAGGGTAAGCTTCCTCATTGTAGGTAGGTGACCTATTTATCGACTTCCATGAAGTCTCAATTATGTAGGTAAGCAAACTTTCTCTAGAGCTTTTTTTTAACATAGCTCTGATGTATGAAGAAAATGTTTTAATAACACTTTTCAGGCCGCTCTGATGTATGAAGAAAATGTTTTAATAACACCATGCTGTGTAGAAGAGCTGTAGCTGGCTTTATTAAGTTGTAGGTACTGTGGAAAGATCTTCCTCCTCTATGTAGGCGATGATATCCAGCATTTTCCTTCCAAACGTGTGCAAACGTGTTTTTTTTTCTTTTCAAAGCCTCCGCTTCTGACATAGAAATAAAATTGTACTATGTCCCCGTCGGAAATGCAACCCCATGTGTGCATAATTTACCTATTGCATTAAAAAGCTAAGCTCATAAGTTTTGGCAATCCGCGACACTAATAATCTTTTTTAGTGTCCAGGCTAAATTTTTGGAGCTCACACGATGGCAAATTTTATATATAAAATTAGATTTAGTAGTTGCTCTGATTCTAGTAACACTTCTGACGGCCGCTTGGCATGTGGCGTCGGTGGTGTAATGGTTAGCATAGTTGCCTTCCAAGCAGTTGATCCGGGTTCGATTCCCGGCCGACGCACACTTTTTTTATAACCATTTCCGTAGTCATATTCTGCTTAGAAATGTTACGGGTGTCAATGAATCGATAATACCAAAGTTCTAAGATTTGCTGACTTCATTTGCCGGTTCTGCAGAAAAAATACTTTTCAGGCCGTTTTAAGTGTCCGCGGGTACGCATATGTACCGTGTACGCGTTCTATTTATTTTACCGTAACCAGTCAACGACAAGAAACCAAAATGTAGGTAGGTATCTGTAAATTAAATAAAAACATGTAATTGATGACTGAAGATGGCAACCCTTTTTATGTAGACATTTGCGTTGTCCCGTTGAAATGTGCAATAGACAATTTTTCTTCCTAATGAATACCCGTCACTATCACTAGCACATATCATAGAGGCCAAACCATAGACTAACCAAACTAGACAGTCGACTGAGAGCAGAAACGGTACTTCTGCCTACAAGCTGCCTGTCCTGCAGCAAATTGCATAAGTATTCGTGCATGTACAAATCAAAGGAGCGCCATTGATGCCGCACGCATACTTATGCAATTTGCTGCAGGGACTTCATGTCATTCGGGCGGCCATTATTATGGTGGGAAATGAAGTGTGTGCGACTGTGTTCGGCATACTTTGTGCCCATTAGTTATGCGGAGTTCAAATCACAGTTCATTTTAAGAATTTTAAAGTTTTTGTAATTGGTGGTATCAAATGGAATTTCTGTAATAATTTCGTTACAATGCCAAATAAATTAATATAATAATTATTTGTCAATATCCATCTTATAATATTAATCAAGGAAAAATTAACTAACACGGTTTTTTCACTTTTGTTAAAAGAGAATTTGTAACTTCAGGTGCATATATTTAAAGAAAGTACATCTTTTTCCGTTGATTTTAATGCTTTAACTTTCGAAGCCATAATGAAAAAAAATATATTTTAAAACGTTTTAGCGAAAAGGTTTTTTTTGTATGTCGTGGGGAAAATATTTTTTTAGTTTTAGTTTTTTTTTTATAATCTGTAATTAGTATGTAAAATCATACATTGATTTTGTACAAATATGGTGTTAAATAAACGAATTTGAAAACATTCACCCTAATAGAAATTTATACAATATTCATGAACATTTACTAAAATTCGATTTTGTCTAGTGGAAGCTTGGGTTAACCTGCATGTTGTCGACTCATTTTTGGAACAACCCCCACGAATTTTATTTATAGTTTTGCTGTCAAACATAGAATTCATACAAACAAAATTAAAAATGAACTGAAATGTGAAGAGAGCGCGAGAGAGAGGTGTCATTCAAAATTTGCGGGGATAATCGGGTGGGTGCACTGGAAGTCGACTGTCTAGTTTGGTAGTCTATGGGCCAAACTGCTAATATTGTGAGTGCATTCCCCTAGCTGTGAATGTGAGGACGATTTTTTGAAATGATAAAAATATTTAAGGTTGTACCTCTATGCAGAATTTTTGAAGCAATACTTCTTTAGACACGCTTGACTTTGGGGCTAAGCTGGTGAATGCGTCACGAAAGCGTTACAGAAATTGCGAGCGGAAGTTGAGAGGGAGATATAAGTTAGTGAGATAAAACGTTACGTTTCGTTTCGTATATTGAAACGTTTCGTTTCGTATATTGATATATAATATCAAAACGAGTGAATACATTCGGATATTCTGATAGACAAAAATTCGTATGTAGTCGGGGAAATATTAAACACTAGCGGACCCTATGCTTTGCTAGGCGTTTAAATAAATGTAATTACCATTTTCATCTTTGTGATCGCTGATCAATTATTTGTAATAAAAAAATCAATTTAAATGAATTTCACAGTCTCAGGTTTATTTCCTCGTTGATACTGAAATTTTGTAATCTTATGAATTCAAATTCGGCAGAATTCACTCCCGTTGCCTCGATCATAATTTCCGTAACCCATAGTATTCACTTCAAAAATAAAAAAAAAAATGCTTGAAAACAGCGTTAAAATACGCGCGCAAAAAAAATGATTTCACCATTTTTGCACACTTTGTTTCGCTGTATGCGAAAAAAACGTTTTTCTATTTCGGTAGCTGTCACCTTTGAAGCTTTTATTCTTTGACCTTTGACATTTGACAATGCTTTAACAACGCATTGAAATTATTAAAATTCACTACAAAACTGGTGAAAATCTTGCGGTCACAGCTCGCAAAACTATTTTGGTCGTCGGAAGCACCTTGTAGGACCGAAAAAAATCGAGCTTTTGGGACAAGTTAGTGATGTGAAGAATAAAACCCGTGCACGTCGCTCAAGAACAACTGAGAATATTGCTGCTGTAGCCCAAAGTGTTGAAGAAAACCCAGGTTTGTCCATTCCTCGTCGTTCTTTGGAGTTGGGCATTCCACAAACGTCATTACACCATATTTTGTATAAAGACTTGTGTCTTAAGGCTTATAAAGTTCTGTTAACACAAGAACTCAAGCCGGCCGACCATCAACAACGTCGTGTCTTTGCTGATTGGGTCCTTGAAATGCATGAAAATGATCCGGAATTCCATCGAAAAATCATCTTGACTGATGAGGCCCATTTCCACCTCGGTGGCTACGTCAACAAGCAAAATTGTCGCATCCCTAACACATTGCGACTTCTTCCTTTGGGGCCACGTGAAAGATAAGGTCTACGCCAACAGCCCAGCGTCGATTCAAGACCTCAAAGATAAAATTCGTGAGGCTTTCGAGGACATAGGGCAGCCACTTTGCGATATGGTTATTGGAAATTTCATGAAAAGGATATGGTCCTGGATGCGTGCTCGTGGTGGCCATTTGGCTGATGTTGTTTTTCATTATTAACGGCATACCTTCTTCTTTATTATGAAATAAACATATAATCATTTATCTCAAAAACTGGCATTTTTCTTTGAATACCAAAATAACACCTCTTATTGGAAAACCCTTTATATAAGTTTAAATAATGAATTAATAAAAATGAATTAAAAAACAAAAATGTTTGTAACATGCAGAGGCGGATAAACTCGAATGTTCTCTCCATCAGAGTCTTGTAGGGGAAACACTTGACACAGGTAACGCCTACCAGTAGAAGGGGAGCTCATGGCTCATCGCAACTAGAAGCAGTTAGCTTACGACCGAGCTAACTTAAAATACTTGGTAGGTAAGACTTCCGTTCAACGCGAGCTTAAGATGCATCTAAGTAAGTAGATCAGTATTTCATTACCACCAAGAGCAGTCCAAATTCTCACCATCAGTTGGGCGCTGTGGCCAAAATTTGGATTTTTAGTAAAATAAATCTATCTATTATTATTAAGAAATAATAAAAATTTGGTACAAAATATCGCGCTTTAAAAATGAAAAAAAGACCCCAAAAATTTGTTGTGGGGGTTACTTGATTAGTAGACCCCAATTTTCATTAGGAATTAAGGCCCCAAAAAAGAAATTAACACCGCAAATTTTATTACAAATCGTTGTTGTTGTTTTCTGTATAATTTTTTTGGGGCTTAATTTAATTTTTGTTTTTTTGGGGCCTTATTTCGCAGAGCCGTTAAGTGCACCAGTTCAAGGCAATTCCTACCCCACCCAAAATGTTGCTGCACTGTGACGACCTTGACGCATGAGCTGCGGTGTCCGAGTGGTTAAGGAGATGGACTTGAAATCCATTAGGTTCTACCCGCACAGGTTCGAATCCTGTCCGCAGCGGGTTTTCCATTTTTTTCCCCTTCAACTGGCCAATTTAAGCATTTAACCAAATTGGATCAATTCCCCAATGGAGTCCCATAAATCTCCATCTCCATTTCCATCTCCCCCATTTTGTAACACCTGGCTGTGGGCCACAATAATTGGCTATTTATGGCTTCCGCAGCCGAGACTGCATAGACCGCGCACCGGTTTACCGTCGCGTCACAAGCGCCACTGTTGAACGCGACAATTGGGTAGGTCGGCCGCCTGGCGGACTGCCATCGGCTTCTGAGAGACCTACCTCAAGCGCTTTCGCATTGTCTCGGCCGGGTCGTATTTCTTTGAGTTGCCTGCGGTAACCAGTTGCATTGTTTTGTGCCGCTTCAATCTTTTTAATTGGACACCACCTAGAGTGCCGCACCATCACCACTGACTGGCTCTCAAGCTCAGGCTCAGTCGCAGTCGCAGCCCAAGTAGATCCTTAGAACGTAAAGGAGGTGGTTTCTGTTTTCGTGCACCATACGAATGGAACGACCACCAGCACACGGACACGGACAATAAAACAAAAAAAAAAAAACTGATTACAGTGCGATAGAAAAACAAAAATGAAAATTTATCGATTTCGATTGCACGTAATCGATAAGAGCGGTGTTGTGTGCGACGCGACCGTCCGTCGGTGGTGCTGGTGGTGTTTGACTTCTCAAATGTGCGCTTCCAGAATGGACTGCTGCGACTATCGAAGCGGCAAGCCGGAGCAGAGATTGCGGTTGCGGTTGATGATTTATTGGCGCGCTTTTCGGAGGCAATCAAATTAGAAGCCGAATCGATGGCTACTGGTTGATGGCTGGTGTGCTCGTGGTATCTGGTATATATGGTAACGCGGCGGGTGCACCGAGATAAGACCGCCAATTTCATTTTACTGCCCGAGAGGGGAAGCGATGATTTATGGCGGATTTTGTTTTTTTTTTTTCAGATTTTCCGCCTCGACTAGTGGGAAACTGATTTGCGATGCAGATGGCGCAATCGGCCGAATCGATATGGCAGTTGCGATTTAGGCAACTTCAGCTGGCGTTTAGTATAAGAAATCTGGACCGCAAAGGTAGTTAGCTGCAACTAAAAATTGTACTGCGTATGGCACAAGCGGATGGGATTCGTCATTAGGCTAAGCGGCTTCAGAAATGATTGAGCTGTTGATGTTACATGCCTCAGTTAAAAATAATAGCTTCCTGGTGCGAATAGGCGCATCTTCTTTCTGACTACCCTGCCTTGCGTGGCTTCGTTTATCTTATCGCAGCTACTTGTTTATGTGGCGGGGAAAAATCAACAGAGCCTTGGTGTGAATTTAATTACCGATAACAGGCGGCCTTATTAGGTTGTCGCTGGAATATGCTAATCACACCTTGCACACGTTATCTATCCATCCAGTGGGAGACAATAAATCATGGCTCATTTGCACCTCACACTGTGTGTGAAATTGCGTGAAGAAATTTCCCGGTGCTGCCGGCTCGTTCCTTATGCGCAGATTTGCATATAATTGCCATGTGCGCCCGCTCTTAGGAAAGGAAAAGGATGACAAGTGCACGCATTTGAAAAAAAAGAAGCAAAACTGCGCCTTCACATGATGACGCCGATTAATAATCGCAACCAAGCGGCGCGCAATCGCATCGCACTGTTCTGTTCACTGTACGAAGAAGTGCATGGCGACGCACGGTTGAGTGCACCGGCGCGCGGATGCAGCGAGTTAGCACCACCGCCGCGCTGCGCACAGCACCGGTGAATTAAGCAATCATAGCCGTCACCATCATCGCTCTCGTCTTCATCATATGTGTGCGCTGCAGGCGTACGCTTTGGTGATGGGCAATCGCAATCGGAGAGCTGGACAGCTCGATCCCAATTCCAATCCACACTGCGAATTCCGGTTATTTAAACGCGCGTGCAATCATAATTCCGCTGTGTCGACGATATCACGGAAGCGCACACTGAAACCCAACACCACCTGCGTAAACTGCGACGCAGACCCCAGCGCGCCTCATCATCAGCGGCACGACGACAAGGCATTGCGGCCGGTTAACGATGTGTGAACAAGCCCGGTCCGTCCGCATAGGCTCCGTCTTCTGTGGCGCGGCCACTATTATTTCGTTACTTTGATTAATTGCGTTGAACAGAATTGGATGCGTTCGCGTCCATCTTGAAGGTAATTAAGCTGTTCGCCTGGTCAATGCCTCGTCTCTCAAATGCATGTGTATTTGCAAACTTCGAGCGAAATTCCCGTGAAATCGCCGATCGCAGGGAGTGCAGCCTACACAGAGGAGTGTGTGGCGGCCAATGGCTCTCGCTCGCTAAGGAAATCAATCGAACGAAACGCATACCCGATGCTGCGACTCGTGTGTCGTGCGAATACTGTCGACCAACGACCACCCTCGCGCTAGACGGCGACTTAATGAATACTCGAACTCGTATACCGCCTCAAGCCAATGGCGCAGAGTAGCATCATCAGCGGAAAACACGGTAGCCCGCGATGGACTGGACGGTACAGTGTCACTTGCGAGAGATCGCAACCAGATTACGCAGAATTCTTGGCTCGTTTATGGACAGCGACACACATTGCCAACAGGGATCGTCAGCGCTGTTGTTGACAATGTGGGAGACCGACGACGCAAAGCGACGGATGGAGTGTAAATGATCTGGTAGCGTCATTTCTGTGTACATTCCCTGAACTGGGATATCGAGATAACAATGCGTTCCATTGGCGGCCGGTGTGTGCGAGGAGGATTTTTCTCTGCTGCTGTCGCATAGAAACGAGGTCACATAGCCAGCGGGGAGAGCAGAAGAGGATCACAAGATGCTAGCTATTTGATGGGCAATTTCGGTGTAGGAGGCAATCTTTGAGGGATTTTTGTTGTCAGCCATGAATTTTTCTAATTTCACGAAGTGAAAAAGTTTCCCAGCTCAAGAGAGGTTTCCACCAGACTGCTGCAAAAAAAAAAAGAAGCAGATTTAACGTACATTCTCCGGACCTAGCGCTCTGACAAAAGCGATGTGTTGGTCTTAAAGCGGGGTCCTTTATGCTGTCCTTGCCCTTTTTCGATTGTAACGCTCAGTCCCTGCCGTTAAACGTTCTCTGTTTCACCCAGTTTGAGGGCACATTTGTAGGTTTTTTTTTAGAAAACCCTTCCTAGGGCATGTTCGAGGGTTATTTTTGTGAGTTTTTCGGTGACGCTTTTGTAGCGTTTTTCGGGCGAAAATGTTTTGTTGTTTTATGGTGAATATTGCGGGGCGTTTTTATGGACTATCTTTGGATAGTTTTTTGTGAAGTTTTTGAAGCTTTTTAGGGCGTTTTATTGATACATTTTTCTGTAAGTTCATTTAACGATCCTTGGCGAGGTGTTGGAGCCTTTCTAAACCCTTTTTAATCAAACGTGGTTCTTTTTTTAGGGCACTTTTTGTTACGTTTACGGGACGTTCTTTTAGGTATTTTTATCGTATTTTTTGGAGCCCTTCTTGTGGAGTTCTGGGCCCTTCTTTTAAGCGCTTTCATGGCAGTTTTCCTTCGTTTTTCGAGCTAATTTTGTGAGATTTTTGAAACATGTTTTGAGGCGTTTTTTATGCGTTTTCGAAGCGCTTTTATGGCATTTTTGGAAAAGTCTTTTGGTCCGATTTTGTACCTCTTTTTGTGTGTAGAAAAGGTTGGTTTTGGTACCTATATTTGCAAGGTCCTTATGGCTTTATAGAGCGTTTTTTTTCGAATGATTTTGGTGTTATTTTGAAGTGTTTTTTTTTATATATTTTTGAGGCATTTTCAGGACGTTTTTAGGAGCGTTTTATCTATTTTTTTGTGACAATTGTCAACACGATTTTTGTAACATTTTTTTATGATTTTCCGATGTCTCTTTAATGTTTTATTTACGAAGTTTTTGCTCGTTTTTTTAAATGTGTTTTCAGGTGATTCTCTCAATTTTTTAGAGACGTTTTTCAGGCGAACTTTTCTAGACTTTCTTCGTGTGGCTTTTTTTGGTGGGCTTTGAGGCATTTTTAGCTTGTTTACTGAAACTATTTGGTCCGTTTTTGGAACGTTTTTCATTTAGTTTTCTGCTGCGTTCTTGATGTGGTTTTTGGAGGAGTTTTAAAAGTGTTTTCAAGGGGATATTTAGCTTAGGAACTTTTTCAACTAATTTTTGGGACGTTTTTAGAACGGTTTTTTGGGGTAGTTTTCGAGAGTTTTGGCTCTTTTTTCTAAGTGATTTTATTTTTGTAGGTTTACTACCTACTTTTAGTGGATCATTTCTCAAGTAAATAGATTTCTTTGAGGTTTTTAAATGGGTCCGGCGAGGAGCATTTCCCACACAAATTCCACCATCACTATGGCCGATTTAAAGCCACCAGGCCAAAATAATATTTTGGTGGAAATAAGGAAAGTTATGCATGTGAATTGACCTTAAACTGCTGAGATTAAAGTTGGAAATTTTAAATTTTTGCTGTAGCTTTTTACGCCTGTAGGTAATACTTGCTTTTATTTTGCATTGGGAATGTGGAGTGATTGCAGTGAGAAAAGAACCACTTTCGGACTATGGGTGACAGGTAAAGAACAAAAAAGGATAAGCGATTGTAAGCATTGCCATTTCAAATGAATACGATTAATCCTAAATTTGAGAAAGTTTCGTGTGACCTAGTCGTTTACTTATACCTGCTTCACAAACCCTACGAAGACTTCTAATACTTTAAACATCTTCGACAACTGTTAACATTTTCCTCCTTCAAGGTCACTTGAAAACGTCCCCCTGGATACCGCATTACATTGCATGCGGATATTGCCAAAGCCATGGCTTGTCACAAAATGTCGCGATAAAAATATATATTCATCGCGGGGGTTGAGTATCGGGCTCCATATTCATGAGTGTAATTCTTAGAAAAATTATCCTTGACCTGATTTTTTTTTCACTCTCTCCTCAGATGTGTCCCGAAGTTTGTGAATAAAATTTAGATGTCACACTGAAAAAGGAACACAAGAGAAAGCACTAACACACTCCACCACCGTGACATAAGAATGGAACCCATTACCCATCATCATCGCAAGTGTAACCTTCCTCCACGTCGACGACGACGACGGAATAAAGTGTATTTCCTTTCTTTCTGATCCTTGCACAAGGACGACGCCAACATAATTACCCCCATTTGGCAGAAAATATGCGAGGGTGAAACTAAATAGAGCGTAGCGGGCGAATGGGGGAAAAGCGGTCCCCTCTTCAATGACTTTCATTTGTCCTAGGTTAGGGATAACGAGAAACACTGCTGCCAAGGTATATATGGCGTTGGTCCTACCCCAAGACGTTCCTGATTGGGTGGGTATACATATCGTGGGTGAGAATACAACACAAACATGACGGATGTCAGACTTGACGGGTGAGGCAGATGAATTTCCCAAGAAATCGACAATCTGCCCAACAAGCAAGTGTACGCGACGGAGCTGTGTCGATGGTGTGGCGGCGCACAAGTATTAACGTCTGGGAAATGATTTGCGATACAAGTGGCGTGTGTGTTGTTGCTGTTCTCCCGTCTGCCAGCTCCGCATCGTATATGGTATCACGGCTTCCAGAGAATACGAAACAAAAAAAACAAGTGAATGCAAAATCAATTTGGTCATCAGAAAACGCATCTGTAGGTAGGCAGCTACGGGTATAGACTGCATTCACTGCGCGACCGGATCCATGAAGCTCTCAGGTTTCAATATATTATCTCGGCCATGCGCTAACGCTGAGCCACTAAGAGTCCGCTGTGAGATCGGCCACCCTCACGTTTTTGTGTTAATGAGTTCGCAACTCCTCGGTAGAGTGCAGAGACAGCGATGGAGCAAGATCAGCTCCAGATTACGCAGAATTTGTTTTCGTTGACGTTTCGCTTTGGATGCAGTTCGCTGAAGTTGATTTTTTTTTGTCCTTCTCTGATGTGCGACCTCACGCCATCATGATAGAGGACCGGAGTCATGCGTTGGCAGATTTTTGTTGTATGTTTTGACATGAGTTTGGACTGTTGGTGCGCGCTGTTCCTGGTACAGATGATGTCGGAAATCGGTGTTGATTTCGCTTAATTTGTGTGACCTTTAGTGTTAATTAATGTTGAGTTTGCGTATATGTAGGTAAATGACAGTGAGTGTCATACATGTGGTTGTGGATACCTTAAGTGGGAAATTCCGTCGGCCTATTTGAGCGGCGCTATTGTTATCCCGGATAGAGGTCGAACGAGGGCGCTGTATGAGTCGTATCTGTAAGGCTGCATTAAGCGCTGGTGGAACATCAAAAAACGGCATGAAACTACACGCAAGGAAAACGTACAATTCGCCACATAACACTACATAAACCCTCACTTAGTGCAACAAAGTGTCATAGAACTAAAGGCATGTCGACACCCATAAATCATAGTGAAATGTCTCGAACTACCACGCAAAATCATTTTAGAAAGCTTTCTCTAAATGTTGCGAGGCACATCAAAATGCAACGACAGAAACAAAACAAAACAATAAAGTACCACATATTTCTTTACAATGTCACGATACAGCATGGAAATGTCACACATCGACAGCGCTGTGTCGCGACAAACCATGCGAAGCGTCATGCAACACTACAAATCGACACGAAACGCAAATAGGTTCTACATAGCCTCAAAATATAATATAAGTTGCCACTATAGAGCAACGAATTGACACACAGCGACAGCTATTTGAATGACCACAAAACGCTATGGAACATCGTGAGACGCTGCAAAGATACAAATGTAAAATATCACCACAAAATACAAAAGAAAACCCTGCAGACAATCAAGATGCTACAAAAACGATACAAATAATACTCCTGACGAATTGAATACTACTGACAACCACAAAATATACAGTAATAAAATGCCGCAAAGCGCCACAAGACTACAAAACACATCAAAATGTAGTATAACTCGAAACACGATAAGGGGCGACGAAACGTTCGAAAGTATCAAGAAGTACTACAAAATAAAAATAAACATCACGAAATTCCACGAAACAAAAACTACTTGTGTAGTGTAGTTTCGTATTGTGGCAACGCAACAAATGCTACATAACTATATAAATCACGAATGAACGAAGCGAGACGCTGCAAAAATTTGAAAATAATTTGCATATAATTGCCAAGAATAATTACCAACCGACGCCATTTCCCAAAAAGTGAACTCCACAAAAAGCGTATACGAAGTGACACGTATCATCAAAGCAATGCTACAAAACTGCAGAAAGCGCTACAAAGTTACAACGAAAACCCGTACGCGATGAAGAGCTACAGAATGTTGCAAAACGCAAACAGAACAAAAAAATGTTATAAACTGCAACAAAGCGACAAAAGCAGCTGCAAGGAAATGTACTTCACACATTGCTACAAAATGATACAAAGCTACACAGAGCGCTACTTATAGGTAGTACAAAAGGACACACACTGCGATGAAATGTTGCGAATTGAAATGAAACTTCGTAAAACTAAAAATACATGAAGCAGTGTTATACGAGAAGAACTTTAACAAAATGCCCTCAAAAATCAAAAAGCCCACAATGTTGGAGAAATTATGATGGGTAGGGTAGGTTTGGACTATCATAGGTGCTTACCCACAGCTAGGTGTTCAACCAAGATTTGAGGAGCTTTCTTCTCCATAGGAGCAAAGTTACAGGTTCAATCCGGCAATTAAGAAGTCGGATGTAGTTTTAAGACCAGAAGGTCCAACTGCCATCGCTATTACTTTAGGCTCCGAAACAAGAAGCACTGGAGGGAGTCGAGTACCCGGTAGTGACACTCGACGTACTGGCGCAAAGTCGGACGACGTCAAACCAGGCTGTTGACAAAAAAGCATATCAAGCAGGTGAAATATTTGGCGTAATAGGTTCGTTTAACCCTAGGCCTATATTCTTTGCCAAATGGTCTTGTCGAAATAAAATAATAGCTACTCACGGGACAAGCGTGATTCAATGACTGCACATGGTGAAGATAGCAAATAGTTATTTAGACAAATTTTACGAGTTTCCGAAACAGGTTTCTAGAAAGACAACGAGGGTATATCCGGGCAAAATCGTCAGGCTAATACCCAAAATGAACCTAAATCTTAGTCGTCCATACCCATACCCATACCACATAAAAATTCCGAAGGTAAGGGAGGCCAGAATGTTTGCGCCTAAAGCCAAAGAAATGAAAAACCCACAGGGTTGTTAAAAAATTACACCAACCTAAGGTATTGCAAGACATAAACATAGAGATTCAAGTCGGGTAATAGACTCTCGTCCAACACCTGCCAAAGATCAAACATACCGCTATGATTGGAGCATTATGCGTTGGAGTTCTACATGTTAAAAAATCTTCAGCTCTCTCCAAAGTCTTGAACGACAAGACTGCCTCCTTCTGGCAGTGATGTGGGAGACTCTACATAATCTCGGTATGCAGACCAAATTTACCTCCCTTCATATTTTCAGTAAAAGGGAAGAACCAGAACAGCGTATTATTGAGAGGTTCCACTGTGGAATTCAATCTAATGATTCCATCTGCAAATTTGTAGGGCTCAAGTTTCTTTGAAAAGAAGAAAAAATGATTGAAAAAATTGACGACGGCAGAAGTGAGGGTTTAAAAATTCTGCTTCCCCGTATGTACCTCTGGCTGAAGTCTAGAAGGCGTAACAATTAAATTGTTTCTCGTATACGTTAGAACGCAAATCTCGGTGAAACTTTATGTCGCTGGACTGTCTTAAAAAAAGCCGGTTCGTTTTAAAAAGCGGCCCTACAAAACTGGTGGACATCTACGACTCATGTAAGGTATAGGGTTGCCATAAAAAGCCAAGCGCACACATTTTTTCCAAAGTTATAGGTTGGCATTCGAAAAATATAACACATCTGGGAGACGACCTTCGATGCACTTACAGTTTCGAGCTGTGGACCACTTTTTCGAAAACACATCGTCATTAAATCTTCTCTTAAGGGTTAACTTGCAGGTACATATAACATGCAAACAAACAGCTTGACGTTTGCATTCGGTGTCCGGTTTTCAATTGAAGCAGAACCCACTTCGAGCAGGCTGCGTTGCATCTGACCCAGAGAACGCCACGACGACAATACTGCTGTGCTGGGTGATATAGAAAAAAAAAGTCCGTTTTTGTCCCAAATTTCACAGTCCATTTGGATTACTTGAACTTTTTCATCCTTCAAACACAAAAACACTCTCAACAGACAATCTGCCTGACAGAATCCGTTTATCGACCACGAACCGAAACGCCAGTCAGCTATTTTGGCCGAAATCAGGCCATCGCAACAATACGAAAAGTGACCATTTAACTTGGTGCTTTGTCTCCCCAAATGAGTTTATTCCATTTTTTTTTACATTTGCCCCCACACCCACCCCACCCGTCATTTACTCCGCCGACCGACACAAGAGTCAGTGTGCAAGAAAAATACAATAGAAAAATAAAAAAAATAAAAGATCTCCAAGAAATGTCCTCTGAACCGATGTTAACGAACCATTCACAGGCTCCGATGCGCGCAGCAAATGTTCTTTGTTGTGTGCAACACAAAGCCCCCCACTATTGGCACCCAGGAAAAAAAACCCAAGTCCTGCATTCACTTGGAAGGAAAAATGCCGTCACCAAGAAAATGTAATAAAAAAAAATAAAAAAACCGAGGAAAAACGAGAAATTTCCAAAAGCTGGATAAAAAGGATACATCAAGTTTTTACAGAGGTTTCTTCATCTTTTTTCCTTGCATTATTTTCCATTCCTTTTTATTAAGGATATAAAAAAGTTCGCTGCAAGGACAGCGATAAATCGCTGAACACAACACAAAAACATTTTGTTCGTTGTTGTTTTACTTATTCATCGCAGCGCCCCCCATTTCGCCTGTTCTGCTGCCAAGTCACTTGTCCTTTGATTATCGTTTGTGTAGTGTGTTTTTTTGTTAAACTTATTTATTTGTTTATTTGGAGCGAATGAAAATTGCAACTAAAACTCGATTTCATCGTGGCAGAGGGATTATGACCGTCATCATGCTCCGCCGCCTTAATTGTAATACACAAGAAAAAACAGAAGAGATTGCCGCCCGCTCAAGGACTCGCGTTACTATAATGTACAAGTGTATAACAGTATATGCGGTGTACACTGTACCGAGAGGGAATCATTGCTCACCTCTGGAGTCTGCATATACACAAAAGCATTGCCATACTTTGATCGTTCAGCGGGAAGTGAAAGGATTAAATAAATATTTGTTTATTCTGGTTATTATTTGCCACCCTCACTCTCTATCTCTCTGTGCATGGACAATTCATTAGTTTTTTTTTTGTTTTATATATAGGGAAAAAAATATTTTTTTCTCCTGGACTGCCAGTCTACGTAGATCCTTTGTCTGAATTAACGAATGACAGATCCGGATTAGGGCATCCTTCATATCGTGAAAGATGGAGCAAACTAAGAATGGAACAAGTTCCCTGTGAGAGGATTACAGGATTTTTTTTTGTCGTCCTTCGCCTGGTTGCCTTCTATCGATGATGTTGCCTGATGATGAAAAATGTCATTGGACAGCGCGCACCACTCCGATGCAGCCCACCACTTACAAAGGCGGCGAGTGGAAACAACAACAAAAAATGGAGAAAAATCCTTGAGGAACTAATTCCAGCGTCTGGTGCAGTGGAAAAAAAAGTTTGTCCAACGAAAATCCTTTGATTGGTGGGCATCATTCGCAAAAACAAAAAAGAAAGCGTACTGAGCGAAAAAATAGAAATCCCTTTTTTCGGGCTAAGCTCACAAAAGGATCACAACACAGAGGAAACAGAAAAAGCGGTGATGCACACTCGCAGCAAATAGAAATGGGATACTCGTGATATCCATGCCGCTGTCATGAGTGGAAGTAATGGCGGCTGCCACAGCCACGTCTTCATATATGCAGCGCCTGCACATTAAGCCGAACAGAAAACAAAACAAGGATCCTTGGTAATTCGATTAATCATCCTTTTCGCCGTGGCTCACAGTGCTGTGTTGGCACAATATCCTTTTTTCGCATGCAGCAAACGAAAAACACAACACCAACATCAAGGACCATACACATCCGGGAGGAAGTCATTCTTTTTCGTCAGAAAAAGCATTGCCTAGGTGCAGAGTGGATGCCCCATCAGCATCAAATCGCTCTCGTCGTTCGTCCTTGCAGCTGCTGCTACGAGTGCATGTGTGTGTGTGTGTGCCTGGCTCTATATGGGAGGTAAAGAAAATCATTGGATGCAATTCATTGTTGGCGGCTTAGATGGACAGGAGGACGCGCTCGTTTTTGCTTCATTTGCAGGACATGTTGGATTTTCGTTCACTTTTTGTGATTTGGAAAAATTTCAAAAAATTGGAAACCAAAAATGCAGGATAGTCTGATGTGTGTGCATGGCCGGAGGGTGGTGTCCTTGTTTTGTTGCGTTGCGATTTGCATATACCCATATATCAGGACGAGGAGTTTAACCACTGGGCCGCCTGGACACATGATGGAAGTTTAGTAATGGATGGCTTTTCTGGTTTCGACTGCATGTTGGGCTGCACGGTAGTATATGTGTATGTTGGGGGGGTTCTTTTTGATATTTTTTTTCCAAAGGATAGACGTTTTTTCTTTTGATTTTGTGGATCTGACAGGAGGTGGACATTGGGTTGAAGATTGATGCCATTGTTTTCGGGATTCATTTTGCCGACCTAATGGGAGTGTCCTGTGAAAAATGGAGATTGCCTGATGGAAATTGAAGGACCTGTGTTCGGACAGATTTTAATTATTCCTCGCAAATCGAATTTTCGGGGCGCTCCATGGGGCTATGGGGAGGAGGGTTGTTTAGAGAACATAGAGGAAGCGAGTTGTCTCCACTGAACATACTATACATGAATTTGAAGGATTCGACGCTTTACCCATTGGTTGCCTATCGGTTCCAGGATTGATATGACTGCTCTTCTAGTAGAGATAATTTTTTTGCCAACCAGGACTAAGATTATAGCGCCTTGCCTGTTTGCGTAAGAAGGGACAAAGGCTTATCGGCTTCTATAAGAAGTTGTAGGGTTATGAATCAGCCAAATCTGGACGCAGACAATACAGGTATCAATATGGGAACCCAAATGAAGCTGCATCAAGTCGAGGAGAGAGTCTTCATTGATGTTGTCTTTGCGGTAGTTAACTGCTACGCAATGATTCCAAAAATAAGGAAGTTTGCTTGCTGAACTTCAGCACGAACAGAGTTTCGAGAAGGAAAACTCTGGTTAATCGATTTTTAAATTTGTTTGCTTAACGTCTTTCTGCAGAACTTATTATTATGTGAAAGGGGTTGCTGTATGCGATGCACTTTTCTCTTCCTATTCCTTCTTTGCCTATTCTTAAAATCGTTTTACTTGCACATTCCTCCTCAACCACGAGGTGCAAAAGAGTTAGTTCCAATAAAACTTCCATAGCTGCGATTAGGCAAGTTCTCAAGGCTTCTGTCATTTACAAATCAATATCAGTCTTTGCAATTTTTTGAGTGTCTTCCTTGTGATGGATGAACTGGTTCTTCTGGCAACGCACATCCATCTGAGGATGGTCTTCTATAGAACTCTGTCTTTAATTAAGCTACTTGCTTTCTGAAGACTTATCATATTTGCTTGTTTAAACAAAATAAAGCTCTTTACAAAATGTATTGTGGTATCACGGATGAAAAGATTTCTGAACCAACAAGAGAAGCTGATTCATTTTGAAGAAAATTAAGTTCGGTTTCAGTCAGTTTCTTCCTATCAAATTGCTTTGCAAATGTAGAAAGTAGTGAAACAACTGGAATCAGTATTTTCTTACATTAAGAAATATTTTCTTAAATTTTGAGCAATGAATTTTTTTTTTTTTTTTTAATAAGTGTTTGATCACTTATTCGAAAAAAAAATGTTCCTTTATTTTTTTATTCTCTGAAAGTAATTTCTTAAAATTTCAGATCGTGTTTTTTATTTAAAATATACTTGGGGCTTACAACCGAACATTGTGCACTGGCTGTACACCGCGATTGTTAGACCCATTTTTACCTACGGTTCAGTTGTTTGGTGGGAGGCGGTTAAAACCAAATCCTATCTTAAGAACCTGAACAAGGTGCAGAGAATTGCTTGTTTGGGTATAACAGGCGCAATTAAATCCACACCACAACTAGGTCTGGAAAGGCTATTGAACCTGCTACCCATTGAGTTCTTAGTGAACGTGGCAGCCAAAGCGGCTCTCAGATAAAGAGAGAACAAAACTTGGAAGCCTGGTTACTGCGGACACTCAAGCATACTTGAAATCTTTGATCGGAAGGAACTCATATCACTCACCGATTACGAGAAACCCAGATATGACTTCGAGAAAAATTTCAGAATCACTATACCCAAAAGACAGGACTGGAACTCACCCAGTACCATCATTAAAGGTATTTCCGTCTATACGGATGGTTCAAAAACAGAAAATTGTACAGGAGCCGGCGTATTCTCAGAAAGACTTGCTATTAGCCAGTCGTTTCGACTGACTGATCACTGTAGTGTCTTTCAATCTGAGATCTATGCGGTTAAGAAAGCAGCACAGACTATCTTATCGATGGGACTACAAGCAATGGAAATAACCATCTGTGTGGACAGTCAAGCGGCACTTAAAGCTATCGGATCTAACCTTGTAAATGCGAAATGTGTTTCAGATTGCCTCTTGGCGCTCAGGGCTATACGTCATCACTCAGTTCTACTCTGCTGGATTCCGGGACACGTTGGGGTTGAAGGGAACGAAAAAGCGGACGAATTGGCCAGATACGGCTCTGATATGAACCCTCAACTAGCGGACGGAGAGGTGCTTCCGCCTTTCAACACTGCTAAGACCGGCGTCACCGCACAACTGGCTAAGAAACAATGGAGCAACACCATCAGTTGCGTCATAACCCGAAGTCTGTGGCCTGTGATTGACACCAAAAGATCAAAGTTCCTAGTCTCCCTTAATAGAAGTCAGATCCGGATGCTCGTCGGGGTTTTAACCGGACACTGCACCATAGGAAACATGGCTAAAAGGCTGGGACTTTTTGCAAATGACTTCTGCAGAAGCTGCAGAGACGAGGAGGAAATAGAGTCGGTGGAACATCTTCTATGCCACTGCCCAGCTTTACAGGAACGCCGCTCATCCTGTATGGGAGCAAGGTTCTTCGAAAGTTTGGAAGACTTGGCGGGGGTACCTCTATCAGACATAAAACTATTCCTAAACAGATCGAAGTGGTTTTGTTAGTCACATGTCCTTACATGTACAAACAGGGTACTCACAATGGGCCTTCACGGCTTCCGGGTGAAATTTGCATCGGCTGCAAAACTGCCCTCCCAACCTAACCTAACCTAACCTAACTACCGAAAGTTAAGTCCGAATACTTTGAATGATAGAGCTCAAGATTATGTAGTTAGCGTTGGCTGCTTTTGCTTTCTTGCCGGTTCTTACATAATTCAGAATTAAAAATTAGATTGCATAGCGTTCCCTCCCTTGTCATTAGGCAGAGTTCTCATTGCGGTAGAAAATGGTACTCAAATGGGTCTGAAGGTAGTACGAATAATGTACCTAAAACGGCTTTACGGTATTTGGCAATTATGATCGGAAATTTGTTTATATACAAAACTCACATAAAGGTATACTATACATTTTCAAATATTTGTTTTATTTGAACACACATTTTTTATTCAATAAAAAAATGTCACAAACAAAGTCTTATTTTAATTCAGCATAAATTATTTCAGTTCAGTTAGATATCGAGTTCTATATATATAAAAAAACGAGGTGTACCCTGCGCGAGAATTTTAATTGGAACGTGTATCTTGTAGATTTAAGTCTGTTGTTACAAACAATTTTGTAAAAATAAGAAATGAGTTATTGATATGAATTTACAAAAAGTAGTACGCGGTGTATCCAAAGTAGTACCGTACTCAGTTAGCAAAAATGTACTCAAAAACTAGAAAACACTACAATTGTAGCACGGGAGGGAATGCTGCAGCCAACATTGAATGCAGAACTGGAGGTAGTTAGCTATAATCACCCCGTTAACTGAAGAGGCGTATTTGTTGAGCCTCAAATGTACCTTACAGTGTAGCGTCGCTTATATAAGAAGGATGAGCAGCTTAGGGCTCAATCTTTGGACCGGACTTTTGGACTATTTCCATCGATGGAATTTTGAGATTGAAATGCCTAAAGACATCTTCCCTATCAGTTCTGCAGATGCTCTTGCCGCAAGAAAACCGTTTAAGTGACAGAGAAGACGAAGTTAGTTACACTTTATGGACCCCATCAGCCACGAAGTCAGCTATTTGGTAAATAAGCCAAAAGTACTTTAAGCAGAGCACTTGCAACGTGCCATCTGATCTTCAAATCAAAGGTACTAACAAGCCTAATGGTGTAGCAAGCTAACAACTAAGCCACCTCACCAACATCAAAAACTTCATTCTGTTGTAGATATGTATGTTGATGGTGATACAGGAATTCGTTGTTAAGATGAGTTCATAGAGATGAAGTCTTGATGCCGTGCAGTGGAGACTTAAAAGTAGCCAGCCCCACCGGACCAGAGTCGGAAAGGTATACAGCGACCTCTATACACATTATCGTTCGGCATTTAAAAACGACATAAGACAATCATTATCTACTAATGAGCCCTACCTTGGGCCAGAAACAAGAAATCGAGGCCAAATTTAGGCTGAAGCTGAAAATATTACTTGCGCCCTGGATCGCAAAATTGTATGCAAGAGCTTGTGTATAACTCGAAAGTCTGTTTAGAATCTCAATAGTCAATCACTGACTGAGCTTCTGAATAGGGGACTCCTGGTTCGACCCCTGAAAAAATACAAATTTCATCATACCACCACCAATTCGAAATCATTCCGAGGCCAGTCACTGACGAATAAACCAAAGACCCTGATCTAACCATCTTGTGCAAAGTGTCATAAAAAAAGTAAATAGCTTGCAAAAGGTACTAGAAAGACCCTGTGGCTGCTCACCACTACTTGCACAATGGCAACGCGACAATGCGGGTGATGTTCTGACGGCTTGCAGCTAATTGGATCAGCGAAACTCTTTACGCCTTGGAGGTAAGTTTAGTTGCGACTATCTTCCTTCTGGATCGAACCTTCGAACGCCTGACACGTGCCTCGGGCTAAGCAGTGGTGACTACGGATAACCTTTTTAATATCGTTTACCCACCAACCATTATATTTTTACTTATTTTATAAAATTGAATTAATAGTTTGCTCTTAAGATAATAAAGTGTAAAATTGTAACTAGTAATCGAGTTGCAGGCATTCTTTTTATTCTTCCAATCGAGCAGCCGAAGAAACCAAAACCCCATAGTCATAAAACTTTGAAAATATATTAGCAGAACATAATAAAAATCATCATAATGTTATTGAAGGTATAAAATTTAACAATCCCTTATTAATTAATTCCTAGTCGTTCATAAGTAATATTAGCTAAACAAAATAATCCTGATGAACATAACCCATGAGCAATTATAAGTATATGAACCACAAATTCCTCTTCGGCGGGGCACATGCGATGCTCCTTGACCATACTGCCATACGAAATTTCAAAATCCCATTTGAAATAATCCTACTGCACCAACCTTCACCGCTGTGTGACCGGTTACATTAAAAAATGTCCTCAACTGTTCGGAGTTGCACCACAACATCACCACGGATAGCTAGTCCAAACCCAACGAAGAGTTCCATGCCCCTATAGTATTTCTAACTGACCCCACACCCACACAGAATTTTCAGTTCTTAATTAGCTGCACAGATATTTGTCTCATCCACACGATTCCCTGCCACAACATATAGACAAATCATATCGCATATCTCTACCCCAAAAACGGTATATTTATGCAGATGACAAATCTGCGCATCCGTTAAGTGTGGTAATTAAAATCGAAAGAGGATGAGACCGAACAACAAACCTACAACCAATTGCGCCATATCAATCCATTAACAAAGGCCTGCCAAATTGGGGAGCTCCTTTAGAAGAATGCACACACACATACAAGTGGCTGATGCAAGTCCTCCCACATCATTAGCTGCAGCAGCTTCCCCTTGAGCGCCCCAGTACAGCACTGTGCAGAAGCGATCACCATGGAAGGATATCGAAACAGGAACAACACTGCTGCGGCTGCCTGCATCATGAATTTCAAATCTCGAAGAAATCATTTCTCGTGACAAATGGAAATTACTTACCACCAATGTCAAGGTGCACACATCTTCTGTTGCACATCGTCCTCCAGCATGAAGATGTGGGCCCCAAAGAGGAGTCGAGGAAACCATGAAACTGAAACTCTTGGATTCCGCACACCACAAATGGTGATACTTTTGCGCAGAGTCAATACGATCTAGCTGGTGGTTGTGTGGTGGCAAACAACCATACACAGGCAGCGTACCTCGTACCTCGTTTCTCGTTTCTCGTTTCTCGTACGTGGAATTAGAAGAGAATCTCGCGTAATCGTTCAATTGAAATCAGAGAGCAATTCATTAGTCCTACAACCTGTGAGATTATCTTAATTCACGTTGTGGGAGACTAATGAGACAAAACATCGACGTTCCCTCGCTCTTTTCTTTGGTATACGTGCAGCGAGTGGCGACTGGCTAAATTCCTAAATCGATGGAAATGAACGCGAACGCTAACGCGCATGCGTTACTGCTGAACATTATGGGACTCGTTTTGCACACTCTCTTGATGCGAGAAGGTGATCAGTTTTAATTAACTGAGGACGAGCAGCAGATCTACGCAGGAAGTGTAGTCATATGATACGTAAGACGGACCCCTGATGGATTTTATGGTGCGATGGTTCCGCAGAGGATCGACCTATACCATTGCAAATAATGCGGTGAGAGGTTTCAAGATGGTCCACAACGTGTCCATTTTGTTGCGTACTAGCACGCAACCATAACTTTCGCACTGGCCAAAACTGTTTCCTTGTGACGGGGTAGATTGTCCCTCGCCCGGTCACCTATGAATTTAGATATTCACCTTCTACGATGAAAACTTTGTAGTAAATGAGCGGCGAGACATTAGGAACTTCGGAGGGTAGACGAATTCACTTTGGAAGCTTGTTGTCGTCCTTAAAAGCCAACATTGACGCGGATCAGTACCTAGACCTTGTTGCAGGAATTGTGCATATGCGGAGTTGATACCCGAAACCGGTATGTTATGAAGCCCAGCCTGCAGTCACAATAGACCATCAGAGCTTTTGCGGGACAATTATACTAAACCCAAATTTTTTGCCGGTATATACATACAAGAGAAGTTCAGCCAACAAATCTTCAAATATGAAGCCCTGGGCTTTGCCTACCGAAAAGTTCGACTAGCAATCGCATTAAAACAAACAGGCTTTGAAATAAAGAGCTCATTACATTTCCACGATCATATATGACAAAAAGAAGGAGAAAAATCAGGGGTCATCATTCTGGAAAGCGAAACGTTTAAACGTTTTCGTGCGCACGCAGGAAAGAATTGACAGATGCCATACCTTGAACGACGTACGAAGGTTTTACCAGAAACCTGAACGAACCTTTGAAGGGTACAAGTCCACCGTACATATAGCTAAAGAGATAATGCCGTAGACCTTGTACAAGGGTCACAGTTTATGTGCTAAAATCGTGGGACAATTTCTGCTCACTATACCATGGTGACGAAGCCTCACTCTGGCCTTCTTAGCAACGAACTTATAGGGAATTCTATGTCTTAAACCAAAGCTCAGCAATAACCGTTAACTCAATGCTTAAGCCCCAAGAAGGGTTCTCAACAGCAGTTTATATTTACTTACTCAACGAGGCTTCTGTTGCATCAAGTTACCTAGACTAAGTTAACCGCTATAGATATTTTGGTCCTTGAATCGTAGGTTCGATCTTGCATTTCATTTCTAACCGCGGAGTTTGTAATTCAAAGGTGCTCTTGGATGGATTAGACTTCCAGGCTGGAGCATGACTTTTCGCTCTGCATGTCAGTCGTAGCAGTCTTTTGGATGTCCGACTACAGCGTTGTATCGTTCTTTCCAAGCACTTGCATAAAGAAGACAGTCAAAGGATTGATTTTCGAGTCAAGGGATTTTTTTTTATTTAAATTCTCTGCCCAATAGCTGACACTGCGACCTAAAAGATCTATTGTATCAATAAAGTCAAGAGTTAAGTAACAGCGGACTTTTGAAGAAATTCTTCGCCGGATCTCCAACTAGGGTGCCATTTTCGGAATTGATGAGGTAGGTGAACGCCCTTAGGTGGGGGCAAAATTCCCCTTTAGTCGGGTTAAGACAGTCTATAATACTAAAACTTTAGCCTGAGAGATCTAGGACCGAAAACCAACACTTAGACCTGAGGATGGTGAAGGAGATCGAATTTAAGGTAGGATGAAGTCGAAAACTTCAAGCCTTGGTTTAACCTTCCCCAGCTGAAGAGAGTTTGTCTCGTTTGAACCACGCAAGTTGTGCTGGATTATATATATATATAGTTGGCGCAACAGGTCCGTAGGGACCCTAGACCTAGCTTCTCGCAAACCATTCGTCTTGTGTGAGTTTTATTTTTGGGACGAATGGAGGGATCTACAATTTTATGCCAATTAAGAAGCTCTTTCATGACAGTTATACTCTCGGATGTTTGTCAGACGTTCGCGAGAAGTGGCGCAGCGAAAAAAACCTTAAGTTGAAATTTGGGTTTTTTTCGGTATTCGAACCTTTGACCCCTCGCTTAGTAGTCCAACACACTAACCACTAAGCCACTGCTGCGTTGTGTTGAATTACTGGAAAGAACAAGACGGTGTCAACGTAGATTTTTGCTTAAGGAGATAGGCGACTTGCAATCGACGGAGATTGAAAGGAGTCGGTAAATGAAAAAATTGTCTGCTGCCTGGTTCCTTAGGTTAATGAGCTTAAAACGGTCTCGTGAGGGACTTGAAATCAGAGAATCGATCCGAAATAAACCCCAAGTCGAAGAAAACTACTTTTGATATTGGATACGTGAATTCGTTAAAAGGGCGACCAATCTGTGCCAGCTCGATGAGGGGCGAACAAAAGTCAAGTTCAGAGATCTGATAACGCAAGGGTTGCGGTATTCTCTGAACCACTTTTTAGCAATTATTTTCACCTACTCAGATATGTTCTAGTTTATTTTAAAACCATCCACGTTCACCTCTTTTACGGGCGATGATCTCGATAGCCCCAGTAGCTGAAAGGGTTTGTTAAAGATACTGGTTGAACATTCCTTGCTGAGAAATCCCCTGAGCATTTTGTGCTTCAGAATGAAATATCAGAATGAATATTCTTCGAGAAAGCTCCTTATAAATTCAACATTTCACAGCTGGATCAATTTTGTCTGGATCCAGATTTCGGCATCCCCATGCAGAGCTATACAGACAAAGAACTCTTTCAACCGCAGCTTTTGCTGAAAATATGGCGGTTCTCGATTTGAATTTGCGGAAAGGATTAAGCTAAGTGTTTAGTGTTGTGGAACACTTCCGGATCAATAATAGGTACCATAATTGACTGCTAGATGGTACTAAACAACGTCACTGCGTATGCCCACCTCCAGTTGGAAGCACAGCACACGTCCAAAATTCGCTAGATCAAATGGCGCACATCCATAATTGCCGGTGTCGCTCAAATCCACCATAAACCATATCGTTCGCCCAACCAAATAATGTTAAGATCCGCGCCACCAAGAGTCGTGATTAACTCTCCGACTGGCAGCGAACAAGCGAAACGCTGACTCGGCTACAAGTGCACGCCAGTGCAGCACAACAAATTGCAAACGCGAAAACTGCAGGAGACGTCACGATCATCGCTGTCGCGCAACCGAACACACAGTTACAGGTTGATCGCTAACATTGAAACTGGGAATTTTCTGGTGCACTATGGCCGGTGGACCGGCAAAACGTGAGAAAATTCCACCGTCGGCGAAATGATGTCACCAACCATCGGATCTTCCTCTATTTAGCTGTGTGACATGACCCGATGCAGGTGTGCCTCCAAATAGGTGTCTAGAATTTTGGTGTTGTTATTGTTAGCAAGCCACGAGGTTTAGTCATCATTAACTGGCAAGCTGCACTTGTTCCCAAAAATATCAACCTCATCCCCATGCGAGACCGGACTTTGTTTGGCCGATACCCAAAATCCATTATCGGGACTGCATTCCTCGTCGTCGTTGTCGTCTTCATGTTGGTGTGCATGGCTGGCAGTTGAAAAATGATTCGTCATGAGTCGGGCAGAAGTGCAGAAGATTAATGCGATTCAAAGTGGTTGGCAGCGACACACTGTGGAGGCGTGGGAGTAGGCGGCTGCCAGCCAGCTCCTCCGATGCACTCACAAAGGCGACCACCATTCATTCACTTATCCATCCATCGTTACTCTTCGCATCAGGCCCCCAAATGCTGCAACGAACAACGAAGACTTTTAGCCACAAGAAGCATTCTCACCCCAACCCCGATCCTCGTTCAGCTGTTTTGATGTGTTTGTTCGGGCTTACTGTTTTTTTTTTTTTGTGCACTTGCCGCAGCTACTCTGTGAACACCCCCATTGTGTGCGAAAGAGATTTTGACAGCCCTAAGAAATGGATGAGAAATAATAAAAGCGAACAAAAACAGTTCAGTCCTTCACTTAGGGCCACCGCCATGCATCCTTGCCAGGACACAAGTAGCAAGCGACGACGACGGGCGGCAGTATTCAAGCCAGTCAGGCATTCAGCCGTGCATCAGAATGCAGGATGTTGTGAGAGCATCCAGAGAGAAAAATGAAAAACATCCAAGGCCCGCACATGCATTTGCTCTTGAAGGCAGATGGGAAGCGGGGTGACTCGCAGTGAGTTGGCGATAGTAATTTTTCATCGTCAGCGGAAAAAGCAGCCCGACGAGAACCTGCAGTGTAGCAGGACCGGAGAGTCATGATGCCTCTGTAAATCCACCCTTAAAACGTGGCAAAACTAAAAAATGCATTCCCCCTCATACGACCACCCACCACCGCCATCTGTGAGCAGTTTCTAAAAGTCACCGATATTTTATTCAGTTGATGCAATTGGCCACAGTGTTTGACAGGCGACGCGTTCGGGGCGGCGAGGCGCCCAAACTAGGTAGGAAAACTGTCGTTCGGTATAGTGGCGGGAAGGTGTCCCTAATACTTGAGACGAACGTGGCGGTGGTGGTTGGGGCTTTTGAGGGCGCATTTTTCGAGGACGGTTGGTTGGCATAGAGCAGACTCTAGGATTGGCAAAGATTGATGAATTTTCGGATTTTCCATGGTGGTATGTCTCATTCTTCAAAATGACTGTAATCCTCGTGAATATATGGTTTTCTTTGAAGGACGACCAGCAGAAGAAAGGAGACAAGAAAGGATGGTAAACTTCTACACGGATTCATGATGAGCGCGAAATGTATGTAGAGTATGCTGGCGTGGGAGAGCACGCTAATCCAGGGCTGGTGGAGTTTTTATTAATCGGCGGGTTAGAGGGTTCCAACAGTCGGGTGGAGTTAATTAATGGCCGGCAGGGTGGTAGGCTTTTGGGGGAAAAAATGCTGCTCCTTTGTAGATTTTACCTCGAAATGTGGATATCTGTCCATGGCCTTGATGATTTGGAATCGAATGCAGAAGCGAAAAAATAACCGTTTCGCATTAAATTCGTTTAAAGTTCGTCGAAGAAAATTTCGTTTGCCAGGGAGTTCATATGCAACCCACAGGTGATTCAACATTTCATATGAAATTGTTGCCGTCTAGACTCCTGAGTATTCCATTGGAAGAAGCCGGAAAAAGTCGCGTGGAAGAACAAAACGCGAACGTCTAATGGAACGCATGCAGAAAGCTTTAATTTGTTGGCAAGTTTATCCAAGAGTTAGAAGTGATACATGTTTCGTATGCTTCCAGTGGAAGAACCGTCTGCGTTTCGGCAACACTCACGCGGAAGAACAAAATGCGAATGTCTAGAGGAAGATTTCATTTGCCGGTGACCTCATCATAGAACCACAAGTGATATATGTTTTGTGTAAAAGGCTTCATATCTAACGAATTCCAGTGGGAGAAACGTCTGTGATTCGTTAACACTCACATGAAAGAACACAATGCGAATGTTAGAGGAAGATTTTATTTGCCGGTGAATTCATCATAGAACCACAAGTGTTTCTTATGTAAAGCAACACACGCGGAAGAACAAAATTCAAATTTTTACTCTAAAATCAGTTACAGATTTCGAAACATCATAAGTGAGCGATTGTACCATTCCGGACTTTACCAAAAATTACTGATTCGCATTTGGTTTGCTGAAAGTCTTCGGGAAGAAGATTTCATTCGGCGGTGAGTTTATCTAAGAATCACAGGCCATAGCTTCAAGTTTCGTATAAAAGGGTTGACAATTATAAAATTCAATTTGTTAAATCGTCTTCCATTCGACAAAACCATCGTGGAAGAACAAAATGAGAACGCGTAGGTGAAGCATTTGCGAATTCATGCATTAACTTTCGGCAACCATCTAAGGGAACGATATGCAAAACTAAGGAGGATCACTTTTTGAGCTCATCACCCGGCTTTTTGTGGGCGTTTCCAAACTTGGAGTACATTCCCCACCTGGAATGAGATGCCTCTTTATAGACTATACCTATAAGAGCTCTCCACACTTGAGTTTAATTGTTAGCCAACAGCCACTGAAATATTATGACAATGACAACTCAACAATCGACGATCTACATAAAATTTGTCAAATATTTCCTATCTCCTGCCAAAGGTATAAAACACTTCCACCCATCAGCCGGCCGGGGATATACAGACATCTTTCAGGGTGCCCGCCGGAAAGAAGACACGAAGGGTACACGGCTACACGAATATTATCATTCTAAAAACAAAAATGAAAGCAAACCCCTTACAGGACAATGTTTCTGTCCAAAAATGTATACGACTTCGAATGGAGTCGATCCATCTATCTCCGCCATCTATTAATCCCAGTCGGCGGGCGCTCCAGTCCCCCAAAATAAATAGGAGACCAACAAAAAGCAATGGAACAACAAAAATAACACAAAATCCTCAGACGAATGCTCAGAACTTATGTCCCAAAGCAACTGGCTTCCGGAAAGGATTTATTTCCAAAATACACGATTAGCCCAGTGTAACCCATCAGTGGTAGGGCCACCATACTTATACCGACCCACTGAGAGGTGTTCTTGGAGTATGTTACTTGTGTTGTTTACTCCGAATTCGGGAGTCAACAAGGTGGTAAAGCAAAAACAAAAAAAAAAATACAAACCCCTAAAATACAGTCCGGGCCAAATAACCAAAACACAAAGAGCTTCCCGCAGTTTGTTGGAAATGCCAAAAATTCAACTTAAACGAGTATACACACATATCCACTACCATCACTGCCGCGACTTTGCTACGCTATGGGCCAAGTTGACTTTTGATGATTTCATCCTTTTTTTCGGCCGCCCCCCTTGACGTTATAGCGCAGCAGTTTTACCTGAGTTTTTCTTCGGCTTCCACATAATGTCTGACATGGTGTATCCGGTTGAAGTCAGCATGACAGCGTTCGACAGCGACCGAAAACAAAAAAAATCAAAAAATTTAACGGAAGCAAAATTGTCAGGGCGGGCGCATAGGAGGATACTCTTGGTATATCACAGGGTGGCGGCAGTAGGTAGAGGAAAACTTTCGACAACTGACAACCGAGAAGTAAATATAGCTCCTCGGTGATATATTCGAGAGCAGCAGGGGAGGCAGCACAAGAAAAGTATGTGCGCGATATGGAAACTTTTCTATTTGACAGATTTTTTTCTAGCCCTTGTGACGTGGATTCTTTCCGGAGGTAGCACCACAATGGGCTGCAGATTGACTCTAGTGAGCCCAGAATTGCCACCCAATTTTGAGGGTTCTGCAGCCGGTCTTATGAGCAACGTTTCTACCAGATGCTCTTACCACCGAAATGGAAGTTCAGGGTTATGCGAGCACACCCTTCAGAAAGCACAGACCTGGCGGCAATAAGCGGGGGCATCGCTGGCTTCGTGGCAGCAGTTTGCTGTACCACGATCTGCTTACAACGGGACCCCAATATTCCAATCAGTTTCGCTTCCGATCCACCTGCCATTTAAAGGCCCATGTCCATCATCCACAGAAACTAGTAATTAACAACAAATCGAGCTAATCGCGCGCCTTTATCCGCATACTCGATTCAAAATCATTGGCCGGCCGGACCCATCCCTAGGTGATTAACAACGCCAGCGGCGAACATATTTAAATTCCACCTTCCTTAACCGATTGCCACATTCCAAGCCCACGCACAATCGAAGCGAGTGCAGCGCAGGTGCTCTCCGCAACACATCCGTAGACTGGATTCGAGTGCACTTCTCCCCGCCAATATCACGATGGGCGGTTAATTGGGGCTTTCATCGCGCGCGCCGCGAGAATCACCAGACCGTCGGCCAAACTCTCCCGAACCCTGGGCAATTCATTCCGAGACACCAATCGAAGTGTTTTGATAGGACACGCCAGGCATTCGCATACGAATCCACTCACTCACTCATTCATTAAACGGGCGCGCACTCATTAATTGCACGCATATGCCGTCGGTGTCCCCCGGGAGGCCGCGATACCCACAACCGGCCGCCTACCGCCTGCCTGTGGGGCCCATTATACACGAGCCCATTACAAACATCGCAACAAGCGTCGCCGCATGAGGTCCTCGCGAATCTACATAAACACACTCGGATGACCGGTTAACGAAACCAAAAAGAAAAAAAACCAAACATGTCCTGCAGAGCGACGCAACGACTACGGTGCGCACACAGCCTACGCATTCTATCTGCTCTATTTATTGACGCGAGCTCAGCAATTACCGTAATGGATGTCAATTTCTTATCAAATCACACGAATTAATTTCGCGATAATTAATAGCTGCGCGCATACGAATTCGTACGCAGAGGCGACTGCGACTGCGAGGGTAAAACGCATGCGCGCGAAGCCCCCAAAGGCGCGATCGCTCCGATGCACATAAACATACAGCCCACGGGTGCCGTATACCGGTTGCGCATGTGTTTAGGGCGGCTGCGCGCTTAATGGTATCATTCCGCATAATTGAGATGTCAGAGTATAACAGGAGCAGCGTATAGAGCGCAGATTTAACGACATCCAGGGTGACGATGGCACACACGCATTTGCCGGTGGAGCGCGCTTTGAAGTTTTGCAAAGTGTCAACTACCATGGCTGGCTCCTGAATGCGCGCACATACTTATCTGACACTAAGGCTGTCAGCTTAACGGCTATGGGAGTCTTGGGCGCACCGCGATGCTCGGATGAGGTGTGAAATTAATAATCGCCCGTTCTGTTTGCAGTGACATTTCACGTTAAGAGTGACGATGGTGTGATGGGGCGCCCCGCATCGAGTAGGCTGGCGGTTGACAATTTATGTCCATGACGTCGATGTCGATGTCGAACCTGTACGAGATGGTGTGTGTGTGTGTATAGTTGGGCTGGCCGCCACTTTGCCCGGGAGGAGTCGGCAGGCTGATGGTTTTAATGTGCGCTTCGACATTGGATGCGACAAATGACGGATGTGACATCTTAATGGGATGCAAATTGGTATTCAAATGTCAACCTGAATGTCGTTGGATAAGTGATTGGATGGGCGAATGGATGTGTGTACTGGTTTGTGGATAAATCGATTCAGGCGGGTTATGGGTGTATAAGTGATTTAGGGCAGGCTGTAGGTAATTTTGGAAAATATTTTTTATGTTAATTTCCACAACAAGTGCTTGTTATGATTTTCAACAAGTGGCGAATAACTGTGCTTTCGTGGTACATAACTTTACGAGTCAATAGTATGTTAAATAACTTCAACAAGTGCATGTTGTAATTTTGAACAAGTGGAGCAAAATTGTGCTTGAACTTCCGTGTGTTGGGAGGCTTTATAAAAATTCACTTTTCCAGCAAGTATCTATAGTACTTGTGGTGCGATTGGAAGTTGTTGTCCTCACCATTAAAGCGAATAAAAAAAAGTATATCAAGTAATTGTGGTATACAAGCAGATTTTCACAAGTTAAAACAAATTTTGTGCTTTTTGAATGAAAAAGAGGAAAACGACAGACAAAGGGGAAGAAATTAAAAATCTCTGTTAAACGCAAATTGTTTAAGAATTAAATGAGAACGATTTTCATTACGACAAAATTTCAAAGACTGAAGTTCTTTTTATTAAACATAGAAGAAAACAGCCCATCAAACGTCTACGTAAGAATTTTTGTGTATCTGGAAAGGAAATTATTGCTAAGCCCCGTCAGACGTTGTCTTAACCAGAGACAAATGATTCTGAGACCCCCAACTCACAATCCTCTTGCCGCTGGGCCCCTCAGTTTCTTTTCAAATTCGCCATTTTGTTTTCCTGTCGGTGTTGTGTCAATTAAGAATCCGTGTGACATGCAAAAACATACAAAAAATACAAAAATAAATGCTGCCAACCTCGACAAACGTGGGGAAATGTGCTAGAATTCGGGAAAACCACATTTTTTCATTACTGAATGCCATTGGTTAGTAATTATATGTTGTTAAAAGGCGAATAATTTGATTTCTTTGGTTAATAAAACTAGCTAAATGAGATGTTCTATATACTAAAAACTTATTATGACAAACATGGTTGCGTATTTTGCGCTTTTGAATATCATTAACTTCGATTTCATGCGTAAATTTTTCTTAGAAAACTGAATAAAATTTGCTCAATATATTTCTATTTTACTTCAAACAATCTGCATTGTTTATTTTCCATATATATTTTAAGAAAATCTCCACTTATTCCTTAAAAAAATATTATGCACACGTAACGAATAACTTCAAATTTAACGGATAAAATTCTATGAACGCTGTCAGCAACTTTGCCCACAGCGGAAGTGGCATATGCAAGGTGCGAGTGTGTTGGTGAGTCGGAATTTTTGAAGTAACGTGACATTTGTCAATACGAATTTCTATGTAACAATACAAGCGCACTTAGCATTTGCCACCCCATAAAAATATAGCTTGTAGGCTAAGTAACGGGAAATCGGTCGGAGTTGGTGGTCTCAGTATTGTCTCTGGTCTTAACCATTGACTTATTATATATGGACTGCTGGTAGACAACTTCGCGTTGGTTCCAACATAAGCGCTAGCTCTCGTGGTTCGGAGCGGAATTAATTTGGAAACTCACATCTGACGTTTCCATTTCGTTGCAGATAGTTTTGCATAAGACTGTGTTATTGCGATTAAATGAATAAAGTTGTAAAATTAAAAAAATGATAATTAAATGTGATATTTTTGACAATCATAAGTAGGGGAGAGTGGGTATGTATGGGCAACTTATAAATCAGATCTGCACAAAACAGTTTTCTTAAGATAAGCAAACATTGTGTCAAGCTATCCAAAACATAAAAGTAACCAAATGTATACCAGAATAAAAGTGAAAATTCATTCCATGCACCACCAAACTTTGTCCCATTCATCCTGCTTTCACGAGAAACGGGACAGCTATGTGGTGGAATGGGACACTTGTATTCAGCTTATGAAATTTTTTTTTTATCTTAAAACATTGTTCCCAAAAGAAAAAAAAAACAAAACAATTAAAAATTTTTTTAACGTAATTTAAAAATGTGATTGAAATATACGCTAAAGTTGTATTACATCATATTTCTAAAATTAATAATGAAAAACAACATAAAAAAGTAATTGGCAATAAATATATGAAAATGAAAACAATGAAAAACGATTTTTTGTTCAAATTTTGTTGGTTCCATCTATTATTAACTATTTAAACTAGCACAATTTCGAGATGACATCTATTGTAAACAATGCCGCAACAATTTGAATTTCAACCGTTTCACTTGGCAAATCCACTCGTGTCCAATAGGTGGCTCTAGCATTCTATGGATAAATCCAAGATGGTTGTCATTTTGTTTCACTTATTTTTCGCAAAGAACCACGAGCGCTAGTTATGTTGGCGTCATTTTTCTGGGCAGAGATCGTATGGAAGTGACATTTCACTAGCATTCCATATATAATAAGTCTCTGGTCTTAACTATTAACATTTTATACGATTTTGACCCAGCTGTGCCTTAGCAACGCTAACGTCTGAATGTCGTTTCGGGTCCACTCCAAGACATGATGAGCCCACAGCGGACGCTAGTATAACCTCTCACAGCTTTTAGAGGTATTTGTAAAGCTAGTCAGTTAGAAAAAAATATAAGGTATCATGCGAGCTCCGTTTTGGGGCGGTTTCTGGGAGCGACTCATTAATCGCCTCTTTAGTCAAGCCGCCTTAGAGCTTCGTTCCTGTTGGTTTTTATCAGAACGTTAGAACCTGCAAGACGTAGGCCTTTGAGCGATGGACATGAACTGTCAGTCACTTGCAGAACGTCAATATAGATTTCTGGCACAACAACTGCATCAATTTTCACACGTTTGCTATTGTACTGGCTAATTAAAGCGATTTTCACCTTTTGTATTTTTTGGCAAGGAGATTTTTCCTTGGATGCAAAAGGGATTACGGAAATGTTTAGTATACACAAGTGGAAACAAGATTTAATTTTCGAACCAAGCTTTCGCGAACAAATGAATGTTGACTGCCGCCGTCAATAATAAAGCGAATTAATAATTGTTTTTCCCTGCCCGGAGCTGCAGCAATGCCCCGGACTGTCTTTAAAAATACCATTGAACTTTCTAAAACTGAGTTACACGCGCATAGATTTAATGTATTTTGCGTTTCATTTTCTTCGGCTGCTGCGACCGCTGGTACAATAATTGCATTTGTTTTTTAAATTGATGGATCACACATGGATGTAAAGTGCTTGCCCTTGCATTTCTTACACGAAATAAACTTTGCACTGCGACATTTTTTTGAAGAGCGTCAACGCTTAGCACAACGAAAACACGGATTACCCTTGCGCAAAATGTCTCTTTTTTTGCACGAGTGACAGCTCACTATCGCCCTCTTTTGTAGCATGTTTTTCTAAAGAACAGAATAAGCATTCGTCTCTATCGCTCAAAGAAACCAAGCTAGCTGCATTATTGACGGTTGAGAGCGAAGAAGATGGTTTGACAGTTGTCGCGACAGAGAAAACTCGACTTCTTTCTGATGACTGCACTTCTCGCTTTAGAAAGCGCATTAGACCTTGGACTTGCTTGTCTGCGATATGTGAAAACGTAGAAGTACTTCCCGACTCTTGGAAATTTCCGTCAAATTTTTTCAACTGCAATTTGGGAAGCTTTAACCGACAGTTTACGGCAGATGCCGACGAGATGTACTGGACTCGAACTTTTCCGTAACTGGGGTCTGATTTCTTCCAATTTTATTCAGGCGAGAGTTTAGTTTTGCAAACATACCTATGGCGGAATCCTGGTAGTTGGCAATTTTTCCCAATTCATTATCAAGATCAGCACCGTCCGCCTTGATGAGATTTTTGGCAAAGACCTCTTTATCAGTTGTCATAAGACTTTCATGTGCTGCGGTCGATCGTTGAATTTAGGAAAAAAGTTCCTCTTCTATTTCATCGTACCTATTTGGGTCATTTAATTGCGATTCGTCCGCGCTTAGATACTCCGCCGCCGATTTTACGATCTTAGTGACTTGGCCTCTGTAGGCTGACCGCGCAGAGAGCTCCATTGCACGTTTTACTTTATTTCTTTTCTCTCCGCGATTACTAATCTCAAGAGCCACTGATTAGAAGTTGTACGTATCTACTTTACGATTTAATGCAAATGTCTTTGTTCGCCTTTCCCCCGGCTCTCGGCGCCATATGGAAAAATATATGTGAAACCCAACGGAAGAAAGACCAAGACAAGGTGAAGACGATGAATTGCGATTTTAAATTATAAAGTAGGTTATTCTACGATCAATTACACTTATGCCGAATTCAAAATGTCGCGGCGTGCGTCTGCGCGCTTTGACACGCTTTATCGAAAATTTACGATTTTAAATTCAAAAGCACGCGAGCAACAATTTTGCGAATGCGCATTGAGAGAGAGTAGAGTATGACAGATTAGAAGTTCGGTTTGGTTTTAACTAATGTACACAAATAGAGAGCAGAATTCAAATATCAAGTTTCCTCCCTTTTTACAAGAATTAAAAAAAGGGTCTTTCAAAAATCATATATGACAGTATAATAATACAAAGAACAACCTTAACATAGATACAAGACCAATGATTAATTTTATTTTACAAAAAAAATCAAAAAAAATAAGTATTAGCTCCACCAAAAAAGGTATTCGTTATTTCCACTCACCAAATTAATTAATTTGCATTAAAAAATCATCATATTGCTTTTTAAAACATGTGTGTGATTAACATTAGTGGTCTTGTGCTACTCAAACTATCAACGGCACATTCTATGACCTCAAATCGAACAATTCAAAGTTCTAAAGTTGTCAAATGCGCGTGAGAGTAGAGAGTAGGTCCACTCAGGCGTCGCGTTGAACCTTACGATATTTACGATCTAAAGTCGATCCAACGCCTGAAGTTGTATTTTGGCAGCCGCAGCATATGAACGCTTTGTTTCTACATGGTAAACTCTCTGCAGAGATCTAAAAACTTGTCAAATCCTCTTTTAAAACATGATTGCTGCCTCTTGCCCATCGGAATGTTGCACGTGAAAGATGTTTGATCCGTTTCTTTGATTGGCGGCTTGAAAGTTTCGATTAAGTCTGCTGGCTGCGTCAACTATTGGGCTTGTGATTCTGCTATAAGTCGCCGTATTATGAGCTGTTCATAACATATAATCCCAGGCACAAAAGTGTACAGATATAAAGTCTTTACCTTCCGGAAAGCACTATGCCTTTCAAAAAGCTACAATTATGCAAATGCTGAAAATAAGCAGTTGGCGCGACAGGTCCGAGTTGAAGCGTTAGTCTTAGGACTTCCAAAGGCTTAGGCTTCTGTGGCATCTGTATTCGTCCTTAAAAGGTCTTTAGATATATTGCCTACCCTCACTCATTGATTGAGCTGTAGCTAAAGTGTCGGAAACACATTTCATACCGCTCAACTTTACATCATAAAAACAGTCAGCAAGTCACCATTGAGGTGTTTCATGTCAGCCTTTGGGTCAATTCAATTAGTGTCCCAGTTTGCTGTGTCAAATATTCATTCTGCGAGCGGAAATGCTGGGACTACATCGTTCCACCTAGACTTCGCAGAAATTAACCCCTTTCTACAGTTACTCCCCCAAAAGACATGACGTACGCGATTTTGAGCCGAACAGCTACTCGTGTATATGTTTACATTCCATCTTCATTCCGCACCACTCGCATCCTGGTTAGCATTATTCATTATTTCCAGTGAATTCCATGGCGAATCTGCAGCGAAACGCGCATATACCTCACCTCGGTTCCCGTCCCATCTGAGAGGTCTCTCTACTCAAATGAAATTATCAATTTCGAATCTTTCACTTTACAACACGGGAACGCATCACGACCTTAAATGGTGCAGCGCGCAGCCACATGCTGCATAGCACTTTGGCTGCTGCCTCCATCATCATCATCATCATCATCATCTTCGTCGTCGTCTATACGTTCGCCTCATCATCATTCTCATTCCCACATGCTCATCGTGGTTGTCGCAGGTCGTTGTCGTCGTCGTAGTCGTCGTATAGTCATCGTCCTCGCATGGAGACATTTGCAGCTCTCTGCGCGAAATTGGAATCAGATCAATTTTGTCCCGCACAGAGTTGTGTCTTGTGTAGCCGGTGAGGCTCGCCTCGGTTCGATTCATTCGGGAAGCAATCAGATCATTGAACAGATATATCAGTGTCAATGTGAGGTTAAGGAGATTTGCATTTGTTCGGTTCGTCCCCGTACTCACATCCTTCTCGAGGCTTTCCTAGAGTATAGGTAAGTACATAGTGCAATCTATATAAGTCCGATGCAAGCAAGTGAACTTATGAAGGATGCGCGCGCGCACTAGCACCAGCACCAGCACCACACACAATGCTACAAATTAATAGGACGACGGGAGATGTCACGACTGTTGGCTGTATGTTGCTGGGGCTGGATCGGGATCGACGACGACGACGACGGATTTATGTATGCATTTCGGCCATGAAAAACGTGACATTTTGCTGTTACCAATTCGAGCAATCGGTGCACAGTGTGACAGAGCGAGAGAGATGTTCTTGTTCTATATGCTTGCCTTCGATTTGGGTGCGTTTCATTGTCGACGATTGAGAGTTTGTATTTTTTTTTTAACTTGTTTACTGTGAACCTTTGATCTGGAACTTGAATCCTAGATGAGTGCAATAAACTTGTGTAGATAATCCAACTTAAGCCAGTTTGCGTTGACAATAAAATTTTGTGGCATAACCAGAATAGTAAAAGTGCCTAATTTTAATCGTTTGACAAACCTTTATCCACATTTGGCACCACCTTAAGACCTTAAGAGTCGGTCTTCGGTCCTAGATCAATCTCGATCTGTCAGGGTCATCAGTGATCACTACGAAAACAGTCGAAATCACTTGACACAACTGTTACTTGCATTCCAAATTCAAGCTTGAGAAGAATGAAAGCCATTTCACATTCAGTTATGCCTTCGAGCGAAAAGTTCTTTGTACGATCTGCATTAAGATTCTGGCAGTAGCTTTTAAATTTACCCTCAACAAGCTTCATAAATAAATTCGCTATTGGCTACAGACCATTCTTTCTAACTATAGCATCTTTGAGTGCAAAAGCTGGATAAAAATACTAGCTCACGATTTGAGTACATATAAAAGTGACGAATTGAAATCAGCTGTCAAATGTCTTCACTTGAGATGGAAAAAGTAGCATAGGCCGACAGTTTCAATACGGAACTCCAAACTCAAACTAAAGTGTCGTTCATTAAGGACTTGACAACTACTTTCTCAAAAAAAAAAAATACTCTTGAATTACTGTCAAAACATTTATGAATTGAATTCGACTTCGTTCGTATGTACCCCACGGAAACGTATATGCAGCGCAGGGATCCCAGATTAAAAAAAAAATTCCCCTTTTTTAATACCAAAACGATATACTTTCCCCATTTTCAAAAATAAAAATCCCTTTTTTCCCCAAAAACAAAAACGCTTATTTAAGTTTTATTTTAACATTTTATGTGTTATTTAAATATCTTAGAATTAAGCAAACAAAAAAATAATAGGAACGCATTAAATTCAGTCAGTATTATGAAATAACTAATAAGAAACAAAAAAAACGCACTTTTTCCATCATGATATCGATATGACATATGAAACGCCAAACGCCACACAATGAAAGCATTCAACATGCAACAAAGTCCTAAGTGAGACTATACATGGGCCCATTTAAGGCAATGATCATTGAATGAGTTTTAAAAAGACTTTATAATTGAATATAATGTTTAATGTTTGTTTTCCCCTTTTTAGATTGTTTTCCGCCAAAAAAATCCCTTCCCCCTTTTTTCCCCTTTTGTTAGAAAAAATCGATAAAATTGCCGGCTTTCCCCCCAATCTGCGATCACTGATGCAGCGGTCGATACATTGAACACAATTTTCGATGACTCGGTCGCACATTTCCACCGATACGGCCGCTATTCCTCGTTCAATATTGGCTCCGAGCTCCTCGAATGTCGCCGGCTTGTTGGCATAGACCAATTATTTGATGTAGCCCTAAAAAATAAAATTCTAGAGGCGTTGTGTCACACGATTTCGGCGGCCAATAGATGGGCCAGTTTCTCAAGATAACACGTTCACCGAACTGAGAGGTCAATAACTCGATTGTGGCACCTGCTGTTTGGCTTGTGGCACCGTCTTGTTGGAACCACACATCACTGATATCCAATTCATGTAATTGCTCAAATAAATAATGTCTCTGCAGCGAACAACATTTACCGTAACCTGACGGTTATTTTCATTGACGAACGGCCCAATGACGCCACCGGCATGAAAACCTCACCAAACAGTGACTTTTTGCGGATGAAGTGCTATTTCTTGAAGCACATGAGGGCTCTTACCTGTCCAATAAGGAATATTTTGCTTATTGACGATGCCGTTTAGCCAAAAATGCTCTTCATCACTGAAGATGATTTTGCGATGAAAGTCTTTATTAAAGTTGCGACCACCGACGGCAGTAAAATTTAATTATTTGTAAACGTTGTTCCTTCCTTTCACCGTGATGAAAATGTTGATTTTACTGAATATTTTGACATTGACAGTTCGGTAATCGGTTTAAGGGTGCGTTCACAATAAAAGTTTGGAGTTGTCAAGTCGCGAATGAAAGACACTTTATACATATGTACTTTGAAAGGTGTTTATAGAAAGCTTCGTGGGTCTAAACGCGAAGTATTTTTGGAGACTTAAAGGTGCTAAATTCTGGATATCAAAAGGAAACACTTGAACGGCCTAACACGTTGCAGAGCCCAACTTGTCTCTGTCTGCTGTACAAGTTGATTTGGGTCTGAAATTCATCGGTATCAGAAGGCGATCTTAATTTGAGACACAGCTTCTTAAAAGTTTGCTGTCAATCAGTCTTTTTTAATCTTGGCTAAGAGTTAGCTGCGCCAACACAAAGAACTAAGTATACAGCTCATGTACCTACTTTCGACGCAGCAGGTTCTGATGAGTCAATCGATCATTCAGAGATCTTGAAGTTTTCATGTTCCAGCCTTGGAAATGTAAAACGCTTATGACGAGCATAATAAACACCATTAGCAGAGCGGGACAGAGGACCCATACAAATAATCGGCCGTACAGTTTAACAAAATCTAAGCATATACAAGACAAAGCAACGAAGCGTGGCTAATGGTTGCTAAATTTTTGACAAATAAGTTGAAAACTTTCACCATCAAGTGTGTAAGGTATTTTCTAACCACTTGGCAGCAGTTGCTGTGTCCAATTTTGACCCTCATCAATGCCACTGTCATCGGAAATGTGAAAGTGGTAATACCTGGTGTTCCCTCCGGCAGTAAACGAGACTTATCACTAAGACTGCAGTCTCAAATCACTTGTTATAGATAAAAGGGTTAAGTTTGTTTAGAATATTTTTGAATAAAATACGCTGTTCCCCTTGAACGGACAGAGGAAGGTTGAGTAACGAAAAAGTAACCCATATGTTTAGGAATATATTCATGTCTGTTCAAATTTTCGTTAATTCTAATTTCTTTATTTACATTTTCTTATTGCTCAGTTTCACTATATTGTTTTGCTCTTTTTGCGTTAATTTCAACATTGTGTTATGTACCCTATGTTTCAACAGTTAAACTATTTTGTTAACTCGTCATGTATTGGATCTACTGTAAATCTCTCTCACTCGTCATTTCTATGTATTTTTTGTTTAGATGATACCGTTCTTGTAAGCATCAACTTTTGACTTGTCTCGTTCACTTGGATAGAAGACACAGAGCTGGTAACAACTAATAAAGTTATACTTGTCGTCGGTTGAGAAGTTCGTTTCTTTTCGATAAATTTGTTTCGGTGTTCTTTTCAAGTGTGGAATCAACTCGTACATTATACAACACCATACTTTCCATTATGCTACAAAACTCAACAACTTGTGGTACTCAATGTCTGGGCAAAAATAAATTCGGCTCAAGGTTTGACAAACGTAGGATGCTTCCCTGAAAACATACTTTCAGCACGTTGTTGAAAGTACAAAAAAACTGTCACTTCCACTTTGCAGTTTCATACAGACAAAAAAAAATATCCAAGACCTCTTCTCCCATCCAGCTGAACCGATAGATCTGGCCAACGGTACCTGTGCACATTTGAGACCAATTTACGAGCTACCAAACCAATTGGAATCCAAAAAAAGATGAAAAAAAAAAACCGGCAACCCCTATCCGCATAAATCTCACCAACAAGTACATAACTCTTATTTATCCCGCGTGCACTTCTCTATAGGCAGCCACCTCCGCTAAGTCTCTGCCTCCACCATCGCAGAAACAATGAACTCTCTCCGTCGTCGCCGGTCGGCCGAGGCATAGGTGGAGCCTTACCTCCAATCGCGTCGTTCATATCCTAATCACCATGCGATGTGTCCATGTCCGTATATAGGTCTATTCGGCGTTCCATTGGAATTTTACGAATCAGTATCCTGTGGGTGCATCCTTTTTGTTTTTGGCTCCCTCTTTCAAGCTCGCAGTAGATCAAAACCAAACCAAGCATCTATAGACATGGATTGGACTTTCTAAAAAAGCCGATATGCGCTATGATGCTGCTGCAATCGATTGGAGCGAGAAAAGGATGCTTCGTCGTCCCGTTGGTATTGCTGCAATTAATTTCACCCTTTGATTTGACCACATCATGGTGTGTACGGTGTACACATCGGCAGCGGCTCCACATGGGCGTTCTGCGCTGCTACATGTGTGAACATATACACAGTACCTGTGCACATGACGCAGTAGCATCGTCCTGCTGCTGCTGCTGCTGCTGCATCCCTTTCAATTATGTTCCATGCAAAGGAGAGCTCGGCGGGCGCAAAAAAAAATAATCCACCTATCGATGGGGTATCGAATTTGAGTCCGAGTGCAAAAAAGAAACTCATCGCAGCGTTTGCACCGTTAAACCACCAATGGGAGTTAGGTGGCACATATAGCCACGGCGACGGAGCATGTTCACAATTTCCGTACAATATTTCAGGCCATCCTTGCTTCTGGGCGTTAATTACTGCATCCTCGGACGAGAGCAAGAAAACGAAAAATAAAAAAAATAAAAATCTCGAATCACAAAACTACACGAAATGAAAGGAAGTTCTTTTGTCTTTGCCCGATCCTTTGTGTGGCGTTTCTTTTTCCGTACTCATGTCCTTATCAATTTTTTTGTTGCCTCCACTAGATATAGCTACATGTGCATGCAAACATGGAAAACATGCATCAACCATGCAATTGGAAGGAATATAATTGAGTTTGCTCGATGTGCAGCGGGGTGGCAGTAATCAATAGCAGAAAAGGATTCTTTTCTCGTCGTCGCGCCGCGCCCGCCGGTGAGGGTCCGCTATTCCAATCAACGAGAGCTGCACCCACTCTATTTTCTGACCAAGCACTCTAACCAACCAACGATGATGATGGCGATGTCGATGATGAAGATGATGTCCTTTGTGAGATATTGAAAATTGTCGGTTTTTATTTTTGGTGTTCTTCCTGTGAGTTCCGTTCGGTTTTTTTTTTTTTTAATTAATTCTGGGAACTTCAACAACAGGCTAATTGCATTTCCCTGTTCGATTGAATTTGCATAGAGGGTAACCATAACGAAACATGAAATGACCAACCGGACGTGGAGCGCGGGCGGGTGTCACCGTCAGGACGTACGAGCATATAGTTAAAATTTCGTAAAAAAAAAAAACTCTACACATATGCGCCGCAGGACAATCGAACTGATGTGAAATCAAAGCGCGTTTAAGCGAGTTAAAAAATTTTAATTAACTGCATGTTCTGTTTGTAACTTTTTGTCGAGCACATCCGATATGATTGCGACCACCAAATTGAATTGAATGGTCCTTGTAAGCGGAACTCATTAGGTACATGTAGTCGGGACTTATTAGTTAATTATCTGAGCGAAAGGGATCCATAACCACTTTCCATACATAATACGAGTAGGTACACTCCTTTGAGAGTGTACATTTCTAAAGGAACGACGAATGATTGACAGTCCGAGGGTCTCTATCAATGGACTTATGGCTTGGGCCCGCTACGGGCATAAAGTCAGACGGTTATTCGTTTGTCTATTTTGTTTTTGCGCGACCACATTTCAGACCTCCTAAAACAGCTACAAGTGCACCACTAGTGAGTTCACAATAAAGAGGGCCGATGGGCCAATATAGACGTGTGTTGTAGTAGATAAGTTATATTAGCACCTATGTCTCCAGAAAGGAGACCCTCTGAACCGCGCCAATTAGAGAGGTATCAATCTTCTTAACATTGCCTACAAAAGATCTTATCTTCCGTGTTGTGTGAACGGCTGAAGCCTTTCGTAAACAACCTGATTGGTGTGGTTTCAGGACAGGAAAGTTCCCTATAGACCAAATATTCACACTGCGGCAGATCTTGGAGAAAACCCAGGAACTTCAAATCGATACCCACCACCTTTTCATCGATTTTAAGGCTGCCTATATCACAGCATTTATAGGGACGAACTATACGGAGTAATGTCTAGTTCTGGCATCCCTCCAGCGCTGAGATTAAACGAAGAATAACTCTTGCCAATCGCTGTTTCTTTGGGCTATAAGAGGCAATTGAGTAGCAAAGCCCTCTCTCCAACAACTAAAGTGACCCTTTATAAGACCGTTATAATCTTAGTCCTGCTCTATGGCGCAGAGGTATGGACCCTCTCAAAAACGGATGAGGTTACTCTTGGTTGTTTCGAGAGGAAAATTCTTCGAGTGATTTTTGGTCCCATCTGCATAGACGGTGAATGGAGGAGGAGATACAATGACGAATTGTACGGGCTGTACAGCGACATCGATCTAGTCAGAAATATAAAGGTCCAACGACTGAGGTGGCTGGGTCTTGTTAAATGAATGGTCATGAATGCTCCGCCCGGAAAATCTTCGAATCCACACCCGAGGGACGGCGCAGTAGAGGAAGACCGCGACTCAGGTGGCGCACGCAAGTGGAAGGGGACCTTAACCAACTTAGCGTGCGAAACTGGAGACAGCTGGCTAAAGATCGTGCTGGCTGGAGACGCTTGTTGGTTGAGGTCTAGCTCCACCCCGGACTGTAGCGCCACCTTAAGTAAGTAATCAAGAAAAAGTGATGCCAATGCTTAACATTTTTGAATGTAGCCTGCAATGATGGAAGAAATTCTCACACTTCATACTCTTTTCAACATCCGAACTGGATTCAGAGCTGTCTGTGAAGAAAATAGCCGCTGTAGGTCTTGGAACGATAACGTAAGCGCCAACAAATGTAAACAGTTCTTTTGTAGAGGGGTTTAAAGTTCGATAGAAGGGTTTTTTACTATTCGATGGGGGGGGGGGGGGGAGTCCATCTCCAAATTATAAAAATAAATTACAAAAAAATGCATTATCAAAGGAAAAATATATATATATATTAAAAATCAATGGCAACACTTACAAATCTCAATTTTCTCAAAAACTAGAACACAGCATAACGGATGTAGTAGTTAGTTGTTGACTACCTTTTTTGGATACAGTAGTTGACACCTCTCTGTTCAATAGCAATTTACTCCATTCCAGTTAATTCTTTCGAGAGAGTTTTTTTTTTTTTCTCCAAACGTATTTAACAAATTCATAATATTTTCCCGCTTTTCTTATATTAAAGGCTCCTTCAGTGGATACTGGTAAACCGAATTGTAAAATCAATCGCCGAGTTTTTCTTTATTGTAAAATTTTGTGATTTTTAAGGAGGACTTCCAATTTTGTTAGTAGGGATTTTTTCTGAAATTCTCAAAATATGTATAAAAACTTTAGCTATTTAAAATGGCAATGTCTATCTGTATATAAATTATAAATAAAAGAGACCTTTGTACACTCATAACTCGAGAACGGATCTTTCGATTGTCACGATTTTGGGCTTTATGGATTTGTATTGGCCCAAGGAACTACTTTTTGTCGTGAAAACAAAACTTTAAGGCGATGAATATGGGATGAAAGTTTGAGTGGAAAACCGCAATCTGGAAAAAATAAACTGGCTAGAAAAACGACGAGTGCCACTTCAAATAAATAAAACAAAATTAAATATTGAAAATTTTTAAAATTATTTTATTGTAAGGATTCGTCTTACATTAATTAAGAGCGATTGCAGTAATATTATCAAGGAATAGCAATAGATTCAACTATTGGCAGGGAGTGCCAATAACTTGTTCATATGGCACCACAGTTGTTGGCACCGCCAATAGTTCAATGTACTTTGTGCCAATAACTGAAGTATAAGACGGTCATTTGTGGCAGGTTATTGAAAATGCTCAAACAGACAAAAACTTACGATGAGGATCGGCTACAACTTGCTAAATTTTAAAATTGCAATAAACTCGTTTCAGCCATGCTCCTTAAAAGTTTTAAATTTAGTTGTAAAACACGTAAACTAAATTGCTACACATAAATTAAATATGTACATATAATTAATTAATTTATTACTATTGTTTAACTAATGGATTTACTTATATTTGTTTTGTTTTACTTAAATATTAATTTATCAAACTGTTGCATTTTTGTTTAATAAAGAATAATTAAATGCATTTTAGCTAATTTTTAATCATTATTTTTGGGTGCCAACAAAAACCATATTTTCGTAGAGTGCCAACGACTGAAGTTTTTAAGAGAAATTTTTATAATGCATAACAAAGCTTCACTTGTTTAAAGAAAAAATGTTCTTATGGGTGGCAATAACTGTATCGTTTACGCTAAATCGATCTGGTTTTCAGTGTTCCACTGGGACAGTAAATACTCCAAGCTTGCTTGTGTTTACAATATTGAAAAAAAAAAAACAACATTCGACTTTCCTTTTTTTTAATTGTTTTCCTTAAACTTAAAGTTTGAAAGTATTTTTTGTCAAAAACTATTAACAGAATTAACTTGATTTAAAAACAATATGAAAGAACGAGTTTCTGTCTTTCAAAAATGCTGTAGTACTTAATTGTTAATGTTGTTTTAAAATTGTTTTTTCCTTAAAATAAGTATTTTTTTTTTTAAATCAATAATTAAATTAAACAAAGCGACATAGAATCCTCCTCCCACAGTAAAAGTGTATTTAAACCCTCTAAAAAAAAATTTGTTGGCGCCTAAGTTATCGTACTCTTCCCAGGGCTTGAGGTAGAGATAGCTTGGGACCTATATTAATCAACTCAAAAAGACTACAGAATATGAGTCTTTATCCATCCAATATGTGGTTGATTTGGCCCAAGAAGTTGATAGTTTCAATTCAAGTAGCCTCCATGGTGCTTTTCCAAATTTAGTAATCTCAGCACAGCAGTCCGTTAGATTAATGTAACAATCAGACTATAATTCAATCCAGTTTTCCCCCTTTCTGACTGCATCTTCAGTCACCCTAATTACCTTCTAGATTCTAGTTTGATCCACAACATACGCTCTGATAGCCGTCCGCTTCTGGTCCACAGCTGACTCCATGCACTGCGTCCATTTAGGTCAAAGTGACATCCACCGCATAACCATCAAATGCCGGCTCCAACATTGTAAAACGTATACCTCTGCAAACGTGTACACGCCTGCAACCCAAGGCAAGACCCAAATCCATGTTAAATGCTGCACAAAACATTCCACCAGCATCACGGGCTTTGCAATTCCGGTCGCAAACAAACAGTCAATCAATCCATTGGTGGTCTGAGCGCGCGATAACGCCCCCAGTTTTTGGTACGCACGATTTCGCGGAAAAATCGGCCCATACAGGCCGAACAGTGTAGGCGTCCACTAAATGCGTCCGCGCAGCAACTTGTATCCACAGCAACAATCATTCTTCCTCGGTCGCCGGTGCGCCTGCAGTCCGGGCCAAGTGCATTGTGCAATTAAAACGGTACCCGAGTAATTATGTTGTCATTACGAGAAGAGATTTGCATGCACTCTCAGAGCTAGTGCACCGCACAGCCTCCATATAACAGAGCCGGTATCGGTCTATATGTTGTTCGAGGGAGAAACGTGATGATTCCACTTGTGCGACAAAATGCACCACACAGGATGAATGTGGTTGTTCTAGTTCTTGCCATGGAATAGGATACTGCACGACGATTACAGTATACACGCGCGCGGAGCGATGAGAGAACTTGTGTGGCACAAGATTGAAGACGCACACTTGCCATCGTTGCAAGTTGTGTATACCATGTTGGGGAATTAGTGGGCGCAAATGGCGCGCCATTAGGCGAAGATGAATGTGATATGGATAACCGGCGAGATTTAGGCAGAGTGCGCTGAACTGTATAGATGACTTGCAGACCGCACTCTCTCATCATCATTATCATCGTCATTTCAATGCGACGCCAATTAAGCAGCGCCACACGACACGATACGGTCAAACTTTCCCATCGCTCAGTGCACTCCCTTGCACTTTCCAAATTAGAACGATTCCGTTCGAGGCACGACTATTTCGGGGTACATTCCCACAGGCCAACTGGAGCCATCCGCAAACTGCAGGCAATTGCGAGCGCCATTCCCATTTGTGAAGGCACCTTTGGACAATAAATCGCATAAATCAAAACGAACGTCGCGCACCACCAGAATAGAGACCCCAGACCCTGCCAGACACGACACAAGCTGATGCGACTGTTACGAATTGTTTATTCCACAATTTATGTACTCCAATCAGCAATGAGTAGCAAAACACATTCCGTCCGGACCCAGACACAGGCCCATCCGACGTGGAATCACAGCGCTGCGTCGGAGCATCTCTTATATGCGCTCTCTTGTTGGAACGTAATCAGGAATAGCCATAGAATCCAAGTTCAACCACATCCACTTGCTGGTGTAGCTGCTTAGTCGGGATGGGATCATCCCGCTCTCCCGTCTGTTAATTTCGAATTTTTCTTTTCTTTTTTGTACAACTCTATGTTTACCAAAGCCCCAAAATCACGAAGCAAATCGTGCACGACTATTCTGCGTGAGCCATGATCAATCCCCAGTCGAGCGAGAACTTTGGTATCTGGTGCGCGCGCCCCTGAACTGGATCCGCACAGCCAGCAGGCGGGGAACGGGGATCTACGTCTATTGTTACATAAGTCGAGCGTTACGATTAAAAAATGGTTGCGGCTGCGGTTGGTGGGACTTTTCCTTTTGTTTCCATGAAAAGGCGAACTAAAAAAAAGTGTACGCGCAAGATGCTTGGCGTGTCTTCTCATTGGGTATAGGTAGAGGAACCTTTATCTATAGCGAATATTTTTGTTGGGTTCCTTTTTTGCGTCAGTAGGAAAATCGTGGATCTTGTTGCAGCTATACACCACCGAGGGGTAGAGTCGCAGTTTGGGTTCAATTGTTATGTCTTTTGGCTTCGGAAATTGGGCATTTTTATTGGCTGGCTGAAGGTGAAAACGTTCAGCTAGGCACAGGCAGTTATGATAAAAGCGCAGTCATAACTGAATATGATTAATTATTTTGCAACAATGTAGCGCAGGCTGTTTGGCTGTGGATAGTTATGCTGATCAGTTGGTCTAGTTGGTTAAATGGTTGCCTGTAGTCGGTTGAGTTGTTGTTCTGCGATCGATCCAATTGTGGGTAAGTCTGTTACTTAATTCACTTTTAGCAACGCGCAGCTATAGTCAGCGCCATCTGTCGCTGATTCCAACTAAAAGAAGTGAATCCTGGTACATTTTTCTAACATTGATGGCTAACGCCCGCCTGCATTTTGCTACCAAGGAGTTTGACAACTTTCTAGTGAGGTTGTCAACGGATGTAAAAGACTTTACATAGTTCCGACAGCAGTCCAAGCAGTGAACTTTAATTTAACAGTTTTTTATTTTTATTTATTTTGAAATGAATAAGAATAATCTGATACAGAAGGAAAAATCAAAATGCAAACTGTGTATTTATAAATAGCTGAATTTATACAATTCAAAATAAAAAAAATTAAAAAATTAACAAAATAAATGAACCAAAAGTATGAACTTTTTTGAATCTTTTCTTTTTTGTTGTTTTGTTGTTGTTTTTATCGTCTACAAAAGTTCTGTCATTTTAATGCATTAAAAAGAATTTATTATGGGATATTTCATTCGAAATTACAGTACGGTATAAGCTGTTGGGGAAGTGGATATCTGAATAAAATTCAGCCTCTGATTGTACTTCAGAAGTGTGCTGTACGGAAGATCTGCAATTCGTCTCGCTTAGCCCACTCAATGGTATTATTTAAACGCATGGATATCCTCCCGGTTAGGCATTTATTTTATTTTAAGGTCCTAAAGATATTTTTTATTAGAAGTGGCTACTTGCAAAGTGCGATCTATGGCGCCTATAGCTTGAGGAGCCGTCGTCAACCTCTTGTGTCCATTCCACCCTTTCGCACCACATGCTATAGAAACTCATATTCCATTCTTTCTTGCAAACTATTTAATAGCCTTCCTGTAGATATGAACGAATACGAATTTATTTACTTTTATGAAAAAAGTGAAACAATGGCTTCTTAGTTTTAACCATACTGAAATTGAAATTTTGCTGAACTACATCGCATAATATTTACTAAATAAAAAATATTATAAGTAATACATTTCTCTTTATTTTGTATAATGAAATTGTTTTCTTATTTTTAATTTGTCACCCCACAAAATTACTTTTAAATAATGTGACATTTGCCTCTATTTATGTTAATTAATACAAAATGTCACTAACTATTCTCAAAAATTTTAGCTGCAATATTTATTATTAGTTTTGAAGATTATAAATTGTAACATGAGGATAATGAAATAAATAAATAAATAAATAAATTTTTTTTACTAGAACAAAGATCTTGAGAAAAATTAAAAAAATGATATCTGATCATAATCAATTGTGAATAGCAAGTCCTTAACTTTTTTCAAAAACGAATGATAACTTAAAGTTGTCCTGATGCGCAATGGTAGTTCATTAAAAATGTTCGGGACAGTTTAAGTATAAAAGTGTGCAAAAAGGTTTTGTGTGCGATGTTGACAAGATTTAAATTGTTAATACGTAAGCAGTAAATTTGAGAGTTTCTGCTTGGTATGTTCCCACTTTGTTTAAAGAACTCTCTCAAGACTTTGAAAACATAAAGACGTCTCTTTGGTAAAATTCGTAACATTTTAAACAAGGGTAAACTGTGAGCTAATCGATTTCTTTTGCAAATAATTCTTATCTAGTGTTTCTGTGCTATCAAAAGAGGCTCAAATGAACTAGTGTATGAACCATCCCAACTATTTCAGTAAAACAGTTTGTTGAGCATTGGAATGGAATTATTTTTACCGCACTTATGTAAAGGTAGGCAAAACATTTTACAATTATGAGAATGGAAATAGAGGTTGTATTCAAATATGGCATTGCCGGATGTTTTAAACTTCATTAGCTTAGTCTTCTCACTAATAATTAATTTATGACCAGAGAACCTTATTCTTAAATAATCAAGATCTTCTTCAATCTTCGTTACGGTTTCAAATGCAGTTCGAAACTGGTACGTGAAAACAATATCGTCAGCAAAGGCAGTTGTGGTACCATTCAGCTTATGATCAAATAAAGAATTAAGGTATATTAAAAATAAAAGCGAACCAAGCACAGAACCTTGCGGGACACCATTTTTTAAAATACGAAAGTCGCTGAGGGTTCCATTAATATTGACCCTTTGCTCTCTGAAATTTAACTAAGACTTAAACCAATCATATATTACTCCTCTAAGTCCAGCGCTATACAATTTACTAAGTAAAATGTCATGATCGACCAAGCCAAACGCTTTTGCCATGTCGATGAAAAGAGCCATTGTGGAGTTACTATAGTTTGCACTTTCATACAATTGACTTATAAACCCTAAGAATAGCGTCTTCCGTTGACATTCCTGATTTAAAGCGTTTGAAAAGAAATTGACTTTGTGTAAGAATGATATGACACGCAACTTAATTAATTTCATGAAGACTTGTGATGTGCTCTTTATCTTAGGCTGAGGTTAGCTCGTCGGATCGCCAAGATCTTCCTTAAAGAAACATGAACTTTAGGTAGAGGAGTTTCTTTATTACAATTTATTTACAGAATAAAAGAATTTTACAATCGGCGCGGCTACGCTAGTCCTGGTCGTCTGGGGTGGTAAGCGGCTCGTTCCTTCTTTGCGGATCGGTTGGGCGTGGTATAGCCCCGGCGGTGTATAGGTCCGTCTTGCGACAGTCCCGAAAATACACAGGTCCACCTTGCGGCAGTCGTGGCACTCAGTCCGCCTTGAGTCAGTCTCGGCAATCCACAGGTCCGCCTTTCGGCAGTCCTGGCACTCAAGGTCCGCCTTGCGGCAGTCGTGGCACTCAAGGTCCGCCTTGTGGTAGTCCCGGCAATCCACAGGTCCGCTTTTCGGCAGTCATGGCACTCAAGGTCCGCCTTGCGGCAGTCCTGGCACTCAAGGTCCGCCTTGCGGCAGTCCTGGCACTCAAGGTCCGTCACATTCCCGCCAATCCTCAGGTCCGCCTTGCGACAGTCCTGGCACTCAAAGTTTTTCTGATCGAAGGACTCGGCAATTCGCCAGCTACCCGCAGGCTTGCTAGGCAACAAAATTTGCAAAATAGGACAACTATTTGCGGAAGAAGATCAGCGGTACACGAGATTGGTACGTTCAACGCTGCTGTGTTATGCTCGATCGGTTGTTACATTACATTTGCTTTTATTGAACTTTTTGTATATACAATTTGACTTAAACTAGGTAACAAATGATGGTGAATAATTAATATTTATATGTGTTGGCTCAACAATACAACGGTATACAATGATTATTTCTTAGATCTATTTTATATAAATTGTGGTTGTCTTCTCGGATTCATACTCGTAGTATGCATCGTTGTCTGGGTTTATCTCAGGGAGTTCAAGTCCGGGTGTTGATGTTCCTTCGGACTCGATCGGTTGTGATCTCACTGGTGATCTTATAGTGTTTTAGTTCACAAGCCGGTGTGAATTCTATCCACCAACGCAAATGCCATATTGCGCAGCCATTTGTGCATATATCGCCATGCTGTTGTCATAGCGAGAGTGTGGCGAGGTGGGGTAGCCACGGCAGTTGGTGGGTTGGTCGGCTGGTTAGGCATAATCCCCAGTGGTTGGGTGCATGGTTGTGCACTGTGCGTAGTGCACATGCATTGCCTCCGTAACTTCTGGGCAGCGAATGAAGGGGTGGTATGGGGAAAGTGTTATTGTAACGAATGCATCGTTACAGACTTTAGACAGGGTTGATAACAAAAATATAGGGCTATAATCTGTTAAATTACTCCTATTGCTTTTTTGAAGAGAAGTATGACCTCAGCCCATTTCAAATGATGAGGAAAACAACCGCTGTAAACACTAAAGTTAAACAAATAACTTAAACATCAACTACAAACAAGGCAATTCAATAAAAAGCTTAATAAGCCATCACTAGTGCAGAAGTTATTATTTTTTAAAGAACAAATTTCTTTATATATCTCTCCTGCAGTAAGCTCATTTAAGACAAAACTATTTGATTGTATATTTTTTGTAATCATATTGGAGGATGTAGAACAATTATGTGATCAGTTTCCGAAGAAGGTCTTAATTTTATAGAGATTTCATCAAATTTATTTGAAATGGTACTGGAATTAGATACATACATACAAGGTGGCGCAAAAATAACCTTCCGATGTTGTTTGGCTGTAATTTAAAAAAAAAATGAAAAACTTTGATTCTTCTTGTGGAATATTTTTATTTGGTCTTTTAATTTTTTTTACATCAAGTCGAGAATATTATGTCATGTAAATGGCCGCCGCCACAGTTGATTGTCATTTGAGCCCTTTTTATGGCATTTTCCATCACTTTGGCCAAAACTTCCGGCGATAGGTCCTCACATTCTTGACGGATATTGTCTTTAAGAGCTGCAAGAGTCTGAGGCTTGTTGACATAAACCCGCGACTTCAAAAGCCGGGAACACCGCTTTCAGAATATCGGTTGTGGCTCGCGCAGTGTGTGCCGTAGCTCCGTCCTGTTGGAACCACATGTCCTCCAGTCCTAAATCGTCCAATTGTGGTAGAAAAAAATTGGTAAACATGGCCCTATAGCGCGCACCGTTCACTGTTGTCGTTTGACCAGCGGCGTTCTGGAAAAAAAAATGGCCGCGTCAACAGAGGCGATATTCTCGGCACAACGGGCGCTCCTGGACCCGCCACTCTTGGCAACGTCTCGTGTTGTGCCAGTCTCTTCGAGGCGAGCGGCTAAACGTCGCAGTGTTTCACCAGTAGGCGTTGGACGGCTAGGAAATCTGCGACGAAATTCACGTTGTGCCAAAGTCACCGACCGATTATTGCTCAAATAAATAGTCACCAATATTCCACGTTCTGGAGCAGTGTAACGTAACATTGTTTATTAACGTGTATTTCGCATGTGTTTACTACACAAATGTCAAAACAGAACTGACATTAGGGGCCAATCGCAAAATTTATAGCATTTTCTGATAGGAGGATTACTTTTGCGCCACCTTGTATATTAACATAGTCAACCATAATTTTATAAATTTCTGATTTTTGATTTTCTTTTCCTAAGATGCTATCTACCACTCTCCACTCTTGTTTCACATTTCCCCTTGCTCTTTCAAAGATGTCTGAGTAAAAGTCCATTAACGAAAAAATTTCTGTGAGCAACTGAAGCCGGAGAACAACATGGAACGTCTAATAAAGCAAGGTTCATCTAGCCCGCGCGTCAATCTGCTACATTCTTGTTATTCCACCTGAGTTGCATAAGAGGTCAACATTCATGCTACCAGCGTAAGACTTCCAAAAAATTACCACCAGTTCAGGCATTCGTTGGCAGATTATAAACGTTAACAATCTAAGTATGGCCAACGTCACAATTTCTCCACATCAATCACCACGGCGTCACTCAATTTATTTGTGATCCCAATTACCACCTCACCCCATGAAAGGTAAGCCCTACCGACATGACAGCCGCATCTAGGTATAGGTACTCGTACGACAACGTATTAACCCCAGCCCATTGTTGTTTAATTACCGGCATAAAATTAATGCCTTCATGTCGCTCGCAGAAGACTCAGCGAGAGCGTAACTAATATAATTCCTCGCATGTTCCCATTATCATCTCTCAATAGTAGACATAACCGAAGCCAGGTGAGAATAGGGCGTCACACACGTTGTTGTAGCGGTTATCCGCGTAAGGTTAACCCCTTGTTGTACGGCGCGAAGGACTAAGGGGGATGAATGCGCGCGAACGCATTTCGTATGCAAATTGCCGGGGAAGAAAAGAACGAAGCCACCGACTTCTCCCATAGTTGTGTCTCACCGTCGTCTGAGCAATTTGTTTTGTTGTGTTCTAGAGAAATTGATGAGACCGCAGGTAATTGGCTTTAATAATTATTTAAATCGCTCGATGAGGTCGGATCTGCATATAGAGATAGGCAGAGGCACTTGCTGGTACACACATGCGATATGCATGCCTTCGTACAGAGAGAGCTATCAGCTCGAGTCCCCGTTTTCGTGATGTAGATGCAATGATGATACATTCATAATCGTGAGCAATTATTGTCAGCGATTAGCAGTGAAGGGTGGGTTAGGGGGGTAGGGAGACATGAATCCGCAGCGCGATCGAAAGTCGAATTTAATTGCGGCCCGCACCTGTTGAAATGTGTTCGCACATCGCAATTTGCTGGCAAGCAGTCATGTGTGAGGAAGACTAATGAGCGCCGCGCAGTGTTCAAGAGGTCCTTGATCAATTTGCTTATAATACCTCGAGGGATGTGCATTTGATAGAAGTGATAGCTCATGGGCTATGAGTTCATGTATACACAAATAAACCGTGCTACAACAATCAGAGGTCGATGAGCTTCAAATTTCACACATCTTCGGCTGATGCAATTATTCAAAAAATTCATGCTCAGAAAAGATTCTATGGAATTCGACTTTCAGAGCGTTCTTATAAAGGGATGGCGACTGTAGGCTCAATGGCATCTTTTATCACTCCGAACTCAAGGCATCGTAAAGGCATTTTTATAAGAGGATTATAAATGGATAGCAAGAGGATTACTCTAAGGCTTGGCACAATCTAAGAATGAGAAATAACAGAAATTATTGCATTTATGATGACCCTACCAGGTTTAGTGTCCCGATTCAAGTATTCAACTAAACTTATGAGGTCCCAAGTCGATCTAGAAATGACAACTGGTTGTCATATTTGAGGAGTTAATTTTCAAGTGATTGAAATGAGATTGACTGCACTTGAAAGACCGTAACCAGACCTCCAATAAAGCTGAACGAATTTTTTAGTAAGAATTTAAGCTGATTCTAAAAATTGGCTTAAGACCGATTTTCTGTTGTCTAGCCTATGATGTGACAGAATTCGAAAAAAAATGAGAGGTCTCTTGCTCATCTGAAAAGTATAATATGTAAAACACGAGTACCAGTCAATTTTAAATATTTTAAAATTTCGCTCTGGTTTTCAAAATACGAGTTTTGGAAAACAGCAATTTTCGCATATAATGAAATATTTGAAAACAGGTAATCTTTACATATTATAAAATACTAGCTGGTACCCGCGACTTTGTCTGCTTAAAATTAGTACTTCGAGTCACCCAATTAAAATAGTTATATCAACAACAGCGCCTCTTATCGGGTCCAATACTATCCCAACTTAAAAGACAATCAATCAGACCTAAACAACTAAATTCATTGGTAAAATACGCAGCAAATGTATTTATTTCTTACCAAAACTATAGACACCTGATGAATTTTATTATCCCTAACTAAATAATTGGTTCGTCATTTAAACTTGCGTCCCCTTCTCAGAGGTCCCATCTTTTTCTATACCAAAATTCATAAAAATTGTTTTTTGCGGTCGTTAAAAGGTAACAATCTTACTTCCGCATTTATAATAGGTGTTAGAATTATATCAAGGCTATCTTAAATTTTCTGTGCAAAAATTGCAACTGACAAGTGACAACAAAACTATGTTTTGAAATAACAAAGTGATGCCAAAAATTTGTTTTTATAGCTATTTTGCGATCACCTTACGTGATGAGACTATCGCATTTGACTATCACAAAAGTGACTATTACCTATCACCTTACAGGATTCCACCCCTGGTTTGATAGGTAATACCACGGTTGACACTTTAGTATTTTTTTACCAAATTTAGTATTTTTTTTTTTTTTTTGCTTTTTGAGTTTTGGTAATTTTTATCTGGTTATTCTAGTTCCATTTTTCAATGTTAAAAATGTTAAAAGAAAAGAAACGAAATATACGAACTCGATATCACCTAATTTAAATCCTGCCTTACTGTTTCTGAGTGAATGAATTGCATTTTTGCATATGCGTCAGCCAGCACCAACCATGTAAACCTGTTTTATTCAAAAACTTACTGAATGCACTCATTTTCTTCTTTGAATTTCGAAGTACCTATTTTCTATTTCTGTTTATAACTAAAGTGGGATATGGATAGGTTAGTTAATCATATATAATCATAATCATTATTTATTATAAAATTCTAATTTGTTAAAGGTTTGTTATAAAAAAAGGCTCGGAAATGCTCTGACCAAGAATTAGATGTCGTTGCAGAAGAAAATGAACTAAAAATTTTTAAGTTTTTTTAAATGTTTTATAGAACTTTTATACAAGCAATTTTAAAAGTCGAATAAAATAATTTGAGTTTAGAAAATCATTCAAAAATATTACTATTACATTAGTAAGTTAAGTCTTATTTATTTTGTTTTATAAAATAGCCCTTAAAGACTGATTAAGTCCCTACAAAGCTATTGTTTTAAAAGAATTCAGTTTTTTTTATATATTTTAAAAATGCGTGTTAAATAAAGATAAAGTCTACGCTTTTCTTTTAGTTTCTCTGAATACTAAGGCTGAAAACACACCGGATAAAGCAAATCGTGTTTTTTTTTTTGTTTCGTGAAACAAGAGAACATTGTTTCTTGAAATAACACACACAAGCAAACGAAACAAAACACATGTTTTTGTTTTGAAGTGCTTTGGTGGTGGTTGTCGAAAATATATGCCATTGTATACGAGCGACACATATCGAATGCAACAAACCTGTTTCGAACCAGCGTCGTTGACGATAATTGCCTACTTTCTTATGGCGCAACACACACCAAATGAAACGAAACATAAAAACCAAAGTAAAACGGAAAAACATGTTTCGTTGCCGCTAGCTGACCTGTTGTTTTTTGCAAAACAACATTTTGATTCCGTGTATAAGATTGGCACAACTTCATCGTCTGAGTCCGACCACATGTTGAACAATACCAAAAACAAGTTGTAATTCAGTTTTATTTCAACGCACACCAAACGAAACAAGAAAACTAAACGTTTTGTTACATTCTGTTTCGCTTGGTGTGTGTTCAAAAAAAAATAATGTTTTTTTGACTACCGAATCAAAAACGTTTTGTTTGATCCGGTGTGTTTTCAGCCTAAGCAAATGGACGTTTTTACACCGCCATGGCGTTTTTTAATATTATGTTCGTAAATCTTAGGATAAGCATTTCCACATTGGCTCAGGACTATATATGTATGCTATTTTTTCTATTTGTGTTTTATCAACATCTCCAGATTTTTGGTAAATTTTATATTGGTTTGGTAACTTTTTTTTTCAATTTTGTAAGTAATTTTTTTTTTCAAGTGGCAACCACACACACAAAATGAAGTGGATCCCAAATATTTAGTTCATAAACTAAGTACTCTCGTCGGTCGTCGACTCTATTTCATGGCGTCGTTTGTACTGGCGTGATGAATGAAAGAAAAGTATTTCACTGAATCACGTAGTTCAAATTTAATGTAGTAAAATTTAACGTTTTCAATTGTTAATATTTAAAAATAGGAGAAATGCAAAAATCAGAACCCAGAAAGTCTCTTTTTTTTTGACATTTTATTCGTTAAGATTTGTTGAACCGCAAGATGTAAATATACTACTACAGCAATAATGGGATGGTGTTCGTAATCGGGACATGATACCCAGTTTTTAGTGCCTAAATTACAAGATATGGATGTGACCAACATGTGGTTTCAGCAAGACGGTGCCACATGTCATACAGCCAGAGAAACAATTCAATTACTGCATGAGTCATTTCCAAATCGTGTAATCGGCCGTTTTTGCGATCACAATTGGCCATCCAGATCTTGCGATTTAACGGTGTTGGACTTTTTTCTTTGGGTTTTTTTTTAAGTCAATGGTCTGTGCAAACAGGCCCACGACCACCAATGCCTTGGAAGAGGAAATTGAGAGGTGTATTAATGAAATTCAGCCACATTTACGCGAAATGGTCATAGAAAAGTTCAAATAAAGTGTACGGACTTGACTAAATTTTCGCTCCCATACAAAATTCTCTCCAAAATTTAGCTGAGCTGAGTGGAACGCAGCTCGAGCTAAATAATCAAACTTTTGTTTCAGAATGTACGTCATGTGTCTGTCAAAATTTTGCGTGCCCATTTAATGGGTCGGCACATTTTCTGATGCTGAATTGTGGCAGATCGATGTGTATTTGTTGTTCTATTGCGGGAAACTATGCAAGGATGAACTTTGTTAATTATTACATGGACGAGATGTCCCTAAAATCAGAAATAGTTGAAATAAGAGAGAATTGAATTTTTGAAGGAAGATTTTTCAAAGAACAGCTGTTTTCTGTGACACTTATCCGTCAAAATTTAGCTAGAACTTTAGCTAAAAGCTAAGTATCCTGCTCGAGCTTAATTTTATCTCCCATACAAAAATGTCTACAAAGATAAAATTTAGCGAGGTAGTTTAGCAAAGCAGTATCCTGTTCGCACGCTAAATTCTTAACTTCATATAGATGGGCCGATGAAAAGTCTCCACTCATTTAGCTCGCTAAATAAATGTCCGGTACATTAAATCGAAGATAAATTTTGACATAAAAAAGGAGGAAACAATTTGTGTTGTGTTTACTTTGTGTTTTTTTTCAGAGGAAACCGTACAAAACATTTGTGCGATAAACAAAAGAGAACGCAAAACCAAAAATTCCGTTTCTGCTATTATAGAACTTATTTCAGCTGCTGCAGCAATGACAATATCTTCTTCAATTTTGCTTATATCTATTGTTTTGGAACGATTCAAACAATGCATTGTCTTTAAAGTTTCTAATTGGAAAATTGTATGTACGCGAATAATTAAAATAACGTTTACTGTCATGAACAAATGGTTTTTGTCGCATCTGTATGATGTTTAATATTTTAGCGAGCATTTATCTTTGGTGTGGAGAAATGATGTGGAGACTAGGGACGCTAAAATTTAGCGCGAGCAGGATACTAGACTTTTAGCCTAAAGGAGGGAAAAGTTGGCGGCCAAATAAAATTTATTTTAGTTCGAGCAGCGTACTACGCTTTAAAACAAAAACTGAAAGAGAGACAGATGACAGTACAACCCAAAATACAACTTTAGCACGTTAAGTGAGATGTAGTTCGTAAGTGGATGCATTCAGATTTGAAAGTTTTCTTGCACTTCAAATGGATGTGTTCACAGAGAATCTAGTTAAAAATATTAAAAGAAAGTATTTTTAAAAATTTCAATTGAATGTTTTCTTTTATTGAATTTTGACTTAATAAGGGGGCAGTGGTTTGTATTAGGGGGGACAAACAGCATTTTTGTATGAAAAAGTGGGACGTCTGGCATTCGTAATTAGCGACTTAGGTGCTGTTTACCCGGGAGAGCTTCGAAGAAGTCGAAAATGTTGTCGTGAAGTCGGGAAAAAAATATGTTTGATCGGAGGGTTTTACCCATCGGGGAACGGGCTATATTTAGGGACTCATGAAGTGAAGCGACGGCCTGAGTTTGGAGCTCGATTTCTACGGATTCCCTTGAGTTCCATCGTTGCATGGAAACACTGTCCCTGGAAGACGTTGTTTTTAAAAAGTCCTGTTACGTTTTCGGTGGAAATTGGTCTCCGACAAACTATGTACTTTGACAGCTCTTTTGTCAAAGTTGCATGTACATGAGTTAATGTATTTCTTGGTAAGAATCCACTAAAATCATAGCTTCAATTTCCCCTCGATAATAAAAGTATTTATCTGCGAGTGTGCATATCATATTCGCTTATCGGCTTTGTGATTGAATCTGCTTACAGATGGCTGAGCTACGCTCAGCCTCGAACATAAATCTCTCAGTTGCCTAATTAAAATTCATCAGCAGAGCCATAACTCATCGAGATCAGCATTCCACTGTTGAACCACCAGCAACAGCACCTCCACCAGCATCCTCGCGCAGTAATCAATCTTTGGTCACAGTCAAGTCAAGCCAAAGGACTCAACGGATCATGATGATGATGAAAAGGATATCTTCACTTCATCTTGATTGACGTGCGCATTCACAGCGCCGACATAATGATGGACATACCCTCTTTTGTAGCTACCCTGATGATGCGGCTACATTCGCATCGCCGCGTATCACAGCGCGTCACTGGCGTTCGTGATGAATTTGTGCGATGGCGCTTCTGCCAGCACGCTTTGTCTCCTCCTTTTTGCACACACACGTACCACCAGTGTCTGTCGCACATAGCTACGGCACGATCAAACGATCGAGAACATTACCCAAAGTCGGGTAGCTGCGATGGGATCCACAAAAATCCATACCCGCGCCACCCATATAATTGAAAGGACATCAGCGTCGTCGAAACACTCCGAATGTCAATCAGTGTGCTCAGTTGTCCGCTGCCGATGGTCGCGCAAGGAAGTCGCAACAGACAAAATTGCAACTCACGGGTGACGTGATGTGATCTGACGTAATAGACCAATTAAAGTTATCTCGCCAACATCAGCACAGTGCGGTACGACTGATGCCAGAGTGTAGCTGAACGATGACACGCTTGCTGATGGGCTTCTGGGTCTGCGGTATGGATATGGATTCTGTTCGGTTAAATGCGTTTCGCTGCATTTGCAGCGTGATATACGAGACCCGGACGACTTCTTAATCGGGACTAATATGCATGTGCATGTGTCTGTGGTCTGTGGTCTCTGATTTCCATATCCTTGTTGCAATCTTCGCACGTTCATCGTTCCTTTATGTCCATCGATTCGTTTCCCATCCAATTAAGGGGCGAGTATGTATGTGTGGGTGTGTCTGAAGCTACATGGTCTGGCAGTGGCATATAGCATCTAAAAGATTCATATTAAGTGCTGGAACAATTGCTCTGTGTGCGGCACACATCAACCGGAAAAAGGTACAATAAATTATTCCCGAATCCAGATTCCAGACTTTCGGGGCCGAAAAATCGATTAAATCCTCAAAAGGACTATATTTCGGGCATGCAGCCCAGACAGGTGGTAGTGTGAGTGGCGTCCTGATGATGTGTGGGCACGAGGTAGAAATTAGTGGAAGCTTTTTTCCACCTGCCGAGTGCCTGCTGCCTGATTCGGATTCCTAAAGGGCTACGTCAACGTATATACAGTCCTTTTCCATTTTCCTAGGGATAATTCATTTTGCATATGCGAATGCGGATTTTTTGAATCGGAAATTTTGCGAAAGTGCGGCAGGAATGGTGCTTGCTATACTATGTGCGCACACACGGTGTATCCTTTGGGACATTTGATCGTTCGAATAATTCAAATAGCCATTCAGGCAAGTTGCTGTAGAGAGGCGAGGACTAGGACTATATCTGAAGGACAATTCGATAGGAAAATCCATTTAAACTTTTTTTATTCGTGCGATTGAGCCGAGCAAATTGTTAAACGTTCCACGGGACGGGCGTGAGTTCTTCTTTTGTTCGAGGCTCTTATGGGTGAGTGGGTGGGAAAGTCCTCACATGTATAGCGACGGGTATGTGTATTTGGAAATGCGAAACTTTAATGTCAACTCTTCATTTGGCGGAAAATAAATTTAAAGCTGGTGGCCTTGGACGTTTGAAATGCGGGAGTGTTTGGTGTATCTATGTCCCCTGCCCGACAAAATTGGGGCACAGGTCGTTGGGGGTTCAAGGGACGTTACGAAAATAAAATTGTGACGTTTGGAGTCGTCATTTTGTAAGGAACAACTTAGCTCGACAGAGTTCGGTTGACAAACGAGCGAGCAACAATATTTCAAAAGTCAAAACTTCCCATGGTTAAAGCAGATTATGATCTTCTTTAAAAGTCAAGATAGATAGATTATGAATTGGGAGAGCCTTCAAGAGGCTCTGGCACTGCGGCTTCTTAAAGGTGCATATTGTGCCTTTCCTGGTAAATTCCTACAGCCATTTTCACACTCCAGAGGCAGTCGGGAGGACAAGAATCCTTGCTGTATGACAGCAAGGGTTGCTGGATTGACAATTTCATCGCCAAGGATGTTCTTTCTCAGACGACATAGAGCCGGAAGAGAAGTTTCGACGACGATGCGGTGGAGATGTTTTTGCCACGAGACCGCATGGCCGATGAATATTCCTGCTAGGATCTTCAGGCTTTTTCTGTCCAGATTATTCAGGAAGATCGATTTTCTGGAGGAGAATTTGGGGGAAAATTATATGGTGCAGTTCTGCCCAGCTATGCTGTGCCAGATCTCGTTTGACTTGATGCGAGATAGGTTCCTTATATCGTTCCTGAAATGGTATTTGCTGACTCCGCAGAAGTTCAGGTCCAATAAGTGGTTGCTCCGATTTTAGCCAGTGATATAAATGCTCTGTGGGCTGAAATCCAGTGGAGGATGACTAGGTCTTTCTTAGAAAGTTAATGATGTTTTTGAATGTTTCTAAGATAAGTTTAGATTTTACGGCAGATGATGATGATTTAAAGATAGATATGGTTTTTCCGTCTGTGTACCAGATGATGTCAAGTCGTGATGGATTGGGTTTATATTTTTCCCAGTCTTGCCTAGGGGGGTCGCATGTCATCGAGAGGCATGCTTGGAGGCTCCATGGTGTCGAGCAACGACAGATGACCTCGCTGATAGGAATGGGGGTCAAAGTTGTTCCTCCGTTTTGTAAAAGGGACTATAGTTGTCTTCTTTCGATAAACAAAAAAACCCTCTTTACTACACCATATCTGAACAACAGCTAAAACGTATTTCAGTTTTTCTGAGACCGTGCTTTCGAATTCGCTAATGACAAAGATTGCTACTTCATCGGCATATCCTATAGCATAGATCCCTTGATTTGCCAAGGACTGAAGTAAATCATCAAGGACAAGGGACCATAGGACGGACGAGAGGTCACCCGCCTGAGGACATCCTCTAGTTGTGAGTGCTGAGAATTACACATCATCGATGCGGGTCTGAATTATTCTACCATTCAACATGGACATTATCTATCTCCCTATGATAGGAGAGTGTCAAAGTTGGTATGGCACATTCTGCTCGGAACAATTGTTTGTCGGGAAGTGTAACGATGATTGACATAAGTTATAAAAAAACACATCAATTCAGGCTTGTAAATTTTCTATCTATTGGCTTTAGATCGCCTTCAGAACCAACCCCCGGTCTTACACCTCGATACCTATAACGGCGGCCGACTTGGAAACTCTTCCACCAGACTTATCGAAGACTTTTGGGTATTCTCAATCACCGCTGTCGACTGAAATTGGGACGAAAACGGCTTTAGGTCCAGAAGATCGCTCTTTAATGTGAAAAACTTTCGAAGTTCGAAGCACTAGTGCGCCGAAGACTAGTGCGCCGTTGCCAAAAGAGACTTAGAATCGAGGAGTTTCGAAATTGAACCCATCTTCATTGACTTGCGGCTGCATCAGTAGAACTTATACCGACTGTTAAATTAATCGATATCTCTAGCGACATTTGATTCCAAGGAGGCTCTGTTCGAAAATATGCCCAAAAGGAGTGTGTTCAAAAACAAATTGAGTTTAGTCTTACTTGAGAGGCAAAAAATCAACAAAGACTCTCCTAATAACAGGATTCCCCTGGGATAAGTGTCAGCATTTTTGCATTATTTTAGTCTGCCTAAGGGAGTTGTGAGCGCAGTGGCCAAGTGGTTACTGTGCCGGCTCAGTACTCCTGTTTTTTTTTGACTGCGCCACTTCTCGGGGAAACTAGACAAACATCCGAGAGGATAAAAATCCCAATACGGGCAAAAATTGTGGGACCTTTCAATCGGTCCCACAAATTAAAACTCACTCAAGGGGAGGGTTTTGCGAAGCTAGGCCCAGGATCGGGTCTTTTATGAACCTGTTGTGTGAAATTTTTGTATTTTTTTGCAAATGTCCGCCCAACTAACGCGCAATCACGTTGCAATAACAAAGTACAGTAGCGGGCACCACATATGATGAGAGTGAAAACTTCTTAGGGGCAATCTTGTGCGTTTAAAGGGGTAGCACTAAAAAACCTAAACTGGACAAAACAGAAAGAAACCTATCTGCCTAATGGAGGTAGATAAAGAGAGCTGGAGATTAAGAGGTATTTCCAATCTTTTATTCCCACACCAATGAGTTGGTGCTCTTATCGAGGAGAGTTTTCGTTTTCAGTTCGCAGGAATATTGGGAGGCACTATTTCGAAATCAAGCACAAGCTCCAGCAAGCCCCCTTCGATCACATATACCCTCAAAAGTCGGTAATCCATATTTTCCGAGAGTTCCATTTACTAATTGCATGCGGACTGTTCGAATCTCCGCAGCACCCTCAACCGGGGACACACCCACAATATTCCCTGATTGGTTATCAATGCACTGGACTTCACTTGTTTTCCAAGCAAAGTAAAAAAAAGAGTTGAAAAACAAAAAAACTCAAACTCTTCCATCAAAGGCGCAGGATAAAAAATGCAAAATTCAAATTCTTTTCACTGGCATTCGTTGCATGTACATACACAACACCCATCAGAGGATATGTATGGAGTCCTCAACAAAAGGACCAAACAGAAAAATGCAAAAAACACCCATTGCACGGATGCGGCGCGGTCATTCAATGGACATGCACACCAAAACAAACGCATTAGCTCTTAGCCCAGCTCAAAGGATGCTCTGGTACGACTTTTTCCCATTCGTTCGTCCTTCCAAATTGGTGATTCCATTTTTTCCCCTTTGTTTTTGTATTCCTTTGCAGTCTTTCGTATGGCGCGTCCAGCCTTCAATTTCATTATCCCTAAAAGGCTTAGTTTCGTGCGGCCTTTGATACTCGCGTCGGTTGCACAAAAAGTCCTACAAATGGGTCAACAACAAAACCAAGACCTATAGAGCGATGCCAGCAGGATATTGGGCACTCATCGCTGAGTGGAAAACGCGAAGTTCTTTCAAAATGGAGTTGGCAGCCGGATACCTAGAGGGAAATACAATTTTCCACGTTTAATCGAATTACTCGCATGCACATGAGAGGCTCAGATTGCATTTACCGCTAGGACAAAGGACGGACTGTTTTATTTATTTTTTTTATTTTTATTTCATTTTGCATTCGCAGTAGTGATGGAAAAAAATTCGATACACTCCTTGCGCGCTGTTTATATTCATTTTTTTTTTTTTTTTGTGTTTTGTCACACATCGCTCGTCCTTGTTTTTCGGGTGAAGCTGATGTCGGCTACAGCCATCGATTGGACCAATACGGCGCGCGACGGAAAAATATAGGAGCCCGGTGCTCTGCGCTGCAATAAACATGGAGCTAATCAAATGCATACACACACAAGCAGGACACATGCGGAGAGAACGCCTGGTGTAGCCAACCCGGCCAGCAGCGATCGATGGTTGGAGGATGTCGGTGGCTGCCTTCGCATCCGAAACGATACTCCTTCGCCGCGGATCACAAACTTGAGAACAGGAGTTGATGGAAAGTTTTTCATTAGACAAAGTCCTGCTGCTTGTGGGGCCGGAAGGGATGGGGGGGGGGGGTGCAAGGGCTGGAAACAATGAAAAAAATCAAAAGGAATGTATTGCCCAACAACTCGGCGCGATGGAGGGGTAAACATGCACTATAAGGATGCGAAGGACATGGGTTTTCGTTTTTATTTTGGGAAGAAGAAAACTGCAGAAGCAATTTATTCATTCATACTCATAGTTGGATAGAATTGATTGGAATCGAAGCTAGTTGCTGAGGCGAAGCGGTGCAAATGAATGATGGACAAATGGAAGGACGAAATTGTATTTGCTTAGGGAGATTTTGTTTTTCAGACGATGATGCGGGTTGCTCTATATGAGATTTTCAATTGAAACGTTAATGGAAGTCATTGAGGCGATGCGGGCGAAAGCTTTCAATGGTTACAACTGTGAAGCAGGACCATGGTTTGTATGTAGCTAGAGAGTCTTGAAAAATTTAGTAGCCAAGTTGGTCAAACAAAAATGGATATCATATAGCAATAGGTACTTACAGAGCTGGAAATGAAGTCAGTAATAACAACCGCCAAGGAGCCGATCTGGTTTTCCGGTGTGAGGCTATACTGCCTGCCTAGGCCAGTCGTTGGCGGACCAAATTGGAATTTGGATTCACATTTAGCAAGAGTTTGTAAAGGAAAGAAAGAATTAAAAGAGGTGCAGCATATAAGAGGAAGAGACTCTAAATGTAATTGTAATTGGGGGCCTCAAACTTCTGCCTGCGCCTCCTAGAGAATTTGTACGAGAAAGATTTGACCTCTTGTCCTGCATATTTGTCTGTGGTAGGCTTCTGCGGTAGTAAAACCAATTAAGGTCCTAAAGTTCGATTTATTGGGAGCAAAATTTGTCATCTCCATAAATTCAAAACGGCACGTGATGCGCTAAAGTCTTTCATCTGCAGATTACGTCCAGCATAAGATTTGATTTACTTAGAGCTTGTGGCATATCCATCATGGATTCTCAGTGGTTGATGAGCTGGGCTATTAAGCCAAGGGTCTCTGGTTCGACCCCCGAAAAAAAAAAACAGAAATAACATCTCAAGGCTTTTTCTCAGGTCTCATCTCTCGCGCACGTCCAACAAACATCAGAATTTATAACTGCCAATGGAGGAGACATCCAATTGGATGACGAATCCGAGCTGTTGAATTGAGAACTGTCTGAACTGTCTCAGGATAGTTTATACTATCGATACCACACATGCCCCTTTGAATAACTCGAGAACCACAACAAGTGGCCTTCGAACGACTGTGTACCAGTATCACTTATAGTCATGTGAACCACTGTCGGACTCAAGGTTTCTCGAGCTGGTCAACAGGGTATGAATTTGAATTCGTCAGATGTAATTCACACTGTGAGTTGCTACACCTGTGCTGTGAACTTGACCTTGTATTTCTCTGTCTGTCCTTCTTCACAGTAGTTTTATTGTTTATCGAGAAGTAACGATCTTTCGTGGAATTCCTAAAGTTTGACCAACCCTTTGCTTGTTTTTTTGGTTGTTGCTAGTGATGCCAATCAAGGCTTTTCATGCCTTTTAGACATTATTTCATTAGCTAAGGCTTTAAGCCTTGTTTTTTTTCAAAAAGTCATCTTTGTTTTAGTTTTTTTATTTTTGTGTTTAATTTTTGATTTATTGTTCCAGTTTACCTAAAGAAATTATTTTAGGCGTTATTTTATTAAAAAAGTCATCTTATTTTCTCAAGTTAGGCATTTTTTCGTCAAAATTTTTTTGGCAACGCTGGTTGTTGCACTGGTCAAAGGTCCAGTGAACTGTCTAAGTTGTAGAGGCGCACAGCTCTGACCTACATCAAGCTTCGGATTTTTTTAAGCCATGCACTGGGTGTTCACTGTTCATATAATAAGTTCGTTTAAAATGTCTACCCCTTTCTCAGACTTTTCAGACAGGAGTTGATGGAAAGAAAAAGCACAATCTCGTGGAAAAGATGAAGGAAAGTGCATTAAAGTTGCACGTAACTTGCTCGATTCAACTATAATCGCGCTTTGGCATTAGTACTGTTGATTTAAGAGATTGATTGAGAACTTCAACTTCAATTTAGGCTTGGGGTGTTAAAAAGCGGCGAACAGAATGACCGGACCCTCTGCTCAGGATTGCTCTAGCATCTGATTGAAACCGGCGGATGAAAAATTTTCACGAAAACAAAACTGGCTCTTCTAAAGTCCCCACCTTAAACCATTGAGGCTAGTTCATGTAACCGCTAAGCGGGTGACAATGGGTATAGACGCATAGTTAATGACAATAACAGTCCTCCCGCTAGACCTAAGCCTTTAGGCTCATTGACCGCGAGAATCTTCCCATCACGGGTCGACGATCAGAATAGGATTCTCGATCAGGATTTCCGGAGGCTTTAAAGTCGGTCTAATATTCTGCGACGCCATTTCTTCCAAAATTCCACTTGAAAAACAGACCAGCACAGTCTCAAATATTTATGAACTTTTCTTTCTGCATTCCAAATTATTCGTCCTTCATCGTAGAGGCTTCGTGCGACCACCTAGCTTCAACATTGCTTCCATTTCAAAGTTCTAAATTAATTCAAACGCTGAATGCGAATCATTTACTCGCCTCAGACAATGGCTCCTGCGAGACCTTTAGAATGCTCCAAAGAAAAACTCCCATACACACAAAGAGCAAGAGACTTTATGCAACTCTCTCTCTCAATAATAAAATATGCTGTTGCCCATCTTTACTCATAACAAATTTACTCAGTCGTTGTCATCAATTTAGAATGCAAGACCCTTTGCCTACACGGCAAAGGACGAACGGCCGAACTCCATCTGGAATGTTCTCGTTCACCTAAATCCAGCACAAAAAACACGCTGCTGCATTACTGACATTGTCAGCAGGATTCTGTTTTTAACCAGTTATCGTGTGCTCGACGCCGACGCCTCTTCGGTGGCGTTTCCATGGAATTCGTTCACTTACGAAGCTTCACACGAAAATTACAAGCTGTCGTGCTGGGGCTAAGGCACTTGCCGTCGCTCGGTGGTGTGGGCAAATGGCATAGAAGACCATCATAACACGCAAGGACATTTCAAGGATATTGCATCGAAGCGACGAAGAGAACGAACAAAAATTTAAGCACTATAATAAAAATTGAAAATGAGCATGGGGGCAGAGGGTGGCGAACGCCAACACAGTGCATCTGAGGGAGAAAAATTCGAATGGAACTCATCTTTCGTTCATGCGATATTTTAATAAATAATCCAAAAAACGTGCAGCGGATTTTCGTGGCACATAGTCGGAGTCGCTGCTATCTGTTTTCGCACGACGACAACGACGAAGACGACGACGGCGATGGTTCGAGTTGAGAATGCACACGGCATTCTCCGTTTTGAAAAATGCAAGAACCCTAGGAGTCGGCTGTTCTATAGGTACCTGCACGTGTGGGGGTTTTATTCCCTGAGTTGCCATGCAATCGCCTCTGCGAAGAACCAAGGTGAATGTAGTATACTTTCGGAGAGAATCATAAACGAAATTCGACCAAATGCGGACTGTGGGGCTGTAAGAGGTCTTCAAATAAGTTACACTCCTGAAGGCAATTTTACCATACTTTGGTTTATTTAATTCATCAAACAAAGTTACAAAACCTTAGTGATTACATGACAATAATAAAAACAAAATAGATAAAAATAAATAAAATACATTAAACATTGTGATTACTTATTTGCTATTAATTACTTAAAATTAATAATAAATTATTTTTAAAAGAAAATCAGCTCAGACTAAAGTCGATCATATCGCAATCGGATTGGTTACTCTTAAGCATGATGGTTCATTTGAAGCTTAGTTTCTGTGGTCAGAAGGCAAAACAGCTTAAGTCGACTTTAGACGAAATTGAGATTTGATGCCATTAGATTCAGCGTACCCAAATCTATTTTGTAAATTTTTCAGCTTTATATCTTTAAAAAAGTGGCCCCAATTTCAAACATAAGCATAAGCATAAGTCACTAGAGTCAATAGAGTACAAAAACTTTAAACTGCTCTCCTGAACAATGAGTAAAACAGACTTAAGAGGTTTTGCCTTGTGACCACAGATTTGTTCTGTGATACGGAATATTAAAAAACAATCAGTTTCCAAGCATCTCGCACATTTAAGTTAATTAAGGACAAAATATCGAAACAATCAATATGATTAGTCAATGATTAGAATGAACATGACCTCTTAGAATTTTCTTCAAATGTAAAGAGGCAAGATGCCAAATAATTTGCATCTAGTTTCATAGGAAGACATGCATATCTATATCCCAGTGAAGCCTTTTCACTAATACTCTAGTAAAAGGTTTTTGTATTCTCTCTGTTCTAAATGAGTGAACTTCATACAAAGGACAAAAAATAGTACTACAATATTCAAGAGTAGATACAACAAATGCAAAAAACAGATATTTCAAAGTGTGAGGATCACAGAACTTCATTGAATTGCCATTGACGATTAAAAAGTCTGACTGTAAAAAAAGGAAATAAAGAGATATGAACAAGACACATTCAAGTACCTACCTATACCTAACTAATTGACAATCTGAGACTATATACCTACACAGCCTAACAAGTAAATATATGAATATTGAGTACCCTCCGACTGTCAAATAGTAAGGTATAGGTAGGTACTTGAATGTGTCTTGTTCATATCTTTATGTTTCTCTTTTTTACAGTCAGTCGGGTTTTTTGTTTTTTAAACTACCTATTTTTATTTTTATGTTTTTAGCCTACGACACTCCGGGGAAGAATACGAATCTTATGACACCTCACTCTTCAAAATCGGTCAAGCCGTTCAGGCTACACGGCGTCACGTAGGAACGTACATAGGATACGCGCGAAACGCATAACCCTCCCTGTGTCCAGTCGGGTAATAATAGGTCTATTGGCGTATGTTTCCAAACCAAACACTACAAATCTGTCAAAATCAACAAATTGAGCAAAACTCTCTCAGAGAGTTAAAAATAAACGCCAAAGTACGTGGATAGATTTCGAGCTACTTTTAGCAACTTTCATCTTCGACATCTAATCCATATCACAAATAAATATATAACTTACCTTTTTGCAACATATATGAAACATTCTATGACAACATTCGACCACCACCGAATTTTCTTTATTTTTACAGTTTTCATTGTTCTGTGCAATTAATTTTTAAGACGGATTTTAAATTTGTTTCTTGAGAACTTTGTGCATTTGACATATTTATCAGTACTTGCCGGTTGAAATTCTCTGAGCTGTTTCGAGCCAAGAGAGGAACCACTCGTTACTCGTTATTTTGCTAATTTTCTCTTTTTCTGTCATTTTTGATGAGTACATGTGTGATTGCGATCGATTTATATCGATTGCGTTCGATTCATACTGCTGCCGCCAAAAATATATACACTTTAGAGAAGAACGTTAAAATTTTTAATTTTCCGCCTAATAAAGAACCTTTTTCTTATGTACAAACTTAAGGTAGATATACCGTAGATTTTCCCCAAAGATAAAATTCACCACAGTCAGTCTTTCTCATTTCTTTTCTTGCTTCAATTGTTACAATTTGGTCATTCCATTGTCAAACTTTAAAGCGTTCGTTTCGAGCATTAATAAATGAAGTTTTATAGCGTTTAACGAAAAAGTGAATGTGTTTTATTTCTGAACTCAAAGAACAAAATCTTGAGAAAAATTTTACACATACCGAGAACGCGAACGAACCTAATGTATATATTTAGACATTATAAACTTGAACCGAACACTCAACATTATATTCGTTTGATGTTAAACTATCTAACTAAACTAACTAAAAATAAATGATGCGATTTTTGGCTGTCAGCTAGGTGCGAAACATGGCTGGGAATGAGTTGCGATGCTATTGTGAATAGATCAGAACGTAATTTATTTCACAGTTCAGTGTATTCCATATCTTGACATTTCTCACTGACATTTGTGTGACAATTGTTTTTGTTCGTTTTTTTTTTTAAATTTAGTTTTATGTCTTTTTTGTTTAGCCTATGACACTCCGGGGAAGAATACGAATCTTATGACACCTCACTCTTCAAAATCGGTGAAGCCGTTTAGGCCACAGGGTGTCCCGATGGAACGTACATAGGATACGCGTGAAACACATAACCCTCTCTGTGTGCAGTGTGAAAGTAACTCTCCGTTTATTTTATAAGAGAAGTTGATTGATGAACGATTTCGACAAAACAATAAACTTTAACCTTTTTCAATATTTAGGCGCAAGGAATTAATTAAACACCAATTCGATAATCTGATAAGATCTTCTTTTAATAACATGCAATTTTGTTCAGTTTTTATACAGCGAAAGACTTTCAAATAATCTGCATACAAAAGGATCTTTGAGTTCAAAAATATGTTGGGAATATCGTTCATAAATAACAAGAAAAGGAGGGAGCCAAGATGGCTTCCTTGAGGCACGTCGGGAGCTAACATTAGTAGGTGAAGAGAAAATGTTATTAATACGAACATACTGAATACGACCTTAAGTATGATTTTATCCAGCTTAAAAAGTTGGAGTGGAAACCTATTTTTTTTAATTTCAAAAGTAATATATCTGTGGCCACAAGTAATATCAGCTTAAGTCTGTTTTACTCATTGTTCAGGAGAGCAGTTTAAAGTTTTTTTTACTCCATTGACTCAAGTGACTTAAGCTGTTGTTTTTTTGAAATTGTGACCACTTTTTTAAAGATATAAAGCTGAAAAAAATTTACAAAATAGATTTGGGTACGCTGAATTTAATGGCATCAAAATCTCAATTTCGTCTTAAGTCGACTTAAGCTGTTATTGCTTGTGGCCACAGATATTATGATTAACACGATCGAATGCTTTCGAGAAGTCTGTATACAGTGTTGGCCAAAACTAAAGCACGAAAATATATCGCTTAGGAAAAAAGTAAGGGAAATTCAAAAAAACCTTGGATAACTTTCTAGCTTTATTTTTTTTTAAAACAATATATATCAGTCCTCAATTTCTTATAAACAATTTTATTATAAGAAGTTAAGGGAAAATTGTTTATAATAAATTGAGGACTGATATATATTGTTTAAAAAAAAATAAAGATAGGAAGTTATCGAAGGTTTTTTGAATTTTCTTTACTTTTTTCTTACGACATCTTTTCGTGCTTTAGTTTCTTATAAACAATTTTATTATAAGAAGTTAAGGGAAAATTGTTTATAATAAATTGAGGACTGGTATATATTGTTTAAAAAAAAATAAAGATAGGAAGTTATCGAAGGTTTTTTGAATTTTCTTTACTTTTTTCCAAGCGACATGTTTTCGTGCTTTAGTTTTCGCCAACACTGTATATACCACCTGTGATAATAATGCTCATTTATGTCCAGGCTACATTATTCGAACTCAAAATCGCGACATTTTCCATACAAAATTGCATATTGTGACCTAAAAAATATTAAGTGTGAAGGTTAAAAATGATTATTGGTAAGGCCCTACGTCTCTTTGATGCCCTTTCTCAAGTCCATTTAAAATGAAATTTGAAAAAAACTGTAAGGTTTGTGCTAGTGACAGGGAGAAATAGTACTAGTAGTAATAGTATTTGAGTTAATCTCACTTAAACCAGTTGTTCAAACATTTTAGAAATTGCAGTCATCTTACAAATTATAAATTGGAGTTATTAGAGAACATTTCCACTTATATAGAAACTCACCACTATCAAGGGAGCGATTAAAAATATTTGCTAAAGGAACAGCAAATACTTTCGCACACTTCTGTAAAATAATAGCAGCAATTCCATCCATATCTATTCGTGACTCAGCCTTTATCTTAATTATAACTTGTTCAATTTCTGAAATTGAGAGATTTAAGCTATCAATGCTCAAACCGCTATCAGAGTCCTCAAATTGATTAACAAGATGTATGTTCGAAGAGCCATCTAAATAAACGGATTGAAAATGTTTAGCAAAAAAGCTACAAACAACTAAGAGATCGGCTGATAGTATGCCATCGTCACGCATTAGATTAGGAATGCCATTTGGTTTTCGATTTTAAATCATATTCAACAGATAATAAATACTAGTTACATTTTTTTTGCAATATTCGATATTGCTAGCATAGATCTCGATCATTGTAAATTGTTTATATAACTTATTATTTGTATTATTCTTTTATTAAACCAAACTGGTTTTGAACCAAGTTTTGTGTTTACTTTTGTTGTGAATAAGGCAATTGCATTACGCACAACTCTTAAAAATGAACCATAGCTCTCTGCAAGGCAGGCACGTAGCCCCCGAAAATCTTAACAAAAAAAAAAAAAAAAACTTTAACTTTCTTTGTGAAACAAAGATTCGTTGAAAGGCGTGACAGCTTGTTTTCGTTTGTAGAACTCTTCAAATAATTAAGTCTTGAAGAAATAATGAGCAGAACCTGGTCGATTTTTTCGAAAGCATCAACACTTTTGGCAGCGGTCCAAAATAGTTATTTCCTCATAAGTCTCATTTTATATGCGAAAAACTATTCAGTTTAACGCTGCCCTTATCAATTTTCCTAGAGAACAAATCATTAGATTTCGTTTCTGCAATCGATCGCACAAAAGAAGTTCAGAATTCCCTTAAGAACCTCAGAGAAAATGGCGACGATTTTTTCGAAGAGGCTTTTCAATACCCGCATCCCAACTTTCCGAAGACTTATTTGAAGTTAAATTAAGAGCTCCAAGAACTTCTTTTAATCAAAGAACACATTCCAATCCGGAAACCTCTTTTACAGAAGCCTATTTTAGAGTGTCTATACTGATTCCTTGCATAGATTCATGGTCAACGAAGACATTCTACCATCTGTCCACGCTTTTTCCCCAGGTTTTGCTGCAGTTGAGCGAGCGAGATAATGCAATTTCGTTGTCAGCTGTGAAAGCTGAGTACATTCTTTGATGGGAAAAAATATCGTCGAGTGATCATTCTACCAAAGTTTTGAAATTGCTTTTATGTGACAAGACTTACTTTAGAGGTATAAACTTCGTGCTTACGGTTTTGGCCACGCTTCCAGTGACCACAGTTAGTGTTGATTGCTGAAAGAATTTTTCCAACAATGAAAAGGATTAAAACAGTGCCCCGAATCATTATGGGAAATGCAAGATAAAGCTCACTTGCTATGATATTTGTTAATTCGGATATTAATGTGGATTCAGATAAGGTGATTGATCTCATGTCAAAAAAAATCAAGACGTCTTCTGCTTTGAAAAACTGTGTGAAAAAAATTATTTAAGCATGTTCGTTTAAATATACGATTTAAAAACTAAAAAAACAAATCAATGAATTGGAATATATATAGTTTTTTGTTTGAGGAATTTCTCGTGAGAGAAATGTGGGGCTCCGTTAAAATAAGAGGTGGAGTTCCACTGTAGTCGGTATTGCGACCTATAACGTTTCCCCTTCATCGAAGAGTGAAAATCATATCTCGAAGTTGCTGTTTTAATAAAAAGCATGGCACCTCATTGAGTGGACTACAATCCCCAGTTGGTAGAGGTTGTTACTAACAAAAAGAAAATGAGTTCCTAAAATGCTTGTACAGATCTTTCTCTGACCAAGAGCAAGAGACGGCACTTATTGAGCGGTTTACATTTTTTTTAAGTCTCGTACACCCTACCTTCGTCAAATAGCTAGCTGGTCTGATAAGTAATTCACTTCCCTTAGGGACAGTTTGAACTTTGAATTCTGGGAAGATGTCTTCCTTTGTAATGAAATTTATTTCTCAACAAGCTTCAAGTCCATATTTCCAGCAGCTAGCAAACGATAAGACACAAAAATCATGAAGGCATTTGTCTTAAGCCTTGGATCCATCACTACTTAAAAAATTCAAAACAAAATTAAGCTAAGTGCTCTTGTTAAAAAACATTTAAATAATTTAAGACTACAAAAATACTATGTTAAGGTCTGTAAAGAACTTAAAGCAGAAATACCTCGGTGTCGAGATAATTATAATCGTAACAAATTGTCAATAAGTGCTGGTAACTCCAAAAAGGAATGGCGTGTTGTTGATGAGATTCTTAACAGAAAAGCTGCCAAAAGAAACATTGTTTTAAATATCAACAAAACACCTGCTTCCAAGTCTGTCCAAGTTGCTAATTTGTTTAATGATTTCTTTTGTAACATTAGCTCCTTTCAGAACACAATTAATAATAATTTTGATTCTCTAAATGTACCCGTTTTTGAAGGAATGGTACGTCAATCATCAAGTTTCTTCTGTGAACCTTTTCCTGCTTTAGAGATCCATAAAATAGTTTGTTCCTAAAAACTTGGAAATCTTCCTCCTTCGACAATATGTCAAGCTCTTTGTTAAAACAAATTAGCTTTCATGTTTCCGATGTATTGTGTGTTTCGAACTGGGCATTTTTCCACAGTCACTAAAAACTGCAGTAGTTATCCTACTCCACAAAAAGGGCGATACGACAGTTTTAAAAAACTATCGTCCGATATCTTTGCTGCCAAAAGTTTTAAAAAAGGGTATTAACTCTCAAATATTATCATATTCATACAGCATACATTACCTTAGCGATCATCAGAGGTGGAAAGTCTGCCGAGACTGCTCTATTAAAATTAACAACAGCATAAATTATTCAGATATACTGTTTATTGATATCACTATCACTTTTCATATGGTAGATCGATATTATTAGACAAACTATACCGTTAAAGTTACAGATGCTATACGTACGGATGGTTTGCATTATACTTAAAAAATCGTAGACAAATGGTCAGAATCAATTTTAACTATAGTTCCCAAAAAGCCATTGCACTCGGTGTTCCACAAGGCTCAGTTTTGGGGCCTATATTATTCTTAAGCAACCTATTAAAGGTAAAATCACAGCATTTGCTGATTATACTGCTCCCTCTTATTCTAGAGAAGTGTGTTTAATATATTTTGTGACGTAAATTATGACCTTGACTTACTAAGGAAATGGTTTTTAAGCACAAATCACTTATCAGCGACAAAGCAACGTTTATGATTTTTAGTTTGAAGTGATATTTTGAGGATATCTTCCTATTTTATTATCATTCTGGTAATTGTTCACGTTTTTGTTTAACTAACTATGGTCAACATTCTTTTAACAATTTGGCATCGTGCTCCGATAAATGCTTTAGAATTGAGTGTGTTGATAATTTTAAATACTTAGATATTTTATTATACAACAAACTGAGCTGGTATAATCGCACTGTTTATCTTATACCATGTTCCCACCAACGTGGGAATGATAAATTACGTGATTTATCATACATTTTCGTGATTTATAATTACGTGATTTATACGTGTTTAAATTTTAATTACGTATCTGTCATCGCAAATCCACACAAAATAAAATCGAACATACCTGTTCTTAACTTCAGCACTTTATTCAGCAAACAAAAAAGAAAGAAAAACTGTCAAAAAATTTATTTCAAATTCAATTTTCTAATTTTGTTCGTGTTTCGGTGAGTTTTTATTTTTATTAAATTCATGCAATGAAAAATTGTCTTATTCTTGGCAGGTATGGCAAAAAAACAGAAAGAATAACAATGGTGTTGGACCCCTAATGTCAAAGTCGACGAAAATGTCAAACTAAATCACTTAAAGTTCGGTGGAGACGTCTTTCGTGATTTATAAATCACTTCGGCTAAATCACGTTGGTGGGAACATGGTATTAAGCAATATTTTAACAATTATATCACCTCTATCTTTATTGTAATCAATCATTACTGAAACTCGTATATAATTACCGGTGACCTAAATTGTAATTTACTTAATGTTCGTACTTCGGCGCAGTTAATTGAACGATTTAAAACTATTGACTTGACACCTGTCAACGTATCAACTGCTACACACTTTGCGTACGACTCTGCTAGCCTTATCGATGTGTTTTTTGTTAATGATAGTAGAAAAGCCCTGCTCTATAGTCAACTCTCGGCGCCGGGCTTCTCCAAACATGATCTGATATTCCTCACTTACGATATCCAGTCAGACGCAGGTAATCATGCTTTTGCATATAGAGATTTTAAAAATATTGATTACCAGAGTTTACGGTCCGACGTTATTCAAACTCGGTGGGATGATATCTATTTTATGCCATCAGTAAATCAGCAAATATCATTGCTGGAACAGTATGTTCCATTGCGACATAGGGTCCCTATTTCCAGACCCCCCCCTGGTTTAATCGATACTTATTAGATCTGATCCATAATACAGACTCCCTGTGCTCTACGACACATATCGGTCACTTCGCAACTTAGTTGTCCTTCGCGTAAGGGATGCAAAGCGACGCCACTACGAACATATCCTTAACCCTGAAATTCAGTCCGGGAAAGTTCTTTTGCAAAAACTGCGTAAACTAGGCAATGGTAAACAGCGTTCAGGTGCAAATGATTATGTAGACTGCAATGTTCTCAATTCGAAGTTCGTGTCGGTCACTGTGCTTCCTTGCATTTTCAAATACATAACACATATTTTTAATCACATAATTACCACTTGTGAATACCCCCTTTCGTGGAAAAAGGCTAAAATATTACCGATACCTAAGTCGCAAAGCCTGACTAACACTGAGTATAGACCAATCGCAATCTCACCATTTTTATCCAAAGTATTTGAGAAAACCACGCTAAAACAGATCCAAGCGCACCTAAGCGCCAACAAACTTTTGAGTTCCGCCCAATCCGGCTTTCGCGCGAAGAGGAGTTGCAAAACTGCACTCTTACTTGTTGTCGATGACATCCGCAATGGCCTAGAACTGTCCCGAGTTCCTGACGTTGTTGGGCTTCTCGAAAGCGTTTGACACGCTGGACCACTCTCTCCTTTGTAAGAAGTTGCGGTACGAATTTAGATTTTCGTCTCTGGCAGTCAAACTCTTGCACTCATACCTCGAGGGCCGGCAGCAATGTGTGGCAGCCAAATATCTTCGTTTCTTAGAGTTCCCGCGGGAATTCCGCAGGGTTCGATTCTAGGGCCCATATTATTCTCACTTTACGTGAACGAACTCCCACAGCTTGTTAACCATTGTACCGCCCATATGTTTGCTGACGACTTCCAATTATTCTTGTGCTGCCCGCAGGATATAATTAGTAATGCGATTGAACTGACGAACGAAGATCTGGAGATCATACAACAGTGGGCCCTCAAACACAATTTATCACTGAATCCAGCGAAGTCCAAGACACTCTGTATTTATAAGCAGTCTCCAGATACTACCACTTTCCGCCCGATTAAATTAGGACAGTCATCCATTGAAAACGTCACGAAGTCTCGTAATCTTGGTGTAGTTTTCAATGATACTCTTACCTGGACAGGTCATGCTGCAGCTACTATCGGAAAAGTAAATAATGGGCCTCAGCTTCGATAACCTCATTAAGTTCAGAACGCTAATCCTCTTTCATGGTGTTATACAGACCCAACAGCCTGAGTATTTGTACAGCAGATTGAATTTTCCCAGTTCACAAAGAACAGCCATCATGATTCGGCCCAGATTCTATTGCTTGCAATCTGAGCGCTCATTCTTCATCCATGCCACTCTTCTATGGAACTCATTACCCATTACACTACGGAGAACCACAAACACAAGCACATTTAAAACTTACCTTTTCAAACACTTGGCCAGTGATACATAAATATAAATTTAACAGATTTGTCAAATATTATATTTTGTTATTAATTCTCTTATGTAAGCTTCCAATTAATTATATGTAGTCTGTCCTCACCTATCTAATGTTAAATTTTCATTTGAACTCTAAATCTGTTAAAGCCTTCACAAATTATAATATGTAATTTAACTGTGAACCTATTCTTTGAAATAAATAAATAAATTAATAAAGTCTATAACGGCCTTGAAAAGTCTAAGCTTCAATATGGGATAAGCTGGGTGGTGCTTATTTTAACAAAACTAAACCGTCACTTATAAGCCAAAAGGATGGCCTTAATAATATGCATATGGTAAATCGTACAAGTACTGGTTTTGATTTGTTTAAGAACCTTAAGATCCTTCCTTTAAGGCATCTTTACTGCTAAAATCTTCTTTGCTGATTCCGGATTTTACGCTGTCAGAAATAACGTAAACTATTATTTGCGAGTAAATGCCAGACATCTATGAACTGTTTTAACAAGTAATAGAGCCCACTTTACTAGATTTTGCTATTGTAAAATATTATAGGTAGGTATGATCGTATGAAATAAAGTCGAGTGAATAATAAAAAACAATTTACCCAGTTCGATGCTTAAAATAAGTCGAGAAGTCTGTTTTTCAAAGCATTTGCTTTATCGCCGGCCGCCACTGTGCTTCTTTCGACAAATGCACTTAATAGTGTACACTGGCAGCAACATAGGACCTGGATAAATCCACTTTAAGGACGCGCGATGCACAGTGCACACGTTTTCATGTGAAATCGTCTCGCGCGCTTAATGCCTGAAACTCTCCCATAAAGGTGATGCTGTGTAGCCCAGAGATCTAGTTTTTCGGATGTCTTGGTTATAAAATGAAAATAGGATGCTCGCTGTTTTGTGTGTGCATGTGGCGAAGTGGGTGCGAGTGCCTTGGTTCGACGCCAATCCAGCGAATAATGCGCGCACCAGGAGTTGCATTTCGTTTCACTGCGAGGGGTAGGGATTGAAGTCGTTCCATGCTTCTCGTGCTTCTTCTTGCATTTTTCATGCGAAGTAGTTGTATCCTTGTAATGGCTGTTTTGAGCTGTGTCCTTCGGAAACGAGTCGTCGCAGGGGGTGGGTCTGTATTACCCTTTTGTTTCGTTTGGTTGTTTTTCCTTGATGATGTAACAAATAATGTTCCTATTTTTTTTTTTTTTGTTGTTTACAGTTTGGTGTGTAATAAAAATGTCCTTGGTGCGCTTGGTGAATTATTTTCAATATTTTAGCAGTCAATAACTTGACAAATGGAGGCAGTGTACGGTCGGGGTGTGTCTGTGTTTATACGGCTTCCTGTAATGATGTTGATCCAAAGGTGGGGATGGAATAGTTGGATGTGGAAGTAACTGCACGGAAGGTCGTTTGGATATTTTATGAGCACCGCATTGTGAGGAGTACTGTATGCAACGAATCGGGACGATGCGGATGACAGGGACAACGTGGTGACACTAGGTAACAGCTGAACCGCATTTGAAAGAAGATTCAACCTACGAATGCACTTTCGATGGAGAATATTCCATGAGACACAAGACATGATCGGGTGACAGATGAAAGGACGTTTCAACCTAAAGCCCTTCAAAATCACATAGACGCAACATTCAGTTACCAAGAGTATACCTCCTGACTGACTAATTGCTTCATTCTCCATCCAAAAATCGCATCACAACTTCTTCCCGCAGCAGCGGCCGGTAGGCCTCTCAAGACTCCGCTGATAATCTCCCTTCACGGACCAACTCTAGCGTAAATTTATGTCGTGATCATATCTCGCGCAACACACCGCACCACTCAATAATTTCAATTCGCTGCGGCCCAGTCCGGGGCTGTAATGTTTAACATGTCCCAATTATCTAATCTTCATCCTAACCGGGTTTGTTAGACAACCCATGGGCCGGACCAAGAGATACCGTCGCTGCGCTGCTTCTCTATCCATCTGCGTTTCAGTTCCCTTCCTCGGCATCAACTGCGTGAGCAATTTTTCCAAACGATCACCATACAGGCTGCGATAATTTCCCTGCGAACACAACCGCATCGAGATAACTACCAGATACCCTATTTTGGACCAAAAAGCACGTCCACACGTCCATCATCATCGGCGTCGTGGTATACCCGAGTATGTAGCCGCGCGGCAGCAGATCGCTGTAATCTTATCTCCCAGGCGCTGTGCAGAGAGGCTTCCTGGCTCTTGGCATGTGTGTGCGCTGCATCGGCTGCCCCCGAAATCCAAGGCGAAACCATAGCCGAACAAGGGTTTTATTGCTCGCGCCCATATACTCGCATATATTGGATTTCCCATCGCGTCGTCGCGTCTGAAACTATCTGAAACTATCAATTTATGCGGAGCACTTAGATGAATAGATTTAGTGGTGCTGTCCATGTTGTTGGTGGTTGTGGCGGAGCGGCTGCTTCTGCTGCTGCTATTATTGTTATCTGTTTAGCATTCATCGCTCGTGTTTTGCTCATAAAATAGCGATGAACTACACACCGCTGCAATGGGTGGGGGTGGTCGGGGGTTAACCATGATTTCCGAAACACGAATTTCTCATTCATCGGAGGTGTATCTCTGTCTTATTCTGTGCATGTATGCGCCAGAGTGATTTTCCCGGATTGTTATTGTCTTGTAATAGGCCAATGTGAAAATTATGTGGTGCAAAGTGGCTGCGCTGCGAGTGGTTTGATTTTTTTTTGCTCCAGAGAGGTCCGTTACGTGTGCAGTTTTTGTGATGGCATACAAAATGAGCGAAATTCATGGCAAAGTGCGTGTAATTGAGGCTGACACCATAACTGGGAATGGGTTATAAATTGTGCGGGTTTGGTTGGTATGATAAAGTGCCTCAGTGGCCCAGTGCCTGGATTAAAGCTTGCTTTCAAATCCTGTCTCTAATCACACAGAATGGATGTGTCTTGGTTGCCAATACGTTTTGTATTTTTATTTGATCATTTCGAAACAGCCGTCGCAACAATATTGACCACATGTAAGAATCTGAATGCACCGCACATTTGCATAAATTCGGATGAAGGAGCTTTAAGGATTTAGAGGCCAACTATTCCCTTCTAGTACGGCCAGCAGTTTAAAATTGTGACCTCTTTGGGAAGTCACATGTTTTTGGGGGGATAGCTTTTAACCGGATTGTGACCCAAAAGGAAGTTTTGTTAGACGCTTTGTGGAACCTATCGCAGAGCATTTATATGGCTAAAATATTTTCTAGAATTACGCGTTTGCAGAAAGCGCAATATTTCGAGCATTTTCGAAAGCACAGTTCGCACTTCCACTCTTTTGCTTTTTGGAAGGAAATCGTAAAAATAGACACGACGGTTTTTCTCTTTGAAATGGGGCCCAGCCATTGTCTCCGGTGATCAAAATAGCCTCTTTTTGAGTTTAAGTAAATTTAGTTTGTTGAACGAAAAAAAAAACGACGGAAATGAAAAAAAATAAGTTTTTTGTAACAAAAAAAATTGTTTTTATTTTTTTGTTTTGTTATTAATAAATGTAAATGTGTATTGCTGAATGTTTTTCGTTTTTGCTTTATTAGTAACTGATGCTTATTTTTTTTTGTTTGCTTTTTTATTAGTTTCCTGTGCGGGCGCCCCTTTTTTGGGTCGGACCCCTTTTTATTGGCTACAGCGCAACGCGAGGAGAACTTTTTATAAAAGAGGTTTTTCCGTAATAATATGACGCTCACATTTCTATAACACAGAGGTACAAGTTCCATGCTGAACTTCGAGACTTGCAGTTATTCAAAAGACACAAGTAGGACCTCCCGTGTTATATCACTGGCGCTCCCTGAAGTCTGGAAAATATGATCCACAAGTTGAGGACGTCGTGGAACTCGTGAGGTGGGTACACCAATGTTTCGGTGGCTGTCGAGAAAGTTTCAAACAATAAACTTCAGGTTAAGGCTATCGCGAATGTAAGAAAAACACCCGAGAAGAAGTTCCTTTCTGTGCCAAAAATAAAACTCTTACAAATGCATAATGGATTTTCATAAGTCTTTTGGATGGTAAACTTAGTGGGAATAAGGCCCAGATAAGACCAACTTGTTTGTGGGAGAGTGCGATGAGAACAATAACTGGATTTATGGATGGTAACTCCTTTACCTGCGATGCATTGTGCCCGGTTTCTGAATAATTCGTTCTGCCTGATTGCAGCTCTTAGGACGCTTAGGTCTCGCTGTCTTGAAATGGTACGTTCATTTTACTTTCTGGCAAACCATGCTAATAATATTATTGAAATAGGGAAGTCTTTCCTCCCTTGCGCACGCATAAGAGTTCTTTCTGACAAGATTGCATGCCACTCTTTGTTCTTCTCTGTGGCGCTGCTTTGTAGCAAGTTACTGTCATAAAGGTGCCTGCCGGCAACCTTCATCAAACCAAGGGATTCATTGCGGCGTAATCGGGTGGAATCTAGTAAATCAGGATATACCACTGGCCCTCGGTATTGGCCTTTTAACGTTCAATCTGGTCACAGTATTTCCACGTCATTGTGCCGCCCAACATATCCGCATTCTTATACCCTATCTACAGGAAGGTCTCTGATAATGGTTTTAATATTTGAGATCTATTTTGTTGACAGTTTGATGAGCTGATGATGATGATTTAAGAATATTAAGAATCATATATTCTGCCTGCAGCCACATTTCGAGCTACAGAAAGGTCAATTATCCAGTCTGTTTACAGACAGGCGGTCTTGTATAGGCAGCGATGTCCCATGCTTTAAGATCACCGATGTCAATTTGATGGTCTTTCTTAGGACTTTGCACGAAAGTTTTGTATAGAGGAGCTCATCTTTTTTTACTGTGGCGCATGAGCGCGCTTCAATGTGATGATTTCATAGACCGTCCCCTAACCAAGCTCAAGACTTCTGGTCTGAATCTAAGTCTGCCGCTTAATGGCGAATTCGCCGCTCGATTGACTTTTCCCTCTGTAATAATTTTATCCATATTTCTGTTGATCTGCCAATTCCAGCGGACTTAATGGATGGTGTTAGTATTTACCTTTTTATGGGCTCTGGCAACCTATACGGCCTCTACTGGTTTTTGGTTCTTTTTTCCCACGAAAAATCCGTCATTTTGTAAGGCTGCTCGTAAGGAAATCTTTTTTAGCTGATTGGCCAGCAAATCGCAGAAATAACCACCAAGCCCCCAAACTTTAGAGGTTGGCTTTTGCGTCGATCCTAAACAACAGCCAGGCTTTACGGTTCGCAAACCTATTCCGGGATGTAAGAGTATGTCCCGTAGGCTTATAAGGGGTTTGTTTTGCATAATTGCATAGAGGGAATACAACCGTGAGGTAAACCTATTGTGGATCAGCTACTGCCCTGGTTGAAGCGGTCCCAGGTGCGGTGGCTTGGTCACAATTATTGTAACTCAGATTCAAAAATTAGACAGCGCGCTTTTTTCCGTGCCAAGGCAGGCCATCTCAAAGGAGACCCAGAATGAAGATAATAAGATCTCCCTATTCGAGTGCAATACAGAGATCTGTAGTTTAAAGGTTACCCCATTGAGAGGAGTTCTGACTTCAGGGGAAGAGCAGTTGTCCGCATAAAATAGCCGATATTCAGTGATAATGTCATTCCTTTCCGAGCCGCATTTTGCACACAACCTTATCTATTTGAACGCTCTAGGCGGTTTTGGCCCGCTTACCCTATATTTAAATGCAAAAGGCTTGCCCGTCGTCCACAATGGCAAGGGCACCCCATCTCGAAGTCGGTTTCATATCAAATTTGACTACAGGCATCCATGTCAAGATGTCCCCTCTTCCCTTTGCTTTCGCCGAAACCAGACTTTCTGAGCAGCTGCCAGCATCACACCATCGCTAACACTCCCAGCTGATATGGCGTCGGTGGTGTAATGGTTAGCATAGTTGCCTTCCAAGCAGTTGATCCGGGTTCGATTCCCGGCCGACGCACAGTTTTTTTTTACATTTTTCAGACTTAAATCTAACTGAAGAACTTGTTGGAATTGTCCCTAAAACCAGAAATAGAGTACAATTCTAGTAGACATGGATGGACAAGTTCATGGACCAACAACAACCTTTAGCCACCGGGATAAGTGGCCAACTGCGCACGCTCCTTATCGGTTGAGGTCCCTTTGAGCTGGACACTCCAACTTTCGGAGTATATAGTTAAAGATTGGCGCTTGCGAGTCAAGTCCACGCGGGTGTTTCCACATCGCATAGTTCGCCCATTACCACCTATCCTCCGGATGCGATTGCAACACTCCTCGAGAGCGCATTTCGAACAACATCTTCAGCCAGATGCAACAAGGAAGTCGCTTCCCCATCACGTCTGAATTCAATCACTCTTTCAATTCGGACTCCTCTGCCATGGCACCACCACCGGCCGCCATCTTATCAAACCACTTTCGGTCATGATTTCTCACTTTGCTGGTAAATCACATGAAATGCTAGCAAATTCCCAGCCATTACCTCGTATCTGGTGCCCGTTTCGCAACGCAAGGGAATTTCGCGCTCCAAATTCCGCATATAGCACCAGTGGAACGGGAACCCCCAAATTATCACAGCTCCACAATCTCGGTGAGAAAACAAATTAACAACAACCATGCGAACTCTTCCATCATCGCGTACGGAGCACCACTGGCCAACAGTCCACACAGCACCGTGTCCGTGGAATTACCCCGTGCATCTTGGTGCGATCTTCCGACGCGAATATAATTTCTGTAATTTTCTTTCCGCGTGAATCGCGAATGGGTATGTGCATGGGTATGGGTATGGGTATATGGGACCCCTCCGCTCGTCCTTCAGTCGCGGTAATTGAAGTAATTGCACACCACTTGAACCGGTGCAGGATATATGTTTATACTCCCCGGCCGTTTTTAACACCCACTATCCGCAGCTCTACGCAGTCCTTCCTGCGCGCCTCAACTAGGAAGAGAACAGCACGCCATTAAATGGACCCACATAATGATGATGACCAACAGGGAAGGTGCTGGTGCTTAGCGCAACAACTTTATCGGGCGACTACACCTCAAATTGGACTATTATAGGATTCGCTGGAAAAGTCGTGATTTACAACTGTGCATCGGGAAAACTGGGAGAAAGCCCCACCGCACCAAAGCGATGACTTCCTGACCCCGCCAGTTCAAATCGCTTCTAAAATCAAATCCAGATCAGTCATAGATAATTTGGGGAGGGAGGGGGAGCATCACTGGCTGCGCAATCAATCTGCCGCTACCGACCTCGATTTTCTCCGAAATCATGGGAACCATCGTTGGATCTGGCCAGGAAGCTGCTCCAATTCAGTTCGCTCCGATTGTTGACCTCGGCCGGCGGGCCCATTGCACACGATCTTTCGGCGCGAAATTGATCTGGATTCCTCCTCGGGCAGGAAGTAGTGGAAAACTGTACATCACATTCGCGCGGTGCATTCGGCAGGTCGTTCTATCACGTTTACACTTCGATGCTCATTTGGAGGCAGCATCCGCGCAGTTTGTTGGTACCTATGGTGGACAGATTCGATTCGCTTCTTGAAATCTGATACCAGAGTAGCAGCATATACCACCACCAGCGTATCGGTGCGGGGCACCTTGGCACGTTTAATAAGCAATTTCGCGATGTGGAGCAGATTACGCCGCCTGGTTAGCTGAGGCAATAGCATGCGGTGCAGCGCATGAGCGGATTAATCTCCGCATTCAGATCTGTAGTACTGTGCTCTTCGTATGGTGCGCTTCTTGCATCGGGGGTACTAGTATAGATCGGGATCAAACGGCGAAACGTGCTTGGGGATTTGTTTAGGGGGCACTCTTGCTCGGCTGCTGCTGTTGTTACTTATGCTGCTGTTGATGATGACGACGACGACGATGATGATGAGGCACGGGAGATGCACTTGACTTCTTTTGTCTTTGACCTTTTGTAGCTGCAGTCAGTGGAGAGAACATACTGCAGCAGTGCGGTCCGTGACAAACGACTGCATGAACGTGAACCGATTGCTGATCTGTGAGTTGGATTTTTGAAGTGCAGCCGATATTGATTGGCAAAAGATTGTTGCAGCGCTTAAATTTGAGAGCGTTTACAATGTTTGGCCGATTAGAAGCGGATGGCGACATTTTCACTGGTGAAATGGCTGATTCCATTTTAAGGCCGATGTTCCCCTCAAGGAAGAAGGTCAAGGAACTGAATTCCTGTGGAGAAATTTGTATTTTTTGAACATCAAATTGATCAACTAAGTCAATAGTTGATCAAAGTATTTTGTAAAACTATTTGAACAACGCGCACGCAATTATTGAATAGACTCGAACAGCTATACGGGGGCAATGCAGTTGATCAACTCTCTAGATTTTTTAATTTAGTTTTTTTGTGATATAATTGTGAAACAGAGTCGGACATCTAATTGATGCAACTCAAAGAAATATTGTTCATTTGCTTCGAAGACCATCAAGTTGATCAATTCCTGCAATCGTTGAATAGCCTCGTCAACAAAGTTGATCAATTCAGTGAATTTTTTTTATTTGATCACCTCATTGAGTTGTTGAATAGCGTCGATCATCTATCAATACAAATATTCCTGTTGGGCATCCCGGTAAGCAACGATCTCTATCTCCAACACGTTGGTTGAACAGACTTGAGATCCTCGTAAATTGCCGTTGAAAGGGTTTAGTGCGTTGGATTGCGTTAAACGTGGAAGGGCATTTTGATTTCAGGCTTTACAGCTGTAAAGCGGGACTATAGAGTGATGATTTCTTATGCAGACTCTAAGAGATTCTTGTCAAGGGCTGCTTGCCGTCCAAACTCAATAAGAAACACCGATTGACATGTGTAGCTATTTGTTGGATTTCTAAGTTTATAACGAAGCCGAAGACAAAGTTATGAGCCTCTGCTCAAACACGTAACTTAGTCCGGGAGCTTGCAATTTTTCTCATTTTTAATGATTTTTTACTCACTGATATTTGATGCTAAAAGTCACTCCCAGATGGCGCTGTAGATCAGTTGGTTTGAGTATAAGATAGAACAAGCAACTTTCAAGTCAACTTATTCGCATCTTATTAAAATTCAGTTAATACATTTAAAAATCTTTATTCTATTTGCTAGGAAGCTAGAGTTACAACCAACCTGCTCCCTTCTTTGGCTGATGTTCGGCCAGGATGCGTCTCATCCTGCACTGATTCCATTTTCTATTTATATTAATTACAACTATACGAGAACGAGACTACTACCGACATACTACTCATAGTGCCACTCGCATATACTGGGCCAAGAGAATATGCCGGTTTTACAGAACCGTCTACCCTCGAGGGGGTGCGCACAAGAAGGACAAAGAGGAAAAGGTCAGCACACGCCGGCATATTTACAATTACTCCGCCAAAAACCCATCAAACTCATTTTTAGAACGAACGTACATGCGAGGACGATGACGACGACCACGATGTCGTCCGTACAATCTGAAGCCTCCCTACTCCCCATCGCTGGCGGGGAGTCAATGACTATCAGGATGCGAAGGAGCCGTACGCTGGGCTTACCATGAAATGAACGACGACGACGATGGGAAGAAACACAATGACCCCGCACCTTTCTGTGAATTTTGAAACTTCGACGACCCACCTGAACGTCTATACCCACCCACACATGTACATTGTACACGTATACCCTTGGGTATGTCCCTCGGCCTCCTTAATATACCGTTTTTTGACGTTAATTCCTTTTTTGCTTCGCAACAGTGCGGGGATTCGACGATATAGACTTGAATTTCGGGATCAGTCACGTGTGTACATCACGTATGTGTGAGTGCAGGATTCCGCCACCCCCCTCGCTATAGACCGAAAAGGATAATAATCATATATCCTATTTCATTCTATACGTACTTTCGTTCTTCCCGTTCGCAAGTCCAACCCGACCAGTCCTACAGCATGGCTCCTTCAATGCACATGGTTCGTGTCATGCACGAGTGTGTATAGTGTAGGTTTGGTTTTATATTTTCGATGAGGCTTGGCTGAACATTTTTGGAAGTCATTGAACCCCACTTGGGTATGGATATGTGAATATGAAGACGAAAAGGTAGGTTTTTAGCGCGGCGTTGCGCTGAAGGGACGTAGCAATAAAACACATGCCACGTGAACGACGACTGTCATTGAGTCCTGTTTTTTCTTTTTTTTTTGTCCCCCAAAGATTGTCGATGCGATGGAAACAGCGTGTAGGTACTCGTATTATATCCTTTTGTATACAGGTGGATATCTTGGTGGTTGCCTCCGGCCTGGTTAAGAAGGTGCGGACTGGGGGCAGTGACGGTAGGATTTGCGCCTCGTCGCGTTTATTGTTTTTTGTTTGTATGTACATATTTCCATTTCAGAAGGATATTTCTTGAATGGATTTTAAAGTGGATTATTATGGGCGTTTTGTTTTTTTTTTTTTTCTTCTCGTATATGGGAGCAGGGGTGCTTTGGTTTTGTGGAACTTGCTAACGCGAGTAATCAAAACTTCATTTGGCACATTACTTTGATTTTCGCGAAGAGGAATGTGGATGTAGGCCAATTGGCCCACGGACTGGCCACTGTCGTGACTCTGCTATATTATCTGGACGGGGAACATGTTGGACAACTCAGTTGCCAAATTTTTAAATAGCTACTGAAATCAATTTTCTTATACTCAAAAGTCTTATGGCCCTCACTCTTTGGTACTCAGATTTTATATTGGAAGTGAGGGTGCCGTGAAATAGGGAAAGAAAACTTTTCCCAAAGCTACCGTTATACTATTTAAGAAGTGTTGAACTTATTCAAAACAGATCATGTAATAAATGATTTCGGTATGTCACGGTACCGAAAGGGCGAACCATTCTATATAGGTGCACAATTATTGAGGATAATTTTTCTTATTACATTTCCATCTTTATGTCCCCAACAATTGTTGTTAGGTAGTAAATTGCCAAACAAATTTTACGTTTCTGATGTTCCATTAAGATTTTGTGAGTTCGATTTTGTTAACAAACTTTACACTGCTTCTCACGATGACACGGATTGGGTTAGTTCAATTTAAGGCTGATTTTTTACCGAACCGTTTCTCTCGAATTTGGCCACCATACGTTGGAGAGTCGACTTTGAAGAGCCACGTCTGCCATATAAAATGGATGCAAGGCGCACGCAGTTTGCACTTTTTGGTAATAAAGTTTTATCATTTGAACGTTTTGCTCACTTCTGTAACTTATAATGGTAATTTGGCATTAGCGACTTAATAATAAAGACCAGATTAGACGGATACCACCAAAACATCGTGGTCGCCATAGGCTATCAACATCAACCCGTCCAATTGAAAAACCTGTTGCAAAGGAATTAATTTCTTAATATTTTTTTTGTACTTCCCGGTACTCCCCAAAAAACTTCTTATATACTCCTCAACGAAATCATGAAACGGCAGCCCTGATTGCAACTGCCATCCAAAAGTGTCCAGAAACAGCGAACCGCCAATACTTACTGGATGGTACATTCAGTGATGTTCCATCTTCCGGCTGTAAGCAGCATTTAATCGTGCACTTTGCTCATGATGTTCATGTATGCATTTGTATATAAGACAACAATAACTTGATGTGTAATAAATTTAATTACGTTCCAATTACCGTTGTGCATTTTTCGATTTTTAAGTATACATAGTACCGTGCATGTGCATATCACTGAAAATAAAACCCTGGGCACTCATTTCGTAACTTTTCAGACGATTATCGTCGAAACGATAGACCTCCAAAACCTCCAAAAAATCGAGCAGAATATGACTTATTTTGGTGATCAAAGTTTCAAAAACGATATCGTTTAGACGGTCGTGGATATACGGAATCTGCCCGCTTTGATAAAAAATGTGACTTGATTCAACAATTTGTTTGTCAATATACGTCCAACAAAATGTTTCTATCAAATTTACAAAATTTTAATAAGTTTAATCTTGTCTTAAAAAACTTTTGTTGTGAAAAAATTGTTATCGTAACAAAAAAATTTTTATTTTTATCAATTTTTTTGTTAAATTTAATAAAATGCGGTTGATTTTACGAAGAAATTTAGCAATTTGACCTTTACATTTTTGTTAAATTAACAAAAGCAGTTGTTAACTTGTTTGTCATGTTGCTAAATAAACAGCAAATATTGTTGATAATATCAACAACAATCTGTCTTTTGTTGAATCTATAAGAATATTGCTGGTTATATTGAATTATTATCTCAGTTCTTTAATTTGTTGATTCAACAAGTAAATTGATGTGGATAGCATTTAATATTAATAAATGGTACGCAAAATAAATAGGGGATAGGGGGCCACGTTTGAAAACGTTTTGCTTCCAAGTCTCATAAGAACCTATGTTTTGGAATTATTGATCTGTAACTTTTTTTATCTTAGAAATGGAACTCAACTTTAGTTTAAACGCATAATTCTATCCGTTTTATGAAGATTTCGATTTATTATTATTTTTTGACTGAAGCAGGCCCTTATGCTTGAAGGTGCACGCTCCTGTGGAGCAGCTTCGAACAAGGCTGGGGCACCTTTGAACGACAGTTTTTATAATTAAATGTTAGCCTGAATTAAGAAATTTTTTGTTTCTTAAATTAGAGATAATAAAACTTAACATAAATAAACTAGAATTCATAAATCGCTTTAATAAGGTAAGAACATTATAACATAAACAAAAAAAAACTGAAAATAGGTACACAAACTAAAATTCACATATAACTTTATTTATATAGGTACATACCTACACTACACTACACTACACTAAAAAAAAAACAAATTTTTACATAAACGAGGAGTAGCCTCAGTAACCTAACAGAAATTTAGAGAAGTCAAAAGCAAAAGTCATCATTTTTAACATTTTCAAACCTGCCCCGACCATTTTGTTCAAATCTGCCCCAACGTGTGTTGTCACGAACAATTTAGCTTTATTAATTTGTTTATAAAAAAACTTACATTAATATGGTTCTAAATAAACATTCGCCTTGGAAAAATATTTTGCAAAAATAGAAAAGCTGACCAAAAAATTGTTATACTCTTACAAAAAAAAAGAACAAAAAGTTGGAAAAGGATCCAACACGAGCTTCTACTGAAAATATGAACTGCATATTCCGGAAATAAAACATGTGACTTGTTTAGAGTCGGGAAAATATATAAAAACCCGACTATTGTTAATTCTTTATTGCCTCTACTTCTAACCGACGCTACGTTACTTGTATTCTGTACGTCTGTACAGCTCTACGGCTCGATAGCAACTGAACTGCTTGACGGGTTTTCACTCGAAGAGTGGAGAACCGCCAGCTTGCTCATATTTGAGAGAAAAAATCCCACATATGTGTGAGTGATTCGATACATGAACGAAAGCCGTTTACGTTTAAAGAAAACAATATTGACAGTATATCCCTTGGTTTACGCTCTCAAACATTTTTTTAAGAAGATTTTATTTGTGCTGTTTGAACGTGGGTCAAAGGTGCCCCTCTTTCCCCTAAGTTTAGCAATTGGATTTATTAAAAAAGGAACCGCAAAACATGGAAAATATCAAAATATGCATATATAAAACTAAAAAGGCTATTACTTTTACGGCATAATGATACCGAATGCCTTTATCAACTTAAAAATAAAAAGATCCGCTATACCTTAAACAACGATCTAAATATAGTCATGTCTTTCATTATTTAAAGTTGCGACTTTTAGTTTCTGTTAAAGAATCGGGGAACATAGCATTTGTGAAATATGACCGAGCGGAGCAACAACCCAAATAGCAAAGCGAACCGAAACCACCAATGCAAAAAGAAAAACACGACACCGTTCTGTTGAATTGTTATTTTATTAGAGATCTTTCCCCCTCAACGGCAGCTAATCGACTGACTTACAGTCTCCACAGCAGAACTATTTACAGCTTCGCATTACGATGTAACATATTGAAGTCAAATTTGATCTAGCTATTTAATTAAAGATAATAAAATGCATATTAAACAATCCTATTTTAATAATTTGCATTTCCTACCTAATGGGGTTTACGTGTTTTCCATTTTTCCTGTCTTTATTTACTTTTAAAATGTTGAACTCACTTTTTTTATGGAATTTTTATGCACATTAAAAAACTTCTTTACATGGGGTGTCAAATAATAAACGACGTCATCAAAAGCATTGCATTGAAAGGATTACATTTATTAAATTGCATTTTTTCAATTCAACACTTGTGTTATTAATTGAACAAAATGTATGTAAAATCTGCAAACAAAAATGTTCATTTCAACAGAATGCTTGTAATAAATATATTTCGTATTTTGTTTGGCTAACAAACATTTTGCAAGTTTTGTCAGTTTCACAAAAAATGATTTTTGGTTCTGTTTTAATGGAAATAACAAAAACTTTGTTAATTTAACAATAAAATTGTTCAATTGACACAATATCGATTTATTTAACTGAAAATTGTGTTTTGTTTATCTGAGAAAAAGTTAAAAGTAGCGCCTCTCACTCTGGAGAATTGTTTCGAACATAATAAGAAGAATTTATTTTAAGTTCATTATTCTAACTTCAATAAGCAAAACTAATATAACAAAATAATAGCAAAAAATTCGTGTTCGGTTTAGAAGATGATAAAAACTGTTCGCAACTGCAACTTGATACTGTAATATAAAAAAACGCTTATTAAACGCAATAAAACACCGCTTGTTAACACGTTATAAAACAGAATTTTATTTATTTCAAAAAACAGTGCCTTTTACAGGTTTGTTTACATAAAATATTAAACATATTTTTGACAGCTGACACCAATGGGACATTTTTTTTGTGGATGAGTGAGTTCCACATTTTTAGTTTTGCATGACGATACAAATTTGTGGATTGTAAATCAACAATTCGCGTTTGTTGTATTTGATTTTTGCTAAACATGTTAAGAATTAGAATTTTTGGAATGGAACGTTCGATATTCCAACGTAAAATTACATAAGGTTCCATCATTCGTCCTTGAAGTAAAACGTTGTGGTTTTGAGAACCTGGGGTGTTCCTCTGTGCACATTTATTCGCTTATCTTATTTATTGGTTTTGCCGACAAAATGTTTGTCTCCAACCAAAGTGCTTGTTTACAAGTAGTTGTGGTTAACAGATCATCTTAGACATCGCACTGGTCGATTTGGTGGCTTAAACGTATCTTGCGATGGTTCGTATGTTTCCCGATAAATGAAGGATAACACCGGACAAACCCATTAAACAAATTTATTGCAAGAACTCCTGGAAAATGTCTACCAATTCGCTTCTGTGACTTAGCATCAGTTTTCTAGGATTTTAACGGAGGGATTTCTTTTCGAGAGAAAAATACTTCCACCAGAGGACCTGAAGTACTTTAGTGTTCCAAGAAAGTGCTACTGGGGGGCTAACTCTTATATAATCCAATTGTCCATCTGTCTGTCTGGCCGCCGAGCAGTTTGTTTGCCTTCCGAACAGAAGCTACTGACCGCAGGAGTGCCAGGCAGTAAATTTGTTTCGGCAATAGTATGACAAACCCGCCAAAGCAACCACAAGGACTATGACTCTGTATGTCGGTTGGTGCGTTGAATTAAATTATGATGTTTGCAAGAAGAGTCAGTGAACGACGACTGGAGGTCGGATATGATTGATATTTATTGCCGACATATGGGGGTTGTTGGTTTTTTTTTTCCTTTTCTTTTCAACGGTGGCAACTAGATGTCGAGAGAACGAGACAGCCCAGCGTGTGGTTTGATGAACTCACAATTACGAGTCCGGTAGATATATCCACCCACCGTCCCATTTAACCCCATTCAACTATGTATAGTCAACGTTTGAATAAAAAAATATCAAGTTCAAGCACATTTTCCTCCGAATACGACATTGCAACTCCGCAACAGAAATAACAAAAAATTCCGTCACCTACTCGTAATTCGTTTTAAATTGCACAATTTTCTCATTTCCGCCTTCGCTCGAGTAGAGCAAACCACCCCGCAGGCGAATGCAGTTGCACTCGACTATCTATCATCGCCGCGCGAAATCCCCGCTAAGCCCACCAGTTACCACTTTCACCAGCCACAATTATGATTGAGTCATTTACCAAGCCTGTCATCGTCTTAATGAAACGCGACATTAAGCGTAATCAAGACGCTGCACTGTGCTAAGCCCGCAATCCTTTTCAGGATTACGCGGTATACTCCTAGGTAGCTTAACGAACACAACACTTTGGTAGGCGCGCATCCATCATTATCAACCCGCAGCAAGTTTGTTTGTTTTGATAACAAATTGGCACATGCACTCTTTGGAGCGAGTCAGAGTTCCGTTCTCGGCTTTCAGCCTCCCAGCTGATATATCGACTTGCGTTCAGCCGCGCCAAAGGGTGTATGTGTGGTGCACGGGTGCGGTGCGCGGTTACACACCTCAAGGCACTTAAACGTTTTCCAATTAGTGGCACATTTTCACAGTGATATAAGCAATCATCGGGCCCGAGACGATGATGAGGTTGCCATCGCATTTGCATCCATACAACGCTAAGCCGCGCGGAGATTAAGCGCAATGAAGCAGTAACGATGAATGGGGCGCGATGCGGCTTGTGAGCGCGTCTCTAATCACAACATTTTCAGGTGACAAAAGTGGAGCTGTGGCTGCGTGTGCATGGTGTAAGGTGTACGGATAGTCCTCTCCAAGGTTGGGGGTAATTTTTGTCCGCTTGATTCTTCTGCTAACCCCCCTTTTTCAGAATGTGCGCGATGCAATTTTCAATTGAAATTGATTTATCGTTCAGCAATTTGTTAAGTGAAGCGTTAATGAGTGGAGCGACTGTATATGCACGGCATGTGTGAGGAGGAGTGCGTGAGGAGTAGGTATGCATGCGATGATTAAGCGTTTGTATGACTTAGCTTGATTGGATTATGTCGTGTATGCGGCGATGAACGAACTGGCACATTTCTCAATTGTGCGATAAATTGTCGGGGACTTTGCCAAGGGAAATGGGTTACCAAACAATGGAAGTTGTTTAATGAAAGGTGCCATACGTCATTAGTCGAGCGTGAGCGAAAAAAATACTTCAATCTGCTTATTTAGACAAAGGAGTGGGGATTATTGTTTTACCACACAAATAATCTCTACCCTTTAAACTGCATTTCCTTAAAGGAGGCTTCCAAAATGACATATCAAAGTTGAACTACTAAACCAGCGAGTAATTACTAGTTGGAAGCCCATTTTTCAAAAGCTTCGCTGTAGACCCTGCTCAACCTGAGCCTTTAAAAATGATGTCCATTATTTGAAAGCGCTGTCGAGTATAGTAAGACTTTCTAAATTGAACACAAATGTCACTTATAAAGGTCTGTGCACGTGTGGGCGAATTGCGAACAAGTCGGTTTAACTGCATTTATGATTTGAAAATTGATATTTGTTCTACCACAAACACATTATACTTAATTAATCTAACATCTAATCTAAAAAAAAACCTGAGCCTTAATTGATTTTAATAGAGAAATTTACAATTTCAGGAAATATCCGGCGTATTGAAAATTCTTGCCGTGAACTGTCACATAATAGTCGCGATCCACAAACCCGCCAAATAAAAATTTCATTCGAACTTAACTTTGAAAAATAAAACTGAATTGCGGGCATATGCGACTAAAAAAGTTTCATGGGTATAAGAATCGGAAACTACGAATATTCGCTTTTTCGCTGTTGGCAATTCGCTCTCATATAAACCATAAATGAAAAAAGACTTTGACAGTTACTCTCCAATGAAAAGAAGGGCAGTCTGGAAAAAAAACTCTATCATCATACTCGTAAAAGCTGCGGGTCTTGGCTGCCTTACGCACATTCGATTTAGAACGGCTCTTGCGTAGATGTATTTGCGGCTTAAATTTGGAACTTCCTCGCAATGGTGGTTTCGATTGTAACTCTTCGTTCCAGCAAATATTGTCTTACACACGAACAAGCTCGGTTGGTTGAATTGTGGTACAAAATCGCAGTCAATAAGCAGCCGACTGTTCTTTAGACAGACACCACCTCTTCCCACAAACCAAAACTTGCATTGACAGCCCGACATCGGTACCAACTCCTTCCAAGTTTTTTCTTAGATCAATAAAACATAACCAAACGAAATCTCCAAATTAATCGATTTACCCATTGACGTAGACAGCTGTCAAACAAATGTCACTAATTGCATCACCTCCACTCCATCCTCTCACACTAAAACAAACTGGGAGCAGCTACCAAATACAACTACAAAACAGCTAAACCTTCAAACATAATGAGGGTGAATAAAAAGCGACACAACGAACAAAGAAAAGAAAAAACAACTCTGTATGGTGGCATAATCAATTCAATCGAACCTCGAACGAGGGTGGAAATGTGACAGTTTTAAAATGTCAACGACAATGTCTCCTTTGCTACATGTGTGTCAACCCCAAACCTGCCTCAATCGCCATTGAATTGCGTTAACCATTCGTACGTCGGGCGCTACTATTCCCATTGGATTACGTTCTCCCCCCGCAAACGAATGTGTCGCTTAAATGTCAATTAATACGACACAAAATGCGTTATCCTCGGCTTGTAATCCAATTATACTCCGGTCGCACGCATTTTCACACTTGACATGCGATGTGGTGCCATCTTTGTTTGACCGCTCACCGCCACTATTAAATCCACCACACGTTCATCTGACAGATTTATGTTATTCACCACCGCGCACAAAAGCGCCGCTCAATGAAACGGATTGCCGCGCGCAACTGAATTGCGCACACAACGCAACTAACAACAACTGTCAATTGACGCATTTTGCGGTGTGTCGGCGTCGGCGTGGTCGGCATCGTCGGCGGCAGGGGCCAAATAAATTAATGAAACGTAATCGCCAATCCACGAAGTTAAGAGAGCGCGAGCGCACTATTACAGTCGTCTTCGGTGCCGTAGCTAACTAAATTGCCACCTTTCTGTCGGTAACGCGCTGTCGCTGTCGCTGTCCCTGTTGCACTGCTTCACTTTGAGGATAATTAATGCGTTTGTCGTGCGCAGATTAAATTAAGAATCGGCGCTCTTTGACGCGCAGATTTATTTGCTCTTCAGTATGCGCGTGAGGTGAGTTGCGGCGCAGTGCGTAAATTATAACCTTCCACCGAACTGTCATTCGAAAGCGATAGATAGTCTCAGATGGGCACTTAATTTTCTGCTGTTTTTTGTGGTGAATTACGATACCGATCAATTCGACAGTTTGATGAGGCCCCATCAGCAGACAGCAGCCCGTTCTAATTACGCCGAAAGTTCTGATCGGCGCGAATGCAAATGCTGTCACTTGCTGAAAGTGTCACCGCGCCATAGGTAGAAAAGACCAACAACTGCTATCACAAACGGTATAAATGTGGGCATTGCATTGTCTGACGACGACAACGAGATGCGAATGTGAAACAGGGAAATGCTTTTACATATGCGGCAGCTTGGTATTGCTATTTTGGTTCATTTTTTTGTGTGCGCTCGCAAAGTGGCTCAAGTGCATTCACTTGTTAGGCCAATCAATGTGACAGCTTGAGTGACGTTTCAATGGTCGATATTTGGAATATTTTTTAGCTCATATGGTGCGAGTAATTTAAAATGGGCGGTGTGCGCGAGTGTTTGACTTTTTTCTTTGCATTATTGTGAATAATTTTAACGACTTCATGACGTTTTATGAATTAAGTGCAAATGGGTAGAGTGACAGATGGTGCGCGCCTGAGTTGGTTGCAATACAATTGAGCTTAATTTTCAAGTGGATGTGTTTTCACTATAATCTGTCGAATTAAGCACAGTATTTCAAGCGGAACGTAATAGATTTTGAATTGACTAGGTTTTTTTGTGGTGGCACTGACAATTTGTGTTCGAAATTCAGTCATATGTGAATCAGAGGTACCGACTATTTGAAGAGTTATGGAGAGAAAAGCGGGTTAGTAAATTAAAAAATGTGGCGAAGCAGGTGACAAAGTACAGCGAACAGAGAAAGTGCTGTTTTAAAGGGCGTACCTTTGCTCTTGTTCTGGCCTTCGACAATTACTGCAGAACAGCACTAAAACGCTGATAAACTGGTCAGAATGGGCACAAACGTATTAGGGAACGGAGCGGGACTATGTGGGTCTAGAAACAAATATTCTTAATCGAGGGGCAGATGTACCAGTATCTTCTGGGCTCAAAACCGTGCCAAAAACAGATGTGTCCAAATCAACTCCGACAACAACAAAGCCAACTGTGATATAGTTGTTATGTCAGATAGCCAAGCTGCAACAACGACACTTGGGTCCTACATCGCATAAAGTCTAACCACATGTGGAAACGTCTGCAAAAACTTAAGTCAGGAACTCAGTTCAGAAAAAAGCTAACCCACTTTCGGTACTTGGCCATAGGCTTTAAGTGCTGCAGCCATCTCAGCCGTTGTATTTCCAGCTCTTTGACCAGGTCAGCGTCGCTTTATATTCCATAACGTTCGAAGTTGCATTTTCTTCTGCATCCCAGGACGTTTTCATCCGCTTTTGGCAGCGCACACCAGATTGGGTCTTGTATACCTCATTGATCCGATGAGAGAAGGCTTTACTTCTCAGATACCTTCTTATCCCGAAGATACACCGATTAGCGAAAGTGATTCTCCGGTTGATCTCTGCGCTGATGTCATTGTGGAAAGGGATAATGGTGCTCAAGTGGGCCAAGTCTTTAACTACTTCGAATATGCAATTGTCCATCGTGAAGTTTTGTGCCGATGCTGAGAGGCCTTTCTCGATGTTATTTGCACTGCATCACCGATTGCGCACGTGAACAACTGACAAACAACCGAATGCCCTGAGAAAGCTTCCCAATTCAGCGGTACGAACACCAATAAGGGACAGACAGTTATGGCCCATAAACAAGGGAAATACAAGATTGTCTCATTTGGTATAGACTTTTCCACGTTATCTTTACTTCTACGTAACAAGATACATACCGCGATACTACTAATCATTTTTAATATGTCCAGGCTAAGTTTGGCGAACTCAAAATGGCGAAATTTTCCATCCAAAATTGCATATTTTCACCTATAAGGTCGAGGTAAAAAATGATTATTGGTAAGGCCCATAGTCAAAATGGAAAAGGTATGAGTAACGTTCCTAGTGTTAAGGATTACGCCACTTGTGCTTTGCATTTCGATTAAATATGGACACGTCACAACATAAGGTGTAGTTGTCGTCACAATATAGGCGGGGTACGACTCATTTTCGCAGTCTTTGTTCTGTGATCACCTCCGACTTGATGGGAACCAAAATTTACTAAAATTTAAAAATCGTCGATTTTCACCGAATTTGACGTTCACTTGAAGACTACAGAGAATCAACCTCATACCAATGAAACCTCAGGGAAGATTGAGCGTATTGGATCAACCAGAACAGGTTCAGGTACTACCTTAGATCATAATACGGGCGAGCCTTCATGCGGCTCTCACACTGCGGCCTCTCAAATGAGCCTATTGTGCCTAGGTACTAGCTAAATACAGTCCACGAAAGCCCCTCCGTCTGGCTGACAACCTGCACCGATTGAGTAAAAACCTAGCAATGCAACTGATATGATGATGGTGTGAACAAGTCGTACCACACACTAGAGTGCCATTGCAGCCAGAAACCTGAGCTCCCACCGAAAATGCATTGTTAAGCAGCTGCCCATCAGCTGGGACCAGCTATGCACACTCAATTCCCCGACCGTGACATCTAGTACGACGCCAGTGCGAACACCATTTGATAAGGGCCCCCCTCCCCCCACCTGCGGGTGATGTACAACACCTAGTTTATCTGGATATCACTCGCAGTCACGACGAATATAAATATATCGTTCGCCTCTCGCCATTAAAAATTAAAACTTGTTAACTTATCGCAAGAGTTTTGCATTTTCAGTGCGGGAAAACCGTGAGACACACACTCACCCGGATGGCTCCATACCAAGAGGGAGACTGCCAACACAACCATATGCCGAACACGGCGCGCAATTATGCGCTAGCCCTAATTAGCGCGAATAAATTAATTAAGCGATTGTATTTATGAAATTAATGTGCGCTAATAATATGTACGCACATCTCCGCGTACAACAGCCGCCGACGAAATTATAGCCGCGCTTCTCCAAACCGATAAGAGATGCAGCCAGACCTTTACTCACATCCCGTCTGCCGACACTATTAATGGGCTCGTTGCGTGCACAGTCTACTTAACGCGGCGCGTTCTTCTTTTCCTTGTTCTTCAGTTTGCTGCGTTTTTCTCGCGTTCCCCTGTCCCTTCCAGAGAAAAAGTTAAACAAGCGTAGATGCTTAGTTAAAAAAAAAAAAATACAATCGCTCTCACAAGTGGTGCCGTTTAAATGTGTGTGCTGTATTTAATGACTTCTTCGTCATGCCTGACAGATATTCAATTTATTTAAATTTCTTTGACGCGTCTTGCTATTTGTTGTTGGCTGTGCATGATGCGGTGTTGTCTTTCCTAAACATCTTCCGTTAACCTAAATGGTTTGGCGGTGAAGATTGGCACCTGCTGAATGGAGAGGTGTGGTTGGCGGTTGGCGGTTACCGGTCGGTATTGCTGACTATGAAGATGATAAATATTTGCTTTTGCCAGTAACTTGGTTTGCATATATTTATGCAGATGGCGTGATTGTCCCCAATTGGTTTGACATTTTGGTTTGTTTTACTGTCATTGTTGTCATTGTTACATTGGGGATGCCCACTACTATCGACCTGTCGATAATGGGCCTCGTTGAAGCCCCGGCGAGTTAGTATAAATAAATATAATAAATAGTTGGTGCAACAGGTCCGTACGGACCCTAGGCCTATCTTCTCACAACCATTCGTTTTGGGTGAGTTTTTTAAGGGATCTACAATTTTATGCCGAGCCCGAACGGCCAATTGAGAAACATTTTTATGACAGTTTCATGTTTGTTAGACTTTCGCAAGAGGTGGCACTGTTGCAAGAAACTTCAGAAGTAATTTATGTTTTTCCTGGGTCGAACCCGGGACCCCTCGCTTAGTAACCCAACACACTAACCATGTAGCCATGGTGAGTCCGTATACTGTCCAGCAGCTCAGGTTTTGAGTCCTGCTGAGTAAAGCCTCCTGGTCGTTCTGATTCTCGGGTGAGCTGGGATCTACGAATATGTGTCTACGCAGTGCCGGATTTAGGGGAGCCCAATAAAGGGGCCCCCACAATAAAGACTTCAGAAAAATAAATCTTCCAAATTCCAACGAGTAAATACTAGTACAAAACTTTCGCTTTGATATTTAGTTTTTTTTTCGCTGGTTTGCCTACAGTTCTTTGTACAAACATGATTACGCTGCATCAGAGGCATTGGCATTGAGAGGTATCCAGAGGTCCTCCACTCCTTTGTTGCCCTATGGCCTCCACCATCCAGACCTCTAAGTCCGGCCCTGTGTCTACGTCTACCTCAATGCGTGAGTTCTGCGTGAGTTGACTTCTCCAGGTGGCTAGGACTGGCAGTGAAGATAAATTCGTAAAAAGGGTTGTCATCCACCAAAACTTCAAACAGTACCTACCACTACTAATAAACATTTTTCTGCTAAGGGACTGTCAACGAAGATTATGCTTCGACCACGCAATGAGCTACGAGGGGCTAAGCGATTAAAAATTTAAAATAAAAAAATGTTAACATATGAAACCTCTGGCCACGTAAGCTCTGAGTGATTATCTATTTTTTTTTCCATACAGAACAAAATAAAATAATACTGGAATTCAATCCGAGAAATGAAGCTGAGGTTTAGAGAGTCGCCCTGGTCGCTCACTGTTTGTCTCCAGTCTTGGTGGTGTCAAAAATAAAGTGTGAATCGTACGGCTGTGTGAAAAAAAATTATACTCTGGACCCACTCTTTTGGACTAGAGTAGGACGCCCTCGTCTGATTGTAGCCGAGTTGTAAGACTATACCAGCCGACAGAGTGTGTAAATGTTTGCGATTGTGTTGTTGTTCGAGATGTTGATAGGTTATAGCTAAAAATGTAGCGACCATGGATAGGGTGATGCAAGATGGCGGTATGCCATACTCAAGTGTACTTGTCGCTATAAAATCTTCCGCAACAAGATCCTCTCTCTTGCCCATCTTTTGGAGAGACGCCTGAGGTCCTAGAACTGGGATGGCCTTTCGAGTTCTCCGCAGAAACAGCAGAGGCTGAATTTGAGCGGACGGATCATCATCATTATCACTCATGGTAAAGCTGGATGTTTTCGAAAGAACAAACCTTTGGTGGACATTGGAAAAGTGGCATAACAAGTCTTTGGATCAGATATGGCCTGAGTTGGATCCCTCTCTTGACAAATTGCATATATCAGCTCTGCATCAGTAGGTGCCATCAATGGATGCTGTTTTAAAGGCTAGCATGAAACAAGTCTTGTGGTAGATATTTCTAACGAGTTTTGTGGACTATTTCTAAACTGAGAGGAAGAATCAATTCTTCTCCTCTCTCTTCCAAAAAAAAAATAATTCCATCTGGGAACCCTCTATTATAAAAATCTTAGCGATCTAAAACTTACGCGCATTCAAAGTCTCTTCAAGAAGATCACCCTGGTTTAGCAGGTAGGGGGGAGTAGTCCTAGATCCCTGTGCTATCAAGTGGACTTTTGAAGAGCGTTAGCTTTTTATCCACAAAATCGGTGTAAATAATCGCAAAAATCAATGTTCACGGCTCCCGGACCAAGCTGAGACTCGTTTGTTCAAGTGACACTTCAAAGGTTTAGGTGCGCCTGTTTTTTGTCCACAAAATATAATACAAAAAATAAATATTCCCAGATCTCGAACCAAGCTGAGACGCTTTCCCTCCAAAACGTGGAAACAGTGGTAATACTTTTGTCGCTGTCCAGTGGAGTCTTTCCAACGATTTGGAAATCGTCATTTGTTATGCCTCTACACAAGAGTGCTGTAACAAATATAACGTCGAAAACTATAGAGGGATTGCAAAACTGTCATGTATACCTAAAGTCTGTACCTTTATGCAATTTCACTGTCTAACATTTTTGCTAATGAGCAGCATGGTTTCAGTCCCAGAAAATCAACTACAACTTATTTAATAGAATTCACTTCACATTGCAATGGTAAATGGATTACAAACAGATGTTTTTTATGATGATTTTAGTAAAGCATTCGACAAAGTCAATCATGTTCTCCTGTTAAAAGAACTGGGATGTTATGGATTTTCTCAATGGCTCCTAAAATGGATCGGTTCGTATCTATCTGATCGTACTCTAAATGTAAAACTAAATGGTTCTTTGTCAAAAAATATCTCGTCTATTCTGGTGTCCCTCAAGGTAGCCACATTGGTCCAATACTGTTCCTGTTATTAATCAACGATTTATGTCATTTTGTTACATACTCAAAGATTTAAACGTTTGCGGATGACTTTAAGCTGATTACAGCAGCCCACAAGGTTATATCTTTCTACAACATGATATTGACCGAATGCAGGAATGGTGTAATGAAAACTATATGCAGCTAAACCTGCAGAAATGTAAATGTGCGTCCTTCACAAGGCGTCAAAATTTAACTCACCGATTTTTGTTATTAATGATAAAGTTGTTGAAAGTGTGGATCGCTTTAATGATCTTGGAGTTATCATGGACGAAAAGCTCAACTTTAACCTCCATTTGGATTCCATTGTCAGTAAGGCAAGAAACCGATTGGGACTTATAAAACGTTTTTCAAGAGAATTTAAGGACCCCTATATCACCAAACTTCTATACACTAAAAATCCGATTAGCGTCGTTAATTGGGACCAGAAAAACACGACGCAAAACGAAATAACGATTTTTAATATTAATTCAACTAATAAAAAAAATAAATATGTATTTCATTTCATTGTGAACGACGCAAACTGAAATAAAAACGACGCAGCTTTGAAACTACGATAATTTTTAAATGACGCAACTTCGAAACGAAGCAAATCGGATCGACGCAAATCGAGGTTTTGGTGTACTGTTCTCTAGTCCGACCTGTTTTGGTATATTGTAGTCCTGTTTGGTCTCCGTGTTACGAATCTGGAAATTCAAGAATTGAATGCATTCAAAAACAATTTCTTCTTTTTGCATTACGTCATTTACATTGGGACCCTGAAGTTCGTCTTCCCTCCTACATAAGTCGACAAAAGTTGCTGAATATGTAGACCTTGGAAAAACGAAGAGAAAAATCAAATTCTTAATTTTTATTTAGCATCCTGGATGGTAACATCAACTCCACCTATGTTCTTAGTTCTATAAATATCAATACTAGACCGAGGGCAACAAGGAATCCAATATTTTTATATCAAAGGACGCCTCGATGTATCTATGGAAGCAATGGGGGCCATCAATAACTTGACGAAGGATTTTAATAAGTTCAATTATGTGATTGATTTCAACCTTACAAAATTAAGCTTAAAACAAACATTAAGAAATGTAACATTATGTTAAAATAACTCCTTTTTTTAATAATATTAATAATTGATTAACTGGGTCTTAAATGATTAGTAAATAAATACAAAGGCGAACGTGGCAAAAGGATGGTCGCTCTTTATGGCGCTTTTCCATTGCTAAATACGCCATGCAGTGGAAAGGGAGTCCACAGAGACTATATTCAGTAAACAAAAAGGTCGTCCTTGTTGAGTGCGAAACGAGATACTTGCGGATATACTTAGGCTAGGTAAGGTTAGATAGGCAGTTTTAATTTCACCCAGAAGCCATTGAGGCCCATTGTGAATACCCATTCGGATTTGTTTGATGAATCCTCTAATATCTGACAAAGATGTCATTGCTAGGTCTTCCAAACCTTCGAAGAACGATGCTCCATTAGGCTAGGTTTGGCTGGTTAAGGTGCCGTTGTTGACCAAGCCTCAGCTCAAATGAGTTGCAGAACTACGGACAAGAATGTGATCATTTATTGCCAACTCTCCATTCGAACACAAACTACATTCAACGATCGGCATTACCCGTTAGACGCAGTTGAACCGCACTCTTCCCTGACACACACATCACTGGCGGGGATCTGAAATTTTAATTGCTTTCAAGTCTTCGTCGTGGTATTCGATTATCCACTGTCAGTGGAATAGAAACTTTTTATTTGGACTGACAAGCGTACCATATACCATCTTTGCTGATGTCCACTTGTTTACCATACCCCATCTTACTGCTCGATATGCAAATGGCCGCACTGGCCATTTTTGGACCTCGTCCAAGCCACAACCACACACATACACACATTTGGGCTCATGTTACATTTCCTTATGGTAATTGACTCGCATCGAGGTTCCACGCGAATCTGCCAACATGGCCGAAGCGATTCGATCTGCAATGCGGAGAAATATGACAGTCGCTGTCAATAATTCCGAATTTGACCGATGTCATGCAAATGCGCCGCGATGGCTATTTAAGGTGTGTGCGCCCCAGACGGTGCGCCATGCGAATAATTGAAGACCATCTATGGTCTAATTATATGTGGAGTTGAATGTACATTAAAAATTAGCAACTCCACAGAAGTTGTCACATCCTTTGATGGGAACTATAAGGATGCGACCAAGAAACCGGATTTCGGGTCAATTAAACAAGGAAAACGCACCCAAACACATCCGACAGCAGAAGAAGGCAGTCAAAAGCGCAAAGGCAACAGAGACTCAACGCCAGACGACCGGCGATGGACGATTCCTTCAGACCGTTGCCAGACATTTCGGATCAGAAGACAATAAACGGAGTCACCGAGGAAAACAAGGTCAGACACTGACGGCTGGCTGGCGCAAGAATCACAGAGGCATAAAATTAACCCCAGCAAGTGGGCATGGCCAGTTGAATGTGGAGTGTGGAGTGAAGTTGCGAATGCAATACGACAGCGATGGCGATGTGCAAATGAGGGAGACTTTTGGTTGCGGCTTTGATTTCGTTTTCGTTCTCTGTACTGCCTTTTAATTGTTTGTCTACCTCTCCACTGGTGGTATGGTGGCGGCGCCTAAGGGGCTTATGTTTCGCGATGCATTTTAATGAGGAAGTGCAGCCGATGCGGTGACGGTGACGGTAACTTTTGACATAAAATGCATCGAATCATTAACAATTCATGGATGCCGTTCTGTTGACAGGGAGGCTGTGCGATGCACGAGTGTGTTTGCAGACACTAGACAGTCGATCAACATTCGATTCTGTTTGAATCTCTAAGTACTATAAAAGATCATATCTTAATGTACATACCTTTTAAATAAAATAATTGAAATTGAAATTGAAATTGAAATTGTAGGTCTCAAACACGAAATATGCACATTGGGTCAGTTAACCAGTTATAAATGGAATTAACTCTGAGTAAATTACGACGTTAAGTCCTACAGGAAACACATAAGCACGTTGGCTGAACTCCATCGTATACCTACTCATGAAAGGGGGTTTCGTTTTGCGTCTATTTCCCAACACACGTTATGACATACCCATTAGATTGTCTTCGATAATCCCTAATAGACTGATCGTTGCGCGTCGATAATGCCCCAGAGATCACACATTGCAGCTCTGAAGGGGAGATCACCTCCAAGTCGCACGGACACGTTTCACGTATATAGCTCACGCAGCAATTACTTATACCGCTGCGAGCAGCTACACAACAACGGGCTGTATAGAGATGCAAGATGATATCTCATGACCTACCCTCAGCGCACCATGCGCCGCTCTCCTATACAAAGAGCAGAAATCGTGAACTCGCTGTGTGTAATCCAAGACCTAGGCCACGCACAAAATACCGACGAGCGAAAAATCTGTAATCCATGGTACTATATGGTGATGGCGGTTAATTTGCCCCAGCGAGTACGCCGCGATATAGACACAAACACACAGTCAAATGTATGCCCACCACGCCGAGCATATGCCGTCGCGACCGTACTCTGGTCTGGCTTCAGTATAATAAACCTGGAAAATTCATGACGATGTTATTTTTGCCTTTTGGGAGGCGAAGGCTCTTCCTCGCCCCAAACACACAGCCGAATAATGGCGCTCTGTGTGTCGCCCGATGCTCCTTTATACACATGAAGAATGCGTGCATCTATGAGTCGTGATCATTGCGCACGCTATGATTGAACTGCACGCGGAGGATCCTCCACAGACGTACGTTGTATGCAACTAAAATACGAGCAACCAGCTATCAGGGGGCTGTGGTGCGGGCTGGAAGATTGTTCATTTTGTCGCGCATGTCACCGTTTGATGTGGGGAGGGAGGGGAAGGAGAACAAGACAAAACACAAACCACCGCAGGAGATTGCACAAAATGCACGTTCCCACGCACAGAGGCCATAAGGCACACTGCACACTGCAAACAGCTATACAGGTACACTGCCGCTCGTCCCGTTCGCAATGACATCGTAAATATGAGTGCTACGACGATATTATTTGTGCGGTTATGTCGCAGCGAATATCGATCGATAAGATATCATCGCAGAAGTTTTTTTTCCCTTCGAGGAGAGTTCTTTTCTGAACTGCATCGTGCTGCGGAGAGGGGGGTAGTGCCTAGTGAAGTTGTGACTTGTGACATTGTATAGATGAAAGTGGTGTACGGTATAGCGTAGCGAGACACGTGTAAAGTTAAGTTGCTTATAATTCAAGTGGAAGTTGTGTTTGTATGGCTCTGACTGTTTCTGTTTTTTTTTTTTTTTTTTTTTAAGTAATACTTCTTTAGGTACGCTGGACTTGGGGGTTAAGCTGGTAAATGCGTCACGAAAGCGTTATCGGAAATTGCGAGCGGAAGTTGAGAGGGAGATATAAGTTAGTGAAGATAGAAAGAGAGAGGGTTACTTCTCGCTTCGTATATTACAGTAGAGGCAAGAAAGATAGATGCGAGCTCACATTTTCGTTCTCCCTTTCTCTCAGCCAGTTACGTTTCGTTATCTAAGACACAGAATACAGTGCAGCAGTGATACCAGATCGGGGGATTTATCCATTTTTGCAGGATTTTCGCACTAATAATAAGCTAAAAGGGACAAAGGGATTTTTCAGACCTCATAGTACAAAAAGAAAGGGATCTTACTTTTTGGTCAAATTTTGTTCCTAATTGCTCATTTATTAAGAATAAAAAAATTATTCAACCTACGATCAAATTAAATATTTTCATGTTTAGAAAAAAGTCATTCAAAATATCTAAATGCTTTCATTTTTTTTTTATTTCCCTAAACTGTTTCATAAAATGACATATCTGGGAATGAATCACGAGTATTATTTTAAATAATAAATTTATTTAAAAAACATTAAAGGGATATTTTGAGTATAACCGTGGGATAACCTGCCTCTAAAGTCTGGTATCACTGCAGTGCACGCCTATTGTCTGTATCACACTGTAGAGGCAACAGAGAGAGGTGCGAGCACACAGTTTCTTTTCATTCTCTCATAGCCAGTTACGTTTCGTATATATATGACACAGTGCAGGCCTATTGCAAGGTTGCGACTTTGGTAATTTTCGACAAATTTGGTAATTTTTTTTGCTTTTTGAGTTTTGGTAATTTTAATCTGGTTACGGTTAATTTTTGAGCAGATGTACCAAGAATGCGAACTCGATATCACCTCATTTAAATGCTACCTTACTGCTTCTGAGTGAACGCATTGCATTATTTGCATAGCTATCATCACCATCCATATAAAACTGTTTTATTCGCTATTCAAAAAATTACAGAACGCGTCAATTTTCTTCTTTTGACAGATAGTGAACTTCGAAATAGTTTTTGTTTTCTATATTGAGATATGGATAGGTTAATTAATTATATTATTTATATGCAGACATGAAAGTCAGAATGCCATTGGTTAGTAATTATATATTGTTAAAAGGCGAATAATTTGATTTCTTTGGTTAATAAAACTTGCTAAATGAGATGTTCTATATACTTAAAACTTATTATGACAAACATGGTTGCGTATTTAGCGCTTTTGAATATCATTAACTTCGATTTCATGCGTAAATTTTTCTTAGAAAACTGAATAAAATTTGCTCAATATATTTCTATTTTACTTCAAACAATCTGCATTGTTAATTTTCCATATATATTTTAAGAAAATCTCCACTTATTCCTTAAAAAAATATTATGCACACGTAACGAATAATTTCAAATTTAACGGATAAAATTCTATGAATGCTGTCAGCAACTTTGCCCACAGCGGAAGTGGCATACGCAATGTGCGAGCGTGTTGGTGAGTCGGAATTTTTGAAGTTACGTGACATTTGTCAATACGAATTTCTATGTAACAATACAAGCGCACTTAGCATTTGCCACCCCATAAAAATATAGCTTGTAGGCTAAGTAACGGGAAATCGGTCGGAGTTGGTGTTCTCAGTATTGTCTCTGCTGGTAAATTTGTGCAAAATCAAATAAAATAATTTGAGCTTTTTTTGTAAGCGGCAACCGTGGCCTATTGTCTGTATCATGCTGTAGGAGCAAGAGAGAGCAGTGCGCGCGCCCATTTTCTTGCTCTCTTCCTCTCATAGCCAGTAAATTATTGAAGAAAATTGATATATTAGTATGTATAAACTAAATCTGTATAAAGATGGAGCTAAAGAAGCTTTACTTCAGTCGTGTGGTCTAAACCACACTCGTCTTTGTTTGATTAGAACTTGTACACAATTTGTGCGATGGTTATCGATATAATGATATCGAAATTACCGTTGCGTTTCAATTTAATTATTATTATTAATATTTCTTCAGTCAACTTGTTTCTTCGTCATACCGCTTACAGCATTATTTCAAAAGCGATTTCCACCAAATAATAACCAATTGAAATGTGAATTTCCTGTTGAGAATGAAAACTATTTTTGAACACACCCACATAATAAACCATATGTAAAGCTTCTTTAAATGTCAACCTACAAAAGTGTCAAATATACTTTCTTTTACTTTCTGTTCCTAACCTAGTCTGTTGTACTTTTCTCAACATTTCCGCAGGGTAACTTTTGTATGTATTTTTCGTCACATTTTTAAAGATTCAACACACTAAAAAACAAAAAAAACATTCATTCAAATTTGAATATATTTTCCATAAGAAAAGCACACAGAAAAATACTCAAATCAATCAAATTTAAATGTTGCGTTCCCCCAGCGTCAGCACGCATACATATGCAAACACCAGACAGGTCAAAGCATGAAGATCAACAAGAACTCATCTCATTTCCATGCCATTTCGATGGCAATACATATCCGTTCCGCATCCCATCCCTATTTTGATTAAAACATCAAAAAGCATTTTATAAGAGAAGAATACATAATAAATTTGATGTCGTCCTCCGCGACTCATGACATTCGTCCTCTTGACTCCATGTGCAACGCAGTCTAGAAAGTCACAAAAAAAAACATGCAAATTTTATGCACCGTCATAAACTTTCCAACTTTTAAATGTCCACTCTTTACGGCGGCGAGGCGAATTTGGGTCGTTCGTCCTATCGCAAGCATCATGATGTGTGCTGCACATGGCCGCAGTGACTCTGAGGCTGTGTTGCGTATGTGCGCCTCCTTGATGGACGAATAGAAATGTGCCATTTGTATTGTCTTCCATTTATTGCTTTTCTATGCAACTCGCTCTGGTCCATCATTCGACAATGGACATGTCATTCGCATTCATGTCTCGAAGTCATACCACAACTGCAGATAAATTATTTCAAATCCAAAATCTATGCAAACGACTAAGAGCTTTCGTGCACAATGCGTTTATAGGTATACGGTAAACCCTGTAAGGTTTAAATCCGAGCTGCAGCCATTTCATTACCATAAATCGAATCAATCAAACGCATTACGGAGATGCTACCATAAATCTGGAGACTGCAGCGCTCCTGCAATGAGGAAGCCATCAAATATTGACAAACCCCACAAAGCCCGATCTGGCCACCCGCAGAAATTTATTTTCGCCCAATTTACGATCAGAGTTAATGAGAATGTGTGTACGTTGATTTTACGACCAATAGACATCACCACCGAGCGACGCGGACGATTCGCCCGAATCACGACCTGAGCTGTTCCTGTGGAAATATGCCTCCCGATTTGCACCTCGCAGGTTAGATTCCGGGACCGCAAACAAGTACAAGATTGCGTGACTAAAACAACCCCGCCACTCAGCCGAGGGGCTCTCGACTGTTTGCTCCATAATCCATATTCCAACCGGGCCAAACCAGCGAAGCATCTAACACTCCCAATTGTCATTAGGGCGAACAATAGACCTCACGAGTTACACGTACCTCCACCGACTGTTGGTTGTTGATGACGACGACCCAGAAGACGCTGTACTCGTATACACATTGCATGTTCACCGATGATGGTGATTCCTTCCAAATGGGCTCTGGATTGGATAGAGGCGCGCACAAAGGCCAGACTGCTCTGCGGCAGAGGATATTGTTCACGATTATTTCGGTGGAGTTTTTCCCGTCTGGTGCGACTTTATGGTTGGTATAGCTTCAGGAATTTTAGCGACGTGTGTAAATCTTTGGAAATGCATCCACCTACAATAACTGCCACACAAATGGGAGAGAGAGAAATGTCTAAGCTGGAGAAGAATGTCATTCTTTTCCCCGGGATCCAGGAAAATGTTTGTCTTGACTGGGCAAATGTTCAGGGGCGGAATCGGGTGGAGGGGCGCCTTGTAATTGGTTTGTTAATAAAATGCGAAATGGGCTACTGTTAGATATGTAGCAAGGGAAATCGATAGAAGGAGATGTGGATGCAGTAAAATGGACTTTACTGTTCTTTCGGAGTAGTGTGAATCAAGACAACCGAACCAATGTGAGTAACATTTCTGTTCGCATACTCAGCGGACTTGGGCATCGACGATTTCGTGTCGATTAAATTAGTTCCTAGTTCCACTGTATAAGTACTTTATTTTTTTTTTTTTTTGGCTTTATATCTTTTTATTATTATTACAATTTTCATGTTTTCCTGCGAAGCCTAGGCTTTTCTGCAGAAGATTGTGTTTCAATTTAATTTTAACTAATAAAAGTGAGTTGTATTTAAAGTTACAAAAAGTTATCAATTTCAAAATTTGATTTCATTTACAGATTACATAATTACATATATAAAAGTTATCAATAGCATTTTATCTGGATTCATTTAGGAAGAAGTGCTTTAATTGCTTTTTTCTTGTTTTATAATTTCTAATTTGTTTAAGTTCTTGAGGCAAAGAATTTATTATTGAAGGGACAGTGTGTTTTAGCTGTCTTCTACCATAAGTGTTGTAGTTTCTTGGAATTTGAAGCATACCTTGTGCGCGTTGTCTGGTGTTAAGTTGATGTTGTATCGGTCGAACGAAGCGGTGGTCATCTTGGTATTGTAGAACTGTAGTCATTTTGAAGATTTCCTCGACTTTAAGCACCTTAAAACTGTTTCCATTTTGCTGTCTGTTATTCTGAATGGTTTTTAAGATCGTTTTCTGAAGTTTTTGGATCTTGTTGATGTGAGTTTTGGCAGCGTTTCCCCAAGCAAGTATACCGTATCTTAGCTTTGATTCTACTAATGCATAATAGACTTGTCGCAGAACGTCCTCTGAAGCATGGTACCGCAAATGTGAGATTGCATATAAGCCTTTCTTAAGATCATTGCGTAGCTTGTCTATATGTTTATCCCAAAGGAAGTGGCTGTCAATAACGACTCCAAGATATTTATAACTTTCAACAGCTTCGATGCATTCACTGGGCGTGCTTGGACATAAAGCATTCCTGCAGTATATTTGCTTATCGGTTTTTTTGAAATGTGGGCTTCGAATATGCATTAGTTTGGTTTTAGAAGCGTTAATTACCAACCCGTTATCGTGACACCATTGTATAGCTTTGTCGAATTCCTTTTGCATCATCACCATCGCCGTATCAAGAGATTTATGTCGTACCACAATTGCAGTGTCATCGGCAAAAGCGAATGGAATGCTTAGCTTAAAAATGCGAAGGAGCTCGTTGGTATAAATTATGAAAAGAAGTGGACCCAAATTAGAACCTTGAGGTACTCCGTATTTAACATATTTTGCATCGCTGTAAGCATCTTTTATTTTGACACAGAACATTCTGTTATGAAGATAGTCTGTCATCCAATCAGCCATCACACCTCGAATCCCGATTCTTTCCAACGCTTCTAAAAGATTTGAATGATTGAGTGTATCAAAAGCCTTGCTGAAATCCATGAACAATACCAGTGCATGGTGACCTTTATTTAAGCTCTCGTTCACGCAGTTAGCAAATTCACCAATTAGTTGTCCAGTATTTTTGTTTTTCTGGAACCCGTACTGGCTATTGTTAATGAGAGAGTGTTTTTCAACAAAGCTCTGTAATCTACTAACAACAATGCCCTCTAGGCACTTTTCAAAGAACGGCAGTATTGAAATTGGTCGGTAATTTGATAATCGATCCTTAACTCCACCTTTATAAATTGGTCTTACCACAGCAGTCTTAAGTTGTTTTGGTATTGTTGCTTCGGTTAAAGTTAAATTGATTATTTTACACAAGATTGGAGCAAACAAATCAGCATACTTTTGTATGTCAGTTGCCCTGATACCATCAATACCAGGTGACTTATTCGGCCCAAGTGACTTTATATTAATTTTAACCTCATTTACATTTGTAGCATATGCGAAGATTGTGTTTTCTACATGCAAGTTTCTGTTGTTTGATGTATGTAAATTACATTTGTGTATTATATTTTCAGTTTGTGAAGAGAAAAACTCAGCAAAATCGTTAGGAAGCGAATTGAATCCCGCTTTGAAATTGTTCATCAGTGTCTCGTCAATGCTCTTTTTTTTTCTTCCTAGGATTTCATTTATAAGTCCCCAGGTTTTCCGCGGATCTGCTGTGAACTCCATAAACTGTTTTTTATAAAATTTGGATTTTTGAATAATTATATTTTTGTTGATTTTGTTCCGTAAGGTCTTGTATTCTGTTTCATAATTATTGTTTAATCTATTATTTTTCCATTTCCTGTATAATCTGTCTCTTTTTTTACATTCAGCGATGAGTTCCGGTGTTATCCATGGATTGTTTTTCCGTATTTTTAAGACTTTTTTATTGATTGTTGATTTCATGTAAATATTTTTTTAGTTTATTGGCAAATTTATTGTACATATTTTCAGCATTCTCCTCTTCAAGAAGCGAGTTCCAATTTTCTTCTTGAATGAGTTGGTTTAGTTTCGAATTACATATACGTGAAGAACTTACAACCGTTTTTTTCTGAATTCGTTTGAGTTTTTTTGTAGTACAGTGTTGGATAGTGGTCGGTAATCTCGTTCTCAATAACCGCTGTATAAATTTTATTATCGACGTTGCTAACTAAGATGTGATCAATCAGTGACTTAGTACCGTTACGTGGATCAACTCTCGTGCACTTTGTTATGACATTCATAAGTCTCGATGACGCTAGCATCTCTAAATAGTCTTTTTTTTTTTTTTTTTTTTTTTTTTTTTTTTTTTTAGATAGATACATTTATTTCAGATAGCTTAAGTTTGATTTTTTATTTTGAACATCAATATTTATATCACCCAAAACAATGTATTCTTCATTTTTCTTCATTTTTCTTAAGTCATTGCCAAGTTCTTCAATAAATGCGACTTTGCTAAAACCAGGAGGTCTATATATTCCAAGCATGTATGTTGTTTTATTCTCTTCCGTAAACTGAATTTTAATACTTTCATATGAAACCGTTGGCGATGAAATTCTTTGATGACTTAAACTGTTTCGAACAAACATTATTATTCCTCCCCCTCTTTGATCATTTCGATTTAGTATTTCTTGTTGAAAACCATTTAGCTGATAAAATCCGCTCTCTTCATCTTTAATATTTGTTTCTACCAAAATAATTACATCTAATTCATTAATAAAGTGATTGATACTTAAGCAGAAAATATTCCAATGGAGACGCATCGATCTTATATTGAAACATATATAGCAACTTTTAATATTTTTTAATTCATTAATGTCAATGCCGCTAAAGCCATGTATTACCCAACAATTAAAATTAACTTCTAGTTCCAGTGTATCGTTTGTGCTCTCCATTTTTATGTACTGTTTTAAACTTCTATTTGTTCTGACAAAAAGCTACTACAATTATTATGCGCTCTTTATATTGTTCACGTCTTGTTCAGTATTAATTATCAATGATGGTGTGTTCTCACTTCTACGTGCCAATATTTTTCCCGCGCTCTCCCACACATATTTCCAGTTTTCTTGTTTTGCCTTTTCTTTTGTCAGCCATAAGAGGTACTTATTGTGCCTTGTAAGTTGATTATTTACATAAATTGTGGCATCGAATTCAGCGGGCATAGCATTTATGTTATGGTTGTTGGTATTATTCCTAACAGCAGAAAGCTTAATTGGTCGTACGGCTCGCGCTTGTTTGATAAATTGTGTTTTGCACTTATTTGATGTAAACTTCACAATTATGTTTGATTTCTCGGGATTTTTAATATTCGTTCTGTAAACGTCGGTTATATCGTTGTCGTTTATTACATTGTTGATTGTTTTCCCAATTCCTTTTACAACTTCTATCAAATTTTCCTGCGGAGTCATAGGAATGTTTTTAATATCTATGTTATTGTTAAGCATTTGCTGTTCTAAAGTGTGAATTTGTGTTTGCATGTTTTCTATAACAATATCTTTTTTTTTATTTGTTTCTTTTAGTTCGTTTATTTCTTTTGTGAAACTTTCAATAAGAGCATTGTTTTTAATCATATTTGCATTAATGTCATCGTATTTATTTCCCAGGAATTCACAGCTCGCAGTTATTTTCACTAGTTGATCTCTCAGCTGCCGAATCTCAGTGAGCACAATTTGGTTGTCGTTGACATTGATTCGAGGTGCTGGTTCGGGGCTGTTTATCGGTCTTATTCGCTTCGGTGCTTGCACATCTGGTGTCTTCGATCTAGGTGGGTCTGCATTTGCGTTGATGGGTCCTTCGGTTGTGCTCGTGTTCCTACACAACTGGCATCTCCAAGATTCTTTGCGAGCACCCATGGTCCTCCAAGTTTTTTCTGAGACCGTTGTACATTGGAAATGCAGTTTGCGCTTGCAAAAGGAACAATCAACGAAATCTCCTTCAATTGGGAGAGAATCACCGCAAGAAGCACATGCAGGCATTTTGGGAGAGTGCTCTTTTTAGCAGCTAATCGAATTAAACAGAGAAAAACGAAAAAATATGCTATGTGGTACCTTTGGCGTATAATAAATCGAATGCACTTCAATAAACTGTCTTAATTGTTGTTTTTTTTCGCACTTGGGAAAATATAATTTCTAAACTGGGCAAAAAACTAAAAAATCGCAGATCGCTTTGAAAACACGTCTTATCACTTCTATTCTCTATACTCTACGATGACCATACGCCCAGTATTTCAATAGCTGTCCCGTTTTTTTATCTAAGAAATACGGGACATTCCAATGCGAAATTTTTTGTTATTTTTGGCCATTTGCGTGCTGCTATATGTTTTCACTTTTTTTTTGTTACGGGCTTCGCTCTAAAAAATAGGGTCACCATATTTATAAGTCAAGTCGTTATTCCGACTTACGCGAAATGGGTGTTCCGCAGGGTACAAGGTCTTTCTCTGTGGCTTGAGTCGGTAATAATCCAGTGCTGCCCAGCCCAGGGGCGGTGCAACCGTGCAAGGGTAGCAGGTCTAACCGAAGAAAAAAATTGATAACAATGATAGTTTCATGCTTTGGACTACTGGTTCCAGTTTCAAGGCCCAAAACTTCAGATTGATAGCTGAGATTACGAATAATATGCATAGCCATTTGAATATGGACATAAAATTGTAGGTCCCTTTATCTTCTTCACTGAAACCTGCTTCTAAACTCTGTAAATTTGATATGTCCATATTGCCCCCCTTTGCAAGGGGTCCAACCTCTAGAACTCGTTTTCTACTGTACTCTTATAGTACGTATACCGTAAAGGGATTTTCCTGCACTGTGCTTGACGAAAAGATGCCTTTAGAACCTTGATTCAAGTCCGCGAAATGTATTTTTGTAAACCATTTTATAGCTGACCCCCTTTTGAAGGGGTTTACATTTTTCAAAAACTTCGGGACCCACTTAGAAAATTGGTTTCTGTCGTTAAACTTTTTACAGACGGTAGCAAATTGAGCCTTTTCTTTCTCTTTAAAGCACAGTTTAGTGAATGCTTTGAAAGAGAGGTTGACATATTTTCAGTTATGCACAAAGTGGCAGGTCGAAAGGAAGACCTTAAGACCTTCTTAAATTATACCAAGCATGCCGCTAGGGCGTCATAATCCTAGACCCTTTTTAGATGTGCTATACTCGCACATAGAATAGAAAGATTTCAAATGACCCCCATTAAGGGCGTTACACCGGAATGAAGCTTTAATTTATATCTCGTTCCAACCAGTATGTTATTATGTGTTTTTTTTTTGAAAATGTTGATACAATGGACTCCGAGTTAAAATGGTCATTTAAGGATTTACCAACTCCCTTATGGGAGTGTATTTTTGAGACCCCCTTAAAGGGGGGCAAGCGAAAAAAACACATTTCCTTGCAGCTCTTAGCATCCAAAGACGTTTCGAATAACTATTATACTTATTCGGTAAGCAGATAGTGCATGCCGCACAAAAACACAGCAAGGCGCCAAACTCACCCGCACTCCGGACGCGCACAGTTCCGACAATGCAACAAAATCCTATAGGAAAACTGATTTTCCTCTCTCTCTCTTGCGCTAGCCGAGTGCAAGTGTAAGGAAATCGTGCATCTTATGCGATGTATCGCACTTGAGGGCACGCACGATTTCACTGCTCGTTTCAGCACTCTCCGCGTCCGGCTCTGAATATTCCCCAGCAACAGCAGGTATATATGCCTATGGCAGATATCACTGTGGCGCATCACCATTCTATGCCGATTTACAACTTCATATGTCCCTGCAGCAGCAGCAGTCGCATCCTGGACAAAGTACTCGAACTAAAGCGCACACAGGTTGTAGCATACCTACTCGTGTCCACATGAGACGATGTCAACAATTCGCGCGTTCTTCGAATACGCGCGAGCACGCTTTTTCCGCCGCAAACACAACTTTGTGCGGTGCGCAGATCGGTACCGAAAATTCCAAAATTGCCAGGCGACACTCCTAAGTCGAGGCACGAAAAACTAATTTAAATTTAAATGGCCAAGGCACGACGACACAACAAATGGAGGAGGTGCAAGTATCGAGATCGAAGGACTCCGCGGAGGTATGGCGGAGGTGCAGGATTAAAGGTTATCTGCGCACTGCTGCAATTAGTTGGCACCGATCGCGGAACCAATCACACGCTAGCCACCGGCTAAAATAAACACAAACCGAAACAGCTATACGGTGCAACCAGCAGCAGCAGCAACAAACATGACTTCCACTTTGTGTCCTAATTGAAATTATGTGATAACAGGTTACAACTGTTGTTCCGAAGATGCCCCGAAATGGAGGGAGGGGGGGCAGATCTGCAGAAGGCTTAAAGTGTTTCGAGCTGGTTTATGGGGTCCTGCCTCTTTAACGCGCGACACCAGTTTTCCATGTTTTGTCGACGAAAAGGAACTTTGCTGCTTAGGTCAGGTGTGGGTTTTCTCTTCTTCTTCTTCTTCTTTTTTCCTGCTGTCCCTGCAGTGGTTGGACATCAGCAACAGAGAATGTATGTTGCATTACATCAAGTGGATTTGATCAGGAGGAACAGGTACATTACTCGCAGTCCTAAGGAAATCTCAGTTAGTTCCTCGTTTCTGTGTGTATGTATGTTTTTTTTTTTTGTGAAGGAGAAATTAATTTCCTGCTCACAGAAGTGACTGCGCTGAAAAGACACAAACAGTTCATGTCACATAGGCGCACTTTAAATGAATGTACTACAAGTTGGATGGACATTGAAGTCATTAGTTTGGTCGATGTCGATGCTGTGTGGGGCTGTTTGCGGGGCTTAGGGATACGGTACTGAATTTCCTCTCAGAAATTAGATTTGCAAATGGAATCCTTGAGCGTTGGCAATTCGGAATTGAATTAGTTCTTCGGGAGTCAGGTGGGCCATTTGGTGGAGGAACGCTTTTTGACTATACCTTCTGTGGTTTTATGGAGAGAGTTGTGTGGAGCACAAGTCGTGTCAAAGTTCCTGCTTGGTTAGAGTATATTATGGAGTTTTAAACGAGTCGACTATTAAAACATGATAGATTTCGGTTGCAGTCTACGTTCTATCATGTTGAATTTTTAGACGGTAGAGGGTCCGCTTATAATGTATTTGATTGAACCAACAAAATTTGTTGGTTATCTACCGAGAGTTCGATTTAAGTGGTCATTTCTATAAGTCCAGTGGGTGCTATGGCCTCCGGAGAAACACATATCACATCTTAAGAAGCTTTTACTGCGACATCTCTCACGAACGTGTGACAAATATTAATTATTCTAAGAAGGCTTCCCAATCTTAATGCAGGCTTTCTGCATAAAGCTGCAAGTCCCTTCCATTCGTTAAAAAAAAATGTATTTATGAATGTATACACGGAGCCAGGGTCGGAATTCTGTAAAGCGAAACGTTCCAACGTTTTCGTGTGCAAGAAGAAATTTGCTTGTGTAACATAGGGCAAATTATTCGTGCGCACGAAAACGTTTGATCGCTTCGCCTTACTGACCCCAGTATCTTTTACTGTTCCGTCAAATATTTCAAATTTCCAATAAAGAGGTATTTAAAATATTAAGTGCACCGTTTTCGTTTTTGGGAATATCCTAATGTATTGCTCACCCCAAGTTCTGAACAGAGAAACCTTCGGCTTTGGACTATCTAATGTGACTTGTTAATTCGTTAAAAAAAACGGCTGTCATTTATTTTTCATGCGTTCGCTAAGCATTGAGTACGGCTACGCGCAAATTGATGCAGCAGGAACTGGTCTATCGCTATAGATGTCACTTTTGTCGTAACTTTAAAATACGTAGGATATTTTTATAGAAAGACATGAACAATTTTCGCCCTAAACTGATTGCGCGCCAAAAACGTACCACGGATGACAACCAGTTTGGAACTAGGAATGCTTAAGTTTTATTTTAGTTCTTAAGCGAATGCAAATAAATTTCGTAATCTATGTATAAAAAGAAATTAAATAACATCGATTTTGACATTCGATTGATTCGGGCAGTATCGGCAGAGGTGAGGAGGGCGCTACATGCTTGCGGTTGCTCTGCTAAAGCTCGTCGGACGGGGGTATCTTGCCCTTTCAACATACACCACCTGCTCAAAAAACATTAATCCATGCGATTATATGAAAAAGAGAGGCATCTACTTTATGCGGACCTCGAAAGGAACTCTAGTTGAAATTGAAAAGTAAAAGAGACAAAAAAGCGGAATAGAAGACTCAAGAATTACTGCCACCACCCTTGAAGAAGGAATTCGAGAAACTAACCCTTACTATAGTCTAGACTAAAACTATTCTAACCTAGGAGTAAGACTATAACCTAATCTATCCCTAATCTTTCTTAGGTTACACTGCTCTAACCATAGTAGGTGACTTTGTTCTTCCCAGCGCCCTCCTTACATGTGCCCAAGGTGCCCCTGTGGCTCGATCCTGGCTCACGACATTTAAAAAAAAAATGATGATATGCAATCAATAATCAAGAGGAAAATAGCAAACTCGAGTGTATTCGCATTTCGTTTCCCTTGAACTCCCGGAAGACGAATTTGTAGTGCTAAATTTAGTTCGCTGACGAGTTCATTTGAGAATCCCTGGCGATACATATTTAAAAAGTCGTCGACTTAGTGCGCCACTCATTAACCAACAGTTTAGTCAACTCCTTAGTTCAACAAAAATTTGTATAGGCTCGTGCACCAGTGCATAAACCAGTGTTACAATGTCGCGGGATTTATCGCTTTTCGTGGGAATTCCGATGTCCGAAAAGCCTTCCGTGGGATAAAGGGAAAAGCAACAAAATCGTGGAAATTTCAGAAGTTTAAGAAAACATTCAAAGTATAAATTTTTGGTGAAATGCTATCAAGAAATTCTATTTCACCATGATTATAAACACACTGAATATCCATAAATTATAGCTGGTGTAAATAGTCTTTTATCGAAATTTTCTAGTGCCAAAAAATAATCATAGCAGTGTTACACTCTGCGATGTTTATACTAACGTGTTTTTTTTCGTGAAAAACAAATTTTACTTTTAAAAACTGGATTTCGACGCAAAAAAGTATCGTGGGTTTTTAAAAGGGATTTCGAGTACGGTGGAAAGGGAAAAAAGAAAAAAATTGACCACGCTTCGTGGGATAAATAAAGAGAGAGTGCTAGCAACACTGGCACAAACTCACCGCGTTTGTAAAAATAACATTTAGTTAACATGCGTTGTTGGTATATTTATTTTACTCTCTTTTATCAATTTACTTTAAAAATTCGTTTTAAAACTTAAATTAATCGGAGGTGTTTTCAGCCACCTGGAAAGAATCAGTCTTTACCCAAAATCCCAAGAAAGAGAGCGAACGATTCACAAAATCGAAACTGTCACTGTAACTCTGTCAACCGCTTCGAGAGGTACCCGAACTACTTGTCCGACATAGCCCATTTTTAATACCAACCTAACGACGATAAAAATAAGTCCTTTCACCAACCTTCATTCGCCTAGGTTGATTCCTTTGGGCGCTATCGTGCTTTCAACAGACATACAGACAGATAGACAGACAGACGGACATGGCTAAATCGATTCATAATGTGATCCTGATTAAGAATATATGAGGTCTCCGGTGACTCCTTCTTGGCGTTACAAATCTAATGACAAAGTGAATATATCTTCCTGTGGAGCGTGTAAAAACAACAACCTTAAACTCAATATAATATATTATATTTACACCATACGCCCATCATCGCACATCATCAGCCATCTGCGCATTTCCTCAGAAAAATATTGTCGCATTGATTACATCCACACTCACCTCGTATACTTCTCTTTCGTTTCACTTAATCGCAGAAAACTTCACGCAGTTTTTCTTGACATGAATGTGCTTGTGCGATGTGCGCCAGCCACCCACCCCAAAGCAGAACAGCAATCAAGAACAACGGCTGCTGATCATTTTCGATTTGAGAAAGTTTTTTCATGTTAGGTTTTGGGTTGTAGCTCAGCTTCTAGATGACACAGAAGATTGATGGCTTAAAATAATTATGCAAGTGTTGGCTCTTGTTGGTATTTTGTTTTGTTTGCATTGATTAAAACTTGTCTGAGTGAAAGCGATTAAAAGGCAGTAAAGTAAAAAAAACACATTTTGGTCAAAAACGCTCTCAAAAAATAGACATGGCAATGAAAAAAATAGCCTATGTCCTTCTCTAGATCTTAAGGGACATTTCAAAAAAAGTTTCATCGAAATCTGTGCAGTAGCTTTTACGCCAACCGTTAACATATGAAAACGGCTACCGTTTTATTATATGTATAGATTACACTACAGCCCATGGTTGTGAGAACTGAGAGATGAAAAATTTTAACTTTATGGTATCTAAGGAAGAAAAGTCATAGTTAGATCTGTCATCTCGTCACTTGGTTCTTAGCTTATAAATATTTATCTTCAAATGGATATACTTGGATATACCACAATCTGAAAAGAACCAAAAATAATGTGAGAATTCTGTGCTTTTAAGGTCGCTCCAGACCAACGAAACATTTCAAAAAAATATTTACTAAACAAATACCTATTCTGCGTATACCTTTTGACGTGCCGACACTTCTTATCTTAAACCGAACTTAAGTCAAATTTTGTCCAGTGTCGGACAATGAATTAAAATAAACCTCGCAAAATCTGAAAAAAAAAAGGAAAAAATGTTTGGAGATGCCGGGGATCGAACCCGGGGCCTTTCACATGCAAAGCGAACGCTCTACCACTGAGCTACATCCCCACGCAGCTTTACTTCGCCTGCGTAGCCTTTCGTTGCCATCAACGCTATCAAGTTACAGCAATTTCATTTAACAAGTCTTCAGGTCGGTGGACATTTGGTTCTCCCCAAAAATTGGTTGGCTCTAATCTCCACAGGATCCCGTCCCGAGTTATAGTTATTCACAGGAAGATTCAACCGCCCTTTATTTTCTTCCAAATAGCTTTCTCTGTTCTCATCAGGAGCCATTGGGACTTCTGCTTGCATAAATATTCGAGTTTCAGCCCAAAATCACAATAATCTGTGTGGGATTTTTCGTCAGGCCAAATATCCTACCCCCACATAGAAAATTAACAAACTCTTGCCATCCATCGGAGAATGCAGATGGAAACCCCAATCTTTTCTCCAGCTTACCCTTCGGTGCGCACCTTAATAATTCTCATTCCATCATCACCCTCTATATGGGAGCATTAACAGTATTTATGTAATCAGCCAAGTCACATTCACATTTCAGTTGCAAAATCTAGAACAAAACACAAAAGGATCGCGAGCTTCGCCCACTCAAATCCTTTCACGAGAAAAGCACTCTTCAATGCATATACCCGAAAATTCCCAAAAAAATAAAATAAAAAAAAACACCAACAAGCAGCACAAGGAGAGGACAAGCAAAATAAAATAAAACAAAACTAAATGTAACATGTCCTCAAAGCGACTTCACCTCCTTAGCTGAACAGCATGGGTACAGGTGGCGATGGTTGGAGAGCACACCACCCACTTTTCGGTTCAGTGGATTTATTATTTGTGAATGTCCTGACAGGAGCATGCACGGGGTGCGATGCAGAGTACAACCAAGCGAAACTTGCATCCACCGTGTGTGCTGCTGGGCGATTTTAATTTTTCTTCTTTTTCTAAATAGGATAACCTGGATGTGGAAGAACCTACCCAAACATCTTTTCACTTCGGTTACTTCTTAATGAGGACCGAGGGATATTCTCGCGAATGTTTTTTTTTTTCCGGTAATGGAATTGTTCGTCCTGCAACGTGTGTCTGTTTGGATTTTTGTCAAGAAGCTATAAATGGAATGGAATACAGTTGGGGGTGCTTGCTTGAAGATGGGGCGCGGGAGGCGCTTGCAACTAAAAACAATAGCAAATGCATATTTAATGTCAGTGGAGGGGCCTCGTACTGATGTTAATTATTTTTAACATCCTGCATGTTGCCAAAAAATGGAATTTTCTTTGAGAAAGGACACACATAGATGGCTGCACGTTATGTCTTCCAGTTAGCTCACAAGGAATGGCTTGGCAGGGATCAGTGGATTAATGTTTAATAATCAAAATGGCAGTCGAAATTCTAGGTTTACCTGATATATTTTGGCAGTTCAGTGAAGCGAAACAAGACGGATTTAGCGTTCACTATAGGGGATTAGCTTTTGTCTTGTCGATATGTGGGGGGGGGGGCTCTTCCGGCAACATTTTAATCAGAATATGGAATTAGGACCGAACTGAACTGTGAACACAAGGAGCGAAAGCCTCTGTGACTCTCGAGGGCTTTAAACAATAATTTTCCATAGGAATGCCCACAAAATATGTCCTTTGGGGAATGTAACATGAATCTTAATTAACATAGTGTTTTCTAGAGAAAGTTGGAAAGCCTGCCGAGATCAATTTGAAGGTCCAAAAATTGTTAATAAATAGATTTGCGCGCATTCGTGCCTACAGTTAAAGGGTGTGAAATTTATTTTTCACTATGTGATTCATTTTCATCAAAGACTGAGGTTAAACTTGTGAAAACCGGAGTCTTCTAAAAGAAATACAACTCCGATTCAGAGTACAAGCCTATTTTTTAGACACTATGACTTGGGACTAACTTTACACTTTCAAAATAGCTACAAACCACACTTTACCTGGGTTTGAATGGAAAACAGTTGCACGACTACCAGGGGCGGCACAAAGTATGCTAGGGTCAAGGCGGAGAAAGTAAGTCCATATAAGACTAGCTGATTCTGAGTGTGGTCCGGCCTCCGGCGTCAAATAGCAGTAACCTACCCTACGACAAGCGTGGGTCTGCACATCGACACAAAATGTGGTTTAAACAAATGAGAGAGTAAGGTCAGACCGCCTATGGCAACTATCGAAACTCCGGGAAGGGAGAGTGGAAGGAAGGAACCTGGGCAAATTGGAGAGGGTTGATACTTTAGCCTCGGTTCACCTCGAACTTTAGGGCCGTCTAAGAGCTTCCCATTCAATAGTCTTGACACACCTAACCTATAACGGTGTTTCAAGAGACACTTTTTAATATATGAACAAGTGTTTTGAAGAATTTTTGGTTTTTCGCACTTTTAAAGCGCGAAGAGGGAAGATTGGATAATCAACAGACCTGCACTCCGAAGTGCGATTCGTCCAGCTGTGGGAAGTAATAAATAAATAAAAAATGAACCACCAGAAGTTTGCTTTATATATCTAGTAAACGCGCCATTAAGGTACCCCCAAACAATGTAGCCTCAAATGGGCAGGCAAGCAGACGGACCCTCGTGATGTACCTTTCTAAAGACATCTAAAGACATGCCACCAAATTGTGACCTTTCAGGCTTGCCAGGCAAAACCTACCACATATATCGATTTGACGGATAATTCAAATCAAATGTATTCCGTCAGGTTGCAGCAATTCCATTCACGATGGCCATATGCTGATACATAAATCCGCTAAAACGATGCAGCTCAGCTGGGCCCATTTGCATACCACGACCTCTCCCGTTGAGATATTCAAATCAAATTCCAAAGTCACTCAACATCCCAAAGGCGAAGCTAAACAACAAAAAAAGCAAAAAAAAAAATACACCAAAAGAATTCATTCATTCATGAGACTCGTCCCCGTCTCATAAAAACCTGGACACATTGTCTCCCAAATATCCTGTGACATCTTCATTGCAGCAGTTCCCCTAGCTCACATATATCTATACTCGCGTATGCAAAAGTCCCCTCTAATGCATTCGGAAATCGGAATACTCACCGTTCAAACAAACGCACCAAACATTCGTCGCATCTGTTGGCTGGCAGTATATACGCTCACCGTCTTTGCATATGCAAAACTGGCCACAAAAATGCAAAACCATAAACAAGAGGAGCGAAGAGAGTTTCGACAGAAAAAGAAAAATCGGTCAAAACGCCAGATTTTCAGATTTGTTTCGGCGCACACATGCATGAATGGATGAGCCCCAGAGAGCCAGATATGCGTTGTGTGGCTGGGCCACGCTTCCCTCTTAAGGTATGCAAAGATATGCGGAAGGTCCGCAAAAACAACCACTCACACACCCCGAGAACACACAACATAATAAATGCGCGCGATAGAATCGATTGTAAGTCAAATGGAGGCAACAAACAAATCGGCGCTGAATCCGTAATGAGTTGGGGCCTGGACCGCGCGATCTGTGCATATCTCGCGCGAGCAGTGATATCCATCGGGGCTATCAGTATCTCTGTGTACAGTTGTTTGTAGCATGCGACAGCCTCTGGACTTCGCATTGTGCGGTGCAACATGTTGCCGCGCTTCGAATACTTTCAAGTGTTCGGGTCCATTGTGTTTTGTCGGAGGAGGAGGAGCACTCTCTCAGCTGGCAAAATGCAAAATCTTCTTTATCAGTTCATTATGCAGGCGCGATGAGGAGGTAATCATGTGCAGATTATGCAGGCCTGAGGCTAGAAGACATCTTAATCCCGAGCCGAGAGCTGTGGTCGGCGTCGGCGTCCGGTATAGAGAGCCGACTCTATATGCGCTGGCCAGTGTCAGATTAAGAGGAACTTATGTTCGTGCTTGTCATACCAGATTGGACGACACGTGAAAGGATTAATCTGCTGATGGCATTTGCATTCAAAGGTGGCGTGCACGGTGCAATGCAGTCAAATGAAGTGTGAATTGCCATGTGAGGGGTGACTACAGGGTCTTATGAAAGTCTTTAAGTTTCAGATGTTGTTATGTACTTTTCGAGAAAAAAAAGTTCGATTGTCATGCAGATGATGGTAGAGTCGTTATAAAACTTTTCTGGTCATCAGTTTTTAAATTCCGATTAGGTTATTCTTTGTACTTTGACATGAAAGTCAAAGCAGCGTCTGAACTACAGGTACATAGGTCTAACTTCGCTCAATCAATAGACGTGTGCGGGTATATTTTGAACACATTTTGGAACGAGTGAAACGGACCTACAATATTAAGCCAAAACGTTTCACACCAAGTAAATGGGAATCAAAACGGATGACCTGTACTAACCCTAAACAAAATACTACTAGATGGTAACACACTTATTTTGTATTTACTACACTTACACACATAAACCAACGACTGTACTTTGTTTAAGTTATATATAAGAGTAACATGTTTAACAAGCTTTTATGTCATTTAGATTGCCAAGGGCATCACAATGGATCTACATTGATCTAAGTGCGGCGGGCAGGTTTTCCCCTGTCTCGCAAGCCCGCTAACCTAACCTTACCTAAGCCAAAACGTACCGTCTATACCATAAGGGCACACGTGGCCCGACCGCGAATGGCCGATAAATTTACTTATCCACTATAATTTGTTTTCCCATTATGGTAGATATAGCTGGACAAAGAAAAAAAATAACCGAGTTCAACAGAAAACGTGGGAAATGTGTAGTTCCGCATTTCGCCACCGTCTAACCTATTTTTTCAACGGGTTTTTATAAGAATTATAGTCAACATTTCTAAATTAAAATATCAATCAGACACCAGATCAAGTTATTTATTTATTTCTAAATTGTTACGCTTGTAAAAATACCTCAAAAGTACCTTGAAACTCTGATTTCCTTAGAAAATAAATCTTTTTACTCTAAATATTCTCACACCAGTATTCGAAGATCAAAAATTAAGTTTTATAGAAAATTATGGTTTATTTCAAATTATTTTAAATAAAATTTTTAGGTTTAAACCGAATTTTATAAAATTCCCTTTTCGCCTGAATATATCAAAAATTGAATAAAACAGCTCGGTATCTGGCTCGAGGTGAAAAATGGCCTTTATTTGCTGGTGAAGCTCCTGAAAACAATTTTCAATGCTAAACAACCTTCAAAAATTTGTTTTCGAAAAATATATATAAAAAATATATTTGAGCCCCTGAACCCCCTGACAAAATATATATTTTCAGTAACATAGATTCAATAAATAATTAATTCGTATATTATTGCTATTATTTTTTTATTTAAATAATCTTAGTCTTTAACTTAAGCCGCATGAATATTAAATATTATTTATGATTAGATTATTTTTATTCTGTTTATTAGAGTTATAATCTGACCCGTGCTCGCGTGCCTCTCATCGCTCTTAGGAAATTTTTGTTGGCTATTCTATAATAAGATTGTATTTTAAATAATCAAGCTTTTTTGATTATTGGATATTTGTTTGAAGGAAATTAAAACAACTATACCAATTCTTAGTGTATATTGTATTTTATGAGTTTGACCTTTCAGAACTAATAACCTTACACAATGAGCTCGAGAAAAAAAAAAAAAGTTAACCTTAAAGATGAAGTAATAATCAGCGTGGTTTTTGACATTTCAAAATTTTTAGATTCGATAGCTACGTTCATTATATCGATACAAATTTATTGGGTGTTGCCATTGTCATAACCGTTTGCTATAATTTCGGTTGAGTTCGAATGTAATTTAATTTTTAAGCAAATATAAAAATAGTAATAAAGACAATCGATATAATTGTAAAATCGAGGGAACATACTCCCCCTCTTGAAGAGCTTAAGGCTCTTCAAAAACAGGTAATTTGCATACTGTTGCAACTGCTCGCTTGGTGGTACCACTGGGTGTCTTCAATGTTACTACTCGCACACTATTGTCCGCTCCAGGATGAACTTCGGATACTCTTCCAAGTTTCCATTTCAAGGGTGGCAGATTATCATCCTTTATAATAACGATGTCATCTACTTTAAGCGAGGAACGTCCTTTACGCCATTTGCTTCGTTGTTGCAGTGTGTGGAGATATTCGGTTCGCCAACGAAACCAGAACTGCTGCATCAGCCACTGGACACGCTGCCAGCGACTCAAGTATGATATGTTCTTGTCGGTTAAATTTGGCTCCGGAAGTGCTACAAGTGAAGTACCCGTCAAGAAATGACCGGGTGTGAGTGGTTGTAAATCGTTAGGATCTTCAGAAAGGGGGAAGATAGGACGGGAGTTAATGATACCTTCTATCTGGACAATAACAGTATTGAGTTCCTCGTAGGTAAGTGAAGCCAAGTGCAATATCCTTTTCATATGGTGCTTTGCCGATTTGACCGCGTCTTCCCATATCCCACCAAAGTGGGGAGATCTTGGCGGTATGTTGTGCCATTCGATGCCTTCCTCTAGACAGACCTTTGTTATTTCGCAGCTAGATTGTTGATTGGTGAACAGATCGTACAAGGCTCTCAGCTCGTTACGCGCTCCTACATAGTTTGTCGCATTATCGCTATAAATCGCCCGACAAAGACCTCGGCGGCTTATGAAGCGCCTTAAAGCACCTAAAAAAGCGGACGTAGTCAAATCGCCTACCAGCTCCATATGGATTGCCTTTGTGCTGAGGCAAACAAAAACAGCTACATAAGCCTTTACAGCTGCCGTTCCACGACGACGAGAATGCACCATGAATGGCCCACAAAAGTCCGTGCCCACAAAACTGAATGGGCGAGATGGAGTAACTCGACATGCAGGAAGACTGCCCATTTCAGGATTCTCCAAACGAGGACTCACTCTAGCACACAAGACACATCTGTTTATAATTTTTCGAATTAGCGGTCTTGCATGAACTGGCCAATATTTTTGACGTATTATTCCAATTAGGCCTTGAACTCCAACGTGTTGATATTTTTCATGCAAGTGCTTGATTAATACTTTGGTAAAAATGTGCTTACTTGGTAGTAATATTGGATGTATTGCCTCGTATTGCAAATTTGCATTATTTAATCTTCCACCGACGCGAAGTAATCCTCCCTCATCAATGAATGGACTTAATGATATGAAGTGTGATCTAGCAGCAATCGGCTTCCCTCTTTCCAGCAGTGTAATTTCATTTGCATATTGACTGGCTTGAAGCTTTAGAATACAATGAAGAGCCTTGTCCATTTCCCATGTTGTTAGCTCACCGATTTGGCTTGGTTTCTTCTTTGCCTTTCTAGACGCATTATAACAAAATCTGAAGATGTAAGCAGTGGTTCTTACAATGCTCAAATAGTTGAATTTATGTTTAAGAGTGCTGATAAAGTCGAATTCTTGTTGAACAGAGAATGTATGAATGATTGGTTTTCTTTCCAACAAGTGCTCATCTACTGTAAAAACTGGTTTTGCGTTTGGCCAGCTCTCAGGAGACAGAGTCAAGAAATTCGGGCCAGAGAACCACAGTGTTGAAGCACTCAGCTCAGTTGGGCTAGCTCCCCTCGATACTATGTCCGCGGGATTGTCAGTCGTGCTGACATGCTGCCACTGTTCGATCGACGAAAGAGTTTGGATAGCTGCCACCCTATTTGCCACAAATGTTTGCCAGTGATAGGACTCAGATGATAACCATGCCAGCACAATGCTTGAATCCGTCCAATAGTGCACACTCTCAAATCCATCCAAAAATATGTCTCTGATACGCTTCACGAAGTGAACCATCAAGTGTGCAGCGCAAAGCTCGAGTCGTGGTAAGCTTATAATTTTAACCGGAGCGACCTTCGACTTTGCACACAACAAGCGGACTACAACCTTTCCATCGAGTTGAATTGAACGCACATAAATACATGCTCCGTATGCACGCTCTGAGCTATCTGAGAAAGCGTGTAATTGTGCATGCTGAACGTCACCCAACAAAACGCGTCTTTCAATTTTTAATTTGCTTAAATCAGCCAATTGACTTCGAAATGTTATCCACCTTTGATGATGTGACTGAGGAAGCGCTTCGTCCCAATCAAAATCGTCTTTCCATAGCATTTGCATAAATATCTTGGCGGATACAATTACAGGGTTGATTAAACCCAATGGATCATACAATCTTGCAATGTCTGATAGCACGGTCCGTTTGGTAATCTTGCTGATGCCTTGATCATTGACCGTGTACAGAAATGCATCTATTTTAGGATCCCATAGCAGACCGAGAGTTTTCACCACATCATGTTCCTTTATTTGACAAAGGGGTTCTCTATCTTCAACGGCAATATCATGCAAAACCTCTGGGGCATTCGAGCACCACTTTCTCAACTCCAGTCCAGCGCTAGCCAAAATTGACCTCAGTTCCATTTTAATTACTTCGAGTTTTTCACATGTCGCAGCTCCCGTTAACACGTCATCGACATAGAAGTCCTTTTTCAATATATCTGCTCCAAATGGAAAATGTTCCTCTTCCCTGTCTGCTAAATATTGGAGTGATTTGGTGGCTAGATAAGAGGCCGGAGCAGTACCGTAAGTCACTGTGCACAAACGATAGATTTTCATTTCTTCTCTTGGATTCTCTCTCCATAAGATGAGGTGAAATTGTCGATCACTCTCGCTGAGCCGAAATTGCCGGTACATTTTTGTTACATCAGCGGTAAAAACATATTGGTGGGATCTAAATTTCACCACCAACGAAAACAAATCCGACTGCACTACTGGTCCTACATGCAAAATTTCGTTGAGGCTGATTCCATTTGCACTCTTTGCACTGGCATCAAAAACAACTCTTAATTTGGTGGAAGAGCTTCCTGGTTTTGTGATGCAATGGTGAGGAATGAAGTAGTGTGGGCTATTGGAGTCAGGTTTAGCTGTTAATTCCATGTGGGAGAGCGTTTCATACTCTCTCATAAACGATATGTATTGTTCCGCAAGTTCGGGACTTTTATGTAATTTTCTTTCTAGACTTAGGAATCTGCGGAGGGTTAGTTCATACGATCTGCCTAAGCACTGCGGATCAATCTTAAATGGCAGTCTAACTTCAATACATCCATTTTCTAGTCGTCTAACATTTTTAGCAAAGTGATCTTCACAAATTTGCTCTGTTTTTGTTAAAACATGATCCTTAGCCGCATGATTCTCAACTTCCCAAAATAATTTTAAAATGTGATCTAAACTTGTAAATGTGTTATGTTTTGATTCTCGTAATAAAGTGTTGCATGCAAATTTAGAGTTTTCATTTTTCTGCGCAACACTACCGGATACGATCCATCCAAAAATAGTATTTTGCAGTGTAGGAAGCTGATTGCCTAGTTTAATTTGACCGATCGAAAGAAATCCAAAGAAGTGTTCCGCTCCAATTAACAGATCAATGGAACCTGGATTTGCAAATAGTGGATCTGCCAACTTTATATTAGCGGGAATTGGCCAATTTGAAGTGTTTATTGGGACATCGGGAAGAAAGTCCGCTATTCGGTTGACGATTAAAGCTTCTACAGTGTCGACATATCCGTTAAGCCGTGATTTTATGATAAGATTGAGTTGATATCGGCAGTATATTGGAGTGGTGCCAATGCCGCAAATGGAGGTCATGGTGCCCTTTCTGCGAGTGCCAATAATATTAGCAAATCTCTCCGTAATTAGGTTGACGTGAGAAGCAGAATCCAGCAATACGCGACAGGGCACTGGAGAATTGTGTTTATTCATGACGTGAATTATGGCGGTGGCAAGAATAGTATTTGGGGAATTACCTGCATCATCATGGGCGGTTGACGTTAAGCTATGAATGTGATAATTTTGTGGACTTTGGCCATTGAAATTGCTTGTTGTTGGGCAATCAATAGGATTACTTGGCAGCGATGAACTATTTTGGTTGTTATCATGAAGCAAAGTATGATGAAAGCCGTTACATTTTCTGCATTTGGAGGCTTGACAATTGTGCGGTGAATTGTTGAGTTTAAGGCAGTTTACGCATAAATTATTAGTAGCTACAAATTGTTGTTTTTGAGCGAGGGATAAATTCATAAACTGATAACACCTGTGTATGAAATGGCCGCTCTTCTTGCAACACATGCAACTAACTCTTTCGGTTGTTGAACCGCCTTCACGTACTATGGCGAAATTCTTTGGCCGAGAGTTCTTATTTGATTTAGAATGCAAAGAAGTACTTGCCTGTGGAATGTCCTCGGTTAACGTGTGACTCCTCTTTGTTAGAAACTTTGATAGCTCTTGGTAGCTAGGCATTCTATCGGCTGGTCCTTCATCCCTCCATTTGCTAAGTGTTTCCGGATCGAGCTTCGGTAGAATCATCTGGATCAGTAGATCATCCCAATGAGCTACAGGACGTCCCAGTGTAGCTAGTGCACGGAGATGGCTATTTATTTCTTGCAGCATATGACGAAGGCTGCTTGATGAGGGCTTGCGAAGACTTGGATACATCATTATCTTCTTGATGTGTTCAGTGGCGATGAGCTTTTTGTTGTCGTAGTTTTCTATTAGCAGATTTATTGCGACTTCGTAGTTTCCTTCAGTTATCTCCAGCGACTGTACTGTTTTGGCTGCTTGTCCAGATAGTGATGAAATCAGGTAATGAAATTTGGAAACGTTGCTTAGGCTGGGATTGGTATGGATAAGGGAATTGAAGGTCTCATGGAAGGATAACCACTCAGTGACTTCACCTGTAAATAAAGGTACTTTGAGATCTGGCAGTTTTAATTGCGTAATTTGCTTGGCTTGGACCGATACAACCTCTTTTGATGGCAGCTGCGTGGATTTGCGACATTGCATGTGGTACATCAATGACGAGCGAAGTGTGTAATACATTTCTTCGTAGACTCCTCGAAGATCGACCTCAGCCACAACTTCTTTGGGGTCTGCTTCCTCTACCTTGGCTTGAAGCAATTGAAAGGCTTTGAAACTAGTTTCCAAGGCTTCCAGACGTACTTCAAACTCAGGAAGATACGTCTCTTGAGTGATTCTAGAGTTGAATTCGTATATGCGCTCAATTTGCTTGGTAGCAACACTTCTGCGGGCCTTTAATAATTCCAGTTTCCTTTCTTCTTTGGAAGTTGAAGCAGGAACAACAGCATCATTAGCAGCTGCTTCTTCTTTCGCCGTTTCAGGCATTTTATGATGATATGTTACAAAAAATGATCGTGATTGCGTATGATAAGATGGCGAATCACGTCGGGGTCACCATGTAATTTAAATAATCAAGCTTTTTTGATTATTGGATATTTGTTTGAAGGAAATTAAAACAACTATACCAATTCTTAGTGTATATTGTATTTTATGAGTTTGACCTTTCAGAACTAATAACCTTACACAATGAGCTCGAGAAAAAAAAAAAGTTAACCTTAAAGATGAAGTAATAATCAGCGTGGTTTTTGACATTTCAAAATTTTTAGATTCGATAGCTACGTTCATTATATCGATACAAATTTATTGGGTGTTGCCATTGTCATAACCGTTTGCTATAATTTCGGTTGAGTTCGAATGTAATTTAATTTTTAAGCAAATATAAAAATAGTAATAAAGACAATCGATATAATTGTAAAATCGAGGGAACAAAGATTATAGCAAAAAAATGTTTTTGTCATTCTCCAATTTTACTTTCCTATAGGGCCCCCCAAATTCTTGTATTCCCAAGGGCCCCGGCATACACTAAGACGGCAATACTTAAGTCAAGTCCAAGCATGAGAAAACTTGGACGGCATACACCAACCCATTTCCAGGATGTGGTCTTAACGACCTGAATGTCACCTACCGGAGAGTTTTTGATTCCAGAACCGAGCAAATATTCAGACAGATTCTTCAAAAACTAAAAATAAGTAAAGTTCCGGTTCGATACTCATCATCATACCATCTGTCGATTTTAAGGTCGCATGGGGCAGCATTTATAGATACAAACTACGTAGTACATAATTATATAGCGATGTTAAATTTTATCAGTCCAGGAAAACTGCGCAGAATAACGATGGAGAACACTCGCTGCTCGAGAACAATATCACTGAGACCTTTGACGTCGAAAACGGATTCAGACACAAGGTGAAGTAATGTGTAACTTATTCTACGCTATACTTAAAAGAAAATCTCAGCGAACCATACACACCACTACCAGGGGTACAATTTGCAAACGAGGTTGACATTTACATTACTGGCAGACTTTTCAGATAGCTATCGTTGGTTCCCTTCACTGAAAATAAAACCATGGTATATTCGATAAAAATGAGGCTTGATTCAACAAATTTTTTGTCAATATACGTTCAACAAAATGTTTCTATCAAATTGACAAAATTTCAATAAGTTTTATCGGTAAAAATGGGCTCAGAATGAAAACATCTTCCGTCGATAGGAAGACCGCTAGAACTTAATTTCTGCTCAACCAGAATCTCAAAAAATGAAACCTCCTCAGAAATTAAGAGGACTTGCCAATTTTTTACCAGATTTTTAGTCCTGTGTGTGAGGACGACTGTGGGTCAATCTATAACAAGAGTCCCGGGTATAGGACGCAGAAGTAGAACCTCAATAGCTGTTGAACTTTTCTCATAAGTCATCCAAAACAAGCCCCGAACTGAAAGTGAAAAGATCTCCGACCTAATTAAACCATCTTATCCCAGGCTTTTATGTATACATTACCTGATGAGTGAGGGCACGGATTCCATGGCACGTCTTGAAACTTGGAAGAACCTCTGTTTCCCATGCACCTGAATTTCGGAAACATATTCCACAAGTTGGTAGTCTCACCGCAACATTCACACAAGCGTGTTATAGAAGTTCGGTGTAGAAGGGTTTAACAGAGTGGCGATAGAGCGCTGAAGAAAAAGTCAATACGCGGTATCTACGACTACTTACAACCATCTTGAGTGTGCGTACAGGTTAAATCATACAAAGTCACAATGGTGGCATCGTTTTCCATACTTGCCCACTGTGACCTACACTATGTTTAAGGGAAGGGAAAAAAAGGTTGCTAGTAAGGCAACTCTCGCAACTCCTTTTGCAGTCCAATAAAATCAGAAAGATACACACACTTTGGCGTCTATCATTGACTACTTTGCCAACAACTTTATATAAATCGTTCAAAGTTGCCGCTTGTGCGATGTCGCCTCTCATGCAATCGGCGCATATTTTATTTAAAATTATTTTCCTTGCAAGAAAAACACGCAAAAAAAACACGGCTCCGAAACTTTATGTTTTGTCAATTTTTGTTGTTTATAATATACGAATGGATGTAGTCCTCACGACGAATGGATAAGGAGAAGCAAAAGTTCACAACCGATGAGTTTGTTATTTTTCACCTGATAAATAAAAACAAAATCGGTAAGTCCTGCAGTTGGGTGGTGCGAGCGGATAAACTGGGAACGGATAGTACAACTGATACCGCCATTAAGACTCTTCAGCGGGTTTGCACTTTTGTAAACAGTATACAGCCACGGATATTGTTTTCGTTCATAGCCGGCAGACCGTTTTTGTCCCTCTCTCCCCCGCGAGAGTACAGTTCTTGTTTGTTGCAATCGTTTCGTGAACGGAAGCAATTTGTCTTCTGGAGCAAATTCAGTTTTTGTTTTTGTTTTTTTTTTCAACCCGAATCCTTGCATAAATACATATGTTTGCAGGTAGGACTAGGACATGTGTGCAACTCGTCGCGTTGACACATTGAGAAATCGCTAAAGTTGTGCTCTTTTCAGTTTTCGGGTTGAGCGGCGGACGGGCTTAGAGGTTTAATCATTCCCCATCGTCACGGTGGTCGTGATGAAGGATCTGAGGAATATTTCGCTTGACATGCGAAACGGATGCATTTGTACATTTGTGTCAATTTTATGAATGTTTCTCGGTGGCAACTTTTCATGCAAATAATTTCGAGTGCAACCCAAAGGACGCATGATTCGAAGGCTTTGGCCGTGTGATATTTCTTTCAATTTTGGAAAGCAAAATGGAATTAAGGAGCAAAATTTCAACACTGCCTGAAATTTGCAACAAGATGGAAAGAATTACATTTCGTTTCTTAAATCGAGAAAATAAAATAAGAATTCTTAACTTAAGACTCGAATTTGGTATAGCAAAACTTTACAAACAAATTGGGGTTATTGAATAAACAGAAAACATTTTCTTATTCCGAGAAAGTAAATGCGGTTGGTAAAAATTCGGCAAAAGTATTAGAAAAAGGAATTTAATACTGAAGCTTATTCCATTTTGAGGAATGAGGAGAGTTTTTTATTCTGTTGTCTGGAGCTCTAAATTTTGTAAAATTATTGAAAATCTGATACCAATTGTTTCTGTTCTTCGCATGTTGCTTTTCTTTATCGTCTAAATACAAGAAGCAAATTCTTGTATAGAGAAACAAAGACAGAATGTAAGAAAGCTGTTCTTTTTTTTCTGAAAGTTGTACTCAATTTATTTCAATTCTAAATACAAAAATATTTCACATTTTCATTATCTTACAAATACAGGCTAAGTATCTCGGTTTAAGAATTTAATAATTGGCTGGAAAAATGCACTCACAGAAAATAGTTACAGCCTACTTCGGTTTATATTTTCTATGAAAACCTGGATCAATCAACTTAGTAGGATTAGAAAATAGAATAAGTTTTCTTACCTTAAGCAAACGTTGGTGCAAATATTGTTTGGTATAGTGTATAGTATAATAGGTTCCTTAGGTATTACTATAGCAAACTCCTAATAAAGCTGGGTGCTATCGAAAGAACAAATCGAAGGTGGACAAGGACTATATATCTGGCACAATATGGATCTGAAACGTTAGGAAAACCAATGCCATGAAAACATTTCCTGCGGTCAAGCGTCTTACTTTTCTTTTTTTAAGAATATTTTTTTTTTCTTATATCATGGACCAATATTTTTTGTAATTTTTTCCCAGAAAACTTTGCACAATTCCAAATATATGACTCGGATCAGAACCGCACTTCTTTTTCATGTTTTAAGAAACTTCGGCTTCCATGAGACATAATGAGCTTTTTTCTCACTTTGGTGGGACACAAGACTAAAATTTTACTGTGGAATTATGTCCCACTAAAGTGGTCCATAATTTGTTTTTCGAATATGGGACATAAATATAACATTTTAAAAGTAAAAGAATATTTTCACAAAGTAGTCTTAAAAAATAAAACCCACATTGTTAAAACATTAAAACATTGTTAACATATAGCAACGTTTATTTTAACGAAAAATTAGCTGATGCTAAAAGTCAATTTACTTTCTAAAAAAAAAAAAAGTTTGGTTTTAACTACAGAAAATTTGAGAAAATACAAAATCAAAATTTGCTCAAATTTTTAATCTTTATTTTCTCAGTGGCACATAAGTCCATAATGGATACGGGATACCTTAGTTAGGCTGTCATCAGTGTGACCAATTTAGCATATTTCCTGCTAAATTTAGCTGCAATATTTTATTTTTAGCATCTTTTTTTCAAGTCATGCCAGTATTTTTTTTAAGCATGATTTCATGCTGTAGCAGGAAAAATTAGCAAGATTTTGGTTTAACCAAATTATAAATTAAGATAATAAAATAAAGTCAAAGCAGGCGAACTTTAGTGTGAACAAGTGCCATTACAATCCTCTTTGACAGTGAACACAGCCATTTAACGAAACGAATTCAGCAAGCTTCATTTTGCAATTGCAAATGCTATCAACTTTTCAAATACCTACTTTTTCTTTTCCTTTCGTATATATATTTATTTTTATTCAACGAACAAAGACTGAAATTAATTGAATTAAAATATTTTTTTATGATTTTTAATTAATAATATTTTTTGTGAAATATATCTTATTTTTCCTGAAAAACAGCTTATTTGTTAATTTTTGGGTTTTTAGCAGATTTTGATTTGAAAAAAAAGTATTTATTATGATTTTTAGCACTTTTTTAAACAAAAAAACGAGTGTGATTTAGACCACACGACTGAAGTAAAACTTCTTTAGCTCCATCTATATATACAGATTTAGTTTATACATACTAATATATCAACTTTCTTCAATAATTTATTGGCTATGAGAGGAAGAGAGCAAGAAAATGGGCGCGCGCACTGCTCTCTCTTGCTCCTACAGCATGATACAGACAATAGGCCACGGTTGCCACTTACAACAAAAGCTCAAATTATTTTATTTGATTTTGCACAAAATCACCAGCTGCTAGAAGACATTGAAGTTCATCTACCTATTTTGTTATAACAAACCCTTAACAAATTGGAGTTTCATGTCTGTATATAAATAATATAATTAATTAACCTATCCATATCTCAATATAGTTATAAACAGAAACAGAAACTATTTCGAAGTACACCATCTGTCAAAAGAAGAAAATTAGCGCATTCTGTAATTTTTTGAATAGCGAATAAAACAGTTTTATATGGATGGTGATGAAGCATATGCAAAAAATGCAAGAAGCAGTAAGGTAGCATTTAAATGAGGTGATATCGAGTTCGCATTCTTGGTACATCTGCTCAAAAATTAACCATAACCAGATAAAAATTACCAAAACTCAAAAAGCAAAAAAAATTACCAAATTTGTCGAAAATTACCAAAGTGGCAACCTTGCAATAGGCCTGCACTGTGTCATATATATACGAAACGTAACTGGCTATGAGAGAATGAAAAGAAACTGTCTGCTCGCACCTCTCTCTGTTGCCCCTACAGTGTGATACAGACAATAGGCGTGCACTGCAGTGATACCAGACTTTAGAGGCAGGTTATCCCACGGTTATACTCAAAATATCCCTTTAATGTTTTTTAAATAAATTTATTATTTAAAATAATACTCGTGATTCATTCCCAGATATGTCATTTTATGAAACAGTTTAGGGAAATAAAAAAAAAATGAAAGCATTTAGATATTTTGAATGACTTTTTTCTAAACATGAAAATATTTAATTTGATCGTAGGTTGAATAATTTTTTTATTCTTAATGAAATGAGCAATTAGGAACAAAATTTGACCAAAAAGTAAGATCCCTTTCTTTTTGTACTATGAGTTCTGAAAAATCCCTTTGTCCCTTTTAGCTTTTTATTAGTGAGAAAATCCCGCAAATATGGATAAATCCCCCGATCTGGTATCAGTGCTGCTCTGTATGCTGTGTCTTAGATAACGAAACGTAACTGGCTGAGAGAAAGGGAGAACGAAAATGTGAGCTCGCATCTATCTTTCTTGCCTCTACTGTAATATACGAAGCGAGAAGTAACCCTCTCTCTTTCTATCTTCACTAACTTATATCTCCCTCTGAATTTCCGCTCGCAATTTTCGTAACGCTTTCGTGACGCATTCACCAGCTTACCCCCCAAGTCAAGCATGCCTAAAAAAGTATTACTTCAAAAAAAATAATGCTACACTGCTGAACTTTGCATGATTTCAAATGTTGAATTGGTCACACTGACTGTCATGCTGTTTATGTACGAGCATCTTTTGCTTGAGCCAGTGGGCATTAGGGGTAAAAGCGGTCAGCTATCGATTATCGAGACTAAATCGAAAGATTAAGGTATTTCAAATCCTTTGGGCTTTACTCTGCTGGTTTCAGCTTTCCCATTAAACGGTGGACTTTATTTTATAAACAGCTAGTTAAGTGTTTCTAGTCATTGACTAGGACAGTAATGCTTCGGGAAAGGAGGTCGTTAAATGAGCTTGAAGTTTGAAAACTTTTTAAGAAGGACCGAATCTTCGTCCACAGCGCTTGATTTAGAATAGTGCTAGCTCCCCGGACTTGCCTGGGATCGCAAAAAAACACACTAGTGCTTCACAAGCACGGCGAAGTCATCGCATCATGTTTTATAGAAAGCGAGTTGTGATCCTTGCGGAGTGCAACCGTTTTGGTACTTTATAGTATTCTTAGATGTCCTCTGTTCTTGCAAGTTAGTTTTCTCTTAGCCAGTACTTTCTCAAGTGATATGTTGTGCCAAATCTGTATGGGTATACTGGGTCCGAGCCAAAAAAGGGGCCTCCACTTAAACTACAAATATAGCAAAAAAAACAATTACTCATTACAAAAAAGGTTTTTATTTCATATTTTTGCATTCGTTTTCGTTCAATGAAGAATAAAATCTTAATTAAACTGAAAAAGGAGCCAATTTGATAATATTTAAGAAAGTTGGGGCCAAGTGTCTTGAGTTTCAAAAAGTGACCTAACGGCAACGCTGCTCAGAAGTTTCTTGAAATTGGCATACCTACATTACAAGCCCGACCGACTTCAATCCCCAGTTTCATTAAAGAGAGAATTATAATGGCTCAGATGGAAGCAAGCTTAAGCCAACATACGATTGCATCGAAACCGCTTGCCGTAATCCATGGCCCATTTCATGTATACCACAAAACTTCAGTGGGTTTGGAGAGTCCATTTCCAACTCCAGCTTATGCCAACACAATTCTGTTTCGGTTGACCCCTAAGATGTGCTCCTCAATGATCCGCCAAGCCGGTACAGCTGTTAGCTGTCCCCAGCTTGCAGAATAAATACATACGTCAGCACGATCGGATCGGCATCTTAGTAGGTGCTTCTCACGCTTCTCCAGTGTCATCTCGTCTGTATGTGTCACTCTGACCTCCAGCGTCACTCAATGCACTCATTAGCACCGACACATTTGAAACGCATGTATCCACCACACAAAGCATTTCGTCAGAGAACCCCAACTCCATCGAAAGATCCGGTCGACTGCAAATGTGCCTACACACCATCGGGCTCTACCTGCTACAAAGTCTGTGCTGTGAATGCGCTGCTCTCCCGAATAGAGGGATTCGCCTCCTCCTGCTCCTCCATACACGTGCACAACATTCGGAAGACATGACACGATTAGCATTTTTCATTAAATCACGATATTATGTCGAATGAATAAATTTAACTGCAAGAGTTGTGAGCTTGTGTCGCCGTGTGCTGTGTACTCCATACATATATCCGGCAGGGGACAGAAACAGAACTCCAGCAAGTTGTGCAACAATAATGAAGTAATGAGTACCCCGCGTCACAGAGACCTTGTGCTGCGCGCTCCGATCATGCATGATGCGTGATGCACACGTATGCGGTTACGGTATACCCATGGAATGCTTGCGCTGGCTGGCTGCAGGATATGTATCAAGATTGGAGAGACTGCCCTTTTGAGGGTACCCTCCGCCGCCGCCGGGTGGGGTGGTATATACGCATAATTTACAAGTGCGCACATACAGCACGCTATGGAGGCTGGCGATGGCGGCGGTTGGAGTGTCCGTTCCTAATCACCGACTCATTTAAACTCAGCTATCGCCGTATAGGTGCGTCGTGTTCCTGGTTGGAGAGGACTCGAGCTCTGTCTCTGTCAACTTGACCAAGAGATATGGTCTAATCACTGGGGCGACTGTGTGTCCATTTCCATATGTATACGATGGAGAAGGGCGGCGCGACGGCGCGGACACGCTCGAACCTCGAAGTCAAATCGAACGCAGAGTCGTGAGTTAGAGTTATTTGAATGCATTTGGACAGTCGTCGTAGTTGTCGTCGTCGGACGAAGTGTGTGTACGCGTCCGGGGTCGTATCTGGTTAGATACGTTTGTATAAACACACACAGGGGACAAGTGGTACATGATGTTATGTGTCAACAGCTTAATTTCGCAAATCAGATATAAATCGTGGCTTAGCCGCTGCGCGCTATTTGGGGAATGCCGTATGGCGGGGCTCCCTCCTTCGTCTTCTTTGTATCTGCGAGAAGTTAATTTATGTGGCATGTTCTGAGATTGGTACTCGAGTTCGTTAGGCACCAGCTCCAGCAAAGGCGCACACCCAGATAACAGGCCGCTTAGAGTCCTGGGGCTCTCGCACAGTTTTGTATTGTGTCAGCTCTGGTCTTATCAATCAATCAATCAAAAACCGCTGTGGCCCAGTCACCGCAGTCACAGACGGACTGGAAAATTCCAATCCACGGCGCGCGTATCACTATGGCTAATGTTGTCACAAGTGGTTTTCGATTGAAAAACTCCATCCATTAAGTGACAGAGTTGAATTGGTTTCCGATTGGCCTGATTGATGTCGATGCATGGTGTAGGTTGACTGAAAGCCATTGCATAGAATTGATTATAGGTGCTCCAGTGTGTGACTTGGACTGGTGGTCTTGTGACCTAATTTGTGCAAGCTATGAGGGTGTTTACTGCTTCGAAACTGCAACCGCCCACTTGCGGTATTTCTAATGAAATGCAGGTGGATTGTGGGACTTTTATAAATGTTTCATATACGCGGAAGGACATTATTTCTAAACTGGAAAGTGGAGTTTTAGGAATCAAGCTTGAGATACGATATAATAGTCCATGTCTCCCATATATTATTTGCAATCGAGCCAAAAAACGTGAAGCTTATGTCGTTTTCCATTGTTTTCACTCGGGGATGCACTCATTCTGAAATCCAATGGGACAACAAAACAACTTCTGAAAGAAACCATAATAGTATTGGTTAAATGCCAAAAAATAATCTACGGCTGCTGTCAGCTGACTTGTATAAAATACATAAATTACACTTGTGTGAGTGCTTCTTGAGTGGATTCTGACTTCAAATCGAGAAGCGAAATTCTCTTCTCAGAATCACCAGAAGAGTATTTTTTGTGCCTATGGAACGGTTTCAGAAGTGATTTTTTCGATTCCGGACTCTCCCGGACGCTTCTTTTTGCCCAATGGAAAACGATATTACTGTGCATGAATCTATTTAAAAAAAACAATAAAAAAAAAGGTTAAAAATCCTGGTTTCTAAAAAAGAATTAAAAATATGTATGTCAACAAGACACATTCAAGTACCTATACCTACCTTTTTATTATTTTTTATCTTTTTAGCCTACGACACTCCGGGGAAGAATACGAATATAAAGACACCTCACTCTTGAAAATCGGTCAAGCCGTTTAGGCTACAGGGCGTCACGTAGGAACGGACATAGGATACGCGCGAAACACATAACCCTCCCTGTTTCCAGTCGGGTAAAACCAATAAACAATGTAAAAAATATGAACGGAAACATTGAAACCCAATTGACGAAAAGAAACTCGAAAAAAAAATCACTAGCGCTACTCACCGAAAGTTTGCATGTTTCCAAACAGCTTTATCAACAAATAAATGCTAATAAACGTTTATTTGTCAAAATCGCCGATGCGAAACGAAAAACTGAAATTTGCAATTCTCGAAATCCGTATACGAGAATTTTACTTCGAATTGTACTTGTCTGCCTTTTCCATGCGGATTTGCGTCTCGCATACGGAATTGTGAGTTTGACACTTCAAAGAACGGTTTGTTTCTTGATTTGTGTGTGAGAAAATAAGAGTCAAATTAAAGGAAATCAAACGATTTAAAACGAAGCACTTATTGAATGATATCCCTTTCCATTGACGTAAATATATTTGGAAATATAGCAATTCGTTAAAAACAGTCTTGGAACTCTCGGATAGTCCGGTATATTTCGATTATTTCGATGTAGCCTAATTGATTCATTGCCAATCGAACAAATGCGCAGCTCAAATCGCCCAAAGTAGCCATTGGGAAAACACATAAATGTTCATTAAAACAACGAAAACAACATTTCCCAACCAATTTAAATTTGAACATTGTTTTTTTTACAACTTGTTAAAATAGTTTACTTCATGTGCTCTTAACCTCATTCGAGAGGTGAATATAATTTTCGCAAGGGTTTTAAAAAATAAACCGTACCGTTTTGAGAACTCCAATTAAGTACGCTGCTCGAGCTAAATTTTCGCTCCCGTACAAAATTCTCTCCAAAATTTAGCTGAGCTGAGTGCTGAGCTCGAGCTAAATAATCAAACTTTTGTTTCAGCATGCACTTTATGCGGCTGTCAAAATTTAGCTAGCCCATTTAATGGGTCGGTACATTTTCTCAAGCTAAATTGTGACAAATAGTTGTGTATTTGTTGTTCTGTTGCGGAAAAGTATGCAAGGATTTTACATGTCCTATTACATGGACGAGAAGTACTTTGAATCAGAAATAGTTGAAATAAGAAAGGAAGGAAGTTCTTTCAAAGAACAGCTGTTTTTTGTGACACTTATCCAAGGCGTACTCTATGTCAAAATTTAGCTAGGACTTTAGCTAATGTTTGGAGAGAAAAGTTGGAGAGCAGCTAAAATTAAGTTAAGCTCGAGCAGCGTACTACACTATGCAGATTTGCTGGAAATACGAATATGCTGTATGGAATTTTAGGATTGGGATCCAGGAAAACAGGATATTTGACACAGAATCGGGCACTTAAACACGATTCACGAGATAGCATCCCAAATTGCGATAAAGAAGCAAAATCGAGATAAATAACACGCATCTCACCAGACTCGGAAGAGGTTAGATTGATTGTTTTACTTTACTTTGACTGTGATAGGAATTAGGATGTTTGTTTTAAGTCGTACAACAAAAAAAAACAAATTTCATATTTTTGTCGGCTTAGAGGTTGGAATCTTACTTTCTGCATGGACCAAAGTGGAAAAAAGGAAAAAACTCTGGATGCTATTAAACAAATAACTCCGAATAAGAAAGTTTCACAAAATTCACCAGGAACATGGTGAATTTCCTGGTGAATCAGGCCCGAAAAAGGGAGATATCACAGAAAATATACGTAGATAGTGGGGCATGTCTAAGGTGTATCTCTCCGTTTGAAATCTTCTCCATAAGTGTACAATATGTACAAGAACCACGGTTTATAGCAGTACATCTTACAACCAAATCAGTAGTGCAAAATTAATTTGTATCCCAAAAATAGTACTCAAACACAGTTGCATACCTGTGGGAGCGAAGTTTTGTTTCAATTTTGATTTTAGAGGTGGTCGGGTCTTAAACAACTGGCTATTATTTATTGTTTAAATTATATCTGTGGCAACAAGGAAAAACAGCATAAGAAGGTTTTAGTCATTTTTTTAGGAACGCAGTTTAAAGGTTTGACTTTCAATTTGGGTAAATGACTTATGCGTTTTTTCCTGATCCATAACACAGCAACCATAAGAGATATTTGAATGAAAAAAAATTGACATATAAAGAGTTTTCCAATGAGAGGTGTTATTGTGAATGACGCGCTATTTCGGTAGCTGTCACTTTTCAATTTCTTATTCTTTGACATTCGAGAAGTAGAAACCAGAGACAATACTAAGTCCACCAACTCCGACCGATTTTCCGTTAGCCTACAAGCTATATTTTTATGGGGTGGCAAATGCTAAGTGCGCTTGTATTGTTACATAAAAATTCGTATTTACAAATGTCACGTAATTTCAAAAATTCCGACTCACCAACACGCTCGCACCTTGCATATGAAACTTCCGCTGTCAGTTGCTGACAGCGTTCATAGAATTTTATCCTATTATTATTCCTAACGTGTGCATAATATTTTTTTTAGGAATAAGTGGAGATTTTCTTAAAATATATATGAAAAATAAACAATGCAGATTGTTTGAAGTAAAATAGAAAATTTGAGCAAATTTTATTCAGTTTTCTAAGAAAAATTTTCGCATGAAATCGAAGTTAATGATATTCAAAAGTGCAAAATACGAAAAAGATATGGTCTTGTATGCGTGGTCGTGGTGGCCATTTGGCTGATGTTGTTTTTCATTATTAACGGCATACCTTCCTCTTTATTATGAAATAAACATCCGATCATTTATCTCAAAAGATGGCATTTTTCTTTGAATACCAAAATAACACCTCTTATTGGAAAACCCTTTATAACAGGGTACTATGCATCCGATCGTAACATTAACTCAATTTTGACATAAGTCGACGTATACTGTTTTTCCTTGTTGCCACAGATATAATAATGTGCAACGAATATATAAAGTCGATTACGATAGTCGAATACGATAGTCGACCCTTTTGAGTTGTAAATTCGGCTGTTTCATTGCGTATACATACAGGGTGGCGCACGAATCGTGCTACAAAAATAAAACGTAATAACTTTTTTTCTGTGTGAGTAATCGGCTTATTTTTTTTTTTTTATTTTGTAGGTTACTATTTAGATTTATAAAAATGGATGCTTGGGATACGGAGAAAAGAATTTGGATAGTGCAACGGTACCATGCTTTGCAGTCCGTCATTTCCGTCCAAAGGGAATTTAGGCGGGAGTTTGGCGGTAATCCCCCGAGTAGATGGACCATTATGAGGTTTGTAAACATGTTTGCCGAATCTGGAAGCATCGCACGAAGGCCGTACCATCGAGATGCCAATGTTCGGGTTCAGGATACAATCGCAGCAGTAGCATCTGCAATACAGGCCAATCCGAGCGTTTCGACCCGAAACTTATCGGGGCAAATTGGAGTTAGTAGACGGTCATTACAACGGATACTTCATGACGATTTAAACTTGTTTCCGTACAAAGTCCAAATTCCTAGCAAGTTAAACCCTCAGGATTTGCCTGTTCGCCTGGAATTTTGCCAAAAAATGATATCAATGGTCGAAGAAGACAACACATTGATCAGTTATTTGTTCATGTCTGATGAGGCCCATTTTGATCTTAACGGCAATGTAAACAAGCAAAATTGCCGTATATGGAAAGAGTCTAATCCAGAAATGCTCTTTGAGACGGAACTGCACCCGGAACGAGTCACTGTGTGGTGCGCAGTTTCATCAAGGTGTATTATCGGGCCGTACTTCTTTGAAGAAAGCGGTGTAACCGTTACTGTCAATGGGGACCGTTATTTAAAGATGTTGAAGGAGTTTTTTTACCCAGAACTGCGCCGAAGACGTATACCATTCAACAGCGTTTGGTTTCAGCAAGATGGAGAAACTGCACATATAGCCAGACCAGTTATGGCGGAGCTAAACAAAAAATTCGCAAACAAATTAATTTCTAGGAACTCCACTCTTCGCTGGCCCCAAGGTCACCTGACCTGACTGCACCAGACTTCTTTTTATGGGGTTATGTCAAGCAAGAGGTGTATAAAACGAAGCCCAGGAATTTAACTGAATTAAAGCAGTCCATAACGACAATAATTGAGGCGATCCCAACTTCAACTCTTCAGGCCGCAATGAATAGTTTTTTGATCAGGTGCCGCATATGCGTGGGAGAGCGTGGAGGTCATTTATAAATTTTATTTAAAATAAAATTTAATTTTCTAACCAATAAAAAAAAAAAATAAATGAAATACATCGATTAAAAAAAAAGTTATTTGAATTTCTTATTGTAGCACAATTGGTGCGCCACCCTGTACATACAACATAGGTCGCTCTAAAATTTTTCTGAAATGATTTGTGTAATTGTAAATGCGCGAACAGTTTTAGTCCGGCTTTCAGTTAAATACATATAAATTCCCGAGCGTAAGTTCTCAGAGAGTGCAGCCTTTTAATGGTTTAAGATTTAGGAGTAGGTAGTATAAAACTGAACAATTAAACCTGTAGAAATGAAACAAAATATCTTAACGGTATTTCATGGTAAAACTATCAATCAAAAACCGAAGGAAAAAAATAAACTATATACTAACGCAGTGTTGCGCATACGTCAAACCAATTCTCGGGCGACCTTCTCCCTTTGCAAATATTTTATATAAATATGCGAAGGCAAACAGTTAAAAACTACTTTCACTGCCTTAAATACAACATAATAGATACTTTGATTTTTGTTGTTGGAAAGAGATTCAAAGCTGTGCTGTGAGTTATTTGTATTCGAATAATGTTGTTGGCGGTGACCATCCGTTCATTATAATAATAAACAGTTCTCTATTTGAAGACAATGTTCAATATAAATTATTTTGTTTACAAAAATATGTAAATATTTTAGAAGTTTTTCCGTATTTGTTGTTTATTTCATTGAAATTCTTAAAAAGAATAAAGTAAACTTAAAAAAAAAACAAAATTCAATCATAATGCTAATGTGCCCCCAATTTGTGAAATAGCAAATAATTAATCTAGTACTATAATCCAATAAATATTGTTGTTTATTCGATTTTCACCTTAAGGCTAGTACGGACCTGTTCCGGAACGATATTTTCCGGAGGTCTCCAAATGGACAGCGAAACATCTGCGAAAAGGCAGTGGAAAATAATTTGTGGAGAGTTCCATCAGCTGATACACAAGTAGCAGTGTTACCAGCACTCTCTAATTACATCTGATTTGGCTACTCGAATTTTGCACTGGCTTCTCAAAATTGTTATTTGTGATTTATCCTAATTTACGCAATTCACTTTAAAGTTTGGCGATTTTAAGGGTCTTTAGGAATTTATTAAAATGAATACTTCTATTGCGAACGTACTCTTTTCGTATAACTAAAACTTTCTAAACAATTTTGTAGTTTTCGATTGGGTATTTCAGATTTATGCTGTCAAATCGAATTGAATCCGAATTCTATTTATTCTTTGCCCGCAAAAAAAAAACACTTTTTTTCACTTGCACTGTAGATCCATGGCAAGTGATTTTCACACATTTATACAAACCCATTTCGAAATAATTTAATATTAAAGTTCGTTTCCATAGGAGTTTCTCAATTATGAGTATGTATTGTTTTTTTTTTAACTTTATATTGTCGTCTTGTAATCAGAATAATTGTGCCTAAAGAATTGCAAAAAATGTCCACTTTTGATCTTTGTATTTGTGTTTGGCTATTTTTGGTTCCAAGATTTTTGAAAACCTCTTATAAAACCTGGTAACACTGCAGTACAAATGTCAAACTCTCGCAAGCAAATAATGTCCCGGACAATAAACGTGAGCGAAAAGAGAGTGGAGAATTGTATCAAGCAATCTAGTGCAACTACCCACTTTTGCGCCATCATTTCGCAGCCTCTGCGAACTGCAAAACAAAAAGGAGAGCAAAATTTTTCGTTCGTGATTTCGTTGTGTCATTTTTGTATGGGATTTTTCGTTCCGGAACAGCTGCGTACCGACCTTTAGAAGGGACTCTTTTAGGAATAAACTAATTCTCTTAATTTTTAATATTTTTGTATGAAGTAATTAAGTAATCTATCGAGAACAGTCGTTTTATAACTGTCTTTATTAACAAGCTATAACATATCAGTTAGCTATTGTTTTATTTCATTCTACGTAACATAAAATAAGCATAAATTCATAAATAACATTACAAAAAATCTTACGTAGACGTTCGATGGGCTGTTTTCTTTAATATTTAGTTTGAACATTTCATTTTGAGTAAACTTCGAAATTTATTTGTAATGGAAATGCGCGTTTAAATTTTACTTTTAAGCAATTTAAGTTTCAAAGAGATTGTTGATTTGTTTTCCCCTTTTTAATTGAAATGATGTTTTTCAAAGTCAGTTGTGGTTTTTATTACATTTCAATTACGACACACTTTTAGGCACGTGTATTGGCACCTTTCTTTTAGGTTAGGTTGTGATAAAGGAATAAAATTAATGAATATTGAAATGAAATGCAATGTTTGCCATAAAAAAAAGAAATAACCTAGAAATTTAAAATCGTTGCCTCACTATTCATAATGATTGTGTCATATATCCTACATGTATTAAAACTGAAATAAAAACTATATCATTGCAGTTTAATTCAGTTCATTTTTATGTATTTCTTTGATCAAAGCCTACAAATTATTTAAAGCAAGTTTATGATAGATAAAATAAAAACTATTGCAGCCCGACATGAAATACAGTCAAAAGTGAACCCTAGCCATCCCCTTAGTTCCAACATTGTGCTCTAAGAATGACACTTCCGTTTCCCATCTCTGCACAAGATCAAACTCCAGCCTGCCATTTGTGATCCAATTCGGTTCAGACCGAGAAAACATTTTCCAAGCCCATTCTGTTGTGATCAGTACAAACAGAAAGTAAAAACTGAACCAGAATATACCAAAACCAAGCAAAGTAACTAATTTGACACCCTCACCGATTTGTTATAATTTATGAATCATTTTATAATCATCTTCTAAGCAGACATTAAAGACGTTCTACAAGGTCGAATAGTCTCAGGTGCCTGAGTGTATCCGGGCATAAAATAAAAAATATATTTAGAAAGTCGTTCATTAGAATTCATTATCTTGTGTGAATAGAGAAACATTTGTCTTATTATTGACATAAGGTGATGAAAAACATGTTCTGCTTTAGAGGCTTTTTGTATGAAAGTGAACGCAACACGACATTTTTGTGTTCTGATTTACATCTATGGAAATGTCAACATACATCATTCTTAAGAATAGTCCACGCTGCATCATAGCCAGTCCGGCAAACAAACAGAGAGTGATGCTTCTTCCTTTTTGACTGGAGTAAGTTATAACATTAGCAGTTGGAACCCAAGGTTGCAAGGTTTTTACCTAGCGAAGCATTTCATGGCGATGCGTTAGACTAAAGTCTCATTCTCATGACAGACGAAATTGCGAACTAGACATTTTGTCAATCTTTAAAACTGAATTATTTAACTAACGTTACAATTAGTATTCCAATTCGAATAATTGAATTCAAAGTATCAATGAGAACTTTTAAAACTCTGGTTTTATAAGTCTGACTTTTTATGGGCAAGAATATTTTTTGCCAGTTGACCGTTTATCAATGGGCACATTCAAGAATCTAGTTATATTAAGTTGACTAGATTCGAAAAGATGAAACCTGAACGCCAAAACTAGATTAGTCAGTAACGTCACTTTTTCTACGTCAGCAACATATGCGAACTGTCAGCTTAGTACTCAGCCACGAATTTCTAGTCTGCTACCCCTCCATAATCGTCAACTGCAACTGCTGTTCATATGACCGATCTAAGCCAGTCAAAACTATGACACATCAAGCCAGACAGCTGTCAGACTTACTAAACTAGAATTTTCCCACTGAATAGCTGACACATCTAGTCAAGAACTGAGTACTTTTTGACATTTATGTTGCACTAGCTGACCCGTTTTCGCCTTGATTAACCAGCGCATTTCAATTTAAATCACAATTGAGTGTGACTCCCTCTTAAACTCATGCGCCACATTCGCTTAACTCGACTATATTTTAAAAAGGAGAACAAAAACAAAAAGGAACAAAAACAAAAAGGAACAAAAACAAAAAGGAACAAAAGATGCAAAAAAAATAAAGAAAAAGCATACAGCGACAGCACAAAAGGTACAGAGAGAGAAACAGATTTTGTTGCACACACACACAAAATTTCCTCCACTCAACGCTGGGAAAATCCAACGATCTAGATTCAATCGAACATTTTACTTTTTTGAATTGTATAAAATTTATAGTTTATTGCTTATTGTTCAACTTCAGGATAACGTACAAAGATGATTTATATCTTAAAATCTTTGTACGTAGTTAACTTTATTTTAGATCTCCGCTTCCGGACAGCGGACACTGATAAAACATATCCTATCTTTTAATCTCGACAATTTTCAATGCAACTGTGAAAACCGGAATCAGTTTCGTGCAGTACATTTGTAATCAATTGCGGGCAAACACTTTACGGCGAGAAAAAAAGTTACAGTTTTATTAAGTAAGGATGTCTGACTCAGTAAAAGTGACCTTAAAAGTGATGATCCTGTTTATGGGGTTAGGGCTATTAAACAAAGTCGAACATTCAATTGCAGTCGAATTAACAGAACAATTATGATGGAATTTTTCATCCAAAATCTATTTTCTGTGAGCAGTCAGATTTTATCTCAACGAAAGAGGCGTTAATGGAAACAGTGATCAGCTTAAACAGGCTCAAATAAAAAGGGTTTGATGGAAATTGAAAGAGTTAGCTCAATAGAAAATTACCTGCCCATGAAAACTTCTTTTGTGGTGTATTGTCGACTTTGGTGACGGGTTAAAGGTCTTCTGATACATCCGTAGGTTTGTAGGATTTCGCGTTTTAATTTTCTTCATCTTACTTAATTTTCTCCATGGTACGCATATTATATGAAACACTAGGTTGTAAAAAAATTTCGATGTCAGAGTTTTATTTTAAAAGTGTAACTTTTTACCCAGTTCTCTCCTACTTCTCCGAATCACTATAATTTTCCAACCGCTTACATAGCGGTGTGCAATTTAACGTGTTGAAAGAGAATAAAATAGAACTGAACATAGTTACATTAGAAGATGTTTATTGCCCCCATTTAAGGGGGCAACACTTCTAAGAATATTTTCATATAACTATTGTTGGTCGTATTTATTTGACACTTTGTAATTGTAAAGTAGTAAAATATGATGAATCTTAGCATTCTGAAACAATTCTAAGCACAAGGGGTTGGATAGTCATTATCTCCCTTTTTAGTTGACTTTTCATAATTTTGAATTAAAAAGGTGTTTTGAAACTTTTACAAGTAAGTACAAAATTGAAATGATCCAAAATTTGACAAAATTGAAATAATGGTGCCCATAGGAGGGTAAAGTGAGCGAACCAAAGATGACCAAACCATCACAACGACCACATATTGATGTTTTGCATGGACCAAAAATGAACTGAAAATGATTTCCAATGAAATCGAAACTGTTGCACTGTTCTATAGAACTATACGACTAATTTCTTGTACCTGTATATTATGACAGGTACAAGAGAGTCGGCTCTTGTTGAGAGTCACGTCAACCTAACTTAGTTCTCTGTTGAAGCGTTCACTTAATTTTATGACAAATGCTGACGCATTTATTAATTTTCAGATGAATGGGTTTGTAGAGCAATAATAATAAAATTGGGCACAGCCACACCTCTTATTATTATGAAATCAGCATATTGGTACTTATATTCGACTTGGGCTGTGCCCAATTGACGGTATTACAAGGCGTACTACACCCGTAAGATCAAACACAGATTTTTAAAGAAAACACCAGAAATGAAACATGCTCATTACATTCACATTCAATAGAATCAAGGGGTCGTTTTGACAAATTACATTTGCTATCAAATTCAAACGAGTTTACTGCGAGTTTGCTGCTGACAGGTTAGTAATGGTCAACACTTACTTAAAGTCAATGGAAATTAGCATGTGCTTTGGTCCAAATCTGTTATTGCGACGATAGAGGAAATCCAAAAAATTGTTCTAACAATTCTGTTGTTCTAACCTTAAGACGTACTTGCAATGAACCGAGACATTTGACAACACAGATTATAAATGTCTAAACGGATGTAATTGAATTTTCTCGACATTTGTCATTCGACAGATTTATGCACATCTTCATTTGGACATGAAAGGATCTAGCCTATTGGCAATAACTTTGAGATACATTTTACTGATAGGAAATGAAATATTGCCGCCAGTGCAATTAGCTATCTCATTCAGAAATCACATGAATAATTCAGAAGGCGGCTTATATAATATATTTGGCTAACGCTTTTAGTGGGATGACTTCAGGATCGGAATGAATCATGGCATCGGAAAGTGTTTGCCAAACCAGTACTATTAATTCGCTATTTGGCGCACGGTCGAATTTAGAGCAATAAAAACATGCGGGTACCAAACAACAATATATTTCGTTTGTGAGAACTCAATGCCATTGGATTGAACAGATGGTCCTTTCACTTTTTTAAAAGATATTAATGGAAGTGTGAACTATGCGCTGAAGTAATGTGGGTTGGTGATGAGTTGGTGATTGATGGGTAAGGACAAAGCGTAGCCTAGGACAAGCAAAACGTGAAAGACCGACTGGTACAATGTTGCCTACTTTTAACATCAGCTATATCCTGCTGAGTAGAATGTGTACTGTGAAAAACTATGATCAGTATCAGCTTATATCGATCTTTTGATAAAGTAACCCAAGGTTTCGCTACTAAAAGAGACGATCGAAGAAACTCCAAATAAGGTCACTCTGAACCTCTTACCAAAACTGCCTCTTAGCAACATTTGCTTCCAGTGTTCAAAAATGCCTCTTAGCAACATTTGCTTCCAGTGTTCAAAAATAAAAGTACTATAACCAATCTTTGTCAATTGAAGTTTGTTTTGACTGTATTCTCCAACAGTGCATAAGAAGAATTATTTAAACCCACGATCAAAGTTATTTCAAGTTATCATGACGATACGAATGCATTCCGCGATGACAGCTAAGCTGCTGAAAATATCCATGCGCTCGGCAACACTCGTCCTTTTCAGGGTTCGACTGCACACATGGTCGCAGGGTCTAACAAAGTTCACTGCTGCTTCGGTCATGATTGTCATTGTGCACGCAAGCAGCAAGAAAAACATGGTAGGCTAGGCTGGTTAGAGACAACCGCAATTTAGTTTCATTTTTAAAGGTTAAGTTCGAACGAATTTTTCATTCGTCGGTTTGTGGATCGCGACTGTATTATGTGGATTATGAATAAAGTGTGACAGTTCGTGGCAAGAGTTTTTTATTTGCGGGAAATTAGCTTAGCTTTTTAAATACTAGATCAATTTTTGTTCGCAATTCGCCTAGGTATTTGCAATTTTGCTCTCATGTGAATAGTCCTTTAGTAGTGTGCACATTTTTAAACGTTCGCGCTGATTACGGCTAGATCCCTCATATATTGAGGTTCATAAAAACAAAGGACGGCTATTACCGTCGTTTGAGTCCTGTGTCCCACGTAATCACATTTCTAGTTTTAAGTATTCAGTACGATACCATATTATATGGCAACACTTATAACTTTTAAGTTTGTTACCTTTTCCTTTAAAATTGGAAATTTTAACTCTCGTTCATAGTAGAGCACTGAACAGACTCGTGTTCGTCGAGCACTGAACGAAGTAGTTCAAAGAAGTCTAATTTATGTAGATAATAAATGCATTATTGAGAAATTGCTATCGAATGCAGTGATCCCAGATTGAGGGGAAAAGCACCAAATTTTTTCCAATTTTGGCCTATTTTGAATAAAAAAGGGACAAGCCTAAAATAAAATGAAACTAAAACGAATTTTCATTATGAACAAGTTTCATAAAATGAATTGTTTGTGTATCTGAATGCATTCACTCGTTTTGAATTAAGTCAAATATAAAAGGAAATTATATTTTCATTTTATATGCTAATTTTAAGCTTGTTAATAAAAACGTTGACATTTTTTTAATCTTTTTATATGAACACAGGAGCATATTTCCAAAGGCGAAATTTTTAAAAAGCGAAAGCATTACTTTTCCCTTAAATTCGCGAAAAAAAAAAAGGGGATAACAGTCATTAAACTCTGGAAAAACTGATCAAATGGCTATAAAAATGCAGCGTGTGATTTTTTTTAGTCTACTAAACTTTTTTACAATCTTCTTTCATTTGCATTTCTGATAATCAATCATACGGCTAATTGTCAAAATATGTTCAGATTTTTACTTTTATTTTATTTACTTATAATCTTCTGTTTCTGTTAATTTATTCTTAGCTTTAAGTAAAGAGTTCTCTCTGCTCAGCTACAAAAGAAACACGAACATTTGTTTGACAGTTAGGCTCTGAATTACAAGTAAACCACATTTGTGTAAAAACTAGATCAATAAATGAAAATCCAGATAGCAATTTTAGCTACTAAAGGGTGATTTTTTAACCGTAGTTTTTTTTTAAATGAAATAAAACACTCAAATTTGCATCAAATATTCAAAATTTTTATTGTAATCGATAAATAGGCCTTTGCCATTTACGTTTTGAAGACAACTTCATGTAAATGTTGTCCGCGACTCCGTTTCAAATGGTCCATTCGGAAGGTCCAATTTGAGCATCACTTTTTCGAGCATTTCGGCCTGTATTCCACGAATTTCGCGTGTTATATTATCCTGTAAGGCTTTAATCGTGTTCGGCTTGTCCACATAGACTAACGACTTAACATAACCCCACAAGAAATAATCAAGAGACGTTAAATCGCATGATATTGGCGGCCAAGTCACAGGGCCACTTCGAGAGATGATCTGCTCACCAAATTCGTCCTTCAATATTTAAATTGTTTCACGAGCTGTGTGGCATGTGGCACCGTCTTGATGAAACCACATGCCAACCAAATTCAACCCAGCCAACTGGGACAAAAAAAAGTCGCTTATCATGGCGCGATATCGTTCGCCGTTGACTGATTCACCAGGTCGATTATGACGACCATAATATGGTCGTAACAAACGGTGTACATTTTTCACAGAGCACGAATTTTTATAATAATTTTCAATAATTTGCAATCGTTGCTCGTTTGTTAGTCTTTCCATGATTAAATGGCAGAGTATACTGAAAACTTTTCACTTTGACAGATGACGTTTGGACGCCATTAAAACCAGTGCTGCCAACCTGAAAAACTTAACTCTTAAAAAATCACCCTTTAGTTGAATCACTTGAAAGTGCAATATGTACGAGCAATAAGTCATATGCGCCTTCTACTTATTACCATGTAGAGTGATCTTTAGCACCAACACATATCTACGCTAATGTGCGGTCTCAAGCGGAATGCAATGCAAACAATTTGAGTTTTATTCTGTTTGCGGCGAAACAAAATATATTGGCCGTCAATTACTTGCTAAATCAGAACTGCTCAAGTGTAAGCATTTGTCTGCGGTTTTGAACGCACCTGCTAACCAGTTGGAAATCAGAGACAATATATCATTTGTCTCTGGTTGGAATGTCCAATTTCATAGATGTCAATGAGACCTTATTAGCAATTAAAAACTCTGTGCCCCCGCATTTTGTTAAATAGATTTCACACACTTTCTCATTCAATTAAGAGCAACATGAAATGTATATAAAAATCAGTAGAGTCTAATTGGGCTTACAAAATAATTATATTTAATTAACACATTTTATGGAAAATTAAATCCTCTCGTGACCGCAAAGTAACCTCCACACAAACCGCCTCTAATAATAGATTGGTCTGTTGTCTGTTGGAAATAAGTTTTATCACTGCCTACCTGTCAAATTGAAATTAATTAGTAACGAAAGAGCAACCACAAAACACTCAGGCATTTTTTGGAATTCCAATAGGTGCTTATTGTTTTTTTTATTAAGCCCACAAAGCCTTTAAAGACAAACAGTGCAAATTGTATAATAAAATTGCATTAGCCACTACTTCTGTCTTAAAGCCAATCTTCTCAACTTTTGAACTAACCACCAAAATATAGTTATTTAGTCATTAAAAGTGCTTCATTATACTTACAGTATAAAAACAATATCATTATAAGTACTCGTCCAATGACATGAGAGCGATTATACACATGCGATGAAAGCTGGAAAAATGACTATATTATATTCACAAGTGCTTGACGGACTCTCGGGCGGTTTTTATAACACAAACGTGAGTATCTAATGTTCCGCAATTGTACGAAAATGACTTAAAAAACAAATTAGTAGTCGGATTCAGATCCATCAATATCAAAATAATTACTTGCGTCAATGGCCGGAGGATCCTAATTAACAACATTTTTTTCTTTCGGCTTTAATATTTCGATCACTTTGCAAACAATTTGCAATTACTCAAAGAGAGGAATCGTGGTAACAATAAATAAAGTGCACGGCTGGGTCGAACGTAACTTTCTCGTTCATCAAAAGTTTTGGTGCAAAGGAAGTTGAGAAGTTGGTAATATTTGCTAAAAATAAGTTTTATGTAGCTGTTATTGGATTTCAGTATTTAATTGTGAGTATTTAATTTATTATTTTATAAATACACCGAAGATAAATGAGACCACTGATCGCGATTTGAGTAGTCCTTTTTGAGAAATATTTAAGAAATATATTTATTCGAATTTTTGAGAGAAAAGCTAAGTAATAAAATACTTGGTAATATGTATTTTGATCGTTAGAGCTCTTTTTGTAAAATTAGGTATGCAAGCAAAACAGTAACTAACTTTGCAATATTTACTCAGCTGAAAAGTGAGTATAATATTTTGTTTTTTTTAAATCTCGTTTTAAATTGTATCCCAATCGAAAATGGGGTTCTAGAGATATGAGCAGTTTTAAAAATTTGCGTTTTTGGTGATTCGAATTAAAAATTGAAGACTTCAGAATTTCAAGAACATCAATCTAACTCTAACTATGCATTTGGGTCAAAATTGTTAGGGACGTTTTCGGGTAAACTGAAGAAAACCAAAGTTTTAAAATATGACTATTTTCAATACTTTGTACGATAACATAGAGTACAATTGTGTCACTATCAAGTTATAAATGATCAAACTACGAATGAGTTTTTATTCCAACCAAATGGACCGTTTTCGAGATATGTCCAAATTTCAAAAGTAGGTAGGTAGTTTTTCGATTTATTTTTAGCGATAAAGTGAGTATGTAGTTTTGTTAACTTCACCTATTTTAGCTCAAGTATCAATTTTGGTTGAAATCCTTAGAGCCCATTTCAAACAAATCAAAATTTTATATGGGAAGTACCATTAATATTGAGGTTGCCGTGTACCTACAAAAACGACACCGAACTGTAGGCCTACAAACTTCAAATCTGATGTTTGAAGCAAATCCGAGGAACCGTTTAGGCTGAAAGCCTCAGGAGACGGACAGAATTTTGCGACCCACTTTTTAAGTTCCTCTATCATAATAATGTCAGAATTAATTAACATCTCGAGTTCGAAATTTTGTGCGAATACAATATCTCTGTCGTGTACTACGCAGTCGAGAAGGTAAACAATTGAAAGACAAAATAAATATTTAAAACTGGAAAAGCGCTTATAGCTTTTACCAATCGGTGCAGGTAAAAATTGCTGGTTGCAGTGTATACTTCTAAAAATCCTTCCAGCTGTATTTTTTTTTCTGAATTTAAATGAAAATCGTTGGGAAAATTTTACTTTTCAACGATTTTTAAACATTCGCTGATAAACAGTGCGCCACCCAGTGTTAAGTAGTAGTCCAAACTGCATAGGTGTAGAATCTAAATAAAGAATAAATGGTATTAATCATTTTTTTTAAATAACTCTCGGTACAAAATGTCCACTCATAGCATTAAATTCTGTAGATTCGAAAGCACCAAATGTTAGCAGCCAAATGCAAATATTCCTATACTGATCGAGATGTTGTTTTTTTTAAATATTTGTACCATTTCTAAATATATTCTCGTGGCATTTGTGAATGACATTTAAACCAAACATTATGGTAAATATCAAATGTTAGGCACTTAAAAATAGTGTTGTTCTGAGGTAAACAGTTTAAACTAATTCAACTAATTCTAAAAAAAACGTATGCGATTAATTAAAAACCATAAAACCACCAACACTTAAACAAATCATTTAAATTATTTAAGAGTATCTATCGCAAAAGTAGAAACATTTACCATATACAGGAATATAATTTATACATAAAATAGTTTAAGTCCCCGTACAAGGCGCAGCGTTGAACTTGTATTTCCCTTAATAAAATGCAGATTTTATTCTGAACAAAAAAAAAACAAAAGCTGTTCACTTAAAATCCATTCATTACAATTTCAACACCAAATTCATTTTCAATACCCTTTATATTATTATGATCTCATAAAGCAACATCGTTTAAAACTTATCAATAGTTCGGGATTTTTTATTATTTGTTTCCAATTATAAAAGCGGATTCGCGCTGGTGCTGGTGAAATGTCTAAACAAAAGTTTCCGGATAACACAGCAATCATTTTCTGCTTCATTTGTAAATTCGCCACCTCCAACAATAATGGTTGCCGAGTCATTATCAACTCATCGTATACGTCCTACTCCCATTGAATATAAAATCTTCCACAGTTCTGGTTTTTTTGTTGTCGAAGGTGGACTAGTTTTTTTTTTTTTTTGTTAAAATCTTTGATTTAACCCTTTAATGAAAGTCATTTTTCCAATTTTTGGCAGCCCCTTCGGCAAATACGCGTCAGAGGCCAAAGATCTACCAAACACAAGTTATTGACTCTTCCACTTTGACTGGTGATGTTTCGCAGTCTGTGCCGTAGGTTAGCGGTTTTTCCGGTTTGCCTCTGTCGAATTGGTCACTTCTTCACAACAAACAGGTCATTGTTATGAACGCTTGTCACTTTCTTACGCTGCAATTCAATGTCATTACTCAACCAAAGCAGCAAATGTATTAGCGCGATCTATTTGGGCAGCTACATAAAACACAACGCATCATTAATACTAGCGGTTTCAAATTACAACTCTTTTCGGACGGCTTTCTATTTGCCAGTTGAGTTATCATCAGTTAACATAATAACTACCTCTACTAGCGCATGCGATTTATGATGAAGGTGTTTGAACCTCAAAAGTGTCAGCAACTGCTTATGACCAGTAGTCAAGTTATCCCTTAAGTTTGTTAATATGCGACGGTCCATTTATTATGTAAATGCAGCTAATTTGAGCGTTAAATACGTGCACTGATCAGGTTTAGTCTACATAAGCCTCTTGTGTTGAAAATCCAACCCTGAAACGTCTCTTGAAAATCAATTATTCATTGGGCTCATTCATTTGGGTTACTGATTCATTCGGGCATTCACTCAACCAAAAAGGGACTCAGCCGGTCTTGATGGACTGCAATTTTACCATGTGCAGTGTTTACAGTTATATACATTTTTACTATGCCCTAAATCTTCATAATCACATTTCATTGTCACATAGCGCAGCGCCTTCTGAAAAAAATTATTGCCATTGGCCAAAAGGGTGTCGCTATATGAATATTTTTTTTACACTCCAAACGAATTAATTAAGTTGGTAAATGACATTAAACAAATACAGAAAAGTTTTAAAGAGCCTAACAATTTATGCGTAACGTAGTATGCATCTAATGTGTTTTGGTCAAGTTTTGTTTGCCCAATTAAAATGATTAGTTAAAGCGTGCGTACCTTTCGATTGAAATCGCCTTGAAACAAACTTTTTTTAATAAAATGTCTGGCGATATGGGGTTAAACTTAAACATAATGAGGAGTGACCATGTGAACAGAGTTGTTAATTTATTTAGATGTGCCGGCGGTACAATTTTTATTTAAATATATTTGCACTGTAATAAAACTGTAGGCGGTTTTATACCTGTTTTGCGGCTGAGAAGAAAACTACTGGTCAGATTTAATCGGAGCCTTAAAACGTATTTCAAAAATTAATTTAAGGCTATGTCGGGTCGTGGAACGCCTACTTTTTGGAAGCGCTTTCGACGAAAATGTACTTTTAAACTAGACCATAGTGGGCAGCCGCATGTTGATATTATATGGTATCTGGTGATGGTTTGGGGCATTGCTGGTCACTGCCTGGTTTCGGAGGCAGGTGCTAGGGGCAAGGTCATCTTACGACTACTATTGTCGGCCTGAATTGTGAGGTTTTTTTTCCAATCGCTTCATGGTTTGTCTTATTGATGTATTTAGTTGATTGCATATTAACTCCTATCGCATCGACTTTAACAGAAATGTCGAATCAACTTAAACAAAACTAAAAGTGTTTTAAGAAAACCGTCAAAATTTGACACCGTGGGTTGCCTGTGTGGGAGCTAACATGAGAGATAGTTTAAGTTTAAGTTTATTAATAGAAACAAGGTATACATTAGGACTTGGTCTTTTATAGTACAGCTATGGTGGAAAGAATTATGTATGTATGTAATGCAAAAAAAAATAGAGTAATTCATTATATACAAAAATTATCATACGTAAGCAACCGTTTATATAAGGGCAAAATTGTACCACTGTTTAAGTTCGACCTCGAGGCTCGATAAACTAACAGTTAAACTATTTTCACTACTACATTGTGAAGCATATATCTGCGGTTTTTTACAGACGCATGTTTGCAAATATGTCTCTTTATTATAAAGAACTAATTACAAAAAAAACAAGTAAAAGTGTTATCATCTGCCTGGTACCCTCCACTGCATACAAGTCATGCAAAATTTGTTTTGTAAGGGAGGTACGCGAACTACTTGACCGACATAGCCCAATTTTAATATCAACCTTACGACGATTAAAGTAAATCCTTTCACTACATTTCACTTGCCTATGTGGATTCTTTTGGGCGCTATCGTGTTTTCAACAGACAGAGAGACACATGGGTCTAATATTGATTTTGTATGGGAGGTACCCGAACTACTTGACCGACATAGCCCATTTTTAATACAACCTAACAACGATAAAAATAAGACCTTTCACCAAACTTCATTCGCCTGGGTTGATTCCTTTGGGCGCTATCGTGCTTTTAAGAGACAGACAGACAGACGGACAGACAAACGGACATGGCTAAATCGATTCATAATGTGATCCTGATTCAGAATATATATATACTTTAAGAGGTCTCCGGTGACTCCTTCTTGGCGTTACAAATGTATTGCCAAAGTGAATATACCTTCCTGTGGGGGGTATAAAAAACAATGCCAAAGAATGTGGTTCGTTAATTGACTAGTTTAGGATTGAATATTCTATTTGTGTAGGTATTTTATACACCATGCACATAAAGGGTGGACCATCTAGTGGTTTCTTTTTAAATCATAGGTTATTTTGACCCCGACGGCTGTTTCCCGCTCTAAATCTTGACGAAAAGTCAGTATCATACCTCCGCGGAACGAAATGAGTCGCTTTACGCTTGAACAACGTTGGGAAATATTGTAAACTTATTTCCAAGTGAGTAGACCAAACACTGCGTTTTTTGAAAAAGACGTTTTGGCCCCACCCACCTGCTGTACGCAAGTTTGTGAGACTGGTATGCTAGTGGAAAACACTCACGGCCTTAGAGCAGCTTGAATTGGACAACGATTTTGGGTGAAAAGTCATCGTTCCCAAATCGTGTTATCTTGGCGATGTCAATTGGCCGCCTCGGAGCTGCGATTTGACCCCTTTGGACTTCTTTTTGTGGGGAAACCGTGAAGGACCGATGTTATGCCAACAATCCGGACACAGTTGAAGCACTTTAGGCCAATATCATCCAAGCAATCCGTGAGCTACAGACCGAAATCATCAGCAAGGTCTTGGAAAATTGGAGTGACAGAATGCCAGGCAGCCATTTGAACGACGTTATGTTCCATAATTAATGGAAATGTTTGCTCTCACAAATAAAGCCATAATATATGGGAACAATTTAATTTTGTTCATTTTTTGTATTTTTTAAAAAGAAACTTGCATTTGGCCCACCTTGAACGTATTGTATCGAGATTCCTTATTTTTTTGCGGTTTTCAACACGACAAAGGTTTATTGTTCCTCAGCAAAGCTGTAGCCGACTTACTTCATATAAAAACAGGATTATACACAGATTGTCTTCTCACATTCATAAAATGCGCAATGTTGCATCTGCATTAAGATCAACCAATCGTAGCTATAATAGGGTGACCTTGGCAGGGTAATAAATTTTATTTTATTTATGAGATGCATATATTTTACTGACGGAAGTTTTAATTAAACAGATTCCTCATGTAGCTACAACTTTATGAGTAGAAATGAAGTCATCGGCAACAAAGGGCATACGCGGTACTTTCATTAGAAACGACTCATTTTTCAATGAAAGCATTTGGGGTAATTTAATTTTATGATTTACGAATTATTGGTACTTTTCCACTCGACAAAGGCGTTACAAATTCACTCTTCGTCGCGGTAGAATTACCTGTCAAAAGTGAGGACGAAATTAAAAACTGCAACAATATTCACCAGAGAACATTAACTTTGGAGTTCGCCAAAGATATAAACTATTGATGGGCCGGCTTGTTTCAGAACAGTGGGGCTTGAAAGTATGTCGGGATTTTAAAAAAGACATTTCCATAAGTGGCTGCTGTTGCTGCCTTAAGTTGTTTACAGGGTGCGGCTACATAACTTTCTTTTTTTAAGTAATAAAACCCATTTTATCAGAACATTTTTATTTGTTTTTTTAAATGTATGTTTTCCAATAAGAGGTGTTTTTGTGAATGACCCGCTATTTCGGTAGCTGTCACTTTTGAAGCTTTTATTCTTTGACATTTGACAAGTAGACACTACGCCATTACTAAAAATTGAACACGATATACGCTTCAACAACGCATTGAAATTATTAAAATTCACTACAAAAATGGTGAAAAATGACAAGCAACGAAACCATTGATCGTTTACGGGAAAAGTTTCCGGACCGTGTTATCTCTCGAAGAGGTGATCACAATTGGCCACCGAGATCTTGTGATTTAATACCTTGCGACTTCTTCCTTTGGGGCCACGTGAAAGATAAGGTCTACGCCAACAGCCCAGCGTCGATTCAAGACCTCAAAGATAAAATTCGTGAGGCTATCGAGGACATAGGGCAGCCACTTTGCTATTTGGTTATGGAACATTTTATGAAAAGGATATGGTCCTGGATGCGTGCTCGTGGTGGCCATTTGGCTGATGTTGTTTTTCATTATTAACGGCATACCTTCCTCTTTATTATGAAATAAACATCCGATCATTTATCTCAAAAGATGGCATTTTTCTATGAATACCAAAATAACACCTCTTATTGGAAAACCCTTTATAAATTGAAATTTTTTTATATAGTTTTAAATATCATACCGGGTAAGTGACGCTGAATGAGCCGATTTCTGGCGTTTATCTGACTGATGACTCTTTCCAACATAGCAGCTGATATGTTGGCAATTTTTGCCCGGATGTTGGCCTTTAGGTCTTGTGGGGCACTTGGACGGTTAGCATTAAATAAATCTCAAAAAGCCCTAAAAAAATTCGTAATTGCCAAATCAGGTGACCAAAAATAAACTTAAAACCAATTGATTTTCTGTGATTTAAGATGCTAGCAAAATCCCGCCACCTTTGAATTAAAAAAAAAAAAAATGCATGCTTGGCCCAGGTCCACCCCGGACTGTAGCGCCACCTTAAGTAAGTAATGCTTGGCACTCCAAACCACTCCTTATTCAGATTGGGAGAGTGTTTTCTCAAAACAGTCATCGTTTCTCCGCCCTATTGAAACCAAATGGCATTTAAGTCCAATTCAATAAGGGCAGCCGCATGTTTGCGAGCATAATATCGTTGCAAGATTCAAGCTCCCACTGCCTCGGTATACAGCGGGAATCATTTCTCGACAGCTGCCTACAATAGCGAAGTTTATACAGGGCTTGATGTTACATTAGACCGGTGTACCAAACTTGCAGAGAATCGGAATTTGGAACCCCATTAAAAGAAATAAGTCCACAATCATTTATGTCACGAACGAGTCGAACTTTTCCAAAACATGGGGTACGTTTTTTGTATAAAGTAAAAACAACAAATTCTATAATACGTGCAAGAAGCTAAACAGTGAGGAGAAGATTTTTATAACCCTGTTTTTGAATTCAATACTTTGAAACGTAGAATTGAACGTTGCCGAAGGTCTAGTTAGCTCTTCTAGTGATTTTTTGTGCCTGGCAATTGAGGCATTTTATATACCTTATACCTTCTCCCTTGACAGCTCATAACATCTGCACTGATATTGTCTACCGCACAATCGGTCAAATCAGTGGACATTTTTTAAGTTAATTGATGATGGGGTCATCAACATCGAGGTCAGTCCCCCTTCTCGGTATTATATGCGTTCGATCTTCAGCCGGTTCCTCACTTGTTTTGTATTATTTGCTAGTGATCCATTCAAATGTAGTCCCATTTCTTTGTTTCCCATTGTCCCTTTTAACAAAAGAAGCTTGTAAAACGCTTTTTGCCACCTCAACGCTAAAGCCGGATATGTTCATGAATTGATAATTTATTGGCCAACGCATTTACCAATCGTAAATATTGATCAAATGGTACTGATTAAGCCAATTCCACTTCAGTCTTCACGCCGGCAAGCGCCTCTTACATAATTGTAAGACAACTTGGCCCGGTGTAAACATCACTGACCTTCACTGTGGACCATAATCGTTAGGCGCACATGGGAACAGCCATTACCGAACGAAATATCCCAAAACTATATATAAATTTATCCATAAAATTGAATCCAAGTCTTGTTGCTGTACGAACAATATGCTAGCCTTGCTGATCGATAAGGGACCGGTGTTAAAACTAAATACACATGTATGCTCCCCTGTCTGTCTGTTGGCGACTCGACGGGTTTTTCTTCTTTCACCCCAAAACCAAAAACCACACCTGCCTTTCAACTTGACTTACCTCTTTCTCTAGCGCGAAGATGTATAGTGGTAGTCGTCTGGTCTGTTTTAAGTTTCAACCGATCTTGGCCGAAATGGGTTTCTGGTAAGCTTTTTAGTTGTTTCGCTTTTTTTTTTGTTTGTTTTTTTTTTTTATTTGTGGTTGTATATCTTTTCTGGCAGTTTATCATCTTGACCACAGACTTGTAGTGTGTTGGTGGATAGTTCGTGGGCTATTATATTTTAGTATAAAATGTTTGGTCCGATTGGGGGAGAGCATCAGTTCTTGAGTTTAGTTTCAACCAAGTGGGACAACATAGAAATATACCTCAACTATCAAAATGGTTAGTAACAAGGATTAACCGAGGAATATAACATTTCTGTGTTGGAAGTGGATTTTTTTTTTTTTTGAATATAGTTCAAGTTAAAAAAAGTGGTAGCAGTTTAATACGATCTTGTGTGATTTGTTTTGAACCGAAAGTGTCAAACTAGCTTAAATCGATTATACGGATAATTTCGAAATTTCGAAAATTCAAATTCGAAGTACGAATAGTTGCAGTATAACTATTCGTCTGTCTCCCATATATCTACGTTTATTTTCGTTGATCTATATTTTAGTCGGGTATACTTAAAAAAAAATAGTTAAGCTTCAAATAATCGAAGCGGAAATTGTTCGCATCCAAATTAATTGCACATAGGGTAGTAGAGAAGACCCAATACGTATTGACAGGTACTTAAGTTGATCATAGTCTTAGCGGGATATATTTAGAATATTCGCTGACGATAACCATTCGATCATTAGTCCTTAGTGAAAATCTGTCAAACTCAAACAATTTATTAATGCAATTTCGAATTATTCACTGAAGACGAAAATTCGCATTTGCTTGAAAATGTCTCGCACAGAGCGAAGATTATGAAGGCTCCTCTGACATAATATTTTGGCGGTAATTTAGCTGGTCAAAATGATTTCTTAAAATCACATTTCAAAATAATGTGCAGTTGATAAAAAGTCGCATTATTTTCCGAAATCTTCGCACAGAACGATTCTTATAAATGCACTCATTTTGCCATAACTATTTCTAGTCGTAATTATTCGAGTTGCGAATTTACATGTTGCCAATTTATTGTAACTCCATGCGATTTAGTTGACTTGGCGTAAAGAGCAATATTATTAATATTATTCGCAAGAAACTGCGAAAATAGTTAGGGCCACTATTTCAAAGCTGTGTCCTTTTGGGAAAACAAAACTATATCATTTGGAACGCTCTGTAAATTTTTAACTCAACTTGAGCAATTGGTGTTATTTTCAATAAATTCGCAGCAAAATATTCGCTTAGAAAATCGCAAATTGTTCGATAAGTAAATGTCGTGTCGCTCAAAAATTAAAACATAATCGCCTTCATTCGCAAAACTGAAGGTACGAAGTTTAATTTTTTCGCAAAAAAAAATCAAGTTACAAATTGGTGAGTTGTATTCGGCAAACCGAAAACTCGCTGCTTTCTAACAATTCACTATTTGACTTACAAAAATTGAAAAACCGCATTATACCTGCTTCCATCGCTGCAATCTTTGTTAAAGATAGACATAGTTCAAGTTCACTCGCACGAACTTGAACTTGAAATGCTGCGAATTGCGGCAACAGCAAATTTTATTCTGGTTCGCATTGTGCAAACAAATGAGACTGACCGGCATAATATTAGTTATAAGGAAGGTGCCTAATTCTATTCGGAACTCATACATCTGGTAGCCGATAGTGTCGTTAAATGTAGACTACTGGAGGAGCACAAACAAATCCATGCTCAACCAAAACCCACACTCGTTTATTTTACAAAAAAAAAAATGTTAACACCTTCCTCCTTTTTTGTATCTTCCACAGAAATTCCTTATCGCTTTCGCATGCATTGCTGTGGCATCAGCTGATGTTAGCCATTTGGCCAACACCTATTTGCCACCTGGACAAATCAGCCACTATTCCTCTCCAGTCGTAAGCAGCTACTCTGCACCAATCCAGTCCTCATACATTGCCCCAGCTGTTCAATCTTATTCTGCTCCAATTCAATCTTCATATATCGCCCCAGCTGTTCAGTCATATGTTGCCCCAGCTGTTCACTCATATTCGGCTCCAATTCAATCCTCATATGTGGCTCCAGTTCAAACCTCTTACATTCCACCAGTACAAACCGTATCCTCATCATACGTCGCCCCCTCAGTTGAGTACTCGTCTGGATACGATAGCGGCATTGACAGCGGTCTGATCGGCAATAGTCTCATCAGCAGCGGCAGCTACTCTGCCCCATCAGTATCTATCGGTACCGAATACGGCAACAACGGAGGTTATGTCTACAACAAGCATTAAGTTAAACGACAACCATGTGTGATCGGTTTACAAATATTGTGAGAGATAATTGTTTAAATTAATCAAATTGAAAATAAAACTCAAGTTTTTTATACGCAAATATGGCCTCCCATTTTATTCAGTCAGATTCTTAGCCACTACAGCACCTGGTTTGATGTAGACATTCTCGGGAATCACCCACGGATAGTGGGGCGTTTCTTCGTGGAACATATACGGAGCAGCTGCTCCAGTGCGTGACACCACCGCAGCGGGTTTTATCCAGGCGTTCTGTGCTGGCAGCGCGTTAAAGTTGTTCGCGTTAACTGGAACTCGCCAAGCTCGACCGAATGTTGTCAATAGCACCGCCGGTGAACACAGATACAGAATGATAACTAATGGTAGGATTTGCTAAAAGTAAAAAAACCAAGAAGAACTTTATTGAAAGTCAAAAGTGTATTGCAAAAACGTTTACAGAGGAACCTGCCATGTTCGTTCGAGATCAAATGAAAAGTACTGAGCGGATTTGCAAGCGCATTGCTCGGTACCTAGCTGTTGTTTTTATACATATATATAGCATCGGTAACTTGTTTGCCGTTGTTATTTGACATTTTGGGCAAAAAGAAAGAAATTCGTTGTTCTTCTTATGACAAAATTTGTTGGACCGGTCCGGTGTGCATAAAATTACGAATTGGGGTTATGCTAATTTTGTTCGGATAATGCACTGTAACAGTTTTGTTTTCAAATTAAAATCCGTAATCTATCCTCGATAAGGGATTATTGGTGGTGGAGGATCTTTAAGTGGGCCTAACGGACCTAAGAGGGGATCATTATGAGCTGTTGCGTATACCTCTGTATACGTTTTGTTTGAGTTGCACTGCGAAATTATTTACACACTGGATGGAGCATGTCCGCTTTTTAAGAGCAACCCGCCTTCAACCTTTTAGAATTGAATTAGCGATTTTATACAGTAATGCACAAATGCGCGTGCTCGCGTTAGCCTTGCCTTTTTGAAATGCTGCCCATTGAATTGTTGTTCGCCATGATACCCCATACATACATCAGACCAAGCACGGAACATCCAGGAACGCATTGAAGGAATTTTGGCAAATGACAGCTGCACACCTTTTTTTTGTTACATTTCTGTTACAAGAATACTACACCATGGGTTGAACAAAGACTGTAGCCTATTAATGTGCAAAGCATTCAATATTTTGTTTGGTAGCGCAGCGAAAAACTCTAATACGGAAATTCGACATTAAAAACATATCCAAAAAATCGGTTCTCAAATATCTAACACTTTAACCATACGATAAAAAAAAGTGTATCCCATTAATAAAGCTGTGATGACCAACGACAAGACATTATTTGGATTATGAAGTTTGTGGCGTCCAATATTTATAGGCAATTACCTAATTAAAGAAGTTACGTTTAACTATATTTTTTAATAAATTTGGAGTATGAATATATTTTTTTAAAAAATATAAAATATACTTTAAGGGTGCATCTGTATTTTAGATGCTTGAATTTCATAATAATGTCTTGGAACATTTTAAGAACAAAAAGCACATATTTTACAAAAGCAGTATTTAAAGTAGCTGTGCAGTACAGCAGTACAAAGATGAGGAAAGCAGTAGAAATACTGCTTTGGCTGTACAACGACAGCGCTGCTCTATTTCGGTACAAAGAGGACCTTACTAATAATCATTTTTAGCCTCCGCACTAAATAGTTTGTGGATCATAATATGCAATTTTGTATGGAAAATATCAGTATTGTGAGTTGGGAAAATTTATCCTGGACAAAAAATGATTATTATTATCGCGGAGTAGCTATTAAACTGGATGAAAGGCGTAGCGCACTAACCAATTTGAATGTCAATAAAAACTGCACTTAAGGTAGTATAAACGGTAGTATTTTCTTTCGGGTACAAACTATTGGTCAACACTGTACACACAAATCGTTCAGTTCGAGCAAACCCTACAAATGTTGTGCGGTTGTTGTATTTGATTTTATGCCATTGGTGGCTGACTACAGGCCGGATTCACCAGGAAATCCACCATGATCCTGTTTTTTTTACGCGCTGTTTTTTTTTCCTCTTTGCACTATATGAAAATTGAGATTCCAAAACCTACACCAACAGAAATATCAATTTTTAAAAATTGGTCTATGTTTGCTTCTGCTTTTGTTGTACGACTTAAAACAAACAACCTATCTCAGTTAACAATCAATCTCACTTCCTCCGAGTCAGTCTGAGATTATGCAAGCGTTTGATTAAGTGTGTGTTAAGGTTAGATTGGACTGTATGCCAAGTGGTCATAAACTGCCAATTTCTGACAGTTCTCCTGACAAAATATGGTCATACAAAGTAATGGGCATATCTGATATGCTCTAATGACCTAAATTCCACATATGACCAGGCAGAATTTGACAGATAAAAGTGCCCAAATAGAATATAGTGTAATCGGACAATAAGCACGAATGCCAGCATAATATATGCCCATATGCACTTTATTGAAATTTCGTTGTGGCATTGCTGGCATTTTTGGCGGAAAAAGGAAAAATGAATTATTTTGTTGTCATCGGTGTTTAAGTTCGAGGAATTGCGATTTATTTTCATTTTCGTTGTCTTTATTGTACTACAACATTTGGTGATAAATAACAAATGCCTTAAATGACCGTCAAGGCAAATATGACCATATTGGTAGTTTTGGTCATACGATCGTCGAATCGTTTGAACGATTATCGTTTTTTTTTTTGGTTGTTACACGAAGTAGAAGCATCGTCGAGGCGATGTCATTCGATCGATTTGTGCTTACGCGATTAGAGCCCAGGATTATCTAACACACAAAATTACGTGACGTTACGCCATCTTGTTTACCAGATAGGAATTATGGGAAAGTTCAGCATGTTGATATTTTTACAGCGATGGTTTACGAAATTTCGCTTTTGTATAAAACAAAATGGCTTCCGGAAGTGATGAACGTATATTTATTATTTATTTATTTCGTATAACTTGTAAGATAATGAATGTGATTGTAGCTTAAGAAATACTTACCTTGTGGCGACTTCAGCAAAACAGTTTGACTACCGACGCATAGATGTCGCACTCAACGCGAAACGGATTTTGAAAACTCAAACCAACGACGGCGCGTTTTTCTAGATTATTCTGACTTGAACTTTAATTGGTGTTTGACCAACTCCCTTTAATAAAGTTAAAATTTGTATTTCGTGTTTAATAAATAATAATAAAAACGCTGGGCGTCCATAACCTCTATGATAGATACGCCCTCTAGTACCAAGGAGAAGACGAAAGAAGAAGCACGGCCATGTTGAAAATACGAACTTCCGTAACGGAGTAGCAGATAATCACCCCTATCGAAGTAGGTATCCGTTCGGAAAAAATTCCGACACGAAAGTCAAATCTGATCGTAATTCAAATTGCGTTCGATGTATCCGTTTCGGAACAAAATAAATGAAGCATATAAACGCGTTAATTGCACATTGAAATATTCCGCAGAATTAAACTGTCGGAGAGCTTCGGAGAAAATGTCCAGCATAGCTGTCAAAAGTAAGTAAAGTGGTATAACGCGGTTCCACGTAATGCGACAATGTGCGCTACATGTCATCGGAGAAATGTGTAAGAGACGTGGGAGTCGGCATTATCAAGAAAAAAGAAATAAAAGTGTAATTGTGTCGTTGACTGGCCGTTTTTCATTTCAATTTTTGTGTTTGTTTTTTAAACTTATTAAGGAATTGTCGGTTGAATTTACTGACACTAATTACCACTTTCAATTCGCATGCTTTAATTCAGCAATAGAAACATTTTCAATTATTGATTGCAGAAATGTTAGTCGCCGGAACTTGTGTCTATTTCCGTTTTACGTAAATGTAATTACCGTGACACTTTGGGCACCTGATTAGTGATCTCAATCTTACGCCTTTATTGACATTGACTGCGAACAAACGCATTTCTTTCCCTTCTCGTGCACGTTGCACGGTTGCAAACAAAACCAATAAATGGAAAAAACAATTTTATTTTTAAAAACAAAATATTAATAATGAAAAATCGTTTTACACAATAATCAACTTAACCTCTAAACAAATTGCTATATCACTTACAATTGCCACTTGGACAAGATTTGCTTATGGCAAAACTCTCGTTTTGCTTATGGTACTAAACGCGATCGTTGATCATCGTGGAAATGTGCCAGACTTCCGGGACTATCAGCATCGGACTCCTCCAGTAGTAGACACGGGGATCGGCCGGTATTCCCAATCGGGTTGCTCCCTTTCGGCTGAAAATCACAAAGAAACCAAAACAGAGAACCCAATAAGTTATAGTTAGCGCTCGGAAGCAATTTTACGCACCTCTCTTGACGTTTCGATGACGAGCTCGGATCCCTTCGCGCGGCGTAATAGCCTCGGAACAGGTAACCCAAATTGAAGTTTCTCCTCGCCGGCATTGTAGCCGGCCATACCCGTCGCCGATGGAGTTTGAAAGCGTGACAAAGGATTCTGGAAATGCATGTTGATATTGAAATTGCGATGTCCATGCTTGCTGCGAGTGTAAAAGTACCCAACAACGGCGAAGACGATAAGTATCCCCAAGAGGGTGTACCAAACTGCAGCCGCCGTAGATGAACTCGACGATTCTGTGTCAGTTCCGTTGGCTACCAGACTGGCAGCGATTTCATTCGATGGCTGTGCTGGGCATTTGTAGTGCTCATCGACAATGGATCCATCGTGGCACATGCACTCGTAGCCGAAGGGACCTTGGACACAGAGGCCGGAACACTTTTTGTGTTCGCACGTGTTGGTGACAATTTTCTGGCGCGACGGACTGTTCAGCACAATGTCCTCGGCGTTGTAGATGTTCAAGCTGAAAGCTTGACAGGAAGCGTCTCCATAGAGGCGGCAACGAACGCCCTCCTTGGCGCCTGTATTCACTATGTAGGCCATGTTCTCGTGGATGCTCATCGCTGATGGGTGTACAATTGCGTTCTCCCTGCGAACTATTGCCTTGACAGTTCGGTCGGCACCCATGCCATAGCTGACCGACTGGAGGGTGCGCGAGTGTGCGTCAAGGAAGTAGACCTGCTTCTTATAGGTGTCAGCCTCTAGTGCGGTGACCAGGGCGTCTTTGGTGGCTAAGACTACCCGCTTGGAGCCATCCAGACTGGCGATGTAGATCTGAGTTGAAGGAGCACTGAAGCCTTTGGATGTGACAGCTGCGTAGAAGACCCTCCGGCCAACGGCGTCCACAGCTACGGCTCGCATTACTTCCATGGGCGGTAGTTTGACGATGTCAGCGCAGAGCTTCTTCTCGAAGCTGCACGCCTTCAGGTGGTAGGTGTTGAGTCGGCTGATGACGTACACGTTCCCCGTGATCCAATCTACAGCCACTTTCGTGGGATTCTCCACAACAAGTCCCGCTGTCACCGCCTGCTTTTCCATGCTCCATTCGTAGAGGGCATTCCTATCGTCGGTGGTGTAGTACAACTTCTTTCGAGCGATGTCCATGTCGAGGCCGGCTATTCTGGTGTCGTTCACCGACCACACCACCTTCAGCGTACCCGCCGACTCGGAAAGGCTTCGAATTTCATTGTGCGTCGTGAAAAGCATGGTGTAGCCGCTTTCAAGCGATTTGCAACTGGTCTTATCGGGACGAATCATGAAGCCGCTGTAACAGCTGCACCGGTAGCTTCCATGCGAGTTCTCACATATCTGCGCACACGGGCTGTTGCCCTCGACACACTCATTGACGTCCACGCACTTCTTGTGGTCAGCCTCCAACTTGTATCCGTCGAAGCAGCTGCACTTGGCTCCGTACGGAGTTGCGCGGCACTTGTGTTCACAGGAATTCCCTCTGGCACATGCAGTCGTGCACATCTTTGTCTCATCCTGGCCATTTTCACAATCCAGCTTGCCATCGCAAGTCCTCGCGTCATCGATACAGGTTCCGTCCTTGCAGTCGAACATGCCCGGCTCACAGGCCGTTGCAAACTGCGCATGTGTACTGACGTTATACCGATCACAGTTGAGCTCGTCGCTGCCGTCGCGGCAATCTTTTTCGCCATCGCAGTGGAACTCCATCCGAATGCACTCCGACGAAGTCTTACATTGGAACTCGTACAAGCTGCATCCGTGACAGTCGACTTCGTCTTCTCCGCGCGGACACTCGGCTGTGCCATTGCACTTGGCACGCCAGTCCAAGCAAATAGTTGGCTCCGACGGGCATTGGAACTTTTTCGGTTTCCCGAAAGTGTCAAACCCGTCATCGCCATCGCCGCAAACGATCTTCCGCTTATCATCGGCGCATCTCAGCTCGTCGGAGTTATCGCCACAGTCGTTGTGGCCGTCGCACACGAGACGTTCGTCGATGCATCGGCCGAGCTTGCATTTGTGCATTCCCTTGTCGCAGTCCTTGACAACTGAAAGTAGGTGGCTGTCAGTGCCGAAGCAGACAAGGAGAAGGACACGTCTACTTACCGCATTTATCGTGCTCATCGGACCCGTCGCCGCAGTCCACATGACCGTCGCACTCCCAGCTTTTGGCGATACACGTTCCAGACGTACATTGGAACATCTCCTTGCCACACTTGGGCTTGGAGTCCTCGGTTTTCTTGTCGCAGTTGGCCTCATCTGACTTGTCGCCGCAGTCATCGAATCCATCGCACATGACACTCAAGTCGACACAGCGGCCGTTGTCACAGGCGTGCTGGTGGTTGTGGCACTTCTTCGAGTCATCTATGAAAAGAAAAGCACTTTATTGAAGGAAGGTTATAACAGGCGGCTCTGTACTCACCGAATGTCTCACAGTGCTCCTCGTCACTGCCGTCCTGACAGTCCTTCTTCTTGTTGCAGCGCAGCTCATTCAGCACACAATGCGTCGAGTCGTGGCACATAAACTCGTCGAACGCGCAAATGACTTGAGTCTTCTTCGGCTTCGAATCGCAGAACGCCTCGTCCGACCCGTCGGAGCAGTCCTTGCGGCCGTTGCACTGCCTCGATTTGGTCAAACACTCTCCCGACTTGCAGCGGAACTCGCAGTCTAAGGCCTCAATGCAGGTTTGGTTGCTCGAGTCCTTAAACACCAAGCCCGATGGGCAGAGGCACGTCGCGGCGTTCTTTCCCAAAGCCACACAGATATGTGAACATCTGCCGTTGTTATGCAGGCAGGGATGGTCGTGCGCTATCTGTGGTAAGCTTGACAAGAGTTTTATCTTGGTAACCATTTTCATGCTCGACACTTCGAGTTGAGTCTTCTTCACAGTGCCCAGATTACTTTTGTGGGTCCAGTAGAGGTAGGGCGAGTTAAGGGCTGTCCAGAAGACATCTTCATCGACGAGTGCCATTGAAGCTGGTTGGACAAGGCGGGTCCGCAACGGGTAGCTGTGCAGATCGTCGAACAATGAGAATTCGATATTGCCGCCCTCGGTGTCTACCCAGTAGAGCGTGCGCGTGTCATAGTCGGGGAGGATTTGCAAAGGCCCCATGCCTTCGATATCTTCGAAGACGTGCGTATGATCACCATTTCCACTGAGGGTCTTCTGATCGATGTGGACGTTTTTGGACGATCGCAGGGCGATGAACATCTTCCTGCAAAGAAAAGCTTTTATTTGCCCGCATCTCAGTGGGAGAGCGGCTTCTGAACTTACCCATCTTCTGGCAAGAGTCCGATTGCAATTGGTTCGTCGATTCCAGCGAAGAAGTGCACGATCGCCCGTTGATTCATCCTCAGCGAGTACACCTCCACAACGTGCCTTTCCGAATCGGTCCAGTAGAGGTTCTGTCCCAGGTGATCTAAAAGGGAAGCACAAGTGAAAACTCGTCCCAACCAAATCCTCGCACTGTCAACTTACCGAAAGCCATGCCTGTGACGTTTCCCACGGTTCCGCGGATCAAAGTCTTTAACGTCTTCTCAACAAAGTCGTATTCCGCTATCACTTTCTGGACGTTGTCCGCGATCAGTATCGTACCGTTTACACTGTTGTAGGCCATCTGATCAACGAACATGGGCAGGGTGTACTCGTGTAAGATCAGGTGCTTGCCGAAGGTCGTGTGTTCCATTTCCAAGATGGTATTCCCCAGGCCCACGAAAAGCTTTTGCTTTTTAGCCGACTTCACGCACCGTGTACGATCGATCGCCAGCGACATACCGTCCGGACATGCACAGGTGGAGGAGTTATTAGCCGCCAGCAGACACAGATGAGTACACCGCCGATTAAGGCAAGCGTGATCGACTTTCGGCTGATTGGCGGAGTGGTACACATGCACGGCATACATTCGGCGATCCTTCGCGATCACTTCGTGGCCCTTGCCGCTGAACTTGTTGCACGTATGGACGCTCTTGGTTCCCCAGTCCGACCAGTAGATGTTGTCTTCAAACACCGCAATGCCATAGGGATGCTTGAGGATGTCCGTCAGGATCAACCTACGATCGGAGCCATCCATTCGTATGCTTGAGATCGTCATTAGCTTGGCATCGACCCAGTACAACCGCTCATTGTGAATATCGAGCGTGATTCCATTTGGCCAATGGATATCCGTCTTCACCAGAGCCACCGGCTCAGCACCATCCATGGATGCCCTCGCGATCATTGGCACTATTCCCCAGTCTGTCCAGTACATCAGTCCCTTCTGCGGCCACAGCGCGATGCCACGCGGCTGATGAACATTAATGACCACAAGAGGCGTGCAATAGTGTCCGTTATTCGAACAGACCGCTATATGCCTGAGCACGTTGTCCGAAAAGTAAATATTTCCGGTCAACCAATCGACTGCAAGATCTTCTGGCGCGTCTAGTCCAGAGGTGAGCAGAATCTCCTGCTTCGAGCCGTCCTCGCGAGCCTTCACAATGCTCTCCGACTCGTGATGAATATTGGTCCAATAGATACTTTGGCCGTCATATGCGACTCCGATTACAAGCGTCAGGTTGTCCGCCACTGTGTAAATATGCCGTGTCTTCAGATAGACGCCAACCACAGTCTTCTGGGTCGTATATAGCAATAGCGGCTCCCCACTGCGAACGACACAAGTCTTGTTGTCGCTCTTCAGTCTGTACATATCACCGCAGGTGCAGCTGTAAGAACCCGGAGTGTTGACGCAACCTTGGCTGCAGACTCCATATCCCTCACACTCGTTCATGTCTTCACAAACATTATGATGGCTGTTGTATTTATAGCCGGATGGACAGACACAGTCTGCTCCTGTTGGTAGGGAGTGGCACACGCTCTCTTTGGGACAGTCCTTGGATTTGCAATTCACTTTCGGATCATCGCACTTGCCATTCTCGTCGCTATGGTCATGACAGTCGGATTTACCGTCACAGACTTTTTCCACGCTGATGCAGGTATCGTTGTCGCTGCAAAGAAACTTCTGTTGATCCAATTTGCAGTTCCAAACTGTGGACAATGAAAAGAGGAGATTGTTAACATTCTTAGTTGTACACTCGAATCTGCTATTGAATAAAAGACTAAGAAGATCTACTCATTGCAAATAGGTGTAAAGGGGTCTTGGTTAGAGCCACGAAAATGTAAATACAACGTACATTTTTCTGAACGCAAATGAAGACATGAAGATCCAAGAGATTTTATATGTCGCTCACATAGACTTATTTTAATTACGTATATGGAAAGCTAGTAGCCAACTTCGCGTTGGTTCCAAAGTTGCACTAGCGCTCTTGGTTAAGAGCGTAATAAATTGGAAACAAATTATTAGAAGCAGAAATAAATTAGGTTTTATGGGCTTCATATGGGTAGTTTAAAAATACATTGAAGGCAATAAAAGTTTAGAATAAATTTCGTCTCACAAGTTGAACAAGGGAGTAAGGTTATTCAATAGCTCCCCTTTCCTGTATTTGTAAAATTCGAAGTGTGATTCCATCCGATCCTGATGCAGCCTTTCCATCGTTCAGATCATTTGCAGCCTCCAGTACAGCTTCCAGAATTATTTGTAAAACTGCCCAGAAAGATTATTTTATTGAAATTGAAATATATTGTAATGTGGAACCTAAAATTAGTTACCAAGCAAGTTCCAACTCCAATTGCAGACTCGAATCTGTCAAATAAGTGGAGAGTTAAGTGAGCTAATTCTAGAACCATCGAGTTTGTTCGAGACGAACCGGAATTCACTAGAAAGTTCCCGATAGATGGCGGAGCGGATATAAAAGGACAGATTCGAGAACAAGGAAGGACAGTTGATTTTTAAACGGTAATTGGTGAAGTTCGAAATAGTAATCGGTTATGAAGATAAAGAAGTGTAAGGTAATACAATGAAGTAAGTGATTGGTTTAAGTCGGATAAGAATTGTTTTGAAGCGAATTATTAGAATAATTCGCAAAAGTGTAATTAAAATGATTTTATTCGAAAAGTTCAACAGAATAGCGTTTTATCTTTACGAATCCCAGCTCTGATGTAACAATATGCAAAAGTGGTATTGAATAATATTTTGATAAACAAAAAAAAAAACAAATGTAAGACAACAGAATTCATCCACCATCAATATACAAAAAATGTGCTATTTATGGGGCAATAAATGCATTACACTACGATTTTTCATTCAAATTTTGTTGGTTCCATCTATTATTAACAATTTGAACTACCACATTATGGACGCGACATCTAATGTAAAACATTCCGCAACAATTTGAATTTTCTAGTAGTCAAATCTACTAACACCCAATAGGTGTCCCTAGCACTCTATGGAGAAATCCAAGATGGTTGGCATTTTGCAACACTTTTTATTCGCTTTGAACCAAAGGCGTCATTTTTGGGGCAGAGCTTGAATGGAGCTGACTAGCACTAGCAGTCCATACATAGTAGGTCTGTTCCTTTAATTTTGTAGTAAGAATGGAAAAGACTGTCAAAACGGCAGTGGTGGGGATAAATTCTCTCACAGAGAGAGACACTTTTGAAAGGAACACTTTTGTAGTAATCTGTGAAAATGGGGACGTTCAAGTATCTAGTTTAGTAAGTCTGACAGCTCTCTCACTAAGTGAATCTCGGTTTTGATTGGTCGAAATCGATCATGTGAGCAGCTGTTTCAGTTCATTTTTATTGAGGGATAGCCGACGAATCTAGTCAAGCAATTCGTGACTGAGTACTAAGTTGATAGTTCGCATATGTGGTTGACGTAGGGCAAGTGACGTTCCCGACCAATCTAGTTTTTGCATTCAGGTTACATCTCATCCAGACCAATCTACTCGATTTAAGATGACTAGATTCTTGAATGCTCCCAATGACAGATACATTATTTAAAAAAGTGGTACGAAAGGTCGTAAAAGTGTTGTATAGACTCAAAGAATTTTTTAATTTAGAAGAAAATTAGTTGATTTATCTATTAAGCGATGAAAGTGACTCGATATTAATCGAAATTCTTCTTCATAAATCCGAGTATATGGAAGAGTTTGTACTGATTGAACTAAAAGCATTCGAGAAGAGGAAAAAGTGACACGGCATTGAAAAATATGTGGAGGAGATTTTCCTTTTTTACTCCTTCGTTTCCACTTTCGTTAAGAATCTAAGGAGAACATTCAATTTTACTTTCCCGCCTTTTGATACCATTTTAATATGCAATAAATCAATTCAAATGCACTCATTTATATCAAATAGGACAACAAATAAGCTGTTAATGTTAAGGTGACTGGCAGCTTTTTTCAATTCTTACACCAAGAAATTTGTTGAGTAAAAATTCGTAAGATTCTCAGTGGAGGGGTCTCTCGTTAACGCTCTCTTTCACGAATTTTTCGAGTTCAGGAACGGCATTGAGTAAAAGTTCGTAAAAATTCGTAAGAATAAGTATAAGTAAGATTTAAAAGTAAAGCAACAGACCTAATATGTCAATGGTCGCTCATATCAGATGAGTTCAAAATATTGACTTAATGTCAGGTTGCGAATAAATGGTGCAGGCACCTAGTTTTAAACCTTTCTGATTAGAAATAAAATTATTCCAAGGCACCGGCTGGGGAAGATATCCTTGCCAAATGACGGAGTACCCTATATCACATTAATATGCTACACGGTTTTTGTCGAACTGATCGGCGTTATTTCAAGCCAATTTTTATGAAAAATATACCTAATGAGGAATGAATCTTCGGGTTTTTCTTAAACATAAGTTTAGCTAACTGATGGACCTCGAAATGTCGTAGAAGGTCTACAAAATATCGAATGAATCCAAAGTCTAAAGGTTATATATTTAAAGCTGTGTCTTATTGCTTATTATTTACATTTTCTTCCTAAATCGTTCTTAAACAATGCGGAAAAAATTGACTTAATAAACGCCGTTGTTGTTAGAACCACAGCGCGGCCTATCGGATTTCATTCAAATCACTTTTTAATAGTGGATTTGGCTCTAATTAGAAACAACTGTTGAACTTTCAGCAAAACTGATAGAGTAACACAAAAAAAAAAACAATAATACAATCTACATTAAACAATCTGTATTTATTAATTTTTAAGAATTGTTCACTTAAGTTTTTAAAACGTTTTGCAAATATAAAGCTTAGGTAGCTTTGAGCTTACTATCACTATTTGCACTTAATTTTTTTCTTAAAAGTATTAAATACCATGCCCAAATCACCATGTTAATATTTTATATCAGACTTATTGGCTTATTGGCTGTGATCCTTATTATTTACAATGATTTGATTTCATCATTGCTCAGTTTTAGAACTAAACAGATGAATTATTTATTGCTCAAATAGTAATTTTGCCATTTTAACATAAAATATTTTTCGCTTTTCGAGTACATAGGTAATAAAGAAATTGTTAATAAACTTTCCCGAGAAATGCAGATGATAACAATGAAAACAGCATCAAAATATATTGAATTAGAAGTAAAGACAGATACATTTCAGTAAACACTGTAGAAACAACAGCGCCACTTACCGGATTTTAGTCCAAATACTCACTGAATACTGCCGGCACAAATAGGAACAGTAGTTTTAGAGTCTAAAGACCACACACACACGCGAACACTGCTTGAGATATAAATACATGTATCTCCTACCAGATGTCGCTTCTTATTTGCATTACCTATTTTCGAAATGTATGCGATGTGCCAATAGAGTTTCCTTTCAGAGACGGGCTATCTTTTTGGTCGGTTTATAATGGCCAGAGTAGTATTTTGTTCAAATATTTTTAAAAGGCACACATTTCTCATTACTTAAACTTTTTTTATTCTGTTTTTTGCATTTTATTATAAGCTTTTCAGTAATTTTTGAACATAATTATGCTACAGCCATATGAAATCTGTTTTGTTTACCTACAAGTTTTTTAGCTGTAACTGGGTTTTTTTCTTCTTCCTATTTGACACTGACGTTGTGTTCGCAAACTTCCCTATTGCGCTACATACTTAGCTATCTGGGCTACTTTTATGTTAAAAAGAAAAGTTCACCAAAATCTGAACAAAGATTAAAATAATTTAAATGTTTTTTTGGGCTTGAAAGAAATTCGAATTGAGTGTATTTTTTTAACAATTCCAAGCAGAAAACAATCGTCAAAGACAAAATTAAGCACAATGAACACACGGCCTTAAACTGGGCGAAACAGTAGTGAAGTTGGCTACCGGAATTTAGCAATGTTTAGCATTGTGAAATGCCATTGAGTTGGACGTTGTAATAAAAGACACTGATCCAGAACCACTGTGGCCTTTGTGCGACTAAAGTTGAAATTTGGCACTTTTTTTTGAGACCCTATTTTTAACCATTTTTTTTAATTAAAGAAGGCGCTTTAAAAAAATTTCAAATGGTGTTATTTCAAAATAAAAATCTTTAAAATGTAACGCGATTGCTTATGACAATACTATTAAAAAGCGTGTTTTTTGAGCTTCGATCTCAGCAAAGCAAAGTGATGTACAATTTTCAGCACACAATTACAACTACTGTGAGTCTCGAAGTGTCAAGTTGAGCGTAGTTGTAGTAAGCGTTCAGAAAATCCCACTTTACTTTGCTTTGCTGAGATCGAAGCGAAGAAAAAACAGGCCTATAGTGTTTAGCGAGCCAATGCTGGTTAAATTTCGTTTAAAAATTCTAAATTTGCAGAATACCTTCAGAAATGACACTTTTTTTCACTGGCCCTTTTTCTTGCGACTTCTTAGAATTCTGCAGCGGTCACTCTGCCCAGAACATCCCTACTTCGATGAAAAAAAAAACCGTTCATAGACAGCGAAGTCAGGGTAATGTAATGGTTGCATCAATCCCCTGACTAAAGCCTTCATTGCTTTTAAAAGGATATCGAACAAACGGAAAGTAACAGCATTTCTTAATTCACTGACAAAACATTAAGAACAGGAATTTTAAGGTGAATCTAATTTTAGTGTTAACTCTTTCTTTTCCTTTGCATGTACTTTGTATACTTTTATATTTTGGTGGAAAACATCCTTTTGGCATGACGTAAAAAATTATACCATTCAGAATAAACAAATATTCGTGACAAGCTATCGACTTAAAAATCCATAACATTTTTATGCATCACTGTTAATCACGATATTAATTAAAAAAATAAAAAAATAATGAAGTCATACAACACTAAATACAAAATTTATACAAATTAATAAGTAGAACCAGCTGGTCCAGGCATAACTCCATTTTGCGAATAAATCGACTTTCCGGAATTTTCTTTTTGTCTAAACCTGAAATACAGAAGTACGAACGAAACAAAAAGCAATCGTATTAACGTCATCAAGTTTCACCCCGAAATAGTTGTTACTTTATATAGATTAATGAGTTGGTACCTACATACATTAAAGGGAATGCTTTTGTTTGAGTACCTATTCAAAATTACTCACGAAAAAACTACAACAAAAATCATCAAATTATTGAAAAAATCGTCCCAAACTCTGATTTTAGCAATTTTTAAGCGGTTGAAAATAGTTATTTAAATTGCTCGAAGCTTAAAAAGACGGAGAAAGTTCAAAATAACTATGATGTGCATGTACTTAGTTGAAGTTTAGATTACCCAACTCAGAAAATTACGTGTTGGCGGAAAACTGTTTTGATTTTTTTGATTTCGTTTTAAGAGGCGTAGAACGACATAAGTGCCATCTAATCATGGGTCTAAGTTAATACACTTTTGATAAATATGTTGGGTGGAAGTTTAAAGAGCTTTTGTTGATGATAACTCAAATATTGAGTTTTTTAATTGTGTCACTTTTGAAATACATGAGCGAAATATTTTGGACTTTTTCCAATATACGAGTATGCATAACCTATCAACAAATCAATTTAAACAGTACTTACTGCATCCCTTCTCATCGCTGCCATCACCGCAATCATCCATTCCGTCGCACACCCACATATGGCTTTCGAGGCATTTTCGATTCTTACAGAAAAATCCCGTACACTCGTGTTCCGCTTTCAAACATCCGGCGATCTCATCGGAACCATCATGGCAATCCCTCTTGCCGTCGCACATAAAGTCCAATGGAACACAAGTATGATCCTGACACGTGTACTCACTCTCCGAGCAGTTACTTGAAAATAATATTTTTCTACCTTCACAATTTAGCTCGTCATCTCCATCAGGACAGTTAGCATAATCATTACACACAAAACTCGATGAAATACACGTTTTGTCATCGGAGCACATATACCAGTTGGGTTTCCTACATAGTCGAGCATCTAAAACGGCCAGAACAGATAATTGTTCTATCGTCATCGATGGAAGGCACAAGCAATTACAACTTCAACTATACTTACCGCAATCATGCTCATCCGAGCCATCCGGGCAATCTTTTTGCGTGTCACAGACCTTGTGCAAGGATATACACGTCTCATCGCTACATTCAAATTCCTTTTCGTCACAGAACAACTTTGAGTGCACTCCTAAAATGCACACCGATCCCACTAGGACCACTAAGAAGTGGACCTTAGCCCTAAAGATTTCAGGCGAAAAGCACGTGTTAAGAGTTTGCCAAGGTAACCAAATTTACTTTATCTTACATTTTCGGGTACAAATTTAAACGCCAAATACTCTATTCTGTTATTGCAGACAGTAGGACTTACTAAAAAAAAATAAATAACTAACAAACGCTGTACAAATAAATTGGAAAATTAAATTAAACCGAACTAGACAAAAAATAAAAGACGAACGAAAAGCGAACGGCTTGTTGGAAAGCCGGGCTAAAACTGTTCGCGCATTTATGTACGGACAAACTGACAAACGGTTTATTTTATAGTCTGATGAGGGGCAATATGTAATCTTCCAAAATTGTTAAACCGACCATATTGTGCTCAGAGAGTATTCAGGAGTATTTACCTACTGAAAAAGGCTGACTGTCGTATACGTCATCAGTTGAATATACTAACAACAGTATTGTTAAGTCCCAAAGACCTCTTTCATATATATTATAACTTAAATTTAAGACAAGAGCTCGCTCCCAAAGGTATGCAAGCGAACTCTGAATGATTCAACTATAAAATGGTCTTCATACAATTGTTTTTCTCCTTCCACACAATTCGTACAGGTCCCACTCTGGGTTTTTCACCTGTCAAAATATTTTCTTGCATTGAAGTGAGACTTATTGTCTTCCTTTATTTGCAAATTAAATTTGGACTTTGGTACAAAGACTCAATTTGGTCCTACCGCTAATGCTGATGGTACAAAAAAAGATTGAGGCCTAGAAGACGATCAAATGCCCTTAACAACTAAGTTTTCTTACGAAGAATATTCGTGTTAATTTTTGCAATAAAGAATATCAAAACTTGCGGAGTAAATACAATATAGAGAATTCACTTAATTTTCATAAATTTCTGCGGTGCTTGGAGTGAACACCCCTCGGAAATGTCATTGCGTAATTCGCTGCAGATAACGATAAAGCAAAAGAATAACTATCTATTTAATTAAATTCTAAAATAGTAATTCACACGACCGTTTGTCACAGTTTGCGATTTGTAAATTTGCGTAACTTTCCGCAGTCGATTTCAAAGCCTAATTGATCGCGAAAATTATGAGGCCTGAGTAAACTGTCTATACAATTACAAAATCTGACATTTCATTTACGAGGTCGTAAATTTCTGCAGTTTACGCAGCTTATGATGGTTTTAAGCGTTTAAGTGAATACCCTTAAGAATTGTTTGTACAGACAAGTTTGTCTCAAATTATCAACTTACAAGAAAGTTAAATCAAAAACAAAAAAAAAAGCGCTCAATTGCGAACAGGTAAGGAGTAAATAAACCGAATGCATGCATAAAAATGTCATCAGGGTCTATTATATCAAATTTGTTTACGACGGCCATCGCCCTATTTGTAGCCAATAAAAACGACTTGTTATTCTGATTATTTATAAATAATCTTATTTACGATTACAATACGCACAAATGCATTTATATATAGTTCTACTTGCACTTAACAATAATAATATGATAGGGCATTTCTGTACGTATTTGTACAAACAATTAACAGATCTCGATAGGCAGGAAATACATCTAGTAATTATTAAACAGTGCTGAAGCTGAGTTTTAGAAATTTCGTAGTTCAGACTATGCGGGGAAACCCCCAATTCATATTTCACGACAAACATTGTAAATAAATAATTGTCGCAAAATCTGCTAAACCACTGATGCGAACTTTTTAACATTCGACGCTAAAAACAAATTAAAAAACCATACACTACCATCCAGAAGTATTTGGCCAGCAATTTTTTTTTTAGAAAAAAAAAATGTTTCTTTCCCTTTTTACCTACTTGCAGGTTAACGTTCGGGTTTTAATGTACACACTAGCCAACACATTTTTGTTGACATCTAATTCAGTGGTCCCATATTGAGGGTCACAGTGCCAATATTGGCGCTTTAACAATCAAAAAGGGAAAGACGGGGGACAAGCTGCAAAATGGGAACAAATCGAAAATCTCTGTGAAACTTAATATTACCTAAAAGTAAAATTAAAACGCATTTTCATTACAAATCAATTTCGAAGTTAACTAAGAATGAAATGGTGATGTGTAAATATAAAAGAAAACAAACCATCGAACGTCTACATCAGTAAGAATTGTTGTCTATCCGAATTCACCAGTTATTTTTATAATGTCTTTTAGAGCAGGAAATCATTATATAATATGCACTTTTTATGTCTACTGTTTTTGAGCTTGTTAACAAAAGCGGTTTTCTCATATGGAAAATAAATGCAAATTTAATTTGGGGGAACAAAAGTGGAATTTTGTTCGAATTTAGGATAAAACGAATGCTGTCGCATTCTGAAAAGTCTGGGAACACTAATGTAAGTCTTGAAATAAGTGTTTTTACCTGTAAATTAAGCTTTACTAGGCAGTGCTATTTTTTCGAAGCTTAAATACAATGTAGGTGTCTATGCTTATAACAATAAACAAATGAGGTTCCCTTTAAAATTTTTAATTATAGTATGGGTGGACAAAAACTTTTGTAAAGCACTGTGTATAAATGATAACGCGCAAAAAGTGACGAAATGTAAAAAGGAAGTTATCACAGAGAACTATAAATATTAAAATAAAATAAAATGACTCCTGTGTATGTATAAATTGTATTATACATATCCCATATAGGGTAAATTGTCTTTCATTCTGCGAAAAAGCGTACACATTAGGCACATTCAAAAACCTAGTTATCTTAACTAGATTGCTCGGTAACGTCACATTTCGGCTACCCATCCATAAAAACTGTTCATGTGATCGATCTAGGCCAATCAAAACTGAAACACATCCAGTCAGTCAGCTGCCACCAGCAGTGACGGCTTTTTCATGTCTTCTAAGGCTTGTCTTTCCCAAAAAGGCATCTTTTTTTTAAATATTTTTTTCTAATTGGACGCAGTGGCTTAGTGGTTAGTGTGTTGGACTACTAAGCGAGGGGTCCCAGGTTCGAATCCCGAGAAAAACCCAAATTTCAACTTAAGGTTTTTTTCGCTGCGCCACCTCTCGCGAACGTCTGACAAACATCCGAGAGTATAACTGTCATGAAAGAGCTTCTCAATTGGCCGTTTGGACTCGGCATAAAATTGTAGATCCCTTCCATTCGTCCCAAAAATAAAAACTCACACAAGACGAATGGTTGTGAGAAGCTAGGCTTGGGTCCATACGGACCTGTTCCGCCAATTATTTTTTTTTTTTTAATTGGACTAAAACTATGTTTGTTTTGTTCTATACTTTGTACCTACTTATGAAAGTAAAATGTCACGAATTTTGTTCCTATTAAGAATTTCTTCGGTGATTTATAATTTGAGTATTTTTTTGGAAATAAAAATTGTTTTTGTTAATTTTTTTTATATTTGCTTTTAATTTTTGATTTATTGTTCCAGTTTACCTAAAAAAAAATGTTGGCATTATTTTAGTGAAAAGGCATCTTTTTTTCTCAAGTTAGGCATTTGTTCGTCAAAATTGGTAGGCAACGCTGGCTCTCAGATTTACTACACTTGAGAAATGTCGGCACATACTTTTATTAGTGTTGTGAGTCGTGGGAAATTGACCCTTCGCTACGTTTCATTCCAACAAAAAATTAATCTTCCGTGTAGACTGAATTTGAAAATTTTAGGGAAAAAGTTTGACTGTGGACAAAATTTCTACTGCACTCTTCCGAATGGACTAGTTTTAAAGTATGATTTGATTTGCGAATTCACTTGTTATATATATTATTTTTTCTTTTTATGAAGTGCACAACTTTATGTGCTTACTTTTCAGATTTTCAACACCACTTTATTCCCAATCATGACACGAACATCTTAGATATTCAAAAGACCTGAATCCAGTCATATTTTCAGTTTTCCAACTCATTTTTAATTTTTTAATCTACTTAAATTTATTGCATGTATACGTGTATCATTTTATAGGGTATCATCCAATCCGTAGTGATTTTCCTACATGTGTTTTTTTTTGCACTGAACGAGTATTGTATTGACGAGTATTTTTATTAACGCAAGCCTTGTTCATTCTGAAATCGTAATTACATTGGCAGTTTAATTAGAGTTGCATTCGGTTGAGCATATTTATAAGTATAAATAATACTAGGTATAAATGATGCGTGCCATCAAAATGTAAGTTTTACCAGTGTTATAACTTAATGAACATTTTATAAAAAGCGCCAACATTTTAGGGCTAAGCTACTGATTTTGGCTATTATCCTAGTATCAGAAATGTGTTTTTCAAAAGGGCTTCTGGAATGTTCATTTGGTCAATTTGCATGCGCAGATGACCTAGATTGCATTTCCATAGACTTAGTGTGTGATTCGGAAATCAATTGCAATGACTTCTCTGATGAAGATTACTGTGGTAAGTGAAATGTATCCTAAAGTGACATATATATGAATAAGTGTAAAAAGAAATTATAAATACCTACATGTTATCTCTATATACATGTGTGCAACGACGTGACCCAAAATGGAACATCGTACATAATCTAAGCTTTAAAGACGGGAGTCCGTTTTCATTTTAAAAGTGGACGAATGCGCAAAAAATGGTTAGTCACATTTTTGCGTGGTTTAAACTGATTTACAATGTTTGTCTATCGCGACTTTTGGCTTGCAGTTTACTAACAATTTCCACCCACATCACCAGAAAGGTTTCAACATAAGGCCATACACAAGCCATACTAAGACCCCAACTCGCAATCGTCTTCTCGGTGGCCCCCTCAATTTTTTTCAAATTCCGCCATTTTGTTTTCCTATCGGTGTTATGTCAATTATGTGGTATTCGATTAGGCTTCTTCAGATTTAAAATTTCGTGTATTTAATCGAACATACAAATAAAAACGTCACTTGCTCTTATTTTGCTGATATTTGTGCGATTGGAATATATATAGCCTTCGACACTTTTCTAAGTGTTTTGTTTAAAATTGTTTTTTTTTTTTGGTTAAATTTTATATTAAAATATTCTAAATTTGCGCCCAGTTTGATTTATAAACATTTTACATAAATAATTAAGAAAAATAGATAAACCGATGGAACGCGTTTCTTTGCAGTTGAAAAATTTCACGTAAACAAACTCCACTTGATGTCAAACTAAAGCGCACTTGTATAGGTAAATCTGAAGCAAACTCGAGAAAACATATCCAGTGCGCTCTGAAATCGGAAAAATATTGCTTTTTGTTTGTACCAAGTGCTCTGAGAGCGCCCATTCGATTATACCACATTAGAACCCGTGTGACAAGCAAAAACCAAAAATATACGAACAAAAATGCTGCCAACCGTATGGATGTGTGATAGACTTCGAAATACTAGTCTTTAGGACTCACTGACAATCTGTGATTTCGCTTATTTTCCATGTGGTGTGACTCAATGCAGGCACACAAAGTACGAAAGCCCATTACGTAACATTGTATCGCCCCAGATACCAGAAAGTGTCAAGTGACATTCGAGTGGTATCGACAGTGATTCATGCTACGTAGAAGTGCAATGTGTTTGTTATTGTTTACACTTTGTCCATTACTCCCAATACAATGTATAGATCAAAGGGATCAAATTAATACATTGTAGCATTATGATTTGGACATTCTATGCTTAGAATGAATATGATTGCATAGTAAGAATTTTGTATAAATAGAAATGAAAATTATTAATAAAAAGGAGTCTTGATCAACCTCTTGACTTGTTAACATCACTGCGGCATTTTTGCCATATAAAATAAGCGAGCTGCGCTTTATACAGCAATATAGCGTGCTACGCTTATATAGCTTAGGGCACGTAGGGCTTGTAAATGTACAACCATTACATGGCGATCCTGATCCTACCCCCAGTCCTAAGCTATCCGGATTTCTCAAAACCTTTTATTCTAACAACAGATGCCTCTAACTTTGCGCTAGGAGCTGTGCTGTCACAAGGAGAAATTGGAAAGGATAAGCCAATAGCATATGCAAGCAAATCTCTTAACAAATATGAGATAAATAAACCCATAATAGAAAAAGAACTATTAGCGATTCATTGGGGAATAAACTATTTTAGACCATACTTGTTTGGAAGAAAATTCGTAGTATACACAGACCATAGACCACTAGTAAGCCTATTTTCACACAAAAATCCATCATCAAAATTAACCAGAATACGCGTAGATCTAATGGATTACGACTATGAGATTGTGTTTAAACAAGGAAAAATGAACACAAATGCAGATGCACTCTCGAGAATACAAATAAACTCGGAGAAACTAAAAGAAATGATACCAAGACACAATGTAGATGTAGTAACAAGAGCAATGAAAAAGAAAACTGAGCAGATAGAAATGTCAAGAGCAACTGAAAACTGTGCGAGGGCCTTAGACCCAAATGCGGGGATTGATCACCTTCACATATGGGACTGTACATCAATATCGGACATAAGGCGGATGAAGAAGATTGAATTCAAGAAAATGAAAAGAAATGAAAAGGGTACCCAACGAAGTAATATAATTATAGCAGCAAACACTGTAGTTGTAGAATTTAGCGATAATTCTCTATCAGAGTTAAAATTGATTTTGAAGAAACTAATATTCAGGATGAACAATACAGGTGTTAATAGACTAGCGCTAGCAAGAAATAGTTTGATATTTAAAAATATGTACGTACAAGACTTTAAAAATATATTTAATAAGCTGCAAGAGAAGAAGAATACTGGAGAATGTTTGGATATATTGATATATGAACCTCCGAAGAAGGTAACAAATGAAAAAGAAAAGCACAGGTTAATTGAAGAATATCATAGCTCAAAAATAGGAGGACATTGCGGTATTAGAAGATGCATCAACAAGTTAAAGCAAAAATATGTATGGAAGAACATGAATAGAATGGTAAAAGCGTTCATTAACAAATGTGAAAATTGCAATCAAGTTAAGATAACAAGGTATACCAAAGAAAATTTTGTCATAACAGACACGCCAAGTACCTCATTTGAAACCATTTGAATAGATACGGTAGGACCTCTGAGACCATCAAAAGGATTTAGATATATACTAACAATACAGTGTGAACTAACAAAATTTGTGGAGGCACTCCCAGTAGAAACAAAAGATGCCGTTACCATCGCAAAGACAATAGTAGAGAAATTCATACTAAAGTATGGATGTTTTAGAAGGCTTAAAACTGATAAAGGAACAGAATTTACGAACGAACTACTAAAAAATATTTGTAAGCTATTAAACATAGAAAAGATAATATCAACCCCATATCATCATGAAACGTTAGGATCTTTAGAAAGAAATCATAGGGTTCTTAATGATTATCTAATGACGATAGGAGATAAGGATAGTTGGGATGAATGGTTACCATACTATACATATTGTTATAATTCAATACCTCATAGTAGTACTTTATATTCACCTTTTGAATTAGTTTTTGGTAAGCCAAGCACTTTACCATGTGAAATAGTAACAAATAAAGAAAAAATATATGATTTAGATAATTATTTGAATAAATTGAAATGCAAATTAAGATATTCGCATAATCAAGCTAAGCATAATTTGTTAGAAGATAAGCATAAAAGAGTTATCACACAAAATAATGTAAACAAATCCAATTTTAAAGTAGGCGATAAGGTATTTCTACGAACTCAGAATAAGAAAAAATTTGACAAACCATTTAAAGGTCCATATGAAATTATATCACAAAATGGTCCTAATAGTTGTATTATGATAGACAATAAGGAATATGAGATACATAACAATAATTTGATTAAATCTAAGCAAGATTAAGAACATCATGAACATAATGTAAGAAAAGAGCATGCATACTCTATAACATCATCATGCAAATGACATTTATTTAAATTTTAAGAAATGTAAACAAATATCATAATTTTTTTTGGAGGAAGGATGTGGTGTGACTCAATGCAGGCACACAAAGTACGAAAGCCCATTACGTAACATTGTATCGCCCCAGATACCAGAAAGTGTCAAGTGACATTCGAGTGGTATCGACAGTGATTCATGCTACGTAGAAGTGCAATGTGTTTGTTATTGTTTACACTTTGTCCATTACTCCCAATACAATGTATAGATCAAAGGGATCAAATTAATACATTGTAGCATTATGATTTGGACATTCTATGCTTAGAATGAATATGATTGCATAGTAAGAATTTTGTATAAATAGAAATGAAAATTATTAATAAAAAGGAGTCTTGATCAACCTCTTGACTTGTTAACATCACTGCGGCATTTTTGCCATATAAAATAAGCGAGCTGCGCTTTATACAGCAATATAGCGTGCTACGCTTATATAGCTTAGGGCACGTAGGGCTTGTAAATGTACAACCATTACAATCTGGTTTTCTAATTTTTTTTAAGTCTTTTAATGCTTTTTATCTTGTGAAATAAAATGTCATAACACTAAACAAAGTCTGACATAATTCAGACTAGTGGAGACGCGGTATAACTTTGCTTTGCTGAGATAGAAGCTAAAAAGAAAATCACGCCTAATATAAAATATTAACACCATCCAAACTTTCATTGTGAAACTATCGTGCGAGAGTTTGCTGTCGATGTCTGCATGTACTTCTTATTTTTTTTTTTGTTTCCTACAGAAAAAATGTCACTATGGCAGATGCCACTATCACCTATCACATTTCCGCAGTTGAAAAATTCAAGAATAGAGAGAAGCACAAGCGGCTTGCGCAGTACAGCGTATTGCAGTTGCAGCTATGACCTAGTGTCTCTTGACACAATGCTTCAGAACATGGCGTACTTTGATGAATATTTGTTGCATTGTCGCTTTTCACTTATGACATTTAAGGTCTAGTCGAGTTTGGTTAAACTTCGTTTCTTTTCTTTAGGAAGAAAATAATTAGGGGTGCGATTATATTTTTACGGCCTTTCACTTCAATCCGGGTTAAAGTTTACACCCGGATTTAATTGAGTTTAACCCAAAAACCCAACCATAATATTCATTCGTTAAACCCGAACGAACCCAGTGTCTTAAACTTGACGGCGCTTATTCCGATTGAATGTATGCTGAACTCCGGAGACCAGTTAAAGTAACCCCGGTTAAAACTCAATTTCATAATATTGACATTTCTCGCTCGCATAAGGGCACAGGAAATAAGAAACGTAGAAAAGTGAAATGGAAAACAAAAAGTAGAAAAGTGAAATGGAATACAAAAAGTAGCAAGAAGGTTACAAAAATGGTCGTCGACGCCACCGTTTATTTACATTTACTTTCGACATGACTAATGTACCTACCTTAAAATGAAACTGGGGCACAAAACAAATCTAATCAATTTCAAAATAAGAAAAAACAAAGGACGAATGTAGTTTTTTGTGAAATTTGACATTACGCAGGTTGAAAACGGGTTAAAATCAGTTTAAGCTACTTTAAATCTGCGTTTAAATGCATCTTAAGTCCATTTGGTTTAATGAATGCTTTTGAGTGAATATTATGGGTAGAGATTTAAATTAGGTTCGTTCGGGTACTTTTTTGCAAACGTAAAATTATTAACAACTTGCTGAGAAACTGTGCGAATGCGACCACGTATTGAGAAAATTTAAAAAATGAGAGAGAAATCCGTCCTCTCTTTTCGATTTTTTCGTAATTTTCTCTCGCCGAATTTTGACTTACTGAAAAATTAAAACTGACAAATAAGTGACAGCTCAAAAATCTCACCATATTGTGAGATTTGGACGCGTTTTTTCGCACATTTTTTTGGATATGCAAAACCAAATGTTTTTTTAAGTTCTTTCATTCTTTCAAGTTCAAGCCGGGAAGTGAACTGGTTAATGTGTTACGAAAATTATGATCTGGCGAGGCAACGGGAGTGAACTCTGCCATTGCATAAAATTAGAAAAAAATCAGTTTCAACCAGGAATCAAACATGAAACTGTTTTTGAATAAGAAATCTGTATCAAATACCATCAACATTTATTTGACTTAAGATTTTAACGCCTAGCAAAGCATGCTAGTATTTCAATCTGACTATAGAATACATATAAAGATCACATCTTGATTTACTCTTTTGATAGAAAGGGCAATTCTTTTCTTCAATCGAAAACATCATTAAACTTTTTGTGGGAAAACCGGTCAGGTACTTCTCCTGAAATTAAGAGATTTCTCTCTCGATTTTTGATATTTGACGTTTTTCATTTTTCTATGCTGAAAGTACGAACCCGGTGTTAATAATATTGCCGAGAGAGCTTATTGTGAGTTGTATTTTTAAGATTTTAAATATTGACTTCTTTACTAGGAATATGGAAAACCCTGAACTAAAGTGATTTAAATGTAACAAAATGGAAGTACCTGTCATCTTCGTTCTATTTTGACAGAACCCCATTTTCGACCAATAATTCTGAGGGTGCGTTAGAGCTTATAGTAGGTAAAAAAATTTGGACAGTAGGAAGTCACAGGAAGAGTGAAACACCCCTCCATGGCTGCACATAGAAGCCCAAGAATTGGAGACGTTCAGGAATCTAGTTTTGTAAGTCTTACAGCTGGTTTTATTGCACTAGGTTGGTCACGTGAAGAGATTGTTTTTAGTTGAATTTCACGACTGAGTACTAATGTCGTTTTCCAATGGGCGTCCGGGAGAGTCCGGAATCGAAAAAATCACTTCTGAAACCGTTCCATTGGCACAAAAAATACTCTTCTGGTGATTCTGAGGAGAGAATTTCGCTTCTCGATTTGAAGTCAGTATCCACTCAAGAAGCACTCACACAAGTGTAATTTTATGTATTTTATACAAGTCAACTGACAGCAGCCGTAGATTATTTTTTGGCATTTAACCAATACTATTATGGTTTCTTTCAGAAGCTGTTTTGTTGTTCCATTGGATTTCAGAATGAGTGGATCCCCGAGTGAAACCAATGGAAAACGACATAAGTTGACATTTCGTATTTGTGGCTGATGTAAGCAAAAGTGACGTTTCCAACCAATTTAGTTCTTTTAGACCAATCTAGTCGAATTAATATAGCTAAATTCTTGAACGAAGCTACCTATTTACTTCTGCTAGGTGGTTATAGAGTTAAATCGTTAATTTGACAATTTGCAACTGACTGGATTTTGAATTACTTTAATTTAAACAAGCGTGCAGAAACTGTTTAATATGAATTCGTGCTTCGTTTTGCTGATATTTCGATATTACCGCCTACGAATGTGATGAATGAGGTCCTCTACTTTTTAGATAGGTACCTCTATAGTCTATATTGGAAAGAATTGAGAGGGTTCTATCGAGAGAAATTTGACAGGTAGCCAATGTTGGCCCACGAGGTATGGGTAATTTGGTACAGACCATCTAAGCTATATATGCTTTTAAGTTAGTTTTTAGCTGAAGTCATGTTATGCGTTCTAATATAGCATATTTAGCAAATTTTCTACCATGTCCCACTTTATATTTGAGAGATATTTAAGACTCTTTAACTATTATATTTAACAGCCTATGGCCTTAGCATTTTCTTTAACCAGTCTGAATATTATGTTTAATTCTTTAATTATTCACAGATCCCAATTCCGACAAGAGGTTTCTCTGCGACGATAGGACACGCACCATCGAATCGTTTCAAGTTTGTGATGGCCAAAATAACTGTCTCGATGGCAGCGATGAGTATGATGAGCAATGCAAGGGGAATTGCCAAACCAAAAACTGTCCTCCGCATAGTGTATGTATCCCTGGTAAAATAGAAGCGGTGTGTTTGTGTTCGCAAAACCATATATACAATAGCGAGCTAAATACTTGCGATGACATAGACGAGTGTAAGACGTTCGGTAAATGCAGTCAAGGCTGCTCCAACACTAATGGCTCGCACACGTGCACCTGCGTTGATAAGTACAAATTGCAGTCTGATAATAAGAGCTGTCAGGTAAGCTATGGCGAACCCTTACTCCTGTATACGACTGGGAAAGCCGTGAAGGGAATTTATTTGAAATCGAAGCATACCTACACACTCGCAGATAATAAAACATCTGTGATCGGGGTTACAACGGATGGAAGGAACATTTATTGGATCAACAACGACGAACAGGCGAGCATTGCCAAGGCTCGTGAAGATGGGTCGGATCAAGAAATCGTGCTCACTTCTGGTTTGGATTCGCCCGAGGAAATGGCTCTCGACTGGTTGACCGGAAACATTTACTTCTCGGATGGAGCTCTCCATCATATAGCGGTCTGCTCAAATGACGGACACTATTGCAAGCCTGTTGCAGTCATTAATGTACATCGGCCGCGCGGCATCGCGCTCTGGCCGCAGAAGGGACTGATGTACTGGACAGACTGGGGAACAGTGCCAATGATCGCGAGGGCTTCTATGGACGGTGCTGATGCGGTGGCTCTGCTGAAGAGAGACATTCATTGGCCAAACGGAATTGCGCTCGATATTCACAATGAGCGGTTGTACTGGGTCGATGCCAAGGTAATGACGATCTCAAGCATACGAATGGATGGCTCCGATCGTAGGTTGATCCTGACGGACATCCTCAAGCATCCCTATGGCATTGCGGTGTTTGAAGACAACATCTACTGGTCGGACTGGGGAACCAAGAGCGTCCATACGTGCAACAAGTTCAGCGGCAAGGGCCACGAAGTGATCGCGAAGGATCTCCGAATTTATGCCGTGCATGTGTACCACTCCGCCAATCAGCCGAAAGTCGATCACGCTTGCCTTAATCGGCGGTGTACTCATCTGTGTCTGCTGGCGGCTAATAACTCCTCCACCTGCGCATGTCCGGACGGTATGTCGCTGGCGATCGACCGTACACGGTGCGTGAAGTCGGCTAAAAAGCAAAAGCTTTTCGTGGGCCTAGGGAACACCATCTTGGAAATGGAACACACGACCTTCGGCAAGCACCTGATCTTACACGAGTACACCCTGCCCATGTTCGTTGATCAGATGGCCTACAACAGTGTAAACGGTACGATACTGATCGCGGACAACGTCCAGAAAGTGATAGCGGAATACGACTTTGTTGAGAAGACGTTAAAGACTTTGATCCGCGGAACCGTGGGAAACGTCACAGGCATGGCTTTCGGTAAGTTGACAGTGCGAGGATTTGGTTGGGACGAGTTTTGACTTGTGCTTCCCTTTTAGATCACCTGGGACAGAACCTCTACTGGACCGATTCGGAAAGGCACGTTGTGGAGGTGTACTCGCTGAGAATGAATCAACGGGCAATCGTGCACTTCTTCGCTGGAATCGACGAACCAATTGCCATCGGACTCTTGCCAGAAGATGGGTAAGTTCAGAAGCCGCTCTCCCACTGAGATGCGGGCAAATAAAAGCTTTTCTTTGCAGGAAGATGTTCATCGCCCTGCGATCGTCCGAAAACGTCCACATCGATCAGAAGGCCCTCAGTGGAAATGGTGATCATACGCACGTTTTCGAAGACATCAAAGGCATGGGGCCTTTGCAAATCCTCCCCGACTATGACACGCGCACGCTCTACTGGGTAGACACCGAGGGCGGCAATATCGATTTCTCATTGTTCGACGATCTGCACAGCTACCCGTTGCGGACCCGCCTTGTCCAACCAGCTTCAATGGCACTCGTCGATGAAGATGTCTTCTGGACAGCCCTTAACTCGCCCTACCTCTACTGGACAAACAAAAGTAATCTGGGCACTGTGAAGAAGACTCAACTCGAGGTGTCGAGCATGAAAATGGTTACCAAGATAAAACTCCTGTCAAGCTTACCACAGATAGAGCACGACCATCCTTGCCTGCATAACAACGGCAGATGTTCACATATCTGTGTGGCTTTGGGAAAGAACGCCGCGACGTGCCTCTGCCCATCGGGCTTGGCGTTTAAGGACTCGAGCAACCAAACCTGCATTGAGGCCTTAGACTGCGAGTTCCGCTGCAAGTCGGGAGAGTGTTTGACCAAATCGAGGCAGTGCAACGGCCGCAAGGACTGCTCCGACGGGTCGGACGAGGCGTTCTGCGATTCGAAGCCGAAGAAGACTCAAGTCATTTGCGCGTTCGACGAGTTTATGTGCCACGACTCGACGCATTGTGTGCTGAATGAGCTGCGCTGCAACAAGAAGAAGGACTGTCAGGACGGCAGTGACGAGGAGCACTGTGAGACATTCGGTGAGTACCGAGGCGCTTGTTATAACCTTCCTTCAATTAAGTGCTTTTCTTTTCATAGATGACTCGAAGAAGTGCCACAACCAGCAGCACGCCTGTGACAGCGGCCGCTGTGTCGACTTGAGTGTCATGTGCGATGGATTCGATGACTGCGGCGACAAATCAGATGAGGCCAACTGCGACAAGAAGACCGAGGACGCCATGCCCAAGTGTGGCAAGGAGATGTTCCAATGCACGTCTGGAACGTGTATCGCCAAAAGCTGGGAGTGCGACGGTCATGTGGACTGCACTGATGGGTCTGATGAGCACGCCAAATGTAGTGAGTTTCTGCTTGAATTTCTTAGAGACTTTGTTAATTACATCGTTTTATGAAGCTCTTACAAATTGTCCCCCGGGAATGCACAAATGCAACCTCGGACAGTGCATCGATGAGCGCCTGCTGTGCGACGGTCAGTATGACTGTGGAGACAACTCGGACGAACTGAAATGCGTGGATCCCCGGAGCAGGGTTGTATGCGGCGAAGAATTCGACACCTTTGGGAATCCGAAAATGTTCCACTGCCCATCGGAGCCAACTGTCTGCCTGGACTGGAGGGCCAACTGCAACGGAACAGCCGAATGTCCGGGCGGAGAGGATGAGATCGCGTGTCACGGATGCAGCGTGTTTGAGTTCAGGTGTAAGACGACTGCCGAGTGCATTTCAATCGATTTCCATTGTGATGGCGAGAACGACTGTCTCGATGGCAGTGATGAGCTCAACTGTAAGGCGAGTACAAACGAAACGTCAGTCAGGACCTGCGATCGGGGTATGTTTGACTGTAAGGACGGAACGTGTATCAACCACTCAAAGACCTGCGACGGAGCGCTCGATTGTGAAAATGGCCAAGATGAGGCAGAGATCTGCACGACTGCGTGTGCGAAGGGAAATTTCTGTGAGCAAAAGTGCCACCCTACGCTTTACGGCGCCAAGTGCAGCTGCTTCGATGGATTCGAGCTGGCGGCTGACAAGAAAACGTGCCGCGACATTAACGAGTGCCTTCAGGCTGATAACCCCTGTGCACAGGCGTGTGAGAATTTCCCTGGCGGGTACCGCTGCTACTGCTACAGCGGGTTTATGCTGCGACCCGATAAGAACAGTTGTAAATCCCTTGAGGGCGGACATGCCGTTTTATTCGCTACGCACAACCAGATTCGAAGTTTGACTGAGTCGCCTAGAGCACTGCAGCTGCTGTGTTCGGTGAATGACACCACGATAGTTGCCTTTGACTTGGACATAGCCCGAAAGAAGTTGTACTACATCACCCAAAAGGGCGATGTCCTCTTCGAATGGAGCATGGATAAAGGTGTCCTTACCCGCGGACTTGCCGCAGTGAACGCCAGTAGTTTGGCTGTGGATTGGATCACGGGCAACGTATACGTTATAAGTCGAGTCGGAACGTACCGCCTAAGGGTGTGCTATTTTGAGAAACAGCTCTGTGCCGACATCATAAAGCTGCTGCCCATGGAAACAATGACAGCGATAGCGGTAGACGCCATCAATCGGAAAGTCTTCTACACCGCTGTGCCCGACAGTGCTGCATCGACACATATCTGCGTCGCTGGACTGGATGGATACAGGCATAGAATTCTGGTCACCACCTCTGCCAAAGTCACTGCCTTAGAAGCTGACACCTATAAACAGGAGCTGTATTTTGTCGACGCCCGTTCACACACCCTTCTCTCCATAAGCTATGGCATAGACGGCAACCGATCTGTCAAGATAGTCATCCGAAATGAAAACGCGATGTCCTACCCAACAGCGATCAGCATTCACGAGAACAAAGCTTACATTGTGAACCCGGGCGTCGGAAAGGTCTACTACTGTCACCTGTATGGGGATAGAGCGTGCGCAGCATTGCAATGGAATGTGAACGCCACCGGGAATATCGTGGTAAACAGCCCGTCTCGACAGAAAATAGCTCCCAACGATTGCTATCACAGAAAGTGTTCCGGCCTTTGCGTACTAGGTCGCAAAGGCTACGAGTGCATCTGCCCTGACGGTACCATCCACGATGAGTACTCCAAGTGTCCGACCGACACTCCCACCGGCCTTCGATCTACCAAAAGCAACATGGACACTGCACCCGCCTCTGCAACAGCGGCGGTTCTGTGGACTCTCGCTGCAGTCCTGGTTATTACGGGCGCCGCCGTTGGCTACCTTTACAGACGACGGACACGAAACGCTCGAGGTTTTGAAAGCGACTCCGTGCAAATGAAATAGTAGAAGCTTTAGATAATCTTATTATGAAATAAACGGTCCTAACAGAAATGTTGGAAATACCAATGATACCTTATGAAAGGTCATTTCTTTTTTTTTTCTTTTTGGTTATTTGTGACAGAACTGGTTCATGAAGACTTATTAGGACACCTGAAAGTTTCTAAAAGTGACTGTAAATTTATGTAACGTTTTATTATTTCCATTAGAACTCTGTAATTGTATAAAAGACTGTAAAATCAGCTACCATACAAAAGCTGCAATGCTCATCCTGACCAATATCGGCCGACCTCTCCTTATGCTATACTCAACATGTTTTTTATCTTATGCAAACACTACAATTCTAGATACTAGAACTAAGAATAAAACTAAAAAAATACTTGAGCTCGCCGCTTAGACGGACTTGATCAGATGATCCTGCTTCTGGTGAATTTTGTTGTTCGGCAAACTACAACTGGCTGTTGTTGCATTCACGGCGCGGCGGTCCTTCTCCAATTCGGAGAGGCACTCCCGGAAACCGAGCAGAAACTCGTCAGCATTCTCAGTGTTGAACACCATTGGGGGCTTTAGCTTGATTACATTATCGCGAGGTCCGTCGGAGCTTACTAGAATCTTGTGGACATTCTTCATGCGATTGACTACCCAGTGAGCGGCTTCAGTGGCCGCTTCTCGAGTGCCCTTGTTTTTCACGAGCTCAACGCCGATGAAGAGGCCACTGCCGCGCACGTCACCAATGCAATCGAACTCGTACTTTAACTCCTCGCATTGCTTGAGTAGGTATTGGCCAACCTTGAGGGCGTTCTCCTGCAGCTTTTCGTCATCGATGACACTCATCACGGCGTTGGCAATGGCGCAAGACACCGGATTTCCTCCGTAGGTGTTGAAGTAAGCCACACCAGTTGCAGCAAAGGAATCGGCAATCTCCTGAGTGGTTACAACGGCTCCAACTGGATGTCCATTGCCCATCGGCTTGGCGACTGTAACGATATCCGGAACGACATCCTGCATCTCAAAGGCCCAGTAATGTGACCCAACGCGGCCGAATCCAACCTGCACCTCATCGGCGATACAGAGGCCACCACCAGCCCGAACCGCCTTGAATGCTTTCTTGAAGTAACCATCGGGAGGAATGATCTGACCACCGCAGCTCTGCAAGCTCTCAGCAATAAAGGCGGCCACTCCCTTGCCCTCCGCTCTCAAGCCGTCGATGATATCTTCAATGTCCTTCACATAAATCGATGCCATATCCTCATTGGGGTGGTCCTTGTCAATGTACTTGCCACCATAGCTATCGGGGCACGCAGCCACATGAACAAACTCAGGCTTCTTGTCGCCACCGGGTTGATTAAACTTGTACGGCGAGATCTCCATCACCGACTGTAGGTGACCATGGTATGCACTGTAAAAGAAAATAGTTTAACTAAGATCCCTTCGGTTGTGTTAGTTTGTTTAAAATTTACTGGTCCAACGTGATGACATCCTTCCTTTTGGTGTGATTCCTGGCCAACCGCAGCGCTAAATCATTCGCCTCGGAGCCAGAGTTCACAAAGAAACACACCGACAGCTCTGCAGGCATCCTGTCTGTCAGATTTTTGGCGCACTTAACCAGCTCATCGTGCAAGAAACGGTTATTGGTGGACAATGCAGCCATTTGGAGGCATCCCGCCTTCACGACCTTTGGATGGCAATGACCCACTATAAAAATAGAAAACAAAAATAAGTGTATAGCCGTTGTTATATGAAGTGTGCGCCTTAGCTTATCGGAGTACAGTTGTTGTTCACATGTGATGATCACATGCAGCACGAGACAAGACATTTGCCATCTTATCGCGGCTAGCTAACCGTTATCACCTCAAATAGTGGAAAACTTTCTGAAGTGCTTATCTATTTAAAGAGGCTAACAAAAGTCAATTGCTTAGCCCTCTGGTAGGTATACCGTATACCTAATATTTGCCTTCGAATGTAATCATGTTTGATTGGGATAATAATTAAATACCCAAGTCCGCATGTAAGCGATATCAATTCTTTGTAACTATGGTAGACGTTTTGAAGGTAAATAAGAGTTTTTGTTTTTTTTTAAATCACAAAGATAGACATTTCGTTTTCAACGCCATCTTTGTTTGAGTACCTTCATTTTAACAAACAATAATCAGTTAAAATATTGGAACACTCCTTAAGGTGACACATCTTAGTAGAAAAATAAAGATTTCCCTTACGGACACCGGTTATGCTGCACGATGAAAACAAAAGATAAAATCGTACTAGAATTTATCCGAACAACTTTGTCACTAAAAGAAAAATGTCCGCTTTAAGACGAACATTTTTTGTCTGACACAAATTTTGTTTTCCTTAACTTCGTGGGCATAATATTTTACATTTAAATATAAAGCGCTGTACAAATAAGTTAATTAACATTAAACTGCCATTTGTAAAAGTCATAAGGTAGACAAAATTTTACATGCTAACTGTCTCAAAGACTAGCAAGAGCTTCAAATCAAGACGGCCTCAGTTTTTAGTTTTTGCAATAGATGTCCCTATTACATTTTTTACTAACGTTTCCCAAAATTTCAAGGGCAAAAAATCAAATAATATAGTCACAGTCAACTATAGAAAAAGCATGTATGAGCATTTTTAAAATAACAGTTCAAGTGAGTAGCTTTTCAGACAAAAGTCATTAAAACGATTGATCGCTAAAAACAACTATCTGTTTCCAAAGCCGAAATCTATTACCTGATTATTGACTAACCGTTTGACAGCGTTGAATGCGGTTTGACAGATATTTCCAAAAGTATCTGAATCTTAGAAAATTGTTTGCCAAACTCTTTGAGTTTGCATTAAGACTGACACAAATTTTCCTTTTCTCTAACTTCAAACAGGCAATTCCTTTCATTCGGTGACGCTTGATTCAACTACAAATAGAGTGATACAAATGATTTGTTTCTCTTTATGCTATATTAATAAAATCTTTGGTTTCGACTATATATATTATATTTAATAGGAGTTCTTATAATTCCGTTTACGTTGGATCACCTTTGCATGTTCAAAATGGGTAAAAAAAACAAAAATATCTGACAGCAAATCGTGCTACAATTTTCCGAACTATTATCTCAACTCATCAGTTGACTTCAAAAGGTCACCTGCACTCAGTATGCTCTTATCGCAATTGAAGACAACACCCTTTGCCATAATCGTTATTTATTGGTTACACATAACGGTTTAAAACAACAGCAGCGATCAACGTCCATAAATCCCCTGATGATAGAAATGTCAACAATTGTGTAACGGATGTGAAATTACCTCCGGTTTACAGCATTCAAGCGCTTTTCAACAAGTGCACATTTCGTTACCCTCACACTAGATGCACTTGAAAACTAGTAACCACAGCACAGCCACACGTGACATTTCCGTTTTGCAGTTGCAGCAACATTGACAGATAAGCAAGAGAGTGATGCAAGCTCCGCCCAAATTTACAATTCAACTCTAAATCGATCAGTTAGTAGTTTTAGGCAGTTCAAATCAACAAGTTGATACATTAGACTCGGCTGGGTTGAAAGTGCGATTAGTCAGAAATAACATTCTTGAAAGCAATATGGTGTTCACGTGAACGCCAACGCACACGACTGACGTGCACGTTTTTTTCCACTTCATGTGGCCTAGTTTTAGTTGCCAAACACTCTGACAGCGCCTTTATGTTATGTACTTAACTACTGTTGTATAGTCTCGACTGAGTATTATGTAGGTGCGTTATCAGTTCATTTTGAATCACTTTATGATATGCGTATTGCCGAGAGTTGTTTACTCATTTCAATTATTGAACGGGGGCACGTCTCGCTTTATAAAAGCGCGTTCCATAATCACAATCACGTGAAGCTCACGAGAGAAGCCACTGACTGAAGCGATGGACTGGGCTATTTTTGTCGCGTTGAATGCGATAGTAATTGCGCGAGTACCTATATGAGGAAAAATATATCATTGGCAGATGTATCAGGTTTTTAAGTGCGCTATAATGTTTATGTTGCTTCAATCGCAAAATATAAAATAACTGCGTTGTTGCGTTTTCTTTACAGGGAAAATAATCACCAAATGCTATATAACGTCCTGTCAAATTAAAGTGAATTAACAGATTTATTTATCAACAGATAGACAAAAATAAATGCCTACATAATAGAAATTCTGATTGCGTCAATCTGGGGGCTCGTGTTACATTACAAGCTCCAACGACGTATTCAGCAAATTTGTTTTGACGTCTACAATTGAAAGTTAGTGTCGCACGATGAAATGTGTTTCGCATTAGATTCATTTATCAGTTTTCGCATTTATTTTTTATTTGCCGACACAAAGATCCGGGATCAGATTCTGTAAGACGAACCGTTCAAACGTTTCCGTGCGCACGAATGATTTGCCTTATGTTACACAAGCAAATTTCTTCGTGCATACGAAAACGTTTGAACGTTTTGCCTTCAGAAGTTTTACATTATTTTCTATTTCTTCATACAGTCCATTACAATAAACATTAATTACGTATCAGATTTTTTTTTAATGTTTAAATATAAACTACATTAATAATCAAAGAGATAACAAGGCATTTAAAAGAAATTAAATGGCGAATTTATGTCAAACAAATAACAAACTGTTGGAAAGGAGTTGAAAAAAAAACGCTTTGCTCTAGTATGCGATTAGTATTTATAAATTCTTTAATAGTTAGTTGTGACTTGTGAGCGCACCATATTTAGGTAATTTTATCATTTTATGAACAACAGTAGCAACATGATAAAACTAGAACGAAATTTAAGCATGACATATTTCGTTTTAAATTCCTTTTAACATTTGTAAATGACATCCGGATTCTAATAGAGCTTTAAATTAGTACCATTCGACTAGGAATTTGCATGTCCGAAGACGTTTTCAGATAACTCTGAACGAAAATGGTGTCAATTGACAAATGTTATTCAATTTTGAACACTTGCCGCAACCACGGTTGACACTTGCAAAAAAAAAATAGCTACCAAAATTGAAAAAAAAAAAAAAAAAATACCAAACCAAGATAAAATTAACCGAAAACCTCGACACGGTAATAAAATACAAAAAGGGAAAAAAATAGCATATAAAGTCTTGTCACTATCCAAAGACCTTTCTCTGATTTACGAACATAATATAAAAAAAACGGCATGGCAGTGTAAAAATGTCCATTTGCTTCAGAGAAACTAAAAGGAAAGTGTAGAATTCATAGCACTCAGAAACAGTAAGGCAGTATTTAAATGAGGTGATATGCAGTTGTTATTTTTGATGCACCTGCACAAAAAGTTAACAAACCAGATAAAAATTACCAAAACCCAAGCCGCAACTCTATTTGTTTGGACTAGATCTCCCCTAAACGCAGTAGAATATTGGTGGTTAGCTTTAAGCGGGTATATTTTTCACGTGCGTAATAGAAATGCCAACTGTTTACGTGATCAGTCAAAGCCAAAAATTTTAACATATAATGTCAGCCAACTGTCAGAATTAGTAAACAAGAGTTTTGAACTTCCCCCATTATTGAACACTTATATGCAAGTGATTTACGAAATGTCACATCTGGTAGTTACAAATGACTAGGTACTCACTAGTAAGTATGTAGTCACAATTGTACATTTATAGCAGTAGGTTTGTTTCCAGGAAAATTGGGATTGCTCTAGTACTTTTCTCAATTCAATATGTAAAGAATCAGATTCAGAAGATTGGTGAAAGAGTTTATCATAAATTGTTGCAATTGACAAATTACTTAAGAAATAGAGGTTTCTTAAGTAATTTGTAAGATTTTGCATAATTACGGAGGGGCATATAGGATTAATTGAGATTTCTTAAATATTAGAGGACATACACACAAATTTAACATCTTTTCATCTGAAATTAGTCAATATTTTTCCAAAGCTACCTACTGCTGTAGGTGGTAAGTTTGTTCGAAGCGACTTTGACAGTTCAAAAAAGTAGTACGCCATTGAACTTTACTGTCATAAAACACGAGTATGAATAAGGACTGATTTTCGTTAGTAGAAATCAAACAAGTACAAATCTCCCATACAGTTAAAATCGTAAAAATAAAACATTATTTTTGGAACATACTAATCTAAAACCGTATTGTTAACCTACAGTTCAGATAAAAACACCAGTTTTGATAAGACCGCGCCTCAAATAATCACCGTGGAAATGATCATACGCTCAAATGATGTTAAATTTTATATTTCGTCGAGGACCCCATTTAATATCGAACAAAGAAACTGACCCATGCCCCGTAGACGTTTTGTTGCTAATCGCTAACTTGTCCAATTTTACTCATCATCGACGTTAAAAAAATCTGATACTAAATTTAGATGAGTTTAATTACTGCGAAGTTAACAAGTAATATAATGACTTTCGATGCCCTTGTTCAAATTTAAAATATTACATTTTTAGAATGTTTTTTAATATTGCTTCTTACTTACCATGAGCAACATTGTTGATACAGTCCAAATACCGAGTGCCCTGTTCGTCGTACATGTATTGTCCTTGACCACGAACTATTTTAAGCGGATCAGTACGATAAAACAGTTGACATGCTTTGCTGGAATTATGGAAAGAAACAAAACCGTATTAATTAGTTTCAAAGGTGAGGATTTTTAATTATTTTAAGAAGATAGAGAAGAAAATATTGTGAGGGAGTAGATGGTACCAACTAAGGCAGTAGTATTAAGGATTTGACATAATCACAATTCACAACCCATCCACAGGCAGGGTGTCCCAGTGCCATTCATTACCCGTTTGAAATCTACAACCCAACTCACCTATTCAAATTTTTTCCGAGCTTGGTCGGGTATAGAATTCTAGAGAATGAGTTGGGTCCTTAAAATCGATTTCGAAAGCATTTCGTAAACTATATGGGCATGAATGTGTTGTTTACATAATATTAATTATGAAACTCTGGCACCCATCTTTGTGTAGAAGACTTAGCCGTCCAGAAAAAGTCATCACAGAGCTTCTGCTCTCAAAAATATTGTTAGTCAAGAACACGTCTCGAGAGTATACAGTATACTAGGGGATTTTATACCATAGTAGGAATATGCAGACATTTTAGAAAATCTATTTACACCTCTTGTTTGTTACTGAAACAACAACTTATGGAACAAAATTTTAAAATTTTGTTTACGTCAGTGATCACAAGTTACTTGCTTGATATTTTTTTTAAGTTTTCTCAACCCATTCTGTTTTATCTTTCTCTTCCGTTTGTAAAAAAGCAACAATGTGAAATTTTATTTTTCTCATATTGTTTTCGTGTCGTGACTCGTGATTTCGTGAGTGATATCAAGACTTTTGTCTCAATTCATTCTGATTTCTATTTTCGACTCGTATTGTTCGGTGAGAGCTTTGTGAATTTCTTATGAGATTTAACTTGGAAATAGAGGAAGAGACAAATTGTTACCTTAGGCCGAATCACCGCTTTGAATGTATTCGATATTTAAAAGGTGAAATTTTTATGCATTTGTATACATCATTTCCCTAGAGAATCCAGGCGAAGTCTGCATTTTGTACTTAAAACCATGTTTCCTTTGCCAAAATATGTATAAAACCCTTTCGCGGTGTTTACATTGAATTGTTAAATACACACATGTTTTGACATTTCTAACGGCATTGCCTTGCCTAAATGAACGAACGTCTTTGTCATTCTTTGTAGTTATACTTAATAGGTAACAGTTATTAATTATGTTTATAAAAAAATACGAAAACTTTATAAAAATTAATATTTTCACTTTTGAGCGATTCGTTATGCTGATTGACACGCTGAGTTGAATCACATCGCGATGGCAGCTACGTGATTTTTGATAAATCTTTAAATTTTACAATAAATCTCGTGATTTTAGTGCATATTTAGCTAAATCTTGTTACTTAATTTCACCACTCGAAACATAGCAAAGGTACAAGAAAAAAAAATTGCAGGTTTGACAGCTGATGTATTTTTATGATACAATAGGCCATTTTCATATAATATAAAAAAAATCAATAAAAACATTGTGAAATCAGAATGAAATGGGATTTTAGGTAGGCACAACCTTAAATCATGTTGAAGAAATAATAATATCCGTGGAAAATATATTCTCAAAATCAGAAAGAGATATCTCAAAATGTAGTAGAAGAGACGTGAGCCGTAATCAATAAATACGAATTGCGAAACTTTATTTGATTGAATGTTCTTAATGTACATTTTTAAGCACGATTATATTCTTACGTAAAATTGACTAGATTCCGTGAACTTTTAACAGACAGATTTCTTGCAACAATTTTCCAGTGCTCCTCCATGAACGTAATCAATAAAGCCCAATGATGTCATAAATATGACATGGATAAATGTTCAACTATATTTTGCTTGCACCAACGCGCGAATAATATTAATTAACACGCATCACATTGATAATAAAATAAATAAAAATTATTTTTACCTATTTAACTAAAAATAAAAACATAAAACATAAAGCATCTATTTTCGCAGATGCGTACCAACGCATGCCGGCTTTCCGATAGTGTAGAATGATTTTTTTCACAAAACAGCACTACCTTGTGTTGTTTCTTGCTGAATCTGAATCCAGCACGGAAAAACACCACCTTCATTATGTTAACAAACCAATTCCTAACAAACAAACAATAAAGAAAATTCAAATATGCATAAAAATAAAAACGCATACTTTGCAACCTTGCACCGTGCATCCCTAAGTGCATTCACCAAGTCAAAATGCAGGCGCAAAAAAAACTCGAAAAAGCTAGCAGCAGAGAAAAAACACTAAACGAAAAACACAAACGAAAAGTTTCAACATTAAAGGCGGCAAAACGACCTTGACAAAGAAAGTTCGACCTTCATGTTGAAAAGTTCAGGGCAAGAGTCGAAACGACAAAAAATATGCATACATACATAAGAATGCGGAAGGACTCTCCAGGGACTACTTCATCTTCATATGTGTACAATCTTACTCACCCAATATGTTTGTTTCGTAACTTGATGGTATCTGATTTACACAACTGCTCAGCGGCAGTAGACTCTAACAGCTCCTGTGCATATGACATTTTAATTTATTATAAATAACACTTCACAAATAGGAAAAATTAACACGTTCTGATAAGGCGTAACAAAAAGCGAGATACCACTAACAGCACGTGTTGTGCACTGCGACAGCTAAGCCAAACTGATACAATCTCTGCTGTTGAACGGACTGTGGTGCAAGAGCAACGCAGGCAGGCAATGGAAATTCTTCTATGACCTGCTTCACTATAGCCGAGCGTAGTTGTCAGTCAGTTGTTCCTTTGCTAACTGAATGACTCGCTGATGAACCGTAGGTACTTTATAAACAGCGAAATGTTTGCACTTCTCTTCGATATTAGACGGAAAATCATGGTACACACATACACAGTTCAACTGTATGTGGTTATGTGTTTGTTTGAAAGCGCAAGTTTGAATTTCTCTCCCCACGGAAGGGATGAACAATGGGGTGTCGATTAGCCCCACAAGCTTTTTCTGTTGATTGATAAGAAAAAGCTTCCGCAAACGAAAGAGGCATACGTTTGGTTTGGCGTTTGTTATGATTTTGAGTTAAAATAAAATTAAATGAAACCGCTTTCAGACGTTTTCTTAAAAGAAAAGCTTTTCAATGCAGACGAGAAATATGAAAGCATTTCATCTAATGCTTTGCATATTATAGGGTGGTGGTTTTAAGAGAGTTGTTGTGTCTGCTTTAAATTTCGTAACTGTACCGCTTAATGATTTTTTCCAGATACCCAGTATTATTATATCAACCAAAATTTGATTAGACTTTTGGTGGCGGTGGTATCCTAGATCACATGAGCTCATCCATGATGCCACCGCTTGTTAGAAAAGCGGCTAGCTCTTTGGGTGAGCTGGCAGCTATGTCGACTGCTGCCAGGTAAAACTTACTTATGTAACCTTGACGTGATTAGGTTAAGAAGTTGCAGTCACATAATATGTAATATAATATATCCTTGTTGCACAATCCGCAGGCATTGTCTTGTGTTATATCCATAATCATCAGGTGTTTTTTTGACAAGGCAAACTCCTTTGAGGAAGCCTGTAACCGGTCGAATCTGACCTCTACTAGCAACTACTACAGTTGCTTCGTTCTGTTGTGGGAACTGTTTGGCATGAAGCTTTTTTTTTGAAGGCAATACCAGACCATTTTTGATGTTTTCTCAAAGGCGTTAATTCCAAATAGCTCTGCTTTACTATCGGAGAGAATGTTAATATTTTAGTTTGCTGTGGATTTGTTTGGATCTATTGCGTGGAAAATATGGAGCATCTTGTATCCAAACTAGCGTATAATGGATGCTTTGGTGCGCGAGCCGTATATGCTCCAGCTCCAACTCCTTCATTTCTTTTGGATCCGGCTGTGTAGCACACTCGTACATGTGAATCCTCAACAAATGTAGGTTTATTCTGTTCCCAGTTTAAACGCTCAGGAATTGTAACCTTGAAGTTGTGTCAGAAGTTTTGTCGCAGTAGACATTTCTCTGTTAGGTGGATTCCGAGTTTAGTCCGCTTTTTCTGAGTCTTGTATGATTTTAAATCTATTCATATATTTATAATAAAACTAGCTGACCCCGCGAACTTTGTTCTGCTCAAATTTGTTACTGCAATAAATATAATAATTCCGAGCACGCACATGCTGCTTTACATTCGGTAAATTCAAGTTCTTTATTTAAATGTTAAACTGAAGTATAACATTGCCGATGTGTTTCAATCAAACTGCTTTTTGGTACGTTCTATTTTCGGTTGCGCAACTCCACACGTACCAATGTTTACCGACACGTGAGCAAGCCACATACAATTGACCACGTGAGAAACATGGGAATTCAAGATTGATGCCATATTTGTCTGATTGTCCTTGCGACTTAATTGTCATAGCGAAAGCGTGACACACGGGAAATTTAAATACGAATGTCAAAACGTACGCAACAAGTGGAGCCCGCGGAATGAAAACATATTCGCCTTTGAATTTTTCCCGTAAAATCGTCGCTGGAATGACATTTGATTTTGATATTCCCCACAATCAAAAGCGTTCCGTTACAAAGGTTCGGTGCATTGGGTTTGCCCAGCAAAATTATAAGTGAGCAGACTTTCAATTTCAAATTCTGTGTCAAATTGCCCAAATCAAATTGAAGCGGAACGAAATCAAATGCAGTTGGTTAACCTCACTCTTGACAATGCAATTTTTCGATAGATATCTGACCGCATAGCAAGTCCGTTTAATACAAATACAATTGAATAGCCGAAACAAAAAGAACACCTGTCATATCGCGCAACGGCGCAGTGGAACAACGACGCCACCTGGCGTGCGTCGATGTATGCGTCATTTGTTTTCGCACAAATGTAAAGGGTGGACCATCTATCTAGTGGTATCTTTTTAAATCATAGTTTTTTTCCCTAATACATGGGAACATTTTTTTTTTTTATTTTAAAAAGAAACTCGTATTTGGCCCACTAAAAACAGCATGTGTGCAATTCTGCTATAATTCCGATTGCGTTGTCTGCCTCAGTTTGAACGATCGCATGTTGATCGCTCTATTGTTTTCCAATCTGAGCCTTCGTCTGGATTTTCGCTTTCACGGCCAGTCGCCATACGTGGTGCATAATCACTGGGACGTGAAGGGTTTTACCTTCTCGCTGGCAGCATAATCAAATGATACCGCCGAAATCAATCAATCAAGGTCTGCGCTTATGAATTCGATGGCATTTGTTTTCATGAGTTATATAATATTTAGAAGGGCTTTTTCGCTCAACAAGAATTTAATTTTAAATCTTCAAACTTGTATGTTGTACACTGAGGAAAAAAGTGCACCTTGAAATCAAATTTAAATTTAAAGTGTGCAAATCTAAAGTGTTTTATGTAAAAAACAAATGTTTGCGAAAGTTAAAAGGAAAAGATTTCATTTTGCTTTTAAGTTGTATCTGAACAGAATAATAATAACAGAGTTTTTAAATATAAAGTGTTTCCTTTGAATTTAAGGGTTTTTTTAAAGTGAGAAATTTTAAATCTAATGATTTCCCTTTCAAGTTTTAAATTATTTGAAAGAGTTTGAATATGGTTGTCTTTCATACATGTTAACTTTTAATTTTGAAGTGTTTTTGGTCAGGAGTTTCAAGTGTTTTTCCCTCAGTGTATCTTAGTTTTATGTAGGTACCTACCCAATAATCCAAGTCCAAATCTACAGCATGAACTCTATCGAGAAAGAAAAGTCCAATTAAAAAACTTACGCAGTAAACACAAAGAACTGAGAGACGAACACCTTACCTTGTGAAAATAAAACCCCTTTCAAAAGATGGATGGATTCAATTAACGGGCCTTTTACAACCTCAAATTAAAAGAGAAAAAAAAAAACATTTGATAGAGCCAGTTTGATTTGTGCGTTATTGCTATTTCTGTCTATAACCCAAACGCTTCTTAACTACTTTTAATTACTAAGAATTTGTATGTATGTATAGATGCACCTATTATTCCGTTTGATGCCCCCTTTTGAGACACACAGGGCTTAGTTTTCTTAGCCACAGTAACAAAGGTAGGTAACAAAAATTTCAGATAAATTTTTTTATCAGCGCATATTTATCGAACCGATATACATCCCTTCTGGATCTGATGGCACGGAGTTCATAGCAGCTGATGCACGTCCCGTTCCGTGCAAAGGAAGCTACTTGAATTTGAGTTCCCAACGTAATCCTATACGATTTTTTCACCCCAGCAATACACTTCAAAGGATTCTGGTTCGACATTTCCTTCTCGATAAATGATATGCCTTTGACAAAGTGCTCATTTTACACAGAAACTATGTTTCGCCACCTCTACCAAATCTGGCGTTTTCAAAGTACAACGTACGGTTGTATTTCAATTCGTCTAATGTGAAACTAATGACACCGTAATTCGGAAAATTTCCCAAAGCTATTGTTTTTCGTTCTCAAAGGTAAGTGGTACTTTTCCATTAGTAGATATACGTAACAGTGCAGATTTTTTAAATGAAAATGGATTCATGGGTATATCAGAACAACTGTCATAAAATGCTAGGTAGAATTCACAACAAAAAGAATTGGGTAGGTACCTAGCAACCTTTGAAATAGCGGACGGCTTACCCTCTTGTCACGTATCACAGAAAATTGCGATGTTTTGGATCAATTAAAGGTCCTCAATTTTTCTCACATATGGTTGCTTGGGTACCTACATGTGCCGTGCATATGAACCACTTTTAACCAGAATTTATTTAAATATCCTAAACCAAAGATAATGGAATACAGAGATATATAACTTTCCAGTGGAAAGGCGGCTGCCTACAAGCTGTTTTCCCATAAAATTCATGACGTCCCGCACATATGCTCATTTCTCTTCTAGTATATGTGAGTTCATGAATTGGATTTTAATGAAAGAATTCGCTATTCCAAAATGAGTATTTCACTATTTTTTTTATTTAAATCGAATCCTTACCAAAAACCAAACAAGTTCAATACCAAACACAAAACAATTGAATAGCGCGATGCCTATAAAAGCAAAAGGAATGTTGGCCGGCCATTAGCAACATGCGTTTTTGTAGCTCACACGTATTCACAGGCGGGGGTTGAAATTACAAAAACAACAATGTAAACAAATGGGTTTTGGATAGACGTACGAAAGATATCCATCTCTTTTATTCATTCATCTCTGTCCTAAACCATGGTGTATTGTACAGGGTGGCCCAAAAATAATTAAGCAAGAAAAGAATTAGTAAAGCCCCTATGACACTACATTTTTTTCAGCTTTTAAAATGAAACTAAAGCAGTGCGAAAAATTAGTACGAAAATTCCCGATAGGAGTGAGTGCATACACACCAACCTTATTAATATAGAAACGTCAAAGAAATGCATTAAAAATGTATTTAAATTACATTTATCAACTACTGCAGCTCATTTTTTTTTTTTACATTTCAGCATTTTTTGAAAATAAATTTGTTTGAAAATTTGTGGTTGCTTTGCAAACAATTGCTTCCCCATTTCTAATACACTTTCAGTCTCTTTTACACACCGCTGACTTTTTACGGGCTTAAGCAACAGTTTTTTTTTCTTTTTAGGTAGGTATATTATATTTTGTTTTAAAAAACTACGCCCAAAAAATTGGCCTCACGAAAATAGCCTCTAAAATTTACCACAAAAATAGTTGACGGACGGTGCAAAAGTGTTACTTTCAGTTGCATTTTCCACTTTGTCTATTTGCCTCGTCACTTGAAAGTAATATTTGTTTTAATTAATGTTTGTGTTGAAGGTTGGCATTTGTACAAAAGAAATTTCCTGTCAAACTCTCATTATAATCACCCCTATCGAGGTATCCGTTCGGAAAAAATTCCGGTACGAAAGGCAAATCTAATCGAAACTCAATTTGCGTTCGAAGTATCCGTTTCGGAACAAATTAAATGAAGCATATAAATGCGTTCATTTCGGAAAAAAATGTGCAGCGTAGCTGTCAAAAGTAATGGACTATTCACATGAGAGCGAGCGAAGGAATTGCTGAAATGCAAACAACCCACTTTTGATGCATTTATGAACAGAAAATTTGACATTTTACTATTCTAAGAGGAGGATTATTAATTATCCCATCAAAATGTATTAAGAAAACAAGTAAATAAACAGTTTAAATAACGAAATTTCAAATTCCAAACTTTTTTCCGTGAACGAATACACCCTTGGCGCGAATTGTCAAAGTTTATTCACAATCCACATCATTCAATTCGCGTTCCACAAACTAGCGAATAAAACATTCCTTCGAACTTAACCTTAAACTTGAAATGCCATTGGCATTTTTTTTTGTACATATTTCAATTTGTGGTGTCGTTTTGTTTTGGTCCGAATGAAAAATAAAAGAAATGGGTATGACTGAATCAACAGATAAAAAGGTAACATACTTCAAATGGGAGGGACTTAATATAATCTATTTGTTTATTGCTGTTATTAGTTTTGTTTTTGTACATTAATTGCTATGTTCTCAATTTTGTTCCACCACAAACAGGTCAACAATATTTTATTATTTTTGCTTAATAGAATGTCGCTACCTCCAATTGCAGAGTTTTTTTTATTCAAAAAGTAGAAACAAATGACAGCGACTGTCATTGGATTCGCGGGTACCTGCGACCGAATAAAATGTATCATGTGAATAGAATGTCAAAATTTGCGAATATTCGTTCGTTCGTAGGTAGTTGGTCGCTCTCATGTGAATGGACTTTAAGTGGTATAACGCGGTTCCTCGCAATGCGACAAGGTGCGCTACATGTCATCGAATTTCTCCGAAAGTTGTATCGGAACGGATACCTCGATTGGGATTTCTCCGATTTCTTACAAATCGGAGAAAATTCCGTTCCGAACGGATACCTCGATAGGAGTGAATGTAATAAAGATGTTATTCTTATAAATCAGGCGTTAACGAAATGTGATTTTTTGTAGGTATATTCCAATTTTACTATAAATAGTGCACGAATTTCCTACAAAATTACCGCCGGAAATTGGTGGAATTTCGAGTTAGAAGAAAAGGGAATAGCAATAATAATAACACTTTGTGGAAAAAAGTAATAAGAGAAAGGTTTTTTAACGCTTGTCTAAGATAGAAACTGTTATGTTTCATAAAAAAAGATTTCTTATGAACTTTAAATGTCTTTAAATTCCAATTCAATAATAGTAGCACTCTCCTTACCGGAAAACAGAAGACAACCCCGAACAACTATACCACCCAAGCAATAAGCGACCACAAAACCCGTTTACTTCTCAGTTTCTTGTTTTTTTTTTATTTTCGGTAAATTTTTTATGTATATTTATATTAAGTATATATATATATAATTTAAATTTATATATTTATTTTAATTCGAAAAGTTACACCGAAAAAACAATATATTTGTAATTCCATATGTAGGTATATATCATGTATATATATAATATATTTGTTTCTTTCTTTCTTTTAAATATTTATGTATAATATATATATTAAGGGGAGAATATTCTATTGCTGGGTGTATTTGAAAATATGTTAAGTTTTTTTTTCAATTTTGAAGAACACTTTTTTGTATTTTTTTTTGGTTTTAGAGGTTTTTTTTAATGAATTTATTTATTCTATATTAATTACTAGAAGTTAAATACACATTATTTTGTGCATCTAAATGGATTAGTTTATTTATATGTATATATTTTTACAGTTCTTAATGTTAGATAACCTTTTTTTTTAAATTCAAGCAAATTACTATTTTATGTTTTCTGTTTTAGGAAAGCGTGCAAACACTTTTAAGTTTCAAATTGCTTCTACTGCATATTTCTTGTTCTGCTTATAATTTGATGAACGATTAGTTTTACTGAAAATTTATAGATAATAACTTTCATTCCTAGTTAAAATAGTTGCTTAAGATTGCGTTGTATATTTATATAGCTTAGTACTCTTAATATATTTAAAAATAGATGTGGTCTATGTACAGTTTTTTATCATTTATTTAATTTAAAGTTAAATAAAAACTGCCAAGATAATAGAGAACAGAAATGTTGACACTGAAATGAGGTAATCAAGTTCACCAACCGCCAAATTATACTGTCATTGCTTTTACTTTTTGTCAATGACCCTTTTTCTCTATACATTAAAAGTGAAATTTAAAAACCTACAATAAAAAACAAAAACTAACAGTAAACATTTTTAAATGAAATTTAAATGACATCAAAAGTGGCAGTGTCCTTAAAAAATAAACTTAATTTATCTCTTTGAGTATGTTTAGTTGAACGTGTTATTTAATATGAATATACATATATATATATAAATATCTACACCGATAATTGCCATTATTCCCTCCGCATACAAATTTAAATAGCAATTGCTTATGACAATTGCAATAATTTATCTGATTGTTTTGTGTATATTACAATTTATTTCAAATCGTGTTATTGTTAATGCTTAGAATTTATTTCGAATTACAATTAAGTTTCTTTTACAAAATGTACAGTGACGGTTTTCTTAGAACTATTACTACTAGTACCTAGTAGTTGTTGTTTAAAAACAAAAATAAAATTGCTTTGTCAAATCCATTAATGAAAAGTGATGAATTTGTTGTTTAAGTTCAAAATTTACATTGCAGACAAGTCCGAATCTTTGTGTTAGGTATAAAATTGTACACTATTATAGAATTAAAGCTTAATTTAGAAATTTACATTTTTATGCATAGCTATAATATCCAGAACCCATTGATCATATATTTACATGTTTTTTTTTTATTTGCTTTTGTGTGTTTGTTTTAAGTATTAGGTAATTACAAACCTTCTAATGAATTTCATTTGTTATACTAGGTATACTAGCCTTAAATTTATGAAAGAAGGATTAAAAACAAAAGAAGTAACTGCGATAGGGCAAATAGTTTAAGGGTGTGTGCTTTTAAATTTGCAGCATAGTTTGGTTATAAAACGTAGGTATGTATGTTTACCCAAATATTCGCAATTTTTAAAACACAATTTTGATAGAAGTCCTTCGAGAAATAAAATGTAGAAAAACGTAAACATGAATGATCTATATTCTTGTATTTTTTTTCGTACCGATTACGGCGTTATTGCAAAGCCGATTTTTATGAAATGTGAAACAGGTAAAATATGAAATTCCGTATGTGAATTCCCACATGTATTGTTTTGTTAAAAGTTTTTTCTTGCGGTAAAATGTCCACCTCAGTGTTACCCTGGTGTATTACTATAATAGGCTCGCAAGAATTTTGTGAGCTAAAGAGTATAATACTTTTCTTAGACAACCTCGTCGAGATTTTTAAAATAGAGATCTATTCTATGAACTTGTTCACATCCAGAAGATAGAACTAAGCACTACGTTGGCACAGTTGCAAACCTGCACCGAAAGTCAGGTTTGCAAAAAATTTCTAAAAGGCAAATAAAATGGGGCCCACATAAAATACTACTCGTGTACAGCAAAAAATGTAATTATAAAAAAAAAAAAACAAATGTCAAAGATAATGGAATACAGAAATATGTATATGACTTTCCAGTGGGAAGGCGGCTGCCTACAAGCTGTTTTCCCAAAAAAATTCCTGAAAACACGGACATTATGGTCATTTCTTTTCTAGTATATGTGAGTTAATGAATTGGACTTTAATGCAAGAATTTGCTATTCCGATTTCCGAAATGTATATTTCACTATTTTTTTATTTTAATCGAAGCCTTAACAATAACAAACAAGTTCAATACGAAACACAAAACAATTGAATAGCGAGATGCGCTTAAAAGCAAAAGGAATGGTGGCCGGCCATTTGCAACATGTTTTTTTTAATGTCGTTTTCCATTGGTTTCACTCGGGGATCAACTCATTCTGTGATGCAATGGAATAACTAAACTACTTCTGATTGAACCCACAAAAGTATTGGTGAAAAGCCAAAAAATAATCTATGGCGGCTGTTAGCTGACTTGTATAAAATACATAAATTACGCTTCAAAAGCGGATTCTGACTTCAAATCGAGAAGCGAAATTATCTTCTTAGAATCACCAGAAGAGTATTTTTTGTGCCAATGGAATGGTTTCAGAAGTGATTTTTTCGATTCCGGCCATTCATTCATAAAAAAAAATTGTTTTCATTTGCATTGTTTTCGTTAAGTAAAGAATAAAACCTTTTTATAATTTTTTACCATTTCAATCATTTTTCAAAAAGTCTTGAGGGTCAAAAACTAAATCCTAGGCCAGGTGGGTTTTTGTTTCAATAACATTTGACCGAAAAGTAGGTATTCGAAAAAGTGTAAATTTTCGAAAACAGAAACCAAAATTTTTTGAAAAAAAATCTATGCAACGTTTATAGGCGTTTTTCTTTTTTAGTTCAGAGCGCAACCTGAACTGTTATACAAAAAGTTCGTGTTTCTTTTTTAGCTCGGGTACATCAGAGCTCAGAATTTGTGTTTCTTTTTTCTCTCAGAGCATAACCAGAGCGCGCTCTATGAGCTCAGAATAAATTGACTGAGCGGGCTGAGTATAAAGCTGATTACACACTAACAGGTGTTGCAATCTCAAGTATTTGGCATCATCGGCTTTTGTCATTTGCTGATCGTGTTTGTTTTTGTTTTGGTTGCAAACACATCAGCCGCTTAGTCGGTGAATGACAGTAGCCGATGCATGTCAAATAATTTTCTGCACATCTGTTTTGGGCATAAGGGACGTATTTCTTATTCTCTTTAAGTTATCTCGTTTCAAAAGAAACTCGAAATTAAAATAGTTCCTACTTTCTCCTAAAGACATAGCTGAAGGGGTAAAGGAATTCTGTTATATACGAATAATTGACTCCAAGAATCCATAAAAATATCGTCAAAAATTTTAAGCGGAATTTGGATGATGCTGCTCCCAAATTTAGGCAATACATTTTGTAACACTTTGTATCGAAAAGTGCAGAAGCAATTTGTATACTTCAAATCAAAGTGTCAACTGTCTGAATTAGTATATTGATAGGTCTATTTCAGTAAGCCAATAAAAGTAGACGAATATGCAATAAAACAGTTTACAATCACATTTTCGGAAAGTGGTATACATTTTGTTTTGTGTCCCGACTTTTAGTGTGATTTGACGTTCCCCTAGTTCCCACTCGCTTAAAGTGAGTGGAGCTAAAATAAGTCAACTGCCAAAATGTTATGCACACATCAACACAAACTGCTGCGGTTGAGTTACTTCACTTTGGGATAAATAATTACATAGGGCCTTCGCCTTACCAATAAACATTTTTATTTTCAATTCTAAAGCTTAGTACGCTGCTCGAGCTAAATTTTCGCTCCCATACAAAAATCTATCCAAAATTGTACTGAGCTAAACTTAAGCGAACCCATTTAGCTGAGCGGTACGCAGCTCGAGCTAAATAATCAAACTTTTGTTTCATAATGTACTTCATGTGTCTTGCAAAATTTAGCGTGCCCATTTAATGGGTATTTGTGTATTTGTTGTTCTGTTGCGGAAAAGTATGCAAGGATGAGCTTTTTAAATTATTACATGGACGAGAAGTACCAAGAACCAGAAATAGAGAGAATTTAATATTTGAAAGAAGTTTTGCCAAAGAACAGCTGCTTTCTGTGACACTTATCCACGGCGTGCCATATGTCAAAATTTAGCTAGTACTTTAGCTGATGTTTGGAGAGAAAAGTTGGAGACCAGATAAAATTTAGTTTAGCTCGAGCAGCGTACTACGCTTAAATTGTGGCTGTGGCTATATTTTCCATACAAATTTCACAATTGCGAGCTTCCGTAAATTTAAAGTCGAGACTAAAATTTGCTATTGGTATCGCGCATAGTGTGAGTCTCGGCAAGTACAAGGTAGTTGTTGTAATGGAGTGTAGAAGGTAAATCTTCATTAGGCTCGAATAAAAAAACATTAAGTGACACTGAGCTGTACAGGATAGGTTCGTTTTTCTCAAATGTTTAGTTCGCATTGAAATGGAGACAACTTGCAAAAATGTATTCTTTCCGCTGCAAAACAGCTATATTTAATAAATTAGTATTAAAATGTTTAAAAGTATAAATAATATATACGTGATCATTTAGAAAGCGATTTAAAAAGCAAAAACAGAAATGCCACAAGAATCTCTCCCTTCCTATCACAATTTTAAAATTAAAAAAATAACTAGAAACTATATTTACAAACTTAAATTAGAAAATTATACAAATTTATATAATATATAGGTATTTACAAACTTGACCATAACCTATCGTAATACTTATCGCTAAAAGCACATGCTATCTATTATGGTTCATAATTCTATGGGAAATAAATATTTGTTTAACTATACAACATTTTTAAATTACAAGAAATATATCAAATGGGATTTTTTTCCATCAACTAGTTTATGAACGGTGATTTGTTACACTTACAATTGCTTCGTTATAAGGAAGCATTTCGTTTTCAATTGATTATTCAAACAGAAGTATTATAATACAATACACTCTTGAGACATAAATTTATTGCGAATAATTATAATATTTATCCGTATTTACCAATTTCAAAGCATTTCATACAATTTGGTAATAAATAAGGAAGCATTTAGTTTCGAATTATATGATTAATTAAGCCAAATAGAACAGCAGACAACCCGTTCGGAGTTGTATTTTTTTTTAATAACACTATTCCGCTCTGCAAAATATACACAACATATTGTACAAGTTAAATATATCTACTAATTCAACTTCCTTGAAGGATTTTATACATTTGTGTCCTTGTATATTTCAAAACAAGGAAATTAATGAAATTATCTTAATTTATGTATTCCTATATCTATAAACTTTCCTAACCCTATTCTTACAATTGATTCACATCTACAAAAATGTAATTGTATGTATCCTATAACGTTTATTTACTTACTAACCCAAAAACATGTGGTTCATAAACTGAAGAGAGGAAAATCTTTATTTTTTACAACAACCAAAACATAATGGCGCATAGGTATGCTATTTACTTTCCTTTATATTAACAATCACATTGAAAAATAGATTCACTGAATGTACAAGCCAAAGAAGTTGATTTATATTTTTATTTTATTTTTTTTGTTTCGCTGAGTGTTTTTATTTTAATATATTTTTAGTTTATTCTTTAAGACTACATACTTCAATTCTGTAATACCTACACTTGTTGTTTTATTTTTTTTTAATATTTACATTACATTTTAAGTTTAGAAACTATTTAGAATTCAAAAAACTAGAAACATCTTTTGGTATAGTGTATAGATGAACATTAATGGTACAACTAACAAAATAACAAGACGCTACTAAATTACGTTGTTATTATAAAACCATTGCTTTTCGTTTATTATAAACTATATTATATTGTTCATAGATACATACAATTGCTTGGTTTCAATTGAATAATACACGTTACTGTAATTTATGCATGGAGTGTGATTGTGATTTTCATGTAGAACTTGTGTAAGGTTTTTTTTTTGATCACAATAATGATCGCTTTTGTAAAATAATAAAAAAAAAAACGCATGCAGATATTGTGTGGCAGTAGATCTCTAAATATGTTGGAAAATTTACTTCGTTTCGTTATGTCACATGAAGAATTTCAGCGAAGAGCTTGTTTTCTAAGGATTCTGCATTCGCTTTCTGTAAAGATAGGAAAATAAGTAATCAAAAAAGGAACACTAAAATGGTGATAAATTTATAAGCAGTATTTGCAGACACAGAAGTATTTTTATAATTAAGAATACATTAATTTTATTTTTGAAATACAAGATATATCCCTTCATGAGTAAAATCCCTTTAAGTTCCCTATTGGTGTAAACCTTACCTATACCTTGATGAAACCTTAAGCCTTTTATAATAATCAAAAAAACAATTCTTTAAATTTTTCTTAAATACTCCCTCCTAAAATATTATAGTATGTATGCAGCACTTTTTAGACTAAGCATATCATAACCAAACGATGCCATTATGTAAATGTTAGCGGCAACATTTTGAAAATAACCCAAATCTTCTACAATCGTTGGACCTTCGTTTTTATAGTTTTTACAATGCATGTACTAATCTAACTGAGATATGCAAAACAAATAGCATTTTCTCTGTTTGTTAATTCCATAGGGTGCTATGTGATTGAAAAATTATATGCAACAAAAGAAAATCCAACATAATCATTTATATGCAAAGAACGTACATCGCAATTAAAAGGCAATTGCGTGTCTGTGTAGAAGCTGTTTTTTAATATAGATCATCGATTTACATGCACTTACAACAACAGCACATGATCATGCTTCTCATCGAGATCACGAATCATGATCTGAAAATGATTTCTACTATTTCCCACTAGATGGCTTGGTTAATTTTTAAATGTTGGTGTGCCTGTAAACGATAGCAGCGTAGTCACGTTGCCAGACAAAAAAATGGAACACGAAAAATCAATTGATTTAATTAAATCCTCGTCCGTATTCCGAGTTATTTTCATTATATAAGGTATGTCCAGACCAGCCAAACACTTGATAAATATTTTATAAATATAATTTTTTATAAATATTTCTAAAACAAAACAAATGCTTATGAAATGTTTTGCTGGTTTGGATCTGGACACCAAAAAAAAAATTATGAAATGTTTCACAGTTTCCCAATCGTGATGGGAAATTACAAAAATATAAACTTGACGCGCTGCTAATAACCCTACCACATTATTTGTTTCTAGTTGGACTTGAAGAATAAAATTAAAATATTTCATAAACATTTAATAAATCCTTTATAAATGTGTATTCGATTTGCTTCAGAAACATTTCGGAAATGTTTCGCGGGTCTGGACACACCTTAATATGCCAAGATAAACCGGAAGTGCTATCAGCAAAATATTATTCATGTGTTGCATATTTGAACATAAAATACTAAATTTGTTACTAAAAAAAATATGGAAGAGAAAAATTATTCAAATTTGATTCAAATATGGTAACACCCCCGACATTGCAAGCGAAATGACATATGCCTTGTGTGAAGTGACGTTGACCAGAATATTTGCAATGTGGCTGGTGGCAATGTGAAGTTTGTAATATCCTGTAGTATCTGTTTTGTTTTTGAAAGCAACTCAAAATTTAAACTTTTCAATGATCTGTCTTGTTTTATTTTCGTGATCTGATCCGGATCAGATCACGCTGATAGTAAAAAACAGCTAAAATGATGGAACTTCGTAAATAAACTTTTTTATTTTTTCGAAAAACTCTTCATTGCTTTGAACGTTTTAAATGACACCAACCTCTTTTGAGATGATTTCAAGATGTAATTCTCCTTCTTTTTTTTTGATAGGGTATTACTCTATTCATTTCAGGCCGACTGTAAATATCTGCGTCTATTTTTCTTTTATTCGGTTAATCTTCTTCTTAGGAATTATTCCTAAAATAAATTTCTTCCCCAAATGAAATTAACACACGATTGCAACAGATCTACTGATAAAAACTACAAAACAAGTTCAGTGTCTGTCTAAATAACGAACGGTTATTTGAAGAAAATCTAAAAATTAGGTACGGGAAAGTTCAATTAAATGACGTTTGCCTATTACCAGTTTGTGGCAACGATACTTAAAGCAGAAACAAGTTTAGTAAAGCCAAAACAAGTATGCTCGTACTATTGCAGTTTTATTTTTTCTTTTAATGCAGTTGAGTAAACATCAAATTGAAGTGTAACATGGAAAACATTTGTTATTTTTGTGTGTAGAAGTTTGATTTTCTGTTAGAAATACTTTAAATAATTAGCGTTTATAAGAGAAGTGAATCGGAAAAGGAAAAACTAAAATACGAAAAGTAAAAAAACAGATAAAAAGGGATTAAACAACTTGTGTCAAAAGTGCTGGAAAACTGATCTTAAAGGGAGCATTGTTCGACAATGGATAATTCTGCTTATGAGCAAGAATGCAATGTTTCTTTGGGTGAGTCCTGACTTTGGAATAATTATTAAATCCTGTTAAAATTCAAGAATTGTACAATTTTCATGAATGTAAAAATATTTCCCATAATTGTCGAGAATTCAACAACAATCTGTATTACAAAAAAAAAGAAGAGTGGAACGATTGACCTCAAACCAGTTCTGATAACTAAATGTCGCATTTAAAAATTTATCTGGTAATATAAATATAGCAATATACATATTCAAAGGTCTGCACATCGTTGATAAATGAAGAGAGAAAGCGACGTATGGCCGTATAATGGCCTGGAAAATTTCTATTTGTGTTGCAGAATGGAGTGCGTCGCAGTTTGCGTCGTGCTGTCAGAATGAAATATACTCCACAGCCAACAGAAGCACCGCATACCATTGGTTCCTCGTGCGTCGTGGTTCGTGGGTTCTTATTATTTTGATGGCATGCATTTCGATTTTTTTGGTATAATGCATGTTTCGCATTTTATTCTTTTAGGCACACGCGTAGTAAATTTGCATACTTTTAGTATATGATTTGTAACATACTTCCTCTTTATGTTCGCATTGTATTCTTCCGCGATGATTTTTATAAATCTAGGGCGATTCTATTTTTTTTTTTCATTTGTAATACTGACAGAAATGGATGGAATAGGAGTAGCCAGCTTCACGCATGTCATGAAAAATCGCTTAGCCGCTGTAAAAACACATCGCCTATGTTGGCTTGACACATTTATAGACGACTGGAGGTTGCATATTGAGGGTCACAATGAAAACTCAATGGGAAATGAAATGGAGTGAATAGCACTTTTGGACACTTATAAAGGTCGAAGAAGGCTATATTTATACACTCAAGAAACCCCAATTTTAAAGCAATTTTAAATATAAAGGCATAACTTTGCAAGAGTGTATTTCGTAGACAAACCATACTGAGACTGAGACCACCAACTTCGGCCGATTTTCCGTTGCTTGCCTACAAGCTATACTTTTCACATTCCCCAAAGGTTGACAGACATTTTTTTGTATGTTTTTGCATGTCACACGGTTTATAAGTTACTAGCAGTTACCCGCGACTTCGTCCGCGTGGGACTCTATTAAAATGTCCTTTTTTTTTTTTAAGGATTGCTTAATAGACAATGTTTTTTTGTTTTTTTTTATTGGGCGACAGTAATATCACTAGACTTGAGGGTGAACTTACACCAGAGCAAGCTACGTTAAACTGACCGTGCGTAAAGCAATCTTCCCTTAAATCTATACCAGCGTATTTCAATAATTGGACCTGAGATTTATTGATCGTCACGGCGAAGCATACTTTGAGGGGAAACTGTAATTTCTTAAAGTTAAAGGGGAGGTCATAAGGTATCAGCGCGGCACGAATACTTTATCCCCTTGAGCAACCCGGTTCAATATAATAGCTTCGATTAAATTTGTATGGAAAGCTTTGATTTGCAGTCTTGTGTCATCACATAGTTTTGGTGGTTTTAAGTTCCGAAGGAGCATTACGGGTGTGCCCTTCCGAAGAGTTAGTCTATGGTATACCCGATGGTTTAAGGGAATCTAAACTCTACCGGATAGTTATCGGCTTCATCAACATTGCAAATAGTGTCTATCTAATAGAACGCTCTAAAAAGTAATTAAATAGGAAGATAATAGGTAGATATTTTATCAAAGACAAAATAAATTAAAAGTTAAATAATTTGAAATTCTAATCAAATTAAGGAAAAGGAATTACGCAAAACATACCAAACAGCATGTTCCATCTTCAATATACATACGCCATGAGAGAAATCAAAAACACATTCTCACGCAGCCTCACCAATTCAGCGAACACTACACCAGAACCAGTCCAAACCCACAGCCAACTGCAAATAGCTATGGACGTGGAGAGTGGAGGAGACTGATTATTATTCATTTCAGTCATACTCGCATGCCTATCGCGCACAATAACGCAACCCAAAGTCTAAAAGCGATACGGAATGGAATATGGAACGTCAAGTCGTAACAATATTTACCATTGAGAAACGCACTGTGGCTGCAGGTATGTGTATACATCATAATGCTCGATATACTCAAAACTCAACCCACTCACCCCCCAAACAGGGTTGCCGGATTGGGCGCTTTGTCGTATTTTGGGCTATTTTTTTTCTTAAAAAACGATAAAAATGAAAAAATGAGCGCCCAACACAATTTTGGGCTATATATCGTTTTACAACTTGTGCGTTAATTTTTTTTGTTTTATTAGTTCACAAAAAAAAAAAAAAATCTAAAAAAAAACGCACTTTTAAAACTTGGTAGCACTTTTACAGTCAAGTGACATCGAACAGTCGTTCAACTTGCAGGCACATCAATTTATTTGGCAGGCCTTTTGATTTGACACAAGCCACAAAAGCCAATTGATAGAATTCAAATAAAATTCTGGTAAAATACCAAAGAAAAAATACTCAATGAATTGGGAATATTTTCAACGATTTTGTTATGGTTTGGACGTTTAAAGCAAATTAAATTCTGACAACCCTGCCCCCAAGCATAGCTGGCAATCGAGAAATCAATCTTAATTTCATGTTGATTAAATGAGATCTGTCTTTAATTTCTTCTAGCTCGTTCTCTGGAAGGAGCAGAAAGATGTATGATGGCTTAGAATACTCGGGGAAGTGTTGGCTAAAGAGCATTTTAAGCTTTTTGAATTGACCAAGCTTTATGAATGTAATAGCAGGTTGAGTGAAGTAACGTTAAAATATAAATGTTTGCAACCTTTTTTTCAACCTTTATAAGGTGAATTTTGAATAAAAAGGGTAAATAGGTATTCGATGACTTTTTGTTTTCTATAAACATACAAAATTTCAAGTTTATATGACTAACGGTTAGTGAGTAACCTCTCTAGAAAGGGCAGGGAGGGTCGTATCGAAAAACGCCCTCTTAGTGCGCGTCTACACAGCTAGTGGAACATATCCTGAAAGTTTCATGAACATACAATTAGCGGTTTGGCCTGAACGATGTCTGTCAGGTCAATCACGCTACTCTTTTATGTATAGAGATTATTGATAACACACAGGAAAACAAAATGGCGGAATTTGAAAAAAAATGTAGGTGGCCAGCGGCAAGAGGAATGCGAGTTGGAGGCCTTAGTAGGATTTATCTATGGTGTATTTAATGCTACTTATGGACTCGCGGCGCGGTGGCGCCTCATTTATTTCCATGGTTTCAAAATTAATCAGTATCGACCGCTGACTGAATTGTATAGCCCCGTGCCTGTCTCATTCGACCGATATACTTTTCCGGCTCGTAGTTATCGTGAATGTTGTGTTGCGGACGAGTTTATAAACTTTCAAATTTCAGACTACCCCCAAACAATCTAACAACTTTGTTTATACCCATACAAAAATGACAAAAGCTGTTGCGTGCGATATGTAGGTATTGCAGTAAGTAGGAATAGATATTGTGATTATCACTTCTTATCGTCGTTTAGCCCCTACTTCTCATATTGAAAACACAGATACTACCGTGTAGAGCAACGATTACATCTTTATATGACTTTTTCATTGAGTATAGGTATTTGTTTATAGCGGTTTACACGTACACATTTATTCAGTTTAGTAAATAATTTGTTTTTTGTGTATTTACCCGATTTAACCGAAGCTAAGTAATATACCTATAACAGAGCAATCGAATTTTTACAATTTGTTGTCGGAATCTTAGAAAATACTTTGCTATTAGGTTTTAAGAGCTATTATGCACCCCTTTAGCTAAAGAACAAAGTAAATCTCTACAATAATTGGATAAGCGATGGTGTACGAACCGACGCGCGAGATCTCCGAAAGAGAAAAGTTCTTGCTCGAACGAGGCCACATTCCAAGTAATGTTTCGATTAGGAAACGAAGCAGCATTTGTGAAGTCAATGTGTTATTGGAACCCGAAGAAAGTGTGAATTTTAGCTCAAACACATCCGTGGGGAGTTTGGGTGTTGGTGAGTGAAAAATCATTCATTGTCAGGTTGTGAAAATAGTTTTGTTCACGTTGAGTTAAAAAACTGAAGAAAATGGTAGTGCAATAGGAAACATGAATTGAAAACAAAATGTCGGATTAGAATACAAATTGTGGGAGGGTGGCTTTATACGACATGTTTCTGCTTGCTTGCAGTTCACCAAAATGCATTCTTATACAGCCGCATAAAAGCAAAAAAATACCCAACAAAATATTACAAATCAATTTAGACTTAAAGCACATCCCTTGCATCGATACACGCTTCTTAAAAACATGTTTTTATTTCTTTTTTTATTTTAGAAAACCACAAACCGACACAAGATGTCAGAATTGAAACAAAAGCCAAAGATTCAAAAGTCTACACATTTGAAGAAGCAGCTGCATTAACCGAAATCGGAATCTTTCATTATTTCCTTCAATTAGTATGTGGCCTTTGTTTAATGTCAGCTGTTGTTGATGTTATGGGCACCAGCGTAGTTATGCCGTTTTTCAATCGTGACATCCCATCGACAGTTGCCCAACAAGGTTTTCTAGCGTCTTCCGGCTATTTGGGTACCGTCTTAAGTTCGCATGCTTTTGGATTTCTGTCCGACACATGGGGTCGAGTAAAGATGCTTCGAGCCACTCTAGCACTTAGCTTCATAACGGGCATTACTTCAGCATTTTCTGTCAATATTTGGATGCTGATTCTATTACGATTTCTAACAGGACTGGTACTGTCTGGTTGCCAAGCAATAGTATATAGTTTTCTTGGTGAGTTCCACAGTAAGCAAACGAGAACAAAATACATAACAATGTTGTCGATGTTCATACCAATGGGACTGATGTTTATTCCAGGTAAGTAAAAGAATTAGTTGTCTTAAAAATCATTCAAACAAAACAAATAGTGATGCGATTAGACGGAGTATTTTAACTAATACTTTCAATAAAACTAAAAACCCAGCTTTCTTATAAATTTGGAGTCTAAATTTGCAACGAAATCATTATCGAAACCCGCCATATATCTTACTTACACAGTAAAAGGACAGCCTTTCACAAACAGAAGTTGCGACAGTTTGAGGTATCATTTAAGCGCCACTGCAAAACAGTTACCATTAAGCGAATATACAAGTCAAATTCTTACCGCACTCTAAGTGATCACACGAATTCTAGTACAATCTGGCGATTTGCAAAACACAATTGTTGTGAAATAAGACGTTTCCTTTCTCGTTCAGAACAGTGCACTGAATAGAGCTCGAAATGATCATGTTCAAATTGATTTGATTTACTTATCAAACATAATTTATTACAAGTTTTCATATACCTATAACAACCGGTATTTGTTACTACGCTTTATTTCGATCGATTACTCTTTTTTACAAACCAGCATTCGCATAACTGATTTATAATAATATGGTTTTGTAATTTTGACAGCTGTTATTAATACCTACTAACAAATAATCATATTTAACTGTCATTGTGGGTTCGTAAAGTTAAAGCTTCACACATCAAATGATTGTAAGTACAGGACACAGAAAATTTGTAACAAATCTACGTTTGTTTCTAATTTCCAGCCATGGGACTCGCTATTCTTCCAGTTAAACTAGATTTCACAATATTTGGTATGGCATTTCGATCATGGCGTCTATTTCTGTTAGTAATTTGCTTTCTGAGAGTATTCGCTTTCATCGGAGTGTACATTACGCCAGAGTCTCCCAAATATGCACTGATGCAGGGTGATCATGAACAAGCATTGCAGATTTTACGAAAAATGTTCGCAAAAAATACGAAGAAACCACAATGTGAGTATCCCGTTCATCAGCTATCTATCGATGTTGCAGGTGGCAGCCTTAAAAATATTACCGGAGTAAGAGATGCCTTGAAACTTATCTGGACGCAAACGGTACCACTTTTCACCAAAAATAGAATATTGCATACAATGAACATTTGTCTAATGATGTTCATCATGTATGCGATAGCACATGGATCGTTTATGTGGTAAGCATAACCTCAATGAAATATTAGTTTTGTCAAAAACTGTTCCAAGGTATGCATAAGTTAAAAAATTACTAAATAAATTTTGCCGATGGCTAAAATATATGCAATTTCATATACAAATATATTTAAATTGAAATATCAATTTATTTTCTTTTGCAGGTTGCCAACAATGCTAAAACAACAAGTTGAACAAGCTGGTAATGGTTACACAACCTGCGAAATAATGTATTTAGCGAAAAACGCAACTAGCAATGTGAGCGCAGCGGTTAACAACTCGGATGACGTTCCTATTGATACTACAATGTTTAAGGTTATGATTATGATTGGTGCATCATTTACCATTACATACTTTATTTTCTCCACGATTATTAATTATGTCGGCAAAAGGAATCTGTTGTGTAAGTTTCACTTTTAATTATTTTGAATACATATACTCACAAACCGATCAATTTTGCAGTCTGTTGGATATTGGTTGCAGCAGCTGCCAGTTTTATATTCCAATATGTGACGGATTTCGTATGGTCTGTGGTAGTGTTCACATTTTTAGTGAGTTTAAATAGCAGCGGTGGTATTGTCAGCACAGTGGCCATGGAATTTTTTCCCACAAATGTCAGTGCCATGGGCATGTGTCTAATGATGATGATAGCGCGAATCGGATCATTTGCTGGGAGTAATTTTGTTGGTTTAATGATTTACTCACATTGTTATATGATGTTTAATATTTATTTGGGTCTATGTATATTGATTGCATTGCTTTCGTTGCTTTTGCCTTCTGGTAGTAAGAAACAAGAAACGAAGTAGAATACATTTACAAATGAAATACAATAAACTTAGTACTAACATCAATTTTATATTTTTAAAAAATGCGAGAGTTACATTTTGTAACTGGTATAACGGGGGCAATGAAAACTTGTCCAACTGCAGCCATAGGAGCAATGCTCAGCCTAATGCCTTTACATATTTCTGTAAAGACGGAAGCTGGTCTCAGTGCCCTTAGGCTCCCTGATATATCAAATTTTAAAGCAGGAAACCTCACAGGACACCTTCGGCTACTACAAATGCTTCAAGATGATCCTGTGATCAAGCTATCAGACACCATGCAGGAAATTTAAGATACTAATATCTGATAGAAGTGCCTGGAGAACCAACCAATTCATAATACCATCAGGATCACAAATCTGGTACACTGACGGTTCAAAGATGAAAGATGACGCAACCGGTGCCGGGGTCTATGGGTCTAGGTTCCAAAGGACTATAGCACTGGGGATATCACCAGACATCTTTCAAGCGGAGGTACACGCCATAGAGATATGTGTCCGAGAATGCCTACGTAGGCGCACTAAAGGTGCCCGCATTTACATACTCTCAGACAGTCAAGGCCCTTAGATCGCACTCGATCAGGTCAAAACTGGTTTTAGATTGTTTTAATCTCATCGAGGATCTGGCCAAGGACAACATCGTCACCGTTGCCTGGATACCGGCGAGAAGAGGCGCATTACGCCTGCTCACTGGTCCTGAGCCCTACTTTGAGTTACGTACACTCAAAATTCAGGAAATGGGAAGATGACCACCTTGCCCAATACTGGACGGAATGCAAAGGACAGAGGCAGGCAAAAAGATTCATAAGCCCAGCTTGTAGTAAGACAAAAAAGTTACTTGAGCTAAGCAAAGAAGATCTTAGGATACTAACGGGTTATCTTACTGGTCACTGGCCACTGAGATACCATCTCAATAAAATGGGACTTTCCGACGACGACTCCTGTCGACTCTGCGGAGAAGAGGAGGAAACAATGGAACACATACTCTGCGAATGCCCTGCTGTGGCAAGGCAAAGGCAAAGGGCGTATTTAAGTCCTGCAGACATAGGAAATATGGAACCAAGAAGGGTACTGAGGTTTATAAAGAGCCTCAACAGCTCCCTGGGTTAAATAAAAGAGGCCAACACAATAGATATCTTCTGGTCGCAGTGTACAGGGCCTATTCCTTACAATACAATACAATAGAATACATATTGTAACAGATGTGCTGAATTCAAGTTGCTGACAATGTAAAGAAAAAAATACATGAATGATATAGAGGAATAGAAACACGTTGCAGTGCTGCGGTGATAAGCGCATTATACATTTGTATACTCTATACTTTTGGTGACTCTTTGAACCGCATAGTCGACTTAATTATTCAAAGAACTGATACAATAGGAAGATAATGTCAAATGGAAAATGAAAAAGAGCGCATTCTAACTTAAAGAAATTTATCTCATTGCTCTTCTTCCATTTATCATTAAAGCTAAGAACTTCACACCTAAAACAACGTTTCCCTTCTCACTAAAATTAAAAGTAAGTCAATTTTTTAGTATGCAGTTGTTATATAACTGTTATCAGTATTATAGGAAATAATTAAAGTAATTAGACGTTAGATTCCTAATCTTCTTAAGCAGTTTTTCTTGAGACTCTGACCATCAAACTTAAAGGTAATAATTATCGTTATTTGAACTATATCTAAATCTTGAAGATTAAAAATAATAATTTCAGTGAAGCCTGTGTTAGTTGTGTTCAGAGGTGCCTTCAGATATTTTACGCAGTTGATCATATAGCCGTGTACAGTCATGAACAATTTAGCTTTTGTGACTGATTTGGATAAAGGTGAGTGCTAGAGTTCCAGGCTGAAGTATCTGCCTAGATGCTATATGATCTATAACCTACACACGTTCAAAAGTGGCTCAGCATAGATCTTGAATTTATGCTTAATTTTCATAACAAACCACACTTCCTAAGCATCTTTTCTTCTTCTCTTTTTACTTAATTTTAGAAAAATCCAAACCGACCAATCAAGATGTGCGAACAGAAATTAAAGTCTACACATTTGAAGAAGCAGCTGCATTAACAGAAATCGGAATCTTTCATTATTTTCTTCAATTAGTATGTAGCATTTGTCTAATGTCAGCTATTGTTGATGTCATGGGCATCAGTGTAGTGATGCCGTTTCTAGATAGTGATATCCCATCGACAGTATCCCAAAAAGGTTTTCTAGCGTCTTCCGGATATTTGGGCGCCGTTCTTAGTTCGCATGCTTTTGGATTTCTATCCGACACATGGGGACGAGTCAAAGTTCTTCGAGCTACTCTAACTCTCAGCTTCATAACGGGAATCATTTTAGCATTTTCTGTCAATATGTGGATGCTAATTGGATTACGATTTATAAATGGAATAATAATGTCTGGTTGCCAAGCTATCGTTTATAGTTTTCTTGGTGAGTTCCACAGCAAGCAAACGAGAACAAAATACATAACAATGTTGTCGATGTTCATACCAATGGGGCTGATGTTTATTCCAGGTAAGTAAAAGAATTAGTTGTCTTAAAAATCATTCTAAAAACTAATTTTTGCTAGTGATGCGACTGAGTAATCAATATTCGACTGAGTATTTTAACTAATACTTTTAATAAAACTCTAAACCCCGCTCCTTTCTGTTATAAATTTAGAGTCGAAATTTGCAACGAAAGCGTTATTAAAACCCGCCATATAGCTTACGAACACGGTAGAAGTTTGGGATATCATTTCCACTGCAAAGCATATTCAATTAGCTAGCAAGTAAATACAAGTCATATTCTTAACGCACTCTAAGTGGTCACACGAATTCTAGTACAATCTGGCGATTTGCAGAACAGTGTACTGAATAGAGCTCGAAATAATCATGTTCAGAGTGAACTGATTTACTTAAAATAAAAAAAATAAATAATTGGCGCAACAGGTCCGTATGGACCCAAGCCTAGCTTCTCACAACCATTTGTCTTGTGTGAGTTTTTATTTTTGGGACGAATGGAAGGGATCTACAATTTTATGCCGAGTCCAAACGGCCAATTGAACTGATTTACTTATGAAACATAATTTAGTACAAGTTTTCATATACCTATAACGAGCAGTGTTTGTTGCTACACTTTATTTCGATCTATTACTTTTTTTTTACAAACCATTTTCATAATGTGTGCCAGCATTCGCATAACTGATTTATAATAATATGGTTTTGTAATTTTGACAGCTGTTATTAATACCTACCAATAATACCAATATTCATAGTTAACCTTAACTGTCATTGTGGGTTCGTAAAATTAAAGCTTCACACTTCAAATGATTGTTAGTACAGGACACAGAAAATATTTAACAAATCTACGTTTGTTTCTAATTTTCAGCCATGGGACTCGCTATTCTTCCAGTTAAATTAGATTTCACAATATTTGGTGTGGCATTTCGATCGTGGCGTCTATTTCTGTTAGTAATTTGCTTTCTGAGAGTATTCGCTTTCATCGGAGTGTTCATTACGCCAGAGTCTCCCAAATATGCACTGATGCAGGGTGATCATGAACAAGCATTGCTGATTTTACGAAAAATGTTCACAAAAAATACGAAGAAACCACAATGTGAGTATCCCGTTCATCAGCTATCTATCGATGTGTCAGGTGGCAGTCTTAAAAATATTACCGGAGTAACAGATGCCTTAAAACTTATTTGGACACAGACCGCAACCCTTTTCTACAAGAATAGAGTATTGCATACAATGAATTTTTGTTTCAGTATGTTCGTCATAAATGCGATGTCAAATGGATTGTTTATGTGGTAAGCATAAACTTAATGACATTTTCATTGACTTAAATCTTGATATATTCATGTATAGCATTTTTTCAACTATAAATCGGGTTTTAGTTACAAAAAAAAAATTAACCTAATCTTCTAACTTTTATTCTCTCTCATAGGGTACCAATAATTCTGGAACAGCAAGCACTACAAGCAGGTAATGGCTACACAACCTGTGAGATTATGTATCTGGCAAAAAATGTATCTGAAAGTATTGGCGCTACGGTCGACAATTCTAATGACGTACCTTTTGACACAGCAATATTTACTGTTCTAATTATTGCCGGTGGAGCATTTACCTTCTCATACTTAATTGTCTCATCGGTTATCAATTATATCGGCAAACGCAATATGTTAAGTAAGTTGATATTCGCTTTAAATTATTTTAAATACCTAACCTCACAAACCAATAAACATTGCAGTCTGTTGGATATTGTTATCCGGAGCAGGCATTCTGACATTTCAATATGTGACGGATTTCATATGGTCTGAGGCATCACTCTTATGGATATTGAGTTTAAATAGCAGCGTCGGTTTGCTGAGCACTGTGGCTCTGGAGTTTTTTCCCACAAATCTTAGTGCCATGGGCATGTGTCTAATGTTGATGATAGGTCGCCTCGGATCATTTGCTGGGAGTAATTTTATTGGTTTAATGATTTACGCACACTGTGATATGCTGTTTAATATTTTCTTGAGTCTATGTATATTGATTGCAATCCTTGCTTTGGTTTTGCCTTCAACTAGTGAAAAATCAATAAACGTAATAGAATAAAGTTACAACGCTTAAGGGCCGTTTGCTCATACGGCTCTTAACGATTTAAGTTCTACTTAAATACTTACAGGCTACTTTTTTTTAGAGCATAAACTGTCATATAAGAGTTTATGTGGCACTTAAATTCGCTATAAGAAGTATCAGCAAACGGCCCTTAATGTAGCCACCTACACCACTGGATTTTGAATCGGATAAGGGTTAGGTAAGCTTAAAGTAAAAGTCCTAATACTGAAGAAAAAAAGGGCTAAAACCAGTAAGTTGTTATTATATAATAAACAAAACAGAAAGAGGGAGAAGAAAAAGAACAAAAGGCGGTAGTAAAGTTCCAATGTTTCATCGCTGCTTAAGAAACGATGGGAGGGTTATCGCGCATATCATCTGGCCTATTCTACATCTAATCGAAACTAAAATTTAATATGACCCCAATCTCTCAAAGACACAGCTTCGTCAGGTGTATGGGCATATGGCTATAGATGGTGTCAAATTGTGGGAACTTTCGTTCTAATTTTGTTGTTTGGTGATTGCCGCAAGATTATCAAATTATCTTTATATTTCATGTAGCCATTTCCCGAACATTGAAACTTGTTATTTTCGATAACAATCGGATCTTGTCCCGTTCTAGTCGAAGACAATTCGTATTTTTGGCTCCGTTTTATTGGCCTTTTAATATTTACAGGTCTCTTATTTTTTTGAAGTTTCGAAAGACAGTATATCACAACATGTTTTCCTGCTTTGTGCTGTTAGCTTCCGTCACTATATATTTTCTTGTTCAATATACCTATACCGTACTATAATAAGCAACAAATTACGATAATTAAAAGTAAGATTATTTATCTTTTTAAGTATGCATTTTCACTTGGGGAAACAAATTTGAAAGGGATGGTTATATTCATTACAGCTATACTAAGGCTTACAAATTGGAAGTTATAATTTCAATAAAGCGAATGTGTTCAGTGTGTTCAGAGGTGTTTATAGAAATTTTATCTAGTTGACTACATAGCTGAGTATAGTGATGCATAATTTCGCGTTTGTGGATGATTTGGATAAACCTCAGGGTAAGTCCTGAGTTTGATTGCAGTCAATATCAAAGACCACTAATGCTACGATTAGTTTTACGAAATGTGATATTTACCAAAATTGGGTCTATAAACATTGATAACAAAAATTCTTAATCGTAACCAGGAATTTGTTTTTTGTGGATTCGTAATTTAGTTCATCTGTAGCTGGCTGTATTATACACCTCTGCTTTACAGTATAACGAATGATATAATGTTTGAGGTCAATCACTACATCGAGTTCGTTATTTATTTAACCGTTTTTATTTGGCGTTATTTTGAATAAATGCTGGTTATGTCACTTAACTACCTCCAGGGTTTTTAATCCAATTTAAATCCACGTTGGCTATATCGGCGCGACCCTTAAATTGATTATTAGTACGGACAAAACGCGAGTGCACTCTCTGGAGGCTTTTTTTTTACATATTCCTTTGGAAATATAGATAAATTACAGCACGCTTTTAAATACAATATCAAGACTTCATTGCCACACAAGTTCTTATGTAACGCGACCCTTAAATTGATTATTAGTACGGACAAAACGCGAGTGCACTCTCTGGAGGCTTTTTTTTTTGGAACGTTTTTAACTACAAAATCAAATGTTTTACTTTCATTTTAGAAAAATCCAATCCTGTTGCAGAAAACGCAAACAATTGTGTAAAAATCGAAAACATCAAAGTCTATACATTTGAGGAAGCAGTATCAATGACGAATGTCGGGTTTTACCATTACTTTCTGGAAATAGTGTGTGGGCTTACTTTAATTACAATTACTTTAGATCTCCTGGGAGCCAGCATTATAATACCATTTTTTAACCAAGACATCCAAGCAACTGTTTCTCAGATAGGTTTATTTGTGTCGTCGGCTTTTTTGGGCTCAATATTAAGTTCCCATGTGTGTGGATTTCTCTCGGATACATGGGGCCGTATTAAGATGTTGCGAACATCTCTGGCACTTAGTTTTATAACGAGCCTTGTATATGTATTTAGTGTCGACATTTGGATGCTTACTGTGTTTCGATTCTTAACTGGACTTATAATTTCTAGCTGCCAAGCCATTTCGTATAGTTATGTTGCTGAATTTCATGGCAGTAGTACGCGAACCAAATATGTATCAATGTTGTCGATGTTTTTACCAATGGGAATGATAGTGATACCAGGTAAGTTTAACAGTTAGATTGTTTAAAAAAAAAAAGCTGCTTACACCGATCTAGGAAAATAGAGCCAAAAGAAATATTCATAATCATTATCATTATCCTTAAATTTTTTTTTCGTCACAATAGACAATTTGATATAGAAGAATTGAATCGAACCGAACGTGCACATCTATTGTTATTATTGAATTGACTAAAAGCAACTGTCAATTTATTTTTAATAAAACACAACTATTTTCAGCATTGGGCCTCGCAATTCTACCCCTAAAGCTCGACTGGGAAATAACTGGTATGACCTTTCGATCGTGGCGTGTATTTCTTCTATTGTGTTGTCTGCTGAGAATATTTCCTCTGATTGCACTCTTTATATTGCCCGAGTCCCCCAAATACGCACTGATACAAGGTCGTCATGATGATGCATTAAATACCTTACGAACCATGTTCGTGAAAAATACGGGCAAACCAAAAAGTGACTATCCCGTGCAACGAATCTCAGGCGAAATATCGGGCGGCACACTAAAAAACGTTTCAAGTGTAAACGATGCCCTTAAACTCATCTGGGTACAGACAGCACAACTTTTTTACAAAAATACTGCGGTTAAAACGGTGAGCATTTGCTTCACAATGTTCTTAACTTTTTGGATCTCAAATGGATTATTTATGTGGTAAGAAACATGTGCTGAATGATTTTTGATTTATAGAAGCCCAACAATCTTCCGTTTAGGCTTCCAGTAATATTAAACGCTGAAGATGAAGTACCAGATAGCGATAGCTACACCACCTGTGAAGTATTGCGATTGTCCTACAATACAGCAGCAAATGCTACCAATAATGTACCAACAAATTTGACTACAGTAGATGAAATTGTTGAAGTAGATGAAGTTGATACTACTATGTTCCTGGTTATGATTATAATTGGTGCCATATTTACGGTTACATATTTCTTTTTGTCATCGATCATTAATTTCCTCGGTAAAAGGAGGCTGCTGAGTGAGTAAATGGAAATATTTAACAAGCAGGCTTTTAGAGTTAACTCTTTTTTTTCAAGTGGGTTGGATAATAACATCGGGTGCTTCCTGCTTAGCCATTTTATATGTGACGGATTACACGTGGTCAGTGGTTGTTTTCACCCTCACCACAAGTTTGAATAGTTGTTCCGGTATTGTTAGCACTATAGCTATGGAATTTTTCCCTACAAATGTAAGCGCAATGGGCATGTGCCTGGTGATAATGATCGCACGAATCGGATCGTTTGCGAGTGGTAATTTTGTTGCCTTTATGATCTACGCACACTGCGACATGATGTTCTATATTTATTTAGGGGGGTTTGTATTATTGGTAGTTCTTTCATATCTTTTGCCTGGTGGTACAAAAGTACCTACTGAAACGAGCAACTCGGTTTTAAATGAATTATTTAGTAACAATCGAATCTTTCGAAAATGTTATCGAATTTAGTAGTTAGGTACCTACATATAGATAATAAAACGAAATAAATTATATACAACTCGATTCTTTTTCATTTTTCATAAGAATAGCTGATCTTCCAATCATTGCGAAAGTTTATGATCGGAGGAGAATTCAAATTTGATCTAATTATCGATTTACATTTATAGCATTTAGATTATCATCATTACACACTCTAGCTTAAAACTAAGGCCAATGTAAAAAGAATCGTAGAAAGATTCGACAAACATCACATGAAAGTTACAGTCCTTTTTGGAAATGAAAAAACAAAACTACAAAGTATGCAGGTTATAAGAAAGGAGAAATTGACGAAAAAAACATCCTTATTCGGCAAAGAAAAAAAAAATACTGCTTAACTACGATACTGCCCCGGTTCACCCCTCTGGCATTGAAGATGCCTCGAGCTAAGCTAAATTTTATCTGCTTTCCAAACTCTCCAAACGTTAGCTAAAGTCCTAGAACCCTATTGCGAGTGTTAAAAACTAAACGATATACGATGGTTATCAACAAATTTTTGTGGATGGTATTACGATTGTCAATAAATGATTGACTATCATCAACACATATGCAATTTCCATTTTGAATGGAGTCAGAGTGGTATTGTGAGTGTCAATTGAGATCATTTTTTTTTTTTTAAATGTTGATTGTTGTCAGTTACATTTTTGTGGACGATAAGAACAGACGCTGCAAAAGAAAAAAGTTTTTTTTAATATTTTAGCGTACCTATACTATCTAACATTTTTTGTTTTAGAGCAAAAGTAGTCACAACTCTACAACATGTAGAGCGGTTGGTTCAATTGATCAAAAAAATCATTTTGCAACAAAAGTGGGAACTTTTTTCATTTGAAATGCAAAATAAAAGTTAAATAAAATGAAAAATAACAGCAGCTGGCCCGAACTGTTTGCATCATTTAAGTGATTTGGAGTAAGTTGTTATTCAGTTAGTGGAAATTAACACCTGCATAAATCGCTTGGACGAGAGTTCGGCTGTGAAGACGTCGATCATGATGTCAACACAAAAACCGTGGGTGATTGGGCTGACAACCAATCTAGGGAATCAGCGGAGGAACAATATCAAAACAGTTTAAAAGCTGAACACAGAAATCCGAATATATAAATAGTGGAAGAACGGAAAAATCTGTTGGCGGAGCAAACTGCTGCACAAAAAACAAAACTAAATAAATGTAATTTTCTGCTTTTGCCAAACTGTCAAATATCATGCTGCATTCACAACAGTCAATTTATTCGCAATAACCATAAATGTTATCAAATGAGTTACACCAAAAATTGTTTTGATTGACTAATTAGTCAATCGTCAATTGATTGATATTTGACACTTGCAATAGGGGTGCTAGCTAAATTTTGACAGAGTACGCCGTGGATAAGTGTCACAGAAAACAGCTGTTTTTTGGAAAAAAAAACTTGTTTCAAAATTTTAATTCTTTCTATTTCTGATTCGAAGTACTTCTCGTCCATGTAATAATTAAAAAAGCTCATCCTTGCATTCTTTTCCGCAGCAGAACAACAAATATACAACGATCTGTCACAATTTAGTTTAAGAAAATGTGCCGACCCATTAAATGGGCACGCTAAATTTTGACAGACACATGAAGTACATTCTGAAACAAAAGTTTGATTATTTATCTCGAGCTGCGTACCACTCTACTAAATGGAGAGAATTTCGTATGGGAGCGCACTAAAGGCTGGTAAGGTGTTCGAGTGAAGTGAAATTTTCACTCCTCTCCAAAAATTGCTGTGAAATCGAAATATTTTTTTGGAGATTTTTCGTGGAGATAAATTTATGCAGCTAAACTATTTTACGATCTTAGGTTATCTATGAAATGAAAAATACTTCAATATTCAATTTTCACACTCTTATTCTACTTAAAAAGAAAAATCGAGAACTTCACATTTTGTGAATCATGCGATACAGTGAAATGTATGGGCTTATTGGAAGATATTCATCCGTGTACATCTACAATAAGTTTATGCTATACAACCAAATTCCAAAACCAGTGTGGACCTACGGGCCTTTCAGTGGGACCGCTATGTGCATGAATGTTTTTTGTTCATGACAATTTTAATAGTTTCCAATTTGGCAAATAATGTCTGATTTGTAATAATATAATAAGAACAGCCGCCAAATTTAAGCAATTAACAGTGCATGGAAATTATACATAACTTTCAAAGATCCGTTTGGCAAAGCTGGTAGAAAAAGGTTATTGAGGCACTCTGCTATTGAAAAAGGTCATCCATGCCACCAAATTTTTGTACACCTAACATTACCGCATTATATTCAATGGAACAACTATTATAAGAGCGAAAAACTTAGTAATCTCTTAAAGAAACATCTGAAATTCCAATAAATTTCCAAACCGCTTTCCTTCAAATCACGCTGAAATGTCAAAAAATTAATGCAACGGACAATGAAAACCAAGTGAAACAGCTGTGGAGAGATTTTAGTACCGCAACCTACAACTCAGTTTTGGAAGCGCTATTTTCCACTCGAACTGCGTACTGCCTAGTGAAATTTGCATGTGGAAAGTCCATTTTGACATTTCGCAGTGAAAAATTTGTATGAAAAATTGGATTTCACGTGAACTGCGGCTTAAGCATTAAATCATGAATGGAACTCCTTAGCTAGTACAAAATTTGTGGAACTTGATTCTTAACTTGTCACGAATATTTATTTTAATATTACCCAGTTAATTTTAAAGTCGTCTCCTTCAAAATAATAGATAATTGTATAAGTCACACATTTATTTATTATTTATGTGAATCATTGCCTCACCCTACTACTAGTTTCTTAGTCTGCAGCAACAACCTTAAATCACTCTGCTAAATGTCTTTATCCAAGGAAACAAACGAATGTAATGAAAAAAAAAAAATAATTGATGTGCGTACTTACACGTACGCGTAAAAAATATTTTTTATTTAATTAAGAAAAAAAAAAACTCTTCAAAAAGGAAGAAAAAAAACAAACATAATAAACCAAAAATAAAGAAAAAGTACCAAAAAACAGTTTTCTGTCCTCTTCTGTGGTTCTACCTTTTTTATTGGTTACTTACAACTAAAATGAGTATGAAAAAAAATGTTTCGTGTATATGAATGTAAAAAAATGACATGATAAAAAATATTATATATAAAAATTAAACAAAAATATATGCATGTATACTTTTTTATCAACAAAAAAAAAATAAATAAATATGATCATTGCTTAAAATGTAGGTGTATAAAAATAAAGAAAATAAAACTCAAATTGAAGTCGTCTCAAAGATAAACGCAAAACAAAACTAAATCTAATTCAAAAAAATACAGGTAGTTTTAATAATGTTTCGGAGCTAAATTTAAATTACTAAAAATCCTTCAAAATAAAAACAAGGTTACATTACTAAAATATATATATTTTTTCTACATATGAACACAATTTTTTTCTTTATTTTGTTGTTTATTTTAATTTAAATTAAATTAAAAGGCTTACAAATAAAAACAGAAATAATAAGTGGAAGGTTTTTTTTTTGTGTTGTCCTTTCTATATATGTATATTTTTTATTTATGAGGGTAAATTCAGTCTAAAAAATATGTAATCATAAAAACAAAGAGTACAAATAATTAAAAATTCAATATGTATGTTACAGGTGACAGAGTTGTTAATAATGGATGGCTATTTCGAGGCTGTTCAAACGCTTTGCAACGCCCATTTAATACTGAAACCAGTCGGTGGTGTATTTCGTTGACAGATGCAACAAATAAGTTCTTCAGCTAGTTTATTTGCAGTATTTCCCAAAAAGTAGCTAAATTCAAGAGAAAAAAAAACACACGACAAAGAAACCAGTTTTCATTAATCTGTAATGTTTGCTCGCACAGTTGTAAGTTTCGAAGCAGTTTCAATTGAATCTTCTAGGTGACGTACATCCTTCCATTTGTTAGTGTTGGCAAAATGTTGTAAAAAAAAATTGAATTTGTATGTGAAAACGTTGAATGTGTGAATCCTGTCCTGAGCGACCCCATTGACAATCAAATTATGATATAAAAGAAAATCACTGCAATAATAGCTCTGAACGCAAAAAGAACAATGTTTGCATAAAATAAGAGAACACGGTAAATGTTCTAACAGCACAAAGAAAAAAAATTAAAACGACCGGCATTTTGCATCACCATTTGGTGGTTGTTTCCGCGCAGGTAATGTGACAAATCTATAGCACATCGTGCAGAACAAATGGGCGAACGAATTTACAGTGCACACGGAAAACCGCTGCAGGTACTGTGTGCCGAGTTTCTTCGAGATGCGCAACAGCCGCTAAAACTAACGGGATTTCATACGCTTTACGTATTTCTATGTTCCACACATTCTATATATATCAGAAACGATACCTTAATTAGGTATAGATATAGATATAGATGACAACGAGTGGCTCTAATATTCGCCACCATAAGCCAAAATAGTTCTTATGTTTGAACCAATAATGCATAATGATACGTCAATGTTTGCTGCTTTCATTTACGATTTTTCTCAATTCACTTCGTGCTTTTATTAGAACGCGAAAAGCTAAAACTTAAGATTCTAAGCTAAAAGCAAATGTGATTGGTGTCCATATCAGTTTGGTATCTTCTATGGTCGGTACAGTTAAAATCAATAGACGCAATTTGTTAGCCTTCAATCTTTAGCTTAAATTCGCGCTTAGCTCTTCGCAGCGAACCAAAGAAAATGCTTCTTCGGTTTTGGAGTATCGCCCACATATTTTATTTTCTTTAGTTTATCCAATCGCGAAGCTGACTAATAACATGGGGCGCTTGTTGCAAGATCACTTCCTATTTGAAAAACGTTTACTATTTTTGTATTCCCATCATGGAAACGATGACCGGTTGCTAAGATTGTTTCTACATGGTTTAACGAGATATAGGGTTCGGTACTCTTTTTTACTTACTGCGCTGATGATTCTTTTTGCCCCTAAATCTGAGCAAAGTAGATATATTTTCCCAGTTTAGAGAAATTGGGCTGTAAGAGAATCGACAATACTTTTTGAGGTATCAACGCCTCAACGCCTCAACGCCTTTTTCTCAACAAAGTTTATTATAATTCTGACAATTTATTGGGACAAAATAATACCCTGTTCTGTATTCACGTGCATTTCTCGCCCGTTTTGTTTATATCTATCTGTCAATTGAAAGTGTTTTTGCGACGAAATACGTTTGTATTCATTAGTTCGTTAAAAAATAAAAATAAAATCTAGATTTAAAATAAGTTGTATTCTCCCTAATGAAGAATCCGCCTCACTGCAAGAGAGCATAAAAAAGAGCCAGTTGTGCAAATTTTTAAGCAGTAGTCTTACGAATTGTTTAAATAATTAACAATATTGGATGGGGTAACTCGTATAGATAACCAACAGAATCATCTGTAAGCTGTTATAGCCTTCGTTATCGAGATATGATAAAAAAAATTTAACTATAATATAATTCTAATTGATGGTAGCCTCACCTATTGGGTATTCAGCGGAATTACAGTGATCATTTGGGCGACAAAAACAATGGTGGTGAGGACGATCTCAGGTGGTTCTGCATAATATGCTAGTGTTGATGCGCATGCTGTTGATGGTGATGTGGCTGGTGGTGGTGTTGCTGCTGATGAAGGAGCTGATGATGTTCTTGCTGCTGCTGAGATTGCGGTGGTGGCGGTGGATGAGCTGTTAGGCAATTCACAGTGAAATTACTGAAATCCACAACAATGGGGGCAGCTGCGATTACGTTTAGATTTTGATTGGGCGCAGACCCACCGGTCGCCGCTATTGTAAGCATCGCCGCGGGATAAACCTGTTGCTGTTGTGCGGACGGCGACTGTTGCACCGTGGTTGTAACAGGTGATTGCATATTCATGGGAATGTGCTGTGAAGCGATGGTATGGTGAGATTGCTGAGAGGGTGAAGAGACAACTGGTGGAGGCTGCTGCGTCAGCAGCTCCAAGGTTGTATGATGCATTTGATGAGGCTTTTGGATGTGGTGCCGATGTGGCAATTGATGGGGAAGTGGAGGATGCTGATGTAGATGGTGAAATTGTTGCGAAACCTGCTGATGATGATGTTGGGGCGGAGTTGACATCGGTTGGCGGTGCTGCTGCTGTTGTTCGTGTTGTTGCTGCTCCTGCTGCTGCTGTTGCTGTTTGGCGTGGTGATGATGATAATGGTGGTGATGGTGATGATGGCCACCTGTTGAACCAGCTATCGACGGTGGAACAGCAATAGAACTTAAACTGCTATTGCTCGCTGATGAGGTGGACGTGTTGGCCGCACCCATTGTTAGTGACGAACCCATCAGAAAATGCTGCTGTGGTTGTTGATGATGATGATGATGCAGATTCTGGTGGTGCTGCTTGTGAAATGAACTACTCGACGGGGTTGATGAAGACGACGGTGGCTGATTGAGGCTAGGTGAAGCAGAGGGTGGTGCTTTTGTTCGCGATATCATTGGAGCCACCATCACAGAGTTGGCTGGTGATTCTGAAGGGGACGGTGTTGATGATAGTGATCGATCGTGGCTCATAGTGGGCGTAGATGTCTCTGATTCGGCTAGTAATGATGTGAGGGATGACGCTTTGTTTTTTAGATTGTGTACTTCGGAACTGACCGAATCCAGTCTTTGTCATTTGGAATTGCTTTGGAGAGCGGCATTTATCTGCGTCCAAAGGTCCTTCTTACAAGATTTCGATCTGAAACAAGGAAGAACGAAATCCGCTTGTTGGTTCTTATTAATAACAATGCATTGAAGGGAACTCACCTCTTAATGGATTGTAACCAATCCTTGAATTGGGCACTGCCTTCGGGTGTTATCTGGAAGGCTGCACGTGCTGCTAGTATAATACTGGCGAATTCTTCGTAGTCCGCCTGAGTGAGATGATACAGTTTCTGGTGTATACATTGAATGTACCTAAAGGGGAATTTGATGAATTTGTAAGCAGGTGACTTTAGGGTCCATTTTTGGAACTTACATCTGTTGACACTTTTGAACGAGCGGCGTCAATGCAGATCGCAAATGTTGCATCACCATTTGATGGTTGTTTCGGCCCAGGTAATGTGCCGACTCTATAGCCACATCGTGCAGAACAAATGGGCTAACGATCGAATTTACAGCGCACACGCAAAACTGATGCAAGTACTGTGTGCCGAGTTTCTTCGAGATGCGCAACAGCCACTTTACATCTTCGCCGTACGGGGGATTGCGCGCATACTTGGCTTGTGGACGATCGTCGTGAACCCTTCGAGCGAGTGTTTCCATTGCCAGCATGCCAACATTGTAGGCGGCTAGCAAATATCGGAACTGTGTTGGGCTGTACAAAATAAACATCACATGAGCCTTATTCGAATTTTGAATTGTCGGCTCAAACTCACCTGAATTGATGTGGATGCCTTTGTCGCACTTGTGGTTGCGCTTGTGCTTGCTGGACAAACGGATACTGCTGTTGACGCATTCCATTGCCCTGTTGACAGCCCTGTGGTGGCGGTTGCGATATCGACATCGGTTGACCATAGTACTGCGGCGGCATCTGTTGCGGTGGTGGTGGCGCTGATGCATTTACTTGCACTGGCATTTGCACAGCAGCGTACTGCGGGGTACCAGGGCCGCCTGGGTAGACTGCGCCAGGCGGTACCTGGGGGTGTGGCTGCATTGGTTGAAATGAGCCTGGTTGCACTCCATAAGCCGTTGGCGGTGGCCCTGCTTGTGGTGGTGGTGCTTGCTGCGTAAAGGGCTGATAACCCTGGGGTGGTGGCGCTGTTGAGATATACATCTGCATTTGATTCGGGGGATACGACAAGTTGTGATGGTGATAGATGCCCTGACAGAAGCTGTACGGCGGGTATGGAGCAATTCCAATCGGTGCCAGTGTAGTCACGCCCTGTTGAAATGGTGGCGGAGCTGTTGTCACAACTACTTGTTGATTCTGTGACGGTTGCGGTGGAGGAGGCTGCTGCATTTGAGCCTCGGCCGATTCAATTAGCGCACTTAGACTGACCGAGTGATCAATGTCGTTTACATCGTGATCTTGTTCGCTGTTGGGGGTATTTCGCAAATATAACTCGTACCAATAGTGCGCGACTTGGAACAGCACCTCGGGATAGACCCCGCCACCCTTTGCGGCGTTTTCGACGGTTATACATGCTCGTTCCAGCATTTGGTCGCTCTGCTCCTTGCACTGTAGTATCGCTCGCTGAATCTCGTTTGGATTGAGAGCTGCTGCATGGGGTAGTACAGACAAGGCCAACTCAGCGGCAGGGTATACCATATTGATGTCCCAACCTCGTGATGCACGGTCAGCCATTCCTGCAGCCTCGGGCGGTGTTAAATGTCCCTCCCATGTGTCGATTAGGAACGATATCGCCGGCGCTCCGATCTCCATCGCTTGTCCAATAATCCAGGACACATGGGACGAGTAGGTGCGTGAAAGCCAATTGGGACTGACACAATTGTGTAGGCCAAGGGCGTAAAGGCCCAACTGGAAGGCGCACATGTGAAGAGCGCGGTGCGGCCCGTGGTGGTTGTGATTTGTTGTTGCCTGTGTGAACAAAGACGTTGAGCTTGTTCCGCCAGCCTTGGTGAGAACGTTCTTTGCCAATTCGAACATGAAATGTGCACTAGCTTCTGAGGGCTGATTGGGTATGGATGGATAGGCGCGCTTACCCTTATACCGAAGGTCCTTGTTTCGACTGCTGGGACCTGGTCCATTTCCACCAACACTGTTGCCACCGCCCACAGCTTGACTCGGTGACGCTCCGGCAAGATTACCCTGTCCAGAGCCAATGTTGTGCGCCCCAATACTAACCTCCAACTCCGCACTGGTACTGCTGTGTGGCCGACTATTGTCCGACGTAGGGAATCCGCACGAGTCCGCAAAACTGGACGCTGCTGCTGCATGAGCATTGAACTGTTCTTGCTCATCGCGCCGCGCCTGCGATGCCGGTGTCCGCACTGGCGGGTTGTTCGAGTAGTACGCCGGCAGGAGGGGAGTCTTCAGCAGTGTGTGTATGTCTCGATCTAAGAGTTTGTCCATAATCTTTGCGATCTTTCGTGGTTCATCCTTGTAATACGACAGCAAAGTTAGCGCAAGATCGCCCCTCTGGCGGCGAGTGCCTTCACATAGCAATGGATGTTCAGCTTCAGACACATTGGCCTTGAGTCCCAAGGCTGCCACCGCTGCCTCGAAACCCAAATTCTCATCCGTGGGTATCCTGTACGCTATGCTCATAACTTTGTTGCGATTTTCCTTGCCCGTCACCGAAGGCATGATTAGAGCATCAAAAATGAAGCTCGCCAGGTTTATCGGAAGCAAGGCCTCTCCCCTCGACTGGAGCGTTCCGTTCTTTAGCTGCTCTGCTCGCTCACGAATTACTCGCAATTTCGGCTGATTCAAATGGATTTTCTTTAACAATGCCAACAGATCGGCCTCCTGGTTGGCCAACTTAACCTCGAGTGGCTTTGTACTGGCCGGTGGTCGTGGCATCTCCAGCGCAAACAGGCAAATTCTGAACGCGTTGTGATAGTGCTCCGAGTTCTCAGACAGCACAGTGCAGAGGAATGCACACTTGGATAGCGTGGACGATGCCAGCACACTCAGTTGATGCGAAATGGGATTGATGTTGTGCTTCTTGCCTTTGCGCTTGGGCGGCGGTGGTAGTTCAACCATCAAGTTGGGAGGATTCGCCAACATCTCCTCTGCCAAGCGGACGGCTAAGATGCACGCTTCTCTTCCGTGGCCATGAGCATGAAGACCTTCAGCCCGTGCTAGGAGAATGTCCCAAGCATCCTCTGTCGGTCGAACATTCGAGAAAATCTCCGGTTTCTCTGTTGACAAGGGCATTTGCAAGGACTTACTGCATCCTGGGATGGGGATGCATTCCGCAATACCTGCGGCGAAGACCGATGGCGTGGTAGTCTTAATCGGTTGACACTCCGGAGTGATGAATTCATCGCTGGAACTCGAGAACGATTCGTCTTTCGAGATCCGACGGGGCTCCACCACTGCATCATTAAGAACAACTACTGCGGCATTAAGCACAGCAACTTGAGCAATCGCCGTTGGTAGTAGTTGAGGGGTGGCTGGTTGCGATGCCGGCATTTCGCCAACTTTCGCACCCACCATCGATGAGGAGGACGACGAAGCTGATGAAAGTGAAGATGTTTGCCTAGTTCCGGCACTCCCACTAGCGCTTTCAACGAAATTGCCCAGGAACTTCAGCTCCTCTCCGGTTACAGGTAAACTCACTCCCTCCAGTGGCGAGGACAGCTCAATACTGTTCTGTGAATCTGTTTCGCTGGTGTTCTGCGGCTTGATCTGTACTGCTGCGGGTTGTAGAGCCCGGCCACCTTCATTGTTGCCACTGCTGTCACCGCCAAAGTCCTCGTTTTCGCAGAACCCTTCGCTGCTTGCACTCGAACGATTACCATCGCCCGGTTTGACCCCAACACCTCCGACAACCACTGAACCAACGCCACCACTAGTAATTCCCGGTAGAACACCACCTCCTGTCACAATTAGCGCTTGGTGCAATCGCACGGGTACACTTTCGCTGCTCGAATTGCTCGAGTTGTTGCTGCTCGAAATGTAGAAACGATCGCGGAAGGGACGGTCATACCGATTCTTGTTGTGTACCAGATGCATGCTGTGGTGATCCGATGAAGTGCTGATATAGTTATAGTGCTTGTTGTTAGCCATAACCGCTTGTGTTGCATTCAACTGATGGCTGTTCGTAGCCGGTTCGCTCTTCGAGTCGGTGTGTTTGAAACATGTGAACGGCGAGTAGTAAATCGGATTCGTGTCCTGTGTATGCGTTATGCCAGGAATAGGGTACTCCTCCCAGTCCATGTAGCATGCCTCGATGGCCGGCTTAAAGCCGACAAACAATTCGGCGTCGGTTCTGCGTGAAGTTAATCTTTGTAAATAATTATTGTAGTTTTTCAAGAAACCAAAAAGAAAACAAAAACGGGTCTGCAAATCTGCTACCCCACAACCAAATAACGTTAAACCCAGTTCACTCACCTAGAGTTTTGCTGATGCTTACTGCTATACGACGAGGGCAGCATGCGGCACTTGACCACCCGATCGAGGATCTTCAAATGCCATGCCGTGAACTGTGCGTGCAGCATGTCCCGCTCATCTGGAGCCAATCCTGGATTTAACGCTGCCAGACGCCACAAAACAACAATTTCGTCACACAGCGATGAGCAGGCATGCTGTGACGCATTCGAATTGCTATGTGTGTTACTGTGCTTGCCACCGTTATATCCATGCGATCCCATCATCATTGACAGCTTTGTCTGAAACCACCAAATCAGAATTTGATCGCACGCCATACACTCCTCGGTGATGATCTCGAGCAGGCGCACTGCATTGCGATCGCAGCGGCGATACATTTCCCGTACGATCGAAAGTAGATTCCACATGCCTTCCGGTTCTCTGCCACGCAGCGGTCGCAGTAGAGAACTCCATTCGGCTGCCGCCGGTGGGGCAGAGTTTGTTAAATAATTTACATCACTAAAAGTTGGGACACGATTAGTCTGACCCACACACAGAACGCCCTTCATACTACTTACCTAAATACAATAGGCGCTGGTAAGCAAAACTTAATCAATATGCGGTTGATATTCTCATGAAGTGTCTTCTCGTCCAAGTACCAGCTGGTTTGATCGTTTGCCGAAGCACCAGCCGTTGGATCTGGTGCTCCACATACTGTGTTGATTGCGGTCGGCTGGGCGCTCAGCAGCTCGTCAAGCAGACGCTGCGCAGTCGGCAGAATTTGCTGCGGTAGCTCACTGATCAGATATTGTGCGAATTTTTGCAGCTGATCTCGTTGCAGGCGGGTAAGTGATTCAGACACTGGAGCACGTAAGCACACCTCATTCGGCTGTGTAGAATTAAACACAAAACATTAACTAAAATTGCCTATTCAATCATCTTAAGTACTTACACAATGTATTCGATATAGACACACGGCGACCACATGAGAACACCAATAGGCGGACGATGTACACGTACAATTACACGACGATATCCGCCGTCGGTCGAATGTGACCGCTACATTAAAATGACCTCTTAGCTGACTCTGGCCAACCACAGTCGCCGATAGATGAAAACCTAATCCAAAGTAAGGTGCGTTAGTTTACGAATCGTTTAATAAATGGCCGACATATTTACCTATTTGCAATGGATCCTTAACTAAACGATTCTTAAATAACTGATCTCCACGATGGAATTCATCGGCGGAACTATTTGCTAAACAGGAGTACAAACGAATGTCCTCCTCGTTGTCGGGAAAACTCCAGAATGCAATTCGTAATTGCAGCTGTTCTGGAACCGGCGGGTAGACGTGCTCAACCAATTCAAACGGGATGTGTGAAGCGACGCATTTCGCTGCTAGCTCCGTTAGAGATGGAACTTCTGCAAGGAAAAACAAATTATAGTTATTTTATCTATCCAGAGATGTTCGAGAATATACATTTGACCGCCGAAAAAAAAACACTTCAATAGGACATCGGTTTCCAAAGGTCGTTGCAGAAGAAAAGGAGTCAATCTTTCGGAAAAAGAAAGCACAGGCCATGTTTTTAATCCATAACTGCGTTACGTTTTACATAGGTGACCCGTAGCTGTTCAAACTCTCACATCAAGACTACGGTAGGTAGACCACAAACTAATTCTGCGACAGCAAAAATACGCTAACATCATTTTGCAAATTTACAGTGAACACGACCGTCGGATGACCACTGTGGCCAACAACGTGTTTGCCTAGATAGGATAATAGCCAAGCCAAGCAAAACCCTGACCTAACCTAATCATGCCCACAAAAGATTACAACAAAAAAAAACAACAATTATGCCCGCTGGGAATAAAAAGAAGGCAAATTCACGAAGATTGCGTGTCGTGTTGCAAAAATGGCTATGGGGCGAGTTAAGCGCGTGTGAACTGCGGACACTTGGGAACATGCATACATGGAAAGTCGTCTGCCAATGGAATCATAGTCGCTGACCGCAAATGAAGGAAGCAACAACACACACCAGAGCAAGAGGTGTGATAAAATTAAACGAAAACTGTGCTCGGCAGAAGAGAGAGCTGCTTTAGCTGCCGATATGGTCAACACTAAAAGAGGAGACATAAAGACGGCAGTAAAGATATCGCATAAACAGTGTACACCGCATGAACATATGGGTAGAAGGTACATCTATTGGACTCTCTAGGATGTAGTGTTCATGTTTCATGACGATGATAGTGGCAATCATGACGAATTCACGAAGATGACCACATGCAATAACATATACAAGTGTTACCAGTCGCCGCATTTGCTCTTCCAACAGCCTATGGCGACGACACAGCTTATGGTATGGAATTGAAGGAGATAGTATGGAACCGTCGAACTGTGTGTAGAGTGTGAACTGTACAGTGAGTTGTGAGTAGATGTGGCAACTGGTGTGTGCAGAATTGCATGTTGCACGCTCTAACGTGCATATGAGTTGCTTCACGGTATTTGGCGGAATGCGGTAATCATAAGTGGATAGGTTAGGTCAAGCTTCGTACTGAAAAATGGAAATTATTTTGTGTTCATTACATTGCGGTGAAAGTTGTAACAGATGCACATAAACAATGACAAAAAGAATGCGAATGCGAATACTTGCGTTTGTTTGCATTGTAATAAAGGGTTTTCCAATGAGAAGTGTTATTGTGAATGACCCGCTATTTCTTTAGCTGTCACTTTTGAGGCTTTTATTCTTTGACATTTGACAAGTAGAAACTACGCCATTACTAAAAATAGAACGATACAGGCTTCAACAACGCATTGAAATTATTAAAATTCACTACAAAAATGGTGAAAAAATACAAACAACGATACCATTGATCGTTTACGGGAAAAGTTTCCGGACCGTGTTATCTCTCGAAGAGTTGATCACAATTGGCCACCGAGATCTTGTGATTTAACACCTTGCGACTTCTTCCTTTGGGGCCACGTGAAAGATAAGGTCTACGCCAATAGCCCAGCGTCGATTCAAGACCTCAAAGATAAAATTCGTGAGGCTATCGAGGACATAGGGCAGCCACTTTGCGATTTGGTTATGGAAAATTTCATGAAAAGGATATGGTCCTGTATGCGTGCTCGTTTTGGCCATTTGGCTGATGTTGTTTTTCATTATTAACGGCATACCTTCCTCTTTATTATGAAATAAACATCCGATCACTTATCTCAAAAGATGACATTTTTCTTTGAATACCAAAATAACACCTCTTATTGGGAAACCCTTTACTATTCTTACACAATACAGAGCGCACGCATAATATGAACAAAACGAAATTGTCAATCGAGTATTTTTAAGTGACACCATATTCGATTAACCAATAATCATTTCCGAAGCCTCTCTTTTGCGGCTAAATATTTCAGATTACGTCACGGAGAGACTATCATCCAAGTGTGTAGATTTTTGATACTTTTGGCCTACCAACTCAGCGCTTACACTCTGAAAATTCCATTTGAGGGACTGATGAGTGTGTGCCCTATCAGCTAAAGCAGCTCGCAATTCTTTAATAAGTATCATAAAAAATTCTGAAAAATTGTTTATATTGATAATTTTGAATACCCAACTCTTCAAATGCATTCACTATTCATCGGAATAGTGAGTTTCAGTACCATTTTCAGTCTGTTTGTATTTGTTTACAAATAACCGTCGACATCTGAAGCTGAGGTGGTGTCAAAAAAAAAAAGTGCCGGAATGTCAGAACAAAATATTATCTGTACCTAGTAACTCTACCCTACTCCATTTCCTGCATAAACGCGTGGTACCTCTCCACATAAATCTTTTTGAATCTTTATCAATATACAAACCTCACAACTCTATCCACCCATAAATCTTTCAACATCCAAAACAGAAAAAGGGAGCAAAAAAGAAAAAGTAAAACCAAGGTTCTACCGAGATTTGAACTCGGATCGCTGGATTCAAAGTCCAGAGTGCTAACCATTACACCATAGAACCGAATAACAGACAAGTGCCAAAGTTGAAACATGACGCATGTCGTCATCTGTTGGCACAAACATCTTTACGAAATTCATTTGCTTTCGCTTTTGTTTTTATATAAATATAATATAGGTACAAACATAACAAATCCATATATACATAGCATATGAGTATTGACGGATAAACGTCTGCCGATTTTATTTAGCAAAAGCTATCTACTGCAAAATTTCGTAAACAGTGTACGACATCACTTTAAATGAAAACAACCCGTCAATTAAAGTGTTGTTGGCCTCTTTGCCAATCCCTCTGTGTTGTTTGTCCAATTTAGCTACGCACGAAAAAATAAGGTCATCTGTTGTGCTCTTAGCTCTTGTTCCCGTTTATTTCTTGTGACATTACGACGTTCAGTGGATTCACGCAATTTTTTTTTGTGCATTTTTTCATGTTGTTCTGCGGGTAAAAAAAGTACCTATGTGCCTGCAGCATACACGTAAATGTAGGTACACATAAGCAGCTGGAAAAAAGTAACAGTTTTACTGTGAGAGCAAATTTTAAGCATCTGGTTAAGCCCGGTTTACTTTACTTATTGTTTGTTCTACAAAATTAACCCAAAAATTCGTCAGTAGGATGGAGCGACGTAAACCCAAATAATTAAGTGTAGTAAACATGTGCTGGCGCCGATCTTAAGTTTGAAAGCAGTTGTATGAACGAAAGAAGTTTTGCAAATGGATATGTTCCTATTTCGAACTTAAAGTGATTGATTGCAATCAGTTTTGTCGTATCGGTTGGTTATTTCATTTTTAAGGCGAAGAATTTCTCATCCAAGAGGGTATGATCTCTTCCGCCATGTCTATCGGGCAGCACTCGTCTAAAATTTGTCAGGATAAGGGATTAGTATCAAGAGCATATATTTGGTCATTGTAGTGAAGAGTTTTGTACCCATCAGTTATGCCTAGCGCCAGAAATACTGCCAAAAAGTTGCTTCTAGAACAACATTTGTCTACCATGAACGACATGCTTGAAGCTGACATTGATAAAGTCGACATAATCAGGCAGTTGAGCGTTGAGGTTATGTAGTCGTGTGCTAGCTAAACCATTCGATCATAATCCGTAGCTATGAGCATTTACACAGCTTATCTGCAAAAAAGAGCTGGCCACAATTTCACATACAATCACACATTTATCCTATTTTACAAAAATCCCACAAAAATATTTTATCTGACCCACTGTATATGTTGTCAGAAGTTCAATAGCAGCATACACATCAGCAAAAGACCGTTTGTTTTGTCGTGGTAAGAAGTTTTAAAACTGGTTTCGCATTTCTGAATTTTCCGTCGAAATATTAACTTTGGCTTTTTGCATACAGACGGATATAGGTACACAAAGGAACACACAGAGCGGTAAGATATTACCTGGACAGGGAGAACAGAAAAGCATAACAGAGAGAACAAACTCGGATTCAGGTTGTTGGTCTCAAAATTGCAATAGGTGTTTTTCTTATTTATTTTTTAACCATTTTGTGCTTTGTTTACAATCAAAGCGGGCAAGAGAATAAAAGTCAAAGAACCTTGCCAAGGATTTGACTTTTCTTCTTGGAGAAACGTACAAAGGCAATGTGGTTGTTAAATATATTTCAGGTTTATTTTTCGTTCGCTTGTGTTTGTTATACCGTCAACAACTCGTAGTTGTCTCTTTAGTGCACCCTTATAGACTTGATTTGGAAGGACGGGCGAAAAGATGATGATTGATGGAAGGAAGCTAAACAAATGGGTAATAGTTATTTGCAAGGATATAGCGTCTTGTGCTAGTCCGCATTTTGCCAGCAACAACTAATTATTTATGTAAACTACGATGCAATGGGTGGGGGCATCGATCAAGTAGAATGCTTAATTGATTAAAGGTATTCATTATGCAGTCGAACCAGTTTGTAAGATAAATACATCCTTTGTTAAACTTAAGGTGCAAGCAGGACTTGAAAACACGTCTTTGCCTAGAAATGAAGGAGCACCTTAGGGTAAATGATGTTAATACCTAAGTAATTAGCGTTTGATACTACCTATAGTGTATCCTGCCATTTTATTCAAACGCTTTTGCTAAAACACCTTTTTGTATTGCACTACTTTTTATGTGGACCCTAATTCCACGGAGTTGCGAATGTGTTTTGTGAGAAAGGACATCCCTTACTTTAAAAAGTAACTGAGAGACTTTGAAAAAATTTAAGAATCAAATAAATTTAATAATTCAAATGTGTAGGTACAGGGTGGCGCACGAATCGTGCTACAAAAATAAAACGTAATAACTTTTTTTCTGTGTGAGTAATCGGCTTATTTTTTTTTTTATTTTGTAGGTTACTATTTAGATTTATAAAAATAGATGCTTGGGATACGGAGAAAAGAATTTGGATAGTGCAACGGTACCATGCTTTGCAGTCCGTCATTTCCGTCCAAAGGGAATTTAGGCGGGAGTTTGGCGGTAATCCCCCGAGTAGATGGACCATTATGAGGTTTGTAAACATGTTTGCCGAATCTGGAAGCATCGCACGAAGGCCGTACCATCGAGATGCCAATGTTCGGGTTCAGGATACAATCGCAGCAGTAGCATCTGCAATACAGGCCAATCCGAGCGTTTCGACCCGAAACTTATCGGGGCAAATTGGAGTTAGTAGACGGTCATTACAACGGATACTTTATGACGATTTAAACTTGTTTCCGTACAAAGTCCAAATTACTAGCAAGTTAAACCCTCAGGATTTGCCTGTTCGCCTGGAATTTTGCCAAAAAATGATATCAATGGCCGAAGAAGACAACACATTGATCAATTATTTGTTCATGTCTGATGAGGCCCATTTTGATCTTAACGGCAATGTAAACAAGCAAAATTGCCGTATATGGAAAGAGTCTAATCCAGAAATGCTCTTTGAGACGGAACTGCACCCAGAACGAGTCACTGTGTGGTGCGCAGTTTCATCAAGGTGTATTGTCGGGCCGTACTTCTTTGAAGAAAACGGTGTAACCGTTACTGTCAATGGGGACCGTTATTTAAAGATGTTGAAGGAGTTTTTTTTACCCAGAACCAAGATGGAGCAACTGCACATATAGCCAGACCAATTATGGCGGAGCTAAACAAAAAATTCGCAAACAAATTAATTTCTAGGAACTCCACTCTTCGCTGGCCCCCAAGGTCACCTGACCTGACTGCACCAGACTTCTTTTTATGGGGTTATGTCAAGCAAGAGGTGTATAAAACGAAGCCCAGGAATTTAACTGAATTAAAGCAGTCCATAACGACAATAATTGAGGCGATCCCAACTTCAACTCTTCAGGCCGCAATGAATAGTTTTTTGATCAGGTGCCGCATATGCGTGGGAGAGCGTGGAGGTCATTTATAAATTTTATTTAAAATAAAATTTAATTTTCTAACCAATAAAAAAAAAAAAAAAATGAAATACATCGATTAAAAAAAAAGTTATTTGAATTTCTTATTGTAGCACAATTGGTGCGCCACCCTGTATTTCGTAGTTGGTACTCACCCTCGCTTTCGTTGGACTTTTTCGAATATCCTGTCTGATTGAATATGGTAGAACCCCAGCCGCCGTTACTGCTGCTAGTGAATGGTCGTTTCCAGCCGCGCCAATTGTTGCAAACCGACTCCGGTTCTGAACTCCAGCTGCACAGTGAATCCCCTTCAAAGCGATCCGAATCATCGAAGCTAAAACGATCAATGTCCTCTTGATTCCAATCACCCACACCGCCCGCTTGTTGGTCGTTGCCTTGGTTGTTGACCCTCTGTTGATGACCTCCGGTTCCTCCGCCACCGCCACCACTACCGGCAACACCGGCCGCACCTGCATCAGCAGATCCATGAGCATTGCCACCTGCAACAGAGGGGTTCGGATGTCCACCTCCCCCACTGCCGTTGCCTATGCCGTTCGCCAGTTTTGCAGCAAAATGTTTATAGCAGACGTGAAAAATTCTTCAGCCAATTGGGGGAACAACGACCAAAAAATAACACGAAATCCTCCAATTCTATCGTCGTTTTGTTGTTGTTGTTGTTGCTCTAAACCGATTGCGATCCACCACTACGCGCGAAAACAAAGGATTCACTGCCACCAGCTCGGGATGGTATTTTCCTTTTACTCGCTTTGAATTTTCACTTTTTCCCGGAATGGTGTCGCATTTGGGAGGCTGTTTGATGAGTATAGAGGTAAACGTTTTTACTGCTGTTCGGGGACGTTTGATGTGTGCGTGTTTGTGGCTTGCTTGTGTGCATATGCGTGCGCTCAAGTGTTTGTGTTCTGGTATATATATATGGATGAATATGTACAAATGGCTTTTCTTGTTCTTTTTGTTCTTGGAATCTCTTTTTGTATTCGCTTGAACCAAGAAGCACTTGATCAGCTGGCAAATGGACTCACTTGGATAGGTTTTTTGCTTTATTCCCGCAGTGAAAACAAAGAATAAGTTACCACCAAGGGAAAACTCCAATTTCTAGGACGGGTGGGGGAAATCGAAAAAAAAAAGAGGAAAATTTATACACACAGCAAACAAACACAACACAGCGCCCAGCCGTCGATTTTAGTTTTTTTTTCCGCAGCCCCTCCTGATTCAATGCAATTAACAATTATTAAGTTTTTTCTCACTTTGTCTTATTTTACAGTCCGAAAGTCCTAGCTTTCTTTGTTTTCAATCACCACCGTTAGAGCCAGTAAGGAGGGTTCCACAATAAACTGTGTTCGGGTCGACGCTTTGTATGGGCATTTTTACAGTTTTCTCTTATCGCACAATTTGTGAGAATAAAAGTGTGGAACTCTTAAACGAATGCGATCACTTCTCGAATTGGGGGTCTTTTTCAAAGAGATTGTCTGTCTTGAGTTTTTCTTCTTGGGGAGAAGAGCAAAATGATTGCTTTGTTGAGTTTTAGATGGGAATATTTTTGAGTTTTTCTTCGCGCAAACGCCGAAAACTATGTTCGAAACGAAAATCGAATATTTGAATTGTACTTTAATTCGATTTTTGGGAATTTGTAATTTCTTTAACGTTCACTGAAGAAGAAAAAATATAAGTTCTTGCTCCCCGTCGAAGAAGAAAACAACAAATATGGCGACAAAATGCGAGAATGAAGTGAAAATGGGATCTATGGGCATTTTCCCTTTGTTCGTTTCGTTTTTTTAATATCTCGTGTGAAAAAAGAATGATTTGGGATTTTCACAAAGGAATGAGCTGGAAAGTTGATGTGAAATTTGAAGCTGCGCCAAGCAGCTGATGTATTGGACTGTGTTCAAAAGTCGTCGATGTTTTCGAGTTTAGAGTAGTTTTTGTCACTGGACAGGCAAACTTCAAACTATAGGCCTGTTTTTTTGAGCTACGATCTCAGCAAAGCAAAGTAAAGTAGGATTTTCAACAGGCAATTACAACAACTACGTTTTCACTTGACACTTTGAGAACTCAGAGTAGTTGTTGTGATTGCGTGCTGAAAATCCTACTTGACTTTGCTTTGCTGAGATCGGAGCTCAAAAAAACACGCCTTATAACGACTAGATAGGTGCACAGGCAAAGTGGGCCGATCTTCGATCCGACTGAAGAACGGAGATGCCCATTTCTAGAGTACTTCAGAAGGGGATATACAATAGGTCTGTTTTTTTGAGCTTCGTTCTCAGCAAAGCAAAGTGAAGTAGGATTTTCAGCACACAATTTACAATAACTAATGCGAGTCTCGAAGTGTCAAGTAGAGCGTAGTTGTTGTAATTGCGTGCGGAAAATCCTACTTTACTTTGCTTTGCTGAGAACGAAGCTCAAAAAAACAAGGCTAATATAATATACATATCATATCAGTCAATTTAAACTGAACTCGTGAATGCTATCACAATTTGCATGGTGCTTTTTTTTTAAACTTTGTGTGCCCATTAATTTTTGCTTCTTATTACAATAGTTTACTCTTTCACATGTGACTGCTTTGCATTTATTTATGAACGAGTCACAAAAATTGTGCTTTATTTATTGGTGTCGAATGGTTTTTAATAATAGGCGTGTTTTTTTGAGCTTCGTTCTCAGCAAAGCAAAGTTAAGTAAGATTTTCAGCACACAAATTACAATAACTACTGCGAGTCTCGAAGTGTCAAGTAGAGCGTAGTTGTTGTAATTGCGTGCTGAAAATCCTACTTAACTTTGCTTTGCTGAGAACGAAGCTCAAAAAAACAGGCCTAATATAGAAGCGATAACTAGAAATTGCTTTGCATTGTCCAAGTGGAATAAACATATATATATATATATATAAAATATATGTACAGGTATTTTAAACTAGTTCTGAAATGTTCTGTTACGGATATTGAGAGATATTCTTATGCCAGCGGAACAAATATGGTATTTTGATTTGATTGCCGTTTTTTACATTTATTTTTATATAAGCTTTAATTCACTTTATTCGACGAATTCAAGTCCAAATTTGGTTACTTTTTCACTAATTACAATAAAAATGCATTTTTTCGCTAAATTGGCAAAATTTCCATCCAAGTGACAAAGAACAGAAACTGAATATATATATATAGATTTCGAGAGATATTCGAATCAGACCACCATTGTCGGGTCTCTTTTCGTCTCTCTACCACTGTAAATCTTACTCAGAGAGACTCTCTGGATTTCTCCACAGTTCTTCTCTGGGCTTAATTCCTAGTGTTAGCGCTAGCATCTGTTTATGAGAGATCTGTTTCATCGACTGGGTCTCGACCCAATGATGTCCCAAAATCCTCATTCTTCTGCCAGCCAACGCTGGACATTGACACAGTATATGTGCCGCTGTCTCAGATTCCTCCAGGCATAGTCTACAGGTATCATCCTCCAGAAGGCCCATTTTCCTTAAGTGAAATTACCATGTCCTGTAGACAAAGCCACCACCCATTTCAATGTTCCTCGACTCATACTTAGAACCCTTCTTTGAGTGGAGCAGGTCGGCCAGTTTATTGCTATTTTAGCTTGTCTACACTGTTCCACGGTTGACCATCTTCTCAGGTGTTCTGCCGTGATCCATTTGTGAATCAGCTGTTCTACCATTCCTCTGCCAATTGAAGAGAATGGTTCTGGTCCCAGCAACTTTTCAGTTGACCCCTGTTTTTCAAGGGAGTCCGCATTTTCATTGCCTTCGATCCCTATGTGTCCCCGTACCCAAGTCAGTGTTACTTCATTTTTAGATGAACACTTATTGAGCTTAAGTACACATTCAACAGAACATAACAGAAACTGAAACAGAACAGGAAGTTTTTTCGTTCTGTAGTAAATTCTGGTTCTGTTTGCGTTGCTTGCTCAGCTACACAAAACTGAAACAGAAACAGAACCATAAAAACATTGCTACCACCTATTTTGTCAAATTGTGTTTCGTATTATTACTCTCCTCTTCGTCTACTAAAAACTTACTTTTTTTCATCTTTCGTTTGTTATTAATACGTGGTCATCACAATATATAATAATAATAATAAAATAATAATTGGCGCAACAGGTCCGTATGGACCCAAGCCTAGCTTCTCACAACCATTCGTCTTGTGTGAGTTTTTATTTTTGGGACCAATGGAAGGGATCTACAATTTTATGCCGAGTCCAAACGGCCAATTGAGAAGCTCTTTCATGACAGTTATACTCTCGGATGTTTGTCAGACGTTCGCGAGAGGTGGCGCAGCGAAAAAAACCTTAAGTTGGAATTTGGGTTTTTCTCGGGATTCGAACCTGGACCCCTCGCTTAGTAGTGTAACACACTAACCACTAAGCCACTGCGCCACAATATATAATAATACGATGCCAAAAAAACAGCCAGATGACAGATGCAGAAAAATCAAAACAAAAAAACATCCCCCCGCATGATAAATTGGCATTTCTGTTGGTGCCAGTAACAGAAACAATCAATAGGCCTGTTTTTTTTTTAGCTTCCTTCTCAGCAAAGCACAGTAAAATATGATTTTCAGCACACAGTTACAACAACTACGCTCTACTTGATACTTCGAGACTCACAGTAGTTATTGTAATTTGTGTGTTGAAAATCTTACTTTACTTTGCTTTGCTGAGAACGAAGTTCGAATGTATGGAATTCTGTTCCTGTTTCTGTTCTTTGTCACTTGGTGCCTTAAGGGACATCTCATTATATGTGTACAACTGAAATACAACTTGGTATTTTAAATCCGTTTATTTTAATCAAAACTGATGTAGCGCAAGCCTCAATGTTAGCAACCATCTTTGTTCTTCTCACAATATTCCACCAAAATTTTCTTGTAGAAAATGTGGCATTGAACCATTCTAGCAGTCATTTGACAGTTTTGAAAACACAAACTTTCGTACTTTCTTTTCCGTATATCCGGTTCGTTCGATTGGACTGTGTTTTTCAAAAGGTCTCATTAAATTTATAAATATCTAAATAATCCGCTCATATTTTTTGAAAATACATGTGCAAGTTGAAAACTAAATATGTGCTTTAATGAAATCCTACGATTTGCGTATCGATTTTATATGTTTTCACGCAGATGTTTGTGAATTCAAATATGCCTCCCATCGATTGCATCCACAACAAATAAAATTTTGTTTGACAAAGTGTATTCTCCATATTTCAGAACTCAATCAAAATGCCACCAAGGAAGAATAAAGTTCAAAAAGAAGAAGTTCAGGTTTCCCTAGGACCACAAGTGCGCGATGGTGAGCTAGTATTCGGCGTTGCACACATCTATGCCAGTTTCAACGATACATTCGTACATGTTACGGATTTGTCCGGTCGTGAAACCATTGCCCGTGTCACTGGTGGCATGAAAGTAAAGGCTGATCGTGATGAAGCTTCACCCTACGCTGCTATGTTGGCCGCTCAGGTAATAAACAAAGAAAAGCAGCCTCTTGAATTGTAGAAATTGATATAATTATGTTTTCTTTTTAGGATGTTGCTGAGAAGTGCAAGACACTCGGCATCACCGCACTGCACATCAAGTTGCGTGCCACTGGTGGCAACAAGACAAAGACTCCCGGACCTGGTGCACAGTCGGCACTTCGTGCTTTGGCTCGTTCATCGATGAAGATTGGCCGCATCGAGGATGTCACTCCAATCCCATCAGATTCCACACGCAGGAAGGGTGGTCGTCGCGGTCGCCGTTTGTAGATTGTATGCTGGATTACTTTTGTGCCCTGGCTGTTGGAATACTCCAGTATTCTTGGCAACAAATTTGATTTTTTAATTGATATAAACAAATTCCGTAAATAAGAACCACAGTGTTTTCATTTTTTAATTGGACTTGAATTTGGTTGTTATCGGTTTCGAGGTGGTGGAACCTGTGCTGAAGTTTTCGTTGCAGGCTAAATACGATTTCCGACGACTTTCCAACTGCGCCAAGAATGTTACTCGTCTGTACATTAAGAGCTCAGTACCCCGTACCGAGCGTAGATGAAGGATCTGCGGGAATAACATGACATCAATCGTCGGATTGCTGTCTAGATTCGCAATTCAAATTCCGTAGTTGCATCTGTTTTTATCAGCACAAAGATATCCGCCGGGAAAGAAAATGAGGTAAACCAAGCGGCGCCAAACAATAAACGACCCCACGCATTTCAAGTCCAAGCCTTCTAAGGAAAGAATTTGTTGTGTTGTGGTCATGACGGCGGGTTTGCACTGACACAGACTGCAATTTTGAATTGCGATTCAATTAAAAAAAAATACAAACAATGACCAATTTCAGAATAAAGCAGTTGTTTATTGTAACAGCGCCCGTCGGAGCACCCGATTCACTTAATATTCATTCCATACAATGTGTTTCGTTCCACTCGCTCCTTCTGATAGATTACTGTTAATTTAGAGCGCATGAGAAGGGAGGTTAAAAGTAATAAATACAAAAATAAATAAACAGGTCGTTGCAAACGACAATCTCAAAGGACCCGCTCATTTAAGCATCATTCTCAATCTGGCCGACTTTAACGTAGACTTTTGAAGACAATGCGTGCTTCTGTGGTTCCTTTTTCTCGGGAGTATTCGTCACAGTATTCACATAGGTATACTGCATGAGGAAGCCGAGAGTGACATCGTCACCAGCTTGTAGCCCAGCATCTGGGACGAAGTTTAACTTGATGGACACTTTATTTGATTTCCGCCAAATGATGAATCTAGCAAAGATAAATTCTACAGTCTCAAGCGCAGATGAAGCAATTCACTTACTTAGGTTCTTCTCGTTGAACTTGAACCTCTTCGTCGAATTCAGTGGAGTCATCGCGCTGATTCAAGACAAACGAAGAATCCAACATCTCTAGCTGAGCATTGGTTGGACTCTTTACACAGCGTGGCTCCTCTGTGAGGGACGTTTGTCTGGATAGACCTGTGTTGAGACCAGGTGTCGATGTGGCCGCCGTGACAGCTATCTGCTCTTCAAAGTTTTTGCGCATCAGCTCGATCATTCGAAGTTCCTCTTCTTCGGTTGGCAACTCCATGATAGTGATGGTCATGTCGTGCATGGTTGGATTGGTTAACTTGAGAATCAGTTGACAGGCGCTGCCCGCTTTTAAAGGCTTCTCACAACGCACGAGTAGAACATCGGGTACGTGGTAGTTGGCGAACAATTGAATGCGATACTTTATCGAACCGGGATGATATTCCGGCTTGATCACGTTGTGCTCACACTGACGACAGCGAAGCGATCGTTTGATCCACAAGCACTTGCGCTGCGGATAGAGCTTGTTCACGGTGAATGGTTGATCAGATGGTTGGCCATGACGCTGTTGAATTGTAGTGACTAAGGAAGAGCAACACTTAAGGACAGAATCCGGTGGGCTAATCAGAGTGACTTACTGTTTTTAATGTTGATTTTCTGAGTGAAAATCGATGGATTCAATTCGGCCACATCTTCGGTAGCTGCTGAGGGACTTATTTGAATCGGCTTGGCCTTTTGGGGGTTCTTATCGGACCAACCCATCTGGCGTCGAATAATTGCAACCGTTAAACCAGTTCGATCCTGCCAAAGACATCGATATCTTTACATAATTCTGTGGTAATTGAGAGCACCTACCGTCAGATTAGTAAATTTGTGTGCCTTAGGCGTCCTTCTGCGATTGTATTCTTGTTTCTCCTGCTTCTCTTGAAGAACTACAGATTGATAGTACTCGAGAAGGGCATCAAATCTGGTCTGATGTCCATATTCATTGTCCGGCCAGGCCCCGGTTGCAACCGTTTGATCGGGAATGCCCACATCTCTAGAAGTCCACCGACATGCCAAACACGAGAGATAATACATCTTCTTGGTCATGACTTTTGGTTCACCTTCGCCCTCCTTTGGAGGTTCATCGGTCTTCCTATAGTGACAAATTAAAGATTGCTTTTTACATTTTTCTGTTCACCTACCTTGGAACAATAACCGTAGTTGCCCTAGCGGATAGAGTATGCTGGCAACATGGACAATTGAAACAGCTCATACAACGATTCTTCATGCGTCTAGCCTCTGACGAGGGTATATTTTCCAAGCAATTTGAACAGAAGTGTGAGTCCACCTAGAAAGAGAAGAGTGTCGACACTAATCTTCCGTTTTTGGACAGAGGGAGGATTACTCACTTCGTGGCAGACACAGAAACCGCACCTCAATTTCAAGCAATGTCTGCAGAAATACAACTTCATTATGGGGTTTAGAATACCACAAGAGCAGGCAAATTTGACTACACTATCTTGCATAAAATTCGCCATGGTGAAAGGTCGAAAATAATTGCAATGAAAAAATCGAAGAAAAAGTTAAACAAAAATTTCCACTGTAGTTCCACTGACCACCGATGACAACATACGAAAATGACAGCTGAGAGAGGTTGGGAAATTGGAGAAAAAATGGGACATTTTTAAAAATATTTCAAACGTACTAGAATAATAGCCAAATATTTTTGTTGATTTAAGACCATAATAAAGTAGGTTTTTAACTAATTTGCTCATTTTGTACATAGACAGGTTCCATGCTTCTGCGAGTTGCTCGTAGCGAGCTTGAAATTGATTTTGTTTGATTAACAAAAAAATAATAAAGAAAACAAAAATGTTTATTCCATTGTATGCCCTCTCGATCTCCAATCCATTTGAAACCTATCTAAACCACTCCCTCATTTATCCTTTCGGGACCTGTACTTAAGATAGTTATTTATCTTTGCCGGGATGATTTCGATGCCATCACCATTTGTTCTGTTGTCGCAAATTTTAAGCGACGACATGTAACGATCCATAAATGAATTAGTAAGGAAACTTTTTAAGAGAATATTGCCGAAAGAACAATCACTTTAGTTAAATACTTTTGTTCTAGTACATATATGTGCTATAAAATTATCCCAACAAAGCAATTCAGCCAATGCGCTGAATAACAGTTTCATCTCAGCTCAGCTCTACACACCGCATCAAACCAAAAGTGACAGCTGATTGCGGTTTGAATACAAAAATTTCAAATAGAATCCGCAGTTTTGTTGAAAAAAACTTGAAAATTGTTTACACTTTCTTGCATTGTTCTAAAAAGTGTGGATGTTTCTTGCCATAGTTATAAGCACAATTGTCTTTTAAATAATACCAACGGAAATAATGTCGAATGACAATAAAGCAGCAAATCTCATTGATTTAAGCGCCGAAGATGGTCCCTGCTCACCACTCGTTGATTCTACTCCGTCCAAAATAAAGACTTGCGCAGCACCGATTGCATTACTACCCATTCCTCATTTTGATGGGCGTGAAAGTCTTGAAAACAATCCATTTGACTTAATTCAAAAACAGGCCAACCGTCCAGATGATCCTTTCGAGATACTCTCTCGAGAGGCATCCTACCAGGCGCATCCTTTCGAATCTGCTGCAGCTGCTAGCCAGGCTGAGGTACGTACCGGAAATTTGCTCTGGATAAGCGATGATAGTATTAAAACAGGGGATGACGACTCTGCGCTAGTTCCGGAATTTAGTAAATTACCTTTCAGATTTAGGGAACCGATTAGTTCCTTATCCAATATCGGGTCAACAAACTTTTCGCCGGTTAATGACAGTGCATTCACATCACGAAATGACAGCTCAAAGACGATAAACAAAGCCTTCATTACAGAGAATACAATCTCTAGCCTGTCGGAGGATAGTCGATCGCAAAGTTTAATGAATAAGGGCTTTGTCGAGTCTTGTACTTCTCTGGATGTAAGCCAATCGCCCGAGAGTTCCACACCAGAGTGTTATGTAGCGGTTCCGGACAACTCTGATAGTTCTGGTCGGGGACGATCGCAAAAAGTAATAGACGCACGTAAGCGGCTTCTTAAGCTTAGTTTGTCTAATTCAACTTCGAATTCACCCTTAAACCGGCGGGTCTTTGATGAAGAAAACAGCAGCCCCCTATCTTCGGTATTTTCGGAGGCGAAAAACCTTGCTGATCATTTCTCATCTCAATTTGTCTACGACACAACAAAGTCATTCGATGATTCCTGCGATGACCTAATGGCGATTAAACCGAATTGGATAGATTCGGAAAACGACATCGATAGCGATCTGGAATTGATGAGGATTCCTATTCTTCAGGAGATTCCCTCCCCGGTCGTCTCTAAAAAATGGGATGAGGATCCTACAGAGACAGATACATTTACATTGCCTGTCATTTGTAAAAACTCTTCAGATTTGGAAGCTCTCAAGGAGAAGGTTCAACAACACAAGGTGCAGCGGAACAACAACCAAGAGATTGGAACTTTGATCGAAAATCTCAAGCATGTGATCAAAGATTGTGCGAACGATACCAAAAAAACAGAGGCGAACAACTTGCTGGAAAGCCTGAGCAAGTTAATGAACGACAAGAATGTCGGTGGTAAGTGATATAAGCTAATTTACTTGATTGAATTCTGATGTTTGTTCTTCCACCAGAAACTAGTGAAAAGATGGACACGCTCACGCCGCCGCAGCCGATTGTGCGTCAGGGTACCTTTGACATTGACCTGAAAGAAAACGAGGAACGTGAAGAGCGTGAGAAAGAAGAAGCGCAGAAAACACATCAAGAGCCACAACAAACTTTTCACGAGCCGCACTGCAGAGCAGAAGAACCATCCCAAGAAGAACCCGAACCCTGTTCCGATTCAAACATATCGGGAAGAACGCATTCCTTCAACTCTCCCGAGATCTCTCAGCCAGAAGTATCTGACATTGTCGAACAAATAGGACGGCTTCTAAGCAATCAGAACGTTAACGTCGTTCAGGCCAATCTCAGCAACTCTTCTGGTAATAATAATGGTGCCCCAAATCCCACCTACATTGTCGTTATGAACACACCTATTCCACCCAAACAACGCCCCTCCATCGCGTCAGCAGACTATCGAAACGACGGTTCGCCCGAATTATATCAGAGTGAAGGACGCCGGCGTAGCCAATCGTTGAGCATTCATGATAAGGAAAAGCAACTAACCGCCCCAGAGCCTGCCAGTACTCAGCGTAATGAGTGCAAGACACCAGCACGTGCGACCATGATTCGAAGGAACTCGTTCTCCAGCACAACGTCCAGCACTCCCAGCACGCGCATTAATCGTCGCTCAATTTATTCCAACAGCAACGCAACGCAATCGGTCACAAAGCCACAAGGTCAGATGCCCCGACGACCCATGGCGCTAGAGACGCACCACGAAAAGCAACATATAATACAGTCGCATCCTCCAATGCCAATTGGTGGCATCGGCTTAAACGCGAAGAAACTCAAGTTCAAACAATCGACAGAGTCAATATTCAAAGCCAGTGGTCCCATGAAGGCGACAATTCCGGTGAAAAAGGTCGCACCAATGATAGTTACTACAACAGCGGACTCGCCCATTGACGACTTGAACAAATTCAAATCCGCTACCAGCACTCCGAATGTGCAATTAGCTGCGAAATGTTATCCGAGTGCATGCTCTACACCAATGGTGGAAGCGTCGCCCATAAAAAGGATCGGAGTAGCCAAGTCGAGATATTCATTTGTTGCAGCCACCCCAACACCGAACCAATCGAGCCTGACGACTTCTTCTTCGAGTCAAGTGCGTCGTCGGACTATGAGCGAGATGCGATCTCCCAAGAAACCGAGTTCATCGGGCATCTCAAAGCCGCCCATGAAGTCGGTGAAACTGCCACAGAATTTCTCAAAGACCCTCAATAAGATGGCACCTTCAACATCCAAAGGGGTAAGCACTGCAGGTTGTGTGTCTTTTTTGTTATATTATTTTTTTTTCTTTGCCAGGTCCTCCGATTGACAAAGCCCGTAACCTTAACTAGTACAACAGATAAAAACAAGGAAAACAAACTACCCAGAACTGGACGCTGAATGGTTGGCATTTAGAAATCATTTCTTGTTTGTACTTAAAATCAATTCTGTTCATATTTTTTCTCGTTACTTATAAAGTTTGTCTTAAATATTTTCTGAAGACGAAAAGTTATTTTTTGTGAGCCTGCCTGCGGCCCGATACTGTTTTTTTTCGCTGTCCAACTCTTCCTACCTGTTATTTCAGTTTTATTTATCTTTCCTATTTATAAACGCTCTTTATTTTGGAAAAAAATCACATTTCTATATCTAGAAGGGATGTTTTTTTTGTTGTAGTTTACTGTCAGTTCAAGCACTACAGTAAAATGTGTGAGGTGGTTCCTAATTGGCTGAATTGAGTGTTCGCAATTTGTTGTCGTTGTTCAGCTTTTGGGCGAGAAATCTAAATAGTCGCTGCGCATTTTCGGTTGACAAATTGCCGAAGTTGTATGGCAAGACTGCGAAAGAAAGAAGTAAACTATCTCGATGACATTTATAATGGAAACTAATTGATTTGGAGAAATGTAAATGGCCACGGGTTGATTAAAACATGTTGATAGCTTCATTTTTGTCAAGTTGTCGAAGCGCTGTAACATTTTTTGTGCTGAATTTTTTATCGCCAGGCCACATTACAGTCCCTTTTTTTTTTCCTAAGCGAACGTCGTTACATTTGTGTTTGTATTTCTTTCAAGCAAGTTCATTTAACCTCAAGTGACGCACATTCTCTCCGCTCCGCTTATCCCGTAAATCATTTTTTTGTTCAAATAAACAATAGTCTTACTTTAAAAACAAAAAAAACTTTGTATGCCTTTATTGTAATTGACTAAAAAAATTAATAAAACTTATTCTAAAATCAGTCTATAGCCTTAGTGCTCAAGGCCGGCCTCCTCGTCTCCCTTTTGTCGTTCCTGCTTTGGTATGAAGAACGCTAGTACTCCACAAAGTATTAGCGCCGTTGACGAAATGTAGAACGTCGATTCACAATGATCGGACAATAAGAGGCCCACGATATTCGCACCGACCACACTACCTAGACGGCCAAACATCAATGAGATGCATATCGCCATTCCCCTGCGAAAGGGAAAGAATGTTATTCAACCTGTTTATAAGGCTCATAAAATCAAACTAACCTCAAATGTGTTGGATATAGTTCCACAGTTGCAGCACCAAGAACGTTTATCCCCACTCCACAAAGGAATAGAAGTACATATAGGTAAACGGATATGGCAGGATTATCCACGTGAATTGCGGCAATTCCACAGGATGCAAAGAATACTACTACCACAACTGGAAGGCAAACAGGAAAAGTTATAAAAGACCGCTCGTTGGGCGCCATTATGAAGTGTTACATACATAATATAGGAACTTTTCCAACTCTGTTAATGATCAAGCCAATAACGGCAAATCCTAAGGCATAAAGAATCTCCATAACCAGGGAGTACATAAATGTGGGATCTTCCAGCTTCTCCACACATTGCATTGTCTGAAAGGAAATTGTGTTATGCGTGTTTTAAAACATAAGATGCTCAAGTGACAACTTACTCCATCTTCATTATAAATTGAGGCATGTTTTGCGTAAACAACATCACAGATAAAAGTTCTGTTACCGGGATTCTGAGTCATGAACTCCACCATGCTGTTCGTTATATGGGGGAACCACATGTACATGCCATTTGTGGTAACATACAGCCAAAATTGAATAGTACAAATAATAACAGTCGCTCGGCAGTATTTTTTCTCAAAAAGTGGCACCGTTTGGTCCCACATTGTTCGCACGAATGAAGCTACAAAATTGGTTTGTTTGCCTGGTGATTCTTTTATTTTCCGAACGGTTGTATCTTCTTCGGCAATAATACCGTTAATCTAGAGAAATAAAAAAATTAAAAATGGCTTTACGAAATTATAATTAATTTGTGCTCACCTCAAAATCTTCCTTTTTTCCAACATTCCATCTGTGCATCTTTCTTAAAACCTCAATTGCTTCCTTGTCCTGTCCCACAGATAGCAGGAACTTTGGACTCTCCGGCAAGACTAGTAGAAACAGGCCGCACAAAAATCCTGGAATACCACAAACTATCATAAAAAGTCGCCATGGCTTGTATGTGATTCCCAAGGCAGGTATTGGCAGTGCCCACTCTTGATTGATCACAAGCCATGCGATCAATGGCAGTATCATGGCTCCGATGGCAAAAATAAACGAGGATCCCATCATTGCTCGCGATCTCGTACGATCTGTGTGAAATTCACCCAAATACGCGTAGATTGTTGCCGATCCTCCAGAAACACTAAACGAACGAACACGATCAATTAGTGTACACAAGTATATAAGGATCAATTTATAACTTACAAGAAACCATTGATAAATCTAAGTAGAACTAACACCCAAAAAGTATGTGAAAATGATGAAAGTACAGTAACACCGAAAGTGATCAACAGAGTTGGCATGATCACTTTTCGTCTGCCTTTGGTATCGGCCAAGAAGCCCCATAAATGCGAGCTCACAATAATACCGGCAAATCCAATAGCGCTTAGGATGCCCTTGTCCTGATTTGTTAGCTGCAGATCACAATGCGAAATTGGAAGGATAAAACCAATCGATGCTGTTTCAAGGAGTACATTAGCCAACACTAAGCCAGCGACAATTATAAGGAAATAATTAAATATTCCAAATCCTGAAAGAAAGGGGCTTATGTCATTGTGTACCTAAAACAAGAATGGCGGTGCTAAACTCACTTGTCTTTTCTAAGGCCTCTGAGAAGGGGATTGGTCCTTTCTCGACTTTTTGTCCATTTTTGATGACGAGTACTGAAATAGAAGAAAACCTTAATTAGAAATTTGTAACGCTGTTGAAATTACAGGCATCTATAACGATTTGTAAATTACGACGTGACGTTTCTGTGGAATCGTTGTATCAACTGGAATTTGGGTAAGAAAAAACACAATGTCCGTCATTGTACGTGTTTTGATTTTGTTATCGTTTATACTTTACATTTATTATTATTACTAGCTTATTGAATTTGTAACAATCTTTTTATGTACAATAAAATACGAGTTGACATTTCAATATATTGTTCTACAAAATGATGCCTTCATTTGTAAAAGTGTCATGTTCGTAAACAGCTTCTTACAGGATCTTTTAATCCAAGTCATCATTCCTCGACGAGTGGACGTTGGCCTTTCAAGCAATTGATAAACTTCGTAGCAAAAAAAGAAACAAAAAGTAACACGGTGCTTACAATAAGTATGTTCAATGGAAATTTGATGCTATTTCATGTTTGATCTAATTTCATATTTATCTAGTACAGTTCACACATTAACAATGTAAAACACTTTACATACTTTTATATATCTAAATCTTTATGTATTCAAACTTTTACTGAGAAAATAAAGAAAATTGATCTACTACATATTGTAATACGTAGCTGATAGTTAATCGTTTTAAGCTGCAGTGTCTTATTAGCTACGGTCGAAACTTTCAAACTTGGAACAACAGCAAGACAGTATATCCATAATCATATGATCGTATCCGTATAAAATGTACTAAATTATATAGGTAACATTTTACTGTCCAATGAGAATGACATAGAACCTTAGGATACTAGTCTATTATTAGGTTGAAACTATTTTAGCTCAAAATATAAATAACAATAGTAGAATGTTTCAAAGACACCAATTAAGGTCACTTTGTTTAAGTACTTCCTAGACACTGTTAATCAAACAGCTTAATCTGTTATTATCTATCCTTAGAGGCTAGCAATTTAGTGGATTTAATCCATTTAAGCTGCGCCAACCGTTTAAATTTATTTTGTTTGCATAGTTGCAATAGTGGAAAACTTGAACTTGGCAATGCTTTGAAACGATGTGAGTATTTCAGTTGCACAACGCATATGACTTTTCTCTTGATATACCTTAAACGTTGATGCCAGCGTCATGGTGCATTTATGACTTGCGGCTGATGCATTTAAGACTATCTGCCTAGCTACTTTATCGACCTATCTCATTTTTTTCTTTGAAATATACCTACTCCACATTTAAATTTCAACATAACAAAAGAACTGCTTTGACTTTTGACATTTATATTACCTCTGGGATTGGTGTGATCAAAAGAAACAAATTGTACTAGACATGTATTGAAGATGTTCAAGTATATCTAGTCTCACAGCGGCCTAATTTGATGTGACTCAGTTATATAGTCCGTGACTGAGTACAGTTGACAGTTCGTATATTCATGTATGGCAGAAGTTTGAAATGTGACGTTACCGAATTGTTTAGTTTTTGCGTTCAGAGTACATCTAGTCCAGACCCATCTAGTCGACATAAGATAAATACATTTTTGAATGTAGCCACTTCCAGCCTAAATATATTTTGGAACATATTTACAAATATATGAAAAGAAATACTAATCCAAAGATAAACAAGCCCTTTTTATCAGCATTGTGATAGTAACAGACGCGCTCCAATTTCTGATGACGTCAATATTGCTTTGTTAGAAACTTACACTCTGGCTACACACCTAAGTAAGATAAACAAAGAACGACTTTCTGCTAACGCAATAATAAATTATTTTACTCACAGCAGATTTGTAAACAAAAGTAGAGACAATCGTAAGAGCCGTTTGTTAAGGAATTGTATTAGAACAGGTGTCGCCAGATATAAACAAAACACAGTCAATGTTTAATAATAATAAAACTACTAACGAAGTTGGGAAATGGAATGCGAAAAGCAGCAAATTCAGTACCAAACACGTTTTATAAATATTAAACAATAAATTTGTTTCAAATCACTTTGTGGACATTATAAATTTCTTAAAAAATTGATGTACATGGAAAATATCTGCGATAAAAATCTTAAGGACTTGTAAGGAAGTTCTGAGGTTTGCTATGAAAAATAACTTGTCGCAAGCAAATGAACTGATAAATGGACCTCGACCTCGACTTCGACTCAAATCAAGTTTACCCAAAAGGCATGTTGGTAGGGGCTTAGCGGCATCAAGTCTATCAAAGCAGAGAGAGGTCGGAAGCTAAAAAAAAAAGATGAATAGACCGTATTTAATACAAACCAACACACACACACATCGTCTTTTTTATAATGAAGACTTCAACCATTTAATATGCCTTGGCTCAAAAGGCTGATTCTTTTAAGTCAAAATCGATTCGAACTGTATTTTTCAATAGCGGAAAAAACAATTTCTCACTTCCTAACCCTATCAACAAATAGAATACAGACGCACCAAATTTTTATATCCGACAAACCTCTGTAAAGATAACAAGTGTAAGTCAAACGATGCGGAAAATTACTAAAAATAAAAGATTGCTATGCAAACTACCTGTGTGCTGCCTGCTGCCATTCAGTGGCAAGTAAGATAACGCTTATGTACACAACATCAGATGGGCATCTATTTTTACAGTAAGTTTAAACTTAATTCATTATGCCAATCATCCTCCTCCTTATTAAATATAAATATTATTGAATACAAATTAAAAAATAAAAAGTGTGTTACCCATTTTGCTCAAAATTTCTCTGGTGCAGATGTAACTACCTATGATCTTTAAATTACTTTTCAATACGGTTTCTTTAAACTAAGCTTTAGCTCATTGTTGGCTGTAATCATTCTAACCAACACTAAACGACTGTACACCAGATGCCTTTGAATCGGCTCTTTTATTCAGAGCAAATTGCCAAGTTTTGCGATGCCAGAGTAGGTAAGATTTATCTACTCGAAATGAGCATTTGGTTGGTGCTGGGCACCCGTTCTACTCCTCCCGCACAATAGATTTTAATCTATCATCATAAATGCATATATTTCTTTTTATTTTCTAAATTCAACAAATCAAAAGTAAGTCATTTATTATTTATTTGCTTAAAGTTGCAATAATTTCTTTATTCTTATCGGACAGTTATTCGACTGTTTTACTTGGTGCTAAAATTAACTTCAAGTTCGTTAACTTTGAGTATAGCGTGTCTTAGAGGATTTTAGATACGATGGAATAAATAACAAGTCGGCTTAATTGTGTAGAGAATTTTCAACTAAAGGAGAATTTCGAGACAGAGATTGTTTTATAGGGGTATTTTAATAATAAAAAAAAAAGTTTTTGCGAAGATGGCAGGCAATTGCAAGATAAGCCTAATAATTCGGGCAGGTATTCTTTACCAAAAAACTGACTTCAGCAAAGTTATGAAGATGATACATGCACCACATCTATGTCTTATGCCAAAGGAGGCACTGGAAAGTGTCACATTTAAATTTAAGCTTATTTAAAGTGAGATCAAGTTTTAATTTGTATTCAATCTAGGTCAGTTTTTGTTTGAAATAATTTTTTTATTGCGCTCGTTGGATTAAGGATTTCTGTGAAGATTTTCGATTTGATGCTGTGGTTAAGGACAATCCTTGTTTTTATAAAAAGCGCTTAATTCTGTTAGCAGAACTTGGAGATAATCAAATTACAGAACATGTTTTAAAAATTTGATAATATAGGTATATGGCAGAAGTGTCAGTCATAGGTGAATTGACAAAGAGGGCGGTAGAATATATCGCTATTCCGCCACTGAGCAGAAGGAAATATAAGATTATTGTAATCACCTCGACTAGATAGTGCTTAACAGTTGACAAGCCCAAAATTGCAAACTGGAAAATAGTTACACAAGCACGTCAATGACAGAATATTTACAATTTACATTCTTCAATAAATATGCGCATGCAGAGTAGATCCGAATGTAATCTGCTGTAACTGACTAACGTTTATTCTTATCATGGAAATGATTATTCAAAACTAAACTTACACCAAGAATCAAATGTCTTATGATACAAACGATAAACTAGTAAGATAACATTTTTGCATTGGAAACTCTATTTGACAGGCATTCCGGATGCTAAATTTTATTTCCTTTTCTGTTTCTATATTGTTTTTTGTTTTCATATTTGTTAACCTAAGATTAGACTGTATGCCATGTGCATATGAATGCCAGCAGGCAAATGCCCAGATTAGCTGTCAAATGACCAAAATGTCAGGATTATCAAAACTGTGTATTAGACCATATGACCAAAACTACCAATATGGACATATTTGCCTTGACAGTCATTTAAGGCATTTGTTATTACTACCAAATGTTGTAGTACAAAAAAGACAACGAAAATGCAAATAAATTGCAACTCCGCGAACTCAAACATCGATGACAACAAAATAATTCTTGTTCTGTCAAAAATGCCAGCCACAAAGAAATTTCAATAGAGTGCTGGCATTCGTTCTTACTGTCCGATTTTTTTATCTGTCAAATTCAGCCTGGTCATATGTGGCATTTAGGTCATTAGAGAATATGAGATATGACCAGTAACCTTTCGGTTCTTGTTGCAACCATGCGGTTCAGTTTAAACTTTTAACTCTCGTTAATTTCTTATTAATAAGTATTTCATTCGACTATAATATTACTTTTATTATTTTCCATTCCACTACCACTAACAATATGTATCCATTTAAAGACGGAAATTATTGGTATTATAGGATTGTTCTATATTGATTAAGCACACAAGGCAAAACCCATTTCAGCCTTATTCAGTTTAATTAAATCAATCAATTAAGGTGTCTCGATTCCAGGCGGGAGGTATTTTTTACTAATGCTTACCACGCGCAGTGGCTTAGTGGTTAGTGTGTTGGACTACTAAGCGAGGGGTACCAGGTTCGAATCCCGAGAAAAACCCAAATTCCAACTTAAGGTTTTTTTCGCTGCGCCACCTCTCGCGAACGTCTGACAAACATCCGAGAGTATAACTGTCATGAAAAGCTTCTCAACTGGCCGTTTGGACTCGGCATAAAATTGTAGATCCCTTCCATTCGTCCCAAAAATAAAAACTCACACAAGACGAATGGTTGTAAGAAGCTAGGCTTGGGTCCATACGGACCTGTTCCGCCAATTATTTTTTTACCACGCGTAAGAAGAGCAATAAAACAATCGTTTAAATTTATTGCTGCGAGAGGAAGTCGTCTTTGGACAGGTCATACCTATACAGAACTGCGGAGTTGAATGAGCTGAGTATTATGATTATGAAATATCCATAGATGCATTGTACCTATGATTCGAATAATGCATGGTTTATTTCCCGACAAACATGCCACAAAGCAAACACATCCACTGAAAGAAGCAGCTAAAAAAAATCGGTTGATTTCTCTCCCACACACGAAGAACCACCTGTTTGTGCATCAGCATTCAGGAATTGTTGGAAGGTGACTTTCCAACATCGATTGTTTACCCAATACCTTTGAGTCGTTGTTAATTTTTGGTCCATGCTTGTCGACGGTCCGCTCTCTAAGGTTTGCCCCCAGGTTGACAACGTTTTTGTATGCGAAAACTATTTTCATTGCCTAGTTTTAGATGCATCTAATTTGCGAAGTATATTGCCAAAACTAGTACTTTAATGAGAATGAAATTTATTTTATTTGTTGCAACCTTCATAGCGTCAGATACCAAATGTTATCTATTTTAATACTTTATCACGCACATCAGCAGAGAAATGTATTTTTGGTGGCGCACTTTTTTATTTGACATTGAGATTTTAATGAATTTAGGTGATGCGGAAAATGAAATATATCAAATAAGTAGTTGAATGTGAGAATTTTAAAACAGGTATCAATTTAATTCCACATACTTTGAAATCAATTTTTATTTCGAGCTTGCAAATAATCTACTACATTGGATACTGTTCGAAATATATTGGGACACACAATTCAAGATTGTAGTTTAGTAAAGGGCCCAACCCATAGAATCCGTTGCATCCGTTGCGTCGACGGATCCGTCAATATTGATGTATTCGACGGAACGAGCAGTCGCGTAGAATCCATCGCATACGGTGAAAGCCAGTGATTTAAGTACTCTGTCCTCATTTCCCACGAAATGTAATAATATTTCCCTATCCACCGTATTCATTTTCCCTCTTAAATAATTACCTTGATAGGCACTCCTTTGTAAAAACATCTTATTTTTAAAAGTAAAATTTATATTTTACGGAAATAAAACGTCTATGAAGAATTTCGTGACTGAGTTAAAAGTTTGTATATGTGGCTGACGTAGGAAATGTGACGTAACAGACCAATCAAGTTTTTGCGTTCTAGTCCAGACTACGACTACGATAACTAGATTTTTGATACAATTTTCGAATGATGAGTTATATGGCCTGTTTTTTTGAGCTTCGTTCTCAGCAAAGCGAAGTAAAGCACGCAATAACAACAAATACGCTCTACTTGACACTTCGAGACTTGCAGTAGTTATTGTAAATTGTGTGCTGAAAATCTTACTTTACTTTGCTTTGCTGAGGATGAAGCTCAAAAAAACACGACTATAATAGGCCTGTTTTTTTTAACTTCGTTCTCAGCAAAGCAAAGTAAAGTAGGATTTTCAGCACGCTCTACTAGACACTACGAGACTCGCAGTAGTTGTTGTAAATTGTGTGCTGAGAATCTTATACCCACCAACGTAATTTAGCTAAAGTGATTTATAAATCATGAAAGGCGTCTCCACCGAACTTTAAATGATTTAGTGTGACATTTTTGTGGACTTTGACATTAGGTGTCCAACACCAGATAGTTAGTTTTTTGTTGTTCTTTCTGTTTTTTTGCCATACCTGTCAAGAATAAAACAATTTTTCATTGCATGAACTTAATAAAAATATCAAAAACTCACCGACACACGAACAAAATTAGAAAATTGAATTTGAAATAATTTTTTTAACAGTTTTTCTTTCTTTTTTGTTTGCTGAAGTTAAGAACAGGTATGTTCGATTTTATTTTGTGTGGATTTGCGATGACAGATACGTAATTAAAATTTAAACAATATAAATCACGATAATGTATGATAAATCACATAATTTATGAGATGATTTAGCTAAATAAAGTTGATTTAGCTAAATCACGTTGGTGGGAACATGGTATTACTTTACTTTGCTTTGCTGAGAACGAAGCTAAAAAAAACACGACAAATATTGTTTGTGAAATAGTTTGCTAACTAACTTTACTTAAGCTATTTCTACATTTAAAAATAAAGCAAAGCAAAAGAGACAAACATGGGTCAATTCGCTTTCTCGTTTGAATGTCTACGGCTTTAATCAATACGCTTTAAAATGTTGAGCGAATGGCTTTTAAAGAACGAAAAATTGGCTCTAAAAGAACGAGCCATACGTTCATTGTTTTCTCGGGGTAAACTTGTACTTTGTTTAAAATGAAGAGCTCTATAAAATTCTACCACTTAACGTGTTACTTTTCACTGAGCACACTTATCGGAAAATACCTTTTCCTTCAATCTGTTATTGTTTTGTTTTTAACGAAATAATCAATACAAAGTTGAGATAAAAATACCGATGCAGAGAAAATATAGATTGCCAAAATAGTGTAGTAGATTAGCAAAAAGTGTAACAAACAAAAACAAATGCATAAAATATTGATAAGTGAAGCTATTGCCACAAAAACGTCAACATTTCACGATGATTCTATTCAGCGGATACATTTTTGTTTTCCATGAGAATTAGAAGTATTAGATCGCAGTTCCTGAACAGACGTAATAGATCAGCTATATAAATATGTGGCAAATTCACATCACTGGCTGAAAGCAGTTCTCATTATGTGTTATAACTAATATTACCTATTATTTTTTATTCGAATTCGATTTTTAATTTTTGTTTGTTATACAAGATGATAATCTCCAACCGAACTCAAACGAAATAAGGCTTAACATTTGCCTTAACTACATCTCCACCTTATTGCTGAATAACAAAATTTGACGGATCTACCTACGTGTGGAAAACTAAAAAGCAGATCCAAAATGCATATCACGTTTTATGTAGCCAATGTGGCAAATTTTTTTCTTCGGTAGTAAATAAATTAAATAGGTATTTTTGGCGAGAATGATGATTTAAACAAACTGCGAAATGGGAGCACTTGGTACAAATAAAATAAGAGACATCCCCACCATATGGAATTATGATAGCCGGCCGGCAGTCCGCACTCTTCTTTTCGCCTTACGTCATACATGCACTTAAGTCAATGTAATTTCATATAGCCGGTATGGGATTTAATTTTATTTGCAAGCTCATTGTTAATAATTAAAATAAAATAAGCTCTACAAATCTGAGGACATGGTGCCTTGGGTTATCTCGGGTTAAAAGTAATTGGGATGCTACAATATGAGCAACTCTTTGAACTCGCATCCTGTAGACATATTTCCGAAAGATAGTATTGACATCGAATTGGAATTCCCATGAAATAGTAGTCAACAGAATGTACTAATATCGAACATAACCACATCTTAAACAACTTTGGCACAGAACTATAGTTTATCAGCAAATTTAACTTTCACTTGACGCACACTTTTTTTTAGGAATTTGGAATGGAATAATATAATCATTCAGTACAATTTACACATTCAGCTCTTGTGATTGACTATGGATAACTTTAAAGGCATTTATTGAGCTGAATAATTGAAATCCTTAATCAATAATCCACATTATTATGAACGAAGATAGAACACAAATAGATCACTAGAAAAAAGAACAAAATTCACATACCACCAATGCCAACTTCTTGAACACCTGACGATACCATGTCTCGGAGGATGTCGTTTAATTATCAACTTATTTCGAGATTCCTCTATTGGCATCCGATTATAAACGGTCGAGATCAACAGCTCCTTACTGACTAAACTCATGCTAGTTAGGCTATCTCCAATCAAGTCATGCGCGTGCCTTTGCATATAACTCGCTAGACTGGTTCGGTAAGTAGAAGAAGGGATTTCGCCTACAGATGGTAACTTCATTGGCAACGAAAATAGAGATTTTGTGGGTTAATAGTTTCCTAGCAACCATGTGTGTATTTGCGTAATCATCTTCTGTCGCGGTTGTAAACCCAATACTTTGATACCTACGTGCTGCATAAAGTGCCGGTACTTGGCGACAACAATGTTGAATAATTATTGTTAACTTCATTATATTATATAAATTTGGTTGTTTTTTGAAATATTGCGCAACGATTCTGAAGTTGGCAATAGTGAAGAAGGGGACAGTTTTTTTATTTATTTGTATTGAACACGCCCACTTAACCCAAAATGACATTCATTTTGAGCACGTTAGCCTTTTTTTTTAATGGATATAATGTTAAGAATCTATGCTTTTGAATCAAACCGAAAAATATCTGACAGCTTAAATAAATCAAGAAGCAAAAACTGTTCGTTTTGTTTTTCTAAGTCCAACAAGCGATTGTTGAGTTAGGGCAGTACAATCACCTTTAAGCAAATATCGTGCGAATTATTCAATTTAACATTCACTGACCGCCTTTATAGTAGGTAATAATTAGAGCGCTTCTACTCAACTTAGGTGTATCAATTCCCTTTTCATCCTAACAAGTGATTTGCATTGAATAAGCATTTCGAATCAACATTCAAAATGTGCGTCAGAATCAGAACATATTATAAACAAAATCGATGGCTACATCACAATACCAATACCAAATAAATCAGTTCAGTTTATTTATTTGTAAAGAAACCTGAAACCTCAGGCCATATTCTAGAAGACCCAATTAAGAACCACATTAATTACAAATCAACCGAACTAAAACCTGCCAGAGAAAAAGCAACAAATGAATAAGTAAATACATAATCCAAACAAATAGAAATAAGAAGCGTATCATGTTTGTTAACATTAAAAAATATACAGACAAATAGCCGCTTTGTTAGTTCTTTATAAATCGTTATGACTATACTATAAATATTCATACACTCCATTAAAAGCTACTGACAGTCGAAGAACATAATTTGAAGCAACTGTCATTACATTACCGAATCAGTATGCATAATATCATCTCATATACGAAGGGGTAAAAGCTTATTGCAAAGCTTTCTCTTGTCATTGAAAACAGTACAGTGAAATCTTTGAAATTCAAACACCGGTAAAGGTCTTTGCTCCGGGAATTTTATAGGGTTACCATAAATTTTTTCTATATTATGCAATGTATTTAAAGAAGATTTTGTGATTTTGTGAGATTAAAAATAGTACGGAAACAACTTATGAAATTAAACGATTTGAGGGTTTGATGTTTAAAACCAAACAATGGGCAGAATTAACATTTTTCTCTTTTACCATAATAGTTTAGTTCCATAAATGTCTACTTATAAACGATTCTTAAAAATAAATATTTCTTAAACGACTATTAAGAAACAAAATGCCAAACACCTCTTTTAGGGGTAAATTAACTCTTATTTAATTTTATTTTTTTAGACTGCATAACAACAGTATTATTGTACTCTTATACTCTTATGTGAGTGGCAAATGTCGCTAATATCGTAATTAATTATATATGAACATTAGGCTAAAAATTGCATTTCCTTTACGCGGTGTTAAAAACAATTTGTTACTTCCTTATGAATATAAAAACGAAGTTCGATTTTAGACCAGAGGGGGTGCACATTCTGAAAGTATACAATGATGATTAATACGGAAGTGATAACTGAACTAACTAACTCATTCTTGTCTAAAAAAAAATTAGTACATACATACTTGTTTTTATTACGAACTGAAGATTCTAATATACTTTTCTTATTGCAAACAACTTTAATTGGAACAGACCTATTGTACAAGATTTTCGAGACTGTGCATGCAAGTCAAGTTTTGGTATGCCTAGCTAGTTCTGTGAAATTGGAATATTCAGAACACAAGGATTGCCTTCTAAAACCCATTCGTTTATGTGATTTGAGTGATTATCATTTTACAACAATTAATTAGTCATCCAGTCAATTATGACCTCAGAAGTAATTTAAAGCAGCGTATTTAAAAGACGAAAAAAAGGTTTCGTATACGCCTTGTATATCTCAAATCAAAGGGGAATCATTTTGAAAGATATAAAAATTTCTCTAATTGCACATCATTTATATTTACTAACAGCACACGTTAGTTAAATATCACACTTAATGCAAGGTGTTGAGAAATAAGGGTACAACATTTTATTTCTAATCAATTTAAAATAGCAACCAGCACCGAACGTTAAAGTTATCTTGTGACACTTTGTGTTATCAGCGGTTTCCTCTGCACTGAGTGTACCAGTTACCCACACGTGAACACCAACCGACGTAAACAAACGCCAAGATAATGAAGCTTACCAATAAATATTTTGGTGGCTATATTTTCCATACAAATTTCGCAATTGTGAGCTTCCGTCAATTTAAAGGCGAGACTAAAATTAGTTATTAGTATGGTATAGAGTGACGTTTTTTTGACATGGAAACAATTTTAAAAAACAAAAATTTGTCAGTGATATGATCCCGCTCGTGTTTCCAATTCAAACAAAAAAAAGCCACACAGACCAAAAAGAGTTGTTGAATAATTTTTGTAGTATTTCCCAGTGTAACCTTTGATAGATAAGCAATGTTAGTAGGTGCATTACTTAGAGATGAGTGAACCCCTGTTTATCTACATTAGATTCAACAGAGACGGAGTCAAAGATATTCAACAAAAAAAATGTTGCATACACATAGGCAGTCTGACAAATTTAAAATTTTCAAAGGCGCACCAACGCTTACCAGTAGTATTTATCTGCTCTAAAAGGTAAACAACCCTACCCTCAGTTGTGATTTTACAAACTATTACATAAAATTTGAATAAACACCAGCCTTTTGTAACAGTAATACATGCAAATTTATGAGCACTTTCTCATCTGTCTGAGTTTGTAAGGCACTAACTCAACCTGTCTGAAAGCAAATACGGAAACGTGCTTCGGAAATCTATTATTATGTGTGCGAAACCAAAATTGTATAGTTATTTAGTTTTAAACAATATTTGATGATTTATTACCCGAAAGCTTTCCCAAAGACTTGGAGAAGTCGTGTTTACCAACCAAATAACTAAATATCAACATAGTGATATCTACCGTTTTCCATGTCATTTTTGTTTATTGAGCTAGGTTTCAAGACGTGCGATCGAATCCGTGACTCAAAATGAGAACATTGAATCAAGTCTAACATTTTCTTCTCTATCGGTGGCAGAAAGACCGAGAGCGAGAGTGGCTACTAAACAAAAAGTCATAACGATGAGCTTGTTTGAAAGGGTTTCGACAACATTTTCACTATTTTGCTGAACAGTTCGGAGTGAACCCAAACGTCAACTAACAACCTTCAATTGCGCGGGCAAAGTTCTCTTCATATGCGCCATTTTAGGCGAGATTTTTCTCTAGTGAGTTGACCCTTTTGGTTAGAATGGAAGACTGTGAGAAAATAATGAATAAAAAGCTGGCGGAACAGCTCCGAATAGGTACCCTAAGCCTAGCTTCTCACAACCATTCGTTTGTGTGAGTTTTTATTTTTTGGGACGAATTTTAACGACATACTAAGCCGAGTCTAAACGACTTTAAAAACTGTTTCATGACAGTTATACACTTGGATATTTGTCAGACGTTCGCGAAAGGTGGTGTAGTGGAAAAAATCCTTGAAATGTTATATATATAAAACACTGTTTACTGTGAGCGACTAATTGTTCTTCTCCTTCATTCAAATGCTGATCTACAAAAAATCGAAAACGGACCTTAAACTCTGTACACGCATTGAGCCGTTTTCTCTTTTGGAATAAAACAAAAAATAGCAAAGTTAGAGTGCATTCGTATGTGACTATCACCGACTTCAAAGTTTGAGGAAATGCCAGATGAAAATTTCTCATTTTACAATGAAAGTGATCAAATAGTTGGAATAAATCCAGTAAAGTATTTTTATATATTTTATTCCCACTTTCATACACTAATTTTGAAAATATTAGAAAGGTGGCATTTGATTTAATAACATTTAATATTACTATATATAACTAAAAAATTGGAAAATACATTTGGGTCACCCTATACTAAAGTGATAATATGTTGATATGGTTTATTATTGGCTTTGCGCTGTGATCATAAAAGGCAGTGGTGCCTGTCGATATTTTTTTTCAGATTTCCGAGGCATACATTTTCTTTGATTTGAATTGTTTTGCGTTTAAAAGGCAACATTTTTCTAAAACGAACGAAGTAAAACTTAATTATTGGTTGCAATGCCTATGCACATAATGTGTGGGGAATCACCGCATAGCTTTCCAGTGGTTAAACCCGGAAGCGATCGTTCAGTAGTTTAGCACACTCTCCCTTGCGCTCAACCGTTCTATACTGTCTAGCAAAATCAAACTCTTTTGTTTATGTAAAAAAATGCTTCTATTTTTTATAGATTTAATGATTATTATTTAGTTTTGTTGGATTCTTTGTCTGATACTAACTTGTGTTTAAGGCTTAAGAAATTGGAAATAAGTCTTCAGAGTAGCAACTAGGCTTTTTTTATTGGAAAATACCTTCAGCTTTACTACTTTCCATTAGTTTAATAATTTAATTTAATTGCTTAATACAAGCTTATTAAAAAAAAACATTCTATTAACATTGCACAAACAATTAAGATGGCTCGATTTATCGCCGCTTGTACACGGACAGCTATGGAATATTTACTTTACAATAAGCCTTGAACTCGACTAAAAAAAAAAAAAACAGGGACAAATATTATTTAGGGATTTTCGTGAACATATTTTTATGACAAATTTGGCATGTGCCCAAGAGCGCCACGACCCGACGGACACATTCCTAGACAAACCTAGTTCTAATCAATAAATTGACTAAAATAAGGAAATGAAGCAAATCTCGCAAATAAAGTAGGCATTCATCTATGCAGAATGGAAAACAGTTAGAAAAGGGACTAATGATCAGTCACCTTTAAGGTAGACAATTTCTCTGTTACGGCCTACAAACGCAAACGTGTTTTCCGCATTCGATATTATCGGTATTCATCTCAATAAAGTGCATGAAAATAGCTTGTGTTGTGAGACGAAACTGCTGCGATGAAATCATCGCGATACACATCAGGGGAAGGTAATTTTCACAATCCCAATAATATTAACAGCGCGATATCAGTTACTGGACTCTCGAGAATCTGTTTGTTTATCCACCTACCAGATGAGTTATCTCTCAATATATTTACCAAAATCAGTGATATTGTCTACACCGTCCTCCTTCACACAATCGACCTAATCACTTTCGCTGCCGCTTTGAATTTTAATTAGCCCGATAATTATCTCAATCGAATGGCCTCAAACTACCGCTCTCAATGCTGCTATTGTTATTGTTGTTCACAACCATAGTCGAGTGCTTGCGACAATCTACTTAGCGATTCTATTCAGCATCGAAGCGATACTTGAAAAAGTCGTGTTTATTTGCTGGAAGTACAGTAACTAGTTGTGTTGTCGTCAAGAAAAATTACGTTTTTTGCCTTGCAGTGCAAAATTCCATACAGCACTTTGTCAGACATCTAGAATACGCAGGCAAAATCATCTGAAAATATCCAGTTACAACCAACCCCATAATCGAAAGGCGTGTAGTGTGTACGACGTACGGATATAGCAAGTACGTTACTATTTCACTTTTGATTAGGTAATTGGTTTAACGCATTGAAAGTCTACCATGAGTGATTCCTAATAAATTCGGACATAAATCATATTTTTTTGTGTAATTTATTTCCATAAAATAACTAAAATTATCGATAATTATTTACAGATTACATCTACAGGTGCTGTTATTGGAGATTCATAACAGACAATACATATCCGGTTGCATTATTATAAGCGGAGCGGAAAAGGGAAACACGACGTGACTACCAAAGACTTTTGAATTTGAATTCTCTTTGAATAGAGAAGATTTTGGAACAAACTGTACACGATTTGCATGCGGAATAAAAACACGAGTCCAATCAATCGGCGGGTAGTGGATTGTGTGTGGAGGGTATTAGACATGGAAGAGAGTTATCGAAGAGATTTCACACAGCGCGAGAGCGGCAAACACAAACTACACACAAAGGACATTTGTTGATAGCAAAGTCAGGAATAGTATTTCAATCATTTTAAAGAACTATGTTCGTTAAAAAAATAAAACAATTAAAGGCCACAAACTTACATTTAACTTTAACTGTGTCATCGAGTAGGTCTTGATCCTCTGCAGCCATTTTCGATGGTATATCCTTTTAAAATATTTAGCACTTGTTCACTTTCACTTAGAAATTAGTAAAATAAAAAAAAAAATATTTTTTGTTGACAATATTTGTTTTTTTTTGGCAGTGACTTATTTTTAGGAACACATTATTGTTGTTTAAAAACACAATTCAAAAAATTCTAAGTAAACCAAAAATAAACGCAAAACACCGTCGTTCGAGATCCGTTTATAAACTTGCGATACCGTGACAGACACCGACAACAATGAAATGAAAATACGAAATACGTGCTGTGCAAAGCGCACGACTGCGGAAAATTCTTTGCGAAATGTTAATTCAGACTGAATGAAGGTCCGCTTCTCGATGAGCTGTATATTGGCGCCTAATAAACGCAAAACACTTGACGAACATAATACCAACGAACTTGGGACTTCTCTTTATGTACTCTTAAAGGGGACGAGAAATCCAAAGCATGCTTGTGCTTGTATATATATACACTTTGGTTGGCGTAAACGTAAACACATGTTTTGGTTATTGGTTGTTGTTGGATTTGTTTCGCTTGCCTATGTACGAACATGGTCTCTCTTGGCCTTAGCTGTGTACAAAAGAGAGCGCTTCTTAGCTTTCATCTGGTTGGTGTATGAGTGATGTCTGTCAGTTCGGCCAGATATAATGTTGGGGTATTCGCACTCTGAGCACACTCCAGACAGTTGGACTTTGTTATATGGAATCGAATTCCAAGACACTGTTCAGGTAAATCATATGTAGCCTACGACGTCAAATTGCCGACAAAGATAATTTTAGTTGCTATTGAAAATTATGATTTGTTGACATATCTACCATTTGGGGAAAAGGTAGCTTGCATGGTGGTTTGGATAGAAAATAAATTATATGTTCGCTTCGTGCATGCATGGCGTATACGTAACGTTTTTTTTTGCAGTAACTTTTTTATGGAAAGTTGTTTTTGTTATCTGTCCGCCTATTCCAATGTTTAATCCGAGTAGACTTATAACTGTAGGTCGTAGTGGATCTGTGCACTAGTGCACTCAACAACAGAGCGAAGGGGTTCGAAGATAACTCACGTGTGGATAAAAAAGATTTACTGGTATGCTAGAGTGAAAAATCCCAAATTTGTGCAAAATATCCCAAAAATGATCCTTCTGAAGACAAAGGTAATTTGTTCAGAAAATAAGTGTGAACCAGTAGTTATATTCACAATACGAAACTGAGAAGCAACATTTTTTTATCACAGCTCACCACTGTTATCGGTCTGGAAAGCCTGATCTTTTGTACACGGCACATGCAGATAATCAAAATGTCCAAAAACTTGCGTGTTCCTAATTGCTGAGTAGAGCGGTAATGATGACGGTGAATGTTTATAATTTTTGTGTGTATTTTTCAGAAAACAGTGCAGATCAACAAAAAGAACAGCTCAATGCCCTGATCTGGATTTAGCCAAAGGGCGATCGCAATGAAATTAAATGATAATTGATAAAGGGTATAGGTACAACTATTACGGAAAATGTTTATTGCTTCGATATGCGATAGCAGGATTTTAAATATAAGAAATATAACATCGAGCAAGACATATCAACACCTGAATCTCTTTGATGAAGCACTGCAGATTTAAGCTGCTCGTACTCTTTTAAAGAGCCGTTGCTTTTAAAATGATAATCCTTTTGTAAGTCAGAAAGCAACATAAAACAAGTAAAAGTGTTATCATCGGCCTGGTCGAAGTTTGATGCCCTGCATGTCATGCAAAATTGGTTTTGTATGGGAGGTACCAGAACTACTTGACCGACATAGTCCATTTTTAATACCAACCTAACGACGATAAAAATAAGTCATTTAATTTCATTCGTCTATGTCAATTCCTTTGGACGCTATCGTACTTTCAATAGACAGACGAACAGACAGACAGACAGACGGACATGGCTAAATCAATTCATAATGTGATCCTGATTCAGAAAATATATATATAGTTTATAAGGTCTCCGGTGACTCCTTCTTGGCGTTACAAATGTAATGACAAAGTGAATATACCTTCCTGTGGAGGGTATAAAAATGGCGGCAAAATAAAACGATGGCAAATCGATTTCCCTTTAACAAAAGCGTAAGCAATGCTACTTTTGTTAGATAACTAGTTTTTTTTTTCCGAGATAACGAGGCTGCCAAGAATGACTCTAATTGTTTCCATTGAATAAAACAGTTCTGCTGCTCAAGAAACTGACTGCCATCTACCTCGACTATAATATAATTATTTCAACGCCCAGTCCGGTAATGTTTTAATTTCACTGTTCATTTCACAGAGAAAGAGGGCCTATGTGAATTATGTTCACAATAATGTTGTTCACCCGTCCGTCACCATAAAAGCTTAAAATCTGTTTGCTTTTCTTTTAAATTTATTTTTGCGATTCACGATGAATGACTGACAGCGAGTTATTTGCAGACCTTTTCAGTTGTAACCAGTATACATTTTCTTAGGCTTAGTCGCGTATTCTAGCAACTTTTTATCATCGCTGTTGTTGTTTACTATCTTCTCACTATAAAATTTTGAGGTCAGACTGAAAGCTGCCGGCATTGCCGCAGGGGAAATGCCAGCTTATGTGAGGAAAATTTAACGAAAATGCCATGCTCTCTTTGACGTATATAGGAAGAATAACGGTGGTATTACTAATAACAAACACTACCCTCTCAAGGCGCACCCTGTCATTGCGTGCACTCATTAATTTGAAAATATATCACATTCGAAAAACACGTGACGTTTGTGTATTTGACCAAACCAAAAATAGTTCCACTACTCAGGAAAATTGCGAGCACTCAACATGAGAGATAACTTTTCAAATGGAATTGCCGATTTTGTTATTGTCCACTAAAAAAGTGGAAAGCGATCAAACTTTTGGACGACTGTCAAAGAAAATTAAGCTGTTGGTTCTTTTTTTATTTAATGCGTGTGCCAAAATAAATCCAGGTAGCTAACCTGTGGCGAGCTGCCATTTATTTAATTTGTTTGTTAAATAGTAAATTCTTAGTGTTAGTAGATGGAGTGAGTTAAGGTAGGTATATATCTTATTGGCGACAAGGGAAATTGTTTAATTTGCTGAAATTTGCATTGGGTGACTCATTGGAGACATGGAATTTCGTCAACAAAATCACAAGTTACTCATGTATCTACGCCTCTTGTTAATTATTTTATCAAACGCACGTTTTATCTATTTAGGTTGGACTAATACAATAGAATGAGCAAAATATCTTGCTGTTATTGTAATAGAGGGAATGCAAAATTCGATTGGCAGGCATCGTATTGTACCCTATCCGACTTTTGAATTATCTCTAATTAAATCTTTGTGCAGAGTTTGCACCTAAAGCCTAGTACGCACCTGTTCCGGAACGAAATTTTCTCTGTCTCCAAATGGACAGCGAAACGTTTGCGAAAAGGCAGTGGAAAATAATTTGTGGAGAGTTCCATCAGCTGAAGAAGAAGTAGCAGTGTTACCAGCACTGGGTATTTATCCCTGATTTGGCTAATCGATCTTTTCACTGGCTCCTTAAAATTGTCATTGGAATTTATACTAATTTACGGCTTTACTTTAAAGTTTGGCGATTTATATGCTCCTTAGAAATTTATACAAATTTACTTCTATTGCGAACGTACTTTTTTTGTATAACTAAAACTTTCTTAAAATTAGTTGTTTTCGATTAGGTATTTCAGATTTCGATCTGAGATTTTAGATTTCGGCTGCTAAATCGAACATTAAATCCGAATTTTGTTGGTTCTTTTGTGTATTGAGTTGGCCGCAAAAAAATACTTCTTTGCAATTGATTTTCACACAGTTATACCAACCCATTTCAAAATAATTTACTATAAAAACACGTTTCCATAGGCGTTTTTATTTTGTTAATATTGGAAAATGAAAATTAGAAAAGTTTTTTAATTAGTTTGTGTTGTTTGTTGTTTTTTTTTTATTTAATGGGGTCGCCTTTAAAAACAATGTAATCAAACTAAGGTGACCTGAATTAATAAAAAAATGCGCACTTTTGATCATTATATTTTATCCTTATAAAACCTGGTTACACTGCAGTACAAATGTCAAATTTTCGCAAGCAATTAATGTCCCTGACAATAAATGTGTGCGAAAAGAGGGTGGAGAATTGTACCACACAATTTACTACAACTATCCACTTATCCGCCATCATTTCGCATCAACTGCGTACTGCAAAACGAAAAGAAATTTTTCGTTCATGATTGTCTCATTTTTCTATGGGATTTTTCGTTCCGGAACAGGTGCGTACTAGGGTTCATATTTTGAAAGTTGAACTTTTTGTTCTAGCAGGAGAGTTTTTTTTTTATGATTGCGCTAGAACCATGAGCAGAACATAAAGAAAGTAATAAATATGAATCGGTTCAAAAGCGCAGTAGAACTTTTTCCAGCTATGCTGTTGTTCTCAAACTTTAAGACGGTATTGACATAGGTACTTGATCATTTGGGTTATCTTCTTTTTTAAGTTAATAAATTTGTGTGTGTATTGTATTCTATTGTTTAATTAACAAGTTAAACTCTAAAAATCTGTCTAGTCATCTTTTCAAGTATATTTCACGCGAGCCAGGTATATTTGTGAGCCACAAAGCTGGTACACAACAAACAATTTATAGTTTACGTGACCAGCAACTAAAAGTCCACTTGAACCATTTTTCGAACTCCATTACTCTTGACGATGCAGATACAATCTGATATGAATCTACCCTACAACAGCAAATATCAGCGATAATCATTGTTCATCTCAAATTAGTGTCTTTCTGGCACATACTCTTCAGTTTGGTCAAAACTAGATTTGACTTGTTTCGTTTGATTTATGACATAAGCTCCAAGTAGCTGTGGGACATAATTCATTATTTATTATGTTTTTTACTATTTCTTCTATTGCATTGCGATCGATGTTTTTGTTTATGTGGCTCATTAGCGTTTCGGTAATTTGATCGAATTAAAACCAATTCAAAGTTTCAAATTACTTAGATAAAGAGCGGGAAAAACAGTTGAACAGTTGGGCAGCACTATTCCGCATGCAGTTTTTATTTTATTGATAAGAGGTTTAATTTGTTTATGTTATTTTTGTATTGGCGACTCGTTATAGAGGTCCCAACAAATTGAATGATAGAAATGTCGTGGATGAATGTATGCTTATCTACATTTTTTTCGTAGTTTATACAAGGCGAATGCGTCTTCACAATTTTCCAATTGAGTGTTACAAGAAACCAATAGAAACCAATACACGAAAGCCATTTTCTCACGTACATTATCTTCACGCTTGTTAGGCTCTAAACACAGTTGCTTCTGCTATGATCATCCACGCTTAGGTGGCGCTAACACAACGGTAATTAAGGTGTTAATTAGTGATTAGACAATTGTCTGAACAAGAAGTTTTAGATTTTTATAGTACCGCTTATAATCGCCGCTTTTAAGAGCATTCGTTCGCTTCTCCGTCTAAAGTAAGAGATGACTAAAGTGTAGTATGTCTTCAGAGTCCCTACCAAATCTCAATCCGCTGCGATAGCTACAGTGCCTGAGAGTAGGAATCTGTACACACTGAAGTAATTCTTGAATCTTGATTTGACTAGTTTCGTTTGATTTATGACATGAGCTCAAAGTTGCTGTGAAACATAATTCATTACTTATTATGTTGCTGATAGAGCTGGGCATAGAGGAAGTTATTAGTCAATGGATAGTCTCTATGCTCAGAACAGGAAGTATTCTGGCAACACTATGCAATAGTCACTTAACCAAACTTGCCCATACTCTGGCTAATGGTTATTAACGAAATTCTAGTAAAAAAAAGTCAAAATTGTCGCGTATGCGGATGACGTGGCGATACTTGTGTCAGGGAAGTTTCTCTCCGTGATTAGCGGATTTATGGTTGCCGCTCTAGACAAGGTTAACACCTGGGCTGCAGGTTACCGCATCGGCGTTAACACGAGCAAAACTGGACTGATGCTGTTCACTACCAAAACCAAATTACACGGTTTTATCCGCCCCCGTCTATATGGCCAACCACTCGCATTACCCTTCAGCGCTAAGTATTTGTGCATCATGCTTGATACAAAATTTAATTGGAAACAAAACGTCGAACACAGGCTAAGGACGGCGTTTATTGCCTTCTACGGCTGCAGCAAAACCCTCGGAAAGAAGTGGGGACTTCAACCAAAAATGATTTTGTGGATGTACACGGCCGTAGTGCGCCAAATTCTCAAAGGCTACAACCTGACAAAACTAAAAGGATTGCAAAGAACAGTCAGTATAGGCACAACGGGTGCAATGATGTCGGCCCCAACGGATGCCCTTACTGTGCTTCTGCACCTTGACCTACACATCATAGATACCGCACTATGCAGCCCTATAAAAGTCAGGGAGTCTCGGTGCTGGAGGCAATCCCGTATGGCCACAGTAACATCCTGGACGAGTTACCAAAAGGCATGGTCACGTTTCCAATCGAGTACATCATACCCCAACTTAATTTCAAAAAAGGCTTCCAGCTAAGTTTCCCTTCCAGAGCTCAGTGGAAGAGGAACGAAGTAGTGCAGGGTTTCGAAGCGATCTTATGGACCGACGGATTCCACTAGGAGTGGTCAAGGGACAAATTCTTTTACATTTCCTGCAGAAAGCGAATCTCCAATAGAGGGGGTTGACAAACAAGGAAGATATGGCGTACATACGATCAAATCAATCAACGGACATGGGCGAGTTGGGATTCCACACAACCCTCATTGACGCAGTTGCGGGAATATAAATGCGAAAGAAATTGTCTCCCATTTTCTCTGCAAATGTCCGGCCCGATTGCGCACACTGAACCAAACTTTTTTCCGACGACCTTAGCGACATTTCGGGTAAAGGAAATTTTAACATAATCCGTTCTTCAACTCCACAGGTTGGATATAGGCACCGAATGCATCACACCCTTAACAAACATCACATTGCTTCTATCAATTTAAGGAGTATTTCCCGCTTAATATTAATAACTCGTTTGTCGGAAATTAATAGTGTCTACAATTTTGCAGCTCTCCCCTCTTTTCTCAGCGTTCAAAATTTTCAAATACTAATATGAAAAGATGTATATCAAGCAATTTTAAAACTAGTTTCGGGATGGAGATTTTCTGAATTCATAGTCAAAGTCTGGTAGTAAAATTTACAAATTTTATTGTTTCTTCCTCCGCCGGAAGGTGAAATTATGCCTCGATTCGTGGACCACCTGTTGAATAAAACAGAAAGGATTGCAACCAGAAAGAATTATTTTTAACGCTGGTAAAAGGTTCTGCCGATCTCTCAAATAGATGTTTACCTCTCACGTTATATTTCTACCGGAACCGCCTTGTTTGTGGAAGAATTTACGATTACAACTACAAGGCTGCCATTTTATATTTTTGTTATTCAGTTAAACAGTGAAAGCGAGGAGTAACAACGTTTTTCACTCAGTGCCGGTCCATTTGCACAAGCAAATGTGTGCTCATTAAAAAACGCACATTTTAACAAATGCATTTTTTTTCTGATATCCTAACCTACCATACATATCCATAACGATATTTAAGCTATCATCCTAAAAGATTTCATGTTTTTTTGTCGGAAACGGAAAACCTTGTAACTCCATTCAAATGCATGTTTACAATTCGCTGTTGTACAATACTTTTATTTTGTGATACATGAACCGGACTTTAATTGTTCACAAAGAATATTAAGGGCATTCACTTAAACGCGTAAAAGCCTCATAAACTGCGTAAGCTGCATAAATTTACCACCTCGTAAATGAACTGTCAGATTTTGTATGGCGAATAGTTGTTTACGCAGACCTCATAGTTTTCTGCGACGATTTAGGCTCGGACCGCGACCGCGGAAAGTTGCACAGACGTCTGTTGTTTATTTGTTTACAGGGGTTTGTTTTTAGGAACATCTCAAACTGGTAAGAATATAATTTTGAGCAAAACGAAAAAAATAAATTCAAACGCACTCGCTTGAATTTTGTTAATTTGGAAATAATTTACGCAATTTACGCAAGGATATTTATGAGGGGTGTTCACTTAAAGCACCGCCGAAATTTATGACTTTTGCTGCATACAATTATGAGAAAGTATCCAATTCTGGATAATTTCCGAGATTGCGCACATCGAGCAATGACGTTTCTAAACATCCCCAGAAACGCTATAAATTCATTAGTAATCCAGGCGCCAGCGACCGCAAATACCAGACAATAGCTTTTTTCGAAAACTGTTTTTTTTCCACTCAGAAACGTTTGAAAACAAAACGCGAAAATCTATTCTCCGCTCAACACGTTGGCCAGGGGACACCCTTGATTTTTAATTATTTTTCCCATTCTACATATTATGTATTTTATTTCGTGTTATATTATGCGACACATGTGTCAAGTTTTTTATTTTTAGCTTAATGAGATGTCTACATTCCGAAGTCGAAAAGAAGACAATTTAAAGTTCATGGACATCCTTGCCTAGAGTTTTTGAACAATAGGTCTGTGAAAATAGTTTTCAAATGATAAGGAAATATTTTTTCTGAATTTATTTTAAATTATAACAACTTGTTGACAACACTAATAACATACTATCGTTGAGCTCTGCCAATTGCCTGCCTGTCTGCTGCGTCTGTATCTGGGAATGTTTGCAATAAAATCAGAAATACACCCACTTATGTAGTGGAAACTGGGAATGTTTCAATTGGGGTATTATTAAAATCTCTTGAGTCTTGAATATCTACTGCAGAAAGTACTAACAAGAATTGCACTTAGTTTCAAATGCAATTGAGAAGCAATTTATTATATATATTTTCTGCGGACTTTTGCATGGAATGCGAGAGATTTAAATTTTATACACACGATGAATCTGTTCCAAATGAAATAAATAAAAAATAAAAGTTTCGATAGCGAATTTTAGAAATAGCCGGCGACGACAAACAATACATGTGAAATGAACGCAATTTGTTGTTCAATGTTTATTAGTCTGCTAATTGATTTGGAACTTAAAGCACTCAATTTACACAATAGACGTGACTTTTTAAAGTAAACATTGCAAATGTGCATACGAAATAATTAAATTCACTTTCCGAGAAGTTTCGTACTTTGTGCTGCAGGTGTCATGAAATTCTTAACGTGCATTTCAATTGATTTCTGAGAGTTATTTGAAAGTTGCTTTATCGAAATGAAATAAAATCATTCTGACAGGACGGAAAATTTAGTGTCAATCGGCGATACTAATAATCGTTTTTGGTGTTCAGGCTAAATTTTTCGAACTCACAATGGATATATTTTCCATACAAATTTGCATATTGTGACCTACAAAACATATAAGGTGAAGGTTAAGAATGATTATTAGTAAGACCGAATCTGAATTCATTTCAGTCCCCAGAAACGCCACTACAGCTTCTGTGTAGAGTGGAAGAGTGCTTGGAGCGTTTTTGGAAATTTGCATACATATTTCCATTATTGGGATACATTTTTCGTAAATATTCGAAATCATGCTCAACAGATCAACCATCAATCAGGGGCATACGTATTTTTTTCCTCATAATTGAATTATCTGGCACGGCTTAACACTATAGGTTTTATGAACCTCCGTTGATAATAATTATCACACTTAGAGTGGGTACAACTGAAAGGTGCAGGAAAATAACTTTACTGGCAATAACTTCAGATGGGAAACAACTTCACTTCGAGTGGGAAATATCTTCACATAGTAAAAGTGAAATTATTTCCCACTTAAGGTGAAGTGTGGCGCAGTGGCTTAGTGCTTAGTATGTTGGACTACTATGCACTATCCCTCCCCGGTTCGAAACAAGAAAAAAAACCAAATTCCAACTTAGGTTTTTTTTTTAATGCGCCAGCTCTCGCGAAAGTCTGACAAAGATCCGAGAGTATAACTGTCATGAAAGAGCTTCTTAATTGGCCGTTTGGTCTCGTCATAAAATTGTAGATCCCTTCAATTCATCCCAAAAATAAAAACTCAGACAAGACGAATGGTTGTGAGAAGCTAGGCCTAGGGTCCATACGGACCTGTTGCCGCCAACTATTTTTTTTTTTTAATGTGAATGTATTTCACTGCACCGAAGTGAGAAATATAAAATAAATAATAATAATTTAATTTATTTTTTAATTCTTTAAACAAAAACAAAATCCAAATTAAAATTTTATGACTCAAAAGTCAACATACACATTTATCTATAGCTCATCGAAAGTCGGAATTATTTTAAAAATGGATATAAATATTCATTACAACGTTGGATAATATTCAATTGCTATAAAATCCGTCTTTCGACATCAACAACCAAAACAACTTAATTCTACATTGTTATCGATTGCTCGTTTATTATTTGAAAAATACTTTTAAACGTACGCATTCTTTTAAAATAACCCATTTCATTCCGAAATATCAAGCTTTTTACTCTTTTACTCTTCTACCCAAATAACGCGTTGAAGACAGTTTTGACTTAGTGCTCAGGGATCACAGACTAATTCCCTTTACTTTGAATATCGACTTCAAATGAGAGAGAAATGTAAAATTTTTTTAATTTTGTTTGAATTTGTTTTGTTTCTTAAATTAGATCCAGAAAAAGAGATTCCCACAAACAATCTAATCGATAAATCGATTTATTTTTCATTCCAATAATAACTAAACTCACTTTGGGATAACAAAAAACATATCTAACTTGAAGTCTTCTTTTTTATTCCCTCCCAACGTAATCGCTTAGAAATGACTCAAGTTAAAAAAATATCGATAAATCGCCGCCAATATAGCGATTATAAAGATAAGTAGTGTAAGCAGGCGAACCGAGTGGCAATCTCTATTAAAATCAAGTTTTATGTTTCCATTAGAACAATAAAAATATATAGGCAAAAAGTCAGTGGTCGACACTACAAGCAATAATTAAAAAGCTATTTAATATTTCTGTTGTATGTTGTTAAACTTGTTCAACTTTAATTAAAAATTACATACATTTAAACAAAGTTTGAAAAAGAATATATGCAAGTGCATATTTTCCTGAAGGCACATTTTTAAATTTTTTATAGTGAAGAAAGGCAAAAGAGGAGATGTTTGCTGAAAAATCTAAATTTTCTGCTTGTTATATTTCTAAGAATACAACCCACCGCACTGGAGTCGAAATCGCTGCTCCTTTCAATCATTGCACAGGAAGTGGACGAGCTTACGTTTTTCTAAATAATCTGTGTCACTTTAAATTTTCAAGCCCTTGCTAAACTGTTTGAAGTTTTCGTTGGCGTGACTTATGTTGAATATTCTTGGCAGCTGTCAGTTGCCGGGTGCGTTCATCGCGTTGCTGAACAATTGATACTGGGGATATTGTGTTACAGTTGCACACGTATGGCCTTACTAAAATTCATTTTCAGCCTTCATTTTATATATTTTGTACGTCCCAATATGTAGTTTTGTATGGAAAATTTCGACGTTGTGATTTCGACAAATGTAGTCTGGACAGTAATGTGGTTTTCGATTGAACTTCTTCAGATTTTCTCTCAGATTTCAGATTTCGTGTGTCTAATCGAACATAAAAATGTCATTTTCTCTTTTTGTGTTGATATACGTACGGTTCGAATATGTGTACCCTTCGATACTTTTCTGAGCGTTTTGCATTCACTGGTTAAACATTCTAAATTTTCGCCCAGATTGATTTCTAAACATTTGTACATATATAATTAACAAAAATAGATCCACCCGATGCAATACATTTCTTTGCAGTTGAAAAATTTCACGAAAACGTAAACAAACTCCTCTAGTTGTCAAACTCAAACGTACTTGTATTGATAAATCTGAAGCAAATCTGAGAAAAAAATCTATATTCGCAAAAGTGCTCTGAAATCTGAAAAAATTGCTTTTTTTTTTGATTGAGCAAAAAACGTGTTCTGAGAGCGCCCAATCGAATACCACATAAAAGTGATTTTATTAATACCGCGCGTAGTGTTCTACCGTCATTAGCATTTACTGTCATCTATAAATAGTTAAAGCCTTGCAGTGTTTTGTTGCTCTTTTGTGCTTTAATATTGCTTGTGTGTGGGAAGTGCTTCGTTTATTTCTCCTCCAGTATTGACGTTCCACAGTGGGTGCGGAAACAAATGGAAGTAACAATCTCTACCAACACTTGCCGGCTCCTGAACAAAGGTCAACAGTGACTAAACAGCACGATGACCGTCAGCACTTTGCTGTAAGTTTTACGAATTTCATTTCAACTATAGATTCAAAATTAATGATAAGTATGGTATGACTTACACCGATACCGTGCTTATTTTATATACACAACAAAGCAAAGGACAAATACAAGAATAAAGTTGAAATTCATTGAGACGCGCTCAAGCTTTCCGTTTTTTTTTTTAGCATAGTGCTTCCTGAGGTTCGTTCGAAATTATGTAAATTATGCCCAACGAATTCATATTGTATCTATTAATCAGTCAATTTCTGCGGTCAGATTTAATTTATTAACGAGACAGACTAATTGATTAACGCCATTAAACAACACTTTTACAAAAAGAAACCATACTCAGACTGTTTTATTGCAAATGAATATTATTATTTTTGTGTGGAAAAAATAAATTTAATGCCAGTACAGTACAACAAGACTATTTACTATTTTCATATGTAAATGTAACTTAACTACCGACTACAACTTATGAGTAAATAGTATATAAAATGAAAACATTTTATCAGTTGACGAACGAAAACACACTAATTAACTTAAATTCTCAGGTAAGATATCAGACTTTAAAACACAAAATAAAAATGGAAAAAGAAATATAAACTGTCGCATCAGTTCCCCGTCATCGAGATAAGACTAATGCGGCGGGGCGACTCCGATCCACCCTTAACTGGTTTCGGGATTAGAAAACCCAGGCCGCCAGCAAGAATCAAAGAGATCCCTGTTGCTAGAAATGCACTTTCGCAGTGGTTACTGATGAGCACGCCAACAATGTTAGCTCCGACTACACTGCCCAGACGTCCCATCATCAGGGAAATGCACACAGCCATGGCCCTGTGGAAGGTATCGATTAGTGTGAATTTTCTTGAGGGGAGGAATGTGACTCACCTCAGCCTGGTTGGGTATAGATCGACTGTAGCTGCACTGAGGACGTTTATTCCCAATCCGCAGAGGAGTAGGATCAGATACAGATATGTGGCCACCATTGGTAGGTTCACATATATTGTGACAATTCCACAGACCCCACAGGCTGCCAAGATAACAACTGCAATAGAGGTGAACGTCAGGAGTGCATAGAGCAAAATCGGAGGCCAAACTTACATAAAATCAGGGTCTTCCCCACATTGTTAATGATCCATCCAATAAGAGCGAATCCAACTGCGTAGAACAGCTCCAACACCAGCGAATGTTGATAAGTGGATATTTCCAGCTTTTCGATGCAAATCTCCTCGCCACCGTTGTGATGTTGCTCGAAGAGCAGGGCCTGCTTTGCATACACCACTTCGCAGATATAGGTCTTGTTGTTGGGGTTGTCATTCATGAACTCCGCAATGCTGTTCAAGATGTGTGGGAACCACATATACATTCCATTTGAGGTTACGAAAATCCAAAACTGAATCGTACAAATCAAGACCGTTGTACGCATGTATTCCCGATTGAAGAGCGGTTGCGTTTGCACCCACATCGATTTGAAGAGAGCTATAGCAGGGTTTGCCGCAGTCACCGCCATCTTGGGCTTCATGGATGCATCAATGTCTTCCAACACATGGGAAATCTATATAAAAAATAATTAAATCAGACCCTATTTTCAATTTAACGGTCCATCTGCCTTACAGGATACTCTTCCTTAGCCTTCCCCGTGTTCCAACTAAACATGGTCCTCAAAATCTCCACAGTCATCTCCTCTTTCCCCTGAGAGAGTAAGAACTTTGGACTCTCTGGTATCTTAAACAGGCACAGACCGCAAATGAACCCTGGAATCCCACAGACCACCATAAACAGCCTCCAAGGCTTGTAGGTGATCGCCAGGAATGGAATATCCAAACGCCACTCTTGATTGATGACAAGCCATGCAATGGCGGGCATTAACATTGCCCCAACTCCGAAAATGAAAGCAGCGCCCATGATCGCTCTGGAACGGGTCTTCTCGGTGTGGAATTCACCCAGGTAGGCGTAGATCGTTGCCGAGCCACCAGATATGCTAAACAAGATTTCCGTCAATTTCATCTCAAAATGTGAATAATTGTTTTCTTACCAAAATCCATTTAGGTACCGCAGAACCACCAGCGCCCAGAAGTTGTTGGTGAAACTTGACAGCAACGTGAACCCGAAACCAATCAGCAACGTTGGCCGAATTATTTGCCTTCTCCCCGTAGTATCCGCCAGGAAACCCCACAAATGCGAAGTCGTGATTATCCCCACAAATCCGATGGCACTGAGGACTCCTCTTTCTTTGATCGACAAGTGAAGATCACATTGCGATACAGGCAAGACGTAACTTATTCCCAGTGTTTCCAGTAGAACATTTGACAAGATCAACCCCGATATTAGGATGACGATATAATTGAATTTACCGAATGCTGGAAGAGAGAAGAACATTTATTTTAAATCAAAGACTGCTCTGGTACAATAGAAAAAAACTCCTATAGCAATCCTGAAAAGGTCAAACGAGAGTAATTCAGCTTAAGGTAGAATGCCATTCCAGCATTGGAATCTTAGTGATGTCTTTAGTAGGATGAGAAGCCATTTTGTGGCAGTTGACAGAAGTCAAGTTAACTCTCGTCAATAAATTGACACCAGCCAGCTTAAGCTCACTTAATCCTAGTTTAGCTGGCGTTTTGATGAGGGATTTATCGTGTACAAGCCCATGTCAAAGAAATACGTGTTTCAATTAGCTACATTATGCACAGCAGATGCTTGGAATGACAGATGACAGTTATCAACTGATTGACTGACTAACTGACTAGCTTAAAAGCTCCTTTTAGAGGGGGTTCGTGTTTATTTACTTAAATTCTATATCCAAGAACTGCCTTATTAGATCTTTAGAGGAACTGTGCTTTTGTTTGCATATCTAAAGGTCTCCAGGGGAGATCTTCAAATCAAATATACCTTATTTAAACAGCAAGTGCAAATCACATCAAACTATCAATAATTTACTGTTTTTTTCTTGATGCAAAAAGCACTATTTGTATTGGGGACGTTCAAGTATCTAGTTTAGTAAGTCTGACAGCTCTCTCACTAAGTGACGATTTTGATTGGTCGAAATCGGTCATGTGAGCAGATGTTTCAGTTGACGTTTATGGAGAGGTAGCCGACGAATCTAATCCAGAAATTCGTGACTGAGTACTAAGTTGACAGTTCGCATATGTGGCTGACGTAGGAAAAGTGACGTTCCCGACCAATCTCGTTTTTGCGTTCAGGTTGCCAATCTAGTCGACTTAAGATGACTAGATTTTTGAATGCGGCCATTTCCTTGTTTGAAAAATATCAACTGACAGCATTATATACGAATATTTGTCCAAAATCAGTGATACCAATGCAGTCCACATATTTCAAAAAATTATGAAATGTCATTGCTAATATAATCATATCCACTAAGGCTCTAGTTACATATATCCAAAAGTAAAACGAAACCGAAAACATTTTCTTTTGCTTTTATTGACCTCTTAAACCCAATGGTTGAACTTAATCTTGGTTGTAAAATGTTGCTTATAAAGTTATTTTATCAAAAACAAATCAGCAAACGATCTTTAAATTTTCTAGAAAAATAATGTATTCATTTTTCCGTACGAAAAACTTTTTCCAATCAAATTCTAGAGTTAATTTCACAAAAAGAAAAACCAAATTATTCCACTGAAATACATATTTCATTTCTTTACTGTTCCATCTGTCTGGAATTCTTTTTCTGATGGAATTCAATCAGTGGTAGTTGATTTGTTGTAACTGTTTTCGTAGAGAAAATTATGTCTGACAGATTTTTTGCTATGACCGCCTAAACGCAAAAAAAATTAATTTCATTTTCATTCATGCTATTCCAACTTGTTCGGTTGCAATTTACGTATGGCTATAACTGAGGCCTATACCGAGCTGGTCATTGGCCGTCCTTGAGCAATTACTTTGATTAAAACAATGACAAATTTGTTTAGTCTGTCGGCATTTCCATAAATCTGCCTGAAGCCAACCGAGTTATCTTGAAGTTTGTGATGTGCACCGTGCACGATAAGCGAAGAGTTGAATGACAAGTAACAAAAACAAAACAACAAAAGTTTAGTGACTTAGGTAAATGACAACACAAAGTAAATATCCTTTTAAGATTAGAAGTAAGTATAGTACCTAAGTAGTTTGCACGGAATTTCGTTGAAATTTAAACTTTTGGTTTTCCGAAGAAGCTTTTTAATATTTAGAGTAATCTATTCTTAAGAAATAGGTAGTTAGCAACATGTACCTGATCTGCCTGATCTATTTATCAAACGTATTCTGTGATTGCGAACAGAGCTCATTTAAGTGCTCAGAGATTATTGCCCAAAAAGTGGATAAAAGAACAACAGTTTATGTGGAACGTGCGCAGCACATGATGTTGTGAAATCTAAGTCATTTGGTTAAGCATATTGTCACAAAATCTAAAAGCAAACATGAACGAAAAGGAATTCAACCATGGGAAGATAATATTCTTTCCGGCATATTATGTGTCACACTTTAGGCTAGTTGTTTGGTTTGTTAATTTTAGTAAGAATATTTTCTTTTTTCTTATTTAAATTTTGCTTTTTTGTTGTACCATAGTTTTGTGCGATTTGTGTAAAATGATTTCCAATTTAAATATTATATTTGCAAATAATGCCCAAACACATGTGCAGAATTCACTGCATACACACGTTTATATCGATATAGGCACACGTAAATTCTGCACTCACCGCAGCACTGCAACATGTCTCTATTTCTAAATTCACTGCAAAATTCAAGCATACCACAACACAAAAGAAAATAAATTGCAATTTTAAGTATTTGTCATCATCGGCTTTTGCCATTTGCTGATCGTGTTTGTTTTTGTTTTGGATGCAAACACATCAGCTGCTCCATCGGCGAATGGCAGTAGCCATATTAGCCGATGCAAGGCATGCCAAATAATTTTCTGCACATCTGTTTAACTTGCAGCACTGCATTCTGTGCTGCGTCCAGAATTTCTGCACATGTGTTTTGGGCATAAAAATGTACCATCGACTTGATTGGTTAAGTTAGTACTCAGTCACAAAATTGTTAACTGTATTCGTTGGCCACCCCTTCATTGAATTAAACTAAACAAAAAAAATCTTCGTGTGACCGATCTAGACCAATCAAAACTGAGACCCATCAAGTCACCCAGTTGTCAGACATACAAAACTAGATGTTTAAAGGTACCCAACTTTAAAAGAATCTAAACTAATTTGTGGCGTATAAAACTGCGTAAAAAATGTCTTTTAACTGTTCATTACAATTTTTCTTAAGCGCTTATGAAATAATGAGGCGCTGAACATGCCCAAAGGCGGGACTTATTTAGTTAACTATGAACAGATGGAACACTTTGAAATTTTATATCACAATCTTACAAGTGTTGAATAGATGTGTTTTGAACTCTTCCAAGTTCAGTATATTTTATAAGAATTAGTATTTTATCTATTCAATGCGTGAGTTCATTAATTGCGAGCTGAACATTACAAATGACCACTTGTTTTTTTGCTCTCTGAGCACTTTTTATATTCGTTTGGTACAAAAAACAAACAATCTTTTTCAGATTTTAAAGCATTTTTGCGAATCTGATTTTTTTTCCAGATTTGCTTTAGATTTATCAATGTAAGTACGTTTAAGTTTAACAACTAGTGGAGTTTGTTTACGTTTTCTTGAATTTTTTTTAACCACAAAGAAACGCATTACATCGGGTCGATCTATTTTTGTTAACTATTTATGTTTAGTATTCAATCTGGGCGAGCATTTTTAATGTTTTCAATTATATTATTATTATTATTATAATTTATTATTACTAATGTTAACGAGCCTAGCTGCAGTGACTATAGGCTCTGTTTTCACATAAAATTTAACCAGTGAATGGAAAACGCTTAGAAAAGTGTCGAAGGCTACACACATTCCAATCGCACAAATACCAACACAAAAAGTACAGGTGACGTTATTATATTCGCTTAGACAAACGACACCTGAAATCTGAGAGCGAATCTGAAAGAAGTCGAACCTAAACATGTCTGGGCAGGTGAATCCAGAGATAAATACCATCTCTGCGACAGGCACTGATTGTCTCCCCATGAATATTGTTAATTCTCTATATAAAGAACGTAAAATAAAAATCAGTAGGTCCAGTTCGTGCGGGCGGTTAAATAATTAGCGTTTTGAAACACTGAGTATATTTCGTGTTGACAGTTTGAGAGATTTTACGATGTCACCTTATGTGACAGTAAAGCTACCTGCAAAGTTTTCAATTGGCAAATTGAACTTGGTTTTAGGTGCATGTTTTGTTAAGGAATGGTTAAAGAAATGGACATGATAGGCAAAAGAGGTTGAACCATTCAGCAAGAAATTGACCAGCATTAATAATTGTTTTTGTATTTAGTGTCCAGCTCAAGAAAGTGCAACGACTGGTGGGGAATAAGTTAAATTTATTGGAGGACATTCTCGTCTAGTAAAACTTTTTTGAATTTTTAATATTTAAAAAAATAATATGCCCCAGAAAAATCTTCTTTTTTTGAAGTAATACTTCTTATACACGCTTGACTTGGGGGGTAAGCTGGTGAATGCGTCACGAAAGAGTTACGTTTCGTTTCGTATATTACTGTAGAGGCAAGAGAGATAGATGCGAGCACACATTTTCGTTCTCTCTTTCTCTCAGCCAGTTACGTTTCATTATCTAAGACACATCATATCACTTTTTGCGGCATTTTCTCACTAATAATAAGCTGAAAGGGACAAAGGGATTTTCCAGACCTCTTAGTACAATAAGAAAGGGATTTTACTTTTTGGTCAAATTTTGTTCCTAATTGCTCATTTCATTAAGATTAAATATTATTCAACCTACGATCAAATTAAATATTTTCATGTTTAGAAAAAAGTCATTTTGAATGAATCTAAATGCTTGCATTTTCTTTTTTTTTATTTCCCTAAACTGTTTCATAAAATGATATATGTGTCTCTGAATGAATCACGAGTATTTTTTTAAAATAATAAATTTATTTATTTAAAAGGGATATTTTGAGTATAACCGTGGGATAACCTTCCTCTAAAGTCTGGTATCACTGCAGTGCAGGCCTATTGTCTGTATCACACTGTAAGGGCAACAGAGAGAGGTGCCCCTTTCTTTTCTTTCTCTCATAGCCAATTACGTTTTATATATCTATGTAAGACATAGTGCACGCCTATTTCAAGGTTGCCACTTTGGTAATATTTTTACCAAATTTTGTATTTTTTTTTGTTTATTTGGTAATTTTTATGTAGTTATGGTAAATTTTTGAGCAGATGTACCAAGAATGCGAACTCGATATCACCTCATTTAAATGCTACCTTACTGCTTTTGAGTGAACGCATTGCATTATTTGCATCATCACCATCCATATAAAACTGTTTTATTCGCTGTTCAAAAAATTACAGAATGCACTCATTTTCTTCTTTTGATAGATGGTGAACAATAATAATTAATCATATTATTTATATACAGACATGAAACTCTAATTTGTTACTTCATTCGTGTGGTCTAAAGAACACTCGTTTTTTTTTTACATTTTATTTGTCAATATTGATTAACCTCAAAATGGATCTATACTAAAGAATTAGTAATATCGATTATGTTATTAAGGCGAAGCTTAAAAATGATTATTAGTGTTATGCTGGAAAAATAATGGGAGGGAACGAAACTTGTTGATTGACTACCTTAATCATACTTAACTTCCTCCATCAAATTTATTATGAATACACCGCGCATAACCTTGCATTGTTAAAGACAACTTTGTTTATTTGCATTCCTTGGAAAACCATAAATCTCGGATATAATTGAAATAAACACTTTCCCCTCCCTACGGACAATGCACATGTTGACCATGGCAACCTTACCTATAAAACGATGTTTCCTGTCCTGCCAAGTGCCAAGTGCACTGAGTATCTATTGACGCGCCTCGTCAGCATATCGACTGAGATCGAGTCCAATTAGGGGTAATTGCCACAATATCGTTCCAATAGACATTCTGTATATTTGTGAAAGGTAGTTTTGCAAACAATAAACGATTCCCAATCGAATCGATAAGCGAATTAAAATGGCTTTGGGGTAGTCACAGTGCGGTCAACTTTAGTAATAATCGAAAAACAATTATCTCGTAACACGTTTTGGAGTTGTTTATGTAATTACGTTTTCTTTCTAATAATTTTAAATCAAACAAAGGCACGATTAAGCAACAACTATTAAAACGCACGCACTCGCCGTCTCAACCAAACGAACCAACTGACACTATTGAATGAATGCACAGGCAAAACACAAGTAGATAGCAAGCAGCTGCAGTACAACAACGTGAAGAACAAAAATAACAGAAAGTCCCGTTAATTTTCGTGTTCTCTTTCTCGTGGTGTATCCCAATGTAACTTTTGCCCATACATACATTTTCAACACTTTCTGTATTTCTTGAAACATTCAGTTGTTTGAACAATTTATGAGAAGTATTTTAATAGAATTGTGGTCAAATTGGTTATTAAATCATGGCCACGACCTTAGGTAAGACCTATGTAGGACCTTACCTATCCGTATATAGGATGTGGTTCCATTGCAAATCCTGAAAATTTTATTACACAAATCTTAGTACATCAGTAACATCGCCCCATTTGGTACATTAAGTTAAGTTGTTAAAAAGAATTTCACCGCTCCATTTTAATCCGAATCCGAATGTTGTTATTGTTACGAGAAAGTGAAAACAAACCTTTAGATCCATGTTCTCAGTTTAAGCAAATATTTACATGAACAATTTATATATCTCACTGAAAATATTAGACGAGGAAAACGTATAAATTATGCAAAATGAGATCTGACAGAGTGTACACCGAAATGCAGTGGTAGGTATTTCGTGTTTTTTCGTTTTGAGCTGATGCTTTGCTTCTTAACGAGACTCTTGCCTAAAGCAGTCGTTCAAACTCAAATTCAGGCACACATTCTTTAAGTGAACTTGAGTTTTAAGTTAAGTTTTCTACTTATACCTCTAGATGCTTAACAATTTTATCTTGAATATATTATAAAATATGATCAACAAAAGCAAGTTGTTTTTTTTTCGGAAAATCACAACAACTCTTTTAATTATTTTAAATGCTGCAATATATTTTATATTTTCGTATATTTAATAATCTTGTTTTATAACTCAGTCACCAAAATAAAAACATAAAAAGCTCAGATTCTTTCACTGAATGCGCTCATTTTTCGTTTTGCAAATCCAATGAAACGTTAAATGTCAAATCAACAACACACATACAAGTTGGTAGCAAATTTATTCATCGTTAGCGAAACTTTATTCCATTAATAACTTAAATTTTCTTCATACACCCATCGGCATTTTCAGATGTGAAGCAGTATATGTCAAAACAAGAAAAGTAGTCTTTGCCAAAAAATGATTTTAAATTATATTTAGCTAATTTAATTGAACCCTATACATCGCTCTCCTTTTCGTTTCGAAGCACGCTGCCAAATAATGATAAAAAGTGAATAATTGTAGTAGATTCCTTGGTACAATTCTCCACTTTTCGCTCACATTTTACTGCCTGGCTGTCGAAGTGGACGGTGAAGGGAAATAACTTCACACGTGAAACAACTTCCCATCGAGTGGGGAATAGTTTCACTTTTTTTATGGGAAGGTGTTTCCCATTGAAAGTGGGCAATAACTTTAATTTTTTGTGGGGAATAAGTTCTCGTAACACGTCCACCTTCAATGGGAAATAATGTCATATAAAAGAAGTGAGATTATTCCCTAAGTTATTTCCCAGGTGAAATTATTGCCCGTGAAATTATTTCATGGTCCGTTGTTGCAATGATTTTAATTAGAATTGCTTTTCATCCAGAAATTACAAAATGCAAATTCTGGCTGCTGTCAAATGTCACTTGTGCGTGGTAGCTGATGGAACACAAATTATTTATATATTATTTTTTTCCGCTGCCTTTTCACCTATCTTCCATTTTATTTTTTAAACAAGTCGTGGTATTTCCATATACAGTTTTATTTAGAAAGTAGAGACCTCTTGTTGGGAAAAGGGTTTCGGTGAAAGTTCGTACTTTTATTTTAACTGCTTGTACAACGAACGAACAAAAATGACGTGGATGTCAAAATACTTGCTATCAAATAATTTTATTTTCTACAAGCTACTCAAATTTCTACAGTTTGGTAAAAAAAAAAGTTTGATAAGCGCAAATTAAACAAACGCAATCAAAGAATATCGTCTTATGTGAGTCGACACCTGGCTGTAAGTTCTACCTCGTTATGACTTGCGTCACATGCTTACAAAATATATTGGGCCTTACTAATAATCATTTTTAATGGAAAATTTCACCATTGTGAGTTCGAAAAATTAAGCCTAGACACTAAAAATGATTATTAGTATCGCAGATTAAGTACATTCATGGTCCGTTTAAATGCAAAAAGATTTAGCGGAATATGGTGTCATAAATTCACCATCCGACGGTTAGGTACTTTCCGAAAAATTAAAACATCAAATCCTAGTTGGCGGTTACAAAGTCACGATTCGAATACAATCGTAAATCGTGATCTCAGCAAAAAGGCATACCAATAAAAACTTCTTAAGAATCCATTACTATTCATTCCACTCTCGTGTTGCTAATAGAAAAGCATCAACTACGGTCTATTATTAAAATTGATTGAAATAACAACGCATAAAAATCAACGTCGAATTCTATTCTTACTTGTCGCTTGTAGAGCATCTTCAAAGTATTCTGTACCCTTGGCTGGCTGGGGCTGCCCCGCGATGACATCAGTACCCAGTGTTGTTACTGTTGTTAGTCCTCCGGTGGCGACGTTGCCGCCCTCCACAGTGGCAATTGTTGCATTTGAATCTGTAAATGAGATTACATCGTGTGATGAGTTTCATAAGATATTATGTCTCGCTGCTTGCTTGTTAATCAATTACGTATCGTTTGAGTGGAGATGATATATCGCTTAGTTCATTTAGGGATAGTATGGGGATCAATAAACAAATAACTGGCTGGTGGGGTTAAAGACATTCGCATTCTCGACGACAATATGGCAAATATCAATTTTATTAAGCAACAAAACATTTAAGTCCATACTCGGACGAAGCTGTGCGACTCATGGTACGGACTGAATTCCTAATTGAGTGCGAAATGGAATTTATCAGATGTTTATTATTTTCTTTCTTGTGTTCACTGGATTTGAATCAATAAATGGGAGGCAATGTTGGTGCACGCCAGCAACAGTGGTTTGTATCAATTTATACTGGAGAATTGTTCTACCTGACATTTTTCAATTAAACTACAGACACTTGATTCAGTGGGTCAGTTTAAATGGATGTTTAGCTGGAAAATTCTGAAAGAGACCATCCAGATTCTAAAAATACATGTGTTCAAGTGGAAAGGAGTCTATGTGATGGCCTTGATCGGAATATAGTTGCAAATTGATTCATTAAAAACTGTAGGCGTGGCATGTTTTTATTGATTTCAGTTTATTGGGTCAGATTTGACGTTGGTGCGAAGTAGGCCTTTAAAAAATATGTGTTTTATTTGAAATATAGTTATGAAGAGATGCTCTGGATAAATATTAGCACTTCAGATTCGGTCTGAATGCGAAACGTTTCGACTAAAAAGTGCACAATATTTTCGAATTGTGTCAGGAATTCATTAAACATGGATCACTGGAAAATGTAAATACGGTGTTGACATATCGTACGTTAAGAATAGTAAATTAGATTTCCTTAGAATGAGCAAATAACACAGTTTTGTAAAGTATAGGAAGGGTCTTTTTTTTTATCAATGAAAAATATTTTTCAATGTTCATATTTCTGCAAAACCCTCAATTGTCCAAAAGGCCTACCTATATATTTGCCTTATATTTTCTTCCTAAAAGTTCTTAAATCTAAAGCCTGGGTCGGCATTCTGTAAGGAGAAACATTCAAACGTTTTCATGTGCACGGAAGATTTACTTCTGCAACTTAAAGCAAATCATTCGTGTGCACAAACAAGTTTTAACGTTTTTGCCTTACAGAATCTAACCCCTGAACTGCATCAAAACAAGAGTTTGAAAAAAATACAAAAAAGTAAAAAAAAAAAAAAAATAGGTAACACTCGTATTTTAACTCCATCGCCCTAAAGCTAAATTTATCAAAGGATTGCGGGGGATCAGTGAATGTCACAGCATTTTTATTTATTTTTTTTAAGATTATTGATTGTTCATATAAATGAATTCATGTGTTTCATACTCAAATGAGTCTAGAATTCCTTATCAGTCATTACTCCAAACCAATGTCCGATAAGCAACGAACAGTAAGGGGTAAAAAATGGTATTTTTCCAATCAAGGCAAAAGCCTTAGCATCATTTTAGGCGCAAACGTTTTTGCAGATAGGTTGTTTGGGTAGACTATTTTCATGATGAAACATTAAGCGCCGTAAACGTTATTTCTAAAACTTCATTCAAAAATAAATTTCGAATGAACACCTCTCAACAGGGGTTTATTGCATTAACAGTTTAGATCAGATTCGGGTTGTTAATACTAAGATTTTTTTGGTTACCTTCATCATTTTCTATTAACTAAACTTTGTAAAGTTACAATTGTCTTTTAATGGGCACATTCACAAAGCTAGTTATCTTAAATCGACTAAATTGATTTCGTTTAAATGTACCTTGAACGTAAAAATTAGATTGGTCTGTAACGTCACCTTTTCTATGTCAGCCCATAACCGAACTATCCACGTAGTACTCAGTTACGAACTTCATGATTGGATTTGTCATCTATCTCTCTATAAATGTTAACTAAAACAACTTTTCATAATCTTGATCTAGATCAATGAAAACTGAGCCACATCATGTTAGCTAGCTTTCAAACTTACTAACCTAGATACTTGAACGTCCCCAATGTGCTCTTCATCTATTCTGGTTTTGCATATAGGACTCTGGGGTAAAACAATTATTATCAAATTTATTAATTATATCTAATTTAAAAAAAAATATGCGTACAGGATTTTACTGCCAACCATTTTTAACATTCACCTTAAACATTTTGTAAGTCACAATACCAGTAGGTCATTTTATGTGAAAAAATGTTGACACTGTGAGTTCATTGAATTTAGTGAACAAGTTTGTCTTATTTTACTTTCTTTTTTAATAAAATCGGTAAATGGAATTTAAAAAAAATGGCAATCCTCCTCCAACTTCATAGACCTGTAAGTAATTTACCAAAAGCTACAGAAGGTTCTGGGTAATATGAACAATTTTTCAAAACAAATTATATTTCACGGAATCACTTTGAAAACTTATTTATTGTTTTTTTTTTTTTGAATGAATGAAAAGTATACTTGAAAAACCCACTTATGAGTGTGTAGTACCAATTAGCCCCATAGAGTGTTTTCCTATAATTTAATTTAAGTACCTAGATAGCTGCTCCTAGTGAATATTATTCGCAAGTTCAAATGTTATTCAAGTGGTGCAAACAAATAATCAGAACTATTTGCAGTTGAGATTTTACGGCAGCACATTTACGCTGCAGAAAATGTAAAAATAGCGGCAGATAACCACGAAATCGAAAATAGTACCGAATACAATTCGTTGTTTTGAGCTTTATTAAATTTAGTTATTTAAAGCCGATCATTAATAATTTTAAGTGTGACTTAAGAAGTCCATGCTCGCGTACTCTCCGACAGATATTCAGAACCAAGCACCAAGGCGGGAATTATTTACTCTTCACTCGTTTTTTTGATAATTTCCCCCTTTTTATTATGCTGAAAAAAAAACACTATAAAGACTGCGCCATTGGGATGGATACATGTAAGTATTATGTATATCGATTGCCTTTGATTGAAACTCGAATGGATATAAATATTGCCTATGAGAACTTTTTTAAATTAAAGGCGATCACTTCATCACTTAAATATATAACAAAAATTATACAAATAACTTGCAAAGCGCCACAAAAAAAAAGCTCTTCTAAGCTGCTATTATTGGGGAAAATGATAAAATAATAGATTTGTTAAGTAAAATAGAAATAACAACCTATCGTTTTTTTTTTCAAGTTTTTCTGTTATTTAATAACATTGATAAATTTTCTGGATAAATCTTATTTTGATAGTTTTTGCTAAGCAAGGTTATAAGATACGATTCATTATTTTTTAAATGTAATATAAATACATTTCTATATCGTTAAAGATTGTAATTAAGGTTAAACATTGTAATTAAGATACCTATACTATGCATATCAGTCGTATAATTAAATCATCTGTCAAATAAAGCGTTGGTAGCACGTAGTATGGTTAGGTCCGAAGGTCTTAATTTCTCATTGGCCGGCCAAGATTGAAGGGTAACTTTCTGGTTGTATATCTCACTATTACCAATTACAATAATCTAGTCAAAACGGCATTTAAAAATTATTTATTTTGACCAAAATATTAAGAAAATTGGCAGCGTTCTTGATTTTGTTTTATTTTTTTTTCTCGTTTAAAAAAATAAAATAAATAAAAGCATAATAATTACACGCTAGAGCCCTAAAGGGGGTTTTATTGAAGCGGCTCAAACGACAGGTGATTGGAAAGCCCAAAAATGAGTCACCTTCTTTGCATGGATTTAATTTTGACAGCACAAAAGTAATTTTATTTGAATTGGCTTGGCCAAACTCTCAAACTCGAACTTAAACTATCAACTGTCATCTCCTCTGTCAGAAGTGACAATGCAAAATATTTAAGTATATGAGTGAACACATACAAGGCAGTTGTGTATTTTTATTTAGATAATATTTCGAAGTTCATAGAGAGCAATAATTCTCCAAGCCACGCTTTAGAGCGGGTCAACTAGACAACTTTCTGTTACGTGCATTCATCGCTCACAATAAGCGCAGGGTATTACATCTTACATGATAGATAGAACGCTCATTAGCCAACAAAACGTCAGAGCAAAGTGTCATATTTCCTTGTGTGATAAAATCCATTCCGAATTACTCCCCCTGGTAGGCTTTTAGACTTATCTGTGAAAATGTCTATCACCCCTAAGCAGCTGAGACAGATAGTTCTTTGAAATTTGAAAATTGCTTAAAGAATCGAAATTCCCAATCCGTGTAAGTATTGGTAGTATTGATGATGTGCTTATACTGAAAGCTTACTCAAACTAAGTTGGCAAAAGAGAAAAATGAAAACTTTCGGTGGAATAAGACTGTCAAAGATAACTACTGCTTAAAACAGTTTTTTATCTTAAACATCGCTGTCATGTAAAAAATAAAATGCGAAATATTTTACTATGTATTGGTAAGTTTATTTAAGACAAAAAATATTTTTGTAGAGACGTAAGAAGTCGAAATATTATTTTGATGATCCAGAAACTTGATATAGAAACACACCAGGTGCATTGCGACAACAATTGGAATGCATATGAAATTAGAAGACTATCAAATTGATGTCGCGAGCCGCAGATAATTGTCTCGGAGGATGGTCATTGCCCGCAGGCCGTATCTTTGACATGACTGGCTGACTGGCTGACGAAACGCCTATTGTACTCATCTCCAGTCGAGACTGACTGCCATATAAAGAGAATTCCGGAAATACAAAGACTCCAGGCTGATGGTGGAGTTTAACTCTGCTTTTAAGGGTGTGATAAAAGTGGGATATTTCTGAAAATAACTACCCCACGATATAAAATGATTTTGAAATCATAGTCAGTGTGAGCCATATTGGATATAAGGCCTGTTTTTTGAGATTCGTTCTCAGCAAAGCAAAGTAAAGTAAGATTTTCAGCACACAAATTACAATAACTACTGCGAGTCTCGAAGTGTCAAGTAGAGCGTAGTTGTTGCAATTGCGTGCTAAAAATCCTACTTTACTTTACTTTGGTGAGAACGAAGTTAAAAAAAACAGGCCTATAGTAGGACGACCGGAAAAACAAGACATATAGTGCGCAATTGACTCGAAAGCCAAAATCGAGCTGGAAAGCTATTTAAATCAAAAAAAGGACAAGAAACCATACCCAGGCAATCACGTACCTCATGGCAATAATCAACTAAGAGCAAGGGACTGATTGCCGCTCATCTAGGGGAAACTTTTAAACTATTCGATGGCTTAGTGCTTGGTGAAAAAATTGCATTCACAAATAATGATGTCGGGTTTAGCACACCTTTTTGACAATCCATCAAGGACTAACCCATTAACAACCCATACAACTTATGAATGAAACAACTGGCCCTTAGGTCAATCAATCTGTCAGACATTCATAAACTAATATTTTTAAAGTCCTAAAGATTTGGTGCATCATTCTTATATGTTGTTTAATTGTCGTAGCACAATAACCTGCCAACGAGAGCCTTAGGTCCAATCCACAGAAAACACAAACCGCAAACTTTATGTACTTTCAATTGCGCCATTTCTCGTGAACGTCTGACAAACATCATAGAGAGCATAACTGTCATGAAAGAGCTTCTCAATTAGCCGTTTGGACTCGGCCTAAAATTGTAGATCCCTGCCATTCGTCACAAAAATGAGAACCTCACACAAACGAATGGTTGTGAGAAGCTAGGCCAAGGGTTCTTACGGACCTGTTATTCATTTTAAAAAGAACATGCACCAACGAATGCCTACTATTTTTAGTGCCTAATTCGCGGATATGTTTCTGTATATTTATGATCCAAACTCTTCCTATTCTATAATTCAATTTCGGTGCAATGTCCATGAAAAAACGTTGTTGTTAGTTGAATTTGGAACAACCCCAGAGGTGGAGTTTGTAAACCAAAAACTCCAAAGCTCTAGATAGAAATAAACATTTGCAAAATGTGTCTGAAGTCGTCCTACATAAGGCGTGTTTTTTTGAGCTTCGATCTCAGCAAAGCAAAGTAAAGTAGGATTTTCATCCCGAAGTTACAACAACTACTCTGAGGTGTTCGAAGTGTCAAGTAGGCGGTAGTTGTTGTAATTGCGTGCTGAAAATCCTAATTCACTTTGCTTTGCTGGGATCGAAGTTCAAAAAAACAGACCTATAGTAGAACGTAAAACCTTTTCCATACTCATACAAAAAACGTCCCCCCACTGAAACAAAAACAGCTTGATCCACTTTTTCGGACCAGACCTTCCTTTCAAAAAAAAATATACAAAGCTCGATTAACCCGTAAAGTTGCTCTTGACAACAGTCTCACAGGTTAGCATTTTCACATTAAATTTAGGAAATTACAACTTAACAGAACTTTTTATATACATTCATATATTAGTATTCACCAGGTATTGTTAGTAATTTAATTAGTTTTTCAAAGAAGTTGAATTATCACAGGACTACGCAGAAATATTACTTCAAATGCAAATCACCACCACACTCATCAGTGTTGTCACCAAGCATTCGAAATTAATTACTTAAATAAACACACCTTGCGATTCTCCATTTTGATCCCGGTATTCACACATTTTATGCTGTTTTCACCAACGTATTAGAATATTTAATAATATAAAATAATTAAATTATAAATTTAAAGCAATATAAGAGCAAACTTAAATCAGACTTTCATAACAAAGCAAACACAAATTCCCAACAAATAGGAAACTCTATCTCCACTTCACATATTCAAAAATAATAAATAAGTATAAAAAAAAAGTAGCAGTCTCCACAAAAACTCCAAATTAGAAGGCAAAACAACCACCTTAGAGATCTCTCTCTTCTAACTGATCACGATTTGTCGCAGTGTCAATGTTTTATACTAGATTTCGCAATACCAACACTACCACTCACGCCTACTCCAGTGACTAGGGGATGAAATCAAGTGGTAGATCGAGAGTCTTTGTCAATTTCCATTACGCAGATACAATTTTATATCGCAATGCCATCGTAAATTGCAACCCCCCCAAGAACAAAAGCAATACCAGTTCAATGCAATAAACAAATATCCCACATACACACAGTCAGCGCATGTACCTTATATACAGTTAAACGTCCTAATAGTCCGAATAAACAGTACAACACAGTGTTCACTCTAACCCTTACGCAAACAAGAGTATTAAACGAATCTAAACCACAAAAAGTGGGAGTGCTGTCAATATTTGCTAAGCGAAAACCATCTCAATCCGAAGCAAAAACGAACTCAAATTTGACTTAATCCTTCGTTTCGTATAGTGCTATAAAACAAAAAGACAAGGCACTGTGTTTTATTTACACCCCCTACGTGTAGATACTACATGGAATATGAATATCTTGAAGAATTTGCTGCGGCGGGGTTGCTTGTGAATGTATTGGATGTAGATTTCTTCTTGCGAACAAAAAAGTGGAAAAGTATCTACGAAGCTGTTTAATTATCTTGCTGGCTATTTTGTGGTGACTTTCTGTGTTACTAGGAGGCTCTAGTCATTTGAGGAGACATCTGGGCTTTATATTGCGCCGGCAATATGTTCGGATTTGAGCTGTACTGGAAGCTGTGTAGTAGGCGGGAGTGTGCCCGTACCGCACATACATATGTGGATGATTTGTTTATTGGTTCTTTTAATTAAAGAAAATATGGGATTGAGTGCGAAGAATCAGCTGTTGTTGCTGTGGTCATTGAAATTCCTTGAATAGACAATTAGTTGCAGCAAATGATGATACTTGCTGCAATGTGATACGATATCGAAACGAAATTGTATAACACGCGGGTTTTATATTGATTGGAGGTTTAAATGAATTCAGAGGTTGAGATGAGTTGAAGCTCAGGACCCAAGTTTTTGGATGGGTGATCTGAATTTTTTTTCAAGGCCGTTTCGAGAAGGCGTTCAAAGGCGCGAGGTTGGAAATTGTTCCCAGTTTTTTTTTTTAACTAAACTAGTGCGTTCAATTAGTTTAAGTATTGAATTAAACATATTCGCAACAAGTTCACAACTCCGTGAGCTTTGTAGTGGCGCGCCAGGTACCGAAATAATCGACCGCAGCAATACATAGAAGAAGGGCATGACACAAATGCATTTTCTAATGAATACTATCAATTAAATTTGACTTCTCTCATATGCTACATACCACTTCAAGAAGGAGTAAAGCAAAACGCGCACAGAAACCCCGTTTAAAGTGATCTAATACCTACTACCTACCTAAAAACCCAAAGCCCTCAGTTCAGTAGTTAAATTATCCTAGGAACTAACGCAACAGATTGATATAGTAGTCAAAACCTAGCTTCTCGCTTTCATTCGTTCGTGTGTGTTTGTTAAAGGGATGCTGAACTGTTCTCTCTCAATCTGTGAATGGTTTTACTTTAACCAATATCATTTGACTTCTGGAGCTTTCTTGTTTCAGAACTTTTTCGATAGGGATTTTTTTCATTCAGACGAATGGAAAGGACCTAACAGGTACAATTGAGAGGCTCTATCAGCATAAACATTAAATAAATAAGAATTTGGTTCGAATACCCAAGGCTTCTAGCTTCTTACAGCTATTCGTTTTGTGTAAGTTTATCATTTGTGTGGCCTTATGTACAATTTGATGCCGAGCAGATTAATTACGAACTTACACTTATGTTAAATTATCTCTTTGTAAAAAAATCGTTAAACTTAATCCAATTAAATTAAAAGCAACATGAACCATTATTATTGTGCGAATTTAATGTTTGATATTCGTACAAGTAATCAAACCGCTGCATGTTTAGCTTTGACATTTGAGCCATACCGTCGGATGACAGTTATATATGTTCGCAAGAGAGTAATGTTGTTTTGGTTTCACTAGGGGATCCACTCACTGCTTCTGATTGAACCCACAAAAGTATTGGTGAAATGCCAAAAAATAATCTAAGGCGGCTGTCAGCTAACTTGTATAAACTATATAAATTACACTTGGGTGAGTGCTTCTTGAGTGGATTCTGACTTCAAATCGAGAAGCGAAATTCTCTTCTCAGAAAGATTATTTTTTGTGCCAATGGAACGGTTTCAGAACAGATTTTTTCGATTCCGGACTCTCCCGGACGCTTCTTTTTGTCCAATGGAAAACGAGATAAGCATTTAAATTACAAAAAAATGAGGTATGTTTAGTTGTGCGCAATTACTTAAAATTTCAAATATTGTGCTTACATCTGTACATTTTATAAAGTCCTTATGCGACGGTAACGATCTACACCAAACTCGACTATTGATTGTTTTTTTTAAAACAATCTATAAAATTCTGAAATTAGGCTTTGCGTATTGTATTATATTTTTAGGACTATGTATTATATTGTCGGTAGTTTATCAGACACGGAACAATAGTTTTCGATCTACTTTCGTGCGCGTGCTAGCCTGTTAGCTTGCGTGCAAATGTGCTATTACCGTTCTATTTTAGCTTTAGATCGAGGAGATTTAAAAATTACAATTTTCTATTTTGGATGTGAGGTTCGGACTCGAGGTTCATATTAAGGTCAACAATACTGAAATATCAGCTAGTGATTCGATTATTAAATTCATTCATTATAAAATATTCAATGAAGGGAAAATCGTCCCCTAGCGGAAAATTACGCCCAAAAGATGGGCGCGTTCCATTGACTGCACTTCTCGTATATGATAAAATCCCAGATAGATGAGGTATCGCAGTCTCGCTAGAAATATAACGCCTGGGGAACATAGATGACATTCGATTATGTTTACGCTTCTGGTCACTATGTAATTTCTTTTGAAGAATGATTTAGATTAACGATCGCTATAGAATTTCCAATTGCTTGAGGGCCCAAATTTTCATTCTTATAAGCATATTGTTGTCACTCTCCCTATTAACGAAGAAGAATGGACGAATTTCCTCTAGAACTATGGCACAAATGTTTTTTTTCTAGCCCTCATTTAAATGTTGCCAATTTAATGTAATTAGAAGTAAACAAATTAGAATAATAAAAGTATTTGGTAGTCAATTAAATAATTTTCTCTTTGAAATTAAGAAGACAAGTAATCAAAAACAACTGACATTTTAATTCCGTTTGCTATATAGTTGGAAACACTCTTCTAGCTAATTGGGTTCATTCGAGTACGACGTTTGAATCGAACCAAATCTGTATGAAATGCTAAACATAGGAAAGGAGAATTTTGTGAATTAACGAATAATTGGGCGCATTCAAGAATCTAGTTATCTTAAGTCGACTAGATTGGTCTGGATAAGATGTTACTGAACGCAAAAACTAGATCGGTCGGGAACGTCACTTCTTCGACGTCAGCCACATATGCGAACTGTCAACTTAGTACTCAGTCACGAATTTCTTGACTAGATTCGTCGGCTGCCCCTCCATAAACGTCAACTGAAACAGCTGCTCATATGACCGATTTCCCCCAATCAAAACCGAGATAGATCTAGTCAGAGAGCTGTCAGACTCACTAAACTTGATACTTGAACGTCCTCATTGTTCTTCAGGTTGCAGATAATGAAGACGTTCAAGTATCTACAAGTCTGACAGCTGGCTGAGTTGATGTTGAAATTATGTTGACGACAAAAATCAAACAAAAAATGCCGAAGAACTAGGAAAAAGGAGGTAAAATTCGTCGTCGTGGAATGAATGAAAATGAATTCAAAACATTTTCGTGACTAAATACTGACAGTTGGCTGCCTGATGTCGTTTTCCATTGGTTTCACTCGGGGATCCACTCATTCTGTGATCTAATGGAACAACAAAACTGCTTCTGATTGAACACACAAAAGTTTTGGTGAAATGCCAAAAAATAATCTACTGCGGCTGTCAGCTGACTTGTATAAAATACATAAATTACACTTGTGTGAGTGCTTCTTGAGTGGATTCTGACTTCAAATCGAGAAGCGAAATTCTCTTCTCAAAATCACCAGAAGAGTATTTTTGTGCCAATGGAACGGTTTCAAAAGCGATTTTTTCGATTCCGGACTCTCCCGGACCTTCTTTTTGTCCAATGGAAAACGACATTAGCCAAAGTGACGTTTATGAATTTGATGTAAAGAAAAAAACTAGAAACAGAAAACGAAAGTAATGACGGAAATTTCAGCTGTGAAATAATTCCCTACTCTGGAAGCTAAGTAATATCTTAGGTATTCTGTATAGTTCCGTTTTGGACGTTTACTGTCACTTGGATTTCAGCTAGCAAATTCAATATCCAATCTCGTTCAATCAATAATTGCAACTAGGACCTTCGACCTTACCTCTAATTTATATTTATTTTATATTTAAAAAAATCAACAAAAACAAATCAGGAAATGCATAGTTACTTCAATAAAATTGAATTGCCTCCCAAAAATAACTTCTCATTTCCGTCGTTTTGGATTCTACTCATATTGTTTTGACGCTAATGCAGTTTAGCAGTTTACATTGCAGTCTCTCCAATCTCTCTAATGTATGAACTGAGAAGTTGTTCTGAAAATGACAGTTTATTAAAGAGTCTCAATCTCTCTGCGAACACAAGACCCGATGTGAATCTTTTATACTGACTCGTACATAGCCATCAATAAGTTTACTATGTATTCAAATAGGAAACAGACTGGAAAGACAAACATATGCACGAGTTTGTCTAACGATCGCATAGACGCTATTCAATTGAAGGTGTTAATTGCTTGGAATCGATATGTCAATTTATGAATGTAGTACAAAATCATGTGCGAATTAAGTCGGATGGGCTGAATCATATGAAAAGTATATCAATCGCTAAACTATAGATTGCATGATGTTTTGGAAGAAGTTTGGCTTTGTCCAGTTTATACTCATAAGGCTTACCCAAAAAAGAAAAACCTTGAAGTCTTGAATGAGTTGCATCTATGAAGTCATATATGACTTATAAGTCACACCCAAAGCAATTAATTAAACTTTGTGCAGGAACAAGCCCAAACATAACAATTGCTATAATCATTTACAAAAAATTAAGTAAAAAACTGTAGGAAGTTCTTAAATTTTTATCCGCTACTGTATTATGGATGCATTATATGCATCCGGTTCAATTTGAGTAATTAGTTTACGATATAAACAAGACTTGCCGTACAACAAAGACGCGCGTTTAAACTGTTTTGCTGAATGAATGGGCAAAAGATAATAGCTTCTCCACTTTCATTCAAAAGAAAACTGGCAGGTTGATTTCTAATTCTTATCACGTGGATGACAATAGTATCTTTTATTGTACAGACTGAGACTATGAACACATCAGCATACTTATACAGATGCAGCGCCAAAATATCATACAAGATAATTTATGCGTTATTATTAAGTTATTTTGTGTGATAGGGATTACAACGTAGCGTATACTTATTTATTTATAAATACATATATTGTTTACAAGATTAACCGATCTGCAATGCGCAATAGGAATTGAATGGTTTCTCGAAACAGTAAATAGAGAAAGCGTATTCAAATAAATTGTCTTCCAACGGAAAATTTTCAATTACAAGTATCGTTTTATTGTTTTGTAAAAAGTCTGTATGTAGAATGGAAATATCACAAAGCGATCGCTGGATTCACTCAACTCACGTCCACCGTTACCGACGCGTGACATTAGTTGCCATTTGGCCACTTTTTACACATCCCGGCGACGTCTTTTTCAAAATTCTCTATTTTCGCCACTTTTTTCAAGCACTGGCGAATTTTCCATATTTGCATAAATAATACCCAAAACTGTTAACAACTCCCATTTAAGGAAATATTATCTGTGTACATATTCTTTTTATTTATAATCTGTGTTTTGCTTTGTTATTTCTGTTCATTTGTATTAGGCCGCATAGGCCGCGCAGAGACAAAATTGAAAGTTAGAAGACCACAAACCCAAGCCCCGGGATGTAGAGGGTATCCATTTGAGCTTAGTTTTTGTCGAAATAGAAATCATCTCAAACAAAGGCAGTGCTCTGAGGCCAATGTTAATGAGTTTAAAGGTAGCTTGTATCCAAAAACATTCACTCACTCATTCTTGTCAATATTGTTCAGCTCATGAAACCTAAACACAAGGAGTGCCAAAACTAGTAAATTTTTAATGATAGAGAAACATATTATACACTTAAAAGTTGCACATACGCCCGAGTGAATTCACTGCAAATATGTACATACTGGTTACATCCGAGCTGGGATTCGAAAACATAAAATGCTATTCTGTCGAACTTTTCTAATAAAATCATTTTTATTACATTGTTCAAAACAGTATCTCTTTAAACAATTCTTATCCGACTTTATTCAATGCATACTTTACTTTACTTTTTCTTTACAACCGATTACTACTTCAAACTTTACCAATCGCTGTTTTAAAGTCAACTGTTCTCCTTGCTCTCAAATCTGCCCTTTTATGTCCGCTCCGCCATCTGTCGGGAACATTTTAGTGAATTCCTGTTCGTCCCGAACAAACTCGATGGTTCTGGAATTAGCTCACTTGACTCTCCACTTATTTGACAAATTCGAGTCTCCAATTTGAAGTGGAACTAGTTTGGTGACTAATGGGTTGTTAACATTTAATAATTCATAAATACCTATGACTACAAACATTAAGTGCAAATATATCATTTAGATATTTCTGTCCTTTGCAATTATTCAATTCATTGCAACCCACAGTTCTATACCAATTCGAAACTGCTGAGTTGAGCACATTTTTAGGATAATCTACTCTCAGACGTTTGCAGGAGAGTCGGCGTAGTTGAAAAACATAAAAAAGTAATAGGTATGTGTTTTTCCTAAAATTGAATTTGAGGCCCTACGTGCACTTTTTGAAAAATTCAACTGGCAACAAGTACTCGAACAATTGTTTTGTAAACAAACAAAGTCTCGTCGGCTGGACTAATATTAGCATTGTTAATATTTGTCAGCCACCGAATTTATGGCCGACATGACTTGAAGACTTATTTTAGAGATATTAAGAAGTGTAGTACTTAGTAGAATTTCCATTTTAGATTAGATTTCAATTGAATAGGTATACAAATTTAAAATAAGTGTGTTGTCTGTTCCAATGGGCTATGGATTTTTCTGACATTTTGCTAAATACCTACCGGGCACGCGAAATTTCATCAAATAAAAAATAGACTCTTTTAAGTTTGGAATTGCTCCCGTAATTTCAAGAAATTTGGACTATTGCGGAGACCCCGAAGCGAACATTTTATCAATTTTACCAAAACTTTGATAAACAATTTGTGTGCACAGAAAAATGACAATCAGAGACTGTACTAAAATGTTTGGAGAGTGGAAAATATTTTAAAAATAAGATACATCCAAAGTTTTTAATAACAATTATCTTTCAGTTAGCTCTGTTGTTTAAATAAACTGAAACTAGAGGTCAAAAGCAAACATAATGTACGTGGGAATCAAAATCATTTGATGTATTCAGGCATATCACAATCTTCCAACAATCCGTTCATGATATCGCTTTAAAAACAGACTCGGCCAGGCATTTGCGTTTCATATTTACCAACTTTTTGAGTATAAAGTGCGTATATGAAAAAATGAAAGTTGTAGATACTTTCAGCATTATTTTGTTAAAAGTAAGAAAAAGGGGCAAAGATGTAGGAACGGTTATCTAGTTATTTTGAGTGAGTATCTTAAAAATGTATCTCAAATAGATCTTCGTGTGGGGTAACCTATCCACTTGTTGCCATACTATTAAAAGATATCATGACACATTAAGATAGTGAATTTAAGTAGTAGAATACGTGCGGTTCTTTATTTGTTATCGCACGCAAATTTTACAAACAAATCCAGAGAACATAGCGATAAACGCCAACCATTGACTGGGATTAGTGAGTGAATAAGCTTGAAAGTTATTTTAAATGTTTATGTATGCATAACATACAGTTATCGTACATTTGTTTTAGATGAGCCCAGTCTGGGAGTTATATAACCAAACTATTTAAAGCGTGGCGTGATATTTAAGCCAAACGCAAATCAACGCAAGTCCAGTAAAATAAGCGTTTATAGAAGACTCTTTGGTGCTTGAAAGAGCAACAATTTTGTTGCCAGTAAAGTTAATTCGATTTGGGACAACCGTATCAGTTCGACGCGACAACACCATCGTGTATGAAAAAGCTACTTCCCCACCAGTTTCTCTTCTTGTGGAAAGTTCGAACCAAAATGAAACGAATTAATATTAATAAATTTATTCTGAATGAAAAAATATTCTAAATAAAAATTCAAGCACTACGTTGACACAAGAATATTCGGTTCGATCGCATGCAATATACTGAAACCCTTGTGAAGAATACACACTCTCTCCACTCCGCATTCAACCAGGAATTTGGAGAACTGCAAACAGAAAACATATTACATCTTGGACCATGGTACGGAAATCAAAACCATACCAAAACAGCGTTTTCATGAATTGTGCTAACGACGACGACAACCTTATCTGCCATCATCGCTTCAAGATTAAGAACACCCAACGCCTCCAATCGAGTATCACCCAACTGAACTGTAGTGAACGGAATATTAATACTCCCTTCAATCCGCACCCTAGAGAACTCCAGCACTCCACGCAAGTCAATCGTGGCCATTTCGTTGGGTGAATGCAATAGAAGGTTGGAGTAGTCTTGCGCGCTTATTCGCGGGCACATTTCAGCTTGTAGTTCAGTTACAGTCACTCCAGAAATGTCCTGAAAACAAAATAAATTCAAAGTGTGGGTAAAGTATGAATTTGTGTGATCTTACGAAATCCTGCGGCTCGAATTCTCGGAGCACATGCTGTCGGTGGGATACGCTCTTGGGAGTCGAAGCGTACATCTTTTGCGACTCAACGACACAGTTCTCCATCACAATGTCCGGCAAGTCGGAGAAAAGCAAAATGCACTCATTGAAGCCCGAGCTGAGAAGTGTGGTCTTGAGCTGTTTCAGAATCGAAATACCAATGAACAGGGGATATGAGTTGTCGCCGAGCATTAGCTTGTCCCATAGGTGCAGAATTTTGTGCAAGGGAAATACATCTAAGAAAGGAGAAGTCTCATGTTAGCAAATAAGAGAACATGGAGTGAATCGCCTTACGTGAGAACATCGTGAGGAACCATGGAATGGCGAAGAGTTCTGGAATAAAATTGATTCCACTGAGATGCTTGGCAAGAACGGGCTCGTGAAACGCTGTCAACTGCGAAAATTTGCTAAGATACTCCTTGATGATGGCCGAGTTGTCCTTGAGGAAGAACCATTGCAGGTACTTCGGGATGAATTTATATAGACTGAGGAAGGCGATTTCTGGAAACTGTATTTGAGCCGGGGAGAACACACCAACCGAATGACTCACCTTCCTGATTGAAGTTGAGATACAAAAAAGGCGCTGTGAGCGAGTCTAGTCCTTGCCAGTACACGTATTGGGGATGAGACGTCACCCAGGCTTTGAGAAGTCGCTTAAGTTTGCGATGGCCTTCCGGAGATGACAAAAGGTCATCATATTGATGACATCGTGGGATATCAACTTCGATCTGGGGACACATAAATGCACTTAGGAAGAAATCGAACAAATTTCATGAATACCTGTCGATCGGTTGATGTTGGAGTGACTTTGTCTATCTTCTCATAGCTTCCGTTCGGTATCACTCCAAGCAGACACGACCAGATTTGACCACGCAACAATGGAGGTATATCTACTGCGGCCTCCTTTGCAATCAATTCTCCAGTGAATGGGTAACCCTAAACGAGATAAGAACACAACTCTTGACAACCTACCGTAACGCCTCATTGTTTTGTTCACCTTCAAGAGTCTGGAGAACAACATAACACGGTGGAACTGGTATTCCGTGTCCCTCTCCCGAATAATGAGTGGCAACTGCTCCATGCCGGAGCCAAAATTGTAGACAAACTTTGGCGAGTGAATCAGGGGAAAGTATGCGATCGCCGGGATTCCTTTCAGCCTCTCAAGGAGATTGTTCAGCTTCAGAATCACCACACGGTCGTCCATTAAGTAGCTCTGACTCCTCTTTGGCCCTATTATAGTTCCACCCAGACAAACTACTCGAGGAATTGCCAAGATGGGGGCTTCACTCCGAATCAGACCTTCCATTTTTAGTTCGACCTGTACATCACCTCCAGCCAGCTGCCATAGGTAGTAAATCTGCTCTAGAGGACAACGAAGTAACAGAAAGTTCGGCTTGTCGGGGGTTTTTATCGCACAACCATTGAGATTCGCTTGAAATATAGTATTTTCCACCAGTTCTACTGGAAGAGGACGATTTTTTGCCACTACAGAAAGGCATTTCTCTACGAGCTGTCGCAGATCCTTGTCCAGAGCCAGATAGCGTTCGTAGCAGTTGTGTTCGCGTGCGATTTTCTCAAAAACACTGTTTGTCTTGCAGAAGGAAAGGATCTTCCGTCCCACGATTGAGATTTTCAAATTTGCCCAGAGTTGGCAATCCAACAGCAGTTCGGCTATGATCATGCCCACACTCCAAATGTCACTCTTTATATTGTGCCGAGCACCGAGCAGACGCTCTGGAGGCATATAGCGAATGTTTCTAAAACAATCTCTATAAACGTCTATTGTTTGTTGGCTTTTTTAACTTACCCAATTGGAAATGGAACGTATTCACCACCATTTGCCATGTAAAAAAGTCCATAGTTGAACAACTTAACGTTGTCGAACTCATCTACCAGTACGTTCTTAGGTTCCAAGTTATGGATGACAAACTTGTTGTGATGCACCTCATTGATTCCACAAGCAATTTGATAGAAAATCCTAAGAATACGAGTCGCAGTAAAGGCAACTCTAGATTTCTGCTCCAATGTTTCACCACAATATTCAGAGACCACAATCGTGCGTTCTAAAAGATCAAATCGATCATTTAAAATTCCTTTCATTTATCTTAAATTACTCACCATGTTTTCCGCGTATTATGTCCAGATATTGGCACAAGTTCGAATGTTTAATCTCCTTTAATCGCTGTGCCCGCCCGAGAATCGCAATCGAATTGGGCGTTAATGGCAGGCCATTGCTGCCACAAACATCGCCTGGATGTGTTTTGGCAAAAAATGTCGTGGCGGCTAGATGGGAATTTGCTTTTGAAATGCAAGGCGACATGTTGTTTTTGAAAATTTAGAGGTACTTCATTGTTTGAAAAGTCTTCTTTCTATGCAAATGGGAGGATCTTATGATAAAGATTTTCTTATAAACAAAACAAAAGAAAAAACTTAACTTTTTTTGACAGTTGACAGCTATTTGACAGTATTATGCAGAAAGTAGATACGTCTCTATCGGGTGTTGTATGGCTATTTCGTTAAAAAAAATTGTGTGGAGACTTTCGAATACCGAAAACATGCGGAAGCCGGAAATGCATAGCTGGCTAAAGCCCATATGACACTAACTTTTTTTTTCATTTTTTTGCTTTTAATAGGTTTGTTCGCGTTAGCGGTTTAAATCGAACGCAATCGAAATAAATCGATCGCAATCGCACAAAGCCTATACACGTACTCATCAAAAATGACAGAAAAAGAGAAAATAATGAGTAACGAGTGGTTCCTCTCTGGGCTCGAAACAGCTCAGAGAACAACCGTCAAGTACTAGTAAATATGTCAAATGCACATAGTTGTCAAGAAACAAATTAAAAATGCATCTTAAAATGAATTGCACAGAAAAATAAAATCTGTAAATATAAAGAAAATTCGCTGGTGGTTGCAAAAAGGTAAGTTACATATTTATTTGTGAAAAGGATTAGATGTCAAAGATGAAAGTTGCTCAATGTAGCTCGAAGTTTATCCACATACTTTGGTGTATATTTTCAGTTCTCTGCGAGAGCCTGAGTTTGACAGATTTGTAGTGTTTGGCAGATTTGTAGTGTTTGTCTCGGGAAAGTACGCGAATAGACTTAATGTCGTTTTCGATTTGGCTTTTCAGATTTTGATCTGAGATTTCAGATTTCTGCTGCCAAATCGAACATAAAATCCAAATTTTATTGGTTCTTGTGTTTATTGAGTTGGCCGCAAGAACTATTTATATTTTTTTTATATAAGGCGTGTTTTTTTGAGCTTCGTTCTCAGCAAAGCAAAGTAAAGCAATGTCGTTTTCGATTTGGCTTTTCAGATTTTGATCTGAGATTTCAGATTTCTGCTCCCAAATCGAACATAAAATCCGAATTTTATTGGTTCTTGTGTGTATTGAGTTGGCCGCAAAATATATATTTTTTCACTTGCACTGGAAATCCATTTGAATTGATTTTTACACATTTATAATAACTAATTTCGAAATAATTTAATATAAAGAATCGTTTCCATACTCGAAAAATTAATAATTCATTTAAAAAAGCAATCTTTCCAACGAAAAACAATTCGTAACCGCCAGCTGTGTGTCATATACATTGGCATTAGTGAAAGAATGTGTAAATCTGAGAAAAAATCGAGATTTCTCAAAATTGCATCAGATGAACAAAAAGGATTGATTCTGTTTGGTAAATCAAATATGAAAACCTGATGAAAACAATCTCGATAAAAAAAAATTGACTGAAAATGATGATTGACAATTATTCCTTCTTTTGCCAGCAGAATTTGTTTTGAAGTAGGAACTTGCGAATTTGAAGGTACCAACCTGAAGAATGTCCCAAACGTAATTTTGTTAGCATTACTCTCTGTAAATACCGATTCACTAACACTCGTGCAATTTTTATCGCCCCTTTACAGTTCTGCAGCCACACATTCAGAGCGAATCATTTTGGTAATAACTGTAAGGCCGAATTCGATTATCGCAGTATTAAATATGTGCGTAGAAACTTATATTTTTGTTTAGTGTTTTTTACTGTGTGTTCCTAAATACATTCAGAGACAACCATTTTGAATTCGATTTCGAATTAATTGTAGGTTTCGAAGATTGGAAGATATGAAAAAACTCTCCACGAAATGGCTATGTCAGCAGAAGGAAGTTTTCGCTTCATCATCTCGTTCATTCGGTTTTTTCCTTTCACCGATTTGACTTCATATACTGCAGGTAAGCGTATATTTTTTTCAAAAGCTTATATGTATAGCTATTAAAAAAAATATTGTGAAAAACTTCGAAATTAATTGGTCATTTTACTTTTCAAATATATAGTAATTTCTTGTGTTCTGTTTTTTTAAAACTCGAAGAATGAAATAGACATTTTCTGTGGACCACGTGTTTTGACATATCGCCATTTTCAAGATGGCGTCGACTAGCGTGGCTTTAGAAAATTTTTCACAGTTTTATTTTATCTAAAATGATGATCATTTTACTTTCCTTTTGCGGTTTCCACCAGAAGAATTTTTTCTCGAAATTCTAAGGATGGTCAAAGGTGTCTGATTCTCGAAATTAGTATTTTGCAATTCGCATGAAGTAGATTTCACAGAAAATTAATTTTTATTTAATTTTTGTTTTGTAGAATGGCGGACGCAGCTCCAGCCCGTGGTGGATTCCGTGGAGGATTTGGTTCTCGTGGTGGTGGTGGCCGTGGACGCGGTCGTGGACGTGGTCGCGGTAGAGGCCGTGGTGGTCGTGGCAAGGAGGACTCCAAGGAATGGGTTCCAGTCACCAAGTTGGGTCGTTTGGTTCGTGATGCAAAAATTACCAACCTCGAGGAGATCTACTTGTACTCTTTGCCAATCAAAGAGTTCGAGATCATCGATTTCTTCTTGGGTTCCGCCCTTAAAGATGAGGTCTTAAAAATTATGCCCGTCCAGAAGCAGACACGTGCTGGTCAGCGTACCCGTTTCAAGGCATTTGTCGCTATTGGTGATAACAATGGTCACATTGGCTTGGGAGTCAAGTGCAGCAAGGAAGTTGCTACTGCCATCCGTGGAGCTATCATCTTGGCTAAGTTATCGGTTGTTCCAGTTCGTCGTGGATACTGGGGTAACAAGATCGGTAAACCCCATACCGTACCATGCAAGGTAAGCATATTTCACTTGATAAAACTTGAATTGGTTCAAATGATGAATCTCTTTGTCTTTCCTTTTGCGGTTTCCACCGGAAGCCTTGCGCTAGTGACGGTCAAGATAGTCTGATTTTGTTTCCTACCAACGCAGATAGAATTTTGTTTCTAGATACTTGTACTGAATGCATATTTCTGTTTTCTTCCAGGTCACTGGTAAGTGCGGCTCCGTTTCGGTGCGTTTGATCCCAGCTCCCCGTGGTACCGGTATTGTGTCGGCTCCAGTCCCAAAGAAGCTGTTGATGATGGCTGGTATTGAGGATTGTTACACCTCGGCTCGTGGTTCCACTGGTACTTTAGGTAACTTCGCCAAGGCAACCTATGCTGCCATTGCCAAGACATACGCTTACTTGACACCAGATTTGTGGAAGGACTTGCCTCTCGGCCAGACCCCATACCAAGCGTTTGCTGACTTCTTGGCCGACAAACCAGGCGTAAGACATGTCGAAGCCTAAGCCTACACCCCGTGTAGAACATATCCTGTTTGTGGAGTTTAAAATGCTTGCAAACGGTTGAAAATAAAGTTTAAACATCAAAACTTACATTTTTGGTTTCGTGTTTTTTCCTTATTAGTCCATTTGACTGCAGGTTTGGCACTTGTGTAAAGGTAGAGTTACAACAGCAACAAGCCGTAAGTACCTCCCAATAGAGGATAATCGATTGAGACAAATTAGGTGCTGCCAGAGCTCGATTGTATCGACTGAACTCGATTGTATCAAGTTACGTGCTTACACGGAGTAGATGGATTGTTGGTTTGTTATATATTCACAGCTTATGATACTCGGAATGGATCCGTCTAGTCGTCGGTGGAAATACAACTCATGGTATTAGAAGAGAGTTTTAAAAGCTGGACCGTGGTTCGGCTTATTTCAATATCTTGTCTTCTACCCATAAAGCGAAATGGAAAACACCCAGGCTGTGATCTAACCGAGGATCTAGGCCCTCTTCAAGCACGAACAAATATTTCAATTTACCCATTGGTGCAATTCTATCACTCTTGTCTTGGTTCCCAGACATTGGAATGACATAACCAAAGAACTGTTAGGACGTGTCAAAAAAAAGTATACCCTGCAAAGATTTGTTATGAAAGAAGTCTAGCTCTTCTCGACTTACAAACTGCATAATTTCCATAATAAAAATATTACATACCTAAGTTGTATGTAGCTGGCCGATTTTTCTTTAGACGAACATGTGATTTTTTTCTTGATTCAATTATCATCGTTTCACAATTTGAGCAAGGAAGAAAACACATTTATTTATTATTTGAATATACAATTATTTTTCGTTTTTATTATTGACCTCTCACGTTTCGCCTTTTTTCATTTTGTTTTGTTTGCCTACACATTTAAATTAAACGAAAATACAATTTATCGAATTTTCGTAGAACATTTCCAAATCCTCCAGATGCAATTGTGTTTTCCATTTCATTACACTCAAGAATTACAAATCTAATATCATTTTCTGCAGACGAAATGCGTTTTGCCCATTGGTGTATAAAATAAAATCAACAATTATTTAAAAAATAAAACATTTAACGTTTGTGTGTTTTTGTATAAAATATTCTACGACAAAATAACATTAATTAAGTAAGTTTGTTAATAATTAAAAACTAAAACTTATTACACAGATGCATACATGTTTACTTAATTCGTTTATATTTTAGAATATTTCCTTTTCGTTTTACTTTACGAGTTTAATAACTATTTTTGTTTTCTAGATTTACATTTCGTCGTTACGAATTTATTAATTCTATGATATATTTTTATTACAGTTAGTTGTGTGTGTTAAACAATTTATTCTCGTTCGACTATTTCCTCATTTTGTTTATACATCTTAGCACATTATGGAAGGAACAAGGAAATGATTTGTTTTTCACTTTAATGATTAGTTGTAGACATTTAATACGAATTTATTGTTAAAATGTTTTGCTATTTATACAATTTTGGCATTTCATATGTTTATTTATGGATATAAAATATTTTACAAACGAGACTTTGGGATAAAGATTTATTTATTAAAAAAAAAAAACGCTGAAGGTGAAAGATAAGGTTACATATTTGCTTTTGTCTTAGGTTTGAATTTGGTAAAAAATATTTACATTTAAAAAATTGTGCAGTAGTTGGTTGTTTCTTTTTTGTGTGCGTAAACTTGTATACAGACTTTTAGATTCGTTAAAATGTTTTTTTTTTTTTTTTTTAATAAAAAATTGGTATAAGTGGTACAAAATATTTGTATAAAATAGATATTAGGTAGGTATGGTTATAAGGAGTGTACATTTTTGTTATCATTTATATAAACATAGAGCGGGAGGAGGTGGTAAGTTCGTTAATAGTGTTCATTTATCTATGGATTACGAGTGTCACTACGGAATATTCTTTTTCGATATATAAACAGAGAAATAATCATCAAACTTATGCGGAGGTCAGATGGTCTATGATAACTTTAGATCAAAAGCACATTTTTAATTGGTTAAATGTGCTGTACTTATTTCCTGCACGAATGGAAGGCATCTGGCTAGATGCACTGACATGTGTCTCCGGTTTATTCACTTCGAAAAGTCCTAACCGATTCTTCTTCATTTTCGCATTCTATACAGCTTTGTTTGAAATATTCCGTCTTTGATCATGAGTTACAATTTTGAGTAAGTAGCTAGTGCTTGTTATTGTAATAGGCCGATCCATGTAAGACTTTAACTTTTTTCCACCAGGAGTTTAGTCTGCGTAATGATGACTGAGGCGATCCAAAAATGAGTATTTAATTTCTTAGAAATCTGTTGGCTTACACTTGATTGTTTGTATTTATGTTGAAAGAAGCTTCTGTTGTCGCCAATGCAGTCACTTCGGTATTCTATACCCTTCAGGCTCCCATATTTCTGAGGGCTGAGTCTAATACTCCTTCGTACGTACCGGTTTCAATTACTGTCAAGTAAAGTTATTTAAAATATTATGCGAGAGTGGCGAAAAGGTAAATAAATTTATAGGTTTGTTGCTGTAATACGTAACATCAACCATTGGTATGCATACACAGCAACAGTTGGTCGGGAATACTTAAAAAAAAAAGCACGTACCTAGTGATTGAACTTGATGGACTGGTTTATATTTAAGTGGAGTTAATCGTCGATAAAAGATATGAAAAACACTTGAATGGATCGAGTAGTTCAGCCTATTGAGTTTAGTATCTCGGCTTCGTTATTTGCAACAAATTTTTCCAAAAAATCGGAAGACACATTAGATATTGATACTGACAGGATATAAATTGACACGGGATTTCCCTTCAGCTCCTCCCACTCTTTAAATTTAAATTTATATTAACTTACTTGTTCTTGGCCATTTGTTTAATTTATAAGTAACAACAAAAAGTGTTTTCTTGTTTACTTTCTACGGGTTACATCTTAATTTACATAGTTTTGTTTTACAAATTTACGAGTATACATGCATTAATTAATATAAATGTTACCATCCTTCGCACAGGTAAATATCTAAACATTTAAAATTTCCTTTGTTTCTTTGCTATTTATACATAATATTTCGTAAAATACAATTTATAAATTATTACATATACAATTATTATTTAATATTTAACATACAATCATTATTATTCGATATTTTGTTTGTTTTTTTTTTTTTAATTTATAATTTAAATTATCTATATATATTCTTGGCTATAAAACAACAAAATAAAAACAAAAAACCGGCGATAAAAAGTGTATCCACAAAAGTAATATAAAATATTATGTAAGATAATTTAAACAATCTTCCGATTTGGTTTTTCTTTTTTGTTTCTAAAGAGTTCGATTTGTTTTATAATTTTTGTATTCGTATTACAAAGAAAAATCAGTGGAATGTTGTTTTGGTCAGGAGAGAGATGTTGTATGTATTGTCAAATCACGGATACTAATAATTTGTCTATTGAGCGTATTTTTCTTGTTTTGGATTAAGAGTGTTGTACAAATGTGTAAAATAAGATTGTACTTAATTAAAGTTGTTAAGTAGTTGTATATAAAAATGCGTTCATTACAATTATGCGTCCATTTCTTGTTTGTTTGTTTGTACATAAATGTAAATTAATTACATATTATTTATATTGTAAGTAGGTATATACTATATATAGAGAATAAAAATGATTTGCATTTCTGTTTGTATGTTGTCGCTTAAATAGTTTAAAGAGTTAATATCATTTTCTGTTTATTTTGTAAATTGAATAGATTAGAGTAGCAGTTTTTTTCCTTAGATTTTTTTATTTTACATTCCCGATTCCGCAATACCTTCGTCATCTGTAAGAGTAAATTGTTTGGTTAAAATTTTGAGATAAAATGTACAAATCGGGTAAGCAATTGCAAACATTTTCCATGGAATAGAAGGGTGGCCCAATCTACTACTACAAAGTGCGAACTAAAAAAAAATATCTGCCTAACCCAAAAAAAAAGAAATAAACGATTTTATGCCTGCACGTAAGCACGATTGAAATTAAGTACATTTTTCATTGAAAAATATTTATATTGGCCATTTAATAAACTTTGCCAATACATTAATAAAAATGCGTAAAAGTTTTCAATATAATATTTTATCTTGTAGAATGATGTGGAATCTCAATATCCGTACACCAATTTAGTAAACAAAATTCGACCCTGAACTGATCTAGATCAATGAAAGTGTCACTCCTTTTGTGACACTTCCATTTTCGCGCAACAGCTTTACGTTACGAGTTTAAAAACAACAAGGTAGTCAATTTATGCACTGCAGAATTCGATTTTTGAATAACAAGTATAAAGCGTAATTCAGAAGCAACATCAATATTAAAAAGCAATTGTATTTTTACATCCAAGAAGAAAAAAAATAGAAAATGTTTGCAATCCGCTATAGATAAACGTAGAAAAAGATTAACACACAAAAATATAAGTGTAAGTGAAAAACCATTAAAATCCAAACTACAAAAGAGAAACAAAAATTTTTTATCTAGGAATAAAATAAAATTAAATTAGCTACAAACCAAGAAAGGGGTTAGCGTATATGATCCCTTCACCAGTGCCACTGCCATTTTTTATCCTAATGACCCCTTCGTCCCTAATTATTGTACAATCGTCGTCGTTGCGTGTCCCCAGCAACTGATCATAACAACTGACATCCGTGCTAATCACATCGATGTCCTCCTCATCGTCATCGTCGTCCTTCTCCAAGCTATTACGATTCGATCCGGCAGTGCTCGATTGCATTGGATTTGAGTCCTCATAGCTGCCGCCACCACTGTCATCGTTGGCATTGTTGGCCTCTTCTAGGTTCGTTTCGAAATAATCTTCATCTTCGTCATTCTGCGATGAGGATCTACGTCGGTAGATGTCCTCCTCGTGACTGTCATTTTCGACTTCTTCCTCGTCGAAACTTCGCCGTGGGCCATTCGATATAGTGTGCGCCCCACCACCCCCAAAGGTACTATTCACTAGGACTATTTCGTGACTTAGGCTATTCTTGATATCACATGCCGACGAGCTGAACGTTATCATTTGTGACTTTCGACGCTCTGGCTGCTGGTGGTGCAGGGTCTCTTTGCTGCAAATCATCGAACTGGGCTTGTCATCAACCAGAACGATAACCACACTATTGTTGTTATCGTTCTGGTTGAGCTGATGTCATCTTTCCAGTGTTGCCGCTTTCCATTGACTTGGCGGTGATGGAGCCGAGTGACTGATCTCTTGATCGCTGGCAGTTAGTGGCTGATGTTCGTCATGGTAGATGATGGCATCGTTGGCTTGGTCAATGTCGTCTTCGTCGCGATCATGATCGATGTGCCCCTCAGCGGTGACAATGATCTCGTCGCCGGTACCTTCATCTTCTTCGTCTAGGTTTTGTTGTTCTGTTTTATTTTTTAGTTGTTCGTTGTGTTTTTTTATGTTTTATTTTGTGAGGGGTGCCGAAAGGTATTGTTTTTGTGTTATTTGGTGCGATTATATCCGTGTGATTGCAGCGCGGGGAAGGAGAAAAGAAAATATGATGACATGGGGTTAGTTACAATGTGGGCCCAACACCTTGTTAAAATGTCTTTGGCACAGATACCTAAATAAGTTAAGCACATGTATATGATGATGATAGTGGAATGGGAGGGATAGTCAGACGGGATGAATTCGGTGCGGGGTCATAGATTTTAGGCATAAATAAATTAAGCTAGTGTGATTGAAATTTAGTTTAATATAGCTTAAAGGTTAGCCGCTTAATGCTTGGATAATAAAAAAACGTCTGTTTGCATAGTTCCATTTATTATTTAATAAATATACCTAATTTGCTATTGGTTCCCAAAATACGATATAAAATAAATAATAAAGTCAGAAGCGGACTCTCACAAACTCACACAAGGACAAGCCACAACAACACAACCACCGCGCGACATACTAAATACTAAAATATATTAGTTTGTTAAGATTACTTCAGCATTACACTGATCCCCGATAACTATTTTTTACTAACGAAACGATCTACATTACATAACAAGATCTAACGATATAATACAAATGTGAATAAATTTAAAAAACCACTCAGAAGTCGTTTTATCCTTTATACCGAGCGATCATCGACGACATGCTGTTCGATGCGTATAAAACGCCAAACAACAGTCAAAATCTCACGCTGCAGATAAAACGATATACCTCGTCATCGCGGGTGCGTTTTCTTTCTGATTGCTCAAAAAGTAAATGAAGACTGACTACAGAAATGATCCTGTGAAGTATAGTCTTAACTTTTCCATCGCGAAGCAGAGGTATACCTGCATTTTACCACAACAAGCTGGTGTGAATTGTAAGCGTCAAGTAAAGTATTCCTCGTCGAATGTGGCTGACTGCTAGCAGGTAGAGACAAAATACGAAAAACTATAATAACAACAAACAGCACGATCATAGAGAACAATAGTATGTTGTTCGACGGCCGGTTTGTACGAGCGCGATTTCGTATCGAGGAGATGTGTTATTTATTATAAACATTGACGTCACAAATGTATGCGTGAATTCGCGGATTCAATGATACAGACAGAGTGGGTGAATGATTTGTGTACAATGTACATAATAATTTTAATTTTTATGAAGCGGGCCGTCAAATGTCCAGTGCTGCTTTTGATATCAGTTGCGGTTATGTGTAATTTTTAACCTTGATAAGGCACATGATAACGTTAAAATTGTTTTTTTCTTTCTGATCTACGCGATCTAATCTACCAACCACTTAAAAAAAAAACAAAAAAAGAACAAACTGTCAGAATTGAACAATTACAATTACAGTTTGAACTTTGCCATTAAGTATGAAATAAAATATAATTCAAATGGACGCCTCGGGAAAATTCGCAGCATGCGATAAAGCCATAATTTGGTCTGCTGTGTGGCTCGTTGGTGGTTGGGTGTTGTGTGAATAGGGATGGGCATCTGATTGGCATCAACTTGGCGATGTCCAGTGTCGCAACTATCTCACACTCACCAATTGTGCTTATTTTACCTCCCCGTGGTCACCACCGGGTACTGGTCTATGTCCACCCGGACTTGACTTGCTAAACTTATAAGCGCGAGTGTTGAACACGAAGAAAATAGCAACACTATAATGCTCTGTCGGATTGACTGTCTGCTCGAGTCTCAGAAGTCTAACATGAGCCCCTCAGAAAGAGGACGTACGGCGGATGAATTTACATAGCTGAATCAACGGTGGCGTCAACAGTCAACATGGCAGATACCTCAATGGGCTACTCTGACGTATTTGGAGCTGAGGTCATTGAGGATTTTCAACACTAGTCAGGGTGTTGAAATAGAGATGGTGGCGGAAGAGCCCTTAATGGGTCAACGGCAGCTCTCACATCCCCGCAACGGGTTACTGACTCCGGAATATTCCGGCTCCTTTTGTCCAAGGGGTCGCAAAAAGGGCCTGGTCCTCCAGGTTGGGGGTTGTACGCCGGGGTAACTGCCCGACTACGTAAAAATGACATAGTTGCGAAGCATCAACAAGCCTCGGATACGGATGATCTTACTGTTGACGAACCTGGCAAACGATTAAAGGACAACGAATTTCGGATCTGTACGTGGAATGTTAGGTCCCTTAACAGACCGCGTGCAGCCGAACAATTAGCGGAAGCCCTGAACCACTATAAAGCAGATCTAACCGCCATCCAAGAAGTGCGATGGGATGGCCCGGGCAAAAAGAGGATGAAAAACTGCGATATTTATTACGGCGACTGCTATCGGCAACAAAAACAGCGCTTATTCGGATGTGGATTCGTCGTTGGCGCCAGACTTAGGCAAGAAGTCTTAAGTTTCAACTATGTAAACGAGCGCATCACGACAATCCGCATCAAGGCTAAATTCGGCAACATTAGCTTAATATGCGCGCACGCCCCCACGGAGGAGAAAGACGACGACACCAAAGAAAGGTTCTACGAGCTCTTGGACCACACTTACGAGCAATGCCCTAGCTATGACATTAAAATTGTCCTAGGCGATTTTAACGCCAAGCTAGGAAGAGAGGGCATCTTTGGTAGTACTGTTGGAAAGTACAGCCTACACGACACCACCTCCGACAACGGATTTAGGCTGATCGATTTCGCGGCGGGGCGAAATGTTGTCATAGCTAGCACACGGTTCCCGCATCTCGATATTCACAAAGGCACATGGAGATCTCCTGATCAATCAACCGTCAACCAGATTGACCACGTTGCGATCGACGCAAGGCACTCCTCCAGTATTATGGATGTCCGAACGTTCCGAGCGGCCAACATTGACTCGGACCACTACCTTGTTGTAGCCAAGGTACGACTCCGGATATCCCGAACGCCGCCAAGACAAGTAAATACTGTGAGGAAGTTTGACTACGGACGGCTACAATCGCAAGAGATCACCAGATCCTTTTCCGATCGAGTCTCTCTCAATCTCTCAAGAGGTCCTATGCAGCCAGCATCAAGTATTGAAGACCAGTGGCAACATTGCCAAAAAGCCATCAGAGACGCCGCCTCTGATGTGCTGGGTTTCACCCGACCACCACAACGAAACCCCTGGTTCGACGACGAGTGCCGGCAAGCACATGCAGCGAAGCAAGAGGCATACAAAGCGGCGCTGCAAAGGAGGACAAGAGCTGCTCGTGAGCTCTACGTGCAGAAGAGAAGAGACGAACACCGGCTTCTAAGGAGAAAAAAGAAAGAGCATGAGAAGCGCGCGATCGAGGAAATAGAGAGATGTTACAACAGGAATGAGGTTCGGAAGTTCTACCAGAGGGTAAAAAGAACCTCACAAGGCTACAGAACCCGAACCGAAGCCTGCAAGGACGAACAAGGGAACATCGTAGTAGAATCGCAGTCGATGCTGAGGATATGGAAGAACTACTTCTGCAGACTGTTTAACGGCGATGACGACTTACATTCCGCTGTCAGGCAGAATGAACCGTTCAACCTGGACGATGAGGATCAACAATACCGTCCACCCGACTTGGACGAGGTTAAGATAGCTATATCTAAACTGAAGTCCAACAAAGCCGCTGGAGCAGATGGCCTAGCCGCCGAGCTGTTCAAAGCGGCAGGCGATGACTTGGTTAGGAGCATGCACCAACTCATCTGTAAAATATGGTCGGAGGAAAGTATGCCCGATGAATGGAACCTCAGCATTTTTTGCCCGATCCTCAAGAAAGGAGACCCTCTGAACTGCGCCAATTACAGAGGTATCAGTCTTCTAAACATTGCCTACAAGATCTTATCTGCCGTTTTGTGTGAACGCCTGAAGCCTTTCGTAAACAACCTGATTGGTCCATATCAGTGTGGCTTCAGGCCAGGAAAGTCTACCATAGACCAAATATTCACACTGCGGCAGATCTTGGAGAAAACCCAGGAACTTCAAATCGATACCCACCACCTTTTCATCGACTTTAAGGCCGCCTATGACAGCATTTATAGGGACGAACTATACAGAGCAATGTCTAGTTTTGGCATCTCTGCCAAACTCGTCCGTTTGTGCAGGATGACGATGGAGAATGCACGCTGCTCCATCAAGGTCGGTAAAGAACATACCGAGACCTTCGATGTCAAAAAAGGATTTAGACAAGGCGATGCGCTGTCATGTGACTTCTTCAACATCGTTCTTGAAAGAATAGTGCAAAACTCAAACGCCAACACCAGAGGCACTATCTTTCAAAAGTCCGTCCAATTACTCGCATACGCCGATGACATTGACATAATTGGCAGAACGCAGCGTGATGTTAATGGCGCGTTTGTGAGTATTCAGACTGAGGCGGCGAAGATGGGTTTGGCGGTTAATGAAGGCAAGACGAAGTATATGCTGTCAACTAAAAAGGACACCCAACACCGACGGCTCGGACAGAACGTCGCAATAGACAGATATAACTTTGAGGTGGTTAAGGACTTTGTCTACCTAGGCTCCGCTATGAACTCAGACAACGACACCAGCGCTGAGGTTAAACGTAGAATTACTCTTGCCAATCGCTGTTTCTTTGGGCTAAGAAGGCAATTGAGTAGCAAAGCCCTCTCCCGAACAACTAGAGTGACCCTTTATAAGACCCTTATCATCCCAGTTCTGCTATATGGCGCAGAGGCATGGACGCTATCAAAAGCGGATGAGGTAACTCTCGGTTGTTTCGAGAGAAAAATTCTTCGTGTTATTTTTGGTCCCGTCTGCATTGACGGTGAATGGAGAAGGAGATTTAACGACGAACTGTACGGGCTGTACAGCGACATCGACCTAGTCAGAAGAGTGAAGGTCCAACGACTGAGGTGGCTGGGTCATGTAGAGCGAATGGACACGAATGCTCCGGCCCGGAAGATCTTCGAATCCATACCCGAGGGAAGGCGCAGTAGAGGAAGACCGCGACTCAGGTGGCGCACGCAAGTGGAAGGGGACCTTAACCAACTTAGCGTGCGAAACTGGAGACAGCTAGCTAAAGATCGCGCTGGCTGGAGACGCTTGTTGGTTGAGGCCCAGGTCCACCCCGGACTGTAGCGCCACCTTAAGTAAGTAAGTAAGTAAGTGTGGCTCGTTGCCCCGTCTTGTAGTAAGTTTCAATAATTTTAACGCGTTGTTCAATTGTTAAGCGATCCATTATCGAAAATGGCAAACATTCAACTAATATTATGAAACTTCAAATGACACCTGAGTTTGACAGATTTTTGCCCGATGGAAAACGACATCAATATTCAGAAAAATTTCGAGTTGGCAGCGCTGGCATTACACCTGGCATTTTTTGTGCCAATGGAACGGTTTCAGAAGTGATTTTTTCTTTTTTCGATTCCGGACTCTCCCGGACGCTTCTTTTTGCCCAATGGAAAACGACCCTAGATTCTCAGAATCGGATACCGAAGGCCAAGAAATGATAAAGTCGCAAAAAAGAAGTTTCCGACAGGTAATTATAAAAAAAATCGGTGGGGCTAAGATAAAAAATTTGTCCAAATACCCACATCGGTAACGCTTATAATTGGCTACATAATGTAGCCTACATTTACCAATTACCAAAATCCCGCGGACCGGCATCATTCGGATGTTATCATTATCTGGATGACATTGACATAAATGCTTGTTCAAAAAAGACATCTGTTCTGGACTAGATAACCAGGCTGCTCTGCCGAAAGCACAGGCAGAGGCCTTTTGATGTTTTGATAACCTTCGCGTACGTACCTACTTCTAAAAACATAGTTGTCAAACTCAAATTTCTTAGTGTCGTTTTCGATTGGGACAAAAAATCAAACTTTTTTTTGATATAAATCACTTTTCGCGTTCCATTGGGAAAAAAAATCAATCTTTTTTTGATCTCAGATCACTTTTGAGAAATCTCAATTTTACACATACTTTCACTAATACCAATGTGTATGACACACAGCTGGCGGTTACGAATTGTTTATCGTTGGAAGGGATTGCTTTTTAAACTGAATTATTAATTATTTAAGTATGGAAACGATTTTTTATATCAAATTATTTCGAAATGAGTTATTATAAATGTGTAAAGATCAATTGAAATGGATTTCCAGTCAGTGTTCCCAGATAAAAAATTTGAAAATCTTGCTTTTCCGAAATAAAAAATCTTTTTTTTTCTTCAAAATTTTGTTCAAAATATAAAAATAGCGAAATACAATTTTGACTACTAAAACATAAATCACCGAATTATCTATAAAAAAAAACTTTGGTCATAAATTAAGCTTTTTGAAATTTTGGAACACCTTTGAATCAAATTGACTTAGAATCTTATTGCTTATATCAAGATCATCGAATTTCTGTTCATTAAAGCGGAACAAAACCTTTGTAAGGATTCAAATTACAACAACTGTTTCAGTACTCAAACGATTTCGAATTTTGTTTTATTTAAATTTACACCAGAAAATATTATGTCAACATTTGGAGAGGAATGTGGCTCTTCCACATTAAAAAATAAAATCTAAATATGCGAAGTCTCCACCATCCGCTGTTTTTACTCCTAAAACATTTTTCCAAAAACACGTTACATCAGTTATTTTATTAAATGCGTGTTTCTTCAGTGTTGATGGAAAAGTTAGTGAAACTTAGATTGTGCATGGGCTCTATTTGACTTATTGTGTACATAAAATGGAATTAATATAAAAATGTTTTTCTTTAATAGAATAGGTTTTTAATTTGTTAGATTTAAAAAGAACTTGATATCAAAAAAATCTTGAAATTTGATAAATTTGAGGTAAAAATCTTGTACATATTTTGTAGCTCAAATGAGCCTCTTGAATAAAAAATATTTTTTCCCGCAAACTCAATACACACGAGAACCAATAAAAATTAGATTTCATGTTCCGATTTGGCAGCCAAATTGAAAACGACAGTATATTCGTCATCATAGATCGTTTCGGCTTACGCTCGATAACCAAAGGTACGAAACGATCTACATATACATCTAACTATATAATACAAATGTGAATTAATTTAAAAAACCACTCAGAAGTCGTTTTATCCTTTATACCGAGCGATCATCGACGACATGCTGTTCGATGCGTATAAAACGCCAAACAACAGTCAAAATCTCACGCTGCAGATAAAACGATATACCTCGTCATCGCGGGTGCGTTTTCTTTCTGATTGCTCAAAAAGTAAATGAAGACTGACTACAGAAATGATCCTGTGAAGTATAGTCTTAACTTTTCCATCGCGAAGCAGAGGTATACCTGCATTTTACCACAACAAGCTGGTGTGAATTGTAAGCGTCAAGTAAAGTATTCCTCGTCGAATGTGGCTGACTGCTAGCAGGTAGAGACAAAATACGAAAAACTATAATAACAACAAACAGCACGATCATAGAGAACAATAGTATGTTGTTCGACGGCCGGTTTGTACGAGCGCGATTTCGTATCGAGGAGATGTGTTATTTATTATAAACATTGACGTCACAAATGTATGCGTGAATTCGCGGATTCAATGATACAGACAGAGTGGGTGAATGATTTGTGTACAATGTACATAATAATTTTAATTTTTATGAAGCGGGCCGTCAAATGTCCAGTGCTGCTTTTGATATCAGTTGCGGTTATGTGTAATTTTTAACCTTGATAAGGCACATGATAACGTTAAAATTGTTTTTTTCTTTCTGATCTACGCGATCTAATCTACCAACCACTTAAAAAAAAAACAAAAAAAGAACAAACTGTCAGAATTGAACAATTACAATTACAGTTTGAACTTTGCCATTAAGTATGAAATAAAATATAATTCAAATGGACGCCTCGGGAAAATTCGCAGCATGCGATAAAGCCATAATTTGGTCTGCTGTGTGGCTCGTTGCCCCGTCTTGTAGTAAGTTTCAATAATTTTAACGCGTTGTTCAATTGTTAAGCGATCCATTATCGAAAATGGCAAACATTCAACTAATATTATGAAACTTCAAATGACACCTGAGTTTGACAGATTTTTGCCCGATGGAAAACGACATCAATATTCAGAAAAATTTCGAGTTGGCAGCGCTGGCATTACACCTGGCATTTTTTGTGCCAATGGAACGGTTTCAGAAGTGATTTTTTCTTTTTTCGATTCCGGACTCTCCCGGACGCTTCTTTTTGCCCAATGGAAAACGACCCTAGATTCTCAGAATCGGATACCGAAGGCCAAGAAATGATAAAGTCGCAAAAAAGAAGTTTCCGACAGGTAATTATAAAAAAAATCGGTGGGGCTAAGATAAAAAATTTGTCCAAATACCCACATCGGTAACGCTTATAATTGGCTACATAATGTAGCCTACATTTACCAATTACCAAAATCCCGCGGACCGGCATCATTCGGATGTTATCATTATCTGGATGACATTGACATAAATGCTTGTTCAAAAAAGACATCTGTTCTGGACTAGATAACCAGGCTGCTCTGCCGAAAGCACAGGCAGAGGCCTTTTGATGTTTTGATAACCTTCGCGTACGTACCTACTTCTAAAAACATAGTTGTCAAACTCAAATTTCTTAATGTCGTTTTCGATTGGGACAAAAAATCAAACTTTTTTTTGATATAAATCACTTTTCGCGTTCCATTGGGAAAAAAAATCAATCTTTTTTTGATCTCAGATCACTTTTGAGAAATCTCAATTTTACACATACTTTCACTAATACCAATGTGTATGACACACAGCTGGCGGTTACGAATTGTTTATCGTTGGAAGGGATTGCTTTTTAAACTGAATTATTAATTATTTAAGTATGGAAACGATTTTTTATATCAAATTATTTCGAAATGAGTTATTATAAATGTGTAAAGATCAATTGAAATGGATTTCCAGTCAGTGTTCCCAGATAAAAAATTTGAAAATCTTGCTTTTCCGAAATAAAAAATCTTTTTTTTTCTTCAAAATTTTGTTCAAAATATAAAAATAGCGAAATACAATTTTGACTACTAAAACATAAATCACCGAATTATCTATAAAAAAAAACTTTGGTCATAAATTAAGCTTTTTGAAATTTTGGAACACCTTTGAATCAAATTGACTTAGAATCTTATTGCTTATATCAAGATCATCGAATTTCTGTTCATTAAAGCGGAACAAAACCTTTGTAAGGATTCAAATTACAACAACTGTTTCAGTACTCAAACGATTTCGAATTTTGTTTTATTTAAATTTACACCAGAAAATATTATGTCAACATTTGGAGAGGAATGTGGCTCTTCCACATTAAAAAATAAAATCTAAATATGCGAAGTCTCCACCATCCGCTGTTTTTACTCCTAAAACATTTTTCCAAAAACACGTTACATCAGTTATTTTATTAAATGCGTGTTTCTTCAGTGTTGATGGAAAAGTTAGTGAAACTTAGATTGTGCATGGGCTCTATTTGACTTATTGTGTACATAAAATGGAATTAATATAAAAATGTTTTTCTTTAATAGAATAGGTTTTTAATTTGTTAGATTTAAAAAGAACTTGATATCAAAAAAATCTTGAAATTTGATAAATTTGAGGTAAAAATCTTGTACATATTTTGTAGCTCAAATGAGCCTCTTGAATAAAAAATATTTTTTCCCGCAAACTCAATACACACGAGAACCAATAAAAATTAGATTTCATGTTCCGATTTGGCAGCCAAATTGAAAACGACAGTATATTCGTCATCATAGATCGTTTCGGCTTACGCTCGATAACCAAAGGTACGAAACGATCTACATATACATCTAACTATATAATACAAATGTGAATTAATTTAAAAAACCACTCAGAAGTCGTTTTATCCTTTATACCGAGCGATCATCGACGACATGCTGTTCGATGCGTATAAAACGCCAAACAACAGTCAAAATCTCACGCTGCAGATAAAACGATATACCTCGTCATCGCGGGTGCGTTTTCTTTCTGATTGCTCAAAAAGTAAATGAAGACTGACTACAGAAATGATCCTGTGAAGTATAGTCTTAACTTTTCCATCGCGAAGCAGAGGTATACCTGCATTTTACCACAACAAGCTGGTGTGAATTGTAAGCGTCAAGTAAAGTATTCCTCGTCGAATGTGGCTGACTGCTAGCAGGTAGAGACAAAATACGAAAAACTATAATAACAACAAACAGCACGATCATAGAGAACAATAGTATGTTGTTCGACGGCCGGTTTGTACGAGCGCGATTTCGTATCGAGGAGATGTGTTATTTATTATAAACATTGACGTCACAAATGTATGCGTGAATTCGCGGATTCAATGATACAGACAGAGTGGGTGAATGATTTGTGTACAATGTACATAATAATTTTAATTTTTATGAAGCGGGCCGTCAAATGTCCAGTGCTGCTTTTGATATCAGTTGCGGTTATGTGTAATTTTTAACCTTGATAAGGCACATGATAACGTTAAAATTGTTTTTTTCTTTCTGATCTACGCGATCTAATCTACCAACCACTTAAAAAAAAAACAAAAAAAGAACAAACTGTCAGAATTGAACAATTACAATTACAGTTTGAACTTTGCCATTAAGTATGAAATAAAATATAATTCAAATGGACGCCTCGGGAAAATTCGCAGCATGCGATAAAGCCATAATTTGGTCTGCTGTGTGGCTCGTTGCCCCGTCTTGTAGTAAGTTTCAATAATTTTAACGCGTTGTTCAATTGTTAAGCGATCCATTATCGAAAATGGCAAACATTCAACTAATATTATGAAACTTCAAATGACACCTGAGTTTGACAGATTTTTGCCCGATGGAAAACGACATCAATATTCAGAAAAATTTCGAGTTGGCAGCGCTGGCATTACACCTGGCATTTTTTGTGCCAATGGAACGGTTTCAGAAGTGATTTTTTCTTTTTTCGATTCCGGACTCTCCCGGACGCTTCTTTTTGCCCAATGGAAAACGACCCTAGATTCTCAGAATCGGATACCGAAGGCCAAGAAATGATAAAGTCGCAAAAAAGAAGTTTCCGACAGGTAATTATAAAAAAAATCGGTGGGGCTAAGATAAAAAATTTGTCCAAATACCCACATCGGTAACGCTTATAATTGGCTACATAATGTAGCCTACATTTACCAATTACCAAAATCCCGCGGACCGGCATCATTCGGATGTTATCATTATCTGGATGACATTGACATAAATGCTTGTTCAAAAAAGACATCTGTTCTGGACTAGATAACCAGGCTGCTCTGCCGAAAGCACAGGCAGAGGCCTTTTGATGTTTTGATAACCTTCGCGTACGTACCTACTTCTAAAAACATAGTTGTCAAACTCAAATTTCTTAATGTCGTTTTCGATTGGGACAAAAAATCAAACTTTTTTTTGATATAACTTTTCGCGTTCCATTGGGAAAAAAAATCAATCTTTTTTTGATCTCAGATCACTTTTGAGAAATCTCAATTTTACACATACTTTCACTAATACCAATGTGTATGACACACAGCTGGCGGTTACGAATTGTTTATCGTTGGAAGGGATTGCTTTTTAAACTGAATTATTAATTATTTAAGTATGGAAACGATTTTTTATATCAAATTATTTCGAAATGAGTTATTATAAATGTGTAAAGATCAATTGAAATGGATTTCCAGTCAGTGTTCCCAGATAAAAAATTTGAAAATCTTGCTTTTCCGAAATAAAAAATCTTTTTTTTTCTTCAAAATTTTGTTCAAAATATAAAAATAGCGAAATACAATTTTGACTACTAAAACATAAATCACCGAATTATCTATAAAAAAAAACTTTGGTCATAAATTAAGCTTTTTGAAATTTTGGAACACCTTTGAATCAAATTGACTTAGAATCTTATTGCTTATATCAAGATCATCGAATTTCTGTTCATTAAAGCGGAACAAAACCTTTGTAAGGATTCAAATTACAACAACTGTTTCAGTACTCAAACGATTTCGAATTTTGTTTTATTTAAATTTACACCAGAAAATATTATGTCAACATTTGGAGAGGAATGTGGCTCTTCCACATTAAAAAATAAAATCTAAATATGCGAAGTCTCCACCATCCGCTGTTTTTACTCCTAAAACATTTTTCCAAAAACACGTTACATCAGTTATTTTATTAAATGCGTGTTTCTTCAGAGTTGATGGAAAAGTTAGTGAAACTTAGATTGTGCATGGGCTCTATTTGACTTATTGTGTACATAAAATGGAATTAATATAAAAATGTTTTTCTTTAATAGAATAGGTTTTTAATTTGTTAGATTTAAAAAGAACTTGATATCAAAAAAATCTTGAAATTTGATAAATTTGAGGTAAAAATCTTGTACATATTTTGTAGCTCAAATGAGCCTCTTGAATAAAAAATATTTTTTCCCGCAAACTCAATACACACGAGAACCAATAAAAATTAGATTTCATGTTCCGATTTGGCAGCCAAATTGAAAACGACAGTATATTCGTCATCATAGATCGTTTCGGCTTACGCTCGATAACCAAAGGTACGAAACGATCTACATATACATCTAACTATATAATACAAATGTGAATTAATTTAAAAAACCACTCAGAAGTCGTTTTATCCTTTATACCGAGCGATCATCGACGACATGCTGTTCGATGCGTATAAAACGCCAAACAACAGTCAAAATCTCACGCTGCAGATAAAACGATATACCTCGTCATCGCGGGTGCGTTTTCTTTCTGATTGCTCAAAAAGTAAATGAAGACTGACTACAGAAATGATCCTGTGAAGTATAGTCTTAACTTTTCCACCGCGAAGCAGAGGTATTCCTGAATTTTACCACAACAAGCTGGTGTGAAGCGTAAGCGTCAAGTAAAATATAGTCGTCGTGGTACGAGGTAGACAAATACGAAAAACAATAACAACAAACAGCATGATCAATAGAATGTTGTTAGACGACTGGCGATCTATTTTTATACCTGGCATTCGTCACTTCACTGTGACGTCAGTGGTGTGTGTTGAGTGCTCACGAAGTTAAGGTCATAGTTTAGTTCTGTTACTTACTGAATACTAATAGTGCGAACGTGCGATCTTCTAAGCACGCTGCTATACATTGTTCGGATGAACTCAATTGAAGATATGCAGCAGTACGTCTGCCACGGAACCTTTTTCAGTGCACCGCATTTGAAATATGCGAACGATTGACTGAAAGTACGTTTACCTATATCAGCAACGCATTTAGCATTTTCGTTCTTAACAAATAATACCACTCGAACAATTATTATTTTTGAGTTTGCAAACAGACGTTTCCTATTATACGCTTCTGCCCGAAAAACCCAACACCAAAAGTAATCAATCCAGGATTATACAAAGGAAAAACCACTAAAGCGTTAGAAATTGCAAAACTCACCCTCATAACCTTCATTATCATGAATCTCACGAGCAGGTCCAATTATATTCTCCTTACCCTCCAACACAGCCAATAAACATTGATGGATACAGATGTACTGCTGCTCCGTCTGCACCATCCAAACGCGTTCTAAAAAATGCAAAGAAACCATTATTAATCTCATGACTAGGCAATGCATCCAATCCACTTACCTTTTCTCATTGCAAACACAATGCCGAAGATGTCAACATATTCGGATGTGTTGATCTGTTGCAGAATGCGATCTAGCGTAATAAACGTACCCGATCGGCCAACACCAGCACTGCAATGGACAACAATTGGCCTCTGCTCGGTGCCAATTCGATCGCGGAAGGCTCTCACAAAGCGCACCAATGTTTGAGGAGGATTGGGCACTCCGAAGTCAGGCCACGTAGTGAAGTGGAAATGGCGCAGGATTCGTTGTTCAGCACCCTAACGATAGACAGAGATTAAAGGACCGTTCGCGTTCACCGGTTTTGGTACAGACTCACCCGACACAACATAAACTCAGTCATCACCCAATCGGCGTAGTGGCTATCGTTTAGGATCTGCACCTTGATGTCGCCATAGAACACCGGTACGGTGTCATGTGGCCAATACTGGTCACATTTCTCACGGCCCTTCTCAAAGCATCGGGTTAGCATCACGATCGCTCGAGAATTACTCTCCCAGCAAGTGCGCCAGAAGTCGTCCCGAGTGGAATGCAGTGGTCCCTGGGTCACAATGAATTCTCGTGGAGAATTGTGACCGGGCACATAGTTGGCGTTTATGTAATCCGATCCCTCGTCGTCGTCGACCGGTTGCAGTTTGAAACGCGAATGGTCGTACGGTAAGATGTTGGTAAACCGGTTCTTCGGCCGATTGCACGGAAGATCAGCAAACGTGCACGGTTGATCTCGGCCGACGTGCTTTAGCTCTTCAAACTCCTCGCTAAACCGGAAGTCCGAATCGGCCGACATCAATCGGTAGTGCTCGGCGAAGTTCTTGATCAAGATCGGTCGATTTGTTTCGATAACACTGTCCTGCAGGGACATATTGTCATTGGCCCGTGAGTCTTTCGTAGTTTTTCGACAGCTATTCCGTCGTCGTTTGAAGAACACCAGTGTGACTAGGAGGATCAGTATGATCGTTAACGGCACCGTGATCGCAACAATCAACGAGGTGTTGTCTTGATCTGGAAAAAATAATGAATGTAGCAAGACAGTCTATAACAATGGGAAAAGCAGGCTTGTACAGAATTTGAACTCTTACCCGATGTCAGGAGATCTTGGGTATACAAATTAAGCAAGACATGGTTTAAAAATTGAGGAAAGGAGAGAACAATTAAAGCGAGATGCAAACTTGAAACTGACTTTTGGGAAATCATCTTAGGGCAACATCAAAAGCTCAAGAACTTACCTTTGTTCTGTGAGAGCGAGTGGAAGGGGGGTCTAACATGCAGGCGCACACTTACCAGTTTGTATAGGGAAGCTGTACGCAGTGTCTGTGAACTTATCGGGGGCAGTGAAAGCTCTGACTTTAACTCGGTAGGTCGTTCCTGACTTCAAGGGCCCGTTGCAGTATCCCGTCTGACGATTGTCGCAATTCTCCGCTCCGATGGTGAAGTCCTCCACTGAGCTGTTTTTGAACGGATAATATGGTTCGATGGCTTGGTATGGCAGCCAAACACTGTAAGATTGGACATCACGCCAGCTGGGCATCTCTAGACCTGAAGCGTTCTTTGTATCGTCCTCGGCTACGATGATCGTATACATTATGACCTGTGAAGAAATTTCTTAGGCATGATCTAAGCACCTGGCCTTTGTACGTACCGCTCCATTTTGATCGGAGAAGTAGTTCTTGCGGAAGCGTATCTGAATAGTTGCTGAACTTCGGTACACCTCAGTTGGGACGACTTGTGTTGCCGGTCTTGGTGGGGCTAGAATCGGCATTTTTTGCTTCCACTCCTTTTCGGGACCAAAACCGATCAATGTCTTCGCTTGTATCTTGAAGACGTAGGTCTTTCCTGGCAGCAAATTCTTGATGGTTCCCCTAGTCTCGTCCGCATCGAAGTCTTTCGTTTGGGTTTGAGTTGTACTCTCCAGGCCATAGGTGACCGAAAATTGCCGTATAACACCGTTTGCCTCACTGGTAGGTAGTGACCAATCAAAAACGATCTCACTTGGCTGCACGTCGATCGGTTCGAATTTTTCAACTCGCCCCGGAACAGCTTCGTTGGTCGTGAAGCTGGCCGAGACGGGAGAACTACTTCGAAGAACAGATGATTCGGTACCACTGCGCACCACAACTGTGAACGTGTAGTTCCGATGTGGACGAAGATCGCTTATAGTGATCGTGTCCTGTGTGGTCAGGTTTTGGACGTAGTTCGAGTCCGTCTTCAAATACTGAACTTCAAAGGCGTTATATTCGCCCTTTGGCAGGTCCCACTTCAGCGAGATCTCCGTATCAGTGATGTGAGTTGCATTGATCTGCGTGATCGGTTCTGGGTAGAGGCGATCTTGTCTTTGGATCGGCAAGCTGGCCACACCACCACTGACAGTCCAAACGGTGATGTTGTACAGTCGTCCGGGGATCAGGCCAGTAAAGGTCACCTTGCGGTCGGTGTCATTGGACAGCTTCTCTTTATCTTGAATGGAGAGGTCGCCCAATGAGAAGCGGTAAATGTCGAATTTCGATGACGACTGAGGCGTTGGCGTGTACGCTAAAGTAATCGTATCGCGTTCTTGAAGAATATTATTGTTCACCACAACGACCTCGGATTGTATCAGAGGCATGGTACGTGTGGACAGGTGGTTTGTGTCACTTGTCAGCCCATAGGAGATCGTGTATATGTCGAACTTGTATTGAGCGCCCGGCATCAGATCGCCAATTAGGACACGAACCGTTTCGGGATCATCTGAAAGGAAACAACATGTTATACAGGACTGCAGTTCTAGCTGCGATAAATTTATAAAAACTTGCGAACTTCTAGTTTTGTTTAGAACCCTACCTCGATTGTCCTCGGACACGTTTTTGGTGTAAATTTTACTGGGGCTCTCTGAGGGCCACCACTTGAGGACATACTCCTCCACCCTTCCCTCAGGTCGAGGCCATTCGAGGGTAATATTCGTTGAGTCTACCAATGGAATAATTTTCGACACAGGATTGGGTCGCACTGTCTGATTTATCTGGAGTGGTGTGGAGCTTTCAATGCCATAGCTGACGGTGTTCACTTGGATGGTATACCGCTCGCCTGGAGTCATTTCGGTCACATCGGCCTCAGTAGCCTTCACACTAGGCAAGCGTGCCCATTGTTTGTCATTGTCCGTCTTATAGCGCACAGAATATTCGGTGAATTCACCACGATCTGGTGGTGCCCATCGGATGAGTACAGAGTTGCTGGTCACTTTGTCGATTGTGAGATTCCTCGGCGGATTGGGAACTAAAAAGGGATAACAGTTTAGAACATCATCAATGGCTTAGATAAACAATACTTACAAACTGCTTGGAAGTAGGCATGCGGTTCACTCCGAAGGCCATGGCTTACGGCAAACACCTTAACCTCATAGCCCGCCCCGGGATGTAGATTTTTGATCACCAATCGCGACTCCGTCGTCAGAACAGTGCGAACCTCGGAGGTTCCATTCCTTGAGTACAATATTTCATACTTCTCCTGGCGAGAGTTCACGTCGCTCTTCCAACTGATGTTGAGACCCTCCTTGATGCTCTTCAAGTCCTCAATGATCGGCGATGAAGGACGCGTCACAACATACATGGTAGTCTCGTTGGACTCCATTTTCTTCGACACTGCCTGTATGGTCAGTGAGTAGTTTCTTCCCGGCAACAGACTCTCTAAGTTATAGCGTGTTCTCTCCGTCGTCATTGTGCTAGCATCTCCATTGAAAGTCTCCACCTCATGATAACTGATCCTGTACTCCTCTTGTGTGCTACCCGGGTCCGGTTCCCACGTTATGATCATATTGTTCGTCTTGTCATCATTAAACGATCGCAGATTCCTCACTGGCAGTGGTTTCAGAGTGACATCACCCGTCGCCGGCCACGATGTCACCTTCCCTGAGACGGTCTTCACTATCACATTGTAGGTCTTGCCCGGCTCCAGATTGTCCTGAAACTCGAGTGAAGCGATAGGATCATTATTTCGTGCCACGGTCGATTGTCGTCTCGACGTGGACAGTGACACTTGGTACTTGTCGAATTCGCTGACGCCTTTTGGAGCCTCCCACAGCACCTTGAAGGCATTCGATGTTATGGAGTCTTTGTCGAACGTAACGTTCAGTGGTCGCAATGGCACCGTCCGATATTGGGCTGTTGTTGGCAAGGATATTTCATCTTCAGACATCGTCTGCACGGATATGTTGTACGCACGTCCGGGCACCAGACCCTTGAAGGCAGCCTGGGCTGGACCTGGCGGTTCACCTTCTTTTTCAACATAAAGGACACTTTCCAATGCGTCTGGCGGTTCGATGGAGACTTTGTAGTGAGTGTAAATGCCAGCGGGGTAAGGCGGCTGCCAGAGGACCAACAAAGTGGTTTCATTGCGGAACCACACGATGAATTTCCCAGGGGTGTTCGGTTCTAAAGAAGAATGGAAAACACGACTAGTATACAAAGGCGAATGCAGATATTTGTGTTAAGCATATTAAATTGCTAAAGATGTAAAGCGTGCGAATGAAAGTTGATTGTGAATATAAAATGCAAATGTGATTGATATATATGTGCGCAAGCTTAAAGGGTACCAGAGATACATCTTTTTTTTTTTATAAATAATATAAAAGTAGAAAATCCGGGCTCTAAAAATGTATTAACTCACATTTACGACGTGAAATCTGTGAAATCATGTCAAACAAACCTATTGACTCGCTACGAAACGTTAGTTATGTTCTAAAAATGTTATAGCAATCTGAGTTTAACAAATGTGTTTGCCAATAGTTAGGCCTAACACGACAATCATAATACGGCTGTAAGAGTTCTTGCTTTAACTTTAGATAAGAAAAACACGTTTTTAGGTTTTCAAGAATCAAGTATTCAGCGTAGGATAATATACACTCCATAACTATTTTCTTACATCATTGCCAAAATAACATTCTTAAATAAAAAAATTTTATATTTGGGTTCACTGTTGTGAAAATGTTTTTTTTTTTTCCTAGTGTTCTTTGTACATACATGGTTCCTTGTAAAACACTGTTTGCCATCGCCATTCGTCTAATTTATTGTTAATACATTTTGTCTTAATATATATCCAAAAGTCAAAGCAATTGTGAATCGCCCTCATTATTTCGAATTTCAGAATTATGTCTAAGGCAGGTCTAGGAACGCGGACTCTACTCTTTTTTTCGGGCGATTAGATGGAACATTTTAAATGATTTTCATTACAGTTGTGTGCCTGACATTCACGAGAGATGGGACATTTCGTGTGCCTCTCACTCACTAAAAAGAATTCTACGAAGGTGGGACATACGGTATTTTTAAGTGAAAGGTCAAAAAGTAATACTTTAACGAAATATTGTTCGTTAAACCCGGACTCCTCGAGTTTATTTACTAAGGGAGAACACTTTTGCAGGAATGGCGCAACTCGACAGAGCGTTTTTACAAAAATCGTGACTCTGTGTTTTGTGTTACAGATTATCAGAAGTCTTATATAGTTTTTTTATGGATACCTTCCAAGTACTTTAATGTGTCGAAAATATTGAATTCTATTATTTTTAGGGTTGACATTTTGTTTAAACGAAATAAGAACAGATCCAATCAAAAGGTGAGAACAGATCCAAATAAAACATTGATTAGACATTTCACTTTCGATTTTTAGAAGCAGGGTTAAGTTGAGGATTGTTGATTATTTTTAGTCTTTTTGGAACTAACGTAACAAACACTTTCTGTACAATTGAAGACTACAAGGCAGGTTTACATACAATAATTGTAGTCGGTTGCTTAGCTACACCTTTTCGTTTTTTTTTATGCATCGGTTGTGTCGGTTTTTTGAACAACAAAGTTAATCAACATCTTCACAATAAAGCAACCATTGAGGTAGAGTTACAACTACATGTGCATCTACTCATAAATGGATTTGAAAGAACGTATTGACACGTGGAAAAAGTTTTACATCTTCTGTTTTAAGTTTCCTCTTTGAGGGTTTCTTACACGCTTGTAAATATAAAGCAATTAAGTCTAATTAAATTAAATTAAATTTGGGATGAAGCTTCGTTCAGGTCTGTAATGCAAAACACCAAAATTTGTAGAGCAGGCAATTATGCCCAAAACACTTGTGCAGAAATCAGTGCGCAGCAAGATTCGAATACACTCGTTATATGGATATGGGCACACTTGAATTCTGCACTCACCGCAGCGCTGCAACATTTCTCTATTTCTAAATAAGCTGCAAAATTCAAGCCTACCACAACACAAAAGAAAATAAATTGCAAGTATTTGGCACCATCGGCTTTTGATATTTGCTGATCGTGTTTGTTTTTGTTTCGTATGCAAATACATCAGCTGCTTAGTCGGTGAATGACTTATAGCATTGTGTTCTGCGCTGCGTCCACAATTTCTGCACATTTGTTTGTTTTGGAAACAAAAAAATGTTATTTCCACCCGCAAATTAAAAAAGTCTTGATCTTAGTATCTACTGTAACATCAAACGATAATACCACATCGCAATACAGTACAATCCGTTGTCTTTTCTGCGCGATATCAATAATTATATTTTCATTTTACGATCTCACAATGGCGAAATTTTCCATACAAAATTACCCATTGCGACCTACAAAATATTAAGTGTGAAGATTAAAAATGATTTTTAGTAAGACCCTCTGTCATTTGTCACAACCTGCTTAATGTCATATTATTTTGTTGCCCGTTTGGTGTGACATTATGCAGGATCAACTCATCTTTTAAAAAAATTAACAAAAAAAAAAAAATGGCCACGAGTGGAGTTGCCAAAACAAGTTTTTTTATGTTCTTCTATAACCTCGAGAGCGAGGCCGATATATTTAACCCTTTCAGGAGCAAGTAAAACGTCGAACAAAATATATTCATTGTATTCAAAAATTATTACCATGTTGACATCCCTGTCGACCTGTGTTGGTAACTTAATTGGACACCTCAAAAATGGCGGAGTTTTTGCACCATGAATCAAAAAAAAAAAAACAAATTTCAATTCTACGACATTTGCATGATTACTTGTAATTGTTATAAAATTTGACAGCTTTTCTACAATGAAATTAATGCGATGTTATATTGCAACTTGTCTGTGCGATGTATGCGCTATAAAGCATTTTTTCCGACATCTTTAACATAAACCAACGCCATGGATATTTCTTCACTTTTAAATATGTCTCTTGTTACGTTCAAAATAGAAACGAAATGTCATATAATCTTATATTTTCCTTATTCATGCTTATGGACTGGTAATCGAGTTGGCGTTCCAGGTTATAACTGTCGTTTCTGAGTGGATTCCAAAACCACACGACCGTAAAAAGACAGAAAATTAAACATATTTGGCAAATGCAAAACGTAAGCTAGCTTATGCCAATGAATACAAAAACAGGTTTAATAAATTTAAATAAACAACATGCAACTATTACTAATAAAAATGAAATAAAAAAATCAACAGTCAAGCAACTACTGACAATAGCATTACATTAATAACGCATTCAATATAGGCATCTTGTAAATGTTTTACCTCTAAGGATTTTAATGTCCAACAACTCCTTATGACGTGTCCTTCTACCTTTTGTTTTGTGTATATGTGTTGGAGTTTGAAATTGTTTTGTGTTAATTGAAAAATAATGGAGACAGTGTTATTGACAATTGTCGGATGGTGGGGTGGGAGAGAGGGAAGCAATGGAAAAACAAAGTTAGTCACCTCCACCAAACAATAAATTTCAAGAAAATGCTTCGATCTAGAAACATTTCACTTAATCTTTTCTATACTTACTTGTTGTAAAGTTTCGACTGGTGTACGCCACCGATTCCTTGTTGTCGTATATCGTGTACGCCTGCACTTGATATGTAGCTCCAGGAGTCAGCTCCCTTATGTGATATTGGAATGCATTGTCGTCCACTAGTATCGTGCGATTTGTATCGTACGCATCGGATAGACCTAAAACTTTTATTTTGAACGAGGAAAAGTTTCCCTGCAATGGTGGACTCCAGGTTATAATTGCCGTCTTGCCGCTGCGTACTGCCACTGATAGATTAGAGGGCGGATCAGGAGCTGTAATTGGAGTACACAAATGGTCAGGTTAAAGAAAAACTTGAGAAAACTCTAAAAGTAAACGAGCAGATGGGGTAATCCCCGCCAGGATGTATCGATTTCTGGCAGGAAAAAAATGAATTCCACTCAAAGCCTAAAAGGGGATGAAAAGTGTTTTAGCTAATCACCTCGCAACCCCTAAATACTTCGTATTGACCATTTCCTGCTAAAGGTTAATGGTCACGATGTGCAGCGGTTAATTCATTTCCTGTGCGAAAGGAATAGCGTGCATCCAGTTTGTTGAGGGGTGCGCATACAACGCTGATAATAAGAAAATCTTGTAACAGCCCGTCGCAGGATATTCCCTAATTAGCCGCAAAGGGAAGCACGATTCGAAAAGCCGTCGCATAAAATCACACGCTCCTCTGGTTTCTTTCTCTCAAAGGACACGAGGCAATGGTTAATGGCCTTCTCCTCGCAACATGCATCGCATTTAATTAGAACCACAAAATAAATCAACCAAATAAAGTGAAAGTCATATAAGACGGAAAAGGAAGTCGCTATTTTTTTTCTCGAATTATCCTTTTCTCTGCTTTAATAGTATCCTCCAAAGAGATGAAAATATGCTCCGACTAAGCCATGAATTATCCCAAAGAAAGAGCGGCAGGGTGTTCGACGAAAAATTGTACAAATCCTTGAAGTGGTTAGGCTTATATGGGTAGATAAAATGCAGCACATCATGAGGCGGCTTTTCTAGAAGCCTGTATTTTTAAGGATTTTCGGTGGGGTTTATTTTTGTTATTTCTGTTGGAGAGTGTTTTTTATTCGTCAGTTTCGACTTGAGTGCCTTTCATTTTTTTTTCGTTTAATATTCACTGCTGTACAGGGTAGGGATTATAAGATGCAGCGAAGCTGGTAGCACTTTGTATATATTCGAGGATAATTAATTTTATAATACGAAACAAAGTCCTTGGCTATATATATTACAGTTGGGAAATTGAAAATTTAAAACACAAAACGCGGACTGCATGACAATGAGAACTGGCTGATACCCGTAGTTAATTTTAAGGCTGTGTAATGTTAACTGATAAATAGTTAAATTTATGGGAGACAGTACTGTGTCCTTTAAATAATTTTTACGTTTGGAATATTGATCAAGGATGGTGCTCAATAACACGGACAATGTTTTCCAAAAGTCATTAGCAAGAGTGAATGATACACGATGGACTGCAACGTTCGAAACAGAGAAAAGTCTGTTGATAAATTTTCGAAAAAGCAGAGGTGATAACACACAACCTTGTGGACCACCACAGTTTCCTAAGAGCTGAGCTAACAATGAATTTTTCTTAAACAGAACTGAGCACCAAACAACAAACTATTCATATCAAGCAACAAAAAGACCGCAGAACTCAGAGGTATACCTCCTTTTGCTGTCTGTGGTTTAATTTTAAAAATTCTTAAGAAACGCTTATAGGAAGTGTTGTGTTCCGAGTGCGAAACCGACACAGATCTATTTAACAATCCATATTTAATTTACTATACTAAAACTAAAAGCAGAAACCCCCAAAAACCGAAAGACCATGCCCTTTTCTTTTTTCCTTCTCCTCACTTTTTGCGAGAAAGACTCGAGCCGATACTCGAAAAAGTAAAAGCGTTGCCAACAGGAAGTAAAGACTTTCATTCACTTATTCGTCTACTTCCAAAGAGTGAATTATCATTTGGAGGGCACACTTCTTTTTGTTGTACCGTTTACCGCGTTAATTGAAAACGAAATTTTATGAAATACGGACCAGATGAAAGGTGAAATTCCGTAGGGTAACTTTTGTATGTATAGTTTTGTTAAAAACTGGACATTTTTATAAAACACTTGCCTTGCAGGCAATGGTGTCCATTAGGACCGACATTATACAGTCATTTCTGTCCCAGGATAGCCAAAAGTTGACCACGGGAACTTTGGAAAGAATACTTACAATTGATTTCTTGGCTCTTGGATTTTCTTCGAGGTGCGGTTGAGCAGCGGTTCCACAACTTTTTCAATTGTATAGGTTTTAGTTAACTGAAAAAGATTGTTTTCGTCCAACTTTTGAACATTTTTTTGCGTCACATTCTATTTTGCTTTTGGTAAGAATTTGCTTTCAATGACTGATTCGATACCTAATTGAAATACAGTGAGCAACGACGTTGTCCCCGTTAAACAAATGACAAAATGTCCCCCATGGCGCTGCCTCTCAAATAGAACTACAAATATTTTATACCTTAAATATTTTATATCTACTATCCAATTTTCGATACAACATACCTACATACATTTTACTCTTCAACCTTCTTGATAATGTGACAAATTGTTGTGAACCGAATTTCGACATGGGTTCACGTTGAGTGACTTATTCAGGACACACAATGAAAGAGCCCCACTTCAACCCAATAGACAGTTCATGACATCAATTTGACATGTATTCCCTAAATATTAACATCATCCACTTGACAATGTACTTATCCTTGTGGTAACATTACAACTTCCTATCCACCTGAAGACAACAGCGCACTGTCCTCGTCTACAACTATATGCAACAAAACCTCAATGGCTGACCTCATTCAACTAGAAGAATGCCTCATAGTTCATACATGAATACACATGAAGAGTCTTCATTCCCAAACGTATATGCCGACATTTAGTCAAAACACTCTCTAATTGAATAATCCTCCCCGAGGAGCAGGAGCCACCACCACAACCGAGTAGTTGTGTTCCTTCTTATGATGAATTTCTTATAGCATATAATCTGCTCCCTCTTCCTGCCCAGAAATTAACATACCAAGTATGCATAGCACATGTGCTCGACGAATTGAGGACACTTTTGTAAATTATTTTCTGTTTTTCTTCATGTCGCACAATACAACATAATACAAGAGAGCGGAAGGAACTTCTTGTTAGCGAACGCTTAATGAAATTCACATAATCGCATAACAATAAACATTCTCGCTGGGGCCTAATGAGAGTTGTGAAAACTTGGCGCATAAGAGACTTACGGATAAGGATTGCTGCCAGGTTCTAGAGTTCTCTATCCGTTGTCGAGGTAAAGTGCCCTTTGGATGTACGCGAAATAATGATGGCGAGATTGTGAGCTCTAGAGATGAATCCATGAATGAATTCATAGGCGTATCGACCTGAAAAGCTTGACGCGCAACGACTGCACGAGGAATCAGGATCAGCAGGTGGACCTGGAGAGATATAACTGAATCGATGTGCAGTTGGAAAATCGAAGGAATGGAAAGCTACAACAGGATGTCAGTTGCATTTCTACGAGGGAGTGCCTTCGACGTAATGAGGCAACACGGTAAATTGGTAAAATTATTCAAATTTGACATTGAGTTGGATTCCGTGAAGAAAATGCGACACGGTAATGCGCTATGCACTATATAACTGAAGGACAAGAACACGGTTTCTCACTCTCCCTTAGGTAGAACGTTTTGATGACGAATAACAGACTGACAACTGTCGACAATATTTGACTTGTAAGCGAAAATCAGTTTTGATATAGATTGTTGTGAATCTACCTGGAACAGTTAATTGAATTGAAGTCAAGTCTCTTCTAACATTATAATTAATGACTGTTACTACAGCACGTTGGTTTTAAGCAGAAAAATTTCAAGAGCATCGGTGGTTCAGTGGTAGAATGCTCGCCTGCCACGCGGGCGGCCCGGGTTCGATTCCCGGCCGATGCAATGTTATATTTTTATTTTATGAATAATTAAATAGTAACTGCACAGTTTATTCAAAACTATTGAAAAGTATGAATTTTCTGCATTTGCCAATAATCTTTTTTATTGCCTAGGGTTTTACTCACGATTGCGAACTTCGTAAAAAAAAATACATTCCTCTATACTAGTGTTTCTCAAACTTTTTGAGTACGCGACCCCTTTGTTAGTAAAATGATTTTGGCGACCTCCACATTATAATGTGTCAGTTATTTAAAAAGCTTCATGCACTGAACCCTTCCCAAACCCGGTCCGTGTTGCCAAAAAAAAAAAAAAATTGTAGTAGGCCTTGCAGTAATAGCATTATTTTTTTTTTAATTCTTATGTCAACATCAGAATTGCCATTTAATTTTTTTCAACTGAGACTACACATTCTCTTCAATGTTTGACATTAAAACTAAGAAGAGAAACAGGCTAAATTCCGAAAATGATTTAATCGTAGAAGTGTCAAAGATTAATCCAGAATTTCAATGTTTATTAAAAAATAAACAAGCACATGTCGCATTAAATTTATTTTTTGTTTTTATTTTTTAACACAGGCCTTTTGTTTATTAATCTTACCGGCTAACGACCGGCCCCACAGTTTGAAAAACACTGGTCTATACCAATAACCGTTTTTAGTGCCCAGGGATACATTTTTCAAACTCAAAATGGCGCCACAATATTTATTGTCAAGGTTAAAATTGGTTATTGGTAAGGTCCATTGTGTCCTACAAAATGTGCTAGGTGAAGGTTCAAATTGATTATTACATTATTTACTCCGTTTTTCAATGAAAGTTTGTATTTAAATTTAATAGCAATAATATCTATGCAGAGTTATTTGACATGAGCTGTTCTACCGACCAAGAAGTTTCCTGACAAAATCATTCTGCAATGGTTACAGCAATATCTAGGATTCAAATAAATTACTAATATGATGTAGCAAGTGGCAACCCTTATACCAATATATGTATGATTAAGATGTAAGTAGAAATATTGCATCGGCCGGGAATCGAACCCGGGCCGCCCGCGTGGCAGGCGAGCATTCTACCACTGAACCACCGATGCTTGATGTCGATACTTAGCTAAGTTTTGAGGAGATATGCGCTAGCTTTCAATACATCAACTATGCATCTGTTTCCTTAAAGAATAACTTGAATTGCGATGAAAGTCGCAATCGATGCTCAACATAACTGGTTTGATGGAATCGAATCATTGGTCCTGACAGCATTCACTACGGAATTTGTACACCCACCCATGCACCAAATAGGGCATATTTTGCTAACAGCGGACGAGTTACCAAGAATTTCAGTGAGTTTCATTTTGAAAAGAGATAGATAGGTATATAATCAGCCTTGCCATTTTGAAATCGGCCTCCCAAAAAAACAATCAACGAAATGCAAACAGAAATCCAGCCAAAAATTCACCCAAAATAAATCAACGAATATTAACATTATAAACAATAATAGTAAATTCATTAAATTAGTTCAGCTCATAAATTAAGTACATTAGAAATTTCTTAGAGCGCTTCAATTGTCTCCTCATCGTCTTCATCATTTGCATCTATGCCGGATATTGTATTGCTGCTTTTGCAAGTAATATTAGTACCAACTTTGAAGCAGCATTATTTGTAAGTTAGCAAAGGCGAGTAGGTACGTATAAAATTGTTGATTAAGTTAGTGGGATTTGTTTCCAATCTCAGAGCAAAAAACAAACCTTGTTCTTCTTTTAATTTTTATTTGAAGAGAAATCACGCGAAACATTCAAAAACAGTTGAAGAAAAATCGTTTCCAGCTAAAACCAGCCGGCTGTCAAAATCTTCCAGCTAAATGCGTATCAATCAAGTCAGATCTGACTGGAAAACAGTCAAAATGGTAACGCTGTATATAACTGTTGGCATTTGCCAAACACATTTTCGAAAAATGCGCTATGTCTATTCAAGACTTGCATTTGATATCTAGCCGTTTTTTGATATTATTATTAATAATTAATTATATGTAAAAAACAGCACGACACAAAAAGCTTCTTTTCTTGAATCTGAAACCAGCTGCTACGCCACGGTTGCCACTTGCAAACAAAATTAGCTACTAAAATTGAAAAAAAAGTTACCAAACCAAGATAAAATTTACCAAAAATCTGGAGACGATTATAAAACGCAAAGAAAAAAAAAATAGCATACATATATGTATAGTCTTGAGCCAATGTGAAAATGCCTTAGCGCTATCCTAAGACATTTCTCTGATTTACGAACATTATTTAAAAAAAAACATGACAAGGCAGTGTAAAAAGTCCATTTGCTTAGTCTTCAGAGAAACTAAAAGAAATGTGTAGAATTCATAGCACTATGTTTTTTTTTATTAGAACACACATTTAAAAAAAAACATATAAGCCTTTTAAAATATTCAATTAATGACATAAGGTTGGTAGGAATTTGATCTTAATCAGTTTTCATTTTCCAAAAATCAATCTTTTTTTTGATTCGGATCACTTTTTGCAGATCTAGATATTTCTTCATATTTCTTCAGATTTACACATACTGCCACAATAATCAATATAATTTGCACAGCTGATTTACGTCATTTTAAGGAGTTTGCTTTCAAAATAAATGCGCAAAGTTGCGTGAAAACCAAAATAAAGAAAAATACCATGGGTAATAGCCATGGGTAATCGTGCCATTTATTAAGAAAAAACAAGTTTTGATATTAAAAAAAAACAGTATTTACACAGGATAAATATAAATTTCCAAACATGGATATTTGTCGATTAATTTGGCGTGGATTTGGCATATTTTCACACAATTAAAAGCAAAGAAGAAATTAACACGCAATAGGTATAAGACTGGCTCTCAAAACTACTACAACTTAAAAAGCTGCTTATGCGAATTTATAGGTAGAGACTGAGAGTGTGCAGTGCGCTTTCATTCATTCATTCATTCGTTCATTTTAAATGAGGACACAACTGCTACTTAGGTTGGATTCAATCGTATAGGGTGTTTCACAAAAAACACAGGAGTCAAATTTCTACAGGATTTTCGTTGAAAATACAGGGGTATCCTGTAGAATATGGCATGCTTAGCCATGGGTCCTTCTCATCATCTGAAAGTACTTCATTTGTATCTACAATAGGGGAAACATTTTTCAAGTCGATATTCATAGTTGATTCTTCAGCATAACATTATATTATTTATAGTTTCAAAGTTAAGTTCATTTCTTAACTGAGTTTTAATTAAAACAGCTGTAGTTATAATCAGAAAATATTTAATATTTCGAATTGCACACATCTCTCAAAAGAAGGCAATGAGTGCATTCAGTAATTTGTTTAATAAAACAGGTTTACATGGGTGGTGTTGACTAGTGTTACCACTAAGAAAATGAATCCCGTCAAATCTGACCGAATGACCGATTTATACTTTTTTAAATTCGGTCAGAAAATCAGGTCAAAATTGTGAGTGTGTTCGTTAAGTAAGTATGGCCAAATATCATTAAAAATATAGAGATCTATCCTTTTTGTCTAGGCATAGAACCATATTATCTTTCATTTCAGGTCAGAAAAGGATTTTGCGGTTAAAGATTTTTGCGTTTCGGTTAAAAATCCGGTCTAACCGGATTTTAAAATTTTCTACGGTCAGAGGGAAGATATTTCCACACACGCGACAACAATATAATGCCAAACTTATTTCGTTTTTGATTTGGCAAACAGACAGATCAATCTTTTTGAGAAAAAATCAATTTTATTTTTGATCGTGATTGCTTTTCATGTTCGATTTGCCATAAAAATCAATCTTTTTTTTGATCTCCGATTCACTTTTGAGAAATCTCAATTTTCCCTCTAATTTTATACATACTTTCTTACTTTACACAGCTGACGGTTACGAATTTTTTATCGTTGGAAGGGATAGCTTTTTAAACTGAATTATTCATTTTTTAAGTATGGAAACGATTTTTTATATCAAATGAGTTATTATAAATGTGTAAAGATCAATTGAAATGGATTTCCAGTCAGTGTTCCCAGATAAAAAATCTGAAAATCTTGTTTTTCCGAAATAAAAAATCTTTTTTTTTTCAAAATATAAAAATAGCGAAATACAATTTTGACTACTAAAACATAAATCACCGAATTATCTATAAAAAAAAACTTTGGTCATAAATTAAGCTTTTTGAAATTTTGGAACACCTTTGAATCAAATTGACTTAGAATCTTATCAAGATCATCGAATTTCTGTTCATTAAAGCGGAACAAAACCTTTGTAAGGATTCAAATTACAACAACTGTTTCAGTACTCAAACGATTTCGAATTTTGTTTTATTTAAATTTACACCAGAAAATATTATGTCAACATTTGGAGAGGAATGTGGCTCTTCCACATTAAAAAATAAAATCTAAATATGCGAAGTCTCCACCATCCGCTGTTTTTACTCCTAAAACATTTTTCCAAAAACACGTTACATCAGTTATTTTATTAAATGCGTGTTTCTTCAGAGTTGATGGAAAAGTTAGTGAAACTTAGATTGTGCATGGGCTCTATTGACTTATTGTGTACATAAAATGGAATTAATATAAAAATGTTTTTCTTTAATAGAATAGGTTTTTAATTTGTTAGATTTAAAAAGAACTTGATATCAAAAAAAATCTTTAAATTTGATAAATTTGAGGTAAAAATCTTGTACATATTTTGTAGCTCAAATGAGCTCTTGAATAAAAAATATTTTTTCCCGCAAACTCAATACCCACGAGAACCAATAAAAATTAGATTTTATGTTCCGATTTGGCAGCCAAATTGAAAACGACAGTATATTCGTCATCATAGATCGATAACCAAAGGTACGAAACGATCTACATATACATCTAACTATATAATACAAATGTGAATAAATTTAAAAAACCACTCAGAAGTCGTTTTATCCTTTATACCGAGCGATCATCGACGACATGCTGTTCGATGCGTATAAAACGCCAAACAACAGTCAAAATCTCACGCTGCAGATAAAACGATATACCTCGTCATCGCGGGTGCGTTTTCTTTCTGATTGCTCAAAAAGTAAATGAAGACTGACTACAGAAATGATCCTGTGAAGTATAGTCTTAACTTTTCCACCGCGAAGCAGAGGTATTCCTGAATTTTACCACAACAAGCTGGTGTGAAGCGTAAGCGTCAAGTAAAATATAGTCGTCGTGGTACGAGGTAGACAAATACGAAAAACAATAACAACAAACAGCACGATCATAGAGAACAATAGTATGTTGTTCGACGGCCGGTTTGTACGAGCGAGATTTCGTATCGAGGAGATGTGTTATTTATTATAAACATTGACGCCACAAATGTAAGCGTGAATTCGCGGATTCAATGATACAGACAGAGTGGGTGAATGATTTGTGTACAATGTACATAATAATTTTAATTTTTATGAAGCGGGCCGTCAAATGTCCAGTGCTGCTTTTGATATCAGTTGCGGTTATGTGTAATTTTTAACCTTGATAAGGCACATGATAACGTTAAAATTGTTTTTTTCTTTCTGATCTACGCGATCTAATCTACCAACCACTTTAAAAAAAAACAAAAAAAGAACAAACTGTCAGAATTGAACAATTCTTAAATTTCGATACAGAAAGGGTTATTCACTTTTAGGATTCGAAAGTAAAGTTAAATAAAACATACATTTTTGATAAAATCATTACAAAGTTTGAACTTTGCCATTAAGTATGAAATAAAATATAATTCAAATGGACGCCTCGGGAAAATTCGCAGCATGCGATAAAGCCATAATTTGTATAATTTGTTCGTGCTGTGTGGCTCATTGCCCCGTCTTGTAGTAAGTTTCAATAATTTTAACGCGTTGTTCAATTGTTAAGCGATCCATTATCGAAAATGGCAAACATTCAACTAATATTATGAAACTTCAAATGACACCTGAGTTTGACAGATTTTTGCCCAATGGAAAACGACATCAATATTCAGAAAAATTTCGAGTTGGCAGCGCTGGGATTACACCTGGCATTTTTTGTGCCAATGGAACGGTTTCAGAAGTGATTTTTTCTTTTTTCGATTCCGGACTCTCCCGGACGCTTCTTTTTGCCCAATGTAAAACGACCCTAGATTCTCAGAATCGGATACCGAAGGCCAAGAAATGATAAAGTCGCAAAAAAGAAGTTTCCGACAGGTAATTATAAAAAAAATCGGTGGGGCTAAGATAAAAAATTTGTCCAAATACCCACATCGGTAACGCTTATAATTGGCTACATAATGTAGCCTACATTTACCAATTACCAAAATCCCGCGGACCGGCATCATTCGGATGTTATCATTATCTGGATGACATTGACATAAATGCTTGTTCAAAAAAGACATCTGTTCTGGACTAGATAACCAGGCTGCTCTGCCGAAAGCACAGGCAGAGGCCTTTTGATGTTTTGATAACCTTCGCGTACGTACCTACTTCTAAAAACATAGTTGTCAAACTCAAATTTCTTAATGTCGTTTTCGATTGGGACAAAAAATCAAACTTTTTTTTGATATAAATCACTTTTCGCGTTCCATTGGGAAAAAAAATCAATCTTTTTTTGATCTCAGATCACTTTTGAGAAATCTCAATTTTACACATACTTTCACTAATACCAATGTGTATGACACACAGCTGGCGGTTACGAATTGTTTATCGTTGGAAGGGATTGCTTTTTAAACTGAATTATTAATTATTTAAGTATGGAAACGATTTTTTATATCAAATTATTTCGAAATGAGTTATTATAAATGTGTAAAGATCAATTGAAATGGATTTCCAGTCAGTGTTCCCAGATAAAAAATTTGAAAATCTTGCTTTTCCGAAATAAAAAATCTTTTTTTTTCTTCAAAATTTTGTTCAAAATATAAAAATAGCGAAATACAATTTTGACTACTAAAACATAAATCACCGAATTATCTATAAAAAAAAACTTTGGTCATAAATTAAGCTTTTTGAAATTTTGGAACACCTTTGAATCAAATTGACTTAGAATCTTATTGCTTATATCAAGATCATCGAATTTCTGTTCATTAAAGCGGAACAAAACCTTTGTAAGGATTCAAATTACAACAACTGTTTCAGTACTCAAACGATTTCGAATTTTGTTTTATTTAAATTTACACCAGAAAATATTATGTCAACATTTGGAGAGGAATGTGGCTCTTCCACATTAAAAAATAAAATCTAAATATGCGAAGTCTCCACCATCCGCTGTTTTTACTCCTAAAACATTTTTCCAAAAACACGTTACATCAGTTATTTTATTAAATGCGTGTTTCTTCAGAGTTGATGGAAAAGTTAGTGAAACTTAGATTGTGCATGGGCTCTATTTGACTTATTGTGTACATAAAATGGAATTAATATAAAAATGTTTTTCTTTAATAGAATAGGTTTTTAATTTGTTAGATTTAAAAAGAACTTGATATCAAAAAAATCTTGAAATTTGATAAATTTGAGGTAAAAATCTTGTACATATTTTGTAGCTCAAATGAGCCTCTTGAATAAAAAATATTTTTTCCCGCAAACTCAATACACACGAGAACCAATAAAAATTAGATTTCATGTTCCGATTTGGCAGCCAAATTGAAAACGACAGTATATTCGTCATCATAGATCGTTTCGGCTTACGCTCGATAACCAAAGGTACGAAACGATCTACATATACATCTAACTATATAATACAAATGTGAATTAATTTAAAAAACCACTCAGAAGTCGTTTTATCCTTTATACCGAGCGATCATCGACGACATGCTGTTCGATGCGTATAAAACGCCAAACAACAGTCAAAATCTCACGCTGCAGATAAAACGATATACCTCGTCATCGCGGGTGCGTTTTCTTTCTGATTGCTCAAAAAGTAAATGAAGACTGACTACAGAAATGATCCTGTGAAGTATAGTCTTAACTTTTCCACCGCGAAGCAGAGGTATTCCTGAATTTTACCACAACAAGCTGGTGTGAAGCGTAAGCGTCAAGTAAAATATAGTCGTCGTGGTACGAGGTAGACAAATACGAAAAACAATAACAACAAACAGCACGATCATAGAGAACAATAGTATGTTGTTCGACGGCCGGTTTGTACGAGCGAGATTTCGTATCGAGGAGATGTGTTATTTATTATAAACATTGACGCCACAAATGTAAGCGTGAATTCGCGGATTCAATGATACAGACAGAGTGGGTGAATGATTTGTGTACAATGTACATAATAATTTTAATTTTTATGAAGCGGGCCGTCAAATGTCCAGTGCTGCTTTTGATATCAGTTGCGGTTATGTGTAATTTTTAACCTTGATAAGGCACATGATAACGTTAAAATTGTTTTTTTCTTTCTGATCTACGCGATCTAATCTACCAACCACTTTAAAAAAAAACAAAAAAAGAACAAACTGTCAGAATTGAACAATTCTTAAATTTCGATACAGAAAGGGTTATTCACTTTTAGGATTCGAAAGTAAAGTTAAATAAAACATACATTTTTGATAAAATCATTACAAAGTTTGAACTTTGCCATTAAGTATGAAATAAAATATAATTCAAATGGACGCCTCGGGAAAATTCGCAGCATGCGATAAAGCCATAATTTGTATAATTTGTTCGTGCTGTGTGGCTCATTGCCCCGTCTTGTAGTAAGTTTCAATAATTTTAACGCGTTGTTCAATTGTTAAGCGATCCATTATCGAAAATGGCAAACATTCAACTAATATTATGAAACTTCAAATGACACCTGAGTTTGACAGATTTTTGCCCAATGGAAAACGACATCAATATTCAGAAAAATTTCGAGTTGGCAGCGCTGGGATTACACCTGGCATTTTTTGTGCCAATGGAACGGTTTCAGAAGTGATTTTTTCTTTTTTCGATTCCGGACTCTCCCGGACGCTTCTTTTTGCCCAATGTAAAACGACCCTAGATTCTCAGAATCGGATACCGAAGGCCAAGAAATGATAAAGTCGCAAAAAAGAAGTTTCCGACAGGTAATTATAAAAAAAATCGGTGGGGCTAAGATAAAAAATTTGTCCAAATACCCACATCGGTAACGCTTATAATTGGCTACATAATGTAGCCTACATTTACCAATTACCAAAATCCCGCGGACCGGCATCATTCGGATGTTATCATTATCTGGATGACATTGACATAAATGCTTGTTCAAAAAAGACATCTGTTCTGGACTAGATAACCAGGCTGCTCTGCCGAAAGCACAGGCAGAGGCCTTTTGATGTTTTGATAACCTTCGCGTACGTACCTACTTCTAAAAACATAGTTGTCAAACTCAAATTTCTTAATGTCGTTTTCGATTGGGACAAAAAATCAAACTTTTTTTTGATATAAATCACTTTTCGCGTTCCATTGGGAAAAAAAATCAATCTTTTTTTGATCTCAGATCACTTTTGAGAAATCTCAATTTTACACATACTTTCACTAATACCAATGTGTATGACACACAGCTGACGGTTACGAATTGTTTATCGTTGGAAGGGATTGCTTTTTAAACTGAATTATTAATTATTCAAGTATGGAAACGATTTTTTATATCAAATTATTTCGAAATGAGTTATTATAAATGTGTAAGGATCAATTGAAATGGATTTCCAGTCAGTGTTCCCAGATAAAAAATCTGAAAATCTTGTTTTTCCGAAATAAAAAATCTTTTTTTTTTCAAAATTTTGTTCAAAATATAAAAATAGCGAAATACAATTTTGACTACTAAAACCTCTACCTCGATAACCAAAGGTACGAAACGATCTACATATACATCTAACTATATAATACAAATGTGAATTAATTTAAAAAACCACTCAGAAGTCGTTTTATCCTTTATACCGAGCGATCATCGACGACATGCTGTTCGATGCGTATAAAACGCCAAACAACAGTCAAAATCTCACGCTGCAGATAAAACGATATACCTCGTCATCGCGGGTGCGTTTTCTTTCTGATTGCTCAAAAAGTAAATGAAGACTGACTACAGAAATGATCCTGTGAAGTATAGTCTTAACTTTTCCATCGCGAAGCAGAGGTATACCTGCATTTTACCACAACAAGCTGGTGTGAATTGTAAGCGTCAAGTAAAGTATTCCTCGTCGAATGTGGCTGACTGCTAGCAGGTAGAGACAAAATACGAAAAACTATAATAACAACAAACAGCACGATCATAGAGAACAATAGTATGTTGTTCGACGGCCGGTTTGTACGAGCGCGATTTCGTATCGAGGAGATGTGTTATTTATTATAAACATTGACGTCACAAATGTATGCGTGAATTCGCGGATTCAATGATACAGACAGAGTGGGTGAATGATTTGTGTACAATGTACATAATAATTTTAATTTTTATGAAGCGGGCCGTCAAATGTCCAGTGCTGCTTTTGATATCAGTTGCGGTTTTGTGTAATTTTTAACCTTGATAAGGCACATGATAACGTTAAAATTGTTTTTTTCTTTCTGATCTACGCGATCTAATCTACCAACCACTTAAAAAAAAAACAAAAAAAGAACAAACTGTCAGAATTGAACAATTACAATTACAGTTTGAACTTTGCCATTAAGTATGAAATAAAATATAATTCAAATGGACGCCTCGGGAAAATTCGCAGCATGCGATAAAGCCATAATTTGGTCTGCTGTGTGGCTCGTTGCCCCGTCTTGTAGTAAGTTTCAATAATTTTAACGCGTTGTTCAATTGTTAAGCGATCCATTATCGAAAATGGCAAACATTCAACTAATATTATGAAACTTCAAATGACACCTGAGTTTGACAGATTTTTGCCCGATGGAAAACGACATCAATATTCAGAAAAATTTCGAGTTGGCAGCGCTGGGATTACACCTGGCATTTTTTGTGCCAATGGAACGGTTTCAGAAGTGATTTTTTCTTTTTTCGATTCCGGACTCTCCCGGACGCTTCTTTTTGCCCAATGTAAAACGACCCTAGATTCTCAGAATCGGATACCGAAGGCCAAGAAATGATAAAGTCGCAAAAAAGAAGTTTCCGACAGGTAATTATAAAAAAAATCGGTGGGGCTAAGATAAAAAATTTGTCCAAATACCCACATCGGTAACGCTTATAATTGGCTACATAATGTAGCCTACATTTACCAATTACCAAAATCCCGCGGACCGGCATCATTCGGATGTTATCATTATCTGGATGACATTGACATAAATGCTTGTTCAAAAAAGACATCTGTTCTGGACTAGATAACCAGGCTGCTCTGCCGAAAGCACAGGCAGAGGCCTTTTGATGTTTTGATAACCTTCGCGTACTAAAAACATAGTTGTCAAACTCAAATTTCTTAATGTCGTTTTCGATTGGGACAAAAAATCAAACTTTTTTTTGATATAAATCACTTTTCGCGTTCCATTGGGAAAAAAAATCAATCTTTTTTTGATCTCAGATCACTTTTGAGAAATCTCAATTTTACACATACTTTCACTAATACCAATGTGTATGACACACAGCTGGCGGTTACGAATTGTTTATCGTTGGAAGGGATTGCTTTTTAAACTGAATTATTAATTATTTAAGTATGGAAACGATTTTTTATATCAAATTATTTCGAAATGAGTTATTATAAATGTGTAAAGATCAATTGAAATGGATTTCCAGTCAGTGTTCCCAGATAAAAAATTTGAAAATCTTGCTTTTCCGAAATAAAAAATCTTTTTTTTTCTTCAAAATTTTGTTCAAAATATAAAAATAGCGAAATACAATTTTGACTACTAAAACATAAATCACCGAATTATCTATAAAAAAAAACTTTGGTCATAAATTAAGCTTTTTGAAATTTTGGAACACCTTTGAATCAAATTGACTTAGAATCTTATTGCTTATATCAAGATCATCGAATTTCTGTTCATTAAAGCGGAACAAAACCTTTGTAAGGATTCAAATTACAACAACTGTTTCAGTACTCAAACGATTTCGAATTTTGTTTTATTTAAATTTACACCAGAAAATATTATGTCAACATTTGGAGAGGAATGTGGCTCTTCCACATTAAAAAATAAAATCTAAATATGCGAAGTCTCCACCATCCGCTGTTTTTACTCCTAAAACATTTTTCCAAAAACACGTTACATCAGTTATTTTATTAAATGCGTGTTTCTTCAGAGTTGATGGAAAAGTTAGTGAAACTTAGATTGTGCATGGGCTCTATTTGACTTATTGTGTACATAAAATGGAATTAATATAAAAATGTTTTTCTTTAATAGAATAGGTTTTTAATTTGTTAGATTTAAAAAGAACTTGATATCAAAAAAATCTTTAAATTTGATAAATTTGAGGTAAAAATCTTGTACATATTTTGTAGCTCAAATGAGCTCTTGAATAAAAAATATTTTTTCCCGCAAACCAATAAAAATTAGATTTTATGTTCCGATTTGGCAGCCAAATTGAAAACGACAGTATATTCGTCATCATAGATCGATAACCAAAGGTACGAAACGATCTACATATACATCTAACTATATAATACAAATGTGAATAAATTTAAAAAACCACTCAGAAGTCGTTTTATCCTTTATACCGAGCGATCATCGACGACATGCTGTTCGATGCGTATAAAAGGCCAAACAACAGTCAAAATCTCACGCTGCAGATAAAACGATATACCTCGTCATCGCGGGTGCGTTTTCTTTCTGATTGCTCAAAAAGTAAATGAAGACTGACTACAGAAATGATCCTGTGAAGTATAGTCTTAACTTTTCCACCGCGAAGCAGAGGTATTCCTGAATTTTACCACAACAAGCTGGTGTGAAGCGTAAGCGTCAAGTAAAATATAGTCGTCGTGGTACGAGGTAGACAAATACGAAAAACAATAACACAAACAGCATGATCAATAGAATGTTGTTATTATTAGAAAGCATGCTCCGTGCATGTGTTGTCAGGTTGTCAATGTTTTGTATGTATTTGTCGCTTCAATGACAGAGTGGATTTGTTTCGTTTTGTGTGAAGGGTGGTGTTGCAGAATATTTTATTTTGGTCATTGCGAAATGCCCAATGACGTGCTGCTCAGCCGCAATAATCTTTTATATTGATAAGCAAAGGAAAACAGTTAAGAACCACTTTAACTGCCTTAAACTCAACATGTTCGCTCGATTTTTTTTTTGTGTTGGCAAGATTGTGCAGATATGCAATGCTGGTTGTTATTTGTTTTCCAATATGTTGTGTATGACCCAGGTTACTATAATGGTAGAATTTCTATCACTGGGCGATCTCTAATTTTGTTTTTATTTCGCAACTTTTGTACGATCACATAGGTACCTAAGTTGCCCGAGGCCAAATGAAACACAACGAGTTATACACAGATGCATAGCTTTCTTCGGGTTACATGTCATGAGAAAAACCTCAAACCCATAGCCGGTTGTAAAATTGGGTTTTGTTTACAAAATCGCCCGATAATTCTCGGTTGAAACGTAAATTATTATAATTCCGCGTGAATCATTCATTTGAGTATTAGTTTTTCAATTTGCGTTGGCACGTTTCGGAAAACGTTATATTACAGAAAATTCTGGAGGTAATCGTAAAGTAGATACAAAATGAAAATAAATAAACAAATATTTGGCGCAACAGATCCGTAAGGAGCACAGGGGTAGCTTCTCACAATTACAAGGACCACGGGGGTGGTAAAACAACAAACCGTTTTGTGTGAGTTTTTCATTTTTGGGAAGGGATCTACAATTTTATGCCGAGTCCAAACGGCTCATTGAGAAGCTCTTTAAGGGCAGTAATACTCTCGGATGGTTGTTAGACTTTCGCAAGAGGTGGCGCTGTGGGAAAAACCTTAACATTTAAGGTGTGTTTTTCCGGGGATCGATCGTGTCGATTCTAATGCAAAAAACTCAACGGCGAAGAAAGTTAACAAATAATTGCAAAGCAAAACAAACAACGAAACACAAAAGCCCCACTAACGTAACAAAAAATGCTAGACTTTAGAGGCTGACTCCATAGTTGATCTGCTGCGTTTACATTTTGGTACGCCTTTCTTTCCCACCATTTTCACGTTAGAGAACCGGTTTAGCAACATAGTTTTTCAAAACTAAACCTGAAAAACAACTCGAAGCTAGGTATACGGGATCGTTGCGTATTTTAAGGGATACACCAACCAACGGTCCCATCCAGAAACATATACACTGATACTTTTACGATATGGAAACACAAACTAATTTGGGAAAATTTTGTGTTTCGCAAAATATTTGCGATCGTGTATAGGTTTTCCTGAAATATATTCCTGTAAAAATATCATACTCAAACTTTACCTGTTGTGATGGTCACCGTCCATGTCAGCATGTCATGATGTGTCGAATTCGAATAGTACAACCAAAAGTTGTATGTCGTTCCAGGAAGTCCATGGGAAAACTGTATTTCATCGCCAACATCCCGTGACGCAATTGTCGTATTCGCCTCTGGGTATCCAAATGGGGGACTGTAATCCAGCCGATAGTAAGAGTCATCCTGTCCCAAATTGCCCGGAATCTCAATCACCAAATCAGCAGCTCGTGCAGTCTGAAACGAGAAAAAAAAAGAAAACAAAAACCAATCAAATGCGAGTCCTTATGCAACTGAAAAATTTATAAAAACCAACGCCAGGATATTTTTTTTTTATCATTTTTAGCATTCAATTGAGTAGTTCCATCTATTGGCAGAAATTCAATGCCGCTGTCGTCGTCGACTGTAAAAACTTTACAGACATCGGCGACACTTACTTCCCTGTCTCTGCAGAATTCGTTCGATTGTCTATATCCAGATAGTACGAGTATGCATAGCGGCGCTCCGATAGAGAATATAGATGTCGATATGAATATCATGAAATATTCATTTTACATTACCAGGCAAGGATAAACGATGAACGGTGAGAGGAAGGCGGCAACCAGGAAGGATTCGGGCAAGTGGTAGTATAGTTTTATGGGTTTAATGCACACACTATACTCAACTTTAAATGAAGATTGGATTCGAAGTGTGAGTTATGCTAGACTATGCTGAGTGGTGCGGGGGAAGGCAGTAATAGAGTGGATTCGCTTAAGTTGCCATACAAAAAGATGAGTGCACATATAGTGGGAGGAAACAAAATGGGTTTTCAATTACCTACCCCATAGAAACGAGGATTTAAAGTGTAATTTAAGTTTTGCAACAAAGTTACAGGCAAGCTACTCCTTCCCTAACCCCGGGAGCTAATTAAAACAAACAAGCGAGGTTACACGTGTAACAGAGGCGCACCTGACCCTTTTTTTTCTTCTTCATCTTCGGCAAACACAATTAACTTTGCGAGCCGATTTCCATCCCATCCTGGAAGAGCGTAAACACACAGAAGGTATAGGTATAGCATGCGCGTTATTCCGTGACTTGGCAAATGACATTTTTATGCCAGGCCATCAAATTAATTGCAGATGATGGCGTGCATGCGAGAGGGGGACAACATGATACGGGCAAATGGCTGAAAAGCTTTTATCGTGCGACAGTCATTCAAGAGTTGGACTTTCTCGGGGTGCAGGAGCGGTGTTTGTTATAGCATGTCAGGTGGGCATGCGATGCTGATTTGAATTGTAAGCGGATTTTTATAGAAAATCAAATGCAAACGTCGTTTTTGCTAATGAATGCAATTAGCATGACGTTTTGATTTGTTTTCCTGGACGAGTGATGTGAATCGAAATGAGGACAGACGCACTGTGGGCATACTCGTATAGGTGGGCATGCAAAGCCAAGAAAATCAATTGAATCAAGTCCATGTTGAATATTAAACGGCTGGCCAAGGACGCCGCGATTGAAGTAAATCGAAAGCGGATGTAGGTATGAAGCTTCCTGGAAGCAGAAATTAGACAGTAAATGTTGAAGGTGGAGCTTGAATTCAGTAAAAATGACAATTTAGGTCAGAAAAGATAATAATAATAATACTAATTTGTGGAAAATGAGTTCGTATAATTTAACCTATTAGAAGCAGACGATATATAAATATAAATATAAATATATACGATTGGACGATTTCTATTTCAAAATTCAACGTTTTAACAAACAAGCTATCGAAAGACACTCTTAAATTTAATTTGCAAGATCGAGAAGTTATAAACAGAGTTAACGTCAAGTTGACATTGATCGTTCAGCATAATACTTAAATTTACTGTTCTGTCTCTTGGTAGTAATGACGACATAGTTCCCTTCACCTACCGCGGTGAACTGTGCTTAAGTCTCGGTTGGTATAGGTTCAGTCGTTGAACATCTTTCCACATTCAATGGTGAGTAGAAAGTTTGTTTTTAGCAATAGGTTCCATTAGTTTGAAATGCTCCTATAAAACCGTGCACATCACGAACAGTAATTTAAGCTTGCGCCTAAAGAAAGTCTCCTGTTTTTAGCAGATTTTTCTGCAATTACTGCTGTCTATTGTTTAAATACGGCTAAAAAATTTAAAGATTTAATAACTTTGCCGAAAATAAGCAGACATTCGTTCGCAAGTTAAAAATATAGCGAATTGCTACTCGATACTTTTCAGTCTTAAGGTGCGTAGCAATTAAAGCAAAAGACCTTGTTAAACATGACAAACTTCTCTAGGTGCTTCTAAAAAAAACTATATAATACAACGAAAAGTCCAAGTTCCTTTGAAACTTTTAAAAAATTTCGTCAGCCAGCTGTCAGTAGTAAAATGGTCAAAGAACCATAAAAACGATTAACTCGAAGTAAAAGACAATCCATAGATAGAGACTTATCTCTAAATAAACAAACGACAAAAAAAAAGTCTTGCGATAAAGCTTAACCGTCAAAAAATGCCGTCAGCTGTCAAAGCTTACAAACAAATTACCCTTTACAAAAAAAAAAAAAAGTGCTACTTTCCATCACAAAATCCGAAAACACTCCCTAAGCTGAGTATGACCTACAAAAATTGCTAAATTTACTCCGTTACTTCATTATAAAGTCATTTCCCCATATGCCATTAGCAATATGTCATTGGGCTGCAATAAATTCTCCACCAAATTCCAAAACAAACAACTGTGTTGTAGTCGTATTTAAAATAGTAAAATTAATGATGTAGAACACGTGCAGCACATCTGAAAACGCACACATATCTCCAGATCCACATTTCACCTGAGCTTAACACATCCCAATCTAAATAAACAAAACAAAACACTTTTTGAGGTTAATGCACCACAATAGCCATAAACAAAAAAATGAACTCAACTGTGAATATAGAGTTCGTGGGCGTAGGTATGTAGATGTAGATATATGAAACTCCGGCTACACATGAATATTTAATTTAACTTCATTCGCATTTTCGATTTTACAGTGGAAATTCGAAAATAAAACCTTCAGTTGACATTTGCGAAGCAATTCACAATTCAATGTTCATCCTTCCACGTGACATCTCGCGTTTCAACAGCATTCAGGTCCAATCAACTTGAAACTTCAAAAATCAACGGGCAGCCGCCAGCCGTTCAACCAAACTCGGTTGTGTGGTGCTGCAACCACAAGTGCTTATGCTTAGTCTATGTATATTATTATAATACAGCCGAAGTGAAAGTTTGACATGGATACCCCAGCCAATCGTCAACAGCACACCCGTAGCCGTACGTACCGTGGCATGACACATAACGCGGTGTGAGTTCTTTTCAATTTGATTAATCAACCATGAGTGAGTTTCCGTATACGGACCACGGAGACATAACGGAGACACACACAACTGTTCAAAGACGAGTTGGCTGCCAGCAAACTACTACGAAAATGCTTCGCTGCAAAGTCAACTGCAAGGAGTTACCAAATTAATTATCTGCTGTCACACTCGCATCAATGTGCGATGATTGAGAAAGAAAGAAACACTCCCTGTTCAATTTACTTTCGATTTTGATTATGCCTACATGTATAGACATGATTGTCAATTCTTCTAACAGATAATTTTGACACTTGAAGTGCCTCCATTTAATATCAATTTATGGGACGTCATTTAACCTCTCTCACATAAAGCAATTACACAGAACATTTTGTTACACTCCATGAAAGCCCCCATGATATTTATAACATTACTGCTGACGTTCAATAGTTATTTCCGTTTTTTCAAGCTCCATTACATCGCCATGTTGTTTATATACGTTTATCTTTTATTTGCATACATGGTCTGCGTACACATTATATTTTCATGACAGACAGGTAGAAGGGTAAGCAAAAATTATTATTCAATTTGATGGAATTGCACACAAACAGAAAGAGGTAACAAAACAAACTAATCGAAGGTATGACGTATTGACTTTTGTTAAATTTGACAAATTTGGCACAATGTGCATATTTTGCCTTGGGCTTGTAACATAAGATGGACCTTGATACGACTGTCATTTTGCGATTGAACAAAATACCATAAATTTCAGTAGCTAATGTGCAACGATGACAATAAACTTTTTTTTTCGTTTTCGAAATGTCATAATTAGTATGGAAGCAGGTTAAATATGTGTAAATCTGTTCAATCACACAAAACGATATTTTGTTTGTATTTTTCTTCTTTTATGATGAGTATTAAACGTTGTGAAAGTGTGCAGCAAGATGTTTTCAAGATATGCAATTGTGGAAATCACTTAATGGTTTTATTTGTTGTGAATTGAGATGGCTTTGTGTTTGACAAACTTGTTAATGATGATTAAAACCGACTGGATATTTATTTTTGTGGTTCTTTCATATTTTTGTGATGACATAACAAAGAAAACAAACGATAAAGGTCATATTTGACATTTAAAAATATATATAGCTAGCTGTATATAAAAGTGTGAACGATACTTCAAATCATGCAAGTTTGAAAAGTATATCATTCTCTTTTTTCCCCAAACACGTACGAAAACTGAATATAATAGTTATGTATGACACATTTGACATTAGTTTGTACCAAAAATTACTTTCAACCTGCTAAGGTGTTTTGCATAATATTTCTTAGGTGTGCTTTATATAAAAAATGTGAATGCTTCCTTAAACCACTAGAAACCGGGTGCCCTTGATGACATGAGGTTGTGAACTGACAGTTAAATGAGGAACTAAACTAATTTCTCAGCCAAAAATCTCTGATTCTATATTCCGCATTTAGTTTCCAAACAATAAGTGCGGAAATATAGTTTGCCAGCCCGTTTTGTTTCTATTATTTACTTCACTGCCTTCTGTCATTTTATTGCCAAGGATAGAAAAAATGTAAAAATTCAAAACTGGTTTCTAATAATAGAAATATAGTTTTGACAGTCCTTGATTGAGAAAGTTTTCCTTCTATTATTCACTTACGAGTACATGTCTTCTGTCAGTTTATTGAGACGTCCGCAGCTAAATTTTCCGTAGGATAGAAAAAATTCAAAAATTCGAAACTGATTTCTAATAAAATCAGTTTGACATTAAAAGACGTCAAAAACTATAAGAGTTGTGATCAAAATCTACCACATAAAAAAATATGTATACCTCAAACAGAATCGAATGAATCACATCACATAATCGACCATGCAGATCCAATGAGGTGTCATTTTGGAAATAACAAACAAAGTTTCGTGACACTTTAATGGCATGAGTAATTTTAAAATCTGCTTATTGGTGAATGTGTGAACGATACTTGAGAAATTGGAGCGTATTTTCAAAAAATAAATCTTTGTAGCTGTCATTGTAGGTTTGACATAAATTTCCAAAAGTCGTTTAAAACAAAAGTTATCGTGTGAGCGTGTGTGATTTAAATGTTTTTGTGTTCACAAAATTTATGTTTCCAGCCGGCACAATGATGTATCAAATTGAAATTACTTTTGAATTTCTAAATTAGTCTTTTTCCAAACAGAAAAATGGGATGATAGATACTAACACTAACGAATAATAACAGAATTGGTTGAGTTAATTTGACATTGTAGGTGGGCGTCCATGTTACCCTTTTTTTTAATTGTCAAACATCTTGGAGATAATAAACGACTTTTGATCCATTTGTGTTAAGCTTGACAAAACTATGTGTCAAATATATATTTTTCGTGACATTTTAAAAAATTGTTTTGTATTTTCTATTTCGAAGTTCACAAAATTATGTTTGAAAAACACATTAAGTTTAAGATTTTAAGTAGCTTTCTATGGTTGCAGAAACATTTTCATTGTTTGTTAGGATGAACGTCAATATAAATAGTTTAGTAGGAATGTCAAATTTGACAGCTACTTGATAAAGTTTGCGTCGAATGAAGACGCACTTTGTTTATTATTAATTATTTGAAATTCCTAAGACACACAAATGAGGTGTTTTTTGGGTAATCTATGTTCGAGTACTGAGCAGTTCGCATTTTCCAATCGAACATACCTAAATAACAAACACCACAAAAAGAACAATTCATCGGATAGCATATTTCATTTATTTTTTTCGTGAAATTTATCTGAAAGTTGAAACAAAGTTCGACGACAATCTAAAAGGGCTATTAAAACTATTAAATTTGCTCTGCTCCGAACTCTTTTGAATAAAAAATACCACATGCCAATGGCAAAACATAACCTCGTAAAGTTCAATAACTGCCTCTCGTATGTATACACTCCTTCGCCACCAGAAAGCGGAACTCGATATCATAGATTTCCTCTTTCGTTGTGCTTTCATCTATTTATCAAAAGCGTTTGTCGCGGTTTCTGACAAAATATGAACCATGATGATGGATGATCCAATTATTGTTCGACTGCAGTGCACACATTCGCCTGCTTCATACTCCTCCGCCTCATCTACGAATAGTCTACCGAAATGTAGTGCATTGTCCTGGCACCATAAACTTCTGTTGCACTATAACGGATTAATTGAACGAAATAACTGGATCCAGGAGCGGTGAAGCTATACAATGGCTGTGGTTCCTTCCCCAACGAGCTGATAGATTCATTTTCGGTTTTGTCTGATTAAAATTGAAAATTCTCCCATTCATGTGTCAGAGGATGGACGAAATACTTTTATTATTCCTGTTTTCGGGGTGTGTTCTGAAAATGTTAAAGCTGCGACTGCTTTCCGATTTAAAATTGTAAAATACAGGATAATGCAAGGGTGAATGTGTGGTTGGCAAAATAATGCCGGAGGCAGCTAATGAAATGATGACTTACGAGAGAGGTTTATATAGCAGTCTTTAGAGGGATAGTGAATGCAGTTCGGTGTATTAAATTACTGCAGGACAGTGTTGGCAATACTCCATCGGAGAAGGGTGGCTGGTGACAATGTGAATTTATTTCAAACTGCATCGAGTGGCGGGTGAATAAAATTAGATTTAACGATGGCATTGTGGAAATTTATGCATTTAGCTTGATATGCGATTTGTTATTGTCTATTATGGGCCGCATGACAGAAACTTTGCATTTTATTTATGGCTTAAAGTGGTGTACGCCTTAAGGTGGTAAAATCGCTGGAAATGGTAAATCGTTACATTTACATTTAACGTTTCAAAAATGTGACAGTTTGTATGTAGAAATCTACACATCCAATTACCTTAACAACATTCAGTTTACAGCATTAGACGCAGCTCTTAGATCTTGTCTCTTATTGGGCAACACTTCGAAGTCTGACAACATTATAGAAAGTTCGTCTTTGGTTTGGTTTAAACCCTCGCTAGCTGTGACCTTCTACACCGACCTATCAAAGACCTTTTCCACTGTGACATCCCATTTTGTAAAGCGCGTTGGCGCCTAAAACCACCTTTAACATGGGTTCAGATTCCACCCCCAGGAAAAATGTTGTTTCTTCTTCGTAAAATTGTTCAGCAAACACTTCTTCGTTGCGGTTCAATGGAAGGCAAAAGTGTCATCACTCCAAAGGTCAGACGCCTCATGACGGAGTGAAAACTGTGAATTTTCGAAAGAACAACCACTAGGCTAACACTTGATGGTGTTTCTTCTAAAAATACATTCAATACAACGCCTTTAATTCTCTCGAGTACACGACCCCACTTGGCCTCCTATAAACGCTGAGTTTTCTTCTGTTTAATTATGTCCCTCCTCCGCCATCCTTATCTGAACTCTTGCACACCTCTTCGTATCGTTTCCGACGAACATGGTCATAAAACTAACTACAAAGGCCGACAACATTGGCACAGAGTGTACACAGAAACTATAAAAGAGTGTCCCCAAATGACCATACCCTGGAGTGTTGTTTCTGTTATTGTCCTGCCCATAATTACCCACTAAATACAGCAGCCAAAATAATAAAAAGAAGGACTTCAGAGAGAGAAACCAGAGCGAGGAAAACAATTTTAATTTTATTTCGGAGCTACCACCTCTAGAGAGCAGCAAAGTAGAGGCGTGAAAAATATTAATTTTAAGCACCATCAAAGGAGGCACAACAACTAAAAGGACCAAACTGATGTTTCTCATTAGTGGGAATCCTTGAAAACATATATATATATATATATATATATATATATATATATATATGCGACGTGTAGTTTTCTCTTTTTCTTCTTCTTTATTGCTTTCTTAGTTCTGTATTTTTTCCCTTTGTAACTAATTAAGCGAGTGGTTTGCATATCAAATGAACCTCGAAAGGAGTATAGGCAGAGGAGTACAACTATAAGCTAAGGAAATTTATTTAATTATATTTTGAAGGGAGGAGAGAACGTCTTAATCCATTCTTTGTTATTGTGTTACAGAACGACGACGAACGCTACCATGCGATGTCTCGTGCTGAAAATTGTATTCACCAGGTTTAGGCATGTACAGGAAATGTATACAAAAGCGAATCCGTTCCTTTTTTTTGTCCTTCCTGGGTGAGTTAATTGAATTTCATGTTGGAAAAATGGTCAAACTCAATTTGAAGTCGACTCGACTGAAAAATGATTGATGTACAGGTACGGTGGCGTATGCGTGATTTTTTGTTTGTTTTTCATTTAAAATGCGATTTTCATTGTACCGCTTAAGGGTCACGCACGCAGAGCGGACTACGTAGGTTCTTAATCGTTTTTCGGAGAATGCCGTACTTGGAGTGAGTAATCAAGTGGAAAATCTGTTCGGCAATTAGCAGAAAATGTCAACAAGCTTAGCGCTCGAATTAAGGATCTGTAAGGCATTGTGTTTATTTGCTATGGGATATTGCTTGCAGGGATCCATATGTTGCTATATGAAGCCGACGTCAGCTAGGAGCAAAAATGGTTGATAAAGTGCAGTTAAAAGTTATGTTACTAGTTTAATCACTACAATGCCATTAGGGACATTCAATCTCTAAGCCGAGATTTGATGTTTGTCTTCTTGTTTGACTACTTCTCGCAATGTCAATCACCAACAGAGCGTTCTTCATTTTTGTCATTTACCGATCAATATCACAAAAGGCAACATTTTGCAGAAAATGTGTTGTCGCGACAGCAAAATTGATGTTGCACAGTTTTTTTAAACAACGCCAATTGACATTTGATATTTGACATGTGTCGTCTTCGCATATAGAATCACAGAAATATTTCTCATAATCAAGTATTGCCCTTATCAACACATATTAAACTTGTCATTCATATGTAAATACAGATTAAGTTTCTTAATCGTCATGAAATTTCCAGCGATAATCTCGGGTTGGGTTTTTACATGAACCATCGGCAAAAGATACGATTGCCAACTGTATAAATACTGAGAGAAAGCGCTCGATTGACACAGATTGAAACATCATCCCTACAAAAGCGATTCGTTGAGTTAGATCTATAATCATCCTCAAATTCTTCTAAGAACAACAATGGCTGCCCTTCACCAGACTACCGTCTTCCTCTTGTTGCTCGTGTGCTCAATGGCGATCGTCACCGAAGCAGTGGTGCACCGTGTTGGACCCTGCGACCAGGTATGCAGTAGGATCAACAACGAAAAGGACGACTGTTGCAGAGCCCATGGTTATGCAAGGCACTATGCTTGTTCTGGTGGAATGCATTGCTTCCGTCCTTAGTAAAAATTAATTGTAATAGAAGACTTCTTTGTTATTTGTATTTTCTACACTGAAAGGAAATATATCTAAAGTGGTTTGATATTTGATCCGTTGCACAAATACAAAGTTTTTGGGATTTTTATTTAATTATTAGAGGGCAAGAATTGTCTTCTGTGACTTTACAATGAAGAGCTGTAGAGGAACCCAAAAACATGAGCTCCCCAATGCTATCTCTGCTGGTCTCCCTGTTTTTGTACAGGTACACTCAGCTAGCTCCCAAACAATTCAAAACATTTGCTTCCAAAATTTTACCTGAGGTTTGTCGAATTTTTAATTTAGCTCTTGCTACTGTACTTGTCATTGTCATAAGTGAAAAGGAGCAAGTAACATAAGACTCAGTTGTACAAATTTGTTTCCACTGTCCCTCTTCTCGGGTTCATAATCCAAGCGTTCAACTGTCTTTGAAAACATTTTCAATGCGTCCCAAAATGCGAGATCCCTCCCGATCGTCTCTCAAAAAAAACCTTGATACAAAAGGGAGAAACTAGCATTCTTTCTCTTTTGCGCAGATATATTTTAAAATATTGATCGAGCAGAAAATGCTTGGACGGTAAAAGTATTCTTATGAGTTAAGATTTTAAATTTCAGTCATAGATTATTGTCCGTTTCTTAGGTTTTTTTAGGTGAGTTTGCGTCCGTTTTTAAAACCAGCTGATCCTGAACTTGTTTTATGTTTCATTTTGATAGCGCTGTGTTCAATATTGTATAGGGGGTAGTGCTGTCTATACGTTTATGCTCTACAGGAGAGTGAAAAATATGATTGGAAGCATTTTCTTTCTATTTTTGTTCTTAAATTATTTAGCTCGGGTAAATTTTTCAATGAATGTTCGGCGTATTACATTGCTCCGTCTTATTTAATCCACGCTGTGTCAGTGAGCCATCTTTTCGATTTCAGACATTTGTCTATTGGAGTCTTTAAAAACAAATTAAGAGGCCCATTTATCCGTTTCAGGTAAGATACTCCATTAAAACTGGGGTTCGATGTGGAAACTGCTGATGCTTCTGTAATAATCAACTCGCAACCCAGAAACTGACAACTTTATTTTTATTGTGCCGAAACCCTAAACATGGAAATTGGCCTCGTCTTTAGACTTTTTGATTAAGGGTTACGTGTTCGAATCCGAATTAAGATCACAAAGCTGTCATTTGAATAATATCAACAAAAGTTCGTTAGGATGCTTAGCGATAAGTAACGTTGACTTGGCCAAACTGAATTCTGGAAATAAAAATCGTTGACCATTCCTGGACCTGTTTTTAGCTTTTTTTTTTCCTTGCCACTGCTTGTACCCAAAACTTTACATCTACCGAAATTTAGCAATACAAAACTCCAGTATAGTGGCGAATAAGCAGAGAACTCTACAAGTCTAACCTACTTTTAGGCCCAAGTTAAAAAATCAATATTGGCGGCCACAAAATTTGAACTAAAAATCATTTTTATTTTAAGCATTCAGCAAACCAAAGAAAAAAATGTATCCAGTGATTTGCAAAATTGCCAAGTAAAGAAGCGTTCAAATACTGACAGAACGATTGCGCGTTCCGCACTCTTCAATTCATAAAACTGTTAAGAAACTAGTTGAGTGTACAAAAAAAGATTGGGGACGGGCAGAGAAGCCCAACTCACGTTTTTGGGTTGCTCTTCATTATAAAGTCACAGAAGACAGTTCTTGCCCTATAAAAATTAAGTAAAAATCCAAAAAACTTTGTATTTGTGCAACGGATCAAATCTCAAACCACTTTAGATATATTTCCTTTCAGTGTACAAACAACAAATAACAAAGAAGTCTTCTATTACAATTCATTTTTACTAAGGACGGAAGCAGTGCATTCCACCAGAACAAGCATAGTGCCTTGCATAACCATGGGCTCTGCAACAGTCGTCCTTTTCGTTGTTGATCCTACTGCATACCTGGTCGCAGGGTCCAACACGGTGCACCACTGCTTCGGTGACGATCGCCATTGAGCACACGAGCAACAAGAGGAAGACGGTAGTCTGGTGAAGGGCAGCCATTGTTGTTCTTAGAAAAATTTGAGGATGATTATAGATCTAACTCAACGAATCGCTTTTGTAGGGATGATGTTTCAATCTGTGTCAATCGAGCGCTTTCTCTCAGTATTTATACAGTTGGCAATCGTATCTTTTGCCGATGGTTCATGTAAAAACCCAACCCGAGATTATCGCTGGAAATTTCACGGCGTTATTAATCGTCATGAAATTCCCATTGATAATCTCGAGTCGAGTTTAATCTTTTATTTACAAATAAATGACAATTTCTGTTTGGTTTTGATGAGGGCAAGAGTTGGTTGTGTGAACATTTTAAAAAATTCCAGAATTTTTCCCAATTAACTCGTATATGCGATGTCTGTCTGCATAAAGCTTCAACTTCAGTATTTTTTTTACTTGCTCTGTATAACTTCGACTTGACGTGATATAGGTCGAGTGATTGCTAACGCTTTGAAAACAGATCTTGGATCATATTTCCAATGGCGAGACTTAACTGAAGAAGGTCTATAAATATGTAATGAACGAGTACGGTTCAACTCAAACCTTGACATAATCTGTCAAACTACCTTTACCAAAATGTTCTTAACTGTGCAACCATCTTTTCCCTCTTTCGGCGGCGTTCGTTTCGAAATAGTTTAAAACAGAGATTTGTTTAGAAAAACTGAAACTAGTTTCAAAAATGTGAAACTAGTTTCAAAAAATTTAAACTAAGGGATTATATGAGCGGAAATCTTGCAACTTGTGGTACTGTTAATTTTATTTTTTTTTAATGATTTTCACGGAAACTAAAACGAGTTTGAAAAAAATTGAATCAGACAAAACTGAAACTAGTTACAAAAAAATAACACAAAAAACATATAAAGTAAGTAAGTAATCAAAATTTGTGGTTATGTTTGATTTTGCTGAACGAGTGAATGCTGAATTTTACAAGTAGTGTAGAAACTAATTTGGTTTATGGTCACCATTACTCTTTTTATGTACAATAATTTATTGTTCATTTACCAATTGTCAAATGTCGTCAGTTAAACCGGGGTTAAAAAATACCCTCTCAATAATACAAGTGGGTACATACCTATATAACAACAAAAATTTGCGGAAATCATACTACCTTTGTGTTAACCTATCGTTTAAAAGCAGTGACGACTGCATTTTTTTTTAACTTTCTCCATTGGGTACGTAGTAAGAGAAAGATATTGTATTCGTACAAAATTTCGAACTCGAAATGTTAATCAATTCTGGAATTACGATGATAGAGGAACTCAAAAAATTGGGTGGCAAAATTCTGTCCGCCTCTCTGTCTGTCTGTATGTCCCGAGGCCTACAGCCTATAGGGTCACCCAGATTTCGTTCAATATCTCGGTCATTTCTAACTTAAGGCAAACTTAATTTTTCTCTGTATTATCGCAAAATGGATTTTTAAAAAAAAATCTTTTTTTAAAAATTTAGTTTTCTTCAGTTTACTTGAAAACGGCAATAACGATTTTGACCAAAATGCAAACTTAGAGTAAAATTGATGTTTTCCAAATGATTGCGTCCTTAATTTTCAATTCAAATCATCGAAAACGCTAATTTTAAAAACTGCTCATGTCTCGAAAACCCCAATTTCGATTAAACTTCAAAAATCAAGTATTGCTTATATCCCGAACAATAAATTGTTCTCGGTTTTCAGCTAAATAGTTAAGCAATAGTATTTTTCAAACTAATCATTGCAATATTTGGTAACGAATATGATCAAAATAAATATTAAAGATAATATAAGTATTTTTAATAAGATCCCAAAAAATTCTTATAGTGACGTGTTAGAAATATTTCTCTAAAATGGGTACCCAAATCTCGATCTGTGTTCACATTTCTACGGTATATATTTGAAAAATTTACAATGGCCCACATCCAATAACAAACTATGCAAAACTTCTTTTTAGGCAATATTACCAACTTCTTTTTGCTTTTTAATCATATTGAATATGCACCCTCAAAATAAATCCAACAACTTCAAATTTACAAAATCAGGCAACTCCCAATTCATTTTCACCAAAAATTCAGATGAACGAGAAAGTTACGTTCGACCCATTCGTGCACTTTATTTCGTTTGGTTCGCCAATTATCTTATTAGTTTGATTGCGGAATAAAAAAACATTTAAATTTTGCAGCAAAATCGGAATGTATTTGTTAGACATGAACAAGTTCGCAAATGACGACTGTAGCAAACGAAACACTGATTCTCGCAAACCACTCTAAAACTAAACAACTTATAGTGCCAGCTCTTCTCGGCTGATGTCAAATAATACATTTTCCAGAAGGACCCCGACAATACCGAGCATGCCCTAGAATTGTTACCACACATTCGATGTTGCACGTCAATCAACAAGAGTGCAACATGCAGACGAGCGTTGTCGTAAAATCGAAAATTCCCACCCGCATTAGAGTGTCGCATTCTTCTCCCTGTTGCCACAAAGAGTACAAAACCCAATACCAAACGTTACACCCACAGGAGTTGTCTGTAGTCTGCACTTCTTTGACATATCCTTTCTGCATTTAACCTCTTTCTCTTCATCTAAACGTTCTTATCGTTTGCGGGTGCGGCATCACAAACGCATCAAAGCACAATAGATTGCCAGCAGGTTGCAGAGCTTTGCTTTCGCTCGTAATCCTCACCAAGTAGGTGTTGTAAGACTGCGTCGAAGGACTCCCATTTGTTATATATATATACATTGTGTGGTGACACCTGTGGGTGCAACTTTAACTCTTTGCCACTCCGCAGGCATATATGATGCCCGTAAAACGGTTTTTACTTCAAGAAGGTGACAGTTTAGAAATTCTGTTTGCGAACAATCTTTAAGGTGTTGCCGCCTTATCAGACCCTAAAAAAAAAAGCAAAGAAAACAATTTATAAAAAAAACTGGACGAATTGTTATTCCGTCAGCATAGTGGACTTAAACTAAAAGGAATACATAAATAAAGAGGAACGGAAAAAAATCCAACCGAAAGAGGAATTTCATTCTAAAATGTAGCTATACGTGATTTAAATGCCAACCACGGAATATACCCAAAAACAAACAGACAGACCAAAAAATGGGTAAGTAAAAGACAAAACACAATCGATTATTATTAAACGGCCACTTTCTCAGTTTGTTGCCACTTTTGCCGAAGGCGACCAAATTAGAAGAAAATACAGACAAGAGATGGGTATGGATGGTGACGAAGAGAAACTTGTTGAACTCGGCGCTTTGACCGAGAAATTTGCGTAGAAAATTATTCAAATTGTTAGTTTGTTTAATTTTAAATTGTGCGTCATGGTTTTTATGTTGACTTTCAATAAATTTTCACACCGACAGAGCAAAAATGCTTATGAGATCATGGGAAATGTGGGAACCAATCTTTTATGTTGTGAATGGGGTGTACTAGTACAGAATAGTAAAGTGGCCTAGTAGCTGAACAGTTTTTGTTTGGAATTTCTGCTATTTTGAACTACATCACTAGTTCATTTTCCGAGCCCTTTCTAAATTATTTCCCTTGAATACTCGATTTTTGACAGTCAATTCAGTTATTGGTCTCGACACAAGTTACATCGATGACTGAAGAAAACTGAATTGTAGTAGATTTGATATTTATCGATATGAAACGCTGTATATCAAGATAAATTTATAATTAGTACAGGACATGACAAAACAATGTGCAAAGTATAAATAACTTCTAACTCGTTAATTAATTTTATTCTTTTAATTTAATCGAACTCATCAATTTTTCTTAAGACAATCTTTATACCTACGTCCGATCTACTGGGTAGCTATCGCACGAATGAATAGCTTTTCTTTGTAAGTTTCAGGATCGTTACAAAAGAAAGTTAAATAATAGTAAAGAATATAAGAAAATATAATTTAAAATGAAATGGAAACAAATTTTGAAGTTAAACATTCTCAGAACCTATTGCGAAGCTTTCACGCTAAAAGACTGACAGTTTAATTTCTGCAAATTGACATTTGTCGACCATATTGCTGTATTTATTTGCTATAGCCCCCTCCCAAGGAAATATTTAAAATATTCTGCCCACAAATCTTATCTGCCACCGTAAATCAAAATGTCTGCCATAGTGGTAAATATTCTTAGCTGATTATCTCTCATCCTTTCAGCCCACTCATTAACAGACTCCTTGCTGAATTAAAACTAAAGCGTAGGGAAAAATATTAATCAGCAAACTGTGCAATAACTTTTCGGTAACAACCTTTCCAAAAAGCATCAAAGTGTGCAAACCCTGCAGGGAGTTCCCTCGCACAAATGAAGCCAATAATTGGCGAAATAAATCGATCACATGTACACGTTCTATGGTTCGTCTGTCTGCAACAGCAGAGTGCTCCTTGAAACGAGAAAAGAAGACTCCACCGAGAGGATCCATCGGCGCAATCTATCCCCAGACATTTCATCTATATACGCCTCCACCCACTCGGAGGCAGCCACTTCTTCAGAAACTGATTAATGAATTGGGGCATGAAATTCGCACAAAAAAAATTGATTTCGTTTGGCAATTGGCCAGAGAATCAGCTCAGCAGCATCAGTCAAACAAAATCGACGGCGTCGGATGACCACCGATAAGGATTTATGACAGTCGCACACTGAACAGTTGAAATCTGTGGAAACTGTCACCTGGCATGTGCTCACTCAGTTGTGTGCTGCAGTGCTGATAAGGCGTAAGTCTGACACATACACAACGAGTGCGGGTGAATGGGTGCAGATAATACGCTGTCAAAGCGGGGTGTGCTCCCGTCTCCCGTGTGGAGATTGTTGTAATTAAAACTACGGAAGTACACATTGTTTTCGTTTCATTTGTTTGCTATTTTTGCCTTGGCAGTTTGTTTTGTTATTTTATTTCAGCCGGGCCGGCCGGCGGCCACAAATGGGAGTGTGCATGTGTGGTTAGCATTTAGTTTGATTTTTATATGTCTTGCTGTTTATTCGCTTTTTGATTGAAAATACACATTTTATTTGTTTATTTCGCTGATGAAGTTTTATGGGCGCTGCAAGGTTGAAGCTGATTATAAACCCTGAAACTTGATCGTTTTATTATATGGTTGCAATTGAAATACGGTCATTTGGTTGGTCAGTTTAATAAACATTGCGGGTCACTGAATTGGCATGGAATTGGATCTTTGTTCGCCAGTTGTGCAAGCAAAACCAAAAAAACGAAAAACTTGCCAAAGTGTGTACGAGACGAAAAAACAAACATGCGGTCACAGTCGAGTCTTTTGGTTTGATTTCAAAAGAGCTATTACGAGTTGGAAATGGTTGGCAGTTGACAGGCCTGTATCTGTACCTGTTTCGAATTACAGGATTGTACCTCGTATTACAAACGATCGATTTATTGAAAGAAAATTGTCCCCAGACATGTGATTCACTCTTTCGAACTATATTTCTTTTCACGAAATCAACGCAACTGGCAGTAAAATAAAGCTCCATTTGATTAAAGTGTGACCAACATAGGATTGATAGGATTGAAAAGCCCAGGTATCTTTGGGGTCAATTGTTGTTTAAGACCTTTAAGGAGAAACAATTGAGGAATGCAAAACGTCGTAGCTACGTAAAAATATATAAAAGCCGGTGTACCGAAAGACAAAAAAAAAAAAAAAATAATTGGCGCAACAGGTCCGTATGGACCCAAGCCTAGCTTCTCACAACCATTCGTCTTGTGTGAGTTTTTATTTTTGGGACGAATGGAAGGGATCTACAATTTTATGCCGAGTCCAAACGGCCAATTGAGAAGCTCTTTCATGACAGTTATACTCTCGGATGTTTGTCAGACGTTCGCGAAAGGTGGCGCAGTGAAAAAAACCTTAAGTTGGAATTTGGGTTTTTCTCGGGATTCGAACCTGGGACCCCCCGCTTAGTAGTCCAACACACTAACCACTAAGCCACTGCGCCGACGTACCGAATGTACCGAAAGACAGTGAGACTTTTATACAACAGATATCGATAACTGTGATTCAACTTTTTTGCGCCACATTTACTAGAGAACACTTTATTCCAGGAGAGGGATCTCGCCTTTACATCCCACGGACGAGCTTTCGGAGAATTTTAAGAAGATATTTGCGTTAGTTCTCACAAAAAACGCATCGAACCCAATATCCGGTTGAGAGAGATCTTCTAAGTCTACTGCTATTAGTCTGCACTGAGGTTTCAAGTTTAAAGATCGCTATTTCTGTTAAGAAACTGATTATTTCAGGCGAAGTCCATTTTTTTCCACAATCGTTTTAGCAATTAAAAAAATATACGTTTCCGGAGTGCAAAAAACCCGCGCCAGATACACCAACTTCAAGCAACTACTTCTTGTCTCGGTGCTTTGGGCTGGGCACTTCCTCCTGTGAAATAATCTGATAGAGAAATCAACAAATATAATTTACAGTAACTTGTAGACCTCAAAGTTTGAGCTCCTATGCTTTTTTAGACCGGTAAAATTTGGTAAACAAAATAAAAAGTTATTTCGCATGAAACGATAATGTCTTTTGTTCTTGGACGTGGGTACGTAGCGCAAACAAGAAATAAACTAAAAAAGGATTCAATAAAATAACTTTCGAGTAAACGAAAATTTCATTCATTTTCAAAGTCAGATGATGGAAATCGTTAGTGAAAGCGAAAACGATTGAACGTTTTGGTCTAACGTGTTAATGCCAGTAAAATAACTTTCGGCTTATGATTTCGAGTAAACAAAAATTCCATTAATTTTCAAAATCAGATGATGGAAAACGTTACTGAAAGCGAAAACTATTGAACGTTCTGGTCTTATGTTTTAATGCCAATAAAATAACTTTCGGCTTATGATTTCGAGTAAACGAAAATTCCATTAATTTTCAAAATCAGATAATGTTTTAATGCCAATAAAATAACTTTCGGCTTATGATGTCGAGTAAAGGAATATTTCATACGTTTTCAAAATCAGATGATGGAAAACGTAAGTGAAAGCGAAAACGATTAAACGTTTTGCTCTAACGTTTGAATGTCAATAAAATAATTTTCGGCTTTTGATATCGAGCAAACGAAAATTTCATTCGTTTTCAAAATCAGATGATGGAAAACGTAAGTGAAAGCGAAAACGATTGAACGGTTTGGTCTAACGTTTTGATGCCACCCCTGGATCTTTGGTTTTTCATACACAAAATGTCTTTAATTTTTTTCCGTTGAGAAATGTCATATGCGCAGTGAATTCATTCGAAATTACCAATAATCGCCTTGAGTCGGGCAGCTTACGCAAAGACTAAACGCTTTTCAAAATCCCATTACCAATAAACAAATATAGTTGCCAGAATATCGTTAGCCAATGGTGAAATGTTAATGTTGAGAAATTCAACTAATTTTGGACATATGTGCTTGATTATTAGTATAAGGCCAAATTGACACAACTTCATCGTCTAACTTAGTTTTGAAAAAAAAAAACGAACCGAAAATCTAATTTTTTTTTATTGTTCTGTTTGTTTTAAAATAAAAAAACGTTTCTTAGCGTTATTAATCCAAAACGTTTTGTCTGATCCAGTGTGTGTTCAGCCCTAGTATAGAAAAGACACTTTTATAATTTTAGCTACGTGCATAAGGGAGTTTACTGTACACATCACAAGTACATTGACAGTAACGAAAAAGGTAAATCAAGCACTTGCTGTGTGGTAGTTAGTAATTTCCTGTTCGAATATAATACATAGCCCCAATAAGCGATATTGCTGACTGCATTCTTATGTTCAATCAAATTCCCCGACGATTGCTGTAATTACTTCTGGCGCTTGTGTCAAAATGTCGGGTTCTCCGCGAAAAGCGATTGAGCAGAATTAACCACAGAGAAAGTTATACATAAATATTACCCGACAATAATATTACAATAACAAGTATTTGTTGACCTCTGTCGCATACCAGTTTCCAGACAGTACGTATATGTAAATCACAAGGTTAGACACAAATCAAAGAAACTTGTATTTCAGCGAATGCTGTCGCTCTAAAACAAATGAGTTTTCTCACAATTTCCAACGAAAAAATACCACACGACTCAATAAATATAAAAAATTCGCTTCATTTGGAAACTATCTCGCGATATATTAATTAATTTTCCAGATGTTTCACTTAAAATACCTATCACCGTTCCTTTCAAGTACGATACCGAATCTCGTGCGAATCGAATTCTTTTTCCATTCGTTAAACATTCGAAAATCAGCACGTACAACTTTTTTTTTCCTCTCTGTTTAATAACAATAGAGAAACCAAAAAAAAAAAAAAAAACCCCAAATCAAATTAGAGATACAACAGTATAATAATTTCCCATAATTACGCAAGGCTATCAGGCAGTCGGTCAGTAATTCACGTAACGTAATCGAAAATCAAATTGTGTGGCTTTCAGTAAATGAGATATGGCTAACCATTCGTGTTGAAAAATAATAACCAAATGGGAATGGGAACTCTAGCCGACTTACAGAGGGCTAATTATTGATTACAATGTTTACAGTGCTGTTTACTGCGACTCCCAGGTATTTATATTGTAGTAATCATCTTTAATCGCAACCGAGTGCAATAATTGATTTCCTCTGAGTTACGTAAAAAAAAAAAATGTTTTGCGTTTTATTTAAATTGAACATTTTCAACTTTATTACACCGCGCACACGGGGCTTTGTTTTTTTTTATCGCGGTTAAAGGTAATTTGTTGTGCAATTTTATTGCACTGCAAGTTTGTTACAACAACAATAAGATGCATGAGTAGTAACGATTTTAAAGTTTGATCGACATATTTCAAATTCAGCTATTTGCGGTTTTAACAGATGTTTAGCTTCTGAATCTGGTTTTAGATAGATAGATAGATTTAGATAGCAAGATAGTGTGCAGCTTGCAATAAGCCTCAAGCCTTACAAGCTATTACTTTTCTCACAGTAGGTATGTGAAGTATTTTTCAATGATGGTATTTTTAACGTGCGCGTCAGCGTAGGCAATCTCTTATAACAACGCTCTGCAGAGCTTAAGAATTTAATTCAACTTAGGACTCATTTTGACGTTAGTAAAAAACATTAAATCGGCCGAATGGTTTTTGTCTGTGCTTATCCGAGATAAGTTTTCACTTGATTTTTTCTTGTACATACTTTCTAAAATTCCCAGATCTAATTTTAACTATAAAATTATTATTTTCAGAGTTTTTAGGGTCGGAACATGCACACCAAATGCCCCCCAAGATAAGCCGTAAGTAAATAATAGTACAGTCGACTCTCGATTAACCGGAGTGCTCGATAATCGACAATGTTTTTCCATTTATTTGAAATGAAATAAATAAACTAAAAAATTAACAGAAGAATGCAAACAAAAAACAAGTAAAAGTTTTCATGCAAAATTAGTTTTGTATGGGAGGTACTAGAACTACTTAACCGACATAGCCCATTTTGAATACCAACTTGACGACAATAAAAAAAAGTCCTCTCACGAAATTTCACTTGTCTAGGTCGATTCGGTTCGACCCTCTCATGTTTTCAACAGACAGAGAGACACATGGGTCTAATATTGATTTTGTATGGGAGGTACCAGGACTACTTGGCCGACATAGCCCATTTTCAATACCAACCTGACGACGATAAAAAGAAGTCATTTCACCAAATTTCATTCGTCTATGTCAATCCCTTTGGGCGCTATTGTGCTTTCAACAGAGAGACAGGCAGACCGAAATTTGAAGATTGTAAAATAATTATAAAAATGTTATTTATTCTATTAACTTTAATGGAACTAGAAGAATATTGAAGCTAAGCTTTTGTTAGTTTTTAAGGTCTTAATAATGCAAAATGATAGATTTCCCTAAGGGGACCGCAATTTTTAGCAGCAGTGATGACGAATTTCACGACGAATTTATGGGACTTAATATTATTTCTAAGGCCTGTGTAGGACTATTCAACATGCCATTCCATGGGTCGAGCATTTGAAGAATTTCCCTTTTAACCAAAATTTTAATTTTTCATTTGGCATTCTACTTAAGTTTGTTTAATTAAATTGATTGTTAATAAAGATGCAATATTTCGTAAGTTAATTTTCACCATTATTCGTCGACACGCAATTTTTTTCAATTATTGTGCAGGACATTAATAACGAACTTGTGGAGTCCAAACAGTTGATAACTTAATAGAGTTTTGTATGGAAGAAAATTTAAATCCGCTCCAAAGATTATTTCCAGTTCCTTCCTGAGATGTGTTACCAATCCAATAAATCCCAATAATAGATACCTGTGCGCTGGCATTGGAAATTATTAAGTCTGCTTGCGAGCAGCATTTTTGGCCTAGTGCAATGAAATCAAAACTAAATGTCGCTCCATGTTAAGCCCAAAATGGTGTCTCGAGAAATTCATATACCAATAAGGTGACTTTTGACGTAATGCGTGCAGCAATCCACATTTTATAAAAGGTATTCTCAGTAAAAGATGCCAATATTGGCTTGCTGTTCAAACATATAGAGAACAAAAAGTACTAGCCCCCCAGCTAAAGAATTCCGAATGAAGTGAGACGAAAGAAAAATTGGCAGCACTTACCACTCAATGGCGGAAAATGTATTCTGTTCGAACCAACAAAATGTGTGTGTTATTGCAATTCGAATTGGAGAAGCATTAAATTTCATTCGTTCAAAAAACTTATTAAAAAAAAGGAAATAAACAGTGAAAAACCACAGGCAAATTTTAAACAAAATTCAAACGCACCGATCAACAGGAATGCATTTAAACTAAAAGAGGAAAATAATCCAAATAAAACAAATTCGAGATAAAAGCCACACAATGTTGTTGCAGCAGCACACAGATGCATAAAGTGCAAAGTTAGTTGGACACAAACGAGCAAATACCTACCCCGAATCGTATCGGACGAAGTGTAGGGCTATATATCTGAATCCTTTGTTAAATAAATAAATTCGTGCTCAACTGAACAATAAAAGGATTCTACTTGCTCACTCCGCCTGTTGATATAGAAAAAACTTAGCTATTAAATTTACGTCTTCACGTGTTAAAGTTGGACGCTTCCTATACCACACTTTTTTAATGCAAAATCACTCATACTTCGTACACCCCTCAGAGGCAGAACCCAATCGTACCTGCAAAGAAAAAGAAAAGAAAAATAAATAAGTACAAGGAACAATTCAAATGACATGCATTAAACAACGTATACGCATTAAAAGCATACAGCAATACAACAAGAAAAAAAAAGCGAAATAAAATTAAAACAAAAAGCCGCTTAGCAAAAGTTGAAATCATTAATGAGTGCAAAAATCCTCATGCAAAACAACTCGTCCAACAAGTCTCCCGGCACTTGACATCGCAGCACCGACACCGTCTACCACATCGCCGTCGATGTTAATGGGCCGCCTGGGCTGGGGCGTTTGCTTCCTCCAATGTCGCCCATTTAATGCGCGGATGTTGAATAGTGCACTAACTGGCGGGGGTGCTCACGTAGGCACTCTCAAACCCGCCGTAGTAGGCTTAATGCGCTCCGCACTCACAGTGCAGTTGCCTCTTCAATGTGGTCTTGTTGTTTGCCGTTGCGCTTCACTTCTACGGTGGCAAACAGATAGATAACCGGTAGGCAGTCTATTGACTGCGAGACGGAGTCACTGGAATTGGATTGAGGTTTGTTTTTTTTTTTCTCTTCTTCCTAGGCGGTTGCACTGTTCATATATGAGCCGAGCTGACAACAATAAGACACCCAACTGACTGTGTACAGTGATGGGACGCCGCGATGGAGGTAGACCTCGGGGGGAACACAAATCAGCATATAGTATGCGACGAAATGAATCCTCTCGGTTGCCGCAATTAAAGCTTATAAAGTCGCGCTGCGCCAACTGTCGTTTATTGTTCCATTGTGGTGGGGTGTTCAATCGGAAATCTGAATGAGGAGCCGAGGTGACGATGATTGGAGTGCGCGGATGGTAGGTATACCAACATATAATTGAAGCGGAATGGTTGTTATTATTTGATGAGCCTTTCTTGTACAGATAAAATCAAAATGGTATCGCGGCTTAATGGAAATGCGATCGATCGTCATTTCATGCTGACGTTCGCTGTTTAATGGGAGGAAGTCGCTGGGTAAATGCAATTGTGGCTAAGAAGCCTTTTAATTCGATTGCTGATGGATGTCGTATTGATATGCGACAGTAGATCTTAAATTCGAAACATAGGCTAGAAGGTTCAAAATATTATTGAGGTGAAAACTTCATTAGGCGGGTTGGGCATTTTTGAGATGGGAATTAACCATTAACATCAATGTTCGACAAGAGATAAATGATCTGGTCGAACATAAAATAGATGGATATATTTCGTACGTCTATCACCCCAAAGACCATTTTTTTACATTGTTGTTTTTGTAATTTCAACCCTCGTCAGTGAATACGTGTGGCTACATGCTGAAAAATATGGGGGTGTTTTTTTAATACATCCGCAGTATTACAGGTCTATGCAATACAAGAAAAATTGGTTTTCAATATTTCCAATTTATTAAACTCATTTTAATACGAATTTTCTCAACTTTAATCTCTAAAGATTAAAATCTATTATTTTTGTTCTAGAATCTAACCCAGGGTATATAAGGCCTGTTTTTTGAGCTTCGTGCTTCGTTCTCAGCAAAGCAAAGTGAAGTGCGATTGTGAGCACACAAATTACAATAACTACTGCGAGTCTCGAAGTGTCAAGTAGAGCGTAGTTGTTATAATTGCGTGCTGAAAATCCTACTTTACTTTTATTTGCTGAGAACGAAGCTCAAAAAACAAGCCTATAATAAAATAATATGTCATTTAAGAACTTTTTAAAATGAAGTTATAGTTGACCTGATATATAACATCTATTCTAATTACAATTTAATACGAACTAATTAAAGCCATCAACTTCAATACATTTGCATTTGGTTTTAATACAGGATTTGAACCAAAGTGATTAGATTTAAATATATCGGTATTACTTTTGAACCCAAATATATATTATTTTGTCGCTTGGTTAAGAATTTACGGTTAGTTTGAGCGTCCTCTTCAATGGAGTGAATGATTTGGATAAAGTTCATTTAAAAGAAAAATGTTTTAAAAATACAAACAAGTGAAAGTCATACTGAAAACGGGGTTACATGAATATCCAATGAGAATATTCTTCTTACAAGTAAGTAACTTTAATGTCAAAGTATTCTTGTAAGAGTATATAATATTTGTTTTTTTTTTTAAGCTTTGAAGCTCAGAAATAAACTCGAGTTCATTGCCTAAGAAATATAGCTATTACATTCCAAAAAGTAAGTAATTGACTGAATAAATTAAAAGATAATTCGGGCAAACATGAGTTATCCATTATCCTTCATTTATATTTCAAGAAAAATATAATTACTAAAGGAAGCACAGCGGCACTCTATAGGATTAATTTCAAAGGGGATTAAAGACCACGTGAATTTGCTTACGCTTAACAATTTTACATTGTAATTGTAATTTTAAAACCAATAGAAATTAATATGAAAAAAAAATGTTTCGGTGTTGAAATAAATAAATCAAATCCAAAGAAGTATTAAAATATAATAAGTTTGTATTATATTTTAATATAATATTTAATATAACCCTTCAATGCATACTCTAGCATATCTGCATCATACTTTTAAAAAAACTGTCATAAGAGAGTGGCAGCCGATATCTCTTCGATTTGTTCGGTTTTCCATTTCCAGTTACATCCGCGATGATATTTTATTTCTATAAATGTGTTGGTAAGTGTATGAATGCAATAAAATAGAGCTTTAAGCCACTAGACCACGTGCTCTCATAATCTACGGAAGAGGTGTGTTTTTAAATAAATGTAAATATAAATAATAAGTGTTTTAATGCACGTAAGTATTTTTTTTATTGTTTCTTATATGTTCCTTCTATATATTGTGCAAAAATAATTTTAAAATTTTGCAAAGTACAGATGTTTTGTTCATATTTGGCCTATTATGCATATCTTCAACACCATGCATTTAGGGTAGTTTCGACCTGAGAAACAGTATCAATATTTATAAGCTTTTTTCGGTTTTCAGAATGGAGAGAATCTTGTCAGATAAATAACTTGAACAAATTTTGGATGAATGGGTGGACAGCGAGGATGAATTTGAAGATTGTGGTCTTCTTCAGCACACGTTAGATGTAGAAGATCTTGTATCCAACACCAGAAGAGATGTCTTACAAGAAGACGTAAATATTGAATTAGTGGAGCTTGACAGTTTACCACTACACATATTGAATAATAAGCCGGAAGTTGAACCCATATGCCCCCTACATGACAGACTTCACAAAATCAGGCCCTTACTAACTCATTTAACAGAAAAATTCTTGTCCATCCCAAGAGAAGAGTGTTTATCTCTTGATGAACAAATATGCGCAACAAAGGCACGAAGTTACATGAAGCAATATATGCCCGCGAAGCCTCATAAGTTATAAGTTATTTGTTTTGAGTGGCGTATCAGGATTTACCTATTACTTCGAAATATATACTGGGAAAGAAAATGTGGACGCAATTCTACCATCCGAGACGAATTTTGGAGCGTGTGCCAATGTTGTCGTACGATTAGCCCGAAGTATCGAAGTAAATGTTGGACATAAGATTTATTTCGACAACTCTTATACGACTATCCCTTTAGTTGTCGAATTGGCCAAAAAAGGTATTTATACTGTGGGAACTATTCGCCGAAATAGACTGACAAACTGCAAGCTTCCAAATGAAAAGGAAATATCCAAAGCACCACGGGGAAAGTCGTTCGAATTTTTTGCCAATGTGGACAATATAGACATTTGTACCCTTTGTTGGAAAGACAACAAGGCGGTTAACTTGTTGTCATCATTTGTCAGCGCCCTGCCTATTGGGACTGTTAAAAGGTATGATTAAATAAAAGCAAAGCGTGTTGATATCGATTGTCCCAATATAGTCAAACAGTATAACAAACATATGGGTGGCGTGGACCTTACAGACAGCCTGATTGGACGACATCGAATTAAAATGAAATCCCGCAAATGGTACATGCGGATTTTTTACCATCTTATCGATATTACAGTGGTTAATTCGTGGATTTTGTACAAACAGAACTGCTCCATCCGCAATGAAACACCAATGGGCCTATGCGATTTCCGTATAGACTTGGCAGAATCTCTTTGCCGAAGTGGGACTGTGCTTCAAAAAGTTAGAGGAAGGCCAACTGGCTCTCCATCTGCTCTTCTTCAAGATCGCAAAAGAAAATATCCCAAATCACACGTGCCTTCGGCCGATGTTAGAAATGATGAGATATCACATTGGCCGGTTTATATGGAAAAAAGACTAAGATGCAAGCTTCCAAATTGTACAGGATTCAAATACATACAATGTAAAAAATTTTGCACTGCCCTGTGTTTTAATAAAGCGAATAATTGTTTTAAATAGTTTCATACATAATAATTTATAATGTAAATATTAAACCAATCTACTTTTCTCTTATTTTGCCCCTTTCTTTTATCTTTGCAATATTTATCCATTTTTTTAACGAATATTAGTAATAGTTGCAAAAGAGCTCGAACTGAATTCTATACAATGAGCACGCAATTACATACATATGTGATTGTTTTATGTTCCTGTAAGTTTCATATAAAATGAATTAATATTTATCGTTTTGCTTACACAATTTGTTTAATTATTGTTTTTAAGTTATTTGAAAAAATAAATATAAGTTCCCAGAACAATTTTTTTGTGTAAACTTTTTTTTATTAATTACATACCGCTTATGCATGGCGTTGCAGATATGCATCATATAGAAAATCCCATTTTCCGGATCTTTTTCTTATATTTTTTTTTGGGTTTAGATCGTTTATTTATATTAAATATATTTTTTTCGACCCGAAAAAAAAAATCATGCATTGAAGGGATAAAATATAATAAGATTGTATTATATTTTTATATTCCATGGGTTTATAAAAAGCAAAAGAAGTATTGAATTTGAAGTGAAAGTATTATAATTTAATCTGCAGTTTATTTAATTCGAATTGAAATGTATTAAAATTCTTTAATTTTTCAATATAAATAACGGTTGAATTTAAATACTTTTGCATTGAAACCAATCTCCATCTATATTAAAATTTAATTTAATTCAGACATATTTTGTAATAGCAGACATTATTTAAAACTAATAAATATTTTATTAGTTGTTTAATTTGAATGTATGCAAAATACTATATTTTAATATTTTCTCGGCGTTGACTTATATAAAGGGTTTTCCAATAAGAGGTGTTATTTTGGTATTCAAAGAAAAATGCCATTTTTTTTGAGATAAATGTTCGGATGTTTATTTCATAATAAAGAGGAACTAATGCCGTTAATAATGAAAAACAACATCAGCCAAATGGCCACCACGAGCACGCATATAGGACCATATCCTTTTAGTGAAATTTTCGATAACCAAATCGCAAAGTGGCTGCCCTCGATAGCCTCATGAACTTTATCTTTGAGGTCTTGAATCGACGCTGAGCTGTTGGCGTGGACCTTATCTTTCATATCTTTGGTTTTCCAAGCCCCAGATGCGGCAATTTTGCTTGTTGACGTAGCCACCTAGGTGGAAATGGGCCTCATCAGTCAAGATGATTTTTCGATTGAATTCCGGATCATTTTCATGCATTTCAAGGACCCAATCAGCAAAGACACACGACGTTATTGATGATCGGCCGGCTTGAGCTCTTGTGTTAACTGAGCTTTATAAGCCTTAAGACCCAAGTCTTTATGCAAAATACGGTGTAATAACGTTTGTGGAATGCCCAATTCCAAAAAAACGACGAGAAATGGACAAACCTGGGTTTTCTTCAACACTTTGGGCTACAGCAGCACGGGTTTTATTCTTCACATCACTAACTTGTCTCAACAGCTCGAATTTTTCCACCAATTTCGGTCCGATAAGGTGTATCACGACGACCAAAAAATGCTTTAGTTTTGCGAACTGTGACTGCAAGATTTTCACCATTTTTGTAGTAAATTTTAATAATTTTAATGCGTTGTTGAAGCGTGTATCGTTCCATTTTTAGTAATGGCGTAGTTTCTACTAGTCAAATGTCAAAGAATAAAAGTTTCAAAAGTGGCAGCTACCGAAATAGCGGGTCATTCACAATAACACCTCTCATTGAAAAACCCTTTACAACAAAAAAAAAAAAAAAATTAACGCCGGGATTTTTAACCGTGTACAAAAAAGCATGTTGCTAATAACCGGCCAACATTCCTTTTATGGGCATCGCGCTGCTTAATTGTTATGTGTTTGGTATTGTTTAAATTTTCACTTCGGTCGGAACTACCGGAGTGCCACTATTTTTTTTTCGTAACCTAACATACTTTGAACGCATAAAGACTCTGCGCGATACCAATAACAAATTGTAGTATTGTACGAAACCTCACAATTGCGAGATTTATATGGACGATTTAGCCACTGTGAACTTCTAAAATTTAAAGTCGAAGCTAAAATTATTATTGGTAAGGCCCAGTGAGTTGTGTTTTGAATAAGAAGTATTTTAACAATTTTTCGCTCGCCAATGTAAAGACCCTCAGGTATGTAGGACCGTTCGTCACAAGATCGTGCTTCCTTTCTAATTAATGGCATTGTCCGGCTTTTTTTTTTAGCTCAAAATAGACCGAGTAACAAAGTTGCCCGCTCTTTGTTAGTCTTTCATTGGATCAGACGTTATTCGTGTTTGCACTCGAAAAATTAGCTTGTACAAGGTTTAAGTAGACACAGTAAGGCGTAAACGTCTGCAAGTTCGCATAAAATCCTCTGATCTGTGAAAAGTTTCTGCCTGAGGGATTGAAACCTTCCATGCTCTTGAGAGGCTTACGGACAAGTGACAGCCGCGATGTCTTGCGGTCTTTGAAACGTAGGTTTGTTCTCCATTGATCGTGGGGCCGCAATTTGAAGCGGCTTTTGGGTAGAGCCAGACTTGCGTTGCCGGGTTTTGGAGGAGGAGATTTAACAGCGAACTCTATGAGCTGTACAGTTCCTAGTCAAAAAATTACGCATCAGTCGTCGAAGATGGCTGGGACATGTATAGCGAGTGGACACCAATATACGCTCCGGCCCGAAGAGTCTTCAATTCAAACCCGGAGGGACAACACACGAGAGGAAGACCTCGTCTGAGGTGAAGCGCGTAAGTGGAAGGGAACCTCGACCAACTTGGAGTGCGCAACTGAAGGCAGAGACCGCGCTAACTGCAGATGCGCATTGGTTGAGGTCCAGGTTCATCCCGGACTGTAAATAAGTAAGTTCGTTTTGGGGGAGGTGAGACAACACAGACGACGATTCTTCATTTTTTGGACTACATCCAAAGCTCATACAGTACGCGGTTGTATCTTCTGCTCTATGTGTCATTTTCGAACGAGGTGTCACTGGTGAGCTTGCGAGTACAGGGGCTTAGCGGTTATCGAGGGCAAAATCATAAATTACATTCTGCCAGGAGGAAGAAGCACTTAACATCAGCGAAAGGGACAAAACGATGACGATGGACAGATATAAATTTGAAGTGGGAAAAGTATATTTTCTCTAAGCTCGCAAAACTACATAGGCGCAGAGATTAAGTGAAAAAGTGTTTTTTTCTGGACTGAGAAAGCATCTAAGTTAAGCACTCGGTCATAAAATCAAGGATACATTGAAACTTGATCAACGATTGAAACAATTTGAGAATCTTATACCATATGACTTACCAATTCAAATGTTGTCATAGCCTTAATGAACTTTCTTCGTTGAATTTTCTGTAAACGACTTGCACTCAGAATTTTGTTCGGGCTACTAACAGTGACAGTCCAACAAGCAGAACGAAGAACGCTCATTGTGATTTTATTTATATGTAATAAGAAAGCGCGTTTGAAGAGGATTCCAGGTCCTGGAGCATGTACATTCAAATTCCGTCCCATTCAACTGTGAAATGGTGAATTGGTGGGGAGATTCTGGGCCAATTATTATGCTCACACGATCTGTATAGAACATTGATTTCCATGGTTTACAACAAAAGTTGGAGCTGGTGCTGTTGTTGTAAACCATCAATGTGAGCATATTAAAAAAGGCCTATTATCAGTTTCTCTTTGGCAGGCCTCGAACTTTCGCCGCTCGCTTGTACTTATACTCATACCTATCAATTCATCGTCAAATTTAAGTACAGCAATTACAATTATTGCTCGTTCCGTTACTAACTTCATACTGTACCAGCGTACAGTATGAAACCGAATACTCGGCTTATAGTTGCTCAAATAGAAGGACCGAAACCTTTTAAAAATTCTCATTAAAAATGCCCAGCAACTTCTACTCCAAATAATGGTTTTCAAAGTACAAAGGATAATAAACAGTTTTGGACAAGCCTTCCTTCCGTTCTTTGCTCTGCTCAATTTTCATCCCCACCACTGTCCAAAAAAGGCTCTATTTCATGTTTGTGCCCATAAAACAACCACGCTCCCACGTTTCGTCGCTCGGCAAATGGGACTGGAATTCAAATTTCCGTTCTCCTTTCTAAGGGAAACTGTTTACTTCTAAAACTCCTTTACAGGGACGCATATGGATGTGATATGAAAAGGAGTTTTTTCTTTTTCTTTTTAAATTAAAGCAACAAATCGTGGGGCGAGTCATAGAAAAATGTTCAAAAAGAAGGGGCGGCAAACCAATACAATCAATCTCGTCCAAATTGAGGTAGAAACACAACTTCTGTGCCTGTGTTTGTATCAAGGGAATGACCCAGATTCGAAAAAAATAACGAATCATAAATCATAAAATATTTTATATCGCTTTTATTCCACTTTTTTTCTGTTTGCAGAAAAAAGGATAACTCACCTAAGAGCTTTTTGTCCAACTGGTGTAGGGTATCTCATGAAATTCATTTAGAAGGATGATTTATTTGAGTTTGCCAACCTTCCCGTGGGTGGTTTGTATTAACGAAAGGAAATTAAATTGCACCCATCAAGGACACAAAGGCAATAACATTAATGAAAACACACTCCTTTTGCCGTTTGCAGTTTGCAGTCTCTGTCTAACATTGCTGCCAGCGGGAGTATACGTTTACAAAATCGTTCTTTTTAGCCGATTTATTTGTAAGACCAGAGGCAGACAAATACATAAACAGGGCACGGCTGGTAGGACGGCAGTTGAAGGACCAGTTATGTTGACTTGGAGTACAGCCAATGTACTCGGCAGGATATTGAAAGAATTTTAAATGATTCCATCTCGTTGCATATAGTGAGGACATGCATCCGAGACTATGACGAGAGCCCTTTTCCCCATTGCTTGTGTATATGTGAAGAGATTGTAAATAATTTAGAATGGACTTCTCTAGAATGTGTGCAGACGCTTCGGGAGGTAGAAGTCAAAGGACAGTTCTTTTGCGAGTGCTTCACGATTGCGTTGTGCATCAGATATAGCAAGGATCTATATAGATGTCATTGTAAAGTTCCTGTGAAATTGTCGCTTTTATATGAATTCTGTCGCACAAGTGGCATGTGTAAGAATAAACTTCCGGGACATCTGAATGTGACTGATGCTCTTGTGGAACTATTCGAAAGAAGTATATTCGAGACAAAGAAGTTTTATGTCTTAAAGATGAGTTTTCTTTTGTCTTAACTATAAAAATGTTCTGTCTATGTGTCAGTCCTTGAAATTAACTGGTGGAACTGACAAAGATGTGGGATGTGCCACCGATAATGGAAGACACGCAAGACTGTTTTTATTTTCCTTTTTTAATTCAAAACTGTTGCGTTTTACAAAAGATTGCTGTCTTAGATATGAAGGTCGATGTAAATATATGTGACGGTGTGGGACTTGGCTAACATACATAGCTGGAGATATTTTATTGTAAAACTCAAGATCACTTGGGTCTCCCGACATCCACACATCATTTTGCCTCAGATTAGCAGAGTACAGATTGAGAGTATGAATGGGAATAAAAATGAAGATACGATTTGCGAGACCGCTTAGTTGGACCTCTAACGAAGACTGAATAAGCAAACAAGTCTACACAATAAATGAAAGATGGCAATAACAAAAGTTACTCACTGTACTAAAGATGCACCAAAATAGTTCCACAGAGTGTTACCAGTATTTCAGGTTGACCAGAACATTGACACAAGGGGTTTTGTCTTTGATAATTTACCGAACATGAGCTATAACGTGATAATAGTTACAGTGGTCGGTAACTTGATTAGAGGGATTAGGTAAACATCTTTTGAAGGCCACATAAACTAAAAATGTTTACGTAGAAGTCATAATATATTCAAATCATTGTGTTCTAAATTGGTTGTGGTCTTAAATATGAATTTAGAAGTGGAAACAAATCGTTGTTCGAGACTAGGCCAATAGGTTTTATAAAAGAATGAATGAGAAGACACGTCCACAGAATGCAAAATGAACAACAACCATATGAACAGATAAAGTGATATTAAAGATGACCCAAATGTTACAATATTTCAGTGGTAGGGGAAGGTATTGTACCTTGGTCCGGATTTCAGTTTTTTGCCAATATTTTATGTGTCGTCTTTTCATTGGTTTTTTTTTTTTTTTTAGTTATTACCTGAAGTCTTATCTATGATATGGCGAAACTACCAAAAGGATATTGCTTACCATTCCTTAGAAAACTTAACTTTTTCATGCTAACCTCAAACGGTCCAAGGTACAAGACGTGATTGTACCTTGGTCCACGGAGTATTGTACCTTGGACCGAAAATATTATTTTAGGTTTTCCTATAGTTTGAAGGTGGAAACTTTAATTTCTTTCAATAAAAAGTTAAAATGGTACCATTTTTATTTTATTTGTAAAAAAACAGCAAAAGAACAAACCATTTTCTTAAAGTTTTTGTGCTTGATTAACACATTTTTTTATTTCAAATAATAGCTTTAAATAAAATAAAGCTCTCTTTAACTAAAAAAAACTAAAGAAAAGACTTCAATATTATTTAAAAACTTAGTTTAAAGGAACTACATAAAAGAGAAAACAAATTTATCACTTTTTCTTGGCCAAATTAAAGAGCATTGTGATGTTAAGAGATGAGTCACTATCACCTTCAAAATCCTCCTCGGACTCGCCTGTAGCTGCCACAATGACGTCCCTGGCCTTTAATTTAGCGACTCTTAAAGGCTGTTGTTTTTGTTTAGCTGGCGTCGCATTTTCATCTTCCGAAGAACTGCTGTTAAGAACTTTTTTTTTAATTTTTGTCGCAGAATTTTTTATTTTAGTTTTTTTCAAAGCTGCTGTAGCCTCTATTTCCTCTTTTTCTGGGGTATCAGTAAGAATTCTAGTTTTCCCTTGTCTCCGCCCTCCTCGTCTAACTAACTTCCGCGGTGGAGCTTTTGGAAAAGGTAGAATTTCTTGAGGAGAGAGGATTGTTTGTGAAATTGAGGAAGTAGTTGGCAAGATAGCAGGAGATAGTCCTGCAATTGCTGCAGCGGATGTTGACGGAACTGCCACCTCTGACAAATTTCTTTGGTTCGTTGAAGTTACTGAATCTGGAGTTTGATTTAAAATTGCCGTTGGTGTAGAGTTTGGGGCATTGAATGGTCTGTCGGTGACATAGGAGGACAAAAACTCATGCTCCTCAAAAACATTTTCATTTAAAGGCCATATTCCACTAACTTCAAAACCTTTTAATATATTTAGACTTGAAAATGCTCCAGGATATGATTGGCCAATTATTGTTGCGATGTCATATATTGTTATTGTCTTTCCGGGATTGTTTAAGAACCACCCATTAGCAGCTTGGTTGTAGAATGTCTTGTAAGCCCCGAAAACTGTTCTATCTAATGGCTGAAGTTTGTGAGATGTGTGCGGTGGAAGAGTCAACAGAACTACATTATTCAGTTTCGCTTCAGTGATAGCAGCAACCGAAATATGGGTATCATGGTTATCCATTATAAGAAGAACTTTTTTCTCTGGTGTTGGCTTTACGAAGGCTATAAAATGTTTGAAATATTTCAAAAATAGGTCCGCCGTTGACCAGCCGCTAGGATTTGCACCTCCTATTGTTCCCGCAGGAGCTCCAATCAACATGTGATCTTTAAAGTTGACTCTCGGGAAAATTAACATCGGGGGTACATGATTTCCCAAAGCGTTAATTGCAGCAATCATTGTCACATTGATTCCTCTTTCGCCTGATGTTACGCTACCGATTTGTTTCTCTCCTCTCTGTGCCAGAACTTTCGGTGGAATGTGCACGGTTGAATTTCCCGTTTCATCTATATTATAGATGGAATCCGGGGTAAATTTAAAGCGAGTCAAACAGTCTTTATAATTCTCGAAAAAAGCTTCGATGTTATGCTTGTTGAAGCTTGTGGATCTAGATAAACTAGTTGCCTCAGGCTTCCGAAGAGCAATGCTTTGATGCCGGTGAAGGAAACATTTAAGCCACTCTTTTCCTGCTTTATTTTCTTTATACCAATTTTGAGGTATATTTTTTGAGTTGGCTTTTCCAAACTCAAACGCTAGTTTTAACAACTCGTTTCTAGTAAGTCCATAATGCAGCTTTGCAGCTGTTAGAACATACTCTTCTAAAGCATTTTCTTCAGCTGCAGTAAACACCTGTCGACAATTAATTTTACTTTCGTAAACAAATTCATTTTTTCCCGTTTTTTCATGTTTATTAATATGCCGAATCAGAGTAGTTTTGGAGATATTAAACATTTTTGACGCTGTGTACGTGCTTTTACCATCTTTAAGTACTGCGTCTACAGCTCGCTTTAATACTTCAACGTCTGCAGGCTGCCTTTTTACACCTAATTTGCTTCTTGGCATATTTTCCTGAAACATAGAAAACAAATTTTGTTTCAAAAAATCGAATAACGTGTACCTTGGACCGGACCAAGGTACACGCGCTGTGATAGGTCCAAGGTACACTAACACCACTTTAGCCAAACAAAATAAATTTTAACGTAGTATTTAAAACACATACGTACGACAATGTGTTCCTACCGAAAGATAATCAATACACTTACCGAAATCGATTAATGTAGCGGAAAAGAGACAGAAAATTAAGCACTACAAAACTTCAGAAAAGAGCTAAAAAAAATTACTTTTTTCACTGAAAACTATGTTTAAATTTTTTTCCGCCGACACGTGCAGCTGCACGTTCCAAAATAAACTGGAAAGAGAAACGAACAGAAGAGAAACATTTCACAGAAGAACCGGTTTTTGCGTGCTTTGTATTTTTCTGAAAATTGCCACTCGGACCAAGGTACAATCGGACCAAGGTACAATACCTTCCCCTATATATCTAAGGTTCCACAAGAGTGTTTTTCTTAGTTGGCAAGACCGTAAAGACGGACGGTGAAGAAGTCGGTGCACAGTGATTATAAAAGTTTGGATCTACTTCCCGTGGAATTGCTTTATATTGGTGTACAACTTACAAGTACTTAGCAGAGGTTTGTGGCTCGACTGTGCAATCCTACTAAGCCAGTGTCTGATAAAAATAAGCTGTTATATTTTTGTCTAAAATGAATGGTCCTCTGGTGAATATATGAACTCCATAATCCACAGTGGTTTGTGGCTTGGATGTCTTATCATTTTCAAATGCCTCTATGGAAAAATCCAATATTCGAGGCAACTCTGTGAGCAAAATTAAAAGTGACCTGTATCTGTAAATCTGCTCATGCATATTCGTATGGATCCACATGAAAATACGAATCTTATGATCCGCATAGGTTTGTGGCATGACTAAATATCGTCAATATCAACAAATCCGTTTAAGATTTTCCATGTTCATGGATTATTATGTTGATAAGCGAGAATAAAGCAGAATAAGTAGAAAGACCTGCAAAAAGAGCTATTCCATGTTCCACAATGGTTTGTGGCTTGGCTAATCAGTCTTTAGAAGATCTTTACGCAAACTTTTAAGTGCGAAAATGTTAGCGGTCAGTTCTGCGAATGAAAAATTCTGAAACGATTTATGTTTTGCTTTGAATCTCTTCAAGCAGGGGTCTCTGTGCCATGGTATGTGATTGGCCATCAAGAGCTGTATAGCTATTACAAGCTCGAACCTGGGTATAAGTGCTTGGCTGGTTTTAGGGCATTTCATGTGATGCCAGTTGCTTCAAAAACGAATAAATTCGTTGTTCTAATGGCTTTTGTGGCATAAACCTGCTCCGGACCTGTTAAGACCCCATTTCACTTATTTTGAGCTACCTTACCGTGCCCATCAAATAGAGTTGTTTGGATGTAGTTTTCTCTACTGTCGTAACGTTCTTCACCCACTTTGAAACCCCAGCCGCTTATTCATTCCACTTACGTCTAATTACGGACGGCTTTCCTTTTGACAAGAGTTAACATATGTCCTTAATCATATCCCATTGAGTGTAGACATAAGTCCTCGAGGATTCCAAGTACCTTGTCATAAGTTATTAACACACAGCAAACAAGAAACGAAACATGTTTACCTATTCCCACCTAAAGCCGAGATAAACTCCACAAAACGTGTCCCTTCCCCGGACACAAATCCACCAACACAACGCAACACAATTTTCGTAATTAGTTGGATAGGTATGCGAAGACCCTTCGCAAGCCGCACGCCCAACCCTCTTGCTTTAAATAATTAATTACACGTTAACCACCATTTGTTACAACCTCCAAAGTGGAACAAATCTTCACCACCCCACAGAGTCAGGACAACGAAAACAAATCGAATTGCCATTCCACGTTTGCATTAACAATTCAACACATACGATATACGACGACCCCCGCACTCGGAGGCTACAATCATACTCATATATGCAGTGAACGCAATTTGTAATCTAACGCCCAACCAGGGTGTCATTTGCCGCACTTTCAAATGAAGATGAGCTGTCAAAAATGCAGAAAGGGTGCAAACACTCTATTCCGACTCAAAAACTTCACACTCTGTCAAGAATGCGGTTTTCGGCACATCCACGTTCCACAGGGACGAACAATGAATTCCCATCAGGCAAGTGCAAATAGGTTTTTTGGACAGAAGGTGAGCGCACCCCTGATGAAAACCTATGTCACCGGCATATAGGGTTTCATGAGCAGACTTCGAAGCGAGCAAATTCACACCTCTCGCAGTTCGTGTGGATAATAAAATTCAAACAAGGTACATGTGAAAAGTGGCATAGTTGGTGCAAAACCGCCCAAATGGAACAGCCCCTTGGGCGCAGCTCTGTAACCTGCACATTGGATTCCATTGTACACGGTTACTTGGTGTGCTTTTCTGTTCTTTGTTCTGGAGCCTAGGAGAGATCTCCTGTTTGCCAGTACAAAGGATATGTGCACACAGTACGTCTCCTCTGGCAGTGCATAAAATCTGTGCGACAAACTTGTGTGGGATTCATTATAGGACCCAACCGCACGTGCTTGGGTTACTGAGTACACTGGTTCTTAATGCATGTCGAGGTAGTAAACTTTTAAATCGTGTTAAACTGTTTGTGAGTTGCTGGAAATATCCAATTCCAAGTCAGTTACAGGCAGCGCCAGAGTTTTTAACTTTAGCCCAATTACCCTGACATTGGAGGTGCCGCTGCGTTGGTTGGCAAGGACAAAACAGGAGCTCTACATGCTTTGATGCACCCAAAGTGGGCGTTGGCTGTTGTTTCTGATTCGGAGTAGTATACATCGTTCAGCATCTGGAAGGTATAGAGCTTAAATAAGAAAACTTTTATTGGATACTGTCTCAACTTATGAATATTGTCTAAAGTGAGGGACTTTATAGTACAGCATCTACACTACGAAATGGGAGCTCGGAATAGAGACCCAACACTGATAAACCGCAGGAAAAGGCGCCTCTCTCTCTCCGAATGAACATCCAGGTAAACAGGAGAGCTCGAAATAATCCAACAATAGGCAACGAAGATCTTGTTGCAGTTACTGTGATGGACGAGATTTTTAAAGTTACGGGTACGGAGTCAGAAGTTGATGTCAGGCATTCGATGCCATAATAACTTCTGCTGACCTTCCAAATTGACGATTGAAATCGGAAGCAGTAGTCTATAATTATAGTTACTTCTCCGACTCCGAATGATCGAAAACGGAGTTGAAAGCTGCGAGGGTTGCTATTAAAACGAACAAATATGAAGAGGGCATAGAATCTTCGACAGAGCATCAACGGAAAGTCCTGGAGACTGACGCTAGGGTATAAGATGCAATAGGCTGATTGCCAAGCTCGTAATTAATATATAAAATCTGGTTCAGATGTCCAAATATTCAGCGAATATTGTCCTGCAGATAAAAGCTTTAGAAAGCCTAAACGCCATGTCAAGGTATCCCATAAGGTATACCTTCGGAGGTATTAAAAGCCATTGCTCGAGCTCAGTTATTGATAAGTTCGCAGAATGCCTCTTTAACAAGAGCAGCAAGACACCCATCGATTGATCCTCAACAGTTTTAGGCAAAATTATGCCTAGACTCTCCATCCACACCGATGTCAGTCTTGAAAAAGATCCTGAAATAAAGTTTACAGCAGAAATCCAGGTACAAATTTCGAAAAAAATTCTATGAAAAGAGCTTTAGAAGAAGTGGCTATGGGCGTTCAAGTTCACTAACAGGCCGTGTATTTAGAACAAGTGTCAGAAAATGCTTAGGAAGTTGCACTCCTGGTGATTGAATCTACATTTTGTCGACGAGTTAAGGCCTTAAAATCGTATTCAATCCGGGCAAATCTGTTTCTAATCTTTTCGAAGATCTGGCTAAATATCATACATAACCATACTCTTGCTTTAAAACCGGGTCACGTGGTTATGGACGTTAAAATTATCTGAAGGAAAAACAGTCTCTGCCAAACGGCCCAGAGCCCTTCTTCGGGGTATCTTTGAGTCATACATATGTTGACGTACACTTAAAATTCAGAAAGAGAATGATTCTTTATAACTATGGTGTTTCATATAGAATCAGAAGTGGTGATAACCCTCAATGAAATATTTAAGTATAGCTCTACTTCACATTCTAAAAACTGCTTCAATCTAAAACTATCGCTGCAACCCAACAAAATAATGACAAAACTGGGCCGTATGCGACGCCAGTCAAAGACCTCTTGGGTCCAATATGCATGTCTTACTGAGTGGTGGGAAGTAAAACTCCTTCTACACAGAGAACAGGAGCTCTTAGCGTATGTTTAAGATTTTTACACAACCACGGCAGAATTACCTCTAATGAAACAAAAGATAATATTTTAAAGGTAGAAAGATCGAAATCAAAAAGTTTCCTATTTCAGGCATCTTGAAATATTAAGCAGTTCAATCACGCAAATAGTGGCAACTTAATGGCGAAGCAACCAAAGCCCAACTAAAAGAGTCTGTAACACCAGTTGCGTGTAACAAGCACCTGACAAGACATACAGACTTGATCCCATTTGTAAGTACCATCTTCCAACACTGCTTCTTAAATATTGGGCGGTTGAAAGATCCCTGAAACTCAAACGTCCGTCTGTAGTCCAAAATTACAGACCTAAAGACAGCTTGTCTGATTTTGTTCGGCCATCAAAACACGCTTTTCGTGTCCCTGCTGTCCTTAATTTATTCACAGCAACATCGTTATAAAAGAAAACAAGTCCACACTTAAGTCCTTCAACATTGCTAGCATCAGTTTCGGTCAAATATTCAAATACCTCTGCTCCTACTACATCAGTTTTTATTTCATACAATATGCAAATCACTGTGAAAGTCCTTTCATACTTACTTACACAAGTGATTTGTCACATCCTGTTATACACCATACCACGTCCACTCTGTTGCTGACCCATTTCTTTTAGTAGTTTCCGTCTACACAAGTAGTATTAACAAAACATCGATACAAAACGGATGACTTTCCCGCTCTTAAAGGACCTTTATACCGAAAGGTAAACAAATTCTTCATTGATATTCAGAATCATTTCCTATAGTCCTTCTCCCCAGTGGCCCAGCCAAGAGTGTAAGGCTAACATCACTTCAAACGCCTGTTTCGCCAACACGCTAACCAGACAGCATATATATAAAGAAAGCAAAACTATATATAACCGCCCCAAGGCAGTTGGAAAAATCATCGCAATTTCCTTGGAATGGGAAAACTTTCTCCTTTTGAATATATATCCGTGTCATGTTGTCTTTGGATATGTATACGGTTCATTGTGTTTTGTATCCCCATCCACAGCAGATAAAAAAGGACAATTTATCGCCCGCCAAAGATTGTAAGACAAATCCCCAACTATTAGGATTCGATTTGCAAGGAAGACAAAAATACCAAACAAGCAAAAGAACAAAATATCAGATTCACCTGCAGCCCCTCCAAAGGGAGCAACACATTGCGCCCTGTACGCACTCACACAGAGACACAAGTGGTGCCGGGTGTTGTTATTGTATCCGCTTCCTTATAAAATTCTCAGCCTTGTGCACCTTATTACGGAACTAACGCATGCTATAAATTTAACAGAGAGGACATAGTGCGGGTAATGGACATTAGCATAGGAGCACATAGCTTGGATAGCCCTGCCCCTACCACCATAGAGCTTTTTACAGCCGAATCGGTGGAGTCCCAAAAGAAATTCGCAGACGATTGCCCGTTCATTCATGGTACAGGAAGTCCGCACCAGAATACCGACAACACACACGCATTACGTTGCTATGTGCTCCGGTGTGGTGAATACACAACACACACCCGTGCAAATTTAATCATACACGGATTAGAATACTTCGCCGGCTTTGTTACGTATTTTGTCTGCAAACAAGACCGGAGAAGATATCCCTTTTGCAGAAAAAGGGCGGCTAAATGTGGCCGACTGTGAATGTGTATATACTGTCAGCTATATGAGCGTTTTTTTTTTTTCGGTAGGAATGTATATGAAAACAAAGTTGCCTCTCTTGTGTGGCATATACCTATACATCTGTGAATGCACACCACTAAGGAAGCGGAATCGTTATTTGGGCTTTGGGACGACATTTGGCGGAGAGTGCAAGCAGGGAGCGCCATTGAAATGTATCCAAGTAGAGTGGAATTCCGGGATATTGCTGGCGTCCCCTTCGTGTCTGTGGAATTCGAATTCATTATGCCAGCATTGTACTGTATATGTTGAGTGAAGGATATACAAATTGAAGAGTGCGCGCCACCCAATTGTTCTGTCAGTATGTGGAAGCTTCTTTATAGTTACTTGGTGATTTTGCAAATAACTGGAGATATTTTTTCATTTGGTTTGCTGAATGCTTAAAATAAAAATTTAAATAAAAATGATTTTTAGTTCAAATTTTGTAACCGCCAATATTTATTTTTTAACTTGGGCCTAAAGGTAGGTTAGAGTTGTTGAGTTCTTTGCTTATTCGTCAATATACTTGGTTTTTTATTGCTAAATTTCGGTAGATGTAAAGGTTTGCGTACAAGCAGTGAAAAGGAAAAAAAAAAAACTAAAAATAGGTCCAGGAATGGTCAACGATTTTTATTTCCAGAATTCAGTTTGGCCAAGTCAACGTTACTTATCGCTAAGCATCCTAAAGAACTTTTCTTGACATTATTCAAATGACAGCTTTGTGATCTTAATTCGGATTCGAACACGTAACCCTTAACTCAACAAGGGAACATATTACACCATCGAAATGTCTAAAGACGAGGCCAATTTCCATGTTTATGGTTTCGGCACAATAAAAATAAAGTTGTCAGTTTCTGGGTTGCGAGTTGATCAGAGATTATTACAGAAGCATCAGCAGTTTCCACCTTGAACCCCAGTTTTGATGGAGTATCTTACCTGAAACGGATAAATGGGCCTCTTAATTTGTTTTTAAAGACTCCAATAGACAAATGTGTGAAATCGAAAAGATGGCTCACAGACACAGCGTGGATTAAATAAGACGGAGCAATGTAATACACCGAACATTCATTGAAAAATTTACCCAAGCTAAATAATTTAAGAACAAAAATAGAAAGAAAATGCTTCCAATCATATTTTTCACTCTCCTGTAGAGCATAAACGTATAGACAGCACTACCCCCTATACAATATTGAACGCAGCGCTATCAAAATGAAACATAAAACAAGTTCAGGATTAGCTGGTTTTAAAAACGGACGCAAACTCACCTAAAAAAACCTAAGAAACGGACAAAAATCTATGACTGAAATTTAAAATCTTAACTCATAAGAATCCTTTTACCGTCCAAGCCTTTTCTGCTCGATCAATATTTTAAAATATATCTGCGCAAAAGAGAAAGAATGCTAGTTTCTCCCTTTTGTATCAAGGTTTTTTTTGAGAGACGATCGGGAGGGATCTCGCATTTTGGGACGCATTGAAAATGTTTTCAAAGACAGTTGAACGCTTGGATTATGAACCCGAGAAGAGGGACAGTGGAAACAAATTTGTACAACTGAGTCTTATGTTACTTGCTGCTTTACACTTATGACAATGACAAGTACAGTAGCAAGAGCTAAATTAAAAATTCGACAAACCCCAGGTTAAATGTTTGAATCAAATATATTGAATTGTTTGGGAGCTAGCTGAGTGTACCTGTACAAAAACAGGGAGACCAGCAGAGATAGCATTGGGGAGCTCACGTTTTTGGGTTCCTCTACAGCTCTTCATTGTAAAGTCACAGAAGACAATTCTTGCCCTATAAGAATTAAGTAAAAATCCAAAAAAACTTTGTATTTGTGCAACGGATCAAATATCAAACCACCTTAGATATATTTCCTTTCAGTGTACAAAATACAAATAACAAAGAAGTTTTCTATTACAATTAATTTTTACTAAGGACGGAAGCAATGCATTCCACCAGAACAAGCATAGTGCCTTGCATAACCATGGGCTCTGCAACAGTCGTCCTTTTCGTTGTTGATCCTACTGCATACCTGGTCGCAGGGTCCAACACGGTGCACCACTGCTTCGGTGACGATCGCCATTGAGCACACGAGCAACAAGAGGAAGACGGTAGTCTGGTGAAGGGCAGCCATTGTTGTTCTTAGAAAAATTTGAGGATGATTATAGATCTAACTCAACGAATCGCTTTTGTAGGGATGATGTTTCAATCTGTGTCAATCGAGCGCTTTCTCTCAGTATTTATACAGTTGGCAATCGTATCTTTTGCCGATGGTTCATGTAAAAACCCAACCCGAGATTATCGCTGGAAATTTCACGGCGTTATTAATCGTCATGAAATTCCCAGCGATAATCTCGAGTCGAGTTTAATCTTTTATTTACAAATAAATGACAATTTCTGTTTGGTTTTGATGAGGGCAAGAGTTGGTTGTGTGAACATTTTAAAAAATTCCAGAATTTTTCCCAATTAACTCGTATATGCGATGTCTGTCTGCATAAAGCTTCAACTTCAGTATTTTTTTTACTTGCTCTGTATAACTTCGACTTGACGTGATATAGGTCGAGTGATTGCTAACGCTTTGAAAATAGATCTTGGATCATATTTCCAATGGCGAGACTTAACTGAAGAAGGTCTATAAATATGTAATGAACGAGTACGGCTCAACTCAAACCTTGACATAATCTGTCAAACTACCTTTACCAAAATGTTCTTAACTGTGCAACCATCTTTTCCCTCTTTCGGCGGCGTTCGTTTCGAAATAGTTTAAAACAGAGATTTGTTTAGAAAAACTGAAACTAGTTTCAAAAATGTGAAACTAGTTTCAAAAAATTTAAACTCAGGAAATATATGAGTGGAAATGTTGTGAGCAACTTGTGGTACTGTTTATTTTTTGAATGATTTTCACAAAAAGTGAAACTAGTTTCAAAAATTTCAAACTAGCTTTAAAACAATGAATCTAAAGAAATTCGAGTATAAATTCAAAAAAATGTGCGGACATAAGACAATCTTTGATTTTACTTACCGTTTAGAAGGAGTGTACCATTTTAGTTAAAAATATCGCGTTTTCAAAATTTTGTGATTCCAAATCTTGGCCTATTCGGAGCTCCAAGTTTATTTAAAAATATTCTAGCCATTCAAGCTGGTAACCAAATTGTGCTCGTCAGGTTACTGTGTCTGTTTGAATGTTGGAACTGAATGTCGGAACCGATTTCGGTGAACAAAACGATTAGCAATTCGGATCGGCATCACAAGATCAATGAAAAATCAAGGTTTTTTTAGTGGACATAAAGTATAGCTCTATAGAAATGGGTCAAGATTGGTGTTTAGACTTGAAGTGCTGATAACAATTTTGAATACGAAGTGTTTAGCTGATACAGTTTAAATAAACATTTAACGGGTTGACAATATCTTCTGTGTTTTTTAAAAGATCATTTCGTATTTAAATATATATCGGGCAACCTTCTCACCTCCTCAAGTGGCAAGTGCAGTCTCCCTTCAGCAATAACTGGTGGTCATCATGAATTTGAAGTTGTGAGACAACCAAAATTGAAGTTTACTCAAGGACAAACTTACAGTGCTTAACCTTTTCTTAAATTATAATTCCTTTTCAGATACTGATAGCCAGTACCTAGTGCAAGGTGTTTTTCAAATGCAATCAATCGACGGTTGAGAGTGAATAAAAAAAACGTCAGCAAAGGAAAAGTTCTATTTCTCCAAAAATGGTTTACTAACTGACATCCTTAGAAAGATGCGCCGACTTATCTCTATCTGAAGACCAAAATATTTAGAAAATAGTTGTTCGTAAATAGGAACACAGGACAAAGTACAGCAGAACGATATATCTCCTCACCATAGAGAAAGCCTTACAAAATGCCATCACAATTCAGCCCATGTGTGCGGGCATAGTTTTCCTTTTTTTATTATCTGTATCTTTGCAGATCCCATTTGGTGCTGTTTTTATGTTTTGTTTTGATGGCATCCTTTTACCCAACAATCTATAGAAAGGTTAACAACTTTTCTTTCCACACAAGATGTATTTATATATACATATGCACAATACAAAAGCGCCAGCATAAGCAACAGTTTCAGGACGAATAGAGCAAGTTTTTGTGCGGTATATGAATGCATCGCGTGAAATTGGAAAATTCTACAATTGCAACTATGAAAATTCACATTGAATGGGTGTACAATGGGAGAATCCTTTTCAAATGCATCCATCTAAAACAAACCAAGAACTTCATCCGCAAATGTCTAGCCTAAGTCTGAGTGCAGACTTCTTTCGCAAGTCTCATCAGATGTGATTTGGTTTTTGTTTGGCGTGCCGGCTTTCGATTTACTACACTGCACCACCCACAGTGAAAGAAACAGTTTAAGGTCGACAACCCACGCAAAGTCGTTATATCCCTGTGGCGATTTTTCTAAAATTTTCTAACAATCCAAACGCAATAAGGACGTGTCAGTATCAGCAGATGTGGTGGGCATTATCTTTGTCGATCCTAATTTCCATTTCGAGAAAATGTAAGTGTGTGTGTGTGGTGTGCTTTACCGCATCGGATTGTGGTGAGCTTTCAAGGACTTTTACCAGCGTCAAGATATATGGCAACACGGAAGTTTGTTTGTCCTTGAATGTAGGGAATATTCCCTCTGTTCCATTGTAATGGTTATTGGTGCGCATTCCGATGCCTTTTTGGCGGCGCCTCAGCGGAAGCTTAACGGAATATGGTGCAAGGTATCCACACCACATTCTCAGGGGGTAAATAGAGGGCATTTTAATTGTAGGTATCATTGGAAAGCATTCTGGTGGCGAAAATCAATACTCGCACTGTAATTCATTGTTTAAAGCCAATTACCAGCAGCAGTGACGGGAGATAAATTTCGTCCTTGTAGACGTTGAAAATAAATCAAACAGCAAACCAAAGGCTTATATACTGGACTGGTTCGATTGGAGATTTATCGCTCTAGAGGTGTCTCATGTTTCATGTGTCCGACGAGAAAGACATTGCAAGACCCGAGGACATTGCATTCTCTCTTGGGACAAACAAATGTGTATAGAATTGCATGTTGCATTAAGTCTTTTGGGGGGCAGACTAGAAGTGATTGTGAGAAGATAGCATACAATCCGCGTGCTCTAATTTTGTTGACAAACATTTGTGATGCTGTCTTGAACGCAATGAGTTGGAATTTATGTCACAGGCTTTCTGCAGTTTTAAGAAAGTGCATCCTTGACATCGTATTTGCTAATATTTAGGTTACTGTACGCAGCCAAATAAGATGGAGGATTTTTTTTCAATGAAAAGTTGGTTAGGAACGAGAACACTCAGATTAACCGCTGGTAATGTTTCAGGAATTAGTTCCAGAGATTGTTTTAGCGAATGTGAATGGGGTCACAAAAAGAGGGTGACATGTTTTTAAAGGGAAATGAATTCAAACTGCCTTAAGCAGCAGAATAACCCATTGCTTTCTTTAAAGGTGGCTAGCGATGAGAGAAGCTCTTTAAAGACATGTCTTCGGTTCGTCATCGTTGAATAAAGTGACTGGTGGCGATGTATCAGTCGATTTAAAGACCTCTTTGAGAGGCTACAACTCCAGCAGTTGTCTCTGGGAATTGAGATCCAATGTTACTTTTGCTCGATATACATTTAAAAATCAAAGCATCTGACATGGCACGCCATCTGTGCTTCATGGTCAGTACATCACAGAAGCGGCGCTAATATTGTTGGACAAGTTCCTCGCACTGCACTGTATTGCTTAAAAATGCACTTTGGTCCCAAGTCAGCCAACTGAATTTTGGTGGTATCAGAAGCGCAAGGTTCCCCTCCAACGTTTATCGGTACACCTTGATGTGACAGCCTAACTCTAGCAGCAGGAGGTCAAATATTTTTCTAGACCTAAACTCACAGCACCTTGAAGACCTCTAGATTTACATAGCAACAAAAGCTGGCATCAACATCATCTTCATTATCATCAGAATCAAATTGGTTTGTAAACAATCATAAGACCATACAGGAAAATGCAACAGCAGCCCAGTTGAGCCCAGATCTCAAAATACGAAAGCCTGATTGAAAGAAACCGACTTTGAACTTCTCGCAGCGACATCGAAAGCAGACCTACAAACTTCTGGCCGGAACATGTGCTATACACTGAGCTAATTAAAATCTTATTTAGACTGGCTAGAGTTGGACCCGGCGGGTCTAAAAGTGGCTTAGCTAACCCGTGGCATTGCCTGTTACAAACAGGTGTGATAAATTTTTCTTTGCTCCGATATTGGATTTAAAATCGGCGTTCGTCAATTTCCTGAGCTCGTCTTTGGCGAAAAAAAAAAACTGTCTCTCTCTAGTGCGGCCAAAATAGTTTGGGGTTGGACGTTAGAGCCTATCTTTGTCATATTTGTTTTAAACCAAACGTGTGTCTATGGCGGTCCAATTTTCTGTTTCGCGGAACGAGTTTTTTGAGGAACGACACTTCCTCCAACAAAAGCTTCACGCTTGCTTCCTAATTCTGCAGTAGTATAGCCTCCTAATCGGGTGGCAATGTGCCAGGGTTCTCTATATCTGTCCTGTCTTACAGTAGATGCACTTGCACAAGCCTTTGACATTGCCCCTTCTCGTCCACATCTCTTACGCGTCTCCCATAGGTCCATGCTCGCTCTTGTGAGCTATGCTCAAGTTGATTCGTAAAATAACTCAACCGATGTCAATTTTGCCCGACTTCAGCGTTGCCCCTGCGCTGTCTGCGGCGCAATCTGTATAGGCCATCTTCCTTAAGCATAGAGCATCTACTTCGTATGTAGCCCGTTCAGTAAGCACTGTGATTCGATCGTTCTAAGTAAGGACCGATTCACGGTTCAGTGCCGAGAATATACCCGATTATGGCACCTGAGCTTCTTAATTCTAAACCTCTTTAAAAGGAGATCACCACTGACTCGCTTCTTCCAACAACAGCAAATCACAAATTTACTCCAAAAAGGGAAAACTCCATCCCATACTTCCCCCAGACCGTGTCACTTACTTGCAGTAACAAGATGCCAGGCCTGATGTGCTACAAGGTACCCAACTTGGACCATTACTTTTGCCATTGACAAGGAAACAAACCTCCTTTCTTCGCGCCGCTAAGTAAGCGGAACTCTCCTATTCAGAGAAAAAAAACCCTCTGAATATGAAACCTAGACTCTGTAAACTTCGTCCGCACTTGTAGTCCTCATCAAAACCGAACAAAGGACGCTTTGAATGTTTTTTCCTTTCAATTTGTGTTTTTCCTTTTTTCTCGGCCAGATATTATAAATTTTCTTTAGGCTGTTGACAGAAAGGGTACACTCGTGAAGAAGGCCCGCTAGCAAAATATTTTTTTCCTCAGTTTCAGTTCTTATTTTGTTTTCTCTCCGGTGGGTGGAATTTAGGATACCGGACCAGCAACGAAAGAAACGAAAGAAACGACCGAAACTAGGCCAACAGGTAGAAATGTTATATTCCACGTCAATCGTTGTTTTCCTCCTCCCCCCCTCCCCGCTCTGTTGCTGGGTGACAGGTAGCGCTGAAACGTTGAAATGAAAAGACGGGTTCTTGAAAAAACAAACAGGACTTCAACTGCTGGAGAGGGGACTGCTTGAATTGTAACCCTGTTTGTGGGATATATTTTTTTTTTTGGGTCATCCGCACGCTGCCTCTTCCATTGTCATTTAGTTTTCTGGCTGCTTTCGCGAATGGTTTAGTAGTGTTTTTTTTTTTTCTGTAGTGCCACCTCAACGACCATGTTCATTTTCTGGCCGTTCTCCAGCTGGTTGTAGCTTTCGATGTATCCCCATCCCGCCATATCACCTTATATAGGTGGGCTGTAGACACACATTTGTCTATTCTTGCAAAGCGCACGGGATCCACATTGTCGGTAGCATCCGGATCAGGGCTCCATTTAACGATGCTGCCGTTGTTGCGCAGCCATTAACTGCATGACGTTTGTGTAATAACGGTTCCACATACTCTCACCCTAAGCTCAGTATTCAGCTTCAGTGACACGAAGCGGGATTTTGCGAATATGTGCAGAATATTTTTTTTCTGTTCGTCCTTTCTTATCTGTCATTAGGGCGAACATCATGCGGCGGGTGTTTGTGTTTGTATTCACCAGACTATGACAAACACATGCATGATGCATCTAACCCGGCTTCAGATCAGAAGTAATAAAACCGCATTCAAGTGCTGACCTGAATGTAGGCCAACTGAAGTCAGGGCTGGTGGAGTAGTTAGCAAAACATTTAACGAGAAGGATGCCTTTCATTGTATCAGTTCAATTGGATAATTTCCTCGTAACTACTGTTGAAATGGGCTCTTTGTCTACCCCGGATAAATGAGGAAGCAGTTTGCATTACATTTATGTGCTCCAGTTGATTGGGTCCTTATCTGATTTGCGACGACATTAGGGAGTTGGACAAAGAAATCGATTCAAATTACGACAATGAGAAAAAAATGTCTCCTATCAGAACTTTGGAAGTTAGTCCTTGGTATCCCGATTTTGAAGTCATGATTGTGTCGTTTGTCATAGTAATCCGGGGGAGGACGGTAGGCAGAACAGATGGGGAAATTATTCACTGCCCAGAGCTGGTGAGTGTTTTTTTTTATTTGGGACTTTGAATGGATATTAGATGTAGGCACAGCAGGCAGTCGATTGGGGGTGAATATTTGAGGGGCGATCCTTTGTGCCTGTGACAGGGAAATCCTAAAGTACGTTCCGGATCCTAATGGTCGATGCAATCGATGAATGGCTTACTGAAATCCCATTCTGGAGAACTCCTTTAGGTGGGGGTTTTTTTTATTTTTTTTTTTTTCTTATTTTAAGTTCTAATGGACAGATGTCACAAATGGTAGAAGTGGACAAGTTCGAGAATGGCAAGGAAACGATTGTGTACTCGTAGGGATTGTTGGGAATTTTAAGGTTTTAAAGTGTGCATGGTTGAAGGTATTCCTTCAACTAAATTGGTACTCAATACACGGGCATTTTGAGAGGTTCCCACATAAAACCGTGTTGCTGTCAAATTGCTGTAAAGACGGTTAGGGACGTGTGGTATGGTAAGAATCTGCTAGTGATTATTGAAGTCTGAGTAGTGGAGTCTAACTAAGTGGCACTGTACTTTACCTAAACTAAGGCCCATAAATCTTGCAATGGGTATAAAACTTTGACAAGCGACCCGTTGACAGCGTTATTAGCGACAGCTCCTGAGCTAATGCACAGTACTATCAGCGGCATCATGGGAAGTTACTCTATCGTTTTTTAGAGCCAAGTCTCCATCACTAAAGAGCGACTTTAGACATTGAAATTAGCATCAGCACCCGCATTGTCCTTCAACCATCAACCGATAGCAGTCTTGAGAGCACACATCCGCATTTGGATCGCTCTAACTTTGTCATTCCGCAATAGATTCATGGCCCCGGCGTCTAAATATGTTTACAAATTTGATACAACAACTGCGTAACCATGGACAGCATTATATTAAAAGGCTGCCATTTTTAAGTGATAACTTCTTTAGGCGCGTTGGGCATTTTTGATATGGGGTAAAATCATTGAACTCGCGACACTAGTGTTGCGTTACCAATGTTGCGACACCAGTGTTCGTGAAATTGGAACGAAAGTTGAGAGGGCATATAGAGTCATTGTATATAGAGAAATGTTTATATAAAATAATAGAGTAGATAGATGTACCAACTACCATCTAATGAAACAGCGACACCTAGCAGTTAACAGCCGCCCTATCACACCTCAAAGAAAACAACAGACGCCATTAATGGTGTCACCGGAAACTTACCTTCTCACTACATCGTTTGGGTTGTAGCCTATGTGGGAGTTGATGTGGGAAATATGTGTTACCATATTACAAGACATTTTGTGTTATTGTTTTGGGAACCATTTTGTGAAATTAGAGTAGGAGCTACAAACGCAGGATATATCCACTTATGAATACTTTACACACATGTATGGATACATATCTTTGCGGAATTTGTTTTTTTCATTCTCTAAAGTTAAAACAATAAGTTTGTTGAGAAAATAAATTAACTCTTAGCTTCAGAGAATTTGAAAAAATAAAAGTTAAAAATTCGCGCGAATTTGAGAAGGTAAGTGTCCAGTTGCAGAGCTGAGATGTAGATGTCGCTAAGTGCAGGGAATGAGTTGAACTCGCAGCACAAATGTTGTGCTAAAATATACTTTTTGCTAAAGAAAATAAAACATAAATATAAAAAAAATAAACAAAACATTTTGTATTTATACAACAAACCGCTTCAAAATTTGTTTCCAATTTCGTTCCACTTACCGGAAGGAATGACAGATAGAGTGTTCGAAAAATGGACAGAGTTTGAAGGTGGAAACACATTCTTTAAGACCGATGTTACATTTAATTTTTTTTTGTAGCAAAGATTTTTTAAAAAAATTTAAAAAATTTAAAAAATTGAATTGAATTGAATGTCAAATTGACAAATTGGTTTAACAAGAGTTAGAAAAAGGGAATGAATTCAGGAGTGCTGCTACTATAAACTAAGTATTAAATTCGGCGCCAGCCAGCCATGCCAACTAAGGCTTGTTTTTATTTCAAAAAGGGCACTTTTTTTATATTTTATTTTATATTTTTAAACATTTTTAAAAAATCTGGCCAAAAAAGAATTTTATATGTAACCTCGAACTTAAAGAATGTGTTTTCAATTTTGAACTCTCCCCATTTTACGAACAATTTATCTGTCAATCTTTAAAAATAATTCCAGCTTCCACTTCCAGTAAGTGGATTGAAATTGGAAACAAATTCGACAGCTGTTTAACTTTTTAATATTTGAGCTTAATCTTTGATTGAATTGGAACAATTTTCTACTTTACCTAAAAATATTTTTTTTTTGTATTGTTTTATTGAAAAAGGCATCCGTTTTTTTTAAGATATTCATTTTTTCGTTAAAAGTGGTTGGCAACGCTGCCGCAAGCTCAGAAAACTTAAGAGAATTTGCCTACTACAAACTGTTTTCCCTCTTAATGTGGGATATGAAAGTGTGTTTGCTATGTTAAAGTAATTTAAGAGAGAATTTTATTTTCAAAATTTGCTAGGGCAATCATCTGGTTGGTGTGAGGGAAGTGGATGAAGTATCTATCAAATATTTCTCAAGTTAGGGATAGTAAAATTCATCATAGGTATTTATATTTGGTAAGAAATAAATGCATTTGCTGCGTATTTTAACAATGAATTTAAATTGGTTGGCTTGAAAGAAAGAAAAGTTTTTGCCGATTGATATAAATATTTTAATGCGTTACTCGAAGTACTAATTCTACGCAGACGAAGTCGCGGGTACCAACTAGTATGCATTATTTTTCATGTACAATAGGAAATTGAAGATAATAGTATAATTTTTGTAGTACATATTATGTTTATAACAATGAATAAGAAAGCACTTCATTTAACAGAATTTTCTGCATATTAAAACATTTTATGACGATTCAAAAAATACATAAGTAATTGTTTAAGTTCGCACTCCCGGAGTGCCATTGTTTTTTGTCATTTAAGTTGCGTTGTTATTTTAAAACTGATGAATATGAAATTTAGACCAAATGAAAGGTGTAATTTTGTAGGTTTCCTTGTGCAGCCGGCTCCGTAGCTAAGCCCCCCGTTTGGTTGAGGGTCACAGTCGTTGTTTGCGTGCCACGGCAGACGAGGTTTTAGTTTTCTGCGTTGGCGCTCTGACTTCGAATCGATGTAGAAGTCCATATTTAAGCCATTTATTGGGCTCAGCCCACAGTCTTTTTAATCGTTGTTGAACCGTGTCCTTAACGATAAGGATAACAAGCGGGAACGAATATCTTAGAAGGATTTTTTCCTAAAATACCACCCGCTTGTCAGATCTGTAGAGCAGGAGTGACGTACTTATGGTCTTATGCAGTGCCTCAAATTGCGTTTAAGCCTTAACGAGATGTTTGCTTCCTCACCAAATGTGAAATCTTTACTTCTCCGTTTCCACAAAAATAAAGTAACTCACTTGTCGATTGATAATCAAAGCTAAAGGACGCGTTTTTCACTTTTATTTAAATCGTTGCATAGAGAAAGAAACTTTCAGTCTGTAAATCGGGTATAAGTTTAACTGACAAAGTCAGCAAATACGCAAAAAGTTCCCCAAGTCGTTTTTTGACATCTAGGTTATAACAAAGTTGAGGTAGTCGAAGACCTTCATAACCGCAAGGTGATAGCTACCTGGGACGTTTTGTCCGAATCGCCAATGTTGGGTGTTCCTTTTAGTTGACAACATATACTTGGCTTTGCCTCGTTAAGCCTCTTTTAGGCTTTCTTTATACCAGCCGTACGAGAATTTTGACAGACTTTTTCAAGAACGTACCTTGTTTACCTTTACGTGAGAGGCTTCCGTATTTCTTTCTTCATCATGCCAAGTTCGATCAACAAGTTCGATCAATATTGACCTTGTGCTTGAGTTTTTCCGAAAAGCCTACTATATAGCCGAATGAGCTTCGCCAACACTAGCCCCGGCTCTTCAGAGCTCGTTTCTAAATATATCGTCATATGCAGCCTTAAAATCAATGGATTTTAGACTTGGTCTTGGGTTTTTCCGCGACCTGTCTTAAAGAGGGACATGAGGGCTTTTTTATTATGCTCACATGATCTGTATAGATCATTGATTTGCATGGTATACAACAAAAGTTGGATCTTGTACTGTTGTTGTAAATTGTGAAAATCAATGATCTATACAGGTCATGTGAGCATAATAAAAGAGGTCTATGGTAGCTTACAGAAGTACTTTCTTTCAAGGGCATTTACTGATATTGCCCGTCAGATACATATATACAGTTTATCGCCACTGAAATTGAAGGAAATTCCGTGAGAAACCCTTTGCTTGGAGAACCAAACTTAAATGAGAGGCCTAACAAACAGCTTGATTGTTGATCTTCCAAACATACAGTGAAATAGTGGGGTCTTTAAGAAGCAGCGGCACGGATGACAAGCCTTGCAGCTAAACAGCGAATAAGACTTTTAAGGCCCAGGTGGAGAGGGCTGCAATTCAGGCACAATCGAGTGTTTGCAGATATCAAAACGGACTGTGGTCATCACCATTTTCTATCTATTTACTCGTCGTATCAGCAAACGGCCCTAAGGGATCTTAAGACAGATCCAATAATAGATCCATCGAAGAAAGCTTATTCAGATTCTTTTTATCGAGAAAGACATTTTTGAGAGATCGAGCAAAATGGCGTTCATTTGTACACTAGTTAAAGTCAAAGATCATGTCTAGGGGCACGTGCGACTCTTCGTGCAAGTTAGTTTGACACGAGTCCACAAACAATAATTAAACAGAAAGCCGACAGTCGACAACATTCAATTCAATTTATTTTACAATTTCTATAAGTAAAATTTAGCATAAAGAGGGTTTAAAAGTTCTTAAGCAGATAATAGTGGAGACAAAACGGCGCCCTGTTGGTAACCGTATTGAGTTGCTTACAAGAATGTAAAACAAAACGGTCTCCAAAAATCTCAAAAGCTAACGAAACCCACAGCCTGATTGCTCTTATTTAACGTAAGAAGAATCAGTCCCATTTATCCCCCAGCAGATCATCCAAACTGACGCCCCCGATCGAGATCATTGGGACCCGCAGCTCCAAGAAGCTACATATACCTTCTCCGGTAACAAACTTTTTATCTGCAGTCCGACTTCTGTCGACCTTAACTATACAACTGTCGGTAAATCGCTTCCCAAAGTGATGTATAATTCCCATTTCTTCAGGTCTGTTCTTGCCATTCTATTGTTCGTGTCAATGCTTATTTGCAGCACAGGTAATCCGCTGTATCATTTATGCCGCTTCGAATCCTTTGCCATACCATATTCCAATTTGCCATTAAAAAGTGTTTGCTGAAACAAAACACCATCGTAAGACACATGTAACCCTCTGCTTACGTAGCCACCAACCATTTAAGTGATGTTCCTCAAGTAACCCTCCTTAGGCCAATATTTGTTTTTGAATAATTCGTATTTAAGCGCTTCATCCCCTTCCCCATTGTTTATTCGTCAGCTAATCCCATCCTGATGCCTAAAATAACAACCATCTGCCACGAGTGTCCTTTGTTTACAACTCACCATGGTTAAAGTGTGCTGCGTAGATTTTAACAATCGCATTCCCATTTTAGAGCAACATCAGCAGGGATGATTTTCAGGGCGCATTTTTGTCGCTGGCAAAGCAATAAAAACCGAATTAAGAAGAGAAAACGACAGCATAGCCGATTTGCACGTCATTTCACTGTGAATGCACTTTCGAGAGTTGCATCGCGCGTAACCGGCACAACCCCTCGTACGTGACATTTTCCCACTGCCGCCGAGTGAGAAAGTGTCAGCTAAATATAATATGCACCCTCGTCGCGTCGCTCGTGTGACATCCAGTCTGAATCAATTTCGAAAAATAAAAATTCAAAGGGTACACCGAACTGGCTATCGAAATGATTGCCTTTAATGTGGTCATCCGAATGAAGGGTTGACACCCGTGACGTAATCAAATTTTACAACTCAATTACGGCCTCCATCGTAAAATGCGGTTTGGGTGGGGGTGGTTTTCACTGCCTTCACGCGCAACTGCGAATAATGACAGCTTAGAGGGGATTATCACAAACACTACTTGCCAAACACTTGAGGTCATCAATCAATTGCATTTGCCGCTACTGTTTGGAAAGAAAAAACCCACCAGCATCCTGTAAAGGACCAAAAATAAATAACTACAATCGTCCTCATGGCGAAAAGAAGAAGAATAGGAATCCTCCTTTGCATTCACCCCCCGAAGAGGTAGTCCCGTTTTGGTTCGAAGACATTTCAATTCCGATGACACTCCGACTTGAACTCGTCTCATTAGGCAACGACTGCTGTATAGCTGCTTATCCTATTTTTGGGATCTTGTCTTTGTCTGCGTCGAGGGTGCGATGCGATATTATATCCGCGCGTACTTCTTATAGATAAAAACCGGCAAAATACTCGTACACTCTCGAGTGTGAGTTGTATTTTTGGATTGAAGACGCGCACGGAATGCAGCGACGCATGTGGAGGAAATGATTTATGGCCAGACCCAGCCCTCTGGCTATGGTTCGTTGACAGTTGGACATATGATGTTGTCTCGGGAAACTGAAGAGTATTGTGTTTGTGGAGTGAAAAAAAATGATTAAAGATGAAAATTCCTGTTGGCGTGGAGATATGAATACTTTGGAGATAGTTCGACGGAGAGTTTGGAAATTACCAGACCATTAGGTTTAATTTTCGTTTGTTAACAAATTTGCCGATGGAATGTCGGATGACATATGTTTCGGGAAGTTTTGGCTCAGAACTAGATGACGGATGGTGAACACAGATCCCCCCCCCCCCTGTTAGCGTGATGACAAATTGCAAAGATGCAAGTACTTGGAAGACGAGAACTGATTGCTGGAACTGGAAGAAGGAAAACAAAACCATGAACTGTTATTTTCTACTCAAGGAAGTTGCAGACACCTAGTGAGTGGAACTGAATCAACAGAAAACTAAGTTCAAGTCTAGAGAGGTATAAAACTCTTAGCAATCGCAACTGCAGCTGTGTCACCTAGAGGGAACCTATTTGATATTGCAGCCCTCCACTTTGTATGGAGCCAGGTGGAACTTCTTGCGGTTCCAAAAACAATCGAGAGAATAAAACCTCAGATTGGAAACGATTCATGGTTGATATTCATGGCTAAATAAAACCGTAGCATTTTCGGATCCTACTCAGGTCAGCACATAGCGGAGGATCCAGACTGCAATAAAAAAATATCACAACCATCCAACAACTGTGGTGGATATGCGCCGAATTAAGGTAAAACAGCTTTTACCAGCCCATGCACTTATGCCTCTATATACGAAATAGACCCATTCCGTTCCACAATGTCCTTAATCTAAACTCTCACACGGTTTCAGTAACCATATCCAGAAGCCGCCAACGAAATTAACCAAGAGACATTCGAGAGTCCTCGCCCAGACACTCTAGTCATTATTTTAATAGACAGCAGCTTTTTTGACTAACCTTCTACTTTTGATTTAAAAAAAAAACAGCGTCTTTCTATATAAAACTAAATGGCAAAATGGTATGTGCGGAAAAAACTTACGAACTATTGCAACGATTTACAAATTTCTTTTTATCAAATATATGAAATAAGTTATACTACTTCTGTTTTGAAAATAGAGCATTTTTCATTTGACAAAATAATGTTTTCGAGAAATTTTAACGCCTAGCTAAGCCTAGCAGGCGCGGAGTTCGTTAGTTACTTATAAAATAGAGACGAGACGTGATCGAGAAAACGTCTGGTTACGGACTACAAGTCGACTGTCTAGTTTGGTTAGTCTTTGCCTGAGACCTTTCGCCAACAGCCTAGTTGACCCTCATCAGTCATGTTTTGGGCCAGAAAAGTTAAAAAATCAATATATCCTGGAAAATACTCCAAAAGTCCAAATCACCTATGACAAATTCTATGAAAAGAGGACCTATTTAGAGCCATGTCCAATTTTTGGCATTGTTGCGAAACTGGTCTTCGAATCAGAAAATACGCTGCTGCATCAAGGTCGGCAAAAACTTAAACGAAGTCCCTTTGAAGACTATCAAAGATTTAGATAAGTTAATATGTTGGTTGGTGCGTTAATTTTTTACAATATACCTACATAGCAAAATTGACCCGATACCAGAGTAACAGTTTATAAAAAGCCTCAACAACTGCTTTGACAGAATCTGTAAAAATGGGTTTAATTGTAAATGCTGTTAAAGTACAAGTTCATTCTGTCAAGAAGAATGAACACGCGACATTGATGTAATGGACAAAAGGTCATAATAGACGGGAAGATCTCGCAGTGGGTATCGCCATAAACGAGCCAACAAAACAAGTATTAGCAAAAATAACAGCAAACAACCAGAAGTGCTGGAGGCAGTTACCCAAAGGCAGGGTGCAGGAAAGGCTCTTCACGGCTGTAGTGTCAATACAACTAAATGCCACCCAAAAGAGGACTACGTGGGCTAAAGCTAATGGCAAAAACTCACTTAAGTACAGTCGATCTTTTGAAATGGGCCAACAGTTCCATTTGAGTCAGCACATGCAATTTGAATGCAAACGCACACTGGCTTAAGCTGGATTAATCCCATATGCAACTGCTTTTGTAACGATTCTTAAGAGTAACCTCTATTTCATAGGTATGTCAAAGTTTTTGCGGCACAATAGATCTTCTAGGTCGACGTGCCTATTCATCGCCTGTCAGAAGTTTAAAAATTGTTTTTAAAGCTTTAACCATAGCTACACCGTTCACACGTCTTTACTGAAACCTCTTATCATCGATCTTCGGCTCAACGGGAAAGTTTTCAAAAGCCCCGAAATATGCACCAAATTTTCAGTAATGATTCAAACCGATTTGAAAAATCTCACCAGGCAATTTTAGACAAAGTTTGTGCCTGCTGCATAACCTCTCCCGCCCGCCGATTCAATAGAAAAACGCTTGAAAGTTGATCACATAGATTAAATGTAGAACGTTCGAAAGCTTACGTATTTGACACCCACACGAGACAAGTGCGGACCCAATAAGAACCCCCCCCCCCCCCCGTCACCAAATTCAAATCCAACTAAATTCAGTGCCTACCCAGCAGAGACATATAGATTTGTCAGCCAACCACCAGGGCTCCGCACTCCGTTTGATCTTCGACAGTTCACAATGAAACCCCGATCCCCCAGAGGCAAGATTAAAAATGCAAATGATTTCCGAAATGCTGCATCGATGCTCCTCGCCAACAATGGCAAAACCAATCGCCATGCCGTCCTCTTCACGATTTGACTTTGTTCCCTGCAATCAGTGCACAATCCTTGCCACCTCGCCCCGCCGCCAATCAGGAGAATTTAACATTTTGTCTCTAGGCACACTCATAGCGGCGCGCAGATGATGCAGCACCACCTCGAAAGTGTGGTTCATAATAATGCTTGTGCTACCGCGCGTCGCATCGCATTCTCATCATCCATCAACTGGAAAATTTTCAAAATCACCTAACGCTAAATACCTCTTCAATTCCAGTCCGGGACACACATACGTTCCACAGAGTCCTTCTACACGGCACTCATTATGGCAAGTTGACATTGTTGTTGTTGTTTGTTTGTTCGTATATATACGGTACTGGTTGTAGTTACCCCCTGGCCGCTGTCTCTGTTCTTGCTGTTGAAGAAGGACTCAACGGCAGGCATCTCCGACCGAACAGCAGCTAACTCTCTCGAGTGCAATGTAAATGCGTCTCATTCAAGTTGCGGCGGCAATGGGGAGCAGTGGAACGTTAAATGCGCTGGAGCTGCTCCTCCAGCGGGTGCGCGCTGGCAGAAGGATGTTGCAAAAATAATAACACTCAAGCGAGGAGCAGAACGCAAAAAAAAAATCATACCCAGAAGCAGACGACATGACAACAGCTGCAGCAGCAGGTCCTTGCACTCCTTGATATCATGCATTATGCATGCGACTGCTGTACGACGTGGATGGATGGTTAGCATTGTTAGACTGGCCGCCGCTTGGTTACACAGCCACCTGTGCGCGCTGGCTCGAAAGGAAGAGAAAACAAGCAACACGGATACGGGCTACAAATGGGGAAGAAAGGACATAAACAGAGGCCGGAAAGGAAATCTCATTTGGAGCATGTTTTGTTCGGCAAATGTTGGGGGAAACTTCATCCACTTCTTATGCATTGCAAGAAAAAAAAAAGAGTTTGAAGAGTTTTACACTTTCACAAGGACACACATGGTATCCATGAGAGGTTCGTAATTTTAGGAACATGTGTGGTCTTGAAACCAACAGATGTGCATCGGTAAAATTGGCTCAGGAAATTGCCAAAAAAAAAAAATAAATGTTCCAAAACAATACGCCCACCAACCTTTCAATTTCACCCCCGAAATATCAACTTCACCGCTTTTGCCATCATCCACCATCCGCGTTAATTAAGCGAATTGAAACGGCTGAATGAACTTCAGTAACAGCCCTTCTGGCTCGCGCCGCATCATCGGTCCTTAAAAGCAAACATCAGAAAAAACACAATTGTGCGCCAGGAAACGCATTCACATCCAAAGAGCCCGCCAAGGTCCTCGAACAAAGCACCACAGGTACAACGAAGAAATCAAAAGCCGCAACCTGCAGAGGGCGTACAGATTAGAAAAGGGACAAGTGAAAGGAAACAACGAGTTGGTTGGATCCTTTCGCTTTTCAAAAACAGCAACAGCAGCGCAAACTTCCTTATGCAAAATTAATGTAAAGTCCCTTCCCACCCGTGTGGGAATATATTTGGGTGTGGGGTGTATATGAAAAACATTCAACAGACACATATACAGGAAAAATAGCAAAGAAATGGCAAAAAGGAAATTGAAACTCTAGACGCAGACAGGAGCTAAAAATCGATATCCCTTCTCCTCGTCTTTAGTAATCACACGTTCGCAATGGTTTCAAAAGTAAAACGAACAAAAAACCGTACAAAATTTGAAAGAAAAGCGAACAAAAAATGTCCTTCAGGTGAACAGTGAGCAGTTAAGAAAAGTTGAAGGCAAAAAGGCTAGCAATAGAGAAATTAACGTGCACACATGTTCCATAGCCAAAGGGCTAGGGGCAGGAGATCTGGGCCTGGGCATATATAGCAAATGCTACTCAAAATGGTTGCCATGGGGAAAAATCTGTTGAATGAGGAAATAAAAAACTGAACGAAACGAGACGAATTTAGTCAGGCACGTTTATGGCAAAGGAACAGCGACTGGGTAAAATCCACTTCGGGGCACTAATGGACTGGATAATTGATTTACGTTCACGACAGCTAGTCACTTCAATTATGCAGCTGGATATTTGGGGGTTGGACTAGAGAAGAGTTTCCGAATTTTTGCACAACAGTTTTTTGGTGAAACATGGTGAACTTTATACAAGCTGGAGTAGCTTTTAACCTCCGTGCACTTTTTAATGCGGTGAACGGTCATGGGTACATTTGACAAGGGCTTGTATCCGAAGCTGATCTAAACAATTTTAAACAATATTTTGCCGACAACTCCTTTGTACCAGATCCTTTTTATTTAAACCTACTCAACTACTCGTTTGGCCCCTTCCTCTCTCAAACTTCTGAACCTACTATGATTGAAAATAAATTACAAAAATTTAATGATGAATATTCACCAGGCCCAGATGGTATTCCCGCGATATTTCCCAAGAAGTGTTCCCTCGTTCTCTCCTATCCCCTTTCACAACTCTTTCAGCTCTCACTTTCGCAAGGCGACTTTCCTCAGATATGGAAGACCTCCTTCATTACACCAATTCACAAAAAGGGATTAAATAACGAAGTAACTAACTACCGACCTATTGCTAAACTTTCGCATTTACCCAAATTCCTCGAAAGTATTTTGTACGAAGCCCTAAGCTTTCAGTGCAAATATTTAATTTCCCCTAGACAACACGGCTTTTGAAAAGGTAGATCAACTACCACTAACCTCGTCGAATTCGTGTCCTCTGCACTCTCAGCCTTAGAAAGTGGTTAAGAAGTCGACGTCATTACAACAGACAAAATATCCCATAAATTCATCCTTTTCAAATTGTCTGCTCTTGGCTTTGAACCTGTTTTGCTAAATTTGATAGCTTTTTACTTGGAAACCCGCTTTTATAGCGTTCGCTTTAGGTCCGTCATATCGGCCCCTTTCATGGCTACATCTGGCGTACCTCAAGGCAGCCACCTAGGTCCCCTTATTTTCATCCTAATGGTCATGGAAATGGTCATTCAGCACTCAGCACTTTCTCTCCATGCTGACGATACAAATTTTATTTTTGCAAACCGATTTCCTCACAACATGACTCCAACCTTCTTCAAATAGACCTAGATCATTTTTCCACCTGGTGCCTCAAAAACAACTTAGAACTCAATGTTACCAAATGTTAATCTATTTCCTTCTCACGTAAGTGCAACAAGTCTTCTCCTCGAACTTACCTTAACCTCAGTACCCGTAATGAACGCAGGGACGTAGCAGACATTCTCTTAATTCACCGTCTGCTCTCAGGCTACTTCGACTGTACGTCTCTTAACAACTCTATCTCCTTTAACCCTCGGAATCTTCGTTGTCCTCGTCTCTTATATTTACCAATTCACCGCACCTCATATGGCTCTAAAGAACCAATTTCAAACCTTACTGTTTTTGACTTCAGTAGTTCCTCCCTTAAAACTGACCGCCTTCACCATCCTTAGCTTTTGTCCTAGTTTTAAGTAGTTTTAATTTATATTGAATCACTGTTATAGCTTGTAATAAGCAAAATAAATGGGAGTCTTGTCCCCACCAAATAAAAAAAAATTCTTTGAAGATGAATGTCAAAAAAAGAGCTTAAGAGCACGGCCAGCATCCACTAATAAAGAAGGTCGCACTCATATTCTGTGGCAACAAGGAAAAACAGCACAAGTCGACTTATGTCAAAATTGAGTTAATGTTACGATCGAATGCACAGTACCCTGTTCCATATGCCAAATTTTTTTCATTCAAATATCTCTTAAGGTTGCTATGGATTAGGAAAAAACGTATAAGTCATTTACCAACATTGAAAGTCAAACCCATAAACTGCGCTCCTGAAAAATGACTAAAAGTGACTTTTACTGTTTTTTCTTGTTGCCACAGATGTAAAAAGCATCAATGACCCATAAGGTCCGGTATTATGCTGAAGCAATACGTCCTAAACTATAGATCCGTTACTCTTACTATACGACTGAAGTTCCCAAACTGTTAACAAAAAATATAAACCGTTTCCGTAGGATTAAAGGTTCCTTGAGAACGTCACCATGACACGATCAAGCTTCCATTTTGTCTCCAGATTATGTGGTCCATTCAACTGACAACAACTTTAATTTGGAGATATAAGAAAAATGTGTAACCTCTTGTATAAAGTTAACACGTCTTAAGTGTATGATTAGGTCCGCTATTTGGCTAAACATTCAAATCTTGAGCTTTTACAATGTCTTGTCGTGCCGAAATAGAAGGTACTTACTATACTTAGGGCCGGTTTGTTTATTCTTGGTTATTCATCGGTTATTCCAGCTGGTAACGATCGAATGTGTTTTTTTTTTTTCAGCAGAATATTAACCAGAGAATCTACGGTTTGGTTAGTTAAACCAAGAAATCGATAACCAGTCGGGTAATGCTTGAATTTCGTTTCTTCAATTTTTTTTTAAGGACTGCGTAGGGATTAATTTTGACGTATCTGCTATACACAACAACTCTTTGTACAATATTGTGGAGAAAAAGTACAAATAATACAATAAACGTATATGTAACGCAAGATGGAGTGAACTAAGCCAATTTAATGTGTCCCGTCGGTTTCGTAGACGTTTTCATCGCCAGTCTATTAAAGGTAAGAGTTACGGTCCCCAACACAATAATATCTAGATGCGAGGGATGAACATTTCAACATTTTTGGTCGACGACAGCTCTCATAAATTGAGATAAACCGCACTCATTTGAGGAAATATTGAAAGAATTAAAAAATTGCGACGGTCGTTAAATAAATTGAGGTGATCCATTTGTAAAATTCGATTGGTTGTGGCTTTAATTCGGTTTTGTTTTAAAAAAAAAATGTTTATGTTCTCACAGCAACAAGATTTATTTATTCAGTTTATAAAAGAACGCCTGTTTCATGTGACTATGACATTCTTGTGTTAAAAAAATGTTGCATTTAGTTGGATTACTGAAAATAAATACATTACCTAATAAAATATTTTAACAAATTATTTATCAAAAATAAACGAACCCGTAAAACATAAAAAAAAGTAACCATAGGAACGGTCAATCACTGAATTGACAAATAAACTGGAAAAATGCTTTACTTTGGTGACCGAAGTGAAAAGTCGTTCAACAAACACTCATCGGTTATCACAGATTTAAAATCATGGTTTAGTCTATGGTAACTCACCAATGATTTTACCAGTTCTAAACAGACCGGGCCTTAATATTATTTTTTTGTACTGCAACTTTCCGTTTTACATTTTTTTCATTTTAAGCGGTCTCTTAGTACCTATACGGACAGTGTCTTTTATCTTTCCAATTTTTGTGATTATATGTGACTTTATGAGGTATTACTTATTTCATAAAAGTATTTTTTTTTTTTAAAGTATTATATTATTAGTATATTACGTGCCAAATTCAATGTCAATGTGCTGATAAAAACACTCTTAATTTCTTTCTGAATAAACAGTGATTTTTTAGGTATTCAGTTTTGGTGAACATTTTTGAAGCTCTGCCAGTCCTACCCTCGGACCAACTTTTAAGTTTACGACTGTTCAAAAAAGTACTCTAATTCCGATTATACTTTTCCTGTTTATCGACAGACTTTTTCCTCAGAGTACATTGTTGGCAGTTCTTTTAGGACAAACAGCACTGTTTATACAGATTTTTATATTAGGCCTGTTTTGTTGAGCTTCGTTCTCCAGCACAGCAAAGTAAAGTAGGATTTTCAGCACGCAATTACAACAACTACGCTCTACTTGACACTTCGAGACTCGCAGTAGTTATTGTAATTTGTGTGCTGAAAATCTTACTTTACTTTTTAAAAAAAAACACGACTATTGTTGTAATGTTTTGTGACTCACAATTAAATTTAAAGCAAGATTCAGAGGTTCTGCAAGTCCAACTTCCAATTTGTATTTCTAACTTTGTGTGACTTGGTTATATGTCAGGGTGCACCCAAAGGCGTTCTTAGCGGAATAAGAACAACGATTTATGGGGTTCCTTTATATTAGATATTTCTAGCTTCTGTGTGTTTAAATTATCAAGTTCCCAGGTATATGCTTTTATGGTAATTTAAACAATGTCCTTTTGTAAAACACTTTTCACCTTTCGTTTTAATTCCTTATTTAATAACTTCCTCTGGTCTTCAGTCGTACACATAAACTGACTCCCACCCGCTAACAACTTTATTTTCTTTTCCCGCTTTCGTTATCCTGACAGAATGATGTCAGTGTTGCCGTGTAACAATGCATATTAAAAGTAAAGGGTGTCCCATAAATCACGCAAAATTTGAATTTTGCGGTATTTGAATAGTACAGTGATGCCAATGTAAAAAAGATAACAATGTGACAGCTGACAGTTCGGGGTTGGTAAAAAATGGAGCGCTATACGAAAGAACAACGTATTTTCATTGTTGAGCAATATTCTAAAAATAACGAGGGTTTGTCAGCTACAGTCTGCAATTTTCGTATTTAATATTCAGTTAAAATCATCTTCAGTGATGAAGCTCATTTTCATCTTGATGACTTCGTTATTCGGCAAAATTGTCGCATTCGGCGTTCAGAAAACCCACGAGTAAATGTTGAGCAACAAATGCATCCAAAACGCGTGACTGTTGGTGCGGATTTTAGGCTGCAGGCATTATCGGACCATTCTTCTTCGAAAATGCGGCTGGTCAGGCAGTAACAATTAATGGTGTTGGTTGCGACATGACAACACAGTTTTTAGTGCCTAAATTACTAGACATGGACGTCAACAACATGTGGTTTCAACAAAACGGTGCCACATGCCATACAGCCAGAGAAACAATTCAATTACAGCACGAGTCATTTCCTAATCGTGCGTAGTCGGCCTTTTTTGCGATCAGAATTGGCCGTTCAGATCTTTCGATTGACCGCAATTGGACTTTTTTCTTTGGGGTTTTTTCAAGTCAAAGATCTATGTAAATAAGCCCACGACCACCAACGCCTTGAAAGAGAAAATTGTCAGAATTCAGTCAGATTTATGAGAAACGGTCATAGAAAATTTGAATAAAGGAGTACGTACATGCGAGCAAAGCCGTGGCTGCCATTTCCAATGTGTTATTCCAAATATAACCCCAATCTGTATATCTGATATTAACCAATGAAAAATTTAAGCTTTCTAATCAAAATACGGTATTTTCTATCATTTTGAGTGGATTATGGGACACCTTTTGGTTACCACTTCAATTTCGCTACCGATTCAGTATTTTGTTCAATACCTAATACCGGTTTTAGAGTTTTTTTATTCGTTATTTGTGCCTTTACGTCTAAAACCGAGAATTCCAGTTTATAGTTTTACCAAAAGTAAGAAAGACCCATGTTGCTGAATTTTGTTTATATAGGTACTCAAAAGAGCGCATTCGAAGACATTATTTTTATATAAACAGCTCAATGATTGTGGTAAATGGAATACTTTCTACTTTTGTGGTCATTTCCGACTTTCATTCGAGGATGCGTACAAATTTGTTCGCCAGCCAGAACGATCACGTACAATTCAGCTCTTTAAACGGTCTTGTCTTAGTAAAAAGCACTTTTTTCTTCCAATTCTTTACTTCCGCGTACAAATTTGGAGTTTCTATCTGTAGTATAATAGATTTTCTTCTAGATAAACTAGATTAGCACCAAAGTTTTCAAAACAAAATAATATATCAAGGCTGTACAAAGTAAAAAAAAGACTGCGGCTCTATTGTTAAACTGGGAAATATTTCATGGATGATTGCTGAGAACCCCTTGTTTGGCAAATACTGAAAAGAAGGTGCGAATGAGAAAGAAGTGACTTGGAAACACCTCTAACTGACTCAAACAAAGTCTTTGAAGACATATACAAACTTCAAAAACAGAAGGAACCGAGTCGCAACTTGTGCAGTTCGCGAGTTCATATATTTGCTTCCACTCTTGTCACCCTGTACCATGAATGCGATCTATATATGTATTTAACATTAAAAAGGTGAATGTTTAAAAGCTGTAATACTACATTAGGCTTACCAAAGTTGATTCTTCACAAAGAAATCAATATTGCTCACCTGGAATGAGAAGAAAAATACAAATTGATTAACTCTGACAACTAGAAAGGTGGAAGCTGCAAAGACGGTCTCACAACCCAGACAAATATTATTAAAACCTGAACCAGTTTTATACATGAGGTTCGACCTACAATTAAATAAAATTCGCCAAAACTCCTACACTCGATTTAAAAATACAAATTTCCAAAAAAAAAGAAAACGAAATTCCCCACCTCAACGTCAAAGTCGTTTAACAAAAATCCCACACAAAAACAATTATTCATTTAAACAAAATTCTCTCCACTGCTACTCTACACTCTGCAGTGATGGGTTTGCAAACCGCAAACACTTCTTTAGTCAGCCTGCGGGCTGACCAGCGGCAACCGGTTGATTGCTCACTTGAGCGCGCCTTGAGTGACTGAATCTATTATTGATTCCCCGTTCTCTTTATATTTACAGTTACCACTTGCAACACCACCAGTTAAACCATTCAACAGAAAAAGTACCTTTACTCATTAATTAACAATTCGCAGGCGGGATGACCACCGACTCCCGCAAATTCGAGATATCTTCCCTCGTCTGTCATCGTTGAAACGAGGAAAGGTCAAGTGGAAAAAGCTTTTAACTCGGGCACAGGAGACAATGCAACCCCCCATTAGCTACAGGCGGGCTCCAGAAACGAGTGGTGGTATATCCTCGTATATAGCAAAGATCAGAAGAGGGAACAAAAAAATACAAATATCAGCATCCTTCATGAATATTCAATGGCAAGACAACAGCAAAAACTCTGATCCGGAAAGATAATTGCCTGGGGGCGGGAAATGCCAACCAGAAGCCCTTCGCTATACAGAACCAGTGCATACAACTGTGTAGAATGTCCTTTGGATACTTTCACTGGGGAAGTTTTCGTCCTGCTTCGATGTGATTACTAAGTCAGGCATCGAAGTATGCACAGCTACACCTACATAAACACACAGGGAATCGTGACAGCAGCCAGAAAGTCGAGTCAGCCAATCGTCCCTAAATCAATTTCACCATTTCACTGGGTGGTATCCGTAGCACTGTCTATACTAGTACTCCATATCATCTGTATGGGTTCTAGATATATGTATTAACACATGTGCGGTGCGGAATGTGAACACAATGAAATGAGGGAATGCTTTATGAACGGCAACGATGCAAATAGTTAACCTCTTCGTTGGCTTTTGGCAGAGGCGCACATATGGTTTCGGATTTTTTCCTTTTTTTTTATTTTTGGCGCTCAAATTTTGAAGATTTACTTTTCACACGCACAGTGAAAGAAAGAGAGAGAGAGAGAGATTTTTGAAAGTTGCAGACAGCCAACTCCAACCCCAAAGACAAACATTGGCCGTGGAGCTTCACAAAAACTAGTTGCAGTTGCCTGGTTTCAAGAAGATCATTGATGTGTTTGTGTGCACAGGGATGTTAGCTTTAGCTGAGGATGTCCTTATTTGCGGGAAAAAATGCTTTCCCATTTGGTTGGGAATGCGGCGTAAAAATATTGCCAGACTTCGTGTTTTTTGAACTGAAAATAACTCATAATTGGGCAGTTTGACGAAAAAAGGTTTTCCAAACTTGATCTCTCCGTCGAAAATGGCGGAATTGTGGAGGCCTTTCTTTTAATGCGTCACTTGCGTTTTGTTCTTTCGGTTGATACCTTGGGAAACCTCTCAAGGACCAGCATATATTGGAGGTGGCGGCATCGGACTAGTTGACGATCTGCTGTACATTGGTCTGGGAAGGGGGTGTTCGAAGGGCGGAAATCTAGGCTTTTCCTGGGCCTTGAATACAGCTAGGTATCGGTAGGGTTTTGAATAAATTTTCCAGTCAGTCTCTGCAATTTTTAGCATGCTACTGCAAAGAAATCCCCCACTTTTTTGATACTTCTTAATCCCCGCCTTATGCGTACACCCTGAGGTGGTCTTTAAATCTATCCCAGTCCACTTCGAATCATAAGGACAGCTGGTGACACAAGACGTCGTTTATCAACAGAACGACATTTGGATATACTGTCGGTCGGCCCGAAATCAATTGGCGTTCCTCACACAAATCTGGAACAGAATTTGTCACAAAAAAAAATTGTTGTCAACCCCCCGGGAATAATAGTTATTGCGTCATTTGCACCCTTCGCATGCAATTTACACTTTCAAACAAAAGGGCCGCGTGGCGACATAGCCTAGCCATCGATGACGCGCCGCCGTTTTGGAACGGTTTGCAAAACAAAAAAAGAATTCGTTTCCATTCATCACCAAGGCAATAATAATAAGAAAAAAATTCGGTTCCAGTCACGTGTCCAGTCTGCACGTTACGAATGCTCTAGCTCAGCTATATTGCACGCAAAATTTCTATTTTTTCTCAGTTCCAACCCCAAGTGGAATAAAAATCCACAAAGGGGTTTCCAAATCACCATAGATATGTGGCTAAGGGTTGTGCAAAATTGTTCCCCCCATACGCGTTTTCTAAATCATCCCCCATTTGGAATGTCTGTCGAGTACCGCATACCTTGGGAACGTGCAAATCCTTTTATTGACCGCACACAGTAGACAGAGTGGAGGCAGTTATCTGCAGCTCTACTTCTTGTTATCCTAGAAATAATGAGAGTGCTCATGCTCATGTATGACGATCAATTCGATTACCATGTGCTGAAAAGAATTTCCTCCTCAAAGCAAACTGACATCGATTTTCGAACTAAAAATCCATCGCACCATCCTTCGCGTCTGTTTGCAGTCTGTGCAATCACATCCTGCTGTCTGGGTTATTGTCCTCCAGGGAGACGTTACCATGCATAACATGTGAGTGTGTGTGTGCCTCCTAAGTCCTATAATCCATATGTGTGCCGATCCGATAACTCTGCTTGCATTTTCTATTCAGCTAATTTTGTTATAAGCATCAGGATCAAGGTCGAAGGGTTTGTTTTTTATTTGCCATGCATATCTGCACCACTTTCATTTGATTGGTATGGTGGGGGTACGGTTTATAGACTGTATTTGATTTCGTTTTCGATTTCTATTCCATGCAAGGGCGGAAGATTTACACTCTTTTGGATTTATTTATTTTTGTTTTATTTTCAATGCACGCAGCCGGAAAAGGAAAACCCTTCTGCATTTGCAAAGTCCCAGGACAAATTGATTTTTTTATCCCATTTCGGTAGATTTTTATATCTCTTTGGGGGGTGAGGTTTCAGCTTGTGCGTTGTGCCCTCTGGGGTGAAGGGAAAGTGAAACCAATTTTATAAACAGCTCGAAGCAATTTAGAGATAAATAATCGAGTTTTTCCGTTTTTTTTTTCTCATACATTTTCATTAGAAACGTTATTTAAGGATTTTATGGTGTATTTTCCTTTTGGGGTTGCTTAATAATTATATAGGTAAAACGGCGATTTTATCAATTCTAAGGGATGGAATAGTGTTTAGCGTGAACGGGGATTAATTTCAATTTACTTTGCTGAGTTGATTTTTGATGTTGTTCAGGGCAACAGTTTCGAGGTTGTGTGTTGTTAATAAATATTGATGCCGATCATATGGACTTTCTTTAATGAAATTTTAAAATCCGTAATAGTGGATAATTTCACGGGGAAGTAAATTTACTCGCGAAGGAGAGTTGCCATTTATAGGGAAACGGTTCCTAGAAAAATATAAAGAAAATGAGACTCGGTGAGGGTAGCGGGGTATAGCAGCAATGGAGTCAAATGAAACGCTTAAATAGATCTGCGGAAAATGTGATTTTTAAGATCATAGATACGTAACTTTAACAGCTCTTAGAAAAATTGATTTTTATTCGAAGTATGTTGATGAAGGAACCGATGCTGTGGTTTTGCATTTTTCAAAGCCATATAAAGAAGTCCTCGTTGTGTTGGGGATATCTCAAAAGGTGACCCGGAAAATGCTGGTTAAATTTGAAAAATTAATCACCAAATTGCTGTCATAAACCGGATCTCCAACAGAGAGTTGAACGCTCAAATGCGTTCAAATGTTCATTCAACTCTTAACTCATATTTGTAGGGACCAGCACTTGATCGCATTTAAGAAAGGAAAAAATGCACAATTTTAGATCATTCTGCATCTCGTTGATCGACCCATTCAATAAAGTTGAATGACATTGCACATCAAGCTGATCATTTTTAAAAACTCCCGCAAATTTAGTTGATCAACTATGATCTAGCAGACCTACGCTTTTGGCAGGGTTGTTCAATGAGTTGATGAACGTGCTGATACCTTTGTACACTACTTCAATCATTCGACGTTGAAATACGCGTTGAATGAACTCGCCTGACAGGGTGACAGCTGCTACATATTTTGAATGTAAATTGTCAAAGTACCCGCTGCCATGGCAAGGGAACCACAATTCGATGATAAATGCCGCACTAGAAGTGCCGAATTGTATTATGTCACAGTCTACTCTCTTGACATTGAAAGATTGAACAAAATTGAACAAAATTGAACAAAATTGAACAACTGATTGCAGACTTTTCAGCACATTTTTTTAAAAATCGTCGCCTAATGTGATGCGCCCTGCTCCATTCAACTCATTGAAATAACTCTATAGGAAGAGGCACTTCAAATCTGTTCAACCACGAAGATATGTATTTAAAGGTCGTTTCTCCACAATTGAAAGGATAGTGTATATATACGTTCTTGACAACTTTGTCGAACTAATATACTCGTAACACAAGAACGTATACCCTACCCCGCTACCCGTTCAGTTGTGGAAGAACGACCTTCAAACTATCTTCAATGCTTTGGTTGAACAGATTTGAAGTGCCTCGTACAGAAGTGTTTCGGTTCAATGCGTTGAATGGTCAACATTTTAGAGACTGGTAGAACTTTGAAAACTGCAATTAAATCCATCCCGGATTCAATCAGTCACTTTTATAGAATGTTATAAAGCTTATCGTTCAGTTGTTCGAAGTGGAAGGCGCTTGGTTAAAGACCACGAAGGTTCACTTCTTGGTAGGAAAAAACAATAAAAATGTATTCAATACGAATATGTGCCTAGGGGACAGTCAGAATTCGAACAATAACCTAAATTAGTTTTAGTTGGGAGGCTCTACACTTCGTGGTGAACCAAGGCCTCAACTAATAATTTTCCTCAGGCCGGTTTTGAGCCAAAAGCTTCCAACTGCATACTCAAAGTTGGATGTAGTGATACCACCTTTGGCGAATCTTCTTCTACTGTCTTGTCCTTCTGACTTACAATTTGTGCGCAAGTTTCTGAGACACCCGCTCGTCTGCGGACGCAACTGGTCGTTGTACAGGTTGTCTAGTTAAATAAATCGTCACCTTCAAGTCTGATCAACGCAAACGAAAGTAAATAGTTTACGAAAAATGTTTGTTCTCGAAAGGGCCAACCGATATTTTAATCCAGTTTTGAGAGGGTCCACGCTTCAAATCGGTTAAGCAGGACTGAGTTTATAAAGTTCATATACAGAATGTGCTTAGTTGTTTGGGAAATAGACTTCAACAAAGTTGACTTCCCCGCCCTAAAAAAATAACTATTGTTAAGAGCTACCTATGAAAGGTAGACAAGGTCTGTAAGTACCTGGTATAGTTATAGCTTTGAGCCTACGACTTAAATGAGTTTGATGATGAAAATAAGGCGCAGCTCAAAAGAGCTATAACTTTAACACAGTGCTTGTCAAAAGAACACACTAGAAAGAAAGAAAACTAGGTAACAAACATTTTAATTAGAAACGTTGTTAGCGTTCAGCGTAATTTTTACCAAAATTTAGGTTGATACCAGCTCACGATCCGAAAATGGTATAATAACACCTGCAAGCGGTTAAGAGTTCTTGTGGTGTGGCTTATGAGTCAGAACTATAAATATCCAACTGCCAACATTTGAAAGCTCTCTAGGGAGAAGTTAAATCGCTTTTGTTAAGGGCATTTTGTTTAGACTTAAATTGAGTTAAATGTGCCTTTGCCTTATGACAAAATAAAGTCATTGCGGTTGTTATGTGACAAAACAAACTTCCGATTCGAAATTTTTAAGATGATATAGTAAAAAGCTCAAACTAAATTTTATATTAATCCGACAAAACAACAATGGGTAGAAAAAAAACCGTGCATTCTTTTTTTTGTGTAGCTACATAAATCACCACTTTCTTAATTTCAATCGTTTGTGATAATTCCTACCCGCGGAAATTCCTCTACGAAAATTCACCTTTCGTTAAGTATAAATTAAATAGAAATCGGTTTTGAAATTAGGCCGTAATCGGTACGACAAGAAAAGTGAAGCCTATAAAGACAGTTCATCTCAAGGTTTTTCCCACTGTTCCATCTATCGCGAACGTTTGAAAAACATCAGAGAGTATAACTGTCATGAAAGAGCTTCTCAATTGGCTGTTTGGACTCGGCATAAGATTGTAGATCCCTTCCATTCGTTCCAAAAATGTAAAACTTACACAAAACGAATGGCTGTGAGAAGCTAGGTCTAAAGTCAACATGGACCTGTTTTTTTTTTATTATTAAGACAGTTGGTAAATGGAATTTTGCTGCGACTAGCGACAAGACCTTGAAAAAGTTGGCACTCCAAAATGCGCCCTAGAAGTCTCGCAAAAACCTGCCTGCAGGTACGTGTATCAAATTCTTATTTCAACTAAACGTTGATTTACATGTGGCATCCCATAAGATAGTCCATGCATCACTTTTGTCCCTGTTTATCTACCAAAGTGTGAAACTCCATTAGGAAAAATTCACACACATATAGTCCCTCCTAGTCAAAACACTAAGCCCACGACTCTAGTTAAAAGTAAAAGATTTCCGTCACACAATGTTACTTACTTACTTAGGTGGCGCTACAGTCCGGGGTGAACCTGGGCCTCAACCAATACGCCTCTCCAGTTAGCGCGATCTTTGGCTAACTGCCTCTAGTTGCGCACTCCAAGTTGGTTGGGGATCTCAACTTGCGCGAGATTAGTTTTCAAAAAAAATAAAATACAATACAGATATATTTCGTTAAATAATGTTTTATTTTATTAAAATAAAAGATCAAGACCCCTTACCACTGGTGGGGGGAAGTCTATCTCTCTTCGAAGTACAGAACAGAATCTCCTCCTCATTTTGAGGTCTTCTTCTTATATACCATAATTTTGTGTATGCGGTTGGTGTGGTCGCATAAACAAACTAAATGTTTGTTTAGTCAGCACTTCTGACTGCGACTATGTTTGGGATCGATATGGGTTGATAAGTTATCTAATATAACTTATGACTAAATGTTTGTTTAGTCAGCACTTCTGACTGCGAATATGTTTGGGATCGATATGGGTTCGTTATCTAATATAACTTATGACTAAATGTTTGTTTAGTCAGCACTTCTGACTGCGAATATGTTTGGGATCGATATGGGTTCGTTATCTAATATAACTTCCCTCCCATTAGCTGGTTGTTTCTCCTGAAACAATTTCTTCTTGACAATATAGATCAGGACTGTTACTGTTATTATTATGATCATGACTGTAGTCAATGATATACTATAGTTTATATTTCTTTGTGTTACAAATTTTGATTCAATGTAATCTATATTGTCTATTTTACTTAAATTCATATTGGTATTTTTATATTGAGCGTTCGTTATGTTAAAATTACTTTCCATATCTATATTTATAGGTTGAATTATGTATTTATTGTTGTTCGAGTATTCAATATTTTTTATCAAGAGTTTACAATTTCTAAAATTTATTAACATATTTCTTTTTATTGATATGGTTTTCCTTTCATCACATGTATTATTTAATCTAAAGTTACTATTTATTACCAATAACGTACCCCTTCTTAGTTTAGTAACAATGTTTTGTTCTTTATTAATTACTTTTAAGCAGTTATTGTTATCAATACAATTTTTATATATTCTTAAATGTTTCAACTATTTATTTTCTTTGTATATGTAGAATTTTCTATTTATCTTTATTACAATTTGAGGCTTAAAATCTAATTGTTCATATTTTTCATTGGGTATAGGCGTTATTAAATATTTATCGAATGTCATTATTTCATCTGGTATTTGAATTATGAATACCAATAACTCTTCCGTGTATTCACCAACTGTTAGTTTAATATTTTTCAATTTATTTAAGTCAATTTCATAAATTTCAATTTCATCTGATGTTAACAAGCTTTCTGTCATAATTTGAAGTCTGCTAGCTAATATAATGTTTTGAAGTTTTTCAATAAATTCTTTTATTTGGTCTATCTTTCGTTGCAATTCTAATATTATCAATCTCTCGGATGTTTCCACATACTTTTTCTTCAAACTATTTATTTCATTAACTGTTCGGTTTCCGGTTATTTGCATTGCTTCAATTGCCTTTTGTAAATTAGCGTTGATATTTATCTGCTTGTTATTGTTTTCTATTAATTTAAAGTTATTTTTCATATTAATTCCTAACTGATTTTCTATTCTATCCTTATCTCTGTCGTCCATGGTTCCGAAAAGAACATTGAGGAGTCTACCTCCTATATTTATTAAACTTCGTTTGAATCTTCTATTTGTTTTCTGGTGTCCTTTTATGGTTTTTAATTCTTCTTTTATTAGTTTTAGTTCTTCATCTAAAGAATATAAATATTGACGTGATGGTAATATCTTCTGAAATGAATCTACTTCTTGGGTAATTTTATTCACTAATGTGTGTAAATCTGTTAAATTAACTATGTGTATTATATAGTTGTATTCATGAACTATATTAGCTTCATCATATTTTATTATTGAAAAACCATTCGAACTATTTACTTCTTCAAAATTAATTTCACTATACACCGCACCGGTTATTGCCAAGAGAATAATTAATTTCATCAACTGGATAATTTGATTCAAAGCTGAGTTCCGATTTGTATTCTGTGTTCTTCTGTTTCGCTGATTCATTTTAATTAAATTGTCATCATTTTTGTAGTTGGTTACTCTTTCTTTTTGTATGTTTGTTATGTGTTGGTCTTCGAGTTTATTTTCCTCAATAAATTTCCATAGTTCTTCTTTTTCTTCTACACTGAACTCTCCACTAAATAATTGGCTCATATTCGTTGAGTTACAATATTCTAAAGTGTGAATTTCATTATATTGATATGGACATTTTATTCCAATTTGATTTTTATAATTTTCGAAATAAGTTTTTTTTTTATTTATTTCAATATACCCCGTTTCTAAATCTATTTTAGCTCCTAAGGGTTTCAAGAGATTTTGGCCTATTATGCCTACAAATTTTTTATTTTTTATTTGCATTAATTTCCATGCCATAGTTGCCTCTATTTCGTTAAACTCTACGGGCACTTCCGTTATAATTTCTTTGGTTATTATATTTTCATTGTTAGAAGTTTTGATTTTCACAGGAACTCTTAATGGAATTCTGGGAATTTCTAATAGTTGGGACTCATCAAGTATACTTGTTGTTGAGCCTGTATCTATTAGAACATAAAATATTTTTTTATTTATGGTGACTTTTATTATGGGAAGTGTTTCGGTTTCCCAAATAAAATTTACATCTTCTTGTACTAATTCTGTTGTATTAACATCCATAGGCTCTGGTCTTGGATTTCTAATTTGTTGTGAATTTTGTCTAGGATAGTTATTATTGTGGTTATTTCTAAAAGACTGTTGATTCTGAAAGCCGAATCTAAAATTACCTTGGGGATTCCCAAGCACCTGTCCATTTCTAATATGTCTCTGAAATGAATTGGGCATTTGATTTCTATTGAAATTGTTATATTGTTGATTGAAATATGGTTTATAAGGTTGGCTACTATTAGAAGGTTTCTGATAATGCATCGGATAGTTTCTTGGCGAGTCATTGGTATTAATATTCAAATTTTTATAACGTAATAAAACCTGGTAAGCCTCCCTAAGGGATTTAATGTTTTGTGCGATTATAACACTCGCTTGGTTAGAGCTCAAATTATTTATGAATTTTTTTAAAACAATGGATTCATTAGTTAAGGGGACGTAAACTAAGCTTATTTCTAACTTACTCTTACGATTTATTTTGTTGAGGATTTCTTCACATTGATGATACAGTTGATGGATGTCTCTCGTTGAAATACTGTGTAGGTCCTGAAGTATTTGCTCATAAGTTTCGGGAACTCCATAGTCTTGTATTAAAGCTGTTTTAATTGTTTGCCATGTTGGACTCAATATACTTCGTAAGGTGTTAATTGCTGTTCCCTGAAGTCTGTTTTTTATGATGAGTGTTCCCAGAACTATGTTTGTAGGTGCAAGGTGACCGTGAACATAATCGATATATTCTATGAAGGAAATAACATCTTCATTAGAATTACCTGAGAAATTTGGAGCCTTCTCTAGCATCTTTAAAACGATAGATTGGTCATTTATTTCTCCCACTGCTGGTTGAGCCATTTTGATAAATATGGGCTCTTCACTTTCACTATCACTGCTTTCGTATTTATCCTTTTCGTGGATATAAGATCGTTGTTGAAGATCTCTCTGTTTCTGCACTTGATCCAGTTTTGATTGTCTGGATATTTATTTTTTTCACTGAAGTTACTTTTAATCAAAAGGTCTTTCACTGATTTAGTATCACACTCGGTTCTCTCTATGAGAATTTAATATATATTGAAGCCAATTTACTTTTGGACTTCTCTTGAATATTTACCGATTTCGCGTTACTTGTTCGATCACTGGATTCCATATATTTTTACAATATGCGTTTGCAAATTTTATTGGAATCCTACCGACTGCGCCAGATTAGTTTTCAAAAAAAATAAAATACAATACAGATATATTTCGTTAAATAATGTTTTATTTTATTAAAATAAAAGATCAAGACCCCTTACCACTGGTGGGGGGAAGTCTATCTCTAAATAAAAGATCAAGACCCCTTACCACTGGTGGGGGGAAGTCTATCTCTCTTCGAAGTACAGAACAGAATCTCCTCCTCATTTTGAGGTCTTCTTCTTAGATACCATAATTTTGTGTATGCGGTTGGTGTGGTCGCATAAACAAACTAAATGTTTGTTTAGTCAGCACTTCTGACTGCGACTATGTTTGGGATCGATATGGGTTGATAAGTTATCTAATATAACTTATGACTAAATGTTTGTTTAGTCAGCACTTCTGACTGCGACTATGTTTGGGATCGATATGGGTTCGTTATCTAATATAACTTATGACTAAATGTTTGTTTAGTCAGCACTTCTGACTGCGAATATGTTTGGGATCGATATGGGTTCGTTATCTAATATAACTCGCGCGCTATCTTAGGTGAGATCTTTCTCTACTGCGTTGTCCCTCCGGGTTGGAATCGAAGACTCTTCGAGCCGAAGCGTTGGTGTCCATTCGGACTACATGTCGCAGCCATCTTAGACTCGACTGATACGTACTTTTCTGACTAGGTCGATGTCGCTGTAGAGTTCGCTGTTAAATCTCCTCCTCAAGATCCTGTCAACGCAAACGGGACCAAAAATCACACGAAGAACTTTGCGCTCGAAACGACCAAGGAGCTCTTCACCCGACTTTGATAGGGTCCATGCTTCTGCACCATAAAGCAGGACTGGGATGATGAGGGCCTTATATAGAGTCTCATTAGTATTCCTCGACAAGGCCTTTCTAATCAATTGTCTTCTTAGACCAAAGTTACAGAGGTTGGCAAATGTGATTCTTCGATTGATTTCTGAGGTGATGCCATTTTCAGAGTTTATATCGGGGCCGAGGTAGACAAAGTCCCGAACTATCTGAAAGTTAAAGCTGTCTATCGTGACGTTCTGTCCGATTCGTCGATGTTGTCTGCCCCTTCTTGTTGACAGCATATACTTTGTTAAAACCAATTTTTGCCGCTTCTGTACTGATACTTACAAACGCACCAGTGACAGCTCGCTGTGTTCTGCCAATGATGTCGATGTCGTCAGCGTGTGCAAGTAGTTGCACAGACTTCTGGTGCCTCTGATGCTGGGTTGCGAGTTTCGCACAATCTTCTCAAGAATTATATTGAAAAGTCACATGACAGCGCGTCACCTTGTCTAAATCCTTTTTTGACACCAAAGGTCTCGGTGACATTGTTTCCGACCTTTATGGAGCAGCGAGCCTTCTCCATCGTCTTTTTGCACAATCTGACAGGTTTGGCAGGGATGTCAAAACTAGACATGGCTCTGTATAGCTGGTCTCTATAAATGCTGTCATATGCGGCCTTAAAATCGATAAACAGGTGGTGGGTATCGACTTGGACTTCTTGGGTTTTTTCCAGGATCTGCCGTAGTGTGAATATTTGGTCGGCTGTGGACTTACCGGGTCATCAGTTCGTTGACATATGGTTTCAGGCGATTACACAGTACGGCAGAAAGGATCTTATATGCGATGTTAAGGAGACTGAATCCTCTATAGTTGGCGCAGTTTAGAGGGTCTCCTTTCTTGTTGATCGGGCAAACAATGCTGAGGTTCCATTCATCAGGCATACTTTCCTCTAACCAAATCTTGGACACGAGTTGGTGTATGCACTCTACAAAATCATCTCCCGCTGCCTTGAAAAGCTTGGCAGGTAAGCCGTCTGGTCCGACAGCCTTGTTGGGCTTCAGCTTGAATTTTGCTATTCTCACTTCCTTTTGGACAGGTGGACGGAAGTCTTGGCTTACATCGCCCAGGTTGAATGGTTCATTCTGCCTTACAGCGGAATTTATGTCGTCTTCGCCGTTTAACAGTCTGCAGAAATGGTTTTATCATGTCCTCAGCACCGACTGTGACTCCACTGCAAGGTTTCCTTGTTCGTCTCGATAGGTTTCTGCTCGGGTCTTGTTGCCATGACAAGTCCTTTTTACCCTTTGGTTAAACTTCCGAACATTGTTTCTGGAGTAACACCTCTCTATTGCCTCGATCGCGCACTTCTCATGCTCCTTCTTCTCCAGTGTCCGATCTCGACCTTATGTGCAGCGCCGCTTCGGAGGCATGTTGTTTTGCTGCATGTGCTTGCCGGCACTCTTCATCGAATCAGGGGCTTCGTGGGGGTGGTTTGGTGAAACCAAGCATATCAGTTGCGGCGTTTCTGATTGCTTCGATGACACTGGTCTTCAGCACTTGATGCTGGGACGTACAGGACTTCTCGAGAGGTTGAGGGATACACGATCGGCTGAGGGTCTGCCGCTTTGTTGCGTTTGTAGCCGTTCAACGTTGAAGCTCCTCACAGCATTTCCCCGATGTTGTGGCGTCTGGGATATCCAAGTTCGTACCTTGGCTACAACAAGGTAGTGGTCCGAGTCTATGTTGGCCGCTCGGAAAGTTCGGACATCTAAAATACTGGAGCAGTGCCTTGCGTCGATCGCAACATGGCGGTTTGATGATCCGGTGCTTCACACAATTTATTTATTTATTAATATTGTTTTTTCTTAAATACACGTCACACAATGTATTTAAGAAAAAAATACATAAACAGCCTCATCGTCGACGCAGTTCGCTAATGTTTTTGAGTCATAAATTAAACGAAATTATAAATAAAAATACCCACTCATTTGCCTAACTATATAAAACCAGTTGAATAGATACCTAAGCAAGCTTCGAAACCAGTTGAACCTACCTACCCGGAGGTTAGAATGAATAGGCGCACATCAGTAGTGACCTTGATTAGAGCTACACAAACATGCAATTCACCACTCTGTGGTCGGATGAATTTGACAGCAAAACTCGAAAATTCATCGACAAATTTTGTGAAATCAATTTCGAGCAAATAAAATGAAACTTCAAAGATACTTTCTCGATGATAAATTCATTTCCAAATCGAGCTATAATGTAAATAAACAAACTACTCCGAGTCGACTGTTAATTTCCGTAAATGCCTCTGCAGACTCGAAAGTGCCGCAACAGCAGTACCTACCATCTACAGCAACGGGAAAAAAAGCAACAAAATATCAAATTAAATTGCTTCCCGTTTATGTGTGTAACTACACACAGCTCGAACGAGATACGTTCGTCTCTCCACTGCGGCACAGCCAAGTACCGATTTACTTTATTTAGATTAATTAGCTGAGGGTAACACGAACGCAAGATACACAGATTAACCCAGAGTGCCGCAGGGGTGGGGTAGGGGTGCCGCAGATTCGAGAGAAAAATAAAAAGGGAAACTCAGTAGAGTATCACATGGCCACTAGCTCTGGAGTGAATGGAATATAGACTCAGACCCAGACGCTAAGACGTGAGCACCTCCGGTTGTACCACTATATGAGTGCATGACTGCTCCTCGCGTATCTGTAGGTACAATCCAGATGCAATTGCATGTTAAGCTGCAGCCAAGAAGTTGACGAAGAAGTTTATTTGTCTTTTATCTGTGTGCTGTTGCATTGCGCAATGATGTTGAATGGTGGCGGCGGGCACCAAGGGGGAACTAGTAAATCAGGAAAAATCAGACAGCGACGACGGCGACGCGTTGCAGTGTACGCACTTGTAGCTGTTAGCAATCGGTTAATTCGAGTTTATTTTTTTGTATCTAGAGTTATATACAGATACACGGGATGTTTTTGTTTTTATTGCTTCTCTCGACGGCAATTTTGTCAAGCGGCAATTTCCCGTTCAAGTACAGAGTATCTGGATTGCATACCCTTTCCATTGGGTGTAATTTTGTTCTGCTGGGTCTTGGTCCTCTGTGCGGAGATTTGCATACGAGAATTAAGGAAATACAAATGTTGGCAAATCTACTTAATCTACTGCAAACTAAAGATTCCAATTTACGAATTAGCGGCGGAGAAGAGTGAAAGCCGGTTTTTGGGTCAAATATTCGGCTGACGAAAGCGGATTTACGTTGATGAAACATGAGAAAGGAATTGATAATTCAAGATTCTTTGGACAGATTCCAAGGGTAAAGCGAAGTCGATTTGAGAATTAAAAAATACTCGGCGGAACGTGGTTTATGATTTATGCTGTCTGCTTGGTAGTAGTGTCTTTAAGTCGTTTGTTCTATTTTAATTTTTATGTCAGCCAGGTGTGGAGGGATGTCGTGTGTTTTTGTGGGAAAACGTGCCGGCGAACGACACAATTTGTGAGAGGGTGTTTTTGAGAAAAAAAATAAAAATATTTGAAACCAGGCCAGACACTACCATTGCAAATTTTTTTTTGAATGAAAGTTGAAATGCGTGTTGATCAGTTTATAAAATCATTGGCCATTCGACATAAGTGAGATTTTTTTAAGAAACTTCTAGTCAAACAACCTGTATTGTCTCGGCACTTGCGCGCCATGCAACATGGAGCTAAGATTATTTTTAGTTTCGTAGTAGAACCAACCTATAAAGGCGTGTTAAGTGGGCAATAGCAGCGTAACGAAAAGTGAAACGGTATTCCTGTGTGATTAATGCAGCAACCCAGCAGTGGAGTAAGTGGTGCGTATGTCTCTATATTTTCAATGTTTTCAGACAAGCGGTAGGGAAACGACGATGGAATGTTTCATTTCTCTTTCGTAATTCTTTGTTCTTGGGCTGTGAGTGAACGATTTTCTCCGATCAAAATCTCATGGTGCACTTTTTTAACTAGACTCCTCTATAAGTTTGCCGAAACTTTAATTTGCTGTAGCTTGTTATAAGAATCGTTTCTTCTTGCCGATGTTATTGGAGTACTTAGCAGCGATAAACAAGCGGCGTTAACTATCAGTGCCTTACAGAGGCATCACCTTTTAGATTTTCAAAACACAGTTTGTTGGGTCGCCAACAAATATCGAACTTGAGGTGTAATTTGTATTTTTCAACGCCTGAAATTTGAAGTCAGTAGTCTTATAAAGGGTGTCGCAAAATTCGAATTTTCCGCCATTTAATAGTGCAGTGATGCCAACGGAAGAAGATAACAATGTGACAGCTGACAGTTCGGGGTTAGTAAAAATGGGCCGCTATACGAAAGAACAACGCATTTTCATTGTTGAGCAATATTCTAAAAATAACGAGGGTTTCTCAGCTACAGTCTACAATTTTCGTGTTTTCGTATTTAATTTTCAGTTAAAATCATCTTCAGTGATGAAGCTCATTTTCATCTTGATGACTTCAAAATTGTCGCATTCGGGGTTCAGAAAGCCCACGAGTTAATGTTGAGAAACTAATGCATCCCACAATGCGTGACTGTTTGGTGCGGATTTTGGGCTGGAGGCATTATCGGACCATTCTTCTTGGAAAATACGGCTGGCCAGGCAGTAACAATTAATGGTGTTGGTTGCGACATGACAACACAGTTTTTAGTGCCCAAATTACAAGATATGGATGTGACCAACATGTGGTTGGCCATACAGCCAGAGAAATTATTGCAGGAGTCATTTCCTAATCGTGTAATCGGCCGTTGTTGCGATCAGAATAAGCCACCCAGATCTTTCGACCGCCATTGGACTTCTTTCTTTGGGATTTTTTCAAGTCAAATGTCTATGTAAATAAGCCCACGACCACCAACGCCGTGAAAGAGAAAATTATCAGAATTCAGTCAGATTTATGAGAAACGGTCATAGAAAATTTGAATAAAGGAGTACGTACTTGCCAGCAAAGCCGTGGCGGCCATTTCCAATGTGTTATTCCATATATAACCCCAATCTGTATATCTGATAGGAACCAATGAAAAATTTAATTAAAATAAGGTATTTTCTATCAAAACTACATTTTGCGTGAATTATGGGACACCCTTTATATTAATCACCGACCGCATAATTATTTCACAAACTTTTGCTTGGTTTTTTGCTGATTAGTGCAAATATACCATGGAATTGCATCTGAATATTCATCAGTCCAACCTGACAACGACTTTGCCTACAACTATCCAGAATGGACTTTGTTCATTTACGCGCCATCTGATCGGAATAAAAAAAAAATATCCCAAAAATCATCGATTACACCAGCCAATTAATATGGCACATTTTCGTGCAGCTCTCTCAACCTATTGGCCTAGTGAAGCGCGCGCCTACCCATACCTACACAAAATGCATCTCAACCGTGAACAAACGCGCCCATCTCGCGTTGCCTGCCCCCATTGCTTCATTATGCACTGCAGTGCACAGTCGATTGCACTTCAAAACTATATAAATACCTACTCGGATATAACATTCAAATTGCAATTTTCCAGCGCAACAGAAATAGTTGTCGGCGTGGTGCGGCGGGAAAAGCGAAACTTAAAAACATATTGCATTGCTGTATTCCGGAAATAATTCCTCAACAAATTAACACAACAGCCGCCGTTACCAAGTACAGCGCCCCATACAACGATGGTAGGGCGGCGACACGGCATGGAAATATAAAATACCCACTCGACGTGAAGTTGTTGCTGGTGCTGTTAGCGTTGTTTTGATGGCAGAGGAGCGTGTTAGCTTTTTAAGTTTGGCGTCTTTGGAAAATATGCACAATTTGTAGTCGTAGTTACGAGAGTTTTTTTTTACTGTATCAAATTTCATCATTTCCAACCCAACGAAAAAGATTGAAAAGAGAAAGACAGATAATTACGCTCGGTTGCCCACCTAACTGTCGCATTATGTGCGGGTTGGGGAGTTCCTAGAGCTCCTGTTTTTTTTTTTTATCCCCGACAATTTGCGGGGTAATTGCTGCGAAAGCATTTTCGCTAAATTGCCAGTGTATGGGGGGTAATACAATAGTATTTAAATTATAATTTAAAATTAAAAGAAATTTTCTTATCAACACGGCGTAAACGGTTGCTTTGTGGAAAATTACTTAACCGTTGTGTGGCAGATAATAGTTGTATGGATTTTTAATGCGAAAATACGAATGGCTTACTTTGCGAGAAGTGGTTGCGTTTTTTTTTTTTAGATATACCAGGGACTAGCTCAGATTTTGGTTATTTTTTTTCAGCTAATCGTTCACATTTATGAAAAAGTTTTTTTTTTTTTAAAGAAGATGGAATAAAAAAAGCTGTATGTGGAATTTTAAGGAAATTATTTTTTTTTTTATTTTAAAGGCCACTCTGTATAGAACCGATCAAATGTCCGCCTCGGCTTCTCACGATGGCACAGATAGGAGTTGTCCAAGTAATAAGAACTCTGCCGCATAGATCGGGCTGTGTTTAAGCGATGGTTATTTTGGCTTTAAGGTCATCGACCGATTGTGGATTATTGGCATGGGCCTGCGACTTCAGGAAACCCCACAGGAAAAAGTCCAGCGGGTTCAAATCGCTCGATCTTGCTGATAAGTACACGTCACCCTGCGAGAGGTAATTACACTCTCAAATCGTTTATGCAGAATGTCCATCGTGGCGCCTGATGTAAGGCACGTAGCCGCGTCCTGCCGAAACCAAATGTCGTCTATGTCTATTTGGGCCAAAATAAATCGAAATGGCGAACGTCATTTCCAAAAAAACTACGGACCAATGATGCCGCCCCGCACCAAACGATAACTTTTGGTGGATGCATTGTCATCTGGTGAACCGCATAAGTGGGTTGGCTTCCTCCCATATACCTATATGGAAATTTTGCTTCTTAATATACCTAGTCATTTATCCAAAAATGCGCCTCCTCGCTAAAGGTGATTTTTTGGCCAAAGTTAGGGTTCTCTTTCCAAAGCCCAGTTAGCCCGCAGCCCAGTTAGCGAGACGATGGCTTTGTCTCTGGTCATTAACTTTGAGCTCCTGGGTCAGTTGGATCTTGTACAGATATAAGCCCAAGTACCGTCGCAAAATTCGTCCAGTTGAAGTCTGCGGCAGGCCGACTTCTTGTTAGCTCTGGTTCTCCAGTACACTCTCACGGACCGCGGCAAACATCTCGATCGATGTGGCGTTCCTTCGACGTACGGGTGTTGGTTGATTCGTTTATCAAACCGATTGTCTCGAATTTGACCACCAAATGTATTGGAGAGTCGACTTTGAAGGATCATTACACCTGCAGTAAAATCTGGGAAATGCGCGCAATGTTTGCCTTAACGAAATTCATTTCGATAATAAAGTTTTACCATTTGGCTGCTCAATCTTGTAACTTGGTGATTTGGCATCAGAGACTGAAAAACAAACACCAGAGGTTGAACTACCGCATTCGTGGTCGAGTACTACGTGACTGGATTTGTTATTGTTTTGCGTTTAAAATCCACAAAATTCAGTGACATATCCCTCTCTCACGGATGAGGGAATTCAACCCCAAAGGCAGACGCCACCAAAACAACATGGCCGCCATAGGCTGTCAACATCGACCCGTCTCTTAGTAAAAGTACGATTCCAGTTAGTGTTCCTTTCTCTTTGCTCGGGCACCTCATTTGGCATCGCAAAAGGGCTCAATCTTTATAATAAAATATTTTGTTTGTGAATTTGGATCCAATTTGTATGTTTTTTTTTTTTTCAGATATAACATGCAACAAATAGGAGCACAAAACTAGAACTTTGAAGAAAGGAAAGTATAATACAAATAGTAAGTCAGACTCGTCCTTCTTTAAATAATTATCGGGGAACATATTGCAGCGTGTATGGGACACTTAAGACACAGTTCATTTAGATACTGAACCAATCGCCTGCACACCACTCCCTCATGCATTCTTTTGATTTGCTTGCGGTCTTTGTGACAAGTTTATTACCCGACACACAATTCTATCTAAAACATTCACTTGACCATAGCGTTTCTTTGTGCAATCAACTTTTACCCTTCAAATTGCAATGCATCACGATCACAAAGACATCCCCTTCAGTTACAAATATACGTGTCGCTCTTAGTACAACAAGAAGTGCTATCCGCAATGTCCCGTGACGAAAAAATTTCCGCTGAATAAACGACAATGGGAATTAGATCATGTGTTACAAGATGTGACCCTAGAGAGATGCGCCAGCACAACATTGCATCATCACATTAGCTACCTGCCAGAGAAACGTATAATTTCCTTGCCATATTGAAGTGCAACAGAGAGGAAAATTCCTCAAACAAAACAAAAAAATCGCATTGAAGGACCCTTGGCCTTGCCGAAAATGTATGAAAATTCGATTTGGATGTCTGTCCTGATGTTCGTCGTTTCTCTATTTATGTCGATGGGGGAAAGGCGTTCTCCGTTTTGTTGAGGGAAAAAATAATGCGAAGCAGTGTACTTGATTAGATTTTCGGGGGTGGTTACCCAGAGTTGGGGTGCTCAGGGTGTGGGCCGTTGAGTCACCAAGGAATGGGTGAAAACTTAATCATCCACTCGAACGAGGGGTTGCATTGATATCATGTTGTATATATTTGGTAAGTTACTGTGGAGTGGAAGAAGGACTTGCATTCTTTGGTGCTAATCAAATGATATGAATCAAAAATTGGTGCTGCCACAGGAGTATCTGGCTACGAATGTTACGTGATACGGAAACATATATGTATGGTCTTGTAGGGTGATAGGACTTGGGGTTATAGTCAGTGCAAACGAGGGCATATTATATAAAGTTTTTTGAAAGGAAGTTTTATTTTATAAATATGGCAGGTGTTCTCGTTGCTTGACACTCTTTGTGGACACGAAAACTGTGAATGTTGGGCATTTAAATATCAACACACAAAATTACGAGTAGGGGAGAGCGGGGCTAGAAGTGTCATTTATATTTAGCGTTTTTAAAAATGTTGCAACTAGATCTTTGGTCACAAGGCAAAACCTCTAAAGTCTGTTTTACTCATTGTTCAGGAGAGCAGTTTAAAGTTTTTTTACTCTATTGACTTAAGCTGTTGCTTTTTTTTTAAATTGTGGCTGCTTTTTTAAAGATATAAAGCTGAAAAATATTCACAAAATAGATTCGGGTACGCTGAATCTAATGGCATCAAAATCTCAATTTCGTCTAAGGTCGACTTAAGCGGTTTTGCCTTGTGACCACATCTGATGTTCTTTAAATTTATTTGCTTTATAAAACCACGTTTATTTGACAAATTTTATGTCAGAAAAAATATACTTAGAACCTGTATTTATTGGCAATAAATTGGCATCGCTTGAAATAGATTTATTTTACTTTAATTTGAAAAATTTTCAAATATCCTCCAGCACTACAAATAGTTTTGTACTAATTGGCGTTTGTCCGGATTAAATATGAATTATTTCTGGATCAGCTTAACAACACTGGCACAGCTAATAAACAAGATTTATGTGTTCTTTAATAGTAATACTAATCAATATTTAGGAATAAAATTATCTTGTATTTTTTTTGTATTCAAGAAAAACCTGTCGCCATGTTTCGTCATTCGCGTCATGCAACTGCTTTCCGTTAAAATTTTGAATTTAAAATTCACATTATTTTACAAATGCTATACTGCTCTATATTTCTCAGAAAAAGCGTAGCCAAAAAACTCAACCGGGGGAAAACAGTCAGTATTAGTAACGTCGAAGCTGTTGAATGAATATGGTCCATATGCTTATTACAAGTCACGATGTTTTTTAAATCGAATCATTTAAAAATCACTTTAGAATTATTTCAGAAAGAAGGAAAAAGTGAACGGCGATCTATTAAATAAATAATTGTGTGTATATTATTGTGTTATCAATAAGTTATTATATTACTGTGATCAGTGTGAATTGTCATTATCGTCGCAAGTCATCAGCGTCACATTTTGAAAGTGAAGGTACAAAAACCTCATATAAAACTTTTAAAAATGATTTAGTTGATAGGGGTATTCACGATCCGATGCAACTGGCCTTGAATCATTGTGAAAGTGCAATTTTTTTTCGCACAACAACAAAATATACTGACTTAAATTTTGCTTCACTTTTGCACTTTATCTGTACCCTTACCCTATTGTAACCGAATAATACAACAGAGTAAAGTGTAGCATTGTCCAGGTGACAGTTTGCTAACTTGTATTTCTATGTGCAGCTATCGGAAAAAAAAAATAAATAGAATGGAGAACAAAAGTAAGCGCCGCCCAAGGGATAATCCAGTCAAAAAATGAACAGAAAAAGAGGTCATGATATCATCTTCGTCTTCACTCTCCCTAGTATCCAAAATATCTTTTCTTTTTCGCCTTTTTTCGGTTTAATAAACAATTAAAAGAAAATCTTTCATTTCAGTAATACAATTTTTTTTTCAGGACATAATGTCAAACTGGATCTGCCATTTGTTTCATTTTTGCAAGAGACGAGAAAAAGGGTGTTCAATATCTGATAAAAAAAAATAAAATTTCGCAATTTTACTATGTCTTTTACACCGAATCGTGAATACCCCTATAGACATAATTATTGCATTATAAAAATAAAAGGAAGAAGGGTTTTTTTAAGTTTTAAGTGCTTTTGTTAAATAAATTCAGATGTTTTCAGAAATATCCTTTGTAAGTTTTTCTTCCGAAATAAATTAATTTTGGCAAATATTGTCTACTGCGTCACTTTTTTGTTATTTTCGTTACACTTTGTCCCCCGAAAAAGAAACAAAGGATTTTCCTTTTAACTACAATATTATATAATTTTTCTTTAATTACCTATATAACTTATCTTAAAATCAGGATCGACTTGGTAATGCAAGTGTTTTAGGTGGAAATATAATTAAGGCACAACACATTCTTTAAATAACTTTTTTTTTTAAATATAATGTTTTAAATTGTTTTTTTTTTTTGAGGCAAACGACATTCAAAGAAGAAAAAAAAAATATTCTAATCATTTCCACATTTAAATCAACTTGCATTTTATCTGATAAAGAGAGTATGTAACAAATTACAATAAAAATAAAAATAGATGTGTATTTGATGCTTTTATCAATTATTAAGTCCGTTACGAAAGTGACAGGATTTCAGAGTTTGGGCAACATTTTAAGTTATATCATATAAACTTCAAGCAAAACTACACTGTCGGTAACGAAATTTAATTGTTATTTTTTTTATTGATAACAAAAAAACACACCGACACTGTATTTCTTGAGTGTGCAAAGCAATACCAAGAGTACAGAAAAAAAAAGTTACAAATCATCCAATTTTGCGGACCTCAAACAGTACGACTAAAACGGACAATGAATACAAAACTTAAGTAGGCCCGTCGTTTGCTTTGGAGAAAGCCAACTTTTTTTTCTTTCCTAATTTTAAGGGCAGCCCTTAAATTTTTAAATGCTACAACTTACCCCGTGACTTTTAACCCCGTCTGCCCCTGTCGACACTATTTTCTTTAAATTGTCGTGCACAAAAAGCAGCACATTTAATAAGAAATTTATTTGCTTAAGAAATCAACCAAAGTTTGCGCATATTAACAACAAATTTGTATTTGCCATTTGCCAATCAAAAAAGCAAATATGTATCGCAAAACTTTCAAACTTCAATTGTATAGAGTGGGCTGATGATGCCAATGGCTAACTCGTTGTTTACCCGGTTTGCTAACCTCAATCGTGTGGAACGAAATTAACGATTGTCATCTAAGAGATGACTTTGCGTTTAAATCGATTTATGAGTGAAGTTGGAACTGAAATGCGCACAGTGTGTATCTAATTTGCATTCGAGTTTATAGACGAACAACGAGAACGACATGAAAGTATTTGTATCTAGCGCGTGTGTGAACTTCATAGCGCGGCATTCCCAGACACCGATCCATGTGATGTTTCTTTTCACATCCGCATATACTGAGAGATATGATCTTCTTTGGAAATCTAGCCCATTGTCAGAGCTCAGAGGTTGTTGATCGCCTGTGTGAACCAATTTACGTGCTGTTATGATCACCTGTTGTGAAGGTACTAAGAAGAGTTAAAGTACCAAGATTTCAATTTCACAACTGATATCTAATCTTTAAGGCTGGTACGAAGTTCACGTGAAATCCAATTTTTAAAATTTTTGTCAAATGGATTGTTTTTGAATATTTTTTTTTTTAAATAAAAGAAAATGGTTTTGAGTTATGGAAATCTTTATTTGGAACTTCAGAATTTTTACTGTTAAGTGGAAAAAATGATATCCGTTAAGTTGTTGATAAAAATTTGTTCCAGTTTTATCGCATTTTCCATGACTTCTGCAAGATCTCCGGTGATAAGTGTTCGCATTCCTGTCGAATATTCTCCTTAAGCGCTGCGATTGACTGAGGCTTCTTCTTTACATACGATCTAAAACACCTCCCGAGGTCATTGAGTTTTGTCATCCCGAACGGAATTGCACATAGCCGCTCGACTTTTTATTTTTGAATTATTTGAAAAATCCGTCTTTTGTTGAATTTCTGAACTTTTTTGTTAGAAAATATTACGCAATTTGTTTGCCTTCTTTCTTTACCTAATTTATATAGATCAAGTGGTTTTATCCGCCCTAATCTCCTGATGACATTTTCTGTATTTAATAATTTGGTTGTTTCTAAACTAACGTGGTTGAGAAGCCTACTTCTGTGCATTTAAGCAAATTTCTTAACTTCTTTTTAAAACATTTTAATATTTAGATCTCTCTGTAGATCACCTTGTGACTTATTTTGAAATACCTGCATTTTCTGGAAATTCTTTTGGCGTGGTCATGACCACAACTGGGGACCGTAGATCAGAATTTGGTTATATAGCAATAACTTTATGTAGTTGGACTGAGATGAATATCTTCCAATAAGCCAATACATTTAACTGATTCACAAAAAATTCTCAATTTGTTTCCTCCAGCTCTTTTTTTTTTTTAGTAAAAAAAAGAGTGCAAAAGTTGAATAAGAAAGTAGTTATTCATTTTTAGGTAGCCCATGATCTTCTTGAACTGCCACAAAACTTCCAAATCTTACGAGGAATTCTTTAAACAAAAAACTAAATATATTCCCATTCATTGATTTTTTTTAAATCGTATGTAATTAATCGAACATACGTAAACTATTATTTTACACACAGTTTTTCAAAGCAGAAGACGTCTTGATTTTTTTTTTCACATGAGGATCAATCACCTTATCTGAATCCGCATTAATATCGAATGAACAGATATCATTGCAAGTGAGGTTTGTCTTGCATTCCCCATAACGCTTCGGGACACTGTTTAAATCCTTTTCTTAGTTAAAAAAGTTCTTTCAACGCTTCGGGACACTGTTTAAATCCTTTTCTTAGTTGAAAAAGTTCTTTCAACAATGGCCTTGGTCACTGTAAGCGTAGTAAAAACCGTAAGCAAGAAGTTTATACCTCTAAAGTAAGTCCTTGCGCATACCTATATATAAAGCAATTTCAAAACTTCAGAAGGATCACTAAACGATATTTTTTCGCACCAAAGAAAAAGCTTTCACAGCTGACAACGAAATTGCATTATCTCGCTCGCACAACTGCAGCAAACCCTGGGAAAAGAACTTGAAACAATGGTAGAACGTCTTCGTTTACCATGAATCTATGCAAAGAATCAGTCTATAAACTCTAAAATAGGCTCCAATAGAAGAGGTTTCTAGATTTGAACGCGTTGTTTGTTTCAATCAAGTTTTAGGAGCTCTTTATCCAACTTCAACTAAGTCCTCGGAAAGTTTAAATGCGGATTGAAAAGCCTCTCTCAAAAAATCGTCGGAACTTCTTTTGTGCGCTCGATTGTAGAAACCAAATCAAAGGATTTGGGCAGCGTTAAACCGAATAGTTTATCGCATACTATGAGGCTTACTAGGAAATCACTTTTTTGAACCGCTGCCAAAAGTGTTGATGATTTCGAAGTATCGCCCACGTTCTGCTCATAATTTCGTCAACACTTATTGAGATGCATTTGAAGAGTTGTACATAATTGTTAGATACGGCCAATTGGCAACACTTTAATGATTGTCATCTTATTTACCATTATACCGCATATTGCTAAAAACGGTATCTCCTACAAGAGTATGCTGGAGGAAGTCAGAATAAAGCACTTGTTAATCAGACAGCATAGAAGAAGGTGGTGTTTCATTTCGTCTTACGAGAACATTACAATAATACTGTCATGCAAAGTTTTAGCTTTTAGTTTTCGGGGGAACTTCAGCTTCAGAATATATCGATATACTTTCCCTCTCAAAATCAGTATGAACATCAATGGTGCAAGTTTGACTACAAAGTCATTGAAACCATTAAGCAAGACTTTGCCCAGAAACTTCTGCTTTCAGTCAGCAGAATCAATTTTAATTTTATCGGGAGGAATGTAAAAAAGCTGTTAGGAATACGATAGGCTGTGTCTTCCCCTACAACAGCGAAAACATGTTGGACAAATTGGCTCTATAGTTATTGTGCTTAACTACTGAGCGATGGGTTTCGGCTTCGGTTCTCGGGAAAACACAAATCTTACTTTTTTTTTCACTGCGCGACACCTCTCGCAAAAGTCGGATAAAAATCCGATATAAAAACGTAGATGGTTGTCATCGATTGTGCCCACAAAAAGATAGACAACGTTTTGAGTTTTTCTGCCCTCTTTTGTAATTAGTGAGCCGATGCTCGTTGGAACGCTACTGGAAAGAATGTGTGCAATATCGACACCAGCTCATATTTCTCAACGGTTTGAACAAAAATCCCCTGCGCTTTGTCGAGTCACTGTCAACAGCTATATCAGAATCAGAAAAGGTGTTGTTCCTGTTTCGCAATTAATTCCGAACGACTGATAAATAAAAATACACATATTTGCTTAGCAATTCGATTTGAATTTGATTCTCCATGACACTTACCAGCACGCAAATGTAAATGCCGGCACATCACGCCTCGGCGGAGCATCTTAGGTAAACATCCACCGCTGCGCATTTCTTCTCACCGAAATGATATCATCTTTCCGAAACAACACTCAACAAATATGCTTGTGTACCCATACAAACCATGTAGTGACATTTAAGTGTAAATTAAATCAAAAAAAAAAAGTTGGAACACGTTTTTAGCTGTCCCTCCGCCACATACTTTCGACTGTCTTACTGGCCAAAGAAATTAACTCAATTAATTACGACGAAGAGGAGATCACCCACAATCTGATGCGCCGGGAAAGACGTAACTCAAGTCGATGATTAATAGCCCTGCCACGTATTGAGGTCACTTTGCCACAGTGCGCTCGTCGGTCTACACACCCGAAACTAATTTATCTTCTTATGCAGAAAAAAACAACGAAACACCGTCTCGAATAAATCACTTAATTTGCAATGGCGGCGGACGGCGGCGGCCGGCGGGTGCCCACTCCCGCTTCGCTTGTTTTGCATTCTAAAGCCGATGTGCCGTACTCGTATCTCTTAACATCAAACGGTCGTTGTCATGTAGGCGTAGGTTCGATAAGACTACCATCATCGATCGATTGCAATCGATATGGCGAAGTCTACACGCAATGACTCCCAGTGGGCGAAGTTAAAGCCAACCAACCCTAAAATTGTATCCATTCATCAACAATTACCGCCCGAAACAAGAGTGCAGTAGGTCTACATGGGAACCACTATGCTGCCGTTCGTAGTAATCACATGGATTGCACAGTGCAGAGGTCTGCGGAATAGTTTTCGAATATAGTTCGGCTTGTTCTATGGTGTTTTGTGGTTTCGCATGCAATTGCCTTGCCAGCCGACAAAGCACATCAGAGAACCCGGCCAGTGTAGCAATTAATCAAATTGCATCTGAAGCACTCTCGTTATGTATCTCAAGCAGTGCAGTGGTGTGCACTTTTGCATTCCTTCGAGTGTTTGTTGGCAAAAATGCCTGTTAAATAGTTGTTACTGAGACAGAACATTTCAGTGTTGAAGTGTTTGCGGGGACACGCCAATTGAAATTGCATTAACCGTGAGTTGGTTTAGTGCTAATGAATTGTGATCGAGAGGAGTTAGCGAATGTTGTTGGGGAATGCATTTTGTGCCGATTCTGGTGGAATTGGTAAAAGTGTGCTGTCATGACAGGTAACCATTGAATATTTAATTTTAAACCACCTCTATTCCCATGATATCACATGACAACTGAATAAAAACAAACAAATAGCTTCTAGCTTCTCACAGCCGTTTCGTTTTGTGTGAGTTTTTCTATTTTTGGGACGAATGGAAGGGGTCTACAATTGTATGCCGAATCCAAGCGGCTAATTGAGAAGCTCTTTCTTCTCAGTTTGAATTTGAGGATTTTCCTTTCGTGAATCGAACTTGGGGTTCTCGCTTCGTAGTTCAAATTCTATATACCCGCAAAATCTCCCAAGATAAGTATCAGTACGCCGCCCGTTTCATTTTAATAAACGTTCCATCATGTTGTACAGTTTTGATGAAATTGTATCGCATTCGATTTTTTTAAAGATCTAATTTCATCATAATTTCTTGAGTCAAAATTTAGACTTAGAATTTAGAAGCTTGGCGCTTAAAAGCTTTCTGATCAAAGTCAAATTTTGTCATGTCCTGTCAAAATGTGTAATTCTTTATTCGTGAAAAGAATTAAATTTGTCAGTTATTCCGATTTTTTCAGATTTGGGGTGAAATTTTGTGCATTTTTTATGTTTGAGTTAATTATCCGAATTTTATATTATGCCAGGTCGAAATGTGATAGCTATTCTGTTAAAAAAAATTAAAATTTTCAGTATCTAAGTAAAAACAAATTTGGAATATTTTTTTATTCGTGAAAAAAATTCAATATTTCGGTCAAAATGCTTCGTTTCTACGTTTAAATCCTGAATTTTGCTCAAACTCAAGTAAGAAATCTGAATTTTTCGTGTAGTGGTTAATGTTCTCAATTTGTTTGAACATTTTTTTTTGTTTGGGTTTATTATCCGAATTTTGTATGGCAGCTCAAAATCTTCGAATACTTTTCATAATTATTCTGTTAAAAAATCTGAATTTTTGGTATCCAGGTCAAAATTTGGATTATTTTGTTATTCGTCATAAAATTTTAATTTTTTTGGTCTCAAGTACTCAAGTAATAAAGTTTGAGTTGAGTTTTTTTTGTAGAGGTTAATATTGTTAATTTTAACATATTTGGGGTAACATTTCTGAACATTTTTTTATGTTTGGGTCAATTATCTGCATTTGACCTAAATTTGTCGCTCAAAATTTTTCGAACTTTTTCCATATACGGGTCAAACAATTTTTTTAATAAATCCCGGTTAAAAATGTAAAATTTCCATGTTTGGCTCAAAATTCTGTATTTTTTCCATGTGCGGGACAGAAAAATGCATTTTTGGTCTCCGCGCCGGAATTCTCAATTTCGCTCATATTCAAGTAAAAAATTTAAAATCTTCATGAAGAGGTCAAAATTGTGCATTAGTTTACATTCAGGGCGAAAGTTTTGAGCATTTTTTATGTTTGGATAAATTAGATGCCAGGTCGAAACATAAAATATGATCCCTATTCATAACTTGGAATATTTTTCATACTTATTCCGTTAAAAACTGAATTTTTGACCACAATTTCAAACAATTTGCATATTCTGTTTCATGTCCGCGACAAAAAATTATTTTTTTCTCATTTCAAGGTCGGAGTTTAAAATTTTTCATTTGGGGGTCAGTCATAAATCAGAATTTCTTTCGGTATGCGGGTGAAAAGTCGAAATAATATCTACGTCAATTTCTCATGGAGGTCAAAATTGGCATTAAAAATGTTTAACATTTTTCAAACAAATCCGCTTTTATAGTTAGGTCCTTCTATAAATGGTTTTTGACTTCATCCCAAATCCCACTCCCCTGCAACTGCGAGCCATAGAAGTCGAAATGACCGCGAAGAGCTTTCAAAGACATCAGCCATGTGCCTGAAAGTTTTCCGGTACAGTGCCCCTTTTTAGCTCAAAATTTTTCTCGAGCGCACTAAAAGAGCAAGTGAATGTCATACGTTAGATGGTAATCATATGGTATATAAATACTGACACATAACGTGTTTTTGGTCTTCTGTGGTACCACACCAAAACCCGCGCTAATTGCTGTCAATTTAATTGGACTGCAATACGTTGCGATGCGGGTCCTCAAACGCACCAATTAATCTATCCCCGCCCTCATTTTGTTCTGTATTTTCGCAACAAACAATCCGAAATGCCAACCGACAAATTGATTGTTTTAAGACCTTCATGCTGATGTCGCCCCTGTCTTAGGAAAATTGTCAACCCGTCAACAAGGGCATTCAATTAAAAAAAATTATCTAATCAACCTAAATGGTCACACACATCATAACTATGCACGCAAACTGTGTCGACAAAAATGCCAAACGCAATCGTTTCATATGGTGAGTAAGGTAGTCGGCAGTCATTCTGGCAAATGGGGGATGAAATTATTCCCACCGAGCACACGACGTACCCCTGCTGATAATGATCTAGGGCTGGACTGGGATTGTCTTCGTCGCATGAAATTTGCATGGTGCCGAGCACAGACACACAACAGAGTCGAAAAAAACATGCCGCAACAATTGAACATCGTCAGAGTCACACAGACCTATATTTATATATGTACACGTGTATCTTTTTTAATTATCCCTCGCATTTCGGACAAGTTTAATCTAATTGACACCTCAAACGAGGGTTGCCCAGAAGGGTTGCCTTCGGAAATGCGCCATCGCACACATTGCTATTGCTGGGCAGAGCGACTGAGGCCTCTGGGCTACGAATTACTATCATTGACTCGCCTGATTACCTATCCCTTCTCTACATTCATCTCCATCCCTCCAGCCAGTCTGCCGTCAGTGAATTGTCAGCGCGTTTTACTTAACGATAATTACTGCTGATGGTGGTGCATTCGGAGTCGGACAAGATACACACACAGATAGGCTGTACCATGCACGTTCCGTCAAACTGTCATTCGAAACGGTAGTTTTTATAGTTTTTTTTTTGTCAGGAGTCTGAGTTGCCATTGTGTACGTGGAGACTGGAGGTTTATCTATTATTTTTTGCACTGAACTTTCATCCCCTTCAGTCTCAATGGCAGATAATCTCACAGACAGACAGGCTAAAGTTTGATCCTTTTTTCCGCCCCTCGGCCAAGTATAGTAGGGCGCACTCAAACTGAAATGAGAAAACTGGCGGCGGCCAAAGTGCACCCCATGGAGTTTGCCAAACGACATGAAGAGGTGGAGATGTATGATTTATATTCAACGTGGAATAGTGGCATGGTATTCGCTTGAGAGGCAGCACATCCAGATCCAGTCTAAGGAGTCTATATAGCAGAGGAGAAATGAAAATATTTCCACTTTTCCGGCTGGTGTGCGAAGGGCTCTCTGAATGTAATTACATCTGTGGCCAATGATGCGGGAGTGGTGCGTACTCATAATCTTCTTTCAACAGCGGATGCGGTCCTTGTAGATGGGGGCTGTATTAGTTCCGGAGGCTCAAGGGTGCCACAAGTAAGTGGGGAATGAATTATTAAGCTATTATCTACATCACTCTCTTAAGGATGAACGATTTGCCAAGGACTGCTCTAGGAATGGCGATTAGACCGAGGTGTTCTCCTAAAAGGCGAATGTGACGGTGAATTTCGTGACTATCTAAACACGTACACCCGGCAACACTATTGAACCGATTACATGAAGCGTAAGCAAAGTATCACCGACCTTAACGGCTCTTAAATATATTTAAAGTCAGATCCTCAGGCAAGAATTTTTATTTTTCAAGAAACGGTTCAAGTTTGTCAAGGTTGCACAATATAAGGGGATTTAGTTCCACAGTTGAAAGCTATTTTTTGTACCCTCTTTGTGGTACGTTCGCCTGCTTCACAGTGGCCTCGAATTAATGTCCAATCCATGCAGCCGAGCTCCTAACGATCATCAAACAAATTTTCAATCAAACTGAGCCGACTCTCATCGCATTCCATTTCCAGCCCAGCTTAAACTTAACCTCAAAGCAAACATCTCAGACCTTCCCCCCAGTCTCTAATCCATTACCGTACAATGCACCTATTCAAACCTTCACACTCTCACACCCCGCAGTCATATTTATGGCATGCGCTCATTCTCTACAGCAGCATACCGCAAAATTTGTCCTCATTGTTTCCTAACAAGCAACAGACATTGTCTTACTACGAGTAAAACATCCTTCCCCCCTGACATGCCACACTAGTTGAACGATGCCAACAAAAGCAGAGTCCAGACAGTGCACAAACAAGTGCCTAAAATATACGGCTAAAAAATGTGCACAATCCCCATCGCTAACTCCCGCCAAAGGGACATCACTGTGAGAAAAGAGGCTACACCAGCCTCAGATTGCAAGCTTCCTGTTTTCGATGCCAGACGAGAAAAATTTAATAAAAAAAAAGGATCCTGCTGATTACAAGGAAAGCATATAAAAACATCCCCCGCTTCCGCAGTTGTATAGTTGTGAAGGTGCATCTCACCAGGGAAACCAAATATAAAGCTTCTACCACGGTTGGGTTAATGTGCCCACCGGACTGATGATGCTATGGCTGGCAACCCCGTTCCATTAAAGCAATTAGACGACAGGATTTTTTCCATACAAGGAAAACATTGTGAAATATGCCTTTTCAGTGTTGGTGGCGGACTGCTTTTCAAGTGCAAGGATAAAGTAATGAGCGCACAATAGTGCATGTGGTATCAGAATCTTGGCACCTGCATCGCATCGGTTCGAAAGAGTGCAAGAAACTTTTCGGAAACTTTTCTATGGACGGAACATTTCAGTACAAAACAATGGACAGGCAACTTCAGAAGCTATTGTTCGAGTGGGGTATAGCAGAAAGTGTGGCAGCTTGTGATGGATTCGTTTGCATTCCCTTTTTTTTGTTGCTGCTTTCTTTTAGTAAGAAAACACAAAACGGAAGGATACAATCAAACTCATTATTTATGAAACAGTTTTTAGTGTACGTAGTTATTGTTGAGACAGGAGCACCGGTGTAGCGGGCATTTAAAGTTTTAAGAACGTCGTTCACAGCTGGATGACTTGAGGTGTTAATTGGAAAACTTTCAAGTTGAAAAATGGTTGCTATAGCAAATGAGGTTTCTGTGGGAGTGGATTTCTAAGAAACCAAGAGCTGAAGTCGAAAGTTTGCAGACTAATTGTAAAGTAGACGTACCTATCGGTGGATTGTTGTGCGATTCGCTTTATTTTGGCAACAAACTTATTTTACTTCTAGAATTTATTATTTGAAATTTTGTCTTCTGAAAAGCAACCCAAGTAGGAGAAGCTCTCCACCTTTTTTGTTGTTCCTATCGTTAACACAAGTCTAACAAAATTTTATTTATTGATGACCATTTACTAGCTTTTGAGAAGACAGGGCTGTGATTCATTACTTATCTGGTTAATATTTAAAAAAAATCAGGAGAGAATATCAGTCCATCGTAAAAACAGGAAGCAATTCGATTTGGCATTATTTGTTTTTGATTTTTACATTTAAGACAGATGGCAAATGCATCTAACGGGTGATTTTTTAAGAGTTAAGTTTTTCAGGTTGGCAGCATTGGTTAGTAATGGCGACCAAACGTCATCTGTCAAAGTGGAAAGTTTTCAGTATACTCTGCCATTTAATCATGGAAAGACTTACAAACCAGCAAGGATTGCAAATAATTGAAATTTATTATAAAAGTTCGTGCTCTTTGAAAAATGTGCACTATTTGTTTCGACCATATCTTGGTGAATCCGTCAACGGCGAAAGATATCGAGCCTTTGCACTTGGTTGTGAAACAATGGAAATGTTGAAGGATGAATTTGGTGAGCAGCTTATCTCTCAAAATGGCCCTGTTAGTTGGCCGCCAAGATCATGCGATTTAACGCCTCTTGATTATGCGGACAAGCCGAACACGATTGAAGCCTTACAGGACAACATAGCACGCGTAAATCGTGGTATACAGGCCGAAATGATCGAAAAAGTGACCCAAAATTCTACCTTCCGAATGGACCATTTGAAACGGAGCCGCGGACAACATTTACATAAAGTTGTCTTTAAAACGTAAATCGAAAAGGCCTATCTATCGATTACAATAACAATTTTGAATATTCACAATGTTGCGTATGTCAGCGCGCTTTATCGAAACTCTACGATTTTAAATGCCAAGCGCGTGAGCAACAACTTTGTAAATGAAATGCTGCTTTGAGGTGAATGCGCGTTGAGAGAGTACTCTGACAGATTAAAAGTTCGGTTTGGTTTTAACTAATTTATACACAAATAAAGAGCAGAATAAAACTTTCAACTTTCAAGTACTCTTGAGCAAGAATTAAAAAAGGATTCTCCAAAATAGATAAATAAAAAAAATATATATATAACAGTATAATAATGCAAAGAACAACGTTAACATAGATACAAAACCAATGATTAATATTTTTTTTCCAAGAAAATCTAAAGAAATAAATGTATTCGCTCCACAGAAAAAAAAAACGTATTCCGGACCATGTTATCTCTCGAAGAGGTGATCACAATTGGCCACCGAGATCTTGTGATTTAACCCCTTGCGACTTCTTCCTTTGGGGCTATCGAGGACATAGGGCAGCCACTTTGCGATTTGGTTATGGAAAATTTCATGAAAAGGATATGGTCCTGTATGCGTGCTCGTGGGGGCCATTTGGCTGATTTTGTTTTTCATTATTAACGGCATACCTTTCTCTTTATTATGAAATAAACATCCGATCATTTATCTCAAAAAACTGACATTTTTCTTTGAATACCTCTTATTGGAAAACCCTTTAGAAAGTGGGTCTACTCAGGCGTCGCGCTGAACTTACGATATTTACGATCTAAAGTCGATCATACGAACGCTTTATGTCTAGCTAATCTGTCAACGCGACTTTGTGAATTGTTCATGAAACAGAAACAAATATTAAATTAAAAAAATAAGAGAGAAGTTGAGAGAGTAGAATGTGAAGAAACGAAAGTTTGAGAAAATTACAAACTAAAAAAATAAAATGCTCTCTAAATCTCTGCTTTGCAAAATTCTGCAAACAATAAAAAAAAATATTGGAAAATGTTAAAAAGCGCGCGAATTTTGTTAACCAGAATTTTGAAAAGCAGAGTTTTGTAAAATTAATTTTAATTCGTCCAGAATTTTGACCCCAACCCAATTCAAGCTTTATGAAAAGATAAAATGAGGAAGCTCACCTTAGATCAGGATTATTCATGTCGATCTGTATAGGTATATTATATATATTATTTATAGGACTCAGGATTTGATTGAGGCTTGCCTTACACATTCAGAAAATGTCCACACTAATAAGCAGTATTTCCAACTTCTTTATAACCTCAATTTCTTTGATACACTATAAAACTAAATATTAACAGCTTTCCCCGGTGGATTACTCCCTTAAACGGACATGCATTCTTCATCTTTATATATATTTCATATTTCAGACACTTTACGTTTCCAAAGACGGATTCTTCCTTAAACAGACGCAGAAAAAAATATCGATACAGGAAATAGTTAAATTTATATCCCTAACGCGAACAAAAACAAAACACAACTTGTAAGATATCATCTGTAGGAAATGTGACAAACGCATAATTTTTAAATTTTTTCTTATTTGCCGCCGCAACACTGTCTCTGTTCGAATGGATTTGGATCTCTGTGTATGAATGAAGAATGTATAAAATTACGAAGTTTCTGTTAACATAATGTTAACGTTCTCCCTGTATGTACGCTACAAGCGACATTGACGGAAGACCAACCAATGTGCATGACGTTGCCTCTTGTTAATAATTCTGTCCCAAGTTGATTTGAATTTTTGTCGCAGAAACAAGGAACGAATTTTCAATTTTTGATTGTTCTTTAATAAAAACAGTCAATGTGAACATTAAAACTACCCAAAAGCATGACTTTGCGGTGTGTTTTCCCGATTAAGAAGAAACAAATTCCTATAGGCAGACTACAGCTTGACCAACACATAATTCAAGTCATAAAACCCTATTTCAATCGCAAGTCTCCCCACGGTAGGTATCCGCAATAGGAATTTCACACGACAAATCCATAATCACAACATCCCCTGCTGCAACATGATGTCCACAAGTGGCTAACCACAGCATTAGAAATTTATCCCATGCAAAACATGTCAAAGCAAACTCCTTGAGAATTTCCAAGAAGACATGAAAAACTAAAAATATATATACCCCGCAACATCTGACAGCCACATGACGCGCCGTACATCATTTGCTGCCTCCACCAGACCAGCATAAATAATGTCCCTTCAGACGACCCACAGATAGCTATAGCTAGTTAGCCGCACCAACTCATAAACACGGTGTTTACACAATGGCTCTCCACGTTTGCATACGCACTGCATCTTCCGTAGATAAATGTGAAAGTGCAGTAAATCATCATTAGCCGCACACAACATCACCAATTGAATAAAATTTCCTTCACACAAACCTATTGCGAGGGTGCTGCGTGCATAAAACAGAAACCGCACCGATCACGCCAATGGAATGTTAATGGAAATCAATTCGAATCCACTCACCCGGCGATTGGCACACATTCGTCTCGAAAAAAACCTGAGGTTTTCCAATTTGAAAACACACCACACCATCGGAGGCGTGCTCGCGATCAAATTGCACGATCAGTGATCTCAATCGATCATCAATCAGAAGAAAGCTGGTGACTGATGGGTACATCAGCCCATCGACTTCCTAGAGGAGAAATTACTGCCAGCCAGCAGCGGCAGCCATGGATGCGATGATGATTCACGATCGCCCAAGATCCGTTCATGAGGAGCTGCACAAAATCGCACAACTCTCAACTGCAATTGCTGCGGTTTCACTCTCGGTGGTTGATTTTTCTATCGGCCGGTTTTTCCATTTCGCGTTTCTTTGTAATTCACCTTTCTGGACGTCCGACGACGGGTGTTTTCATAAATCTCTCCCTTTGTGTGCGAGTGTGTGCCGCAACAATGAGCAAAAAAAAAACTGGTTAAACCACGTTCACTCGTGTGTTTCTTTTCTATTGCCAGACTGCGGTCAGAGGCTTGCAGCTTAAAGTGGCTACCTGCTGCTTTAGTGACTTACTATACTCAAACCCAAATTGTTTACGTTTTGCCAGTTGGTTTTTATGTGCTTCGATTTTTATTTTAAGTGTAAGAAAAAAAAAATGTATACACAACAACAGAAAATAGAGTAAGTAGGCAAACTCGAATTTCTACGATCTTCACGATCCACGAGAAGAAGGAGAAGGTATAACTTGCGAAACTGGAAAAGTCTGGTTTCGTCAAATGCCCGAGGTGTTGGCGGTGGGTTGATTTATTGCTCGGCACTAAGAGGAGTACCTTCTGAAAAGTTTGTGAATTGTTGATCTACGCTTTTTACGATTTTTTTAAATATTGAATAGTTCAAATTGTAACTGTGCAAAGTTGGTCGGGGATCGTCTCTAAAAGTAGAATCATGATCCAAGGGATGGCAATTGTGAAACAGAATACTAAAGTAAAATTCTGAGTTTGATATTCGAGGGAGTTTGTTATATAGAAAAAAATGTGTTCAAAGCTGGAATTCGGAGCTACTTAGTAGATCTAAGTGGAGCCCGATTATAGCTTGATTCTCCAAACCTTGCATAGGAATGGATGGCCATATCATCGTGTGCATTCCACTTTCTTTGCCGGAAAACCTTCGCGCGGACTCGCTCTAAATTAAAATACTTACAATCACTGTCCATTTTTTTTACAAAAAGCCTTCCAGATATTTTTCCCAACAAAAGTTCCTCAAATCTGTATTCCATATGTTTTTTGGCTGTAACTTCCATAAAGAGGATTTAATTTGCTTCGGAAGACTTGTTTTATAAACCCAAACGGATTTAAGACCAAAGGAACAATTTTTCGACCTAAGCTGCCCCACCCTTTCTTTGAGTTGGACAGTGCAAGTCTCTTGTTTCGACCCATCATCATATGAGTCCCCAAAAAGTTCAATTTAAATTGCTGGCCACTTTTGGTGTTCCACAAGGTAGTTACTTAAGTCCACCTATCTTTATCCTTTAGGTGATTTTTCCGAGTTTCGTTTGTCGAATTGGCAGAACTGTTTTCAATGTTGGCAGGTGGTTTGTGCCCTTTCTGGTTTGCCGTTGCACCATGAATATGTTTACGAAGCCCAGAAACTCGAAACAGTGGTCCAAAAAATACTTTCAGAGTGCCTTTTATTCGACACAAGCTTTACGCCTAGAGCATGTTTATGCAAGAGGAAGGTGCATGGAATGATTTTTCCAGCAGTATAGAAATACCAAGGCCATTTGCATTACCATCAATTTTCATTTTACAGTCTTGTACTTCGGTCAATACCTTGGAGACCAGTATCACCGCTTATTGAATAACATTAGATAATGCTTCCAGGGCAACTTCATTTCTCAGATGTCATATCACTTTTTTGAGGGACAAAGTGAAATGATGCGAATAACATTTCCCTTACAGTTCAAATCCAAAACCGACCTGCGATTTGAATTTCGCTGTCACATTTCGTGGTATCTTTCAGCCCACATATATGTAACTGGGAGTTAGGCAGCTCAATACCACTCAGTTCGGATCCATAAAACTGCACCAAATCCCAAATTAATTGCTCAGCTCAATCTTCTACTAAAATAGAAGGAAACCATATTCACTGACCATTCATTCATTCATTATTTTTTTTTAATAATAATAATTCGCCAACTTTCCTTTTCGTTCGAAAGTCCAACTTTAAGCGCGTTGACTTTTACTTATTTTCCGGCAGCAACAAAATATTTTTAAGACCATATTACTCCATCTATTACAAAAGAATCTGATATTTCGTTCAACAAAAGGGTATTGGTAGACGTTTCCATTTATGTTTTTGTCGGTTTTGACGGCGGTATAGCTCGCATTCGCTTTCACTTTCTTTATGGTGTGCGCGCGCATTAGTTAGATCATTTGGCTGCTGAAGTCTTAATTTTAATTGTTTAATTTTATTTGCTCTGTGGAGAATTATATAAATTAAAAGAAAAAAATTGTGTTTGCTTAGTCTCAGCGGTCCATTTGACATTTTAAGTCAGGGCCGCGCAGTAAAACATTAAACGAAGTGAAGTATTTACAACCACAGACAGTGGTTTACAATGGTTGTCAAATAAAAATAATTGTTTACACCGCAAGCGGATAGATAGGAACAATTCAGATAACAGGAAATTATTGCAGAGCTAGGTAACCATCAAAACGATGATAATGAAGTCACATTTGGTACGTCATGATAACGGGGGGTAGTTAGTAAATGTTGGCTTTATTTGGGAATTTCCCTGAAGAGCGGGTAAATAAGTTGCGCTTAGTGGATTTATAGCAACAAATTCGAGGGAATAATTGATTCAATGGTTTGTAGCAAGTTGTGTTTACCAACATAAGTTTCTATACGGCTTTGCACATTTTTATCGAATTTTATCTCACTTCGTAAATTTTTTAATTTTATTTTTTATTTAATCCCTTTAATTTATTTTTTTTTCATTGACTTTATTTCATAATATACATATTTTCGATGGCTCCCTGAAATAACGCCAAAAGAAATTATGCCAAAAAATGTTTTGGAATAAAGACCAAAATAATTGGGGCGTAATAATTTTGGCTAAAAAAAAAATTATTTTGGCCAGGAAATTAAGCCATGTTTTCGGACAAATAGTCAAAAAATAAAATGGAAATTACGCCAGAAAAAGTTGATTCTTTTGGCATAATTTCCAAATTTGATTTTGAAATAAGACCAAAAAATCTGTTTTATTTCTGGCTTACTTTCCAGAACTTATTATTTAGCCACAGTTCTTCTAAAACAAAACTAAAAATTCTTGAATTGTGGGCCTAGTTTCCATAATACTTCTTTTAAGATTGCACTTAAACGCAACTAAGCGAAAACCCACTAACTTACATATAGGTAGGTATACTGATTACGCGTGACCGCACGTGTTACATCAATGCTCTTGAAATTAGGTAAAAGCATTTAAAAAAATGTTATTTTACGGCAAAACAACATAAAAAGTAAGCCAAAGATTGCAACTTTATGGAGCTTTTTTCTAAAACAAAAAAAAAAAATGTTACTGCATTTTCCGTTTTAATTTGTAAAAAAAACTTTTTTGGTGTTTTTCCAAAAATATTTTATATTGGCTTTTTTTCATTTTCCTTTAATGGAAAAATGCCCAAAACGTTTATGGAAAAAAGCCAGATTTCGAGGCATTTGCGGCAAAATATTTGGGCTTTTTTTCCATTTTCATTTTTTTCCGTAATTTCAAGGAGCCATTTTCGATTCTCTATTTTTATACCCTCCACAGGGAGGTATATTCACTTTGCATGTAACGCCAAGAAGGAGTCACCGGAGAAAGTATATATATTCTGAAACAGGATAACATTCTGAATTGATTTAGCCATATCCGTCTGTCTGTCTGTCTGTCCGTCTGTATGTTGAAAGCACGATAGCGCCCAAAGGAATTGATATAGGCGAATGAAATTTGGTCAAAGGACTTCTTTTTATCGTCGCCAGGTTGGTTTTGAAAATGGGCTATGTCGGTCAAGTAGTTCTGGTACCTCCCATACAAAATCAATATTAGGCCCATCTGTCTCTTTGTCTGTTGAAAACAGGATAGCGTCAACACAAATCGACCTAGGCAGTGAAATTTTGTGAGAGGACTTGCTTTTATCGTCGTCAGGTTGATATTAAAATTGGGATAGTTCATTTTGCATGACTTGTATGCATTGGAGGATATCAAAACATCGGCCAGTCCGATAACACTTTTACTTGTTAGAGTCTAGATTAGATTAAATGATTTTTTTTTATTTAATTCCTTTAAATATTTTTTTTTCATTTATAGTTATATATGTATATAATCAATAAAGGCATGGCATTGCTGTCTGCCTTTTTTTTTTCTATACAAAGAAAAGTATGTAGTACATTCTCCCAAAAGTGGGAGCTTAAAAACTCTCGATGACTATCCTGTTTCTGTGATTTAGTGCCGTTTTGCTGTATCCATATAGTTTGGAAACATTCAACTCTTTATCATATTCCATTACTTGTTCTTGGGCATGTACCCATAAAATTAAATACATCCTCCCTTTCAGCTGTATTGCATATATACCACAAAGGACAGGCGTGACCTGCCCTATGTGGTATATAATTTAATTGCATCAATTCTCCTCGAAACTTCACCAATGAGATCACCACTGTACTGTTTTCGTCCCGAAACAGATCATAATAGATCATAATATAATCGACTATACACTCGTCACTACACGAAATATCTCTAAATTGTAGGTCCAGTCCACAAGAATTGGTTTCGAGTTCTGTGGTGTTTCCGGTTGATATTCAACTTCATTCCGCAACATTGTGCCAACTCTTGCCACTCTCCGTACCAACTATACCTGTTACTAATTGCCCTATGCTCCACTTTTTTGGGTAGACGATGGTTTTCTATCTTAAGAACCTTGAACAGGTAACCGATTTGTAAATTCAAGGTTTTTATAATTAGATGAGACAGCCCCGTTTCAATCGTTAGCAATCGGCGTACTGGGAGGAAGGTGGAAAATGCGCTTAATATAGATTCTTAGCAGTTTCTCAACCGTATCGTACCTTTTACTTTGCCATACTTGAGCTGCATAAACTAGTATGGACTCAGCGACTGCTTCAAACACTGCTGCTATGAGTAATATCTTTATTTGGAGAACATTTTTTCCCTGTCGTATTTATAGCTGTTTTTGCTTTGGTAAGTTTTTCCTAGTACTCACAATTCCGATTTGTTGTCCATTGAATGTGCAGTGTTCGTTAAGACAGTTTCTTCCTCCGTCATTTTTAAAAATCATCACCCTCAGTAAGTAAATAAAACAAATAAATAAACAAAATTTTAGCTGTTCTCTAATATTTTTCTCCAACCATTAACTAAAACCGCAGCTAAATTTTGAGAGAGAGTACGGTCTGGATAAGTGTCACAGAAAACAGCGGTTCTTTGAAAAAACTTTCTTGAAAAACTTAATTCTCTCTTATTTCAACAATTTCAGATCTACGTACTCTTCGTCGAATAGTCATTCAACATTGCTTACTTGAACACAATGATCTGTCAGAATTTAGCTTGAGAAAATGTGCCGATCTATTTAATGGTTACGCAACATTTCGACAGATACACAAAGTACATTCTGAAACAAAGAAGCTCGAGCTGCGTACAACTCGGCTAAGAGGATTCGCTTAAATTAAGCTTAGCTAAATTTTGGAGAGAATACAGTATGGGAGCTAAAATTCAGCTCGAGCTGCGTACTATGATTTGGACAGCAAATTTAGCCCTATGATTAAATATTTTATAATCGTTTTTGGAGTTACCAACCATATTTTTATAAAATACGTCTGAAAACTGACATAAACGCTTAACTGACACAACATTTCAATTTTATTCATTTAGCCATCATAAAGTAACAAATTCATTGACAGCTAGCCCACTAGCTGCATGCCCACACTCCATCAAAAAAATGTACCCGACAGGGTCGCACATAATATGTTGGTTTAAATTTACAAGTACTCTCATTTTAAGAGCTAAATCAAAAAAACAATTCAATTTCACTTTGGGGGTTAACTAAGGTTATGCCGATGAAATTTTAGTGCAAGCCCTCTTACCCGTTTCGGCTGGCGTTCAGCGTACAAGGACCTAAAGGCAGCACCCAAAGCATTGATGTTTGGTAAAATCCGCAAATTTCGCAGTAAAAAAACTGACTGCGACTAGGTTCTTGATTGCTCCATTTAAATTCAAATACGTTTCCCGAAAGTCAGCGAACACTGTCCCACACCAGAAGCAATTGCTTACGAAAATGTTCTGTCAATTCCGACAGATTTGGACATTTTCGCGAGGATCCCCACTTCCCATCGGCTTGTTCATCTCCAAATTCCTCAACTAAACCCGCCACACCCCCTACTCCAATAAACCATCGAACAACTGCAATCAGTTCGACAGCTCCCAGTCATGTGTCATGTTTCCATCGTGAGATAATTACCTCACATGCAGCCCAAAAATGCATTCGATACTAGAGTCAATTAAAAACTGTCCATCATTCACTTCTTTTCAGTGTCAGTGGCAATGGCAAGTGAAAAATGTGTGACAAATTGCATTGTGACATTTCACTTGTCACCGAAATGTTTTATTCTTTTCGTTACCATTCCTTCATTCGTGTCGAAAGCTTGAGTGTGTATCATCAGCTTGAGTAGAAGCTCTTAGTTTGCGGCTTATTATTAACTGTCTCGATGTTTTAAGCATTCTTTTTTTATAATCATGGGAACTGAAAATATCATTTTGTATTTTGTATTATTTCTCGGAGGCACACATCGCTGTCAAACGATGTCATTAAATAAATTTGTATCCTCTTTAGAGCGGACGCAAACGCAACCACTCGCACAAACAGTAGAACATAGAAGAGTCGAAAAAGTATTTATAGAGGGGCTCGAGTTCACACAGAATTTTGAACGCCAACGACCGTGACAATCGGTCGTTCTGAAAACGCACAGATATATCTGTTCCGTTGACATTCCTCCACAAGTTCTAAGCTAAATAATAATTTCGCGCCAAATTGTATCTATATCTAGTTGCTACATGTGCGGACTACAGAAACAGATCCACAGAATGTGTTGATGTATTTTGAATTGAATTTATTCTCTTTCTCTTTGATGATGGGTTGTTTTTATATGGGGCCTGTCAAACAAACCGAGGGGGGACCTTGGTCGTGGGGTGACGGATAAATAGCCTTATGTGTTAATTATTTATAAATTATTTTCATTTTATTTTATTTTACTTTTTTCATTGTTGGTCTTGCGGTGGTGACTGAGTGTGTATGCAGATGAAGTGCTGCATATGTGAATGGAAAGAGGTTTCAAATTTAAATAACGCACACGAAAGAAAGGGACAACGACAACGACTTGGAAGAACGTGACCGAAGGTAGGCAAAAAACAAATTGTTAAATGGCTGCACGTACGAACACATGATGGAGTGTCATAGAGTATGGAGAAGGCAATAAGTACAAGTTGCTGCAAGTGTACAGCAGATAAATTAGAGATGGCCAAGTCGCAAATAAACAGTGGAGAGAGATTGCAATATGAATGTTTTATTGGGGTTGTATTATATTATGCTGTAAATATGCCTATGTGATGATTGGTACCACCAAGCTACGTGTTCTATTCAAAACGAACTGTGGTAGTTGCAAAAATATAAATGAAAATGAAATTCTGCTTGAATTCATTTACGCATAAAAAAGATATTGGATGACAGCCAGTCATTCGTGAACATTCGCAAATTTCCCACCCTATTAAGGAGCTGGAGATTATGTTATTCGTTCAATTTTACAGTCGGAGTCGAGTCATTGGAGTGGTGAAACAATACATTTGATTTGGTTTCTCCTTTAAACAGTTATGATTTAACGCTACACGAAATTCACTTTCCTCCACCGTTGTCAGACTCAAACTAAGTGGCATGCAGCATATCCTTGTGTTATTTTGTGTGTCATCTGTCACCGTTTAAAGAATGTTACCATATGAAAGAAATGGCTGTAGTATAAGCCTGTCGCTGTTACTTGTCGAAATATATATTTACCAAACGCTCTAAAAAAACAACCTTCAGGCCGAATGTTATCGTTTTGGCAAAATTGGTCATGAAGGTAAGAAATGCACTAGTTTGACGGCACTAATCGTTTGGTCTTTCGAAAGATAATCTGGATATTAACCTGTGGTCATTATTCAAATTGAGGTACAGTTGACATCATTTGGTTTGTTCTGTTACGTTTTACAAATTTTTCAGGTACCTACTTTAAAAATCTTACGAAATTTAACCCCTATAGTTCTACTGGTAAATTATGAAGTAAATCCGTCACATAGACTAAATCAACTGACTTTTACGGTTCTTAGAAAATTGTGACTCAAACCAATTAGCCAAAAATATGCCAATGAAAAGTGTTAGTTTGTTAGACAGAAATCCAAATTGTTCACTCGAAATTAAAAGTGACATTGTTGTATGAGAGGAAGAACAAATCAAATGACAGCTAAGCAACTTGTAGGAAAACATTACAAATTTGCTGAAAAGCTTAGTTAAATTGTAAAAGCTGAAAAGTTTTAGGTACATGGATTCGCTTCTGTTTAACAATAGCATATTTGCACATAACACTGTGCAGATCGGCTATCTATGAATGGATAGGCTTCGCGAAGTGACAAAATGTAAATGTCAAGGTGAAGTTGTCAAATCATAACTGCGCATTTATTTATGCAATCTTTCTTACCCGAAATAAAGCCAGTAGGTACACATACAATTGTAATAACAAAATGTTTATGGAAAATATAGCCACAGTGAACTTTTTAAATTTTAAAGTCTAAACTAAAAATTATAAGTACTTTATTCAACATAGAACATCGAAGTTTTCGTGAAATATATTTTCAACCGTTCTAGTACTTTTTACTTAGTTCTAGATCCGATACATAACTTGACAACTAAAAATTCCCTTCAGTCAATGAAATCTGATGAGTGTAGAAACCTGTCAGATTTGTCAGTTAAATGGGAAATTTTTTATTAGATATTTATTATACACCCTCTCAAAAATTCTTATTTATAAAACTTTTTCCCATATATAGGGCTTGCCGCAAGCCTGTCAAAGGTACTGAAAAGGAGAAATCTATTACATTTATCTGTAAGAATAGATTAGAAAACTAAGCAGGTAGTGAGAAATTCATTTTCAAATACAAACAGGAATTAAAAAATCGAAAAGTTAAAAGAAAAAGTTGGAATTTTTGGGAACGACAGTCTTATGCAAATAAAAACAAACTGATCGAGAATAGGTACTTGTAAAATCTTGAAAATTGAAAATAAAAACGTCGATACCAATTTATTTATGATTTCATTTAAAAGAAATGGGACAGATTTTGACAGTCAAAATGATATTTCGATACTCCAACACCTCTATAAGACCACTAGGCAACCTCCAAATGCGTTTAGCTTATACAAGCATTATATACACAGTTAAAAATTTTGTATATAAGGTATATGCGTTGAGGCATTTTAAAGAGCACATTTATAAATAAGGCTGTTATTGTTTTTGTATTAATCTATGAATTTATTTAAAAGAAAATCATGGGTAGGCATAAATTAACAAATTTTGTATTTGTCGTAATACAGATTGACGTTTGACTGGCTTCGAGCCACGGCTGCGTAATCTACGTTGGTACCTATCTACCTACTAAAATTAGATGTTCTTTTAAAACAGTTTTATTAGAATTAAGTTGGATTGGTCCCATTCGTAGATGATGACATCGAGAAAATGATAAAGCAATGGAGCCATTGACGTACATATACTTGTTCCTACATTGATATTTCGTTACAAACCCATATTCAAACAACGGCCAAATAGCAACAGCCTTCTCAATGTAATTTCGAACGATCACGTAACCTATCATATTCTAATCTAAGCTTATTAGATTCACCCGACAGTCTCAAAATGTCCACTTTCCGAGAATGTATTTCAACTACTTGACCAGTTGGTATTATTCGTTATACCCTATAGCTGCAGCTTATCACATTAATGATTCAATCTCAGAATCACGTTAATCGAGCCAAATGGTTCTCGCGCAGATTAAATTAATAAACAAAAAAAAACAACAAATATGAAGTATTTTGCTTTCATCTTGAAAGATACATTTCTATCTCATTCGAAAAAAAACACGACATGTCAAAATGACGCACGCACACATAAAAAAAAAATCTTTTGCCCACACCACTGTAAAAACTTTGTTTGGAAACAAAACTCACCTGTGCGCATATAAAGAACACATATCCAAATAGCAGCGACAGCATCGATTTTTGTTGTATGCGTTGTATCCAAAATAATTTTGACATCTTTTCAATTAATTCGCCGTGCGCTCAACAGCAGCGCGCTGTGGTAAGTATGTTTTTGATTCGAAAATCCGCTCGCCGACAGCACTAATTCATTGACAGCGCATTTGTTTTCGCAAATTAGCCGCGCTGCTCCAATAGCCAGTGCGTTGGTGTGAGTGTTAAGCAAACTCACACATTTCAAATTCACCACGAAAAAGAACGGTAAAACCCCACGAAATCAAATTTATTTGTACACACACCGACACGAACTCAAAATTCGCTGCTGGAAGATCAGTCGGTAATTTTTCTTCTTCTCTCGATGAATGCAGTGTGTAGCGGATAAAATGCAGTGGTGAATTAAATTCATTCAACCAAAGCCAGACAGACAGGTGTGGTGGATATAGAAGCGAAAAAACCTGTCTTCAACCAGTTGACAGTGGACTTGTTGTTTTTTGTTTTTGCTGTTGTTGGTGTGCTATGTGAGTGAGTGAATGCGCGATTGCCAAAAGGTAGAGAAAAACAAAAATTGGAAAACAAGAAAAAACAGCCGCAAAAAACAAAACGAGACGAAAACCGTGCGGAAAATGAGGACAAAAAAGTCAACGACGATCGTGTGGTGGTGTGGCGGCGATGATCGTGGGAGGTTTTTCTAATTTTTGTCGACGACGTTAATCTCAGCTGTCAAAGGTGGACTTCCGATTTGTAGGTAGTTCGACAAGAAGTGTAGTAATCCCAAGTGTTTGCGTTTATCCGAGGTTAATAACTGGTGCTTGGAATATGACATGTTTGACTATTGCACATTATTGGATACAGAAAAGGAAAACACTAAAATTTTTCACTCTTCTTATTGCACTTCTCACTTTTATTTTTTCCTTAATTTTTTTATTTACATTTTCACTTTTGACACTTCAGAGAGAAAGGCAACACATACGGCAGCAGGAATGCTTGTTTCACTTGTGAATTTGGCTTTTCTCTTTTATTTACTCACTCCTTCGCTTGAAATTCAACCACAAACATTTCCAAAACACTCGCGTTCTCGATTTCTACCACCGAAGATGGTTGAATTATTTTATTTTATATTTCTTCTTTTCAAGGTGAACGCGTACAATATGAAACATAAATTGGGTGCCGAAAGTACACACGAAAGCGGAACAAACAATTGTTTTTGACGAGATGGATTTTTTTGTCTTCTCTGTGTATCCAAAGCGAATTAAAACGGAACGCAGGCGAACGTAGACCACACGTAACAACGACTTTTACTCGAATGAATTGGATAAACTAATCGGATTTCGGATGTGGGATAAAGTTGTGGTGGTAAATGTGTGCGTGCGCATTGGTTGAAATGAAATTCACCTTGCTAGAAATACTGCTGCAAGAAGAGGTGGTTGGTTGTGTGGGAGTTTGCGAGTAAAATCAACAGACTTAATGTTTACTGAGTGGCTAAAAAATATTTTTCACAGATTTGACAAATTCAAATTAACTTTGTTTTAATTTCATAGGTCCCACCGAAGTAGGCACATTTTCTTTTAGCTGCTACGGGCGACATCTATTGGTGGGAATTCTGAACAACTATTATTCTCTAGCGGATGCTTCCTTGGCTAAGTGGTCTGGGATAAAATCTGCTGTGCCATCTGACGGAGAGGCACCACGAAGGTTGGGGAACTAAATAGATGTTCGAATTGGAAGTTGCATTGGATTGAGTCAATTGGTTAAATACAAGAGTAGAGATGGCAGTTGTGGTTAAGTTTATACATGAACCATCGTGTGCCTTGTCAAAGATTCCGCTGCGAGGAGCTTATAGAAAATGCACAAGTTACGTAGGCCGTCGAAATTAATAAATTTGACAAATTGTAGACATACGGAAACGAAGAAACTTATTTCACTTGCCAGTTATTTTTAGTAGTGATATAAACTGGTCAACTTTACATATATATTAATGAATAACGAACTAATAAGACAATTGAGAGTTTTAGAAAAGAAAATGTGTCAACTTATTTGAGTCAACAAAATAAGCAGATTGACGTGTGAATATCTATTTGGGACGAACCCTAAAATGTCATTTACAGCAAACAACTAATGAGGTCTAGAAAGCCGATATTACCGTTGTACAATGTTTGTGTTTGGGATAGAATGGACCGGATATCTCCCGTGGCGATTGCTACGAGGAGCTTTAAAAACGTTTATCTGGATGAGAATCTTCCACTGAAAGCTTATTTGCGCAAAAGATCCTCAACTTAGACGAGGAGCCTAGGTATGTGCTGCTAACGAGAATATATAAACAGTTAGTACTCAAATGCGACACTAAAAATGTATTTTGTTCGTTTATTGCAGGGCGAAAAGTGTGATTTTGAGCTTCGTTGTTGCTGACACTAGAGTGTGCTGTCAGCATCAAGTATAAGATATGGTTTGTGTTTGTTTTTAGCACACAACTTCTTTCGATATATGTATTTGTACAGCTCTAAACTTTCCACCTTCAAGCCTTTGCCACCTGTAGCAATTGAAGATTGGACCCGTTCCATTTCGAAGAGAATCTGTCACGCTCACGATGTTTACCTTTACTCCCAAAAACGTATGGCTCTTAGCTCGCAACAAAGTAGAAATTTTTGGTGGGTCCTGAATATAGCCGGAAATGAGAAAGCAGAAATAGAGTCTGCAATAGAATAGGTTGTTGGGTTAAGTGCCTACTAAATATGTATACACGATTTTCTATCCGTTTCCTCTAAAAAAATCCATAAAAATCAAAGCACTAACTTTTTCCTCCTCTTTCTTCTGTTAAAATTTATCTTCGATTTAATGTATCAGCGTTTATTTCGCCAGCTAAATGAGTGGAGACTTGCCATCCACCCATCTATATGAAGTTAAGCGAGCGAATAGGATACCGCCTTGCTAAACTGCCTCGCTAAATTTTGTCTTTGTAGACATTTTTGCATGGGAGATAAAATTTAGTGCGTGCAGGATACTAGGCTTAATGATCCTTCTAACCCGAAGTTCCATTAAAGACAGGGTCCTGTACCATTAATCAATACTGTAGCGTGGAACCGAAAATGTAAACAACCCACTAGTCACCAAACAAGTCCCACTTCCAATTGGACACTCGAATCTGTCAAAAAAGGGAAGAGTTAAATGAGCTTATTCTAGAACCATCGAGTTTGTTCGGAACGAACCGAAATTCACTGGAAACTTCCCGATAGATGGCGGAGCGGATATTAAAGTTTTTTTTTATCTTTTCGAATCCCAGCTCGGATGTAACAATACTATTCGACAATTAAATTTTGCGGTAGTGCGAGGTTGTGTCAAATAGGTATGTAGTTTATTAGTGGATGTTGCCGTCGTTGTTATTGCTCCGGCTACTGCTGGTGTTATTGTTTTTGTATTTTTTCTGCTACCGTACTTGTTGGTGTTGCAGTTGCTGCTGCTGGTTTTGTTGTTGTTATTGCGCCGTCTACTATTGTTTTTTTTTTGTTTCATTGCTATTACGTCTGCTACTATTGCTGGCTTTGTTACTGCTGCTGCTCCTATATTTTTTTTTTGTTATTGCTGCACCGACTGCTGGTGTTGTTCTCGTTAGTAATTCTACTCCTTATGTTGTTATTGTTGCTTATACTGCTTGTTGTTGCAGTTATTATAGTTATTTCTGTCGTTATTGGTTCTACTCTTGTTGTTCCTGATAATAGTGATGAGAAGCTGGTTAGGGGAGAGTGGGGCTTTGAACTAGGCTGGGCACCTTTGAACGACAGTTTATATAATATGTACACAAACTAGATTTCACAGATAACTTTTTTTATAAAAAGGGTTTTCCAATGAGAGGTGTTAATGTGAATGATCCGCTATTTCGCTAGCTGTCACTTTTGAAGCTTTTATTCTTTGACATTTGACTAGTAGAAACTACGCCATTACTAAAAATGGAACGATACACGCTTCAACAACGCATTGAAATTATTAAAATTCACTACAAAAATGGTGAAAATCTTGCAGTCACAGTTCGCAAAACTAAAGCATTTTTTGGTCGTCGTGAAACACCTTATCGGACCGCAATACAGAAATTGGTGGAAAAATTCGATCAACAACGTCGTGTGTCTTTGCTGATTGGGTCCTTGAAATGCATGAAAATGATCCGGAATTCCATCGAAAAATCATCTTGACTGATGAGGCCCATTTCCACCTCGGTGGCTACGTCAACAAGCAAAATTGCCGCATCTGGGGCTCGGAAAACCAAAGATAAGAAAGATAAGGTCCACGCCAACAGCTCAGCGTCGATTCAAGACCTCAAAGACAAAGTTCGTGAGACTATCGAGGACATAGGGCAGCCACTTTGCGATTTGGTTATGGAAAATTTCACTAAAAGGATATGGTCCTATATGCGTGCTCATGGTGGCCATTTGGCTGATGTTGTTTTTCATTTACCTTCCTCTTTATTATGAAATAAACATCCGATCATTTATCTCAAAAAATGGCATTTTTCTTTGAATACCAAAATAACACATCTTATTGGAAAACCCTTTAGATACCTACCTACCCTACATATAACGAAACACACGAGTTTTTACATAAACGAGGAGTAGCCTCATTAACCTAACTGAAATTTAGAGAAGTCAAAAGCAAAAGTCATCATTTTGAACACGTTCAGGCCTGCCCCGACCGTTTTGTTCAAACCGGCCCAACGTGTGTTGTCACGAACAATTTAGCTTTACTAATTTGTTTGTACTCATAGATAAAAGAAATTTAGATTATGGTTCTAAATGAACCTTCGCATTCGAAAAATATTTTTCTCAAATAAAAAAGCTCAACAAAAAATTTGTATACTCTTACAAAGAAATAAAAAAAGAGCAAAAAAAAAAAAAGCATAAAAACATCCAACACGTGCTAGTTTCAAGCGACTACCGAAAAGATGGCCGAAAGCCGTTGACGTTTAAAGAAAACAACATTGCCAGGGTACAAATTTAGTTTACGCTCTCAAATATTTTTTTAATAAGATTTTGTTAGTGCTGTTCAAAAGACCCACGTTCAAAGGTGCCCCACTCGCCCCTATGCTGTTGCTGTTATTGGTGTTATTTTTATTATTTATGTTGTCGTTGTTAGTATCATAGACAAATCATACTGAGACCCCCAACTCACAATCCTCTTGCCGCTGGCCCCTCAAATTATTTTCAAATTCGCCATTTTGTTTTCACATCGGTGTTATGTCAATTTAGAATCCGTGTGACATGCAAAAACATACAAAAATACAAAAATAAATGCTGCCAACTTCGGCAACCGTGGGGAGCTAGAGTTCGGGAATACCACATTTTTTCATTGCTGAATGCCATTGGTTAGTTATTATATATTGTTAAAAGGCGAATAATTTGTTTCGTTAATTTGAATTTGATTTGTTTGGTTAATAAAACTATCTAAAGGAGTTCTATATACTAGACAATTAGTAGAACAAACATGGTTGAGTATTTTCTGCTTTTGAATATCATTAACTTCGATTTCATGTGTTAATTTTTCTTACATAACTGAAGAAAATTTGCTCAAAATGTTTTTATTTTCCTTCAACCAATCTACATTGTTCATTTTTTATTTATATTTTAAGCAAATGTTCACTTATTCCTAAAAAAAAGTATTATCCACACGAAACGAATAATTTCAAATTTAACGGATAAAATTCTATGAACGCTGTCAGCAACTTTGCCCCCAGCGGTAGTGGCATATGCAAGGTGCGAGTGTGTTGGTGAGTCGGAATTTTTGAAGTTAGGTGACATTTGTCAATACGAATTTCTATGTAAAAATAAAAGCGCACTTAGCATTTGCCACCCCATAAAAATATAGCTTATAGGCAAGTAACGGGAAATCGGCCGAAGTTGGTGGTCTCAGTATTGTCTCTGGTTAGTATTACAGTTGTTGTTTTTAATTATGAAGGATCTGATTATGCTGTTGTTGTAATTGTTCATATTGGTGTTGTTGTTAAACTACCTTGAAATTTTTGTACCTACTTTTGCTCATTTTCCAATCAACACCATCCCAGGAACAAAAGGCAATCGAGAAATCTACGAGAACAACACTCACACCTTGATGAAACTTTATAGATAAAAGCCAAACGCAATCTAATACCCAACGATACCTGAAAAGCAATCTTTGCAACTATCGTCCCGGATAAAACGCCTTCAGAACTACCTTTTTTAGCAATCAAAATGCACATCTAAGTTCTATCTGCTGGAATCTCCGGGCATTAATAATGCCTTCCCCAAGAAAAGTATTTAATAAAAAAATAATTCAATACACAGCCTTTCAATGTAAGTTCCTTTACACGCCAAGTTTCCACTCCCTGACAAACTGGTAACAACTACGCAGTAGCAGGTACTATAATATCCCCCTACAAAGTTGCACACATACCTCCCATTCCTCGAGCATTAAAAAAAAAACAACACATTGTCATTGTTACCATACCACAAATTGTATGCCCAAAATACGCAGTTCACACTGTATCTTTACAGCTTCCCAGCAAGTTAATTACGAGTACTCAAGACTCTTCTTTCCAATGCCAATTGACACGTAAGGCATAATGTTGCATATTTCACTGCAACAAAATGAAACATTGTAGTGTAATTAGAACCGATTGAATGAGTACGAGCATTGGAACGAGTATACACCGAATCGGGTTCTATGCTCGGAGAAGTGGTCTCCCTTGGTGAATAAAAAATAAACTGCTCTCATTTATTGTGTTTCTGGAAAATAGGATCTATGTGTACCAACATTGTAGCTCGGTGAATCCATTCCCATTGGCCGCTGCAACACCAATTAAACTCCCATAACGGCCTCATAACCAAAATTGGCAATTTAATCTCTTTGCCTGGCTCATGTAACTGGCTGACTTGTTGACTAGTCATACGCGCGAGTTGATTAAACCCTGCAGATGCGAAAAAACGCGCCTCTCCAGATCATCATCACGGTAGCAATTTGCAATTAAAGAGGCAGAATTCCATCGACCCACTCGTCCATACGATTTCATTATACACCACCGACGGCCGGCCGCCGCGTTGTTTCTTCTTAGAACGCAAACACATTAAAAATGTCCACACAATAATAACGCAGCCGGCTGAGATGGTGTGGGGATATTACGCCACCACTGGAGCGTATGTTGTGCGCACTGACTGCGGACTGCGATGGGATCTTAATCGAGGAGTGTAGCTGTAGCTCAAAACATCATCATCGTCATCGTCACTTCCACCCAGTAGCCCGCAGCCGAGACAATCGCAAGCGTACGTATACGATGTACGAGTGCAATCTGCAACTTAATCCCTTCTGTCTTTGGCGGGGGTACCTATACCTATACTCAGCATCAGCGTTCTGAGAATGCGTCGATGGTGTTGTGGCTGCGCTACCTTGGAACCGTTTTAATTAGTTCTTCCTACTGAATGGAAATGGGAGTATAAGTGTTGCCTCTAGTAGGTAAAATTGCGAGCATCCAGGACAGACACTGACGCGAGTGATATGAGTGTGAGCTGACATGGTCATTTCGCGCACTCGGACAAGGAGTTACACCGATGTAAACACTTCTGGTCTTGCGAGCGAAGACAATATAACTATACGGCAGCGGAGTGACGGAACTGGTGTTGTTGGCCCGGCTAACATGGGCTGGCGGTGATTTTTCTAAACTGCATTCGTGTCGTGTTTGGTGGAATTTAATCAGCGGGAATGAGCGAACGCTGGAGCTGCGCAGGCATTTCATTTATTTAACTGTTTAACACTTAAATGGTTAAAAAGCTGATTGATTTTCACTGGATCAGGGTATGCGAGTGCGGTTAGTTAAGGCTGATGTTGGGTTACTTTGTATATTTCCTACAAGTGTGCGCAAGTCTGATCCGGACCAATTTGAGTCGACGTAGTCCACCTCTCAGTTGATCGAGGAAAGCTCGACATTCGGTCGGTCAATCAGAGTCACAGTTGCGACAGTTTTAGTCGACCATAGAATGGCATGTGTGGGTTGATCTTAAGGTCTTTGGTAGCCTGAAACTAACGAGTGAGCGTCTTTACGGTTACCCCCGGATATATTCTCGTGAAGTACTTTTGAATTTCTCCTGCTTTGGCAGCATCTTTCTCGGTCTCTCCCATTTTCCTTAACCCCTTCAGTATATCCACTACCTGTTTCCGATCTCCGTATCCGCTTCCTTCTTTGTGGGAATATTTTTTTGAAAATTCCCAGCACTTATCCACAAACCATTATGAAATAGGAGCATTCCAACAAAATTGCCCTCCCGATGCATATCCGGAAGGAAGCCGCAACGAATCGAAATCAAACAACCAGAGCACACACACGGCACCTTGCAATTAATCAAAAGGATAACCAATATAACCAACACCCTTGATCAAATCGATTACCCGCCCAGACACAAGTTTAAAGACGCCCAAACAAAGGCGATGCCACTCATTTACAGGTTCATAATTCAACTCCCGTATACCCATTTGAATGGGAAACCCCTTCCATCGCGCATTTCCCACGATTCATCAGCAAAATCAAAAACCTGTTACAGGATATACCCATCATTAAAGTGCTCCGAGGCTGCGACCAAAGGGAGTGTCATCCATTTGTAAATTTCCACACACTCGAAGGACAACGTGATCATCGACACAGCCGAAGACAAAAGGGAAATCCTTCGTACGATTGATTGCGGTTCGATCTGGTGTTATGCCCTCGGTAGGGAACCCTATGGGTGCCCCTGCCTTTGCTCATACTCAACGTGGGAATGCAGCACAGGTGCTGCGAGCGAGCATCCTTGAAATTTAATATCGTTTTCTATTATTTTGATGGAAATTTTCACGGACAGAAAAAACATGAAAATCCTGCGGAATTATTATTATTTGCTAATCCATAATCGATAGACAGGATGTGCGTTCGGCGAAGGACTATACTTTTGCGCACATGTCGATGAATTGATGCGTTCGCTTAGAAATCGCAGTCCTATATTTGGGGGGGCAATTCCCACGGGCGACAGTTGCACAAGGCATTCAACGGGACGTGATCGAATTTATTGCCGGAATGCGGATTTTGTTTCTTTCCTGTTCGAGCACTCAGACAGCGTTTGCCAATCAACCTCATCGATTCGTGTGACTGATGTGGGAACGGACATTCGAACAAATCACCCTAAGCAAACACACACACATAACACGTTTAAATGCGCCGCTAATCATACGCGGCACAGCAGGACATTGATTAGCCGCCTAGCACGCAAACGAATATAGGTATAGGTATAGGTACAGTGTACACATATACCTTGAACTGCACTGCATTGACCACTGACCAGTCCAACAGCAATTTCAATTTCAAATCATTTGATGGGGGGGAAATGCGTTAGAATAAGTCAGCGGCGGCGGCCTCTTGCCAAGCAAATCATGGAATTTCCTTATTAAATAACGGTCAACGGCACAATCGATCACACGCCAAAGAATATCAGCAGACGGGGCACGCTCGCATAGAACGAGAGAGAGAAAAAGGTGCAGACTTTAGCTGATAATACCTCAGAGATACAGATCGATTTGAATTATCCAATCGCATATGAAGTGTGATTGATAATTGCTAAGCGCTTCCTCGAGTACCGCTTTATGGCAGTGGCTAGTGGATCCCAGATGTATATCTGCTTGGTGCGTGTTTTATGGGACCTTTGACCGACTCCATTTGGCTTTGAATAACTTCCTGATTCTTGGCGAGAGATAAGCGCTTCTTTTGTTTACTTTTGGATTGTGAATGCCAGCTTCATTAATCCCATCGGATGGTGATGTCTGTGTGCATTTTCCTATGACAAACATAGTCCCGCTGTCGATTAATTAATCCCGCAGTGCATGCAACAGCCGCTCATGACGAGAAATAGCCGATTTGATGCCGAAAAGAAGCGCTGCTTGGGCGACATATGGTCGGGTGACGCGCTGCAAAATAGACTCAAGAGGAACCGCTCTGGAGATGCACTCGAGAGTACATACTTGTTCCACTAGGTATTAGTAATGATGTTGTGCTCTTTGAATTTATGTGCGCGCACCGTGCCGAGATATTAGCCAGCGTGTTACACTCAGAGAAATGTACGAGCGGAGTCTGTGAAAAGTTGGAAAGCCTATACTGATTTATTGGGAATGATAATAGCCACGTATAACATGTTTTTCTACACCATGTATGACAATAAAAAAGTTAAATATATTCGAACATTTTCGAAATTTACCCTAACCATGTTCGAACCGTTAATAGCTCGTTTCTGGGGCTCACCAGAGAAATATATTGTTTAACGCAATCAAAGTGAAAATGCGTCTCTACATTTTATTTATTATTATTGCTTTGTGAACAAGAAACGGTCCAGCCGGGTAAGCGGGCTAAAAATTGGAAATACAAATAGTTTATCGGCTCTCATTGGCATGATAAAGAACAGGAATTTATATGGCAATCAGGGTCTGCCAATTTATTTTCCCACAACCGCTACTATTATTAGAACAAGCCAAACACTTTCGAACATTTTCGAAATTCACCCTAACTATGTTCGAATTTTAAATATTTCTCCTCTAATGCTCAGCAGTAGAAACAGTTGCTAGGGTAAATAAAAGGAAATGTTTTTTCAACATTTTCTCTCATTAAATATTTTTTTTGAATACCGAACGAATTAGTCGAGGCAGAGGGCTAATATTTAAAAAAGGACTATTATTTCGAATGCATATCTAAATGATAAAAAACAAAAACACAGATTAAAATCGAGACCACACTTATTAGAATAAAAGTTCCTAGATCTATAATAAAAACTAGAAAATGTTCGAAATTTTTGCGAGCATGTTCGAATACGAAATATTTAGACTCTGGTGCACAGACGAAGAAAGAGTTGGTATTCTAAATAATTGAAAGAAGACCGTATTTTCTAAATATTCGAATATATCACGAAAATTGGTAAAAAAATGCAAATCACTTCCGACAGATACCTGTCGAACAAGCTGTAAGTGATTTATAGAAACAAACTTTCCAAATTGGACTTGTCTGTGAATGTCATCAAATCATTGTTTATCCACCATGAAATCGCCTAAGCGAAAATGGAATTTGATTGAGAACTTTTTTAAAATCGTCTCCAGTTAAGTTGGAAGAATTACCTGGAAAAACTCTTCGAGAAAAACAAAAAAAAGTCTCCAAGGACCTTTAAGAAATTAAGTCAGACTAAACAACAAACGAAAAACGCTCCAAGAAAAAAACGACCGAGGAAAAACGATAGAGGAACAAAATATGCCCCGAAAAACGCACCAAAATCCCCTAAAACACACACGCCTAAAATTTTTTTAAGGAACAAATATATCTGAACAGGTAGATGACAAAAAAATGTCTAAAAATTAATGAATTCACCTTGAAAATAAACTAAGGTATTTTAAAGATATTTCGAAAATTACCTAAAAAAAGTCAAAATTCTTACAAAAGAATCGGGAAAAGTGTCTCCAAAAGCAATCTAAAAACATATCTCCATAAAATACTTAAAATTCTACTCAGAACATTGGCCAAAATTCATATGAAATAGGTCGAAAAAGAAGCACTAGGTTCAAAAATCTTTCCAAAAATGTATTCGACATTAAAAAAAAAAAAATTGCCTTAAAACGCGTTTAATTTTAGGAAATAAGATAAAAAACACTCTGGAGTATGGCCTTTAAAAGGTCCACAAGATCGTGTAAACAGCATCGTAGCTATTTAAGAAATCGCTTCAATTAATGTTTCAGGAACTTATCTAAAATTAAATAAACAACTGCCTAAACAAAATCCCAAACTACAACTAGTACGTCAAAAACCATACAAAGAATATTATTCGGGTAAGAAACCACTGAAAAATGTTTCCGAAAGTCTGTTAGAAGATGTAAAAAATCTCCCCGAAATATTGTCTGAAATTTAATTGAAACTTGTCTGAAAGACGCGCCAAAAATCATACAGGAAAATACGTTGAAAATCAACGAAATAAGACCTAATGACCACTGAATCATTTCATACGACCCACCTAATATCAATCAAAGACTAGCATCTTGGAATGGCTTCAAAAAACTCGTTGAGAATCACAAAAAAGTAACCTTTAATTGGCTTAAAAAAGATCGCAAATATGATAACAAAAATCGGGTTAAAATAAATCACAATCACCTGCATAGCATGCAAAAAAAATTTGTTATTAAGTCTCTCAGAAAACTTGTCAAAAATAGAAAACCTTGGGTCGAATCGGCACTTCCGTAAACGAGCTATACGTTCATAGAATTAAGTTGATTCTACATGTGTGAAACAAAAACAAATTCCGTCACGTAATGCTCGTTCACAGACGCGATTCGAACCCTGATTGGAATACACATACAAAAAGTATTGATAAAAATCAAACGCAGCAATTGACTTAAGACACTCACCCATTTCACCGAAAAACTAACTTCAATAACAAAAAAATGGAGTCGGAAAACAGTTTGAAAAACTTCTCCAAAAACGCGTCAGAAATAGTTTTGCTTAAAAATCGAGTCAAAAGTCGCATAATAAAAAAGGTTCTAAGACCTTTTAGGAACAGTTATAAAGGTATAAAGGTATAAAGAAATTGGTTTCTGAAGCTTTCCGAAATTTCCCAAAATTTTCCAGAGAAAAGTCGATTTACACTAATATCATCTCAAAATTACAAAAACCTTTCTGAATAAAAACTTAATAATTGTTGTTGAAAAGCGCCTAAAATCGGAGGGAAGAACTGCAAACGATTTTTGAAACCGTTGGGTAAGTGATGTTCTGTTGTCTTTTTTTAAACGATTGCGATCTTTAAGGCAATTTTGAATAATTTGTTGACTCATATCAGCAGCGATTTTGCAATTTATTCTGTATAAATGTATGACAAATCTTTGAAAACTATATTTTTAAACTTCACTTTTATGATCCTTTTTGGGGTGATTTGGCAAGCATTTCTTACCGCTTTGCGGGTCAGTTCAGGCTCCATTTGCCGGGGCAACTTTGGCATAAGTGTTTAAACTTTTGACACTTCATGAGACCTTTTTTGAATTTAAGTCGGATTCCATTCTTTCGAATTTAGGGGCGATTCTTCGAGTATGTTTGACACCAAACTTCTATAGAGCTAAATGTTTTCTGTTAAAATTTGATAATGAAATCAAGACTAGGCATGCAAGAAATGCAATTTTTCTGGCCGTTGGAGCCCGTCTAATGGGCTTTAATTTAGTTACTGGTGTTACTCCGTCCATCACATTATTTTATTTTCATTTGTGTAAAGATAGATACCAAATATTCTAGCTCCCGTCGAAAAAGAAAACCTCCGAGTCGCCTTGCAAGAAAAATTTCCCAAAAAGGAGCAAAAAGTGAAAGTCTGTGTACGATAGGTTCTTATAAACATTTTCGTACTGCCATTAGCACCGGCTGACCATGAGCGCCACATCTGTTTGCAACAAAGCCCCACTCTGATGAAGATGTGGACTTCTGGCATATCCTTAACAAGGTTACCACTACCGAGCATGTTACAGCTAATGGATCCCCTATCCCAAAACCATGTGCTTATATATATATATTTTTTTTTACTGCTCTCGAACCCCACCAAAGATCACATCTCCATTTTTCGCAGTGTGCACCTTACCCACTAGGCGAGATTTATGCAGGCAGCCACAATATTCCTGTACTCGTACCAGCATAACGACGACGACGACGCGACGCGACACAAGTCAATGCACTCGCCTCCTAGCGCTGCTCGTTTAGCTAAGAGTCTCCTATGGCAAACTTGGACTTGGCATTAATTCACATGTAATGACAGGTAAACACGCCAAATGTGTGCATATACACGCGAAAACCCACAAGCCATAGAGAGGAGCTGTACAACAGCAATATTGTTGCACACCCAGTCATTCAGTCACTCAGTCATCCAGCCAGCCGAGCCCGGTCTAGTGCCGCGAAAAATATAAAAACGCGCAGAGATAAACTATCCGGCAGGCAACCGGTTCCCACTTTGGCCCTGGCTCCCTCCACGTCGACTAGATGCAGTCTTGCACGCATATTAGCTGGCATGAGCTTAGGACGCCACCAAGGTTGGTCGTGTATGTACAAGGCGGTTACCGCTGCGCTCGCCGTTCAACAGCGCTATGGTGCTCTAGAGCACTAGGGCAAGAAGTCACTATATTCGCGCGGCGACGGTCCGCTTTTTTTTTGTTGCTGTTTGGGGGCGACACATAGCAGAGGGTATATGGCTCCTCTGTGTAACTTGGTGCGACCATAACGACGTGCCCAGCATGACTTAGTATGCACAAGTGCGTCGCTCTTCGAAAAATCTAATCAACATAGAGGCGACCGGTACATTCTACAAGTAGCTGCCTCAAGGTGAGTTTGCGATTGACGCAGAGTGCTGCGCCAGCCAGCTGAATGGCCATAATGTGATGATCATGATCATCAGCGACACCCGCACCGTCTCTCAGGAAGTGCTTAGCCATGTGGTGGGGTTGGGTGTGGTGGCCAATTAAAGTGTCAGTGTCATGTGAATGAGAAGTGCCCGGTCAGACTGAGGCTGGAATAAATCACCGGGAAAGAGAGTGCGTGGGCTGTGGAACATGGGAATGTGCGCGGGCTAACTCACTTGAACTTCCTTCTATGGGGGAATTGGCCTTCGCTTGATGAGTCTTTGAATAATTACTGCGACATGTGCAGATGCAGTTGTTGGGTTGTTTCATGTTTGAACAGACTGCACAGAGGACACGTCTGGAGGCAAATACAAATATAGGTGGGGCTAGAAAGCCGTCCAGTGGAGAACAGAGGACAGACAGACTACAGTCAGCTCTTTGCGGATGTCATGTTGTTGGTTCAAGTAATGAAGAAGCGTAATTAGATAAATATTCCTTCGATATCTTTGACCCCGGGACATCGTTGACACTTTCGTTTTCGCCCAGATCCTTATCGGCGCATTGTACGTCCTCCGGAACGTGGTCTTCATCAATCAACCAAAAGGCCTACTACCTGGCTAAGCCCATAAACTGATTACACTTTTTGTACGTTGTACGCAGCTAGTAATTACAATCAGCACCCAAGGATAAACGGATCGAAAACGAAATAATAACAATCAGAGGGATTGTTCTATATTGAGCAAATATACAAAAGGACTATCGCCCGCTTCAAGTGCGGTGTTGAAATCCTATTTGTGTTTTTGAAAAATCGTCTTATAACCTTCCTTTCAGTTTTGTTTGAACTCCTTTGTTCTCGAGTGTCCTTTGTTGGGAATTTTCGCACAAAGGTCACGTAATCAAGGCTGTTGCAAGGAGAGAACTGGATTTTTAGGATATCTGTGCGTCAACTTAGTTATTTTGCGAGTGCCCCTATTCGCATAATATTCGTATACAGGATGTGCGTGCATTTAGGGATTTTTCTATTCATTGCGTAGGTATGTTACGCGCAGGCGGTGGAGCTCAGCAATAGGGAATATGATATTCCGGAAAGAGGAACCTCTATAACAGGTCTTTGTTTGTTTTCGCTGCTGGTTATCGTGGGAAACAGGACTCAGATGGAATTGAATTGGAATGAGTATGATTGTGTTTGGCATTTGGTGTAATTTCGTTTTTTAGATACGGAAGCAAGGACGGCATTTTGTTTGGATTTCATGAGGCAGTTTGGCTTGTCTTACATTTTCGAGAGAGATAGTTGCAATATTCACTATGCAACTTCTTTATGTGTGGATTTGCACTGGCATCATGATTAAGCTACTCACCGAATCCCTAAGCATTTCCAAACTAAACTGTGGCTAAAAATGGTAAGGTGCACGTAGGTTTTATTTTATCGCGGTGCGCCAAACTCATTCAGAGTCTAAAATTTCTCGAAAGAGGGTAGATGTCCATGTCATAGTCGGTCATCGAAGGCAATTTTTTTAGCTTACATTTTTAGTCTTAGGTGATAGCTCACAAGTGTCGTTCATTTGGAAATATTTACACAAGGACTGGTGGTAATAGTGTGTCGCGTTGTTTTCTTGCGTTAGCTGTTTCCTTTTCGTTGACGTTTAAATTGGCCAAGAGGTAGTAGATTAAGTCGTAGAAGTCTTTTCGGCCAATAAATGCTCTGAGCCCCTATTCATCTATTTTACCAACGTCCACATAAACGTCGCAATGTATGCACTGTCCATTTTCAGATGGGGACCATTTCCCCAAATGGTTCCAAAATGAGTCCCCTTCCATCTGCTTGGTGTTTTAACAACGGTCTCACGCCCTATAAAAAAAATGCATCCCAACTTGAACTTAGTCTTCTACAAAATACTAACGGGATGTTACATATGTCCCCGAGACATCTTTATTACATCCTGTTCTACATGAGTGAGCGCCATCTAAAGTAAGTCTGCAGATTATCTCATAAATTTCAAAATGAACCCTCAACTCAAAACACTCATATCTCACCCACAACAGATAAATAAAGTCTGCGCCTGTCCTAACTTACAGCAGATTTTTCAACAAAATGTAAAAATTGTTATCGAGCGCATTTTATTCACTGTTTTGACTATGAGCTGCCTAGGCATCAATTAGCATTAACGTCAAGCATATCAGCGGAATGGAGACGTTTCGAAGATACCCCCAAACGATTTGTTGTCTTACACTTAGGAAAATTGAATAATCACATAAAATATGAACATTGACCTAATTGGAATTTGATATGCAAGGAAATTGTTTATTCTGCTCCTAAATAAGATATTTTAGTTCGTTTCAAATGTCAGTGAGATATTTATCGGTTAAATGGGGAACATTACAATAAAATCGACAACGCATACATTTTGTTCCCGCATTTTGTACACCGGTATAATGGTTTGATATGAGTGGAGAATTGTTTTGTCAGTTTTTGACATTTAAGTTCGGTGTTAACAGGTTAAAGACTTTTTTTTTTTGTAAATTCGCTGAAAGTTAAATATGCGTTTTGAGGTGTGCCTCTTGTTGTATAGTTTTGATTTCTAGTTTGGAGTACAGATACAGACTCTCAGACGGGTTTTTCCTCACTATCAGTTAGGTAGATTTGCACTCGCTGGTGTTCTTTCAATTAATAAGTAATACCTTTTGACCAGTGACCAGAAAATGTTCGACAGTAATGACAACTCATCGATTCTCAGCAAGCGGATCTAATCCAGAACGTGTGACAGATCACGTAGTTCGATAAAGCATGCAGTTTGATGAAGTGCCGGACAATGCAAATGCTACTAAGACCCAGTGATGCTAGACTTTGGAAGCAGGTTATCCCACGGTTATACCCAAAAAATCCCTTTTATCCCTCGTCAACATATAAAAAATCCCACATTTATCCCACGAAATATTAAATTAAAAAAAAAACATGTATTCCATTAAATTCAGTCCTTTTTAATATCAACAAATACATGTTACATTATACATTAACTATGCAAGCTAACAAAAATAATATTTAATTTATTTAATTTTATCGTAGGTTGAATCAGTTTTTTATTCTTAATGAAATGAGCAATTAGGAACAAAATTTGACCAAAAAGTAAAATAATTTTTTTTTGTACTATGAGGTTTGAAAAATCCCTTTGTCCCTTTTTTTAAGCAAAAATCCCACAAAAAGGGATAAATCCCTCGATATGGTATCACTGCTAAGACCCCTTAAACTAATTTCAGTACAAGAGGATACCAGAAGAACCTGAAAGTCGAGACATGCACCAAATAATAACTACCTACTATTTTCTAGCTCTTTATCATAAATCGTTGCATAGCTGCAGAATAAATCAAGCAAATCACTCTAAATTGTTTTATTTTAAGTTGGCATACTTTACTTTGATTTGCTGAGAACGTAGTAACTATTTTTGAAGTAAGTCCGAACTAAATGGTTGCCCCTATTGTCCCTCTGGGTCGGGAATATAGTCTAAAATCAAAATCTCCTAAAACACATGTCCAATTATTTTCTAGTAAGTATTGCGCAGAATATTTTGTATTATAGAGCTCCTAAGAAATGTACACACCTTCTCTCAAAATTGTACACCTTAAAAGGGGGATAGAGAATAGGGGAGCCATTTAAAAAAAAATAAAAGGAACAATCCCTTTCTAATAATTTCTACAGCGTATGAACATCCAAGGAGGCGCAGTGGCTTAATGTGTGACTACTAAGCGAGAAGTTCCATTCCCGAAAAAAAGCCCAAATTCCGACTTCAGGTTTTTCTCTGCGCCACCTCTCTCGCGATGGTCTGACAAACATCCGGTAGTATAATGCCATGTTCCCACCAAACGAAGGCGCCAGGTTTCGCAAAAACATCCAAGGTTTTGCCATAAATTTTTGAGGTGTCGAAGCCTCGGATTTTCCTATTTGAAACCCCTCTGAGTTCTGAGCCTACAGCGTGAACTTTGGTTTATTTTGTGTTCATTTCGCACTTACAAAGGTTTCGGTAAAAGTTCATCGAAACTTCGCGATTTCAGTTTGGTGGGAACATGGCATAACTGTCATTGCAGAGCTTCTCAATTAGCCGCTTGGGCTCGGCATAAAATTGTAGATCATCCCAAAAATGAAAAAAAAAACATACAAAACGAATGGTTGTGAGAAATTAGGCCTACGGTCCCACGGGCCTGTTGTGCCAATAATATATTTTTATTGTTTCTTACTCCAATTTCCTTTATAAATTCTAAAACAAACACTTCTCTTTACTTAATAAAAAACAACAAACAACGCCTAGACTTTTGTTGTCAAACAAAAAAAAATATCAAAACCGAACGAAAAATAAATGCGTCAAAACCCGAAAATCGAAAACAGCAGAAAAATAGAATATATTCAAGAAGAATGGACAAGGAACAGAACACAAGTGAATTCATTCTCAAGAGCATGCAGTGCCTTTTCGTGAACGCCAACTCTGCCTTCAAAAACGGCGCGGAAATGTTTGCAGACCTAAACAAATCTGGTCGGAGCCAACAGCCATATGGAAACCCTGGCAGCCCTCAACAGTTACCACTATCATCAGCAGGCAGCATAATTGTGAGTACTTAAAATCTAGTTACATATTCACCAGTCATACATAACATAAAACCGTACTTAGGCAACCAAATTCACAACAATTGTTGTAAATATGGTCGAAAGCCTCAAACAAGGGGATGTGAAGCAGGTCGACCATTCCAATGCAGTCAAGGCAAATGGTCGAACAAATGCTTCACAACCATCTTACTTTCGTACGGGGCATCACGAGTTGTGGTTTATTTTAGGAGACTTGTAGGTTTTCATCTGCTGAATCCGAAACCGAGTCAACCAAAATTGTAACTATTTCTTCTACTAATAATAAATAATACTACAAAAAATTGCAAAAAAAAAAAATAGGAAGTCTTTGGGCTCGGATTCAGCTGGCGGAAAACTACAAATGTTTGCTCCCATATTTTGCAGTTAACATTTTTTAGAATTGACCTTCTTTTGTTGTTTGAAATTTGTATATTTTCTATTGTTCGTAATATTTGTTATTATTAAATGCAATTTGAAAATCGTTCTTTTTAAAGGCTGCTTGTAGTCATATAATTTCAAATTCCAAAACCATATTGTACTGCATTTGTTATAGGTATATATATTTTTAATAAATTTCATATATAGATTTTTATCTTACACCCACTTTTTTCAATTTAATGTACAAGTTGCAAAGCTATAATATTTTTAGTGCTCACCATTTAAATTGATGGTGATCCACTTCAGGCGGTTTATTTTTTTTTTCATTTTTTTTTATTTGAATGGATTCTCTTCCCTACTTTGGGAATTCTTTCAAAAATATATTTAAGCTTCCTAGGTGTTGGGCTCTAATTTGGCAGGTAATTTCATACAAAATAGTACACAATAGATGACTATTTTTGGTTCATAATTGGGCTCCGAATAATTGGAGCTCATCCTACAAACTGCATTTCCAATGGTCGTCAAACACGGCCCAAGAACAACTAGACTCGGAGCCATACACAATTTGCACTCTAGGTTATCGAATTTACTAGAAAAGCAAAGAGCATCACAAAGGATCGCGCAATAGACAGATGGGTGTCCAGTACGAAGCTCAGTATACCAGTAACGATCATATAGGAAGGCTGAAGGTACTTCGTAGCCTGTAGGCGTCCTGTATGCCGTCATACTCGAAAGACACTAAGTTTCAGCAAGGAATATGTAGAAAAAACAACGAATAGCAGAATAGCAACGAAGAGCAAGATTATTAGGTTGAACTCCGTATGTCAAGAATAATGGTCAAAGGTATGTGTTTGGGATTAACAATTATTTATTTGATATATATGTATTTTCATCTTCATGTTTTCAATCATTAATTACATTCAATTCGTTTCCTACAGTAAATGTACATATTATATACCTAGCTATTTGTTATATATTAACTCATTCGTTTCTTGCTATGTTATCAATCACTTTAATCTCTAATGTTCTCTTAATCTAATGGTCAACGATGTCGTGTCTGCTTACAAACTTCATTTACTCATTTGTTCGATAGTCCACTGTGGTTCGCACAACGTTACAACAACAATTCTATTGTTGTGCGAAAGTTGTGAGTGGGCGAGAGCACAAGGATGGTCAATTATATGTTTGATCTTACAAGTTCTCTGTCATTTTTTGGATCTTGATCGTTGCAGACACCACATCGTTGAAAGCTAAGTACAACCTGATTATATATCTTTGTACAAAACCATATTTGTAATATAAAACCTATTTTCTAATCATCGTGTTTGACTTTAGTTTGGTGCGATTAAAATACCTTATCTTTCGTTCGTTGCTCATCAGTATGCTTCTCTACAATACAATTTTTCAAACGGGCCATCATGTGTTTTGGTACATTTCAGCTGACTTGTAATTTTTCCCAAGTAGAATTCAAGTCTGAAATTGTAACTCGGGTAAATGTAAAATTACTATTGTCTATTTCTATTGAAAATCCTTCCCAATTCAGCCATTTGGAAGAGAATTTGAAGTTCCTTCCAATTAAAACTAACTCAAAACGAATCGTTGTGAGAAGCTAGGCCTAGGGTCCCTACGGACCTTCTGTGCCAACTATTAACTTATTTATTTTTCAACTTATGTTTTTTTTCTGGTTACTTACCGCCCGCTTAAACAGCACGGGTCATATTACAGAAAGAAATCTGAATCGTAGAGTACTTTTAGTAAGTTTCAAGGTTGCAGGCGCGACTTAGGGAGGTACACAAGTTCGTGGCTGCCTAGAACGAACCACTATGCGAAGACCAAAATCTCCAGAAATACGTACGTTGTTATTTTCTATTATTATTTCTGTGGTCACAAGGCAAAACAGCTAAAGTCTGTTTTACTCATTGTTCAGGAGAGCATTTTAAAGTTTTTTTACTCCATTGACTCTAGTGACGTAAGCTGTTTTTTTTTTTAAAATTGTGGCCACATTTTTAAAGATATAAAGCTGAAAAAAATTTACAAAATAGATTTGAGTACGCTGAATCTAATGGCATCATAATCTCAATTTCGTCTAAAGTCGACTTTAGCGGTTATGGTTTGTGACCACAGATTTATCGCCATGTAAACTGCCCACCCCCTCAAAAGGGGGTCACTTTGGAAAATGGGAAAATACCTGCTCAATAATTGTTACTCCTCTATCACTGTGTAGTTTCAAATTCATTCCAAGTACGGCTCGACATTAATTTACCGTGCTCTAAAACATCACCTGGTCCTACTCTAACCTTGGGAAGGTGCTTATGTAACCAAAATTAGAATTATAAATATATATAGGTTATGTTAGGTGCCATTTCTTAATGCACCGCGATCTAAAGCTGTTTTAAAATTGGCAAAGAAGGTACAAATATTTGTCCGTCATTCGATTTAGGTATGGGAAACGATAATTTTTTTGACAACTTCAACCTGAGCACAGTTAAATAGCCCGCTAGGAAACTGACTTGAAAATCACCAGATATACATTTTGACTCGTATCCTTTATTTTAAGAGAGTTTTTTTTTTTATATAAGAATTGAAAAAGAAAAATCATAACGTTGGGTATTTTTTGAAACGAAGTGAATCTTGGGCCAATTTCTTAAATTCTGTATTGGAAAAGTCTCCAAGAAGCTACATCTCTACATTGTTTCTGGTTCGATGTCTAACCCAGCGAATTGTTTGATTCAAAATTTCTTGAAGAAGGTTATTTTTTCACCCAAGACTCGTCCTTAAAATGAACAGTTGGGCAGATAAAAATACAATCAAAGATATTGAGTTCAATAAATTCTGGAAAAATCTTTTTAACATTTCAATAGAAAAGTAGTTTTTCCAATTTGAGGGTTGTTGCCTTTAAATTTTCTCAGAAACTCGTTCGCTCGGTAATTTTTTCTTTCGCAAAAGTTTTTCGTTTCTTCCTTGCATACGAGCTCCGGGGATACATTTTTCAAAATATGTTTGTGGCTAGGACCACAAATGTACCAAAAGCGTTATTCCCAGAAAGTCTTAATCTACTTGTATAAAAGCATTTTCATAGAACAGAATGCTGAGGTCGCCAAAATCGTAAAAAAAAACCATCCGCATTCCAAGGCAAGAGTTTCATTGAACTCAACTTGCAAAAACACAAGCGATGTCTTCTACCTCTGTACATATGTCTGGCAGTAAGCACTCTAAGGTAAACTTTCTCTGACGATCCCTCACAAATTTGCGAAAATCCATTGACAGGTACAATTTAATTTCTCAATTCCACAGTTGGTATCTAGGCACTCCAGTTGAATAAATGAGGACACATATCCACCATCAGGTCGCCGGTTTCTTGTATCAAAAGCGTAAACTTATAGCCACCTCTCCACATACTTACCCAAGTAGTAATTCCTGCAACTTTCTCATCAACGCCACATAGAAGGATCACCAATGCTTCGCTTCGCAGTGAAAAGTGAACTCATCGATCTTAAGCTGTTCTCTTCAAGTGAAACACTGCACCCTACCTCATGAATCTCATGTTTCATTGTCATAATTGCATATTCATCAGTCATCACCCGTGTAATGCTGCCCATTTTATGGATAGAACTTTCCAAAGCTCCCCTGGCTCGCAGTAAAAATTCAACACCTGTCGTCTTTAAATGCTAATTGCCCTACCACATATCTCACAAAGGTAAGCGGGGTAATTCTCAAAAATTTATGAAGCATGATCCATAAAATTGAGTTCCACCGCTTTAGCTCGAAATGCTCGAATGACACTCAAAATGCAACACATCCCACGCACCATGAAGTGACTTAGCTTCGCATCAAACGGGGGCACCATCAAGATCGAGAATCTCCATTCTTTTAGGCCCAATTAAATCGTTCTAATTGTTCTCAAAAAAAAAAAAAATGCAAATCGCTGGCGTAAAATTCCCCAATCAGATTATCACTCTAAGCCTAGTGATTGCATTTAATCATCATCAGCCCATTTTGGACTTTTCCTCAAGCTAATTACCCAATTAAGATATAAACGTCAGCGGAGATGATGGAGAGCTCCATCGGCTCGGCGATCCGATGACCGCCACTTGCGTTGAGATGCTCGCTCTTGTAAATTAACGATCACAATAATGCTAAGCAGCGGCCGTAAATTCTGGTCCCGTGGGTTAGGAAAGTTGAGAAAAACCCGAAAGTGCACTCCGGGTTAAGTGGTCTCGTTGCAGGTGGCACATATGTGTCCCAAAGTCCGAAAATAGCTCTCTCTCTCTCTGTCTCTTTTCTGATGGAGATGCACCCATTGATCACCGATCAGGCGATGATGTGTGGAGAAATTGGCGTCAGGCTTTTCGGGGATACAGGTCGTCATTCTGGTTTGATTGGTTTGGCTTATGCACTGCGGCCCTGTGCGGATCCGATGATGATGATGATGATAATAGCAGCACATGGACACAGCAACAGCATCGTCCGTGACTTGGTAACATCAATGCCAGCGACTGTCAGTAAACCGATGCACAAAAGGAAGTAATGACCCATTGTCTTACTATCTTACTGTCTGAGTGGAAATGCATGTAGTAGGCTTACGGCACCGCATGGCAGACAACATTGTTTTAGCCGCGACCATCATTACGTTGCGCTTGCGCGATGTGCATTTGATTTTATCCGAAAGTGGAATTTTGCCTCGTGGTGCTGTTCGGTGTAGGTATGTCCGCGCGCAAACGAACAAAGGTTCGCGATTGCAATTGTGGTATTGAAGTGTACATAATCGACATGCCGGCCAAGCAGATTTGTATCTTTTACTTTGGATGGTTATGTGGGGATGGTAGGTAGTTTTCTATGGTATGGTTCGAAGTTTCGCCGGGGGTATTTCAATTATATGGTCACATAGCTTGTGGGGATGTGGGCTAAGAACATTTTTGGCATTCTAGTGGAGAAGGGCAAACATTTTCGGGTTTAATTTATCTACCTGACTTATACACGCCACAGAATGTCCTGAGGCGGCACGTTGACTGCAGGGACTAGAAAGATAGGACTAATTTTATTTTGGGAGTCCAATGCAAGTATATTTTGATTTAAACTCAAAAGCTTAGTGCTGCTCCATACATTTTTGTTTAGTTCAAACTAAAACAACCAAACTTTCACTAATCAAACTGTATGACCACGGTTTTTCATAGCTGTCCCTAGACACCAACCCTAACTCGTGAGCATCCCCCTTCAATCTCCAAATAGTTTTTATAAAACGACGACTTCAACTCGTCATCGGCAGACTTGTGTTTTCTTCAATCAAAGGCCTTTTTTATTATGCTCACATGATCTGTACAGATCGTTGATTTCCATGGTATACCACAAAAGTTGGATCTTGTACTGTTGTTGTAAAGCGTGAAAATCAAAGATCTATGCAGATCATGTGAGCATAATAAAAATGCCTAAAAATAGTACGGTCGTTATTTTATAATGAGTAAGTTGGACCACCTCCGATAGCAAGCTTACACATATGAGCCCAGTTCCGAAGTTCTTGTAGCTTGCTATCGAAGGGGCTCCATTTTCTTGCCTTTCGTTTCCTGTACTGTAATCCCGCTGCCTGTTAATCTCTCTGCTCTAAATTAATTTTGAAAACCTAAAGCTCGGATTTACTAAAAAAGGGAAACGAAATCCTTCACTCAGGACATTTATCTGCTGTCGCCAAGCACTAGAGAACAAGTGACTTAAATACGTGCGCAGGTGCACTTTTCTTCTACACCTAACTGCTAGGCTGATGCTATGCACTATACTTCTGCCTTGTTGCTACTTTACTTCTGTTTGCAATTCTTTTACCTGTTGAAACTTACAATAGTTAATCCGTTTGGTCCACGAACCGTGTATGTAGCAAAACGAATTTAGTCAGTAGTCTCCATCAATTTCTAACCAGTTCCTTTCCAACAAAGCCATACCATCAGAAGCCTATAAATAACCTCATAGCGCAAACGAAACTAATCCCAAACGCAGGTTTCAATCAATCTTCGAGTTCTCAGAAAACATTAAAATATGCCTATGCCTACCCGAAACAACGCATAGGCCCCAACTGACACAACTTGATGTCGCTTCTAAAAACTTCCATCAAATATAGCTTCCATTCTGAGTCCAAAGCTATTCAAGTGGAATTTATGGACTCTTTTTATTGGCATTTCATTTGATGTCAAACAGGAGGACGCCAAAACGAGATTTATTGGCGTTCATTGTTTTCGAAAATTATTGTCACCGTTCGAAATAGCCATCATTGCCGTCGGCCATTGTTGCGGGTTCCCTTAATATCTAATCCCTTCAAATATACAATCACCTTTATCCAGCCCATGTTGGCCGATTAAAATTAATGCCAAGTGCCTCCCAGCTTTTGTCTCTCCCAAGAACATTAATTATTATTTCTGACCGAAAATATCTATCAATTTCAGTATCTTATGTAGTTACAAATGTAATTTTGTAAATCCATGAATGGACTTGTCTATAAATCCTAAAAGATACAAACTGAATCAAAGGTGTAAGCGCGGCTGTCAAGTGAAACAGAAGTGACACTTTGTCGATAAATAATTGAAAGGGGCTGGGGATCTTCTTTATTTGAACGATCGTATAAATCTTAAAAATTCATATAATACAAATTTGGGTCCATTAACTATGCGAAAACGATGTGATTAGCATAGATAGATGTGATAATTTGTTTGTGGACAATAGTTCTTCAACAATGGAAAGGGGAAGCACTCCTTACAAAAAAGGTGTGATTTGTGAGACCCTTTATCTTGACTGTTATGTTCTTTAAAACGGCTGAGAAACAACACACACTTTTCGTTATAGAATAGAATTCAATATTTTAAATATTCAGTTTGGGTATTTAGTTATATATTAGTTGAGAGTTAGGTGTGCCGACATGAGAGCGGATGACAACTGGTTTTTAAGGTAGTTGCATGTAGGTACATAGAGTGCATTGTATATACGAACATGATGCTTCATGACGGCTGTTTGTGACGCGTTTTATTCTTTTTTTGCCGGGTTTTTACACGCTTTTGTCCTTTTTTAGGCGTTTTTTAAGAGTTTTTCTTTTTTCGTTTTTTTTAGGCACTTTTTGTGGCGTTTTTCACGTTCTTTTTCACGCGTGTTTTGACGCGTTTCTTAAGTTTTTTTGAATCGTTTTGACGGCTGTTTGTAACGGTTTTTTTTGGGGCGTGTTTTTATTCCTTTTTTGCCGGGTTTTTACGCGCTTTTGTCATTTTTTTAGACGTTTTTTTAAAGTTTTTTTTTTTTCGTTTTTTTGAGGTACTTATTGTCGCGTTTTTCACGTTGTTTTTCACTCGTGTTTTGACGCGTTTTGACGGCTGTTTGTGACGCGATTTTTGGGGGCGTATTTTAAGGCGGTTTTTGATTCGTTTTTTGCCGGGTTCTTACACGCGTTTGTCATTTTTTTAGGCTTTTTTAAGAGTTTTTCTTTTTTCGTTTTTTTGAAGCACTTTTTGACGTTCTTTTTCACGCGTGTTTCGACCCGTTTGTTAGGTTTTTTTTTTTGTGCCTGTTTGTGAAGCGTTTTTGGGGTGTATTTTAAGGTGTTTTTTGACATGTTTTTATATGAGTTTTACCACGCGTTCGTCGTTTTTAAAGCGTTTTTTGATGGTTTTTTTTTAACGCTTTTTTCACGCGTTTTTTACACTTGTTTTTGGGGCGTTTTTAAAATCGTGTTTTGACGATTTTCTTGTACGTATTTTTTGTGACGTGTTTTTAACGCGTTTTCTCGTTTTTTCAGGCGTTATTTGGCCATGCAATGCAGCATCGTATAGGATTTCAGATAGAGCGGGTCGGAATGCTGCTTGGCAAAATTCTGTATTGTCACGCAAAAAACTGCTTTTCAAATTTAAAGCGATATTATTCTTCTTTTTTCCAACAAACAAATTTGAACGCATATAATTTATTTATAATTTTTATTATAAGAAAGTAATAAAACAAAAATTAAATTTAATTTAAATAAAATAAAGGAACAATAAAAATGGAATTAAATATTTAAAACGGGAGAGAAAACTATATTTATTAAGAAATGGAAAATTTCATTAAAAGAAATAGAAACTAAGATAAGAGAAGTTTAAAGAGAAGAAGGAAAAAAACATAAAAAAAAAACAAAACTCGAATTTAAAAAAAATTACAAATTAAAAAATAAAATGCTCTCTACAACTCGGCTGTGCGAAATACTGCAAACAATAAGTATATGCAGAATTTTGAAAAGCAGAATTTAGAAAATCAGAATTTTAAAAACAGAATCTTGTAAAAAGAATTTTGTCCCTTCCAGAACCCGATTTCACACATAGATACATCAATCTTGCTTAAAACAGTTTTAAGACTGCTTGATTTGGTGACGCAAACTAACCTCTCTCATTGTCAAAGCCACTGTTTGACTTAAACTTGTCTGTCACGGAAATCCCCCCATTGAACTTTTTCCATTTTAGGCTTAGAAAATACATACATAGACTCCAAGTCATGTGAATGGCATCATATCAGCGTCGATCGATTAAGACTCTATATGAACCGAAAAATAGCGCTCACTCAGCCCTTAAGCTATTTACAGTTGTGCCAGCCATAGCACCCAGCTTCGTAATCCGCTTATGTTCAATTAAATTAACGCTTGCCCGCAAGCTGTTGCTCTGTGCTATCTCATCCGATTATTACCGCGATGTCACTCCCTGAGCGCGACTTAATTTGTCAGCAATTTGCCACGCAAGGTGTCACTTGATAAACACTATTAGACCCATTACTTCACTGACAGCTCAATTTTTCCTGATACATTCTCAATTAAATAGAAACAGAGACAAGAAATGATCTAAAGCTCGATTTGAATGGATTCTCGGTAAAAATCAGCGCGTTACCTTCAGCGACTCAAGCAATTCGATTCTTAACGGAAGATCAGATTCCCTCATGAGTTCTATGGATTTGTGCGTGATCGCAGCTCAAAAAGGCGACATATCTACAAGTTCAACAACCAGATTCCGAGTGTCAAACCCATGTTAGTGTCACACCGAATTCAAAAAAGGCACAACAATAATTGTCAGATGCTGCAGTCGCCGTGACCTTGTCCTGGATTTCCGCCGAAAATAAAAGTGAAATAAGATCACAATCACAATACCCTATACCATCGGTGTGTACTGTGTGTATGAATATTTCTGCTGCCAACGAGAGTTTTATTGCGCAAGTGTGATATTGTGATATTTGTTTAACTGCATACTGGTGCGGCTGTTGGCAGGTCTCTTCAGGTTTTATGTGGAAAACTGAAGACAAACAGATACCATTGTTGTGTGTATCTACAGGTGTCATCATCATCAACATCAACACCACCATTGACCGTGGGAGCGCCATGTACAAAACGTATATCTTCCTATGCTTCGTGTGTCGTTGTTGTGACTATAGTATTTGTTCAGAGGCGACACACCCAGGGAGACGCATCCCATAGTACTTACAAACAAAATGGGAAAAAAGATCGCACACAAAAGCAATTTGACATCTTCACGCTGATAAGCGACTGCGAGGATGTTTGAGGGAAGATTTATAGCCGACTGGCTTCGTATTCTTGTCAGGTGGATATTCGCTTAGGGTCCTGATGGGTATGATGGCACTACTGATGATATCGGGAGTCTTGCAAGATCCAACATTAGCATGTATTAACGAACACCACACCAATGGGTGGAGTGTGACTCTTCTCCTTCAGTGGTGTGCTCCGCACTATCGTGGTGGACAAAAGTCCTTTCGCACAGACCTTCTACAATGAGGTCCTCCATTTATGCAACTGTTGGAATCTTTCCACACAACATAGTATACCTTGTTTGATTAAAAATCACTTATTGGATATCGATTTTCTTACTTCGTGCTGGTCGGTTGGACTGAACTAATCGTCCACGTTTAACGCATCAAACAGTAGATTTCTGACAGCCTCTGTAGTTCAACAGTATGTACATAGAGGTGTTCGGACGCGACTGTACCGTACCGACTGCGACCTCATTCCTTCAGCTCATCTCTACACGCCTCTATTCGAGCCTTGTATCCTTAGGAGAATGATAGCACTCTCCCAGTATTTCCATTGGACTCCTTGACGCTGGCGCTGTGCTTGCTGTGACGCTAAAAGTAAACCAATGGAGAAAGTTCTGAAGACCCCTTGCCTTGAGACATCAAGTAAGTTGCGTATTGCAAATCAGTGCGAAATTGTATTATTTTGACCTGTTGGCCATTTTGACAAGGCAATGGCTTAAATTATGAAAGTAAACTTTCCCTTAGTCTCCGCATAAACACAAATCCGATCGCGAATAAATACTGACGTTGGTCAGTATAGCCGGTCGTGTAGACCTTTCTTCTTCTCGATGACATAGTTCCCATTGTTGCTGTTGTCTCTCTATTCCATTTGGCTTAGCAGATGGCTGTATCAGTATAGCCTTGCATTTCCACTGAGAACCTTCGTACTAGTTGCACTCTCCCTGTTTAAGGACCGGAAACTCCATGTGCCGATACGAAGTTTGCTGCCCGAATGTCGTTTGTTTATTTTTCGTGCTCATGCCCATGATGAGGTTGAGGAGACCCCAGAGACGTAGGTTCGATCTCCAGCGGGCTATGATATAGAACCAGGGCCCTATTCCACAACAGTTTATCAACTTTTCACTTTGCACTTATCAATTTTTTTATCAATTTGCCAAAATTTATGTTCCTCAGAACTATAAGATTTGATACGTGATAAGTTGAAATTGAAAGTGTAATTTGCAAAGTCTTTGCAATTTTTACATTCTCTTTGCAATTGCTGTTCCACGTACGTTCTCTTCTGCAAAGTGCAAAGTTCATATTGAAAAGTGTAATTTGCAAAGACTTTGCAATTAATTATGCTGTTTCGATCCACAAAAACTATGAACACTATTTCTGTAAAGCAAATTTTGATAAGTTGGTCAAAAGTTTGCAAGGTAAACGATCGCTTTACAAATTCATATTGTTATAACTAGTGAAGCTTTCAAAATGTTAAGACGTGAGTTTTTGATCGATGGTAGTGAAGACGCGGTTAGAACAAGAAATTATAGAGACCGAATTTATTTTCCGGCACTACAAAACTTGAATATCAAAGAGTGCTTTCGTTTAAATCAAATTCAAGTAGATTTCCTTTAAGATAAAATTGGAGAAAAATTATAATCAACTGCTACTGTGCTGGCATTGGCTCGAAAATGGTTGCCAGCAGCATGGTGTTGCAGCTATGCATGGTGCTGCAAAATCAACAGTAATATATAAAAATAATAATAAATAGAACTAATAATACATAAAAAAATGAAAACTCCTCGGCATTTGCGAAATATTTGCAGGCAGAGGTTGGAAGTTGTAGTTCCCTCTCCAATTTCAGGCATTGAAGTTAGCTGAAGTAAACTGCAACCTCCAGGAGCTCCAGCCGACATTTCTTCTCTTTATCCAAAGTTTCACTTGGAGACTTGATAGAGCTCTTCCGCATCCTTGGCTTTGGAGATGGGTGGACAGGTGTTTCCTCTGTCATCGATATTATGGAATCACACTCAGCTGATGGTAGATTTTCTGAATTTCCATTGCTTTCTGGCAAATACAGTCCATCTTCTACAGCAGAATCTAATTCCAGAATATTGTAAATGGCCAAGTCACCTTCAGTCATAAAGCTGTAAATTAGATTAATTAAAACCGTCAAAATGAAATGTGAACTGAAATATGTTCCAAATATTTGCAATAATTTTATAAAAAAAATTCTTATTTAATTGTTTTAAAAACAAGCAAATAAAATATCTTTTTTCTTTGATCAAATGCAAGTTTTTTTTCAAATTTTATTTTGCGGCTCATTTTAACAACTTCTTTTTAGCAATGCAAAGTGAAAAGTGATATGACAGAAATGCAAAGATGATTAAATGCTTTGCGGAACACTTTGGTTTAAGTAACACGAGGTTATACCACGAAAGCGGTGTTGCAGTGGTCCAAAATTTCGGTCGCGGAATTGGTATCCTTTTCTCACAAAAAAAATATAAAAATTAGTTTCATTGCGTGGTTTCTTGGGAAGTTATGCCCAGTTAAAACCTACTCACTTAGATAGTGATCACCTGTCAAACTGCACAAGTTTGTTGGTCCGGCTCTTGTTATATTCTGGCCAAAGCTTCCGTGATATTTCACAGGTAGTGAGTTCTTTCCACCTGTTGTTGGTTTTTTTTTTTATTTTCCACACGCTCTCTGACTGAAGTGCGCGACCAAGATCCATTACGGACCCCTCTCTCGCCAGTTCATCTGCCCTCTCATTGCCGGTTTTGTCACTGTATCGAGGGACCCAGCAGAGATTTGTGGCAAAACCTGCTTTTATAGCCGCCTGACTGTCAAATAAAGATCGCTACTTGGTATTGCCAATATTGACGCCACTTTCGTGATTGCCAGAACCTCAGCTTGGAAAGCACTACTACTATCAGGTAGTCTGATTGAGCAATGTATATTTAATTCCTCCGAGAAAATGCCGGCACCTCTTCCACAGTCCATCTTTGAAGCATTTGTGTGGAATGAAACTGATTTTTCCTTTCCGTGGGTTGATTATTGTGTTCTATTCTTCCCTACTCGAAAAGGAGCAGGTGAATGATCTGTCAAAGTCTAGATAGGGTGACATGTAGTCAGAAGTGACAACGTTCCCTACGTATTTACCTAAGATCTATGCACGCCCAAAGTTGCAAGGCTTTCAAGTGTTTGTTTGGCTGATCCGTAAGCCACTTTTGGCAAAGGAGTCTTCCATATATAGGTCTAGAGGTGTCAGATTGAGAATCGCCTCTAGTCCTAGGGCACTCATTCCGAAATTTTTCAGCCAATTATCGTCGAAACGATAGACCTCAAAAAGCAGTAACTAAGCGCCAAAATTACGAGTTTGAGACCTTAATACAATTCATTTTCCACAAATGTAATGAAAGCTGACGATAGTGAAACAAATTCAGGCGGAACAAAACTTATTTAAAGTTTTAAAAACGATATCGTCCCGACGAATATTGTTATACGGAATCTGCCCCCTGTTGTAGGTGTGGTGCTCATAGCGTTGGTTGCTCCTATACATGCCATTCTTTGTATTTTGGTCATTAACTTAAGATTGGTCGCTTTGTTGGCTGCTTGCCACCAGACTTTGCTGCCGTATGTGAGTATTGGTCGCACAATCACCGTAGGTATACATCCTGAGGATAATTTTGGGGTTTGGTCCCCAACTCCTGCCAAGGAAGCGGTTGCATGCGTAGAAAGCATTCGCTGCTTTCTTTACTCTTTCATTGACATTCGGCTTCCAATTAAGTTGACTATCAAGGACAATTCCCAAGTATCTGGCCCTATCTGTCACCTTAAGGGGTATTCCCTCCAGAGTTGGTGGTTCGAATTGCGGTGTGATTCCTTTATTCGTGAACTTTTTTTTTTATTAGTTCAGTTTTCTGCGGATTGACCCCAAACTCACATTGTTTTGTCCACGTACTTAACACCCTAAGTAAGCTTCCTAGCAGGTCGCTTATGGTCGGTAAAAACCTCCCCTTAGTAAGTATAAGTATGAGCTGACTTATGATACAATAGATCTTTCAGGTCGCAGTGTCAGCCAACTGGGCATGGGATTTATACAAAAAAAAAAATAAGCTGACTTAAGGAAAATAGAAAATCGCTAGAAATTTCTAGTCAAAGAAGAACTTTGTTCAAGAAGTACTCCTCAGTTAAAGCGGCATTACTCACAAAGTGTTAAATGAAAATCAGAACTTCGAAAAATACGGCTAAATCCTGCTCGCGCTAAATTTGATCTCCCATACAAAAAAGGCTACAAAGATAAAATTTAGAGAGGCAGTTTAGCAAAGCAGTATCCTGTTCGCTCGCTAAATTCTTAACTTCATATAGATGGGCCGATGAACAGTCTCCACTCATTTAGCTCGCGAAATAAATGTCCGAAGATAAATTTTGACATAAAAAAGTAGGAAACAATTTGTGTTGTGTTTACTTTGGATTTTTTTCAGAGGAAACCGCAGAAAACATTTGTGCGATAAATAAACGAGAACGCGAAACCAAAATTTCCGTTTCATGCGATAAAAAAACATAAAAAAATTGCAGGGCTTGTGGAGGAACAATGCAAATAGGGATTTATCTTTGGTGTGGAGAAATAAAGTGGAGCAGGATACTAGGCTTAAGGGCTGCAATTCCACCCACCTTTCTTCGCTTTACAATTCGACTTTCATTAAAACAAAAGAGTTGAACAGCCAACTGGACTTGCAACTGGATTGCACCGCAAACTCTTTTCAATTTTGATCTCCAAATAGCCATACAATACAAATGGTGTACAGTTGATAATTGTTATTAATCTCCACAGATTGGTAGATAAGAGAAAATCCAATGATATCCGACACAAACAATGGGATACTAACGAATTCTCCACAGCTATCAGTCCATAAATAGGTGTTTCATAGATCATAGCTTGATAAGCAAATTCACGAACCGTAGTCATACCCATATACAACAGTTATTTCCATAAATTCCCTTAAATCAGCCCTCGACCAGACGCTCCTCAATTTTGAGATTTTCTTTTAATAACCGTCGTTAAAGCTCCCATTTGTGTTTAATGAAATACATAAAAGTCCACATTATACACGAAATTACCAAAAACAAATCCATTCCGAATTGTAATTCAGTGTTTTAATATTCAGAAGAATTTTATCAAGTTTAGGTTATTAGATATATCTATGTCGAGCAGATGTTTTGAAAAATAGTTGTATGGCTTTCCGCTTTCTGCCCGACCGGCAATTAATTATACGCCCAGTGTTCAGTATTTTTTTCTTAAATCAATTTCCACTCTATTATTTCGGGAGAACGTCCATATCCATAGCCTACCATTGGCAATGGCAAATCGAGCAGGTCAAAGCAGTTGGTCGGTGAATGTATTTCCTTATGCAAAGCAATTCAAACGTGTGCGTTGTTTTGCATTTCAAATCATGAAGCGACACATCTCACTCAAGCTGGAGCCTGTCAATTACATTTTGTTCGTTGTATATAATACTTTCTATTTGAATATTCAAATTTCACTCCAGACTTATAAATTTTGCGAAAATTATTCGTCGTTTTAATTCGGTTTTATTGAGGTGGCTGCGGGATTTCTAATTTCAATGCAATTCCTTCTGAATTTCCGATTTCTCGATTTTTCTTTGGAATTTTTTGTTCACCTTTTATGGGATCGTAAAACGTGGTGAGCAGTAAGCACTCATTTTATCTCGGATTTCAGATAATTCGTTTTGTTTATCGTCGTTTTGATTTTGATTGATTTTCAGTTGGATTTCGATTTCATGCATATTCAGAGAGTGGTTTATCGGATCGTTTATGTATCTAATTCGATTTTAACTACCGAATCTGGGGCTTTTCTTCTTCTGACTCATTGTAGGCTGCTGCTATGGCCTATAAGAGTTTGATTTATATATTTTTTGTTGTTTGAAAATGTTTATCTTAATGAGCTTTGTGTGTATCGATTAGCGCAGTAAAACTTGGATGGTGTTTTTGTTCTTTAATGAGCGATTAGCAGTTGTTGAAAAAAATAAAACAAAATAAAAATAATTGATGGGAGATAGCTAATTATATTGGATTACATAAATTATTTAAATTGGCGCTCTGTTATCTGTTTTTAAAGATTGGGGAACAATTAATTTGATCTATGGGAGGTAGGTATATGAGAACACCTTTCACTTGAAGAAGACGAGGGTTTTTTTCCTCTTATTAGACTGGTGTTTGGATCATTAGAATCGTTTATTTTAAATAAAATCCATAGGTGTTATAATTTACTACGGCAGCAAAAGCCCTGCTGTTGCACCGCCTGAAATCGCTGTCGGTTAAACTTGTTTTACATGGTTTTTGTTTTGATCAAGTTATGAAAGTTGCGAAAGATTCGACATTAAATAGGTCCGTCATAGAATGATAAATACAAATGTAGATAGACATACAAATTCTGCTTCTAAAAATTCTGGTTTACAAAATTCTGCTTTTTTACAATAAAAAAAAACATTTAACATTTATCCAAACAATCCAAGTTTGCAGCATTTTGTAAGGCAGAGATGTAAAGAACACTTTCTTTTTTAATTTGTATTTTTTTCAAATTCGTTGTTTTATATTTTTAACTTCTCTTATCTTAATTTTTAATTTTTCTTTTAACTATATTTTCCATTTTCCAATAGATATAGTTTTCTTTTTTATTTTCAGTATTTAATTTAATTTTTATTGTTTGTATTGTTTTTTTTTTTTCTTAATTACAATTTTATTTTTGTTTAAAAACTTAATTTTTATTTTTTTATATATTTGAAAAAATTTTGAAAAAAGCAGAACAAGCTGAATTTTATTGGTTTAAATTTGAATAGCAGAATTTTGTAGGGCTGAACTGAAAAAAAAAACAGAATTTCAAAGAGCAGAAGTTTTGTGTGAGAAAATAAAATGTTTGCAAAGCAGCATTTCGCCCGACTGTGTTCGGTTGCAATTTTACTCCACGAATTGCCCAGAAAGTGTCTGGAAATTAACTGAATTTCTATTTGCGACTTTTAATTCTTGAATTCAACTTTTTCGCGGAGTTACTTACAGAAACGTTGAACGTTTATTTCGAAAAGAAGGATTAAACGATATTGGTGTGTTGGCAATAGTCTTTGCAGGTGACTATATAGTATCACGCTGAATAGCCAAGCTTTTCAAGTTCATATTCATATCCTTCTCATGGATTTCATTTTCGAAGATTCTTTCTTAAAAGGATCTCTCAGAGAACCCAGCAGAACATCTGTATGCGTTAATCCACAATAAAGGACAAATGGCAAGAAAATATAAACGCTAAAGCTTCACAGCCCCATTCAATTATAATGATCCCTTGTAGCCATTTAAACGTTGTTAAGACGATCCTATTGATCTCACAAGCCGGGTAGTGCAGAAAAACAAAAGCATTTATAACGATCTAAGGACCGCAATCTACTTGAAATAGAGATGTAAAAAGGAACTGGATTCTACTCACAATCACTACAAAAACATAAGTCGCCGATTTTTGAAAACTGTCCCAACCATCCTAAGCAGCTCTCCAATTCGATTGGTCGAAACGTTTCTACCTATATGAGATCACTATGCCAATCTTAACCTCTAAAAGTAAACACAAAACCTGATTCCATTTTATTCAAATTAGAATGACAACCAAAAATCGTGCACTTCTAACTTCCAGTTGTAGGAATTAAGGACAAGTCGCTGAAACTTGGCTGTACAAATTGGAAAAACACAACCTCCAACTGAAACAAAAAAAACACTTCTAATCGGCGAAAGTTTTCCATAAATCAGCGTTTCAAAGAAAACTTTGAACTTTGATCCACCGCTGTCTCATCGAAGGAGAATAGCCCGCCAAATTGACATTTCTAATGCTATATCAATAGACGACCGTTAATGCCGCTCACAATCCATCAAAACATCACAATATATCGCCCAAACAAATACCTACCATTATTTCTGTCCATTGGCCTCATGCCATAAGCCACCTAAAGGCATGTATGGTGTATGGTGTGCACCCTCATCAACCATCAGCAGAGCCCCCTCGACCGCGAGCCGTGGAATGAATGAATTGCTGGGTGCCAGCATTTGCTGACTCTCCATTCTGTGGCAGCCTTTCATCCCATGGCACAAATGTAATTCCGTGTTAAAGTCATTTGTCTGCATGATCAGAAGAATTACCTCATAGAGTAGCTGGTAGCTGGCGATCTGTTGTCGTCGTCGTCGTAAAGTAGTCATCGGAACAGCCATGACGAACCGCGACAATTCATTACGAAGAATGACACAACATCCACCCATCAGAAGCCAGCAGCACCAACAAGGGCTTACGCGGAGCACTAACTTCCACTGTCGCTGTCAATTACCGTAATTAGCGTAAAAGCCGAATGTACCGGCTTGAGACAGAGTCCGATCTGATACCGATGCCAGTTGTCAATTGAATTCTACGGAATCCCGGCCATCGATTCATCGTCATGGTGTATAATACCCCCGGTACGATGAACTTCTTTTCCGATCGGAGCCCATAACTCCCACAGGGAGAACCGAGAACTCCCAGGTCTCCGTCTTAACGGACCTGTGATTTTTTTTGATTAAGAGGATGTGCAGCATAAATGCCCCGCATATGTCTCGGCATGCGCCACATATACGCACCTGTTTGTTTAACCCATAGGGAAACCGATAATGACTATACTTTGGGAGCCCTTCATTTCGGTGAGATACTGTGACCGACCGCAACCACACGACTTTACGGAGGGCATGATTTATGGCCTCTTTGAGGTTTCTGCTCTGATGAGCGTTCGGGAAAAATCAATTAATACCGTCGTGGTACGTCGATGTTGTGCGGGGTACCCAGCCAATGATTGACCGGTTAAAATGAGAAAAGACATTAATGCCAACAGAGAGTTGGATGAAATTACCTTTAAACGTCGGAATAGTTATTGGATATCAGAGTCGGACCAGTGGCGCAGTTGGTGCGGTTATGATGGGAAAAGATTCACATTAGCATTTGGATAAAGTTAGCGAGCTGATGGATATCGAAGATGAATTTGGAATTTAGAAAATCTAGCGAAAGTGTCGTGCGTTATGTCGTAAGGTTGATTTTTTTTTTTCTTTTATTTTTTTGAGGAATCGTTTAAAAGCTTCGGTACATCATTACTGTTATGGCCAGAAATAACCATACATTTTATTATTTTTATTGTAGTTAAAGAAAGAATTTATTTTATAAAGTGCTCGTAAATTATTGATTCACCGATTGGCTTGTTTGCCAATTGTTTCCATTTGGTTTATGTCTGCTCTCTGTGGCGGCTTTCCTCGGCTCTCCCTCTCCCTCGTGTTTAAGAGCTGTCAGTTTTTTGTTTGTTGTAGTTGCAGGGTGCCCTAACAATTGCTTTGGGAGTTTTTGATATGGAAGCAGAGTATTGCTGGTCATTGGAGAAATTCAATACATTTTCGACATTTTTCTGCATACGAAAGCTGCAACCTTATCGAATCCCTGATGATTCAACTCATCCGAACCACAAAAGTTTTATCCCGTCTGTTTAATGACGACTGCACAAAAGAAAGTCGTAGATAAAATGTTCTCGAAGCTGCAAAACTCTCTTACAAAAATTTCCTGCGATGGTCCCCAAATCTATGAAATGTTATTCCCCTGTTTAATAATGAATTCGTTTGTTTGCGACCCTACAAATCTAATAAACCGCCTTCCAAGTTTCTTTCAAAAAGCATACAAAGCCACTTCTACGTACGCAGTAATCTGCTGTCAGTTCTAAAATATAATGGCTACCAATTGTTTGCAATTTATTTATTCTTTTAGTCATTTCTGTAGGTAGCATTTTAATTTTTTAAAAGCTGATTTATAAATCTAATTTCCGAAAGCAAAGCCACTCTAACCACACCCTAAATTTTATCCGCTCTAAATAGGTTGTTTTTTTCTGGACACTGCTCCTTGGACAATAAATCGTCAAACATAATTTGCATTTGCTTAAAAACAAAAAAAAACAGAAAACAATTCTTTATACGAATATCTTCGCAGAGCAAAAGCCACACGAATGGGAAAACTAAATATGACACTATTCCACATTCCACAGTTTCAATGAATAAACCTCTCAGTTCATGGATTGAATACTAAACAGGTCCAATGTTTAACGTTCTATATTCAGATGCAAAAATCTTACGTTTTTATTTGATTCCTAGCCATATCTGTTGCCAAATATGTATTGGTACGCATTGTGCGGTTAGAGGTGATTGCATCATAGTTATGGCACAGGCATGTCGCATGTATAGAGCTAAGGTATATACAGATTTTTTTTCTTTATAGCTGTGAATAGCTGGAACAAGTTTAATATTTTCATTTCCTTACAAAATGTGGTACTTTAGAGAACATCAAACTCTAAGTACCACATTTTGTAAGGAAATGAACGCCTTTATTACTACATTCTTATTTCTTATATCATCCATCCAGTATCCACAATGAGTTAACGCTTTGTTCATAAAATTATGTTCTTTGACTAGTGATACTATCTGTATTCTAAATCGTCGGAGTTTTTTTGCATTTTCAAGACATCTTTCAGTCAAAAAATGAGCTGAAGGCAACTAGAAAAGTTTCCGGCTTGCTGAAAAGACACTATAATTATTTTCTCAAGACTTCAAAAATTCTATTTTTATAAGAAAAAGCAAAAGAGCTGTCAATGGCAAATTCAAAGCAATACTTAACTTAACTTACATTAAATCGGTGCACATTCAAGGTAGAGCCGGGAAAAAACAAATTTTATTTGCTTAAGTTATGAAATTAACTTTTGACAGACCATTCCAACAAAATGTACTTTTCTTAATTTTTGAGATTCTGTTAAGCGACTTTTTCTAACAATCTCAAAACATCTTAAACTTCTTTAAAATATCAATGTTTTGTAAAAAAAAATTGTAGTACTACTTCATTAATTACAACGAGTGCCACTGTTTTTGACGTGTGCTAAATGGTTTCAGTTTATGGCTTCCATTTTTTCGATTTTAGAATCATTTAATATTTAATTAATATGAAAACGCATTTTAGAGTATAGGCAAATACTCTAAAATGCGTTTTCATCGTTCCATCAATAAACAAGCCACTGAAACTTCTCTTGAAGCACTGTGGTTTTTCTAACAATTTTTTTAGCACTCTCCGGGACTAAAATAAGAGTTCAGAGTTCATTGTTACGAGGAGTTTAAACAACAAAAATATAAATTTTCTATTCGTGGCTAATGTTCCAGAAGTTATATAACTAAATGGAAAAATCAATTTTGCTTTTAAATTCGTGTTAGAAAATCCTTTTATAAGGGCTTTAAACAATATTTCGATCATTTATTTGCATTTTTAAACGTATGCTTCTACCTAAATGATTTGGGTTTATCTGCATAGATATAACTCACGAGTTTCTATCTCGTTAGACATTTATTTCCGTTTCTTTTTACATTCAACGGCATTTGTTCATTGTTAACAGTTTATTTATGTGCCAATTAAACAAAGTTCGAGCAAGATATTTATCAATCGGGCAGGTCATAATTTTATACGCTCTTTTGCTGCGCATCTGCATAGGACTTTCAGACTCAAAACCATGAGTTAAGTCATCAGAGCTTGGCAGCCCCATTCACACACTGAACGCCGGGCAAGGCAAATATGATTTTAAAATTCCAAAAAGGGTTGTCCCCACCGGCAGTTCCCGTCAACGCAACCACACACCGTAGCGTAGTAATTTTCTGATGATTAATGGAGGCTCACCAAAAAAAAACTGTGACAATCTAAAACTCAGTTCCAAACATTTTTAGCACGCACTAGCTGAATGCTGCAAACGCGCTAGAATTATGGGCAAGTCGCTTAATTAGTATTCAGATAGGGGGGCTGCAAACGTCGAACGACTCGATGACGACTACGACTGCGGACATTTGTTCTCCAACTCTGTTGCGAAGGTACGAGTACATCTATCTGGCCGTCCAATACAAGGAATACCGACTGACCCACTTCGAGTTGAAGGCGTCTGTGGGGAAATTTCAAAATTCCATTAGGGCTCCAATCGGGAGACGCACGACTTCGACTTCGCCTTCGACTCCGACGATGCGACGTGGTCATCAAATATTGATTTCCCGCGATAGCACCCAATGATTACGTTACAAACTCTCTACCGGGGAAAATTTGAATTTCCAGAAAGTGCATTTTGATGGACAGTCAATTCTTAATTTTATATCAAACAGCTTTCGAGTATGCAAGGCGCTATAACATTTTTTTTTTCTGTTCAACACTAATTGCCTTGTTGGGTGTTTGAAGCGCTGACAGGTGTAGAATAATTTTTATGATGGGCCCCTCAGAGCTGTGAGAGAAGTTTAATTATCCGAATGTTGTCGATAGGAATCTATACGATCGAGTGGCATGAATATGGAATTTCATTGTTCTAATGAAGCGATATCCATAAAATCAAAAAGAAGTTGACCTGATTTCCTATTCGAAGGGACAACGATTGACAGTGCTTCCAAATGGCTTAATTAGAAGTTATACCAGGGAATTGTGTCTGACACTAATTGAATTCGATTGGGAGTGATCGGTTCGTGTTTGTATTCGTTTGCCTGAGGTGCGATGAAGGAGCACCACCTGCGACAGACAGCTACTGAATAAGACAATAAACTGATCACTTTGATGACGTCCAGTTGGCACTTCTTGTTTCCGTGTGAATATGATTGGGTCGATGCATCCGGTTTTGAGAGGTAGCCGAAGAAAATCTAATGGATTGAGGGGGAAATTGGGCTAGTATCCGAAATTATGGAACACTCGCTGGATCTAGCAAAACTGGTAGTGTCACAACAACTGTTTCGATAGACATCGTCTTATTCGAGGAAGAGTTATTTGATAGCGACTCATCGAAAACAAGTCGTTGCGACTTGTAAATGTAATTAAAAGGTCAATTAGAATAAAGAAATTGATCGTGTGTAGCAGTGCAATAAATTGTTTGCCTGTTGTAACGGTTGCCCCATGGACAAGCTACTGGTTGTATGCAGTGTGACCATCAGTTTCTATCAAAAATAATCTACTTACTCTGAAAAGTGGAATATTTATATAAATTTATGTTCCACTTCAGCATTTATTTGCTTGTCGTATAAATAAAATAAATAAAACGAATTTTAGGCATGAATACAAAACAAATAAACTTTTATTTCAAACAAAGTTTAAAAAAAATATAATGGTACCTAACCCATCTTAAAAAGACTTAAAAACTAAAATTGCAACAAAAAAAAATTTATAAGTTTTGAAGATCATTTGAAAATTAATGCAAAAACAAAATAAATAAAACTACCTATACGCACAGGGTGTGCAAAACGAACACCTGTGTGGAAAAAAAACCGGTAGCTACGTTATTACTGTACTTTTTGCGTGTGTTTCCATGGTGACATGAAACAGACTATACATATATGGGCAAATAAGCATTAGTGTTACCAGTGCTCAACATTTTTTGAATATTGCGATTTAGAAGTAATAATCAACTTCAGTTAAGAATTGAATTCCAATTTATGGAAAATATTTTGTTATCTAAAAATTCCTTTTGGAGAACAGAATATTCCACTTTTATATGCGAATATTTTTTTGGAAAAAATTTATTCTCTGCAGCTTAAAAATATTCCACTGTGGTCACACTGGTTGCGTGTTTCTCGTTCTGTTTTAAATTCGAGTTCAAAATAAACATGGGTGTCAGCAAAGCAAACTGCGATTGCATCTGTCGGACTCGTTACGAATTGGGATTATTAACCAATATACCTGTGTTAGTCGTGAGAAAACATTGACAACCAAGGTGACACTTTACTAAAGAAGAACCTATCGAATAGCCGGCTAAAAAGGGCTGCGACCAAATATACAAAAAGCGGGAAATTGTACAAAACACTTTCAGCGACAATGCAACTGCATGAGCAGTCTACGAAAAGTCTTCGTATAAGTATTTTTAGCATGTAAAAGCCAGTTACACAATATCCAGAGGATTCGAAAAAAAACTGTGTTGCCCACTTTATACCCGCACCAGTTTTTTCTTTTATTTAATCCCTCTAATGCTTACCCACTTTAAACGTCGATGAAAAGAAGTCAGAAGAACGAATACAACGCGACACACGATTACCACTAGTCCGCGCGCAAACATTTCCCCCTTACTGAAAATAAAATGCGAGGTAATATTGACAAAATTTAATTGTAAAATTTCAAACGAAAATAGTTTTGTTGAACTGAAAAAAAATTGTTGCAATGATAACTTAAATTTATCAAATCAACTTAAGTTTTATCAATTTGAACGATATTTTGTCAAACGGATAAAACATTTACCACAAAACTACTTTGTCATATTAAGAAAACACAATTTTAAATTTAATAAATCGATATTAACAAGTGTTTGTTGTTTCTAAAAAAAAAACAGAACAAAAAAAATCACTTTTTGTTAAATTGACAAAACTTATGCAAAATGTTTGTTAGCCAAACAAAATACAGATTAGAAATACTACAAACATTCTGTTGAAATCAGCATTTGTTTAAAGATTTAACATACATTTTGTTGAATTAATAACACAAGTGTTGAATTAAAAAAAATACAATTTAAATAGGGTAATCAATTCAATGCATTGCACGCAAAGTAAATTAGTTTGTTAATGTGCATACAAATAACCTAAAAAAGTAAGTTCAACATTTTACTAGTAAATAAATCCGTTTATGGATGAGGACAGGTAAAATGGAAAACATGTAAATTGGTAAGGATTTCAATTCGGTAATATAGAATTATTTAATATGCATATTACTATCTTAAAATACATAGATCAAATTTGACTTCAATGCTATGTTCCCGGATTCTTTAACCGAAACTAAAAGACGCAACTTTAAATGGTGAAGGAGATGACTACATATATATCGTTGTCAGTGTTTAAGGTATAGCGGATCTTCTTATTTTCAATTTAGATAAAGGCATTCGGTATCACTAGCAGACCTATTCTGCTATTCATCGGGGGGAAGTTTTCTTCAATTTTCACAGCACACTATTCTACTAATCATTCGAATCGAATGTGGATTTACCTCGTTAGTGTCGGTAACGTCGATAATACTGTGCGGTATTGTCTTATTCACGTGTATGCGACATTCTATACAATTCAGATCCGCATGTCAAATATTGTGGATTTGAAATTAAATTGATCGTCTTTCTGGTTTGTGTTTGATAAAATGTTAGTAAACAGTGCATTATTTCGCTGTGGAGGTGGAAGATTCGATTCAACAATATTCAATACGTACTGGAATGCTTTTTTACTTAAGCGAAAGTTTTTGTCAAACCTACGGTTTTGAAATAATTGATTTATCTATTAAAAATTGAAAATGAATCAACTAACGTTTCATCCGGCATTTTCGTGATATCTTTTTTGGATTCTCTAACGTTTCTGCGAAGTTCTCTGTTTGATGATACTCTTATTCCACTGTTCGAAGGTGGGAAAAAAAGTCCAATACTACCCATACAAACTTCTTATGGATTTCACGTGAACAGCTGTTGAATTGAATGTCAAATTCGTTTGGATAATGTAGTTCACCCGATGGATAGCAGAATGGAAAGGCACATTGAAAGGGAAACGAATGGGTAAATCGAATCTACGATTCACGTGAATACCAGAATAGGGCTGTATGCCTTAAAAGTAATATCTATTTTCAGGTTTTTAATTTAACATTATGCATATTTTGATATTTTCTATGTTGTCCAGTAAAAATAATGTAATATAATTTCTATATTTCTTTTTTTAAATAAATATTATTGCTAAACTTATTTATTTTGTGTATCATTTATTGAAAATGTTATCCACATAATAATTTATTTGTTGAATCAACAAATTAAAATTATGGAACTGAGAGAATAATTCAGCAATTTTCTTATAGATTCAACAAAAGACAGATTTAGTACTGACAGATTATTTCTCTAATATCAACAATATTAGCTGTTTGATTGCATTAACAACTTTTTTGTAAATTTAACAAAAATATAAAGGTCAAATTGATAATCAAGCACAAATAAACAATTTTTGTTACCATAACAATTTTTTAGTTATCACAACAAAAGTTTTAAGACAAGATAAAACTCATTAAAATTTTGTCAATTTTAGAACAATTCGTTGGACGTATATTGACAAAAAAATTGTTGAATCGAGCCTAATTTTTATCAAATATACCAGGGTTATATTTTCAGTGAATGAGAGACACATGAAACAGTAAAATTTGCTTGAACAAATTGTATGCTCCGCCGAACGACCGACACACTTCCCTCAATTTAAAGCTTGTACATCGTCTAAATCAGTTGGCCGATCGTGATGAATTAAGAGAGTTAAATGCAGCTCTATGGTAAGTCCTTTGCTGTTTTGAAAAATCCCTATGGATTGGAGTGAGCAATTTTAACATGAGGTCTAAGCAAATCCACATACAAAGAGACAAACTTTTCAATACCTTGCGATTTGACACCTTGCTAATTTTTCTCTGGGGCTGCATCCTTCAGAAATCATGTAGCACATTCCCTTTCCCAGTGATCCAAACGTCAGAATTTGGGAAGTTTTGGTGAACAAGTTGTTGGTACTGTGGAAGTCCAATACCGTCTCTACGAAAGTTATCGAGATGCAAGGAGAGTATTTTTTAAGGGTTTTGGTTTGACAATATTTTTTTATATAGTGGCAATCTATTTGACAGCTGACAAACTATTTGTGCTTAACTCTTTTCATACGAATCGACTTACCTACTCTAGTGAAACTCTTGTAATTTGGGTGCATTCATTCGAAAATTATGGTTTAGCAAGCTGAACTTACCGTACGCCGTGTCCAATTTACAGTCAACATAATCCTGACTCCGATTCAGTTATTGAATTAGCATTGAAGTCCCATTTCTAAAAGCATGATCATACTTTGCAATTGACTATAATACAGCAGTCTGTTTGAACATCATGTTATACCTTGATGGATGCTACAATTTAGCTCTTTTTAATTGCGACCTGTCAGTAATCAAGCTGTCGAAATACAAGAACGTTATTTTTAGAAGAACAGCGTCATTGGTGACGTGTCTACCCTAGCATATCCGTATAACACTTCAATCAATCATTCCCCGTCGTGGTAACATTTCAAGCCATCATCGCTTAAAAAAAAATATGACAAATGCTGCCTGTCAGGTCGTACTGCTGTAGAAGTCAAAACAGCGTACACATAATCAATAACACATCTCTTCTGAGCCAATCAACATACCAAGCCACATACCTTCGCCATAGCGAACAACTCCAGATCTTTGTACTCGTACCTATAACCGATGAAGACGAGGAAGCTTAACCAATTAGTGCTGCTCTGGAGCAGCACATAAACACCATCAACGTACAGCGGCACACTCAGCTCGCATCACAGCAGAACAGTTAACAAAATTATGCAATTATTGAGACCATAATATAGAAAAATTATTAATCATCGCGTGCCAACAATTTCAGCACAACATCACTGCGGCACCGGCATCTGAGGCGTTAAACTCTTCTTCATTCGTCGTGTGTGCCCGGTCCCATACCCGTATGTGCTGCTCAACTCAGACAAGCTGGCTTGGTGATTCAACTGGATGTCACAGGAATGAGGAAAGAATCTAGTTTGAGACTTATTAAAGCTTCACCTCATCAAGACCTGTGTGTGACACCAAAGCCTGTGTTTCTCTGTGTCTTTTTGTGTGCGTACAACTCCTACATCGCACTTGCATAATATTGTTGTATAGAGCTGCTGATGCGCCTGTCATTCTTTGCACAAAGAGCCCCGTTCAGGGTGGTTCCTCGGCAAGACTCTCTTCCTGGACTGAGACAGGTACCATCACCAGAGTCTGTCGCCAATTAATGTTTAATTAACAAGACAACCTTGGGCAATTGAAGATACGATGGGGCTGTGGCAGCCAGTGCTGCTCTATTAAATCCGATGTCCTTAGGCGGGGGGTTTGTTTCTTTTCTTTTCCTGGACAGCATAAATGTCCCATTGCACGACGATGCAAGATTGATGGCTTGAACGATTTACCGCATACAATTACGGGCATTAGGGATGATGGCTTTTTCTATTGGCACATCTCTTTTTACATAACAAACGTGGTCGGGAATATGTCAACCAGTCGTCTTGTGTATAATGGGAGTTTCAGGAGGAATGCCCTAACGAGGTGGCATCTCATTAAATAGCTTAATGGGTGGCCGAACGTGTTAATTGGAATTGGATGTACCGTTACAAAGCAATTGTTGTGTACATATTCAAATGTGGATTGGGGTTGGTCGATTGCGACGTCTAGCGGAATTGTTTTGTTGTCCTTTCCGATGAATGGCTCTTATTTTTCAAATTGATTTTTTTTTTGGTGCCATTTGGTCTTCAGACATAGGGTCGCATGAATAAAAACTAGCATTTGCTTTGAGTAAAAGTATTTAGCAAAGTAAAACCCCTGAACAATTTGCTTTGAATCGGTATGAATAAAAACCTAGTTTGCTAAAGTAAGTTCGAAAATTCGAACATAGCATTTACTACGCTATTCATGTCCTTGCCTTGCTATTTCTGTCAAACTTGACAAGTGGCAACTGTTCAGTCTCCGGTGGTTTGTTTATTTTGAATTTATTTTAAAAATTTTCAAAAGTGACAAACAAATTCAAAAGAAAAAGTGAAAATAAATAAATAAAAAAGAAGAAAAAAATATGCAGAGCGACGAAGGGGACTATTTGGAAGAGCTTTATGCTAAGCATAAGTGCATCTATATTCGATTTTGAACTGACTCTTCTGAATTTTAGCAGACGATGAGGAACTTCCATCTACCACGTCTACTCCCAAGAGTGATCAGAATGAGTTGGTGTTTGTCCAGGCCATAGAAGGTGTACGAAAGATTTTACTTGGCAAATCCCAAACTCCAACAATCAAAACGTTTTTAAAAAAAAAACTTATCGCATCCATGAAAACTCACAATGCGTAGATTGTTTTATGTCAAAAATGTGCGTACAAAATATTTAGCAAATGGTCTGAGTCAACTAAATAGCAGACTCTGAATTTGCATAGCATTTGCTTTGTCTGATAAATTTGATTCATACCAATCTGAGTAAAAGGTCAGTGCCGCCGCTTTTCGAACATGTCAAAAGTTGAACTAACTCAAATTGGTTTTTATTCATACGAAATGTAGCAAATGCTTCGATTTTGACATTTCTCGTGAGTAAAAGCAATTGCTACGTTTTATTCATACGACTCACAGTGTTATATTTTTTTGCGAAGAAGCGCTTTCAAAACCTTTGATCTTTAACAAAAAACCGTGAGTCAAGTTTTTCAAGCATGTTCTGACAAGAACTGTATTTACATCACGCATGCGCATATTTGCACAAGACGGAACAGAGAGATCCGTTTCCGCAGTCAATACTATTAAAAGCGTAAGAATTAGATCACAAAATAGACGCATCAAATGTAAGCATGTTCTACCTAGAATAGATACGTAAAACGGAAATAAACACAAAATCCGGCTTCTATTTCTGGTTTGAAATGTGAGTGGTAATTGGTGTTAGTAAATTAAGCCAACAATTCATCAATCAGTTATACGAAATAAATAAATTACTGTCCGTTCATCACCCGAGGACATTTTGTTTTATAGGAAAGGGAAATGTCGTAAGCCATCGCTATAAAAATATCAACATGCTGAATACCACGTAAACAAGATGGCTGACCGAAATACGTATCACGTATTTTTACGCGTTAGGTAATGCTGTCTCTTTCATTCAGCTTTTTAATATTGGGCATCATATTAATCTGCCATGTTAGGAATGAATGCAGTATCATTTTTGAATAAGTTGTAAAAATAACCTTGGAGACTTTAAGATCTCTGTTCTTCCGTCAAATATGTGGGTCGTTTAAAGGTTGCATTACTGCCTGCGATATTTCCTGATCTGGCATAAAGGACTTAGTGCCACTGTCCACACCGTCGCAGTAGGGCAATATGATCAAATGAGGGGGGAACAAATTGCAGCAAAGGATGAGAACTTCTTTGTAAAATTGTCTCAAAGAGATTTAAAAATATTTCAGTCGAGTTTCACTGATTGAACGCAGATTGGTCACATAATGTGTACCCTCCTCATAACCGCCTATAAGGTACCATATCTTCTTTCGTTGGATTTGACCGAAAGGGGCATCATGTAAGCTAGTCATGTGCTGTTCCCAACTGACATTTTTGCCACCAACTGACCGTGGGCTAACACTGAACTTTCCCATGGTTTTGCAAATTGTTCTTCGGCGAGTATTTAACTTAAACGTCAACAATTACAATCTGTTCCCGAGCAAAGAGTTTCTCATAATTTCCCAGCAATTTGGGCTAGATTCCAGTTGACACTGAAGACAAGAGTACGCACCTCTCATTCGAGCCGCTGAATAGGAATCTACGGAAACGGGTAACTCGAAGCGAATCTCTTAGATTCTTCGACTCATGATTCACATGCAAAGAAAGTTGAGGAAATCGATTTATTTTTTTTGTTCACCTAATTCATGAGAACCATCTGACTGGCCGAGCACTCATGTTGATGTCGTGAAATTGCGCACAATCGATTCCATCATCAAAAGAATACTCATCGGTGTGTTGATGCACCACGACGATGACGACGCGACGTCGGTCGTAGTGCAGTAGCATCATCTTTACTCGGCCGGAGGAGGCTAATTTCCAATTCAAGACCAAAACAGCACGACATCGATGCTAATGTCAATGACAACATTGTTGGGGCGTGTATGGAGTACATACTTCGGGACTACTGTTTATTTTCTTGTACAAAATAACAAATCTTTCTCACGTGAGTGATCCTGTGTCACGCTGCTCATGATCGCGCACACAGTTAAAAATCAAATTCGTCAGCAAATAGCGAACACATTCCGTGAATGTATTCCCATCATCGCGTACTGTGGCGACAATAATGATCGTCTTGTGCTCGCTAATGCCTGGCAATTTTGTAATCATCATCATCAATGTCATCAGAGAGATCCGTCAGAAGGAACACTATTCAAAGAACACGATGGCGATGAAGATGGCTTAGGCTTCATCTAGCGGATGTGAATTGCCGCGGATTGGTATAGAGATGCAGTGTTCGTTCTGAACAGCGTGAAGATTGCAATTATTTTGCGCTCTTTGTTGGTATATGAGTATCGGCTGTGGAGATAGTGTACTGCGCGGCTGAGTGAATGTAAATTGCGTTCCGATGAGTGTTTGGCATGTAAGGTAGAATATCCTATCGCACTTGACACGGTTCTGGAGATCGGGTACACACACCAGGGAATGGTGGGGTTGGCATCTGCCAGCGTGTCTATCGGAGGCGGTTGTGGAGTTGGTAGTTTCTTTTTAAGACCACACAACTTTAAAAAAAAAAACATTCAAATGGTTTATTTAACGGTTTTTTGAATGACACTTTTTTAATATAAAAAAGTATGCCGCAAAAAATCCCGTTCTATTTATCTTACATAATGCAGACGGATTTTTGTCAGTTTAGAAAATTTCAACACGTTCTTTCCAAATTTATTTAAACAAGTTGTATGAAATCGGTTAAAAAAGTTTCTTTGACTTGTCTTTTAGGTAGTCCGTGCATTCATAAATTGTCCAAAATATTCATTGGCAACAGTTCTGCTGACGTGCATTTAAAACTGCTCAATTTGTAAAGTATTCACGGAAACCGATTTCCGAATCTAAACTTTGAACTTTGACTTTGACTTTGACTTTGACTTTGACTTTGACTTTGACTTTGACTTTGACTTTGACTTTGACTTTGACTTTGACTTTGACTTTGACTTTGACTTTGACTTTGACTTTGACTTTGACTTTGACTTTGACTTTGACTTTGACTTTGACTTTGACTTTGACTTTGACTTTGACTTTGACTTTGACTTTGACTTTGACTTTGACTTTGACTTTGACTTTGACTTTGACTTTGACTTTGACTTTGACTTTGACTTTGACTTTGACTTTGACTTTGACTTTGACTTTGACTTTGACTTTGACTTTGACTTTGACTTTGACTTTGACTTTGACTTTGACTTTGAACTTTGACTTTGACTTTGACTTTGACTTTGACTTTGACTTTGACTTTGACTTTGACTTTGACTTTGACTTTGACTTTGACTTTGACTTTGACTTTGACTTTGACTTTGACTTTGACTTTGACTTTGACTTTGAACTTTGACTTTGACTTTGACTTTGACTTTGACTTTGACTTTGACTTTGACTTTGACTTTGACTTTGACTTTGACTTTAACTTTGACTTTGACTTTGACTTTGACTTTGACTTTGACTTTGACTTTGACTTTGACTTTAACTTTGACTTTGACTTTGACTTTGACTTTGACTTTGACTTTGACTTTGACTTTGACTTTGACTTTGACTTTGACTTTGACTTTGACTTTGACTTTGACTTTGACTTTGACTTTGACTTTGACTTTGACTTTGACTTTGACTTTGACTTTGACTTTGACTTTGACTTTGACTTTGACTTTGACTTTGACTTTGACTTTGACTTTGACTTTGACTTTGACTTTGACTTTGACTTTGACTTTGACTTTGACTTTGACTTTGACTTTGACTTTGACTTTGACTTTGACTTTGACTTTGACTTTGACTTTGACTTTGACTTTGACTTTGACTTTGACTTTGACTTTGACTTTGACTTTGACTTTGACTTTGACTTTGACTTTGACTTTGACTTTGACTTTGACTTTGACTTTGACTTTGACTTTGACTTTGAACTTTGACTTTGACTTTGACTTTGACTTTGACTTTGACTTTGACTTTGACTTTGACTTTGACTTTGACTTTGACTTTGACTTTGACTTTGACTTTGACTTTGACTTTGACTTTGACTTTGACTTTGACTTTGAACTTTTACTCTGACTCTGACTCTGACTCTAACTCTGACTCTGACTCTGACTCTGACTCTGACTCTGACTCTGACTCTGACTCTGACTCTGACTCTGACTCTGATTTTGAGAGCCGCTTTCTAGATTTCTCAAATAAACTGTAGCAATTCCCATTCAATTTGCTTCGGGTTTCATGGAATAAATTATCGTTCACCTCGTCAGCAAGTTCATCTTAGAAGCCAAGGCAATGTTGTAGAAAAATTGGTTGCAATTCGCCTAAATGCACGCATGTGAATTGCAAGCCTCTATAAAACGTATGCTTTCATAGCATTTAAATGGTTATAAGTCAAACAGTTAGTGTCATCTTTGTATAAGAAAGAGACTGGTAAACCTTGAACCAATCAAACTCAATCTGTGCATGATTTTAGGTCCGCAAAAGAATGTGACACGAAAGTCTTGTACAGGGTCATTCATTTTGATAGCGCTGGCTTTTGACACCTCTCAAGCTCAGCTGTCATTTGAATTCTCATAATATTAGTTGAATGTTTGCCATTTACAATAATGAATCACTTAGCAATCGAACAATGCGTTCAAATTAATAAAACTTACTACAAACTTACTACAAGACGGGGCAACAAGCCACATAACACGAGCAATTGTGGCTTTATTGCGTGAGAAGTTTCCTGGTCGCGTAATTTCACGTTTTGGCGATGCCACCCAGATCATGCGATTTGACATCGTATTTTCGCGAATAATCCCCGAACTCTCGACGCATTAAAAACCAACATTACTCAAGTTATGACCGAGATCCCGCCCGAAATGTGCGGAAAAGTGTTTAAAAAATACCTCAAAAGAATCGCATGCTTCGAATCTTCCCGAGGCGGTCATTTCAATGATATTGTATTTCAAACTTAATGGCAAAGTCCAAACTGTATAACGAAATAAAATGCTCATCAAAAATGAATCGCTGTGTGTGTTGTATTTAGCTTTACTTTCAAAACCGAAAAATTAACGACCCTTTATACCTGGCTCAACTACCCCGGTCTAGGACCCTAAACCCAGCTTATCACAACCTCTTATTTGTGTGCGATTTATTTATATGAACGGCAAATGGTAGCCACCTGCAACTATTAAATACCAAATTTGAGCAGATGCATTTCGGAAATTCTACCGACAAACATCCAAAAGATTGCGAGTGGTTAGTCTTTGAAAAATAAAGTGCAAGACGATAGCCCCAAGGACCAGTATAATACATTGGTTGCCTGTCATGACTGAAGACTGCAACTAAGTTTCAGAAACGTTGGAGAATCGACGCATAGTTTCTTCATGATGAGAATTCACTAAAATGTAACCAATAAGAACGAAGAATTTCGGTCCAACAATTATAACCAACCGTCCAATAAAATTTACTGTAACCTTCACCCATTAAGCGTGTCACCTCTGCATCACTGTCATTGTGATGTTTCGAGTCCTGTTACTGTCGTTCTAAATCGCTGCAAGCAAAATCGAATTTTCTCAATCCATCCCAAATGTCATTGGCGAAACTGGTGCTACCCTATGACAGAGCAAGCAAAAAGTTCTTAATGAACAAGTTAGATTAAAGCCTCAAGTCAGAGTCCGACTACCTGCTGCACAGGTTTGCAGCAGCTTCAATCGCATGTAGGAGCACCTCCGAACTCAAAAATCGCTCTAGATAGCAAAGCAACCAACCACATCATCACTGCTTATCGGAACCGATTAGCAATAAATTTTGCTATTTCTTGGCACATTAATTTCCTCATACACGTCGTCGTCGACGCCAAAGTAAGTGTGCCCAAGTTCGAGGACAAGTTTCAGCGTTGGTGATGCTGTGGCTCGAGATACCATGACTCGATCATTCCATCACTCTGCCGCGGAATTCCCAACACGCTACGAGTATGACTACTATCGCAAGATAAGTCCAGCGATAATCTGGCATGCGTTTGGGATGTGTAAAATTAGCCAAGATATCGTCGAACACCGTTTTGGGCGGCTTGAAGCGACACCAACGGCTGCAATCGTCTCACCAGTTTGCCGTGTGCATCTTTCAACTACTCACCGCCGCCTTTGGCCGCGTGCTACTTGAATAGGCGAAGAAAAACACTCACCTCCTCGTCCAATTATAAATTGGTTATCTTTCATGACCGACACTTTGCAGAGCCACTCCAGTTGGCCATACGCGTACGCATTACTAGAGCACTGTGGCGCACATGCCAAGACTGTGTCTTCCATGCGATGTATCAGAGGAAAATAAAAATCCACTCGAATGCATTTAATTAAATCAATTAATCTTCGGGTTGGCTAAGACAAAAAGATGCCCCAACTAACGGATCCGGTCGGTGGTGGTGTTCGCGTCTTCTGGGCAAGAGGGGGACTCATCATCACCGCTTGAGCTGGATCATGATCAACATTATCATTGTCGTCATGCAAGCGTGTAATGCATAAAATTAATTAATTAAATAAAATTAACTCGGAATCTTGGGCATGACTTGGATTAGATTCTCTTGCTGCATGGTTACTGCTTGCTGGTGGCTGGTTGTTGGTCGTTGGTTGTTGGTTGCGCCGGCTGTTGGTTATGTGCGCAGCTTCAGAGATTGTTTATGCATACTGTGTCGGGAATTAATAGCGCTTCGAGGTATGACTTCTCGGCTTTGTATATACAGTGAAAGGGCTATAAGAAGGGGATGGGCTTCAACTTTGATATTTCTGCTCTTTCGTGAATGCAAATTCACTTGAATATGTAATCATGTGAACCTGTTACTGTGTTCTTAGCAGGAACGTGCATGACATCATCATTAGTGATGGCTCACAAGAGTATGTTGCATAGTCAACGAGGTTGGCAAGCTTTGGACCTGACTGATTCGTGGAGGTTATTCAGCAAGAAACTAAAATCCGTCTTCCCCTGGTAAGTGCACAGTTCAGCTACTGCACATGACTTTGAATGAGGAAGCCGATTCATGATTTCTTCACAGATTCACACAAACACTACACGCAGAGCAGAACTTCTTCTGATGAGGCTTAAGGTAAACAAGAGGTCTTTAGGGACGATCTTTCACAACGATTCGTGTGTATGAGTTCATTTTCTAAGAACGTGTAGAGGGCCAAGTTTACAAACCACTTTCCAACCGCCCTATACTAAACCGGACCGACTACCAATAAACCACAAATCACATCTTGACACCATCACATGCCAACGGTAGTTTGAAGCAGCAATTTTGCTCCCAATAGCACGTGCCGCCGCCTGGCATCCAGCGCTTCCCCATCCGCGCCACCCATCAATTTCCATCAACAACAATCCAATAATAAACAGGATCACTAGTCATCCCAGGCATCGCCCCAGCGCCATCAATTCTCGACGTTCAATTATTTAATGCCCCATCCGTTCCAAACTGTCAGTCATTAATCTGCCAAACAGACCACAATTGCCACAAGATGCACTGTGCAAACAAATCGCTCCGCCACCATACACCGATGCAGATACATCACGCCACCAAGTCGAATGTGCAACACGCGCCTGTTGCTGTCGCAGTGCCTGGCCAAGACGTTTACTATACTCTGGACCATAATTTCCCTTCGGCTTCGTACCACCATCGTACTCTGGCCGCCATGATTGACAGATTACAGTGCGCAAAAATCTATCGACGACGGATCAAACGCTCCGGGCGGATGTGTCTCTGGCTGTGTGTGTGTGTAACGAATCGCTTAGAATTTGCTGTACGACACACAATTAAAGTTTTCAACATTCAAAGTGGCAGTAGGCAGCTACAGCCAGCTTTATAACCATACCTCGCCAAACTTGACGTACCAAATGCCGTGTAGCTTGATTAACATGGTAATGAACTGATCGACTTGAGTTACACTGCAGGAGCCCCGGTAATGGCAAACGGTCAAGGCCAAGTGAGCCGGCATTTCGCAGCGCCGTCATCACCTCGGTGCGGCTCTCTGTGTCATTCGTCAAATTTAGACGAAACCCAAACCAGTGCTCGTAGCTTATGCGCAGCCAGACGCCACATCACTTCCACTCTTGGATGGCGGCCGCGAAGTGATTGGGACCGTTTCAATGCGCGCATAGTTGGCTTTAATTAAGATGCAATTTATTTGGCTGATTGGCTACGCGAGTAGGGAGTTGGATTTTGATTTTTTTTTCGAAGGGAAAGCGGTCGGTGCTCATGGGGTGGATTTCGATTCAGTCTTCTGGATATTGTTTATGGCCGACTGTAGGTGGGGAAATGCCAACTGACAGTGGGGATACCTTATACGGTGATTGGCATTTGAATTAGCATTTTTACCCGCAGGGTGGGTAGTTTTAATTGAGCTCGAGGTTACATATACCTCATTGAACTCATTGGAGTATGTATATGGCCATTGGGCGGTATCTGGGCAGCAGCCAAGAGGGGGTTTAAATATCTGTGCTTCTGTGGATAAATCTTGCACTTTGATGGAGTTACAGCCGCCAAGCGGTCTACGAAATGAGAATGTGGCTGGTTTTACTTTATCGCTCATTAAAGGCTGATGTTGGCATGCTAACCTTTATGTTATTGGAAGAACACACAACCTGGGTAGGACAGTTAGAAAAGACTCATGACACTAACAAGGGGATGTAGCTCAGTGGTAGAGCGTTCGCTTTGCATGTGAAAGGCCCCGGGTTCGATCCCCGGCTTCTCCATTATTTTTATCCCTTTTTAACTTTCTCCTTACGTATAGTAAGGGAGAGATATTGCATTTATCTAACGAATACTGGTTTTTTTTTCAACAAAGACAAAGTTAATGTTAACCCATTTTAATCGAGCAAAAATCACACGCGGTTAAAGTCAACTTTTGAGAGTGCATCATTTTGGAATCCGACTGAGGGACAAGTTTCGAAACCCCAAAAGCTTGGATAGCTTCATCTGGAGAAGTAGCGGCTTAAATTTTGTGAGGGGGCGGGTCGAAATTCTGCTTTCAAAATTCCGCTCTAAAAAAGTCTTCTCAAAAAATAATTCTGATTTTCCAAAATTCTGTTTTTTTTTTAGTTCTGCTTTTCAAATTTAATGCAAAGAAAATCTGCTTATTCTGTGTGTGTGTTTTTTTTTCAAACTAACAATTATTAACAATAATAAAAATAAACAACATTAAAAACAAGTGTTTAATTTTATTTTAATTTAAATTTATTTCTTTTCAATTTTTTTTAAATACAGTAGTCCCTCGATAATGTGAACTAATTAAAACAAGGCGTTTTCGGATTTTAGAGGGATTCACATTACTCGAACTTTTTTTCAGTACTTACTAAACTGATTGAAACGATTTTAAAATTTATTAAAATCATCACAAAACGATTTTTTAAAGCACAGTTTAAATGTTTATTAATTTAGAAGAAAAACGAAAATCGCACACAAAACGAGCAAGAGAAACATGAGAAATATAAAAATTTTACAAAAAAATTCACCTTATCGAGGGACTACTGTATTTAAAAAAATTGAAAAGAAATAAATTTAAATTAAAATAAAATTTTAATTATATATAAAAAAAATGCAAATATAAAAAAACAATATCTATTGGGAAAAAAAAAACAAATTAAAAAAGAAAATATTCTCTACATCTCTGCTTTACAAAATTCAGCAAATAATAAAAAAAGATAATAGTAATAAAGTTTTGGAAAATGTTAAGAAAACGTGCAATTTTGAAAGCGGTATTTGGTAAAAAAAAATTTCGACATAATATATAGTTATATTTTGCCTCAACGAATCTACATTTTGTATAAATATTTTCGGCAAATGTACACTTATTTCTAAGAAATATTACTATCCACACGTAACGAATAATTTTAAATCTAACGAATAAAATTCCATGAACGCTGCCAGCAAATTTGTCAACAGCGGAAGTGGCTCATATTTGTTTGCGATTGCGAGCCGGAATTTTCGAAGTAACGTGACATTTGTCAATACGAATTTCACTGTAACAATACCAAGCGCACAAAATCGAGACCACTCCGTAGCATTCATGTGGTAATCTAAATGCTAAAATGTGGTGTTCTTGAACTCTATCACATTTCCCAAAGGTTGGCAGCATTCTTTTTGCATTTTTTATATGTTTTTGCGTGTCACACGGATTCTAATTGACATCGATGTTATGTCAGCGGAATTTGGAAAAAAACATTGCGAGCACCAGGGACTTAATATGATTTGTCTATAATTTTGGTGTTTTTTTTTTTTTTGTATACGTTCGCTGTGAGTCACCCCAGCGATATAGCTAAGGAGTCTTAGAAGTTTTTGTCAATTTGAACAGCTGAAGACAGAACCGTACATAGCAACTCTTCCGTTGACCTAAGAATTAAAGACCGAACGCCAAATTTAACAGAACATTTACGAGTAACTTAAGATTCAGCTCAAAAGCCTCCCCAGGTCTATGAACCTTATTACACTTCCACTGGTAGTTACAATCGAAAATAAATGTTGTTTAAATTCTAATTTATCGCCGAGTAATTCGGGTGGGAATATCTGCAATTGTTTCGGTCTGGCAAATGGCAAAAACATTTAAAACAAATTCCCACAAACAGTTTAGGAAGTAATAATATCCCCACGATTTATCTACCTCCGCTGAAATTACTTCTCATACATTCTAGCTCATTAAAATAATGAAATCGATATATTTCCTCGCAATTATAACTGAAACCTCATAGCGCACCGAATAACCTGTGGGAATTACCAGTACCCACTGCCGCTATATTGTTTTACCTATGCAAAAATAATGAAAGCTCTCGCCAGAGTCCGAAAAGACGTCTGTTCATTTCGAAAATCCATAAATTGCATCTGGGAAGAATGGGTTTTTATTGGTACGCCTCTAAAAGGTTTGTCAGCATACATCGCTTCGATGGACAGCCACAGCAGCAGGTGGGATTGGTGCAGAGTTACCATCCGATCATGTCCGCCCATTCTTGTTGTAATTTATCGATTTGCCAGCTAATCGCTGGCCCGACGAGCGTGTAAATATTAATAAATTCGAAACAAATGGACGCCACTAATAAAGACGATGCGAACAAATTGAGAGGTGGATTCTTTGATTTGTTGTTACCACTAACCACTCTGTGGGTTTTTTTTTTTTGATAAATTATTTCGATTCGATTAATAGAGCTGGGAGAACCACTATTGTTTAGTGTTGCGCCTGCAGACTAATAAACATATTTTGTGATTAAAATAAATAGGGAAATAAAATTGATTTGTGAAAGCACGCGTGTGAAATTCATTTGCACCTTATTATACGCGGTTTTCGATTAAAATGAAGAACTACATTTGGAGGTGGCTAGGCACAGGGGCTTAGTGTGTTGGACTACGTAGTTAGTAGTCCGGAAAACACAAATTTCATCTTAAGGTTTTGTTTTCCACTGCGCCAACGTCTGACGAACATCCGAGAGTATGTAAAAGTGTCATGAAAGAGCTTCTGAACTCGCCATAAAACTGTAGATTAGTTCCCACTATTGATTCATAGCCAAATATTTACAACCATCGAAAAAGCATGATGACCCGCCAACAGTTGCTATGTTTACTTTAGGGGAATTCTTAAGCAAATTATTATTAAGAGAACACATCCGTTCTTAAGCGTCGCCTTAGGGGTATCATTTACGACTTCTTTCATCAAACCATTGAATAATATTTCGCCTAAGGGGTATCATTTGCGACTTCTTTCATCGAACCATTGAATAATATTTCTTTGAAAAGCGGTTACTATTTTCAGTGATTAAGGATTGTGCCTTCTAGAATCGGCAACAGGGCATCCACTGGATGCTCAACATGATGCCTTTGAATCTTCTTTAGTAGCTCTTTGAGTCTGGCGTTAAATCGGGCAAACGCGGTGACCAATTAAAATCAGAAAAACCCGATATTATGCGATCAAAATTTCCCTCTGGATGTGCATTATTTCACTCCTTTACCACTTGAATCTTATATGGAAAAAGGTGTAACTAAAATTATTCACAAAGACCGCCGCCTACGTTTTCCTCAATAGATACATGCACCCGAACATTTTTTACATCATTTTGAACTGCACGAGATCTTCCAGCCCCTTGTTGCTGAAAACGCTGAACCAATCGGTAAATTTTGAGCACTTCGGATATGAAATATATTTCGATATGAAAGACTTGAATAATTGAATGCCGACTTACAATACAAAATTGAACAACTTTGGTTCTTTGTTCTGAGCTAAGTCTTTCCATTATAAATTTTTAAATATTCTCAATATTAATTCTTAAAAAAAAATATATAAACAATAAAAGTATTCAATAATTAAATCACAAAACTACTTATGTACTGAACAACAAGTCAATCACAAATAATTTTTTTTTCTTTTCATTTATTTGCATATTACTATAGAGAAATTGTATTTAACAAGACCCAATAAAAAATAATAAAAAATATTTAAAACCTCAAAAAACTCTGGAAAAGTGCTTTTTTTTAACGAGACAATAGAGACGTTGAGAAATATGTATAACTAGCTGTACCCGCCCGGCTTCGCCCGTGCAAAATGTGGTTTCAGACGATTGATGGAAAAAACTATTTTATAAATTTGCTCTCTTGTAGGGGACACAATTTTTTTTCTGATAATCGCTCGAAGGAAAAATCATCGATAGACATTGCAGAGCTATAACGCGTGGGAGCGTTCTGCAATAGTGAGGGTCTTGAACCCGTATTAAAAAACCTCCCAAAGACTGAATCCACTCTGCCTTCATCTTCATGGCCAGGTGGGTCGTTGGACAAATCGGCAATAATTTAATATTCTTTGGACAATGAAAATGAAAGAAAATAGTTTTATAATACGTAACGCTTCTTTGTATACTATATTAGCCGTTTTTTTTCTATCGCCTAAGATAGTGATATTTCCTGCAGTAGGTACTTACCCTGGAGCACGTCCGTGAATTCAACTCCCGCTTTTCTTAAAGTTTGACCCTGATTGATTGTCATGGCAGAACAAACATTAATAGAAAATTGAATCCGTTTACACTGAAATGGATAATTGCTGGGAATTATCTGTATTCACACCCAGTTAAAATTAACGCATCTATAACGTTTTTCTGCAATAAAAAAAGTCTTTAACCGGAAAACCCTTTTCTGACCTGAAAGATAATATTGTGCTATGGCTAGACAAAAAGGATAGATTTCTATAATTTGAATGATATTTGGCCATACTTAACGAACACACTCACAATTTCATACAGAAACCAATTTTTTGTGAATAATCCTAGAATACAGAGCTCCTCGCGGCAGTTTCATTAGAATGCTCACACGACCATTTAGAATATTTTGCAATTTCAGTTTGGTTTTACAAAGTTCAAAAAGTGGAGTGGAATGTTTTTCAATGAATTGTGTTCCTTTTTTTTTTGTGTTATTAGCTTTAATAAGATTATATTATATAACTATATACACATAATATTTTTGACCGGACTTCTGGTCAAAAATTCTTATTTTACCTTTTGACCGAATTTAGAAAAATAAAAATCGGTCATTTGACCGGATTCATTATATTTTAGTGGCAACACTGTTTATAATAAGTACCACCAGTAATTTTCCCTAATAAATATAAATTTCCGTGATGTAGAAATACCACGATTTGGCATCACTATTTGACATTTCTTTCTAGACACTTTTTTTGTAAGCAAAACAGAGATAAATAAACCTATCCTAAATATTTGACATTTCTTTTATTCCAACAAAGTATAAATCATTAAAATCGGTTCGGCCAATCTCGAGTTATGGTATTACATAGGGTGGGGTACTTTCGACGATGGGGCACTTTTGACTTTCGCTATTACAGAAAAGCGGTTAATTTTTAAATAAACTGTTTGATGGAAACTTGTACTGCAATGTTCTCTAAGATCGTACACGAACTATGACAGTTCTTCTTCAGCAGTTGTGGTTGTTAGACCGGTTTTTAATTTGTGCAGTGATATTCTGCAATTTTTCCTGTACACGAGGTAAGTGATATTTAATTTTTTCTTATGGGAATTCCTTGGTTGTGAGTGTCAAATGTTTGGATTTACAATATTTTTAAGTTATTTATAACATTTAATTAAATTACTTTTATAAGTTTTGTGAAAAACAATAACGTTTACTAAAGCAAAGGATGGAGCACTTGCGACAAAAGCACATGGGGCAGTTTCGGCAAAAGGCCATTGCCTTATCACCTTATTTTTTTAAGGACCTTGATCTGGGTGGATATAACGTGCAATGATTTTTTTAACAAATCCTTTTATTTTACCTTTATTATTTACTTAACATTTTTTTTTTCTTAAAAGGAATGTGATTTTAAATATATTTCTTTAATTTTAATCTAAAAATGAATTTCTTCTCTTATTTAATTTGTAAGTTTATGGATTTAAGATTTGTTTAACAATTTAAATAAAAACGGTACGTTCCTACTTATTGATTTATTGCGTCATCTAAACTGATGTCGAAAGTGCCCCACCCGGATAACGATTGCGCTGATTCGCCTTTTTAGGGCAGTTTTAAATTTTATTTCTTTGAAATTATAAGGGTTAAGTTAACTTTTAAGAAATTATGCATAATTATGCTTGAAATAAAAAAAAACAACAGATTTCAAATATTTTTTTGCGAAAGAAGTTATGTCAAATCTGCGAAAAATGTGTTGAATCTGCCCCACCCTACCCTACCTATGAGCGTAGAACTTAGACACATCTTTATAGTTACATTCTACGCATTTAAAAGCTGCTTACAAATTTTCACTACCAACGGGGAGTATTAGAGGCAAACTTTTTTCAGTTTCTTAATTTTAAAAGAATAATGGCAAAACCCAAAACTCAAAACTGGTTGTATGCGGTCCAAATTTTATTCGCTCTTACAATATTTCTATTTTTAGAAAAAGAAAAATTAAATAATTAAGAGTCAAATTATAGAAAAATAAATACCAAAATGTGCCTATGGTGTCAAAAACATATTCAAAACGGAGTTGAGAAATTTGCAAAGCTGACATACTGTTATATTTCTGCCAACTAAATTTTAGCTACAAAATATTTTTTTTTGCGCAAAATTCAATTGATTTTGCTAAAAATTAATGAAATCCAAAATTTTTACTGCTTGCCTTGTAATAAATCCAATAGCCAGCGATGTGGATTTTACAACGTTTATTCAAAACTACATATCTATCTAAAAACCATCGATCGATTTGTTTGAGAAGTTTTGATTCATTAGATAATATTTAAACTCTTTTCTTAAAATGATTCTAATGTGAATTTAAATCTTTGTTCTAATGTGAGTTAACATCAGTTGAATATTTATTTTTGAAAAAACTGGCTCAAATCTAACAAAAGCGGAGCATTGTCGGGGCCGATAGTCCGCTAAAAAAAAACTAAACTCGCCTCGAATTAGCCTGAAAGTATGCAGTTTTTTTTGATAAAGTGTTATAAACTGTTATGATTCTGTTTATGTTTCAAAAAAGTATCCATTCTACTGAAACAACTTATCACTGTGGTCCTGAAACATTTTTTGGGGTACGGGGTAGATATTTTTATACACTTTAAATAAAAGTAGATTTCGCGAGAAAAAATCAGTTATGCTATTTTTAGTGGCCTGAGGGATACTTTGTCAGGGTTGCCACAATAGTCAGTCTCTTCATCATCTTGTGCCCCATCATTTTTCAATTTACAACCGATGCTTTATGAAACTTTGAGCATTATCACCACTCGAAGACTAAACTTGCCGAGGACTTGGGCGAACTCCTCACGGTTTTCTTCGATCCATCCGCCACTCTGACCTAGTTAAAAACCAAGCGCGGTACTGCTAAACCTGCATATAATTGAATATATTTTTCATACGGCGCCATCTATTGTGACCTAAAAACTGCGCTTAATGTAAAAGTTAAAAGTGATTTTTAGCAAAGCCCAAATTGCTCTAGCCCGTCGCTTAATTATTCGACGAAGCGTTGTTCGATTTTAAAGCCCCGGTCGCCTGTTTTACCGAGAGGAGCGCTCCTGCTATTCATTTATAAAATACATCCTCCAGAACCCCATGGAATAGGTAAGAGTTAGGCAGCCAGCCTGCTGGAAATTAGCGCGACTACTTAACGTGGGCTCATCTGCGTTTTCCCATCTACCCACTGACCATCAGTTAGTGGCAGCGAAATGTCTTCCATTAGTCAAAACAGACAGAGCACGCTTTGTTGAACTTCTTCCTCCCGTTCTGGTGGAGTGGAACTGCTGCCAGAAATTGGCATCGAGTTCTTCCTGCCTACATGCGCACAAATTGATTTGTATCTTCAATTTATCTGAAACTGGAAATTCTTTAGGCCGCTCAACGCGGTCACTATCGCCAATTTAATCAAATGGCAGTGTATACGCTACTAATGCTCCCAGCATGTCCCCTACTTCATTTGTTCTGTTCACGGTCCCCCATTATCTGCCAACAAGTTTGTGCTTCCTTTGCGCGATTAGAGCCAACAATGGCATCGGGAGCGAGACTATAAAATGGTGTTTCTTATGTCATCCAGGGGGATAAGACAAATACAACAAATGCAAACAAACAAGACCTGAGCAGAATATACCCCCAGCTGTAGTGCCAGTGGGCAGAGAACAGGTCTAACCGACTTACCCCTTCTCTCTCTCTTGCACTATCTCTCTCTCTCTCGCACACACACTCTTTCTCTTTTGTGTTTCGTAATTGTAGCAAAATACCTTTCGATGATTATTTTATTGGCTAAATGGTAACATTGTGCTGCATGCTGGTTAACAATTGTTGCTACTGCGGACAAGTCCTTGTCCTCGCATAACCAGACCAAATTAAGACGCGCGCTGCCGTCCATGTCAGATGCATTCGCTTGCGCAGGTACCTCTGTAACTCTGCATGCATCGCATGGACATTGTGTGGAATTAAAACGTAATCACTGTCAATAGTGAGTTGTCAGGCCGATGAGGGCCAACCAGGAGGTTGTTGGTTGCTTTTGAAACGCATGTTCTTCCAGTAGTTCTCCCCTGATTAGGCCGCTGTTCGACTAACTCCATCCGAATGTGGGCTGGAAGTGCACGCTGTTTACTGTAGGTTGGCTGGGAGACCTCCTCGTAAAGGAAATGCCCAAAGAAATGGCAAATGTCAGAACACTGATTTCCGTTAATTTACTGCTGCCATTGAGCTGGGTCATTGTCCTAGTCCTGATGGCAGCGATTGACATTATAAAACGTTTTATCGGCTGCGTTGCGTCACTTCATTAGGCGCTCTGGGGTGGCTATGTGGCTATGATTGATTCAGATGCTAGGCGAATGTGAATTTTCGCCACAGGGTGTCGGTGGGAAAGTGATAGTTTTTTTGATTAATACTGGTGTAATCAATTTAATCCGTTGACAGGTGGTGTTTGGGGCGGCAGCGTTTTGATTGATGGTAGAACTTCAACTAACACATGTCAGACGTTTGACATGCGGACAAATAATGATGGATATTGGCGTGAAACTGGAGACGGTGGCAGTTTGCATAGATTGCTTAATATTGGCAGCGATCAGGTTTGAGTGCTGTTTGCACAAATTATTCGGTATGCAGTGTGACCAATTTAGTAGGATTATTTTTTTTTTAACCTCTTTCTTTTCAAATTATGGCAGCATTTTTTTTAACATGATTACATATTTAAAAAATTAGCAAGATTTTGATGTAGCCAAATTATGAATTAAAATCATAAAATAAAGCAGACGAACTTTTGTGTGAACAAGCCATTACGATTCTCATTTGACAGTGAACATTGAACACAGCCATTCAACGAATTCAGCCAATAAGAATAATTTGAGACTGAATTTCTTTCGTTTTCAATTTGGCAAAAAGAACAATTTTTTTGGGAAAAAATCAAAATTTTTTTTGGCCGAGATTGGGTTTCATGTTCGATTTGCCAAAAAAAATTATTCTTTTTTTTGATCGAGACACTTTTGAGAAATCTCGATTTTTTTCTCAGATTTACACATACTTCACTTATACCAATGTGTAGGACAATCAGCTGGCGGCTACGAATTGTCTATCGTTGGAAGGATTGCTTTTTTTAACCGAATTATGAATTTTTTGCACATGGAAACGATTTTGTATATTAAATTATTTGGAAATGTATTATTATAAATGTGTAAAAAATGTGCAAGTGAAAAAAAATATTTTTTTGCGGCCAAATCAATATACACACAAGAACCAATGAAATTCGGATTTTATGTTCGATTTAGCAGCAGAAATCTGAAATCTCAGATCAAAATCTGAAAAGCCAAATCGAAATTATCGGCATTATAATTGATTTAAAATATTTGGTTAAGTAATATATACTAATTGTAATGAAGTGAATTTTAGTTAATGATATTTTTCCTGGAAAACAGCGTTTTTTTTTTATTTTTAGCGGGTTTTGATTAGTAAACACTTTTTTATACAAAAAATCATGCTATACCGCTGAACTAAACATGATTTCAAATATTGAATTGGTCACACTGTCGGTATGACAACGCTCGGGGGGAGACATGCCGTATTTTATTATCAGCGTGATCTGATCCGGACCAGATCACGAAAATAAAACAACACGGATCACTGAAAAGTTTAATTTTTGTATCGTGGAAACGGTTGCTTTCAAAAACAAAACAGATAATACAGGGTATTGCATATTTCATACTGCCACCAGCCGTATTGCAAATATTCTGCTCAACGTGACGTCACACAAGGCACATGACATTTCACTTGCAATGTCAAATTTGAATTTTTGAATAATTTTTTTTACATATTTTTTAGAAACAAATTTAGTTGTTTACATTCAAATATGCAACACATGAACAATATTTTGCTACCAGCACTTCCGTTTATCTTGGCGTATTAAGGTGTGTCCAGACCAGCGAAACATTTCAGAAATATTTATGAAATGTTTCTGAAGCAAATCGGACACATTTCATACACATTTATAAAAGATTTCTGAAATTAAGTTATTTAATGTTTATGAAATATTTCAATTTAATTCTCCTAGTGCAACTTTCTGCAGGGAAAATTGTAAAACAAAAATTATTTCCCATCACGATTGGGAAACTGTGAAGTATTTCATCAATTTTTTTTTTTTTTTAGTGTCCAGGTGGTCAATTCCCGTTCCGTGATACTGTGAAATGAAAAGAGTTTTCACAAGTTCACGCTGAATTCGATTCTCGATCTATGGAAAAATTAAAACAAACGTCAGAATTTTTTCATATGTTGAGTTTTTTACCACAGCAATTTCATTTGTGAAGAAGTGTGAAAACGTGATGGATACCAGAAACCCAAAACAGGCCCGATTTGGCCAATTACAAGTAAGTAACCTTTAATTAAGATAAATATTATAGGTACTCTGCGTTGAAAATATTTAAACGTAAAAAATAGAAATTAATAGATTTACAACAGCTGACGGTGCTCATACCCGTGATAATGAGTGGAAGGAACTAAGTTTCCTTCTGAACAGTTTAGGCGGTACCTTTAAAGATAGCCCGAAGTGGAAGAAGTATTGGAAAGATTTAACGTAAGTTTAATAGATAATAATATCAATGAAACAATAATAAATTTATAATATTTTCATGTTTACACAGAATAAGTGTGCGAAGCCGTGACAGCGCCAGAAAAGCGGCGTTAATTAACCTAATCCCATACAAGATCTTAAGGATCTAGACAGAAGGGTAATAAATCGTTTATACCCCAGAAGCCCTGGAAGGAAACTCAACAAACAAACTGAATGAAAACAACAAGCGCACAAATGACAGATAGGTGACAGTATTTATCATTTAGTACATTTTAGTACACATTTAGACAACTGTTTATCATGATGAGTTCGAGAATCGCATTGGGTGTGTTCGTGAAGTGACAAAATGAAAAGCTGCTGCGAAAACTGAAATTATTTATTATTTCACAGTATCACGGAACGGGAATTGACCCAGCAGTAAAATTGTTGTTTAAATTAAATTGCAACGCAATAAGTGTCGACCAAATTATGCAAAAATACAGCAAATGATTTTTGTATAAGAAGTTTTAGGTATATCGGAACTTAAATCAGGATTTAAACTCTAATATTGTAATAGAAGCGTCTAGGCTATTCCGTAAGTAAGTCGCAAAATAGAAGATAATCAAATGTCCATGGATATTCACGTTCATATTAACATAGCCGTATAACTACTTTCCATAGAGCTTGTAACTATTCATATGGCATTTTTACATGCATAACGCTAAAAAGTATTTTTTTGGGAGGATTATGTTTGCGGTGGCAAAGCGGTTGGCTGGTATTGGAATTTGGTATAGTAATTAAAACAATATAAGAACTTGTAACAATATAAAAAGTATTAAATTAGGCAGTGACTATGTTACACTCAATAATTTCAGAAGAAGCATTGTTACAACTTATGTTAAATGTAACGATATAACGAAGTATCAATGCTAGTTATTAATTAAAAAAAATAATTCTCGGTTATGATCTTTTTTCCTCGGTTAAACTACTTTTGTTTATTTTTTTAAATTGTACACCTCTACATCGACAATTCTTACCGTGATCAGTTAGTCAGAAGTCAGAACTCTTTAAAAATCTATTACCATCTATCTATTAGCACTGAATTCGTTGAGTACGTAATCAATTTGAAAGCAAACTTACTCCTTCGTTAAAAGGAACCACCTTTGGTAGATCTTTCCTGTTTAAAAAGCAAGTATGTACTTATACCCTTCGTCTTCCACTACAAGATTAGAAAGACTGTTGCCAATAATCATGCAAATTGTCAGGTACTCTCAAGTGCTTTGTGAAAGTATTTAATTATGCACGGTCGTCACTCAAAACGGACACAGGCAGACTTTAGCAGTACATCGCCTGCAAGCAAAACACTGGTCCAATCTTCAATGTTTTTCTAGTCAACTCGACGACTAATTGAATATGCTGACACAAGACTTGAGTATTTATAAAACACTCTGTCCATAAATACTTTGTTGTCAAAGTTGCCATTCAGGCCAAATCACATCTCGTATCCGTTTATTTGGAAACATCACCTTTTAGCTGATGTCCGTGTGCATGCCGGTCCCTCGTCCCGCTATTAAGCCTGACCCAATTCCATCAGTGCTAACTGCAAAACATCACCATCCGAAGAAAACATCGACCTCCACCTCTATCAATTGTCGCGCGGGACGTCTCCTCGGCCGCGCACACACGACACGATCGATTTGCAATTGAAATAGAAATACCGTGTTGAATGTTCTGAGCAGCACTCTGTCACCTGTGGTCCGACATACGTCGCTTGTGGCATTCGCCTGACAAAACATGTGGATTTGAGTTAGAAAGACACATTTCAGATGTTCAACTCCCCCCCGCCCTGACCGACACAGCGTCGACAACGACAATATTGATGAGTGCATTTTATGCATTTTGTGCACTTTATGCATGCGAATGCAAAACGTTCCTGTTCTCGGCTCGGGGCTGAAAGCTGAATGCGCGCAAACGCCCGCGCCCGATGTGTGCAGTCATAGAGTGGTTTCGGACGACACGTCAATGTGGGTGCCAGTGATACGACTACAGTACTAGAGCGATTTATCTGCAACGTGAGTTCCAGAGTTTGGGTGTAAAATGAAAACAAATAGAATTACCGATGCGTGATTGCGAAATTGTGTATCCGACAAGCGGTATACATTTGTTTGGATTTAGATTTCGGATGTAAGTTTTTCTGGCAGAGAACTGGATCAGTGTACCTATAGTGGAACTTTCCACCGGTGGTATTTGGAATATGCAAATTGAGGACAATGGCGGCGGCGGTTTGTTAAGTCCATTCCATCGTCCGGTTGAATGGGACTCGTGTGTATTTGTTTGATATAGGCACGTTTCTAAAACGGAAGTTGCACAAACGTTTGTTTCGTTCTGCAATAAATCTGTGAAGGTAACTGACAGAATTTAATGACAAAAAAAATGCAGCATTTAAGGAGAATATTTGACAGGCAGGCAAACAGTTATCACCGGAAATTGTGCGGAAAGTCGGATATCATCTTATAAAAATTGTAACGGTCCAAATAAAGATTTTCATCACTCAAAATCACTTTTTTTTATTAAGTGAAAAAATAATCCAAAAATAAAATTGAAATTTGAATTTGCGTTTAGGAAACCGTCAATTTTCAAAACAGTTGATTAAGATTCCGATCAGATTGCCAATCAAAGTTTAATTCCTTATTTTATTTCGATATTATCACTAAATTCGATTTTTATTTATTTTTATGCATTCATTTGCTTATTTCTCGATCGTTAATACAAATCGTTCTATTTGTTAGTTTGCTGTTCAAATTTATTTGCTATTCAATGTTTGATCCGATTCACAGCATGTTAATTTGTGGTTCGTTTTACCGACTTCTGTCTCAGTGTTATCAGTGGCTTAGATCTATGTTCGAGCATGCCGTTTAATGGTCTTTTAAAATTGCTTAATTTCCGATAACACTTATTGTTTAGATTTTTTTTATTACCAAATGTATCTATTTCTTGTGGAAAGACTGTATGTGGGCGAGGATGAGGATGGGCACTGCAAATATTACATTTCTTCCCAGATTTAATTACAGCTTGCATACCCATTAATAAAAATAAATGTTAAATTGATCTCCACAAAATACAATAAATCTATTTTACCACTAGAATTTTTGAAAGCATGCACTCCTTTTACCAAAAACATAAATTTGGTACTTCGAACCCGATGACATATTAGGCCTCTTTTAATGCTAACATGATCTGTATAGATCATTGATTTTCACGGTTTATACAAAAACAGTACAAAATCCAACTTTTGTTGTATACCATGGAAATCAATGATCTATACAGATCATCTGAGCATGATAAAAAAGGCCTATTATTCTCAAATAAGGAATCAAGGTATGTCAGAAAAACGCGATATTTTGGTTTGATTTACAGCTTGTTTGGATTTTCATTTATAACAATTTATTTCTGGGAAGAAATGCTTCACCACCAACTTGGAGTGCGCAACTGGAGGCGGTTAGCCAAAGATCGCGCTAGATGGAGAGGCGTATTGGCCCCAGATCCACCTTGGACAATAGCCCCACCTAAGTAAATAAGTAAGCCCACTGCGGATGCTATTTTCTTCTTCCATAAGTAGAAGTTGTACAAAAGGTGGACCAAAAGAGATCACCCTATTGGAAGATGGGCTTATTTTTGCAAATGGCCGCCAATGTCAGATGTAGAATATAGCAGTGAACAAGCCATGGAGCGATACACTTCCCAAGAACGCGGAATAATCGTGTCTTTTTTTTGCGTAACAATTCGTCTGTAGGCGCAGCGCGAATTCCGTCGCCGATTCCACGGCCGTCCGACACCGACTGCGTAAACACTGCGCCGTTTGGCCATCAACCTTGAAGAGTATGGGACCACACGAGGCGTTGCCAAGAGTGGCCGGCCCCGGAACGCCCGTTGTGCCGAGAATGTCGCCGCTATTGACGAGGATGTCGAGCTGTCGCCGGAAACATCGACCAGACGCCGTGCCTCGCAATTAGCTATCAGCCGGTCGTCCCTAAGGCGAATTTTGGTCGAGGACTTGCGCATGTTCCCGTAAGAAGTTCAGTCCGTGCATCAGCTGCTGCCTGTCGACCCCCAAACGTGTGTAACCTACGCCCAAGCCATCCTCAATCTCGAGGACGAAGTGGACGATTTTTCGACCAAAATCATAATGATGAGGCCCATTTCCACCTCAGCGGGTACAAGCAAAACTATCACTTCTGGGGCACCGAAAATCCACGAGTAATGCACGAGGAGCCATTACATCCGCTCAAAATTACAGCATGGTCCGCTGTTCACGCTGGAGCAGTCATCGGGCCATTTTTTTTCGAGAACGCCGCTGGTCAAACGACAACAGTGGACGGTGCGCGCTATAGGGCCATGTTAACCGAGTTTTTTCTGCCGCAATGGGACGAATTAGGACTGGAGGACATGTGGTTCCAACAGGACCGAGCTATGGCACACACTGCGCGAGCCACAACCGATATTCTGAAGGCGGCGTTCCCGGTTCGCCTCATCTCTCGTTTTGGCGATTTGCACTGGCCCGCAAGATCGCCCGATTTAACCGTTCCAGACTTTTTTTGTGGGGTTTTTTGAAGTCCAGTGTTTACCGTGAACAACAAAGCGGTAAAAACGGCCTCAACCATCTTGGATCATGTGCAGATCTAGGTAGCCAAAGATTGGATAGACAGGCGCATTATTTGAGGGTCACTCTGTTTCTACACAGCACGGGTTAAGGGATCCATAATTTTGCCCAAAAACCGGCTCTTACCCTCAGTGGTCATAACAATCATCGAGAAAAGCACAGGTCACTTCAATTAGTTTTTGCAACGATTCTTCTTGAAATTTCTATTCACCACAACCTGCGATGGTCTCAACGGATGTATTGCCAAACACCTCGTCATATATGTAACCATTGAACGTCCAAAATAATTAACACACATACCGACCTCGTGTTTAAAAACTCACAAACGACTTTAGTGTCCTACAAAACATAAAATTCCCCCCGAGCACTGCTCTTGCTAATCGCGAGTTGCATTATCCATCGCGCATTTACATCTCAACTTCTCACCGAGAGCTCTTGAAATTAGCCAAAGTAGTCCCGCGCGCCACTAATTGCTTGTTAACAAGACGCACAAACAAATTCGTGCATGTGGAATGCTCGAGGAACTCCTTGCCTAATCCGGCTCTACCCTGCTCCCTCCACTGCAAAGAGTATTCGCATCCTCTTAATTAGCCAGAAATGCTTTGCCATCGCTCTCGCTCTGTCGGCGAATATAATTTCGCTCTGGCATCGTTGGCTGATGATTACACACACGCGACATAGCACACATAAGGCGCAACTTTAAATTGAACATGTGCGTAACCAGGAAGCCGTGTGGAGGTACCTGCAGCCAAATCGGGTGCCACCCCGTCGGTATATTAAGTCCGCACCGCCACATATGGACTGCCAAAAAATAAACAAACTATAAAGTGAATTGAATACGAATTCGATGTGTGCAGAGTGGGCCAACTTCCAGAAGGATGCAAATTTTAGGCCGACCAACTGACAGCAAGAACTCCAGTCAGTGGTTTTGATTTTTGGACTTGTCCAACGAGTGCGCGCACCTGCGCCGCACAACTACTCTAGCCTAAAATGATAATTAACGCTGCTCGAGTGTGTATTGCGTCGTCGATTCCAGTTCATCGTGTTAATTTGGGCTTTGGTCGGTTTTGTTTGTTTGTCCTATTGTTTTTGGCCACACCGGAAAGTAATGACATCTAACGGTGTTGGGGTGTGAATTTGTCATAATTTCCAGAGGTCAGGCTGTCATGTTATCTGTTCACCCGTCGCAATCGAGGCTAATGAACTCTCCCCAACTATGACGCGACATATAAATTCAAATGCCGATTGAAAATTAATTTTGTTCCACCCAACACACAGGGTGAACACGTTTTTGGCAAATGAATGTGTAGACAGAATTCCAATTAAATATGCATCCGCAAATTGATGAATGTATCTATGCAAAGTGATGAAGAACGCGTGAGTTTTATTTGTTTTTTTTTGGGTGGGGAATAGAGTTATTCATGCAGCTGGTTTTTTTTTTTTAAATTCGGATTCCCAGGTAGCGTGCGACATCGATTTTGTGGACTTTTTTTTGTGATAAAGATAAAATTAATTGTGAAACTCTTTGTTGGAAATTCATTTTAGCGATATAGAGGATTGTACCGTTGTCCAGAGTCCATGTTCGACCTTTTGGTGTGAAATTATTTTCTTAATTTGTAATCATTGGACGCATTCATATTCATAAGAAAGCAGCGATAGAGATGGATGTAGGTACATGCATTGGTTCATTAGGATTGTTTATATGTGTGGTGTTAATTTTTGGTATGCACGTATGGATTCCCGGCCAGCGAAGTTCATGGGGTCAGTTGGGAAAACAATGGAAAGGTCTAATGGATGATAATGGTGTGAATAACTCATCGCAGGTTATCTGTCGCTGAAAGGTGTATAGAAGCAATTTTGTGGCATGAATCACATATCTACTGTTCACCACACTAGATGGTGGGACTGTGGACCTACATTTTCAGACTTGTGTTACTGGCAAAAGAAATTAAAAACAAAAGTAATAAAAGGTAGCGTAAGGGATACAGTAGGTGACACCCTTTTTTTGAATCCAGTAGTTGGCAGCTCTCTGTTCAATACTAAAGTCCTTCCTTCCAATTTACTTTTTTTCGAAAAAGATTTTTTTTTTCATAAGACACATAACAAATTTGTAATTTTGTCACGCTTTTCTTATATTAAAGACTATCTTCAGTCGATACTTGTAAATCAAATTGTAAACACCTATCGGTAACATTTTTAGTGTAAAATTTTATGAAAGAATAGCAATAGATTCAATAAACTTTTCACATATGGGACCAAAGTTGTTAGCACTGCCAAAATCTGTACTTTTTACGATGCCAACACCCAACAACTGTAGTATGCGACTGTTATTTATATTAGATTTTTGAAAATACCCAAAAGAAAAAAATGTCCAAGACTGGGTCGAACAAAACTTTCTCGTACATCAAAAGTTTGCTTGGTTGTTTTCTTATTTTATTAGGTATATGTAGGTAAAAAACTGAAAAAAAATGATAGATAAAAGAAGCAGTGCATAGATAGAATACCTATAGGAAAGGAAATATGTATACAGTGTTGGCCAAAACTAAAGCACGAAAAGATGTCGCTTTGGATAAAATTAAAGCAAATTCAAAAAACCTTCGATAACTTTCTAGCTTTATTTTTTTTACAAAACAATATATATCAGTCCTCAATTTCTAAACTTATTTAAAATATAAAAAAATAAACTAGATTTCATTAAAAACTAAGTGGACAAAACTAAAGCACGTTTCAGAATTCGTAAATATAAAAATTAAAAAAAAAACATTTTCTACTATTTGGTGGCGTATCCATTATTTCTTTTTTCCAAAGCGACATCTTTTCGTGCTTTACTTTTTGCCAACACTGTATATCTGTTAAATAATATTCACTTTTGTGTAGTGAATCTGATATGGTTGTACAGTTTACATATCAAATGACAATGGGGTTTTTAAAGTTGAAGCTCTCAGTAAAAGGGAATTGTCGCAAGTTCTGGTTAGAGAGTTATAAGTGCATTATATTTAATAAACTCTTACACTTTACAAGATTTTTGAATACGAGGACAAGCGTTATAGGAATTTCTGTTTTCTGATCTGTTAGGTCATATTTTTATTTTGATTAGAATGATTGTTTTTACCCGACTGCACACAGAGAGGGTTATGTGTTCCGCGCGTATCCAATGTACGTTCCATCGGGACACCCTGTGGCCCAAACGGCTTGACCGATTTTGAAGAGTGAGGTGTCATAAGATTCGTATTCTTCCCCGGAGTGTCATAGGCTAAAAAGATAAAAATAAAAAAAAAGTTAGTTTAAAAAAACCAAAAAACCCGACTGACTGTAAAAAAAAAGAATTAAGATATGAACAATACACATTCAAGTACCTATACCTTACTAATTGACAATCAGAGACTATATACCTACACAGCCTAACAAATATATGAGTATTGAGTACCCTCCGACTGTCAAATAGTAAGGTATAGGTACTTGAATGTGTCTTGTTCATATCTTTTTAATTCTTTTTTTTTACAGTCAGTCGGGTTTTTTGGTTTTTTAAACTAACTTTTTTGAATATGCGTTAGCAGTTATAAACTGAATATCCTAATCGACGTGTGTGGTGTGAAAATGAAGTGGGAGTTTCTGATGGCGGTTGGTCCTATTTTAAGGTGCGTACTCAATATGGTTAAAAAAAAAAGAATTGGGATATATATGTTAAATATAAGTTTTGCTTAGCTGTTACCTATTGCATTTTTATTCGAAGTGGAAAATTAAGCTTATACAAAAATATACCGTAGATATGTGAACACAAATCGTGAAGTAATTTTTGAGAAATAATTATTAATCTGATTTATTCCAATTTTTTGAGAAAAAATAAGTACGGGATCTTATTTGGAATACTTTTATTATCTTTGATATGCATTTTGATCAAAATCGTTAGAGCGGTTTTTGTATAATTTGGCAGAAAAAACAGTACCAATGTCTAGTTTGAAAAATATTTATTTAGCCGAAAACTGAGTACAAATTATTATTCGGGATGTAAGAATTACTTGGTTTTTTAAGTTTTCTTCGAAATCGAAAATGGGATTTTCGAGATATGAGCAGTTTTTAAAATTAGCGTTTTCGGTGAATCGAATTGAAAATTTTGAAAACATCGATTTTACTCTAAGTTTGCATTTTGGTCAAAATCGTTATTGCCGTTTTCAGGTAAACTAAAGAAAGCTAAATTTTTAAAAAACGACTTTTTTCAAAAATCAATTTTACGATAATACAGAGAAAAACTGAGTTTGCCATTAAGTTGGAAATGATCGTATTACCTTAGAAAATTATTTTTGTTACAATCGTATGGACCGTTTTCGAGATATGTTCAAATTTCAAAAGTACCTTTATTCGATTTTTTTGCGGAAACTGAGTATGCTGTTGTGGTAACCTTACCTACTTAAGCTTAAATATAAATTTTCGTTGAAATTGTTAGAGCCGTTTTCGAACAAATCAAACTGTTATGCAAATTTTGTATTGGAAGTAACATTAATATTCAACAAATTGCGACCCACTTTTTTGAGTTCCTCTATCATCGTAATGTCAGAATTGATTAACAACATCTTTCTCTTACTACGTAATGGAGAAAGCTAAAAATTTACGATAAGGATCGGCTACAACTAAATATTTCGGCAATAATTTTTCTTAATTAAAATTTTAAAATTGCAATAAATTCGTTTTAGCTATATTCCTTAAAAGTTTTAAATTTAATTGTTTAAACTTAATTAATAAATGTATTATATTTTACTTATATTTTTAATTTAATGGATATTAATTTTTTTTTATTTAACTTAAATATTAAATGATCAAACTTTCGCCTTTTGTTTTATAAAGATTCATTAAATTTTAATAAACCGGCTGGTACCAAAAATTGTAGTCCCGTAGAGTGACAACTACAGTACAGGGGTGCCAAATGGTGTAGTTCTTGAGAGACGTTTTTATAATGCATTTAAATCTAAATTAAGAGTTCGTAACTTGAAAAAGTTAAGTTTAAGTAAAAAGAAAATTCCGTAAGCAATATACAAATGTATAAAATATTAAAATCGCGTTTCAAATAACAAAGCAACGCTTGCTTAAAGTCAAAATTTTCTTATGGCTGGCAACCATTGTATCATATACGTTTTCAAAAAAATTTATGAATATCAGTTAAATCGCCTGCAGGTTGAAAAAACAGGACAAGGAATACTGATTTTCGAAGGAACTTGTGTAGGTTATCCAAGCAGTAAAACAAAATTGTAGGGGCAACATTTCAATATTGGAACCTTTTCTTATACCCTTCCATAGTTTGAAGTGCATTTTATTTCTGTTGGGAGTTGAAAGTTGGCTGACATCGGAAGCGGGTGTCGTCTATGCTGAACTTTTTTTGGCAAAAGGTGATGGTACATGGCTTTTGTCTGTCCAGTTTGCGGATAGGGTATTAACGGTGAGAAGCTTCATTATAAAAGCCATGCAAGTCCTGGTCAGAGTAGCAAATAGATCTGATTAGCTGCAGATCTAAATCGAATGACTGCAGAATTGCAGACCAAGTTCTTATGTATATAGAGAGACAATTTTTCTGATTATGTTTGGTCTTTACAATACCCGCTGACCTTCAAAAATCCTCACTCCAAAAGCCGTAACTGCCGTCAGCCACAGCTTGCCCACCACGAACGGAACTAAATCGAAACTGAAATCGTGTGTAAATATAGCGCCTCAGTCTAAAAAAATGGATTACCTACTAGGGTAACGGTATCCCATTACCAAAGACAAAACCAACGAAAAAGGAACAAAAAAAAATCAGAACCCTCTGATGTAACCGCTGGACAAATAAGTTGATCAGTTTATTTACCCAATAAATTAGGTCACATCAACATCTCTCAATGGATAAACCAGATAAACAATTTCGCTAATAGCCATACGCGTAGGTCTCTGAATAATTTGTCAGCCCCAAAAGTGTACTATACTCCGAATGAGACAGCCACCTCATCCAAAATCCCTGAATTGAAATGGACAAATATTTAGCCGCACGACACTCTGATAGAAGAGCACGATCCGAAGCAAGGTGAACAGAAAAAACCCGCAAAATAGATACAGATACATTGATACGAGCGTTTGCAATCATGGGTTTAGCGAGCTGTGGCCAGTTATTGTTGTTATAAATGAAGAAGCAACGATCTCCGCGAGATGTTAATGGATACAATCAATTAGCATGATGCCAACGCGACGGATGGTGTAACCAATTTTACGCTCGATGAGTATATGAATAGGGTAAACACTAAGTCCGGCTTCTGGGCAAATATTTCAACAAAAATAGATGCGCGCTTGAGGAATGAAAAGGTCATTTGGTTACTGCGGAGTGGTAGGGGAATTCTTGCTGCCGGCCAATAAAACTGTTTACTCAGACGGACCCTTTATTGCAAAAGATACGAGTCGTCAGCCAAACGAATTTAATGCCATCAGATAGTCCAATCCATCAATGAAACTCTGAACTTGTGGGGAATGGTGGATACCTCCCTCTGTATTGACGAGTGAACCCAAATCTCGAGTCCACCCGGCCACGACCACTTTTAATGGTTTAGCAAGGAACGAACAAAAAAGAAAAGCACCATTACGCGGAATAGACAAATAAATTATATCGCTTCTAAGAATCTAAGCGTTTCCACTGACTGGCTACCGCAGACGGAGTACTCGTACTCTCCTTTTGAACGCACAATTTGCCTCCACCGCCTCCATGCTCGCTGCTCTCTGGCGAATTCGTACTGCCTCTGTGTCAAATGATCTTCTTACTGGTATAATTGTTTTAAAATTCTTATCTCACTCAAGTGCACACAATGAAAGTAATTAAACAACAAAAAGTTGTTTTGTTATTCTGCCTCTTATTTTGTTCTTTTCCTGTTCTTTTGTTACATACTGTAGAGATGCATAGCCGGCTTTGCTGGCCCGGCAAGAATCTCATTAACAATCCGAGTGCCTTTGATGTTTAGATCTACTCGGTATCCAAATGATTTGGAGGCAGCAGCATGATGGCATATAATGGTTATTATTACAGATGCCATTACGTCAATCTGATGATTTATGATTTCAGCAAACTGCGATAAGTATCGCAACTACAGCAGAGGCACTCTCGTGTCGTTGCTCTTTCATTGTTCCTTCGGTTTGGAGCTATGCGGTCTTTAAATATATAGATGTTAGGTTACGTGAAGCATATAATTGGTCGAATATTTTGTGGAAGAATGTGCGCAAAAATATTCAAGAGGCGAAAATCGATTTATAAATTGCATAGCTAGAGAAGTGCGGGTTCGACTTGAGTCTTTTCTTACAGGTTTTTCAACCAACACTATACAGAGAACGTAGCTCAAAGGACTTTAGTCAAGTGAAGTGGCAAGTATCTCCGACTTGGGAAAATGCACAATAAGTCCACAGTCGCTACTCTCGCGAAAGTGGGAATGTACTTTGGCGCCAAGCCGCCAACCAACTTAACTAATCGTGCTTATTTTGGGATGTGATTTCTTTCGAAAGTGTGTCGAATTCGAAGAATTTTTTACTTGGACATTTGAACAGATAAAAAGCTCATTCTATCAATCGAAAGTTCATTTTTCATTCGAATGTTGAATGTATTTTGACTTTCTAATCGTTCGCAACAAATGTCATTTTTTATTCGTCTGTATTTTTCCTAAATATCACATTTTCCCAGAAGATTTTTTTTCGGAAATGGTTTCGAGGCATCCATTATTCTCCTTTTGTGTGGAATTTTCTCTTCCGAATCCATAAACAAAACAATCGCCTTGTCTGTTGTTATTGGTCACCGATTGTATACAATCAAGAAAAATTTTGTTTTGATTTGAACAGTAACCATATTTGGAATAATAATATCCTCGGTGACAGCAGTCAAAAAATGGCCCCCAAGGGGGTTTTTCCCCATTGTCGTGGTCACTTGTCATAGACAGCCTATTAGGCAGTCTTCATAACCTAGGTTATGGCGCCATCAGCTATGCCGATGATTTGGCAATTATCATTAGTGGAAAGCATTGCGCTACCATTAACAGTAGAATGAGAACTGTTCTAATACATGTTTTAGAATGGTCTACTACGGAAAGTTTATCTATCGATCCCAGCAAAACTATTTTAGTTCCGTTAACTAGAAGGAGACTGGTCAATTTAGAATCCATTATCCAATGAAGTAAAATATCTCGGAATTATCCTTGATAAGAAACTGCACTGGAACTTACACATAAAGTCCGCCACAGAGCTTGCCACTTGAGCCATATTGGCCTGTAGATGTCTGTACGGCAGAACTTGGGGTCTTACTCCCAGAATGATAAACTGGTTATATACTATGATGGTTAGCCCTATTATCAAGCTTTAGAAGCCCCAGCGGATTGCCTGTCTCGGCATCACAGGTGCAATGCGCACTTGCCCAACAACAGCACTTGAGGCAATTATTGGGCTCTCACCAATGCAATTCTTCATTATGAAGACGGCTGCTAGATGCGCCATTAAAATGCAGCTAGAATAAAGGTTTAAATCAGTTGAACATGTGAGACACCTGAAAATACTTAACCTAATCCCAAAACTGGACATGTTCTGCTCCGTCCCAGACACCATGGTCAGGGAGTGCAGTTGTGGGAAACTATTCGAGGTAAAATTACTTGATCTTGCTAGTTGCACCAATGATATTCCGACACTGGACCCAAAAAGCATAGTCTGGTACGCCGACGGATCAAAGATGGATTCCGGCGTTGGAGCTGGTGTCTTTGGACCTAACACCAAAGTCACGATACCCATGGGAATTAGCGAAATCCATGCGATCGGAACTTGCGCTGACCCGATTTCCAAAAAACGTATTAAGGACGCCATAATATAAATTTTCTCAGATAGTCAGACAGCTTTACAAACTTTGGCGTCCAATACAATGGACTCCAAAACAGTTAAGTGCTGTTACGATGCTCTGCAAGCCCTTGCCAAACACAACAAGGTAAAACTTTGCTGGGTACCGGTTCATCAGGGTATTGCAGGCAACGAACAGGCAGACAAACTAGCCAGGGCTGGTTCCGAATCTGTTCTCTGTGGACCAGAACCCTACTGCACAGTTAATTGGGCTACTGCGATAAGGATAATTAATGAATGGGAAAAACAACTTCGTCTTGAACACTGGGAAGATGTCCCTGGTTTAAGACAGTCCAAACGATTAATTAATCCTTACCTTAGACTCAGTAAGGATAACATAAGAAGGCTAGTGGGCTTCCTCACAGGTCATTGTGGCCATAAATATCACCTCAACAAAATGAACCTCTGTCCGGAAACAGAATGTGGATTCTGTCTAAAGAATGTCGAATCCTCTGAAAACAGCTTCTGTGACTGCCCGGCTTTTCATTGGTTGAGAAAACGTGTCTTTAATCGAGAGACTCGTACACCAGCAGATATTGTGCACTCTGCCACTTCATTAGAGAGGTTACACGTCTCTTAGATTAACCTTTCCCCATTGATACAATAGATCTTTCAGGTCTCAGTGACAGCCAACTGGGATTTATATAAAAAGAAAAACATATTTGGAAGGTAGTCTGAACAGAATTGAGTTGAATAAATAAAATCGAAAACCTGGGGTTTAATATAACATATACCTTCGTTTTTTTTTTTTGCATTCTTTACTTGAATGATAATAACTCCTTTTAGTATTCTTACACCTGGTCCCATTTCAGGTACGACTGCTACTTAATATTTGTGTATTTTTTAGCATTTATTTCTCAAGAAATTTTAAATATTTATATGATTTTAACAAAACAATGAATTAAAAAAAAGTTAGTTTAAAAAACCAAAAAAAACCGACTGACTGTAAAAAAAAAGAATTAAAAAGATGTGAACAAGACACATTCAAGTACCTATACCTTTCTAATTGACAATCGGAGACTATATACCTACACAGCCTAACAAATATATGAGTACTGAATACCCTCCGACTGTCAAATAGTAAGGTTTAGGTACTTGAATGTGTCTTGTTCATATCTTTTTAATTCTTTTTTTTTACAGCCAGTAGGGTTTTTTTTGGTTTTTTAAACTAGCTTTTTTTTATTTTTATCTTTTTAGGATATGACACTCCGAATCTAAAGACACCTCACTATTTAAAATCGGTGAAGCCGTTTAGGCTACACGGCGTCACGTAGGAACGTACATAGGATACGCGCGAAACAAATAATCCTCCCTGTGTCCAGTCGGGTAATAATAGGTCTATTCGCGTACTTTCCCGAGCCAAAAACTACAAATCCGTCAAACAAAAAATTTATCAAAACTCTCTCAGAGAGCTGAAGATATACGCCAAAGTACGTGGATAGACTTCAAGCTACTTTGAGCGACTTTCATCTTTGACATCTAAACCATATCAGAAATAAATACATAACTTACCTTTTTGCAACATATGAAACGTTCTAGGACAACATTCGACCCCCACAGAATTTTCTTTATTCTTACAGATTTTATTGTTCTGTGCAATTCATTTTTAAGCCGGATTTTGAACTTGTTTCTTGACAACTTTGTGCATTTGACATATTTATCAGTACTTGCCGGTTGAAATTCTCTGAGCTGTTTCGAGCCAAGAGAGAAACCACTCGTTACTCGTTATTTTGCTAATTTTATCTTTTTCTGTCATTTTTGGTGAGTACGTGTATAGACTTTGTGTGATTGCGATCGATTTAAACCGCGAACGAACTTTATGTATCTTTATATCTTTTTTGTTTAGCCTATGACACTCCGGGAAAAAATACGAATCTTATGACACCTCACTCTTCAAAATCGGTCAAGTCGTTTAGGCCACAGGGTGTCCCAATGGAACGTACATAGGATACGCACGAAACACATAACCCTCTCTGTGTGCAGTGCGGTAAAAAAAAAGTATGGTCACTCTATATAAAATAAAAATGTCAAACAGCTGATTTCGAAAGTTGAATTCATCTTATGACATTCTCTATAATGAATATTATCAAATGAATGAGTCTTAAAATACACAAAGTTCATTCGAACGAATAGAGAGATTCGTTAGAATTGACTATTCGTTCGAGTCTCAAAACAAGCATGAATGTCAATTAAAAGCAATTTTCTGGCCATATTAATTGACGAATTTTTCACATATGGAGTTCGCTCAAAGTTACTCTTCAATGATTTTGCGAAAGCACAGTTTGAACGTCAATTCTTTTGTTTTTTTGATGAGCTTAAAAAAAACTGTCATCCTGTTCGAATTATTTCTGTTTTAAGTATCGTAAACTAGTAGACTATTTAACAACATAACAAAATCATTTGACACAGATTTGTAATCTGGTCAGAATTAGTTTTATAACCAAAATGGGTCAGCCATTAATTTTCTGTTTTATTTAGCTAGATTTTAAATGAATCAGGAAAGGATTTGTTTTGTTCTTATCACATTTTCATTCTTTATTTTGTTCAACAAATTTATGAATTTAACAATAAAAAAATTGAATTGAAATTGAATTGAACAGACCTACAAGCTGTACAAAATCCATGTTAATTGGATCAGTAGTTTTCGAGTTTAAGTCGGACGAAAATAAAAGAAAGAAAAAACATAGAATTTTATAGTATAATTCTTACTAGCTGACCCGGCGAACTTCGTACCGCCTAAAATTTAAATTAATTATAAACATTTTTTGATAAAGTGGAACCTCTCTATTGAACGAATGAAACTCCCTTGGAATTGAATTAAGTTCAATGCATAGAAAGGACTTCATAGATTTCCGGGTCGGCTTCCTGATCGTTTTTTCCCCGCTACTGATTGAATTGAGTTCGTCCGGTCAGATTTTCTCAATTAACCAAATCAATCAAGGCACAATATGGGCAATCGGCAATCCTCGTTTCTGCCATTCGACCGAGTACGTCCCGAATCTTAATGCTTGCGATTTGCGCCCACCACCCCAAAGCAGAGAGACATAGACAACAGCGCCACCTATTGGGTCCAAAGCTATCCTATCATCCCAGCTGGAACCAAACATAACCATCCACAAAAATGTCATTGAAATCAGTTAAGTGGTTTCGGAGATTGACAGCAGCGCCACCTATCGGGCCCAAAACTATCCTATCATTTAAGCTGCAACCAACCATACACATCCACAAAATTTCAATTAAATCGATTGAGGGGTTTTCGCAGTTCGACAACACAGGAATGTTTACTAAAATGTCTATAACTCCTATAGCCAAAAAAAAAACAAAGACCGTATATCCATACAAACCTTGGTGTTGGCGTCATCTTTCATTTCGAATTTCCAGAAACAAAATCGGTTCACGCATTAAGAGAACATCAATTCAAACACAATGCGACTCATTTTGGTATATATTTATAGAATGAGATAGATGAGTAATGAAATATGCCTATAGAGCATCCTCTTGAGAATATTCCGAATTTTCATTTTTTCTAAACCATCCCTGAATCAAGACAAACAAAACAACAAACAAATCATTCAAATCCGTAATGGTCTCGAGTTTTTACCCGACTTACTATAATGTGTGGAAGAAAAACAAAATATACTGAAATTCATGTGTTTTTTCACGCACGCACAACACACACATACGTTTTCCGATTTCAACAAAACTTCACAAAATCCATTCATAGACCAATACCAAAGATGTGTGAAAGTTTGGTTGAAATCGGTAAATGCATTAAGGCGTGAATCGGCGACAAACGAACACAATTTTAAGGCTCAATTTTTATATATACAGATATCGATAGATAATTTTAAAGCCATAACTTAAATCTGCACTATACTTTAGAAGTCTGAACATTCCTTAGAAAATAGCAACAATGACTCAGACCGCGACAAGGTCCGAGTAATGCTGAGCAGCTGCATTAGCAACCAGCGACCAAAAAACCATCAGACTCGCTGCAACTGGTATACTGCGTCTTACCCGGGCATTTCCACTAAACCCTTACTTTGAGTACCGGGGCCAGCAAGCACATTCAGCAAAACTATTCTTCAAAAAAGCGAGCGGGACAGAATGAAACGTAAGTTCTGCGAGCAAAGTTCAAGAGACGAAGAACATCTGCTTCTGGGAAGGAAGCAAATTGATAGCTGCTAATGCAGGATCCAGAAACAATGATCGGAAGTCTTAGGCAACAACACCTGATAAGTCTGGTGGACGGCTTTAGCCAAACCTAATAGAGTTAAGATAATAACAAAATGCTTTATTTTTTAATAAAATAAACTGACTAGGTGAGCCTTGCAGTTGAGTCAAAGCACTGGCAATAATTTCTGCACATGTTGTAAAACGATAAAGCCGACTGAAATTCCACTGTCAGGCAGAACAAACCCTTCAATCTGGAGCTGGACGATGAAAGCCAATATTTCCGCCCACCTAACCAAACGCAAGCGAGGGTAGCCATATCGAAACTCATGTCCGAAAAGGCTGCTGGAACAGCCGACCGCCTATGAAAATGATTAATACAGCGAAAGACAGCTTAGCGGAGAGCGTACAGCAACTCATCTCGTAGACTTAACCTACTTTATGATCATCAAAAGAGGAGGGCCTCTTAGCTGCTCCACCTATATTAATGCATCAGTATATCCTTAACATCGCATGCAGAATTCTATCCTCTGACGAAATGTGTAAACACCTGGAACTATTTCTCTGCGAATCTAGTACCAGTAAGGATTTAGGCCCCGTATGCCAATAACCATCCAAGTATTTATGTCAGGGCAGTTTAGAAAATAATTCAAGATCGATACCCGTCATCTGTTTATCGATTTGAAGGCCGCATACGACAGCATGTGTAGGACGATCTATATAAAACCATGTCTAGTGTTGGCATCCCTTCTAATCCCATGTGCAGAATGACGATGGAGAACATTCGCCACTGACGCCGATGTCAGACAAATTTCACACAAGGTGATGCTTTGCCATGTAACTTCTTCCAACTGCAGCTTAATTTTGAAAGGGTGAAATTATTCGCATATGTGTTTATCATTGAGAGGATTAATCAAGCTGTCATTGGCGGGCATACTCCCGTTTCGGCAAAATAGACAAAAAATCAAGCCAAAACCAAGTCAACAAAAAGGGACATACAAGACACAACACCGACGAACTTGGAACACCTAAAGGGGGCGGCTGAAACTTTGAGCGGGTTCGGGACTTTATCTATTTCGCCTCCGCCAACAACTTCCGAAACGACATCACATCAGAAATCAACCGGGAACTTCACTTTTAAGTAGCTGTTTTTTTGAACTAAGAACGTCTTATCAAGATATACATTTTAGAACCTCATGATCCCGCTTATGGGACGCAGAAGCATTGACATTAACGAAGGCGAAGGCATTTTGCTGGTAATTTCGACTGGAAAATTCTTCGCGTAATATTTGGTCCCGTTTTTGTTGAAGGACTTTAAAAAAAAAGTGTAATAGCGAACTCTACCAGATGTGCGGGAACATCGACATGGGCAAATGCCTCTTATAAGGTGGCTAGAACATTTAAAGCGAATGAACTGCAACGTCTCGGCCCGAAAAGCCTTCGATTTAAATCCGAAAGTATAACTGAGAATTGCGACCTCTTCGTCGGCACGTACTAGTTGCGGAAGTAGACTTGGGACATTATGGAGTGTACCGCAACTCATTGTGGTCGAGGTACAACTCCATCGCGGACTGTAGCGCCACCTATGCAAGTAAGGCAATAAAAAGATGAACGAATGGATGGACAAAATAAAACTACCCACAAGTCGAAAAAAAAACTTTATATTTAAGGATCCACTATACGGGCTTCTCAATGAATATTTCGCTGCATAAATTTGTGAAAAAATACTTTGCAAGCAATTAACCAATTTGAAAACGAGTGACGCTAACGTGTCCATAAAACTCCGCCACTCCAAAGATGTAAATCAAATAATTTTATTATCGCCGCAATTTGTTGGCCACTTACCGTGCATGCAACGTGAACATCGTTAATTCGCCAACACACACCTAATGGCCGATTAATATATATTTTTATTGATATATCCCATTAGAATAATATTCACATGCGAATTAGCCATAATTCCATCCAATAATCATCAGCATTTGATGGCTAAGCAAACCGACAGATACAGCTACTACCAGTAATAGCAGCGGTCCCTGTAATGGACTCGCGCCATAAACCCTGAGACAAATGACCGTCAATGCATTAGAACGGTCCGCCATTGGTTATACTGCCACTGTGCAGATACTCGCCATCCGTCATGCGGCTAATGCCTCCTTGATCTGCATCGTTCGCTGGTAGCCAGGACCAATATACCCAAAAGGGAGAATTTATTAGACAATATTAATAACAATTACATCGGCCCGACCGGTCCACAGTCCCATAAAGCAAGACAGTCTGGACCGGATAGTTTATTAATTTTCACAATTTGCCAAGTTTATGGTGGCATCTAATCACCTGACCGTGACGATCAAAATGGCGAACGATCAGTGCGAGACGCGGATGGAGCCCAAGTCATGTGCAAATTGAGGATGTATCGTCATTGAATAAATTCAAAAAATGGGCGGCAGAGTGTCCTTAGCCGATGACGACGACACGACGATGATGATGATGGTTGGCCGCCGATGTTCGGTCATCACTCGATCAGCGGACGCTCGATTTATGGATCTTTGAAATTGCGCTAGCTTTTGAAGTTCCCAAGTCACGACAACGTGGATCTGCTGAGTTATTCCACCGCCATAGGTTGCACACAAAGCTGCACTCGCACACACCTGCAATTAGATATCGATTAGAATAGCTACTGCAGATTCTTTCAGCAGCACTGTTGATGGCTCTCGATGATGCCATGGCTTGCTGTATGCATGGGAACAGTCAACCGCATGCGGCAGGTTTCGGTTTGTGCAAATATGGGTGACGGCACAGCACTCTGCTGTCCGACCAGACTTGGTGGACAAATTTGAAATTGCCTTAACAGGTGTTCGCCGCAGGCGAAACGCTGCACTGTGCCAGTGGCACATAAATCATTGTGATTGCGATAATAAAGTGGAATGAATTTATCTGCATGTGATTTGGATGTATCTATTGATGAGGAATTGCGATGAAATTCTATGGAAGCGGTTCTGTGGGCCGTACCACATAAAGTCGCTGGCTATCGGATAGCAAGCGAGTTTCGGGACGATGTCACAGGAAGGTGAAGTATTTTATAAAGCCAATAAAGGCATAAATTCGCTTCGAGTGGGCTCCATTGATGGCGGTAGTCATATCGTCTAGCAATTGCTACGTGCAAACTTGGGCCGAGTTAATTATCATTTTCTTGTAGGTAGCCAAGGGGCATCAGCAAACTTACCGAACTAGGTCCTTCATCGCACCTGCTTAGCTGAGGGAAAAAAAATTTCAAATATTCTCAAAACTCCCATAACTGACTTTATTTACCATGACGATGTCTTGAATAACCATCCAATTTAGATGTTAAAATGTTTCTTTTACGACTATCGGAATAATTAAGAAATTTTATCTTCCATGGGATAAAATTACTAATTCGGTTCTTAAAAGTTTTCTTTTAATTTGCAAATATTTTCTTGAATGTTAATCGACAGTCGATATCGTTGCCCCACAATGCGCCCATGCTATCGAACAGCTCTTTGGAGAAACTTGATGCCCAATAACAATGGAAAAACGAGCTGAAGGTACAAAGAAGAAAGCACATTTTTATTAGACCTCCGCTATGTAGCTTTGAAAGTTTTTTAAATGAAACCATCAAAAAGAACTGATGTTCGTCGCCAGCAAAAGTATTTTTATTGGCCCAAACTACTGGCGAAACAATGCTACCTGACAGATGTATAAACTTATCAATATGCGACAATGGAATTAAAATATTTTAAACACTTTAAACATTTTAAACACCGTTTTGACACCGGTTTAACGCCGTTTAGATAAGATGTTAGCGATTCACCTCGTGTGAGTTCTTTCCAATGGGATACAAAAGCAATAACCTTCGTATTAATAAAGGCTGCGTTAAAATTACCTGGCAGCATATACCAAAATGTCAAATTGATTTTCTAACGTTATAGCTGACTGAAGTCCGCTAACTAACTTGCTAGAGCACATTTTCTTATTTATACGCGGCTGAGTGTACTGTGAACTTGAATTGCTTCATGAATTGTGTCAAAGAATAGTATTGGGGATTGTCCTTTACGACATTTTATGGTGTCAAAACATGAAATATATCCACCAGTTCACTTGGTGTCCAAACGAACCCCCTTAACATTTGGACTACGCTGATCTGTCTTTGGCAAACAACGTTGGCGCCCTTAACGAAGTGGGTCAACAGAATGAGGAGGTGGCTGGCTTAAGGCTAAACCCATAAAACACTAGCCGAGACCAACAACAGCTGGTAGGTTTGAGACCATAGAGCTATGCTTGGGTGTACTGTTGCTAGATTCCATATATTAACGATCGTTTTTGAAATTTGGATCACCAAATTAAGTCATATTGTGCTCGAATTTTTTTGACAAACGTCAGCTTTCATTATATTTTTGGAAAATGAACTTGATTAAGCTCTCAAACTTGTGATTTTAGCACTAGTTTTGGAGGTCTATCGTTTATACGATAATCGTCCGAAAAGTTACGGAATGAGTGCCCTGGTTGAAAATACTGTTTCGAAGACCTTGGAACCATCCAATGGTTTCTTTTCAATTGTTTCAATTCAATTCAATTTATTAATAAATATATACTTCAAAAATATAATAAATTGTTGACATCTTAACTTTGCAAAGCCTTACGGGACTTGTCTGCAGTTCTATTTTTTTGAATGAACTTGATTTTTATAATGAAAAGAGAAAATTTAAATTTTATTACTTACTTCCTTACTTAATCGACTCTACACTTCGGAGTGAACCGAGGCCTCAAATATCAAGCCTCTCCAGTTGGCCCGGTCCTTAGATAACTGCCTCCAGTTGCATAGCAAGGTCAATGTCTTTGGCCCTGATGTTATATCTTCTGAATTTCGTTCAGCCTGCGTCTTTATTCTCAAATCATTTGAACCCTTAAGACCTAAGCCGGTAAAAAGCAGGGAACTACATGCACAAGTGGGCGCAGAGTATCAGTGGCAAGTCTCTGGTTGAACCCTCGTTTAAAAGTAGAAAAAATGAACAATGAACAATTTACTTTTAGAGCATCTGACAAATGTCTGGCGGTTGTCATTAAATAGCTTCACCATTCAGACCTTGCATGAAAGTGTAGTTTCCTTCCAGTTCACTTTAAAAATTAGCCTCTCTGTTACAATCTTCGGTTTCTGACCCTCACCCCGTGACCGCTATTTGCATTACTTCGAGGGAGCTGTAATCATATATCCATTCGGACTCACTCTATCTCGCGGGATTGTTCTTCTTCCCTTTTCTTTCTTCTGAGAATCTGTTGGGCGTAGGTACAGATACAGATACAGTTACGATCTTCAGGCTTAGTACCTTCGTTTAAGATCGCCGAGTAAAAGATCCATTTTTGCATTTTTTCGTGTTGTAAGGGCGATCAGATTTTTCAATCAAGAATGCATATTTATTTTTTATTACTATCAGGTGCCAAAATATTCTACAGCTTGAAGTTTCACAATGCAGATTGTGACGTTTCTCGTCCTTTTCGAAACTATTTAAAAAGATTACCAAAGTTCGAGTTAAACTATGGGGGCTCACGGAATTGGGAAGATCAAAAACTGGAACGATCGCGATCGTGCGTCGGTGTAAACTAAGTTTAAGACATTTAAAAGACGTCATGTTTTGAACATACTCGTACACTGTCCAAGTTTCAATATCAATCTAAAACTGAGTTAAAATATTAAGCCGTGTCCTTTAATTTAATCCTAACTTAGACACCATACAAATGCTTGTATTTTTCGTCCCAAATCAGATTTAAACAACTGCGCCGAAAATTTGTCATCGAACTTCAGTCATATGTAACCATATAAAACTCTATTGTTACTTCTGATTTTAGTAAAAGTCGGCTTGAAAATTTTAAAGAAAAACATTTCACTCTCTGGAAATCGAAGCAAAACTGACTGAATTATTGTTTTTTGGGCGGGTCAAGCTAAAACACAAATTTTAAATCTATTTTAAGAAGGCCATAAGTCAGGATCAGCGTTGCTGCAAAAATTTAATCTACTGCGAAAAAATAGGCCTAAAGTGGCTGTTGAGCCAGATCAGAAAAGGTCTTTTCTTGCTGATTGTTGGTAAAAAAAGGAAGATATTTATTAACTGAAAGTTAAAGTCAAACGGCCTTACTAATAATCAAACACGAATGTCAACGATTAGATAGTTGCCAGCTTAAGTAAAAATGTACAGCGTTTGTTAAACGGTACCAACAGTTAGACCTCGAAATTTGCTAGTGCGACAACTTTCTTAAGATCTATTACCTACATTTGTTGTCATATCAGAATTCAAATTTCATAATTTGTTTTCCTGAAAACGCGGATTTTATTCTAAGAAAAGGAATATATAAATCGAAAATTAATTTGCCCAACAGATATCTTTCAAAGGTCTTTTGAAGTTTATTATGAGCAAAAAACAAAATAGGAAATGCACAAAATATCAGCTGATCTGTCAAATATCATATGCAAATCAGTGAAGCCCTCTCCTTCGATCGGACACAATTTTTGGTACTTTTTATAGTACACTTTCCTTTGTTTTCTAATACTTCACGATTGATTTATGAGTGAATTTGTGTTGGAACACAGTTTGTTAGGCTGATTATGCAAATCGCATCTAAAGATTGAATGGTTAGCAATTGAATATTTTTAAAAAAAGAAATAATAGCCGGCTATTTTATTTTAGAATAAATTAAAAACTCACGTAACAGTGCTTGTAAAAGTATATAGAAATATAAAAATAAATACAATTTGACCTTTTAAAAATTGTATAGCTTATATTACTTAATTCGGGAAACTTAGAAAGCGACAAAATGTTAAATTCATTTAGAAAAATATAAACCCGTGGACATTTTTCTACACGGAAGCTGTCATGCGTACTGCTTTATGAATTCACACCAAATAAAACAGAGTTCTGTATATTTTAAAGTCGCACATACTACCTGATACTCCTCCAGAAGTTCCGAAGTTTATTATTTCGCGGGAATTTTGCTGAATGCTGACAATTCTTATATCTATATTTCCGCGAAGTCAACCTTTTCACACCAACCACTGATTCATTAGAAATTCTCATTTTCTGCGAACAAATTCCATTTCCAAAGAAAGTTTGGTTGCAGCCAAATATCTACCTGAGCCGCTTAAGGTACTGAGAGTTGTATAAAAATGTAGGAATTCGGTAGCTGTCCATTCTTAAGTGAACCGGTATCGACGACTCTCCAGAAAGTCTTGGAAACATCCTAAACTTGTATCAAATTTATTTTTTACTATATATGCACTCGTAACTTGCAAACATTTAAGATGGAAAACCAATCAAAAATCAAGCGCTAGCGGTCAGGAAAGATATCAAACATATTCGAAATATATATATTTCAAGTGTTTAGAAATAAAACAAAAATGCAATATTTTTCAATTTTCTTCATGCATTTGTAAAAGTTTGTCTTTGCTAAACTTAAAAACAGCTTGCATTGTTGAATTCCAACGAATAAAAAGGCGGAAAACATTTACAATTTACTAAAACAAGTAATAATTGTAAACGATCAGGCTCAACAAAAGTGCATTTAAATTCGCTCCTATTACGAAATTCGATACCAACATTTTTGGTGGTTGGGCAACACTCCTCTTGAAAATGACATTTAGGGACGATTTATTTAGCTAATGCCCGAGATAAATATGGGTTTCTGAACATAAACATTTAACCCTACAGTTAGCGATATTCTGGCAACTATATTTGTTTATTGGTAAAGGGATTTTGGAAAGTGTGGAGTCCTTGCGCAAACTGCCAGACTAAAGTTGATTATTGGTAAGGCCGAAAGATGACAAGACGTATATAAAATGCAGTTCGTACAACTGGTTATAGCAATATACAGTGCTTCTCAAAATTAATATTACAATTTTCACAGTGGCAACCAAAGATAATGGAATACAGAGATATATAACTTTCCAGTGGAAAGGCGACTGCCTACAAGCTGTTTTCCCGAAAAATTCATGAAGTCACGCACATATGCTCAATTCTTTTCTAGTATATGTGAGTTCATGAATTGAACTTTAATGCAAGAATTCGCTATTCCGAAATGTATATTTCACTATTTTTTTTACTTTAATCGAAGCGTTAACAAAAACCAAACAAGTTGAATACCAAACAAAAAACAATTGAACAACGCGATGCCCATAAAAGCAAAAGGAATGTTGGCCGGCCATTAGCAACATGCTTTTTTGTAGCTCACACGTATTCACAGACAGGGGTTGAAATTACAAAAACAACAATGTAAACAAATGGGTTTTGGGGGGATAGACGTACGAAAGATATCCATCTCTTTTATTCATTCATCTCTGGTGGCAACGCTCAGGATTCTACTTTCGTATTTAATCTGCTGCTACTTTGTTGATTCAGCTATGTTCTTACTGGAAAATTTGTTTCGTTCCAGTCATAGAGTTTCGCATCAAAATGTCAATTAGGGGAATTTTGTGACCTGCAAACCAGAGATGAATGAATAAAAGAGATGGATATCTTTCGTTTCTATCCCCCCAAAACCCATTTGTTTACATTGTTGTTTTTGTAATTTCAACCCCCGTCTGTGAATACATGTGAGCTACAAAAAAACATGTTGCTAATGGCCGGCCAACATTCCTTTTGCTTTTATGGGCATCGCGCTGTTCAATTGTTTTGTGTTTGGTATTGAACTTGTTTGGTTTTTGTTAAGGATTCGATTAAAATAAAAAAAATAATGAAATACGCATTTCGGATTAGCGAATTATTGCATTAAAGTTCAATTCATGAACTCACATATACTACAAAAGAAATGAGCATGGGTGCGTGACTTCATGAATTTTACGGGAAAACAGCTTGTAGGCAGCCGCCTTTCCACTGGAAAGATATATATCTCTGTATTCCATTATCTTTGCTGCAAACCTTCCACAACACGTCTGGTTCAATTGAACTAGTAAATAGCATTAAATACATTATGTGAAGAATGTGAAATGTGACAGCCCCTTAAATCGCTTTGTCAATGAAAATAACTCAACGGAAGAGATAAAAGATAATCCAAAAAGAAATAATAAGCGCGAACGAATCGATTAAACGATTACACGATAGCTATAGCGCTATCAGTGAAAAGCGTTTCGTGTTTGGTTATATTTCCTATGTCATCTCTCGTAATTTATTTCATTCAGACTTTGAGATATAACAGACGTTCTCCATTAAGGGCGACAATTAATATTCGAAATGGCAATCCCACGTGCGTCAATATTTAGGTTTTATTTAAACCTTCCGGATGACGAATGACTGGTAGTATCTAAATCGTGGAAACAATAAAGGGCGCATTTCGATAGACCTAATTGACTTTTTTATCTTATTTTTTTTTTTTTTGGGAGAAGAAAAGGGAATTTAATCTGGTTTGGGTTTATAGAAGCGGTCCAAATCAGGTTGGGGACTCTTAATGAATGAATATGGGCTATTTGGAACTTGTGGCCGGACAAAGATTAATCTCAGGTATTAGAATGCATGCGAGTTTAGATGTTGGTCGTTCTACTTTCACTAGGTGGAATGGCATCTCTTAAAAATGTCTCACGACTGTGGAGAAACCGGATAAATGGTTTAATGATAAAACTGCCAACAGATTTTTGAGAATTGTACAAGACTTGCTGGTTGTCGAAGTCGAAAAATGGCACTGCTATTCAACGTTCCCTAGACCTACCACGTTCGGTGTTTCGGTGTTTCTAATATAAAAACGCCGTAAATACCACAGCCAAACTTTGGAAACAACTCCAACCATCCGCGTTTCTCCACAATTCCATACATGCTGGGAATGTCCCGTGGACGTCAGTCTGCATCCACGAATGCACACTACAAATACCTCTGAGCATTAATTAGCGCAGTTCTTCGGTCCCCCTTGTTATGACACGCGACTGTTTTCTATTTATATCTACGAAGCTAAACCGCCTCACATTCTTTACGACAAGCCCTGCCTATATCAAGACGTTTTACCTAAGCCCTTGCCTCGCCATAGGCCCTAAGATCACAATTTACTGCAGCTCATCCCTGCTATATTCTTATTAATTAGTTCGTCATAAATATGTATATTGTTTCAACGGCCGGCGTGATCGCGCGCCAAACCCCAAACCATATGACGAATATAGTCATCTCTGGATGTCTTATGCAAATCCGCCTGGTCCAGCTTAGCCGCATTTGCCATAGTTATCATTTAAATATGGATGAAGAAGAGACTTTGTTTAACTCCTATGCAATCAATTTATCATCGCGAAGCTCCGTTACAATTAAATTTCCCTTCCATCACACACTGTCACCAAGGTCACAATATATCGGTAGACTTTGTGGAAAATATAAATCGCCGCGATAAACTAATGCTAATCCCTTGATTGGTTTATTAGCCGTTCTAGGCCAAGGCAGGTGAATATCAGTCTATCGGTCTTCGCTGTTTTAAAGGAATTTTGTATCTCTTGGGCTGCCACCAGAACTATAGATACTTGTGTTGGAGATCACTGACCCGCCATTGTTTGGTAAATACGTTCGGGAATAATTTCGTAGATCATTTGCATAGTGATTCCAATAATTAATGGTGTGGTTATGGATGGGGAAAAGACAAGAGCTTCCAATCACTTTTAAAATTATCATGTTTTCGCCATCTTGACGTCTTTCAAATTGAGTTAATGGCTGCATGGGTATGTTTTTTATTTGGCAAACGGTGAATTGGACATTTATCATAATTCTGAGATAATTTTCGGAGACTGATGGTTCGCGCATTGCGAAATGTATACATGAATCCGTTATGTATCCTTGACCTGAGGTTTACATATCTGGAGCAGCATTTTTGGGGATTCCATGAAGGCTGAGAGACATTTTTCTGGCGCAGTTGGTTATTGGGTTCGATGTGTGAAAAATGATTGTCCGAGTATTGTAAATGTATTTTTTAGGAACTCCGCCCGGAGGCAACTATTAATATGAAGGTTGTTAACGCCCTCTGCGGTTGGGAAGAGAAACTGAAAAATCACCTTTCGATGCCAAGGTAGACGGGTACTGAGTAACACAAGAATGCTGCTGGTTGGGTAATACGTAGATCGGAATACTAGCAGTTGCTCAGAGCAGCCGTGATGGCGTTCAGTGAATTTGAATAAGACTGGGCGAGCACTTGCATCTTGCGCTCCACTACTATTAAACTGCAAAAAATAAAACACAATCCTTTCAATGCGAACGGTATAGGACGGCCATAGCGATCACATTGCGGCTTTTTGATGAAATCGACTTGCCAGCTAATGGTTGCCCATAGTTTTGACGTTTAATTTGCAGAGATTGACAGAAAATACTAGTTGGCAGCTTGACAGTTCGTTCGCAGTGCTAGATAATTCATCAAGATTTGTGAACTCGGCCAAAATCTGTTCATAGAACTGTTTGAATTCAATTACAATCAGGTGTTCTTTGTAACTCTCACTGTTTGTAAAAATGCATTTAGTGGGCGTGGCCCCTCGTCCGTTTTTGCCTCTACAGCATAATTTTCATTTACTGAAAAATCAGTAACTCTCACTCCAATCCATCTTAAAAAATGTTCTTAGGCTTAAAAAAAAAGTGTTTTTTCCATCCACAAAACCACATCATTGCATTCCGGAGTTTTTTTCGTGACAGTTTCTATGGAGACCTACAAACGCATTAGCGGGCCCTGATTTGTATTAGTTTTGAGGTAATAAAAATTGCATTGGATTGAAAATTGTCTGGAAGAAACGGATCGAAATTTAAGTTCCTTGCAAATTGTGAAGAGTTTGCCCCCGACTTAATTAAAATGTCCAAAGCAACTACAGCCAACTTCAGGCAAGTGGTGGCCATCGTTCTTTTTATTTTTCCTACTTGCGAAGCAGCAAACAAAATTAGTCCGCAAGCGTTGCGAAATTTGTGTTTTATTTGGGCAAATAAATTTAATAATTTATCAGTTTGAACCTAAAATTACAAAAATATATAGATACATATTAAAATTTTGTTTCACTGTATAAACAATAACAATTATGGCAAGCTACTATTGCGAATCTATGAATTTGTAATACGAAGTCTTTCGTATTTCCCCTATAGTTATGAACTGAATTTATTTTTGTAGTGTCAATCAAAGCCCTGAGCACTCACTGTTATTCAGCTTCCATGTTGGAGATTTAACCTAGAAATTTAAGAAAAAAAATTGTTTGTTATTTAAATATATAAAAAAGAGAAACAACATTACTTGACATATTTACCGGTATTCAGCAACATCTTGCAATCGACTGTCTTTTTCGTGGGGAATCTGCAGCTAATCCTACTCAAGAGATATCAATCTTACTACACATTTCAAAAGTGATGTAAGGTGACTCGACTTCCCCCACCCGACAGAAATGTTCAGTGGGGACCAGCGTTGCCACAAAGAAAAAAATATTGAGGGCCATTCTGAGGGCCACTTCCATAAAGTGCGGAGCATTCCAGAAAAAACTTAAAAAAGAAAAAGAAGAGAAAACTCAAAAAAGAAAAAATTAAAAAGCTATAAGGCAACATAAATATAAAGTGACAGGTACCTACGGGACAAAAAATACGAAGTTGAATTATTATGACGGGAACAAAGAAAATGAAACGTCAGACAGAATGAATGAATTCAGTGTCGCTTTCAATACGTGGACTTGGCTATTGCTAATTTTTGTAATGAAATAAGAAAGAGTCCTTTTTAGAATATTTTGTTTAAGGAGTACAAAAAATAAGATATGCGGGCCATTTCTTGTTGGTCCCGGGTCAAGGGCCAAAATAAAAAAATAGAGGGCCAAATGGCCCGATGGGGTACATTGTGACAACGCTGGTGCGGACACTTGATCACAGATGGAATTTCTAACGACTTAGAACATTGACTAAGGCGAAAGTCTCGATATTAAAATGATGGACTGTTTTCAAAAATTAGTAAGTTTTGTGATTCGTAGACCTTGGAATGCTATAATTCTATTTTCTATACAAAGATGAAACAAACTTCGTCAAAATCACACTTTCCTAGTTACAAAATTCAAATCGAAAGAAGGTCGTACTTACAAAATTTATATGCAAGAAACAGATTATCACAGCAACTTCGACAGCAGTAACTACTTCAACAGTAGGAGCCATAAAAAAAGTAGATCAACGTTAAATGTTACATTTAAAAGTTAAAAAAAAGTCGTCTGAAATTAAGTAGCAATTCTTCACCATTATCTAGAGAAACAAATATGCACTGCAACGTAAACAGCATCTCCGATACTACAAAGAACAAAAGTTTTTTTTTTAGATTATAAACATCTAAAGTATATAACTTTATCAAGAGAACAACAAAATGGAATTTCAATTGAGCTACCAAATTATTCCTCTATATCCGACGAAGCAGAATACTTAGCGAAGACTTTACTAAGAAAAAACACTTTTTTTAATTATACATAAATTAAAAACTAAGGTCCTTACGGGACAACCCATAATAAACAACAATGTGAACGATGTAATGCTGTCCCCTAAGAATATTTCATGCGAAAACGAAAAGTAGTAAAAAGCGTTCCTTAAAGTAATTTAAAAAAAAAGGTTATATTTATTTATTGTTATTATTTAAATTAGATTTTATTATTAAAAAAAAAACCGCTATACTTTTTTGGCTTGCAATATAAGGCTGCTTCAGATTCTCAACATTTAAAAGCTGTGCAAACTTAAAAAAAAAACTTCCCGAGGGTTGGTAGCACCGACTAAAGGATTCCAGTCTAAGGTCGATATCTACTATGGCCTTTAGTTATAGAAAAAACAAAAGTCGACCCTAAGGTCCTTTTTTGTTAATGAACTCTAAGTCCCACCTATAGCATTTCATAGATAAAAAAAATTAATTGTCGCAACAGGTTCGTAAGAAGTAGGGATCCTAGGCCTAGCTTCTCACAGCCATTCACTTTTGTGTGAGTTTTATTTTCATTTTTGGGAAGGGATCTAAAAATTGATGCCGAGTCCAAACGGCTAATTGAGAAGCTTTTTCATGACAGTTATGCTCTCGGCAGTTTGTCAGTGGAAATAACCATAAGTTGGAATTCTGTCTTTTTTTCGGGATTCGAACCAGGGACCTCTCGCTTTGTAGTCGAACACACTAACCACTAAGCAACTGCGCCTACAGCATTTGATAGAAATGAAATAAATTTAACTTAAGTCAGCTTCTGCTACTGGCTACTGTGACTCAATTTTGTTGTTTCACCAGAGGTGAGCTTCAAGTTGCCCTAGATGCGAACCAAATGAACAAAAATTGTTATGATGTGAATAGATAAAGCAAGAACGTTTGTGATTTGTGTTACTTTAGTTGTAAATACATTAATCCATTCAGAATAAATTCGTATGCATGCAAAGTAATTACCTACTTACGTTATAAACTTGGAACTCGCCACTTTCGATTTGACAAAAGCCAGAAGCTGTGAAAAGTGTACTGTAGCTGTCAAAATTGTTGCTCTGATTTGTTTCTCGCATAACTTTCATATTGCTATTCGAATGTCATGCACGCCATCAACAACAATTCTGCTCTGCTGCTGTCATATCGCTGTGCAAGTCCATATGTCACAATACGCATTTTACACCAGTCAGTTAAAGTTGAACTGTCAGTAGAAATTTGTAACTAATCACATAAAAGGCGGATAGGGAGAGATCGACCAAGAGAAAACCGCTTCAGCTCAGACCAATAAATATTTCATAAAAAAATCAAAACAAACTTCTTTCACACACTCCACGCAGTGTCAGATGTCACTCGTCAAGCCGTTTCCATATAAAAACGCACTTCAAACTTCAAACAACCGGCGATCACTCAATTCACTTTCAATTTGAAACGGAAGTATCAATTACAACTGCGACCATCATATGTCATACATAATTCACTGATCGCACATAGTACACGTTTCATTCACTGATTCATTTGGCGTTTGAGTTCTCTGTGGGACTAATCCCCGGTTGGGTTGTGCGATTGCGGTATCGGTGGAACACAAACAGAACCGACAGCCAGGTAAATACCACCGGGCACCTCAACAAACTGCAAATTAAGTTAATTAAAATAATTTTGCATAATCGCTGATGTATGCTGTATGTAGATAGTTCACGATCAAAGCAATTTTCCACCCTCGAATGTCACGATGAGGAACTCGAAACGAGTCGCAATCGTCGAATCACACACGGATACTTATCGCTACTAGTACGAGTACGAGATCTCCTTCTGATTCAGTTTGTGTGCGCAATTAAAAAAAAAAACTATTGCCGCTGATGAGCGCGGGGGAGGGAACGTGCTCCACTACACAAAGAGATCACACTGACTGGAAGTCAGTCCGAGTCCATTAATCATTTCCAAAGTCCAGATGGTGTATCCAACGTGTCTGGGAGTGACACACCGCACAGCTACCCTGCGATGCAGGTAATAGCTTTGAGCTTATACCTAGATCGGCATAGGTAGAATTCGCTATGGCTGTGGAATTCGCGAGTGATTTCTGTGATCGCGCTGTGTGAACGTTCACACACTGATCGACTAATAGAGCGTCATTAAAGCGATCGTGATGGACATGTTTATCCATATTCATTCATCCGATTACCGGCGTGGCGCGGGGTGGACGCGAGCAGAGTTGTAACACGAGTTACAATTAATTAACCCAACCCAAGTCTTTTATTCTTGGCGGTTAGCTAAGAGAGTTTTAGCTATGAATCATTTTAGATATACGATTAGTTTGATTGCTCAAATGTAAGGCTGGGACTTTGTGTCATTGTTCTTGAGAATGGGCTAGATTTGCTGTGTGGAATTCATCTGCCCAAGAACTTTGACTTTGGATGGGTATTATTTCTATACGCCTCCCAGAGATGGTTGGGTAATATTTGACATCTCTCCATTGTCCGCGTTCGATGGGGATTACCTTGGAAGTCAGTGGTGGAAGATCGAGGAGGGTTCTCTTGATCATCCTAGACCCGTGAGTCTTGTAATCGATAAACCTGGCATTTGAAAGTCATGATGATGTTCTATGGAATTGATAAAAAAATTCACACTTTTCCAAGTTTTTACTTATCATCGATCTGCAGAACGATGCCGATGTCGAAATATTTACGCGTGGAAGAGGCTTTATTCAGAACCATAGAAAGACTTTATCATTCAAGATGAGCAAGATTTTGCCCTACAAACCTTGACTTTGGCATTAGACAGTTGCACGCCTTATACGACAGTTCATATTTGAGTTTTGGAGTTTATTGTTTCAAATTCATTCAAAAAGAGGACGCTGAGCGGAGATAGCGCTTATTTAATACATCACATTATAAGCAAACGTCGGAGCCCACCGCCTGGAAGAGTATCTCTCAAGAATTGCATTTTAGTTGAAGAGCCATGGATGGATGCTATGCACTCGGTCTGCCTTTAATCGTTATCTTTTCTATAATGAAACTGGAACTTTTTCCCGATTTTAAGGTGTTTGCCCGGAATAGTTTTGAAAATTACTCCACGAAATTGACACCGGTTCTGACAGTTGTACAGTAAAATGTCGCCATAAAAGATAGTATGCGACTCATCGTTATCCGCCCTTCAGTATTAGCTTCCTAAGAAAAGATTGTATTCCACGAAAATCTTTGCTAGATTTAAACCGCCTTGTCAGATTGCCATAGTATTTTTAGTGTCTTAAAACTCAATTTCGTACAAAAATTTAAATCACCTTCGTACGCTATTTTGAAGTTGCTGGTCAGAGAGGCAAACAGCACACAAGACAAGTTTTAACAGGAACGGAACGGAATTTGTGGTAGTTCTTGTAGGATGAACTTTTGCATCGAATGTAACATGTCCAACCTATAAACCTTAAGCTTAACAAATCAGTAATTCCCTAGGTCCTTTCCTAAGCCATTCGGGGTTCAGGTGCAGTAGCTAAAATATACGAATACCCAACCAAAAGAATGCAAAACCGATATCGGACTAGGATAGTGCCCACCAGAAATATTAGTTTTTCCCGAAATTCGAAAAATTTACACATTTTCTTGCATTTATTTTCATATGGAGTTAATACAAAATATAAGTTGTTTTTATAAACAAGCTTAAAATAAACATAAACATATAACATAAAAATATACATATCATACAAGAATCAGTTAAAAATTAAAGTTTGAATTTGAATAGATTTCCGCACCGAAAACCGTGATTTCGTCGAAAACTCGCCGATACATTCACAGTTCAATACCGAACATCAACTAGTTTTCGTTTGACGTTTCAATCAGCTGTGAGACACTAGTCGTGAAACTTCTGTGTAAACCAGAGACAAATCATACTGAGACCCCCAACTCGCAATCCTCTTTCCGCTGGCCCCCTCAATTTTTTTTCCCCATTTTGTTTTCCTATCGGTGTTATGTCAATTAAGAATCCGTGTGACATGCAAAAACATACAAAAAATACAAAAATAAATGCTGCCAACTTCGGCAACCATGGGTAGCTAGAGTTCGGGAATACCACATTCTTACATTACTGAATTCCATTGGTTAGTTATGATATACTATTAAAATGCGAATAATTTGAATTCTTTGATTAATAAAACTCTCTAAACGAGAAGTTCTATATACTAGAAACTTATTATGACAAACATTGTTGCGTATTTTCCGTTTTTAAATATCATTGACTTCGATTTCGTGTGTAATTTTTTCTTAGATAACTGAAGAAAATTTGCTCAAAATGTTTTTATTTTCCTTCAACCAATCTACATTGTTCATAAACTTTGTAAAACTATGCACACTTAATGAATAATTTCAAATTTAACGGATAAAATTCTATGAACGCTGGCAGCAACTTTGCCCAGTGGCTCATATTTTTTTAGATCTTTTCAATTTTCAATTTTATTTATTACAAATAAGAAGTACTTTTATAGTACTAGAAAGCTCACTAGGATATACACAATAAATAAATTCTGGAAAATAAGGAGCACAATTAAATGAATGTTTAAATTAAATTTATAGTTTCAATTAAATCTAAAATTAAATTAAAAGATATTGGTGATACAGAGGAAAAGCTACAAGTAATTTGTGTTGGGAAATGGAATTTAGTTTACAATAGATAACTATAGCGTAATCAAAGATCGGCAAAAGAAGGGATTTTATCAACCTCAGTTTGGTATTAAACGGTGTAAAAGTAGATAACAGCCACAGCTTTCGTAATCTTCCATAAACACGCCCTATAATACAATTGACATGATCAGTGGCGGAAAGGGAGCGATTTAATTTATATCCAAGACAACGATAAGGTAAGCCTCGTGCAATTGAGGAAAATGGCCGGCAATCTTCAACATTATATAGTTTTTTTTGAGATCAGGATTAACTGACTTTTCTTTGGATTTAAAATCGGTCCATTATCTACAGACCATTTCGCAATGGATGACAAGTCCGAATTAAATCTGGCCACAAGGTCTTCCATCAACCCAGACGGTCGAGAGAGGTATATCTGCGCATCATCAGCTTACAAATGTACAGATGTGTTTCGACACACTTGTGGTAAATCATTAATAAAAAGGCAAAAAAGGATTGGACCCAAAACGGAACCTTGGGGAACCCCACAGAGTATATTTGTTGGTTGGGAATATTTTAGTTCCTAATCAGACACACCGAGGAATCACTCAAACCAAAGTAAAGTTTTAATTTTGTGCAAGGAACCTCATGACTGACCATATCGAAGGCCTTCGAGAAGTCCAAAAAGGCAAAGCAAAGAAAGATACTCCTTATCATATTGTATTCTAATATCGTCCAGCACTTTAATCATAGCTGTAGAACAGCTATGGCTAGGACGGAAACCTGATTGTACTGGCGAAAATAAATTAAAACGGTCGAAATGGTTGGAAATCTGTTTCGCAAGAACTTTTTCAAAAATTTTTGATAAACAAGGTAAAATACTTATTGAACGAAAATCGGTTACTAATATGGGGTTATTCTTTTTGGGCACAGGTATGACCTTTGCCTTTTTCCAACAGTCTAAAAAAGTTGAAGAGGTGATGCAAAAATTAAACATATATGTTAGTGAACTAATTACATGGGGAAATATTATTTTTTATAAAACGCAAATTGATTCCGTCCTCAACTACCGCATTAGATTTAAGGGCACGAACCTGCAGTATTACATCCTCTTCGGATACACCTTATAATTCCATAGAGGTTGATTCACAAAAGAATAGCTGATTTTCTGGCGAAAACGACGAATTGCTACTAGGGTTGGGGGTTCAATCAACTCATCAGCAACAGGAATTTAAGTTACTAATCGACTTTTTCCAATTCCAATGGAACGCAAATTAGCCCAAAGTTTCTTTGACGGTTGATCAAGGCTAAGTTTGGAAAGAAAGTATCTTTCTTTAGCTCGCCTGGTGACAAATGAAGAGTAATTGAGGACCTTGCATCAAAACGGGGGTAAGCCCAAATTTCACTTTTTGTAGGAAATCAAAGAAAACTCTTTCAAAAACGAACTACTACACGAATGTTTTAAAAAGATATGCTATTACGAAATTAGCATATTTTCACATTTTTTTAATCAAGTTTTAAGTTTAATAAACAATATTAGCAATTTCTGCGGTTTTTTAAAGTTTGGATCTGCCCCTCATTTCCACCAAAATGTAATAAATTTGCTTCCAGATTTTGATTTATGAATACTAGAACATATAAAAGTTAGTAATTTTTTTAATATTTTGAATTATCAATCAATACTATAATAGTTAAACAACAAATAGAAGAAAAAAAAAAAACAGATCATTCTCTAAGAAAATTACAAATTTATAGGTTTTTCAAACCAAAAGTAAAAACAAGAACAGATAATAATTAAATTAATTAATAAATAAAAAAGAGAAACAGAATATTCATTAAGAAAATTACCATCAAAAGAATTTCATCACAATAAAATTTAGCAAAATGTCTCCACAGAAATATGTCCGTTTGGCTCAAATTCAAAACAATGACGCAATATTTTCGTTTGTGACAATAAGGAGGCAGGTCCGGACCTGAAGTTACGTGACATTGGTCAATACGAATTTCTATGCAACAATACTAGCGCACCAAATCGTGACCACTCCTTAAAAATATAGCTTGTAGGCTAAGTAATGGGAAATCTCCCGGAGTTGGTGGTCTCAGTATTGTCTCTGGTGTAAACTATTTTGGTTAAAAATTTCGATCGCATTAATTAATAAATGAAATGAATTCAGAGCACTTAAAAATAAAAGTAGCCTATCAATTAAACGTGGAAAGCTGTGTGTTGTGACATCTGTTCGGTTAGCTGTTCTGCTAAATTTGGTGAAAATTTCAAAAGTTGTGTGTCTTTAAACAACCCAACCATTGGAAGTCATTTTCGTGGAAATCGACTTTAACCTATTTGTTTTGAAAACTGAAATACTTCTTTTTTCGATGAAGTTTTCGGTTGTTTTCGGGAAAACCCAGTTTTCGGCTCGGTGTGTATAGGGTATTAGACAAAATTTCAAAACGAGCGAAAGCGTTCAGCTGCAGAAAATGTCAAAACGTGCGAAAGCGTTCAGCTGCAGAAAATGTCAAAACGAGCGAATGCGTCCAGATACACAAAATGTCTTTCGTAGACGTTTGATGGGCTGGTTTCTTTCAAATTTAGTATAAACATTTCATTCTGAGTAAACTTTGAAATTTGTTTGTTATGAAAGTATGCATTTTTTTACTTTTAAACAACTTCCTTTTTACAGAGATTTTTGATATACCCCTTTTTTAATATTGTCCCATTTTTCTTTATTAAAAGTTTTTCCCCTCAATGGATAACGGGTGCGGTCAGGTATCTACTCTGAACCGCTGGGCATCTCAACATCACTACGCCGCCCAGACCATTGCAGTGTATTCCACTCATTTCAGTGACAAGAGCTGTCCTTGAGCCTGCGATAAAGGTAGATACCTCCGGGGGGTATCACCTTCTTTATTGACAGCCAGACAGCTGTAAAAGCCTTCACTGCCCCAATAATAAAATCAAAGCTTGTGAAGGGCCGTCGCGAAGAGCTCAACGCTCAACTGCAGGAACAAATTCCTCGGAAAATTCTTCTTCCACAATCTGAGCGAGCTATCTAGCACACCAACAGACAAAATCATGAATTTCATCAAATCCTCAAGAATGTTCGTATGCAATGACACATTAATCAACTAATTAATAAGACTTACAGAATAGCTTACTACGGGTAATGGATAAAACTTCCACCCTCCGGCCCAATTTTGACCTGAGTATGGAATACTCCACGCCAACCCACATACCTAACCTAACCTAGCCTTCCCCTCAATCACTGGATCACTGGTACTGCCACCTACTTTCAAGGTTAGCAATGCTAGCCAACTACAGTCACTGTCGGTATCCTCAAGGGCTTATTACACTGGGCTTGTAGCTGCACCACCTAACAAATGCAAATGTCCGCCCATTGGCTTCATCGATCACGACTACCATCCGTGATACTTCTCTCGGGCTCTGACTCATCCTTTCCAGAGTGATATCTTTTTTTACCGACAAATGTCACCACATTAACCCAGTTAAAAGCGCCAACCTATAGTCAACCCATAGTCATCTTTACCCTATGGGTTCATGCATCCGTCATCTGTATTCTCACATCACTTGCTCGCATCTCAATGTTTTCTCAAGAATAACCAAACACGAAGCAATCAAAATCAGAGAAAAATAAGCTCAAAGCAGCAGCCAGCAAATAAAAAAAAATTCGCACACGTTTATGAGAACCAAGTTCTGGCGGCAGCTTTAGCAATTCTCACGGAAGTAAAACGACTTCCACTGCTCTGTGTGTGAATGGACATAAATTTGTCGTTTGCATTTACTTTTGATTTTTTTTCTTTTCTTTTTCTGTTTGTTATTCACCCGTTTTTGCTCATTACCCTATCTATAATTGTTACAAAGAAAAGAGCGCTAGATACTTGACAAAAAAAGTCATATTAATTGAATTATGCAAATCGTATGTGAACGACGACGACCAAGGGATAGGTACCTCTGACGCCATTTCCTTTTCCTGAAGCCCAAATTTTTATGACTAAATTGGGAGATATCGATCATGTACTTTTAATTAGAATTTTAGAATAAATTACAGGTCTGTGTGTGGACGGCCCAATTTGACGGATGTCCACGCATCAAACAGATCCCACAATTAGGCTCATCCGCTTGACTTGCAGGCTGCCCAGTCTCTGTTGTAAAATTCGAGTTCAGTAACAAAACAAATTCCTGAAACTGGGCATTTGATTAGTATTGGGCCAATAAATTAAAAGGACGCCACACATGTCGGGCTTGAGGGAGAAAATATGCGGCGATCTGGGTGAGTATGCGTAGTTCCGTTGCCGATAGTTATATGAGCAACATCTGCATAAATCTACGATTGGATATGTTTATGGTCCTGAGAAGTGCTCTGACTTGTGAGTGCCAGCGCCAGGTGTTGGCGTCGTTTTATGACGTTTAATTCATTTGCAATTCACTCTTAGGTATTTATTCGTTAAATAAAGCTTCTTTCGACAACTGGGTTAGTGGGTATGCTTCATACGGGCTGTAAGGTAGGTTATAAAGGTGTCGAACATGTGAGTGCGCTTTATATTTACATGGTTGGCATCATTCTTCGATGCAGTATTAATTGTATAATGACCAAATAAAAATTACATTCTTGGAGAGCTCGTGAGAGTGCCTTTTTTTATTGTAATCATTAAGGCTTTGGGCCTTGGTGATGTTATTGAACCTGAAACCCCTCGCTGAGTAGTTCCATCAGATAAATTATGCGGCCTTTTTCCAGGCCTTTTAAGAAGCTAGACTAACTGATTGATTGGTGAGAAAACTTTCTCGACTTATAGGTAGTTGCAAGTCCAAATATATTAAGGTGCTTTGCGAAAGAGTAGAGGCCGTTTGAGCCTGTTGGTCGCCTTCAATCTTTTCCCGCTAATGACAGGAAGATTCCCGCAGACTTCTAACACACTTCCGGTCTGTCTGCAGCCAGCCCACTAATGCTATCAAAGATTTTATTTGACACTTGCAAATCGTGCGTCTACACTTCTAAGGAAGCTCATCAGAAATTTCGTTTCAATTGCCTAAAGTATACGGTTCAGCCTATAGAAACCAGAAGATATATTCAGATAATTCAGCCGTCCGCACCTTTTTCTACTAAGAAATTCTCTGCTCTGCTAGCTTCAACCACTTTTTTAAATTTTTGCCACAACCCCACGCCTCCTTATAAAATTACAAAAGTTGAGGCTACGGAAAGTTCCAAGCAAACTTATGAAACTCAAACAAGAAACCGTAGATATCGCATCTTTCGAAAAAGGTTGCTATATTGTGACTTCCCTGGTGAAGGTAGAAAAGGGTTATATGCCTCCACAAGTCTTTTGGTGAGACAACTAACAATTTTGAATTTTTGTCAATTACTTTACTACTTCCAGGCTAAAAAAATCCATGTTTTCCTTAGACAGTTCTATTCAATTTTAAATAGGAGATTTTTTTCTTTTGGTTTCTGGTAGTTCAGAAACTGCCGCTTGCTTCAAACCTTCTCTGGAGAACAGGTTACACCATCTTTCATTTCGATATGTAAAGCTTGAATAACTTTGACATCTATCAACCGATTGACATAAGTAAGCATGTTTTTGAAATGACAATTCTGACCGTGAATCTCTTCATACCGAAACAACGCACCGATATAGTGACTCTGTAGGCTGTAGTCAAAATAGTCTTTTAGTGGTCTTTGGACTTATCAAGTTATGCGCTTTGTTTTTTTTCGTAAAGCCTCCGTGGCTCTTTTTCAAAATACAGCAAATGTGGCAGTGTTTATCTTTTATAATCTTTTAATCTTTTACTGCGGCAATAGAATCGAAAAAGTGGGTCTTCTGTCATTCTAATATCAAGATGAACTTGAGCATATCGTCGAATATATCCTGGGTCATGTGCTGTCAAAAAATGGAGATATTTACTGGCCACCCAGATCTCCAGATTTTACCACTCTGGGCTTCTCTTTGTGTGCTTATTTCATAAAACCAAAGTGAACGCTGGCTCAAGTCAAACATTCGTGTCGATTATTATCTCTATACCGCAAAACGCAGCAAAAAGGTCACTTTTTGCTTTGGTCAATATGGAGGCGTCCACTTGATTGATGTTTCATTCAAAAACTAACCCAAATAAAATGCAAAATTAAATAAAAATACCTCATATATTTAAATCAATATTCATACATGGACATAAAAGATGGCACACGCACGTTACATGTTTCGACATTGAAGCTTAAGGCACGCGAAGATCAAGTCCAACATTGGAGCTAGTGAAAGCGTCCTCATGACAGACTACAGTGTTTGTTATGCAGAATCAATTGAACCTACAATTGCCTCAATTAGGGATTTTTAGACAGCTTTTCAGAGATGAATTTTCGAACGATGTCGACGATAAGTACTTATTGATTTGGCCTGCTAAGCGACTTTGCAGGATTTCTGTTTGGCAACACATTGGACAAGTTTCTCAGCCGAGTTTTGACATCAATCAGCCTGTCAATGGATGGTATTTGACGACGCGCGTTCAACACAAAACACGTATCCATCCCATGCCAGAATGTATCCACATTTTCATCATAAGTACGGACTTTGTTTTTACAGACTTAGTGGCTAATCTTATAAATAAGCACCTTAAATGCAGCAGCGGCAGCCAGATTATATAGTCCTCACCTATAGGTGATCATAAAAACCAAAACTTGTTGTTTGTCCATATACACAACTTCTAATCAGGCTTACACATGTCAAAACCTGGCGACAAAGTCTGAAATTGTTTTTTTTTCTTCGATTTTTATTGAATGTATCTGCATTTTTATATTCGTATTAGGGATCATTAAAATACCACTTAACTGTGCGATCTTTTCACCGTCGCTAAGTAATACCTAGCCCAAGCTATTCATACGTAGCGGTATCAGGTATAGTCCCATATAAAACTCATAAAACAGGATAAGTACGGATATCGAATGTCAGCGCGTCGCACGAGTAGATAACCTTTCGCCTTTGTCTTACAAAAATAGGAATCTCGCTGCAACATATTGACTCACTTAGAAGTTCAATAAAAAAAAAAACGCCAAAATGTTCGTTTTATTGTTTCGAATTTTGGGGGGAAATTTCCCAATAAATTTAAATTTAATAGTTTTCCTTAGCAATAAAACAATTATTGTCATCGAGATACAACTAAAATGCGATTAACTCGTCGTCGCCTTTTACTGCTTTATCAGCATTATCAGTGTCGCTTTGAGTTTTTATTGTTTTATTTGAAAAGAAAATATTCCTTTCAACATTTGACCATCAATCGATCTCGATGAGTCATGGGCATTGGAAGATCATAAAAATCACCAACGTCAACAATATGAGATTTTATACATCTGGCTATCTGTTGAGGTGACGCTAAGAAGGAGAAAAAGGACTTTTGGGGTGTTTTTTTTGTTCGAAAACATGTTGGATGAACTATAAAAGTTGAAAAGGTGGTTAAGTGACCATTGCAAGTGTCTACATGGTGTGTGGGTTGATAAAATCATTTTCTATTCGTTGAAGGATTTTTATAGACCACCGAATTTTGGTTTTATTGGAAATGAGATCCGAAGTGTCACAAAAACACTTAGTGAGTTAAACAAGGCACCTACGATTTGGGGGTTTTCGCCCAAAGTGGCTGTCCTACTCGAGTTTGGATTAGAATTCCGGCTAAAGTACTCAGTCCCTCTTGTTTAGTGACCTATAATTTCGTAAGTTCTATTGCCTTTTATTCATAATGCTGTTTTTAACTTCCACTGCTACTTTTGATTGGCAACAGCCGAATAGCTTGACGACTGCGCTAAATGAATCCGACTTAAGGGACACCTACATTTCGAAAAAAAGGATATTCAAAATGTTGAAACTGAAAATTATCCGAGCATACGATGACCATATTCGTAAAAAATTTTCTAAAACATAAACCAAACTGTTGGTCATTTAGTTGTTCTGCAAAACAAAACTCAACGATTCTATAAATTTTTCTATCGCAGCCATCAGTCTATATGTTTCTATACTTTTATCCAACAGCCTATAATATTTCACGCCGTTTTCAAATTTATTACGCTGGAATCAACCCACAAAAATGCAACTTTCCTTTGATCAACATTTCAACAAAATCGGTTCTGAGATAAGGCCACAATCAGTACGACAACAAACATGTGTCCTATTAATAAAATGCTAACCCACCTCTGTCCCTTGTTAGCAACCATCTGTCAAATAATAAAAATACCCGGCAGCCTAAGGTGAAATATGAGTCATGAATATATGTGCAGGGATTATATTTTTGGCTCTTAATTTTATAACCAAAATTACCCTTCATAGGTGTCCAGCTTTTACCCAGCAATGACAATATTTTTCAAGGTTTAAATGGAGGTTTTTAAAGCCAATCTTTTTTAAAAAGATAGGGCGGATGTTTGTTTTATATGAATCTTGAGAAAGACAATCGTTAATACAACAACCCACTACGACATGGGAAAAGTTAAGAGTTTGTCACCCATGCCATTCCAATGACAAGCACTCTGACAGATAGCGTAATAAATGGGGACGTTCGAATATCTAGTTCAGTAAGTCTGACAGCTGTCTGACTAGATATATTTCGATTTTGATTGGCTGAAATTGGTCATATGAGCAGCTGTTTCAGTTGACGATTATGGAGGGGTAGCCGACGAACCTAGTCAAGAAATTCTTGACTGAGTACTAAGTTGACAGTTCGCATATGTGGCTGACGTAGAAAATGTGATGTTTCCGACCAATGTAGTTTTTGCTTTCAGGTTTCACCTCATCCAGACCAATCTAGTCGACTTAAGATAACAAGATTTTTGAATGTGCCCAAAATCCCACTAACAGTCGTTATAAATATAGTTTCCGCAAAAAAAAAGTGTCATCCCAGCCATCCTTGATCAACTGTCAGTGCCAGTGTTGTCATTAAAATTCAAACGAATGTTTCTTTTTCCTCTCACAATGGGGAAGTTCGTGTGATAAGTCTGACAGCTGACTGTCTTATTGTATTTCAGTGTATATTGGCCCAAATTGGTCCCATCAATGTTCTTTTTAGTTGACGTTTATGGCGGCGTAGCCAATTCAAGCCTATTCAAGAAAATCCTGCCTCAGTTGAAATTTTTAAGTGTCAAAATTATACAAAAACAATTTAAGTTGATTAGTCAACGCGTTCGTATACCAGAAAATTCTTGATGATATTTTCATGAATTAGGTATAGGTGCAATAAAAAGTTCCACAATATTTAAATAGAATCTCATATTTTCTGTACAATCAGTTCGATATTGTTTTGTAGAAAACTCGGCCAACCCTGCTTTAATTCCTCATTCCTCAGTCACCGTCTCACAGAATGTGTTTTTGAATTTTCTTCTCGCATTTTATTTGCGCAGTCAATTTGCATAACTCGGTCAATCACACGAAATAAAAATAAAATAACAACATCCACCTGAAGTCGGTTGCCATTAAAAGCACGCGTGCCCTCACCAATCTGCCTTCCGACCGCAATAATTTGCAAATTACCAGTGCCCAACAACACTGGCCGGACTTGCGATTGGAATTTCTTTTCCGTTGAAAAGAATTCAACACCAAAGTGTGGCTGTGTGTGGTATGGTAATGAATGGTTGCTTTTGCAAGGAATTTAAACTGCCGATGTCATGGGAGCTGGAATGGAAGGGACCGAATTGTGTTTACATTCCGGCAGAGGCCACAATTCCGCCAAGGAAATCACGTTTTTATTTAGCGCGATCGATTCGGAAGGGTGCTCTGTCTGTCTGTACGGACATTTATCACTCGCTTTCCGGACATAGTGTCAGTCGGTGATATTCATATTTTATTGTTGCTGTTGGGTAAAGTGCTCAAATTGACCCAATTTAGCAGTCAACTCATACTCGGAGTTGTTTACAAAAAGATGAGGCATACCGCGCCCGCCACATGCCACATCTCTTTAGGGGATTTTGTGAATCACTTCGCATTCTCGCAGTTACGATTACGAGTAATAAAAGGTCGTTTCTTTGCGCAGATTTTTCATGTTCTTGTGTGTTGTTCTTTCACTTTTCATCCATCATTCTATTGCGCGTCTTGTTTTCCTTTCGCTTACGGTTACAGAAACTGCGAGACGGAAACCTTCTCTGACGTTACTGAGACTGATTTTGGAGTTGTTGAGTTGTGTTGTTGTATTTTGTTCTCGACAATTCTATTTCTGTTTCGTTTCGTTTATCCATTTGTTCGTTATGTGAACCTAGCTAACGGTGTTCGATGCGAATGGAGTTATTGCGTAGTTGCTTGGCTTGTTTATCGTTTTATTGATTCAGCACAATGCGTGTGCTGTCGTAATAGTTGTAAATTTTACTTTTTCTCGGACTTGTTGTTTGCTGATTGTTATTGCAAATTGAAGAGGTTTTTAGTTAGGGAGAAAGAGGACGGCAAAAGAATTGGAATGTGGATGGGGACTAAAACTATTGACAACACTCTAAGTGCTGAATTAGGACATGTTTACACGTATCTAGCTTCAAGTATCTGCTGTCATAGAGGGGGTAATGATGACACATGCGAAGTCGTACTAGAGGCGTATGAGGTATGAGTAGTGATTAATAAGGTCAGCCATCGGAATGTTTTTTTTTCACATTTCCAGAAGCCTGAATTGGCGGAAGAGACTTTTATTAAAAAGCGTCTTTTAGGTAAGCAGACCAACAAAGCTGTAGTCCTCTGGAAATATGTCCTCAGAACTTGACTTCCAAAGTACATAATATTCTGTCGTGGCAACGTATTTAAAGACTTGGTCAGCAATTAGTCTTCTGGTGCACAAGAGGTCGTAGACTTGGTCTTAGTGAAGAATCTTCTACTAATCGAACCGATAGTCTTCTGTTGCGACGCTTAAACACCAGGTGCGATTCCTTCACACGGTAAGTTGTCCAGTAAATAGAACAGAAACGTTCTGAAATGTTTGTTTCATCGTAGGCTACCGAGGTTAGGTATTGAGGTTTGTGTTCATTTTGTATCCAGTTTGTACAAACAAAAGTCTTTGAAAAACACATGTTCCTTCGAGGTTTTGATCGCGATTGCTGGTTACAAGTCACTGGCTTTGGCATAACTCAACTTCAACTGGTGTTCTCCTTAGTCAAGGTTTATGTGACACCATCAATCCAGCATAACTAAGAAAGCGGGTAGTACTTGTTTATCGGATAATGTCATCTCAGTTAGAGGCACAAATTGGGAGATAAAGCCATGCTGCCTTGTAAGATGCAAGTGCAGACTGACACTACTTATGAAGGACCGTTCTAGATCCAGAGATGTCACAACAACCTGACGGTCTGTAAATTAGGAAGAGCTTCTTTAGTTCCTTAAAATTATGTTTTGTCTGTTTGTGTATATAGATTTGTTAACGCCTCAAGTTAAAACTACTCGCCCGCATTCGCTCTTTAGGCTATGACTTAAAGCATCATTTAGTTTCTATATTTCATCGCAATTGGCCAGCTCCTTTACAAGATAGACGATTTTAAAGTTTTTTGGAAGATGGCAGATTTGACTGGCGGTTGCTTTTTAAATCAATTCGAAGCCATCTGTTTATAGATAAAATGGCTGCACAGAACAAAACCACTTATGGAGACGACCTATAGCCACATCTCTGTCCAAACTCGTCCGGCTGCGCAAAACGACGATGAAGATCGTTCGCTGCTCCATTAAGACCTGCGAAAATTGTACCGAGACCTTTGTTGCCGAAGACGAATACGCTGTCTCTCTCTCCGCTACAAACTCTGTACAATGAATCACATCACAGAACAAGCTCAAGAACAACCCGTATCAATCCCCGTTTTTTTTTTTTTGGGAACAGAAGGCGATTTCTTAGCCCTATCAAGAAACACTAGACAGACTCTAAGGCGAAAACATAGCCTCGGCTTAAACAGCTTGGATTCCTTGGTCACAGCTTGCAAGGCGCTTAAAGCAACGACCATCCCACATGGCAGAGCATTGAAAATAAATCACTCAAACCCTTGGGTGCCACTGAACACATATCTCCCAGCTCGATGGCATCCTACGCAGGTCGATGTGATTTATGATTGGCGTCCGTGTTCCTCTGAAATCCGACACTCTCGGCTTCTGGTGGATGCGCCTACTCCAATCCAAGTACCATTCATTAGTTAATCGCACCATTAATAGAGGCAGCGTCTTTAAACTTAAAACTCTAATTAAAGTGCGACGTCAAATGCAAATCCACTACTACGACACAGAAACGCACACGAAAGGCGTACCATAGAATGTCACCTGCACACACAGTAAGAGCTGTAGTCCACAACAACAACAGCGATATAGAATCGGAGCAATCTGAATAAATGTTTCCATAATAGGGGCCAACTAAACGGCAGAATAAATCAGTCTCGCCAAAGGTCCAACACAATTCTGTGAGCGCCTTGTGCATTTCAGCTAGAGGCAGTGCTCAATTAACTTATCGAACGGTCGGTGCGGCAATTTATGACCGCGAGTTACAACAACCGAGACGCATCACTCGGGAAGACCAAATACAACTCTAATCTACAGATGCGCCCCCTTTGCGTATCGCTTTAATGGCCCCCGACAAGCCAGATCGATACGCGCTAAAAGGGACGACAAATGCTCCATCAAGCTGCAGGCCACTGCGGCAGAGGACGCTTAAGTGGCTTCCAGTGTTTTATGGTCGCGTTCAAAAGCTCTCCAAATATAAACAAAATCAATCTTGTGGCGGCCAAAATCAATTCTGTAACGCTATGGATACCAAATTCGGACGCAGGACGGACATTAGTGTCCCGCTCCAAGCCCGGGGTTAGATTTTCCAAAAGGGTTTCGAATTTCAACAAAAAAATATGTTTAATGTTGGCGATTTTATTTCCCGTCGAACCTAATTAATTATTGTGATGACAGCAGATTATCATTTACTTAAGAGTTAATTTAATATTCCACAAGCGCGCCGCGGAATTAGAAATCGGTGTAATTTGTAAGCCAACGTTTGCTCGTGTGTGTGGGCGTGGAGTGTTGGGAGAGGCTCAAGTCAGGTGGCTTTGGCATATAGTGAGCTGTTTATTGTGGTTCATTTGTAGCGCCGCAGCTCTTTTATTGTCGTCCAGAAAGATTCGAAGAGGGAGGGGTGGACGAAATTTACATTTAAAAAAATAATGTAAGCTGATTAGGTCGGCTGCGTTTTCATCGACATTTAATTAGCTAATGCGCCACAAGGCGATGGAGATTTCTTGTAAACAGTGTGATTGGATTAGATTTTAAACATTTTTTAACACTTAAAGTGCACAATATCACTTAAGACGTGGACACGGTCTGTGGGCGATAAATGTTAAGACTTTATAACTGCATCACGGGCAGTTTGTGTGCTATTATCAGAACTCGCGCACCTTGAATCAAAGAGCTTTAGTGTGTTGTAAAAGTCTGGAAGAACGATAACGATCGACGTATTTTTGGGGACAGTCCCTGAGGTGTGACCCTAATCTTTTGAAATAACTGTTGACCATCATAGGAACAGTTGTTAAAATTTTAGCTACAGGTGGAAGCGCCCAAAACCTTTAGTGAGCTTGTTGTGTTGGAGAAACAAACAATTTCGGTCCAAAAGGAATATGTGCCTCAAGAAAACTAGAAAAAACGGGTCATGCGTGAAAATATGAGTTAATGGATCGAAAAACGAGCTAAACTAGGAGCCAACAAAACGTGTCAAAACAAGCCAAAAATGGGTGGTAAAACGAATTAAGGAAGGAGTCAAAAAATTCTCAAAAATCGAGATAAAAAGTGTTAAAAAAAGCCGAAAAATGCGTCAAAACCGAGCAAAAAAATGGGTCACAAAACATGTGAGAAAAAATCTAAAAGCGTTAAAAAGTAGCCATAAAACGTCAGAAAAAGAGTAAAAAACTCCTCAAAAATCTTTTTGCAAATGCGACCAATAGAAGTACCAAAAAAATGCGCCACATATGATTAAAAACTTTTAAAATAAATGGAAAAACGCAAAAATACCTTCAAAAACGTGTCAAAAATGAAAGAACAAAAACGGTAATGACACTTTAAAAAAACCTGGAAAACAACTGAGTTGAAAAGTTACTTAATAAAAAATGCATTGAAAAATTTCTCAAATAAAAAACGCTTCAAAAATGAGCCAAAAAACGAGTGGAAAACAAGCCTAAAAATGGGTCACAAAACATGTGAGAAAAAAGGTCAAAAACATATCATATAAATGCACTAAGAACGTTTCAAATACTGAGTGGAGAAACGAGTTAATGTGTCAAAAAACAAGCTGAAAAATAAAACTTCTTAAGAAACCCTAAACTATGCTTTGAAAAACGAGTCCAAAAATGCTCAAAAATCTAAAAGCGTTAAAAAAGTAGCCATAAAAACGTCAATGACACTTAAAAAAAAAACCTGTAAAACAACCTCCAAAAACGAGTTAAAAAATTACTTAATAAAAAATGCATTGAAAAATTTCTCAAATAAAAAACGCTTCAAAAATGAGCCAAAAAACGAGTGGAAAACGAGCCAAAAAAATGAACGTGTGAAAAAAGAGTCGAAAACTCCCCAAAAACTCTTAAAAATGCGTCCACAAACGTATTAAAAAAAAGATCAAAAACGCATAAAGACATAAAAACCGTCGAAAAAGGCCAATTTTTTTTTAGACGAAGGTAAAACGCCTAAAATTTTATTGGCTCAAATAAAAAGCTTTCACAAGGCAGAGATAGCCGTGGATGTATTTCCGACGTTTGCAAAAAGTGTTAATTTGTCTTTTACCGAGTAAAAACCCTCTTGGTAAGACAGTCTTTACTTTTGAAGCAACTCTTCAAACGGTTATGACAAACTTCCTACAGAACTCCAATTTACTGCCTGCCGTCGCACACAGTTTTAGGAAGAGTGGTTTTCCTGCCCACATACGCTTGAAACTTTCGTCATCATCGTAACACTGAAATTAGAGTCGATAATCAGTAGCAAAACCAATTCGCGTATATAGCGTTCCGCGGACATGAATATTCAATAGACGACCGGAACACTGCCCGCACTTCTAAAGACAGGAAGAACTCAGCCCGTAAACGGTTTGTTGCTATCTTCCCTCATCAACAAATGTGACTTTTGCCAAAACAATGTTCATTCTTCTTTTTCTTTTCAATTAAAAACGACTGAGGCATTCAGATCCGATCGCTCGTCCCTTTCCAAGAACATTTTGACGACGACGCGCCATAACCGTCAAATTGTGTCACGCATGTCATAATTAAATATGCGCGACTTGTCCTAATTCCAGGGAGTGATTCGCCACCACTAATGTACACCCAGCTATACTGTTTAGTTGTGCGGGCAATGATCGCTCGTCCGCCAATGCCAAGTCCAAGACCAAAGAACCGAAATACACCGCACGTCGGCGTCGGTTGTGTTCGTTGAAGCCACTACCCTCTAAAAGGAGACCATTAATGTCGGCCGTTTCGGTTTCGCTTGCCTTGTTGTGCGTTTTTTAGTTTTTTTTCTTAATGTGGTTTCGACTAATTTGTCAATACTGTCAGTTGCTACTGGCACACTGTCAGTGACACAATCCATTTATGCAACAGGTCATCGCCGTCATCAGCGATCGGGGGTAGACTTTGTTTTAATTGTGGAAGGTAACACCTACGTGTGTGTGCGAGGAAATTGTAAGTGTAAATGCAGATATGGATGATACTGATGCAGATGTAGATACAGCGAATTCTGTCAATATATGTCCAAAGACACGCTACCAGTTGCCGGTCTTGAAAAATGCTCAACTGTCACGCAATGGGACGTAAATAATTTATTCACGCTGAGCTGGATACAAATGGGCAGTGGCACACCTCCCAATGAAGATATAAAGTCTACACGACAGGATTAATTGGTTATAATTTGCAGACTAATGGGCTTGGCGGAGAAATGGTAACGATATAATAAGTTGGCCAATACACTGGATGGATAGTTGCTTGGCGATGGACATTTAGCTGGCAAAAAGGATGGCAAAGGCGCATGAACTTTTAGAATCGTTTTTCCACAACTAGTTATTTTGTTTACTAATTGCATGGCTGGACAATTAAAAACAAATGTCCTGTTAGACAGAGACGGTTAATGGAAAATTAGGAATTGATGACGTGTACTCCCAGTGTTAAATTGATACCGGAAATTAAAATGTTATCAGGTGGCTATATTCATTTAGAACTGTGTGCGTATTCGCTGGAATACTAGTGAGCGAGAACTCTCCGGTTGAACCCCCGTCAGCACACAAACTACTTTGTCAAGTTTTTTTTCCACTGTGCCATCTCTAGCGAATGTTTGACAAACACATTGTATTTCCCTGAAATAATCTGAATGAAGTGCCGCGCATAATAATGCTGATTAATAAACTTTACGACAAATTAAAGCCGCAAGCAAAATTCAAATTCGCATAAGTCGAGGATAATTCTTGCAAAACGGTTAACAGGACAGGTTTTTTCGGTGGTATATGAGCTTGCAAAAATATTTCTGTATATAAATGCTCGAACGAAAATGGTCGGTTTAGAATATTACTACCATGACCGAGCAGATAGCGTCATAATAATTAACGAGAACGATCAACTGGAACACAGCGTGAAAGGCTGACAGACAGACAGCGAAGACAAATAGCCGCACATGTGGACGGACATTGATGTGAATTAATTATTTTCCATCTTAAAGTTGAGTGTTGATGATATGCATGTTTTTTGCGTGGAGTTTGAAGTCTTGGTCAAAGCCTGCGGACTGTGGAGATGTGACGTGAAAATGTGGTTTTATTTTTTTTTTTTTTGTGCTCCAGGAGCGGTAGGACGATTTTTTTTGGTGTTGCGAGGCGCCGCGAGTTGCGTAAAGTCTTCCTGTTTTTCTTGAACATTTTAGGGTAAGTTTACAAATCATTCTTTATTTGAAGCAGGAGCTTGAGTCACTACGTTCAAAATTATTAGTTGTGCCGAGGAACCACATAGCAAGGAGGGGCAACTGAGCTCAAGAAACCAGAACAACCCTTCTTCGGGACTTTGTCAATCGATGCTATGTGCAATAAATGTTTGTAGAAGAAGAGCAATTGTAAGTGTTGTTGCTAACTCCGATTTAGTCCGAAATTTTAGGCTATAGAATCTCAAATTCAAGTTGATTTTTTTAAATTATATTACATATCACATTGTAATGCGCAAATTTCATACGGCATCCTTTCTGAAAGCCAAAGAGACCTTATTGGACCCTATCCGAAAATTTCCAGAGGGAACCCTGGGGTTTTTTTAAAACCGCAAAACCTATACTATACCTATCTGAAGCCAAACTATTGGTTTTAAGATACAGGCAGATAGCTTTGGTCTGTTGTTAGTTTTGATTAAATTTACTTTGATCTTATTTTAAGTAACTGCCACGAACTGCCTGCATGAAGAAAGTTTTCTGAACAGCTATGGAATTGAATCAAATAAAATGCAAAGTTTCTACTCACCCTTCTAATACGTGTCTATCTAGACAGTCGAACCTATACACCTCATAGGCCCGAACTTAAGGAAAATATTTGTTTTACTTTATAAATTCACACTCGCTTCTAGCAGGAGGCATTAGGTTCTAGTAGCCAAATGTAAGTGTTGTTGGGTGGATAACTTTTGAGTTTTTTCTCCACTACGCCACCTCTCGCGAAAACCTTATAAAATATCCGAGAGAATAACTGAAAACTGTCACGAAAAATCAATCCAATTTAGCCATTCGGCAAAGAATTGTACATCCCTCCCATTCGTCCCAAAAATTAAAAATTCGCACAAAACGAATGGTTGCAAGAAGCTAGGTCTAGGATAATTGTATGGACTTGTCGCGCCAACTTTTTATTCATTTTTAAGACTAATAATAATAATAATAATTGGCGGAACAGGTCCGTATGGACCCAAGCCTAGCTTCTCACAACCATTCGTCTTGTGTGAGTTTTTTTTATTTTTGGGACGAATGGAAGGGATCTACAATTTTATGCCGAGTCCAAACGGCCAATTGAGAAGCTCTTTCATGACAGTTATACTCTCGGATGTTTGTAAGTCGTTCGCGAGAGGTGGCGCAGCGAAAAAAACCTTAAGTTGAAATTTTTGGGTTTTTCTCGGGATTCGAACCTGGGACCCCTCGCTTAGTAGTCCAACACACTAACCACTAAGCCACTGCGCCTACATTAAGACTAGTGGGCATTTTCAAGCGGCTTGGGGAAAAATAGTACTTTTCTTCATTGGTGTGGGAAATTTGTAGTAATTAGTCTAGCATCACCGAATGAATTATTTCTCATACTGACAAGGATTAGAAAGAAAACTTTTAATTTTTTTAATAAAGATCATTCAGATGTTCATTCATAGCCAAGTTAATCTATAATGTAAAGCTGTAGGACGTACGACAGGTCGCAGGGCCTTCAAACGTGAGAGAGAGAGCTTCTCAATGCAGTCGATCGAATACGGCATAAAAGTATAGCTCCTTCGAATCCATCGGAAAACAAAACCCACGGGTGGTTGTCAGAATCTACGAGTAAAGTTATCTGTGCACTTTTTATTCCCAATCATGCCATTCCGTTAAAAAATGCAGACCTTCCATTCAATATTACAATTCACATTGACTTAATAGATTTTTTTATTCTGCAATCAGGCTGCCTACTGCCTGTAGACACGGGGAGTGTTATACTTCCCCTATCTGCTTTATTTTGGTTTACCCTGAAAGTCGGACTCTCCCCCTAAGTACTGTTTTAGGAACTATCTGACACTTCTTAGGACACTTGCGTATTGAGTAAATCCGTATATTACTCACGCTTCGCAAATAAATTTGGTCCACCAGCCAAGCCTGCTATATTACCTAGACTTCCGTGTTATTCACACCGCCTTAAGGTAGACCGCCAGAGAGGTTTCTTTGGCTGGAAGCTGGAACCCTAAAATAGAGAGTAGCCTTCCTAAACGCTTTGCTAAAGACATGCCGCATTAAGGACCGAAATTTAGAACAAATTCATTTGCAGCGCTGTAATTCTGATTAGAGAAGACCAAACTTTCGCCTGTCCCAATGCCTCTTTCTGTCTATACCGCCCGTTAAAATATTTGACCAAATCCATCCCTGTTTCCTTCATCACACCGGGGATGTGCAAATCATTTCGCAGAACAACTCAAACTCAATTCAATCCTCGTCACATCCGCCCGACTCTCCATGGAGAAAGGTAAACGCAGATGTAAAAGAAAGCACCACAATAACCGAAAAGCCATCACCCAGCACTATAGAATATATGGAAGAAGACCCACTAACTGGGCATATCTCAACCGCTAATAACGTTAATAATTTATTTGAATTAATAAACCCGACTCAAGAGCTAGAGAGGGGGCCATTTCAATCGTCGCATCTTCATCGTCCACACACAAGATAGCCAACCCAAACGATCGTGCCATGATCGAGCCAACCTACCACATCAGATCTGGTTGGTTGATTAGTTGGCTGATTTGTTTTGCTATTCCGTTTAGAGGCAACCCTTCTTCGTCTTTGGCAAAGACCATCATTTCAAGTTCCAAGAAGAATCCAACGTCGGGCAACGAACAAGCCAGCGAAAAGGAATCGCACAATATTGCGCTTGTGTGTGGTGAAAGGTCATTGCCATTGTCGTCAGAATGCGCCAAGCTTGTGTTGTACTGTTGAGTAACACACTAACACACTGATCGGGACAAGAGCGCGAGCGAATTCTCTTTCAAAATAAGCGAAACGATGGATGGATAAAAGAAAAGGAAACGCTCAACAGGTGGATTGTGTGGGTATCGTTAAGAGAACCACAACACACGAGTGACTGAGAGGAGCTTTTCTTCAACTGTAGCTGTAGGTTGCTCGAGCTAAACACACAAGAAAGTGCTGTTGGGTATTACCGCTTCAGTGGAAACGGTTCTCTTAGTGAGATTCTTACGCTTGAGCGAAATCGCAAGTAAATAACTTTTTATTTCGTGACCAGCATCGAGACTGGATTTCTGTTGTGGTCTTTCATTTTCAATTCGGATGTCGTTGCGAACGCATGAAGCTGCCGATATTGCTATTAGGTAATATTCCTAAGATTTGCGTGAATGGAAAGCGCACGCTTGTTTCTTTAGACGAGATCGAGAATGGTCAAAACGGTTCGCAGTTCGCTGGTGAACTCTTTTGTCTTTTATGCATGTCACTTGCTGCTCAACTCAGTTTTTTAGCATCCTGACGAACTTCAGTTCTTAAACTACTAGCATCTACGATTAAATATTTAATGACCACAACATAGGCATAGAGGAACTTCTGAGCACCAGTTGCTTGTGAGAGTTGTAATTGTTTTAATGAACGGAAGGGACCTACAAATTTTTACGATCGTGTGAATTGAATAGCAGGTTGAATATTTTCCAGACTTCCAGGCTTAAATCCATTTATCACTTAACCACATGCACAACCGCGTCTGAACCTGAGACACCTCAAATTTACAACTAAACCACTACGGCTATAGTTACTTCATTGTAGGCGGATCATAATCCCAAATGGGGTTAATTTGAACATCTTTTCGAGCTCTAAAATAAACGTTACAGCCTTATATAGTAGTTGAAAATAATTATGCCACGGTCCAATTCAATTAACTATAAGCACTCTTAAATGTAAAAAAAAGGAACGTAATATTTTTAACATCTCTGCAAACCAGTGGCGACCAACAGTCACTGGTGCGACATTCACATTTATATGGACTGATCATTCCACCAATCATCATTATTTCAGAAAGTCCTCGCATTAACAGTTAATTTGCAAGTCACTGGCAATATAGAGGATTGCGATTAAATTAAGTGGAAACTTTCCGATAAAGGCAGTTAGTTGCCATATTTAGTATTAGCATTTAGATGCTGAGTAGATACTTTTTGATAGCCGCTCAACGAGAACTCTTCTAACTTGGCAATTACATTTAATTTCATGCAATTTATATTCTACTATATGTTTGCGATACACCTGCACCTATCTGGCGGATAATACGCCACTCACATTGGCATACTTCTGCGATATTGAGAATTTATGCAAATTTCTTAATAAGAGAAAGGAAACTAAACGAAGATAATCACAATCCCGTGGGATAGTAGTTCAAAAATCAGGCGAAAAAAAAAACAAAATCAAAGTCCAAAAGCCGCGAGAAGCCGATTCACGAGTTACTTTGTCAAAGTATCATAAAACCTTGTTGGGTTTTTTTTATTTGGTCAATTTTGAGATAGCCTTCCTTTCGCGTCTCTGAAAATCGCACAATCGCAGGCACAGAGAACATTGACCATATACAGGTACAAGATGCTGGGTATGTATTGTGTTGATCTTGGTTAATAACCCTTCTACCGCATGGGGCTTTATCGTTTTGGAGCATCAACGTCAATTTTGTCATTTGGACAGTAAAATTGGCGTCAAAGTGCAAAGCCATTATAAATTCAATGACGTAGGTTGGTCTGAAGAGGTTACATATTTACGAGTATGCTTAATTTGGCCGTAGAAAGATGGACTTTTTTATTTAATCAATTTTGACAGAGGAAGTGAATTACGATTTGCAACATATTATTTCTATGAATAATATTAAAAAAGGGACCGGCGCATTTCCAGTTGTAGTGAAGGAGGGGTACAGCCAGTGTTCCAAGACTTTGAATACTGTTTTATCAGCAAAAGCAGTAGTTTGCCCCTAGTTTCGAAAAAATTACCCTTTTTCCCCTAAGTGAAATTTGCACTTGTTTTCATAAATGTAAAAATTACAACATGTAATCGTTTTAAATATATAAACTTCAAATGAGCATAGAATATAAAAAACAAAACATATTACATATGTAATTCAAAAACGAGTGAATGCATTCAGATACACAAATATTCTTACGCAGACGTTCGATGGGCGCTGTTTCTTTTTGTATTTAAAAAAAAGCAATTAATTTTTTGAAATGTTTTCATAATGAAAATACGTTTTAATTTTATCTTTAAACAATTTACGTTTCGTATTTTTAATTTCCCCTTTTTTTAAACTTGTTTTTTTTACTCGTTTTCCCCATTTTCATTCGTCGCAATTGAAGCGCAGTGGCTTAGTGGTAAGTGCGTTGGACTACTAAGCGAGGGGTCCCATGTTCGAATCCCGAAAATAAAATCCAAATTCCAACTTATAGTTTTTTCACTGCGCCACCTCTCGTGAACGTCTGACAAACATCCGAGAGTATTACTGTCATGAAAGAGCTTATCAATTAGCCGTTTCGACTCGGCATAAAATTGTAGCTCCCTTCCATTCGTCCCAAAAATGAAAAACTCACACAAAACGAATGGATGTGGGAAGCTAGGCCACTGTCCCTACTCCCTACGGACCTGTTGCGCCAACTATTTGTTTTTTATTTCTCCTCAATCTGGGATCACTGATTACTATTCACGCTACACAGAGCAGTGACTGCGACGTTTCGTATCACCTCCTTGTAAAAATATAAATGCAGTTCTAATTTTTCGGGTTTTAATACTTTACTTGCTGTAAAATTTGTTTATTTACAAAAAAAAGGAGAAAACTCTCAACATAGACAGACTGGAATATAACCTATCGTTTTTAAATATTATGTCAGGAAATGCCTGTGAGTTTGTATTCTTGTTTGTGGTCTTGTATTTAAAAATGAGTCGAAAAAGCTTCTAATGATTACTTCAAATTCAAGTTTATTTGACCGAGTTTATCGTTGTTAGCAACATTTTTTGTTGTAGAAAATGGAAACATTCGATCATTTATGGGAAAAAAAATTGAGTCGAAATTAGTTTTTGTAAATATGCCAAGTTTTGTGGCTAAAAACGAGTCGAAAATAAATTCTAGAACCAGATTTACAAATGCAAGCAGTGGAGAGTTGCTTGTCATTTTGAGATTGAGATTACTTAAAACACGAACTTAATTAACTTGTACGGAAGTTATTCCCTAATAAATCGAAACTTTACTCCAATCGTTTTAAATTCGAACCAATTCATTTTCATTAATTCAATTCCACTTATTTAATTTATGCATTTTACAAACAGCCGAAATGTTGCGTTGATCTGACTTAAAAACAAGAATAACCTCAAAACGGCTGAAAACTAGTCAACAATTTATGTAACCAATTTTATGAAAATTAGTTCAAAACTAGTCCTTAATTATGACGAGATGTTGAAAGAATAAAATTGTTAGGAATCGAGTTGATGCTGGTGATAAGTATATGTTTTAAAAATTCTTGAAAAATTTGACTAAAAAAACAATAAAAAAATTAGTCACAAGTAAATTTTTTTATGAAAGCAGTCAGAACAAAAAAAAAATCGCCTAAATTGTGCATAAAAATTCTTAAAAAAGTATTACTTGTAGAAATACGAAGCAAAAACAGAGTCCGAAACTTGGTTTAACAAGAAGTTAGAAGACGCGCCAAACTTAGTTACATAGTTACACCAAAATGTACTGAAATGAAATGAAATTCAAGAATCGAGTCGAAAATTGCTTACAAATTTGAATCGAAAATGGTATATAAAACTCAGTCAAAAAATAGTTCTAAATGACTTCAAAAATGTGAACAAAAGATCATTAAGAAATGAGTCAAAATTAGCGTGTACAAACAAGGCTGACTATTGTCTCAAATATGAACCAAAAATTTGTTTTAAAAAAACAATTTTAAAAATATAATTAATACTACTCCAGGCAAAGTGAGTAAACTTGCACCATTAGCAATTAAAACGTCAAGAATAGCTTAGAAATTGGCGTGAGGAATTTAACTTAAAATATACATTTACAAAATTCCTATACAAAAATTAATATGCCATTCTAAAATTTGTTTACGCAATCTGAATTTGTAGACAAATCACTTTTTAAGTTAAGTTAAAAAAAAAACTTTTAAAGTATAATATTTCAAAAGGATCAAAATTAAGGTACAAAGAATTGGCATGGATACATACGTACCCCAACTTAAAACAAGAAATAAAATAAATCTCAATTCCCTTTAAAAAAAACAGTTAAAAGTTGTTTGGGCGTCAAAAAATCTATCTATCAAGAAAACGCTCAAAATTGAAAAACAAAATTTGCTTCGGTCGAATTGGTTTAGGTTTATGTAATGGTTTCGTGGGGAGGCGATGGGCCCCCTTTGGTGCTTGGTCTTTTGTGATGATATTACAAACTTAAACAAATCTGCAGAAGTCTTATGTAAAAAAAAAATAAAAAATCGTTGGTGAAAAAAAAAATCGAAAAATGGAAAGACTATAAAACGCGCAAAAAAAACCAGAAGGGAGGTGAGTAAATTTCTTAATTTCTTCGGGTGTTTAAGCATCTAATATCCAGTGTTGCCATTCTGATCGGATTCCGGTCATATCTGACCGAAATATCTTCACACTGACTGGCGAAAATTTTGAAATCCGGTTAGACCGGATTTTTAACCTAAACGAAAAAATTCTTTAACCGGAAAACCCTTTTTTTGACCTGAAAGACAATCTTGTTCTATGACTAGACATAAGGGATAGATTTTTACAATTTGAATGATATTTGGCCATTCTTAACGAACAACACTCACAATTTCATACAGAAAGCAATTTATTGTGAAGAATCCTTGACTCCAGGGGATCCTCGCGGCAGTTTCATTTGAATGCTCCCACCAATTATGACTCTGTGTGTGCATTCAAACAAGACTGAAGCTTAGAATATTTTGCAATTTCGGTTTTGGTTTTAACTCCGAAGTGGAGTGGAACGTTCCTTTTTCTGCAAAACGTTGAAATGCAAAGCTTTTTAATGAATTGTTTTTCGTTTTGTTTTTTTATTAGCTTTAATTAAGATTAGTTCAGAAAAATAAAAAAAAACTACATACTAATATAAAGATTTGTTTTTAATTTTTAGTTAAAATATACTACTATATTCCATTTTTGACCGGACTTCTGGTCAGCTTACTGCTGGAATTTAATACCTCAAATTTTGAAGATTTGGTATAACAAGTGATCTACTTCGTATGTGAAATACGGATTTTGTGAGAGAAAGGCCAAATTTGATTGACTCTAGAGTCAGTGACATAGTAAGTACAGTAGATATGTATGTGTGTGCACCTTAAATTATTGGAATGTATTATGTTTCTGTGTTTGTTTTTTGTTGTTTTCTTTATGAATATTAAATGTTTTGTTTAAAATAATTTGTAAATTAAAAAATAAGATTGTTAATAAAATGAATGTGTATTTTTTTAGAATTTACATAGCAGGTTCATTTATGAAATGTGGGTATTAAGAATGTGTTGCTTAAATCAATAACGTTCCATAATAGCAACTGCCTTGAGAACTTCAGATCAATGTAACATCGATTTTTTGTTACTTAAACTAAGATAGAGCTTACTAAAATCAATAGCAGGCGGTAGTAATAATAATCAAAATCATTATCAAAATAAGAATGCCTAGTAAATTAATACAAAAACGAGTACACTTAAATGAATAATACTACGCTTTAAGAACAAGAAAATTCGAAATCAATTTAAGGACGTATAATTACTTGAAAAGTTCTTATTTATTTAAAACTTGCGAATTTTATAAGTAAGAATGTCGTATTACCAGCTTCAAACCGACGTGATTGATTTAAGCACAGATCGGATAGCCGCGAATATGACTCGAAAATTATTTAATTTCTGCTTACTATCACTCTCTTTTTCTCTCGGTGAAGATTGGAAAAAAGTGTATTTCAAGTAACGGGTGATTTTTTAAGCGTAGGTTTTTTTTTTAAATCGAAAAAAACACTAAAATTTGCAACAAAATTTATATTGTAATCGATAAATCTGTGGTCACAAGGCAAAACCGCTAAAGTCTGTTTTACTCATTGTTCATGAGAGCAGTTTAAAGTTTTTGTACTCCGGTGACTCTAGTGACTTAAACTGTTGTGTTTTTGGAAATTTTGGCCAATTTCTGAAAGATATAAAGCTGAAAAAAATTTACAAAATAGATTTGAGACGCTGAATCTAATGGCATCAAAATCTCAATTTCGTCTAAAGTCGACTTTAGCGGTTACGGTTTGTTACCACAGAAATAAGCCTTTGCCATTTACGTCTTAAAGATAACGTCATGTATATGTTGTCCGCGTCTCCGTTTCAAATGGTCCATTCGGAAGGTCAAATTTTGCGGCATTTTTTTGAGCATTTCGGCTTGTATTCCTCGAATTACGCGTGTTATTTTATCCTGTAAGGCTTTAATTCTGTTCGGCTTGTCCACATTGACTAACGACTTTACATAACCCCACAAGAAATAATCAAGAGGCGTTAAATCGCATGATCTTGGAGGCCATTTCGAGAGATAAGCTGCTCACCAAATTCATTCTTCAACATTTCCATTGTTTCCCGAGCTTGTGGCATGTGGCACCGTCTTGATGAAACCACATGTCAAAACAGTGCAACTCAGCCAACTGGGACAAAAAAAATGTCGCGTATCATGGCTCGATATCGTTCGCCGTTGACGGATTCACCAGGTAGATTATGACGACTATAATACGGTGCACATTTTTCACAGAACACGAATTTTTATAATAAATGTCAATAATTTGCAATTGTTGCTCGTTTGTAAGTCTTTAAATGATTAAATGGCAGAGTATACTGAAAACTTTTCACTTTGACAGATGACGTTTGGACACCATTACTAACCAGTGCTGGCAACCTGAAAACTTAACCCTTAAAAAATCACCCCTTATAGCTGCCTATTTTGGGATGGATTATTGAAGTAATACTTCTTTAGGCACGCCTGACTTGTGGGGTAAGCTGGTGAATGCGTCACAAAATCGTTACGGAAATTTGAGAGAGTTACGTTTCGTTTCGAATATTACTGTACAGGCAAGAGAGATAGATGCGAGCACACATTTTCGTTCTCTCTTTCTCTCAGCCAGACGTTTCATTATCTAATACACATCATACAGTGCAGCAGTGATACCAGATCGAGGGATTTATCACTTTTTGCGGGATTTTCCCACTAATAATAAGCTAAAAGGGACAAAGGGATTTTTGAGACCTCATAGTACAAAAAGAAAGGGATTTTACTTTTTGGTCAAATTTTGTTCCTAATTGCTCATTTCATTAAGAATAAAAAAATTATTTAACCGACGATCAAATTAAATATTTTCATGTTTGGAAAAAAGTGATTCAAAATATCTAAATGCTTTCATTTTCTTTCTTTTATTTCCCTAAACTGTTTCAGAAATGACATATGGGTCTGTGAATGAATCACTAGTATTTTTTTAAATAATAAATTTATTTACTTTGTAAACATAAAAGGGATATTTTGAGTATAACCGTGGGATAACCTGCCTCTAAAGTCTGGTATCATTGCAGTGCATCCCTATTGTCTGTATCACACTGTAGGAGCAACAGAGAGAGGTGCACAGTTTCTTTTCTTTCTCCAGTTACGTTTCATATATCTAAGACACAGTGAATTGCAGCCTATTGCAAGGTTGCCACTTTGGTAATTTTTAACAAATTTGGTAATTTTTTTTGCTTATTGAGTTTTGGTAATTTTTATCTGGTTATGGTAAATTTTTAAGCAGATGTACCAAGAATGCGAACTCGATATCACAACATTTAAATGCTACCTTATTGCTTCTGAGTGAACGCATTGCATTATTTGCTGCTCTATCACCATCCATATAAAACTGTTTTATTCGCTATTCAAAAAATTACGGAATGCACTCATTTTCTTCTTTTGACAGATGGTGAACTTCGAAATAGTTTCTGTTCCTGTTTATAACTATATTGAGATATGGATAGGTTAATTAATCATATTATTTATATACAGACATAAATCTCTAATTTTTTAAAGGTTTGTTATAAGAAAAATGGTAAATGATCCTATGTCTTCTAGCAGCTGGTAATTTTGTGCAAAATCAAATAAAATAATTTGAGTTTTTTCTGTAAGTGGCAACCGTGGCCTATTTTCTTGCTCTCTTCCTCTCATAGCCAGTAAATTATTGAAGAAAATTGATATATTAATATGTATAAACTGAACAGCTAAAGAAGTTTTACTTCAGTCGTGTGGTCTAAAGTACACTTGTTTTTTTAAACTCGTCGGTTTCGCATTTTCTACCGGCAGAGCTAAAATATGGACTTGTGTTTTTAACGTTTAAAAGTAAAACATTTCGAAATCCCTTTATTACAATTTATTTAAACATAGAAAATGTCTATGATGGATAGTCTGTCCTGCCCAAATACTCGTTTTCGTCTGACTCCTATGATATAGGAATTTAAATTGAATAAGTTTTCTTCTTTGTTCAGGACTACCGTGATGTTACACTTAGTCCCATGTGTTAACTTACCGCATCCGTGAGCCAGCAATTGCCTTCCACAAGTTCAAAAATTAGGCAACTCATCCTCCCTTGTTTTGGGCTTTGCTCGTTCGTATATTTTTTTAAAAGACCACCTCAAAGAAGAAGCAAGAACGATCAATGCAATCTTTCTTAATTATATATCTCAAGTCAAAAAATTTTTACAGTAGCTACTAAAAATCACAGTACCTTCCAATCCTTTCACTGTTTATAAAAAGTAACCTTAAACAAGGATAATAAGAAAGTGACTCTTCATAGGAAAACAAAACTCCTTACGCTACCACTAAATTTACATAAAGCTGTAAATTAATTGTGTAACAAGGCTTTCTGAATGGGAATTCAGGCTACCTTTCGGGAGTGGGTAGCAAACATTCTCATGCTGAATGGATTCCAATCCAGAGATCCCATGCCTCCGACTAGACAAAAGTAATATACCCACCATTCTATCGCCAAACAAAAATGACAACCGATCTTGATGATGCCTTTCAACAATCGGCCCAATTCCCTCTATCGCTACATAAAATAACCAGTCATTGTGAAACAAAACAAACCTCATAAGCCACACTCTTAACCAGGAGAAGCGATCAATCACATCTGCTATACAAAGGCGACATCCATCTGCGATGCAACATGATCCCCAACACCTTTTCCCCGGCTACATCCACACAATTAAGTAATTTAAATCGCCCGCCATATATATGACTGAATGGACTACTCCGACTCTGAGCTAAAGACATATTTTATAGATACACAACAGATACATGTTAATTAGTAGCTACAGCACGGAACTAGGTCAGCCCAAGATGATTCCACATAAATCCTTGTTGGCCCCGAAATGCTGCCTCGTCGTCTTTCAATAGAGCCCAAATGAAATCCCCTGCTCGCGGGAAGGCCAATAAACAATCTAACAAATGAGATATGACCGCACACCCCCCTACTACTATGACCATGTGTCTATGTAAAACAAACAAACAAAAAATTTGCATATAAATTCTCGTGTGACATTTGAAAGTATGTGGAGCATGTGACCATAACGCACACTGTCACAGTTGCTATACCTACCATAAGTCAATAACCGCCCTGTGGTCAATTTGTCGCATTTATTTGTTACAGTGGAATGGACGAGGGGGAACAAAAGTTAAAAAAAAAGCACATAAATATCTCATGGATTGACGAGTCTATTATGGTGCCGCTTCTCTCCCGATCCAGACCGAATCTATCGGACATTAGTACGCACATGTTGTGCGGACAGTCAAAACAAATTCTTCTCATGGGAGACTATGTAGCACGGTGCGGTACTCTTCTTACGCTTTCGGCGGTGGTTCTTGTAATTTTCGGCAAGCAATTCTGGTCCGAGATAATGGCAATTACTGATTGGAAGTTGTGGAGAGATGTGAGAAGTGTGGAATTTAAATGAGCTTGGGCTTTGAGTGTGTTATGTGCTTGTCGTCATTTTTCTTTCGAGAAGCACTTTGGGCGGCACGTTGATGGTGATTTATAGCCCAAGTTTCTCGATAAGGTTTGCCTTCCTCCGTGCTGCATCAGCAAGTGGCTTCTGAGGGAAGTATGGTGCTATTAAGAGCCAAGACGGATCTTATCTAAGGTAAGCTTTAGTGATTGTTTAAAAGTTGGTAACTGGTCCGAATGGAACCTTATGAATTACACATATTTCAGCAACATGATATATGCCACCAATACCCAAATTTGTTGTCCCTATCGACAGGCGCCCTGACAACTTTCCCATGTAATGCATTTTGGTGGACATGCACTTCGTGAATGTATATGCGCTTTGATCTTCGAAGTGACGATGACATTCACCCAATTCACTTGATCTGGTTGAAAAACTTCTTCATCAAGCCAGATCCCCTCCGTCCAACAACAGACTATAATAGTCGTCAGCGTCACCCCGACAAGTGTCTCTCATTTTATAGGTTCATTAAGCTCGGACTCTCCACCTGTGTGCAGCTAATTGCTTCTCACGGAACAATGCCAGCCGCTCTGCGATACAAGAAATGAGTTCGCAAGTTCACTCAGAAAATCATGAGGTAATTTGTGACAAAATTATGAAATCGTTTAGCCGCATGGAACCGTTAAGATCGTTTTACACTCTGGTTCGGTTCAAAGTTGTGTATAAGCTGGTTAGTGCAATCGAATTGTATGATTCTTGCGTTCGCATTGTTGCCGCACCACATATGCGCGAGTGTGTATGTCTTTGCCTTATGTAATTCACTAGGTTAAGGTGCTGTACGTGATGTAATAACACCGACAGTTCTCGTTGTGTCGCTGTTTTTGTTTCGGGTACTTTTTGGGGCTTTATTCTCTTTGGATGGTATCACGTACTGTCTCCGGTACGGGACACGTATACCCTTTTGTTGACAGTTCGGCTGTGCTGTAGGTAGTTTAGTTCACGAATTAAGAATTCGAAAATGATACCAACAGCGGGAAGTAGTGAAAAAATCAATGCTGTAGGGCTTTGCTTCCAACAAAAGTATCTGAGGGGTATGCTAAGTTTGGAGGAAAAACTCAGTGAAAACATTTATTATTCAGTAAAACATCCGCGGAAGTGCTTACAAGAATCCGCACCAGACCGCAGTGTAAATCGAATTACATGGCTATATGCGGCGACGACGGGGAGGTCACTTCCTGCCAGCCGAAGGTAGACATGCTAATGCTAATAAAAAAATGTTAGGATGTATGCAAATGTTGGGCAATTGTATCACGTCCAATGTAACTTTTTAATGGTTGAAAAGTTATCGAATGGGACACATTAGCTGCTATATGAGAGTTTGTACAAAAAAACAACTTCCGACTTGGAGTCCGCAAAACAGTATGTAACTTAAGGGAGACCTATATTCTTGAAGATTCAAATACGTGGTCTCACTTTTAAATATTTCCGCCGTCATTGTAGTTCAGTTGGACCTTCTAGAGTTCTAGCCTTAGTACTCAAAAATTTTATACAAGCAACTTTTCCGGGAACTGCTGGGGGACAGACGAACTTGTCAGCGGGACATTCACTTCCTAGGAAAGTGTGCTGCTCCATACAAGTTAATCGATAGATAATAAATAGACTTATGAATACCAAGAGGTCGTACTTCCGCAATAGCTTGGTTCTTTAAACCACGTTTTGGTCTTTCTTTTTTCGTTTTTCGTTACTTGAAGCTCTGTTTTAAAGAACTGTGTCACTTCGAACAGCCACAGAAAAGAAGTATTTTGATAATTTTCGAAACTTAAGATATGGTCCTTCGAGCCGCATAAAATTTTCTCTTAAGAACTGCGTATAAGTGGCTTGATAGCTGACTTAATTGCATAGGATTCATACTCCATTCGGTGGCAGGTGGCTACAGCAACTGTCCTGACAATGAGGACGGGGAATCTATCTATATTGTAAGGCAAATCTGTCTCTAGAAAAAATACAAAATTTTAGTTCGACAACGTCTTCATTCGAACAGCATCAATTTGTTTTGATACTTAGAGGAAAGTAGGTATCAGAAAGAACCTACCTATGGTCAACATATGTTTGATACTAGTCTATCTATACTTACGTTCTGACCAAACCATTTTCCGAACTATGATCAAGGGCACGTCAAATTGCAAATAAATAGTTCCTAAATAGACTTATGAATACCAAGAGGTCGTACTTCCGCAATAGCTTGGTTCTTTAAACCACGTTTTGGTCTTTCTTTTTTCGTTTTCGTTACTTGGAGCTCTGTTTTAAAGAACTGTGTCACTTCAAACAACCACAGAAAAGAAGTATTTTGATAATTTTCGAAACTTAAGATATGGTCCTTCGAGCCGCATAAAAGCATATAAGCCAGCGACCGAGGCGCAGAAACATAAGTCCACGAGACATAAATCCATTATGGACTTATGTCTCACTGGTGTGGGACATTAGTTTAAAATTTTGTTATGGACTTATGTCCTTTCGAAGTGGGACATCAGTCCATTAAAAACATTTATGTAATTATCTCCTTTCGAACGGGTTTTGAATTTAAAGAAATGCTTTACCTGTCGCTTAAGTGAATTCAAATTAATAGCAGAGCTGCCATGACAGACTCTTAAGTACCCAGCGGCGCCCAGTCTAGTTTGGCCGATGGTCCAAATTGTTTAAGCAAAATATTCTTTTGTGTGGTCTTTTATTATCTCAAATTTTCTGAAGCCAAAACAATAAGTTATTCGAGAAAATAAATTCACTTTTAACTTAAGATAATTCGAGCGAATAAAAGTAAAAAATTAGCACGAATTTTTAACTTTTATACTTCCCACCAATATTTCACTTTTATTTGCTGAATCTAATATAAAAAGTTGTTAGAGAAAATAAATTGACTTTCAGTTTCTGATAATTCGAGAAAAAAAAGGCAAAAAATCGAGAGAAGCTCAAATAAAAAGTTGATTGAGAAAATAAATTGACTTTCAATTGACTTGAGATTTTTGTTTTTTTTTTTTTCTTTTCCTTAAAATAAACATTAAATTGTTATACATGACATTATTGTGTTAAGAATTTTGATTTTTATGGTTAAATTGTAAAAATAATGTCTGAAACGTTTGGACTTTTTTATGACTTTCATATTCTACTACTTACAAAATGTTGAAATTATGTCCCATCTTTGAAAAATAAATTATGGACTTACCCACTTTGGTGGGACACAATTTCACAGTTAAATTTTGATCTTTGTCCCACATAATTTCACAGTCAAATTTTGAAAATATGCCCCATACACAAAAATCCATTATGAACTTATATCTCGTGGACTTATGTCTTTGCGCCAGCAACCAATGCGTATATTACACTTGAAAAGAGTGTCTATTCACTTGGTGTAGCGGTGAAAATATCGACCAGTCTTTCAAATTCACACCTTTTGCAGAACTCATTTCAGGACGAGAAGGTGGTCCAACTTTTAAGCACACTAGCACAGCAAACTTCCAACTTCTTTCGCAGTCTTTTGTAAGATGTCGCATAATTGGAGTTTGTGTATTCACCTTCTAACTCTATATAGACCAACTGACCTAACCAACTTAACCGAGTTAGCAGTGGAGTTCCAGCGGATGGCGATTCACTGATGTATCTATTCCATTGTAATGTTCCCGGTGTCAAATCGATGTAGATGACCTCATAAACTACCTCAATGTTGCTGCTATTAAAAATGAGGTTTGGTTCTAGTCAACACAAGGCGAAATCCAGCATTAATTTCATATCTCTATCCATCGTCAAATTGATGACAATCTATGCCTATACCTCCCTACAAACACCCCCTTCCCATTACGATCGTGCTTAAAAATAATACCACCCATCACTGTAAGATAATCACCCAACGAGACTTCCAAAATGTTCACACATTTAGCCATATAATGACCCATTGTGGTTACCATTTACACCCACTGCATTAGCGAGTGAATTACTTAGCGACATGCATCTTTTATCTTTAACCATAGCTGAACCAAAATATTTTAAATTCAAACAATCAAAACTGAATTTTAGTGAAAAATCAACCGCGACAGCATCCACAAATCTGTAGCGACTGTTCATTGCACTTCAGACCACAACCACAAAGAGATGTCAATATGCAAATGAAGCAATCACATTCTTCTTTTCGGGGGGAATTAGTGACCTTTTGTTTTCGGGGAATATATCATTTGATGTGCTCGACAGATACACTCGATACTCATGAGAACGTCACACGCAGCGCTGTCGTCATTCACATCATTATCTGTCGTTAGCATCTTATGGGTCAGTAGAGTATTTATGTAGTTCCCGCCGTGTCGCAACACTAGAAATGTGCTGCGTCCAATTAACGTGAAGCTGTTCCCCTGACCTCTTATGCGGCTGATATCCATGTAGTGGTCCGGGGGGAAGTTGAAAAGTTTCGCTTTCTCACCAAAAAAAAAATAACGAAAAAGTGCATCCTTAGCTTAGCGCATTCACGTTTTGTGTGTTTGTCGCTTCTCAATGTGGCATTGTAGCTGTGTGAGAATTTATTGCTTTTTTGATTCTCCCTCGCGATGGGGCCATTCCCCATTGTGTGGCGTGTAAATTTAAATGTTATTAAACTTTATGGGCTGACTGTTTGAGTGTGCCTTGTTGCGGTTCGATTGTTTTCTGGTCGATGTGCACATCAATATATTCTAATCGAATTATGTGCTTTTGACATATTTTCTTGACTTGGCGGCACCACTGTGGGAAAATTAATGACGCGTATTTATTTCGCGCATGCTTTTGCATAAACCTTGTGTCGACAAATTCAAATGTCGAAAAATTGTGCTAGCAAATTGAAATCATCCGCCCATTAGCATCTGTATCTAAAGAATCAAAAGTTTAAGTGTTGCACTTAGCATGACAAAGACCATGGGCTTGGGTGAAAAAGTCGTCACATAGATGGCGCCTAAATCAGTTGATTTCATGTCACAATAGTGCTTGTCGAATGATAAATGTTTCAGCGGTGAGTCTATTGCCCCGCGGAAACACAACTGCTAGCTTTTGTGTTGATAGACGGGGAGATACAAATGACGATCAGCTATTTATTGACGGATGACACGTGCTTTCCTCGGGCTGACATCAAAGTTCAAGAAACCAAAAAATCAATAGAAATCGGTTGCAATTTGGAAGTGTATCTAATTGGCATACTTAGCTAGAAATGTGGCGAGCATGAGTCAGTGCTTATAAATTTCTCAATCAGAGACGTCGTAACAAAACGGTTATCTTTGGCAATTGGAACGAACTTGCTTAATAAACTAAACAATGAGTTTGAATATATTAGCTTCGTGGATGTTGTGTTTTTTTTTAAATGCTCCAAAGTTCGCAGATTGTCTGTCTGATTGATGTGATCTTTGGCATTGGGCAAGTGAAATGATTCCAAAAGGAATCAGATGTTGGTTGGAAATGTCATGTCGCCGCGGAGCTTTTGCGCAAGTAAGCTACATTTGACGCAATAAAGTTTAAATAAAATAAAAATAAATAATTGGCGCAACAGGTCCGTATGGACCCAAGCCTAGCTTCTCACAACCATTCGTCTAATGGAAGGGATCCACAATTTTATGCCGAGTCCAAACGGCCAATTGAGAAGCTCTTTCATGACAGTTATACTGTCGGATGTTTGTCAAATGTTCGCGAGAGGTGGCGCAGTGAAAAAACCTTAAGTTGGAATTTGGGTTTTTCTCGGGATTCGAACCTGGGATCCCTCGCTTAGTAGTCCAACACACTAACCACTAAGCCACTGCGCCGACAATGAAGTTTACTGCCCGCTATTTGGTTTCTTCTATTTGCCGAATGGATGAGAGGGTTCTTATTACCGACGTCGTTGTAGATGCAGAGGCTTACGGTCAGATTCGAACCATCTGGACTACTGAGTGGTGGCTCGCCAGTTGAAGTCCCAGGAAAACCACTTTGCCACATCTCGCGAATGTCTTACAAACATTCGAAAGTACAACTTTCAAGGGGAAGCTTCTCAACTCGGCCCCTCGGACTCGGCGTAAAAGTGTCAGTCCCTTCTATTTGTCCCAAAAATAAAAAAAAAATAAAATAAAAATCCACAAATGAAAGGCTAGGCCTAGAGTCCCGCATGCAGGTATATTTTATTTATTACCAGAAATGGACGCTTGCAGTTCTGCGAAGCCACAACGGCCTGCTTGACTCCCTAACACATGGAACTGTTGCGCCAACAACTTGTTTCTAAACACAGAGGTCAAGCTCTGACAAAGAGCCACTGCGGTATTTAACTACCCGTGTTTGGATTGGGCTTTTGGTGGACCGTTTGGTGCTGCTAACATAAGTTACTCTCGCATGTACAGTGTGACCAGTGAGGATCTGATGATCCGGTTTGTTAAATACTTCGTACCTACTTATGAAACTAAAAAGTCATGAATTTTGTTCCTATTAGGAATTTCATCTGTGATTTATAATTTAAGTTTCCTTTTTTTAAATAAAAATTGTTTTGGTTTATTTTTTTTATATATATGTTTAATTTTTTATTTATTGTTCCAGTTAACCTACAAAAAATATTTTAGACATTATTTTATTTAAAAATGCGTGTTTTTTTCTCAAGTTAGGCATTTTTTCGTCCAAATTGGTTGGCAACGTTGAGTGTGACATTATTTTTGTAGACTCTCAGGGTCAGCGACAGAGCGATAGAGCGACGTCGCTCACTGCGTGGGCGAACGCCGAAGCCTCAGCCTCAGCCCTCAGGCTGACTTCGTAGTACCCCTGTACAGAGCTTATGCTTTTGTGTTTTTTAGCTTGTTTGTGTGTTCTGTTGAAGTAAGCTCAAAGCTTAATTATTTGTCTTGCTATATTTTCGAATGCCCTCTTTCGCTAGCGACAGACGCTGAAGGCGATGTGTCAGAAACCAAGCTATTGCGGAAGTAAGAGCTCTTGGTATTATTTGTTTAAAATATTTATTTACCTTTTAATTGAAAGCAACATTCCCTCGACCTGACAGTCCGTCAGCACAGAAATACATATACAATTCAGAGCAAAGTCAGGAAAATAATTTTCCAATCAAAGTTGCGAATATTTGGAGCTACCTTTCCAAGTATGTCTGCAAAGTCTTACACAAAATAAAATTCTAAGTCTAAAAGGCATGATGAAGTGATGAGATCACTGGCAACAGGAGAATGGGACTCTGTCCATCATCTTGAGTTAAATTATATACCCACAGCCTCTTCCATTCAACAGTAGGTATGACTGCTCTCGCCTTCTCTATTTCCGATCTATAATCGCTGCCCATTAGAACAACGAAAATGTGAAAGTGTTTCAAACTCGAATGCCCTCGAGAACTGCTCTGAGATCAGGTAGCCAGTCCCCTCCCAGCAGAACATGAAACAAATTGCACTAATCCATCAGTATGTATGTGATCATCGAACGGGCCGAAATCCGCAAACAAAATTGATGATACGTCTCCGTTGGATTATAAATAAATTAGTTGATCGCGCATTTAAAAGGGGAGCGACACTCCGAAGAGGAGAAGACGCAGCAGCAATAACGATCAGCCAAACAACCAATTTGGAGCTCTAAAGTCAATCAATTTAAATCCGTTCGTTGCCCCCCGGATCGAGATTGTTTGCCGCAAAGATCTGAGTTTTTTTTTACGACAAAAGCTAATTTGACAAGTCGCGCTTGATTTATGTTATGGGGTGTCCTGGAACTAAAATAAGAACGAGTCGCAAATGTGTGCGGGGTGTCGCTGGGTGAGAATCGGAAGTTCGATTAATTAGTGGGAATGGGATTAATGAACTAGCTGGTGCTCTACGCTTCCCACGACTAGCTTCGAATTGGTGTCCCCCTTCGAACCACTGGCTGTCAACAAATGGCGGGCAGTCCATTTGTTTTCAGTCCTAACGAGCTGCAGTGCCACTACTGTCCAATATCAATTAACGTAATCACTCAATTTCTCATCCTCCCAGTTGCGGCTCACTCACAATGCCGTTCGTCTGGATGTTACATATACCTTCCAGCCGTCTGTGTCCGACTACCGAGGAACGCGTGCCCCCAGGTCCACTGTGGTATCCATCGCACAAAAGTCATTCTGGTATCTCAACATCGTATCGCCATTCGCATGTACACGTCGTCTCAGTGTTGTAGCTGATGGATTCACCTCGGAGCTCGGACCCTGCCTTGCCTTCAGATCCTCGCATCAGAAGCAGCAATTATTTATCTCACGTGTGTTTGTTGTTGGTGTGCCCAACTCAAGTCCGAAATCGAACGGAATTTTTTTTCTGTGCAAAAGTTCATGAGCCATTCGAGTCCGGTTTAATTTCGTAATAACGCAGACAAGAGGCGGCCCTGCGGTGAGAAGCGCAAACGCTAACCCTTACTCCCGCATGGCAAATTAATCGGAGTGCGGATCACGTAAGGCACCGAAAAGCACAAAAAGAATTTCATATTCGTTTGCCTATGGACGAACTATAGAGATCGGACCATCGCATCGGTTCGCAAGAAGCCAGAAATGCTAATTTTGATCGTGGTCGCGTCGCGTCGCGTCGCAGCGTCGTGATGGGGACTTTGCGCATATGCGGGGAACGCACATATTTCTGAACTTCATAAATTCTCGTTCGGGGATTCTGAGTGCGGAATACAGAATTAGGCCATGACAGGCTTGTACAATGTACAGCCATGGCAATGGACAGAGGCTTTGGAGCGATTCGTGCGAGGTGGCAGTGGAATTTCTTGTTTCTGTTGAGTCGGACAAACGATTGATTGAGGAGTGTTCTGGCGGAATATCTGATTGGGATTGGGATAGTGAAATGCGCATTCGAATGCTGGGTATGTGGCGTTTACAAATTAAACTGTTAAACTTGAACGGATTGATGGGCATACGGTGTACTTGGGTATTACCAAGAGGGGGTGTCAATAAAACCATTTTGTTTACTGCTGTGTTACGTGGAGCGGAAGATTGTTGCTATGCAGTTTTGGTCTGGGAATAGGTAGGTTTGGACTTGGTGTCTCTTTCTGTCCTCAAAGTAATCCAAGAAAAAGACTTCCGTTGTGCTTATTGAAATGATCATGAAGATGCTTTTAGGAGTATAGAAAAGGCCACATGTTTGCTTTAAGGAAGCTGTCCTACAGATTTAGTTAAAAACACAGTGTCAAATAAATAAATAGGCCTAGCTTCTCACAACCATTCGTTTTGTGTGAGTTTTTCATTTTCGGGACGAATGGAAGGGATCTACAATTTTATGCCGAGTCCAAACGGCTAATTGAGAAGCTCCTGTCAGTGACAGTTTGTACTCTCGGAAGTATGTCAAATGTTCGCGAGAGATAGCGCAGTGAAAACAAACATCGAGTTGGAATTTGGATTTTTTCGGGATTCGAACCTGGGACCCCTCGCTTAGTAGTCCAAGACACTTACCACTAAGCCACTGCACCCAAAAAACACAGCGTGCGTTGGTTTAAAGTTCCCCAACTCTTTTATAAAACGTAAGTAAGGATATCAAAATTCATAGGAGCTATTTTTTCAATACCTCTCGCGAAAGGCGCACTTATAACTTCAAAGTCGATTTTCCATCGTTTGGTGGCGAAATTGGAGACAACCAGTTCGAAAAGCGATCAGCCAACACCCGTACGTCAAAGCAACGCCAAATCGAACGAAAACAATCCCGTAAAAGTCTACAGGAGAACCAAAGGCGTTGTACAAGAAGTCGACTTTCGCAGACTTCAAGTTGTCAAATTTTGGGTCGGGCCTTTGACCTACATCCGTACTAAGGAGCTTAAAATATATAACGCCGTTTGTTCGATGGATAGACTTCACAGCGTTTGGAAAAAAAAACTCGATTTTGGCCGAAAATTCACCTTTCGTGGCGAGGAGCAATTTCGGATGAATGGCTATGTTAACAAGCAAAATTTTCGTAAATAGGAGGAGGAAGATAACCCACACGAAGTTCACCAGTAGTGTTTGGTGCGGATTTAGGGACGGCAGCGTTATTGGTGCGTAGTTTTTGAGAAAATGACTGCTAAGGCCATCACCATCAACCTCGAGCGCGATTAGTGAGAACCGATTTATTTTGGCCAACATTGAACAATAATTGAAGGTAGACGACATGTTTTTGCTACTTGCAAAACAGCAAACGTCACATGGACATTCTGCAAGATCGACAATATATAGCATGCAAAATGACATACGTGGGCCTTTCTTTCAAATTAGGAAATAAAGGGTGATTTTTTAAGAGGTTTAGAACTTTTTTTAAAAAAAAAACACAAAAAATTCGAAAAAATGAATGAAATATTTATTTGAATCGATAGTTTGAACCTTGCAATTTAATGTTTAAAGATAATTTCATGCAAATGTTGACCGCGGCTGCGTCTCAGGTAGCCCATCCGCTGAGTCCAATTTTGGCATACTCTTTCACACATATCGGCCGGTATCTCACGAATGAATGCATGGATGTTGGCTTCCAGTGCGTCAATCGAAGCGGGCTTGTCCCTATACACATTAGCCTTGGCATACCCCCACAAAAAATAATCTAATGGTGTCAAATCGCACGATCTAGGCGGCCAATTGACCGGCCCGAAACGTGAAATTAACTGTTCACCAAACTCGCCTCGCAATTGCGCCATTGTTTCGGTCGGCTGGCTTTAGTTCTTGCACCAGCTGTATCTTAAAAGGCTTTACGCCCAAATCCTTCCACAAAATTTTCCACGTAGTGCTGTAACAAAGGCCTAACTGCTGGGAATGGCGCCGAATCGACATTTCGCGGTCTTCTGTCACACTAGCTGATACGGCCGCAATATTTTCTTCACTACGCACAGTACGTAAACGTGTTGGTGGTTTAATGTCCAACAAAGTAAATTTGGTGCGAAATTTGGTCACAATCTTCCGAATAGACTGCTCAGAAGGTCGAGAATGCCGATCATAAAATGGAAGCAGCGCGCGATGAACATTTCGAACCGAGCACGAATTTTGATAGTAAAATTCAATAATTTGCAAGCGTTGTTCATTTGTAAGACGATCCATGGTTAAATTGCAAACCAAACTGAAGCTGTTTGACAGTGACACAAGGTACTAAACACACGTAAGCTGTCAAAACCGGTGTTGCCAAAACCAAACCAGCTAAAAAATCACCCTTTATATATATATATATATACCTATGCATCAGAAAGTTTTTTTTTTATTTTTCAACATACTTTAAAAAAATACACCCACACGCAACAGGTTCCTATAGAGCCCTTGACTTCGAATTTCACAGTCACACGTTTGCGTAAGTTTTTATTTTAAGGGCAACCGTCAGGCTAACATTTTGCATAATAAGACGTTTCTAAGTAGTATGACGGTTGCTCTCGAAAAAAATAGGCAAGACGCGTCTCTATGACCCTTGGGTTTTCCAAGTTTTGATCAGTAAAATAATCAATGCGTCTACACTTCTTAGAAAAGGAAAAAATCGTACATTTTTCTATATTTAACTTAAGCAATTTAACACAATACCGAACCCAAAACTCAATTTTAAATAAACTTAAAAAACAGCTTACACTTTAACATAATTCTTAAAAATAATGTTTTTAAGGAAATTGCTGGAAGTGACATTTTCATTGATCAAATGAAAAAGTACTAGAATTTGACAAATAAGCTTTTCGACACCGCTACCGACTGCTTGTTTCCAGTAAACTATACTTCCATATGACTTCTACGATTTATTTCATCACTTAGCTTGCAGGGAAAATATAATTCAGATCAACTAAAAAGGCTGTAACTTCTTCTACAAACCGTTGATGAAATAGAGAATTTATTTAAATCACAAATCGTACTAGGCCGATTAGAGATCATTGGTGACGACCACAGTTTTACGGGATTCTCTTTGCAAAACTCCCAGGGGTCATCGTCTACGGAAGGGTCTATTTTAAACCCAAACTAAACAGGAACAGAAATTTCGGTCCTCATAAGAACTTTTCTAAGGACTTTCAAAATTGGCTGACTAGATCAGTCAAATTTTCTTCAAATGCTGAATTTTTAAATATCAGCAAGTACTTTTGGTTCAATACATTTAAGGGTAATTCTGGAAGTAAAGGGTTTTCCAATAAGAGGTGTTATTTTGGTATTCAAAGAAAAATGCCATTTTTTGAGATAAATGATCGGATGTTTATTTCATAATAAAGAGGAAGGTATACCGTTAATAATGAAAAACAATATCGGCCAAATGGCCACCACGAGCACGCATACAGGACCATATCCTTTTCATGAAATTTTCCACAACCAAATGGCAAAGTGGCTGCCTTATGTCCTCGATAGCCTCACGAATTTTATCTTTGAGGTCTTGAATCGACGCTGGGCTGCTGGCGTAGACCTTATCTTTCACGTGGCCCCAAAAGGAAGAACTCGCAAGGTGTTAAATCACAAGATCTCGGTGGCCAATTGTGATCATCTCTTCGAGAGATAACACGGTCCGGAAACTTTTCCCGTAAAAGATCAATGGTTTCGTTGCTTGTTTTTTTTCACCATTTTTGTAGTGAATTTTAATAATTTCAATGCGTTGTTGAAGCGTGTATCGTTCCATTTTTAGTAATGGCGTAGTTTCTACTTGTCAAATGTCAAAGAATAAAAGCTTCAAAAGTGACAGCTACCGAAATAGCGGGTCATTCACAATATTACCTCTTATTGGAAAACCCTGTACTAAATTTACCACAACAACTGGAGTTGTCTAAGAATTACTTTTTTAAAAAGTTCCAAGCCCCAGAATTTAACAGAAGCCAGCACAATTAGGTACAGTGTGCAGCAGAGTAGCATAAGGCGTACAGCCAACAGCAGAGAGATACGCGTATATCGCACACGCATTTCAAAAGTGACACAATTAAAGAAAAAAACTCAATATTTGAGTTATAAAAAAGAGCTCTTTAAATTCCCGCCCAACATATTTAAAAGTGTATTAACTTAGACTCATTATTAGGTTTGCAGATGAAACTTATGTCATTCTACGCCTCTCAATTCTGAAACGAAATCAAAACAGTTTTTTCAGAACCACGTAACATTCTGAGTTGTGTTAAAATTTATATAAAGAAATATGTGCGATATATTAAATTCTACCTATTTTTTATCAATGTTAACACTATTTTTACACAGTCTTAAAAATGTGTATAAATTAGGAGAGTTTCCAACGGTAGCACTATTTTTAGCCACCTATTTCATCCTAGGGTTACCGAGGTGCGCTTTGTACTTAAAACAAATATGTCATTTCTAAAACAAGAAATCTTTAAATTCTTTTTCCCCAAAATCATAATTTAAAAATTTTATAAAATTATGAAAAGTCCAGCAAGTGTATGTTTAAAGTATTTTTCATCTTGCCAAAATTAAATCTTGGTCTTGCCCTCGCAGGGGCACGGATCCATCCGTAATAAAAAAAAAAACTATAGAAATGGAGGTTTTGAAAATATGAACAGGAACACTCTTTATTGTTACTATTTATATGATTTATATGTGAAAAATTTGTTTTTAAACAATATCCTTATAAGTTTACTTGGCCTTTTTTCGAGCTTCTACTGTTGGCATATAGTAAGCTGTAAATTATTATTGTGAAACATGATGCAATGACCTGGGTAAGCACTGCTATTGTTAAATTTAAAGTTCGCATTTTATAAAAATCAAATTGAATCACTCCATGAGATTTGGAAATTTGTTAGACCCCAAGTTGGACTTACATGACCAACAACATTTCTTAGAGCAAGACTCTCAATCTGCATACTAAGATTATACTAAGATTATTGGAAAAAAAAACTGGTCATTCTGCTCAGCACAAACAGGATTCACTGCTCGAAGATTGATCACAGCCACCATCAGTTAAACACCAAATTATCTCTCAAATGCTAGTACATGATACTACACCAACGACACAAACGTCGGTATGTACCTTGTGCGGAAAACACTCTCCGTCGCCAGAGTCTCCGTGCTCCATACTCCATCCCCATCCTCCATCTGTACAATGGCCAAAGCCAAAGCCAATTCCTGGAAATCAACTGTATTTGAAAAGCGAAAACCGGTTGGGTAAGTTCCTTCACCACATTTATACCACGATCGCCATAAAAAACCAAAAGAAAAAAAGATCCTTCAATGATGCAAAGGCAAAGCAATTGGTTTTGTCGCTGTTGTCTCCCCCCTTGGTTCGCATATTGATACACGAAAGATGCGAAAAGGCAGAACGGAGATTAAATGGGATGCAGGCAAATCCTGCTGCCACGAACCACAATCAAAGTCAAGAATAATGGGGCCAAAATATCGAGACCCCTTTCATTTTTGCCCTTTCTCGTTTCCCTCTCCCGTCTTTGCCTTCTCTCTGTGCTTCGTACTAAATGAATGGATGAGATGAGATTTTCGTGTTACGCTGCAAACATATCCGCGCAGACAATTGATGGGGTCCTTCAAATTGGACACGATTTTCGGATTTTTGTTGGTTATTTATTTTGATTTTTTGTTTGTTCGTCTCCATTTGTGTTCTTTGTGTTTGGAACTTTGGTTAATTTAAGCGTGTGTTGGATCAGAACGAACCTCTATTCAATCGATGCTGCTGCTGCTGGCTGACGATGACGACGGTGGTGGTGATGCTGATTGAGAGCTGTAGGGCAATCGGGCGAGTTCTTGTGCAGGACACTCTTGCACAGAACGCATTCCTCGATGAAAGTGGAAGTGGATAAAGTGTTTTTTGTTTCTTTATTGCGCCCCAGCAGACTTTTGTGATGTTCTGCCAGATATTTCGGTCTTCTATATTTGATTGTGGGCTGGGTCTCTGGGGGTATGGTGTATTATTTGGGTAATTGGACAACATGCACATTTAGTTGAATTCATCGGAAATTATAAAAATTTTAGCAATACTGCTGGACAAGTTAAAATTGCAGGTGGTGCTAGTGAACAATTAGAGAAGAACCAACATGTGTAATGGACATTTTTCGCCCAAAACTGTTCTCATACGATAAGTGGGATATTTTTTTTTAACATTTTAGGGAGATGCCAGTGCAAAGTTTGAACGTTTTGTCGACATTTTGTTGTGCAAATTGCACGCCCGATGTGCATGTTTATTAAGAAGAGTTTTCAAATAGCCACGGGCGTAATTTTTAATTTTTGGTTTATTTGTTTTATATTTAAGCGGTTTAGTTTTATTTTATTTTAAATGCTTAATACAGCCAGGTGCAATATAGAAGTGTCCTTTCTAAGGCAATTATTTGTAGGTAGATGGGAAAACTTTTTTCCAGGAACGAGGCAGAGGTATGATTTGATTAAAATAAAGTGTATGCCTATGCATATAGAGTATTTATGTTTTTATTAAAAACTAAGAAAATACACATGCATATAATGAACGCGCTGTTGACAAGACTGAAAGGATGCCATTTCGGGCACATAGGAGCTGGATTTTTCGAATAAGTCGCAAGTTGGAAGACAAATTTTCGACCGGGAATCGTAGAACTTCTGCCGGTAAAATATGTATAGCAAAAGTGAGTGTCGGTGAATAAAATGTAGCTGTTTCTTAACAATAGCCTTTTATAAAGGGTCTTTCATTGACGGCTTGACAACTTCTTTTTTAAATAGAATACAAACTACTTGAGATATATCAAAGTATTCAAATTGGCTTGAATTCCTTTTAAAACATTTATGAATGGAATTGGACTTTGTTCATATGTCCACCACGGGAACGGATGCAACGGTCGATACGTTGAACCCAGTTTTCAATGACTCGGCTGCACATTTCGACCGATACGGCCGTATTTTTCGTTCAATATTGGATCTGAGTTCTTCTGAGTTTCATGAAGCACATGAGGGTTCTCACCTGTCTAGCAACGCATATTCTGACTCAAATTTGACTATGAATTGCTTGTCTACTGGGACGAGAATTACAGCCGAAAATTGGCGTTAACGCTCTTCAAGTTGCGACTCGGAATTTCAGCAGTAAATTTGTATTACTTGTAAATGTTCTTCCTTACTGAATATTTTGACATTGACTGTTCAGTAATCGGCTTAAGGGTGAGTTCACACTGAAGTTGTAAAGACCCTTTACAACCATGCACCTTTACCACCAATATCTGACCTACATACCTCCAATTAAGAGAAAAGCGACAGCCACTTTGATAAGTGATAAATTTTTTAAAATCCGAAATCCCCAAAACGCCGTTTGTCCCCTTTAGAGACGAAAAGGCTCATGAACAGTGGCCCCCACTTTTTTTCAAAATGATCAAAATGGCCCCAATTCAGTTTAAATATAATTTTATTCTTCATTAATCGAAAAGAATGCAAAAATTATAAAAAAGGAATTTTTCAAAAAAAAATTTAAAGAAATTTAATTTAAATTTAATGAGAATTTTTGTTGGTTTTTTTTTTTTGTTATAAATAAATGTTTCTGTGCTGTTTTTTGTATTGCTACTATATTAGTATTTTATGTGGCTACTCCTTTTTGGGTTCGGGGCCCTTTCTATTCCCCCTTTTGAAATTTTGTCAACGGGGGTTACCGTTGTATTAAAATATAGAATTTGATGATAATTTATTTCGAAAAACAAACTGAAACTACCATAGATCTAAGTCGGCACAAATGCTTTGCTTCGGTACCATAGAGTAGAACATTCGTGCGCATGAAAACGTTTGAACGTTTTTGGCTTAAAGAATGCCGACCTTGGTTTCGCAATGAGAGGTTGCATATACACAAAAAAATTAAAAATTTAAACAAATGCTTTTGCTAATTTGTACACATTACCATTTACAAAACACAAATGTAAGATTTTTTTTTTTGTTTGAATTTACCTTCGTAGGCTACTGTCTATTCCAAGACTTAATTTTTAGGGCGATATAACTTAAATTGAATATTTATTTGTTTGTCGTCTTATTTTTCCAGAATAGGAACATCCATGGCTGTCCTACGTCTGTGGGTATCTTCATAAGGTCACAAGTGGATGTTAGAAGGTTTCACAATAAGGGGGCGTGGCATCTCTCACATAACAACAAAAACGCATAAAACAGTAGATAGATTTAGCCAAACAAAAAATATCGAAAAGAGCTATCAATCTTGGTGCAGGTATGACTGCAAAACAAAACGTAGGCGAGATTTGGCAAAGGGGCGTGGCTATTACAGTTCAAGAAAATCGTTGAAATCTTTACGTCTTTGCACATATGGCGGCTAATCAGCTCAGACTAGTGAATTGTACATTTTCAAGTAAACGTATTACAACTAGCAAGGTAAATAACTTTTGAATTTTGGGAGCTTTCATGAAATATTTTAGAATCAGGTCTACTGCAATTGTTTAGTATTTCTGCCTTGAACTTTATCGGCTGCAGTTTTGTCGGGAAACTCCTTCTGTTTTCCGCAACAAGAGAAACAGATTGACAGCCATAGCGCCGCACTAATAACAAATTTAAGTCTCGAATTTAAATTTACGTAAACTCACAATTTCGAAATTTGCATACAAAATATAGCCACTGTGGACTACTAAAATTCAGAGTCGAAACTAAAAATGTTTATTGGTACGGCCCATAGTTTTTTTCATAGCTATTTGCATCAAAATATTTTTGTATAAATTCAATTATTTAATATTCAATCTTGAATAGTGGTAGTTCTTAGAAACGAGGATATTTTTATCCAACCAAATTCACATACAAATATTTTGATGCAATTTGTTATGAAGCACAATTTGAACTATGAATTTTCTACTTCCAGTTTCATAAACCAGAACCAATCTGCCCCTCAACTGAGCAACTTTGTGCATGATTACAAATGGCAGCCCTTGTATAGTTCCTTCCACACATAAGCAGTGAAACATCTTTCCGCTCAGCATCCACCGCATAATGTGCAGTTCTATCTATATCTACTCGTACTAACGCAAAACCGAGGAGTATATCATATTTCCAGTTGCCAATCCTTAGAAGAGCTTCGTGTGCATCGTGATTTTCATTTTCCTTTGGCAGCGCAACATTATCGCTGCACAAGGCGCAACGCGCAACAATTGATTTGTTTTCCAATGTCGGGGGCAGGCAGGGGAACAGCACTGGAGACAAGAATCCTCCATCCTATACCTGAAATACCTGTATGAGCGTCGTCGCCGTCAACGTGAATGCACTCAGCGCACAGTTGCGCCAAAACAGGAGAATATCGCCTTAGAACCAGAACCCATGGAGGAAAGGGAATCAGTTTTCAGAATCTACCTTTGGTAGCTGTACTGATTTCGGTCTGCTTTCCCCCCCTTGGCTTTAGCTGAACAGCCATACCGACAGTAACTGTAGTCAAATGAAAAGAAAATGACCCCCCACTCGCAATGGCGGTGCGCGCAGACTTTTTGTTCTGTTTTTCGATGGTTGATGAGATCCTTTGGGGTGAAAGAAGGCGAATCTGCAGGGTCACCGCTTCCCAAAGGTTATTGTTCGGATTCACATGACCCTTTTGAAATTGAATTATTCAAGGTGTCTGATGCTTAGCCAACTTTGCAGACAAATTTACCCTGGGATCTTTCGTTATGCATACGTAGTTAAGGGGTCCATTGCGATACCAGACTTCGCCCAGTTTAATTGACTTGTTGCCATATGCCGTATAGCGTATTCTCAGCGAATTTACCCATCACTAACAAATGGGTTAATTAACACTGTTGCATTTGGCAAGCCTTTACGATCAACTTACGAGCTAACTGTATTTGGAATTTTATACCATTGCCATAATGGGATCCGAAAGATTACTAAGCCAGTTGGACGACAGCTACAAAATTACTTTTATGCTAGGTCATAAAATCGCAAGTTCTATAGTGGGCATATTGACGAGGTGATTTTATTGAAACACATCATGAGAACAGATTACCTAACTAGTCATACCACCATGAAGGCGGGACGGAATCTTTGCATAGTCAGCGGTTACGGGAAAAAGTTGTGATATTTGACACAAGATGGCAGCAAAAATGCTATAAAAATATGAGGGGTATTGAAACGTTGAGCCATTTTTTAAATGTCTTCTTCGTCCTCTTTAGTCCGTCTCTCACAAAGTCTGAAAAATAAAAGGAACGTAATTTTCACAATTAAATTTAAATTAAATTGATCACACTTGAGATGGTCCATAGCTACATTTGTTGCAGAATTAAAATTGCGTGGAACAATTCACTTCGTTGTGATTTTTCGTAAACAGGTTTTTTAACCTCACTATTGACAGTCAGCCAGCCGTTGTTCTTAATTGAGGTATCAATTTGTGTCTGAATTTGGGCACATTCAAAAATCTAGTTATATTAAGTCGACTAGATTGGTCTGGATCAGATTTAACCTGAACGCAAAAACTATTTCGGGTCGGGAATGTCACTTTTCGTTCGTCAGCCATATATTCGAACTGTCAACTTAGTGCTTAGTCATGAATTTCTTGACTAGATTCGTCGGCTAAACATCCAAAAACGTGAACTAAAACAGTTTTTCATATGACCGATCTAAGCCAATAAAAACTGAGATACATAAAGACAGGCAGCTGTTAGGCTTACTAAACTAGATGTTGATGGTCCACATTGTTATGCAGTTTGACAGACGCGATTTTTTAGCCCGGCTTTAGATGGGATCCAAACCAAATAAAATTCCTTCCACCAGCTACACAGCTTTTAAGCCGTGCTTATGACCTATCAGACTTACCAGCAGCTCTCTGTACAAGGAAAGCCATACATAGAGTCACAACCAGTTCTGAGAATTTAAGAATCACAATCATTACGAACCTTAGAACTTAGATGATGATTGTCAAAACTTTCCTCCACCGACACGATACGATGGAAGGATAGGTTTTTAATTAGTGGCATCTTTATTGATAAGTAGTCTGAAACTTCCTTTCGCTTTTTTTGTAACTTCAGGGGGTACTTTCTTCCCTGTACAGTGCGAACCGCCTTTTTCACATTTGCCTTCTGGTGCAGCCTTCTTGTCGGTGAGTCTTTCATAGACCTTCTAAAGGTATAATCAGGTCTTCTTCATCTTACTCTCAAGTGCTTAAGTAAAGCAGATTTGGCAACTCGTTAGTATTTGTGCGCCAATATGAGAGACTGTGGTATACTATATGTTTCTGGCTTGTGCATACAGGAAGAGTTTGTATTGTAAGAAATACGCCCTGTACACAGCGACCAGGAAAGATGTATTGTGTTGGCCTCTGTTATTTAACCCAGGTAGCTGTTGAGGGTCTTTATAGGAAGAGTTTCTATTGTCTACTTCATCTCTCTTGTCGCTGCTACTTGATGATTCTAATCGGCTCTCTGGTTGCAACTTTCGACTACTTCGTTGCAGCCACGGAGAGATAAATATAAGCCATTCCCGTGGCTAAAAAAGAGGCTAGCTCTGACATTGTTCCTTCTTAGTTTAGGATAGATCACTTCATCCATTAGCTTCTTGAATTTTCCAGCCGTAGTTCGACCCTCACAGCTCAATGCAAAGTACATCTGGAAAAAGTAGGCTTCGTGCTGAAAGGTATTCCCTTACACTTGACTTTGGCTTTAGTGGTTATCACCACCTCAGTCTTAGCTTGAATCTTGCGAAAGTCTTGTTTGAAATTTGCAAAAGATAAATCTCAGTTTTTATCTGTAGCCAGACTTGAGCCAGATGTTTCTTTCCCGTTGATGAGGGTCTTATAAATAGTCTTCCTAGTATTTCTGGTAAAGACCTTAATACCTAATTACATCCTCCGGCCAACGGCAGCATATATTTGGTCTTGCAAAGGTCTCGCTGAGTTTGTTTTCGATGGAGTCATCCAATGTCGCTATGCATAAGTTAATCAGTTTGACAGGCATACCGAGACTAGACTTGGCTCTATATAACTCGCCTGTCTTCGAATGTGGCCTTATAATATCGGTAGACAGGTGGTGGGTATAGCGATTGGGCCTTCTTAGGTTTTCCCTACGATTTGTCTGTTTAGGCTATCGACTAACCGGCTTTATACTTCCACGTGCTTCATCACCAGTTCGTCGAAAAACGGTTTAAAACCGCTCACCCCAATATTTGGTGGACAAAAGCTTGTAAGCACTGTGAATTTGTCGGTTTCGTCCTTCGTCTTCTTTTTTTTCTTTCGTTCCATCACTTTGCATCAGGCATACTTTTCTCTAAATAAATTTTGGAAATGTATATCTCTCTACGGACAAGACGTCACAATTGACATCTATAAGTTTGAGGTAGTACGGGACCTTATCTACCACGGCTCCGCTATACGATCTGACAACAACATTTCGTCAGAAATTCAAGAAGGATAACTGTTGCCAATCTTTGTTTCTTTGGCAGTAGTAAGGCCCTCTCCCGAAATACCAAGATAACCCTATACAAGACCCTAATCATCCCCGTCCTGCTGTACGGCGCTGAGACATGGACGAGGCCATTCTTGTTTGTTTCGAGCGTAAAATTCTTCGCAAAATATTCGGCCCTATTTGCATTGATGGGTTTTGGAGAAGTGGACTCAACGACGAACTATACGAGCTGTACAGCGACATCGACCTAATGAAAAAGCTGTGCATATGGCTAAGACATGTAGAGCAAATGGACAACAAAGCTCCGGCCTGCAGAGTCTTCGACTACACCCTAGAGGGACGACACAGTCAAAGAAGACCTCGCCTTAGGTGGCGCGCGCAAGTAGAACACGACCTCAATCAACTTGGAGTGCGCAACTGGAAGCAGCTAACTAAGGACCGGGTTAGTTGAGGAGGCATACTGATTGAGGCCCAGGTTCACCTTAACTGTAGCGTCGCCAAGTTTACATAATGCCACGATTTCTTAACTTTGTTCGGGTGGCTTTTCGGTCGGTCTGGTCCATTGTCGGTTAAATCGTCCGTTTTGCCTTTAAGCGGACTTTGGTCGTCTTCGCGGTTTAAAAGTCAGCAGAAGAGGCCTTACCATACCCTAAATAACAACTGGGTATCTATTCAAAGTGTCCCCGCTCTTTATATTGACTTGCAAATACTTTCTACCTATCGATAAGACTTCCGAACATTCGTCCTCGAAAATCACCTCTCGATTTCATCCAGCGCGTCCCTCTCATTTTCTTTATTTTTCTTCCGGGAAACTTTCTCATTTTCCTTCTCTTTTGCTCACAGGGCTCGTCCTTCTATACACAAGCACCTTGTGGCGAAGTTGTGTGTCCTTTGTCGGCTTCGGCATTTCCAACATGCGACTCAAGACTTCAGCCAACACTTGCGTGCTGAAGGACGAATTACAATGCAAAAACTTCAAACCCAAACAAACCAACTCATCCTCAACGTCTGTTCTAAATAGAAAAAGGAGTTCGACGACCCTCTCTATTTAACGATAATACTCTCATTCCTATGCAGATATTTTTGTTTCACTTCACTAAAGAACTAACTCACAAAATAGTATCCACAAACTTGTTTGCTATTCAATATTCTTAATCTGTTCATAATTAGAAAGAAAAAAAATAAGTGACCAATAAACAGACGGCCCGCCGCCGTCTTGCTGCGCTCCACGAAATCGGATACCTGACGACCGACTCAACAATATGTCTCCTTCATAAATATTCGCCTCTAAATTAATTTGAACAGCCGCAAAATAACAAGATAGATGAGTGGCACCTTCTATTAAGGTCACCATTCCACTGTAGCACATATTGTCTCACCCTATCGATGGGCTGTCTGTTTTCGGGAAGCCATCTTAATCTGGATACTTATTAAGAAACGAAAATTCTCTGATTTATTCGTTCGAATCGAATCTCGGTATTGGGCCGAGTCCCATTTGCAAGATAATAGAGCCCTCCTTTTGTTGGGTCGGCTTGACTTTGTTTTGTTCTCAGTGTCGGGTGCTGTTTGTTGTGTGCTGTTTGCCATTCTTGTATCGCAGCATAATAGATGAGAGCGATTAGGGCCGGCTGCCTATACAAGTATTATAGTCGGGTGATGTAAGTCGCATTGCCGGTCACCCTGATCTGGACTTAATTGCGAAGGGTTTCTCTAACATGCCTCGCTTTCGATGTGGTATCAATCAACTTGTTGTAGTGGTACAAGTCGTATGTGACACGCCCAATTTGAGATTTGTATTGAAATTTCCTAAATGACGCTCGTGCCAGCCGACGCATGAATCGTGTCTGTTATGTCTTTTCGACTTCGAATGCGAACGTGGTTACATTTGCTGGCAGCTAATTGCGGTTTGAATTAATCTTTGGTAGAAAGATATCCATAAAGAATTTGACTTAAGCCAGCGTATGTCCAAGTGGGTCTGAAAGTGAGCCTGTGAGGTGGTTTACGGCGCGAAAATGGAAAAGAACTGGTAAGTGGCATACTAATCGATTAACTGTTTCTTTATGAAGGCATTAAGTTTGATTGTTGTTTATCTAGGAGTCCGTACGTATACGAGAGAAGTTTGGCAACCCAAAAATGTGGCCAACATTTTTATAGTTAAAACATGAAAGATTTGACGTACAAACTAGATCGTTCCGGTGGGTTTCGCTTGGGAATGGCGGTGGATTTCTTTTTGAATGTCTAAAAAGTGCAAATGAGTGATTTGCTTTCGGGGAATTTTATCTACGATCCGACATCAGATTCCCAATCGAGATGGAGCACGTTGGTTTTCTTGAAAATGTCAACTTGTCCAAAATACGGGACGGGTAAGGTTTTGCTTTCAAACAAGTATGTTGCGTATTGGTGGTGTAGAACTTGGGTAAAATCGTTTTCCAATAAGTGGAAGTAAATAATAAAGTATCACAATGGACTACCTTATGGACTATTCACATGAGAGCGAATCGAGAACAAATGAATTGAACTACATTTATGAATTGAAAATTGCTATTTGTTCTACCACAAAAATTATATATTTAATTAATCTAACATCTAGATTAATCTAGAAAAAAAACCTGAATCTTAATTGATTTAAATAGAGAAATTTACAATTACATCATTTTAACTGTCATACTTTATTTACAATCCACATAATACAGTCGCGATCCACAAACCCACAAATGAAAAAAATCGTTCGAACTTTAAAAATGAAACTGAATCGCGGGTATCTGCGACAAGAAAATGTTCATATGGTGAATTAAATGTCAGAGCTCAGAAAAGACGAAAATTCGCGTGGGCGCAGTTCGCATTTGTTCTTTACGGCCATAGAAAAGAAGAAAGAAATATTAAAGTAATTCTAATACATAATAAAATAATAAAATTATTATAAATATTTCACGATTTAAAATGACTAATTTCATATCCTTGACACTACAAATCAATATTTTTTTTTAAACTTTTTAAATAAAATTATTTATATTATAATAATAATAATCTTATTTCAGATCTTAATACTAATAAATTTAAAGGAAATCAATGTTAAAATAATAATAAATATTCACGATTTAATCCTATTCTGAAAGAAAATACCCCTGAATATAATTTTCCATGCTGACTATGAGCATATAAATATAAAGTATATACCGCTCTAAAAAAAGATAAAAAAAATAATATAATTTTAGTTAATCAAGATCATCTAATAATTATATTTAATAAGAAATTTCTCCTAGACCGGGTGTAACTCAGGTTTAAGTTAATCTTTTACCCAACTATTAATCCGCATTTTTTAAGCCCGACAATTTAAACCTGTGTCCATATTATTCACTAAAAAACATACTTTAAACCAGCTGGATTAAAGATGGATTTAAACACTTTAAACTGTTTTAAGCCCATTTTAAACCTACATAATTTCACAAAAAAAAAAGACATTTTTTTATTATTGTTTGTCACTTGGAAATTTTAATTGATTTGTTTTGTGACGTTCATCACCATCCAATTCCTGTCGAAAATGCCTCTTTTTCCAGCGGGAAATATATGCGAAAATACACAACATCGAGTCGTCCGCAAGCCCGCTTGTGCATTCAATACATTTGACTACGAGGATGAGCTGCTATTTCATCAGCTCTTCGAAAAATTCGTCTTCAGACGACATCTATTTTTTATCATGCTATTTTTTATTTTCTATTTCACTTTTCTACTTTTGTTATTTCAGGGCGCAAATAATGAAATAGAGTTTTAACCTGAGTTAAAGTACTTAAACTGGTCTCCGGATTGAAGTTTAAATCCAATCGGATTAAATGCTGTCAAGTTTAAAAAACTGGGCTTATGGTCGGCTTAAAGGACTGAATATTATGGACTTGGGTATAATTTTTGGGTTAAATTCACTTAAACCTGGGTGTAACCTTAAAGCCGGATTAAAGGGAGTGAATAAAATGGCCGCAAAACTTATTTTCAAAGGGGCGTATTATTTTCTTTACCTATTTATAAAAAAACAACATAAATGTCGAATATTGTGGTACTTTTTTTAGAACTAGAAGAGGAATGGTCGATTTTCAAGCGAGACTAGTGTAAGTTAATAAATTAATTTTTTTTTTAAATAAGGAGGTACTGACTTATTATATCATAAGGTTACACCTTTTCCCGATTTTTTTTTTTCATTGAATTGTGTTATGTCGAAATTGATGACATAATCATTCATCAGATTATGGATGGCCATTGCTTTCATAGTTACACTGAGACGTCCTTTGATGTTTTAAGAACTAAGAATAAAGGTGGAGGCGACGTTGCCAGTCAGCACGCAAAACAAATATAAAAACTTTGATTTTACTCTTCGTTTTTTTTTTTCAAAGTCTGATGCAGATTCAGTAACTGTAATCAACTTGTAGTGCCGAAAGATCACTTTCGGCGTGTCATGGTAAATCATGTAATGCAAAACGAATAAATCGCTTTTGAATGCTGTCAATTCTTGAAATTCCAGATTCATAGTTCGGACACCAAATAATTGGAATATTGTTGGACTGAGAACAAAATTGAATTATTAGGCAGACAAAAAAACCGAAGATATTTAGGTATATATATTTTACTTCGTTTAAAAATTGTACAATGTGTAATAGCACAATTTGCATAATTTAAATAAGTACAGAGAAATGTCTTTCTACTGGAAAACGTTTACAAACAATTTAAATAGAAAATGTATATAAATAAGTTGTATATATATATAAATATGTTTACAATAAATACGTCACTTCGACAAAATACACTTCCGCAAGTAAAAGACAAGAAATGCGCAAACTCGCACAAAACCTCTGGGCCGTCGGAAAAGCCGCCTCAGCTAAAACCGCCAATGCGACCGGTGACCTAAATTTGCCATCAGCAAGTTTTCTTTTCTTTTCTTTACTTAGCATAAGCAATTTTTAATTACCCAATATCAAATATTGATGTCTAAACAATATTGTGTGTATAAATAGTCGGACTTTTTAATTAATAAAGCAAGTTCTTATTCTTCTCCCCAAAGTGGAACTAAGGAATATTTAATTCTAAACAAGTGGTCCTTCGAGTATTTAAGTTTATAACCATTGCCAAGCCTTTCTTTTGATTCCTAGTGTGAGGCTGCACTAGGGTGGTTATAAACTATCAAAGTAATATTTTAAACCCAATATAGGTAAAAGTTTACCTTCGCGTACAAAAGTAAAAGTTTACTTTAACAAAAATAAACAAGTGTAAAAAATTAAAGTTCGAAAGTTCGTGAACATTAATATACAACATGAATAATCTTGAAAGAGTTATTGATAACTTTCAAGATGTTATCGTCCAGCTGGAGGAGATTAGGGTTAATCTCTCCAAGCTGGGATTGGATAAGCGTACGCCAGAAACGCTTGCAAGGCAGTACGGCAAGGCAAAGAGCCTTTGGACTTCTATCGCGGCAAACTACGCCACAATGATGGACCTAAGCGGATCAACCGCTGCCGCCTTTCTGCCAAAATACGAGGCAGCTAAAGCCATCTATATAAAAATTCAGGAATTTTTAATGAAGAATTGCCCAGAGGTAATAGAGGAGGAGAAAATAGCAGAAGAAGCAGACTATAAAGAAAATCCAGCCCGTCCTGAAACCAATCAGACGCCCGCTGAAGATCCACAGCCTAGTCGTCAGCACACCCCACAGCAAGAGAACACCAGCAATTGTACACGGACATCGAAGAAACAAGCAAACCCCGAGGAACAAACTACCCAGTCTTTTGCTACCCCAGACCACCCCACGTATACTTTCGTGCAGGGGGTTGGGTTCGTCCTAAATACCACCCATAGCCCACAACCACAGCCACAACCGCAGTCAACCGAAGCGTTACTACATGCTTTAGCACAACTAACGCTTAATCGCGAGCAAAGGTCGCAGGCCGAAGGATCAAATTCCGACCGGATGGGTATCAAAATCCCGGAAGTTTGTCTCCGTGAGTATAGTGGCGACATAACAAAATACCGTGAATTCAAGGAACAATTTAATTCACTGGTCATAAGAAGTCGAGCGTTAAATATCGATAGCTTTTCTTTGCTCAAATCAAAGCTGACTGGGAAAGCACTGGAGGCGATTAACGATCTGAACATGACGGGGGACAATTATCCTATAGCCTGGTCACTTTTGGATCGAACGTTTGATAACCCGAGGCACCTGGCAAAAGTAGAATTAGAGGCTTTGTTAGTTCTACCGCAACGGCCTACTGTTCCAGGTGATCCCGAATCGATAATTGCTTACTTACACCACACCAAAGGGCGAGTCGCCAATCTGAGAAAGAATGAAGTAAATGGAGAACAAATCATGGCTTACCTCATCCTACGGGGTTTGGACCCCATCACCCGTGGAAGGCTAGAAGATACCGTCAACTCCAACACTAAACTCCCGACATTGACCGAAATTGAGGACTTCCTATTCAGAGAATACCAGCACCATTTAAGCCAAGATGATCGCCATAGGCCGCACAAGAAGGATTCCCGTATCCCATACACCAAAACACATGCCACCGTCCAACCAAACCAATCAAAGAAGTGTTTTATCTGTACTGAACAACATCAAGTTATGGATTGTCCAAAGTTCCTGGCCTCCCAAAATCGGGAAACTTTATTACGGACGCACAAAATCTGCATATATTGCGCGAGGCACCGCTTCAACTATCATTCTCCTTGCAGATCACGGCAGTTTTTAAAATGTGAAATCTGTCAAGAATCTCACATTACGGCAATGCACCCTCTACCCACTACGAGTCTGCCTGAACCGCAAGCATCAAGCGGCACTTACCTATGCCAAAATCAGTCGGAAGCATCATCTAATGTGATTCTGCCTACAGCCATCGCAACACTCTTGGTAAACAATGAAACCGTTCCTATTCGCTGCTTACTAGATCAGAGCAGCCAAGCCAATTATATATCCGAAGATTTGGTCCAGAAATTACGGTTACCAAAAAAACGAACACTCGTCAAAGTCATCGGAGTAGGTGGAGAGATAGGAACCGTCCATTCCATTGCTAGCCTTAAACTAAAGCTCGATCATCCCGAACTGGCATTTATAAATATAAAAGCACTCGTTGTCAAACGGGTCACTGGATCACTTCCCAGCATGCCCAGTCACATCCCTTGGATGACCACATTTGACAAGCCGCTTGCCGACCCACATTTTAATAGACCTGCGCACATACCCCTATTACTGGGTGGACCAGTATACTCTACAGTATTACGTCCTGGACTGGAAAAGAAGGATGGACTGTTGCTGCAAAATACTTATCTCGGCGGATGGATTGTATCTGGAGACCCGGGAAGCGGTATTGGAAACCAAACTTCAGTCTACACAACGCTTTCAGAGTTCGAAGCCAATTTAATGGAATTTTGGGATATGCCCGCCAACAAAGCAAACATGGACGAGGACGATAATTCGTATTGCGAAAAACTATTCATGGAGAAGCACTCCAGAACCAAAGACGGTCGGTATATCGTCCCCATCCCTTGGAAAGTGGACGCTCCTGCACTAGGAAATTCGTTTAGAATGGCTGTAAAATTCTACATGGGTCAAGAAAATCGCTGGGAGAAAAATGAAACCCACAAGAAGATGTCAAATGAGTTTATGGAAGAGTATTTAGCATCTCATCATATGTCCCCGGTTCCAGCTGAACGACAACGAGACGAAACCGGAAACGCTTACTACATCCCTTATATGAGCATTATTCGCAAGGACGCAATTACAACAAAGTTAAGGAACGTCTTTAACGCCAGCGCACGCTCAAGCAACGGAGTCTCTCTAAATCAGCTTATCCACCCTGGGCCTAAATTGCAAGCCCACATATTCAATATTATTCATCAAAATCGACAATATGAAATCATATTCACCAGCGATATGAAACAGATGTTCCGCCAGTTCCTAATTCCTGAGCCTGACCGTGAAAAATTCAGAATAATCTGGCGCCGAAACAAAAGCGAGCCTCTAGGGGAATACTATTTACATACCGTGACATACGGGGTCGACTGTGCACCATGGCAAGCTATACGAACGGTCCACCAGATCGCTGAAGATCACGCTCCAGATGAGGAGACTATAGACATCATAAAAAACTCTATCTACATGGATGATTTGGTGCACGGAGCCGATAGCGTTGAACAATGCCAAAAGCAAATCGATAAGATTGCCGCAACTTTGGAGGCCGGGAAACTGTCTTTGACAAAGTGGTCATCAAATAAGATAGAAGCCCTTAATAACGTGGATGATACCAAAAAACTAAGTGCCTACAAAGCAGACTCCGATCCAACAATGAAGATTCTGGGGTTAAATTACAACCATATAGAGGACGTGTACTTTTTCCAAACCTCCAATCCAGACAAAATCGAGTTCACCAAGAGAGGCTTGTTATCCGTAGCCGCATCACTTTACGATCCTATGGGTTGGATCCTCCCAGTAATTATGCTTCTCCGAATAATGATCCAGGAATTGTGGATGCTTAAGTACGACTGGGATGATCTTATAGATGAAAAACTGCAAATGAAGTTCCGCAAGATATTAGGAACGTTTTCACATCTCAGTGACATCAAAATACCGCGCTGGATCGGGGGAAATAAAAACACTTCCATCCAGCTTATTGGATTTTGCGATGCCTCGGGAGACGGCTACGCAGCAGTAATTTACAGCCGAATAAAAACGAATGTAAAAACCGGGAACGGATCAACCTACACCATCCGCCTCCTTGCCGCCAGAGGTCGTGTCACTCCACTTAAGACTATAGCAAACAAAGAAAGCAAATTATGCACGATCCCTAAGATGGAACTTGAAGGCATCGTGCTCCTCACGGAACTTTACAGTCAGGTCAGAAGTCAGCTTCACTCTCCCAATATCACTATCATCGCGTATACCGACAGTGAAGTTGCCCTCGGCTGGGTGCGAAATAATAACGAAATCAACAGCAAATTTGTAAAAACAAGAGTACGCAAAATTCGAAAAATCATCAATCCGGTGGATCTCCACTACATCAAATCTGCTGAAAATCCAGCAGATCCGGCGTCACGCGGACTTACACCATGCAACTTAGCCAACTGCCAGCTCTGGTTCACAGGCCCAGCTTGGTTAATACACGATCAGTTACCGCTCAGCCCTATCAAGGGAACAGGGTCCACCATAAATCATGCCACCAGAAACGAGCCAGAGGAAGACAATTTCATCGAAAGGTTTTCCGGTCTTAGCCGTTTACTGCGAGTCATCGCCCATTGCCTTCGATGGGCTAGTAAAAAGGAGACACGTCCAACCGGCCCACTCACCGCGGAAGAAATATCCAACGCTAAAGCGAGAATCTTCCGATTTCAGCAGCACCAACTCTTTGAAACTGAAATAGCACACTTAAAAACATCGAGATCTGTTCCAAAAAGAAGCTGTCTAAGCGGCTTAATGCCAATTTTTGGTCCAGATGAAATTCTTCGCGTTGGGGGGAGGATTTCCCTTGCCAACTTACCAGAGAGCCAACGGTATCCAATCATATTAACCAAATGCCACCTAGTCGATTTGATTATCCGCCAGACTCACCTCGACCACCATCATAGTGGAAACTCTCTGACAACGCATCTGATAAAAGAAGAATTCTGGATCCCTGCAGTGAAGGCACGAGTGAAGAAATGTATCCGGAGCTGTCCAGTATGTACCCGATGGAAAGCTAAAACTATTCAACCAATCATGGGGGATCTACCGTCGGAGCGCATTAATCCAGCACCTGCCTTTAGTAAAATCGGAGTCGATTTGTGCGGTCCATTCCTTATAAAAGCCAGCGCACTCAGGTTCGAAAAAACTATCAAAGTCTGGGTGGCAGTTTTTGTTTGTTTGGTAACAAAAGCTGTACATTTAGAAATCTGTTCGGATCTAAGCACCGATATGTTCCTAGTAGCATTCACACGTTTCGCGAATAAACGGTGCTGGCCGTCGCTGGTCCTCTCCGATAACGGTACAAATTTTATCGGAGCTAAAAGAAAGATCAACGAAGAATGGATCAAGATCACTAATCACAGCAAGGAGCGATTGGCGTTCCAAGAAATAGTTTGGAAACTTAACCCACCATTAAGCCCCAACTTCGGTGGACTATGGGAAGCTGCCGTCAAGTCCATGAAACATTTTATGAAGAAAATGTCCGGTGCCACTAACCTAACCTATGAGGAATTTAACACCCTTTTATGTCGCATTGAAGGTATCCTAAATAGCCGACCCCTGCATCCGGACTCGTCAGAAGCCGAAGATGCACCAGCGCTTACACCATTTCATTTCATCACCCAACGCAGCTTCAAGAATTCCGCAATCGACGCTGGTCCTCCAACCGCTATTCCAATTACAAAACGCTGGTTGCAAGTACAACAACTGCAGCAGCAATTTTGGATGCGGTTTCACCAGGAGTACCTTCACCATCTACAGAAAAGAAACAAATGGAAGTTTCCCACCCGAACGCTCGTTATAGGAGATTTAGTATTACTCCAAGAACCAAGCATTACTCCTGCAGACTGGAAAATGGGTCGAATCATTGAATGTTATCCGGATGATTCGGGGAATGTTCGCAGGGTCGATGTGAAAACAACAAAGCGGGAAGTCGTGCATCGCGCCACAAATCGTTTGGTTCCACTCTTCCCAGATGGAGCCCAAGACGAGCCAGCTTTACGCAGAAGTAATCGAAAGCAAAGTCGCACCGTCACTCTGCTTACTAGAGTTATCTTGTGTTGGCTTTCTCTCACTTACCCATCATCCAGTGGCTTAACTATCCAAGCTCTTTCACCAGGCATCCACATTCAACGATTAGAGGAAGCTTCGGTTAAACTATTCAACTTGGAGTTTTCCGTTGAAACTTCTTTGAATATAACCTCCGATCTACGTTCTATTGACACCCTTCTCGAAGACTTTTCTGAATTTTGTAACCAGTATCAGAACAATGTGCATAGTAAGCTCAACCTGCACTGCCAAGCTGTAAAAGAAGGCCTTTACCTGGAGGCCAAGATCTTAAAAGATGGTATCACGGCTAGCTATTCCCAGGGACGATCGAAACGCGCAATCCTACCCGCCCTTGCGAAAGGAATTATTAAATACGGCCCCCAAGTTCTGATGACCGCTGGCATAGCCTATCAAGCCGTGGAGAATAACCGTTTAGAGCAGCAAATCGTCCAGCTGAAAGGTAAAATACGTAAGGTGTCCTACCTCATGACTAACATCACCGACTTAGAATTCAAAGCTGTGGACACGCAACTGGATGAACTGATCGAGCAACAGCAGCAACTTCGTATCCAAGAACAAATCAATTCCTACTCTGCAAGCATCCAGTTACTAATGAGCGCTATTCAAATGAATCACCAAAACATCATCAACATTCGCCCCATTAAAGCATTAACAGAACATATGAAACGGATGAACGAAGGCTTGGACTTTTGTAGATTGCCACCTGTTACCGATGAATCCTCAGTATTTTCTTTCAACAAAATAGTGAAGTCTATCCGTCAAGAAATGGTTGTTGTGACATTTAGCATCCCCCTAGTTCAACTAAAGATGTTCTCCAATTATGTCTTTATCAGTGTCCCAACAATTGAATCCCAAGCTATTCTGCTAAACAATGACGACTTTGTGCAACAAATTGTAATTAGTTCGGATAATGAGACATTTTTTGAGCCAGATCAGGCCATTGCTCTTGGCAACGGGATCTACGAAAAGGTTGAAGAGAACCGTTTGAATGAATGCTGGAAAGAACTTCTTCAAATCTCAACATCCGACTCACTCTTGGGAGCCTGCAACTTAACCACGGTAGACGCAGAATTTGATAAGATTTATCTGGTTCAGAGAGACCTTGCAGTCATCTTTAGAACAAGCGCCAATGAAGTTAATTTGGTGTGTAACGACTCCAATACACCGCTCCTGACTTGTGTAAATCTGGTAAAATTCCCAGGTTGCAAAATTTCCAGCGAAAAATTTAGAGCAATCTCTCCAATCGAGGAAATCGAGAAAATAAACACAGAAATCAAGGCGTTCCCAATGAGAGATCGCATAGTCCCCCCTAGCATCGCAATAAACACGAAGCAGCCTGCTGATCCACGCATCGCCCATCTCAAAGCACAACTTTCCAGTGAGCTTGACCGTAATGACTGGATATTGCAGGAACATCAGTACTGGTATTTGGGCGGAGCATTATGTACCATAGTTCTAATCACGCTCATTTCAACTATTGTCATACGACGACAGCTCCTAAAGATCCGATTACGAACTAACAACGATAGTTACCTCAGCGAAGAAGATAAAATACCTGGAAGTTGGGTCCGTGCACATATCACAACTTGCGACTCAATATCCCTCAAAGTCACCGAAACAGATTGACCATTTCATCCCAACTGCAATATCACAGCTTAATCACCTTCCTCGGCGGGAATTTTGTTTACAATAAATACGTCACTTCGACAAAATACACTTCCGCAAGTAAAAGACAAGAAATGCGCAAACTCGCACAAAACCTCTGGGCCGTCGGAAAAGCCGCCTCAGCTAAAACCGCCAATGCGACCGGTGACCTAAATTTGCCATCAGCAAGTTTTCTTTTCTTTTCTTTACTTAGCATAAGCAATTTTTAATTACCCAATATCAAATATTGATGTCTAAACAATATTGTGTGTATAAATAGTCGGACTTTTTAATTAATAAAGCAAGTTCTTATTCTTCTCCCCAAAGTGGAACTAAGGAATATTTAATTCTAAACAAATAAATTACATATACATACGTTTTGAGGAAAAGAGCGACCATAAACCTCAAATTCAAGAAAAAAATAAATAAATATATAACGCCAATGAAATAATTAAATACAACTAATAAATGAGGAAAGTAAATAAATAAATATTACAAAACGATACTAAACAAATAACATTAAAAAATTTAATAAATTAAATGGTGAGTATTTAATTTATGAAAATAAATAAAAATAAATGACCGACAAACATATGAAAAAAAAAACAAGTTTATCATATAAATAAAATTGGTGTAGTTCTGTTCGACTTAGATTGAATTTCACGGCATGTCTTTTAATGCAAAAATCTTAGAAACTGTTCAATATATTCTGGTGCATTTTTCACAGGCCTATAGAGGATACCTAGGCCTACAATATCTACTTTGTCTCGACTCTATATCTCTATAAATTCCGGAAAAAATTGGACAAGAGTAATTTAGTTTTTCGTTTCGTTTTGCTTTTTTTCTTTGTCACGCTTTCCGTTCGAAAATACTGGGAGCATTGAAGTATAGTAAATACCAGCTTATAGAGGACATCTGCAGGTACAACTTAGGATATCCAATATCACGATAACTTAAAAGGTTTTTAAATAAAAAGGCAAAATTTGGAACATTTCTACGATTTTCACATGAGTGAATAGATATGCATTTTATTCTCAAATCAAACATACAAACTGCGCAATATTATATTGAAATCTCTTTTAAGCCTATTTTACTCCTGTGACGGAGAGGGAGACAGACAGAGGCAGTACGCTGTGTGGTTTGCTAAGAAAAAAAAACAAAAGAAATGGCAAATATGTAGGAAAGGATTGTTTGTCTCTGTTTTGCTTACAAAATAAAGTGTCTAGAAAGAAATTCCAAATAGGTATAGGTACCAGTGGCGTGGCGTCCATATAACCCGATTCCTACCGACTTCCCTTTTTAGATCCCTACCAGGCAACACTAGGTATCTATCTACCAAAAACCAAATATACCTATGTGAAATCAAATGAATTTTAATACTCACAAAATGGGAAACACACACATAGCCATCAAATAAATATTGTGTGTGCAACCATTTTCATACAACATCGTCGTCGTCTCGTCACGACAAAGCGAAGGGAACCCAAAATACGTCGGGCTCTTGATAGTTGATTTTGAGAGAATATTTGCTTGTTATCTCTTTTTTTCTTGCCGGTGCACTCTGTCTGACACCTCTTTGTTCAACACCCACTTCGTTATATAGGAAATAACGCCCTTTTCTTCGAGTTATTCTCAGTTCGCACTAAATTAATTTTGAGTGCTGACGCTGAGTGAACCGCTTGGTTATGATATGAACAACACAACACGCTTTTCTTCGAGTTATTCGATTTTCTTTTACTTCTTCTTTTCTTATTGTGTCTTGTGTGGATAATTGCAGGTACTATGTTGAGGTAGGTAGGGTTATGTGGAAAGCAAATGAACAATGTATGATTTTGTTTCAAGGTACACAGAAATGTAGTTTTTTTACATTTGTATGTGATCAATTTTGCTTCGACTTCCCATTTTCAAATGTTCACGCCACGCCACTGATAGGTACCAGTGATACCCTATCGTGGTATTATTACGTGGGGATTTTTATTAGGGAAAATTCCTGGTGCTACACGTCGTACTAATTATAAATGCTATTTGCAATCAAGATAAGGGATAAGTAAATTATCCGGTGGAGTTTTTAAATAGGATCACAGCCCATGGCCTTTTTGCTCATAAAATTGAATTAAAAGTTGGAGTTCCCATTATGTTGCTTTGCAATTTGAATCCCAGAAGCTCTGTAATGGAACCAGATTGAGAGTGATTTCGTTGCAGAAAAACGTTATAGATGCGTTTATTTTAACTGGGTGTGGTAAAGGAGATACGGTATTTATACCAAGAATACAAATAATTCCCAGCAATTATCCGTTTCAGTTTAAACGGATTCAATTTCTTATTAATGTTTGTTCTGCCATGACAATCAATAAGTCACAGGGCCAAACTTTAAGAAAACTGGGTGTTGAATTCACGGCTAGTTATAGATAATTATGTAGCGTGCTCCAGGGTAAATAATGCAGGAAATATAACTATCTCAGCCGATAGAAACAAAACTTCTAATATAGTATACAAAGAAGCGTTACATTAATAAAAAAGTGAGTTAAATACCTATTATAAAATTATTTTCTTTCATTTTCATTGTCCAAAGAATATTAAATTGTTGCTGATTAGTCCAACGACCAGGTGCAATGCCATGAAGGCAGAGGGGACTCAGTCTTTGGGATGCTTCTTAATACGGGCTCAAGTCACTCATTATGGCAGACCGCTCCCTCGCGATATACCTCTGCAATGTCTATCGATGTTTTTTTCTTTGAGCGATTATCAAAAAAAAATTGTGTTCCCTACAAGACAGCAAATTTATAAAAAATTGTTTCCATCAATTGTTCTGAAACCACATTTTGCACGGGCGAAGCCGGGCGGCTACAGCTAGTTAATATATAAATAGATAAACAAACTAATAAATCAATGAAAAATTTAATATTGCGGTAGTTCGCATCAGTAAAGGGTATGATAGTAAAAAAAAAACCGGAGACCTCAAAGAATTTTTTCCATTCGCTTTTATTGAACTTTTGGTATATACAATTCGACTTAAACTAGGTAAAAAATGATGGTGAATAGTTAAATGTGTTGGCTCAACAACAGGGACCCAACAGTATACATTGTTTGTTTTCTTATATATAATTGGCGGTTTTCTTATATATATATATTATAAATTGTGGTTGTCTTCTCGGATTCATACTCATAGTATGTATCGTTTTCTGGGTTTACCTTAGGGTGTTCTTGTGTTTTTGAGGTGGTTGGTCACCTTGGTATTATCCTCGATGGTGGGTTGGCTCGGTCGATTCGTAGAAGAGCAGTGCTGTTCTGTCTGTATCGCTTGGGAATAACTTCTCTTTAAGCAGATCCAGTACATGAAGGTAAGACCTCAAGGAAATATGGCGCAAACCGTTTTTATTCGAAACGCCTTTCTTGAAACAGAACGAACCTGGGATAGATGATATAGAGCCGTAGAGCCCTTTAACAAACGCTGATCGAGCTAAAAGTTAAAACGTGTATAACTAATGATTTTTAGAACAGTTCGTTATATAGGTAGTCTTAAAAAAAGTGCATTTTGTCTGCCAAAATAAAGAATTAAAATACATCCTTTGTCGCTCAGGGAAAGTAAAGCTTTCTATAGAATCTGTTCAATAGTTCCAGAGATTATTTTCAACAAACATATCTTACCTATTTCAAGCACTTTTTTGGCAAATTATTACAATCGTTGGCATTGTGAGTTTAGTGCGGTGCGGGACTTCCGCAAGGCACTACTCCGCAGAGCTGGTTAGCAACTTTATCATAACCGCTGTTCTACCTCTTTAGACTCTATTCAGCTCGTTCTGCAGTTTGTTATGAAGAAAGTTCCCTGATCTCAATATACGGCAAAATAAAAGCTGAGAGCCTGACAAAATCGCTGCGTAGAACGACTGCGGTTGTACATTGAGTGCTTTGTCTTCATCTAGACATTCCGAGCGGGGATATTTTCCATAAGTGGATATTTTCAATATGACCACATGTGCATATAGAAACTGCCATCATCTCTTACCTAAGTAAAATGCTTTGCAGATTGTTGTGGAGAATGTCTATGAAGACCAATGCGGCTAAAGCGCCAGTTTTTCCATCCGTTGTTTTTTAAAAACCGACGTTTTTTAATAATTATAGGAGAATATTTAGAAAGAAGTCGCACTGATATTTTCCAGAACGGACTGCTTGAATTTATGAAGACTTTAAAGCTTAGCCATCTGTGTAGGGTTCACATAGGTACTCCAGTGACTATTTCCACCTTATTATTGAGTTCCCTGTTTCTCTCAGTTATTCGCACAGCTTCTGTCTTATATTCAGTTAATGCTAGTCCGGATTTCGTGGACATTGTTGGCAACAGTAACCACCAAAGCCGAAAACTTAACTCTTTGTAGCGACGTCAGTTGCAGAAATCTGTCATACATTATGTTCCACAAGAGAAGTTACCAACATTGGATTGGACTTCTATATATGGCCTCCTGCTTTATTGACGGTGAAATGGAATTTTCTGAATTCTGGTCATCTGGCAAAGCTCCTTCAGCATCTAAGAAAGCGAGCCAGTCTAACAAACAAATTGGCCGATGCAAAAATGGTTCGCTTTGAGTTGATCTTTCCTTTTGGTAACAAAACTAGGGGAAGAATCGCGTAGTCCGTGAACGAGCATTATATGATTGAATTTGTTTTTGTTTCACATGTAAATTCAACTTATGTAATTCCGTCAAAGTACAGCTCGTTGGCGACGAAGTGGCGACTCGGCCCCAGATATTGAAATTGCACAGTTTGGGGAAGACCTCCTTCTCTAGACAGTATAAAAGAGGTTCGACATCACTTAAACGGCCGGATTACTGCCACCATTGCTCCGCGGGTGTTTCTAACTGTCTCCTAGTATAGTTCGCCCGGCCTGGATGTGTTCCGAGGTAAGCAATCAGTACGTGACGGAATCAGTTTTTGTATGTAACTCGAAGTACAAGCGGAGATTAAGTCCCTGGTTTCCTAACGTTTGTAACGATTTTTTTTTTAAAAAGACTGGTTTTGAATTTTGTCAACCTCGATTGTTTTTGTGAGTCTTACAAGTTGTGCATGAACTGTCTGAATACGAAAACCTCACAAAATAAGTTTCATCTCACCTTGTGAGCGTTTTGTGACTTCTGAGGTATCAGAGGGGTTTGCCAGAATCGGGGCATTTTAATGACGCGCCTTGTGGGAATAGATGCTCTGCCCACGTCATTAGTAGGATATTTGTGGTGACTTATAACCTTTCAACTCTTTCATAACCGTCGCTGATATGTCTAAAAATAGCTAACTTTTCTTTCGTTTGACTGACCCAAAGGCAGCTACTCGTTCTTGGAAATTCGGCCTTCCTTTCGATCGTTTCGATCGGTTTTTCTATGGCCCTTCCCCTTGGGTAGAAGGAAATAGCTAAGCCTCCAAGCCCCGCGATCACACAGCGTCACATAGTTTTTTATGCACCTACTCCAGGATATACGTTGTTTTTTTACATCCCATTTGTTGAGTTTAGTTTAGACCAGAAAAGTCGCTTCAACTGCCGAGATAATATGTACCTATATTTATTATTGAACGAACAGAAACATTTGGAAACAAGTTCGTCGATTGGAATTGCATATTTCCGGTCGAGTGCTGCTCCACAATTGCAGTTTAGTTATGAAATTGAATAAGAACTTGAAATGCTAGTTCTATACAAAGTCCTGATCCTTTAGGAGTACTAAAATACAGGTTCGACCCATCACAGTTCAATTCACTGCATGTTCACATATTTTATAGGGGAAAGTACTAAAAACTAAAACACCTCAATCCAAGCGATAGCCATTTTAAAATCAAATCGCCCCCGTCCTGCTGAACGCACTTAATACACTCCCTCCACAGCAATTGGCTGCCTAGCCCTTCCCCGTTCAATACTTTTAGCAAATTGATTCATAAATGTTTGTTTATTAACGAACTTGCTGTCGGCTTCCTCGTACATACTGCATAATTCAGGATACATCTAATCTTCGCATAGTGAATCCTGAATCAGCCATAACCATAAAATAAACGAACCATCGCGCGCCTACATCTCCCGCAGATTGGAAATGCAATCGTACCATCGCTCGTCTGACTGACAAAAACAACCCAACCACACTGTATCGTCAGCTCCTCTACTCTAAGTGAAAATAAGTTCAGCCTCGGGTTGCAGATATCTTCGCCCATAGACCTAGTGCGCGATTTTAACTTGCCGGCCAGACAGGTCGTTTCGCATGGCAACACGGCGAAGACGTCCATCAATTTAAGGTGCCATTACCACTACCAGCAGCAGCCAAGAACCCACAGCAGACTTGAATGGCAATCGGGTTAAAGGCTCTCTAATAGCCTTTTAACTGAAATGCAGGCCATAAAAAAACACACGCCACAAAAGTACCTCCGGATCTGTCTGGATAAGTGTATCTGTATCTTGAGTATGCCTATTGCCTAGATATGCTTTCGGCCATAGAGTGGAGAAGCAAATGTTCGCGTGCCCTTACACCACCGATATACCGAATGGCTTGCAGTCCTCGCCAGGAACGAAACAATTTACGCGAATTCCTGTTGCCCCATCCGTGTGTATGCGTCCGCGGCGTCGTCGTGGCAAACCAGTTGGGGTTCTTGTCCATTCTCCATCCGCAGCGAAACGATTAGAAAATGAAAACCTTTTGCGCGCGTCTCACTAAGGCACTGGGTTCAGTGTATAAGCTCGGCTTACACTCGCCAGACGTGCGGGTTGGCCCTTCTCGGCTGTGCACAAATGCAATCCCAATGAAGGTGAAACGAGATTTTTACTCAGAAGAGTACCATTAATCTGCCCCCGTGTGTGCGGAGGATAGTTCGAATAATTGATGGACCGACATTTTAGCCGCCTAATGGAGTTCATTAATTCAAAAATTTAAACAGGCACTTGCGGGCACACATTAGGCTGGCAAACGTTGATCGGCCGGTCTGTGAAACCGCTCCACATAACGATCGGACTGACGTGCATTGGGGGAACTCTATGCCACGTGATGAGAGAAGGAAACGCTAAATTGGGTTATTTTAGTGAATTACCGGTGCGCGCTCTGATGATTGTAAATGGGGGCTGGCTGTAAGGTGTTTGCTGTGGTTGTGCACCAGGTACTTCAAGGTCGGGCATTAAATCATTTCCCCACGGAGGCTTTGGTGCACACGATTTTCTGAATTTCAGCCGATTTACCGAAGGTTATGGCCGACACTTTAATTGCTGGTGTGTGGTAAATCAAAGGGCCTAAGGTCGCCCATAGCAAGTGTTTTGTGGCGATGATGACCTTCCGGTGCATACTTTTTCTCAGGCTTGCTCGTACCTACAAATGTCTCTAATTACAGTATAGAGATGGTGTTATGGCTCATGCTGGCGTGTAATTATTGCCAGCTTCGAGGTTGCAGTAATAATTGTTGATTGTAACAAGTTCACGCTGCTGTGGGGTTAAAGTTCAATTTATTTTGTTCTTCTGATGGATTTGTGGACATCTTCTGTTTATAACTTTCCTGGTACCTTAATTAACCAACAGCTGTTTAATTTATAGTAACCTCGATTCGATGTCTTAAAGGATGTTAGAACTCGCTTTCAATCACATGAGGAAGTTTGATCGAATTTCAATGTTCAGGATGTCCAGTCTAGGATGTCCGCTGCGAAAATCTCTTAACTATCGAAACTGCTCCTAGAAAAATTATTATCACAGCGGAAACCAAATTATTTATACGAAAAGTTGCAGTTTCCTAGTTCTTCCAGGATTATTAGTCTTTTCAATTAAAATTCTTCTTGTTTTTTTCTCTTTTCCTGTAGTTAGAGAAAGATATTTTATTCGTTAAAAATTTCGAGCCCGAGATGTTAATATATTCTGACATTAAGATGATAGAGGAACTAAAAAAAGTGGGTGGCAAAATTCTGTCCGTCTTTCTGCCTGTATTTCCTGAGGCCCAAGCCTAAACGGCTACCCGAGTTTCGTTCAAACTTCGGATTTGGAGCTTGGGGGTTTACAATTCGTTGTTTGTTTGCACGTTAACCTCAATTTAATGTTCATACCAGTTTGATTTGTTCGAAAACGGCTCTAACGATTTCAACCAAAATTAATATTTAAGCTTAAGTAGTTGAGGTTAACATAACTGCATACTCAGTTCTGCGCTGCAAATTCGAATAACGGTACTTTTGAAATTTGGGAAGATCTCAAAAATAGTCCATACGATTGTTAAAAAATGCATTTCTAAGGTAATATGGTCATTTCTTACTTAATGGCATTTCTTACTTAATACAGAGTTTTTCTCTGTATTATCGTTAAATGGACTTAAAAAAAAACATTTTGAAAAATGTTGGTTTCTTTACCTGAAAACGGCAATAACGATTTTGAACAAAATGCAATTAGAGTAAAATTGATGTTTTCAAAAATATTGCTTCAATATTTCAATTGCTTGAATATTTCAATTCGAAAAAAACGAAAACGCTTATTTTTAAAACTGCTCATATCTCGAAAACCCCATTTTCGATTTCGGTGAAACTTTAAAAACCAAGTAATGCTTATATCCCAACCAATAACTGCTGCCGGATTACAGGATATATATTTTTTTCAAGATTTTTGAGCTACAAAATATGTACAAGACTTTTTACCTCGAATTCATAAAATTTCAACATTTTTGATATCAGGAACTTTTTAAATCTAACAAATTAAAAGAACTTATTCTGTTCTGTTGAAGAAAAACATTTTTTTTATTAATTCCATTATTATGTATAATGTAAGTCAAATAGAGCCCATGAACAATTTCAGTTTCACTAACTTTTCCATCAACTCTCAAGAAACATGCATTTTAACGCATTTGATAAAATAAATGATGTAACGTGTTTTTGGAAAAATGTTTTAGCAGTAAAAACGGTGGATGGAAACTTCTCATATGTAGATTTTATTTTCAATATTTTATCTCTACCACATTCCTCTCCAAATGTTGAAATAATATTTTCTGGTGTGAATTTAAATAAAACAAAATTCGAAATCGTTTGAGCACTGAAGCAGTTGTTGTACTTTGAATCCTTACAAAGGATTTGTCGTGTTTTAAGTGAAAGGAAATTCTATGATCTTGATATAAGCAATAAAATTCTAAGTCAAATTGAATCAAATATGTTCCCAAATTTCAAAACGCATTAACTTTAATTTATTACCAAAGTTTTTTTTAATTCGGTAATTTATGTTTAAGCAGTCAAAATTATATTTTGTATTTCGCTCTTTTCATATTTTGAACAAAATCTTGAAAAAAAAAATTATTTTTTTAGCCAGGCTGCGCTTAGAGCGCTAGAATGATATACTACCTAATCTGAAATAGTCAGGAATTGCCGCACAATGCTTAATACATTACGTTCGCAGAACCATGTCAGATTGGGTTGGGTACCTGGGCATTCTGATATTGAAGGTAACGAGAAAGCCGACGTTCTGGCTAAGGAAGGAGCTGAGCTCCCACTAAATACAATGGTTAAGGGTATCAGACCACCTATGGCCATTGCTAGAAGGGTTGTCCTTGAGAAAACCTTGAATAAAGCAGCCACCAGATGGTCACAGCTAGAAGGACACAGGGTCTCAAAGGCAATGTGGCCCGTCTTAAATAGGAAAAAATCTGAAGAATTACTAAATCTCAATATAACAAAGTTAAGACTAAAATAAATAAATAATTGGCGCAACAGGTCCGTATTGACCCAAGCCTAGCTTCTCACAACCATTCGTCTTGTGTGAGTTATTATTTTTGGGACGAATGGAAAGGGATCTACAATTTTATGCCGAGTCAAAACGGCCAATTGAGAAGCTCTTTCATGACAGTTATACTCTCGGATGTATGTCAGACGTTCGCGAGAGAAAGTTAAGACTAACGGTAGGAATACTCTCTGGACACTGCCTTCTAAGGAAGCATGCCATGAGACTAGGCTTAGCTAACACGGACCTACAAGTCACGGAAGATATCTTCCACCTTCTTCGCGAGTGTCATGCAATTGCTCGAAGTAGGTGGCAGGTACTTCTTTAACAACTTAGAGGAGATTGGTTCCTCAACCAGTGTTGGAACAATAATTAAATTCTGCAGGGAAATTAACTGTTTGGGCGATTTGGTTTAGGTTTTTAACCGTAATGGTTCCCTGGGGATGGCGATGGGCCCGGCCCGTCTTGGTGTCTGGTCTTTTGTGACGATCTCACAACCCTACTCAACCTAACCTAACCTAACCTATGTAATAATTTCAATGTCCCACTTATAATAAAAATGCAACAGCTACAAAAAACTCCACACTTCAAATATTACACACTTCTTATTTTTTCAATTGAATATGCACCTTATAATAATACAATCAGAAACTCCCACTTCATTTGCACACCACAAACGTCCATCGTTATATTCAGTTTAAAAACAAATCTCTATAATCTTACATACATAATACATATCTATGTAAAGATACGAACCCTGCTTACAATCAGCCAGCGTTACTAATACATTCCAGTCAAAAATAAATTCATGTCCTAACAGGTCAGAAAATAAAAATTCCTGCTACACTTTGCCTATAGTACTCAAAAATCTTGTAAAGTGTAACAGCTGAAAAAAAAAATACAGTATGCGCTTATAACTCTCTTACCAGAACTTGCGACAATTCCCTGTTACTGAGAACTTCAACTTTTTAAATCTCACATTGTTATTTGATATGTCCTGCCATAGGCATCACATGAATAAGATAAAAGTGAATTTTATTTCATTTTCCTATATTCTATGCACCGTTTCGTTTATCTAGAATTGTTTCTCAGATTTTTACCTACCTACCTACTAAAAAAAGAAAACAACCAAACAAACTTTTGATGAACGCGAAAGTTTCGTTCGACCCAGTCGTGCACTCTATTTTCTGTGTACCTGTTGTAATTTATTTTGTTGTTTCTATACAACTCTTAGGGTATTTTCTATCTTGTGTACTAGTAAAATAACTAAGTTCTTAATTGTAGAAAACCACTCTATTTTAATTAAAAATAAAATTAAATTTATGTTGGACAAATAGTTTGTAAACGTTCTGAAAATTGATGGATTGGATTAGAGGGAACCGGCTAGTGGACTTCCTGTAAATGGAATTGCATGGGTGAACTGTTAAGAAACAGTTGATTCTTTTGGAAAATCTCTGGCTTCCTTACTGTCGGTATTTTCTGTGAAAATACGTTGAACCGCCTCATTAAGGACTATAGAAATTCAGGCGGTGAATATAGGAAAATGTGTTACCAAACAAGTTAAAGTTTTAAAACAATTCTTATTTTTTTTTTTTGTTTTTTTTTTAGATAAAATTTACCTGAGTTACGATTTCAGACTTGGATTCTACTTGGGAAAAATACAAGTCAGCTGAAATGTACCAAAACACATTATGGCCCGTTTGAAAAATTGTATGGTAGAGAAGCATACCTTTGACCATTATTCTTGACAGACGGAGTTCAACCTAATAATCTTGCTCTTCGTTGCTATTCTGCTATTCGTTGTTTTTCTACAAATTCCTTGCTGAAACATAGTCTTAAGTGTCCTTCGAGTATGACGGCATACAGGACGCCTAAAGGCTGAGGCTGCGACAAATATGCGCTTCGACCGACGCCAGTTACAGAAGCTGTAGAGAATACATTATTCCGTCAAAGGCTTCTTAAGATTATGCATGCGAGGTATTGAAACATGGACTTACCTATATGTACCTTCAGCCTTCCTATATGATCGTTACTGGTATACTGAGCTTCGCACTGGACACCCATCTGTCTATTGCGCGATCTTTGCTTTTCTAGTAAATTCGATAACCTGGAGTGTAAATTGTGCATAGCGCCGAATGTGGTTGTTCTTGGGCCGTGTTTGACGACCATTGATGGAATTCCAGTTTGTAGGATGAGCTCTAATTATTCGGAGCCCACTTATGAACCAAAAATAGTCATCTATTGTGTACTATTTTGTATGAAATTACCTGTCAAATTAGAGCCCAACACCTAGGAAGCTGAAATATATTTTTGAAAGACTTCCCAAAGTAGGGAAGAGAATCCATTTAGATAAAAAAAAATATAAGAGAAATAAAACCCCTGAAGTGGATTACCATCAATTTAAATGGTGAGCACTAAAAATATTATAGCTTTGCAACTTGTATAGCGGAATTAAAAAAAGTGAATGTTAGCTAAAAATCTATATATGAAATTTATTAAAACTCTATATACCTATAACAAATGCAGTGCAATATTGTTTTGGAATTTGAAATTATATGACTACAAGCAGCTTTTAAAAAGAACGATTTTCAAATTGCATATAATAATAACAACAAATATTAAAAACAATAGAAAGTATACGAATTTGAAACAACAAAAGAAGGTCAATTCTAGAAAATGTTAACTGCAAAATATGTGAGCAAACATTTGTAGTTTTCCGCCAGCTGAATCCGAGCCCAAAGACTTCCTATTTTTTTGTACAATTTTTTTTATTATTATTTATTAGTAGAAAAAATAGTTACAATTTTGGTTGACTCGGTTTCGGATTCAGCAGATGAAAACCTACAAGTCTCCTAAAATAAACCACAACTCGTGATGGCCCGTACGAAAGTAAGATGGTTGTGAAGCATTTGTTCGACCATTTGCCTTGACTGCATTGGAATGGTCGACCTGCTTCACATCCCCTTGTTTGAGGCTTTCGACCATATTTACAACAATTGTTGTGAATTTGGTTGCCTAAGTACGGTTTTATGTTATGTATGACTGGTGAATATGTAACTAGATTTTAAGTACTCACAATTATGCTGCCTGCTGTTGATAGTGGTAACTGTTGAGGGCTGCCAGGGTTTCCATATGGCTGTTGGCTCCGACCAGATTTGTTTAGGTCTGCAAACATTTCCGCGCCGTTTTTGAAGGCAGAGTTGGCGTTCACGAAAAGGCACTGCATGCTCTTGAGAATGAATTCACTTGTGTTCTGTTCCTTGTCCATTCTTCTTGAATATATTCTGTTATTCTGCTGTTTTCGATTTTCGGGTTTTGACGCTTTTATTTTTCGTTCGGTTTTGATATTTTTTTTTTTGTTTGACAACAAAAGTCAAGAAAAGGTCTGTTGTTGTTTTTTTTAGTAAAGGAAAGTGTTTGTTTTAGAATTTGCTAAGTACATTGGAGTGGGAAGCAAAGGGCAACTGAAAAATACAAATTTATTGTTTTGGGTTGCATTGACCTTGCTGTGGAAGTGCTTTTATTAGCCCAAAGTGTTGTTGCTGCATTTGAAAAAATGTCGTCGAAGTTTAAAAGTCTCTCTCAAGAGCAAAACTCAATTTAATGGCATCAATCCTATTTGTCATCATAATAAAGCCTCGAGCTAAAATGACAGCTCTAGAACATGTTCACGTCAACCACCATTCCCGCCTACCTATATATGGCACCGCACGCCATCATATTAAGTGAAGTCATCTTGCCAGAAATGAGTCCTGGTCTTGTTTAAATGCTCGAAATGAAGATGACAAACATCGCTGATGCGATGGCAACTGATTTAATTTATCTGATATCGCAGATGGAACAGTGTTTGGATTTAATTCCCTATCCAAATCGCATGCTTCCATTACAGCGTTCGGGCGACGCAGCGCAGCAGTAATCAACTAATCTCTATTCGGCTGGAACAGAACAAGACGCAGGAATGATGACAGGAGCTGAGGCTGCTACGACTCCAGCCAGCTCTCCAGCATCAGGTCAAGGAACCTGGACAAAAGTGGAAATATTGGTTTTGATTTCAGTGCGCCGCAGCCTGCAGCCAATTGTGGTATTTGTTGTTGTTGCTGCGTCATTGGCTGCTGGTTGGCTACCCCGGCTGGATGCAGTTCCTGTTCGCCTGTTCGCCTGTCAGCCAACTGAGTTGAATTACTGAATTTTTTTCCAAGATTTATTGCATTATCTTAAATTGCATCTAGCCGCAATGTTCTTGTTGTTTTGTGGCTCTGCTGCTCTGATGTTGTGTTGTTCTATGAGCGCGCACTTGCGCGCACAGTGGAAGCAGGAAGTCCACATGCCGGCAAGTCGTTGGTCCAAATTTAGAGCACAGCAGATATCAGTTGCAGTTGCATTCCCGAGTGCGAATTTGTTGGCCATAAAGTGGATGTATATGCGCTCGCAACACTGTGACTGGCTCGGATTTTTTTTTTTTTTTTAACAAGTTTTCGGAAATTTACGAGTATATCTGTGAAACAAAAATTGTTTCGCGATTGAGTACAATGCGCATTAATGTCGAGAGAGTTTGGAAAGCAATAACGGTGCAGCAAATTAAATGGATTTATTTGGCTGCGACCGAGACTTATCCTCAATGGGGACGAACAGTGAGCTAACTATCGGTTGTGTTTGGAAATTAATTGAGTTTTAATCAGGTTTAAGCGGATACACCTCTTTTTAGATTGGGCCATACGACCGTATTTGGGTTTCGAAGATAATAACTCATATGGGGGGCCAGAGGTCTTCGCCATTTGCCATAATGTGCGCATTGGATAGATTATTGTTCCGCAAGCATGTTTAAAGTGTGGAACAGTTAAGTGGGTGGTTCCAGATGTCGAGCAGCCTTATTTGATCACACAATGGAATAGCGAATTCTATGTTGCAAGTAGTTCCCGGCATGCACCATCCACGCCTATAAAGTTCAAGTAACCGATGCGAAGATGTCGGTGAATTCGAAAGGTTGACAAGAGGTGAATCTGATGCTCGCATGAGGATAGCCTATATTGAGAACGGTATCGAAGAAATGTTATGATTGGATTGGACTTTGAGTCAGCGGCTGCCTGGAACGAAGCTAAATAATGTTAGAGTGATGGCTATGTCTGCGACTTAGTCCTACTGAAATGTGCAACGATTTTTCTACTGCGACAAAAATAAATTCCATCTCGTTTATACCGATGCAACGATTGGCGCCAGATGTCCTTTTGACTTTATTTTCAATATCTTCAGATTAGTGGAGGTTTTTCTTGCTCCACTTCGCCTTAGATGGAGCTAGACTTCTTTGAACTCAGCCCTGAAAAAGCAAGGTCGAGACCTCCCCCTCTAAAATGGAATCGAAAATTATTGATACCCATCCAAGCATCGCCCAAGGCGGTAAAGAAGCTAACTCTTACCATTCTGAAACCAGTAAATCTCACTCTTAAGGGATCTGCGTCCCTTTGCTGTCAGATAAATCCAGCTTGAGCGCCTTCCAACGCGAGCTACTTTGCCCTTGGCACTGCCAGATTGGCAATATTCCGAAATGCCCCGTCAAAGCTTATACCCACACTAGTCAAGTTTTTGGCAAATCACCTCCGTTTCGCTTAACTATGCCCCGGAGCAGTAATTAGGGGAAAACATCAAATAACGGCGTCAACAAATAAAATGTTTCATTCGCAAAATTAACACATTGAACTCTTGACGAGAACAGGACCGATCATGCACGCGGTTCGTTAGGTAAGAGTCGCAGGGCCGACTTAACGCTATAATGGACATAATGACGAGATTTATTGTTCAGCTCCTTAGGGATGTAGCAGAGACTGTAAACAAAGAGCCCTTTTGCAATTCAGTCAGTAATTTGCATTCGAATTGGCAACAAACAAAACATTAACAAAACTCACTTAGCATAAGTTGATGACAGACAGAGCTAGGTGATTTATGATCGCTTAAGGGGGTATTGTTTCTATTGTTTTGTATATTTTCTTTTGTTTGTAATTTATGGAAGAAGAACCGCTACAGAGACATCATCCTTATATCGGATTTTATCGATAAGAAGCTTAAATTAGGCCGCTGACGACACGAAACGGACATTTATTATACCGCTTTGCAGACTAGGCAAGTTAGCAAGATGTCGTTTTTTTGAAATTTTGATGACCGTAATAAGTTTTATTCTGCCCGAAGTTTTCACACTATCGTCAGCTTTCATTACATTTGTGGACAAAGCTCTCAAACTCAGATTACTTGTACTTAGTTACTAGTTTTGTAGGGCCATCGTTGCGAAGATAATAGTTTTGAAAATTGACTGAATGAGTGCGCAGCAAGTCATTCGGTCTTACTTATACTGAAACATTAATGTCGACGATTAGTTAGCTGCCAGCTTTAGCAAAAATGTGCAGCATTTGTGAAACGGTACCAATAAACAGTTAGACCTCGACAGTTGCTAGTGCGACAACTTTCTTAAAATCTATTACATTTGCTGTCATATCAGAATTCAAATTTCATAATTTGTGTTCGTGAAAATCAAGGTCAATGGTTTATTTCCGATATCTTTCAAAGGCCTTTTGAAGCTTATTATAAGCAAAACATAAAATAGGAAATGCACAAAATATCCGCTGATCTGTCAAATATCATATGAGTTAACATCGTGCGAGTGGTGCACGCGGATTGGAAATGCTGACCTAGCGTCTGGGACAAGAAACAAATTTCCAGGAAAATTCACATTGGAAAATAGAATGCAAGCTATGGAAATAAATAAATTAATAAAAATGCAAGCTTTGATAATTTAACTTGAACATGTCTTCTTTATCTTTAAGTCAGTCTTAGTTGATACATCGAATAATAAAGGACAGGGCAATCAATCTGCTCTGAAAAATATTTTTTTAGTAATTTTATTAACTTATGCAAATCAGTAATGCCCTCTCGTTCGATCGGACACAATTTTGCGGTACTTTTTATGGTACGCTTGCCTTTGTTTTCTAATACTTCACGATTGATTTATGAGTGAATTTATGTCGTAATAAGATGTCTTTCAAATTATTCAATAAACGGACACAGTTTATTAGGCTGATTATGCAAATCAAAGCTTATTCATCTAAAGATTGAATGGGGAATATTTTTGAAAATTGAAATAATAGCCGGCTATTTCAGTTTAGAATAAATTAAAAAATTTAATTTCAATCTGCCAAGCAACAAAACAGTGTTTGTTAAAGCATATAGAAGTGTGCAAATAAATACAATTTGATCTTTCAAAAATTGTATAGCTTATATTACTTAATGCGGAAGACTTAGAAACCGACAACATTTTAAATTCTTTCAGAAAAATGTGAAGCCGTGGGCATTCTACACGAAAGCTGTCCTGTTTTCTTCTCTGTGATTTCGTACATACCTTTAGTACCTGTTATTCCTCCAAAAGTTCCTAAATTTATTATTGCGCGGGAAGTCTACCTTTTTACACCAGCCATTGATTCATTAGAAATTCTTATTCTCGGGGAAACAAACTCCATTTCCAAAGAGGGTTTGGTTGCATACAAACGTCTACCTGAGCCACCTACGGTACTAAGATATTCGTGTATGAGCTGTCCAATCTTAAGTGAACGCATATTTTATTCTCTGTGCGACGACTCTCAAAAAAGTCTTGGAAGAACCCAAACTTATATCAAATTTATTTTTAACTAAAGACCGCAGTGTTCTGTTCCATAAATGCTAAAATTAAGCGCCGCTCCGATGTTTCTCTCCACCATTTCGCTTAATGTTCGCTTAATTTTGACAGTGTAAGTTCCGTCAAAAAGAAGTGTTGGTAAAGCTGATTGACTCTGTTCTGTTTCTTTATTTGTACTTCAACAGGCCCCTCCTCAAAAACCTCTTCCATTACACTTCGTTAAAATATTCCATTTCTAATATTCCAGTCTAAAATTAAATTAACAATAACGAATTTCTAACCATTCTCCATACTATAAATTTGCCTTGGTTTGAAATGATGTTGCGAATCCCGATATTTTCTCTGATCTATCAAAATTAAGTTGGGAACTATGTATTTTGCATTAATACGCTTACTTAAATTCTGTAGAGATTTTTCCTACAGTGGCTACAGAATTTAGCTTGAACTGCGTACTGTTTGGCTTAAAAGCTTTGTTTAATTTTATCTTTAGAGACATTTTTGTATGGGAGCATAGTTTAAGCGCGAGCAGCATACTAGGCTTAAGCATGCAATCGTTACTTGCAAAAAGTAACGATTAGCGGTTGAACAAAATAAAGCAGAGAAAAGCACTAACCATTTCATATAATTAAAATATTCGAAATATATTCCAAGTAAATAAAAAAATACTTTTCAAATTTTGTGCATAAATTTATACGAATTTGTGTTAAAAATCAATTGAATTGTTGTATTCCAAGGAATAAAACAACATCGTTCCTATTACGACATTTCACACCGCCATTTTGGGTGGTTTGACAGCGCTACTCTTCAAAATGACATTAACCCAGGAATTGTTTAGCTATAGCCCAAGATAAACATGGGCTACTCAACATTAACATTTAACCCTACAGTTAGCGATAATTTGGCAACTATATTTGTTTATTGGTAAAGAGATTTTTGAAAGTGTGCACACTGCCAGACTAAAGTTGATTATTGGTAAGGCCGATTCAGTTTATATAGTCTAGGCGTTCATTTCGCTCAGTTTCAGTTTATCTAGGCCTTAGTTATAGCCATACGTGACACGAAATCCTAAAAAAATTCTTTGCTTTTTGAACCACTTGGATCAATCTTGGTTTTATAATAAAAAGAAGGGACAGAAAGTTCGAACAACCCTCAAACCCATTCAAGGCTTCCTCGATAGCGCAAAAAATGCTGATCTTGACAAGATGCATTGGCTCAGTAGTTTGCTGGGCTATTGAGCCAGCAGTCTCAGGTTCGAGCTCCGCGAACGTTAGACAAACATCCGAAGGTATAGCTTTCGTAAAAGAGCTTCGCGGACATTCCGACTAATCATTTAACTCTTGGTTGGTTGCATTTGTCCCAAAAACTAAAAATATACACTATGGTACTTATAGGTTATGTCAAAAACTAATAAATTTTTCGACAGAATATAAATGCACTTTTCATGCAAACAAGGGCCCATGAAAATAGGAGGAACTAGATACTCAGTCGCTTAGTGGTTGATTACTAAGCGAGGAGTCCCAGCTTCGAATCCCGAGAAAAAAAAAGAATTTGGAATTGAAGTTCTTTTTCCACTGCGACACCTCTAGCGAAGGTCTGACAAACATCCGAGAGTATAACTGTCATGAAAGAGCATCACAATTAGTCGTTTGATCTCGGCATAAATTGTAGATCTCTTCCATTCGTCTCATAAATGAAAAACTCACGCAAGGCCTAGGGTCCCAACGGACTTGTTCCGCCAACTATTTTTTACAGATTTTGACATGGGCCCTTCGTGAAGGCCACTCCGCAGCTTTACCTGAACTTATCAATATCATCAGCATACGTCGAGAATCATAACTACGACGCTGTTTACAGCCTTTGGATGGGATTGAGGTGACAGTTACCAGGTTATCGGCTTCCACCTCTTAAGGGACTCATATAAAGAGCTTGTGTACTCATTAAGAGGTTTTAAACTTGTGGCGATTGGAGTTGTCGGAATGAGTTGTGTAAAGTAATGTAAACGAGGCAACCTGGTCAATTGTACGTCTTGGAATGAAATGGGTTTGGGTATGAAGAAGAGAAGGGTTTGAGGATTAGATGGGAATTGGGGCAGTCTTTTAGCGAAAGGTGTTCGGCAAATAAATATTGAAATAATATAAAATATCGAGAAGTTTTATTTAACAGTTGACTGACTTTGAAGACCAATTTTAATTGGAAAAGGTGGGTGTTGCACTTAACGGTACCAACTAATTCCAAGTCGGCTAGTTGCTTGGTAGGCTTTGGCAAGTTTTATTTTTGCAGTATCAGTCACTTTTAAAAACAGGGTTCAAAACGAACCTTTTCCCAAGTGAGTCGGGATGAGCACTTTTTTATAACTCACCTCTATGTCTGTCTAACCTATCCTAAAGTCGGTCCGAAAAGTAGCTTAGAAAACGGTGATCAGTATGTACGCAGAACCCTGCATGTTAACGAGGTAAGCTTATGCGATGGAAGGCTGATGTTCAGATATTCAATGGCCCTCCCAATAAACATTTTTAGTTTCGACTTTTTATTTAGGCAGTTCACAGTGGCTTTATTTTCGCAATTTTGAACTTCTGTAAATTTGAAATCAAGACTAAAATTTGTGTTTATTGCAATAAATATTTGCGGTTCATTGGGCCTTACTAATAATCATTTTTAACCTCCACACTAAATATTTTCTAGGACACAATGTGCAAATTTTGTATAGAAAATTTCGTCTTTGTGAGTTCGAAGAATTTAGCCTGGACACTAAAAATGATTATTGTAATCGCGGAATATCTCACAGTATCAGAACGATTTTCGCAAGTCGATCATGTAATAAATGCCAACGAATTTCGTCGGAATAGCTCATCTGCAGCTCAATTTTTGACTTTAAGATTTATGACAATTTAGGTCCGACTACCGGTACGTCGAGTACTGAAATTGCGATTGTATGATGTAAGTTCGAACCGAGAACTTGTTTGTTTTATTCAAGTTCTTCGTAAAGGATGCTTAGCTGAGAGCTCCGTTTAGAGGTTAATGAGAAAAAGTACAATTACCAACCTCGTCTAATGTAAAAATATTCCGGTTCTCGTTATGGTTTTTCGTGCACAAACATCGGATATCTTTTTTTAAGACACTATATCCTCGTCTTCTCGATCCATTCACAGCTCGTTTGGTGAAGATTTATGATCATTTGTTCGATTGCATTGCCAGAGATGTCTTTCACCCAACCACAAGTCTGCTGTTTTTTTTTTTTATGGCACACACTTGCGCTAACAATGTTTGGATAGTGGTATTTATAGTTCCAGTTTGAGTGCCGGGTCGGGATCATGTTCCAAACAGAACGCAACGCAAGATGCAATAATTATACCCGGTAACCGATGAATTTTAAAATCGATATTGACAAGGCCAGCTGTGGTGGTGCAGTGCATCCTCCTCTGTCGTCGTGCATCGCTAGTCATTCGCAGATTGTGTCATATACAGCCTTCGGCTGGATCCTGCTCGAATCTACACTACGATTAATGTATTCAATCTAATCAAGGGGTCAGTGGATGCAAATCGAAACTGTGCAATAGTCTGATGTAGAGATTTTTCTTTGCAGCCATCTTTGGGCAACTTTAAGGCGCGCAAAGAGAAAGGATAACTGTTTCATGGAGAACACTCGTTGGTGTATCTGGATTTAATTATCCGTTAAGCATGTGTATCCTATTTCTGCTTAGAATGACATCATTTAGCATTCTGTTTCCACATGAGAGATCATAGAGACGTCATACTCAAAGCTTGTGATTAAATTGGCGGCCGGCGGTCACAAGTTGGTGACAAATTGTTTCGCGACGTCCATTTGTCAAGTTCACACTCCCATTATTTAGGTAATCATATAAAAATACAATTTCCTTGTTGCACCACAACGGCAGCCATAAATCTGCCGCGAATAAGTTGTGCGGGTTGGAGAGCGAAAGATCTTGTGAAGCTGGTGATTAATTGGCTTATGGAAATGACTGTAATTGGTAATTGCATTGAGAATGTGCAGTCAGTCCTAAGAATAGGATCGCACTCAAGTGGTGGGCGTGAATGGAAATCGAAAATGTGAAATGACAAATAGGAAATGAAACGGTGCGCTAGAAATTAATTGTGACATACCTAAAACAAGTAGTAAATGTTTCTGAAAATTTACGCAATAATATTGTATTCCAAGTCAAGCGGCGCAGTTTAGTATGTGACTTACGTTGTATTTGGATCAGGGGTTATAAAAGCGAAATAGATTTGGTAGCACTGTAAAAGCTGCTGCTAAGCTACCAAATCTGTTTTGCATTTATAGCCGTCAAAGTTCGTTAAATGCCGCAAGGTAGTGCAAGCTTTATGATTTTGTGGTTAGTATACTGGAATAGCGAGCGAGAGGCCTCCGGTTTGTTCACCGGTAGAGCAGTTTTTAATTTCTTTAGTGCAAAGCTGATCTAGATCACCCTCTTGCTACTTCAGTGAAGCAGCGTTGCCGTTTAAGCATCCAGACCCGTGGCCTCCACTTTTTTATAAAGATCAAATTTGCCCACCCCCTTTTTCAGTTCAATTTCAAGATTTCATTCTCTATTAAACGAAAAACAATACAAAAATATGACCAAAAAGTTTTCATAATAAACCAATAAACGTTTTCAGTTTCGACTCTTAATTTCAGTAGTTCACAGTGGTTTTATGTTCCATACAAATTTCGAAATTGTGAGCTTCCGTAAATTTAAAGTCGAAACTAAATTTTGTTTTTAGTACGACGCAATGAGTATATGTTTTTTTTTTGTTTCGGTTTTTGTTTGTAATAAATAAATGTTTTTGATAATTGACTCTTTATGTCACTATGCCTTATGCCTTTTAGTCACTATTTGAAATTTTTCACTGGCAACGCTGTAGTGAAGAGTAAAGTTTTGACAATATCCGCCACCATTTTGAACAATGCCTTACCGATCTGAACGTTCGTAAATAAAAGTAGCGACATTTGGTAGAATTTTAAAAATTCATCAAAATGGAAAGTTGGATTAGGAATATTTATTATTTGAGTTATAAGATCCGAATCAGATGCCGCCACTACTTCGCTACTATTATACTTGTTACGAATGTAGAAAAGAGTACAAGGTGAAAGCTTAATGTTTTGAAGGTTTTTGAGAGTGATTTGGGGTGTATTTTTTTTTTTTTTGATTTGAAGATTTTTGAATATTTCTTCTTCCAACAGGCGTGTCAACGATAATTTAATTTGAGCACTTTTGACGGGATTAAGTTTTTTTTTGTTTAATGATACCCGTTTCCCAGAGTCCCTACGGACCTGTTCCACATGTTTTAGTTTTATTCGAGATATCATTGAAATGTGTTAATACCTCCTCTAGAAGTCCGCTTCTTCTGCTCTTCCATTTCTAAAAGGCAAGTGAGTTTGTTTTATTCATAATGCGCGTAGCCATTTTTGCCCGTTTTTTGAACAAACATTTTGGAATGTGTTTTTGAGTACAATTTCTTAAAATCAGATTTTTATCCTGTTTCGCATTTCACTGGTGATATTTTTTTATCCAACATTTATCATTTGTGCGACAAAAAATATCACAGCTAAGTGGTCCACGTTTGGGTCTTGCTTTCTGGGACGTTGTGCGCTGTACTTTTCAAATTGACTATTAGGCGTTTTTACTGCTTATTTGGGTCGTTTTTTTTAAGGGGGTGTTTCTCATCCATTTGTGTTCAGTTTGTACGCCCATTTATGGTGTTTGTTTACTGGCCTTTCTGCAGTTCTTTTCGACCTATTATTGACACGTTTTTAAGTTAATTTCTAAATGTGCAGAGTTTATTTTACGATTTTAATTTTTAGATTCTATGTTTGACATGCTTTTCGATACAATAATAATAAGTAGGTGCATATTTGACGAGTGTCGTGCATATTTTGTAATGCACATCCTCAGGCATATATTTCTTTTTGGGTACCTTTTGGTAAAGTTTCGCAAAATATTAGGCCACGATTTTTGGCCCTTCATTGGGTATTTTTTTTTAATATCAACAGATAAAAAAACAGATTTTTTTAAAAATCTTATCAAAGTTTTCGAGCACAACCTTTTTTCTATATTATTTGTTTTTTTTTTTTGCTTTTTTGATAAGTCGGAATATAATTTTTATGTGCACATAATTAGATCCAATTTTTTTATTTGTTTTTTCTTTGTCCTTTTCTAACGTCTTGTTGCGCCGGATTTTCGGTTTTTCTGTATTTTTTGGATGAACGTGTATGAACTACCGATGTTCAAAAATGTTCCATTTCCAAGCAAATTATAGCAACTGCTTTCGGGCACATATTTTATACGCGCTTTTTGCTACGTTTTCGAAAGCATCACTTGACGCGTTAGCTAGCCAACTAGGTGTCGGAATTTTCGCACGGTTATCGATGGCCTTTTGCTTGTTCAAATATTTTTTTACAGATAAGAAAAATCGCGAACCAGCAAAAAATGCACAAGTGACAACATTTTGTATAAAAAATTCGCTGAGGTTACAAAATACGAGTGAACTTCAGGTGCATTCATGACATATCAACATTGTCCCACTTTTGTTTTACACCGTTTCTTCTTTAACATCCATTTTGGAGTAGTTTTTATATGCGTTTTCAGATTTTTTTTATGTATTTTTTGATTTGCTCTTACATAAGAGTCAATTCTAGCGCCATAAAGTCCACCTAAAATCAAACTTAAAACTCATTTGAAATCTAAAACTTAGCATGTGCTTCTGATAAATGTTTATACAATTTTTGATGCCTTTTTTTAGTTATTTCAAGTACAATCCATAAATTTGTTTGCCTGTTTTGGAACCAGATTAAAAGGTATGCTGACGCGGCTTCGGCGGTTCATTGTTGAATTATTTGGGCGGGATATATGAAGGTTATTTTCAAAATTCCATTTTTTTTTTTAAGTTTTAAAAAGTTTTCAGCCATGGCAATCGAAACCCTAATTGAGACGCTGATTTTTAAACTATTGTTCGGCACGTTTCTTTCGTGTTTTTAATACGTTTATAGGTTTAAGAACCCCTGGAACGTTTATGCTGTTGCATTTTTGACAACAATTTGCGAGAATTATATTTATTCGTCGGAAAAAAAATAAAATAGTAGGAAAAAATATAGGTATTTTTAAACTTTTATTTTTCTCTTAACAAATAAATGACAGAGTAGTTTTTATTTTTGCTAAGACAAACGTTATGTTCGGTTTGTTAGCAACTACTGCTCGTTCCTTCCGTGTTGTAGGTATTTATACCCATCCTAATGGGTCGTTTTCCTTATCTTCAAGGTCTATGGTCATGTTGGTTACTTTGTGTAGCTGCTATTTGTGTAGGGTTGATTATAAAATCTGTTGTGAGTCCTATCTTGTTTGTGTAGGGTTGTTGATATTTTTATTTGGATGTTTGTGGTTTGTGTTGTATATCTGCTGATAAGTTGTTTCTTATCTTTAGCGTTTATTTCCTTTTGCTGTTTTTAGGTACAGTTGAGTGTTTATAACTCGAGCATAATTTTATGAAATTGTTAGTTTGCCTTTTTCGGAGTTGCAACAGCGTTTTCGAATAGTTTTTGGACAGCTTTTATAGGTAGCGATGTGAGTTCAGATCCTCATCCTTCAAGCCATTAGGTTTCTGTAGAAGATATTGCTAACATTATTAAATAAAATATTGAGGTTTGGTCACCCATTTGAATTTAATTTTGCTTAATGGGTACCTACGTTTTATTTATTTCCCACTAGCAGTCGAAAACGTTTCGCAGAATATCGCATTTCAAACGCGTTTCAAAGGAATAGTATCTTCTCTTTTGATTAGAGTGGTCAAGAAGGCAAAAGCAACAATTAAAGCAATTGATCGATATGGGACACAAAAATGACATCTTTCTCCGACAGAAACTCCTACAACGCCAGTATTCAAAATGTCGCCCACTATAATTAAAACTCACGCTCATTTCCTTTAACAAGTCGATTGTCCGAGTTCAAGTATAGGTACTTAATTGCAATCTTGTACATTATCACTCAAAATCAACTGCACGGTCAGCCTATAGCATGTTGAACAAGTTTTCTCCGTGTTCGAACATTGAACACAACTGTACGTGTCACGTCCATTTATCTAACAAAATACCAAACAGTTAACTCCCAGTTATTTGGCCAGCAATTAGTCGAATGATGTCTCTAATACTAATTCAAGTCACAAGTGCACCGCTTGCCTATATCAATTTATTCACCTGATCAGTCTTAATATCTTCGCCATCATTCAGCATCCCTCAACCTCTCCAGAGAACAGTGAGATTCATCAATAAATGCGAATCAGTCCGCTGCGCCGGCAGTGTAAATCAATTTTCTCGCAGGACGACTTCCTCGTCCCGATACACATCGTGCGGCTATAAACCGATGCACCTCCATTCCTCCTTCATATCTATGCAAATATTCAAGTGTTGCATTTGCATTAGATCTTGAAAGCTTGTAAATAAATCCCGCCTCCTTTCGACTCTTCCAGCTGCTATTCACAATGGAAGATGATTAATCGCCGAGCGTATATCTTAGATGGCACGAGCACGACCAATCTAATATGTTGCGCGTCACTCTTGTCGGCTTTGAAAAATTATTTATACGCCTGCCTATGCATCCAACACTTGGCCATTGGCGGCTCTACGGCGACAAACAATTTGTATACAAACAGTTTTATATCGGCCAAAGTGGGACCAAGTTCATCCTCACTGAACCGACCAAACAGCCTTCCAAGTGGTTAAAATATTGTTATCCTTGTGACTGTGAAATTTGTTGTGCCTCCAACTCCAACACAAGTGTTCCACTGACTCGATGGTATGGTGGACCACTGAAGGTGTAGATTAGAAACTGGATTTCAAAGACAATGTATAACCTTGCGTGGTTCCATTCCATTGCATATGCAGGAAGTAATTATTTCGTCCCGGGCGCGGCGATGTGGAAACCAACAAGAAGAGGAAAGCGCTCGTACAGTATCTGTTTGCCCGACCGACGGAGGGGGGGCCATCTAAGTGATGACTTTATACAATTGGCCCGAGGTCTTAGGTGTATTAAATAAATTCAAGTTCAGTAGTGAACAGAGCTGCAAGTTGGACAAGAAATTCTGCACCTCGTGTCGATGGAATTCCATAATTTGTAACGGGAAGACGAGGGTTGGTTTTGGATGTGTGTGTTTTGGCATAGATTTTGTGCGGTTCGTTATTTTATGTTTTGCGATTCCTGGTGCGCAGTGGATTAGATGCGACTGGGGTTCGGCTTGTAATTCATTAGTCAATATGGCAGTAGTCGGTGAACGAACAAATCGGATGGCCGTCTGAGTTTCAAAGGCTCACCGCAATAGTGCGGGCTCAAATAGTTTTGTATGAAATTTTTGAAAATAACCTTCAGTGTAAAAAAAAATATATAATTTCCCCATTTATATGAAAAGCTTTTCAAATGCTTTACAGCACAAGGATCGTGTGAGTAGGTTTTCTTAGACTTAGAAACTGGGATACCTTTCTGAGTTTATATCCCTACTCTCTACATGTTCGAAAATTGGCCGTGTGCGATTTTTCCGCGGTTAAAAAACTGGGTTAAAATAAACACAGTCTCTGTTGAAAGAAAGCCTTCATGTTCCGCAATTAGGACGCGGTTAATCCTTACCTTGCCAAGTCGAAAGGTTTCGTTCTTTGTAGTCGGCGCAATAAATTACTCTCATCCAAAAATTTTCGGACTGTATTGTTGATATGTCCGATTATTCGGTTTCTATGCTTTCGCGCGAAGCTTCTAGTTTCAACTTCGATTGTAGGAATTCCGAGATTCCTGTGGATATCGTCGTTTCTAGTATACCACGGTGCTTGGATAATTTCTCTAATCACTATATTTTGAAAAGTTTGTAAAATATTGGCATTTGTTTTCTTGGTACAACCCCAAAGTTGTATACCGTAGGTCCACACCGGCTTTAGCACTTGCTTGTATAAAAGCAGTTTGTTCTCGGTACTGGGCTGGGAATGTTTTCCGAGTAACCAGTACATTTCTCTATATTTTCGAATTCCATTTCAGCTTTGCTTTATTCAGTGCGGTTTGCAGTTTTGCAGTCGATCGTATTACCTACTGCAAGGATAGCGGTGTCTTTGGCGAACGTAGCAAGGGTAGTGCCATCTTCTCTTGGTATATCGCGAGTATATAACAGATAGAGAAGCGGTCCAAGGACGCTTCCTTGTGGTACGCCGGCCGAAATTGCTTTAAGCTCCGAGTATTTGTTTCCATGCCTAACACGGAAGAATCTATTCCCGAGATATGATTCTAAAATATCATTTAGGCTGACGGGGAAAACTTGTCGTAATTTAAATTTAAGCCGTCGTGCCACACCTTATCAAAGTCTTGTGAGCCGTCAAGGATTAAGCTTGAGCATATCTTTTTTTCTTCATATGCTTTCTCGATTACGTCAGTAATTCTATGCACTTGGTCAATCGTCGAATGCTTGGTTCTGAACCCAAACTGGTGGTCAGGGATAAGATTATTAAATGCATTCTGTTAAAATAACAAAACTTTATCAGTTGTTATCAACCAAGTTTCTAGATATATCAATCAAACAGTTTTATTTTGGTTTTTCCACCGGAGCAAATTGACAGGGAAATTTGTAAACCAGTTGTATTTGAAACAAGTTGACTCGGTTATTTTTAACCCACTATCTCTGTGGGAGTTATATTATCAGAATTACTTGGCAGAGTGCTAATTCACTCACAAAGCAGCGTTGCAAGTTGGCGTTGGTTGGACAACAATGCTGAGCTATCACAACAAACTCGTTTGTTTATGACAGCGAGCATCGGCCCCTGAAACGCTCAACCGGCAACATATTAGGCGTTTTTCTTTTTTTAGTTCAGAGCAGAATCTGAACTGTTATACAAAAAGTTCGTGTTTCTTTTTTAGCTCAGATACATCAGAGCTCAGAATTTGTGTTTATTTTTTCTCTCAGAGCATAATCAGAGCGCTCTCAATGAGCTCAGAATAAATTGACTGAGCAGGCTGAGTATAAAGCTGATTACATATTTACAGGCACATTTGACAGAAAAAAAAACAGGATAAACAAAATAATTGAAATGGCGGACGAATCTTGTTGCTGTGGAACTGAATGTTAACCAATTTAATAAACAACAATTAATAAATATTGTCACACAATAATATTTGCGCCTTCCCACACTATCACTTCCAAGGAATTGTCTCCGTCAATTCCATGCAAACAATTCAAGAGAATTGTTACCAGAGAATTGTCTAAATGCAATTCTCTATCTCGCGAACAAAATATCTCTTGCACCTGCAAGAATTTCCAGGGAATTGTTTACAACAATCCCAATTTACACTTGCATCAGCAAGAATCAACTATGTATCTATTTGCGCATGCAAATACCTATTTAAGCTCTTGGCATTCGCGAATAAAGGGCATTATTAAATTGACAGTCCGACTACACGATTGTTTATTTATTATTATATTCAATTTATACACATATTTATTACAAATGACAGCTATGTGCTCATGTGTGTTTCATAATGACATCAGAACGATCTGAGTACGCTCGGTTCAGAGCGCGCTCATAATGCTCGAGCTCGATTCAGAGCTCAGCTCTGAGCTAAAAAAGAAAAACGCCTATTGCTGAGCGCAACAGTCGATATTAGAAAAGTGATATTTCTGCGCGCACTCCCCTATACTCAGTAGCCGACTTTGCCTAAAGAAACAACGATTGACAAAAGCTGGAAATAGAGTTTCTGTGGGAAATTCCTGTGAACCGCCCTCTCAGATAAATGAACAAGCTACATTTGCTGAGAAAATAAAGTTGCACTTGCAGAGATCTCAAAAATCGATTAAACGAACCAGATCAGAAAAACTTGACTTATAACCTGTTGGAAGCATTTGTATCTGTCAATTCCTCCATTCGATTAGCAAATAGAACTTCCTTCGCAGCTATTGTGTAAAGCTGAGTGACTTGTTAATCATTGGCACAGACAACTTGCCACCATACTCATATCGAATCTGTATTTATTTCCACTCATTTACAGTCTAGTTTCACACCTTTTACGCGCGATTTATACACAAATGTATCTCGATATGAATTCTATTGAAATCGCCGCTGCAACCAGTTGATGAATAATTTAATTATTAATTACACAACTTTAGTGGTTGCTCTGCGCACTTACCAACTTAACGCCAAAGAATATCTTTAATTTTTATACCCTAGTTAGACGGTAGTTTAAGTGTTATGGCCACTCGTCTTCATGCATATTTCATGGATACATTCCGCAGGTGATGGTTTTGCATTTGAGATAGTTTCAGCGTGGAATGGCAACCCACGCTCGGAATGGTTAGAATGCCTCGCAGAATCGAGGAATTCGCACGCCCACACTTTATGCCTCGCACTTAATTGTATGGGCAGCTTATAGACGCGGGAGTGCAGAGTGTAAGCCGCTTACAACTTAAGCTCTGTTGAGCGATACCACATACCAGCCGATTGGTCTAGAAGGCTCGCTAACGTTCTGCATTGAAGTGTATCTTTATGGCTCGTAATTGACGGACTATCTGGGGGTAATTTTCTTGTCAGAAAATAGTGGTGCTGCCTTTGGCTAACAACCCCAGTCAAGGCCAAGGTTGCCGCTTATTTTAGCTGTTAAACGTTTTTTTTCTTTTTTTTTTTGCTTTGTTTTCGAAATCAACATTAATTGCTGGCTCGCACAACATGCATGACTTTGTACTTTGGGTATATGGTAATCAATTTTGCGTTGAATGACAGATGCGTACGTGTAGCGTTATGTAAGGCGTGCTATTTCGGTGCGATGTGTTTGGTAAGCTTTTTTGATTAGATCGCACCGCATGCGTGAGAATTCATTAAGTAATTGATGGGGGTACTAGGTAGAATTTGAATTCTAATAGAGTATGCTAATGAGAAACGACGGCTGCGCTTGCGACGTGAGTAATTTGAGGCGGAAGTTGTCGGAGAGTTTTGATTGGGATTGGGTTTAGTAAGTGATGAAGTCGAATGCTCTAAATAAACTATTAGCCGTCAAAAAAATAAGGCAAAGACGCAAAACACGTACTGCTTTTGATCGAAATGGGACCGATAAGCACACAGCCGTTGTAAGGAAGAACACGAAAAGCGAGGGCGTTCATATATGCTCCTAAAGGTCAGGACAGGCAATCTTTTCACTGATGAGCAAATTTCATTGTCCGAACTAGAAGGGGTATAGGCATTGAAAAACTTGAAGTGGGTAAAGAACATGCAAATAGACGCTGCAAAGGCCCATAGTGACAGCTTTATTCAGTGAAGCAAGAAGCAAGGCATAAACCAATCCGTACCAGGATTGACAAATGTGTAACTATCGTAACTTTTTAGTTACAAATAAACTTTGGAAAACACACAGAATACGAAAAAGTTACAAGTGTATTTTTTATTTCGAAATTGTATTTATACTCATCGGCCGTTAGTAATAAAACATTTTAGAAACGACTTTTGGAAAAAAAATCAACCCTTAGGCCGGTATTTATCAAGCGCTCTTAAATCGATTATTAGTTTACGAAGCTTATAAATGTAAGTTTTTTCGACGTATTCACCAAGCACTATTAGGATTGAATCTATGCTAGTTCGAATATGCGAAAAAAAAAATTCGAATTTCGAAGCGCGTTCTAAAAGGAGTTTCTCTCTTTTTTGAAAATGTTAACTGTCAAAATCAATACGAGTGTTTGAATTATATGTAGGTAGCATTAACATATTGTTTTCTTGTGTTTAATTGTTAAAATTGTGAACCAATATCAATTTATACACATTTGCAATTCGCTCGTGAAACACCGAAATAAATCCAAACAAAAAAATTGCATGATTAGTAATGAGCTGTTGTAGATATGGCCAACGGCTTTGATTGTGTTATAGTAGACGAAGATGTAGATGGCGAAATTGATGAAGGCGGAAGTAATAAATCATCGGAAAATTCTTCGGAACATTCTTCCTTGGAATACAAATACTGAAAGGAATAACTTTGTAGTTTTACACTATGTGAAGAGATATACTTACTTCTTCGAAATAACTACTACTGCTGTCATATGGGTTGCAGATTGGGGTGGTTTCTGAGAGGACCACGCCCAATAAAGGGTTGTTGTCATCAACGATTTTTTTTTAAGGTTCCCCCACCAGTGTGATATGCTTCCATTCTATCTGCATCTCTTTTAAGTTGACTTTTGGAATTTTGGAAATATGCTTTCAATTGTTTTGAACTTCTTTTTAACGAAGTGCTAAAAGCATTAAACTCATCCGTTAAATGATCCCAACACGTTTTTTTAAACGGTGCTTACGCAGTCAGGTTTTTTGCAATTAACTATCCTTGAGTATTTAAGTACAAGGCTTATTATTTCCTCCTTTTCTTTATCGGAAAGATTTGGCTTCCTGCCCTTCCCTTTCATTTTGAAAACGACAGCTGATTTCGAATTTTCGAAGTTATTACTGCTCTCAACTTAAGAGTGGTCGGGTCCACTCATAAGTCTTATGAGCGCTCTTAAATATGCACTAATAGCCATTGATGAATAGGTTTATGAAGCTCTTAGTTTAATATTGATCGGCGAATACCGGCCTTAGTCTAAATTATAAGAAATAAAGCATTCAATTTGGCTTTATTTGGATATAATTAGATTGGAGTTACCGATCCGGGGCAATTTTCATAAATCTCCGATTTGCATGTGACATGATTTACTTTGACTAATAAAAATTACGCTTTTTGAAAAGAGTTTCAATTAAAACCGATTTATACTAGTGCAAGTAAACAAAAAAACACAAGGACCAATAGAGTTAAGATTTTATTGTTTGATTTGGCAGCAAAAATCTGAAATCTCAGATCAAAATCGGAAATACCTAATCGAAAATAACGTAAATCAAATCTAGAGTGGCATCTGTCAAATATAATTAGTTGAAATTCAGACTGGGCGAGGCCCAGGTTCCAAATTGGTAAAGCAAAGTGATATTTACTTTGGGAACTTAGGGATTACCACTCTATGTACATGCATATGCATTTTTCTGAATATCTGAAGTGTGGCGCGCTCATTTATTAGGGCAGTAGGGTTTAAAATTTAAACAAATCACATACGTTTTCACTTTTTCAAATTTCTCCCTGCAAATTATAACAATTTTTGCTCATATAGTTCACATCAACGACAACTTGAAGGTTGAAGCTCGCCTCTGGTGGAACAACAAAATTTAGTCACGCTAGCTAGCAGAAGTTGCCTTTTGTTAATTTTATTTCATTTCTAAGAAATGCTAGGTGGGCTTTAGAGTTCACTGCCTACCAAAAGAGGACTTTAGATTCGATTTTTGTTTATATTCCTAAGGGCCTCCCACTTTTAAAAAATTAGCATTTTTTTAATACTGGTGAGGACATATAATTGGTTTGACAAAGTACACTTCTTCAACTGTAAAGCTTAGTATCCCGCTAGCGCTAAATTTTATCTCCCATACAAAAATGTCTACAAAGATACAATTTAGCGAGGCAGTTTAGCAAAGCAGTATCCTGTTCGCTCGCTGAATCCTTAACTTCATATAGATGGGCCGATGACAAGTCTCCACTCATTTAGCTCGCGAAATAAATGTCTTGTACATTAAATCGAAGATAAATGTTGACAAAAGAAAAAGGAGGGAAAAGTTTGTGTTGTGATTATTATGGATTTTTCGGAGCAAACCGCAGAGAACGATAGCGTGATAAATAAAAAAAAACCCAAAACCAAAATTCAAAATATTTATTTAGCGACCATTTATCTTTGGTGTGGAGAATCGAAGTGGAGACTAGGCACGCTAAAATTTTGCGCGAGCAGGATACTAAGCTTTAGGCTAACAACTGAGTAAGTCTGCAAGTGCAACATATTGTTGAGCATGCAAACATTTTTATGAAAACCCAAAATTTGGTGTTCGGGAGTTCCTACTTATTGTTATTGCTAAATTCAAATGAGAGACGGGATCATTTTGAATATTTAAATTGCTGATGCATTTTGGGTAAAATTAATGTTCCCGTTTTTATTTAGATAACCTTTAACCAATGTATAAAATTGAATTGAATTGAATTAAGTTGACCATAGTACCTTTAAAATATATTTTTGTTCACCTATCGAATATAACGTTTTCGAGGAAAATCCAAATTTTGTCATTGCCGTGCAAAATAAAAAATGGATCCGAACTTTAAGTCCACAAACTCTATAAACCAAGTTTGAAACAAACCCGCCTAGCTGTAGGCCTCAGAAGCTAGCTGACTGACGGAATTTTGTCATATTACATAACAATTACATAGTCGGCGCAGTGGCTTAGTGGTTAGTGTGTTGGACTACTAAGCGAGGGGTCCCAGGTTCGAATCCCGAGAAAACCCAAATTCCAACTTAAGGTTTTTTTCACTGCGCCACCTCTCGCGAGCGTCTGACAAACATCCGAGAGTACAAACTGTCACTGACAGGAGCTTCTCAATTAGCCGTTTGGACTCGGCATAAAATTGTAGATCCCTTCCATTCGTCCAAAAAATAAAAACTCACACAAGACGAATGGTTGTGAGAAGCTATCCCTAGGGTCCATACGGACCTGTTGCGCCAATTATTATTATTATTTTTATTAAACATCTCGAAATCATTCGAAATTTTGTACGAAAATAAATTTCTCGTTTACGAAAATAAAAAGTACAATTGAGTCCGAAAAAAACACAATCGGAACTTAGATCTGCTTACAGTCCACACCATGCATTTTTCATCCCTCATCCGTACACACTTAACAACAGACTTTACTATTTTAAAACTCATTTGACTACTGGACGAGCAAACTTTGGAACTCGGTTCCTTAAGAAATATTTTCAGTAAACTGAACTCGCTGTTGAGGCGTACGAAATTTGCCTTTCCTGGATGAATTAAATTACTTGAGGCAAACGTGGCAGGACTATCGAAACGGCGTGGCGTTAAAAACAGAGGTCGAATTAGCGAATATGCCACTGAATTTTGTGGATTTTACACGCAAACCAATAACAAATTCAGTCATCTAGTACTCGATCACGGATGCCGTAATTAGACCTCAACTCTCTTTCAATGACTGATGGTTATAATAAGAATAGGAATGGGATATCCCAGATACCCAAATGTGTAAGGATCTCTTTGTATAACCTTTAGCGGATTCAGCAGACATTTTTCTATAGCTTTGGTCATTCGTTTCGAACTCATTCCTCCAAGTATATTTCGTTTTGTCAGATGCGTATGTGAAGCGTTATGTAAGGCGTGCTTTTACGGTGCGATGTGTTTGGTAAGCTTTTTTGATTGGACTTTGAAAAATACAAAAAACTGCTCCATCAGTATTGAGTGACTCATATACCTCCAGACTGCTAAGTTGAAGCTGTCATGCTAATTTTCAGAACTAACTGCTACTACAATGTTTCCTTGTTTGTCTTAAACTCTCATACGGACTCTCATCATGACCTCATTTCGAAGCTACTCATTTGTAAAATCCACAGGTCATTAAGGGTGAGCAATGTGAGTCAGTGAGTGAAGTGTTGGTCCAATGACAGAGGTCAAACGTTAAATGTGTGAAAAATAAATTAAAAATAAAACAATTTGAAATTGTTTTCTACAGAAAAACCCAAAACCATAACAAAATATTGAAAATAGTGAGTGCTGTGTAGCCCAACCAGTGCGCTTTTTGAAAAGAAGTTTTGTTTGTGCAAAAAGTTCTTGAAACTAGTATGCTGGACAACACTCGTAGTCCCTGTGGCTGATGTAGCCGAGAGTGTGGAGTGGTGACATCATTGAACCATTTTTCTTCGAAAATGAGGGCGGAAACAACGTTTCGGTCAACGGTGGGCGTTACAGAGCTATTTTAACCGACTTTTTTTTTACTGCAGCTGAAGACAAGGCTCTGTTGGACTCAAAATCTGGCCTGTTTTCCTAGGTTCATTTATTTTGTACATGCGTGACCTACTTACAAACTTCATTGAAGTTGAATTGCTTCTAGTTGGCCGAAAGATTTTCCTGTATAATTATGAGCAAATTCAGCTTCCACAAGGTGAACCATAGCCTCACTTAAAGCGGCAGTTATACAAGAGTACTAAGTCCCACCAACCCAGTCAAGTATATTTCGTAGGGGCTGGCCCAAAAGTCTACTTTCAAAAAGTTCCACCTCTATATGCAACGGTCTTAAATTGTTTCTTACAATTAGACCGATAAAATCCTTTTAAATGTTGATACATATCTTCTTTCGATTCTTATCAAATCTGACCCTCAACGCCAATGAGGGTCAATAACAGACTGTCACCGATTGTTTGTTTTTTTTTTAGGTATTTGACGGTCATAGATAACCGGGCAAACTACCGAGATCTGATTCCTTTGTTATATTGCTGCAGTAGTTCGCAAATATCGTATAAAGAACAACTGGAACAGGTGAGGCAATAAATGTCGAACTGCTACTTATCCGAACGTTGGTGGTTTTGTCACTTGTTGAATACAATTTGTAAAGGCCGTAGATGGTCAAATCAATGAATAATACGGCTCCAACTTACCATGTCATATACAAAGTTAAAGTTGTGGGCACAGTTGGCCCGCACCTCTATAACTTCCTCATCTAGGTGTCCGAAAAGTTCTTAGTCCTATGTAGTCATATCGCCTTTGGCAGCTTAAAACATTCCCAGTTCCACTCTCTCGAGAACGTTGTCTGATCCACTCTGGCTATTTACAGAACCCTATCATCGAGCAGCTGCCTTAGGGAATAAAACTCCTTCTACTTCAACTGGAAAAGAATTGCTAGACCAACAAGTGGTCATCTCTATACACATTCGCAGCTATCAAAGCCCGACTTGATTCTAATTACAGATGGACAACAGAACAAACACGTCTTCCCTCAATGACCCTACAAGCCAGTATTAGTTATCGCAACTATAAACAAGATGGTTATGAAGCGTCTTACTCACGATAACAAGATTCCGTTCCCAAGGTTATTCAGCCCCAAACTCGTTCAAAGATTCAATGACCCAGAGCGGGAGAGTCATTTCGTATCTTTTTAGCAATCGTGTGTGTGCGCAAGTTTTGCAATTTTTTTTTTTTGTCTTCATTTCTGTTCTCGTTCACCCAAAAATATTTTTCAAGCATACATATACACACATAATAAAAATGACTTTAAACGGACAAATCCACAGTGCCCTCGAATGACCGACAGCAGTTCTGTGAAAGGGAGGTGGGGGACCGGAACTCATCCACACAATAAGAAGACTTTCAACTTTGTGGCTGACGATGCGACTACAACCGATCGCCAGACAGACAGACTGGGGTGCTGGTGACTTCATTTGCTTCGTGTGTTTCTTGTTGAATTACTCATTAGTTAACCTATAGACGTATAGAAATCAAAAGTTCTCAAAAAACATTTTTTTTGTTTGTATCTTTCGCTGACATTACCTCCTTAGTCCCGATATTGTGTTCATTTCATTAGGGCAAAAAAAAAACTTAATTGCGTTCTCATGTGGATCGTGGGCGTTTGTTGTTGTGGTTGGATAAGCTTGGATGTTTTTTTTTTTTTTTGTTCTGTCTAAAAGTACAGCTCGTTTATTTTTGGTATTTTCGTGAATTGCGGGTAATTAAAGTGAGAACAATTCCGCACAGCAGTCAGTGATGTTCTGTTTGTGTGTTGATTTTTGGCTGCCAAAGTTGATTGTTTCCTTAGGTGATGTAACCTACGCTTTGTATTGGCTGTGTCGAAAGAGGAGTCAGCGGGAGTTGCTTGAGGGTGTCAATGGTTGGATTGTTTTTTTTTTATGAATTCGCGAATATGCTTGAAGTCATAGTGGAAGGTGAAAGGGAGCTCCAACTCGACCGAACTAACCATGCATGGGCCATGGGTGCTTTAATTCGATGGAACAGATGGAAAATTTGAATTATAATGAGCAAGACACTTGTGGTGGAGTGGCTCTCGATTTGGGTAATTGTCTGATTGTCCGGGTGGTTCTACTGGAATGGATATGGGAGAATAGTAATTGGGATGGTGGGAAATGTTTCGATGGGTGGTCTTGTTGGGTTGAGGGGGTGTTCCAGGAGTGATGGTGGTTTATAATTTTCAAGTGAGACTATTTTCGGAAAGTGTTTGGGTTAAACCGCTGACGTCGGTTCTAAAATTCATTCAAGTAATATGAATTGACGAGAGGTAAAGAGAAATGAATAGGAATAGCTACTGAGTGGCGAAGAAGATGTTAGACAAAGGAAACTGATCGCGAAAAAATTGTTTCTAGGCGAATAGATTTTATAGGCTTGTTTGGCTTTGATTTAGGGTTTGAATTGCTTTTTTGGACAACGGTTTAGTCTTTAACTACGTTCTTAACTTTGTCTTCTTTAATTCAAAGCACAAAGCCTAAGGCGTTAAAATACGCACTTTTCCCAGGCTGAGCAGACTACAGCCAGGAAGTTTAATCGTTGACCACTATAATGTTCACACGTGTCGCCAAATAATACCAACCTCAGTCAGCTGCAGCATTTTGAAGTAAACTGTAGGTACTTCAATGGTGCAAATCATGCATGTACCAGCAAGTCATTGAAATGGTCGCTGTGTAAGCCTTCTGCACACGGACACAGACATTTTACCTTCGCAGTCCATACCGATTACTTCTCCTTCTTTCCGTTTTAACAAGGAAAATGATATGCAATGCTTTCGATGCGCCATAACAGGATACAGGAACCATAACAGGAACCACGATCAAGAACAACGGCAATGCCATGATAATCGATTTGTTTGTAAATTAAATTTGATAACACAAAAAAAAAAATTATAATAAATCAATGAATTCATATTTTTTCAATTTTATTAAATCTTCTTAAGCCGGGTTATGGTATGTACACAAGCTCTGAATTAAGCAAATGGCTGACTGGAAGCTCCAACTATTAAAAGATGTACTACTTTTTTTATTTAAAAGTTATTTAAATTATGACATGCCAAGGAAAATTGAAACGGAAAAATTTACATTTTTATCAAAAACGCCTCTACGAAGTGCGCGTGGCAATAAGTGACTAAGCATATAGTCTTCTCGTGGTCTCAAAAATTTCAATTCATAAAAGTTTCATAGAAATATGTCCACCAGTTCTCACGTTAACCCGTAACAAACAATACGCGCTTACAGTTTTATTAAATGTTTGGACTACTGGTACATTTGCTAAGCTTTTCCCTCAGCCAATTCATTTCTGTTTAGTCAACAATTTTGTTACATAATAAGAGAACATTATGAAGCACTTTACTTCCATTTCAGGCCTTAATTCTCAATTTCAATGAATCCCACGCAGCATTCTCCAAACGCATCAGGAACCCTGTTAATCCCCCACCACCGATATGCCGAGAGACAGTAGATGCGCATCCAATATCTTAATCGATAGAAATTCATTCATGAATTATGCAAAATCATTTATTGCACGTGAAACCAACGAAAGAAAAAATATAACCAAGCAACGAAAATCACATACACACCATCAAACCACAGGGTGGCGCTCTGCCCATGACAGCGACAATATCTCAAGCTCAAGCCGGCTAAAATATGAATTTCTTCATAAGTAGACTACTCTTGTGGTACCGGCTTTTGGCGCCTTGTCCACTCGGCTATCACAGCTACCAGCTAGTTAAATCTGCTACTTCATATTAATCACACTTGTAACTCGTTTTGGGATAATATCGCGTGCACAAGTTCCAAAGTGCGAAACGCCGCGATTATCTATGAGTTCAGCTAATAAAAACCGTTAGCCTGCGATATAATTAGCGTGTGCTGGCTCAGCGAATGTTTTCGAATTATAGTCAATTAAAAGTCGCACCAGTCTCATAATGTTCATCTCAATTTTTTGTTTCGTGTTTTTTTTTGTTTCTATGGTTCATTGACTGGGTGATAAATACTGAAGAAAATTGTCTTTTACCTTGGTAGGGGTTTTCGCAATGAACACGAGAATAGTGTAATTTTGTGGACCGTTTCGAGACTGGTTTTGTGTGGCATGTTACACTGCGTTGGCAAATACTCATGGTTCGTTGGTGACGAGTGTCGACCTTGGCCATTTGGATCGAATTTATAATTTCGCAAGACATAAATGATGCTGGGAAGTAGAAGTAGTACCTACTTGTGACTGGATTTTCATCGGTATTTTACAAAATGAGTTTTTAAAGTTGCTGGATGCAATAGATCTGACTGAGAGCAAAAATGGAGAACTTAAACTTGGAAGCTATTCTTAAGGGCGAATCTAAAATTGTTTAATATCGAAAAAAAAAAAATCGTTAGTACAGCAGGTACACATTGAACCCTCTGTTGAGCTTCTTTGAACCATTTGTTTGCGGTAGCCTTTTTTCTGGGAAAAGCCCTATGATTTAATGCCTTATTCGCACGGATAAACTTAGACCCTTATTGGTTAATAGCTTTAGGCAAATTTCACTTTTAAATCAGGCGTTTACCACGAAAACTAAGCTTGATAAACTTCGGTTTCACCTCTAGAATACGGGTTGAGATGAGGCTCTGAAAAGTCGATGGAAACTCGTAAGTTACGCTTTTCTTTTCTAAATTATTCAGATCTTACATTCAAGTATCAGCCGTTGATTTACATAAGGACTGAGTGAAAAATATTAACAGCAATAATAACTGTTTGTTTTCATAAATGGATGAATGGGTGGGCGAACAGAAATGCATTATTCATTAAACGAAATGTCTTCAATGACGCAAATAATAAAGAAGCAGAACCCCAATGCTAGCAAATATTCAAATACTGGCAAAGATCAATAAATATATAGGAACAACGAAAGCAGCAGATTTAAATAATAAGGACAAAAATAAATAAATGTCGACATCTGTATCCAGGTTCTAAAACTCGTACCGTGGAAAATATTTTCGTTTGGATTATAAAAACAAAACGTTCTAAAAAAACGCCAATTTGAAATATTAAATTAAATTAACTACCTGTGGCCCGCGACATCCATTCAATAATATTTTAGTTTCATGTGCATTTTAATTACTGTCGCATTGCAGCTAGTGTATGTTTTAATATAAATATGAATGTGTTCCCTACAGGAACACAAAAGTAATCAAATTGGAACTGTATGGGGTCACTGATTGTAAATGGAGTAGGTGCTAGGTTGGTTGTATGCAAAGTTGTTTATATTTATGTTTCGCATGCATTTAAAGAGTCTTCGCATATACCCGACGCCCAAACAGAGACCCCAAGCAAGGGGGTTGCATATTCTAAAATGAAAACGAAATAATGCTCAATTTTACGCACGACTTTAATCTTTTTAATGATCTTTCCGCTGTTGGTAAAGCACAGCCTAAAGATTTGCAGTGCGATACTGCTTTAAAAAACCAACTTCAATGAAATTGACACTTTAGCATTTTTTTAAACCTACTTCAAAAATCAGTATAACTTAAGGAACCATGCTGCCCGCTTTTTATGCGTGTTTGGAAGTTCATATGTGTATGAACAGATTTAAAGATTAGTAAAGCGAAATACCGTTCAAGACGGATGATTATCTTCAGTCCATTTTTAAAATCAATACAACGTCGTTGACACCAAACATCTAGGAGATAATGAAGCGCACAAGCGGTTTAGTTTCTAGATCCACAAAATAATATTTCGGCTTATTACATCATTACTCAAAATAATATGTTACTTTTTTGTAAAATAAAATAATTTTTTTTTTCATACTGTTTACATATATATAGTATTAAATTTGCATTTTATTTTTATATAGCCCGCTGGCATGCTTGAGACAAAAGAATCACACTTAATAAGTTTGAGTTTGACGCCCATGATCAATTGGGTGTTTTTTGAGGAGCATAATAGAACACATACATACAAACATATTGACTCTTTCTGAAAGATGATTTTATCCCATATTTGTTAAAACATGTTTTTATTTTGTATTTCTATTATAGATATTTCAATTTTCGTTTAAGTTTTTATCAGCCCATTGTCAAAATGTTGCCCTTAAAATGTGTATTCCCCTTTTCTCGTTATAATATCTGGCAACCCTAAATACATCACAGGCTGAAAGTCTAATGCACTGGGAGAGACCGGGTATCATAATCATAAGTCAATGGAGAAATAGGAATCGTAAGTGTACTCAAAATAAAAGGGAAGACCAATATGAGCACGTATCAGATGTCAGCTGTTATATTGGTAGTCGCTTGTAAAAGTGTTGCCAATTCAAAAAACTAAATTTGAAAATATCAAACAGTGTACTTATGCAAAGACAAGATATTTTAAACTTTTTATTAACAACTAATAAAATCTTGTAAACAAAAAACATATTTATTTTTTATGACAAAAAACAAGAGCGCCATAAATCCAAACGCACGATCAACTTACCTATCATTCATAAAAAGCCCGTGCATTTTCTTGGAGACAATATCATCTCAGTAATGCTTCGTACAACCCAACATGTAAAAGAAATTGAAGAACTTATTCTTAGATCAACTGCTTTACGAAATTCTAAGTTTACACTAATAATTATGTTATTCCAATTCAACATTTTTCTTAAAAAGATTGTGCTTCGGAGTTAGCCATTCAAAAAAAATAAAGATGTAACACAAGCAAATGGATGTGGAATCCTAAAAACGTAACTGTATTTTTGGAATTTATTATACTATGTTTATGTTATTTTTAGTGTTTATATGCGAAAATTTAAGGCAAATTTACATTTTTATAGCCCAATTTTAAATATAAACGGGTTTCGATGTGAGCTGGATTATTTTTATGTGATTCGATTATTTACATCGGCATGTATCATACATAAATATATTGTTAAGAATCTTAATAGATAAATGGTTATGGTCTAATTTAATTTAATTAAGTATAAAATGGGTCTAATTTTGTATGACTTAAACACATAAATTGGCCATAATCTCGCTGATAACGTGAGTAATGTTTTTGTCAAGGTCGGCCAAACCCCTGAGACCTGAGATTAATAGTAGAACGTGAAAGTCTTGGGGCGTCAAATCAAACAATTTTAGTTTTTCGCATGGTTCAGCTGTTAACATAATCTTTCTTGGATTTCCATTGCTCCAAAATCGATAATGTAGCCACTCAGTCAAAAATGTCGCCAAAATTTGCATCGGTGACAAAAGTCCAATTATCGAATCCGCGATACGCGAAATAGTCAGTTGGCTTCAGTTCTCGAACAATAAGAATTTTTCTTTCGCAAAATATGTAAATCGAAAGGTACAAAGGTCAAGTGCTTGAGAGGTGAAATAAGACCGCAGCCATATTTTAGGTCGAACGCGAATACCTTTGCGTACCAAGTGGGACTCCTTCATCACTCACTGAGTCACTGAAGCACGTATGAATAAAATTAGACGCCGCTAATTACCATTGTAAATCATACGTAAGCAATAGATGGCACTAGTAGTGTTCCTGTTCATCCACTATCTTTCTATCAATATTGCAAGAGTAAAACTGTTATCGGAAAAAAATAACAACTTCGAGCTGTCGCAAACAATGTAACAACCTCGCCGTCTTCGTCTTCATGGTTAAGTTACATTATTTCTTGACATTTTCTTATAACCTTACAACTATTTTCCTTAAAAATAAATTTTCTATTTTGGTTAGTGAAAAACGCTGTTGCTCTTTATTTCTAACTGATAAGAGCAGTCCCTAAAATAGTGCGGCAAAAAATTGTCTTCTGTAAAAAGCTTCCATAGTTTATCGTAGTTTTAAAAAAACAAAGGTATTTCATTGAAAAAATAACCCACTTTCAGGCAAAAATACTTAACAACATTTTAAATTTGCTAAAAGATTTGCATTTACGTCAGCTCAGAACTCGGCATAAACGCTAGACGGGCTTATCTTCACCGTCATCGCAATTTCTTCGCCTGTACATCTTTTTCTAACTTCGTTTGGTTTTCACAACATTACAAAAGCACAACTACTGCTGCCAAGAATGTATTTCTGCCTAAGGACAGACAACAACAGAATTCATATGACCCACCAAACTGAATGTGTCACATTCTTTTCTCGGTTATCTGACATCGGTGTGCGATGTTTCCAGAATGATTCACCCGCACTGAGTTGCTAAGTAATCCCATAAGCATCTCGTAACGCCATCCGGACCCCTCAGCCTACACAGCAAACCCAATACATTTTTATTTTATTTTTTTAATTTTGTTGGTTAATCACGACAATGAAAACAAAATCGGATTCGTTTTTCTCCCGTTCTACCAAGAAATGGAATGAAAAGACAACAAAAATAAAAAAATCCCTTTCCATTGAAGATACATATAGATTACGGTAAATAAACAAAAGTGATCGATTCACCTTTTTGTGTGCGTCCCCATCTCTTATCCGTCCCCCCGGCATGACCTTAGGTGGAGACACAATGCGAATGCACACCAAAAATTCGTCTACCCACTTAGATATGAGACAGGTAGTGGCAGCAGCGGGAGACTCATCATGGTGGCGTCGGTCGCGTCGGTGGCAGGGCGATGGAGGCGGTATAAGTGATCGCCGCTTTGCTCTGCGCCAACTTCCATTAGCTTGTGTGTGCGCTGATGAGGCTCGCTGACCGGCAATAAGTACATGAATGCGCGACGTGGTTACAATGTTTTGGTAAATGCCTCTTGGAGCATCCGCACTTTAGTGGCCTAACCATATAGGAGTGGGGTTGGGGCTCATTGTAGTGTGCTGAGCAGACGGCGTAAGACAGCGCACTCATCTACGTAATACGTTTTTATTTTCTGAGAAATTCCTAAAAGGCGTGGACGTGGCTGAAGTGCAGGGCGCGTGCGGGGCTTGGGCATAAACGAGGTAAACGATTCATGTAAACAAAACTGGTACAAACTTGGTTATTTGTCTTTCGGTAAGTAATACTCTTGGTTTCTTTATTATTTTAATAATCTTGACATGAGGCGGAGCTGCAGATGAGGGTAAAGTGAAGCTGGTGAATTTGGGGTATTTATGATGACGAGCGGAACAGATTTGGGTAAATATTCGAACGTTTTCTGATTTTGAATGAGCTGAACAAAGTGCATATTTTGGTTACAGAAAACTAAGGTACTTACAATAAAACAATACAGAAGGGATCTTGGCTTTTTTGTATCTCCACAATTATTCTGCACTTGGAGTTCCAAAAACAGCAGGTGATACCGAAAATTGAAGTGTTTTGCAGTTTAAATGTGTCCATACCAACTATTTGTCGGTGAAGCAACGGGGAGCTTATTGCTTGATTCAGCTTTGTTCCTTCCATCTGTAAAGCTGATCCTCAACAGATATCAGAAGAGTGCCACCCGAATCCAGTACAAAATGGTTGACTACAACTTTGACCGACGACTTCTTAAGATATCTCTGCAGAGTTGACTGCACTTCCAGTAGCGCTTTCCGCATTTTTTACAAGCCCGTTCAACATATTTCGACTGTCACGTGTAACACAGCGATGAGCTGTTTAAAATTCGCTTCCTATTTTCACCCTTCCAACGATCTAACGATCTGCGAGTAAGCTACATCCGTATTTCGACTCCTGCCCTACGATCGGTGCCTTTGATGTGAAAAAAATGGTCTGTTCGAGATTGTAGTCTATTTAACAGATACTAGGTACCAAAGGGCGTAGCCTGGTATCCACCGGAGAAAAAGAATTGCTTTTGAACAGCAGCACTTAATAATTAGAACCATTGGTAAGTTCACTTAGACGAAGGGTGGCAGATGTTTTTGTTTTTACTTACGCATTACCTCTAGCTTAGTTCTTCTTGACCTAAGTGCAAGCTAGGCAAATTTTCAATATTAAATCCAGTTCAAATCAATAACAGTCCCAAACCGCATCGCCGGTTACTATCACAAAATTTTAATTTTTCCCCTCACAGCCAAAACGAAAGAGTTGTTGGGCGAACTATAGTTGCTGCTTTGAAAATCATTCGCACATTTTCTTCTTTCTCACATTGCACTTGCTTTCCCACATCATCAAGGCAATAATCTGATTACATAATTGTTCTACAACATAGCATGATCATGTAATCCGAGGCGAATGTACTTCAAAAGAATACATAGCGAGAAGAGCAATTTCACAAGAACACGTAACATTTCTTCTTCTTCTGTCTGTTCTTCGGCAATCACCAAGCCAACACATTCAACATCAAATGCGTTATAAGAATCTCATTGCTGTGCAACAATTATTCTTCTTCATTCTCAATTTCATTACTCAACTTGGTTTCAATGATTGAATAAAAGATCAACGCACAAGTGAATCTCCATGCCATCTCTACTACATTACACCACTCACTTGTTGCGCCTGTATGTTGCCCATAAGAACAGAGTTCTTCTTCGTTTTTTTTCCTTTCTGTTATTGTCTACTTTTTCTCGTTCTCCAAACAAATAAAAATAAACTCATCATCGAGCGATCTACCGTTACATATGACGGCTGTGTTATTTATTTGTTGTTTACCTACCAATCCAACGCGCATACATTCACTCGCACATTATGACAATCTAAATATGAAGATGACCAAATATAACAAAAACAACAAACAAAACTGTCCACCGCACCACAGCACTGGCTCTTGCTATTATATGACATCCATTGGATACGAATCTGGTTGGTAGAAGTAGCGGACGCTCTGTGGGCTTTATGTGTATGCGCGCTTGCATCTGTGTATGTGGTATGGAGAAATAATTTGTGGTACCTATACCTATCTTAACGTAAAATCAGATGAATAGGGCAAACGTAAGAAGCATCGAAGAGACAATACGCGTAGCTGGACACGCTTTTGCTTGTCCTATTGAAATGTCACGTTTTGTTGGTTGCCTGTATGCTTCCTCGGTTCGATATAATGTACATTTAGCATGTCATTTTTAGCAAGTCTAATCGTGTGGTGATAATAGTCTAGATGGGAGCATTTCTTTAGATCAGATACTAGATAGTTGATGTCTCAGGTGTCATCTGCGGTTGGCTTAATTTATTTAACACAAGCACATATTGTCAGACGAATGTGAAGCATGTCTGGAGATAGCTAATATATGAGCGGTAATTGGTAATTCATTTTCAAGAATGTAATCAAAGGATTCCTTATTTCAGTGTCTCTCCTGTGGTAATATGGGATTCGACATGGAGTCGGGAAGAGGCAACCGGTCTCTATCTGCTGAACAGCAATAATCCTAAAAGTCCATTATGGTAGGCGATTCAATAGAATGAACGTCCTTCTGTCTTAGAGGTACGTGCCACTGTGGATATCTGCTGAATACGGGGAAAATAACTCAATAAGCATTGCAAGTTCCACTGAAACATTTAAAGGCGTAAAAGGCATCCGCGCATCGGTACATTTACTTTGCACCGATGATAAAATATTGAAAACACTTTTTTATGGAATACTGTCCGTTTTGAGCGATGTCGCCTCCAATTGTGTGTGTAACATACTCACAGCTAAATGCTAGGAGTACGATCTTTTATATGGAAAGTCATCCAGTTCCGAACACAAAGTTGGTAGTGGTAGCTTTGAAATTGTGTGCGTAGGGTCTTCCTGTGGCATTACAAACTTTTAAGCATAGTGCGTTATAATCCACACGCTGCTACCTTAGCCGTTGTATTTTAAGAACTAAAATCAGTGCCGCTACATCGCCTATAAAATCTGACGGTGAATTTTCTCTACCACACCATATTACCTGAGGAATTATTTTTTGAGAAATATCAAAGTACATATATATAGATTTCGAGAGATATTCGAATCAGACCACCATTGTCGGGTGGACTCTCGTTTCTCTACCACTGTAAATTTTACTCAGAGAGACTCTCTCTACAGTTCCTATCTGGGCTCGATTCCTAGTGTTAACGCTAGCATCTGTTTATAGGAGATCTGTTTTATCGACTGGGTCTCGACCCTCATTCTTCTGCCAGCCAACGCCGGACATTGACAAAGTATATGTGCCGCTGTCGCAGATTCCTCCAGGCATAGTCTACAAGTATCATCCTCTTTAAGGCCCATTTTCCTTAAGTGATACCCGAAATTACCATGTCCTATAGGCAAAGCCACCACTCATTTCAGTGTTCCCCGACTCATACTTAGAACCCTTCTTTGAGTGGGGGAGGTCGACCACTTTATTGCCATTTTAGCCTGTCTGCATTGTTCTACCTTCTCAGGTGTTCTGCCGTGATCCATTTGTGAATCATCTGTTCTACCATTCCTCTGCCAATTGACAAGAATGGTTCTGGTCACAGCGACTTTTCAGTTGACCCCTGTTTTGCAAGGGAGTCCGCCTTTTCATTGCCTTCGATCCATATGTGTCCCCGTACCCAAGTCAGTGTTACTTCATTTTTAGATGAACACTTATTGATCTTAAGTACACATTCCAGTGTCAATGATGTTGTGATGTTCGTTTGTTCCATGCGTCTGATTACCGCCTGATTGCCGAGTGCTATAAAGATATTTCTTTCTTCCACCTGACACTCAAGCAAGTAGTCCAGCTCATGAAGCAAAGCAATCATCTCAGCCTGGTATACTGAAGGTTATTTCCCTAGGCTAATATGACGGGCAAGTTCCAGCTCTTCTGAATAGATACCGGCCCCCGCTCCGCCATCCATCATGGATCCATTCGTGAAAATCACTATTTCACCATTTCTTTTTTTTCTGGAAGTAATCCGTTCTCAATACGAGTTTTGTGATTTCTTTCCATAATACGCACCCTTGTTATTCGATCCATAGGCATGTTTAGCTCCCTAATCTCGTTTTTGACAAGTTCCAGGATCTTCCTATGTCCATAGATCGTACCACGATTGTGCCATTTCGCATCTCGATGCAAACGAAGTGCCGTTTGGGCCGCTGTTTTCTTAATAAAGATCTAAGATGACTTCCAATGCACATGATGGGGTTGTACGTACGTATTGCACCTGTAATTCCTATACATGCTAAACGTTGACACGTGAGGTGTTTCCTCACAGTTTTCTGAGAGGCTTTTGCCCGAGGCGTACGTGATAATCAAAGTATAGGTTTTTCTTGCTTTTGACTAAACCCATGCGTCTGTACTATGCTGGTTGATTGAAGTGATTGAGGGCTTTTACAAAACTTTCTCGGATCTATGAGAGAATTATTAACTTCTACGATGCCTTACTCGATCAAAAAAGCTACATCAACCATCCTTCGATCTTGCAAAAGCTCGCTCGGAAACAATTTATCGCAGTAGGTATTTCAAGACGTTCCCTGGGTTGGGTTCTGGTGCAAAAGCTATTTGATCTTTACCTATCCTAAAGTGTTTTATTTACAGCAATAGTCCCCAGATCCAGGACATTCTACATAGAAGATTTTTTTCTCAAATAATGTATCTATGGCCATTCTTGTAAAAGTGCAGAAATAATTCTGAAAAGGTTTTCCAACCATAAACAAATGCCTGGCGATACCTTTGATTTTTATACACAATTTTATAAACGTCCATATAAATCAAACGTATGATTTAAGACGATCAAATGGAATGGCTTGAGGTTTTACAGTACCAGGATCTTGTAGGCCAAGTGTATGAATGAAGCTTGTACAAAGACATGCTTTCGGAGCTCTTCGACGGCTAATCTTTATACCCGCTTTAGAAATTCCTTACTCTGGTGAGTTGCTAGACATCATGGCGTGAAAAGCTGATATAATATTTATGGCTTATGATACTGACTGTTTGCTACATCAAGTCGGGTTAAGAATAATTTACACGAAGCACTCTTTTAGTTTTCCTCTTTGAATGCAAAATTAACTAAAGTGTATTCGTATTAGAAGCTACACAAAATGCACCCAAAGAAATTGTCCAATGCGTCTTCAATAGAGCGCATACCCAAAATTTCCAGTTCGTACTACAACTCTTTTGTTTTGTTGTTGGAAATCAAATGTCAGATCATCAAAAACGAAGTGCGAACGGTTATTTTTAAAAACAACTCTAAATATATGTAAATGATAGATTGATGCCAGATCAGTTTCATGTTCGAAATTTGTTTTGCTTTCGAATTGCTTAATATTGTTAATGAAAAATCCACACAACTTGTTTGCTTCCGAGAATCACTTAAGGTTCGCTCTCATTCTAAATGAACAAAACAAGAACCACTGAATCACGTTTAACATCTCATGTCAGAGAGTAACAAACAGAAAAGAAAGGCAAACAAAACCCGAGTCCAGAGCCAGATTCAGACGAAGAAAACGAAATTATTGCATAATTCCTGAGAATTTGTGGTTTTTAATTTGTTTTGTTTTTTTCTGTTTGTAATTTTGCTCGAGTGTACCACCAGAAGTATAATTACCTGAGCAATCACCTTTATTCCTGCAAAAGCCGTAAGCAGAAACACTGAAGCCTCAGCTATAAAGAAGACTGAGAAGCCTAACTTGTCTTCGACGACGTAACCAGAGTGCGAGCAATTAATCCAGTGCTATAAGGGAATGCCTCAAACATCCTCAGTGTTTTGAGTTAGAGAAGTTCATTCTGCGCCACTGTGACAATTTATTTGCTTTACTTTGCCTTGCGTTGTGTATGCGTTTCAAGATGGAAGCTTGTTTTTATTTATAATTTAGATCCGGTCAACGAAGCTACACTGTGGGAAATCCGAGTCGAAAGAACCGAAGAACTTGTGATGATTTCATGTTACACCAGACGAGGCGCGTTGTGCTCATGGAATAATTGTCTGCAAAAAATAATACACAACAACAACAGAAGCAGATACCAACCAACTAGCGACACTCGAGTATTGTGGGTAGAATTTCTTAGATTTGCTTTCGTTTTATATTCTCTTTTCGGGTTCAGTTGCGGCTGCTGCAAAGAGCTCTATTCAGCTTGCTACTTTGCGATTCAGTAGAATGATCTCTCCGGTGAAAAACCAAATCAATTGGTTGAAATCACGAAGAGGTATGTTGGCTGCTTTTTTGTTTGTCTGCGGCGAGACCAATGATTAGAAGAGCTGTCTTCAAGGAAGGATTAAGGATCTGTGCATTTGCGAAACGAATCAACTCAGTTCCGCATAAATTACCCCACACGATTGCGCTGTCATGTGTGGAAGAGGTTCAGAAATACAAAATGATATGGAACCAAAAGCAAGAGGTTTTTTTTTCCCCATTAGATCACGATTTTCTATTTGGAGGAAAAAGTCATGTTCTAGCGATCATGGCTGAGTGGCTTTTCGTAGATAATTTATTTTGTTCTTATAAATTATAGCATACGTTCACCTGTTGTATGACAGACAATTTATCGTTCACGTTGCTTCTTTGGAAGTATACAGTGTTTGCGTTGTTTCGAAGCAATCCAAACACCAATAGGCACAGCTGTTATTAGGTTATCAATCTAAGGTGACTGTTTGTAACACAGTTGTGCCGTCTTTAGAATGGAGTTACCTTTTTTAAAATGGTGCAAGTAGCTTTCTAAGAGCTGCACGAACACAATTATCTTAGAACTTCACTACGAATGATTTTAGTCAACTGCGTTACCGACTGCTGGAAAAACATTATAAGCAGTCCAATTTTCGGATAGTTGGATGACGCATAAAAATTGTATGAACATTGCAGAGAACGGGATTTATTCCGACCATTGAATTTGAATTTGTACAGATTTCGGTCCATTTCCCATGTAACTTATAACTTAGCCAGGTTGGGAACTGTACGATTACTTCTGTGCCACACCACATTCAATTGGGAGAATAATTGAAGCACTTTTTGAAAGCTTTTCTTTTAAAATCTTTCCCGACACCTCCGAATTTCTTCTTTCAAGGCGTTTACGGTCGGGGGCTTGTTTGCATAGACCCTTCCCTTCAGAAAACTCCAAAGAAAATAATCAAATGGCGTTAAATCGCAAGATCTGAATGGCCAATTCTGATCGCAAAACGGTCGATTGTTGTTCTTTCGTATAGCGCTCTATATTTTCTAATCGCGAACTGTCACCTGTCGCATTGGTATCTTTTTTTCCTTTGACATCATGGCGCAAAGTTCAATTTTTGCTTGAATTATGGGGCATCCTTTATAAGGTTTTGTTCAAAATTAGACATCTAATGAATAAAATCTACCTGTCAGTATCTGTTTTTTTGAACGACTATATAGATAGGCCATAAACAACTCAGGAGACTATGGATGAGATTTAAAAAAGCCCAGTCAAGCTCTACGGATTTGAAGAATAGACTCTTTCCAGGGTATTGGCTTTCATTTTCAAAGAAAAAATTGATTCGCTACGATATGCCCACGTGAACTTGAACGTGCCGGCACGCAGTCTACTTACTACCGTTTAGAGGAGACTCTTTCACAATAATCAGTCCAAAGTACACAATAACATCCGCTACCTGTTTTTTTCGAGCTCTGCAAACTACTTCTAAGACTGGCCAATTAGACACGTGGCATTTTGCAATTTCGAGGCCCTAAAAGTCTTAACTTTTCATGCACTCTGAAAAGGCTGAAACTCTATCAATTGAGCCGTTTTCTTGGAAAACAAGAACATTTTCCCAAGTTAATAGTTTTATAGCTTCCCAAGAAGCCTCCAACGTTCGATTTAATGATCCCCAACTAATTGCATATTAAACTCAAACTCGAACCATTAATCCTCCACCACATTTCCTATATTTTCATTCTAACGAAAAGAAACAATAATAAACATGTTTAGCAGAAGAAAAAAACAACGATTACCAAGTGTAAGTGCCGCATAATAGCCATTCCAACCCCGCCGTCCAACAAACCAAGCCCCAAAAAACCGCATGTGATCTCATAGGCACGAACTCGAAACCCCAGAGAAGAACGAAGAAAAATAAAAAAATAAAAACCCGCGCTAAACAATAGACACAGCCAAAAGGAAAAGATAAAGTACATTACACAATCAAAGCGCAAAACTTGTGTTTTGTGTACCGGTCTGAAGGAAGGTGGAATAGGCAGAATGGATAACTAGGTAACAACAGGCAGCGCAGCGGCAGCGGCACACTAGGCACATGAACTTGAATTGTTGTTGCCGTGTACTTGCGGTAATGGAGCCTCTAGAGATGGATGACTGAGTCACAAAAAAAATATAAGAGAACTCCACCACCACCGCCAAGCGAAGACAATGGCAATGAGCAAGTACCTCTCAGGTGGTAGCCTGAACATTGGCGGAGGCACTTTTTTTTTGAAGGCCTAGGCCAAGATTATGGACGAAAAATAAATAAATATAAATGTTGCCGGCTTGATGGCTTCGGTTTCGTCGATCGGTATATGTTGCTGCGCTCTGCGGTCTACGGTTGTTTGTGTGCTGTTGCTCTTGCTTTATAGTGTTTGGGTTGCGGCGGTGGTGGGCTTGGTTCGAGATTGAATGAAGGAAAATTTGTTTGACTCGAGTTTATCTGGAAATTACAGGCGATTTTGAGATACTAGATGAATAGATGACAAGTTGGTGTGAGCTAAGTGGTGTCGGGTGGAAATTACACACTCGTTTCAATCACGATAAAGGTTTCTGTTTGTTCATGGCGGCCATTTAATTATGCGATTACTCTGATTGTATGGTATTTACAAGGAATAATTCTGTACTACAAATGGCTTTCGTTTGGTAATAGCCCGAACAGAGGTCGCTATAGCAAAAGAATGGCCCGAGGAATGGAGTAGGAGTGCATACCTATATGTATACAAGAGGAAACTGTCAGTCTTGGTTTATTGGAAATGTCTGGATGTTCGAGAGAACGAGCCCTGACCTGAATCCCATTGTAAATATTTGGGGTATGCTCGGCAGATAGTAAAAGGATTAAAATCCGAGTCTTTAAATAGTAATTGATTAAACGTGCCAGTCCTTGTTCTTGGACATAATATGTACCTTCTTCATGTAAGGACTGATTTACAAAAGACCATAGATATTTTAAATAATTAAAAGGTTACTATGTTGCCAGAGATCTGTATTGGAGGCTCATCATCTAAGGAATTGATGATGGTATAAGGTGTTGTGAATGCCCCGCCACTGCTCAAATAAGGCTAAAACAGTTGCTTTTTACAGTCTAAAGATATTAAAAACTCATCAGTCACGAACATAGAAACGTTCATTTGAAATTTGGACTCATATGCATGACCAAATCAATCACTGGGTATAGTGATTCCGAGGGGAGTAGAAAAGACCTATACAATGCGCAATGCTGCGTTGACTAACATTAGGTAAGCGAACCAACTTAAAAAAAAAAAACTGTGCTCCAATTTTCGATGATTCATATATCGGTTTCGGTTTCAACAATATAAGCTTGTGCTCAACAAAAAGAGCTGACAATTTTGTACTTTATTTCCATTATCAAAAAAATTATAATAATTTTGGTCCTCTTCTAACTTCTCGCAACTTGTTGGTTTTCGAAAGACAACTTTGGAGAAGCCCTACATGTTTTTCGCGTAAGAAAAGATTTCTTACTAAAAAAAAACAACATCAAATCAGCGTGCTGGTCAACCTGCTAGAATTGGCAAATGGAAACTAGACAAAGCTTCCCAAAGTTGGCCAGAGTTACCACAACCATTATATGCTCGGCCGCAACATCACTCCCGTTATTTAGTTCAATCTAAAAAGGTCCTACTTTCGTCCGAACTAGTTTAAAGGATTCAGTTTCCCACGCAGATCTAAATTAGGTAAGTACTTTTCTTTCATGAAGCAAACACTCTTTCTCTCTGTGACCTTTTCCATCGCACTTGTCATTCTAGCACTTTTATTATTCAAGCTGAAAATGTCGTACCTTCGTCCAAACTAGATTAAAGGATTCAGTTTCCCACGCAGATCTAAATTAGGTAAGCACTTTTCTTACGTCATTCAGCAAACACTCTAATTTCTGTGGCCTTGTCCATCGCACCTGTCATTCTAGCACTTTAACACAAGCGTTTTTGTACCACTCGCACAATTCTCTGCGGTCGGTACGAGTCTAAATTTGAAAGAACCAAAGAAAAAGTCTGAAACCATCGGGGTAAAGCTTTTTTTTTTTCTTAATTTGTACTTCGATAATAAATCCCTAAACCACAGAAATTGAATTGCTATACAGTCAAGTCACTAAATAAATTCTGTATTCCAATGAATAGCAGATTAGCCAACGCGGGACTGGTAATGAATTTCGATTTTCTATGGCATAAACCGCAGCCGGTAATTGCTTCCTGATTTATAATTGTATCGCGTTTTCTTTGCAGCTTAATCAAAGCAAAGAATTAGTGTTTTCAGCGGCTACTCAGCGAAAAAATGAATGCGAGTCTGAGCACTTGGTCGATAATGTTGTACATACCTATCGCACAAAGCCTAAGTAATTCTTGCGCCGGTTCTAATCCACGTATCAAATTACGAGACACGGACAGTTGGGCTGTAGATATAGACTATATAGACTCAAACGACAAGTTGTATGTAGTTGCCGCGCGCAGACAGTGTAATTTACATTTTTAAATATTTTAGTCACGGTCAATGATCACAGTGGGAGTTCTTCTTTTTGTCCTTAGTTAACACCTTGAAGGTAAATGGTATGTTGAGTTGTCATAGACTAAAAGGTGTGCATGGACACAAAAACTACATATGCGCAACTTAGAACCGTGATTAACTTGTGCCATGCCAAAGACCACCTGACAAATACGCTAAACAATTTCTACAAAATAATTCACATAGTTACATTCAAATGTGAAACTTAGCCAACATGAACCACATTAACAACAAACAGTAAGATCGAGATTGAAGTTAATCAACTATCAATGTTATGTTGGCAATTATAATGCCGTTAAATAAATATTTTCTAGCCACTTAGGAGAGGACCTGTAAAAATACTTATCAATGAAGGTGACAGACAATAAATATAAATAAAATGGAATACTGCGTAAACAAACAAGCACGAATGCAGCAAGTGCGAACCAGAAAAACAGGATGCACTCCTAGTTAAATATAACGTTATTATGGTATTACTTAAATATATTATTACTCAAATCAATTGCGTCCTGTCGTCGATGCACCACTTATCCGTGGGCTTAACAACAGTTTGAAATGTAGTAATTATGTCGTATATATTTTCGATGAAATCTTGATTAGCTGGTCGTCATGTGTGTATGCCTAAAACTAGATAAAAAAGAAAGTCTTTACGGATTTAAGCAGAAAATAAGTGCAAATATCGCATAAATAAAAAAGCTATCAGTGCTATTAGTTAAGGAGCACATATTTTAGGCCTAACTGTGGTACTGATGTACAATAATTGATTTAAGGATCAACGAATATGATAATGCGCGGTCTCGAAACTCTTATGAAAGACGCATTTTCTTCAGGGTGACTGACCTTGGCGGAGATTAGCTATGTAATGAGTATCCCGTTACTATTCAATTACCGGATGCGGAATTACTCTTATATATATACTCTTAGTGGCAATCGGAAGTTCGAGTGTTTTTTTGTGCGGAAGTGCTGCTGTGGTTAATGTACGCGGGCTTAATTATAATGAAGGAACTGCGCTAAAGGAAGCAACTGATTTTATATATATTCTGGTCCATCATAAAATACTACATAATTTTAATCTATTTGCAGGGCAATTGGTACTTTCAGTTGCCAAGGGATGAGGTTTTTCTCGTCTTAAATGAAAAAGACCACATGCAACTTTGATTGATCTTTTCGTGCGAGAATCGATGAAATATTCAGTTTCATTTTTTATATACATAGAGAAGGTAGGAAGAAAAGGTTCATAAAACATAGAAATATAATGCTAAATAAAATTTATTGTTGGGTCATTCGTCTGATATGGCAGTACATATCAAATAACAATGAGAGTTTTTAAAAGTTGCTGCTTTTAGTAACAGGCAATTGTCGCAAGTTAGATTATAAGCGCCTGCTGTAGGTATGCTTTTTTATATGCTCTTACACTTTACAAGATTTTTGAGTACGATTACAAGCGTAGTAGGAGTATTGCATTTTATTGGAAGTGCATTGAGATTTGACAAAAATATACATGTGAACACAGATCGGCTTTTGGGTAGCCATTTTTGAGAAATATTTAAATAACTGATTTATTCGAATTTTTGGATAAAAACTAAGTATGGAATCCTAATTGGTAATATTTTACTATCGTAAATATGTATTTTGATCAAAATCGTTTTTGTAAAAAAAAAAGTAAATAAATTTGCAACACTTAGTTTGAGAAATACTATTGCTTAACTATTTAGCTGAAAACTGAGTACCATACGAGTACCTATATTAGATATTTTCGGGATTTAAGCATTACTTCGTTTTTAAAATTGTATCCAAATCGAAAATGGGGTTTTCGAAATATGAGCAGTTTCGAATTATTTAAAATAAAGGACGCCATAAATTTGAAACAATTTACTCTAGGTATGCGCTTACGTCAAAATCGTTATTGCCGATTGGTCACTCATTCCGTAACTTTTCAGATTAGTATCGTAGAAACGATAGACCTCCAAAACTAGCAATCAAGTGCTAAAATTACAAATTTGCGAGCTTAATCCTGTTCATTTTCCAAAAATATAATGAAAGCTGTCGTTTGCTAAAAAAATTCGAGCATAATATGACTTGTTTTGGTGATCAAAGTTTCAAAAACGATATTGTTTTGATCGTTGATATACGGTAATTTAAAAAACAAAGCTTTTCTTTCAAAAATCCATTGTACAAATACGTATATAGAAAAAAACAGAGTTTACTATAAAGTTAGAAATGACCATATCAATTTTTGTTACGATCGTATGGACCTTTTTCGAGATACATTATGTCCAAATTTCAAAAGTGCCATTATACGATTTTTTAGCGAAACCCCTACTGAAGATCTAACAACAATTTTGCTTGAAATCGTTAGAGCCGTTTTCGAATAAATCAAACTGGTATGAAAATTTGATATCGAAAGTTCCATTAATATTGAGGAAAACAAAATAAAAGCTCCGAGCTTTAGGTCCAGAAACTCAAAATCCGAAGTTTGAACCGAACCCGGGCAGCCGTTTAGCCTATAGGCCTCAGGAGCATTCGGACAGATGGACAAAATTATGCGACCCATTTTTTTGACTTTCTCCATCATCGTAATGTCAGAATTGATTAACATCTCGGTTTTAAAATTTTGTACGAATACATTATGTTTCTCCTGCTAAGTATGAAAGAAAGTAAAGAGACTACATATGACCTAAAGTTCTCAGATAGAGGGTGGTGTAGGATAGGCATTAATTGGCATCAACTTTATCAAGCCCCCTGCGAATATATGTACCTCTGCATCAAACGCGTTTATTTTATTTCCCCGTCGCAGCTCTGTTAAAAATTAAAGACTGTATACATATGGCGGATTAATTCAAGCCATTGGGCCTTACTAATAATCGCTTTAACCTTCACACTTAATATATTGTAGGTCAAATTTTGCCGTTGTTAGTTCGTAAAATCTAACCTGGACACTAAATATGATTATTAGTATCGCACATTGAGTAATTGGTGGAATCAACAGTCAGCATTGGCAGGTGCTGTAACCTTCGCATTATGTTAGCCACTTCCACGTTTTTGGGGCGGCGGTCGTAAAGACCTCAGAACGCGTCCGAACAAGGTTGGGAATCAGACCTAGGATAAGAACGGCAGTACTGTTGACGATCAAGCAAAACGAAAATGAGACGATGTCGTCCGGATCTGCATAAGGAATGTTCGCATTATAAATACGCTGCGTGCAACCGAACAAGTAGCGAGGTTTAAGACTCGGGTCCAGTCGGATATGGACCCGGGCGAGTTGGCGCAACGGGTCCATATCCGATTCCAAATGGCTATATGAACCAAATCTTGTGCACATTGCCAAAGTACTTTCGCTGTGAGGATATCATAGGATATCAAGCTATCAGGGGAAAAAATGTATACCTTATCTAGAACGCAACGCCTGCTGTAAATGGCATACATCATTGTGGCAGTTACATCAAGACAGAAAATAGGAACATATTTCATCGACCCAACCAATAAGAAGAACTATGAGCTACATGTCGGGTCGCAGCGACTTTACATAAATGAGATACAAAACCCAAGCAGTTACATGTAATATGTCATTCATTTCGTACCATCATAGCCTCACAACCAGCTACCAGTTAAAAGTGAGACGCATAACATTCGCTTTCGATCCTACAATAAAAACAAAAAATATTTAGCACATCGCCAACATCATAGAAGAAGAAAACAATTCCATCCCATCTGTTTAACCTTCAGGCTAAAAACAGTCAATGCTGCTGTCTAAGAAGAACAAATAGTTTCCTATTCACTGCCAAGCTGCTATTCAGTTGGTTGGTGGGCATAAAGCCGCCACCCGCCAAAATCAAAAGTCAGCTACCGATTACCACCGGATGACAATGTATCCATTTATCTGTAATGAATATTTTTTTACGATTTACCACACACATCAAAAGTTACATCGTATTGGAAGCCTAACAATAAAAAAAATGCTTACTCTTATACATACGACAGATACTTGGAGGAAAATGCGAGGAGCCCGCTGTACCTCAAAAAATGTCTGTCGTTTTGGTTCGCTGATGCTTTTCGTATATCTGTCTGTCCAACCATCAATCCATCTGCAATTATACGTGAAGTATGACGGCATGGTAGTTATCTTCGATTTATTGTTGTTGTTTTGTTCACTGACCGAATTTATATACATAGTTTTACCATGAGTGTGCCGGTGTTTTGTTGTTACGCCGTTTATTGTATCGGTATATGACGTAACAAATCATTTTGCTCTGCAAGTGTGCAGACAAATTGATGGATTGTTAAATTGAGCTGACAATGTAAGCCATCGATGGTGGGTAAGTTGGGTATATCTGTAAATGTTGCGGTACAAAACCATTTGCAATTGATCGCTTGGAATGTTAGTTCTGAATTAGACAGACAAAAAATCGGTTTGCTGCATGGTTTTATTTTTGTATGGGAATTTGTGTGGAAAATCACACAGCGTTTATTGCAGTTATCATTATCGATTCGGACGATTTAATTGATTATAGTGTGTCCAAATGAAAAGTGAATGGTGTTTTGGTGGTGCAAAACTGGGAGGATTAATTGATCCGCAGGGTAACAAATTGGTCCAAATGGAGGTGATACAGCAGAATGGCATGTTGTTTATAAAAAAGAGCTTTGTTTCTTTCTCGATTAGCATTTTAAGTAAAAAGCGGATATACTTCTCAAATCTATATATAGATCGATAGAGGAAAAGCAGATCATATGCGCCTTTTGAGCACAAAAAGAAGATGATATAATTGACCGATTCTTATGTAAGAAAACTTATTGCGACATCGATTATAATCATGTACAAGAACTTTTAGAGCATGAAACAGCAATATCAATGTTTAATCTAAGAAGAAATAGATTAAAGATGGCTAAACCCCACAACAGCGGGAATGAGGAACAAGTTGTTCTCAATATCGCCTTCAATATCAATATCACACGGTTAACTGACATTCTTGAAAATAACTCTAAAAAGTCTGACAACACCTCTTATAGACCAGGACAATCTACCCCAGACATTATCAATTCGTGATGACGAGGAATTCTCGTTTTTAAAAGCGACGAAGACAGCAGCATTTTAGGCAAATCTTACATCTTCTTTAAGGGGCAGGCTATTGCCTGCACCAGAGCTCATGGATAAGTTCAATTATCGTGCAGTGGCTGGAGCTAAAGCATCTAAGGAAGAGACTTTTCACGGTTCAGGAGCTCGTTAAGCGTGGGTACAGCTCGGATTACAAACAAAATATTTCGTGGGACAATATCAACTGAAACCCAGTGCTATATTCAATTTCAATTCAAGTTTTTCCATCATTAGCCTGTGAGTAAAGCCTCGGTTAACCAACGGGACGAAGGAGCTCACCACATAACTATGACAAGACTAAACAGCTGTCGATAGGAAGGCTTTCATGGACCACGTCTAAGACTAAATCTTGGGTGCGCAACTTTCTATCTCTCTTACATATTCTCTATCCAACAAATTCAGAGTTCACTCATATTGCAACTGCAATTTTAAAGTTCGCTTTGGCATAAAAAAAAATCTCTGCACTGACAGTACAGAGCTGTATAATCAATTTAGCCACTGTCTTCCTTAAGGTTTCTCGGATGACCGTGTGTAATTGCCACAACTGCAGTTGGCAAAGTTTTTACCTACGAAAATTTTTCGTCGATATTCCACAAATTTACATAACTCCGACTACAGTCTTCAACCCCCACTGGTTCGGAAGTTGATTGCCAGAAGATAGGCCTATATGGATCTCATTAGAAGCTCCACATAGATAACGGCTGTCTTTTTGTTGCGAAGTAATTAAACGCACATTCCCAACGGACATTGCCCACACCCACCCATAATTAAATGACCCATCGATGACAGCTATGTACACATAGACAAATAATATATTGTAAATACATTTTGACATTTACTTACGAAACTACAAACATGTAAAAATAAAAACATTATATATTGCAAAACCAAGAACATAAATATCTTATAAATTGTATTTAGTGTACGAAATGTCTGTACAATTAATTCTTAACATTATTCCAATAAAACTTTTATAACGTTGTGAAAATCTTTGGTCTTTCGATGGTTTTGGTTTCTTTGTTTCACCAATAAAAATACATTTAAAAAAAATCGAAATCAAGTCATGATTTCAATTAAACCGCATAGCGCCACCTCAGCTTTCCCTCTTTGAAAGACACCGCCAAATGGAAATATTCACACGGTAGCTGCTTACAACCAATATTGTCATGTAAATTTAATTATGTGTAAAAGACTTCAACATGATTGACTGTTAAGAATAAATTTGAATGATGAGTCCGAAGCGTGGGATGTGGATAAATTGTTTGTTTACCAAAAAGTTCATACACCTGTTAATGTCTAAAGAGAGGGCTATTTCACATATTGTTCTTAAATTGAAGATGGCATTTTGTTTTCTACAAGCAACACTGTCTATAAATTAATATAAAATTGCATAGCGGAACAAGATTTGATTGTCCGCCTACAAAAATTCAAATTATTCACTTTTCCTCTTTGAATTTGCCCTCGGGGAGACTTTGACTTTGATGTGCTGCCGTATATTAGAGAATTCAAACACACTTGTCTCACAGCCAAATAAGTGCTTGTTTTGCTAAGGCGCAGATAGAATTTTTTTTTTTTTGTTAACAAAAAACGAAAGAGTTGGAGTGCAAACTGGATTTTGTGTATAGCTATGGATGTAATTCTAAACGATTCCCAAGGAACATTGCTGAGCTATTGAAACAGCTAAACCGAAACAATTCATTCATAAGACGTCAATCAGAGATAGCAGCAACTTCTTTAACAATAAACATACCAGATGTGGGTTATGCCCGTACTCCAAAGTTAAATTATTTATTTTCTGTTTGTGCTTTGTTGTTAATGCATTTATTGTTCTCGGAAGCAAATTAAATTTGTTAGTTTAGGCGGACATATACAGATACGTGTGTAAAGTGCTTAAGAACTTATCTCTCTTTGTGGTTGAAGTGGTCATACAAGTTGTGTGATTGATGATTTCTGAAGAGAAGGTATGTCTTGAGCGGCTTTACACTAATGGATATTTGACATGGGAATGAGGCGTAATTGGGCAGACATACACACTTGTGATTCGTTTGGAGTCTTTCTATACGAATGTGACATGAGAGAGTTTTATTGGCTAGAATGTCCAACGGCGCATATTGTCAGAATGGTGTCCTTTCACAAGCCGTGTTAAATGTTAATTGCGAAGATATGTTAAAACCAGCGAGGACTGCAATCGTGCTCCAGGTTTAGACGGCAAAAGGGAATAAATCAGAAGTTTATATGCTTAATTCCACTGACTTACAGTGGACTTACATTAGACATTTTGTCTAGTGGAAGAAGTTAAAACGAAATTTATAGTGAAACCTTGAACTAAGCGATTGGAGTCATTAAAGCTTATTAAATCAAGTATTAAGCAAGTGGGCTCAGTGGTTAGTGCTGGACATTACTGTGATAAAAGAGTTTATCGACCCAGCTGTTCGAAACATCAGCCAGAAAAATTAAAAACTCACACAAAACAAATGGTTGTGAGACTCTCCCTATGGTAACTATACGGATCTGTTGCGCCAACTATTTATCAAGTAAAACAAAATTTCTAAAGTTACTTAAATGTATACAGCCACTTTCCAAGAAGTACGATCCAATGCGTAAGTGATTTAATATCCTGAGTCCACTTGTCTACATCAACCCATATACCAAACATTACACGATATCCACCAAGCCCAAGACAAGTATACATTTAGTGTAACTGTCTAAAGTGCTTCAGAAAAAACCTACATATTTGTTGGTATAATAGACACTCGTCTACAAAAAGTCCAACAAAACGACTGAGAACCATGTGATATCCAACATTCTCATGAAACATTAATATCCAACGCTGCTCAACTGGCCATGTTATTATTTGTTCAGTGTTGCACCACAACACCTTACGAAACAAGTCGCATTATACGCCATTAAAACTGCAATCATTATGCAAGTACTTATCCAGAAAAGTTAAAGAACAAAAACCTAACTTTAAGCATTCCCATAACCATCACAAGTAGCTCCCAACTCTGTAGCTTAACTATCTATGTACTTTAGTCAGTCTTGTCTCGGTTCGGGCAATAGTTAGACACCATCAGCTACTTCGTTCTAAGTTTTTATTTAGAATTTTCCGTTCTATTCATTCTATCCACAGACACAGACATAGTACATCTCATTAAGGTTTCGTTAATATTACATTACTTTCTTAATTAAGTCGTAAACTCTTCTCCGTCAAACATGAAACGGGAGTGTTCCCAAGAAAGTTATTATACACAGCACCAAGATGGGAACGACCAATGAGCAACATTGGCACACTAATCATTGACCATGCGCACGATGCGGTTACGGTATGTGCTTTATTTGATTTCTTTTCTTTTTTAGACACCATGGTCTCTAGACTGTGGGCTGGCTAGGAGTGCTCTAGAATTCCATTGAATTATGAAAGCAAACGTTTTAGTTTAGCATGTGTTTGAGAAATTAATTTTTTATTGATATTTTAATGAAATGATTTTCGGAGAACAACAATTTAGCGACCATAAATGCAATGAGCGGAAAAACGAAATACCACAAACTGTATTTGTTTTCACCGAAAAAATGGCTATTAAAGTGAAACTGTACCTTAACCCTGAATCGTGCCTATTGTAGTTGTCAGCAGCCCTTTACATAGTTTAGTTTGCCATTTCCTTTTAGTTTTTTTTTTATTGAGCTGATGTTGTTTTGTTGGTAAGCCCCGTGTTTTTAATTTTTTTATCTGTCATCGAAAATTTTCGCATGAATTGCGTACCCGGTTCAATGTTCAATGGCATTTAGTTTGAATCGGTTTTTTAAGGGATCCGTCTGTCTCTTGACAGATGGTGTGTGGTAGAGCAATAGAATTTATATTTTTTTATGGTTTTGCTTCTTGCATATCCCTCTCCTTTATGGTCAGCATAAAAAAAAAATGAAGAAGGCAAAAACCCTTTATGCAATTTTTTACCGTTGGCGAGTGACTCTTATTTTTTAACAAATTATTGCGTCTATTGCTGTTTTGCTTTATGGTGTCTAGAAGGATTTTTGTATGCCTAAAAGGATTATTTTATGCCACGAAAAGGAGTGATGGGAATGATGAAATGATTTAAAATTGCACGTTCGTGGAAGCAGACAATGGCCAGTGAACCTTTCTTTAGGAGTTCAGCGATCGTATATAGGTTTGTGTCAAAGACAACGTAGGTGAAAACTTCATTGTATTGGGTTTAGTTGGAGCTAATGATTTTTTTGATATTTACAAAAACACCCTTAGATTGGTTTGAAAATATTTGTTCACAGATGTATATGTCAAGAGTTTTTTTTAGGCGCAAAGTAGGGTAAGTTTTAAGAATATCCCCTTGTAATATGCGTTCCGATTGTCAAGCTCGCACTTGTAGATCTCCATCTTGTCCTAAAATATATGTCGTATCTCTAAAAGATTAGTAGATACCATAAAAAAGCCTACAGTCGTCTCGAAACCTTAATGTATCTTCAGAAAAAACATTATCTAGCGTCGTGGCATCAAAATGGACAGAAGCCTTAAAATAAAATCCGTTGCTATTGAGACTTTTAAATGTATTCGCATAGTCGGTTATTAGTAGATCCTCTACCAGCACGCTCATGAATAAATCAAAAAATAGTTGGCGCAACAGGTCGGTAGGGACCAATCTCACAACCAATCATTTTGTGTGATTTTTGGGACGAATGGAAGAGATCTACAATTTTAGGCCGAGTCCAAACGGTTAATTGAGAATCTCCTTTATGACAGTTATACTTTCGGATATTTATCAGACGTTCGCGAGAGGTGGCGCATTGAAAAGAAACCTTAAGTTGGAATTTGTTTTTAGTAGTCCAACACAATAACCACTAAGCCACTGCGCTCCTGAATACTTCAAATAAAATTCGCGATTTGAAGCCTGATATGTTCATATCCATAGTCAAAAGTTATACCGAAGAGCTTTAAGACCATTTCAGGCTGGAGTTGTAGGGCCTTCTAGACGGTGCCGGTCAGTAAAGTATATGCTTTGGCACCATGCAGCATTTGGGCATTTGTTCAAAATTTGTTCAACTAATGGTTTGTGTGATTCATAACTTCAGATGGTCCATCGCACTGACAAAACTAATCAAGAAAAGCCTCTGGGCGTTCGCACAATCAGTGAAAATTAACTGTAAAGTCATCTGACTATTCCTAGTAGATAACATTACGATCGTGAGACTCCCATGACAGCATCGTGGAATAATTCAAAACATTAAGTCAACAAATTCTGGCCGTAACTCAAAGAAAAATGTAACAGAAAACGCAGACATTTCTCCTCCCCATTAATGTTATGAGAATTACATTCAACAACGCCTCATCGCTTGCATACCTATGGCATTCCTGCACAGACCATCCACCGCGCTTGGTCATACTCATATCCGTGAAATGCCTGTCGCGTCCTTTTTAATCCACAACGAATTATGTGGTTGTGCGCTTATTTCACAAGCTTTGCTTTGAGTCGCATTCCACAGCACATCATCATTATCACCATAATCACCACCACCATTGGCAGTGGTTGCCCGATGATGGAGAACCATCCTCAGCCGGTTCATTGAACCATCTTCAGCACCTGGTGTAGCATCCGACAAATGTTAAATGGATGCAAATTTTAATTAAATCTGAAGTTTAATACATGTTCCGCAATCAATCAAACGGCTCAACTAGACTAGCCGATGTGATGACAAGGGCGCTTGATCTCCCCCGACAGACAGCTCAATCCGGCATGCTTTGGGCTCTGATTAATGACCACCAAGGTAATCCTGTGGGGTCATTTGTTTTAGATTCACTTCAATGCGATAATAAATTCAATACGAAACAAAAAGCTTCCCGCCACCGATCAGGTGGATGAAGGTTCGAAACGGGTGGCACGATAATAGCGAACAAAATTTAACAAGATTAAGATAAAGTAATTTACATTTTCATGGATCATGTAGATACTTTTTTCGGTTATTTATACCTTCGCCTGTGGAGGTCTGTCGCATAGATCGGCGTAGAGACAACGACTAATAGTTTTGTGTGTTTTGTTCACATTCACAAATCATGTTCACGGATTAGCCAATGTATACACAGTTCTGGGAGTTGGAATTCGAACTCGAACCCGAAGCGAAATCACCACATGCGTGTGGAATATTTATCGGGAAATTTATGAACGAAAGCCGGGTAGAGTTGGGTACATTTAGTCCACCTGCGTGATGGCTTAATCTGGTGCTCCATGGGATAGACTATGAATTTAGCTAATTTTATGAGATGCGACAGTTCTGTGTAATTCTATACGCGTCGCTGAAGATTTGTTCTTTTACAAAAGATATAATGAACTGCCTTGGGGGAAAATAATCTATAGTTTATTGATTTTTCAAGGGGACAAGTCTGTTTTCAGTGCGGAACGGTCAACCTGCGACATGTGGAGCTTTCATCTAGGTTAGTCTATCGTTATGGTATTCAGTTAGGTGTTTGCATTAAAAATACATTTGAATCATTTTTTTAGCTGACTTTTTTCCATTCTTTTGTGTTTTCATTCAAAGTTTTCCTTTATTTTCATAGACAGAATGCAAACGGAAACCGAAATCAAATGCGTAACCTAGATGAAAAGGCCCAACGTTGTGGTTAACACATTTTGAAACCCAAGTTTAAGTCGAAGTTTGCAGATGCAGGCTAATTGGATCGTCGCTTGGTGGTTTTTGTGGTTTCTTTTTCCAAACGTAATCAGCGTTCTTAGCTCAATGTGGCCGGAATAATCTACTCGACGTTTTTTGACTTTTTAAGTTTCTGCCTCACCTTGTTATATCAAATATTTAAGTCTAAAATATTTTAACTTGCCTGCAGAAAGCTTATTCATTTCATATTTGGAGCGTTTATACAGGAAGTTAAGACTGAATGATTTTAGTCCTAGTCCTATTGGTTTCCCCATTGAAAGTGTTCAATCATAAGAAACTTTAGTAGAAGAAGGTTATATATATACAGGGTCATTCATTTCGTGGATTCAAGTGACAACTGTCAAACTCAGCTGTCATTAGAAGTGTCACAATATTAGTTAAATGATTGCCATTTACGATAACAGATCGCTTGACAATCGAACAACGCCATCAAATTATAAAGTTATGGCCGAGATACCGCCCGAAATGTGCGAAAAAGTGTTTAAAAATTACCTCAAAAGAATCGCAATCGCTGCGAATCTTCCCGAAGCGGCCATTTGAAACTTTATAATGAAATTAAATTTTCATCAAAAATGAGCAACACATTTGTGTGTGTTTTATTTAGCTTTACTTTCGAAACCGAAAAATTAATGACCCTTTACTTAGCACGATCTACTTAAAGAAGGCAAATTTTCTTTGAAACCTTTGCTTTAACCTACAGCCAAAACAGTGCAGCCAAAACCACCTATCGTTGAAAATATATTTGCAAGCGTGTTCGTCATTAAAACATCAGAGTCGACTCTACACTTCCCACCACATTTGGAATTTCAGAACTAACAAGAAATCCCCATCGCAATTTCGACGTTGCTAACCTACATAATTGTCCCTGGTATATATTCTAATATGATTTTGCACCACAGTAACATTCGAAAGCTAACGTCTTTCACATTGGATTCGCTCTAAACATCCCATCCGTGCAAAAACCTGCCTAACGTCTCTCGCCAATTATTAAATCTCAGCCACGCGAAGTTGTAACCCTAGAGGGAAGAAAAGTAACCATCAACAACCTAACATAACTACTTATGCATCCGTTCGTGCTTTGGTTTTTTTCTGTTGCTTTGCAAACCAGCTATCCCTATAGCCGTAGTCTTCCCTACATTCTTCCAGCATATATATTTCTTTTTTATTCTTCTCTCTTTACAGAATTCCACGCTACGCAACGCTTCCTAATGCCTAAACGCAAAGTTACCTGCAATTTCATTATTATTATTATCATCCATCGAAGAGGAAAAGAAAACAAAACCTACCCACAGAAGGAACGGCTCGACGATAAAGGGAAGAAGCGAAAAAAAAAACACACACAGCCCGCTCATTGAATACGAATGAAGGTAAAGGACAAGAACACGGCGCAACAGATAAGAATGAAGAACCGGAGAAGTTGAAGAAAAAAAATCTGATTGAGCACGTCATTCCGCTATACAATAGTATTAGTAAGGGTGATTGAAAAAAAAAAAACAGGTAAGACAGGTATTCCACCTTAAAAGATAAATATTTCTAACTTGTGGATCTTATTGGACAACAAGTGGATCGCATTTGGTAGTGGTACGATTTGTTGTAATAATTGTGATGAAAATTTGGAAATATTTTCAAAACGAAAACCAAAAATGAAAAAAGCTTCAAAGAGAATCCGCGTAACAGGTGAGAAACTGAAAAAAACATTCTAGTGAGAGTGAACTTCAAAGAGAAACGAAGCGGTTTTATTTGTACCTCTCTCGGAAACAAAGATACACAAATACATTAAATCAACTGTTTAAGTTTGCGATCACGCATCATGGAATACATACAAAAAGCTAGCTGTAAATGACCACTACACCTGTGCGCAAGGCAGCACACACAGCCGAAAGAAACGTTATACAGAGGTGGAGAGTGTCGACTACGTCACCACTTACTGACCACCGGCACGACACGACAAAGCTTCTCTCTCTCACTTCACAGGTAACTCACATCCATGCTTATAGAAGCGGTTCTACTCAGCTGAGTTGGTATCGAAAACTGGTATCCATAACTATTCGAATGCGTGCAAAAAGTATTGTTGTGTGAGTGCTGAGCAGAAGACGAACACGGGAGTTATACCGGATCGTGGCTTAGGGGTTTACCTCTACCTTGACTCTGAGAGATGAGACGATATTGTGGCAACGGCGTTGATGGTGTGATACGCCTATCTCTGGGGATTCAGCAAAAACACAGGTAGGTATACCCGTTCTACACAGGTTCGTCGTTCTTTCTGTTTCCCTCCTTCGTATTCGTAGTTATGTGAGCGAACAGAGGTACTCTCGTTGATATGTGGTGCGTTACACACTCAGTGTAGATGAAGCACCAAAAGAACGGCACAAACGCGCTTCTGATGGTTGGGCTTGAATGTGTCTGTGTTATGTTTAACACCGGACAACCTGCACCGCGAGCACGAAGACGATCTGTGGTGTTGAGCAGTGGTGCCGTTTTCTAAGGTAGCTGTTCATTTGCAGCGACGAATACCTACGTTGTCGAATCATCAGCATGATCGCTGTTTGCTAGTATGTGTTTTTTTTTTACCTCTGATGATCAGTTGGTTATACGTCGGAGATAGAACAGCTTTTCGTTGTTGTTGCTCTTTTCCGTGTGATACAGCTACGGTGTGTTTTGTAAAGGAGACTAACTGGCTTTGAGTAAACACCGCTTGAATACAGTAAGAGACGATCCATCGACGAGGACACACGCGTTTTTCTTGCTACAGTTGTTTTGTTTTTTTTTTATACTCCTCCCAGGTTGTTTTATACACCTCTATTCTTATGGTAGAACATATGATAATCGTTACATTCTCGTTTGGATACCATTTTATTTTGTTTCTGATCGTGTAGAACGTTGATAAATACAACGAAGAAGAAATAAATTCGAAAAAAAAAAAGAATTTTATGTTCGTTTTCAGTATTCTCTCTGTGGTTTTGGTATTCTTCTAGCGCGGTTGTTGGACGGTTCGCGTAATATTCGTTTCATTTCGAAGAAAACCCAACAGGAATACCAGAAAGGAATTTTTTAAATAAGAAAACGAAAAAAAGAATATCGTTTCGATTCAAGTGCAGTTCGTATGCATAAATAATGCTAAAACATGAATTTAAAAAATATAATTAGTGCATACATATACAAATTTAAACGAAAGTGATCCCATGAATGTGAATATATTTTCTTATAGAAAATATTTGGAAAAAGAAAAATGTGCAAAAAATGAATACAAAGTGAAGTGAAAACATTATTAAACTACCCACACACTGGATTATTTACAAATAAGGATATTTTTTTCAATTGAGTAGCAAAACGCACAAAAAACTGCAACAAAATGCCGAAAATATTTTTAATTAAAAATCGCCTGCATCAGCAGCAATTGCGACTATTGGAGGCACAAAATTTACTCCAACACAAGGATGAGGATAGATTAGTACCACCGTTAAGTCCATCTACACCGCCGAAAAAATCAAATGTATTCAGTACTTTGACGAATCGAGCAAGAGACGAAGCTGATGCGAATACAAATGAACCCCTATCATTGGTGGCGAGAAAGCGGTTCAATCTTCGTGATGAAGACGAACAAGGTGAGTTGAAAACGTTTTGTACAAATATATCACACAATGTATATAACAGCACTTTACTTATTTGGAAACTGAAAAAATGTTGCGATACACCGCATACTCCTCTTCGGCTCTAAGGAAAACGAAAGAGTTGAACAGAGAACCTGATTTTTTGTTGATGCGACGAATTTATTTTTTTTTTAAATACTTTGTTCTGAGTCAATATATTTGGAAGCTTTGGTCTGAAGTAATGTATTGACTTTGCACAAAAATTCAGAAACAGAATGAAAGTTATATGCGCTTCGAGATAATTTAGAGGCGCTCCCTAGAGTGCAGGTTCGCTCAGTCGAAGTGGCGGAGGATAAGAACACTTTTTTATATAGAGACTGGAGGTGCGGGTATAAATCTTGTTTTCCTCCTTTTGGGTGGCATTCTAACCACAGCACTGTGGGGTTTCTATTAATAGAATATGTAAAGAAGTTTTGTTTGAAAACTGTAGGGAGTGTTCTTGAGCTGAGAGCCCTTATAAGAGTTTAATGTGATGGAAGTAGGCGGGATGTCACGACACTTTCCTTGGCTACGTTTGAAAAGAGCACCACTCATCTTCAAAGGTACCTTGACACATTCAGAAGGTATTTTCTTTGGACGCCCTCACGATGGGCGTTGATGACTTAAAAGCTCTTATAAAAAGATACTAAACAAGCACGACTGAATTTAAAGTAGAAATAAATAAATAAATAATAACAGGTCCTTAGGGACCCTAGGCCAAGCTTCTCAGAACGGATCGTTTTTCTACAACGAGGATCTACAATTTTATGCCGAGTTCAGAAGGCTAATTGAGAAACTCTTTTATGACAGTAATACTCTCGGATATTTGTCAGACGTTCGCGAGAGGTAGTGGAAATAAAAACCTTAGGATTGATTTTTTTTAAATCCAACCTGTGGCCCCTTGCTTAGTAGTCTGCTGAATTTTAAGTACTGCTAGAAATTCTCTTACACTAGTACATTGCAACTTTTACAAGTGGTAAGAGTTCCTCCTATTGGAACGGTTTAAACCAATCTAAAGTTAGTTAAGAGTTTGAAAACATGAGTCCAAAAAAGCACTCCACTCAAAATATTTTCTAATCTGTTGAGTATGAATTAAAAATTTAAATTTTTTAAAGTCCCATATTTCCTAAAAAAAAAAAATGATAAGATCACTTCGGTCCACTTGATGAAATGATGGAAAGTAATAGATTAAAATCCGACTTTGACATTTGATAACAAGGCATATAATATTTTACTATTCCCATAAATAAAACCCATAATCCAGCTTTATGTCAGTAATAAAGTCTCATTAGTATTAACCACAGCCATCTAATGATCCCTAGTTCTACAACAATACATGTTAAATCGCAAGTCTTTGAAACACAGCTCCACCACCTACCATAACGATTTTCATATTCCAATAGAAATAAAATTTTTACAGTAAAACATCATGCTTAAACCGGTGTTCGTAAAATTCTTTAAATAATAATGACGAAAAACACCACGAATACTAAATAAAATTTTAAAAATAAATTTCTTAGGATGAAATATTTTGCCCATATTATAGCCAAACCGGTGATCGTACTCGTTCCCCATAATATAATTCGATTTGTGGAGGTGTATGTTGAAAGCGAAACAATTAAATATGAAAATTATTATTATAATGTTATGGTAGATTTAATTGTTTTTGTGCATAAATCCTAAGTTACATACAGACAAACGATCAAACCGGCAAATTCATTAAGGCAAATGTTTTAATTATAATTCCTGGGATTTTTTTTATGTTTTTTATGTGCTAGAAGCTAGACCACGGTTGGGTTTCCAACTCAACAAGTTCAATGAACACAGATCTCCGCTGAGAGTGTATAAGAAAACGATGAAAAAACGGAAACAACTTCCATCGAATCACAACACTAACTCCCTTTGGTGCAAGTTATTTCCTTCAGGAGTGTATCTGTTTGTTTCGCTGGTGGAAATGTACAAGCTCTAACTACAATTTCACGAACTACCACACTAATATACTGTATTATAAGAAAATAATAAATAAACGCAAAGAGAGGAAGAAATAAAATAAAAAAAATCTGAAGCCCCATGGTGGTTGAAAAGGAAGACGAAGAACGACGAGAAAAAATCCATTCCCAGCAGACCGTGGAGCATTAATATGGTGAACCTTATCTCCAAGTGGGTCTATGAAGAGGAAGAGGCAACGAATGGATGAGAACTTGCGGGATAGGGAATTCTCAAGTCTCAATGATGTCCAGTAAAGGTATTTTAAAAATGCAAAACTGTCCACGAAAAAGCATAAATTCTTCATTTCGATAACACATCAACAGGAATGAGCGAACATAACACAAAAACAAAAAAATCTGAAATGGAACTAAGACAATTTATTATCCTTAGGCGACGCACAAATTAACGTGCCCAATGATCGTTTAAACAAATGGTCTCTTAATTTGTATCGCGTACGAGCGATGAGCAGAAAGAATTTCAATAACTTCTGAAAGATATCTTCTTTCGTAAGCCTTTAATCGTTTGTGCACAAATCATTTTCACTTTTTTTGTCTGTTGTTCTCCATTCGTTAGCCGCTCTCTTCGTTCGCGATGAAGGACAATAGTCCACACCTGTCTGGCTGATATATCTACCTATCGCGAAATTCTTCCTGCTTTTTATTTCTGTTTGTTAATGGTCCAAACACCAAACAAACAAATGGAAAGAAAACACAAACAGAGAGGGAGCGAACTTTTTGTTTATCTAACTCGGGGGGTTTATATATTTTTTTTTCTTTTTTTTTTAAAAAATTTTCAAGTATCTCGAGAGTAAAGTTCTAGCGCGATCAAAAGACAAATGGTGAACAGGTGATAGCTTGGGTTTTTTTTCTCTTGTTGACAACCAAGCGAACGAAGGCATTGCGAAAATACTACCAAATTTATTTGTTACCCTCGAGGACGGAAGATTGACAAGAAACGAAAATGTTGGTCGGCGTTTGGGTTTCTCAGGCATTAGGTTGCATTTTCGACACATCTGTATGAATTGAATACATTTTAGTCCAGTTGGTCAGGAGGTAGACAGCGAGAAAAAAAGAATAAAAAAGCTGCACATTCCCAATTAGAATAAATGCAATTGCAAAAAAATGGGAGGGAGGCGTGGTTGGTAACATTAAACGCACAATTGGATTGGACGTTGCACTTACAGTGGGTAACAATTTTAGGGAATTTGTTTTAAGGGTTTCATGAGATAGCATGGGCGTGAGAGTCAGGTGGTAACGTGGCAAATTTAACCACATTCAATGAGGCCCGAAAGGAACGCCAACTGTATTCAAGAAAAAAATCGATTGCGGCTGGTTAACAGCTGGCTCCTTTCGAAGCCTCAAGCCATCGTATTTCAAAACGATGTTCATTTTTGTACTCCATAGTCTCCTTTACTCTTTTAAAAACATAAAAACAGGATATAGAAAAATGGTTAATATCCGACGGCCTTACTGCAAAAATATTTGGTTTCCTGAATCTCTGGGTAATACAGTAGAGTCAAATTAAATCTACAACAAGTCCCACCATGTTGTTCATTTAACATCAAAGGCACCTCAAAGTACACATTAATCAGCATTTTCCAAAAAACGCATTATTATCCGACATGAAATAGCACAGGAAATCGTCTCGGCCCACAGTACTAAAATATCTCTACAAATATAGAACCTCATAGGCAACATGCAGGCGCCTTTCAGTTGATATCTGATATCCTTTCTAAGATGTACATTCGATCTTTCTCTAATGTAGCACACAACAATTAAACCTATAACCCTATCTGTTCATTGCCGTTTCTTGTATTTCCTGTCTCTTAACCTTGGCAATGAAAAACTCAAACAACAGGAGACGGTGAGCGAAAAGTGTTATATAAAGGTTGTGTACGTTCAAAATGTGTATCCTTTTTTTCGACATACAATTACATAGAAACATTCTTTACCTGTTTCTGAAATATGTACTGAACAGACTTGTATTACAGCAAGTGTGAAATGCAATTAGCACCCTTTGGAACCAATACGATTTTGACATCGAAAATTAATGAATCACGGAAAGTCAGATGCAGTTCATGCATATCCAGTTCAATGGTATCTTCAAACAGGAATAACCGAGTCTGCTGTTTCAAAATGTACATATAAACATTTAAAAAATGTATCATCTTTGATTTTTAAGTCCAAATTTGAAGATATTCGTACAGAACTTATGTATGTCTTTGCAGACCCAATAAAAACCTCAAATATAAATTTTAACATCCCTTTCAACAGGTCATAAATATTAAAGTAGCCAGGAAAACAATAAAAAAGAAACACTTATTCAAAAAAAAAACAAATGCCAGGCAATAAACCTTACAAAAAGAAAGCAAAAAAGGTAAAGCCAGACTCTTGCGCAATTTTCACTTTCTTTTCAAAAAATATAAATCCCGATAGCAATTTGAAAAACAAAATCCATAAAGGATAATCATCTCGACAATGCGGTTCAATAAAAACTGTGGCACGAAAAAAAGGAATCCTATAGGTATAGCCGGTAATACAAATTCCTATTTCGGCCAAATGGATACACAATCATAATAGAACTTCGTCTATCTACCTGGGAACAGAAACATATCATGTATCAGGAAATTTAAGTGGATGATGGAACAAACACGAGTACGACCAAAAAAGGAAGGACTAATCGGGCAATCATCTCAATTTACCAATGATCAGGGAAAGAAACGGGTTTGATTATTATTGTTCTGAGTTTGCATGTGGTGTGGAGAGATCTCAAATTATTTGTTATTCTTTTTATTTAGTTGTCAAAGTGCTAGCAGCCCATTTGTTCGAAAAATTGCAGAAACAGAACGGTAGTAAGAAGCTTAGACGTGGGCGCTATCCGGATCTGTTGTGGCAACAATTATTCTTCTTAATGACATAAACTATCGACAATATTCATTTATAAAATATGTTTTCTGATTAACGGTCTCATCATATATTTTTTATCTGTAAATGCTACCATTTACTTAGATTGTAGGACATTTAGTTCGATAAGTGTTTCATGCGCACTCGATGCAAGGTTCCAACCCTATTTCAAAGGGTTATTGTGTCGCCCATATTTGGTTAATGATACTACTGCCCCAAATTGTGTAATGTGCACTAGTATTCCAAAAATCAACTGTGTTTTCGGTGACGTGAATGGAACTGGCCGCGAATGTGCTGTATTCGTCTTTACTGAAATAATAAAGAAGACATTGTATGGCTTAATTTATCATAAGAACTTATTTTACAGACTTACCACAACAGAATAGTAGAACTTTAAACGTCCAAGGATTCTGCACCACAGTAGAGATTGAAAGACTGATTTGAAACGGTCCAAAGCGGTGAAGTAAGTCATTTGGCTAGAAAGAAGAAAAAATTCTTCAATTTGTTGCAGCAAGTTAAAAGAATTCGAAGCTGAAACTGATTAAATTAGGACACTCAACGAATAGTGTAGAGTAAAAGTCCAAAACAAGTTCGCAGTCGAACTCTTTTGTTTTTCAAACGATAATATTCCTTCGCTACACCTTTGTGCATATTTTTGAATACAAATAAGCAAACACGATTCAAAAGTGACTGCCAAGAACAAACTCTCCCCTTTCTCCTCACTCTCTTTCTCTGAAATCAAATATCCCGACCTTGAACTGCTTCGTCAAAATTTAGCAAAGCTTAATCGCGCAACAGCTTTTCTAACTTCTTTTTTAATTTTTTCCCACCAAAACCCAATCGACATTTGTGTCCACAGATCGTAGCGAAACCAAAATACCAAATAACAGTTCCAACACTGACGGATCATTTAGTCAAACAACACACGTGCGCATAGATCTCAATATCATCACAGTTAACAGTATAACTGCAAATATCTAAAACTATAAAAAAAAATGCCGACATTATAGCAGCCGGTATGGATAAACCGATAGATGAGCGGTATATCACTAAAGCGAAACTGGTTTTAGAAAAAAACAAAAAAACTGTCATCCACCATCAAGTGGATACTGGTTACATAGCGAATCAAGCCAAAAAATAACTGAATGAAACGCGAGAGACAACAAAAAAAAATTAACACAAACATACACAACAGAGAGTAACAAATATAAACAGGCCCCCAGACAATATCACAAGTCAACCCTGACCTAAAAGCATTTTTTTTTATTTCGCTAGGTAAACCTACCATGTGCTGTATACACCACACATACGTACATATATTTTTGTGATTTATTTATACTGTTTGATTTTGCGGTTCGATTAAAAGAAAAACTACAAAAACATGTATAGATACAGATCTGGAGATACAAAAGTATCTGTCAGTGTTTTTTTTTTTTACTTAATCCAGAACTATGTTAACATTTATCTTTTAATGAACTGCATATAGCGCACAAGCTCGAGATATGCGTCCCATTAAGGAAAGTCATTACCAGAGAGAACCAGTAACGCCCACAAAGAGTTCGCTACCGACGGCCTGCCGCTAACCTGTCTTGGTCGTCCAAGTTTAAGTCGAATGCTTTTTTGGATTGTAGGACAATATTGTAAACTATGTGCATTTGCATCTATAGTTACAGAGGTGATTCCATTTCTATAGCTGAGTGTAGAGTAAGAAATCCATGCCAAGACCAAGGTTAATTCCCATACTCAAACGAGCTTGGCGGCTGCTGCGGTACAGCACAAGCACACCAGTGTACTCAACGGCGAAGCGTTAAATTAAATTCTACAGTTCGCTACACGTTTTATGGGATTTTTTTTCTCATTATTTTTATATTTCCACTTATTCAGATTATTTTTTTCTCGATCTTACTCCGCTTCTATTTTTGCGTTTTGAACTTGTTTTTGATTTCAATTCCAAGAATACTCGTACAAGTAGTCGAGTATCTCCAAGTCATGTAGATGTATCTATGGACACTTAGTAGTACATGATGTGTTTTTCTTACTTCTTTTTTTTTTAATCGACTCTCGTCGGATTCATCACATGCATTTTCATTTGGCAGATACTTTGATTATGATTCGTGTCTTTTTTTGCCATAAATGTTATGTTGGCTGACGTCGTGTTATGTAAGAGAACAACCATCAGAAAATTATGTAAGTGCAAATAAGAGATGGACAGTGTGTCGAACGATTTGCTCTGCAAAACTGGTATTCACTCTCGGCTTGTCGCTTTGTGTATGAAATTTTGTTCGATGTTGTAAAAAAAAAATCAACGAAAGTGGAAGGAAAATGGCAATAAATGCACGAGTTGAAGAAATGCAAAAAAAAAAAGATGGAGAAACAGTAAAAACAAAAATAAACATCACCAACGATGAAAAGAGTTATGTTGGTGCTCTAGATCGGTACCGGCTTTCAAGGGTAAATGGAAAGAGAAGTTACGTCATGATGTCAGACGGGAGTTGTCATCAGCGAGCATTGGCTAGAAATTGGGGTTACGACCTGATGCGTTGCCTTTGTTGCTTTGTCGCTGTCGCGCAGTGACATGGCGTAAATTGGACGAGGTTGGGTAACTGTCAATTTTTTTAAAGGGGATCACCATTAATCTTGTTAAGCTTGGAAGAGATGAAATAATTTTCGAAATACTGATGCGATTAACCTGAAATATTGAAATAGTTTTATCAGGCTTAAGTTCTTAGTACTTATAGACAGGTACTGTATGAAGGTTTCTAGATTTGATAACAAGCGTTACTCCAATCTGTTTTATGCAACATTTCTAAGTTTCCCTAAGCCGATGTGGATGTCAATATTCAACAAAGACATAGAAAAATCCAACCGACAACAAAACACAAAGTCACAAGTATAAAAAGTGAGCAAATAATCCTCACCCTCGAACGTTTTAATCCAAGTACACAACAAGGGCCCATTGCCTAATGTTTGCACAAACATTCAAAATAGAAAAAACATCTCGTGACTTTCAACCCTTCCCGGTTACACCCAAGGCTGACGCCCTTTAAAAATTCCTCGCACATTATATTTGCTCAAAGGCGTTGAATGTTCCATCCCATCATTCTTTCTGCCAGACAGGTCCGATGGGCAGAAGATTATCAACCAAAAAATTTATATATACCTAACAGCTTGACGTCTTAATTCCTAACATTTTAACAATCGCCAATACCTGTTATAATCCTTTTTTTTAAACTATTGTCTGCAAATGCTCCCTTTCCCTGTCTTAGATAAAAATAAAAAATAAAAACCAACCCCATAACCGGGAGAACTATTATTAGAGGCGGACATCTCAATGTGTGTCTGACACTTTGCGTCTGCATTAGTGCTCGTCTTCGAATACCAATTTTCTCTTTCGACCGCAGATCCTTTTTTTGAATAATTTTACCACCTGCCTGGAGATATAAATTTTGCATCTTGTTCTGCATATCCTGTCGATACCCAATTGGCCTTAGAATTCACCTTTCGCTCAGAAGCTGTTGCTTTTTTTTTTTTTGCTCTTGTATGCAAAAAGGGTTGCATTTCTAATCCTTGGGTGCCCTGGAGATGCATGGTATTGTGTTGTTGAGTGGCAATTAAGATGGGTGAAGTTTTCTTTCTTTTTTTTTTGACCAAACGTGTGTGTTTCTTGGAAAAAGGCAAGGGCATATGATAATGCGTCCTTCGAATTGATGCAACTTCCGGTGGTTTTAAGTGCATTTTTCGATAAGTTAAAAGGCTCGATTTAGCAAAGCGATCTACTTTGTAATATATCGGACACCTGTACTGAAGAAACAGCATTCGACTACATAATTAAATTTGACAGAACTATCATAAACACAATTTGACATTTCCAAAGGCGGTGTTGACTTCCCATGCTTCCATTCATATTCCTGTCACCATAAAATATAAACTAATCGAAAGTAAACATACGCTTTTGTCAAATCAAACTGACAACAGCAATCTCAACTGTCAGAAGCTTGTTTCAAATATTTATCTCCATCACAGAATAATCATATATCCATGTGTATACCTATACTAGTCTTCAAAGCCTACACCAACTTCTATATACAGATCAAGGTTAACATTGACATAATACGCTAATAATAACAGTGCATTGCCAAGTGGAACAAAAACAACTCATCGTCTGTATTGGAGAGATGTTATGTAGAACAGCAAAAACCACTTTTGCCACCGAGAGAACTGCATGCAACTGTAACCGATTCAACGTTTACATGTGTGTATTGTATTGACCTTGTACACGATTTTGTTGCAGTTGATACATTGATACGTTATACTGGGTTAATTAGTAGTCTCCATTTTACTTTTCAACTGTCAGTCTAAAGTCATTTTGAAGAATCAACACTGAAACTTAACTGCTGTCATAAAATAGATTCGCTGGCCAACTCAAGCTCCAAATGCCACTGCCACTATCGCCGACACCACCATCTAACCGGCTATTATTCGTTGACCTAAATTTTTACAGTAACTGAATAAAACACGGTAGTGCACCGCACGTTGTTGTTGTTCTTTACGCATTGGAGCTAAAAATAAATATTAAATATCGAAATAAATCAGCAAATACAAACACTGCGGGCACACACAACGTACGGTGACAGACTGACCAGCGCAAATGTGACAATCGAGTGAGACCAATGTGTGTGCTGCACATGCACTGTCGTTTGCGATGTTTGTCTCTAAACCGATTCTAATGGGGGAGTACATTGAACACATATGGAAATGCAGCTATACACATTTTTACTTGAATATTGTATAGTATCTGTTTTGTGTTGTTTGCTATTTCAATTTGCAAATGCAAATTTTGTGCACGAGCGTACAGCGGACGCTCTGTGTAATTGTTTAGGTGCGTCCATAAAATGTGCAACTGGCATAAATGCGCATTCAAATGCCACAAAAGACTCCTAAAGTGTGCGATTGTGGTTGCAAAAAAAGTTGCTAATTTTTCAAAAAGAAGTTGCAATAAGAATGAAATGTGTTTAAATGACATTTACTCAATTTGACACAGTTTGTCAAGGAAAAAAATAGATGCTGGCTGTGTTGAGGTCGCGTGCGTATACTTCTATTGAATATAGCCGATAAAAATAGCATCTATTGTTTGCATGTCTGATAATTTAATGCAGCTTTAAAATATTTCAAATGCTCCTTTAAAATATAATCGCAATAATAGGATATTTGACAGAGATGTCAAAGAATTTTTGTGCCAATCACCCATTTAAATAGGCTGGACATGTTTATTCGAAGGATTTGTAAAAATCTCTGATCAATTTGGGCCAACAACAAAGTCAATTTCTTTCAAACGTTATAATTCGAGATTCGTATATTTCAAATGATAAAATTTAGTAAGCAAACGCATCCGTTGATGATAGCTCTTCATACGCTAGTTTTGAACTGCACATTTTCTATGCTTTGGTTGTTGCCTCGCTGCTCGTTCGTTAGCGATTTTTATTTGATAAAGTTCTGCCAGTCAAAAGAAATCGTTTGTTTGATCGGTTGTTCGTGACATAACATTTCACGAAACGAAGTTAAAACTACGGCAGAACAATGCAAGTCCCTTGCATTCGCTTTGTTAGAGGCGCTGGCGTACGAAGCTATTCTTATGTTAACATTTTAACCATTACCCACATAATATTTATTAAAAAAAAAAATTGATTATGGCTGGCCCTGTATTGACATTCGGGTAAGTTGCGTTAAGTTTCAGTTGCTTTATGCAATATGTGTATACTTGCCTCCGATTACTAAATGCAATTATGGAAAGATCAGAATTTGGAAACAGAAGTCATAAATTCAACATTTACCTATGATTTTGTATATTTGACTCGATTTGGTTAGGTATCTAATATTGGGCAGGCAATTCTATACATCGACAAGCATGACTGTGAACGGCCGTGTTCCGTCGACCTAGCTCGTGAAAGTTTGGCTTGATTAGAGCATATATTATATAAAACGGTTCTTAGCGTTCAGCAAACTAGGTACTTTGTCTAAAATGACAGCTTATTTTGGGTATTACTCTTTCGATAAAATCTAACAAAATTATTGTTTTTTTTTATAACTTCATGACAAGTAATACACGCTACTATCGGACCTTATAATGATTCGTAAATTTCAACAGCGTAAACTAAAAATGTATTTTACGCAAACGCTGACAGCTATTATGACATGTGCATAAGGGTGGAGCGTACAATTTTTTTTCGAGTTTCATTTTCGAATAGCGTTAAAAAGTTGCATAATTACGGAAACTAACCTAAAAAAACAATAAAAAAAATTTATTTCACTTTTGTTAGCCCTCTACCACGACTCAACGTTTTGCAAAATTGGCAAAAAAAAGCCTTCATTAAAAACCGCATGGTGTCCCACCTAAAATCATTTTTTTTAAAGTAAAAATTTAAAAAAAATATAAAATAAAAATCATAAAATTTGATCAGTATAATCTTTGCAATATGAAAATCGTTTTTTGTGTCTGCCGACCAGAATATCAGTTGTTGACGAGAAAAAAAGGCTAATGGTCTGTTGTTGCACTTGTTGAACGTAAAAATCAGAATAAGGGAAAGCAGCCTGCTATTACTCAAATATTTGAAAACCCTAGGACTTGATATACTTAATGTTTAGAGGACTGCATCTCTGCCTTTCGTTACAATTCAACGTGTAAAACAACAAATGAAAAGTGTTTATAATAAGTATGTATTTGCATTTTTGAGATACCCCAAATCCAAACAAAATGAGAACTATAAGAATAATTTAGAAGTGTGGAAAATATCTTACTGAACTATTTGACATTTGTTCCTGCAATTGCGTTAATTTAAATAATTGTGTTTGTCCTAAAGACAAGAAAGTTCCTGTATTAGAAAGATCTTTTCTCACCGATCATAGAAATAAAAGAATAATGGCTATAGGAGGGTTGGACCTTTTGGAAACGAAAAAACTGGAAGAAAAAATGTTGAGGAAGCAGAAAACAAATGAAAAGATTTCTAAACAGCAAACTCCAACGTCATCACTTGAAGCAAAAACAAGACCGAGATCTCAATCAAATCCTCCTGCTTTTTCGTCTTCAACTATTCATAATACTTATACTGAACCCCAGCCAAGTACTTCAAAATGTAATGAGAGTAGTGAGAGAAATCGGTTGTATCTTCCAAATTTAGCAAGAGTTTGTGATCAGTTCGGCACCTCGGATCGATCAGCAGGAGCATTGGCGAGTGCAGTGTTACAAGATGTTGGCTTGGTAACCGCAGAGAATATCGAAAACCTAATAAATCGAAGTTAAGTTCGTAGGGCCAGAAAACGGCAACGTGAAGTTTTCCAAACTGAAGAATGTCTTTCGCCCATAGAACGTGTTTATTTCGATGGAAGAAAAGACAAGACATTGGTATGTGAAAAACGAGGTCAACGAGTTCACAGAGTGACCAAAGTAAAGGAACATATTTTACTACTCACCGAGCCGGGTTCATACTACCTAGGTCATCTAACTATAAGCACACCATCTGCAACAGCGAAAACTATAGTGGACTCGATAAACTCCTTTCTTTCGGACAGACATCTAAACTTAAGCAAATTATCTGTTATTGGTTGCGATGGTACAGCTACAAACACTGGATGGAGAAGTGGGGTTATCCGGCTTATGTAGTTGAACTTGGGGACACCGTTGCAATGGTTCATACGTCAACTACATGCCAACGAACTGCCACTACGTCATTTATTTATTAAATTGGATGGAGCTACATTAGGACCTCAACTTTATTCGGGACCCCTTTGGAAAGGCGTTGGAAAATTGTGCTGACCTTCCCGTTGTTGAGTTTTCACCAATCCCAGCTAACCTACCTACTTTATCCAAAACTATTCAAGATTCCTTAGGTACGGACCAAAAATATTTGTTTCAAATGTGTGAAGCTATAAGCAAAGGTTCCTGTCCTATAGATCTCTCCAAGAGAAACCCGGGGAAAATGGCGCACTCGAGATGGTTAACAACTGCCAATAGGATATTGAGGCTTTATGTAGCCACATCGAATCCAAATAATAACTTGACAATACTTGCTAAATATATACTAAAAGTGTATGGTCCAGTTTGGTTCAGTATTAAAAAAGAAAGTTCATTTAAAAATGGCCCAAAGCATGTATTCAAGTTAATAAATTTGTCAAGATGTTTTAGTTCTATTGTAAGTTCTATTGTTATTCAACGCAATTCATATTTTGCACACTCAGAAAACATATTGATGGCAATGCTAAACGATGAAAGACCACATATCAGAGAATTAGGCTTGAAAAGAATCATCTCAGTTAGAAAAAAAACGGCGAGTTGAGGGTTCAGTCAGAATTTTTAAACTTCCAAAATTAAATTTTAGAGCAAATGATTGTCTTGACTTAATAATCTGGTCCGAATCACAAGTCACATCACCCCCATTGCTGGATAGAATGAGTGATCAGGAGTTGGAAGAACTTCTGCAAAACAAATCTTCAATTGACATGCCCTTTCCAAACTACCCTTGTCACACTCAAGCTGTTGAGCGCTGTGTAAAGATGGTGACCGAAGCTTCAACCACCGTAGTTGGTGAAAAGTCCAGAGATGGACTTATTAGATCAAAAATACTCGAAATATATTACCATTTTTCCACACAAAAAAAATTATAACCTAAAAAATTAAAGATTTATGTATTGGTAGCTTTTTTTAAATTATTTATTATGAATTTTTAGGTCTCTATTTTAAGTTTATAAAAATTTCTTGTCCTAATAAAGCTTATATATATTGATTTTTGTTTTCTTATTTCATTAGTGATATAATATAAAGGTATTTTAAACTTTTGGATGAATCTTTTCTTTAACAAAAAAAAAAACACTTTTTTTTCAAAACCTCATAACTTTGAGCCAAGGTAGAGGCCTAAAGACTTTATCAAAAAAAAATTTTAATGTCAAATTATTAGACTCATCAAAATGCAACGAAATGGAGATATTCGAAACTGATACATCAATTTTTTTTTTCTCCATACATTGACGCTCCACCCTAATGTGCATGTCCCGATGATATGTTTTTAGTAATTGCACGCTTTTCGTCAATAAAAAAAAAAAAAATAATTGGCGCAACAGGTCGGTATGGACCCAAGCCTAGCTTCTCACAACCATTCGTCTTGTGTGAGTTTTTATTTTTGGGACGAATGGAAGGGATCTACAATTTTATGGCGAGTCCAAACGGCCAATTGAGAAGCTCTTTCATGACAGTTATACTCTCGGATGTTTGTCAGACGTTCGCGAGAGGTGGCGCAGTGAAAAAAACCTTAAGTTGGAATTTGGGTTTTTCTCGGGATTCGAACCTGGGACCTCGCTTAGTAGTCCAACACACTAACCACTAAGCCACTGCGCCGTCAATGCATAGTTTAAAATTGAGTCATCAAAAAAACATCAACTCTGTATATTTAACTGTCAAAACACAATCAGGGGTATCGTGAACAAATTCCGATGGAAATGTTTCTTTTGTCACCAATGTAAATCAGATTGCTGAATTGAAAACATTCCGTGGGAAATATTATTCCCGATAGGGGAAAATATCATAATCCACCTGAGGATTACATTCACCCCTATCGGGAATAATATTTCCCATGGATTTTTTTCAATTCAGCAGTCTGATTTACATTGCTGATAAGGGATATATTTCCATCGGAATTTGTTCACGATACCCCTGATTTTATTTTTGCTAATAAAAAAAAAAACGCTTCCATTTACAGATCAAATCATTCAATTTAACGACTATGCATAAATGAAACTTTATCCCACATTTGCTGGGGGCTGTCATTTGTTTCCAATGAAACTTATTAACGGAGTAAAATGTACATACGACATTCCCTATTATTCTGGTACAAAAGGACGTTAGCCTCTTCTCCACATTTCCCTATTCTAGGCACGATTATAAAATTAACCAAGTTAACTTCCAAACCATCATCATGTCACACGCAACACGACACAGACTACGGCAGCTGACAGCAGCCACGACGACCAGCATCAACATACGCCAGCGTACAATTACATACACTGCTCCACCGTACATTATGATACAATTAATCGTGAACAGAATATTTGATAAGGACTTTTGAATAGATGCTCCACCATGTGCACACAAAACGTCTTCCTGGAGATCCAAAATTAATAAAAAAAAAAACACGAGCCGCAACCATGTTTGTTTTGTCGTTTGCGCCTTCGCGCCTGTTCTTGGCGAGTTGTGTGCTTTGCGGGCGACAGTTTTGTAAAATTTACAGGCACAAGAACAACAAAAAGAATGACAGTGCAAAGAAGCGGAATTCGCGCACTTTACCTTTGTTTGACATGTGGGTAGGTTTTTGCGGTATAGGTATACTCTCCTCCTCGATCGTCTCTAATGCTATCTTCTTACGTAGGTGTGATGTAAATATTTAGATTCCTCAGTGTTTCTTTTTTCTGTCTTTTTGGAGAAAATATCGCGCACATGTGCGATTTACATTTTTACCTCATTCGGTATGAGGTAGACGTTTGGCAGGCGGGCTAGAATAGAGGAAATTTATGTTCAAAGTTGTGTTGTATCTTTTTTGTCACCTCAATTGAATAACAACTAAATATTGAACAAAATAGAAATATAGCAGAAATAGAAGAAGACAAAACTAACTATAGTGGGGGAGTTGGCAGGTCGATGACTTCGTTCGCTGGTGTGTATGCGTGAGTGTTACTGTTTCCGGTTATGAAGCCTTGTGGAAAATAAATTGCGTATCAAAAATACTTGAGATGCTGAATTCGCTTATAAAGAATCATCCATTCGTTTTTTTAGTCATTTGAGCTACTTTTCGTGACATAACATCACGCCAATGCGGTTCGTTTTCTTCCCACATGAGTCACGTGGGACTAACTGTCATATTTATGTTTCAACAAAACTTAATTATTTTGACATTTAACAATTTGGCTGCGTGCAAAGATAAAATTACTTCCCCTAATTAAAGTTTGACGTCAATGAAGTTAATGGCGGTAGTTGAACGAAACGACTTTAAATTCAAGATACATCGTCATTGATCGGTAGGTATAGTCACTATATTGACAATGTTTAAATAGAACACTTTATGTTGCTTTTTTACTAAACGAGCCTTTTTTGTGTCCGCTAGATGTACGACACAAGTTTGTAATTTATTTGATACTCGTACCTACAAATATGCGTGAAAATTATAATTTCACTCGACGAGGAACTACTCAACTCCTTATTTCTATCTGCATGTGTTGTCAGCACGCATCTGTTAATATTGATTCTAATTGAACAAATTTTCAGTATTATTATGCTGCCACACTTTTGAATAAAATCTAAAGCATGTTTAGTTCATAACTGATCTTATGCTGTGCTGTCAAAAATATTGAGCTGTTTTTTAGCGGGTCGCCACTTAACTCCAATCAAAACAACGTCCATAAAATCAGCATAAACCACATAAGTAGGCGGCTATTCATAATTATCATATAATATCATATCATATATGAAGCTCTGCTTAGCTTGTTTCTAATTAGAAGAATCCCACTAACAATTCTGTTTTCTTGTCGTCATATTCTTCTCCACTCAGAAGTCAGAACCTGTTTCGCTTCCTCCACAAAATGTGTTTTTTATTTTTATTCCTTAACCTCTACAACTAGAATCCACGTTAATTGATTACCTGTTGCTGCATCTACCTATACCTACCCGTAGAATCTTCAATTTCGAATCCAATGTAGGTACAGGTAAACTACCGACGAACAGGGTTAGAAACAGAGACAGGAGAGAGAGAAACAAAAAAAAATCCAAATCCTCATTTTGTTACTGCTTCGTGTGTTGCTGTCGAGGGAAAAGAATAAAATTCCAGTCGCCAATTCACGGTCATTTCTACAATCTGTACAGCTATTATGCTTCATGCGGGTATATATTCATGTGTTTCTCTTTGCCGGTCGCTGGATGATGCCCTTTTCTTGTTTGGATCTGTGTGCATCCATTTATGGGCTTGTTTGCTGTCATTGCCATAAATGAACTGGCTTAAGTTAGAATTCTAATTTGAGGATTCTATTGCCTTAATAATGTGTATCGTGTCTATGTCCGCCTTCTTTTAAATAACGCAACAGGTAAAGCCTATGAAATTCCCAAGTAGAATGTAGAATCCTGTTGAGCTTGCACACTTCCCACTTGAGAATTGCACTCAAATACAAATAGAACAGAAGCGATTTTCGCGAAAAACTTACCAGGACTCCAGCTGTTGACTTGAATTTAAGTCACTAGCCAAATTGTTCCCACTTAATTTACATACAAATTGTTTAACACAAGCTAAATTCAACACAAACCATAAAATTCAAAGAAAATCAAAATAAATTTCAATCAGTTTAAACTGTCAAAAAAAAAAACCTGCGCAATCCACTCAAAAAGCTTTTGCTGCGTTCAGACAGGTAGAGCAACAAGAGAGTCAGCATCTAACTTAAAGGCGTGTTCTCATTGCAATTTGAAAAACATGCCCAGTAAAGTGAAATTAAAACCGATTCATTTGTTTTCGATTAATTGAATGCATGGAATTCCGTAACATGTTCCTCCATCGCAAAGGCATACTTATGCAAATTCCTTTAGCATTTGGTTGCATTGATATCAACTTTTGAAATCAAGATCAAGGCTTTGTTACTTCATACAAATAAGAAAAACGAGTAAGAAAAGCAAGTGAAAAGAAACCCTAAGATGGGTGCAGTGCGAGTTAGAAGAAATACGAACGAACTGTGATGTCGTTGGGAATACAACTTGTTTTCTTGGATATTCGCAATAAGCGTATTTTATAACGTCAAATGCTTTTTATGGCGATTTGAAATAATTAAACTTCTTAAGTCAGCAGTGAAGTAGCTGATCAAGTACTTTAGAATCGAGTTTTGCAGCTAACGTCATTTAACTGGATCCTTAGCGTGGTTGTCTCTTATTAACAGAAGCATGATTAATTGGTGATGTGCAAACCGCTTGCGTTTGTTTGGCTGTAAATTCCTCAACTCCTTGAATTCTGGGTATTATGTTCTTGCCCCAACTTGGGAGTGTCGTATAATTACTTACGCTTATATAGGTATTTATTCGTTGCAGATTTCGGCTTCCAAAACAATACAAATGCGAGGTGTTTCAATTTCTCACTGAGTATTTTGCCAATCGGCATCTATGTCAGATAGGTGGTGGTTATTAAGCAATCCGCTCCACTGTCAGTGTTGTTTACAAATGTAAGGTTCTCAAATTCATTGATGGATCAGTTTGATAGGCACTTGGTTCAATTTATTTATTTAATTTATTTCAATTTATCACATTTCTTTAGTTACGGTCAAAGAAATGTCTATCATTTTGAAGTTATTCAGCAGTTCCCCAAAATTTCGCTTTAAATTCACTATAAAAACCGCGCGCTAAAAGTCGTAGGTACCATAAAACTATTAATGGTAATTAATGCACTTAAAATTCCGTTCGCATTCCAGTTTCTGCGAAAGTAATTTCGGAAAAGAGCATTGCACTCGACATCGATACAACTAAAACAAACCGAAGCGTCTGTAATGTGTATTTTATTTCATTATAAATTATTTATGAACATTCATCATTCAAAATTATTTTAAATGCAAATATCAGTAAATATTAATCGAATTCAAGGCTACAGATAGTCTCGTATACTTTGTTGGGCATATTTTGAAATTATCATCTAGAGGATGATAATGTCAGATGCTTTTGTCAAATTTTGACACCAAAATTTAGTAAGCCAACTTAATGTGATAATTTAAAATTTTGTTAATATTGTTACCAGCAGAGAATGAAAAAAATGCTCCTCATTGAATAGAACTAGCAGGAATATAAATAAAAAACACAAATTCGACTACGTACCTATGTATATTTTTAACGGAAATATTGTCAGCGATACGTGAATGGACTACGTGAATACTTAATTAAATCAATTTTGTTAGCTATACCTGTTTACACGTGATAATTATTCGTACGCGCATAGCTTTGTATGTATGAAACCATGAATTGAGTGATTACCGGTTGGATTAGCAGGCCTTTTTTGCTTCTACTGTTGTCCGCAATAGCTGTTGTTACGATGATGCTATAAAAATATTATAATTTCATTTTCTTCAGTTGTTTGTCAATTTGACGCATCTGTCGCTTCGATGAGATCAAGTGTTACAATTCAATTGAACTTAAGCAGTACAGCACTTAACAAACCAAAATTAAAGGTGTTTGAGTTGACTGCAAGTTAAGGTCAAGGTGGACTGTAACAACAGTAAGCCTATGAGAATTATAGGTGTTACAGGTTATGCTGTGTTATGTATGCGATAACCTTCACTTTGGTCGTCATGTGAGCATGTAGAGATTTTTTTTTCAATTAGTTGTTCCGATTGAGGTAGAACAAATGCCTTTTCGCTGTTCGTATGTTCGATATTGACCTCGAAGTTTGCAGGAGTTCTGAATAGAGAAGCATATTTCAATAAGAAATCAATCAAATTTTTGGAACTGATAGATAGAAATGGAATTTATGATGCAAATGAGTAATGATTCTATTCTGATATTGGATTGGATTGTTGTGTTGTAAAGCGAAAGTCGATTTGAGGTTATCTCCACAAATGTGTTCGTTTAAATTGCTCTGATTAGCATTTTCCAGCAATACAATTTTACGGCCTTAAGCTAAGTACGCTGCTCGAGCTAAATTTTAGCTCCCATACCAAATTCTCTTCAAAATTTAGCCGATTGGTACGCAGCTCGAGCTAAAAAATAAAAGTTTTGTTTTAGAATGTACTTTATGAATTTATCAAAATTTAGTGTGGCCATTTAATGGCTTGGCGCATTTTCTCAAGATAAGTTGCGACAGATCATTGTGTTCTGTTGGGGAAAAGGATGCAAGGATGAGCTTTTTTAATTATTACATTGACGAAATGTAGGTACCGACCTAGAATTTGAAATATGAGAGAATTCAATTTTTGATGTAAGTTTTTTTCAATGAACAGCTGTTTTTCTGTGACACTCACCCATAGAGTACTCTATGTCAAAATTTAGCTAGAATTCTATCTAATGTTTGGAGAGAAAAGTTGGAAAGCAGCTAAAATTTAGTTTTGCTCGAGCAGCGTACTTTAAAACAAAAATCTTTAAAAATGTTGTCCCTAATATAATATGAATCAAAGCAAATTATCAAGCAGTAATTAGTCAAGTAAAATTTGTTCCCCACTGACAAAAAGTCTACACTAGCTTTCTTTATTTGGTAGAATCATCCTCACGACATGTCTCCTATACAAATGCGTACCTACTTAACTAAATATTTTTCATTATCGATAAAATTATAGCAAAAGTACAACAAACCACCCGCATCAGCATCACTGACAACTGAACTAACCACACATTTAACGAGTGTAACAAAAAAGCTCAACAAACATACCTTTGAAATTCACACAAGCCAAGAGCAAAGACGCGTTGGCCTGAATTTTCTGTCAATCAAAGTTTTAACACGCACACATGCTCCGTAAATTGTTTTCATCAGGATCGATATCCATTGGGATTTGGTTGTTGTGCTTGTTCAATTCAATCAGTTATTTTCCAACCGGAACAGTAGAAATCTACTACAATATTTGCAAAAAGTGCTACAAATTCCGTTCAAAACATCAGCTCGATGTACAGTGTACACAATTCGAGTAATCGTCAAGGCATTCGCACATGTCGCCGCGAAAATTCGTTGGACGTGATTTAAAAATCGAATTATTTTCAATATTGACAAGGAAAATAAAAATTTTTCAATAAAATTTCTATCGCTTAATGCTCCGACAATATGCAAGACCAAGTTAAGCGCGAAATCGACTTAGTTTACAATTATATTATAACCGAAGCGTATACCTTTGTACAGTGCAATGAAATCGAATTTCTAGACGTTGAATGTAAGAATGTAGAGGATGTAAAGTGCGGCAGCCGCTTGGGTTGTCCTTTGTGTAAATCATTTTGGGAATAAGTGAAATATTTGCGATTGTTTTGATTACCATCGAATAATGCGTATTTTCAAATAACCGGCGGCATCAGGCAGTTATGTCAAACGGACATGCTCGACACCACCGTTTGTCCATGCACATGCACAACAGGAAACATGTTGCGTAAACAAAACGGGGCGAAAGCTCTGTCGCGACAGCAGCTGCAGTTGTCAATCACGCCATGCCGCTAGCTTCGTCGCCGTAGTGCGCAACGCAATACGCAACAGCCACCGTTTGTTTCATTCGTTTCGAAATTGTTGAAGTGACCTGTGAATTGATTTCATCTCCCTGGAAGTGAAGTGTGAAAGTTCTTTTGCTTTGGAAACAGTTAGAAAATTTTATTGTTTTTTTTTGCTTTACCGAAGCAATTACCGTTGAGTGACATACATAGAAGTAAATTTACAGCGAACTGTTAAACAGTTAGCCTTGAAATTAATTTTGGAAGCTAAAGGAAGGGTTTGTATGCCTTGAGCAGGGTGGTTTTTATAAGAAGACAAGTGGATGTCCAAGATCCTTTTTTTGTTCCAAAAAAATCCCATTTTTTACATTTTGAATGTACAATTTTATTTTTTTTTACGCAACAATTGCGCACTGGCTGTGGCTTGTAGTTTTCTGTAGAATTAGATGACGACAGGGACTCTTGTATCATCGCCTTCCACTGAGATCTGCAGTTATGCACAAGCACATGCGTTCCTTTCCAGTTTCAAAATTACCTATACAACATGCACAGTTGGAAAAAAATGTTTTGCTTTTTTAGTGTGTTATCTTGGACAGTTATTGAACAAATAACAAAGGACGACTGATAACCAGATGCCATCCATTTAAAACACGCCTTGGGAGTTTAGGGTTCAAGGAACCAGATCTGAGGTTACGGGCACAAGTTCGTGGATTTGATATTACCATTCCTGCTCGGTAGCCTAGCGCACATCTCCTTTAAAATTTGTGAGGTGGTTTTGCTTTAATTGATCTCAATCTGGACTTATCGCCTTCTGAAGGCGGCCATTTTGAAATTTCTACAATTCAACTACGCTGTTACAGACCTATTATACTCTGCCCATGGCGACGAGGCATGTACTTTAATTAGTCAGCATTGACGAACGCCAAGAGGTATACTACTTCAGCATTGTGTTTTTTTTTACAAATAAACTTTGATTGCTTCCAATGCATGTGCTGTGTCTTAAGCTCTGGTTCTCGGCTTGTTTACAGGACTATTACTAGCTTTCTATATTATCCCTTGAAATAACACAACGTTTATTCCGCTTATGCGCATCTTCAGCGTTTGTTCCACAAATGGGTATTACAGAAACAAATATTAATGTTTCTCTTGCCGTTTATAAAGCTTCTGCAAAGAATTAGGTTCTCTGCAGGTGTAATACGCCATAACGAAATGTATCACATCAAAATTTTTCACAATTCCACATCAATACTCCATCCAAAAAGCACACTAACTCCCTTGATTTTTTGTTATTCTCTTTCCAGTTCGTGACATCTTCCACGAGGATAATCGCTTGGCTCCGCCAGCGTCCCCCGAACCGAAACTATTATCACACCATCACCACACCACATACACCAAAAATAGTAGCCCCACGTTAGAAACAACAACAGCGCCCACCCTGCCCATTAGCCGAATAGCAGCCGACGACTGTCCAACAGCAACACCAGCGGAACCCACAGTTCATTCATCGCCTCCGCCACGGCCAAGACGATTTTTCTCGTCAATCCTTGGTGGGGACCATCCGTACGGAAGTCGTGGTCACGTTCTCACACAAGCCCAGCGCAAGGAATACCCCACTGAGGTGGTGGTAGCATCAATACCGCCAGTAGCCTGCGTCGAAGAAGGAATTTCTGATACTGATTCCGATTCGGATGACCGCAAGCTAATTGTTGACGAGAAACCGATTGTACCAGAAGAGAAACCGCTCAGTTTGAGAACGACAAAAACACCGCCACCAGCGGAAACACGTCCCAGTCCGCCTCCACCACCCGAACCGGCAGTACGGTGTTCGGTGATACAGAGAACACCAAAGCCCAGTGAAAAACACGATACCCGCCTTCCGCTGTCATTGTCTCTGGCTCATTTGGGTCCGGAACAAGACCAGCCCATAGACTATCACGTTCCAAAGCGACGAAGCGAGTTCGAAGACGAAGAAAAAGCAGCCGAGCGTGAGCGACGCATCCGAGAGGCCAGGCGACGAAGTGCGATATTGGCGGCCCGAGCGGTCCTTGCTCATCCACGATTGGCCAAACTGAGTGGCATTTTAGCGGCGGCAGCAGGTCACGGACGTTCCTCAAATAGCGGCGGAGGAGCTGGTAATTCTGGTCAAAGTTCTGCTGGTGGTCACCAAAACGGAGGAGCAGCTGGTCTAAGCTTTAGTGTTGGTGGACAGTTTGGCGGCGGAGGTGGCAACAGTTCGGCGAACGGTGGTAGCCTAGGCGGTGGCACAGGCGGCAGTAGCGGCGGCGGCGGAGGAGGTATGGGCGGAGGGCGTGACGGACGCTCGAATTACGGTCCAAATAGTCCACCAACGGGGTCACTGCCTCCATTTTACGAGAGCCTAAAAGCTCAGGGCGTAGGCAACAACATGAATTCCTTCAACGCGGCTAACAACAATTTTTTGATACAAAACGCAGCCGCCTATCTGATGGGTGGCGGCGATGGTGTAGGTATTAGCGGTGTCGGGGGAAGCGGCCAGGGCAACTTACCGGAGATGACGCATCTGGGCTCGACGACGTCCTTTGTCAACGGCCAGGGTAACAATTCTACAAACGGTAATCATATTAATGGTCTAAACTCAAAGTATCCCATGTTCAATCACGCAGCGTACGGTATCATCCTGAAGGACGAACCAGACATCGAGTACGACACGAAGATCGATATCGGCAGCTTTTCGCAGCAGGGCATCCTATCTCACAACGGCGCCAATCAGGGGTGCTATAGCAATGTCAATGGCAACACCAACAACGGGGGATACGAAGTCAACGACTCCATCATGACCGAAGTGGTGGATCCACTTCAGTTTACGGCGACGCTAACATTCTCTTCGCCAAATGATCATATTTTAGATACACTGTCTGATGCTGTGGATTTGAGTTCATTCCTGCAGCGCCTGCCAAGCGATGATTCGCCGAGTCCTGATCAGGACTTGGAGTTGGCATCAACACCTTCACTGACTCCGGATTCGATTACTCCAGTCGACGCGGTCAGCTGTATAGACGCCTTTCACGAGAATTTGCTGCAACAAATCACCGGTACTCCGGGTTCGCACAATGGCCGTGGTAGCAATGGAAACAACTGCTTTGACACGACGCGTTTCCACCTGCAAAGCAGCAAAATGTATCAAGAGTCACCGCCTCCAAGCTACCAGCAGGCTCATATGCATCTGCAACAACAGCAGCAGCATCATCAGCAGCAACAGCAGCAACAACAACAGCAACAACATCATTTCTCAAATCAACAGCACAACTCCCACCCTCATCACCATCATCATCAGCAGCAGCATCCACATGTACAACATCAGCAGCAGCCGCAGCAGCATCAGCAACAACAACAGCATCCTCATCATCATAACAATCATCACCAAGGAATGTTGTCCCATGCGCTAAATAACAGCAACTACCATCACATGGGCAGTGACAACAGCAATCTGTCGCTGCCATCACCTTCCTCGAGCAGTAGTCACCAGATGTCGAATGCGTCAACCGGCACTCTGGATCCGGTCGATGCCAAGCCCATCATCCAAAGTGTAAGTCCAACGTCTTCTCAGCTATCAGGGAAGTTGAAGAGGGAACCCAACCACCAGCAGCAGCGGTTCACAACGACAAATGGTATTGTGGTGAGCAGTGTTGGGGGCGCTGCTGTCCAGGCACTTTCGCCGCACGTACCACCGTTGCATGAGACCAAGTTCCATATACTACAGCAAAGGGTAAGCATCTAAAATATTCCTTTTTTTGAGTGGACCGTGCAGTGTTTGTGCGTCCCAGCAAAGAAATTGTGATATTTTTCATGTTTTTTCCCCTTGTGAGTGGTTGTGGTACTTGTTTGTGGTGGTGGTAGTGGTTTGTCTTGCTTAAGTGTATACTCTGTATTATATACCTAAAATCGTAAAGAAAATCCTCTTCAAATTGTTTTGCGGACTTAACCAGTACTGGGTTTTGTTAAGCAGTCTGATCTACGATTTTTCCTGTTGTGGATCGTAAGACTATTCGCTGCCATAATTCCTATACAACTTTCTGGATATTTTAGTCTACAGAAGTAACAGTGAAGACAACATCGGAATAGCTCTTGGAGAAGGGCTTCCTACAGCGCTCTTATGTCAAGCGATTATCAGGTGTTTGTGGATGCAGTCCGCACAAGTCTTCCCCAACACTTTTCAACTTCTGATCCTGTGCCTTGCTAACTTTAATTGAGAAGCAGATTTTTAAAGGCGACTGTTTCAGTGACTACACAACAATTTTCTGTCGCTGTTTTTTTTTTTTCAGGGGCTGCTCTCTGTCCTGTATTGCAGGCAGTAGAACTGACAATGTTTTTTGTTGCGACCGCTCATACGTTATACTTGTTATGGATTGGATAGTCAATCAGTTTAAATTTGTTGCTCGTAGTAATGTTCGAAGCACTTTGTGTGCTTTTCTAGACATTTTCATTTTAACCTAAGCCTGTTATGCCGAACGTTCCCTTTTTTTTTTAGAGGAATGCGATTAGTGTAGTATCTAAACGTTTTCTAGATTGAGCTACCTAATGCATTGTCGCCGCAGCTATCAGTATGCTTGCTGCATCTCGAAGACAAATTACCTCTGCTGCACAGCCTGAGTGCATATTTCTTAATCAGATGTTCTTGTAAAATTTGCGCCCCCAGTTCTGCGTACCTAATTCACATCCGTCTCTCCGTCCAACTTGAACATCTAACTCATTCATTAAATCTAATTGTGTATGCATTCCCCCTATTTCTCTTTCCAGTTGGGACTGCCGCCCGAGGTCCAATTAGAGTTCGTCAACGGTGGTCATGGCATAAAGAATCCCCTCGCCATCGAGAACACCCATGGTCATCGTATCCGCGAAGATGAGAAGAACAAATCCGTTGTTGCTACCGTCTGCGAGGATGATCCGACGAAATTCATCTGCCGTATCTGTTCGAAGACATTCACCCTGCAAAGACTGCTGAATCGACATATGAAATGTCATTCGGAAATCAAGAGATACTTGTGCACGTTCTGTGGCAAAGGCTTTAACGACACCTTCGATCTGAAGCGACACACACGAACGCACACCGGCGTCCGTCCATACAAGTGCAACCTGTGCGAAAAGAGTTTCACCCAACGGTGTTCCCTCGAGTCCCACTGCCTCAAAGTGCACAGCGTGCAACATCAATATGCTTACAAGGAGCGTAGAGCTAAGGTTTGTTCACAACTAATCTTTTCTTTTTCGCGTCAATTTTGGTAAGGTTCTGCTCTATTCTAGATGTACGTGTGTGAGGAGTGTGGTCATACAACCTGTGAACCAGAAGTCCACTACATTCATCTCAAGGAAAATCATCCCTATTCACCGGCGCTGCTCAAGTTCTACGATAAACGTCATTTCAAGTTTACAAATTCGCAGTTTGCCAACAACTTGCTGGGCCAATTGCCGATGCCGGTACATAATTAAGACAAAAATGCTGGACATTTTTTCGAAATCTAGTTGGCGTTCCTTTTTTCAATGCTAGTAATTACCGAAAGTGGATTCTGTTTGTGGAACATTAGTTGGATTTCAGTTCTGTATAAGAAGAAAACCTTTATTTTGTTGCAATAATTTTAATTTTTCATTGGATTTTGTTTATTTTTCTTTTTTTTTATGAGAAAACTGTTACAACTTTTGCGTTATTTTTTTTCGTATCAATCAAGTTATGAATATTCAGTAGCACTTTTCCAATCTTTTTTTTTTCTACATTTTGCAAATGGATTTTGTTACAACCCTGTTCTTCCCCCAGCTAGAACTAAGCTAAATAAATTTGTTTCATAATTTTAGGCATTTTGTCTTTTGGATCACGAACAGAACAATGACACACTTTCGAAGCCCACCTTCTACTGTCCATAAGTGAACGCAACCAGCTCATGTATAAATAATTAGGCAATAAGTTTAATTTAAATAAAACATTAAACAAATCTACGCAAACTGTACTGATATTGAATCTCTTAATTCGTTAGACCTAAGCATTTTAGTTTCTAAGTTCTTAGTGTTTGATTACTTGAAAAGTGATTAAAAACAAACTTTGGACACCTTGTTTATGGACAGTAGAAAGGGGACAGCACACCAACGCCTTCCGCAAATAAAATAAAAAACTATTCAATTTGAAAGAATGCAGCAGCTACTTAAAATCAAAACTACAATTCGGGTAAATTGTGCAATCAAATATGGTGATGGAACAAAAAAAAACAAAACATTTATATTACGTACTTGTAAGTTTTGAGGGAGTTTTCCTTTGGATGGTCCTCCCTCGCTGTTTATAAATCTAGCCTATAAGCTCACAAAATTGAAATGTATTTGAAAGGAAATTTAAAAGAAAAACCACCAACTAACTGAATACGATTAGAAATATAAGCGAAAGACTTTAGAATATACACATGTACTTAAAAAAGAAGCGCACACTTATATACGATGAACAATATATTTATTTAATTTGTTTTTTTTTTATAAAGAATTCTACGATTTAATTTACCATTATTGAATCTTCCAACCCTTCGGCTTTAAATCGAAAGGACATAATTTCTTATTTTGTTTTTTTTTTTAAATTAAAAGAAAATGAATTGCATTTTGGGAAATTCACTAGAGCTGAAATAATGTAGTCTTAAAAAATATTCACTAGTGCGTAAGTTGCTTAAAATAATGTATTCGAGCGTAAGAAAATATAAATTTAGTTTTAATTCTATTTTTTTGTTTAATTTAATAATGCAATGGAGCGCGAGAGTGAGAAAGACAAAAAGAAGAATTCAAGGAAACTAAAAAGAATGTTTTCCTTTTTAACAAGTTAGATTTTTACTGAAGAACAAAAAATGAATAAAAATATAAAGTTATTTAAAAAAAATACATGTTTTGAGTTTTTCATTGCCAAGCATCCACAAGACTTCAATATGGGCGCGCTGTTTTCGTGCAAGCGTCGTTTTGTGAGCTTGGGCCAGTGTTGCCGATGGTCAAAAAGATAAAGTTTCCAAAAAGTGTCCGAGAAGTTTAAAAGGCACCTAATACAAATGAGCAAAAATAACAAAGTAAAACACAGACCATAAGCAAAGATAATGGAATACAGAGATATATAACTTTCCAGTGGAAAGGCGGCTGCCTACAAGCTGTTTTCCCGTAAAATTCATGAAGTCCCGCACATATCAGAGATGAATGAATAAAAGAGATGGATATCTTTCGTACGTCTATCCCCCCAAAACCCATTTGCTTACATTGTTGTTATTGTAATTTGAACCCCCGTCTGTGAATACGTGTGAGCTACAAAAAAGCATGTTGCTAAAGGCCGGCCGGTTGTGAGAAGCTATTTTTTTTACTTGAATGTGATATTCTTGAAAATCATAAGTATTTATTGATCAGAAATGTGATTGAAATATACACTTAAGTGTTATTACATCATATTTCTAAAATTAATAATAAAAAACAACATAAAGGACTAATTCGCAATAAATATACGAAAACTGTGCAATTTATGGGACAATAAAAAACGATTTCTTATTCAAATTTTGTTGGTTCCATCTATTATTAATTATTTAAACTAGCACAATTTCGAGGCGACATTTATTGTAAACAATGCCGCAACAATTTGAATTTCAATCCTTTCACTTGGCAAATTCATTCACGCCCAATATGTGGCTCTAGCATTCTATGGATAAATCCAAGATGGTTGTCATTTTGTTTCACTTATTTTTCGCATAGAACCACGAACGCTAATTATGTTGGCGTCATATTCTGGGCAGAGGTGGTATGGAAGTGACATTTCATTTCACTAGCAGTCCATATATAATAAGTCAATGGCAGTTACATTTAAATAAAAACAAAGGATAGATAATATATATAATATATTATGGGTTGTGTCTTCTAGGCGACAGTTGGCAGTATTGCCGTGTGGTTGTTTATTACGTCAACAAACGTAGCAAAAAGCCAAAAAGAGGACGGCTACAGTGCATATGCAAACAAATTGAACACAAAGCAATATGTTGACTTCAATAATTTGAAAGAAGTTGGATAAAACAAAATTAAATATGGCAAACAGAAAACGCTAGGGGTGCAACTGCGTCAGAATTCAACACGGTCAACTCCCTCAAAGCACCGAAAAAATTTAAGAAAGGTTAAGAAAGTTTGATGAAAACAAAAGAAAAAAAAAAAACATTTAATAAAAACAAATGTTTAGTTGATGATTATATTCCACACCGACCAGACCGTCAATTTTGTGCAATATCTGTAATATGAAAGTAATGGAAGATGTTCTACACTTTTCTAGCAATATGTGCAATTTTAAGGGAATTTCGGAAACAATTCTTCGGTTCTTTTATTCTGGATGAAGAAGCTGCAATCGGTATCTTAAATGGAGAACAAGGTTGGGATCTATTGTTCAATTACACAGTGAACGCGCTTCGCTACAGAGAATGCATCATCGAGGAAGACGTCTTAAACATACGGATAAATTAAAAAATGTAAATCATAGACAAAATTATGATTATTTAAATGTCAATCTGGTAGACAATAAAGTCAACAACTACTACTGAAAACAAATGTCGGACTTTACTTTTCGCGCCACCTCTCGTGAACGTCTCACACACATCCAAGAGTATAACTGTCTTTGGCCGTTTGGACTTGGCACAAAATTGTAGATGCCTTCCATTGGTCCCAAAAAAAAATAAGAAATAAAACCCATACAAAAACGAATAGTTGTGAGAAGTTAGGTCTAGGGGACCAACGGACCCGTTGTGCCAACTATTTATTAATTTTTATTTTACTTTTCACTTTATGGTCACCAGTGGTAAGAAGCAGTTTTCTCGAATACAAATTTAAACTCAATAGTTTGCGAGAGAAAGAGTGGATTCTGTGTGTATTTTACAGAAGGGGAGCTGTGTCCTTTTATAGTGCGATACAACATTTTGCCGGGTACAAGAATAGCTGTAAAATTGTAACCGCTCGTTATCGGAAACTGGCTTCTCTATATGAGATACAACACCAACCAAAACGTACTGCTAAATGAAAGTCAGATTTTTATTTTAAAAAGATTTTATTTTAACAATACGTACGTGGAAAATTCTACATTTCTATGCGGTTTTCACTGGTTTTGCTGTTTTTGCTTTACAATATTTCAACAGTATTTTGTATTCTACATAAGATTACGAAGTGAATTTGGTTCCTTATAAATGTGGCTATATCTATATAAATTATTTATATTAAAAAACTGTTACATTTCAATAAAGAGTTAGAAAGAAATTTGTGCGCAGGAACTTATCAATAATCATTGTAACATCAAAAAAGTTATTTTAATCTTTGAACAAGACATGTTATTGAATCTTAGAAGCACAATTTTCTCAAAAATAGTCACAATTCACACCCAAAAAAAAACACAAATAACTTGGTAATCTCACTTCTGCCTTTCTCATTAAGGTTTGCTAAGTTGTGAATTGTTTATTTGTCGACTAGTAACTGTTGACAGAATAAAAATTCCAACATTTACTTAAAAATGAAAATAGATTAAATCCTATATAAAAAAATAAGAACGTCATACGTTTTATAGGCGGTCGCAGTTCGATACAGTATCTTGCAAAATATCGTTTGATAGCGGGTGCAAAATTCCAACAAAATACAGCTCGGCTAATACATATATCTGAATTAAATTAAACAAATTTACTTATTGTAGTGATATACATAATTTTTGTTAATATAAATGTTCAAAATATCAATAGTCATCTATTAAATCTACAAACGCTTTTCATTTAATGGTATTTAGGAAGTTTTTGCTTACAAGTACATAATATGTAGGTATATGATTTTTTGTTATCCCTTTTTCAAGATTAATATTCCTTAATAGTATTGTAACGGTTTCATTGCATTTTAACGTTTTTATTGTATAATGTACGTTTTATTTATTTTAAAGCTAATTGAATTGATTTTCTAATAATTTAGACCTCACTGTAGGCATGTTCGTTAGTAACTGTCTAGTATCTACTTTATTTTTGTAAAATATTTATTTCCCTTTTTTCGATATGAATACTATTTTCGGTGATGTTCGGCTTATTATTATATAATTGATCATGTTTTGGGTTTAAGGGAAAATTGAAATTCTCATTACCAAAAGATATATATTTAAAAAGCAAAATAGAAAAGAAAACAGTTCCACGGACAACAATTTAAGTAATATTAAGGTTCTGTGTCGCATACGCAACGTGGGAAAAGAATACCAAGAAGAAGTTTTTATGGGAGTGGCTGCACTGTTAACTATGTCTAAGGTTTAGGATTAAAAATGATAATTCGCCTTTGAATATAGGCAATTTGAAATGAAGGAACAGTGACAGAAAATAGTTTTCAATTGGCCTACATTCTGATTCTGGTTGACAGCTTTGAATAGAATACACTTTGCATTGGTGTAAGAAACTGTTGGCTTTTGTTGGTTATACAATCGTCCTTATTCCAACTAAATGTAAGTTCAAGATCTTTCTGCTGTTGTAAAGACTGTCAGAAAACTGTCAAAGTGGATTTTACTTTATTTTACTTTACCCTCCTCTGCGCCAAGGATGTGTAATCTTCCTAGATACTAATAACCCGAGTGCAAGTAGCATGGACGATTCGCAAACCTGAGTTAACTCCCTTATTAAAAAACAAATGTGCACAAATTAGTCAGCTAGCAAACGTCAGTTACCATCAAACAGTTAAAGTTACTGGTGTGTAACCAGTTGAAAATTTGTAAGCAGAGTTTATTAAAACTCTCTGTTCTGTCAGCAACTGCAGTATTCTGGTTTGCTTACTTAGGTACTTAAATGTACTTAAACATTGCAGCCATAGTTAGCTTTTCAATTCGTCCTTTTGAAAAAGGCAAGAATGTGAAGGCAATTTTGTTCATATAGGATTTAGCCGTAGTGACCCAAATAGCGGCTGAAAATTGAGAGTTTTGGACATACTACATGAGTCAGGATTCATAAAATATTTTGCTTAACTTATTAATTAACCATCCACTTTGCAGGAATACGGAATGTATTTTATCTGATCAACAACCACATCTCTTCGTTCTTAGTCCACTTTAAGAAGAACAATTTTTTAGAACGAATATGAATATGACATTGGATGGTTTTGTTTTCGCCTTTACGGTATTCTAGCGTTTAACACGAGACAAATGACTTTGTAATGCGAGACAGTTCCAAAAAGGATGGTTCAGCTGTCGACAACAGAGTCAAAGTCGTGCACTGTCTAATTATGGGCCGCAACTTACTTAAAACAGTTTTTAATAATTTGGATCTACAAAGAACAAGGTGCATGGGATATAGTCAAAAGCCAAATAGACAAGAATCGTTCCACTGCAATATGTAGCAAACTTCTTGCAACAAAAGATTCAAAACGATGTATCCAAAAATTGTTTACAAATACAAACTAACAAACTAAAATCAGGAGTACGGTTTATTATAAATTTAATATGTATATCTGAAACAAATTTAGGAAAAACACAGCTTCCAACTGATTCATATCAAATAACTACCAACTAAACAACTGTAATTGTGCGAGTCTTTCAGTTAAAAAAAATGATCTCATTTAGGCAACAAAATTACAACAACCAAAGACAAAAATCCCGAAATTCTTGAAGAAACATCATTTCAAGCGACTTGTCCGTCGCATTAAACTGGTATTCCGGTTCGGTCCTTGATTTTCCCCAGCACATTGACATGCACCTTTGAATAGCCACTAGGTTTTGTCTTCGGACCCTCCATAGAAGAACACGATATTGGCGATGAATTCTTTGAATCAATGCGGGAGGATCGGTGGCTGGATTCGGATTCTTGTGTTTGTGACATAAGATCTTCGGAACTTGGCCGTATGTGACTCGAGGAGGGTGTGTAAACCGGCGTCAGCTTGTCCACCTAGAAGGAGAGAATACAATTGCAATAAGAAGCACAAGACAAATTACTTGTTTTAAGTACCTCATCATCGATAGCCTTAAACTGCCAACTCCAGTTGGGTCGATAGAGGAAGGGCCTGTGATCGAAACGGTTGTCATCGGGGCTATAACTCTCTGCGTGCACCGATGGCGTAAGAACAGTCATCTTGTGCCGATTGATGGCATAGCAACGGAAAAAGTGTTTCACTTTGTCGGAGACCTATATAGAGGAGTAATCACAAATCAGAAGCCATTTAAAAGAGGCCGCAAACTAACCTCTTTGGGAGTCAAATCCCCCTTCCACGTGGCAACGAGCTTACAAAACATGCTATACGGCCCACAGCAAGCTTGCTTTCGGAGTCTACCGAACTCGCTTAGCTCTGCATACGTCATTCCCATATCCTGTTCGTCAGTCTGCATCAATTGGCCATCCTGGAGTGGCTCCAGTTCAGCTGTAGGTGGTGCTTCAACAATTTGCTCCAAGACGGGGAGGTTAAACCTAAGACACAAGCTTGTTTAACTCTAATGGACAGAAAACTACTGAAAATCCTTACTTATCCTTGGCGTAGTTCAAGAATCTGCGCAGATCCGTCTTTGAAATGCCACCTATTGGGTTGACATCTGCACTGGAGCAGTCGTACTTTGTTAGATATCCGCGTAGAGCTTCGTCAACGTTAGCCGAGCCGAGAACCAGCAGACCTCCAGGTCGGTTTCGCACCCACAACATGAGTTGGGCGAAAATATACGCCAGGACCATTCGAATTCTCGACTGAATATTCTGCAGCGCTAGGTTCTGCCGTGCACAACCACCCTGAGTTCGGAATCTGGGGGTTAGGCCCGTGACGGCATTGAAAATCCCCAGTAAGGCATTCACAGCTGAATCGATGCTGATTTCGATGTGGTAGCTACCCAGCTGATTGGCTAAAAGCGATGCCCTCCGTCTTGTTTCCTTGCTGGAATTTACGCTTCCCATGAAACACGTAACTAATACACGATTACACAACGCTGCTGGGTTGTCCGGGGTGTAGTCAGAGTCAGCAAGTATCTTTCGTATATCGTGCAGCACTTGTGCGTCCCCAGACTGCACAGAATTCACAATCATTCGGCACATGGAGTGAACAATGGTCGCTGAGGCGCTTGAATCCACTCCACCGCTAAGTGGCAAGAAGAATCCCCCTTGGCCGGAGCGCCTCAAATAGTCCCACAGCCAGCAGGCTGGCCCCATAGCTATCTCCTCCTCGGGTGAGTGATAAATCCACTGCATCGGTGTGGTGGACGATTTAAAGATGTCATTGTGCGTGGACATCTCAAAGTCACATACGATTCGAGGATAAGTGGGCGCTGACGCCGCAATATGGCAGCGGGATCTTTGTGAAATGCGATAGGAGCGAATCTCCTCGAGGTCTATGGTGGCTATGGTTACTTCTACATCCTGCAAGGCAAACTGTTTACTCCGGGCAACGATCTCTCCATTCAGTGCGATCGCCGAACAGCCGTTGAAGTAGATTCTCTGACCATCACAGCCTCGAAGGTTGCTAAACAAATAGGCACCGCCCGCTTTGAAGCTGGCATTTCTGATCAAATCGGTGGTGATGTATGCTTTCCGCAGTTCCATGTAACTGCCGGAACCGTTAACGATCACCTCCACGCCCGACAGCGACATGTCGATGTGTTTGCTTCGTACGTTCCAGAGTTCCTCGCATATCTCATAGCCAATGCAGGTGTCTTTGGTGGCAATGACTGCGTCGCCAAAGGGTACAGTGTCCTGACCGGTGTGCACCGAAATCATGCGGGGCAGGAAGTAGTCTTCGGTTTGAAGAGACTGCAAGTAAAATATTGTGTCAATTGGATGCAACAGATGGCGATGGTAGCTTACCTTTGTCCATGAAGTAAACCATCGTGACTCCCTATAGTTGCCATCGTCACACATCGACATCTTTGGACGGATGAGAAGAATGCGTCTATTGTAGAAGGCCACTCGGCAGTTATAGGCAACGTTCCGGTGCATCACTGGCATTCCAACATCAACAAGGATATTGTCGCTGCGAAGTGGACAAGGCGAAAATTAGCTGGGACAATCTGATTAATGGAATTTATTTACCTGATTGGAGACATCATAATCTCTAGTAGCACCTCCCATGAGTGAAGGTAGGTATCGGGTTCGCGAAAGTGATCCTCACAGCTGTAGCCACTGGAAAAGGAAAAAAAAATTTAAGCAAGATTTGCAATTGGAATGACTTCAATTTGAGAGTATTAACGGAGGTCTTCCTCTCAGACTTAAACTAACGACAAATTGTGGTTAATCACGATATAACTTTCAAAGCTGCTGTTGTCATCATTGAGGAAGAAAGGTGCGGAGTGGATGGTTGGCACAAAAAGAGGGATATCCTTGAATATTATTATTAAAACATTAATTTTCCGGAAATGATTTTGTTTGTTCAGAGTTTCAGCTGAGCAGCACTGCAATGAATTTCTTTTTGATTTGTATTTGAAAGAGTAATGGCTTCCCTTAGAGCTATAGGGATAGGTAAATTATACATACTTGTAGTTATAATTATGACAAAAAGAATAGAAGCAGTTCGAATAACAAAAATGGCACATGCTTTTTCCAGTTTAAATATCATCGTTTTTATTTGTGACGTTTAGTAAGACTGAAACACTGCATGTGTTTTTACATTGAGACGGATCAGTTTTTAGATATTTTTTCATGTTTACACACACTGACACTAATACCAATATACTTTGCACTGCTGTTTTACGTCATTTTAAGAAGTTTGTTTTAAAACAAATGCACAAAGCTTCGTGAAAACCAAAATAAAGAAATACATAAATGGCAATGGGTAAATTTTGGGGGAATTATTATCTTCTTCGTCATCTGAAGAACACGAATCACCAAAACTACTCCATTTGTATCTACAACAGGGGAAAGCATTTTCAAGTCGATATCCATAGTTGATTTTTCCAAAAACGAATGCAATTTGAACAGCTGATATTGCTGTCAAATAACGCACTAATCAATTTCGTTGCATGTTCCATGAGGCATATCTGGTGGGAAATGACATCAGTTTTGATTGACGTAGATCGGTGTTATGAACAGCTTTTTCAGTTGACGTTTATGGAGGGGTAGCCAACAATTCTAGTCAAGAATTTCGTGACTGAGTACTAAGTTGACAGTTCGCATATGTGGCAGGTTACATCTGGTCCAGACCAATCTAATCGACTTAAGATAACTAGATTTTTGATTGTTTCCATTATATTTCTGACAGAACATAAAATGTCGTCTGTTGTGGCAACTCAATTGACAGATGCAAAGAAAATACGCTAGACGCTACCTAATGACAGATTACCCATAGGCAACGCATATTATGCCGGATGTCACAGATGAAGAAAATGTACTTTCACTTTAATGGCCGTTGAATCAATTGACAGTGTTCACAAATTATAAAGTTTAGTTAAAAAATATTTTGACTGTGAGAAATATTCTGTAAAAGATTTTTTTGTGGAACGAATACGCGACAGGTTATGGGACAGTTCCTTCCGTTGAATGCGCTAACGAAGGATAGCGGAGTCTATGGGTTGGAGCCTTGTATTGTGTGTACGTGGAATTCGGATGGAAGAAGCTGATCGGAAACTCGTTATCGTAGAGTTCTATGCAAGAATTTTCTAGATACATTTTGAGCCTATTACAGCACATAATTTTTCATTTGTAGAGAAATTCGTATGAAGTACACTAAAGCCCTGTGAAGATTCTTATTCCGGAAGAAAATTCGATTTATCTGTCAGATATATTATTTTTTGAGTCGATAAGGTAGACCCAGAACATAGGCAAAGCTAATGGAATTCAGAAATATTTATAACTTTCCAATGGAAAGGTGGCTGCCCACAAGCAGAGATGAATGAATAAAAGAGATGGATATCTTTCGTACGTCTATCCTCCCAAAACCATTTGTTTACATTGTTGTTTTTGTAATTTCAACCCCCGTCTGTGAATACGTGTGAGCTACAAAAAAGCATGTTGCTAATGGCCGACCAACATTCCTTTTGCATTTATAGGCATCGCGCTGATCAATTGTTTTGTGTTTGGTGTTGAACTATTTTTAGTTTTTGTTAAGGCTTCGATTAAAATAAAAAAAAATAGTGAAACACACATTTCGGAATAGCGAATTCTTGAATTAAAGTCCAATTCAGTTGGATACACTAGAAAAAAAATGAGCATATGTGCGTGATTCATGAATTTTACGGGAAAACAGCTTGTAGGCAGCCGCCTTTCCACTGGAAAGTTATATATCTCTGTATTCCATTATCTTTGCCCACAAGCTGTTCTCAAGTCGGTCAAGTAGTTTAAGTACCTCCCATACAAAATCAGTATTATACCCATGTGTCTCCCTCTCGGTTGAATCGCGATAGCGTTCAAAGGAATCAACCTACGAGAATGAAATTTGGTGAAAGGACTTCTTTTTATTGTCGTTAGGTTGGTATTAAAAATGGACTATGTCGGTCAAGTAGTTCTGGTACGTCCCATACAAAACCAATTTTGCATGGATTCTATGAAGTGGAGGGCATCAAAGCATCGGCCAGGCCGATGAAGCCTTAAGAAAAATGAAACAAGTTCAATACGAAGCACAAAACAATAGAACAGCGCGATGCCCATAAAAACAAAAGTATTAAAACAGGGATTAAAATTACAAAAACAACAATGTCAACAAATGGGTTTTGGGGGTTTGTTCCTAATGGTTGACATAGATTTGTACCTTTACTTTGGAACAGACTGTCAAAATGGTAGTGGTGGGGATTAATTCTCTATCAGAGATAGAGAGAGAGAGTTAGGGAACGGTTTTGTAGTAATCTATGAAAAATGCCAGATAAATTCAGAAATTGCAGTGCTAAAGAAATGACATTAACATGTCTGATAAACTTCAAGAATTTGCTTATTTATAAACAATATTAGTTGATTCATCTAGCGATGGAAGTGATTCGCAATAGAGTGTTTCGCGAAGCCCATCCTTTCACAGATGGGCTATCTTTTTGGATCAAATGTCAAAAAAACTTGTAGGATAACAAAGCCGATTTATGTATAATGGCCATTTTGTTTAAATATTGTTTAAAAGCGCACAATTCCCCTTACTTTAACTTGTCGTATTTTATACCCAATACATTTGATAAAAATTCTACAATGATTTTATTCTGTGTTTTGCACTTTTTTAACATAATTATGCTAAGATCTGTTTTGTTTTCCCACAATTTTTGTCAGCTGTCACTTGGTTTTTCTCTTCTTCTTATTTGACACTGACGTTGTTGCAAACTTCCCTATAAATCCAAATTTTTTTTGTCAGCTTAAGCATTTTAAAACCAACCAACAGATGACGCCACATTTCGATATTGACTGAATTGAGTATGCAGTTGAAGATACACGGAGCAATGGTTTACTTACACCGAGAACGATATTTTGACGTTTAATGTTGATTTCCCGCGCGACTTAGCTATTGGTATGTCAGGGAACTGGTATTGGAATTTAAGTGCTTATATGCGTAGGCGCATGTAAAGCGTAAAAGTTATTATTATACAGAAAGCAAACGAAAATATTGAGTGGTATTCATTAGCAACAGCACAGTTAAGAAGACAACAATCAGACAGACGTATTTATCTGATTGACGAGTCAACGCACAACGACAACGCGTCATCGAGAAGCAAAAAAAAAAATTGCAACTCCAGCCCATTAACTATTAAATGGCAAACATCAACGAATAAATGTAATCTACTCGGCCGTACCGCCCTTTGATACGGTGTGGTGAGCCTTGTCCGATTAAATACAGTCCAAACCAATTTAAAAACTGAAAACTGGATCCGATATGCGGATAACAATGTAATTTCCTCGCTGCGTAACATGCACCAATATCTCACATTGAAAAGTCCCTTTGAATGGTAAACCAGCTAGCTACCGAATAAATAAACTCCAACTATCGCTCAACCATCGCACACGTTATACATATCACGATAACACTATAGATAGGAAGTTCAATTTTATTTTAATGAGAACCCTCTTGTTTAAAACTTACGTCACTTCCAGTTCCGGCCCGGTCCTATACGATGCGCCCATCTCTTTCGCCTCCAATATCGATTGCATTATCCTCGCCAAATTGCCCTCAAAGTCCAGTGCCCATTGGTTAAGTGTGGTGACCGCTACCGTTATTTTTCTCCCCATTTTCACTGTCAGCGTTGTCCTTCGAGTGTGTAATGTTATAAGTGATGTTTGCGACAACAAAGGAATCCCTTAACTCAAACGCTTGGTCTGACTATATTGTTGCAGCTATCTTTGGTCACTTCGTTCGAGAGTGCTGCAATGAGAAAAATAAATCAAAACAACAATAACATTAGTTATAAAAGGACAATCGGAATAATAACAAAGAACAAAACACACCTACACGCGGGTCGTTCTTCTTAATTTGGGCGCGTTATATCTATTGAAAAACAGAACTGAATCGAGAATCGTCCCTATAATTCTGACTGTATTGGTATGCAGAATGTTAATCGATTTAGATTATCGATCAATCTGTCTGAGTGTGTGGTGTACATTACGCGAATTGGCTTGACAACGGTTGCCGGGCGGAGTGCTAACCTAATCGGGCGCTCATTCCTTCGCCTTTGTGTTAAGGAATTTGCATTGCGCGAGGAAAACTTGAACCGAAAAGGACGAGGGTCACTTCGAATGAGGGTGCTGCTGGTTAAAATAATTCTATGATGCATAGTTCCACGCAAGGATCAACCCGGAGTGGTGCCTAATCAATATTTGAAGAACAGTTTAGAGATACAATGGCGCAGCAGTTCCTGTAAGTTCTCAGCGAGGCTCTTTTACCGAAACTGCTTTGGTGGGCGTAATGGTCTTGCATCATGCAAGGTCAAAGTGCGAACATAGCAAGGTCTCAAATGGATAAACGACCATAACTAAGTGGTGGAATTTTCAACAGCCAATTCAAGGTTTGCTGCGTGGCAATCATTTTAGCTATGACGTTAGCGCGATGAAGCTTAAGGCGTCATACAGCACTTCGTCATGGGGTTCACTTCAGAAATAGTTGTAAAGTATGTAGAAGTTTAAGTATAGAGCTTGTCCAATGAGTTTGTGAAGAGCTTTGGAAGGGCGAAGAGCTAATCGAAAGGAAAAACTCCAAATTGGTTAAGAATATTTGAATGTAAGACTTGATAAATGACATAAATGACGTACGTCTGACACAGAATATGGCACTGACGGACATGGAGACCGGATTTTCTATAAATCAAATTTTGCGGCGTGGAAGACGGTCCAATAAAACAAGCATCTTTTCTACCTTTCTTTGGAAAAAAATACACTTACTTTAGGTATATAGATGACCATTGCAAACGAAATATGGACAACGAACATCGGATCTGCAGTTGGAGTATCAAGACTTTAAAAAGGTAGCGTGCAACCGAATAACTGATGGAGAATCTAAAGAGGTATAAGACTGTCCTTAAGGTGAGGAGGGTTAGCAAAAGCCTATAGGGAGGATGGAAAACAGATTCGATTTGTTATTGCGTGTGTCATCAGGCGGCCAGCGCTTATTTGAGTGCAGATCGATTTTCAGGGAAAAACCCACGCACAAATTAAGCCATCACGTGTTCACAATCAGGATCAGGGACAAATTTGACAGCATCACGCTGATTTTCACTCGGACACCCAAAAAGTGAGGATCGATGACGCAAACATGAGGGCGTTCTACTTTTTTTTTTCGAGAGGACGTATGATATGTGCTCGAAGTGTGATGTTAAGACTTCCTGCTTGGGGAACATGGTATCTTTGGTTCGAAATTATGAAAGCACAGAAACTGACTCAGGATGACCGACTTTTCGAATTTTTGAGTCAGCAAACAGCACCGCGTTATAAGGATATTCATACACCCTTAAGTGCGCCTCTTGATCTTTTTTCCCCAGGGCGTCTATAATGCCTGACATACCTACTGAACGACTAAAGCACATATTCCTTAACACAAACAAGGGCTTATACGTAGATCGTTGAACTTTTCAACCAATTTGCAGTTTTGTGCAAACTTCTACTACTTTTAGGTACAATTTTTCCGCAGGTTAATCGTAATCGCTTAACGAGCTAAAACAGTTTTATGCCGTCGAATAACATGGCTTTAAATTATCTGCCCCAACCAAGGTCATGTGCAGTATTCACAGTTCCACTTCGAGAAGAGGAATTTTCAATTCAGAGAAAATATGAAAATCCACCTGGGGCTTGCCCTATACCCCCCATTTCAAATCGTTTAAACCCGCACCGTAAATGCATACAATATGTGAGGTAGTAAGGTGAACTTACAAGTAACTCTTACGCAAGTTGCACAGCACATTCCATGCACACATCCCCACACCTACCAATATAACCCGCTGGTATATTTTTTGCATTTATTACATTCGTCCTTCTTCATGAGAAGTGGAAAATATTGCTACAATATCCATGCAACTAAGGGTTGTATGCATTTTTCATTGGAATTTTCACTGCCAGTGGGTGCGAAGAGCACATGCCGTGCAGTATCTATGGCATGGAGTGGGGCGATTGGAGTGCACGTACATGCCCTTTCAAGAACCGACCTCCGCATAAATCAAAAGTTGAGGAAAATTTGTTTAAAATCTTCTTTCCACGTTGCTGTAGGGCATATATGGAGAATGGAACCTGAAGAGATTTCAAGTTTTTGCTGCATTTCATTTCGTAATTGACGTTCAAATTGGAGAGATTGGTCTTTTTAGGAGAGCCAGTGGAATACTGTTAATGGATATGTAGGAGTTATATAAGCATGTGGGCTGCGGCTGTACAAAGTCCATCCTTATGAATAATATTCTTGTTGGCGTATCAAATACTGATAAATTTTTAAACGAGGAGCTAAGGGAAACAAGAAATGTACTCTTTCCATTTTTATACTTCGAAACTTGTGGGGCAAATAAGGAAACTTTGTCTGAATAAAACAGATAAACTGTTTGTAACTGGGTTTATATCGCTGAACGAACTACTGAAGCTTAGTAGTTTGATTGGGCCTTAGAAGTGTGTTTAGTTCGGCGATGGAATGCAGCTCACGATTTGCTTTGAACACTGTAAAAAAAAAGCTGTAAAGAGTTACGTGAGAGTACTATATGATAAGGGATTTGCAAAATAGTTTCAATGCGATATTTTAAAACTGAATTCTGTCTTATCCAGTGGGTGCAACATGATTTTCGACATAATTAATTTTTGTTTAAAGATATGGGTGAATTTTGGTGAAAATCAAGCGACAGCCAACCAGTCTGATAAAAATGAGAGAACGAAATAAAAAAAAATAAAATAAATAAATAAAATAAAATTCTAATTTTTTTTTTCAAGTTTTGCGCTAACAAGGTTTTTTTGTTTGGTAGGTGGTTGAGTTATGGTTTTCACAGAACTGACCTCGGTCTTGACAGCTAAAGGGTTTTCCCATAAGAGGTATTCAAAGAAAAATTCCATTTTTTGAGATAAATGATCGGATGTTTATTTCATAACAAAGATGAAGGTATGCCGTTTATAATGGCAAATTAAACAACATCAGCCAAATGGCCACCACGAGCACACATACAGGACCATATCCTTTTCATGAAATTTTCCATAACCAAATCGCAAAGTGGCCGCCCTATGTCCTCGATAGCCTCACGAATATTATCTTTGAGGTCTTGAATCGACGCTAGGCTATTGGCGTAGACCTTATCTTTCTCACGGCCCCAAAGGAAGAAGTCGCAAGGTGTTAAATCACAAGATCTCAGTGGCCAATTGTGATCACCTCTTCGAGAGATAACACGGTCCGGAAACTTTCCCCGTTTCAAGGACCCAATCAGTTCTTGTGTTAACTGAACTTTATAAGCCTTAAGACCCAAGTCTTAATGCCAAATACGGTGTAATGACGTTTGTGGAATGCTCAATTCCAAAGAAGGACGAGGAATGGACAAACCTGGGTTTTCTTCAACACTTTGGGCTACAGCAGCAATATTCTCAGTTGTTCTTGAGCGACGTGCACGGGTTTTATTCTTCACATCACTAACTTGTCCCAACAGTCCGACAAGGTGCTTCACGAAGACCAAAAACTGCTTTAGTTTTGCGAACTGTGACTGCAAGATTTTCACCATTTTTGTAGTGAATTTTAATAATTTCAATGCGTTGTTGAAGCGTGTATCGTTCCATTTTTAGTAATGGCATAGTTTCTAATTGTCGAATGTTAAAGAATAAAAGCTTCAAAAGTGACAGCTACCGAAATAGCGGGTCATTCACAATAACACCTCTCATTGGAAAACCCTTTGCAAATAAAAAATGTTTCCAAAAACAGTAAAAAGTTCTAAAACCTAAGGTTGTCGTAAACCGCATTCAAAAACCTATATCACATAAACATAGTATACTGTGCATACATTTTTTTTTAGAATTCCTTTTGGGTTTGGTAAAATTTTTTTTCTATTCAGTCAAAGTTTTGGAAACTCGTATATTTTCGTTACATTCCAAATTGCTAAAATATTTTTGGTTTATATTCTGATGTTTTTTTTTTTGAAACTGAATTCAGTCTTGAGAATTACAAAAAACAATATTTCCAAAAACAGTTATACCTAGAACACATGTGCAGAAATTCTGGACGCAGCACAGAACGCAGTGCTGCAAGTAAAACAGGGGTGGAATCGGCAAAGGTGATAGTTGATAGTTGACAATCAGAATCATTGCTTTACGTCCACGTAAGGTGATTATCAAATTGACAATCACTTTTTTGCGATCAATTTCATGTGACAGCTATTTAGGTGTCGCTTTCAAACATTTGTGTAATTTTCATTGATATGCACCTCGGCTTAAACTAAAAATAAATTAAATACTTAAGTGAAAAAAGAATATATTAAATAAATAAAATACAAAACTGAAAAAAGGGAAATTTGAAAATTTATTGTAATTTTTTAACATTTTAGTATTATAAATTCACTTATGGTGTTTTTCATTGAAGATCCGAGAGAATTGCCCCGAAATTCAATGAAATTGCTCTTTTCAATGAAATTCGTTGAAGCGTTTTTGTAAAAGGGGTAGAAACCTTTTCATAGAAAGAGTAATTCTTTTCTTCAATCGAAAACACCATTACATTTTCACAACGGAAACATTTCGAATATAATTGCACCTATCGGCTGCTCGGAATGACAGCGTCGGCAAGGAAGTGACGTTGAAAACTCTAAGTGCTGCAAATAATCAATCAGTTTTTTAAGATCGTTTTACACAGAGGAAATAATAGTTGACAGTCAAAATAGCGACAGTCAAATATCACCTTAGCCGATTCCACCCCAGATGTGCAGAAAATTATTTGACATGCCCTGCATCGGCTAATATGGCTAATGTCATTCACCGACTAAGCAGCTGATGTGTTTGCATCCAAAACAAAAACAAACACGATCAGCAAATGTCAAAAGCCGATGATGCAAAATTCTTAAAATTGCATTTTATTTTCATTTGTGTTGTGGTATGCTTGAATTTTGCAGCAAATTTATAAATAGAGACATGTTGCGGTGCTGCGTTGAATGCAGAATTTACGTGTGCCTTTATCCATATAAACATGTGTATTCTAATCTTGCTGCGCAGAGATTTCTGCACGTGTGTTTTGGGCATTATAAATTCAAAAATCACCCAGCGACCTATCGAAAAAGAAATAAGATTGTCTCAAGCCACATTCAAAAATGGTAGAGTTTTGGAATTCCTTTTGGAATTGGTAAAGTTCGGAAAGTTATTCCTACCTACTAAGCGTTTGACTCAAAAAAGTTAAATTTTATTCCAAGTAATTCGCATAAGTTCTTTTTAGAGTTCTGCTCAGAAACTGTACAACACTTTTCAGAAAAATAACTTCTTAAAGTAGTTTTTTCTAGAGCTCAAATAATAAGTTCTGCTTAAAGCCTAAAGTGCACTCAAACAAAAGAAAAAAATCACGTAAATTATGTCAAATTCTCTTTTCAGAAATAAGCCTCATGTAATTTAAACAGCGAGCAGCTTTTTCAAACCACAAGTTATGAGAAAATATCTCGATACTTTGCAAAAGAAAAGTATCAAAGTTGTAATTTTTAACTAGGTTCTAATAATTTGTTGAATGCTTGTTAACTTCAGAGCTCTAGTTAATCAAAACTAATGGAAACTTTGAAAAATTATGCCCAAGCTATTTTCTCATTTTTTTGAGAGTTTATCTTCCAGAACGTTAATCAGACAAATTCGATTCACTTTTCACAGTTCAATAAGCTTGCTGTTATGGAGAACTTCAGTACTTAAAGTGGTGCTTAAAAAATTTATATCATGCCTTTTTAAACTATCAAGAAAGAAAAAAATAGGATGATTTGAAAAATCAAATACAGTTGACTCTCATCGAAACCTGCGATAATTCGGACCTCTCTATAATTCAAAGTTATCACGAGTCCCTTCAATATCTCTTTATATTTCGAACTGAATTAATACATTTTTATGCACTTGGTAATTCGAACAAAACGACGAGTTAATTCGAACTCATCGGCGTCAAACACTCGGCAATTCAAAGTTGCAGAGAGAAAGAGCCTTTGTTTTAGTTATGATTTGTTTGATATTTCAAACACTCGATAATTCGTAATATTTTAAGAGACCACTCGAGTTCTAATTAACGAGAGTCGGCTGTAGTTACTTTCGCAAACCATGAATTTCCAAAGCCAAGCTTTGGTCGAATTTCAAAAAAAATTACACTAAATAGTTAAGCTTAAGAAGTTTTTTAAAATTTATGTCAGATAGATTTAGATAGATAGATAGAAACAAGCGGTTTTCATAGTTTAAAAATAACGAGAACTCTACAATGGGTTTTTGACTTTAAAACATCCTTGCAAAAGTGGCCGTGTAAAGTTATACGAATGAAAAAGAATTAAATGAACACTCACAGTTGTGCCGATAATATCAAACTAGAGTGACTAACAGACGACGTTAAAGTGATTCCCCGCGAAACGTTTATGGCAAATATTTGTAAACGACGCATTTGTGCATTCAATTTTAAGCAGTAACTCCAGAAAAAAGCACCCGTACGTGAGTTTTATACCAAATTAACTCGACCACTGGTCATGGAATACCAAAATAGTACTACCCATAGCAAGATCACCAGTGCGGTTATGGTGAGGTAATTCGGATCGGATGCAGCTTTTACTTTCTCTGTATATAAGAAACGGCCTACGCTTAAGGGAAGAATTGCGATCGTATTTAAAGAATAGTTCACATGTTTTAAGGTTCTCTGATTCAGGAGAAGATATTTGATAAAAATGTGTTGTCTCTTACATTTGAACTAGAGATCGCAAACTGAAAAAAGGCCTCCAGCTAAGACCGAAAAAGGCATTCCGCGATACTAATAATAATTTTTAGTGTCCAGGATAAAACTTTTCAAACTCACAATGGAGAGATTTTCCATGCAAAATTGCATATACAAAATATATATTGTATTGTAAGTAATAGGTCCTGTACACTGCGACCAGAAGAGATCGATTGTGTTGTACAAAATATATAAGGTAAGGGTTAAAAATGGTTATCAGAAAGGCCCATTGACTGAAGGCCCCGTTTGCTCCTACGACTCTTAACGATTTAAGTTCTACTTAAATACTTATGGGCTAATTTTTTTAGGGCATAAACTGTCACATAAGAGTTTATGTGGCACTTAAATTCGCAATGAGTCGTATCAGCAAACTCTCAGGTTCTTAACGACTGAATGTATTTTTGCGTACATTCAATAAGTAGTTTATTCATTTCCACCAGTTGACTTTGACAGTTTTTTAAACCGAAATCAAAGACAGAAAATATGAGAGCTCATGAGAGTGGATTTCATCTAAAAACTTGCAGCTGAAAACGGAACGGGTTACGGAACGGAAACTAGCGATTTATTAAGTTATTAGTCCCCGGGTCATTTCAAGAGGGCTTTCGGCATTCATTCACATTGCGGACTTTCGGATTTATAAATTACGTTTGAGAACATATGTCACTCTTTCAGTTGACATTATTATTATTGGTGATACACGACAAATCCCAGTACGATGCGTACTATATTTCTAGCAATCAGAAATATTTGAACACCTTTTTGAATTTAAATTGAAAACAACCAAAATCAGCTATTTATAACTACTAGTCTCGCTTGTGGTAGAAAATCCCTCTTTTTTTAGGAGTAGGTAGATATAATATTAATAAACGAACCACAGTTTTCAATTTTTTTTTCTATATCTAGATTGATATCGAAAAACTACGCCTCTTTGAAAATAACGTTTAATATGTCAAGAGAATCTAGATCAAACAATTTTCGTTTTGATAAGGCCTGTTTTTTTTTAGCTTCGTTCTCAGCAAAGCAAAGTAAAGTAGGATTTTCAGCACGCAATTAAAACAACTACGCTCTACTTGACACTTCGAGACTCGCAGTAGTTATTGTAATTTGTGTGCTGAAAATCTCACTTTACTTTGCTTTGCTGAGAACGAAGCTCAAAAAAACACATCTATAGTAACGTCATTGAAACGAAAATGGTTGGTCAAGACTTCGTAGATGGACCGCGATACCAATAATCATTTTTTGTGTCCAGGCTAAACTTTTCCAACTCACAATGGCGAAATTTTCCATACAAAATTGCATATTGTGACCAACCAAATGTTTAGTAAGTGTGGAGGTTAAAAATGAATATTTGTAAGGTCGGGTGACCTTAGATATGGCTTACTTTCAGAGGTAGGTAAATGATGCCCTCCATCGAAAACAGGTTCCAATCTAAGATGATTGAATTGTTGCATGGCAGAGAATCAGAAATTTTTATGAATTATTCGTATACCTATACAAATTGGGCCATCTATTGGTGTCAATTTTTAAGTACGCATTCCTGCGACTCTGACTACGATTGTACTATTGACAGATATTTTGGTGTCAAATGATAAGAACTGGATTGTTTTACAATTACAAAGTGCATGGGAATATTGCGAAATTATTTTCAAAACGAAGATTTGATACTTCCGGGGAACAAGCCTGATACCCCTTACTCAGTAGTCCAACACTCTAACACTGAGGCCACCTAATTTTATTCATTTTAACTCTTAGTTCATGAAACTGGTACGCATGTCAATAATAAAAGTGGTTCTTTTTTTGTGAAGGTCAGTGATCCCTACTTCAAAATTCGAAGAGGTTGCGATAATTGGGCCGGTATTCTGTAAGGCGATAACATTTAAACGTTTTCGTGCGCACTAAAAGTTTGCTTCATGTAACATCAAAAACGAAAGAAATTCTCGTGGCCGCGGAAAAAAAACAAACGATCACATTTTCTTTGACGTTTTCGCTTTTCTTGCTTCATGTAACCTTAAAAACGAACAGATTTTATCGTCTCCACGAAAGAAAACAAACGACAACCATTTGCTTGACGTTTGTCTATATTTTTCTTTTATTCTCTTTATGCATTTGGTGGTATTTGATTGTGCTGAATATTTTATTAGAAATGCTAGCAAACTATTATTTGTTGACCACTGATAGTGACAAAAGTGAAGTTGAAAATTAACATTGGGAAAGATCTGCGGGACTGTTCGAATCCACTCACATTACCTGACAAAAGGTTGGTTTATTTTAATTTGGTTCTTCGTTTAAAAGTTAATTTTTCCTCTTAATTTTGTTCAACGTTTTAGATTAAACAAAGTCGCCTTTAAGTATGTGCTGGACAATATTAATTTGCGTGCAGGTACACGAAATACATACGTGCCTCCTATTTTGAATCTTTCCTCAACATTAGAGGTACTGGCTCGAGGAGGATACCAATGAAACAAATTTTCGCTTTCGCGTGATTTCTTTCGTTTTTCGAAATGTGAAAGTGGTTTTCGTTTTGTTTTTTATAGAATCCCACCTCTGATTCGCTTGCAAGCGCAATATGATGATTTGGATGATTTCGTTTCACCAGAAATGTGGCACCGCCAACGTAAACAAATCGATAGTTATCAAACTTAGCTCAGTAACCGTGTGCTCAGCTGTTTTGCTATACATAACCACAAACAATCGCCAATACATTGAGTTTCATGTCGAAGTCGAATATTTAGCATTTATTTTAATGACAGTTACGACTTCTTCTTCTTGCCCTGACTGTTATTGAACAAAAATAGTAATCTTACAATTAAAACCAGAGACAAATGATACTGAGACCCCCAACTCACAATCCTCTTGCCGCTGGGCCCCTCAGTTTTTTTTCAAAATCGCCATTTTGTTTTTCTATCGGTGTTGTGTCAATTAAGAATCCGTGTGACATGCAAAAACATACAAAAAATACAAAAATAAATGCTGCCAACCTCGACAACCGTGGGGAAATGTGCTAGAGTTCGGGAATACCACATTTTTACATTACTGAATGCCATTGGTTAGTAATTATATATTGTTAAAAGGCGAATAATTTGATTTCTTTGGTTAATAAAACTAGCTAAATGAGATGTTCTATATTCAAGAAACTTATTATGACAAATATGGTTACGTATTTTCTGCTTTTGAATATTATTAACTTCGATTTCACGTGTAAATTTTTCTTAGATAACTTAAGAAAATTTGCTCAAAATGTTTGCATTTTCCTTCCACCAATCTACATTGTTCATTTTTCATTAATATTTTAAGCAAACGTACACTTACCCATGAAAGAAAATGTTATCCAAACGTAACGAATAATTTCAAATTTAACGGATAAAATTCTATGAACGCTGGCAGCAACTTTGCCCACAGCGGAAGTGGCATATGCAAGGTGCGAGCGTGTTGGTGAGTCGGAATTTTTGAAGTTACGTGACATTTGTCAATACGAATTTCTATGTAACAATACAAGCGCACTTAGCATTTGCCAACCCATAAAAATATAGCTTGTAGGATAAGTAACGGGAAATCGGTCGGAGTTGGTGGTCTCAGTATTGTCTCTGATTAAAACAATAAGACAATCTTTAAGCAAAACAGTTTTTAAGGCTATTAAAAAAGTAAACAAACAAATGACTCACCCGCAACATACGTTGATTTAGTTAAAAACAATAATAAGAACCCACCCAAGGCCTTGTTGCGGTTATCTCGGCTGGTGTCAAAACAAATGCATACCGCCTGCGTCGTAAGCTTCCAAATTTCATATACATCATACACCTTGTAGTGATAATCATGCTGATAGAGATTTCGTGAGCGGAATCACTTCTGCGCAATATAAACACTTGTCGTTTTGTAAGTTCGGGGTTCAAATAAAACACACCGACAATCACGTTACGGTTAAGAAAAAGTTTATTTATATTGTCTCGAATATATATAATAAATTTGAAGTTTTGTTTATCCCTCCACTACAGGTAAAGAAAATGTAGCGCCTTCTAACGCCTGTAGCAATGCATTCCGCCACTACAATTGGCGTACATTCCTTGTCCATGGGCACGGCAACACTCGTGCCTTTCTCGAGTCGACCGTCTGCAGACCTTATTGCAGTCTTTAACGGGAACCCAGTTGTTGATGGCTTCGGTGCTGATTACCATGGTACACACCAGCAGCAAAAGGAAGATGGTTGTTTTTTCCATGTTATACAATTAGAATGGGTAACTCTCAATGAAACACTCTCTCAGAGACGACGGTTTAATCTGTAAAGAAACAACTGGCAGCCCTCGGTATTTATACCCAACGGCAGGCATCTTAATACGGTGATTCACAATAAAAAAAACCCAGTTCAAAAATATCTCCGGTAAGTTTCCACATGTGCGATTCAAATTCTATGAAATGCTTTTACATACTTTAATCTTTGTTTACGCGTAATTTATATGCTGTTTTGTTGTTTTTAGCCTGGGGACGAGTATTGGTGTTGTGCGAAGGAGGGCGTGCCTTAACAGGCTTCTTGTATGCACCTGCGGTGAAGCGGACTCAAATTGCAATTTTAGTTTCCACTTGTGCTGGAAAAGGAGTAATTGGTTTTCGAATACGGCATCGACTACCTTTTTTGCTACTGTGAAAAAACGAATTAAATATACACGGAGTTAATAATGTTTTAGCCAAAATAGATCGTTTTATTTAAAACGAGTCACTTTCATATTATTTCATAAGCCATGCTCAAAGAAGCTCAGGCAAGAGTAGTGCACACAATGATTACATTTTTTGGTTCACTACATTACCGACATAAGAGTGGCTTCAGAATTAAAATGGGGATAGACTGTTTGAAATAAATCTCGGCTTAAAATTTACGGAAGCTAACAATTGCAAAATTTGTATGGTAAATACAGCCGCTGTGAACTACTAACAATTTAAAGCCGAAACTAGACATGATTATTGGTAAGGCCCAACGTTTAAGATACTTTGAACACAATTACGTGGCTGCAGTTGCAAATATCGTTTCGATTATTGAATATTCACAAAAACGTATACTGGCACGTGGCAATTCAAGTGAAAGTTTGGTGCGACCCAGTCGTGCCTTAATTTTTAATGAGCACAATTCTACAGTGTCGGCAAAAGGTTGTTATTCGAATAAAGAAGAGTTAAAATTTCGACTATCAAAATTAAGATAATATTCCTTAACGATTTATTTTTGTTTGTCGTATGTTTTCAATACATTTGTCGATAATGAACTATATGAGTTTCAAACTCTGATTTTTGCAATTAGTTGCTAGTTTTGAAGGTCAATCGCTTTGACGATAATCGTCTCAAAATATATGTGATTAGGTCCCTGACAAACAACCTCGAAATATCATTCTGTAGAATTTTTTTCCTTAGAGGTAGGAGTTTTGAACCCAGTTGTTTTTGAAACAAACCTGACATAAATCATAAAAATTGTAAATTGGTTTTTAATTTTTAGGGATAACAGCTCTACTTAGTGTTCTCACGAGTCACACACATATCCGAACGTCTTCGGTTTATTTCACTTGCATCTTGAATGGGTAATTAGCAGTGAAATCAATTACAACCGAAGCTGTTTGCGTTTTTCTGCCCAATATTTTCCTAGGCTTGTATTCCCTTTTGATCGTAAATAAGCAGATAAGTCCCAAAAACGCAAAAGCAAGAGAACTATAGTCACAAAAATACCTTAATAAATTGCCCCAAAAGACACCGTTCGGCGACCGAATAGGACCGATTGAACCGCACTACATTAAATTGAAAATAACATTAAAAACAGTACTAATAACAAATTTTTGTCCCGACTTTAAATTTACGGAAGCTTACGATTGCTAAATTTCTCTGTAAAATATGGCCATTTTGAACTACTAAAATTTAAAGTCGAATCTAAAAATGTTTATTGGCAAGGCTCTATATTTTGCAGCGGCGATTTGCGGTACGTAAAACTTGTCGAAAATTTATCGAAAAACTCAAAAATAAGACATTTCATTTTTTTGTTTCTAGATCGCTAACGAAATCACATCTTAAATCAATGTGAAAGGAAGCGCCTGAGTTGCCTTAAAAGAGAGTATATACTCTGTCTAAACAACGCGTCAAAAAAAGCTTTTAAAGCTCTTTAGGAATTCTGTCGAAAATGTACCCAAAAACGTAAAGAAAAACTATTTTAAAATCGCGGCTCAAAACGTTTAACGCCTTTCGAATGTGAATCGAAAATCGTTTAGAAAAACGGGTCAGACACATTTTATTATTTTTCAAAAAAAAAAAGACCATTAGCTATATAATGGTACCACAGGGATGGGGACAGCCTCTGCGCCAAAACTGGTGCAGCCCCATCATTTGAGGTTGGATTCGTGGTGGCTGTCGTTTAACCGAAAGCGGAAACGAAGAAGCGTTCTTTCAGAATGAAGAGGTGTCTTGGTAGACCTCGCCCAAACCAATGGATCGTTGGCTGTTGCCAACTTAACACCCACGGTAATTGCACCAGGGTCAAAACTTGTATTGGCTCTGGGACGTCTTTTCAACGTCTTTCTCAAGGACACTAATATGGGTATGCCCATCGTGAAATTAAGCCTTCAAGGCAGGTATTCACGTAAAGCATTACTTTAATTTCTGTCATGTCATTTAGTGGAGCGTCTGTCACATTTATTGACACGAAATATAAATCTAAATTACTTCCTTTGCTCAAATGAATGTTGGGAACTTTTAAATTTGAAATCTTAACCACAAAGACGATAGTTTTCGACTATACTTTCCAGTTACTCAGTCGCTCGTTTACTAGCTATAGTCCTCGTGCCATTAACATATTTACAAGGAAATATATGAGCACCACCCGTCCTTCTATTACGAACCAAATAAATCCATAATACATAAGCACTAATGTCTGTCAAAAATGGTGAAATCCAAGTTACACGTCCGTCTGACGTAAATCAGCAAGTGTTTTCTTTGTAACGGTCCTGTGTTAAGTTTTTCTTCTTTTCTTTTGCCAACGCCCAAATCAATTCCCATTAACCCATAATAGATCGACTGCTATAGTCGACGTCTGAGTTCTATTTCGGTGGATCCTTATTTGGTTTTGGCTTGGGTGATATTTTTAGATGCCACGGTCGCTGAGCGTGCGATAAGCTACAACAATCATGTGCTCGCATTCAACATTTTCGTTCGTCATAATTAGGTAGTTTTAACCTTATCCTTCATGCAGACCAACCAAACACAGTTGAGACTACTGCATTAAGGCGCAGAATACAAGGAAGAAAAGTCACCGTCACAAAGAAAGAAGGACTTGTGACGAGGTGTCATTATGACCTTAAGATATAATTCGCGTGCTGGCAATAATGACGCTCACGAAGCGCCCAGGACTGCTAAGAACCGAGAGGTATAAAATCCAAAGTAGCAAGGATATGCGGCACTTATTTTGATTACGACAAAGAGTCCTCAGTGCTTAAGACACACACATAGTTGCTGAGCCAAAGGAAAAAGAAGACTAAACCCATAGAGACGTTCGTTTGAGTGTTGTAGGTAATGTCTGCGAGGGCAGGGGACGCGAGTTCGCATAACATGCTCTGCAGTGCCCCAAAGTGGATGGGATGATGATTTTGTGCCTCGAGTTGTTCGCCCGAGTGACTTTATTTTATTGAAAATAAAACAGCGAATTAGTAACTGTAGTGGAAAACTGATGTGGTGGCGGTTTTCTTGAGAACATAGCGCACATTTACACGGCGCGGCACTTTGTTTTTCTCTTCACCTGAGAGGAACTTTACTTGTCAGCTTTTGTGAGGAAGTTTTTTGTTCAAAGCGATTTTGTCGGTTTAAATGTTCTGTCAATAACATCGTAACCAACTGCAGCAGGATTGCAACAATTTTTTTCGCAAAGGAAATGTCTTTACACGTTACTTCGTAATAAGCCAACAAGTATTATTATCGTTCCATGATAAAATGTCAATAACAATGTGAGTCTCGTTGTTTTGTCAATAATACGTCTGTTTGTAAATATACTCAGCCTGGTTTTGAGATTTCACATCCCAAGAAGAAACCGAAATTATTTTGTTTTCTTTTTCCCGGTACTTCCCAGTGTAATGTTTTTACGTCAGTGTGAGCAGTTGCAATAGCACTTTGCTTTCAGTTTTTTTGTTTTTGGAAAATACGTACCGTGATAACAAGTCGTTATTCTTTTGTTGCAACAGGTTCAATAATACATCTCCAATTCCCCCTTTCCAGAAACCAAATTAGTCACACGCTTCACGACTGTCCAATTGAACAGGTACATGTTCACATTATTCATTTCTTTTGCGGTCTGCCATGAAGTCAAGTGATTGTGGTTTGTTTGTTTTCAAAAGGGGAGAGGCGATGACATGGATCAATCAGAGGCACTGCACAAATTTTGAATAAAGTAATGTGCGCACTTATTCGAAGAGTAAGAAAAAACAGCTGAAACCTTTAGTACCGATGTTGAAAATCACATTTAAAAGGTATCACATCACATCTGTGTAGCCCAAAGGCGTAGCGTGTGCAGTGCTGCTTAGGGCCGTTTGCTTATACGGCTCTTAACGATTAAAGTTCTACCTTAATACTTATGGGCTACTTTTTTCAGGGTATAAACAGTCACATAAGAGTTTATGTGGCACTTAAAATCGCTATGAGTCGTATCAGCAAACGGCCCTTAAAGCTCTAAATGGTTAGATTAATACCAAGGAATAGCACCTCTTGGAATCCGAGTTGGAGACATTCGATCAACGACCGAAATACCGAACGCTTCGCTAGGAGAAGTGCCCTAACCGACATTCAAAGAAAAAAGAAACCACAAAGCTCGCATTTCATTCGCCTTAAGTACCCCGGAAGAAGATTTCGCTCATCTGAGAATCCCAAGCGATACATGTGTGGTGTGAAATTATTAACTTCGCATTTTAGCGAATTTGGATGGAATTATTGCTGGCGATTGGCTAAATCCAAAACCAAACAAACGAACAAAGTTGGATCATCTAGAAGAAGTTTATGAGAGTTGGAAAACGACATGCAAATTTCCGGAACTGTTAGTACAAAAGAATCTACGAAATATGGGCCACAGTATTTCTAAAGAATGTTTAATATTGAAAGGGACTTGCGTCATTATTATATTAACAGGCTTTACGTTTTTTACTTTTTACTGTACCGAATACAGGGTTTTTTTTAAAAATGGTATTGAAATACGGACCAAACGAAAGGTGAAGTTTTTTTCAAAGCGCAACTGAAATACGGACCAAACAAAAGGTGAAGTTTCGTAGAAAGAAAGAATGTGTATCAATTTTAAGGGTTTTGAACCCTAAAGTGAGTGCTGTACCTTAGATTGATGAAATTCAAAACCTTCTCAATGGAAGGTATGTTAGTTCAACTGAAGGTCTGCGGCGTTTAATAGAATGTTCTCATGGCCGCATACAAATTATGGAAACTCTATCAACCATACTAATAATCAAACACTTATGTCTACGATTAGTTGGCTTTAGTAAAAATGTAGAGCATTTGTGAAACAATTAGCCATTCACATTTGCTAGTGAAAGCGACAACTTTCTTAGAATCTATTACATTTGCTGTCATCGCAGAATTCAAATTTCATAATTTGTTTTCGTTGAAAACAAAGTTAATAGTTTACACTTTTCCAGTAGGTATTTATTATAAAATTAGGAGCATAATACTTGTATCATTCGAAAGGTACGCACAAAAAAACAAATTCTGCGTATATGTCGCCAATAAGGCTGGTAAAATTAAGTTACGAATTCTCCATACAAAGTGCTTATCAGTTAATTTAAAGCATTTTTTGACATTCAATTTGCCGCCGCAATGTTACCATAGTAACTCTTTCAAAAATAAGTCATCTAAGATTAGAACCTGTTTTCCATGGAGCGAATCATTTATGTACTCATAAAGGAATGTAATTTACGTACCCCTAAAAGTAAGCAATTGTTTAATTTTAATTCAGGGGCATATAGTCATAGGGTGTAGCGTACAATTTTTTTTTTTTTCGATTTTCATTTTCGAATAACGTTAAAAAGTTGCATAATTACGGAAAGTAACCGTAAAAAAAATAATAAAAGAGGGCTACCTCTACCACAACTCAAAGTTTTGCAAAAAAAGCTTTAATTTTTGTTATCGGCTCTTTAACTTTGAAAGTATAATGCAAAAAACAAATATTCTAAACGGAAGAGAGAGATAATTCGATCTCCTTTAAAAAAAGATGTAAAAAACAATAAGCCGTTCTAGAGATAGGTACTTTTTTAAAGGCGCCATAATGACACCACTTAAAATCATATTTTTAATGTAAATATTTAAAAAATTATTAAAAAAAAATCATAAAATTGGATCAGTGTGTCTTTACAATATGAAAATCGTTTTTTGTGTCTGCGAAAAGAATACCAGTTGACGAGAAAAAAGGCTAATGTTTTGTTGTTGGACTTATTGCTCGCTGTCTGGATCCTGATTCACTGAAACCCAGCCAAGTACTTCAAAATGTAATGCGGGTAGTGAGAGAAATCGGCTGTATCTTCCAAATTTAGCAAGAGTATATGATCAGTTCGGCTTCTCGCATCGCACAGTGGCGAGTGCAGTGTTACACAATGTTGGCTTGGTAACCGCAGAGAATATCGAAAACTCGAAGCCTTCTAATAGATCGAAGTAAAGTTCGTAGGGCCAGAAAACGGCAACGTAAAGTTCTCCAAACTGAAGAATGTCTTTCGCCCATAGAAAGTGTTTATTTCGATGGAAGAAAAGACAAGACATTGGTATGTGAAAAACGAGGTCAACGAGTTCACAGAGTGACCAAAGTAAAGGAGCATATTTGACTACTCACCGTGCCGTGTTCAAACTACCTAGGAAATCTAACTATAAGCACACCATCTGCAACAGGGAAAAATATAGCGGACTCGATAAACGCCTTTCTTTTGGACCATTTAAAAATGGCTGTTATTCAACACAATTCATATTTTGCACAGCCAAAAAACATATTGATGGCAATGCTATCAGAGAATTAGGCTTGAGAAGAATCATCCCAACTAGAAAAAAGCAGCGAGTTGGGGGTTCATTTAGAATTTTTAAACTTCCACAATTAAATTTGAAAGCAAATGATTATCTTGACTTAATAATCTGGGCTGAATCACAAGTCACATCACCCCCATTGCTAGAAAGAATGAGTGATCAGGATCTTCAATTGGCATGTCTTTTCCAAACTATCCTTGTCACACTCAAGGTGACCGAAGCTTCAACCACAGTAGTTGGTGAAAAGGCCAGAGATGGACTTATTAGATCAAAAATATATTCTTGAAATATATTACCAACAAACAAAAAAAATTAAACCTGAAAAATTAAAGATCTATGTATTGGCAGATTATTTATTATGAATTTTTAGGTTTCTATTTTTAAGTTTATGTAAATTGTTGTCCAGATAAAGCTAATATATATGCCGCATTTACACCATCACGCACGCGCATTTTTGCACGAGACGGGAAAGAGATATCCGTTTGTCCGCAGTCAATGCTAATAAAGACGTAATAATGAGATCACAAATCAGACGCCTGAAGTGTCATGGATGTTCCACCTATAGATATAGATACTTATAGATACGTAAAACGGAAACAAACACAAGTTCCGGCGAACAACATTTCTGCAATCACTTGAAAACATTTCTATTTCTGATTCAAAACATGTGAAATGAGAGTGGTAATTAGTTTCGGTAAATTAAACCAACAATTCATTAATCAGTTATACGAACTAAATAAATAATTTTCCGTTCATCACTTCTGGAAGCCATTTTTTCGTAAGCCATCGCTATACAAATATCAACATGCATAGCTTTCCCATAATTCCTATCACGTAAACAATATGGCCGACCAAAAAACCTGTAACGTTTTTTGTGCGTGTTAGGTAATGCTGTGCCTTTCAGTTACACGGCTATTTAGTATTTAGCATCCCTTTAATCTTACGTGTAAGGAATGTGTGATGGTGTAAATGCAGCAATATTGATTTTTGTTTTCTTAGTTAGGTTTTTAAATCATCATATAAAAAAATTGGTGTAGTTCTGTTTGACTAAGATTGAATTTGACTGCATATATATTTAAATGCAAAAATCTTAGAAACTGCTCAGTATATTCTGGTGCATTTTTCACAGGCCTATAGAGGATACCTAGGTCTACAATATCTACTACTACTTTGTCTCAGCTCGATATCTCGATAAATTCCGGAAAAAAATGGACAAGCGTAATTTATTTTTTTCTTTCGATTTGCTTTTTTCTTTGTCACGCTTTCCGTTCGAAAAAAATACCAGCTTATAGAGGACATTTACAGGTACAACTTAGGATATCCAATATCTCGATAACTTAAAAGGTTTTTAAATAAATAGGCAAAATTTGAAACATTTCTACGATTTTCACCTGCATGAGTAGATATGCACTTCATTCTCAAATCAAATTACTAACTGCGCAATATTTTGACATCTCTTTTAACCTTATTTTACTCCTGTGACGGAGAGGGAGACAGACAGAGGCAGTATGCAGTTTGGTGTGCTAAGAACAAAAAAAGCCATAAAAGAAATGTCAAATATGTAGGAATGTCAAATAGGTATAGGTATCAGTGATACCAGATCGTGGTATTACTACATTAGGGAAAATTTCTGATGATATACGTCGTACCTGTTTATAAATGCTATTTGCAATTAAGATGAGGCAGTAAATTACCCGGTGGAGTTTTTAATTGCATTACAGCTCATGGAGTTTCCATAAATGTTTCTTTGCAATTTGAATCCCCCAAGCTTTGTAATGGAACCAGAGAGTGATTTCATTGCAGAAAAACGTTATAGAGGCGTTCATTTTAACTGGGTGTGGTAAAGGAGATACGGTATTTATACCAAGAATACCAATAATTCCCAGCAATTATCCATTTCAGTTTAAACGGATTCAATTTCCTATTAATGTTTGTTCTGCCATGACAATCAATAAGTCACAGGGTCAAACTTTAAGAAAACTGGGAGTTGAATTCACGGGCAGTTATAGATAATTATGTAGCGTGCTCCAGGGTAAATAATGCAGGAAATATCACTATCTCAGCCGATAGAAACAAAACTTCTCATATAGTATACAAAGAAGCGTTACATTTCACAATTGTTTTCTTTCATTTTCATTGTCCAAAGAATATTAAATTGTTGGTGATTAGTCCAACGACCAGCTGCAATGCCATGAAGGACTCAGTCTTTGGGATGTTTTTTAATACGGGCTCAAGTCCCTCACTATTGCAGACCGCTCCCTCGTGTTATACCTCCGCAATGTCTATCGATGAATTTTTCTTTGAGCGATTATCAAAAAAAAATTGTGTCCCCTACAAGACAGCAAATTTATTAAAAAATTGTTTCCATCAATTGTTCTGAAAGCACATTTTGCACGGGCGAAGCAGGGCGGGTACTAGTAATAAATAAAAAGGTATTTCAAACTTGTGGACGAATCTTTTCATTAACAAAAAAAACTTTTTTTTTTCAAAATCTCGAAACTTTGAGCCAAGGTACAGGGCTAAAGACTTAATCAAAAAAAAATGTTTAATGTCGAATTATTCTACTCATCAAAATTCGAAACGGATACATCAACTTTTTTTTTCCTCCATATATTGACGCTCCACCCCTTACACAGTAATTTGCCCCAATCGAAGCATTCGTTGCGGAACAGAAAAAATGAAGGATATTAGTATTATTTATCGGAGAGCTATATTCGTCATCGGAGAATTTTTACGAAAATTGTGTTGGAACGGATATCTCGAATGGAATTTCACTGAATTCGTAAAAAACGGAGAAAATTCCGTTCCGAATGGATACATCGATAGAGGTGATTATTATTTGAACATCCAAAGATTAAAGTATACGGAATCTTTGAATGTTCAAAAACCTACTTTAGTACATTTTCGTAAATGAAAGGGAATACTAATAAAGTCTTACGGCCATATTATTCACTCCGGGTGTAACTCAGGTTTAAGTTCATTTTACACCCGATCATTAATCCGCATTTTTTAAGCCCGATAATTTAAACCCGCTTGATTAAAAATGGATTTAAATGCGGACTTAAAACACTTTAAACCGTTAAACCCACGTAATGTCAAATTTCGCGAATAATGTCATTTGGTCTTTGTTTGTCACTTGCAAATTGATTTGATTTGAAGTGTGCCGATTTTTGTCTTTAGTGCATTAGTCAAATCATGGAATATAGCATTCGAAATGCCAGGGAATATTTCCGAAAATCAAACACATCGTAATCGTCGACGCAACGCTTGTGCATTCGATATTTTCGACGACGAGGACGACGTTGATTTACCATCAGCTCTCCGACACATTCGTCTTCTAATGACGAAGACATCAACATTTCATCCATTTCGCGAATGAAATCCATTGTTTTTGTAGCTTCTTGCTACTTTTGATTTTCTATTTCACTTTCCTACTTTTCTTATTTCTTGCACCCTGCGAGCGAAGAAATGTCAATATTATGAAAATGAGTTTCAACCCGAGTTAAAGTGCTTAAACTAGTCCCCGGACTCCGGAGTGCATTTAGATCCAATCGGATTAAATGCTGTTTAAAAAACTAACGACTGAATATTATTGACTTGGTTTTAGTTTTTGGGCCAAAATCACTTAAACTCGGGTGTAACCTTTAACCCGGATTAAAAGGAGTGAATAATATGGGCGCTATAGTTGAATATTTTCTCTTAAGCGCATTTTTGATCAAATGAAATTGTTAAAGCTCCACCTTATCTTCGTTGCCATTTATATTTTTTGTCATAAATAGATGGTTGTTTTACTGTTTTTTCTTTTTTTGTGTTGAAGCATTTTATGCGGGGGTCCCTTTTTCAGCTTGAGTCAGTTTTCATTCCCATTTAAAACAAAAATGTTGCGGCAACGCTGCTGTGTTCTTTTTGTTTTTGTTTGTCACAAGGAGAGTAAAATATCCAATGTAAAGGGACCTGCGCGTGAAATTAACAATTAAGTCTGGAGGGACAATACATTCTTCGATTTCGACCACTAGCGACACTAGTTTTTACAAATTTGTGTTTGTTAGACTTAAAAATCACCTGAATTGTTGTATTCCAAGAAATAAAATAACAGCGTATTCAAATTGGTTCCTATTACGAACCACGCGCCATTTTGGGTGGTTCGGCAACACAATGACATTAATGGAGGAACTGTTTAGCTAATGCCCAAGATAAACATGGGTGTCTCAACATTAACATTTAACCCTACAGTTAGTGATATTTTGTATGTATATTTGTTTGTTGGTAAAGGCCTGAATGGATTTTGGAAAGTGTGGAGACTTTGCGTAAGCTGCCAGACTAAAGTTGATTATTGGTAAGGCCATATGTTGTGAAGACACCCGATTAGAACGACCAGATCACAATTGGCAGAGGTATACTTTATTTGCGACGACTACCTTAGTTTAGGGTCGCAACTCAATATCGTGTCGAACTTTGTTGCGGCAGCCTGTTCTATTTGTCCCAAAACTAAAAACCGACACAAACGAATGGCTGCGTACAACTTGTGACCAATTTTTGGTTTTACTCAAGACCACAACGAATTTCCTGGTAAACGCTCATACAAATTATCAAGTGGAACTGGCACGTAAAACTTCCCTTCACAGCCCACGATGGTTAGATTCGGTCATCCTCATTCTTAGCAGGGCAAAGTTCTATCTGTGCAATTCCTGATTAGTTTTATCCCACAGCAAAGTTCAACTCCAGCGTGGATATCGCCCTACCATGACCCAACCAGTTTCATTACTATTACCAAACTTATTAGTCATAGCGAATTCGCTGCAGAGAACACGACGACAAAGGAAAAATAAAAGTTTAAATGCAAAAAAAAAAGCACAGAAAACATTGAATCGACAGAAAAAACTGCATTAATGCTCTATTTGCAGGAATAGCAAACTGCATGCACCCCCAGATGGGTCGATTATTATAGAAATAGTCAGATCCTAGTACAGTGCACCTATATCTATCCGGCTGCCACCATCTGCTGCCACCCTCTACCTCGGCCTGTGGCAGCGGTTAATGTGGTGGCAGTGGTTTATCATTGTCGTCAGCATGGTTATTCCACAGAGAGACTTCTGCTGTTATGAATATGTTTTCGGTGGAATCCACAGCAAGTGTTGTTGCTTTTTTGCTGGTATTTCCCATTTCTTTGTTATTGAATAACATTCTTTCGTTTGCGTTTCTTTTTTGTTTGACTTGCTTTCCTTTTCGGGGTTTAACCACCAGAGTGCAGCACGGTACAACATACACAATAAGGGAGAAGCATTTCGAAAAGACAACCACCACGACGAAAACATACGACAACTGCGAGCACGAGGACAACGACGACGTTGACGACGGCAATTATACAAGAACCGTGAAAGATGGCATTCTAATTGAAAGGGCGCGGATTTACGGTCGGGTTCCGTTTGCCGGGTTCGTCTGCAATTTCTCAGAAATATTTAATCGTACTCGTATTAAAGGGGACTGCCGAAGGAAAAACCTCTGGGGTTAAAAGTTCGCACGAAATTGATCAAACACCCGCTAGTGTCGATAAGTTCAACTTTTAAACAAAAGAGGGCGCGGTGTCGGTGAATAGTTTAAAAATCAGGTTAACCGGTTTCGTATTTTGTATTTTGTGGCGCTTTTCGACGGCTTGTAGATACACACCAGATAATGGTTCCACTCGACTTATCTTGTGCGGAAAAGTGATTCATGTGGAAAACTATCTGCAAAAAGACCGGCTACCACCTTCAGTGGTGATTTGTGAGCGCTTTCCTATAGCAAAGTGTCGATTTGTTAGAACTTCGTTTTAGTTCTCTGCAACTGGGGTTGGCCGCAATTCAACACTATAATGGATGCTGAACTTTCACTGGAGGATTTTCACACTGGTGAGTGTAGGGCTGAAGTGGGTGAAATAAGTCTCAATTGGAAAACGAACCTAAGAGGAGCGCACTAGGATTTTCTGTTTATTTTCTTTTTTTCTTGAACTAGCAAAATGTGTATAAATCACTGCTTGTGGTTAGTTTCGAGAAATTTTGCGGAGCAAAAATCCCCCACGCGGGATTTCCTTTTATGTTCTCGAAAGGAAGTGCATTGTTATTCGGTTGTGAAGATTTATGTGAACAGTGGGCACGCTTTTAAGGAATCGTTTTGTGGATGGCATTTTTGGTTCTTCTGTTTTGAAGAAGTTTTTAATTTTCATACTGACCGAGTGAAAATATTTCTTATTAAAAGTGATTGGGTGTAGCTTTTGGTCTCTGTTATTGTGCTGAGGAAAATTTCTGTATTTAAGATTGAAATGTGCTAACATATTTGTAGCGCTAGGGATGGAGAGGCTCGCTTAGACAAGTGTTCTATTCAGAGGTTGACAACTACTTATTCAAGAAGGCTGTGGTTTTGACTTTGGCATTGTGAAGGGTTTTGTTAAAGGACGGCTTGAAATACTTGTTCAGTCAGCACATTCGCGACGTTTCTTAAGACATTTTCAAATTATACATCGACGAATAGATTTTTGCCAAGAAAAGTTTACTTTGTCGTTAGTTGTCGTTTCTTGACCGAGAAAGTTGTGTGCGACCCAGTCGTACACCTTTTTTTAGTTTTTTTTTTTTTTTCAGCAGATGTTTAAAATTTGTGCCGATATCTGCAGAAATTGTTTAAAAATTAAAAATATGGGCTCAGTAGTTAGTATGTTGGATTACTGAGCGAGGGGTGGCAGGTTCGATTATCAAAAAAAAAACAATTTATCAGGACATTCATTTTTTTTTCACTGCGCCATGTCTCACAAAAGTCTGTCACAAATCTAAGAGTATGACTGTTCTTGAAAAGCTTTTCAATTTCGGATGCGACATAAAATTGTAGGTCCCTTCCATCCACCTTAAAAAATAAAAACTCACACAACGGGATGGTTGTAAAAAGATAGGACCCAGGGCAACTTAAGGGGACCTATTGCACCAGCATATAGTCAAAGTACTCTGAATTGAGCGGGCAATTTGACAAGCACAGTTAAGAATGTATGAGTTCAGGGTCATAGTTCTCATTATATTTTTTTTATAACACCAATTTTGTGTTGGAAGTTTTTTCACGTATTTCGGTATAACTTTATTTAATGTAAAGGGTGGGCCATCTAGTGATTTCTTTTTAAATCATAGGATATTTTGACACTGACAGCTGTTCCCCGCTCGCCACCTTGACAGTAAGTCAGTAGCATACCTCCGCGGAACGAAACGAGTCCCTTTACGCATGAAAAACGTTGGGAAATATTGAAAACTTATTTCCAAAGTGAGTGCTGTGTAGCCCAAACATTGCGTTTCTTGAAAAGAAGTTTTGGCCGAAATGAAGCACCCACAGCGGCTGCTGAGACTGAGTTGACAACACTTATGGTCCCCGTTATCGTATGCCAATGCATCCACAGAGAGAGACAGTTTGGTGCGGATTGTGGAGTGGTGGCATCATTGGACCATTTTTCTTCGAAAATGAGGCTGGGAACAACATTTCGGTCAACGCTGGGCGTTATAGAGCCAAGTTAAGCGACTTTTTTTTTACCTGAAATTGAAGACATGGATTTGGACGACCTCTGGTTCATGCAGGATGGCGAGCCATGCCATACATCCCACACCACAATCGATCTCTTGCGCACCAAATTCCCAAATCGTGTTATCAGCCGTCTTGGCGGTGTTATATTAGCCGCCTCGGAGCTGCGTTTGACCCCTTTGGAGTTTTTTTGTGTGGGAAATCGTGAAGGACCGATGTTATGCCAACAATCGGGAAACGATTCAAGAACTTAAGGCCAATATCATCCAATAAAGTTAAGTAAACAAATGAATGACGCAATAGGTTCATTAGAAGCCTAGACCTAGCTCCATTAAAGTATTCATTTTGTGTCAAGTGAGGTGGTCAAATATTGCTCGGACACATAGGGTCCAAAGCACATTGTTGCCCCAGCGATCGCGGTGCATAGTGAAATATAATTCCCTAATCTCTTATATCCCTTCTTATCCCAATCTAACCTAACCTAACATTATGTCAGATTTTTCTTTGGGACGAAGATATTTCAGGACATCTGTATTTATACATTTTTCAAAGACGTTGGCGAGTGATGGAAAAACTGGGACGTTTCCTCATAAGTCCAGGATATTATCACTGCACCGGAGTAATAGCTGTCTATTGTAATGCTCGGTCTGATTTTATTTGGGTTTATATGCCCCTTTGCCGCTGACAGCATATAATTGATTTTACCCTAAGTTAAACAAAAGCCATTTTTGAATCGGGAATAGCTGATGGCTAGCCGATTGCGTAAAGGTTTTAGCGGTTAATTTTGAATGAAGCCGTTCAACGACTAGAAAATTTAGTTCATAATGGTTGCTTTTAGCGTTTTTTTTCACTGCAATTTGGTCGTATTTTAGCTTCAATCGAAGTCCTTAATAACTTCACCTTTAAAATAGACTTCGCCTTCTAAGAACTAAAAACTGAATTGAGTGGATCACTCTTAACACAAGAATTATTCCCAATCAAAACTCCTTTCTCACGTATCTCACGGGATCCTTTACCTTTTAACTGCCTCAGCTAACAGGAGAACAAAAAAAGCCAAACAGAGAAGTAATTTCCCCAAATGCCAACTGGGGAATAATGACTTTTCCATTTCCTGAAAATTGTTCCATACACCCAGCCGTTATACTGCGCGCCTACATCCTTCCATTATTCAGCTAACAACCCTCTCCTAGTATTAAGCCATGAATGCTAATATTCTCGCCTCGCAATAGAGCACTTTGCTGCAAAAAGCAAACGACACAAAAAAAATATTGAAACTGGAGTAACAACATCAAGGCGCACCTGGTGAAAGGTACTTTGTCCGCCATTGTGTCCTCCGAGAGAAAAAAAAAAAAGAGACAGAGAAGACAGCGCTAAACCAGTGTGAGGGTTGAAAAATTATCTCATGGTCATGAAACGCAAATCCTCCAGCCATACCCGTCGCTGAAAAAAAAAACTTCACAACCCAACAAAGAACGAAAAAAAACCATCTCGGTAACAAAAAGAAAACTGTTAGCTAGAAAAATTGAAATTTTCTACGCGAACGAGAGAAAGGTGCGAAAATAAAATGGGAAAATTATTTAAATATTCACGACAAGGCAATGAGCGTGAAAGGACGACAGAGAGCTGGTAGGTGGATCTTTCGTGAGTCCTCGTCCCCGTAAATGTAGACGGGCTTAAAGAGAATTTTTGATTAAATTTTTAAACTGTTTTCATAAAGGCTGCTGGTGAAGGTTAATTGGGTGGTTTTATGCGACCTTTGGTCGTAAACACTAATTTAATTTCGATATATAGAAGGGACCCGTGTTTGAATGTGGTATCATCGGACTCCCCCTGTACAACCACTCATAATCATCAAGTTGGGATTTACAAAAAAACTAAAAAACTTCCTCCTCGGAGAAAGGATAAACAAGTTTGAAAGTTTTATAAGTTCTCGCCAGTAGTACCATCTGTATACGAGTGGAGAGTCAACTTGTTTACGACTGAAAGGATGCTGGACAAGGTGTTAAGAGGCGAGGCTGAAGACGATGCGGCAGCAAGTTCAGTTCAGACTGCTGACACAATTTATACAAGCTGCGGTTGGCTAAGAGCACTTTTGAGAGTCAAATATTTGCACTGTTGCCGGGAATAAGGAGGTTGTTATCCAAATTGGATTCGGGGCGAGATTATGCAAGTGACACTTTGGCTATAGCTTTGAGTAACAATAAGTGGGGAACTAAGCGATTTATTACGCTGGTTAGATTTTTTTTTTGTAAGGGTTCATCTTGTTATTGTACGGTACTCCTTCCAGGAAATTCGGGTAGGAAGTCCTTTTGAATTTATATTGGTTGATGCAACCTTTATTGCCTTTCGAATTCCGTGCACGGTTTATTTATTTTCGATTAAGTTTTGGAAGCTTCCTGCAGAGCTCATCTTTTCGCGGAACTATATTAAATTTCGAGTTTTCAACTTTAGAAACACAGGAAAACCAGCCTTGTAAGAGCGGATTCCTTCAGATCTGGCAAGATTGAATGTATTTGAAAGTAAATGCAATGGCGATGTCGTTTTTCACCAAAGCGATCAGTATTTCGTGGACTGTTTTTAGCCATAATTGAGGAGTTAATACTGCACCCTGAGGAGTTTCGTGGTTTATAGACTTAGAAGCATGCCAGAGGTTTGAATATATCAGTGTACCGATTTTAAATAACCTCCCTTTAGGAAGAAGGAAGAAATTATATTTGCTGTGAAAACAGTCTTTAATATTAATTACATCATTAAGCCTAGTATGCAGCTGTTTCGGAACGAAAAATCTGATACAAAAGTGACCAACGAAATCATGATGGCTGCCGCGAAGTGATGGCGAGAAGTGGGTAATTGTAGTAGATTGCTTGGTACAATTCTCCACTCTCCTTTCGCACACATTGGGGACGTTCAAGTCTCTAGTTCAGTAAGTCTGACAGCTGTCTGACTATAGATGTATCTCAGTTTTGATTGGCTGAAATCGGTCATATGAGCAGCTGTTTCAGTTGACGATTATGGAGGGGTAGCCGACGAATCAAGTCAAGAAATTCGTGACTGAGTACTAAGTTAACAGTTCGCATATGTGGCTGACGTAGTAAAAGTGACGTTTCCGACCAATCTAGTTTTTGCGTTCGGGTTACATCTTATCCAGACCAATCTAGTCGACTTCAGGTAACTAGATTCTTGAATGTGTCCATTTATTGTCTTGGACATGAACTGTTTGCAACAATTTGACATTTGTGCTCAGTGTTGCCACCTTTTACCAGACGTATGGAGCCGAAATGTAAAATCTTGGAGTCAAAACTAGCCACACTCAAATATGAAGATCAAAAATTCGCATTTTTTTGTAATTCTTTAGGTACACATACGTATTCTCATTTTATAAAAAACAACACAAACTCGTAATTGAGAGACTTTTATATTTCCCATTTTCCAACATTAACAAAAGAACACATTTTGATGGAAGGGGGCATGCCTGCAGATTTTGCTGCTAAGATGTGAGAGTCTATTCAAGAACTGTATGAAAATGGAGTTGGCTAATTTGGAATTAACTTTTAAGAAGGTTTAATTTATACGAAAAGAGTATACGTTCGTAATAGAAGTATGCATTATTTTTTTATAAATTCCTAAAGAGCTTAAAAATCGCCAAGCTTTAAAGTTAGCCTAAATTAGGATTAATCCCAAATAACAATTTTAAGCAGCCAGTGAAAAGTTCAAGTAGCCAAATCGGAGATAAATAGCCAGTCCTGGTAATGGTAACACTGCTACTTGTTGCGCTGCTGATGAAACCTTCCACAAATTATTTCCCGCTGCTTTTCGCAGACGTTTCGCTATGTATTTGAAGACCAACGGAAAATTTCGTTCCGAAACAGCTGCTAGTACTTTAAGAAGTGGATATTTGCATTTAAATTATTAAGAAATTTAAAATCTTTTTGTAAGAGTTAATGGACTTAATGCCTATCCTCGTACCCTATATATAGACATTATTTTGTCTGTTTTTATTCTCATAATTTCTTCATCGCCCTGTCCATAGCTTACTAATAGTCGTAACTTGAAAATTAATTTATTTTCGAAACATATCGCCCCATCCTACGCCATCAATGTCAAACTTGAACTATAAGAAAATGTCCACTTAATTGCGAAATATAAACATGTGACGCAAATTGCATGGCAAAAGATATATGCTCGTATTTCATGTACCGAATAAAAATACTATAGTACAATTGAAAAACCATAAACAAACCACTTGACCCACACATTTTCTGGCCAACAAAAAAATATGAAAACTTACGTCTCTTTAGTAAAATATGATTTTTCCCATCGTAATTATTTATTTATTTTTTTCACATCTCAGTGGGAACAGATTAAATAGAGAAAAATGTGGCTGTGTTTAAATTTTTAAATAAAATTGAAGAAACATTTAAGGTAATTCGCATGAAACCACCAATCTGTACCCGTGTAAACAAAGTGATGCCAAGCATAAATGATGAAATATTTTTTTCATGTTCTTTCCACGAACTTGCGGAATTAATTAAGGTATTTTTTTTTTGTGTTCGTGGTTAAAACAGAAAACCGTGACAGTGAAAATGTTCACAATAAATTTAATTTAAATAAAAATAAACATGTTCATATTTTCTCTAGATTTTTCTTCTACAGAAAATGTGCACCTGATTGATAACGACAGATGTTGATGTTGTATTTGTTAATTTGTTAAATATACGTGTTCCTTTTGATGAGAATTAATTGCAACATTTTCAGAAAAATGTTTGTATAATGTAAAATTGTAAATAAATTTAAATTGAAGGAACATTTCAAGCATCATTCGACCAGTCTGTATCAACGACTTTTTTGTATGCCAAGAAAGAATATATTCGTTTATGATTGATTGCCGGGCACGAGGATTTTGTGTTCTGTTCTGATGAGATTTTGACAAACGATCTGATTAGGCTCAACCTCGGGACAAATTGAAAACAAATTTGCTGATAAATAAGCGATTTATTTGCTTTCTTTTCTGATGACTTTACTTCTCTGTTATGTTTTGATTGTCATTTTAATGGGGTCTAGGCGTAACGTCGTATTATTTTTACTAAATGGTTATTTTAAAGCGTTTAGCTATTGTTGCTTCCCAACAAGATCAGCGCGCGCAGAGGAAAATGTGGAGTTGCATAAAACTAGGTACTCGAATGTATTAAAATCAAATTAAATTAAATTAAATTAAATTTCAAGGTCCTAGCCCTTTGCACACAAGGCAAAACAATAATTAAACATAAAACCAAACGCATTATACACTCCACGACACCAAACAATCCGAGAGAAAACGAGAACTGTCAAAATTTGGGCACCAAGACGAACAATGAGCTATGCAGATCTCACTCCAACACATGTCATCGGCATATGTGTGTGTAGTTGCAACTTCTAACTACCAGTCGAAGGAAATGCATAATGGCCGAATTGCATGTGAGCGAGATGGATCTACCAGCGCAGTGCGCTCTAACACCCACTCCGAAGATGGGGGGCATTGTTGAAGGAGTAAATGAGAAGGCATCAATCGATCTTACTTAATTTATTAGTTAGACAAAAGTGCTCTAACACAACAATAGGAATATTGTATTGTATGGTCATTAACCCCCGAACGCACAGCTGATTATTGTATATAAGCCATCAGCAGCTTCAAGGGAGGTACAAATGGTAAAGCAAGACCACTCTTTAACTAGCAGCAAAAAAGTAAAATTTTAATTTTTACATCCAAGTGACAGCGTTTTATTTCTCCTTTTTTTAAATCAGTTCATCTAACTGATTCACCATACCGCTTGAGAATCAACAATTCCAAGCTCAACTTTTTTTCTTCCCGCTCACCTCAGCGCGGACCATTGTCATTCGAGTAAAGTGTAAAAGTGCGCGCCAACATTTTATACGATTTTTTTTTACAAAAGTGTGTTGTGGGCTAAGTGTAGCTGGATAGCCTACAGGTATCCAGTGCAAATTACGTTTCCGATATCTTACCATCGGCCGCAACACCCAACGAGATTTAAGTGTGCTGTGGGTCAAATACAGCTGGATCATATATATATATATCCAGTACAAATATACGTCTGCGATATCTGACGGACAGTATATCGGCCACAGCACCCAACGATTTTTTTTAACAAAGTGTACTGTGGGTTAAGTATAGCTGGATAGTTTATCCAGTGCAAATATACGTTTCCGATCTCCGACGGACAGTCTATCGGCCACAGTACCCAACGAATCTGCAATCCAACGGAGAAGATCATACATCGGATCTAACAGTGATCAGTGGAAGAACCGGTGAATACGGACAAGATACGGTCACAAAGGAAAAGTGATCTGAAACCTGTAAAGTAGCAGTTACATTTACAAAATACATCTGCAACACAGAACAAGGTAGGAATTTTTCCTTACTCTTATACCTTTTATACAAAAGAGAATTTTAACAAAACACTAAATTTAAATCAGCCTGATAAAAGTGAAACGTTAAGAAATACAGTTTAAAATAAGCAAGTGTTGTGATAGGCTATCGCTAAAAAAAAATGTCTAAGTTATCAAAATCAATCGAATGCCAAGAAGACATTTTAAATGAAATCAGTAGAGACTTCGAAGAATTTAAAAAAGATGAAGCGTCTCGAAAGTCAAGGGGTTATTTAATAGCGTGTCTAGAAGATATAGATGGAATGTTCAAACGGGCCAAAAAAGAACATTCCGCTATAGTCGGTAGCTCTGCAGATCCACTAAAAGAAAAATATCTCAATGATGAAATTTTCTCCAAAATTAAGAGAATTTATTTCAGCTTTAGTGGAATTTTGCACGATGAGACTGATCGGCTTTTTGAGGAAACCATTGCATCTACAACAGCAGACGCCTCTCATCTGAATGTCACAAGATCGGCATCTTCCGCTTGCGACATACGTCTTCAAAGGATTCATATAAATCCCTTCTCCGGCAAATTTGAAGATTGGTCCGAATTTTTCAATCTATTCGATAATTTAATTCGAAAGAACAACGAATTATCGGATATCCAAAAATTACAATAACTGAAAACGTCCGTCTGTGGGGATTCCTGCTCGATTAATCCAGCACCTCCCAATCGATTCAAAGAGTTTTAACTCAGCTTGGACAATTCTCACTGATAGGTATCAGAACAAGCGTAAACTTGTAAATACACAGCTTAGGAGGTTGGTAGAGCAGACTAAACTGAACAGTGAATCCGCTGCTGGCTTAAAATCGCTTCATGATACCAGCATCGAATGCGTTCATGCCCTTTCCAACCTCGAAATAGCTGTTGAAGCATGGGACACCATTCTCATTTATTTGATTTTTAATAAACTGCCACCGCAGACACAACGAGATTGGGAAGAAAGGCTAGGCACCTCCAAGCATCTTCCTGACTGGAAATCATTCACCTCGTTCATCGAGGGTCGATTTAGCTCTTTGGAGAATATTTCCGAGCTAATTGTGCAGCAGAAACAATCGATACACTCGAATTCGTTTCGAAAAACTACATCGGCGGCCTGCCATTTAAGCTCCCAACAACCAACAAAACAATTTCGATGCCGTCTTTGCAAATCGTCTCACGGAATAAGACATTGCAAAAAATTTGTACACATGGACGTCAAGACTAAAGCTGACGTCACGAAGAAGAATGGAGTTTGCGGCAACTATTTAGGATACGACCATCACGCCTCGGTCTGTAATAGCAGCAATAGGTGTCAAAAATGTGGTCACAAGCATCACACATTGATACACATTGATAACCAAGTCATGCCAAATGTAACAACTGTCCAAAACCACCCACAGTATCCGCAATTCCACAATCAAAATGCAACCCAATATAACCCTCAATCACATTATGTTCAAAATGTGATAAGTCAACCTGAACCCTATAATGCTGCACTTGATCAGCCAAGTACATCGCAACAATTTAGAACTCATTTTAATCAAATTCAGTCCAAAACTCTATTAGCAACTGCACTCGTCAAGGTATATGCTTCAAATGGGAGGCAGTGTACTCTTAGGGCATTTATAGATACCGGCTCTGAGGCCACATTCATCTCTGAGAATGCCACTCAGCTTCTTAACCACAAGAGGCAAAAGGTTAATGCAAGAGTAACAGGTTTTGGGAAAAATCCAACTGGTAGCTGCAAGTACCAAGTAAGCCTTAGTCTGCATTCCTTTACTAATGCCGCCTTCTCCGTCAATGTTACAGCATTTGTCTTGCCGGTGCTAACATCAACAATGCCCAACTATCCGCTGCAAGGAGAGTGGAAACATCTGTCCAATCTACCTTTAGCTGATCCGACCTTCAGTGTTCCAGGCAAAATTGATTTGCTGTTAGGTGCGGATGTATATTCATCGATCATTTTAGAAGGATTAGTAAAGGCTCTCCTGTAGCACAACAGACAGAATTCGGCTGGATTCTTACAGGAAAAACGGATACTTCACCGAGAATAAATTGTCTCACTGTCCAAAATCACTTCAACACCCTAGATGCACAACTCAGGTAATTCTGGGAAATCGAAGAAGATCTGGACGACCGAAAACTATCACCAGAAGAGCAAATATGTCAACGACATTTTGCCGAGACAGTACAGCTAAAGGAAGATGGGAGATACGAAGTACGATTCCCTTTCAAAAATGGAATTCGCCCAATCCTTGGGAATTCAAGGAAGGCAGCCATGGCTAGATTTTTTCAGATAGAAAGAAAACTATTGTCCAAAAATGAAATTCGCCCAATCCTTGGGAATTCAAGGAAGGCAGCCATGGCTAGATTTTTTCAGATAGAAAGAAAACTATTGTCAGTAGAGAGGCTTTTGTTAGTTACTCCTACTTACAATATATACGTCTAAAATTCTTTACTGTATGTTATCCATCTCCACTGTATTTATGTAAAACAGTTTCATGACCGACAGACAGTCTGATAGGCTAAACCTCTTTTAGAAGGTCATGAAGCTTTGAGGGTAAATTCCACTAGGTTTGTAGACAAGCATGAAGAAGGACATCTTGGATATGACCCACTCTGCCCATAAATCAGTTGTATTCGACAGAATTTATTTTGCATTTATCGAAATAAATGTAGTTTATCTCGCAATAGTTGTTTCGCAAATTTCCTTTCTGTCCTTGAATTTTGTTGCAGCGTATTTATTTCGCAATGTTTTTCCAGCGCCTTTCCATTTCGCTTATGGTTAGACATAATGTTGTTCTTTTGAAAGAATTTTTTTCGCTTACTGTTAATTCCCATTATTCTTTGTCGTTATTTATGTAATTGGCAAAATGACACTTGGCACGCTATATTAATTTGTATTTATTATATATTTAATGTTCATATCGATCTTGTTAATTTTTGTAAATACATTTGAATTCAATTCTGGAAAAGAGGAATTTAAATTTTTGTTTAAAAGAGAATTATATGTAACTATGGTTAACCTTTTCAATATTTCTATCTTGCGTTGTGATTTGTTTAAATTTCGCTGCGAAATTTATGTTCATGTAATTGATTGTAAAACAAAACATTTCGCGAAATGGCAAAATGTGAACAAATCACAACACAAGATCAAAATTTGCGAGATGACATACGCGAAATGATGTTCTTGCGATACGATTACAAAGCGAAATGAAAGATTGCCTAACAAAAATGCGAAATGCGAAATAATTAAAGTGCAAAACACATACACAACAAAGTGTATCATTTCAAAATTAAAACTTATTAAATATGGATCATTTCAAATGTTACTTTCGAGCACGACTAGAATGAAACAAAAGAAACGCATTATTTTATAATACATAGAATATCTATGACTGATAGAGTAGTCTTTCTACATTTGTGACAGTTTTGCACAAATTGAGATAAGGCACTTTCAATGGAGGACACTTTGAAATGCCGATGGCAAAAAAAAAACTATCAGCAAAATATGTGATGTGCAACGCATTTGATTGGACTGTCCCTTTCCAGAGCTGACCCTTTTCAAAAATTGTAGCGTTTGTACTAAATTTTGTTGGTCAAAAATATTAGTACAGACAATTACTAATTGCGTACTTCGTATACCTACTACATCTTCACACATTAAAAATAACTAGTATCGCTTGTGGTCGAAAATCGACCATCCCTTTAATAAGTATGTAAAATGTAATACTAAAACAAGTACCACAATTATTTTCTTTATTTATGTTTTTTATTTATTAACGAAAAGAGCGACATCTAGATATCGAAAAAATACGCAAAGGAGCTGCTCCATTTGAAACAGGTTCTAATCTAAGATGAGTTATATTTGAATACGTTACTATGATAATATTATGTCGGCGACAAATTGAATGTCGCCAAAATCGTTTCAATTACCTGTTTTGTATGGGGAATTCATAATTTCATTTTATCAGTCTTAATGGCGACTTATAACCACGATTTTTGGTTTGTGCACATCTATGGCACAGTACCTTTCGAATGACATAAGTTTTATTCTCCGCATTTCATAACAAATACTTAAAAAGTGTACGGAAACTTTTGATGTTCACGTATTAATAGGATGATAAGGAAAAATTTATCAAACATTTTGTTTAGTACTTTATTTTTTTTCCAACGCTTTAGTTACAAGTTCATAATGAATTCCGGTCATTGGCGGGTGAACATGAAGTTTTGAATTAATTTTGGGTAAATTTAAAAAGCACTAAACATTTTGAACAAAAGCCTGCATTCGAAAAGATGGCAGCACTTCCTTTCGTTGACATTGACTTATGTCGCTTTCGATTTGGCAAAAAGATCAATTATTTTGAGAAAAAATCAGTTTTTTTTTTATTGAGATTGCTTTTCTTGTTCGATTTGCCAAAAAAATCAATTTTTTTTTTGATCTCTCTTTTGAGAAATCTTGATTTTTTCTCAGATTTCACACATACTTTCACTAATACCAATGTGTATGACACACAGCTTTCGGTTACGAATTGTTTATCGTTGGAAGGAATGCTTTTTTAACTGAATTATTAATTTTTTGAGTATGGAAACAATTTTTTTTATTAAATTATTTCGAAATGAGTTATAAATGTGTAAAAATCAATTGAAATAGATTTCCAGTGCAAGTGAAAAAAAAATATTTTTTGCGGCCAACTCAATACACACAAGAACCAATGAAATTCGGATTTTATGTTCCATTTTCCAGCAGAAATCTGAAATCTTAGATGAAAATCTGAAAAGCCAAATCGAAAACGACATTATTTGTCGAGCAATGAATACGACCGACTTACTATTTTTCTTCTCCTTGAAATGCTGTCAAATTGGGGCTAGGGTTTCCCAGTGAATAGAAATTGTGTTATGAGCCCTCTCGACAACATTTGGTTTGTTTTAATAAATATTTTATCTCGGACAGCATTAAATTTCAAAACAAAGCAAAATTTTAACAAAAATTTCCTCAAATACTTTCGCAGTAAAGATCCCATTTATCGTTCCAAATAGTACCTCCCACCACAACACTGTACAATTACAAACAAAACCACATTTAAAATCTGCCCCCCTGTCAGCAGATGCAAACTCATCTCAATGTCATTCGTTATGCAATGCTGTGTGACTTTCATGTGAAAACCCAGAAATGGATTATAATTCAGTTATAACCACAAATTTGCCAGAATCTCATTTCATTTGATTAAATTATGCCGCTCGTAACCTACTTCAAGTCGGAAGCCCCGTTAAAACCAAATCAAATCAATTCTTGGAAAAAAAGAAAGAAAAGGAAAACAACAAATCCCTAGATGCGGCTTTGACTGGTTACCAAGTGGAACCCTTCTATCGGTATTTAACCATCCTAACAACCCCATTCGATGAAATTAAACAAAAATAAATAAATTCCTTGTAACCGGTGTTGGGGAAACGAATCCTCAAAAATCCACCCCACAGACACACACAGCGTAACTTCTAATTCGATACTCAGAACAAACTACACGTCTGGTTGTTTATAACCTCACTTTTTGTCATGGCAAAGCATACGATACTCCCGAGTTATTGGCGGAGTTCGAAACCAACGAAAATAATCGAAAAACCCACGATATTTCCTTCGAATTTTTGGTCGACTTTGCGATGGCATCAACAACTGCCACTGCCATCGCCAAATCAGTCAACAAATGAAACTTTTCAAAGTCAAACGCTTTGCAAACAGATCTGAGTGAGTTTTTCAAGTGCGCGATTTCGGGCTTCCGACAAGATTATCTAATTAAAATCGTAGCAAATATGCGCCAATCAAGTTGTGGGTGAGGAAAGTTTTTTTTTTTTGTAATTTTCGGAAAAGTTTCGCGTCACACGCACAATGAATCTTTCGCCAGATGATGAAGTTGTTCTAAGCCATTACAATAACGAAGGCAGTGTGGGTAAAAGTCAAAATGGTGGCGTTGGAAATTCGTTCGATTTTGAATAGCATATTTGACGTGCAGACGAGTTGAAAGTTCGTCATGATGAATTACTATGGAGGCGGATTCGCCGGCGGTAGCAGCAGTGTATTTGGTATCCAAGGACGAGTACAAGTTCTGCAGGCGCAATTGTTTCCTGTTTGCCCTGTTACGGGACAAGGTAGGTGGTTGAAATTGGATGGTTTTGAAATTCTAAACAACACAAAGCAAATGCATTTCTAACATTCGACGAGTTGAATGGGTATGGAGAAGTCTTACGTTGCTTTGACTGATAACGTATGAGTATATGAGGAAATATTTGAGATTGATGTGTGTAAAGAAAAGAGTGTGGTTCTCTTCATTCGCCCGAATAAATTTACTAGTATTCCAAACAGAATCGAGTGAGAGGGCCAAAGGTTGGATGACACAGGTTGTGTTGGACACTTTCATCTGCACTGGGGAGGGTCCTTCCATCTGCCTATATGTGGCAAGATGGGTCTTACAGAAGGTTAAGTTGCTCGCGAAGGGAGTTTGCTACAACATTTTTCGTTTATCCGTAGAAATATTAAGGGTCGTTTGTTCATACGTCTCTTAACGATTTAAGTTCTACTTAAATACTTATGGGCTACTTTTTTTAGGGCATAAAAGAGTTTATCACTTTCATCTGCCCTTGGGAGGGTCCTTCCATCTGCCTATATGTGGCAAGATGGGTCTTACAGAAGGTTAAGTTGCTCGCGAAGGGAGTTTGCTACAACATTTTTCGTTTATCCGTAGAAATATTAAGGGTCGTTTGTTCATACGTCTCTTAACGATTTAAGTTCTACTTAAATACTTATGGGCTACTTTTTTTAGGGCATAAAAGAGTTTATCACTTTCATCTGCCCTTGGGAGGGTCCTTCCATCTGCCTATATGTGGCAAGATGGGTCTTACAGAAGGTTAAGTTGCTCGCGAAGGGAGTTTGCTACAAAATTTTTCGTTTATCCGTAGAAATATTAAGGGTCGTTTGTTCATACGTCTCTTAAGGATTTAAGTTCTACTTAAATACTTATGGGCTACTTTTTTTAGGGCATAAAAGAGTTTATGTTACACTTAATTCGGTATGAGTTGTATCAGCAAACGGGCGGGTAGGGTCTCAGCACTGATATCGTTGCCTTCATATACAGATCGCGATACTATTACCTAATCACTTCCATTCTAAATCGAACCACGGCGACATTTTCCATACAAAATTGCATATTGTGACCTACAAAATATTTTGCGTGAAGTTTAAAAATGAATATTAGTAAGGCCCAGAGTCTTTCAGTAGTATATAAAAATCATATCAAATGGAAGGTGATTATTTTGCAAAAAAAGAGAAAAAATCTTTGGACACAATATTGGCGGACCCGTTGAACTTTTCTCGAAAGATAGAACAAAACGGAAGGTAAAAGCAGTTGTTAGAGCAGAAATTTGTATTCTATGGCAAGTTGTCTAAGAAAACTCCCCCTTTGGACTTTGTAAAGCCTCTCAAGTTAAATTTGGAAAATAACCTTAGCAAATCGAAGCAAATGGGCTTTAAGATGTTAAATTGAAAGTCAAAAAGTGAGGGAACAATTTGCGGAGAGAACGTTTCCTATAGACGTATTGACTGAGCAATTATGAAAAGCGGTTTTCCCATCAATATATTGAAACAGATAACTTTTCTGTCGTAAGGAATCGGAAGACCGGTAGAGCTTTATGCCCGCAAAGTCAACCTCTTCGCATCGGCACAACTACAAGCATCATAGTAATTTTGTAAGAAACTTCTGGACTGTAAGTGTCTTTCAGGGGAGTTTTAATCCACTTAATTGTGCAGCAATCTCGTATACACAGATAATTACAGGAATTTTGTATGTTTTCACCTGGCTGGCTGGCTTTTTCCGACACGTTTCCTGTTTCACATAATCCAGGAGCCATGTTTTGTAATGGACCCTGACTGAACGAAGAACAACTGTTGGATTGTTCTCTGCACTACGCAGGAGCGTAGGGCCTGACGGATACACTTTTGTAGTTGAGCCACTTTCTAACAAGAGGATAGCGATTTGATAATTGTAAGGATAGTTCTTAGAGTCACCACTCATAAATGGGTTATTGAATAAGCAACGTATGTTTTATTTAAAGTTCTTTGTGAGAATCCTGGAGACTCAGTCCTAAGCTTCATTATAGTCCGCACCTAAAGGACTGCAAAGAAACCTCACAATTTCTTTCTCTCTAGGTCCCAGATTGTACTTTATACCATCCATTTCCATTTTGTCTTCTTTGCACGTGTCGCTCATTCAATTTCATGCAAATTCAATTGACGCAAACCAAAAGTAGGGACGTACACGCTCTTAACTTGAAACGCACATGTCAGAGTTCGACGACTTACTGCTTTACACATGTAAGTACCTGCAGTACACCTTCATATCCGTACACGTTTCAAAGGATAGTTTCACGTTGCAGGTTGCTATGCATAGTAGAAAACATCACAAAAGTGCTGTTAGTGCTGAGGCTCCTGTTTCTTTTTAATAACTGACGTTGGCGCGTGCAATATGCTTGCCTGCCTACCCGTATTAGATACACGTCTACTCGGGTTTAATAACTTCTGTTACTGACACGCCTGTCTACAGGCAATACGTTTCTGCTTTGCAAAATGCCTGCACGTTTCGAGATTTCAAATAACCCACAGCCCTCGCCTGGATTTAAATGAGGTCTTAAAGTTGGAGTATAGGTGGCTCTAATGTGAACGCATGAAGGCGTATCCTTTTGCAGTTGATATGGGTTAGTAAACCATGCCTGGCATATTCATGAAATCACAAACAAACACCAAAGGACGAATCCCTTAATTATTCAATGGAGGCGAGCTATTTGTATGTGCGCAATATGGCCCCTTGTCACATCAATCACGACGTTCCTTTCAGCAATTGCAACCGGAAATTGATGGTTTGTGTCGATGTGTCTTATGTAATCCAAGACGACATGATGATGATGGCCGAAAGATTATTCCATTTGTGTGTGCTTCTGCCTGATCCGGCACCAATGATGCGAGTATACTGAAGGAGGCATTGTTTCAATAATAGCTGAATGCTAATCCATATTGAGTACCACTGTGTCGATGGGGTAAAGAGAAAGGATATCGGCACGTGTAAATTGCTCAAAGGGCATAGAGCGAATGCGAAAAAAGGCAATTGTAATGATTCGATTGAAGATAACAAAGAAACCCTCATTTCAAGTGCGTACTTTGCAAAGAGACGAGAATGGAGGACGAAACACTTTCGGCTAAAGTCAATGGTGATGGGCTGATGGCAAACTTTTTTTTTTTGGGTATTTTTTATGATTATAGTTCGCATTTGAAATTTGTTAGTAGCTACCCCTCCCGATGTTGAGGGCTAGAAATTATTTAAGCAAACCCACATCTGGAATCTTGTTTATTATTTTATTCCTACAGATTAAAATACAAATCTCGAAAATAGGTACAAAGGCATCTGAAATTGAATGATGGGTCGAACCCATTTTTGAAACAGAGAAGAATATTGAGGTTCGATGTTTTTTATAAATAGGGTTAGAGCTTCACCTTTTCACTGATTATAATTTAATTTTTCGTTCAATCCAAAATGCACACGTACTCAGTGTGACTGACAGCTTAAAATAAAATAGTCCTTCACAACAGTGACGGTTGAAAATCCATGAAAATAAAAATAAAATCGAACAACGCAATAACTTCTTTTGGTCTTGTGGGTACGTATACACTCCACAGATCAGAGAAGTACAAACATTTCGTTCTTGTTTAAATCGCAGAGTTTATTTCGTTGAATATATTATTTGTTCAAATTTTCAAAACAATTCCCATACATCCAAACCCAACATAGGGCTAATAAAAATTCTATTCGCTCCAGGAAAGTTTCACGTGGAATTGTTTTGCCTTTATAGTACCTAGGAATAGTAATTTTTGAAATGACACTTCTCAATAGTTCCGAAGAGTCCAACGAAATAAAATATGAGAAAACCAAAAAGCGAAAAGATGGAGTTAAATAGAGGAACGACTGACTTCGTCTCATTAACTGAGATTTATCTATGACTATGGGTTTCTTATTTATAAAGTGTGTCAAAGTCATTTAGCTTGTAAGGAAACAAGAAGCACTGTTAAATTTGTACTAGAATTGTAAATGATGGATAAATCAAACGCTGTGTAAATAATAAAAAGACCGATTGAGTGTGTGTCCCCCAACAGCCTTCTAAACTATTTATCGAGCGTTATGAATATACTATCGCCTGGCTTACTGACCTTTTCTTTATGAAGAGGTGATTAGAAAAACAAGAGGTACCTAGAGAATAACTATCGAACGTATCGTAGTATTGCTGTCATTTGATACTTAAAAGTCTTGGTCCGTTTTCCAAAATCTGGAAAAAGAAGAAAGATGTCGTCTATCGTCGGGATCAATTAGATTGCTACCGACATTTTGTTTGCAGTTTTTAGGAGCCGTTTGAACGCGATTTACTAAAATTCGAATGCCAGTGACAAATTTAAGTTAAAAGTGTAATCACACTTTTGCCCAAGAGTGTGCAAAAAAAATATTTAATTAAAAAACCAAAAAACCCGACTGACTGTAAAAAAAAAAGAATTATAAAGATATAAACAAGCCACATGCAAGTACCTATACCCAACTAATTGACAATCGGAGACTATATTTCGTACGTACACAGCCTAACAAATATGTATATGAGTATTGAGTACCCTCCGATTTTATTTTCATCTTATTAGCCTATGACACACCGGGGAAGAATACGAATCTTATAACACCTCACTCTTCAAAATCGGTAAAGCCGCTTAGGCCAGAGGGTGTCCCGATGGAACGTACATAGGATACGCGCGAAACACATAACCCTCTCAGTGTGCAGTCGGGTAAAAACAGAACAATTGCTACAATTGCTTATCCGTTGGTGGTGATGCGGATTGTAAAGGGTCTTTCAATAGCGATTTGACAACTTTAAACTTTCAGTGTGAACGCACCCTTAAATCGGTTACCGAACTGTCAATGTCTAAATATTCAGTAAACAACAACATTTTCATAATAGTGAAATACACAAATAATTAAAATTTACTACTCAAATTCCGAGTCGGCCGACGCAACTTTAATAGCGTTAACGCCAATTTTCATCGGAAAATCATTCATCTTCAGCGATGAAGAACATTTTTGGTTAAACTGCTTCGTTAATGAGTAAAATTTGCGTTGACAGATGAGAACCCTCATGTTCTTCATGAAACAGCACCTCATCCGCAAAAAGACACTGTTTGGTGCGGTTTTCATGCCGGTGGCGTTTTTGGGCCGTTTTTTTTTTTTTCGTTGATGAAAATGAGCGTCACGTTTTTTCGCGTTCATGTTGGAACGCCATCAGTGATATGTGGTTACAACAAGACGGTGCCACAAGCCACACAGCGGGTGCAACAATCGAGTTATTGCAGTCACAGTTCGGAGAACCTGTTATCTCAAGAAACGGACCCGTCTATTAGCCGCCGAGTGCCGAGATCGTGTGATTTAACGTCTTTATATACATTTTTTTTATGGGGCTACATTAAATTGTTGATCTATGCCAACAAGCCGGCGACATCAAACGAACTCAGAGTCAATATGGAACGAGAAATAGCGGCCGCATCAGTAGAAATGTGCGGCCGAGTCCTCGGAAATTGGGTTCAACGTCGAAGTCGAATTCCATTCATAAATGTTTTGATAGTAATTCAAGACAATACATTTTTTTTGAGATAACTCAAGTAGTTTCCATTTAATTTAAAAAATGAGTTGTCAAGGCCTTAATGAAAGACCCTTTATTTGGAGTTTGTGCAGTAACAGAAAATATGACAGCCTTTTAGGTCAGTCTCGTAACAACATTCGGTAGGAATTATTTTAAAATACCCAATCGCACCACACGTGCATAGACCGATACTATACCCTATGGAAGAAGGAAGCAAGCTAAAAAACTACCAACCCTAAAACTATTAACACGATTTAAAGAAAGACCTGAATTGGCTTTGACACCACTGAGGCCGTGACCTTTTCGTATAAACGAATCTCTGCAAATATTGCTCTTCGGGTAAACCAAACTGGCTGCCGAAGAGTCTATTGGGACTGAGGTGATTTTAAGATTTTTGATTAAATAGCAAAAGCTGAAAGTTATCAGTGCCATAAACGGACACGAATGATATTTGAGTTCCAACTACCTAGTACTGCCAATAAGGCCATCTTTCAACTCCTCAACTAAAAAGAAAATAGGGTGGAGATTTGCAAGAGACTCTTGCTGTGGCACGCGAACATAGGGCATGAAAACGTTCTTTTTACGGATGAAAAAATTTGTACCATGGAAGAAGTTTTTAACAAACAAAATGATAGAGTTTATGCTTTGTCATCAAAAAAGTAATTCCAAGGTTTCAGCGTGGCCGCTTCCGAAATGGTTTGGTGGGGGGTCTGTCACCAAGGTGTCACATCTCTCCCTTTCTGTGAAAAAGGTGTCAAAACAGGTACAAAAGTCTATCAGAATGATATGCTAGATGGTGTTGTAGAGGCGCTAACAAATACTCTCTTTGATGAAGAAAGATGGGTCTTCCAACAAGACCAAGCCAAAAAGCCAAAACCACGCAGGAGTGACTCAGGTTCAATATTCCTGCTTTTATAGCCGCAGAGGATTGGCCGTCGGGAAGTCCAGATCTAAACCCATTGGATTATAGTATATAGTCAGAATTGCAGAGCAAGGCTTGCGAAACACCCCACAGAAATTTGTAAGGCCTACAAAAATCGTTGACCGTGGCAACGCCAATGATGTCCATAGAAACAGTACGTACCGCAATAGCTCAATTGCCAACTCGTTTGAGAGCTTGTATTTGAGTAAAAGGTGGTCATTTCGAGTGATGTATTTTTTTTACAAATTACCACTATTATCATCTTATAAATGCAGAAAAAAACAATTCAAAATGCTTACTCGTTTTTTTTATGCCGCTTTATCTTTGTAACAGAATTTACGGCTGGACTAGGTATACCATAAACGGGGCTTTCGACTATGAGCACTCTTCTTTTTAGGCAATCCTTGAGGAAAGATACTTAGGTTCAACTCCCGAAAAAATATACATTTCAATGTCTGAATAATTGCGCTAAACTAAGATCCTTCTCTGAACTTACAAAGTTGACCCGTTTTTTCAGCTTGAATACATGTCGCACAACTGTAACTTATGAGTTATGATCTGTCTTCCGTTCCTAAAATGCGACAATAAAGCCCATGTGTAGTCCGTCAACCATGTGAGAATAATTTTCATTGGAGAATATTTTCAGACGGTCAATTATTGAAAAAAACAAAATAAAAGAGACTGACGTCCGTGTGTGTAGTCATAACTCGAGAACGGATAGTTCGATTTTCAAGACTTTGGTCTTGATGGATTCGTATTGGTACAAGGAAGGGCTGTCGCGAAAACAAAACATTAACGGAATGAAATAGGGGATGAAAGTTTGTATCGGGAACAGCAGTTTGAAAAAAATAGACTGGGTAGAAAAACGAGGAGTGTGTGACTTTCAATAGAACAAACTTTTTTTTAAAATTTTTAAAATTATATTATCGAACGAATTTGGGCGGAACGAAGTTCGCTGAGTCAGCTAGTGTTTACTAAAGAAAGCGTGGAAAAGCGAAGTCTGTAAGTTTTCATAGATTGCTTATTAAGTGGTTTCAAACATCGTGCTTAAAATTCATATCCTAGATTGAAATACACGTCATTCATAGATCTGGTGGTCCTGATCATCAAGGTTTAACGTGTGCTAAAGTACCGCACTATCTGGTACAGTTCCTTGCCATCACATCTTTCGCGTAACTGGAAGAACTTAAAGACGAAATTTAGGCCACAAACTTGGTCGAAATTAATAGCTTCCTTTATAAAAAGGTCAGAAACTTACAGAGCAACTGTACTGAACCTATTGTTCTTGAACCTTACAGTAATTTTTTTTACAATAACAACACTTTTCGCGGGAAAAATTCTTTTTAAGCAGTGCTTTATTATATTTTAAGTGAATCAACTATAAATACACTGCTGCTACTAAACCCACTCGAATGTAGCTGTATCCTCTAAGCCTTTGCAAACCATTTTCGCTTTCAAAACATTAATTAACCCGCGAAATAACTTCCGCGTGGTAGAAATGATCCAAAGACCCACCATCCACAGTCAACATTTGCAGCGTATTTCCCTTCAGAAGAATACATACACACTCGACAAAAACTCACAACCCCGTAACATTTTAATTGGAATTCTTTATGCAAAAAAAAAAAAAAAACAAACAACGAATGAATATTTTAATTAATTCAAATGATTATGAGTGCATTCATATACAAACGTTTACACACAATTTCGGCAGAACAAAATTGAATTTGGAATTTTTTTTTAATAAAAGGAAAATATACAAAGTCAATGCCGGTGCCTGCCACCCTGAAAATGTTAAATGAAATACAAAAAAAAACAAACACCCCCGCGTAGTTTCACTTACTCGAATATTGGTTCATTTCGTATAGTACATAGATAGATACATTTCCAATTAATTGATGCTTTCAATTTTTTATATGCCAACTGAAGTAGTATTCCTTGGAGCAGGATTTCGCTCTGCTCATCGTCTTCATCTACTAGATATCATTAAAAGGAGAGAACGAGTAAAAGAAAAAATGAAAACATGGAAGCAAAACGTTCTTCTCTGTTATTCATTTTACTTGAACTATCTATTCGAGTACGGGTATCCTCTTTGTACCATCACACACATTTCTCGGGGATAAATGAATTCAAATGGTTTGGCGGGGTGTTGCGCAGCAAATAAATGGGTGGATAAACAATAAAAAAGAGATAAAATTAAAAACTGCACAGAGCAGCTGTTGCAATCACTCGTCGTCGTTGCTTTTGCAGTTGATTGTCATTTTTTTCTATCTGTTCCAAAGGGGGTGAGCACGGTATAAATCTCTCAGCCTCACTCGTTGGGCGAGTATTATTGCAACTTGTTGAGGTTCATTCTTCTGTGCACTGCCAACATATAGAAGCTTCTATATCTACTCGTATAATGGGTCCTTTCCTCTCTCGTGCTTTTATGCTGCGAACATGTGAGTGAGAGGGTGGTTTCATAAAAGTTTTAAAAAAATGTTGAAACAGCTCAAAAGAAATACGAAATAAAATTGTACGGCGTACGGGATGTTACAGCAATAGTCAGATAGCCTGTCTGTCTGTCGTGAACAGAATCACAGTAAAGTAAAAAAAGAAAAAAGAAATGTACTTAACTCATTTTATTTAAGCTTTTTGCAGGTTATGGGCACTGAGCTTTTATTGTTGGTTCTTTTGTTTTGCTCGGCGCCGACAAGGTCAGTGTGGGAGATTTATGTGTTCGGTGAACTTTACTGAGCTAATTTGATTTAATGTGCCTGCCAGATTGTGAATGAGCCTATGAATGAGAATATTTAAATAAAAACTATAAAATATTTTTCTTTTTGCTGTGAAAATTGTTTAAGGTTTTTAGTTCCGCTCCACGTCTCTGTGGATTGAGGGCGGTTTAAATGTGACTGCAAGTCATTAGATGGTTAGCTTTCACATTACTGGTTTGAAATATAACCGTGGAAATTGAAAAGAAGAATACATTTTAACAAAAAAACGGAATGGAAAAACGTTTTGAAAAAAATCAATAAATTTCAGCATACTTTTGGGTAATCCCAGAATGCTAGAGGAAAACCTGCAACTGTGACAAGGTAGCCCTTTTGAGAAAAGCACAATATTACATTTTCATAGGAAATTAACCATTGTGACTTACAAAGTATTAAGTAGGAAGGTTAGAATTGATTATAAGTAAGAGCCTAAGATTAAGAGGCTTAAATATTAAACAAAAAATCAGCATTACTTTTATATTATTTGTTTTTATGGGTGTAATAAAAACAAACTCAGGACAATTTTTAAGTCAGACTTCGGATTCTTGAATACTAAATGACTTTTCTTAGAAGCTATTGTGTGTGACGAACATCAAAAACAAAGTGAACGTTGCATTGGGTTCCTTATATATGATTTTTTATTATAACTTAAATGTATTAAACAATGTGTGCCTTCGTTATAAACATAATCTTCCGTCGAGCAACTGTTACCCCAGATAAACAAAGAATAACTTAATGTTAGAAATACCACAGCGTTAAAGCAGTCACTAGATGTTTTCTCAAGTTTTAAAAAACAAATAGTTGCTTAAAATGCTTTAAAATTGTTTAAGAAAAAATCAGTGATATTGTTGTTGCAAATATTCCCTCAATAGTGCAGTAGCCGCCCACAAAATTTCCGAACGTCTATTTTATTAAAAAAAAACAGTCCACTCTTTTCAAAAACCGTTCTAACGAAACTAAATAGCATAAATTTTTATTTACAAAATTATGAACGAGCCGCTAAAAATGTGATCCGCCAAAAAAAATGTCCACGGAATTTAGTCGGTTTAAAAACCAAAACAAATCGAAATTGAGTCGGGTATCGGAATTTCTGGTTGAGAAAATTTTTGACAAAATTGTTTGGCATATTTAAAAACGCCAACAATTCAATTTCAAGCTAAATAAATTAAATACAATTCAAAAATATTTGTATTCACTTTTGCTGTATGATTGTTAGTGAACTATTACCAGAAATAAAACTCACCCGCTTGGAAAAGTTTCTCAACCCCTGGGTCAAACAAAAATCACCACCAACACCAAAGCAAAAGACAAGAAGACACGCAGCAAAAGCTTTATCGTACTTATATTTTTCCTTTTTACACCCCACGCAGATGGTAGGTATCCAATCTTATCTCCTGTCCTCACGGCGCAACCGCCCACCCAGAAATTGTTCGAGGCACTAAAATTCTAAAATATAAAAGCGCTTTTCAATTCTCTGCAAATCTAAACTGAATTCATTGCTCTCTGGTGATCTGTGATAGTTCTCTCTCCTCTCAATTTTTCCTAAAAGCAAAACTGCACGAAACTACCCGAATATGTCCAAAGAGCGACGTAAACAAACCAAAAGCTGTTGCCTCCACTATATTTATATGATGGTATTCACAATTCACCAAATGGCGGGGGTGTAAGCGAGCTTTGACAACAAAAATTAAAATACCAAAAGCTGTCTTCACCGCCCACCACACTCAGCTGCTGTGAAGTAGAAAAGAGCGTTGCACAGCAGAAAAAAAAATATCTCACGAAACAGCAACAACAAGAGACAAGGTGGCAGCAAGCAAGCACCCCAGCCCCAGTACGAATTGTTGAATAACAGCATACAAAAACGAACCGACCAAGATACCAATACACTGTGTTTCGGGTTTTTCAGTTATCAACAAATCGAGGCACCGTAAACAACCCCCGAAGAGCGCGGCAATCGGCAAAATTCAAAAGAAAATATCGAAATACGAAACGAATTTTCTTTTGCGAAAGGCCTTTCTTAATCGGTCCACGGAATAAATTGCCTTTTTATGGTCTTTGAGAAGTGATTGTTGAAAACGGTCGGCACGGTTTGACAAACGAAAAGTTAAGAAATCGAATTTTGAAATTTCGAATAGAGTCAACGGAATTTGCCAAGGAATTTCTTGAAAGCGAAATTTTTATTTAAAAAGCCAGAAGGTTGAATTCACGTAATAAGATTTCAGTACGTTTCGTTATTTTTGAAAAGTGTTTTTCAGAGTGATTTTGATTGAATGTTTTTTCGAGACACCTTCTTTTAAAATGGGCCAATAATACTTTCAAAAATTTACTTCGGAATTGGGGGAATATTTAAATCAGATATGGAAATAACTTTGAAAAACATTGTTGCGAGAAATAAGTGTTTTCTTAAGAGCGTCAGCATATTTTTTAAAAATAAAAGTAATGTGGTAGTCCGCTAAAAAGTTCAGAGAAGAGTATTTGCAATTATTGTTAGTGTTTGTGAAGTACGGATTTTTTTTTGAGTTTGGTATTAACAAAGAGTCTTAAATCCCTGAGAATAGAATGGAAGTTAAACAAAATAATTGGCGACTTAATCTGATAATAAGAAATGTTTAAAAAACAACAACTTTTTACCACATAAAGCCAAGCAAAACTGGTTAAATCTTTACAATTTTGAACAGAAAGAGCTAATTTGAAAATACAATTAAGTGAGTCTTTATTTAGTTATTTGAAAAATATAACGCTTTAGTAATAACCACTTAAATTTTAATGGAAGCTAATAGTCGTGAAACTTGTATTAAAAATGATGCTATTGTCAACATTAAAGTCGTTATTAGAAGAGTGAAGAGTGAAATTCTAAAATATATAGATACAAACCGTTTAAAATATTGAACTAAGTGAATAGCAATAGAAAATCAAGTGCGAATTTCTGAAAAAGAAAAGAAAAATATTTTATTAAGGAAACTGAAATCAATTGTAAAATGTATGTTCTGAAAAATTTGTCGCGGTTTCTGTAAATTAGGTTAGGAAACACATTTTGCAAATTAAAAAGTGAGTGCCAAATAGTCAGCTTAAGATTTTTCATAAGAAACTTGAAACGCATTTGAACATTTCAAATTTCTTACTTTGACAGTAAGAATACTTGATCTGTAAACGTGTGCACAGGTTTCAATAAAGTGCAAACTCTAAGGGCCAGAGAAGTACGTTTTTCTAAGGTCAAAACCTCTTCAGTTGACATTTTTGCTGGACGAATATTATGTAGCTTGCAACGAAATCTAGTGACAAAAATCAATTCTAAAAATTGTAGTTATAACGTAAAATTAACACCAGACGGTATATTTTGACAAAATATTTTCGCATAATTCCGGGGAATTTTTAAACGAAAATGAAACGACTGTTTTTAATTTAACCAAAAATCGCAGACTCACATAAAAATTGCTAAAATATGTACCACTCTTAACAATATTTCTAAAGTATATTTCGTTGTGACAGATGACAGAGCTATTGCAAATTCAGTATAGAAAGAATTGCTAGTACAAATACGACCCCCAAAAATGGTTTGACGAACTGGATTAAAAATAATTACAATTTCCTTTGTTTATTTAACCAGAATCAGATCAGATACCTCTCCTAGTTTTCAAATGATGATCTTTCTTGATGAAAGGAACGGTAAAAAATTGTAGAGCTAAAGATAACCGTTGAATCACTTTAAAAGCTTAGCAAACTATGCATCGAAATTAGCGTTTTTGAGCATAAAAACTAGCGGAATACTTAAAATTTCGAATTTAAGGAAATGTACAAAATTTCCCGAGTGCGCGACGTACATTGAATGTTAATAAGAGCAGTTCGGTTGCTATTCTGCAAATATCAAATTTTGAGCCTTGATTTAATCGCAAGGAGATAATATTTTGCATTTATAATGGGCCTTATTAATTATCATTTTTAACCCTCACACTAAATATTTTCTAGGTCACAACATGCAATTTTGTATGGAAAATGATGACAAATGGTTCGAAAAATTTAGCCTGGACACTAAAAATGATTATTAGTATCGCAGAACGCATTATGGCGTTCATAAATAAAAGCTATCAACATGTTGTCAGCTACAAAGTAAAGATCAAATAACAATGGTGCTAGTTACGAACCGTGCGGTGCTTTAAGATAAAGGAATTGGCGTTGGTTAAAATTATGTTTTGAGAGCGTATTGTGTTTGAATGAGATTGTGAAATTAGATAAACGATTATGTAGAAGGCCGGCCGCATATTGGTTACGAGTTTGTATCGTACGTAAACGTATGAGTACTGGTCATACGAATTGAGTGCACACACTGAGTAATATTTTCTCCGTCAAATGGGCAATGGTCCTGGTGATATCTGCATCAATTTTCAACGTTTTTAAAAATGCCAACAAGTTCGATTTTTTTCCGGACACCGGAAGTACTAAAAATTCGAACGAAAGTGCGATCAATGTGCGGCCAGCCTAATATAGTCGACCCGTAGGACTTTGCGCATCGGTATTAACGAAACCGTCCATTCATGACAAAATAAAATCGGACCTGCAGAGAAGCAATCCAAGAATAGAATGCCTTTAACGCAAAATCGAAAAGACTGAACTAGTGCAAAGCATACAAAAATTGTTTAAGGGTAGATGAAGATTATACCAATGTTTGCGAATGGACTAGATATGGACCAACTCTTTAGTATGTCACATGACCATTAAACCAAGTAAAACTTACTGCATTTTACGTGGTTTTTGAAGAGATTGAATAGTTGGTCCATTTTTGAACCTTGGAGCTGCTGTAAAAAAAAGTTAGCTACAAAAATTCTGATAGCAATTCAAAACTGTACCCTCTGGAAGTAAAACAATCACCCCTATCTAGGTTCGGAAAAAAATCTGATACGAAAGTCAAGTCTGATCTGAACTCAATTTGCGTTCGAAGTATCCGTTTCGGAACAAAATGAATGAAGCACATAAACGCGTTCATTTCACATTAAAATACTCCGCAGCAATAAGTTGTCGGAGAGCTTCGGAGAAAATGTGCAGCGTAGCTGTCAAAAATTAGTGTTATAACGCGGTTTCCCGCAATGCGACAATGTGCGCTACATGTCATCGGAGAATTTTGCCGAAAGTTGTATTAGAACGGATACCTTGATTGGAATTTCTTCGATTTTGTACAAATCGGAAAAAATTCCGTTCCGAATGGATACCTCGATAGGGGTGATTCTTTTGTCAATCGTGAATGTTGTTACAGATTTTATTTTGAATAGAAATCATTTTTTTTTTAATTTGCGGTCGAAAACTGTTCTTGGCAAACATTACACGCATTTTGAGTTTTATTTTCTTTATATGAAGTAAATATTTATCGTCGTACTTGCAAAAACCATTTTCAGTTAAATGATGAACCGCAGGAAAGTCTTATAGGTCCTACACTTTTTCTGTTGTAGTCGTTCTAGTCACAAAGTCACAAGCTAAACAAGAAAAGAACTAGGGATACAGAAGTTGATGCAGTGCGTGTATTTACAATTACCAGAGACTGACGTGGATTAAAAATCATTTTCAAGCCCAAATAGCGTTTTAAAGCTAAATTTAAGACCTCTAAGCCCAGCTCAATTAATTTTCCTTTATTTTGCAATATTGCCCATATTGAAGGTAGAACTAATTTTACTAGGAAAAAATAACTTGCTAGATTTAAAAATCAGCACCTCCCTCATATTGTCAAATAAACGCTCTGACACTTAAAAAATACTTAAAAAACTCGAACTCGATTATTCCCCTTGACTTTGTGAAGTAAATTTTTGAAAACAGAATTTCTTGGTCGCGTCTCTCGCATCTGTGTAAAATAAACAATATCCATTCCCTTGCAGTTACTAAAGTGATTGAAGAAGAAATATTTGATTCTATATAACAAATTAGCAAATTCAGTGCTCAAGCGAAAAATAAAAACAGGAAACTTCTTCCACCTCTGAGAGTGCTGCCAGCCACATCCAGCAAACTTGGTATGTTCAAACTTTATTTTTGTTTTTACTAATACAAACTAATAAAAGTTACTCTTAATCAAACTTGTAATTCGTTAGCCTTAGCTTTATTTTCTTTACAACAATTTTTCGTTCATTCTACTTTTAGTACTTTTTCCCTTCGCTCTTGTTGCCACTTTTAATGAGAAAGTTTTATGCCCTCCTAGAAGACATTAACTATTTAGTGGTCGTATTACCTCTCGTATGTGTCTTCTATGTTATCCTTTCGGTTTTCCCTTTTTTTCTTCTTATCCTCCCTTCGCGGGTGGAAGGAATATACCAAAGTTTTGTTCTTGTTTTTCGTGGTTGTATCGCAGAAGCGAAACACGTCAGGGATGAAGTACAAACCATGTGAACACTGAACATAAAAGTTTTGGTTTTTCTTTCGGGCGCACACATAGGTTACATATGTTTGGGTAAACAGATTGAATGTATCAAAAGGAAAAGTGGCGAAGAAGAAGCCAAACAGCAAGGGGTAGCCGGTACGTTACACTATGGGGAGTCAGAAAAACAAAAAAATATTAACACTGTCAGGGAAGTAAAGTTAAAAAGTTTATTACTCCATCAAAGTCGGGTTTAATAACATTTGCTGCACACCATATAATTCTGACATTTTCATGGGTGGTAATACCACTGCAACATCTAAAGGCCAACCGTCTTGCAAAAATAAATCAATCGCAGAGGAAATTGCGGTTTGATTGGGTTTGCTTTTATTTTTATTGAATCGAAAAATGATTCAGTGTTACTGGGCGAATATTCATACGAGCATGTGTGCGTGCACTATGATGAGTTAAAGAAAATCAACTAAATGCGAATTTATTAGGAAATATTTATTGAGACTCAAAGGGGGCGGTGCGGCGAATGTTGGGGTGGTGGGTGGGTTTTTTTTCTTTTATTATTTGCGTAAAAATTTATAACTCGAAAATGAAAGGAAAAAACAAATAAAAGGCGCTGTAACGGCCATAATATTGAATTTATGGAAAGGATATTTTTATGGCATTATATTGATATTATTTTGGACGTATAGGCGTCGCGTGTGACTCGAATAAATCGCAACTGCAAGTCAAATTTTTTTTCACCAGTTTTTCGAGCAGCTATTACGCGTCGAATGATGCTTTCCAACTGCCTTATCGGCGTAGATTGCCCACAATACATATCCCTACAGAAAATAAATCTAAATTTGTTAATTTGATCGATTTTAGATCATCTTCATAGAGAACACTTTTTGGTGAAAATGAGGATCAAATTGCCCCATTTCCCAAACGCATTCAATAGTCAATCGGCGACCAACTTACCCTTCTTTACCTTCCGGATCCCGACTGGTGAAAAGCCTCTGCCTAATACAGTAGCGCCTTCCATCCTCTGCGACATCGGGTACGTTGCTCCCAGTCGTTTCAACCATCCCTACAAACCATCAGCTCCATTTTAAAGAGTTCCTCTGACAAGAGTCGGTGAACTTGTTGTTCCTGGACCGTCTGTAAAGCTAAGCTCAGCTCTGCTAAACTGTGTGATAAGAGTGGGTCTTCTTAGACCGAATGTGGGTTATCTTCTTGCCCTTTCACTCTCCCTCTCTGCATGATGTCTGTTATTGAAAAACATATCTGCACTTCGGTAACTAAGTTCTCTTTGTTGGGTTGAAGAGCCTGTGTTCCGGTCTCAAAGCCAGTTCCTCCGCTTTCAAAGGATACCTCTAAATGATGTTTCGATACCGAGAACCTTTGAACTCATTGGCTACGTACGCCTACCTTTTTTCTACACAGAGTATTCGTCTAAATAGAAACTCTTGCTTCGCAATCGTTGTTTTGCGTTGCAGCTTCTTAGCATCGGCACCTTTCCCGGTACAAAAATCATCATATGCGGGCTTCCAACCTTTTTATCCTAACACTCAAAGTTTGTCATTGTAAGACCCCAGTCCCCATTACACCCACAACCCAACAGCACAAACGCGCCACCTTAACTCTCACATCCATCCGTCTTATTGAGAGTGACAAGTTTACGCTGCATTAACAAATAACATTTCCATCTTCTGCCAAACAAGACATCAAACAAAAACATGTTCCTTTCCCCCTCTCGTCGCAAAAGAAATAAAACCGACATCTCTTCCATTTAAATGACATTTCAATGATTTATTTATTGAATCACCATTACACTCAACACGAAGCGAAATCGAAATCGAAAATCCCATCAATCATTTGCGCATTTCATTTGATTCTCTGTTTTGTGTGCTTGCAGGATTCTTGAGCAATTTCCTTTCGAAAGGACTGAAAACCAATCAATTGGAGGTGAACACCGATGAGAAAACTCTGCGTCCGATTGCTCGACTAAAAGAACCCCGAGATCTATTCGCCCTGCCTAAGGACAAGGATCATGACTGCTCACAGCAGGCCGCCAGATGGCCAACCGAGTGTCAGGTAAGTTTAACTAGCTTTTCTTCAATTATTTGATTTTATTTTAGCCATACAAAAATCTATAAAATCGACATCGTCACCCACAATGTAATAGGCAATGTGTATCCATCGGGTGGGGGAAATCTCTCATCGTGATTAATGGCAAGGATAAGACGAAGGCACACCCCTCATGTCAGAATGTTTATTAAAGAAATTTCCCCACAGATGCTACTCAAGGATATTTATAATCCGCTCGATAGAATGGTGGCAAAAACTTGGAGAACACTCTGTAACGCGGGCGGCCATGATTGATGAGTTTACGTAATAATTTTACACGTCTTTGAGTAGCTGTAACTGTGACTTTTTCCGCGCTAAACACTCGGCTAAATTAGAATTGTTGGCACACCACCGACAATATGTGTGTCACGGTCCGATGTCACACCGCCGATCCGCCAGCTTAGTCAGGGATAATTTCCGTTGTATAAGTGTGATCCAACTAATCCCCGGACATGCGAACGGACCACAGCCGGGACACACCAAAATGCCAGTGAATTCGGATTAAATCGCACGAAACGAACCATCTACATGCTCTGCTCGTCGGCTAATTAGTACTACGGCCTTCTAATTCGTAACCTGTGCCTGTGTGTTTTTCCAGGACTAAAATACACGAGAACTGTGTATTCATTAGGAGTAATTTGGGTTCTGTTGCTGCTGCCGCTAGTCCTTTGGTACTCTCACATAAAACTAGATCCCAACGCAATTTTCAACTGCATCATAAAACAGAAATCCTTTTTAATTGCGCTTTAAATTTATTCGTCGGTTCGTTGGTGTTAGTCGTGGTAGCGCCTACCATTTGCTAAATATATGGCTCTCTCCACTTCCAGCGCTATCTCGGACTGTGTACTAGGGGGATGCATTCCATATTCGAAGAATGCAAGGCCATGGTAGTTGTAGTGAATTGAGAATTTTTGTTTTTAACAGTTGAAATGTCCCTAGCGTGTACACACCTAATTGTGCATTTTTCCTACAGCGGGGTGCCCGCAAATACAAGGACGAATGTGAGGGAGGGAATACCACACAAATAGCTCATTTCGAAAAAAAGGAACGTACTAAGTGGACGGACAGGCATACTCTACTCGTATATCACCGCACGTTAAGGATGTCCTGTTAGAACGTGATGATGATAGTGGTCTCTTTTTAATCTGTTCTTACTTTTTTTCTTTTCTTTTTTTTGTCGGGAGGGTAACGTCTGCCTGCATGTGGATGGTAGAAATAATTAGAATTCTGCATAATAAGCAAACTAAATGGAAATGTTATCGTGAATTAGGGACGTTTGAAGGGGGAAGGTCCGGCATTGGAGAGGTACATTATTCTGATGTAGATGGGAGGCATTTAGGGCTATTACAGCTTCGCTATCTACGATTGTTAAGTTTAGGAAAATTAAAGTGAACATTTAGGAAGCCATTGGAATTGTTTGCAAATATTTGTGAGACAATTGAGTATGGAAAAACAATATTTCTCTATTTGCCTTTCTAGAAATTGCAAATTACTCTGCACAGTCCTGAGCCAATAAGCCTCTCTAGCCATTTCGAACTACAGTAAGCTGCTTCTGAGCTACATGTTGTCTTAGGTGAGGTCGCTCTTATACTGTTTGCGATACTTGAGCTACGATTATTCATGTCAAATTTTGAGATGCAGACGTCATTATGACTTAAACATTTGTCATAAATTTGTCACTATACGCCTGTCTAGTGTCTGGCCACGCGGGCTGTCGCAGCGCACTCTCACGAAAGACACTCGAGTGACCACCGAATGTCTGAATTTTTGTGACGTCAAAATAAATAAATAAATAAAGTTGGGGCAACAGTTCCGTAGGGACCCTAGGCCTAGCCTCTCACAATCATTCGTTTTGTGTGAGTTTTTCATTTTTAATTTTTCATCTACAATTTTAGGCCGAGTCCAAACGGCTAATTAAAAAGCTGCTTCGACAGTTATACTCTCGGAAGTTTGTTAGACGTTCGTGAGAGGTGGCGCAGTGAAAAAAAAAACCTTAAGTTAGAATTTGGGCGTTTTCGGGATTAGAACCGGAGACCCCTCGCTTAGCCACTGCGCCGACATTTTATATTATCAGCATGTCAAAATTTGCTAACAGGTATAATTTAAGACATAATCGTCATCTACGACGTTGTCCCTCTGGATCAGAGTTGAAGACTCAACGGGTCATTGTGCACCACCTCTCGATCGAAGTAGGAACTAACAAAGTTTTCAACTGGCGTTGACAAGCTCTGTGCTTTTGCGGCATACAACAAGATCTATCTTATTTACAAATTGGTCATTAGAGGACTCTGTAATCGATTACCTACTAACAACAAGCGATGAACAAGGGTAGCTCTGCAAGTGATCTCAGCGGTCATGTCCACTTTGAGTGTGAGAATAGCATCAAGATAACCCAGCCGAGCTTGTCGACAAAATTTAAATATGTAAATACATAGATATTGGGCTTCTGGAATTTTTGCCCCAAATTGAAGGCACCTGCAATTTTGTGCCTACTTCGAACAGCTGGAAACATTTCTTTCTCTCGACAAAAATTATCCATTCGTGCGCAAAATCATTCATCATTTCAGTAGACCTACTCCCGCGCAAAATGTTTGTAGTCTTTCTGTGGTGTTCAAAAAAGGCAGAAATTCTATTGCCCCCCACGTAGGGGGGGCATTCTTGGAAACTTATCATGAGTAAAACTATTATCTGGTGTACAGTTGACGACAAATTTGCAAGCCCTAGGATTATAGGGATTGTCAATAATATGACCCCCACCAAGAAGGGGTCATATTTTTATTGCATTTTCTTATTTTGCAATCGCTCAAGAAGATTTGTTAACTCTGATAATTCGATACTTATCTCAAATTGCGGCTAGAGACAGAGACAGAGACCAAGGGCCTTACCAATAAACATTTTTAGTTTCAACTCTAAATTGTATTAGTTCACAGTGGCTATATTTTCCATACAATTTTGAGCTTCTGTAAATTTATAGTCGAGACTTAAGTTGATTATTAGTATGGCACGAAGACTTATTTTTATGGTGTTTGGGCAACGTGTTTACATTTTTTTTTTCTTTTGACACCGTAGGACGTTAGACCTTTTTTTATATGAATTTCATGGGGTTTCTTCTGAATCAGCTGAATACTTAACTTTGTGTCGGGGGTATACGGTCCTTTTCCAACACAAAATACATCCCTAGTCAACTTTGTTCCTAGCTAGTTGTCCCCAGCAACATATTAGGATTTAAAAATTTCTGACTTGACTCAACTGCTGTTTAACTGATTGGCAACTCTTGTGCAATGCAGCGGTAAGTGCAGCAAAATAATAAAAAAAAAATAAGATTTCCAAAAGCATAGCTTCCTCTTAAAAACACCGTTCTTTTGTGGTGCTACGGATCTTTCTGATATGAAAAATCGTGAAAATTCTTTCGCATTCTTTATTTGCCAATCATCTAAAACAGAAGTACACGTAAGAACACTCAATACATTTCCCTGATCGCTGCAAAGTGGCGTAACAATTAAATAATATTTGGCAGGAGCTTTGCGATCATATCATGCAAATCACCAGAGGTGCCGATCGAAAGTTTAATTGATTTGAGAGCAATCCGGTCAATCCCCTTCGGTTCGTTCTCAGGCGTATTAAATCTTGGCAAGACTTCGATTGAATGACGTCTGTGTAGCGTCTACATGATTTTATTTAAAAAAAAATCTCTTACCATACCGTCTTATATATTTTTTGTGTTTTAATTACGAGTAGTAATTCTCCCTGTTAAATCCTTCGACTACCGCCTCAATGCCAATGAAAGAAAAGACGCCATATCATCTCTGACAAGCGGCGTCTGATTAACGTGAGTTCCGCCGCGTCAACCATACCTGCGGGTGTGACCTAATCTTCAAGAACAAACACTTGTTCATGGCCTCCTTGGTGTATGGTGTTTGTCAGGGGAAAGTACCCTTATCGCTCGACACATTGCCATTCTAGACGTCAACGAACGCAGTTATAACGAACAGGAATACACCTTGCCCCATCGACGCCCCTTCTTTTGTTTGGCTCCACTCGTATGTGTCTAATGTTTGAACTAAAAATAGAAACAAACCTTTGCGTGTTAGGATTTATCTTCCCCTCCCTTTGGGGGTGGGTGGTGAATCCGAGAACGTGAGCGCGCATTGCACCATTTATTATCTGCTACTATGGAGCGGAAGTGATTCATGCCATTGTATTCCTCCACTCATACCCACTGATGCCGCCAAGAATGCGGAAGCACTTTAACCTGCCTGCAAGTTGAAAAGGATACGATAAACCAGGCCAAATACCTATAACTCACTCGCTTACGGTGTTATTGACGCGTAAAATTAGAACCAATTCAACGCGCCCTTTTACGTGGGTCTACAAATTTTAGTTTCAAATCAAAAATCGATATTCACCGTAAGACGGAGCAGAGTTAGATGGCACAGCAAGGTAATAGCACAAGTTTTGATTGACTGATAGGAAAGAGTGCGAGAAGGCATGTTTGCCGATTTAAACGAGTCAAGTTTTCTCGACTGCCAAAGCGCAAAATGTCTAATTTTTGAATAAACCATTGAGTATGTCGGCGCCGGGTTTCATTGTATAAATAGAAATAAAATTTGATTTGAGAGTTTGGAGGTTTTTTCTTTTTGTGGCAGGGTGTTTATTTTGCAGAGATAAGTGGGCTCACGCTGTGCACAGAGTTCCTTTTAAACCTAATTCAAGGCGGCTTTTGCGATGAGAATGGAAGAGAACGAAACAAATATTTAGTAGGGCATGTGGCACGTGCGTATATGCGAGCCACGATGTCCGGATATCTGTTTGAATAGCTGGAAGTCATCCTCGGTGACATCGATTCTTTTTAGCTGCGTAGCCATGGGTTAGGTTATGCATGGCCCGCTCTCCAACAAGATTATGGATAGTTGCACTGCCTGAAACTCAATGGCGCTCTCATGGCCCGACGACTCTTTTGTCAAATTTTGCTACTATGTAAATATGTGGCCCATGACCACGAAACTTGCCAGAAGACTAAGCAAGATGATTTACAGTTTTTATTTTTATTATTTTTTACTTGGACAGATGTTCAGGCATGCCATCTACTAAAGTTGATCTGAAATTAGCTACTTTGTGAATTTAGCTAAAATTGATCTGGCACCTAGACGCACGCAGATGTAGTGTCGAAGTTAGAGAAGAGCCTCCATAGCAGCAGCACTTTTTCGCGTCCAAAAATACCCAAGATATTGTAGCTTAGTCGGATGCCTTTTATCTACCTTATAATTCACTGCCGTACATTACAATTTCCGCATAAAGCAGCGGTTGAGTACATTTTGTCTCGACTCTTGAGATCGGGTTCGATGTAATCCATCGCTGGGAACAATCAGCCGTCAATTTAAAAGTTTGAAGAACACCCTCCAGCTGGTCGGGGACCACTAAAAAAATAGGTTATACAACAACATGCTCCTATAGAGCATGCATATAAAATATCTATCATGTAAATTTTCCACCCAAAGTAACACAAATTTTATTAAAAAAAGAAAGTTCCACAAAATGTTACGTATACGCCTCAGTATCTCAAAAGAATGGGGATACAAAATGCATTTCCAAGGTCATTTTCCGCAAACTTCCACAACATAAACTAATCAGACTACTTCTTCCCCTCAAAAGTAGGGACTTTGCATCTCTAGACCAGGAGTAAGTTTTCCCTCCTTTAATTACATCCTTAGAGACAACACGAACCAAAGAAAAAACCGAAGAAAAACTTGCTCCTCGACTTTTGCCAGGCCAACTAAAAGCACTCTCTGACGCTGGTTGTCATCATGTTTCCCTGAAGGCTGGTTTCACTTCCATTTTCCTTCTCTCTTTGACTCAACAGGGTTGTTAGACAAATTTCGAAATTACAAGAAACTTCATCACTCAATTTGTCAATGTATGCTGTGTGGGTCTGTGCCAACAACAAACGGCATTCTGGTTTAAATTCCACGTCCATCAGTCGACAGACTTAAATGCTCGTAATAAGTTCCCCATTGGTATTAATTATCCAGATCAAGACAAACAAAAGCACACAAATACACACATTCAATCTCCTTCGGACTGTCGAATAATTTACGAGGTTTCATTTGAAAGGATTCTCGTCCGGCTCGACTTAGTTGCTGAGTGAATGAATTTGCATCCAAATTAGGTTTTCATTTCGCTCTTGACAACGGTAAAGTAGTAAATGATAGTTGGGCGGATGCAGATCCTTAGAGAGATACTTATGCTGAAGGTGCACCCGAAGTGTGAGAGATTCAAACTGGCTAAGGGTGCTCTGTCAGGGAGGTCAAGCTGCGATTTACTTTATGTGCAGTCCTTTATTAAAAAGTTTGGGAATTTCATTAAGGATACGCAGGCAATCCGACACGAAACCACATGGCTGCACATCATGCACAGATATACTGGCATAGGTTCCAATTTGAATGCATGCCACATGCCACAGTTGTATGATTTAAACTGCTGAATCTTTCAGACAGATGAACAAAAAGCGGACGCACAGGAAGGTTTATTTTATTTTATTTTATTTTTTTTCTTTCTCTTTTTCATTTGTCGTCGAATGTCCTCTTCGTTTGTTTTCTTTTTTCGCTGCCGGGTTTTTGCATGGACATGTGATCTATGTGTGGGTTTCCTACACACAAAACTAGTCTATGTTGCTTTGCATCACATTGTGCTCCGTATTTCGCCCCCAAGGTCCAAGTTAGTTTCAGATTTTTTTCCAAGCCATTTACCTTGCACTGCACGCTCCCATTATCTACGATGTCCACACATGCCATGACAGGATGTGAAATGTGGCAGTCTTCAGATAAAGGATTTCGACACACGCAATTGAACGAACAGCACTTCGTATTCCAAAAAAAAGGACATTTCGTCACGAAAATACTGCACATTAAGAAGATGAAGTGCTAAGCTGGCCACGCTTACTTTGCGATTGTCCTTGAGTTCATATTTACGTACACAAAACTGCTCGCGTTAAGTAGTATCCTTTGAGAGTTTGTTACACTTATTTTCGGTTAGCCGCTCATAGACAATTCGAGTACATTCATGTGCGATTTCACAGCAACTTTGTGTGCGAACAGAATAAGCCGTTTGATGTATTATTCCTTAAGGACTCAAATCTTTTTCGCAGAGCCAGAGTTTTGTGTACAAGTGCCGGATAGAGAGTAACACAAACAAAGCACCACAATGTGTGTCATTGTTGGTATGGCAGCGCATATACGAGGACTCGTACTCGCGTGTGGGATTTTTTTTCATAAACGAAGATTTTTTTTTTCCCAGCAAAGTCCTAGCCACTCATCGCTTGTCATTTCACTGTGGTGCGCAGAACGAACAGAAAACGAATTGAAAGGATACTAAAAAAGGAATATACAAGAAAATATGTTGAGAATAACTGGAGCAAACAAACTCGTTGTGTACAGTTGCTGGTCCTATTCTCACTCTACTTGTAGTATCTCTTCATGTGTACAAGTTCAACAAGGATAAGGATTCAGCAGCATCAATTTTGTGTCGAGAGCAAAATGATCATCCATGCAAGTCTTTGCTGCAAGTGACATATAAGAATGCTGTTGTGGAGCGAGTATTCCAACCCCTTAAGCATTTCTCATAGAAATGAAAACCGATTGCAGGATATTATTGTGAAATGGGGAATTTATATTGAAGGAGGTGTTCATGTTTTATGATTATTTTTGTGCATCTTTTTTCGCACAGAGAGGTGATATATAGATTACCGTCTTACCGGGGTGATGTTGGGTCAATACGTGATATTTTTTGCCGAGTGGTTGGGACGGCAGGTCGGATATAGAAATAACCCCTCACTGCAATGCAGTTAAGATTAATTGATATTTTTAATGGCCGCCGTTTTATGCGGGTATACAGACTTCGTGTGGATTGCAGTTTAATTGAAAAGTGTCTTTGTTTGATAGCTGCGGGCGACAAATGTGTCTGCAGTATGTAGTTGTGTACATTGTTTGTGACCGGCCAATATTTACTTTTCAAAATTAATAAACAAACATACCTACAAAGTGGCACAAATTATTCTTCAGGCGATGCCTAGAGTGTGAAGTTCGAGCTGAATTCACTGATATAAAGGCATTGCTTACGATAGCTGCAATTAGTGATTCGAATGTCAATAGTTTACGAGATTTTAACAGATGTGAACTAAACTGGTTAAAGAAAATACTGCATTCGAAAACTGTTCTTTCGCATGAAATCGGCGGACCGTTTCTGAACGTCTGTTCAAATCAAATATGAATCTTGTGGCTGTAATTCACTCGACAGACGTTGGAGTTCCACAAGGCTCTATTTTATCGCCGATTTTTTTTGCTTACTGGGGTACGTATTTTTGCAATGTTTGCGGAATATTCGATTTGAATAGAGTTTATCAGCTGTTTAAGGTATAGAAGACATATTTTCGTTATTTTGCACTCGACAGGGGTTGGCAGTTTCAGTTTTTTTCTGGAGTATCAATCAAAGACCGGAGGGTCCTGGGATTTTCTTACCTCGTTTCCATTTATACCGCAAAATAGTTTTAATGCCCCCATGCAAACATGTTGTCGTTTCGATGAGAATGCCACTTGATTCTTGGATGACTTTTTTATGCAAACAATTATGTAGCTTAAACGAGGTTACATGCAGTAAAATTGGAGGTGATTGAATTTAAGATATCATAGGCTGTTGAAGCGATGCGGGCATGAGTCATCCATTAATCTTATTTCGTGTCTAGCCTGTTTTTTCTTTGTTTAGGTTCCAAATGGAAAATCATGCTAAAAAAAAATCTGCCCACATAAAAGCTCAATAGCCCGAATCGACTTTACTTTACCCAAAGGATTAGAGAAAATTAAGGTGGCGTCTTTTGCAAATCTGTTCATAAGCCCAAAAACCTGATTGATATTGGTCCATTCATCGTTGAATAAATTGCAAAACTCCATAACAATAAAAATGCAATTACAGAAAGCATCAAAAAGGCTACGTATACGCCACAGTATTTATTTCGTTCTCTCTAGTTGTTGTGAAAAAATAAATAGATTCAAATTCCACACCCATCAATACATCCCGAAAAAAAAATAATAACCATTTCAATTCACTTTGGAATAAGTTTAACGTAAAAAATGTATATTTCACAATCCACAAAGCGATACAGAAATAAATATAAATTCAATAACCTTGCTTATGGAATATGCAAAACGTATCAACTTTTTTCTCTCTCTCTTAGTAAATATCTGCAATGCAAAAATACCTTTCTTTGGGAGTAAAAACTGGCTTAACATATACCAAAGTTCATACGGAATCCGGTGATAGCAACACTCTGACAGATGGTCTGCAAAACAAGAAAACAAAAAAAAATTAAAACATAATACAGGTCACATTTTAGAATCACCAAAAAGGTATCCACATATAAACTATAAAAAAAACCCACATCGGTTGAAAGGCCAGTCAACATTGAACAGGATTTTAGATGAAATTTTAACAGAAGAAGATAAATACCCATAAAAAAAGGTGTACAAATTTATATTTCTTTTTCTGTTGTGATGGTACAAAATCAATACATATGTAGGCGTATCGAAATAATAACAAAAAATAGGACATTGCGGCGATTGTTGATTTTCGTATTCCATTCTGACGCCGACGGGTACTGTATTGGGAATTGAGTACGTAGCGAATTGGTTTTCACCAAGCACAAGCAAAAGCTTATACATATATCCTCATTTATTGGACTTATTGTTTTTTTGTTGGTATTTCATTATTGGCAAGTAGCACTCCCTTCGCAATCCTTCTATATTGCCTATTAAATGCACGATAGTACCGTCAATTTATTTATTTCCCTACCATCGGGCAGGATGTTATGAATAGCTCAAGGGCAATTTATAACACGATGTGCGAGAGCACAGACAGAGAAAGAAAGTAATATAAATAATTGCAAGTCATTTGGCAAAACGGTAGATTAGCTTGCCTTCACATTAAGGAACATAAATCCTTAATAATTGGTTGCAATAAATTCCAATTTTCTTGCACTCCCCTGAGAGTGGTTTGATTCGTTTTCATTTCGAAAAATGTGATGGGGTGCCATAAGAGAGAATTGTTGGACCAGTACTTTTCCAAATGGACTTTGCATGAATAGTTTTAACTCCTCCTCGTAACAAATGGAATGAATTAGGTGTCAGTCTTTTTATGTCTCAGCAAAATATGATACCAACTTAAATTCCCTGCATGTAATGGAGAAATTCATACGCTTTCCATTTCGGTGAACAAATTTATAGAATTCTGCAAAAATTTCACAAAGTTTGCATCCACAAATTGCAAACCGCATACATCTGGTCCAATTTATTCCAATTAAAATATCAAAAGGACTCCTGACGCCCCTTTTCAAAGTGGAATGGTAACTTCAAATTGAATTCCATGAAATCGAATAAATACATAGGAAGATTGTCCTTAGAATGAAAATACCCATCACAGAGAGGGGATAAAATATTCGCAGAGACCGAAATTGAATTTCCTTTTTGTCTAACTGTATCTATATCTATAAACATTTAAATGTTTTTAATGCTATTTTGGTCGTTTGGAAAATGATTTATTTTATCGAAAACAAATGACTGACTTATTCTGTTTGCAAAGCGGTTACAGAGAGATCCTCTGGATGAAGGTCTTGATGATTTTGAATGAATTTAAATATTTTACGATGAGATGCTTAGGTTGACATTTTGTCAGGGTGAGCATGGGAATTCGTCGGAAAAGCCACAAGGCAAAAGATGACAATACAATGGAAGAAAGCTATATTAAAAATTCAAATAACGACAGAGCGAATTTTAATGGTTGCTATGATTAGAAAACGCTTAAAGCGGTAAATGCGGGGTAGACGATTTTGTGGGCGCTCCTATAGTCAATGTCTACTTGTAAGGTTGAAGGTCAAATATACGTTTTTCAAAGTTCAAAGATTAAATTCATGCTTCGACTGCGGGTTTCTTTACTCTCTTGAGGTTAGAATGCAAAATCTTAATAAATGGAAAGTGGGGAAGGTTTCGACCGCAAAAAAAACTTGCATCATTTTGCGATGAATCATTGCCGTGTCGTCCTCATTTTCATCCGTTTCCAAGCATAAGATTAGTTTTAAACGGTTACACACCCAACAGGGCGATGTATTTAGAATTTGTGCTGCTAGCTGGTAATCCTAGTACCGACGGAGTAAGCGAAAGTTATTTTAAATAGTTTTTCGTGACTGGTACTGGCTGGCGGAGGACACTATTTAATTTCAAGCAGCAGGATTTGGATTATTTTGCTGCTGTTGGGAAAATGCAAATGGGGCTGCTGGTTTGAAACTCCCAAAACCTGAGGACCTAGTGGGAATTATTTGGTAGTACATTATGGATTTATATGGCACATGGAATATTCTAGCGTTTTCTGTGACTATAGTAAGCGGGACGATCTGAATACACCTTGGAGTGCAAAGGACATTACAAATTTGGCTGATTTGTGATTGTTTTTGATGTGAATTTAGCTATGGTGCGATTAAGGGGCAAGAAGTAAGGCATGTTCAATCGACCCAGCGCAGCAACCCAACAATGCAGGAAGTTGAATGTGTTTCAATGTTTGTTCCGAAGTAAAACTATTTGTGTTGTGACGCATTTTGACAGAAAAGGTGCGTAACGAAAAGAGAACCACAGTTTTCAACGCACTCCTCTTCGCTCCCCACGCAGCAACCCAAAATTTGAGTGAGTTTAGCGTGTTTCAAAATTCGTTACGAAGCAAAACTTCTCGTATCGCAGTAGGTTTAATAACCCGTTTGGGATAGAGGAACGCCTCGAAATGAGAAACGCAGATAAATGCCGCACATTCAACTCCCCACTCAGTATCCCAACAATAGATGTGAGTTTAGCCTGTTTCAATATTCGCCACTTATTACAGTCCATTACGGACATAAGAAACACTCATATAAGAACAAATTGCTTATAAGAAAAGCAGGTGAAAACACCGTGTCTTTTCCATATAATATTCATATAAAAAAGAACTACGTTTGTTGTATTAGTTCTTTTTTATAGAAGAAAGCTTGTTTCCTATATACGTGTTCGCATATAAGACCAACTCGGATATAAGAAAAAATTTCTTTGGATTTAAGAGGTTTCCTATACCCGTGGTGGATTTTTCGTCCGCCACTCCAAATTTCCAAACAAAATTTCCAGAACTTCATGGTGCCTCAGCTAACTCAGCTACAAAGTCTTCTTTGGACATGGCAATACCCAACTGAGCTTTGCATTTATCATGACATCTGTGTCGGACACATTTAAACCTCTTGGACCAAGCTATGCTACTCCGGTAGTCATACTGAATAACCAACATCTAAAATTAAAAAACAAAAGCCCATTTAAGCTCAGCCAATAAATAAAAGTAACAGGATACCTTAAACGCACTATAGGACCTCCTTTCAAAATCCCTGCGCCACACAAACATTAATTTTGCTTTCCTACTGTCAGCTGGTAAAAAAAATTCGTCATTCGTCATATCCACTCCAAGAGTGTATTTCATTAATCTCTTTTCTCAACTCAGATTAATGACCTCACCCAAAGTTTGTTTCAACTTCTGGCGCACTGTACAAAAAGCGATACTTATCTCGTATCTGTTGAAAAACATCACAAGCCAAAAATGAAACATTTCAAATCTTCACAAGTCCGCTCGTATAGAGCAATTCATTTTCTTGCCTCACACTGGCCTGGATGGCAATTACCTCTGCTGCTTATTTCTTGGCAAAGACACAGAGTAAGTCATTAAACCGAAAACCATCCCTTTGCGACTAAATCGCACGCGTGGGCGTAAGTGTGAGATGTGACTGTGACATAATGCCCACATAAATTCATTTTGACTTTCCGTAAAACAAGCCAACGAGACACGCGTCTCTGTGTGTATGTTTGCTATCCGCCAAATGCAACTTGTCATTTGAAGTCTATATACTATGTACGTACTGTGTGTACCGTCTGCACTGAGTGTAACCCAAATTCCAAGTGTTAATGCATCCGGGGATGTATTTTGAAATTAAGGCAAAATAATTTGAAAAAAAAAAACAACAGAGGTGCGTCATGTCATAATCGGTGCCATCCGCTCCACCTGGTTTAGGCCTTGCTCTGTGTTGGCACGATTTTTTTCTCCGCCTCCAAGGGGTCATCGATTAAACACTACCCGACTATAGTGAAGAGAACAGTCAACACCAAACCCGGACTACAATCGAACCAGATTATAATCCGAATGTAGGATGCGGCCAGATTGCTACTATCCCTATCTGCTTCCCCATGGAATTAAGGTCAATTTTATTCATGGAAAATCAATGCGCTTATCCAATCTTAATAAAAATATAATTCCATAAGCGGTGGGTGGGTGGTGACCTAAGTGCTCGACGAAGCCACCTAATATTTGCGATCTATTTTTACCTTTTGCTCAATCTATTTTCGTATCCGCTGTCAATTGGTTTTTATTGGTGCGTAGCCATTCACTGACGTTTCTGCCATTATGCCCATTGATTATGGATGAATTGTTTTTTGTGTTCCTGCCGCTGCTTACAGCTAATAGGGGTGATGTCGAAGTGAGGATAGGGGTGTCATCGGTGTGTGTTCGGAGGAAAAAAAAATGTGCGTGGGCGCTCGTGAAAATACAGACTGACAACGAATGGGTTGTTAAGTATTCTTATTTATGAGTTTTGAAATTGGCATCAAAAAAATTAGTCAAAGTAGAACAAGGCGATCGATGAAGTTCTTGAGAATTGTTTGTAATTATCGAATACAAAAATGAGAATGAGTGATAAACTAATCGGATGTTGTTTGGAAAACAATAATTGCTCTGGGTTTGCGTTCTTGGAATTTCATTTATGTATTGGTTGCGTTTGTGGTAATCTGTTCGAATGAAGTGCCGAAGTTGGCCTTAATGGTTCAAGGGTGAGTTTCGCTAACTAGTTATGAAATGAGTTAGCAGGTTATGTTCATTTGTATTGACCGATTTATAGGATTTTAATTATCTAAAACAATTCTTCATGGAATAATGCCAAATGGCCATAAAATTTTGGCAAATTTTGGGGATTTTAGGTATAAAATGATTTTAAATAGATTATTCTTAAGTGTACTTCATGACATGCGAACTGAGAATAGTAAAATGCCAACCAAAAGCGACCAGTAACAGAAAAAACTTCCTGCAATTATACCCTTAAAAATAAGACACAATTTGTCCAACTACAAACAAATAATTAGCTGATTTCAATGAACAGAGAAAGGTGTTTTGATTTTATCAGTGGCAAGCTTCCATATATCGTTTTTGAAACTTTGATCACCAAAATAAGTTATTTAGAATTTTTTGTTTTTTGACAAAAGTCAGCTTTCAGTATATTTTTGGAAAATGAACTGCATTAAGCTCCTAAACTTTTAATTTTAGCCCTAGTTTTGGAGGTATATCGTTTCGACGAAAATCGTCTGAAATGTTACGGAATGAGTGCACAGGTATTTCTTTTTAATCACCTTTAGTAAAAAAGTTATTGAAATACCGAGGCTAGCCTGAGTTTCTACTATAGTACTAGTTGTTCGGCTTATGGTTTATAAATAAATAATTGGCGCAGGTCCGTAGAGATCCTAGGGAGGCCTAGCATCTGACACCATTCGTTTTGTGTGAGTTTTTCATTTTTCGGACGAATGGAAGGCATCTACAATTTTATGCCGAGTTCAATCGACTAATCGAGAAGCTCTTTCATTACAGTTATATTTTCAGATGTTTGTCAGACGCTCGCGAGAGGTGACGCAGTAGAAAAAAAACTGAAGTTGGAAGAATTTGTTTTTTTTTTCGGGATTCGATCCTGGTACTCCTCGGTTAGTAGTCAGAAAGAACTGTTTAAATGTACAATTTTCTCAGCACGCAAAAGGTTTCTTAAGAAAAACCTTCCCAAAGTAAAGTAAACAACAAAAATTTTTTTTTTTTTTACATTTCTAAAGTTTGCACAGATGAACAGTTCGACAGCTGAATTCTGAACGCTAGGAAAAGTGAATAGATCATTTTGACACATTTCCAGTAGAATGCGTTTATGACAATGCTAGTAGCGGCATTCATTTTCAACTGTCCGGTACTAGAAGAACGTTGATTCCACCCAACAGTCGAGACATACACCAAAACCATCAACACTTTATCAATGTTGCATACCTGCAGGCTGATTCGCAGCAAATCACTCTGAATTGTTGAATTTTTTTCTAATTTCACTTGCTTTGCAGAGATACGAGTAGATAGACGTTCTATAAAACTGACGTAACATGATTTAAAGTCTTCATGTTAAGCACCATTCGTTAGAAAAAAATACATGTCATTTTTATACTTCATTACTCCAGCCCAGACTAAATAGCTCTTAATCGATTTTGGAATTAAATTCCTTCTTCAGCTTAATGCTTTCTTCTGGACAAAACAAAATTCTTGTGAATATTACTGCTTTTTAAAACAACCAAAGGTTTTTTTTTCCGATCCCTAGATCCCTAGAGATTCATTATGTTTATGTGCTACATGTTCTCCTGTTGTGCCGATTACAGCGTAATTTCAAAACCAATTTTTATAAAACATGGAAGAAATGGAAGACAAATTGCCTTAGGTTAAGTTTTATAGTTTTTTGTCGCAAATTTCCATAGAATGGACAACAATATTCAGCTCAATTATTTACACAACGCAATCCGGTCGAATGTGTTATTTTAACCTTGGACCAGTGGATGTATCCCCTGGATATGCACGTTCGACTAGATTAAAAAACAATCTCTGCCCCATTCCACGAAAACCAGATTAAAGAAGCCATTCCCTTTGTCAGGGAGAAACAGCCACCTCCTCGATCCTCGGGCGAGAACATTTTCATTTTGTTGTGCTAATTCAAGCGAAAGAAATTCTATCATGTGATATGTACGATTGTATCCTCGTATTATAATTAATAAAGCATCAGGGGTTGAAGCCTGCCACTGCTACCCCACATAACCTTGGCCTCCGGGTCTGACATGATGTATGTGCGATGTGTCTGTACGTGCGATGTTCTCCCATAACAAACAGTCGACGACGACGCATTTCTGCATGTCATTAATAACGAAGAAAAATTCACACTCTCCCTCTTCCTCTCCTGGCAGAATAAAAATGCACCTTTCATTCTGTCGTTAGACAGTCATTTGTTGTACTCAATTTGGCCCGACGCTTTTTGGCAGGAATACCGTTGACAGTTGCTAACAAGATTGTTAATGCGAACTGTCAATTCAAAAGTTCTGGCTAAACCCTTTTGCCTCTTGTTTTAAATGAAAAAAAAAATCCCATATTTGATTGCTTTTGTAAATTGAAAACAAAACGAAAAATTCCTACGGATAAACAAAAAATACAAAACACATCTAAATCGAATAATAATTTTCAAAATCTAAAAATACGCGCTCAAAAAACTTTTTGTTTCGAAATTTACCCGAGCAATTGCTGAATTTCCTCGAAAAGCTTTTTACGTTTTTTAGCTGACGTGGGTTATTCAACTTTTTCGAGTACAAAACCACTCGCAGAGATGCAGTACCGGAGCCAATTTTCGCACATTAAATATTTCAAAATTACCCCAAAAACTAAAAAGTATTGGACGTAAACCATCGCACGCGCATAATATTTATAAAATTACAAAATTGCTGACTGGCGTCACGCAACATCTTCCCACATCTGACACACTGAAGTGTGTCTGTCTGTCTGGCTGACTACGCCCGCCTGTTGGCAGAATATTATTCACACGGAGGTAATTTGTATTTTTTTATTTTTTTTTTTAAATATTAAAATTTCGCATACGAATTGAAAATACTGGAAAATGGTTTGAAAATTTTGCATTTTCTTGGGTGATTTTCTTTTTATTTATTTTTTTTGTTTCACCTCGACAGAGAGTTGAAAAAATTGTGGTGGTTCTAGGATTTTACTGTCGGCAATAAATTCGTCGACCGGCACTGGGAGAGCGAAAGTGTGTTTATGTTTTTGCTTATAGTAAAAACTTTATTTGTTTGGGTTAAAAATATAAAAACGTTCGGAGATTATTGTCTTTTCGAAATGAGTAATGTAGGCGTCTTGGCAAATGGTGGCTTACTTTTGAAACAAATAAAGTGACATCCGGTTATGGTTTTCATATCAGGTCAATTAAACAAACATAATGGCACAGTATCGTAATTTGTGTGTTTGAAATTGAATAGTTTATCGTGGGGTTTTGTAAGATTTTAATAGACGTAAACCACGAGCTGTTTTCGATGGCCCAATCCTAACTCGAATGGGTAGCTCCATGAGAGTATAGGTCTGGTATTAATAGAGGGTTGAAGCGAATCCACATTTTGAAGGATTTCCAGTAGAACTGTGAAGCACTTTCAAAAATTGTTTCGATTCAGAGGAATTTAATAAAATTTCGGGCTTACCCCCGGCTGTTTTGAGACCCTTCTCCACCTTAAAAAGAAAAAAAAATATAAAATGAAAGTAACGCTTTAAACTGCATTGAAAGAAGTCAATGATTTTGTGGAACTTGATCCCTGAGGAGTGCAAGAGCTCACAAAAGACTGACTTGTCTTGTATGCCAGATATATACATGTAAAGAATGCTTTAGTTTTATATGTGTCCTGGCACCGTCGGTAGAGGGTGTACCAAGATTAACTGGTTATCAGTCTGTGACCCCTACTCTTTGGGCAGATCCTCTGGCTTTTATAGGTAAAGTGCAAGTAGCTTTCAGGGTAAAGCCGCTTCTGACAAGTTCGGTGGCTCTCAACCTTCCACGCCACGGCTATTCCGGCAAAGTGTCATTCCCCAGTCTCTTCGATGTAACTCTGCCTAAATCCATAATTGCGGTCTGGCTGTCAACGAAGAGAACTATTTATTGCTTGAGTCATATGAGAAATGCAATCCAGTAGAAAAATATTCGTTGGAAGTCGAGTTTGGGTTTTGTCTAGTCAGGCAGGTCCCAGTATATATGATTTTGTTTTATCGATAGGGTCGGCCAATTACAACCGTGATTTGAATGCACTTAGTTTAGTGATGCTGTAGTTTTTTCTGTAGGCAGGCCACCATTCCATGGATTTATATGAGCAGAAAGGACATTTGTGGCTGAAGCTATATTTGCTTTCTGCACCCGTTGTTCGATACTTATCTTCCAGTTAAGTGAAAGTTAAGTCTTAGAGTAAAAACCAATAAACCAGGCTTTCTGATCGCAGCTGTTACTTGGAAATAGAGGTTCTAGCTATCGAAGAAGTGAACAGTGTTATGATGGCAATACCACACAGCACTGTCGCCAAATATATTGATCGAAAAGACAGTTTTCTGATGCGGGAATTAAGTCCAAGGTCTGGACGTCGTGAAGATTTCAGGGTTCTTGATTATTATACATAGCACGAATGATTGCTGGGTTCCTAGATACGGGCACAAAGCCGGCGATGAAATGGTTTACGAAATGGCAAAAGACATACGTCAGGGTCAGCATGGTTTTGGTCTCCTAGAGATGTACCACTGTTTACCGATGTAGTTTACACTTTCTAACTAGCTTTATCTATTGGAGGCAGTCCATCAGCTCGCCTATGTACACCATATTCGATGCGAAACTAGATGGATTCAATATGGGCGCATTTTGTAGATCTAAGAAGGTAGCATGACTTTCTAGAAAACAACTGTTCGACTTTGATCCAAGTTAAAATTTCCCATACCCCTTTATATGACTGCATATTTGTTTTTTCTTGTTTGGATATTGACGAAGACTGCAAAATGAAAGCTAAATTTAGATTCAGAGGTGGGATATACCTTTGTCACTTCTAATGGTTCTATTGTGGTCTTAAAATTCCGGCTGGCCGAAATATGTAAAGCTTAGTGAACTGGGACTAACGTCTTTTACTTCAAGATACAATATTTTCTTCAAATGTTTTGTCACAGAGTGATGTTAGAAAAGTTACATTGTGGCGCATGAGTTCTTCCCTCAACCATTAAAAATGTATTTTGACTAAAAGAGTGATCATTTTTAATCCTAAATTCCGAAAATTTCGAGGCGTTATGTAGCCCTTTGTTTTTGCATAATAAAAAGTTGATGTTCACTGTAAACAATGTAAAAGTTGGGCGTCAATACTGACATTTCATGTGCCAATTGTCACAAATCCCAATATCCAAAAACTCACTTTAGAAGTAGAAACTTAATAGGATTGCTTGAGAGTAATCCAGCTTAAGCCAATGTGTAAATTAATTCAAAATCTTTGTCATGATTCAACGCATTCAACGACCTTTTAAACGTGATTAAATAACTTAAGTGTTTTTTTTTTTTCCTTTTTTGACATTAGTTTAAGCCAGCGCAATTTTTTTATTAACTACAACTAGAAAATGACAGTAGAAATGTGCAAAAATCTGTGGCAAAAAAAGACTTACTTACATTCGCCCGATCAGATATGAATAGTCCTGTACTGCATTAGGACTAAACTCCAAGTCGAATGACTCTTATATAGCACAGTACCTTTCAAACATACCGCACTCGGCACCATTCAAAATGATACAAAATTCTCTGAAAAGGAATACATTTAGATCGGGAGGAAGAGACTCCCTGATTAGATGCTACCATTTCCCTGTTGGCAATTCGTTTTCCCCCCAAAAAAAGATAGCCTCTCGTATCAGACTTATTCATACTGACAATTTCAAGGATGATTCTCTAACAGTGGCACATAAAACCCAACTGCAGTGAAAAGAACACTCAAAAGACTGTACACAAGAGGCGCTTGCCAAAGCAGATAAATCTCATAATTTCACACAAAAAGTGTTTTTGCGCCTAAAAAAAATAATCCTCAACCACAACCTTATACGAAAGAAAGATCGACTTAAACGATACACAACGATTGTAATATCACCCTTAGATATACAGCCAATTCAGCAGGAAATTTCAAGAGGAAAAAAACAAAGTTCACCCTCCTTTCTAACCGCACATTGAAATATATCTCAGTATACGAAGTCCTGTTCATGCATACGAAGCATCCTTCAGTAGCAGAGTCTAGCTATCAATTGGCCCTGGACTGTCGGTGGCCTTGCGCTAACTGGGCCGCAAATTCTGCATATCTAAGCAACTCATAATCATAATAAACAGATTATAATTATTATGGCGCATGATTTGCACATCAATAGGGTGAATGGGGGGATGGATATAAATACAAACTCAATGAAGCAAGAAAAACAACAACGGATATGGGAAGGATGCTAACCCATGTCCTGAGGAATTTGTTTTATATCTTCCTGCCAGAGAATCAAAATGAAAACAAACTCGATGACATTTATGATGTCGGTTACATCGACGACATGTGGTTTTTGTTTCGCGTCCTTGTTCTATCCCGCTGTGGCGGGTGTATGACGTGCTGTAGTAAAAATATTCACCGAAAACGTTTTACTTACACTTTACGTTTGGTGAATGTATGATCGTAACAACACCAGTTGATGATAAGGGGGGTGTGTTGTTCCTTGCATATCAGGAGTATCTGCTTTCCTTACATTTATGGATATTTTGTATTTTTTTTTTTTATACACAGTAACCATATCCTTGGGAAATTATTATGCAATAATGGCAACAGGAGCACCAAGGGAAAACAAATTGAATTTTCACCCAAGATAATGTCAGAAGGATATCCTTGCGCCATCATTCTGAGTCGGTGTCTTATGGTTGTCGTTTTTCTTTTTTCTTTCTTCACGGGGTAGGATTGTAGGACGCGCAGAAAAATTTAATTTTGACTTTCAGTCCTTGTAAACGGATGTCGGAAGGAACATGGCATGATGGGGGTGATGGTGATGATGATAGCCGGGACTGGTTTCCAGACCATGTACGCAATAAAACAGTATCGCCATATAAAATATTTAAATGTCATGATGTGAGAAAGGAGTTCATATGTATCCCTGCGTACGACTTGTTTGTTTGTTTTCATTAATATTCTCCAAGAGAATGTGTTGGAAATGTGGAATGCGTCTCACAATGATGCTAAGGAAGACATTGGAAATATTTATGGGTCTCATGGTTAGCTTGTGATTTTTGTAGCATGTAACAAACTGCGAGAAAATGAGACATATTGGACATGAATGTGTCTAAAAGAGGATTTATCTGTCAGTGACAAATGGCAGAGTTTTTTTGGTCAAAACGTTTCAGTAGACCGATATAAAAATAAACAATGGAGCCAAAATTTGAACCACGAAATTCTGCAGCTCAAAAGAGGTTATTTCCTGTGACCACATTATAAAAACCAGCAAACACTTTTCGATACCACCTTTCGTCATTCGCACACTTGAAGGGTTTCGAATGACCACTTGAAGAAAAAAAGCTCCAACCAGCGGCCATCAAATGGGTTATTAGAAACGACTGGTGTTGGTGTTTCAGTTTTACTCTCCATTTTGCGAAGCCTCTCATGTTACTGCATTGTGTCTTTCTCTTCATCTGAAATTTCTAGGCAGAGGGGCTTGTTAAAAATGTAAAATAAAAAAAAGGCGGGTCCAATTTTTTGGACAGTCGCTTTACCGGAATTGCATGGTATCAATCACCTCGAGTGTCCTCCTTGCCCAGTCATCGATGTAAGTGATCAGTTTGTGGGTCAAACTGGCATTTGCTCAGGTATCCCACCTAACTTGTCATAATGCTGCAGAGTGGAATTTTGTTTGCTGTTACTTTGAGCGCCAAAATCGGAGCAGCATACACAAAAATTAAGCTGCACAAAATCCTTGAGGGCCGCCGTCAAACGCTGCTACCATTTTTGGCGACTTTATTTTAGATAACTCAACATGGGATTTACAGGTAAACCGCCCAAGTGGCCCGATCAAAAAAGAAACAGAGCAGCAAAAACATTTATTTATAACGAAAAAAACAAATGCATTTATTAAGAAACACTTTTTCCACATTTTTCCATTCTTTTTCGTTCAATAAGAAATAAAATCTTACTTAAACCGTAAAAGGGTCGATTTTGATCATTTCTTTAGTTCAAAATGTTTGCCGACGTGACAATGATCCTCAATGTAAATTTATGTCTTTTGGCAGCCTGAGGAAACGATGGCATCGTTTTCAAGACTTTAGTGACCACAACAAACTCTTTTTCTAACTGATTTCTTTTCGGTTATTGGGAGATTTAATTATATTTGTTGAGGCTGAGCTAGATGCAGCTTTCAAATATACCTCTGGGGGTCCATCGCTTCAACGATTACCCTCTTAAAAATGATGGGATGTAGCTTTGGAAGGATTTCAGCCAAGACCCTTTTTCCAATAAATCTTTGCATCGTTGTGGTAAACATGCTTGGTCGATTTTATATGTACGTTTTCACTACCTATAAGATAACATCGGATGCGAGCTCTATTTTTTGTCATACTATTCTGCATGGTAGTCCATGGACGATTCTACATCTCTGCTTTTGTCGGTATGGGCCGATGATGACGCATGTGCTCACTGTGCAACAAACGCTTGATTTTTGTACTGTTCAATGACGTTGGTTCGGTACCTGAAGTAGAATTTCGACCCCCCTTTCAATGAGGCATTAAGTGAGGTTGCTTGCACCTCACCTATCAAGTCCTAAGAAACGAGCGGTTTTTGACATGTGAAACCCGTTCTCTCGGCGTCGATTCTAAAGCCACCATATTAATGGTGCAATTTCATAAAACAGTTTATATCAACCTACGACGTTTAATACTTGACAAGGGCGATTTTTTAATGACGACGATCGATGCCATTAATGGCGCTACGATCCCAAAAGCAAAGACTATTTATTTCAATTTCGTTTCAACATGGGACTCGTTTAAAAAAAAAGGACGCATATGCCCCCATGGTACATCAAACAACCAACATTGACGTTTATTCTTCTAATCTGTATTACCTACTCAGGTATAATATCCAAATAAAAACCCATTCAACTTCATCTGTTCATCTGGCCACAAAATATCAGGAGACTTGCTCACTTTGTCATCGTTTGGGCTAACAATATAAATTTATTAACTCTGACGACTATGTCTTTCGTTTATCCCAACATCAATCCAAAAATTCCTCCCCAGTGTCCCGGAATAACATCAATTTACCCCTCCAGTATTAAACGAAATTGTATACGGTATATATGCATTTGAAGAGCACAGTCCTTGAGCAAGACAACAAACTGAAACTGGAGTCGACAATGGAAACTCAAGTAAAAGCTTCAGGATATGAAGAATTCTTTTATTCCTCCTTCGAGGATATTCCATTTGATAGCGGAGGTTGGTTGCATTTTCGTACTGTCTTATTTTGCCTCGTCCGGAAAGGATAAATTGTAAATAATGCAAGGGGAGACGACAAAGCGACGGCGAAGAAATGAAGGACATTCTTTATAGAGTTATTTTATTTACGCGACATTCTTTGCGCAAAAATAGGGACGGGGAAGGAAACAGTTCTCAATCGAAACAACGCGCTCCATTATGGCTGAGGGTGCGCTTTGTTGTGTTCCTCCTTTCAGTCTACTTTGCTGCTGTCACTTATTGACATATAAGCGAGCATGTGTCCTTTTTTGTTGGCGTTGCCATTCAAAATGGAGATAAGAGGCATAGATGCCTGTCGGAATATTCTCTGTCCATCAATTTATACAAAGGATAAACAAAATTACAATCAATATTTGCCAAACTTATTGAAATCCTTATAAATGTTTCATTTTTTTTTGCCCCTTTTTGAGTGATGAATCTGATCAATTTGTGCGCGTGTAAAAATTAAAGAAAAAAACTCCACCTCTACGTTTAGTTTGACCCTTTTTTTATTGTAGATATTCATCTGACTCGCTTGAATTTTATGCGCAAATTGGGGCAAGTCTACTCGATCCTTTGTTTCAGAGATTTCCTCACTGCTCGACGAGGTCTCACTTGGAAAGGCGAAACGAAACTGCCCACCCTCACTGTCTAGGAGCTCGATATTGGAAAATTTGCATAAACGAGAAGAAGGCGTTGATGGAGCAGTAGAAAGGTGCCAACTAAGAGGGTTTCTCTCTGGAGCATACTTTAGAAATGTTCTACACAAAAGGTTCTCGGGGCGAAAATTGCAAATTGAATTTTTACACAACTATACGGACGGGTGGTGGTGGTGGGGTATGAATGTTAATTCACTGTATCGCAACAATACGGAGGAGATTCATGGACTGAATTGATTTGCTCGGTTGGGATACGATAGGGTGGTGGAATATTTGTTTCTCGTTTCGGGTGGTTTCGATTTCGAATGCGAGGCGGTTTCACATGATGTCGGTGAGAACTGTTCGGGCGTTGGAGACATAATGTTTGAAGATGTCGTAAGACCAGCAAGTTATTGAGATAAGTGCTTACACAAGAAATTACGTTTTGAAAACGAAACCAATTAGTGGAGTATGAAAGTGAGACGCTGAAAAGCAGCACAGGGAGTACGGTTAATTAAAATGTGTTAATTGGTTTTCATGGTGGGGGGTTGGTTTTCTTAGAATAAATTTGACATTGTCAAACGGTTCTTCCTGCTGAACTTCTTATTTATACGAGCGCAGCAGAGGTTAGATTCGATTTTAAATATTTACCGACATTCTCTTGAAAGTTCATGCTAAACAGGAGAATCTTGGACACTTGTCACTTGCAAGTGGAAAATAATCAACGTCACCGGTACCTTTGATTTGAAATTGAAATTTAATAAATAAGCAGTGGTAATAAAAGACAGCCGTAATTTTATTGGAAATATGTCTGAATTCGAATTAAATGATCAGGAATAAGATGCACTTTCCATTCCTTTTCATATCCTTGGGAAAAGCACAGCCTTGTTCGCGAATATTTTTTTTACCTGTACCTACAATAAATAGGTGCAATAAGCTTAGAAATATTCCAAAGAAACATTTCCATCACCTCAACAAATTTAACCTGACCTTTTATTGCACATCATTTCCAAGAAATGCAGTTTTTAAACCTTTACGATCACGCATACATGGAACTGTCAACAGGGCGGTTGATGCATTTTTGTTCACAGGTACCAAGGTTTTACCTATAAATTCCTTATTGTCTGCGACAGTCCTAACAAGATCATCAAAGTTTTACATTTTTAAAGCCCTAGAATTAAAAAAAAAAGAAGTTATTATGGACACGAACTGCCGCTTTCCTCAGTGTAGCTGGGCAGGTGACATCAACGAACTTCTTGGTCACTGCGAAACGTATCACAAGTCATACGTCAAGCATATCAGAAGCAACAACGGATTCACATTTACTTTTGAAGATATCGTAACGATCACCTTCCTGCTCTGCAGCAAAGGCGGTCTTTATTGGTTCCTACAAAGCACAAGTACAGGCGAAGACCGCATTCGAGGAGGAATATTCGGTATCGGCAAGTCGGACGTATGTGTTTACACGGCTCGAATCGGTGAAATAGGTGACGATACTATAGAACACTTGGGGCCTTATAAAACCCAACGGAACCCCAACAAATTCGATCTAGACTGGGGACTGAGGACGATCTATGAAAAGACTCCCACAAAACCCATTGAGGTGTTCTTCGATGTTGACGGCAACTCTGAGATATTCATCGATACACACCACGACGCCAGCTGGGAGTATGCCGCAGAAGAAGTGCTTGACCACCTGGATCCTGTAGAGATGTTCTGTAACAAGTATAGCTTTGACAAACACGACATCATCGCCTGCATGGATACGGGCTCGAATCAATCCGATTGTCCCATATGCACCGCCGATATACCAGAAAATATTGCCTCCCACCAAACCGACGATGATTCCTGTTTTATAGACCTTGCCGATGAGAAGATGTTTTGTCCAAACGACCCATTGTGGAGTTACGTCTTTAACGACAACGTTTCTTGTGATACACCCGCAATGGCGGAGAAGTTGGCTAGTGCAGAAGACAAGTTGTGGAAGTACTTGGATGACGATGAAGAGTCCTTCTATATTCCCTATATGAAGCAGAAGTTCTCTGGTGCAGAGGACACATTGTGGAAGAATGTCTATTACGATCATGCCCTACCCCTTATAAAGGATAGGCTGGGTTCTTCAAAAGACGATGATGATTCCTGTGATATACCCGTTATGCATGAGAACTTGTCTTGTGGGGACGGCAGATTGCCGAGATCCGTCCTTAATGATGATGATTCCTGTGATACACTCCTTACGGAGGAGGAGATCGCTTGTTCAGAAGACCATGATGATTCCTTTGATATACCCCTACTGGATGAGACGTCATTTTGCGCAGAGAACCGATTGTGGAAGTACGTCCATGACGATAATGTTTCTTGTGATATGCCTCTTTTAGACATTATGACAGATAAGAAAAAACTTTAAATACTTGCGGAAGAGACTGTAATTTTTAATGATAAATATATGTACCAAAATTGTATACACAAAAAATTAAAACCAATCATTTCACTATTTAAATAGTCCACTTTGTAGTTCTTTCGAATTTTATTTTCATTTGTTGTTCATGTATGAACCAGTTGTCGCTTATGCGACATTCCTGATTTTCTTTCATTTTATGCTGAATTTTTAGTGTCCATCTAAATTGTACGAACTAACGAAATAACTGTAGGAAAAACTACTGGACTAACTTTAAAGAATTTTTTTTAAATACCTCTCAAGCCTACAAGACGCTTATGACGATACGCAAGTAGTCTAGCTCAGGAAGCAAAGCAATCATCTCAGCCTGGTATACTGAAGTGTATTTCCCGAGGCTAATATGACGGACAAGTTCCAGCTCTTCTGAATAGATACCGGCCCCCGCTCCGCCATCCATCATGGATCCATTCGTGAAAATCACTATTTCACCATTTCTTTTTTTTCTGGAAGTAATCCGTTCTCAATACGAGTTTTGTGATTTCTTTCCATAATACGCACTCTTGTTATTCGATCCATAGGCATGTTTAGCTGCCTAATCTGGTTTTTGACAAGTTCCAGGACCTTCCTATGTCCATAGATCGTACCACGATTGTGCCATTTCGCATCTCGATGCAAACGAAGTGCCGTCTGGGCCGCTGTTTTCTTCATAAACAAGTCCAGCGGTAATATCCCCATGATGACCTCCAATGCGCATGTTGGGGTTGTACGTATTGCACCTGTAATTCCTATACATGCTAGACGTTGAACCCTATCCAGGTGCTTCCTGACGGTTTTCTGAGAGGCTTTCGCCCACCATATAACCGAGGCGTACGTGATCATCGTATACATCCAGTATGCTGACCTAGGCGAGAGTCCCCACCTCTGTCCACATACACGTTTGCACTGATGTAGTACCCTTTTTGCCTTCCGGACCTTCTCCTCTACACGGTAATTCCAAGTAAGTCCAGTATCTAGATAGACTCCCAGATACTTAACCTTCTTAGTCATTGTTAGTTCCGATCCGAAAAGTGTTAAGGGCGGAAATTCCAGATTTTTCCTCTTCCTAGCGATGACTATTAGATCTGTTTTCCCCGCATTAATGGAGAGCCCCTGTTCCAGACACCACCGTTCGACCACTCTGAGTGCGTTCCTCATGATATCTGCGGTGACGTCCATGAACTTGCCTCTGGCCATTATTGCTATGTCGTCGGCATATCCCACTGTGTGAATGCCCATCGCCTCAAGGCTGTCGAGAAGAGAGTCCACAGTGATATTCCACAGTGTAGGTGAGAGAACACCTCCTTGTGGGCAACCTCTGCTAACCCTTCCTCTGAGTTTTGAGGTTCCCGTCTGAATATTAATCGCTCTTGTATTCAACATATTGTCCACCCATCTTACCACCAGTGGGTTAACCCTATGTTTTTCAGGCTTGTTTCAGACTTTCAAAGCATATCTTATCGAAGGCACCTTCAATGTCCATTATAGTGGTCATCACAATGCTCCCGGTATTTAGCTCTTCCTCCGCAACGCGTACTACTTGATGTAGCGCTGTTTCTGTAGACATGCCTACCCTGTATGCATGCTGTCTACTATTTAAATGATACGTCCTAAGCGCAGTACTCTCCATATAGTCCACTATCACCCTTTGCATTCTTTTAACAGGAAGGATATTAGGCTGACTGGTCTGAATGACTTTGCCTCGGTGTAGTCCTTTTTCCCGGTTTTGGAAGGAAGACCACATTTGCTTCCCTCCATGTAATCGGGATATAGCCCATTGCTAGGCATGCAACGTATATATTCCTGAGCCTTGGTGCAATTACGTCTATACCCCATTGCATTAGACCTGGAAATATACCATCCGGCCCCGCAGTTTTGAAGGGTGGGACTGTTTCTATCGCACCCTTGACCGCTTTTGGTGTCACGATCCGTTCTGCTTCCGTCCTATCCCACCTGTTCGCTCCTTGTTTCCTTGGAGCCCAGGGCTGATCTGACTTATAGCTCCCTGGAAAGCGTACCTCCATTAGGACCTCATTTGTGTGATCCAGTGTTTCTACCATCTCCCCCCCTCTATTACGAATGAGTCCGATCTTGGAAACTGCAGAGCAGGAAGGTGTTCGTTACGATATCTTCGAAAGTAAATGTGACTATAGTTGCTTGCGAGTCAATGTGATACCGTTTTTTGAACAGGATCAGAAATATTGTCCGTGAGAAAGTCCAGTTTTTCGTTGTGCTGTTTGATTCGAAGCCTACTTAGTGTCTGAATTTTTTGGCACTTTTAGATGGCTACCTCAAACAGATGCAGAAACTGGACCGGTATTTTTAGTGTTTCTTTTAAAAGTTTCACATGTATACCAATAAAATGCCCGCCACATTTGAACACAAATTTTGACTCCTCCAATAAAATGCGAAAAATTGCCGCAACCATAACTTCAGACATAGTTTTGATTTGAAATTGAAATAAGCAGTGGTCATCAAAGACAGCCGTAATTTTATTGGAAATATGTCTGAATTCGAATTAAGTGATCAGGAATAAGATGCACTTTCCATTCCTTTCCAGATCCTTGGGAAAAGCACAGCCTTGTTCGCGAATATTTTTTTTACCTGTACCTACAATAAATAGGTGCAATAAGCTTAGAAATATTCCAAAGAAACATTTCAATCACCTCAACAAATTTAACCTGACCTTTTATTGCACATCATTTCCAAGAAATGCAGTTTTTAAACCTTTACGATCACGCATACATGGAACTGTCAACAGGGCGGTTGATGCATTTTTGTTCACAGGTACCAAGGTTTTACCTATAAATTCCGTACTGTCTGTGCGACAGTCCTCATTTGCATTTTATTCGAAGTCCTAACAAGACCTCAAAGTTTTACATTTTTAAAGCCCTAGAATTAAAAAAAAAAAAAGTTATTATGGACACGAACTGCCGCTTTCCTCAGTGTAGCTGGGCAGGTGACATCAACGATCTTCTTGGTCACTGCGAAACGTATCACAAGTCATACGTCAAGCATATCAGAAGCAACAACGGATTCACATTTACTTTTGAAGATATCGTAACGATCACCTTCCTGCTCTGCAGCAAAGGCGGTCTTTATTGGTTCCTACAAAGCACAAGTACAGGCGAAGACCGCATTCGAGGAGGAATATTCGGTATCGGCAAGTCGGACGTATGTGTTTACACGGCTCGAATCGGTGAAATAGGTGACGATACTATGGAACACTTGGGGCCTTATAAAACCCAACGGAACCCCAACAAATTCGATCTAGACTGGGGACTGAGGACGATCTATGAAAAGACTCCCACAAAACCCATTGAGGTGTTCTTCGATGTTGACGGCAACTCTGAGATATTCATCGATACACACCACGACGCCAGCTGGGAGTATGCCGCAGAAGAAGTGCTTGACCACCTGGATCCTGTAGAGATGTTCTGTAACAAGTATAGCTTTGACAAACACGACATCATCGCCTGCATGGATACGGACTCGAATCAATCCGATTGTCCCATATGCACCGCCGATATACCAGAAAATATTGCCTCCCACCAAACCGACGATGATTCCTGTTTTATAGACCTTGCCGATGAGAAGATGTTTTGTCCAAACGACCCATTGTGGAGTTACGTCTTTAACGACAACGTTTCTTGTGATACACCCGCAATGGCGGAGAAGTTGGCTAGTGCAGAAGACAAGTTGTGGAAGTACTTGGATGACGATGAAGAGTCCTTCTATATTCCCTATATGAAGCAGAAGTTCTCTGGTGCAGAGGACACATTGTGGAAGAATGTCTATTACGATCATGCCCTACCCCTTATAAAGGATAGGCTGGGTTCTTCAAAAGACGATGATGATTCCTGTGATATACCCGTTATGCATGAGAACTTGTCTTGTGGGGACGGCAGATTGCCGAGATCCGTCCTTAATGATGATGATTCCTGTGATACACTCCTTACGGAGGAGGAGATCGCTTGTTCAGAAGACCATGATGATTCCTTTGATATACCCCTACTGGATGAGACGTCATTTTGCGCAGAGAACCGATTGTGGAAGTACGTCCATGACGATAATGTTTCTTGTGATATGCCTCTTTTAGACATTATGACAGATAAGAAAAAACTTTAAATACTTGCGGAAGAGACTGTAATTTTTAATGATAAATATATGTACCAAAATTGTATACACAAAAAATTAAAACCAATCATTTCACTATTTAAATAGTCCACTTTGTAGTTCTTTCGAATTTTATTTTCATTTGTTGTTCATGTATGAACCAGTTGTCGCTTATGCGACATTCCTGATTTTCTTTCATTTTATGCTGAATTTGTAGTGTCCATCTAAATTGTACGAACTAACGAAATAACTGTAGGGAAAACTACTGGACTAACTTTAAAGAATTTTTTTTAAATACCTCTCAAGCCTATATACGCATTTGAACATAATTTATTTTCTTTCACTGCCATCACAAATGGCGTATTGAAGGACATACAATATTTAAATCAGCTCTTTGCTTCATCAAACTATAATCTGATACAGACTAAATTTTAATTAAAAAATTAACTTAACACATCAGTCACCTATATTGATGGATTTTGTCTTTTTAACGTTTTAGAGAGAGTTGAATGAATTGGCATTTAAGCTTTTTTGAAAGGTTTCATATTTTACTCCGAGACTTTTGATGACTTAAACGCTTCTTAAATCGTCTTGGGCAATACGTACAGCCAAATTGTTTAATGTTTTGCTGAAAAACTGTCTGAAGAACGCTAGCAACCTTTTTAACAAAAAAATAAAGAGGAAATAAAATTACAAATATTTTGTAATCACTAAAGTGATGCATGAAAGAACAAAGACTAGCACTTCTGTTGGAATTATATAGCTAAATAACTACGCACTTAGTTCATTATCAGACTCATTTTAGTGATTGTTTAGATTGTTTTGAGCTCTGGTAATACAAATTTATAATTTTAAACTCGTAATTCGCTAGCTGTCAGCTGTCAGAGCCCATTTTTCCAGTGTCCAGTTTGCAGCTCACGTGACACGTTCTTTTCGCAAATAAAAATGGTATATTTATGATATTGACTATTAAAGCTTTTACAGAATTACCCTCAGTTAAACATTAAACGTCCTACTTTCCTAAAGTCTGAGCCAAGTCAAAGAGTTTCTTATCTGACCTTAAACTTGGCAAATCGACAGAAGAATTATTGCCCAAATTTGACCACTTCATAGAAATGAGTTTAAAGAATATTACCAGAGTTTTTAACTTGACTGTATAATTAAACAAATTGGACAACGGATCAGATTTTAAAGCACAAAAGTAAAAACAATCTTATAAAAGTTAACTTCTAGCAGCCACTAGAAATTAAAAAATTGTTTCCTACATTGTATAGGTAGCGAAAAAAATAAATATAATATATTATGGTGTTGAAAAAACTCTTAATGGAGCCTGATGAAGAAGTAAATACGTAGTTCCACAGCTGTAATTCCTTGTAGAAGAAAAAAATCTGATTGCCGAAAGATTCTCTTGACGGTAAAAGTGTTTTTCTAAGAGGACACATGCACAATGCACTCTCTAACAATGCAAACACAAAAATAGAGAAAAATTATTAAGTTACAGCATTTTGTAGATTTTGCAACAGATTTTAGTAAAAACTTGAAAGACATTTTTCTCACACGAAATCAATAATCAATAAACCTGCATTTATTAAAAAAAAAAACACTTTTCGTTTTAAAGATTGAAAGAGAAGTAGGTCTCTTTCGGTACGCTCCAAGAAAGAAAACTATAAACAGTGCTTTCAATGTGCGGTCACCGCCTGATTGCTGAAACAAATGTTTCGTTTTATATCAATGTCATGTCAAGTTTTGAATTTGGGCTTCTTGATGAAGCAAACAGCTGATTGATTGTTTCTACGATAAAAAAATGATTCCAAAATTCAAAAGAACTACAAAGTGGACTATTTAAATAGTGAAATGATTGGTTTTAATTTTTTGTGTATACAATTTTGGTACATATATTTATCATTAAAAATTACAGTCTCTTCCGCAAGTATTTAAAGTTTTTTCTTATCTGTCATAATGTCTAAAAGAGGCATATCACAAGAAACATTATCGTCATGGACGTACTTCCACAATCGGTTCTCTGCGCAAAATGACGTCTCATCCAGTAGGGGTATATCAAAGGAATCATCATGGTCTTCTGAACAAGCGATCTCCTCCTCCGTAAGGAGTGTATCACAGGAATCATCATCATTAAGGACGGATCTCGGCAATCTGCCGTCCCCACAAGACAAGTTCTCATGCATAACGGGTATATCACAGGAATCATCATCGTCTTTTGAAGAACCCAGCCTATCCTTCATAAGGGGTAGGGCATGATCGTAATAGACATTCTTCCACAATGTGTCCTCTGCACCAGAGAACTTCTGCTTCATATAGGGAATATAGAAGGACTCTTCATCGTCATCCACGTACTTCCTCAACTTGTCTTCTGCACTAGCCAACTTCTCCGCCATTGCGGGTGTATCACAAGAAACGTTGTCGTTAAAGACGTAACTCCACAATGGGTCGTTTGGACAAAACATCTTCTCATCGGCAAGGTCTATAAAACAGGAATCATCGTCGGTTTGGTGGGAGGCAATATTTTCTGGTATATCGGCGGTGCATATGGGACAATCGGATTGATTCGAGCCCGTATCCATGCAGGCGATGATGTCGTGTTTGTCAAAGCTATACTTGTTACAGAACATCTCTACAGGATCCAGGTGGTCAAGCACTTCTTCTGCGGCATACTCCCAGCTGGCGTCGTGGTGTGTATCGATGAATATCTCAGAGTTGCCGTCAACATCGAAGAACACCTCAATGGGTTTTGTGGGAGTCTTTTCATAGATCGTCCTCAGTCCCCAGTCTAGATCGAATTTGTTGGGGTTCCGTTGGGTTTTATAAGGCCCCAAGTGTTCCATAGTATCGTCACCTATTTCACCGATTCGAGCCGTGTAAACACATACGTCCGACTTGCCGATACCGAATATTCCTCCTCGAATGCGGTCTTCGCCTGTACTTGTGCTTTGTAGGAACCAATAAAGACCGCCTTTGCTGCAGAGCAGGAAGGTGATCGTTACGATATCTTCAAAAGTAAATGTGAATCCGTTGTTGCTTCTGATATGCTTGACGTATGACTTGTGATACGTTTCGCAGTGACCAAGAAGATCGTTGATGTCACCTGCCCAGCTACACTGAGGAAAGCGGCAGTTCGTGTCCATAATAACTTTTTTTTTTTTTAATTCTAGGGCTTTAAAAATGTAAAACTTTGAGGTCTTGTTAGGACTTCGAATAAAATGCAAATGAGGACTGTCGCACAGACAGTACGGAATTTATAGGTAAAACCTTGGTACCTGTGAACAAAAATGCATCAACCGCCCTGTTGACAGTTCCATGTATGCGTGATCGTAAAGGTTTAAAAACTGCATTTCTTGGAAATGATGTGCAATAAAAGGTCAGGTTAAATTTGTTGAGGTGATTGAAATGTTTCTTTGGAATATTTCTAAGCTTATTGCACCTATTTATTGTAGGTACAGGTAAAAAAAATATTCGCGAACAAGGCTGTGCTTTTCCCAAGGATCTGGAAAGGAATGGAAAGTGCATCTTATTCCTGATCACTTAATTCGAATTCAGACATATTTCCAATAAAATTACGGCTGTCTTTGATGACCACTGCTTATTTCAATTTCAAATCAAAACTATGTCTGAAGTTATGGTTGCGGCAATTTTTCGCATTTTATTGGAGGAGTCAAAATTTGTGTTCAAATGTGGCGGGCATTTTATTGGTATACATGTGAAACTTTTAAAAGAAACACTAAAAATACCGGTCCAGTTTCTGCATCTGTTTGAGGTAGCCATCTAAAAGTGCCAAAAAATTCAGACACTAAGTAGGCTTCGAATCAAACAGCACAACGAAAAACTGGACTTTCTCACGGACAATATTTCTGATCCTGTTCAAAAAACGGTATCACATTGACTCGCAAGCAACTATAGTCACATTTACTTTCGAAGATATCGTAACGAACACCTTCCTGCTCTGCAGTTTCCAAGATCGGACTCATTCGTAATAGAGGGGGGGAGATGGTAGAAACACTGGATCACACAAATGAGGTCCTAATGGAGGTACGCTTTCCAGGGAGCTATAAGTCAGATCAGCCCTGGGCTCCAAGGAAACAAGGAGCGAACAGGTGGGATAGGACGGAAGCAGAACGGATCGTGACACCAAAAGCGGTCAAGGGTGCGATAGAAACAGTCCCACCCTTCAAAACTGCGGGGCCGGATGGTATATTTCCAGGTCTAATGCAATGGGGTATAGACGTAATTGCACCAAGGCTCAGGAATATATACGTTGCATGCCTAGCAATGGGCTATATCCCGATTACATGGAGGGAAGCAAATGTGGTCTTCCTTCCAAAACCGGGAAAAAGGACTACACCGAGGCAAAGTCATTCAGACCAGTCAGCCTAATATCCTTCGTGTTAAAACAATGCAAAGGGTGATAGTGGACTATATGGAGAGTACTGCACTTAGGACTTATCCTTTAAATAGTAGACAGCATGCATACAGGGTAGGCATGTCTACAGAAACAGCGCTAGATCAAGTAGTACGCGTTGCGGAGGAAGAGCTAAATACCGGGAGCATTGTGATGACCACTATAATGGACATTGAAGGTGCCTTCGATAAGATATGCTTTGAAAGTCTGAAACAAGCCTGGAAAAACATAGGGTTAACCCACTGGTGGTAAGATGGGTGGACAATATGTTGAATACAAGAGCGATTAATATTCAGACGGGAACCTCAAAACTCAGAGGAAGGGTTAGCAGAGGTTGCCCACAAGGAGGTGTTCTCTCACCTACACTGTGGAATATCACTGTGGACTCTCTTCTCGACAGCCTTGAGGCGATGGGCATTCACACAGTGGGATATGCCGACGACATAGCAATAATGGCCAGAGGCAAGTTCATGGACGTCACCGCAGATATCATGAGGAACGCACTCAGAGTGGTCGAACGGTGGTGTCTGGAACAGGGGCTCTCCATTAATGCGGGGAAAACAGATCTAATAGTCATCGCTAGGAAGAGGAAAAATCTGGAATTTCCGCCCTTAACACTTTTCGGATCGGAACTAACAATGACTAAGAAGGTTAAGTATCTGGGAGTCTATCTAGATACTGGACTTACTTGGAATTACCGTGTAGAGGAGAAGGTCCGGAAGGCAAAAAGGGTACTACATCAGTGCAAACGTGTATGTGGACAGAGGTGGGGACTCTCGCCTAGGTCAGCATACTGGATGTATACGATGATCACGTACGCCTCGGTTATATGGTGGGCGAAAGCCTCTCAGAAAACCGTCAGGAAGCACCTGGATAGGGTTCAACGTCTAGCATGTATAGGAATTACAGGTGCAATACGTACAACCCCAACATGCGCATTGGAGGTCATCATGGGGATATTACCGCTGGACTTGTTTATGAAGAAAACAGCGGCCCAGACGGCACTTCGTTTGCATCGAGATGCGAAATGGCACAATCGTGGTACGATCTATGGACATAGGAAGGTCCTGGAACTTGTCAAAAACCAGATTAGGCAGCTAAACATGCCTATGGATTGAATAACAAGAGTGCGTATTATGGAAAGAAATCACAAAACTCGTATTGAGAACGGATTACTTCCAGAAAAAAAAGAAATGGTGAAATAGTGATTTTCACGAATGGATCCATGATGGATGGCGGAGCGGGGGCCGGTATCTATTCAGAAGAGCTGGAACTTGTCCGTCATATTAGCCTCGGGAAATACACTTCAGTATACCAGGCTGAGATGATTGCTTTGCTTCCTGAGCTAGACTACTTGCGTATCGTCATAAGCGTCTTGTAGGCTTGAGAGGTATTTAAAAAAAATTCTTTAAAGTTAGTCCAGTAGTTTTTCCTACAGTTATTTCGTTAGTTCGTACAATTTAGATGGACACTAAAAATTCAGCATAAAATGAAAGAAAATCAGGAATGTCGCATAAGCGACAACTGGTTCATACATGAACAACAAATGAAAATAAAATTCGAAAGAACTACAAAGTGGACAGATTTGAAAAGCTTTCGCCTTGATCGCCTGTGTTTAATTACGCCTCTTGCTTTGATTTCATTTTTACCTACAAAAAATTAAGTTTACCTAAATTCAACTTGTGTTGCATTAAAATTACATAGCTGTTTCACGATTTGAAATTATTCGCGAGTTGTATTGCTCCTTATTAAAAGTGTTAATCAATATAATTCAAATTCATAATCATTTTTGTTTTATTATTGTTATGCATTATATTTGAGTGATATCTTATCATCCATCTCCTTTCATCATATTCAATTACAAGCCGTCTGACTCGTTTTTCCCGGTGAGTTCAAACACTTAGTATATGTTTCTGCTTTTGAAGCAATTTTGCTGGCCTACGCTTAAAGTTCCATACGGTTCTTATTTCATACTTGGAAACTGCATCAACGACTGCCTTTGAGTGAGAAAGTGGTTCCATCTTTTTCTTCCATTCGGAGTATACCTGGATTTTTCCTACTTCCTCCTCCGTGTGAGTACAACTTTTGCTATATGTTCTGCCATTTACAGCAAGTTTGATACTCACCACAATTACTACTATTTTTATCTTCTCCACGCACCTCATCTTATCATTGTCATCAACCACATTATCTGCTGAGCTTTTTTGGTTATTGTACTATCTACGCTGCGGAGTTGCCAGATCATGAGTAAATCCGATTGTTCCATTTGTAAGAAAAACACGAATGATGTGAGCGTTTCATGTGGAATTTGCCTTGAAACTGTTCATGCAAAATGCATTGGCCTAAAAGGGAAGGATGTAGATAAAATTATTTCTACTCCTGGCCTACGTTTTTTTTGTGAAAAACATCGTAATATCGCGCCTGATGTCCTTCACTGGAAACTTATTAAGTCACAGAAACTTTTTAAAAATATTTCATCTATATTTGCGGAGCTACAGGAGATGTTTGATTTTGATTCTGCGAATGATGATAGGATGCTGCATAGTTTTGAAAACATTGAAAGGGCCTTACACCAAAAGCTTCCTCAATCTAAGGATATCATTGTTGATTTGCTGAGTCCTACATCACAAAATGAGCAGCCTTTACGAAACAGTACCAAGGAATCAAATTATATTGTTCTCCAACAGCAGTGCAATGATCTCTTAGAACCTCCAAACACTGAGGCCCAACCTCTCCAACCTAAAAGGATCTTGCGATCTAACTTAACCACACCAGTTGTCATCCCTAGTGTGGAAATCTCATTGGAGAAATCGCCTACACCAATATCACCAGTTCCCTCTACGTCATCCGCTGCGATTGTCGACACTAACCAGCCTAGCAGCAGCAAAAAACAAATGCTGAAACAACAACACCAAAAAGGGCATCAACTTGAACAACAACAGCAGCAACGACAATCGGAAGCGGGTACAATAACTTCTGCTGACAGCCATATTAGTAGCGATAATACTTTGAAGGTTGTCCCACCTCCGTTGGCAGTCTTTTTATCTCGCCTTGAATATGGCACAAAATCATCCGACATCATTAATTACATCAGCAGCAAGGGAATTGACATTAACGCAATCAGATGCCGCAGCTTAACACCAGAGAACTTGACCGGACGTATATCTGCATCTTTTAAAATACTTGCTCCTTTATCCTCTGGAAGGAAACTTCTTGACCCACATTTTTGGCCTGATAATATCCTTGTTAAAGAGTTTACCAACAAGCCTATTTCTGGTGCCTCAACGTCAAAAAACTTAAAGAAGTCAGCCTCTACTACCAGAATGTAAGAGGACTGAGAACTAAATGCACAAATCTCCTTTTAAATGTACATAGCTGCTCACATGATGTAGTTGTCTTAACTGAAACTGGATTAGATAGTAGTTTCGGTAATGGCGTTATCTTCCCCCCCTACTTTGATGTTAATCGTGGTGACCGATCTACGGATAACAGCATCTTTGAACGTTTTGGTGGTGTACTCATAGCCATAAGAAAACATCTTAAGCCAAAAGAAGTGGATCTTAGTGCTTTTACGGACATCGAAATTTGCTGCAGCAGATTCGACTTAAATTCTTTTGCAAAAATTTATTTCGCTTGTGTCTATATTCCACCCCGTACTCAGCTCATAACTGTGAGTAGATATTTGGATGCCATGAGATTTATTGTGAGTTTGCTGTCTGCACCGGATATAATTTACGTATTTGGCGATTTCAATCAACCCAATATTCTATGGGCATCAGGAGACATGGATTGCACATATCTCAACCCAATAAACACTCTCTCTACGATTGGTTCTGAAATCGTCGATACTTTCCACTCGCTTGGTCTTCTACAGGTGAACCACGTAAAAAATCACCAAAGCCATACCCTGGACCTCATCTTTACTAACAACAGCAACGAAAGTATTGTATCCCGCTGTTACACACCACTAATCCCGGAAGATGTTTATCACCCTTCATTAAATCTTTTTTGTTATGTTGACTCATTTGTAACAGATAATTTTACTTCTTTTAACTTCGATTTTAAAAATGCTAACTTCATACAAATTTGTGAAGAACTAAACAATTTTGACTGGAGCCCGTATCTCTCTCTTGAAATCAATGACCTTTGTAATGTTTTTTATCGGGTCATTAATAACGTAATTTTTTCCTATGTCCCCGTAGTTTGTGCTAAAATTAGTGTTGGGCAGTCTTGTCCATGGGACAATGATCTTACCCGTCACCTTAAGCGTTTAAAAAACAGAGCCTATAGAAAATGGCGTTGTAGTTTGGCTAATGAGGATTATCTGGTGTTTAGAAGGTTGAAATCAGAGTTAAAATCTTCCATCCGTTATGCATATCAGGTGTACATCGAGGACATGCAAAACAGTCTTAAGTCCAGACCTGATAAATTCTGGAATTTCATAAACTCAAAGAGTAAAAGTGATGGTTACCCGGCCTCACTCTCTTTTAATGGACATTTAACTGATTCTTCTCTTTCCATATGCAACAATTTTGGTTTATTTTTTCAATCAGTCTATTCAAATCATGACTCAAGGATTGATGAGCAATTCTTTAGCTTTCTTGGTGATTTCCCTACTCCTATCTTCAGAAGCATTGACATTTCCGAAGATGATGTCCTGGTAGGTCTGACCAGCTTAGAATCAAGTCTTAGTCCTGGCCCTGATGGTTTACCGTCCATCTTTCTTAAAAAATGTGCCATACCATTACATAAAATTGTATGCCACCTATTTAATCTGTCCTTTAAAACTAACACCTTCCCACCCCTCTGGAAAACGTCTTTCATAGTTCCTATTTTCAAATCTGGTAGGAGGAATAAAGTTGAGAACTATAGGGGCATCTGTAAGCAATCTTGTGTTCCGAAGTTGTTTGACAAGTTAGTTACGGATAAACTTTACTTCTACTGTAAGTCCCTAATTTGCAACAACCAGCATGGATTTGTAAAGAAACGTTCTACTGTCACCAACCTTCTTTTATTTTCTAATTTTGTGATATCAGAAATCGGGAAAGGCAATCAAGTTGATGCCATTTATACAGACTTTAGTAAAGCTTTTGATCGCGTAGACCACAAAATACTGCTTTACAAACTCGAAAAATTGGGTTTCCCAATACCTTTCCTAAGATGGCTCTCGTCATTCTTAAGTGATAGATTTCAGTACGTGAAATTCCGCAATGCTATCTCTAATAAAATTTTCGTTTCCTCTGGCGTTCCCCAGGGTAGTCATATTGGCCCTCTCCTTTTTATATTGTTTGTTAATGATATTGTCAAATTTTTGCCCGAATGCGAATTGTTGATGTTTGCCGACGACTTTAAATTGTTCATATCAGGCAAAGATGTACAATGTTTCCATCTCCTTAACCTTAACCTGCAGAAATTTTATTTGTGGTGCAAACAAAATTACCTCTCTCTTAACGTTAGCAAGTGTTCTGTTATTTCTTTCTCTCGATGTAAATCACCTATAGAATTTGCTTACTCCTTTGATGGTAATACAATCCCTCGTGTATATACAATCAAGGATCTTGGTGTTATTTTAGACACCAAGCTATCCTTCAATGATCATATTGACTATACCTTAAATAAGGCTAATAGGTCCTGGGGAATGATTAGGCGTTTTGCTTGTGAGTTCTCTGATCCCTACGTCATCAAAACTTTATACATATCTTTTGTACGGTCAATATTGGAGTATGCATCTATAGTTTGGTGCCCATACTACAGTGTGCACATCTCCAGAATTGAATCAATACAAAAAAGGTTTCTGAGATTCGCGCTGAAAGGGCTACGTTGGACTGATCTTATTAACCTACCTCCATACCTATCAAGGTTGAAACTGATTAGCATGGAGTCCCTTGAAGTAAGAAGAACGGTGGCAAGAATTTTATTTCTTCATAGGGTACTCATTGGTGAGATTAATTCTCCTGAAATTTTACGCCTTCTTGACATTAATGTCCCATCGTCAAACTTACGTAATAATAGATTCTTTAAAATATCACATTCGCGCACGAACTATGGTCGCTCTTCGTCAATAAATGGTCTTATGATTTCCTACAATGCAAATATTCATTTGATCGACTTTAACTTGTCGATCTGTTCTATTAAAAGGAACCTACTTGATGGTATTCCGACATAATTGTTTGGCTCTATTTTTCTTTTTTTTTAATATGTTATTTTTCCTATGTATATTATTATTATTGTTCTTATTATTATTAAAACTATTCTTGTTTTTTCTTTTTTCTGTTACATCTTTAGTCTAAGAAAGAGCTTGTTCTTTGATGGCAAATAAATAATATAAATATTTAAATAGTGAAATGATTGGTTTTAATTTTTTGTGTATACAATTTTGGTACATATATTTATCATTAAAAATTACAGTCTCTTCCGCAAGTATTTAAAGTTTTTTCTTATCTGTCATAATGTCTAAAAGAGGCGTATCACAAGAAACATTATCGTCATGGACGTACTTCCACAATCGGTTCTCTGCGCAAAATGACGTCTCATCCAGTAGGGGTATATCAAAGGAATCATCATGGTCTTCTGAACAAGCGATCTCCTCCTCCGTAAGGAGTGTATCACAGGAATCATCATCATTAAGGACGGATCTCGGCAATCTGCCGTCCCCACAAGACAAGTTCTCATGCATAACGGGTATATCACAGGAATCAGCATCGTCTTTTGAAGAACCCAGCCTATCCTTCATAAGGGGTAGGGCATGATCTTAAGAGCACAGCACAGAAGAGCACAGAACAAAGGAAAGCTAGAGTGCCTACCAGCCTTACAACAAATTTTTCTAACCACATATTTCTGCAATATCAAAAGTGGTTGTATTTTGTTACGATATACACCACCCCAGCAAGCAATTCCATATTGTAACTTAGAGTGGAAAATACCATAGTAAATTTAACAGTTTAGTTGAGCATACTTTACGCAAATAATAAAAATGTCGCAGGGTACAGCGGAGATACTTCTTCAGGGATTCAGCATGATTAGCAAAACTCATCCGAGAATCTAGAGTCAGTCCCAAATATTTAAACTCGTTGACTTTCTCAACTACAAAACATTTATCACTACAGTTCAAATCACAATAAAAGGAGGGAGGAGAGAAACCAGACGAACAGTGGCAAGTAAACAGTTTGAATCTACAACATTCAGGAGCATGGAAGCAAACAATTGCATTCAACATGGTAGATGAAGATAAACTGTAAAACATTATCTTGGTCTTAGAGCTTATTACTAAATTATGTTCATGGAACCAGAGTCGCAATAGGTCTAAATCCCAATTAATATTGGAAACGAGGTCTAAAGGACTATAAGTGCCATATGAGAACGCAATGTCATCAGCAAAAGCAGTTGGTAAGCCTTTAAAACTAAGAGCAAAAAGAGAATTGATGTAAACTAAAAATAAAATTGGACCCAGGACAGAACCCTGTGGTACACCCAAATTAAGAAACCTTACGTCGCTCCTTGTATCATCGATTTTCACTCTTTGCGCCCTGTTTTCAAGGTAAGACTTGAACCACTGAAGCATGAAACCCCTAAAACCTGCTTTCTCCAGCTTCCTTAACAATATATTGTGATTGACCATATCGAATGCTTTAGTAATGTCAACAAATAGGCCAGCTACACATTTTTTCTCGTCGAGTTGTGACATTGTTAACGAACAAAATTGTAAGAGAGCATCTTCCGTCGATTTGCCCTTTAAAAAACCAAATTGAGCTGGATTGAAAAACTTGGTTTTATCTAAAAAACTCATTATTCTATTTTTCATGAGTTTTTCAAAAATTTTACTAAAGACGGAAAGAAGTGAGATGGGCCTATAATTACTAATTTCAGTAGCAGAACCCTTTTTAAATAACGGTAAGACATCAGCACACTTGAGCTCTTCTGGAAATACACCCTCAAATACGCAGCGATTGAATAAATATGCTAATATATCTACCAGGTAATACGCAATTTTTTTGATTACATAACTTGAAATACCATCCGCTCCACACGAAGACGATTTAGGTAAGTTCCCAATAACTTTCAGTATTTCAAAAGAAGATATAGGCTGAAAAACGAAACTCCTACTTTGGAAATTCTCAGAGCGTTGACATATAGAAAGACAACTACAACACATTTGATGGTTATGACTCGGTCCAACATTACAACCAATATTAGAGAAATGGTAATTGAAAGCGTCAGCAATACAGAGCTTATTGCAGACTACGGAGTTATCCACAAGCAAAACAGTAGGTTTCTTAGAAACAGAAGCTTTGTTCAAAATGCTATTTACAACACGCCATTCATTTTTTATATTACCCTGTACAGAGTTGAATTGCGCACGGTAATAGGTGTCTCGGCATATAGGGATCTCTTTTTTTAACTCAGCACATAACTTCTTATACCTCCTTCTTAATAGTTGGTTACCAGGATTCTTTTTGCATTTCATTCTAAGCTTATTTTTTGTTGCAACCTTATTCACAATTGATCTGGATATCCAGGGCTTTAGATGCTTAATAAGTTTTTTGGGTGATACAAAAAAGGAGGCGGACGATATATGTTTCTTCAGAGAGTCGATGAAAATTGAGTATGCAGCAGATGAATCGCTGGAAGCATACACATCTTCCCAAAACTCAAAACATAAATTATTATTAAGTTTAGCAAAGTCAATTTTTGCTTTTCTCTCAACTGACCTAGAAGGATTACAACATCTAGTTTTAGAAATGTCAAAAACAAGTCCGATCATGCAGTGATCTGTAATTTTAAAATCGAAAACACATTTCTCACACTCCTTAAGTTCAACATTACTTAGACGCCCATAAATATGGTCTAGACAGCTTCCGGAGACTAGCCTAGTAGGTTCAAAAATGAAGCACGTAAGACCATGAGATGCGAGTAGTGCCAAGTAACTAGCAATGTTATCATTACCATCCAAAATGTTGACATTGAAATCACCTACAATAATTAAATTTTTTGAATTTTCCCTAGCCAAGAAGTCAGTGAATTCATTTATAAAGTTCGCAACACTAAACATATGCAATCTATAAACACAAACAAATACGTACGTAACCTGATCAATTTCCACGGAAACCTTTAAAACATCAGCACTAAGTAAATTAACGCACAGAACTTCAATAATAACGTGGTTATCTTTGACAAAAAAACCAACTCCACCTGCAGCATAATTTTCATTCGTTTTTGAATAAAACATAAAGCCCGGTATAAAGTAATCATTTTCCTCAAACTCATATATCCAAATTTCAGACAGAAAAACTATATCTGGAACGCAAGCAAAAGAATCTATATGCGTAACAAGTGAAGAAAAATGTTCTCTCATACTTCTAATGTTCTGGTGAATTATAAAAAACTTATCATTACAAAAAGAACTATCAGTTAACACATTATCACAGTTGGAAGTACATACATTAGGGGAAGAAAAGTCATCAATTAAATCTATATCAAAATTCATGATTTAAAACAAAGCAAGATATGCAAAGCACTAAATAAGTACAAGATCATTGAATGATTTAACAGAAATGACTCTTCCCCCTTCAACCTTTCTTATAAGAATTTGATTATTTGAGAACCATACATATTTTCCGCCTGTCTTCTTCATTGCTTCTTTTGTTTTCATCAAGAGCGCCTGTGTAAATTTTGTAAGAGAATCGTTGATGTAGATTACAGTACCTTTGCTCTTTTTATTGCTGCCGCTGTTGCTGCTGTTGCTACCTCCCGCTCCGTTGTCAACTAGTCCATCGACGCCAGCCGCATGAGTGTTTAGATTATTTTTGTTTTTCCTCTTTGCACACATTATTCGCTGCTTGGTTGTCAGATTAGAAAATCTAACACAGATGATTGACTTAGAAGCAGTCGAAGATGATTTTGTTTGTGTTTTCTTCATATAGCATTTCTCAATATCTTTGTCAGGAACAACGGCGGAAAGCGCTTTAGAGAAAATTTGTTGTACTATTCTCATACAATTTGAATCATTTGCGTTTGATACACCAGCAATTTCAATCTCATTACTTAGCAGGTATTGTTGTTGCCAGTTCAACCTGCTTTCCAGCACATTGACTCTTGCTTTAAGTTCTGCATTTTCAGATCGTAATGCATTTACTTCGAGTAGGAATTGCTTATTAGTTTCCTCCAACGCAGACAGTTTAGCATAAACCATCTGAAGAGTGCATTGACCTTCGCTATTCTTATTTTCCTCTGACTCTACTTCTGCAATATGAGTGTTTATTTTTTGCACGGCATTGTTGTTCTTTTCTTGGGGTAATACCGGTGTCTCTGGCAAAATATGAAGAGAACGTCTTCTTAACACTACACATTTATCGCATCGAAAAGGTTGGGCACTGGATTTAAAAAAATTAGCATCATCTTCAGTAATGTTTACACAACCATAATGATAATAGTTCTTGCAATCATTGCAATTGATTTTTGTATTACAATTGCGATCAATTTTATTTGAACAAACTGAACAATTCATAGTGAAAGTAATCTTTAAACTTAGGTTCAATTGATGCGCACCCCACGACAATCAAACTTGGAAGAGATCGTAATAGACATTCTTCCACAATGTGTCCTCTGCACCAGAGAACTTCTGCTTCATATAGGGAATATAGAAGGACTCTTCATCGTCATCCACGTACTTCCTCAACTTGTCTTCTGCACTAGCCAACTTCTCCGCCATTGCGGGTGTATCACAAGAAACGTTGTCGTTAAAGACGTAACTCCACAATGGGTCGTTTGGACAAAACATCTTCTCATCGGCTAGGTCTATAAAACAGGAATCATCGTCGGTTTGGTGGGAGGCAATATTTTCTGGTATATCGGCGGTGCATATGGGACAATCGGATTGATTCGAGCCCGTATCCATGCAGGCGATGATGTCGTGTTTGTCAAAGCTATACTTGTTACAGAACATCTCTACAGGATCCAGGTGGTCAAGCACTTCTTCTGCGGCATACTCCCAGCTGGCGTCGTGGTGTGTATCGATGAATATCTCAGAGTTGCCGTCAACATCGAAGAACACCTCAATGGGTTTTGTGGGAGTCTTTTCATAGATCGTCCTCAGTCCCCAGTCTAGATCGAATTTGTTGGGGTTCCGTTGGGTTTTATAAGGCCCCAAGTGTTCCATAGTATCGTCACCTATTTCACCGATTCGAGCCGTGTAAACACATACGTCCGACTTGCCGATACCGAATATTCCTCCTCGAATGCGGTCTTCGCCTGTACTTGTGCTTTGTAGGAACCAATAAAGACCGCCTTTGCTGCAGAGCAGGAAGGTGATCGTTACGATATCTTCAAAAGTAAATGTGAATCCGTTGTTGCTTCTGATATGCTTGACGTATGACTTGTGATACGTTTCGCAGTGACCAAGAAGATCGTTGATGTCACCTGCCCAGCTACACTGAGGAAAGCGGCAGTTCGTGTCCATAATAACTTTTTTTTTTTTAATTCTAGGGCTTTAAAAATGTAAAACTTTGAGGTCTTGTTAGGACTTCGAATAAAATGCAAATGAGGACTGTCGCACAGACAGTACGGAATTTATAGGTAAAACCTTGGTACCTGTGAACAAAAATGCATCAACCGCCCTGTTGACAGTTCCATGTATGCGTGATCGTAAAGGTTTAAAAACTGCATTTCTTGGAAATGATGTGCAATAAAAGGTCAGGTTAAATTTGTTGAGGTGGTTGAAATGTTTCTTTGGAATATTTCTAAGCTTATTGCACCTATTTATTGTAGGTACAGGTAAAAAAAATATTCGCGAACAAGGCTGTGCTTTTCCCAAGGATCTGGAAAGGAATGGACAGTGCATCTTATTCCTGATCATTTAATTGGAATTGGAATTACCGTGTTGAGGAGAAGGTCCGGAAGGCAAAAAGGGTACTACATCAGTGCAAACGTGTATGTGGACAGGGGTGGGGACTCTCGCCTAGGTCAGCATACTGGATGTATACGATGATCACGTACGCCTCGGTTATATGGTGGGCGAAAGCCTCTCAGAAAACCGTCAGGAAGCACCTGGATAGGGTTCAACGTCTAGCATGTATAGGAATTATTGAGAACGGATTACTTCCAGAAAACAAAGAAATGGTGAAATAGTGATTTTTACGAATGGATCCATGATGGATGGCGGAGCGGGGGTGGTATCTATTCAGAAGAGCTGGAACTTGTCCGTCATATTAGCCTCGGGAAATACACTTCAGTATACCAGGCTGAGATGATTGCTTTGCTTCCTGAGCTAGACTACTTGCTTGAGTGTCAGGTGGAAGGAAGAAATATCCTTATAGCACTGGACAATCAGGCGGTGATCAGATGCTTGGAACAAACAAACATCACAACATCATTGGCACTGGAATGTGTACTTAAGCTCAATAAGTGTTCATCTAAAAATGAAGTAACACTGACTTGGGTACGGGGACACATAGGGATCGAAGGCAATGAAAAGGCGGACTCCCTTGCAAAACAGGGGTCAACTGAAAAGTTGCTGGGACCAGAACCATTCTCTTCAATTGGCGGAGGAATGGTAGAACAGCTGATTCGCAAATGGATCACGGCAGAACACCTGAGAAGGTGGTAAACCGTGGAACAATGTAGACCAGCTAAAATGGCAATAAAGTGGCCGACTTGCTCCACTCGAAGAAGGGTTCTAAGTATGAGTCGAGGAACATTGAAATGGGTGGCTTTGTCTACAGGACATGGTAATTTCGGGTATCACTTAAGGAAAATGGGTCTTAGAGAGGACGATACCTGTAAACTATGCCTGGAGGAATCTGAGACAGCGGTACATTTATACTGTCCGGCGTTGGCAGAAAAATGAGGATCTTGGGACATCATTGGGTCGAGACCCAGTCGATGAAACAGATCTCCCATAAACAGAAGCTAACCTTAACACTAGGAATTAAGCCCAGAGAAGAGCTGTGGAGAATTCCAGAGAGTCTCTCTGAGTAAGATTGACAGTGGTAGAGAGACGAAAAGAGACCCGACAATGGTGGTCTGATTCAAATATGTCTCGAAATCTATATATATGTATATATATATATGGAACATTTAAAATAAAATAAATAATTGGCGCAACAGGTCCGTATGGACCCAAGCCTAGCTTCTCACAACCATTCGTCTTGTGTGAGTTTTTATTTTTGGGACGAATGGAAGGGATCTACAATTTTATGCCGAGTCCAAACGGCCAATTGAGAAGCTCTTTCATGACAGTTATACTCTCGGATGTTTGTCAGACGTCGCGAGAGGTGGCGCAGTGAAAAAAACCTTAAGTTGGAATTTGGGTTTTTCTCGGGATTCGAACCTGGGACCCCTCGCTTAGTAGTCCAACACACTAACCACTAAGCCACTGCGCCTTAATATGGAACATTTGGTGCCTTATAAAACCCAAAGGAACCCCAACAAATTCGATCTAGACCTGAGGACGATCTCCAACAAAACCCAATCACCAATCAGATATAATACGAAACCTATCGTCACCTATTTCACCGATTCGAGTACAGCCTACTGTATGTAATAAATTGCAAATTTTATGGTCCACTCATAAGGGGTAGAGAAGAGTTTTATTATTGCAATATTGGGTAGATAAATGGCTCTGAAATTGCCACAGGATTGGAAGATCAATGAAATCAAATCCATGTAAAGTTCAGATCTAGTCGTCTTTAGCTTTCAAAATGTCTTTGATTGCACCTCATTTTTAACATTTTCAACAGTTTCAAACTCTGACTCTCTTCTTTAATCTACAGTCAACGGCACTTCAAGGATCAAATATAGATTCTTATCACGTCTATATTTTTAAAATGAGAATAACATACCTTACCATACATACCATATGTTGGAACTTAAATCATAAGCTTTAGTTGGAAGAGTGTCTAAAAAATCTTTACAATCGACACAATTCTAGTTAATTTTGCTCTTATACGAATTACCGTCCAAAATTAAAACCAAAATCTGCCGTCACAGTAGATAGCTTTACACAGAATCGGTCTCATAGAAATCACAGTATTTTGAGGCACGTATTTCCGGTATCCATAGGTTAAAATTTTACGTTCTGACTCTTATATTGGCTGTCTCGTAATAGTGAACGTGTTTATGAGCGGAGTTGACTATAGTTGCTTGCTAGTCAATGTGATACCAATTTTTGAAACAGGATCAGAAATATTGTCCGTGAGAAAGTCAGAAATCCAGTTTTTCGTTCTGCTGATTGAAGCCTGAATTTTTTGGCACTTTTGCCAGTAACCAATCTTGGCTACCTCAAACAGATGCAGAAACTGGACCGGTATTTTTAGTGTTTCTTTGAAAAGTTTCACATGTATACCAATAAAATGTTCGCCACATTTGAACACAAATTTTGACTCCTACAATAAAATGCGAAAAGTTGGCGCAACCATAACTTCAGACAAAGTTTTGAGCATCGCATTCCGATTGAATAGCGACGCAAAATCCATTCCATGGTTAAATTCGATTCATTGTAAAAACCAATAAAACACACAAAGATTTTATGTTAAAAATTAATTTCCCCTTTATTGTGAATAAAATATTTAGATATACAATTAATCCCCACTTAGCAAAAGCCCCATCCCCGACTACCCTCAGGTCTCTTCTGGAAAACGCACACACCGCAAAAGCTCCTCCACATCCTTGCTATCACAATCGTACGGAAAGTCAGCTCGGCACATTGGACATTTCAACTTGTTCTGCTCTATCAATTTGGTGAGACATTCGCTGCACAAGAAATGATTGTTCTCACAGAATCTGGCATTCTTCCTGATAAACTCGAAGCACACAAAACAAGTGAACTTCTCCACACAAACATTATTGCACTCCACCTCTTCGGGATCTGTCCAGTCGACGTCATGATAGGTGCCAGTGTACTCCTCCTGGTAGTCGTACTCTCCAAAGTATATCTCCATATTCTTTGTGATGAGTTCCTCGTTCAGATACTCCAAATGCAGAAACGACCATTCGATTTCGTATTTTTCCAAATTATTATCGTGTTGTGTTTTGTATGGTCCTTGTAGTGTGACATTGCCGTCGACGTTTATTGCCCCGACCTTAGTTGTATAGTCACAGATCTCCGACTCGCCTATAGCGAAAATACCTCTGCGAATGCACTTTTCGTCATTCTTCGGATCGAGAAGGAACCAGTATAAGCCATCATTGGCATTCAAGAGATAGGTTTCCTTTAAGATTTCATCAAAACTGAATATGAATCCGTTGTCCTTGCTGATTTCCTTTATGAACATTGCGTGATACGTTCCACAGTGATCGTACAAACTATCGATGTCACCAGTCCACTGGCACGATGGGAAGCGGCACTTCACAGTTGCCATTGTTAAACTAAATCGGTTGGGAATTCGAATTAAACTAGGACACAAACGATGCTGCGCGAGTATTTAAAGGTGAAGCCCATCTACCTGCGATTTGACCGCTTACGTAGGGGCGGTAGCCAACTTTTAGTGTGTCCTTTTCTTGGAGGTGGACGAAAATCTATTGAGAACCATTAAATCATATATTTTATGACACACTAGAATGATGCCTTTTCCTTTTAGTGATTACCTGAAAACTGATGAGTTCGGGACGGGATTTCCTGAAACACTGATGAGTTCGGCAGGGGATTATATGTTTTGGGTAATTCTTTTATTTATTTATTATATAACATTATTAATTATCATACGCGGATCAGGACTTGGCATACAAAGAAAGAAATAAGCTGTAAGGGTATAGTTTTTGCTTGTGTAAATTTTAGGGCGATTTAAAATGATGTACAAATTTATGCCGTCCCTTAACTGCTTTTAGAAGGGTTTTCCCTACAAAATACATACCTCAACAACCTCTACCCAATTTTTCTTACCTTCTTTAGCTTGTCTCTTAACCAATGTTAAATATTTTTACATTCGTATGCTAAAAGTATTGTGAGTCTCGGGATGTTTCTCGCCAGAGACGAGACACTAAAAGAAGTTCCAAATGGTGTCCCACAATCGGAAATCGATTCCTCCTTCATGAAAAACAGAATCGAAAGGTTAATCAAAAATCTAACCATCCACACCAAACTTCTCGTAAAAAAAAAATAAATTTATTGCCAATTCAACCGCGAATTCACTTTAATCTACCATCGAGCACGAGCACATCCCTTTGGCCCTTAATGAAACTGTCATCATGGAAATTGTACAAGCCAATTTGCAATTACTAATTAAAAGATCCCTACTCGGAGTTGGCGAAACAAAACGGCATGTTCCGGCTTTTGGCTTCGATTAAAAATCGATTTTATTCGATAGACGCCGCCCATCAGTTCCAAGTTAAATTAACTTTAAAATTCGATGGCAATCAACATGAAACTAGTGCGGGATTTTCTCATTAAAATCCAGCAGCAACAGAATGTCGTCGTTCCCGATAAAACTGACACCCTCATATATACACAGTGACATCCCCTAATTTGAATTAAAAACAAAAAAAAAAAATCAGTGCGATTTCGCTTGCACGAGACCCAAGCGCAAATTTGTCGATACACTTTTTGATGAATTATTCGATGTTACTAGGTGAATTTGGTCGGATGCGTAATGACTGCAATCACTAAAACAATACAATTTAAAGTGCGAAATTGTTTTTTGTTTACAATCGAAGCGGACAATGACACACAGTGCTTGTCTGTGTTCCACATTGAGAATGAATGCGTTTAATCTTAATTTGTTTTGATTCGATGAATTCAATTAAACGAACCCCCCCCCCCCCCCCCCCAGTTGAGCACACTCCGTGAGGGTGATGGGGTGTGTGTAACGCGATTGAATTAAATTTAATTTATAATACATTGCAATTGGATTTTATGTAATTAATCTCTATGGGATGTGGTTTAAGTTTACATCAAGTGCAAACATGACACTCTTGCTTAAATGGGGATAAACACTCGCAAAACGAATCATTCGCTCGATGGTAATCGAATTGCAGTGGATTATGGTGATGACAGTTATGTCATACGATTGTCATAATTGAAGTATGCATAGTGGCAGTATTTTTGTCAAAGGGTTTTGCGTTTTAGAGTTGAGATAATCCAATGGGAATTCTAACAAATGACGATTTTTACAAGTGAATCTTCATTAAATTCGATATTCGTTTGACACTTCAGCTGTCATCACTCTTAGATGTGGTAGAAGTGACACTTTGCTATGGAATTGAAATGCAAAATTGAAGAGTTAAAATTTCATCATTAGAAAAAACGAAACACAATGTTATGGTGTAAATTTGGACCAGCTTCTGGCCTTCATTCTGTCAGATTAAAATTTCAAGCAATGCACATAAACGTAGTACCTATTGACGTAGGTTCTTTCAGTTCAAATTTAAAGAACTTATTTTCTTCTCCGGACCATCTGAGAATGAAATTTGCATTAGTATGCGCCTAGAAGTAGGTGATTTTTTTCCTATATGAAGCGTTCATAATAACGTCTTAATTTGCGATTAAATATAGATCATTCTTTAGATACAAACAAGATAAGGCAGGTAATATACGGGGATGATGTTTGATTTGCTTTTTACTTAGAGCTCATTAAACATATTTATTTATATTTGCGAAAGATTCAGGGGCAGCCTGTAAACAAGTCAGAGCCCATTGAACAAAGTCGCTGTCCAAAGAACTTTTTTTATGTATTTTTGGTGTCGCTATTGAAGACGGCACACACGTTTCCTAACGCACTCTTAAACTAAATCAGAAACAAAACCTTGCGGGCTATTAAGCTCACTCAAACATACAGAAAATCGGGTTTAAATGGCCTCAAAAACTCAAATTCTATCCTCCCAGCAAAACAAAGTGAATTTCTTTATTAAAATCAATATAAATCGCTGAATTACATTTTTGCAAATATTTCCATCCCTTTGTGCAAACAAAAATTAAATACCATTTAATTAACAATTTTCCAGGTACTGGATGAACGCATACAACACATAGCATATGTACCAGTCACACCGGAGCCGTATAATCAACCGACGGGGAACGAGCTAAAGCCACGTCCTGTAGGCGAAGAGAATGGAATTGTGGTCTACAATTATAATCCTGTCAGTGCTGTCAATTATGTGAGTATATAGCTGGATGTTGGATGGGTGCGGCAAATTGGCCAGCATCCACCCCGCTTCTCATCTAAACTAATTGGGTTTTCATTTTGGTGTCATTAGGGGTATTTTTATGACCCGCAAACTGACAAACGCACACATAAGTTTTTTTTTTTTTTATCGTTTTGGTTTGGCCATTGAAACAGAAATTTAATTGAAATTAATTTGCCTCAGAAATAATTCAGATTTAAGAATGAATTTTAATGCATGCTGTTGTGGTTGGTGTTGATTATTAAAGCACGAAATGATTTTATTTAAGATGTATTTTAATGGAATTCTTGTCGAACTAAATTTGATGGGGAAAACGTACCAAAGGGAGTGGGCTTGGGTTGAACTTGAGATGAACCAGAGATCGAAAATGAGGAACTTTGTATTTGCTTGGTGCGTCTCATATTGGATGGGCTGACATAAGGTTGCTATTCCTGAAATTAAAATGATTACTGCCACAGAAAAATCCAGATTGGACATTTCAGTTTTATGTAGATTAACTCAGTATCATCTCAAAGGAAACATGTTTATGCGACACTGAAAAGACATCGCAAGGGCTTTAATTTTTCAAAGCGGCTATTTGCACGTCGTTCGGGACACGGCTACGTATTTGACGTAAGGTAATAATTAAAAATAGTATTTTAAGAAATAAGTTGGGCCTTAAAATGTACAGGCTTGTGCCCGAAAATGAAATACTGGAGTATAGATCCCTTTAAGCGAGCGATGAGAGCCACATTACCCCTATTTGCCGCGTTTAACCGTAGCCGTACCCCGAAACCGTGTCCCTAACGACGTGCGAACAGCTTCAGCCTTTATTTGTACAGTTTATATTCGATGATCGGTGGTAATGTTTAGGGCTAGCATTTGTTTCTTTTAATGTTTCCCTGCGCTCCTTGATGAAAGTATGTCCACGATCAAGGATGAAGTGTGCAGTAGATAAATCGGCCGTAGTTCTGTTTCCATATAAATCAGCTGTATGATTCTACGATGACATTGGCCATGGATACATTTTCCACTGTGAACTGTGATACGACCCGTTTTCTCTAAAATTATGAACGTGAGATGGATTGCATTGGACCCTTTCAACTTATTCAGCGAATAGAGAACCCTATTTCTATATATATTATAGATTAAATGAAATATTTTGTACCATTTTCATTCAAGGCCGACCTTCGCACAACTATTCACCTGTGGAATTTTGTTTTGACATAAAATTCGCACCCAAAATGTTCATCGCAGTCTTATAGCCGCATTCATTCTCGCATATAGCACAAAAGCTCTAGCTGTCACACACAAAATTTGAATATTTTCCTGCCTTAATGTGATTTGCCAAATTGCACACACGCTTGTAAACCCTACGAAAATAAATTACCATCCGTTGCCAAGTAGGATATTTTGGCTTTCTCATCAGTAGTGCATCATACTGTAAATTGTTTACACTATAGTCGGTCCTCACCTGTTCGCAATGAAAACACACAAGTTCATGGCGTCGTTGTTTATTTTAAGAAATTAATTACAAATTTCGAAAGCAAATTTCCAACAAATTGCTATTCAAACAACCGACATATGATCCTTAATCCGTGCGAGAATATCGAAAACTAATCTAACAACAACAAGTGCCCATCCCTTTGGTTGGGGCAATGTTGAAAGAACACCTCCCCATCGTTGTCGTCATCAAATCTATGAGGGAATAAAGTTCTGCGAATTTAATTGCGAGAATTTGAATGTGCACACGTCTCTTTGTGGGGCAAACAGGAATTTGAATTTAGGAATTTGCAAGTAGGGATACGAGCAGAGTTGAAAAATTATTTCCGATATATATGTATAGAGCCACGTTTAGTTATTCGGTGATGAAGGATTTTTTTTTTGTGTCTTAATGGGATCGGTGCTATTATGTGTTCAAAGTGAAGTTTATGTACTCAGCGCGGTCTTGTCCGTATTCAGAGTCAAGTTTCGCCACTCAGTGTCGATGGATTCTGTAGCAGTGACAAGCCGCTGTATGTGCTGACATCTAATAGGTATTTTTATCTGTACTCAGCATCGACATTAGATTTTCAGCGTGGAAATGATTTACACAAATGAGGTTTTAAATCAACTGCTGTCATAAAATAGGTGGTCCCGCCTGACATGGATGACATAGGTGGTCTTAGTGACATGGAATAGGTCTTATTATCTGCACTTAGCGTCAAGTTTAGCTACTCAGTGTCGTAGGAATTTAAGGATATGTAATTAGTGTTTTTATCTTTATTTGGTGCACCTTTTATTTAGTCAGCGCAAGGAGCTTATTTTGAAATTTACGCCTGTTGACGAATGATATTATAGTGTTGCAAGGAACTTGGGAGTGTATGTCATCTCCTATAACTTTATTCAGCGTCACTTCAAGGCGTTGAGTGAAGTAATCGTTTTGTTTAGAATTTTCGCTTCTTTAGAAATTAGCATTTCAGAGTTGTCGAAGAATAATAAGAGGCTATTTGGATTGGAATTTTTCAGTGGTTTGGGTTTTTGCTTCCGTTGTGCGTGCAAAGATGTACTTGCATATTGTGCACTTAGATATGTATTCAGCTCAACTTTTATTTCAATGTCGTCTCAGAAACTTCTGTACTGGTATGAGCATTCATTGAAAAAGGTACATTCAGCCGCACTTTTAGTTATTCAGCATCGAAATCGAAAGAGATTATTTATAGTACATAAATGTCAGACAGAAGTAAATGGAAGAAGTGAATCATTTCTTTCATTTCATTTCTTACATGCATCTAATATATCCTTAGCGTTCTTCGGCAATAACTTTTTAAAACAAAGAGTCGAATATATTTCTTAAAATTAAACGCGTCAATTGATAACCAGCTGTAAGTATTGGGTAACCATAGCTTTATTTAGCGTGCGAGTTTCTGTGCGACAAATATCTATAAAAAGCGAGGTGCTAACATGAATTGGGTAGCCATTGCTTTATTCAGCGTCGAACGATTTTTTTCTTCTAGGAAATTCTCATTTGCCGATGTGGTATTTTTTTATGGAGCTACCTATGATGTAGTTACTCGATTTAGGTGGCTTTTACTTTATTCAGCGTTATTTGCAGCTTTTCAGAATTGAGGGATTTTCTGAGCGAATGTTCATCTATTGATGAGTATGCTGCACCTATAAAACGTAGGTGTAGGAGCGTATAAGTATTAGGTGCCGCTGATATTTTCAGCACCATTTTCAGCGATTCAGAGTCGGAGAAGTTTCTGTACGAATTCGCAATTATGGCTGAATAGTGCGGTAGAATTAGGTTTAGCTGAGTTTTTCTAGCTTTACTACTAGATCTACTACTATTACAATATCTGTAAATTCAGCGCTTTCAAAAGAAATCGAAGCTATCGATAAATAGCATGACATACAATAGGAGTTCAAAAGTGATTGCATGTAGCGAATTTCACTTGATTTTAACAGAAAGTTTACTTTGGTGAGATTTAATGTTGAACTACTGAAAAACTAAAACCGTATTTCACTAACACCATGGAATGCCTTGCCGATGATACTAACCCAAAGTGTGCGCAAAAGACGAAAACACTTGAAATGACAAATTTCTAATCAAATCCTTTTTGCATCCACCTCATTCTGCAGAGTAAGAACAAAATCAAAGGCGATGATTCCGATGGCACAGACTCAGACATCTCATCATCGGAGAGTCGTGGCTCCTCGCCGGAACGTCGTCAAAAGCTTCTAAAACATCGCTTTGCCAAAATGTTCAACAACTGCCGCTCCTCGAGCAATTCAAACGATGAGAACGACGACAACGATGATGACGACGATGACGAGGAAGACGAAGAAATAATCAAAATTACAAACTTCGCCAATGCTCATGTCAAACTAGCCGATAAAAACGAATTCAAAGAAGATGACGATGATATCGAAGACATTTGGGGCAACAGTTCACCATATTTCAGTGCATCGCCCACCAAATGCTTCATTCAGCGCATTGAAGCCAAACCAGTGCCACAGGAGACCAGTTTACCGCCAATGCCATTGCCACAGTCGGCACGTTTAGAAATTGTAAATAATAATAGTCCTAGTAGTAGTTATTCTAGTAGTAGTGTGTTGCAGCAATGCGAAATCAGTTGCGATCAAAATTCTAAATCATCATCTCCACCACTAGCAAATATTTATTCAACCTCACAAGCACTACCACCACCACTACTACTACCGCCAATGCCAACCCAGTCGGGTGCTTCTTTTGATTCTTATGATTTGGCCAACACTATCTACATAAACTATTTGAGTGATAATAATGATTATTGTTGTCCCTTAACACAGTTTAGCCGTTCGAGTGTCGGTGGTTCCAAGTTCCTAACACAGGTGCATCCGTTCGGTGCGGAGGAATACGATGGCCTATGGTTCGAGTCGAGATTCGAATCGGGCAATTTGGCTAAAGCGGTCAAAATCACCGAAACCTATTATGAGTTGTATTTGCGACCGGACTTGTATACGAGCCGCTCGAAGCAGTGGTTTTACTTTCGCGTGGGGAGGACTAAGAAGAATCTGACGTACAGGTGAGTCCAAAATATTGTCATACATGTATAAAAAAAAATATATATATTTTGCCATAAAATCTGTACGAGGATATGGCGTAAGAATTAGGTCCATGCAAATGTGTCCTAATTACCAGTCATTTACAATGCCAGGTATACGTGACATGGCGACCCGTCATAAAACTTAAAATTTAATATTAACTGCGGGATAATCCTTCCAAATTCAAAAAAATACGTCATTAGCTGTACCTGTAAAAGTCGAAATCCCCTCTCCTTTCTGTTTATATTAGAATTTTACAAATCGTATTTAGATCAACTTTCATTGGCCGTGTTGAGTCAAGTCCGCATAAGCAGGTACATTCTACCTTCACAGGTAGAAATCCTTTCGACTATAAATTCGTCTACTCCAGGCTTTATCCTTTAGTACACAGTCAACTAGCAAACTGCACACTTGCACGATTAAATTTAATAAACAAAAAAAACTTCAAATTCAAACACAATGGAAAGTAACTGCCGCTTCACCAATTGCCAATGGATCGGCAACACCGCAGACCTCTTCACTCACTGCCAAGCCGAACATAACCAATACATTCTGCAAATTAACGAAGACAACGGGTTCAACTTTCTTTTATCCGACATCTTGGAGGATACATTTTTACTTGTCACTTCCATCGGCCTATATTGGTTTCTCTTGGATCCAGCTATATTGCTCGACCGCATCCGACGCGGCGTATTCGCCATTGGGAGCTCCAAAATTTGTGAATATACAATGAAAATCGGACGCACCGGTGATGGCTGTATAACCTATATGGGACCGATTCAGGTTAGGCCGGAGGGATCAGAACAATACGACTTGACGTGGTCGTTTGACGAAATCGAAATGACAAATGAAGAGACACCTTCAAGGTCGATGCAGGTGTTTTTTGGCTCTTACAGCGATCCCGAAGTATGGACGGGCACTTGTGAACAAGCCGATATCGATTTACCCATTGAAGCCGAAGACGAACAATTCGACTTGCCAAATAACTTATGTTTGATGTGTTTAACCGATGACTTGACTGAAGGATCCTGCCCGGTATGCACAAGTGATATGTCAATCGACTTGATGAATCCCGAAGATGAAGAGTTTCTGCTGCTGAAATCGTTGCGACAATTGACAGAGAAGCAGCCATTTCAGATGGCCAGATGGCCACGTTCTGATTAAAAGTCCCCCCCCATGGGTTTACTCCCAAGAAGTAGTGTAATATTGTAAAATAATGTATAAAATAAAATAAATAATGTAAAAATAATAAATAGTGTAAAATAATTTTGTAATTTCTTTTGAATAAACTTTTAAAAATTAAACAACGGCGTTTACATTACAGTGAAGTCTCACTAATGATTGTTAGGCTAGTTCATATAACCGAAAAGTTCATATATTGGAACTATGTAGCAAAAATTATATTTTATTGAAACGGTTAAGGTAAAGAAATTAAATTACATATAAGTTTTAATTTTGTTGAGCTAAACTCGTTTGAAGAAGTTGGATATTTTTGTTTGAGCAGTTTTTTTTAAATCCAAGTTCAATAGCTCCTTCACGCATTTTTCTCAGCATCAGTAGTTCTTCGTAAGGACGCTCATTTTCTGAAGCCCAATCCATCAGAGCTTTAAAATGGAGAATTAACTTTGAATTCGATTAACAAATGTTTAAAAACCTTTTTTACAAAAGAATTATGAAACCAATTTCTAAAAATCGAAGCATTCATCCAATGCTGATTTTGAATGATCATAATCAACTGGAATTTCAAAATTTCTAAATGATCTTGCCTTTTTGGCTTTATCAATAACTAAAGGCCTTAATTTATGAGTGCCAGTAGCATTAGTACATGCTAAGAATGTTATTCGCTCTTTTGCTATTTTCCTTCCGGGGGCAGTTTTTTCACAGGCGGATACAAATGTTTTACCTGGAAGCATTTTGAAGTAGAGCCCAGACTCATCTGCATTATAGATTTGCTCCTTTTCTAGTCCAAGTTGCTTAATTTTCTGGTCAAGTTCAAGCTTAAATGGAGGAATAAGTTCCGAATGAGACGATAGCTTTTCTCCGCATTTAGCCAACAATCGGATGCCAAACCTCTTTTTAAATTTCGCCATCCAGCCGTTACTGGCAGAAAAGGTTTTTTCTTCTCCGTATTCGAGTTTGAACGAAATTAAAAATTAAATTGAATTCATCAATGCGTCTAATCAAGTGAACCAAAAAATTGCTCTTGTTTTTACATGACTGAGAAGGAAGAGAACAAAATAACCGTTAACTGGTTCTCACCAAGTATATATTTCTGTTTTTTCCATTGAGAAATAAATAATCTTTCTTATAAATGCAATTGCTTTTTAATTAAGACAAACATGAACGAAAAAAATTAAATATAAAAACAAAATGTTGTTGCGTCTAAACAAGTGAACCGCACTGTATCAAGTCTTGATCTGGAGGGGTTCAAGTCAATCCGTCACAAGACATATCTCAGTCTTGTAGGGGTTGCTTGGAGGACATTGCTAAATAAATGTGTTTTTTAATTCCGATGCTTGAGGCATTTGAGAAAAAAAAAGTCCTACATTTTTGTGAATTTTTTTACAATCAATCCATACAAAACAATTTTGTACAATCTGGTACGCATCACTCATTTTCATTCGCAACTGTGCGTCGTACCTAGTTTCCAATTCTCAACTTGACTTACAAAATTATATACAAAAAAGTGAGAACAAATTCTTGTGTTAGCTTTTTGGGTTACATAGAGCGAAAAAGGTTTAGTTACCTATCGATCAACAAACATTTTGCTAACAAACTTTAATCACCTTGTACGATGGGATCGTTGTACTACCATAGTCAAATTTTTATAATTTCCACCAGAAAGGCATAATATTTTTTCGGGTTAAGGAATAAAAACTTCGATTCGGGTTGGCAACACAAATTGTAACTCAAAATTCTGACTTTTAGTCAATATAGACGTCTGTCTCACTTTGTAATGTTTAGTTAGAGGTTTGTTTAACTACTGCAAATACTTCGAAGCTAACGGGTGATTTTTTAAGCGTAGTAGTAGGCCTTTGCCAGTTACGTTTTAAAGACAAGTTCATGTAAATGTTGTCCGCGGCTCCGTTTCAAATGGTCCATTCGGAAGGTCCAATTTTGCGTCACTTTTTCGAGCATTTCGGCCTGTATTCCACGAATTTCGCGTGTTATGTTATCCTGTAAGGCTTCAATCGTGTCCGACTTGTCCACATAGACTAACGACTTAACAAAACCCCACAAGAAATAATCAAGAGGCGTTAAATCGCATGATCTTGGCGGCTAACTCACAGGGCCATTTCGAGAGATAAGCTGCTCACTAAATCCATCCTTCAACATTTCCGTATCATGGCTCGACATCGTTCGCCGTTGACGGATTAACCAGGTCGATTATGACGACCATAATATGGTCGTAACAAACGGTGCACATTTTTCACAGAGCACGAATTTTTATAAAAAATAGCAATAATTTGGAATCATTTACAATGCCAGGTATACGTGACATGGCGACCCGTCATAAAACTTAAAATTTAATATTAACTGCGGGATAATCCTTCCAAATTCAAAAAAATACGTCATTAGCTGTACCTGCAAAAGTCGAAATCCCCTCTCCTTTCTGTTTATATTAGAATTTTACAAATCGTATTTTGATCAACTTTCATTGGCCGTGTTGAGTCAAGTCCGCATAAGCAGGTACTTTCTACCTTCACAGGTAGAAATCCTTTCGACTATAAATTCGTCTACTCCAGGCTTTATCCTTTAGTACACAGTCAACTAGCAAACTGCACACTTGCACGATTAAATTTAATAAACAAAAAAAACTTCAAATTCAAACACAATGGAAAGTAACTGCCGCTTCACCAACTGCCAATGGATCGGCAACACCGCAGACCTCTTCACTCACTGCCAAGCCGAACATAACCAATACATTCTGCAAATTAACGAAGACAACGGGTTCAACTTTCTTTTATCCGACATCTTGGAGGATACATTTTTACTTGTCACTTCCATCGGCCTATATTGGTTTCTCTTGGATCCAGCTATATTGCTCGACCGCATCCGACGCGGCGTATTCGCCATTGGGAGCTCCAAAATTTGTGAATATACAATGAAAATCGGACGCACCGGTGATGGCTGTATAACCTATATGGGACCGATTCAGGTTAGGCCGGAGGGATCAGAACAATACGACTTGACGTGGTCGTTTGACGAAATCGAAATGACAAATGAAGAGACACCTTCAAGGTCGATGCAGGTGTTTTTTGGCTCTTACAGCGATCCCGAAGTATGGACGGGCACTTGTGAACAAGCCGATATCGATTTACCCATTGAAGCCGAAGACGAACAATTCGACTTGCCAAATAACTTATGTTTGATGTGTTTAACCGATGACTTGACTGAAGGATCCTGCCCGGTATGCACAAGTGATATGTCAATCGACTTGATGAATCCCGAAGATGAAGAGTTTCTGCTGCTGAAATCGTTGCGACAATTGACAGAGAAGCAGCCATTTCAGATGGCCAGATGGCCACGTTCTGATTAAAAGTCCCCCCCCCCATGGGTTTACTCCCAAGAAGTAGTGTAATAATGTAAAATAATGTATAAAATAAAATAAATAATGTAAAAATAATAAATAGTGTAAAATAATTTTGTAATTTCTTTTGAATAAACTTTTAAAAATTAAACAACGGCGTTTACATTACAGTGAAGTCTCACTAATGATTGTTAGGCTAGTTCATATAACCGAAAAGTTCATATATTGGAACTATGTAGCAAAAATTATATTTTATTGAAACGGTTAAGGTAAAGAAATTAAATTACATATAAGTTTTAATTTTGTTGAGCTAAACTCGTTTGAAGAAGTTGGATATTTTTGTTTGAGCAGTTTTTTTTAAATCCAAGTTCAATAGCTCCTTCACGCATTTTTCTCAGCATCAGTAGTTCTTCGTAAGGACGCTCATTTTCTGAAGCCCAATCCATCAGAGCTTTAAAATGGAGAATTAACTTTGAATTCGATTAACAAATGTTTAAAAACCTTTTTTACAAAAGAATTATGAAACCAATTTCTAAAAATCGAAGCATTCATCCAATGCTGATTTTGAATGATCATAATCAACTGGAATTTCAAAATTTCTAAATGATCTTGCCTTTTTGGCTTTATCAATAACTAAAGGCCTTAATTTATGAGTGCCAGTAGCATTAGTACATGCTAAGAATGTTATTCGCTCTTTTGCTATTTTCCTTCCGGGGGCAGTTTTTTCACAGGCGGATACAAATGTTTTACCTGGAAGCATTTTGAAGTAGAGCCCAGACTCATCTGCATTATAGATTTGCTCCTTTTCTAGTCCAAGTTGCTTAATTTTCTGGTCAAGTTCAAGCTTAAATGGAGGAATAAGTTCCGAATGAGACGATAGCTTTTCTCCGCATTTAGCCAACAATCGGATGCCAAACCTCTTTTTAAATTTCGCCATCCAGCCGTTACTGGCAGAAAAGGTTTTTTCTTCTCCGTATTCGAGTTTGAACGAAATTAAAAATTAAATTGAATTCATCAATGCGTCTAATCAAGTGAACCAAAAAATTGCTCTTGTTTTTACATGACTGAGAAGGAAGAGAACAAAATAACCGTTAACTGGTTCTCACCAAGTATATATTTCTGTTTTTTCCATTGAGAAATAAATAATCTTTCTTATAAATGCAATTGCTTTTTAATTAAGACAAACATGAACGAAAAAAATTAAATATAAAAACAAAATGTTGTTGCGTCTAAACAAGTGAACCGCACTGTATCAAGTCTTGATCTGGAGGGGTTCAAGTCAATCCGTCACAAGACATATCTCAGTCTTGTAGGGGTTGCTTGGAGGACATTGCTAAATAAATGTGTTTTTTAATTCCGATGCTTGAGGCATTTGAGAAAAAAAAAGTCCTACATTTTTGTGAATTTTTTTACAATCAATCCATACAAAACAATTTTGTACAATCTGGTACGCATCACTCATTTTCATTCGCAACTGTGCGTCGTACCTAGTTTCCAATTCTCAACTTGACTTACAAAATTATATACAAAAAAGTGAGAACAAATTCTTGTGTTAGCTTTTTGGGTTACATAGAGCGAAAAAGGTTTAGTTACCTATCGATCAACAAACATTTTGCTAACAAACTTTAATCACCTTGTACGATGGGATCGTTGTACTACCATAGTCAAATTTTTATAATTTCCACCAGAAAGGCATAATATTTTTTCGGGTTAAGGAATAAAAACTTCGATTCGGGTTGGCAACACAAATTGTAACTCAAAATTCTGACTTTTAGTCAATATAGACGTCTGTCTCACTTTGTAATGTTTAGTTAGAGGTTTGTTTAACTACTGCAAATACTTCGAAGCTAACGGGTGATTTTTTAAGCGTAGTAGTAGGCCTTTGCCAGTTACGTTTTAAAGACAAGTTCATGTAAATGTTGTCCGCGGCTCCGTTTCAAATGGTCCATTCGGAAGGTCCAATTTTGCGTCACTTTTTCGAGCATTTCGGCCTGTATTCCACGAATTTCGCGTGTTATGTTATCCTGTAAGGCTTCAATCGTGTCCGACTTGTCCACATAGACTAACGACTTAACAAAACCCCACAAGAAATAATCAAGAGGCGTTAAATCGCATGATCTTGGCGGCTAACTCACAGGGCCATTTCGAGAGATAAGCTGCTCACTAAATCCATCCTTCAACATTTCCGTATCATGGCTCGACATCGTTCGCCGTTGACGGATTAACCAGGTCGATTATGACGACCATAATATGGTCGTAACAAACGGTGCACATTTTTCACAGAGCACGAATTTTTATAACAAATTGCAATAATTTGGAATCATTTACAATGCCAGGTATACGTGACATGGCGACCCGTCATAAAACTTAAAATTTAATATTAACTGCGGGATAATCCTTCCAAATTCAAAAAAATACGTCATTAGCTGTACCTGCAAAAGTCGAAATCCCCTCTCCTTTCTGTTTATATTAGAATTTTACAAATCGTATTTTGATCAACTTTCATTGGCCGTGTTGAGTCAAGTCCGCATAAGCAGGTACTTTCTACCTTCACAGGTAGAAATCCTTTCGACTATAAATTCGTCTACTCCAGGCTTTATCCTTTAGTACACAGTCAACTAGCAAACTGCACACTTGCACGATTAAATTTAATAAACAAAAAAAACTTCAAATTCAAACACAATGGAAAGTAACTGCCGCTTCACCAACTGCCAATGGATCGGCAACACCGCAGACCTCTTCACTCACTGCCAAGCCGAACATAACCAATACATTCTGCAAATTAACGAAGACAACGGGTTCAACTTTCTTTTATCCGACATCTTGGAGGATACATTTTTACTTGTCACTTCCATCGGCCTATATTGGTTTCTCTTGGATCCAGCTATATTGCTCGACCGCATCCGACGCGGCGTATTCGCCATTGGGAGCTCCAAAATTTGTGAATATACAATGAAAATCGGACGCACCGGTGATGGCTGTATAACCTATATGGGACCGATTCAGGTTAGGCCGGAGGGATCAGAACAATACGACTTGACGTGGTCGTTTGACGAAATCGAAATGACAAATGAAGAGACACCTTCAAGGTCGATGCAGGTGTTTTTTGGCTCTTACAGCGATCCCGAAGTATGGACGGGCACTTGTGAACAAGCCGATATCGATTTACCCATTGAAGCCGAAGACGAACAATTCGACTTGCCAAATAACTTATGTTTGATGTGTTTAACCGATGACTTGACTGAAGGATCCTGCCCGGTATGCACAAGTGATATGTCAATCGACTTGATGAATCCCGAAGATGAAGAGTTTCTGCTGCTGAAATCGTTGCGACAATTGACAGAGAAGCAGCCATTTCAGATGGCCAGATGGCCACGTTCTGATTAAAAGTCCCCCCCCCCATGGGTTTACTCCCAAGAAGTAGTGTAATAATGTAAAATAATGTATAAAATAAAATAAATAATGTAAAAATAATAAATAGTGTAAAATAATTTTGTAATTTCTTTTGAATAAACTTTTAAAAATTAAACAACGGCGTTTACATTACAGTGAAGTCTCACTAATGATTGTTAGGCTAGTTCATATAACCGAAAAGTTCATATATTGGAACTATGTAGCAAAAATTATATTTTAAACGGTTAAGGTAAAGAAATTAAATTACATATAAGTTTTAATTTTGTTGAAGAAGTTGGATATTTTTGTTTGAGCAGTTTTTTTAAATCCAAGTTCAATAGCTCCTTCACGCATTTTTCTCAGCATCAGTAGTTCTTCGTAAGGACGCTCATTTTCTGAAGCCCAATCCATCAGTGCTTTAAAATGGAGAATTAACTTTGAATTCGATTAACAAATGTTTAAAAACCTTTTTTACAAAAGAATTATGAAACCAATTTCTAAAAATCGAAGCATTCATCCAAGCTGATTTTGAATGATCATAATCAACTGGAATTTCAAAATTTCTAAATGATCTTGCCTTTTTGGCTTTACCAATAACTAAAGGCCTTAATTTATGAGTGCCAGTAGCTCATGCTAAGAATGTTATTCGCTCTTTTGCTATTTTCCTTCCGGGGGCAGTTTTTTCACAGGCGGATACAAATGTTTTACCTGGAAGCATTTTGAAGTAGAGCCCAGACTCATCTGCATTATAGATTTGCTCCTTTTCTAGTCCAAGTTGCTTAATTTTCTGGTCAAGTTCAAGCTTAAATGGAGGAATAAGTTCCGAATGAGACGATAGCTTTTCTCCGCATATAGCCAACAAACGGATGCCAAACCTCTTTTTAAATTTCGCCATCCAGCCGTTACTGGCAGAAAAGGTTTTTTCTTCTCCGCATTCGAGTTTGAACGAAATTAAAAATTAAATTGAATTCATCAATGCGTCTAATCAAGTGAACCAAAAAATTGCTCTTGTTTTTACATGACTGAGAAGGAAGAGAACAAAATAACCGTTAACTGGTTCTCACCAAGTATATATTTCTGTTTTTTCCATTGAGAAATAAATAATCTTTCTTATAAATGCAATTGCTTTTTAATTAAGACAAACATGAACGAAAAAAATTAAATATAAAAACAAAATGTTGTTGCGTCTAAACAAGTGAACCGCACTGTATCAAGTCTTGATCTGGAGGGGTTCAAGTCAATCCATCACAAGACATATCTCAGTCTTGTAGGGTTGGAGGACATTGCTAAATAAATGTGTTTTTTAATTCCGATGCTTGAGGCATTTGAGAAAAAAAAAGTCCTACATTTTTGTGAATTTTTTTACAATCAATCCATACAAAACAATTTTGTACAATCTGGTACGCATCACTCATTTTCATTCGCAACTGTGCGTCGTACCTAGTTTCCAATTCTCAACTTGACTTACAAAATTATATACAAAAAAGTGAGAACAAATTCTTGTGTTAGCTTTTTGGGTTACATAGAGCGAAAAAGGTTTAGTTACCTATCGATCAACAAACATTTTGCTAACAAACTTTAATCACCTTGTACGATGGGATCGTTGTACTACCATAGTCAAATTTTTATAATTTCCACCAGAAAGGCATAATATTTTTTCGGGTTAAGGAATAAAAACTTCGATTCGGGTTGGCAACACAAATTGTAACTCAAAATTCGGACTTTTAGTCAATATAGACGTCTGTCTCACTTTGTAATGTTTAGTTAGAGGTTTGTTTAACTACTGCAAATACTTCGAAGCTAACGGGTGATTTTTTAAGCGTAGTAGTAGGCCTTTGCCAGTTACGTTTTAAAGACAAGTTCATGTAAATGTTGTCCGCGGCTCCGTTTCAACCATTCGGAAGGTCCAATTTTGCGTCACTTTTTCGAGCATTTCGGCCTGTATTCCACGAATTTCGCGTGTTATGTTATCCTGTAAGGCTTCAATCGTGTCCGACTTGTCCACATAGACTAACGACTTAACAAAACCCCACAAGAAATAATCAAGAGGCGTTAAATCGCATGATCTTGGCGGCTAACTCACAGGGCCATTTCGAGAGATAAGCTGCTCACTAAATCCATCCTTCAACATTTCCGTATCATGGCTCGACATCGTTCGCCGTTGACGGATTAACCAGGTCGATTATGACGACCATAATATGGTCGTAACAAACGGTGCACATTTTTCACAGAGCACGAATTTTTATAACAAATTGCAATAATTTGGAATCATTTACAATGCCAGGTATACGTGACATGGCGACCCGTCATAAAACTTAAAATTTAATATTAACTGCGGGATAATCCTTCCAAATTCAAAAAAATACGTCATTAGCTGTACCTGCAAAAGTCGAAATCCCCTCTCCTTTCTGTTTATATTAGAATTTTACAAATCGTATTTAGATCAACTTTCATTGGCCGTGTTGAGTCAAGTCCGCATAAGCAGGTACATTCTACCTTCCCAGGTAGAAATCCTTTCGACTATAAATTCGTCTACTCCAGGCTTTATCCTTTAGTACACAGTCAACTAGCAAACTGCACACTTGCACGATTAAATTTAATAAACCAAAAAAAAATTTAAAATTCAAACACAATGGAAAGTAACTGCCGCTTCACCAACTGCCAATGGATCGGCAACACCGCAGACCTCTTCACTCACTGCCAAGCCGAACATAACCAATACATTCTGCAAATTAACGAAGACAACGGGTTCAACTTTCTTTTATCCGACATCTTGGAGGATACATTTTTACTTGTCACTTCCATCGGCCTATATTGGTTTCTCTTGGATCCAGCTATATTGCTCGACCGCATCCGACGCGGCGTATTCGCCATTGGGAGCTCCAAAATTTGTGAATATACAATGAAAATCGGACGCACCGGTGATGGCTGTATAACCTATATGGGACCGATTCAGGTTAGGCCGGAGGGATCAGAACAATACGACTTGACGTGGTCGTTTGACGAAATCGAAATGACAAATGAAGAGACACCTTCAAGGTCGATGCAGGTGTTTTTTGGCTCTTACAGCGATCCCGAAGTATGGACGGGCACTTGTGAACAAGCCGATATCGATTTACCCATTGAAGCCGAAGACGAACAATTCGACTTGCCAAATAACTTATGTTTGATGTGTTTAACCGATGACTTGACTGAAGGATCCTGCCCGGTATGCACAAGTGATATGTCAATCGACTTGATGAATCCCGAAGATGAAGAGTTTCTGCTGCTGAAATCGTTGCGACAATTGACAGAGAAGCAGCCATTTCAGATGGCCAGATGGCCACGTTCTGATTAAAAGTCCCCCCCCATGGGTTTACTCCCAAGAAGTAGTGTAATATTGTAAAATAATGTATAAAATAAAATAAATAATGTAAAAATAATAAATAGTGTAAAATAATTTTGTAATTTCTTTTGAATAAACTTTTAAAAATTAAACAACGGCGTTTACATTACAGTGAAGTCTCACTAATGATTGTTAGGCTAGTTCATATAACCGAAAAGTTCATATATTGGAACTATGTAGCAAAAATTATATTTTATTGAAACGGTTAAGGTAAAGAAATTAAATTACATATAAGTTTTAATTTTGTTGAGCTAAACTCGTTTGAAGAAGTTGGATATTTTTGTTTGAGCAGTTTTTTTAAATCCAGCATCAGTAGTTCTTCGTAAGGACGCTCATTTTCTGAAGCCCAATCCATCAGAGCTTTAAAATGGAGAATTAACTTTGAATTCGATTAACAAATGTTTAAAAACCTTTTTTACAAAAGAATTATGAAACCAATTTCTAAAAATCGAAGCATTCATCCAAGCTGATTTTGAATGATCATAATCAACTGGAATTTCAAAGCCTTTTTGGCTTTACCAATAACTAAAGGCCTTAATTTATGAGTGCCAGTAGCATTAGTACATGCTAAGAATGTTATTCGCTCTTTTGCTATTTTCCTTCCGGGGGCAGTTTTTTCACAGGCGGATACATATGTTTTACCTGGAAGCATTTTGAAGTAGAGCCCAGACTCATCTGCATTATAGATTTGCTCCTTTTCTAGTCCAAGTTGCTTAATTTTCTGGTCAAGTTCAAGCTTAAATGGAGGAATAAGTTCCGAATGAGACGATAGCTTTTCTCCGCATTTAGCCAACAATCGGATGCCAAACCTCTTTTTAAATTTCGCCATCCAGCCGTTACTGGCAGAAAAGGTTTTTTCTTCTCCGTATTTGAGTTTGAACGAAATTAAAGCTTGATTTCGTAAGATTTCACTTGAAATGGGCACATTAGCTTCTCTTTGCCTGAGAAACCACTTGTACAAATGCTTTTCCATCTCCGGAAAACCTCCTTGGTGAAACTTTTTTTGTTTTGCGGTTCCAGAAACCATTTTAGCTGTCAAAGATTTAATGTTAGCACTGTTTTTTTTTATTCCCACAATGGTGGACTTTGCAATGTTGAACTTATTTGCGAGAGTTTTAGCAGACTGCCCCTTTTGCTCCATATTCAAACACTTACGAATTTTTCGTTGTTTCCGCGCAACCATCGACATTATAACGTTAGTATTTTTTACACAAATAAAAAAACAAATGACCACCGAACCGATGTTGCTCCTTCGAAATTGAGCACGAACTGACTTGCACGTCCAAATACAAATAAGTAAAATAAAACGTAAAAAAATCTGTCTAGACAAAATAACTGTTTTTACTTCAGAAAAATTTCAACACAAATTCACTTATATGACTCTGCAGTACATTTATAAGAGTATCAGTTCATATAACTGAATTCCAGTACAAAAATTCTGTGGTTCATATATTGGAATAATTCATATAACTGAGAGTTCATATAAGTGAGACTTCACTGTACTTGACATCCACTGACAAGTATATAAATTGCGATTCACGGGTGAATATGGTGGCCACGGCAATAATTCCACATTTTCACCCGCAAGAAAAGCTTTTACCAGCCGGGCGTTGTGAATCGGTGCATTAGCTTTTTGGAAAATCCACTCGATAGGTCCAAACAGTTCTCTTATTGCGAGAAAACCGGTTTCCACTAAGCTTTATAAGTAACTGCCGCCATTTTATTCGACACGAAAACTAGTTTAAATGCACCATAGTACGAAATGGCCCCCCACACCATTACTCCTCCTTGCCTCGAATGATGACGCACACAGGCGGATTTTCAAAAAAACATGGCCAAAATTATTTTTTTGTGTTTCGTAGCTAATTATTGTAAAAATTCATCAGAAAAAGATAGTAGTAAACAAAAAACATTTTTTTAGTAAACTTTGTAAAATTTTATAATACATATTAGAACAATTACAAAAATCACGAAAAAATAAAGAATTTAAATTGTATGAAAAATAAGAAAAAGATAATAAAAGATAATGAAAATAATAAAATTTTAAATTTGATTGAATAAGTAATAAATAAAATTAAAAAAATGTTTCATTGCTAATAATGTATAAATAGAGTAAAATATTTTCACTCATTTTAAGGCTCTTGTTGTGAATCTGAGACAAACTCTGTTTCCTCGATTTCTGGTTCTTTTAGGAACTGCAAAACTTCAGAAGGATAGGATTTAACATTTTTATGATTAATTTTTCTTAAACTACTAATGTATGGATCAGAAGAAACCAAAAGGTTATGGAAAATATCTTCCATATTTTCTTGCCTTGACAACTTTCTTGAAAAACTTTCTCGAAAACGCTTGATGTGTTTGTTTCGGGCTTCTTGAGCTTCCTCTCCAAGCTGTCCAATTGGAAGAATAACATCCGACAAAATTTCAGGACTATGTATTAAAATTTTGTGCACTGTTGTTGGCATATTGTACCACGGATAAAGGTGCACAAACTTCTTTGCTGTATCAATACAGTACTCCTTAAATTCATTTATTTTTATCGGGTAGTCACTAGATATTGTCAGTAGCACTATCCGAAAGCGATTAATTATGTCTTGATCTACGTTGGTTATTTGGGATGAAATGGGCAGAGTCATCAAAAAATCGGCGAGCAGTGTTCCCATCATTTGTGCTGCCATAATTTCAAGCTCCAACCAGGTTTTATTCTTATTTTTAAAAGCATCGTAATTTCTTGAGGAGGCTAACCTTCGACTTTTATATTCATATGCAAACTTAGTTAACATTTTCTTTGTTTCCTCTGAGGCATCAATGTTAGTGAAACTTCTTACTTTTTCTGCCAAAAAAATATTTTTTTCTTTAAATTCATGAGATGGACAACTTCTCAAGAATTCAGTAAGCTGATTTCTTGACAGAAAAATAAAACTTGATTGTGAGCCTGTAGCAAAAAAGCAAAAAAAAAAAAAACAAAAAAATCATATAGGTAACCCTTTATTTTCAGTAATTTCAAAAGCTTTACTTGACGATATCTTGCAACATCGCAAAATATCGCAACTTTTTGTGGTGATTCCTTAATAAGCATATATTAAGCTAGATTTTAAGCTATTTAATATTGCCAGACTCCACCGGAAAACAGAACTTTTTCCTTATGAAACAAAAAACTACGATTTTTTTGTTTGTCTCAAAAGAACTTATTTTGGACACCTTTTAAATCTACATAGCACTTAAAATTACATAAAAAGTTTGAATTAGAACTATTCTACTTACCACTAGCAACAGTTTCCATAATAATTTGTTTTAATAAGTTCTCACAGAAAATTAAAAAAAAAACAACGCAAATCAACCACTCACCAAACACCAAACTTGGTACTGCAAGTGATTCACAAATACATACACTTTAGAAGCATCAACTAACGAAACGGTAGCAAACAAAATAGCGGGATTATTCAGACAATATGCTCATGTAATATGTTAACAACTTGGCATGGAAAAAAAGCAACAAATTAGATTTTTTTTTGTAGTTTTGGCCATGTTTTTGGGAAAATCCGCCAGTGTGTGACGGTTCAAAAAGCATTCTTGTTTTTTAATTCCAATGCTTGAGGCATTTGAGAAAAAAAAAGTCATACATTTTTGTGAATTTTTTTACAATCAATCCATACAAAACAATTTTGTACAATCTGGTACGCATCACTCATTTTCATTCGCAACTGTGCGTCGTACCTAGTTTCCAATTCTCAACTTGACATAGAGCGAAAAAGGTTTAGTTACCTATCGATCAACAAACATTTTGCTAACAAACTTTAATCACCTTGTACGATGGGATCGTTGTACTACCATAGTCAAATTTTTATAATTTCCACCAGAAAGGCATAATATTTTTTCGGTTTAAGGAATAAAAACTTCGATTCGGGTTGGCAACACAAATTGTAACTCAAAATTCGGACTTTTAGTCAATATAGACGTCTGTCTCACTTTGTAATGTTTAGTTAGAGGTTTGTTTAACTACTGCAAATACTTCGAAGCTAACGGGTAATTTTTTAAGCGTAGTAGTAGGCCTTTGCCAGTTACGTTTTAAAGACAAGTTCATGTAAATGTTGTCCGCGGCTCAGTTTCAAATGGTCCATTCGGAAGGTCCAATTTTGCGTCACTTTTTCGAGCATTTCGGCCTGTATTCCACGAATTTCGCGTGTTATGTTATCCTGTAAGGCTTCAATCGTGTCCGACTTGTCCACATAGACTAACGACTTAACAAAATCCCACAAGAAATAATCAAGAGGCGTTAAATCGCATGATCTTGGCGGCTAACTCACAGGGCCATTTCGAGAGATAAGCTGCTCACTAAATCCATCCTTCAACATTTCCGTATCATGGCTCGACATCTTTCGCCGTTGACGGATTAACCAGGTCGATTATGACGACCATAATATGGTCGTAACAAACGGTGCACATTTTTCACAGAGCACGAATTTTTATAACAAATTGCTGCCAACCTGAAAAACTTAACTCTTAAAAAATCACCCTTTACAAAACGGTTTCAGGTTACCCTTTTTGCAGGGTTCAAAAACATTGCAAATAATTTAACATAGCATCGTCATTTAAAACTTCTTGGCACCAAGCTTCTAAATCAACTAAAAGTAACAAAAAATACAGGGTTTGTTATTATTTGCATGATCTAATTCAATTTATCATGAATTCACGAGTCAGATTTGTGTTTATAATGCCCATGTAGAATAATTACTAGCAGAAATTCTGACACATGCATCACCTTTGTCGGACACATTTCAAAGAATCTTTAACTTTAACACAGTAGGCAGCCGTATTAATAATTGCCGCGTAACTACATGTTAGGCCTTACTATTGGCAAACACATTCTTTAAACTCAAATTGCTATTAATAAATATTTTCAGAAAATAACTAACGTTTCGTAACTTCCACATAACTAACTTACGGTAGGAGGTCTGTTAGCGAGTCCATAACTCTTAAAAAGCATGGTTCCCGTCAAAATGACAAATAAATTAAATTTAAATTTGAAAAATTGTGGAACAAAATGGCTCACCGTTTTTCAGTGATTTTAAATAATGTGAATTAGGGCAGGATTCGGTTACCACAGCCCCAACTCGAAAAAAAAAGTGAACAAAAAACGAAAAAACCCTATAACAATGTTTACAAATAAATCATTCAAAAATAAATACAGATTTTCAAAAGAAAATATGAAATTTTTTATGTTGCTTTACTTGATTTTCTGTTTTAGTCACAATTGAAATTTATTAACCAGTCGTGATGACAGCCAATATGTAATAGTTTTTAGTACAATTCGGTTAGGTGATGCCAGCTATTTTAGAGAAAACATCAGTTAGTTATTACATGAGTTATTTTCATTTATTAATAAGAAAATTTAACTTATAGGTATGTTATTTATTTAACTAGGTGCGAGTTGGAGAGTAGTTGCGGTTTTTTTATTAATACGGCTGTAGCTGACCAAGCCAACTTCGTTCCGCCCAAATATTTATTTAAAAAGTTTGAAATAATTTTTATGTTTTAATTTACATAAAGTTCTGTTCGAATCTTATGAATATTTAACAAGTTCCATTGGCACAAAAATACACTTCTGGTAATTCTGAGAAGAGAATTTCGCTTCTCGATTTGAAGTCAAAATCCACTCAAGAAGCACTCACACAAATGTAATTTATGTATTTTATACAAGTCAGCTGACAGCCGCCGTAGGTTATTCTTTGGCATTTCACCAATACTTTTGTGGGCTCAATCACAAGCAGTTTTGTTTTGCCATTGGATCACAGAATGAGTGGATCCCCGAGTGATACCAATGGAAAACGACATTTTTCTTCAAGTAGTCATTTTCTTATGACAACCACTTCTTTAATACCTTGATCTGTCCCTAATAAATAAACAGATTTCATGTGTCCTAAAATACCAAATGCCAGTATATGCAGCATCCATCAAAACCCCTCTAATAAGTCCAGCAACTCCACCCAACAAGTATAACCGTTTTAAAGCGATTTCCTCTCATTAAACTCCTCCTTCCATTGTTGAATACCTGCCAAAGCTTCATCCAATAATTCTAAGATACCCATTAAATTGTTTTTAAGCCCTTACCCTTAGTGCAAGGAATGCGTGTGCAGTATAACTTTTAATAATTAATTCCCCCGCAAAAGTACAAAACGACTCGTAGGCCACAACAACAATAATAATCCTTTATTCATCATCAGCATCAGCAACTGAACTTTCTCACTAGTCTCTTGTTTCTTGTTACATTCAACAGATTCTCTATTGTAAACCTGGTGAAGTCGGACAGCCTCTATAACGAGGGTATGCGTCCCTTAATGTACTCAACGACACAAGCCAGAGTAATCGGCCAGGGCTGGAGGCGTTGTGGTGAGAATATCTGCTACTACCGCAACGATGATGAGTGAGTATATCGTATACGTTGTATATCCGTTTCATCATCTCTTACAAAACAGAAACATTATATTATATTTTCGGTAGCTAGTTTGTCATAACGATGATGAATTGTTATTGCCGTAGTATCTTATGTGTGTTTGTATTTTATATGTGTGTTTACAGGAATTCAAATGAAGAGGACGAAGACAATTGGTCCTACACGTTGACGTTTAATATTGAGTTTTCCCATGACGATGACACTGTTTACTTTGCGCACAGCTACCCATATACGTATAGTGATTTACAGGTGGGTGTTCGGTGTTGTCTTGCGAGATGTGTTTTTTTTATACCGCCCGTGTTGTGCTGGATGGTTTATGGAAATTAATTTTATACTTGTTTCTTTTTTTATGTATAGGATTATCTAATGGCGATTCAAAAACATCCGGTTAAATCGAAATTTTGCAAATTAAGACTGCTCTGCCGATCGTTGGCTGGTAATAATGTTTACTATTTAACGGTGACTGCACCGACCACAGACGAGGAGCTTATGAAGGTGAGTGTGTCACGCTAGGGAGCGCTGGGCATGGATTTTCGGTTCGCAGGCAGATAGGGATGAGAATTAGTGTTGCTTTCGACAGGTGTTTGAAGCTTTTCTTTTAAAATTGTTTTCTATAACCTGTTTTAGATTATAACCTAACCTCACATTTATTTACGAAAGATACACTTTCTGGTTTAACTATTTTTAAATAGTTTATTTAAAAAAAAGGTAAACAAAGTAACAACCATTCGCCTTGTAGGAGTTTTTCATTTTTGCTCCGTATGGACGGGATCTACAATTTTATGCCGAATCCAAACGGCTAATTGGGAAGCTCTTTCATGACAGTTATACTTTTGGATGCTTGTCAGACATTCGCTAGAGTTGGCGCAGTGGAAAAAAGCCTTAAGGTGTGTGTTTTTTTTTTTTTTCTGGGATCGTGCCATAAACTATTGCAAAACTGCGTTCTAAAAACCAAATGCATTCGAATAATTATTTTATTTTTATGAAAATACTCTGCAACGCCCACATTTTGGGGCGTTTTCTTTTACACAAATGATATTGTCGGTAAATTTGAAACACACTCACTTTACCTACGGATAATTGTTTGTTTGGATTGAATTGTAACCTTTGGTTTAGCATTTTTGGTTATACTAACTTTAAAATTGTTAATGATTTTTATAAATTTTTTAAGTATAAAATACCATACCGTAAATTTGTGTACTGTCGTGTTGTTTGCCAGATGTATGGATGCGAAGGATATCTGAAGAGAAGGAAGGCATTCATAAATATTATGTTGTTATACTTGAGCTTAAGAAGAGCTGAACTTCAATTTAAATATATTGCAACAAAAATGATTTTTTTTTTCAAACACATTACAAAGTTTTCAGTGCAGTGTCCAAGGCTTTACATTTCTTTGGGCCACCAGCATTAAATGCTAGGAATAGCCGGAAAGATCGGCTTACTAACTCATGTGGATCTATTCATTAGGTAAAAATGTTTTGGGTAAGAAGAAGACCCAAGCCACAGAGAAGTACATACATTTTAAAACTACGTTAATAGAGGATATAGTTTGAACTACAAAATAGCAAAAAATAGTCTCAACTCTCAAGTTTTGAAAGAGATTTTTTTTTGTCGAGGCTCAGAAAATATGATTTTCGTCGGTTATCAACAAGAATAGGGTAAACCACAATCCATCCACACACAAAATTATTTTCCGGTGTAATATATTTTCTTAGGTACCGCACATTGTCGAGGATTCGATTCGATAACTTTGATGGAATGAACAGGACAAATGCCAAACAAAGCCAAAATAATAAATGTATCAGCCCCATCGGTGTCCTTTTCTTTTTATATTACCTTTTCGCATTTTAATGGTCATTTTAGTTGATTTCGAGATGAAGAAGTAGATTGTCTTCATTGTTATTGAATTAAATGTAAAAGGAAAAGGATATAGAAGGATATGTGGCCAGAAAAAAATGTTTGTCATTTGTGGCGGTTATACTTCGATGAGCATGACCAGTGTGCTTCCTGTTTCCCTTCGCAGCGATCCTTTTTGCTCGTAAACAGTTTCTTTTCCTATGGGCGTGAGCTTTTTACGTACCAGTTTACAGTGGTTGAGCGGTTGTGTGGTTTTTAGCTGTCAGTTTTTAGCTTGATTTGGAACAATTGGGAAGGGCGATGGAAGGAGTATAAATGCAGGTAAACCCTTTCCGTAATGTGCGGTCGGTTTTGCCCAGTCAAAGTTAGTTTAAATTGCTAATCAGTTTAAATAGAATAAACAAAGTGAGGTTTTGCAGAAAGTTTCATTAAATTGAATTTGAATTGTTCTTACCCAACTTGTGCGGACAATACCCTATAAAACTTTGTGCCAAGGAAAGCTAACAAACTTTCTGATAAGGACTTCCTTCCTGACGGGTTGTCATTTATCTCACTAAGCCTCTCTCTCTCCTTCTCTCTCTATGTCATCATTTCAGAAGAAGAAGGCGATTGTGGTATCCGCTCGAGTGCATCCGAGTGAAACGCCCTCCTCGTGGATGATGAAAGGCCTCATGGACTTTATTACCGGTGATTCGTCGGTGGCGAAACGCTTGCGGCACAAATTCATCTTCAAGCTAATTCCGATGTTGAATCCAGACGGGGTCATTGTAGGCAACACAAGAAATTCATTAACTGGCAAGGATCTAAATCGACAGTACCGTACCGTCATACGAGAGACCTATCCATCCATTTGGTATACAAAGGCCATGATTAAAAGGTAAGACAGGCAGCCCATTGACCATCAGCCCGACGCTGATTTGCAATTACCCTTTGTAGACTGATTGACGAATGTGGTGTGGCCATGTACTGTGATATGCACGCTCACTCTCGTAGGCAAAACATTTTCGTTTATGGCTGCGAGAATCGACGCAATCCGGAAAAGAAACTCACCGAACAAGTTTTCCCGCTAATGATGCACAAAAATGTCGCCGACAAAGTGAGTATAGTTGGGCTGCATAGGTATAGGTCCTTCCAGTGGCCCATAACTCAATTTTGCGATTTGGATTTTCATATTACTCTTTGTGGTTGTTTTTTTTTTTTTTTTTTTGTCTTTTCTGCTTCTCTCTGGTTATTTCGTTTCAGTTCTCCTTTGAAAACTGCAAATTCAAGATACAAAGGAGCAAAGAAGGCACCGGGCGCATTGTCGTCTGGATGCTGGGCGTGACGAATAGTTATACGATAGAGGCATCGTTTGGTGGCTCCAGCTTAGGATCGAGAAAGGGGACGCACTTTTCCACCGGAGTAAGTATAGGAAATATGCTTTCGTTTACTTTTGTTCAGTTAATTACTTTGAGGACTCCGTTTTCCCTTTGTTTGCGCTGAAAAGTGCTTTACGTGCGATACCTGCTTTGCAATCTGCAGAATATCTATTCTCTCACGAACTGGATGGCAATAATGTACAGAAAGGAAGGCGCACGGGGAGTGAACCATTTGGTCCCCGAAAATTCCCTCAACATTCAGTTATTCTATTAGCATAAATTGGAATTCCTTCTGGAATTTACGTTAAGGGACTTGTTCAATTTATTACACTTCAGTGTGTCCATCCTATCACTCTGTAAGCCCAAAGTACCCTAATGTTATGCTTATCCCAATATTTGGCTCTCCGACAGTGGGTAATGTCATTGCAGGAATCAAGCATCATTTAATATTCGCCTACAAATTGTCAAAAGCACCCGCATAACCTCTCCGTATCCCCCTTGCTGGAAAGCGTTATTAAATTTCATAGTTCTTGACTCAAGGGATGAGCGAGGGGAAAGTATCCTTGCTCTGATAATATACACATCTATCCAGAGTCATGTGTGTCCCGGACATGTCTGCATTTTCGAAGCGAATAACCCAGTAAACAAGTGTGTTGTTGGTTGATAAAAAAAACCCATAAACTTCATTTCGCCGCAAACTGGATAGAGGGATATGCGACCAAAATAAACGACTAGTTCCGACAGACAGATATTAATTTACCTGACAAGAAGTTCAACAAGAGCAGCTGACCTAAGGTGAAAATCTTTTTCTATCTAGTTGCTCGGTTGCTGGTCATGTTTCCCAGCAAGGAAGAAATACTATCCTTGTGCGCGTGTATTTGTTTGCTCTATACATGGGTTGGGGTTGATTTTGGCATTAAGAAAAATTGTTCTCGCTGTTGAGGGGGATACAACTTAATAAATTTTACTAATTTAAATTTTCGGTTATATTTCCTTGCAGGACTACGAACACATGGGGCGAGCATTCTGTGAGACACTTTTGGATTACTGCGATGAGAATCCAAACAAAGTAAAGAAATACTTCAAGTTATTTAAGCAATTGAAACGCGTTCGCAAGCGAGAGAGACGCGAGAAAAGAACACTCAAATTGAAGAAATTAGCAGAACAGGGATGTATTATTGATGACAATATTATTATACGGCCAGAGAAGAGCGTTTAAAGGAGATTTCATTCTAATGCGTGTAGTACTTTACGATATTCATTATAAATTATCAACCTTTTTTTATATCTAAGATCACACCATGTGCTCTGTCTACTCGTGTCGCATATCTTCGTCGTAGCAATGTTTAATCGTGAGTGTTTTTGCGTGTGAAAAAAAAATATTAAGAAGTGAAAACAAATTTAGAAAATATAAAAAAAAGACAAGTGACGTTTGGGGTAATCCATTTAAAAAGATCTGAAATTAAGAAAATTGCAAATAAAACGAATGAAGATGAAGATGTACTTAGTTACGATTCATCTGGGGAGCTTGCTGTATAATTTTGCAATACATACATACTCTGATTTCATTGTCGATTTACCACCTGGAAGGATATCACTTGACGTGAAACGTGTATTGACCCCGTGGAGTAAGGTTAGAAATAGAAGAGTACCAAAAAGTGAAACGCAATTTAAAACGCCCACTTCTGACTCAGCAACCTTTTGACAGCAACCCAACACTTGAAAGAGCTTAGTGTGTTATTTTTTTCTTACTTTCAGTCAAGCGTTAACGACGCTGTATCGTTTCAAACTTCGTTAAGCTTGGCCTACAAATTTAGAATTTCTCTATCTTTGACTTCTTGCGTGCGTGCCCACAACACTCCGTGTTTTTTGTTCATTTAAAATGTGATTTAGTTCTCAATAAAATCTGGTATAAGACAGAGCTAAGACCTTCCGCCGATCCTGTTTCTCATATCTTTCTTGCAGACATTCGCCTGAAGCAATTTAAGCCGGAACCCGACTTGTAACGTATCGTGTGTTGTGGTGTCTTCTGTACACACTTCTCTAGTGTGCTGTTCCTTTTTTAAATGAATTCAAATGTTGTTTGTTTTGCTTTTTTGACATTGTCAGTTTCCTAGTTCATGTGTACTCTTTCTTTTACATAGGCAATTTCATAAAATATATTTGTCTCGTTTCACAACGTTCTGTGGCGCAATCGGAACAGGAGCGATTACGACACAACGCGCCACACTGCACCACTCCACACGAGAAACATATGTTTCTACGCATAGGAAAACCATTGGAGTGACAGGTGATAGCGACACACCACTCCACAAACCACAACACACCACACGTTAAAAGTGTGGTTCCGGCTTAAGTCAATTTGAAGGGCCGTAAAATGGGCGCGCAAAGCTTCTGTCGAACACTCTTTTTGAAGATAAAGTTGTATCATTTGTCATCAGTGACTGAATAATAACTACCAAATTAGACAGACGTCACCAAAACAACATGGCCGTCACAGGCTGTCAAAGCAGAACGCAGTTTAGTAGCGATAAACAAATCAACATTCTGTTGTTCGCTAAAAATGTTCTCGAATGTGTCCGAATTAATATTTAAGAACTTGCCCACTGGAGGCAGTGGAATCTCTGTCCAAAGTCCTTTGACCTCATACCTCAAGTCCATAAATAGCAAAATCATTTTTAATGCTTTTTTGAACTTGTAGTTTTATTAGCCACAAATTTGTACTTCAGAGTTATGCTCTCAGAGAATCGATCCTCTAAGGGGTCACTTCCCAGTCTTGTTTTATTTGCAATTTCTCCTGATAGCCCAACGATGCTGTCGTGAAAGAACATCGAAAGAAGTATTCTTCGACCAAACCTCAATGGTGCCTAGATCCGAGTCCGAATTATCTCCCAACAATGGGTTGCCATCAACCTCTACTGCTAATTTCAATCAATTTACTTGTTCAACGTCGCGTCCCAAACTCCCAAGAAGTACCAAGAAAGACACCAAGCGAACTTTTTCTTTCCTGTTAAATAATTACTTTGTGCTTTCACTTCAAACATTTTAAAACTTTTATTTTTTTTTGTTTTTAAATGACGAGCAATTTACTTTACTTTGTTATTAGTCCTTTGCGAGTCGAAAAGCACAAAGTAAACGCAGAATTTAATTAAACAAGAAATTGTCGTTAAACTTGTTTGTTGTACATTTGTTGTCCTAATATAGAAATACATTTTTAGTTTTATAATTATAATTTGTTTTTGTTGCCTACATGAAAAAACACAACAATTTGTTTTTCTACATAAAAACAAAGTTCAATAAATTTGTTTTCTGTTTAGCTTTTAAGTTGTAAGATTTTATAATTTTAATATTGTATGTGCATGTATAATTAAATTATATTAATTTATATTTTTTGTAGTTTTTATTTTTGTATTTTTACACAGCGGAAAATAAAACTTTCAAAAGGCGAATACGTAATTATGTTTTATGTTTTCCCTGTCGCAGCGAGGACCTCCAGTTTGGTCCCCTTTTTGATTTTTGTTTTAACCCCATTAACCCTTCCATTTAGCTTGCGAAACATTTATCATAACAATATTCTTTCATTTGATTCGTTCCCTTCTCGAAACCAACAGGAGCGCCTTAGACTGAAAATAATTGAAAGACTGTTAAAGGAAGGATCTAGTGCCGAGGAACCACTTAACATACCATTGTCCGATTATTCGAGGTATCATCATTTTCATTAGTCTAACTGTCTGTCACTTTTCACACATGCACTCGACTAAAATCAAATACACACTTCTTCCAACTAACACGTTCCACTAAAATTGAAAATTAAGACGATGTTTTGATGTTTTTTCAAAATGCAGCGACGAAGGCGATACAAGTTCAAGTTCCGATAATGAGGGTAAAGCGGATCGATTCTCTGATTTAGAAGGGCCGTGTTGTCAGCCGTTGAAGGCACCACCATGTTCGCCGGAATACAATGCCGTCCAAAGGAGAAAGGTAACAGTAATAGATTTTCGAGGAAGATTTCCTTAAAGCTCTTTAACAACTGCACTTAGTATAAATTAAGACTGGCCAAAAGGATTATGAAAGTTTTGGATGTAATTTATTTCAAACCGAAAACGAAACGAAGAAGACTGCGATTAGCACTGGCAAAAGGTGCGACGGGGGGCAAGAGAGCTGAAACTAAGGTGCAACGAACTAGGGAAGCGAAAAAGAAGCCAAAAGTCAATAGGAGGTTGCGGTTGTTTTTGAGAAGTCGACAAATTATAATCTTTGGCAAGGTATGAGTTTAGTTTCGTAGAAGTGTGGTCTTTCGAGCCGGATTTTCTATAGAAGTAAAGAATACTTAAAATTTGTGTCGACGAGTATTAGAGCGGGTTTTTTTCTCCAGCGTAGTGGAGAATGACACATACACACGCAAAAGTTGGCGGGATTTTAAAATTTTGCCTGCAACCTCCGTTTATTGTTATCACTTATTATGTTTCCAAGTAAAGATAGTTTGCAAGATTGCCTTTAAAACTGGCGACTCTTGAAATTCTGCTTAAGCCCGCGGTTGAGTTCCTCCTCATACACTCAATTTTTATCAATGTGTTCTAAGTTGAGTTGGCTTGTTGGAATGTCGTTTAAAGTTTACGACTTGAGGGCTTTGAAAGCGCTTTGTTTTTGCTGGCGGCTCTAAAAATGTGCAAGAGAATGCTTTGAGATAGGAAAATAAATTTCTACAGTAGGTACATTTTTGAATAATTTCACAAAACGGTTTGACAAACTAATACCATGTTTTAATTGACAGACTTGATCTAAAAATATAAGATTTAGCAAAATCTTGATATAATTAACGAGATTTGTCATGCAACCTTAAGATTTAATATAAATTGGGAGATTTGATGCCAATCACGAATCCCATGCACCAAATATTCTTGAACACACCCATTTGTAAATTTATCACAAATAAATAGACAAACCAGCTGTTTACATCTGAGAGTTTTTTTATTTAATGATGTCTTTCTAAAATTTAAAACAGTTCTGTAAGAAGCGAAAAGTGACAGTAAATTGTGGTGAACAATACCGAAGACTTTTGTCGTTAGAACTGTCAAAATAAATCGTTTTTCGTCCAATAGAAACATTTAAAGCGATTTAAAAATTTGTTTGCTTTATTTTGCCATTGGAAAAATTGCATAAAAAAACTGATGCCAGAAGACAATCTATTTGTTCATTTAAAATGTGTTTTAATTCTCAATAAAATCTGGTATAAGACAGAGCTAAGACCTTCCGCCGATCCTGTTTCTTATATCTTTCTTGCAGACATTCGCCTGAAGTAATTCCTTTTTTAAATGAATTCAAATGTTGTTTGTTGTGTTTTTTTGACACTGTCAGTTTCCTAGTTCATGTGTACTCTTTCTTTAACACAGGCAATTTCATAAAATATATTTGTCTCGTTTCACAACAGGAGCGATTACGACACAAAGCCCCACACTGCACCACTCCACACTAGAAAAACATGTTTCTACGCATAGGAAATCCATTGGAGTGACAGGTGATAGCGAGACACCACTCCACAAACCACAACACACCACATGTTACAAGTGTGGTTCCGGCTTTAGTCAATTTGAAGGGCCGTAAAATGAGCGCGCAAAGTTTCTGTCGAACACTCTTTTTGAAGATAAAGTTGTATCATTTGTCATTAGTGACTGAATAATAACTACCAAATTAGTCAGACGTCACCAAAACAACATGGCCGTTACAGGCTATCGCTTTTGGCTTTTCGTCCAATAGAAACATTTAAAGCTATTTCAAGATTTGTTTGCTAAATTTTGCCATTGGAAAAATTGTATAAAATGCTGATGCCAGAAGATAATCTATTCAACAAATTATAAACTATTCATCTGTCATGACAGTAATCGCACTACAAACACTTGTCAGAAATATCATCTGACACTTCATTGAGCAGACACAATGTTATATCTACCAATAATGTCTCGTGAAAATGCCCTTGTGAAGAGGTAAATTCAATTTGTATTTACCGTCCAATAAATCCCCATCGCAAATGGATTCACTGTCAGCCAATCTGACAGATTGGTAAAACTGAAAATGAATTTCAGCTGTCTGTCAAAGGAGGCTGCCACATGAAGACCTAAAGAGAACCGACAGCGGCACGGAAAAGAAGTGAACAAAAATGAATACACTTTCTTTCCTTCGGTGGCACTTTCCTTTTATCCCTCTCGCCCTCATATGACTGGGCTTGTCTATACTTGTGTATTGTGTTGGCGACATTTTGTTGCTGTTTTAGATTTTGGCAATGAAAACACTTCTTCAAAACATTGACAGTGATTCTGTTCGTTTGACTGCCACAAATTGTCCTTGTTTTTTTTTTTTTGTTTTTTTTGTTTGCTTCTTCGTCTTTCTATGTTCTTTTTGTTTTAGGGATTTTGTAAGTTATTACATCGAATCAACTATTTGTCGGGAATTTTTATTGGATTTCTATTTTATTTGAGTGTATTGCAGTAGGATTGTTCTTTCTGTTTGGGTTCTTTTTTTTACCAAACCAAAGACAAATCCTATTTGGTGTTGAGGGAGGTTAGTGTTTTATCGTATGTGTGTGACAGTAGTGACAGTTTTAGCTTGTTGTCAGGTCGATTTGGTTTTGGTTGTGCAGAAGAGTGCATCGTCGGATGGATGAGGGTTTTATTTGCGAGATGAGGTTGGAAATTAATTGATTTCGAAAGCAATCATTTGATGATGTATTGCACGTGCTTTGAGAAATTTCTTTTTTGTTAAATGTATTTTGTATTCAGGTTCAATATATGGGAATTCGGAAGGGTAGTGGGGATGTATCAAGCAAAGTAATATCACCTTTATTGCATTTGTTTTCTTGTCACATTCTAAATTGATATGCATTTCAACAGATCTGAATGTAGAACAAACTCAGCTTTATGGTCCTTCTCACGATATGCAACCTTCTAGACTTAGATACTTTTTTGAACTTCAGAAGGTTAAAAAAACTTCACATGGATGAAAGAATTTCTACAACAAAATATACAAAACCAGGTCTATAAGATCTTCTTTTCGGTTTAGACATTCAAGAACTAAGTAGAATGACTTTCAAACAATGACTGACTGGGCTTAAAGCTTCAGGTTCTTAGTTTCAAGATCAAATAAATAAATATATAGTTGGCGCAACAGGAACATAGGGACCCTAGGCCTAGCTTCTCACAACCATTCGTTTTGTGTGAGTTTTTAATTTTTCAGACGAATGGAAGGGATATACATTTTTATGCCGAGTCCAAACGGCCAATTGAGCAGCCCTTTCATGACAGTTATACACTCGGATGTTTGTCAGACGTTTGCCAGAGGTGGCAAGACTGAACTTAAGACCGGCAGTGAAATACGGAGGCTTCTCTTCGAACTTAACACCATCAAAGCCTTTCCCTTCAACAATTTTCTGTACACAATTTTTTTGGTTCTAAAAGTTTTAGTAAAAGCAGCAACATTCACATTTGTCTGAGCGTTGTGACGATGCAAATGCAGTGCAAGACTTCCAGTTCAGCCGTCTTTCGTCGAATTCATTCATTTTCAATTGTCCCGCCTAACCAGCAGGCTGACGAAGATCCTCCACGACTCTCGCTTAATTATCAAGTGCAGCTATCTCTTCCTGCTGGCCAAACCATAGATGCAGGGTTGCAGTTAAATACGACAGAGATTAGATCACGTTCAGGGATCCACCAAAGTAATTGACAGAACGTAATTACATCAATGGTTTGTTTCATCCTTCACCGAATGTCCAACTCCACCTACGTCATCGTCACATTTTTAGCATTCACCTCGTGTGTCTCCTTATCTTATACAAACCCATCACTGTCGTGATTCAATTTCTACGCCACAAACGTCTACTTCGGAAAAGAAAAAAATTAAAATCGAATGTCATCAATGCACATTCGACATCTATCATTGAAGAAGTCCGGAAGAAGCCAATTAGTGCTCGCCTTGCTCCTCCCCGCCAAGTACTTTTCACTCTCATTTCTCACATCCAATGTCAAACTCCCAAGTGAACAACCAATCTACATTCCATCGATCATTTCCCTCATAGAAGACGACAAAAACCCAAAAATATACTCAAAGGTGTTGTTTCTATTTTCGAAAACCGAAAAGAAAGAGCGAAACCCAAAAAATCAGCGTCCTCTCCTTGTGTTTATATCTTCATCTTCTGTGTGGCGTCAATTAGTTACATCAATAAAAACAATCACATGTTTCTCACATCACTATGTAAATTAAATGCACTTAGCTCAAGACATTCTACTCTCTTACCAGAGAGCAAATGAGAGGAAACAGTCAACAACAATCTGAAAAATTCAAACTACGCGTGGAATGCTTTCCGCCTTCTTTTGATGTCGATCGCATGTCCCCTGTTAATGAGATTTAAGGCCAAGTTCGGTGTTCTATTCATCCATACCAACGGGCAAACATGTACAACAAACTCGACATTGACATTAGCTTGTCATGCGAACCCATTAAACGTGTCGAAATTGAGAAAATCGAACTATTCAGCGCTGCAAATTTGCCTCATTATTTGGATTTAAATGCAAAATATTATTTGCTGAATAAATGAAAAAAGAAACACTCAGCGGTTTCCTTCGAGCCGGATTTGAACCAGCGACCTATGGATTTCTACAGCAATTTCACTTCTACAGTCCACCGCTCTACCAACTGAGCTATCGAAGGTGTTGCAGAAACTGGTCACACAATTAAGCACTATGAATGGGCTTCTGATGAGGGAACTTTTGCAGCACGCTTTTCGAATGGAAAAGAGAAAGTTGTGCAAAAGCACATTGTCACGATGAGCTTGCGACTTTGTGAGCTTGTTTTCGTCGTAGAAGTTTGTATAGATTGCAGCGAGCTTTTCATGTGTACACTTTAGCAGACGAATCATAACACCTTCGATAGCTCAGTTGGTAGAGCGGTGGACTGTAGAAGTGAAATAGCTGTAGAAATCCATAGGTCGCTGGTTCAAATCCGGCTCGAAGGAATGTAGTAGAGTGGTTGACACTTGAAGTACTTTTTTTATGAATTTTAATACAAATCACAGAAACCCAACGAGGAATCCGAAAGCTGATATAATTTTTGAGTGTGAACACGCATTCCAAAACAGGCTACCAGATGGTCATTCATTACCAAGACTTTGGACCGTACTATCAACCGAATGAACCACGTGACGAATGTGACAGCTTGGGACAATAAGTTTTAGACATTTCATTCACCAAGGGCATGGACATGTTCCACATACGGCAGAAGGCATCTACGTCCTTTTATTATGCCCTCTAAAATGTTGTTACCCTGGGGTAAAAATTAAATTGCAATCAGTTAGTTAATTTATTTTAGCCTTGGCTTGGACTGAAATGTGATGCCTTGACGATGATGTTGACCGACAATGTTGCATTCGTATAAGAAGGGTCATGTCTCTGATATTTTCAACAAATCTTAATATCCTGCCGTAGCATACGAATACAAGCCGTCATTATATGACTACATCTGCTTTGTTTTGTTTGTAAAACATCCCGGATATTATTGAAATTCCATTTGTAGTCCAATAATAATGAAAACAACTACCACCTGTATGCAGAACCCTTCTCACTATTTTGCTCTGTATTCACAGCTCCGAAAGAAGAAACAACGCAGCAAGTCCTCCAATATAGTCCACCGTAATCACAAGCGAGACCAACGCACTCCACTCGATATGCCAACCACAGACCCCGGCTCGGATTTGTTCTTTTCGACGGACGATGAAATCTTTGCCGATGGAGACGGCGCCGGAATATTTAGCACAGTACCGAGGTCACGACGATACCTGCTGCAAAGTGATTTACAGCGTCGGTACATTGACACAATCGTTGATGGCGCATCGTCGCAACCGTACCAGAGAATGCCGCCCGAGCTGATAGTGACGCCGGCCAAACACGGCTCATCGTCCAACAAGCTACCGAGAACGCCGGAGAAGCAAAAGCCAGCACAGCTCCTGCCGACGGGAATGACAGAGTTTCCACCAGTTGCTGGTAGTTTGGCTAGGCGAACGAATTCCTGGCACAATTTGCACAGCGGCGGAAAATGTATCCCCAAATTGAGGTAAAGGACGCCCACAGGAGTAGGGATATACGGTTTTTTATTTAAAATTTATATCCCATAGAGTTCAGAACATCGGACAAACGGAAAGAAGTTACAATGAAGAACAATTTTCGCTGAAAAAGAAAATCTGGACGGGGTGCTCGCCAGAACCGGGCTGCTGTGGTGACAGACCACGTCCGTTATCATGGGCTATGCCGCCAATCCAACGGCACAAGGAAAAGAACAGGGAACATGATGACCAGGAAGCATTCTTTCTGTAAGAAGTGGTTAGTCTTCGACTCGCCGTATAATTGCAATTCGTTTCGTCTTTTAGGGCGTGTTCGCAAAAGCTGGTCGCTTGGCAGCAGGAAAACAATGCCTATGGCCATCGCAACAAGATAAATCTGAACCTCGTGAATCCCGAGTTCCCGGGCGACAAGGCTCTCACTCATCGGCCAAAGAAAATTCCGAAAACCTCATCAAAACTGGACATTGACTTGAAAGTTCGCAAGAAAAAGTAAGTTTGCCATGCAAATACTTTAGACACTGTCATTTACCAATATCAATCTACTTCTACTCGCATAGAAGCAACTTTATGAAGCTCACTGAAACCTCTCGCATCATCAGCTGCTTGACGAAGTCCAACTGTAACAATGGCAGAAAGAATCCCAGCGCCATACCGTTTGCACCCAACGGCAGCATGACACTTGCTCCTCTGACATCATCCAGCAGACACCACCATCACCACGCTACGAATAAATTCAAAACGGGTGGTCTAGTCGCCACAGCCGTTCAGCCAAGCAAGAAGACCAAACGCCGCTCCCTAGTCAGCATAAATAAACCAATTGCAATACCTCTAGTCGAAGCAGCGGTGCCCAGCCAATTGGAAAATGAGAAATCCTTTGCCCGCAAGGTCAAGACAAAGTTGAAGAAGAAAAAATCCGTTGCAGCAGCACTTAAAAGCAAGTCATAAGACTTGAGAAGCAAGTGCACAGCATCATCGTTGTTAAAATTTCGTTTTCGGTTTTCCTTTGCTAGATAATAAAATTGTTGGTTTTTTTTACTCCTAAATATATATACAAAACTTTGCCGAACAAAATTGCTCATTGACTTTCATTTACCCTAGACGGGGGAACGGTATATACTGTTTTTTAGAACTGTTTAGTTAAGTAAATATTAATTATGCGGAGGGAAAAAATCAATGAGACCTGCACTTGGCGGTGATATTTAGCGAAAAAAATTCAACCGACAGTGAAAACTTAACAATTAAACTCACCAAGTTGAAGATTGGCGAGTTCGACACAGTCTGCTCACAGATAATTTACGTTAATTTCGCAATTTTATTGAAATTGTAAACAAAAACACAAGTGGATTGACTTATTTCTCCGATTTTTTTTGTTTGCTTGGGCACGCACGCACACACACGAAAATTCCGACGGTTGGGTGAAAGTTTGAGGAGCAATGTTGGCGATTTTGATAGATGGATATGGGATTTTTTTTCAGTTCATAACAGCGGAAGGAAATATTCCGAAAAACTACTGGAAAAGTCGAGGAAAATTGCGAGTGGGATGCGTTCAGGGAAAAGTAGTGTAATTTATGGCAAAAATTGTATATATGTGTAGGTTATTATAGTGTTTATATTTTTCAGATCTTCTGATTTCTTTTAATTTCTTTGATTTAATTCAGGTCACAAAGCCTCTTATATGCCCTAAGTATAACGGTGCAAATCCTGACCAATTCAGATGAGTATGATTCGTTTTACGATTTCTGTTAACTGTAAAGCATAATAATAAATAAAAAAGCTTAGTACGCTGCTCGAGCTAAACTAAATTTTATCTGCTCTCCAACTATTCTCTCCAAACATTAGCTAAAGTCCTAGCTAAATTTGGACATAGAGCACGTCGTGGATAAGTATCACAGAAAACAAACGTTATTCTCTCAATTTCTGATTCTAGCTCGAATAATTAAAAACGATCATCCTTGCATACATTTCCTCAACAGAATATCAAAACACAACGACCTGTCACAATTTAGCTTGAGAAAATGTGCCGAGAGATTAAATAAAAAAAAAAAAAAAAAAAAAAAAAAAAAAAATAATAATTGGCACAACACAACAGGTATGGACCCAAGCCTAGCTTCTCACAACCATTCGTCTTGTGTGAGTTTTTTATTTTTTGGGACGAATGGAAGGGATCTACAATTTTATGCCGAGTCCAAACGGCCAATTGAGAAGCTCTTTCATGACTGTTATACTCTCGGATGTTTGTCAGACGTTCGCGAGAGGTGGCGCAGTGAAAAAACCTTAAGTTGGAATTTAGGTTTTTCTCGGGATTCGAACCTGGGACCCCTCGCTTAGTAGTCCAACACCCTAACCACTAAGCCACTGCGCCGACAGATTAAATGGCCACGCTAAATTTTGACAGACACATGAAGTACATGCTGAAACAAAAGTTTGATTATTCATCTCGAGCTGCCTATCACTCAGCTAAATAGGTTTGCTTTAAATTAACACAGCTAAATTTTGGAGGAAATTTTGTATGGGAACGTACTAAGCTAAAACAGGAAACTGATCAACGTTTGACAATTCGATTTACCTATTTAAATATGTATCAGAATAAAAACCTGCTTTTAGATTTAAAAATCATATCATATGGTTCGTATTTTAACTACGCTCTGCAGCTCTATTTTAATATTTCTTCAGTTCTCAACGTCCCTTTTGGTTTAACGATCAAATGAAGACCTTGTCACTAAAGAAGAAATTACAATTATTAAACAAAAAACTACACTCTCTAAACACATCCCAACAACAGCTGTGAAGGCCGCCTAATGCGCAACAAACAAAAGTACCAAACTGCAATAATAAAAACATCTATTCTTTCTAGCGATAACAACGCCGTCATCGAAATCCCATTAGACTGTCATTCGCAAAAAAAAGTTCAACAAACCTGAATGGCGTCTGTGCTGCGGTTAAATTTCATTGAAAAAATCTCATTTCGAATCACCGTATAGTGTCCCATAATAAATAAACGTCTAATTTTAAACGGCAGAAATCTACTGCACAATTAAAAGATACTAAATTCGGTAGAATATTCCCTCTCAGTGTTAAAAAAAACTAACAAGACTGTTGTGAAAAAAAACGCAAAAAAAACAACTCGAACAAAAAAATTCGCTACCGCTCTTTTCTTTTTTTCTTTTTACACTTAGGAAGTTTTATGCTGTCCCTTTCTTATCTTTTTGCATGTGTTTTGTTCTATCGTGCATCACAATCCAACGGAAGGTATAAGAAAAACATCGCGAGTTATCCAACAACCATTGCAGATGATTTAATATAAACAAAGCCGTACAGTATGAATAGAAGCACCGGAGATACCCTCCAGACGCTGAAAAATCGCTCCTTCGATGAGAACTCAAAAAAGACGGAGAAGCGTCTGTCTCTGGAACACAAAAGGAAATCAAAACAATTCCTTCCAGTCAAACCGATGGACATGAAACCCGTAAAAGTGCTAGTGGAACGAACAAAATTCAACGAAATGCATGTCCTCGATCATAGTAGGAGCAGCTCCAAGCCGTCTCCGCTGGTCAACGGCAGTTTGGAGAAAAAGCACAGTCGCAAACCAGGCAGCAAATCAAAGAAATCGGAAAAAAAGAAAGTGCTGCCACACAAAACGTACATCGACGGACTATTTCGAGTTCGCAGATGTTACGTAAAAATTCCCAAAGACAAAGTGCTCATACGACAATTGGCAAAGTTCGGTTCATCACAAAGGCCACAGAAGCGTCCCCGTGGCAGACCAAAGAAGGCCCGAAGAAGAAGCAAAGCTGAAACCGAATTGAGTCCGACATCTGCTAATACGTCTGATCTGAAACGCAAGACTACATCGGATGGCGAAGAAGGCTCACCCTCGAAACGCAAGGCAAAAGTGCCGGGCTTCTTCATAAACATCAGTGCTCTCACACGGACGCCATCGCCACGTCGGAAGTTCACTACCCCAACGCAAAACGATAGTCCCAGAAAGGCTAAGCCCAAAAATCAAAAGCCTGCCGTCAAGAAGCTAAATCTGGTGGAGCTGCGGCGAAAGTTCGGTACTCGGTTCTTTAAATCCTACGTGAAAGTCCGGCGATTCACTGACACCACTCGTATGGCCTTGCCTGAAGAGAAAAAGAAGAGCGGCAAGAACTTGACGGTTTCCTTTTTAGAAACAGTCGAGATTTTCGGCGAATCAACAGACAGCGAGGAATGGATGGACTACGACGAGGGCACACCGTCGCCAGTGAGAGCATCGCGCTTAAAGCCACTCGAAAACGGCGACAACTCAGGGCCAGCCCAAAATGTGAAGTCTTTTAGTACGAGCACACCGAGCGCTGATGCCAGTCCCAATGTGACGGGCAGTTTCCGCAAAAAGGGCGGCATCCTCAAGCGGAAAGAAAAAATCTCCTTCAGCCCCCTAAAGGAGGACGAAAACAGCCCGCGCAAGGAACAACTGAAACGGTCCAACGAGAAAATCGTCCGCCTCAGTTTCGAGCAGCAGTGCGCCGACGACGACGGTCAGTCAGAAACAACGGGTGAGTGCTTTAAAATCCAATTTACGTTGCCTTGCAGTTTGCCTAATTTGAAATTAGGTACATGCACTTGTTTGTGTATGTAGCCGAGTGCAATGACAGATTATCCCTCCGCCCATGGGCCATTTTGAATGTCCTGACTTGCAGTGTCCTTCGGTGCTGTGTACAACAGCAACAACAGCACCAGAATGGTTCTGCCTTTTTGTTGTCGTTGCGTAAATCGATTTGCGTTTGAACAGGTGATTAGGATTAAGTGCTTGTTCCTGGAGCGTCCTTTGTCTGGTTCTTGCGCGCAGACACGATTTTGTTTTTTTCGCTCAAAAGACTAGCCAACAAGCTTCGCGTAGAACACTCCATTGTCATCCATCTGAGCTGCACTTTGTCAGCAGTTATGCCTCACTTTGTATGACAATAATTACACTTGCTGGAGTGGTACTCCCCCCCCCTTTCCAAATCGCACACATCTCCTGCGCCATTTGAATGAATGCTTTCAGATTAAGGAGGATTATTAGCGTGCCAAGACAAAGACATCATTCTCCTCGTCCTAAAAGCAAAGGCACACAACTCGCCGAGGTAGTCGCAAGTCGCAACTTTAAGCAGTAGCTAAAAGTTCCGTAAATAACTTCCTCCTCTGCGGATGGGTGTCGGCCCTCCCGCGCGCGGGAAGAACGTAATTGTTTTGAGGATTTCATGTGCGTGTGTGGAATCCATTTTAATTTCATGTTGGACGCCTCACTTAAACTATGTGCGTCCATTTAATTTTCCAGTACAGACTTTGTGGGCAATTTAAGCTCTGTTACTGTGCAACATCAGATGATGGCGGTTTCATCCCTTGCTAACCCTTTTTGGGGCAGCAGCATCTACTTTCAGAATTTGTGTTCAACATAAGAGTGTATATGCTGTGTACCTAAAAAACCAACTGGACATAGAAATTCCATTCCGGAAACTCTTGGCCCAGAGCTATGTAGAGCGAGGAATTTCGATTTGTGGCTTTCCTATTTTCGGAGCAGGTGAAATAATTGTTTTATTAGTTTCTTTTCGGGTTCGCAGTTAGTTGTTGTAGGTGGTGAACAAAAGGAATTTGTGGTTTCATAATGCTGTACCTACCGCTCCTGGACGTGTGCTATTTCTTGTGGAATCTGTATGTTATTATGATGCTTGGCCTTCGCTGGTTGGTTTACAATTTCCGTTGGCTTCTTTTTCATTTTTGTCCAGATGTGAACGAACACGCGACGCCTTAATAAGTGTGTCAATAAGTATTCAAAGGGTAATGTGTTCCCAAATAGGATATGTCAACATAAGTGTATCGGTGGCGTTGCTGTCATCTCATGTGTGGAACTATTTGTCTAACAACGGCCTGTCTATTGACATCGTTGCGTCGTGTTTGCTTCTTTCTTTGTCAGTTCAAACTGATTACCATGCGTCAAAGTTAAATCAGCGATGGCTGCGATGATTGCGTGTATATTTACATTCTGTATTTTTTTCAACAACGAAATTTTGTAAGACAATCTGGCAAGAAGCAGTCAGCGGACGTTTATTCTTCTGTACACTCAGACTCACTAGAATCAATTGGCAGTTGAATTAATGAATTTTAGCCATGCATGGTATTCGTTTAGGGTCATTGCAGATGGTATGCCAGTTCTGTCACAACGTACAGCGATTCTTGCAGAGGAAATCAATCATTTCGATGCAGTATGTACTTTGCGATAACCATGCACTGAACCAATATCAATCGGGAAATCCTGTTGAATAAACTTGAATCGCAATCAACGACAGAAGAAGTTCGTTAGGTGTCAGGTATTCAATTTGCAACGAATATGAGTAAGTGCTTCATCGAGTTTAAAGGACTGTACTGTAACTTTTATTACTTTACTATTATAACTTGCTACTGCTAGTACTTCTGGGCACCTTGACAGATTATTTCCTTAAGTCGTGGCATCAACAGTTTATTATCTACATTTATGGACTTTAATTAGTTACATGAGGTATGCGTATGACCCGAGCCGCTTATAGTCCAACAAGCCACCCAGGCCGTCGATGAATGGTACACATTTGAATCGGGAAAGAATCGGCTGTACCTTCAAGTATCCTATTAAGAGGCGTCTTCAAATTAGAAGCTGTGGTGTCTGTTTTTGCGACTTTCTCGCGCACATCCTCCAGAGTGTGCAATATTGTAGAGCTGATTCTTGTGCCACCGCATTACCATCACAATCCCGATTGGTTGTCATGCACGTAAGCCTCTTCATCGCAGAGATATATTGCACCCATTGCTCGCGCTTCCCAACAGTAAGCACATTTTGTGGAAGGCAAACATCATCCTCCGACTCAAGACCGATCCCAAGAGTACCTTACCGTCGACACTCTGCGACTTTTGTACTTTTAATATTCACAGAAATTTCCAGCAAGTAATTTGTGTACAATATGATTAACATCACTCCGCATCGAAGTGGAAGCTCCAGCGACTTAGCCGCTGTATACATGTGGCAGGGAGTAGGGCGTGCACATTCCACAAAACGTAATCTCAATAGAACATTCCTATAATCCTTTCCACACAGAGAGAGCATTACGCTCATTGAAGTGAAAACGAAAGAAAAATGGGGCAACAAAAAAGAAAGTCGAAAGTACTTAACTCTTATAAAGATGAAAACATTGTTGTCTCCTTTTCGGTCGGGTAGCGTATCCTTTTGCCCTGCTGTTGCTCTGCTTGGATGCTGTGACGTAGTGTGGGGGTAAATTTGACTACGGAATGTGCTGTTACACGACACAACAAAAGAAGTGGATGTTTTATTTGATGGAGAATTCCATTGATAAGCATTCGTTATCACAAGCGATATGCCGTGCACAGTGCATTATGGTTCTCGTCCTTTGTTTTCTCATCTACTCGATAGACTATAGATATTCGTTTAGGTGCGGAGGAATTAAGTCCTTCAATTGTCTTCACTTGACTGTGTGTGTGTGTGTGTTGTGAGTTGGTGTCGGGGGGCAGATAGTGAGCGCGCACGATAAAAATCTCTTAAAGCACATAAGACGGTGGTGATATATGATTGTTGGAGGATGATACAACGAACCTCTGCTGGCGGAGTAGGTCCTTTTCTAAACGAAGAACCAAAATTAAAAGATTAACCGGGAACTGATTTATTTTAAACTTGAAACCCAACCGAAACTATAGGAGAGTTTGAATATTTAACCTATTTTGTTGGTCTGGCTATCGTTGGGTTCAAGTTAAACTAACTACGTCAGGATGTAAGGGCAAATGAGCTCATCCCTTTTATCTACCATGTTTGTTTATTTTGCCCGATGGAGTTAGTAGATAGAGGAGGACATAGATGAATTGTAGTTGGGTTATTGGCGAGCAATTTAAAAGGACCTTGTTTGGTGAATGAGAGCGGATGCCTTGGCCCAGTTGAGCATCCGTTTTGTGGACCGTCACCATGTGTGCATCCCTCATTAATTTACACTGTTCTACGGTGGATTGTTTTTAAGGAAATTGTTGGTTTTTAGGGTTGTTGACCAGCATCTGTCTTTTTCATCAACTAAAATGACTTTTAGTCGGTGGTGGGGCAGTGCTTTGAGTGGTTGTCTTCATTAATGGATACGTATGGTACAGATCAGGTGGTTGTTTCGGGTGTGCCATCAAATTTAAAGAGACCTTCGTTAGCATTGAACGTCGTGTGGGTGGTGGAATAATTCACACCATGTCTGCTGCCATTACAGATGGTTGTCTGTGTGGATAGTTGGATGGAGTGATGGGTGTGGAGAGTATGTTGCGCAACATTTTTTTTTAGTTTCTGCCACCGATGGTAACAAGCAGTCAATACATTGATGGGTTATTAAGGCTTTGCGCATTGGGAATGACTTTAGCAAGCGTCTTGTGAGTCAGTGACGTTTTGGGCAAGAGTTAAGCTATCCTAGTGGCGCGAACAGGCGAAATCTATTGAAGTAAATGAGGACAAGACTAAGTACATGCCATCAACAAACAAACAAACATCTGTCCACCGCCTAGGACAGAACGTCACTATTGATAGCAACAATTTCGAGGTAGTTAGGGAGTTTATCTACCTCGGAGTAAACATGAACTCCACGAATGACATCCTAGTGGAGATCCGGCGGAGAATTACCCTAGGAAACCGCTGCTACTTCGGTTTGGCAAAACAATTGGGTGCAAAACTCCTAAATCGAAGGACGAAATGTATTCTTTACAAAACCCTTATCCTGCCAGTTCTGTTTTATGGCGCCGAGTCCTGGACGATAAGCAGGAAGGGAGAGCCGATACTGGGCTCCTTCGAAAGAGCAATTTTTGGTCCTGTGTGCGAGGAGGGCGAATGGAGGAGAAGATACAACCGCGAACTCTATGAGCTGTATCAAGATGTGGATGTAGCCCAAAAAGCCAAAATACGTCGACTACATTGGCGCGGTCACATCGAGCGAATGGACAATAATGCTCCAGCTAAGAGGATCTTCGAATCCCAGCCGCCAGGTTCGAGACGACAAGGAAGACCGAACCTCCGTTTCAAAGACCAAGCGGATGCCACAGCGCTTGGTCTGGACAACTGGAAACCGCGTGCCCGGAACCGTAGAGGATGGAAGGCTGCAGTGCCTCAGGCAGAGACTCCACTGGTCGAGAGCCCGTTAAGATAGTAAGTACCATGAGCGCGTACGCTTGTTTTCTGATGTGATATCAGTTTCAGTGTTTGTAGCGCCACCGATGTATATAAAGACCTTAGCTAAGTCAAAGTTATAGGTGTCTGTTATGACCTTCCGTTCCATTCGTTGTTGAATACAGCATATATTTGTTGAACACGACTGAACCTATAGATGGACCTGTCAGATGCACACCCCAACGTCTTTATGAAGAACCTTTTACATTTTTAGCAGTTCGGATACGGTTTTCCCGAGTTTATTCCCCATTTTTCGTATGCAAAGTTGGCTTCCCGCCCGTTGAATATGTCCTATTGTGTGGCAACTAGTTTCAAACCAACATGCCACGCTTGTCACTAACAACTCCAATTTTGGGTAAAAAAATAAGTCCACCAGATAAGTTGGGACGGACACTCCGATTGCTTACGCTGCAAATGGCTTGCCATTCACTGTTACCGTACTTGCCAGTAGGGGGCCATCAAAATTAACGAACAAATAATCGTGTTCAACAAAAATACTCCCTGCAACTGGCTGGAAATGAACCCTCATTTTAACAGCCCAACCGCACAGACCACCGATGGTGTCCACGCAGCGCTACAACAGCCCTGCTAAAGAGCGCCATCAACAGCAAAATATCAATCATGCCCCATAGGACATTCGAATTAAACTCGTTTCGCTCCACAAAAATGTCCACCCACACCCACATACCGAATTGTTATATCCTTGTCACCTTGTTCTTTGCTCCGCTGAGAAAGTTCACAACCGGCTCTTCGGGCCGCAGAGATTGACAGGGATGACAGGAGGAAACAATTTAATTGCGAAATGCCGCCAACTTTATGTCGCGTAAAATCTCCCCTTCTGCCATCGTCCGTTGTGTAGGCTTAGATCGGCTAACACTTTACCACTGCATAGGCATAGGTCCATGTATTGAGTTCATTGAAATGAAATACTGCAGCCAAATGAATTTTTGGTTGTTGGTTTTTTTTTTTTGCGAAGAAACAGGAAAACTTTTCCAGTCAGTGGCGACACACATTCACACAGATTGGCATGTGTTTTGGCGATTCGATGGACTGGAAAATCCGACACTTACACCTGCTGTTTGCACTGATTTACCAGCGCGCCCAACTGCCAGGGATATTGTTATGTAATCCACTTTAAATTCATGAATACTTTTGCATATTCCTTTAGGGCGCGCGGAAACGCCTTTCATTAATTTTGTTTTTATCCGACGCGATGATGGTGAGCTGCAGAGTTTTTATTTTGCTCTGGCAACACACACATTTTTTTTTTGTTATTGACAAACGCGCATAAATTCAGGACTTTCATTCATAATTCTTCCGATTGGATAAACGGGTAACATGTTTCCCACAGGAAAACGCAGTTTTATTTTATTTTTTGTTTGCGTTCGCCAGCCGCCATAGCCGCGCGACAATACTCTCCTCGACTGCGTTTGACAGTTGTGTTTGTCGCCACCCCCTCCCGCACCGGTATATATATCCGAAAAGTGGCTATAAAAATTAATGGCCAGCAAATCTCGACCGAATGGCATAGAGCCCGAGGAGTTTTGATTTCAATCGTTCACATTCCGAGTGGCAAAGGGAGGAGGAGGAGGACTGATTATTCAATTATTGCCAACGACGACAATAACAACAACAACAACAAAAGCAGCATCAACAGAGTAGTAGTGGAGTTTATATAGTTTGCAACCCTTGCTCTGGCATATAGGGTGCGAGGTGGCACTTGAATGAAATTTAATGGCGGATTTGGAAGTTGAAAATTCGTGCCGAGTTCAAAGTTGAATTGGTCGCGATATAATTCCATTCGAACGGAATGCGAAACAAACAGTGTAACAGTGTAGTCAATTACCCAGAAGGAAATCTTTAATTAAAATGTGTTTTGTTGTTTTTTTTTTCTTAGACCAAGAATAAGTCGTGAAAGGATTAATCGTCGCTAGAGGAAAGGATTAATCCTGGCACACAGGCAAACTCATCGCATCATCATTGTCGTTGTTGTCGTTGTTGTCAATGGTTTCGTCGTCGTCATCATTGCCATGCCACTGACGAAAGGTTAATAAACATAAAATGGCATAAGGAACGATGATGACGGTTCAGAAGCGATTTAAAATTGTTTTCTTTTTGTTTTGTTTTCAGTAGGGCGGTTGGCATACATCGAATATCTTGCAAAAACGAAAGACACAAGAATGCGACAAGCGACAGGATGCCATTGATGCGAAGCGCGGAAAGGCTGGATTAAACGATTGTCACGTGGCTGTCGATGGGGAGGTTTGGCATATTTTTGGTTAGATTATGGATCTGCTGAAGCATCCTAGCTACATGAGGCATCGGTTTCGTAAGTGAAGACCTAACTGCCGATTGGCACACCAAGAAAATAGGTCGACTCACTCACTCACTGGCGTATAAGGTATGGGGCTGCTTCGTAGCGGTGTGTACCTTTACAGAGGGCCTCTGCTGAAGCATCCTGCGAATCTATAGAAAGATATTTATCAGTTGAAGGAGGAGACACGTGTTAAATGAAGGCGCGCCACAGAGTTTCTAACTCAGGCGCTGCATTAAGACTCTGTAAACTCCAGGTATGCTAAGGTGGCAAAACTCCAAATTATAATTTCTTCTTCCAAACGGTTCGCAGCTTTTGCCAGAGACGACCTTTGCCAGTAGGTATATCGACTCGTTTGCTACGTTGGATATGGATTCAACAACGAGTGCCGCATGCAGGAGTCAGCTTGAAGTGTGGATCCTTCGTTTTTGAAAACCTGGTGCTACGTATTGGGAGTTGCTTGAAATCAATCTGTCGGTTTTTCCAGCCGATTTCAGTATTGACGACTTTCACATCATTCTGCGGACAGGCTCCATTCATAGGAGACTATAAAACTATCAGTTGATAAAGTCACCAGCCTCTTCAGAAGGACCATTTAGACATATACAGCTTTTGTTTTCAAATGTAGCTTTGTTGCGGATCATGTATATACATATATATATATTCGAGAGATATTCGAATCAGATCATTGTCGGGGCTCTTTTCATCTCTCTGCCACTATAAATCTTACCAAGTGAGACTCTGGATTTCTTTAGAGTTCCCTGGGCTCGATTCATAGTGTTAACGCTAGCATCTGTTTATGGGCGATCTGTTTCATCGACTGGGTCTCGACCCAATGATGTCCCAAGATCCTCATTCTTCTGCCAACGCCGGACAGTATAAATGTACCGCTCTCTCAGATTCCTCCAGGCATAGTTTACAGGTATCGTCCTCTCTAAGGCCCATTTTCCTTAAGTGATACCCGAAATTACCATGTCCTGAAGACAAAGCCACCACCCATTTCAAAGTTCCTCGACTCATGCTTAGAACTCTGCTTTGAGTGGAGCAGGTCGACCACTTAATTGCTATTTTATCCTGTCCACATTGTTCCACGGTTGACCGCCTTCTCAGGTGTTCTGCCGTGATCCATTTGTGAATCAGCTGTTCTACCATTCCTCTGCCAATTGAAGAGACTGGTTCTGGTCCCAGCAACTTTTCAGTTGACCCCTGTTTTGCAAGGGAGTCCGCCTTTGCCTTCGTTGCCTGTGATCACTATGTGTACTCGTACCCAAGTCAGTGTTACTTCATTTTTAGATGAACACCGATTGCGCGTGAGAGTACACATCAGACATGTGATGTTTGTTTGTTTCATGCGTCTGATTGTCCAGTGCTATAAGGATATTTCTTCCTTCCACTTGACTCTAATGCAAGTAGTTCAACGCATGACGAAGAGCAGTCACCTCAGCCTGGTATACTGGGGTTGGCTTCTGTAAGATGAAAACGTTTATGGGTTTTCGTTCAAACGAATGTTTTTCTTCATGTGACTTCGAAAACGAAATGAAATTTCATTTGCGCGAAAGCAAAAATGCAAAAGCTATTTCATCGACGTTTTCGTTTTCTTTATACTCCATGCTACTCCAAAAACGAAAGACATTTTCGTTTCATGCGAAAGGAGTGCTAATTGTTTGACGTTTCTTATTATTTTTTGTTGTTTGTTTGTTTAGTGGTTGTGACTAATATTTATTTCACAACAAAATATGCTGGCCAATTATTTATTAATTGCAACCGATATAGATGTTACTGCTGTGAAAAATTGTCTAAATTTGAGAACAATCTTTGAGATTTGTTTATTAAATTGATGTGCATTGAAATTGAAAGTTGTGTTTTCGCCCGGTGTTTGTAATCTGCCGTGTCAAAAAAAGTGAGATATCAAGTACAACATATACGTGCGTATAACAAACAATACATTATTAAGACATTTTTCCATCGAGTAATTTTATTTTTATGGGCGGGCCATTTTAATTTAATATTTTACACAATTGTTCCCATTTTTCTGCAGCTTTATCTGGTCCGTCAGCATTATCTTGCGTATTTTTTGCTAGGAAGGGATACTTCTCCATCCACTCGATTATAAGATTTTGTTGCGTTTGTGTTGTTGTTGACGTCTTATAAGAATGGAATTAATTTAAATAAACAGTTTGTATGACGGTAATTGTTAATTGTACAACTTACATTATTAAGCGAGTGTTTGTTTACCTTTTGATACGACCAAAACATCAACCAACGAAGAATATTTACATTGAAAGCGGTCAGCTGTTCAATCAAATTTAATATAAAGGGTTTTCCAATGAGAGGTGTTATTGTGAATGACCCGCTATTTCGGTAGCTGTCACTTTTGAAGCTTTTATTCTTTGACATTTGAAAAGTAGAAACTACGCCATTACTAAAAATGGAACGATACACGCTTCAACAACGCATTGAAATTATTAAAATTCACTACAAAAATGGTGAAAATCTTGCAGTCACAGTTCGCAAAACTAAAGCATTTTTTGGTCGTCGTGAAGCACCTTGTCGGACCGCAATACAGAAATTGTTGAAAAAATTCGAGCTGTTGGGACAAGTTGGCGATGTGAAGAATAAAAGCCGTGCACGTCGCTCAAGAACAACTGAGAATATTGCTGCTGTAGCCCAAAGTGTTGAAGAAAACCCAGGTACACCGTATTTTGTATAAAGCCTTGGGTCTTAGGGCTTATAAAGTTTCTGTTAACACAAGAAAGACGGCGCTACGTGCCACACAAGCAACGAAACCATTAATCTTTTACGGGAAACGTTTCCGGACCGTCTTATCTCTCGAAGAGGTGATTACAATTGGCCACCGAGATCTTGTGATTTAACACCTTGCGACTTCTGCCTTTGGGGCCACGTGAAAGATAAGGTCTACGCCAACAGCCCAGCGTCGATTCAAGACCTCAAAGATAAAATTCATGAGGCTATCGAGGACATGGGGCAGCCACTTTGCGATTTGGTTATGGAAAATTTCATGAAAAGGATATGGTCCTGTATGCGTGCTCGTGGCGGCCATTTGGCTGAAGTTGTTTTTCATTATTAACGGCATACCTTCCTCATTATTATGAAATAATAATCCGACCATTTATCACAAGAAATGGCATTTTTCTTTGAATACCAAAATAACACCACAAATTGGAAAACCCTTTATATAGCTTCTCAAACTGTAACTTTTTTGTCACACAGTTTCCTAAACCCTTGCGAACGATAAAAAGAAAACAAAAGCAGTTACATGAAGCAAATTTTCACTTTCGCGTGATATCTTTCGTTTTTTGAAATTCGAAAGTGGTTTTCGGTTTCGCTTTTTACAGAATCCCACCCCTGAAGTGTATTTCCCGAGGCTAATGTGACGGGCAAGTTGCAGCTCTTCTGAATAGGTACCAGCCCCCGCTCCGCCCTCCATCATGGATCCCTCCGTGAATAGCACTATTTCACCATTTCTTTTTTTTTCGAAGTAACCGTTTTCAATACGAGTTTAGTGATTTCTTTCCATAATACGCATCGTTGTTATTCGATCCATAGGTGTGTTACGGGACGTAACCGTGCAGAGCTACAAAACTGCGGTTTTGTCACTTTTTTTTGTGGGCGCCCAAAACATGTTATTTAAATTGAATTTAGCCTATGACGAAGATGCGTACTGACACTCGTTGAGAGCCGTTCCGGCAGATGCTTTTTGACCCACGAATTGCAGTAAGTTTTCGACCTTTAATTCGGTCTTCTAGTATTGAATCGCTGCTGAAAAGTTGATGGCGTTGAAGCCTATTTCCTGGGTCCCAATTGCATTGACTTTGTCACTTGATGGCAACAATATCTGCAACTAAAGGAGTCTAGTATTAGGACGGGATAACGTTGAGCAGTTCCACAATCATTCACAAATGCAAATATTTTGCACCTTGCAATGATGATGTTGTTAAGGCTTTAAGCAAATACCACCGGATTTCAATCTAATTCGCACAAGGCCCCTGCGTCATGTGCATATTTATGCCGCACTTATACACAGGCCATACAGGCTTTTATGATCAGAATGTACGACTTGTGCTGTTGGAATTCAAACTGACCCTAATCCAAGCGAATGACTTGCCAACACACCGTCTGGCCATTCATGTCGACCAACCTCACTCAGTCAGGTGGAAAATTTGTGTATGCTCCCAATCGATTAGCCCACACGTGAACATTTCGTCACCTGAAATTAATATCCGTCAGAAAAGGGCTACCACTAGCAGGCCTCGAACTGTCATTAAATTAGCCAACCGGGACCTTTGTCCTCGTTTTCGCCGTTTAAAAGTCTAACGTGTCATTCTTTGGCTAATTGCACGACCAAGTCCTTGACGAATTGTTTCGCTTTCGGAGAAAAATAAATTCTCCCTCCCGGTGACACCTTGTCAATGACAGTTTTTTCTTCTGCCCTGCTAAATTGATGTTTTTTTTTGTTCTCTTACCCAAACTTTGTACGTATTCTTAAAGAAAAGGACCGTGCACACAGGAATTCTTGCTCGCCAACGGATATCTGGACCGGAATAAGCTTGACAGTAGCATTATGATCAGGATTATGACATTAGGACTGTGACATTAAACACACATTATTGCCACACATATAATTTTTCGGTTCAATTCACCTCAATCTGGCTTACTTACAATGTGTGTACGGTGTGCAGTGTAGTTGTAGTCCCTCGTCCTGTGTGTGTCCGTTTGTGTAAATGCGGAATTCTCTGCTCGAATTTCTTCACATTAAAGCCATGTGAATATTGTGTTGTGTGGTACTGTTTCTGTGTGTGTTTTTTTATGCACTTGTGGGATTTAGTGCCTACCACCCTTATACGGTCCACAAACACCGAGCACATATCCAGTGCCAGGGCGCAAGTCGAAGGGAAAATCTAGCAGGCGGCGGCGGGTTGATTTGATGGCACGGGGGGAAATTAGAAAAACAGAATCCGGACAGGGTACGAGTAATTCTGTCGAGAGCATCATTTTGTTTAGTATAACAACAATAACTACCGAACACAATAGGCTTATTATCGAATGTGATTCGAATGTATACCTACTGGTAGTTAGATTTCGAACTGAAGTTACAAATGTGCTCCATGAGCTGTACGTGGTATGCCGGATGCTGTATGCTGTTTGGTGTTACTTGGCATAGTGCTGTGGCAATGGCTGTCCTGTTGTAGAAGTAAAGTGAGTGTGGCACGAGCTGTAGCAGTACATGAAGCAGGCGGACGAATTTACGATTTTGTGTGGAGTGTAAACCCCAAGCAGACGAGGAGTTGCTGGTGGAGAATGGGGGCTATAGAAAATGTAAGATTAACGATTCGAATCGGCTTTGCTTATATATTTTTAGTTTAAGCTAAGCCCTTTAATACGGTCTTAAGTAAATTTTCGACAGAAGACGGATACGAAGACGACTGACTTGACTAGGACTACCTACTCGGAAGGCACTGATTACATAGATGGATTAAAGATTTTATTATACTCGACATTTCGTTGGGATTACTTTTGAAGCTTTTCTTGTCAGCTATCTTTCATTTGAAGTTGAAGTTTTCTTTTTTCTTTTTGCTTTCACTGTGCGGAGAAGATTGAAACTGTCCTTAACAGTTGATGTAGCGTTTGACTTCAGTTGATTCAATTTATCCGGTCGCATGGCGGGAGTATTTCTGTCAAATTGACGCACTTGTTATTGGGATTGAGCTGGGGTACGGTGTTTTTTTTTTGTATCCTGCGAAAGTTGGGATACACCGATGAATTGATGAGTTTTATTTATTTTCACTTACCCAGTTGATAGGTTGATCAATTATGGCTTTTCATTTCTGATTGCGATTGTTCAGCCGTTCGCCTAGGTGGATTCGTGTATGGAATTTTTTTTTTTGGTTTTATTGACTTGACGGAGCTGATGGTATACTTAATGGAAGAGCGATGTAGTGAATGACTTCAACTATTTTCAGATTGGATTCAGGAAGTGCACGAGTGGATGTTGACAAAATTTGTCTAATTCTGTCGTAACCGAACATCTTTATATAGAAGGAATCGAGTTGTTATGCTATATTCTGTAAATGCTCTTATAAATTAGATATCCGTCAGTTGGTTTCCGGTTTTGACCTTTTTTGGTTCAAAACGAATTTGGCCGCACATAAGCTCCCTTATGTTCGAATTTTAAATTCTACAAAGGCGTATACGCTTGAACGTTCGGCGATTATGATCGAAGGTCTATGAAAAGATAGTGCATTCAATTTAGACACCCCACCATCTACCTATCTGCAAAAAAAGGTTAAAGAAGCCTCATAAAAGCTTATACCTTTGTCGAAATCCTCTGCATGTTTGGTAAAGCTATGCAGTTGGAGTAGTTTTGCCAGAATTCCGAATTCGTCAATACAACTGTGAATGCTGGTCTCGACTTGAAATTCATAAACAGTGCAAAGTGTTGCGGAGTATATTTAAAACAGTACCCAGAAGTTGAAGAGGGTCTTTTATGTGTTAGTGAGCAGGGATAAGATCGGTAGTTCTTGTAAGGCATATATAAAACTTGACAAGACACTTTGATTGTTGTTGTTGTCAGTTTCGATATTATCGATAGTTTCATTAAAAAACTATCGTTGTTTTTTTTTTTTCAAATTCACATATAAAACACATTTAGGCATCGAAGTGGAACCAATTTCAATTATATTAAGTAAACACCCATTGGAAGTCAATAAAATTCCAACCAAATTATATATTTATTTATTATTTATTTGAAACAACAAACACAAAAATAAGAATTCATAACGAAAACATTATGAAAATAAACTATTATTGCCGCTATTCATTGGATTAGAAGAAGGTACTATCTTATGGCAGTCTCAAAAATTAAAACTCCAAGTCAAAGGAACAAAAAGTTTATCAAAACAAAAATAATAATGAAAACACTTAATCTAAGTTAAACAAAGCGCAGTTATGTTTTAAAAACAAAATGTTATTTAAATGTTTGTCTTTAAGCCTGTTGCGAGTTTGGGTCAAAACTTGTTCAGCTTTAAAAAACATTCGTTCGCAAGGAACAGAGCTAGCCGGAATACACAAATATTTAAAAGCAATTTGACGAAGCATGTTGTTTGAACTTTCCCAAAAAGCAGTTGAACAATCTTTTCTGTTGACAGTAGGCTTTTCCAAATACTGACGAATGGCTATAATTGAAACACTCATGGGAGTTGCTACCTTTTCACGTCTTATATTTGATGAAATAAGCAATTCATCTATTTTGGACATGCTAGATGTAGTTGCTTTCGATATGGCTCTGTTTGCGTTAGAACTTGTGGCATAGCTTCGTAGCTGCTTCGATTTCGAGGAAATATACGTTGCATATTCTTTTTGTAGAGCTTGAACAGCACTGTCAGCTTTTGGAGAAGTTCTGAAACCACTTTTTTTAAACCTAGGGTCCAATAATGTGGACAGCATGAGAGGCTTCCTTGAAAAAAAAGGTTTCAGTCTTTTATTTAGAGAGTCTGTCGGAGACTTCAGAATGTTTTGGCCTTCAATAGTTTTAATTTCTGTTTCTAAGGCTGTCAAGCGAAAATGTTACGTACGTTTCACCTGAAATTGTGGTGGTGGCGATCTCAAAAGGTTCAAGAAGCAGCAGGATCTCATCGATTATTTCAAAGCTTTCTCTACATATTCTGTCAGTCCCCTTTGAGTTGCATTTGCTAGTTTTAGTTTCTCGCTGTGCTTCCTTTTTAAGTGGTCATTTAAATTACTGGTATTTCCAGAATGTTTATACTCCTTTTTGCACAAGGAGCATCTAACAACTTTGCTGTTGTTTGGCTTGAAAAATTGCTAAACAAAAGATTTTTTGTTGATAGTAAATAAATGATTCTGTGTCTTTTTATATCTACAAGGTGGCGCAAAAATAACCTTCCGATGTTTTTTGGCTGTAATTTAAAAAAAAAAATGAAAACCTTTGATTCTTCTTGTGGATTATTTTTATTTGGTCTTTTAAGTTTTTTTACATCAAGTCAAGAATATGATGTCATGTAAATGGCCGCCGCCACAGTTGATTGTCATTTGAGTCCTTTTTATGTCATTTTCCATTACTTTGGCCAAAACTTCCGGCGATAGGTCCTCACATTCTTGACGGATATTGTCTTTAAGAGCTGCAAGAGTCTGAGGCTTGTTGACATAAGCCCGCGACTTCAAAAAGCCCCACAAAAAGAAGTCCGGACCGGTCAAATCAGGCGATCTTGCTGGCCAGTGCAAATCGCCAAAACGGGAGATTAGGCGCCCGGGAAATGCATACTTCAGCATATCGGTTGTGGCACGTGCAGTGTGTGCCGTTGCCCCGTCCTGTTGGAACCACATGTTTTCCAATCCCAATTCATCAAGTTGCGGCAAAAATAACTCGTTGATCATTGCTCTGTAGCGCTCACCATTCACAGTAACCGTTTGGCCCGCGACGTCTTCGAAGAAAAAAGGTCCGATGGCTCCTCCAGCGAAAACAGCACACCATACAGTGACTTTGAGCGGGTGTAATGGCTCTTCGTGGGTTACACGCGGATTTTCAGTGCCCCAGAAGCGTAAATTTTGCTTATTTACGTACCCGCTAAGATGGAAATGGGCCTCATCACTCATGATTATTTTTGATGAAAAATCATCTTCCTCTTGGTGGTGATTAAGGATGGCTTGAGCGTATGTTAGACGCGATTGGCGGTCAGCAGCCAACAGCTGATGCACCGTCTGGACTTTGTACGGAAACATCTTCAAAACTTGTACCAAAATTCGATGTAAAGACCGTCGACTGATACCCATTTGCGTGGCACGTCGTCTGGTCGATGTCGACGGCGCTTCCATGACATCTTCGGCTACAGCAGCAATATTCTCTGCAGAACGGCTACTCCGGGGTCTGCCATGCCTGGCAGCATCTCGTGTTGTGCCAGTCTCTTCGAGGCGAGCGGCTAAACGTCGCAGTGTTTCACCAGTAGGCGTTGGACGGCTAGGAAATCTGCGACGAAATTCACGTTGTGCCAAAGTCACCGACCGATTATTGCTCAAATAAATAGTCACCAATATTCCGCGTTCTGGAGCAGTGTAGCGTAACATTGTTTATTAACGTGTATTTCGCATGTGTTTACTACACAAATGTCAAAACAGAACTGACATTGGGGGCCAATCGCAAAATTTATAGCATTTTCTGATAGGAGGATTACTTTTGCGCCACCTTGTATAAATTCAAAGAATGATACGTGGTACGTACTAACCCAAACTGCACAATCCAAAAAACAATCGCGCGCATTTACCACCCACGAATTTGTTACACATACTACTTCACAAATCAAGAATTGTTTGATACATCAGCTTGTTTATCAAGGGAAGTTTAGCAACTCCGAAAAAATATCTCCTCCTGATGAAAGTGTGTGTAATTGAAAAGCTCTCGCTTTAAGCTGAAAACATTTCTAGTGAATAGCGACTTTAGGTGCGAATAAACTTCAAGGAATACTATTGATAGTTTTATTAAGACTATCGATGTGTTCGATAGTTTTTTACTATCGATACTATCGATGTTTAAGCAACCCTACTTCGGTGACTATAGGTTTCCTCGGCTTCTGTTCAACCGCAAGACAGGCATAGGGCGCCAGCAAATCGTTTCTGTGTTTCTGTCCTGCAGATGGATATTTAAATTTTGGCTATGATTTTCGGTTTCTATTTTTTTTTTCCATATTTTTCCCTGGGTCGCTCTATAAGTCCAGTTAATCTGCAAGTTGTTCTTGGCCTTCTAACTCGACGGCAGTGTGAATTCTTTCAATAAATGGGAGATACCGCATCTTGTCGAGTCATTAGTCTTTCAACTCTGGGTCTTATTTGAAAAAGTCAGCGCAACCAGTTTGCAGCTATTTTCCGATTATTTTAACGGCCAGATATATGAACGTTCTACTGTTTCCAATGTAACATTTTATAGCCATGCACGTTTCAGTTCTTAACTTCACAATAACTCAATGAAGAAGTTCGTTCATTTAGTTGAGTAGTTTAAGGCTCAGTCAGGCAGGTATATGCTTAAAGAACTAGTGCGTTCATCCGTAGTTCTTTTAGTTCAGTATCTAAATGTCCAGACGGAAAATGGACATCACTCACCCATCAGTATAAACTTGACGACTGCAAAGTGGACATCATTCTTCCAAAACTCCATTGTCTATGTGACAAGCATTAATTCGAAAAACGCTTCCTGAAGATTCATGTCTAGGGAACCGCATCTTGCTACAATTTAAGTGCAGAGCTTGCATTTTTTTTGCAACATCTTGAGACGCTGTTAAAGCGTTATAGGTTCGTTTTTGCCGGGAGAAATATTGCGCAATAAAATAAAAAATGAAACGAGAGCTACATGCATAAACTATGGCGGTCTTTCATCTGTAGTTCAGTTAGTTCAATTTTATCCAATAGTCTATAGCTTCGTGAGACAGGTGTGATATGTGGAAGGGTAAATTTGGCATAAAAATACTGTGTCTGATATGGAAATCCTTCTTTGCTAACACTTTTGAATCAGTTCCTTGTGAGTTCGTTTGTTTTGTACTCACCTCGGTTAATATGAAAGAGCAGAACATTGTCTTAATGCACACGGGAAATTAAGAGTAAACCTTACGGCAAACTAGTTGACCAAACTGCAGCTAACTGAATGACCACCTAACTGCTTTCCAATAAAGAGCGAGAAAGAGCGGAGTGTAAAGTTCGACAGCTTCTAAAGACATTACTGCTGCATCGCATAGTGCCTTGTAAACTAATTCCCACCACGTCCACCAATTCCTTAATGTGTACATGGATAACCGCAGACAGAGTCTACCGCTAATTAACAAACTGCATAAGCTCTGAACTTTTCTATTTATCCAACTCTAATCAGACAAGTACAAATTTCACACTGTGTTTTCTCTCCGACACACAAATCAATTTTAATTTTTAATGATTTTTCTAAATTGAAACACGGATGCCGCTTCAAGAGTGATAGCATCAAAACGCATACTCCCGTTGGGCAAATTATTCACAATACTATACGCAGTTGCGAAATATAATTAATCTTACCCTCTTGCCATCCCTGGCAACCCCTCAACCCTCAACAGCAATTAATTACCACCAGAGATATGAAACTACTGCTACTCGACAAACAAAACAAAAAAAGGAAAAACCCTATCGCATTGCAATGCACTTTTCCGACAATTCAGCGATTTGTGCGGCGTCCAGTGAACCAGTGCAACCGCTATCAACCACCGCCGCGCACTCAGAGCACGCTCCAATCATGACCAGCCAACTATGAAACCATAATTTAATGCAAATATCAGACACTGGCGAACGTGTGGTCCTTTGTGTGTGTAGTAAGCGCTGCACATCCTAAATCGCATCGCATCACGCACAAATCTCTACATAAATCCTCATTAGAAATAACCAACAACAACAACAACAACAACAAGGACTATCTAAAAACTCTCCATCATTGCAACAATCTATTTTTAATGCATCCACAGATATGGCACTTGCACTGGTGGCATACATACATCCTGTACAATAAAACGAGGACGCTATGCTCCAGTCCGCATGTCAATGGTGCATTAAATAGTGATGAATGAGAGTGTGAACTGGGTTCGTTCGTTGGTGCTGTTTGATTTTTCATTTTGTTCCCCTTCCGCCTATGTTTTCACTTTCCCTCGGTTTTTGTAAAGCCCCGGGCTGCGTCGAGCAGAGGATGTGCGGTGTGCGGCGTAGTATGGAATGGGCTGGGGTTCGCTGGAGTTACTTACAATGCGGATGGGGGGATGGGGTGGTGCTGAAAAATTGCTCACTTTACTTGTCCTTTTGTGGCAGCATTCCTTTGTGAAAAGGAGTACGGCGGGTACTTGTGTCTACCATCAATGAAATCAAGTGATAAGTGGGATTCACTTAAGCAATGTTAACAAACAATCTAAGCAGGGAATTACCGTCCAAATTGAAGCTGCCAGGACCAACAACAAAAAACAACAACAACAACAGCAGCAGCATCAGCAACAATGAGTTTGCTACTTATTCATGGTATTTTCCATGAAAAACGATTATGCCCCTTGGAAATAATTCTCAGCAATTTCCCGTAACCATAGTACCTACTACCCCAGATTCTTAAACCTTTTTCGACAGCCTATACCAGCCATCAGGAGGGCAGGTACGTGTATACACATAGAGTTCCTCCGCAAGAACACAATGGAATTATCTTTCCTACCACACACAGGGACGATGCTGTGTGTTGGCCATGTGTGCTCCTAAAAATAACTTCAATTACTTTTCTAATGGAAATTTTGCGAAAAAAAAGCGGGACGGCATTTCACCACACACCACACCAATATTCACCGAAGAATCAAAAATTTGTCGAGAAATGTGTTGCGTTTTGCTTTGACGTTCCTTTCCACTTGTCATTCTCTTATCGAGTTTTTCTTTCCCCCTCCCCCAAAGAGTATCTGTGCGAAAGTGGGATTAGTAGATACTTGTGGGTGGGGATGGTAGATATTCCGTTTAAGCAAAACCTTAACGTACACCATTGTCGTGTTTATGTGCAGGATATTTCGTTGATATTTCGAAAATGGAATTTCATCCGTGTTGCTGCTGTTTCCCGGCCGCCCTCTCTCTCTCAATGATTTACACAAAGATTATGTCTGTCAAAAAATGTATATTCGCTTCAAAGGAAATGATTTGATACAGTTAGAGGTGGCTTAGTGGTACAAAACATCAACGGGTGGAGAGAAAAAAGAAAGCCCCAACACATGCTGTTTCCGCTGCAGAATTTAGAAAATATTTCAACAAAAAGTACTTTTAGCATACGACATATACCCATGTGTTCATGCGTCCACCATATAGGAAAGGATGACATCTCATTTTGGAAATTGAAAAAAGAGGACACAAAAGGATGCTGTATATACAGTACACTGGTCGAATGAAAGCTCCGTGCTTATAACGTTTTCGAAAGGAACTATACTCAGCACATTGGTTTGCTTTGATTTGCGAAGGCAACCAGTGTCACAAACATGTTACTAGAACCGGATCGGGACTTGAAAATCTGGCTCTCTAAAGTCATTTCGTAGGTTCAGATGATCAAAGCGCAACGCGAGCAAAATCTGAGCAAGTTTTGTAAAAAAAATATTCATTATATCAATAGGATATGCGTTTTTTGTCGCACCGATTACGGTCTTATTTCAAAACCGAATACTGTTAAATATCCACCAAATGTCAGGTGAAGTTTCGTAGAAGGGAAATTGTCTTCTTTTGTTTTTGTATATTTTGCCACAAATTAACACAACCGTTGTTGATTTATTTACAAAAAGAAAAATAATAAGTCTATTTTAACTACCTATACAGGGTGGGCCAAATACAAGTTTCTTTTTAAAAATGCACGAACGAAAATGAACGAAATTTAATTAATTTTCCCCACAAAAAAAAAGTTCAAAGGGGTCAAATCGGCTGATAACACGATTTGGAAATTTGGTGCGCAAAAGATCGCTTGTGGCGTGGGCCGTGTGGCATGGTGCGTCATCCTGCATGGACACCAGAGGTCGTCCAAATCCATGTCTTTAATTTCAGTAAAAAAAAGTCGGTTAACACGACTCTGTAACGTCCGCCGTTGACCGAAATGTTGGTCCCAGCTTCATTTTCGAAGAAAAATGGTCCAATGATGCCACCACTCCACAATCCGCACCAAACTGTCACTCTCTGTGGATGCATTGGCATACGAGAATGGTGACCATAAGTGTTGTCCACTCAGTCTTACAAACTTTTTGCACAAAACTTGCATACAGCAGTTTCATCAACTTTTCAAAAAACACACTGTTTGGGCTACACAGCACTCACTTCGGAAATAAGTTTTCAATATTTCTCAACGTTGCTCCAGCGAAATGCGACTCATTTCGTTCGGCGGAGGTATGACACTGACTTTCTGTCAAGATTTCGAGCTTGAAACAGCTGTCAGTGTCAAAATAACCTATGATTTAAAATGAATCCACTAGATGGCCCTCCCTTTACATTACATCCGAAATACGTGAAAGAACTTCCAACACAAAATTGGTGTTATCCAAAAAAATAATAATAAGAACTATGAACAAAATTACCCCTACGTAGATGCCCAACCGTACACTGCTAATACCGGCCCGGAGCTCTGTATATACCCTGATAGCCTGCTTCGATCTGCTTAGAATAACGCGCACCACCGTTAATATACACATAATTATCATATGATGCCTCTACAGTGGATTAGTGCGACCAGACTTTTGATGGGAAAAATCCCAAATTAATAGGTAAAATTTCCCGTTTTTGGCAACGTAAAATTATAAAACAAAAACTAGAAGTTTCTCGCCCATGAGAACAACGATAAATCAATGAAAAACTATGTTTCTTAATAAAATCTTTAAAGAGATCCTCTTATTTTGTGTTTCATTTAAAAGTACAAAGGAAATTATGATATATTTCGAGCAATTTCGAAAAGCTTACTTTTCTTATATTTCCCAATTCAAAATAATATAAGTCTGACATTTGACATAAATTTGTTTGTCAACTTTTACTAACGCAATATTTTTAATATTTTAAATTATTGAGTACTGTTTAGCGGACCAACGATTCGCCTTAAGTGTGTGTTGCACAGTCAAATTCTCATTTTAACTTTCGGTAAACATCGCGTAAACAACACTAGAACAGATTTAGTTGTTCTTGAAGGCCACTTTAATGTGCAATAATTTTTATAAACATTGAACGGTTCTCAAATCTTTAAGCGCATTTATTTTCGGGTGTACTTTAGTTTTTGTTTATTATAAAAAAGTGTTATGAAAAAGAACAAAAGTTAAACATTTAATAGATATTATACAAACCCCAATTAAGGTCCTCTTTTCCGTATAAACGGAAATCAAAAATATTTATTTTGACTTCACTTCGAGACAAAAAAATCTTTTGAAAGGGAAAAATTCTTACGATCTCATACCACTGTATTAAAGGGTTTTTCGCTACAAAAGTAGAGCGACAGTGACAGAAAACGACGCCGAATTTCTTGCCGCTCTTTTGACATTTCAGTAAGGTTTGCCATTTCATGATGGAAAGATATACGAGCCAACAACGAGTCGAAATTATTAAAATTTACTACCGAAATTCGGAGTCAGTTTAATTTATGGTCGTCATAATCGTCCTAGCGGATCAACAATTGAGCGTCTAGTGGAAAAATTTGAATCCAGAGGCACAGTACAAAATGTTCCCGTGCCAGTGAGACAAAGAAGTGCCCGTAGCGTCGAGAATATTGCTGCCACTGAGGCTTCAGTTGAAGAAAGCCCAAATGTGTCTCTCACACGTCGTTCTCAAGCGTTGGGCATCTCTGTGACGTCGTTGTGTGCGAATTTTGCAAAAAGATCTTGTCCTACATCCTTACAAGATTAAATTGACGCAAGAACTGAAGCCGCTTGACCACCAGAAGCGTCGTATGTTCGTGAATTGCGCTGAGCAACAACTTGAAATTGATTCGGATTTTCATCGAAAAATCATCTTCAGCGATGAGGCTCATTTCTGGCTGAATGACTTCGTCAATAAACAAAATATGCGGTATTGGTCAGCAGCAATCCACACGTACTCCATGAGTCATCATTGCATACGAAAAAATTACGGTTTGGTTTATGGGCCGGCGGCGTCATTGGGCCGTGATGATCAAGACCGGCACGTTACTGTGAATGGGAATCGCTACCGTTCAATGATAACCGAATATTTTTGGCCCCAATTGGATGATATGGACTTGGAGGACATGTGGTTCCAACAGGACGGCGCCACAAGCCACACAGCGAATGTCACAATCAATTTATTGGAAACCAAGTTTGGAGAACGTGTTATCTCACGAAATGGTCCAGTTGCTTGGCCGCCTCGGTCGTGCTATTTGACGCCGTTAGACTATTTCCTGTGGGGCTACGTCAAATCTATGGTCTATGCCAACCAGCCAGCGACGATTGATGAACTTCGTACGAATATCGAACGTGAAATTGCAGCAGTATCGGCCGATTTATGCTTGAAAACCGTCGAAAATTGGGTTCAGCGTCTAGACTTCTGCAAGCGTGCCTGTGGTGGTCATGCAAAAGAAATCGAGTTTCATACATAATGGCATCGAACGTACTTTCACAGGAATAAAGAATTTCATTGATATCCAAAACCGTTTTTGTTTTATTTAAAAAAAACCGTTTGTAGCGATCTTATTGAAAAACCCTTTAGTTGCTTTGCAAAGTCATTGGTTATAGTGTTTTCTATACCGCAGTGCTAGCTCTATAAGAGAAACAAAAATGAATTAAAACTTTCCTAACGGTTATCAAAAGCACTTAACTCTAGAAACTATAGTGACGTAGGTTTAAAATAACAGAACTGAAACATAAAATCTATTCAAGGCAACCGCACAACTATGCCAATCAAAACTCCATCAAAAAATTCCTAGAATTTGTCAAAATTAAAGGGAAACCCAGCCGCAAATAGATCCCCACTTTTAACCATGGGCTATTCATTTATTTATTTCATCATTATCCTGTTAGTTCTGCTCTAGCAAATCCAACTTGCTATTTCGTCGGTGTATCGTAAGTACCCTAATATTCTCATATAACTGTAGAAAGTTTCGTATCGCAAAACCCGAATCTGAATTGGAGGAATGTGATGATAAATCCTTTAAGGATAATCATCTACAAATATACATTAAATGCGTTTGGAACCGATTTCCGCACGACAGATTCGCTTCATATGAATTAAATTTACCATCACACAAGTTGCATGGACTTTCAAATAAAGCTCCACGATTGTGTCGGATTAAGGCAGTATATGGGTTGTGGTTTTTTTTTTCTATTTATTTTTCCGAAATTGACTGACAGATTCGATTTATTTAGCTTTGAGCTGGTATAAATTTTTATTATTTTTCACAAATTGGACATTTTTTAACTGGCGCCAAAAGTTTTGTCTTGTGTCTGACATCAAATGCTAGATAAGTAACGCGTACAGGGTGGCAAGAGTAGTTCTGTTTGCAACGGCGATCAATAACCATAGACGGATGGATGTACTAACTCAAGCTGAGAGGAACTTAATCGGTCCAATTCTGGTTTAAAATTATATTTCGATATGAATGCGCCTTGCCTAACTGAGACTTCCTAACTTGATGCTCAACAGTGTTTAGGTAAGCGGCGGTTTCTGTAACGATCAGCTAAATATACTTTAAGTAATGGGTCTCAATTGTGATGGGTTATGGCTGAGCAATGCATGATAATGTGGGGCATATTTTCATTTTGAAAATATGCCCCTCATTTCATTTTTTTACTTTTGCGACCTTATTTCCTGGGCTCTTATTTCGCGTGGCCAAAATTTTTATGTTGCAACCTGAGTCTAATAGTTGTGGCGGTACTGTAAAAATATGTAAAAGGCAGAACGAGTCTGATATCAAAGGTCATGACGACTTGTCTTCCATCATTTATTCATCGTCGTTTTAAATCTAATTTTCTGTAACAATTTTGCATTCCAATAAGGTTTTCACTCCCTCAGGCATGGTGTATTCGTTGTCCCAGGCTCTAAGGACTTTATCGAAACCACTGGAAAAGATCACGAATCAGAAGACAAACGCTGCATATGCAAATCAAACAGAGTTCGCAACTATTGAGAAGGTTTTCTGTGACCTTGCACATTATTTAATTGCTGGTCGGATTTTGTGGCTTGTCAATAACTTGTTTTTTTTTTTTTATTAGACAAAATGTCTGTAGCTTTAAACTGTATAAATAACAGCGAAACCTATCGGATTACGTTTAAATCGCTCTCTAAACACTGTCAGCACTAACCGCAACAAAATGGTAAATTTCCAGCTTTTGAGTAGGCCACACACCACGAACTTTGTCATAAATGCTTACGAGCTTAGGGGACATCAGAGACAAAGTCGAGCACTGGACTAAGATCAAAAGATCTTCAAATGGTGTGCTTCATTTTTTGCATGAAATGTGTTAAAAAAGCGTCATAAAATGAACTCGTTTGGATAAGTCATTTACCTCCAATTTATTCTACATATTTGAAAACAATTGAAAATAAAAACATCGCATCCCGCTTACACAACCTCTGAGCCACCATATCAAGGTAAACAAAAAATTGTTGCTACAATAGCTGTGCCTACCTACTTTGAAATTTGTTTACTTGTAAAAGTTGTCCTCCCAATCCCTGTACGCGCGGATAAGGGAATTTAAAATATTCAAGCGTAAAAATGTCACCAGCATTTCGTTTGCATTCCCAAACGAGACTAAATAATTTCCATGGTTCTTCTCCTCCCCCGTACAGGAGGTAATAAAAGAAAAAGAAGTAAAAACATCTTGTAATGCCTCGATGGATTTTATGTGGAATTTGTTTGGGAAAATCTACACATTGCTCTGGAGAGATTGTATACCTGTTAAAGATGTGCTTGCTCCCAAGGGGAGGTAGGGTGGGATGCATTGAGTACGACTACAAATCCCTTCTATACACACAAAAACCGACATGTCTTAAGACCATTGTGTATTGTAGCCTTGACGTAGGCAAAAATATGTGCCTACGCACACAGCACCATCTGCCATATGTGCTGATGGGAGATGTGATAAGTAAAAGATATTATTTTTATAGTCCTTCGCATATGTTCTCTCCAAGGGGGATGAACATTGGTCATTCCATTCGACACCGTCCATTGTCACATTCGCTCGATGATGGGTTATGATTTTTTTATGGTTTCACATCATGTGCTTGTCCTTGTCAACAATGTGTGACATTCAAAAAAAAAAAAGGGGGAAAAATTGTCGAGATGATAGATTTGAATCAGTTATGCCATGTTTGCTAAAAATCTATTGAAAGGGCGTTCGTGTGTGTCAATATGTTAAAGAGTTGCCACTGGGCGGGGAGTGAAATTGCAAATGAAACAACAGATGGATATAGATGGACTTGATCACTGAGAGATAAAATTATCCACCCACTTGTGTCAAATGGAAAAAGTTGAGCGACCCACGAAGGAATGGATGGATGAATTTAACGAAACACTGAACTCGGAATGGAGTTTTTCAAGTGAAAGCTGTGGCTGAAGTCCGCCAACACGGATGTTCACGAACCCTTCACAAAGACACAACAGAGTTTCCTCGTGCATGCCAGCCAACATTAGGTATCCACTCAACTGTTTAGTGAAATTATGCCATCCCCAGCAATGTAGCCACATCTTTGTGCTTTGCAGCATTCGCATTGAAACATCAATTCGAGCAATCCCCCGATGCAGACAGTAATATTGTGTAGCTTAGATAAATGTACACCGATTTAGTACAAACACCTTCACATTGTCATCTTGCTCATTCAAAATCCAAAGGACGTGTCGCACATGCTGATGAAATCGTCTTCAATTCATATCCAAGAAGGAATAACCTCTTTGGAAACTTCCTCCCTTCCCCCTCATCTAATGTGTATTGTCACTCAATTCCTCATACTACCTCACACCTCAACACAAACACTCTATAATTTAAGTAGTACAAGGTCCGAAATGAATAAGAAATGAGCGGGAAACTCAATCCAATTGCTGCAATTTTCTTCCAAAATTCATTCAGGCATTTCCGCGTGTGTGTGTGCTGATGCTTTGACAAACAGCCAGATAGTTTAAGCCCCACCCCCCACTATACCACCCACCACAAGAAGACAGACAAAAGTTAAACGAATTCCAAACTCGTAACATTCACCTCAGACTATGTTATAGTGTGTCTCGTCCTTGCACTCCACAGAAACCTATTTCAAACGTTATGAATAGAAAAGCCAAAAAGAAAAAGAATAGGAAAAGAGTAGACAGAAAGACAATGGATGGATGGAAAAGTTGAAATTCTTATCAAAGTAGCACTCGCATGCCGCCAGCCCCACCCACACCGAATCGTTCACTCTCCACCAACAATTGCCTTCCAGTAAAGAAGGCGAAATTTTCATCACAAGTTTTGTGCATGTGGTATGCCAAAGCAAATAGACGCACAAAAGTGGAATCTCCTTCAAATACACACTCATGTTTATAGTCCTGTTGTTTGAATGTGTCTGACGTATGGACCTGTGGAAAGTTATACTAAACAAAAAGTGTGTGTAATCAAAAATCTCTCCTGCACTTGGATGTAGGTTATTGGATTTTATTTTTCGCAATATCCACTATTTGAGGTTATGCTGAGTACTTTTCAAACCGACTGGAAAAGAAAGAAATGCATTTCAGTGTATTTTTCTGAGTAGACAAATTACGTAAGCGTAGCGCTGGGACTCATCGAAACGTGTTGGAAGAAAAAAACGACTTCTTGTTTAGCCGTCACTGTTTATATTGCTGCTTCGTATTAACTAATACAGACTACACCTTTATCGAAGATCCTATTTTAAACTGAGTAATTGCAGGGACAGTCCTGATTGTAATAACCGTCGGTACCGGCAGCTTTTTTGATAGCTGTTCAGAATACTAGTGAAAACCGTTTCTAAAATTGTTTATACAGCTCCGCATTGACAATGTATTGCCCACGGAGTTCGTCAAAATAACAAATATATTTCAGGAACCCTTAGACTATATGATGTCGTTAGTTAGCTAGCTCTGGAATGCACTCTTCGTTCGACTTAATAAATATCCCAGAAAATGTGCCAACCCAATCTTTTACTCTTTTAAAAATCTCTGGGGGAATTACGTTTTAAGAAATGTTTTTCCTGTTTAAGCATTTTTCCTCTATGAAAGGTCGAAAAGCAATAGGTATTTATTTAAGTTTAAGTGCTTTTTCTCTATGAAAGGTCAAAAAGGCCTTGATATTTAATTTATGTGGGACTTTCATGATCCTTGGGCGACTTTAGGTGTCATGCATGGCGTTTGAAATGTATCAAAACCTTTTGTATAAATACATTCCACATTGTGCAAAATACCCTTAACAGACAATTTAAATCCATTTAACCAATTTCAGAGCCAAGCCAGCCATTATATTTTGAATGATTTTGTGCTACGGGAGGTGCCAACGCCCTGTTCTACAATTGTGCCCATATTTTGCAAAATATTTGGTACAAATATCGCAACCAAGCTGCTATAGGTGGCATGGTATAGCGTATTAGGCCTGCTTGTCGTATGCAAGACGCCACGCTCCCTAATCTAAAACAAAAAAATCATAGTTTAGTTTTTGAAAAGCACCCACGGATGCTGGAAAAAAGTTCGTAGGTCCGAAAAAAAAATCATTTTTCAAGGGAAATACTGGTTCAAGCTTCAAGTTACCTCGCTTTGAAGCTATGTAGGTACTTCTGACAAGCAGTACTATACTATATTATCATCTCAGAGCGCTAAATATTTATTTTTTCAAGCTTATCATCTGCGAGCTAACTCTCTGCAAGAAGTTCAGGTATATAGCCTCTTCCTATTTTTTGTTTGTATATGTCGAATATCGATGTTTGCAGAAGACTAAAATTTAGCTGTTGTTCGAATTTAACTCTCGAAGACCAAGCTCTCAGGAGTCCAATTCAGTTTTGCTTTAAGGCAGAGGAAGGAAGCAAGGAGCGAAGACTGTATAGTCTCTGTAATTATATTTTCGGTGGCATCACACTGAGAAAACTAAATTTAAAACTATGGGTAACAAACCCGAAAATGTTTTTCCTACACCCATAACTTAGCAAGCTTACCTATATCTTGGATGTCATCCCCAAATCGAGGCTATTGTAGCCAATAAAGAGTTGCCATAGCTCTTTGAGGCGCGGTTGTTAACGAATTTAATTTAATTCGGGTATGAAGACCGTATACCAAAGTCCAGTTACCCGTTAAGCAAGTTATGCTTGTTTACAACAACCCTTTATCAGTTGCTTCAACTAGTCGTTACGGTACAACAACTGCCATACGGCTATGATAGCTCTTTCTTGTACGGTTCAGTTCAGGGCAAAGTTGTTTTATTGATAACAACTGACTTGCAGCTATGAAAGCTCTGTGCTGGTGAGAGCAACCCTTATTTCTTTCCTCTCTACTGTTATTAATATCGAAGAAATCGTGCCGTTCAGAAGTGTTTTTAAGATCGTCTGGTAAGATTTTTTTTTTATTTTCTTAACTTCTAAAGTTTATGATGCATTTTAAAATAGAGAAAAGAGATAGGTACTCGTAAAACTTTTTCACTTTCCTTTTTTATTTTATTGGAAAATATTTCTTTTAGATCCCTGACATTCCGTAGATAGCTGTTGATGCTATAACACCTAAGAGGGTAGGTATTAACAGCGTTTTTAGAGACTATGGCGGTTATGGGCTTCATAGATTTCTAAAATGATTTTACAGGATAACTATATCTGAGGGTCTTATAAAGCTTTTAATAGGCTATAAGATCCACCGATGTAGGCTCTTTCTGTAAAACATTAGAATACTTTTTTTGGGTTCAGAACCTCTCAATGAGGTTCTAATAGCTCCGTTTGTGGGTACCGCAAATCTTTTAGAGGCTGTGACAGCCTTTCATGAGGCTCTGACTGCTCTGTATATTTGTAACACAAATCTTTGAGAGGCTGTGACAACCGTTCAAGAGGTTCTTACAGCTCTGTATGCGGGTCTTATAGCTAGCTTGCATGTTGTCAAATATATTTTGTTGGTTCCCACAGCTCTGTTTAATGTGCTGTACCCATTCACTGAAGGCATCACACCTTACTTTTGGTTATAGAAGCCACGAGGTTAGCAGTTGGTATACCTACATAAAAATGAGGTGGCGCATTTAGTAGGGCTATCGTACCTCTATGGTTTTCTGAGTGCACGTTATTGGACATATCCATAGATCAGGCACAGTGGTCGAAGGATATTCATTGTGCGATATTATCTATCAAAGCAAGTCGAAAGCTAGCCTTCAGGTTACAGCCGATGGTAAATATATATGATGAGGAGGAAGGTTCGACAGAGCATCTAAAACAGGTCAATATACGTCTGACGAGGCAGATAGTTTTTTGAAATTTGACCCAACTGTAACTTATTTTCGAGCCTATTACATTATATCTGTCGGCGCAGTGGCTTAGTGGTTAGTGTGTTGGACTACTAAGCGAGGGGTCCCAGGTTCGAATCCCGAGAAAAACCCAAATTCCAACTTAAGGTTTTTTTCACTGCGCCACCTCTCGCGAACGTCTGACAAACATCCGAGAGTATAACTGTCATGAAAGAGCTTCTCAATTGGCCGTTTGGACTCGGCATAAAATTGTAGATCCCTTCCATTCGTCCCAAAAATAAAAACTCACACAAGACGAATGGTTGTGAGAAGCTAGGCTTGGGTCCATAAGGACCTGTTGCGCCAATTATTTTTTTATTTTATTACACTATATCAACGGGATAAGTCGTCTTAGCATTGGGGATTTTTTTTTTTTGTAAAAAGTCATGGTTCTGCCAAAATCATCGTTGTACAGTGTTTTAATGTTTTTGACCCGACATCTCTAGATGTTGTCGCCAGGACAATAGCAAAAAAATTGCTAAACGGATTCTACGTCGGCTCTAGCACAATGTAGCAAAAATTACTCTCGTTAGACAGATGAAAATGAAACAAAAACAATTCGTGCGACGATAATGTCTTGGCTTTTATTAAGTGTTTTGATGTACCAATGATAGTAACAAATAGTTTTCATGACGAAACCTCGCTCTCAGCCCATAGTAGTTCATTTTCTACTATGCGGGTTCATTGACCTAGGGGTTGCGGATCTTCCGGACTGCTATCTGCTTGCCGTTTCGTAAAATTCTTCATCGCTGCTCTGCTCTCGTCACGCGCATCATGACTTTCGTCTGGTTGTCAACTGGTCAGCGAGATCAACTTCCACGCATTATTATTATGTGAGAGGGGTTGTTGTACTGCGACCTTTTGGTCTATTGTAACGCCTCAGTGAGGTATATGCCCTCATACGAGTTCCCCTCACATTATAATTCCTTTCGGAATCATTTTAGAGGTTCTTATACTCTCGTTTCTCCTTGGCGGAAGAAATCCGTCCTATAGCACTCTCTCTAGTCCAGTTTCCTTTAAGAATCTTAGGATGAGAGCTGGCTCCAGTGACCGTATTTCCTCATCAGATAGTTGGTACTTGCCCAAGTATTTCAGTCTTTTGTGGGTCAATGCCCCACACGATCCCAGCACGTGTTCTGGGATTTCACTGGACTCATCGCAGAATCTGCAGAGACCTTCTTCAGATATACCCAGTTTCCTGAGGTGTTCCTTGAGTCTACAATGCCCCGTTAGGAAGCCCGTTAGGATACGGAGGTTATTTTTACTCATGCCGATGCAAGCTTGGAATCTTTTCCGGTTGTATTGCCCCAGAAGTTTTTTAGCCTGCCTCATGCCTTGAGTGTTGTGCCAAGTTCTTGCCCTGTTTTCTTTCTCTAGTTTCCTAAATTCTTCTTTGAGGGACCCTATGAAAGCTTCAGATGCTCCCTTTCTTGCTAGGGAGGCTGCCATTTCATTACCCTCTATTCCCATGTGGGCAGGTACCCAGCAGAGGGTTATTTTGTTTCTCTTACCCAATTCATTTCATTTTTGTAGGCATTCCTATACAAGTTTGGATTGGATGATGTAGGAATTGAGTGCCATAATTGCAGCCTGGCTGTCTGACATTATAGCTATATCACAGTTGGTTATGTTTCTGTCGAGGTTGATTTGGACACATCTATCTATGGCATAGATTTCAGCCTGAAAGATGCTGGTGCTTTTGCCCATTGGTTCGGAATATTTGGTTCTATGCCCGTATACTCCCACTCCAGTTCCCTCATCAGTTCTTGACCCATCTGTGTACCAATTTGTTGTGTTATTGCTCAGTCTGTGAATTGTGGATTCGTTGCTCCAGTTCTTCTTGTTACTGAGTTTTGTAACAAAGTTCTTTTGGAAATCAAATCTTTTGATGGTATCGTCTCTAGGAAGGGCCAATAATGGGTGTTTTTTTGACAAGTGAATCAAACTGTTCCAGTGTAATGCACTATTCTCGTCCTATTCCATCTTTGGCTATTCTTAGAATCGTTTTACTAGCATATTCCTCAACCACGAGGTGCAAAGGGGTCAGTTCCAACAGCATTTCCATAGCTGCAGTTGGGCAAGTTCTCATGGCAACTGTAATACATAGGCATGCCAGTCTTTGCACTTTATTGAGTGTCTTCCTTGTAGAACCTCCACGCATACACCTATGCGTAAATGTCGCTGGGCGTGTTGCTCATTGGGATGAGCCAACTAGACAACCTGGGAAGAGCCGGTGCTGTGGCTCGAGGACACGGGTTTGTTGCGTTGCAACACTAGACAACTTGCTACTAAGGATTACTCCAAATTTACTTTTTCGCATTGGCTTTGCCAGATCTTCAGCTTCCCCCTCTTTGTAAAAATGACTACTTGTATGTCAAAAGCTATCTGTATTTTTGCACAAACGGTCGGAAGACAAGAACGGACAGAGGATATGCATCAGTTCAGTAGAATTGAGTGCGGGAAGCAGAGAATAAGCTGCCATGCATTTATCAATTGAGAGAAAACGCCGTCTTACGGACAGCCTCTGATAACACCCGTCTTGACACATTTGGTATGTTCTGCCTATCAGTTGCCCACATTTCGGTGTTCGTGAATTTATGAAACTTCAGAATCAAAAACAAGTACAAATAGTCATTATACAGGGTGGGCCAAATAAAAGTTTCTTTTCAAAAATGCAATAAAATGAACAGAATTAATTTTTTTGAGAGCAAACATTCCCATTAATTATGGAACACAACGTCGTTCAAGTGGCTGCTTCGCAGTAGCGCATTCTGTCACTCCAAGCGAATAATCCGAGATCTTTGTGCAGAGTTTTCCTCACGCTAGTGCGAGTTGATGTTCGTGAATTGAGTCTCACACTCTCGGCTAAAGCAGCTACATACTCGTGCGCACCGTACGCCGATGGGGACCATAAGCTTCTCTCAAAAATAAAAAATATTCCACTTACTTTTCAAAAAACCCATACTGTTTGGGCTACACAACTCACTTCGGAAGTAAGTTCTTGATATTTCCCAACGTTGTTCAAGCGTAAACCGACACATTTCGTTCCGCGGAGGTATTATACTGATTTTCTGTCAATTTCGAGCGGGAAACAGCTGTCAGTGTAAAAATAACCTATGATTTAAAAAGAAACCACTAGATGGTCCACCATTTAGTGTCCACGCTTAATTTTATGAACTCATAGTGGCGAAATTTTCCACATAAAATTACCCATTGTGACGTACAAAATATTTAGTGTGAAGGTTAAAAAGGATTATTAGTATTTAAGAACGCTAAATATTCGTACAGATTTCTGGCTGATTACAACATTTCAGACAATTGCCTATTTCACCAGTTGTACATTCACAGTCATGAACATGAGGGTGTACATTTTTAACATTTTTAAAAATTTAACCCTACTTCACATGACAGAACTCCACTTGGTTTTATGTAGACGTCAAAGATAGAAGATCGTCATAGATTGGCAAGAAATTATTTGCAAGCCCCCCCACAGCACTTGCAGTTATTTTCAGTAAAGAAATGTCACGAATTATAGTCACAAAGTCAACGTTTTTGACGCTGGCTAAAAAATCAAATAGTTAAAAGCCAACAAGAGCACTTTCAGGTAAATTTACCCGGTAACGGAATTATCGTGTTAGTTCGTTGAAAAAAAAATTATTTTGTTCCAACATTTATATTATTTATTTTTGAAATAAACCTTATTGCTAAATTAAAAAAAAAAAAACAACCCAAATACCAATTAGCCCTCTGTAAAAAAATCATTGTCATAACTTAAATAATATTTGAAATGTATTATTAAATGCAAAGCCTTAAGTGCCTTAAGTTCTGTCAAAAGATTTAATTTAATATTTAATATTTTGAAAGCTTTAAAGAAACGTTTAGATTTCTGCTCTCCAACTTGGTACACAAATCAGCGTTTACCTTTAACTTCGCGACTTGTGGCAATCATCTGCAGACATTTTTTTCTCGTGACATTGCCGCAAATGCAAAACCATTGCGTAAGTAAATATGGAACAGGAATTTGCAACAAACTTACACAAACCTGTAGGTTACTGTGACTACATTACCATTGGCTGCACATGGATCTACTTATGCATTTATTCACGACGAGTAGCTTAAAAGAGTTGAAATTTAATCCCAAAAGCCGTCGAGCAGCAAGGCGAATAAAGGAAAAATGGAGATTTTGCAGAAAATCCTAGCGGGGGGTTATGTTGCTGAAAATCGATAAAAAACTGAACGTATAGACAATTAACTGGCATATTTTAGATGCCAACCTGTCAGGACCTGATTGTATTTTCAACACAAATATTCCAATTTAATCATAATAAACGAGAGTAAAGACAGAGAGAGAGGGAGAAACCCACTAGGGCAATCCATCTTTAACTAGAATATATGAATGGAGGGCAATTAACCCTTAAATTGCATACAATACACAGAGATAGACTACAAATTCTCATATTCATTTCGACTTCATCCATCTCAAGCAGTGCCGGAGGTATTTCATCAAAGTCACACCCACTACATACAATGGTCACCCTCAGCCGCACGCACCCGGAATATCTATATCAAGTCAACTTAGCTGGAACAATTTATTGTTGATTGCGATGCTGCTGGCCCCGAAAATGTGCACAGACAACACAACTGGTATAAGTGAATTGAATTATATGGATGAAAGGAATTACAGACCCCAGAATTTTTACGCACACAATATCTGCATCAGTCCCCATGGCGTTATTTGACATCCCCAAAGAGCTAAGAGCTGCTGAAAGTTGCAGTTTAAAATGAGACAAACAGCAAGTATATCTACAAAACAAAGATCTTCATCACATATCCGTTCATTTCGCATATTATGGGCGTCATGTCAAAGACATATCACATCCGAAACAATTTTGACAACTACTGACGGACAACTTTGTGCACATCCGAGTGACGAGCAAGTTCCACAAAGGACACGAAAACTTCTCTCCCCCATCCACTCGCTCCTATATCGCGCATCGTTTCTATACAATCTTCCCACTCAATACATATTAAATTCACTTGGCGTTTCGCTGTTTTCGCTCCATCACTATACACACGCCAACGACGACGACGTCCCTTTTTACAGTCCCGGGGGTAAGTCAATTTGCGGCATACAATAAAACGTAATTTATGTGGTTAACCCAATATGAGAAGTTCTATCAAAGTTATCCTTTCGATGGGTGGCACACTCCGATGGAAAATTTATATATTACCAACGGAAGCCTAACACTATTACTGCAGTCGAACAAATATGAAATGGAGTTGGAGTTCCCCTGAAGGTTAACACGAAAGAAGAGCAAACAAAAAAATAGTAAAAAAAAAAAAAGAAAACCCGAACCAAACGAACACAGTAGACACAAAATGAGAGTACCGACCGGCAAATGAGGGCAAAAAAGTTCGCCGGCAAAAAAGAAAAGACTGCCAAAGGAATTTATTTTTACCGCCGGAAAAAGCGCTTGAAAAACCTTCGCATAATCGAAAATTGAGAGAGAGAATGTGCTACGTTGGCATTTTATGCTCGAAGTGCATATTTTAACTGGATTCGAAGAGAGTTGCAAAAAAAAAAACCGAAGGGAAACGGAACCGACCGATTGAAGGTGGAATATGGACTTGAAAAGGCATTCGCTGAGGGGATGGACAAGTTAAATCTAAAAAAAAGAAAGATTCAATGCAGTTCACTGGAGCTTCACGATTGGCTTTGGCACTTCCATCAAGTGCGGTATAATCTGTAGATCTATTTCCTATTTAAAGTACAAATGAGTTTTGGAAAAAGGGACAAATCCTGCGCTTGTTGGGGCAAAGTTTTATTACTAAACGCCCGAGATATTTTACTACCGTCTTCAACGCCAATCTCATAAGATATTAAACTTTCAAGCAAACATGTCGCCTTCAAAGTATGCCCTTCGTTGTTAATGGGACGTGGATGTGTGTGACAGACTTTGGGTGTTCTTGCTAACTTTGGGCGAGTGACTGCTAAATTTAATGAAATACACTTTTAATGTTATTGCCAGTGGGAGATGGATTTTACGGCACTCATCATAGGGTGTTGTCGGTTCGTCGACCGAAATCAGTTAGACTTCATTGTTATATTTTGCACATGGACCCACTATTAGAAGTTGGTTAAATCATTATTAAAACCTGAGTCCGAGGCAATTGTTTCTTATTTCAAGCATTTCCTGTGAGGTATCTAAAAATGAGAAAAAGCTAAAAGTTGAGGTTGATCTAAAGACTGTTTTTTGGGACGGTGCTTGCACATCAAACATGTCCTTTCTTAAATCGTTTAGATCCATTTCTCATTCAATAAAGATATTTTGCTGAAGAAAAGAACTGATGAATAATTTCCCCAATATCGAGTATAATATCAGAAAAGCTATTTTACTTTTTCTGTCGTTCAGAAATAACAGCTGCAAGGTATTTGCTGAAGTAAAGAAATTATTTGTACTATTAAGAAAAAAAAAACCTTTCCACAAACTTTATGTGTATATCGTTTGTGCGTCTGTAAGTTGCTCAATAACTTTTTAATGGCTCAACCAATCTTCTGGATGTCCTCTCATAATATTTATGTCGTCAATACGCGTAAACAAGACTATCAAAACAGTTCATAGGTGGCGCTGTAGTCCTTGAAGTTATAAAAAAGTCAGCTGGTTTTATATATTCTTAAATTAAGAAACTTAACAAATGCTAGGAATAAATTCATTCGCTTCTCTACGAGTTCAGGCTTCAGGTCCGTTGAGAAGGACAGGGAATAACTATTTAGGTTTATTATAGGAGACAGCTACAAGAAGTTGTCACTTGAGAAATAGCTATTGGCACATAGTTATTGACTCACATTATGTATGTTTGTCGCCACGTTTTTGTAGAATATTTACCCCTATCGAGGTATCCGTTCGGAACGGAATTTTCTCCGAATTGTACGAAATCGGAGATTTTCCGTTCGAGATATTCATTCCGATACGATTTTCGGAAAAATTCTCCGACCACATGTAGCGCACATTGTCGCATTGCGTGGAACCGCGTTATAGCACTTACTTTTGACAGCTACGCTGCACATTTTTCCCCGAAGCTCTCCGACCACTTATTGCTGCGGAATATTTTAATGTGAAATGAACGCGTTTCATTTATTTTGTTCCGAAACGGATACCTACTTCGAACGCAATTTGAGTTCCAATCAGATATACGACAGTCAAATCGTCGAAGAAAAAACACTTAATTCTACTACAGCTCAGTTGTAATCTCATCTTGCGGTCGAAAGCCCAACTTAAAGAATTCATCCTCCAGCCAGAGAGAGCTCTAAGCGGAATTTTTTCCGATCGATAGGGGTGATTGTGTTGCCGAGTCGATTAAAAATGTAGCTGTTGACTGAAATGCATCAAATTGTTTGCGATTCAAAATATATTTGCTATGAAAATCGACATTTAGCTTCCATAACTCACAACTTTGAAGTCAATAAAAACTAGTGGATCTGAGAAGTGCGCTATGGCTGTCGAACTTGCTGTGCTTATCCGTGTTCCTTTTATTTAACAGCTCACTTGAGTTCTATTATAGTCTATTATCGTCTAAAGTGGGCTTTAAGTCAAATCTTGCCGACAACAACAGATTCATTTTTAGAAAGGAGCGGTAATAAAACTATTTGAATAAAAGTCAACTTATCGAAACGAGACCTACGACTAAAGACTTCAGAATGGTTTCCAAAAAACAAAAAATAGTTGGTGTCAAAAAGGGTTTTACAAATCTACACAACATTTAAAAAGTCCTAAACTGAGTCGTGAAACCTCTATTCTTCTACACTGGGCAACCGTTTTAAATTTATAACAAATATCTAAATATAATTTATAAAAATGTGTTAAATATTTTTTTTATAAGATCCATTTTTGCGACAAGTATTTGCTGGATGCTAGTTTTATAACTTTTTGAGCTCCCGGATTTTTTTTTAAATTATCCGAAGCGGCTTTTGACCTTTCAATTTTAGTGTAAACCTTTCTGACGAGTTAAGAGAGTTGATTGAATGATATTGAGAAATTGACTCCATGCGAAAATCCAAGTTCGACATTTTATTTTATAAATTCCCTTATACACAGGGTGGCATTAAATTAATCATAAATTATTTTTTTTAAATTATATATTTGATAACAAAAAAAAATATATTTTGAATGATGGAAATTTTTGTTCTTTATCTCTTAAGTGGTAAAGATGATATCTGTCAAGTTGCTGCCGCCAGTGTTGATACACATTTGCGCCAGTTTTCGCATTTTCCATAACACCGCAAGATTTCCGGTGATAACTGTTCGCATTACTGTCGAACATATTCCGTAAGAACGGCGATTGTCTAAGGCTTGTTGGCATAAACCCGCGACTTCAAGTAGCCCCAAATAAAAAAGACTGAGTGTGGTTAAATCGGGCGATCTTGCTTGTCATGCCAAATCGCCAAAACGGGAGATTACGCGACCAGGAAACGCTTCCTTCACAATATCCAATAATTATTCCGCGCTCTTGCGGATTATAGCATTATAGCGCTTCATTGCTTGTCTAATTTATTTTGCAGTTATTTAGTTCACAAATGTCAAATATGATTGACGTACGACGCCATTTGCATTATAACATTATAACATCTTCCGATAGGGTGATTTATTTTGTATAAATTTGTTTGCTAATTTAAAAAGTTTGCAGATTTAAAAAGTGCAATGGACATACAGGTTAAAGTTACTTTACACGATCGTAAAAGGTTTTTCACACCTATATGTGACTTTTGATAAATGTTCCTTGTTGATAATTAAGGCAAAAAAAAATACAAACCTTCAATTTTGGGAATATCTATGAGTGTTCATTTTTTGAACAATGTGCTCATTTTGAAAAGCAATGCAAAATTGCGACAGCTCCGATCGAATTGAGCTCGCAATGATAATGGAAGTTTCTGAACTGTGAAAGTGTGACTGAACTTACATAGCTGATTGAAGTTTTCGGTATTTGCATCAATTTGCGTTCACATTTACATGCAAGAATCGTTCGTATTGTTTGTCGCTCAGCACTGTGCGATGTTCTTTGTTCAAATTGTATAATCACCCCTGTGATCAATTCCGAACGAATTCGAAGTCATTCGGATTTTGATATTTCAGTGTGTTCAGTTTAAGAAACAGAAGTCAAAACTTCTGAGCGAATCAAGCTGGTCGATAATTCGAAATCCACATTAATTCAAATTTAATCGGAATTGATCACAAGGGTGAATCTAAATGTACCAATCGAGGCAAAGGTTTGTGTTCAATATATTCGAATATATGCGAAGAATCCCCACAACAGGCATCAGTTTGTAGTAGAGACTTCCCCAACCCTCAACTTGTTCTACGTCGCTGTATTTCAAATTTAAAAGGTCATTGTACAGCAATTACAAACAAAAAGAGGATTTATTTTTTTAAGTTTTACCCTCCATCAACATTTAACCGATCTACTACGTATCACGCCCTAAAAACTTATACGAGCTTATACCAGTACATTTTTCAACTTAACCTTATAATGCTGCAGCGAGAATTTAATCATCTGTAACAGAGAAAACCCCAAATCAACCCAACTGACCTTTACCCAAATGCTCTGCGTTTTTCAATTGATAAATCTAAAACCGACTCCCTTGTAAAGTATCCTCCCAATTTCAGGTTCTCTCGCCTCGTAAATGCGTTACAAATCGTTGGTCGACACTGCGTGCACTGTACACAATGGCATGACAAATGAATGACCTAATTGGTCAAAGGGTTAAAAACGTGTTTCTCGTGTTATTGCATCTGCTTATCACAAATGTGCCGCATAGCAGGACTGCTCTTTCATGTGTGTGGACCGTGCTTATCTAAAAATATATTACACTACCCCTAAATGCCATTTATCTACCTCAGAGCAGAGAACATGTTGTAACGGCCAGCAGAACAAACAAAAAGTCACAGCCTATCAATTGTGTTGATTTTATCTTGTAATCAGTGAGATAAACTATTTAAAGCAAATCATTATGAATGGAGAATTTTATGTTTACCCAAATTGCTTGCATCATTGTCCTTGGCAAAGATGGATAGATGGCGGATAGGGAAGCGCTCGCAATGATGTTGCAAATCACTGCACAGTTGGAGGGTATGCCTCCTTCTGGCGAAAAGAAGACTGTTAAAATTTAAGACTGCGATGGTGGCATTCGCAATCCGTTTCGCCAGACAACAATTTCAAAGTCCTACCGGATGTATATTAAGCAAATTATTTTCAAGTACTTAGCATTTTAGCGGCAGGCATGAAAAAACTGAACAGACTCCAGCTCACATCTCACGAACGGAAGTTTCAGGGAGAATCCATCCATTTTTTTTTTCGCTCCCAACTCCAGGTCCTCCTAGTGTGTCGCATCGTACTTAAAATTTCGTTGAACCACGTATATTAATGCGAAGCGAGGAAAATTGCTCGCAATGTGGAAAAAAAAATAACAGCAACTCGCGAACGTCATCTCCTTAAACGGCAGGAGGAGGAAATATTTAGTAGAAGGAGGTATCTCTGTCTATTGCTACTGTGCTTAATTGATGTGAGAGAATGGCCGCGGGGAAGGGATGAACAATAAAAGAAAAAAAAAGAAAAATCAAGCAAAAAAATGGAAAATAAAAGTAATTGCAGTTCTGAAAAACATTAACACATTAAAAAATTATCCCGATTGTCTGGTGATGGTTGGTTGGTTGGTTGGCGGTTGCTGGTTCATGGTATGTGCACATTTCACTCTGTGCGTTGGCTGTTTGGCGCCTAGGGTGTCTTTGCTTTGTTGCTGGCGTAATTATTGTCTTTGATTCTCCATTCGTTTCGTTACCCTTACTATAGGCTGTTGTGTGGTAGTTTTATTTCGTTTTTATCTCTGCACTGCATTTCAAATATCCTTTAACAGCACAAATATAGCTACAGTGGTGACCAAAATGATATGACAGATGATGGGATATTAAAAATAGCGTATTTTTTCTTTTTTTATAAATGGGGGAAGAGTGAAAGTAAATTAAAAAGGGGGACTTATTTAGCTTGTTCGCTGGTCCAATTTTAGGGAAATCAGTATATTGTGTGAAATCTGATACAAAAGGGAGAGTTACGACCAGGAGTGTGAAAACATGAAGGTCTACTGTTTTCCGCTAGCGAATTGGAAGACAAATTTTATAAAAAAAAAAAAACAGCAAAAGATTAAATATTTAAATTTAACTTAACTTAACAATAAAATTGTTTATTGTGTCCGGTTTTTGTATTTGGTTAATAGACGCGCACATAACCGGCAGAAAATTAATGTGAACAGGAACCTCAATGAGTACGATTTCTACCGCTTATAATGGTTGTTGATAATATATTCCACTCCTTAGGATTCCTGCCCAGAAAATGAATGTGTCACTCTCCGCATTCCTAGGTCAACAACCATTTTCATATTTGAATCTATGTATAAACAGTTGTGTTTTCACGTATACTTACGGCCATATTATTCACTCCGGGTGTAACTCAGGTTTAAGTTAATTTTACACCCGATCATTAATCCGCATTTTTTAAACCCGACAATTTTAACCTTTATCCATATTATTCACTGAAAAACATGCATTAAACCCGCTGGATTAAAAATGGATTTAAATGCGAATTTAGAATACTTTAAACCGTTTTAAACCCACGTAATGTCAAATTTCACAAATAATGACATTATTTTTTGTTGTTTGTCACTTGGAAATTGATTTCATTTGTTTTGAGCCTAGTTATATTCTAAAATGCATTAATTATGCCGAAATTTCTATCGAATGTACCTGGATTAAAGGGAGTGCATAATATGGCCGTTATAATCCAAGGAAAATTGAAGTTTAAGGGCCGTTTGCTGAAACGAATCATAGCGAATTTAAGTACCACATAAACTCTTATGTGTCAGTTTATGCCCTGAAAAAAGTAGCCCATAAGTATTTAAGTAGAACTTAAATCGTTAAGAGTCGTATGAGCAAAAGGCCCTAAGTGGCACAACTTTTATTATAAAATTACGCCATTCGTACTACTTGACATCCGGTTGTGCCTGTTCCTACGTGCATTATTGTCGAATAGTTTTATTGAAAATAGTCATCTTAATTTGTGCGAATTTTAACTACTCAAAGCGCGACTTCAACGATAAGTCGTTCATCCTCATTATCCCAGTAGGCCAAGCGATTCGCATTTTGTTCGTTTCGACTTCACCGGAAGAAGCTTTTTGGTTCGCCGGCAAGTTCATCGAAGAATCCCAAGCGATGCGTGTTTTACAAATGGCCGATGTCACGGCGAACGTAAGTGTAAATAGAAATTCGGATGCGTTGAACAATCGTAGGTGATTATTTTGGGTCAAAATTTACAAAAATGAATGGTTGTAAAACTCTGGCCTAACGATCTGTGTTCGCTCGATATCTATTATTGTTTGCGAATGAAACTGGCTTACAACTAGTACTACGCAAAACTGCTGATGTAAGTAAAAGTGTTGCTGATGTAAGTAAAAGGCTTTTAAAGTCGCCAAAAGAGAAAGTGATACAACGTCACCAATTACACGAAGTCGACACCTTACGAACTCCTTTCGAAGCATATGGGCAACATTTGAGCAGCATGTTGTCTAATTTTGACATATTTTCGTTAGACTTTTCTACGTCTAATAATTGTAGAAGTTTGTTAGGCAATTTAATCTGATCTTACGTAACAGGAAACTGTTCCAATGCTCTGTTTGCATGTAACCGCTTAAGCACCGTCGATATTAGGCGTATTTTGTTGAGCTTCGTTCTCAGTAAAGCAAATTAAAGTATGATTTTCGGCACACAAATTACAATAACTACTGCGAGTCTCGAAGTGTCAAAAAGAACGTAGTTGTTGTAATTGCGTGCTGAAAATCCCTTTGCTTTACTGAGAACGAAGCTAAAAAAAACAGGCCACAAATTCGTTCGAACATAACATTTAAAAGTCAATCCGAATCACCTAAATACTAAAAATCACCTGAGACTAAAAAAGTTTTCATGTGAGTAAAGTGTCAAAAACTACGATTATTCGCTGGTTCGCATTTCGCTATTAGCTCTCATGTTAATTCTATCAGACTCGTGGTATGAAAATTCCAAGTCACGCACTGTTTGAAAGAATACCTTACATTTGTGCCACTTAGGATTTCAAAATGGAAAGTATTTCGAGATTCATTGTTAGCAAAATGAAAATTTCTTAAAAAGTGTTTCATGATCTAGTACAACTGCATGGTAGAATATACTTTTTTATATCACGAAGTAAGTCTAAGGTCCAGTGCACACTGAAGATACTTGGCACTGATCTGTAGTTGGAATATTGCAAATATTTTAGTGCTGACGTTTAGTTGCAAACCTTTAAGACTTCGAATCCTTTCCCAGCCATATTAGTTTGTTTTGAGAATTACGCACAAACCGCATTGTTTTCAAATAATAATAGTTAAAAATTCTGAATATATGCAGCTTTCGATAAAACTGTATGATACTCGTAGTTTTTGAAAAGGTCCACCCAGCAAAAAACTACATCGTATAAATTTCCAAATTTAACACCCACCGTTTACTTTCTCTCTCTCTCCTAATTGTTTTTTTAATGGAACAGAGTTTCATTGCGACTGCAAGATTTAGTCTTGACTGTTGACTCCCTCTTATTTTGTGCGGACCTGTTGCATTTAAGGACATGGAATGGCATACGAATCTATTTACCTTTGAATAATTGAATCGCATGATTTCGTACCAAATGCTGGGTGACATACAACACAACGCACCTTTAATCTGCTTTCTCAATCTTGATGAGTGAAAGCTCAATAATTTACCGTCAAATTATTGGTGTCCGACAAGCGACAATACTTATTACGGATTTTAATCGCTTTGTTATCAAACAATAAAAACAAAGTTCAACGTAAAAGCCTGTAGTCAGACAGTCCCTTCGCCCCATTGCTTCAATATAAACGATTACGATCTGGTTGAGAGTGACGGTCGGGGGGTAACGATAACAATAGGGCTACATGTTGTTTTTCTTTCCATCAATGAATGAATGAAGGAACAGTGAGGGTGGAATTAAGTAGTACAACAATGAAAGCAGTGACGGTTACAGCTTATTATAGCCATTGTTACAAAAAATGTATAAGAAGACAATGCGTGCGGACATAATACCACTTACGAAAAAAGTATACCTCTGTTATTTCGAAATTGTTATTCAATAAAGGAAAAGGGCAAATAAGGACGAACTATACAGCTTTTGTGAGGTAAGGTCTTGAGAACAAACTGTCTGAATTTTCTTAAGAGCACTGGACTAAACAGCTGTCAAAGTTCAGTGAGTACAAGATTTATTTATTTCATTTGATCGCTGTACATTGAGAATAAATTCTTAAAATAGTACAGGTAGAGTATATGTATATATTTTAAAAGGAAAAAGAAAACAATTATGATTAAAGACCTGATCCAAAATTTGGTTTAGATGTTCGAATTTAACAAACTGTTTTTTTTTTCGTTTTCTAAATTAAACTTGTATATTAATCAGGCTTCTTGTGAAAGTGTGATAGCCTGTGGTTGGTTAAACAAATTAGCAACGTCCCGTATTTCACAAAAGGCTTGATTTTAGCTTGGCTCGAAAGATTTCCAATCTAGGGTAGAGTAGCGTTATCCGTAAACAGACAATTGTCGGAATTTATTTTTGTCTCATATGTTAAAGCGACTTAAGTTCTTTTTTCACTTTGTTAAATTTGACGAACTAGCAATAAGGTTTTTTTTTTTAAACAAAGTAACTCGATACTTTCAATTCAGTTTTTATTAAATTTATGTCGTTTTCCATTGGTTTCACTCGCGGATCCACTCATTCTGTGATGGAACAACAAAACTGCTTCTGATTGAACCCACAGAAGTATTGGTGATATGCCAAAAAATAACTTGTATAAAATACATAAATATAAAAAAATAAATTACACTTGTGTAAGTGATTCTTGAGAGGATTCTGACTTCAAATCGAGAAGCGAAATTCTCTCCTCAGAATCACCAATGTGCCAATGGAACGGTTTCAGAAGTGATTTTTTCGATTCCGGACTCTCCCGGACGCTTCTTTTTGCCAAATGGAAAACGACATTAGTTCTATTTGTGGTCTTTCATCTACATTCCTGTAGTTGCTTTGACGTTTGACAGGTCCAGAGCTAATTTCTTACACACACCTCTTATTTGATCTTTCTTTAGTTGTGTCAATTAGGTGTTTCATTGAAAACAATATTCCCCGCCAACTGCCGCTTTCAAATTATCCACAACCACCAGCCGTTTTTATAAATTCCTTCCCGTGTCAATTCGGTATGAAAACTTGCAGGACAACCTGTCTAATTAATTCGCAAATCATCTCATCGTTAGGCCGGCCTATTGTTTTCTCCCCACATCTATTTACAACTTGAATAGAAACAGGAAAACAAAAGAATCCTACAATTCTCTTTGGGCATATTTACTTCACATTGTCGACAGCGATGTGTCACTGAAAAGAAACAATTTCGAAAAGCATGCCAATTGAAGTGACTGCCATATGACACAAACCAACGCATACTGATGCGGGAGTAAACATTGACAAATCGATAATTATGAAAGGTGAACAAAGGAAATCGCAAAACAATGCAGCGGACAACAAAAAATAATGAAAAATGATTTTATGAACGACACACTATATGGAGGAACAGCATTGGAAAGAATGCTTAATACCTTTGGGGGAGTAACGAGTTCAATATCAAATCGATGAACATTTAGAGAGGATAAATCTTTCCTCGAGGAATGGTCTCTGGAGTAGGAATATAATATGTATCCCATGAGAGCGATGATGTAGTGTGTGCAAAGCACACGTGCGTATCGAGTGAAATTTAAACGGTTTCTATAATAAAGAAATATTGCACATCAATGGTTTTAGAAAGGGTGCCACAATTTATCTATGTCATCGTAGTTTAAGCTCCACGTTTGGCAGACTAATCAAGCAAATGAAAGTATATTAAAATGTATTTGTCAGTTGGCAAGCGATTGCATTAGAAAGTTCAATTGATGTCTGGACGTGCTGGGGTCGATTTGAGATTGTTATCTCAACTACCTTACCTACTTGTTGGTTTGTTTTAATAAAAGAAGTTGTGATTTTAAGAGGTATTGCCCAACTGTTCATAAAGGGTGGTTAAAACATACAAAAAAAATAAAGAACAGAATCAATAATCAACTCACAAAAGACAACCACAAAAGCATGTCCTCAGGGAGGAGTTCTCTGTCCTATATTGCTTATAGTAGATGACGGCGACGACTCAGCCCCCAAGACCGACTGACAATCACAATCTATTCCCGATTTTAGCTTAACATCATTGCGAGTGGGTTCCACTCCCTCCACATGCAATTATTTACTAGCCACAGTGCAACCAAAAACACAGTGGGTTCGGCAGAATTATGTTATTCTCTAACAAAAAACTGAAAATCGTAAATCATCAACTCAAGTTGTAGGCCAGCGCACTCGGACATGTAAATATTTGAAGAATGCTACAAATTATATTTCTCTAAAAAAAAAAAAACAACTCTCCGATGTAATCAATTAATATCGTCACGCATCTGAAACTATACTCGGAACTACCCACCGGAATTATCCGTATTTTATTTCACAATTGCTTAATGACTTTGTGAAGCCAATAAAATGCTTTTGCAAAAGCCTATTAAAGACATCCAAACGCACAGGATTAGCAACACCTTCAAAAAGTCACATACACACAGTCGTAGGCATCAGTTCAATCAGGATAAAACAAACTGCACTGGCAAAGCATTCTAAATACGGGGTTAAAGTTTATAAAACATTCACAGCTGTGAATGAGAGAAACGCCTCTGGCGCTTTGTATTATCGCCATTTCCCAACGGTTAATGGTGGCAAAAGTAATTGCGTAACTCATTAACGCCTTTTGGTCTTCCTTTCTCTCTTGCATTACAACTAAATGGACTGGAAGAACGTCAACGCCAGGAGAATGAACAGAAAAAAAAATTAGAAAACTTTCAAAGAGAGATGGAGAAAACAAACAAACGAACCATAAAGTGAAAGGCTTTGCTATGAAATCGGCAATCAACCCTCGCCCTTACCGAAGTCGCATTCATTTTTAAACATACAAAAATAAACTAGGGCTTTAAAAGGCATATACTATATACACAAACAGTGGTTAGCGCACACGTGGTGAATGATTTTAAGGGACTCTCTATTTAGCACGTGCATTTCACAGCTTTCAAGGTATTAAACGTACGAAAAAAAAAAATTCATTGACTTTTGTTTGAAAAAGTTGCTGGCGCCCTTAAGTGTAAGTTACTTGAAAAGACCGGTTGCCATGAGCGTGGCCATACAGACAGGGAGGAAAGTTTTTAATTCCATTTGAAAAGTTTTTAAAAGTGCAACTTTGCATGGGTAAAAGTAAAAATGGTGCCACATCCAGTGATTTGCAGTTGGCTGTAAGGAAATAAAACGATAAAAAAGCAAACCTTATGACTTGATAAATTTCTTTGCGAAGGAAGCAATCCAGAATCAGAGAGACAACTATATAAGGGTAACACGCGGAATTGTTATGCGGTAAAAGAAATGTGATTACTTTGTAGCAAAACGGAATTACGTAGGACTAAAAACAGAATGTGCAACAAGCACCGGCAAAGAAAACTTGTGTCAGTCGGGTCAAAGGGTAATTAAAAAAAATACATGGATTGTAGATAAATGTGGGAGGAAAAAGCTATTGACTTCGCGATATCTAAAACGATTCAAACCATAAGTTTTATAAATTTTTTAGGTCGTAATGTGAAAAGCTCAGTTTACATCAGTTGGACAAAAATGCTTCTGTAAGAAACAACATATTTTTATTAAGATACAGCTTTTTTTGTTGAATGAACATTGGAAATAGACAACATAACAGCTTGAAAGTGCTTAACCCGCTTTCAAGCAAAAGCTCACACAGGAAGGGGCAGTAGGAAAATAGAAGATGAAAAGCTCTCAGGGCAAAGGTTGATGCTAAAAAAAAAATTCTGAACGATTCAAATGTTGTCTCGGGAAGTTTGAATTAGGTCCTAATGCCAAAGGCTAATTTTTTTAGCTTTCTCGATTACGTATACGTAGTAAGATAAAGATATTGTTTTCGTACAAAATTTCGAACTCGATATGTTTATCCATTCTGACATTACGATGATAGAGGAACTCAAATAAATTGCACGACTGGGTTGAACGAAACTTTCTCGTTCATCAAAAGTTTGGTTGTTTTCTTATTTTATTAGGTAGGCATATGTAGGTAAAAAACTGAAAAACAAACAGTGCAAAAATAAAATATAGGAAAGGTGAATAGTGTTAAATAAAATTCACCTTTGGGTAGTTCACCTGATATTACTGTACATATCAAATGACAATGTGAGTTTTTAAAAGTTGAAGCTCTCAGTAAAAGGGAATTGTCGCAAGTTCTGGTCAGAGAGTTATAAGTGCCACTGTACTATTTTATAGGCTCTTAAAGTTTACAAGATTTTTGAGTACGAGGACAAGTTTAGTAGGAGTTTTTCTTTTCTGATCTGTTAGGTCATGTTTTTATTTTGATTAGAAACGCTGGTATAAGGTGTCCTTGATTGGAAGCAGTGTTCGTGATAGATCTTTATATTTACATATATGTTTATTGAAAGAATTCGGAGATTTGCCTTTGAATATGCGTTAGCAGTTATAAACTGAATATCCGTATTGACGTGTGTGGTGTGAAAATGAAGTGGGAGTATCTGATTGCGGTTGGTATTTTTTTTAAGGTGCAAACTCAATATGGGTTATATTTGGTAAAAATAAGGTTTGCTTAGCTTTTATTGCATTTTTATTAGAAGTGGAAAATTGAGATTCTACAAAAAATATACCATAGATATGTGAATACAAATCGGGATTTTTGAAGTAATTTTTGAGAAATAATTATTAATCTGATTTATTCGATTTTTTTGAGAAAAACTAAGTATGGCATCTTATTTAGAATACTTTTATTATCCTTAATAATTATTTTGATAAAAATCGTTAGAGCGGTTTTTGTAAAATTTGACAGGCAAAACAGTACCAAATATTGCAATGTTTAGTTTGAAAAATTCTATTTCTTTACTATTTAACTGAAAACCGAGTACAAGTTATTGTTCGGGATGTAAGCATTATTTGATTTAGAATGTTTTTTTTTCGAAATCGAAAATGGGGTTTTCGAAATCCAAAATGGGGTTTTCGAAATCGAAAATGGGGTTTTCGAAATCGAAAATGGGGTTTTCGAAATCGAAAATGGGGTTTTCGAAATATGAGCAGTTTTTTTTAAATTAGCACTTTCGGTGAATCGAATTTTTGGTACTTTTGAAATTTGGACATATCTGGAAAACGGTCCATACGATTGTAACAAAAAATCATTTCTAAACTGCTCATATCTCGAAAACACCATTTTCGATTTCGAAAAAACATTATAAACGAAGTAATGCTTACATTCTGAACATAATCTGATACTCAGTTTTCAGCTAAAAATGTCAATATTTGTTACTGCTTTGTCTGCATAATTTTACAAAAACTGATCTTACGATTTTGATTAAAATGCATATTAAAGATATGTATATATAAGTATTCTAAAGAAAATCCCGTACTTACGTTTTTCTTAAAAAATTCGAATAAATCAGGGGTCGAATCGCCACTTTCGTGAAGGAGCTGCACGTTCAGCGAATTATGTTTATTTTACATGTGAAACAAAAACAAATTCCACGTAATGCTCGTTCACGGACGACGCGAGTCGACCCCAGTTTTTTTAATTATTTCTCAAAAATGACTACACAAATCTCGATCTATTTTCACCAATCTACGGTATATTTTTGTAATAATCTTCTAATAAAAATACAATCACTTTGGATGAACGAGAAAGTTAATTTTTTTTTCCGTTTGTACGTGCAAATGGGCCATGAGTCAATTTAAAAGAAGGTCCATCGAAGAATGGAGGAAGGAACACTTTCAAGACAACCCTTGGCACAAAAACATGTGAAACAGCCCGTTTTAATTGAGTGACATGATCTTGAAGTTGTATTATAATTGGTTCCGAAACTTATCTTAACTTAAAAAAATCTCTCTTGTGCCACAGGCTGAAAACTGCACTCTTTCCGGTAGCTCAAAGAATTGGATTATAGGTCGAGGATCATATTGATTCACCGCAGAGAGTCTTCTTTTAAAATGACTTTGGCGCGATTTTACATCATCCAGTTAGTTAAAAATCGAACGTAACACGACCGTATGTCAAGATTCCCACATAACAAGCAGGAACCTTCCTTAATTATTAATGAGCAATATGAAATGAGACAACTGTACACCACCACTAAATCCCTTCCATCTTCATGCGTCTTCATGTAAAACTTTAAAAGGATCTTAAATTTCTCCGAGGCGAAATAGTGTCACCACCAATGATGAATTCACTTCCATTTCGCCTACAATTGTGTTTGTGTTCCGGCGACCGACGGTGCAGTTGATTGTGCTGCAATTAACTTGAGTGTTTGGAGAACTAAGTAAGTGTTTGTTCAACTTGTTCTCTTTCGGAATGTCGGACAGTTTGTTTGCAATTCTTCTGGTCTCTAAACGCAGTAAATAAGTTAAAGATGCCATCATTAAATGGATTTGAATCATTCAATCTCTGCTCACCACTCGAGTAATAAATGGTGGCAACCATCGGCATTTTAATTGCAATAAACCACTCACTGACAAGCCCAAGAATGGCTATTAATCATTTTTCGCTGCCTTGAATCTAATCCATCTGATGAAGTAAACGTGCTTTGGGCGCTGCTTTGTTATCTTTAACCCTCCTTTTAGTATTGATGTTGGTATTACTGACAAATGAGTTTACTCTTGCTGACAACAAGAAGTAATGTGTCCCCAATATTTCCAGCTTATGTTTGATGACCTCCTAATCCAAGTTATCTTTTATTTTGTTACAGCTCCTGAGAGGCAACACCATGCAGATAATGTGACCCCAGCTGATGCGCCGTCTGATGATGACAAAAGTGAAGATGATAGGAACTGCTCCACGGAAGTGATTTTTTCATCCTCCATCAGTCCTGAAAAGGGGCCGATGACACCAAATACAACTCCTCCTCCATCGGCAGAAAAAGACGACTCCACAGAGCATGAAAATGTGCCGAATCCAAAACAACAAGAGACCAGAGTGGAGAACATGGACAGTTTGGAGAAAGATAAAAGACCAACGGTGGACAGGTCAATTGTCAGCGAGGTATCAGCTGATACCTCAGGAAAGGACGAAGAATCCTTTGAAAGTGCTGAGGCGTTGACGTCGAATTTGGAAGAAAAACCAAACGAGGAGGAGGAGAGAGGAATGTCTGAGAAATTGGTACTCTCCGATACTGAACCTGAAGATATTGGAAGTCCTGCTGCCGAAGTATCCACAGAGTCGAATCGATCCGGTAAAGAACCAGCAGACAGTGAAAAAGAACTTTCGCAGCAGCAGCATCAAGACAACTCAGGAATCTCAGAGGCAAATCGAGTTAACATTTCCAACAATAGTGAGCAGCATTTCGAAGATGCTTCCGATCTAGTTGCCACAGTTATACTGAACAACTCCACTGAGGCCGATCGCAACGAGGCCGATGCCGTTCTCAATGATGTCTGTCAAATAGCAGCCGCCGAAAGTGCGGCGCTGCTCGACGCAGCCGATGTGGCCTATAATTCTCGACCCAATGACGACGACGATGATGATGACTTCACGTCGGTGTTGACGCATCCAGAGGTGGAGAGATCACTGCAAGCGGCAGCCTCAACACTTGTACCCAATTCACAAGAGATCGTTGTGGCAGCGGCAGCAGTCGCCGCATCTCAAGTAACCGATGCTGACGACGCCGAAGATACCTTTGCCAGTGTGGTCGCCGAAGTGGAACGCTTTACAAAAGACGACAATCCAGGGATTTACTCCGACGATGTCGGCATCACCGGAGCCGATGTAATGATGGACAATGTACAAGCGAGCAATTCGCTAGACATATTCGATGACGATGATGTTGACGGTAAGTTAAACGACGCATATTTTGGGGCGGAGTTGGATTGTTTGGAAAAAATCATTTGAATGGAGTTTGAACACATTTTGGTTTTTAATATTTTTCATTTTTGTTTTTGTTTGATTTCTTTTTTAAATAGCGTTTAACCGAATTCCTTGAACGATGTCAGATGTGTTAAGTATGTCGTAGCTCAAGGAAGGAGGTTTTTTTTATTTTCCTTATAATCGATTTTTGTATTTTTAGAAACGAATGTTGTTAAATGTGCATGGCGTTGAGTAGTTGTTACTTGTAGCATCCGCGTTGTGTTTTCATTTTTTGTTTTTATTATTTTCCAAGACCCAACAACCATGTGTGATTAATGACGAATCCTGACTGGATTATCAATAAACCATTCGATGAGAAGCAGGAGGTATACGTAATTTGGTATAGGTTTGTTTCTTTAAAAAAAAATACGCCAATTCATAACCGAAATTTGTATCAGAAGTCAGCACGTGTCTAGGTTGTTGATGACAAAAGACTTACAGACAGGAAGCTTCAAGTTAGGGCGATTTTTTTTTGTGTCGCACACGTTTGTGGCAATGAAAACAAGTAGGCACAACTAGTTGTCATGGAGAGGTTGATTCGAGCTCTTTTTTCTTATTAATGTGATTTGTTTGTCAAGCGTATCCTAATTAGAGTTGATGTATGCGTTGTATGTATTTTCACTCACTCCTTGAATTTAATTTTAAATTGTTGCAACCACCAAGACCGAGGCTGTGTTGATGTAGTAACCCTATTGGATTTGTCGGCGGGAGTTTTATTATTGAAATGTGAACAAAAGCGTTGGAAGAGTAAATGCTATCGAGAAAGCTGATAGGTAAGCTATAAAATGAAGGTCAAAACTTAGGCTGCGAGACTTGCTGTGTGTTTTCAATTCTAAAATAAACATATGTCTTTCCTTTTCAGACGATTTAAACATCTAATTCAATTTTTTTTTTGAGTTTAATCGATGAATTCCACCTTCACCTTCATTTGAAATAAACAAATTAGACAAATTTGTTTGCATTTTAATGGAAATGCATTGACAGCTTAGAGTTTTAGCACCTACTCCGTGAATAATTTGTCCATTAATATTGAGTTGATCCAAACTGATGCCTTGGATAAAATCACGTCCTAAAATATTGTGATTCTGAAATAGACTCGAATTAACAAGCTTTCTAAAACGACTTCAAAGCTAGTTCTACTGTAAGTCTTCACTGGATACGCTCTCTAACAACCGACGAAGGGGTAGATGTCTCACCCAATGTCGGCCTACATTGTTGAAAAAGAAAATAAAGCTGTCGTGCTTTGTTTTCCTACGAATGCCCGCTTTTGCTTGGAAACCTCTGTTGAAAACTAATGAAATAGCTTAGCCGCTAGTGGCTCATAGTACAACTAACATTAATAAACACTACGTCGTACCCTTAAGCATGAGTTTTAAATCTAACACAATCCAAGATAGTACTAACTAAATACAAGTAGACATGAGTGTTTGTATGGCAACCTCTCACAATTACTTAAATTGAGAAAATTGTATTTATACCAATTTGTTGAAAAGCTGGTCTTCAAGTTCCGCTAACATAAAATACAAACTTGATTCTGCATTGCAAAACAATCAAATCCCACTTTAAGTGTTGCGCATTCGCTCTTATCTTTTTTTTCAGAACAATAAATTTTCATATAAAGACCTAAATTGACAGTACAGACATTCACCAAGAAGAGTGAGAAAACAATAGAAAGTATAGCATCTTCTTAGGCTAAGTATGGCTTACTAAATCTTAATTTTATTATTTTTCAAAACAATTTCATTGTCTTAGATATACTTGTACCTATTCAAGAAATTATTCCCCGATAAAGGAAAGATGCAACTCAAAAACAATTCACTTTTTATGAAAAAAACAATAAAAAAATCAACAAATCCCGCATTAGTTGTTACGGCACAATTTGTTAATTTGTTGTAAAAAAAAAAAATACCAAAAAAATTACTTATAATAAAAACAAAACTACAATGTTTAAGTGTTGTGTTTTTGTTTTACAAAAAATGCAACAAATGTTTCGCGTCAAGGAATATTTTGCTGTCATTCAAGCACATTGGAGGACCTTTGATGGAATCAATGAATTGGAATTGCTGCCAGCTGTTGTCGACCATCTACTCCTGTAGATTTGTTCGAAATCGATTAATAATTCAAATAGATTTTCACAGATATTCGTTTGTAGGGTGACATATTTTCTTACTGAAAGACCAAATCCGAAAGCATCTCATTGTTATGGGTTTCAAAGGCAATTTGCCCTTTGCGTAAGAGATATTGACTTGGGACAGTTGATTTATTTTCAATAAAAACAATTATTGAAATAGACAAGTGCTGCCTTGCCGGATTCCCCCTTGGCCTTAAAATGTTTCTTGTCGAATATATTTGACATTCATTTTGGGATGTATACATCTATGTGATGGAAGCCAATGGAACTCTTTTGATTTACTTTATCGAAGACTTTTTCAAAATCAATAAACTACCGATGACGCCTAATTCAGTTTCCGGCAGCTTCCAGGAATAGATATCTTGAGAAAAAGGTAAAAAACCACTCTGCATATAAGGGACAGTCCTAGCTATAAAAAGGACAATAAAGTTCTTGGCTCTGAACAACGAAATGTATGCTCCGCAGAACCTTCATTTCGTCAGGTTTGCTTTATGGACGATCATTAGGAAACGATACGAAGGCGAACAAGATTTAGTACACGAAGTCACAAAGTTGAATTGAACTAGAATATTGAGAGGAACTTCACGCAAGGGAAAAAAGCGGATTTCACTTAAAAAGACTAGAAACTCGACGCAAAGCTACCCATTTCGTATCACGGAGTAACGACACTGTGTTTCTAATTGAGTGTGGAAAAGCTGTGAGTATGCAAATAATAGGAACTTTAAAAAAAAAAACATCGTTACCAGAAAATTTCTGAAACACACAGAATCAAACTTTCATCCTTTGAAACTCAACAGGCACTCTGACGCGTGGACTTGTAGTTTCGTTTCGCATCTGCATATCGGTTATATTTTAACTAATACGGGATACAATATGTTTTAAAGAAACTTTAAAACCCTTACCTTTTTATTTTACTTCAAAGCCACAATCAGTTGAGTTTGTATGGAGGTTTTTCTTGTACCTAGATTCACTTTGCAAGGCACACTAGTAAGAAAAGGTTTAAAGTCAAAAGCAATTTTGAAATTCTACACCATTAAGGGCCGTACGACTCATAGCGAATTAAGTGGCACATAAACTCTTATGTGACAGTGTATGCCTATAAATATTTAAGTAGACCTTAAATCGTTAAGAGTCGTACGAGCAAACGGCCCTAACATACATATGCACATTAGCAAACAACCCATATACAAATTTATGTCGACTGCTTTCACTAGAGTCGTGAGACAAGTATTGTTCTTTTTTTTTTTTGTTAGTGCGATCCACTATAGTCCCAGTTGATTTCAAAGCTTGCAGTTTTATATTTTCGTCATAGAGTTGATTTTTTTTTCGAATCCTTCCAATATCCGCCGTTTTTTTTTTAAGAAAAAAAAATTTACAAACCATTCTTAAAAATAATAAAAATCTTAACAATTATACACACACACACAAAATAAAATAAAAATAAAAACAAAAACACAAAATGATTCTTCTATTTTAAACAAATGAAATTAATCAAAAACTCCATTTACTCCTCATTGTTTGCCTAATTGAAAAAAAGGCCAATCCCACATGTTCCTTCACTTTCCAGATGACATCATATCAAGCCTGCGTATGTCATCCGGAAATATTGATATTGGTCACGACAAATCATTACCCATACAGGTGATCGAAACCGAAGTGATGGCAATACCCAATGAACCGGATCTCATATTCGACAAGCCACTGGGAACAACCGCCTCCATCTTGGGCACATCAATGTCCACAACAAATGATACTCTAACCGGACATGGACACTGTTCAACAGTGGACACAAATGCCAAGTTATCTCTGGGCCGGATATTTCAATCGGTTAAGTCGTACGTCATGTCACCGGGTGGGGACAAAAATGCTGCCTTGCAAGATTAAACATTTTATTACAACACTAACAAATGCAGCTAGTGTTTGGTTGGTATATCTGTATAATTTGTTATAAACCCAATGTAACTAACATTTTATTTCTTTTACAGACACAGCGGTGCACAGTAAGAGGTAAACAACAAAATTACAAATAAGATACGGACAGAAAACTCCTTAATAAGAAACCACTCACACCACATACTGCATAGCCACACGAATTCAATTTTATTTTTTTTATTTTTATTTTTTTGTTTGTAAGTTATTGATATTTATATGTGCCGATTAAACGAAGTTTCCATTATAATTTCCGTGTAGATAATTTATATAACTAATTAATTCCTACACAACCAACAGAAACGAAAAATTCTATTATAATCTTTTTTGTTGTGTTAACTAAAGTTGTTACGAGTTATTTTAATTAGGATCAGAAGACAACAAGGCAATGGCCTTAAGCATAAGTTAAATGTGAACAATCCAATTAAATGTAAATTTGAGAACTAGGACAAATTTGAAGCTTCTTTATCGTATTTTTCTTTTCTTGTTTTTTTTCTTCTTTTCTTCTTTTCGATACGAGTACATTTTTCATTATATTACATTTTGTAAACTGTTACGATTGTTTTTAAGACCATACACGTATCCTATGTATATGTATATACATATATTTATATACAAAAGAAAATTGTATTTTTTCTATATATATGTAAAAAAAAAACAAGAATTAAGAAAAGAATCCTTTTTAAAAATAAAAAAATAAAAATGGAAACATAATGTTTTCTTTGTTTAAGTAAATTAATTTGTATTGTTTGTTTATTTATTGATTTAAAAAAGAAACTTCTGACTCGCCAAGGCGAAAAATACGCACTTCGACCTAGAAGGTCTATTGTGCCGGTATTTAATGAATTAGCCAGAAACTGGCTTTGTGGATATGATAAAGTAAGCGGGCATACTTCAAACTACGAAGGGCACAACTCACTTGTACGATCTTAAGATAGATAAAAAACGTACGTTAATGATAACTGATGCTAGCGTCCTGTCAACTCAAATGTCAAATGACACGCGATTGTTTGTAATTCTTCGTCAACGAAATAACCTCCGTTTTGGTTTACTTCTTCAGTTATACGAAACACGCAGTAACGAATAATACATCAAACTCTTGAGCGATCAATTTACTAATAAGATAATTACATCCGAATTGTTTTGCTAATTTTTAGGTTAGAACAGTCTACATTGATCTATATGACGGGTGCAAGTTTCTCCTCTCTCGCGAACGCATTTACGTACCCTAACCTAGAAGCGCATAAGAAAACGATCTGGTTGAAGCCCATATACTATGTCATATTATATATGTCATGAGCAAGCAAAAGTGTTTTTCCGATTCCTATGTGGTTTTCGATTGGGCTTCTTCAGATTTGCTCTCAGATTTCAGATTTCGTGTGTCTAGTCGAATATAAAAACCAGAGACAAATGATACTTGATATTGTCTCTGATAAAAACGTCACTTGCTCTTTTTTGTGTTGATATTCGTGCGGTTTGAATATGTCTAGCCTTCGACACTCTTTTCTAAGCGTTTTGCATTTACTGGTTAAACTTTATATTAAAACATTCTAAATTTGCGCCCGTATTGATTTCTAAACATTTGTACACAAATAATTAACAAAAATAGATCCACCTGATGCAATACATTTCTTTGCAGTTAAAAATTTCACGAAAACGTTAACAAACTCCACAAAAGTGATCTGAAATCTGAAAAATATAATGTCGTTTTCCATTGGGCAAAGAGAAGCGTCCGGAATCGAAAAAATCGCTTCTGAAACCGTTCCATTGGCACAAAAAATACTCTTCTGGTGATTCTGAGAAGAGAATTTCGCTTCTCGATTTGAAGTCAGAATCCACTCAAGAATCACTTACACAAGTGTAATTTATGTATTTTATACAAGTCAGCTGTCAGCCGCCGTAGATTATTTTTTGGCATTTCACCAATACTTTTGTGGGTTCAATCAGAAGCAGTTTTGTTGTTCCATTGGATCACAGAATGAGTGGATCCCCGAGTGAAACCAATGGAAAACGACATAACTTTTTTTTTGTTCCAAACCAACATAAAAATTGCACTGAGAGCAAAAAAAATGCTCTGAGAGCGCCTAATCGAATACCACAGTAAATTCTCTTCTCTTCCGAATAATTCACTGATGAATAACAACGTTGGGACTTCGTCCTTCTTCTTCTTCGACCAATAAGCCTGTCTCTTCAATTCCGTCCTTGGCTACCAGCCTTTCGTCGAGAGCAGCATTAAGACATCCAACCAATCGATAGTTGGTTAAATTTATTAATCAATTGATACAAAGGTTTTGTTTGGTTTGGACAAAGGTTTTGATCATTGTGAATCAAATTGACTGCTGTGACTTGTGAATAAAATAACTTTTTCAACATTTGCTATTGAAAAGCGGGCTTTTCTCTCGTCTACTGTCAAAGACAGACAGAGGCAATCAATTGAACATGCATTTTAAAATATTGTAACTTATATGTTGGCTTGTTCGTAGAATTATTTTAAGTGAGATGTTAAAAAGAAGAAGAGAAGTCACATGATAGGTCGTCAGTAGTGCGAAAAACCTATAAACAACAAAGCTTTTCTATCGTCAATTTACAAGTCGGGCGAGCAAGCATTCCAAAACAAGACACGGCTCTATGTAGCTCGTCTCTGGATGCTGTCATAGGGGGTTATTGAAGAGATATAATTTGTCAACCATGTAATTTTCTGATTCAAAAGGACGATATGGGCCAATAGGATTGATAACAAATGGCTGTAGTCGTTTCAGTTAAACCCGATGTATTTTGATGTAACAAGGCAGTGGTCCGAGTTGAGTTGGCACTTGGGATGCGTAAAACATCCAAAATGTCGAATGCGGCTATTGGAATATCAGTCAATTTGATTGACGGTAATAGTCATGTCCAGATTTTTCAGATAAGATTATATATGAATGTTTTTTTTTTTAGCAACTTCTCTCTCGAAGCAGTTCTTGCACCTTTGCGGTTTTTGCCTATTTCTTTGCTGCATGTATACGGGGCTAATACGTAATCAACCATTAAAACTCAAGCAAGTACAAGCTCGATTGATCGACCCGTCAGTTTACAAGAATACTTAAAACTCGGGCTCCAGTTACGATCGCATTTAGTTCCATTTCACTATAAAGCGAGCAACCAAATGTCTTATGCAAACAATATAATCAACAAAAATTACCCACAACAGTAAACATTCAAATGCTATTGGATATAAACTCCTAATCTATTATTATGGCGAGTTCCTTTTCCACTTCTTCTTGCAACAGACACTCGTACTCATCCTTAAAGGTGTGGAGTTCCCCCTTTTCATTCCAAAATGGCAACATTTTTTGTTTCCATTGTATCAAATCGAACAAATAGCAAAAGCTGCACCACGAAGCCCTCTTAATAAGTTCTATGTAATTGGGAAAGATCTGGTACGCCCTTAACTTAGCCATAAGAAATGTTGCAAGTTTCTCATTTTCAAAATCTCTTAACTTCTGAAAGAGATCCTTTGCTTCGATGAAGTGTTGTCTGGCCTGAACATGAGTAGATGCATTTTGGGCATGGATTCTACCCAAATACATTAGGGCGTGTGCCTTTAAGTCGGCGTAGTTGTAGTTCTCACTAATAATTAGCGACAGTTTTAATTTTCTCAGAGCCATTCGGTGTGGGGATAAACTGTGAAAGGAGAACCATTCAAATCTATTGAAACCAGGCATAAGGGAAGATCTTACTTAAAATGGCATATCCCTAGCCAGAGGTAGAATTCACATTTGTTTCGCGGGGCATCATTAGCCATTATATGATTCTGGAGGCCATTTAACACTGTGAAGGCGGACTCGTAGTCTCTTCCGCTAATAAGGTACTCCGACTGGCGCAGTGTTGCAATGCAGTACAGACTGGTATTGACACTGATTCCAACTAAGTGAGAAATGAGTTAGAACTAAGCGGACTGTGGTTAATTCGTTAATTGCGAAAGCACCTTGTTCAAATGTAAGAACAGCCTTCTGCGCCCAGTTGGCTGCTTTCTGTGGGTCGGTTGCCGATTCTATTTTGGCCTGACGCAGAAGTAATTCACAAAGCCTAACACAAGCGTCTTCGTAAAGAATATTGCGGTCTCTGTCATTGGTATACCACATAGTGTCCTTGCAGGTCTCCAGCGACTTTGATATTTGACAAATGGCCTCGATCAAGTGCTCGTCGTCTAGAGAAGGTAAGAAATTCACAAAACTTCAAAAACACTTTTAAGCACACTCGTACCTTTCTCTGCAAGTACGACTCCATACTCGAAACGAGTCCGCGATATAACCTCAATACAGTCTTCCTCCCATTCCTTGGAAATTTTCAAAATTATACTGTAAATCTCTTTTACAAGCCAGTGAAAGGCATCATCCTGTGCTTGAATCATGTGTGCTGTTTGAAGAAGCAGCTGTAGCGTGAGTTCCTTATCGCCAGTCATGCGGTATCCAAATTCGGCTGATTTAACATTTTCCACAATAGCCAGCAGAAGGCAATTAGCGTCGCGAACACGTTTTTTGAACTTTGTGTTGTTTTGCATGAGTTCATTCTCTTTTGTCACCAGCTTGCTGAAATATTTAGCGGCTGTTGGACATCCGTCTTCATAGAGATTCTCCTGAAGGACCTTATAAATTGGACCTTGTTGCAGCTGGATATCGTTGGTTCCCATATGACACGCAGCGAAGTGTTTGCTACCAGAACGACGTCTTAGTTGTTCGGCAAAAGATGCGTAGTCCGCGTCTTTAGATGATCGCATCTCAGAAATTATTTTTGTCAGATGCAGGTCGTTGGTTTTTTTCTGACGTGATGCAAAAAGTTTGCTACCAGATCGATGTCGTAGTTTTTCGGACAAATTTGACGTTGAGCTGTCTCTTTCTTTCTTTTTTGTTTTTGAAAATTTTTGAATTTTTATAGGCTGCTGGGCTGTCTTGATTTCAAATAAGAGTTTTGTGTTCTGTTGGCAGTAGATATCTGGCTCTTTGGTGTGTGATATTTGGACATCTATTAATATTTACGACTAGACATCAAAATTGAATAGCTATCGGAAGGCAGGGTTATATAGACAATATTATGGGCAGTAATTTAGGTGTTGGTAGAGGACCTCAACAAAGGTGTGTGCTTCCCTTACATTATTTTCAATTGTTAACTGAATGGAACTGCCAGCTCATTCTAGTGTCTAATCTGTTGGTTCGGGAATGACCCAGTATAATTCACCAATCAAAAATCAAGTCAATTTTTGAAAGCTTTTGGATATTTCCATCTCTGTAGATGGCGCTATCTGCTCCGATCGATATCCTATGAATATCCATAAAAATGTATTAGCAGCCATCAATATCAATCAAAGTGTAGGTAACAATATTATCCCAATATCAATCAAATATCAGTTGATGTCGCATCGAAGTCGAATCCTTCTATTGAAGGAAAAACCACAATCGAAGTGACAAATAAAGTAGAATTGTCGTGTCAAATAAACCTAACCTCTCGACGAAGATAAATTAAGTTGTAAACACAAACTGTAACCGGAATCATTTTCGCACGCACAAATTTGTCCATAGACATGCGTTTTTGACATCGGGATTATGCATAATTTACTAAACAGGTTTGCAATTAAAATCACACGTGTGCCCTATAAATGCGAGGGTGGCACGTTTTCGCCATCGCTTCCTACCTATATTGCGGATTAAATTGCAAATCAATTTCGCTTCAAACCATTTGAGACATCTCTGACATACCGACATGCCACTGCAAAAGCAATAAATCTCTTAAGGACAATAAATTCAGGACGAATACGATGTCTTATGCTATTCTTTTGGAATTTTTTTGCGCATGAAAATCACAACGTTATGATGGCCGCGATGGTAAATCGTGCTGAATGGACATTTGTCAGAGTGTTAAGCGTGAAAATAATAGTGAAACGAACAGCAGGGCAGAAGTTGAACAAGGCAGGGCACAACACAAAATCGAATACTAAAACACACCTTTCTTGTATTCGGAAGTAATTATGTTGTCAAGGTCCTCACTCTTTAGCCTTACACAATCGAAGAATCGAATGGTGGATTTTGAATAAGGGTGAGTGTTTTTTTTTTGTTTAGATTCTCGTGGGGCCATAAATCATCCGATGCATGTCAATGCGGTGCATAAGAAAAATTTACCATCTACATGGAAAGTTTGCTTCTTGTTGCCGAATGCATTTCTATTGTGATAAGTCACAAGTAGAAGAATAATTTTTGGCATTACCATAGCAAACACACTTTCCCATTCCCATCCCACATTAAATTCTCTTAAGTTGTTTGAGCTTGCGGCAGCGTTGCCAACCACTTTTAACGAAAAAATGAATAACTTAAAAAAAAAAATTTTTTTTTTTCAATAAAATAATACAAAAAAATTATTTTTAGGTAAAGTGAAACAATAAATAAAAGATTAAGCTCAAATATAAAAAAAAATAAACAGCTATCGAATTTGTTTCCAATTTCAATCAACCTACTGGAAGAGGAAGCTGGAATTATTTTTAAAGATTGACAGATAAATTGTTCGTAAAATGTGCAGAGTTTAAAATTGGAAACATATTCTTTAAGACCGAGGTTACATATAAAATTCTTTTTTTTTTGCCAGATTTTTTAAGAATGTTCAAATATTTTATAAAAAAAAACATAAAAAAAATTGAACAAAAAAGTGCCCTTTTTTATGGTAGCAGCACTCCTAAAAGCATTCGCTTTTTCTAACTCTAGTTAAACCACGATTCCCATACCCATTCAATTCAATTACATTTTTATTGATTCAATTTTTTAATTTTTTAAACATTTTTAAAAAATTTTTGCCAAAAAAAAAAATTAAATGTAATATCGGTCTTAAAGAATGTGTTTCCACCTTCAAACTAGATATGAATGAATAAAAGAGATGGATATCTTTCGTACGTCTATTCCCCCAAAACCCATTTGTTTACATTAGGCGTGTTTTTTTGAGCTTCGTTCTCAGCAAAGCAAAGTAAAGTAAGATTTTCAGCACACAAATTACAATAACTACTGCGAGTCTCGAAGTGTCAAGTAGAGCGTAGTTGTTGTAATTGCGTGCTGAAAATCCTACTTCACTTTGCTTTGCTGAGAACGAAGCTCAAAAAAACAGGCCTATTGTTGTTTTTGTAATTTCAACCCCCGTCTGTGAATACTGTAGGTCACTCGTATTCACAGACGGGGGTTGAAATTACAAAAACAACAATGTAAACAAATGGGTTTTGGGGGAATAGCATGTTGCTAATGGCCGGTCAACCTTCCTTTTGCTTTTATGGGCATCGCGTTGTTAAATTGTTTTGTGTTTAGTATTAAACTTGTTAGGTCTTTGTTAACGCTTCGATTAAAATAAAAAAAAATAGTGAAATATACTTTTCTATACTAGAAAAGAAATGAGCATATGTGCGTGACTTCATGAATTTTTCGGGAAAACAGCTTGTAGGCAGCCGCCTTTCCACTGGAAAGTTATATATCACTGTATTCCATTATCTTTGCTTCAAGATCTTTCCATTTTTCGATCACTCTATCTGTCATTCCTTAAAAATAATTCCAGCTTCCACTTCCGGTAAGTGGAATGAAATTGGAAACAAATTTTAAAGCTGTTTGTTATATGAATACAAAATGTTTTGTTTATTTTGTTATATTTATGTTTTACTTTTGATTTACTGTCGCACTTTACCAAAAAAAAATATTTTAGCACAACATTTGTGCTTCGAGCTCAACTCGTTCCCTGCACATAGCGACATCTACATCTCAGCTTTACAACTGGACACTAACCTTCTCAAATTCAAAAAGTCAATTTATTTTCTCAACAAACTTATTGTTTTAACTTTAGAGAATAAAAAAACAAACTCCGCAAAGGTATTCATCCATTCATGTGTGTAAGTATTCATAAGTGAATATAACCTGCGTTTGTAGCTCCTACTCTTATTTCACAAAATGGTTGCCAAAACAATAACACAAAATGTCTTGTAATATGGTAACACTTATTTCTCACATTAAATATCATAGACTACAATCCAAACGATATAATGAGAAGGTAAGTTTTCGGTGACACCGTTAATGGCGTCTGTTGTTCTCTTTGAGATATGATAGGGCTGTTATCTGCTAGGTGTCGCTGGTTCTTAGTTGATACATCTATCTACTATCATTGCATATAAACATTTCTTTATATACCCTCTCAACTTTCGTTCCAATTTCACGAACACTGGTGTCGTTGGTAACGCAACATTGGTGTCGCGAGTTCAATGATTTTACCCCATATCAAAAATGCCCAACGCGCCTAAAGAAGTTATCACTTCAAAAACTTTTCTACTTAATTGTAGGACGCCCGGGCTTAATTTTGAGGTGTCAAAGAGTGGTGTATTCCCTTGACAATCAAAAGCACCTCACTTTTCCAAAACTCCTTTGGCTACTTGTCAAACAAAATTTGAAGCTTTAATTAAAAATAAATATTTCCCGACAACTACAAACGTAGTACGACCGACATTTTAAAGTCTTAACTGATATCCTATGCCTATTTTTGTATAAAACGTTTACAGATTCTTGAGTGTTCGTTCACCTCTGGATCGCTGGAATAGTTTTTCCACTCTGTGGCAGTTTTTATTTGTGTACAGGTCTGTTTCTTTGTTCCGGTGACTGTTTTTCGGACCAGTAACTTTTTTTTTATTTTTTTAGGACCGTGTCAGTTGGGTAATAATATCGCTGTTTGTTGCGTTGAGCCAGCTCGCAGGAAACCTATTCCGGAGGTCATTATTTGTTTCTAACGACTCCAGATAGTAGCTTCTTTTGGAAAGCCCGCTACTAAACATTTTGCGCCAGTTTTCTTCACCAGGCATCCGTTGAAGCTAAGTTTAATTTGTGTTCTTTAAAAAATGTAAGGTTATAAATAGAAGCATCCATTACAATTTTTTCAAGGAAGCTTCCTGCTTCATGGAGTTTCAGGACTACAGCGCTTTCTTTATTAATAGTATATCCATTTTCAAGATTGCCATTTTTCCCCAGGGAACTAGCAAAAAAAATTCCAAAAGCCCGCTTTCATAACCACCGCATCTTTATGTAGCATGTCCTAGTAAAAAATTCATTATTCTCATGAACATTGCCTACCTATTCAAAAATTTGAGCTGGTAATTTTCTTAAGATGAGTGCCCTTTAACTGTATTTTAATCTTAATCCTGGATCCCATAAAAGCATTCTCGCGTAATGAATCCGCTTAATGGCCTTTTATTTAACAGTTTAACAAACGCTTATGAGTTTATAGCCCGTGAACAGTTTATGTAAATATCTTGCTTACTCAACATTATAATCAAATTTGACTTATGGTGCACAATTAACTATCCCCCGAAGGACATACTGTCAAACCAATTAATTAAAACTTTAAACTTTGAATACAAAGCAACAAAAACAGCAGCAGCGCCCGAAATCATTATCAATTCCGAACACGCACTTTCATCAACTTATCCACTGAAGTACATCGAGACAGTGGAACAAAAAACAAAAGATTGAGTAAACGTGCGAGAGCCCACAAACTGCCTCTTTTCAACTCACCCCTGAATGGAAACTCCGGCCACCTCCTGACCCACCTCTACAAAATCGAAAACTAGGCCACGGCGCGCGATGGCAAAAGCAAATAAAAACACCGGCACATAGCACGCGTTTCAAACACTCAATATTATTCCTTTTCGCATTCAACACAACAAGTTGTGTTATTGTTTGAAGGCGACAAAGAACAAGCGCCGGGCCATCAAACATGTTCCAAGTGTCCAGTGTTCGGCTTGCCGGTTGCCGCTTGCATGCGAAAACTCGCAAACACACATGTGTTGTGTTGTGAACATTTGCGCGAGTTTTCACACGAAAAATACGAAGAAAATTGGAAAAATATTCCCTACATCGAGCAGCAACAGTATGGAAAGGAAAATTCTGCGGAAAAATGGAAAATCTCATCGTCTGCAGTGGCAGTTCTCAGTCAATGCGTTGACTTCGGGTTGGCCGGAGTGACAAGTTACAAAAACGGAGCACTGTGTTTGGTTCGCCGGAAAATCCCGAAGAAGTCGACGAAAGCGTACTTTATGATCGGTATTCCGCGGCCGAAGTGTAGTCTGTTCGAGTGCAATGAAATAATCATGAAAATGTTATGCATTTCCAGAAAGTGATAATAAAAAAAAAAGTAAAAATATAATTAAGAAAATTTCCAAAATTATAATTTAGTGAATAATTTTCGAGTGAAAAAGTGTTAACAATGGTGGAATACGATTCGGCGGACGAGGCCAATCAGGAACTGCTGCAGAAGCTCAAACATCTGGACGTTCGGGTGGAGACAGTCGAGGAGGGCGGAGGCGGGCTCTGTCGGAAAGGCGGCTGGAAGCTGCTCAAATGGAAATCTGCTTTGAATCATATCGGATTATTGATCTCGCTGTCGATCTATTGCGGTGTGGGTGGTGTGGTGAGTACCCATTAATTTACTGGATATGGTTTTAGCTCCAGCTAGTGAGTGAAGTGTAAAGTGGCAGAAAACTAAAGCCCACGATCTGTATATCGAAAATTAGGACGATGACCACGTGCCGGCTGAAAACCGCCGCCGCGAATGTTTGCCGATTGTGGAATCGGGAATGTAGCGAAAGGGTGTGCTGTGTCAACCCGTGCCTTATGGTTATTATGACACATGCTGTTGTTATTTTTCGTTAACATGATAGAAAATATCGGCATATACCTAGTTGGAGTGTTGAAATATACACAGTCGACAGTCCTGGTTGTGTATGGTGCTGAGTGTTGTCAACATTTTAATCACGTGCAAGGATGCGGAAGAGCCATTCGGAATTTCAATCAAAGTTGTACCTATTTGGACACCCACATGGGATTTGGAAAAAGTCTTTTTTTTTAGTCTCAGCTTATTCTGCTGTTATCGTGGACAAAGTGTGATGACATTCATTCATTTATGTCCGTGCCGATTGAATTTTATCATCCTGTAATTAGTAGGAACAAAAGAGTGTGAAGCTCGCCGTATTGTGTGCGGGAGAGTCTTAGGAATTTAGTTAAATCTGTGTTTGGACTAACCGCTCCATTCGTAGACGTTTTTCAGGGTGAAAAGTGCAAAAACGCATCTCGCATAGTGGCACCGTTCAGTACTCGAATAATGTGATGAGTCAAACATCTTCAGCTTTCAAGTGATTTTTATTTTTTTAATTTTTTAAACACATTTTAATACTTTAGAAGTGTATACCACGATTGTGTATCCGAAAATGTAGTAAAATTCAGTTTGATGGTTAATTGTAATTCTCTAACAGATACGACCGCAATAAAAAAACGAGAGTTTTAAAAAAGCAGTAACGTATCAAGACTGTATTTGTTTCGAAAGTAAAACTTATTGACCTTCTCCAATTAGGCAGATCTCATCTACCAAAATTGACTGCGAATAAATGGGCACGATGCGTCAACTGCGCCATTTGTTTTGAATTTGAGAAGTTGAATGTGGTTAAGATTTAGGTGAACCAAAAACAAAAACAAAAACACACCTTTCCGACGTCTCTTCAATACCTTCGGAATCAAAATATTCCTTCAGAATTTATGGCACGAAAAACTAGTTGAAGAGGTTTCGGAGGTGCTCGCACATAAGAGGTTTACGGCGAGTTATTTGATCGACCTACAAACAAACGCATTTCTTTCTTCTTTGAAGACATTTTTATACCCTCCACAGGTAGGTATATTCACTTTGTCATTACATTTGTAACGCCAAGAACGAGTCAGCGGAGACCTCATAAAGTATATGTATTCTGAGATCACATTCTGAATTAATTCAGCCATGTCCGTCTGTCTGTCGGTCTGTTAAAAGCACGATAGCGCCCAAAGGAATATGTCGGTCAAGTAGTTCTGGTACCTCCCATACAAAATCAATATTAGACCCATGTGTATCTCTGTATGTTGAAAACACGATAGCATCCAAAGGAATGAACCTAGGCGAATGAAATTTGGCGAAAGGACTTCTTTTTATCGTCGTTAGGTTGACATTCAAAACGGGCTATGTGGGTATAGTAGTTCTGCTACCTCCCTTACAAAACCAATATTAGAAATGTGTTTTTGTTGAAAACAAAATATCGTCGAAAAGAGTCCACATAAGCGAGTGAAAATTTGTGACAGCACTTATTTTTATCGTCATTACGTTGACATTGAAAATGGGCTGTCAAGTTGTTCTGGGAGGTACCAGAACAACTTGGCTGCAAATTACTGCAAACAGAATCTTCTTTAAGGATATTTATGTTCAGTTGGATCAAAGGACCGGACAAACAAAGTTGAGCTGCAATCATTGCAATTGTATAAATTTAGCAGAAAAAACTTTTACGAACAGAATAGGTACATTCTCGCTGCCAAACTACGCCCTCTAGCTGGGAAAATTTCAGTGGCCAAGCCGACACCTTAATTGGATTTAAATTTAGGCATGACTAATTGTACATTCACACCGCACCTAATTCGGCTAAATTCAACATTTCAGCCCAAATGTCCAGCATTTCGCCATACATTTTCCAACATTTCCAAATGTTCAATTACAGTGAAATGTTGAATTTCGTCGCTGCATTTGTTAGTTTGTCAAATCGAACAAACCTCTTTACATATTCTGCACGTCATTTATTGACTTTTCAGCCCGCTGACAATAAAAAAAAGTAGCTGTCAACAAATCAATAACTTTTCATCGCGAATTCCATACCTCTATATTCAGTCAACAATATGTTTAATATATCTGAATTAGCACTTAAATTCATGTTTAAATTAATATACGTAGCTAAAAAAATGTTCTTTAGGTTCAACCACTTCTAAACAGAAAAAAAGATCAGTAATGAATTCTGACACTAGCTGTCATTTGAAATGTTGAAGTTTCAGTGGGAACGCCAAACTGGATTTCGAATTTTTTTTTCCGAAATGTTGAATTCAGGTGCGGTGTAAATGTACTATAACCTCACTTCATTCTAGTCATGAAGCGACTCTCGTGTATGATAGGCGCATACTGCCTGACGGCGAGACTTTGGTCGTTTTTTTTCCGTGTTTGACTGTCAACCCATCGTGGTTCTACTAAAATGTTCATGATATTTAATTTTAACATTTTCTCAACCTAATTCCAAGAGTGACATACGACATACCTATCTCTTTTTGTATTCTTCCGTTTTTCTTCAGAGAACTTTCTCCTCTTTGGTTGTTCTTAGTTCAAAAGAGTCCTGAGCAGCTTTTCATTGGTTATTTTCTAAGACAATTTAAACAGTATTGCAAAATAACCCTATGGCTTAAAAGTAAGTGCTCGCCGTCTTTCGTCTTTAAACCATGTTTTTTTTCGGTGGTCGGCATCCAAAAGGAAAGTATTTTATTTTAAATCGTATTAGATGTCATGTTTTCATGTTTTAATTCGGGAAAGCGTTTCCCACACTTTTGATGACGCACATTTTTGGATATTGTCGGCAGTTACGTTCCACACGTTTTAGTTAGCTCGAAAAATTGTTACTCAGGAGCACCAAGCACCACCCAAGCTCAATTGCCACTTGTTGGTTTTATCGCTACCAATACACCAACGAGTTATCCTGTTCAGTTTCTGACAATATGTCTCAACCCTTCCCAATCCAACCGCCATTGACAAGAGTCCGTTCCTCGGCACCGTTCTTCAGTCGAGATAATACCTACTCACAAAATATTGGATTTAAAAGCACTTAACTTTCTCTACTCCCTGCCCAACAATGCTTACTTGAGATAATGAACTAGAACCGAGGTTGATGATCGTTGTTTTGACAGTAAATATATTTAGCCCAATGATATAAGCCACAGACAAAACATACTGAGACCCCCAACTTGCAATCCTCTTGCCGCTGCCCCCCTCAATTTATTTTAAAAATTCGCCATTTTGTTTTCCTATCGGTGTTATGTCAATTTAGAATCCGTGTGACACGCAAAAACATACAAAAATAAATTCTGTCAACCACGGCAACCGTGGGGAAATGTGCTAGAGTTCGGGAATACCACATTTTTACATTTTTGAATGCCATTCAAAGATGGCATTAGATGCAAGTGCGGATCCAGGGGGGTGGGGGCACAGGGGCACGTATGTGTAAATTTTGCTTAGAAGAACTGAAGAAAATTTGCTCAAAATGTTTTTATTTTCCTTCAAACAATCTACATTGTTTATTTTTCATATATATTTTAAGAAAATAAGTATTCCTATGAAAAAAACTATCCACACTTAACGAATAATTCTAAATTCAACGGATAAAATTCTATGACTATGAAAAAAACTTTGCCCACAGCGGAAGTGGCATATGAAAGGTGTGAGCTTGTTGGTGAGCCGGAAAGTTACGTGACATTTGTCAATACGAATTTCTATGCAACAATACTAGCGCACCAAATGGTGACCACTCCGTAAAAATATAGCTTGTAGGCAAGTAACGGGAAATCGGCCGAAGTTGGTGGTGGTCAGCTTCTCTCCACTTTTGCTGTCATTTGGTTGAGGTTCATAACTCTGTGGGAGAGAGATTGGTGTATGTAAAGAGCACTAAAAGTAAAAACAAAGATTATGTGTATCTTCGCAACATCAAAATAAATGTTTAAGTTGTTTAACTTAGCTGTGAATTTGTATCCACACCAACTATCATGTCCCTCCTAAGGTGCACGTTTGAGGTCGAGTGACTCGATTTGGTAAACATTTTGGTAAGGCGGCTTTATCGCAGGATTTGGCATATAGTTTGCGATTTTTATTTAAGACCTCCTCAGTTCCTTTCCATGTTCCTAGTTCTCTTGACACGACCCACTTATTTGGCAGAGGTAACAAGCCTTTTGTGTGCACTATTTTACCTACATCCTTTTTATTGCTCAGGGTTTTTTTTAATTGTTTATTACTTTTCTCCGTAAGGTGGCGCTACAGTCCGGGTGGACCCAGGCCTCAACCAAAAGTATCTCCATTGAATTGTTTATTGGCCATGAATTTTTACCGCATTTCTCAAAAATAGCCGTACACCCCATTTTACTCGCGAATCTAAAAGAAGAAGAAGATCCTAAGCTTTCTTTTTGTTTAGGTTAAACTATGATGGACGTTGTTTTTTTTAATTTTCTTGTGGTATTCTTGAACTCTTTTGTTGCCACACACACACACCTTGTGAATGTTTGTTTTTTGATTCTCTAATTTTTGCTTTCGTTTTGGTATTTTTTTATTATTCTCTTTTGGGGGGAAGAAATATTTGGAATTGCTTTTGAAAGATAGCCCGGCAATTAGTTTGTACAAATTATCTCACACTCAGTTACTCAAATAGGGGAGATGGTTGTGTGATGTATCTGTGTGTGAAGTTGATACACAGCGCTTATCCCGATCTAAATGCCGTTGATGGGGTAAATGATCTTCTCTTCCTTTCTTTTTGTACAATTGTGTGTAAATATTGTACCGACGTCGAAGGTCGGCTGATTAATTTTGGAACTATTTGTTTCCCCGCTCGCTAAAGGCATCAATCGAATGGTCATGTTTGTTATAGGGCGAACTTAAATGCTCATGGCAAATTGCATTGTGACTGAATGGGTTTGGTGTTTATGGACGGACAAGGACAATAAAGATGTACTGCAGACGAATAGCATTCGAGTGACGAAAAGTGTTTCGATTGAAGCTTTCTCTGCGAAATGGCCATTCTTGTTGCTTTGGTAAATGAAACGATTTACATACATTAGAAAAGTTAAAACATAGGTTATGGGTAGAAGAGAATAATTAAGCTGTTTAAGGAGTGATTTAATATTTGTTGATGTTTTTTTGAACATAAGGCTAAAATTTGCCTTAAATTTAAGTCCGACTTTATGCGATACTCAATTCAATTGTTAATTTCCATTCAAGCTTTCAAAACGATTTTCTGGTACTAATAAAAGCAAGGCCTCTTGTAAGAATGTTCAAAAAATATACGTTCCTTTTATGAGAATAAATTATTCTTCAATAAATTGTTTAAAAAAAATACTAAAAGAACTGGCAGGGGGATGCCGGGTAACCGGCATTTGACCTTTTCAGTAGTTGGGAGAGGTAGGGGAAAACCCCACACACTGAAGTACGAACAATGTGGTCTTGCGTATTCATATACAGTGGACGTCAAGTATAACGAATAATATAATGTTTGATGTCGTTCACTATATCAAGCGCGATCGAATTTTTATACTTTTTTTTTTTTAATAATTCATTAAAAAATGTGTTTATTTGAATCGTTTTTATTTAATATTAAACTGAATAGATGATGGCGCTGCCATTTAAATACATTCCAATTTATATCTACGTTCGTTACATCGGATAGCAAATCGTGGGCCCCATATGGAGATACTAACGTAAATCTAAAAAGCTTTCGTTATATCACAAATTCTCTATATCGGATACTCGTTATAATGGACGTCCACAGTATTTTGTGGTTATAGGTAATTCCTTAACAACAATTATTGAAAGCAATCTTATGGATTGGTCACCTACTACAAACTCTGGGTCGTTTAGCACGCGGTCAACCAATTTTGGCGTGAAGCCTGTGAAGCTTTAAGTGCATGAAAACAAATTAATTTTAAAGAGCTTTTCACAAGTTTCTTAACGTACCAAAAGGTAGCAAGTGTAGGAAGGTAGTGTCTTTTACATTTTTCGCACTTTCTATGGTTTAATAGACCGAATTGACCTAACACTTATAAGCCGTATTTATATAGCTCTTGAAATTGGTTGGTCTCTCCAGGTTTTCCTCACCCACAACAGGCAGAGCAGTTGGAGACATTCACAAACTAATTTGGATAGACATTTTTATGCAACAATAAGCAGTTATAAACCTCGATAATGCCTAGTCAGTAAAATGCGTTCTTGGTATCTGTAAAAGAATTGATAAAAAATAATAAATTTTCAAGTCTTAAGAAAAGAAAAAGACCTAAAGTGCTTTAAATAACAATTTCTAGTCTCTCTAAATTCACGAAATGGAAAGTAAAACTATTGATTACTTCTTAGATTTGAAGTCTAAATTTAAAATGGTTAATAATTCTGTACTAATTATTGCAATTTTTGACATTTCATGACATAATTGTCGTATAGGACCAATACCACCAATACCAGACCATTTGAAATGTCATTTTCTTTGAAGTTGGGTATCTCAGTCCAGTACAGTGGGGAAGTTCTAGTTCAGTAAGTCTGACAGCTGTCTGACTAGATTTATGCCGGTTTTGATTGGCTGAAATCGGTTATATGAACAGCTGTTTCAGTTGACGTTTGTGGAGGGGTAGCCGACGAATCTAGTCAAGAAATTTGTGACAGAGTACTAAGTTGACAGTTCGCATATGTGGCTGACATAGAAAAAGTGACGTTCCCGACCAATCTAGTTTTTGCATATAGGTTACATCTTATCCTGACCAATCTAGTTTTTGCGTTTAGGTTACATCTTATACAGACCAATCTAGTCGACTTAAGATAACTCGATTTATGAATGTGCCCACTCTCTGCGTCTGCTTGACATATTTACAAATTATTTTACGAATTGGCACATCTGCCTTATGCTGGGCCAGGTCAATGAGAATATTTTTCCCCAACTAATATGCTTTTCTGTCACCTTAAACATGGTCCTTTGAACAATAATATTCATATTAAATTGAGCAGCTCTTTCCCTCTATTACTATACTTTTGCGACTTAAAATCAGAAAACAAACAAAACCAAGTCATTGCAAAGTTGTGGCACTGCAATTACGTCAAAGGCAGTTTAAATTATTGATTTTCTAAAAATGCCAAAAAAATGTATTCCAGCAGTTTCCCGAATTCGTTTAAATTATGAGACCATAATGCTGGTGCTGCCCAAACGCATAACTTTGCTCACACAATGTAGAAGCACAATAATTCGCAGAAATATTTTGTTTAATTTTCGATTTATTTCTATTCCATTCATTCACCCAAATTTACACCTAATCAATCCGATATAGCCCGGACCGGGGAGTATTTTGGTTTATGGCCAAAAATATCCAACCAAACAAAAAAAAATAACTACACAAAAATATGCATGCGTGTCTAGATTGAGAGAGAGAATTATTGTTTATCCAAAGTATCCGCAAATCGCGATGAATGTTTTGTTTTTTATTGAGTAATATAATTGTTAATGAAAAATGTATAACATAAAACATGTTGGTGTTTTAAAAAAAATAGAAACCCATTTTCTTTACACTTTAAATGTTCGTATCAGAATGCAAAATGGTTGATTGATTGAATATGATTTGAGAAATGAAAGACCTCTTCAAAAAATATATCAGAAAACCGTTTCCGTTGAAAATATGAAAATGTGTGAAAAAGTAAAAATTCGATTGAACATTTTTATGAAATGAAACAGATTTCTAATGAGTTCCTCTTAATTTCCACATCGAATGAAATCAAATTGTTTGATTATTGATTCAAATTCAATTAGGTGATTAGTGGGAAGGAGTGAGACGCACGTTCTCGTTTTCGGCGATAAAGTTTTTTAATGAACGCACGTGTTTTCACCATTTTCACCTGATGAAAACACAACAAAACAATAAACAATTGGAACGAAATAATAAACTTAACCACTAGGAGTGGAGTGGATGAGAATCAGAGGCCTCTGGTGGACTGTAATAATGTGCGTTAATTTTTGGAACAAAAATGTTCAAAGGCCTGCGCAAGATTTGTTTGATGATTTGAGTTTTGAGTAATTGGCACAAAGGAAATGGTGGATATATTTTTCGTACACGGATGCAAGCGGTGTGCAACTTATTTATGCAAATCAAAATTGGCAAGCAAAAAGATTTTGCTTAGAGTTAGCTCAATGGTTGGTGTGCTTTATACTCGTATTACTGAGCAGGGGTTCAAGGTTCAACCACCGGAAAAACACAAACTAATCTTTAAGGCTATTTCCACTACTAGCAAACATTTGGGAGTACAACTGTCCTGAGAAATCTTCTCTATAAAGATTGTAATAGGATTCGGCACAAAATTGTAGGTTCTTTCCATTCCTTACAAAAATTAAAACTACCTCAAACCGATGGCAGGAAGCAGCTTTATGAAGGCTAATATTATGCTTTTGTGGGCGAACTAATTCTTTACTTATTTAAGAAAAAGCCTAGCGCAAAAGTATGGAAGAACTTTACAATAAGTTGAGAGCTTCTTAGTCCATCTACGGTCTACCTACATAAATTTGGTAATAAGATATCGAGAAAAGCTGCTATAGAAATTGTCTGTATTTACATTTAATGTAAATATTTAATATTTTCCCGGTTGACGTGAAGAATACCGCACTGAGTTGGACGAAATTTTCTTGGAAATGTTCGTCAAGACTCCGAAAAGGTTATAGTCTGTATGCCATTTATTGCCACGCCTTCTTCTTGGGAGCGTTTTTTTCCAATTTTTTTTTCCAAATTCACTGCCTTTTCCTCAAAAAACTGTTTACCATTTGAATTGTTTGTGTGACCTTATCTTACCAAAGGCCTTCTTCACCATTGTTCTTTTAAGCGAAATGTGATTCTGAATGCTTCAGCTAGGGATTTTCAATCACCACATCTGGTAACACTGACTTATATATATATTTAGAAACGTTTAATTACAATTTTCATTTCTTCATTAATGGTGTGGCAATTGTTTTGTTTTACATATAGACGCAGAGAAACCGGAAAGCACTTCAATAATATTTGATATACACGGTGTTTTCCTAGCCATTTGTTAATTTAAACGTAAAGTAAACATTTTGTGAAGATGTATAAACTTTTGTTTTTTAGATAAAGAATTAAAGACTTTAAAGCCTCATTTTTTCATTGAGTTAAAGTCCGCGGCCAAGACATTGACGGTTTTTTTTTATTATATTATTTATTATATTATTTTATTGTATTATAGCCTAGTTTGTGAAGGCTCTACAAATGTAGTTTGAGAGCTTTAAAATTTAAAACAATAAGCATTACATGCATTAAATGGAAAACATACATTACATAAATTGAACAAATTAATAAGTTTCAAATAACATTTAATTTTTGCACATTAACAATTCCTATTAAAATAAATATCTACCCATTATTGTCACTCAATATGTCATATTTTGACCAGTCATAAGTGTTAATTAATTGACTTCAGAATTTATGACACAAGGTAGAAAATTTTACCTTTCCGGCGTTTGGGGCAGTTCCTTTCCCAACACACTGTAGCCGCTAATTTTAACAATAAAAGCAAAAAGTCAGATGAAGAAAAAACTATTATTGAATATTTATGTTCTGTTTTTGTCTGGGAATTATGTGTACAATGTTTACAAAAACAAAGAAAATAATAAAAAGCGACCACAGTTCGATTCGCCTGAGAATAGATAGACAAAACTTCTGTTCCAGACTGCAAGCGAAACAATATAAATTCGTTTTCAATTTATATCATAACGGCCACTAAACCACCGGCTGGTGGGTGTTTATTATGCTCTATGTTGAAAGAACCTATCTGTTAAAATTTGAAATTAATGTGCTTTCAAATTCTAACTAAAAAATTATTTTAGAAAAGACGTTTCAGTGCTTAGGCATTTTTTTCTTCTTATAGAATCTTCACTATTGGAACTTATTAGATAAATAATCTTTGGCATATTTTAAAAATTACGAGTGTGTGTTGGCATATCATTAAGAGCATGCGAGCAGCTCTTGACGTCATGGTAGTTTGGCGAAACAGGGGAATCCTTGAGAAGCTAAGAAAAATGCAAACAAAAGTGTTTTGTTTATTCAACGTTGGATTGCGAAAAAGCACGAACCGTGCTGACTTTCTAAATACCTAGAGAGCTTGTGCAAAATGACGCTATTCCAACTATTGGCAGCTGCATAAAAAAGTGGGGATGCGAATGTTGGCGTATATAAACACTCTTTCGGAATGAGTCACTTTGAAGGGGAGTTTGAAAACTTTTCCCAAAGGTAATTAGCTATTGACCTTGGACTTGGTTCGGATGGCAAGGGTAGTCAATTTTGTTGCATAAGTACGGGGAGTCACATTGTCTGCTTGAAATTTGAGATGTCACTGAGTCACTGATTCTGTTGAAATGTATTTAATAAAGGGGGTATTTCAAAATGAGCACGACAAGAGTATGACAGTAAGTTATTTGATATAATAAATAAAAACAATACGTGGCGCAACAGGTTGGTATAGGGTGCCTAGCAAGAAAAAATAAATCATAATCCGTCACTTTCGCGGCATAAGTGTGAGTGAAATAAGTCGAAAATGTATGATTTTCAGGTAAGACGTTTAAAGTTTTGCGTCACACTAAAAAATGTTTTTCTTGTTAATTAAAAACAATATACAAAGCTCGTATACATACAATTGACGTATTTGTGTCCCTTTAAATATACATTTTTATAAAAGAGGCAATATTTAAAAAAAGATGTTTTACAAAAAGCTGATAGTCCTAAATGTTTATATTCTTATTATGTCGCAAAGTGTCGTTTTGGCCTGAAATCAAATAAAAAATGTCGAAATGGCATAAGAATCTTACCTGTTTGTTTTTGTGTAGCTTGAAATTTTTCGCAATACGTCGTTTTGGCGATACAAACACAACTACGCGACGCACAATTAAAAAAGTGGCATGCAGGTACAAAAAATTGCAGGATTGTTGTAGTGGAAAATCGAAACTACACTTTTTACAATGTGGAAAGTAGAAGTAGAATTAAGCTGATTAGGCAGAAAAAATATACTTTTTTTGTGGTCATTCCTGTATAATTAGCTAGAAATACAAATTAAAATGTCTTTATTTTTGAACAATACTTTCGAAGACGTGACAAGAAACACGGTAAAACAAACTTTGTAACTGGAAAGAAAATAAAAATAACCTCTTGAAGTAAAAACCCTTCGAACTATTCAGTTTGTAAAGGTTTGACATGGAGTCTATGATAGGTACATATCTGGAGAACTCTTGCCTAAACGTTTAAAAAAACGTATTTCATTAACGGCCATATTATTCACTCCCTTTAATCCAGGTTAAAGGTTACACCCTGGTTTAAGTGAGTTTAACCCAAAAACTAAACCCAAGTCCATAATATTCCCTCGTTAAACCCAAACATAAATCCAGTTTTTTTTTTAACTTGACAGCATTTAACTCGATTGGATTTAAACGCAATCCGGAGACCGGTTTAAGTACTTTAACTCGGGTTAAAACTCAATTTCATAATATTGACATTTCTTCGCTCGCAAGAAATAAGAAAAGTAGAAAAGGGGAATAGAAAAAAAAATGGCAAGAAACTTAAAAAGGACTTCATTCGTGAAATGGACGAAATTAATGTTGATGTCTTCGTCGTCAGAAGACGAATTTATCAAAGAGCTGATGAAACAGCAGCTGATATTAAATTAACGTCGCCCTTGTCGTCGCATATATCGAATGTACAAGCGGGCTTGCGTCGACGATAACGATGTGGTATATTTTCGAGAATATTTCGTGCTGAAAAGGAGTAATTTGGAGGCTACATTCGATGATTCGATAGAAATTTGGGCATAATTAATGCACTTTAAAACATAACTAGGCCCAAAACAAATGAAATCAATTTCCAAGTGAAAAACAAAAAAAAATAATGTCATTATTTCTGAAATTTGACATTACGTGGGTTTAAAACGGATTAAAAACAGTTTAAAGTGTTTTAAATCCGCATTTAAAACCATTTTTAATCCAGCGGGTTTAATGCATATTTTTCAGTGAATAATATGGACATAGGTTTAAATTATCGGGTTTAAAAATTGCGGATTAATGATCGGGTGTTAAATTAACTTAAACCTGAGTTACACCCGGAGTGAATAATATGGCCGTAAAAGTTAACAATAAAATAGGTTTTTCTTTTTAAAACCATTGAACTCGCGACCCCAATTTACCGACACCAGTGTTCGCGTTGCCAACGACTTTTGACGAAAAATGCAAAACTTGAAAATTGAAAACTTCTTTAGGCGCGTTGGGCATTTATGAGATGGGAAAAAACTATATAGAACTGGCGATAAGAGATGAACGAATAAAAGAAATGGATATCTTTCTTACGTATATCCCCCCAAAACCCATTAGTTTACATTGTTGTTTTTGCCATTTCAACCCCCGTCTGTGAATACGTGGGAGCTACAAAAATACATGTTGCTAATGGCCGGCCAACATTCCTTTTGCTTTTATGGGCATCGCGCTGTTCAATTGTTTTGAATTTCATATTGAACTTGTTAGATTTTTGTGGAGGTTTTAATTAAACGGAAAAAAATACTGAAATACACCTTAGAAAATACCGAATTCTTGCATTAAAATCCAACTCATGAACTCACATATTCTTTAAAATAAATGAGCATGGGTGCATGACTTCATGAATTTTTCGGGAAAACAGCTTGTAGGCAGCCGCCGTTCCACTGGAAAGCTATATATCTCTGTATTCCATTATCTTTGCACATAACCCTCTCTGTGTGCAGTCGGGTAAAAAATAAAAACAATTTTTATTTATACAACAAAGAGCATTCAAATTTGTTTCTAATTTTATTCCACTTACTTGAAGTGGACGCTGGAATTATTTTTGAAGGATGACAGATAAAGTATTCGGAAAATGGACAGAGTTTGAAGGTGGACACACATTATCTAAGACATATAATATTTCTTTTGGCTAAGATTGAATCAAAAAATAAAAATATATTTCAAATCAAAAAAGATGCATTTTTGAAAAAAAAGGAAAGCCTTAGCTAATGAATAATGAATTAATGCCTAAAAGGCGTGAAAAATCCTTAGTCGGCAATATATATAAATATTTAATGACGATTAAAAAAATGCACACGTAATTTTTCAATTTTTCACATCTGTCGGCACTCCCGGAGTGCCACTGTTTTTTTTTTTAACGCTTACAACGATAGACGTAGCAAGAAAAAGCCAAATTTGGCGGATAATACGTAATTGGTTAATATTATAAGTAACAGGAATAATTTTGGTGACAGTTGGCCTAATATGAAAACCAATCGACTGCAAGACATTAATTTATTTTTACTACCAATAGATACAAAATGTTTTGCGAACACATTGTTCAGTCTTCACGTTCTAGCAATGGGACATTAAGTCACACAATTAATTAAACCAGTGAATCTCACATTCAATTAGCAGCAGATGTGATAGATTACGTAAAGCATATATTTGAGTGTCTTCTCCTTCCTATGGATGACCTTTTTCGCTTTTTCTATACACAAGTTGCAAAAATAAAGGAGAAAATATGATATACGGTTGCAAAATACTTAATTCTAAGGATTTTATGGAATAATGATTTTAGGAAAAGATGATTCACATATTTTTGGAGAAAGCCTACTCTCATTTATCAAATTGCTCTTGATTTATTCCCGGATTATAAAGTCCAAACCATTCGAAGGAAAACATATTGTCCTGACAAAATATATTACAGAATATTTATAATTCATCTGTATAGGGGCAAACGAATTTTTATTTGTGTATGATTTTGAAATTGTTTGCATTTACAAAAAAACATGATTTTGGTATTTAATATAATAGAAATACAGAGCCTGACCATGGTTATACGATCATAAGAATGAAAGTTATGTCCTCGACATAGGTTGCTTATAGGTTAAAATAAAAATCATTTTCTACGCTTTTCTCTTCTACTCACTTCAAATCTAACTGCCTTGCTTGAGTATGACTTTTATTTCCGTGATTGTGAAGTCATCTTCAATGATGTGTTCCGGGTTTCACGCTAACCCCCTCTTAAGGCCCTTTGTTCTATACGGTTTATGTTAGTGTTCCACATGTCGATTTGTTGATCATATCCCTAAGACGTCGTCACGTCGGGAAACCTAGAAATCTGTTTGCCAACACATTTTGTGGCTCCGATTGAAATTCAAGCTTCTGACGTATCATTCACCTATATAGCTCGACTCGACAGTGATATGCCCGAGAAAAACTTTAGTTATAATTATACCGCCTTTTATGCCAACGAACGGAAGTCACATCCATTAAGAGCGCGAAATTTTGATTTATCCGCTAACAGTAGCAATTTTTTGGAAAATCCAATGACCCACCATGATATCCTGCCCTGACTAAACAGATTATCCTCGTACTTTGCTCAACAGCAATTACACAGTCCCACCCATTTTAAATAATCAATCAATTTCGCGCTTATTTCCCATGAAAGGTGAAATTATACACTGCTAGGATATAATCGAACCACTTATTGTTCTCATTTTTAATGGGTCTGCAAAAAGCGGCTGTTCGACGAAGCCTATTGTAACCAAACCCCCGACCGGAACAAATCACACGAAAGTAAAGTATTTCGCTTTTAAGACGTGTAACCGCATGATGTATCGCTTACACAAATCGATGGCTGGTGGCGCCCTGCCTTTGGGGCAGAACGACTCTTAATGTTTCTCATACGTCACACTTTGGCACAAAAGGCATCGCACGACGATTCCCCAAATGTATATGTAATCAGATAAGGCAAACAATTTGCCAACTGCCTTCGCTCTCTACAGGATAGGTATAAGACGTAGGGAGTATTTATGTTTTATGTATTTGTGTGTTTTCAGGACACGAATGGAATCTGCTGCGAGCGTTTTTATTCGTGGAAATCTAAATCTGATTTTATTTATCGGTCACGCAATCAAATTGCCAACTTTTGGAGCATGAACTCGGACTTAAGTTGCTAAGGACTAAGGACATTCATTACGCGCCACACGCCCATATATGGGAATGGATTTCGTTTTATGTAAATCAGATCCCAGTTTTACATATCCTTACACAAAGGCTCAGAAAGAGGAAATACAAAATCAAACTGCCTCACTGCGTAGCCACATGTCATGCTGGTGACACGTCACATGATTTGTTTTACTGTGTTGGGTATTTGTTTAAGGCAGTACTTTCATGTATTGTCCATGGGCATGTTCTATATGTTCAAAGAGGAATAAATGTGTTTCTCTTTCTTCGTTATTTGTTTTTCAAATTATCAGCCCAAGTAAGACTTGGGTTGGGTTCATTTCTATTGGGTTTTTTTTTTGTCGGACAGCGAACGAAGATCTGAATGAATTTCTCAACCGCCAGGACATATAAATTGTTCAACTCGACTTCGATAAATATTCGAAAGCACATTGTTGGAATCCGAAGGGTGGCGATTTACAGTCACTATTGGAAGAGAAACCGGAAGCTAGGGGAAAATGGACATCAATCAACATCTTTTGAAAGTGTTGGATGAAATTACACTTACACGCGATGGGAGTGTATAAGGTTTGGCGACATCCGGCCATACCGGCACGAACGCTTAATTTATGCGACAATTGTGAGGAGAGATTTTCATCGATTCCGAACACTGACTTCTTGATTTCATTCACGTTAGGGCAGCCCTCAACCAGGTGTTAGTGAAAAACGAGATTAAGAATACCAAAGAATGGTTAACCAACCAAAGAGCACTCTTAAAATGAGTTGGGCGAAGAGTCAGCCCGTCAGCAAGCATTTGTTCTAGCAGACCATTCGCCATCTTTAAAGGAGTCATAATCAGAAGATCGCACGCCCCCTGTTGATGCTTTCCAAACCTTCAATAGGAAAAACAATTTTCCAAACATCAAATGCGACATTGCTTCCGCACACGTTAACAAAAACAACCACTCAGCCAAATGTCTTGTTATCGAGATCATCCTTTCATCTCGCAAAATATCATACAAAATCGTTTTCAGACAAAATTCATTCTACAAAAATAACATATGACAATCAACATCTGCCAGACGATCTTGCTCTATAACCTCAAAAGTACAACCACATCTTCTACTAAGTAGCAACCGAAAATAATCTCCGGCTGAATTCTCTTCAATAGACATCTTCTTGTTTTTGCTAATAAAAATCGAAGAATTTTTCAATTCAAAATATTTACATTCAAAGATACACTTACTGAGTTTTAACGGTCTATCGGCTAATAAAGTAAATTTCGCGAGGCGATGAAATGCGGACAATGGCTAACCATTTCGTTACGTCATCGTGCTCGTATTTTGCCTACGTACCCGTTGTATGTGATGTAATCATCGCTTATATTGCTTTCGCATGTGTGTGCGGAACTCAGTGAATGAATCTGTATAGATGCAGTCATTGAAATATTGTTTGTTGTTTTTTTTTTTTTAAACAACGAGGAAATCATATTTTCTACACTTTATAGCCTCTGATTGCTAATTTCGTCCAACTTGTAATGGTAGTGGAGGATATTTTCGATTTCGATCAGATGTTTGATTGAAGAAGAGTGTGTTGGTCCATCATGCCGTGTTGTTGTGGTGGTTTTGGTTGATTGAGCAACCGCTGTAAAGATTTTTCAGTCAGAAATCCTAGTTTAGTAAGTCTGACAGATCTCTCACTAGATGTAACTCGGTTTTGATTGGGGGAAATCGGTCAGATGAGCAGCTGTTTCAGTTGACGTCTATGGAGGGGTAGAGGACGAATCTACTCAAGAAATTCGTGACTGAGTACTAAGTTGACAGTTCGCATATGTGGCTGACGCAGGAAAAGTGACGTTCCCGACCAATCTAGTTTTTGCTTTTAGGTTACGTCTCATCCAGACCAATCTAGTCGACTTAAGATAACTAGATTCTTGAATGCGGCCTTTGGTTTTGGATAGGTTTTGATGTTGCTAATGTCACTTTCAAATGTCAAATTGGATCATGACAGAAGACAGAGTGTCATGTTCTCTCATCAATTTCTACATACGATATACTCAGTACGTTGCACTTATTTCTCTCAAACGAAAACACTTCTCTTTACTGTATACCCTACTACAGAATGACGGAAGGCATGACTGAAGGCGAAGGAAGGAGTAGCCGTGCTGCACTTATTTCGCTAAAACGAACACACCTTTCTCTACTGTACGACTGTACTCTGTACCCACTACAGAATGACGGAAAGCGTGCCGGATGCAGCATGGTTACTCCAGCCCATAAGCATCGGAATAAAGTCTTTCAAAGTCGCTTCCAATGAAGTAGCTAATATTAAAAGTCCTAATCTCACTTATTGAAGTACAACTTCTGTTTTAGAAGGAAATATTCACTTTCCCCTTTTGCAGAACATGGTCCCACATTCGACCTCAACTGCGAAACACGAACACAAGAATTATTTTAAATACACCCACATAATGGTAGCACATGTTAAATGCAGCCAGCCGCCCCCCTTTATGCAGTGGAAAATTATTACCCTCTATCGCCCACCTGGGCTCGCGTGCTCCCTTGCAATCTCAACTTATTCCTTCTTTGTGTGTAATGATTTTGTGTTTTATATTTCCAGCAGGAAGTATTGAGTAGCAGTCTGCTCGACCTAATATTGCTCTACGTGTTTGCGTTTACCTACAAATGGTAGCACGTGATGGAAAAATGCCTGAGGATTAAAGTTTTACTTTATATTTCGTGGGGCTAACAACATAGGATTACGGTTAAACGGCCAAAAGGATATTAAGAAAAAATCTGGGTTAGACAAATTACTGATAAAGTGATAATCATCGGAGATCAAATTTACATGTGTGAATTTGTTTAATTGTTCGCCAGTGCATGCTGAAATTGTAATAGCATGTGACATGGTTGTATACAGGGTAAAGACCAAGCATATCAGTCCTAACCAAGTTGCAGTGTTTGCAAAATAATATCATTTCGTTGCCCCATTTAAAAAGTCTTTGGACGAAAAAGCAACAAAAACGCGAAGCATTTAAGCCTGGAATTGTGGGTAGCAACCTGACGGCCAAATCAGGAAATAAATGGGCAATATTTTGACGGACGGTATTTTGTTTATGAGAAATTGGAAGTTATTTCAGAAATTAAAGAAATTGTCAAAAAATCAAAACAACTGCGTTCAAAAATTTCAACAAATGCAACTCATAAGCAAATATATTTTATTTGCGACATTTTGAGGTTAAAAAATTGCAGAGGGATTTCTGAAAATTTATTCACATTTTCAGAAATCACTCGTGGTGACTTCTGCTTGGCGCCATAGTTCGCAAATGAATTTTTAAATAAATCATCCAGAAGATGAAGACTCTTTCTAACTTAGTAAAATATTTATTGAACCCATCTGAACATACATCCTTTTTATTAATAACAGTCCTGATTCAAGTAGCAACTGCATCCCGATTACAGGCATTTCCCATTCTATTACAAACAACTAGTCAACAATTTCCACAATTGAGAAAAAGCACAGTCTCCTTTTCATTTGGTGTCTGCTTTCAGAGTTTCAATGAATAAGCCACTTGGCCGATAGCCAGGCTTACGAAACCCCTAACCACACATAGACAATCGCAATGATTTCCCAACACACCAGACGACGCCATTGCCTTGTGGATTTTGTCCACCGCCCATTCATCATACTCACTGCAAAAAGTAGGTGGGTACAAAACAGCACGTCGACGTTAAAATCTCCTTGACCGAACGCAACGCTGCGCTGGGAATTTCGGTGCCGGATGTTTGATGGCACAATGCTCGTATATCGCTCTGGGTGTTTCATGAACTCGTGCCACAAATCATTGTTTGCCGTGACATTTGTTGCGCAATTCTTCCGATAAGGACGTTATTTGTCTTTAGGTATTGCTCGCACTGACTATACCCAGCAGTAATCCCCCCGAATGTCCTTGATTTGTCTATCGATTGTACTCTCCTGTTTGTATGCTAATCAATAACAATATCCCTTGTGCCACCAAGTAAAGTTCCTTCACCCTATCAGTGCGATGGTGGACGTTAAATCCTTTTGAAATCGAGATAACCCGGGGATATGCAAAAGTCAACTGACCCAGTTAAGAATAGCTAACTAAATTTGTAATTCCTGCACGACACATTGCCGATGGGGAAAAAATGTCCCATTGCCGGATGTGCATGTTATAATGTTACTTGTTTATTCAGAGAACAATTTGTCACGTCCCACGTGTCCTTTGCGACAGAAGCAATAATTCCTTCGTGCATGATGTCCAGATGGAGTTGTTCTTTAGAGTTTACACAGTACACGCGTTGGCAAGGATGGCAGTGTAGAAAATTGGAAAACAAATTCAAATCGAATTTCTCTCTTCTTTACGGTTGAGTGCACTGCAACAAGATGCTGTTGCATATTTGATATTCAATTTCACGGAGCAACCATCGAAGCGATTATAAAATTAGAAGGATGTCGGAAGAGCGTATGGTATCCAGCTGCACCGCTTTAGAAAATTGTATAAATAATCAAGGCACGTCGACGACATCGAGGTGGCGCATGGAGCACTGTTTATATTGTTTAACTTCAAAGCTGAGTAAACGAGGAAGAAATAAAACTCCACATACAGTTGGGACGACAATTGAATGTGTTTGTTTTTATTTATAGTGGCATGTTATTTCCCAGCAGGGCCTTTGGAAATGAGCAAGAAATAGGCTTACGTTTTACTGCGATGGAATAATCTTAAATATGGCGCTGTGCGATTGTCGTTCAGTGTACTAGCGTGTGGCAATTAAAGGCTGGAGTGCCTCAGGGATCTTAATATTTACCTGCTCTATTCTATAGCAATGATACGATCAATATACCAACCATTTCAACGATGCAAATAAAGCGTTTAAATAAATATGAGCCAGACTATCTGTGCGTACCTGAGGCTTAGTATACTGGTCTTTCAATCGGTGGTCTTTCTCAAATTTTGTCGAGCTCTGCTGCCATTTTGTTTTTTCTTAATGGGCAGACACAAAAGTTAAGTTGGTTTAATCCGACTAGATTCACCCTAAATGCAAAACTGTATTCGAAGCTATCTTTTATTACATCAAATCAAAATGACAGCAAATAATTCGGTCGAGAAACTCTTTAATAAATTGCCCACGCGATAAACCAGGCCAATAAAAGCACAGACAGCTGCCAAACTTTGTCTTCATTCGAAGTTCTGTCCATGTAAAGTAAACAGCATTGACAGATGTGACAGTTCAAAGAGGAGAAATTTGATAAAAGGCAAACCTCTGGAAACTGTCAATGCATACAGTCTGCTTGACATTTATATTCCCTTTTTACAGTTGTAAGCTGTTGAGCTCACCTTTGCTTAAACTTGCGTTCATGTCTCTGAAATAAGGGATAAAAGCTGTTTCAGATTCCAAAATGCAACTTTCCTTTGATGTCAATCTTGTAACACAGCCCTAGTATTTTGAACATGCCCAGTTTTCTACCCGGAAAGCGAATCCGTTTGACTTACAATTATCTTATTTTTAAAAATTATTTGAAGCGAATAATAATTAATTAATTTTTATATAAAAATCGCTTGCAAAGAAAGGTTAGTGAAAAAGTAATTTTTGAAGTTTCGTCACAACTGTCAAAACTCATAATTTTTAGTGTCTATGGAAAAAAACTGTCATTTTTCTTATATTTAACTATGGTGCAAATTTGCGACACGTTTGAATTAATAAGATATGCCCCAAGTAAAATCTGACAAATGGTAGACCTAAGCATCTTTGTGCATTTCTGCATGGTCTGCAAAGGTAGATGCTTTTGGGTGACAGTAAATCTGTAACAAAAATTGTTGTACATATTGGCAGCACTTTTTCCGGCTACAAGCTATTTGACAGCTGGTCGTTGACTGCAGGTAAATTTGGCATAGACAAATCATCCCTCAACTTTGGTTCGCCATAAGTCACCATAAGTATAGAGCAAAAGACTGACGAATAGCGATACGACAGGGCCCCAGGCTGCAGCTTGAAAAAAAAAGTAAAAATTATACTTTCATATTGCGCATTATTCTAAATTCTTCGCTTCTATGTAAGAAATGAAGCAGTAAAAAAGGATAAAATAACCTTGTTTCATTTTATTTTATAGGCATTTATCTTTACAACAACCAGGGTATAACTATACAGACAACGTTAAGTTAGATAAAGAAAGACACACAAATAATACTCCCAAATTGCCTGGGAGCCTCTCCATTTATATCACTATCGCATTGCAATCTCCCAAAATACATTTGGTGTCGTATTGCACGTAACAAATGGCCCAATGATTGGTCGTTCCTACCTCACTTGATATTTCATTCGACTGAAGGGTGTGCTGGCAATAAATTCCTAATTAGACGTCAATGCCTCCTTTCCTGGCTTGCCCGGAAAATCCATACAGACAAAATCTCTTCATCCAGGCTGAATATCCAATTGTCTTAATTGCCATTTGCCAAAAGAATACAACACACACGCAAGTCATTTTCGAAAACTGACTATCGGTGAGGATGAACTTTATCAAGACATCAGATCAAATGCGTGTGATGATTGGAAAGTTGGAAAATTACTTTTCAGCAGATAAGCGTGCTGCTACTGGTGCTGACTGAAAGCCTTTTCTCTCACTTTCTCATAAATACAAACGAAAAATTCGACCTTTTGTCGCTGTCGAGGGCTTTCTTCTTCAATGCTGCGTGAGTGGCGACGTAATTGCCTAATAAATGCGACAAGCTGTGCGAGAATACCGCTATATACACGAAAACGGAGTTGCAAGGCTTATAAGAGACAATCACGATCCCCTTGACCTGACTCCATCTCCATAGGTTTGTTTGGAAACTTATTTTGTCTTTAAGAGAAACACAACAGAACTCTTTGTGGCAAAAATGAATTAATTTCTAATTTTTCGGAGTGTTTTGCAATACCCACTGAGTGTGGACAGGAATAACAAAATATTAGCAATAGGACCTTTTACTTAATCCTTAGATGGATACTGCTTTCTGGTAATTTTAAAAAGTAGAGTATGTAGTTGGTTGCTTGGTAGAGTTTTAAATATTTCTACGGAATTTTCTTGTGAGGGAGAGTTTCTGTTTTCGACTTATATTGCTTTCATGAATAGGTATTGGCGTTGAAATTTCTGAAAGCAAAATCGATGGCCTTGTTTTCGTTGTTATTTGTGGGGTCAAGTTCAGACGACCCTTTCTTAGGTAAGATTCGTTGCGTACTTTAAACCGATAATGGGTAATCGAAACTAGCGACGAGTAGACTTAGAAACGTCAAATATCACGGTTCCAATTTTTGACAGAAGTAGATACAATTCTTAAATAATGCCCAATATAATCGAATTTCGAATTAACCTTCAAAACTATGGTGGTATTGTAATAAAAACTAAAGAAAAGAAGAAAACTTTGTAAGCAAGAATTGCCAGGTTCACTTTCTGCCTGATAAAAAAAATAATGTGTTATCCCAGCGGAATTTATACGGCGAATTTACTGTCAGAATTCAACTGTTAAAAAAAAATCACTTAAAGGAGTAACTATCCAACCGAAATATTTGTAAATAAACTTGCCGTCCCTCGAACAATGCCAACCTACATTAAACTGCAGTTGGCAATATGGTCGCGGGTGGCAAAATTAATAGTTGTAGTTAGACATTGAATAAAGAAGTCAAAGCCCAAAATATTGCTTTACAACTTTCAATTCGACAGTTAGTGTGCTGGGCTACTAGTGATGGTTTCCATGTTCAGCCTCTAGAAAACCAGTCTTACGTTCACGTTCATAAACAATAATGTTCTAGAATTTTTTTTCTTGTGTTTTATTTTAAGTAAAGTTTATTAAAGGTATTCACAAAATATTTATTAATAAAACATACCAAACTGGCAATGAAGGAAAGAAAATGAGAAGTGTTTCGTGCGATTCAATTTGCGCTTCACTTGATAACGTTTATGTTCTACCCATAATTATAGACGACAAACATTTCTGCAATCACTTGAAAGCGTTTCAATTTCTGATTTAAAACATGTAAAATGAGCGTGTCAGTAAAATAAAGAAACAATTCATCGATCAATACAGCTATCACTATAAAAATATCATCATTCTGAACTTTCCCATAGTTCGTACCGCAAGTAAACAAGATGGCCGACCAAAATAGGTAACACTGCCCCTTACAGTCAGACTACAGTCAGACGGCTATTTAGTATTGGGTATCTCTTTTATCTTCCGCGTTGGGAATGTGTGAAATTGTAAATGCAGCATTACGCATCAACTTACGTCATATATTGAACATTTGGCGTTCAAAGTGATGCCAAATACCTGCTTTGGTATATTTCTGAAAACTGGGCAATGATAATTGGACAATCATCGTAACTTGTAAAGTTAACACTGAACTTCCATTACTATTGTTAGGAAGGTTATTGGTTTAAGAAACAATAGTCGAACATAAAATATAAAAAAAAACTTCGTGTTGGAAGTGGAACTTTTACCCACTATTCTATACATAAATGACGTTTCATGACACCATATGATTTACGCAATTATTAAGCGTACACGGACAATTACTAGAACAAAGATACTCTCTGTAGCAGTAAAGTACGGTTCATTGTTTTAAATAAAAATACATAATGTATGCACAGTGCACATAAAAAATAAATGTGCATGAGATAGATTCTGCACCCTCCTTCAATAAAATGGTGTTCACAATTTTCTCTTAGCACGCTATATCTATATCTGAATCAGCTAATGCAATTGATCAATTTGCGCATTTTCACACCGTTTATTCTCACCGTGATGTGGGGAGTAAGCCAGTGAACCGTCGTTTTCAATTTATTTGATTTCGTACACCGAATCGTTCATTCATATTCAATTTTTGCACAGACATTAACTCCTTTGTTTTCACGTGAACAATTTCATTTCTTTTATTTGTAGTTTTCATTTAAATGTTTGACCCCCACAGTTGTTGTTGGCTCAGATCAAAAGTCATCCCTAAGAGATATGTTGTCTCATGTTATAATTGTAATGACATACGGTCCTACATCAGCCTACTACATGACACAAAAATCCGGTAGGCTGTTTTACGTAAGAGGTTCCCAATGGACAATGGGGGTGTGTCCGGTCAGTCATTTGTATCCACATATATGATAGAAACACAAATACATTGCTCAAATATTAAGGACGTGTAACCACTGGGCATTGTTTTACTACACGGGTTTGTTATTTGAACAAGGTTATGTACTCATGTAGGTTGTTTTTCAAATGGATGATGAACGTGCACTAGAGCAAATGGATTTCTGAGAACTTTATGGAATATTCAATCACATGAAGGAATATGAAAGATTTGGCCGTTTCTATTGAAATGCGAATGAACTGATTAAAGTTGCAAGTGCTCATTCAAAACGAACGATGAAATGATTTATTATCTGACAAAAATGTGAGCAGTTACTTAGCTGCTGTATATATGGTGGGATTTTACTCTTTTTGTGGGAATTTCGATGCCCGAAAATCTTTTCAGGAAACTGCCAAAAAAAGGTTCAAACTAAAAATGTTTGCAGTTCTTTCATCTAAATGTCTAAAAGAAAGAGCTCATGTAAATCTCCTTTTAGCTTTCTAATACCAAAAAAATTATAATAATAAATAAATCTTTATAATAAGTTATAATTAAATATGATTTTCTTTTCGTATAATACAAATTTTACATTCAAAGTTAGATTTTTTCACCAAAAATTATTGAGGAAATTTAAAAGGGAATTTGAGAAAGGTCAAGAGGGAAAATGACCAAACTTTGTTGGAAAAATGAAGATAGAGTGCTAATAACACTGCTGCACAGCACCAGTGTTATTATATCGTGAGATTTATCCCTTTTTGTGGTAATTTCGATGCCCGAAAACCCTTCCGTGGGATAAAGGGAAAAGCACCAAAATCGTGGGAATTTCAGAAATTTAACAAAACATTCAAACTATAAATTTTTGGTGAAATTCTATCACGACACCTAAATTTATTTCACCATGATTATCAACACACTAAATGTCCATAAATAACGGCTGATGTAAATAGTCTTTTGTCAACATTTTCTAGTGCGAACAAATAATCATAACAGCGTTACACTCTTTTATACTAACTAACGTGATTTTTTTTCTTTCTAATACAAATTTTACTTTTAAAAACTGGATTTTAATGCAAAAAAGTATCGTGGGTTTTTAAAAGGGATTTTGAGTACGGTGAAAAGGGAAAAAAGAGAAAAATTACCACGCTTCGTGGAATAAACGAAGAGAGCTAACAATCACACTCACTCTTCTACTCAGTGACAGAGAACGTGCACTAATGATAAAAAAAATTCATTACGGTATACGGTGTAGAAGTAGAGAAGAAAGAACCTGACCGGTAGAATTTTGTGAGCAAATCAAAAATATCTGGCCTACTACTGAATGAATACTGACCTTGATTTAAACGAAGGTGGTTCTGTACGTTCCATCGGGACACCCTGTGGCCTAAACGCCTTGACCGATTTTGAAGTGTGAGGTGTCATAAGATTCGTATCCTTCCCCGGAGTGTCATAGGCTAAACAAATAAGATATAAATCTAAATTTAAAGAAAAACGAAAAGAACCCAATTGTCCCAAAAATGTCAGTGAGAAATGTCAAGATATGGTATACACAGAACTGTGAAATAAATTACGTTCTGATCTATTCACAATAGCATCGCAACTCATACCCAGCCAAGTTTCGCACCTAGCGGCATCTACATTTTAATTCAACATCGCAACTGACAGCCAAAAATCGCATCATTTATTTTTATCAAACGAATATTATGTTCAGTGTTAGCTTCAAGTTTATATAGTCTAAATAGATAAGCTTAAAGCTTCGCAGATAAGTATACACAAGTGTTATGTATTTTTATGAATAATAAATAATAATAAATGTAAATAAATAAATAGATACATTAGGTTCGTTCGCGTACGCGGTTTGAATCGAACGCAATCGATATAAATCGATCGTAATCACACAAAGTCTATATACGTAGGTACTCATCAAAAACGACAGAAAAAGAGCAAAATAACGAGTGGTTCCTCTCTTGGCTCGAAACAGCTCAGAGAATTTCAACCGGCAAGTACTGATAAATATGTCAAATGCACTGTCAAGAAACAAATTCAAAATCCGGCTTAAAAATGAATTCCACAGAACAATAAAATCTGTAAAAATAAAGAAAATTCGGTGGTGGTCGAATGTTGTCCTAGAACGTTTCATATGTTGCAACACGGTAAGTTATATATTTATTTGAGATATGGATTAGAGGTCAAAGATGAAAGTTGCTTAAAGTAGCTCGAAGTCTATCCACGTACTTTGGCGTATATTTTCAGCTCTCTGAGAGAGTTTTGGTAAATTTTTTCAGTTTGTCGGATTTGTAGTGTTTGGCTCGGGAAAGTACGCGAATAGACCTATTATTACCCGGAGTGTCATGGGCTAAAAAGATACAAATAAAAAAAAAGTTAGTTTAAAAAACCAAAAAAACCCGACTGACTGTAAAAAAAAGAACTTAAAAGATATGAACAAGACACATTCAAGTACCTTTTTTTTAATGACCTTTTCACATTCGATATTGCTACGGCATCGACTTACTTGCAAATGGAACTAATAGATTTGCAGTGCGATACTGCTTTAAAAAGCAAGTTCAATGAATTTGACACTTTGACATTTTATTCAAACTACTTCAAGAATCGAAATAGCTATCTTTACTTACGGAATCATGCTGCTCGCATTTTATGCATACCTATGTATATTTTTCAACAACGAAGATTAAAAAAATCCACATACAAGTTCAAGACTTGCAGATGATCATCTTCAGAACATTTTAAAAATGAATACGGCATTCGGCCGTATTTATTTTTATTTAAAATAATAATACATTTTTTCTAAAATTAAATAATTCCTTATTAATTATTAATTTACTTATAAATAGTACTACATTTGAATTTTATTTTAAAGAAGGCCCGCTGGCATGCTTCAGACAAAAGGATGCCACTATGGACTGTATAAGTGGGTAGATAGATGGGTGCTTTATTCAGTGGTTACTTTGATGCCAATGAACTGGTGCCTCATTGCCCAAATGCAATGACTCTTTCGCACTTAAAACAATTAGGTACAACCCATTTGAAATTTAAATTTTAAGATTTTAACAGCTTTGGACATGTTGACGAGATTCGTAATCACTCTCCTTAAATAGGTATATACCAAAAAAAAAAAACCGAACAAATTATAAGGCTCATATAGGTCACCAGCTCTTTCCGCATTTTGAGGAAGCAAATATCTACATATCGTAAAAGTGATCGCAAATGCTCAACCAAAGAGCTCCTATAACCATGCATCGCTTCATTTTAATGAGCCTACATGGAAAATCTATTTTCATATCACACTTACGCAACAATAACTAGCTTAACCCACATAATTCAATTAATGTCCCAAAATCCATGCCAAAAGTGCCCATAAATACAATCTCCATATCCCGAAAGATTAATTGCTTCAGAAACACATTCAGTGTATAGTAAATCGAAATGGATTCTTAAAGCCTTCTGGCAAAGCACTTAAATGTAATCGGAACAAAGATTCCCTCCGCTCACATTCATCAATCCGTGTGAGTTTATCGATTAAACAATAGGATTCAATTCAGGTTGCCAATTTTATTTTAAAAAACAAATTTTACTACAAAATCCACTACCCACTCTTCACATCAATGAGCACATTTTTAAGGAAGTGAAATGAAATTTATTTGACAGCATTAGTGGGCACGCATCTCACTTTGCCATCATCATAATAAACGTCTGTCAAACGTGCCTCCAAGTGTCGGTACAACATCAGTGAAAATCGCTTTAATCGGTTTTATATGATTTTTCTCAAATTTTCCCTCGAGTGCTTTGCGAAGAGAAACCGTTGTCTCGTGGAAACTAATCAAAAATTCCAATCTGCCACGATTTCGTGATGATCTGGATTCGCACACGGACCGCAACTACATGATGGTTCTCCTTTAATGTGGCCAACGGATATTTGGGGTAATGACATGACGAGCCATTACTTGTGTGGAGAATATTATGTTTACAATAAACCTACACCTCCTCAGATCGTAGCGGCGCGACAGCGTTAAAAGTGATTAATGAGATTGTCAGGGTGGGCCCGAAGCTTTTCGCTTGTGGAGTCCTTTTCGTGTTATTAAGGGAGTTTGAGTAGGAAATTAACATTTGGTCACCTTCAACGTTGCGTTTGCCGTTTTACTTTGCAAACAAATTTTGTGTTTGAAAGGACTGTTCGTAAATCAGACGGAAATCTTCTTCTGTAACACTTCTGGAATATACATGAAGTCGTAAAATATGCACGCACTCCGACACCATAAAGCACTCCGAGCAAATAGAGACACTGTGCATCTGGTGCAATAAGGACCTTAATGTAAATTTATTGTTTGAATGTAGGTCAGGAGAACTAAACCGACTTCCTTGCATCATTCGGAATCATTGTAAATCGCAAAGCAATTTCGAGACGGATATTTCCATGGGAGTAAGGACGATGAACCTTTATTTGTTTATCTCCTTGATGCAAGGCGCCTGAAATATTATACCAATCTAAGCGGGGGTGTACGTATAATAGCACAGGCCTCGAGTAAATTACGTATTTTCCGGGAAACGTTTTCAACGCTGAGAGGAGTAACGCTAATGAGCGGCATCCGTTTCCACTTTCATTCATCCGGGACCGGGACATACGAGATGCTCGATTTGGAGGAGGATCAAAATCCCGCCTGCAAATGAATATCGTTCGGCACTTGTGGGTGAGGTCCTAATGAGGGTGGTAGTTTTGCCTGCGGCTGTAATTGCACAGTAATTAGGTTTAATTGAACTTATCAGGACATTTTACGTCGAAAGAGTATTTTGTGTCTTTGGGGTATAGGAGTTCATAGATATTAAGATGAGTCCAATGACTGTTTGATAGCTGTTTTTCTCTGAGGCAAAAAAGTCTGTTAGGGTATCAGAAGTTCGCAAATGCCTTTGTTTTCCCCTTCTTTTATATACAAAGAAATATTTACTCGTTTGTCTTTACAAGTTTTCACATTCACACTCTTAAATAAGACTTATATTTCAATATATACTTATAATTTGACACTACTCTTGCAATGTCAGAGCAATCCCAGTACGCAAAAGGAATTGTTTTGTTTTAAATATCAAATAAGCCATTCAAAGCCGTCCGATTTTTCACCTCTAGTCTTGCATTCAACTTTTCTTGCATTCCTTTTCGATTTATTGTGTTTTTTTTTTTGCAAACTCAGAGAAAATAGTTTCGCACTTCTATAAAATTCCAGGAAGAAAATTGCTCTCTAAATATACTTTCATCTTTTGAAAACATTCTTATTTTCCCACAACTAGGTAGACACAGTCACCGCGGACTATTTTCATAAATTCTCTCAAAAATTGCACCACACATACCATAACACATAGCATTTCCACGAAGAGACAGCCAAGTGGTATACTCTCGGAAAAAAAAAACCAGAACAAACAATTCTGCAGTTTTCCTATAAAAATAGATTCACAACCGTTTTATGAATAAACTCAGGAAGTTATTCGAATATCAAATGGCCTACACCCACTGCAGAGTTCCGATGAATGTTTAGGAAAAAAACCACGAGATTTACTCGCCTGACACTTGTCACACTCGTTTCATTCATTCATTGGCGGATAATGATCCCACAGATGACACATTCGTAGCTATACGATTGCTGTTTGACAATCGGCCGTTTTCGTCAAATAAATTTATGTTGACTTCATTTTGAAAATTTACGATCGTTCCGCTTTTATTGCTGACAGGCAGCCATAAAGTAATTAGCGATGTGGTTTTATGATGTCCAACCACATTTGTTAATTATCATATTCACTTCGTGGTATAACAAAAGAATTGACATAAATGTTGTTCGTAATGTTTTGACTGTAGGTGTATTCGAAACGATTTGATTTGGAACACTGCCAGATATGTGAATGAATCTGTCTGGCTGGCAATGCTTTTACGGCTGTCACAAAACAGTTGTATGTTCTCCGTTTAAGTGGGCTTTTTGTGATAATGATAGGTCTGTGTGGAATGAGTTTGTTTAATTTGGAAAAGAAAGACATCCACTCTGTTAACTAATTAAAAAAAATAGATTTATGTTATAATGAGCTGATCGTTTGGTTGTTGAATAATCTTTATTAAAAAAAAAAAATAATTTGATATAGATGAAGAATTTCCTTAATCGGCTACAAAATTATATTCTCACTTTAGAATTTTTCCAAATAAATATGGCGGACAACAGATACAGTCATGTCCGGATAAAATCACATTGATAACACAAATCGTTTATCGTTTATATTTTATACCACCATCTATGTATCAATTTGTGAACCTAAATATATGTAACCAATTAACTGGGATAGGGCAGTGTTTCACTGAGAAATTTTCAAAAAGAAGAAATGAAGATGAAAGTCACATCTGCAGAAGAACGAAAAGGCAATGTCGTGTTCGCTTAAAATAAATTTATTAAGCAAGATCGGTTGCCAGTGTAACAAAATGTCAAACTAGTTGGTATATTATTTTTACCTTAGGAAAAAGTATTTTTGAAAGCAATATTTTACACGTTTAGCTTTTTAAAACCTTTCCTGGGTCTTATTTCAATTTTACCACGATCGATGGAGACGAATAGCTTTCTTAATTTTCAGAAAGATTGATTTAAGGAACTGCTCTGTGATAAAGAATTACTCTTTTTACCCATCACCATCAAAAAATGTACAGTTCGTTCGAGTAAATACAAATGCACACAAAAAATCATTCGCCTCTAATCGACATTAGTGTTCATTTACCTTACAGTGACGGCCACCTACGGCGAACTGTCGAGCTTTATTGTATAGCGTATAGCCGACCGACTCCGAATAGCAGCGGCAATGATTATTGTCAATGGTTTTGATGGTCGATTCCCCACCCGTCAGGCATCGCTGCAGTTTAGTATCTAAGTCTGACAGTTGGCTGAACTGATGTATTTCAGTTTTGTTTGGCTTAGATTGCCTGTTCCAGTTGACGTTTGTAGGAGGTAGCCGACAAATCTAGTCAAGAAATTTGTGACTGAGCACTGAGTTGACAGTTCACATGTGTGGCTGACGTAGAAAAAGTGACGTTCCTAACCAATTTAGTTTTTGCGTTTAGGTTAATCTTATCCAGGCCAATCTCTGCTTAAGTTAGCTAACTAGATTCTTGAATGTGTCCATTTAGTATTGTTTGACAAATTATAAACCATTTGCGTCGCGAGTTGATTGGCCGCTTGACTAGCTACAACCTTTTACCGTCAAATTTGTTCAGTTCACATTCCGTCTCGTGTTTGTTTGATGCCCAGCGATTTAACAGGAAAGCTCAACGGTAGCCGTGCGTCTTTGTTGCTTGACAGTCTTCCGCAGTTAATGGGACAGTTTAAAAAAACTTTTCGTATCGAGGGTTAATCCTCAAAACCCCTTGTTCAGTCATCCAGCTCTACTGGATCATTTGTAGTGCCCTTCAAAAACGAATCAAGATAGCTGTCACCTCTTAAATTTTATTATTTTTCTTCAATTTTATTATTATATGTCACCTTCACTCAATTCCAATCTTTCAGTGCTTAGGTATCGATAGAAGGAAAAACTATTTAGCACAGCACTTCAAACGGTCTATAAATTTTGAATTTCCTTTTGCTCTTTGAAAGGTAACGTGTCATAAAATTTGCAGAAAACTTTCCGTACACACTTTCATGAATTGAAAAATTCGATATACGAGAAAGGTACACAGAAAAAAGTCCCCAAAGTAATTGTAAGACGACCCATTCTCGTATTCTTAGAAGATTGAGACGCAATTTGTTGGAAAGGGGTATTTGTTCTGCATCAATAACATAACCCAATAATTTATCAAGCAGTCTCTCATAAGCGTTAAGTTCCTTTTCTCATTCGATGTCACGGGCAATTTGTCATTTCCGTTCATTAATCAACGAAGTCAGTATTTGATTTATAGAGTATAAGAAAATGTTTTGCTCTTAGGGGCGTTGGGAGCTTTCAAAATTGTCACATTGACAACCAATTGGCATTTTGAAAGATTGGATTGATGTGTTTATTTGTTTTGCCATTGAATTTAAAAATGTCAATAGGACATGTCTATTAGAACCAACTCAGTCATTGTGAACAATAGAACTAAAATAAATTGTATCCTGTAAACTGCAAAATAGGCTACAATGCCGGACTTAGTCTTCTAAAGCAACGATCAAATCATACAACGATGTTTATGCATAAATATTTCCCAATGAACAGGCATCTTAAACTGCAAAATTTCAGCATCAACAAGCTGACCGACAATGACATCTGTTCTCTTTCAGAAAACTTTTAAATTCAAATGAATTGACCGATTGCAATGGAGTCTTAAACCATGTTTTTCAGAAAAATTGGTTAAGCAATTTTGGTAAATAATTTATTTATACGTATAGACAGATGATATGATATGACAATATTACTTAGACGCGAAATGTCTAACCACCTAAAATGATGGAAAATATCAAGATTAACTACCAGAAAACAAGCAGAAGTAATTTTGAGAAAAGTGTCAACAGACCACACCAGCAACAGGGGAGCACCTCACCCATTCAACTCTGAAGCGGCCATTTCTTAAGTATGGCTTCCGACCGATTTATGCTGCCATTTTGTTTAGTTTTTTGTTCACAAGGCGCTGGTGCGCATGCAATTTTAAATGTTAACCCCGATTTATGAAAAGTATTTTAATAAAAGTATTACTACACTGAATTTGATTTTTAACAAACTTAAAACAAATAAACAACTAATGAATCACCTTGCTAAGGTATTTGAAAAACTGCTGCAACAAGCTATATTCAGTGGACTGATTTCCACGCCCAATCAAATCTGTTACGAAAACCGTCGAAGAAGAAAAAACAATTTTTTTCACGCGTCATAATTTATTGGTACTGAAGCAGCAGGCTGGTAAATTTATTTTAAAATAATTTATAAAACCTATATGACTAGACAAATATTTATACATTTAAAAATATAGCAACCAACGGAAGAAATAAAGTATACAATTTCATTTGGAGCAACAAATAGATATTTCTTCGTATTTATATCAAAATCAATTAATCAGGCCTTATTTTTAAGTTGCACTTATTCATTTGTCGGTTTCTGTTTCGCAATTCTGCGAGTACTAAGTGTACGAACACGATCAATTTTAATGACCAATCCAACCTCTATGAGAATAACACTCCCTCCTAGCAGTTTCCAGATTTATTTATATACTTATGTTTATGATATTTCTTATTCTGATTTCGATTGGCTCCAAAAGTAAACGTGCAGATTTTGATTTTCTGTTGGCTGTATAATCGATCGGTGCTAATGTCTATTTGCGTGCCATTCGGTAGTAAGTGTGTTTCATTGAGGGAGTTTATTTACTAATTAATTGTTTATAAACCAAAACAAAACAGTGTTATTTCATTGAAATTATGCTATAAATCTTTTGATGGAACTTGCGAAAGGGGCTGTAAATTATTTTAAGGGCATGTTATGGTACCATTAAAGCAATAGGAGGTAAATGTCTTATTTGTCCGAATTGAGTAACCTACTCTAGCCGCTAACATCCCTGCATAAGCTCAAGAACGTATCCCAATCTTGACTAAATTGAACATTTTTTACCATTGACAGGTGACAGGTTCACAAGTATTCATAAAAACATTTGCACAGTCAGTCGCAATAAATTACCACCAATAAAACGGGACAGAAGAGAAATGGTAAAGCAATGACCCAGGATATAGTACCTAAAGGAATAACGTTGACAATGCATAGCCTGTCCGCAGCACCTAAAGAGCTCTAGTCATGCCATGTTCCGGGCATGACGAATGCGGTTGTTGATCTTTCTTTATTGTGTAAAGTGAAATAATAAACCAGCAAGAAGTACCTGAATGTAAATGCTGTCATTTACATTTCAAATAGCTCAAAGATGAGAGAAGTTCACCACAGCCTCTGTGGCAAACTCATCGAAATAATAAAACGAGGAAGTCGTTCGAATTGCGCCTACGTTAACAGAAATTTTAAACAATTCATAAAAACAGCCCAAAAAAAAAACGATGAAAATGTAAATGACCTAAAGACAAAACAATAAACATTTATAGATACGGGCTTTACGGCTATGGAGAACAATAAAGACAGTTATTGACCCAATTTATTTAGCCGCCCTTGGCCAGTGGAACTTTGCGAAACAATTTGAGGTAGGGAATTATTTTCCGTAAAGTGTTTGGTTGTTTTATATGTACTTTTTCAATTTAATAAAGCAACGGAAACTTCAAAGTTCAAAGCGGCGGTAAAATGTTGAGGAATGTACGAGAAAAAATATCAACAGTGAGCTTGCAAGTCAATTATTGCTTTACGATAACTGCGGTAGCGCACTAAGCAGGCAGTGGTGGATTGAATACGTAGCAAGAGTAGCAAATCCTACGGACCCCGCGCATTTGGGGGCCCCAAACTTAACGAACGTAAAAAAGTATCTATTTAGCCAAGACCGATTTAAACACCTAACTTAAATGAATCGACATGATATTATTATTACATGTATTATTTATAAATTTGCCAAAATAAAATCCAGAGAAATTATTTATAAAAGTTTTGTTTTATTTAATACCATACACTTGATGACCTAAAGCAATCGAAGGGCTCTTGAACGAATGATTAAGCCGGATTAAGCCAGCGCTGTAGTAATACAGGCCTCGCACTGTCTTAATCCGGCACTGTAAGCAGGCCACACTCATCCATCCATCATCTTCGATGGTTGATTCTAAATAACAGTGCTTAGAACAGACATCAAGCTGCGCGGTGACAAAGGGAACGGTCAAGTATCTAGTTTAGTAAGTGTGATAGCTGTCTGACTTTATATGTCTCAGTTTTGATTGGCTTTGATCGGACATAAGAACAGCTTTTTCGTTGACGTTTATGGAGGGGTAGCCGACGAATGTAGTCAATAAATTGCGGACTGAGTACTAAGTTGACAGTTCGCATATGTAGCTGACGTAGAAAAAGTGACGTTCCCGACCAATCTATAGTTTTTGCGTTCAGGTTACATCTCGTTCACATACTTAGTCGACTAGATAACTAGATTTATGAATTTGACAATTTTTATAATTATTAACAAACAATCGTTGAAACATGATTCAACAGAGAATTCCGAGAATTTTCACCCGATTGATTGCAAGAAACGCAACAATGGATGCATTATATTTTTAAACAGTACATTTTTAAAAATAAGAACTACAAATATTTCCAAATCCAATATTCGAGTGTATCAAGAGAAACAAATTACTTAAGAGAACAAACTAATTTAAGCCAATGCCAGGACGTTTGGGAATTTACTGGTTATTTAACAATTTTATTTATATGTTTAACTATATCAAAAATCACCAATTGGATCCAAATTTTAATATTCGCGACTGTCAAGTGGTAAATAAATTTATCTATAACTAAATCTCATTCAAGTCTGACTATCTGTGAATTTATTGTGACTCTGAAGTATTTATTACGACATCTTCCAACGATGCACACCACATATTTTCTTTGTCAACGCCCCGTGAGAATAAAATATATATTCTTATACACACACTTAAATAAGTGAACTCATTCTCAACCAACGTTTCAATAATTTCACCTTATCTATTCCAAAGCACAAGTCGCCGTCTTCAGATTTTGCCCCCACATTCATGACTTCTTATTTATCCCTTTTCTGACAAAGGATATACCAACGTTACGCATACGCGCGACACGTTATTACACAATCATATGAACTGCTTATAATAAATTTCTTTTGGGAAATTATCCATATAAAGGTAAATTATTAGACTGACTTATTTGGGATATTTTTGATGTAAGCCAGTCATACGGCAAATTGTTTAGTAACACACAGATCTATTGTTCATCGTTTCTTTATTGTATGGAAGGGTTTAAGAAAAGAATCTCTTAAATATCCAAAGAAGGTTCTCAGAAAGAACTATTCAAAATAAGTGCGACAGCGGGAAAGTCGATAAGTTTATTCGCCATCTCACTTTAAGTGGAAATAGCATGCGATAGCTGAAGGGTGAAAAAACTCTACTTGGTCTTCTGCACAATGATGAGGATGAGAAATAAAAATAATTTGAAAATAAATTTGTGGAGGAAAAGCTGTTCTAAAAGAAGAAGATTTCCTCAAATATTTAGAATTCAGCAGAAAAATATTCAGTTGTGACAAAGATTGAGATACAATCCTACCAATATAACCACATTCGTAAATCTGCATATAATTTCTCTTATCGCATAAGCTTCCTAAAATGTTCGCATTTTGTGCCATCGCGTAAGTTTTGGCGAATTGCAGGCGATTTTTCCAATCACATTCAAAATTAAATACATCAATTATTTCACAGGATACATGTACCGCTTGGGGTTTCGAGATAAACTTGTAGCCTCCAAAATGTTCTTCACGTGAACCTATAAGCGAACGAAATGCGAATCAGTCATGGCTTTCTGGGATGGTGTCGATTTATGAGCACTTAAAAGAAGTTTGAATGGAGTTCCAGAAGTTATTCGAATTCGAGCAACAACGCTGTCACTTTGTCCGACGATCGCGAGAGGTAGAACTGAGGAAATAAACCGTAAAATGTAAAATATGCTTTGAACCTGTAACCTCTCGTTAATAGCTTCAACACTCTAACAATTGAGTCAGTGCACCCTCTTAAATTGGCCTGTACTTGATGACAGTTTCTGTTGAGAAATTAAAGTACAATTTGATGTTTTTTTTGACATTTAAGGGCTCCACGATTTTATAAAGCTCTCAATATATATTCACTTGGGTAATATTAAAACCATGTAATTAAATAAATATCGATATCGATCCATTTCTCCTCGGTCGGACATTCCATCAGAAAACGTATTTTTATTATTAAACTAGCGGACCCCCGCCTGCTTTGCTATTCGCGAAAATATAATTTTGTTAAATAAAAAAAAAGTGGCTTAGTGTTTAGGGTCCCAGTTTCGATTCCCGAGAAAACCCAAATTCCAACTTAAGGTTTTTTTCACTGCGTCACCTCTCGCGAACGTCTGACAAACATCCGAGAGTATAACTGTCATGAAAGGGCTGCTCAATTGGCCGTTTGGACTCGGCATAAAATTGTAGATCCCTTCCATTCGTCACAAAAATAAAAACTCACACAAGAAATGGTTGCGAAAAGCTAGGCCTAGGGTCCGGACCTGTTGCGCCAATTAAATAAAAAATAATAAATAAAAAAATGCCGTACTTTTAAAACAAAAGTAACCTAAAACCTGCACATATTTCTTTTATACATTTAAACACAAGATTTTTGTAAATCGCTGGAATAGTTCGTAGGATTTTTGCGGATATACAATTTTTCCTCTCATTTTTAAATGGAAAAAGAGTGTGCAAAACTTCTTTAGCTCCATCTATATATACAATTTACTGGCTATGAGAGGAAGAGAGCAAGAAAATGGGCGCGCGCACTGCTCTCTCTTGCTCCTACTGTATGATACAGACAATAGGCCGAGGTTGCCACTTACAAAAAAATCTCAAATTATTTTCTTATTTTGATTTTGATTGCTTATTTAAAGAAAAACAAACATTCATAAAACATAGGGCTTTTCAATTCAATAAGCAACGTAGTTGGAACTTTGTCAGTCTTTAAGCAATTAAACAACGTCAACAACGTTCTGCACAAAATTACCAGCTGCTAGAAGACATGGGAGATCATCTACGTATTTTCTTATAACAAACCCTTAACAAATTAGAGTTTTATGTCTGTATATAAATAATATGATTAATTAACCTATCCATATCTCAATATAGTTATAAACAGGAACAGAAACTATTTCGAAGTTCACCATCTGTCAAAAGAAGAAAATGAGTGCATTCTGTAATTTTATGAATAGCGAATAAAACAGTTTTATATGGATGGTGATGAAGCATATGCAAATATTGCAATGCGTTCACTCAGAAGCAGTAAGGTAGCATTTAAATGAGGTGATATCGAGCTCGCATTCTTGGTACATCTGCTCAAAAATTTACCATAACCAGATAAAAATTACCAAAACTCAATAAGCAAAAAAAAATTAGCAAATTTGGTGAAAAATTACCAAAATGGCAACCTTGCAATAGGCGTGTCTTAGATATACGAAACGTAACTGTCTCTGTTGCTCCTACAGTGTGATACAGACAATTGGCCTGCACTGCAGTGATACCAGACTTTAGAGGCAGGTTATCCCACGGTTATACTCAAAATATCCCTTTTATGTTTACAAAATAAATAAATTTATTATTTTAAAAAAATACTCGTGATTCATTCACAGACATACATATGTCATTTTATGAAACAGTTTAGGGAAATAAAAAAAGAAAATGAAAGCATTTAGATATTTTGAATGACTTTTTTCTAAACATGAAAACATTTAATTTGATCGTAGGTTGAATAATTTTTTTATTCTTAATGAAATGGGTAATTAGGAACAAAATATGACCAAAAGTAAACTCCCTTTTTTTGTACTATGAGGTCTGAAAAATTCCTTTGTCCCTTTTAGCTTATTATTATTGAGAAAATCCCGCAAAAGTGATAAATCCCCCGATCTGGTATCACTACTGCACTGTATGATGTGTCCTAGATAATGAAACGTAACTGGCTGAGAGAAAGAGAGAACAAAATGTGTGCTCGCATCTATCTCTCTTTTGCTTCTACAGTAATATTCGAAACGAAACGTAACTCTCTCTCTCTTTTTATCTCACTAACTTATATCTCCCTCTCAACTTCCGCTCGCAATTTCCGTAACGATTTTGTGACGCATTCACCAGCATGCCCCCCAAGTCAAGCGTGCCTAAAGAAGTATTACTTCAAAAATTACAAAATTTTAACTGTGCCAAATGATGCGCACTTAAATGTTATCCACAATTGGTTGGTTTGGGAAATTTTTGCTTCCACTCAATTGACAGCTGTACCTAAACTTATACTGCACGTCCTTGTATTATTCCAACAGTCTTATCATTGTGACCAAAAATGTCTTCAATTTGCATGACCAGACAAGCATGCATCGATAAAGATCGAATAAGTCTTCTCCACGCCATTGGAGAATATTGATCCATTATTTGGACAAAGGGGGAGAAGCACTCAAGAATCGAATGATTGTACAATTTTCGGTTGAATTTATCGGTGAGAGCACATATTACTGGATGGGGTGGCTCTGCAATAAGCGTTTCAGTATTTTCTTTATGCTGAGTATGAGTAACACAGTATCAGTCAACTGACATGAATCAGGATTTAGAAGTGATGTGAGATTTGCCAAATTGCTTGCTTGCTTGCGTGCATGGATCCTTCCTCATTATTGCCAAGAGAGGAACTTTTATCTTGGTCTATTGACGCTAAACCTGTCTTCTGGGGAAGATCCTTATGAGCATATACCAGATACCACATGAGAATGAGACCATCAGAGTAAATTCGTTGGTCGTGCGAGGGGCATGAGGAGCAACAATATTGCAATAGGGATTGCGTGACGCATACGATAACGTTTACATGTAACCAATTTATTTCTATCTTGTCAACGGATTTCGTCGATGACAGATTATTTACTTTTCTTTTCCTTAAAAGTAGTTGGGGAAAATAAGTTATAGATTATCTTTTCGAATAGAAGGATGTAGTTGGTGGCTTCATAGCTTTGAAGGAATGATTTCATAAATTTTAAGACAAAGTTTCATAATTTCAAAGTGAATACGATTAAATCGTTTTTGAGATGCCACTTTCAAAATAAATGACCACAGTTACACTTTATGCCTCAAAACGAATGTAGAAACGTAAGGTGTCTCTTTCTAGCAGCTGCCTGCATTGTGGTCCATCTCTTTTGCCGGTGCCAAAGACTGCAGGTAGTACCTAACTTGTAAAATGATTTCGACACCACCATTTTTAGCTTTTGCCTATGACACAAAACCTCATAGAAGTTCGTGTCATTTGTTTCTGCTATACTGATGCTTCCACCCATTGTACCTACGATATCCTTGTAACGTCTTTAAAACAGATTTTGACCTTGTCCACCATGAAAGGTGCAGAAAAGAGACATCTTGCCATTCAAACAGGGATTTGTCTCATCCCATTTCTTCGGCTCTTTGATGTAACAAAAAGTCCGCACCATAATCAACAAAGCAATTTCAATATGTTATCCTTACTTCTTTATCCCGTTTAACAAATAGTAATTCTATTTAGCAAACAATATACCATCGCTATCCAATCATGAACATGAACTGATAAACGTTGCAATTACACCATCGTTACCGCCTTCGATATTTGCTAATCAAACAAAAAGCAATATCCACTCTTGTGTGTATGTGGATGACTCTACCCAACCACACTTCCCACCCCATAGCTGCACACTTAATGCAGTCAACCACCCCATTCATATACAGTCTGAATCCAATTAAAACAAGGAAAAACAAAATACCGGCTCCAAGAGGATGCTTGTTTGGAAATCACGAATTATTTTGAAAACCCACTCATTGGGGAAACATAAACACACTTGCCCGTGCCCGTCTTTATGGCACTGCCGGAACGAATAAGAGATGAAGTGTGTTGACAACCGCCTTGGCACTGCATTTCCAATGTACGAAAATGTATAAATTATGAGCTTGCAAAGCTTTTGCTATATGGACTCTGTCCGATATTCACGTGGCGATGTTTGTGTGTGTACAAATATCTGCACTTCATTAGCGGAATCTAAATATTTAAGATCCAGTGCGGAGAAAAAATCGGGCTAAGTGCGAATTGCAGTGATCCATCAAGTTGTCTCTTTATGGGGGAGGGACTTGCCTGTCTTGAGTACTTTTCGGACAAATGTCCCGTGGTTCTTTATATTAATGATTTCTATGATGCTATTGATTGGCAAGAAGAGTGACCAAAGCGTTTTCATTTCTCGATTTCAGATTTTCCGACAATTGGAACGGCCAGCTGAAGTGGAACGGGTGACCACTCTCAAGGACGTGGTAAAGACGCAGAGGGAGCGATTCATTTGGGCGATACTCAATAATACAGACATGAGCAACCTGGATCGGTTGGTCTCCTTCGAGCTGGGGAAATATGAAATGGTGAGTTGTAATTTGAATCACCTTTTCTTTTTTTAGAGAAAATCATTGGAAAGCATTCAACCGTGTCCCAAATCAGATACATTTGGAACAGTTTTCTTAATTCTTCCCCGACAAAAGACTCACTTACTTAGATTACCTAAACCCTTAACACAGTCCCTTATTGATTTGTTACTAAATCCTGAAACTAATAAAGAGAAGCCGAAACTCATTTAATCGCCACACTTAGCTAAGAAATTAATTGCCGAGTCCATATCCTCGGCAATGAGATAAGAATAACAAATTAAAAGCCTCCCACGTGCCGGCCAACCTCTCTAGGTGTCTTTATTTTATTTTTAGTGAGCTCGCAAAATTCCTTTACAGCTCTTCAATTAGTATGTGCGCGTTTTATATGAAGTAAATTTTGAAATATGATCTACTACCGAATGTTTTACTACTCATTTCGGAATATCAGGAAGTCCCACATATATACAATGTATAGTACAACCCATGTGAGGGCAATAAACTTCCTTCCGTTCCCAGATTGCCATAAAATGACGACAGTTTTATTTTTTTCTCCTTTATTTATTATTTACATTAAGACTTTCGTGGGCGGTTGAGTTTCATTGACCTTGTTCTGCGGCGAAAAAAGGAAATTCAAAAATCTTGCGTGAATAAGAAGAGGAAAATCGATAGCGTTTTAGGAACGATTTTACCCCCAATAGAGCAAACTCATTCCTGACCTACATTCAACAATAGTTATTGTACTGCGGTGGAGGTATAGGGTTTGAGGAAATGATGTGACCGAGAGACTGTCTAGGAGTGTATAGCTGGTGACTGTCAAGGTCAGAGCAAACTTTGGCGACAAGTTGTCGAAAAGAATTTATATGACAAACAAATCGCTGGGTTTAAAATGCAGCAGAGAGTTCTTTATTTAATATATCAAAAGGTTTTGCGAAACGTGATATCCGAAAGTCCGCGTGCTCTGCGGGACTGGTACGACTTGAAAATATTTTGCTTAGTTAAATTTAATATGGATATAAGGAAGCATAGAAGGCACAATAGGCTTCTTTTAAAGAGGCAGCAGTGTCACGAGTCCCAGGTAGGCTCACCTAACTCAAGATCTATCATAAGGAAGCATAATTTGACAATTAAAACATTTTTATTTTAATCACTGAAGGAGGTTTATATAAATGATGTTTTCTGACAGATTGGAGTGAAATCGACTGATAACGCAGATAGATTTATATTAATCAGTGATTAGTCAATGAAAAGAGTCATTTCTTTTAAATTTTCCTAATTTTCACGAACTGTCAAATGTCAACATAAAGTTTGCTTTGGGTATAAAATGTTGTACTCACTTCGTTCTTGTTATTGTTTATATCACCTCAAAGGTAAACCGTAAATTGACAGATTTCTCACTCAAAAATAGCACGAGACTAGTGTTACCGATGGTCCAATTCGATTCACAGAAAATTGAGCTCCGTTCGTCTACTACTAAAGGGATTTTTGAAGTGAAAACTTCTTGGGCATTTTTGAGATGGGAAAAAAAAAAAAACCATTGAACTCGCGACACTGTTACCGACACCTTTGTACATAAGTAAGAACAAGAACAAGTAAAAGTGTTATCATCGGCCCTCCACTCTATACAAGTCATGCGAAATTGATTCTGTATGCGAGGTACCAGAATTACTTGACCGACATAGCCCAATTTTAATATCAACCTGACGGCGATAAAAGTAAGTCGAATCACAAAATTTCACTTTCCTAAGTCGATTTGTTTCAACGCTATCCCGTTTTCAACAGCCAGAGAGACACATGGGCCTATTATTGATTTTGTATGGGAGGTACCAGAACTACTTGACCGACATAGCCAATTTTAAATACCAACTTGACGACAATAAAAATAAGTCCTCTTATAAAATTTCAGTTGCCTAGGTAGATTTTTTTCGACGATATCGTGTTTGCAACATGTGTTTTCTAATATTGGTTTTGTATACATTTTCAATACCAACCTGGCGACGATAAAAAGAAGTCCTTTCACCAAATTTCATTCGCATATTCGTGCTTTCAACAGACAGACAAACGGACATGAATAAATCGATTCAGAATTTGATCCGATTAATATATATACTTTATGAGGTCTCCGGTGACTCCTTCTTGGCGTTACAAATGTAATGACAAAGTGAATATACCTTTCTGTGGAAGCTGTGTTATGGTCATTTTCCCTCATGTATTTTAATACCATACATTAGGGAAAATGACCATAACATTTTTTTAGAAACTAATTTAAACATATCAGCGCCAACCTCGCTACTAGACAAACTATGAAGTTGTTGGTGGAACAGTGTGTCTAAAATACGATCTCACAATTTTTGACAATAACTTGCGGACACCAATAAATTGACAATTGTGGTTTGGGAATCCTAGTGTAAATTCAGAAACGTCAAACATTTGCGCAGTGATGCGGCAGCACTGCTTATTTGCGATGCACAGTTTATACTGATGCAATGCTGATTGAATAGTTTGACGTTTGAGTTTTAGAACGCACTTTTTACATCAAACAAAATCAACAAAATTTATAAATTTTTCTGTCAAAAACATATGTAGCTATGGATAATAATTACAAATGAACCGGGGTAACTAACCGGACCGTGAGGAGTGGGTATAAAAAAACAAGTCGGAATTGAAACACTTTAACCCTAGAAGGCTAATGTTCGTCGATTCGACGATGTCGTATTCTTAATTTTTCTGTCTCTTTTCAACGCGGGCACATAGTAACTTATGCTCAACAACTAACTCAATCGCCGATGCGTTCTTGCGAAAGACTGTTGTGTCCGGCAGGTAAAAACAGTATTTCTATTTTTATTTATATTTTTAAATGCAATATTGGAATTTGTGGTCAACATCGAATTGACTTTTGCGGATTTTGCGCAAAGAAAAATTAGTTCCTTTATTTTTTTTCTTATCACCTGTTATTATTAATTTTATATTGTCAAAGAAGGAATGTTTTTTTTTTCATTTTTTTTTAAATATTGTGAAGACATACTCATTTTAGACTGAAAAATGCTGCGTTTCTTAAAAGACTGCTTAATAATAAAAAAAATGAAGAATATACTTAGTAAAATCAAGTTTTTTATTTGGGAATACAATCTTAATGTTTCAGAAAAAAAAAAATAGAACCATATGTATTAAACAAAGCTTAAAAAAACATATTTTAGTACAGATCGGCGAATCGACGAATGTTTAGCTTATTACGCGTAGTCAGCAACATTAGCCTACTAGGGTTAATAGTTAAATTGGATAAAGTTGACACAAACAAAACAGCCAAATTGTAGTTACAGACAATATTTGCCTAAAGGTATGCAATAGTAGTGGAAAACTGAATATTATCCTTACACGCCGTCTCCACTTCCGATGAATTCAAAGCAAAGAACAATAGCAAACAAAACAGCACATAGCAGAGCAGCTGTCAAATTTCGTTTGTTGGGCATTTCATAGCATACTTTTTTAGTAAAGCTTGGTACGCTGCTCGAGCTAAATTTTCGCTCCCATACAAAATTCTCTCCAAAATTTAGCTTGAATTTACTCTTGATTCAGAATGTACTTCATGTGTCTGTCAAAATTTAGCCTGCCCATTTAATGGGTCGGCACATTTTCTCAAGCTAAATTGCGCCAGATCGTTGTGTATTTGTTGTTCTGTTGCGGAAAAGTATGCAAGCATGAGCTTTTTAAATTATTACATGGACGAGAAGTACCTAGAATCAGAAATAGTTGAAATAAGAGAGAATTCAATTTTTGAAGTTATTTCAAAGAACAGCTGTTTTTTGTGACACTTATCCACGGCGTACTCTCTGTCAAAATTTAGTTAGGACTTTAGCTGATGTTTGGAGAGAAAAGTTGGAGACCAGATAAAATTTAGTTAAGCTCGAGCAGCGTACTACGCTTAAAGCTTAGTATTCTGCTCGCACTAAATTTTAGCGTCCCTAGCCTCCACTTCGATTCTCCACACCAAAGATAAATGGTCGTTAAATAATTATTTTGTATTTTGGTTTTGCGTTTTTTTTTTGTATTTATCACGCCAACGTTCTCTGCGATTTCATCCACAAAATCCATAATAATCACAACACAAATTTGTTCCCCCTTTTTCTTCTGTCAACATTTGTCTTCGATTTAATGTACCGGACATTTATTTCGCCAGCTGAATGAGTGGAGACTTGTCATCGGCCCATCTATATGAAATTAAGAATTTAGCGAGCGAACAGAATACTGCTTTTCTAAACTGCGTCGCTAAATTTTATCTTTGTAGACATTTTTGTTTCCGGAGTTGGAGCTGGTGTCTCGTTATCCATGGGGATGTGTCACACGGTTTTTCAAGCACAAATCCATGCAATAGCAATTTGCGCTAATACAATTTCCAGTAAAGGTATTAAAGGCGCAATCATACAAATTTTCTCCGACAGTCAGGCAGCTTTACAAGCTTTAGCGTCCAATACAATGTACTCCAATACAGTTAAGAGCTGTCACGATGCTCTGCAAACCCTAGCCAAACACAACAAGGTCATACTTGGTTGGGTACCTGGTCACCAATATATTGCCGGCAACGAACTTGCTGACAATCTTGCCAGGACTGGATCCGAAACTGTTCTCTATGGACCAGAACCTTACTGCAGAAACAATTGGGCTACTGCGGTAAGACTAATTAATGAATGGGAACAACAACTTCGTCTTAGCCACTGGGAAAATGTCCCTGGTCTAAGACAATCCAAGCGATTAATCAAGCCCTACTCCTACAAGAAAATCCTAAGACTCAGTAAGGATAACATAAGAAAGCTAGTTGGCTTCCTCACAAGCCACTATGGCTTGAGATATATCACCTCAACAAAATGAACCTTTGTTCGGATACAGAATGTAGATTCTGTCTGGAGGATGTCGAATCCACTGAATACATCTTCTGTGACTGCCCGGATTTTCATTGGTTAAGAAAACGTGTCTTTAATAGAGAGACTCGTACACCAGCAGATCTTATGAACTCTGCTACTGAGGACTTATTGGCCTTCATCAGGGAGGTCACACGTCTCTTAGAATAACTTTTCCCCATTGATACAATAGTTCAGGTCGCAGTATCAGCCATCAGGGCATGGGATATTTATAAAAAAAAAAGTAGTATTGAAAAGTACATATTTGGTCGTATAAATAAAAAGGAACATTTGCTCTGAGTAAAAAGTTGTGGCGCAGTAAAAGCACTCAGCAATTGCTTTGAATAAAAAAAATACTTTGCTAAAGTAAGACCGAACTCCGAAAGTTCGAATACAGCATTCAATTCGTTCTAGGTTTACTTATACTGCAATTTCTGTTAAATTTGCCCAATAAACTTTAATTCTTAAACCTCCCTTGAAAGTTTAACGATTTTTTGTGAAAAAGTGAATACTCACAAGGCCTAGATTGCTTTAAAAAAAATTTTAGCAAATACACTGAGCCAGGAAAATAGCAGACTTGGTTATGTTGTTGTATTGGAAAATCAGTTTTTTGATTCATAAGCTACATTCAAAACAAAGATTGGGGGAAAACTGTTCAGTTGTCGTTTTACATTGATGAATCTTAAATTGCGACTTTACATAACATCCGATCCGATAACGAACGTATATATAAATTTGATTTAAAACCCTAGAAGTACATATTTAAATGGCAGGACCGTCAGCTGTTAAATTAAGCATCAAATAAAATCTTTTAAATAAACACTCTTTTTAAATAACTTCTCTTGATTGATATAACAAATACACTCAATTAGGTGAATGACATCAAACATTAAATGAATTCGTTATACTGGACTTCCACTGTAATTATCATTAAAAAGTATTAAAATATACATAACTTTATACATGGAAAACACAGGCGAAAGAAATGCCTACCTTTTGACGCCCAAAATATAAGCGGACGGATTGAGTGGGTGAATGGGAGTTGTAGTATAATGGGTCCATATGCATAGAACCGAAAAAAAAGATGCCTTTTTGGCAGTGTTATGGATATTGTTTGAGAATCGTATATTTTCTCGGTTTAAAATCGTATCTGTCGTATTTTCTAATTTTACGAGTACAAAAAAACGCGTTTTTGTACTTAATTTGAGTGTTATTTTGTAATGCTCGAGAAGCCGGACAGTTGTTGTTCACTCCGGGTGTAAAGCAGGTTTAAGGTTATTTTACCCCCGACCATTGAATCCGATTTTTTAGAACCTGACAATTTAAATCTGTATCCATAATATTCACTCGTAAACATGCATTAAGCCCACTGGATTAAATATAGATTTAAACGCGGACTTAAAACTGTTTAAACCTACGTAATGTCAAATTTCATTTGTTTTGAGCCCAGTTTTATTTTAAGGTTATGCCGCAATGTTTGCCGAATTATGTCAAACATGTCTCTTTTTTTCAGGCGGAAACATTTCCAAAAATTAGCACATCGTTATAGTCGAGCAGGTATGCGCTCCTTGCATTTGATATATTCGACCACAAGGATGACGTTGATTTACCATCAGCTGTTTTTTCATCAGTTCTTCGACAAATTCGTCTTCTGACGATGAAGACATCATCATAAATGTTTTTTACGTTTCCACTCTTCTTATTTCTTGCGCTCTGCGGTCGAAAAGATGTTACCATTATGAAGTTTTAACCCGAGTTAAAACTGGTCTCTGGAGTGCAGTTTAAATTCAGTCGGATTAAACGCCGTCAAGTTTAAAAAAAAACTGGGTTTAAATTCGGCTTTAACGACTGAATATTATGGACTTGGATTTCATTTTTGCGCTAAACTCACTTAAATCCGAGTGTAAACTTTAACCCGGATTAAAGTGAGTGAATAATATATTGCCGTAAAAGTGGCCATTGCCAATTTGACATAACGCAGCAGTAGCATATAGCGAGTACGACTACTACTATCTAGTCTATCACGCAAAAAAAAAACAAAAAAGGGTATGCTCAGTAATCGATGCCGGCTAATTGCAAAGGGATGTGTTGGTAAGGTAAAGTCGTATTAAATGCAGTTCTAAATTTGTGTGGGTTCTTTTTCTAGAATTGTATTTTATTTATCGAGTCGTATTTCGGTTTACCCATCGTATTTAATGTTTGTATAATATCGGAAAAATATTTACGAAATCATAGAAATTGGGGCGAAAAAAGCATAAATCGAAGCGTCGTATCAACCTTCGAAAATCGTAACACTTACGATAAATACGACCACATAACAACGCTGCTTTTTGGTGAGAAAAATAAAAATAGCATATTTTATTTTACTATGGTAGTAAAACGAATCTATTGTACAAGGTGATTATAATTTGTTAACAAAATGTTGCTTGATCGATAGGTAATTAAAATTTGTTTTGCTCTTTGTAATTCAAGAAGCTAACAGAGGATTTTCTTCCCACTTGTTTTTATATATGCTACCTAATTTTGTTTGACGTCGAGTAAGTCAAGCTTAGAATCGGAAAATCATTATGACGCACAGTTGCGAAAGATAATGAGTGACTGTGACTTTGACCAAAGTACCACATTTACAAAATACAAAATTTATATGTAAGGATTGATTGTAAAAACATTTCACAAACATGTATGCCTCTTTTCCCAAAATTAGTCGGCAATGCCTCAAGCATGTGGATTTTGTCTAAAATGCATAATTTAGCCGTAGTTGGCATCACTGGGTCCAGTTTTGAGGTTTGTGTTGAAGACGAAATTAAACTTGTTATTCGAAACTCTGATGAAGCATTACATAAAGATGATTCTATCATTTGTTTAACAATATCAGAAGCTATAGATATTATTTGCTTGGCAGACCAACTATTTTGCACTTGGGCTCGAAAAAAGTTGATTTATACTGAACCCACAATTGGTATGCGATTTCTAAAACAGAAAAAAAACTATTGGATTTCCTAAGTACAGCAGCAAAAGCTCGGTGAAAAAATTAAAATTAAAAAAAAGTGTGCGTCGGCCGGGAATCGAACCCGGATCAACTGCTTGGAAGGCAACTATGCTAACCATTACACCACCGACGCCCTTCATCGACGGCGTTCAAATAACTTATTTAAAAATATAGAAATATTAGCGCTCAGCTATAAAAGTAAATATATGCACATAATTAGTAGACGTTCGCATAATCTCCAATTTGTATCCAAAATTGTGAAAGTAATACATTATTGTAGTATGACATGAGGGATTTCAAAGAATTGGTGTGACTGCGTAAGTAGATTGTATTTGAGTGTTGGAATATGAATTGTGAAATGTGAACATTCGCATTTCCATTACATTTTTAGAGATCTGCATAATGTAGTCGAAGGATTGTCGTGACTTGTGAACGAAACGGAGTTGTCTAATTTTAGGGACTCAATTTGTAAGAAGTTTTTCATCATATTTTGTTAATCCGTTATTGTTTTTTTGTATAAATTATTAAAGATGTATTTTCTGTTGTTCTCAAAACATAAAAATCACCTTTAAAATTATGTTTCAGAAATATAATTTGATGAAACATGCTTTGGGGATTTCACGAGGTCATTGAGTCCTCTTAAGAGAGATTAGAATGCTTGAAATAAGTTTTTTTTATTATTTCACTGAAATTATTTCTGCTCCTTGTTAGCGATTTTTTTTTTTAATTAATCTCCATGAATTTATTTTTCCAATAACAACAGTTTGAAGGCATTTTTCTGTCTTCGAATTGCCGAAAAACTCAATCTTTTTTTGATTTGAGCCACCTTTGAGAAATCTTGATTTTTTTCTCAGATTTACACATACTTTCACTAATACCAATGTGTATGACATACAGCTGGCGGTTACGAATTGTTTATCGTTGGAAGGATTGCTTTTTTAACTGGATTACTCATTTTTCACGTATGGAAAGGATTTTTTATGTTAAATTATTTCGAAAAGCGTTATTATAAATGCGTAAAAATCAATTAAAATGAATTTCCAGAGCAAGTGAACATTTTTTTTTTGCGGCCAACTGAATACAAGAATCAATAAAGTTCGAATTTTATGTTCGATTTGGCAGCAGAAATCTGAAATCTTAGATCAAAATCGAAAAAGCCAAATCGAAAACGACATAAAGGCGTAGTAGAAAAAACGCAACACAAAATTGAAGAACGATTCAATAAAGAAAAAAAAACAGTAACGCCTGCAATTAATGGACACGTTAATAAGGATTTTATTGGTGCAGTGACTTATTGATAAGTGTGCTGGATAAATAAGCGTTGGGCCGAAGTTAAACACCCGAAAAAACGCAATATTAGACCTTAGGTTCTTTTTTTAAATGTGCGAACTCTTGCGAACAACTGACAACTCTCCAAGATATCATCGTACACCCAGTAAAACAGCAATATATTTGACATCTACCAATTAGCATTCACTTCACTACGTCTTATACTGAAACAATGACAAACCTAACTGTTTGAATTTTATATCTGTCCATACTATCAAATAATGGGTCGTGTGAATAAAAACAAGCATTTGCTTTGTAGCAAAGTAAAAACCCTTAGAAATTGCTTTGAATCGGTTTGAATAGAAAAGTACGTAAGTTCGAAAATTCGAACATAGCATTTACTTCGCTGCACTTGCCTTGCAATTCCTGTCAAACCTGACCAGTAAATTAGAATCTTTTAATTTTCTTTTGTGGGAATCGATTTTAAAAAATATAATTCAAAAATATAATACGAATACAATCTGTAACTCCATTTGCACCTGGAAATATGCTTTTTGTTTGCCAAATAGCTTGTTGATCTTTCATTATAGTACGTTTCCACCGGATACTAATCGCGAGATTTAGAGCAAGAGATAACAAATAAATAAATGAGGTGTTTCCACCAAAAAAAAAAAAAACAAAATTGATTTGACGTTTCACCTGATGTTGTCAACTACTGTCATATCCGACAATCCAAAATTGTGATAATTGAAAAAAATGAAGCAATTCAAAAGTTTAAAGTAATAAAACATGAGTTCCAAATATGAATAAATACTTACTTTTCGCAGTTGATTATAGATTTCGAAATTGAATGCTCTCACAAAAAAATCCGTTTTTGTTTTTATAACAAATTTCAAATACAGCTCTTTGCTTTGTTTTTTTGACATCTCGAGCTGTGGAAAGTGTATTGACAAACCTGTCTCCTAACTGTACATGCAAACCTGGTTGATAATCGAGATTTATTTCTAATCTCCCTTTTCATGGCATTAACTTTTGTATGATAAATCCTGAGATTTATGTGGGATTTACAGACATTTTTCTAAATCTCGTAGTTAATCTCCGGTGGAAACGTAGTATTAGGCTTGTTGGAAATATTTGTCAATACAATAGCCAATTAGTTAAAAAAGAACTAAGAATTACCGAGAGGTTCTTGAACTGTCCATCTAAAAGCCCGGATCTCCTACACGTTAGAAATGATTCTGTCCAAACATTTCCATCTGAAATAAATAGTCCGCAGTCCATAATACTTCGAGTAACACGAGACGATTGCTGGTTTTGTATTTTGTTGGTTTAGGTTAACTAATTATAAACAAAACGTCGAAAATTCACAATTCATTGTTTTATGTTAAAAATGTACGTCCAGAATAATTAGCAAAAGGTCTGAGCCAGCTAAACAGCAGACTTGGATGTTCGTAGCAATTGCTATATTTTATTCATATTTTTAGCTGAGTAAAAGTGGCGTCTCTTTTCGAACACAATCATTTCAAAAGTTAGTGTCAACTCAACTCAGTTTTAGTTCATTCGAAACGTAGCAAATGCTTCGATTTTGACATTTCGTGAGAGCAAAAGCAATTGATACGTTTTATTCATAAAACAACTTCGTTATTCCTTATCCGCACGCACAGTTAAGGGTATTGGATACCATTGTCCATTCATGTGTCATTTCTTCATTTTTTCAATTTCAGTAATGGCTGAAGTGTGGTGCTATTAAAGTCCTTGAGGATGGTTCTTTCTTTTCGCATACAATTCTACTAATTTCATCTCTCCTACATGCACAAGTTACACCGCAGTCTTAACAAGATTTTCCATTGTTTGACCTACTTAGCGCGTCTGATTTTGGCCCAACAAATAACACTAACTCAAAAATTCGCATATCACTTCATCCATTTCCTCCACTTCCTCTAATTAGTAGCACGAAACACTATACAATGTGTTCTGCCTGAAAACTAGCTCGACACCTTTGCATGCAAATTCGAATATAAATTCAGACAATCACCGGTCGGTCGCTTCATGGCTCGTGGGTCAATTTATGGCGTCCAGCACACGTGCGCCAATCAACTAAAAGCATTTAAATTTACACAAAACCCGACGCCAGAACATTGTACCTTGCACTTCACTGTGCCAGTGTAGCTGTCTCAATTCAATGTATTACTCACCTCACGTAACCCAATAAGTGACTTATGTTTGTTTTATCTTCCCCTTGCAGGCAGTCCAGGAAGCTGCCGAGGGAGGTCTATTAATCGTAGCCGAGAAAGACTTTCCCCAGGTCTATGAGAAATGGAGCATCCTACAAGCGGTGTTCTTCTCCTCCACCGTCCTGACCACAATCGGTATGTGCATGGACACCTACCCTGCAATGGATTTAAAGAGTACATTTTTTTACAGGCTACGGTAACATAGTTCCGGTAACCACCGGAGGCCGAGTGTTTTGTATTTGCTTTGCCTTGGTTGGTATCCCATTTACATTGACTGTGATCGCCGATTGGGGTCGTTTATTTGCCACTGCCGTCTCCGTTCTAGGAAAATATTTACCAAGTCAGTTGCTGCCACAGGCATCAGGGAAACCTCTTCCATTTAACCTCCCAATATCTTTGCAGAGAAGCCATCGATATCGAATGTGATAGGCAAGACATGGTTCTATGCCATAGCTGCTGTTTGCTTTCTGGGTGTGTACCTGGCCATTGGAGCAGGATTGCTCCTGCTGTGGGAGGATGACTGGACGTTCTTCGATGGATTCTACTTTTGTTTCATAACAATGACAACAATTGGTTTCGGTGACTTGGTTCCAAGTGAGTATATGGCATGGGCGATGATTAAACGAATAACTTAATTGATCCCGCTGCCCATTGTGTGCATTGTCGTCCCATACAGATAAACCCAATTACATGTTGCTATGCACGTTGTACATTTTAATCGGCTTAGCCTTAACCTCTACAATAATTGAATTAGTTAGGAGACAGTATGCAGATAGTTGGGCCAAATTGCAGGTAATTGATTGCAGTTTGCTGTTGCACACAAAAAGTTACATAAATCTATTTCTGTGCAGCAACTATCCGGGCCAATGGCGGAGCATCTGAGAAGACTGGGCGAGACAGCCGGAACGGGACTGGACTACATGGCGCTGCAGCGTGTCCTGACAGTTTGTTTCTCCACCCACCCTCTGGCGTAGTTAGTGATAGAGATTTGTCTCATTTGCAGGTATCAATGCCCAAGTGGAATACTGCGAAAAAGGGTCCACAGGAGCAGGATATCGCCGCTCTAGAAGCCATTACAAACGCCATTCTCAAGGAGGTGAAGGAAGCGCAAGCCAACAAACCAAAAGTCCTACAAATTGTAATATACGAATCGTCGGTGTAGTTTAAACATTTTTTTAGGCTTAAGTTTAGTGAAAATATTAAAGTACGTATCGCGCTCGTATAGAATATTTGGATATACACCTACACAAGTGCATAATTGTGAAAAAGAAGATTATCTATCTGAACAAGAAATCATTGCCTACAAATCCTGCCTACGTATAGTTTTAGTACTTTTGTTTTAAGTGTACATATTATAGAAATTGTTTAATTATTAAAATATATATATATACATTATAATTTCTATTCGAGGAAAAATGACAGAAAACTTGCAAAGCTTAGCTTTAGAGTTATTAAGATGCGTAACAATTAAACAAAACAAAATCATATTATATACCAAATGTAGTTTAGCTAATTAAATGGAAAGAGTATTTATAAAAAAAAATTCTATATTAAATTTAGTTATTAAAAATAAAAGACTTATTGTAAGTGAAAAGGCGGGTGTTTTTTTTTCCTTTTTTTTCACAGTAAATCCCATCTAATTGGGCCAGAATGTGTGTTCGATCAAGGAGCTGGACCAGTTACGGAGATCGACTTAGTGGATAAAACCCAACATGAGGGAACTAACCTACGGAAATTCTACTTTCATTTGGTTCATATATCATCGGATCAATCGGTACGACAAAAAAAAAATGTGTAGCCTGTAAATATAATGATGATCCACTAAAACGAATTTGAACTGCTCTACTGTGAACTTTTGAAAATTCGCTACGATTTTTTTACTCAATGAGTATTTAAACTGAAAGCTATACTTTAAAACAAATTGTTGGTAAGGACTCAGATCCAATTTTGGATATTCTACCTAGACTCTCATTACTTATTCAAAACTGCCACTACGAAGTAATTCTCATTGTTTGGAATCACTTTTAAATGTTCAAGCTTCTCTAATACACTGTCAAAATTACAGATGATAGTGGTCAAAGTGGCAACGCATTTCTGGACAAACAATCGTGTGTCGTTTCTATTCGGGGAACGTATTCAACTGATAGAAAATAGGTACATCGGCTTATGCAAAATGTATGCGACGAATAAAGTAACTTTCTAGTTGTCTATCCTTTGAATCCGTTGACAGTTCTAACGAATTGAGATAAAACACATTCATTGGTGGAAAAATTAAGAGGGAATGAGAGAAAATATCACGATCGTTGATTATATTGAGAAAAATTACTTTCATTGGTGGAAACGTCAAAACATCGATGACAGTTGAATGAGCGTAGCAACTCAGTCATTGGGGACGTTCAAGTAGGTATCTAGTTTAGTAAGTCTGACAGATCTCTCACTAGATGTATCACGGTTTTGATTGGGGGAAATCGGTCATATGAGCAGCTGTTTCAATTGACGTCTATGGAGGGTAGCCGACGAATCTAGTCAAGAAATTCGTGACTGAGTACTAAGTTGGCAGTTCGCGTATGTGGCTGACGTAGGATAAGTTACGTTTCCGACCAATCTAGTTTTTGCGTTCAGGTTACATCTCATCCAGACCAATCGAGTCGATTTAAGACAAATAGATTCTTGAATGCGGCCATTTACGTGAAAGTCGTGTTCGTGTAAAGCGGAACTGGTCGATTTTCAGTGAGTAGAAGAGAGCCAAGTAGATTGCAAAGAAAACGCTTCAAAATCCACTTTTAAAAATAATTCTATCATTTAACACGAAATGATAAACTAATTCCACCAGATTATTCGGTTTTCCACAAAACACAAACTTGATTATCGAGATTTCCCTCAACCGTGTGTCTGGCTGTCTGTCACACATACAGTGAAAAGATCATATTGAGAGAGTTACTTAATTCAACAGAATTTTCAGGCCATCATCACATCACCTATAAACTCCGTACAAGTCCCTCAAGCTCAGCCAACAAGCAACACCTTCAGTAGAACATATTCGTTGTCATGTCATCAACCCAAATCGATATAAAAACAAACCCAAAAGCAAACAAGGAAAACCAGTTCTATGCCGCAAACGTTAATTCGCCACATCTTTAATTAATATAAGCCTATATACGGCACTTTACCAGAAATATATTGCAGAAGCGAATCCACCTGCCATCAACATCCCACATTTATACAGCAACCAGGCGGCCGGCTGCCGCGGCATCTGCAATGTGAAACACTTAGCCGCCAAGTTTACGTGGTTCAAGCGCTTCGCAGTCGAGCCCCCAGCATAATCTTCAACACCCTTTATTCGAACACACCTTCATTGATTAAGAATGGAAAAGGACAGAGAACAACAAATTGTCATGCGATTTCATTCTTTTTTTCTGCACATGGTAAAATTGGAGAGGTAAAGATTAAAATCGTTCAAAACTAGATTTGAATCAAATCGGATGAATTGATCATTTCGACATTAACATTTCTTCAATCCGCCACTGACTTCACGTGTACTCCCACAGAAATTATTGAAAAGTTTCCAATCGCATACGACCTTGGCTGACAATTGATATTTATTTGTTAAACAAGTCAGTGGTTGAGGTTGCCTTATACGTAGCGCCATCTTCTCTGAACTACTGTCACATATATTTTAAGCGGTAACCATGTCCATTGACCATAAAGCGAATTCGGGTCTCATTTTTGAAGAAAATGTCGGATTGTGCATTTTTGCCTTTCGATATAAGGAAGTACATATATTAGCGTATATGATGAGCTGCTTTGTATTGGTCTAACTCCAAATGCGTCCATATTGCTTATTAATAAACCCGTCAAGCCAAAAACGAACCGATTTACAATGAAATGAAATAAGTTGCACGAATCTGCGACTGATTTTTTAAGTTAATTTGAACAATTTTGGTAGCGTTGTTAAAGAAGGATTTGTAAACAAAGAATTCGCAGAAAATATAAAACTGTGATGCACATTCAGATGTCCCTCGTGTGCTCGCTTAATTGATCACAATTAATTTTTATAATGCTTCTTACATAATGCATAATCTTCCTGCAGTATTTAGATAAGCGTTCTCTAGATGTTCGCATTTTGCTCTCTAGATATTCGCATTTGGATCTGATAGGTTGCGTTGGAGGGGTACCTAGTTACTGGTTGTCAATGGAGTCTTCCCTTGGTTGAGATGGAAGGAAATAAAAGAAAAATACAAAAAAAAGATCGGGACGGATTTTATTCTCTTCCAAAAATAAATATGTCTTACCTCGACGAGTGTTTTAATATATTACAGATTGACATTGAAGAAAGGTTAGATCGAAAAATAAATTGGAACATATAAAGCTCCATCTGTCATCAAGTATTTAATGCATTTCAAATATGGAACTTATGATATACTACAATATGGTTAAAAGCAAATCATAATAATGAAATAATAATGATAATAATGATTTGCTTTCACATGAAGAGATTCTTTCGCGTATGTTTTAATGAATCGCAGTTGGTTCTTCAAGAAATATTCGTCGCATATGTATCGCAGGATTTTTTTTTTTAAGTTAAAAACAAATTCCATCGCTCCATGAAGGGGAGGTAATATTTTAGTCATCCTGGAGAGAAGTTGTTATTTAATTTAAAAAAATAAATTTATTTCCTCATATTGCGTATCACAATAACAAGAAATAATTGGGTTGAACAACTCATTACCGTCAACGATGTGTATCGTAAGGACCTACAGATTTTTATGATTACCATCTCCGCATTGTGATTTCGCCTGTTGTTCTGGAAATTACTACTGTAGCCCAATAAACAATAAATATAATTCACGAACTGTAAAAACAGAGAGACAAAATTTATATTTCACAGAAATTGTGTCAAAAAAGCTATAATCGAGCCGGCGGGGGTTTAATCTTTCTCTCTCCATTGCAATTTAAAACAAATTTCCATCCACTCACAGATTAAGGCAAAACAAAGCACGTCGTCAACTAGCTGAGGGCTTAGCTGCCTGTAGTGTTAAATACATTGACGTTAACGACATCTAATAAGGATGCGCACTTTTGTATAACTAGTTCGCAATTTTCCATATTATAGCATTTTAAATAGGTACCCAAAGCGTTTAGCATTTCTCGTTAGAAAGTGTAAATAGAAATTGCATTCTGTTGATTGGACTTTGTGGCTCTGAACCGAGTTGGATTTTGCATGTGTAATTTCTGTTCGCAAATGAAGGGTAAATGCAACAGCCTGTGAAACGTTGAATGCGAAATTTTTAGCTGCTTCCTAAAATGGGGTCGATGAGATTGTTCTGAAACTAATCGACACGTACACAGAGTGGAGTACAAGGATATGGTTATATAAGGATGTAATGTGCAAGTGAGTAGGTACTTCAAAGTTCAAACATGAGTAGGTGCGAAGTGGTGATGTGTATTTCTAAGATGAGACTGCCTACTTTATTTCACGTTGCTGAGATATAAAACAAACCTAATATCTGTCCAAAAAGTACTGGAACACCCCTTCTGCCATTAGGTGTGTTTTATTAAGAACTAAAACAAAACAGAACAGCAAAACTTACAAATTGTCTACTCTTTCAAAGTCGTTCTCTGAAAAGAGTCAGACAGCAAATCATCTGTTTATTGATGGTGCAGTACTTCTAAAAAATGTTTAATTAAAATATCCCAAGATTTACTACAGATACAATACATTAGGTCTATTCGCATACTTTCCCGAGCCCCAAACCCTAAGAAAATGTCAAATTGAAAAAATTGAGCGAAACTCTCTCAGAGAGCTGAAAATATACTCCAAAGTTCAAACCCAAAGTACGTGGATAGACTTCGAGTTACTTTGCACAACTTACTTTTTTGACATCTAATTCACAGCACGAATAAATATATAACTTGCCTTTTTGCAACACAACCCATGAACGTTCTGGGAGGTCCATTTTTATTTTTGCGCGAAACTCATCCTTTCACAGATGGGCTTCAAAAAAACTTAAACGATAACAAAGCCGGTAGGGCTTTGTTCAAATATTGTTAGAAAGTGCACAATTCCGATTACTTTAACTTCTCAGCTTTTACCAAATACATTTGATAAAGCCCGTATGACACTACATTTTTTTCATGTTGAAAAGTCAGCGGTGTGTAAAAGAGACTGAAAGTGTATTACGAGCAATTGTTTGCAAAACAATTTCAAAAAATATTGAAATGTCAAAAAAAAAAAAGCTGAAAAATGTAAATTGAATACATTTTTGATGCATTTTGTTTGACGTTTCTACATTAGATAAGAAAGTGGTGTGTACGCACTCACTGCTATCGCGAATTTTCGTTCTATTTTTTCGTACTGCTCTAGTTTTATTTTAAAAGCAGAAAAAATGCAAAAAAAAAATGTAGTGTCATCCCGTATGACACATAAACATAATTTTTCAATTCAAGAATGTTTTTATTCTGTTTGATTGCACTTTATTATAAACATTTTAATATATTTTTTAATATATAAAATCTGTTTTGTTTTCCCACAAGTTTTTAAGCTGTCACTTGGTTTTTTCTTCTACTTATTTGACACTGACGTATGACGTTGTCGCGAAGTACTCTCCTTGTGCATTTGATATATTTGTCAGTACTTGCCCGTTGAAATGCTCTGTGTTGTTTCGAGCCAAGAGGGAACGGCAAATTTTCTCTTTTTTTGTCATTTTAATGAGTACAAAGTGTACAGACTTTGTGCGATTGCGATCTAATTATATCGATAACGTTCGAATTAAACTGCCTTTTGAAACTATAGGGAAAAAGACGATTATTGCTACCTACTGTATTAATGCAGTGTCCTTTTTAATCTAGATTATTTTCTTTCAAATCTAGATTAATTTCGACAACAAATGTTGCCATTTCCAGTCTGGCATACAGATAAAAGTGCCCAGCTGATAGAGCTGTCAAGTAGCTCACAAATACAATTAAGAAATCAGATCAAAACATTGTAATGTGGCGTGGAAAATCTGACAGCGAGATATAGGTATACGAAAGTACAATATTATTTGTGGAGTGGATACTTCCGCGAAAACATTTTTTTTACTTGTCTTTTTATGAATGAAAGGGTTGTCGTATCACCTAGAAAGTGATGAAACATTACAGTGGATTCTCCGCCTCTTTTAAAAATGTGAAATGAATTGTCATTCATCAGCTGCAAAATGAAATTAAATAAACGTAATTTCGTCAATTAAATAACCACACAAATGTTCAACATTACGCTAGCAATTAATATCGCGGACAATAAATTATCTGCCAAAAGGGAGTTGATAGGTACTTGTATTTATAGTAATTTATTAAAATAATCCCATTCAGCAACAATTCACGATGCAATACTGGAATGAATTGTCTGATAGACGAAATGAGGGATGAAGATTGAAGATAATCCATGCCTGACCCAGAAATCAGCTATAGAATAAGGGTATTCCTGAGATTTTCCAGGATTATCTGCCGTATTGTTGTTCGATTGTCTAACTGATAGGAGCTAAAATGTTGTCGCCAAAGTAAATGATATCTCCTTCCTTGTGAGCCGGACTAAGACTTCGTTTTTCCTTAATAGACAAGCTCAAGGAATGTTGGTCCCGTTGTATTAATCAAAACAGTGGGTCTGGTAATTCCAACCACTTGTTTGAAGATTTCTTATAGGTATGTATAAACAATTACATTGGATCACGAGCAACAATTATATTATCTTTGACCGAAGATGAGCTTAAGATTCATGATTATCAGTTTCTATTTGACTGAAAAATCATATACACTCGGTAGACATTCAGTTTAGTCATTGGAGATGGCATGAGAACAATACGCCCACCAAGCTGTGCCACACATGAGGATGAGAGTTTCAAGCTATACATCTAGAGGCAAATGAGTTGAGAGTTACTTGTGCAGTCTCTCTGCCTTTTGAGAGATGATCGTATCCAGTTGGCATGTGCACCTTAAATATTGACCAACTGACCGAGCAAATGGAAATTGATTAGTGGTTACCACGCCTAGGACGTCACACATTTCATGTATAGTTATATCAATATGTATCGCACTCGCATTCGTCCTACGGAATGTCCTCATCCATTGTGACGAGAGGGCTGCAATTCAAAGTCAAATTATAAAGTTCACACTACTTAGCCATTCCAATTAATTTATACCGAAAATACAAAAAAAAAAAAACAGATTCATATACCCCACTGACGACGGATAGTTCGACTGTAATAAATCTAAATAATTCAAATAATTCAATACACTAGTCACCTGAACCCCAAACCGCCACCCTACCAAAGTACCCCTACCCAAGTACACCCCTGTCCCACTGCGATCGATCAGACTTTAGCTCCAACTAAAATCGAATTAATCGAATAGCAAACGCAAAAAACTCGTTACCTATGCATTTATTCGCGGATACCAACTGGAAAGCCTATAAAAGACATCAACCAACTCACTCTAACTAACAGTCGGGTTCGGTTCGTTCGTACTTGAGTAGGGTAAAACGATACGGATCTTAGTGCATACGTTTCTGTATTAATCGGTTTGTGTGTTAGAAAAAATAAAAATAAAAACAATCCCTCACCATGTCGGTTGGTCAGGAGATGATTAAGGAGCCTATGATGGTTAACGCATCTAGTGTTTTCTATTTCCTCCTTCTACCTACATTCGCTTTGTGGTTTGTCTACTGGAAATTATCGCGAAGACATTTTTACGAGTGTGCCGAGAAAATACCCGGCCCCGAAGGATTACCATTGGTGGGCAGTTTGTTTGACGCTATAGGATCACCATCAAGTAGGATCAAAATGCGAATTCTAAGACCCCGGACTGATTGACTTATTACACATTTTTTGCAGAGGTATTCAGGACAGTTCTGGAGAAGGGCGCACCATTCGAGGATGTTGCTAAAATTTGGATTGGTCCTAAATTGGTGATATTCATCTATGATCCACGCGATGTTGAGATTCTACTCAGCAGCCAGGTGTACATTGACAAAGCGCCTGAGTACGAATTCTTCAAGCCATGGTTGGGAGATGGTCTTTTGATCAGTACTGGTAAGTACCTAGTACCTAGTTTGCTAGAATTAAAAGAAATTCGGAACTCCGAATGTGTTTAGTTTGGGTAATTGTTTAAAATACCGTTTACGAATTTTTGGTGGCAGTGTGTGCTGTGTATTTAATGCAATGTTTAACAACTCCGAATTTTCGGAGTCGATTTTATTTTCAAACTAACGTTGTAAAAGAATTTTACACTCAGTCTAGCCCATAACGGTGATCGTTTTACGAAGCTGTGTTACTCCGAAAATGTTAATTTTAATAACCATTTGTTTGGAACTGTGAATTTGACTTCTTCGTTAAATTTAAAACAGCTGACTGCGCTGCGCATTAAACAAGCAATTGTAAATAATATTTCTGAATATTAAAAAATGTTCCCAACCTTGTAGTCTCAATCTCCGAAAAGAGATCAAAAATAGACTTCCCCGAAAGACTCTATTTTTTTTTAATTTGTCATTAAATTATTTTTTGTTTTTTATCTGTCAAAAACCATTTGTTAATTTCACTTGCAGACAAAACTCAAATTTGTTGTCAAATAATGTGAACCATATGTTCCGTAATTATACCATTTTCGTCAAAAGGTAGGTTCCTTTCAGTTTATGAAAATGGTGGACATAAAAGAAATATTGCGCCATTTACTTAAAATTTCCGAATGTAATCGCAATGCAATGAGACTTACGACGAAGTCTTTACGAGTTGTCCAATATTTAATGAATATTTCATTTTCCTATTTCCATTCCCGATTACTGCGTAATTATGCGCAATTTGGAACCATATACTTAATGAACTAACCTCCTTCGTTTGCAAATTCCGAATTTGCATGCAACCTGTTTGACCTCCGAAATTAATATTCAGTCGGGATATATAAATTAATCATCGAAACTAGCCCTTGTTGTTCTACTTGATGTTAATTTTATTTTTAGGTCACAAATGGCGCTCACACAGGAAACTCATTGCTCCGACATTCCACTTGAACGTTCTAAAGAGCTTCATCGAACTATTTAATGAGAATTCACGAAATGTTGTCCGTAAGCTGAAGGCCGAAGGTGAAAAGACATTCGATTGTCATGACTACATGAGTGAAGCTACCGTAGAGATTTTGTTGGGTAAGTACATATCATGCATTTCGACAGATTTTTCAGCTTCCGTTTGACAATTGGCCATTGAACAGAAGGTGGTCTTGGTACAGGTGGTTATAGTTGACCAATTCAGGGAGTCTTAAACAGAAGTCTGACAGATACTTTACACCAAAAAACATAACGACTAGCGCCCTCTTAACTCGACAATAGAAAGCAAAATAACCTCTTATGAACTATCAAAAATTCCAACACGAAACGAAGAACTGAAATAAAAAAAAACATTATGGTTTTTTTGACATTCAAATACGAAGTGCTTTTTCAAAATGAAAAACTCAACCCGAACAGGATCAAATGAAAACGGAAACCCTTCAAACATGACAAACGAAGACAAAAGCAAAATAGAGTTATCCATTTGCTTTGAAATGGCCCCGAAATTATTCAGAAAAACTCTAGTACAATCACACGTGTGATGAATTTCGTTAAAATTTTCTGTTTTCCTACTCCATTTGAATTTGTTTCTTTATTCTCACAAATAGTGTAAAGTATAAACATCTAGTTAAATCTCAAGTTAGTAAAAATTGTTTACTTAAAATTTTACCATATTTAGCTTTATTCCAACTGGGCTTAAAACGTCATTGATACTCTGTGGAGTTGCGTCACTTCGCTTAAATTAAAAACAAATAAATAATTGTGTTTATTTTACCTTTTCGTGAGCAAATGTATCTGTGCCTTATTGATAAGCAGACAATTGAACTGGTTTTAGTCTCTCATTAATTTGAACAGAATGTTGTATATTATAGTAGGTAAAGAATTATATAAGGCAATACGAAGAGGTTGTTAGTGTCTGTCAGTGCTACCATTGATCGATTGCATTTCGTTCAATATAAGCTTCGGATCGATAACTTCCAACTGTCATGTCGTTATTTCAGCTTTAATAAGACATTTCCATTCAATCATCCTTCGCATACCTTAAAAAAAATACCGTGCCAACACAAACAAGAAACGTCATCGCATATTTAAGTTGCAAACCCAACTTCGCCCACATCCAACAAGTAAACATAACCTTTATGGCTTGATCTTGGCATTGATGTGTTTTTTCGCACGCATTATCACCCTCGCGATCGCCTTGTGATGTGCGCACATACATAAGTACACTGACGATACGCTCTTTGCAAGCATAAATAGAATAATCGTTAGATATGCTTCCAAATACACAAAATCAAACAACACTGGCATTAACAATTGAAACTTCGCCAGGTCATGATGACGATTACCATGTCTGGGTGTCACCTTCTGTCACTCGCACTCTGATTGCGATCGAAATCAAAATGCATCGGCAGTAGGTACACCCAATTGTTTGAATCGCAAATAAATTCATACCAAACGAAAGAGTGTAATCATGCCTTTGAACTCGGTTAACCCCTACTTGGAATGGATTGCACATTTCCATTATCTAACACCTTTGTGTATGGAAACACGTCGCCTCGCCTCCTGGATGGACATCAGGGAAACTGGCTTTTGCATAACTTTCGTGCGGACAGCGAACTCCATCCGTCAGTGAGTCAATTAATAATTGATGCGAGTATCATGCAGTAAGATCCACACTCTACGCTGATACAATTCAACATATGGTCAGGTGCAGCTATGCATTTGTGTTTCATGAAAAATCGCCTACCATTTGCGTGCTGCTGTCTATTTACTGTTCTGCACTCTCGGGAGGTTGGAAAGTGGTGAGTGAACAGAGATTGTGAAATTTAATAGAAAGAGAAAATAGGTAATTGGGTGTTTGGCTATGGAATTGTGCAATGCATTTTGAGGACTCTATCTCTTTGTGGTCACACGTGCTGCATGAGGAAAGTAAAAGGTGATTGGTATGGAGCGGCATTGATTTAGTGGCGACTTGCAACTGATGGAACCAATGGTAGTCTTCCTTATTGCTTGGACATAGTGTCGTTCCATAAATGACCATGGAATCGTTTGTAATTCCTCAATTGTTATAGACGCCTGATTATACTGTAGCGCTTTGTTGACAGCTGTCATAGTATCAGTTCTTTAATAGATGGCGCCATCATACGATCGTTGGCAAATTGCATCCAAATGAGCATTGTTCGCTGCACTTTCTTCTGTTTTTTTTTTTATATTTTATGTATTTTTCTGTACAATACCAGGTTGGCCAAAAGATGGCGTTAGTACGCAGATGATTTAGCATATTCGGTTTGTTTTTGATAAATCGTCCAATAGAGACATTGATTGACCGTTCTGTAAATGCAGCTTACGCCTAGTCAATATTCATACGTTTCGCAATAGATGGCGCTTGAAATATAACATTAAAGTTGTCAATTATTTTTTGACAACAATTCTTATATTAAAATGCGAGCAAATTTTCTTTATTTTTCCAGAAACCGCTATGGGTGTGTCCAAGAAGACCCAAGAGAATGGTGGCTACGAATACGCTCTGGCTGTCATGAAAATGTGTGACATTCTCCATTTGCGCCATCGCAATATCTTATTGCGCAGCGAATTCCTCTTCGGTCTTACAAAGCACTACAAGAATCAAGGCAAGCTCCTTAATATCATTCATGGCCTCACCACTAAGGTCATCAAGAACAAGAAAGAAGCCTTCGCCAAGGGTACCCGCGGTTCCCTAGCTCAGACCACCAAAACCATGGAAGCGTTCAACTTCCAAGTTGATAACAAAAAATCCACCGTCATCGAAGGCCTATCATACGGGCAAGCAGAACAGCTTAAGGACGATTTGGACGTCGAAGACAATGACATCGGCGAGAAGAAGCGTTTGGCTTTCCTCGACCTTCTATTGGAGAGCGCACAAAACGGTGCCCTCATCTCTGACACCGAAATCAAAGAGCAAGTCGATACGATCATGTTTGAAGGTCACGACACTACAGCCGCGGGAAGTTCATTCTTCCTCTCAATGATGGGTATCCATCAAGAGATCCAGGATCGTGTCATTGCCGAATTGGATGAAATCTTTGGTGATTCCGATAGGCCGGCCACTTTCCAAGATACCCTCGAGATGAAATACCTGGAACGTTGTCTGATGGAAACTCTGCGTATGTATCCACCAGTACCGATTATTGCCCGTCAACTTTACGAAGATCTGAAGTTGGCATCTGGCGACTATATTGTTCCAGTGGGAGCCACTGTTGTTGTGGCCACTTATAAGCTTCACCGAAATCCAAAGATCTGGGAGAACCCCACCGTTTTTAACCCTGATAACTTCTTGCCAGAAAAACAAGCCAACAGGCATTACTATGCCTTTGTGCCATTCTCTGCAGGACCAAGGAGTTGTGTTGGTAAGTTGCATTCAAAAATTCACCATCCACAATAACTGGAATAATTTTTCTATCTGTAGGCCGCAAGTATGCCATGCTCAAGCTTAAGATTCTGCTCTCCACCATTCTTCGTAACTATCGCATCCATTCGGATATTCGCGAGGAGCAGTTCAAATTGCAGGCAGATATCATTTTGAAGCGCGAAGAAGGATTCAAGGTTCGTCTTACGCCTAGGCAGAGAACCGCCAAGGTTGCATAAGCAGGCACGATTCTACTGTAACATCCAAAGATCCTCCTCAATGCTACCCCAACCCCCAACTTTCCCCCCACAATAAATGCGAGGAGGATGTAGTGTATAGCAAAGAAACAAAAATATTAATGAATAAAAAAAAAAAAAAAATATATATCTGCTTTATAAAGGTGCATAATAAGAACACCTAAACTGGAATTCCAAAAATTTCACAATCAAATAAAAAGTAAAACTAAAGTTTGCAGTGCGGTGTACCCATCCGATCCAGATTTCCAGAGCTTCTTTCTTTTTGTTAAGTTTTCTCCTTTTTTCCTTGTTGCGATTTAAAAGAAAAATACTATTTGTTAAATAGTTTCTTCTTCCGGTTGTGTGTTACATTTGTTTTTATTTTTTGTTTCTTGGAACTGTTGTATTTGTATATCTAATAATATGTTTAAAAAAAAATAAACGAAAAGTTTGTGGAGAAAAGTTTTGTCTTTTGTGTCTTTTTTTAGAGGTTATGGCGAGTACCTGTAATACCTATTACTGGACTTGGGTAATATGATATATGACATATATTTTGATGTATTAAATGTCTAAGCACATATACCTACATATTCTTTTGAGAAACGAAAGAATACCTACTTTAACAGATTGAGAATCGAGCTCTGTCGCTTTGGAGAGGAGCTTTCTACTTTGTTGCTTGTTTCGTTGTAGTTGTTAGAAAGCTTAGCAGTAGTTAGTTAAAAAGTAGACACCTTGAATGGTATCGTAAGCTGTTGTTGCTGTAGAAGCTCTGTTAACATTTTTTGACTTCAATTTCAACTGTCAATAGAACGAATCATTGTTCATTTGTCGTTATTGTTTTCGCCACTGCCGCTGCTGACTTCATAAGATAACAAAATTTAATTCGTTGAAGAATTTAAAGTTTCATGCGAATTGTGCGCTAAATGAATTTAGTTCGAATTCGAATTGAAATGATTTCGAACTTTCGGTGCACTCAAGAACTAATGCACCGGAATTCAATACAGCCTGCAGAACAACTGAATTCTGTGGACTATTCTTGTACATCATTCTATATGCAGGGCATTGAACATCAAAGATTATCTACAAGCCATCGCACCTAATGACAGTAGGATGACAGGAAGTTGGTAGATAATAATTTCAAACCAAGCTATGTGCAACAAAAAACGGCCGAATAGTATTCATAGATGTTATCTAACGTTTCCCAGTTACAGCCCACCTTCGCATCCTGGCGTCATCACTTATGTCTAAACATCTGTCAGATTTACACAAGAATGTTAATCTCGGGAAACGTTTTATAAAACGTGCGCAACTTGAAAATGAGCAAATGATACTGCTACCAAAAGACTATTGTTTAATTGGTATCAATTCTAGTAAGTATATACACATTGGTCAAGTTCAAGTTCATTATAGTTATAAAACGATATTATGGTAACATCACACCAGAACAGTATATTAACGTTACGGCCGAAATGTATAAGTTATATTTATCCACCACAGTTTTGTGGTTTTGATTAGAAAGGTTCCTACAGTCGAAAGAGCGATATTAATACCTAGATTTATATTAATGTGGTTGACACGAGCTTGACAATGCTATCTATCTTCGCAGTTCATACAAATTACGCTGTTTAGAGAGTGTGTTACCTCGGCATCAGTATGATATGGATATAAAAAATACGACGTTAACTGACAGACAGTCATTTTGCAACATGTTTTACCATTTGGCGATCAGTCCTTTTGTTAGTAAGGTAATAAAAAAAAATCGGCAAATATTAAAGGAACGTCTTCTGCAAGGAGTGGGCGCAAACAGGAACACACTTCCGAGAAGCACAGGCCAACATTGAAGCTATAGCTCTTGGCAGTAGAACATAATTGTGAGACAAAAAAAAACTGAATTATATACCTATAGGCTATGAGTTTTTTTGTGAACTTTCTGTGCATTATTTGCAAAGGATAGCCAAATGATAAATTTCTACAAGCAATGTGCTTTCGCCTGTCAAAAATCGTACCTACCAACACGCAACTTTTTGGAGTGACTTCTTCTACGAAATAGCATAATCAAGTATACCTACTGCATACCACAAGACGTCTGCTCCCTAACGATAATGCTATAAACTAATGTCGTTTTCCATTGGGCAAAAAGAAGCGTCCGGGAGAGTCCGGAATCGAAAAAATCACTTCTGAAACCGTTCCATTGGCGCAAAAAATACTCTTCTGGTGATTCTGAGAAGAGAAATTCGCTTCTGGATTTGGAGTCAGAATCCACTCAAGAAGCACTCACACAGGTGTAATTAATATATTTTATACAAGCCAGCTGACAGCCTCCGTAGATTATTCTTTGGCATTTCACCAATACTATTGTGGATTCTTTCAGAAGCTGTTTTGTTGTTCCATTGGATTTCAGAATGAGTGGATCCCCGAGTGAAACCAATGGAAAACGACATAAGTGTTAAATAGACCGTCAGCTCCCGCGCACCTACCCGATTCCCTCCAAAAAATTTTGAAAATAAAATTCTTTTTAATTGCCTTTCATGTGGAGCAACAACAAAATATTCATAATGCCGGGCGATTAAAAGAAAAAAAAATTAATGAACTGTCAGGTTACTATTGGCAAGTGTATGCGTGCGGCTAATTGACTTCAACATGGTACACATAAATTCCCGCCGAGGAAAACTTCACAATTTTCAAATTTGTGGTTCCTTTTCTTTTCGATGATTTTTCATGCACGACTTAATCCTTTTTTGACGAATTGTGTGTCGTATCGGAATCTGTGAACCGCGATACTTTGTACCGAACAATTCCCAACATTTGGTAGCGCCTTCTGTCGTTCAAAACTAATATCGAAACATCCGCTGTACTGTGACCACTTGTTGCTGCTGTCAAAATTGGTTGCCGTTGACATTTTGAAATGTCACAGCGATAACAACAAAAAAGTGCATGCACGCAAATCCAAATCAAAAGTGACACGCAAACGATTTTCGTGCTTCGAAAAATCCTCAAAAACGCATACGAAATTTATCGCATTTTCTTTGCATTTGACATCTTATAAGAACACTGCAATAATGTCTGCTCTCTTTGAATTACGTGAAAGGTTAAATGCCCTAGAGGAGGAACTGCAGAAGCACAAAACCAACGCCAAGCAGTACCGCGAACGAATTGATAAAATGACCGCAGAAGTCGTTGATTCCAATCCATATAGTCGCCTTATGGCTCTGCAACGAATGGGCATAGTCAAGGACTATGAAAGAATTCGTGACAAGTCGGTGGCTGTTGTGGGAGTTGGTGGAGTTGGCAGTGTCACCGCCGATATGTTAACCAGGTCAGTTCATATGGCTCCATATGAAATTTTTTAACAAATATTCTTTTCCAGATGTGGCATTGGCAAACTAATTCTCTTCGACTACGACAAAGTAGAACTGGCTAACATGAATAGGCTGTTCTTCACTCCAGATCAAGCCGGACTTTCAAAAGTCGATGCAGCTGCTAGGACGCTCACCTTTATAAATCCAGACGTTCGCATTGAGACACACAACTACAACATCACAACAGTGGAGTCGTTTGAAAAGTTTCTCCACACGATCCACACTGGTGGCATTGCACCAAATACTCCCGTGGATTTGGTTCTCAGCTGCGTGGACAACTTCGAGGCGCGCATGGCCATCAATACCGCTTGCAATGAGCTCTCTTTGAATTGGTTTGAATCGGGTGTGTCGGAGAACGCCGTTTCTGGACATATTCAGTTCATAAGGCCAGGGGACACGGCTTGCTTTGCCTGTGCACCTCCACTAGTAGTGGCAGAGAACATCGACGAGAAGACCTTGAAAAGGGAAGGCGTGTGTGCTGCTAGTCTGCCAACTACTATGGGCATCACCGCTGGTATGCTGGTGCAGAATACCCTCAAGTATCTGCTGGGCTTTGGAGAGGTCTCCGACTATCTGGGCTACAACGCTATGAACGATTTCTTTCCAAAAATGACTCTCAAACCAAACACTCAGTGTGATGACCGCCACTGCCAAGAGAGACAGAAAGATTTCCAAGCGAGGCCCAAGGCGGAGAAGGTTGAGGAGATTCCTGTCGATGAGGGGCCGCTGCACGAGGCTAATGACTGGGGAATCGAGTTGGTGAGTGATTCAGCGCCCGAGGAAGCCAACGCACAGCCTAGCACATCATCCGTAGCTTTGGGTCTGAAACTGGCTTATGACGCCCCTGACAAGGTTGACGAGAAGGAGGTTTCTTCGACAGCAATTCCTGCCACTGAGGTTGACTTGGATGATCTGATGGCGCAAATGAAATCAATGTAAGGCGCAGAGTACTATTTTTTTTTACGCCAGACATTCTTTTATTTTATATTTATTGTTGCAATAAAACGGTTAACGTTACGGCAAACAATTGTTGAGTTTTCTGTACAAAGAATAGTCAGCCTCGGCACTTGTTGTACGAAAGGCACTTTGTGACTTCAGTTAGTTCCCTTAAATCCACTTGCCCTTATCCACTTCATCAAATCGAAACTATTTCCCCAGCCCAAGCAGTCGACTTAATTTCAGCTGAGGTCATTCAAAATTTTCAGTTATGCGAGAGATTATTACTCTGCAGGTCGGTAGATGTGGCAACCTGGTAGGCGACGCAGTAAGTTTCACTTATAAACCCATACCAACTTAGATACCGTTAACAATTTGTTTCTTACAGTTTTGGGACGTTATCTCCCGTGAACATGGCATCAAGTCAAGTGGGGAATTCGCTGGCGATTCCCACCTTCAGCTGGAACGCATGAACGTCTACTTTAACGAAACCGATCGTGGAACCTTTTACGCACGTGCCGTGGCTGTGGACACAGATCGGTCTAGCCTGGAGCACATACTGCACGGCCCCAACGCAGGACTATATAATCCTGAACTGTTCGTGAGCGGCTCAGAAGGAACTGGCAACAACTTTGCTCGAGGGTTCTACACCGAAGGTGCTGAGATAATGGATGATGTGCTCGATGTCACCAGGATGCAAGCGGAAACTGTCGATTCGTTGCAAGGCTTCCAGATAATTCACTCGCTGGGTGGTGGAACGGGCTCCGGATTTGGAGCGCTGCTTATGAAGAATCTAGCAGATGAGTATCCAGACAATTTAGTGTGCACTTTCAGTGTGATTCCATCGCAGCGGATCTCGGATGTTGTTGTGGAACCATACAACTCAGTGCTTTGCTTTCCCCACCAAACGGCCCATACTCACCTTTCCTTCTGCATAGACAACGAAGCGTTGTACGACATCTGCCAGAGAAGGCTTCAGTTGAGCGGAGCCTCTCTTGAAAATCTTAATCACATCATCGCGCATACCATGTCTGGCGTGACGACATGCCTGCGGTTCCCTGGACAGTTGAATTCTGGACTGAGGAAACTCTACGTGAACATGGTCCCCTTTCCGAATTTACACTTTCTGGTTCCTGGATTCGCGCCGTTGACTGCGATGGGGTCTGCCAAGTATGCAAAGCAGTCGGTGGGTGAATTGGTCGGCCAGATCTTTAGTTCCAACAATTTGTTGGCCGCCATTGACTTGAGGACTGGTAAACTCCTAACCGTTGCTGCAATTTTTCGAGGGCGAATGTCGCCCAAGGAAGTCGACACCTTAATGACCAACGCACGGAACAAGAACATTCAGAATTTTGTCGACTGGATCCCAAACAACGTAAAGACGGCCATTTGCGATATTCCCCCTCGGGGCTTAAAGATGTCGTCGACTTTTATTGGCAACACCACCGCCATACGACAGCTGTTTGGTCGCGTGTCTCAAGGATTCATCACAATGCTTAAGCGAAAGGCGCACCTACATTGGTACACTGGAGAGGGAATGGACGAACAAGAGTTTGTCGATGCCCAATTAGCCCTGGAGGACCTCCTCGGAGAATACGAAGACTGCCTGACTGAAGTAAAGGACAAAAAGCAAAACACAACTTGCCGTTGGTGTTCGAATGCGGATTTATTATAAAAAAAAAAAAAACATCTACAGATTAAGTATATTTGCTTGCCCAATTTCCCATGAAAAAGGCGATAAAAGTTCACAGCACTGGCTTCCATTAGATGGCTTTCACCGAATGCTGGTCATACGCGCCACAAATCATGATCTGCTGAAAAAGCAACACGGCCTCTCTTTAATCCTCGAGTATCTTTCTGATAGCACCAATGATCACGTCTGGTGCGGGAAACTTTTGCGCTCTTGGTGGACCCTTTTTGAGACCGGACCAGAGTTCTACCCTAGCATCAGCATCATCGGTTGGAGTTAGGGAAAATGATATTTCAAAGGCGCCGCGACGTGGTGGACCGGACGGATTAAGGACAAGTTGTATACTCGGCAGCTGCTCAACGATTTGACTGTGCAAATCATTAGCACGCCGCTTGAATACGTTTCAGCTGCGACAGTGCTCGACATAGAGCACTGGACCAGTTATTATGGCGAGTTCTGTTGGGGTTGCATCAGCTAACTTGGGCTTCTTTGCTGCCTGTTTAGGTGTGACGGGAGCTATTTTTGATTCATAATTGCAATTAAAAATCAAATGCTTACTTTGCTTGTGGACGCTGCGGTTTTTCTTTTACGTTTTGGTGGCATTATTTAAACAAACATAAAAACAAAAAAGGAACGAAAATACTTATCACGAATAAAATACACCGTTTCTTTCGGGATCGCAGAAATTTTGAACCAATATTGAACATTGAATTCAAGCTGTAGATGGGTACAATTTATGACAAATATCAGAAAGTGATGCCAATCTCAGGAAACATTTTTGTTAAAACTCAAGGCATTATTACAAGTTAATAGTTACATTTTGCTACCACAAATTCCGCAAGTCGATGTGTTAACAAATCTCATGCTCACGAATTTTTTTTTTCGGGTGGAATTTTGTAAGACTGTTTTTTAAAGTATTTCTTAACTTCAATGTATTCCCCATAATTTGTTGTGTAAAATGGATAAAACAAGAACCGAATTATTGGTTTTGATATAAAATTTGTGCGACAGAGCAAACATTTACATGGAATTATGATTATAAGCCCTTGAACTTACAGTTTATTTAATGCGGTAAAACAAAATATTTGTGTTATGTAACATTGTGATCTTCAACTGATTGACATATCACATTTTTAAAAATTCGTATTGGTTTTCTGTTTTCAGCTATGAATATAAAAAAATAATATAGATATGTATATTTTTTTCACATCCCAATTGTTACAATTCACCAATAAGCAACTCCTTGGAAGTGCCCTGAAAACGCATTCTGTCTCACCAGCATCTGACAGTAGTGACTTCCATCTTTTTTCCTCTGCCACTGCCACAGGCACGTGTGAAAACACACACACAAATGCCCAACCAACTATCGCAAACTCAACGACAGCAGCTGTCAAAATTCTTTACTCTTCCCGAATAAAAAAATTTCACCTACGGATCGAACTTTCAATCGGAGTATCTGTTTTTCTCGTCGTCAAAAAGAAACAAAATTTTAAACAAATATCCAGCATGGGAAATGTTATGGCAGCGTCGAAAAATGATCCCAAAATTGGACTGCCCGAATCACTATTGGCACCACCAGCTACAGCACCGGTCACAGCACAGTCGCCCGCAGCCGACGAGAAAAAGATTAACCTCGAAAATCCCGGAACAGTTGAGGAATTGCACAAGAGATGCAAGGGTAAGTCTGCCAGATAAAAATTCAAACCAATCAGCACCTAGAAAGAGGCTGGTAAAGGTTGATAACCGCGGTGCGATAATGATGACATAACCTATTTTGTATTGCGTGCAAAAATGGTTGCGGACCATGAATAAAAACATGAAAAATCTAAACTTTCAGATATAATGGCGATGACATTCGAAGGCGCCAAAGTAATGCTGAACAAAGGTCTCAGCAATCATTTCCAGGTTTCGCATACACTCAACCTTTGCAGCACACAGCCGAGCGGCTATCGGTTTGGTGCGACTTATGTGGGTACAAAGCAATTTTCTCCCTCGGAAGCATTCCCCGTACTCTTGGGCGATATCGATCCGTCGGGGAATCTAAATGCAAATTTTATTCATCAATTCCACCCAAGGGTGCGCTGCAAGTTTGCTTCACAGGTGAGTCTCGGTGGCACGATGTTTTCGTCTTTCTGTTGTGAGTAGTGATCTGACATTGGAATTGATTTTACAGATTCAGGATGGCAAACTGACAGCTGCCCAACTGTCGACTGACTACCGTGGGGATGATTTTACTGCAACCTTGACTGTGGGTAATCCAAACCTCTTTAATAACTCGGGTGTTCTGGTTGGACATTACCTGCAGTCGGTGACAGAAAAACTCGCTCTCGGTGGTGAGTTGGCTTATCAATACGGCCCAAATGTGCCCGGTGGACAGATTGCTGTCGTCTCCGCAGTGGCACGTTACACAAGCGGTGATTCAACATGGTCTGGATCCCTCGGAGCCGGTGGTGTTCATGTTTGTTACTACCAGAAGGCTAGCGACCAACTACAGATTGGCGTCGAGGTGGAAACAAGTCTGAGAATGCAGGAGTCGGTGGCTACTATTGGCTATCAGGTTGATTTGCCAAAGGCTGATTTAATTTTTAGAGGTATGACGCAATATTGATATCTCTTTTTCCAATTGAATTTAATTCTTGTAAGTGGGGTCAACGTATGGGCTCATTTAGCGGTGCAATTACGTTCAAAGTCCCTAAAACAAAGACCAAACTTGGTTGTTCTGGGTGAGGCAAAATCTACAGAAAACCACAATGGAAGCCATAGAAAAACTGTCGATGCTGGCGGTGTTGTGACTGTCTGCCAATTCTGCCTTTGAAACGCTAGCAAGGTCATAGTTCAAAAAAGGGCCGATTCGTGTCCTGTTATCACAAGCTTAGCTGCACAATCATGATTCATTGATTTATTTCATAAACAAACTGACAAAGTGGGTCCTCAATTTTCGTTTCATTATCGTTGTAATCGCGATAATTGTCAAAGGCTACATACACATAACCTGCAACACTGGAGTAACTAATAGCAGCCGATAAAAGACAGCTACATCAACCTATCTATCTGAGTATTGTTTACCCCTTAAGTTTTTTCATCCAATCAGCCAATCATTTTAGCTTCCAAGCCTTGAGTTTTTAATTTAACTCGTCCTAATTCATTGTTATACTCCATTTAGTACTTATTTTGTTTACATTCGGGTGGAGGCTAGCTCCTCGTAACGTACACGTACCTTTTTTTACCTTCAACTTCTTGGAGGAGAAACACGAAGTATGCGTTCGTAAAAAATCGTTCAAGCTTCCACAGACGACAATATTATATGCTGAATTTCTGTATTCTAGCTAATAGTACATTTATTTAAAGACAATTGCCTTTTCATTTCAGGTTCGTTCGACTCGAACTGGACTGTTAGCGGGGTTCTAGAGAAACGCCTGCAACCACTGCCGTTCTCGTTTGCGCTCAGCGGAAGGCTGAATCATACCAAAAATCAATTTAAACTTGGATGTGGATTAATAATTGGTTAGCCTGCTTCCACAGTCCTTGTTTTTCCTCAAATCCAAAACCACCTTCACGTAGTGCCGTACCCACAAGCACACACGTTCGTTTAGCCGAAACATCAAACAAACAAATAAATCAACTTGCTCGTTATTCCTTGTAACCTTGTCTTAGTCTACATATAAATTTATTGTTAAGAACACAACTTCAAACAACAGAGCAACAACAAATAAACAAAAGAGAGAATATTTTGTCTACATCATCACAACGTATCCATCCTAACAAACAAAACAAATTATCCTCGATTGCATTTCCACCGCCTGTGGCTACTATCTAGCTTCTGGAACAATATTTTATAGTCCATCGCGGTTGTAGATACCGACACTAATTATATTGACTTGTAATAATGCATTTCGCCAGTTTACTTTATATTGCTACAAGAAAACACTGTCGTCTTGCGATGTTTTTTACTACTTTTACCCTGCCCGTGTTTTTTTTTTTTGCCTTTTTTTACATACAAATATTATAGGTATATTGTTTAATCGTTAATTTGCCGTAGGATATAGTTGATGCAGAGAAAAAAAAAAACATTGAAAAGAATCGTTGCAAGCACTTGGAAGTTCTGTTTTACAAAGTACGATTTGTGTTCTTCTGACTTGGTAGAGAGAAGGGCGATTTTTTGTTTTCACATCCAATGACAGTGGTACAGCAATCTTAAAAAATACATTTTTGTTCACCTGTATAGTAGAAAATATATAAATTATTAGGCATAAATTCGCGTGAACAAGTTACCAATTAATTACTACCAGTGCTAGACATGAAATGTTCGCAAGAATGCAAATTCAAAACTCTTGATTCTTGATTGATTTATGAAATAAAAATGTAAAAAGACGATGTTGATGTTTTATTTAACGCGGTTATATTGTCTATTTTGATCAACGAGTTGGTTTTGTGTGCTTTATCCGAATGAAATAATTTTTATCCGTATACTCCTGTGATGGCTAATTTTTTTTTCACCCTGCGCACACGTTTTAGAAATCGGTACAGTAATGTCAAGAACTTCTTTGTTTCGTTGAAGGTTGTTGCACCAGCTAAGGTATTCAAAAGGCGTTTTTCTTTTTTAGTTCAGAGCTGAGCTCTGAGGTCTTTCCCGACCATCTTAATTTTTTTTCTATGTAGCGGACTTTATTCAGCGCATCATTAAGTTATATATTATGCACTTTAAAATTATTAGATTTAAGTTACTTTTAACAAACACTAATGTGGTAGGTCACTTTTTGTGTTTGATTGCTACAAAAAAAACAACAAACAATATTTATCCGATTTCAGAACATTTTTTTGAATTTTGTTTAAATTCAAATCTATGCCTATCTCCCGCCACATAAAATTTAGTTTGTTTTTCTACAAGTTTCTCAAATGTCACTTTGTTTTTTTTTTCTCATTTGACACTGACGTTGTCGCGATAGCATAATTTATGTAGCTGTGACAGGAGTTGTGTGGGAAAACAAAGATATTAAATGATTTGGTACTGTGGGATATGTAGCGGGGATACTACAGACATATGCGAACTGTCAACTTAGTACTCAGTCACGAATTTCTTGACTAGATTCGCCGGCTACCCCTCCATAAACGTCAACTGAAACAGCTGCTCATATCACCGATTTCCCCCAATCAAACCCAGTCAGACTTACTAAACTAGATACTTGAACATTGTTAGGTTAAGATAAGAGCGAAAGGCGTATGGGGTGCGGGGAATTGTGTGTTCAATTTACGGTGTGTTGTCTTGAATATTTAGACTAGCGGACTGTACATAATGATGATAGTGTTATATTTTTGTTTTCTAGTGTTCATATGTAGATGATGCATGCTATACGTAAATATTGCTGTTGAACTCTGTTTGGTAAATAGATGTTATGCGTGCGTCTGCGCGCTTTGACAAGCTTTATCGAAACCTTACAATTTTAAATGCCAAAGCATGCGAGCAACAATTTTGTAAAACGAAATACTGCTTTGAAGCGAATGCGCGTTAAGTGAGTAAAGTATGACAGATTAAAAGTTCCGTTTGGTTTTAACTAATGTACACACATAGAGACTAGGGGTGAGATTCTGTAAGAAGAAAACATTCAATCGTTTCCGTTCAAACGAACGTTTTGCTTCATGTAGCTAACTCCTAAAACGAAAGACATTTTCGTTTCATGCGAATGCTATTTGTTTGACGTTTCTCATTATTTTTGGTTGTTGACTAGTATTTATTTTACAAAAAATATTCTGGCCAATTATTTATTAATAAAGCAAGCGCTAGTAATAATAGCACTGTGAACAATTGTGGAAATTCAAGAACAATCCGAAAAAATCTTCGAGGTGGTTCGGATCGTCTTACTCTTAACAAATTGATGTGCATTGAAATTGACAGTTTTCTTTTCGCCTGGTGTTTGTTTGTAATCTGCCCATGTGAAAAAAGTGAGATATCAAGTACAACATATACGTGCGTATAACAAACAATAGGTCTATTCGCGAACTTTCCCGAGCCAAACACTACAAATCTGTCAAACTCAAAAAAATTACCAAAACTCGAGCTACTTTGACATCTAATCCATATCACAAATACATATATAACTTACCTTTTTGCAACATATGAACCGTTCTAGGACAACATTCGACCACCAGCGAATTTTCTTTATTTTTACAGATTTTATTGTTCTGTGCAATTCATTTTTAAGACGAATTTTGATTTTGTTTCTTGACAACTTTGTGCACTTGACATATTTATCAGTACTTGCCGGTTGAAATTCTCTGAACTGTTTCGAGCCAAGAGAGGAACCACTCGTTACTCGTTAATTTGCTAATTTTCTCTTTTTCTCTCATTTTTGATGAGTAGGTACATGTATAGACTTTGTGTGATTGCGATCGATTTATATCGATTGCATTCGATTCAAACCGCGTACGCGAACGAACCTAATGTGTTTATAAGTTATTTTTCCATCCAGTATTTATTTTTTATGGGCGGGCCATTTTCATTTTATATTTTACACAACTGTTCCCATTTTTCTGCAGCTTTATCTCTTTCCTTAGCAGGGCATGGTCTTGTGTACTTTTTGCTAGGAATGGATGCTTCTCCATCCACTCGATCATAATATTTTGTTGTATTTGTGTTTTTAATTAAATAAACAGACATACAATGTCGGCAGTTTTTGGTCGTACTCTATTATTATTAAAATTGTCACCTTTGGTTACGACCAAAATATCAACGAACGAAATATTTACATTGAAAGCGGTCAGCTGTTAGCCGTCAAAACAACATATTTGATATATACAGCTCCTCAAACTTTAACTTTTTTGTCACACCGTTTCTTAAGCCCTTGCGAACGAGAAGAAGAAAACGAAAGCAGTTACACGAAACATTTTCGCTTTCGCGTGATTTCTTTCGTTTTGTTGAAATGTGAAAGTGGTTTTTTACAGAATCCCACCCCAGAATAAAAAAATCTGAATCTACTCTCCTTTTTCTTGCAGCTGTGATTTTTGTGCAAGAATTAAAAAAGGATTCTCCAAAATAGATAAAAAAAATCATATATAACAGTATAATAATGCAAAGAGCAACCTTAACATAGATACATGATGATGATTAATATTTGTTGTCGAAGAAAATCTAAAGAAATAAGTATTAGCTCCACCAAAAAAAGGTATTCGTTATTTCCACACACTAAAAATTAATAAATTTGCATTAAAAAATTATGTGTGTGATAAATATTAGTGGTTCTGTGCTACTCCAACTATGAACGGCACCTTAAATCTAACAACTCAAAATTCTAAAGTTGTCGAACCCGCGTGATAGTAGAGAGTAGGTCTACTCAGTAATCAACGTACGCGCGTGTCAACGCGAAACTTGTAATTGGGCATTATGCAGGGTGTTCGTTACTTATCATTTTTTTTTTAGAAGTAAGTTATTTATCAGTGATTCCAAAATTCGAACGTAGCATTTACTTCTTCCTTGCCTTGCAATTTCTGTCAAATTTGACAAGTGACAACTGTCCGGCCTTCAGTGGTTTGTTTATTTTGAATTTATTTTCAAATTATCAAAAAAAAATCGTATTATCATCAAAATTGGAAAATAATTCGAAATAAAAAGTGAAAATCGATACATATATTATATATTTGGTCGTCGGAAATGAATAGCGCGGTTTTTGTTCTTAATTTAAATATTCTTTATTGAAAACTAGTTTTATCGAACAATGTGTTCTCTGCGTTGACTATCGTTCCGTACTGCCTGGTTCGTCCGTTTTTTACCTTTTTTTACGTTGCCGAGATGGCGTCGACGTGGAGAACGCTGATTGGCTGGTGCAGGCGGCTTCTATCATTTCGCCGATCTGTCAGTTTTGGCATGACCGGCGTTGCCAGGCGTAGTTGTCCAGTGGGCCTAAAACCCCCGCCACATATATTTATATATCTATATATATATATATATATATATATATATATATAAGAGAGTGATGTTAGTTACTACGCTTATAACTCGAGAACGCCTGGACCGATTTCGATGATTCGCACCAATTCATACGGTTTCCGTCCAAACAAGAAGAACACCCAAGAAAATTCCCGATAAATCCCCGAAAAAAAGTTATGAATAAAATTAATTTTCCCATACATAAAGGGTTTTCCAATGAGAAATGTTATTGTGAATGACATTTGACAAGTAGAAACTACGCCATTACTAAAAATGGAATGATACACGCTTCAACAACGCATTGAAATTATTAAAATTCACTACGAAAATGGTGAAAATCTTGCAGTCACAGTTCGCAAAACCAAAGCATTTTTTGGTCGTCGTGAAGCACCTTGTCGGACCGCAATTCAGAAATTGGTGGAAAAATTCGAGCTGTTGGGACAAGTTAGTGATGTGAAGAATAAAACCCGTGCACGTCGCTCAAGAACAACTGAGAATATTGCTGTTGTAGCCCAAAATGTTGAAGAAAACCCAGGTTTGTCCATTCCTCGTCGTTCTTTGGAATTGGGCATTCATCGAGAGATGATTAATGATTTTTTATGGTCGGAGTTGGATGGTATTGATCTGGACAACGTCTACTTTCAACAAGACGGCGCTACGTGCCACACAAGCAACGAAACCATTGATCTTTTACGGAAAAATTTCCGGACCGTGTTATCTCTCGAAGAGGTGATCACAATTGGCCACCGAGATCATGAAATAAAACACCTTGCGACTTCTTCCTTTGGGGCCACGTGAAAGATAAGGTCTACGCCAACAGCCCAGCGTCGATTCAAGACCTCAAAGATAATATTCGTGAGGCTATCGAGGACATAGGGCAGCCACTTTGCGATTTGGTTATGGAAAATTTTATGTAAAGGATAATATGGTCCTGTATTCGTGCTCGTGGTGGCCATTTGGCTGATGTTGTTTTTCATTATTACCGGCATACCTTCCTCTTTATTATGAAATAAACATCCGATCATTTATCTCAAAAAATGACATTTTTCTTTGAATACCAAAATAACACCTCTTATTGGAAATCCCTTTATATGACTTCTATTTTTACTTTACTTTGTGACAATTTTTTTCCATTTTTTTGCAAAAAGAAAGAGAAGAGAAAATTGTTTTTATATCAATCAAAACGTTAATTTCGGATTGTGCAATTAATTGATGATTTATCCCTTTTTTTTTACTCACAATGGGCCTTCGCGGCTTCCGGGTGAAATTTGCATCGGCTGCAAAACTGCCCTCCCAACCTATCCCTTTTTTGTGGAATTCTATTTTCAAACGGTAAGTTACCAACGAAGATATTTATTTTGTGAAGTTAGAACATCCAATAATTCTCAGTGTTATTCACAATGCCGCGAGCCAGAAGATCTAATCTTTTTCATCGAACCTGTAATGCAACTAGAATATCGCCAGTCAATTGAATACGAAAATTGCACAAGAACAGCGCCGTGTTAGTATGGCCCGACTTCGTGCATCACAAACACAAGAAGAAAGACAAGCGTCATTTGCTTAACAGCTCAGTTAACAATGAGAAATTGTCGAGCAAATCGAACAACTCAACAATGTGAAAATCTAATTCAACGCGTAAAAAGAATTGCTTTAAGTGTTGATTTGGATCGAGTATCGTTTCATTACGATTGCACATTTTGACTGTGTTGTGTGGTTGTGTGCAACCATTGCAATGCATTGAAGTTCAGTGGAGAAACGCCTGGATTGTGCTGTCTCAGTGGCAAGGTTAAATTACCTTGCCACCAGAGTCATTGCATTTTTTGCTTCGTGATGAAACACCAGAATTACGTCATTTCATTGACTTCATTTTGGGCCGATATAATTGATGAACGCGGATTCAATCCGACATTCAAGGTAATAAAATATAAAAGAAATTAAATTTAATTAAAGAAATTAAGATTAAATAAATTAAAGTAAATCATTGATTCTAATTTCGTAATCGACTCCGACTCTACAGATCCAAGGCTTTTACTTGCAACTGTCAGCTGCTCCTTTTCAAGTAGGAAAGAATGGAACACCAATGAAACCACAAAAAGAAAATCAATATTCATCTACACAGATGGTGCCGGCATATTCTCTGAGGAATTGAATATGCATTGCTCCATCAGACTACCTGATAGCAGTAGTGTCTTCCAGGCGGAGGAGCGGCCCGCAAGGCGTAAATATTGGCAATACCCCGCAGCGATATTACCATCTTCATTGACAGTCAGGCGGCCATAAAAGAAGTTTCTGCTAATGAAATAAAATCCAAAACAGTTCACCGCTGCCGCGAAGAGCTTAAGGTTCTTTGCTCGCACCATACCACGAATCCCTGCTGGGTCGCTGGACACAGAGACAAAACCGGTAATGAGAAGGCGCATGAACTGGCGAGAAAGGGGTCTGTAATGGATCTTGATAGAGCACTTCAATTGATCAAGCCACCACTTTGCGATCATACAGGACGAGTAGAAAGCAAAATTCGAATGAAAACCAACAACAGGTGGAAAGAACTCACTACCTGCGAAATATCACGGAAGCTTTGGCCAGAATATAATAAAAGCCGGACCAAAAAACTATTACAGTTTGACAGGTCATCGCTATCTAAGTTAGTAGGGGCTCTAACTGGTCATAACTTCCTAAGAAAGCATGCAATGAAACTGAATCTCAAAGATGACGACATATGTAGAGGCTGCGGAGACGAGGAGGTCCACGAGGATACACCTCACTTCCTCTGTCATTGCCCGAGTCTTTGTCACTTGAGGAACAGAACACTTGGAAGCTACTACCTCCATGACTTAGAAGAACTTTCCGATGTCTCACCGTCTGATCTTTTAAGGTTTTTGAGGACATCAGGATGGCTGGACAGCGTCTATTAACCACAAGAGGATGGGATGAGGAACACCGATGCAACACCAACGGTCGACCCCAATAAGGGCAGACGGGACGAAGTCCGTTGGGTCAGCTAGTAAATAAATAAAAAGAAAAAAATATGCAGAGCGGCGGAGAGGAATATTTGGAAGAGCTTCATGGTAAGCCTAAGTTAATCTATATTCGATTTTGAATTTACCCTTCTGAATTTTAGCAGACGATGAGGAACTTCCATCTACCACGTGATCAAAATGAGTTGGTGTTTGTCCAGGCCATAGAAGCTGTAGAAAAGATTTTGCTTAGCAAATCACAACCTCCAACTATCAAAACGTTAAAAAAAAACTTATCGCATCCATGTTTTTTTTGGTTTTTGCTGCACGAACCAAACTAAATTTAACTATTTATAAACTAAACATCACAAACTCACAATGCGTAGATTGTTTTATGTAAAAAACGTGCGTACTAAATATTTAGCAAAAGGTCTGAGTCAACTAAATAGCAGACTCAGAATTTGCATAGCACTTGCTGATATAATTGTGATATCAATATTTACAAAGCATTTCCGAACAAGTGAAAGTTACATTTTGAGTATCTTGATTGAGTTTGTTTTCAATGATTGAGTGTGATGTTTAAGTGCTTGAGGAATTATTGCACGACATGCGATAAATCGTATAAGAATTAAACGATTTTGAGTAAATGTGAGTGTTCTGGGTGATTATTTCAGTGAATGTACTATCTATATTAATTCAGTGAAGTCGTCGATATTTTCGGTCAGCGGACAAAGAGGCCTCGAGCTTCTATTTGGGCTAGCAGCCTGCTGAGTTCCTCGAATGTCAGCGTATCGTTTTTGACGACCCTTTTAAGATGAAATTTTACAGATTTCCCCAAAGTGAGGAGAAGCAGGAGGAATGAAATTCCATTTAGTTCCGATGTCAGTTGATGTCGTAGCAACTCCCCCCAATCTAGATTTGCTGCCTTGAGTATTCGTTGCAACTCCGTGTTCGCACCCACAAAATTCTTCCCACAGTCACTATAAATTTCAGTGCAAATTTCTCGTCGTTCTGCGAATCTTCAGAGTGCATTTTAAAGGCAGATGGGCGACCATCTGCTGCACTCCTCCATGGAAAGTCCTCTCTTGAGCATCTCGAATCAGTAGTTGGGTAAAACTGTTGTCTGTTTTAAATATGATAGGGTGTCGTTGATCAACTTGAAGATCAGAGTTTTGTAATCTTCCTCCCACTCTCAAAATCCCCAGAAGACTAAGAAAGAAAACAGTCATGGAGTATGGTTTCTTGAAACACTTTACTATAAGAGTATTAGGCCTATACTTAGTAGCGAAAACTACTCAAACAAAGTCGGCAAGTTTGCAACACTGCGCCGCACTAATAACAAATTTTAGTGTCACCTTTAAATTTGCGGAAGCTCACAATTGCGAAATTTGTATGAAAAACTAAAATATGTTTCTTGGTAAGGCCCAATGTCTTTATTTTTAAGAGCTCCGCAATTTCAGTTTGATTTATTCAATGTGTGCTCACAGTCACTAATCAAATTGTTAGTTTGTCCGATCTTCTCCAGAACGTTCTTTTCCACTTTGAAGGAGCATTGCACAGCAGTATTTGCTGCAGCAGACGCCTTATACAAACTCTTGTCCAATTCGTTGTGTGAAGTATCTAAGTAGTAGTATACAACATCATTTGCTGTGCCGACCTAATTGAAAAGAAAGCAATATTAGGAGTTATTGTCAAATCGCATACTCCACACTTACACTGTCCACATAGCATTCTTCCAAGGCGGGTTGATCCTCGGGGAATTTCTTATCACATTCAATCACACGCCTATACAATTGATTGTTGGCATAGTCCTTGGCCGAAGCGACGTTCGATCGTGAGATTGATGTCAAACTTGCTGCTGCCCGATCTGCTTCATCGTAACATAACTTCAGTTGGGCTTTTGCATTATCGTACGTTGTCAGCTGCGAATCATAGTTTTGAATGCATTGTTTTCGAACCAAACTTAAAGCCTGCAACGGCATGAGAGTCCTATTTACTTGCTGGATTTCGAGGAGCAGTTGCTCTTGCTGCAATTGAATCATATCCAGACGATCAGCATAGCGGGCATTGACTGAAGCGATATCATTCTCTTCGATTTCGATTTTATGGGTAAGCTCCCGCCCGACGAGATTGTAATAGTCCCGGGCGCTGCTGTTCACATAAAGGCTTTGCTGAAAGATCGCAAATTGTGTAATTAAGTCTCTTGCTGGGGTGATAAGCGTTTGGGTTTAATTTTACCCCACAGGCGACGGTTATTGCCGCAGCGATAACGATAACTTGAACAAACGATACCATTTTTAGTGTGCCAGTCAACGTACATATCTCGAAACTTACTGATTTTACAATTTAATGTCCAGCGGTTTTATACCATGGCCAGAAGGTGCGATAAGCTAAGAGAATTATGTTTTCGTTTGGTTTTTCTGGTTTTTGGACAAGCGATCAAGGGGAATCTTATCGACTTTGAGGCTCCATCAACAAACAAGCGTAGGTAAACTTAAATCCCCTCCAAATTGATATATTGTTTGAAATTTATAAAAAAACGGTGCGAAATTGGTTTATGACCATACGACAGGAATTACTTCTGTGATCAGGGATATTCAATTTTATGGCCAATACGAGTTAGGGTTGCAGACATGCAAGGTATGCGTCAAAGCAAGCCTATGCAGGATAGGAATTGTCTTCATAGGTGCTGAACGGGACACTGATTGGAACTGGTGGAACTGTGACACACCCGCATCGTAAACTATACTTGGTACTTGTTATGTAGAGACTACACCGCCGGATGGAGGTAGGTAACTGTAGACGGAACTTGGTAAATATTTTAAGTCAGCTATTTCGTAATAAAATATACCTATCTTGACGAAGCGGTGATCGTGTCACATATCCACTGTGGCTTTTGCAATAAAGTTGCTTCCAGTTTGAAGGCTGTGCCATCAGGGTGACTTCCTTTCAACTCCAACCACAAAAAGGACTTAAGACGTTCAGGTGATGCCACAACTCGAAAGCTTGCCACCGGAAACCTGCTTGAACCTTCCAACAATTAGAAACATACCATCGAATTGCCGCCATCCAGACGAACCCAAAATATTCTCCTTATAACATCGTACCTACTCACAGTGCCACATGATCCTTGCCATCCAATCGAGTATTCAATATACGCACATCCGCCTGCACACTCAACTGATGCGATGTCTAAAAAATAAAGTCAAACACCATCATCAAGCCGAATACAAGAAGGACACTGAGTCCCCATTTAAGCACCTTAATGACTTCACCTTCCAAAGTTCGCACGCACCACAAGCACAACATCCTCGAAGGGCAATTACAAACACACACGCTGGACATTCGGATTCCGGTATCCCAGTGTCAGCTCAAATAAATCAACACTAGTACGAAAAGTTTTCTAATAAATTTGCACCCATCCCTCGAGCTACGACCCTGGCACGTATACTCAAGGAAAAAGGATACTTTTCCGCTTCGTTTGATGGCTCGGTTCGGTTTGCAACTAAAGAGGATATTTATACACGAGATGCCACAGAAGTGACCGAGAAATCTATGATTTTTGACGGCTTAAACGCCGGAGGGCAGGTGAAAAGGTACCGGGGAAAAAGCAAATACCCTGCGAATGGATCTGTGTACAAATTCAAATTTATGTGTGCAGTTAGTATTTGTTGTAAAAAAAAGCACGAGAATTGGGAAAAACAACATAAACAAATTCCCATCGTCTTGACTGCGTCGGTTCCGGTTGCCGGATAGTCCGAGTGTCATAAATCATTTTCTTGTGGTTCCGCAGATTATTCATGGCAGCTGCACACTATCGTGGTGGTGTCGGCGTCAGCCGGCAACCAGACCGACCTTTATGTAGTTAGACAGGTTTCTTTCCACCGACAGGGCTGCCCTTAGGCTCAGCAAAACGTTTCACTATACCGATCCCCCATGAGAAAGTTTCAAGCAGAAGGGGTTACATACTTACACAATGTCCTGTATACAGTTATTTTTTTTTACGTTGTTGGGGTTCGCTATTATTTATGCATTATTGTGGTCGGCGCTTTGGATGGAAATGCTCTAAGGATGTAAAAAGGGAATCGATGTAGCGCTACCTTTGTTAAATAAGAGAGTTTTCTGCTGGGCCTAAGACACGACTGCGACTGTACTGGGCGTGAATGACTGTGTGTGTGTGTGTGTGGGAAGGCAATGATTTATGAACAGGTGTAACGTGTCCGTTAAACGTTCTGAATAAATCAATTTTCATTTAGTACGTCTCGAGTGTACATATGTTAATCGCTTCATGATAAATATCAAATCGATGTTTGCGCTACTGTTCGTGGCGGTAATGCGATGCGGTCTGCGGTAGTGGCTACAACAGGTGCTTCCGGAACACTTGTCGCTGTGGGATATTTATAGGTGTTTTATGAAGCTATGTTCGCCTGGGGGTAGGTGGTAGATTTTGTATACTGATGGTTCCGCCGAAGTATTTGATGTCTCTTTCTGAGACAGCTTATTTAGGCGCAAGTCCGCTATTGCCAATAATTATGTACACCATCTTGCAGATGATGAGACTGAATATCGCCCGATAATAATTGTTCTGCAGCTTTCTACAGAAGTCCACGCTGCTGCGTCAAAGCAGGATGCTAACGACCTTGTTTTATTTATTTCCGATTCTTTGACTCAAGGCTTTAATTCTTAGAAAACTTCTTAGTCAAAAGAAAAGGCATTGATTCTTACGTGATTCGCAAAATTGCTCTAAAAGAAATTGTTTTTTTTTGCGGCCAATTGAACAAAAAATCTGACAACCAGTTGATTTCGAGAGCAGGAAAACTGCTCGTTTTTTATCCCAATGAGAAACGACATTGAACACATTCAAGAATTCTAGTCATCTTAAGTCGACTATAGATTGGTCTGAGCAAGATGTCACTTTTCATACGCAGCCACATATGCGAACTGTCAACTTATTACTCAGTCACGAATTTCTTGACTAGATTCGTTAGCTACCCCTCCATAAACGTCAACTGAATCAGCTGTTTATATGACCGATTTCAGCCAATCGAAACCGAGATTCATATAAAAATTGTTTGACGTGGCAGCACTAGTGCCCACTAGGGCGCACTGAGAAATGTCAGCTAATTTTCACGCCTGTCAAAAACCCTTCACCTGAAAATTCGGCTTCTATATAGAACGCAAAATGTTGCCCTGTAGTCTCGCAGTTTTTGACATTAAGAAATATTTATCTTTTGGTAACACTTTTTCCGATTATTGTTAAAAATGAGTGAACTCAATTCAGAATGTGAGTTTGCAATTAGTTGATAAATGCTTTCGGAATATAGATGATGAGTTTGAAAATGAATAACAGCAAACTCAGCACTGAATTCTTGAACCGACAAATTAACTGTGGTCAGACTTACTAAACGTCACCATTAGCTTCGACCTTGTGCAGATGTCATTCTCAGGAAAAACAAAATGGCTTCCATTGTTGTGTAGCCTTTTTTATGAACAGGGATGTCATATCACAGACGGCGTGTTGATCAATATTTTTGTTTGACAAACAAATATGACAGATGATATTAACTTCGCCTTATTTCAACAATTTGTTTAGCATTACAAGTGCAGAGTGCTGCCAAAGCAATCCTAGGAATAAGTTTTATATCAAGCAAAAAACAAAAATGATATCTACATCCTATCCGGCAATGGATTGCTTTCAGTTTTGTTCTTTTTCTTCTTGGGCAGAGGTCACTCATATCATCTCGTTTCTTTAATTAGAGACCCAAGCATGGTGTCGATTCTTATTCCTTGAAGTGATACATATCTCATTTTGGTCATCACTTCATGGCAAAAGTAGTTCTTTCTTTACCAGAAAGTGGAATCAAAAAATTGTTTATAAGATTTATCATCTGGCACATTCAATTATTCATTTTGACAGCAATTTATGAATCTAATGTCGTTGTGTTTAAAAAATGCTCAGTGCTGCCAGTGTTATTAAATTGCATATTTTTTTACAGTTAACAACGTGTTTGGTGATCATTGATCACGAATGGTTATACTTGTATGGAAATTCTGACAGCTAATGCTCAAATGTGTTACATAACTAAATCAGGTTCTTCTGAACATGCTCCGCTTCTGTTCTGAACAAGAAAAGGGTACCTTGTGGTTGTGCAAGTTTAACTTTCACTAATTATTGTTGTTGCATTTCCGCAGGTTGATTAACTTTTAACTTCATCGTGGTTTTGTCTGTATTTAGTATTGACAGCTCAACACGACAGCGAAAGTGACTACATTCCGGCTTAATGTCGAAAACTGACGTTTTATTTGTTCTTTTACCACCCATATATGCCATTTGGAATCAATTTGTGGTCAGCCATTTTTCATAAACTCTAGTTGCGAATTCATAAGTGAAAGAGAATTTTACATTTTTAAAAGACCAACTTTTAGCTTAAAACAAAGGACCTTCAGTAGATCTTGTTCAGCGAAACTGATAGATTTGAAGTGAGGAAAAAATTGCACCGGAAATCCGCTGTCAAAAATAGTTCCCGATTGATTGCGCTTCTGATACGAATTCACCTGCCGCTTAAATCTTCGTTAGAAGAATGTTGAATTGTAGATATACTGATCCATATGTGGCCAAATGTCATTCTTTTCGATCAATGGCCTCAATTTGCGTTACATTCATGGGAATAATTTTCAGAAAGGTGCATCAAGGTGGTTGTGTGTTTTAAAATAAAAATTTTCTTCACAAAAATGTTCTGCAATTCTGCAATTGCGCCTTATGTGATGCCTTAGCCTCGGTCGACATTTCAGCTTCAAAAGAGCATGCTAAATATTTTTTTCACCGGCATTCCACCATCTGATTCGAGTCACAATTTCATCATTGATAACTTAGGCCTAGAAACATACAGAGAAAAGTTGGTTCTTAGCGCAAGCGAGCAGTGTCTTCAACAGCCTTCACCATCGAACTTTTAGGAACATTCCCTTCAAAAATCAGATTTATACAAAACGTTTATTGGGCATACGATATTCGTACCTGCTGCGCCCAGTATTTATTTATGTTTAAGCCCGTCAGCACCACCGACAAATTTCCTAGTAGTTCGCGTTAGATCTTTTCTAAATAAAAGAAATAAAAGAGGATCTACACCCATACCTTGAAGAACCCCATCTCTTATTTACTTCAAAAGTGAATACCTATCCATCGATAGGTGCTTGCTTTGCTCCCTGAACTCAATGATACCCATTGTGGAAAAAATTGGTACCCATTGTGTTCACAGCATTGAGTTTGTTTCCTTTGAAATTTTGAGAGCTACAGCTCCCATTGTGCTCAGGCAATCAATCTGGCAAATATATATTAGAGGTTCTTAGGAGAAGCAATTTTTAATGATTTTCTTAACACTTCTAATTTCTAAGAATGTACTCGCCAACAAAGGTAGTCTCCAATGTGAATTACATCTGATTTACCAGTACGTACTTCTTCTTTAGGTGATTACCCCTGCTAATAATAATAATAGAAATAAATTACGCATTAATCCAAAAATGACTTCAATGGTTATCTTAAGACTGGTCACTCAAAAAAGTTGTGATAGCTGTCTTTTAGAATTTTAAACTGCCCACTACTTGAAAGAAAGGGATACCGATAAGGTGCCTACCCGTTAGCCCTCGAGAGTGTTTCCAAGAAATCTAAAAAAAAAGACAATTATTGATAGCGAATTTTTTTCAGCATTATCAAAAATTTTGGCCAAAGTATAAATACGCTGAATATGAGAAATAAAATCCAGTGAAGGTTCCATAACGAATAAACTGTAACATGGCTTCAATTGTGCAACTTTTCATTATCGCTGCCGCCATAGCTACTGTCTGCGGGGTAAGTTGACTTCAGAGCCAGTCAGCAGGTGTCAATAATCATTCCACTTCGCAGCAATCTTTCCCGGTGACCAGCAGCTCCCGAGACTATTTCCTTATTTCGCAGCGGGAACTTCTGCAGGAAATCGAAATTGTTCAATTGGAAATTCGTTCAGTGGACGCCCGATACGCTGACCGCCTTAATGTCGTTCAGTTGCAGCAACAGCAACTGCTGAAGGAAATCGTAGACACAAACAGGACTCTTGTGCCCTTGCAGGCCTTAAGTTTGGTCCGAAAGCAATGCATTCAAAAGTACGATTCGCAGTTGGTGACATACGATACTGCCAAATATCAGATGAAACTTTGCTTCGATAAGGCTGAGGGTATTTCATCAAACTTGACAACAAATGCACAGTCAAAAGTAAAATCGGCCAATAGTGAAGCTACATATAGACTCTCTTCGAATGTAGCCAGCTGCGATAAGGCGCATCCGAAAAACGAGACCCTTCTGCAACAGTGTTACATTAAATATGTGAGTATTCAGTATTAAGTATCTTTTAGGTGTCCTCGAGAATAACGACTTCTATCTGTTTTTGTGCAGGTCGACATGGCAACAATTAGTGTCAACTATTATTTGAATGCTGCTCGCGATCAGTTGGACAGGAGCCTGTATGATTCAGCTGTTGCATCAAAGGCGGCAGTTCTGTGCTCTTTCGTAGTGGAGAAGGACACTTTGGAGACTATCGGACTAACCACAAAGACAATTGATGAATGTGAAGTTGCTCTGAATAAACCGAAGTCCGTTGAGGTTCTTAGCAGCGCCGGTTCAAAGGGTGTTCAAAACTTAATTATGGGCCAAATAACAGCACAGTAAATAAAGGATGTGCTTAATAAATCGAGCATTTCAAAGTAGTTTGCATTCCATTCGTTCTTCCTTAAGTAGGTCTAAGTGAATAGAATAGAAGTAGCAAGAGAAACCTTCGCCTGTTTGAAGTTGAGTAAAGTCCGTGACGACATTAACTTCAATTTTGATTGATGTTCGTATTATTTGAATCGATGATCATTCCTCGATTAACTGCCTTCCTTCGTTTTTATAAAACAGCTGACCGTTTTTATGTGAGCTGTACACACCCGTGATCCAAAGGAGGCAGCTGCCAAAAAAGATGACTTAAATCTTAAAATCACTATACATAGCTTTATAAAAAAAAATATATTCCAACTGTTTAAGGCATTCCAAAGTTTGCAGCCAAAAGCTAAAAAGTATTTTTGACAAACTGGTCTCCGGAGTACAGTTTAAATCCAATCAGATTAAATGCTCTCAACTGGGTTTATGTTGGGGTTTAACGACTGAATATTATGGACTTGGGTTTAGTTTTTGGGTTAAGGTGACTTACACCCACGTGTAACCTTTAACCCGGATTAGAGGGAGTGAATAATACGGTCGTTCTGCTTCTAATCAGGTTAGGTCTCCGCTTTTGGATAGCACAAAAGATGAAGCAATACGAACGCAGTGAATTAAATTAAGTGGACTTGGCAGCATTAAATTTTGAAATAAAATGAAAGACGGGAATTGTTTGTTACATCCTGTTCACTTTTGTATAAATTCAGCTAAATACACAGTTCCGCCTTTTAGCTGTCTCTGCCAGTGACCAGCACCTCGCGAGACTGTACTTCCTCATTGGACAACTTAGGTTCTGCTTGAAATCGTTCGACTGGAGCTGAATTCAGTTAATGCCTGCTTTGCTGATCGACTCGAAGTCATTTAATCGCACCAGCAATATCTGCTCATTGAAATTGTCCAAGTAAATAAGACTCTCGTGCCATTGCAGGGTTTGAGTTTGGTCCAAAAGCATTGCATTCAGAAATTCGACTCGTAGCCGCTGACATACGATACTGCCAAAAATCAGATGAAACTTTTTTCAAACAAAGCTGCATATACTTCAGCCTTGCGGACGAAAAGTGCCCAGTCACTCGTCAATACGGCCGATAACGAATCGCTGTATAAATACTCTCAAAATGTAGCCAATTGCGATAGGACCCATGTGCAAAACTAAACCGCCCTGCAGCTGTGCTACATTAAATATGTGAGTTAATTCAGTCAATTCTATCGTTTGAAAAATACATGTCAAATCTATGGACGTACAAGTAATTTATGAACTAGATTTACAACTTTAAATGAACGGACTATCAATTGAAATGTGAGACAAAAATTCTTGGAACCACGCAATTAAAACATTCGCAATAACAATTCAATTTGTTGACAACCAGTTCCATAATATTTTTGTCGATAATACCTTAGTCCAATTTTTATCAAAACCATTTATGTCAGCCGTTAAAATTTGAGAAAAGATATACTTATCTATCTGAGTGTGTGAGGATCGCAAAATGAATCATGTCGTTTGAGGTTGTTTTCACTATATCTGCGTAACTTAGGTAAAAGTTTCTAAAATTTCAGATCACAATACATCGTCGGCTAGATGCTATCTTGTTCTAAAGACCATTTTTTACGAAATTGAGTTAGGTATGCAGTCTTCATAATTTTAGGGCGCTCTTTCGTTTGGCGAAAACTATTTTGTTCTATCTCTTTTAGTTTTCAAGTTACTGCGAACTGTTTTGTTCAATAGGACACTTTTTTAACGATTTGTCATGTCATTTTTGTTCAATAAACTGCTTTTCATCTGTTTTGTATTACATTGAACAATTTTTAGTGTATTTTAAAAATATCTATTTCATAATTTCTATCTTGTCCAATATCCACAATTTTGGATGTTTTGTTTTTATTTTGTTCAATATCCAAATTATTTTGGCTTTTGTTCAATATCCAACCGTATACTTTTATTCCCTTTTGTTCAATATCAAACCAGATCAAGGTTTTTGCATTTGATTTCCGTATATTCTCATTCAGTCCTGATCTTTCGGTGGGTAAGGACATCAGTACCTGCTGTGCATTGTGATAAAAATCGACTCTAAAAACAAAAAGTTTTTAACTACAAGGTTAATATTTGATTTGTTTTTTTTTTTTACAGTGATGTGATTTAATTTTATTTATTAGTTTTTTTGTTCAGTAATGGAGGGAATCGAATATTTGTCTTCACCCGAACCTGAATTGCCGGATGAGGTTTCAATGTAATAAAGGAACTAATGCCAATTTTTTTTCTTTTTCTAAGTTTCTTTCTATTTTTTTTTCAGAGTTTTGAATGATATTGATTTATATACCCCAGATAACAGGGCTACAATCGATCTCTTAACGTAAGCGTGGAAAATTTTGGCCTCACATTTTAAGGACTGATTTTAACAAAATTTTATATTTTCGTGTTAACAATTATAAAGTCCTTAATAAAATGCCTGGTGACATTGAATCAGAAACTCCTGAAAGTTCAGGGCAAATTGCAGAATTAATGCAGTATCCCAAAACACTTTTGAGGTATTATTCTAAGCAAATATTATGATTTTTTATTAATTTTTTTTAATATGTTTGTTTTATAGTATGATAAATGCTGCAAATCCAGATTCTATTATATCAGAATTTCATGCTTCAGTAGCAGTTCCATCTGAACAAGAAATCGCTGTGCCGTCATTTGAAAATGAGCTACAAGAATCTGAGCAAGAGTCGGAATTTTCACCGAAAGAAACTTTACGTGGATCGGGTAAGAAAAAAATTTCAACTCCCTCGTTATGGAAAAGACACATACAAATTGCGTCAGAGTGGAAAGGAATATCATATTGCAAAAGGTCACAAGTGTGTCATGATTGTTTGACAAAATTTGTGGATGAAGATCGCGAGCGTATATTTAACGCCTTTTGGACATTAAATGACAATGAAAAAGGATAGTTTTATTCTAAATTTGTAAAAAGGCTGCTACCAAAACGAAAGAGAACGGAAAAAACCGAATCAAGAAAGAAGTTTACATTTAAGTATTTCTTCGAAAAAGAAAACCATTTATTTGATGTCTGTAAAAAATTCTTTTTGTCAACTCTTGATATTTCTCAGCAACGCCTATACTACTTTTTTTCGACAAAATATAATGAAAAAAGTTAAATCAGAGGAAGATTTGAAAATAGTAAAAGAACATATAAAAAGTTTCCCAGTGATGGATTCTCACTACTGCCGAACAAATACAAAAAAAAACAATATCTCGAAGCTGGCCTTTCATTGACAAAAATGCACAAAATGTATATTGAGAAAGTTAAAAAGCCTGTCGGTTATTTTATTTACCGAAAAGTTTTTAATGAGTCATTCAATATGTCTTTTTTTAAGCCTAAAAAAGACATTTGCGATAAATGTGCTAAGTTTAAAGCTACAAAAAAGCCTAATGCAACTGAAACACGAGATTACAACACACATCACAGCTATCATAATGAAGCAAAGATTGAGCGCGATATCGATCGAAAGAATAATCGTGAGGATACGGCAGTTATAGCTTATTACCTTCAAAATGTTTTTTCTCTCCCTAAGGCAAACGTTTCAAGTTACTATTATAGGCGTAAGTATGACAGGATTTTGTCAAAACAACAAAATAACTTATTGTGGAATTTGGCACGAAACGCTAAGTGGGCGTTCAGGAAATGACATAGCATCTTGTCTCACCGTAATTTAAAAAAAACGTTTTAAAAGATATTTCAAAAACAAAAAAGATAATTTTGTGGTCTGATGCTTGCATCCCGCAAAATAAGAATAGAATGATGTCGTTAGCAATTCTTAAATTTATGGAAGTTAATAAAAACATAGAAACAATAACACACAAATACTCTGAACCTGGGCATTCTCAAGTACAAGAAGTTGATGCTGTTCACAGTGGAATAGAGAAATACATCAAGGACTTAGAAGTTTATAGCCCCGTTTCCCTGATAAGAATTCTAAACGGAGTGAACTATAGCAAAATTAAGCTTAAAATATCACAACTAAAAAAAGAAGATATCTTAAATTTCAATAAGGCTAGTTTGGACCTTGACATGATTCCTTTTAAAGAGTGTAGACAAATTGAATATCAAAACAGTGATCTTCTTTACATATATTTCAAAAAACAACACACTGAGGATTTCAGAAAGTTGAAAATTACAAGATCTGCTAGAGGTGACAAACTTCCAAAAGTCGAACAAAGCAATTTCAATATAAAACTAACAAAAGAAAAGAAAAAAGATATATGATGGCCATGTTATAATACATGCCAAACATACAAGACCGACATTTTTATGAAAATGTTATAACTAGCTATATTATTTTTTTAAGTTCTTGCTTCAAAATTTATATTTTTATTATTATTCAAGTGCTGTGACGCTGTGACAAAAGTAAATTTAAGAAGACTGTTATGTATTTTATTATTTTTTTTTTAAGTTAAATGTATTAACTTTTGTTATTTAACTATAGAATGTATACTTATAAAGTATAAAATAAGAACTTAGGCTAAAGAAAAAAGAATTTCTGTTTTGTTTTTCGTTCCTAAAAGAAGAATATATTTTTTAAACTTTTTGATAAAATAAAGATTTGAATTGAGAAACAAATAAATTTGTTTCTTTACATGCATGCACATGATTTTGATTTGCTCAAAAAAAAAAAAAAACTATGCAACATGTGTTTCTTGTTTCTTTCAAATTTTTTTATTAAATCAGTTTTAAACAATAAAACTGTTCTATATAACATAATAAACTTTATGTTTACCCTCTATTTGTGTTTTTTCTATGTTGTTCAATATTGAGTTTTACTGTTCAACATCCAAAAATTTTACCAAATTGTTGACTCCATATAACTTTGTTCAATATCCAAAATGACTTCCTCGTTGATTTTAATTCATAACTAATTAAAAATAAAACAAAAACAATTACTGTGACTTTTTTTATAAACAAAATTGTCAAGGCTTTCAGTGAAAAATCAATACCAATCAAAAATTTTCTGATATAAACAAAAATTTTCAATCTGAACTTTAAAAATCGATTTCCCAACATTTTGAAAAATGGACATTGAACAAGATAGCATCCAGCCGACGACATGTAGGGTGGTTACGATTAGACGCACGGTGGGATTTTTCTAGCTGGACGTACTTTAAACTTTAAATATATAGAGAGGGATTTAACAACTTTTATAAGAGTAAATGTAATATTCTGCAAAAAGTCCGAGTGTTGAGTGAAAGCCAAAGCTCATCAACCAACCAACCAACCAACGTAGCTATCATGAAGATTGGTAGTTATTTGTAGCAGTTCTTAGACAAAAGGCAGAGTTGCTTCCCCTTTTAAAAAGGGCAAGCACTTGAACTCAATGATACCCATTGTGAATAGGTACCCATTGTGTTCACAGCATTGAGTTTGTTTCCTTTGAAATTTTGAGAGCTACAGCTCCCATTGTGCTCAGGGAATCAATCTGCCAAATCTATATTAGATTTTTAATGATTTTCTGAACACTTCTAATTTCTAAGAATGTACTCGCCAACAAAGGTAGTCTCCAATGTGAATTACATCTGATTTACCAGTACGTACTTCTTCTTTAGGTGATTACCCCTGCTAATAATAATAATAGAAATAAATTACGCATTAATCCAAAAATGACTTCAATGGTTATCTTAAGACTGGTCACTCAAAAAAGTTGTGATAGCTGTCTTTTAGAATTTTAAACTGCCCACTACTTGAAAGAAAGGGATACCGATAAGGTGCCTACCCGTTAGCCCTCGAGAGTGTTTCCAAGAAATCTAAAAAAAAAAAGACAATTATTGATAGCGAATTTTTTTCAGCATTATCAAAAATTTTGGCCAAAGTATAAATACGCTGAATATGAGAAATAAAATCCAGTGAAGGTTCCATAACGAATAAACTGTAACATGGCTTCAATTGTGCAACTTTTCATTATCGCTGCCGCCATAGCTACTGTCTGCGGGGTAAGTTGACTTCAGAGCCAGTCAGCAGGTGTCAATAATCATTCCACTTCGCAGCAATCTTTCCCGGTGACCAGCAGCTCCCGAGACTATTTCCTTATTTCGCAGCGGGAACTTCTGCAGGAAATCGAAATTGTTCAATTGGAAATTCGTTCAGTGGACGCCCGATACGCTGACCGCCTTAATGTCGTTCAGTTGCAGCAACAGCAACTGCTGAAGGAAATCGTAGACACAAACAGGACTCTTGTGCCCTTGCAGGCCTTAAGTTTGGTCCGAAAGCAATGCATTCAAAAGTACGATTCGCAGTTGGTGACATACGATACTGCCAAATATCAGATGAAACTTTGCTTCGATAAGGCTGAGGGTATTTCATCAAACTTGACAACAAATGCACAGTCAAAAGTAAAATCGGCCAATAGTGAAGCTACATATAGACTCTCTTCGAATGTAGCCAGCTGCGATAAGGCGCATCCGAAAAACGAGACCCTTCTGCAACAGTGTTACATTAAATATGTGAGTATTCAGTATTAAGTATCTTTTAGGTGTCCTCGAGAATAACGACTTCTATCTGTTTTTGTGCAGGTCGACATGGCAACAATTAGTGTCAACTATTATTTGAATGCTGCTCGCGATCAGTTGGACAGGAGCCTGTATGATTCAGCTGTTGCATCAAAGGCGGCAGTTCTGTGCTCTTTCGTAGTGGAGAAGGACACTTTGGAGACTATCGGACTAACCACAAAGACAATTGATGAATGTGAAGTTGCTCTGAATAAACCGAAGTCCGTTGAGGTTCTTAGCAGCGCCGGTTCAAAGGGTGTTCAAAACTTAATTATGGGCCAAATAACAGCACAGTAAATAAAGGATGTGCTGAATAAATCGAGCATTTCAAAGTAGTTTGCATTCCATTCGTTCTTCCTTAAGTAGGTCTAAGTGAATAGAATAGAAGTAGCAAGAGAAACCTTCGCCTGTTTGAAGTTGAGTAAAGTCCGTGACGACATTAACTTCAATTTTGATTGATGTTCGTATTATTTGAATCGATGATCATTCCTCGATTAACTGCCTTCCTTCGTTTTTATAAAACAGCTGACCGTTTTTATGTGAGCTGTACACACCCGTGATCCAAAGGAGGCAGCTGCCAAAAAAGATGACTTAAATCTTAAAATCACTATACATAGCTTTATAAAAAAAAATATATTCCAACTGTTTAAGGCATTCCAAAGTTTGCAGCCAAAAGCTAAAAAGTATTTTTGACAAACTGGTCTCCGGAGTACAGTTTAAATCCAATCAGATTAAATGCTCTCAACTGGGTTTATGTTGGGGTTTAACGACTGAATATTATGGACTTGGGTTTAGTTTTTGGGTTAAGGTGACTTACACCCACGTGTAACCTTTAACCCGGATTAGAGGGAGTGAATAATACGGTCGTTCTGCTTCTAATCAGGTTAGGTCTCCGCTTTTGGATAGCACAAAAGATGAAGCAATACGAACGCAGTGAATTAAATTAAGTGGACTTGGCAGCATTAAATTTTGAAATAAAATGAAAGACGGGAATTGTTTGTTACATCCTGTTCACTTTTGTATAAATTCAGCTAAATACACAGTTCCGCCTTTTAGCTGTCTCTGCCAGTGACCAGCACCTCGCGAGACTGTACTTCCTCATTGGACAACTTAGGTTCTGCTTGAAATCGTTCGACTGGAGCTGAATTCAGTTAATGCCTGCTTTGCTGATCGACTCGAAGTCATTTAATCGCACCAGCAATATCTGCTCATTGAAATTGTCCAAGTAAATAAGACTCTCGTGCCATTGCAGGGTTTGAGTTTGGTCCAAAAGCATTGCATTCAGAAATTCGACTCGTAGCCGCTGACATACGATACTGCCAAAAATCAGATGAAACTTTTTTCAAACAAAGCTGCATATACTTCAGCCTTGCGGACGAAAAGTGCCCAGTCACTCGTCAATACGGCCGATAACGAATCGCTGTATAAATACTCTCAAAATGTAGCCAATTGCGATAGGACCCATGTGCAAAACTAAACCGCCCTGCAGCTGTGCTACATTAAATATGTGAGTTAATTCAGTCAATTCTATCGTTTGAAAAATACATGTCAAATCTATGGACGTACAAGTAATTTATGAACTAGATTTACAACTTTAAATGAACGGACTATCAATTGAAATGTGAGACAAAAATTCTTGGAACCACGCAATTAAAACATTCGCAATAACAATTCAATTTGTTGACAACCAGTTCCATAATATTTTTGTCGATAATACCTTAGTCCAATTTTTATCAAAACCATTTATGTCAGCCGTTAAAATTTGAGAAAAGATATACTTATCTATCTGAGTGTGTGAGGATCGCAAAATGAATCATGTCGTTTGAGGTTGTTTTCACTATATCTGCGTAACTTAGGTAAAAGTTTCTAAAATTTCAGATCACAATACATCGTCGGCTAGATGCTATCTTGTTCTAAAGACCATTTTTTACGAAATTGAGTTAGGTATGCAGTCTTCATAATTTTAGGGCGCTCTTTCGTTTGGCGAAAACTATTTTGTTCTATCTCTTTTAGTTTTCAAGTTACTGCGAACTGTTTTGTTCAATAGGACACTTTTTTAACGATTTGTCATGTCATTTTTGTTCAATAAACTGCTTTTCATCTGTTTTGTATTACATTGAACAATTTTTAGTGTATTTTAAAAATATCTATTTCATAATTTCTATCTTGTCCAATATCCACAATTTTGGATGTTTTGTTTTTATTTTGTTCAATATCCAAATTATTTTGGCTTTTGTTCAATATCCAACCGTATACTTTTATTCCCTTTTGTTCAATATCAAACCAGATCAAGGTTTTTGCATTTGATTTCCGTATATTCTCATTCAGTCCTGATCTTTCGGTGGGTAAGGACATCAGTACCTGCTGTGCATTGTGATAAAAATCGACTCTAAAAACAAAAAGTTTTTAACTACAAGGTTAATATTTGATTTGTTTTTTTTTTTTACAGTGATGTGATTTAATTTTATTTATTAGTTTTTTTGTTCAGTAATGGAGGGAATCGAATATTTGTCTTCACCCGAACCTGAATTGCCGGATGAGGTTTCAATGTAATAAAGGAACTAATGCCAATTTTTTTTCTTTTTCTAAGTTTCTTTCTATTTTTTTTTCAGAGTTTTGAATGATATTGATTTATATACCCCAGATAACAGGGCTACAATCGATCTCTTAACGTAAGCGTGGAAAATTTTGGCCTCACATTTTAAGGACTGATTTTAACAAAATTTTATATTTTCGTGTTAACAATTATAAAGTCCTTAATAAAATGCCTGGTGACATTGAATCAGAAACTCCTGAAAGTTCAGGGCAAATTGCAGAATTAATGCAGTATCCCAAAACACTTTTGAGGTATTATTCTAAGCAAATATTATGATTTTTTATTAATTTTTTTTAATATGTTTGTTTTATAGTATGATAAATGCTGCAAATCCAGATTCTATTATATCAGAATTTCATGCTTCAGTAGCAGTTCCATCTGAACAAGAAATCGCTGTGCCGTCATTTGAAAATGAGCTACAAGAATCTGAGCAAGAGTCGGAATTTTCACCGAAAGAAACTTTACGTGGATCGGGTAAGAAAAAAATTTCAACTCCCTCGTTATGGAAAAGACACATACAAATTGCGTCAGAGTGGAAAGGAATATCATATTGCAAAAGGTCACAAGTGTGTCATGATTGTTTGACAAAATTTGTGGATGAAGATCGCGAGCGTATATTTAACGCCTTTTGGACATTAAATGACAATGAAAAAGGATAGTTTTATTCTAAATTTGTAAAAAGGCTGCTACCAAAACGAAAGAGAACGGAAAAAACCGAATCAAGAAAGAAGTTTACATTTAAGTATTTCTTCGAAAAAGAAAACCATTTATTTGATGTCTGTAAAAAATTCTTTTTGTCAACTCTTGATATTTCTCAGCAACGCCTATACTACTTTTTTTCGACAAAATATAATGAAAAAAGTTAAATCAGAGGAAGATTTGAAAATAGTAAAAGAACATATAAAAAGTTTCCCAGTGATGGATTCTCACTACTGCCGAACAAATACAAAAAAAAACAATATCTCGAAGCTGGCCTTTCATTGACAAAAATGCACAAAATGTATATTGAGAAAGTTAAAAAGCCTGTCGGTTATTTTATTTACCGAAAAGTTTTTAATGAGTCATTCAATATGTCTTTTTTTAAGCCTAAAAAAGACATTTGCGATAAATGTGCTAAGTTTAAAGCTACAAAAAAGCCTAATGCAACTGAAACACGAGATTACAACACACATCACAGCTATCATAATGAAGCAAAGATTGAGCGCGATATCGATCGAAAGAATAATCGTGAGGATACGGCAGTTATAGCTTATTACCTTCAAAATGTTTTTTCTCTCCCTAAGGCAAACGTTTCAAGTTACTATTATAGGCGTAAGTATGACAGGATTTTGTCAAAACAACAAAATAACTTATTGTGGAATTTGGCACGAAACGCTAAGTGGGCGTTCAGGAAATGACATAGCATCTTGTCTCACCGTAATTTAAAAAAAACGTTTTAAAAGATATTTCAAAAACAAAAAAGATAATTTTGTGGTCTGATGCTTGCATCCCGCAAAATAAGAATAGAATGATGTCGTTAGCAATTCTTAAATTTATGGAAGTTAATAAAAACATAGAAACAATAACACACAAATACTCTGAACCTGGGCATTCTCAAGTACAAGAAGTTGATGCTGTTCACAGTGGAATAGAGAAATACATCAAGGACTTAGAAGTTTATAGCCCCGTTTCCCTGATAAGAATTCTAAACGGAGTGAACTATAGCAAAATTAAGCTTAAAATATCACAACTAAAAAAAGAAGATATCTTAAATTTCAATAAGGCTAGTTTGGACCTTGACATGATTCCTTTTAAAGAGTGTAGACAAATTGAATATCAAAACAGTGATCTTCTTCACATATATTTCAAAAAACAACACACTGAGGATTTCAGAAAGTTGAAAATTACAAGATCTGCTAGAGGTGACAAACTTCCAAAAGTCGAACAAAGCAATTTCAATATAAAACTAACAAAAGAAAAGAAAAAAGATATATGATGGCCATGTTATAATACATGCCAAACATACAAGACCGACATTTTTATGAAAATGTTATAACTAGCTATATTATTTTTTTAAGTTCTTGCTTCAAAATTTATATTTTTATTATTATTCAAGTGCTGTGACGCTGTGACAAAAGTAAATTTAAGAAGACTGTTATGTATTTTATTATTTTTTTTTTAAGTTAAATGTATTAACTTTTGTTATTTAACTATAGAATGTATACTTATAAAGTATAAAATAAGAACTTAGGCTAAAGAAAAAAGAATTTCTGTTTTGTTTTTCGTTCCTAAAAGAAGAATATATTTTTTAAACTTTTTGATAAAATAAAGATTTGAATTGAGAAACAAATAAATTTGTTTCTTTACATGCATGCACATGATTTTGATTTGCTCAAAAAAAAAAAAAAACTATGCAACATGTGTTTCTTGTTTCTTTCAAATTTTTTTATTAAATCAGTTTTAAACAATAAAACTGTTCTATATAACATAATAAACTTTATGTTTACCCTCTATTTGTGTTTTTTCTATGTTGTTCAATATTGAGTTTTACTGTTCAACATCCAAAAATTTTACCAAATTGTTGACTCCATATAACTTTGTTCAATATCCAAAATGACTTCCTCGTTGATTTTAATTCATAACTAATTAAAAATAAAACAAAAACAATTACTGTGACTTTTTTTATAAACAAAATTGTCAAGGCTTTCAGTGAAAAATCAATACCAATCAAAAATTTTCTGATATAAACAAAAATTTTCAATCTGAACTTTAAAAATCGATTTCCCAACATTTTGAAAAATGGACATTGAACAAGATAGCATCCAGCCGACGACATGTAGGGTGGTTACGATTAGACGCACGGTGGGATTTTTCTAGCTGGACGTACTTTAAACTTTAAATATATAGAGAGGGATTTAACAACTTTTATAAGAGTAAATGTAATATTCTGCAAAAAGTCCGAGTGTTGAGTGAAAGCCAAAGCTCATCAACCAACCAACCAACCAACGTAGCTATCATGAAGATTGGTAGTTATTTGTAGCAGTTCTTAGACAAAAGGCAGAGTTGCTTCCCCTTTTAAAAAGGGCAAGCACTTGAACTCAATGATACCCATTGTGAATAGGTACCCATTGTGTTCACAGCATTGAGTTTGTTTCCTTTGAAATTTTGAGAGCTACAGCTCCCATTGTGCTCAGGGAATCAATCTGCCAAATCTATATTAGATTTTTAATGATTTTCTGAACACTTCTAATTTCTAAGAATGTACTCGCCAACAAAGGTAGTCTCCAATGTGAATTACATCTGATTTACCAGTACGTACTTCTTCTTTAGGTGATTACCCCTGCTAATAATAATAATAGAAATAAATTACGCATTAATCCAAAAATGACTTCAATGGTTATCTTAAGACTGGTCACTCAAAAAAGTTGTGATAGCTGTCTTTTAGAATTTTAAACTGCCCACTACTTGAAAGAAAGGGATACCGATAAGGTGCCTACCCGTTAGCCCTCGAGAGTGTTTCCAAGAAATCTAAAAAAAAAAAGACAATTATTGATAGCGAATTTTTTTCAGCATTATCAAAAATTTTGGCCAAAGTATAAATACGCTGAATATGAGAAATAAAATCCAGTGAAGGTTCCATAACGAATAAACTGTAACATGGCTTCAATTGTGCAACTTTTCATTATCGCTGCCGCCATAGCTACTGTCTGCGGGGTAAGTTGACTTCAGAGCCAGTCAGCAGGTGTCAATACCATTCCACTTCGCAGCAATCTTTCCCGGTGACCAACAGCACCCGAGACTATTTCCTTATTTCGCAGCGGGAACTTCTGCACGAAATCGAAATTGTTCAATTGGAAATTCGTTCAGTGGACGCCCGATACGCTGACCGCCTTAATGTCGTTCAGTTGCAGCAACAGCAACTGCTGAAGGAAATCGTAGACACAAACAGGACTCTTGTGCCCTTGCAGGCCTTAAGTTTGGTCCGAAAGCAATGCATTCAAAAGTACGATTCGCAGTTGGTGACATACGATACTGCCAAATATCAGATGAAACTTTGCTTCGATAAGGCTGAGGGTATTTCATCAAACTTGACAACAAATGCACAGTCAAGAGTAAAATCGGCCAATAGTGAAGCTACTTATAGACTCTCTTCGAATGTAGCCAGCTGCGATAAGGCGCATCCGAAAAACGAGACCCTTCTGCAACAGTGTTACATTAAATATGTGAGTATTCAGTCTCTTCTCAGTCTATCTTTTAGGTGTCCTCGAGAATAACGACTTCTTTCTGTTTTTGTGCAGGTCGACATGGCAACAAATAATGTCAACTATTATTTGAATGCTGCTCGCAATCAGTTGGACAGGAGCCTGTATGATTCAGCTGTTGCATCAAAGGCTGCAGTTCTGTGCTCTTTCGTAGTGGAGAAGGACACTTTGGAGACTATCGGACTAACCACAAAAACAATTGATGACTGAACATTTTTCAACATCTAATTCGATGACTAGCTCGTGTTCCTACTATCCAGTACATCAATTTTCAAATATAATCTAAAGCCAACTTCATAAACAGAATTCAACTTTCTTCAGCATCTAAACTAATGACGCTGTTCCCACAAGCAAAACCAGAGCAAACGCAATTAATTGAGAAAAAGTCGAAAAAGTTCAAGTCGTCCCAGTTGCTCATAACCTCTTTAGAACCGGGCAGAAGTCATTTGGGTATGCTGAGAACAACATGTTTTCCGCCGAGATGAAGATCCAACTTTTCTTTTATGGGGTAGCATTTGTTTTTCTCCAGCCATACCCTCGGACCGGAGGACGAAACGAAAGCAAGAAAGAAACAAACAAAAAAATAAAGTTCCAAAACGAGAAATAATAACAAGGAACACCCAGTTTCATCATGACTTCAAAAGCAGGAGGCGTTGCACTCGAAAATACCATATTTTCAACTTGAGTCTGCGTGACCATGCATCCCGCACCCAGCTCCCTTCTTCCCAACAAAATAGACAACAGAGAGGTCACAAGAATACAAAAAAAAAAAAAAAAAACTATCAATGGAAACCAAAAATATAAATGATCTTGTTTAACCGCCCATTTAGGACGTGCTCGTAAAATAAATCAAACAACCTCCGCAATGAATGTACTCTACCCAGCACCGTCGAGGAACACCCATCTTCACAGGGTGCTTCCCTATCACGCTGATTGCAAAGCATTGTATCGCAGTATCTCGGTAGCTGTGTACCCATCTTGTGCAGTCACGAGTCAGCAGATTGAGTAAAAGTTTTTTTCGGGTTTTTCGTCTGGGGATGCATCTATTTTGCTCCAACGTTAACAATCCGAAACGAAATTGTTATTGTATCTTATACGATGTTGGAGTAGAAGATAGTTCGCAAAAACCGGATTAACCAACGCCAACTATTCAGGGCGGTGAAAGGGAAAAGTTGAAGCTCTCTTCCTTCCTTCCTTAGTTTTCGGTAGCACACTCACTCGGCTATGTGTAAGACAATTATTATGGTTTCGGGATTACATAAAAGTTTAGACTGGATTTCTCTGCATATACGTGTCAACGCTATATAATAAGCGCACAGAGAGCCAAATGCATTGGGGCGTCGGGGCTGCAGCAGAGATACATGATGTAATCCTCGGCAATTACGCGTAGCTTGTAGTCGCATAGAGGCTGAAAATGTCGTCTTGAACTACAAGGAGATAAGTTTTTTTGCTGTTGGCCGTGGTATGCAAAATGTCAATTGTTCCCCAATAGGGATACATTTTTAGGGTTAATTGGGATAATTTGCGGGTTTTAGTTGAATTTGCGAGTCTAATTGCGACCGAAAATACCTGCTCTTGGTGGAGGACCTGGAAAGGCAATTCGATTCAGATTGAGAGCGGAATCCGTTGCATACGTTCCAAGGTAAGACAAAAGGTTGCGGTTTCTTAAGACGAATGGACGATGAGGTCGTAGCAAGGTAGAAGACTCAGAAAAATACTATGGAGCCCCCAAACTGTATCTTAGACGAAGACAAGAGGTATTGGCGACCCTACTTTGAAGATGCCTGTCAGAAGAGGAGATCGTACAGGTGTGCAAACTTAAGAGGATGGCACTAATAGTAAGAATGGTTCTGAGCTCGAAAACGCTTTCAATTCGGGCAGTTGAAGCATCGTTATGGGGCGCTCAGGAAAATGTGGGCGGTAAATTCAAACTACTTTTAACAAGAGAAACCTCTTCTGTTAAACGCCGAGACCGATCACATGAGATAGAAATCAGGGAAATTCCTCCTGCTCTATTAAGTAGCACAGATTCGGCTGCGAAACGCAACTCGGCAGGTGAATTGAGGTCACGTCACATTTTATTGTCTGTCCCCTAAGGGAGTCCGAGTTCACGTCCGCGCGACAGTTTCGGTGCTAGGAATCTTTAATTGAGTATATTACACTTCCATTATGCGGAAAGGTTGAAATTCTTGGAGGTTTCCAAACGGAAATCAACTCTTGATGCAGTCTTTTATAATCGTGATGAACAATGGAAATTTGCGTGTGTGTGTGATGATAATGGGTTACGGCACACTGTAGTTCGAAAAGGCAAATCTCCTGGCAAAAATACTAAATTCGATGTTTTATTTTCTATTTCTAATAGAAATATTAACGGAGCCTCAAAAACAGCAAACAAAATAATTTTCTGCTAACTAGTTTGACTTTTCAAATTTGGTCAAAATTGGTCAATTCTTTATTTTCTTATTTTTTTGCAATTATGGCATATAAAACGAAAAACTGTAATTTTCTAGAATGTAGTCCAGTTGTTTTATATATACGTACGTGTGGGGTAACCACATTAATTTTCACAGGTGAAACAATCCTTGTGCATGCACATTGTATATATATGGATAAATGGAGTTAGTTTTCAAAATTCAATATGAATATTCCAAACAGAACCATTTTAGTCCGTTTACTTTTTTCCTACACTGTTTCATATAAAATATATCACTCAAACAGTTTATAGGATATACTGATGCGCCACAAAATGAAAAAAATACTTGCTAAAAATATTAAAAATTGTTTCGTTAATTTTATGCATCCACAGTTGGAAAAAGAAAATATTTTCGGTCACCCTGTGAACCATTAAATAGCCGCAGATCTCTTTCTACAAGATTCGTTTGACCCGTTTTTAAAAGATTTAAAAGAAAAAATTACTTCAGCCTAAGATTTAGAAACACCTTGGGAAGCATTTTTCTTAAAAATCACCATTTTTATAGGCTTCGAAATTTCCTTTAAGAACAAAATTTGTAGCGATATCTTCAATCTTCTTGCGTTCAAAAGCTATGATTTTTGCAACCAAAAAAGTCATTTTGGCAACGATGGCGTCGAGGTGGTATAGACTTTGCTAAAGCCCTAGGTGAGGTGAAGCAACACTTACACAGCCCGATGGAGGAGGTTAAGATATGGTATTGCTCAAAAGGCATGCAACTAGCTGGTCTCATCAAGTTGGTGCCTCACAGTTCGCAGTCCCGTTACAGCTGCTGAGAGCAACTTTGACTCGTCGAGCATAAGCTCCGAACACAAAAGAGTATCGCTCAAAGTATTCTACGCATGATTATAGTATCAGGAGAATGGGACGCATTTAGAGTGACTCCAGCTCAAATATGAATTGCCTGGCAGGTCAAAGTTTTATATGGTATATGGCTTAACGGATCCATAAGGTCTACAAGCACAAGAAAGAGAGGCAATAAACAGTGGGAGACTAATCGTCCATGCTATCAACGAAGAATGAGGCATTACAATGATTGCAAGCATTATGGGAGAAAACTCATTCAGTAGGAGTCAAAAGGGGGCAGGTAGCTCAAGACTACAGTGTTAGGTATGCATCAAAAGTCTGTCGTGTAAGAATTTTGCTACTTATCAGAAAAAGTTTCATTGCAATTTATTCGCAAAATTTTCGTGATCCTCTTAAACTCAAAAGTTGTACATCTGCATGGAAGCTGAACTAGGGCCAACTGTCACCTGTCATCCTAACCCCTTGTCAACACAGATGTCGTTTTCCTTTGGTCAAAAAGAAGCGTTCGGGAGAGTCCGGAATCGAAATATTTCCATGCCCCGCCAAAAAAAATAAAATAAAACATTTTAATGCTGTTTGAACTGAACTTTAATATTGGATTAAAACTAGTTTGTGATGGCCTTCATAAAAGTAGGAGGGTAGCGAAACATACTCTCGACCGTCCGCCTGATTGGCTTTGAGTTCTTGACCACTGGAGCTGGAGGTCGACTAGCTGCTCTGCTTTTCGTTGCATAGCATGCGCTAGCTTCAGAACCTGAAATGAAAGAATGATTCTGTGAGGTATTTTCCAAGATCATGCTCGGTATCTCAATAAGAACTTACCAGTAGATTTGGGCATTCGTAGGCACATAACTCCTGTCCCGGATTTCGTTAAGGAGCTGGAGGTGCAACTGTGGAGTCGACTTGCTGCTCTGCTTTTCGTTGCATAGCATGCGCTAGCTTCAGAACCTGAAATGAAAGAAAGATTCTGTCAGGTATTTTCCAAGATCATGCTCGGTATCTCAATAAGAACTTACCAGTAGATTTGGGCATTCGTAGGCACATAACTCCTGTCCCGGATTTCGTTTAGGAGCTGGAGGTGCAACTGTGGAGTCGACTTGCTGCTCTGCTTTTCTTTGCATAGCATGCACTAGCTTCAGAACCTGAAATGAAAGAATGATTCTGTGAGGTATTTTCCAAGATCATGCTCGGTATCTCAATAAGAACTTACCAGTAGATTTGGGCATTCGTAGGCACATAACTCCTGTCCCGGATTTTGTGTAGGAGCTGGATGTGCAACTGTGGGGTCAACTTGCTGCTCTACTTTTCGTTGCGTGGCATGCGCTAGCTTCAGAACCTGAAATAGAAGAAAGTTCTGTCAGGTATTTTCCAAGATCATGCTCGGTATCTCAATAAGAACTTACCAGTAGATTTGGGCATTCGTAGGCACATAACTCCTGTCCCGGATTTTGTGTAGGAGCTGGATGTGCAACTGTGGGGTCAACTTGCTGCTCTACTTTTCGTTGCGTGGCATGCGCTAGCTTCAGAACCTGAAATAGAAGAAAGTTCTGTCAGGTATTTTCCAAGATCATGCTCGGTATCTCAATAAGAACTTACCAGTAGATTTGGGCATTCGTAGGCACAAAACTCCTGTCCCGGATTTCGTTTAGGAGCTGGAGGTGCAACTGTGAAGTCGACTAGCTGCTCTGCTTTTCGTTGCGTGGCATGCGCTAGCTTCAGAACCTGAAATAGAAGAAAGTTCTGTCAGGTATTTTCCAAGATCATGCTCGGTATCTCAATAAGAACTTACCAGTAGATTTGGGCATTCGTAGGCACATAACTCCTGTCCCGGATTTCGTTTAGGAGCTGGAGGTGCAACTGTGAAGTCGACTAGCTGCTCTGCTTTTCGTTGCATAGCATGCGCTAGCTTCAGAACCTGAAATAGAAGAAAGTTCTGTCAGGTATTTTCCAAGATCATGCTCGGTATCTCAATAAGAACTTACCAGTAGATTTGGGCATTCGTAGGCACATAACTCCTGTCCCGGATTTCGTTTAGGAGCTGGAGGTGCAACTGTGAAGTCGACTAGCTGCTCTGCTTTTCGTTGCATAGCATGCGCTAGCTTCAGAACCTGAAATGAAAGAAAGATTCTGTCAGGTATTTTCCAAGATCATGCTCGGTATCTCAATAAGAACTTACCAGTAGATTTGGGCATTCGTAGGCACATAACTCCTGTCCCGGATTTCGTTAAGGAGCTGGAGGTGCAACTGTGGAGTCGACTTGCTGCTCTGCTTTTCGTTGCATAGCATGCGCTAGCTTCAGAACCTGAAATGAAAGAATGATTCTGTGAGGTATTTTCCAAGATCATGCTCGGTATCTCAATAAGAACTTTCCAATAGATATGGGCATTCGTAGGCACAAAACTCCTGTCCCGGATTTCGTTTAGGAGCTGGAGGTGCAACTGTGAAGTCGACTAGCTGCTCTGCTTTTCGTTGCATAGCATGCGCTAGCTTCAGAACCTGAAATGAAAGAAAGATTCTGTCAGGTATTTTCCAAGATCATGCTCGGTATCTCAATAAGAACTTACCAGTAGATTTGGGCATTCGTAGGCACATAACTCCTGTCCCGGATTTCGTTAAGGAGCTGGAGGTGCAACTGTGGAGTCGACTTGCTGCTCTGCTTTTCGTTGCATAGCATGCGCTAGCTTCAGAACCTGAAATGAAAGAAAGATTCTGTCAGGTATTTTCCAAGATCATGCTCGGTATCTCAATAAGAACTTACCAGTAGATTTGGGCATTCGTAGGCACATAACTCCTGTCCCGGATTTCGTTTAGGAGCTGGAGGTGCAACTGTGGAGTCGACTTGCTGCTCTGCTTTTCTTTGCATAGCATGCACTAGCTTCAGAACCTGAAATGAAAGAATGATTCTGTGAGGTATTTTCCAAGATCATGCTCGGTATCTCAATAAGAACTTACCAGTAGATTTGGGCATTCGTAGGCACATAACTCCTGTCCCGGATTTTGTGTAGGAGCTGGATGTGCAACTGTGGGGTCAACTTGCTGCTCTACTTTTCGTTGCGTGGCATGCGCTAGCTTCAGAACCTGAAATAGAAGAAAGTTCTGTCAGGTATTTTCCAAGATCATGCTCGGTATCTCAATAAGAACTTACCAGTAGATTTGGGCATTCGTAGGCACATAACTCCTGTCCCGGATTTTGTGTAGGAGCTGGATGTGCAACTGTGGGGTCAACTTGCTGCTCTACTTTTCGTTGCGTGGCATGCGCTAGCTTCAGAACCTGAAATAGAAGAAAGTTCTGTCAGGTATTTTCCAAGATCATGCTCGGTATCTCAATAAGAACTTACCAGCAGATTTGGGCATTCGTAGGCACATAACTCCTGTCCCGGATTTCGTTTAGGAGCCCACCTATCTAAAAAAGAAACAAGTTGGAGTTGAAGTGGAAGTGGATCCCCATCGACTTGAAGGGAAAGTACCAAGCTATAAACTGTGTATTCAAAATAAAAAATGCAGTGCAGTTATAATTCTGTAAAATAAATGTCTATTTAGTAAGAGGACCATTTTCTAACAACAATTAATTATATGAACAAAGAACTACGAAAGCAAAAGCATGAACAACAGAACAACAATTCAACAAATGTAGATGCAGAATGCAAAAGAAAATATAACAAAAGCTTGTAGTTTTCCGCGAGCTGAATCCGAACCCAAAGTCTCATTTTTTTCTAATTTGTATATATTTTTTTTTTATTATTCAATAATTTTGTTGATTTGGTTTCGGATTTAGCGCGCGAAAACCTACAAGTCTGCTAAAATAAACCAGAGCTCGGGATGCTCCGAGTAGAGCCAATGAGGGGAATGATCGACTTCTTGTCTCACATTCCCTTGCTCGGTGTTTCGTGTCGGAAGAGGGTCGGGGCCCTTGACCATATCCGCAACCATTCTTGCGAATTTGGTCTCCTAAGTGGTGTATCATTGTGTGAGGTGTGATTGGTAATTATGAACATTTTAATTTTTTAATTAGGTAGGAGGTACTCACGATTGATTCGGCTGGTATGGGGTGAGATTTCTTGATGTTTGCTGCCGATAGTATCTTGCAGCCGTTTCTGAAAGCATGATATGGCTTTAATAAGATGTATGGCATTCTATTTAGATTGACGGCACTTTTGCTTGATTTTTTGTCCATTTTTCTTCGCTTTTCTTCTTTTTCTTTAGGTTTTCTGTTTTGAAGTCTTCTTTTCTGCGTTTATTTTGATTTATTATTTTTTTTTGACAACAAAAGTCACGGCCTGTTATTTTTTTTTTGTCAATCAAAGGAAGTGTTTATTTTATAATTTATTAAGTACATTGGAGCAGAGAACAACAGGCAGAACAGGTAGACATGGATGGGGTTGTAAGCGAATAAGCCCAATAAATAAAAAATGTTGTAAATTTTATTTACTGCTCATTTTAATGTTTAGTAATTTCGGACATAATCAAGTTTTGGACATTCCCTGGCGCGGTACGATGTCCCTGTTTTTATTCAAAGCATCTTCACACTCGTCAATTGCCTTTGTAGTTATTCCCATAGTCTGCCACGTGTCATTCTCCACTACGAAGGAACACTGAACTGCTGTATTGGACGCGACAGATGAATCGTACAAACTCTTGTCCAATTGGGCTTGAGTAATATTCAAATAAAAGTTCACATTAAACGTAGCAGAGTTGACCTAAAAATAAAATCAAACCTTCAGCATTCGTTCGAAATAAAACATAGTTTCGAGACACCCACATATTTCAGGTAGCACTCTTGCAGCATGGCCTCGTTTTTCGCATTCAACTTGTCGAAACTGGCCGCATTTAAGGATAGCATATAAATAACTTCATTCTCGGCCGAGTTCACATTCACATTTGGACTTGCGGTAAGGGTTGTTGATAAAGACGCAGCCTGATCGTAACAACGTTTCATCTGATATTTGGCATCGTCGTAAGTGACCAACTGGGAGTTGTATCTTTGAATGCATTGCTTTCGGACCAAACTCAAGGCTTGCAATGGCATTAGGGTCTTATTAAGTCGTATGATTTAGTGTAGCAGCTGCTGCTGTTGTTGTTCGACGACACTTAGACGATCGGCATAGCGGGCATTAACCGAATCGACTTGCAATTGAACAGTTTCGATTTCATGCAGAAGTTCACGCTGTGTAATGAGGAAATAGTCTCGGGAGCTGCTGGTCACCGGGTAGATTTGCTAAAAGTTAGGAAATCTAATAAAAGTTGCTGATGTTGTTGGATTGTAACCTACCCCACAGGCAGTACCTGTGACTGCTTCAATAATGAGACATTGAAAGTTTTGCCGCCAAAAAATGTACTGCGTTGTATTACTAACTATATTTATAACAGATGATAAGGGCGGCCAAAATTCACTATCACCTATCAGCTTTTTTGCAGATTCGTGGAAGCAATCCGGTACTTTATCGGGAGATTGTCTTTCTGTCTAGAAGCTGTCAAAATACAATCCCACCGTGCACGAGATAGTAACATTTTGACTTCAAGTTTGTTGGTTAGAACGGAAATCTATATCGATTAGAATCGGTTGTATATCTTCAATTCGGGGGCTTTTTCCAAGATCGCCACAATAATAAAACATATTATTGACTTGTGAGTCATTTGTCATTATCTCTTTGTAAAAGTTTAATATGACCGCGATAATAAAAAATAACATTTTACGACGCCTACTTTACTGATTTTGTGGATGTATTTTCATGGAGTCTTTTCTAAGCCCAAGATGAGACGGTAAAATCATATTGCCAGAAAAGCTGGGCATAACCTTCATGAATGAATGGCGGCTCATTCACTTTGCCGCACACGATTTCAACATTCGTAAGCCAACTAGATACGAACTTCTACCGCAATATTGGCTAAAATGGAATGTCTTTGTTTCACCCATCTGTCTGACAGACAAACGATTTGTCCCTTATGCGCCCACCTTTCACAAGTATAGTGTCCCACTTACCACATTCTCAGACGTACCATTGTCTTGCAGAAAAACTTTCAATTAATGAAGACATAACACTGAAAGTTGAACCCATCGACACCTGAAAACTTTTAATTAACAAAAGCTAGCTTCAGAACCTGAAATGAAAGAAAGATTCTGTCAGGTATTTTCCAAGATCATGCTCGGTATCTCAATAAGAACTTACCAGCAGATTTGGGCATTCGTAGGCGCATAACTCCTGTCCCGGATTTCGTTTAGGAGCTGGAGGTGCAACTGTGGAGTCGACTTGCTGCTCTGCTTTTCGTTGCATAGCATGCGCTAGCTTCAGAACCTGAAATGAAAGAAAGATTCTGTCAGGTATTTTCCAAGATCATGCTCGGTATCTCAATAAGAACTTACCAGCAGATTTGGGCATTCGTAGGCACATAACTCCTGTCCCGGATTTCGTTTAGGAGCTGGAGGTGCAACTGTGGAGTCGACTTGCTGCTCTGCTTTTCTTTGCATATCATGCGCAACCTGAAATGAAAGAAAGATTCTGTCAGGTATTTTCCAAGATCATGCTCGGTATCTCAATAAGAACTTACCAGTAGATTTGGGCATTCGTAGGCGCATAACTCCTGTCCCGGATTTCGTTTAGGAGCTGGAGGTGCAACTGTGGAGTCGACTTGCTGCTCTGCTTTTCGTTGCATAGCATGCGCTAGCTTCAGAACCTGAAATGAAAGAAAGATTCTGTCAGGTATTTTCCAAGATCATGCTCGGTATCTCAATAAGAACTTACCAGCAGATTTGGGCATTCGTAGGCACATAACTCCTGTCCCGGATTTCGTTTAGGAGCCCACCTAGCTAAAATGGAAACAAGTTGGAGTTGAAGGGGAAGTGGATCCCCATCGACTTGAAGGGAAAGTACCAAGCTATAAACTGTGTATTCAAAATAAAAAATGCAGTGCAGTTATAATTCTGTAAAATAAATGTCTATTTAGTAAGAGGACCATTTTCTAACAACAATTAATTATATGAACAAAGAACTACGAAAGCAAAAGCATGAACAACAGAACAACAATTCAACAAATGTAGATGCAGAATGCAAAAGAAAATATAACAAAAGCTTGTAGTTTTCCGCGAGCTGAATCCGAACCCAAAGTCTCATTTTTTTCTAATTTGTATATATTTTTTTTTTATTATTCAATAATTTTGTTGATTTGGTTTCGGATTTAGCGCGCGAAAACCTACAAGTCTGCTAAAATAAACCAGAGCTCGGGATGCTCCGAGTAGAGCCAATGAGGGGAATGATCGACTTCTTGTCTCACATTCCCTTGCTCGGTGTTTCGTGTCGGAAGAGGGTCGGGGCCCTTGACCATATCCGCAACCATTCTTGCGAATTTGGTCTCCTAAGTGGTGTATCATTGTGTGAGGTGTGATTGGTAATTATGAATGTGACGATGACCAATGAGGAAGAGGGATAAATATACCGGCAAGAATGAAAATACCCGTCTCCCAACACCATCCACATTCGCCCATCACTTCTGTTAAGATCGTGGTATAGCGCAGACGTATTTATTAGTGATTCCCAAAAGGATATTTCATATTGTAAGCTTTTCCTTGGATTACTTGGAATAAATGATTAATTTACCAAAGTGTACCTTGTACGAACTATTTATTGAATTGATTAAAAGTGCTTCTGAGTTGCAAGCATTTCTGAGTTTACAGAATCAGAAGTGGGATGAGCCTGTGAATTGTGAAGTTAAGTGGATGGTAACTTATTATAATTATCTGATTTACGGACTGCAGCAGTAGCCGCAGCAACTTATTTATTTGGTTTGAGTTTATAATATTGATTTGGTCAGCAATATTGATTGCAAAATGGGGGAAATGGTGTGAATAATTATCTTGGTTGTAAAGCGTTGGGACGGGCCGTTTTGGAGATTATAACGGTCGGGCTGATCAACACTATGTTATACACTGGGGGATGTGTGTAAAGCGAAGCAGTTGTATTTTGTCAATGTGTAGGTACCTATATAAGTGTGCGAAGAGAGTAGATGGATAATCGACTTGGTGGAATGCAATGCACATGTGGGAGACGATATTTTTGGTGTACGAAAATTTCGAATTCAACGTGCACAAACACCAAGTTGTGTGAAAAATATGAAGAGGACGGATAAATACTTCCGTACATCCGTGTAGACTTTCGGCGTACGAAAGAATAACACGATGTGTTGGAAAGAAATATAAAGAGCATGAATAAATACATCCGTGTAGACTTTCGGCGTACGAAAGAGCAACACGATGTGTTGGGAAGAGATAAGAAGAAGGTAAATGAATACAGCTGGATAGTCTTTCGGTACACGAAAGAGTATCAGATGTATGGTGGGTAAACGTAAAGAAGAAACATGAACAAGATGATTGCACTTCGATGAAAAAAAAAAAAAATAATAATAATGAGGGGAGACGAGAAATTAACATATTGGAAGTTTTGAAAGCACAAACGATTACAGACTGCTTCCGAAGCACAGTTGGTATACGTACAGTAGAAAGAGAAATTAAGGTTACTTCTATGGTGTAAGGTTTTACCAAGATAGAAAAAGTTATGGGGTGAGCTTCCTCATACATAGGTATTTGGTCAAAGTTATAAATATTATATACGAACGATTAGTTTATGAGGGTTTTATTATGTAAAATTATTGTTGCAGAAATAAAGAGTTGTCGAATGTCAGTTTCGATAATGATATTGATATTATATTAAAATAAATTCTGAAGTAAAACATAAAATACGATATGTATATGAGTATTTTTCCTTTTAGATAAATTAAAATGGAAAAACTCAACACAAAACAACTACAAAGTGAGCTAAAGAATAGAGGGTTGCCGACATCGGGAACCAAAGGGACATTGGTTAAACGAATCCTTACCTACGACCAAGAAAAGCAAGGCCAGTCTATGCCTCAATCGAATGAGAACTTATCAGCCGCTGATTCTGGAGCCCTATCCACTGATGAGATACCAACTGTATCGGAAGCAGGAACGTGTGTAGACCGAGTAATGCGTGAAAGAGAGTGGGACATCTTGAGGAGAGAAAGGAACCTATTGGAGAACGAAAGAACCCTTTTAATGAAAGAACGTGAACTCGCCAACAAACTCAAACGTTTCGAAGGGTCTGGCTCGGTAAATGTGGAAATCCAAAGGCAAAAGATTCACTGTAGCATAAAGGATATTGCTGATGTGCTGCCGATGTTTACTCCAGGCGATTCGACATCAATGTCGGCCGATAATTGGGTGGACCGGGTTGAGACCCTAACTAAGATATACGAATGGGATGAACGGGCGCTCCTTATGGCAGCAGCATCAAAAATGAAAGGGCCTGCAAGGTTCTGGTGGGACACTACACAAGAGGGTTCCGGATCCTGGACACAGTTGGCAATGGGGCTCAAGGCGAATTTCCCTTATCAACAGAACGAAATTGACATACATCAACAGATGGCACGCAGAACTAGACGTCAAAATGAATCAATTGAAAATTTCTGTTTTGAAATGAATATGATGGGGAAAAGAATCCATCTTGCAGATAGAACCGTCATACAGTATATTTTAACAGGCTTGAATAATCCACAATTAAGCTCTAGTATTGCGGTGTCAAACTTTAACACCATTGCCGAACTCATCGAGAAAGTAAAATGGTGTGAAAGTATCCGTGAAAACTCTCGCTACAAGCCATCGTCCACAGCTGGAATTCTCAGAGCGAGCAATGCGAACCGACAATCAATCTACGAACAGCCAAACTGGCGCCGGCAGCTAACGACAAACGAAAAGGCAACACCACCTTACCGACATCCCGTGCACCAAAGGCCATTACTCACTTGTTACAACTGCAATCAAACCGGACACCTCGCTCGGCAATGCAACCAAAGTCGAAAGAGACCGTGGATCACTAACCAAGAAAATAGCATAAAGTATCCAACAAAGCGCGAAAGCCAGAACGATAAGAATATTCGAATAAACACTATCCATCGGCAAGAAAACTCGGATTGTTTTAATAAAAGGGTAACCATCAAAGGAAAAGAGTATGCGGCAATGCTGGATTCTGGTAGCGAACAAACGGTAGTGACACAGACAGTTGTGAAGGAAACAGGAATCCCTATAAGTCCCTGCAGGGTTACTCTTTATGGTTTTGGAGGCGGAAATTGTACAGCATTGGGAAGAATACCATGTACTATGGAAATCGACGATGCCAGCTTTAGTGTCGACGCGGTAGTTGTCCCAGATGATAGACTCACAAAACCAATTCTAATTGGAAAGGACATATTAAGCGACCCGGCCTGTGACGTTTCCAAGGAAGGCGAAGTGCTTATTATCAGGAAGAATGATACAGTCAGCCGTCAACAGATAACTGGGGGTGACCTCCAGATTGACGAAGGTCTTGATTCAATGGGTTTAGTTAACTTACTGAACAAGTTTCGGAAGTGTGTCGCCATGGAACAAAGGGAACTCGGACGAACAAGCCTAGTTGAAATGGAAATCGAATTAACAAAGGCGGAGCCTTTATCACAACACCCATATAAAGTTCCTTATGCTAAAAGAGAGGTCCTGAGTTCAATGGTAAACACACTACTGGAGTGCGACATCATACAGGAGTCTAAGTCTGACTTCGCAGCACCTGTCGTACTCGTTAAAAAGAAGAACGGCGAAGACCGAATGTGCATAGACTACAGGCGCCTCAATACTGTCACAAAAAAGGTCAGCTCCCCGTCCCCGCATATAGAAGAGGAACTTAACAATCTGGAAGGATACAATTACTTTATTGTGCTAGATCTGGCGTCAGGGTATTATCAGATACCCATCAAAAATGAGCATGTGCCGTACACAGCTTTTATCACCCCGGACGGAGTGTTTGAGTTTAAGGTGATGCCATTCGGGCTGGTCAATGCCCCAGCTTATTTCAAAAAGTTAATGAGACTCATCAAACAAAAAATGCTTCCAGAGAAAATCGTTAGCTATATGGATGACTTTGTTATTCCGGTTAAATCCCTCCCGGATGGAATGCGGAAGCTGGAGAAATTTCTTACTATTTTAAGTGAAGCCAACTTAACGCTGAACCTAAAGAAATGTGAGTTCTTCAAAAGGGAGATTGAGTTTCTGGGCCACATTATTAAAGATGGAAAAATGCAGCCTGGGAGGGCGAAGACGCTTGCCGTTCAAGAATTTGAGACACCCACCAACGAACATCAAGTGAGACAATTTATAGGGCTCACCAGCTTTTTCCGGAAATTCATCAAGAATTATGCTCTGACCGCATCGCCACTGACGGAACTGACCAGAAAAGACCAAAAATTCATATGGGGAACAAAAGAACAAACTGCGTTTGACCAGCTCAAGAATTCGTTAGCTAGTGAGCCAGTGCTGATCTTGTATAATCAAAATGCAGAACACGAACTTCACACAGACGCCAGTTCCAAGGGACTTGCTGGCATTCTCCTACAGAAAGAAAGTGGAAGTCTTCACCCTGTTGCTTATTACAGCCGCAAAACAACCAAAGAAGAATCAATGTACCACAGCTATGAACTGGAAGCCCTCGCTGTGGTTGAAGCAACAGATCGATTCCGGCAGTACTTGCTTGGCAAGCACTTTCTCATAGTCACTGATTGTGAAGCCTTGAAAACTGCCAGTAAAAAGAGAGAAATGGTTTCACGAATCGCCCGATGGTGGTTGCGTATGCAGGAGTACGACTATGAGGTTTCTCATCGAGCCGGTAAGAAAATGCTACATGTTGACACCTTGTCTAGAAATCCGTTCGAATCAGCGCAGGCACCTGAAGTAGCAGACATGAACGTATTCAAAATCAACATTGAAGAAACAGATTGGGTATATTCTCTACAACTACAGGATAAAGAGGTAGCTGATATAGTCAAAGTCCTACGAAGCCCACCAATCAGCGAAACCGACAAACAAGTACATCATGATTACTCTCTCCAAAACGGACGACTCTATCGGAAAATCGACGGCGAATTCAGGTTGTTTGTGCCAAAAGGATCGAGGAATCGAGTATTACGAAACAGCCATGACTTGATGGGACATTTCTCCGAAAAGAAAACCATGACACATTTACGACTACGATACTGGTTCCCGCGGATGACACAGTTTGTAAAAAAATACCTGAAAGCATGCATCGAGTGTGCGTTCAACAAAAAGGAAAACCAACCTCGCGGAGAACTTTTCCCGATACCGAAGGGAAACCTGCCGTTCGACACCGTCCATATCGACCATCTCGGACCTTTTCCTAAGTCGACAAAAGGAAATACCTACCTCATAGTATTGGTTGATGCATTCACCAAATTCGTCAACATCAAAGCTCTGCCCAACACCCAGACCAAACCGGTGATGAATTTTCTTATGGACCTATTCTTTACGTTCGGCATACCCCGTCGAATAATATCAGATAAGGGAACTGCATTCACGTCACATTCTTTCGAAGAATTCGTAAAAGGCTACTCGATTCAGCACATCCAGAATGCGACAAAAACACCACGTGCAAACGGTCAGGTCGAGCGATATAATCGAACCATTCTCCACGCGTTATTGGCAACCGTTGACGACGAAACCCGATGGGACCAGAAATTACGATATGTGCAGTGGGGTATCAATAATACACAAAACGAAACCACTGGCAAAACTGCACATCAGCTACTAATGGGATACGTGCCCCGTGACCCACTCAAAGATGTTCTCGCCCCATTTGTAAACTTGAACCAAACGATTCCTAGCATTGATACACTTCGAACGGCTGCTGCCGAATCCACCGTAAAACGGCAAACAATCCAAAAACGCCAGCACGATATGAAGCATAAAAAAGCAAGAACATACCAGGTAGGCGATCTAGTGATGTCAATAAATGACGGAGTTGCAGCGACCGGAACTTCTCGCAAACTTGAGACCAGATACCGGGGACCATATTGTGTGACTGCCATTCTTCCACATGATAGATACCAGGTCGCCGATATGCCGTCTGCTCCTAGGACACAGAAACCATATTCAGCTACATGGTCGGCGGATCGGATGAAACGTTGGATTGACCTGGATCTAGACTTCGACGAGGACGACGAACACTGTCAGGATGGTCGAATCTGTGACGATGACCAATGAGGAAGAGGGATAAATATACCGGCAAGAATGAAAATACCCGTCTCCCAACACCATCCACATTCGCCCATCACTTCTGTTAAGATCGTGGTATAGCGCAGACGTATTTATTAGTGATTCCCAAAAGGATATTTCATATTGTAAGCTTTTCCTTGGATTACTTGGAATAAATGATTAATTTACCAAAGTGTACCTTGTACGAACTATTTATTGAATTGATTAAAAGTGCTTCTGAGTTGCAAGCATTTCTGAGTTTACATGAACATTTTAATTTTTTAATTAGGTAGGAGGTACTCACGATTGATTCGGCTGGTATGGGGTGAGATTTCTTGATGTTTGCTGCCGATAGTATCTTGCAGCCGTTTCTGAAAGCATGATATGGCTTTAATAAGATGTATGGCATTCTATTTAGATTGACGGCACTTTTGCTTGATTTTTTGTCCATTTTTCTTCGCTTTTCTTCTTTTTCTTTAGGTTTTCTGTTTTGAAGTCTTCTTTTCTGCGTTTATTTTGATTTATTATTTTTTTTTGACAACAAAAGTCACGGCCTGTTATTTTTTTTTTGTCAATCAAAGGAAGTGTTTATTTTAAAATTTATTAAGTACATTGGAGCAGAGAACAACAGGCAGAACAGGTAGACATGGATGGGGTTGTAAGCGAATAAGCCCAATAAATAAAAAATGTTGTAAATTTTATTTACTGCTCATTTTAATGTTTAGTAATTTCGGACATAATCAAGTTTTGGACATTCCCTGGCGCGGTACGATGTCCCTGTTTTTATTCAAAGCATCTTCACACTCGTCAATTGCCTTTGTAGTTATTCCCATAGTCTGCCACGTGTCATTCTCCACTACGAAGGAACACTGAACTGCTGTATTGGACGCGACAGATGAATCGTACAAACTCTTGTCCAATTGGGCTTGAGTAATATTCAAATAAAAGTTCACATTAAACGTAGCAGAGTTGACCTAAAAATAAAATCAAACCTTCAGCATTCGTTCGAAATAAAACATAGTTTCGAGACACCCACATATTTCAGGTAGCACTCTTGCAGCATGGCCTCGTTTTTCGCATTCAACTTGTCGAAACTGGCCGCATTTAAGGATAGCTAATCGTCCATGCTATCAACGAAGAAAGAGGCATTACAATGATTGCAAGCATTATGGGAGAAAACTCATTCAGTAGGAGTCAAAAGGGGGCAGGTAGCTCAAGACTACAGTGTTAGGTATGCATCAAAAGTCTGTCGTGTAAGAATTTTGCTACTTATCAGAAAAAGTTTAATTGCAATTTATTCGCAAAATTTTCGTGATCCTCTTAAACTCAAAATTTGTACATCTGCATGGAAGCTGAACTAGGGCCAACTGTCACCTGTCATCCTAACCCCTTGTCAACACAGATGTCGTTTTCCTTTGGTCAAAAAGAAGCGTTCGGGAGAGTCCGGAATCGAAATATTTCCATGCCCCGCCAAAAAAAATAAAATAAAACATTTTAATGCTGTTTGAACTGAACTTTAATATTGGATTAAAACTAGTTTGTGATGGCCTTCATAAAAGTAGGAGGGTAGCGAAACATACTCTCGACCATCCGCATGATTGGCTTTGAGTTCTTGACCACTGGAGCTGGAGGTCGACTAGCTGCTCTGCTTTTCGTTGCATAGCATGCGCTAGCTTCAGAACCTGAAATAGAAGAAAGTTCTGTCAGGTATTTTCCAAGACCATGCTCGGTATCTCAATAAGAACTTACCAGTAGATTTGGGCATTCGTAGGCACATAACTCCTGTCCCGGATTTCGTTTAGGAGCTGGAGGTGCAACTGTGGAGTCGACTTGCTGCTCTGCTTTTCGTTGCATGGCATGCGCTAGCTTCAGAACCTGAAATAGAAGAAAGTTCTGTCAGGTATTTTCCAAGATCATGCTCGGTATCTCAATAAGAACTTACCAGTAGATTTGGGCATTCGTAGGCACATAACTCCTGTCCCGGATTTTGTGTAGGAGCTGGATGTGCAACTGTGGGGTCAACTTGCTGCTCTACTTTTCGTTGCGTGGCATGCGCTAGCTTCAGAACCTGAAATAGAAGAAAGTTCTGTCAGGTATTTTCCAAGATCATGCTCGGTATTTCAATAAGAACTTACCAGCAGATTTGGGCATTCGTAGGCACATAACTCCTGTCCCGGATTTTGTGTAGGAGCTGGATGTGCAACTGTGGGGTCAACTTGCTGCTCTACTTTTCGTTGCGTGGCATGCGCTAGCTTCAGAACCTGAAATAGAAGAAAGTTCTGTCAGGTATTTTCCAAGATCATGCTCGGTATCTCAATAAGAACTTACCAGCAGATTTGGGCATTCGTAGGCACATAACTCCTGTCCCGGATTTCGTTTAGGAGCCCACCTATCTAAAAAAGAAACAAGTTGGAGTTGAAGTGGAAGTGGATCCCCATCGACTTGAAGGGAAAGTACCAAGCTATAAACTGTGTATTCAAAATAAAAAATGCAGTGCAGTTATAATTCTGTAAAATAAATGTCTATTTAGTAAGAGGACCATTTTCTAACAACAATTAATTATATGAACAAAGAACTACGAAAGCAAAAGCATGAACAACAGAACAACAATTCAACAAATGTAGATGCAGAATGCAAAAGAAAATATAACAAAAGCTTGTAGTTTTCCGCGAGCTGAATCCGAACCCAAAGTCTCATTTTTTTCTAATTTGTATATATTTTTTTTTTTATTATTCAATAATTTTGTTGATTTGGTTTCGGATTTAGCGGGCGAAAACCTACAAGTCTGCTAAAATAAACCAGAGCTCGGGATGCTCCGAGTAGAGCCAATGAGGGGAATGGTCGACTTCTTGCCTCACATTCCCTTGCTCGGTGTTTCGTGTCGGAAGAGGGCCGGGGCCCTTGACCATATCCGCAACCATTCTTGCGAATTTGGTCTCCTAAGTGGTGTATCATTGTGTGAGGTGTGATTGGTAATTATGAACATTTTAATTTTTTAATTAGGTAGGAGGTACTCACGATTGATTCGGCTGGTATGGGGTGAGATTTCTTGATGTTTGCTGCCGATAGTATCTTGCAGCCGTTTCTGAAAGCATGATATGGCTTTAATAAGATGTATGGCATTCTATTTAGATTGACGGCACTTTTGCTTGATTTTTTGTCCATTTTTCTTCGCTTTTCTTCTTTTTCTTTAGGTTTTCTGTTTTGAAGTCTTCTTTTCTGCGTTTATTTTGATTTATTATTTTTTTTTGACAACAAAAGTCACGGCCTGTTATTTTTTTTTTGTCAATCAAAGGAAGTGTTTATTTTATAATTTATTAAGTACATTGGAGCAGAGAACAACAGGCAGAACAGGTAGGCATGGATGGGGTTGTAAGCGAATAAGCCCAATAAATAAAAAATGTTGTAAATTTTATTTACTGCTCATTTTAATGTTTAGTAATTTCGGACATAATCAAGTTTTGGACATTCCCTGGCGCGGTACGATGTCCCTGTTTTTATTCAAAGCATCTTCACACTCGTCAATTGCCTTTGTAGTTATTCCCATAGTCTGCCACGTGTCATTCTCCACTACGAAGGAACACTGAACTGCTGTATTGGACGCGACAGATGAATCGTACAAACTCTTGTCCAATTGGGCTTGAGTAATATTCAAATAAAAGTTCACATTAAACGTAGCAGAGTTGACCTAAAAATAAAATCAAACCTTCAGCATTCGTTCGAAATAAAACATAGTTTCGAGACACCCACATATTTCAGGTAGCACTCTTGCAGCATGGCCTCGTTTTTCGCATTCAACTTGTCGAAACTGGCCGCATTTAAGGATAGCATATAAATAACTTCATTCTCGGCCGAGTTCACATTCACATTTGGACTTGCGGTAAGGGTTGTTGATAAAGACGCAGCCTGATCGTAACAACGTTTCATCTGATATTTGGCATCGTCGTAAGTGACCAACTGGGAGTTGTATCTTTGAATGCATTGCTTTCGGACCAAACTCAAGGCTTGCAATGGCATTAGGGTCTTATTAAGTCGTATGATTTAGTGTAGCAGCTGCTGCTGTTGTTGTTCGACGACACTTAGACGATCGGCATAGCGGGCATTAACCGAATCGACTTGCAATTGAACAGTTTCGATTTCATGCAGAAGTTCACGCTGTGTAATGAGGAAATAGTCTCGGGAGCTGCTGGTCACCGGGTAGATTTGCTAAAAGTTAGGAAATCTAATAAAAGTTGCTGATGTTGTTGGATTGTAACCTACCCCACAGGCAGTACCTGTGACTGCTTCAATAATGAGACATTGAAAGTTTTGCCGCCAAAAAATGTACTGCGTTGTATTACTAACTATATTTATAACAGATGATAAGGGCGGCCAAAATTCACTATCACCTATCAGCTTTTTTGCAGATTCGTGGAAGCAATCCGGTACTTTATCGGGAGATTGTCTTTCTGTCTAGAAGCTGTCAAAATACAATCCCACCGTGCACGAGATAGTAACATTTTGACTTCAAGTTTGTTGGTTAGAACGGAAATCTATATCGATTAGAATCGGTTGTATATCTTCAATTCGGGGGCTTTTTCCAAGATCGCCACAATAATAAAACATATTATTGACTTGTGAGTCATTTGTCATTATCTCTTTGTAAAAGTTTAATATGACCGCGATAATAAAAAATAACATTTTACGACGCCTACTTTACTGATTTTGTGGATGTATTTTCATGGAGTCTTTTCTAAGCCCAAGATGAGACGGTAAAATCATATTGCCAGAAAAGCTGGGCATAACCTTCATGAATGAATGGCGGCTCATTCACTTTGCCGCACACGATTTCAACATTCGTAAGCCAACTAGATACGAACTTCTACCGCAATATTGGCTAAAATGGAATGTCTTTGTTTCACCCATCTGTCTGACAGACAAACGATTTGTCCCTTATGCGCCCACCTTTCACAAGTATAGTGTCCCACTTACCACATTCTCAGACGTACCATTGTCTTGCAGAAAAACTTTCAATTAATGAAGACATAACACTGAAAGTTGAACCCATCGACACCTGAAAACTTTTAATTAACAAAAGTGCACTTCCACTATATTCTCCACAATAAAGTTCGAAGGACTTGGGGCTCCTTCCCCATTCGATTGGAATACAAATGAAAACACACAATTTCAGGTGCGAGACACAAAAGAAAGCTCTACGACAACGTCTGACAAAAGGACATAACTCAATATGGATCCTAGTTTTTTTTTTGTTGTCCTTAATCCACTCCACCTATATTTGGCATGATACCGAATCATTCCAATTCAATATTGACACGAAACAAAGCCACTAGATGACTATTTCTATTTATGTGTGTCTTTTTGGTTGGTCATCTTGCTGATGGTATCTGTGATGGAAAAGAAGAAATCAATTCAAAGGACGTCCATAGAGATAGAAAGACAATATACACATGTGTATGAGAGTGAAAAGAAACGTTATCCGTGAGTGGTTTTCGTCTAATGGAGCAAAGTTGTACTCTGGCGTATACGTAACATTTTTCGTCGATGCCATTTGCGGTGCATCGCTATGCCTATAGTCAATGATTACAACGGGGTACTGCGTTCATTATAAAAAGCCCGTAACAAGATGCTTTATATTTTCCCAACACTAATCACGACGCAACTCACAGCACACATACAGAAAATGTTAGTCCTTTGCATGTTTAAATTCAATTTTCAATATCATACATATTTCGTCTCCAGTAAGGATCTTTCCGCTAGGGAAAAATACGTGAACATAGTCCTGATGAATAGTTGCAACCAAACTAATAACACAAAAGGATCTACAGTGGCTTCCACACCACCGACGCCATACCACAAACAATGTGTGTTGCCACAAGTTTTGGTTACACCCAAGCAGCGAGAAGGACTCTGTGGTGGAAAATTCATTTTTTTTTCACTCCACTGCCACCAAAATCCTGTGATGTTAACGTAAATGAAATGCAAAAAAACGAAAAAGCTTGGGAGTAGCACCGGGAGGAGCATGGTGTGGTTGTCCTCCAAGTAGTTGCATTCAGCTCGTTCTCGGTGGTAAATGAAATACAGAAAGAAAAACTAATAATAATGCAGTACAGAGTACATTATCCTTGGCTGCTACATCTATGCAAACGAAGCAAGGACACTCGAAAGCCCCAAAACGGCGAAACACAATAAAATCTCGTAGCCTTGCTGGCTATAGAGAATTTCCAAACGTTGTGAGGCAGTAAGTGAGGGTGTGGATAAAAATATTGCTGCGACTAGTGGTAATATTTCACCATTGACACTGGCAAACATTGTTAAATTGTAATTTACAGGCGTGTCTTGAGAGTTGCCCCATTTGTGGGAGGGGTTGTTGCATATATTAGCAGTGTGAAATTATTTCGTTATCCTTTGTTAGATGGGGGGTTGTAAATTAATTACTGTGCTTTTTTCATTAATACGCCTTTGAAAGAGTTGAGTAAGGGGATTTCGTGGTTTCATTGTTATAAGCTCGCCTTTGGTGTTTTTTTTTTTTTTTTGGGAAGGGGGGATTACACCCTTTGAAAAGCACAAACTAAATCTTTTTCAACTTTTTGATAAACATCTGTGAGTTGCTACAACATTGGACATAGATGTCTCTGAGCAGAGATCTGTAACTAAGCGCTGCGCTTGATCTGAGCTACTCATTTTCTGAAGCTATCTGTGGTGGTTAATGTAGTTGTAATGGACCGAAACATCACGACTGTCAAGAAAAGAGGCTCTTAGGCTGAGGAGTCTTCTTTAAAGTAGGACATGACATTTTAAAATGAAAGAATGGTGTCATGCCTTTCATGCGTTTCTTATTTGTTATTCGGACGGTTAACTTCAATAAACTGTCCAATTAATAGCTTCTATGCCAACTTTCTTAAAAGATATGTCTACATATTTGTTCTCAAGAGTTCTTAGAAACTCTCGCTCTGCAAATTATGAAACGAAAAGGCGAGACACACCAACTAGTTTTCACAAATAAAAATACAGCCAAATATCACGGTTTTGTTTTGATACCAAAATGGACTTCGAACCTTTGTTGCAAGTAAGGTTATAACCTACTGAAAATTCATAAAGCGGTTCTCCTTATTCTAGTTAAAATAAATAAATAAATAGTTTGTGTAGGAACCCTAGGCCTACACAAAACCGAATTACGTCTCCATGATCTAGGCATGGAATCGGATAACACCTGTTATCTCAACGAAAGTCTAACGAGACATACTCGATTTCTCTTGAACAGCGCTCTGGGTCTCAAGCGAAAGAAACATCTGTTTGCTGTGCACACTAAATATGGATCAGTGTATGTTAAGAAGTCGGCGAATGAAAAAAGCTTTCTAATTGAAAGCTCCGATGATCTGGCCACTGCAGCTGCGATACATCAATGATTGTTTATATTTATTTTTACGTAAGCCTTTTCACGCACTGTTATTTTATTTCATTGTCTTTATTCTTTTTCTTTATTTTTAACTCCCTTTCCTCAAACTCTACCCAAACCCATTTCTTACTTCTCCTCTGTAGTCGAATTGCACTTTTGTACATTTTTCTTTTTTCAATGGATGACACAAGGTTAGGCAACCAACACAGTGTGAATGTAAATTCCACATATGCTATGGTGAATGTTATCTCCAAGAGATTTGATGGTCTTAAAGTATGTTATTTAAACGTGCGTAGTCTAAATGTCAACAAATTAGATTATCTAAATTACTTGTTTTCTTGTTCCTGCGTTGATGTTATTTGTGTAAGTGAAACCTGGTTTGTCCCGGTGGTATCTGATTTGTACTATAAAATTCAGAATTACGAAATATTCAGGAACGATAGAATTACTGATACAAGGGGGGGGGGGGGGGGGGTGGGGTATGGGTAGCAATATTTTGTAAATCCAATTTAAAGTGCGAAATTATCACCAAGTCTATTGGCAATGGAATTGAATATATCATAATCGAAATTCGGGATTGCAACATCAAATTTATGATTGCGTGTGCATACAGTAACAATAGAAGCTGCTCCCCATTGCCATTCTTCTCGGTTATCTCTGAATACTGTGCAATCTATCAGCACATAATTATCTGTGGTGATTTCAATACTAACTTATTGATAAATGACTCGCTGGCCTCTCAAATGAATGATTTAGTTTCTTCAGTAGGAATGCAAATAATGAATACAACCTACCCTACTCGTTTTGCTGAGAATCGCTTTCCCAGTCTTCTTGATCTAATCATTGTTTCTAATCCGTCTCTTGTTTTACTATGTGACCAGTTATCGTTTGATGTTTCTGACCATGATTTGCTTTTCTGTACTTATGATGTGAACTTGTCCAAAACTTGTCCAAACGCTGATACTTTTACGTTTAAAGATTTCAATTCCATAGATGATTCCAGTTCTAATGACTTCGATTTCAATCAGAATGAGAACACTGCGCACTCGTTGCCAGGACTGGAAGGCTTCGTAGTAACCACTGAAAACGAAATTGTTCAACACGTTACATCTATTAAGTCTGATTCAATTGGTGAAGACGGCCTACCAATACGCTTCATAGAACTCATCCTGCCGCAAATTATCTCCCACCTCACTCATGTAATAAACTGGTGTATAATAACATCAACTTTTCCTCAGGTCTGGAAAAGTGCAAGAGTCTTGCCTATCGCAAAGAAAGCTAATCCAACATCTCCTTCCGACTATAGACCGGTCAGCATTCTACCTTGCTTATCTAAGGTTTTCGAGAAAATAATTGCTAAACAAATCACAACGCACCTGTCCATCCATAAGTTATTGAGTCCTCAACAGTCAGGTTTTAGAGCTAACCACAGCTGTTCCACAGCCATGGTCAATTTACTCGAAGAAATAAGACAAGATTTCGAGAGGGACTACGTTTCATTTCTTTGTTTGCTTGATTTCTCGAAGGCCTTTGATAAAGTAAATCACAAAATTCTGTGTTGGAAGCTTAAGAACAATTTCGGCTTCAGTGATGGGGCTGTGAAATTGATAAACAGTTTTCTGTCGGACAGGTCGCAAAGGGTCATTTCTGGTGAAAGTTGTTCGTCCCTAATGAAAATCAAGCAAGGTGTACCCCAGGCCTCAATATTGGGACCGATTCTTTTCTGCACATTTATTAATGACCTACCATCCGTGTGCAATCATGTTACAGTACATTTGTATGCAGACGACGTTCAGTTACATCTAGCAAAACCATACCCCAACCTCAATGAACTAGCTTCTCTCATCAATGATGATCTTGAGCGCATCTAAACCTGGTCAGTTGCGAATGGTTTAATTTTAAATCCTGCAAAATCTCAGGTAATCCCTATATCCCACAAAAAATTTAACCTTAATCTTCTACCTGATTTATATCTAAATAGTAACAAAATCAAAGCTGTAGAATCATCCACTATTCTGGGATATTCAATTAATCGTAATCTGTCTGGTTACAATCACACCAACGTAGTCATTGGTCGTATCTACGGATGCCTTCGCAAGTTATGGCTTAGTGCTTATTTCACTCCACTGGAAACACGACGTAAATTGGTAACAACTCTAATCCTGCCCCTCATAATGTATGCCGAAGTAGTGTATTGTAGTCTAGATTCGTTATCCCGGCATAAATTGAATGTAGCCTTTAATGACGCCGTGCTTTACATCTACGGCATTCGTAGATACGATCATATATCAGCACACACTAGGTTGTGACTTGCATCAGTATATCAACGCCAGAAACTGTATCTTTTTACATAATTTAATAATAAATCAAAGTCCGTCTTATTTGTATAACAGGCTTAAATTTACTCGGTCGTCACGAACCATCAGCCGAATACCATACCGCTGCTAGTTTCTCAATTCTTCGCGTTTATTTTACATTCACACTGTGAGACTATGGAACTCCTTACCCCCACATATAAGAGCTATATCCAATCACTCCAATTTTAAAAATGCAATTCTCCTATATCTTTCCACTCATCAACATTAAATCCCAATTGTATCTCCTATCTATATCTCCCCAGCTTAGTTTTAAGAAATTGTCTGTATACTAGTCTTAAGTTATTTAATGTAATCATTTTCTGTTTTTTACACCACACTAAGTACTAAAAAAGATTATATCTTAATGTACAAACCATTTTATGAAATAAATGCAATGAAATGAAATGAAATGAAATCTCTTCACAACCATTCGTTTTGTGTGTGTGTTTTTATTTTTTATTTTTGGAACGATAGCAAGGGATCTACAATTTTATGCCGTCTCCAAATGGCTAATTGAGAAGCTTTGTCATGACGGTTATACTCTCGGATGTTTGTCAGGCAAAAAACCTTAAGGTGGATTTTGTGTTACCCTTTATAATATATGAGGCCAGCTTTCTTTTCCCCAAAATTAGTAGCCATCTCTGGGGCCTTTTCAGGGAGGCTTTTAGATGCACAAGTCCAATATAATCGAAGACTAACCTTACAATTTAAAATAGACAAGTGTCGTAGTAAAATTGTTGGAACTATAAAAAAGTTTAACATAAAATGGGGTTCCCAGTTGTATTACAACATCTTTTTGTACCATCTTGCTCTTTTTGATAACAGCTATGTAATCGGTAGTCCTGAATCTTCATCATGAGCTTTTTCGTCTTTACTGCTGGAGAGTAGGACGTTATACTTTAGAGTGATCTATGGTATACCCAAAAATACCACTGCGGTGTTTAATTTTTTCGAGTCTGATGTTAGTCTTCCATAGAAAGAAGACTCAGTATAGAATGGACCATCTTTCTATTTGAAGACAAAACATTGTCCATTGCCGGTGTGACTGCTCCCATTTTATGAACGACGTCAGAACTTTAAGGTTTTGTCTTTGCTTCGTTCACTTTCGGTCGCTGGATCTTGACGGAAATCAATACAAACCTATAGTTAGTTGGATCTTCCGAATGGTTTAAAGAAGTCATGGTCTTTTTCACCGAAAATGAATAGGTTGGTTGAAAAAGATTGTCAACCCTGAGTATATCTGGGATCCAGTAAAACTTTAAAGTTCATATATGACATCCCAAGTAGTTTTAAAGTCGTTTAAATCTGGCTGCAGCTTTTTGACCTTTCAAAAAAATCTGCGACTGTGACTATAGTTTATGAACAATAACTTTTTGTTATCTCTGCTAGTATCCTAAAAATTTAACTGATTCCGCCACCGTAATTTTAACTTTCTATGGTTCATATATTGTTCAAAACTGTTAGCCGTATATTCGAGTAACTCTGGTTAAGTTTCCATATCATTTTGTTGTCTTTTTTTGTTTTAATTGCAGTACATATTCCCTGGCCGTAATCCAACTTAAGCCAGTAAGCAAATAGGTAGTAGAGGACCGCTTCAAAGGTTTGAGTATAATCTTAAGTGCATTTTTATGCATTTTTGTCAAAAGCTGTATTGGTTGCCCTTTAATCTATTACTCGTCATCTCAACATTAAGCTTCCACTGTGAACATAAATCAAAGTAAATGTTAAAAATCGTGTACTTTGCAGAACTGTCTTAAAGAATACTTAGACAGCGGAATAGAATAACCGAATCTGAATCACTTTTGTTGCAGTATAACTCTCGATTCATTTGATGCATCTTGTCAAGTGTTACGATAGCTATTGAACTTTAGCCAATGTTAGCCAAAAAACTGTCCATTAGCGGATGGAACTGGCAAAATTATTGTCAGAAATTTGAGCTTTTGCCTTCGTTGTGGCTTTCCAACTTTTCAAAACCAAATTCAAAACCGCCATAAAGGGAAAATATTTAAGAATGCTTTCCGTTTGTATACCACATGTTGCTGAAACTATATAGACAGCTCTTCCTTAAGCCAACAGTCTTTGGCCCATTGAAATGATAGACCGCAACTTTTTGAATACTGAAATCAATTTGAGCTGAAAATTCCCTTGTTCGAACTTCTCCACTCAGAAAACGCTGTCGCCCCTTTCCCGGGTTCACCTAAATCGAATCTCCTGAAACACCGCCTGATAGCCTCTCAAGCGTAATGCAATAAGCCAAACAACTCAATCAAAATGCTGAGTAAAAAGAAGCTCTTCGCCAACAATGAAACCATTCAACTTGATAACTTCTCAATGTCATAAGACCAACCGCCACCCTCTTGGTCATCTGGTAAAATTGAATCACGATTCATAACTCAGGAGTCACCACAATCACTCGCCCTAAATTGGGCCCAACAATCCCGAAGATAGAGTGCTTACATCAAATCTCCAGTGATTTTCCATTTCATTTGAGAACATTTGTCGTCGTTACAACGTGTGTCCTTTCCGTCTGACCAGAGCCAGCGGGACATTCATCCGCACCCTTGGGACAAATATTAATTCCCATAATGCCCGTTCAACTCATTGATGACGCCAACAACACATGTGGGAGCGACATAGACTGACTATCCGAGTCAAGAGCAATGACATTCATAGGGGGGTGGATAAAGAGACCTGACACATAAGAGGATGAACATCTCAAAGGACACACACTCGCCAAGTCGGAAGGACACATATAATTTAATAAAAATGTCAAATCTGTCAAACACAATTTTTTCGATCGTAAACAATATTTTTTTTTTGACACACACTAACCCATGTCCTGTCGACCTCACAATAGAACTTCATATGCCGCCCCTCACTCAGAAAAGATAGAAACATGAGGGAAAAAAATTCTAGAAAGGCGTCCCTCATCTGTGATTACTACAAACGACCAACTGCCACTTCAAATAATAGAGTGACCGGCATTTTAAAATATTTGCTTGTCGGAGTAAGAAAAGAATCCTTTGCCGCCAGTCGACCACTGTGTAAGGCAGCACACGAAACATAAAGTTCAATTTGGGTTGAATTTCATAAATTATTACCGCAGCAGGACTCCGGCAGCCTGGAGTGTAAAAACTCGTAATTTCATTATACTGATTGAACGTGTCTGATTTCGAAGTCTGGACTTGGGTTACTTTTTTCCCCTTTTTTTGGTCTTCCCTTTTCATTCTCGATTATCGAATGTTTGATGGTGACACCACTGGTTGCCGCCACCGTCGGTTGACTGTCGATTAAACGGATGGTTGGTTTGATCCCTGATGAATAGATGATGCGGCGGGGAGCCAGTCGATGGTCGAATGTGTTTAAACTCAATATGTTGTGGTCGTTGGAAAATTGAATCAATGAGGTGAAAATAAACGATTTTTTATAAACGATGAATGAAGCAGCTTGTTAAGCGAATAAATGTTGACAAAGGTAAATGATTGAGTGGGTGCGCCACGAGTGTAGAGAAGAAGCTTTTGGGGACTCATTTCGAAAGGTTGATTCGGCGCCGTTCCCAGCAGTTAGGCCTTTGTTACAGCACTACGTGGAAAATTTTGCGGTGGTGCAAGAACTAAAGCCAGCCGACCTACCACAGCGCCGAATTTTTGGTGAATGGGCTCTTGGAAAGCTGGCCGAGGATCCGCTTTTTTATCGAAAAATTGTGTTCAGCGATGAGGCTCATTTTTGGTTGAATGGGTACGTAAATAAGCAAAATTGCCGCATTTGGAGTGAAGATCAGCCAGAAGCATTGCAACAGCTACCAATGCATCCCGAAAAAGCCACTGTTTGGTGCGGTTTATGGGCCGGCGGCATTATTGGGCCATATTTCTTCAAAGATGATGCGAATCGCAGCGTTACTGTCAATGGTGAACGCTACCGAGCGATGATAACAAACTTTTTTTTGCCCGAAATGGAAGTTCTTGACTTGCATGATATGTGGTTTCAACAAGACGGTGCCACATGCCACACAGCACGCGAAACAATGGCGCAATTGCGAGGCGAGTTTGGTGAACAGTTAATTTCACGTTTCGGGCCGGTCAATTGGCCGCCTAGATCGTGCGATTTGACACCATTAGATTATTTTTTGTGGGGGTATGCCAAGGCTAATGTGTATAGGGACAAGCCCGCTTCGATTGACGCACTGGAAGCCAACATCCATGCATTCATTCGTGAGATACCGGCCGATATGTGTGAAAGAGTATGCCAAAATTGGACTCAGCGGATGGGCTACCTGAGACGCAGCCGCGGTCAACATTTGCATGAAATTATCTTTAAACATTAAATTGCAAGGTTCAAACTATCGATTCAAATAAATATTTCATTCATTTTTTCGAATTTTTTGTGTTTTTTTTTTAAAAAAAGTTCTAAACCTCTTAAAAAATCACCCTTTATTAGAGCCTGTCAGTTTTTCGGCGTTTATACAGTGCCCAGAAAAAATGTTATGTTTTTCTTGTTCATTGTTAAACAACATAAACAGTGGTGTAAACTGTTAAGTCGAAACAAGTTATTGGATTGTTGTGTTCTGTTGCATTCTGCCAATACAGAACTAAGTCTGGCCAATCGGGCGCACATTTTCATTGGGCCCTTTCGAAATAAATCACCTCGATAAATTTAAAGAGAAATACTCCATAAAATACATAAATTTACAAGTTCTCAGCGTTCATATGCCGCGCTGTAGATTATCATATTTTTCAATTCATTTCTGATATTAATATTTCGCTCTCAAAGCCGCCCTAAAAGAGTTGGTGTCCAAAGGCCCGAGGGTCAGGTGCGGCACTGAGTCTTTAGAAAAAAGAGCTATGATTTTGGTGTGGGCAAGTGAAACTTGCCACCCTTCGATACAAACTGCTGCTCTTATACTCATTTGTTTAGGTTTTCCAACTCTCAATATCTAACATTTCAGCAATCTACTACAATTCTGCTCCTAGTAATACTTCTCACGGGTTTAATGCTGCATTTACACCATCACGCAGGCGCATTTTTTCACAAGACGGGGCAGAGAGATTCGTTTGTCCGCAGTCAATGCTAATAAAGGCGTAAGAATGCGATCACAAATCAGTGAAGGATGTTGTACCAATAATTATAGATACTTCAAACGAAAATAAACACAAGTTCCAGCGACCCACATTTCTGCAATCACTGGAAAACATTTCTGTTTCTGACTTAAAACATGCGGAATGAGAGTTAAACATGTGAGTGTCAGTAAATTCAACCAACAATTCATCAACCAGTCAGACGGAATAAATAAATAATTCTGTGGTCACAAGGCAAAACCGCTTAAGTCGACTTTAGACGAAATTGAGATTTTGATGCCATTCGATTCAGCGTACCTAAATCTATTTTGTAAATTTTTTTTAGCTTTATATCTTTAAAAAAGTGGCCACAATTTCAAAAAAAAAAAAAACAACAGCTTAAGTCACTAGAGTCAATAGAGTAAAAAAAAAACTTTAAACTGCTCTCCTGAACAATGAGTAAAACAGACTTAAGAGGTTTTGCCTTGTGGCCACAGAATTGTCCGTTCATCTTTTCCGGAAGCCATTTTGTTTTATAAGAAAGCGGAATTTCATAAAGCCATCGCTATAAAAATATCAACAGGCAGAACTTTTCCATAATTCGTGCCATATAAACAAGATGGCCGACCAAGCGTGTAAGTTAATGCTGTCCCTTTCAGTCAGACGTCTATTTAGTATTGGGCATCTCTTTAATCTACCGCGTAAGTAATGTGTGATGCAGCATTAAAGTGATTATTAGAAAGACCAAAGAATGACATTTGCAAACGAAGGAGGATGCATTTGGGAGGAAAAACAAGCACTTTATTAAATAGGTGGCTGTTGCGCCAAATTCTTTGTTCGCATATTGACCGGTAAGTAGTGGGCATATTCCTTATGATAATAATGGCCTGAACGATATCGCTGTTGAAACTTTGATGACAAAAACAAGTTATATTCTGCCCGAATTCTTAACGCTATCCTCAGCTTTCATTACGTTTGTGGAAAATGAATTGGATTAAGCTCTCAAACTAGTAATTTTTGCACTTAGTCGCTGGTTTTGAAGGTCTATCGCTTTGACGATAATTGCCTCAAATTTTACGGAATAAATGCCCTGATCAATATTAATGAAGGTTTTCAAAGTGAGTTACACGTGGGCCTTAATCTGTTCCCCCATTTAGGATCGCATTAAGATCGCATGTCAATATTAAAATCGTTTTCTATTTGCATTGGATTTGAACTTGTTCACTGAAAATAAATTACCAGCTTCCAATTCAATTGTAAAATTTCAACGAAAACAGTTTTGTTGAACTGGAAAAAAATTGTTGTAATGATAAATGAAATTTATCAATACAGCTTAAGTTTTATCAACTTGACCTATATTTTGTCAAACAGATAGAATATTTACTACAAAACAACTTTGTTAGATTAACAAACCAAAATTTTCAGTTTAATAAATCGATATTGTATCATTTAAACAATTTTTTTGTTTTGTTATATCCATTTAAATGGAACCAAAAATTACTCTTGTGAAATTGACAAAACTTATGCAAAATTTTTGTTAGTCAATCAAAATACAGAATATAAATGCTACAAACATTCTGTTGAAATGAACATTTTTGTTTTCAGATTTGACAAACATTTTGTTCAATTAATATCGCAAGTGTTGAATTGAAAAAAAAAAAAACACAAATACAATTTTAACAAGATAAAACAAAATAATGAAATATATCCTAAAATTATAAGTTAGGAGTTATTTAATATGAAAGAACTCCTAAATATTAGGGGTATTTACATCAATGTTAGGACTTATTGCATGTTTTAATGTTAGGGATTGTGGGGGGTCGCGGCCAACTCGCCGACGCGCGAGTCAATTTGAATATAATGCTTGATATATCCACAGGTATTTCCATTCTTGTTTGTCCTCTTGAAGAAGAAGTCAAAGGAGAGTTATACTATTTTTCATTGCATGAATTTAATAAAAATATTAAAAACTCACCGAAACACGAACAAAATTAGAAAATTGATATTGAAATAATTTTTTTGACAGTTTTTCTTTCTTTTTTGTTTGCTGAATAAAGTGCTGAAGTTAAGAACAGGTATGTTCGATTTTATTTTGTGTGGATTTGCGATGCCGGATACGTAATTAAAATTTAAACACGTATAAATTACGTAATTATAAATCACGAAAATGTATGATAAATCACGTAATTTATAAGATGATTTAGCTAAATCAAGTTGATTTAGCTAAATCACGTTGGTGGGAACATGGTATTACTCAACTATGTTCACATACATACATAAAAACATAATGGCTTTAGAGTGCCATAAAAGACCGTTTTAGCGTTGGTGAAATTTACGGCTGCTGGTTCCATTACTGTCAAGCAATAAGGAGAAACATAGCAACCAAATTTAGAGGTTTGGCATGCTTTTTGCGAAGATCTAAGCCGGGCTCTCAGGCTTATCATAAATTGCTTTCTTTGCCCTTGTTACCATCCACGCAGACAAGACCGACGTATGAAACTATTAAAGAAAGTGTGAATACTTTTGATGCTGAAGGAATGTTTTTGAACTTTTTTACCTACTTATAATCAATGGATGCAGAAGGTAAATTTTGACCAATTGGTTTTTCCGTTTTCTTTCCTACGTTTTCTGCAGGTCAAACTAGAAGGTTTTAATGAGGCACACTCGGACAACGTCAGCCATAGAATCCTATAATGGTGTTTTGGCCGGATGATAAAAAAAATGGGAATTTTTTCAAATTTGTAAGATCGTTACAAACAGAAGAATTTTCCAAAAGTAGAGATTTTGAACTCCTTACCTCTAGCAGTGGTTCCCATGGTTCTCCAAAACAAAGAAAGGTGCAGTATGTAGAAAGGGCGCAAAAAATTGAAGATGCCAGTAGGGAATTGCTCGCAGGAAAAATAACTGCAGTTATGTTTATCAATAGGATGGTGCTTCCTAAAAATGGCATATGCACCGAAATGGAACCGGACGAGGATATTTTCGATGTTCACTTGCAAGATGGTGAAGAGCACAACAATGATGAGGACGATAAGCCTAGCACTTCTAAATCCATACAAAAGGAAGATGTGATGAGTACTTGTGCATCATCTGCTGCGTTACACGACCAAACACTCTTTTGTTGCCTTTTAAACATATAAACTCTGTGCCGAATGTTTCGATAAGTTACATTCGGATGAGAACGAATTTATTAGATGCCCTGTATGCAGATCCGTAGTGGTTGATAACATCCAAGTTTATAATTAAATATGTACTGACGCTAAATTAAATAAATATTTTGCACTTTGGGACTTTTTTCATTATTTACTGCTAGGAATTGTTTCATTGTGAAAGAACTCCTAAATTTTAGGATTTATTTCATGTGTAGGTTAGAAGATATTTCATCCGGGGTTAGGACTTATTTCAATTATTTATTTTAAAAATTAGGAATTATTGCGTTTATTGTTAGGATTTTTTTCATTAGGAACTATTTCATTAGGAGTTAATACGTTAGGAGCTATTGCATAGAGCCAGTTTTTTAACGTGCATAAAAATTCCCTAAAAAAATGAGTTCAAAATGTTAATAGTAAATAAATCTGTTTATGGATGAGGACAGGAAAAATGGAAAACATGTAAACGACTGAGATATAAATTGACAAGAATTGCAATTTGGTAATATTTGATTGTTAATATGCATTTAATTTTCTTAACCCTAGAAAGCTAATGTTCGTCGATTCGACGACGTCGCATTCTTTATTTTTCTGTCTCTTTTCAACGCGGGCACATAGTAACTTATGCTCAACAACTAACTCAGTCGCCGATGCGTTCTTCCGAAAGACGGTTGTGTCCGGCAGGTAAAAATAGTATTTCTATTTTAATTTATATTTTTAACTGCAATATTGGAATTTGTGGTCAACATCGAATTCACTTTTGCGGATTTTGCGCAAAGAAAAATTAGTTCCTTAATTTTTTTTCTTATCACCTGTTATTATTATTTTTATATTGAATGTTTTTTTTTCAATTTTTTTAAATATTGTGAAGACATGTTCATTTTAGACTGAAAAATGCTGCGTTTTTTAAAAGACTGCTTAATAATAAAAAAAATGAAGAATATACTTAGTAAAATCAAGTTTTTTATTTGGGAACCATATGTATTAAACAAAGCTAAAAAAACATATTTTAGTACAGAATCGACGAATGTTTAGCTTATTAGGCTAGGGTTAAATTAAATAAATTCAAATTGGACTTCATAGCGTTCACGGATTTTTTTAACCGAGACTAAAAGACGCAACTTTAGATTACTAGTACTACATCTATATCGTTGTCTGTGTTTAAGGTATAGCAGATCTTTTTATTTTAAAGTTAGATAAAGGCATTCGGTATGTCGGACAAGTAATGTCTTTTTTAAATTTTTAATTTCATATATGCATATTTTGATATTTTCTATGTTGTCCAGTAAAAGAAATGTAATATAAATTATATTGTTACTTTTATAAATCCAATTGCTAAACTTATTTGATTTGTGTATCATTTTTTAATACAAAATGCTATCCATAACAGATAATACGTGTGGATGACTGTGAAGTTTCAGACAAATTTGTCATTGCTGATGCTTTTAACTGCTACTTCAACAATTTAGCCAGTAGTTTTCAGCCGTGCGCCGTCCTATCGTTCTGTAATTTTTGTTCGTGTATTAGTAGCTCTTTTGAAGTGACTAACGAAAACATCTTTGTTTATGATCCAATAACTCCTCTTGAGGTATCAAGTGTAATTGGTTCCTTAAAAAATTCAAACATATCTGGAGTTGGTGGTGTTTCTGTCTTGGTTGTAAACAAAGTTCGCATGTTGCATAGTATCGGTTTTAGCAGATATTTTTAATTGCTACGTTTTTAAGGTGGTCTTTCCAGATGCCCTCAAATGCGCGGACGTGTTCCCTTATTTAAAAAAGGTTCTCCTAGTGAAATATGTAATTACAGGCCCATATCACTTCTCCCTGTTGTAAGCAATATCTTTGAAAAACTTATGAAAAATCGGATAGTGAGCTTTCTAAGTAAAAGGAAATTCCTTAATTAGAATCAATTTGGCTTTCAGAAAGGCAAATCTACTGAAGATGCACTTCTACAATTTTGTAGAGAAAAATAATGTCAAGCCTAGATTCACAAAAGTGCACGGCTGGGTTATGTATCGATATAACCAAAGCCTTTGATATGGTCAACCACAATATTTTGTTGCGTAAACTAGAAAAAGCTGGATTTCGTGGCTTCATTCTTGACTGGTTTAAGTCTTACCTAATAAATAGGTCGCAAGGAGTGAAGATAGGTGCGATGAGGAGAAAAATTAGGTTCCTTAATTTGGGAGTACCCCAAGGCTCTGTTTTAGGGCCAGTATTGTTTCTTGTCTATATCAACTCACTGTGTGCACTTAAATTTAAAGACAAACTGCTTTTGCAGATGATATAGATTTTTCTTATGGCTTGAATAGTCCCTTAGACCTAGTCTCTGACATAAATTGGGATCTAAATTTGTTAAGGACCTGGTTTGCTGAACATAATCTGGTTCTAAGCTCAAAAACTAAAGTCATGTTTTTCAGTTTATCATCCTGAAACAGTTTGGAAGCAAATGTTTCATATCACGCACCTAAATGCTTAAAATATAAACTTTTAAATTGCTACTGCAGACCTAGCTCTTCTTTTTGTGATAATGTAAGTTGTATAGTGATAACTGCTTGCCAATTGAAAGAGTTGGCGAATTTAAATACCTGGGGCTTACCACAGGCTAGAATAAGCTTTTCAAGTCACGCAGAAACTATGAGGAAGTACACACTTAGACATTTCTATTTGCTCCACCATGCTCCTAAAAACAATTTATTATGGTATTTTTTACTCTAAACTGCAGTATGGTATTGCATGTTGGGAAGTTGTTTATCTAAACAAAATTCAACCATTATTAATTCTGCAGAAATGTATGTTACGGAAAATATGCCGCACACAAAGCAGGCATCCTAGTTTGCCTTTGTTCTGTGAACAGAAAATTCTTCCAGTTCGTCATTTGTACTTTTTTAAGGTTTTGCAACTTTTTTTTATGAAGTCCGTGAATCGTAATTATCGGTTAATTTCTAACTACAATCTACGTAGAATCTACAATCTACGTAGAAACTTTTTAAATATGGTTTCTGTTCCAAGTTTTCGTACTACCGCATATCGTAATTTTTATTCTGTTGCCTCATACCGCTTATTTAATAAACTTCCTCAGTCAATAAGGATGTTATCAACGCCTGGAATGCTGTTAAGCCATGTAAAATGTTGGCTTTTCAATTTTTTGAATTTAGAATCTATACTTTCAGGCACCCTGGTTTAAATTTTAGTTCTAACGAATTATGTAGGTACACATGCAAATGCATTTATTATTTTTTGCACTTATGTTTGAATTTCTTTAAAAAAATCTGCTTCTTTTATTCTAGTTGAGTTTTAAAGTTTTTACTACATTTTTTTTTTTTAAATTCTTTTTGTGACATTTTTTTTTTCTATTATATACTTTTGCTAAATGTTTTATAGGGTCACCCCACCCAAAACTAAATTTTTGAAATTTGTATTAGTTCTTTGAAGTGACACTCAACACTATTTTTTGTACTCAGTCCAAAAAATACAGAATGTCTCTATTTTTCTTAAATTCTATACTTAAAGCAATTATAAAAATTGTTCTTGTTTCGTAACTTGTATTTTGTAATGAATTTATATAAATAAATTATATCTATCAACAAATTAAAATTATGTGACTAAGAGAATAATTTTATATAATCAGTAATATTCTTATAGATTCAACAAAAGTCAACTGTAGAACTGACAGAATATTTCTGTAATATTAACAATATTTACTGTTTATTTAATAAAATTACAAACAATTTCGATGGTATTAACAACTGTTTTGTTAATTTTAATTTCAAATCAACAGCAATTTTCGTACTCACAAATAAACAATTTTTTGTAAGCATGACAATTTTTTTGTTATCACAACAAAAGTTTTAAGACAAGATCAAACTTATTAAAATCTTGTCAATTTGATAGAAACATTCTGTTGGACGTATATTGGGCAAACGAATTGTTGAATCAAGCCTCATTTTTATCAAATATACCAGGGTTTTATTTTCAGTTTAGGCATCAGGTTATAAGTACAGACCCAAATCGAATGGATAACCTAATCAGATTATGGGGCATAGTGGAGCAACATATACAATTTATTTTGTGATAATCGGCCAATTCGTTTAGGTGGTCAATTTAAAATTTTCCAAGAGGGAGTAGATGTCAGTGTGGGTCGTTTCTGTACATACAAGTTTTCGAAACAGTATACGAGCTATCAACTTACTCAGCTTAAGCGCAAACTTTTTATTTTAGAAGTCAGCTGACGGGTGTCTCTTATTAGGGAATATTTCCACGGTTTTCCCGCGTTTGTTACTTACTTATCGTCAAAGTTTGAATTGGGTAAGCAGAAACCGATAGAACAAAATTACAATTGGGGTGTTGCATGTGGCACGAAATCGCGGGGGCAGCACGTGACAGTCATTAAATCAGAGATCGAATAGCACACACGATAATAAATCCCGTTTGATTATTATCGCTTGAACGATATCATTTCCTAAATTTTTATAATTTTTGTTCAATCTTCTGCAGGTTCTTATATATTTTCTGTTCTACAGCTCTTAACTGAGTTGCGGATTTCATAAGTCTATTATTTGGCAGATAATCGTCTGAGAAGTTACGCGATTCTGAAGCAGAAGGTGAAAGCGAAGCTTTCCCGACAATGGGCCTTACTAATAATCATTTTTAACCCACACACTAAATATTTTCTAGGTCACAATATGCAATTTTGTATGGAAAATTATGCCATTGTGAGTTTGAAAAATTTAGCCTGGACACTAAACATTTTTATTAGTGTCGCAGAGTAACATTTGTGCTACACTTTCGATAGTTCAGACAGTATAGCTACACCTTGCACGCCTTCCATAACTTATCAGTTATCATATAAGAAGATAGAAATTATTTTCCAATTCATTAACAGCACACATGCTGAAACCATATCGCATAAATGAAATCTCACTAAACATGGCCATTACCCTTCTCGACTCAATCGCCGCTCAGTATCAGCAATAACTTTCACCATTGCAGCGAATAACAATCTCAACGTTTTCAATGGCGTTTTCTTTGTCGCTTCTCCGTTTTCAAACACAAACATAAACGGAAGTCTCCGTTACCGGAAAATTGGAATAAAATTTATGGACCAGGATAAATCCACTTCCTGTTGGAGGAGCATCGTGTTTTTTTTTCCATTCTTAGTGCTGCTTCTCATCCGCCATTCACACTTTTCTCGGGAGAGGATTTTCACTTGAGTTACAACCTTGTCCTTCCGGAGATTTTTTTGTCCCGCATTTTCGTCTTTCCTTTCACCTTCGTTTTGGTTATGCATTTCACATTATTTTTCGAGAAATTTCTATTTTCATTCTGTGTTTTTTTTTTTTGTTTGCTTCATCCGGTCGCGGATAAAAGAAAACCACTCGGTGAGGTGGAAAATTTTAACGAAACGTCGGCAAAACGTCGATGCAATCATCGAAGGAGCAAAGCCAGGGAAAAGCATCTTTGGGAAATTGGCGGTGAATTGATGTTTATTGGGTGAACAATTTCGAGGCGACATTAATTTGAGTTATTCACGGTAGCGGATGTTATTTTAGATTTATAGCATTTTTTTTTTAAAGCCACGCTCCCCTTGAGTGCACTTTAAATCCGATTTGTCACATACTGTTTTGTATAATTTCACAAAATAAGTGTACCAACACCTTCAGCTCTCTTGTCAGTTGGCATACAGTTTCAATCGTCTTTTTCATCCCGACGATGCACTGAAACCATCCGCAGCCAACATACGAGTACAACCACATAATCCTTTTATAATCCTCTACCTCTTCGCTATGACTACTGTACGAGGACAAGGACTCGACAGCGAACAATCACTGTGTTTGATATCTAAGACTAAGTGATGCACTTAGATAATTTTGCTGGCGGCACTTGATGTTAATTATCCTTGTTAAGTGTGAGGCTTGTAATGTGGAAATGCCGGTGATGTTTAAATAGTAGTTCTTTTCACTGCATACTGGAAATGAGGATGCGAGGATGTGGCATAATGTGCACACAAAGTACGAGTACAATTGAAATGAGCGGCAGGAGTTTGCAACGATGTGCAGCAAAGTGTTCCATTTGTTGACATCGTGTAGTCTGCGGCAGACTCGAAGCATAGGGATGTCGGTGGAAATATTTTTTCCTTCTATTAAGTGTTGGGTATCAGATGGAGTTTCAACTAAATCTAGACGAGTATAGGAGGAGTATTGTTTTAACAAATTTTGAAAACCCCATACCCTCGTAGGCCTTTCTCAAGTTTTGTTTTACTCTTAGAAAATGAAAAGGTGGTAGGCAGGTTGCATAAGAAGGAAGCAAACTTCTCTTCACATCAGTAAGACAAAAAGAACAAACCACAAGACTTACTTAAATCCGTATTTTTTAGAAGATCGGCATCGGAATTACAATCCACGGGTATAGAAAGTCTTATCGATTCATATAGCAGCCTTGAAGATTGAAGACAACCGAATAATATGCAAAGCACATTTGTACAGGAGTAAGTTGCTGTCAGGAACGATTGGCAGTGTCTTGTATAGTTATGTCCGACTAACTGCAAAAAGGCAGGCCAAGCTCTATCGGCATTCTAGGTCGGGTTCCATCGCAAAAAATGAGGAATGTTCACCAAATGGCAGTGTGGCGTTGACGTTAGCAGTCACAACAATCAAACGAACAAACCTTTTGCAGGTAGAATAAATTCAATCATTAACATCGCCGACCATCCACATTATTCGCAGCTCGATCTTATAGTAGCCCCACGTAAGTGGCGCGACCATTTTGTTTTTCCCTCTGGTTTTAAGCCACGCAGCTTTGTATTTCGTTCTTCTTCGGTTGGCCTTCTCAACGCGCGGACGTGGCGACTGGTAAAGTTAGTTTGTAAGATTAGTGTAAGTTAAAGTGAATAAAGTGAATTATTAAACTCCAAAGCAGCACTCCTGATTCTAGAAACTCACTTGAAGCTTGCCCAATACATTAAAAATACTCATCCAAACTTCTCGGGGCCACCGCAATTCATCCACAGCTACATCATCGTTGGACATAAAACTCATCTATCGATGAGTCCAGTTTAGGACAACCCATCCACGGACATCAATGGCGGTAGAGAGTTTCCTCTAAATCAGTTCGGGCATTTGTACTTCTTTAACGAAGATTGCAAACAAACTTGGGCTTAAAGCACGTCCTTGCCATACGCTTGACCACAAATGAAATTATTCTGACAAAAGCCACGCACATTTACACGCGTTGGTATCCTCATCCAAACTTTTATAAGCACATTCTTTATTTTATTATTTTAAAACCTGGTGTAGAAGAAAAAATTGGTCTACAAAATCAAAGGCCGTTTTGTAGCTAGGTTTGAATAGCTTCGGAAAAACACAGGCATGCAAGCCACATTTCCTTTTGGAACCTTATATTGTTAAGGCTATGTACTTAGAATGGGTGTGAAGTCTGAGGGAGTTACATTTCGCTAGATCTCCCAGTTTTTATAGTAAAATTGTTTATCTGTTGGTAAATAGCTTTGCTGAGGCATCACTCGATCCATTTTTTTTCTCAGATATAACACAGGGCGTATTTCTTGACAACCGGTCAACTCCTTCAAAAGATGTAAGATTTCAAATTTTCTTAACGTACATGTGGAGCTTATCCTTCTGTTTTTTGATTATAAATGTCCTTAAACATTCGCTTCTTTCAAAAAAACTTTGTCTGCTTCCACTTCAAATTTAGGCACACCTGCTCCTCAATATTTCAATATTAATTCATCCTTCAAGAGCTGACAGTTATTGAGTTCCGCCCAATTCATTTATAAGCAAAAAAAAAAACTTACATCTGCTATTACAAGATTAAACCCACATCATGGCTAAAATGCAAATTTAAAAATAAAAAAATGAGAGTCCTCTTCAACAAATAAACCTAACCCATGGAAGGCCATATTCTGAGTGTTTACCTTGAAAACGTATACACCCATTTGCCGTTATACAAGCATCACAAACACACTGAATACCATCCACAGGGCAAACTATTTTAAGCTTTCTTTCCTTGTGAGGGGTAAAAGCATTTTAATAACAATGTTTACCGTATATCAAATATCACGATAGCAGTTTCCGAAACACCCTCACTTTGACCTTTCTGGAATAATATTGCATGTCCATATGATACGGTCCTTTTTCTTCTTTTTTTTTATGAATAGATATCCCCAGATCGAGTGGCAAAAAGGGTTCAACTCTTTTGTAGTTTTTTGGCAATGGCATGTGACACCCAACCACTTGTGTTACCCTCAATTATTTTTTAACTGCAACTATTGACTGTCACACTCAATTTTGGGTTGAAATTCTGTAACACAAACCGCACTCTGACGAAACCTATATGAAGTGTGTCTGCAGGGTGGTATGAAAAACAACACACAATTTGATATACTGATGATGTTAAGGGTTTGAGTGACTTTTCACTGGAAATGGCAAAGTAATCAATTAACTTTTCCATTTGCAAAATGAGTCTATTTTTATATCGGCGATTTAGTTGAAGGTGAAAATGTATCGACCGACAAATCGAGTAAATAAAAACCACTTCCATAGAATATCGTGTTGATGGATATAATATTTTATAGAGTTCTTTGCCGCATAGTAATTAAATGTTGCAGCCATAGCATGACCGAGGGCAATGATGGTATATTGTTTCCTTTGATGAGCATTATACCATCAGTAATAGACAGGCAATATATTTAAAAATTGTGGGAACAAAAATATGGGATTTCTAAGCGAATGTAGGACAGTAACTGAAGATCTTATTCAAGAAATTCCACTGTGAATGAAACTTGCCACAGACAATTTTGAGAGATAAAGGGATTTCACTCATTATCGTACCAAGTTTGACGAAAATTCTAAACTCCATTTTCGTCAAATCCCCAAATTCTGTCGACTTTTGGGTATATTTATAAATATATGTTGGGAAATTAGACATTTGTCCCGTTTCTAACTCTAGTGAGGTACTGAACCTTTGGGGCGCGAGTGACACTCGCACTTGGCCGGTTTTGTTTTTTAGTTTAAGTTGACTTTATTTCATACAATCTACAATCCCTGGTAGACGGCCTTAAGCCAAACCAATTCGACTAAGAAAATAGAAAAGTATTATACATGTGTAGGATCAGGATAGGGTTCATTGAATTGAAACACTGTCACATATAAAAAGCAAATTCAATGTGAAATTTTATTGGTTTTTTAATGTTTCAACTAAATGTTAGCGAATAATAAAAAAAAGACACCGTATTGGCGACGCGCTGCAAACAGTTCGACTTGACCGGACGTAGCACACCACACCGTAGCCGACGACTCGCCTCCCTCTCTGCACCGGACCGTTTTTTCCGGCATTCTCCATTGCGTTGAAGAATGTTTTTTTTTGTGGATCGTGGAAGGACAGGGTGATCCTACATATGTGTTTTTTTTTCATGAATTAAATAAATAGTCAATAAACTAAACTAACTAACAATCTACAATCATAAAATGTTTTATATGTTCCGATCCTCTTAGAAGTTGATTCTTCTATGTTCGGAAAACATTGCATTGGTTTTTGTAGTTGCCATTAAATCTGAGAATTTTTCCCAGGACCTTCCCTGAAGTTCGAACCTTCTTTTTTGTAAATTTTGCAGCTAAGCTTAATAATGTCCGAGAATATTTTTAGCAATTTCATTTTAATGTATGTAGGTAGCTATTTTGAAAGGCAAATTCATTTGTTGCCATAGTAGGTACATTTCGTATAGAACTCTAGAGCCTAGACCAAGCTTCTCACAACCATGCGATTTTAAATAAAAAAATAGTCTACGCAACAGGTCAGTAAGCTACTTAAGACCTAGCTTCTCACAACCATTCGTTTTGTTTGAGTTTTCATATTTAGAACGATAGAAGGGAGCTTTAGTTATATGCCGACCCGGTGTGATTGAATTGAGAAACTCTTTTATGACAGTTATACTCTCGGATGTTTATCAGGCGTTCGCAAAAGGTGGCTCAGTGGAAACTCAAATTAAGATGGACTTTGTGTTTTCCGGTTGAGCGAATCTGAGACCCCTCGCTTAGTCTTCCAGCACACTAACCACTGAGCCACTGTTCTTATTCTAAACATAAATATTGACCGTTTATAAGATATGCGATTTTTTTTTAAGTGCGAATTCTAAAATAAAAATCTTTGGAAAATGAAAAGCACGAGTTGGTCGTTTAAAATTATGAATTACGTCTGAAAATACTCGGGGGTATTTTGTCTAAAAAAAGTTTCTTTGTAGGTACTGTTTGAGATATATGAGTTTGATAAAAAATGTTGAACCTTTTTATTCCCAGCTTAGCGGGTGAATTTTATGAAATCTCCTTCTTATCAAGAGTCTTAAACATAAAGCGAAACTTCATGATGCTTATAATTTTCTAGGGCCAAAGTTCAGCTGTAGATATTCGAAAATTTTTCGACTTGTTTTAATAAAAATTAGAACTACAAGATCTTAAGAAGAGCACAACTTTTCATTCAAACGTTAAGTTAGATATTGAGGAGAACAAACCCATAGCAGAATATTACAGATCAAAATAACTTTTCACCTTTTCGACTTGACACGAAGTGTTTTTTATATTTTTCCCAATCTTAAAAATTTATAATATAATTTGAAAGCCTAATTAGCTTTAAAATACCTTATTTCCGCGTAACTGCAGTCTTGCTCGTGGGTTTTATGCTCCCGTCCGCTTTGCTTAGGTGCAATATCAATGTCAAGTCAATGTTGTGTCAATGCTTAATGATGTAGAATTCACCTTAGCTATTCTGAAGAACCAACTGCATATAAATTCTAGAAACGACCTTGATGAAATCATTTTTGAGAATAGAGTGCGCGACTTGGTCGTGCGAAACTTTCTAGTTTGGTGCATTTCGTCAGTATTGATATTTGTGCAGCTGAGCATAACCATCTTCAATAAATCCCCACAAAAACGGGATACAATTAAAGGTACCTACGAATCACCCCAAATAGTATAAATCACAAATACAAATTGTTATGACATGAGGATAAATGTCAAAAGTATAACAATGTCATCAAACCTCTACCTCTACATAATAAATCAAATTTAATTCCCGATTTCACAGTGTTCTTTATACATTCGCTAGTTTTTTGAGTAAGCGTGTAAGATTTGAGCACAGTTTTCTGAAACGCGACTGAAACGTGATATTTTAAAAGGTCGGCTCATTCGCAAATAAAATGTAAGAAAATTATTCCAAATTATGCCATTTTCTATCAAACACAAACGGACAGCTATGTGCCATACTGAAAAGCTACCGAAGTTATACGATTTTTTCTTGACGAGATTCGTCGGCTACCCCTCCATAAACGTCAACCAAAACAGCTGTTCATATATCTAAGCCAATCAAAACTGAGATACATCAAGTCAGGCAGCTGTCTTCATCTCACGCTCCGCCAACTACTGTCAACGGGTGCAACTTGCATTCGAAAAGCCTCTATCAAGAGGCATTTTTAAATACTCAGCGCCGCTAGATTTTTATGTTTTTAAAAATGTGCAAATTTCTTTCTGTTTTTATGAAATAAAAGAAGTCGCCCGGGATAAGGGAAACTTTTACAGGGTATATGAAGGTTTCTATTTATTTATTTTATTGATATTATCTTATATAGAACTTAGATATAGTTTTAATATAAACTCAAATTCAAATGCCTTAAAACTAAATTAGAAAAAATAACAATCGGTTTGAAGTGCGGATGTGGAACAGAGTTTGTAAAAGGTGGGCCAAAAGGGATCACCCTATTGGAAGATGCTCTTCATTTTTGCAAATGGCCGCCAATGTCAAATCTGTTTTGACATTTGTGGACTAGACAGATGTGGAATTCAAGTGAACAAGACATGGAGCGATACACTCCCCAACAACGCGGAATAATCGTGTCTATTTTTTTGCGTAACAATTCGTCTGTAGTGTTGGCGCAGCGCGAATTTCGTCGCCGATTCCACGGCCGTCCGACACCGACTGCGCAAACACTGCGCCGTTTGGCCACCAACCTTGAAGAGTATGGGACCACTCGAGACGTTGCCAAGAGTGGCCGGCACCGGAGCGCCCGTTGTGCCGAAAATATCGCCGCTGTTGACGAGGATGTCGAGCTGTTGCCGGAAACATCGACCAGACGCCGTGCCTCGCAATTAGCCATCAGCCGGTCGTCCCTAAGGCGAATTTTGGTCAAAGACTTGCGTAGGTTCTCCTACAAAGTCCAGTCCGTGCATCAGCTGCTACCTGTCGACCGCCAAACGCTTGTAACCTACGTCCAAGCCATCCTCAATCCTCAATTTTTCGACCAAAATCATAATGAGCGATGAGGCTCATTTCCACGTGAACAAGCTAAACTATCGCTTCTGGGGCACCAAAAATCTACAAGTAATGCACGAGGAGCCATTACACCCGCTCAAAGTTACTGCATGGTGGGCTGTTCACGCTGGAGGAGTCATCGGGCCATATTTTTTCGAGAATGCAGCTAGTCAAACGACAACAGTGGACGGTGCGCGCTATAGAGCCATGTTAACCGAGTTTTTTCTGCCGCAATTGGACGAAGGTTATAAGATAGTGAAGGAGGTATAAGTGAATTAAATTCTGTTGCTGCAGTTACCTGAACTTTCTTTTAATTGCGCATACTGTCCATATGACATTCTGTCCCTTCAAGTCTTAACTTTTTAAAATCTAGACCCAGTTCTTAAAATCACATATCAGCCGGGTTCAAAATTGAAACTAGACAAATATAAACATACCAATAAAGTTATTGTAAAATATTTCGAGGTCCCACGACAATAAAACAGTATACAGCTGTTCGTCGAAGTGTGTCGCGGCTGCATTTGTTGTTTCCTGAATACACCAAAACCTAGCTTTGCTTCGTTTAAAAATTATCGTGGTTTCAAAGTTGCGTCGTTTTTATTTCAGTTTGCGTCGTTCACAAAATGTCGTGGTTTCGAAGTTGCGTCGATATTATTTCAGTTTGCGTTTTTGTTATTCCTTTTTTTTTGTTAAAAGGGGATTAACATGAAGCTTTCTGTAAAAGTTATTGATTTTTTATTTTTTATGAAATACAATAATATTATTTTTTTTATTATTTGAATTAATATTAAAAATCGTTATTTCGATTTGCGTCGTGTTTTTATGGTCCCAATTAACGACGCTAATCGGGGTTTTGGTTTATCTTCAGGGTAGTTAGTTGCCTCTTAATGTACAACTTGAAATTGCCATTTCTGCAACATTTAATATTCAATAATCGTTGTTAAATAGTTCTAAGTTTATGATATATGATATGAATAAAAATACAAATACAAATACAATACAATACAATAGTTCTCCTCCGTATCTTCCTAAGTGGAGATTTTAAACTCAAGGAACACCTCAGGAAACTGGGTATATCTGAAGAGACCTTCTGCAGATTCTGCGATGAGTCCAGTGAAATCCCAGAACACGTGCTGGGATCATGTAGGGCATTGACCCACAAAAGACTGAAATACTTGGGCAAGTACCAACTATCTGATGAGGAAATACGGTCACTGGAGCCAGCTCTCATCCTAAGATTCTTAAAGGAAACTGGACTAGAGAGAGTGCTATAGGACGGATTTCTTCCGCCAAGGAGAAACGAGAGTACAAGAACCTCTAAAATGATTCCGAAAGCAATTATAATGTGAGGGTAACTCTTATGAGCGCATATACCTCACTGAGGGGGGTACAATAGACCAAAAGATTGCAGTAGACAAGCCCTCTCACATAATACTAGGTACACGGAAAAAATTTTAGGATCAAATCAAGAAAAATGAGCGCAGAATCACGAAAAGTTTGTCTAGTTTTAGAGCTTAGCTCAGGATTTACTAATTCACGACTTTTTATTCGCAATTCTATAAATTGTACGAAGTGAAGATATTGACCCTCAAAAGTCGCGAATCGCTACTTTTTATTGTCAATGATGTGATCAATTGAGGAATACATCTTGCAATAACCAATCGCAATTTGACACAAATAGTTATTTATTTGCAATTGCTATGGATTGTGAATTGCAAAAATAATTCGTAAAATTATTCGTAATACATTAAAATTCTCATTATCCAAAGTATCACTTGGATCATTAATATTTTACCCATTAAATATTTATACTCTTCTAACAAGATAAAGAATAAAGGGGTGCCGACATTCTGTTGACATATTCGACAGAATTCATTTTGCAAATTTTATTTTGCATTTATCGAAATAAATTTAGTTTATCTCGCAATAGTTGTTCCATTCCGTCTTTGAAATGTGTTGCAACGTATTTATTTCGCAATGTTTTTCCAGCGCTTTTCCATTTCGCATATGGTTCTTTTGAAAGAATTTGTTTCGCTTACTGTTAATTCCCGTTTTTCTTCGTCGTTATTTATGTAATTGGCAAAATGGCACTTGGCACACTATATTAATTTGTATTTATTATATATTTAGTGTTCATAATACGGATATTGTTAATTTTTGTAAATAAACTTGAATTCACTTCTGAAAAAAGAGGAATTTTAATTTTTTTTGAGGAGAGAATTATAGTTACCTATAATAGCTCACCTTTTCAATATTTTTATCTTGCGTTGTGATTTGTTCACATTTTGCTATTTCGAGAAATGTTAATAAATTTCACAGCGGAAGATAAAAATTTGCGAGATGACAAATCGTCGATGAAACCAGAAAAGTGTGTAACTCCATATTGAGTGAAAATGGGCCTTGAACTGTGTATCTCCACTAAAAAGTTGAAATTACACACCACGTTGACCTGAAATCCTTTTCATACAATAGAAATAATACATTATAACAATATCTGAAAATATCAGCCATATAACGTTAGCTATCTTAAAAATATGATGTTTTAATGCTCTCCTGAAAAAGTCTTAAAATGGAGTTACACAGTTTTCTGGTTTCACCGACGAAATGCGAAATGAAAGATTGCATAACAAAAAATGCAATTTGTGAAATGCGAAATAATTAAAATACAAGACAACAAATCGGGAAATGATAAAGGCGAAAATTGCAAAAAAAAAAAAAATGCGCGAGTAGACCCCAACTCAGAATAAAGAACAGCGCGACTCAAACATTCACTGCACAATGATGATTGAACTTCAACTGAGACGTACTTGTTGCACCTACTTACGCTGGAGTTACTTATTAAATGACTACGCAATAGTTATTTCCAACTATTTGGTTAATGTTTTGGACAACCACAACAGTCATAATGGAACATTTGGCGCGTGTGTATCTTATTGAATAACTACGCAGTAGTCATTTTTGACTATTTTGTTGTGCTGTTTCACTACCAAAATAGCTATAGGTGTAGTGAACTTGAATTGTATAAGATAGAGGGTTACAACTCTCCTTTGGCAAATTGTACTGAATCGTATTGTGCTGGTGGTGTTACCGTGTATGTGAAAGATGGGTATGTGTGTGATAGCCTTTGCATTAAAATACCTAGCGCTGATGTATTAAAATTATCGTTTGTTTTTGAAAATATTGATTACACTTTTTTGTGCATTTATCGACTTCACAGTGTTGCTAAAAGTATTTTTATTGATGAACTAAGCCAAATTCTTAGCATGACTCCAGCTAAAAATTTAATTGTTGTAGGAGATATCAATATTGATATTCTTAATGAATGTAACATTGAAATAGAAAGCTATTTGTTTGCTATGGCCTCGTATGGTCTCAAAAGTTTGATAAACGACCTACCCGTTTGACCTTCCTCTTCGAGTTGTATTGACCACATTTTTTTTAGATCTCAAAGGAACAATAAAAATATTTTTTTGTGGCCAAGTACGTGATTTGAAGCTGAGAGATCATAGCATGGTTACCCTAAATTACTCTTCTGTTTACAATCGTCCTGAAAGCCTTAAATCCGCAACCGCTAAAGTAAAATATTATATAGACTATATGATGCTAAAAGAATTGTTAATCTTTGAAGGTTGGGAATCAGTTTATTCCGAAAGTAATCCTTCTATTGCTTTTGACCTATTTATGGACACTTTTCAAAAACACATCAAATCGAGTTCTTACCAGAGGAAGCTGTCGTGTAAAAAGAAACATTTAAAACCATGGATGAATAATAATCTCCTTAATAAGATTGCAAAAAAAGAAAAAGTTGAGCTTAAAATGCAAGAAACATAAAAATAATATAAAACTAAAGAAACAATATATAACTTTTTGTAAATCCTTAAACAAAGTGATCGAAGATACTCGTAACAATTTCTACGATGATATGTTCGCTAGAGCTGAAGGTAATGTACGCGAAGAGTGGAGAGTAGTTGATAACATCTTGGGAAAGGTTACGAATTCTGTTAAATTTGATACTATTGAAGATGAGGGCAAAATTGAATACGATTTAGGTAGAATTGCAAATAAATTTAATGAGTATTTTACCGAAATTTCTGAAAATTTGAACACAGCTGTAAACTCTATAAAGTTGGTTTTCGTGGCAACATTTTCAATTGGCTAAATTCTTATTTAAGGAATAGAACACAAAGTGTCATTATTGAGGGGATCTCAAGTGAACCTAGAAAATTAAAGAACGGTGTTCCTCAGGGATCTGTTCTTGGCCCTCTGTTTTTCTTGATATACATAAATTCTATTTTCAAACTCAAGTCAAATGGTACTTCAACTGCTTTTGCGGATGACATAGTTTTTACGTATGAATCTGAAACTATTTTCGAAAATATAGTAAAGATAAATGTGGGAAAGGTAATTTTGTAGGTGGTGCGCATTGCACTGAACATTGCATCAAAATCGAATCGGTTCAACATTTTAAATATTTAGGTGTAGTAATTGATTTCAATTTAAATTGGAAAATTCATATTCAAACGATTAAAAAATATTTGTTATTGGTCACACGTAAAATGTATTTATTAAAGCCTTTTTGTTCTCAGAGAGTTTTAACAAGTATTTACTATGGTCTTGCCCACTCGAAGTTGCAATACGGCATAAAAAGCGAGGGGGGGGGGGGTTCTTATACCAATACTATGAGACCCTTATTAACGGCACAAAAACATTTAATACGAATTATTTTGAATCAAAATCGTCTAGCCCGTAGTTGGCCTTTATTTAAAGAATTGCATATTCTGCCAATCAGGCATTTATATGTTTTTAAAGTTTTAAAAGAATTCTTTAAGCAGAGCGGAAATATTCCCAGTAGGAATATTCAAATGTACAATCTACGTGTAAACAATATGAACTTAGTAAATGTACCTTTCGCACATAAAACACATTTTACACATTTTTACACATATTCGGCTCCAATTTTTTTTAATAAATTGCCTTTATTTGTAAGAGATACTCTACGTTTTTCACATTTCACCAAAAAGGTTACAGACTGGCTATTCACGCTAAGCTATGAATTTATTGAATCCTTTGTTTAAATCATCATCACAGCACAATTTTTTTAGTAATATGAAATGAAATTGTAATTTATATTATTGATGAATTGTTACGTTTATGATTTATTAATATCAATTAAATTTTTGATTTTTCTCCCCTTTTGCTTCATCTGAATTTAATATCTGAATTAAATTAACATTTGATTGTCACCCCACATCAAATAACAAATGAAATATTAATCATGATGTCTCATTCACCACTAACTTCTAAGTTAAAGAATGAACACGAATATTCAATAATCATTGTTAAATAGTTCTAAGTTTATGATATATGATATGAATAAAAATACAAATACAAATACAATACAATACAATAGTTCTCCTCCGTATCTTCCTAAGTGGAGATTTTAAACTCAAGGAACACCTCAGGAAACTGGGTATATCTGAAGAGACCTTCTGCAGATTCTGCGATGAGTCCAGTGAAATCCCAGAACACGTGCTGGGATCATGTAGGGCATTGACCCACAAAAGACTGAAATACTTGGGCAAGTACCAACTATCTGATGAGGAAATACGGTCACTGGAGCCAGCTCTCATCCTAAGATTCTTAAAGGAAACTGGACTAGAGAGAGTGCTATAGGACGGATTTCTTCCGCCAAGGAGAAACGAGAGTACAAGAACCTCTAAAATGATTCCGAAAGCAATTATAATGTGAGGGTAACTCTTATGAGCGCATATACCTCACTGAGGGGGGTACAATAGACCAAAAGATTGCAGTAGACAAGCCCTCTCACATAATACTAAAATAGGTACACGGAAAAAATTTTAGGATCAAATCAAGAAAAATGAGCGCAGAATCACGAAAAGTTTGTCTAGTTTTAGAGCTTAGCTCAGGATTTACTAATTCACGACTTTTTATTCGCAATTCTATAAATTGTACGAAGTGAAGATATTGACCCTCAAAAGTCGCGAATCGCTACTTTTTATTGTCAATGATGTGATCAATTGAGGAATACATATTGCAATAACCAATCGCAATTTGACACAAATAGTTATTTATTTGCAATTGCTATGGATTGTGAATTGCAAAAATAATTCGTAAATTACCACTTTTGTGTTGTAAATTCTGATTCCTCCATTCCTCCATTAACAAATTACAACCATTTAGTCTTGAATTGCAACTCAAAAGTGTTGATTTGCGAACAAAAGGGGTAGATTTACCACATCAGTAGTTGCAATTTACGAATTCGTAATGGTAAATTGAATCTTTTTTTTTATCAATTTGCATTTCATATTTTGCAATTTACGATTCTTGAGTAGTGGTTTGAGGCATCACCGTATTAAATTGAAATTAAACGATAAAACGTGAAATTAGAAAACTTTATTCTCAATTTACAACTTATGTCTTATGATTTACAAATCAAAATTCGTAGTTTAATTATTTAGGTTATTTTCGAATACATATTTAAAGTTAAATTTTATAATTTGTTTCCTCCTGATATCCATGAAAAGCATACGGCGCCATATCGTCCGGAGACAACGGGATTTGTCTGGGGTGGTTTTTCGGTCTATGCTAAAATTTAAAATACAAACAAATTATTTAGAAGAACTTGCCATTGATACGAACCTTTACAATCGTTTTCGATTACATATTTTAAAATCCATTCCAATTTATACTTCTTTCTTACAGCGAGATATACCTTCTGAAAAAAAATACGAATTCATATACCTACTTCAGTTGTGTTTTGTATTATTCAATATGTACTTACAAGATATATTCCAAAATTCTTTACAATTTGTTGGTTAGTAGCAACTACGAATGAGTTATACTTATAAATAACTTTGACCCGACAAGAACTGCTTTAAGCAAAGATTGAATACCGACTGTCTGACTCTAATAAAGCCAAATGCGCATGGTTGGAGCTGTCCATGCAGAAAATGAAAGGACTTAAAAGGATTTCTTTACATGGACCATGGACATGCTATGACGTTTCGTTTTTGTCGGCTGCCTGTGCGCACAAAAATTTCGCACATCGGGTAGTTAAGTAGTGCTTGAGAAATTGACCCATTGAAGTGGTAAATTCCGCCAAACAATATCGCAAATCACTTCAAATAAAAGAAGCTAGAATTAATACTTCTAATCGCAAAATTCAAAAGCAGAATTTTGTATTCTACGCCGTTTTCAATGTCGAATTACGAATTTTTATATCAATCCAAGAAAAAATCGTTGTAATTTGCGACAAAGATATAATTCGTGAAATCCAACTCAAAATTTTGCAATTGGTGATTCTCAATTCTTTCCGTGTAGCTACTTTACTTTTAGGTCATTATTATTTTCAACTATTTTGTTGTCGTTTAATTGTTATTTTGCAAAAATTGTAACCATGTTTTGCATAGCGTTACTATTAAAAAAGTCACTGTTGATTATTTATAAATAAATAAATAAATAATTGGCCACCAGGTCCGTAGGGACCCTAGGCCTAGCTCATCACAACCATTCGTCTCGTGTGAGTTTTTATTTTTGGGACGAATGGAAGGGATCTACAATTCTATGCCGAGTCCAAACGGCCAATTGAAAAGCTCTTTCATGACAGTTATACTCTCTCATGTTTGTCAGACGTTCGCGAGAGGTGGCGCAGTGAAAAAAACCTTAAGTTGGAATTTGGGTTTCGAACCTGGGACCCCTCGCTTAGTAGTCCAACACACTAACCACTAAGCCACTGCGCCGACACATTATTATTAATGGATTATATATATAGTCATAAAATGAAGTGATTCCTTTTTAACTATTTCCAATTATATTTTAACTATTCTCAACGTATTTTAATTCACAAATAGTTATTCGATAAATTTCATGGAATTTTATGAATTTTATGAAATGACTACCTATACCACAATAGTTGCAAAAATAACTATTTTTTTCTCTGAGTGTACTTACAGATAGTTGGGAGTCCTAGAATCTAGAGGATTGGAATCGTCCCTTCTACATCTATACACATATCTAATGCTAGCTCCGTATTGTTGTCCTCAACAAAATAGATTAATATTGCTGATCATTTTTAAGGCACATAAATTTTGTATTTGGAATGCTTTTTGTGTTGCCATAAATGTTCGAATTGGCGTTTTGGTGCACTTTTTGCCACTTTATCGAGAAGAGATTTCGACATTGTGATTTCGAAAAATTTAGCATTGATACTAAAAGTGATTATTAGTATGGCGGAAAGATGGCAAAGAAATTTCGCAATTGTGAGCTTACGTAAATTCAAAGTCGAGGCTTAGATTTGATATAAGTACGGCGCAAAGAGTTCCATGTTAAGTCAAGTTTAAAATTCTGAAAAACACAAAAGAGTTGCTGAAATATTCACCATCTTTCAAGGAGCACCCACCTTAAAGTGGCATGGAAAATTTATGAAATTCCACTCCACACAAGCAGCGCATAAACAAAAGTGTCTCCATCGCACGTCGTAATCTTAACCCCAATTATTGTTATCATAAATTGCGGATAAAAGCCACTTTAGTCTTAAATATTTTCTTTTCCCTATAATCCCCATCCGGGGAGATAGACAATTTAAAAATTGTCTATATACGCATAGTCCCCTTACACCACCGAAAATTGTCAGCTCTCGTCGTAGTATGTGACGATTTTTAATGGTTGCCATGTCCTTATCATCAACTAAGCTGCGTCGCAAGATTCCATCAACGACAACGACAACGTCTTCATCACCATCACCATCATCATCATAATCATCATCGTAGTCGTTGTGTCAACCTCATCGCACGCGACATGTAATCACAGCACTTCAGTATATCGGTGCCCTACTGTTGGGCGTTCCTCTCGTTTTTCAAAATGAAGCATCCTTAAGGATTGGATGTGTGCGTTTTGTTGTTCTTATTTTTTTCATTCTTTCTCCATCGTAGCAATTTATTTTGATATAAAGTGCAGATTGTCTCAGGCGGGTGTCAGTCGATGTCGTCATCAACATAACATCCAACGCCAAAACCATGCTCAGCTACCAAACAATGCTTACACTCGTCGACAGAATGTTAGTGTACACGAGATGAGGGTTAATGTGCTAAGAAAAAACGGATGTGTAACATATTGACGGAATGGTTAGAAGGAAGATCACAAGGAGAGAAAGACCTCAATCGGCGAGGGTGCAATATCCTTTTCAATTTCGCTTTCGCTCTTCGTACGCCGCCACTGACTGACGACTTCCCATTCCCATACCCTGGCTGCTTTGTTTTTATTTTGCTTCCCACTGCTTTTTTTTTTGTCATCTGTGTTGTGTCATTTACGTCGTTGATCCCCTCTTTGTGGGGGGGTTTGGCAAAGTGGGTGGCAAAATGACATGAAGTGGTTAAATTGACGAAGTACTCGTATTTCAAGATTTTTATCAACCTACCCTCCTCGTGTCGGGGGAAAGTACTTAGCTGCGACGCGAAGGAGGAAGGGTGTGTGATGGTTAATTTAATTCACTTTACTTGAGTGATTGTAAGGGAGTCCTTATGTACATCCTGATGGAGTGTACTCAATGTGATTTGTTAATGAATGAACATTGCTGACATTTTTTTTTTTTTCGTTTGCTTTTTGTTTTAAAGGGGGTGGCGACACATTTTGTTTTGTCTGGGATTCCTTGTTAAAAGGGTTGGCGACAATTTGACAGCGGTAATCTGAAGGTGATGCGTTTTCGGTAGACCAGCTGTTGGATAGCAACAAATTGCACCTCGACATAAATCGTTCTCTCTTTTAGACGCACACATATCCAAGCAGGAGCTCACTGTAAGTAATCCTTTCAAAATCCTTTCAAAACCAGCGTTGTTCATTTACTCCTTCCGCCTGCGCCTTTTGAATTGCATTGCCGGACTCTTATCGAATCTCCGTTTGCTTAAGCTCATTCACATCGAAATCCCATTACAACGGCCGATTAACACGTCCAAATGTACATACTAATCGATTGCAGCCGCAAGGACTCCCCTTGCATATATAGTGCTGCACAAACCTGTGACTACGCCCGGCTAATTGCTTTAGGGACGTTCTATATCTCTGCCACCACCATCGTTTTGGCACTCACCGCACAACGAAGTGCACAAAATCGCATCGAGGTAATCATTAAAAGGTCAGAACATTGTGCGTCAATGCATCCGGCCTCCAACTGTTTCATAGACACCACACAGATAGATATAGATCCGGCAGATATGGAACAAATCTTTCAGCTCCGTTCGACTAAGGACCACACCATAGCACTCGAATATTTGGGCAGCACAGCCTCATCGGCTGGTTTTTCGGAAACGTGCACACTTTTCAGTCTGCAATTTGCCCCAACCGCCTGACCGACGACTAGAGCTATCTTCTAACCGACAATGAATCCATGTGGCCGGAATGAGCTTTCATTGCTCCTTGCGTATCGCGTTGAATATTTCAATATTCATTGTCCAATGGGGGGCGGGGTGGACACGCAATCTGTGAAGGTTGTTGCATATTTTCAGTTGCAGCGCACAAAGTTGGGTTGATGTAAGTTTGAACGCGAACGTCTGTGTGTGTGACAGACAGGCAAAATGTGAATATTTCCGTTGACGACAGATACTTGCATATTTGGCTAAGAATAAAAGAGTGGCCACCGCTGGATCTGGCGGCTTTCCATGTCACTCATACTTTTTTCTGCTGTCTTCTTGCCTGTATTGGCGGCGGGTTATTGTCTCCTCTACAACCATCTCTCCTTTCGGAGAGATTAAGTGGTAGGTTTTTGGCGAACTTTGAACATTTCGACCACTTACCATTATTTTGAAGCTTGCTTCTTAGGTACTTAGTTTGAAATGGGATGGAAGCGAAGGAGTCTGTAGGCACGTGAATTCGTTTATTTGGTACATAAATCAATTACAATTTTGCAGAAGGGGTGGAATTATGAAAGTCTTGCATGCCTTGTACCCACCTTTAAGTTGATAAAACGATCTTAAAGGTGCTTGTCCGGAATATGTTTAAAAAGTTCTGCACGAAATTGACTGCGGTTTGCATAGTTACATTGAAATATTGGATTAATCTTACAATATCCGCTATTCAGGGGGAGGAAAACTACGCTCATATCTATGTAAGCCAGAGAGAATTTAATTCCTAGTTAATCCACTTAAAAAAAAAGGCCAACTTGGAACAGTAAACTGAAACTAGTTCCAATGCAAACACAATTACGGCCAGCGCCATAATGGCAACAAAGATCTCATACAAACCCCACAGCTCGCTGCAAGAGATCGCCTTCAGCGGGACACCCTTTTTGTGCTCCTTAAACACACTGACTTCCTCGGCATTGTGCTTTGCTATGTAACTGATTATACCGCCGGATTGAAAACACCTCAGCCTGCTGTTAATTGTCTTCGCGTATATGGAATGCTTGCCAAAGTAGATGGCATTCATGTATACATAGACCGGTTCCTTGATCATTTTCAACTTGGTCCCTCCTCTGAAGTGCCGCTGCATGTAGTCAACGAAATGGTCCCTCAGAACCACAGTGGCATACTTGCCTCGCATTGATTCGAGCATTCGCAGTCGAGTGCCGTGTCCGCCTTTCACGACGACAGTTTGATTTCTGGGAAACATTTTCAGGTCGTCTATGTACTCGGACACGATGATCTTGTAGTCCCACTCCCGCAGATCAGTATAGCCCATTGGTATTCGGACGAAGCCGTCCATGCGAATGGAGTCATACAAGGCACCTTGATAGGCACTGCGTATTATAAGTGCCATCAGAAGCCACAGCAAGAGCAGAAATCGAGGGAAGTTCCTACCCGGTTGTTGCACAATTGGATATCCCAGCAAGACCGCGAGGAAGTTCGTCAAGGGACTTTGATTGCGCTCACCAAATACGAGCTCTTGAATTGCTGGTCCCGCTGCAGTTCGCAGGGCCCGAATAAGGACGGCACTAGAGATGACGACAAGGGCCAGTATGTACCAGACCTGGGGGTCGAAGGGTCTTGCTAGTCGGCTTATTGAGCTCAGCTTTCGTCCGCCACGTACTGCGAATACAACTGGTGAGTGGTGGTAGTGCTCGGAGGTGGATAGCAAGCAACGCTGGGGATCCGACGCGCTGTAGCCTCCGATTGCGATGTCAGCCTTGCCGTTCATCAACTGTAAGGATAGATAAATGTGCAACTAAAGGCGGTATACAAAGGTGTCCCAATTACCTCGGCAAAAAAGCCATGAGCAGTGCGGTTGTCGAGGTTTGTCGTTTCCGATGGGAAGGGCAGCAGTTCGATAGTGAAGTTCAGGGCTTGCGAAATACGTTTTATAAGGTCTGCTTCGATCCCCTTGAGGTTATCCCAATACCCAACTTGTTTGGGGTCGGTTTTATTACCCGAAAATTTGACCATAGGTTGGCTTTCTCGAACGGTTACTCTTAGGGGACATTTGTGGAAGTTTTTCAGCTTCGGTGGAAAGACTTGCGTTAGATTCTCAAGCCCATCTGAGAGACGAAAATATCGAACCGGCTGGATAGCTCGACAGATCTCCTGCGTGAACAACTTATACGTGTACATGGAAACACCGTCGGAGGGATGCCTAAGGACGATATTCACGTTGATTACGTGCAATCGATAGCAGAAGGTAAAGATGCGCTGTAGCGTAAGCAAATACTCCTGACTGTAGGTGGTCAAGACGATGATAAAGTGGAACTTGTGGTCATAGCACGAGGTTGGGAAGTTCCAACGGAGGGCTCTTTGAAAAAGACAAGTGTTGCATGGGCTAGTTCTTTTGAAAAATTTCTCTTCTTACGTGAAAGCCTTGGCGTTGTCTACAATAAAGATGTGATACTCCCAAGGTTGATATAGGGGTTCGCCAAAGCAGAGCTGCACAGCAACTGTCTCCTCCAAGTGGAGCAGGATATAATCCAAAATCTCTGCGTTGACGATCCTTGCAGAGGAAAGTTCACTTTTTTCCACAATCACGAGCGTGTTTGAGTGTTTGCTAAAGAATTGTCGGACCAGGTGGACGGTTAAGTCTGCTAAAGCAAGGTGATCAGAGTTGACAGTGTACACCTGTGCCCACGCAGCACAAAGCACTAAGAGATGGTTTGCGCCGACCAAAGCCATTGCGTTCGCACTAAGGAGGAAGTAGCTCGTTGCATGCGTATTTATACTGTGGGTATAACTAAATTTATTCTGCGATAACGTAACGATGGATTGGATGCCATTTGTTGTTCAAGATAGGTGTGCGTACGCTAATGAATTAGTTGCAAGCAGTGCGGAGACTAGAGTCAGGCAGGAGTCGGTGTGGTGGACAAATTACTTCTCTGCTGAGTTTCTTGTTTTCACAAAATAACTTGCGAAAGTTGTCACTCTGAAGGGCGGAGTGAACTGCAGGTTAGGGCCAGACACTTATCTGTCAAACACGCGAGTGCCTAAACTTTACTTTATGTGAATCTAGGATCAATCTGCCTCTGTGGACATTGAAAAGGTGGTCGTTCGGACTCTGAGAGGACCGAGGACCTTTAGTTAGACTTATATTTGATGTCGCATTAAAAAGGCAGATCGGACAAGTTTGAGTGCGTCTTCTAGGTTGTATAACTGGTTGACTGACACTCTGAGAGCCAATAAATATTTGTCAATCGATTCTCTCAAGAGAGTTTCGAACACTCTTTAAATCCATAGCTTGGATCTAGACTTCTTTCTGAACAACCTTCAAGAACCAGTTCAGACGATTTGTGGCAACAAAACATCAAATGGTGGGTATAGGGCTTTCAAAACCACCTACCTGCCTCAAGAAGACAGGGTTCCATAGGTGCCCAAGACAAAAAGGGGCTCATAGTTGGGTGTCCGAAATCGGCCCGACGACCATTACAAAAATGTTGATACTCATTGGTAAAACGCGGTCCAGTGCCTAGCATCAGTTTGGTTCCTCAAATCTTTAAGATAAAACGAGACTTTTTGCTTTATTAAGCGCCAAACACGGTTTCCTAATCGATTGTTCAAAAGCGGTTAAACGAATAGAGTCGTTCCGGATTAGCCCAAGATACAGCATGGCTCTGTTTGGCAGAATTCCAAAGTTCATTCAACAAAGCACAGTTCCGCTGGTAGGCGATTGCCTAAAAATGTGTGTCCCTATGCTACGACAAAGTGTGGTACTAATTGGTTGGCAATAGCAAGAGTGTAGTTTGCTGACGCCTAAGCCCCATGACAAAGCATCTTCTATATATAATACCTTCGGGGAGAAACTCGTTGACGTTATAACTCGATAAACTCTGGGCCGATTTTCATGATTCTTTTTAACTTTCTCTAATACCTAAATAGAAAAAGAAAAATATTGCATTCGTACAAAAGTTCGAACTCGAGATGTAAATCTGATATTACGATGATAGGGGAACTCAAAAAAGTGGGTCCCGCAAATCTGTCCGTTTGTCTGTCTGTTCGTATGCTCCGTAGATCTACAGCCTACACAAATCCCCGCATTTGGTTCAAACTTCAAACTTCGGAGACTACAATTCGGGTTGGTTTTTATTTTTGGCAAGGTAACCTCAATATTTATGGAACTTCCCATATAAAATGGTCATACCAGTTTGATTTGTTCGAAAACGGATCTAGTGATTTCAACAAAAGTTGATATTTGAGTTTAAGTAGGTGAGGTTAACGTGACTGCATGCTTATTTTTGTTTTTTTTTTGCTAAGAAATCGAATAACCGTATGCTTTTGAAATTTGGACATATCTCGAAAACGGTCTATTGACCGTGAATTGTAGCAAAAATGTATTTCATAGGTAAAATGGTCATCCAAAATTCTAACTAAGAGTAAAATTGATGTTTTCAAATTATTGCTTCTTTTATTTTCAATTCGAATCACCAAAAACCCGAATTTTAGAAACTTTTCATGTCTCGAAAACCCCATTTCCGATTGGGATAAAACTTTAAGAACAAAGTAAAGCTTACATTCGGAATAATATATTCTAATACTAAGTTTTCAGCTAAATAGTTAAGCAACAGTACAAGGTGGGCCAAAAGAGATCACACTATTGGAACATGCATTTTTGCAAATGGCCGCCAATGTCAAATCTGTTTTGACATTTGTGGAATACAAGTGAAAAGCCATGGAGCGATACACTCCCTAACAACGCGGAATAATCGTGTCTATTTTTTTGCGTAACAATTCGTTAGTAGTGTTGGCGCAGCGCGAATTCCGTTGCCGATTCCACGGCCATCCGACACCGACTGGGCAAACACTGCGCCGTTTGGCCACCAACCTTGAAGAGTATGGGACCACTCGAGACGTTGCCAAGAGTGGCCGGCACCGGAGCGCCCGTTGTGCCGAAAATATCGCCGCTGTTGACGAGGATGTCGAGCTGTCGCCGGAAACATCGACCAGACGCCGTGCCTCGCAATTAGCCATCAGTCGGTCGTCCCTAAGGCGAATTTTGGTCAAAGACTTGCGCATGTTCCCGTACAAAGTCCAGTCCGTGCATCAGCTGCTGCCTGTCGACCGCCAGGACGAAGTGGACGATTTTTAGACCAAAATCATAATGAGCGATGAGGCTTATTTCCACCACAGCGGGTACGTGAACAAGCAAAACTATCGCTTCTGGGGTACCGAAAACCCACGATTTATGCACGGGGAGCCATTACAGCCGCTCAAAGTTACTGCATGGTGCGCTGTTGACGCTGGAGGAGTCTTTGGGCCATTTTTTTCGAGAACGCCGCTGGTCAAACGACGGTGCGCGCTATGGGGCCATGTTTTTTCTGCCGCAATTGGATGAATTAGGACTGGAGGACATGTGGTTCCATCAGGACGGATCTACGGCACACACTGCGCGAGCCATAACCCGGGTCGCCCCATCTCTCGTTTTGGCGATTTGCACTGGCCCGCAAGATCGCCCGATTTAACCGTTCCAGACATTTTTTTTGTGAGGTTTTTGAAGTCCCGTGTTAAAGTGAATAAGCCCGAGACCCTGGAAGCCCTCAGGGACAACATTCGACACGAGTGCTAGAATCTGTCGCCCGAAGTGATGAAAAATGCCATAAAACGAGCCCGTACGGCAATCAATTGTGATGGCGCCCATTTGGCCGATACCATCTTCTCGACTTGACCAATAAAATTCTAAAGGCTCAAATTAACATAATCTAAAAACAGAATCGAAGTTTTTCATTTAGAAAAAAAAATGAGAGACAAACAACATGATGACTTCTTTTGGCACACCTTGTATTTTCCAAACTTAACCTTTTTAATATTTGATACTGCTTTGTCTGCATAATTTCACAAAAAACTATAACGATTTTATACAAAATAAATATAAATATTCTAAATAAGTTCGCGTACTTAGTTTTTCTCAAAAAATTCGAATAAACTAGTTTTTAAAATATTTCTCAAAAATTACTACCCAAATCCCGATCTGTGTTCACGTATCGGTGGTATATTTTTGTAATACTCTCAACTTCCAATAAAAATGCAACAGCTAAGCAAAATTTATTTTTGGCAAATATTATTTTTGAAAAAAATAAATAATCAAAATCAACGATATTTTCCAGCGTATGAAAGATTTTATTATTTAAAAGAATGTAAAGGAAATGTTTACTGAATTAGTACCTACATTTGTGTTTTTGTTTAAAAAATATTTTATTTTATTTTATTTTCAAAGGATACAATATAAATGAATTTATACCGTCCGGATTTTAAGCCGGGGAACTATGCCTGTTAATGAATATTTATAAAAAGTATTTGTTGCTATTTATTTTTTGCTTTATTTTATTTTATGTGGACGTTCCATTTTTCTGTCTCTGGTCCTTTTTTTGGATGATAGATATGTGGATACTTCTGCGACAGAGGACACACGTATCGATTCGAAAGACAAAAAATACAGCTACTTTTCAATTCATTCGAGTGCTGAAACCGAAACTAAAAACTGGGTGCACCTGATCCAATTCAACTGTCAACAAAACCCCTTTTTGATTTGTTACTCGCTCTTGAAGTTGAGAATATTTTTCCGTTAAACTCCAGCAGAAGTACACTCACAACAAAGTAGATTGCAATTGCTTGTATACTTTGGCAAGAGAAATTTGGCGAGCGAGAACAAATTTGTACTCGAATAACGAAGTAAACAGGATGATCACACTATAGATTTAAATTTTGTTTCTCTTGCACTGTGAAGTTTTTCGATTGCCACGACCACCGAGATCTACCTCGCCAAATGGGGCTACATTTTACAGGTTAGTATTGCATAAGCAAAGTGAAGTTTTCAGTAGTTAAAGTGGCTGCATTAAGGGTGCTTGTCTGCCCACTTGCAGTGTATGTACAAAACAGAGCAAAAATATTTGCGGAATATAGCCCGGTATATTTTTTTTGCAAAATTCTTAAAGTGCAAAAGGCGAAAATAATGGAAGCAGAGATTCTGCCTCTATGAAAGGACATGCAATCGCCGTGAAAATAGGTACCTTAAGTATTGACAGTACGACTGTTTTTAAATTCTCCCTCACAGCAGATGACTTCGACCTTTTTCGCATGCAATCTACTGACACGTCTTTTAAAAATGGCTTGGCTACGAATATTTGTGCGAAAAACGAACGGTCGCTAACCTTCAATAACCGGTGTCAGCGTATTCCTCGAAAATCAAAGCAGTCACTGAATTTATTTGCCAATCCCATTGCCGTCCTGTGGCGACAAGGATCTCTGATATGATGATACCCTGTTATCGATTTTCCTCCTGGAAATCACTGTGTTGTTGTTCACGTTTCCTATTGCACGATTCAAAGTAAAACGAACGACCCCCGCCCCCATCCACCCCACCCCCTCTCGACCAACAATTGAATGCGAAAATTGATATTTGATTGATATAGCACTGCATCCGTGAATCCGTGGGCAGAGGTTCTAAGCGAAAGAGCAAAAAACTTCCTGCAACAGTTGATTACCATTTCAATCACGTTCTCCATCTGTGGGTTTTTACGTTTGCTTGTTGATTCGTTGAATTGAAATGCCTGGACGTGGATATCTCCCTGGGAGTTTTTCGGTTTTTTTGTTTTTTTTTTCTTCCTATGTGTACTGCACACAAACAGGCTTCGCCTGTTTTCACTACCACAATATAATTTCATGCTGACAGAGAGGCATGTCCTACCAAATTGAAAACAATAGAAGAGATATACACGGTCGATATAAACGTTCGAGGAGTTCTTCTTTTTTGCGCGCCCTTATTGTTCAGCATGAGGTTAAGAGTGATCTAGGAATTTTGAGTGTCATGGTGGCGAGGTGTTTGGGGATAGATTTAGATAAGTGAATCATTTGAATTTGTTTGCACTCAAGAGGTGTTCAGAAAGAACGTGTTTTGGAATAGATTTTGTTTTATAAAAAAAAATTGTCTTTTAATGTATAAGGTCTATTAATTCGGGCCGTAGGAGAGGCTTAAATTTTGGAATGACTCCCAATGGCTTTTGAAAAAATCAGAAGTTACAAGCTTCTGTCGGAAGCATTTCCTTTAGTGACACATATAGCCGCAACAGCGCAACAGGTGTCAGTCTTCATCGAAGGTTCCTCACACTTAAAGATGTAATGTATTCTATAAGCTCATTTCGATAGCCTGTTTAACTGGGTTGATCACATGGATGGACATTCAAAAACGATATGAGAAATGCCATTTTCGTAATTCTTCCCAAACAACAAGTTTGCATTGGGAGAAATTGGACCACAAGGGCTACACCCCCCGCAGCGATACGAGGAAAATTTAAAACGAAACCTTTTTGAACGTATATCGTAGCAGCGAAGCTCCCGTACCCGACATCAGGCTTAGTAATTCTTTCCTAGGTTGACTTAAATTAAATGAAGTACCTCGAAGAAGATAAAGGGAATAGCCAGAGATTCACTAAACAGGTGGAAACGGCTCAAGATGGGAGTCTATACCGACGGTTCAAAGATGATTTTTATGCTCTGGTTTGAAACTTTAGGTTTGAGTGAATTATGCAGAATCAACGAAGAATGCAGTGTTTTTAAAATTGTATATATATTCATAGATGGGTAGTTCAAAATAAGAAAATTATATAGATAAGAGCAGCATGACGCGTCTTTGAGTCCGAATCTAAGGGACTACAATGCAGGGAAGTATCCCACCTTAGCTGGAGCGCACAATTGGCAAGTGACTTAAACCAAACTGTATTGCGTCACTGAAGGGCAGTTTTTTAGCGACCGGCTTGTAGACTGTAAACGTAATCTTATACGAAAGATGAAACTTTGAAATAAGGTCAACATTTGTGGTATTTTACCACGCGAATAACACCTCTTATTGGAAAAGCCTTTAGTTTTCCAATAAGAGGTGTTATTGTGAATGACCCGCTATTTCGGTAGCTGCCACTTTTGAAGCTTTTATTCTTTGACATTTGACAAGTAGAAACTACGCCATTTCTAAAAATGGAACGATAGACGCTTCAACAACGCATTGAAATTATTAAAATTCACTACGAAAATGGTGAAAATCTTGCAGTCACAGTTCGCAAAAATAAAGCATATTTTGGTCTTAAAGTGTTGAAGAAAACCCAGGTTTGTTCATTCCTCGAAATGCATGAAAATGATCCTGAATTCCATCGAAAAATCATCTTGATTGATGAGGCCCATTTCCACCTCGGTGGCAAAATAGTCGCATATGGGGCTCGGAAAACCCAAGGGGTATTGTTGAGAAGAATCTCCATTCTCAAAGTGTGACTGTTTGGCGCGGTTTATAGTTCGGCGGGGTCATTGGACCTTACTTTTTCGAAAATGAGGTTGGATCAACAGTTACGGTGAATGGATTGCGCTATCGAGAGATGAATAATGATTTTTTATGGTCGGAGTTGGATGGTATTGATGTGGACAACGTCTACTTTCAACAAGACGGCGCTACGTGCCACACAAGCAACGAAACCATTGATCTTTTACGGTAAAAGTTTCCGGACCATGTTATCTCTCGAAGAGGTGATCACAATTGGCCACCGAGATCTTGTGATTTACCACCTTGCGACTTCTTCCTTTGGGGCCACGTGAAAGATAAGGTCTACACCAACAGCCCAGCGTCATTCAAGACCTCAAAGATAATATTCGTGAGGCTATCGAGGACATAGGGCAGCCACTTGGCGATTTGGTTATGGAAAATTTTATGAAAAGGATATGGTTCTGTATGCGTGCTCGTGGTGGCCATTTGGCTTATGTTGTTTTTCATTATTAACAGGATACCTTCCTCTTTATTATAAAATAAACATCCGATCATTTATCTCAAAAATCTTTGAATTCCAAAATAGTACCTCTTGAAAAACTCTTTATTTTGCCAAGAGATTTTGGACAACATCCATACACGGTCTAGTTGTTATAAGATATTTTATATATGTGCTTAATACCAAAGGTGGAATTCTGTGATAATCGAATCAACACGAAACGAACTTTCGCATTTCGAAAAACGAAATAAATCACACGAAAGCGAAAATGTTGCTTAACGTATCTCCTTTCGTTTTGGTGTTTCTAAAGTTTTAGAAGAAGTATTGTACAATCAGTTTTGGAGTTCCTCTACTCCAGCATATTGACGCAGTGCAAACCATTATCCCTGCAGCCCCGCGACTCCTTTTTTGACACATATTACCTAAAAAAAAAAAAAAAATATCTTTCGTTTTTTTATTTGCTTTCACGATACGGAAAATTTTCTTCGATTAATAAATATCTCAAGCAGTTGGTCGAAAAATTGAGCTGAGTGATGGATCTTTTTCTGCGAACCCATCAAAGTCAAAAAAAGGTTCAATGCTGCATCTGAAATGTTGGCAATTCTCAAAAGATGCTAAAAAGAACCACTTAAACCACTTAAATTGTTTTTTTTTTTTAAATATCTGCCGCCAGGCTGTTCAATTTGAGGGTTCTGATGCAATGGGGATCCATCACAACACTTTGTTTGAATCTCGATTAAAACAAACTCTCAACCACATATTTGAGCCATTGAAAGAATACGATCCCACCATCGATTCTCGGCAAGAGGATAAACGTCATATTGCTGCTTCTTGCTGTAAATTCAACGACTAACTGAAACAACTGTTGAACAGAACTATCGAAGATTTTATCATTCGGAAACCAGTCCGCAAAAGAGGAATTTTCTTTTTGCGGGAATTTTAGGAGAAACGTCCTTTTTATTGGGATTGGTTGCCCCACTCCCTAAATCGTGTTTAGGCTACCGAATGCGCATGTATTGCCAAGGATTTTCTGCGGTTCTTTAGCACAGTTGTTCAGGATTCGGAACTCTTAGCGCCGAAAGAATAGTCGGCGATTGGTCTTTGGTGTGAAGGGATGATTAGGGATAGAGAAAAATAAATAAAATTGCGTAGGCAGATTCGATTTTTTTTTCCTTTCTGCATTTATTGACAGAGGCCTATCAGTAGGGAGAGGGTGTGTTTTTTCTCGAATGGAAATTTGAATGTGCGAATGTGTCTCATATTGGATTATGCTGATGTTCAGCTTCTGGGTCACTGCAGTTCAAGGTTTTTAATTTGCGCTGGTGCTGGGTACGAATGCATTTTAGTTTCACATTTAAGGACACGGACGAAGTATGTGGGGATATGCTATAGAGATATCTATAGCAAGTCGAAGAAGATGTCCTCGTTCAGAGGTCGGTGGGCGTTGGAATGCTTCTTGTTTCAAAGAGAAATAGGGCTGTCAGTTGGCTTTTGTTAAAGGCGGTTACGTTAGTCTTTTATGTTTTTTTTCGTGCAGATTTCTGTAGAATAAATCTCGGTCTATTGAGCCTTGAACTATATTTGACGACGATATGTAGATAGGCATACCAAGACTAGTTCCGATTAGGCAACGACCTGGGTATGTTACAGGAGCCAGAGCGATTCGTTATTTGAACACTCTGCTTTACTTTATCGAGGTCGATATTCTTTGTAACTTGCAACAAATTCATAAGAGTAACTCGTAAGCCATACTATAAAGACAAAGAGGAGGGCACCACATTCACATCGGCTTCTTTGGTGGAACAAGCTTGAGCTTCAGGAATTGCTGAATAAAAAAAAAGTGCTAGAAAGCCTTACCCAAAGGTTTGCAAGATTATATTGGGCCTTAGGTACCTATAAATATTTTTAGTTTCGACTCTAAATTTTAGTTCTTCATAGTGGCCACACTTTCCGTACAATTTTCAATAAATTTACAGTCGAGACTAAAATTTGTCATAATTACGGCGCATTTTTTATTTAATCAGTATAATCTAGGGATTCAGGGAATTCAAAAATAAAAGTCTTGTGTTCTATAGAGCTCCTCCCAGAGTCTTATAAATGTGGGTATATATTCCGAGTGCACCTGAATACTGATATCAACTACAGGACACATTTTAAAACTGCATTTTTTATTTACTGGGCTTATTCGCTTAAAACCCTATCCATATCTACCTGTTCTGTCTGTTGTTCTCTACTCCAATGTACTTAATAAATTTTAAAATAAACACTTCCTTTGATTGACAAAAAAAAAATTAAAAAAAAAACAGGCCGTGACTTTTGTTGTCAAAAAAAAATAATAAATCAAAATAAACGCAGAAAAGAAGACTTCAAAACAGAAAACCTAAAGAAAAAGAAGAAAAGCGAAGAAAAATGGACAAAAAATCAAGCAAAAGTGCCGTCAATGTAAATAGAATGCCATCCATCTTATTAAAGCCATATCATGCTTTCAAAAACGGCTTCAAGATACTATCGGCAGCAAACATCAAGAAATCTCGCCCCATACCAGCTGAATCAATCGTGAGTACCTCCTACCTAATTAAAATGTTCATAATTACCAATCACACCTCACACAATGATACACCACTTAGGAGACCAAATTCGCAAGAATGGTTGCGGATATGGTCAAGGGCCTCGGCCCTCTTCCGACACGAAATACCGAGCAAGGGAATGTGAGACAAGAAGTCGATCATTCCCCTCATTGGCTCTACTCGGAGCATCCCGAGCTCTGGTTTATTTTAGCAGACTTGTAGGTTTTCGCGCGCTAAATCCGAAACCAAATCAACAAAATTATTGAATAATAAAAAAAAAAATATATACAAATTAGAAAAAAATGAGACTTTGGGTTCGGATTCAGCTCGCGGAAAACTACAAGCTTTTGTTATATTTTTTTTTGCATTCTGCATCTACATTTGTTGAATTGTTGTTCTGTTGTTCATGCTTTTGCTTTCGTAGTTCTTTGTTCATATAATTAATTGTTGTTAGAAAATGGTCCTCTTACTAAATAGACATTTATTTTACAGAATTATAACTGCACTGCATTTTTTATTTTGAATACACAGTTTATAGCTTGGTACTTTCCCTTCAAGTCGATGGGGATCCACTTCCACTTCAACTCCAACTTGTTTCCATTTTAGCTAGGTGGGCTCCTAAACGAAATCCGGGACAGGAGTTATGTGCCTACGAATGCCCAAATCTGCTGGTAAGTTCTTATTGAGATACCGAGCATGATCTCGGAAAATACCTGACAGAACTTTCTTCTATTTCAGGTTCTGAAACTAGCGCATGCCACGCAACGAAAAGCAGAGCAGCAAGTCGACTCCACAGTTGCACCTCCAGCTCCTAAACGAAATCCGGGACAGGAGTTATATGCCTACGAATGCCCAAATCTACTGGTAAGTTCTTATTGAGATACCGAGCATGATCTTGGAAAATACCTGACAGAACTTTCTTCCATTTCAGGTTCCGAAGCTAGCGCATGCCACGCAACGAAAAGCAGAGCAGCTAGTCGACCTCCAGCTCCAGTGGTCAAGAACTCAAAGCCAATCAGACGGATGGTCGAGAGTATGTTTCGCTACCCTCCTAGTTTTATGAAGGCCATCACAAACTAGTTTTAATCCAATATTAAAATTCAGTTCAAACAGCATTAAAATGTTTTATTTTATTTTTTTTGGCGAGACATGGAAATATTTGATAGACTTAACTCACCGCGTTTTTGTACTTTTGGTGGACTAAAGTGGCTATCATCCACTATTCATCGAGCACCAACTCGTTACCGGCCTATGAAATCCGTCTTTTAGGGCAATCCGACTAGGGGCTACCTGTTTTTTTCACACATCTCCAAGAAATTCTGTCCAACCAAGCTCATAAAAAGACATGTCCAACTTCAAGAACAGCTAGCATTAGTGATTTAAATGTTCTCCCTTTCATTTTCGAATGTATTAATAAAAGTACATCATATATAGTGCAAAATGTGTTGAATAAATGTGCTCTTGTTATTTTGGAAGCGTGGGAAGCGCTATTACACAGGGTGGCGCTATATTTTTTAAAATTTATCTTAAAAAAATTGAGATATTTAGGATGGAAAGACTCAACGCTGAACTAGAGCCAACATTTTTCAATCTTATTTTGAATGCCGACATTCGTGGATTTATGCATAAATCTCACATCGAATTTATTTTTCATTTTCTAGTGAGCCCAGCAGTTTACAGCTTTTTCATCAACAAGGGGCCGTCTTTGATCTTGCACGGTACTGGAAAACCTCGTGCAGTTCGAAATGATGTCAATATTGCTCTGATGCAAGCAAATCTTGAGGAAGACCTCGAAACTTCCACCAGGCGGCGATCTCAGCAATTGGTGATGTATAGTCAGTCGTTGGAAACATTTTTACTGCAGTTACACCTGTTATAAGATTCAATGGTTTCACGAGTTAAAAAACTGCAAAACGGCTCGTCCATCTATGGCTAATGTCGTGTTTTTCCGATTTTTACTGGGCGATCCCGTTTGCCCGATTTAATGGCCGTAGTTTTTTTCCTTTGGGCCATGTGTATGCCAATACAAAAACAGCAACAGCTTAGTGCTAATATCCGAGAGGAAGTGAGGGCGGAATGAGGATTGATGAAAAATGCTATGGAAATAGTTCGGCAGATCGAAAGCAAACAATGGGCACCATTTGACGCATATTATCTCAAAACATAAAGCGAAATATAAATATTTCCACAGTCTCCACGATCGGGTACACGTCTTTTAGGGTGCATATGTTAGGTTAGGTAAGGTTGAGTGGGGTTGTGAGATTGTCACAAAAAGAAGAAAGACCAGGCAGCTAAGCCATCCCCAGGGAACCATTATAATTTAAGAATGGTCCCAATATTCTTTGAGGAAGCAACCTCATCAAAGTTATTAAAGAAGTACCTGCCGAAAAGCTTCCTTCTACTCCCAGCAATTGCTGGGCATTCACTCAGAAGGTGGAAGATGTGTTCCGCGACTTGTAGGTCCTCACAGGACCTGCATATATCCATCTCTGGCCATTCTTACCCAGAAGGCAATGTCAAGAGAGTATTCCTATACCGTTAATCTTAACTTTGTTCTACTGGGTTTGATTAATTCTTCAGACTTTCTCCGATTTAAAATGTTCCACAGTGCATTTGAAACCCTAAGGCCTTCTAGTTGCGACCGTGGCTGCTTTATTGAGGTATTTTTTTTACCGAATATAACCCTTCTAGCCTAGGCCTTATACTATTGGCCATTCATTGCGTTAAATGGGATCTCCGCTCCTTCCATGGCCATAAAGTCGACCTTTTCGTAACCCTTAATGTCACAAAAGACTCTGATGCCAAGTTCCTTCATAACACGGATCTCACCATTTTCCATGTCCAAACCGGCCGCGTGCTTACCTGGTGCGTGAGCTGGACGTAACTCAGAGATCAACTGAGCAGAGACGTAGCCGGCATTGTCGGCGATCGCTGTGGGTCGGAAATGGGGGGGGGGGGCCTCTGGAAAATTAAAACAACATGAATTTGAACATGAATCCCCAACAAGCTCTATTTTCGGTTACAACAATTCCAGGTAAACAACTCAATTACATGACAGCCACATTCACATCACAAACCCCCCCAAAAAAACAAGGTTCCGTCCAAAACCTACATTTCTGGGAAATACATTTCTTCGTAACGGCTCCCTGACACACAGATGTGGGTATCGTCTTCTTAATTACTCATCAGCTGTTTCGCTGTTGTTGGTGCCACCAAAATTTGTTAGATTGCGAAGACGTGTGCATTGCATAATTAAATACTTTGTGGTCTAAAAATAGCCACTGCCGATACACAATCGTAGGTCTTTCTAGACTGGTCCAAGCCAGTGGATTTGGATGGTACACTTATAACCGTTTGAATAGAGCGCACAGGTTGGTGCGATTTAATTATTAGGTTCCCACCAGGTAATAACCCCGTTTGCTGACACGCCTCTGGCTTGCGCGAAACAATCAATCTTCGACAACAACAAAGAGTGAAAGATGGCTCTGGCTGATGTGTGAAATGCGTCTTGCGGCTGAAAGTCTTTATGGATATAAATAGTTGGTCGTTTGTTTGGAATGATATCAGTTTGGATACGTCAATCATCGTTGCAATATCTAAAATGCACAAAGCTGTTGTGATAATTGTCGGCATGGCCGCTGTGGCTTCGGCAGGATACATTGGTGGTGGCTTTGGCGGCGGTGGACACGGTGCTTTCTCCGGCGGGTATGGCGGTTCCGGAGGATTTGGCGGATCTGGAGGTCATGGCGGAGGTGCCGGTGGCGGTGGAGGTGGTCTTGGAGGTGGTCATGGTGGTGGAGGTGCTGCAGGTTACGGCGGTCATGCTTTTGGTGGCGGTAGTGCTGGAGGACATGGTGGTTCTAGCGGTGGTCTCGGTGGTCATGGCGGTGGTAATAGCGGGTTCGGAGGCGGCTTTGTCTCCCATGGATCGGGCGCCAGCTTAGGTGATTTTGGAAGTGGAGGATTTGGTGGATCCGGTGGTCATGGCGGTGGATTTGGAGGCGGTCTAGGAGGCGGTCATGGTGGTAGTTTTGGAGGTGGCCTAGGAGGCGGTCATGGCGGTTCAGGAGGTGGTCTGGGAGGCGCTCATGGCGGTTCTGGAGGTGGTCTGGGAGGCGGTCATGGTGGTAGTTTTGGAGGTGGCCTAGGAGGCGGTCATGGTGGTAGTTTTGGAGGCGGCCTAGGAGGCGGTCATGGTGGTAGTTTTGGGGGTGGCCTAGGAGGCGGTCATGGTGGTAGTTTTGGAGGTGGCCTAGGAGGCGGTCATGGCGGTTCAGGTGGAGGCGGCGGCGCTGGACATGGAGGCAGCGGCAGCTATGGCGGTGGATTCAGCAGTGGATATTCCGGAGCCAAGTCAGGTATCTGGTAAAGCTGAAACAAAAAACTAAGTTGCCAAGCAACCAAAATTTTGTTAATCATTTTTGTACTCAGTAAAATAAACGAATTAATTCGTAGTCATTCACAGCCATACAACAAGCGCATTTTGTCTATCATTGTTCATTAACAGCTGATGGGTGCAATCCCAATAAGGTCGACCTTTCGCAAAACTATGGCCGAGTTTCTTGCAACCGAATTTAATGCAAGACATTTATTTTGAATGTATTTCCATTTGAACTTAGCTTGACTCCATTCGCAGCTGACTACATGCAGTTTGTTTGTGTTTATGTTAATTTTGTTAAATTGCGTGGCTAGCTCTCGAATTTATTTTTCCTACTGAACAGCAATTAATCATTTTGGAATGGACAAGGAATAAGTTTGGTGCATAACCAACTTACCTAAATCACTAATAATAATAATTTCTCGTTAACGATTGATTAATGATCGGCGATGTACGAATGTGAAAAGAGATGATCTCATGGGCATGAAGACCGAAATTGAATAAATAAAATAATAATAGTTGAAAGCAACAATAAAGCACTTATGAATGCGAATACAGTAGGCGCCGCTGTAAAGTGATCACACACACTTTTATTTATGCAGCTTATTACAGCAAATAAAAATATTTGTTGTTTTAGTAGACCCTCTTAGCTAAAGTCTTTTAGGGCCGTTTGCTCATACGACTCTTAACGATTTAAGTTCTACTTAAATACTTATGGGCTGTTTTTTTCAGGGCTTAAACTGTCACATAAGAGTTTATGTGGCACTTAAATTCGCTTTGATTTGTATCAGCAAACGGCCCTTTAACTCTGAAGTTGATCACTGAGACTGTTGGGCTTTAGCAGTATGGATGCAAAACGATGCATGCACCTTTGATGGCTCAAATCGAAAGTTAGTTCTATTCGTGGCATTTATTTTAAGGTACAACGTCCAGTACACAATTACCTATTTTTATTAATATTTTCAAAAATTAACATTTGTTATTATTAAGTTGCATCACTTGCTACTCATTTTTTGAATGTTCTTAAGAAAGCGATTTACTTATGGCAGCTTGTGGTGAAAATGCATTGTATTCCTAACAGAAAAAGGACGTGTACTTCTAACGACACTTTAGGGGAATAGAAAATTGCTTCGTTATAAAGAAGTTTTATACAAAATTCGTTATAGAGAAAATTTTATTTTTTTTAACACTGTAACGGCCACACTATTCACTCCGGGTGTAACTCAGGTTTAAGTTAATTTTACACCCGATCATTAATCCGCATTTTTTAAACCCGACAATTTAAACCTATGTCCGTATTATTTACTGAAAAACATACATTAAACTCGCTGGATTAAAGGGATTTAAATGCGGATTTAAGACACTTTAAACCGTTTTTAAGGCATTTTAAAACTACGTAATGTCAAATTTGAAAAATAATGTCATTTGTTTTTTGTTATTTGTCACTTGGAAATTAATTTGATTTTTAGTGCGCCGAGTTTCGTTATTAGTGCATTATGTCGAAAGATTTTGTTAAGAAACTCTATATTCCGGATGAAATGAAGCGCTCGATTAACAACAAAAGTCTTTATTGCCTGACAACGTCCGCTTTAAACAAGGGATTATGAAAGACTAACTTAAGAAGAGTAAAATGAAGTAATTGGAATTCAATGTATGCATACACTTATCGAAAGAGTTTGACAATATGTGAGTGCATTTATGTAAGATTTACAATTATATTGTATTATATGTGTTTATATAAGTATTTGGTTAGTTTGAAAATTCATATGTGTTATAGGGTGATGGTTGATGTGTAGTTGCATTAATTTTCAACAGATTTAAATAAACGGAAAATGAAAGGTGGCCGCGACGAGGACAATGACAACAGCAGCAGTGATCTCGAGTCAAAGGTAAGGCCTGCAACAAGAGGAAGCACTTTTCCCAAATGAAAACGGATCTTCTGTTGTCCATTGTTGTGTCTTCAAATGTTAACAGCATGGCAACAAATCGAATGACAACTAAAGGCCGTTTGATGGGATGGGAGTTAATCACTCAATGCCTCACCTGGTGTCGTGGTGAGTTTTTCATTCAATTGTTGTTAATTCCTTTTCGTCTCTAAGGTAGTTTCATTTACACAGCAAAGAACAGAAAAAGAACTTCGGGATAGGACGATTAATATACGAAAGGACATTTAGAAGTTGTCTAGGTTCCAAAAAGAATCAACCCTAGCAACTGGCAGCGGCCACCTTCCTCCGAGAAAACTGCCACCGGTTTCGTTTGATCTTGCTCGGAGTAGAAGGAGGTACCTAGGCAGGTACTTCTCTAAAAACTTAGAGGAAGTTGGTTCCTCAAACAGTGTTGGAACATTAATTAAATTCTGCAGGGAAATTGACTGTTTGGGCGAATTCGTTTAGGTTTTTAACCGTAATGGTTCCCTGGGTATGGCGATGGGCCCGTCTTGGTGCCTGGTCTTTTGTGACGATCTCACAACCCCACTCAACCTAACCTAACCTAACCTACTGAGGTGCTCAAAAAGTACGCAGTTTCTCTGCAAGTGAAGCTTACAGGACTCGCACCGGTTGACAGCGATAGAGTTTCACCCTCAGGCGATGAGACGACATTGACCACAACAATTTGACAATAGGGTGGAGTTCCCTGCTCTAACCGAAGATGCATTAGCAACAACAGCCCCATCGCATGATTTAATGGCCATGCCCTTGACATCACCAACAACGGGTTTGTCGTTGCAATTCAGCTCATCTCAACTGTTCGCTACGCAAAGCCAGCGTCGTCGCAAACGGAATACTGACGGTATTGAAAATGAAATTCGGCAATCAAACTCAAATTCGTCTTCGCTTACCAATTCCGTCACCACTTACTTCAGAATAAATAAAATCAATTTTTTTAACTCGTTGCTTTTATTTTCTATTTCACTTTTCTTATTTCTTGCGAGCGAAGAAATGTCAGTATTATGAAATTGAGTTTTAACCCGAGTTAAAGTACTTAAACCGGTCTCCGAAGTGCAACTTGACAATTCGTTATAATTTTTGCTTTTGGACCAAAAAAGAAATAGTTCCTTATGAAGAGAATTTCGCTATAGAGAACAACTTCGTTAAAAAGAACCTATTCTGTATTGGGTTGAAAACTTGTATAAAATTTATTTCCTTGTCTTGAACAAAACGTGAAACGCTATCCCTTCGGTGTCGTAAAACGTTATAATTTTTAATTCGGTTTCTTATGTTTAAAGTTAGCAAAAATATATTCTATTTACAAAAGAAACTATTTACTTTGATTTTGACATTTGGCAAGAGTGTGGAACATATTTTAATGGCATTGCCATACGAAACAAAATTATTAATTTATTGAATTATTTAATTCTATGTTTTATATATATTTTTCTATCGCCAACATTCTCCCCCGCCGTAAACGCAGTTTTCAAACAATGATGTCATCAGTCCCTTGGATCGTAGGATTTCAAAATGCTGGTTGGTTGTCTCAAAGACATCTCTGGCCTTCTGCACTATGATGGTCGAATAAACTTATCTCATTTCATTTTACATGAAAAGACAAATAGCATTAGTTATATATAAACTGACATGCAAAAGAGTGACAACCACATAAAACATAAACAAACATAAAAAGAATTCCGATTGTAGAACAGGAATATCATTCTCTGCTCCATTTGCGCTTATTATTATGATAGTGGGCATTGTTTACTCTGATCCTCTTACACTCTCTTTCGTTGTTTACTGTGCTGGTAATGGGAGTTGTAAATCTGGTTCATTGATAACCGATGGCTGCAGTGTAGTGATTTTAGTTTCGTTTTTAATTATTATATTTTTTTGTTGAAGTGTTGTGATGAAATGTTAGGTGAGTTATTTTATTGTAATATATTTATAATTTTATTTTATTAATTTCAGCAGTGTTGTATTGTGTTGTGTGTTCATTCATAGTTTTCTTAGTTGTTGTTGTTGTCTTTTAGTTGCATTTAGCTTTTGTTTTTCGCGATCGCGTCGTGTGTAGTGTGTGTTTGTGTGCGTGCAAATGCGATAATAAGCGTTTTTTTTTTTGTTTGTTTTCGATTAGCCCTTGCATATAGTGGACTGTGCTTTATTATTATTATAATTTTTTTGTGTGGGATAGCGTTCGTTGCATTATGTAGCGTGCGAGTGTTGATAGATGCCATGGGCTTGTGCAGCATTCGATAACTTGCCGGAAAATAATCGATAACGTCGTTCTGCCGGAAAATTATCGATAAATTTTGTATATGATTTCAGTTCGCTAATTCATGCTGAAATTTTATTATTTGTGAATATTGAGTGTTGTTAATTAGTTTATTTAAAATTAATTAGTATATTGTGTTGAATTTATTTGTGTTGGCGTTGGAATTAGATTTTTCTTGTATAGTAAAGTGTTGAATTGTTTCTTAATTTGTAACGTTGAATGGGTTGGGTTGATTTAAAATTTTATTCTGTGTTGAATGTTAATTTTTTTTTTTTTTTTTTTCTTATGTGTTGTGTAGTGTTTAAGATTGTAATGTAGTATTTATATCTATTTCGGATGTGTTGTTGGGTAGAGGGCATATTTTAGAGATCGGGCGTTTAAGTTCGGTGGTTTCAGTTTTTAGTGTAACTACTCGAATCAAATTGTCGTTTCCGGGATGTAATTTAGTAACACGGGCTAAACTCCATTTAAGTGGGGGGAGTCGTTCATCTTTGATGAGAACTAAGTCCCCTTCCTTTATTTTTGAATGGATGATTTCTTTCCATTTCGGGCGTTGTTGAAGCCGGGCGAGATACTCGTTACTCCACTGCTTCCAAAACGATTGTGAGAGAGTCTGCACCCTCTTCCATCGCTCCAGGTGAGAAATTTTCTCCAGCTGATATTCCGGTTGTGGTGGTGAAATAAGAGGCTCTCCCACGAGAAAGTGACCTGGTGTTAAGACTCGTAGATCGTTGAAGTCATCTGACTGTGGACACAATGGTCTAGAGTTCAGACACGCTTCTACCTGGGTCAGAAGCGTAGTGAGCTCTTCAAAAGTCAGTATTTGGTTGCCAGCCACACGTTTGAGGTGAAATTTCACAGATTTCACTCCCGCTTCCCATAAACCTCCAAAGTGTGGGGAAGCTGGGGGAATGAAATTCCACTTGGTACCTTCGTTGGCTAGTACCTCTGCCACATTCCTCCAGTCTAACTGAGCTTCTTTAAATTGTTTTTGAAGTTCGCCGTTACCGCCTATAAAATTCCTTCCGCAATCACTAAATAGTTCTCTGCAAAGCCCTCTTCTTGCAATTAACCTTCTATATGCTGCTAAAAATGCTTGTGTGGTCATGTCGCTGACCAGCTCTATGTGTACAGCCTTTGTAGCCATGCATACAAAAATCGCAAAATATCCTTTCAGGGTTTTGGCGTTGCGACCTCTCCAGGTTTTCACATCGATGGGTCCTGCGTAGTCCACTCCGGTGTATGTGAATGGCCTCGAAATAGCCGTCCGAGCTGCAGGGAGATTGCCCATTAACTGCATTAACGGTTTCGCTCTGAATCTGTAACAAATTTTGCAGTCGTGAATGTGCCTTTTGACTGCATTTTTCAGATTGAAAATCCAGAAGCGTTGGCGGATGTAGGCAATCATCTTCTCATTACCCCCATGAAGCGTTTTTTCGTGAGCGTCGCTAATGATACGCTTGGATAAAAGATGATTCGCTTTTAGAAGAATCGGGTGTTTTTTACTAAAGGGAAGAGTAGAGTTGACTAATCTACCCCCAACTCGCCAAATACCCTCTCCATCTTTGAACGGTGTCAGTGTTGTGTATCCTTTTGTGTTGTCTCGTTCTTCTTCCGTCGGAAACATCTCCTCCTGAGCCAGTCGTACTATTCGCGTAAGTGCCCTCTCAAGTTCCTGCGGCGTCAGTATGTCCGTGTACAGTTGAGAAGGCCTCCATTTGAGTTTGATACGCAAACAGTACGCAACTACTCGTATGGTTTTTTGTAGTGTTGAACAGTTGTTTAGGATTTCGTGAATAATACTCATGCCTTGGTTTTCCCTACAGTGATGAACCGTTGTAGCTCGGGCTTCTTGACGTGTCTCCAAACACGCTGGTTGTTCCGGAAATATGACACTCCATTGCTGCCTTAAGAACTCCGGTCCTTTCCACCACAGTTCATTGTCGACAATCGAAGACGGAAAGATACCACGGGACGCTACATCAGCTGGGTTCAACTCTGAAGGAACATGTTTCCAATTAGCATTACTGGTAAACTCCTGTATCTGGGATGCCCGGTTGCAGATGAATGTTTTCCATTTTGACGGAGGAGCTCTAATCCAGCATAACGTGATGACTGAATCGGTCCACGCGTAAACATCCACTGCTTCCAACTTCAGGATCTTCGTCGTTTCATGAATTAACTTCGAGAGTAGTACAGCTCCGCATAGTTCCAATCTAGGAAGCGTTATGGTTTTCAAGGGAGCAACCTTCGTCTTCGACATCAGCAGGTGTAAGTGAATCTGATCGTCTCCATCTAAGACGCGGAGGTAAATCGCCGCAGCGTATGCCTTCTCCGAAGCATCGCTGAATCCATGGACTTCCAATTTCTTGATTTGTTTGTCAATATTAATCCAACGACGAATCTGGATCCTTTCGATTGCTGGCAAATCTTGACGAAAAGCTGTCCATTCTCGTTCCAGTTCTGGTGGTATGGGCTTGTCCCAATCCAGTCCTCCTCCCCATAACTTCTGCATCATTATTTTGGCCTTGATTGTGCAGGGTGAGATCCAACCCATTGGATCATATAGCTTGGCTATGGAGGACAAAATGGATCGCTTGGTAACTTTATCATCGCCGAACTCAGCCACCTGGAATACGAAGACATCAGGAATTGGTAGCCACCTGATACCTAGCGTCTTGACATCGGTAGTTTCTTCAAATGGTACCGACAGATTACCGCCTCGTTCATTCAACGAAATGTGTTGTAATATTTTTTCTGAGTTGCTTACTAGCTTACGTAAGTGAAAACCAGCACTTGCCAAAAGATCCTTTACATCCTTGAGTTTTTGTTGGGCTTCTTCAATCATATCGGCTCCACTGATGACGTCGTCGACATAAGTTTCCTCCTTGATGACGGTGGTGGCCAATGGGAACCTCGATGTTTCGTCGTCTGCTAGCTGCAAGAAAACTCGAATGGCTAAATACGGGGCTGATGCAGTACCAAAGGTCACTGTATCCAGACGATAGATCTTCAAATCTTGGCTCGGATTTTCTCTCCACAAAATCAGCTGGTAATTGGCATCTGCTTCATTGACACGGATCTGACGATACATCTTCTCCACATCGCCAATGAAGGTAAATTTGTATCTACGCCATCTTAAAATAATGTCTTTAACATTTGTGTGGATTTTAGGGCCAACCATCAACTTGTCATTCAAGGAAGAGCCAAAAAATGGTTTAAAAGTTGCGTCGAACACGACTCTCAACTTAGTGGTGGTACTGGATTCCTTGAAGACGGCGTGATGGGGTATAAAAAAATGAAAAGGTGACTTGAGAACCTCATTGGATTCCTCTACAAGAGTCATATGTCCGAGCTCGAGATACTCGGCCATGCATTTGGCATACTCTTTTTTTAAAATTGTGTTGGCTTGGAGTCTCTTCTCCAGTTGTAGAAAACGCCTGACAGCAGCTTGCTGTGTTGGTCCCATAGTCGGGTATTCTCCGCCTTTGAAAGGTAGACGGACTTGATAGCGGCCATCAGGTAAGCGCTTCGTATATTGCTTAAAATGTTCCTCACATCTCCTATCTTCCTCAGCCTCGTACTTCTCGAAAGGTTCTTCCTCAATCTCCCAGAACTTCTTCAAGGTCGTGTTGAGGTCGACTTGACTGAAGAAGGTTCGAACGGTGGTTGTTTCAGTCGACGGCGCCTTACCCATGACTATCCATCCCAGAAGAGTCCTCTGTGCTATGGGGCCAACGCCCTCGCTGCTTCTTACAACATCTCCGAGAATGATTTCTGCATACATGTCACTTCCAAGTAACAGATCGACCTTTGCTGGAATGTTGAATGTCGGATCAGCTAACTCCAAACCCTCCAGGTAAGACCATTTATGAGAACTAGTATGTTGGGTCGGAAGGAGCCCAGTCAGTGATTTAAGCACTAAAGCTCGCATTCCACCTGCGTAGTTCGAGGTCCGTGATGCGATGTGCAAGTCGACGATCTTGTTTGTTGTTTCACTGCTGACCTCCCCCAACCCTCTTATGTTACTAAATGTCCACCTAGTCCGCAAGTTCAGTCGTTGCACAGCTGCTTCCGTTATAAATGAGGCCTCAGACCCAGTATCGATCAATGCCCTCAATGTTAAGTAACTGCCATTAGCAGCCTTCACATTTACTAAAGCGGTTGACAGTAAAACATGTGAATTCGTGAAGGCATGGTGAACTCTGAAGTTTGTACTTGTTGACGGCAAACAATCTTCAGTTCGTTGTTGAACCTCGGGCTGGTTAGGGTTGTATATTTGACCTTGAGGAACGTTGTTACATTGCGTGTTGGTGTGAATGTGGTAGTTGTTGCTTGTTGTACGTGTTTGGCCTTGGGTATGGTTGGTGTTGTTGGGAACGAATTGAGGTACATTAGGATTAAAAACCACTTGCTGATGCTCACCGTTTGTATTGCAAGCTGGCACGGGATGTAGTAAGGAATTATGTCGCTGATTGCAGTGGTAGCAACACTTCGAGCTTGGACATTTGTTTTGAAAATGACTATAGGCCAGGCAGTTTTCACATACCTTAATGTCAAAGACAACTTGTTTTCGTTGGCCTACGTCCATTTCTAAAAATCGCCTACACTCTTTCAACCGATGTTGACCCTTTTGGCAAACCTTGCAATTACGTTGCCGTTTCTGCACCTGCCGAGAATGGTAAACTTGAGTTGCGGATTTAGATTTGATAATAGAATTTGTGGTTGACTGCTGTTCCACAGCTTCCAGCGTTCGAAAACGACATTTGAGAAAATTAAAAAAATCGTTTATATTGGGAAGGTCCTTACTACTACCTAACTTCTCTTCCCACTGTTGTTGGGTTGTGTGGCATAACTTTTGGAGGATGACAAAAATTAAAATTGCATCCCAATGAATTACTGGTACCCCTAAATTCGACAAAGAATGAATGATTTCCTGGGAAGTATCTAAAATACGCTTTATATTATTAGATGTTTCGCTGCTCATGGAAGCCTGCCCAAAAAACAGCTTCAGTTGCGTGTTGACTAGCACCCTTTTATGGTCGTAACGCTCCTTCAGAATCTCCCACGCGCGTTCATAGTTTCCATTATCAATGGCCAGATGTTGAAGAAGTCTTTCCGCATCGCCGCTGATATTGCATTTCAGAAAATGCAGCTTCTGGATCTCCGAAAGTGTTGTGTTCGTATGCACTAATGACACGAACATATCGTGAAACGATCTCCATGACTCATAACCTCCAGAAAATGTTGGTAAAGTGATTGCGGGTAACTTCAACTCACTTGCTCTACCATCGCTGGAACTGCCTCCTGATATGGCTTCAGATTTGGTGGAAACCTTTGTTTCGTTGGACTTCAACTTATCCATGGCGTCTGGCACTTCCATCTTGTAATCTGCATACATTTCCCGGATCTCCTCGTACGCATTTTCCAAATCAGATAAAGTGTACCCCGCTTCCACATTACCCGTGCCTAAAATCTGCTGGTGATACTGCTGAGCTACTGACAACTGTTTGTCCATCATTTCGATTCTGGTTTTAAGATAATTTAATTTTCCTAGCCTCACTCTGTCTGCTTTGCTGAAATTGTCTTTATCTTTCTTCATACTTTGAAGAATATTCATTTGCAATTTACCATACGACATTGTAATTATGCAGAGTAATTATATGATATATGTATATATATATATTTATTTTTAGCAAACGAGATGGAAATGTGCAGCACTCACCTGCGGTTAAGTCTTAGCGGCAACAACAAAAATGAGTGGACAGCAATGTACAGATGAGATGAACTTCTTCGATTGAATTATCTTCTTCAGGACGTGTTGATAATTTGTAGACTTAAAAAACGCAACACACACTACACAATATCAGAAAAATGTAATTTATTTTAATTAAAAAATGAATTTTGCTTTGCAAATGTTGGTTTACAAAAACGCTTTTTGATAACTTTCTTTCAGTGCTCGAATGGACCAAAAAATGTATTGGGTTGAAAACTTGTATAAAATTTATTTCCTTGTCTTGAACAAAACGTGAAACGCTATCCCTTCGGTGTCGTAAAACGTTATAATTTTTAATTCGGTTTCTTATGTTTAAAGTTAGCAAAAATATATTCTATTTACAAAAGAAACTATTTACTTTGATTTTGACATTTGGCAAGAGTGTGGAACATATTTTAATGGCATTGCCATACGAAACAAAATTATTAATTTATTGAATTATTTAATTCTATGTTTTATATATATTTTTCTATCGCCAACATATTCATATGGGATATTTTTGAAGGGGAACAAAATGAAATTCGATATAGCGAGAACTACGTTATAAGTAGGTTCGTTATAAAGAAGTTTGAGTGTATTACTAAAAATTTGACAACATTTTTTTCAAAGAGTTCACGATCGTTACAATGATTAGTTCAGTTCTTGCAAAAGCGGCAGGTTTACTTTATCCAGCGTCTACTGTAACAAACACTCAAATAAAATCGCAGTTTACGAAACAGAAGTTTTCGAAACTTGTAATGAATAGTTCAGTTCTTTGAAAAGCGGCAGGTTTACTATATCCAGCGTCTACTGTAACAAGCAGTCAAATAAAATCGCAGTTTACGAAACAGAAGTTTTCGAAACTTGTAATGAATAGTTCAGTTCTTTCAAAAGCGGCAGGTTTACTATATCCAGCGTCTACTGTAACAAGCAGTCAAATAAAATCGCAGTTTACGAAACAGAAGTTTTCGAAACTTATAATGAATAGTTCAGTTCTTTCAAAAGCGGCAGGTTTACTATATCCAGCGTCTACTTTAACAAGCAGTCAAATAAAATCGCAGTTTACGAAACAGAAGTTTTCGAAACTTATAATGAATAGTTCAGTTCTTGCAAAAGCGGCAGGTTTACTTTATCCAGCGTCTACTTTAACAAGCAGTCATATAAAATCGCAGTTTACGAAACAGAAGTTTTCGAAACTTGTAATGAATAGTTCAGTTCTTTCAAAAGCGGCAGGTTTACTATATCCAGCGTCTACTGTAACAAGCAGTCAAATAAAATCGCAGTTTACGAAACAGAAGTTTTCGAAACTTATAATGAATAGTTCAGTTCTTGCAAAAGCGGCAGGTTTACTTTATCCAGCGTCTACTTTAACAAGCAGTCATATAAAATCGCAGTTTACGAAACAGAAGTTTTCGAAACTTGTAATGAATAGTTCAGTTCTTTCAAAAGCGGCAGGTTTACTATATCCAGCGTCTACTGTAACAAGCAGTCAAATAAAATCGCAGTTTACGAAACAGAAGTTTTCGAAACTTGTAATGAATAGTTCAGTTCTTGCAAAAGCGGCGGGTTTACTTTATCCAGCGTCTACTGTAACAAACACTCAAATAAAATCGCAGTTTACGAAACAGAAGTTTTCGAAACTTATAATGAATAGTTCAGTTCTTGCAAAAGCGTCAGGTTTACTATATCCAGCGTCTACTGTAACAAACACTCAAATAAAATCGCAGTTTACAAAACAGAAGTTTTCGAAATTTATGGACCCGGGAAGCTGCAATTTTTAAAGTAGGTAGATAGATCAAACGGAAAATCTGCGTAGGAGTATATATTCGGCTCTTAATTTCCGATCAGTAGTAACTTTCGCAGGCTTTGAGATTGTTTTTTTTTATCAATGCTATTTACGTACTTTAATTTCCAATAACCTTGTGAAAAAGTGGGTCCCAGGTTTCAGGACAGATTAATATTTCTTTACAAAGTACCTTAAACAGAAACCGAGCCTTTTGATACGATTACCCGCCATTGTCTGATGACCACCAAGTTTAATAGATGTAGATTAGGTTAGGTATGTGGGTCGGCGTGGAGTATTCCGTGCCGCACTCAGGTCAATATTGACCCATTGTGAGGCCCATTGGGAGAAAAGGTTGTCCCTTACCCACAATAACCCTGTCTATAGATACCTGTGTTTAAGTACTCTCTGTGATTTTGCATACAAACCATCCTGTGGATTTGATGAAGCTCAATATCTTGTCTATATGTATGCTGGAAAGCTCGTCAAGGTCGTCGAAGAAGTGTCTCCCTAGGTATCTATGTCTATAGTGTTGGAGACCTGGGCAGTGACATTGGAAGTGGATTGTGTCCTCAAGAGCTTCTTCATCACCGCAGCCTCTACATAGTTCTTCTTCCGTGATACCATAGAGTGTTGTGCCTCGTTATTATTCCTACGAGGGTGGAAAGAGATTTTCTATCCTTTCGCATAAGACCCTCGGTTCTGGCTTCATTGAGGGTTGGCCATAGCAATTCTGTGGTATGACAAGTTTCGAGTGCAGACCATTTAGCGTTCGCCTCTCTTGTGGCCTTTCTTCCTGCTTCAAGCTTGAGTGCGCAAGGCGGAATGTACACAGAGGGATCAGCTTGTTCTGATTGAGCTGCCGAACCTTGTCTTGCTAATTCGTCCGCTTTCTCGTTGCCTGGAATGCCTTCATGTCCCGGAACCCAACAGAGCATTACCTTATGCTGAGTGCCAAGAACCCTGAGTTCTTCGCGACAGCATTTCACAAGCTTTGATTTTATTTCTATTGCAGTTGCTTTTATTGCTTCCTGGCTGGCGATAAAGAAGGTAATACCTTCAGGTGGTATTATCCTTACCACGGACTCACGGGCCGCTGTTGTCACTGCCAGGAAGACACTGCTGTGGTCGGGGAGGCGAACCGATTTAGATATACCCAGCGACTCGGAGAAGACGCCGGACCCTACCCCAGTTTCCATTTTTGAACCGTCCGCAAAGACGGCTTTGGATTGTGTGTTAGGTACGAGTCCGTCTCTCTATTCTTCCCTGCTAGGCGCTCGAGAAAGGTCTTGTAAACTCTAAGTAGGGCGTCACGTAGTCTGTGCTTGGTACATAGCCAAAATATTTCTGTAGGATCGAAGAGTGACCCTTTACATTCAGTTTCCAGTTTTCTGATTGGCTTATTCTCATTTCACTAATGGCCGCTGAAAATTGTATAAAGATGTCTAAAGGCAGCAGATTGAGGATAGCCTCAAGACCTGCGGTAGGAGTTGTCCTCATCGCACTGTTGGTGCCGATACACTCTAGTCGTTATGGCCTTTAGGAAGGTTGTTTTTTTGGGTTGCCGGCCACCATAGGTCAGTATAGGTCTTACTATAGGCATGCACATTCACAGTTTAATTTTAGGGGATGGCCCCCAGGTTTTTCCAAAAATTCTGCTGCAGGAGTAGAAGGGTATACTGTGGCTTTTTTGATTTTTTCGCATGTGTAGCCGTAACGTAGGAAGTTCGTGTAGGACTCCTTCTTATTACTCCAACACTAACATCTATCTGATGGTCCTGGTTTACATTTTTGTAACGCCTTTGGAAAATACAGGGCTTTAACTGTTTCTCTTCAATCGGCACAGGCAGATCGACAGCTAAATAAAAAGACAGAAAAGGAATATCAGACTTGACCGAAATTTCGGTTTGTGGATTTGTATTGCTTCGAAAATTTTTGTTTGTTCACCTGGCCATTTAGCCAAAAATACGCATCACAATTTTTTGACTTATCGAAATCCGTGTCCAACCCTTCCCAGAGACCTATTACTGCCTGAGGCAGTGATGGGTAGGCTTCGGGGCTTAAACAGGGGCAGAATCGTTTCATCAACGATCCCAAGTTCAAAAGCAAGTTCTGTCAAGTGACAATTCAAACTGAAATTGGTCCAAGTCTTTTTGAAAAATTCACAAAACCTTTGTTGAGAAGGAGTAGGAATTGAAAAGTTTTAGCCAGCGCGGTTGCTAGGACTACTCCCTAGACAGACACTGAGCCACTTGCCTCGGTTTCCGAAAGTTGTGTTCCACCGTCCTTAAATCATTGACTCGCAGAACTTGCCAAGTTGGGCCTTTTCCATGGCAGTAAAATTTCCGAAAGAATTAACCATCATTTGGGCAACTGGAAAGCCCAAATGTCTTCACTTTCCCGTGTCTTCACTTTTTGGAAAGACTTATTGCCTACAAGGTATTTTGCAAAGAAAATTTGTTTCCGCTACATAATCATCCCGTTCACGAACAAAAGGTGTAACGAACGAGAAGCCTGATAAAAAATCCAAACACAACCAACCTACACAATGGTGTGCGAGTAATTAATGTGCGCACATAATTATGTACAACCCTTCAAAACAAGAAACCCAAAAATAAAAATACACAACACCAACAAAAAGGAATAAAATGGGAGGAAGGAAAAAAGGCAAGCTGATATCAACTCTCCTGTAGCTTTAGTTGGCAAGTTTCACTTACATGCTATACCGAAAAAGAAAGTTAACTTAGGGAAAACTTTTCGCAAAAAGAAGCCAACTAACTTCTTAACATTTCACATCGTTTAAAAAAGTCCTCCGCACACTGGCATGATAGACAAAAACGAAAAGGAAAACGCGAGGAAAACACAACCTCCACCTGTGCTAATACATCCCTTCCGGAGTACATCGTGGCACTGTATTAACTACCGCCACCACTACCACACCCCGCGAAAAACAACTCGGATTTAGGTTGAAGGAGCGAAGGCAAGTAGTTTGCCAGGCATCCTTGACGTGGCATTCCGTACGGGCTTGGAATTCCTTAACTATGTAGAAAACATTCTGCAAGCGTATGGCGCGCATATCCACCTCAATGCCTACCTAGCTTAAGTGTGTGTAATCCACCCCGCGCCGCCTAACTGCTCGACATTCCATTCAAGTGTATCCTGTTTAATGTAATAAATTATGATGATTCAGGGTGTGGGGGCGGCACATCAGGCACTACGATAATGTAACCTTGAGGCGGGCTCTTTGAAAATAACCCTTCTTGTTATTTCAACATCATAATATATTTTATAATTGGGACAGGACTTTTGAGTCCTTTGGATTTTTTTCGCCTCCCCCTTAGTTTGCTGGGAAATTGCTAAGCACTCTGCCAAGGAATGTGTTTTCTTCGCATCCTCGACGCGCAGAGCAACAATAATTTGCGGACATGCCAAACAGGAGACCTTAACTTGAGGCCGTAACAATATTCTGGATCGGATCCTTTTCAAGTTGACGCTGGAATTTAAAGTTTCTACTCTGGGAAGAGTAGAGAACATTCGCTCTCTCTGACTATCTCTTTTTCTCTCTGGCTCACCTCGTTGATGCTGTTTAGCATTTTGGTGGTGTGGAATTTTTGCTGCTCATTTTCTCCCACCGCCCGCAACATGTTCTACGTATCCTTGCGGAGCGTTTTAGTTTAAATAGGTTTCCACTATATGTGGCACGTATGGCATTTTATTCCGTTTTTAAGTTCTTGTGGCATTCATTTATGCGGTGCGGTTGCTTTGTTGTTTCGAGTGGTGAAACTATGAAAAGGATTCCCATATTCACAGGTAGCGCACAGAGAGTCCTTTTTAGTTTTTACACATGAGGAATGGCCAATATTTGGTTTGGGAAATCTGAAAATTTAAACAGGTCGGTTTTTTGTTTCCCCTTTGTGCCGAGTGCCCTTGCACGAAGCGAAAACACATTCCTATTCTGCTTTTCCTTTGTTTATTTTTTGGTGGACTACATGCGGAGGAATCTCTGTTTTTGACCTTGTAAGTGTTGCCTGCAGATATGGGCTAGTTTTGGACTTAAAACAAACAAATTTTTAAAGTAGCTTGCCTCTTCTTGTTTGTTATATTTAAAATGCAGGAAAAGTGGGTGGGCTTTAACAAGTTCCCATTCTTTGTCCCAGTTCACAATGGCAATTTCACAAAAGATACAGTATCGCCCACCGTGATCTTTAGTGCATTAAAAATGAAGGAACCTATTTCCAGTGTTTCGTCATCCAACCTTATTCTATATAGTTTCGTCTCGCATGATGGGTTCTGGTAAATTACCATACAAATCGAATCATGAGTGCCATTCAACTTGAACGTCATCATGGGAATCCATCATTGAGAATCACATCACCGCATCACTTCAACGCGATGCCAACAAACTGCTTGATTCATGATGCTGTATATACAGTCTCCACTTGCCATCACCAGCAGAGGTGCGGCGTTCCTCGTGTAATTGCCAAATCAAAACTAAGCCATTGACAGTAATTGTCATTGTTTTGAGTACACACTAAGCACTGCTGCTGCTGCTGCTGCGAACTGTGTGACATTTCAAAATCGCACTTCCGTTGGCATGACACAAGTGCGATCTTCAAACATGACAAATGCATGCGTTTCGACAAATTTAGGCAATCATCAGACTTCGCCTGATGTGTATCCTGTATTCCTGTGCGCCGTCAATTTTGAAGCTGCGGGTGATTATATTTTGAAGTGTTTTTTTTTTTTTTTTTTGGCATAAATGCAGATTTCTTTGGTTAGCTTCAGCTACTGGCGGCTGGTGAATCCGCGCGTTCTGTTTGACTTTAAAGAGTTGTTATGTCGTTTTCCATTGGGCAAAAAGGAGCGTCCGGGAGAGTCCGGAATCGAAAAAATCACTTCTGAAACCGTTCTCAATTAGCTGTTCGGACACGGCATTAAATTGTAGATTCCTTTTATTTATTTATTTATTTCATTATCCTCATGTTACAATTTATAATCTTCAAAACTAATAATAAATATTGCAGCAAAAAAATTTTGAGAATAGTTAGTGACATTTTGTATTAATTAACATAAATAGAGGCAAATGGCCTGTGGTAACACGCGGTAAATCTGGGTCCGCCACATTGGAATTTCGCCAAACAAAGTACATACATGGGATTTAATTATTAATTAATCGGTATTTGCTCTATTTTTTCGCTCTCCGGGAAGTGGTAGATTTTGTGGCGGGCCTAGTTAACTGGTAAAGTTGGATCCGCCACAATAGCTTTTGAAGGATATTTTTCACCGGGTTAATCGCTCTGGGAAAATGTTTACCATTTGAGTTTTTTTTTTTTTTGTTTCAACTCAATTATTTCTTTTTAACTCTAATATTTTGTTGCAATTTATATTAATAGAAAGACAAACCCGAAGCGAAGGGAATTTGCAAGTTGTAAATAATATCGATGACTTTATTTGCCTTCGCTTCAGCACAGCAACTTTCTCACGATTGCCAAGATGCCGGCTGTGGAAATTATTCAGAAGGATATGTACTTGTCCCACGAGTATGTTTGCTTTATAAAATGATCCCTCAAGACACATATATATTTCGGTTGGAATGGAATTTCCGTTTTTCTTCTCTTTTACGGCACCGCTCTTGACAGCATCCTGCGAACACGAGTGGGTGTGATTTCTGTTCAAATATCTACATCACCCGCCTTGAAGATGTTTGGATATCCATGAAGCTGATTTGTATCAGTTCAACTTTGATTCAATGTGCGTGTGGATGAGATGAAAAGTCGATTTTGAAGTGGGTTGACAAAGTGTTTTTATTTTTTGTTGGTTCTGTTAGCAACAAATCTAGCATAAGACATAAGTCTGCGTTATCCGAGACTCGATTGGGATTTGTAGATTTCTTTCATAAATTATTGTCACACCCTCCCCGTTGCACAAATAATATGCAAAGAAAACTTCAATTCCCAATAAAGAATGACGCCAATGTGACTTCATACAGTCGAATTGATTCCCTGCTTCCTGCATCCGAGGAGAACTATACAATCAAACTTCACCCTTTCATCCGTTTGCGTTCATAGGGAATATCATTTCACAAGGATAACGTGAACGTCACATTTCTCTATACACCCTTATAGGGGTCGCAATTGAATTACTTATTGTCGCTCGACATGGAAACTTTGCATTTCACCTATAGAATCATTGGTTTCATGCCATCCCACAGGGGAATAGAATGCGGCCGCGGATATATTTTTATTGGATCCCCCCGCTCGACGGATATGCCCATTGAATTGAAAGTTTTGACATTAATTTAACTTGCCTGTAATTGCATTGAATTGCTTGGGCCATTTATTTCTCGCGGATGTAGTGGGGAGGGGTCTCTGCCTGCGTCTGGATGGGGTTAATCGCTGGTGCGCGGTGAATAATGGAAAAGATATCCTTAAATGTTTTAACTTTTGCGTGGTAATTCGTGAAATTGAATGGCAGCTAATTGAATTGGATTTCTTAAGATCGCGAGTGGTAAAGTGTCAGAACGGTGGGTATGGGTATAATAGGTATGCTGCTAAGCGTTTTGGGAGTTTTGTCTTTTTTTTATGAGTGCTCTTCCATTTAATTGGTTAGGTCTTCGCGATTGTTATTCTGTAAGCTTTATGGTGTCGAGGTTAATCCTTAAAATTTGTGATGATTAAATTGCTATCAAATTTGAAAATGCACTTGGTACACTATCCAATGGGTGCACAAATAGGCATTCAATTTGAACATTTTTGGAAAGGGAAACAGTTGCTCATTATGCAAATAGTTGCTTCGGTACCTAATGCATGTAAACTAAATAGAGGAGGCAAAATTCAAAGGAAACCTACAATCAAAATTATTTCATTTCATCAAATGTGCAAACAATTTGCCGGCTATTTCTCACTAGGAACATAGAAAATTGAATGTTGCCCGCCAGCGAAGCAATATAAATCGTCTGGTAAGATTTTTTTTTATTTTCTTAACTTCCAAAGTTCCAAAAGAGATAGGTACTCATAAAACTTTTTGACTTTACTTTTTTTATTTTATTGGACAATATTTCTTTTAGATCCCCGACATTCCGTAGATAGGTGTTGATGCTAAAACACCTAAGAGGGTAGGTATTAACAGCGTTTAAAGAGACTATGGCGGCTATGAGCTTCATTTCTAAAATTATTTTACAGGAAAAGTATATCTAAGGGTCTTATAAAGCTTTTAGTAGGCTATAAGATCCACCGAGGTATAGGATCTTTCTGTAAAATATTAGAATACTTTTTTTGGGTTCGGAACCTCTCAATGAGGTGCTAATAGCTCTGTTTATGGGTACCACAAATCTTTTAGAAGCTATGACAGCCTTTCATGAGGCTCTGACTGCTCGGTATATTTCTAACACAAATCTTTGAGAGGCTGTGACAACCGTTCAAGAGGTTCTTACAGCTCTGTATGCGGGTCTGATAGCTAGCTTGGATGTTTTCAAATATATTTTGTTGGTTCCCGCAGCTCTGTTTAATGTGCTGTACCCATTCACTGAAGGCATCACACCTTACTTTTCGTTATAGAAGCCACGAGGTTAGCAGTTGGTATACCTGCATTAAAAAGAGGTGGCGCATTTAGTAGGGCTATCGTACCTCTGTGGTTTTCTGAGTGTAACTCAGCGATTGTTTTTAGAGGTATAGCTTGGAACTAGTCCTCCGCATTGGGAGCTCTGGGTAACTTCGCTACCTCGGAAAAGGCAAACTGTTTGGAAGCGACTACAAGTCTAAAATCTGAAAAACGAAAAAAAAGCAACGACCTGCGGATCGGAGTGTTCGTACAAAAAGGCACCGCAGCTGAATTATTTAGATCTAGAGTTTCGACTGCTAGAAACCAATAAGAAGTTGCAATTGAATCAGTCTGATGGAAAATCTGACGGTAATTGCTTAGACACGAGGCAGATTTTATTTAGGCGCGAAGTTGTTAGCCTCGCATAAGTTTTTGAAGATGATATCGAAAAGAGTCTCTTCTGTAGCTTATTTTTTATGAGCGAATTTGCACCTAGTATTCCGTGAAAAGATTTTAGCGCCGGATTTGGAAAGAGTTACATTTTTTCTTTGACAGTTGTAAGCTGGGCATACACTTTTTTGTCGGGTTAGCAAAAAACTCCACTGGAGTTCTACCAGGAAGTATCAGGAATTTTCTCGAAAGCTGAGAATGCACTTCAGTGAGAAGCTTACAGTATCAGTGCACATCACATCAGCACCGAGGATCTGCCACCTGATCCAAGCAAAGGTAAGACAACAGCAAAGGATGCTATCTGTCACCGCTGTCTTCACAGTCACAGACAGTGGAGTCACTTAAACTGTTATCTTGCCATGATATACCTTCGTTCTACAGCAACTAGAACTATAGTAACAGAAGACGCCAAAATTTGCAAGCAGCGGGTGATATTCTGGATTTCAAACAGCAGCTAAAAGACTTATATTCGAACTTGACATAATGGAGCGAGCTTTGCGCTAACCAGTCGGCGAACACTATTTTTCTTACCTATCTCCATTTCGCTGAATATTCTCAACGATTGTTTAAATTATACAATTGGTACTGAGTGCAATCAGAGACAAACAATCATGTTGAAAGATTTCTTTCATCTGTCTAACAAATCATTTAGAAAGCAACTCCGAGGCAACCAAAAACATTGCGTCGTACGTCAAATAGCCCTTTAAAGCAAAGTCTCCCAGGCAGACCGTTCATCTTACGACTGCTTACCGGATCAGACCACCACCCGTAGGTATACATCATTTAATAGAGCTCACCCCTCTCAAAGGGTATCAGTTTAATTTCAAGCTCATTGCTTATCCGAGGGAAATAAAACGACTCATCGGCTGTGCAATAAGAAATCTCAGCTATTATTTTAGTGCTTATACTCTGCACCCTCGATTCCTTGGGAGTTAGTTTTATATATTCCCGGAAATACTTACTCAAGGATATACGTATTTGTGGGCGTGCATCTCCCAATCAGCCCATACCCTTTCGAGCCAGCGATAAGATAGTCGGTCCATGTTTCTCGAAAACCGACTACCACCAAAATTGCCTGGTGGTCATTTATTCTTCCCCGGACAGCATGAGTATATCTGGATATTGGGGTAGCAATGTAATTTCTGTTCCCTTCTTATAGGATTTGGGTATAATTTTCCTATCGATAGATATACATTTGATTCGCTTCGCCATTTCGCCGGCAGCTAGTCTTGTTTTACACCAACAGGGTCGGGCTTTTATGCTTCTTTTATTTTATGCTCCAACAATGATTGGTTTTATTGGCGTCTTTGGTCCAGCTACTGTATCATTTTGGGACTCGCCGATAGGCAGAGATTTTTTACATATATTTATTTTTTGTGACGACTAAACGATATGACACCATTGTTGTAATAACTAAATCATAACTTTCCGCATAACAGTTTCTGTTTCAATTGCAGAGCACGTCATGTAATCTCACTTGCAAGTTTTTCCATAATTAAAACTTGCAAATTTTCATGCAGTGCTAATTAGTTTCAACATGAGATTTTAATTGGATGGTTTATGTGCTCTCACCGGGGGCACGGCTGAAGTGGATTGTATGGTGCAAAAATCCTTTCACTGGGCAATAGAGATAGATGGAGAGAGCAGATGGCGTTCGGTGTTGAAAAGCACTTTTACTTTGGTTTATGGCTGCATTTAAACAATTTAACAAACCAAGTGAAAAACTTTTTAATTGACTAAGATAGAGAGTTATCTAGTTTTAATTAGATATATAATATTTTTTATTTTTAAATATAAACAAAAAAAAAAAAACAAAAATCAAAAGACGACGGGGATTCCCTTGGAAGGCAGTAGCACTCGGCAATTTAGAAAGATATCTATTTGTCACCAATGTTAATGAATTGAAGGAACAAACCTATAGACTTATGCCCGGATTTGGCATAAGATTATATGTGAAAGGGAAACACAATTATACTCTCGAATGTTTGCCACATGGTGACGCAGTACAAGAAAGTCTTTGTTTATATGTTTTGTTCTGGGGGTTGAACTTGCAACCTGCTCTCAGTAGTTTGGCACACTTGCCACTGATCCACTAGGCACGTTAAAAAACATTGTTAATAATTATTTTAAGGTTACTTACTTATTTTCGTCGAAACTCGTAGATCCTGAATTCGATCTAGGTCCGATTTAAAAGGTCGGGGGTTCACAACAACAGGGTCAGCATTTTAACTTAGTTAGTTTTTAAAAATCCCTTGTTCAACTATTTAATCAAGTTTTTTATTTAGCTGAATTTTTGAAGAGCATAGGTTGGAAAACACTAAAGCTTAAAAAGTATGTTACCTAGCTTATGCAAACTATTTACAAATTAAGTGGAGTATGATTCTGGAGTAGTCGGTCATGCAAGTATCCAATAGTCAGATTTAATTTACACATTTTCATAAGAACAGGAGGACTGACAACTGAAGAACTTTTAAAGGAACTGTGTAACGACGTGGATGCCACTGCTGACGTGGTGTCTAATGTAATCACCTTAGGTATGAAATTCCTTATTCCTAATAGGATAAAGAGTATCGTACCAAAAGAAAATGCGTACTACGACTCGAGCTATTAGATTAAAGGAGTCAAGTTTTCGGTCTTACAAAGCCGATCCATCTGAGGAGAACCGACAAAAAATTTAAACGAGCCAGAAATGACTGCAATTGAACCTCATTAAACGTGCCAATTTCCACTATGACCAAAAGTTGAGGTAACAAAAATACTACAATGTCCCAATGGTAGTAAGAACTTCTCGTCATTTGTTAAAAACATATAGCATTCGGAATCTTCATCAACCCCAACGCTCATTTACAGTGACTCACCAGTCGTCAGATAAAGTCAATCCGCGATACTAATAATCATTTTTAGTGTCCCGGCTAAATTTTTCGAACTCTCAATGGTGAAATTTTACAAAAATTGCAAATTCTGACCTACAAAATATTTAGTGCGGAGGTTAAAAATGATTATTATTGAGGTCGAATCTGTTTGCAGCTTTTGAATACCACTCGTTTTCTGCGCATATGAAAACTGCAGGTACGCAAACATTTATTTACTACGCGCGAAGCAGGACCAGGGCCCTATTCCACTAAACAAATGATCAACTTTTCACTTATCAGATTAAATTTTTTTGGCAAAGTGATAAGTGTTTCAGTACTACAATATTCTTTGCAAATCTCACTTTGCACTAGCAAATTTTTGCAAAGACTTTGCGCTCTGCTGATCAACTTTTCACTTATCAGATTAAATTTTTTTGGCAAAGTGATAAGTGTTTCAGTACTACAATATTCTTTGCAAATCTCACTTTGCACTAGCAAATTTTTGCAAAGACTTTGCGCTCTGCTGATCAACTTTTCACTTATCAGATTAAATTTTTTTGGCAAAGTGATAAGTGTTTCAGTACTACAATATTCTTTGCAAATCTCACTTTGCATTAGCAAATTTTTGCAAAGACTTTGCGCTCTGCTGATCAACTTTTCACTTATCAGATTAAATTTTTTTGGCAAAGTGATAAGTGTTTCAGTATCACAATATTCTTTGCAAATCTCACTTTGCACTAGCAAATTTTTGCAAAGACTTTGCGCTCTCCTGCAAAGTTAGTGTGCAAAGTGTTCCACAAAGCATTTAATTATCTTTGCATTTGTGTCACATAACTTTTCACTTTGTATTGCTAAATAGAAGTTGTTAAAATGAGCCGCAATATAAAAATTGAAAAAAAACTTGCAGTGTAACATTTGATCAAAGGAAAAAAAATATTTTATTTGCTAGTTTTCAAAATAATTAAGTAAGAATTTTTTTTTTAAATTATTGTAAATATTTGGAATAAATTTAAGTTTACATTTCATTTTGAAAGTTAATAAATTAGATAAACAGCGTTGACTTGGCCATCTTCGATGTTCTGGAATCACATTCAGCTGTGGTCGATGGACTGTATTTGCCAGAAAGCTATGGAAATTCAGAATATCTACCATCAGCTGAGTGTGATTCCATAATATGGATGACAGAGAAAACACCTGCCCACCCACCTCCAAACACAAGGATAAGGCAGAGCTCTACCAAGTTTCCAAGTGAAACTTTAGATAAAGAGAAGAAATATCGGCTGGAGCTAATGGAGGTTGAGGTTTATTTCTGGAAAATTCAAAGCCTGAAATTGAAGAGGGAACTGCAATTTCCAGCCTCTGCCTGCAAATATTTTGCAAATGGCGAGGAGTCTGTTGTTTGAGGAGTTTTATTTTTGGATGATTTATTAGTTCTATTTATTATTATTTTTATATAATATTACTGTTGATTTTGCATCACCATGCATAGCTGCAACACCATGGTACTGGCAACCATTTCCGACAAAGCATGATTGCGCTGTGTATTGTGGCCTAATTTTTCTCCAATTTTATCTAAAAGGAAATCAACTTGAACTTGATTTAAACGAAAGCACTCTTTAAAATTAAAGTTTTGTAGTACCGAAAAATTAATTCGGTTTCTACAATTTCTTGTTATAACCGCGTCTCCATTATCATCGAACAAAAACTCACGTCTTATCAAAATTTGCTTTGCAAAAATAGAGTTTACAGTCTTTTTTGGAACGAAACAGCGTAATTATTTGCAAAGTCTTTGCAAATTACACTTTTCAATATAAACTTTGCACAAGCGAACGTACGTGGAACAGAAATTGCAAAGAGAATATAAAAATCTGAGGATTTTTTTGTTGGAATTGTCTTCAAATAGTTTGATTTTCTCATTTTTTTTACAAAGTAAAAAGTTGATAATTGGTTTTGTGGAATAGGGCCCTATGAGCGCGCAGTGTAATTTACATAGACTTTGCAATTTTTATATTCTCTTTGCAATTTCTGTTCCACGTACGTTCGCTTGTGCAAAGTTATATTGAAAAGTGTCTTTGCAAATAATTACACTGTTTCGTTCCACAAAAGACTGTAAACTCTATTTTTGCAAAGCAAATTTTGATAAGTTTGTCAAAAGTTTGCAAGGTTCAAACAAATTTATATTGTTATAACCAGTGAAGCTTTCAAAATGTTAAGACGTGAGTTTTTGTTCGACGATAGTGAAGTAATTTGATAAGTGCAAAGTGAAAATTTGATAAATTGTTTTGTGGAATAGGTTTGCTGCAAGTTTTTGGACACAAATAGAAGAAATCTTTGCAAGGGGCTATTCATTTTCGCTTGGAAGAAAGACCAAAGCTTCCAGAGGCTGACCCCCAGATCAAGGGTTTTTTTAGCGACGGGACACGGGGGAAATCTGAGGATTTTTTTGTTGGAATTGTCTTCAAATAGTTTGATTTTCTAATTTTTTTTACAAAATAGCTAAATCTGGGTTTTTTTTTCAGATTTGTCTATAGGGGGAAATATTTGAACCGTCTGGCAACGTTGGGCTGAACTTACACACCATCACCTTCTTCCCAATTAAATGCAATACCAAATGCATCACACAATCAATTACAAAAAAAAACACCAACTCAATTTGATTGAAGAGAAGATCTCAATTTCTCTACTAGTCGTGTCTAATTTTCCTCAAAAAATAACAAGCTGTCTGCATCTGCAGTCCCATTGAAACAGTCCATTGCCCGCCATGACAACTATATGAAATTAAAGAAATATTTATCTTTGTTGGCTGTTCGGCCAGATGCACACAAAACTGTAGCACAATGTCTCTCAACAGTCGGACATTTTCCAATTGAGTACTGCTCCACCGAATGTAGACTTTTGCTAAAAGAAAAAAAGAATAAAAAAAATGTTTGCAACAAATTCGAACCCGTTCTCGGAGAAGACACATACACAGCCCGATGAGAGTGAGCTGTTGCCGATTGTAATTTCAATTTATCGACATTTTGTGGCAGACCACGCTGTGCCAAAAGGAGTGCGAGAAGAGAAGGTGGACCTGTACACAGAAACGTTTTTCTGTGCACAGTTACTGTGCATCGAAATGTGCTCTTATTTGCAGCAGTTCGTCGATTCCTGTGTACATAAATTGTCCATTTTGAAATAGGAATTCTATTATCATTGCTGCAAGGCGTATATAGTCGTTCGCATCGATTGGGAAGATCTACCTTCCCCTGGGTCCTGGGCCTGGCTCATTTTGAATGTGCTTCTCTCTGCTTGAATGAATTCGCTTTTAGTTTTTACTGTTGTTTCTTTTTGAAAATTTCTTTTTTTTTTGTTTCGATTCCACCAAGGATGGATTAAGATTCTCGTCGAGTTCGGCTTGCAGTTGTAGTTGAGTTCCTTCTCCGGCCGATGGACAAGGACTACTGTGAACATCACAACGGATAATCGAATCAGGCAATTTATGGTGGTTTTGCTATTTCGTTTATTGTTTTGCCCGTTCGTAGTGAGGTACATCCTTCCAGGATGACAATGGCATCGTTCTCTAATCTTTTCTCGATTTGAACGAATGATCGGAGTTTCAGAACAGTTTAGAGAGCGATGTGGTGCAACCAAAAACCTGACCGATTGATAATTGTCTGGCACAATAATTGAGTTGCAGTAGTCCGTACTCCTAACTCCTATACATAGAACGGAGGCTCTTCACTTCGCATTGCCTTTGCCAAGCAATTTAAATGTTACGTTCCAATAGATATAGGTATACAGACACGGAGAACGAGAAGGAGCTGCACCGTTACGATAGTTGCAGCTGCCGATAATATAACAAAAAGTATTTTCAAATGAAACAATTGTGCTGGGGTAAGTTAAATGAAATTCGTATCGTAACTCGTTGCTACAACTGAGTTGAGTTATTCATTCTGTGGTGGATGTGTGCCATTTGTAAATGTGCGGTATGTTTTGGGGGTGGGGGTGTGGCAAATTGATTGAATGATTCTTGCAAACAAACCCATAGATGGGGAGGACAATTTTGATTTCATTAGCAATTTCTCAATGCCTCCATGAAATGGCAAGTACATATTTTGAAAATACTACTCAATTGAGAGAATAATTTACTTATAGTCTGAGAGATGGTTTTGTTGGGTTTGTGCTTTGCAAACATCTGGCTGATTTGTATTTATGAATTTGTTTCCAATTTTTTTGCACGAATTTTCGATTGCTCTTTATTTTTGCCGATGGGAGGTGGCGACTGTTGGCACGATCGAACGTCCATTGCGGTTGCGTCAATAAGTGAGTCATAGAGAAATCTGTTTGCCCCATACGATAAATTAGTAGTCGTCAATTGGGACCCATTCGGTTCTTAGATTTAAAATTTTTTCAGTGAGTAAATGAGTTTAGTTGGCTTTTAAGATACGAGTCCCAAGTATCGTTCGAAACAATTTAAAATGCGCTGGCGACTCTAAGTGCCCTCATGAGGTGGAGGACACAATTTACCGGAACTAGACCACTTTTCTGTAGAATATGAATATTGAACCATCCACAAGTAGTCTTCTGTTTTCCTCGGATGTGACTCATAATCATAATTACATAATTGATCGCTGTACATTGAGAATAATTTGTTAGAAAATCATTGGTAGTATGTACATATTGTTACATTTAGGATAGGATATGTTTTATCATTGTCCGCTGTCCGGAAGCGGAAATCTAAGCTAACAACTAAGAAAAGTTGTAATTCTCGAATCCCTTCTAGCTCCAAGCTTTGGAAAGGCTCATCCAAAGGAAATAGATTTGTTTTTTAAATAAAGTTTAATTACGTACAAAGATTTTAAGATATAAATCGTCTTTGTACGTTATCCTGAAGTTGAAAACTAAGCAATTATCTATAAATTTTATACAATTCAAAAAAGCAAAATGTTCGATTGAAGCTAGATCGTTGAATTTTCCAGTGTAGTGGAAGAAATTTTGTGTGTGTGTGCGACAAAATCTGTCTCTCTCTGTACCTTTTGTGCTGTCGCTGTGTGCTTTTTCTTTATTTCTTTTATGCATTTTTTGTACTTTTTGTCGTTTTTTATTTTTGCTCTCCTTTTTAAATATGACATACACTGCGCGTCATCAGGTTAGCACACCCCTGCTTTTAATAGTTTTCGCTCATTTCTAATAAAAGTAAGAAAGCAAAAATTCTAAAAATTCTAGCGATTATTAACAATCCAATTTTCAACTAAATAAAACAAAAATTAGTATTTCTCTATTTGTCAATATTTTTTTATAATTTATTTTCGAAATCAACTGAAAAACTAAAAATTTAAATTAGGTCATCAGGTTAGCACACATAACTTTTTTTTTAATTTTTTTAACTTTTTCAGGTAAGAACTTATTTTTAAACTTATAAATTAACTAATTTAAACATTCTTTTACAATTTTAATAATGAGTCGATCCTCCCTTGTTGAGAGTCATCTCATAGATCCGATTGGGAAGCGATTCGTACAACTTTCCAATATAATTCAAGGGAATGGCTGACCAAGCGCTTTTAATGAATGGCTGACCAAGCGCTTTTAATGCCTTCAATTAATTCCTCTTTGGTAGAATATTGCCTGCCAGATTCGTAAACTTTGCGAGCCAGCCATCCCCATACGTTTTCTATTATATTGATGTGCGGTGAGTAAGGCGGCCACTTCAATAAATCGACGTTTTGTGCTTCAATCCAAGACCTAATCACCCGGGCAGTGTGAATCGGAGCATTGTCGTGTTGGAAACGCCATGGCACATGTCCAAATAAATTTTTAAAATGGGGAAAAGCAGTTTCCAGTACGTTTTTATAAGTGTTTGCATTCATGTTTGTGTTCACGTACCATAGTAGGAGATAGCTCCCCACACCATCACACCGCCCACACAACTATGAAGTCGATCCAACTGATGTTCCTCCTTCCGAAGATCATGGAAATAATAGTTGTATCCATCGGGTCCTTCCAAATTAAATTTCTTTTCATCCGAAAAGACAACATAGTGCCAATCAGATTTCCAGGCCATGTGCTCTCGTGCGAAATTTAATCCCCTTTTTTTCGAGCATCGTTAAGTGGTGGTTTTTTCTTTCGTTTTAATCTTTTCAATTGTGGAGCATTCCTTATCACCCTTTGAACACTAGATAAGCTCGCTTTAACACCAACATTTGCCCTGACCTTTGCGGTAGATCCATGAGAGTTGGATGCGTTTCTCTAAATTGCTCTCTTATCAGCATCGGAAATCACTTTATTATTTCAACCATACCCCGACTTATTACGTAAAAAACTGTATACCACTTTTCGACTTCTGCCAACTTTTTTTGATATTTCACTTATTGAAAGCCTGAGCTCTTTATAAGCTTCGATTTTTGCTTTCTCTTCAACCGCTAGCATTTTTCCTTTACCCATATTAAAAAAAATAGATCACTTGAGCAGTAAATAAAATTTGGTGCCAATACGTGTTCAAATTCCCAAGATAAATGAAAGACAAGGTGCATGTGCTAACCTGATGACGCAAAAATTAAGCTCATATTTCCATTAAAACTAAAAGAAAATAGCAAAAACCATATAACGGTACATTGTTATTGCATGTTCTCTTTGCCAATGATAGTACATACAAAGATGAGAAAAATAGAAAACAAAAAAGTAACTGCAAGTTAACAACAACAAAATCAGAAGCAATCGTATTAGGCTGATGAAAGTGTGCTAACCTGATGACGCGCAGTGTATGAGTACGAGGAGTCGATTAGAGCGAATGTGGCGCATCGGCGTAAGATTGAGAGTGAGTCACACTCAATTGTGATTTAAATTAAAATACGCTGACGAAGCAAGGCGAGCACGGGTCAGCTAGTAGTAAATTAATGCAAGGACAAGTGGATCGCTTGCAGTTGCCTTATATTTCACCAGTAGGATAAATTCCGCGCTTAAGAGAAATGCCTTTCTGAACAAAGACTTTAAATATTTCAACAAATTCGTCGGCTCATTTTTGTTTGCCGTTTTTGGTGCTCTATTTGGAATGCCATATCAAGACCCAGAGACCTTTGAATAATTCTCTGCGTCTTGTAATGGAATTAAACTCTTTGTCTACCAAGCTTCCTTATATTCATTGGCAGGAAAATAGAGTCACAGTTATTTTTTGTAACAAATTTAGGTATACCTGGAACTTTCATCTTTATGATTTTGATAACTTTGGTCCAGACGTGATTATTGAGTTCGTTGCAAGGATTCCTGAAAGAGAGACGCTTGATAATCCCACTTGCTACGACGTGGCGGTCGTAGGCCCATCGAGTCCAGAAATTCTTCGCTCTTCAGTGATATACAAATTTGAATTCCGCCCAATCACTTAAGGTCTTCTCTATCCCCAAACTGGATATACGTGTTGAATACTTAAGTATTTTACAAGTTCTTCTGCTTTTCTAGCTTCAATTGGTGATTCACTGACGGCGAGCCTTAGAAGAGGTTCATCTAGCGAGTTAACACACAACTAAGGCATTGTTACATCCGATCTGGGATTCGAAACGCTATTCTGTTGAATTTTTCTAATAAAATCATTTTTATTTTACTTTTACAAATTATTCTAATCACTTGAAAACAATATTTCTTTAAACAATTCTTATCCGACTTAAACCAATCACTTAATTCACTGCATACTTTACACTTCTTTATCTTCACAACCGATTACTCTTTCGAACGGTGAGAGGAGCAAATTTTGTCGGCGACAATAGTTGAATTGTGCCGTAGGTACTTCCCGTTTTAGTCGAATGTCTTCAATCACTGTTCACTCCTTGTTCTTAAATCTGCCCTTTTATATCCGCTCCGCCATCTATCGGGAAATTTTTAGTAAATTCCGATTCGTCCCAAAGAACAAACTCGATGGTTCTAGAATTAGCTCACTTAACACTCTACATATTTGACAGATTCAAGTCTCGAATAGGAAGTGGCACTTGTTTGGTGTCTAATGGCAAAGATAATGGAATACATTTTATTTATTCTTCATTCATCTCTGGTCCGTGTGTATGTACTAGTCCTTTGCTGGCGTTGCTGAATAAGTAATCCCTGTGGTCATTATATGTGATATGGTCGCCCAAGTACCGCCAGTTAGCATCCCGTTGCAGGGTGTTGCTTGCAAGGGTAGTTGATGGTAAATCACGATTAGATAAACGCGAAATGTCTTTCCCTTCGTTTTTAGCTAAACAATATCTAGAAATACATAATCTTCTACAAGAACAGCCCGTTTGTGACTTGATTCAAAAAATCAGACTCTTAAACCATCTGCCCAAAATCGAAGTCCGATTTGATGGATGTACGAAATGAGAGGGATATATTATCAATTCCAATTCCGTCAATTCCTATGTATTTCGCCAATCTGTCTGCCTGCCCGTCGTAAATTTCACAGCACATTTTATATTTAATAATGAAAAACATACAAATTTCAATGCGCGAACAATTTACAAGGCCGCGTATCGCACTGCGTAGGTATATAGCATTCCTTTCGCCTTTGTAGGTATCCACCTTGTGCAAGTGTCGCCTGATCAACTATTCAAGCTGATCGCCTTGGCCTTCTGCTTTATGACGACACCATAAAAATAAATCAAATTAAATATTCAATTCGCTTAGAGCGGAAGATGCAGCAGCAGCTATATCAACCCCCAAAAACAAAAAAATTCTTCCCTCAAGCTTAATTCCAATTTCCGAGCGTGAATGTAACCACTGCATTATTCAAGAACCTAATCAAAATCTCCCAAGAGTCATGAATTCCCGCCAAGGGGAATGAGTTTGAGTATACGACGCCACCAACACGCAACACCATCCCCTTTGGGTAGGTTAGGTACTCTAACCCTCACTTCGTAGTTCGCAACGGTCGGGGGAAAGGGAACGCGCAAAGAATGTCATCCATGGAATTACAGAAAATCCCTCAGATTTTGGTTTCGAATATAAATATATCATCATCATCATTGTCGCGTTGTCCTTGCTATCGCCATCTAAGGATCATCCTCCTCGCGGAAAATTCAATTTGCAGCCATTAGGAATGTTTACAACTCCAATATATCTGGCGCTTTGGCCATAAAGAGAAAAAATTAGGCACAAGAACGCCCAAAAGCATGACAACAATCAACTTAATACTTAATACACACACACAAGGACCACCGAGCAGGGAAATATTCAATTGCCTGACTAAAGTCTGATGCCGACCGAGGGTGTGTCTCTCCGTTGACTTTGTCCGCCACTTTGGTTTGATTACAGTTCTTCTTCGAGTCGTCGAGGTTTAGTTTTTGTTTCCTTCTTTTTCGTTGCCTTAAATGCTGCTACACAGACACAGACACAGACTACAGACTACAGTATTAAGAGGTAAGAGCATGAAAACATTATTTTTTTCCTTGTACTTTATGTTGAATTCTCCCCGGCGTGGTGTTATCATTGATGATGAGCTGCGACAGCTCAGCTATTTGGATTTCCTTTTTTTTTTTTTTTTGGTTGAGGTATGGTTATTGCAATTTATTCAGTTCTTTTCCATCCAACTCAGATTCGAGCGCTTTTATTGTCTTTGGGTAATGAAGTGAAATTTATTAAACAAACAATGTTAGGACAGATATAAGCCAGTTGACAGTTCACAAAGCGGCGTGGGAGGCAAAGCTGAAAAGAATAATGAGCGACGCACTGTAAATCCTTTAAATGGATTAGTGCCTCCTAACCCGATTAGGAGTATCACAAATTGTGCGGTTATCTTTAGATTGTAGTTAGTTTTTTAAGGCAATTTATTTGTAGTCTAGGAAAAGATCCTAATGAAACTGAAAAAAGTGTTCGAAAGCTGCTCCTCACCACACCGTCAGTGAATCCATTCACCCACAGCTCCTACCAAACACTGAAAGTAGAGTTACACCAAAAAATCAATCGCCAGTAACACACCTCGCCGTCGAATCCTATAATGGCGATGAAAATCAATCAATTTGCCAGCAAATTTTATGGCAGTTTCACATACCCCACTGCGAGGAGTCATCCTCTTTCTTGTTCTGTTTCTCACGTTGGTGAAGTTAATTTTTTACGAGCCACTACACACTCGACTTGCAACCGAAAAAGCTAGAACTCAATAACTATTCCCATCTATCTTGGCGGTGTCAGAATAGTGCAGCGCCCTTGTCATGTCATGTGCGGATTCACTCAACATCCAGACACACGGTTTGGGTTTAGCACGCCCGCGGTCCACCCATCGCCCTGCGTGCGTACGATCCGAAGACATAACATCCCTGGCAGATGGCATAAATTAGTTAAAGTTAGCTCCTTATTAATTCCGCCGATAACTTTCTCAGCCATAATGCAGTGCGGTTTACACGTTTTTGTGTTCCGCTGTCGCGACGATAGATAGGTGGAGTTAGGGTAAGCATTACTCTTTTCCAGCCAGCAAAATAAATGCTGTGCCAGTGCATCAGGCAGGAGCAATTGCTGCTGCTGCCGCTGCTGCATCATATGTCAGGATGTAGCACACTCAGTAATGGGTGGAAGAGAGGAATTGTTCGCGCTTCTGAGTCTACTACAATGATGGATGCGGCAATTTGCCAGCGACGTGATGACTGACTTTGGTGTACAGGAAAAAGGTCAAAAAGCGAAGCTCTTCGTCTTGGTTCTGGGAGCGGATGTCAGGCATGACGCTATTGCTTTTCTTTGTACATCAGTTGAGAAATATTTTTTCTAGCCAAAACTAAGCGAGTGCTTCATTGAAATGATGGATTGTATAAGTCGTTGGTTGATCTCATGTGCACAGTATAACAATCCACTGAAATCAGCGACATAAACGGGTGGGGTATAGTTTTCAGTATACCGATGGATGAGTTTCTGCTATACGTAGTTCAATAAGTATGAGAAGAACCTTCGAGATTTCGAGGCTCAGGAAGTTCTCTCCTTCACACATATCAACGATTTATCCAGCTATCTACAAAGGGGATGACTCCAGATCAGAGTGTGGCGACAAAATAACAAGAGCACATTTATTGATCACATTTTACATGATGTACTTTTATTAATACATTCGAAAATGAAAGGGAGAACACTTAAATCACTAATGCCAGCTGTTTGGAGTTGGAAATGTTTTTTTCTTAAGGAGCTTGGTCGGACAGAATTTCTTGGAGATGTATGAAATTTAAAAACAAAAACAGCTGGCCCCAAGTTCGATTGCACTAAAAGACGGATTTCGTAGGCCGGTAACGAGTTGGTACCAAATTTTGAAACAAAAATTGCCGTCGTCCTTTAGAGCTGGGGCGATAGAGGTCAAACTACATGAAGCTCGATAAATAGTGGAGGATAGTCACTTTAGTCCACCAAAAGTACAAAAACGCGGTGAGTTAAGTCTATCAAATATTTCCATGTCCCGCCAAAAAAAATAAAATAAAACATTTTAATGCTGTTTGAACTGAACTTTAATATTGGATTAAAACTAGTTTGTGATGGCCTTCATAAAACTAGGAGGGTAGCGAAACATACTCTCGACCATCCGTCTGATTGGCTTTGAGTTCTTGACCACTGGAGCTGGAGGTCGACTAGCTGCTCTGCTTTTCGTTGCGTGGCATGCGCTAGTTTCAGAACCTGAAATGAAAGAAAGATTCTGTCAGGTATTTTCCAAGATCATGCTCGGTATCTCAATAAGAACTTACCAGCAGATTTGGGCATTCGTAGGCACATAACTCCTGTCCCGGATTTCGTTTAGGAGCAGGAGGTGCAACTGTGGAGTCGACTTGCTCCTCTGCTTTTCGTTGCGTGGCATGCGCTAGCTTCAGAACCTGAAATGGAAGAAAGTTCTGTCAGGTATTTTCCAAGATCATGCTCGGTATCTCAATAAGAACTTACCAGCAGATTTGGGCATTCGTAGGCACATAACTCCTGTCCCGGATTTCGTTTAGGAGCAGGAGGTGCAACTGTGGAGTCGACTTGCTGCTCTGCTTTTCGTTGCGTGGCATGCGCTAGCTTCAGAACCTGAAATGGAAGAAAGTTCTGTCAGGTATTTTCCAAGATCATGCTCGGTATCTCAATAAGAACTTACCAGTAGATTCGGGCATTCGTAGGCACATAACTCCTGTCCCGGATTTCGTTTAGGAGCAGGAGGTGCAACTGTGGAGTCGACTTGCTGCTCTGCTTTTCGTTGCGTGGCATGCGCTAGCTTCAGAACCTGAAATGGAAGAAAGTTCTGTCAGGTATTTTCCAAGATCATGCTCGGTATCTCAATAAGAACTTACCAGCAGATTTGGGCATTCGTAGGCACATAACTCCTGTCCCGGATTTCGTTTAGGAGCAGGAGGTGCAACTGTGGAGTCGACTTGCTGCTCTGCTTTTCGTTGCGTGGCATGCGCTAGCTTCAGAACCTGAAATGGAAGAAAGTTCTGTCAGGTATTTTCCAAGATCATGCTCGGTATCTCAATAAGAACTTACCAGCAGATTTGGGCATTCGTAGGCACATAACTCCTGTCCCGGATTTCGTTTAGGAGCTGGAGGTGCAACTGTGGAGTCGACTTGCTGCTCTGCTTTTCGTTGCGTGGCATGCGCTAGCTTCAGAACCTGAAATGGAAGAAAGTTCTGTCAGGTATTTTCCAAGATCATGCTCGGTATCTCAATAAGAACTTACCAGTAGATTCGGGCATTCGTAGGCACATAACTCCTGTCCCGGATTTCGTTTAGGAGCCCACCTAGCTAAAATGGAAACAAGTTGGAGTTGAAGGGGAAGTGGATCCCCATCGACTTGAAGGGAAAGTACCAAGCTATAAACTGTGTATTCAAAATAAAAAATGCAGTGCAGTTATAATTCTGTAAAATAAATGTCTATTTAATAAGAGGACCATTTTCTAACAACAATTAATTATATGAACAAAGAACTACGAAAGCAAAAGCATGAACAACAGAACAACAATTCAACAAATGTAGATGCAGAATGCAAAAGAAAATATAACAAAAGCTTGTAGTTTTCCGCGAGCTGAATCCGAACCCAAAGTCTCATTTTTTTCTAATTTGTATATATATTTTTTTTTATTATTCAATAATTTTGTTGATTTGGTTTCGGATTTAGCGCGCGAAAACCTACAAGTCTGCTAAAATAAACCAGAGCTCGGGATGCTCCGAGTATAGCCAATGAGGGGAATGGTCGACTTCTTGTCTCACATTCCCTTGCTCGGTGTTTCGTGTCGGAAGAGGGCCGAGGCCCTTGACCATATCCGCAACCATTCTTGCGAATTTGGTCTCCTAAGTGGTGTATCATTGTGTGAGGTGTGATTGGTAATTATGAACATTTTAATTAGGTAGGAGGTACTCACGATTGATTCAGTTGGTATGGGGCGAGATTTCTTGATGTTTGCTGCCGATAGTATCTTGCAGCCGTTTCTGAAAGCATGATATGGCTTTAATAAGATGGATGGCATTCTATTTACATTGACGGCACTTTTGCTTGATTTTTTGTCCATTTTTCTTCGCTTTTCTTCTTTTTCTTTAGGTTTTCTGTTTTGAAGTCTTCTTTTCTGCGTTTATTTTGATTTATTATTTTTTTTTGACAACAAAAGTCACGGCCTGTTATTTTTTTTTTGTCAATCAAAGGAAGTGTTTATTTTAAAATTTATTAAGTACATTGGAGCAGAGAACAACAGGCAGAACAGGTAGACATGGATGGGGTTGTAAGCGAATAAGCCCAATAAATAAAAAATGTTGTAAATTTTATTTACTGCTCATTTTAATGTTTAGTAATTTCGGACATAATCAAGTTTTGGACATTCCCTGGCGCGGTACGATGTCCCTGTTTTTATTCAAAGCATCTTCACACTCGTCAATTGCCTCTGTAGTTATTCCCATAGTCTGCCACGTGTCATTCTCCACTACGAAGGAACACTGAACTGCTGTATTGGACGCGACAGATGAATCGTACAAACTCTTGTCCAATTGGGCTTGAGTAATATTCAAATAAAAGTTCACATTAAACGTAGCAGAGTTGACCTAAAAATAAAATCAAACCTTCAGCATTCGTTCGAAATAAAACATAGTTTCGAGACACCCACATATTTCAGGTAGCACTCTTGCAGCATGGCCTCGTTTTTCGCATTCGACTTGTCGAAACTGGCCGCATTTAAGGATAGCTAATCGTCCATGCTATCAACGAAGAAAGAGGCATTACAATGATTGCAAGCATTATGGGAGAAAACTCATTCAGTAGGAGTCAAAAGGGGGCAGGTAGCTCAAGACTACAGTGTTAGGTATGCATCAAAAGTCTGTCGTGTAAGAATTTTGCTACTTATCAGAAAAAGTTTCATTGCAATTTATTCGCAAAATTTTCGTGATCCTCTTAAACTCAAAATTTGTACATCTGCATGGAAGCTGAACTAGGGCCAACTGTCACCTGTCATCCTAACCCCTTGTCAACACAGATGTCGTTTTCCTTTGGTCAAAAAGAAGCGTTCGGGAGAGTCCGGAATCGAAATATTTCCATGCCCCGCCAAAAAAAATAAAATAAAACATTTTAATGTTGTTTGAACTGAACTTTAATATTGGATTAAAACTAGTTTGTGATGGCCTTCATAAAAGTAGGAGGGTAGCGAAACATACTCTCGACCATCCGCCTGATTGGCTTTGAGTTTTTGACCACTGGAGCTGGAGGTCGACTAGCTGCTCTGCTTTTCGTTGCATAGCATGCGCTAGCTTCAGAACCTGAAATGAAAGAATGATTCTGTGAGGTATTTTCCAAGATCATGCTCGGTATCTCAATAAGAACTTACCAGTAGATTCGGGCATTCGTAGGCACATAACTCCTGTCCCGGATTTCGTTTAGGAGCTGGAGGTGCAACTGTGAAGTCGACTAGCTGCTCTGCTTTTCGTTGCATAGCATGCGCTAGCTTCAGAACCTGAAATGAAAGAAAGATTCTGTCAGGTATTTTCCAAGATCATGCTCGGTATCTCAATAAGAACTTACCAGTAGATTTGGGCATTCGTAGGCACATAACTCCTGTCCCGGATTACGTTTAGGAGCTGAAGGTGCAACTGTGGAGTCGACTTGCTGCTCTGCTTTTCGTTGCGTGGCATGCGCTAGCTTCAGAACCTGAAATGGAAGAAAGTTCTGTCAGGTATTTTCCAAGATCATGCTCGGTATCTCAATAAGAACTTACCAGTAGATTCGGGCATTCGTAGGCACAAAACTCCTGTCCCGGATTTCGTTTAGGAGCCCACCTAGCTAAAAAAGAAACAAGTTGGAGTTGAAGTGGAAGTGGATCCCCATCGACTTGAAGGGAAAGTACCAAGCTATAAACTGTGTATTCAAAATAAAAAATGCAGTGCAGTTATAACTCTGTAAAATAAATGTCTATTTAATAAAAGGACCATTTTCTAACAACAATTAATTATATGAACAAAGAACTACGAAAGCAAAAGCATGAACAACAGAACAACAATTCAACAAATGTAGATGTAGAATGCAAAAGAAAATATAACAAAAGCTTGTAGTTTTCCGCGAGCTGTATCCGAACCCAAAGTCTCATTTTTTTCTAATTTGTATATATTTTTTTTTTATTATTCAATAATTTTGTTGATTTGGTTTCGGATTTAGCGCGCGAAAACCTACAAGTCTGCTAAAATAAACCAGAGCTCGGGATGCTCCGAGTAGAGCCAATGAGGGGAATGATCGACTTCTTGTCTCACATTCCCTTGCTCGGTGTTTCGTGTCGGAAGAGGGTCGGGGCCCTTGACCATATCCGCAACCATTCTTGCGAATTTGGTCTCCTAAGTGGTGTATCATTGTGTGAGGTGTGATTGGTAATTATGAACATTTTAATTAGGTAGGAGGTACTCACGATTGATTCAGTTGGTATGGGGCGAGATTTCTTGATGTTTGCTGCCGATAGTATCTTGCAGCCGTTTCTGAAAGCATGATATGGCTTTAATAAGATGGATGGCATTCTATTTACATTGACGGCACTTTTGCTTGATTTTTTGTCCATTTTTCTTCGCTTTTCTTCTTTTTCTTTAGGTTTTCTGTTTTGAAGTCTTCTTTTCTGCGTTTATTTTGATTTATTATTTTTTTTTGACAACAAAAGTCACGGCCTGTTATTTTTTTTTTGTCAATCAAAGGAAGTGTTTATTTTAAAATTTATTAAGTACATTGGAGCAGAGAACAACAGACAGAACATGTAGATATGGATAGGGTTTTAAGCGAATAAGCCCAGTAAATAAAAAATGCAGTTTTAAAATGTGTCCTGTAGTTGATATCAGTATTCAGGTGCACTCGGAATATATACCCACATTTATAAGACTCTGGGAGGAGCTCTATAGAACACAAGACTTTTATTTTTGAATTCCCTGCATCCCTAGATTATACTGATTATAAAAACAATGAAAACTTGTGTTCGAATATATATGAAAAGTGCATTATGCAACAAAATATTGTATTATGTTTCCTAGGGCAAAACCAAAATAGATAGTAATAACACTTTTAAATTTAACCGATATCTAATTTCGGTTTCGACTGCGAGACACTTCAAGTCATCTAAAAAGAACCACCGACGTATGATGGCAATTGGGTAGCAAGACTTCCGCCTTGACTCCTCACACTTGGAGCTGTAGTTGGACTTGATAAGCTTGAAGCTAAGTCACCGTATACGTTGTTTCCATTCACTGTGAAATATGCGTCTTAACTGACGCAGCTGTAGAACCTGAAATAGATGGAAGTTCTATTTTTTAAGTTTAGGCGCGGGTAGAGAAAAAGAATAAAAACATACGCTTAAGTCCGATCGCCATCGATTTGGGTTGCCCCCCAAAAACAAAGCAGTTTCTAAACCCGTATAGCGGATATACAAAAATTGATTATGCGCTGTTCTCTATATTTATATATCTAAATCAATTTAAAAATATTGAGTCTTAAGCTACCACCAGTCCACAGAAGTAAGCCGAATAAAACTGTTTTTGAAGCTTTCTCCTCAAGGACAAATATTTCGACATACAACAATCTTAGGGGCTTTCATCCGAAAACAAGTAAAATATTTGAATTTCAGATAGAGATAGACCAAATTCCAACGAATTAACATCCTTTAGTCTGTGGATGACACCACCGTTAGCTCAACTAAAACTATTTCCACATTTTAAAGACATTGCTAATAGAAACCCCACTCAAGGACGAGGAGAGCACCAACTAAATTCCATTTCTCTTTCCGAAAGAAAAATAAACACCATCTCCATCTCACATAAATAAGCGGAATGAACACACTTCCTCGGAGAGGCATTTCGTAAAGGATTTCACTGATTTTGTTTCTGCTTCCGGCACATCATTGGCGTCACCACCATATACAGACATACAGACCGTCTGACGGCAGTTCAACAATGAGGATATACTAGAGCAGAAAGAATCTCTCCCCGGCTTACATGAATTATTTTCGTCTATGTGAGCTTTTAGGACATTTCAGTTGAAGGACAAAACGATTACAAAGAATGTGTGCTAGTCTCTCTGACAAAAGCAGAGAATTCCTTCACGGAATTGATTTCAGTTCATCTTGCCTACTTAGAAAACAATTTATCATAGATAAGTAGTCACGTTAAGATGCCAAGGAATTTAGTTGGAAGACAGACTATAGTGAGAGAAAGAGAGACTCCTGTATGTGCAATATGTGAGAGAGTGGCCACAATTTATTTGGGTGTTTCAACAACTCACAAAATTAATTCCTACTCCCCACTCCCTACTTCTACTCCCATGCCATGCAATATAGAATGTAGGATGACTGCTCTCTTTGTTGCTTTTCCTTTTTTTTTTTTGCTGGAGAAGACTCTTAATATTGGCAAGAAGCCAAGAGGATGCTTGAAGTGATTTCGAAGCGAATGCACTGAAATGATGGAAGCTTTGGAATATCAATTTAGAGCCAGGGCTGGGGGTAATCGAGGTAGAGGTTAACCGCAAGTTGGATTGGAAATTTATGTTCGATTTTGTTTGTCGTAAATAAATAAACGCGACAGACAGCTCTGTGTGATGTAAACAAGCGTCTGGAATTGAAAAGTTCCTACCACTTGGAATGGATTTAAAATTCTGCTGAAATCATTTGATGACGCTCCTGAAATTCTAATCAAACCAAGGGTGATAGCGAGTGAAGTGAGCCCGAAGTATCCCGAATATGATTGTGGATGAAATTTCGGAAAGATGAGTTCTCTGGAAGTTCAGTTGTCTCCAAGCCTCAGACAATCGCAGGCCTTAAGGAGAATATTCGACAGGAATGCGAACAGTTATCACCGGAAATGGGCTCAAATGTGTATCTACACTTGACGGATATTATCTTTCCCACTTAAAAAAAAATGTAAAGGTCCAATTAATTGCCATCACTTTTTAACTTTCTCCATTACGTAGTAAGAGAAAGATATTGTATTCGTACAAAATTTCGAATTCGAGATGTTAATCACTTTTGACATTCAACTCAAAAAAGTGGGTGGCAAAATTCTGTCCGTCTGTCTGTATGTCCCGATTTCGTTCAAACTTCGGATTTGGAGTTTGGGGGCTTACAGTTCGGGGCTGTTCTTTTTTGCACGGTAACCTTAATATAAATGGTACTTCCAATACAAAATTTTCATACCAGTTTGATTTGTTCGAAAACGGCTCTAACGATTTCAACCAAAATTGATATTTAAGCTTAAGTAGGTCAGTTTTCCGCTAAAAAAAAAAGACTAACGGTACTTTTGAAATTTGGACATATCTTGAAAACGGTAAATACGAAAAACTCAGTTTTTTCTCTGTATTATCGTAAAATGAATTTTTGGAAAAAGCTATTTTTTTTTAAATTTGGTTTTCTTTAGTTTACTTGAAAACGGCAACATCGCTTTCGACCAAAATGCAAACTTAGAGAAAAATAGATGTTTTCAAAATGATTGCGTCCTTAATTTTAAATTTGATTCACCGAAAACGCTAATTTTAAAAACAGCTCATATCTCGAAAACACCATTTTGAATTTAAAGAAAAATTTAAACTTTAGTAATGCTTACAATCCCGAACAATAACTTGAACTCAGTTTTCAGCTAACTAGTTAAGCAACAGTATTTTTCAAACTAAGCATTGCAATATTTGGTACTGTTTTGTCTGCCAAATTTTGCAAAAGCCACTGTAACGATTTTGATCAAAATGCTTATTAAGGATAATAAAAGTATTCTAAATAAGATCCCGTACTTAGATTTTCTCAAAAAAATCCAACAAATCAGATTATTAATTATTTCTCAAAAATTACTTCACAAATCGCAATTTGTATTCACATATCTACATTTTCCCCTTCTAATAAAAATAAAATAACAGCTAAGTAAAACTTATTTTTAACAAATATAACCCACTTCTTTTTTTTTTAACCATATTGAATATGCACCTTAAAATAATTCTTTTATCTAGCATTGTTTTTCCATTTTTTTACCTAATAAAATAAGAAAACAACCAAGCAAACTTTTCACGAACGAGAAAGTTTCGTTCGCCCCAGTCGTGTACTTTATTTTATTTAGTAAAAAAATAATTCAAAAACAAAATTGGATGATTGATTTTGCGCCACCCTGTACAGCAAGCATGTTGCAGAGCATTCCATTTGGGTTCCGTTTTGCATTGTATTCTGCGAATAACTTTCAAGATCATACAATGAGAGATTCAAGAACAAGTTTTGACAATTTTGGTGGGATCCAAGCTTCTGACTCCTTGGAATCGAAACGTACCAACGCAACGATGACTCGGCCGCTATTTCTCCTTCAATATTAGCTCTGAGCTCCTCTAACGTCACCGGCTTGTTGGCATAGACCAATGATTTAATGCAACCCCATAAAAAAAGTATAGAGGCGTTAAATCACAAGATCTAGGCGGCCAATAGACGGGCTGCTACCCACACGTATCCACATTAACAAATTTAATGGATAAAATTCTATGAATGCTGCCAGCAAATTTGCCCACAGTAGCTCATATTTTTTGCGAGTGTGTTGGTGAGCCAGCATTTTTGAAGTTACGTGTATTTTTTAATACGAATTTCTATATAGCAATACAAGCGCACGAAATCGTGACCACTCCGTAAAAATATAGCTTGTAGGAGGGCTCAGTTTAGTTTGTCTATGGTACATGTTTTCCTCCTGATGTCTGCAACCACTACACTCCTAGCTGCACGGCAGCAGTTTATTATGTTCACAGACATCTAGACCGCAACTGTAACAGATTGTTCGAAATTAATTTCATTACGTTTTTACACCGCTTATGTGCAGACAGTACCAACATAATTTAATACCTAAAACACACAGAAATTCGGCATTTTGTACTAAAGCGTAGTACGCTGCTCGATCTAAACTAAATTTTATCTGGACTCCAACTTTTCTCTCCAAACATCAGCTAAAGTCATTGCTAAATTCTGACATAGAGTGCGCCATGGATAAGTGTCACAGAAAAAATCTGTTCTTTGAAAACAACCTCCTTCAAAAATTGAATTCTCTCTTATTTCAACTATTTCTGATTCTAGGTACTTCTCGTCCATGTAGTAATTAAAATAGCTCATGCTTGCATACTTTTCGCAACAGAACAACAAATACACAACGATCTGTCGCAATTTAGCTTGAGAAAATGTGCCGATCCATTAAATGGGCACGCTAAATTTTGACCGGACATGAAGTACATTCTGAAACAAAAGTCTGATTATTCAGCTCGAGCTGCGTACCACTCAGCTAAATGAGTTCGCTTAAATTTAGCTCAGCTAAATTTTGGAGTGAATTTTGTATGAGAGCGAAAATTTAGCTCGAGCAGCGTACTCATCTTAAGACAACATACATATTTCTTCCACCATTTTTTGTATCTCCTGCTAGCTAGGAGAAAATTGTTTATCATGTGTCCACTAAGTTTCGAATGTCACAGAAACCGAGCGAAATGTAAAGTCTGTTTTTTTGAATGCGGATTTGTGCGCGCGTAGTCGCGTAATATTAAAATCGGTCACCCAAATGGAGGAAATCATCAGAGCATTTGTGTCCATGCAGTTGGCATCAGCCATTCTAAGAGATATATATAAAGTAAAGAAGCTGCCAACACCGACCGGGAATTCGTGGGCCGAAAAAAATGTTGCTCCATTATTAGTTACATGTTATTCTGGTAGTGACGGATCTTTACTCAGCGTCGCTGAGAGCCGAACCTGATCGTTGGGTATGTAATGGCCAAAACACATGTGCAGAATTCACTGCGCAGCAAGATTGGAATACAGTAGTTTTTATGGATACAGACACACACACACAGCACTGCAACACGTCTCTATTTCTAAATTTGCTGCAAAATTTAAGCGTACCACAACACAAATGAAATTAAATTGCAATTTCAAGTATTTGGCATCATCGGCTTTTGACATTATTTGCTGAGTGTGTTTGTTTTTGTTTTGGTTTGCAAACACATCAGCTGCTTAGTCGGTGAATGACAGGATAGCCATATTATCCGATGCAATGTATGTCAAATAATGCAGCAATGCATTCTGGCTGCGTCCAGAATTTCTGCAGATGTGTTTTGGGCATAAAACACAATTATGTAACGAGTCATGTAATCTACATAGGAGTGATTGCATTGATCTTTCTGACATATAAATGCGCAATCCTTTGCCAGCCCTTTTAAATCTGTAGCTCTGACCCTGGTGGCATTTGATGTCGAAGAAATTTGCATCTCGATGCCTAAATATGCACGCTGGACTGAAAAAGTTGTGTTAACTTAGAGGTTAGCTCTTCAAATTTGTGTGCACCTACGTCCGACGTCTCGACTAATTTCTTAAGAAGATCCAAAATATAGCTAGTGGCAGCATGTTTTGAGAGAAAATGTGACTTTTTAACAATCCAATCTGTCCGAGAATTCGCTTTGAAGTGTTGCTGAAGTTGGAAATTATAGTTATCCCGCAAGTTGTTTTCACCGGATCGAATGCTTCAAAATCATTCCAATTGTCGATGCACCAGGACGGATCGACATCCCCATTTCTCCATGTTGATCTGCAGCACCTACTCGAACCACTGTTGCTGCTGTCTCATAAGTTCCTCCGCCATCCTTGTCGCCCATAAAGGAATTCAGTTATTCAATTTTGACAGTTCTATTTAATTCAGATTGTTTTTTTTTTTGTACATTTAGTGCTTAAAGTTCTGATTGATAAAATGCTCAGACACCAACAAAAAACCGGCAACATCTCAATAGTTGACGACTGTTAAAAGTCGAGCGATGCTGCCAAATTTACATCGGGGGCACTGTTTTTTTTTTGTCTGCGATTCATTTGAGCTTGAATTTCTATGAACCATATATGTTACAATTGACAACAGAACTATGGTCGCACACAATATATTCGCACCAATCCAGGGGACCAATCTGAATCCAATTCTACTCTGCTTTGATATTTTGTTGGCCGTGTACTTCATGCCTGTATACAGAAACCCCCCGCATTCGCTTGCTTACAAGTATCGCTTTGTTAACATTTAAAGTCCTCAACCTTATGGCAGGTTCATGTGTGGTAATGAAAATCCTAGCTGACTGTGGAAAGCAAAAGCTCCTTAATAGCAATTATCACACCTCAGGGAATTTACTGAACATCTTGTAATTGTTTAAGACCCCGGAAAACTTAATTTGCTCTCCTTTGCCTTGGCGAAATTGAGTGCGAAAATTACTTCTAAATACCATAAGGATATTATACGTCAGACCAAAGGTCGTTTACGAATCCTGCCAATAGATTCTAATATCGAAGCGTTATAGTCATGTGAGCCTGGGAGCATATATCTCTGTGTGTGTGTGTGTCTATGATGTTAACAATTACCTTTTGTCTGTGCAAAAGGGAGTTAGCTGCTTAGTTGGGTATAATAAAACGATGCTTCTCGGCGGGTATATATTGTGTGTGGCACGCAAACGAGCAGATGGAACATTAAACTCGGTGCAGGACCAATTTTGGAACGGCTCCATACACCGCGCAGTATATTACCTCTGATATTCATTTCGCTCAATTCACTGGCGGCAAATTCAATTGGTTTTACCTTCGGAATGTTTCTTTCGGAATTTATATCCTTTTCACCGTATTGGGTACAGCCACTGTACTGTCTTCTGTAGTCCACTTTTCTTTCATGTTCTTTTGGCCCAACTTTGTTGTTTTTTTTTTGGCTGTAATTAGCGAAGAGTATAAAAGTCTTCCCATCCGAATGGAGCCGTAGTCCTTGTACACACACCACACACATTGGCTATGCAGAAAGGCTAACAAATTGGCAAAGTTTTCTAATTTGATTTTGTGATTTCATTTCAGTCAGTGTTGTTTAGTAGACGTGTGTGCGGGGTCGTCTTGTGGAGTATGGGGTGGTTTCCATTTCGAAGGATTAACAGCGGATACATTTAACACTGCGAATTAGTCTCGGATGGGTTTTTTTTTCTCTGTGGATTGTTCTTCTGATTTTTTTTTGTCATGTAGTTTCCGGAGTCTGGTTGGCTTTTGTACTTATGCCGGATCATAGAAAGACATTGGACGACATGTGTTTTATGGAGCGTTCGAGCAGCTCAGGCCGACATTCTTAGCGTAAAGGCTTCGAATTCGGGAAGGACAATGAGAGGGATTAACAAAACAAACTTAATTGTTGCGATGGGTAGGAGCGACTAAGCGGAGGTAATTGGAGAAGTTTCTTGGTTGAGAAGTCGTCGGACAGAGATGTTCATTTGGACTTCAACTGAACTCTCGTAGATAAGCTAATTGTGATTGGCCTGATAAGCGAATGAAAAATTTGCTTCTGTATGAAAGAGGCCCTTTACCATAGAAAGATGAGCTATAGAAATAAGAGTCGAACCACGAATCGCCCCGAAATGAAATTAGTAACATTGCGCAGATTTACTTCCAATTCAAGTGCGTGTAACGGGGTATATGGTTAAATAATTGCGACACATACCTCTCAAACCCCAGTTCAAATAAAAAAAATAAATAAAAGATGCAGTCGAACTTGCAGCTGCACACACGGAATTATCTCTACTGGCCGAACAAACCATTCCAAATTAATAAACACGAAGCAAGAGGGAATTCGTGAAATACTCCTTCCTTAGATGTCAGCTTAAATCTCCAGTTCAGGACGATGAACCATATCCTATGTTTGAAGTGCGATATTTCGCATTGCAACTGTGAAAAGCTGAGTCAATTCCTTGCTGTACTTCTTAATTCTATTCCAGTCAAACGCCTTTCAGTCGAACCACAGTCGCAGTTTTATTAAAAAAAAAAAAAACCAGCGGACCCACGCTTGATTTGTTAATTTTGTTAAATAAAAAAAGCTGTATTTTTAGAACAAAATAAGTCTAAAACATGCACATATTTATTTAATACATTTAAAAAAAAGAATTTTTGTTATTCGGTGCAATAGTTTATAGGATTCAAACCCCTTGAAGAAGATCGACGATTCTCACGACGTTTTGTCAGGCAAACAACCGAGTTTGGATGGCTTCCAAGACCAATATCCGGCTCTTCAAGACAGCGTATTCCTTTTCCGTGTGTAATATGAGATCTTCTTAATATAAACTCGCTCGCGATTGGAAAACCGTGTCTTCAAATGAAGTCGAGCTTCGAAATGGAGAAAGTTATGGTGCGTTACCCCCAGGCAAGGTTGCCACTTGCAAACAAAATTATCTACCAAAATTGAAAAAAAAATATCACCAAACCAAAAATCTGGAGACGTTCATAAAACACAAAGAGAAAAAATAACTTACATAGTCTTGAGCCAATGTGAAAATGTCTTATCACTATTCTAAGGCACTTTCCTGATTTACGAATATGATTTAAAAAAAAACGGCAAAGCAGTGTATAAACGTCCATTAGCTTAGTCTTCAGAGAAACTAAGAGAAAATTGTAGAATTCATAGCACTTTATTTTTATTTCCTGTAAAACATAAAAAAACACAAGTTTTTTAAAATATTTTTAAAATTTTGTGGGCCAAAAAAATTAATCTTTTTTTTTTTTGATTCGGATCACTATTTGCAATTCTCGGTAGCTATTTCTGCAGATTTAGACATACTGCCACAATAACCAATATACTTTGCACAGCTCTTTTACGTCATTGATTGATTGCTTTCAAAACGAATGCGCAAAGTTTCGTGAAAACCAAAATAAAGAAATATATAAATAAATGGGTATAAATTTGGAGGAATTAGTAACATCATCGTCCTCTTCATCATCTGGAGACTTCGAATCACCAAAAATACTTAATTTGTATCTACGACAGGGAAAACATTTTTTAAAGTCGATATCCATAGTTGATTTTTCGAAAAAACGAATGCAATTCCTACAGCCGATATTGCTGTCAAATTACGCACTAATCCATTTACAAAAGCAGATCAATTTCGTTACATGTTCCATGAGCCCCGTAAAAAAAATATCAGGCGGTCCCAATGGAAAACGACATTAACCAGTCCTTAAGTAGTTAATCAAGGCCTACTTTATAAAATAAAATAAACAAGACTTAACTATGAAATGTAATAGTGATATCTACTTTTGCTGACCAAAAGCATGATTTTCTAAACTTAAATTATTATATTTGATTTTTTTTAAATTGCTTGTTTAAAAACAAACATTTATAAAACATAAGACTTTCTAATTCAATAATGAACGTAGTAGGAACTTTGTTAGTCTTTAATCAATTAAACAACGTCGAACTTAGGTAGTTAGCTAACTAAAACAATTCTTTTGCTGACCAAACGGAATGGTTTACGTTCTCTCTGTTATTCAGCCAACATAATATTATTTACAGTTTCAAAGTTAAGTTTAAAGTTTATTACAAGTTTTAATTAAATTCACTGTAGTTATAAACCGAAACAGAAAATATTTCGAAGTTCCCCATCTGTCAAAAGAAGAAAATGAGTGCATTCAGTAATTTTTTGAATAAAACAGGTTTACATGGGTGGTGCTGACGCAAATGAATGCAATGCGTTCACTCAGAAATAAGTAATTAGTAATTTAGTAAGGCAGCATTTTAATAAAAATAAAATGTTGGTGCTCCTGCTCAAAAAGTTACCATAACCAGATAAAAATTACCAAAAGCAAAAAAAAAAATATCCGAATTTAGTAAAAAATTACCAATGTGGGAACCGTGACACCAGCCCATTTCTCAGCACACCACTGTCACCTAATTGAACATGGAAAATAAAATACGCACCTCGGGCTGTGCCACCTTCAAGGGTAAAGTAAGTTAGCAAAGTGGAGACTCATCTTTAAGCTGGGCAGTGGGCACGCAAGATACAAACCTCTAAAAAAAACATTTCTCCGCTCGGACCAAAATTCAAAATATTAGAAAAAAAAATTGGCCCACAATTCAAAATGATTTGTTGACATAGTGTTCGTTGACGAAGGTCATTTTAACTCCCATCCATCGGCATCATAAGTGGGGGCATTCTAGAATGATCGTTCCCAGCTCAGGACAAAGCTGTGAAAAATGCTGTTGAGCTGAATAAGTGAACGAAACTCGTCCTTATACCAATCAAAATTTCAAGTTACTTCCTCGTTGCATTTAAATGAAAAGCACACGCTTTCGGTGTCACGTCAACGTAAATACACAAAAGTGGGTATGCATCTGAAAGGACACGAACCACCCTTGATTCGAATTCCTCTATTAATTGTTAGGACACATCTTGGCACCTTCGTACTGGTAACGATGGAAATTGTTCTAATCAACTGTGCTCCACTTGATGAACTACCAGGTTGTCCATTTTTCAGGCCGGCTGCATTTGAACACCGAATGCGTTTATTTGAATGGCACAGGACGAACGTACCATGTCCGGCTGATGTTGTATTCCGATTTAAACTTCATCATCGTGACAGTCGAACAATACGTGACTAATGCCCAGATCCCTCTATTCAATTGTTAAGGACAGTGTAAGGAATAAATTAATTGTAGATGTCATTCGGATTTCTAGTGAATGGGTACACAGTTGGGGCAGTAAATTTACGACGACTCCAGTTGCTTGGGACTATATTTCAGCTCCGAGTGCGTGTGTGTCACAAGCAGGACAATTAAATGGGAGCGCCGTGTTGGTTCACTTAGACATCGAGGTGTTAACAGGAATCATAGCTGAAGTGAAGACTTGGTTTGCCCCGTGATGGGGGCATTTAACGCGATATTTCACTCAGTGGGAGGTGGTGTATGATTACAGATCGAAGGCCTTTGTTAAGTGTCCTTGCAGTTGGCTATCGCTCTCATTATAATATATCTTCAACGGATTGTCATAACAAAAAAAGTAAAAACAAAATACATACCCCCTCCCTTCGACCGTAATAACCCTAAATCATCCCTAAAACTTTAACTTGGCCATAACAATAATAATCTCCATTGAGTCAATTTACACAATCTCCCAGAGCATTTTCTACAAATGTGTAAAGTTGGCGACTTCTTTGCGCGTTGATTATATTGGAAAACTTTTCGATATTAGCCCATAACATTTAGCAGGATCTGTCCCTTGGCCCTGCTGCGACCACTTTGTATTCCGCTCAAGTGTACGCTGTGTGCTGTGTGCAGCTTGCAACTTCAGAAACTCATTCCTCGACTATCGCATGTATTAGGTGCGATATCGCCGCATTCCGAGGACGAAGAAACGAACCGGATGATCAAAAGGCAAAAACCCATGATAAGTGCATAGCGAAGGACCAAGGTCCCACACCGACGCAATCTACAGATCTACGGTATCGCAAATGACATAAATGCACCAAACGGGTGGCGAAATCCCATAAAAACAAAGTGCTTCCTCTGGTGACCTTTGTCATAGTCGTCGTCGTCGTATAGTCGTTGTCATCGCCGACGTTGTCTGGTAAATGATGTTGTGCAAAGTTTCTCTCCCTGGGAACTGCTCACGTTGCGCCTCCTCCATCCTGGGGGTTCCGCTACTATTATTTGTTCAATCAGACGGAAAACCGTTTATTTTTTCTTCTTCTTGCGTTTGCCTTTGCTTTGGCTCAATGGTGACGACGACGACGACGACGCCCAGACCGAAGAGTCTTCTTAGCGCACGAGACGAGATAAGAAAAACTTGTGGCAAATGCAATCTCAACTTTTGGCTGTAGCGTGTGATGTTTTTGGACGACAACTATGATGATGATGATGACTATACTCGTGGAGCTCCCCAAGATACCGGCAAAGAACGAGACTTTGTCGAAGGAAACATTCACTTTTTGGGGGACGCTCCTCTTCATCTTCTCTCGGTCTTCATCAGCGCCCTGGAGGCGATAACAAGGTTATTTCCATGCGACACTCCTGTCAACAACGCCGAAAGGACGTTCCTTCCCGCCCCCAACAAAGGAAAGCAACGAATTTATTCCCAATTCTCTTTGATTCTCGTTTTTTCTTTTCTTTTTATTTTTTTGAAAATTGCATAATCGGATTGAAGGAAATTCCATAATTTGGTTTTGTATCTGCCGTTTGTTTGTGCCGCTTCGGCGAGGCTCTGATCAAAGGTGAGAAAGTTGGAAAAGTTTCATTACATTGGCGACTGTGGGCAGAACTTTCACGGTGACCCCAATTTATTTTAGAACTCATTAGAAACTTGAAGAGGCGAAATTAAGTAAACTGGTAATAGGTTCGGAAAGCGTTTGAATTTCGACTGTAATTTTCTCAGCACTTGTCAATGCCTGATGTGCAGAGGTATATTACACAGAGTTTATTGGTTGCCTAGCAAGAGCATTACCTCGACGTAGGAGTAGATCATTCAAATCAGTATGAAGGGGACAGCTGTATTCGGAGAACTATCATTCCAGTGATGCTAGCAGATTTTAAGATTTAAGGCTAAAGCTCGAAGACTACCCTTATGAGTAAGAAGCGCAGTTATATGAAGATGGATGTACTCGTATTTAGCTAAAAAAAATTGGCAGGATATGCAAAATATATTTAGGCACTAAAGTGAGAAAAGTGAGAAAAGGGAAAAGAATGGAAGCGAAGAGCTCCCCGGCACAAAAGTGAAGAAAAACTAAGTTGAGCTCAGATCAAGGATATCGAAGATTCTTCCGACCGAAACGAAATAAGGAGGCTTAATAAAAACAAAAAAATAAACAACCAACTGCTGACTTGAAGACCGAATACGGGCATTTCAGTATCCAGTGCAGGAAAGCTGGTTACCAAGGCTCAAGGCTGCTATAGTCCGCTTCAAGCCAAAGTTCATAGTTCATTTTTTTATTGAAAGCTTACACATTAAGGTGACATTAATCGTATAAACACTTTTGCGCATGTTTCCTCTTTTGAACTACCGTCTTAATGGGATTGATATTAAAAGGCTTTGAAAAAAATACTTGCTCACTTCGTGCAGCTTTCAGATTGCACGACTTTTCGGACTTCTAGTCCATAAAAATCTATTTCGTCCACTCAGCTTGTTCGGAAAATTTCGACTGCATCAACAAAGAAAAGCTAAGAACGGAGCGCAGATGCAAATTTGATGTTCAACAGAGAAATTCGTCGACGGATTTTTTGCAAGGATGGCGAATGGGGAAGATATAACCTCGTGATATATAAAAAGTTTTGTCCTATAATTTTTAATTAGAAAGCTTAATTTTTTTATTGATTCATAGAGTACCTATATAGATTGGGGTTATGTATGGAATTCAGGAAATGGGAAGATGACCACCTTGCCTAATACTGGACAGAGGCCCTATGCAAAAAGATTCATAAGCCCAGCTCGTAGTAAGACAAAAAAGTTACTTGAGCTAAGCAAAGAAGATCTAAGGATACTAACGGGTTATCTTAATGGTCACTGGCCACTGAGATACCATCTCAAAAAAATGGGACTTTCCTACGATGACTCCTGTCGACTATGCGGAAAAGAGGAGGAAACAACGGAACACATACTCTGCGAATGCCTTGCTGTGGCCAGGGGCAGACTGGTACTGAGGTTTATAAAGAGCAACAGCTCCCTGGGTTAAATAAAAGAGGCCAACACAATAGATCTCTTCTGGTCGCAGTGTACAGGGCCTATTCCTTACAATACAATGGAATAGCACATAGGATAAATGGCCGCTTTGCAAGTATACGTACACTTTTATTGAAATTTTCTATGACCGTTTCGCATAAATTTGAATACACCTACCAATTTCCTCTTTCAAGGAAAAAAGTCCAACGGCGTTAAATCGCAAGATTAGGATGGCCAATTCTGGTCACTAAAACGGCCGATTACACGATTATGAAATGACTCCTGCAGTAATTGAATTGTGTCTCTGTATGGCATGTGGCACCGTCTTGTTGAAACCACATGTTGGTCACATCCATATCTAGTAATTTAGGCACAAAAACTGGGTTATCATGTCACGATAACGAACAGCATTAATTGTTACTGCCTGACTAGCCGAATTGGTGTTCATGGACTGTCAGCAATACTCAAGCGAACTGTTTCGATGTTTTCTGTTGAACGACTTGGGACACTCAGAGCGTTTAAGGTCACTACACTAATTGATCCAGTCTCCCTGAATTTATCAATTATTCTCTTCACAGTTGATGGCTTTAAATCACCATTTTTTTTTACAAAAATTGCGACAAACCTTCATTATTTTTAAAATATTGCTTAAGCCTAGTATCCTGCTCGAGTTATATACGCTTTGCCCAACAAGCATATAACGCCATCTCAACAAACCAAGCCAGCTAAGAACATGTCAACGCAACTGTACGAAATCATGCAATTGATTATACAAAACATCGTCAACAACAACATCAAATGTTCATGCTAGACCAAATACCAATATACCAGCTACATGCGTTTGGCGACAAGAGACCTTGAGGCGACCATCACAGCAGCCCGTGCAACAGCAGCAGCCTAGCGGTCGGAATCTTCGCACGAAAACATGTTGACTATGTGTTTGGTCATCACGGTGCATATATACACGCCAATCCTATGATTAAGTTATATTGCTCTATGTTAGGTAATATTCTAAGCGTTGTTTTCATGTTTTCATTTTAAGTCTAAGGATAGTCAGTAAGTCAGTCTGGTGTTACATTTCAATAAAGAAAGAACAAATTGAGTCCAGTCTTTCAATTCTCACACGCGGATCTTTAACTCTCGCGCTAAATTTTAACGTCCCTAGTCTCCACTTAATTTTTCCACACCAAAGATAAATGCTCGTTAAATTATTAAACATCATACAGATGGGACAAAAACCATTTGTCCATGACAGTAAACGTTATTTTAATTATTCGCGTACATACAATTTTCCAATTTCAAACTTTAAAGGCAATGCATTGTTTGAATCGTTCCAAAACAATAGGTATTAGCAAAATTGAAGAAGATATTATCATTGCTGCAGCAGCTCAAATAAGTTCTATAATAGAAAACAGAAGACGACACGTTCCTTCGTGTCGGGTAAATCCCTATTTGCATTGTTCCTCCACAAGCCCTGCAATTTTTTCGTGTTTTTTTATCGCATGAAACGTAATTTTTGGTTTTGCGTTCTCTTTCATTTATCGCACAAATGTTTTCTGCGGTTCCCTCTGAAAAAAAATCCAAAGTAAACACAACACAAATTATTTCCTCATTTTTCATCTTAAAATTTGCCTTCGATTTAATGTAACGGACATTTATTTCGCGAGCTAAATGAGTGGAGACTTTTCATCGGCCCATCTATATGAAGTTAAGAATTTAGCGTGCGAACAGGATACTGCTTTGCTAAACTGCCTCGCTAAATTTTATCTTTGTAGACTTTTTTGTATGGGAGATAAAATTTAGCGAGAGCAGGATACTTAGCTTTAACAATGAAAAAGCGTTGTTCCTTCGTATAGCGCTCCATTTTTACTAACCCCGAACTGTCAGCTGTCACATCGTTATCTTTTTTTCCGTTGGCATCACTGTATGTGATAAAATTAAAATTTTTCGTGAATTATGGGACACCCTTTAGTTCAAAAAGAGAGCGCGACTAGAAACTTCAAATTTCAGAAACCCAACAATGACGCTGGAACTTGACCCTGATAACTGAGAGGATCGTTTACGGAATCGCAAAGGATGCAAGTTTGCAGTGTTTCAGCAGAAACCCTTCCAGATACCAGTCGCGAGGCCACAAAGTGATTCAGTTTAGTAACGTAGCATGTTTGTATTGTTTGCCTGAAACACTTTAAATGCGATTGGTCTACAAATTTTCAAAACTCCGCCTGCAGACTTTAAAGCTGTCTTAAACAAGCTACAAGTTTGGATGGGGCTAACTAAACTGCTTTTGCATACTTATAGCGATGACTTCTTTTTGTCTCCGCCTTGTTGCGGGCCCGTTCTTGTCATAGATAAGGGCTTACTACTTCATATCCTGGTATTTTCTGATTCGCAAAGGTTTCCGTGGCATATTATTTTACCAACTTTAATGATGTACCTGGAGTATTTGGCGCAAGATACATTGTTAGTTGGTTAGGACTCAGGGTAGTACATGACTACAGATATAGAAAAATGTATTTCGCTCTTTAGTGGTAGTCGTATCTTTGTAGTCGAACATGACACCGAACCCGGCAGGTCTCGCTCGGTTGTACATTCAGTCGGTTTGCTTAGCCGGCTTATTTCTTATATCTGCTTCAAAGGAAAGCTCAATTTGAATGCCTCTATGAAAGGCGTTTTTCTTTTTTAATTCAGAGCACAACCTGAACTGTTATACAAAAAGTTCGTGTTTCTTTTTAGCTCAGACACATCAGAGTTCCGAATTTGTGTGTCTTTTTGTGTTCAGAGCATGATCAGAGCGCGCTCTGTGCGCTCAGAATAAACAAAATAATTGAAATGGCGGACGAACCTTGTTGCTCTGGAAGTTAACCAATTTAATAAACAACAATTAATAAATATTCACATATTTATAACAAATGACAGCTATGTGCTCAAGTGTGTTTTATAATTACAGATTGTTCTGATCTGAGTACGCTCGGTCAAGAGAGCGCTCATAATGCTCGAGCTCGGTTCAGAGCTAAAAAAGAAAAACGCCTTAAGATTATTCTGTGGCCACAAACCATAACCGCTAAATTCGACGATAATGAACTTTTGATGTCATTAGGTTCAACGTACTCCAATCTATTTTTTAAACTTTTTTCAGCTTTTTATCTTTAAAAATGTGGGCACAATTAAAAAAAAAACATTACATCTCTAGAGTCAATAGAGTCATTTGTAATTTCACGCTTTTGTCAAAAACTTTGAACTGCGCTCTCTTAAAAAATGAGTTAACTGACTTTAGCGGTTTTTCCTTGTGGCCACAGATATCGATCGAATGCAGAAGTTTTCAATGGATACGGTTGCCAATGTTGCGGTATAATACGCAGCGAGATCAAAGTGAACCCGATTTGAAAAATCACAAGCTAGAGAACAACGATTTTTCTAGAAGAAAGTTATATGAATTTGTTTGAAGCAGCACCCTCTTTTAAGTGTTTATTGACTTGCTTTAAGATACGTTTCACACTTTCTGAGATTTTTTTTTTCAAAGAAAACTCAAATATCTACCCTGGTAGATATCATCCATGCGAAGGTTAAGAAAATATTTAGAATCTTTTCAAACACCTGCGCCAAATATTCGTTGACTGTTGAAAATGTTTTTTAAATGAAGAATTTAATGTTTATATTTAATTTTTTCTTTTAGAGCAAAATTTGTTGAGTTTAAAATCGTTTTCCATTGGGATTTTAAAATTTCGAATTTTTCGAGCCCAATGGAACACGCAATCCGCGATACTAATAATCATTTTTAGGCTAAATTTTCCATAGAAATTTGCATATTTTGTGACCTACAAAATATTTAGTTTGGAGGTTAAAAATGATTAATAGTAAGGGCCAATGAGATTAATCTTTTTTTTGCATTTGTGGTTATTGTTTGGTTTAAAAGACAGCTGTTCTAAAATTGAAATTTCCCTTTATAGAAACTCTATTGCAGTGGCCAAATGTAAAGTGTTCTATATTTTCCAAAGACTTGATGTCTGAAAACGTTCCTCCACAAGCCCCGCAATTTTTTTTTTGTTTTTTCATCGCATGAAAAGGAAGTTTTGGTGTTGCGTTTTCTTTTATTTATCACGCAAATATTTTCTTCGGCTTCATCAAAAAAATATCCAAAGTAAACACAACACAAACTTTTTCCTCCGATTTGTACCGGACATTTATTTCGCGAGCTAAATGAGTGTATACTTTTCGTTGGCACATCTATATGAAGTTAAAGCTTAGTACGCTACTCGAGCTAAATTTTCGCTCCCATACAAAATTCTCTCCAAAATTTAGCTGAGCTAAACTTAAGCGAACCCATTTAGCTGAGTGGTACGCAGCTTGAGCTTAATAATCAAACTCTTGATTCAGAATGTACTTCATGTGTCTGTCAAAATTTAGCGTGCCCATTTTCTCAATCTAAATTGCCCCAGATCGTTGTGTTTTTGTTGTTCTGCTGTGGAAAAGTATGTAAGGATGAGCTTTTTTAATTATTAAAAATAGTTGAAATAAGAGAGAATTCAATTTCTGAAGGAAGTTATTTCAAAGAATAGCTGTTTTCTGTGACACTTATCCACGGCGTACTCTATGTCAAAATTTAGCTATGACTTATGACTTTAGCTGATGTTTGGAGAGAAAAGTTGGAGACCAGATAAAATTTAGTTTAGCTCAAGCAGCGTACTACACTTAAGAATTAAGCGTGCGAACAGAATACTGTTTTGCTAAATTGCCTCGCTAAATTTTATCTCTGTAGACATTTTTGTATGCGAGATAAAATTTTGCGCGAGCAGGATACTAAGCTTAAATGTAGAATTTAATGTTTATATTTAATTTTTTCCTTTAGGTCAAAATTTGTTGAATTTAAAATCGTTTTCCATAAACAATAGGCCAATTCGAGTACTTTCCGGAGCTGCAGCTAAGTATCCTGTTCGCGCTAAATTGTATCTCCCATACAAAAATGTCTACAAAGATAAAATTAAGCGAGGCAGTTTAGGAAAGCAGTATCTTGTTCGCTCACTAAATTCTTAACTTTATATGGATGGGCCGATGACAAGTCTCCAATCATCTGGCTCGAGAAATAAATGTCCGGTACATTATTTATTTATTTATTTATTTATTTATTTATTTATTTTCATCTACAAGGCAAATAACCTTCACAGATTTCGCAATAATAATAATATACATATTGTAGATAAGGTCTCTGTGATAATGATGACGTCATAATCGTGGGAAGAGGCAGCAATGTAGAGATGATTAGTTTTTGTGCGTAAACCACTAGCGTTTTGATAGTATACAGAGAAACACGGTGAAGACGAAGGGAGGTATGTACGAGGCGGAACTGGATTAAGCAATGATGTATTTAGCGGGGACGAAAAACTGTGCTGATGAGAATGAGAGCGACGAATCACTTCACTTTCTACAGTTGCCGTTGCGTTGGGATTGTCGCCGCTTCTTCGTTTTTTGGATGAAAGTTGAATAACCTCACACGAACATTTAACGGCCAATTATCAGCATCAAGTGCGCAATGAAGAGAAGTAGCGGGTACAGCAAGCTTAAAGTTGACAAATTTAAGAGTGGTTTGATCGGTACCTCTTGTAATGAGGGGCATGCATAACAGATGATCGGATGGAGTTTTAAGTCTATGTGAGCAGTAATTTTTGATAGAATCAGCTGTAGTAGATGAGGAGAAACGCGAGAGGTGCAACCATTTGTAGGACGGAATGACGGCAATGTTGTTGTCTTCAGTCGATGTATTGGTTCCCACGAAGCGCTTTTTAAGCAAATTATGAATTTTATTAGATGAAGAACGTTGATTTTGTGCAGCAGGAGCAGTTGGGGAACTACAACTAGGACCAGCAGCAGTTTGATAGATTTCACCCGGACGGCGAGTAGTGTTTAAGTCATCGAGTGGCTGCCTCGTCGATGTATTGGTTCCCACGACGCGCTTCTTAAGCAAATTATGAACCTTATTAGATGAAGAACGTTGATTTTGTGCAGCAGGAGCAGTTGGGGAACTACCACTAGGACCAGCAGCAGTTTGATAGATTTCACCCGGACGGCGAGTAGTGTTTAAGCCATCGAGTGGCTGCCCCGAGCTGGGAGGCGCAGCAACAGGTACAAAAGGACCATCATGGGGAGACGGCAGTTCACTTCCAAATGCAACCGTTTTAGCAGCAGCAGAATTTAGATCCGCACTAGATTCAATTGCCGTCGGCGAGAGAATATCTTGAGGAAAATCCGAGGCACTCTTAGATCTATGTACACATATACCCTTATTTATTAAGCCTGTGTGGGAAACTCCTTCCGATGATTTTTGGTCTCCGTTTGGTAAATCCACTAAGAATTTTTTATGAAATTGATTTTTGAGATCATATATTTCACATGCAAGCTGTTTAACAGTTTCGATAAGCAAATTATTAGATTCGTGAGACACAATGCACGAAGTGCATCTCCACATAATGCTCGAATCATTAGTCAAAAGTTTATGAACTAAATCAGAGATATTGGCACATTTCTTGTGAAAAATTAAATTGCAAAAGGAATCACATTTCACAAAATTGCAATCAATTACTTCATTACCGCATTTGGCGCAATTAGTAACAACCATCTTAAGAGAAGTAAGAGAAATATAATTAACACAACCGATCACTGCAAAACTCGAATTGGAATGAAATAAATCGAAGATAAATGTTGACAGAAGAAAAAGGAGGTAAAAGTTCGTGTTGTGATTATTATGGATTTTTCGGAGGAACCCACAGAGAACGTTAGCGTGATAAATAAAAAAAAACGCAAATACAAAATAAATATTTATCGACCATTTATCTTTGGTGTGGAGAATCGAAGTGGAGACTAGGGAAGCTAAAATTTAGCCCGAGCAGGATACTAAGCTTGAGCAATTAACATCTGTCAAACTAAAAAAATTGAGCGTAATTCTCGCAGAAAGCGAAAAATATACTCAAAAGTATACGTGTGTAGATTTCTATCTACTTTGAGTCACTTACATTTATTTGACATCTATTTTGCTAATTTTCTCTTTTTCTGTCATTTTTGATGAGTACGTGTATTTGTGCGATTGCGATCGATTTATATCGATTGCGTTCGATTCAAACCGCGTACGCGAGGGAACCTAATAACACACTTTGACACGTTTTGGTGTTGGTGTAAGTAGGTGGAAATCTCGCTCAGAAGTCTAGATTCGCAAAATTGCCCTGACTCTGGAAAAAGTGCCTTTTTGCGGCCAATTGAACTTAAATTTTGACATCCAGCTGATTTCAAGAGCAGAAAAACTGCTCCGAATTTAAAAAAAAAAAGTGTTTCTTTCTGGAAATATTTATTGTCTGAACAAAAGCTGATCTAAGAAAATGTGTGCATACAACCAACCAATTGAACAATTCAAATGCTCGGAAACGGGTTGGTTGACATCCTCCTTAAATTCCGTTACAGTACGTGATAATTTGAAAGATTTGGCTCGCTTTATTCAACATTTACATCTCTCTTTGTAAAGCATTGTGAACATTTACAAGCATATCTGCAGTAAATGGCGGGTTAAGACCTTAAGACGTAAAATAGGAGAGCAATCTCGACTAAATGGAAAGTCTCTATAAACTTAATTTTGTAGCAAGCATCTGCCAGCAGGCGCTGTCAACGAATATTGGTCTGTCAGAATATTGGTCAACGAAATAACATTCCATACATGACTGTGACGGAGTCCTTTGTTTTTAAAAAAAGAATCTCTCACCAAAGCTGCAACAAATACTCAAACACGGGGAAAAAAACAACCGCAACCCTTCTATTCCAGCGGTGTCTGCTGATGTACAATTTCGCCTGAGATACCCATCGCCATCACCTTCTCTGCTGTGATATCAGCAACAATCTGTGAGCATCTGCGAATGTGAATTCTGTATGCCGCGCACAAGTTCCGTTTCTACTTTCCCGAGAATTACTCCAGCGGAAGTATATTAAATTCTATTACCTGAGGAGAATGACACAAAGGATATACACGCTACGTAGTCTTACTTACACTACGCTCCACACCCGAGCCGAAGGACGTGCCAATAATAACGAATATGATTTCTTGAAAAGTTGGCGACGCTTTAAAACTCTCGATAGAGGGGGAACGATTCAGCCGCGCTCGCCGCATTGATATAGGAGCGAAAGGTGGTCCAAATCTTTTGCCATCCTCAGCATGGCCTCTCGGATGGAAGATGAAAAGGAAACGAATCGAAATGAAGTCGGAGGTGCTTTTTTTTTTGTACCTTGACTTGACTCTGTGGCGATGAAGTCCTTGGCTGCTATGCCTTGGCAATTGGTGGGAAGGAAAAGATTCATATTTATGTGGGTATAGGCGGACTAAGTGTATGTGTGTGTAGTTTTTTTCCTGTTTGCCTTTGACGCTCGTCAGGGAAGACGAATTGATTGATATTGATGGATGTATCTACATTAGGAGCTAGTATAGACAGCTTCAAGTAACACAAGATGGATGTAATATCTTTTAAAAGCCAATGTCAATAAAGAGGTTGTAAATGAATTGATTTTGTGTTCGACTTCGGATGAAAGGAAGTTTTAAAGGATGTTTCTTTTATTACGAGTACTTGTCGGGTGGTACTGTTTGCTGGAGGATATATTGGTACAGAGAAACACATCCTTATGAGAGGTAGCCCCTTGGGCGATTCTGTAAAGCGATGTGGGATCAAAGGAGTGAGATGTGCTGGGATGTGACATCGTGTCATATCGGGCGAATGGAAGTGGTAGGAATTTTTTTTTTAAATTCAAGTTAATCAAAGAAAAATTATGTTAAACTAAAAATAAACAAGAAAAATAAATAAAATTGAATACAAGCGGAACGCAAATAAGCCCCGCTTGTTATTGAAATGACAATTAACCGAAACGATCGGACCGAGCACCAAAGTTGTGGCAAATAAGTCAACGATATTGGTAAGGAATTGGACCGCTTTGCTGCTTCAACAATACATACAGTGAATGTTCCAGGAGATGCAGTTAATTTAATACAACGACCGTGATGCCAGACCGTTCCTCTTTCTTAGCTCATCGGTGGTTGTGGGACTTGACCCTTGGTCCGTGCAAAAATAAAAAACCATGCTAGTCTTCCGCGTTGCGGAGACGTTGACGCTGCAAGAAGTTTGCCTCTACCTTCCCTACCTTGGCTATTATACTCGCCTAAGTAGCCCCTTTGTTTGCCAACTTTCACTTCCTATTCCGCATCATCCTCCCCTATCCGCATTCCCCCATCCTATTTCGACCTTTTTTCAAATAAATTCATCGCATTTTCAGCAATGAACTAATGAGATTTATTGTCGAGCCGATTGCCGCGCTTTTTTTAACTAATTTTTGTGAATTATGTACCAAAAGAGAGAATAATTTCCAGAATAATACTTCTGAAAAATAGGTTTATTGGCATTTATTTTACACATAAACACGAGTATCAAACCAAAGGTAAAATCAACCCTCTATCGCCTGGTGAGTGCGTCGGCGTCCTATTCTTGCAACACCCAACTACTGACGATTCATTTCTAAAACTCACTTTCAAATGCACACAGTTGAATTTAAAAACCCCCATCCCCCGGTAGTCTAACGACTACCCCACTCTGAGTGTTATTTCATAAACTGCCAACCATATATGAGTTCATAACTCGAACTAAATTCATCAACATTACTTAAATAAATAAAAACCAAAAGCCCTAGGAAACCATAACAGAACTTTCCGAGGATCATCAACTTTCCACTTCTGTTCAAGTAATGAGACTCGACGACGAAGAAAAGTCCAACTAACTTTGGTCGGCCCTTCCTTAATTAACCCCCAGCACCAAGGCGGAGAGCACATCAACTTCCCCGTTGACAGGACAGGAACTTTAAAGTTCAGAAACGTATCTGTGTAATCACTTCATTATCCCATTTAGTTGAACAAAAAAGAGAGATTATCACACTCCCATTCCCATCCCATCCCATTCATTGTGTCAGTCAGACAACCAAGAGTTCTCTCTCTCTCTCTCTCTCTCTGTGTATGTGTGTGCGTCCACCGGCAATAAACGTCTTTCACAACCCCATCAGCATCCATGCCATTTCCGCAGGATACACATTGGGTTAGATTAAGTGGCCGAACCATTTTAGTATGTGACAAGACAACCTTTTGTTCGGAGTGTGTCCGAGATGGTAGCCATTGATGAGCATATTGTTACCCACTTTGAGGCTACTCTGTACTATGGGCTTTCAACTGGGGTCAGCACAAATGCCGAAGGTAGAGCTATGTGATTTGAATATTCAATTGGGCGAGACCGACCAGATCGTCACATCATCAATTTGTGGTTCGTGCTGATTCCAAAGGCACAAACACTTTTTGTTGTTATCCTTCGTAATCGCTGGGGTATGCTTTGACTTAACCTTTCGCAACGAATAACGAGGGGATATCCTCTAACAGTTTAAATGGCTAATTTGGGCACGAATACGTTTAACCGGTATCCACAGAAGGATTCAAGTGGGAAAATTCCAGCGCGCCTGCATTTCCAATTAAGAGGACATTTTAAATAACACAATCTCATGCTGTTACACAATGTCATAAATTCCTTCAGAGCTATGCTATAGTGCAACTATATGAATACTGACTAAGGAATTCCATTTTAGAAAGCATTTTCCGCATTTTATTATGCACATTGGGGGAGTGGGAGGGGAACACATTGCACATCCATCTCCTTAGCAATTCCATTCGCAGTTTCGCACTTGTAAGGGACCGACAGGCAGTGAAATAAATATTTTAAAATGAAAATAACCACAATGAAAGTGCAAGACGCGCTGTTTCTGCTTCTGAGTGTGCACGGCGTGTATGGAACATTATATTGCCGGCTGTCAGTTATGGTTGAAGTTCATTTGCATCCATTTATGACAGCTCGCCTGTGCGGTAAGACAGAAATCTATTTGCCAGCTAAAAAGTATAAATTGTGGGAAATTTCTTTATAAATTTTATGTGAGAAGTGAGAGCTTATGTAACTGGAATATGCATATAAGTGAATGCAACAGCACGGAAGCGTTTTATTATTTTGTTACTGGATATGCTAGGAGAGCACTTTTAAACGGGGAGACGTTACTTCGATTACCATTCGGATTGGAAGGATGGACGGTAAGTTTATCTATGAGAGTGTGAGGTGAGGAGCTACATTTGGGGGGTGTAAGATAGTCGGTTATTTATAAAGCCCGTATGACGTTACGTTTTTTCTCTAATTATTTTTTTCCCCGTTTTAATCACATTAAATGTAAATCATGTTTAAAAGTCAGCTGCGTGTAAAAGAGACAAAAAGGGGTAGCTACTGTTGGCAGAGCAACCAAAAATTTTCAAATGAATTTATTTTCAAATAATAGGTTCATTCGCGTACGCGGGCAGAATCGAACGCTATCGATATAAATCGATCGATCTCGCACAAAGTCTTAAGGGTGATGGCGTGTAAGTTCGGCCACCGCCAGTATAGTCAGCCTCTGGAATACAAAGTACAGCGCAATAGTTAATCCTTTGATCTTTCTTCCAACCGAAAAATATTACTCCCCTGGCTAAGATTTTTTTCTAAGATATTACTCCCCTGGCTTAGATTTTTGTGTCCAAAAACTTGCAACAAACCTGGTCCTGCGCTTCGGGCGTAAAAAAAAATATGTTTGCGTACAGTTTCCAAAAAAAAAAAAATAAAAAAATTAGTGGAACTGATTTTGGAAAAGTGATACAACTACTTATCCATTTGAGGTATTTGCATTTTGTGATTATTTTTATGTTAACTTTTAGTTTTATTATTTATTTAATTTGAGCTCTTATTTATTTTTTCCTTGTTGATTTTTTTCATATATAATGCGCTTAACAGTACTGTCAAGATTTTGCAAGAGGCACTGGATATAAACATAACGCGTGTTGACATTAAATCATGCAATGTCAAATCCATCAAAAGCATATCTACGGGAAGCAAATCAAACATCAAACCTGATTCAACAGCACGTATGAAGACGCTTGGTATTGTTTGTGTGAAGCTAAGATCACTGGAGCTAAAGCGGAGCATTTTAACCAAGAAGAAGAAGGTGAAATTAACTTCGTTTATGTTCGACGTTGGCGATGGAAACAAACCAATTTTCATCAATGAGAGTCTCACGAACATCAATAGAATGTTATTCAAGAAAGCAAAGGAACTTCAACGAGAAAAAAAAAATTGCTTATGTATGGGTTAGTAATGGGATTGTTTTGATAAGAAAAGAAGAATGTGGAAAAGTTTTACGTATTTGTTCATTTGATGATTTAAATAATTTAACATTGTAAATTCCTTTCTGTTTATCATGTTCGTTCTCAACAATCTCCTTGATGATCCTAATAATGACCTAATTACTCCCATTTGCCGATTTGATAATGAATTTTGTGCAAGTGTTTTTCATTGCGAGCAACAAATCAATAATTTTTTATACTGCATCAGAATATTCGTAGTTTAAGAAAAAACTTCGACCTGTTTTTATCTCACTTGGAGTCGTTTTAAACAAGCCTGATTTAATTTTTCTCTCCGAAATTTGGACTTTCGATGATGAAAAAAATACTTATGATATTCCCGGGTTTAAGGGCTGTATGAAGTGTAATAACTCGTATGCTGCAGGTGGCATTGCTGTTTATATTAATAACAAGTTCAGTAAATCTGTTTCGGGATGTGATAACATTGACCTTAGATGTTCGGACATGAGAAAAGTCTGTTGATGCCCATAATATTGTAATTTTTGGTGGCTACAGACTTCACGGTATGAGTAAAGATGCGTTTATTGAAGAGCTACGGTCTTTATTATCTGACGAAAAAGTTAGAAATCTTATTTTTGTTGGTGATATAAATCTGGATATCTTAAGCGAATCTCCAGCGGTTTTGAGGTACCTATCAATTATGAGTGCAAATGGACTAGAGTCATGTATAAATGTCCCTACTAGACAACCCTCTTATACGTGCATTGACCATATTTTTGCTAGGCTTCAGAATCGCTGACCACTCAGTGATCAGTCTTTTCGAATAAAGTATTGACAAACAAAATCCTTATTGTTCCTCGAATACCGTTAACCACTCATATCTAAAAGTTCGCTTATTACAAGAAAGCTGGGCAAACATATGGGAAATAAATGATCCGAATGTTGCTTTTCAAATGTTTTCCAATGTACTTCACAAAAATAAAAAATGTCATTATCTTTTTCTTATATTTTCCTAGGTATTGAATATATTGTATAACTATTAAATTGTTATTGTACTATAAAATCATAAGAAAATAAATATATTATCTATCTGTTATTTGAAGTTTATTTTTCTTGTTTCTTAACTTGAAATATTAAAAATAGAATATTTTTCTAAAATAAGTATAACTGACCTTAAGAGGCATTATTTTTATGATTATCCTAGGATCAGCCCACTCCGGCTGACTACTAAACACTACGTAATTTTTTTCCATAACATTCCATTCCAAAATGAATGGAATCTTCAATCTGTCTTGATTCGCCAACAAAATTCGATTGATTCTCTTTGTTTTGCGGTAGTACATTTACTAGAAAAATGGGGGCTGACTATGAAAGACTCGGTTTTATTCACTCGAAGTTGAACACAACTTGGGGATTTTTATTTTCAACTTGAGAATTTGCTTTTATCCACTCAAAGTTGACCCGATAAATTTAGGATATTCCGGAGTTGGGAAAATCGAAAGTTGGAAGTGACGAAAGTAATTATTATTAATTAAAATTTGAAATAATATATTATTTAAATTATTGTAGCGAAAATTGGTCACAGTCTGATTCGAGCAGTGAAGAGGATAAGAATTTGGTCTGTGAGAGACGGCAATAATTGAAAAATGGGTCGACCATGACCTTATCTATCGTTTCCGCCTCTCAGAGCGGACGAAAATGTTGGTGCTCCATTTTTTAACGAATTAGTTGCCGTGCTTCTAGAGAAGGTATTGTGCATCGCGAAAGTATCGAAATTTATTGTATATTTTATTGTGATTTTCCTGTGTAAATTAAATCAGTAAAAACCTTGCGCTGGGAACTGCTGCAAACAGGACATGACATATTCGTGAAAGCAAAATGCCCTCGAACCAATTTAAGTTTTATGGGGATATCTACTCTTTAAAACGAAAACCATAGATAAAGAATAAAAAGTAAACGAAGTATGCTTTGCCCGTAACGAAAATAACGGGCGAAATGCAAATCAAAAGTTGAAACCGACATAATATGTCGGCTAATATTGAGATGGGCCTAAATTCATTACGTTTTGCATTTTTTGGTATAGGTACAACTTTAGCCATTTTCCACTGTGATGGGTATACGGCTGATGTTTAAACCGAATTAAAAATATGCGTAATGAACGGGATGATTGGTTGTTATATGAGCTTCAAAAATTTGGGGTTTATATCGTCGAGCCCGGCTGCATAGGACTTAATAGAGAGCAGACTTTCAACGACTGCAGCACAATCGACATTTCGAAAACCGAAAAAAGGTACTATGGGTTCACATTGAATTGATAAAACCCTGTGTGAATTGCCGATTGAGTACATTGCAATTGACATTTTCAAAGCGGTTCAACTTTGGCTTGGCGATGCCATTACTACGAAGAATACTCCACAGTTTACGGCTTCCGAGGGAGGGATCGAGTTTTTTTCGAATATACTTCGAATTTTGAGCTCATAATTTCCATTACAACCTGGTTGCGAAGAGACCGGTGCTATACCTGTCCAAAATATTTCATACAAAAATATTTACCTAAGGTTCTTAAGGCAATTTTACACAGCATATTTCTCTGGGTGTATTTTGTGTCATATCCCAGGGATATTTTTGAAACAGCAAGTAGGGCAACTTCTGAATTTCAACTGCGGGGTTAAAAATTAAAGAAGTGCATAAAGCAATTTTCAACTTGCCGCCCAACTCTCTATTTCAAATCAACTACGAAATTGTCCAACCTCGGAGTTATCCGAAAGTTGAACGATATTGAATAAGACGGCCCTAATCGTTCTCTAGTTGTCTGCTACCCTGTTCTTATGAAAATCTGTAAATTAAATTTGAGCTGACTACTACTGGAACTAAGGTAACCGACTACTCCAAAATCATATCTACTTCACTTATTTTGTAATTAGTTTGCATACGGTAGCTAAATAAATAAATAAATTCCAACAGGACCATAGGCCTAGCTTCTCACAACCATTCGTGTTATGTGTTTTTTTTTTAGTTTTGGAACGAGTGGAATCTACAATTTTATGCCGAGTCAAATTGAGAAGTTCTTTCATGACAGTTGTTATCCTCTCGGATGTTTGTCAGACGTTTGCGAGAGGTGACGCAGTGGAATAAAATCAGAAGTTCGAATTTGGGTTTTTTTCGGAATTCGAACCTGGGTCCCCTCGCTTAGTAGTCCAAAACACTAACCACTAAGCCACTGCTCATCAGATAGCTATTACACTTAAAAATATTAGTATTTTCCAAATACATATATGCACTTCAAACATTCAGATAAACCAAATTCGTGATTAAGTAGTCAAATAATGTATTTTCAAAAAAATTATTTAAAAGTTTGACTACTGGTGTCATCAACCTACATGTTCTTATTAAGAATGACAGAAAAAACGGAAATCAGCAAAATAACGAGCAGTTCCCCTCTTGGCTCGAAACAGCTCAGAGCGAATAGGTCGGTAGGTAATAGGTATGTCAAATGCACAAAGTCGAAACGAAAAAAAATGCGTCTTAAAAATTAATTGCGCGCGAAAATATAGAAAATTCGGCGGCGGTCAAATGTTCTTGCAGAACGTTAAATATTTTGCAGAAAAGTAAGTAACATATTTATAACATATATATAAAGGAAACACATTACTTTCTGTTTTTTTATTTCAGTTAATTCAGATTTTTATTTCTTTATTTATTTATTTACTATTTCATTTAACATGATATCAAATTAGAAAAGTATGTTGAATGGGGTTGGAAAAAAACAATTTGCGGAAAACGTAGCGGGCAACTTAGCTCTCTTCTTGGCTGCTTATCGACTGACCCTTTTACTTTTCTTATAAATATTACCTCAAGTAGGTATTTTCTTTTCTTTTTTCATATCGCCTTTCTACACTTCTCGGCTCTATTTTACGCATCAACGCATCAATTATTCCACATTTATTTGTGATATTTGTATTAGATTTCAAAGATGTAAGTGGCTCAAAGTAGCCCGAAGTCTTACCACGTTCTTTGGAGTTAACCTGTGCATTTTGAGCTCTCTGAGAGTAGCGCCCAATTTATTGAGTTTGAATGATTTTATGGAAAGTACGCGAATAGATTTAATTTGAAAATGTAAAAAAAGTTATTTGAATACATTATTCAAGCATTTTTATTAATATGTCTACATTAATAAGGAAAATTCCTATCGCGAATTTTTGTTCGTACTGCTCTAGTTTAACTTGTCATACGGGCTTAACGAGAGTTCACAAAAAATTGCTCACAACGGAGCAATATTAATGTCAAAGTGTATTAGGAGAGATTAGTAGATATACTAAGAAGCCACTGCCAAGTTTTTTAATAAATTATAAACGTTTTTTAACCTATATACATCTAGTACTAACCTCAGAACGGGCGCGACGCAAATTTATGTCAAACAGACCTAAGAATTGACACCAAACACAGTTTGGGGAATTCTCTTTAAATAAATATTAATGAAATGACGGCAAAAATAAAAACCAAAATATTTAGAGTAATTCACCACAACTTTCAAAAATGCAGGAATGGGAAGGGGAAGCCCGCGATTTGTTATAAGCTCTTGAATATTTAGCTATGTTATCAAATCTGTAGCCAGATTAAAACTCTTCATCATCAAGATATTTAAACATATCGCGACCTTCAAAAATATAAGTATCCTGGGGAACCATTGCTTTCAAAATCCTTGCAAATAAAGTTGAAAATTTAGATTTTGCAAGTAGGAATGACAGATAGGATGATTGACAGTCCATACAGTAGGTAAGCGATAAAATGTCCTTTCAAGGTTTAAAATTGAATACCAGCTTTTAAGGATAAAGAGGGTTTTATGTCGACTATAATTAGCAAAACACTAATATGGACATTGTCGCGTACTAAAATAATTTTAAAGTGAGCTTTATCCGACTATAATTTTGCGCCATTGTTTTTGGCTTTACGGCTCCATGAAATTATGCCCCAATGAAAAGCGGCCCCAAAAAAAATGAAAAAAGGCCCCACAAAAATATATAGTAAGCAACAATAACGTTTGATAGTCTGATTGGGGTGATTTTTAATTTTCTTAGGGCGTTTTGTCATTGATAATTTGGGGTAAAATTTAATTTTTGTTTGCGAAATTATACCCCAGTTGCGCGAATTTTTAACTTTTACTTTCTCAAATTTTCTAAAGTTAAAATTCGCAAGTTATATTTGAAAACCTGAACTGACTCTTGATTTTTTTTTCTTTAATTTTCTAAACCTTAAAGTAAGTTCAGGTTTTCAAATATAACTTTAGAAAATTTGAGGAAATAAAAGTTAGATATTCGCGCGAATTTTTAGCTTTTACTTCTCAAATTTTTTTTTTTTTTTTCAACACGTGATCACTGCAATTTCGTCACCAAACTGATCGATTTGTACTCAAAAATTCAATTCTCAGGAAGTTATTTTGTCCTTGAAACGATTGACGCCGTTGAATCAACGGTATACTTCGTTTTTTTTTCTCGTAGAATTTTGTTTTAATACCAAAATAAGAAAATGAAAAATGGCCCCAAAATATGTAAGAAGACCCCAAAACAATGAAAAACTCCCCAAACTCGTTATCATTTTTGTTGTTGCTTGCCATGCTTTATTTTGTGGCAATTTTTCATTTTTTATGCAAACAATTTGGACCCATTCTGCATTTATTTGGGGCAATATTGCATATATGGAATGGGGTCATTTTGCATTATGAAATATTACTCTGTTTTTGGGGTCCTTTTTTTCATTTTTGTAGGGCCATTTTTCATTGGGGCTTTATTTCATGGAGCCGGTTTTACTATATGTCGAATAAAAAATTGCACCTTCTTCACTTCTAACAAAAGCCTGAAAAACTTCGTGACAAAGTCTCCTCATTTCGTTGACCTCTTTCTCCGTAAAATTCATCCAAAAAGTTTCATACAAACGAATCGTAGTTTTGCGAAGCAAATCGTAGAATCCTGTATGGTTGCCAACTATTTATTCACTGAACGACAGTTGCTGACCATATCCTGAAAAATTTGAAGTATACCGAACTCATCGCAGTTGCTTAAAAAAGTGTTGACCTAATGAGAATAATCCCCCAAGATCCTTCGCACTGCACACGAACTCCTAAGTAAGTTTGTTCCAAACCGCTATTCCCAATGTTAATGAACCCCAACCGTCTGGACAGTTTAAAAAAATTAACTTAAGTAGCTTAAGGGAATCTCTCACCCCTTTTTAGTGCTTTCAAAAGAAAGAAAAAGTTAAGCAACCCCCATATATCTATAGACCAAGAGCTCCTCAATTCCGTTTACTTCTACCGTTTATTGTGGTATCAATTCGGTGAAAGTGGCATGAGTTCCACAAGAGCAAAAGCGCCCAACAGAATAAAAAAGAAAAACCCCTGCACATCCGGTTGGCAAAGGAAAAAATAAGAAAGAAAAACGGAAATCCCTTATATATCTTAGCACACCTCCGACAAAAGTCCTTAAGACGAAAGCCAAGAAGAAGATGATGACAATAATGTTGCAAATGTGTTGCAAGGCAAAATATTAAGCTTAAGGCCCCGCAAATCCTCTTATTGTTGAAGGAGAGGGTGGCTGCGAGACAGGAAGACGTTTTATTCTCACAAGAAAAGGGCAAACGGCACAACCCCGTCTATCCACCGACATCCGTGTGGCTTTGTTGTCCGTGCTGAGTTGGTTTCCTCTTCTTCTTTTTTTCCTATTTTGTCAGAGCAGGTGGTTGCAATGGACTTACCTCACCTGGTCTAGTGCGGTCTTCCGTCTCTTTTTAGCTCCATCCCCCACTGTGGCCGATGAAAAGTTTACTTGTCTCGTACGTAATTTTTTTTTTGTTGGCCTGACTCCTTGCTATATATTAATACACCTGGTCAAAGTTTGCTTTGTAAATTGAGAACGACTAAGGCGGAGGGGTGGCTGCCTTTGTGTTGGCATTCAGCCAGTTAAATATAACTGATAGTCAAGGATTAGGGCTGACGGCTCACCGGCCAAGTCAATTGTTGAAAGTTGAAGGACCAACAGATTATTTCGTAGAGAGGAGTTGTCGAGTGTTTTTCTTTTGCGCGATAATCCTTCGCAAGCAGCGCGTTGATCTCATTGATGACTTGGGACTTTGGTTCGAAGATGAGACTTAATCGCTGGCGGATTGTGATTGAACTAACGCGGATTTCGGTTTTAGTAGCGTTGATAAATGAGTCCTTGGGTGGCTTTGTAAACTTGCCTAATTTGGCGTCAATAAAGTTGACTTGCCAAATGCAACAACACTGAAACAGTGAGTGAACATGAACAGTGTGAAGCAAAACCCCACTTCATTCACCTGGAATAAATATAAGGAGCTGCGAGATGCCAGCGAGGACGATTCACTTTGCTTTACTGCTCTTTGTCAGATCCAAGTGAAAAGGTGAATACAAGTGACTTGGCATATCACCGTTTACGGCATCAGCAACGACGGCAGACACCGACGCTGCTACCCCGAGGGTAGAGATCCCTTCAGAGATGGAAATGCATGGAGATGTCGTCCTTCAGCACGTCATAAACGTATTATGCACCCTTCACTGGATTTTATGGACCACAATGGTCTTCTTGACTACCCCAGTAACAGGTACGTTTGGATCTCCGGATTAGGGATGAGAAAAGTTCGTCACGTTGCCTTGGGAATAGCCCAGTTCTTCCGGTTTGAGTATTGCATGCGCAGAATGGGTGCATAAGTCATAACATATTGTGTCTGCCCTCTTAGTCATTTAGACTTAATGAAAAGAGACGTATTTCGTCATAAATCTCCCGCTCTAAATGATTTCAGTCAACAGACACTAATGGCATGTCGGCGTGTGGCGTCGAAATCACGCGAACTCCATATGAAGCCATACCCGACTGACAGGCTTCTTATGGCAGTCTAACGCACGCACTTGGCAACTTATTTGCGGAACCCACCCTGTGAGCTGGAAGAACACAGGGGAAACGTCAACCGCACTGGTAATTTGATATCACAAAGCCGCCGCGGGTGTAAATTTAGAGTTAGAGAGAAGCTTATGCCAACGTGCGAAATTGGCAGCCGTCAACAGTTAAGAGTCAACACATTAACCAAACACCTGGCAGCATTCCTTTGTGGCAGCGCGCCCTTACACCGCCAATAGACGTATTATATGGTTGGCATTAGTCAAATTAACCGGTAAATTAAGGAAAATTTCACCACTCGCAAGTCGCAAGTCGTTTGGATACACCAAGACGGGTGGGGGGTTCAGGTTTTCATGGGATGGGAGTGTAAAGCCCTCGATTTACCATTCAGCGCGAAGTTGGTTGCGAGTGAGTGCAGTATAAGGGGAGCACCTTGTGTCGCGTGATTGTTTCCATCATTCATCGATTCACACGGTGCTTTAAGTTGCTTTCCGGGGGAGTGTCTATAAAAAGTCCAAAGAAGCGTGTTTGACAGCAGCGCGAGGCAATGTCATTCAGAGTCCATTTTGGAGCAGGATTTTTATGTGCTTGTGGGGATTGCTTTTGAGACGCATGTGGATCTGGGCACTCATTCAGTAATTTTTCAGACGATTATCGTCGAAACGATAGACCTCCAAAAGTAGCAACTAAATGCCAAAATTACTAGTTTGAGACCTTAATCCAGTTAATTTTCCACAAATTTAATGAAAGCGGACGATAGTGATACAAACTCGGGCAGAATATAACTTTTGTTGGTCATCGAAGTTTCAAAAACGATATCGTCCCGACGATTATTGTTATACGGAATCTGCTCCCTGGTTGGTCTTAGTTAATGGGTTGGACTATGCGGCCTGCAATCGGAGCTTTTAACTTGTTTTAACCAGAGCGGATCTTATTTCTTGACACAAATAACATTTTTATTTAATTTATTTATTTTTTATTCATTTATTTTAGGTAACATTAAATGTCTTACAACTTCGGTCGAGTAAGCTGCAAGTTTATTGTAAGTCTTAACGAAACTCTGAAATGTATTCAGTAGTTCAGATCAGAGTATATCCATTAATGAGTAGGGACACTCTCCACGTGTTTCTTATCAGTTTACAATTTGCAGTACATATACACGAGAAATAGACGGCACTAAAAGTGCTCTAGTAAAAGAGGGATGGAAGAGTAGTTGAACTATTTCAAAATGTGGTACAGGGTGTGGCGTAAAAAAAAGCAAAATCAATTTGTAATATTTCTTATTGAACATTTTATATCTAATATATATTCACATGTGTGCTACACTTAAATATTTTTGTTTGTTGGCACATTTTTTGTTATTTTTATTGAACTGTTTTAGAATAAAGTAAACCTGTATTCGGACGTAAGAAATACCTTATTTTGATCTTTGCAACAATTGTAATGAAATTCACTTTTCAAAAAGTTGAAAATATTCCCCTCAAAATTATTTAAGTAGTACATATTTGGAATACAAGAAATAAATTTTTGTTCAAGATTCTCTAACGAGTCTAAAAATTCTTGATTGGGCCGTGTCAATTTCGCATCTTCATATTCTTTAAAATCTGTAAAAAGGGAGGAAACGTTATGTTGCGGACTCAATTTTAACTCACACTTGTGGTTTAGGCGGTATTTTTTTAAAATATAACCTGTGAAATAGTAGAATGCATTATCAATACCAAAGTTTACAGTTTTATAATCAGGTTCAGTTTTGAAAGCGTAAACCAGATTGTCCTTATTTTGTTTTTGTGGTTCCATCTGCACTTCAATGTCTGGAAGTTCCATGTTCTTCATTCATGTTCAAACCCCTCTGTTTCGTTAGACGTGACTGAATGATCAATATTACCTAAGAAAATATAATTCATCAATTTTATGGTATTTTACACTCAGTGTTCGTTATTACCTTCTGTTATATTGGAAATATTTTTCAAAATTTCCAAATTAGGTGTTGCCGACCGTTTTAAGCGCATCATTGACTTGGCATACATGTCTTTCGCAGATCCTAGAATCCCTCGAAAATTTTTCATGTATTAAGTGTTGTTTGTTTATTCAGTTCAACCACTTTGCTTTTCTAAAAAAAAATTAAAAAATATGACACAGATTTATATTCGTTCTTGCCCGATCTATAACTTATATTGCTTACCTCTCACTATTATCCGGTATTTTGAAATATTTAACTCCAACATTTCCTTTCTCCTCTCGCCCACATGCCAAACATTTAAAATACTGTTTTCCCATTATTTTATTTAGAGTTTTTAAACTATGCAAACTTGCACTTCAACTTCACTATTTCACTACTTTTAATTGTTTGCCACACGCGCAGACACGGAACAGCCTTTCTTTCGTCAATTGATGATATAGAACGACTGATAACAATCCAATTCCGGCCCGCCTTTAAAAATACGTGCGAAAAAAATGTAAACAATTCCCTCTACAGCCAACCTAAGTTATTAGTGTGACCATCTGCTATGAAATATATTACCTAAAAAGTGCTGGCAATAAACCTTAAAATCATAAAAAATGGTTATTAACGAAGTCGTAGCAAAGCAAAATGGTTGAATTTCGTGATATAGAATGGAACATTTCTTTTTCATGTCCATAACAAAGACCATTTAATAAATAACCAATGGCAAAAAATACAAATATTACCAATTCTACAAAAGCAAAGCTGGCAACCTGATCATATAATTCATACCTGCATCAGAGAATACTAATTTACTGACAGTCATTCCGGCCCGCCTTTAAAAATGCTTTATGAAAACACCCACAATCGTTCGTCGTACGCAGCAAGCCCCATGCAGTGGTACAGGTTTTTTTCTTCTCAAGCAGTCGTTGTATTCAGGTAAAAAGGATTCTTTCGACCTGCTTCCACTTATTGTACGATTTTTTCTTCATTTTGCTTTGAGGTAGTAGCAAACTACTCATTAATAGATATACTCTGGTTCAGATGTACCACTACTACAGCATTATGACGAATTATCCTAAGGGGTAGTGCATTGGACTACTACGCAGGTGGACCTATGTTCGATTCTCAGTGCGACGCATGTAAGTAAAATGTAAATTATAACGAATACGTAAATATAAACTGCATGAAAATTGCAAAAAGTCATTGAAAATATTTATTATTAAGATAAAAAAAAAAATAAAAAATTAAGAAAATGTAAAACTGAAAAACACAATAAAAAATTTGATATTTTTTTTTTTTTAATTTCTGAGCTCCTATAAAGTTTCCTACCTAAGTGTGAGATGCTTCTTTTGCGAAGCAATTATCTATCGTGGATAACAATTGCCATCCACAGGACGTCTTAAACAAGTAAATACCTGCATTAAAGTGCGCCATATGTGTTTACATTAGGCCTTATGCCGTTAATATTGGGGGAGGTGAAATAGTTTTGATAGCACCTTACCGAAGTCAAATTGTTACTTGGAAATGCATTCTAAAAATTAGTGCTTCATTCAGTACGAGTTCTCCTTTTGTCATAGCACACTCTCTGCATATGGAGTTGTCTTAAAACATTTACGCTGTTCCCTGCACTTATAGATGACTAGGTCTCTTAGACTTCTATAAACTAAGTGGAAAATTCTTCGTTTAAAGTGACAGAAAGCGGTTAAGTCCACCTTTGACTTTGACAGAGTCTGATTCTGCGCAAGATGTATAGCTGTAGATGTTCAGTGTCATAAACCTGTCCTTGAATCCCTGCGTCATTGTTCGGGAAAGGGTTCAACTACTCCAACTGTCTCCCAAGCCCTAAACCTGCATAACCTGTAATCCGTCGCTGAATTCCAGGGCTTAGTACAATTGCTTGTGGTTATAGAAGAGCTTAGGTAGACGAACCCATCCAATAATCAAGTTTCTACGTGCTATCCAAAACACCGATGGTGATGCCTCTTCTTGCTGTAGGTCCTCGTATGTATCTTCTTTTCTTTTCCCACCAATCATTGCCGAGTCAGTTTCAATACTCACAAATTCACCACCACATGACAATGGTCTTCCTCATATAATATATAATGAAGACCCTATATAATATATAAGGAAGATCATTATGTATGTCCAGTCCATGGCATCGGCGTCAACATTGTAGCTTCGGAATTGGATTGTGATTGTCGTAAGATTTTTTAGAAAATTATAGCCCCTCGTAGACCTTTTCTGACATTAAACTGTTCGGTGTTGTTCCAACCCAATTAAGTGGATTAGCTCTGAAATTTGTAATTTTAGAATTCAGTTGCTAAGTTTTGGAGGTCTATCGTTTCGACGATAATCGTCTGAAATGTTACGAAATTAGTACCCTGCCTTATTTTTAATATTTCGTCGATGGTAGACCTTTTTCAGACCAAAATCGCTCTATTTGTAGACCTCAGTATTTTACCATCAGCTGTAGGCCATCAGTATCTTGTTTGCGATTTTGAGAAGGTTTTAAATATTTTAAAGAGGCATTTTAGTCGGCTTATGTCAATGAATTTCAATTGAAGTTCTGTCCATACCCAAATGCAAATTATCTCTTCAAATTTAGATATGGATACACTCACTCACTTGAGTTCGGTCAAGTTGACGGGATGCTTGCCTACGATCGTCTCCCTGGTATATGGTCTGACAGCAAGATCTTGGTCGTGATCGTCATCGCTGTTAAAAAGCCTGCAAATGTGTATTTCTTAGAAATACACAGCCTCGAGAGTGACTCTCCACAATAATACCATGCGCATTTTTGTTGGTGTCGGATCGGTCTTTTTCAGCCTTTTGGTATGTAATTTTTGATTCTATGAAGTCTCTGCCGCTCTTTTCTTCTCTACCTACTCAAAAGTTTAGTAAGCGGATTTGCTCTCGGCTCTGATCTTTGTGTGCAGTGTTACCAAATATAACTCTAACCTGACTACATGAACTTGCTGCCTGCAATCGTTATCGAGCCATTTGTGGGGATACCTTCTTTAGGGTGTCCTGGTAAAATCTTGCACATAATAAGAGGTCGCACTTCCAGGCGCCGCTGCTACTCGGTTTTAAGACCTCAATGTCGCGACACGGAACTCCGCAAGAGGTTCGACAAGGGCTCTGGCATCATTTTACGATTGCAGGGGTTTTTCGTCGAATTTTCTTAGAGTATTTACTCAGTTTTATTCTCATAAGACTGTTCGACAAGTGATTTATCTGTAAGGTTGGTAATATATAAGTTTGTCCAAGTCATTGTACATAGAGAACTGCAAACGTCTTATACGTTGGGGATACACCTTCCGTTTCGTCGATTGGGATCAATAATTATTTTTTTCAAAGGCAGCTTTTGGCAAACTTATAACGTTCCAAAAGCCCACTCTAAAAATCCACTTCAGTAGTTTTCAAAAGGTGTAATGTTAGGTGATGTTGTTGTCCAGTAGTTGTCACTCTTTTAGGGCGCATATGTGCCGCATTTCGAGGAAGCGTTTCTTATAGTTCCTCCCAACAATTGCTGGGGTATTACGTACACAAGTTGGCAGATGTAAGCTGGCCATTATTTTATGTTGTTGTAGATTTGATGTCAGTGAAGGGTCGCCATGTAAAACTGTCAAAATGACAAAGGGGGTACCAAGATTTTTCGTCCAGTTAAAGGCCAATTAACTTTTTTCGACTCCCATAAGTTACATCCAATTTGACTAAATCTATCGCCAAGTAGATTGTACCTAGAATGCAGGTAAAAGGCTGTCAATGAGATTTGTTTTGTCCCATTACCACAGTAAAAAAAAAAAAATATTCTGGTTTAGCTCCTCCATTTAGAGACGTACTTGCCATGCAACCGCGAATACCTTGTCTGACCCGATATACCTTCCGCAGATCACCCAGTATAAGTAACGCGGATTCGCCCGTTAAACTCCATATTTCCCGTCAGATTTTGTAAACTTTTTAAAAAAAAACTCTCCATTAGAGATAAGTAAGGTAAAGGCCAACTTTTCTCAGAATGAGGTCAGAGATTGCACAAATCACGAAAACATCATCTCAACAATGACGCCCCCAGTCGAGTCCTGGTTAACTCCAAAGGCCAATTTCCCGTCATGCACACATCGCAATGCCATTCAAAAAACTCTTTCACACTTCTAACCATATAACATACGCAATTTTCTCCTCCTACCCGGTCAAAGTACCATCTTGACCAGGACTGGAAAATTTTTCCAAAAAAACTTATTCCCAACTACCAAATACAGTTGTTAACTTAACAGTTCGTTGTTCCACTTGCGTCCTCAACTTAACCACAGAGAGATTGAGATTGGACATACAAGAAAAGTTGCACAACTTTTTCTGGAACTGAAAACTTTATAGTCTCCATCGCATGGCAAGGAAGTACCCAAAGGAGATAATTCAAACTCCAAACAAACTTGGGGTCTTATTTAATTAACTCCAACTAAGTAAGCGTCATCTTCTCCGTCGTCCATATGAAATTTGAGCTGAACTCTGTTCTCGTAATAACTTTATTATCCCGTTTGGGACATGAAAGGATAATCTAAGAGGGATGGCGATGCTGCCATGAACCTCATCGCAATTATGTACATCACCAGTAAGTGTTTGGTGATTTTGAATTTTGAATTATTTTTTAAACTGGCTTATTAGAAAGGAAGGGTACCTTTTTTCCGATTCCGAGGTTTAAGACATACACTTATTATAATAAATGAGCTGATGGTAGCCAACTTCGCGTTGGTTCCAACATAAGCGCTAGCTCTCGTGGTTCGGAGCCAAATAAATTGGAAACTCACATCTGATGTTTCCATTTCGTTGCAGATAGTTTTGCATAATATGACTGTGTTATTTCGATTAATCGAATAAAGATTTAAAATAAAAAAAAAGGAAGTGTTGTATAATTGGTTGCAATTTGCAATATGATTCAAGTTTCTCTGATATGATGAATTGTCATGTACTTGAATGTGATATTCTTGACAATCATAAGCATTTATTGATCAGAAATGTGATTGAAATATACGCTAAAGTGTTATTACATTATATTTCTAAAATTTATAATGAAAAACAGCATAAAAAACTAATTCGCAATAAATATACGAAAATTGTGCAATTTATGGGTCAATGAAAAACGATTTTTTATTCAAATTTTGTTGGTTCCATCTATTATTAATTATTTGAACTAGCACAATTTCGAGATGACATCTATTGTAAACAATGCCGCAACAACTTGAATTTCAACCGTTTCACTTGTCAAATCCACTCGCTCCCAATAGGTGGCTCTAGCATTCTATGGAGAAATCCAAGATGGTTGTCATTTTGTTTCACTTATTTTTCACATAGAACCACGAGCGCTAGTTATGTTGGCGTCATTTTCCGGGGCAGGGATTGTATGGAAGTGGCATTTCACTAGCAGTCAATCTCCCTATATAGTCAATGGGTCCAACATTAGCGCTAGCGCTCTTGGTTTAGAGCGGAATAAATTGGAAACAAATTATAAGAAGCAGAACAAATTATGTTTTCTGGAGTTAATTATTAAAATAACTTTTCTTAAAAATAAGTTTAGAATACATTTCGTATTATAAGTTGAACAAGGAAGTACGTTTATTAAGAAGCTCGCCTGTCCTATATTTGTAAAATTCAGAAGCAATTCTATCCGATCCTGAGGACTTTCCATCGTTTAGAAAATTTAAAGGACATCTTCCAGAGTTATGAATCTATCCAAAATAATATTTCAAAATTTGTAAAACTGTCCAGAAAACTTTGTTGATTGAAATATATGCAAAAGTTATATTGCATAATATTTCCCAAAAAAATAAAAATACAAAAGATGTAAAAGATCGGAAAAAACTCATTCGTCGTAAACTTACGATAAATGTTCCATTTGTTTAATTAAATGGTGGAGAAATAAATGCATTAGGACGCCACGACAATTCTTTAAAGTTTTAAAATTCATCTGACGTCCGACGCGATATCTGCACCTCGCTAACTGCTACGCAATAGTTGGACGAATTCGCCACAGAAGCAATCCAAGATGGTTGGCATTTTTTTTACACTTTTTATCGTTAGTTAATTTTTAATTATTATTATTAGAAATTTTTTAGGCGGAGCTAACGTGGAACTGACATTTTAGTACCAGTTCATATTTATAGAACGTCAATGGTTTAAGAACAGCTGATCTAAATTGACTGTGGATAGGATACTATATACCAATATAAATGAGCGGAGATTTTAGGTGATAAACAAATAGAGAGTACACCCAGCGATGCCAGTTAACAAGATATATCTTTTTTTTTAAGATATTTGAGCTCCAAAATATGAACAAGACTTTTTACCTTGAATTCATCAATTCATTTTCTAAAACTAACAAATTAAAACAACCTTTTCTATTGAAGACAAAACATTTTCTATTAATTGCATTATTATTTGTATAATGTGAGTCGAACAGAGCTCATGCACAATTTCTGTTTTTTAGTTTCTATCTACTCTAAAGAAACATAAAATTCAACGGATTTGATATTTTATCAACTGATCATTTTTTGGAAAATACCTATTTAGGAGTAAAAACAGCGGATGGAAACTTCGTATATCCACTCTTAAAAGATTTAAATAAAACAAAAATTTGTAATCATTTGAGTACTGCAACAGTTGAAAGTTTTATCTTTGCAAAACATTTGTTGCGATTTAATGAAGCGGCACCGAAATTCTAAGTCATTTTAATTCATTATTCAAAAGTTATAAAAAGCAATAACACTTATTTATGAGCAAAGTTTTTTTTATCGATATTTATGTGATTTATCCAAATATTTATATACCTAACTACTATAACTTTGTCGAAAAAATAAATTCAATTTTTTAAAGTTATTAAAAATTGTATTTTATATTTCGTTATTTTTATATGTCGAAAAAATCTTGAAAAAAAGATTTTTTATTTCGGAAAACAAGAATTTTAGATTTTTCATCTGGCAACGCCGAGTACACCCCGCGTAAACACTTTTGGACATATTATTCACTCCGGGTGTAACTCAGGCTTAAGTTAATTTTACACCCGATCATTAATCCGCATTTTTTAAACCCGACAATTTTAACCTATATCCATATTATTCACTAAAAAACATGGATTAACCCCGCTGGATTAAAGATGGATTTAAAAGCGAATTTAGAATACTTTAAACCGTTTTAGACCCACGTAATGTCAAATTTAACAAAAATAACACTTTTTTTTTGTTTGTCACCTGGAAATTGATTTCATTTATAGTGTGCTGATTTTTGTAGGTATTTTAATTAGTAATAGTCATTGGGCTTTACTAACCCTAGAAAGACAATCCACGTCCACGAGACGTATGGCGCGTGACAATTGTGTGATAACTTTTAAATTCTAAACCGCAGCGCGTTGACTGTCTCAACTATATATAAAAAAAATCATTAATTTATTTTTTTTGAATAGTATCTGTATAATTAAATAAATTACTTATAAATAATAAGAAGTTCATATGTTTAATTAAATACACTAATTGGCGAATGAGACGTATGATTATCTTTTACGCTCTTTATTTTATGATTATCTTTCTAGGGCTAATAATCATTTCTAACCTTCACACTAGATATTTTGTAGGTCACAATATGCAATTTTGTGTGGAGAATTTCGCCATTGTGAGTTCGAAAAATTTAGCCTGGACACTAAAAATTATTATTAGTACCGCGGATTGTATTTAGAGCCCTAAGCTTAAAATTGACAATTGTCATAAAGTCTACACTAATTTGTACATAAGGGTAAAGTATAAATATCAAACATTTCTTAAATACATATTCATATTAGTAATAAACGCGCAATTATAACGTTGACATGTGCGGTATTTTTCACTTCAACTGTTTTTAAATAAAGTTACAACGGGAAAAAATTTTCTTTTTCATATATTTTTGTACACTCTCCACACGGTTTTAGACAAAACAGTGCATTAGAAGAATCATGTAATATAGCCTCCAAAATGCCCAGAAGTATTTCCGAAAATCAAACACATCGTAAGGCGTAGTACGCTGCTCGAGCTAAACTAAATTTTATCTGGTCTCCAACTTTTCTCTCCAAACATCAGCTATAGTCCTAGCTAAATTTTGATATAGAGTGCGACGTGGATAAGTGGTACAGAAAAAAATCTATTCAACTATTTCTGATTCTAGGTATTTCTCGTCCATGTAATAATTAAAAAAGCTCATGCTTGCATACTTTTCCGCAACAGAACAACAAATACACAACGATCTGTCACAATTTAGCCTGAGAAAATGTGCCGACGCATTAAATGGCCACGCTAAATTTTGACAGACACATGAAGTACATTCTGAAACAAAAGTTTGATTATTTAGCTCGACTTGCGTACCACTCAGCTATAGTTTAGCTCAGCTAAATTTTGGAGAGAATTTCGTATGGAAGTAAAAATGTAGCTAGAGCAGCGTACTAAGCTTAATCGTCGATGCAACACCGCTTATGCATTCGATATTTTCGACAATGAGGAAGACGTTAATTTACCATCAGCTCTCCGAAGAATTCGTCTTCGGATGTCGAGGACATCAACATTTCATTCATTTCACGATGGAATCCATTTTTTTTTTGTAGCTTCTTGCTACTTTTTATTTTCTATTTCACTTTTCTACTTTTCTTATTTCTCGCAATAATATGAATATAAGTTTTAACCCGAGTTATAGTACTTAAACTGATCTCCAGAGCGCGTTTAAATGCAATCAGATTAAGCGCTGTCAAGTTTAAAAACTGAATTTATTTTCGGGTTTAACGACTGAATGATATGGACTTGGGTTTAGTTTTTGGGTTAAACTCACTTAAACTCACGGGTGTAAGCTTTAACCCGGATTAAAGGGAGTGAATAATATGGTCGTTACAGCTGTATATATTTGATTCCCTTACGACGCCTCTACGATGTTGTTTAGTTAAACAGTAGCTTTGGACTGTCACCGTTTAAATCGTGCGTCTGTTTTCGACTCATTTCTTTTACCACTTCCCCGCTTGGAAAATTCAGCAAACCACCGTTCCATTGTCGTTGAACAAACCTTATTAATTTTCCGCAACAGCCTCTCCTTTGAGTCCGCGATAAGCGATTCTGAAAGCTACCCACGACCGCATTCGACAAAGCAACCGCACCTTTGAAAAAACTTCACTTGAAGTTCCGCAACATCCTACAATTTCAAGTTCGATTCATTAGCTCTTTAAGAAGTTGAGAAGGCAACCCAACATATTACGATAGCTCTCTCAACGCAAATGCCTGTAATCTGAAGTCAGGCATAACGGCAATAATGATTGATAGAGACTGAAAGATAAACAATTCATCGCTTCCATGAGCACTATGCCAGGAAACTTTTGTAATAAAAAAAAATGAGATCTTTCCGCAAAATAAACCACCCCGCAGGCAGCTTTAGCAAATCAATATCCATCCCCCATGTCTTTCATAAGCCAGACATCACCTTGCATCCGTCATATTCAATGGCCTTCGAAATTGAGTGTTCAATCTTAATCAATGAGTAGTGATGTCACCTTGATTTTCCCTGTGTGTTGGTGATGGCAACTATCGAGCGTCACCTTGACACTCGCAAAAGTTGCATAAGGAAGACACACGCAGCACCCGCTCATCCCCCATCGGGCTAAATGAGTTGCCCAAGTTCGTCTATTTGCATGCCGCCTCATTAATTGTCATACCACATTCCTTCGCGCCCACACCCCGACCCCAACCAACAACAACTGTCAAGTGACAGAACTGCCGCAGGCGTCTTAATGAAAATTGTTTTGTTTTTCGGCAAACAAAGTTTCGCCAAGAGTACTTGTTGCCGAATTAAGATCCGCTGGTGGAATGGGCGCACGACAAGATAATCTCTTCAAGGCGAGGAAAATTTAAATTCCTGTCCTGGCTGCGCGCCAACGAGTTGCCAATAAAACAACACTAAAACGGATCCCGGAATGAAGTAATAATGGCTGCTATTGTTGCAATAGTTTCTCGGTTTACCACCGGGCCGGGCGCACCCCCACCAAACCAAAACGGAAAATGAGTTGGTGGACCGAAATCTTGATGAGGGTGTTGCATTAATTGTCACTGTAATGGGATTCGAAATGGGTTTCAAAATGAAAGCCATTCAGCATTCCTTGGACTGTGCTGTGCGTCTGCCTCTGCGGCGAAATGAATGTGTTTAGTGCCGTGAACGGTGGACCCCGTCGTCCTCGCCGTTGTGGCAATAATTGATTTTGTTTTAATTACTACTTAAAACTTTTCACTGAAACGCCTGCGAGTTAATGAGATGGAGACGGTAATTGCAGTGCTTGGTTGAGGCCGCGTCGGTCTACGCCGTCGTCGTCGTCATGGTGGTGGTGGTTTTCGGTGATTGCTGATTGAAGCGATTTTCGCCGACCAACGGTTCATCTGTACACATAAATAAATTGATTAAAACTTTCAATTGAGGAAAATTGCAGGAAAAACGAAAGAAAAACTTAATTAAAGCGCAAATGAGCACTTTTCATGTTCTCGTTGGCAGCTCGCAAGGACTTATATACCCACACATATACCTATGGGTGAAATATCGCGCAAAACTTGTGGTGCAGGCAGTTCCCCTTTAGCGCTGCATCAATTTTTTTTCGACCACTTGTGGTGGCTGCAGATTCCGAGTTCGTATTGGTGGGATGGCAGCGGGAGTCTATTTAAATTAATTATTTGCAAGTGGTTGTACAAGTCGTTTCATTATGGTTGCAATTTTTGGAGGAGTGTGGATTTTTTTCTTCCGTACACCTATAGTCTCTAGCGAGTCCTTAAATCCGCCCAGCAGAGACGGAGGCAAAGTTTGGCTGAGATTTTATAATTTTCCAGCTAAAGATGGAAGTTTCCGTGGGAGAAAGTTCCTCCTCGATTAAATTGAAAAATTATTCTCAATTTAAGTCGGCGAATTGTTTTTCTCGCTTAGGTATGTACTTGAGAAGTTTTTGCCAGTGTAGCGCATTTTATGACCGTTTTGTCATAGCAGGTGGTAGATTTTGATAAATATTCCCAACAATATTGCCGAGCTGAAACTATATCAGGGTGAGACTTATGCAATGAAATTAATTCCATGGCAGGAAATAGCTGATTGTAATTTAAGTTGAAGGAACTCGATTATTTCTGATTGGGGAGGGTGTGGGGTTGATCTGTTCGACTGAAGGAACAGACATTGGTTGGGATGGCAATTGGCTGTGGCTGTGGGTTGCTGGTTTTTGTAAGAAAATTCGTGCTTAACTTTTGCCTTATTTAAATGTGTTGTTTGAAAAGTGTGATATTCGAAGCTCTTTACTTACAGTCTTTCTGTTATTTTTGTCTATAACTTTTTCACTCTTCGACTTGTTTTCTTTTTCGAGTAGATGGGGGTGATGTATCATAATTCACGGTAAAGCAATGGTTACCCACAAAATCTCTTCTTGATACTTATTTTCTCCAAGCTTTCAAGAAGCTGACACCGTGTATCGTTAGTAAAACTGACAACCTAAGTCTGCTCATGTATGCCAAAGTAAGCAAAAATCAGCTGTCAAATTTATTGTCGCTGGCTAAAGTAATGCTAAACTAACCTCTGAAGAAAACACATTTGAAAAACAAGTTGTATTAGAGGAGTTATCACATTCCCAGTGGTGGGTCTAAAATGGGATAACTTGGCACATTGCCCTAAGTGTAGTGACTTCATAGCTCCACGTGTAAGCAATTTCGCCTTTGACACTAGTTTTGCTGTAGACATGCTGCATTACAGTCTGCGTCGATTTTTTGTTTGAGCATTAAAGATGTAAAATCAAAGCTGTTCATTATTTGCTTTAGCTCGTCTTTGTCGAAGGCTGTTATTATCACCAGTTATTTTGAATCGCATGCGATATTTATGATAGCATTTACAAAACGTATTTTGTACAGCCATAAGCTATCAGTTCTGAAACCCCATTTAACAAACCACGTATTGAACTTGCTAGCGATAGGCCCCAACAGATTTATGTAATCTCTGTGTGGCCGTATTCGGGAACGGCATTGTTCGTTAAAAATAAATAGAAGCCACAACAGGTCCGGACGGACCCTAGGCTCAGCTTCTCACAGCCATTCATTTTGTGTTTTTCATTTTTGGGCCGAATGGAAGGCATCTACGATTTTATGCCGAGTTCAAGCGGCTAATTGAGAAGATATTTCATGGCAATTATGCTCTCGGACATTTGTCAGGCGTTCGCGAGACTTGGCAGAAATAAACCTTTAAATGGAATTTGGGTTTTTTTCGGGAATCGAACCTGGGACCCCTCGATTATTAATAGTCCAATACAATAACCACTAAGCCACTGCGCCTGCTGAACTGCGGTTGAATTAATATTGCCTTGCTAATTCGAAGTAGTCCGACTGAAAATTGAGTGTAATAAAAAAGTTAGTATAAAAACCCAAAAAAACCAGTCTGACTGTAAAAAAAAAAAGAATTAAAAAGATATGAACAAGACACATTCAAGTACCTTTAACTTACTATTTGACAGTCGGAGGGTACTCATATATCTTTGACGTTAGGCAAAAAGGTCTTAAGTCAGAAACTGCAGTTTTTCTTAAAATCAAATTATTTGCAAATTACTTTGAGCATCTTTTATCTTTGACGTATAATCCATATATGCAACATATGAAACGTTCTAGGACAACATTCGACCATCACCGAATTTTCTTTATATTTACAGATTTTATTGTTCTGTGCAATTCATTTTTAAGCCGGATTTTTAAATTGTTTCTTGACAACTTTGTGCATTTGACATATTTATCAGTACTTGCCGGTTTAAATTCTCTAAGTTGTTTGGAGCCAAGAGAGGAACCACTCGTTACTCGTTACTTTGCTAACTTTCTCTTTTATTGTCATTTTTGATGAGTACATATATAGACTTTGTGTGATTGCAATTGAGTTATATCGATTGCGGTTGATTCAAACTGCGTGCGCGAACGAATCTAATATATCTATTTAGTCTATTTAAACTTGAACCTAACACTCAACATAATATTCATTTGATGGTAACACTATGCACTAAAAATTAATGATGCGATTTTTGGCTGTCAGTTGCGATGTTGAGTTGAAATGTAGATGCCGCTAGGTGCGAAACTTGGCTGGGTATGAGTTGCGATGCTATTGCGAATAGATCAGAACGTAATTTATTTCACAGTTCAGTGTATTCCATATCTTGACATTTGTGTGACAATTGGGTTTTTTGTTCGTTTTTCTTTAAATTTAGATTTATATATTTTTTGTTTAGCCTATGACACTCCGGGGAAGAATACGAATCTTATGACACCTCACTCTTCAAAATCGGTCAAGCCGTTTAAGCCACAGGGTGTCCCGATGGAACGTACATAGGATACGCGCGAAACACATAACCCTCTCTGTGTGCAGTCGGGTAAAAAGTGTGGTTCTCTACGCTGATTTTTTGATTTGTCGTCTTTTTTTTTTCTACGGAGGTTATCAAGTTCACGAAGTCTTTGACAACATCCGTATTTTATGTCCGAGATAAAGAGCCCGAACTGAGTGAAAACTTATCCAAGTTTTTAGCATTCTTTACCTTTATACCACAAACTTATTTCTCAGTATAGTTTTCCGTCGAAGACGATTGAAAAAATTATTTACTTCACCCGCGTGCTATCGTCGTTAAGCAAAAATCATTTTCCTATCAAAGTATAACCATATATATCCGCAAAAAAAAGCCTTCTTTCAAAACACGAGCTGAACACACGCTGCTCCATCTTGCTTATTATTCTCAAGCCACCTTCACTACGTTGCCAGTGATAATTTTAATTTCAGATGAGATCCGCATAGGCGACTCCTTACAATATCCAACACTGTCATTGAAGTTGCATTACTATTATTATTCATAGACATCCCGTGTACCTGACGTGAATATTCCACCTTCGATGACGGCGCATATTCTATATACAGACTTCATATGGCTTATAATGAATATAGTTCCGTATTTTTTTCGCAATTCGAGTACACTAGATCGAAAGGACTCTCACACAGTTCTCAAAGTTTCCTAGCTCTCGTATTGTTGCGAAATTATATTTAAGGAATAATAATCCGCTCTGTGACTGTGCCGTCTGTCTCAGGTGCAGTGTGCAGAGTTTGCAACAGTCGATTACAAAAATGAATAATCGTGAGTGCAAACGTGATGAATGCACAATCTGAGCACCATGAAGACTTTCAAATAAAAGAAACAGTCGGATGTGCTCAACGAAAAGCGTAATCAGAAAATCATATGAAACATATTTTCAATGGAATAGAAAATGGCTTCGGAGAGTGAATATTTTTTGTGAATGGTGAAGCCGCCTTCGTTGGATCTATATAACTGTCGTAGATTTAATAGAGGACCTGCAAAACCTTAACATTTCCTGCCATAGTCTATCAAACGTCAACCTGGTAATTTAGAAGATCAAGATCCACGACTGCCCTGCAAGAAACTCTGCCGATCATTGTCTGAGTTGTTCACGCAATCTTTTAATTTACAATTGGAGCTATTTTTGTAAATATTCTAGATAACGAAATTGTGAAAAAGTGCTCTAAAGGTGCATAAAAATCATTTTTGAAAAAGAAAATTCCTTTCGGCTGTTCCCTTGTTTGATTATTTTGAGTATATATATATATGCACTTATATTCGACATTTTTAAATGGACTTAAAATTTGAAATTTGTCTAAATCGCAAGTGTTTGTAAAAACGAAAAACCTCAACTACACATTTTCGTCAAAATTGTATATTACGGTTTTAAAAAGTTTCTAAGACTACTAGTGTTTCAAAACCATGAATGTTTAGAATTAATTTTGAGAAAAAACAAGTCCCGACTCTTACATTTCTACCAAAATCAATAGACCTGTTTAAATAAGAAGAAAAATCGCCACGTAATACGTGTCAATGCATTTTAACCTTAAAGCCTAGTATGCTGCTTAAATTAAGCTCCCATACAAAAATGTCTCCAAAGATAAAATTAAGCAAAGCAGGTAAGCCAAGCAGTACGCAGTTCAAGCTAAATTTGTTAGCCACTGTACGAAAAATCTCTACAGAATTTAAGCAAAATTTGGACCGATCAGAGAAAATATCAGTATTCTCAACAAAATTTCAAACGAAATCGAATTAACAGTACCTATGGAGAATGGTTAGTTCAACACAAAAAAATTCGTTGTTTTTAATTTAATATCTTTTAGAAATGGAATATTTTAACGAGAAGTACCTGGAAGAGCTTTTCGAGTAGGGAGTTGTCCAAGTTCAAATAATGAAACAAATACAAAGAAAACCGTTTTTACCTCTACACTGTCAAAATTAAGCGAACATTAAGCGAAGTAGTGGAGAGAAACATTGGAGAGGCGCTTAATTTTAGCTTTCCTGGAACAGCTTAAACCTTCAACAACATTTGTTGAGATCTTAGATGAAAATTCTTTTCCTTTAAATTGTTTGCTGCCTTGTTCAGTCCTAAATCGAATGAATTATATTTACACCTTATTTGCTGTACAGGTTTCCATAAATGCACAAATCTGATTGTCTGTCAGTTTTCTTGTAACGCAACGAGATTTGAAATATTTGTTAACTTAGATGTGCTAATGATTGAATATAAGAAATTTACTTTACAATTTTTGTCTGTCCTACAGCAAACAAGTAATTTTTACTAAAAATGTGTTTCATTTAAATTTTGGTGTTAAATAAGAAATTTAATAATCGAAAATCTTATTGAAAATTCATTGTTTTTCTATTGTTCATGATTGGAAATGCGAAAATAGGATCACTGTATTTAAACACCTATTCGTCCTGTCTTTGAGAGGACAGTCCTCTTTTTCGCTGCTATGTCCTCTCTGATTTTTTACTGAAAGAAAACCATGCATTGTCCACTTTTCACTTAACTGACCTCCATGATGATGTCTTTTTCTTCTTCTTCTATTCTCTATTCTTATAAAACTGGAGTCAGATGGAAATATTTCTGTGCTCACAAGGCAAAACCTCTTAAGTATGTTTTACTCATTGTTCAGGAGACCAGTTTAAAGTTTTTTTTACTCTATTGACTGTAGTGACTGAAGCTGTTTTTTTTTTTCTTAATTGTGGCCACTTTTTTAAAGATATAAAGCTGAAAACAATTTACAAAATAGATTTGGGTACGCTGAATCTAATGGCATCAAAATCTCAATTTCGTCTAAAATCGGCTTAAGCTGTTTTGCCTTGTGACCACAGATTTATGTATTGATTTTCAAACACTTAGTCAATTCCTAAAAACTTTGTTAGTATTTTTCTTTTCAACATTTTCGACTGGATTTTTACTTAAAAACAAAAACATGTCCTCTTTTATGTGATTTAAAAAATTGTCACATTTGACATTTGAAGAACCCCATTCCAATACTTATTCAAGAAATTAATTCCAATTGTCTTAAAAGTCGAGCTTCCAAGATAATTTGGATATGAGTTGGAATTGCAAGCCATTTACTATACATTTTGATTTTGGAGGTGTTAAAATGTATTGCCAAAGAAATATGGTCCGAAATCGTTTTGCTTTCGATTTTAAATTCGCTCGACTAATGAATCCAGGTTCAAGAGACCAAAAACACCGATAGACACGAAAACAGAGATTTTTTTTAGAAAGAAGACTTTTACTTAATGTGCTTTGAGAAAAATTGAGCTATAGACGTTGCAAAATTCGAATACCACTCGTTCTTGAGAAAAGCTGTCACTCACTTAAAAACGAGATGATGTTTCTAAGCTGTTTTCTTAGCGATAAAAAGTTCTTTCTCGAATTGAAGGATTTTCGAAGTTGTACTTTAAAGAAATCGGCAATTTTTAAATATCCAGCTACCCATTTAAAAAAAATAAATGTAGGAACCAAATATGTAAGCCCATTAAAAGTGTTTATAAAAAATCAAATAAAATAGTACAGGGTGGCGCACGAATCGTGCTACAAAAATAAAACGTAATAACTTTTTTTCTGTGTGAGTAATCGGCTTATTTTTTTTTTATTTTGTAGGTTACTATTTAGATTTATAAAAATGGATGCTTGGGATACGGAGAAAAGAATTTGGATAGTGCAACGGTACCATGCTTTGCAGTCCGTCATTTCCAAAGGGAATTTAGGCGGGAGTTTGGCGCTAGTCCCCCGAGTAGATGGACCGTTATGAGGTTTGTAAACATGTTTGCCGAATCTGGAAGCATCGCACGAAGGCCGTACCATCGAGATGCCAATGTTCGGGTTCAGGATACAATCGCAGCAGTAGCATCTGCAATACAGGCCAATCCGAGCGTTTCGACCCGAAACTTATCGGGGCAAATTGGAGTTAGTAGACGGTCATTACAACGGATACTTCATGACGATTTAAACTTGTTTCCGTACAAAGTCCAAATTACTAGCAAGTTAAACCCTCAGGATTTGCCTGTTCGCCTGGAATTTTGCCAAAAAATGATATCAATGGCCGAAGAAGACAACACATTGATCAATTGTTTGTTCCTGTCTGATGAGGCCCATTTTGATCTTAACGGCAATGTAAACAAGCAAAATTGCCGTATATGGAAAGAGTCTAATCCAGAAATGCTCCATGAGACGGAACTGCACCCAGAACGAGTCACTGTGTGGTGCGCAGTTTCATCAAGGTGTATTGTCGGGCCGTACTTCTTTGAAGAAAACGGTGTAACCGTTACTGTCAATGGGGACCGTTATTTAAAGATGTTGAAGGAGTTTTTTTACCCAGAACTGCGCCGAAGACGTATACCATTCAACAGCGTTTGGTTTCAGCAAGATGGAGCAACTGCACATATAGCCAGACCAGTTATGGCGGAGCTAAACAAAAAATTCGCAAACAAATTAATTTCTAGGAACTCCACTCTTCGCTGGCCCCCAAGGTCACCTGACCTGACTGCACCAGACTTCTTTTTATGGGGTTATGTCAAGCAAGAGGTGTATAAAACGAAGCCCAGGAATTTAACTGAATTAAAGCAGTCCATAACGACAAAAATTGAGGCGATCCCAACTTCAACTCTTCAGGCCGCAATGAATAGTTTATTGATCAGGTGCCGCATATGCGTGGGAGAGCGTGAAGGTCATTTGCGATCTATAATCTTTAAAAACAACTAACTATTTAAAATAAAATTTAATTTTCTAACCAAAAAAAAAAAAAAAAAAAGTTATTTCAATTTCTTATTGTAGCACAATTGGTGCGCCACCCTGTAGTTCATGTCCAGGTATCAAGCTATTTATTAGTTACCCATACCCATCAGTGTTACCCATACCCATGTAACATGCATGTATATGATGGTAAATTGCCTCAAACATGAAATCAAATGACGAAAGCAATGAAATTTAACTACATATTCAATTAGTGCTAATGTGTTTCTAAACACTTGAAGTAATAAATTTCTGCGAATACATATATTTATTCCTTTCAACGCACTTCAAATGGTTAATGCTAGTGCTTGTTTTCCAAAGAAATATTTAGCACTTTTTTATAAACAAAAAACATCCTATACCTACTGCTGTGCTAATAATGATTTCAAATATTGAATTGGTCACACTGATTGTCAGCATTCCGCAAAATCCTGGCGAAATAATAAATTTAGTAACTTCTGGAGGAATAATGTTGAAATGATATCAAAATATTATTTCTATTGTTTTTTAACACGCACCTTGTTACCAATAATCATTTGTACCGATACCTAACGTATATTATTTTTTTGTATACCTTAGCTTATAAGATACTTGCTGTCAAACCCTTCTTCTCTTTTTTATTAAAATCTGAATTGTGCTGATTAACACAACGTGTTTTTTTTTATTAAATAAGAGGTAAAATATGTCTACGGCTTTATATTTTCCTGAATAAATTTAAAATTTTGTTGGGTTTATAATTTTCCCGAATTAAGTTAGGGTAATTGCGGGAGAGATGCCGCGTCGGGATAGATGCCGCACCCAACCAAACTCGTACATCTAGTCATCCGCGCAAAATATTTTGTTTTGCTTTTAGTCCGTTAGGTATTCAAACGAAAACGTACGAAAAAAAAACTATTTACTTACAACATATAACGGGACTTTTTTTCAATTGTTTTGTTTTACGCACCACTTTACGCTATGGAAATTTTTCAGTATGTTGCAACTTGTCGATCAAGAAACAGGTTATCGTGTGTTTTCTCAAGTGTAAGTATTTTGTGTCATTAATTAGTGTTAAAAGAAGTGGTTGGTGCGATTTTTGTTTTGTTTTCGTTTTTTGTTAGTTAGGGAGCGTGGTGCGGCATCTCTCCCTCACTAATGGGAGAGATGGCGCACTTTTTTTCTGATAAGATGCCGCATGTTGAATTTGTCTATTTTTTTCGTTTAAAAGGAAATATAAGACTGTGCTATGCCGCGAAAATACATTAGAAAATCTAACAGAGGAAGTTGGAGCGAAGAGGCGTTGGAACAAGCTCGAAAAAACGTTGAAGAGGGGATGTCTCTTCGAAAAGCCGGAAGAATATTTGGCGTACCGGCTAGAACGCTGTCGAGACGGTTAAAAGACGGAAATTTTGCGAAGAAACCGCTTGGTTTTATGGGTAATTATTTACTTAATTAGGTATGGACCTTCATTACCTATCTATATAATTTTTAAAATCTGCTGTCAGGTGTTCTTGGACTAGAAAATGAAAAAAAATTAGCAAACCACATAAAAAAATTAGCGTGCGCAGGTTTTGCCATTGACAGGGAAGGTGTTCGGAGCTTGGCGTTTGAGCTAGCGGAGAAAATAAATGTCAAACATAGATTTAACCTAACAACAAAAAAAGCTGGCTATGCTTGGCTTGCCTCGTTTTTGGAAAGAAATAGGGACATTTCGCTGAGACAATCCGAAGGACTTTCCCTTTCCCGCGCTCAGGGTATGAATCGATCGGCAGCAAATGACTTCTTTGAAGTTCTTGAGAAGGTTTTAAGAGAAAACAATTTAATGGACAAACCAGGAAACGTATTTAATATGGATGAAAGCGGATTGCAACTGAACAATAAACCAGGAAAGGTGTTGACGCAAAAAGGTGTTAAAGACGTCCATGTGGTTACTGCTAAGGAAAAAGGAGAAAACGTCACCGTTGTAGCGTGTTGTAACGCGGAGGGTAACTTCTTACCACCCGTTTTAATAATGAAAGGAGTGAACAAAAAAGCAGAGTTCATGGATGGATTACCATGTGGCTCTGAAGTTTATATGAACAAAAAATCGTCCTATATCAACACTGAATTGTTTTTTAAATGGTTAAAAGAACATTTCATGCCACGGAAACCTGCATCAGGTAAGACTCTTTTAATCTTGGATGGTCACACGTCTCACAGCAACGCTTTTGAGATGCTCGAATTTGCTGAAAACAACGATATCATTATCCTCTGCTTACCTAGCCATACTACCCAAGCGTTGCAACCTTTGGACAGAAGTTTTTTTAAGCCATTAAAATCGTTTTTCCATAACGAAGCCAAAGTTTGGATGAACCATCATAAAAACAGAACCATTTCGAGGTATCAGGCCGGGCATTTAATTGGGAATGCATGGGAAAAAGCAGCTTCCGTTGGAAATGGATCCTCAGGGTTCAGGGCTTCAGGAATCTACCCCTTTAATCCCCAAGCTATTCCAGACCACTTCTTCTGCATATCAGATTCGGCTGCAGTTGAAGTTCAAGAATCGTTATGTCCCGAATTGGACTTGAAACCTGCAGTTCAAACCACTAGCAATACCTCGAACTTGGAACTGGTTATTCCAAGCACCAGCAATACCTGTAATCACTCTGAAAATGAAACGCACACCTCGTCATGTTTCAATAAACCTACGCCAACAAAGCTCCTTCAAGAAATTTTACCACTACCAAAAATTCCAGCGCTGATTTTTTCAAAACGAAGGCAGAAAGCAGAGGTCTTAACATCACCCTCTTCAATTGAGAAAAAGAAGAACGCCAAGTCACCGAAAACAAAACCAGAAAAAAAGGCTTCGAAAAGGAAGATTGAGCCGGCTGAGAACCCCAATGTTTGTGCCGAATGTTGGGAAAATTATTTTTCGACCAAAAAACAGGAGGATTGGATCCAATGCGCAAAATGTAGCAAATGGCTACATGAGAACTGCACACGGTACAAAAAACCAGAATCCTCCCTCTGTACAGATTGCGGACGTGACGAGGAGCGAAAAAAACATGGCGGTCATTAAATTTAAATTAAATTAACATGCGGCATCTCTCCCACACATGATGGGAGAGATGGCACACCTAACATATTTTATTTCTTTATTAATAGTAATAAAAAAAATTATATTTCTTTATTTAATTTATTTATTATGGTAGAAAATAAATCCATCTTTAAGTTTTTTTGAAAATTAAAGTTTGTTTTACTTTTATAAAAAAAATACATCGATTTTTAAAAAAGCGCGGCATCTCTCCCGCAATTACCCTATATAATATTGCTATACAATTTTTAAAAAAAATCAAATTGTATTTATTTATTTTTGCAAGCACTGTTTTGTTGCTTGGCAGATTGAAATTCAAAAACCGAAGCGATGGGTCCATAAAACGCTTATGGCTTCCTATGTGAGTTTTTAATTTATTCTGAAATGGGTTAGCCGGCAATTGTTAATATTTTCAAAAATATTCACTTGCAAACGATTCAATGTGTAGATCAATAAGCTTTGTTTTTACATAATCAGCCTACGAATAAATCAAAGCATTCTAATAAACTGTGTTCTGTTTATTGAATAATTTGAAAGAGATTTTATTACAACACAAATTCACTCAAAAATCAAACGTTAAGTTTTAGAAAACAAAGGAAAGCGTACTATACAAAAGTACCGAAAACTGTGTCCCATCGAACGATAGGGCATTACTGATATTGGCCAGATCAGCGGATATTTTCTGCATTTCCTATTTTATGTTTTGTTTTGTGTGTTTATTATAAGCTTCAAAGATATCTGTTGGGCAAATTTAATTGAAGTTTATGTATTCATTTTTTTTAGAATAAAATCCTCGTTATGAAATAAACTATTGACCTTGTTTTTACGAAAACAAATTATGAAATTTGAAAGATGAAAAAAAATGTAATAGGTTCTAAGAAAGTTGTCGCACTAGCAAATGTGGAGGTCTAATTGTTTATTGGTACCGTTTCACAAATGCTGTACATTTTTACTAAATTCGGCAGCTGACTAATAGTGTTTGATTATTATATAATAGTTTGTATTTTAAATGTGCAGTTTCTTATGTGAGAATCAATGAATAGTTCAAACAATACATACCGTCAATATTACCAACACACTGATACAGGTCACTCATTCTTTCATTGAAAATGTCATGCAATAGCCACGTATAGGACGACCACCGTATAAATTGTCAATATCGGTATAGCCGCACAACTTCTAAACATACCATGAAGACGTCACGCGTAATTGAATAAAATACTCATCTCAACAAATATCAATTTCACTTAATCTCTATTCATCATTAGCCTGTGTGCCGTATGCAGCACAAAATGATATCTGATTATTATAATCATCGTCGTCTGGGTTATGGGAAATTCTTATGGTCCCCCACAGCCTGAAATTAAGGACAAGCAAGTAATTCGCATAATATAGATATTCTTGTTAATGGAAATCAGCCATGAAATTAATTCGTTTTATCTCTCATCATGAGATTATACTCATACCCGTTCCGGTGGTCCTTGGAAAGAGGGTATACGATTTATGAAGATAAATGCCGAACTACACCGATGAACTCTTCTTTTTTGTCAGTTTTGTGCCTTTTATTTGGTGACTATCATAGCTCAGGGCAGAGAGAGATAGCTCTGCCTTTCTTAAGGTTTCGTATTCCGTAATCAGAATTCAAATGGATAACGCAACGACTTGCACATGAGGAGCTGCAGAGGTTTCGAAAACAGATTACAAACACATTCACCATATAATCTTTCCAATAAACAATATATTTCATTTAAGACCGACGATAAAAAATACAACGCTCATTTCGCACCTTTATCTAGAACGGTTATGGGCCTTAACTCTGTCCAATAAACTAGTTATTTCCTTGCCTGCCCAAATTGTAAAGATTACGAACTTGTCAGGCAGCAGAACGACTTTAATCGCCCGCCTCTATCTGCATCCAAAACCCCCCTTTCAAAGGGGATTTACTCTGTCTCCGGTAGCATTCATAATTAGCAAGCCTCCGAGTTAGAGTTCCCAATCGCTTCCCTAATCGAAAGCAAATGTAAATCATCTTCGCTTATCACAAATTTTGCGGCTGTATAAATAAGCTGGTCAACCAGAGCGCCAATCACTAGTATCACGATACCAGCCGCGATAAGATGTGTTCATTTGGACAGCTTGTCGCTATCGCTGCGGTCATAGCCACAGCCTTTGGAGTAAGTAAACACTAGACACACGGCCAGCGATGAATCGAAAAATCTTAGTGCGTTCTCAATCTAAAATAGGAAAATGTTTATGTGAGCAGCAGCACTCGGGACTACTTTCGCCTGGCGCAGCGTGAACTCTTCCACGTAATCGATGCCGTGGACAATGAAATCATTTCTGTTGAAGCCCGCTCCGGAGATCGTCTTGATGTCGTTCAGTATCAGCAAAAGCAGTCACTCTCCGAGATCCTTCAAGTGAATAGCACTCTCGTGCCGTTGCAAGCGTTGAGTTTGAACCGCAAGCAATGCATTCAGATGCACAGACCGCAATTGACAAGCTACATCGACGCCGAATCGCAGATGAAATTGTGTTACGGTAGCGCTTCAATTATTGCAAAGTATTTGACCGTGTATGCCAGGAATAACGCCGAACTAGCCAGAGAGTTCGCCACATCAGAACTGGGTCGAATTCTGGCCAGCTGCGACTACTATCATGGCAGAAATCAAACCGCGCTCGAACTGTGCTATATTGAGTATGTAAGTGTTTTTAATGGAAGTGTTACAACTGTAACTCTGTGTTGCAGAAATCTTTTACAAGCAAGTCTGATAGATTTTTTTTATAGGTGACTCTGGCATCAACCGTTGTGGATAGTTATTTGAATAAGGCGCGAGAAGAATTGCGAAGCAGTTTGTTCCATTCATCGGAAGCATCCAAGACCGGTGTCAAGTGTACGTTCCGCGTTGAAAAGGAAATTTTGCTGAATATCGAAAAAACTGCTCAGCAGATTCGGGAATGTGAAGAGAGCTTTAAATTGTCAAATCCGGTAAATGTAGCCCCTAGCAAAATCTTGGAGAGGGGTGTCCAACGGTTACTCTCCGGACGGCGCGGCGGCAGTAAAATAAATAAACCACTGTAGGACAGTGTGACAAAAACAAACAATAAATCATTTCATGATTCATTCATTATGAACAAAAAAGAACCAATTTGTGCCAATTTATTCATATCAGCTCTAACTTCTAATGGGTTTATCTTCAAGTTGTATTTTTGGCCAAGTTGGTGATGAGAGTGACTTATTTAAAAATGTTGTGGCAGTTTTATATTTTTCTGTTTTTAACCTTAAAGAATATTTACATTTTCGTCAAAGAGGCTTCCAAAAGTTTTATACATTTTCTACTTCTATTTTGGTGAAGATTCATTTAAAAATGCTGTGACAGTTTTAAAATGTTTGTTGGTTACATTCGATATTGTTTACATTTTCGTCAAGGGTCTTACAAAAGTTTTACAATTTTTGACACTTTTTTTAGTTTTTGTTGATAACGTTCTACATTGGTTACATTTTCGTAAAGAAGGCTCCCAAAAGCCTTACAGTTTTTGGCTGTTTCATAAGATTTGGTAATGACCTTCGACATTGTTTGCATTTTCGTCAAAATGGCTTCCAAAAGTTTTATGCATTTTCTACTTCTACTTTGGTTAAGATTCTTTTAAAAATGCTGTGACAGTTTTAAAATTTTTGTTGGTAACCTTCGATATTGTTTACATTTTCGTCAAAGAGGCTTACAAAAGTTTTACAATTTTTGGTAGTTTTTATAATTTTTGTTGATAACGTTCGCAGGCGCGCCAATAAACAATATACTTTAAAGCTTTCTCTGGGCCTTAGGAAATATTTCGGAAAAAGTTTCATCGAAATCTGTCGATTAGTTTTCATATCAACTGCAAACAAACGTAAAGATCCCCCCTAGAGTTTCGTAATACTTCCAGAGAAGGGCTATGGCGTGTTCGGATCGTTTTTTCGAAACCAACTCGTTACTAGCAACATTGAAGTTGAGTGAGCAACACTGTTTGACATTACTTCCTGAGAGTCTGCAAATGGGAATATCGTTATTAACCTAGTTTGAGTGTTATTGAAGCTGTGTTGCTGCAGGCAACGCCCTCTATTGGCATTTTGTTGTTTGGACCGTGGGTAACAGTGGATGCTCCCTAAACCAAAACTTAACACCAGGTGCCAACAAATAACAAGTCCCTCTTCGGAATCCATAGCTTGCTGTTCAAACAGCTTACCCGCCAAAAAGTCACTGTACATTAGCCAAAGGATGGACATAAATCTACAGTCAAAAATGTCCTCGAACTAAGCAAATAAAGCAAATAAATACGATTTGTTATCGCAACCGCAGATCAGATGCATTGTGTGTTAGTATTTTATTTGTTAAAGGACGGCTTCTGCCCCGGAAACATGTACAATTTAAGTCTAATAAAAGCGTTTGTGTGAGCGTGTGATAACCGAGAGGATAGCAATTCAATAGCAAAAACCTAAACAGTGGCGGTCCATTTCGATTTTCCAGCATCATACCGTACTACAAACATTTCCAGTGATGAGATTGAGTTAAGTGGACGAATGCTTCTGAAGATGTCACATCTTTTCCTCTCTGGTATAAGATATCCGCTCAACGGGTTTTCCAATTTATTGTTTGCCAACAATAAGAACAAAAAAACTGTATAGAATCCCGATTGCTTTGTAAGGTTTATCTGGCGCAGGGATGTACGAAAGAGGCGAAAAATTGCAATACATTTGCCCAAGCATGGTGTGGGCGTAGCTTATTACGTAAGAAAGTCCTCACGAGCATCGACCGTCATGATATTAGTCCTTATCCGAGTATTGCCTGGTGGTCATTTGTTTGCACAGATAGCATGTGCACAGTGTTGTGTCGAGTATTTCTTTGTTTTTACAACCATTTGGCTCTTATATCCTTAAAGGATGATTTTCTTATCGATAGATTTAGTCATTTTGAGATGCCTCGGGGAAGTTTTCTTTGTCCTTTTTTTTTTGCTTTGTCTCTTGGACCTTCTTCGTTATACATGCGGCAGTGGCATTAAGTTTTATCGTCGATTTGTGTTGCTTTTATGTCCTTTTGTAGTATGCATTCGTTATTGCTGGAAGTGGGGGTTTTATGATGATTTTATTGCAATGGAGATGGGATAGTGAAACTAAAAAAAAAAAAAAAAACAAAAAGAAGAAAACTTGAAATGAATTGGTTGGATTGTAATTGATTTTGGAAGTTATCTAAACGGGAGTTTGCTTTGCTTGAAACTGAACGTCGCCGTTGGCTAACGATGGAACAGTGGCAGAGTTATCTCCTTAAATCATAAACTAACTATAAAATAGACTGACAGCTTTCCTACGTCTCCCCGATTTACCCCGCAGACTTTTTTCAATATAAGCCCCTCCCACCACTCGCTATTTTACTCTCTGTGAATACGTGTGAAGCAGCAAAAACATACTGACACTTAGCAGTGTTCCTACATTGAGGTATCTCTCCCTTTTTAGGGAAATTTCTTTTTTCGCTAAAATTTCCATGCGTAAAAGGAAAAACAACAAAATTGTGGGAATATCAACCATCTGACAAGAAAACATTCAAACTACATTTCACGATTAATATCAACGCACTAAATGTACATAAAAAGGAGATTTGCCTTAAGCAACAATTTCCAGTATCAAAAATAATGATTATAATGTAAGCAAACTGCGATTTTTATACTGAATATTAATTGAATATAATTTTCTTTCCGAATAATATAAATTTTACTTTTAAAATTATGTTTTCTTCATAAAAAGAAATAGAGGGAATTTGAGTTTAGTGAAAAGGAAAAAATGAAAACGCTTCGTGGGAAAAATAAAGAGAGAGTGCTAGGAACACTGACTGAGATTTAGTGTATTTCGTGAGTTGCTGTCAACTGATGGATGCGTTCTGAGAGTTTAGATTCGTTGTTTTATTGCACCATGATAACATTTGTATTCTATTCTACAAAATTTAATGATTATAATGTTTCTTTCCGAATAATATAAATTTTACTTTTAAAATTATGTTTTCTTCATAAAAAGAAATAGAGGGAATTTGAGTTTAGTGAAAAGGAAAAAATGAAAACGCTTCGTGGGAAAAATAAAGAGAGAGTACTAGGAACACTGACTGAGATTTAGTGTATTTCGTGAGTTGCTGTCAGCTGATGGATGCGTTCTGAGAGTTTAGATTCGTTGTTTTATTGCACCATGATAACATTTGTATTCTATTCTACAAAATTCAAAATAGCGAATGTTACCAACATAAATAAATAAAGGAATAAGTGTGAAAAATTCATTCGGTGAAATAAAAGAATATATTTTTGTTCCTACAATTAATGTGTTTGTTTTTTTGAGGAAAAAATATGTTAGTGGAATACGCAAAATTTATAAACACACCAAAATAATCAAAATGCAGTTTCAATGTCAAACTCAATTAATTCTTCTTATTTATAAATTAACCACATCTTTACACGTCCACTCACGCAGCTTATTCAAACGAGACTGCCCTGATTTTTGAGTTACAATCTTTTCATGAAGATTTCATTTAAAAGCGGAAAACAACAAAAAAACAATTAAAATTTCTTAGAACATTTTAAATAATTGAGATAAATAATTAAATTCCATTTGAAAATAACTGCTTCAACAGTTGAACATGAATAGTGCTAATTTTTAATAAAACAAAACACAAGTGAAATGTTGTTGGTAGACAGTTTATGACTGAAAATAATGTCACTATTAATGTGAAAAGTAAAATAAAGTTGCAAAATGATGACTGCACATTTACTATTGTTTCTTCACAATTTTTTTTCTGGGAAACTGACGAATTTGTTTTACTTGACATTTTCTTTGTAATTTTTCTTACACTTTTTTAAGTGACACTGCCGTTGTCAGTCTCGTTTAATATTGTTGTTAATAGTTTCACCAAATCGATCATTAAAACAAAAATGGGAATGTGAAAGGAGAAATTGGTTGCGAAACTTAAAGGAAATTCTATGGCGAACATGCGAACAATTTTTTTATATCGATATCATAAAAAATATGTCTATCTTTCATTATAAATTCATTATAAAATAAATTAAAAAAATATTCCTTTTCTTTATATCCTGTAATTTGAACATTAATTTCTATTCAATTATAAGAAAATCGAACAACTATACAAAAAAGTAGTGAAAAATGTCAACCTGGAACTAAGAAAAACTATGGTTTACAACACAGCCCTTGATATTGAAATGTGAGTCCACCTCAGGCTACCGAGTACAGACATGGCGGTTTAAACAGGAACCGGAAGAGTGTAGGCTGATTTTTTTTAAGTATGAGTGAGTCCCTTTTGATTAACATAGGCACAAATACATGAATTCAAACTGGGCCACATCCAAGTTCAAATTCAGATTGTAGGCAAATTCTCTTTTTTGGCTGAAGCTGTCAGTCTATTTAATAGTTAGTTTATGCCTTAAAGCATAAGCTAAGAATGCGTGCAATCAAATTAGTCTTTGTCATTATTAAAAGCTTCAACAGAATTGTTTTCGATGTCCTTCAACAACAATCAGTCGCTGAATTTATTTACAATTTGTAGTGATTTTTTTGCCGTCATCTCATTTTAATTATTATTTTCCGAAAATCAATACAACGAATGTAATTTGAGGCGGAGAGTGTTTCGTTCCGACAGATACCTCGCTAGGGCCGAATAGATATCGGCCCTTACTAATAATCATTTTTAACCTTCGAACTTAATATTTTGTAGGTCACACTATGCAATTTTGTATCGAAAATTTCACCATAGTGCGTTTGAAAAATTTAACCTGGACACTAAAAAGGCCTTTTAGTATCGCGGATTGTATATAGAGGCTCACTCTACACTTTACCTCGAAACAGTTCTCTCAGACTACTGATACGGAAATCCCCCTTCTATGAGTTAAAACTTACCTTTTTGTCCAAAAGCTGTCCTCAAAAATATTTCGAGTTTTATCACCAACATTAATCAATTAAAACCAATTTTTGGCAGTACGTTTAGAACAAGTACAAGTTCTATGTTTGATATTTATGTGCAAGACAAAGTCCCTTGCCGGCTTTTAAATTGTCCAAATAATGGCAAAAACATTTACTCAATTTTGAACTGTTTGATTGATTGTGCACATGAAATCCAAACACAATAAAAAACAATGGGCGGCTTTTTTTTCGAATTGAGTCAAAATTACAAAAAAAAAAATTGAAATATAAGTATAGCGTTTTCGATTTTTTAGGACCGAAATTTTTAAAGTTTCTCCTTAACAATATTAAAACTGCGTTTTTTAAGAAAGCTGAATTTGTCATTTGTTTTTTCTTGAGGGCAAGAAGTTTCCATTGTCCCGCTTCAGCACAATTTTCCAAGGCTAAGGAAGAAGGTTCTTAAAGTAAAGTTCGACTGCCTCAAAACTGTGTTCAATGGAACAGCTAATCGATAACAAACTTGCTTAAATTTGTGAACTTTTCGCGTTATGTAGACCCGCTCTTTTTCCATTTCAGGAATCGTCTCCACGTAATGTGAAGTAAAAATTCACCGTAATAAGGATTATTTAAGGAAAAATTTAACTCCGTTCTTAAGCTTTGGTGGTCCTGGGGATGGCGATGGGCTATGGTGCCTGGTCTTTTGTGACGTTCTCACAACCCCACCCAACCTAACCTAACCTAACCTAGTGCTCATTCTTAGGTATATTTTTGTATCAAGTGATCTAGCGAGAACATTAGTTGTACATTGTACACATTTGACTGAAATAAAAATGAATAAATAAATAAATAGCGTGCTACATAGCCAAATGGCGGTAAAAAAAATTCTGGAATACAAAATTCTGCTTTGTATACTTCCCACAGATAGTTTTGCTAATAGACTGCTCAATTTATTTTTTTTTTATCGAAAATTCAGCGTTAGGTTTACCCACTAATGGCATGCATTGGATTCAGCCCCAAAAGTTTTACCCCTTTCTCTTTAAAGCACCTTCTCATGGGAGTCCTTCGAAAATCAATATCCCATTCACCAACCTTCTTGAACCGCACACCCTTTTATTGAACGTTTTTATTAAACTGACATTCGCTCATTTGATACACAGTATAATTCCATGTCATGTGTTCCTCATCCTTCGTTTATGACGAAGCAAAAAACACAAGACACAACATAAATAAATACAAGCCGCAAAGAAAAAGACAAGCCGAATTTTGAATAATAACAAGGACATGAATAAACCCAGCGAGGAAATTTATTCATCCATTTAGTCATGTGAAAGCGAAGTCACACAAGGACGGGGGACATTCCGATTCAACATATCATAACGGTTCACATCGCTCAATCGCCATCCAACCCACAGACAGTTAGGAACAAAATATTTTCATGTTGATGTCAATTTTCATATCGATAAGGATAAATGACATTTAACATTTCTATCCCATTCCACCACTCCACTCCCATCAATCCGAATTGTGTAATATCAATAGGGGTTGATAGTTTTTGTCCGTCCAGCCCGTGCATCCTTAGTACTGATTATGATGAAACTTTCATCATACATCTGGGACATATATAGGAAATGGCACGTAAAAAATAAATGATCATGTGGAGATTTTAGAACACAAATAAATCTGCAGGTGGGGGTGAAATTCTACTTCCTATACCAGTAGTTAGAGGGATGGGAGCTCTGCAGAGATTTTCATTTCTTTTGGTTATTTTAACCAACACGTGCACATTTCCTTTCAACATTGGAGGGAACCGTTTATTAAGCCCTTTTACACAGTTGCTTGTTCAACTCTGATAGTGCAATATGATAGCTCCACAAGTTACGAGTATACGTTCTCCTCGTTTGTCTGCCACTAAAGTAAAGTTGTGGAGCTGGGCCAAGTGAAATTATTGCTGGTTTACATGGTTTTTGGTAGGTCTCTAGCCCCTCGGTAGATTGCATCAAACATTCTTGGCGGTTGCATATCCACTCGGATGAGTTAAATCATATCCTTTATGTGCGCTGACGCCCATTTTGAACTGTGGTTGGTAGGACTTTTTGTTTTTCGCCTCGTCTATTGCTTTAGATTGTCGGCGGAAGTTCGCCCTAAAAAGTAATTGCTTTGGGGGTTTCTTTTGAGGCAACATGGACTTGGACGGGTAGGTGGGGGTGCAACAGGAAGCTGGCTTTATAGTTCTCCTCTAATAAATTCATCTGCGAGACCTGGGTCCCTGACAAGAGTCAAAAAGTTGAGTACCAACTGAATTCGAATATTTTTTTCAATCTTTGTGGAACGTATTAGAGGTTTGATCGAGGCTTTTTAGCGCAGATTTACTGTCCCGTATGCGCAGACAAACCTGTTTTCAAACAATAAAATTTGGAAGCCATTTTTAGCCTGCATGAGTAAACAAAGACACGTTTGCCTAACGGGTAGTGAATGTTGTCTTTTTCATGGTGCCCTTGACGAGCTTTGAAGTCTTTCATAATGCCTCGAGGCTCAGACTGTTTAGACATGATAGAACCACCCTTACCTATAGATAAGCATTCGTTGACATTTTATTAGCGTCTTCCAGTGGAATATTTTTCCGATCGACTGCAAGCCCTTACATGTACCTCCCCACTTGCTACTTCTTACGACTCATATGTAACAGCCAAACGCGGTGTACATTTTAAGTAAAGTATTCAAAGCGATTTTCCCGACAAATGCAGGCACATCGTGCACCCTCCTCCCCTCGCCAGGTGGACTAACCGTCACTGTAGAATCCTCGTCGCCCACGAATCCTTATTAAATGCGGCAGGACGTGCAAATTTAATAAAATTGCACCCATTCTGTTGGCCAAGTGATCCCCGGGGGTGGGTATACGGTTTGTTGTGGTTTCCCATTGTCAATACACTTCCATTTGTGGTTTTGTCGAGCAAAATCATATCATAATTGAAATAGTTTTTCTCCGTCGTCCGTTGGTATGCTTTTAATTTCACAAATGGAAAACGCTAATTGATTACTTTGTTGTTACTGCCATTTTTATCGTATCGAATGTCGGACATTGTTTGCGCGAATGTAGGACAAAGGGTGACCAATATTATAGAAATGTATCCCCATTGCTCGAACTCGCGATAGCTATACACTGTTTACACTCTCCCCCTGGGGAATGGAGGACCGGAAAATCCGATACAAATATACAATACCATTCGGGCAGAAAGCGTCAGTCAAATGCAATCGATATTTCCAGTTGAAAGTGAAGCTTGCGGTGACAATGAACGGAGCGGCCCATTGTCCCTGGGCTTAATTTACGCGACCCGCATTTCACTGGAGTGAAAACCAATAAATGACTATCCAGTGGAATGTGGTGGCAATTCAATTCCAAGGATATTTGATATTTTGGAGAAATAATTTCGCTTAAATGCTTTTAGCCCGCAAATAGTTTTGCGAATCGAATTTCAAACGTGAGGGTACGGTACGGCGGTTGATGGAACTATGCAAAGCAGTCATCATGCGGTTTAAATATGGCATACACCTTCTTCATCTCGTAATATAAGGCTATGGAAATTGACTTATAACGTTCTCTCGTTAGCATGCATTGCATAAGAGACAATAAGCTGCTTTCCGCAATTAAAATTCAAGATTCAACTGGGCATCTGAGACTGCAGCCATCATTGCTCATAAGTCAATCATAATACCCTGGCATGCATCTGGTCCCCCAAAATAAATCGCCTCAAAACAATCTGGCCACATCCCTTCACAGTATGCACGTTTGTAAGTCCAGCCTCTCTTACTCCTCGCATACACATGAAACATACAAACCTGCAAGTAGTTTGAAGAATTCTCAAGCTGAACCACCTTTCTGCACTTATGCCCACACACAAGGGGGTTTTTTGATAGAAGTTTAAGGACCTTTTGGCTATCGCAATGCTGCCTGACAGTCATACAAGGATTGGTATAGAGTTGAGGATATTTCACAACGTTAAACAGAGATGTAGTTCTTTATGTAGGTATTTCAATTGCCAGGAGTGAAGGACAGGATTACTAACTGGATGCTACTGCTATGCTGCTATACAGGTGGAAACATTCGAAGAGCTAAATGTTTTGAGCTGTTTCTGAGGACATTTTCAAGAGAACCGTTGAGGTGGCAACAAGTCAAATGGAATACAACGATATTTGAAAGTATTGAACGCATTTCTGCTGCCCGTTGGGCGTATATAGTCAAACCAAACTAAACTCAATTAGAAATTATTATACGACTGGATAGCAAAGAGGTCTCTGGATAAAAAATTTCTAAAACTTTTAGCTTGCCATTTATTTAAAGCTTTATTTTGTATATCCGTAGCCATGCGCAACTAGCTCCTAATACTCACAAAAATACAGTGACACAGAAAAGAGTTTTCTATAATTCTTAATCTTAATGCTTTCACTTGCAGGTTTTGACAACTACTTTAGCTGCGAAACAGAAGCAAAAATAAAATATTTCACAGCCATATGAGCATAGTTCCCCGGCTTAAAATCCGGACGGTATAAATTCATTTATATTGTATCCTCTGAAAATAAAATAAAATAAAATAAAATAAAAAATATTTCAGTCTTAAATTCGCTATTTCGTCTGATAGTAAGAAAATTGTCAGCATAAGGTAGGCGATAAAAATGGAGCTCGCACTCTAGGTGATATCTACTTTAAAATTCTCATCTATTCGTAAGTTTCTTTACAGCTCATGGCTCATTCTGTCCGAGTTAGTTCCACACCAGTGCTTTGCCCTCTCCCATTTCCTATCGCTTCTTTGTTTCATCAGAAATCGAAATGTTCTGCCCAAAGAGCAATAAACAGTTTCACTTGAACCTGAGTCTTAAAAAATTAAAATTGTTTGAGAAGGAATTTTTAAAACCAAAAACAAAAGGCTTAGTCGCAAATAGAGTCGCAAATGCGATGTCACCCCGCAAGTAATTCATGACCAAAATTTAATTTGTCTAAACTTCGAGGTTCGAAACATTCGATATTTTTAAAAAAACACTGACATAAACAATTTTCTAATATTTTGAAAAGGGACTTGGATTTAGTGTCTCTTATATCATCCTCCGCTATAAGCAACTTTCGAAATGTTCTCTCTCACTACAAGTCCCTTTCGACTTCTTTACTGTTGTTGAAAAAATATTCCATTCGTATGATCGAAATTGATTGCTAGAGTTTGTATCGTAGCTCAGGAAAATTTTAAGGATAACCAAATATAAACCATCGCACTTCGATGCAGAAATATAAAACCGTCAGAACATATAACAATACAAGACAATTATAGTGGAAAAATGTTGCAAAAAAACACTTTTATTTATTGTCATGCTCCTGCTCATTCAACCTGCTTGGTTAGTTCCTGCTGAAAGACTGACTTTCGTCATACAATGCTCAGAAACCTTCTCGGTCTTTCGTTAAGTTTATATAATCGCTTGAAAAATATCACAATGTAAGCAAATCAATAAATTGTATAGTTAATTTTAAAAAAATGCTGGAGCAAACTGATCGTGTCTTCGTTTTTCAATGCAAAATTGAAGCTATCACAGTTTTGAATGAGGTAGGTATAAGGTTTCTGACTTCTCCAAACTAATAAATTTACCTCAAATACGTATAAAGCCTTTTTAGTGAATTAATCACAACACGAACACCTATTCGTATTGGTGGAAAATTCTTGATTTGAAGAGAGAAATTTCTGTAGGAAATGTTCTTACATGAAAACCAAAAATGATTTATTATTAAGAAAAATAGTCTCATAAATTTTAGTAGGAATATTAGTATTTTGGAGAAATAAATAAATGTTTAGCCAATAAGTTTAGTTTGGAAATATTTTTTGGAGCAAATTATCAAATTCAAGCAGTGATTTCTTTTAACGCACACTTTAATATTTCATCACAAAAATTTGCAATGTGTTTCCTCCATAAACAAGTTCACATATTGAATTTTTCATTCTGACTGACGTTTCATTTTCATTTGTTAACGTCATAATAATAATAATCTTTCGACTTCGAATTTTTTGTCTTGTACCTGACGCTTTATATTTATGTTGCCTTATATAGCTTTTTTAATTTCTCTTGGAAAGTTTTCTTTGAAGGCTAGTTACTAATAATACTGGCTGGCCATTAATATTTTTTTTCTTTGTGGCAACCCTGGTACCAACATAAATTAATTCAATTCAAAGTAGCTCCTTGAGCAAATCAAACAGTTCTTGATCCCCCTTATTTGCATTTTGTTTAATCAACTCGCCCTCGCTTTATCTTTTTATTATTTTGTAAATCCTTCAAATCGAGATGAAGAAGACAAATCTATTCAAGAGGATTACAAACGGTATTTTATTTCCTACCCTATAGATGCGGTTGCGATATTTGGTCACCATTAGATATCTAATTTCATTTATTAGATTTCCGTTTAGAAAATCTCATCACCCCCAAGTCGAAATAGCAAAGCCTCAGCAGCATCCTTAATAACATAAACATTTTCGTTCGTTTTCCTTAAGAAACAAAGAAAGAAGACTCTCTGAAGAGCATTACAAATGACTTTGTCAACACTCATCGTCGATGACACTTCTCAGCGGATTGCGGACTTTTTTCCGGGAAATTTATTTTCGGGTATTTAAGGCAAAGCGCTATGGAATTGAATTTATCTTCTCTCATTGAGTCGAATTGTAATAAAAACAAAGTGGCTCGTCTGCGCCCTCTTTTCACAGGCAACTGAGTGTTTGAGGTCTATGCTTTCAACCCCCCCGAAGGAGGTTGAAGTTGATATTGTCCCCCTTGCGGGTATTTAACTTAATTTGCTGTTTTGAAAAGCCGTCTGATATTGAAATTGTATACACTTCCCTAATGATGAGAAATATTGCGAACGGAGACAGTAAAGAAAATGTTCATCATTAAAATGTTGATCGGGGTTGGAATGGCGGTTTTGTGTCGCACTTTGTGGGTGACAAAATTGATAAAGTTTGTCTTTTAGCACAGTCAGTTTTTGACCAGAAAATTATAGATAAATCTAGACAGTGGAGATCTAGAACAGATGTGGTGGTCATTTAATAAATAAAAGTCACAGTGACCACTTACATTTTTTGATCGTAAAGCATATGGGACCTGTTTCTGGACAATAGGTTTATCTTTAGAAAGAAGGAAACTCAAATAGGAATAAAGGCTGATTGGGCTGTCACTCTCATACGAAGGCCGGTCTTATGCAATATTTTTTCGATCCACTAGATTTGATCGCCATATACGGAACCCCTCCACGAAACTCCGTGCACATAAAAGCATCGATCAGAGGACGATACAAGATGTTGTCAATAGAATCGGTAATTGTGATGGCAGTGTGAATATCGGACTGCAGGCCAAACCATAAGCGGTTCTTAGTATAAATTCAGAAAGAAGTTCCACGCCAAGAATTCCCAAATAAAAATGGCAGCATCTCTCAAAAAAATAATGTATATCCTTGACATCTTAAAGACTGTAAGACAAACTGGTATCTTACCCTCTTTAACGGGGAAATTCTGAAACAATTAAATACAATACCACAGGGGACTCACCATGCTGCAGTAATCTTGAAAAAGAGGTCCAAGGTAAAGTTTAAAAAAATGCGAGAAATGCCTTAGAACAAGAGACACACGACGCAGTCACTGTCATCGGCAATAATGACATTGCGACTGTGAGCACTTAGCTAAGCCTACGCCGAAAAAATCAAGCACCAAATTGAAGGTAACTTTGAATCATACGAAGAAAAAGACATGATGTCAAAATCTACTCCTGCAAAGGACTTCTTCTATGTTGATAACGTATGGGGCAACCGTAAATAATTTGGGGGAGGTGTTTTCGCATGGCCCGATAAAACTTTCACTAACCCTGCGGCTGCAGGCTGAACGAAGTTCATAACGCTTGCTTCACCTTCGTTGATTAAAGTCAAAGTGACTTGGTCATGGAGTAGCATTTTAAACACTCTAAACCATCATCGACTCGGTGTTTAGTGGGAGTATACTCCCGCGAACGTCTGACAAACATCTGAGAGTATAACTGGCATGAAAGAGCTTATCAATGGGACATTTGGACTCGGCATAAAATTGTAGATCCCTTCCACTCGTCCCAAAAACAAAAACTCACACAAGACGAATGGTTATGAGAAGCTAGGCCTTGGGTCCCCACGGACCTGTTGCGCCATCTATTTATTTATTTTATTATACTCATCGGGCATATGAGATATAAGCTCAGCCGACTAATCACTCTTTTGAGCTGTGATAGGTTAATTTCGCCTCTCCCTATGGCAAATTATGGAAGCATACCCAATTGTCGAAGACTGCTTTAGCGGCTATTCGTTTGGGTTACGTGGACATTTTTTGAAGTTCTTTGTGTGCGAAAATAAATCGAATCGGTAAACCGCGACGTAAATTTAACTGCTCATCGACTTTTATCTGACAGAAAAGTGAAAAGTTTTGACCACTTTCATCCAAGAATGGTATCGCAGTGCAAGAACCAGGCGCATATAAGAGTCTACCAACACTCGAATATTTTTCGACACACTCGACGGCCATGTAGCTACCCGGCACAGTAATTTTGTCTCATGTAACGACTATCGTCTACAACTCCCGAACATTAAATTGCCAATAACATTGCACTTGAGCTGCTGCAAGTCAAGAAAGGTACCTACTTCCCGTCCCCAGTATAGCTTGGGTGGCAATCTACATAAGTAGGTATACCGGCGTCGATGCCGTCTCACTTCTTCACGATATCGACTGAAAGTTTCCGATTTTAATAAATTCTGAAAGCATGTAGAGTCCCAATGGTCTGGGGGAAATTCCTTTATGACGCCGATGGCTTCTGTGGGAGTTCTCCTGCAAATATTGAATGCAAATATTGGAAAGCACTTTTTTGCGCTCATGATTGCGAGGCAAGTCGTACTCGAAAACATACAAACGTTCGTCGGGCAAGTACAGCCAAGTCGCAGGTGAAAACTTCAATTATGCGATTGTGAAAGTTTTCGTCGAAGTTATTTCCAACCACACACAATCAATCAATTCAATCGAAGTTGGCAGTAAACATTGAAGGCGATGCACATAGTTAGGGGTTGGCAGGAGCTATTCACAATAATATTGCGTAATTGGAGAATATTTTTCATATTTCGAATGCAAGTGTTAAAAAATTGAATGTGCTCCATGAAGGTTTGGTACTTTCGCAGCCGCACATACGAAACTTCAGTTGGTTGTTGTCATATAGCCAACACACCGAAAAATAACGAAATCCTGGTAGGTCCCACTTCCTGATTCAAAATCACGCAGGCATCAACTCCAAACCCCGATCCGTATCCTCCACGAAAGCCGAATCGGTGCCACATTCCAATCGATGTGGATCAACTTGATTTTAGGCATCAGACTGTGGGAAACAAACACTAACCCCTCACTCCCGCAGTAATGCCAACATCCAAATACAGTTTGCAGCTAACGAATGAGAAAAACAAATCGAAAGCCACTCGAAGCATGATTCGAATTGGTAATAAACACTGTTACAGTAGTTGGATAGTTTTTCATTCGTTATGCCATTTCCAATCAATCAAATATCAATTCTCCCTTTCGGTTTGTGGGCTGCGATTGTATTTTTTTAAGACTGAATGGAAATTCATCATGAATAGTAAATAAAGAGAAAATGGAGCGAATATGGAAAGAGGTTTAATGATGTCCATTTTCACATTTTTGTTAATTACTGCAAGGCCAGTGTTTTTAGCGCTGTCTCTCTCTCTACATTTTTCCTACGAAGGGTAGTAATTTTTCCTTTTCACCGTAATTAAATTTCCCTTTAAACTCCATTGGATACTTTTTTGTGAAAATATCTTCAGTGTGAAAGTTAAATTTGGGTGCAGGAAAAAAACGTCACGTGCAATCACTTCACATGGGAAATAACTTCACCTTGAGTGGCAAATAATAATTTTTTTAGGTGAAGTTATTTCCCACTAAAGGTGAATTTTGTGAAATTAATTTCCACCTACAATTTGAGAACTTTTGGATTCTAACTGGAAAACAAAACCAAAGTCGTACTATTTACAAGGATTTTAGTAAAATTTAATAGCTTAGTAGCAACTTTGCATACACCCAACCTTCCACATACTCCCAAAGAGTGACCCCAACCAGGGTTGTAGGGGGGCCCAACAATCCACCATATATTTGCCACTGGTTTTGATTTGTGGGCTACATTTATGTCTTCGCATGTTAAGAGAAATTATTTCCCCTCAAAAAAGCAAACTTGTTGCTCACTTTCAATGGGAAATAGCTTCACATAAAAGAAGTGAAATTATTTTCCACTCGAGGTGAAGTTGTTCCCCATGTGAAGTTATTTCCCTGCACCTAAAATTTGCATTACACGAAAAGAAAATCACATTAAATTAAACTTTAGTATAAAAATCGAACTTTGTTTATGATTTATTGTTGGTACTAGAAAATTTTGAGAAGAACCATTTTTTTATGGAAATTCATGATAAGATTTCAGCACAAATTTACAGTTTGATTTGAATTTCCAATTTTTTGTACGGAAGACTTTTCGAACATCGAAATTTCCAGAAAAAGGGATAAATATAACGATATTTTAACACTACCTAATCACCTATCAAATAAGGCAGATGTTTTTTTTGTTTTTAAGGTGAAGTCAGATGGGTTAATACGTCATATCCGTTGACATTTTTAATGCGACCAGCTAAAATCATAAAATCCGTCGCAGATGAGTTGCAAAATTAAGTTTTGGACAGTAACTGCACAAACAGAATGTTGACGTTCAGAACACTAGTTTAGTAAGTTTGACACCTGGCCGACGTTGTGCGTTTCAGTCCAAGTAAAATGCTTTTTTAGTTGACCTTTATGGAGGTATAGGCAATAAATATAATAATTAAATATTTTCATGACATTTGGATTGTTTGACTGACGTAAATGACAACTTAACATTTTGCGCTCATTGTGCATATAATCCAGACAAATCTAGTCGACCTAAGATGACTAGATTTCTATTTTAGATTTGGTTTTGTGACGAACCAAAGGCCATGAATGTTTCTCTCATTCTCTCAACATTTCAACCAATTAAAGGGCGCTTACTCTCAGTCTGAGAAAACTCTCAACGATTGTTATTGACTTTTGTTCTGCTTTGGGCGGGGAAGAGGGCGCACATCGAAAGCATTGGCCGCATTCAAGAATCAAGTTATCTTAAGTCGACTAGATTGGTCTGCATGAGATGCAACCTGAACGCAAAAACTAGATTGGTCGGGAACGTCACTTTTCCTACGTCATCCACATACGCGAACTGTCAACTTAGTACTCAGTCACGAATGCTTTGACTAGATTCGTAAGCTACCCCTCCATAAACGTCAACTGAAACAGCTGCTCATATGACCGATTTTCCCCAATCAAAACCGAGATACATCCAGTGAGAGAGCTGTCAGATTTACTAAACTAGATACTTGAACGTCCCCATTGTCTGTCGTTTTCTCTGTTCGACCGGAACGAAAGAGGAGTATGTTGCTTTTGGGAGGAAATACTCCAGGGAAACCTGGACCTGTGGTAGCGGTACTAAAAAAAAAAAAAAAAATAATTGGCGCAACAGGTCCGTATGGACCCAAGCCTAGCTTCTCACAACCATTCGTCTTGTGTGAGTTTTTATTTTTTGGGACGAATGGAAGGGATCTACAATTTTATGCCGAGTCCAAACGGCCAATTGAGAAGCTCTTTCATGACAGTTATACTCTCGGATGTTTGTCAGACGTTCGCGAGAGGTGGCGCAGTGAAAAAAAACCTTAAGTTGGAATTTGGGTTTTTCTCGGGATTCGAACCTGGGACCCCTCGCTTAGTAGTCCAACACACTAACCACTAAGCCACTGCGCGGTACTAGTTAGTTAAAATAAATATCTTATGAATTATTTGAAACTTTATCTCGATTTTAAGGCTCATTATTCTTGATTTTTCATACAAAAATGACACAAAAATTTGATTTGAGAATGAGGTAAAGCTTTTTAGCATACATTCCAATGTTTACAAAATAAATAAATTTATTATTTTAAAAAATACTCGTGACTCATTCACAGAAATATCATTGTACGAAACAGTTTAGGGAAATAAAAAAAAAAGAAAATTAAAGCATTTAGATATCTAAACACGAAAATATTTAATTTTATCTTAGGTTGAATAATATTTTTCTTCTTAATGAAATGAGCAATTAGGAACAAAGTTCTACCAAAAAGTAAAATCCCTTTCTTTTTGTACTATGAGGTCTGAAAAATGCCTTTGTCCCTTTTAGCTTATTATAAGAGAGAAATCCCGCAAAAAAGGGATAATTCCCCCGATCTGGTATCACTGCTGCACTGCATGCTGTGTCTTAGATAACGAAACGTAACTGGCTATGAGAGAAAGAGAAAACGAAAATGTGTGCTCGAGTCATGATTATATACACATTTACATTTATTATATAAATTATATTCAACAACATATCATCTTAAATTATGATCTGTTGGACAGTCCGAAATAGAATGATTGCTGCCCAAGCCAAGCTATTTTTCGTATTCCACTATCGCATGTAAGTTATAAAACTAAATTCTATTTAGTTTTATTAAAAAAAACTTTATTTAAAAATTCGGCAGCGATTCTGCCTCCTGACTTAAGACTGAACATTGAAATTCTTACGACTAGCTTAAATACTAATTATCTGCTGCCACTGCACTTCTGCTTCAAATGTATTTTCCTGGAATCGTACGGTCGTCGCCGGTCGGTGTCATATGCCCGTGCGAAAGTGCTTTCGATGCAGGTCTCATCGCTGGTTGCTAGATGGCATGATTTTGGGTCGTTGCTCCGTGCGACGGTGGCATGTGTTATAGATTGTTTTACGTTAACTCCTCCGCCCTTAAGAGTGGACGCCCTCGTTCACTTAAAAAAATGGTATTTGGCTTATGCGGGATGTTCTTGCCCTTGGTCGTGGGGACGGCTCGCTTTTGGTAGTCTCCAAGGCTTCTGTCGATACTTCTGGTTTGGTTACGGTATTCTCTACTGAGTTGTTGGCTTTCGTAAATTTCCTGAAGATGACCAATATGACAATGCAAGATAGTAGACACGCTCCAAAACTTAGCATAGTATTATTTTTGAAGTTGGTTTTCAGGAGCTGGATGTACTGGGTGTTGTTTGTGTGGAGTTCTTTTACCATTTCCAGCGAGAGAACTTCTTCTAGTATGTTGTCCGATGAAGTTGGTTGCAGGATTGGCGGGAGAGGGTTGAGATGACTGGTTTCGATGGAATTAAACGTGTTCTTTCCAATTTGTATACTGCTGTTATCATACCTTATAAGGAACGTACCGTTGAGTGAGACCATGTTGTTGTTTATTGAGATTTGCCCATCGTACCGATTCAGGAAAATGATGTCTGATGATATCTCTTCGACCGCAGGAATGTGTTGGCTGTTGATTGCAGTACAGTTGGCTGGGATACTACGTATTAGGTTTGGAATACATGTTGTATTGCTTATGTTAATAATATTAATTCTAGGACAAATGGATAGTTTATTCACTGTTTTACAATCTGTTACAATTCCATAGATTTCGTTTTCACATTCTATAATTTCCTTAAAGTCGATTTTTATTATTTTTGTTTCTTCTCTTACTGCTTTTATAATAATTTTTTTACAAATTTCTTCATTTACAGTTGGTAAACTTACTATGTATAATAAAATAGAATTGTTAAATGCTATTTTATTTCTGAGAACTCAATTGCCTCTTCTATATTCTTGAATGGTATTTCTTTATTATTTATAATTTTTTCGATAGTATTTATTTCAATATTCGACAGGATATATGAATTTATAATATTTACTCTTGCCCAATGTAAGGCATATGCCACGTTTGTTATTTCTTCTTTTAATAAATCTAATTTATATTTTATGTTGAAAACTAATTGTTCTATTATGTTTCCATTTTCTTTTACATATTTATTTATTTCGTTAGTTCTATTAGCTACGTCATTTATTTAATCTATTACAAGTTTGTTAATTACTATCTGTCTATTATTATTTTCTAGGACGTTATTAATTTTTTCTTGTAATTATGTAGACTTGTATAATATTCTTTTCTTTACTTTAATTTGATTAACTATTTATGTTCCTAAGTATACCTTAATCTATGCTTACATTAAATACACGATCATCAGCATGTTGTTGGCGGCAGTAGTCTTAACTACACCTGTTCACTGTTTGTTACTAGGGGGCCCTTGATGTTTTCTCCAACTCTGGTTCACCAGCACTAGTTGTTTTAAATGTTCTTTTAATGTTTTGAAGTTTTTTCTTTGCACTGTACCGGTTACACTGATTTTCGCGCGGACCCTGGTTTTTGACGCACTCTTTACACGCACGTTACACTTGTTAAATGTTTTATCGGTTTGTACCACTTGGGGACTTTTCCGGATACGGTATAGTTATTGTACCACTTGGGGACTTTTCCGCGACTAACACACGTACCACTTGGGGACTTTTAAAAACGGTTAGTTAAGTACTACTTAAGTACAAGCGCGACTAACTATAGTGAACTAATTTTAACCGTGTTACCAGGGTCCCTGCTCGGGCGCCAGTTATAAAACTAAATTCTAGTTTTATTAAAAAAAACTTTATTTAAAAATTCGGCAGCGATTCTGCCTCCTGACTTAAGACTGAACATTGAAATTCTTACGACTAGCTTAAATACTAATTATCTGCTGCCACTGCACTTCTGCTTCAAATGTATTTTCCTGGAATCGTACGGTCGTCGCCGGTCGGTGTCATATGCCCGTGCGAAAGTGCTTTCGATGCAGGTCTCATCGCTGGTTGCTAGATGGCATGATTTTGGGTCGTTGCTCCGTGTGACGGTGGCATGTGTTATAGATTGTTTTACGTTAACTTGTACCACTATCCGATATCCGATTATGTACTTAGCAGATAGTGGATGCATGTTGTATGCAATGTGTTGATGATTGTTGTCTACGCTCCGGATTGCAGGAGAGCATTTAACAGGTTAGCACCAGTAAGCATGTCGCATGTTGTCTGTTGTATGTTGTATGTTGAATGTTGAATGTTGTATGTTGAATGTATGTTGTATGTTGTATGTTGTATGTTGTATGTTGTATGTTGTATGTTGTATGTTGTATGTTGTATGTTGTATGTTGTATGTTGTATGTTGTATGTTGTATGTTGTATGTTGAATCTATGTTGTATATTGTATGTTGTATGTTGCATGTTGTACGTTGAATGTTGTATGTTTAATGTTGTATGTTGTGTGTTGAATGTTGTTTGTTGTATGTTGTATGTTGTCTGTTGTATACTATGAGTGAGTTTATTGTTGGCTATGCTCCGATTGCAGGGGTGCATATCTCTCGCATCTCTCTCTCTCTTGCCTCTACAGTAATGTACGAAACGAAACGTAACTCTCTCTCTCTATCTCTCTATATTCACTAACTTATATCTGCCTCTCAACTTCCGCTCGCAATTTCCGTAACGCTTTCGTGACAAATTCACCAGCTTACCCCCCAAGTCAAGCGTGCCAAAAGAGGTTTTGCTTCAAAAAGTGAAAATTAAATGGTTCTCTTAATTTTTGCATTTACCCTAGTTAGTGTCAATACAGCTCTTGCCCCTTGTATATCATGTCCGCATCACTCGCTTTTAAAATAAACCCACAAAGGTGGTAAAATAACCTTTGGACGGATTGAAACTCCTCTTTACTTTCATATTTCTGTCAAAGACAACACTCGTAAGTAGGTAGATGGTTTTAAAAGTTGAGTTCATTGTAAGTCGCAGGCCATGTATACATTTGAGGGAGTCATGTACTTGGCATCTAATTTTCTTTGAATAAAACTACAACTGTTCAAAAGTATTTCTCCACGTCACTGACTAGTGATGTACGGTATAACCGGTCGCAGCCATCCCTCGTAATCAATCAACCAATTGGCAAACGATTTTCGGGGCGATTTTGAAATATTCCTTGTCGTGCCATTTAAAATCCCGCCAATGGCGATAGCTATTTCTTCCAACTTCCAATCCATTACAATAAATCCTCGCATCCATTAGATAAAACCCTTCGTAATAAACGATTGCACCATACTATAAGATTATCCTCATCTCTTGAGTGTGCAGACTTTTCCAAAAAAAAAAAATTAAAATAAAATGTCTTCAGAAAAGTGCAAGGAAAAAAAGGAGCGAAACCAAACTTAAGTCATAAAATGTTTCACAATATCCCTGAATGGATGGGGATGTGTTGACTTTTTTCTAAGAAATAAAACACCAACACCAACGGGAGAGGTTTCGCTTTTTTCCCGCGTTTCCTATGTTATTAAATAAATGGAAAATGACATGAAGAAAATCCTTTTTAAATTCCTATCGCCCTTGCAAATGTTGCTGGCTGTTAAGTTTGATAAGTGGGTAGTTTCGCCACCACCGCGCCTTCTTGTACAAAGGGGGCTGCCACTAGAATTGATCCCACACCGAGACGAAATAGTTTCGCTCATCCACATTAGCGAAATGTTATTGAATTGAACCAAAAGGGAAAAAGGAATCTTCATCCTGATGCTGTACTTTGGCGGGCTGATTGACTATGAAGGATTATTCGGGAGTATTTGGATGGGAGATGGAAGAAACTTTTCTTTCTTTTCCCTCATCGGTGGATAAGAGTGCGATTTTTATGAGCATTTTGGCGAGAACTTTTCGTGCAAGTTCTTTTCGGCTGCAGATGGGTTCTTTGGTGATTACTTTTGTTATTCTACTTAATAAGATGGAGGGAACTTTGGAGTAGCCACGTGAACGTGATCTCGGGTAGATAGTTTCGTAGGGCACATAAATTGAGTGGCGGTCTGAAAAGTGGCTTACATATTTTTGGGAAACAAAACGGCATTCATTCAAAATGAAACTACATTCCAATAGTATCAACCTTTTCAAGTTTTTGTAACAGCTATATCCTAGCTGAGATCCCACAGAGCTGTTAGCACAGACGAACTGTCTCTGTAAACGCTTTACCCTTTGTCAGATCGACAGTGTTTTAAAAGTCCAAAAGGCCGCTTAGTTCAAATATGGCTACGTGTCAAATTACCAACATTAGCAGCTGTTCGTAAACTAGATTTGAATGGAACAACAAAACCCCATGACAGGTTCGTCAAATTGTTGAGAGGGCTCAAAATTTCTGTTCTCCTCTATCCTTTACGAATTTCCATCTCCGTGCTAAATCACACGCAATCAATATTCGATCCGCCCAGAAATAAATACAACAAATTCCATTCATCCCGGCCGGCGTATATTATACTCTCCTTGCAGAAAGTCTCAACAGCACAAGGCCTTTGCCGAAAATTAATATCCAACTAGACGTGTAGAAAACATCCTCGCAATCATATTCCACATAATAAATAAACGTCCATCCTGGCGCATTGTAATAAACCATTAGGAGCCTCCTGCTCAGCTTCAGTACATAACCACACTCAAAGTGAATGCTCGCCAAGTGAACGGTTATCCTTAAAGTTAGCGCCACAAAGCTCAGCACTATATAAATATGTATATATGAAGGTACTGCCGCGGCCGGCTTCCTTCGCCTTTGAAGAGGTTATAATATTGCAAAAGCTGTGAAAAGGATTCACTAATATGAAAGCAATTGCCACTTATATTTACGATACTTTAAGGACACAAAATATTACGAGATTATGACATCGCATCCTTGTATCGAACGGTTGAGTCTGTTGACTATAACCGCACAACATCGCATCGTTTGCCGTGCCATTAAATTCTTGAAAACCGTCGATAAAATCTTTTACCCGCAATAGAGGACCTATTGCACGTCTGGACAGGACATTTCACCCCAATTGTTCGGATGTTTTGTTGCTTCAATTTCTGTTGTCCGTTTCTCAGATTGGCTGCGTGTCAGAATGTTGAGTTCATTTAGAGGAGGACGTTGTGTGGAAGTATTTCTTTCGTTTCTTTTAAGTCGACTCTCTTATATGTGACAGGACACAATTGACGCACAGCGAAGGGAGGTTTGTTGGATGCAATAATATGGTACGTGACAGTGAAATGGTATTCCTAATGCGATTTAATTGATATTGATGTCGGTCTTCACAGAGACGACATTCAGTGGAGTTTTTATTTACGTATACAGCATACATCTGAATTAAGTTCAAAAACTAGTTCAGAATGATCTCTTAAAAATAAATAAATAAATGTCTAGTTGCCGCAACACATTCAACGCTTCTCACAACCATTCGTATTGTGTGGGTTTTTTATTATTTTTTTAGACGAATGGGCGCGAAACTACAATTTTAAGTCGAGTTCAAATTTAAACGGCAAATTGCGAACCTCTTTCATGAAAGTTATACTGTCGGATGTTTGTCACATGTTTTGCGAGTGGAAAATACCTTAAGATGGAGTTTGAGTTTTTCTGGGACCCAAATCACTAACCACTAAGTCACTGCGTCACGTCTCTAAGTAGTAACTTATCGCCTCTATTGAAGTATCCTTATTCATGTCAATTCGCTCTCCAAACTGAAAATAAAACCCTGGATTTGCTAAAAATGAGGCTTGATTCAATAATTTTGTTTATCAATATACATCCAACAAAATGTTTCTTTTAAATTGATAAATTTTTAATAAGTTTTATCTTGTCTTAAAACTTTTGTTGTGATAGCAAAAAAATTGTTATGGTAAAAAAGTTGTTTATTTGTGTGTATGAACATTTTTCGTTAAATTTACCAGAAATTTATCAATTTTACCTTTATCTTTTTGTTAAATTAACAAAAAACGTTAATACCATCGAAATTGTTTGGAATTTTATTAAATAAACAGTGAATATTGTTGATATTACAGAAAAAAACTGTCACTACTACAGTTGTCTTTTGTTCGATCTACAAGAATATTGCTGGTTATATAGAATTATTCTCTCAGTTCTATAATTTTAATTTGTTGATTCAAAAAGTGAATTCTTGTGTGGATAGCATTAGGTATGAATAAATGATACACAAAACAAATAAGTTTGGAAATTCGATTTATTAAAAAAAGGAACTATACAAATTACATTACATTATTTTCACATTTTAGGAAATATTAAAATATGCATAAACACAAAATTGAAAAATGTAAAAGGGCTATTAATGCCTATCCTTTAAAATAAAAAGATCTGCTATACCTTAAACACCTACAACGATGTGTATGTAGTCAGCTCCCTCACTATTTAAGGTTGCGTCTTTTAGTTTCGGTTTAAAAATAAGTCCAGGAATATAGCGTTTTTTTGGGGAATTTTTATGCACAAACTAATTTATTTAGCGTGTCAAATGATAAATGATGCCATCAAAAGCATTGCATTGAAATGATTACCTTGTTTAAATTGTATTTTTTTCAATTCAACACTTGTGATATTAATTGAACAAAATTTATGTAAAATTCACAAACAAAAATGTTCATTTCAAAAGATTTTTGTAGTATTTATGTTCTGTATTTTGTTTGGCAATTTTGTCAATTTTAAAAATAAAATTGTTCAATGGATACAATTAGCCTGTTTTTTTTTTAGGTTCGTCCTCAGCAAAGCAAAGTAAAGTAGGATTTTCAGCACACAATTTACAATAACTACTGCGAGTCTCGAAGTGTCAAGTAGAGCGCAGTTGTTGTAATTGCGTGCGGAAAATCCTACTTTACTTTGCTTTGCTGAGAACGAACCTAAAAAAAAACAAGGCTAATATCGATTTATCAAGCTGAAAATTCTGGTTTGTTAATTTGACAGAGTAGTTTTATAGTGACTGTTTTATCCGTTTGACAAAATATCGTTCAAAATAATAAAACTAAAGTTGGATTTCATTTATCATTACAACCATTTTTTTCCAGTTCAACAAAACTATTTTTGTTGAAATTTTACAATCGAATTTTGTCAATATTACCTGGCATTTTATGTTCAGTGATGCTAGCTGTCATTTGAAATTGTAAAGCTTGTGTGAATGAAAGCGAGTTGTCCGATTGCGATTTAATGAAAACGTATATATGTAGCTCCAACTTAAAGTCGATGTTTTTTTGTAAAATTCGAATCGGGTGAGTGTTTAAACGTGATGAATGTAAGAATTCTCGAACAAACTTCAAGATTTTTTTATAAACTAAACAGCTTTTCAATTGGGACAGGTCGATGTTGGAAGCCTGTAGCCGCCATTTTGTTTTGGTGGCGTCTGTCTCATCTGGTATATTTAATTTTCAGTCACTGATGCCAAATTTAGATTTAGTACCAAAACGTTCGTTAGGTAAAAAGGTCCCATGTGTCCATTTTAAGGCAGACGCGGTAACCCTAGTCGACTCTCCAACGTTTGCTGACCAAGTTCGACACAACCGGTTCGGTAAAATATTTATTGTGAAGGTTAAAAACGATTAACAGTAAGGCCCATTTGAAATAGAATCCGTTCACGGTGGCACGACATTTGAACACACACAAAAAATAGTTTCTTTGGAACCTCACACGCAGCTTATTTAATTTCATTTCAACATCGACGCGTCCTTTTTGAAAAAGCCCTTTCCTTCGAATTTTTTCAATACAACTGTGCAAACCACATTCAATTTCATGGAGTAGTTTTTAAATTTATTCCAGTCAAACTCCTTACACAGAAAGTCACAGAAATTTTACACAAAGGACAAGTCTCGTTGTTCTGCTCTCATGTCAGTTGCTACACAGTATCTAATAACAACATTCAATTCAAATATTCTGTATCAACGCATGCAACTACATACATCTTCTAACTGAATCATTTTGGCATTCCATGTTTACAAAATGTACTACACAAATGCCTCTGCGTATGATTTCGTTTCTGGGAAAATGTACAGAAAACATTCACATTTACATAATCCCGAAACAACAAATAGATGCGGCAGACCCCAATCATCGTAGGAGTCTACAGATAGCAAACTGGTATGTATATCACCGCACAAAATACACACACTACCATAAGTATTCCCATTCGAATTCGTATGTAGTCAGGTAAATGAAGTGTGATGAGGTTGGCCTCGCATAGCCCCCGGAAAACGAAATACAACATTAATATAATCTTATCTAAGAAGATTGCTGACTACCGTGGCCCGTTACAAGCTCATAATTTCAGAAATGAAAATGTTCCACGCAAGGAACATCCATCCGCCATTTCCATCTGTGCGGGAAGAAAAAATATTGCAAAAGGAAAAAATTGAAAAAGGAGATATAAAACTAAAAAAAAGGACCTCTGCATATATGGGAGAACACAGATCCTTCAAATCCTGCCAAAGGGATAACACAACATAGATGAATGAGCGAATTTTGTGCTGATTCTTTTGGAAGAATTTCCAATTCCTTTCCGATGCTGCCAGTCCTTCATGTGTCTGTTGTGGCAAATGAGGAAACGTGTATGATATCTCGGAACACAACTTACCGAAAACAGATGGGGGCTCTCCTCGAGGTAATGTTTTAATATTTTTTCGACATTATCTTGTTTTCGGCGAGGTTCGGTCGGGGTGAACCGAACTTCTTTGGCATCCTTATAAGAAAGATTCCGCTTCCTTCCCTTCCATTTTGCAGGGGATTAGCTATGTAATCGATTGTCAGCGTGGAGTGCTCTGCTGTTTTTGCACTGTCAATGACCGAGCGTGTGGTTTTATGAGGAAACTGCATTTGTAATAACATAAACACTACCTACTCGTTATACGATGAAAACAAATTCAAAGATAACACTTTAATAAATATATAAATAAAATTCAGGTATTCACCGACCTAAATTAAACTATGAACTTCGTAAACCTATTCATCAATGGTTACTAGTGCATATTTAGGAGCGCTCTTGAGCTTACAAGTAGACCCGACCACTCTTAAGTTGAGGGCAGTAATGACTTCGAAAACAGTTGTCGTCTGCAAAATGGAAGGGAAGGAAGCGGAATCTTTCTTATAAGGGAAAAGAGCAAATAATTAGCCTTGAAAAATTTGATCACGCGCTGAGACTGGATTTTTTGTTTAGCGATCTGAACCAGTTTAGAATCAATTTGTCTCGAAATTAGTTTACCATATATTTTGGCAAACGAAATTCAGTATCGTCAAATTTTTCCATGCAGTCAATTCTTCCACGAAGTGTTTTCTTCTTTCTTGTTGACGTTGTGGCTTCCTCCAAATATTGGGTGAGCTCCTCCTCATCTGAGCTGGTATTCGAGGACGAAGAACTGTTAGACGAAGTGCCGCTCAAATTAACACGCGAAATCAAAATCAATTCGTTTATATTCCTACCACTAATTTTGACAAATAACATTTTCGAAAAAAATTCTTCAACTCGTTTTAGAATGCGTTTGGAAATTCGAATTTTATTTTTGTCGAACTACCGTAGATTTAAGCCTAAAAGTGCTTGGTAAATACGTTGAAAGAACTTACATTTATGAGCCTCGTAAAATAATAATCGATTTAATCAGTGTTCACACTTTTGTCCGCTGTTGACTTGAAAACCACTTGACCGATTTTGTTCAAAATTTAGCAGTTTTTATCTCACTAGTGGCGGCAGTGTTGTTAGAGTAGTTTGAATGAAGTCCGATAGGTGGAAATGTTGTTTTAACACTGCTACTATTAAGTGGGTCTATCTGTTTGAACGCACTAATCTCGAGAGCAACTGAACGGATTGGGCAGCGGTTTCCACTATGTTGACCTGCATTTTGGAAAGTATGTGCTAAGTTTTGAAATTGCTCAATCACTTGAAGGCGCCGAGTGTTCAAGATCTAAGTGAAATAATGAAGGTTCAGACTGAACTCGGAAAAATCAAAACTTTCGAAAATTCCAATCTTATTCATTTGAGCTTTAAAACACATGTCCCAAAGCTGAGCAAATAATCAAAAGAAGTCGTCTTCAACAATATAAGAAGCGGCGAGAATTGCTTTAAAAAAAGTTCAGAGCAACACCGGGTAATCTCAGCGTTTGGTTAAAATAAAGGGCACGACTTGATCGCACAACACTCTCTCAATTAATGCGAGAGCTTGGCAAAGTAGAATTTCTTCTGAAATGCATTTGCTTTAGTTAAATAATTTGGAATTTTCGTCTTGTATTGGTGATGTTAAGTACCATCGACGGGACCAACAATCACTTTTAGTTGTGATTGGTATGGGGATGGGTCTTGAACTATTTACGGGTTGGCTGATAATAGTTTGAGCAGAAGAGGTACCCTTAGTTCAAGGCTTTATACATTTTCCGAATGCCCTCGGGGCCATGTATTTGCTAATATCTCACTCACCTTCGCAACTGCTGTTCTACTAAAATACGTCGATGCGACAGTCTTTTTCACAACGGAAAGTTAGTTCAATCAATTAGAAAACTTGAATACTTGTGTCTTATAAGCATTGAATTGAGAAGACTACGCAATATCCACAGCGGAAGTGATTATTTCCTATCCAGTTAACTATGACGCTCTTCAAAATGAGTGCTGCGGCGAAACAGTGGGTCCCATCAATTTAAAAGGCATCGCTTGCATGAATACTTTTCAGCGGTGCTGTTTCAAAAGACCAAAACATGTCGAGTGACAAAGGGTTTTCAGATAAACCTACATGCAGCTTTCGAAGCAACTTATGAGGGTATATAATAAAGTCTTTCGCAAATGTCAGGAAGTCGGGGTGGATCTGTATCTAAACAAAATGGAAGTCCCTCTTTAACAGCTTGGAAGTGATGTTGCTAATCGAGGAACGCGGGCATTTTAAAATAGTACGGCGAAATAAAAATGGGCTGTGTCAAGTTCAGCTTATGAAGGTCCTCCTCACAACTCTACATTTAGTGAAACCGTAACCCAATCCGTGATCGTCAACCCCAGTCTACATTAGCTGTTTGCTACTTTTGCACTTCCCTCCAGAAGTTAGTTGTTATAGGTGATTAAAAGGCATATAGTACCTACCATCAATCACTTTAAATTTGTCAAACAAGTCTTGCAGCTGGTATAAATTATTTTAAGTTTCCATCAAAAAACTAACCGACTCAGAATGGCAACATCTTTCACGCAAAGTTAGCTATTGCAGCGGGAAATAAATTTACGGTGAAGATTGAGGATGATCACCACCATAAGGCCCGGGGATTCTCCTAGGTAATGGCTGCTTAAATTGTGCAGGATGCTACTACCAAAGCCATCGACCTTAAAACACTCGCCCAACTTGATTCCAACAGCTATAGGGATAATAGGATGGTTCCTAGATCTCACTCCAATAATTAAATGTAATCACGACAAAAAATCATTCATTCCCACAAGCACTTGCAAATTATACCCCCTAGTGAAGGACTTGAACATTTTAATTGCAAAGCTTGCTATTCCTGTTTATTTGCTTTAACAGCAAACATCAAATTTGCACACGCCTTTAGTAAAGAATTTCAAAAAAAAAAAACATGTATGGGTACAGAGCTTCATGCGGTTGGCAATGCCCAATAAACAGAAATAGGCGAAGCTCCGTTTCATTCTCGTGAAAAGATAATCATGCGGTGTGGAGAAACAAAAATTACACTAAAAAAAGAAAACTTTATACCCTTCTATCAGGGATCTACGTCGTTTATTTAAAATGTTCTTCCACCTAACGAACAACGAAATGCTACCTCGGCTATCCGTGCTGACGTGCACACTTCCTTTCTTTGGTTTTGCGTTTTTCTCCTTTTACCGCCTATCATTCTGCAGACCAACGAACAGCATACGAGTACTCGTACATAAAGTAAGGTACTCGTAGAGCTCCTTTAGATCTGAGGGTTTTTTTTGTGGCTTGTAGCTTTCTATCGAGTAACGCCTTACACACGTCCTTGTGGTGTATGGCCACTCTGACAGCCGTTAAAACTCCTGCTGAGCTGGACAAAGTGAAATTATTGCTGGTTTACATGATTCCTTTTTTTTGCCGGTATAGTAGTTCGCCTTTTGGCCAGGAATCGAAGAGCGCATTGCTTCAAAAATACCGGACCGTGCTTTTTTTTTTTGCTTAAGGCTTTCACACGAATTAAATCATTCTTTGTTCTTACGTATTTCTTTTGGTTTTTCTGTTGGGTCGGGGATTTTATTTTTTATTACAGTTTTGCAGGTTCTATTGCTGTGGGGATACACAGCCATTAATTTTGAAAGGGGATTGTAGGTTGTTATTGTGTAGAGCCTTTGCAAAGGCGTCGAACGAGACTTTGTCCGTCAAAGGGATAATAATTGAATTGTGAGATTTATTCAATGCGAAGGTGGAATGTAGAGTGAAATGAGTTCGCAAGGAAACTGCGTTTAGTTGCGATTTAGCTATCAGATTTGGAGCAGACGTTTGGCCCTTTTTGCATGATGATGTGGTTCTCCGAATGTTGCTACAATGTAAGGAGTTTGGGGATTTTTGGCCCGTTATGCAAGTACGTTACCAGTAGATGTGCATAACATATATTGCACCGTAGAATTGTTGAAGTATGTTTCCTTATCGGGATTAAGGCACAACTACAACCTGTAAATCTGTGGCCACAAGCAATAACCGCTTAGGTCTGTTTTACTCATTGTTCAGGAGAGCAGTTTAAAGTTTTTTTTACTCCATTGACTCTAGTGACTTAAGCTGTTGTTTTTTTGAAATTGTGACCACTTTTTTAAAGATATAAAGCTGAAAAAAAAAATTACAAAATAGATTTGGGTACGCTGAATCTATTGGCATCAAGATCTCAATTTCGTCTTAAGTCGACTTAAGCGGTTATTGCTTGTGGCCACAGAAATAATACTCTGTTCGAGAGGGTCTGTACTCTATGGAGTGTTGTCCTAACTCAGTACTTTTAAGAGGAAGCTGCTAGAAATTGTCAACAAACTCCCTCGAAATATTGAAAAAACCTCTGCCAAGAGACGTTTCATGCGCCGTTATTTGTTTCGCACATTTGTGAACGTAGTCAGTATAGAAGCTATTTGAAAGAGACGTTTAACTCATGGCTTAAACGACTTGTACCTTGTACTGCGATATTTAGTCAAGAAGGTGTGATGAAATAACCGGCTGAGGTGACTTACAAAAATCACTGAAAATAAAATACCAGGTAATAGCGATAAAATTCAAATGTAAAATTTCAATTTCAACAAAAATAGTTTTTTGAACTCAAAAAAGAAAAAGTTGTAATGTAAAATTAAATTTATCAATACAACTTAAGTTTTATCAATTTAAACGATATTTTGACAAACGGATAAAACAGCCACTTTAAAACTACTCTGTCAAATTAACAAACCAGAATTTTCAGCTTGATAAATCGATATTAGCCTTGTTTTTTTGAGCTTCGTTCTCAGCAAAGCAAAGTAAAGTAGGATTTTCCGCACGCAATTACATCAACTGCGCTCTACTTGACACTTCGAGACTCGCAATAGTTATTGTAAATTGTATGCTGAAAATCCTACTTTACTTTGCTTTGCTGAGGACGAACCTAAAAAAAAAACAGGCCTATTGTATCCAATGAACAATTTTATTTTTAAAATTGACAAAACTTTGCAAAATATTTGTTAGCCAAACAAAATACAGAACATAAATACTACAAAAATCTGTTGAAATGAACATTTTTGTCTGCAGATTTTACATAAATATTGTTCAATTAATATCACAAGTGTTGAATTGAAAAAAATACAATTTAAACAAGGTAATCATTTCAATGCAATGCTTTTGATGGCATCATTTATCATTTGACACGCTAAATAAAGTAGTTTGTGCATAAAAATTCCCCAAAAAAACTGAGTTCAATATTTTAAAAATAAATAAATCCGTTTATGGATAAGGACAAGACAAATGGAAAACATGTAAAAATCTCCTAAGATATAAATTGGTAAAAATTGCAGTTTGGTGATATAGGATTGTTTAACATGCATTTCATTATCTTAAATTAAATATATTCAAATTGGACTTCAACGCTATATTCCTGGACTTATTTTTAAACCGAAACTAAAAGACGCAACCTTAAATAGTGAGGGAGCTGACTACATACACATCGTTGTCGGTGTTTAAGGTATAGCAGATCTTTTTATTTTAAAGTATAGGCATTCGGTATCATTATGTCTTAAAAGTAATAGCCCTTTTACATTTTTCAATTTTGTGTTTATGCACATTTTAATATTTCCTAAAATGTGAAAATAATGTAATGTAATTTGTATAGTTCCTTTTTTTAATAAATCGAATTTCCAAACTTATTTGTTTTGTGTATCATTTATTCATACCTAATGCTATCCACACAAGAATTCACTTTTTGAATCAACAAATTAAAATTATAGAACTGAGAGAATAATTCTATATAACCAGCAATATTCTTGTAGATCGAACAAAAGACAACTGTAGTAGTGACAGCTTTTTTCTGTAATATCAACAATATTCACTGTTTATTTAATAAAACGCCAAACAATTTCGATGGTATTAACAACTTTTTTTGTTAATTTAACGAAAAGATAAAGGTAAAATTGATAAATTTCTCGGTAAATTTAACGAAAAATGTTCATACACACAAATAAACAACTTTTTTACCATAACAATTTTTTTGCTATCACAACAAAAGTCTTAAGACAAGATCAAACTTAAAAAAACTTTTGTCAATTTTGATAGAAACATTTTGTTGGACATATTTTGTATAAATTGTTGAATCAAGCTTGATTTTTAACAAATATACCAGGGCACGATTTTATTTTCAGTGCAGTGGCGTCTCTCATTGGGAAATGTTTGCGAATGGACTGATGGCAGTCGTGTGACATTTGTTTGCTTTGTTTTTGTCCACATTTGGACAAGAACTAAAAGTTCTGCATCTTCTAGTAGTCTTAAAAGTACGCGCATTTAGAAAACAAAAAAAAACTACCATCCCCTCGCACATTCCGTTCGCCTAATCGTGACTTGTGACTTTTCGCGCAAAACTCCTCAAAGCCAAAGCACTATAATATATTTCCAAAGTGATTCTGCCATAAATTATTGCCAGGTTACAGGATAAACACTCGTCGAAAGCATCCTTCAACATGCAATTACATCCACATTTAGCTCAAAACCACCGCACTATTTCGGTGCCTCGCCCATAATTGTATGCTTTGCTTATACTCAATCCATCAACAACCTACCTCTCAGATACAGCACCTGGGTTAAGTAAAACACCAAAAGCCCATTTGCAAAACTCGATGTTTGATGGGACCTCACTCGCTCTATATGGTGGAGCTTGGAGTGTACCTTTTCACCTGGCCCGCCGCCACGCACATAAGTGAGTTGTAAATGTGGAAAATGTGCGGTGCCCCAACGAAACGGTTTATTTATGCAAATTGCCATTCCTTAGTCGAGTCGCTCTATGCTCCTCGGCTTCGCCTAATCCTAGTGTAGGTATACGTTAAACGTTACGTTGTCGGAAATTCTAGGTAAACACATTTTCATCTCGAAGGCGCGCGCGTTAAAAGTGAGATTCGTATTCGCACAATAATGCCGGCATTTGTTGTGCCTAATTTTATTACTATTCCCGCAAACCGTCTGTTTTTGGCAGACAGACAAACAGACAGAGGGTGGGGGATAGGGTGATGTGTCGTCTCCATCATCGCTCTGTGGAAAGTGATTAAATTTACATTTTATATGCCTCGGAGTTTGGTGCGCTGTGCGATGCCTGCACATTGGTGGGGCAATAAATCAACAAAATATGTAATTGACGAGTGGTTTGGTTTGGTGGGGCTGGTTTAGATAGTCCTCGTGGGGGATTTTGCCGTCTCGTGCTGGGAAAATTGGATAAATGGGTTGAAATTACACGAAGTTATGAGCGTGTATCTAAAGCCTGTACGGGTGGGCGGCTGACCGAGGATACTTTACAGTCGTTTCTAGAGAGTGATGGTAGGTGGTGGCGTAATGTAGGAGATAATGAATTCAAATGAGCGACATTGTTATGATTGCCTTACTAATGTGGCTGTGAAGAGCAATCTGCACATGCTGGGAGCAATGGCTTCGCATGATTGCAAATGTATAAGGAGTGGGTTACAGCGGAGCCAGCTGCGATATGGCTCTCCAGGCAACTTCTTTTGAATCAGGTTATTTTTTACCTTCATCCTGACATGAAAACCCTTCAAAAACTGGAAGGAAAAACAAAAACCCAATTCGCACAGATACAAAAAAAAAAAAGAAACGAGTCCATGTGTTAACCATTCCCAATGCGAGACGCCACTGTGAGCCGGCATCCGGAACGGTCAAGTTCAAATGAATCAGAATTAGTTCGCTGATTGTGCCTTCTTTTATCTGATAAATCCTCTTGTACTGGGTGAGTTTTTATGTTATCCGTTAACAAATCGACATAACAAATTTACAATTTTTTATTTTATTTTATTTTACTTTCAATCAAATGCGTACATCTACTGTTCTTGCTAGATCACTTGATACAAGAATATACTTAAAATTTACCACCAAAGCCTAAGTAAGGTTGGGTTGAGTGGGGTTGTGAGATCGTCACAAAAGAAGAGGCACCATAGCGGTCCCATCGCCATCCCAAGGACCACCAAAGCATAACAACAGAACTAATGTATTACTAAAAGAATCCCTACTAAGGTGCAAATCGAATAGGTACACAACAATATTTTTTGGATTTCCTAAGGCACCTAGAAATTGATTCATTGTGTCCATAATTAACTCTATGATAAGGTTCATAACATAAAAAAAAATTTTAAGAACAAATTATGATAATAGGAAAGGGCAGTCGATACGACCATTAATAGAATCACGGATAAACATAATTGGAAAATATTGCCTCCGTCTAAAAATAAGATAACAAATAATTTGCAAATCGTCTCGTCAGATGGCATTTCAATATTCCATCGCAGTTTACGAACGGATTCTCTAGTTAGACGGTTTTGGATCGTCTCTATTCTAATAGAATGTACTTCATAAAACGGATTCCATACTATACTGCAATACTCGAGATCTAACAAATGCAAAAAATAAACATTCAAGAATATGTGGATGTTGATCGAGTTCCGCAATATGAAACCTAACATCTCATTACATTTGGCAAGCAAAGACTCAATGTGCTTGCAAAAGCTCAGTTTAACTTCAAAAATAACCCCCAGATCTTTTTTGGAAGAAATAATGGACAGAGGGGTAATATCCATTAATTACGGTGGTAAAGGGTATTGTTGAGAGGTTCAGATAAAAAGAAAGGCTTCGACATTTAGAGACATTGAAATGAAGGTCATTTTTGTGACACGATATGGCAAGTCGATCAAGATCCTCTTGTAAAACAATAGAATCGTGCGCACTGAACGTATGGGTCGGTACACCTTCAAATCGTCGGCAAAAATAAGACTCTGGGAACTCGAATACAAATCAGGAATGTCATTGCACGGGTGCCGCCACGAGAAATCAAAACGCTCTTTTTTTTCATTTGACGGTCGTGCTGGTGGTATGTACCGCCATGAGAAATTACAATTTTATTTTGCTAAAATAAAGGGTGGAGAGTCCACCATCGAACGCGATAACGACTGCAATACTAAAAGCAAATGTCAAAGTCTACATTATATATGTCAGACGGTTCAAATATTTCCCCCTAGACGAATCTAGAAAACCTCCAGATTTAGCTATTTTCTAAAAAAAAAAACTATGAAAAAAAAAATGGTTGAAGACAATTCCAAAACAAAACCCCAGATTTCCCCACGTGATAAAAAAAAACCCTGGGCGGAAAACCCCAAAATTGGCAACGCTGTATAGAGGGTCTCTCGCACCCAGAGACAAAAAATGGGATCACACAAAGTAAAGCTCCCTCCACGCGCTAATAGCATATTAGTGGCAATTCGCTCCACTTAAAGGTGGAAACAGCGTACGGGTGGAAATGCAATTGATATAACAATTATCAATTTTCTTCAATAATTTACTGGCTATGAAAGGAAGAGAGCAAGAAAATGGGCGCGCGCACTGCTCTCTCTTGCTCCTACAGTATGATACAGACAATAGGCCACGGTTGCCACTTGCAAAAAAACTCAAATTATTTTATTTGATATTGCACAAAATTACCAGCTGCTAGAAGACATGGGAGATCATCTACCTATTTTCTTATAACAAACCTTTAACAAATTAGAGTTTCATGTCTGTATATAAATAAAATGATTAATTAACCTATCCATATCTCAATATAGTTATAAACAGGAACAGAAACTATTTCGAAGCTCACCATCTGTCAAAAGAAGAAAATGAGTGCATTCTGCAATTTTTTGAATACCGAATAAAACGGTTTTATATGGATGGTGATGAAGCATAGCTATGCAAATAATGCAATGCGTTAACTCAGAAGGAGTAAGATAGCATTTAAATGAGGTGATATCGAGTTCGCATTCTTGGTACGTCTGCTCAAAAATTTACCATAACAAGATAAAAATTACCAAAACTCAAAAAGCAAACAAAATTACAAAATTTTGTAAAAAATTACCAAAGTCGCAACCTTGCAATAGGCCTGCACTGTGTCTTAGATATACGAAACGTAACTGGCTTTGAATGAAAGAGAGAAAGGAACCTCTCTCTCTTGCTCCTACAGTGTGATACAGACAATAGGCCTGCACTGCAGTGTTACCAGACTTTAGAGGCAGGTTATCCCCCAGTTATACCCAAAAAAAAATCCTTTTCTCCCTCGCCAAAATATAAAATATCCCACATTTAGCCACGAAATATTTAGTTAAGAAAATATTTCTTTTATTAAATTCTGTCTTTTATTAACAAATACAAGTTACATTATACATTAACTGCAAGCTAACAAAAGTAAATACATATTTAGATACGTTTGTATATAATACAAAAATCACATTTTTAATACAAAAAGGAACATAAAATTGCATTCGGCATTAAAATGAAAATGATATTCAACAGAAAATAAATGTCTTATGAAGTATTTGAAACTTTATCTCGGTTTCAAGTCACATTATTCTTGATTTTTCATCCAAAAATGACACAGAAATTTGATTTGAAAATGGTAAGGCTTTTTGCATATATACCAATGTTTACAAAATATATGTCGTTTTTAATTAAATTTAGCGAAATAAAAAAAAAGAAAATTAAAGCATTTAGATACCTAAACACGAAAATATTTAATTTGATCGTAGGTTAAATAATATTTGTCTTCTTAATGAAATGAGCAGTTAGGAACAAAGTTCTACCAAAAAGTAAAATCCCTTTCTTTTTTTACTATGAGGTCTGAAAAATCCCTTTGTCCCTTTTAGCTTATTATAAGAGAGAAATCCCGCAAAAAAGGGATAATTCCCCCGATCTGGTATCACTGCTGCACTGCATGCTGTGTCTTAGATAACGAAACGTAACTGGCTATGAGAGAAAGAGAGAACGAAAATGTGTGCTCGAGTCATGATTATATATACATTTACATTTATTATATAAATAATATTCAACAATATATCATCTTAAATTATGATCTGTCCGACAGTCCGAAATAGAATGATTCTTCTGCTGCCCAAGCCAAGCTATTTTTCGTATTCCACTATCGCATGTACCACTATCCGATTATATACTTAGCAGATAGTGGATGCATGTTGTATGCAATGTGTTGATGATTGTTGTCTACGCTCCGGATTGCAGGAGAGCATTTAACAGGTTAGCACCAGTAAGCATGTCGCATGTTGTCTGTTGTATGTTGTATGTTGAATGTTGAATTTTGTATGTTGAATATATGTTGTATGTTGTATGTTGTATGTTGTATGTTGTATGTTGTATGTTGTATACTATGTTACATGCAAAGGTGCATAACTCTCGCATCTCTCTCTCTCTCTTGCCTCTACTGTTATATACGAAACGAAACGTAACTCTCTCTCTCTTTCAATATTCACTAACTTATGTCTGCCTTTCAACTTCCGCTCGCAACTCTCTCTCTCTTTCAATATTCACTAACTTATGTCTGCCTTTCAACTTCCGCTCGCAATTTCCGTAACGCTTTTGTGACAAATTCACCAGCTTACCTCCCAAGTCAAGCGTGCCTAAAGAAGTATTACTTCAGTAAACTGGTGACGAAAACTTGCCATCCACTTTAGGAAATTGGAGAGAAATTTTAAGCCAGTTAGTTCGAAAGTTAATATATTGTGGTTAACGCGATGAGAAGCTTTAGCAAAGTCAGTATATATGACGGCAGAATTACAAAAAATTGAGAAATTTGTAGTAGTAAATCTGCGGATGGATAAATCTCTTAAATAGAGGTGTTTGTTGTAAACTCCAATTTAAAAAAAATCCAGACGGACAGACAAATTAAAAACCAAACTCAGAGGTACAGACATATATTTGAACCTCAGGGATTGAAAACTCCAAGAAATCTCAGGACATTGAGTTATTACTTTAGACTATAGTTGTGGTAGTACCACAAGTATATACAGACTGAACATATTACAAATGTCTGAAATATCAGATAAAGTTACACCAAAAGCTCGCTTTGCGTCGTTTCGAAGTTTCGTCATTTAAAAATCATCGTTATTTCAATTTGGGCCGTTCCGAATTGGGTCATGTTTTTCTGGTCCCAATTAACGACGCAAATCGGGGTTTTGGTGTATACACTACTAAGGGCCGTTTGCTCATACGGCTCTTAACGACCTAAGTTCTACTAAAATACTTATAGGCTACCTTTTCAGGGCGTAAACTGTCACATAAGAGTTTATGTGGCACTTAATTCGCTATGAGTCGTATCAGCAAACGGCCCTAAGACGCATACAGTTAAGAATACCATTAGTTTGCTCTTTGCTATTAATAAAGATTTTCACTGAAGTAAATTTTTAATTTTTAAACAACAGACTTAGATTGTCTTAAATTGTTGCGAATGGTCTTTTACTTAAGGCGTCAAGAGAGCAATGAAATTAAATGCTTATGGTGCCTTTCCCCAAGAAGGACCAGAATGAGTGCGCAGTATTCCTCCATGCGTCATGCCCTTGCCATCTCATTGCCAACTGTTCTCGGTCCAGAATGTTCTTAATAATATTCCAATAGATACAGGGGTGAGCAAGTTTTACAACACAGTCAGCCTACTTTTAATTGTATAGTCTTCCTCTTTACTCAAATGTCCTTGTTCATCAATAAAAGTAAAATCAATCCCAATCCGAGGAGTTTAATTTCTGCAAAGGTAAATCAATAAAATTACATGCAAAGAATGAGTTAATAACCCAATGTAACCACCCCTCAGGATGCATTAAAAGCCCATAGAAACAAAAATAAACACAACATTGCCTACACACACAATGCAATCACCCGACCTAGCACACATCCTTCGCGCGCGTTTCGCCCGCACTTGGTATTTTCATTTTCCTACAATAAATATTGGTAAAACGGTGCCGGCGTGTCACATTATGAGCTTCACACTTAACAAGGATAATTAACGTCAAGTGCCGCCAGCGCAAAGTACGTTTTCTCTCTGCATACTAGTATATGGGTATGGCTATCGCTACAGCACCGACGACAACGTTTGCTCCTTCGCATGGGTCCTTTTTCCTGCTGGATGTGCAGTGCACATTATGGTCGCATGGTGGGTAGGATGGAAAAAGGGTTTTTCCCCATAATGGCGGTTATATGCATTTAGCATGTACATGTACACTCATCAGAGAAACTCTGAGTTCTCCTTCTCCGTGTAGATGTTGCTGTTTTTCTTTTTATCACTCACACACTGCACAATCGAAACCAGCTGTGCGAATGCAATTGCATTGCGTGGAGTTGGAGCAAACGAGTATAAAAATGAGCAAAACGAATCGCGAATAAAACTGTTAAGTGTCGCACACAGGCATTTGCACAAGCCTTAGTCTTTTTATGCTTTTATGTTGGCCCTCTTAATTCCCTGTTGGACATGCTGATGTCCTTGTGATATTTTCTCTCACGTGAATGCGGGTAGACACATTTTCAGTCGGGGCTCACACTTGTAATTGTGTCACAGTTGCAGCCGGCTCGGTCCTTGGTCGTCGTCGTTATCGGTGCAAGAAAGGGGAAAAAAATTAAATGGAAAAATGTCGTGTTTCGGGACTCATTTGTTCGCCTTCTGTGATTGTTAACGAGTTGAGTTCATTGAAGGTGAGGCGGATAAATGTCCTTGTGCTAGTTTTAGGTACACTTTAAATGCGATATCTAGACGGTGTATTGTCGTCGGTGGAGCAAATTACAATGGAATAGTGCGGTGTATTCTGGAGGGTTTTCATAGAGCTCCCAGATTGGAAGGGAAACATATTGGCGCATGGGAGAGCGATTTGTTATCGGCTATATATCCACTGAAAGCATAAACTGGAAAACTTAGGTTTGCATAAGTACCTGCCCGTTTGGCCCTATTTTTAATAGACCGGCAGGACTATGTGGCCGTTTACTTCGTGGTCAATGGAAAACAGTTTGGCAATCATAACGCTAATTAGTATTTTAGCGCCGAATGGTAAACGTAAATTGAGCATGTGGACCAAAGCTCGTCCTTCTACAGAACTCAACTCAACTTTATTTTAGGAACAGTGGAAATATACTTGTTATGGCAGTCTTCCTCATACCATGAAAAAACGCAAACATCTAGGCACTCATACCGTACATTTTTAGACGATTATCGTCTATAAATATAAAAAGCTAGCAACTAAGTGCAAAAGTTATGAGTTTGAGAGCTTGATCCGGTTCAAAGGACCAACTTCGTATAGACCAATATGTTTACTGGATTCATTACTAAAAATCTTAGAATGTATACATGTGGCGCCTTCCAGAGGGAACCAATTTACTTAGTCGAAGGCTGCATTAAAATATTAAAAATAAGGGGGCTTTACAGATGCAAACATTTTATTTTTTAAGTGCGACCTGGATACGATAGATGGATCCTGGTATTTTAACAGGATTGCTATCAATATTGGGCAGTTGATCGTTGAAGAACGTTGGCCTACAGTAGTTTCCAATCAAATTCGAACGAAAAAGTGCAACGACAATAAACTACAAGCCCCCTAAACAAGAAATTCGACTTAAAGAGTTACCACACCTAAAGTAGCTGGCCCCCATACAATGAGAGAGAATGAGCGGAAGCTCTTCGAATTGCGTATGCCTTTCGTTCCCATCTATCCTGTATCTCGCAGGATTATCCTGTTTCTCTATGCAAAATCCTGCCAAAAAATCAATCCTGCATTAATCCTGTAAAGCGCACGCAAAATTAATTAATTAAAATTGAAAACCTTTCCTATCTCCATTCAAGATACCTATTGAAAATTGAGAATAACTTGCAATGTCCGACGCAACTTAAAGTTGAAACGTTAAAAGCTATTTTAACTACAAAAATCAATTTAAAAATGACATGCCTCGAATTTTTTAATTGGTTGAAAACGCAACCAGAAGTTCTCAAAAAAATTCAATCGAGTACAAAGTACTCTAATAGCATTGAAAATGAATTGTAAACATTATACTTAAAAATAAAAATAAAAATTAAAAATGCATAGCAATATCATGCAAAAATTTCTTTTTTATCCTGTATCTCAGCAAAATAAATATGGGAACGCATACGGTATGCCCGAAAAGGGTGGCAGAAGTCGCAGTTCTAAAAGTTTCAAGCCCACACCTTTCGAACTTTTCACCGACTTAAAAGTCGCATATAACAAGATCTACGGTTCGAATCTCTTTGTGGTGATGGCCGAAGTCAGGATCCGTGCAAACCCTATTTAGATATATTTTGCACACTTCTATGTATAATTTGAACGAACTATCTGGTCAAGCTTATGTGTCTCCTCGAACCCCGTTTGGTGCAGTAAGTGAGTCAGAACAGGGCTGATGCAAGCCTATTCTGCTATTCATCGGGGGAAATTTTTCATCAATTTTCATGAACACCATTCTACTATTCGTTCGAGTTGAATCTGGATTCACCTCGTTAATGTCGGTAACGTCGGTAATACTGCGTATTATTCGCTTATTCACGGATTCATTCTATACAAATCAGATCCGCATTTCAAATGTTGCGATTGCAGGTTTTAAATTTAATGGACCGTCTGTCTGGTTGGTGGATGATAAAATGTAAGTAGAAACTAACTTATTGTTTGATTATTTGTTTGTAAATAAGGATTATTAGATTTTAGGGGTAGAACAGCAAACGGAGACCAATTTACAACAATAATTTCCGCAATGAAATTAAATGCAGATATTGCCAAAAATGATGCAACAAGGCAACCCGAGACTAACGCAAATTTTGGATTAACCTAAAAGATAGGCTCAACCAAAGATTTTCATAAATAGAGATCAAATTGAATACATTAATATCAATTTGCAAACAGCAAACATTTTATGATTTTCACGAGAACAGATTTTAACTTGAATGTCAAATTGGTTTGGATAATGTAGTTCACCCGATGGATAGCAGAATGGAAAGGCAGAGTGAAAGGGAATCGAATTTACGATTCACGTGAATAGCAGAATAATTAAGTATTTATTTTCATTTTTATTATAAAAATCTTTGTTGTTTAAGAAGACCTTAACCTATGTACATATTAATTGTTGCTTATTTTTTTTTCTCCTAAACAAGAAATGCAAAATTTAAATTATTTAAAAGAAAATGTGTTTACTCTTTAATTTAAAGAAAAACAAAAAAAAATAACGCAGGATATTTAAATACGCAAAATATCTACCGTCAGAGACTTAGGACATTTAAAGTTACTACAGTTACACAAAACTATAAATAAACTGTTCTCTTTTTTAAAGTGATTTTTTTCATTTAGTTGGATTTTTGTGACGACGATTGTGAGAGGACTTCAACAACGGGATCTGTTAAAATATCGCATGCAATGTCGAATCGATCAGATGAAAACGATCCCAGTTTGACACAACTGTTGCGAAGAAGAAGAGGTAGAAACGGGATCCACGTCGTTCGGTGCAAGATCGATTTTTCTCACTTCGGCAAATCGAACGGAGCGACGGTTCATAGTCCAATGCCAGGGAACGGCACGATCGTAAAGGTGTTACTGGTGTGGAGTTTGTTATACCGATACTGATCAAACAAATTGTTTTAGGCGTAGTGTCCTGCAGCCAGGTTGTTTTTTCAATTGCACGTTCCACCCGGCAATGGGCGAGATCCTCGCTTAAATTCGTCGATTGGCGATCTTCACATTCTTGAACACCGGCAATCATCATCGACACTGATAGATTTTCTTAAAAGTCACTCAATGACCTTGCCGATTGACAGCGCTCAGCCACGCCTTCTTTTGACTTTTCGACTTTCGACGCGTGGAAGCGCTTGTGGGCAGCAAGTTTCTCGACATATTAAAGATTTCAGACAGATTGGTGTGAAGTAAATTAAAACCCCCTGGAAAGGGAATCCGACACTTCATATTCTGGCAAATGGTGTAGAACTCAAACAATCCCTTGTGGTAGATCCACTCTGGTTTGTATTTGGCTTTTTCAGCCTCATCATCGATTGCCGACTCCGAAACTGAATTGGATTGGGCCGCATGTTCCAATTTGGAACAGTAGATCTTCAACAGATTGATCAGCATACTAAGGGAATTCACCATTAGTTCTAGTGAAGACCCGCGAAGTTAAATCTTAGAAAACCGCTGCTATTTGGTTTCGACAAAAAAGCTGTTTTCAAAACCCTGACCCGATGAAATGTAGCCTCTACAGAACGCATATTCTGCTTAATTGGTTGCGTACGGTTGCCGAAAAATGATGAAGAATATGGCAAGGTACCTGTTGCTGAGATCTTTAAAAAATTAAATTTAAAAAAATAAAGAAAAATGTTTTTTCAAGAAGCGCAACTATTAAAGGTGCAACTTTTAAGCGAAAGAAAACAAAATGTCAACCACACTAGATCGGTCACATCGAGTGAATAGTACCAGCAGTAGGAGGACCTTGGAAGATCTTCGAAAGACAGCATCCAGGTTTGGTCATCGACAAGATAATTACCGAAGGTCTGTTTAAGGAACTGCTTAATTTAAAGCAATGTGTCGGAGATTGCAGAATAAGATCCAGAGGCAGAGACTCTTCACGGAATAGAAGATTTTTTATGCACCTTCTTCAAAAGATTCTACAGGGTGTTGAGTCAGTCCTTGCATCGTCGTTTGTGTATTTGGCTTGTACAATCGAATGGACTTGATAATATATTCCAGCTCTCCCTGTATAGGGTCTAACATTAGGTAGGCAGTGCCTACTTAATCACTGAGAGGCTCAGTGGTAAACTAAAGCATTCTGCTTTCTCTGAGAGTGTGGTTATTAGTATTACTAAACTGAAGTTGGAGAAGTCGCAAACTAAGAAACTGTTTTTTTTTCAGAGATCCTTAGATCCCATTTGAAGATAACTGTTGTGGGGTCGCTTTCTGTCTTACATAACTGCAAGACTCTTAAAAAAAATATATCACACTAAAAAATGTTGCGCATAACTTATCAGCGGACATCCATGGACACAAGTCGTAGGACAATTCAGTTCCTTTCAAAGCTTCAAGCTCACATAGCTATACATTCCACTTTACTGAAGTAAGTCAGGGTGTGCTTTCTTGACATCTCCCTCTAGGATACGGAGAAGTGATATATTTTTTTTAAGTGCGACCATATAATGTCCTGTTTGGCCATTTTTAGTGGCAGTCATAAGAGTCCTGAAAACAAAAAAACGCCATATAGTTCAATTCAGAGGTTTAAATGTTTTCACTTTTTTTCAAACAATGTTATTGGTCCTTTATCTAACTCCTACAAGTTCGGAAGCAGAAATATCTTGCAAAGGCTTCATTTGCTCACTAGTTTGCCATTTTCGTGAGGATTTTCCGCGTCGATCCTGCCATAAGCAGGTTAAGTTATAAAACGCCTTGTAAGCTAGGTTCACCGCAGCCAATTTTAACGGAACACTTCCGAGCAGTTGCAGCCTCAATTAAGCCACCATCAGTTGAAATTTCCTCTCCGAGATGCAATATTGTCCGTTTAAAAAATGATTCCATTCTTCCCATGCTTCAGCGATCTGAACATATACCTATGCACATTTTATCTAACATCAGTTCTTGCGGCCAAATTGCTCGGGGACGTTTTTCAGTCGTCTGTCAAATTGTTTCTGAGATGCCTAAAGTGTCTTGTTAGCCACACTTTTCCCAGAACTTACCGCAAGAATTTGCCGAGTATACCTCCGTGGACATACCCACCAAATCCTCCCTAAGGGTGCGGCAATTTACTGGGCTTCTGGTGTAACACTCTTCTTTGTAAGCGGATTTCTATAATCTTGCCATCCTTTTCAATGACATTTGCCCTTGACACTGCCAATCAATCATCGCTTATCAAAAACGCTTAAAATGAATAAGGAAAAAACACTCCAACCATCATCCACCACCAAATGCCGACTGTTTACGTTCTGACATCGCAAATGCCGGCTCCACGTGCTTCGGAGTGAAAAACCCAATATTTGTGCAGCACCTGCGCACTGGAATTCTTTCACATTACCGTTCTTCAGCACAATATCCCAGATCCCACAGCCCACACCACAATGCTAGTGCTATATGTCTCTTCTCATTTATCCACCCTCCAACTGGCGATTGGGGAGGACTTCCCCTTTTGGCAATCTCGAAAATACTGGGTTTTCGGAGTCGGACCGTGAAACACTCGGTCCGAATAATAAATCCTTGCGAGATCCTTTTGTACACTTCAGTCATACGTTGAATTTACATCGTACCGCATAGCACGCAAAGAGGACTACTCTTCAAGGCCTCTGTGAAGTGCAATCATTTCAAACAGAAAAGGATTAAACAGAGTGACGGTTATTTTTGTTTTGCAAAAGAATCCATTTCCGGTTCATTCGTAGAAATAGTCCTCACGGTCGGGTAGTCGGATACTCGAGCGCATCTGTTGACCAGTGCCAGTGTATATATGCTCAAGTGAAGATGGAAATGAAATAAAGGACATTCGAATGTCCGCTCCTCCGTTGTGCAGTTGATTCTGGTGAATTATTAATGTCATTGTGCCCCCACATAGACGGTTCGTTTTTCAGTTGTCCTCACCCACTCGGCGTACACAAAAAAAAATAGAAAGAATAAAACGAAACCCCGAGAGAGGAAATCGAAGTCGAGCAACATCTGTTTCCGTGTTAATCCTTCATCGTTATCTATCGAAAAAGGAGGAATATAAAATAAAAAAAAAAAAGTTAAAAATAGTGCAGAATACTGTTCTCGTGTGTCCTTGTCCCGTTTTGCATGATTTGACAACACACCTGGCACCACCACCACCACCACCACCACCACCACCACCACCAGCAGCAGCAGCGCTATTCCTGCTGCACTCAATCGTCACATGCATCGACTATGATTGAATGAGTTGCCAGCCCTTCCATTTCTCCCATCACCACCACCAACATCATCATCATCATCCAGTAGGGTGCCACCATAGCCCGTCAGTCATTTGAGTAGCACCAGGTACCGCCGCCCACCCAATATGCAACAAAGGACAACACCTGGTCTACTCACATGCACAGCAATTGTATTGCTTTGTAGTTCCGGTAAGTCCGTTATATACTGATTCTGATTGAAAGTGAGAAGCTGTTCGGGTTAGGGGGGGATATCTTCAAAAATTGCAAGATTGATATCTATCCTTCGGTCCTTTAGATGCAGCACATATGCCCTGCTACGTTTCTCCCATCTGGATTGTGTGCATCCGTTCGGGTAGCAAAATTGTCTCTGTTGGACCTTTGACAGGGGGGTCAGGTTGAAAGTGAAAAATGCCAGCCAAAGAATTTATAATCTGAAATCAGGAAATGAAGTTGTGTTTATAGTAGAGAGACTGTTAGTCGTGCATTTCAATGAGATTTACTGGCACAGAGTGACTTCTGGTAAATTGTGCGACTTGCGTGAGGCTGGTGTCCCAAAACGTGATCGATTTCTGGGAAGTTGTAAAGTTTGCCAGCTTTAAAAGTGTAACCTGGTTCAAGCCTTGATTGGAGGCACGGAATTAATAAGATTTCATTTTATCTTGGATTAAATTCTTACTGCGATGTAAAAGGGTGCTACGTCAAATTGGATTTATTTTTTTTAGTTTTATAGAGAAGTTCGATTGAGATTTGTACTTCTTTTGTTACTATATCAGAAGTTGACCCAAGCTAAAATAGTTTACCATAGGTATATTTATGTGAAACGCTACTTTATAAATGCGGGCCAACTTTTACCGACTGGTGTAAAATTTATATAGCTTCAAAAAATAATTTAGTAGAAATTTGTAATTGTCTAATAATATTTTTACAATTACCATCAATTACTTGCAGATGAAAATTTACAAGACTTCACAAACAATCAGCCTAAGTAGGGACAGCCTGTATTTTCGTAAATGTTCACGATACAAATTGAGTGTTTATTGCTGCGACTTTTTAAAAATACGGTAAAAATGAATACTGCGTGGCTGAAAAGAAAGTCATTGCTTAAGCCAACAAGCTCGGTTTTTTTTTAACGTTTGATCACTAAAAATGCGTTTTAAAAAAAATGGATCTTCTTATATTCAGAGTACAGTCTTGATATTGCTTAATGTCAGTTAAAATTTTTCCATACACCATATACTTGTAAAGAAATTTTTCGAAAGCAATATTTTTATTGAAAACTCAACCCGTTCGCGGTTTGACTGTGCAACCGTCACACCGTGTAGGGCATACTTTAGAAGTACCTACAGCGATGACGGATTGTAAAGCACGAAATGATCTCACTTTGGAAAAAAACAAATAAAATTCAAGTTCATTTTCGAGTTTTTATTTTTTTCTATTCAAAATAATATTTTTGTTTGAACTTTACAACCAAAAAATTAATTATGTTTCTCAACATAGTTTTACCATTTCGAAATCAATCAAAACTCAGTTGAAAGAAAAAGAAAGTTCAGCTTGGAGTTATTTTTAATCTGACAGAGGTTTGCTTATAGAGGTTCTGTCCTCTATTAAGGCAGGTTAAAATAATATTGATCACGTTCGAGTTTGAATTTTGTCATTCATTTCGTGGTTTGAAGTTTGTAGCGCTGGCATATGACACCTGTCATTTGAAGTGTCGTAATATTAGTTGCATGTTTGCCATTTACAATAATAAACTTATTACTAGGTACAAACTTAATAAATACAAGACGGGGCAACAAGCCACACAACCGATTAAGGCTTTATTGCGTGAGAAGTTTCCTGTAAGTTCACGTTTTGGCGAAGTCAATTGGTCACCGCCATCATGTCACCGATTCGACACCATTCGATTTTTTTCTGTGGGGCTTACGCGAATAATCCCCCAAACTCTAGACGCATTAAAAACCAACATTACTCAAGTTGTGGCCGACATACCGCCCGAAATGTGCGCAAAAGTGGTTAAAAATTACCCGCCAAAATGGCGGCCGTTTGAATGATATTGTTTTTCACACTTAATGGAAAAGTTTAAACTTTATAATGAAATAGGTAAATAAAATAAAAAAATTATGTTTTTACTTCCGAAACCGAAAAATGAACGACCCTTTACCAAATGGTAGGTATCGTGATACAATTCCCTTGAATTCACATATAACGGACAAAAATGCTAAAAAGTCCAAGGGACCTACCTAATCAGTTCCAAATATCTAGCTATTTGACATCAGATTTAAAAAAATATATCCTTTATTGTGCAAGGAAAACACAAACCTTATCAGGCACCTTTTACAAAGAGCTGTTTGAGCACCTTTTATCCCTCTTCTCGGTCACATTTCTACGCTTTGTTTACTTTCTATGTTTTACAATTTTAATTTGCTGTGTCAGTTCTTCTCGTGACCTTGTGTGAAATATTTTTATGGACTTTGAACCACTTACGTTTGATAATTTTCCACAACTCAACCCTTTTGAGTGTTCACTGTAATAGTTCTCATTATATATTGAAGAAAATAATATCAATTCGTCTTCAAAAAATTCACACGATTCGTCAGTGATCTTTTTTGGGCAAACATATTAGGTATTTAAAGGATACTAATTATCCTAGATGCAAAGATGGCTTCCAGATAAAAATACCAACCAATTTTTTTTTTTTTTTTTTTTTTTTTTTTTTTTTACCATCATCGAGGACACACAAAACACTACGTTCTCTTAGTGTGACCTCTCAGTAACGCTTTACACAACTGTTGTTTGTTGCGCGACTTAGCGTCATCTACCGATCTTCAATCTTATAGATTACTTCAAATATTAAATTAACTTAATCAAAATCCAATGAAAAAACGCAATTTTTAAAATCTAATCTGGATAAGCAAAAATCAATTTCATTGCAGAGATCATTGAATGTGCTTATGCACCTTGAAATAGGCTCATTGATACCATAATTGGTTGTGTGCCTTTCTGTATAAAATAAGCTTCTAACCCGCAGAGACCTCTGGGGAGCATATATATTTAAAAGATAAAGCAATTCTGGTGACTTAATATGATAATTAATAATATCGCGAACAAACATGACAGAAGTTACAGTGCGTCTGAAACTGAGGGTTTGCAAGCCGACTAAAGTGCATCTGCTGTCATAATTAGGAAGCTCATCAAACACATATAATTTACGAACCGCGTATCTCGTGAATTTCTTCTGGACTCTTTCGAGTCTAAGTTTGTGTAAGGCATATGGTGAATCCCAAATAATTGATGAATATTCTAAGTATGGCCTGACTAAGGAGCAGTAAATAACCTTAAGGCTATGTACATTACTAAAGTCGTTACTATTACGCATAAGAAAGCCCAACAACGAGTTAGACTTAGCAATGGCGTAATCGTAATGCAAATTAAAATTTAATTTATTGTCAAATATGACACCAAGATCTTTTAGCTCATCATGACGCTGAAGTCTAAGATCATTTATAAAATAATTATGAAAAAGGGGTGCAGCAATACGGTAGGCCGTAAACACCTTGCATTTAGAAACATTAAGTTCTAGAGCATTACGATTACACCATTCCGATAACTTATTAATATCTGATTGAAAGCGAATACAATCAGAAGTATTATTAACCCGAGAAAACAACTTCAAATCATCAGCGAATGACAAAACTTTACAGAATTTAAATATTTCGTGGACATCGTTAATAAATAAAATAAATAGCAGCGGGCCCAGATGACTACCTTGTGGAACGCCCGACGTAACTTCAATTACACGAGAAGTAAAATTATCGACCCTTACCATTTGCCTTCTATGGGTTAGGTAATTAACGAACCATTTTAGCATTGAGGAATGAAAACCCAACGATTTTAGCTTAGCCAAAAGTAAGGTGTGATGCACTCTATCAAAGGCTTTTGTGAAGTCAGTGTAGAGTACATCGACCTGTACACGTTTCTCAAAACTATTAAAAATGTAATTCGTCAACAAAGCTAAGTTAGTAGTACAAGATCTACCACGAACAAAGCCATGTTGACTACTAGAAATAATTTCTTTTACCGCGAAATAGAGTTTGTCTTTAACAATACTTTCAAATAATTTAGGTATTGCCGAAAGCTTAGATATAGGCCTATAGTTCTCCACCTTTTGCCTTAAACCGGTTTTAAAAATTGGAATTATAAAAGAATATTTCCATTCATTAAGAAAATCACCAGAAACAAGAGACTGGTTAAAAATTATTTTAAGAGGAAGAAAAATCTATATTTGTATCTATATTTGTAAAGAGCTGTTGAATTTTAACAAGATTCGACAAGATTTAAGCTTAAAAATTAGAAATTTCAATTAAAATGTAAAAAGGTATGTTCGTCATGGTCTATTCTTAGACCTGAGGCAATCACTTTCAGCTCTTGTTGATGCTTTATTTAAACGCTCATATGGCTCTGGACAGATATCATTTAATTTAATATATTTAGTGCTTAAAATTTACTGTCAAACAGTAACAATTTTGATATAATTTTGATAATTTTGTAAGTTAAGCAAAATATTTCATTTTCGTTTGGTTCTTCTTTTACGTAACATTTGCAGAGGTCTATTTTATATACAGTAAATATTTGTATAGTTAATATAATAGTTCTGTTTCACATAATTTATAAATAAAATATGCTGGGGTATTTTTTGCCTTCAACTTCTAGCTTTAATCCAACTATAATCAATCTCTACTCTAACAAAATGAAAGGTACGAAACAGTAGAATCATAACCACAGCACGATTCTTTTCTTGGTGACAACAAAATGAAATGTAATTAAAAATAATAACAGTGAAGATGTTTCTTTTGTAACTTAAAACAAGCTGGATCCGCTATTCCGTCAGTTAAAAATGTAATTAAGAAAGTTTTCAAAATTGTAATTTTCATAAAACAATTTGATGAACATTTTGCGAAATATTTATAAATGGAATCTGAACTTACGGAAAATTCTCAATGAACAAGAAACTATTTTCAGACATAGAGAATCTTCAGTCTCCCATTCAGTGAAAAATAAATACGAATTTTAATTGAGCATCCGGTATTAAACAGGGTGTTCATTTTCATCGAATCTGGCTTAGCTATTTCGTTAAAAAAATATTGTATTTCCAAATAAGTACTATATTCCATATAGTTACTAAGTAGTATACTTAAAGAATTACATACAAGGTGTAATTGACATTCTCTGCCTTTTTTTTTTGTGAAAGGAAAACTTTGGATATACTTTTGGATTTTTTTTTTACTTAATGTCTTAAATTTGTTTTCATTCAGTCGAAAAATCATATCAGCTAAGTGGCCGCCGCCAAAATGTTGGCCCGATTCAGGCATTTCCCATCTTGCGAGAACTTCCGGAAATAGGTTTTCGCACTTTTTGACGAATATTCTCTTGGAGGGCTTATAGAATCTGAGACTTGTTGACATACCTTCGTGACTTCAAAATACTCAGCGAAAATAAGTCCGGAACGGTTAAATGGATAGATTAGCCTTGTGCTTAGGTGACTCGCACGCAACCTTTCACTGTTTATACCTTTAAAGGTAACATTTTCGAGTCTTTCACCAAAATCCTGCGTAAAGTCCCTCAATCGATCACCAAGTGCGTGATACTCCGTCTGATCGATACTCCGTGGTCGTCTGGGACATTCTCAGCGGAACGCTGCTTCGAGGGCAGACCTTTCGGCAACGTGGTAGTTGGTGTCGGAAATATTTACTAAAATATTTTGGATTATCTTTTAATTTGCACCCACCAGGCCCTGCAAACTTGACAATTGGTTGTATTTTTCACATTTTCAAAATAATAATAAAAAAAACGCTTCAAAGCAGTGTTATTGAATTATTGTTTATTAAATTATTCTTATTTAGTTTTGCGTAGAAAATCGTCTGCAATATAAAGAAAAATCGTAGAAAAATGTAAATATATTTTTTTTACACAATTAAATTTAACATTGATCCACCTTGGAGCCGTGGGCAGCCTAAGTAAGAATAAATTAAAAACATATAAAATGCCACATTTCAAAATATGATGAAAAATAGTTTTCAAAAAGTTTAGGTTAGGATAGGTTTGTAGGCTGGCGAGCAGTTTTCCGTGCCACACTCAGGTCAATACTGACCCATTATGATCCCCCTCGGGAGGAAGGGTTGTCACTTATCCATTATACCCCTGTCTGTAATTAGGTAAATAACTGGAATTAATTACTCACTGTGCTGTTGCATACAAACAACAAACAATCCTGTCCATTTGATAAAGCACATTGTCTTGTCCATTTCGTGGAAGAAGTGTCTCCGTAGGAATCTGTGCCTCGTGATGTTAGAGACCAGGAAGTGGGGTTGTGTCGTCAACAACTCCTCATCAACGCAGCATCTTCTTCCGTCAAGCGCATTTTCTTCTTGTGGTTTTCATAAAATTTTATGACATACAATCTACATTTAGAAAATCCTATGTCGTAAGGTTTTGCAAGCTGTATGCCATTCCAGTCCATTTTTTAAAGATTTGTTTGTAAAAATTAAAACCAGTGATATCTCCGTATATACCCAACAGACAAAAGGCTGGGCAACGTAGTTTTCAATGATGAGCACTACAGACTGCACAGGAACAGGAGTACCTATGGAAGTTGCCATTTTCAAAGCCATTCGATTTCTCTCTCACTGCCGCTCATTTTCACCTGAAATATTTGTGTTTACGTCATTATCTTCAAAACAACCCTTCGTGCATGAACCCTGTCCATCTGGAAACACAGACAAACAAATTATTTCCACTCAAGTGGAGTACCAAGCATTTCCTGCTCAGCTCTTTGAATTTGAATAATTAAATTAGTTTACCTGTTATTTTGCATTTCATTTGAATAAAACACCATCGGGTCTTTCATTTTCCTTCCAACGTTCAAATTATTTTCGATTGCATTTGCATCAACACGTTTCAAGTAAATGAGACAAAACACTCCACCGTACTGCATTTTCTAAAGGAAATTCCGTTTCTTCCATTTCTCTTAAATTAATTGAGTTCAATGTCCGTGAATGGATGCAAATACTGATGTTTTTTTTTCCTCGAACTGTAAATCATTAAGTTCGAAAATAAGTAAACTCCAGCCAGCCGTCGAATATCATTTCGTAGGTTGCTCTTTGAAATTTAGTTACCAAAAAAAAAAAAACAACAAACTCAATCGAGGATAATCGGTGCGTATCATCCATAAAGGAAGTTCCGCACATGTACATAGATGTAATCCATCACACAACACCACAAATTGGCTAACATGATATAACAGCCGCATTACTCTATCATTCAAACTCTATTCATCTATTTCGGCTCTGGTCCATCGGTAGATCATCTTGTTTGTGTGTGTGATATAAAAAAAGTAAAATCGAAAAGTTGATCCCTGATTAGAAGCTACTGGGTGTATCGATTCTGTCACGCCAGACTCGATGTGGCCGCCTCCCCTGGTGCTGCTGCTGATGATGATGATGAACGAAATGGTACCCATAATCCGACTCATTATTTACATTAGGTTTGACAATATGCACAATGTCCTTGCCTCACTTTGTATACGTGTCGCATGTAATGACTGGAAGCCGTATAACTAGCTCGTCTCTGCTGAAGTGGACTATATTTAAGGAACTCAACCGGAACGGTCCACTATACCTATTAACTTTTGTAAGGACCTGTACAGTGTATACTGCTTGGTAGATGATTGATGATGACTGCATGTATGCGAGGGAAATGTATCGACATTCGAGTTTGTGGGCATAGTAATAATATGTCTGCAATGGCTGTACAATGAAATGTGTGTATATGCGTATTATTTCTTTTTAATGAAATGTTCAAATTGGAGGGTCTGAGCATGTGAGACAAAAAAGCTTTAGAAAATAGAAAACCAATGGTGGGCTTCACGTATTTTAATTCCTAGGAGTTTTTAAAGATGAAACATAAAGTTACATACTGAAGTGGAGACATTTTTAAGAAAATAGCTTACAACATGGCTGGCCTAAAGCCCATGTTACAATAAAAGACGGGAGAGTCATTATCTTATAAAAAAAAGTTATAAAAAGAAAAATGCGAAATTCAAAATTTTAAATAGATTAACTTTTCAAAAAACAATGTTATAATCTCGCATATCAAGGATTTAATTTATAGATGTTCAAGTAACTACCAAATCGTAATTACAGTCCACAATCGATATAAAAAACACTCATGCATATAAGAACAAATCGCTAATAAGAAACACATGTGGAAGCACCAGAGTCTTTTCTCTTTATGCCCATTTAAAAAAAAAGATGATATAGGAAACATGCTTATAAGAAACATTCGGATATAAGAAACGAACCTTCATTCACAAAATCTATCATTCAAAAGAAAATCCCCCTCATATAAGAAACATGAAATATTTGTATAAAAAAAAATTGTTTCTTAGAAGCTTTCTATTATCAGTTGTTGAAGTGAAAACTTCTTGAAAAGTATGGGACCACCACACGAGAAGTTGCGAAGAGTGGCCGGCCCCGAAGCGCCGTTGGGCATTTTTGAGATTGGAAAAAACCATTGAACTCGCGACACCAATATTCGCGTTGTCAGCCACTTTTGACGAAAAAAAATTCGTAACTTAAATGCCTTTTCAATAATATAATGACAAAAATATTTTTTTTTTTGTAAACTGAAACAATAAATCAAAAACTTAATACAAATATTAAAAAAAAAATAAACAAAAACAATTTTTATTTATACAAGAAATAGCTTTCAAATTTGTTTCAAATTCCATTCCACTTACCTGAAGTGGACCCTGGAATTATTTTTATAGAATGACAGAAAAAGTGTTCGGAAAATGGACAGAGTTGGAAGGGGGAAACACATTCTGTAAGACCGGTGTTATATATAATTTTTTATTTTTTTTTGCAGAGATTTTTTGAAGATTGTTTAAAAAATAAAAAGTCAGTATGTTGAATCAAAAGAAAAAAAAACAAGAGTTAAAGCCTTAGTAATGAATAAAAAAACACTGTACTTAAAAGTATTTTCTACACAATAAAATATTTCCTGACGATTTAAAAAATACACACGTAATTGTTCAAGTTATAACATCTTTTGGCACTCCCGGAGTGCCACTGTTTGTAATTTAGCTCATAAATTTAGAAAATGATTTAACTGGGAAAATAATTTCGAAATATTGTTGTCTGTAGATATTTTGTTTAAAATTTATTAATTAAGTTACCTGCTATAATTGCATTGAGAACTTATTTAGGACGAAGGTCGCCAATGGACAATATAAGAATCAAATAATCGCCTATCTAACGTGTAAGCGGGAAATATATTTTTGATTAAGTTAAACTACCAAAATTAAGCAGCTTTCATTCATTCGTTATTAAGTAGGGACAAGCAAGGCGAAGTAAACTTTGCACTGTTATAATATAACATATTATGACAGGTAGGTTTTTTTATTTAAGAAACTTTTTTTTAACTTTCGCCATTACGTAGTTAGAGAAAGATAGGTATTGTATTCGTACAAAATTTTGAACTCGAGATGTTAATAAATTCTGACATTGATAGCGGAACACAAAAAAGTGGGTGGCAAAATTCTGTCTGTATGTCCCGAGGCCTACAGCCGAAACGCCTGCCCGGATTTCCTTCAAACTTCGGATTTGTATTATATATATGAAGGGTTTTCGAATGAGAGCTGTTATTTTGGTATTCAAAGCAAAATGCAATTTTTTGAGATAAATGATCGGATGTTTATTTCGTAATAAGGAGGAAGGTATGCCGTTAATAATGAAAAACAACATCAGCCAAATGGCCACCACGAGCACGCATACAGGACCATATCCTTTTCATGAAAGGCAAAGTGACTACCCTATGCCCTCGATAGCCTCACGAATTTTATCTTGGAGGCCTTGAAACGACGCTGGGCTGTTGGCTTAGATCTTATCTTTCACGTGGCCCCAAAGGAAGAAGTCGCAAGGTGTTAAATCACAAGATCTCGGTGGCCAATTGTGATCACCTCTTCGACAAAAAACACGGTCCTGCATTTCAAGGACCCAATCAACAAAGTCACGACGTTGTTGATGATCGGCCGGCTTGAGTTCTTGTGTTAACTGAACTTTATAAGCCTTAAGACCCAAGTCTTTATGCAAAATACGATGTAATGACGTTTGTGTAATGCCCAATTCCAAAGAACGACGAGGAATGGACAAACCTGGGTTTTCTTCAACACTTTGGGCTACAGCAGCAATATCAGTTGTTCTTGAGCGACGTGCACGGGTTTTATTCTTCACATCACTAACTTGTCCCAACAGCTCGAATTTTTCCACCAATTTCTGTGTTTCGGTCCGACAGCACCTTGTCGACGACCAAAAAATGCTTTAGTTTTGTGAACTGTGACTGCAAGATTTTCACCATTTTTGTAGTGAATTTTAATAATTTCAATGCGTTGTTGAAGCGTGCATCGTTCCATTTTTAATAATGGCGTAGCTTCTACTTGTGACAGCTACCGAAATAGCGGGTCATTCACAATAACACCTCTCATTGGAAAGCCTTTATATATCGAATAGCCTGGGGCAAGTAAAACGCTCCTTGGGAGTCTAGTTTTTGACTTGTTTTTCGACCAGCTGGATGCTGTATATTGTACGAGCATAACCCTAATCATAATAAAACGTTAAACTGAAATGAGCGCAAACCAACTGTCAGCTGTCAAATTATTTGTTTATCGCTAGAAGAAGTGATGCCAATTCGAAAAAGAAATCTCTAACCTTGTTTTTATTTTTGGTCCGACGTTTAACAACTTATATCCCAGAAGTGATACAATTAATTATAAAGTCAGACCGCTTCCAGTCGTGTCATGCAGCAACTCGTTTTTCTCACACTTTCGACTCAACGCGTCAAAAACTGAAAAAAAAACCCTAATTAAGAAAAAATGACGATCGTCTGAAATCCGGCATTCATTCTTTGCAAATGGCAGCTACTTCGGCTTAATGCATTTCATTAAAACTTTGTGAAGCACCCTTCCAGCACACTACAAAGCTGTGGATATATTAATTTATATGTGTAAACGCTGCAGTAACTCGCGTTCAAATTGCGTTTTAGGGCAATGTAAGCAGCCCCTAAATTGGCTAAACCCCACCGCCGCGCCGCCCACTCGTGCCGTTCCCCACTGTGATAAAAATCATTACGTTAGCAGCAAAGTGGCCACCAAGTAGTAAAAAGCTCCTTTACCCATGGATGATCCTTTCGTTTTTGCTCCTTGCCATGTTATTCTCGAAAAAGAAAAAAAAATTAAACTAAGGTCCAGCGGAGAGTACATAGATTTGTTTCGCGACCAAGAGCGGCATTATTACTTTTTTCTTCTGCTAAATGCGGCCAAGGACTGAGCATAATATTCCCTCATATATCCATTTTACATCCTTAATCATATAAAACTCTATGCACTATCGTACGAGCAGCAGCGGGGCGCGGGCAAAGAGTTCGGGTTTCGTGAGTTTTTAATTTCCGGACGAAAAGGAAAAACTTTGTCTAGCCAAGTACCTACAACTATGCTACGGCCCCATAGCAGGAGGATTGTCGTGCGGCGTGGCCGTGCACTCGTTTCTCGTATCTTGTATATGTATCTGAGCGCTTAATCCTCCGATGAATTTAGTTTTAGGTTACGGGGAATTGAATTTTTATTTAGCGCAGTTCTACCACACTGTACACGTTCTCGAGGTTGTGTTCATGTTGAGATAAAGATTAAAGCTGCTCTTTCTGGCACTGTTACTGCTGCATTTGCAAGGATGAATACGGGCATAGTGGACAGCTCACTGCTGTTGTGGCAGTAGCACAGTCGAAAGCGAGCGAGTTTATAATATAATCCTATCACTGGACCGAACTGGTCGGCGTTGTATGAATGTGATTGGAAAAGTTGTCATGTAAACTAGTTCTTTGGTTGTGTGTCTTTGTGTGCTACTATTTCGCCATGATGGACGTTCATGTGCAACTCCGTTAGAATTGCGAGAGTGAAGGGATTCCATTTTGTAATTGCGATGTTCATTGTAGATTAGTGTATGACGTTGAGTTCTGGGTTTCAATTTAAGTTTAATTTGATATAATCTTGGGGGCGCCTGACATCAAACTGTCAACAACCATTTTGCATATTTATTTGATAATTTGTTTCAAGATGTCCCAAGCCAAATGTAAACCCTTTTACAGAAGCTCCTCCAATATCAAATATTCACAGAGAAGGCCGTCAAATTTCTTAGCAAAGAATATGCAAACATAATGTGACACTGAGATCAATTCATATACACTTCTAAAATTAAATGTTTTCGTAGCAGTCAGATAGGGTAATGTACTAAAATCGGACCGTCACCATCTGAAGAAAAAGTTCTACTTAGGAATTTATAAAAAAATTCATATCTACTTACTCTTTTCGTATAACTACTCTAGTCTAGTCTACTTTTCATACAGTTTTTTAACAGGTTCTCACATCTCTGCAGTGAAATCATCTCAAAAGATAATAGGCATGAATATTAAAACACAATATCAAAGTATGCATGTATGCCGCTTCCATCAAAATGTTTTTGTTAACATTGGAAAATGGAAAATAGAAAAGTTTGAGAGACTTTTACGAGAATGTGTTGTTTTTTTGAATGTAATATTGTCGTCCTTAACAACAATTTAATCAGCATAAGTGTGCCTATAGAATTGCAAAAAAAATCGCATTTTTGATCTTCGTATTTGAGTTTGGCTATTTTTGACCCCAAGATTTTCCAATTTTGGATTAATACCGCTTATAAAAGCTACCAACGCTGAGTGCAAGTGTCAAATTTTCTCAAGCAATTAATGTACAGGACAATAAATGCGTGTAATCTACTACAATTACCCACTCTTCGGCATCATTTCGCAGCAGAAGCGTAGGTACTGTAAAACGAAAAGGAGAGCAAAATTGTTCGCTCATGATTTCGTTGTCTCACTTTTGTATGGGACTTTTCGTTCCGAAACAGGTGCATACTGGGTCTGTTCCTTTACTTTTGTAGTAAGAATGGAAAAGACTGACAAAATGGCAGTGGTGGGGATAGATTCTCTCACAGAGAGAGACACTTACGAACAAATTTATGGAACGTTTTTGTAGTAATCTATGAAAATGAGAGATAAATAATTAAAAAATTCAAAAAAGTGGTACGAAAATTCGTTAAAATATCGTATAAACTCGAAGAATTTGCTAATTAACGAACAAAATTAGTTGATTTATCTACCTGGCGATGAAAGTGACCCCGAATTAATCGAACTTCTTCTTCATTAATCCGAGTACCTATTTGACAGAGTTTGAACTGATTGAACTATAAGCATTCAAGAAGAGGAAAAAGCGACACGACATTAAAAGTTACGTGGAGGAGATTGTCCTTCATACTCCTTACAGCGAGGAAGCAATTAGTCGCCACTTTCAAAAACGATCGTACGAGAACATTCATTTTTATTTTCCCGCCTGTTGATACCATTTTAATACGCAAGAAATCAAAACAAATGCACTCATATGTCAAATAAGACAACAAATTTCAAATCAACTGTGAATTGTAAGGTGACTGACAGCTTTTTGAATTCGTACACCATTAAATTTGTTGAGTAAAAATTCGTAAGATTCTCAATGGAGGGGTAATTTCTTGCTCTCTCGATGACGCTCTCTTTTACGAAATTTTTGAGTTAAGGAACGGCATTGAGTAAAAACTCGTAACAATTAGTAAAAATTCGTAAGATTTAAAAGTAAAGGAACAGAACTATTAAGTTTAAAGGGTGACCAGATAGCAATGTTACTTTTACCAGTCGTTAAGTGTCAGCAGATGTCAAAGTTTTCAATGGCATTCAGCTGTCACAATATTTAGTAAGGTTTTCCATTTCATGATGCATTCTTTCAAGCTTCCTGAACGTGTGAAGATTATTAAAAAAAATCTCATTGAAATTTCGGCTCAGTTGTAAATACGCAACGCGGATTTTATTGTGAGGTTGATCGTCATCATGGCTTTAGTGTGCAGGCAATTCGTCTCCCGTTGAAAAGTTTGAGTTTTGGACCTCAAGCCACCAACCAGACAAAGACAAGGATCGGTGCGAAATGAAGAAAACAAATCCATAATCAAATTAATATCTCACTTCGTTGTTATTTTATTTAATTTGTTCCACTATCGTTCTTATCTGGTCACCCTCAAGGTTATTAAAGATCCCATATTAGGAGTTTTTTTTTCTTTTTTAGTTCAGGGCATGATCAGAGCACGCTTAATGAGCTCAGAACAAATGAAGGTTTTCTTCGTATTTCCCTTCAGAAGTAATATTTGAATTTAAATCTTAAAATCATCCTTACGTAGAAAATAATGTTCCAGAAGAAAGATATAACTTTTCATATATCTGAATTGTGAAATGTGTGGTAACAAAACCCCCCTTGTAAATTTGTATACGAAATAAAGCTATCTATCTATTGAGACTGAGTAAGAAGCTTACTACACATATTTAAATAGAAAAAAAATACAGCATAAACAAAATAGTTGAAATGACTATCTGAGCACGCTGGGTTCAGATCGAGCTCAGTTCAGTGCTCAGCTGTCAGCTCTGAACTAAAAAAGTGAAACGCCTATTCTTGACTGGTTGATAAAGGCGAATGTGATTTTGTACTAACTTTCATTGTTAAAAAGTCATACTTCTAATGTAATTTAAAAGCGTTTCGCACAAAGCTGCGTATCTCAAACATGTATGTATGCGACATGTGTCGGCAAGACAGCTTGAGTGTTGTTTGGTGAAATTTCTTTAGTGGCAAATGGATGAAACTGTAGCATTTAAAATTAATGTAATTAACAAAATAAAAAAAGGTATGTAGCTATCAATGTAGCTTTCTCCGAGGCTAGATATTCGACAAATAAACTACTAAATAAAAAACTAGTACCAAAATAATAATCTATAAAACTTGTTGATATTTTGTACGTTTAAGTACAACTAATATTCTAATTTCCTTTGTTTTTATTTTAAATTATTCAGAAAAACAATGAGAAGGACGTAGGCCCTTTATTTAAAAAAAAAATTCTTTTTCATTCAAGAAAATGCAAAATGTTTCTGCTAAAAACATCGAAGCACAAAACATACGACGTTAAGTGAAGTCTTGCAATCATTATTTATTTACAGTTTACAGTAAATGCGGACGTTCAAATATTGAGTTTAGTAAGTCTGACAGCTCTCTCACTAGATGTATCTTGGTTTTGGGGGGAAATCGGTCATATGAGCAGCTGTTTCAGTTGACGTTTATGGAGGGGTAGCTGACGAATCTAGTCAAGAAGTTCGTGACTGAGTCATAGACTAACCAAACTAGACCGCCGACTTTCAGTGCACCCACCCGATTATGCACGCAAATTTTGAATGACAGCTCTCTCACGCACTCTCTTTTTTTTCGTGTCTGTGAATACGTGTATTAAAAGCCGTCGGGTAGTATTATTTCAATAACAAATCATTTTTAAATGAATCTATAGCAATAAATGTAAAAAAAATAAATGTGTTTTAGATAGCTTAACTTGTCCTCTATCCATCTTCGGCAGTAAAAGGTGTTCATTCATTCACTTTTCAGTTTATTTTTAATTTTGTTTGTATGAATTCTATGTTTGACAGCAAAATGCATAACAGAAATTCATGGGGTTTGTTCCAAAAAAGAGTCAACAACATGAGGTTAAACCCAAGCTTCCACTAGACAAAATCGAATTTTAGAAAATGTTCATGAATATTGTATAAATTTTTATTAGGGTGAATGTTTTCAAATTCGTTTATTTGACACCATATTTGTACAAAATCAATATATGATTGGAAATTCTGTTGAATAATGTTAATTAGGAACAGTAAGACGGCAAATGCTATATAAATACAAAAAAAAAATATGAATATCGGAAAGCAAACAAAAATATGTTGGCTTTGCAATTTGTTTTCCGATTTCAGATTTTGCGCATTCAATCGAACGTAAGAATTCAAATTGTTTTTTTTTTAATAATTGTATCGCACGATTTATTTCGTTTTCTATACAGATAATTCCTTTACAAATTTTAAAACAATGTATATTGAAATGTGCACAGAATTTTTTTATATACCTTTCTAAATTATTAATAAACAAAAACAAGTGCACTACATGTGTTTTTGGAATGCGGAAAGTGATAAAAACATTTTTTATCGTTACGAGTAAAATAATGGGCGATGATCTACGAGGATTTATGTAATATAGCCTTTACCAGAAAGAGCCAAGCGCATATTTGAGAGTATAATAGTAATAGTAATAATATAAAAAATATCGAAATAATTTTTGGAATTTAACAAATGCATACTTGCATATATTATTGTGCAAGTATACATTTTACGTACTAATTACAGATTTATAAATTATGCTAAAACTAAAAAATATTTTTCCCCACGACATACAAAAAAAAACGTTTTTGTTAAAATATATTTTTTTCAATATGGCTTCGAAATTTAACGATTTAAAATCAACAGAAAAAAAGTGTATATTCTTAAAATTTGCAAAAAAAAAACCTGAAGTTACAGTGACGGAAAGGGAGACAGACAGAGGCAGTATGCTGTTTGGTGTGCTAAGAACAAAATAAGTCATAAAAGAAATGTCAAATTTGTAGGATAGGAATGTCAAATAGGTATAGGTATCAGTGATACCAGACCGTGGTATTTTTACATTAGGGAAAATTCCTGATGATACACGTCGTACCTGTTTATAAATGCTATTTGCAATCAAAATGAGGCAGTAAATTACCCGAGTTTTTAATTAGAATTACAGTCCATGGCCTGGAATTAAAAGTTGGAGTTCCCATTAGGCTGCTTCGCAATTTGAATCCCCGAAGCTTTGTAATGGAACCAGATTAAGAGTGATTTCGTTGCAGAAAAACGTTATTAAGGCGTTAATTTTAACTGGGTCTGGTAAAGGAGATACGGTGTTTATACCAAGAATACAAATAATTCCCAGCAAATATCCATTTTAGTTTAAACGGATTCAATTTCCTATTAATGTTTGTTCTGCCATGACAATCAATAAGTTAGCGGGTCAAAGTTTAAGAAAAGCGGAAGTTGAATTAATCAAGAATTGCTTAAGCCACGGGCAGTTATATCTTATATGTAGCGTGCTCCAGGGTAGGTAATGCAGCAAATATCACAATCATAGTCGATAGAAACCGCTAATATAGTATACAAAGAAGCGTTACATTAATAAAAAAAAGTGAGCTAAATATTATAAAATTATTTTCATTGTCCAAAGAATTTTAAATCATTGCCGATTAGTCCAACGAGCATGTGCAATGTCATGAGGATAAAGGCAGAGTGGGCCCAGTCTACAGGAGGTTTTTTAGTACGGGTTCAAGTCCCTCACTTTTGCAGAAGGCTCTTTCTGAAATTTTTTTCCATCAATTGTTCTGAAACCACATTTTGCACGTGCGAAGCCGGGCGGGTACAGCTAGTTTATCATAAATTTAGCAAAATATCAACCGACTAAGGATAGCAAATATTTGCGCTGTTCATAAGATCGAAATAAAAAAAACAAAACATCTCAGCGAATTTGAGCAGCAATTTCCGATCAATTAACCAAAACAACACTTGTCGTTCGCGAATATTTCGAAAAATTTCAAATCACCACCATCCAATGCTCGTTCTGCAGAGTCGGCAAAAAGCCAACCCTTATCTTGCCAGGACACGATTCAAAGGAATTTTTATCCTCCCGGATGTGGCAGGCGGTCTCGAATAAAACTCACCCAACCGTATGAACGACCCTGCAAATCTCAGGCAAACAAAATAACCACAGTCGCGCACACACCCACACGTTGCCGCCGCGGCCAAAGAACAAACCCAAGACTCCGCAGACAAAAACCTCTCGAGCAAGCTCAACAATGTAAATAAAATTTGATATCAATCTTCAACAAAATAGCAGCAACGATGGTGCTCCCTGCTCCTTATTGTTTTTATTTCTTTGTTATTGTGTTTGAGTCTCTGTTGCTGTTTTATTGACTTGGGAGTCAGGAGCAAGCCGCCCGGCACCTTAACACCCAACATCGCGCGGTTGATATCTTTTGTGAGTTTTTCCCCAGAAAAAAAAACAAAAGAAACAAAACAATTCCAGGAAAAAATGTTCCCAGTTATTTTGGGTTTTTCTTTTCTTCTCGCACTGTTGAACAGAAAAGGATGTAAACGGATACGAAGGGGTGGCGCAGAAACACATCTTGCATTCTTCTCCCGCTATCTCCGATTTCGTGATAAATTGTCCCGTGGGACTGTTTTGTTTTATTTAAGGCGTGAGGAATAATAAATTTCCCTATTGGGAAGCTCCGCATGGATAATGTTGCCGGCAATGAGGACTTGAATTTGCTACACCGTTGTGTAAACTTCTGCCCAAAACTTTACCCTTTCGGGTGATGGGCAGCGGTTGTTTTTTTTTTTTTTTTTCATAAAATTGCTCTATCCTTCAATGATGGAGGCTGGATTCGGCAGGATTTGAAAATATTCGCCTGTACGATTAGGGTGGCGTGTCGCAAAGGTGCACTAAAACGGGAGTTCCGTGGTGAGCAACTGTACACAGTCACAGTTAGTTACTGATGTGGAAAGGGTGGCCGTGATGATGGTGGGGCTGCTGCCGGTGATGATAGAGTTTTCATAGCCGAGGTCGCGCTCCGGTCGTCCGAGGAGTCGTTGTCGAGCTGGTAATGGGCATGGGAATGGTGTCTAGACACAGACACACCGAGGGCTCGTTTACTGGTTGTTGCACAACGTGTAATTAGTATTCGTAGCATGTAAATGAACAAATTTAATTTCAGTTTGATATTTGATTTCCGTGCCATGGAATCTGGTACTCTATACTGTACACACAGTCTGTAGGAGAGTTTAGGTTGGTTAAATTGTTGCTTCGTCGAGTTCGTACCGACGACGACGGCACATTGTATGGTGAATCAATTAAGGACATTGTCTTTGGGCGGTGAAACACGGAGAAGGCGATTTTGTTGGTATTTTTGGTCAGCTTATGGCAATGAACTGGAATACGGAATGTAATTGATTTTGTGGCTCGAGTCGAATTCGTACCAGCATCATTAATAGCAGATTGTGTTTACACTGTGAATTTTCAGAGTGGGAGTGAAAGGTGGGAGTGATTTAAATGGAACAAAAATGTTAGATGTACTCTCTGTTGGGAGAATATTGATCAGAAAGCCATGCGATTAATGCTGATTTGTTTGTCAATTTTGTCCCATCACACGAACCACGTGTGTGATTGACTTTGAGGATGATCGTGTTAGTGAGTCTGAAATATTTTATTTTTATTTTTAAAAAGCAGCACCAAATACTTGATGACGCATATTAAAGACAACTGCTTATTCTACAGCTTTGCTGCTTCTAATTAAATAAATGGTTTCTCGCAACAGGTCCGTAGGGACCCTAGGCCTAGCTTCGCACAACCATTCGTTTTGAGTGAGTTTTTCATTTTTGGTGGCGTGTGGAAAAAACTTAAGATGAAATTTGGTTTTTTCGGGAATGAACCCTGGGACCCATCGCTTAGTAGTCCAAAACAGGAAACACTTAGCCATGAGATATTTACTTTCTTCTGTTGATTTTTTACTACTGGATGATGTTTTATTTATTTATTTTAGTTTTTTGAATCTGTCTGACTTGATTAGCTTATTTTAAATTATTATTATGAAAAAAAAAACACTCAAAAACACTCTTGCTTCAAATGTTGATATAAGCCTCCCGGCCTTGAACTTTGCACGATTGCATTTACTAACTTCTTACTCAATTTCAAAAATATGCTTCTATGCATTTGAATCCTTTCCCTCAAACAAGAGCTGAAATGGCACACAGCAGGCGCAGATAAATCTGAATACAGATTTAAAATTATATCCATAAAAGAATCAGGTTAAAAACCGGACCCAGCGGACTTTCCGATTGGCGTAAGCATTTTTTTCCTGAGAACTCGTAAAAGTGTAGAAGAGCTCAGTAACCTTGAGGCGGTAACTGAAACGAAACTACAGCCAAAAGGTGTCACTGTGCGGTATGTAGTAAGGTGGATTGTCGGACTTTACTTTCTTTTTGATGAGATTTAGATTAAGATTGTTTGAGGGAGGTGGAAGCGAGTTATATATCCACTTCTGGAGAGCGCAGTAGTATTAAACATATCCTATCTCTTAGTCGCGACATTTTGCAATGGAAATGTGCAAGTAGAGTCAATTTTGTGCAGTAGTTCTTAAGTCTTTTCCGGACAAACACCTTAGAGTCGGAATAAGTTACAAATTCACTATAGTAAGCACAAGGTTTAGTACTTAAAGTATGTAAAGGGTGATTTTTTAAGCGGAGTTTTTTTTAAAAATCGAATAAAATACTAAAATTTGCATCAAATAATCAAAATATTTATTGTAATGGCCTTTGCCATTTAGGTTTTAAAGACAATTTCATGTAAATGTTTTCCGCGGCTCAGTTTCAAATGGTCCATTCGGAAGGTCCAATTTTGCGTCACTTTTTCGAGCATTTCGCCTTGTATTCCACGCGTGTTATGTTTTCCTGTTTTTAATCGGGTTCGGCTTGTCTACATAGACTAACGACTTTACATAATCCCACAAGAAATAATCAAGAGGCGTTAAATCGCATGATCTTGTCGGCCAACTCACAGGGCCATTTCGAGAGATAAGCTGATCACCAAATTCATCCTTCAACATTTCCATTGTTTCGTTTCACGAGCTGTGTGGCATGCGGCACCGTCTTGATGAAACGACATGTCAACCAAGTTCAACTCAGCCAACTGGGGCAAAAAAAAGTGGCGTATCATGGCTCGATATCGTTCGCCGTTGACGGATTCACCAGGTCGATTATGACGACCGTAATATGGTCGTAACAAACGGTGCACATTTTTCACAGAGCACGAATTTTTATAATAAATTTCAATAATTTGCAATCGTTGCTCGTTTGTAAGTCTTTCCATGATTAAATGGCAGTGAATACTGAAAACTTTTCACTTTGACAGATGACGTTTGGACGCCAACCTGAAAAACTTAACTCTTAAAAAATCACCCTTTATAATGTAAACCCGTCGTTTCCTCAATACCCCCCCCCCCCTTCATTATTTATCAAAATGACCCCTTTTTACTTTAAGTAAAATTTTATTCTATCTTGAATGAAAAGGATTGTTAAAAACAATTTTGTTTGTTTTAATTTTGTTTTAATGTTTTTGCTGCTGTTTTTTTTTTTACTGTATTAGTATTCTATGTGAGGATCCTTTTTTTGTTCCTCTTTTAAAAATTTCTAAGAAGCGGCAACGCTGCCCGGCACCAACCAAGACGATTTCAGATTTTTCAGGTTGCAGCTAGTGATGATTTTTTTTTTTTTTCTGTTGGGGGGGGGGAGAAATCCTTTGTGCACCGTAGGGAGGTCTTTTTAGCGTTGACCATCCCCGTGTGTCCGACTCCCTTTTGTACAACGCGTTTGTACAAGGTTTACAGGTTTACGGACTAAAACTCCTCCTTCCCTTCGGCTTCTGACCCGCCCCCCTGGGACCGCTGTTCGCATTACTTCAGGGGGGCTGTAATCATACGCCCTTTCGGGCTCACTCTGTTTCGCGGGATTGCTCTTCTTCTCTTTTCTTTCTTCTGAGAATGCGTTGGACGTAGGCGCAGATCTTGTTCCAGTTCTGCTCGCGGGCCAGCATCTTTGCTGTTATGTTGTCTGGAGTGATGATACCGATATTCGTCTCCAGTTCTCTTCTTTTGGATTCCCACCTGCTGCAGGCGAAGAAGGTATGATGCGCGTCGTCTTCCTGGGAGTCCCCGTACTGGCAGGCTGGACTGTTTGTTTTCCCGATCTTGTGGAGAAAGGCGTTGAAGTATCCGTGTCCGGTGAGTAACTGTGTGACGTAATAGTTAACTTCACCGTGTTTCCGGTCATTCCACTCAGCCACGTTCCTGATAAGCCTCGCTGTCCATCGTCCTCTGCTTTCCGAGCTCCAGCGTTCTTGCCACTTCTGTTTCGTGAGCTCTTTGGCCTCTTAGGTAGCCCTTTCTACTCCAGCTTCCGTCTTTTTGTCGTAGGCGTACTTCTTTTCTGCCGCTAAGAGGTCTATTGGGGTCACCCCTGCGACAACAAGAACGGCTGGCTCCGATACGGTTCGGTATGCGCGTGCAGCACGAAGAGCTCCGCGTCTCTGCACAGCTGCCACCTGCTTTCTGTACTTTTCCTTTCGAAGTGCATCTGCCCAGATCTCACATCCGTAAAGGAGAATGGCATGCGTGATCGACATCAGGAGCCTTCGTTTGCTGGCCGTTGGGCCACCTACATTTGCCATCAGCCTGCTCAGTGACGCAGTCACTTTCGATGCTCTTTCCGCTGCATTCTTTATATGGTGCCAGAAGGTGAGTTTGGTGTTGATGGTCACACCCAGATACTTCACGGCGTCTTTGCTTCTTATTACCTCCTGGCCGAGCAGCTAGTGATGATAAGGAAATCATCTGTAGCACTTGACAAAAAAAAAGTTGTGACGGCCGATTGTCGACGTGAGGGAAACTCGAAATACGAATATTGACGTCCCAAAAAAAAAATTATTTCCTGAACGAGATAAATAATACCTAATACATACGAATATCTTTGATATCTAATGAAACTTTCAATTTTTGAACGTCCTCCTTGCTTGAGCGCCGTCGCAGATTTGGATTGAAGTATGGCCGGAGAAAAGAGATGTGGCCGGAAATGAAATTAAAGTTTCGAACTCGACGACTGACCCACGATTCGTTCACTTTCAGGCGCTTAAGCAAGGGGGACGTCCGAAAAGTTAACAAACGACTACGATGACTACGAATTCAGAAACAAAATTATGGTAAGTGGCGGCAATACCGCTCCAAACATGGTTTAATATGTACTTGTTGGGTTTGTGTGGGATATTAGGGTGACTAATCGTCTTTAAATTTCATCTTTTTGAGAGGCTTTCTTTTGGTTTTTGACACGCGCCAACCAACTTTCGGTTACAAAATGCAACCTGCTACATAAAACTTCAAATATTGCGCCTACAGAGTTGGTGAATTAAAAATAACCTATAAGGAAAATCTGTTAGATATAACGGATTTATCTCATTTGTAAAAACCAAAATAAATCTTTGTGGTTGAGATTACATAGTCTAGAAACTTGATTGATACCAACTGATGAAGAGTGATGTTTCTTTACAGTTTAACCTTTTTATCGTTGTGGGTTTTATCAAACGAATACTCGCTTCATTCAACAGCGACAAAAATCGCACTCTGTTAAGGCCTAATCGTAGACAATTGTGCTGTAAGCTGCTTTAACGTTTAAACACGTTACATAGGATCAGTGTTAGTAACTCGTGGGAAATTTACCTTTTAGTGGGAATTTCGATGGTAAGAAACCGTCTTGTGGGAAAAAGGGAAAAAATAAGATGTCGGTAAGTAAATCTCAGTTCTTCCCAGGTCTCCTTGCGGAAAGCTCCCCGGAGATACCATCAAGTCCCATTTTACATATTTGTCAGTGAAAAGCCGGCCAACTTTGTGGCAGGCATTGTTTTTAGACCTTTTGCCTTCGGTGATTGGGTGATCAATGTTGCCGATATTTGTAAATTATTTACCACCACCATTGTCTTCCTTGCTTCCCGTACACTCGATTTTCTTTGATTCAAATTCTTTGCTTGGAGATAGATTATACACAGCATTTATTTTTATTTGTAGGAAGCTATAGGCGCTGGCATAATAAATGAGCAATTTTCGGACATTCTGATGAGGGTATTGGAAAGCCTTGCAGTTTCGTTGGACTTCCCTCAAGTCAGATACCCAGTATAGGTGTATGGTCAAATGCTTTCCCATCTCTTTTAGATATGAGCAGTAGTCCAAAACAACCTTCATTTACGAGTATTTGTTTTTATAATATATACGGGGACTTAATAGGAGTCTGTTCTAATCTATAGAGAAACCCAGACTCGCCTTAAGCCAGAACCAGACTTGTTTAATCGCCATCATTTTCGCCTAAGAAACGTAAAAATACTGACGGATGCGCGGTTCTCAACTGGTTCTTATGGGAAGGTAACTCTTCGTGAAAGGTTTGGGTAAGCAGTAAAAATGTTAGTCAATTATTTCAAATAATCTCTGCGTGTTGTTTGGGACCGGACTTAATTTTATTCCAAATAAACTCGTCATTCTAGTAACAGGAGTCTGGCATGCTGAAGTCCCTTCCTCCGAATGTCAAAAAAAGGCGCTCAATTTACGCAAACTAATCGAAGTGAGGTTTTAGGTTACCCGCCAAAAGTCTGTGGCAAGAAGAAAAAATTGATAACCCAGTATTACAAGTAAGGAGACAACTTTGAGTAGGTCAAGCGACTTACAATGTTCTTAATCACTTCACAACCACTACCGGGCTCATTGCTTAGCTCACTTAGAATCCTTAATTCGTAGACATTTTATGAACAACAGTAATTAATAGAATAAACGCATATACACATTCGCAAAACAATTTTAATTACTTCCACAAACAAGTTGACATTGCCCGAAGCCATAAGCTATATTTTGGCTTTATTTGGCATGCATTTGGGTGTTCAACCCCTTCTGACCATCTGCCACAAGTCTGCGGGTAAACATACAGCTCTTTCATTCTTATTTTGATCCTTGTCAGGAAGTGCCATCACATCTCGGTAGAGTAAAATCCGCACACAGAGTAAGTTATCCACTTCGTTTTTGTTGTCGTCCTCTGGCCGCCACAAGTTTGACAATTTAATCCATGCTGCTTGGGCTTGCCTCGCTCCTTCGCTCTATTATTATTATTATTCCTCTGCGTGCCGCCTTCAGCCTGTCCTAGCAGAGTAGAACTGTGTGTTTGTATATATGCGTCATGCCACAATATAACGTAAAAGGTCAAAAACTACCATAAATGCGACGTGGTGTAGTTTTCGCCCCCTTTGTTTGCGCCAAACAATTGTCAGTTGTGTCCGATGTTGTGACTGTTATGTCGCAGTTTTTGTTCCATTTTTGTTGCTGCCGCTGATGGTCCTGTCTGTTTTTTTTTCTGCAAAACCCCTCCAGCCACTTTTGGGTTATAATGTTGGCAGCACATAATGGGTAAAAGCAACGGAAAAAAAAACAGGATTTGGTGGCGCCTGACTGACTGGCTGCTGATGGGTAATGGGGTATCGTTGCTCCTTTTTCCTACTCGTTGTTTACGTAATGCTAGAGTCATTCTCTGTGCGCGTGTGTGCGACGTGAAGATGAAATGAATCACGGAACTATAAAAATGAAACCGTCGTCGCACCCTCTATATTTCTATAAGGAATTTCTGTCCGAAGTTGGGCGATTGTCCTATGCCCGGGTGTAAGGATACGCATCTGATGACGACGACGACCGGGACACAAGCTCATGAGCTACGGTTGACAGTTTAACGACGAAGTTATACATATATATATATTTTTTTGTTTTCTCCCCTTATCTTAATCCACTTGGATCCGGACTCGGATTCGGATACTCTGTCGACCAAAAACAAATCGAAAAGAAAGCAAAAGATATCCTGGAACGAATTCAATTCTCGCATACAGTCGTAGCTCGATATATCCTTCGTCGAAACGCAGCGACTGTTATATCTGTGCGACTTAATGCGCACAGTTATCCTCTTCCATTGAAGTGAATTTTTACTTTTTTTGTGTGTATGTTTCTTGGTTCCTTGTTTTCCGAAGGAAGAAGATAGAGTGTTTTCCTGGCGCCAGACAGGACGGCGCCTTGATGAAATTGAAAAGTTTCCTTCTTTCTTTTATTCACTCACTCTCCGCTTATAGGAGTGTGTATATGTGCATCTTGTCTGCGTTATTTTGGCTGACAGTGCTTCCTTGCTGCCGGCATACTTGTTCATTTCACTCTTTTCCAATCGTTGTGTTTATGAATCTTGATCTTTATAATCTGATTGCTCGCCTAGGTTGGCTGGAGAGCGGGCGTTGTGTGTTGTCTCGTGTATGGGGGGTGAATAGAATGTCCTTATATAAACAATTTTATAAATCCCTGATACAGCTGACAACAGCACTGACTTGGGACTACATCCAGCAGCACTTGCCCTCTACATTCATTTATTTACATTTCAAGGATGTGCCTTCTCTCCCGTGCCCACTTCTGACAGCGAACAGAGGGACAACTTATAAGATAAACAATGTCACTTAATAAAACGACCCATTATCCTTCTTTGATTTTTTATTTCTATATATTTTATCGTAGAATATTTCTGCTGAAAAAAAATAATCGAAAAGAAAGACACATATTCTCTGATCCAAAATTTAAGGATAACGTCATAATTTTGCATATTACTGACTGACTCTGTGTGTGAGGGGGGAAATCTGCATCATAAATCACAGACATGACATCAGAAAAACAACCCAACCCAACTCAACTCTACGTTTAGCTCAGGCTCCATGCGAAAATCGTACAAACCGACAGCCAGCGGTAATGGTGCCATAAGGACGAAGAATAAAAAATATATATGCAAAATAAAAAACAGAACTTTTAGTTTTGTCGGTTTTGTTTTCTGCTCTCCCGTTTATTTATTGTCCTAGGTAGGTACTTGTTTTGGGGGCGGAAATGGCGGTGATGACGGGAATTCAATGTTGTTATGTCCTTAACATTTAAGGATTTATATTTTACTTTAGCCATTTGCTTATTTTTATTTTGTAGTTTTTCTTTTATTTGCTTGTTGCCTGTTGCTGAATAGAAATGCGTGCAGTATTCTGGAATGGATTTATGTGACATCAGAGAGTGCAGGTGAAAAAAGTTCGGTTGACGTTTCATGTTCGGCTCATAACAAACTTTTTTTCTTTTTATTATTTGTCATCCTTCCCTTTTGGTGCTTCCGGGACGAATGTTAAGTGTGCGATTCGCAGAAGGAAGCTATAATTCCTCGGGCATTAATTCTGTAAATACTGACTTTTGGTCGTCAAAAATAGTACTACACACACGATTTTAAAACGGAAGTGCTTTGGATACATGAGGGCTTATGTTCGTAGCGGGATATAGTTTTTGACTTTGCGGAATTTGGTTCATTGTGGGTCGTCTTTGGTACAAAGTACGGCCTGATAAACTAGGTAGGTGTTGAAAAACCCCATGTGATCCAAGACTGGATCGCATGGGGACTTGTCCATCATGGCGGACCACAAGTTTTTTGGATAGGTAATTTTTATAAAAATTGGTAGGTAAACATTCGATGACTAGAACTCAATTCTTAAGAATGTCAATTAGTCAAATCATATAAGTGTCAATTAGTTACCCTTCGTTGCTTAAATATTTTTAGATGACACCGAACTTTTTATCCAAAACAAGCAGCACTTTTAAAAAAATTGGTGCTTCCACAAATAGGATTTTAATAAAAAATACTTTCAAGTATAAATGAAAACCGTTTTGTTGTATTCGTTTCTGGTGGTGTAGGGCGCATATCTCGATTTGTTGAAGTTGAAGCGCAAACAGAGCAGCACAAACATGGCTTTCGAAGAGGAATATTTATCGAAATTTACTGTCAGAATCAGAGACAAATCATACTGAGACCCACAACACGCAATCCTCTTGCGGCTGGCCCCTTCAATTTTTTTTTTTAAATTCGCCATTTTGTTTTTCTATCGGTGTTATGTCAATTAAGAATCCGTGTGGCATGCAGAAACATACAAAAATTATTCTGTTTAAGAATTAAACTACGATCAGTTTGTTACTGAATTATAATGTGGTTCTGTTCGAAAAGTCAATAGTTCCAACTGATGTCGTGTGTGATTTTGTGAATAAGTTTTTGTTCTCTCAACAAATCAAATATAACACTGGAAACATTTTCCAACAGAAATTATTGTCATTGCCAGCTTTCGAATTTATGCTGGAAAAAGTTGTTGCTCCTCGCGTTTTCCCAATCCATCTCTTTCATTGGTTTTGATTTTTTTTAATTTCTTATCAACCGCAACTTTCAAAGACGATTCTTTGTAAAATCTACTTTTGAATATTCTTAAAATCCGTTTGCCTCACAATGGCACAACTCAGGGGGGTTATTCCAAAATGCGCGGCAGATCGCTTTTGATGGCGCATTTGAAATTTTGTATTTCCATTCGACCACATTTTTATTAGGTAAACAATCCGCCAGCAATCCGTCACCTAAACTCCTATCGCTTTCACTGCCATCATAAAATGACGTTGGAAAGTTCTTTTGCTTATATACCAAAATTCAAATCCGCCATCAAAGGCGATCCGTCGCGCATTTGGGAATAAACCCCCCAGCCGTTCGGACGCATTGTTGTGGAAAGCTGGAACTAGAATCTTTTAATACATTCGTTTGCGTGAGTTTTTATTTTTGTGACGAATGGAAGCTGCCTAAATTTAATGTCGTAGCCGAACAGCTAATTGAAAGTTTTTCACTGACAATTATACTCTTGGATGTTCGTCAGACGTTTGCGAGAGGTGGCGCAGTGGATAACAGAGACTTTAGATGGAATTTTTCGAGAATTGCAAGTTTGGGGGTTTTCACCGCAGATTTAGGGTTTTTTTTTGATCGACGGGGGCAAATTTGCTTCTTTTTTTTTAATTCTATTTTTTTTTTTTGTATTTATGATATCCCTTTTGGTAACCTTAAATTTGTGTGTCCGCATTTTGCGAACGCAAGAAGCTCTGAGTAACTTAAGCTTAAGAATAAGGTCGCTGTGTTCTGTCCCCTACCAAATGATCCAAAAATGCACATGACAGTCGAGGATAAAAGGAGTCTGATTGTTATTTTCAAATCCTGTGAAAATAATCCATCGTTCTGAAGGATATATTTAAATTATTTTGCTCTAATATGTTTGGACTATTTTCGTTTACAAAACAGGTCTTTTAAAAAAACGTTCCGAAAGATATATTTAAATTATTTTGCTCTAATATGTTTGGACTATTTTCGTTTACAAAACAGGTCTTTTAAAAAAACGTTCCCTAAATATTTGTTCGTATTTAAGCACCAGCCTGTAAATTTTATGACCAACAATTTCATCAAATGGCTGTGTAAACTCCTACAAGATGGTTTCAAAAAGCAATACTCGTATGCGTTGCAATTTTCAAGGGTTTTTTTTATTTGCCGCACACTTTTGTATATGACAGACCGAAATTACATGTTCGCCGCGTTTCAAATTCGAAATTCCTTCTTTTAATTCGTACATAAACCATGTATAAGAAATAATGAAAAAAAAGTTGAATTTTTTTTGGAAAAACTACCCAAATCTGGGGGTTTTTCAAATTTATCTCGGGGAAGCAACGCTGTCCAACAAGCTAACCACTAAAGCCCCATTTTTTCTTCATTTTTATCATGTTAAAAAATAAGCGGTGTGTAAACGAGGCGAAAGTGTATTACGAAAGGGGTAGCAATTGTTTGCAAAGCAACCAAAAATGTTCAAAGGAATTTGTTATCAAATAATATTGAAATGTCAAAAAAAAAAAATCAGTAGCTGAAAAATGTAATTCGAATGAATATTTAATGCAGTGTTTTTGAAGTGTCTACATTAATAAGGGTGCTGTGTATGCACTCGAATTTTCGTTATAATTGTTCGTACTGCTCTAGGTTAGGTTAGGTTGAAGCTGACACGCTTAGACCATAAAAAGGTCCTTTGTGATACCATAGGAATCTATGTATATAATTCTTTGTACTCGTTGAACCAGTTGGAGCTCCTGATAAAGCGTAAGAGATTACGGATGTCCGTGTTTTTTAGATCGTTAAGATCGCTGTAGTAGAACTGTACTAAATGGAGTTTTCGTTTTTGTGAAAGAGCCGGACAAGTGCATAGGAGATGAAGAATAGTTTCTTCCTCTTCCTCGTCAAAAGAGCTTCTGCAAAAATCATTACATAATACGCCAAGCCTTTTTGCATGCCTGCCTGTAAGACAGTGTCCTGTGATGACACCTTTTATAGCACTGATATGTTTCCTATCGAGGGAGATCAGATGCCTAGAATGTTTTAGATCCAGCTTTGGCCAGATCCGTTTTGTCGCTAGGCATGTTTTGTCGCCAGGCATGGACCGGTTGTCCATCTAAGATTTGTTCTTTCGATAGCAGCCAACTTTATTGTCAGTTTACAAGTAGCGATTGGGATACCTAATGCATCCTTATCTGGAAGCATAGGTAGTGTTGTTCCGCGTTTGGCGAGTTCATCAGCCTTACAGAGTTACCAGTGATATCCCTATGCCCCGGCGACCAACATAGGTGAATGTTGAACTGCTCCGCCATCTGTCTGAGAGACAGTCTTGCGCTGTTATTTAATTTGTAAAGACTGATTTCAGGCACTTTATAGCCGCTTGACTGTCCGAGATGATACGGATATCTTTAGCAGATATCACGTTTTCTTTCAGCCAAGATTAGACTTATTTTTTCCGCCTGAAAAACGCTACAGTGATCAGGAAGACGGAAGAAGAGACTATGATTAAGTCTGTCGGAGAGGACGCCAACACCGTTCACAGTTTTCGAACCATCTGTGAAAAAATGGATCGACTCATCATCCAGGAAAGCTTCCTCCTCCCAGAATGATCTAGTAGGAATGGAGACCTGGAAGTTTCTATCAAATTGAAGTTCTGGTGTAGTGTAATCGATGTTTCCTGGAAGGTTCTTAACGTTGTTCAAGATAGCAGCACGGCCAGTTGTTTTACTGGTCCATTCTGAAGTAGCTTTTATTCGTATGGCTGCAGAAGCTGCCGTTTGCCTGCTGAAGATTTCAATGGGTTCTAGATGAAACAGGATGTCAAGTGTAGGGGGCGGAAGCTGTTCTTTGGACTTTGATTAACTTATCGCGATGAATCGCTTTGTCCAAAGCAGTCCACCAGACAACCACACCGTACGTCAGTGTCGGTCTTAAGGGATACGAGGCTGTAAACCCCATTTGTTTCCTATGGCTTTTTCGCAAGAGAAAAGTGCCATAGTGGCTTTTTTAACTCTTTCGTGGATGTAAGGTTTCCAGGTTAACTTCCTGTCAAAAATGAGACCCAAGTACTTAGCTTCGTTAGAGAATTTCAAACAATTGCCATTTATAGATGGAGGGTCAACGTGTGAAATTTTGTATTTCCTAGAGAAGAGGACAAGTTCAGTTTTGTGACGGTTTACTCCCAGCCCACATTTGTTTGCCCAATTTATTAGCTTATTAAGAGCGTGTTGTAGGAGTTCTTTTAAAGTGTTAAGGTACTTTCCTGACACAGTAATAGCAACGTCGTCCGCATAGGCAATCACATTGTAATCCCCCGATTCCAGGCATATCAGCAGTTCATTCACCACCAAATCCCAGAGAAGGGGAGATAGGACGCCTCCTTGTGGGGTTCCTCTACGGACGGATCTTCTGGTAGATTTCTCACCCAGACTAGAGTTGATAATTCGGCTATTAAGCATCAAATTGATCAGCTCGCCAAGTGAGGCAGCCACGTTAAGAGCCGACCGAGCACCGCAGATGAGTCGACGTTGTTGAAAGCGCCTTCTATGTCTAGGAAGGCAACCATTGTATACTCCTTATGACGAAGCGAATCTTCTATGGAACGCGTTAGCGTGTGTAGAGCCGTTTCTACTGATTTACCTTTAGAATAGGCATGTTGCGCAGTCGACAGAAAATTGCTGTTGCGTAAATGTATTTCAATCAGTCGTTCTAAAGTGTTTAGGAGGACTGATGAAAGACTAATAGGTCTGAGATCTTTCGGCCTCACATGAGAGCATTTACCTGCTTTGAGTATGAAAACCACTTTAACTTCTGTTCATAAAAATGGGATGTACACCAGATCTAAACAGCTTCTTAGGATTATCATGCATACTGCTCTAGTTTCATTTAAATGTAGAAAAAATACAAAAAAAATGTAGTGTCACACGGGTTTAAGCCACTGCGCCTGCAACTAACCTCTTAAAACAATATACTGTCAAAAAGTATTGAGCCTACCTAGGGACAATAATCCGATCACAGAACATAACCTTATTGGCATTTTAAACCAATTCAGTAAATACAGCGACTTTTTCATAAATTTTATCAAGAAATTAACCCAAAGGTCAAGCAAAATGTGGCCAGAGGAAATGAAATCGTAATTTTTAAACGAAAATATGACCAAAAACAAGGATAACCTAGGAAGCAACATACCAAAGGAGATAACAAAAGCGAGTCCTTTGCCTCGCAACTCTGGCAATTACGTAATTACGTTAAACAACCTAATCCGGTGCGCTGGAGGGTCTTTTGCCAGACCTGTCTGTGGTTCTTTTTTCCGCTTCTATTTCCATTTGTTTGTATTACTGTTTTTTGGCTTCCCCCCTCTCGACTGCTACACCCAACGACAGTTTACAATTTAATTAAGGCAATTAATGTATCTAAGTGGAATTGAACGGATTAATTACGCTTTTGCCGCTGTCGTTTTAGATTTCCTTTTGACTGTGTTTCCTATGTTTATTTTTTTACAATCACTTCGTGGTTATTGATTCGAGTATTTATGTAGTCCTTTTGTTCGCCTCTTCTCATATTTAATTAATCACCACGATTCTGACAGCGGAAGCAATAAATCCTTTCCACAGTCAAGGCAAACATATTGAGGAGAACCTTCTCCATGTCGAAAGGATAAACGAGGAGGAGCTGCAAAAGTGCCAGTGGAAATCAATTAAATCGATGAGACTGCGATATCTTAATGGGATATCATTCATCGGCCTAAGTTCTGCTCAAGTGTCACGTGCGAAATTGCCGACTCTCGAGGCATATTGCCGCACACACACACAAAATACTAAAATACTGACGTAATGGCACAACCATAAATGCATAAATGTGGAAAATTCATTTTGATGACGAATACTCTGCCGATAAGGATGTACAAAAGTTCAAGAAAGGACCTAGATAATGACAAAATCCTTATCATTAATTACGATCGCCTGAGCGTGTGTGAGAGTATGGAACAAAAGTCACAACATACGCTCCCAATGAAAGGATACTTGCTGGGAAATAAAGCGGAACCATAGTTACCATCAGTTTGATGGGTGAAACAGAACGGCCAACTGAACATCGCAACGGATACTGAACTCGAACTCGAACTGATAGTATTTCGAAATCTCCTCTCGTATTGAATTCGCATTGTTTTACTGTTCGAGGGCATTAGGGATAGGGAGCCAATCGATCAAAATTCAATTCCAGAGAGTGGTAGGTTATTTGCTACCACCTCCACCAGCCACCACAACTAGCCAGTCCATGCTGGCTGCTGGCTCTCTGAGTGCCTCTTTCAATCTGTGGTAATTTGAGCAGTACCAGCGGTTTAGACAGATTCGAAAGGGCGAACAGTTTCTTTTTTTTTGTTTTCTTTTGTGCAATCAATTCATCACTATCGGAAGATGTATTTTCTCAACGACAGAGGGGAGGTGTGTGCTCGCCTCTAGGTGAAGGTTCTGACCAAGATTTTTGGCCACAAGTAGGTAGATGCCGCAAGGGCAAGGCAAAGTGTTACGTATTGTTTTATGGGGAGGTTCTGCAAACAAGACAAAGTTCGGGGTGGATATATTCGGTTCGGTTGCGGTGTACGCATTTGATTTCATTCGTTCTCTCTAATGAATTTTGAAACGAAGAAGGTCATGACTTGTGGGGTTATTTTTACCTTTTTCCCATGTCTGCTCCTTTGGTGGAGGGATTATTTGTTGCCAATGATTTTCGATTGACCCAACAACAAATGATAGTTCTCTGCACAAAATACTATACATTAGGGATAATGGCGGAGTTCTGGAACCCCCACTTTAACTTACAACCTGTTTCTGTTCCCACGGACTGAATGTTCAAGTTACGTCTAAGTACAGGTAAGACTTGTGAACGGTTAAGTTGAACATAAAGTTGTAATTATTATGACTGTTCAAGTTGTAAATGGTCGGTTATTATTAGTCACTAGAAGTTCTATCGTTTGATCTAAGTCAGTAAATTTACTTGAAGGTATCATGAGCATGGTCCCGCCTTGCGGATGATTCTTTCTGATACTTTCTATTGCTGGTTTCGGTGGAAGGAAGTTTTAATGGGAGGACAATTTTGTGTCAAGTGGACGACATATTTGCAAGGAGCCTTGAGTCTTGACGAGCTTTCAATTAGTGAACAATGTGAGTTTTACAAAAATCCACGAGAGCACCTATTTCGTCATCAGTCTGATATGCTCAGAACGGATATAGGTGATGCTACAAAATTGTTCCCTTATACAAGCTCTTTGGGAAAGAAATAAGTTCGAGACATGCCGGTAAAATTGTCTTTGGTGATAGCTGTAAAAGGAACCATTTCTAGATCAATGTGAAAGCAGAGCCTGCACGACGGCACGTCTGTGTTGGCTCTGCTGTTCGACGTATTCATGCAATAGCTGTCAATGATGAAATTTGGGTTTCCCGCCGAAATATTCATTTAGGAGCAGCTACATCAGTCTTGTCAGAAAAGGGTTAGCCTAGATTCAACAAGTCTTAGATTCAAATCGACATCTTTATGTTGAAGCACCCTCCCAAGTAGAAATTTGTGACTATGATGCAAATTTACTTTAAATTATAGTCACCGAACGGTATATTTGACCAATTTTTGTGTCGATAAAGCCACAGAAATGAAGATGGTAACTATTTGATATATTTGTTACCATTACGCGTCTCAAATATATTATTGTAACATTTTAGTAAATTTTGTGTCTATAAAAGAATTCTATGACATTACTCATTAACCTTCCGTTAGGCGCGCCCTATTTTCTCTCACCGTTAGTCGCGCTGCACCTGTGAGGTGATTTCTCAAGTTTTGCTTGTAAACACATTTTCTAAGCGTCTGGGCGCGTTGAAATCCATAAGAAAACTAGTTATAAATATTTATTGCATTTTGAAATAAATAAATAAATAGTAAATATAAAAATAAAACTTCAAACTAAAAAAAAAATTTTTTCACAAACAAAAAAAAAATAAAACAAAATTTAGACGTAAGCAGAAATTCGTTTTGAAAATCTCAGTAAAGAACTCATGAACTATCCATAAGCTTGCCACCATGTGCACTAGCGTGACAGTCTTCGCAAATTGTAGTAACGTGGCCTAAGCACAAGTACTTCCCACTTACCTATATAGGCGCGTTGCACCTGTGAGGTGTGAAAAGACCCGTTTTGACTCCAATGTGACATGGACGGAGGTCGCGGTGGTGCTGACAACTAAAGCAACGGAAATTAGGAAGGTAGTCGAAAGGGCGGGGTGCTAAACGACTGTGCATGGGTTTGGCGCCAAAAATAAAAATTGTATGCACCTGTGAGGTGCGCGCGACTAACGAAAGGTTAAGCGAAAAATATACAGGGTGGCATAGAAAAAAAAATTGTGAATGGTAAATAATAATATTTTTAAAAAAGCCGATATACATAAAATGTAGTTTTTGAAATGTCATCTTATTACATATTTTTTTTTTTTTTATTCCTTTCCCAAAAATATTATTTTGCATTTTAAAAATTGGATTGAGAAATGCTTGCCGCTAGAGTGCAAAATTCAATGAACTTTTATTTTAAATTTACTTTGTATGCGACGTTTTACTTTCCGAAAATTCAAATGTAATCTATTTTTAATAAATAAACTGTAGTAGATTAAAATGCAAATAATCAGTGAGGTGTGAAAAGAATAGAATTTCAAAGTAAAAACAATGGGAATATAAAGAAATAGACGTGTTGCACCAGAGCTTATTCGAATTTTGATTATTCACATTGTAGCTATCAAATGTTAACAATATTTAACAAATATCATTTACATAAATTTGTAACTGAAATATTTGCTAATAATATCACGAAATTTCTACCTCGCATTTATATTTATTACCTCAATTTTCCATTTTCAAGGAAATATATGTGGACTACGAAGTTTACATGAACTCGTTATATTTATAACGTTGTGCCTTTAAACATACATACATGTAATTGTATTTGCAGTAGGTATTATGTCGCTTTTAATAAAGTAGCCTATTTGCACTGCAGTGCCAAAAGTTAAAGGCGAAAACATTTTAAAATTTTCAAAATCGTTTTTTTTTTTTATTATTTTAACCAAACTTTTGATCCATGTTCTCATACTCTAGAAATTATACATTTCAATAGAATGAATAAATTTAATATTATGACTAAATAATAAAAGTCGCTAAAAAAACATATTACCTCATTGTCTGGAGATGCACCCTGTGTCCCTACCTGAAAAAATGCATATAGCAGACAAATGGCCGTTTTGGATTCTAAGAATTTGGGATGCATTATCAGATATTATCAATTCAAATTCGAAACTTTTTTGTTTTTAGATAAATAGATGAGATAATGCGTTTTTAATTTAGTTTTATAGCCATTGACATGATTTTCGAAGTCCCTCGAAAAATAAAAATGACATGGAAATAAAATTGAATATGAAATGTAAATACTCAATATTTCTTGAGCGCGTGAGTTTTTGCCACTACAAGATATTGATATTCGTGGTAAAACTAATTTTCGTTTGAATATTTTGCATTCGGAAACGAAGAAATGCAATTTCATTCACATAATATTACCACTAGGTACCTACCATTTTTATGATATTATATTCGTTTAGGTATTTAGCATCCTCATTAAAGGGGGAAGATTATATACGTGTACGTATTTTTATTTCATATTTTCATTTGTGTGAACCAACTAACACACACATGAAAAGCGATTTGACAGCTCACTAACAAGGCGGAAATTCGGTCACGTTTCGGTTACATGTCATAACCAAATATGCCATTATGTGTGTTTCTCAAAATAGTAATTTAATGAGTTAAAACTAATTCCCCACTTTGGTTACCCTTCCATCCTGTAATGGAAACAGTCCGCACTTTGAGAAACTATACACACTGTTGCTGTTACGGAAACATTTCTAAATGTAGTAACAGCGCTGAAACTATAACATATAAATTTCTACTTGAGCTAGAGGAGGATGACTCCACTCAACCTAATGTGCACTACTGAAGTTAGTCAATGACAGGAAAGACAACCCTCTTAGAGGCGCAGGTGCACTCCTAAGTGAGCTGCGTAGCTACAGCCATCTGAAAAACATTTCAGCCTCACTCTTCTATATATTCACATCGCAATTATCGCACGTAATGCTATTGTATCTTTCGAAGAAACCTCATTTAGGAACATATTCCACATGCATAAACTCCACAAGCACATTCACTGTCCATGTACCCATTTAACCAACAAGTTGAACCCAACCACATCTCGTACAAGTTCACGAACATTAAATCTGCACAAACCAACGCAAATGGTCAGAACGATGAGTGCTCTCAAAAATATTGTTTTTAATGTCTGCAGAACCGATTGCTAGTTGGCCTGCCACCATCAATGACGGTGATGACGTCGGTGACCTATACAACTTCGCTTCCCATTGGTGAGGCTGAGGACTTGGAAAAGTCAACAGCAATTCCCGAACCAAAGAGAAAGGGCACCGCTTTTTTATTCAGTTTGTGCACGGAAACTCAAACTCATGCATGGCCAATGGGCGATTTGTGGATGCAGCGCGCGGTGGAGTCAAGCCGTTTTTCCCTCGGCACCACTGAATATCGGTAACCACATCGTATAAAACTTATGGGGAAAATATCCATCAGGAGCGGATGGATCCTGTGAAACCAGAATCAAGGATGCAACCTGAACCTGGCATTCATGTTCGCCCGAGAGATGTTCTTTTTTATTTATAGCGGAGGATGTGAGGATATGCTTTAAACACACGTGAGGATTTGCGAGCCACGACGTGTATGGAAAATGGTACGCTTTCGTTTTGCGGCAAGGATTCATTGAAATTGAATAATAAACGAACACAAAGTTCGGTACGAATATTGGCGAACTACTGTTTTTCGTTTTTTATTGTTTCTTTTCAATGTGCAAGTGGCAAAAGCGTTCTCAGTTTAAACGGGCCGCTGGGTATAGCTTCTGACGCAATGCAATCACTATATACATTACAAATCGCAGGCTTCTTTGTGTGAATACAAATTTAGCAGTTGTTGATAGGGTAGGTTAGGTTATGTAGGTTGGGAGGGCAGTTTTGCAGCCGATGCAAATTTCACCCGGAAGCCGTGAAGGCCCATTGTGAGTACCCTGTTTGTACATGTAAGGACATGTGGCTAACAAAACTACTTAGGAATAGTTTTATGTTTGATAGAGATACCCCCGCCAAGTCTTCCAAACTTTCGAAGAACCTTGCTCCCATACAGGATGGGCGGCGTTCCTGTAAAGCTGGGCAGTGGCATAGAAGATGTTCCACCGGCTCTATTTCCTCTTCGTCTCTGCAGCTTCTGCAGAAGTCATTTGACAAAAGTCCCAGCCTTTTAGCCATGTTTCCTATGGTGCAGTGTCCGGTTAAAACCCCGACGAGCATCCGGATTTGACTTCTATCAAGGGAGACTAGGAACTTTGATCTTTTGGTGTCAATCACAGGCCACAGACTTCGGGTTATGACGCAACTGATGGTGTTGCTCCATTGTTCCTTAGCCAGTTGTGCGGTGACGCCTGCAATAAAAGTCTTAGCAGTGTTGAAAGGCGGTAGCACCTCTCCGTCCGCTAGTTGAGGGTTCATGACAGAGCCGTATCTGGCCAATTCGTCCGCTTTTTCGTTTCCTTCAACCTAAACGTGTCCCGGCACCCAGCAGAGTAGAACTGAGTGATGACGTATAGCCCTGAGCGCCAAGAGGCAATCTGAAACACATTTCGCATTAACAAGGTTAGAGCCGATAGCTTTAAGTGCTGCTTGACTGTCCACACAAATGGTTATTTCCATTACTGGTAGTCCCATCGATAAGATAGTCCGCGCTGCCTTCTTAACCGCAGCTTGAAAGACACTACAGTGATCAGTCAGTCGAAACGACTGGCTAATAGCAAGTCTTTCTGAGAATACGCCGGCTCCTGTACCATTTACTGTTTTTGAACCATCCGTATAGACGGGTATACCTTTAATGATGGTACTGGGTGAGTTCCAGTCCTGTCTTTTGGGTATAGTGATTCTGAAATTTTTCTCGAAGTCATATCTGGGTTTCTCGTAATCGGTGAGTGACATGAGTCCCTTCCGATCAAAGATTTCAAGTATGCTTGAGTGTCCACAGTAACCAGGTGTCCAAGTTTTGTTCTCTCTTAATCTGAGAGCCGCTTTGGCTGCCACGTTCTTAGTGAATAGCTCAATGGGTAGCAGGTTCAATAGCGTTTCCAGACCTAGTTGTGGTGTGGATTTGATTGCGCCTGTTATACCCAAACAAGCAATTCTCTGCACCTTGTTCAGGTTCTTAAGATAGGATTTGGTTTTAACCGCCTCCCACCAAACAACTGAACCGTAGGTAAGAATGGGTCTAACAATCGTGGTGTACAGCCAGTGCACAATGTTCGGTTGTAAGCCCCAGTTTTTCCCAAAGGTTTTCCTACACGCATAAAAGGCATTAAGTCCTTTCTTCATTCTTTCTTCAGTATTCCGTTTCCAGTTTAGTTTGGAGGCGAATACCACACCCAGGTACTTTGCCTCGGTCGAAAGATTAAGTCGGACACCTTTAAGCTTCGGTGGGTCCCATTTTGGTACCTTATATTTCCTGGTGAACAGAATGAATGTTGATAGGGTAAGTAAAATGATATTTTTAAAACTATATTGCAAGATTATAGAAACAGGGCGAGGAATTGTAAAATTGACTCTCACGAAAGTTGGTGTCGTGGAACTAAGATCATTTGTGCAGACTGTATGTATATGAGAAGATATTTCCTATATTTCAGCATTAAACTGCAACTCTGCTGTAGGTCTAGAAGAAAATCGATTTTTCAAATTTTTGTTACTATCAAAAATGTTATTTGAGTCTACATAAAATGTGTCCAAAAAGGTGGAGCAATTTAAAAAAATATAAAAAAATCGAACTATAAGATTAGAATGTATCGCAAAAATTGTAAAAGAAAAACAAAAAGTCACGAATCGTGAATAGAATAAATTTAACAGCAATTTTTAAAAAGGTAGTAGTTTTGGCCAGTTTCATAATTCATTTATCGATCTCGGATGCTGTTCGCCAAGCCCAAATCCTTTTATCAGAAAATGGGATTAGTTTTAATTTCTTTTTCTTTTTTTTTTATATAACAAAATTAATTTTTAAGGCTTTTTCCTCTCTTAAGAGGCAACAGGTTTTTTTCATTTAAAGGTTTAATTTGTTGGCAAAAACCAAACTTGAAGAATTTGTGGAGACGTTTACTTACTCTTTTCACTTTTCAGAATTTCACACATACTTGACTATTTTTTTATTTCCGATCGTCGTCGCTAGAAAACGAGTTATAAGCGCCTGCCGTACTATTTTATAAGCTCTTAAACTTTACAAAATGTTTGAGTGCCTACAAGGACAAGCGTCAGTGATGGAACTTGAGAAAAGCGAAACGGTGGTAGATACCTTAAAAAAAGTGATAGAAAAAGAAACTATTGATGTAGATTATAGAGGAAACTAAAATAATGCAAGCAATTAGACAAAGCACAATTAAAAATATTTAATTTACATTTGGCTTGTTGTAGGAACCAAGAATTTACCCATTTTCACTTTCTATAGATCTTGATATTATTTAAAAATTAAAAGATTTTGAGGTAAACGCATCAATATAAAAAAGAACTACAGGATGAAACGCCATACATTCAACTGATCATTAAACACAAGAAGTTAAAACAAAACAAAACACCCTCACCCGATTTCATTCAAATAATGAACATTTTTTTTTTTTTTGCTTGCGCCTGGAGGTGAGTAATCTTCAAAAGATACCAATGGCCCGTACCAGATATATCTCGTCTGCTTACGGACTAAACCTTACCCCTCAGAGAGGCACTATGAGATCCGGCCGCGCAAGCTCATAGTAGTATGAAATTTGTTCCTCTCATTTTTTCATTTTTGTGATGACTACGACTAAGTTACCTTAACAAGTAGTTTACGCTTCTGTAGTGTTATTCGCGTTTGGTAGGTAGCTTTCCAGCGAACGCACCTACTAATACCGTCATTACCTGCGGTTTTTCCTTATATGCGCTAGGTCGAACGGTCTTGTTCTTTGTCGTCGGCGCTCAAGGTTTGTCACGTCCAGAGTACGGATTATTTCATTATTGCAGTGACCATGAATACGAGTACGAAGTTTGCGAGCAAAGTTAGTTACTTCGTTACTCACGGTAGCAATTCCTAGATCTCTGTGAATATCACTATTCCTTATATACCATGGAGCATTCACGATAGCTCTTAGCGTTTTGTTTTGGAATGTTTGTATTATAGCCATATTGCTTGTTTTGGTACAACCCCAAAGTTGTATACCGTATGTCCAAGAAGGTTTTAGCAATTGTTTATACAGGAGCAGTTTGTTGTATACGCTTAGCTTTAAATATCTTCCGAGTAGCCAATACATTTCTCTAAGTCTGATTGCGAGCTCGTCGCGCTTTTTCTTAACGTGTGGCTTCCACTTAAGTTTTGCGTCTAGGGTCATTCCTAGATATTTCGCCTCGTTTGCGTATGGAATTTGTAACGAATTAATGAAAACAGGAAAGTTGTTTATCCTTTTGTACGTGACTTGATCTCGTTAAGGGCAATTCGCCAGGTCTTTGTCCACTCGCATACTTTATTAAGATCCCGTTGGAGTTTTCCAGTTGATGATTCGACTGACTCATCGATTGCGAGGATAGCCGTATCATCTGCGAACGTTGCTACGATGGTCCCTTCATCCTGTGGTATATCTCTTGTGTAGAGCAGGAAAAAGATTGGGCCGAGAACGCTTCCTTGCGGAACACCGGCGTGGATTTCTTTGAATTCCGAGAATTCAGTCTCATGTCTAACACGAAAGAGTCTGTTCTCAAGGTAGGATTTCAATATTTTGTATAATTTTTCCGGTAGGATTGTTCTTAGCTTATACATGAGGCCTCCGTGCCATACCTTGTCGAAGGCTTGCGATACGTCGAAAAAAGCGCTACAGCAAATCTTTTTGCATTCTAGAGCTTTTTCAATTTCATTTGTTATTTGATACACCTGATCGATTGTGGAATGTTGAACCCGGAAGCCGAATTGATGATCTGGTATCAAGCGTCTTTCTTCAATTACTGGTTGTAATCGTTTTAGCAGAAGTTTCTCATAAACCTTAGATATTATCGGCAGTAGCGAAATAGGTCTATATGATTTCTTATCATTTGTATTCTTCCCTGGTTTCGGAACCATAATGACTTCGGCTACTTTCCATTGTCTTGGAACATATGAAAGTCTCAGAGAAGCATTTATAATGTACAGCAGCTTAACTAGTGCTCTTTCCGGTAGCTCCTTTAGAACTTCGGCAGTGATTAGATCGTATCCTGGAGCTTTGCTATTTTTCAACTTTCTTATTGTCATTCGAAGCTCGGACAGAGATACGGCTTTTACTTTATAGATGTCGGGTCCCGTATTAGCAATCGGTTCTTCGTTTAAAGGTCGTCCATCGAACGGCCTGAATGTTTCTTCTAGATGCTCGGCAAATAGATCCGCTTTCTTTTTGTCTCCTTTTGCCCATTCGCCGTTAGGACTTCAGGGCTTTCCAAAGTGAGTAGTTTGAGCTCTTTTCAGCAGTCAAGCCCTCTAGGTAAGTAGAAGTTTCGAGATTTCGTTGATCCTGTAGCTCATAGCGCAGTAAATGGTGTACTTGACTGGAAGTTTTTGTTGATGCAATTCTCAGAGAAATTGCTGATAGGTAAAATTAAAGCGAGTAGGTATTTTTTTATTTTTTTTTTTTTTATTATTTTCTTTATTCTCAAAATTCAATATAAAATTGTAAATGTTAATACAATTCAAAGTTATGCTAACAAACATAAATTTAGAGAATAGTTAGTGTCATTTTACAGGTACAATTTTTAATTTAATACAATGCTGGAACAGAAATATTTTTAGTGAATAGCGATGTGTAAAAGGTGGTAGATTTCGAGTTCAGGTTGGTAGAATTTGCGAAAGTGTAAAATGTGGTAGAAATGCCATTTAAGTGGTAGAAGTCCCATCACTGACCAGCGTATTAGGAGGTTTTATTTTCTGATCTGGCATGGTTTTATTCTTGACTGAAAAAGATAAGTAACGCTGATTCTTAGACTCTCTTTGATTTGTGATAGTCCGATAATTTTGCATATAAGAAGTCAGAGATTTGTTTTCAAATTTGTATTAGCAGTTATAAACTGAATATCCCGATGGACGTGTGTGGTGTTCAAATGAAGTGGGAGTTCCTGATCGTGTTAGCTTCAAGTGGTTGGCATTATTTTAAGGTGCATATTCAACACGGTTGAAGAATTGAAGAAATAGGTAATATTTGCTAAAAAGAAGTATTGCGTAGCTGCAATACAATTTTTTTTGAGAGTGAGGCATTAAGATTATTACAACATTATACCGTAGATATGTGAAGATATGTCGGGATTTGTGCAGTAATTTTTTTGAGAAATAATAAATATTCTGATTCGGAGTTTTTGCGAAAATCTAAGTGCGGGATCTTATTTACAAAACTTTTATTATCTTTAATAAGAATTTTGTATTGTGATAGGTTTCTGTAAAATTATGCAGGCAAAGAGTATTTAATATTGCAATGTTTTGTTTGAAAAATACTGTAATACTTAATTATTTAGCTGAAAACTAAATATAAGAATATATTGTTCGGAATGTAAGCTTTACTTGGTTTTCAATCGAAGTCGAAAATGGGGCTTTCGAGATATGATCAGTTTTCTAAAAACAGTGTCTTCGGTTATTCAAATTGAAAATGAAGGACGCAATAATTTTGAAAACATAAATTTCCTACCGTTTTAAGAAAACCGAATTTGTAAAAATTGTTTTTTTTTTTTTCAAATATTCTTTGAACGGTAATACATATATAGAGAAAACTGAGTTTTGTATTAAGTTAGAAATGACTATAATACGTAAGAAATGTTTTATTGTTATCGGTCGTATGGACCGATTTTCGAGATGTGTCCATATTTCAAAAGTACCGATATTTAATTTTCCTAGCGATACCAGTTTTGGTTGAACTCGTTGTAGCCGTTTTCGAATAAATCAAACTGGTATGAACATTTCATATGGGAAGTACCATTAATATTGAGGTAACCTAGCAAAAAGACAAAACCGCCCGAACTGTGGCCCACATATTGCGAATCCGAAGTTTGAACCAAATCGGGGCAACCGTTAAGGATGTAGGCCTCAGGAGCATACCGACAGAGGATAGAGGCAGACAAACAGACGGGCAGAATTGTGCGACGCACTATTCTGAGTTACTCCACAATCGTAATGTCAGAATTGTCTAGATTCGACAAATTTCTCATCTGTGCAATTGGTAGTGCACCAAAAAACAACAATACGAGCACCCTACAGAGCAGTATCATAAAATCGCTAACCAACGGGCAGCCAGATGACCGCCATAAAATCCACAACAAAAAAAACCCTGAATCATATCATCACGAGCAACAAGCACCCTACCTTTTCATTACGCGGCGCAACGAAGGAGCGAAGAAAGAGGAGTAGCCGACAACCCGACCGCTTGCGAGATGATGCAAACGGGACCTGCGACCGAAATCCATGGAATATTCAGGCTGTATAAAACCCAGCAAAAAAAAACTATTGGAGCTTCACTTGATGTGCAAAACCCGTGCAGTGCAGTTTAACCCTTAAAATACAGTCCACAAATACAATAATGTAGGAAATAAAATCAATTTTGTTCTTGACATTATTAACAGTGCGTTCTTTTTTCTTTGATCTAAACAGAATTGATTATCATCTCGAGTTCGAAATTTTGTACGAATACAATATCTTTCTCTTACTAAAGGGTGCGCCATCTAACTTTTTTTTTTCAATTAGTGCTTATTTCGCGAATGGTAACACTTAGCTCATATCTGATTTGACATATAATTAGTTTTATCCTTCCGCTGAACGAATATGGTTGTGTAGACGCTTGAACAACGCTGGGAAATATTGCGACATTACTTTGAAAATCATGGTAATGTTGCAGAATGTGTGCGAAAATTGCGTACGGATTTTCGAAGAAGAGAAGCACCGTCAGCTCCGTATGTTCGTTATCTTGTGAAAAAAGTGAAAGAAACTGGCATCCTCATCGATAAACCTTGTGAATAAGAAATTTTTATTGTCGTGGGGTGCGCATCAATTGAACCTAAGTTTAAAGATTACTTTCACTATGAATTGTTCAGTTTGTTCAAATAAAATTGATCGCAATTGTAATACAAAAATCAATTGCAATGATTGCAAGAACTATTATCATTATGGTTGTGTAAACATTACTGAAGATGATGCTAATTTTTTTAAATCCAGTGCCCAATCTTTTCGATGCGATAAATGTGTAGTGTTAAGAAGACGTTCTCTTCATATTTTGCCAGAGACACCGGTATTACCCCAACAAAAGAACAACAATGCCGTGCAAGAAATAAACACTCATATTGCAGAAGTAGAGTCAGAGGAAAATAAGAATAGCGAAGGTCAATGCACTCTTCAGATGGTTTATGCTAAACTGTCTGCGTTGGAGGAAACTAATAAGCAATTCCTACTCGAAGTAAATGCATTACGATCTGAAAATGCAGAACTTAAATCAAGAGTCAATGTGCTGGAAAGCAGGTTGAACTGGCAACAACAATACCTGCTAAGTAATGAGATTGAAATTGCTGGTGTATCAAACGCAAATGATTCAAATTGTATGAGAATAGTACAACAAATTTTCTCTAAAGCGCTTTCCGCCGTTGTTCCTGACAAAGATATTGAGAAATGCTATATGAAGAAAACACAAACAAAATCATCTTCGACTGCTTCTAAGTCAATCATCTGTGTTAGATTTTCTAATCTAACAACCAAGCAGCGAATAATGTGTGCAAAGAGGTAAAACAAAAATAATCTAAACACTCATGCGGCTGGCGTCGATGGACTAGTTGACAACGGAGCGGGAGGTAGCAACAGCAGCAACAGCGGCAGCAATAAAAAGAGCAAAGGTACTGTAATCTACATCAACGATTCTCTTACAAAATTTACACAGGCGCTCTTGATGAAAACAAAAGAAGCAATGAAGAAGACAGGCGGAAAATATGTATGGTTCTCAAATAATCAAATTCTTATAAGAAAGGTTGAGGGGGGAAGAGTCATTTCTGTTAAATCATTCAATGATCTTGCACTTATTTAGTGCTTTGCATATCTTGCTTTGTTTTAAATCATGAATTTTGATATAGATTTAATTGATGACTTTTCTTCCCCTAATGTATGTACTTCCAACTGTGATAATGTGTTAACTGATAGTTCTTTTTGTAATGATAAGTTTTTTATAATTCACCAGAACATTAGAAGTATGAGAGAAAATTTTTCTTCATTTGTTACGCATATAGATTCTTTTGCTTGCGTTCCAGATATAGTTTTTCTGTCTGAAATTTGGATATATGAGTTTGAGGAAAATGATTACTTTATACCGGGCTTTAAGTTTTATTCAAAAACGAATGAAAATTATGCTGCAGGTGGAGTTGGTTTTTTTGTCAAAGATAACCACGTTATTATTGAAGTTCTGTGCGTTAATTTACTTAGTGCTGATGTTTTAAAGGTTTCCGTGGAAATTGATCAGGTTACGTACGTATTTGTTTGTGTTTATAGATTGCATATGTTTAGTGTTGCGAACTTTATAAATGAATTCACTGACTTCTTGGCTAGGGAAAATTCAAAAAATTTAATTATTGTAGGTGATTTCAATGTCAACATTTTGGATGGTAATGATAACATTGCTAGTTACTTGGCACTACTCGCATCTCATGGTCTTACGTGCTTCATTTTTGAACCTACTAGCCTAGTCTCCGGAAGCTGTCTAGACCATATTTATGGGCGTCTAAGTAATGTTGAACTTAAGGAGTGTGAGAAATGTGTTTTCGATTTTAAAATTACAGATCACTGCATGATCGGACTTGTTTTTGACATTTCTAAAACTAGATGTTGTAATCCTTCTAGGTCAGTTGAGAGAAAAGCAAAAATTGACTTTGCTAAACTTAATAATAATTTATGTTTTGAGTTTTGGGAAGATGTGTATGCTTCCAGCGATTCATCTGCTGCATACTCAATTTTCATCGACTCTCTGAAGAAACATATATCGTCCGCCTCCTTTTTTGTATCACCCAAAAAACTTATTAAGCATCTAAAGCCCTGGATATCCAGATCAATTGTGAATAAGGTTGCAACAAAAAATAAGCTTAGAATGAAATGCAAAAAGAATCCTGGTAACCAACTATTTAGAAGGAGGTATAAGAAGTTATGTGCTGAGTTAAAAAAAGAGATCCCTATATGCCGAGACACCTATTACCGTGCGCAATTGAACTCTGTACAGGGTAATATAAAAAATGAATGGCGTGTTGTAAATAGCATTTTGAACAAAGCTTCTGTTTCTAAGAAACCTACTGTTTTGCTTGTGGATAACTCCGTAGTCTGCAATAAGCTCTGTATTGCTGACGCTTTCAATTACCATTTCTCTAATATTGGTTGTAATGTTGGACCGAGTCATAACCATCAAATGTGTTGTAGTTGTCTTTCTATATGTCAACGCTCTGAGAATTTCCAAAGTAGGAGTTTCGTTTTTCAGCCTATATCTTCTTTTGAAATACTGAAAGTTATTGGGAACTTACCTAAATCGTCTTCGTGTGGAGCGGATGGTATTTCAAGTTTGTAATCAAAAAAATTGCGTATTACCTGGTAGATATATTAGCATATTTATTCAATCGCTGCGTATTTGAGGGTGTATTTCCAGAAGAGCTCAAGTGTGCTGATGTCTTACCGTTATTTAAAAAGGGTTCTGCTACTGAAATTAGTAATTATAGGCCCATCTCACTTCTTTCCGTCTTTAGTAAAATTTTTGAAAAACTCATGAAAAATAGAATAATGAGTTTTTTAGATAAAACCAAGTTTTTCAATCCAGCTCAATTTGGTTTTTTAAAGGGCAAATCGACGGAAGATGCTCTCTTACAATTTTGTTCGTTAACAATGTCACAACTCGACGAGAAAAAATGTGTAGCTGGCCTATTTGTTGACATTACTAAAGCATTCGATATGGTCAATCACAATATATTGTTAAGGAAGCTGGAGAAAGCAGGTTTTAGGGGTTTCATGCTTCAGTGGTTCAAGTCTTACCTTGAAAACAGGGCGCAAAGAGTGAAAATCGATGATACAAGGAGCGACGTAAGGTTTCTTAATTTGGGTGTACCACAGGGTTCTGTCCTGGGTCCAATTTTATTTTTAGTTTACATCAATTCTCTTTTTGCTCTTAGTTTTAAAGGCTTACCAACTGCTTTTGCTGATGACATTGCGTTCTCATATGGCACTTATAGTCCTTTAGACCTCGTTTCCAATATTAATTGGGATTTAGACCTATTGCGACTCTGGTTCCATGAACATAATTTAGTAATAAGCTCTAAGACCAAGATAATGTTTTACAGTTTATCTTCATCTACCATGTTGAATGCAAATGTTTGCTTCCATGCTCCTGAATGTTGTAGATTCAAACTGTTTACTTGCCACTGTTCGTCTGGTTTCTCTCCTCCCTCCTTTTATTGTGATTTGAACTGTAGTGATAAATGTTTTGTAGTTGAGAAAGTCAACGAGTTTAAATATTTGGGACTGACTCTAGATTCTCGGATGAGTTTTGCTAATCATGCTGAATCCCTGAAGAAGTATCTCCGCTGTACCCTGCGACATTTTTATTATTTGCGTAAAGTATGCTCAACTAAACTGTTAAAGACAATTTACTATGGTATTTTCCACTCTAAGTTACAATATGGAATTGCTTGTTGGGGTGGTGTATATCGTAACAAAATACAACCACTTTTGATATTGCAGAAATATGTGGTTAGAAAAATTTGTTGTAAGGCTGGTAGGCACTCTAGCTTTCCTTTGTTCTGTGCTCTTAAGATACTACCAATTCGTCATTTATACTGTTTCAAGGTGCTAAAAACTTTCTATATGAAGTCTGGCAATCTCAATTTTCGTTTAATTTCGAGATACAATCTTCGAGGAAACCTTTCAAACTTATTATCTGTTCCTTTTTTCCGTACCACTGCTTATCGTAACTTTTTCTCTATAATGTCTTATCGGTTGTTTAACAGTCTTCCTCAATCAATAAGGACTATAACTGTACCTGGAATGTTTTTTAAAACCGTTAAAATGTGGCTTCTTTCCTTAGACTATGTTGCTCTAGAATCTTATATTTTTGATGTTTTGGGTTAACTTTACTTTAACATTTCAAATTTTTAACTACATACTTCTGTTATTTTAACTTAGTTTTTTGATATCATTTGTATTATAAAAAAAATTATGTGAATTCTACATATAAGGGTCACCCCACCCAATTACTTTTAATGCTATTGCTATTGTAATTTGAAGTGGCATTCAACTCTATTTTTTTAATTTCTCAAAAATATTGAATGTCACCAACCTTTCTTATAATTTTCTTTAAATTAATGGAATTTTTTATATTTTTCTATTATTCAATAATTGTTAAGAAATTTATATGAAATAATAAAAATGAATAAATGAATACATAGGTATCGTTTAGGAACATTCAAGGAACATTCAAACCAAAGCGTGAAAAGCCAAAAGCAGTGCGTACACCCGAGAAAATTGAAATTTTGGTCCAGAGGCATAATTGGACCATTTTTCTTCTAAAATGAGCAAGTAGTGGCCGTTACAGTCAATGGCGATCGTTATCGGGCCATGTTGAACGAATTTTTGTTCACAAAAATTGAAGAGGAGAATATTGGCAACATTTGGTTTCAACAGGACGGCGCTACGTGCCACACAGCCGAAGCTGCACTCAATGTTTTGCGCCCTGTTTTTGAAGATCGCATTATCAGGCGCAGAGCTGATGTCGTTTGGCCACCGCGGAGCTGCGATTTGACACCTTTGGAAAGATAAGTATTACGCCGACATGCCAGAGACAATTGACGCTTTAAAGGACAATAGTCGTGAAGCCATTGGTGAAATACAGCTGCACACAATCGATAATGTGCTTAAAAATTGGACCGATCTTGTAGGCTACTGCATGGCCAGCCGAGGCAGCCAATTGAATAAAATTATTTTCCATTATTAACCGGAAGGATTGTACTTTCAAATAAAAAAAGAAATTTGAGAAAATATTCAGTAGTTTTTTTTTATAGCATTTTCAAAAAAAAAAAAGTTATTTTTTATATGTATAATCGAAAAAGTAAATAAAGGGCACTACTTGGTCGCACTAAACTCTGTCGTTCATGAAAAGCTTGGGTGTTTTTTTCCTGTTTTACTACATAGTTAGGTAGATATCTTGAGACTCAAAAGCAACTTAACATTAAAGACTAGTTTAAAATGATGAGCAAATTTAAAGGCATTCAAATTAAATAACAACACCGTTTTCCAAATTGAACCAATACAAACTGAGGACATGCCAGTTGACGTTAAAGCGAGAAGACGCGACGAGCGGATGAGTTAATTTTATTCTTTCCCGTTGAATTGATTTAAACTATTTTTATTAAATAAACAAATTCTTTGAACGACTTTAAAGCAAAACCTGCCCAAGTAACCAACTAAACGAACTTCAATTCGAAAAAATTAGATCCACCCAACGGTCGAAAATTCCAAAATGTGGATCCATATTCCCGTTCCCGTTCTACCTTATCATGTATTACGCCGACAACATTTCTCACGTCATGTTTCGTACGGGATTAATTCGGGTAACACTAAAAATAAAAAATGCAAAACTCACCTTATTTAATCGCCATATATCCCACTATGTATATATGTCACTGTCACTGTTCGCTGTTGAACTGTGGAAATTGTATTCGGACAAAGGGAGTTACAAAGTGAAACCCTCCAATTGTCATCGCATGCGTCTGTTGCGTATTTTATTAATTTATTTTTTTCCACATCGATAAATGAAAGTCCAAAGTATTGTTATATTTTTTTTGTTCTTCTCTGTTTGTTGCAGGAATAAAAGCAAGTTGGGAGGAATGGTGGACGTATGATGGTATTTCCGGTGAGTAATTAAATGTGTCATGTCCATCGTAAGCATTTGTTTTTATTTTAAATCTCGTGCACTGAATGGAATATTTGGTAAAGATAGGCATTGACAGTTTCGGCGCTGTTGTTTTTGGTTTTTACTTTCGCAATAATTGTGATAGTTTACGGATTTTTTTTGAAAATGTAAATTGACAGCAATTCGTTTCTGCATCTGTCGAGTTTACAAATGATGAATGAAGGCTGTTGGGTGCTCGACGGTTTGATCCGTTCTGGGAATTCAAGAGGTAATAGATGTGATTTTAATGGCGGCTTGATGGATTTTTTTCCATCCTAGAGTAAAGGGATTTAAATACCTACTCATTTGACTGGATGCCTCTGTTATGTGGATACAAAAGTGCCAACCATTTCAACGTGTGGTTCACACTTAAGACTATATGGCTTTAAATAGTGCTAACAAAAAATGAATTACGTAGGAAATAACTCCAATCTGTGTATGGTGGATAGAGCTACCCGTAATGGGCTCAAATACGTCTCTCCAGAACAGACGGCGTATAACCTTCTCTTAATTATGTATTGCCACCAAAGATCGCAGTGAGAGTCCTCTCGATACGAGTGTCCATTGGTCAGTACCTTTATGGTGAAAGTCAACTACATCTTTGGGTCATATGTTCGCACTAGTGAGTTTGGTGGATGAGAAAGAATTCCTAGAAGTTCCGGTGCTTGTCACCTTATATAACATTAGCCACTGCTCATTCCGCTAATTCGAGTTTACTCCCCGCTTGAATTGAATCATAATTTATCACTCCGCATCTGACCAACATACAAACATATCTTTTCAATTTGTAGGACCGAGTTTTTGGGGCCTTATAAATCCACAATGGAACATGTGTAACAAAGGACATCGCCAGTCGCCCATAGATATAGTTCCAGATAAATTACTATTCGATCCGTATTTACGGCCCCTGCACATCGATAAGCACAAGGTAAGTAAATCTCGATCCGTAGCTCCGTCATTGACACTTAACCCTCGATTTCTCGCCCCAAATAGGTTTTGGGTACACTGCACAACACCGGTCAATCACTGGTCTTCCGCGTCGACAAGGACACCAAGCAGCACGTGAACATCTCTGGAGGTCCACTCGCCTATCGATATCAATTTGAGGAGATTTACATTCATTATGGTACCGAGAATAGCAAAGGATCCGAACACTACATCCACGGATACAGTTTTCCTGGTGAGGTGAGTCAAAGTTTCACAACACTCCCCTCCCTTCAATGTGTCTCATCTCGACGACTATATAGGGAAATTATTACCCTCTAAGTGTATCACTGTGTAATTTAGGTGGCTCCGCACAGTGGAAGGAGGGGGGACAACAAAAAAACTCACAAGATACTTAAGTGGAACATAAAAGGACATATGCTACAAATTTTATCTCTTTGTCCTTTTTGTCTGTGGTCTCATAAGGGGATTATGGTTTCGTAGTCCTTTTCTGCTGTTCACACAAACACAAGACAAGTGGGGACGGGAACTGCTGATGATGGTTCACCCATACAGAAGACTGGAATCAGGTCAATGGGGAATGGTAACGTAAGCCAGTTCGGTTGGTAGGTTTCCCCAGGATCAGGTGGCGGATAGGGATTTAATATTGGGTGGGAAGACAAATGATGAAGTCACTTCGAAAGTCACATTCGGGGTGTACCGCAGAGTCTTTCGTTCATCTACGACAGCCATCAGGAGAGAATTTCCTAATGAAACAATAATTTTAATGCGTACGAGGGGATCCTTCTCGACTTTCAAGCCGTACAAGATAAATTGAGAAGTCGACAACTCGCCCAGTGAATGGGCATAAAAGTTGGAAAATTGTTCAAGACTAAGGAGGATAAAGTGCTCTTTGATGAGGGTGGACTCAACCGTGGCCATGAACCAAGTCAGTATGGTCAAAGATATAACTTTAAGGCATCACTCCATTATGGTTAAAGCTGTAAAGGAATGTACAAAATAACATTTTGAAGGTTTCCTCCGCAAGTGTGTAGTTGGAAGTTCTTGTGAATGGAAGGACAATGATTAGCAAATTGGCCATGGCCAAAGAGATGTTATGGCGAAGATATTTCACTTGTCATTGATGATTCCTTCTGAAACATTCGCTGTGGGCAACGCCTTTTCAGGCTCGATAAGCGGATAAACGACGGTTCAATTAAAAGTACTCGTTTTCTCTTTAGTGGAATTGGAGATTTGAAAACGATTTTTTTAATTTGAAACTACTGGGAAATACCAACTGCATTCTAGGGAAATGTGAAATAGTTTCCTTTTAAGTATTCGGCATGGAATCAGTTAAATGAGGTAAACTTTCTTTATCCCTTTGACAACGTAACGTGAAAGCATGTCTACTACCTACGTAAAGAAGGTAGTTTCTAAGTAGAAATGTATCACATAATGAACTACGCAAACCCATGGAACCACAACTAGATTTGTCAATGAAAGTCACACGAGAAGAAATTGCATACAAGTTTCCACGAAACAAGTCTGTGTTCTGCTTTTCTAATGTGTGAGCCAGAAAATAGACCTCCGGCAAATTCATTTTTCATTTGGTAAACATTTCATAAAAATCGCGTTTACCGCCGCAATCGGTGCGACAGAAAACCGTGGATCCAAATAATTTAGAACGACTAATTTTGTTTTCTATTCTGCTAGCTGTACCCGCCAGGCTTTGCCCGTGCTAAGGAACTTTGTTGCATAAAGCTTAGTATACTGCTCGAGCTTAATTTTCACTCCCACACAAATTTCTCTCCAAAATTTAAGTGAATCCCTTCGGACAGTGCAGAAGTGTCGAGAAATAGCGTTTTCAACGTTCTTAAACTCGAAGTTTCGTTGCAACAATGTTTTGTTTCCCCCATAAATATTTGGATACTGGAAATGTTAAAAATATTGTGAAAATCTGTACCTGTTGAAGTTAAGTAAATGTTCTGGGCTTAATCTGTCAGTTATTTATTATTTTAAAATTTATATTTTGTTTTAAGTTATCACATCAAGTCTATGATCTTAAGTATAATTTTAATTTTCAAGTTTATCTATTTTTATGTGTTGCTGCAAATATCAAATATAAATATTCAATGTTTCTAGTATTATCTAAAAATCCAATTTCAAATTAGCACAATTGTTTCCGTAATTGTCCTAAATAACTAAAATCAGGTAGAACTTTTGACAAATATGATCTCACTATATATCGCGATCAGAATTTAAAAAAAATCCCCCTTCAATGTATGGAAAATTAATTTTTACGAATTTACCAATTTTTCTTTAAAATTTCCCAATTTTCTCGCCTTCTTCGAGCGTAGAAAAAAACACAACGAAGAAAATATAGATCAAATCGGACGATCCGTTCTCGAGTTATGGGCGGTCTAACGGATGCATCTTTGTTTTATATACATATAGATTCGAAGCAATATTTAAAACTAAAAATATTGGGAAAATTTCCAAACCAAAGGCTGTAGGTTTTTGCAAAATAAACGGAATCAGAAGGCAAAGTATTCAAAGGCTTGCTAAAAATATTTAAATTTAGCTTTCAAGACCTTATAGGAGTCAGATAATAAGCACAAAAATCGTTACCCAATTAAAGGTTGGTCGAAATGATTGATGAACGAATGCGTCTGTGTGTGACCAGGCAGTGCTTCAAGCGGTCGGACCAAATTCTGTTGATTCGGTCAGATATGTAGGGCGTTACTCCGGCGTCTTGAATATTGGCCTAAGGACTAGATGAAGCTCCAGAGAGAATATTCGAGTTAATCGAGTAATCGCTGCGGTTACTTGATGAACGCTCGCCGAAAGATGACCCAGTCACCAAATTTCTCCTTAACAACTCCGAGCGTTGACTTGGTGGTATGACTTGTAGCGTCATCTTTTTGGAACCACAGTTCGAATATTTGGTGGCTTGATGGCGTGTACCGCCATCTTGTTGGAACCAAATATTTTATGTTGTTGAGCTCTAGCCACAGAAAGTCGGTTAACAAACTCTATACTGGAGGTATCTCCTTCCTCATTTCGAAAGAAATAAAGCCCTAAGATGCCGTCATGTTAAAAACCGCACCAAACAATCAATCTTTATGGATGCATTGATACTTGGTCGAATACTTGTAGATTGTGTTCGCACCAGTTACGGCATCACCCAGAAATTTGCCTCGTCCGGCAAGATGATTCTTTGGCCAAAATCCGGGTTACCGGCCAACAGTTTTAGCTCCCAATTAGCGAATTCAAGGCGTTTTTTTATGGTAGTCTAACTTCAAATCTTACGTCCGCACAATCTTGTATGGATTTAGGCCCAATCCTAATTTTATGGAAATAATAGGCCGACTTTGTCACTTTGCGGCGATTTGCGTGCATACTGAAGACAACCGACTGCACGACGAAATTCACTTTGAGAATTTAAAACTGAGACGGAAATTGGATAATATTTTTTCAAAATTTCAAACGATGCATTATAAAATGACAAATACTACTAAATATTTTGAAAGCTAGGTGTCGTTGATAACTTTGACAGCTGCTGAAACATAACAACTGGTAAAAGTATCATTGCTATCTGGTCACCCTAACAAATCCGCAATGAGAGGCGCTAAACATTAATTACCGATCTTCAGGTCGCCTAACTTGTTCGGTTTCATGTTATGTACCTCTTGCTTGTCATATCCCCACAAAGTTTACAAGGAGCTTATGCACTAGAAGCAAATGTTTCGTATACGCCCGAGTGACCACGCCTGTGTTGTTTTTTTTTTTTTAGAACCTTCTATATTTTTCAGATCCAAATTATGTTACTTATACGCCCCCCATTTCCACCTTCCTTTCAATCTTCGTTTAAATTTACAAAAATTTTATATTTCAGATCCAAATCTACGGCTTCAACAAGGAACTGTACCACAACATGTCCGAGGCGCAACACAAATCTCAGGGCATCGTTGGCCTGTCACTGATGGTGCAAATCGGAGACACGCCAAATCCCGAACTTCGAATTATCACGAGTACATTTAACAAAGTGCTGTTCAGGGGTAAGTGTTACAGTTGCTGCATGAAAACACTTTTTCCATAAATCCCTGAAGGTTGTCTGCTTGTTCACAGGGATGTAGGCAATTGACCCTAAATAATTGTTTACACAGCTTTGGAGTTTTTTTTTATTATTTATGGGAATTTTAATAAAGATGGAGCACTTTGGCCTATTTCCAGTGAAAGTGTGCATTATAACTACCTCGACTTCATTGTGGCTCCGCAAAATGGAATAAAATTTAATGAAGGCTACCTGGCAAAAAGAGAAAAATCCTTAATCGCGGTAACAGCAGTGTAAAATTGTTCCCCAGGATGTCCGCGACTACATGCGGGCTTTTGACCCGGACTGTCTGTGTTTTTGCTAAGTAGTACCCAGTCCCTTCTTCATCGCAGATCAAGTCCTAAAGTGAAACTATGTTTAACTTATTTTTTTTCTCTTCGTAATTTGTTTCTTCCCTTTGTTTTTTTTTTTGCCAGGAAGACACCGCTCTACAAAATATTGGTCTGATGTGTTGTTTATCTTCTGGGTTTGGGGAAATTCATGTTGGTTTAACCGGAAGGAACTGTGGTACCGATGTGTGACGGTCGAAAGGATATTTCGTCTTCTTTTTCTTTTCTTGACTTACGTCTTCCCGAGTCGTTGTTGCTATCGAGGAAGTCTCAAAATTGACTGCTTGTCGGAGGGAACTTCATATTCCGTCTCTTCCCTTACAAGGAACTTTGTTTTTGCGATTTTATTTTTTTCATTCCGTGTTAAGACAGGAAATTCGTCCTATCTGCTTTGAAACTCCGATATTGGTCGGAAATAAAATGCACCCTTCCGGTGGCGTGGATTCTCACCTTTTGGTTGTTTGCGAAAGCCGGAAGAATGAGGGGTGAAGGCGTCTGCTATCATTTTTGGCCACAATCTTATTGGAATCTTGTTTAAAGAAAAGTTATTTGCTTTGTCCCACAATTGATGGAGGTATTTTTAATAAACAAGAAATCATATGACCTTCGTGCATATTTTAAAAGCAGATAAAGGCTCGTAAAGGTGTTTTCTTATTGATGTACAATTCGCATTGGTAATTTCCCCCAAAAAATTCTCCTCAGTCCAATTTGCACCTCTCTTGACATAATTTCTTTAAAAATTCTCTTTTCAGGACTCTCTACACCAATTAGACACATTTCAATACGCTCGCTGCTGCCAAATACCGATCATTTCATTACCTATGAAGGGTCAACAACACATCCGGGCTGCTGGGAGAGCACAGTGTGGATAATAGTAAACAAACCAATTTACATAACCAAACAGGAGGTGAGCTCTAAATTAACAATTTTCACGGCTCTATGCCCTCGTTTCGTTTTCTTTATATTTTTCTCATTACAAATTTTAAATATTTAATTAAAAATGTATGAAACCATTTTATGCAGAGTATGTTTTAAATATAATTCCATTGCAATATCACACACAAAACAGTAGTATTAAATCAAAAATTCTTCACACACAATCATTTGGCACAACGAATTAGTGCCCTCGATGTTCCACGGGTAATTGCGGCCAATTGCGCGTCGCGACGTTTGGTTGGGTTTAATTAAAAATTTTTATTGCGTTGTGGTTGCGGTCGAGTGGAGTTTATTGATTTGAAATTAATTTCATCGCCCTTTGGCGTTCTATGAGTGGTTTTTAAATTTTTGTTTTTCTCCAAATACCTCATGCAAATTATTGTTAATTGTCGATAATGATGAGTGTACAAGTTGGGTTTGTGTGTTTTGATTTTTTGTTGCCTGTTATGGTGTGACCTCTTTTTCATTATCGGATTTTCAGATAATTTTAATTGTTGCAAGACCACATAATCGGTAGATATACTTTTTTAATCGTGTTAATGGAAATAGGGCAATGCTCGCGTGTACATCCGGGGGAGAATTATTTATATTACACAAAAATACTTGTGTTTTTTTAAACATTTGAAAAAATGTAATGCAACTTAATTGGATTTTTGTGTTATGTTTATTCCTTGCAGTTGTACCAGCTCAGAAAATTGATGCAAGGCTCTGAGAACACTCCGAAAGCACCATTAGGCAATAACGCGAGGCCCGTTCAAGTGTTGCACCATAGAACCATTAGGACGAATATAGATTTTAAAAAATCAAAGGTGAGTTTCATTCTTATGTAAGTATGGCGCAAAATTAATCACCCTATCGCAAGATTTTATAATTTTTGCAAATATCAACGTGCGTCAATCATATCTGACAGCTGCATAACAGACAAGCAATGGAGTGCTATTCTTCGTAAGAGCGTGGAATAATTATGCTGATTTTTTCTTACCAAAAATCGGTCGTTGGTGTAGCGTGAATTTCAAATCATCATGAGCGACGAGGCTCATTTCCGCTTAAGCGGTTACATCAATAAGTAAAATGTTCGCTTCTGCGGCACTGAAAATCCGTGTGTGATGCACGAAGAGCCATTACATCTGTTCAAAGCTTTCTTTAGGGCTACTTGAAGTTGCGGGTTTATGCCAACAAGCCTCAGCCAATCGCAGCCCTTAATGAGAATATTTGACGGGAATGCGAACAGTTATCACCGCAAAGTTTTGGAAAATGCGAGAGGGCGCAAATGTATATCAACACTGGTGGCAGCCACTTAACAGATATCATCTTTTCCACTTAACAAAAAAATTGTATAAGTCCAAATAAAGATTGCCATCACTCAAAATCATTTTTTTTTATTTACTAAAAAAGTAATTCAAAAACAAAACTGTGTGATTAATTTTGTGCCACCCTAAATATACAACTTTTTTAAATGACGGGAGAATCTTTGTTAGTTGTAGCGGTGTTGGGTATTTCTGTATAAGCGGTGACTAGGTGTCTATCTCAATTTTGGTAATAGTAAATTGTTGTCCTTCCACGGGAAATTTTTAGAATTCATTCAGTCTCCTACCAAAAGCAGCTCAACCACAATAATTTAAAATAATTCAATAACTCAAGACAACTATCACATAATGCGTGTAAATGTTTTCAGCGCTTCAAATTTTAAGGTTATTAGTTTGTGGTTTGTGGTTAATTCTATTTTTATGCTGTTACTAAATGAAAGAGAGATGCAATTGGGTAAAGATGGGTCCCCCAGATTGGAATTTCAAACGATGTGACAATTAATTGCTATTTCATTGCAAATCAATTGCTCGATTTTTGATTCTGTCACTCACCGGGAAGTGGTAGCTTTTGTGGCAAAACTATCAAGTGAAGTTGGATCCGGAACGTCAACTTTTGAAATATTTTTACACCTGTACCAATCACCGATTTATTCGCTCTGCAGAAATGTACAAATTTAAAAATTACCATTTGAAGATCGCACTTTTGTTTTTCGATGAAAAAAAAATTATATAAAAATTAAAAAAAAAAAAACTTTTACCCGTTTCAATTTTACTATGCAAGATATTTGAAAACGTATATTTGTAGGGTACTACGCCATTAATCAAATATCAAAATATTTGATTAATTATTAATTATTAGAGCGACAAATCGCTCTTCTCTAAGTGGACCATAAAATGTAAGCTACTAAGCTAGATCCACCAAAAAAAGGTCAAAATATAGGTAGCTCAATAGAAGTGTATGTTCCTAGGCTATCAAGATCAAACCATTGAATAAAATAATTTGTTACTCTTCTCTGAATTCGTCAAAAGGACAAAAAGTTTATTTTAGGCAAAAACAGGCTGTATAACAAAAAAAATATAATTTATATATGCCCTCTATAATTTAATTTTCCGCCGCGAAAGTACACTACTTTGTTTGTTTATATTTTTTGATTAAATAAAAGAGAATGGATCTTATATTGATAAATGTTTTATTTAATGTCGGCAATTATGTATGGAATACAATATCAGGTAAATGTCCGCCTCTGTTAGTCTCACAAATGCGAGCCCTTTTGAGCATATTTTTCATTACATTCTCACACATTTCACGCGGTATTTCATTAATTTCACCACGAATATTTTGTTTGAGTTGCTCAAGCGTTTCTGGTTTGTTTGCATAGACCTTGCTTTTCAGATATCCCCACAAAAAGAAGTCCGGAGCAGTCAAATCAGGCGACCGTGGAGGCCAATCAACATCACCATTTCCTGAAATAACTTGTTGTGGAAAGAGGTCTCGCAGTAGTTCCATTGTAATCCTGGCTGTATGCGATGTTAACCAAGCCCAAAGCATGAAGTTGTGGCGTTAAAAACTTTTCAATCATATTACGATATCGCTCCCCATTCACAATTACTGTTACGCCGTTTTCATTGTTAAAGAACTAAGGTCCAATGATTCCTCCTGACCAAATTGCACACCAGACTGTAACTTTTAATGGATGCAAAGGTGATTTGAGGGTTTTCCATTGCCCAGAACTGATTACTCTGTTTATTCACATATCCATTAAAATGAAAATGTGCCTCGTCACTCATTATGATTTTTTCATGAAAATCGGGGTTGTCATGGGCTAGCTGTAACATCATATTCCCATATGATCGATGATTGATTTTGATAAAATATTTTAACGATTAAAACACGTTGGTTTATCGAATATTTTTCCATAATAAATTTGCCACGTGTCTACTTCACGAGTGCCAAATATGAACTGTCAAGACTAATGTTTACCAAAATGGCGGCAAAACAAAGTAGTATACCATCCCGGCGGACACCCTGTATAAACTAGCTGACCCGGCGAACTTCGTTCCGCCCAAAATCGTTAATGTATATTTAATATAATAATTCCGAGTATGCACAATGCACATCCTGCTTCATGTAATTCGGTCAATTCAAGTTCCTTATTCAAAAGTTAAACTGAAGTACATATAACAATGTCGATGTTTTTCAATCAAACCGCAATGATTGACGTGTGGGCCAACATTCCGCTTTTTCATTTAATACAAAGCGAAATGTTTGCCGACACGTGATCTAGCCACATACAATTGGCCATGAGAATTCAAAATTGATGTCACAAACAGCGATTGTCTCTGCGACTTATTAATTATTGTCAAAGCGAAAGCGAGACGTACAGAAATTTGAGGCGCTTAAATACAAATGTCAAATCGTGCGGAATATGCGCGAAATGATACGAATTCTTACGAACTTCAACTCAATGTCGTTCCTTAACTCAAAAATTCGTAAAAGATTTTATTTCCCGCGTATTAAAATGACACCAACAGTTGGCCAAATTAAATTGAATGAAGATCTTTTTCGAAAGTGTCGACGAAGTTCGCCCTCCTCATGATGGGACAATCTCCTCTACGTAACTTTTAATGCAGTGTTGCTTTTTTCTTTTCTCGAATGCTTGTAGTTCAATCAGTACAAATTCTTCCACATACTGAGATTTATCAAAAAGAAGTTCATTTAACTGCAAATCAGTTTCATCGCTAGACGAATCAACTAATATTGTTAATAAATTAATATCAGCCAAATCTTCGAGTTTATCATACATTTTAACGAATTTTCTTACACCCTTTTTTGAATTTTTGAATTATAGAAAATAGGATTACATTTTCATAGATTACTACAAAAGCGATTTCTAACTTTCTCCTAAGTGTCTCTCTCTCTCTGAAGGAGCATTTATCCCCAACACAGGCATTTCTTGGAATCGATATTTTCTCCTTTGCATACAAAATGAAATTTTCACTTGGAAGCGCCATCTGGCATTCAAGATCATAAATAATTTCGTTCTGTTTTAAAAACGAACGACGACTAAATTATTTGTATATTGCTTATATAAAAATACTAAAATCGCGATTAAAAAACGGTAAGTTGTGGTAGGAAGGTGAAGCTTTGGGGTTATAGACATTTTTTCATGTTAATTTAAAAAAAAAATACAAAAAAAAAATTTCGTCAAAAACTAAAAGCAAAAATGTTGTAGACATGGACACTCTAATCACCTAGCGGTGTGAAATATACGTTACGACCGATTCTCATACCTACCAAATATACACAACAGATTTCATAAAAATCGGTCGAGCCGTTTCGGAGGAGTATAAACACAAAAACTGTGACACGAAATTTTTATATATTAAGATTTTATATTACGTTCGAGGTTCGAATTCTAATAAGCCAAAAGCATAAGCGCGACAAGCATTGTAAACGTAGTTCGATATCATATAAATTTGGATCTGAATAGTGTATATCAATGGCCCCGTGCAAAAACAACCTAAGTGCTCTGAGTATAGTTTTGAGTTATGTGTAGCTTCAGAGTCCCTATTTCGTGCTATTATTTTTTAAGTTTTGTTCATGCAAATAACAAAAAACCTTGAAAACAGAGCTAAAATTGCAATAAGGACAAAACCTAAAGCGAACACTTTTCTTTTATTCAAAAAACTTCAAACCCTTCTCCTGAAAATGGAATAAATGCGCTTAGTATGTTCTTGCACGGGGCCCTCGATATAGCCAAGTTTCCGTAATTGGATCCTTTAACAGGAACTAGTGCTCCAGTCTAATTTTTTTTTAAAAAATAAAGCTCGATGATGGCCCACTCTTCAGATGTATTCCCGTACAACAAAAAAAAATCGACAGGAGTCTATTTTGGGTTCCTTCAAGTTAATTGTATTTTTTAGGGATAGATGAAAACTTACTTAAAAAATACTGCTACCCTACAAATTTATTTCTTAAAAATATTTCAGAAATTTAGTAATTTCCCCCTTTTTTTGTTATATTTTTAGCAAAATCAAAATTCATGCCCATCGATGAACAAGGATATGTACTACCGTGCGAACCGATGGTCACCAGACAGTGGACTACTGATTCGTTGACCAGAAGCAAAATTCTTCGACTATGGCTCAGTATTTAACGCAATTAAACTGTAGAACCGAGCAAACCAAAACAACTCGTATTCCATTCAATTAAGTATAATTTAGCATTATTTTTTACAAAACAATTCCATGTAAATGTTTACAATTATTTTTGTTTATAAAATATCTATAAATATATACAATATTATAATAATTGAAATAAAACAAATATATGCAGTTAACTGGAGGGTGGACAATAACTACACTATAAATACATTATATATATTTATTATATAACAAAATACCTAGCAAAATAAAAACACAAATAAAAATAACTAACTAAAATAAATTATAATCCGAAATAGTTTGCTAACGCTATCAAAAAATGCTATACGAACAAAATAAAAATATATGGTAAATATGTAACTTCCTAACACACACACACACACATACAAGATAGTATATACGAAAATATATTTATGTATACAAGACAAATTAATTAAATGCGGTAAATAAAATTGTAAAGGTTCGATATATAATTATACATAATAATTGTGTAACAAATTTATACTTTGCAAAACTACAGCGCAAAATTAATTGTAAGTAGAAACGGTAAAACTATGTTGATCAGGATTGGGCAACAGTGGGACAAAATACGATGAGGAGATCACAAGCGAAAGATTAAACATGACGATAGAAAGTAAATAAATATAAAAATGTTGTAAAAAGATATAAATACAAAATTGCATGTAAGACTATAGTAAATTCATACATTTCGGTAATATGTGGTGCGCAAAAATGCAATTGAATCATATATTTTTACGATATTTTGCGAATAAAAATGTATATAGAGTTGAACTAGATTTGTATTTTAATTTTCGTGTCCAAGAGCTATGCCAATAAAGGCTTGCGGGCTAAATCGCCACAAAACCACTTTCCTAATTAATTGTTCAGCCAGTTGTGAGCGATTTAATAGCTGTCCACCAACACTCGCGGAGTACAATAATTTATATCCCGAAGTGAAATAGTTGTAAAACTATTTACCCACATTGGAAAGTTCATTCTCATCAGCGGACCTAAAAACCCCACCGGGGATAAAAACATCACAAATTAATGAAATCCACGTCGGGTCGGAGAGTACTTGTGTGTGTGTGTGGGTGCAAAAGGCGCACAGGACATCACCTCGGTTCAAGCTGTGCACCAACCCGCCCATGTCATGACCACCGATGGCAGCCCACTTATCGCCGTCCACCTGTGTGAGGTGTAAAATGATTTAATTAATAATTTATCACACTTTACAGATTAACACCGCTTAATACATTTTAATTAGCCCAACTTGTATGGCCGTGTATGCTGGTACTGGTGCGGCTGAAGGTAGTATCTACGTAAATTCATCCGGTGATTTTGTGGAGATTTTTCGCCTCTAGCTGACTGGTAAAATGAATTGCCCTCATTTGCATCGAATCAGGTGTTGAGCCGTCAGACACTCGTGTCCGACGTGCGTAAGGGTGCCCTCGCAAATTAAGTACGCAACGAAATCGCTGGAATTTAATGCGGAATTTAAGTGCTTACCATGGACCCAACCGAAAAGAACTGTTTTATATGACTGCTAAATTTTACAGTCGATATTATTTATTGCGGAAATGAGTAGCGGTTGGTAAAAATTCCGAAAATAATCAAATTTCTAATTGAAATTGACTGTGATGCTCACATTCCATTGCATAGTTATCGGATGCGGGTCTATTATTTCGCAGATGCTCAAATTATTTGGCGGTTTCCAGTAACTGCGGGTGAATCCTGTAGTGGGGTTTATGTTGTCAGAAAACCGCAGCTCGCACAAGCTGTTGGGTGATTATTTGATTACCTATGTACTGCATTGCAAATCGGTGGTTTTTGCGATAGTCGTTGGCATAGCTCTACTTTATATTGATCTATAAAATGTAAATGTAAATAATTTAAAAGTACTAAGTTAACATTATCCAAACGCAATGAATTGTGGAACGTTGCAACATGAGTTGCACATCTATATACCTAATACGATAGCATACTAAGCCTGAAAGAAATAAAATTAAATAAAGCAGAAACACTATTTAACTTGTTCATTGTTATCCCCATTAAGTATGCCAATTGTTTACGATAGAATCATTTGTTTAAGTTGTTATTGACATGTTGATTTGATGCAGGAAAATCTAACAATTAGTTATCTATTCAGTCGCAGAGGAAAGAAATTGCTTTGCCACGTTCATAGTAATTAAAATAAAAAAAAAAATATTTCAAATTAATATTCTCGGGGGGATTTCACTGCTCACGGAAGGGTAATTGTCTAAGCCTTTAAGTTGAACCGAGGTTATAATATTTAAGTGACGAAGTTCGAAATTTCAGTCTTGTTCGTAATATCCTGCTAATGGTCCATACGTCTAGTAGTCAAATGATAGAGAATCGCAGGATAGATATATCTTCCTTTGAATTGTTTCCTTGAACTTATTTCAGGAACTAACTAAAGCGGTCGAAAAAAAAACATAAGAAACGTTTCAGTGGTCATCATTTGTGTGCATTTGAATAACTGAGTTAGGTCTTTCTTTTTTAGCTGATGTATTTTTCTACTGAACTCGCAAAACCCTAACGAAAATCAGATAGTACAACTGAAGGATAACTACTTGTAAATATAAAAGTCAGCGAAAGGCTTCTGATAAATCGAATTCACTTTCGAAAGCGTTTGGCATCTCTTTCAAAACACGAACCCACCACCGCAGTTAAGAAAACCTTGAAGAAAAAGGCTTCAAAAACACTTTTTTAAGGTCTATTCCTAGGTAGTTGCGGAGGGCACTGCTATGAAGAAAGATAAGTTGAGAAGACCGTCCGAGTTGTTCAATTATTTGTATGAATTTGAGAATTTTCTTCGTTGAGATGTTTTCAGAAGTAAAGAAGGCGTGGTATCTCTTTATAGTGATCTGAAATGTATGGTTTCTTTCCAAGATCTACGGGTGTGTGTTAACTTAACCAAAAAAAACACTTCCCTGACCTTAAACCGCACAGATACTGTCCGCTGAGGTTTTTTGCTAAAGGTGTCTCAAACGCGACATTCAGGGTATATCCTTTCTGGTTTAATGGGGTGCAGTATGCTATGGTAGGTTCATTTTATCAGACATACTTTCACCTTTGCAAATTTAACAAAAAAAGTTGGTTCCTATATTTTACAAAATCGCCTCTCTTTTTATTTGAAAAGTTCGCTCGGCAGACCATAACCCAACGGGCTGCTTTTGGGACTTAAGTTTAGTTATTCGCACTTCTTTTTCGTACGATGGAGGAAGTTTCGAATGTCTTGATTATCATCCTTCGGTTAGACTGGATCATTTCTACTATCAGTTGGCTAACTTCTCCTCTTCTTTTAACTCAATCCTAAAGCATTTCTGTGTATTGCATCATACCAAGGAGGACCCACTTTACTGGTCTTTTAGTTGGGAAAATCTGATGGCAATCGTTTGTCTTTGTCGTCAGTAGCGGTGGCATTTTTGTCACAAACAAACGCCCTAACTAAACCATTGAACCGTGACCAGACCACCATCCATTCAATAGGGGACAGAAATATTACTTCCAGATTGTCAGCACCGACTGTAGATCTTCTGTACCGTATTCCCATGCTTTTAGCTGCTGTCTGTTCGGACATTGTATCGGTGGAATGATCGTTTTATGTTTTGGTACAATTTTCGAACGTTGCCTCAATATCAACGTTCTTCCATAGGTTCGACCGCTTATTTCTCGTGGAGCTTATTTTGCTTGTTAAAATTAATTCTATCCAGAGCATGCAGTCTTCGCATTCATTAATCCAACCTTTAATGAAATGTTCCAAAATGAATGCCGCACTTTTTTCTTTAAATATATAGACCGCATTTAAATTGTCAATCCATACAGCAGTTATCTCTTAGTGAGAGCGATCCGTAAATTCGGTTGGGTTGGTCATTAAAATTTTAACATGGATATGTGGCTTATCTAGGTCTTCCTGGTAAAAAAATGGAATGATGTGCATGTATATTTTTAATTGGCACATTCTACTTCCAAACGCAGCTGGCCAGCAAGGTGACTGTTTTTCGCTTTACGTGCTTTATATGTAACTGATCTTATCCATCAGATCACCTTTAAAGTTAGAACGGACATTCCTTGGCGGAAGCGTGCTCCCAATATTTTTAACCCTCATGAGTTGTCCAGTAAGCGATCAATGACTTAAGCTACGACTGCAAATGCCACTTTTCATGCCGATGTCATTATGACGTAAACATTTGTCCTTAATTCGGCACTACGTGTGATCGACTGTCAATCGTCTGGTTCGAGTGACCACCGAACAGCTGAATTTTTGTGATGTCAGCATATCAAAATCTGCCACCAAAAATCACACGTGTAACCATAGCTTTAGCAGAATTTTGATAGTCACAGTTCACGTAGATCTAGACAAGAAGTTGTTGTAAAATACTGTGCCCAAGTAGTTGACCTTCTAAGGCCGACTAATAGCTCATTTTTCCCTGAAAGATTTTATTTGTATGGTCACACTTATTCTGTCGTGTCTATTGGTCTTAGCCATCGAGTCCTTCATGCTTTAAATTCCAAATGATCACTTTCAGGGTTCGGTTAAAACTTCAAGTCATAGTCGCGACATTTGCCATTCCGGTGTCCTACTATGAGCTTCTGAAATTTAAGTCCTCTTGGGTTTAAAAGCGATATATTTTCGTCAAACCAAAGCTGTGCATTGTTCTTGTTTGCGGAATCCTTTGTTGATAAAAATTGTAGTCGGCTTTGCCATGAAGCTGTGAAAGGAACTACAACGCCTCTTTCTTGATTCTACAACCCTTTAGATCAGGCTTGTCACAGATACGGCCCGCAGGCCCTATGTTTCTGTGTCAAGTTTCTGGATCATCAAAATAATATTTCGACTTCTTACATCTCTACAAAAATATATAACTTTTTTTTTTGAAATAAAATATTATTTTTTTTGTATACTGTTTAAATTTTGCATTTTAATTTTTTATGTGACCGTTCTGAGTTGGAGTTTGACACCCCAGCTTTGGAGCCTTGATTTGGTGAAGATATCAGATTTTCGTCAAGGACATTTTCCACCTGATCCCTGCATGGAAATTTTGCTTATTTCCCGACGAATTTTTTTCCTGACCACAACTGCATCATTATTTAAAAGAATTAAAATTAAAATTTCCAAAGGCTGAGTAGATAACGAACGTTTTGACATAATCAAACCGAACCCGTGTTGCATGTGTATTTTAATTTGAAATTGTATCATAGTAAGTCAAGTGTTTATTAGTTTTATTACATACGATCCTAATTTCGTAATTTATTTAGCATAATTAGCATAAACACAATACGAAGCCAAACCAATATAATATAGAAAAGAAAAAAAATATAAACATTGGTGAAACACTTAGCTAAGATTATACTGTAATAGAAAGTGAAAATAAAAGATTTTTTGACAAACCGGACATTCGCCTAATTTAATTCTTTAATTTCCACAAAGTTATATACGAACTTCAAATCCGTAACTTTGTCGCTGCTTGACAATTTTAATTCGGTCTGTCTCTCTATTACAGTTTTTCGAGTAATGGGCAATTAAAGTCAACCATAGAGCTTTCGGAATGTCCCTTCCTCTACATACATTGTTAAAGTTCCATTCGAAACCGAACCGAATGGTGAATAATTTATCGCTCCTCAAAGCCATATAATTTTCACTCGCCGACACACATACCCGTACACGTCTGCAATTTCATCGCATTTCCTGTTGCTATTGTTTCGACCTCGATGACATGAATTTCAGTTGCACAGACGGAAATCTATATTTCCATGTCGTGGCGTTAAAATTATATACATACTCCGACGCCGAGTGTGGGTACTTTTCGAAAATTGCTTTTGCAAATTTTTCAAACAGACCCATGGTCAACAATTCACATGTACACTGTGTACAGTGGTGTGAAACAGTTTATTTCAAATGGCGGCATATTTGGGCAAAGCACACTGCTGCTGTGGCGGACAGAGAATTGCGGCACAGTCCTTAAATATACAGAGGCACGCTAAGCCACAAATCGAATGCATTTAGTTTACTCGAAGAAGGCTCGCTGCATATGCCAACAAAGTCAAGAGGGAACTTACTATTTTCTGGCGTACTAGAGTGTTGGTTACAAAATTTTGGGATTTGACATCGTTGCATGTGGTGAAGTGGGGTAGTTTTTTTTTTTTTTTTTTTTTATTTTCTTTATTCTTCTTTGTCCACTTTTAGGTTTTAAGGTTGCAATTTCAAGTGAAATAAATGGCTGAACGTTTTGAGGCTGAAAATTTGTGTTTAAATTGAACTGGTTGCTGGTATGTGTGTGAGTGTGGGCGAAGGCCGACTACTTTGCTAAATGAATAAAATGAAATTTATATCTTTTGGATTTTTATTTCACAGTGAGCACTCGCCTGACCGTGAAGAGGATTTGTTGCGGAAATGATAAGCCTTTGTGCTGACACAAAGGTCAGTGGTCTAGTTTATGTGAAACGGTAAAAGCCGGTATGTATGGGTTGAATGTTGATTTTGCAAGGCGAATTTTTGACATAGCATACGAGGGAGTAATTTGTATGTATCTGAAGGGCAGAGCCGTTTGTGTCTCAAATGTTTTTCATGTAACTACGAACTTTGACCTATCGTGACAAATAATATACGTAACTAAACTTACACTAAATATAAAGGGATGCAGAGAGTTGAAAATAGTCAAACTACACGTCTACTGCTGCATTGAATTGTCTTACTTTAATTTATATGGTCATCTCAGGAGTCACATCATTATGGCCCTGCGAACAAAATGCCTTCTTTTGATTGTATCAATGGGATTTGGTTAACTGACTTTTTTCCTACGATTCTTTCAGGTACGATGTTGGAAAAGTCACAGTATGTTGAATGATTTAAAAAAAAACCCTCTTAATATTTGCTCATTGGCTCGACCTTTTTTCACACACTTACTTAAGGTCGTAAATGGTCTTCAAACAAAATGTACGTCAATATTTTAGTGTCCCTACCATTTTTCAAAAACAGGTTTTTAGGCCACCAGTTCAGGCATTTCCAAGCCTCATGGTAACTTTTTATTCAATTCAGATGGCTGCGCACTCAGTGCACATTTATATTGAAAAAATATTAACAAACAGGGAATACTTTCCATATTCTAGATTTTACAAACATCGAAGTCAAGATGTCCACCTCAAGCGCTACAAATAAAATAAATTGATGGGACAACAGGTCCATAAGGACCCTAAGCATAGCTTCTCATTCGTTTTATGAGATTTTCTTATCTTTGGGACGAATGAAAGGGATCTACAATTTTATGTCGAGGCCAAACGGCTAATTTAGAAGCCTTTTCATGACAGCTATACTTTCGAATGTTTGTCAGGCGTTCGCTCGAGGTAAAAATAAAAAGCATTTAGATGGAATTTGGGCTTTTTGCAGGAAGCGAACCTGGGACCCCTCCCTTAGTAGTCCAACACAATAACCGCACTAAGCGCACTGCGCCTAACTTAAATTCACAATTTCCTCTGCGTATGGATTGAAAGTTATACGTAACAGTAAGCAAACCTCATGTGACCTAACTAGTTAGACAATTGTGGAGGTCATTCGAGAGCATTATATATACAGAGACCCTAGAAGGCATGGGTATTGTAAAAAGGAGGGTTGGAGGCTGCGAAACATTGCTATTCCGTTTTTGGTGCTCTTTTCAACAGCACATTTATGCGAACGAGGATTTTCGGCTCTCCACCTCATTAAAAACAGGCAGAGAAACAGACTTGACGCTTCAGCTAACATGAGTATTGCACTGACGAAAATTGCAAACAGAACCTCAGAGCTGGTGAGGAGAGAAAAGTCGCATTACTAATAAAGAATAAATAAAAATACGTTTTTCGAAATCAATTTAAAAAAAAAATGCTTAAGCAAACATGTACTGAAAAATGAAATCCTGGTATATTTGATAAAAATGAGACAATACAAAAATGTTTTCAATATACATTCAACAATATGTTTCTATCAAATTGACAAATTTTTAATAAGTTTTATCTTGTCTTAAAACTTTTGATGTGATAAAAAAAAATTGTTATGGTAACAAACATTGTTTATTTGTGCGTATGAACATTTTTTGTTAAATTTACCAAACTGCTGATTTTGCGAAACAATTTATCAATTTGACCTTTATCTTTTTGTTTAATTAACAAAAAAACATTTGGTTATACCATCGAAATTGTTTGTCATTTTGGTAGATCAACAGCTAAGAATATTTTTGATATTACAGAAATAATCTGTCAGTACTACAGTTGTCTTTTGTTGAATCTACAAGAATATTGCGGTTTGTATAGAATTATTCTCTCAGTTCCATAATTTAAATTTGTTGATTCTACAAATAAATTGTTATGTGGATAGCATTAGGTATGAATAAATGATACACAAAACAAATAAGTTTAGGAACTAGATTTATTAAAAAAAGCAACTATACAAATTCCATTGCATTATTTTTACATTTTAGAAAATATCAAAATATGCATAAATAAAAAATTAAAAAGGGCTATTACTTTTAAGATATAATGATTCCGATATTTATGTAGTCATCTCATTCACTATTTAAAGTTGTGTCTTTTAGTTTCGGTTAAAAAATCCGTGAACATAGCGTTGAAGTTCAATTTGAATCTATTAAATTTAAGATAATGAAATGCATTAAACAATCCTATATTACAAAATTGCAATTCTCACCAATTTATATTGTCAGTGATCTCTCTCGGTGATCTCAAAGTCCTAAAAAATTGCAACAAGAGGAATAGAATACCAGGCAGGCTCAATGCGCCATCAAGTGCCATAGAATTGAGAAACAAGTTGTACGAGTACTAAAATTAATCTACTTTATTTTTCATAAAAGTTCTGCTTATATACTAGTTGATCCTCCTTATAGCATTCCCAAATCTATTTCAATAATTGACCCGAATTGAAAGAGTCCGATCACTCCTTCAGCCAACGTCTGGCATTTGGGACGCGATAAGTGAATGAATGACACTTGTGTGTCATAAATTAGTGTTTGGTTTACATAACATGAACCTGCGTGAGTCAATGCTTATGCAATGTGAAATGCATATCCATTAGGTCACTCGTCATCTGGGGTGGAATCGGCTGAGGTGATAGTTGATTGTCGTTTTTGATTATCAGCTCTTCCTTGCTCTGCGTAAAGCGATCACAATTGATTATTGGCAGCACTTAGAGTTTTGAACGTCACTTCCTTGCCGACGCTGTCACTCCGAGCAGCCGATAGGTGCAATTATATTCAAATTGTTTCTGTTGTGAAAATGTAATGGTGTTTTCGATTGAAGAAAATAATTACTCTTTCTATGAAAAAGGTGTCTATCAAATTTTTAAAAACGCTTCAACGAATTTCATTGAAAAAAGCAATTCTGAATTTCGGGGCAATTCTCTCGGATCTTCAATGAAAAACGCCATAAGTAAATTTAAAATACTAAAATTTTAACAAATTACAATAAATTTTTAAATTTAAATTTGTTCAGTTTTTTATTTTAATTTATTTAATATATTCTTTTTTCACTTAAGTAATTAATTTATTTGTAGTTGAAGCCGAGGTGCATATCAATGAAAATTACACAAATGTTTGAAAGCGACACCTAAATAGCTGTCACATGAAATTGATCGCAAAAGAGCGATTGTCAATTTGATAATCATCTTACGTGGACGTAAAGTTGATGTCAACTATCAACTATCACCTTAGCCGATTCCACCCTGTTTTCTGTTTTGCTTGGCGCTTTCGTTTGTCGATAGCGTTGCAGTTCTTGTAATTGGATTTATTTCGTGCTACTTTAATTGTTCTGTGTTGTTGTTTACATGTTGTCCATTTTTCCTGGCCTTATCCATGAACGGATTTATTTATTTTTAAAATGTTGAACTCACTTTTTTTGGGAAATTTTTATGCACAAACTACTTTCTTTACTTCGCGTGTCAAATAATAAATGACGCCATCAAAAGCATTGCATTGAAGTATTTACTTTGTTTAAGTTGTATTTTTTTTTTCAATTCAACACTTGTGCTATTAATTGTTATTAATGTAAGATCTGCAAACAAAAATGTTCATTTCAACAGAATTTTTGTATTATTTATATTCTGTAGTTTGCTTGGCTAACACACATTTAGCAAACCTTTGTCAATTTTAGAAAAGTGATTTTTGGTTCTATTTAAATGGATATAGCAAAAATCTTGTTGATTTGTTAATTTATTTAAAAATAAAATTGTTCAATTGATACAATATCGATTTATTAAACTGAAAATTCTGGTTTGTTGATCTGACAAAGTAGTTTTGTATGTTTTATCCGTTTGACAAAATATCCTTCAAATTGATAAAACTTAAGTTGTATCGATAAATATAAATTTTTTTCAGTTCAACAAAACTATTCTTGTTGAAATTTTACAATCGAATTTTGTCAATAGTACCCGGTATTTTATTTTCAGTGTAAAAGCAAGAACGTTTAAAATTCTCGATGCATTAAATATATTTCTCAATGAACATTTGGAATTTTTATTTGACTGGCGATTTTCCAATTCGCCATGAGGGGGGCATGCTGTTGAAAAGATTGGACTCCACTGCCTTGGTGCATCAAATACTTACCATTCTCGATACTAATAGGTTCAATTAAGTTCAAAGTCCATGAACGAAATGTCAATGTAAAACCCAAGGTCTGGTATTATATATACGATTTTGAGAAAACATGAATCTTGAACAAAATATGAAAGATCGCATTACGAAAGCTGTTATTTGTAGCTTATATGTTGAGCTCTCGCCTTGACGATCCTTCATTCTTTCTCCAACTACAATGAGAGACCGTCCACTCAAATGTAAGACCCCGGACAAAAGTCGAAATGGTATTAAGTTATATCTATACATCTTCTAAATTCTAGCGGCAATTTGCTCCCAAAAGAGCAACTAGATTCCCCTCTATGCGTAGCTTTTATTAGCGATTTTAGTCATGATACCAATCATCACTAGACATCTTTTCATTTAGGCCCAAAACTGTTTCAAATGACAAATCCGCTTCCACACTAAAAAATCGCGTTTTTTGAAAGTCTGTTCCCTCCAATCGCTCCAATGGTAATTCCTTATTAAATACTCATCCTCAAGTGGCCAATTAAGGGTTGTCAGTTCTCACATATTGTCGCTTACACAGATCAAATGCATTGCAACACTCAACCCTAGGCCGTTTATTTCCACTTGCACAATTATCAGGCATCTCATCTGACAGCGGCAGTGTCGCCCAAGAAGTTGTTTCCTTGCGACTTCCAACTGAGTACAGACCAACATTAGCTCTCAGGCCAAACTAAATTAATAATTAATAATCAAACCAAAATGTCACTACCCAGCCTGCAACTCCTACATTCAAAGAAACATCGACATAATTGCTACTCCGCTGTTGCCCTTGTTTGAAACCATTCGTCGCATCTGAACACCCCAGTCGCTTATTAAATTTCCATGCGAACATTTTCCAATTTCACGTTAATCGAATATGGGCGCGGTATTCTCATGCTTTTGCCCCCCAACCAACGCCATCAAGGACAGGAAATAAATTTCACACGCAACCATCACCATCACCCCCATAAACGAGTACGTGTGGTGGATGCTATGGCAGAAAATGATTATCCAGCAGATAAGAAATCACTGACTATAAGACACCCAGATAATCTCTCATTCATGTCACACATTATGTACAACTCAATGAAAAGGTAATTTTGCACCCATAATCCGGAGCCGCACCCCCACATAGCCTCATCCACTTGTGTGCGAGAGAGTCAATTTCATCCGAACTCGCTGTCACATCATTCAATCTTTGGCTTCACCCTCTGTCGGGCGACTTTTGCATATCATCAACGATGACAGACACGTCCTCAGGTGTCGTCGTCATCGTCTCATAGTCTGATAGTCTGATAGTCTTCGGTCCTGCCTACCACCCACAGCCCTGCCTCAGTGACTGACTGAATTTCCAGGCAAATTTTGTGGAAAATCAAATCTCACTTTGAAGTCAACTGTGGCTGAGTGTGTGCCGGTTTGTGTATGTTTGTGTGCACCAAATTGGAGGTTCAAATTGAGGAATAATGCGATTGACTTTCTGGTGTGTTAACGATTTGAACACGAATGTTAAACGCTCCATTCACAACCTTGTTGGCGGCAGCTCCTCGAGCGATGCGAATGTTTGTCAACAACAATGAACAAATAATGGCATCAAGTTGAAAGCAAAAAATAATTCACCAGGAAATGCACCACCAAAGGAGAAGGGAATTTTCTATTTTTTATCCTGATTGGTGTACTGTGAGGAGAGTTTTTTTTTTTTGTCCCCTCTCGCAGTGTGCTCAGGCAAAATCTCAAACGGAAGTCGATGTGCTAGGTCACGTAACTCAAATATAGGAAGTTAATAACGTACTACATGCAGTTGATATTTTTTTTTCCTTTTCAATTCTTCGTCTATGTGTGTATGACTTGGTAAATGTCTTGGCATGCAGTGGATAATAATTCTGAATGCAATTCATGTCCTTTTTGGGAGGTTCTATTTCTATGTTTTCTTCTTTTTTGTGCTTTCGATGCGGTTCGGCATGAAGTCCTTTACTTGGCTGTTATATGGAGGGATCCTGGCACGTTGCTGGTGGGAAGTTGGAATTCTATTTCTTCGCTAGATTTGTGTGTGCTTTTTTTGCCAGCAAATCAAACTCCATATCCACCCTCTGTATCCAGTGCAAGGTTTCCATATTTCCTTCTTTTACATTTTGAAGTTTGTGATGTTAGAAGTCATTACGAATGCATAGAACGACGGAACGGTATGATTTGGTATTATAAAAAAGGAAAAAGGACTATGAATATTTTATCAACAGATTATGGTCAGTCACTGTGGAGGGAGTTCACTCTTTTTGTGCTGTAAATCACAATCAGCTGTAAAAGCGGTTGAACTATGGCGAAGAGAAATTATTTGTTCATCTCTTGCGGAAATTATTTGTTCAACTTATGCGTAAATAGAACAGATTTTTCTTATGCTTTATGTATCTAATGTATCTTTGCTGTTGTCTCTCTTACCGAAATTCGAAGCTTTTATCAATATTTAAGAGCACTCTAAATTTTGAGAGACAAATAGCTGCAACTTGATATATTTTTTTGGGGGGACATTATTTCTAGATTTCGGCCAAAAATACTGTCGAAGTTGGGAGTGTCCTTCGCTAACCATAAGTCTAGGATTTAATAACTTGTGCGATACTGACTAAAGTCAAATGGTAGCAGAAATCAAACGTCATTTTAATATAGCAACAACGTTATAGCTGTTTAGCTGAACTTGCTTCCTAATATAATAATTAATAAATTAACTTGCCTCTCAAGTCTTGCTATAAAGACAATCATTAATGTAAACAGCCCTTCAGGCCATATTTGGTACAATTTGTAATAATCTAGTACCATTTGCCTAAGCTGCGTGCTTTTGATTTTCCTGGCATTTTTGTCATCAGAATTTTCTCACTTTTTCTTCGATCGTCAGCACCATCACTCAAAAAGATCTTAAAATTATAAACTGAAATTTTATCGAAGGTTTTCGTTTTTTTAATTAATTTCTTTCGGGAGGATTCGCTCGTCGGCATAAAACGCTTCTTTCCGTAAATAGACAACAGCTATATTTTCATTTCTATTGGAGAGGCCCATATTTCTACATACTACATAACTATAGGAGCCTTGTGTCTCTTACCAGTTGACCTATAACCAGCGTTGCCACTTTGCTGCAGTTGCCATAGATTTACTGCATTTTTTTTTTTCAAATTTTAAATCTTTTGCTAAAAGGTAAATTTACTGAGTTTTTTTAGTACGCTTGTATGCACATCTAGATGGAGAAATAAATCCCTTTTAGTAGAAAATATAACAAAATTAATGAATTAATTAACTTTTCTGTTTTGTTTTCATTAACTTTTGTATTTTTATATTTTATTTTTTGTTACTTACCTTGGTAAATAACCTACTCAATTTTTTTTAGAATCTACTGCAACAAAAATAGTCCTTAAGTGGCAACCCTGGTAATAACTATTGAATAGATTTATATAAAATTGGTAGAACATTTTTTTTTACTTTTTACTTACCATTGCTAAGCAAATTTTGAATTGTTACAAGAAGCCAACAAAAATACTATAAAAGGAGTCAACTTTTGCGTAACTAACAATCCTTCATCGAAAAGCTGTAAACTTACACTTCGCATGGTTACATGAAGTGTATTGATCAAAAAATAAAAGCAATGAGTGTTTTTGATCGTTTTGCACTGTGTGTTGTTTTTTTCTGTTTGACCAGAACGAATGGCATGGCCAATGTTCTTCTGAAGAAATCCACAAATGGCTATGTGAGACACGAATACAGTCGTGTGAATACAAATCAAAAAATCAAAATATTGTTCAAATTTCTTAGTTGCCTGCACTGAAAATAAAACCCTGGTATATTTGATAAAAATGAGGCCTGATTCAACAATTTTTTTGTCAATATACGTCCAACAAAATGTTTCTATCAAATTGACAAAATTTTAATAAGTTTTATCTTGTCTTAAGACTTTTGTTGTGATGATAAAAAAATTGTTGTGTTAACAAAAATCGTTTGATTTTGTGTATAAAAATAATTTGTTAAATTAAACATAATTCTGTCAAATCAACAATTAACTGTTGCTTTTACAAAGCAATTTATCAATTGGGTCTCTCACCTTTTATCAAATTAACAAAAAAATGTTAATTAATATCGAGGTAGTTTGTCAATTATAGAAATCATCTGTCAATTCTTTATTCATTGTTCTGTTGAATTTAATGAACTATTTTTTTATTATTAATACTTACTTGCAGTTATCCTTTGACTTAATTTCGAAGGTATGAAATAAGTATTTGGATATAAAGAAATTATTTCCAAAATATATTTTGTAAAATAAATTAGGTATCAATAAATGATACGCAAAACAAATAAGTTTAATAATTAAATTTATTTGAAATGGAAATTATACAAATTAAATAATATTCATTTTATACGCTTATATATCTTAAGATTAATTTAATATTAAAAAATAAAGATACAGCTGAATGATATTAACTATAAATCACATTTTTTTAATTTATTATTATTTATGTATGTTTTTTAGTTCTTACTTCGCTTTCGCCAAATCTCAAATATCCGTTCTGCTGGTCTACTTTGCAGGTGAAATATAAATGACGCCATCAATAGCATTGCATTCAAACGATGTTTTATCAATTCTACGAAATGTTTCAACAAACCTTTTTTTTCATTTCAACAAATTGTTTGTAATATTGATAATCTCTATTTTGTTTGGCTAACAAACATTTTGCATAATTTTTGTCAATTTCACAAATATTTTCAAAAATGATTTTTAGTTCTGTTTTTGTTGATATAATAAAATCTTTGTTAATTCAACAAAAAAATTGTTCAATTGAAAAAATATCGATTTATTAAATTGAAAATTGTGTTTTGTCGATCTGACAAAGCAGTTTTGTAGTAAATGTGTTATCAGTTTGACAAAATATTGTTCAAATTGATAAAACTTAAGTTGTATTGATAAATTTTATTTATCATTACAACAATTTTTTTCAGTTCAACAAAACCATTTTTGATGAAATATTACAATAGAATTTTGTCAATATTACCTAGTATTTTACTTTCAGTGTGAATACATTTTTACTAAAGTACCTAATGACACCATTATATAAGTAGTTTCCTTTAATTGTCTAACATTTTGTTTCATTCACCCTTTACAGAAAATCAATCACCTCCGTCCATCATTCAGTCACAAAAAAATTGAATTTTCCATTTTATTTTTCTAATTAAATTCAACTAGCTCTGGAAATATTCGTTTTTTTTTAGATGAACTAAAGGACCCTTCCTTAGGCGGGCGATAAGTTTTTCTATTTATCTTATTTTACTTAACATTTGTCATATAAAATATCATTGAATGGACAAACATTCTAGTCCATTACTTTATTGAAACTATCTAATGCGCCCGTAATGAAAAAGGTAAAATATAATGGAACAAGGAATGATATATAAAACTTGATTATCTACATTTATTGCGGATAATATTAATTTATGCAATATTATCATATGCAGGTGAGAGGAAAACTTCTGCTCGCCGTCGCTGTCAAAAAGGAAGAGACCGGAAAAAGGCCAATGTGACAGCTGGAAAGCGATGGTTGACGAAGTGGAGAACTTGTGTTGTTGTGGCTCTGTTCGCTGAGAACGTTTAGTGTTGGATCGCCACACGTCTAATGCCAGGTGGAGGCAAACCATAAGCTGGAGTTTTCATTAACTGAACGTCGTTTTTGGTGCTTAAGAATATTACTATGGAACTGATATACATAGTTCAAATGCATTGAAAACTAAATTACAACACTCAGTCGGTAACTTACTAAAATGTTGATAGTAAGAGCAGACCAGACAAACCAACCAACAAGAAAATTTCCCCTTCTATCATAAAAACTAATATGGCTCATAAGTTATAAGGTTTTTTTTTTGCAACTCGTTAATTTATTACTAACGAGGATTTTAAGAAAATTTAATTTGGTGGGGAAATCTGTTTTCGGATGAAATTTTATAAAACAAACGGCTTTTCCCCTTTTTTAAAAGACTTTTCGGGAGCCCCTCAATGTCTCTAACAGAAAGGTGTTCAACGCAGAAAAATCACTTATTCAAAATCAACAAACTTTCGTTTAAAAACTACCAAGTAATACTGTTAACATAGCTTGAGTGTATGTTAATGAAAATGACCGAGTCAACTTGTTTAAGTATAACCGATATTTCGACTTTTTATCCTGCCGTAAGTAACAAACTACCTCTGCAGAATTTAGCAAACTTACTTTGTATGGTAGATAACAACTAAGTGTGTTTTTTTTAAATGCATTTAACTTTTCCTCGGTAGGGTTTTAGCAACGAAAACCAGTTTTTTAACAGAAGCACAATTCAATTTAACTCATTTTTTCAAACCGAGCAAAAATTGGTCTCGGTTAGGGTCAATTTTTGTTTTAAGTCTTTTGTTCCTTTTGATGTCGAAATTCCCCGAGGGTATTTTTTTTCACATAATACTAGAGCACAGAACTAAACTTGACGGATCGTGAGATATTATTTTCGTTGCTATTCTACAAAATTTATATTATTTATGCAGAAGCATATTTTGTTGCGAATTCTTGCGGTATCTGATTTGGTTTTTTTTTTTTCATCTATAGATATGTAGCTCGTTTAACAAAATTGTAAAATATAATGGAAGCAATTAATAGTTTTTCCTGGTGGACTTCCACAAAGCAGGGCTACAATCGAAACCACTTGAGTTTGATTTTTTAAACTTTCGATCAAATAAGATTTTTATTATGTTTAAATGCTTCGAATAAAACAGGTTTTGCTTAAAAATAAATTCAAGTTCGGACTAGGAAATACTGGTTACAATTTTCATCTGCATAATAATTTACTCATAGACCTAGACGTCTTACATATGGACTGCCAATAGATGTTATTGTTATTGTTTTACACCGAATTAATTAAAAAAAAAATACCGCCTAATTTAAACACAAAACTGTAACGTAAGCATATAAGAAATATTTTGACATAAAAAAAAAAGATTTTTCATTGGAAGGCGTAACCAAAAATTCGACAACTTGTCTCAAGATATTGGAAGAAAAGGTTTAAGTCTTGGATAAAAATCAGCCCGATTTATTATTATTGGAATATAAATATAGCTCATTCAAAGTTAAAATCTATTGCCGATGGACAGCGCATATCTTTCGAATAGATGGCGCGGTAACAGTGTAAATTTAAAACAGGCAGCGGAATGTGTTTCATTACTTATCCGCTGCAAAGCAGTAGTGTCTATGATGCCTTTCAGCACTTAATCTTGCGGCAATGTATGACAATCCACTATCTTTCAACTGTGCAATTTCCAAGCTTCTGTATTATGAATCGCCTTGAAAATTCCTTTTTTCTAGAGATGCCTTTCAAACGCAGTAAGGGCCGTTTGCTGATACGGCTCATAGCGAATTTAAGTGCCACATAAACTCTTATGTGACAGTTTATGCCCTGAAAAAACGTAGCCCATAAGTATTTAAGTAGAACTTAGATCGGTAAGAGTCGTATGAGCAAACGGCCCTAAGGGCTGTAAATAATTCATTGAGATTATAAATTGCTAATGAAGTTTGTTGAAGCGGTCTTTCTCAGGAGGAATGTTGTGATGAAAACTTTAAGCAGCCCTTTATTCTCGGTTACAAAACAAAGACCCTAACCTCATTCTTTCACCTGTTTTCCATAAGATCTACCTGTGCTTCAAAGTTCAGTCTCCTAAGCACAATCGCTCAACGTTATTTATGATCCTACGGCGGATTGCTTACAGAGCACATACCGGTGATTATTATATCGATTGAGGAACTAGGAAAAATCTTTTGGATCACTTCTATTTCAATTAGAACAAACCAATCGCGGGAAGCCTATTATAGCAAAAAAATGAATTTAATTGAACAGCCATCAAATAAAAGTCGCAAACATGATCAGATCACCCCTTAGTTCGATTTCAAATAAAAAAGAAAAATTACTTCTACGCGACATAAAAAAACATAGTCTCCATTTCCATATAACAGACGAACCCCATACTGAAATCGAATTCACCGTTAACCCTTTAATGTACTGCTGCCTTCCTGTCGGCGGCGGCGACGATAAATAAATCAAATTCTCAAAACACTTGACATCCATAAATGTAACAATGCATGTTGGGCTTTTGCTGTCGCTTTATTTATTTCCCAACATCCTGCGTTCGTTCTTCTTTTTCTTTTTTTTTTTACGACAATATCCTTTTTGAGTTATGGGTTCATTGATTTTGCTCCTCCGTTGTTGTTTTTTTTTTCCCCGCCCAAATAGCATTTTATTTCATTCAAGCAACAGCACGCTCGTGTGTATTAGCAAAAAGCAAAAAATTAAGTTCTGAAACAATGAGGATCAAAAAATGACTTGAATGACACTCTTAATATTGCGGACTTTGATTTATTATCCTGACGTTCAACATCAATTTGGAGGTGGACGTGTAACCAGTGGAATTTTTGGTTTAAATTGAAAGTCCTTTGGTCTGATTTCTGGTTTTTCACCTTAAATTTTTTAAATTTTTGGTCATTTAGTTTTTACAAGGACTTTGGCTAGACTGTTACCCGTTGCACCATTTGTTTTGCACGAAATGGTGAACTTCCGCCGGCCAACATATGAGCATTTCCCCCCACGCGAGGCGTTTCAATGCAAAAACTTGTGCATTCTCAAGGATGCCGAACTGCAACCGCGAACGTTTCTATTTTTTGTTACTTCCGAATGGAATAGAAAACGAATTACCCGCAGGATATATAGCAAAAACCAAACACCAAAACACAAAAGTGCAAAGGAAATCCTAGAGCACAGACACAATGCCGATTTCAAAGGAATCCTTTGTTTGGAATGGTTGAACGTAATTAGGATGTACAGATTTGTTAAGTCTAGTTTCGGAGTGTTCCTGGTTGGTTTGGATGGTATGTATAGGTATTTGCTCTGTAGAGAGATTGCTTTCGCTGTTCCCTTCGGTGGGAAATAATTAAACAGGCGAGAATTTAATTAAAAGTGTTCATCGGATTATGGGGATCTGTGGGTATTAGGGTGAGAACGGCAATTAAAGTCTAAATTATTGCCACCCATGGAATCGGTAATAAGTACCTTCGATTAGGCAGTAAATAACACAGCGATGTGAGTGTTATACGTTTTGTGGTATTTTTCGCCAGAATACCTGATGAGGAATTAACTTCTGTTACACTTTGAAGCGATGTAAATCTCAACCCACCATCATAAAGAAAATAAGTAATAACCACCCTACACCAACATCCAAAATAGAAACACACACACTGGGATGACGTTGTTATCCACCAAGGATAAAAAAAAAGGCCATTTGTTGCCCTAGTCCTCTTTACCGATAGAAGGACCATCTTGAGCATCATCCTGTTCATGTTAGCAATGAGCAAGGTGTACCATAAAACATATTTGCTCTCTCTCCATTGTGTGTTTCGTGCGCCTCCTGCCGTAAAAAAGATGGGACAAGAAAACTCATGAAGAAATTCCATGGATAATAAAAAAATTCATGTCATTAAGTTTGTATACGCAATGCGGATCATAAACACCTCACAGGAATGTGGTATTCAAGGATTCAAGGCATTTGCTGCCGTGCTTAAGTTGCTAAAGTGTTTATTGTCCTTGCTGTAGGAGGTACAAAATTAAGTGCTTCGAAATTAGGATCTTATATCTCAGAACTTTCTTTTTCCAAATGAGTGTTTTAAGAGTCATTAATTTATTTGTTTACTAATTGACTTGAAGTGGATTCTAGTTGCAAGGCGGCATTCTTTGAAATCGTGAACGGAACCGAAAATGTCTCGAAGAAGTTAGCACTTGAAACGACAAAGGCGGGGGTATTTTACATACGTCTCCTTCCTTCCAATAGACTAAAACGACAAACACTGCACAGGGATCAAGCAGCCGTTAGTGATATTTTAGTTTTAAAGAAATTTAATCTTAATTTGATCTTGCTTGGTTTTTTACTGTGCCACCTCTCGTGGACGTCTGACAATCATGCCAGAGTATAACTGTCATGAAAGTGGTTCTCAATTAAGACGTTCGCAATCGCCATAAAATTGTAGGTCCCAAAAAAAAAAAACCCACACAAATCGAACGGTTGCAAGAAGCTAGGCCCAGGGTTGCACCAACTATTTATATATTTTATTTATGATAAATTTTGGACAGTTGATCAACTTTTGTATGAGGACCAGTCAGCATTCGACTGGTAGCTTAAAATATTTAAGGATGTGTTGGGACTTTATAGTTTTCCTTATTTTTTGTGACGATTAAGAACTATTTAAGAAATGGCAAGTGAAAGTCAATGAACCCAAAAGAAAAGAACATTTTGTGTCAATAACGCCCCTTAAAAGTAGGCGTGGCAATAAGCTAAATAGCCTGTAGCTGCTTTAATTCTCCGAACACAGTTCCCATGATACGATTATTTTGTTTCGTTACAGGCACGTCCCCGGCTCAGATTTAAGGACGTGCTACATAATCTATGCCATCAAGTAGTTATCCTCTACATATACCTTGTACGAAAGGATCGGATCAAGGTCTTTTACCTGTAGGACGACTGCCGCTGATGACTTAGATGGCGGAAAATGGAATATTCTGGAAGCTCCACTTAAGAATGGCTAGACATGGACATTTCTCAATAAATCAAAATCGAATGTTCTGCCCTCATCTTTGCTCGTAAACTCGAAAAATAGTTAGTGAAATCTTTTAAGAAATACGAACAGTGAATATTCGTAATATGCACAAATTATTTCTACAAAATAAGAACATTCGTTGTTTATTTCGTATTTTAAAAATTATTGGATTTGTAGACTTTGTACATAGAACGAAACCACCTTTGTAATATTATACGACTACTTTCTGCAGCCGAACTGGATAAGAGTACGAACATCTTTCGTGGAATGTACAAAGGTTTCGTACATTCTACGAACGACGTTCGTACATTCGTAATATGTCGGCAAAATTGTAAGATGGAAAGTTTGAAAGCAATTCGTAGAATGTACAAGGTGGCGCAAAAATAACCTTCCGATGTTTTTTGGCTGTAATTTAAAAAAAAAATGAAAAACTTTGATTAATTTTATTTGTTCTTTTAATTTTTTTTACATCAAGTCGAGAATATGATGTCATGTAAATGGCCGCCGCCACAGTTGATTGTCATTTGAGCCCTTTTTATGGCATTTTCCATCACTTTGGCCAAAACTTCCGGCGATAGGTCCTCACATTCTTAACGGATATTGTCTTTAAGAGCTGCAAGAGTCTGAGGCTTGTTGACATAAACCCGCGACTTCAAAAAGCCCCACAAAAAGAAGTCGGGAGCGGTCAAATCAGGCGATCTTGCGGGCTAGTGCAAATCGCCAAAAACGACCCGGGAACACCGCTTTCAGAATATTGGTTGTGGCTCGCGCAGTGTGTGCCGTAGCTCCGTCCTGTTAGAACCACATGACCTCCAGTCCTAAATCGTCCAATTGCGGTAGAAAAAAGTCGGTAAACATGGCCCCATAGAGCGCACCGTTCACTGTTGTCGTTTGACCAGCGGCGTTCTCGAAAAAAAAAATGGCCGCGTCAACAGAGGCGATATTCTCGGCACAACGGGCGCTCCGGGGCCCCCCACTCTTGGCAACGTCTCGTGTTGTGCCAGTCTCTTCGAGGCGAGCGGCTAAACGTCGCAGTGTTTCACCAGTAGGCGTTGGACGGCTAGGAAATCTGCGACGAAATTCACGTTGTGCCAAAGTCACCGACCGATTATTGCTCAAATAAATAGTCACCAATATTCCGCGTTCTGGAGCAGTGTAGCGTAACATTGTTTATTAACGTGTATTTCGCATGTGTTTACTACACAAATGTCAAAACAGAACTGACATTAGGGGCCAATCGCAAAATTTATAGCATTTTCTGATAGGAGGTTTACTTTTGCGCCACCTTGTACAAATGTTTAGTACATAGTACAAAAGTGGTTTGTGATTCATAAAACATTATCGAAATAAGTACACGAACATTCTTTGAAAATCAAGCGTACAGCTAATAGATTGCTCTGCTTCAGTATTCAGTTCGATCAAATATTTCAGAGCAGAGACAATACTGAGGCCACCAACTTCGGCCGATTTCCCGTTACTTGCTATATTTTTATGGGGTGGCAAATTCTAAGTGCGCTAGTATTGTTATATAGAAATTCGTATTTACAAATGTCACGTAACTTCAAAAATTCTGGCTCACCAACACACTCGCACCTTGTATATGCCACTTCCACTGTCGACAAAGTTGTTGCCAGCGTTCATAGAATTTTATCCGTTAAATTTGAAATTATTCGTTACGTGTGGATAATATTTTTTTCAGGAATAAGTGTACATTTGCTTTAAATATTAATGAAAAATAAACAACTTAGATTTGTTGAAGGAAAATAAAAACATTTTGAGCAAATTTTCTTCAGTTAGGTGTATAAGAAAAATTTACATATGAAATCGGAGTTAAAGATATTCAAAAGCAGAAAATACGCAACCATGTTCGTCCTAATAAGTTTCTAGTATATATTACATCTCGTTTTATTGACCAACCTTTTAACAATTTATAATAACTAACCAATGGCATTCAGTAATGCAAAAATGTGGTATTCCCGATTGCGAGTTGGCGGTCTCAGTATTAAAAACCGTTAATATTAATAATACCTAACTTACTTTAACGAGCGAACTCGGGCGTACGTCTTGCGTGGCCGCGCGCCGATATTGATATAAACAATCTCGAATACACTACTCATATACCAGAGCTGCCAAATGACAGTGCTATAGTGCTACCAACTACTTAATACTGGATATGTTCTACCAGAACTTACGAGGCATAATAATTCCGCTTACAGTATGATTTGTCTCTGTTTCAGAGGAGAAAGACGTCTCCATAACTAGTGCCAGCAAAAAAAAATAATTTGTACATATATGGGATTCAAATGGAATTGTAAGTCGATTCCGCAGTTAAGTACTTCATTTAATTTCTTAGTAACTATTGTGTGTGAGAAGTGATATAGATTTTTTTTTTAACATTTTGTATGAGGAAAACTGTGTTTTCATTTATTGTAAAAAAAAATGTAGTGAAAAAATACGCGGTTATTGGTTTGGAGCATTGTAAAACATTTTGCTCGCGTTGTAGGTAGTCATTTGATAATTGTTTTTGCGTGAAATTTATTCAGCTTGCTTTAATTCATTTCATTCAGAGGACTAAAAATGTTTCACGCTAATGGCATAGTTCCCCTGCTGAATAACATTCTACCTCAATGGTTGCCGGTAAGCCGAGGTCAGTTATCTGACTGGTGAGGTACGAAGGCTAATGGCATGAATTTATTTACAGCGCATCCGTATAATAGATCGACTGCAAACAGCACTAGCAAAACTGTAGCATTTCCATAATAATCAAATTTGTTAAATAAACTGTACCTACATTTTATAGAAACTTCTCGTGCACAAAATGTTCGTTCCTATAACTTAATATTAGATTATTACATTCTAAAAAATCGTTTTTACTTTCAGCTGACGTATGACTGATGGGACCGTTTGTACATTGTACGAACAAACAAATAATAAAACTTTCCATTCACAAATAAATTCGTACGACATAATTCCTACGTTCTATAAAATCTCTTTTACTTTAGCCGTATTATAGAATAAGCAAAATAAATATTTGACCGAAATAGTGTCTATCCCAAAAAATTCGTATTATGCACAAAACAATTAATGCATTTCAGAAATTGTTTTTTGTTTTCTTTTCAACATACGAACCAGTACCAGTTTTATGTATTATTCGAATGAAAAATCGTTATGTTTTACATTTGCACGACGGAGAGGTGCTACCGCCTTTCAACACTGCTAAGACTTTTATTGAAGACGTCACCGCACAACTGGCTAAGGAACAATGGAGCAACACCATCAGTTGCGTCATAACCCGAAGTCTGTGGCCTGATATTGACACCAAAAGATCAAAGTTCCTAGTCTCCCCTAATAGAAGTCAGATCCGGATGCTCGTCGGGGTTTTAACCGGACACTGCACCATAGGAAACATGGCTAAAAGGCTGGGACTTTTTGAAAATTACTTTTGCAGAAGCTGCAGAGACGAAGAGGAAATAGAGTCGGTGGAAGATCTCCTATGCCACTGCCCAGCTTTACAGGAACGCCGCTCATCCTGTATGGGAGCAAGGTTCTTCGAAAGTTTGGAAGACTTGGCGGGGGTACCTCTATCAGACATAAAACTATTCCTAAACAGATCGAAGTGGTTTTGTTAGCCACATGTCCTTACATGTACAAACAGGGTACTCACAATGGGCCTTCACGGCTTCCGGGTGAAATTTGCATCGGCTGCAAAACTGCCCTCCCAACCTAACCTAACCTACATTTACATTCGTATTATTCACAAAGAAAAATTATAATATAATAAATGTAAAAATATATTCATTCGTAAAAGTACAAATATATTTGCCCAATACAAATAAATGGATTCGTAAGAATTTCACGAACAAATTTTTACATTTTTCGAATGCATTCGTAATATTTACAAATATTTGTTCGTACATAGTGCAAATGTCTTTGTCCAATTAATAAATGGATTCGTAAGAATTTCGCGAACAAATTTTTACATTTTACTAATGCATTCGTTGTATTTATTAATGGTGTTTGTAAAATACACTTTTGTTCGTTCGTACATTGTACAAATAGCCGCGTGTAATTTGAACAAAGGCATTCGTCTGCTGAAAATTACAAACGGTTTCGTAAAATGTAACAGCTATTTCGTGCATATAACGAATTTTTTTTTTGGGTGTAGAGCTCAGAATTGGCGTTCGACAGTCTATAATTGGCAGGCGAGTTTTACTTGTGTTTTTGTAGAGCTCTTCGTTAAGCCTGGGGGTTGGGGTATTCTGGTAAAGCTAAGCACATCTGTCGATGCGTATGTATAAAGATTTCATGGCATGGTTGTCACTTAACTTTGGCACATACCTTCGTAAAGGTTCCATCCTTTAAATTTAAAAATTTCCCATTCATCAAAACTCGGCCTCATTTTTCCTTTGATGCGAAGATGCCAGGTTACGCAAAACGTTGCAGAATAATGTTGGCTACTTTAAAAGCTGTACATCCACTCGGCGTCGGCACTCGCGAACCCATTCAGGACAACTTAAAGATTAAGGATAAGAAAATCTTTTCAAAAATCCATAACCGGTATATAGAGCTCCCTCCACCTTCCTTTAAAAAAGAACTACCAACCTCACGACGTTGATCGTAAAATGTCATTAAAATTGTCCACTCCACTGAGTGCTCCTTGTGATGTTCTGCAACGAGCTTTCGAAGTGTGGGCGCACGGACACACCATTGGAACTTCTAAAAAACAGCACAAACAATTTTGGGTTTTTTTTTCCAATCATTTTTCGTCGGGAAAGCAATGCGAGTTAAAATTAATTTTATGTGAGAACATCGGGAACAGGACTATATGAATTAACCGCAGTCATTATGACGGAAAGGTGAATTATTTCTGGCACCATGGGTTAGCTGGTAGCCGGTTTTTGCAAGACACAATAAATGAACATGTTCAACTTTGGTATATACGAAAAACTTTCCGCAATGCTGGTCCACAGCTTGATGGGAAAAGTTTCTCGGCAACAATTTTTTTTTATTCAGCCTGAGCTCTTGACTCTGTTGTTATATTTGCAAAATGTTTTAGCTCTCATGTTGTACATATGAGCTGGGAAAAAAGTCCGACAAGTGACTGAGTTTTCAGAACATGCTAATTAGGAACAGGCATTTGAATTGAAATTTACAGACGTCTGACATGAATTGGTCTACTTACCCATGTCTAGACTGGGATGCCTAAATCAATTAGACGATTGAGAGACTTTAATTTGAAAGTGACAACGATTGCAGGTGACAAGGATTTTCCCATTCAATCTTCAGGAAAAGGTTGATCCTTTCTACCCACAGAACCACAAATATCGTACTGCCACAGGACTTCCTATCGACCGGATGCTTCGGAGTCTCAAGTAAATTTGTTCGTGTTTAGCAAAGAAGTGCAGAATGAAATTCCAATCCCCACCGAATCTCAGCCACTTCGAGTTACATTCGAAATTATCGAAAATTTAACACTTCAATGCAAATATAGATGAGAATGCTGCTGAAGACCGCAATATTTCCCTATACAACCGAACACTGTTGCTATAGCAACTCCTCAGCCGAAGAGTAAAGGAGCAATATCGACCTGAACTATGGTATTCCATTTTTTTTTTTTTTTTTGTGAATTATTCTCGTTTTTTCACCTTAAGACCATGATCCCGAAACGAAGTCGACAGGTTGGGTGCGGTGGTGTCAGTGGCAACAGAAAAACAAAAGGTCCTCTCCACTTTGGAGCAAGCAAGAAATGGGAAAATTTCCACAGGAACACCACACCGCAATGTAAGAAGAGCAAATTTCACCCAGAAAGGATAATGAGAAATTCATAATAAATAAATTATTAAGATTTCGGCAGATGGTGCGCTGTCGGTTAATTGTTTTTCCTATAGCTAAAGATACGGGCACCGGATAACTGTGTATCCTGTTTGAAGTTTTATCTGCTACTTTGGTTGATGGAAGTAATGATGATGTTGTTTCGACCGAAGAACGACCTGTGGTCTTAGTGTGTTCGAAATGGCTTACCGTAAAGTAACCGCACAGGACTTTTGAGGCGAGAAATTACCTCAAGGGATGGCCAGATTAAAAGTAATATCTTCATGCCTGTACTACCACCAGCAGAGGATGTTCCTAAGAGGTTTTTGTTTTCGGCTTGTATTTTTTTTTTCCTGGTTTTTAATTTTGTCTCCTAGTAAATGAGAGATTTGAAGTGATGTTGAGTTTTGGAGAAACGAGATTTTAAGGTTGCGGTTAACCATTGAAGGTGAATTATTTATGGGGACGTTCCAAGCGCAATCGGACCACGGACTGTGGTTTTCAATTTATTGCTCATCGCAGAAGGTTCGTTATTTGTTTTTTTTTATTTATATCAGGTGGAGTGGGAGTTTTCTATGTAGAGGGATTTACTTGTGCTGATAATTGGTATGGCTGCTTTTGAGCAATCTACAGAAAGGCCTGTGAATTGTGTGCAAGGACTGCTAATGCCTTGAAGCGATTACTTGACTTTCTATGCAGAATTTGCATTTCTGATTATACTAAGACCAATACCATGTAAATTGCAAGCTGAAGGTAGGTTTACTACAGACATCAATTGACAATATCAAGCTAAAATAAAGACAGAGACAAGGCAAAAGAGCATAAGAGCATGCAAGGAAAGCTGGACCCGTCAAATAAACGATAGGAAACTATAAACGTAAGCGGCGCCCATGGGAAGTCTCCATAATATTTGATTCCAGACCGTATCCATCGCGTAATGTGAACGACTAAAATGAACAAAAGTGTGAACTTCGATGCACAACTGACGAATAGATTTGATAGGTTAGAAAAATCCCCGGAGCTGGATTTTTTAAAAGTCTGTGTAACTAAAGTGTGGGCCATGGTTTCTTTTTAAATCGTAGGTTATTTTGACACTGACAGCTGTTTCCCGCTCGAAATCTTGAGAGAAAGTCAGTGTCATACCTCCGCCGAACGAAATGAGTCGCTTTACGCTTGAGCAACGTTGAGAAATATTGAAAAATTACTTCCGAATAGCCCAAACAGTGCGTTTTTTGAAAAGAAGTTTTCGCCGAAATGAAGCAAACGCCGCGCGGGTACGCAAGTTTGTGCAAAAAGTTCCTGAGACTGGTATGCTAGAGGAAAATACTCATGGTGCCCGTCGTCGTACGGTGCGCTCAGACGAGAATGTGGCTACTGTAGCCGAGAGTGTGAGTCTCAATTCACGAACATCAACTCGCCATCGCTCTCAACAGGCCAACATTTTACGCACTACCCTGAGAAGAATTCTGCACAAAGACATCCGATTATTCGCTTACGAAGTCCAATTCACTCAGCAATTGAAGGCACACCGCTTCGTTATCGCTTCGCAGTTTGGGCCTTAGAGCAGTTTGAATTGGACAACGATTTTGGGCGAAAAATCATCTTTTCAGATTAGGCGCATTTTCATCAATTGGCAACATCGGAGCTGCGATTTGACCCGTTTGGATTTGTTTGTATCCTCCACAGGAAGGTATTCACTTTGTCATTAAATTTGTAACGCCAAGAAGGAGTCACCGGAGACCTCATAAAGTTTATATATTCTGAACCAGGATCGCATTCTGAATCGATTTAGCCATGTCCGTCTGTTTGTCTTTAGGTCTGTTGAAAGCACGATAGCGCCCAAAGCAATTGACATAGGCGAATGAAATTTGGTGAAAGGACTTATTTTTATCGTCGTTAGGTTGGTATTAAAAATGGGCTAGTAGTTCGGGTACCTCCCATACAAAATCTATATTAGACCCTTGTGTCTCTCTGTCCGTCGAGAACACGATAGAATCCAAAAGAATCCACGTAGGCAAGTAAAATTTTGTAAGTGAACTTTCTTTTATTGTCGTCAAGTTGTTACTAAAAATGGACTATGTCGGTCAAGTAGTTCTGGTAGCTCAGTTAATGCACTACAACCAGTCGACGATCAGATAACAGTACGACGAACACTATGGGAGTCGCTGTCTCAGCATATTCATGTATGAACCTGTTCCCACGATCCGAGTGCGCATGGGGATCGGATTGCCTGCATGCGCGGCCCACCGGATACACATGCAATACATCCGTCTGCCGAATCAGCGATTCGCATCATGCGACCAGTGGTTTCCCAATGGGATATATTGTTAGAATAAGTTAGTCTTAAGTTGGACTTCGTCAGAACCGAACATATAAATATATTATTATAACGTGGTACTTGGGGTTGTTTCATTGTAAGTCGAATAGTGGGCGGGCCTTCGGGCCTGCATTCGCGTTTTTTTATATGTCCTCGGAAGGACATTCTTAACTAGCTCCCATACAAAATCAATATTAGGCCTATGTGGCTCTTTGTCTGTTGAAAAGAGGATATTGTCAAAACAAATTGACCTAGGCAAGTGAAATTTTGTGAGATAACTTACTTTTATCGTCGTCAGGTTTATATTAAATTTGGACTATGTCGGTTATGTAGTTCTGGTAGCTCCCATACAAAATCAATATTAGGCCTATGTGGCTCTTTGTCTGTTGAAAAGAGGATATTGTCAAAACAAATTGACCTAGGCAAGTGACATTTTGTGAGATGCCTAACTTTTATCGTCGTCAGGTTTATATTAAATTTGGACTATATCGGTCAAGTAGTTCTGGTAGCTCCCATACAAAATCAATATTAGGCCTACGTGGCTCTTTGTCTGTTGAAAAGAGGATATGGTCAAAACAAATTGACCTAGGCAAGTGAAATTTTGTGAGATGCCTAACTTTTATCGTCGTCAGGTTTGTATTAAATTTGGACTATGTCGGTCAAGTAGTTCTGGTAGCTCACATACAAAATCAATATTAGGCCTATGTGGCTCTTTGTCTGTTGAAAAGAGGATATTGTCAAAACAAATTGACCTAGGCGAGTGAAATTTTGTGAGATGCCTAACTTTTATCGTCGTCAGGTTTGTATTAAATTTGGACTATGTCGGTCAAGTAGTTCTGGTAGCTCACATACAAAATCAATATTAGGCCTATGTGGCTCTTTGTCTGTTGAAAAGAGGATATTGTCAAAACAAATTGACCTAGGCGAGTGAAATTTTGTGAGATGACTTACTTTTATCGTCGTCAGGTTTATGTTAAATTTGGACTATATCGGTCAAGTAGTTCTGGTAGCTCCCATACAAAACCAGTTTTGCATGACTTGTATGCAGTGGAGGGTATCAAAGCATCGGCCAAGCCGATGACAACACTTTTACTTGTTTTTGTATATAACCATGAAGGACCGATGTTATGCCAACAATCCGGACACGATTCAAGCACTTAAGGCAAATATCATCCAAGCAATCCGTGAGCTATAGCTCGAAACCCTCAATAAGGTCTGGAAATATTGGAGCGACAGAATGCGCTAAGCCAGCCGAGGCAGACACACGACCTTGTGTTCTAAGATTAATGGGAATGTTTGCTCTTACTAAAAAAGCCATGATACATGGAAATAATGAATTTTGTTCATTTTTAAAAAGAAACTTATATTTGGCCCACCCTGTACTTGAACAGACAAGCTGCAACTTTTGCAAACATTGGGACAAAATTATAAAGATGGTAGATAGAAACAGAGGCATATTGCCAACGAACTTGAAATCTAGGCCCTAACTTTGCTATTCTTGGGTATTCCCAATTCGATACACTTCAAATGTTATTAAAACTTTTCGCAACATCAGCATCTACCTACATACAGCTTAGAGGTGATTAAATCCGATGGAGATGGCAGATTATCTACCCCTATAAAGCAAAGCTTGAGGCAGGGTTTTAATAAAGCTCCTATATTCAGAGCTCGGTCCCAAAATTGCATACTTAACTTACTTGACAGCTTTTATAAAGACGATCAGATTTACTTACGTGAACTGACACCATTCAACATCCTACCTACCACCGGCGCACAAAAGGCAAGGAGCTGACTTCTGTCTATTAAATATAAAGGTCTTCAAGCTTATGATAAATATTTCGACAAACTTCTCTTAATTATTAAAGCAGCTTTTTATGATGAGATCAAGACTGGTGATCAATGTATACCGCAGTAAACTCGACAACGACAAGGACATTACATTTGAACATTTTTTAAATATTACAGACATGAGACATATTTCTAAAACTTGAAACCATTTAAATGAAGAAGCAGTTCCTTGCTGGTAGCGTTTCTTGAAGTGTAATAAGTTCGACTTTCAGAAAACCAAATATCTAACCAACAACAAACTCAGAGAGAATTATAATAAAACCAGCACTTGCCAGCTTGCAAGGAACCTCTTTCAATAATCAACTCGCAACCGCAACGTACAGTCTTCATTACCTTTTTGAATGATACTTTGATTTTGCCAATCAGTAGTTGAAATGTCGAAAACGTCCGACTTGCATAAATAAGGACTCGATAAATTTCGTCAACATCAGATCAACTCATCAACCGGTGTGACACACTTTGGACGCTTCAAATGATCTGAGCTTCATATATATATATATCCGCATCATAGATGAATTTTCCCATAGCTAACCAATTTCCCTGCCACATCCTGGGGACTCGGTATAATTTATTCCAAAATTCGTTTCCTCACAAATCAACAACCGCACCGCTGTCATGTTCCATTTCCTACTCATCCAAACTAACTACCACACTCATCCATGCACACAAATCGACCACCCCATATATAACCCGCTCTCACTTACCATTCACCGAATCCATTGAAAGCCAATCGAAGTCATGTCCTGTTTATGACTTGTTCATATCCTTATTTTTTGGATAAAACCAGTGATGCTGTTGTCGGAGCTACTACTGGTGGAATATTTATGAACTCGTTGACATTTCGAAATAGAATTTCGTTCCGACAATCACATGCCAGAAGCTATTTCATCTCATCACGTGCGATAGACAAGCCAACGACTATCTACCTAGCTGTACAACCGAGCGAGGACGTCGAGTTTGGAATATTTCGCAAAACTTGGACATCTGGACTATGTACAGCGGTTGTTCAAAATAGAAATGAAATCCTTTAAAGTTGTCTTTATCTCGATGGTACATCTGCCAGTGGACAGTCGAAATGCAAACCCTCATCGCTATCGTCACACACACACACACACATAGAATGATTGAATTAAAAATTTAAATTTGTTTTGTGGTTGATTCTTGTGTCTTAGAAGTTTACCAATTACTGACGAGCAGGAGCGAGCAGATAATAGAGGGACACTGGGAGTTTTGGCCAAAAACCATCGAGACAAATAAAACTTTGGACAGGAAGCACTAAAGTTGGATGCTTTGCTGTCCCAGTCGAAGGAGTAATGACAGTTGAACATGGTAATTTGCATGGTACTTGGCTATGGTCTTGGGGTTTTGCGGGATTTTTCCGGTTCTGGCTTTATGCCGTTGTCATTCATCTCTCCTCTGTGGATTGGATTCTTCTTTCTTTCGGGGGATGTTTTTTTTCTTCTTTTTTTTTCTGGCTAAGAGAAGTCCTGCATTATTCAAAATCATTGGCCTGCGAAACAGAATTTGGGTAATTAAATGCGCATAGTAATTTTTAGATTTTCTCCTGGAGCAAATATTATGATTGCCATTTAAAGGGTGTTAGTTAGCCGGTGATGAATGGAGAAGTTCTGCTGTGTTCATCGGAGTGTGAATATTGAGGAATATTTTGTGGGATGTTGAGGTTTATAGATAGTGTTTAACACATTTTTTAACACTTTTTGATGAATGAAATGAATGAAATGAATGAAATGAATGAAATGAATGAAATGAATGAAATTAATGAAATGAATGAAATGAATGAAATGAATGAAATGAATGAAATGAATGAAATGAATGAAATGAATGAAATGAATGAAATGAATGAAATGAATGAAATGAATGAAATGAATGAAATGAATGAAATGAATGAAATGAATGAAATGAATGAAATGAATGAAATGAATGAAATGAATGAAATGAATGAAATGAATGAAATGAATGAAATGAATGAAATAATGAATGAAATGAATGAAATGAATGAAATGAATGAAGTGAATGAAATGAATGAAATGAATTAAATGAATGAAATGAATGCAATGAATGAAATGAATGCAATAAATGAAATGAATGCAATGAATGAAATGAATAAAATGAATGAAATGAATAAAATGAACGAAATGAATGAAATGAATGAAGTGAATGAAGTAAATGAAATGAATGAAATGAATGAAATGAATGAAATGAATGAAATGAATGAAATGAACGAAATGAATGAAATGAATGAAATGAATGAAATGAATAAAATGAATGAAATGAATAAAATGAATGAAATGAATGAAGTGAATGAAATGAATTTTCCCAGAACTGCAAATGCGTGGTCTAATTACAGATCAACATTCACCAGAATCAATGAAATAGCTCATTCGAGCCGAATTTCAAGAAAGTTGATCCATTTTTAAGCAGCAGCTACCGCCAAATACATTCTTCACCAGTTGTCCTCTTCGAGAATAATTGCCTCGTTAAATTTAATGAAATAACTCGCCATCGTAAGTCCAGAGTCCTAATGAGACACTGGCAAATGAACCATTATCCATGTGAATGTCCTTCCATTCACAATCGTCCACGATAACCCTTCAAACCCGCATGACTGAAGACCCCCTCACATTTCTGCATTTCAACACCACTATTGCCACCACTAAACAAGAATAATTTCCCTTCAACAAAAGGACATTCCTCAGAATATTAACAATACTCAGGAGCAGGTCGTCCGACTCCATTCGCATTCGCCTTCAATATCCTCATTTGTCCTCTGCCTCTGAGGAGCATATTCCAATAATTAATCTCTTTGTTAGACCGAGTACTAGTGTACGTACACTTCAAGACGGACTAGCATCATCAACATCATCATGAACATCGAAATGAGTGCGAAAAATAAATGAACTCATTATTAACGTCGCCGTGTGTCCCTAATGAAATATTAAGTGGCATTTTCATTTAATTATTGAGAAATGTAGCCGCGCCGGCTACCAGCCAAAGTCCATGCCCAACATGACAAATGACACTGTAGACGAAAAAAATGCAGGAGAACTGTCGAAACAGGACATTGTTAGGCAAAAGGTCCTATCACTATGAAATATTAACTAGAGTTTATTACAATTTATTTGTTTGCTAGTCGGTACCCACTCCCTGCGAAACCATCATTTACGCGGGTAGTTGCCTCGTTAATTATGAAAACATGCGGTGAGATTTATTCTGCATGATATCCTTGACAAAGCAAACAAAGCGCTTTGGAAACGAACTCTTTAAGGACCGATCGAACTATGTTCACTTGGGTAGTTTTCAATTCGACGTGCATACATACCAAGGGATAGATCGAGTTAGCAAAAGGATACACCGCACAAGCTTAAATCGATTCAATGCGAACACGAACGTTTTCCTTATCAATAAACGGTTCCCTTTTTTTCGGTTTCCCCTCCTTGTACTCGGCAATAACCATTTTCAATTCAAACCCCCACATCGATGTTAAATTTTCCGATCCCGTACAAGTCTCTTGTTCCACGCACATATCCCTAACCATATACATGGCGACTGCATAAATGCTTTTCTTCTTCTTTATCAAAGGATGAGAACGATGTTGAGTAAAAGAAAAAAAAAATAACAAGTCCGCGACGCAATCTATAATCATCCAGAATCCCATTCCATTTCAGAAGCTATAAAGATAAGCACGCGCTCTTTTCACAAGAAGGGGCGAGGGGGCGCATTTATACCAAAAACTCCAAATCTGACGACAGTAAGGACAATGTGTATCCTTTGGTTTATTTTTTTTTCTCTCTCTCAGCCCTTCGATGGGTTTTCCTATGAATGTTTCTGGGAAAAATTTGAATTTTTTCCCTCTTAGCGTATTTGAGGCAAAGAAACGCCGAGGAAATGAAAAGGACTCATAAACACCAGATAAGAATATTATACTCGTATGTATTTAGTTGCTTTATCAATTGGTTGCTTTAAATTTTCATCATTTTTAGTGTCGAGCATGTGTGCGTGAAAGTTCTGTTTGCGGAAGGAAATTGTTGAATAACACTTGGAAATGATAACATTTATTTTTGCGTGTCCTTTTTAGACAAAGATTGCCTCCAAGTTTTGGTAAGTTTATCTGTAAAATGAGAAATGTTTTTCGAAGGTTGATGGCTGATGTATTGGATATATATTTTAGTTAAAGGTGGTAAAGAAGTGTATTCCTCTTTGAGTCTTTGCCAAAGCAATACGACAGAGACAAGTCGCACCGAAAAACTCTGCATTGGTCCTTCCATCAGTCGGAAGGAGGACCCCTATGTACTCAATCCATTTATACTTTAGGCGGCCTTTACTTAACTTTTCAGCACTCTTACCGCAAAGTCACTACCTCAAGTTTACTAAAAATTCTGCAGAAATTGCTCAAACAATTTCTAGTAAAAATAAGATCAGCTTATGATCGAGAACGTGTAGAGCGACCCAGTCATGGACTTAACTGAGTCAAGGATATTGCAACGACAGCCGATAGTTGTTTTTTTTTTTAGAAAGACTGAGTATGTACGCCATCTTGGTTTAAACAAATACATTAATATAAACATGAATCTTCGTTCAAATCCTTTCGGTCGACTTTAACCATTTAATCTTTTGTTTTTTAAATATTTAATTTACCTAACTATAGAAGACTCTAATGATGTGCCATCGTAAATAAAGGTAGACCTATCTTGAGTAGTCTTGAAATGTACCATTACTTGGAAATTCCCCGGAAGGACAAAACCCCTCCATATCAGTACCTACTGCCCGCCTTCAGTTCGTCAACCACCAAATCATTGAAATTATGGGATCAAAAAGTATCATTGCACTTTAACTACACCAACGCATTCGTGGATGTAAAATAAAAAACCCACCATTATATAACTACGATCTATCATTAAATCGGACAATCCATTCATCAAGGTAATAATTTTACATATTGCTCATAAATAAATGTATATACATTTTTTTTGTAAGCATCACCGCACCGTGATAATTGCTTAATTGCAATCGTAATTGTTAATTATTTGTGAAAGCAATTCAATCCGTGTGTTTACACAACAGATTTTATTTCGACTCGAAAAGTAATAATTTATTGTGGCGACAAAAAAGAGGCGACTATGTCGCCGGTCGCCTACAATACGCCAAGCCTGTCGGCCGCACTCTTGTTCGACTAAATCGACCGTAAATTAATTGATACACTGGAATTGGCCGTAAATGCAATCCCCTGCCATCATTGAATTTAAGCACTATTTGCATATACACACTCCAGTCTAAAGAGGACGAACAACAAATAAGGATTAAAGCATCATGTCGCCGATATAGAAGGTTGGGTGTATGTGGCCGTCCTCATTCAAGTTGAGATGATTTATTAAAAGTTGCATTTGGAATCCGTAATCAGTTTTTTGAAGTTGCATAGAAAAGGTTCAACAATTTATTGACAGTTTGGCTGTCAGTTATGGTGATTGTATATCAAGCAGTCTTTGAATGAAATTGTATTTGAATAAGAAAACTTTCAGAAAACAAAAGACTTGAAACAGTCGATGACAAATTTGACGTTTGTTAATATTTTCACGCAACCGAACCTTTGGAACAGTCGTTGACAAATTTGACGTTTGTTAATATTTTCACGCAACCAAACCTTTGGAACAGTTGTTAACAGATTTGACATTTGTTAATGATTTCACGCAACCGAACCTTTGAAACAGTCGTGGACAAATTTGAAGTTTGTTAATATTTTCACGCAACCAAACCTTTGGAACAGTTGTTAAGAGATTTGACATTTGTTAATGATTTCACGCAACCGAACCCTTGGAACAGTCGTTGACAAATTTGACGTTTGTTAATGTTTTCACGCAACCAAACTTTTGCAACAGTGTTTACAAGTTTTGACATTTGTTAATATTTTCAAACAAACCTTTGGAACAATCGTTTGACGTTTGTTAATGTTTTCAAACAAATAAACCTTGAGAACAATCGTTGAGAGATTTGACGTTTGGTAATGTTTTCACGCAAACAAACCTTTGGAACAGTCGTGGACAGATTTGACGTTTTTTAATGTTTTCAAGCAAACGAACCTTTGGAACAATCGTTGTCAGATTTGACGTTCGTTAATGTTTTCAAGCTAACAAACCTTTGGAATATTCATTGAGATATTTGACGTTTGTTAATGTCTTCACGCAAACAAACCTTTGGAACAATTGTTGAGAGATTTGACGTTTGGTAATGTTTCCACGCAAACAAACCTTTGGAACATTCGTGGACAGATTTGACGTTTGTTAATGTTTTCAAGCAAACAAACCTTTGGAACAGTCGTGGACAGATTTGACGTTTTTTAATGTTTTCAAGCAAACGAACCTTTGGAACAATCGTTGTCAGATTTGACGTTTGTTAATGTTTTCAAGCAAACGAACCTTTGGAACAGTCGTGGACAGATTTGACGTTTGATAAAAAAACAACCAACCCCTATTAGCATACGGGGAACAGTCGTTGATAATCCAATACAATTCGCTCTCGAATCTCTTCGCTTGAGAAAATAAATTAAAACAACTTATCCAATTAAATTGACATTTCCCTGTCAAAAGGGGAATTGCATTCACTTTTTTTTATTACAACAATATTGGCGCGCAACAATCTACTTAGCGATGCAAATTGAACTGGCTTTGTCTATGTCCGACGGATAGTAAGATCAATTTATGATTTCCTTTTAGACAGTTAGGTAGAGTCTTAACCCCCCCATGGCGAATACCCGACCACTTTGGCATTAGTTAATGGAGTGATGATGTTCTCCGGCTTCCTCTATAATTACGGTCCAACGTGCAATTATTATCGACATAATTAACATCCATGCGGCCGTAACACAGGGACGCTTGATTGCCACCGATATACTGGCTGCAGTACCCCTGCCGGATAAATGCAGACACAGGTTTAATTACAGGAGACGTGTGATATAATTTCGATTGAAATTAGCATCAGCGGAAGTGGTGTGTGTGATTAAATGAAATTTTGACAGTGAATAATGGCACGCAGAGGGATAGAGAGAGACAGAGGGAGCGAGCTCGCCAATAGAAACTGTTGGTAAGATCATAAATGTAGGATGTGTGCACCGGCCAAGGGGGATGTTTCATAAAACTGAAAGTTTTTATATATTTACAAGGTCTGAGTTGCCAAATTTAAATACGTGATGCTTTGTTCCGCAACAAGGTGGAACCTTAAGAAAGACAAAAAAAATATATATCAAAAAATTCAGTTGAGTTTGTGCGCCAGTTAGTGAATTTTTCTTCAATTTCCAGCTTCGGAAACCTACACAAGTCAGGTAGGGAGTTAAAAAGTTTGATAGGGACGTATAAAACAATTTCCTACATCTACCCAATCTAAAGCAAAGACATATAACCATAAAAAAGGGTGTCCTCCCAAAATTCAATTTAAGTTACATGTTTTGTCACCAAATTTAAATACTGTTGAAAGTTGAATCTGACACAACACTTTTTATCCTTAAATTAAATATGCATTCTTGCGTTCTTTCGCATGCTTTTCTGAAAGCATTTTCCTCTGCTTTTCTATTTAAAAATTTGGCCGTGTCCTCCCATGAGAACAAATCGACTGATGTATAATAAAATAGCCCAGCGGGTTCGTCAACTTTGTTCGTCCCACTTCTTCGCCTTATATCCCTAACTCGTGGGCTGCTTTTCGTACTGCACTGAACTACCTCAATACTATCGAATAATAAATATAAAATATAACAAAAATATGAAAAGGTTTCCTGTCCCTTAGGCACATTTCCATGAACTCAAGACCAAGGCAACAAAAGACCGACTTCACAGTCCATTGTTATGCTAATTGCTTGACTAGTCCTTGTATACATGGACTTGTACTGGTAACAAGCAACAACTCTTCTGAAAACCTGGTGCAGTGACACACAAATCAAAATCACCATCTGTCCACATGAATCTATTGTTTTCAACCGCAAGATGACAACACTTCCACAACGGCATCAGACGAGTCTCCAACTGAACTAGTAGGTTGGGGGATCCATCATGCTCACTCACTGCTTGCTTTTTCGGAGGAGACCATATGACGACGACGATGGTCCTACGTGCTGGCTCAGTGTAGAACCGGCATTACCTCATGTACGAAGCACGTTGCCACATCCTGTCCTGTGACATCTCTTGACAGTATATTAATAAGACTCCTTTCCAGTGACTCGTTCAATCCTCCTAGTGTACACCATCACATTGGGATACCTTTTTTCTGTCTGCAGTACGACAGTATAACAAGGGAGATGAATCCTTGCCTTGCCATTGTGTCGCATGTAGAATTTCATTTCGGACCGCGCGGCGCCGCCAGTGGCTTTCGAAGAAAACCTGCCATGACCATGATGATGGTGGGTGGGTCTGGGTAGTGAGTGCCTATATTCTCATGACTCCCGGAACGGCACACACCGACACAAACCGAGAGATGAATGAATGATTCTATTATTATTCAAATCATATAATTTCATCAAGGATCCCATCCAATTTTCAGTAACTTTTGATTAATTTTTGCACACAGTGCGGGCCACACGCATATGGGTAGGTTAAGGCATATAGGAATTTTTTTTAGAAGAACACATTCGCATTGCATCGAATGCAACTGTTGCAATGAAATGAGCTGGCAGTGCATGTGATGGGACATGATTGAGTAAAACAGTTTGTAAGAGCTGCTGTTAGCTACACTCCATCAGCCTGACTCTACTGTTGTAAGATCCCCACCGATCTCTGCTCGAAATATGTCAGAGAGCCGTGTATTTAAGTTGTCTGCCATTTTGACTATTGACGAAGGGAGGTTGATCTTAGACTTCGGAGACAGTCAATTCCGACAGACCATTTTAAGATTGTTGCTATTTTAATTTTGTATTGAACACTTGCCCACTTGTAAGTTCAGCAAGTCGAGTCCACGTGGCCAAGACCAGTTTAAGGAAGGTCCAATCTCATCCTAAATAGCTTCAGAATTGCAGGTCCAACTTCACCTGTAAGCTAGTCACAACAACTGTGCGCCAATGAACGTGATAGCAGTGCGACCCTATATTTTGAAAATACGTTAACTATACGTGGCGGAATAGGACACGTTAAGAAAAGGTCAATGAAGACCTGCATGAGAAAGCAATATATGGCCACAATCAGTTTATAAGGAGTCACGTCAATTGACTTTGGATTTTTGCCAAACAAAAAATTACTCGATGTGATATGGGGCCCAAGGACATTTAAGAGAAAGCAAGATGTAAGTCAGAAAGTAGCATGTTCGTGAAAGCTTTAATAAACGACTAGCAAAACCTGGCTGACGTTGGTCTGCCACAGTGTCTACGTATATAAATGTGGATCTTTGTATATCTGATTACAATAACAGTTTGTATGTTTCAGCGCCATCTAGTGGCAGGTACCACAATAAATTGACTGAATTGACAACATTCACTATGAAAAAATTAATATTTTTGGCAATTTCCAGGACAATTTTCATCTGTCAAACAATGTATCAGATGATTATATGTTGCAGCGTCATCTAGTGCCATCTATTTGTCTGCCAACTTTCAAAGTGATCTGTCAAACGGTGTCGCAGTTGATATGATGCAGCGCCATCTAGTGCCATCTTTTTATCTGCCAACTTTCAGGTTAATCGGTAAAACAATGTCTTAGTTGCTGTGCGGCTGTGACATCTACTGCCGAGTAACAACAAGCCTATTTAGGTTTAGTCTCTTTAACCAACTGGACATGCTCAACAGTCTAACCGGAGACATTTTGTTGGTGTCTCTACCATGACATAAATTTGAGTGGATACACCAAGACCTATTGCGACTTTTTTCTATCTCCGATATTCAACATTAAAAATCATTCGCTTGGAACGACCTTCTCTCCGTATGTATGCAATTTCACTCGCTATGCATGACTCCTTAATGATGCCATAGATTACGACCACGCCATGCAAGGCACAGCTCTTTTCCAGCAATGTATCGTGCGCCTGATGCTCTTTCTTTATCACAACTTGACACCCATTTGCATCTGACAAAGATGCAAATTTCGTTCCGCAGAACGTGTGCTGCTGCACTAATAACAGCATTTTATCTTCATAATAATAATTATAATGACTTGAGTTTTGGGTAACGGGTACCCTCGTCCTATACACGTGTACGTGAGCTGGCTGCGCTCATTTGTCTTAGAGGATAATCACCTGGCAGGAAAGGGATAAACAAGTTTATTGCATTAATTACGTTAAAATGTGATGCAAGCACAGGTACGAGTAAGTGCAGCTGGGAAGTGGATACTAAAAAAAAATTGTTTCTTCACTCCGGAAGCATGGTCTAAAGTCAATAAACCTGTACAGAGGATGGGCGGTACTCGTCCCACCGCGAATAATGGCATAAATTTCAATTTTGTCACATCCAGTGTGACAGTGATGCAAACCTTTTCTCCCTCATGTGGGTTGGCAGAAATTTGTGTCATGTCTTGGAAATTCCAACCTCACATCCGATTTATGAGCACATCCGGTGTGTTACTTGTGGGTAATCTTCTGACGTTTCCTAGTTGACATTCCATTCTCGTCCTCTGATGCAAAAGAAACATTCAAAAGTAGCCAGAAACAGTACAAGTGCAGCAAACAAAGAACAGTGCCAGGAAACCCGCAATTCAAAGGAAGGATATAGCCCAGTTTGAACGGAGGAAAGAATGAAAGAAAACGAGAAAACATTACATTTCCTTCCCGTACAGTGGACAATGAGTGCAGCCCCGAAATGAGATAGCACACAGACACAAGACTGGCAAAATTACAATTGCCAAGATGAGTTAGAAATCGAAATGTAATGAAAAGAAAAGTCAATGATAGGGCCACTGGACAGAAGATTGTATAAATGCAATTTGATGCCGAATGCACAACGGGAGGGACCGATTGTCCTTGCAGTCATGCAGATGGGGAGCTTTTTTTTTAACGACAATGTCCCTTTGTATTGATGTCGAAATTGAAAACTGAAACCGTCTGTCGTTGACCTGTCAGCGAGAATCGTTTCTGATTGTAATTAGCCTGTGGACAGTGGCTGCGTTAATAAATTACTTTGGTTTTGGCAAAGGATTGCGTTTGAAGTTTGAGAGCGTGATGTTCATTTTAGGTTTGAATATGGAGTTTCGTCAGTATTATTTTTTCGAAGCAACACTAACTTGATTACAGTGGAGTTTTTTTTTTATTTTACCCACATAGTCTATAAAGATCATTGGTTAACAACAATAGTACGAGATGCAACTGTTGTTGTAAACAATGGAAATCAATAATCTACAAAGACCATGTGAGCATAGTAAAAAAAACGGCCACCATCGCATAGCAATTCAAAATGATGATCCCGGGCATAGCGAATTTTAATTTTTAATGTTGGTGGGGGCAAAACCCCCATTTATTTGGCTTATTACAAGCTATTGCAATGACTTAGTCTAAATTAAAACTAAAACTAAGACTAATTAGAACTTAAAGCTAAGGAAGCTGAAGGAGGTCAGTTTTAAGGGAGGAACTACTGCGGTTGAAGTCAAAAACAGTGAGGTCTGAATTAACCTTCCGCAGCATTCGGGAGATTGGTTCGTTTGAGCCATATGAGGTTCGGTGAATTGGTAAATAGAAGAGACGAGGACAACGAAGATCCCGAGGGTTAGTGTTGAAGGAGATAGAGTTGTAAAGAGACGTACAGTCAATGAAGCCTGAGAGCAGACGGTGAATGAAGAGAATGTCTGCTACGTCCCTGCGTTCCTCAAGGGTATTGAGGTTAATAAGTTTGAGACGGTTCTGATAGGGAGGTAAGATTGGGGGATCGCTTCAAGATACTCCCCGAAGAGCAGATCGAAGAAAACGACGTTGGATGCTCTCGATTCTGTCTATATGGACACGTTGAAAGGGAGACCATACTTGGCTAGCGTATTCGAGCAGGGGGCGAACAAATGAGACGTTAAGAGATCTGGTCACGTACGGGTCGGAGAATTCTTTAGACCATCGTTTAACAAAGCCGAGTGATGCGTTGGCCTTTAAGAATATTTCCTCAATATGCGAACGAAAATTTAGCTCCATGTCGTACAATATGCCAAGGTCACGAAGGTAGAGTCGGCGATCGGGCATGTTGCGCTTTCGCGATAGGGTAATGGATTGGCATTTGGTGATGTTAAGCTCTAAGCAATTTTTAAGGCACCAGGTCGAAAAACGATCAAGGTCTTGTTGAAGGAGATAGGAGTCTTGAGGTGATGAGATGATTTTGAAGAATTTAGTATCATCTGCGTAGAGAAAGAGAGAGACGAGTGTTTAATGACCTTCTCGAGATCATTAACTGTAAGGATAAAGAGAATGGGACCTAAATGGCTGCCTTGTGGGACACCAGATGTTGCTTAAAAGGAGGAAGAAAGTGCGGACCTAAAACGAACGGTATAATAGCGATTATCAAGGTAGGAAGATATCCATTTTATCAATATAGGTTGAAAGCCAAGGGCAGACAGTTTGAACAGTATTAGTTGATGAGATATTTTATCAAACGCCTTACTTAAATCAGTTGCAATAACGTCGACTTCGTTGCCACTCTCTAATGCTGATAGGGCAAATGATACACAATTCCACGAGATTTGTAGTTGTTGATCTACCTTTCAGAAAGCCATGTTGGTGGGGAGAAATTAGAGACTTGCACCGAAAGCTTAAGACTTCGTTTAAAATACTTTCAAAAAGTTTGGGTATATGAGAGAGTTTAGCAATTGGGCGGTAATTAGTAACTTCATTTTTTTGTTCCTAAGAGGTTAGTAAATCTCAATTATTGAATTTGATAGCTCTAACTTGACCAGTTGATCAAGTTCGCTTGTGTGATCAAAATCAGTATAGAACTCGCTTGTGTGAGTCGAAAGGACCTACAATTTTATGTCGATTCCAAACGACAGAACTTAGATGCTTTTCCGGGGCAGTTAATTATTCGTGTAAGTTTGTCAAACGTGGCGCAGTCAAAAAATATCTCAAGGACAAGTTCTAATTTATGTCTCCCCGAGGATCGAACTTGAAATCCCTCATTTAGTAATCCAGCTGATTTTACCCACTGCGCCTTCATTCAAATATTGACACGGACTAGTGAAAGACTCATTTTAATAGAACCCCCATGGTAAGTAGGTACTGTTCGACCAGCTAAGCCTAGTATTCGATTCAAAAATGTGGAGTTTAATTGGAGCTTCACTATGTGCACGTGTATTTCGAATTTTTATTCAACACTTTACAGAGGACAGACACTTTCATCGAGTGAATTCGCCGCGTTTGTTTGCAGTTCTAAAACAAAGACTAAGAGATGAGTAAGACTGAACTCAATAAGTTCTAATAATTGGCGTTGTGCCTGCCAAAGTTGTTCTCAACACTACGTTACTTGAAAAAAATTCCTGACGTCTTTTTTGGACGCTATTCCTACTTTTTCGCTTATTAGATATTTTAGTTTTTGGTGACGAATGGGTGGATGCCGTCTTAAATTAGCGCAGGTATTATCAATTCGTCCGTCGTCTGACTGAAACTTCAAACAGTACCACTGATAAAACCCAAATTCTGTCTTAGGTCTTACTCTTTCCTAATTTGTTCAAATGCTACGAGTACCATTAGTCCATAAATATTATAAACCGTAGGGGTTTTATGTTTTTACCACTTGGCATAAAAACTACTGGACAAATATTTAAAAAAAAAATCGGAAACGCCAAAGGCCAAGTCGTTTATTGCAACGCCTCAGTTAATTGGGTCGTGTTTGTCAAAAATGTATTCCCAGTTCTTTAACTTGCGACTGTTCAGATACAGCGCACAAACGTGTGGAACCAAAACTTCCTCGAATGTTTTCAGCTATCAGACAGCTTTCTGCTTCATTCAGGAGCTAAGCTACAGATCAAAATCTGGCATGATTTAATTAAAAAATTGCTCATCATTTGAACTTGTTTGAAAATAAGAAACCAATTTTTTTCTTATATCCGTCGCGGACTGTATCATCAGCAACGAATGTTCTTGATCGTGGTTCTGCCATAAACTAAGTATTAAATAGACCGTCAGCGCCCGCCCACCTACCCGATTCCCCCGCAAATTATGAAAATAAAATTCTCTCTTAAATTTCCTATCTGTGAAGAACAATATAAAGTTCTAAGTGGCGGCAGGTGTGATAAAAGAAAAAAAAAACAGCACGAACTGTCAAGTTTTCATGTGCAAGTGTATGCGTGCGGCTGAATTATTTTAGCATGTCATACAGCTTGTAGGCAAATTCTCTTAAGTTGTCTGAGCTGACGGTCTATTTATTATTTAGATATTGTCCTCACCAGTGTTGCCGGAGAAATATTATAAGGTAGTACTGCAGGCAAAAAATGGGTGTATTTTGATAAAAATAGTAGTACAGACAAATTTTAGTCTTCAAAAATAAATGTGCCCACATTTTTTTACCTTTATTTAAAATATCATAAAAAAAATTGAGTTAAAGAAAAAAAACATAATTAGGTATAAAAAATCTGTCTTATGGCAGACAGACATTTCATGTATAATGTCTTTCTATATGCTGTTTGTTTTTTGTAAGTTTCATGTTACAATACGAACAGAATGGCTTTTTGTGGATTTTCTTAAGAAAGGCAAAATTACTCAACAATCCTTGACGAAACATTTGCGTGCGATTTTTGCTTTTTTAAAGATGTGGTAGGTGTAATTTCATCAGCATCAGAAATTCCGGTGATTCTTCCACCAATTTCGCAGGTCTCTAATCACGTAAGCACAAAACGAGCGAACGATATCGTTTCGACGATACTTCTACTTCGTGTAACAACGATTGGACGATCATCGTTTCTTGTTGCTTCACGTTACTTATTCAAATGTCAAATACTATCGTCGAAACGATTCGATTGAACGATGGCTATTCTGCAATCGTTTCGTCGTTTTTGGTGCATTGTTTTTCAGTTTTAATTAGGTCTGAGAGAAGCATTAAAAAAATAATTAAGGGAAGACACACTTATGTTCTTTAAAGGCGACTCGCTTCTATCCAAATTGTAAAAGAATTCATTCTTCGCAAAGAAATAAATAAATAGTAATTGCACTTTTTTGGAATATCAAATGAATTTCATTTATTTGTTTAATGCTTTCATCGTAGATTTTTAATGCAACCAGAAAAAAATCATTGCATTAATTTTTTTTTACAACTAGCCCCTTACCAACAAAAATTCTACTACCAAAGCTATCTATTTCTGCCAAATTCCATGTCAATCAATGACAGCGAAGAAAAATAAAAAAAATTCAAGAAGAAAAAAAACAATTTCCATAAATTTTTAGATTTTTTCGCTGTCAGAGTTTGTTTACAGTCATGTTCAAACTGTTTAAACGAAAAAACGATGAACGATTCGATTGAACGATGCGACGATGATTTTATATGAAGTAAACTAAAAACGATATCGTTTCGACGATAGTCGTTTCAATTATTACGCGATTAGAAACCAGGACCAGCAACAGAAGACATTTTATTGAACTACATATGCATAAAAATTCACGGAGTTCAAACAAAAATGCAGAACCACCCAATCAAAATCTCAGGTACCAAGAAAATAAATACCGAACTGAAAGATGAAAATTGTATGAAGCCAACGAAAATCAAAAACAAACTAGCAAGAGGGAAATTAACTTTTTGACGACAGTTTGGAAGATAAAAGTGCTACCAAATTTGCACTAAATTTGAAGTGAATTAAATTTAGTAAGGTTGAAATTACATCTTGCTACAAGTGTAAGATCTTTTAGGTATTTAAAAAAAATAGGAGTACGAATGTAAAAGAAGGAGTACGGAGGTGTTGAAAGTAGTATAATACTCCTATGGGAGTACTTTCGCAACCACGGGCCTTGATTGATAGTTGTACGCACACAGCGGAAGCACATTCATAGAACAGCCGTTTGATGACATTTTCTCTGTTGGACCGAAGCGGGAGAGAAGTGTATGCTTTGCGTGTGAATTTAAGTCGACAGGGAATATTTTTCGCTGTGTAAGCCGCAGATGACTCATGACGATGAAACACCCAGACTTTCGGTGGTGGGAACACAAATTAGGTGGGTTGTGGCTTTAAGAAAGCGGCCGTTTTTTTTTTTACATTTTCCAAAACTTTTTTCACTGTTTGCAGAATTTTGTAAAGCAGAGATAAAGAGAACACTTTCTATTTCCTTTATTTTTTCTTTCCTTTGAATTTTTGCGCTTTTTTTCTAAATTCTTAGTTGTTTTAATTAAATTTCGCATTTTTTCAATAGATATTGTTGTATTTATTCCTTAGTCAATATTTAATTAAATTCCTGTTGGATTTCTTTTAATTTCATTTTTATTTTTCTAATTTAAATGTTATTTTAATTTTAACTTTCATATTTTATTTTTTTATGCATTTTGAATAGTTCTTAATATCTTTTATTTTTGTTTATATTTGTTAGTTGGAAAAAGGCAAAATAAGCTGAATTGTATTGCTTTAAATTTGAAAGCAAAACGAAGGAAAATCTGAATTTGTGTGTGAGAAGACAGAATTTGGCAAAGAAGCATTTTAAAAATGGTACTTCGATCCGCTTCCAAATTAAGTACAGGCGCTTTCTCAAGTTTTCCGAAAAATAACAAAAATTTTCACATTTTTTGCCCAATTTATGAAAAATTGTCAGTTCGTTATATAATCATACTTTTGCGATAGTTCGCTTTCAGCGGGTTAACTGTAACTAAAGACAGTTCTTTTGGAACTGATTAAAATAGATCAACGAAGCCGAAAGTGAGCTTTATTTTGGTTCCTTTTAAGCAGTCACCACTGTTCATGAACTGTTCTCAGGTGCACCTTCTAACGACAACCCTAAACTTGCCTGCAATTTGCATCCTTACACAGCAAATAAAACTCATTTCGTGCACTGGTCATAACGCCCAGTTCATGCAGCACCACAACGTGTAGCTTGAGGGTGGATTTACACAACAAATGCCACCCCTTAGATGGCTGTTTGAAGGAAACAACTTCCTCCTGATAACTTGTTGACAGAACTGTACTTGTAATGCGTTTTTAACGATCTGCACATTTCGTTCAGTTGTCCCCAACAGTCACCCCTCCTACCGCCCGCACATGCCTCTTGTCTTAGTGTCGTTGTCGACTCTTGAACCGTTTCCTCCACAACTATACAATTGATGAATTATGAAAGCTCTGTAAAGAAGAACTGGAAATCGACTTTTTTTAAGAAAGAGATTTATGCTATACCCCCTCTTTCAATTGTAGGACTGATGTCTCCTTTGGGATAAACATGGCGAATAAATCATTTTCGGAAACAGACTCAAATCTCTCCGCCTCCCTCAACCTTTTCCTTCCTGGAATCCAGCTTACTGCTGCCTTATCGTGCGCCGCACTTCGATTCCTTCGACGGTAATGACTTTCTATTGCTCTCTCTCTCTGTCTCTCTGTCGCACTGTCTGCGTCGAGTGTTTCGAGGATAATAGTTCTTGAAATGAGTTTTAAATGTTACAACTTTTTCGAGGCCAAAATTAATGAATTAAAGAGAAAAAGATTTGGATGAGTGCCGCCGCTCGTTCGTCGTTGATGATTTTTTGATGTGAAATCTAAATCACCGCGCGAAAAGGATACCAGATTACGTAATGGGGTTGCAGTTCAATTCCAATGGGATTTTTTCACTGTTTTTTCCCATTTTTTTTTTATGTATCAGAGCTTTAACGAGGATGCCACACTCACTACCTGTGACATGAGCTGCGAACGGGTGTTAATCGAATAAAATCTCGCATCTGGTTGTAAGCGTCAATGAATTTTCGATGAACTGTTTCGCATGCCGTTTTTATTGACAGCGAACAAGGACACATACGACAAGGCTGTGTCTGAATGACAGTGCGCGCGTGTATGCACTGAAAGTATGATGAAGCATGGCAGTATTCGATTTGAAAAATCAGCTAGGTCTTGTGAATGGGCCAGACCTCAAGAACTGACAGGAGGCATGGTACAGTCTAGATTGCCTTTGTTATATACAACTCCCGATTTGGGTGGGGATTATTATCCAGCAGCATAATAGCGCACTTTTCATTCCCACTGACCTTTCACCAACAGGCAACGGAACAGCGCACAGAGAACTCGCCAGCAAGCGGAGAGAAAATAAAATTCGCCGTGCTTCATATTTGCGCTTGATTTCCCCAGAAATTAATTTGTGCATTCCGCATACTTAACCCTCCACTGGCAGCATCTAATGACCATCTTTCCGCCATAAATTCATGCTGCACCCAACATTAGTAAGACTCAGAAATCCCGAAATCCCATTACAGTGTTTAATGATTAGTTCCCGCCCGTACACCATTTTCTTCGTCACAACATTATCCCTCCTAATACACCGCCAGAGAGGCAGAAGCCGCTTGGCGTGCACTCTACTCACACAAGCATGTGCATCGTCCCGGCAGCAAGCACCACGACGAACAATCATCCATTCATGCACATTCGTTTGGGCAACTTAAAAGCCGGACGACCGATGCGATGGTCGGGTGGCGCGCTTTCACCATTAAAAAATTGTCCTTTGGTAATTAAGGACATCATGAAATTGTAACGACATGACACGAAGGAAAAAATGTAAATTTACAGCCGGATTGCATTGTGTGTCGACTTTCGACCCAGCAAAAAGGGTGTCCTTTGCAGCTCATTAAGTCACCGTCCGACTCTCTCACTTGATGCAACACTTTCAAGTGTCGTGCATCCTACTGGAGAAACGGAAGGCAAAAGTTGAACCGAAGAAAAAGGCGAATTGTCCTCCTTCGCACAGGATAATACCTTATTTTCTCGTTAAACGTCTAGACGCGCCATGGGGATTTATGTATAACTGGAAATAAATTGCCCCCAAAGCGCGCGCTACCTCACCGCAGCCAAATGAATGATGGCGGCTACGGCTTATGATGTTTTAATTAGCTTAACGGTTTCGCATTCGCTGAATCAGACCCAACGCAACGGCAGCAGGGAGTTGCTCGATTAGGGTCGCCGTTATCAGGCACTTGAAAAATTATCGCTGACAGTATCCTTTTTTCGCGCTGTTTACAAAGCAATCCAAGTGATTAAAGAGCTCAAGTCCTTTTTCTTCTGAATGCGTTATTAATCTCCACCGAATGTTGACAAACTACCATCTCAACAGCGGCTCCTTATGCATGCCTGCCGACGACGACATCATCATCATCGAGTGCATTCATGCTCGAATGATTGCTGAACAAGCTCGGCATTTTATCATAGAGCGGCGTGGTGTGCTTTCGTTATGGGGGTGGATGCATGTTATCCTTGTCATTATTCTCTTTCGTGTCATTAGGTCTCAATGGTTTTTCAATTCATTGCGCGTTGCTTTGGCTTCGTGTCGATGCTGCTGTTGTTGTTATCGTCGTCCAATTGAGTTTTCAATCGTTTTCTGGAGAGAGAATTTGTTTCCATGGTTGGTTTTTTTTTTTTTTATTTTTTATTCCCGCTGCCATCGATGGCCGGGGGGATGGTGAAGTGAAACTGAAGTTGACATGGAAAAGGAAGACGCTGTTGGCTGAGAGACTCTCATCATTATTCATAATCCCTTACAAAGGACCAGGGCTTGCTTAACAAGTGCATCATCGCATTTAATAGATTTTCAGTTCTCTTCTTCTTCTTCACTTTTTTTTGACTGAGTGTGTGTGCATGCATTTCCATGGTGTGCGCTTTTGATGCGGTTGCACTAGAGAGTGCATATTTGGAGAATCTCTCATGACTGCAGGCTGATGAATGAGAGGTCTTATCGATGTAAATGTCAGCAGGCTATGGTGAATTATTGCAACTTGAATGCTGTGTAATGTGGGATAAGGAATCTCTTGCCAATCAATTAGGGCTTCGTTGGCATGCACCTACTTGTGTTCGATTCATTAGATGGCAATGTGTCGGGATAGTGGACTGGGAGTGTGCTAGGATAAGAGAGTGGCGCTCTGTGAGGAAGATTAAATGCCGGAAGACTAATGGAACTTGAAGAATGAACTCTGTATACGCATAACAGCCTGAATATTGCAGCATGATTTCAGATACTCGCCTGTATAATTTTCGAGAGGTACCTAAATCAAACTTACTGAGATTTTGGTTTTAAAACCAAGTACGCTCAATTGAGAATGAATAAATATATACTCCATTCCAGCCACTAAATCAGTCCAGCTGCATGTGCAGGATCGTTTTTAAATAATACTTATTTCCAGCATGAGTGTCTGGGATTCACTCACTACAGTAGGGACGTGAAGTAGAGACCACTGCTGTTTAACATAAATTTTTGTCAGACATGGCACAGTGGACGGAATTTCTGTTGGTAAGTTGTTAGTTCGTAATCAAAGCCTGAACGAAATTAAAACAGATACCGACTATCAGCTGATCGATTTTTCAGTGGCTGATATTCAATATTAATTAAAGGGCAATGTTCGTTTGGGCGTTGTCAACTCAAGAACTACTCGACCCACTTTGCTTAAAACCCAACGGTTTGCTTCTATTGTTGTTAGCAATGTTAGTAATTTGATCGAATCCGATAGGTGGCGTTGTTATTTATGCAGTATCTACCATCTAGTACGTCTAGATCTGTATGACTGCGCAAATCTCAAACACCACTGAACGCACTTGAACTCAATTTTGTTCGCAATGGACACTTAATGTTGCTCCGTTTGTTTCCAAAATATGGTGCACGTCTGAGTCGAACAAAACTTTCTCGTTTGGGCGGTTATTTTCTTATTTTATTGGGTAGGTTGGTAAAAATCTGAGAAGCAATGCTAGATAAAAGAAGCGGTTCATAGAATATAGGAATATTTGTTAAATAAACTTCACTTTTGGGTTATTCATCTGAAATAGCAGTAATATATAAAATAAAAAAAAGTTGAAGCTCTCAGTAACAGGCAATTGTCGCAAGTTCTATTTTAAAAGCTTTTTCACTTTACGAGATTTTCGAGAACAAGGACAAGTATACTAGGAGTTTCTGTTTTCTGATCTGTTACAGTATGTTTTTATTTTTGACTGGAATAGATTTGTGACGCTGGACGGAGATGTCCATGATTGAAAGTAGGGATCGTCATAGACCTATGTCTTTACGTAGATAGATATATAAGAGTTCAGAGATTTGTTTTTAAATTCGCATTTGCAGTTATAAACTGAATATCCCGATGGATGTGTGTGGTGTGCAAATGAAGTGGGAGTTTCTGACTGTGTTAGCTCCAAGTGGTTGGAAATATTTTCAGGTGCATATTCATCATGGTTGGAAAAAGAAGACGTGGGTAATATTTGCTAAAACGAAGTTTTGCGCGCCGGTTATTCCCTTTTTGTTGGAAGTGGGCATTGCGATTATAACCAAAATATGCCTTGAATACAGACCGGAATTTGGGAAGTCATTTTTGAGAAAGAATTAAAAAACAGTTTTGTTCGAATTTTTTGCCAAAAACTAAGGACGGGATCTTATTTAGAATACTAATATTATCTGTAATATGTATTTTAATCAAAGGTGTTGGAACAGTTTTTTTTTTAAATGATGCACACAAAACAGTAACAAATATTTCAATGTTCAGTTTGAGGCATACTATTGATTCATTCTTTAGTTTAAAACTGAGTATAACGCTTTGTTCGAGATGAATAATTTTGTTTTTTTTTTTTAAGTTTAGCCAAAATCGGTGTTCTCGAGATATTAGCAGGTTCTAAAACTTAGCAATTTCGGTGATTCGAATTGAAAATAAAGGGCGCAGGAATTTTGAAAACATCAATTTGTGTCTAACTATGCATTTGGGTCCAAATTGTTATTGCTGTTTTCGAGTAAACTAAAGAATTTTTAAAAGATGCCATTTTTTTCAAAAATTAATTGGACGATAATATAGAGAAAGACTGAGTTTTCTAGTAAGTTAGATATTAACAAATTACCTTAGAAATAGCTTTAAGTTCTAATCGTATGGACTGTTTTCGAGATGTGTATGTCCAAATTCCAAAAGTACCTTTATTCGATTTTTTTTTTAAGCCAAAAACAGACTTTGTAGTTATATTAGCTAAAGCTCAAATAGCAATTTTGGTTGGAATAGTTGCGGCCGTTTTCGAACAAATCAAATTTGGAGTGGGTCGTAATTCTGCTTTCAAAATTCTGTATTGCAAAATTCAGTCTTCTCACACAAAAATGATGCTTTATGAAATTCTGGTGTTTTTTAGTTCTGCTTTTCAAATTTAAAGCAATCAAATTCAGCTAATTCTGCTATTTCCAACTAAAAAACATGTAAACAACAAAAAAAAAAATAGACATTGGAAAACAATTTTAAATTTACAAAAAATCATGAAAAAAATAGAAATAAAATTTAAATTAAAAATGAAAAATAAAAATAAGATTAAATATTGAAAAGTAACAAAATAAATAAACAATATAATTGAAATGGAGGGGTTCAAATCAAATAAAAAAAAACAAATTTACAAAAAAATACAAACTTAAAAAATATAAATAATTCTCCATTTCTGCTTTACAAAACTATGCAAACAACATAATTTTGCAAAACTTTTTTCATTGCAGAATTTTGTAAAAATAATTTTGACCCTATCCTACGGACAAACAGACAGACCCAATTTCTTTTTATCATCGTATTTTTTATCGTCACAATTTAGTAACATCTCCACGACTTTCGGACTCGAAACTTTATACGAATACATACTACGTAATCGAAAAAGTTAAAAATTACTACGGACTAGTAGTTGCAAGTTGCAACGTGGAGTATGTTAAAGGACACACGGAAAAAGGAAAACTATACACTTATACTATACGAGTTGATAAGAACGGTTAATTAAATTAATTAAATTAATTATTACAACTCAGAATTTTCTCAATATTAAGACTTCATCTGACAAGAGCTCAGCGACATCTTCATCGCTTTGAATATTTTATTTGGTATTCACGTTGATGTTACCTCAGTATATAAATAAACATGTTGAGGTCAAAGAAACTATTCACAATTGGATCTTGCACAGAATTACGGATACATATATGACGTCTTAGATCCATCTCCATGCAATAAAAGGGATGTAGCCTCCAAAATCCGATTTTTAATTGTTTTTGAAAGGATTCGTGAACTCACGTCCCCATTGAATGCAGATGAGTCTATTTAAATAGTACTTGGAGCTATCCCAAATCACGCTTCTAATTCTAGTTGCTTGAACCTGCCCTCAATCGCAATTCATTTCGAAGAAAACTCCCTGTATCACATCAATTGTAATCATTCTTTTTTAATAAACTAAAAAGCATCACCATCCCAGCACTTGGACATAAAAATGCCCATATTCCCCCCCGAAACAATACTAATTCTACGAGAACCTGTCAATAAGTGTCACCCTCACCCGTCACCGGCCGACTCCATTCCGCGTCGAGAGTAATCACCCCAAAATGAGAACAGCGGAGTACACTTCCATTGTCGGCGGCACTCATAAACACGAACAAATTACTATAAAAACTTTTGTTTTTAAAATTCCACCGAAGCAAAGCGAAAAGTCCTCAACCGTAATCGCAACCGACAGACACAGGACCATAAGTATTATTCCCAGCCCATCCATTCGATGCCTAACATAAGAGGCTCCCCATATAAAACCACTGCCCGACTCATTCTTGTCATCCATTAGCTCATGTGAAGAAACTGGAACATGACAGCAACCTGAGCATAAGTTTTCTTCTTAATTTGTCTCCGTACTCTTGTGTCAGGCTGTTATGCGTGTCATCTTTGTACGGTAGCTGGAGTCCTTAAGTGACACTTTGCCCAACTACATTTGACATCTTAAAATCGGAATAATCTTAATTAAGACAAATGGCTTCATAAAAAAAAAAACTCCCATTCTGACAGAGGTGAAACTTTTATCCTTTATAACCATATGACAGTGCGGATTATGGCAAAGTGTCACATAGTGCGACGATGAAAACTTTGCGCACTTTCACTTATTCTTACATCACAAAGACAGGCCACAATGTTGAATATTGTTGCTGTCCCCAATTAAAAGTGACAATAGCCAGAGCGGACAAGTCTCCGAATTATCGAAGGCGTACGAGTATATGGATGGAAATGAAACAATGCTTTGGCATGCGGAATGATGTGGGAATTAATTTTGTCGCTGCGTAAATGATTGATGCCAATTTGTTTGAATTCAAAGGTCTGACTGTAGCTCTGGTAAATGGCATCATCGCAATGCTACACGAATTTCCAATTAAACAGATAAATGTTATCCCTTTTATGGAATTTTGTCATACAAACTCGGTTTTGGTGTGCAGTCCCGTTCTCTAACTCGTGCCGTGGACAATGACCTACGCCGCCCGATGCCAGCCAAATGCCAATGCCACTTGCCAGCACCGAAGAGTCCGTGCAACAAAACGTATGTAATTGTACGCTAACAAGGACCATGTATGTGTGCATGCAAAACAACATTTTCAGCGACAAAAAAAAGGACATGCACAAATAATTTGCATAGAATTTGTACGAGCAGTATTGGTGGTTGAACTTTGCCACGACACGACGACGACGCGTCGGACGGAAGGGCTATTGAAATAACTTTGTAAATGCTTACGGAATGCTCTGGCGTTGTTGCAATTAGTTGGCTCAGTTAAAAGGCCGATTTTAACGTAATTGCACGGAAAATTGAGTTCCGGTGGTGGTGGGATATGCAATTACAATGTGAATGCCATTTGACTTTGGCATCAAATGATTGAAATTGAAGCGGACTGGATTGAATTACACGATGCAGTGGGTATGGTGTTGCCGATTTGGTTACCATAATGGACTGATTGATTATGAGCTCCAGGTAGGCGTATAGTTCTTTCGGTGGCTGTTACCTAATCAGTGCTCAGAGGTAGGAGTTTAACGTATGAAAAACTTGCATCCATTTTATTTTGTTTTTGGAGGCAAAACTCCTTGTGTCTATGCCCTTATGCAGGCTCTAATATCAGACCATGGGTTATGCTGGGAATAGTCTATTCATAAACTAACTACGAATTTGTACAGAGTCGACCCAGTAGCCACACATACAGAACTGAATATGGTAAGTTTATTGACTTCGCAATTCTGTCCGTCCGTACGTATGACTCTCTGTCCATCGCACTATGGAGTAAATGCATGCAAGAACGGGACAAAAGTCGATATTTTAAATTGCAAAGTTAAGAAGTTAAGTTTCTACCAAACGGTGGTTTAATTCCCAATCAATAACAACGACAGTATTAATTTGTTTGCATCATCAAAGAAAACAAATTGTTAGTTTCAATTAATTATTTTTTTTATATATTTTGGAACATTTGATTTAACTTTTAATATGTATAATTCATAAGCAGGCGTTTTCTCATATATATCCATTAAATTTCATGTTAAAATGTTGTGTTTTAATATTTTTAGAGATTTAATCAAATACTGCCCATTAAAATGAAATTTCGTTCTTTTTTGTTTAATTATTTTCTTTATGTAGAATGATTAAAGTTAATCATAAAGATTCAGTTAGAAAACAAATTGGGTGTAGATTTTTGCAGGTTTAGTTGTTATTGGTGTTTTTAAATGTTATGTTTTATGTGCTTTTTAAACTTTAGGCTTTTTCTTAAAAAATGAAAATTTTGTTTTATTTGACGGATCATCCGGCTTAATTGTTTCTACCAGAAAACATTTATATGATGTGATAAAAACGTATTCTGAAGTTGGATTTACAAAAATATTTGCTAGATTAGGCTTGCTGTGAGGAAGGTCAGCTCGAAGAATTTTAATCTAAAATTTATGCCGTTTAAGGTTTGAATTTGAATTTAAAATTTTAAATCTTACTTTGATTTGTTAACAGGCCTATTTCATACATTTGATTTTAAGAGCAGATTGCTTCAGTCTATTAGATTTGAAAAGGATTTTTTTCAGAAAAAATGAACCTTGCCTAAACGGAATCTTTGAAATTCCCAACAAATCCGGGTCTGGTCGGCCCTCTAAATCGTTTGATGGGCTCTTAGTGTTCGTAGTAAATTTAGCCGAAGAACTTTGTGAATATCATCAAATAAAAGAGCTTACTTTAGCTTGTTATTAGCATTTGACCACCTTATAACAACGCTCAGGATTCTTCCGGTTAAAAAAAACAAAATCTTTTTCGAAAGAAGCAGTCGAAATGCTTATATCTGAGCATCCAATTTTAACTCCATTAAATGAATCTGAACAAGAGAGCGAGTTTTTTTCAGAGTCTCGCTAAGAATAACAATTCATTTAAGAAAAAAATCTTAAAATTGACAAATTAACGTTATTTTGAATCAAAAAACATGTTTTATTACTTAACACAAATATCAAATGCATTTTAAATGTCGCCATAAAATATGGTTTCAGATAGAGGAAAAAAATAATTTTGTCTCGTTTTTTCATGCATTAACGGCACTTCACATAAATAACGTTTTTAAACAAGTTTGATTTTTCTCAGAACCGGCTCCACCAATTTCCCCAAAATTCATATTTTAGATTATTCAGATGCGGTTAACATGGCTACATACCCAGTTTTTTCAGCTAAAAGATCGAAAAACGGTACTTTCGAAAATCCGACTTATCTAAGGTTAGTTCATTTCTTACCTGATAGCAAACTCTGTTGTTCTCTAAATAATCGTACAGTAAAAAGACTTTAAACCGGCAACCTCTAATATCCGGATATTTGTTAAATCTACACTCTAATATCCGCAATGTTCGTAGTAAATGTATGTACATACTGATGATTTTACACAATCATATAAATGTTCAAATAAAATACACACGTGCTTGCAAAATGTTCACTTAAATGTATTTATATATGAATTAAATTGAATAACATATAAATATATACCTATAAAAACTGTTTTATTTTCGAAATCTCTTAACCTTCAATATCCGGAAAAATCGATTATCCGGATCCGGATCGGTCCCTAGCATTCCGGATAAAAGAGTTTTCACAGTACAATAAAGTTTTGAAAAAAAAGACATTTTAAAATTATTTTATTTTAGTTTACTTGAAAACGCACATACCGATTTCGATCAAAATGGAGTGAAATTGATATTTCGGAAATTATTGCGTTCTTCATCTTCCATTGGCATCACCGAAAATGGTATTTTTTAAAATTGTTCACTTACATCCTTAGCAATACCTCGTACTCCGTTTTAAGCTTAATATTATTTTTTTAACTTAACATTGCAATACCCGTTACTATTTCCTTGAGCATAATTTTACAAAAAGAGGTCTATCGATTTTGACCGAAATACATATTCAGGATAATAAAAGAATTCTAAATAACATCCCATACTTAGTTTTTCTTAAAAAATCCTTATAAAGCCGCACTAAAAATATTTCTATAAAATGACTACCCAAATCCCGATCTACTGTATATTTTTGTATAATTACTTACTTTCTTTCAAATACAATAACAACTTTCTATACAGATACAATAACAACTATGCAAAACTTCATTTTAGCAACTATCGTCCACTTCTGCTCTTCTTACAAACATACTCACACCATCAAATAACCAACAACCACCTATTACTTACACGATTGAAAACACTTGATTGGTATTCCGCCCCGACTGTCATACACTTTAATCGGCTTCTTTGTATATATCAGCGTAAGGATTTCGGTATATCATGAACCATACTCCCAACAATGCATAGGCACGGAAACCAGAATAACCAATGTATTCTAATCAAAAACAAGAACTAGCCCTTACAGAAACGGCTGCTTCGCTTCGCCTTGTAGATACATGTCCAAATATCGTGTAAGCAGCGTTGCCAGATAAAATATCTGAAAATCTTGTTTTTCCGAAATAAAAAATCTTTTTTTTTTTCAAGATTTTCTCGATATATAAAAATAACGAAATATAAAATACATTAATAACTTAAATTGAATTTATTTTTTCGACAGAATTATAGTAGTTAGGTATATAAATATATAGATAAATCACATAAATATCGAATAAAAAAAAAAAAAAACTTAGATCATAAATTAATGTTATTGCTGTTTAAAAAAAAATAATTAAAATAACTGGATTTCGGTGCCGCTTCATTAAATCGCAACAAATGCTTTGCAAAGATTTAACTTTCAACTGTTGCAGTAGTCAAATGATTACAAATTTTTGTTTTATTAAAATTTACAGCAGAAAATATTCTTTCAACATTTGCGGAGAATGTGGAAGCAATAAAAAATAAAATCTTTTAAGAGTGGATATACGAAGTTTCCATCCGCTGTTTTTACTCATAAATATTTTCCAAAAAATCACTAGTTGATAAAATATCAAATCCGTTGAATTTTATGTTTCTTTAGAGTTGATAAAAACTTAAAAAACAGAAATTGTGCATGGGCTCTGTTCGACTCACATTATACAAATAATAATGCAATTAATAGAAAATGTTTTGTCTTCAATAGAAAAGGTTTAAATTTGTTAGTTTTAAAAAATTCTTAATACTAAAAATCTTGAAATTTGATGAATTCAAGGTAAAAAGTCTTCTTCATATTTTGGAGCTCAAATATCTTGAAAAAAAAAAAGATATATCTTGTAGTCTGGCATCGCTGCGTGTAAGCTATGTAAGAGCCCGTGGACAGGACTTGCTTTTTACTGATAGCTTAAGCCATGTGAAATGAATATGCTTAAGCCAAAATTGCACTACATTTAATTATATTCTTATGTTTTCTGTACGGTTTGTTTGTCTAGATTCTAGAATCACTTCTGAGTTTTTGCCCAATAAAATAAAATCAACCAAACCGTTGATATGAACGAGAAAGTTTTGAGTGAGGTGCGGTGCGACCCAGTCGTGCACTTTATATCCATTTCGTTTACTTTTATTCACTTCTCCACGAAAATCGTTATCTTAAGAGAAATTCAAAAATTCATATTTACTCCTCAGGTTTGACAGAAATGAAGGGCAAGTACATATAGTGCCATGTTAGCATTTTTGATTATTATAGATTTTTATTCATCCCGGTTCAAAGCAATTGTGCTAAGTGCTTTTACTTTGCTACAACATTTTACTCAAAGAAAATGCCAGATTTTATTCATACGACCCAATACTTAGCCATATTTACAGACAGACAGAAATGCTAGGTCCACTCCTGTATTCCTCTATCGGCATAGTGTTAAAATTGGTAAATATCCCGAGTTTGAATTTTCGGATAAAAACGAAATTTCTAAAATGCAAAACCGAGAATGTTAAAGATGGTACCCAGCTATTATCGAATAAGCAGCACTTTTTATATGGAATTTTTCCAAAGCTCTATATTTGTAAATACATTTGGCTGGTTTACCCACAGTTAAGTGCTGCTCACCGATGACATATGTCCTCTCTTTCTCACCCGTAGAATTTCGATCACCTATGCTACATTTTTATAAGGAAGGGGCCTTTTGTAAATGGCTTTCTTCAACCCAATTATGATACCTGGGACCTATAACAATACATGACAAGTTTAAATTCACTTCTCCAACTTGCTTGTCCGACAAGTACAAATCAATTCTGTAACAAAACGTAAACCGTTGCACTAGTCAAAAGTATATAATTCACTTGACTCGTCAGCATTCTTCGACAGGTGTTTAACATGTGAAGATGCCAAAAATCACGGCGCACAAAAAAATGCTTTTATAACTAAAAAAAATGATATCCTTTTTGGTGCTTTCAGTGATGAACAGAAAAGAAATTTTTCAATATACAGATGATCACTGACGTTAAAAAGGAATTCTTTGCTTGAAAACATTCAGCCTGTGGCAAGGTTCATTTGTATCACTATCAAAGTCGGAATCAAAAAAGTATATTTTTATTTATATACTTCATTTCGTGGCTTCCAGTTGGTAGCGCTAGCATTTGACACCTGTCAAACTCAGCTGTCATTTGAAGTCGAATGTCCGCCATTTGCGATAATGGATCGCTTAACAATCGAACAAAGCGTTAAAGTCATTAAAACTTACAACGAGCCATACAACGCGACCAATTGTGGCTTGCGTGAGAAGTTTTCTGGTCGCTTAAGTTCACGTTTTGGCGACGTTAAATTTGCCACCATGCGATTTGACACCGGTAGATTTTTTTCTGTATGGCTTCGCAAAATACCGTGTTTACGCAAATAATCCCCGAACTGTAAACCAACATTACTTAAGTTATGGCCGAAATACCGCCCGAAATGTGTCAAAAACTACCGCAAAAGAATCGCATGCTGTGAATCTTCCCGATGCCGCCATTTGAATGAAATTGTATTTCGCAATTAATGGCGACGTCGAAACTTTATAATAAAATACAATTTTCATGAAAAATGTATCGCTGTGAGTGTTTTATTTAGATTTACTTTCGAAACCGAAAAATTAATGACCCTATATACCGGTCTAGTACAAATAAATCCATTATTTTTGTATGAAATTGAAGGATTTATTTAGTGTATATAGAATGATCCGATCTAAGTCAAATATGCGCCATTTTGTTCGAAAACTTTCTGCCATTTTAAAGGTAATTTCATTATACCTCTCTCATAGAAACCCTGGTCCTTATGATCGAAAAGCAACCGATTTTCGCAAACCTCTTGAAGCGAATTTTTCACCAGCAAAATCGTTCGCCATGGACAGGAACAGGTAGTTATCACTTGGTGCTAAGTCCGGACTCGGACTATATGGTGGATGCATAAGAACCTCCCGGGGCTTCCGACGAGTAACTGACGAAGTGAGTGACCTGACGTATTTTCTCTTTGCAAGGGTTCATTTTTGACACGTGCGCAAACGAAACTAAATTAATTAAATGCAAAACTGTCAAAGCAGATTTTTTGTACTAACTGTAATCTTTACAACGACATCTGTTGTAAATGAATGAAACAAAAACCAAACCAGATATTGTGTACTAAAGATAAATATGGATTACTTTTTATACACCAAAATTAAAAATGCGCTAATCAGCTTTTGACAATATTCAAATCGCCTGTCCTCATTGATCCACAGTTCTACAAGTGTGTTTTGACACATGTCGTGTTCTGTGACAGAAAGAGAGAAATTAAATAATTACCCACTTGACATTTTTTATTAGCATAATTGTCACAGTGTTCACGAAATTGTCGTTTTGTGTTACAAGTTATCGAAATCCACTTGTCCTACAACTACTTGTCGCGTTGTGTTACAGGCCCCATTAGTCTTTAAAATAACTATTTCTAAATTACAGAGAACTCAGTTTGCATGGCAGTTCCTTTGGGGCTTAAGGAAACAACTATTTAAACTTTCCACTTTCTTAAAAATCACTATACAACTGGAAATATATGAGGTCCTCGCAAATATAGTATAAAAGGCGTAACAAAGTGAATTTTTCAAAGCAAAATCAAAAAAGTTTTTGTATCCTTCCGACGGAAATAAGCTCAGTTATCCTCCTGCACCAACAACTGGATTAGCTGTAGCACTTAAATAATGGATACATTCAATGTACACTCATATTTCCGCACTCGTTTAAGTGCCAACGAAAACCCTATTTGAATACCAATCGTAAATAGTTTCATATGTATTCAGATTGCCAAATACTTCCCCTCACTTCAAATTCACTGCGCCACCAAAGCATCTCTAATTCAACTCCGGCTATTGGTGTCCAGTTTCCACAGAAACGAGACGGATAGCCAACAATAGTTAACGCTGCCGAACTGATCCGTCCACATCCGACTTGATTGGTTCCCCAACCACCACTTGGTTCGAATCAAGCGTAAACAAAACTACTACCAACTACTGTGGCGATCGCACAACCCCACTCAACCTAACCCACTCTAACCTAACGGGTATAGACGTCGCCTGCATTGTATTTAAACATGTAAAGTAGGTATATTTTCATTTCCGCGCCGGCCGATTAGATAAGGCCCTGTTTGCTCCCACTCCGAGTGTCCGGCTTTTAGGATACCTAATAGTCCTGCCGCAAATTATAAGCGAATGAGAGATGACGGCAACTCAGTCTGTCAGCAACGGATGTATATCTATCCACGTGAGGTGCTGCCTAATAAGGTCGAGTCGGAACGCGTTTTAAATTGAAAATTCGGAATGCATTCCAGTAACGTATATCTGAAACTTCCGCTTCGATGCAAATATATAACCGATGTTTCTGTGTGTGTGTACCTGAGGTGTATTTTTTTACTTTTTGTTATTGGCCAATTCGCCCTCAAGAGTGAAGAAATCAAATAAAATAAATCACACACAATAAATGGGTCGTATATCCTGAGTAAATTGCCTTTGACATCCTTACGCCAGGGAGTTATATTGTTGATTTGTTTACTGCTCGCTCTTGTGCTGGCTCTCGCTCCAACAGAGGGCGAGACACAGTTTATGATTGTAAATTACGGCAGTAAAATAAAACAAATTTGTTTCTGTACACAGACACACTCTCATACTATATTCGTCAATTGTTTTTGTCAAAGTGGAACATAAAATTGTGACAGCCAAAACAGTTGCCAGATGAAAGACATGTTGAGTCGTAAAAGTATTTATACGGTTTCGCTGTGAGATGAATGACGGTATTAAAACTTGCTGAAGATCTTCTACTTTTCTTCGGATAGTATTCCCCTGAGAAGGGGTTGACGGGTTTTATATGTGCAAGAATGGTATTGTGCCAATTGGACCCATGGGAGTTATTATGGGATTATTTTGAAACAATAAGTCATTGGACTTTATGGCTGGATAGATGATTGACGCACTCTTCTAAATTAATATTCCAGTGGGGGTCTTTTGACGATATGAATATGAAAGCGGATGTTTCTGGTCAAATAACGATCAGCAAATCGACTCATCGCATTGTAGTGGAAAAGGTAGTAAACAAGTTTGGTTTATCGCTGTCCACGCGACTTTAACTTAGTAAACGAGAATGGTACCGATGTGACTTACTAATAATCATTTTTAACCTTTACACTAAATATTTTCTAGGTCGCAAGAGGTAATTTTGTATGGAAAATTTCTCCATTGTGAGTTCGAAAAATTTATAATTATTAGTTTCGGGGATTGTGTTTGCTCTATTGTTGTACCATTTATTTGAACTGCATATCAGAATCTATTTCATAATTTCAGGTATCACAGGTCCCTCATTTTTTGACAAATTTTTTGTGTCTGAGATTTTTGGAGGTTTTTCGGTTGACGAGATTTTCTAACCGTTTGTTTACCTGTTTTAGAAGATGTTCTCGATGATTTCTTGACCTCTTTTTGAATTCACTTAAGAAGCGTTTTTGACCTGTTTTTTATACGCATTTTCTAAAGTTCTTTTTCCGACTTGTGTTTCACATGTTTTGTGACTAATTTTTTACCAAATTTTCAGGTGCAATTTTTGTGCAGGATGCAATTTTGACCCGTTTAGTGAAAGGAGTTAGAAGTTTTATTTAAAGCATTTCGATCCGTTTTAGAAGAGTTTTTCACGAGTTTATGTACACGTTTTTTGAGTTGCTTTATAGGCGGTTTCTGATCCATTCATGACTCTTTTTAAAGATTTTTTTCGATTTCTTTTGGAGTCGTGCGTTGATTCGTTTTTGGACGCGTTCATAAATACCATTTCAGATCCAATTTTGATGCCGTTTTGAACGTGTGTTAGACGCACTCTTAAACTCGTTTTCGGACACTCTTTTGAAGCATTTCTTAAGTAGTTTTGGGATGCATTTTTCGCGCTTTTTGTGAAAAGTTTTCGAAGCATATTGACCCGTTTTTGGAGCAGTCTTAGAAGGCTTTTCTGACATCCAACTAGGGAGCTATTTTTAAACCATTAGAAGAGCTATTTTTAAATCTTTTTAGTCCGTTTAGAAGCGACTAAATGTCCCCAATACTACAGAGTGCTTAATCAAACAACATCATCTTCGATTGTACAAACAGACTCTTCGCGCCCTGGAACTGAACAATTAAAACAGTAAATAGAGTACACACTCGGCAAACATTTCCACCTTTATTCTCCCCCATCAGCGACTCACAACTTCTGAAATATAAACCTCAACCATTTAAGCTTAAGCGACAGCAGTTCCAAGCAAAAAATCAAAAACGATCCCAACAGCATGGCCCCAAATAAGTAGTAAATCGCTGTAAGCTCGCTCTGATCAATTGACACCTCCAATGGCGGTCGCTTCGCCGTCAGATACGTCAAATCGATTGATTTCTTCACCCAGCTGTCCATTAGTCCGACAGCATTAAAACGATGCACCAGCAAGTTAACCCGATCGGCCAAAAACGAGTGCTTCGGAAAATAGATGCACGAATTCTGTAAAAACATCTTATCCTTCAAAACCGTCATCAAACCAACTTTCCGGTGATTAACCAAATAATCCCAGATTATTTCAGCCGGACCAACAGTTGCGAGTTTCTCATTTGCGTGGTCTTGCAGGTATTGAAAAATTGTAGCTGCCTTCGCAAATGCCTTCCGCATAATGAAGTAACCCAAACCCGTCTCGTTGAAGAACGTCGTCTGATTCAGCAACGCAAATGTATCGCTATGCAGGGCTAAAGTGTAGTTTAGCTTCACAACTTCACTGATCGTAGAAGGTGCCCTCCTAAAGAGGTTGTTCCGTACGAGGTGATAGACAAAGGCCTGGTACTCTGTACGTATGACCAAGGTGAATAGCATCCAAGACAGAATGAACATTCTCACTGAATTGTGCCCCGGTCCTATGCTGATGGGTATGCTCAAAGTGCTGGCAATCAGGTTGAAAAGAATGTTGCGATACTCCACAGTAGGCCACCACAGGCGGATCAATCGGGCAATACCATACAACAGTGCCAGGACGACAAGAAAAGCGGCCATTAAAGCCATCGATGCTTTTCCCTTGAATGGGAACCACACGCACCCAACTGGGGTATATACCGACGACGATGTTGCGAAAATGACCACATTCGCGGATTGAAAATAGAACTCTGAACCTGTGAGTATACCGCTGTGTCTTTCAAGGAAAAACAAGCAGCCGATACCTAAGTCGACTTCTCTTCTCTGGAGCTGCAAATAAGATAAGGTAAGAGGGGGAATTACTCCAGAATTAAACGTTCTCACCATTCCCGTGGCCCCCGTGCTGTAATTTTCATATATCCGACCCCTCCCCTCCTCATTCGGCGGTATATACACTTCCACACTAAAGTTCATCAGCTTACTCAGTTGCATGAGCAGTTTACCTTCGAAGCCGCCAATCAAATAGCGACCACTTGGGCCCAGAGTCAAAGTTAGATACGGCGGGATATTCAGCACAGCCACTCTCACAGGACACCCGTACATGTTAGCGACTTTCTGTGGAAACAGATCATCATTCGCCATCGTCCCGTTGTAATAGCGATTGATCTCAACAGGGATCACCTTGCCGCAGTGCGACTCCGTATAGGGAAAGTACGTGTAGACTACAATCTCGCCCGAGGACCACTGCACCTGAATGTTCACGTTGACAATAAAGTTTCTCCAGCAGTAGTCGAGGATTTTCTGAATTATCCCGAGCAGATATCGGTCCCGAGTCTGTAGAAAAATGTGGTAGTACTCACTGACGTCGTAGTTTTTAACCTTCGCAGCTAGGTCTATTTTTCTGGAAAAATAAAATGAAAAAAACCACAAGGACATGATATACTGAAGCGCCTTACAGAAATGCCTCCCACGAATCGATCAACAAGAGATTATAGAGCCTCTCCCCGGATTGGCTGGGACTGGACTCCTTTTTGTTGTCCACAATTTGGGCCTTGATGTTGGCCCACTTACCGAAAAGGATGTCCTCTACATTCTTGTAAAAGTCCAAATTGGTCTTCTGTTCACATGACAGCACGAGTATGAAGGTAGAACTGCGTGGCACGAAGAACTCTTCAACGACATACAACAACGACTGCGCGACTTCGTAGTCTATATCGCGGTCGCCTAACTTAGCGCCCGAGTTAATCGAATAGAATGCCAGCAGAGGCAGGATATTCATTTTGGATTACTATCTGCCGGAAAAATAAGCGGAATGTGAGTACTTGTCTGCGGTTTACCAATAACTACTCGTGGACAAAGAACCAAGTAAAAAAGGGTAGCAGATAGTAAACAATGGGCCACGTTGGGAGTCATTAGGGTTTTGTTTGACAAGTCATTCCCCTGCTCGTCAAAAAGTTTTGCAAGTGTGGACCGCAATTAAATGCCAATCAAGCCATAGACTGCTTGATTGAACACCAAGAAATTCAAACTAATACTTGCAACTTGGAATCGACTTACCATTTTGTTGACTTACAAAAGTGGTAGCCCCATCGCTTTTAGAGTTCCAAATAAACATGACAATAGGGTGACTTATTTCGGCCAACTTGAAGTAGCACAGTGTCCTTGTGTTGTCTCCGGATCGACAAATATTAGATATGACATTTGCGAGTATCAATAAAAGGGGAAAAAACAGCAAAACTCTCGGTAGTTTGTGGCAATTCGACTTCGAATTCTGAGCTTTTCCTTAGCCTTAACTCACGAGAAACTTTGCGCTCTCTTCGAATCTTTAACAGATATTTCGTCACATAATTCAGTTTAACTCGAATTTCAACTCGGAATGCCGCCAGAGTATGGATCCAATAAATTACATATGCATATTCAAAGCTGCACCCAAGTCTGTCCTTTGGAATCTCATTTCCACGTGGTCGCGGATCGACTGCCTCACAGCTCACATCTGGCGGAAAGCACGTATGATTTATTTTAAGAGATTGAGAGAATAAAGGGAAAATTTCAAATTTCCTCAGGGAAATATATTCAATGAACATTACAGAGCTGGACATTGTACAATGATTGGTATGAACAAAATAGAAGATTCTTTTGAATTCAAAATGAAAGCTAGTATAAGTTCCCATCACGATTTGAAACTATGAGCTTTACTCGTGTACACATAATGGCAGTGTGATATTCGTTTTATATAATATGTAGCATCACTCATCCATCCCAGCAGGTGCTATTAAAAATACTGCAAAGGTAAAACCTTGTCAGTTTACTTTCATGGCGATTGCTATCTACGAAAACCAGAATATCCTACAGCCTTACAGCAAATAGGTGCAAATTCATTTAACTCTGTATTTTTTTTTATTCGGAAATAGAAAAGTACCGTACCTAAGGCCAAACATCCGACTTGGTTTCGGTCTTCTGTTGTGTGTGAATTTCATCTAAACCTTTGATGGAGGTGCTAATTGAAATACCTAACCTCTGTTCCGGAAGCGCTCTTGGCGCACACCCATGCCGTATGTAGAGGGATACACGTAGCGAAAAGCACAATCCGTTTGCCTGTGGAATAATATCTAATCAGGATGTTACCTAGACAGAGGGTAGATTCGCGTCATTTTGACTGTTTCGCAACGGATTTCACAATTCAATCACTACGATGGCAATCGTACTCGTACATAGGAACGGTAATGCCTGCAGGAAGGAAGCGAACACTGGAAATTGCAAATGAAAAGTTAGTGGCATGTTTGTGCTGGCGCTTTTAATTGCCAAATTGCCAGATCATTTGGAAAAATATTTTCATAATCCCAACAAGGGCAGTAGCCACTTGACAATTAGATGAGCGGCCTATGAATAATTGTACGTTTTGCCTTAAGAAATGGGATTTTAGAATTTCCGCCAGATGTGAGCAGTGAGGCAGTCGATCCGCGACCACGTGGAAATGAGATTCCAAAGGACAGACTTGGGTGCAGCTTTGAATATGCATATGTAATTTATTGGATCCATACTCTGGCGGCATTCCGAGTTGAAATTCGAGTTAAACTGAATTATGTGACGATATATCAGTTAAAGATTCGAAGAGAGCGCAAAGTTTCTCGTGAGTTAAGGCTAAGGAAAAGCTCAGAATTCGAAGTCGAATTGCCACAAACTACCGAGAGTTTTGCTGTTTTTTCCCCTTTTATTGATACTCGCAAATGTCAGAGGGAACTCAGCCCTGCGGCACACCACATTTGCTTGAAAAGGAGTTCACATATCTAATATTTGTCGATCCGGAGACAACACAAGGACACTGTGCTACTTCAAGTTGGCCGAAATAAGTCACCCTATTGTCATGTTTATTTGGAACTCTAAAAGCGATGGGGCTACCACTTTTGTAAGTCAACAAAATGGTAAGTAGATTCCAAGTTGCAAGTATTAGTTTGAATTCCTTGGTGTTCAATCAAGCAGTCTATGGCTTGATTGGCATTTAATTGCGGTCCACACTTGCAAAACTTTTTGACGAGCAGGGGAATGACTTGTCAAACAAAACCCTAATGACTCCCAACGTGGCCCATTGTTTACTATCTGCTACCCTTTTTTACTTGGTTCTTTGTCCACGAGTAGTTATTGGTAAACCGCAGACAAGTACTCACATTCCGCTTATTTTTCCGGCAGATAGTAATCCAAAATGAATATCCTGCCTCTGCTGGCATTCTATTCGATTAACTCGGGCGCTAAGTTAGGCGACCGCGATATAGACTACGAAGTCGCGCAGTCGTTGTTGTATGTCGTTGAAGAGTTCTTCGTGCCACGCAGTTCTACCTTCATACTCGTGCTGTCATGTGAACAGAAGACCAATTTGGACTTTTACAAGAATGTAGAGGACATCCTTTTCGGTAAGTGGGCCAACATCAAGGCCCAAATTGTGGACAACAAAAAGGAGTCCAGTCCCAGCCAATCCGGGGAGAGGCTCTATAATCTCTTGTTGATCGATTCGTGGGAGGCATTTCTGTAAGGCGCTTCAGTATATCATGTCCTTGTGGTTTTTTTCATTTTATTTTTCCAGAAAAATAGACCCAGCTGCGAAGGTTAAAAACTACGACGTCAGTGAGTACTACCACATTTTTCTACAGACTCGGGACCGATATCTGCTCGGGATAATTCAGAAAATCCTCGACTACTGCTGGAGAAACTTTATTGTCAACGTGAACATTCAGGTGCAGTGGTCCTCGGGCGAGATTGTAGTCTACACGTACTTTCCCTATACGGAGTCGCACTGCGGCAAAGTGATCCCTGTTGAGATCAATCGCTATTACAACGGGACGATGGCGAATGCTAATCTGTTTCCACAGAAAGTCGCTAACATGTACGGGTGTCCTGTGAGAGTGGCTGTGCTGAACGTCCCGCCGTATCTAACTTTGACTCTGGGCCCAAGTGGTCGCTATTTGATTGGCGGCTTCGAAGGTAAACTGCTCATGCAACTGAGTAAGCTGATGAACTTTAGTGTGGAAGTGTATATACCGCCGAATGAGGACGGGAGGGGTCGGATATATGAAAACTACAGCACGGGCGCCATAGGAATGGTGAGAACGTTTAATTCTGGAGTAATTCCCCCTCTTACCTTATCTTATTTGCAGCTCCAGAGAAGAGAAGTCGACTTAGGTATCGGCTGCTTGTTTTTCTCTGAAAGACGCAGTCGTATACTCACAGGTTCAGAGTTCTATTTTCAAACCGCGAATGTGGTCATTTTCGTAACAACGTCGTCGGTATATACCCCAGTTGGGTGCGTGTGGTTCCCATTCAAGGGAAAAGCATCGATGGCTTTAATGGCCGCATTTCTTGTCGTCCTGGCACTGTTGTATGGTATTGCCCGATTGATCCGGCTGTGGTGGCCTACTGTGGAGTATCGCAACATTCTTTTCAACCTGATTGCCAGCACTTTGAGCATACCCATCAGCATAGGACCGGGGCACAATTCAGTGAGAATGTTCATTCTGTCTTGGATGCTATTCACCTTGGTCATACGGACAGAGTACCAGGCCTTTGTCTATCACCTCGTACGGAACAACCTCTTTAGGAGGGCACCTTCTACGATCAGTGAAGTTATGAAGCTAAACTACACTTTAGCTCTGCATAGCGATACATTTGCATTGCTGAATCAGACGACGTTCTTCAACGAGACGGGGTTGGGTCACTTCATTCTGGAGAAGGCAATAGCGAAGGCAGCTAAAATCTTTCAATACCTGCAAGACCACGCAAATGAGAAGCTCGCAACTGTTGGTCCGGTTGAAATAATCTGGGATTATGCGATTAAGCACCGGAAAGTTGGCGTGATGACGATTTTGAAGGATCCGTTGTTGCTACAGGATTCGTGCATCTATTTTCCGAAGCACTCGTTTTTGGCCGATCGGGTTAACTTGCTGGTGCATCGTTTTAATGCTGTCGGACTAATGGACAGCTGGGTGAAGAAATCAATCGATTTGACGTATCTGATGGCGAAGCGACCGCCATTGGAGGTGTCAATTGATCAGAGCGAGCTTACAGCGATTTACTACTTATTTGGGGCCATGCTGTTGGGATCGTTTTTGATTTTTTGCTTGGAACTGCTGTCGCTTAAGCTTAAATGGTTGAGGTTTATATTTCAGAAGTTGTGAGTCGCTGATGGGGGAGAATAAAGGTGGAAATGTTTGCCGAGTGTGTACTCTATTTACTGTTTTAATTGTTCAGTTCCAGGGCGCGAAGAGTCTGTTTGTACAATCGAAGATGATGTTGTTTGATTAAGCACTCTGTAGTAGTAGGGACATTTAGTCGCTTCTAAATGGACTAAAAAGGTTTAAAAATAGCTCTTCTAAAACACCTCTAATTGGATGTCAGAAAAGCCTTCTAAGACTGCTCCAAAAACGGGTCAATATGCTTCGAAAACTTTTCACAAAAAGCGCGAAAAATGCATCCCAAAACTACTTAAGAAATGCTTCAAAAGAGTGTCCGAAAACGAGTTTAAGAGTGCGTCTAACACACGTTCAAAACGGCATCAAAATTGGATCTGATATGGTATTTGTGAACGCGTCCAAAAACGAATCAACGCACGACTCCAAAAGAAATCGAAAAAAAATCTTTAAAAAGAGTCATGAATGGATCAGAAACCGCCTATGAAGCAACTCCAAAAACGTGTAAATAAACTCGTGAAAAACTCTTCTAAAACGGATCGAAATGCTTTAAATAAAACTTCTAACTCCTTTCACTAAACGGGTCAAAATTGCATCCTGCACAAAAATTGCACCTGAAAATTTGGTAAAAAATAGTCAAAAAACATGTGAAACACAAGTCGGAAAAAGAACTTTAGAAAATGCGTATAAAAAACAGGTCAAAAACGTTTCTTAAGTGAATTCAAAAAGGGGTCAAGAAATCATCGAAAACATCTTCTAAAACAGGTAAACAAACGGTTAGAAAAAAACTCATCAACCGAAAAACCTCCAAAAATCTCAGACACAAAAAATATGTCAAAAAATGAGGGACCTGTGATACCTGAAATTATGAAATAGATTCTGATATGCAGTTCAAATAAATGGTACAACAATAGAGCAAACACAATCCCCGAAACTAATAATTATAAATTTTTCGAACTCATAACGGAGAAATTTTCCATACAAAATTACATCTTGCGACCTAGAAAATATTAAGTGTAAAGGTTAAAAATGATTATTAGTAAGTCACATCATTTGAGAAAAAATTAAAGCTGCGACCTTTGAGGGATGAACCATGAATGCATAGTGGAATCGTTCTTGTTCCTACAATTAATGTGTTTGTTTTTTTGAGGAAAAAATATGTTAGTGGAATACGCAAAATTTATAAACACACCAAAATAATCAAAATGTAGTTTCAATGTCAAACTCAAGTAATTCTTCTTATTTATAAATCAACCACATCTTTATACGTCCACTCACGAAGCTTATTCAAACGAGACTGCCCTGATTTTTGAGTTACAATCTTTTCATGAAGATTCCATTTAAAAGCGGAAAACAACAAAAAAAAACAATTAAAATTTCATAGAACATTTTAAATAATTGAGATAAATATTTAAATTCAATTTGAAAATAACTGCTTCAACAGTTGAACATGAATAGTGCTAATTTTTAATAAAACAAAAGACTGAAAATAATGTCACTATTTATGTGAAAAATAAAATAAAGTTGCAAAATGATGACTGCACATTTATTATTGTTTCTTCACAATTTTTTTTCTAGGAAACTGACGATTTTTTTTACTTGATTTTTTGTTTGTAATTTTTCTTACACTTTTTTAAGCGACAGTGCAGTTGTTAGTGTCGTTTAATATTGTTGTTAATAGTTTCGCCAAACCTATCATTAAAACAAAAATGGGAATCTAAAAGGAAAAATTGTTGCGAAACTTAAAGGAAATTCTATGGTGAACATGCGAACAATTTTTATATATCGATATCATAAAAATTATGTCTATCTACCCAAAATTCATTATAAAATAACTTAAAGAATATTCCTTTTCTTTATATCCTGTAATTTGAACATTAATTTCTATTCAATTATAAGAAAATCGAACAACTATTTATACAAAAAAGTAGTGAAAAATGTCAACCTGGAACTAAGAAAAACTATGGTTTACAACACAGCCCTTGATATTGAAATGTGAGTCCAGCTCAGGCTACCGAGTACCGACAAACTGGGCTGCATCCAAGTTCAAATTCAGCTTGTATGCAATTTCTCTGTTTTGGCTGAAGCTGTCAGTCTATTTAATAGTTAGTTTATCTACCTGTCCGTCAAATACGTTGCCGCAACTGTGGCGTCATTGTAGTACATTTTAATTATTTGTAAATGTTGTCCCTTCGTGTATTTCACCACGATGAAAATGTTCATTTTACTAAATATTTTGATATAGCGTGTGCTACTACGCTAATAAAATGAAATAAGTGTGTTTGCAAAAAAAGAAAATTTTGTTTATTTATTAACTTCTTTATCTTAATGCTAGCGGATAAACAATATTTTGAGTTTTTTCGGTAGGTGTGTAAACATAAAGATTTTTTGGCGTTTCAACTCTAGAGCAAGCAACATATAATTGGCCGTGCGAAAAACAGGAATTTTCGAAGTTCAAACCAGCAACACTTAGCGATTGGCCTTGAGCCTTATTGATGGTTATGGCGAAAGCAAGACGCACTGGAAACTGTAATCGCTTGAAATCGAAGGGTAAATCGGTTGAAATCATTGGAATTCATGGTATCAGCACTTCTTCTCCTTTACATTTGCCGCTGAGGATTGTGGCTTCGATTAAATTTGGAGATAGTTTTTTAACAGCAAGTCTTGTATCAAATATTAAAAGTAATATGCAAAATGATGCACAGCGCAATTAAAATAAAATGCAATTGAAAAAAATAAAAATACTTACACGTTCTTCATTTTCTAATTTTTAACTATATTACTTTTTTCACTATTTTCACTATTTTAACAATTACAGACTTGTAATAAATGAGAATGGCAAACAAATGTTAAAAAACAGAATTATGTATTCATTTTTTTTTTTAAATTTGCCTGATGCAGCAATAAAATTATTGAAAAATGTTCAATGAATACCTGTGTGGGGGAAATTCCAATTAAATTTTAAGAAGGAAATCAGTTGAATGAAATATACCTGATCGATTTCACTTGTTAATTCTATGATGACTTGTATATACCTGAACTAATTCACTTGTTAAATTCTGTAATGATGGAAATTAAACCGCATGTGATTACCAAAGCATGTTAAGTGTAGGTACCTGTTAAACGTGAATTGTTACTTAAAACCATATTATAAAATTTATTGTTTACTTCTTTACCTTTTCTATTTGTTCTAGGACTATGAGGAACGCTAAAACAATTTTTGAACAACATTATTAAATAACCTTGCAAAAAGTCTTGAATGTGATAATTTATTTTAATGCTTATTTGTTTTTTGCTTTTGGTACCATGCCCATTTAGCCCATTTTCAGTTCGACTACTAATATTTGTAATTGATGGACTCGTACAAAATTTGAAGGCTATATAGCTAATAATAATAATAATAATAATTGGCGGAACAGGTCCGTATAGACCCAAGCCTAGCTTCTCACAACCATTCGTCTTGTGTGAGTTTTTATTTTTGGGACGAATGGAAGGGATCTACAATTTTATGCCGAGTCCAAACGGCCAATTGAGAAGCTCTTTCATGACAGTTATACTCTCGGATGTTTGTCAGACGTTCGCGAGAGGTGGCGCAGCGAAAAAAACCTTAAGTTGAAATTTGGGTTTTTCTCGGGATTCGAACCTGGGACCCCTCGCTTAGTAGTCCAACACACTAACCACTAAGCCACTGCGCCTATATAGCTAATATAGAATAATAATATAGAACCCTAGATATTTAATATTAATATTAATTTTGTAAATGAGCTAAATATTCAGTTTGTATGGGAGCTGCCACGCCCACTGGTCCGATCACGCCCATTTTTCCCATGACCATTCACATTAACAAATAATCAACGTGCACAAATTTCTAAGACTATGGCTATTATAGTACTGTAGATATATGATATTAAATATTTACTTTGTAGGGGAGCTGCCACTCCCACTGGTCCGATCCCGCCCATTTTTTTCCTGATTATTCAAATCAGTAACATATGAAATACTGCAATGTTTCAAAACTCTTGCTATCACAATAGTCAAGATATATGATGTTATTCAATTTATGTCGGAGGAGCCATGCCCACTTGAAATATATATAGCCGAAAACCTAATTTGGACTATAACCTTTCAAATGAAAGCGGTTTGGGCCAAATCGGTTGGATAGTTTTAGAGTCTATAGAGGACAAACATACTAACATTGTATTTCATATATATATATAGATATAGATTGACAGTTCGGTAATCGGTTTAAAGGCTGCGTTCACACTGAAAGTTTATATTTTCAATGTATATTCCAAAGATGATATCAGTTCGTATGATGGTAGAACGTGGTTATAATTTACAGTAATAAACTATCTTAGAGTACAGTTAAGCTCTTAAATATTGTTTGCGCCTCTTTCATTTTCAAATAAATAGATTTTCAAACGCTGAAACTTTTGAATAAAGAAAAAAAAAGTTGCTCGATACAGTAACACTGTCCCACCATAAATGGCATACTATGAATAAATAACAACTCAAATGCATTCACGAAAACTACTGTCCATGTAATGCCGAGGACCATTATTTAAGCGAAAACGGCAATTGAATTAAATTTGTCAAAAATAAATCCCAACTTTGCCTTAAATGTGACATTGCGTCTCCTGCTTTAGTAATCGAAATTTTGGGATGCTGCTGCTCTAAAACAAAATAAAGAATAACACGAAATGTATTTGATTTCAAACAAGTTTTATTTATTTAAAATAAGGGAGATTTTTTACCTCGGTGAGAGTCGTCACAATGGGTAATCGATATTATTTGCTCGTTGGAATAGGCTTCCAATGAGTATACAGCTTGGAAATGCAAAAACTTGTCTACTTGGGCAACTCGACTACTTGGGAAATTTTTGTTCCCTTTACCTCCATTGCAATTCTACCCCAGGTATTCCATTTATTTTAAACAATCATCGCAGTCTTATCAAAATGTGACAATCATGTTTGATTGCAATTTTTAAAGCTCAATTGCTGTCACAACTGACGGATTGTAATTAATGTCGACGTGAAAAATACCTTCATTTAACCAAATTAAAATAAGAACAAAAGTAAAGTACAAATTCGAGATAAAACATTATGAATAAAAAATTAACGCAACTGCCAGTATAAAAATATTTAATCCGATTGTGAAATGGGCTCATTGTAATAATAGGCTTATTGCAAGCGAGTGCACTTTGCGTAAGTGATTTCGTTTTGTTTTTTTTTTCCTGTCGCAAAATTTATCCACCTCCTCGATATGTCATGCGGTTTTTAATGTTTATCTCTTTGTGTGAAAAAAAAAATGCTCCCTGCTCTTTGTAAATACACGTAATTTAAATGGCCGCAAAAACCATATTGTTGATTCTGTTCCTTTTCAGGAAATTAACTGATCAGTCATTCGAAGGTGATTGTATTAAGCCCAGTAGGATGGGTCTTTAAAATTAAATCCTTCCAAAGCTCTCATCGCCAGCCGCATTGTAGCTGTACCTGGATGACGTGTCTGACGTGCTCCTCGATCACGTATCAATTTGGGGGTACACATCGGCTCTCTCAGGAGCTCCTTGAATGTTTAATGAAATTGCCCAACTCTTGTATAGGCTGGCGTGTATTTATTGAGAAAGTAATTGTAAGTGATTTGGGCGTGTGGGTGGGTGTGATTAATCACACTTACCGTATGTCAGTTGCTTGTAAGGGGGCAAATGTGTTGCGGTAATGTCTTTGCCATATTCACAGGTCGAACATGGACAAGCAATTAGCTGCGTGCAGAAGTGGTATAACAATGAACTCTACACTGCATGACCAGCAGTTATGATTAGACTATAATGATGATTATCCAAAGCAAGGGAGGGATGCGAATGGACACGAGTGGGTTGAAGGTGTCGGGTTAAATGTAGAACAATTGATTGCTTTCGGCAGGGACGTGTTGGGCGTTCTTTAACGATGTATCAAGTTGATGAAACTTGAACAATTGTTAGTCGGATTATGGTGTAGTGTATCTTGAGTTTGTGTTAGTTAGCACTAGTTACTTTCAAGAGTTCTGTTTTTCTGAACCACGCCACAAGGCCGACTCACTTCCAAACTCAACACTTGTCAAATAAAACACCCTGCCCGCTAAAGGACAATTGCACAATTTATTTTCCATCTACGCTACGACCAAAGCAAAATCTTCTGCAACAAGCTGATCCTTTGCGATAAAATTTCTAGTGCAAATGCCACTATCGAACAAACTACTAGGATACCACAGAGCGCAAAGCAGCCCATAAAATTATCCACTACCAGCGGATTGGTTGTATCACTGGTTTGGGTTTGCATTAGACGACTAACGTTCAGTACTGAGTCCTGCCAGAAGGCGATTAGTCCGCTCTGTATGAACAATTTGAGTACATCATCGATCGGGTCGACCAAAAATGAATCCTTGCGTAAGTAAATGTACATGGGAAATATGAACAGTCGTTGTGGCAGTGATTTCAAAATCCCATCCTTGTAGTAAATGCTGTTAAAGTGTTCCAGTTGAATGTTGGTATCGATTACCATGCGTTTTGATTTGCCCGTCTGAAGAATTGCATAATGGGTATGAATTGAATGTTTTAGCTGGTGAAAGGATCTGAAAAAAAAAATAGTTTCATACAAATCATGTGTCTGAAATTAAAAAATTAATAATGGTCTGAACAAGCAGTTGCTGCTAAAAGCTGTCAATCTGAAACGGTAAAATGCACTCGTCAAAAAAATAGCAAGGTCGTCATTGCCAAAAAAAAATGTTTAAATGCGTAGTTGACCCAACAGGTCAGTAAATGAGTCTAAGCCAAGCTTCTTGTAGCCATTTCCATGTACTCTCGGACGTTTGTAAAAAGTTCTCGGCGGCCCAGTGGGAAACAAGACTTTGAACTATATTAAAAGTTGGTTGCTAAAATTTGGCGGCAAGTAATTTGTCCTATATGTTTAACAAAACAAGAAGTATTGCTTCCAGAAAGTATTCCTATGAATGAGCCTATCTTTTTACCCGACTGTACACAGAGAGGGTTATGTGTTTCGCGCGTATCCTATGTACGTTCCATCGGGACACCCTGTGGCCTAAACGGCTTGACCAACTTTGAAAAGTGAGGTGTCATAAGATACGTATTCTTTCCCGGAGTGTCATAGGCTAAACAAAAAAGACATAAATCTAAATTTAAAGAAAAACGAAAAAAAAAACAATTGTCACACAAATGTCAGTGAGAAATGTCAAGATACACTGAACTGTGAAATAAATTACGATCTTATCTATTCACAATAGCATCGCAACTCATACCCAGCCAAGTTTCGCACCTAGCGGCATCTACGTTTCTCTCTCAACTCAACATCGCAACTGACAGCCAAAAATCGCATCATTTATTTTTAGTTCATAGTGTTACCATCAAACGAATATTATATTCAGTGTTAGGTTCAAGTTTATATAGTCTAAATAAATACATTAGATTCGTTCGCGTACGCGGTTTGAATCGAACGCAATCGATATAAATCGATCGCAATCACACAAAGTCTATACACGTACCTACCCATCAAAAATGACAGAAAAAGAGAAAATTAGCAAAATAACGAGTAACGAGTGGTACCTCTCTTTGCTGGAAACAGCTCAGAGAATTTTAACCAGCAAGTACTGATAAATATGTCAAATGCACAAAGTTTTCAGGACATGCACAAAGTTGTCAAGAAATTCAAAATCCGGCTTAAAAATGAAATACACAGAACAATAAAACCTGTAAAAATAAAGAAAATTCGGTTATGGTCGAATGTTATCCTAGAACATTTTATATGTTGCAAAAACGTAAGTTATATATTTATTTGTGATATGATATCAAAGATGAAAGTTGCTCAAAGTAGCTCGATGTCTATCCACGTACTTTGGCGAGTTTTGGTAAATTTTTTGAGTTTGACGGATTTGTAGTGTTTTACTTTTTTGGATGAATTGAAGCGACCAACAAGTTTATACCGATTCCCACGCCTGAGTTGAAAAGCTTCCTTCTGTCAATTATACTTGAAATATTTGTCAGAAATTGCGCAGTGTAAAAGCCTTTAAGGTGTAATATTTGAAAGAAAGAACCTATAGTATTGCAGATTTTAAAGAACGGCTGCGCTTGAAAACCTACATAGTCTACTATGAATTACTAAAGGTTACTAGTCAACTTAAGAGCCATTGGACGAAAGTTAAGCGAAGACGTTGATGCTTAAAATTAATAATGGCGGGAAAGAGTTTTGAGCCCGTAGAAGGACCAAGGTCAAGAAGTTTGAAAATTCTCTCAATCGATACAACATCATGAGATTTTATAAGAAATCAAACAAGTGGCTGCTGGTTGTAAGTCCAACACGCCGACTCTTCGACGAGTCTTGTCAAACCCAGTGCCCGAAGCACAGAAAATAGTATATTTTTATAAGCAGCATTCCCGGATAAAAATTGTGTCGTAGCTAGTGATTGAAAGTCACGACCTTACATAGAGGTGCCTAAAAATTGAAAAAAAATATTGTACACAACAAGGCCGCCGACGCTGACGGCTTATTAACGAAAGTTCGTGCCCTAAGTAATTAATGTGTCAAAGAGATTCGATATCTGGACTATATCAAAGATTTGACCTGTCACATAAAAGATCCGATGTCTGCAATGTGTTGCGTCAACATCACAAATCGCTCTACAGTAGACACAGAAACAGGTTTACCAGTATCGTGTTTGGCCCGACAATTTAACTAAAGGCCAAATTTTCACCCTTAAAAAATTCCTTGAGAAGATTATCGCATGCTGCTAGTCGATGACGATGATGGTTGATTTCGATTCTCCGATGGACGTCACATGGTGAAATGAGCATATATCTCAACATGAACCGGATACAGAACCCTAGAAGAAGACATGACTAGCTATAAGCTATTAGCGGAAGAACATGACACTTTTGACAGTAACCTTGGAGTAGAAATATTAACTTAACTCCGGCAATGGCAAATTAGTGGAGAAGACTGCGGAGATTCGCATCGGTTTTTTCAAAACAGATCTGACTTTAAATTAAAATTTCTTTCCTATACCGTCCGTCCAAGGAACTTCCACTTGAATTTGCGTGGTGTAGCGATACTGGACTCTTGTGTTAGATTTTTTTTTCAACCGATTTTTGGTAAAGAAAAAAATTCCGCTTAATGTGGGTGTAGTCTAGATTAAAAAACGCGTCCATTAATCGACAGGGCAACATCAAGTGATAAGACGATTTTCAATTCGAAGCCTTAAACTTGAGACGATAAGAACAAAATAAAAAGCTACAACAAACCTCGAATGCCATTAAATTCCCACGAACTTGAACGCCTAGAAAAAAGAACGACAAGTGTACCCCGTCTTTATCAATTTTACCGCAGCAGCTGGAGCGATTTAGGTAGAACCACTTTACGAATCGAAAGCCCGTTTTTTTAAATAATTCAATTAACCACCGACCATGTCTGCAGGTATCAAACTCTGAAGAAACATTTTAAGCATGACTGGTAAACTTTTCCACTTGCTCCGCTTAAAATTCAAGATATTTTGTGTTGGACTGCAAGAACTGTCCTAGCGCGGGTTACGCTATGAATGAGAATAGCCAGTAACATCTTGAGCTGCAGGTACTTTCTGCAATTTTAACCAAACAATTTCAGGCACTTGCAGCACTCTCTTAAATAATCACACGAAAACAAACCCACTTACGCATCTCTACCGCCCAATGGTCCGTCCTTGAGATTCTGCAACAGATTCACTGGAACATCAATGACAAAGCCGTCGTCCAACATCCCCACGACAGTGGTGGGAAAGTTCTTCAGAAATCCGCTTTTCAGCATACCGAAGAGTACCGCATTGTAGCAACTGCACAACACCATTGAAGCTATCAGCCACTGCAGGATTATACAGCGCGATATACCTTCTTGTGGGAATCGCGCCACCGATCCGCCCAAATACACCCTGACCATTTCAGAAACTGGATATCTAACACTACTGCCAAAGACAAGATTTCGGTGTGACCTACTCCAAGCACTCAACGCCACCGACGTTAGAAGTGTCACGCCGAATGTCAGACCAATAGCTAGCCAAATGTCCAATTCAAAGGGCAAGAGGAGCCGCTGAAGTGGTGAGTACTCCTGCAGCGGTGGGACTGCGAATATCATCGCAGCATTCAGATACGCGATACTGGACGAGAAGAGGGCCATTGCCTTTGACGCCGATCCAAAGCCCCCGAGGGTAATGTTGGCTTCGCTTTCGTAGAGCTATAAGAAAATCGGCTAAGAAAAGTTAAAGTTAAAACTCTATGCAAGAACTCACCATTTTAAGAGCGCCTGTCAAAGTTCCGTCCGGCTTCTGGAAGCCCCTTTGCTTGGCATCGATAATGACAACGGAGAAGTTCAGCTTGTCCGCAATACCGTACAGTACTTTTATGTCGATGCCTGTTGCTATTACTCCATCTTTGCCATGCTTCAGGAAGACGTGAGGAGGAAAGGGAAATGTCACCACTTTCAAAGGACAGCCGAAGAAGTTGTTAAACTTCGGGGGAAACAAGTTCAAAGCGCCACTACTGCGTCGCCGGACATTGAATGTGCTCTGCAAGACCGGGATCACTTTAAAGCAGTAGCTGGGGCTTACCGGAAAGTAGGTGTAAAATTCCATGAGTCCGGTTGAACCGTTTCTCAAAAGAACCACAACATTCGCAATGTAGTGTCGGAAGAACTCGTCAAAGACCGTCTGAATCAAGTTAATGGCTGCGTCGCCTTCAAGCTTTCCGCTTATGAAGACCAAATGCTTGCCGTTGGTGGCGTACTCTCGGGCACGCAAAACTGGCTCCAACCTCTCGAAAGCTTCAATCGAATCAATCAGCAGGAGGGTGAACTTTCTCTTTTCCCTCGGTCTGTCGCCGAAGCCGCTGACGTCATCCAGACGAATCAGAAAGTTCCGTTTTGTCTTCAGCAGAAAGTTGTTAATAATCAGGGCTTGCTGATGCGCACTTCTATTACTTATTGACGAGTAACTAACGTGGAAACTGGATGACGATTGGTAGTCCATATTTTCGACCACGTGGACCAAGCTGTCGATGACGACAGTACTTGCCGATGGTAAGTTAAAATGTCTATAGCCCGCAACCAGCAGTAACACTAGCAATAGAGCGAAGAGCCTCATCAGAAGTGCTACCATTTTGTCTATTTTATCGAATCGAACTACCAAATGGCAATGGTCTCCGACTCAGATTTGCCAGCGTGTTTTATGCGCCACGGCAAGACATTCAGAAAATGCATTTCGTGTTGAATTTGGTTGGAGGGGGCGTATTGGATAATGCCAAAGCCTGCAATTGCATGACACATTAGGTGCATTTAAAAATTCATAAAATCGCTAACTTCCTATCCAATGGGGGGTCACGTAAAGTGCTAAATGCACATACGTTGTATGCGATAAATATATTGTCACGAAAAAATCACAAGCTTTGACTTGATTTTTATCGGACTCTTTAGCTTTGAAAATGCATCCGCGTGACAGCTTAAACTAACAGAGGCAGATGTAGAAACAGGAGTGCCAAATTCATCAAATAAAACAGTATGAAATTAAATGTCACAGGGGAGTATTTATTGCGCAATGGTTTTCACTATATAATGTGGGAAGTGTAACTAATAGCGGTGTAGGGAGCCCGCTGTTTGTTATGCATCAAGGACACTTTTAAAGGGAAGAAATTACTATGTCAGCTAATTATGCAACCAGTATTTACTGATGTGGCACAGTTCCAATGCAAATCTTATATTTTTCCGACGTTTCACATCGATTGGAATAAAATGTTTCTGACATTTTCCGATCCAATTTTTTCTTCGACAATTTGGACACGATAATGAACTCCGACCCTTGGCAACATTTTTTGACAAACAAAATAATTGTTCGAAGCGATTTTTAAAAGATTCCCACGTCGACTCCTTTTTCTGGAGTGAATTTTGTCCAAATGGTTACGAACGGGGGTTGATTTTGAATGGATATTTTTTTAAGAGTAAATTTTAGAATGATTTTCTATGCAAGCTTCAACACCATAATCCCGTAAGCATCTATTAAATATATTTCAGTCTCGTTCGTTATGTTCGTTATCGGAATTAACCAGACAAATCACTCCACGAACTAAGAATTGCACCTTTGACGCAATTGTTAAAAAGATTGGGTAAAAATTTGTTGAAGAGAGTTCACGTACTTATCTTTTAGTCCTTCGAGCACATTTTTTTGCAAATTTTTAAGTACTTCGGTCTTAAGCTATCTGTACAGTTTTTGACATCATTTTCGTATGAATTATGTGCCAGGTACTAAAACCGGCTGCACTATTTTTGAAGTCTATTGTTAAAATTTTTATACACACTAGAGGGGTTTTGACAGATTTTGCCCAAAAGACAACCAACTTATTATAGCCACGAACGTGATTGCCTGCACGTCTAAAAAATCGTATAAAAAAGACCTCAACATTTCTTGAAAATTAGGTTAAATAACGCGTCACAAGTTCCAATTAAAATTACTTTATTAATCGACTTGATCTTATCGAAAGTCTTCCTCCAGAATCAGCTTTAAATGCTGCCCCAAAGTTGTTACCTTAGACTCTGTCAAATTAGTTTCAAAGACCGTCTTCAAAATCCAACTTAAAATGTTTCTGTAATCGTTCTAAAAAAATGGACTCGAAATTTAGGGGAACAAATTATTGAATTTGATTTAATCGCCCAAAAGATAGCCTATAAAGTTCGTAGGCATTGACTTCAAGATTGCATCACTGGAAGGCACAAGCATCGCATATAAAAGTAACCTTAATAAACGACCTTCAGAACAGGGCTAAAACACTTACAGACATAGACAGAAAATTTGGACACAAATCGCCTTAAAATTCATTGCAAATACAAATTGTGTTCTAAATGGCTTCAGAAATCTGTTTATAAAACCGGTCCACGTCCCAAAAATGTTTCCACTACAATGCGACAAAAAATCATTAAAAAAAAAAAGAGTTTTCCAAATATTTTTCGAAAAGTTGGCGTAAAACTTGGCAGACCACCAGAAGTAACTTTAAGAATTTAAGTTTTTGTTGAATCATTTTACGATTCGGTTTGATAAAAGTAAAAAAATCTCGCTAAAATTGACATAGAATTAACCAAAAATTTTGGAGTTTTTCTAGATCTGCAACCTCAACAATTCAACCGTAATTCACATCATTCTAGGAATGCCCTTCATTTTACCCGTAAGCATGTTTTGGGTCGTAGGAAATATAGACACTCACGCATTAGCCGTACAAACTGAAAATCGGCAAATAAAATTCCCGGATATATCCCATAAAACTGACAAAAGAATCGGCTACAAATTTTAAGCAATTTTTTCAAACGGATTTCAAAGAAAATTTCTTTAAGTTTAAGAAACAAGTAACTACCATATTTGTAAGTGTTTTTGGAAGTCTTATAGTCTATTTACAAAAAAAAAATCGTTCTGAACGTTCTCTCGAAAACTGTTCTAAAAGTCAAACCAAAAGTGATTCAAAAATCGACATAAATGTTTGCGAAAAACGATGAATTCGGATTTTTTGTACGGTTCACGTGTGATTCTTAAATCGACAATAAATGTTCGCAAAAGGTGATCAAATGGGTTTGGTTCACGATTATATCTGTCCCTAAAAACTTCTCATGAATTGACCTAAAATGGACTAAAGTTTTCATCAGAAATGCAAATATGCTACCGCTGTTCAGTATTTCCCAAAATTGGCTTTCAACTGTGTTTAATTGAGCGGAAAGCTTCAAGAAACACTCACGTAAGCAATTCAAAACATGATTCGAAAATCGGTCCATGACCTAATTATGAACACAATATTTTATTTTAAAAATCGTTTCATATTTGTCATAATTGCCGTTTAGGCCGCTATTTCTCGATTTCAGTTATATCAGGTTACGATGCAAACGGTCCCAAAACATTCAGCTAGAAAATATTCTCGTAAAGTCGACCTCCCAATCAAATTTTCTCTGATATCCCTAGAATGACCAAAAACTTGCTTTAAAAATGGATCAACAAATTTGCCTCCTTCGCAGTAATCACCTAAAGTGGATTTAGAAATCATGCAAACTTATCCAAATGTTATAAGAAAAAACCAACAATAAAAATCGAGCTGTTAATTTGCAAAAATTCTGAATAAACAATGTTTTAAATTCTGTGCACTTTGATCTATGGAGCAACCCAGGGCCGGCGTCAGGGGAGAGGGGGCGACCAGGGCGCCGAGGTATACATTGCAATTCGCCAGCTTAACTTAATATGAAGAAAAATGTAATTTAGGGTATTCAATTTTATAAACTTATCTTATAGGAGTGGGTATTATTACTCAGCATTTATCTTGCACGACCTGTTATTTTATCTATGATCAACCTTAAATCTGATATTGATGGAGATTTGTTGTGCAATGCACTTTTAGGTCTGCAACACTATCTCCGGTATTGGTACTGAAAATCGAATGGTGGAAAACTTAGATTTTGACAGTCTTATCAGAGAATATGCTGACAAAAAAACTAGAAAAGCTATACGATTTTAGTTGTTTTCATATTTATATTTGTTTTAAGGTGCATTTATATTATTTCAATAATAAATATGGTACATAATTGAAAATAAGTTTTTATTTAAATATTAAAAAAATGTAAAAGGGCGGCAAATGCATGATTCGCCCAGGGGTACCTAGATCGTTAAGGCCTGCCCTGGAGCCACTTGAAGATATGAACTGAAAGAATTTTGATAAACAAAAATCTCCTTTGAATTTACGCTTTGAATCGTTTAGAGGTATATATTGTCACAAAAATCGTCTGTAACTTCTTCATAATATTCGCTCTGGTTTAAAACCTCAAGAATAGCACCCAAATTCCCCTCAAACATGGATCTACGAGAGATTTTAAAGCGGGCCTTAAATGGTCACAAAAATTTATTAAACTCTTCAAAATTCTGCCTTAGAATACTGTCGCAAAAATCATCCTCAAAAACTTTTTGAAAATCTGCACTAAATTGGATCTGCCCATTTCTCAAATCACACCATAAATTCCGCTCAAGTATGGACCCTCAAATCACACCCAAAATCACCTTGAACTAGTCTCTTAAATAAAAACAAAAATTAATCGAAAATTGGCTGAAAAATAGGGATTTCTTAACAGCTACAAAATGGTATTTCGGAACAGACTTTAGACTTGCGATTTTTTCTGTATTAGTTATCTTGCGAATGTTCATCTGGAACACTTCACGTTTTTAAAACTGAAGACTTTAAGGCCTTAAAACACATCTTGTACATAGTGCCATCCGACGTGTACCATAAGGAGCCCATATTATATAAGTTCGAAAACAAAAGCGTCATTTATTCAACTGAAATTAGTAGTTGAGAAAGTCCACCACAAAGTGACAAATTGGCGAATACCGAGACCACAACTCGAGTGCAAACACCAAAATACTAAGCCCCGAAAATAACAGATAGGCACTGAACAGGCCCTTCAGCAGTTCCACCGACAGAACAGCTGGCTCCCCATCGACTTCCTCTTGCATCACTTCCTCTCCGGGCACATAGAACCGATTCCAGATCTTCATCATTCCAACTGCCTGAAAGGCAACCAGGTGCTGATTGATGGCATCCAAAATATACGAATTCCTAGGCACGTACATGGTCATCGGAACCGTTGCCAAGTCCTTTGGTAGCGTCCGAACCGGACCAAGTCCACGAATCTTCTGATTGAACAACCGCAGGAAGGGCCTGAGAATCACCACCGCCATCTTTGACTCAGAATCGAGCAGCTTTGCCAAATAGAAGAACGGTTGCCCTTTAATGACCTCCATTTTGGGCGCCCGAATAGAAGCGTATATAATATTCAGCGTGTTGTCCGAACACATGAGCGTGAAATCCTGCTCAATCAGCTCTTCGACCTTCTTCACATTCATGCGCGACGATGAGTCCTGCAGCATTATAAATAGCTCGCCAATATACGCGTTCCGCATCACCATTGTGTACAGCAGCCACACGAGGAGAATGTATCGTGCGAAGTTTCGTCGCGGCAGCACTGTAACTGGGCCCCCGAAAAATATGTTCAGCAGGTTCGTGAAGGGAGTCGTATTCAAGGATCCAAACACAAAGTCGCTTATGGTCTTCTTTTGCAAGCACTTTATAGCGAATATAATCGTGATGCCTGCCAACACACTTGAGCTCAGGCAGGACCAGATTATGTATTTGAAAGGACGCAACAGACGTTCGAATGGACTCAACGAACGCCCCCGGGGGACTGCGACTATCAGCCGATGGCTGTCGTACGTATATGACGCCGCCATAACCCTCAGAAGGTAGTCCGAGTATACGTAGCTGTTGATTGTTATATTTGCAATACCTTCAATGATCTGAAATGGAAGAGCGAATGTAAACTCGGAACCTCGACTGACTGTCACTCTCACCAGTTTGACAGCGCCACCAGCTGTAAGATTTTGCATCACAAAACCCCTGTCGGTCGTTTCGAGTAGCTTGATTGTGAAATTCATCTTGACCGATAGCATTCGCAGGAGTGCTCCTTCCTTGCCCAGAATATGCACTCGACCGTCCAACTGTCGTCGGAAAAACACAAATGGCGGTCCATTCCAGGTGGCCACCGTTACCTCGCAGCCGTACAAGTTGTCTCCCTTTCGTGGAAAAAACGGCTTGCGGTAGATAAAGCCATTCTCCTTTGAAAACCTGTTATGCAACACAACCGATGGCGCATAGCAATGATACTGTGTGAACGGGTAGAACGAGAAGACCAACGTTTCCAGCGGCAGTTCCACATAAATGTTAACGTTTGTCACATAGACAGCGAAGAGCTCTTCGAATATCCTTAAAACCAAATCGTAATAGTGGTGATCCCGACCGGTGTAAATTATTGAAAAGAATCCCGCAATGCGATAGTTCCGCTTGACCAGCTGCTGCTTGAAGCGCCTGCTAATCAAACCAAATCCAAATATACTACCTGTCACACGGCAGTGCTGTCAAACTCACATGAAAGCCTCAATGCTGTCCACCATCACAACTGAAGCCTTGCGTAGCAGACAATTTTGATTTGGACTTTCCTCCAGTTGCACGCTGTCTCCACACTGCACATCATCGCTATTCTCGATCACGTATGTCAATTCGGTTGCACGGATACCTGCCAGAATTTCACTAAGCAACTCGGTTTGAAGGCTGTCATCTGCCGCTGTACGAGACCACAGTGAAAATGTCAACGAAGTTGTGTTGCCAGCATAAATGTGATTTATCGTCCAGACCGTGGCGATGAGAAGAGTGGAATTCGCCGGAATTTGGTACAAAGTGTCAGCCAGATGAAAGTGCGAAGCTGTCATGTTCGAAACTGTGACCCAAATGCAGTTTGACGAAGCGCGAAATATTCAAACACAAACAGACGGTGTGTATGTGTACAGAATAATTTATCGTTCGTCAACATGCAATGTTATGTTTGACATTCGTAAGCGTACTTTATTTAATGGATGCGCAAATATTTGCCCATTAATGCACTTTTAATGGTGATAGTCCGCCGCTGTAAGTAAGACATTACAAGGTTCGACTGATGGCCGAAGGTTTGCATATTCAATTTGTGGTCTAATGTTCAGATCCAGCGATTGACTGTCCATTGCAAACGAGAATCAGTTATACCAAACTTAAAGTAGAATAGCCTGTGTGCGGCAAATAATTGGATATAATAGCGCTAGGTCCTGCGTTTGGTGCGAAATGGATTTGTGCTACTTATCCTAAAGTTATTTGTTTCAAGTAAAGCCCACTGACTAAGAGCTTGGGAGACGAATCCCTTGTCCAAGGATCTTCCATGGGCCCAAGGTGGGCCAAAAGAAATCACCCTATTGCTGAAGATGCTCTTATTTTTGCAAATGGCCGCCAATGTCAAATCTGTTTTGACATTTGTGGACTAGACAGATGTAGAATACAAGTGAACAAGTCGTTTGGCCACCAACCTTTGAAGAGTATGGGACCACACGAGACTTTGCCAAGAGTGGCCGGCCCCGGAGCGCCCGTTGTGCCGAGAATATCGCCGCAGTTGACGAGGATGTCGATCTGTCGCCGGAAACATCGACCAGACACCGTGCCTCGTAATTAGCCATCAGCCGGTCGTCCCTAAGGCGTATTTTGGTTACGCATGTTCCCGTACAAAGTCCAGTCCGTGCATCAGCTGCTGCCCGTCGACCGCCAAACGCGTGTAACCTACGCCCAAGCCATCCTAAATTTCGAGGACGAAGTGGACGATTTTTCGACCAAAATTATAATGAGTGATGAGGCTCATTTCCACCTCAGCGGGTACGTGAACAAGCAAAACTATCGCTTCTGGGGCACCGAAAATCCACGAGTAATGCACGAGGAGCCATTACACCCGCTCAAAGTTACTGCGTAGTGCGCTGTTCATGCTGGATGAGTCGTCGAGCCTTTTTTTCGAGAACGCCGCTGGTCAACCGACAACAGTGGACGGTGCGCGCTATAGGGCCATGTTAACCGAGTTTTTTTCTGCCGCAATTGGACGAATAAGGACTGGAGGACATGTGGTTCCAACAGGACGGAGCTACGGCACACACTGCGCCAGCCACAACCGATATTCTGAAGGCGGCGTTCCCGGGTCGCCTCATCTCTCGTTTTGGCGATTTGGACTGGCCCGCAAGATCGCCCGATTTTTTTTTTGTGGGATGTTTTGAAGTCCCATGTTTACGTAAACACGCCCAAGACCCTAGAAGTCCTCAAGGACAACATTCGACTCGAGTGCGAGAATTTGTCGCCCGAAGTTCTCGCCGAAGTGATGTAAAATGCCATAAAACGAGACCGTATGGCAATCAATTGTGACGGCGCGCATTTGGCCGATATAATCTTCTCGACTTGACCAATAAAATTCTAAGGGTTCAAATAAACATAATCGAAAAACAGAATCGAAGTTTTTCATGTAGAAAAAAATCAGAGCCAAACAACATCGGATAACTTCTTTTTGCCCACCTTGTATATCTTCTGCATACCTATGCTATGGACACGACACAGTTATATCCATCAATCTACGCACTGGGTGAAAGACTCGTAGTGAACTTCCACATATTGCCCCGGCGGTAACCAGTGTTACCAGGTTGGGCGCTTTGTCGTATTTTGGGCTATAATTTTTCTTAAAAAAAGATTTCTTCCATCAGCGCCCAATATAATTTTTGGCTATATATCGTTAAACAATTTTTTTGTAAATTTTGTTTGTTTATTTATTTATTGATTTATTTACTTATTTTTTATTTTATTCTTCTGAATAGGTACCTACTATTATATTATTATTATTTATTTTTCTTTTTCTTTAATTTTACGTTTTTCCGCATGATTTTCTTCAATAATAATAACATTTTTCATATTTAGTTGTCATTTCCTGAAAAAAAAATAAATAATAATGATTACAAATACAAATCTCTGCAGTTATATAATGTAAATTGTGCGACAACGTACTGTTAATTCATGAAGCAAGAATAAACTAACTACAAAAAAGAAATATTTTCGAACAAACCCGCACTTTTGAAACATGACAGCACTCTTGCAGTCAAGCAACATTGAATAGTCGTTCAACTTGCAGGCACAGAAATTTATTTTGCAGGCCTTTTGATTTGACACAATCCACAAATGCCAATTGCAGAAGATAGAAGTCAAATAAAATCCGCGGCGCGCATAAGTGAGATGGGTAAGTGGGAAAAATGCCAAAAAAAAAGTAATTGGGAAAATTTTGGTGCTAAATTTTTTTAAGGTTTGGCCACTGTTGTTTTGTGCAGTAAAAGACGTCCGTTTCTAATGAGTATTTATTAACAACTGGTTGGATTCGTATATACCTAACTGACATAAGCTGACTACATGATGTGAGTGTGTATGTATTTGTATACCATACTATAACAGCCACTTAATGCAAACTAATTTCTTGCAACCCTGGCGGTAACCGAAAAGTCAACTGAGGATAGAGAGAAGATCTGTAAATTGCGAACATGTGGTTCACTTCCAGCCACGAAAACGAAAAAGACTGAATAATGGTGTACCAAAGACCTATTGTGCAGGAAGCCAGACAGTTGTACTGGATTAAAAAAACAAAGAGACGGACTAGAACCTAGTGTCTGCTCTACAAGTGAATGCTGAGAAAAAAACCCCTTCAAATTAAAAATGACGGAGCTTTAAAAAATAAAATTGAGGATATGCAGACGTTTAAAATGCTATTCTTCTTTGTTTATGAAAAATAAAAATAGTAAGAGGGCAGCCCAAAGTCTAGACAGCCAAACAGGAGCACGCAAAGACAAGATCTCGAGCAACTCGCACAAAAACTTTGGGAATGGTCTTCTCACCTCAACCGCAAAAGCGTTATACCAAGCCGAGAGAGCAGCTTCTATAGCCAAACCCCAGCCTCGTAAGCACTCGCTTAAAAGATGATTTCTATATTCCAATTCGAAACTTTTAGTACTACACACCGATAGAACTTTTAGACCCAAAGACGACACTTTTCCTGGATTTTGAGCAAAATGATAAGACATGGCCGTAGTTGGATCTAAAAGATCTATCGGCTTATGGTACTAGAAGCTTCAAAGGTTACATTACCTTTTAAATTGGTAAAAGATTCTATTGAGAGGTTAAAAGGTTTTAGTGACACTTTTCCTACATCAAACCCTGAGCTAACTATGTTTTTTGTGTAACGTGCCACTTGAAGTATGCATATACCGTACGCTCATTCGCTGCTTTATCAAAGTCGCAAGAAACAACACCGAGCTCATTGACTCAGTGTTTTTTTTGTGGAACTGCTGTGCCATACCTTTCAGGGCCGTTTGCCGATACGACTCATAGCGAATTTAAGTGCCACATAAACTCTTAGGTGACAGTTTATGCTCTGAAAAAAGTAGCCCATAAGTATTTAAGTAGTATCACCTAAGTTGTTCACCTATAGACTACGAAACACCCGAGACTTCAACTGCAGGCAAACTAGTTAAATCCCACCCTTGACCTACTGAGCCGTATCCTTAAATGAGGAAGGCACGTAGCTACATAACCGACACATCTCAAGAATTGAAACTGGCGAATTATCACAGACTTAACACTGAAAACGCAATGGCTAAGTAGTTAGTGTGTTGGGCTACTAAGCGAGGGATCCCAGGTTCCATCACCGAAAAAAACACAAATTTCATCTTACGATTTTTTTTTTTTACTGCGCTACCGTCCGACAAACATCCTAGAGCAAACCTGCATGGAAGAGCTTCTGAATTGGCAGTTTGGACTCGGCATAAAATAGGTCCACAGATCCCTTTAATTCGTTCCAAAAGTGAAAAACTCACCCAAAACGAATGGTTGTGAGAAACTAAGCCAACCGACCCGTTTATTTATTTATTTTAACACTCTAAGTGGCCTATAACTAAAAGCTATCCTCACGAACTACAACTAATATTGATCTGTAAGTAGAACCCACCCTTGCAGCTGGAACACCCTTGGAACTGACAAAATCCAGTTAATTTGGGAGGAGCTCGAACTTTTGGAAGAAGGTTTTTACCCCCATTAGGAAGGTAGGATAACGCTGCAATAACAGAGAAAGCGCATTCCTGAATATAAACTCACCAGGAACTAAAGAGAAAAGTATTCAAATCCCCGAGAGGACGCTGCCTTCTAAAAGGAAACCTAGGATAACCTTGAAGCTGGTGATACAAGCTGATTATATGCAAAGCTGGGTATAACTAAATAGTCAGTATAGACCGTATTAAACATGCTCAATCCCATCTACGCAACAGACATCCCGTTCCTTGGATTTTTTTGCATGATCTAGACTAGGTAAACGCACTTAAGTTCGTCCAGAGAAGTCGTGGTCACCGAACAGCATTAGAATCGGTTTTACTATACGAGCCCAAACGCAAAATAGTTGGACTAGTATAGTATATAGTATTTTTTATCACATACATTTTCAAATGCGTTATTATTATGCATAATTAATAAAAAGTTGATTTTTTTTTTTCTTAATATTATCCATGAACATGTGTTCTTTACAAAGCAATCAATAAGTTAAAACGGTTAATGTTTGTTGCCACAAATTTCAACTGTTAACCCATTTTTTTCTTTGCAAAATAGTTGGCCCGTTAGTTTTTCGCGGCAAAATAGTTGGCCTAAGCTGGATAATGTCTTTCTCTCTTGACATTTACCGTTTATTGTTGCGTTATTTAAGTGCGGATGTCTCAAGTCAGGCATTCTTTGATTGCAGTCGCAATCAAAGTTCACTATGGCGCGTGGCAAGTGTTTATCGGAAGACATACGTAATTTAATAATACAAGCGTACAAAACATTTCGGCATATAACATCGCAAAAATTTTGGAAATATCGAGGTATTCAGTTCGAAACATTATTAATTTATTCAAGAAGACTGGAAATGTGAACCCACTGAAGAAAACTGGAAGACCATCAATTGCTAACGATCGTAACAGAAGGGCTTTAAGAAAAATTCTCAAGATCGTCGTGCTACAACGGCAAATATCACCTTAGAGTGGAAAAATGTGATTAAAAAGCAAGTTTCAAAAGACACCTGCATTCGAGAAATGAAGAAAATGGGATACAAATTTTATACAGTAATTTTTAACCAAATTGTTTTTTGTTTTATTAACTTAGAAATTTGGTTTTACTAAAAAACCGTCACTTAGGCAAAAGAAAAACCACTTTTAACTCCTTAAGGTGGACTCGTGATCATCAAAACTGGACGCTAAGGCAATGGAGGAGTGTAATATGGAGCGATGAGTCTCGATTCGAACTTTGTGTTGGAGACTCACGATCAAGAGTTTTAAGAACGCCAGCTGAAGCATTTCACCCAGACTGCTTTAGGCGAAAAACTAAATTTACCGCTTCAGTAATGGTATGGGGATGTATGTCAGCCGAAGGAGTAGGTGACCTTCGCTTCATCGATGGTACTGTGAATGCCAGTAGGTATCAAGACATCCTAGAGCACCAACTTTTACCTTCGATTCCGAGGCTACAAACAGAAGATGGCAGTTTTACATTTCAGCAAGATGGCGCTTCATGTCATACAGCCAAGCAAAATATGAGCTGGCTTCGAGAACACACCATTCCAGTTCTAACGTGGCCTCCAAATAGACCGGACCTGTCTCCAATTGAGATTTTGTGGGGAAAAATGAAAAAAAGGATTAAGAACAAATCCGGCTAAAAACTTGAATGAATTGAAGGAAAAGATCCAAGAAGTTTGGAATGGCCTGAATACTGCTTTAATTTAGTGGAAACTCTTCCAAGTCGAATTACGGCCGTTATTAAAGAAAAGTGACGTCACTCAGTGGTAAAAGACAGTTATTTCTGTATTAGGCCAACTTTTTTGCGTCGATAAAAGAGTGGGTCAACTATTTTGCGTTATATGAGTTACAATAATTTCGTTTATTTAATCATTAAATGAACTGTTATTATTTTATGAAGAATTATTTTTAAATGTAAATATATGTCTAACACTTTCACAATATCGAAATAAATTTTGAGTTTGTTTGTTTACTTTAGAGTGCCAATCTTTTTTTCGAATTTCATAAAACGGAAAGTAAACGGGCCAACTATTTTGCGTTTGATCGTATATGTCACGAAAAGTTCATCTTGGCACTGTTAGCAAAATGGCGGCCGCCGCAAGTCGAGAGGTCTGACAATTGCTTCTCGTCGGAAAATGGTGGTGAGATCAGCATTAGACTTGTACTCTGTGTCACCGAAATGTGTATGTAACGGTCGTTGAAAATCTTTTCTACGTCCGTAGGTCCAATGCCACTTCAAGTAAAAGCGTGAAAAACCTTTCATAGATAAAAATGTCGTTGGACATAGGTAGAGCTAGATAGATACCGCCCTGGGTAGGTATAAAGAAAAAACAAGTCCAAAGAAACAAGTCATGCACTTCAGTTCGAAACTTGTTGGCATTCCACCATGGCATGTCACACAACCTGTTAAAGTTGCGGTCACATTTTTGTAGGTACTGTCATCGCTATAATACTATTAGGTATTTGTCCACCTGTATAATTATATCGTAAAAACTGATGGTGCCAATCAGTGTTTACCCTTGTCATTACATATATTATCCGCAAGCTTAAACAAGCACGTCACATTGCATGCAGTTATTAAACCGTTCAACTTTTAAATAAGCAGCCGGCCCGTAGGCTGGAAAATCACAATCAGACGGTAATTCACCTCCTGCCGGAATGACAGTGTTGCGTAGTGCTCTTCTACTTATCCTTTGCCTCGGAACGGAAATCGCTGCCGAAAGGAGCCAACTGGCGCAAGCCTTAGTGAGCGTAATCACCAAGTCCTACGTTGGCGAAACGGGCGTTTTTAGCTTCTACATCAAGTGTGCCGAGGATGTTCATCGACTGAGACAATTTACCGACCTCGTGGAATCAGTATTGCCGCAGCTGGACACTATATCCGTTCGGATAGGGGTGCAGGAGCAACTATTCGACAGCAGTGACCAGCACTACTGCCTTCTGGCGGTGGACTCCACCGCCTCGCTTAAGCTGTTGTACCAAGAGGTCCGGAGGCGCCATTTCCATATTAAGGGCCGTATTCTTATAGTTCTGCAGACCTTCGAGGGACAGCACTACTACGACCACCTAATGAACATGTTCGAGGATAGCTGGCAAACGGGTATAGTGGATGTCAATGTGATTGTGGAACCTGTTCCAAGTCTGATACTGATGTTCACGTTTTACCCGTACTCGGTTCACTCGTGCAAAGCGGTTATGCCTGTGATAGCTAATAGGTTCACCGACTCCAGGTGGGAGGTTGACGAGTTCTTCCGATCCAAGCTGGGAGACTTGCATGGTTGTCCCCTGATCTGTGCCACCTGGGAGGAGCTTCCTTATCTAAAGATATTTTACGATGACGATGGCACTCGGGTTCTCAGCGGTATCGAGGGAATGCTCTTGGACTTCATTGCAGCACGAATGAACTTTACTATTCAGCTGTACATCATGAACAACACGGAGATTGACGCGACTCTAGACACCCAGGGGTTGATCTTCGACAGGGTAGGCTTTGCTCTCCAAGCATCCGACCACAATTAATCCCTTTCCCGATTTCAGCTTTTCAGAGCCGGCATTGACTTTGTTATAGGAGCGTTCCACTACAAGCCAACAAGGAAGGAAGACTTCTTCGTACCCTCCAGGGTGTACTACCTCAGCGACATCGTCATCGTTCTTAGTTCCCGACGGGAGAGTATTTCCCCAATCAAGCGACTGTTGCTCCCATTCAGTCTTGCCGTCTGGCTATTCACGTTGCTATACTTTGGCATTGGAGTGATAATTGTCTTAAGCGCGCAACGCCTGGCGCCACCCCAACGAGACTTCATCCTTGGCTCAATGAACCAGATCCCCGTCTACAATATGTTCTTCACAGCCCTTGGCGGTGGAGTTCAGAAAACGCCACGGCGGAACTTCGCTCGGTTTCTTCTCTGCACTTGGATGTTGCTGTGGTTGGTTCTACGGTCAGGCTACCAGTCGGCTCTGTTTCATTTCATGAAGTCCGACATATCCGTACCTCCGCCGGACAACATAGACGACGTCTTAAGAGAAGGCTATGAAGTTCTACTCACACCGGTGGTGTACGGTAGTCTCAAGAGTCTGCCGTCGATACAGGCTGCTTCAAAGTTTCTCAACGGTTCGGAATTCGAAAATTTTCCCATGCTCTCGGAGGTAAGGAAAAAGATCGTCATCCTCACGCCCTACGAGTACTTTGGCTATTTTAGCAAGCGAAACTTGAACCGAAGAGGGGATTTCTATGTCGCCAAGGAGAACGTGTTCATTCAGCCACTTAGTGCGTACTTTAAAAAGGACTCGTACCTTGTCGCCAGCATAAATAGCAAAATGTTGGAATCAGCTAGCGTAGGACTGCTTCAGAAGTGGCACAATAATTTCGTCGAAGTGCAAACAAGAAATGTTGAAAGGCAGCCGTTCAAAACGATGACTGTTGTAGAGATTATCGGACCGATTGAGGTCTACATTGTGGGGGTTATTTTGAGCTTTGCTGTTTTCGCAGTTGAGATATGCTTCCAAAATTTGTCAAGCATTGTGGGGGGGCTTTCAAATATAAAAAGAAAATTAAAAGAAGCCCAATGATAAGTGGCCAACTTTCATACTTGCCTTTTGACACTTTATCATTTTTAGTCATTTGAAGCCTTCAATAACTCTTACTCTCGATGAATGTTCAGTTTTTGACAAAAGACATTTGGAATCGAATCGAAATATCACAATATTTTGAAATGTTGCTTGGGGTACAACAAGGTTGCATTCAGCGCACTATACTTCTTGCGGATTTTGATGGCCGTTCTTCCTGCAAAACATCGCTGACTTTACTTTGTGACTGCGGAATAGTTAGTTTCAAATTCAAGCAGAAGACATGCGGAAAGTTTTTGATCGAAAAATGATTTCTGATAAAGCCAAAGTAAAGATTATCGACAGTCGGCAATGTAGGAGACTCGCTGAAGAGTACTAAACTCTAGAAGATGACAATATATAAACTTAATCACGACTTTAAGTTTCTGGAAAATTGCAAAATTGAGTACCTGCCAAAAATAAAGAGGTATTGCGAACGTCCTAAATTTGAAGCAGTGACTGAAGTGAGTCAATAGAGCATGTGCGTGTGTTCAGTTCGGAGCTTTGAGTGTTACTAGAGGTTACTAGGACTCCAATTTATTTAAAGTCTTATGTCGTCAATTTATTTAAAGTCTTAGACAGAGTCGTTTAATATCCCTCAAAATGATTATTTAAAAGACCTTTTCTTGGAGTGGACACAAATATTATTTTCCTTGAATTTACGGCTGGACCCATCTTTGCCGCTTCTGCCTTAATACTCAAAAATGGATTGACAGCTCTAGTAGTTCTTCTGAGTATGTCAGTGTCACGGGCGTTTGAGGGTAAGACCATAGACTAACCAAACTAGACAGTCGACTGAGAGCAGAAAAGGTACTTCTGCCTACAAGCTGCCTATCCTTCATAAGATTGCATAAGTATTCGTGCCTGTACAAATCAAAGGAGCGCCATTGCTGCCGCACGCATACTTATAAAATTTGCAAATTTCTATATATACATGTTTAGTTTATACATTTAATATATCAATTTTCTTCAATAATTTACTGGCTATGAAAGGAAGAGAGCAAGAAAATGGGCGCGCGCACTGCTCTCTCTTGCTCCTACAGTATGATACAGACAATAGGCCACGGTTGCCACTTGCAAAAAAACTCAAATTATTTTATTTGATATTGCACAAAATAACCATTAACAAATTCGAGTTTCATGTCTGTATATGAATAAAATGATTAATTAACCTATCCATATCTCAATATAGTTATAAACAGGAACAGAAACTATTTCGAACTTCACCATCTGTCAAAAGAAGAAAATGAGTGCATTCTGTAATTTTTTGAATAGCGAATAAAACAGTTTTATATGGATGGTGATGAAGCATAGCTATGCAAATAATGCAATGCGTTCACTCAGAAGCAATAAGGTAGCATTTAAATGAGGTGATATAGAGTTCGCATTCTTGGTACATCTGCACAAAAATTTACCATAACCAGATAAAAATTACCAAAAGTAAAAAAGCAAACAAAAATACCAAAGTGGCAACCCTGCAATAGGCGTGCACCGTGTCTTAGATTTATACGAAACGTAGCTGGCTATGAGAGAAAGAAATGAAACTGTGTGCTCGCAACTCTCTCTGTTGCTCCTACAGTGTGATTCAGACAATAGGCCTGCACTGCAGTGATACCAGACTTTAGAGGCAGGTTATCCCGCGGTTATACTCAAAATATCCCTTTTATGTGTACAAAATAAATAAATTTATTATTTTAAAAAATACTCGTGATTCATTCACAGACACATATGTCATTTTATGAAACAGTTTAGGGAAATAAAAAAAATGAAATGAGAGCATTTAGATATTTTGAATGACTTTTTTTTTAAACATGCAAATATTTAATTTGATCGTAGGTTTTTTATTCCTAATGAAATGAGCAATTAAGAACAAAATTTGACCAAAAAGTAAAATCCCTTTCTTTTTGTATTATGAGGTCTGAAAAATCCCTTTTTCCCTTTTAGCTTATTATAAGTGAGAAAATCCCGCAAAAAGTGATAAATCCCGCGATCTGGTATCACTGCTGCACTCTATGATGTGTCTTAGATAATGAAATGTTACTGACTGGGAGAAAGAGAGAACGAAAAAGTATGCTCGCATCTATCTCTCTTGCCTCTACAGTAATAATCGAAACGAAACGCAACTCTCTCTCTCTTGTTATCTCACTAACTTTTATCTCCATCTCAACTTCCGTTCGCAATTTCCGTAACGCTTTCGTGGCGCATTCACGTAAGCTGGTGAATTCAAGCGTGCCTAAAGAAGTATTACTTCAAAAATCTGTGCACATTTCAAACTACATTGTTTTAAAAATAAAGGAATTATCTGACCTCTGAACCGAGCGTGCTCAGATCGTTCTGATGTATTTAGGAAACACACTTGAGCACATAGCTGTGATTTTTAATGAACATATGTTTAAATTGAATATTTATTAATTTTTATTTATTAAATTGGTTAACCTTCAGTCCCAGAACAACAATGTTCGTCCGCCATTTCAATTATTTTGTTTATCCTGTTTTTTTTTTCTGTCAAATGTGACTGTACGTGTGTAATCAGCTATTTACTCAGCCTGCTCAGTCAATTTATTCTGAGCTCATAGAGCAAGCTCTGATTATGCTCTGAACGCAAAAAGAAACACAAATTCTGATCTCTGATGTGTCTGAGCTAAAAAGAAGCACGAAATTTTTGCATAACAGTTCAGGTTCTGCTCTGAACTAAAAAAGAAAAACGCGTCTTACTCACACAAAAAGAGTTTTTAATTTTTGGGAGGAATCGAAGGGATCTACAATTGTATGTCGTGTCCAAACGGCTCACTGGGACGTTCATTACAGTTATACTCTCGGATGTTTGTCAGACTTTTACGACATTGAAAATTACCGTTGGAGTTGGTGCTTGCCTTCAACCAAATCGTCATATCCAGCTTACAAGGCTCAGTGGGTAAGGGTGGCATTCCATCGTTTAAAAGTCAGAAATTTAAAAAATAAGATGCTTCTTCTAATTTCCAGCACTGAAAGCGACTTTATCACGATGAAACCTTGTTCGTTGGTACAGTCTTCGCTCCGGGCCTTGTAGACCCGACTTGAACTTTTTAACGAATATATCTAGACATCTATTGGCAAAACTGTGAGCACTTCGGTAACTGCCGGTAAATTTTAGCTGTGTTCAGGTAAGCTGGCGACGTTCACGTTTCAGCTTATGCAGTTACCTATAGGCAGAGAGAGTTTCGGGTGAGCCAGTCTGTCAATTTTTTATTTTAACTGAGCCGAGTTGATTATACCTATATATTTCTTATTCTTGAAGTCGATACCAAGCAACTTACAGCTCTACCAGCCGACTGACATTTTGTGTGCCATCAAAGTATTAAAGTTCTCAGTTGTTTAGTGGATACAAAGTTCAGATCCCACTTTAAGCTGCTTTGACCCAATGCACTGCAAATAAAATCACATTCATCAAAACGGTCGACATTCATTTCGGGGCACAAAACTTCAGGCCACAAATTACAGATACTTCAGTTTTAATTACAACCAAATATACATCAACAACACGTTCGTAAGTTCATTACACACGACCGGCAATAAGCCCTCGACCAGACGCATGCGACTCGGGAGGGCAGGTTACATCTCTACCCTGACCAGCTTCACTCAAATGAGTAATAATAATTAAATACACAATATGATAGTGACACTTCGTGATGCCTATGATGATGGAACGGGCGGCAGTCCACCCCGCATATACACATGTAGTCGCACGAGATGCCGTAATGTGCATAATGTGTCTCCTTACTTGACTGACGACGCTGTATGGATGGAGGAAGCCCACTCAAGCACTGACAATTAATAGTTTCGAGCAAAAAGCCATCGTGTATGTCGACTGGTACGGGGGACCAGTGCTTGGCACTCTCACTTCATTTATCCCATGAAACGTGTTAATTTTCCCTTATTTTCCTTTTCACGGTAGTCGAATTCCCTTTTAATATCCCACGATAATTTTTTGCGTCAAAATTCAGTTTTTAACAGTAAAATTTGTATTGCACGGAAAAAAGTCACGTTAAATTAACCTTTAGTATAAAAACCGCAGTTTGTTATATTACTATGATTATTTTTTGGTAGTTTAAAATTTTGGTTAAAGACAATTTACATTAGCTGTTTTTTTTATGGACATTGAATGTGGTGGAATGTAGGTGTTTTGATGAAAATTCAGCAAAAATTTATAGCTTGAATGCTTTTTGTTAGATTAATCAAATTGACACGAGTTTGGTGTTTTTCCCTTTATCCCACGGAAGGCTTTGCCGACATCGAAATTCCCACAAAAAGGGATAAGTCCCACGACATAACAACACTGCGGAGGACTACCTCTGCTTTTGTCTTTCGGCCCATCTCTGTCGTTGTATGTATCAGAGATAAACATCAAGTTGCCGTACAGTTGGTGGTCGTTTGTGACTGTTGCTCATGTACGTCTGATGATGACGACGACACGACACGAGCGCGTCTAAGTGTCTTCATTCGGAGGAGAGGACTTATGAACAAACACCGAGGCGCATACGTAATTAAATCATTTACATGGTTACTCTGGTTTGCCTTAGACGGTTAGATCCAGAAGAAGGCGGCAGGCGGCAGGCACTATTATTATGATTAATGCATAGAATGGTTATAGTTGGCTGGCATATCGTTACGTGTGCGTGTGGAAACTGGATGTTCGTGGGTAGAGGGACAGGGGGGCTTATGTGTGCTTAATGTTGGTTTTGATGTTGAAACATTTAGAAATGTTGGGGTGTGACCTAATAGCTCCGATCATGACATAATTGTTGGACCTAATTTGTTGGTGTGCAGTGCCACATATTGGCCGGGAGCAAATGAGTTATGAAAGTGGAATCCAAACGCATAAGGAGAACGTTTCGAGGTCTATTGCCGAAGAAAGCTGGTATAGGAGCACTTGCCAGAAGATGTTGTCAGCCATTTGTTTTAGAGGAAGACACCGCGTGACGGTCAGAACAAACAGTGAAGTGGTGCCTTTACTGTGAGTGAGGGCGTAAATATTTTTACAGTTTAGCTACCTTGGTTATGATTCTTTTTAAGTCTGACGGTCGGTACCTACTTTGTGTTACGACTTTTGTCTCTTCTGAGGTGGCACGCGGAACTAATTAAATTTGGTCGCAAACAGTGGTTTCATTGGTAACAATTCTTCAACGACCTGACAAGACAAGGAGGAAGCCCCGAACATATACTGGGCCTTGCCAAAATCAGGAGTTCCATGGATGGTGGGCTTCTCGTGAATGCAACCATTGATGGGACAACTCTCAAGGACAAAGCTGTGATGCCCTTGAAAGGTAGGACTGACAGACTATCAACTGATGTCCTCGTGTGTTTTCTTTGACAACAAAAACAAAAACGAAGTGCTCCGTTAGGATTGGAGATACCTCCGACAACTATTCTCATCTCTGTATCACTAACCAGCGTTATGCCAGTGATAATTGCGCTCCCAAGCTCCTTTCTTTTGTTTAAAGACTTGAAAGACACAATCAAATACCCGCACTGAATCAAAGAAAGGGGACCAATTCTTTTATATTTACGTTGAAACATTTGGACACAAATCAATCGTGAAGTATATCAACTCTTGTTATCCCCATCATTCTCCGCAGCCACTTCACTTTCAATGATGCCAGCTCAAGCCCTAATGCGATGAAGCTATGAAAGACCAAGTAAGCGTACACTTGGAAGTAACCAGTAATATCAGCAAGCTCAACACTTTTTGGTTCGACTGTAGGACTCCTATAAGGTCGGCGCATAAAAATCTTCCGGAAATGTGTCAAAAATCCCGAGACTCTCATTCGCAGCACATAGCCATCGATAGCCAACTTCATATAGGAATTCCTTCGCAAGTGCATTGTAAGCATGTACACCATCAGAGGCTCCTTAATCTTGGACAGTTGGCTATTGGGATTCATCCGTTGGTAGTACGAAAAAAACTCCTCCGGTACAATAACAGTTACCTTACCAAGTCCTTTCTCTAGCTCTTGTAAGGCTTCCATATCCGTTCCGTTGTAGGTGGCGATAGTCTCTGTGAGATTTCCTTCCCAAAAGCACCGTCGAATGTCCGCAGTCGAAGATATTGAATAGCCCTCGTCCAACAGCTCGTCCAGACTACTCGGAAGGCTGGCTTTAAAGTCCAATCGAAGGGATTTGTAGAAGAACGCCTGATAGCCCGATCGGAGAAAGAAGTTAAACACGATCCACTGCATAAGCATGTAACGTGCAAAATTTCTTCGTGGCTTGTACATCACGGAACCCCCCAGTGCGGTCACCAAAATCCAATAGGTTGGGTCGCGATTGCCGGCGCCCAACAGGAACTGCCTCGCAGCGAGGAACTTCCTGTCGATCACAAGGACCACTACATATGCTGCAGCTAGTATGGTTAAATAAGATAGCCAGATATAGCAAGAGGCCGGTATAACGAGCCGCTGCAGTGAGGTTAGCGACCTTTCCGCATGCGTGACCAATACCAGTTCATTTTTGTGGTAATCCACGCTAGAGCTGACATTTCTGCGGCGAATCGTCGTTGCACGCAGCCTGCCGATGGAGATATTCGCCGGCCCCGAAGTAAACTGAAAAGAAAATGTTAAGATCTGATGAGTTTATTTGGCAAAAGCCCTACCACAGCTATTCGATCGTCCATCTCCGTGACATTAGGCACCAAAGTGGAAATTTCAAAATTCAGCTTCTCTGCGATTGTGTTTAGGATTTGACCCTCCAATCCACTTAGGTAAGTCTGTCCCTGTGGATCTGTCATCAAAAACAGATACGGCGGCCTTTCGTACACATTGACAACGACCTCGCAGCCATAAAAGTTTTCCAGCTTCGGCGGGTATAGCTGGCAGTTGTTGCCAGTGAAAGACACGAACTCTCCATAGAGGTAGATGCAAATTTCACTGGGCCTATAATCGAAGCACCTCCGGTAAGAAAATGGAAAGTACGTGACCACAACTAGATGGTCAGAGCCCCAGTGTGGAACGATGATACTTATGTTGATAATTTGAAGCTCAAACGAGTCTTTTAGGATCTTGCTAAGCTCCTCGGAGCTAATAGACTGTGTGACGTAAACGAGGAAATAGCCCGTAAAGTCGTCGTTGCTGTTGCCACTGGACAAAATGGCAGCTCTGTGAATAGAAAATAAACCCACGACATGTGCACTACATTATACTCACCGAAAGGATACGTGGGAGTCAGCCAGAATGAGTACAGAGCGCCGGGGCTCCCAGGATCCAGACAGTGAGACTGTCACTATAATTTCAAGATGATCAAGAACAACGGTTAGGAAGTCCGCTTGGAAGTGTTTCTGTGATTCGGTCTCGGAGCAGGTAAGAATATCGATTGCTTTTGCGTTTTCAGTTAAAAATGTATTCACGAAGAATGCAATAGTTTTGCCAAGTTGGTAATCGGCGCCATAAACTGGTACAGGATAAAGGTTGCAATTGCCCCATGACAGAGTTGAAAGCAACAGGATACTGCCGTAGAAGCGAAAGTGCATGTTTCCAATCAAAGCTCGGTGAAGAAGTGTTTCATTTTTTGATGCACCCTGGGGTTTATATAACTCAGGGACACCGATGCCATGCTAATACGAAATTGACGACTTTAAAGGGTTTTTTCCTTTCAGCCTGATTGATCAGCATTAACTGTGTTTTTAGTTTTTTGTGCATCATTCAAATAATCACTCATTGTGAGGGCGAAAGAAGGTTTCGTCCTTCCTGTCCTCTTGCTGGGTGTATTTCCAATCGGCGGGGGAGTTATTGACAGTGCCGACTTTGTAATTAAGGCCCCGACCCATAAAATTCATCGCCGACGAGTTAGGCAAAATATTTACTGCAGAAAAAAACTTTTGGGATTGAACTGACAGCGGAGTCTTCACCGATGAATGCCAACGACCTTCATTATTCATTGCTTCCGCCATTTTCGTCGCTTGTATGGCGTAGGTTACCTACTTTCCATAAGCAGGCCAGCAATCTATCCATCTGTCAGTTAAGTTCGTTGTTGCTATAATAAGACCGAAGGTCGTTTTATACAGGGTGGCGCAAAAGTATTCATCCACTTTTGTTTTTGAATTCCTTTTTTACTAAATAAAAAAATGATTTTCAGTGATGGAAATCTTTATTTGGACCTTTACAATGTTTGCTGATAGTGGAAAAGAGGATATCCATCAAATGGCTGCCGCCAGTGTTAATACACATTTGTGCCCCTGTCGAATATTCTCCTTAATGGCTGCGAATGTCTGAGGCTTGTTGGCTATGCCAAATCACCAACATGGGAGATTATGCGACCAGGAAACGCTTCCTTTACAATCTCCATTAATTATTCCACGATCTTGGAAAATATAGCGCTCCATTGCTTGTCTGTTTTATTTGCTGTCTAGTTTACAAATGTCAAATATGATTGACGTACGACACCATTTATAAAAATTATAACATCTTCCTAAAGGGTGATTCATTTTGCGCCACATTTTATTTGTTCCAAGTGACAGATTTCGATAAAGCTTTCTTGAAATTCTTAGAAGCCTATACCTTTGTTATGTGGTTTATTGTAACGCCTACTTTTTGGGGGCGTTTTTGACCTAAATATTTGTTTTTCCTACTTCTTTCTTTTTAACTTGCTACCACTTAAATAATTTTTAATCATTAAAAAAACAAAAGAATACTTTTGGGGGCAATCAACTCAATCTACTCGCCGCTGCTTCATCCAGAAGCTGAGCTCCGGACCAACATGACCAACTAAATTTTTTTCTTCAAATCTGAAAATTTTAGCAAGGATTGTCTTGGACTTGACACATGACATTTTTATTCCTTACAAGTAAATCATACATAAGTGAACTAATTCAGTCCCTAAGGCTAGTCAGCTAGAAAGTATATATCTCTCACTGCCAATTTCAATCAACTCCCATCCAACCTACATGCACTTGACCAATTAATGCCCAATTAGGTACCAGTTGTTGTACCTAATGTTGAACTGCGCCTTTGACAGCTACTTCACTTTGAATACTAATTTGTGCCGCCAGCAATTCCACCCTTTACCTTAAACTATACGACAACATGAAAGTTACATTAATTCACTCATCTCTTGGGGTTAAAAACATCGAAATGGACCTTTCAAACGAGGTTATAAAAAGGGAATGTCTATGCCAGTGAAAGCAGACACCGTCGTTATGTCGTTCAGTGTAGTTATTTTCCCACTGCTATTGGTTGCATCAAATGCTTATAACTTTGGGCCGTCTGAGAACTACAATTCTACACAACTCTCTTCTGCTGTTTTGCACACCTGCAGTTCGATAGCAGCACAGGTGACCTCATCAATAGTCTTCTCTGCTGAAGTTGAATCGCATCAAGCTCGACATTACTTTAACGATTTCACGGAGCAAATCTTGAAGGCGATGGATGACCATAAAATTCAACTTGACCTGTGGGGCAACCATCATGCGAAATTATGGGACTTTTTCAATATTCTCCTGGTTGATTCTGCAGGCTCATTCAGGTAAAAGTGCTGATAGTATTTTTGTTTTTCAAGAGGTCACAGTGGCGAGTTTTTTCATATAAAACTATCCATTGTGACTTGCTACATTAATTTAAGCTGAGGGTTACAAATCGGTCTTAGTAAGTATTTTTGCTTAGTGATCCTAAAACAATATGATGTAGGTACTAGTAACAATTTTTAGTTTACAGTGAATATTGTTTTCCCATTCTTAGCTATTGTGATCTAAAAGTAGTTGAAGGTGAAACTAAGGAACAGATTACTTGCAAGTGACATTTTAGGGATAACACTTTGGACCCGTAAAATGACTATCGGTAGCCTTTCATTTAAATGTGCTGTAGGTCACAATGGATCATTTAATGGGAATAATTTCGCCACTGTGACTCGTAACATAAAATTTAAGTAGAGGAATGAAAATGGTATTGCAATGGTTATCATTGTTTTGTGGTTAAAAAAAAAAAACAAGTTGTGTTTAAACTTTGAGTCACAATAGCGAAATTTTTCATACACAATTCTAAATTGGGACCTACAGTACGTGAAAGTCTACAACCTTCTATTCGTAAGGCCGAAAGTGTTAACCCTACGACGTCAATACGCCTTGCTAATATCTTTTCTCCTTAAACTATTTATAAGTAGATCACAATAGGTGTGGACACTTTTGCCATTGTAAGTGGTCACGAAAATTAAGTATATACCGCACTTAATTAAAACATAAGTACTAATAACAAATTTTAGTCTCGACTTTAAATTTATGGAAGCTCACAATTGCGAAATTCGTATGGAAAATGTAGCCGCTATGGACTACTAAAATTTAGAGTCGAAACTAAGAATAATTTTTGTTGCTAAACGCTTTTTGCAGAAAAATAAATCCCGGCGAGAAGACCAATGACCAAGACTTCAGTGAGTACTATCTTGTCGTCTTGAAGAACTTCGAGGCGGCCAACGATTACATGCATGAAATCGAAGCTATTTTCGCGTATTGCTGGAGCTACTACATAGTCAACGTATGCATACTGCTAGACGACGGCTCTGGGTCGATCCAAACGTACACATACTTCCCCTTCACCGAGAAGCGCTGCTTTTCTACAACTGCTGTAAGACTAAACGGTCGGATGGAGTTCAGGTCGATTTTTCCCGATAAGATGCTAAACTTACACAACTGTCAGCTTGTTGGTGCTCTGTGGAACGTCCCACCTTATTTTATACTAAACGAAAATTCCACCGGCCTTCATAAGTATGACGGCATAGAAGGTCACCTGCTAAGGGCGTTGGCTAAGGATATGAATTTCTCACTAGCCTATGTGAAACCACCGAATGACGAACAGCGCGGCCTTGTATTCAGGAACGGAACCGTCACAGGAGCCATCAAGATAGTAGGTCAGCGCCTATCAGTCCCAACTGCGATAACAGTTTAATTTCTAAAGTTGCAGGAAAAAATCGCTCACCTGAGCTTAGGCAGCTTTCGCTGTACTCTGGACCGATCGACTGTGCTGAGTCCGTCGCATAGCTTCTACCAGACGATGCAAGTGTTCACGGTTAAGGCGCGCACTGTTCCATGGACTACCTTTGAAATACTCACGTATCCCTTCGACTACTACATTTGGACTTTTATACTCGTCTTCATGACGTCTGCGGTTGGCTGGACAATCGTTTTGGAAAAATATAACCCCAAAGCGCTATACTTCATCTACGGCTTCCGTGACGGCCGAGATAAGATAAATGTAATCGCCGCATGGTTGGGTTCACCAGTGGTACCGGTTCCAAAAAGAAATTTCGCCAGATACCACATGTGCATGTGGCTTTTAGTTACTCTCGTCCTGAGGAACTCCTACCAAGGGTTGCTCTTTGATTTTTTACGATCGAATATGACTAAACTTCCACCTGATTCATCGGAGCAACTTGTTCAGCTACAGTACACGCTTATAGTGAACTTGGCCAGCTTTGATACGTTTGCGGGTCTGCCCGTCTTTCGCAATGGCCGATTGAATGTACGTGCGATGAACATCACCGACGACGGAGGCTATCCGTTTTTGGAGGCAACTAATGACCACTATGCCACAGCTACGCCGAAGGATTTCCTCAGCTACTATGTGACGACCTCGAAGAAGTATGGCGTCTTTCACGTGCTCAGGGACGGAATTTTTGCACAGCAACTGTGCATCTATTTCACGAAGCACTCGTTTCTGAAGAAGCGCTTTGATGAGTTACTAATGCAACTGCGCAGTTTTGGTTTAATCGACCTATGGACGTCACAGTATATCGATGATTCGTTTATAGAAATGCGACGATCCCATCCCAGAGAGGGCATTCCAATAACCTTTGATCAAGTTGAAGGTGTTTTCCAGATCACTGCATATTGTCTATTGGCTTCAACAGTGGTGTTTGTCAGCGAAATGATCTCTCTGAAGATCGGTTTCTTGAGACGTCTATTCCAGTAGACCAATATGCACATAATTGTAATAAATCAGAATCGCAACTGTAAATGTTTGTTTAAATAGATCAGGGAATGTATTCAAAATAGATCGCAAAACACTAGAGTAGCAGATGTCGACAAGATGCCTTTGTGGTGCAAACATTGCTGTCGTCCAATAGTAACCAAATTCTACAAGTGGAAACGCTTCCGGAAGAGGGATCCCTCTTGAACTGAAAGACGACCTTTCTCGCCATGAGTACGGATTTGCTTTAGATTTCCCGCAGCGATTGTGAGCTAAAATTGTCCCACAACAGCCAAAAGTGTGCTGACCACACAGGGAAACCAAGAAACACAAACATTTTCGGACATGATCGGAAGTGGTAATGTCACAACAACAAACACATTTCAATTCGATCCAATTAGGTACTTCAACCCAAACGTTTACTTGGGAACTCTACAAAACGAACGATAGGTCTGTCGGGTAGTTACCTCTATATCTCCTCAGTTTCCCTCCCTATTTAGATTGGAGAAAGACAAAGGTATTGATTGATTTCAAACACACACGGTGATGGGTTTTTTCTGTTATTTCTAGAGGTGTATATGTATTGTACAAGGTGGCGCAAAAATAACTTTCCGATGTTTTTTGGCTGTAATTTAAAAAAAAAATGAAAAACTTTGATTCTTCTTGTGGATTATTTTTATTTGGTCTTTTAATTTTTTTTACATCAAGTCGAGAATATGATGTCATGTAAATGGCCGCCGCCACAGTTGATTGTCATTTGAGCCCTTTTTATGGCATTTTCCATCACTTTGGCCAAAACTTCCGGCGATAGGTGTAGTGCAAATCGCCAAAAACGACCCGGGAACACCGCTTTCAGAATATCGGTTGTGGCTCGCGCAGTGTGTGCCGTACCTCCGTCCTGTTAGAACCACATGACCTCCAGTCCTAAATCGTCCAATTGCGGTAGAAAAAAATCGGTAAACATGGCCCCATAGCGCGCACCGTTCACTGTTGTCGTTTGACCAGCGGCGTTCTCGAAAAAAAAATGGCCGCGTCAACAGAGGCGATATTCTCGGCACAACGGGCGCTCCGGGGCCCGCTACTCTTGGCAACGTCTCGTGTTTTGCCAGTCTCTTCGAGGCGAGCAGCTAAACGTCGCAGTGTTTCACCAGTAGGCGTTGGACGGCAAGGAAATCTGCGACGAAATTCACGTTGTGCCAAAGTCACCGACCGATTATTGCTCAAATAAATAGTCACCAATATTCCGCGTTCTGGAGCAGTGTAGCGTAACATTGTTTATTAACGTGTATTTCGCATGTGTTTACTACACAAATGTCAATACAGAACTGACATTAGGGGCCAATCGCAAAATTTATAGCATTTTCTGATAGGAGGATTACTTTTGCGCCACCTTGTATATGGAAATGCGACTGTAAGAGAATTTTCCCCGACATTGGTTGCAAAATCCACGAAAGCAAGTGAAACTCTCAGCATTTGCGATTGTAGCAAATCCTACAAAACTACAATGAGCGGATTTGCTAACACTCGTAGTTATATTTGATTCAAATCATATTGTTGTGACAATTGTAGGTGTCAAAATGTGAAAGAATCAAATTTGTATACAGTTTTGGGGTTCCCTTCTTGTGACAGCCCATTGTATTGTCTTCTCGAATGGCAGGTGCCCAATAAAAATAATTTATTGTTCCATGTTCATAAATTATACAAGCTGCTTAGTTGTCATAGCCAACCAAATGTCAGATTATGTATGTCAAAGATTGGCATTCCTGAGTGAAGATGACAAAAGAAAACTTATTTGATTGTGCATTACTAGATGTTGGTAGATGCTTTCAGGATCTTTAAAACTGTGTAATCATCTGAATATTTCTGTTCTAGATTAAATTTCGAAAGTAATTAGCAACATCTATTGTGCGGAGTATGGGAAAATTCAAAGGAATTGTGGGTTCATAAACATATTCAATTGTCGCCTAGGTTTTGTTGGTTTGATAATGTGGAAAAAAATGTAAACCAAATTGTCGTTATTGCAATTGCGCCATACTTATAAAAATTTTTAATCTGTTTGACGTTTCTATCTGTTTGACGTTAAACTTAGGGCACTGAGGTTAACGTTCAATTCTCGTGATTAAAATTAAACCGAATTTCTGATGTTACCGTGGGTTTTCAGCAGCCAAGAAAATCCATTGTTACTTGTCTTTTCAGCGCGAATTAAAACACTTGGTTCTTACTTTTAAAATTAAACAATATTTATTTGGAACTATGTCCTTTATTATTGAAATACTTTTTACTAATTCTAAAAGGAGCTTAAGGCTACTATGTAGTTACAATAAGACTGTCGATAAATTCATCATACAGTCGTATTTATATACTTTTCTTATCTATCTACAAGGAGACCCAAGCGTACAATCGTCTTGCTTGATAATGAAGAAGAGATAATATTCCAACATTGTATACAAACGATATTATCTCTTTTACATATGTTATCATTGTAGCGTTGTGTGCAAGACTGTACTAGAGACTAAAGATATCATTGAATACAAATAATGTTATCTTTTTTCTCAATATGTTTTGCTATGGATACTTAACTCCCCCCCTTGTTAAACGAAATCGTCCCGATTTTTCGACGCTATTTTTAACATCTCTCTTTCATAAGTTTTGTTATATGCGTCAATCTTTTTTTGTTTTTGACGATCTGTTATACATTGTATAGTTTTTATCATTACGTACGTAAATGCTAGAATAACAATCAGTGTTACAATTGTGTATATAGTTGATAATATCGGTTTTTCTTCAAAAGGAATAATTAGTTTTTTTAAAGTATCTATGTTATCGAATTTGTACATTGTATCTTCTTTAATTATTTGGTCGATGTAAGACTCTGAATTATGATTTCTTAATATAACTTCTTTAATTTGCTTATGCATGTTTTTGTATATTTTATCATCTAGATTTATAGTATTTTCATAAGTAACTAAGTTTATACCATTAATTGTTTGATTATTTAGCTTATGCTTACCGCTTAATAACATAACACCGGATTCAATTTCTAAGTCGTAATCGTATTCTTGTTTAATGTTGCATTTTGAAGTTATATTCTTTAAAAGTGGAATAAGACAATTTTCTTCTTCAAAGTTAATTTCACAAATGTTTTTACTTAGATGATTTTGACAATTTCTTGTTCTTAAATAAGTTTGGTTACATAAGGCAATTGTTTTATCTGTAATGATTTTTCCATGTTTTGAATTTAAGGGTGTTACTTTATACAATTTACATGATTTAATTAGAACTGGATATTTATATATTGTGATGAAGAATTCATCAGTTCTAGCTAATAATATTTTAGAGTACTCAAGTATATTTATTATGGGTACTTGAATTATTTCATGTTGAATAATATTTTTAATGTCATCTAAGTCTAGGCTTTCTGATAAATATTCATTATTTTTTGCTGCATTAATTGTTCTGGTCAATAATAATAATTGTTCGTACACTTGTTCTATTACTAAATGTTCTTTAAGGCTCTGACCTTCGAATTGTTGCAAAATTTGTTCGAATCTAGAATTTATAGTTTTTTGTTTATTATTGTTTTCTATGAGATTATTTATACTCGTTTCTATGTTAACTAAGTCATAATGGTCAGGATTACCAAACACATATTTGAAAGCTGTTCCTAAAAAGTTAATTGATCTAGTATGCCTAGTATGTTCTTGTAATTGGTCTGCTAAATTCTTAATTTTACTTAACCAAATTTTTTCTTCTTGTGTAGGTTGATAGTTACTAGTTACGATATTTACGTAAGGTTGAAATATCGAAGTCAGGTTGGTGGCATGTAACAAATAAGTTTGTTCTTTGAATAAATACACGTCATCTGTTTGCGTAAGTATAAACTTCTTGTTTAGTAACTCAGTTATTTGAACGTTTCCTTGCCCTTCTTGACTCTGTACAATTCCTAGTAATGTTAGGAATATTAATATTTTCGTCATCTAAAAAATGATAATTCTTTATGTTATCCTTGTGAATTTTTATTCCCTCTTTAGAGATTACAGTGTCTCCTTTATCTTCTTCTACTATTCTTGTTATGTATCTGGCGTTAGATTTCTTTCTAAGACCTGTGATTCTTACCATTATCTTATCTCCTTTTTTATATTCTCTGTGTCGAGTTCCTTTATTTAGACGTTCGATCACTTTTTTGGATGCTGAGTTTAGTTTATTTATTATAATTTCACTATTGCTATATTTATTTTGATTAAAGAAAATGTCTCTAGGTTTCAAACCGGTAACTGAGTGTATAGAATTATTTAATTCACGCACTGTTCTAAATATTTCTTCGATAAGTCTTGTTTTATTCTGAATTGTGAATATTCTAGACAGTTCAGTTATTGTACCGTTTACACGTTCTACCTGACCGTTCGCTGTCGATCTGTATACTGGAGTTTCTACTTTAGTTATGTTGTATTTCAAACACATTTGGTTCACCATTTCTGTTTTGAATCCCTTCTCGTTATCTGTCATGAGTCGTTCACATTTTGGGAAATAATTAGATAAGACCTCTTCCATAACGTCGTACAGTCTGTTTCGAGTTTCGATTTCCCGAAGGATTGTATATTTAGAATACTTATCTACTGTTACAAGGAAAGTATACTTGTCGTTGAAGTATATGTCCATATGAATGTGTGTTCCCACATGTGTTGGTATTTCTGAATTATTCAGAGGTTCTCTGATAGGTTTTCTTTCATATTTTCCAAATAGACATGCTATGCATTTTTTGTTGAAACTCTTTGCTTGTTTATTTAGATCGGGCCAGTAATATTTCTCTGAGATTTCTTGTATATTGTTACGTAACCCTCGGTGTGCTCTTTCGTGAGTTACCCTTACAAGTTTTAGTTGTTCCTCCAAATTTGTTACGTCTTGAAGTTTTCTTGGTGTGAATATAAATCTTACTAGTGGGAATTCTTTTTTTATGTTTTCACCATATTTGTATATGTTTTCAAATTTCGTATGCAAAGCTACAATCTTTTGGGGTTGTATAACTTCTTTCATCTGCCTTAGTAAAGAGTCTTTGTCCTTAAACTTTATTATGAGTCTTATTTTGTTACTAAAATAGATTTGTGTTTCGATATTATTTGTTATATCTTCAATAAGTTCGAACTGTGCAGTGTATGCATTAAAAGGCTGATTCACAGTTTTTATTATATCATTAGAAGAACTTTCAGCTGAATGTGCTGTTTCTATGGTAGAAGTATTTATGCGTTGACGTGATAATGCGTCAGCTACAAGATTTAGGTTTCCTGGTTTATAAACTAATTTTGCTCCAAAGTCTTCAATGATTCCCTTCCAACGTTTCAGCTTTGTGTTGGGATTTTTTTCTGATACAGAATATATAAGGCTCTGGTGATCGGTATATATGGTTAAGTCTGCTATACCATATATGTAGTTTCTGAGTTTTTGTAAGGACCATATGATCGCTAATAGCTCTTTCTCGTTTGTGCTATAGTTCTCTTCTGTCTTACTCAGTGTTCTTGACAAGAAGTGTATAGGTTGCTTATTCTGACTTAGTACGGCTCCAATAGCTATGTTGGATGCATCTGTAGTAAGCTCGAATGGTTTACTATAATCCGGTTGAAAAAGTTCGACTTGTTCTTTCAAATAATTTTTTAAAATTCTAATCGCTTCTAATGCTGAATCATTCAGATTTAACTTAATATTTTTACTTTGTTTTTTGTTTACTTTACCGTTATCTCCTCGTAAATATAATGTCAGGGGCTTGGCTATGCTTGCGTATCCTTTTATAAACTTACGATAGTAACCTGTAAGACCTAAAAATCCTCTCAAATCCTTTACCGTTTGTGGGACTGGAAAATTTTCTATAGCTGCTATTTTCTCAGGGTTCGTAGTGATTCTACCATGTCTGATTATGTGACCTAAGTATTCTATTTCTTCTTGAAAAAACTTACTTTTCTCATCAGATATTTTTAATGTGGCTTTATTGAGTACGTCGAATACTTGACTTATGTGCTGTATATGTTCTTCCTCAGATGAAGAATATATCAATACGTCATCAATGTAAACGTGTACGAATTTACCTACAAAGTCTCTCAAAATGTCGTCCACGCATCTCTGAAATATGCTTGGTGCATTTTTGAGCCCGAAAGGCATTCGTTTAAAATGATATTTTGCGCCATTTATAGCAAAAGCTGTTTTTTCTTTATCATCTGTTTTGATTTTAATTTGGTGGAAACCTGACTCCAAATCTAACGTTGTAAAGTACTTGGCTTTACCTAAATTTTGAATTGTCATGTTGACATCCGGAATGGGGTATCTGTCTGTTACAGTGTGAGCGTTAAGTTTTTGGAAATCAACAACCATGCGCCGGTTTGGTTTTCCTTTTTCGTCCAAACCTTTTTTAGGTACTGTCCATATGGGACTGTTATAAGGACTATGGCTTTTTTCTATTATATTGTCATGTAAGAGTTTCTGTATTTCTTTGTTTACGAATTCGTTATCTGCTATGGGATATGGATATTGTTTAACATAAACCGGATTATCATTGGTCGTCCTAATGCTTGCTTCTATAGTATCTGTAAAGGGTAACGGTCCTATGCTGTTATTAATCTTCATCAGTCTATCTATGTCTGCTTTATAAATATTATTTTCCCCAATTATGTAATTAATTTTCTGAATAGATTCGACACTGCTTATGGTAGTTAGAGTCATATTACTGAAATTTATTTCCGCGTTTAGAACTTTAAGTCCTTCATATCCTAATATCATATCAAAAGACTGAATATCCTCTAATTCAAAAAATGTTATATTTTTCTTTAATATCCTAACTACTTTCTTTGTATCTACCATAGAATAACCATGCATTGTTTTTATTTTTATAGGTTTAATTTTAATTTTTTCGCTAGAATCGCATTTTCTATTAATGTAATTATGGGTTGCACCAGTATCAATAAGAATTTTATAAATTTTCTTAGAAATAGTACTAGTTAAATTTAAGCAGGGCAACCCGTCTACTAGTTTAAATGATCTATTCTTATGTTATTATTTACCATACATTCCGTTTCATCTGCTTCTGCATATGTACTGCTGACATCGTCTCTGCGTTGTTGTCGGGAGTTATTTACTCTCTGCTGCTTGAAGTTCTGCTGATAAGATCGTTGCGGTCTGTTGTGTGTGTTGAAACTCCCGCTGTGTTCACGTTTCGCTGGTGGATTATATACATCGGGTTTGTATTGATTCCAATTTTGTCGCTGTGCATGTACAATTTGTCTCGAATAATTTGGTCTTCTTTCGTTTCTGTGTTCATGTGGCATATTTTTGTGGTGCTTATCTTGAGTGAGATGTAAATGCCTGTGCACATTATCATGTTCTATTCTGCGAGCAATTGCGAATGCGTGTTCTAGATCATTTATTGTAGCTGAATATAATGATCCTCTTGTAAAGTTGTCACTCATACCATCAATGAATATACGAACTGCGTCGTCGTTAGCATTTTTAATTAGTCTGTCGATTATATTCGGCGGATCACCTGACATAGTGATTTTTGATATTATTAAATTGAGATTTTTATTTATCTCGTCGTGGTATTCAGACAGTGTGCTTCTTTTTTGCGTGATGGCTTTCATCATGTCTTGTAGCACGTATAGAGGTTCTTGATTAGAGTACGTATAATCTAATCTGTTACGTATCGCCTCAAAATTAAAAATTGTGTTATAATTAGTTAACACATTCGCGGCTGCACCCTGTATTTTACTTTTCACTATAGTCAATGCTGCTGCGTACTTACTGTGTGTTTTGAGGTTTTTAATGCTGTCCATTAATCTGGATGCTTCTTCGCGCCACGACCGATAATTTGATTGATCGCCGTTGAAAATAGGTAGGCTTTTAAATGCGTCTAACTGTATTTCACTACCATCTGTATATGTGGTTCTTATTTCCTCTAGCACAGGTATGTTTGGTACTATGCCTAATCCAGATTTTACTTCATTTAGTTTTGTTTCTAAATTAGTGTTTATTTGATTTTGGTTAGTTATTATTGCTGCTAACCTTGCATTCTCTGTGCGTGTGTGCTCTAGGGTTTGTGTTACTGTGTTGCACCTGGTTTCTAAAGCTTCTAATCTTGCCATTAATACTGCGAGTTGTTCCATTTTGAACTCGTGTCTGTCGTCGTCGAATTTGTGTGTTTTTTTTTCCACATATACACTTTCACTGAATTGCTTTGCTGCTTCGTACGAAGGAGCTATATTTGTACCTGCTATGCTAGGTAATTCTTGTAACCGGTAACGCGAGTGTTCTGTTTATACTAGATTTCACTACTTGTTCCCGAGGTCCGCTCGATTGAAGTTAAAAAGTATATTTAACCTCCTGGCAGGATCGCCAATTAAAACACTTGGTTCTTACTTTTAAAATTAAACAATATTTATTTGGAACTATGTCCTTTATTATTGAAATACTTTTTACTAATTCTAAAAGGAGCTTAAGGCTACTATGTAGTTACAATAAGACTGTCGATAAATTCATCATACAGTCGTATTTATATACTTTTCTTATCTATCTACAAGGAGACCCAAGCGTACAATCGTCTTGCTTGATAATGAAGAAGAGATAATATTCCAACATTGTATACAAACGATATTATCTCTTTTACATATGTTATCATTGTAGCGTTGTGTGCAAGACTGTACTAGAGACTAAAGATATCATTGAATACAAATAATGTTATCTTTTTTCTCAATATGTTTTGCTATGGATACTTAACTCGCGCTATTATAACAGGACTCATCAAAAAATTGTATTGGCATGAGATATTTTACGTATTTGTAAATATGTATACGTCGGTTAGAGGTAGTTCGCATATTTGTACATTTTGCATTCGTTTTATATTTGCATTTATTATTGGCTGGATTTATCGCGTAAACAGTTGACATTTATAAAGTGATAGCTGTCAAGATGCAATTAACTATAATAGTGACTGCAAAATCGCAAACCTGTAAGCGACTATCAAATAAACTTCGAGTATGAGTGTCTTGTTGACGTTTCCATTGTATATATGACGGACGTATTAAAAGTGAGGTTACCGACAAATATGGTTTTAAGTTCAGTACGAGTATATATCTAGTCGATTGTGAGTTTGCCTAGTTTTATTTCGGTTCAGCGTGAAACGAAACACCGTAAGCGACTCCATCCTGCTAAAACAAAATGCATACTACTTTTTGAAGCATGTATTTTGAATTTTCACACTGCCTGTGATTTAGCTACATGTTTCCGCACATATACTATTGAACATACTTCCGCAAATCTGTATACAAGTTAGTATTTTCAAATGAATATAGTTTTACGCGTCATAACAATATACTTCCTAAGCGTTTTTTTCCTATGAATAGACACACAAAAGTGGAAAAGACATTTACCATTCACCTCGGTTCTTAAAAAATACATCCCACACTCATCCTTCCGTTTCTTTTAAATCACACCTACCAAATCCAGAAAACCCACAAGTGTATAATTTACCAAATCCTTTCGGATCCAATGTACGCCCACTATTTTTAGATATAGTAATTCTTAAGATAAACAATTTTCCACTCTAGAATTGCAGCTGCAACGTACAGATTCCTTCATGTAACATGACGTCATCGCACCACGATAAACAACAAGATCACTTGACTCACTGGCATCTGTCACTTTCGCTCTGCCTGTATTTATCATCGCCAGCAGTACAAGGTGCAACCCTTGTGCGGCGGCTGCACACCAGTGTTATTACATCGTGGGATTTTTGAGATCTGAAAAGCCTTCCGTGGGATAGAGGGAAACAGAAGCAAAATCGTTAAATTTCAGGAATCTAGCAAAAAACATTCAAACTATGAATTTTTGCTGCAATTTTATCAAAACATTTACATTACACCATGATTATCGAAAAAGCTGAATGTCCATAAAAAAGTACTCATGAAAATTTTCTAGTACCAAAAGAGTAGTCATAGTAATGTTAACAATTTACGATTTTTATTTATTTTACATTCAAATTTTACTTTAAAAATTGGATTTTTATTTTTCGGCAAAGTTGTATCGAGGGTTTTTTAAAGGAATTTAAGTACGGTGAAATGGGAAAAATGACTACGCTTCGTGGGATAAATAAAGAGAGAGTCCTCAACACTGGCAGCACTTTACTCATTGCCCTTATCTCAGTGCCTTACTGACCGCCCATTGATTCAAATCTTTTGTCTGAGAGGAGAGTTTTTTTATTTTGCTTCTGTTCTGTAAATTAAAATAATAAGCCGCATTCAATTTACTATTTGCGGACGTCCAGTCCATATCCATATACACTGTGAAAGGCAAAGGCTTGGGAACTCAAGTGTGTGCGGCTCACGCGCAGCCGTTTGTGGCGTTTGTACTACATTACGTCGACGACGACCGTATCTTCAGAGACTCGGGGGTGTTTATGGGTTATTTGTCGTCGCTAATGACTTAATTCATTTCCCAGACTCAAACTGCTGGTACGCGACCACATTCTTACTCGTCATATCTCTAAACAAAAATATCTACACAAAAAAAAAAAAAATTGGATATATGGTTCAGGGCAGTCAGTTGAGTGCGACTGTTATCCAGAACCAGTGGACTGGGACAACGACGACACGACGCAACGGTGCTTGAGGAATATTAATTAATTAAGTCGCTGAAGCTGTTAATACAGTTTAATAAAAAAAAATATAAATAGCTGTTAATTGTTTTGACCCCTCGTTTCGACACTAGAACAACAAGTGAGAGTAAGTGCATTGCGCATATCGCCATAGGCGTGGTGACCATCAGTTCTTAATCTTTGAACTGCAGTTCGTGAGTGTACGCATGCAACGCTAACGGTGTGAAACGTCAAAAATGGATTTTTATAGCAGCTTCCAAAGTTTTTCCTACGACAATAACAGCAATAGCAATAGTCGTGTGAGTCCATGCGAATCGGATTCATCGAATAGCCCCTCGAAGCCGCGACAGGAAGTGAACGCACGCGAAAGATTCCGAACACAAAGGTAAGTACAACGCTTTTTGATAAAAGAAAACCCTTCAGTGATATGAAAAAGTCGTGTTTCCAGTGTAAACACAGCATTCAATACGCTGCGGACGTTGATTCCGACAGAGCCATACGACAGGAAGTTGTCAAAGATTGAAATTCTCAGATTAGCAAAGAGCTACATAGCTCACTTGGACGCAATCGTTTTGACGGGTGAGCGTGTGTTTTTTTTTTTAGTTATATTTATGTTTGACTGATATTTTTGATTTTATATAGGAAACTCGGAGAAACCCTGCACCAGCCACAGTCTTCAAAATCACAATTGTTCCGGTGTTGATGGAGATGCGGGAGCTAGATCGAGCATTTGTACCTTCTGTGCAAAGTCAGTCAACGCAAGAAGTTGACGTGATTAAGCCTACCAAAATGACATGTAAATAAAGTGAGCGGATACAGAAATACCCAAGAGATGGGGCGATGCAATAAAACATACGTAATGTGTGAAATAGTGTAATGTGTTATTGACTTTTATTTAAACGGAGAAACAGTTTTGAGGTTATCCACATAAAAGTAAGTATAGAGATATTTTTGTTAGGTGCGCATTGGTGTTTCCAATCCCGAAATTAATCAATAGACGAGATTAGAAATGTTCGGAGATATTCGAAAAATAAAATATAAAGACTTTGATGCACAGGATACAGAATAGGCTTTAGTGTTGTAGAGTACACGAAGACAATCCGTTCGACTTGAGGATTATTAATGCAATGTCAGTCAAATGAGCAAAAGATCAATGCGATGGCAACATTTTGTATTTATTAAGAATGTATGATTTGTGTTTTTTATAAACACTGTCATTGTCAAAGCGATGAGATAAAATAGAAAATTGAAAAATATATGCCGACGATTGTGCTAAGTCAGAAACAGATGAGAAAGGTTGTGAGATGGTGTCATGTGATATTTAAATTGCGTCTGCATGTAATTATTTTTTCTGTGTGGAAGCACAATTAAATCCACTTATAAGTAATTTTTACTTTTAAATAAAACTCTTTTTCAAACAATCATACCCAGTGATCTGCATTATCGATTTGTATCGACGGCAGTTTTCGCTTACCAGCTTTTTTGCAATCAATCTGCGAATAGACAAACGGGAAATATCAAATATTTGTCTTAGGGAGGATAAAAAAAAGGAAGAAAATCCAAAGATTTGACAAACTTCTTACAACTCCTTGCGTCCTTACTTGCCAATTTGTTTTGACTAAAATCAAAAATTACTTACTTTAGTTGAAGAAGTTGTGTGGTAATTAATTTCTCATAGCTGTGGGCTGTTCCGCATTGTGATTACTCTACCCGTCGATAATTGATGAAACTTTTCATAACTTCATAACAAATCAAACCAAACCAAACATAACAGGTTGACTCGGACATTAATTTGAAAATATTCCTCAGAACAATCTATCATCATGAATATAACGGGCTTAATTTCGCTGTACCTTGTTAAGTCTCTGTCTATAACGGTAACAAGTGATATAACCATTGAAGTTCGCCATTCGATCGACAATTATTTCATGCAATATTCTAATTCTTTTGTTGTTGTAATTTCGTGGCGGGAAGTACATAATTTGTATTACTATTTAGATGTAATGGAATACATATTGAATTATCGGGATACCATGAAAGTAGAAATCGTGATAAGTAAAATTGGTGACTGATATATTGGTCCCGTCGATGGAAATTTCAACCTTATATTTGCGGAGAGTGCAGATTCTTTTATGTAAGTAGATTTAGATAGCATGACAGTTCTATAGCTTCGAGGAACGCTTTTATAAAATGGAAAATCATTTTTGTTTACTCGCAATATGTTTTTACAAAAATATGTAAATGCCATTATTTCGTACGTATCATACATTTACGGCCATATTATTCAACTGCATTTAACACTCGCACCTTGCATATGCCACTTCCGCTGTGGGCAAAGTTGCTGAAATTGTTCATAGAATTTAGTTCGTTAAATTTTAAATTATTCGTTACGTATGTATAGAACTTTTTTTAATGAATAAGTGTACATTTGCTTAAAATATTTATGAAAAGTTGTCTTTGTAGAATAATTGCATGAAAATAAAAACCTTTTGACCAAACCTTTATTAGTCAAATAAGAAAAATGTAATCATGAAATCGATCTTAATGATATCGAAAAGAGGTAAATACATAACTATGTTTGTGCTAATATGTTTCATATATGTAAAACATCTTCTGTAGATAGTTTTATTGACCACCAAAATCGAATTATTCGGCTTTAAAAATTGTATAATAACTAACCAATGCGATTTTTTAATGTAAAAATGTGGTATTCCCGAACTCTAGCACATTTCCCCACGGTTGTCGAGGTTGGCAGCATTTATTTTTGTATGTTTTTGCATGTCACATGGATTCTTATGAGGTAGTGGTATTCGATTGGGCGGCTCTCAGAGCACTTTTTTGCTTTCTGAGTAATTTTTATGTTCGTTTGGTTCAAAAAAAAGCTATCTTTTTCAGATTTCAGAGCTGTTTTCCGAATCTGGATTTTTTTTCTCAGATTTACCAATGCAAGTACTTTTGAGGTCGACTAGTGGAATTTGTTTACGTTTTCGTGACATTTTTCAACTGCAAAGAAACGCATATTGCATCGGTTGGATCCATTTTTGTTAATTATTTATGTAGAAATCAATTTGGGCGCGAACTTCGAATGTTTTAATATAAAATTTAACCAGTGAAACCGTTAGAAAAGCATCGAAGGCTACACATATTCCAATCGCACGAATATCAGCACAAAAAAGAGCAAGTGGCGCTTATATGTTCGATTAGACACACGAAATCTGACATCTGAGAGCAAATCTGGAGAAGCCCAATCGAAAACCACGTTAATTGACATAACACCGATAGGAAAACAAAATGGCGAATTTGAGAGAAACATTGAAGGGGGCCAGCAGTTAGAGGATTGCGAGTTGGGGGTCGAAGTATGATTTGTCTATGGGTATCGAATAACCTTTAGTGTGAGTGAGATATTGTGATCAATCAAAGTCATAATAACACACATTTTATTTTAAGTGCAAAGGTAATTACGTCCGTAATGGAAAACTATTTTATTTGTTCATCTTACTGTAATTATCCTCACTTTGGTATGGTTTTATTTCTAACTGCCCACCAACTTCCGCTGGATTTTTATTTAAAAGTATTTCTCAGAAGTACTTACGCCATCAAAATGAATATTTCGGCTCTATATTCATTGTATCTTCTTTATTCTCAGTCATTATTGGTGACCGACGGTATGAATACTGAGGTCGCCAACTCGTTGCGCTACGTTATCGACTATTATTATTTTAATAAACGCAGCTCCTCATTTGTTTTTGTTATATCGTGTCCACGCTTAAAAACCTGGTATTATTTCAGTGATATCATGGAGGAACTATTCAATCGCGGCGAAGCTATAAAAGTACAAATTGTTGTGAATGACACTAGTGCCGAACATATCGCTCCTGGCGAAAGGAATTTCAATTTAATTTTTGTCGATTCTGGTGAATCATTTTTGTGAGTACATTTGTCAAAACAACGTGACTGTTTTACTCTACCACTAATTCGAACTACTTTACCAGCATCGATATAAGCTTTTAAAAAAATTTCTCTTCTCACAGAAACATCGACCCGGCTTCGAAAGTGAAAGACTATGATGTTAACGAGTACTACTTCGTATTCATTCAAAATCAAGACAAATTTCTACCCGGGGATATTCAAAAAATTCTTGATTATTGTTGGAAACACTACATAATTAATGTGGACATTCTTATACAAAAAGCCTCCGGCGAACTGGTAATCTACACATATTTTCCATTTACTTCTTCGCACTGTCGGAAAGTGATGCCGGTACAAGTCAATCAATTTCGAAACGGTAGAATGGATAACGAGAACATATTTCCGGCCAAACTCCTTAATATGCACGATTGTCCTGTGAAGGTTGCCATGCGGGATTTGCCGCCATTTCTATCGGTAGATGTGCAAAAGGCAGGACGGGACGCTATTGGTGGATTCGAAGGTGAACTCCTAAAGACTTTGTCCGCGGTGATGAACTTCCGAATCCACTATAATATCCTACCAGATATTAAGCTAGGAATAATTTCAACAAATGGGTCAACATCCACTAATGAAATGGTAAGGGATTTCTAAACGGGTATTATTGTTCATGAACTCAGTGGAAAAATGTTCTTTCAGGTCCAAAGCAGGGAAGCTGATATGGCGATAGGTTTCTTTCACTTCACAAAAGCAAGAGCGAGAATTCTAACAGCGACCGACACTTACTATCAAACTAGGAAAGTTTTTGTCGTTTTGCAGGAATCTCCGAATTACATCACACCGGAAATGATTTTCTATCCATTTCCGCCCAACATCTGGATACTGCTGATTATAACATTTGTGCTAGTCTTGGGAATTCAATATGCAATCATTACCTGGGCTAGGTGGAAATCCCTAGAAGTCTCTCGAGTGACACTGAAAAACCTTTGGATGGACTTTTTTGCCATGAACTTGGGTATGCCAACAGTACTCAACCCGAAGCAATATTTTGTAAGACTTTTTATCACCACTTGGATGCTTTACACCTTGGTCCTGCGAGTACAATACCAATCACTACTTTATCACTTGATTCGGCATAATTTCTTTGAGCGTCCGCCAAACAGTCTGGACGAAGTCATCCAGCAAGGATACACATTCATTATGAACCAGAGGACGTACATCACCTTGCAAGCAAGTCCTCTATTTCAAGACTCGAACTTGCAAATCAAATCTATATCTAATATTGATCTAGGAGTAGTATACTCCTATATGACGGATCACCTAGATGAAAAACTCGTAGCATTGGAACCCAATGAGTTCTTTTTGTACTTCGGAGCGAAGAACCATAAGCCAGGTGTGTTTGTATCGCTGGGAGACACAATGCTTGTCGACAGTATTTGTATATACCTTACGAAGCACTCTTTTCTCGTTAAACGTATCAACGATCTGATCAGGTCGATGAGCGCTTATGGATTGATGACGAGCTGGGTCAGCAAGGTGTTGCACTTATCGCACTTTATGGTCCCGACAGAAGCCAAGCAGGCTACAATAGGACAGAACGAACTGAAGTTGGCATTTTGTTTATGCGGAATTTTATTGGGGCTGTCGGCTATTGTTTTCATTTTGGAATTGTTGTCACTACGCTTTAGGATATTGAAAAAAGTCTTAGACAAATTGTAGGCGATGTCAATTACAAAAATGATATCAACACAGCTTTTACCATTTCCATTTGTTTTAGCACTGGATAGCAATTTCAGCTACTGATATTTATCAATAGATGGATTATTTTTGGTTGGCGTTTGTGTCTGAATGTCTGTTTTTTTTTTGTAGATTTTTCTGATACATATATTCCATTGAAATATAGTCGAATAACTGTCCATCTTCTACAAGAGTTAAATTGTTAAATGGTAAAAAATTCTGAAATTTATTTAAATTGCGTTTGTATTTTTAAGATATTTTTTTTTAAGTTTCTAAATACTTGTTATTAAAGTCCGTTTAGTACCTTTAGAGTTGTGCGTAAGGGATAAACAAAGAAACAAAAGATATACCTATATTTAATGAAAAATGCAACATTTTGACAGGTAATAAAGAAGAACTACTCGCGACTTTGATAGGTATATGGCACTTTTTATTGAAATTATAAATTTGTTAGTGTTGAAAGATGTTTTTACAAAAAATTTGTGGTTGTATTACTTTTCTTTTATGTACTATCGAATAAAGCAAAATTTCTGTGTGTTTACTATATATAATGTTGTATATTATCATAATAATAATACATGAACATCAAGAGTATTTGTAATAAAATGAGGAGAATGAAACTTATAACATTCGAAAGGCGCGGTGCCATAGATGTGCGCAAACCAGCCAGTAAGGCTGGTTAAATTAAATTATGAACTCCCCAATCCCCATACAAAACAGGTAATTGAAAGGATTTTGGCGACATTCAATTTGTCGCCGAAATATTACCATAGTAACGTATTGAAATATAAATCATCTTAGACTAGAGCCTATTCCCAATGGACCAGCTCATTTACGTATTTTTTCGATGTCTAGATGTCCCTCGTATTGTTACTAAAAAATATAAATAACGAAAATAATAGTGGTAAGTTTTTTTAGCATTACATTTTACATAAGTACTTATAAAAGGAATGGTCGATTTTCGGCCACAAGCGATACTAGTATTCTTTATTCTTCTACAATGTACCTCGTCTCTGTTCAGATGTTTGTCTCTGTTTTAATATTTAAAGTCGGTATTACATAGGTAGTTCTTATCGTCGGTAATTTTAGAGTGATTACTCAGCTGCGAAATTAAAATGAAAGTAACATTATTCACATGTAACAACGCAATTAACTTTCTTTACTTAATCGTTTGTCCACTCGATTAACGGACAGCTTTCATAAACTACTTAATTACATAAAAGCTGGTAGTATACGTATTTCTTGTTAATCAATCACCCTTAATGCTAGTGCATTAAGAGTTTTGTTTAACTTTTATCTGATTCCCATTTCCATTGGACATTTATTAAAATGTGGTCTACACAAATATTAAATCCTTCGTCATGAATATAACGGCTCGGTTTTTATGTTGTATCTTCTTTATTCTCAATCAAAATTGCTTACTGAGGATCAAAGATAATGTAATAAAGAGATATATAACTTTCTAGTGGAAAGGCGGTTTTCCCGAAAAATTAATGAAGTCACTACTTTTCTAGAATATGTGAGTTGATGAATAATTGGGCTCTAATGCAAGAATTCGCTATTCCGAAATGTGTATTTTACAATTTTTTTAAAGCCTTAAGCTTAGTACGCTGCTCGAGCTAAATTTTCGCTCCCATACAAAAATCTCTCCAAAATTTAGCTGAGCTAAATCTTAGCGAACCCATTTAGCTGAGTGGTACGCAGCTTGAGCTAAATAATCAAACTTTTGTTTCTACATGTACTTCATGTGTCTGTCAAAATTTAGCGTGCCCATTTAATGGGTCGGCACATTTTCTCAAGCTAAATTGTGACAGATCGTTGCGTATTTGTTGTTCTGTTGCGGAAAAGTATGCAAGGATGAGCTTTTCTAATTATTACGTCGACGAGAAGTACCTAGAATCAGAGATAGTTGAAATAAGAGAGAATTCAATTTTTGAAAGAAGTTTTTTTCAAAGAACTGCTGTTTTCTGTGACGTTTATGTTAAAATTTAGCTAGGACTTTAGCTGATGTTTGGAGAGAAAAGTTGGATACCAGATAAAATTTAGTTTAGCTCGAGCAGCGTACTAAGCTTTAAGCCTAGTATCCTGCTCGCGCTAAATTTTAGCGTCCCTAGTCTCCACTTCATTTCTCCACGCCAAAGATAAATGCTCGCTAAATTATTAAACATCATATAGATGGGACAAAATCCATTTGTTCATGACAGTAAACGTTATTTCAGTTATTCGCGTAGGTACATACAATTTTCGAATTTCAAACTTTAAAGACAATGCATTGTTTGAATCGTTCCAAAACAATAGATTGCTGCAGAAGCTCAAACAATTTCTAAAGTAGCAAGCAGAAGACGACACGCTCCTTCGTGTCGGGTAAATCCCTGTTTGCATTTGAATTTTTCTGCAATTTCCATATTGCTGATAGTTCCTACACAGGCCCTGCAATTTTTTTTATGTTTTTTTATCGCATGAAACGGAATTTTTGGTTTTACGTTCACTTTTATACATCGCACAAATGTTTTCTGCGGTTTCCTCTAAAAAAAATTTCAAAGTAAACTAAAACACTTTTTATGTCAAAATTTATTTAATGTACCAGACATTTATTTCGCGAGCTAAATGAGTGGAGACTTGTCATCGGCCCATCTATAGGAAGTTAAGAATTTAGCGAGCGAACAGGATACTGCTTTGCTAAACTGCCTCGCTAAAGTTTATCTTTGTAGACATTTTTGTTGGGAGATAAAATTTAGTGCGAGCAGCATACTAAGCTTTAACAACAACCAAACAAGTTCAATACTTACTTACTTAACGGGCTCCCGACCCGTGAAGAGTCTCTGCCTGAGACACTGTAGCCTTCCATCCTCTGCGATGGCTTGGTCTTTAAAACGGAGGTTCGGTTTTCCTTGTCGTTTCGAACCTGGCGGCTGGGTGTTGGAGTTCATTAGAAAATTATTATTATTATAGTAACCTAGAGTTTCTAATGTCTATTCTACTTTTTAATAAAACTTACTTCATAACTATTCGTTCTACTAAACAGACGTGTTTCTATTTGGTTGTGAAGATACAATTAAACTGCTTCCACAAACCATACTAGTTCAACACTGGGATTCGAAGATCCTCTTAGCTGTAGCATTATTGTCCATTCGCTCGATGTGGCCGAGCCAATTTGTATTTTGGCTACATCCACATCTTGGTACAGCTCATAGACCTCGCGGTTGTATCCTCTCCTAGCTTCATTCGCCCTCCTCGCACACAGGACCAAAAATCCGCTTCTTTAGAAGGAGCCCAGTATCAGCTCTCCCTTCCTGCTTATCGTCCAGCACTCGCGGCGCCATAAAGCAAAACTGGCAGGATAAGGGTTCTGTGGAGCATACATTTTGTCCTTCGAGTTAGGAGTTTTGAACCCAGTTGTTTTGCCAAACCGAAGTAGCAGCGGTTTCCTAGGGTAATTCTTCGCCGGATCTCCACTAGGATGTCATTTGTGGAGTTCATGTTTACTCCGAGGTAGATAAACTCCTTAACTACCTCGAAATTGTTGCTATCAATAGTGACGTTCTGTCCTAGGCGGTGGACAGATGCCTGTTTGTTTGTTGATAGCATGTACTTAGTCTTGTCCTCATTTACTACAAGACCAACGAATTTCGCCTGTTCTTCAGGAGCGACCGATGATGTCAATATCGTCTGCACACCCCCTGACGATGTATACTATCATACGCGGCTTTGAAGTCGATGAATAGGTGGTGTGTCTTGACTTGAAATTCGTTGGTCTTTTCCAGGATTTGCCTCAGTGTGAAAATTTGGTCTATAGTCGATCTGCCGGGCCGGAAGCCACACTGGTACGTGCCGATTACTGTGTTGCAAAACGTTTTAAGACGTTCACACAGTACGTTGGATAGGATCTTACAATAAGAAGTGATATGCCTCGATAGTTCTTGCAAGCCATAGGATCGCCTTTATTGTAGATGGGGCATATGGAGCTGATAGTCCAGTCGTTGGGCATGTTTTCTTCCACCCATACTTGGTTGATGATTTGGTGCATGCGCCCTACCAAAACATCACCACCGTATTTAAGGAGCTCCGAAGCTTTTTTATTGCTAAGCCAACTTTTTCTATACTGGGTGGTGGAAATGGTTCTTCATTGACTGGACGTGGATTTTTTTTTGTCCTATGACTCTCTCTATATGATGCCCATTTAGCAGCTGCTGGAAGTGCTTAAACACATCTACTATTCCCTGCGCTTCGGTGACTAGGTTTCCATCACTGTTTCGAAGAGCCTGCGTTCCGGTCTTGAAGCCAGCAGCCAGGTGCTTGGCTTTCTTGTAAAACTTCCGGATGTTGCTTCCATCGCGGGACTCTTCGATCTCCTTGAGCTGGGAGACTGCGTAGGTCCTCTTCTTTCTACGCAGGATTTTCTTCTCCTCCCTCCTCCTCCTGGCTCGATACTCTTCCCTCGCTGCCCTTGTTTTGCGCTGCAGCGTCTTCATATGTGCATTTTCTGTCACCTTTTTTCGGCGTACGTATTCATCATCATACCACGGGCTCATTCTCTGGGGTGGCTGGTACCCTAAGGTGGTTTCGGCTACCTCATTGATGATGTCGAGATTTGGGAAGTAGCTTTGATGCGGATCACAGCTAGGCAATCACTTATCGGCTTAACGTCAAAAACTTTTGTCCTGCGCCGATTTCCCACGACGAATCCGCAGACTAATACATGCAATCTTTTATGGCGGCTGTAATAAATATCGCAATTTTTTCTTTTCATCATACGATCATACCTGATCCTATCCATCGTATCTCCTGGATTGCGGTAATATCTGCCTTTTACCACGTGAGGACAGAGCGTTCGCACATTCCAGGTACATGCTCTTAGATCGTTGTCGGTTGACGTTCCGGGTCTGGTTGCCGGTTGAGGGAAATCGTTATCCGAGGCTCTTCGTGTCTCTCTCATAACTAGTTGATCAGATCACAAAAATAAAACAAGACGGATCAATGAAAAGTTTAATTCTTGAGTTGTGGCAATAGTCGCTTTCACAAACAAAATAGGCAATACAGGGTAGGTATTACAAATTTCATATTTCATATTGCAAATATTCTGCTCAATGTGTTGGGGGTGTTACCTTTTAAATCAAAATTGCAAAATTTTTGTTTCCATTTTTTTTTTAGAAACTAGTGTCGTTTTTGATTTGGCTTTTCAGATTTTGATCTGAGATTTCTGCTTGCAAATCGAACATGAAATCTGAATTTGATTGGTTTTTGTGTGTATTGAGTTAGCAGCAAAAAAAAAAACATTTTTAATATAAAAACGCAGTCTTATACGCGTAAAATAAGAAATTCAGCTAAAAAAGCAATCCTTCCAACGATAAATAGTTCGTAACCGCCAGCTGTGTGTCATAAACATTGGAATTAGTGAAAGTATTTATAAGATCTGAGAAAAAATTGAGATTTCTCAAAAGTGATCTGAGTTAGATTGATTTTTGTGGCAAATCGAACATGAAAAACAATCTCGATCAAAAAAAATTGATTTTTTCTAAAAAAGATTGATCTGTTTGCCAAATCGAAAACGACATAATTTTGTAATTTCGGTCTCGGGAATCACGCGACACGCGATTTTATTCAAATAATCGTATTAAATAATTAATTCAAATAAGTCTCATTATGTATTCCAAGCACTCATTTGTAAAACAAGAATTATTTCCCATCACGACTGGGAAACTGTGAAACATTTCATAAATGTTTTTTTTTAGAAATATTTATGAAACATGTAGGTATTTAATTGTTTATCAAGTGTTTGGCTGGGCTAGACATACCTTCATAGAACGAAAAAAAACTAACTCGGAATACGGAATGCGAAAAAATCCATTGATATTTTGTATTCCATTTTTTAGTCTGGCAATGCGATTGTGTGGTTTACAGGCACACCAACAATCGAGAACATGAAAGAAACGACGCAGCCGGAAACATTTTCAGATCATGATTCGTGATCTCGATGAAAGGCACGACCAGAGACAAATCATACTTAGAGACAATACTGAGACCACCAACTTCGGCCGATTTCCCGTTATTTGCCTACAAGCTATATTTTTATGGGGTGGCAAATGCTAAGTGCGCTAGTTCTGTTACATATAAATTCGTATTGACAAATGTCACGTAACTTCAAAAATTCCGGCTAACCAACACACTAGCACCTTGCATATGCCACTTCCGCTGGGGGCAAAGTTGCTGACAGCGTTCATAGAATTTTATCCGTTAAATTTGAAATTATTCGTTATGTGTGGATAATATTTTTCTTAAGGAATAAGTGTAGATTTGCTTAAAATATTAAAGCAAATGAACAACGTAGATTGGTTGAAGGAAAATAACAACATTTTGAGCAAATTTTCATCAGTTATCTAAGAAAAATATGCACATGAATTCGAAGTTAAAGACATTCAAAAGCAGAAAATATGCAACCATGTTTGTCATAATAAGTTTTTAGTATATCGAATATCTCATTTAGCTAGTTTTATTAACCAAGAAATCCAATTATTCGCCTTTTAACAACATATAATTACTAACCAATGGCATTCAGTAATGTTAAAATGTGGTATTCCCGAATTCTAGCACATTTCCCCACGGTTGTCGAGGTTGGCAGCATTTATTTTTGTATTTTTTTTGCATGTCACACGGATTCTTAATTGACACAACACCGATAGGAAAACAAAATGGCGAATTTGAAAAAAAAAACTGAGGGGCCCAGCGGCAAGAGGATTGTGAGTTTGGGGTCTCAGTATCATTTGTCTCTTGTAAAGACATTCAAAAGCAAAAAATATGCAACCATGCTTGTCATAATAAGTTTTTAGTATATATAATATCTCATTTAGCTAGTTTTATTAACCAAAGAAATCAAATTATTCGCCTTTTAACAACATATAATTACTAGCCAATGGCATTCAGTAATGTTGAAATTACAAAAAAAAAATCAATGTAAACAAATGGGTTTTGAGGGGATAGACGTACAAAAGATATCCATCTCTTTTATTCATTCATCTCTGGTAGAAAGGTTTGAAGCGCAATCAATAATGTAAGCATACCATAACGAATCGGGCACCACCTTACCATAGCATGAGCAATTTTTCAGCATTTCATCAACTTCCAGCAGTTGGCTGCCCTGTTCAGCATTGTACCCTAGCTTATCGATTGTCATTTTGTCAAAGCGCACCATCACCGCCATTTTCAGTTTTACGTTCGGGTGTTTTCTTGTGCTGTGATCGTAAAGGCGAAAAGTTTCAACAGAAATATGGTAAATAATTTAAATTTGCTAACCAAAAACTTTAATTAGTATGTGTGTTTTCACTTTCCAATAATTATTCTATCAAAATTTCAATGAAAAGTTGCATTTTTGTGAGAAATATCAACAGTTCATTACGCCGGGTGTCTAGACCGAGGCCGACGGCCAAAGAAAATGTGTCTGTGTGCACGTGAGAACATTTCTCGATTTTTCTGCGTCGTAATTATGGGCGATCCTTTATGGATACACTCTATTCCCAAGTTGAGACTACAAATTTGCCAATTGGGCTAAAGTTTAATTAATTACATTTATAGATTTGATGAAGGAATGTTCCAGAACAGCACAGAAAAAAAAAAGTTCAATGCTCTGGGAAGCATGAATCATTTTAAATGTAAGGTTAGGTTTACGGTAGATGTACCCCACGCCCCAAATAGGTATAAGAAAATTGTCCAATTTTAGAGAGAAGGAAAAAATGTCATCACACATTATTTGATGGTGGTTCTGTGAAAAATTACTTGTATTTTTCTTAGGAAACAGTAAACTGCCGTCGATTGAAATTTCACCGGGTTGTCTTTTTCAAGGAGTTGTTTCAGATTGATACGCATCACTTATTGAAAGTTGACCCGTTTAATACAACTGCCAACGTACTGAAAAGTTCTTTGAAATTGCCAATTCAATATTTTAGTTCTTTTGTACCCATACCTTATGGCAGGCGATTGCTTTAAGCAATTCAATCTTCAATGTAGATGATGAAATTAATTCGAAAACATGCTTGAGTTTAAAAATCGCCCTACTTCTCGTACTGTTCTTTCAATTTTACTCAACCTTGACCTGATTACAAGTTACAACCAAAATTGGGAAAATAGTTTCAATACTTGGTAATGCCACCATTTTCTTTATCAGCTTTATTTGTCATTCACCCCGTGGTTTCTTTGCTTTGGGCAAGTGCGTATAAATTAGTTTTGCTCCATCTGTTCTTCGAAACTCAATTGAAAGTCAAATAAATTCCATTTTGCATGGGGAGGAGAGTAAGCGTCAACATAAGTGTAGATTAAAAGAGCCTTATTTCCTACCAGATGCTCCACCAAGCCAGTCTATGCTACTTGGCTGTTTTGAAATAAATACTGTTCCGTTTCATTTGTGAGCTCCGCTTGCAGATAGCATGTGCTTGCTTGGTACATAGGGACAAATATCTGACTGCACAAGATATTTGTCTCTGAGCAAAGTCCGACTACGGACAGTCAGTCCATTGAAGGTATACCACGTAACCTTCGCCCGAAGAATGGCATTGTGGTATCAATTATTATTTTATTTTGCTTTGCTTATCGATTGACAAACTTCGACAGTCCTATTAACAACCGTGGACCATCTGAACAGATAGCTATCTTCATTAAACAACAACCAGAGACGGTGCCGACGTGTTTGTTTTCGTTGAACCCTGTACCGTGCATAATAATTCGAAGGATTACCTCACGATCTTTTTCAGTCGCCCTTGCTCTAAGAATACAACGAAGAATATTTTTTGAACTTGTTGGGTTTACCTTTTTTTTTTTATTGTAAACTCTAAGGATGTCCTGTGTCGCTCCAGGTCAATCATTTCTTCGGTCCTTAAGTGATGTAGACCATCGTCTATCCATTTGTTAGGTACTTAATTTTTATTTGATAAACTTGATTTACTTTCATATTGTAGGAGATGTCACTAAACCCCGTCCGCATCCTTAAGAACGATGCACAGGAGGAGAAAGCTGAAATGGCGAGGTTGTCTTCGTTCATTGGAGCGATAGCTATTGGTGATCTGGTCAAGAGTACCCTCGGACCCAAGGGTATGGACAAAATCCTCGTATCGCATGGCCGTAACGCCGGTCAGGTGGAAGTGACCAACGATGGCGCCACCATTTTGCGTGCTGTCGGTGTGGACAATCCTGCGGCAAAGATTTTGGTCGATATGTCAAGGGTGCAGGATCAGGAAGTGGGTGATGGTACCACATCAGTAACAGTGCTTGCCGCCGAGCTGATTCGTGAAGCTGAAAAGCTGGTCGAGCAGAAGCTCCATCCACAGACAATTATAGCTGGATGGCGCATAGCGACCAAAGTCGCTCGTGAAGCTCTGACAAATGTGTCGTTGGATAATTCCGCAGACAATGAGAAGTTCAAGGAGGATCTTTTGAATATCGCCAGAACTACGTTAAGCTCAAAGATTCTGCATCAGCATAAGGAGTTCTTTGCCAAATTGGCAGTGGACGCGGTGCTGAGGTTGAAGGGCTCTGGTGAATTGCATGCCATTCAGATAATCAAGAAGTCTGGCGGAACACTGGAAGACTCATTTTTGGACGAGGGATTCCTGCTGGATAAGAAGCCTGGTGTACATCAGCCACAGAGGGTAAGTGTAGTACGGGGAAAGACAAAGTGACTTCTCTTTTCAGATGGGGCAGGCACAACTTTTACGAAACGCGTCAAAACGGTTGTGAATTATGTGCGTATGCTAATCATATCACAGCCATTTTGACGAGTTTTGTGAACAGGAATCTACAACAGCTAGTTACATTTGGCATATATTTTTCACTTGTACATATCTTTTGCCGGAAATGCTAATGTCGTCCAAATTTCTAGGTAGAGAAAGCCAAGATTCTTATTGCCAACACTCCCATGGACACAGACAAGATCAAGGTATTCGGCAGTTCAATTAAGGTTGACTCGCTTGCAAAGATCGCCGATTTGGAACTGGCAGAGAAGGAGAAGATGCGTGATAAGGTGAACAAGATCCTGAGTCACAATTGCAATGTGTTCATCAACCGTCAACTGATCTACAACTACCCCGAACAACTGTTTGCCGATGCTGGTGTCATGGCCATTGAGCACGCCGACTTTGATGGCATTGAGCGTCTGGCGCTGGTGACGGGAGGAGAAATTGTGTCCACCTTTGACCAGCCGTCCATGGTTAAGTTGGGAGAATGTGATGTCATTGAGCAGGTGATGATTGGCGAAGATACCCTTCTGCGGTTCAGTGGAGTTAAGCTCGGCGAAGCCTGTACCATTGTGATCCGCGGAGCGACTCAGCAGATTATTGACGAAGCTGATAGGTCGCTGCACGATGCTCTCTGTGTTCTGGCTGCTACAGTAAAGGAGTCGCGAATTGTTCATGGAGGTGGCAGCTCAGAGGCGCTTATGGCTACTGCTGTCTTCAAGAAGACGGCAGAAACCGCCGGCAAGGAAGCACTCGCCATGGAGGCATTTGCCAGTAAGCAATTCAAATTTAAAGTCTTACATATTCATGTTCTTTTCAATGCGGTTCTAATTTTCCAGAGGCCCTCCTCTCCCTGCCTACAGCAATCGCTGACAATGCCGGCTACGACTCTGCTCAGTTGATCTCTGAATTGCGTGCCGCTCACGCACTAGGCAAGCACACGGCCGGGTTGGACATGGAAAATGGTAAAATCGGTGACATGAAGGAATTGGGCATCACAGAGTCATTTGCCGTCAAAAGGCAGGTGTTGTTGTCCGCGTCGGAGGCCGCTGAAATGATCCTTCGAGTGGATAACATTATCAGATGTGCACCCCGAAGACGTGTACCCGATCGTGGATACTGTTGAACAGACCAGACAGACCTTACTTCTCGTAACTAACAACAATAATTTAATTCATTTTTTTAAATATTAATAAATTTAAACTGTATTAACGCGCCTCGTTACACATGTACTTCTTCTTTTCATTTGATGCATTTACTCCACTCGTTATTTGAGACCGGAGCAGATGCGCTTCCAAAATAGTGAGAGCACATTTATTCACCATATTTTATACTATACGCATGTTAGGCGAGCAAATTTAATGTACTTTATTAATACATTCAAAAATGAAAGAAAATATCTAAATCACTAATGCTTGCAGTTTTACTAGGGTTGAAAAAGTTTTTTTTTTTTCAGCGGCTTGACGTCGACCTAGAGAGCTAGTCGATTGGTCGACCTAGAGAGCTAGTCGATTGAAGCGAAACTTTATAAAGCTCGATCAGTAGTGGAGGATACTCGCCCTATCCTAGTTAAATATTTTAATAAAGCATCTTACATTACTGTGAAACGACAAATGATAGCCTGCATAAAAGGAGGGCAGTGAAATATACTTTCGACCATCCGTCTTAACGACTATTGACCACTGGAACTGGAGGCGCAACTGTAGTGCCGACCTGCTGCTCCGCTTTTCGTTGCATAACATCTTCAGAACCTGAAATAGATGAAATCTCTGTCTATTTTCCAAGATCATGCTAGGTATCTCAATGTGAACTTACCAATAGATTTAGGCAGTCGTAGGCACGTAACTCCTGTCCTAGATTTCGTATAAGAGCTGGAGGTGGAACTGTATTTGTTGACTTGCTATGCTGCTTCTCATTGTATAATATTTTTCCGGAAGCTTCAGTTGTCCTGTGAAGATTCGCTGGCTTCAGAACCTGAAAGAGAAGAAACTTTTGTCAAGTATTTTCTAAGGTCATGCTCGGTATCTTAATGTGAACTTACCAATAGATTTAGGCAGTCGTAGGCACATAACTCCTGTCCTGGATGTCATGTAGGAGCTATTGTCAGGTCTGCTGCAGCGATCCTTCTAAATTAAAGCTGAAAAAATAGAACAAGTTGAAGTTCAAGTGGAAGTGGATCCGCATCAAATTAGGAAGGACAAGCACCTAACTATAAATAGTGTATTAGAAATGAGAAATGCAGTGCAAATATAATTCTGTAAAAGAAATGTCTATTTATTAAAAGAACGATTTACTAGCAACAATTGATTACAGGGACGAATAACAATGAAAGCAAAAGCATGAATGAAGGAACATTAACTCAACAAAAATGTGGAATGCAAAAACAAGCTTGTATTTTTTCGCGAGCTGAATCCGAACCCAAAGTCTCATTTCTTTTCTAATTTGTATATATGTATTTTTTTTTTATTATTATTATTCAATAATTTTGTTGACTTGGTTTCGGATTTAGCGCGCGAAAACCTACTAGTCTGCAAAAATAAACCACAGCTCGGGATGCTCCGAGTAGAGCCAAGGAGGGGAATGGTCGACTTCTTGTCTCACATTCCCTTGCTCGCTATTTCGCGTCGGAAGAGGGCCGAGGCCCTTGACCATATCCGCAACAATTCTTGCGAATTTGGTCTCCTAAGTGGTGTATCATTGTGTGAGGTGTGATTGTAAATTATAAACATTTTAATTAAGTAGGTACTCACGATTGATTCAGCTGAGATGGGGCGAGGTTTCTTGATGTTTGTTCCCGAGAGTATCTTGCAGCCGTTTTTGAAAGCATGATAGGGCTTTAATAAGATGGATGGCATCCTATTCATGTTGAAGGCACTTTTGTTTGATTTCTTGTCCATTTTTTCCTTTTTCTTCGTTTTATTTAGTTTTGCTGTTTTGAAGTCTTCTTTCTTCGTTTAATTTGATTTATTATTTTTTTTTTTTTTGACAACAAAAGTCACCGCCTGTTGTATTTTTTTTTTGTCAATCAAAGGAAGTGTTTGTTTTAAAATTTATTAAGTACATTTGAGTAGAGTACAACAGGCAGAAAAGGTGGATATGGATAGTATTGTAAGCGAATGAACCCTATCAATAAAATATGCAGTTTTCAAATATGACCTGTAGTTGATACCAGTTTTTTGGTGAACTCGGAATACGAACCCACATTTACAAGATATGAGAGTAGCTATATGGTACACAAGACTTTTATTTTCGATTTGTCTGTATACACCTAGATTATATTGATAAAATAAACAATGAGTACGGGTACTTATGTGGGTACAAGTTTATCAAAAGTGCAATATGCAACACAATATGGGCCTTCACAATTCAGTGTAAAAGGGCTAGTAAAACTGCTTAAGTTTATTTTTTTTTAATATTTTTATATCGTAACACACGGACTCCAGTAACACTGACATTAGAGAGCTAGTCGATTGAAGCGAAACTTTATAAAGCTCGATTAGTAGCGTAGGACACTCGCCCTAGTCCACCTAGATTACGAAAACTCGATACGTATCTAGTGTATCAAACTTTTACATGTGCGGAACAAAAAAAAAATACATGAACCATTTTAATGCTGTTCGAACTAAAATGTTTTATATTTTAATAATGCATCTTACATTACTGTGAAACGACAAAATATAGCCTGCATAAAAGAAGGAGGGCAGTGAAATATACTTTCGACCATCCGTCTTAACGACTATTGACCACTGGAACTGGAGGCGCAACTGTAGTGCCGACCTGCTGCTCCGCTTTTCGTTGCATAACATCTTCAGAACCTGAAATAGATGAAATCTCTGTCTATTTTCCAATATCATGCTAGGTATCTCAATGTGAACTTACCAATAGATTTAGGCAGTCGTAGGCACGTAACTCCTGTCATAGATTTCGTATAAGAGCTGGAGGTGGAACTGTAGAGTTGACTTGCTATGCTGCTTCTCATTGTATAATATTTTTCCGGAAGCTTCAGTTGTCCTGTGAAGATTCGCAGGCTTCAGAACCTGAAAGAGAAGAAACTTTTGTCAAGTATTTTCTAAGGTCATGCTCGGTATCTTAATGTGAACTTACCAATAGATTTAGGCAGTCGTAGGCACATAACTCCTGTCCTGGATGTCATGTAGGAGCTATTGTCAGGTCTGCTGCAGCGATCCTTCTAAATTAAAGCTGAAAAAATAGAACAAGTTGAAGTTCAAGTGGAAGTGGATCCGCATCAAATTAGGAAGGACAAGCACCTAACTATAAATAGTGTATTAGAAATGAGAAATGCAGTGCAAATATAATTCTGTAAAAGAAATGTCTATTTATTAAAAGAACGATTTACTAGCAACAATTGATTACAGGGACGAATAACAATGAAAGCAAAAGCATGAACGAAGGAACATTAACTCAACAAAAATGTGGAATGCAAAAACAAGCTTGTATTTTTTCGCGAGCTGAATCCGAACCCAAAGTCTCATTTCTTTTCTAATTTGTATATATGTATTTTTTTTTATTATTATTATTCAATAATTTTGTTGACTTGGTTTCGGATTTAGCGCGCGAAAACCTACTAGTCTGCTAAAATAATCCACAGCTCGGGATGCTCCGAGTAGAGCCAATGAGGGGAATGGTCGACTTCTTGTCTCACATTCCCTTGCTCGCTATTTCGCGTCGGAAGAGGGACGAGGCCCTTGACCATATCCGCAACCATTCTTGCGAATTTGGTCTCCTAAGTGGTGTATCATTGTGTGAGGTGTGATTGTAAATTATAAAAATTTTAATTAAGTAGGTACTCACGATTGATTCAGCTGAGATGGGGCGTGACTTTTGTTGTCAAAAAAAAAAAAAAAATAAATCAAATTAAACGAAGAAAGAAGACTTCAAAACAGCAAAACTAAATAAAACGAAGAAAAAGAAAAAAATGGACAAGAAATCAAACAAAAGTGCCCTCAACATGAATAGGATGCCATCCATCTTATTAAAGCCCTATCATGCTTTCAAAAACGGCTGCAAGATACTCTCCGGAACAAACATCAAGAAACCTCGCCCCATCTCAGCTGAATCAATCGTGAGTACCTACTTAATTAAAATGTTTATAATTTACAATCACACCTCACATTCCCTTGCTCGCTATTTCGCGTCGGAAGAGGGCCGAGGCCCTTGACCATATCCGCAACCATTCTTGCGAATTTGGTCTCCTAAGTGGTGTATCATTGTGTGAGGTGTGATTGTAAATTATAAACATTTTAATTAAGTAGGTACTCACGATTGATTCAGCTGAGATGGGGCGAGGTTTCTTGATGTTTGTTCCCGAGAGTATCTTGCAGCCGTTTTTGAAAGCATGATAGGGCTTTAATAAGATGGATGGCATCCTATTCATGTTGAGGGCACTTTTGTTTGATTTCTTGTCCATTTTTTTCTTTTTCTTCGTTTTATTTAGTTTTGCTGTTTTGAAGTCTTCTTTCTTCGTTTAATTTGATTTATTATTTTTTTTTTTTTGACAACAAAAGTCACCGCCTGTTGTATTTTTTTTTTTGTCAATCAAAGGAAGTGTTTGTTTTAAAATTTATTAAGTACATTTGAGTAGAGTACAACAGGCAGAAAAGGTGGATATGGATAGTATTGTAAGCGAATGAACCCTATCAATAAAATATGCCGTTTTCAAATATGACCTGTAGTTGATACCAGTTTTTTGGTGAACTCGGAATACGAACCCACATTTACAAGATATGAGAGTAGCTATATGGTACACAAGACTTTTATTTTCGATTTGTCTGTGTTGTATTCACGAATAAAACAACTTGATTTACTAAACGTTATAATTAAGATTTAGGTTTTAATTCGTTGCTGGTCGGAGATGGAATGTTTGAGAAATTACATTTTGTATTTCAATTAAAATGACAATTACAATTGTATAACAATTCTTTGACAACTAACAATGACATATTGACAACAAACAATTATTGGTCTAAAATGGGCAAGTTACATTGAATTATAAACAATTAATATTTTATATGTATATTGTTGATCACAACATTCTCCCCCCCGTGAACAATATGTTCGCAATAATCTTCTTCTGCAGCCATCATGTTACGTAGCTCGCCTCTTTGCCAAACCTGATAATTATCTTCAGCATAATCTTCGATCTTGTACATCTGTTGTTTGCACCAACTCACATGTAAATAGAGAGAACATTATAACAAGGAAATTGAAACATGTATAATGACAACAACTGAACATGGAGACTAGATCAATGAAAAACAAAAACAATATGTTTGTCTTCTTCCTTCCCATAGCACACCATCGCTGACAAAAGTGCAAGCCTCTTGCACTTGCTGTAACTCGAGTGGTAGTAGAATGAATCGTCAAATCGTCGCGTCGGTGGTGAATTCATAATTCTTGTTTTAAATTAAAAATGCGTGTAAAGTGGTTTTAATTAATTAAATCAGTGTTTCGTGTGTGCATAAATGGATTCAGGTGAGTTTTTATCATTATATGTTGTTTTTAATACGAAACAATTGTGTTTAAATTTCTCGAAATGTAGTCCCATTTGATTACATTGGTTTGTGTGTGTGTCCATTTATCAATGGGATTTTCATTTTGCTGTCTCCTCTGGTTCGCGTTTCTTCTTGTCCATTGATTTGCTGCTTTAAATGGTTTGTCGCGGGGGGTGCGGGGTAATTGTGTGCAGTATGTTGTTTTTTTTTTTCGATAGTTCGATTAATGGACTGTATTACGTGTTATTATTTTTGTTTTTTGCATTTCGTCGATGAAACCAGAAAAGTGTGTAACTCCATATTGAGTGAAAATGGGCCTTGAACTGTGTATCTCCACTAAAAAGTTGAAATTACACACCACGTTGACCTGAAATCCTTTTCATACAATAGAAATAATACATTATAACAATATCTGAAAATATCAGCCATATAACGTTAGCTATCTTAAAAATATGATGTTTTAATGCTCTCCTGAAAAAGTCTTAAAATGGAGTTACACAGTTTTCTGGTTTCACCGACGATTTGCGAGTATATGTTGATGATGCATGTTGCTATACGTAGATGTTGCTAGTTAATTTAATTTGTGCAATGTGTTTTTTTTTTGGATTGTTAGATAGTTGAGTGTTCTACATTACTTGTATTGGATGGTAAAAGACATATTTTAGTAATGGGTCTCTTAAATTCTCCTGTTTGTGTTCTGATTTTGACAACGCGAATTAGGTTGTCTGCTCCTGGATACAATACGGTGATACGTCCGAGTAACCATCTTGAGGGTGGTAAACGTTCATCCTTCAGTAGAACTAAGTCACCGAGTTTGGGCTGGGACTCAGTTTTTAACCATTTCGGTCGTTGTTGCAATCGAGCCAAATATTCTCCGCTCCACTGTTTGCAAAAAATATTAACGGCAGCTTGAACTCTCTTCCATCTGTCTATATATGATGCATTGTCTGTTGATTGAACTGCTTGTGGTATGAGTTGAGCTGAAGTTCCTATTAAAAAATGTGCTGGTGTTAGGGCTGAAAAATCATCAAAGTTATCGGTGAGCGGACATAGAGGTCTCGAGTTGAGGCACGCTTCTATCTGAGCTAGAAGAGTGCTGAGCTCCTCAAAAGTCAGCATTTCGTTGTTGACGATTCTTTTCAAATGAAATTTGACGGACTTCACTCCTGCTTCCCATAGTCCTCCAAAGTGGGGAGAAGCAGGAGGAATAAAATTCCATTTTGTTCCGATACATGTTGTTGTTGTTGCTATTTCAGTCCAATCGATATTTGCGGCCTTTAGCATCTTCTGCAGCTTGGTGTTTGCTCCCACAAAGTTTTTTCCGCAGTCGCTGTAGATCTCCGAACAAACTCCTCGACGTGCGGTGAATCTCCGGAAAGCTGCCAAGAATGCCTTAGTGGTCATGTCACTAACAGCTTCAAGGTGAATGGCCTTTGTCGCCAAGCACACAAATATCGCAAAATATCCTTTATATATTTTACCACCGGGTCCCTTCCAAGCCTTGACTTCAATCGGTCCAGTGTAATCTACTCCTGTGTGCGTAAACGGTCTCGATATTCTTACGCGAGGTGCAGGTAAATTGCCCATTTGTTGTTGCATGGGTTTCGCTTTGTATCGATAGCAGATGACGCAATGATGGATGCATTTTTTAATGCTTCGCTTGATGTTAAAAATCCAGTATTTCATGCGCAGATATACAAGCATTTGCTGGACTCCTCCGTGGAAGGTCTTATCATGAGCATGCCGGATAAGTAGTTGAGAGAAATGATGTTTGAGAATAATCGGGTGTTGTTGATCGTATTGTAGACTAGAATTTTGTAATCTGCCTCCAACTCTTAAAATGTCCTGATTATCGATGAATGGATTAAGGGATCCAAAGTATTTTGTCGACGATGGTTTCTTGGCTAATTCTGCAATTTCCTTGGAAAACATATCCCTTTGGACAAGCCTAATGCAAGTCAGAGTTGAAGCCTGTAAGTCCGAAGGAGTAAGTGGTAATGAAAGTTGATTTTGGGGAACCCTTTTGAGACACATTAGTACAATTCGACGACAGTAAGAAATGATTCGTAGTAATTTCTGTAGATTTGATTGTTTGTAGATTTGTTTAACTACTTCGTTCTTATTTTCAGCTATGCAGTGTGTGTGTGTTTCAACAGCGCGTACCTCTTCTTCCGTTTCCAACGTCGATGGTTGATTTGGAATAGAAAATTTCCAGCTTGTCTGTATGTATTCCGGTCCCTTCCACCAAAGATTGTTGTTCAGCAAATCAGATGGTGATGCTCCTCGAGAAGCCAAATCCGCTGGATTGTATTTGAATCTCTGCTACTCTATTACTAACAAAGGTTTTCCATTTAGATGGTGGCGCTGATATCGAACACAGCGTAATAGCAGAATCAGTCCAAGCGAAAGCTTCGATATCACCTAACTGCAAAACCTCAATAACATAGTTCAAAAGGCGAGCTTGTTATGCTAGCTCAAGCCGGGGTAGTGAGACGGTGTTCAGAGGCGCGACCCTAGTCTTAGACATTATGAGATGCGTGTGAGTTATATTTTGAGTATCTAAAACCCTTAAGTACACCGCAGCCCCATATGCCTTCATAGAAGCATCACTAAACCCATGTAACTGTAATGCCTTGTTTCCCCTTTCAGTGAAAATCCAACGTGGTATGCTGATTTTTTCCAACGATGGTAGCTGTGATTGCAGCGATAGCCACTTCTCCTGGAGCTCAACTGGAACTGGTGCATCCCATGTCAGACCCTTTAACCACAATTTTTGCATGAAAATTTTTGCCGAAATCACGCAAGGAGATATCCAACCTAGTGGGTCAAAGAGTTTGGCAATTGTTGAAAGGATAGTACGTTTTGTAACATCAAACGTCTCGATATGACTCCACTGAAACGAAAATGAATCGCTAGAAGGAAGCCATTTTATGCCTAAGGTTTTAATATGTTTGGAAGACTCAAATGGCAGCGAAAATTCAACTTCGCGTTCTTGGGGTGTGACCAGATTTAAAACTTCTTCTTCGCAGTTGCTTCCCCATTTGCGTAAATTGAAACCAGCCGATGAAAGTAGTTTGCAGATTTCAGTTAACTTCTGTTGGGCCTCCAATATTGTGTCTGCTCCGCTGACCAAGTCGTCCACATACATATTCTCGCATATCATCTGTGCTGCAGATGGATAAGTCTCCTTTTCATCATCAGCTAATCTTTTTAGTGTGCGAGTTGCTAAATAAGGAGCAGAAGCTGTTCCGAAAGTCACAGTGTTTAAGCGATACAACTTTATGGGATCCATCATGCTCTCACGCCAGAAAATCAGCTGATAGTAAGAATCTGCTTGACTGATCTTGATTTGCCGATACATTTTTTCAATGTCAGCTGTTAAGGTAATCTTGTACCTCCTCCATTTTAAGATGATGTCCATTATATTTGATTGTGTTTTAGGTCCAACCATTAAGTGTTCGTTTAAGGAGGTCCCGTCCGTGGTTTTAAAAGCAGCATCGAAAACCACCCGCAGTTTAGTTGTCGTACTGGACTCCTTAAATACAGCATGATGTGGTACAACGTAATGGAATGGTGAGTTAAGAACTTCATCTCGGCTGACATCTACTTCAATCATCTGACCCAGCTGTAAGTATTCCGCCATACAATTCTTATATTCCGTGTGTAGCGTTGGATTATTTGCAAATCTTTTTTCTAGCTGGTAGAATCTTCGCAACGCTCCCTGCTGAATTGCTCCTAGTGCTGGGTGAATACCGTCCTTGAATGGTAGGGAAACTTCAAATCGTCCTCCTGGCAGACGTCTAGTATGGGACTGAAAGTGTTGTTCACATACCGCGTTTTCCTCTGTATCAGGTTCCCTAAACGGTGACTCTTCGATCTCCCAGAATTTTCGGATCTGCGTGTCCACATCAAAAGTTTGCAGATGAACTCGACAAGTTTCTATCAGGGCCCTACCTAGAACAATCCACCCGAGTTTAGTATTTTGGGCAATGGGAGCTACAGGTTCATTTGCCCTCACGATTTCCGGCAATACCACATCGCAAAAAACATCATTACCTAGAAGCAAATCAACATGGCTGGGCTTATAAAACAAGGGATCAGCTAATTTCAAGCCCTGAATATGATTCCATTTGTTGGGGATCAATTCCTTGTTTGGTAACAGACCTGTCAAAGTCTTGAAAATTAGCGCTCTAACTTCGGTAACAAAATCGGTTTGTGCTGATTTTAGTGTCAAGTGCACATAGTTTTGACATGACCCGTTTTTGGTATTGCCCAACCCAGTCACTTCAGTGAAGGTGCGACATTTTCTCAACCTTAGTTGTTGTGCAGCTGCTTCGGTAATGAATGTGGCCTCTGACCCTATTAACTATTAACGCCCTGAACCTTATATATTCTCCAGCGGAAGATTTTACCATAACGATAGCTGTAGCAAGTAATATTTGTGTATTTGAGTGGTCTGAAATATGGTAGTTGCGAGCAGACGAACTTGTACTAGGTTGGTCATATGATGGGTTAAATGGTGGAGCGCTTGGGTTCACTTGAGTTGACACTTGGTATGATTGGTTAAAGGAATTGGGTACACAAGGTTGTTGATTAAAATCGGAGTGTGATTGGACGGCATCAGTCTGTGAATTCGTTTGTGGCATTCGATTAAGCTTATTGTTTTGATTATACGTGGTAGGATTTTGTTTATTAGAGTAGTGTAGGAGCGAATGATGTTTTTGTTTGCAATGATAACATCGATTCTGACTTGGGCAGTTTTGTGTTTTATGGTTGTAAGCCAAACAGTTTTCGCAAACACCCAGCCGTTCTATCATATTCATCCTAGCACTGACATCCAATTTCAAAAAACTATAGCAGGAACGAAGCGAGTGTTGACCTTTACGACAAACAGAACAATTGTGCCTTTCCTTATTAAAAGAGTTGACATGCATGACCCTCTTTGGTTTATTTTGATCCTTTTGGAAAGATGTCTTTGAGTTGATTTGTTGTTGACATACAACTTCCAAAGAGCGAAAACGGGTTTCCAAAAAGATCGAAAATTCCTTGAATGTAGCCAGTTCCTTATTCATCCCTAATTTTTCTTCCCACATTTGTTGTGTAGACGTAGGTAACCTTTGAAGAAGTATGAAGATGATTATGGTATCCCAATGATCGATTGGAACACCTAAACCCTTCAACGAATGCAGTACCTCCGTTGATTTATCCAGCAAACCCTTAATGGAATCTGCGGTTTCTAAATGGATTGTTGGTTGTTCGAAAAATGTTTTCAACTGCGTACTAACCAAAATGCGCTTGTGATCATAACGTGTAGTTAGTATTGACCATGCTTGATCATAATTGTCATTGTTGACCTCAAGGTAATCTAATAATGATGCAGCATTACCCTTTAAACACGATTTTAAATATGTCAACTTCTCTATCTTAGACAATGACGAATTATCATGAATCAATGAGACGAACAGATCATGAAACGGACGCCAGTTATTATAATCACCGGAGAAAGTTGGAGGAGTAATAGATGGAAGTCTAATTTCATGGCTGTATGATGATTTAGCGGTACTGCTTGAATTAGATTCCTGATTTTTCCCTGTTTTCTCAACTCGCGAATTTTCATGAACACATTCTATCCTATCCAGCTCATTCAAAAGCACTGTTTTATACATAAAGTAAGTTTCCATAACTTCATCGTATAATTCTTCACTTTCCCTTGAAACATCTTCATTATCCTCGGAATTCATCTCATCATAATGATCACAAACCTTCCTTAAATTGTCCTCTAGCGAGTTCAATCTACTTATCAAATAGTTCTTCGTTTTAATTTCCGCACTCACTTTCCCAAAATTTATGCTTTCCCTCCCAATTAAATTGCACAACCTTTTAAATATTTTCAGCGAAATAGCACTCATTTTTGATAATTTATGTTGAAATTATATGGTCGATCAATAAAATGTAAGTAATGTTGCACTCACTTTGAAATTCCTTCCATTAACTGTTGATTTTTGTTTTCAGGTACTGTGGACTCCAATAGCACAAATGACGGCACTCAAAACTGTTACGTACTGGAACTGTATCAACGGTGCAACGGTGCAAGACAACGGCACAGACTTCAACGGTACAAGACTCCAACGATGATGATGAACGGTGTGTCAATCCAACGGGACAGAACGACAGTACGATGCGACGATATTCCAACGGGACGAGATTCCAACGGACAAGAACTCCAAGCGACGTAAGTAACGCAGCACAATGTAACGTAGATATATATGACGATTATAACGTATGCACTGAACATTAACTACGTACTCACATGAATAATGTTTAAATTCCTTTGTTGGCAGGTACTCGGACTCCGCTTGGACGAAACTCAACTTGGATATCAATTCCAAGACCAAATGCACAGATCCAACGTAGCGGGATGATACACAATGCAATTCCAACGGGATGAAATCCAACGACGAGATACTGCTTAATGATACTCCAACAGCAACAATTCAGCAGGCGAAGAAAATTAAGCAAATTACTCGCAAATGACCATATGCGATTTTGAGTAAATCCGGCTCGAAGCGACCAAATGTTGTATTCACGAATAAAACAACTTGATTTACTAAACGTTATAATTAAGATTTAGGTTTTAATTCGTTGCTGGTCGGAGATGGAATGTTTGAGAAATTACATTTTGTATTTCAATTTGACAACTAACAATGACATATTGACAACAAACAATTATTGGTCTAAAATGGGCAAGTTACATTGAATTATAAACAATTAATATTTTATATGTATATTGTTGATCACAACAGTCTGTATACACCTAGATTATATTGATAAAATAAACAATGAGTACGGGTACTTATGTGGGTACAAGTTTATCAAAAGTGCAATATGCAACACAATATGGGCCTTCACAATTCAGTGTAAAAGGGCTAGTAAAACTGCTTAAGTTTATTTTTTTTTAATATTTTTATATCGTAACACTGACATTAGAGAGCTAGTCGATTGAAGCGAAACTTTATAAAGCTCGATTAGTAGCGTAGGACACTCGCCCTAGTCCACCTAGATTACGAAAACTCGATACGTATCTAGTGTATCAAACTTTTACATGTGCGGAACAAAAAAAAAAATACATGAACCATTTTAATGCTGTTCGAACTAAAATGTTTTATATTTTAATAAAGCATCTTACATTACTGTGAAACGACAAAATATAGCCTGCATAAAAGAAGGAGGGCAGTGAAATATACTTTCGACCATCCGTCTTAACGACTATTGACCACTGGAACTGGAGGCGCAACTGTAGTGCCGACCTGCTGCTCCGCTTTTCGTTGCATAACATCTTCAGAACCTGAAATAGATGAAATCTCTGTCTATTTTCCAAGATCATGCTAGGTATCTCAATGTGAACTTACCAATAGATTTAGGCAATCGTAGGCACGTAACTCCTGTCCTAGATTTCGTATAAGAGCTGGAGGTGGAACTGTAGAGTTGACTTGCTATGCTGCTTCTCATTGTATAATATTTTTCCGGAAGCTTCAGTTGTCCTGTGAAGATTCGCTGGCTTCAGAACCTGAAAGAGAAGAAACTTTTGTCAAGTATTTTCTAAGGTCATGCTCGGTATCTTAATGTGAACTTACCAATAGATTTAGGCAGTCGTAGGCACATAACTCCTGTCCTGGATGTCATGTAGGAGCTATTGTCAGGTCTGCTGCAGCGATCCTTCTAAATTAAAGCTGAAAAAATAGAACAAGTTGAAGTTCAAGTGGAAGTGGATCCGCATCAAATTAGGAAGGACAAGCACCTAACTATAAATAGTGTATTAGAAATGAGAAATGCAGTGCAAATATAATTCTGTAAAAGAAATGTCTATTTATTAAAAGAACGATTTACTAGCAACAATTGATTACAGGGACGAATAACAATGAAAGCAAAAGCATGAACGAAGGAACATTAACTCAACAAAAATGTGGAATGCAAAAACAAGCTTGTATTTTTTCGCGAGCTGAATCCGAACCCAAAGTCTCATTTTTTTTCTAATTTGTATATGTGTATTTTTTTTTATTATTATTATTCAATAATTTTGTTGACTTGGTTTCGGATTTAGCGCGCGAAAACCTACTAGTCTACTAAAATAATCCACAGCTCGGGATGCTCCGAGTAGAGCCAATGAGGGGAATGGTCGACTTCTTGTCTCACATTCCCTTGCTCGCTATTTCGCGTCGGAAGAGGGCCGAGGCCCTTGACCATATCCGCAACAATTCTTGCGAATTTGGTCTCCTAAGTGGTGTATCATTGTGTGAGGTGTGATTGTTAATTATAAACATTTTAATTAAGTAGGTACTCACGATTGATTCAGCTGAGATGGGGCGAGGTTTCTTGATGTTTGTTCCCGAGAGTATCTTGCAGCCGTTTTTGAAAGCATGATAGGGCTTTAATAAGATGGATGGCATCCTATTCATGTTGAGGGCACTTTTGTTTGATTTCTTGTCCATTTTTTCCTTTTTTCTTCGTTTTATTTAGTTTTGCTGTTTTGAAGTCTTCTTTCTTCGTTTAATTTGATTTATTATTTTTTTTTTTTTGACAACAAAAGTCACGGCCTGTTGTATTTTTTTTTTGTCAATCAAAGGAAGTGTTTGTTTTAAAATTTATTAAGTACATTTGAGTAGAGTACAACAGGCAGAAAAGGTGGATATGGATAGTATTGTAAGCGAATGAACCCTATCAATAAAATATGCAGTTTTCAAATATGACCTGTAGTTGATACCAGTTTTTTGGTGAACTCGGAATAGGAACCCACATTTACAAGATATGAGAGTAGCTATATGGTACACAAGACTTTTATTTTCGATTTGTCTGTATACACCTAGATTATATTGATAAAATAAACAATGAGTACGGGTACTTATGTGGGTACAAGTTTATCAAAAGTGCAATATGCAACACAATATGGGCCTTCACAATTCAGTGTAAAAGGGCTAGTAAAACTGCTTAAGTTTATTTTTTTTTAATATTTTTATATCGTAACACACGGACTCCAGTAACACTGACATTAGAGAGCTAGTCGATTGAAGCGAAACTTTATAAAGCTCGATTAGTAGCGTAGGACACTCGCCCTAGTCCACCTAGATTACGAAAACTCGATACGTATCTAGTGTATCAAACTTTTACATGTGCGGAAAAAAAAAAAAATACATGAACCATTTTAATGCTGTTCGAACTAAAATGTTTTATATTTTAATAAAGCATCTTACATTACTGTGAAACGACAAAATATAGCCTGCATAAAAGAAGGAGGGCAGTGAAATATACTTTCGACCATCCGTCTTAACGACTATTGACCACTGGAACTGGAGGCGCAACTGTAGTGCCGACCTGCTGCTCCGCTTTTCGTTGCATAACATCTTCAGAACCTGAAATAGATGAAATCTCTGTCTATTTTCCAAGATCATGCTAGGTATCTCAATGTGAACTTACCAATAGATTTAGGCAGTCGTAGGCACGTAACTCCTGTCCTAGATTTCGTATAAGAGCTGGAGGTGGAACTGTAGAGTTGACTTGCTATGCTGCTTCTCATTGTATAATATTTTTCCGGAAGCTTCAGTTGTCCTGTGAAGATTCGCTGGCTTCAGAACCTGAAAGAGAAGAAACTTTTGTCAAGTATTTTCTAAGGTCATGCTCGGTATCTTAATGTGAACTTACCAATAGATTTAGGCAGTCGTAGGCACATAACTCCTGTCCTGGATGTCATGTAGGAGCTATTGTCAGGTCTGCTGCAGCGATCCTTCTAAATTAAAGCTGAAAAAATAGAACAAGTTGAAGTTCAAGTTGAAGTGGATCCGCATCAAATTAGGAAGGACAAGCACCTAACTATAAATAGTGTATTAGAAATGAGAAATGCAGTGCAAATATAATTCTGTAAAAGAAATGTCTATTTATTAAAAGAACGATTTACTAGCAACAATTAATTACAGGGACGAATAACAATGAAAGCAAAAGCATGAACGAAGGAACATTAACTCAACAAAAATGTGGAATGCAAAAACAAGCTTGTATTTTTTCGCGAGCTGAATCCGAACCCAAAGTCTCATTTCTTTTCTAATTTGTATATATGTATTTTTTTTTTATTATTATTATTCAATAATTTTGTTGACTTGGTTTCGGATTTAGCGCGCGAAAACCTACTAGTCTACTAAAATAATCCACAGCTCGGGATGCTCCGAGTAGAGCCAATGAGGGGAATGGTCGACTTCTTGTCTCACATTCCCTTGCTCGCTATTTCGCGTCGGAAGAGGGCCGAGGCCCTTGACCATATCCGCAACCATTCTTGCGAATTTGGTCTCCTAAGTGGTGTATCATTGTGTGAGGTGTGATTGTAAATTATAAACATTTTAATTAAGTAGGTACTCACGATTGATTCAGCTGAGATGGGGCGAGGTTTCTTGATGTTTGTTCCCGAGAGTATCTTGCAGCCGTTTTTGAAAGCATGATAGGGCTTTAATAAGATGGATGGCATCCTATTCATGTTGAGGGCACTTTTGTTTGATTTCTTGTCCATTTTTTCCTTTTTCTTCGTTTTATTTAGTTTTGCTGTTTTGAAGTCTTCTTTCTTCGTTTAATTTGATTTATTTTTTTTTTTTTTTTGACAACAAAAGTCACGGCCTGTTGTATTTTTTTTTGTCAATCAAAGGAAGTGTTTGTTTTAAAATTTATTAAGTACATTTGAGTACAGTACAACAGGCAGAAAAGGTGGATATGGATAGTATTGTAAGCGAATGAACCCCATCAATAAAATATGCAGTTTTCAAATATGACCTGTAGTTGATACCAGTTTTTTGGTGAACTCGGAATACGAACCCACATTTACAAGATATGAGAGTAGCTATATGGTACACAAGACTTTTATTTTCGATTTGTCTGTATACACCTAGATTATATTGATAAAATAAACAATGAGTACGGGTACTTATGTGGGTACAAGTTTATCAAAAGTGCAATATGCAACACAATATGGGCCTTCACAATTCAGTGTAACAGGGCTAGTAAAACTGCTTAAGTTTATTTTTTTTTAATATTTTTATATCGTAACACACGGACTCCAGTAACACTGACATTAGAGAGCTAGTCGATTGAAGCGAAACTTTATAAAGCTCGATTAGTAGCGGAGGACACTCGCCCTAGTCCACCTAGATTACGAAAACTCGATACGTATCTAGTGTATCAAACTTTTACATGTGCGGAACAAAAAAAAAAAAATACATGAACCATTTTAATGCTGTTCGAACTAAAATGTTTTATATTTTAATAAAGCATCTTACATTACTGTGAAACGACAAAATATAGCCTGCATAAAAGAAGGAGGGCAGTGAAATATACTTTCGACCATCCGTCTTAACGACTATTGACCACTGGAACTGGAGGCGCAACTGTAGTGCCGACCTGCTGCTCCGCTTTTCGTTGCATAACATCTTCAGAACCTGAAATAGATGAAATCTCTGTCTATTTTCCAAGATCATGCTAGGTATCTCAATGTGAACTTACCAATAGATTTAGGCAGTCGTAGGCACGTAACTCCTGTCCTAGATTTCGTATAAGAGCTGGAGGTGGAACTGTAGAGTTGACTTGCTATGCTGCTTCTCATTGTATAATATTTTTCCGGAAGCTTCAGTTGTCCTGTGAAGATTCGCTGGCTTCAGAACCTGAAAGAGAAGAAACTTTTGTCAAGTATTTTCTAAGGTCATGCTCGGTATCTTAATGTGAACTTACCAATAGATTTAGGCAGTCGTAGGCACATAACTCCTGTCCTGGATGTCATGTAGGAGCTATTGTCAGGTCTGCTGCAGCGATCCTTCTAAATTAAAGCTGAAAAAATAGAACAAGTTGAAGTTCAAGTTGAAGTGGATCCGCATCAAATTAGGAAGGACAAGCACCTAACTATAAATAGTGTATTAGAAATGAGAAATGCAGTGCAAATATAATTCTGTAAAAGAAATGTCTATTTATTAAAAGAACGATTTACTAGCAACAATTAATTACAGGGACGAATAACAATGAAAGCAAAAGCATGAACGAAGGAACATTAACTCAACAAAAATGTGGAATGCAAAAACAAGCTTGTATTTTTTCGCGAGCTGAATCCGAACCCAAAGTCTCATTTCTTTTCTAATTTGTATATATGTATTTTTTTTTTATTATTATTATTCAATAATTTTGTTGACTTGGTTTCGGATTTAGCGCGCGAAAACCTACTAGTCTACTAAAATAATCCACAGCTCGGGATGCTCCGAGTAGAGCCAATGAGGGGAATGGTCGACTTCTTGTCTCACATTCCCTTGCTCGCTATTTCGCGTCGGAAGAGGGCCGAGGCCCTTGACCATATCCGCAACCATTCTTGCGAATTTGGTCTCCTAAGTGGTGTATCATTGTGTGAGGTGTGATTGTAAATTATAAACATTTTAATTAAGTAGGTACTCACGATTGATTCAGCTGAGATGGGGCGAGGTTTCTTGATGTTTGTTCCCGAGAGTATCTTGCAGCCGTTTTTGAAAGCATGATAGGGCTTTAATAAGATGGATGGCATCCTATTCATGTTGAGGGCACTTTTGTTTGATTTCTTGTCCATTTTTTCCTTTTTCTTCGTTTTATTTAGTTTTGCTGTTTTGAAGTCTTCTTTCTTCGTTTAATTTGATTTTTTTTTTTTTTTTTTTTGACAACAAAAGTCACGGCCTGTTGTATTTTTTTTTGTCAATCAAAGGAAGTGTTTGTTTTAAAATTTATTAAGTACATTTGAGTACAGTACAACAGGCAGAAAAGGTGGATATGGATAGTATTGTAAGCGAATGAACCCTATCAATAAAATATGCAGTTTTCAAATATGACCTGTAGTTGATACCAGTTTTTTGGTGAACTCGGAATACGAACCCACATTTACAAGATATGAGAGTAGCTATATGGTACACAAGACTTTTATTTTCGATTTGTCTGTATACACCTAGATTATATTGATAAAATAAACAATGAGTACGGGTACTTATGTGGGTACAAGTTTATCAAAAGTGCAATATGCAACACAATATGGGCCTTCACAATTCAGTGTAAAAGGGCTAGTAAAACTGCTTAAGTTTATTTTTTTTTAATATTTTTATATCGTAACACACGGACTCCAGTAACACTGACATTAGAGAGCTAGTCGATTGAAGCGAAACTTTATAAAGCTCGATTAGTAGCGTAGGACACTCGCCCTAGTCCACCTAGATTACGAAAACTCGATACGTATCTAGTGTATCAAACTTTTACATGTGCGGAACAAAAAAAAAAATACATGAACCATTTTAATGCTGTTCGAACTAAAATGTTTTATATTTTAATAAAGCATCTTACATTACTGTGAAACGACAAAATATAGCCTGCATAAAAGAAGGAGGGCAGTGAAATATACTTTCGACCATCCGTCTTAACGACTATTGACCACTGGAACTGGAGGCGCTACTGTAGTGCCGACCTGCTGCTCCGCTTTTCGTTGCATAACATCTTCAGAACCTGAAATAGATGAAATCTCTGTCTATTTTCCAAGATCATGCTAGGTATCTCAATGTGAACTTACCAATAGATTTAGGCAGTCGTAGGCACGTAACTCCTGTCCTAGATTTCGTATAAGAGCTGGAGGTGGAACTGTAGAGTTGACTTGCTATGCTGCTTCTCATTGTATAATATTTTTGCGGAAGCTTCAGTTGTCCTGTGAAGATTCGCTGGCTTCAGAACCTGAAAGAGAAGAAACTTTTGTCAAGTATTTTCTAAGGTCATGCTCGGTATCTTAATGTGAACTTACCAATAGATTTAGGCAGTCGTAGGCACATAACTCCTGTCCTGGATGTCATGTAGGAGCTATTGTCAGGTCTGCTGCAGCGATCCTTCTAAATTAAAGCTGAAAAAATAGAACAAGTTGAAGTTCAAGTGGAAGTGGATCCGCATCAAATTAGGAAGGACAAGCACCTAACTATAAATAGTGTATTAGAAATGAGAAATGCAGTGCAAATATAATTCTGTAAAAGAAATGTCTATTTATTAAAAGAACGATTTACTAGCAACAATTGATTACAGGGACGAATAACAATGAAAGCAAAAGCATGAACGAAGGAACATTAACTCAACAAAAATGTGGAATGCAAAAACAAGCTTGTATTTTTTCGCGAGCTAAATCCGAACCCAAAGTCTCATTTCTTTTCTAATTTGTATATATGTATTTTTTTTTTATTATTATTATTCAATAATTTTGTTGACTTGGTTTCGGATTTAGCGCGCGAAAACCTACTAGTCTGCAAAAATAAACCACAGCTCGGGATGCTCCGAGTAGAGCCAAGGAGGGGAATGGTCGACTTCTTGTCTCACATTCCCTTGCTCGCTATTTCGCGTCGGAAGAGGGCCGAGGCCCTTGACCATATCCGCAACAATTCTTGCGAATTTGGTCTCCTAAGTGGTGTATCATTGTGTGAGGTGTGATTGTAAATTATAAACATTTTAATTAAGTAGGTACTCACGATTGATTCAGCTGAGATGGGGCGAGGTTTCTTGATGTTTGTTCCCGAGAGTATCTTGCAGCCGTTTTTGAAAGCATGATAGGGCTTTAATAAGATGGATGGCATCCTATTCATGTTGAAGGCACTTTTGTTTGATTTCTTGTCCATTTTTTCCTTTTTCTTCGTTTTATTTAGTTTTGCTGTTTTGAAGTCTTCTTTCTTCGTTTAATTTGATTTATTATTTTTTTTTTTTTTGACAACAAAAGTCACCGCCTGTTGTATTTTTTTTTTGTCAATCAAAGGAAGTGTTTGTTTTAAAATTTATTAAGTACATTTGAGTAGAGTACAACAGGCAGAAAAGGTGGATATGGATAGTATTGTAAGCGAATGAACCCTATCAATAAAATATGCAGTTTTCAAATATGACCTGTAGTTGATACCAGTTTTTTGGTGAACTCGGAATACGAACCCACATTTACAAGATATGAGAGTAGCTATATGGTACACAAGACTTTTATTTTCGATTTGTCTGTATACACCTAGATTATATTGATAAAATAAACAATGAGTACGGGTACTTATGTGGGTACAAGTTTATCAAAAGTGCAATATGCAACACAATATGGGCCTTCACAATTCAGTGTAAAAGGGCTAGTAAAACTGCTTAAGTTTATTTTTTTTTAATATTTTTATATCGTAACACACGGACTCCAGTAACACTGACATTAGAGAGCTAGTCGATTGAAGCGAAACTTTATAAAGCTCGATTAGTAGCGTAGGACACTCGCCCTAGTCCACCTAGATTACGAAAACTCGATACGTATCTAGTGTATCAAACTTTTACATGTGCGGAACAAAAAAAAAAATACATGAACCATTTTAATGCTGTTCGAACTAAAATGTTTTATATTTTAATAAAGCATCTTACATTACTGTGAAACGACAAAATATAGCCTGCATAAAAGAAGGAGGGCAGTGAAATATACTTTCGACCATCCGTCTTAACGACTATTGACCACTGGAACTGGAGGCGCTACTGTAGTGCCGACCTGCTGCTCCGCTTTTCGTTGCATAACATCTTCAGAACCTGAAATAGATGAAATCTCTGTCCATTTTCCAAGATCATGCTAGGTATCTCAATGTGAACTTACCAATAGATTTAGGCAATCGTAGGCACGTAACTCCTGTCCTAGATTTCGTATAAGAGCTGGAGGTGGAACTGTAGAGTTGACTTGCTATGCTGCTTCTCATTGTATAATATTTTTGCGGAAGCTTCAGTTGTCCTGTGAAGATTCGCTGGCTTCAGAACCTGAAAGAGAAGAAACTTTTGTCAAGTATTTTCTAAGGTCATGCTCGGTATCTTAATGTGAACTTACCAATAGATTTAGGCAGTCGTAGGCACATAACTCCTGTCCTGGATGTCATGTAGGAGCTATTGTCAGGTCTGCTGCAGCGATCCTTCTAAATTAAAGCTGAAAAAATAGAACAAGTTGAAGTTCAAGTGGAAGTGGATCCGCATCAAATTAGGAAGGACAAGCACCTAACTATAAATAGTGTATTAGAAATGAGAAATGCAGTGCAAATATAATTCTGTAAAAGAAATGTCTATTTATTAAAAGAACGATTTACTAGCAACAATTGATTACAGGGACGAATAACAATGAAAGCAAAAGCATGAACGAAGGAACATTAACTCAACAAAAATGTGGAATGCAAAAACAAGCTTGTATTTTTTCGCGAGCTAAATCCGAACCCAAAGTCTCATTTCTTTTCTAATTTGTATATATGTATTTTTTTTTTATTATTATTATTCAATAATTTTGTTGACTTGGTTTCGGATTTAGCGCGCGAAAACCTACTAGTCTGCAAAAATAAACCACAGCTCGGGATGCTCCGAGTAGAGCCAAGGAGGGGAATGGTCGACTTCTTGTCTCACATTCCCTTGCTCGCTATTTCGCGTCGGAAGAGGGCCGAGGCCCTTGACCATATCCGCAACAATTCTTGCGAATTTGGTCTCCTAAGTGGTGTATCATTGTGTGAGGTGTGATTGTAAATTATAAACATTTTAATTAAGTAGGTACTCACGATTGATTCAGCTGAGATGGGGCGAGGTTTCTTGATGTTTGTTCCCGAGAGTATCTTGCAGCCGTTTTTGAAAGCATGATAGGGCTTTAATAAGATGGATGGCATCCTATTCATGTTGAAGGCACTTTTGTTTGATTTCTTGTCCATTTTTTCCTTTTTCTTCGTTTTATTTAGTTTTGCTGTTTTGAAGTCTTCTTTCTTCGTTTAATTTGATTTATTATTTTTTTTTTTTTGACAACAAAAGTCACCGCCTGTTGTATTTTTTTTTTGTCAATCAAAGGAAGTGTTTGTTTTAAAATTTATTAAGTACATTTGAGTAGAGTACAACAGGCAGAAAAGGTGGATATGGATAGTATTGTAAGCGAATGAACCCTATCAATAAAATATGCAGTTTTCAAATATGACCTGTAGTTGATACCAGTTTTTTGGTGAACTCGGAATACGAACCCACATTTACAAGATATGAGAGTAGCTATATGGTACACAAGACTTTTATTTTCGATTTGTCTGTATACACCTAGATTATATTGATAAAATAAACAATGAGTACGGGTACTTATGTGGGTACAAGTTTATCAAAAGTGCAATATGCAACACAATATGGGCCTTCACAATTCAGTGTAAAAGGGCTAGTAAAACTGCTTAAGTTTATTTTTTTTTAATATTTTTATATCGTAACACACGGACTCCAGTAACACTGACATTAGAGAGCTAGTCGATTGAAGCGAAACTTTATAAAGCTCGATTAGTAGCGTAGGACACTCGCCCTAGTCCACCTAGATTACGAAAACTCGATACGTATCTAGTGTATCAAACTTTTACATGTGCGGAACAAAAAAAAAAATACATGAACCATTTTAATGCTGTTCGAACTAAAATGTTTTATATTTTAATAAAGCATCTTACATTACTGTGAAACGACAAAATATAGCCTGCATAAAAGAAGGAGGGCAGTGAAATATACTTTCGACCATCCGTCTTAACGACTATTGACCACTGGAACTGGAGGCGCTACTGTAGTGCCGACCTGCTGCTCCGCTTTTCGTTGCATAACATCTTCAGAACCTGAAATAGATGAAATCTCTGTCTATTTTCCAAGATCATGCTAGGTATCTCAATGTGAACTTACCAATAGATTTAGGCAGTCGTAGGCACGTAACTCCTGTCCTAGATTTCGTATAAGAGCTGGAGGTGGAACTGTAGAGTTGACTTGCTATGCTGCTTCTCATTGTATAATATTTTTGCGGAAGCTTCAGTTGTCCTGTGAAGATTCGCTGGCTTCAGAACCTGAAAGAGAAGAAACTTTTGTCAAGTATTTTCTAAGGTCATGCTCGGTATCTTAATGTGAACTTACCAATAGATTTAGGCAGTCGTAGGCACATAACTCCTGTCCTGGATGTCATGTAGGAGCTATTGTCAGGTCTGCTGCAGCGATCCTTCTAAATTAAAGCTGAAAAAATAGAACAAGTTGAAGTTCAAGTGGAAGTGGATCCGCATCAAATTAGGAAGGACAAGCACCTAACTATAAATAGTGTATTAGAAATGAGAAATGCAGTGCAAATATAATTCTGTAAAAGAAATGTCTATTTATTAAAAGAACGATTTACTAGCAACAATTGATTACAGGGACGAATAACAATGAAAGCAAAAGCATGAACGAAGGAACATTAACTCAACAAAAATGTGGAATGCAAAAACAAGCTTGTATTTTTTCGCGAGCTAAATCCGAACCCAAAGTCTCATTTCTTTTCTAATTTGTATATATGTATTTTTTTTTTATTATTATTATTCAATAATTTTGTTGACTTGGTTTCGGATTTAGCGCGCGAAAACCTACTAGTCTGCAAAAATAAACCACAGCTCGGGATGCTCCGAGTAGAGCCAAGGAGGTGAATGGTCGACTTCTTGTCTCACATTCCCTTGCTCGCTATTTCGCGTCGGAAGAGGGCCGAGGCCCTTGACCATATCCGCAACAATTCTTGCGAATTTGGTCTCCTAAGTGGTGTATCATTGTGTGAGGTGTGATTGTAAATTATGAACATTTTAATTAAGTAGGTACTCACGATTGATTCAGCTGAGATGGGGCGAGGTTTCTTGATGTTTGTTCCCGAGAGTATCTTGCAGCCGTTTTTGAAAGCATGATAGGGCTTTAATAAGATGGATGGCATCCTATTCATGTTGAAGGCACTTTTGTTTGATTTCTTGTCCATTTTTTCCTTTTTCTTCGTTTTATTTAGTTTTGCTGTTTTGAAGTCTTCTTTCTTCGTTTAATTTGATTTATTATTTTTTTTTTTTTTGACAACAAAAGTCACCGCCTGTTGTATTTTTTTTTTGTCAATCAAAGGAAGTGTTTGTTTTAAAATTTATTAAGTACATTTGAGTAGAGTACAACAGGCAGAAAAGGTGGATATGGATAGTATTGTAAGCGAATGAACCCTATCAATAAAATATGCAGTTTTCAAATATGACCTGTAGTTGATACCAGTTTTTTGGTGAACTCGGAATACGAACCCACATTTACAAGATATGAGAGTAGCTATATGGTACACAAGACTTTTATATTCGATTTGTCTGTATACACCTAGATTATATTGATAAAATAAACAATGAGTACGGGTACTTATGTGGGTACAAGTTTATCAAAAGTGCAATATGCAACACAATATGGGCCTTCACAATTCAGTGTAAAAGGGCTAGTAAAACTGCTTAAGTTTATTTTTTTTTAATATTTTTATATCGTAACACACGGACTCCAGTAACACTGACATTAGAGAGCTAGTCGATTGAAGCGAAACTTTATAAAGCTCGATTAGTAGCGTAGGACACTCGCCCTAGTCCACCTAGATTACGAAAACTCGATACGTATCTAGTGTATCAAACTTTTACATGTGCGGAACAAAAAAAAAAATACATGAACCATTTTAATGCTGTTCGAACTAAAATGTTTTATATTTTAATAAAGCATCTTACATTACTGTGAAACGACAAAATATAGCCTGCATAAAAGAAGGAGGGCAGTGAAATATACTTTCGACCATCCGTCTTAACGACTATTGACCACTGGAACTGGAGGCGCAACTGTAGTGCCGACCTGCTGCTCCGCTTTTCGTTGCATAACATCTTCAGAACCTGAAATAGATGAAATCTCTGTCTATTTTCCAAGATCATGCTAGGTATCTCAATGTGAACTTACCAATAGATTTAGGCAGTCGTAGGCACGTAACTCCTGTCCTAGATTTCGTATAAGAGCTGGAGGTGGAACTGTAGAGTTGACTTGCTATGCTGCTTCTCATTGTATAATATTTTTCCGGAAGCTTCAGTTGTCCTGTGAAGATTCGCTGGCTTCAGAACCTGAAAGAGAAGAAACTTTTGTCAAGTATTTTCTAAGGTCATGCTCGGTATCTTAATGTGAACTTACCAATAGATTTAGGCAGTCGTAGGCACATAACTCCTGTCCTGGATGTCATGTAGGAGCTATTGTCAGGTCTGCTGCAGCGATCCTTCTAAATTATAGCTGAAAAAATAGAACAAGTTGAAGTTCAAGTGGAAGTGGATCCGCATCAAATTAGGAAGGACAAGCACCTAACTATAAATAGTTTATTAGAAATGAGAAATGCAGTGCAAATATAATTCTGTAAAAGAAATGTCTATTTATTAAAAGAACGATTTACTAGCAACAATTGATTACAGGGACGAATAACAATGAAAGCAAAAGCATGAACGAAGGAACATTAACTCAACAAAAATGTGGAATGCAAAAACAAGCTTGTATTTTTTCGCGAGCTGAATCCGAACCCAAAGTCTCATTTCTTTTCTAATTTGTATATATGTATTTTTTTTATTATTATTATTATTAAATAATTTTGTTGACTTGGTTTCGGATTTAGCGCGCGAAAACCTACTAGTCTGCAAAAATAAACCACAGCTCGGGATGCTCCGAGTAGAGCCAAGGAGGGGAATGGTCGACTTCTTGTCTCACATTCCCTTGCTCGCTATTTCGCGTCGGAAGAGGGCCGAGGCCCTTGACCATATCCGCAACAATTCTTGCGAATTTGGTCTCCTAAGTGGTGTATCATTGTGTGAGGTGTGATTGTAAATTATAAACATTTTAATTAAGTAGGTACTCACGATTGATTCAGCTGAGATGGGGTGAGGTTTCTTGATGTTTGTTCCCGAGAGTATCTTGCAGCCGTTTTTGAAAGCATGATAGGGCTTTAATAAGATGGATGGCATCCTATTCATGTTGAAGGCACTTTTGTTTGATTTCTTGTCCATTTTTTCCTTTTTCTTCGTTTTATTTAGTTTTGCTGTTTTGAAGTCTTCTTTCTTCGTTTAATTTGATTTATTATTTTTTTTTTTTGACAACAAAAGTCACCGCCTGTTGTATTTTTTTTTTTTGTCAATCAAAGGAAGTGTTTGTTTTAAAATTTATTAAGTACATTTGAGTAGAGTACAACAGGCAGAAAAGGTGGATATGGATAGTATTGTAAGCGAATGAACCCTATCAATAAAATATGCAGTTTTCAAATATGACCTGTAGTTGATACCAGTTTTTTGGTGAACTCGGAATACGAACCCACATTTACAAGATATGAGAGTAGCTATATGGTACACAAGACTTTTATTTTCGATTTGTCTGTATACACCTAGATTATATTGATAAAATAAACAATGAGTACGGGTACTTATGTGGGTACAAGTTTATCAAAAGTGCAATATGCAACACAATATGGGCCTTCACAATTCAGTGTAAAAGGGCTAGTAAAACTGCTTAAGTTTATTTTTTTTTAATATTTTTATATCGTAACACACGGACTCCAGTAACACTGACATTAGAGAGCTAGTCGATTGAAGCGAAACTTTATAAAGCTCGATTAGTAGCGTAGGACACTCGCCCTAGTCCACCTAGATTACGAAAACTCGATACTTATCTAGTGTATCAAACTTTTACATGTGCGGAACAAAAAAAAAAATACATGAACCATTTTAATGCTGTTCGAACTAAAATGTTTTATATTTTAATAAAGCATCTTACATTACTGTGAAACGACAAAATATAGCCTGCATAAAAGAAGGAGGGCAGTGAAATATACTTTCGACCATCCGTCTTAACGACTATTGACCACTGGAACTGGAGGCGCAACTGTAGTGCCGACCTGCTGCTCCGCTTTTCGTTGCATAACATCTTCAGAACCTGAAATAGATGAAATCTCTGTCTATTTTCCAAGATCATGCTAGGTATCTCAATGTGAACTTACCAATAGATTTAGGCAGTCGTAGGCACGTAACTCCTGTCCTAGATTTCGTATAAGAGCTGGAGGTGGAACTGTATTTGTTGACTTGCTATGCTGCTTCTCATTGTATAATATTTTTCCGGAAGCTTCAGTTGTCCTGTGAAGATTCGCTGGCTTCAGAACCTGAAAGAGAAGAAACTTTTGTCAAGTATTTTCTAAGGTCATGCTCGGTATCTTAATGTGAACTTACCAATAGATTTAGGCAGTCGTAGGCACATAACTCCTGTCCTGGATGTCATGTAGGAGCTATTGTCAGGTCTGCTGCAGCGATCCTTCTAAATTATAGCTGAAAAAATAGAACAAGTTGAAGTTCAAGTGGAAGTGGATCCGCATCAAATTAGGAAGGACAAGCACCTAACTATAAATAGTGTATTAGAAATGAGAAATGCAGTGCAAATATAATTCTGTAAAAGAAATGTCTATTTATTAAAAGAACGATTTACTAGCAACAATTGATTACAGGGACGAATAACAATGAAAGCAAAAGCATGAACGAAGGAACATTAACTCAACAAAAATGTGGAATGCAAAAACAAGCTTGTATTTTTTCGCGAGCTAAATCCGAACCCAAAGTCTCATTTCTTTTCTAATTTGTATATATGTATTTTTTTTTTATTATTATTATTCAATAATTTTGTTGACTTGGTTTCGGATTTAGCGCGCGAAAACCTACTAGTCTGCAAAAATAAACCACAGCTCGGGATGCTCCGAGTAGAGCCAAGGAGGTGAATGGTCGACTTCTTGTCTCACATTCCCTTGCTCGCTATTTCGCGTCGGAAGAGGGCCGAGGCCCTTGACCATATCCGCAACAATTCTTGCGAATTTGGTCTCCTAAGTGGTGTATCATTGTGTGAGGTGTGATTGTAAATTATGAACATTTTAATTAAGTAGGTACTCACGATTGATTCAGCTGAGATGGGGCGAGGTTTCTTGATGTTTGTTCCCGAGAGTATCTTGCAGCCGTTTTTGAAAGCATGATAGGGCTTTAATAAGATGGATGGCATCCTATTCATGTTGAAGGCACTTTTGTTTGATTTCTTGTCCATTTTTTCCTTTTTCTTCGTTTTATTTAGTTTTGCTGTTTTGAAGTCTTCTTTCTTCGTTTAATTTGATTTATTATTTTTTTTTTTTTTGACAACAAAAGTCACCGCCTGTTGTATTTTTTTTTTGTCAATCAAAGGAAGTGTTTGTTTTAAAATTTATTAAGTACATTTGAGTAGAGTACAACAGGCAGAAAAGGTGGATATGGATAGTATTGTAAGCGAATGAACCCTATCAATAAAATATGCAGTTTTCAAATATGACCTGTAGTTGATACCAGTTTTTTGGTGAACTCGGAATACGAACCCACATTTACAAGATATGAGAGTAGCTATATGGTACACAAGACTTTTATATTCGATTTGTCTGTATACACCTAGATTATATTGATAAAATAAACAATGAGTACGGGTACTTATGTGGGTACAAGTTTATCAAAAGTGCAATATGCAACACAATATGGGCCTTCACAATTCAGTGTAAAAGGGCTAGTAAAACTGCTTAAGTTTATTTTTTTTTAATATTTTTATATCGTAACACACGGACTCCAGTAACACTGACATTAGAGAGCTAGTCGATTGAAGCGAAACTTTATAAAGCTCGATTAGTAGCGTAGGACACTCGCCCTAGTCCACCTAGATTACGAAAACTCGATACGTATCTAGTGTATCAAACTTTTACATGTGCGGAACAAAAAAAAAAATACATGAACCATTTTAATGCTGTTCGAACTAAAATGTTTTATATTTTAATAAAGCATCTTACATTACTGTGAAACGACAAAATATAGCCTGCATAAAAGAAGGAGGGCAGTGAAATATACTTTCGACCATCCGTCTTAACGACTATTGACCACTGGAACTGGAGGCGCAACTGTAGTGCCGACCTGCTGCTCCGCTTTTCGTTGCATAACATCTTCAGAACCTGAAATAGATGAAATCTCTGTCCATTTTCCAAGATCATGCTAGGTATCTCAATGTGAACTTACCAATAGATTTAGGCAATCGTAGGCACGTAACTCCTGTCCTAGATTTCGTATAAGAGCTGGAGGTGGAACTGTAGAGTTGACTTGCTATGCTGCTTCTCATTGTATAATATTTTTCCGGAAGCTTCAGTTGTCCTGTGAAGATTCGCTGGCTTCAGAACCTGAAAGAGAAGAAACTTTTGTCAAGTATTTTCTAAGGTCATGCTCGGTATCTTAATGTGAACTTACCAATAGATTTAGGCAGTCGTAGGCACATAACTCCTGTCCTGGATGTCATGTAGGAGCTATTGTCAGGTCTGCTGCAGCGATCCTTCTAAATTAAAGCTGAAAAAATAGAACAAGTTGAAGTTCAAGTGGAAGTGGATCCGCATCAAATTAGGAAGGACAAGCACCTAACTATAAATAGTGTATTAGAAATGAGAAATGCAGTGCAAATATAATTCTGTAAAAGAAATGTCTATTTATTAAAAGAACGATTTACTAGCAACAATTGATTACAGGGACGAATAACAATGAAAGCAAAAGCATGAACGAAGGAACATTAACTCAACAAAAATGTGGAATGCAAAAACAAGCTTGTATTTTTTCGCGAGCTAAATCCGAACCCAAAGTCTCATTTCTTTTCTAATTTGTATATATGTATTTTTTTTTTATTATTATTATTCAATAATTTTGTTGACTTGGTTTCGGATTTAGCGCGCGAAAACCTACTAGTCTGCAAAAATAAACCACAGCTCGGGATGCTCCGAGTAGAGCCAAGGAGGGGAATGGTCGACTTCTTGTCTCACATTCCCTTGCTCGCTATTTCGCGTCGGAAGAGGGCCGAGGCCCTTGACCATATCCGCAACAATTCTTGCGAATTTGGTCTCCTAAGTGGTGTATCATTGTGTGAGGTGTGATTGTAAATTATAAACATTTTAATTAAGTAGGTACTCACGATTGATTCAGCTGAGATGGGGCGAGGTTTCTTGATGTTTGTTCCCGAGAGTATCTTGCAGCCGTTTTTGAAAGCATGATAGGGCTTTAATAAGATGGATGGCATCCTATTCATGTTGAAGGCACTTTTGTTTGATTTCTTGTCCATTTTTTCCTTTTTCTTCGTTTTATTTAGTTTTGCTGTTTTGAAGTCTTCTTTCTTCGTTTAATTTGATTTATTATTTTTTTTTTTTTTGACAACAAAAGTCACCGCCTGTTGTATTTTTTTTTTGTCAATCAAAGGAAGTGTTTGTTTTAAAATTTATTAAGTACATTTGAGTAGAGTACAACAGGCAGAAAAGGTGGATATGGATAGTATTGTAAGCGAATGAACCCTATCAATAAAATATGCAGTTTTCAAATATGACCTGTAGTTGATACCAGTTTTTTGGTGAACTCGGAATACGAACCCACATTTACAAGATATGAGAGTAGCTATATGGTACACAAGACTTTTATTTTCGATTTGTCTGTATACACCTAGATTAAATTGATAAAATAAACAATGAGTACGGGTACTTATGTGGGTACAAGTTTATCAAAAGTGCAATATGCAACACAATATGGGCCTTCACAATTCAGTGTAAAAGGGCTAGTAAAACTGCTTAAGTTTATTTTTTTTTAATATTTTTATATCGTAACACACGGACTCCAGTAACACTGACATTAGAGAGCTAGTCGATTGAAGCGAAACTTTATAAAGCTCGATTAGTAGCGTAGGACACTCGCCCTAGTCCACCTAGATTACGAAAACTCGATACGTATCTAGTGTATCAAACTTTTACATGTGCGGAACAAAAAAAAAAATACATGAACCATTTTAATGCTGTTCGAACTAAAATGTTTTATATTTTAATAAAGCATCTTACATTACTGTGAAACGACAAAATATAGCCTGCATAAAAGAAGGAGGGCAGTGAAATATACTTTCGACCATCCGTCTTAACGACTATTGACCACTGGAACTGGAGGCGCTACTGTAGTGCCGACCTGCTGCTCCGCTTTTCGTTGCATAACATCTTCAGAACCTGAAATAGATGAAATCTCTGTCTATTTTCCAAGATCATGCTAGGTATCTCAATGTGAACTTACCAATAGATTTAGGCAGTCGTAGGCACGTAACTCCTGTCCTAGATTTCGTATAAGAGCTGGAGGTGGAACTGTAGAGTTGACTTGCTATGCTGCTTCTCATTGTATAATATTTTTGCGGAAGCTTCAGTTGTCCTGTGAAGATTCGCTGGCTTCAGAACCTGAAAGAGAAGAAACTTTTGTCAAGTATTTTCTAAGGTCATGCTCGGTATCTTAATGTGAACTTACCAATAGATTTAGGCAGTCGTAGGCACATAACTCCTGTCCTGGATGTCATGTAGGAGCTATTGTCAGGTCTGCTGCAGCGATCCTTCTAAATTAAAGCTGAAAAAATAGAACAAGTTGAAGTTCAAGTGGAAGTGGATCCGCATCAAATTAGGAAGGACAAGCACCTAACTATAAATAGTGTATTAGAAATGAGAAATGCAGTGCAAATATAATTCTGTAAAAGAAATGTCTATTTATTAAAAGAACGATTTACTAGCAACAATTGATTACAGGGACGAATAACAATGAAAGCAAAAGCATGAACGAAGGAACATTAACTCAACAAAAATGTGGAATGCAAAAACAAGCTTGTATTTTTTCGCGAGCTAAATCCGAACCCAAAGTCTCATTTCTTTTCTAATTTGTATATATGTATTTTTTTTTTATTATTATTATTCAATAATTTTGTTGACTTGGTTTCGGATTTAGCGCGCGAAAACCTACTAGTCTGCAAAAATAAACCACAGCTCGGGATGCTCCGAGTAGAGCCAAGGAGGTGAATGGTCGACTTCTTGTCTCACATTCCCTTGCTCGCTATTTCGCGTCGGAAGAGGGCCGAGGCCCTTGACCATATCCGCAACAATTCTTGCGAATTTGGTCTCCTAAGTGGTGTATCATTGTGTGAGGTGTGATTGTAAATTATGAACATTTTAATTAAGTAGGTACTCACGATTGATTCAGCTGAGATGGGGCGAGGTTTCTTGATGTTTGTTCCCGAGAGTATCTTGCAGCCGTTTTTGAAAGCATGATAGGGCTTTAATAAGATGGATGGCATCCTATTCATGTTGAAGGCACTTTTGTTTGATTTCTTGTCCATTTTTTCCTTTTTCTTCGTTTTATTTAGTTTTGCTGTTTTGAAGTCTTCTTTCTTCGTTTAATTTGATTTATTATTTTTTTTTTTTTTGACAACAAAAGTCACCGCCTGTTGTATTTTTTTTTTGTCAATCAAAGGAAGTGTTTGTTTTAAAATTTATTAAGTACATTTGAGTAGAGTACAACAGGCAGAAAAGGTGGATATGGATAGTATTGTAAGCGAATGAACCCTATCAATAAAATATGCAGTTTTCAAATATGACCTGTAGTTGATACCAGTTTTTTGGTGAACTCGGAATACGAACCCACATTTACAAGATATGAGAGTAGCTATATGGTACACAAGACTTTTATATTCGATTTGTCTGTATACACCTAGATTATATTGATAAAATAAACAATGAGTACGGGTACTTATGTGGGTACAAGTTTATCAAAAGTGCAATATGCAACACAATATGGGCCTTCACAATTCAGTGTAAAAGGGCTAGTAAAACTGCTTAAGTTTATTTTTTTTTAATATTTTTATATCGTAACACACGGACTCCAGTAACACTGACATTAGAGAGCTAGTCGATTGAAGCGAAACTTTATAAAGCTCGATTAGTAGCGTAGGACACTCGCCCTAGTCCACCTAGATTACGAAAACTCGATACGTATCTAGTGTATCAAACTTTTACATGTGCGGAACAAAAAAAAAAATACATGAACCATTTTAATGCTGTTCGAACTAAAATGTTTTATATTTTAATAAAGCATCTTACATTACTGTGAAACGACAAAATATAGCCTGCATAAAAGAAGGAGGGCAGTGAAATATACTTTCGACCATCCGTCTTAACGACTATTGACCACTGGAACTGGAGGCGCAACTGTAGTGCCGACCTGCTGCTCCGCTTTTCGTTGCATAACATCTTCAGAACCTGAAATAGATGAAATCTCTGTCTATTTTCCAAGATCATGCTAGGTATCTCAATGTGAACTTACCAATAGATTTAGGCAGTCGTAGGCACGTAACTCCTGTCCTAGATTTCGTATAAGAGCTGGAGGTGGAACTGTAGAGTTGACTTGCTATGCTGCTTCTCATTGTATAATATTTTTCCGGAAGCTTCAGTTGTCCTGTGAAGATTCGCTGGCTTCAGAACCTGAAAGAGAAGAAACTTTTGTCAAGTATTTTCTAAGGTCATGCTCGGTATCTTAATGTGAACTTACCAATAGATTTAGGCAGTCGTAGGCACATAACTCCTGTCCTGGATGTCATGTAGGAGCTATTGTCAGGTCTGCTGCAGCGATCCTTCTAAATTATAGCTGAAAAAATAGAACAAGTTGAAGTTCAAGTGGAAGTGGATCCGCATCAAATTAGGAAGGACAAGCACCTAACTATAAATAGTTTATTAGAAATGAGAAATGCAGTGCAAATATAATTCTGTAAAAGAAATGTCTATTTATTAAAAGAACGATTTACTAGCAACAATTGATTACAGGGACGAATAACAATGAAAGCAAAAGCATGAACGAAGGAACATTAACTCAACAAAAATGTGGAATGCAAAAACAAGCTTGTATTTTTTCGCGAGCTGAATCCGAACCCAAAGTCTCATTTCTTTTCTAATTTGTATATATGTATTTTTTTTATTATTATTATTATTAAATAATTTTGTTGACTTGGTTTCGGATTTAGCGCGCGAAAACCTACTAGTCTGCAAAAATAAACCACAGCTCGGGATGCTCCGAGTAGAGCCAAGGAGGGGAATGGTCGACTTCTTGTCTCACATTCCCTTGCTCGCTATTTCGCGTCGGAAGAGGGCCGAGGCCCTTGACCATATCCGCAACAATTCTTGCGAATTTGGTCTCCTAAGTGGTGTATCATTGTGTGAGGTGTGATTGTAAATTATAAACATTTTAATTAAGTAGGTACTCACGATTGATTCAGCTGAGATGGGGTGAGGTTTCTTGATGTTTGTTCCCGAGAGTATCTTGCAGCCGTTTTTGAAAGCATGATAGGGCTTTAATAAGATGGATGGCATCCTATTCATGTTGAAGGCACTTTTGTTTGATTTCTTGTCCATTTTTTCCTTTTTCTTCGTTTTATTTAGTTTTGCTGTTTTGAAGTCTTCTTTCTTCGTTTAATTTGATTTATTATTTTTTTTTTTTGACAACAAAAGTCACCGCCTGTTGTATTTTTTTTTTTTGTCAATCAAAGGAAGTGTTTGTTTTAAAATTTATTAAGTACATTTGAGTAGAGTACAACAGGCAGAAAAGGTGGATATGGATAGTATTGTAAGCGAATGAACCCTATCAATAAAATATGCAGTTTTCAAATATGACCTGTAGTTGATACCAGTTTTTTGGTGAACTCGGAATACGAACCCACATTTACAAGATATGAGAGTAGCTATATGGTACACAAGACTTTTATTTTCGATTTGTCTGTATACACCTAGATTATATTGATAAAATAAACAATGAGTACGGGTACTTATGTGGGTACAAGTTTATCAAAAGTGCAATATGCAACACAATATGGGCCTTCACAATTCAGTGTAAAAGGGCTAGTAAAACTGCTTAAGTTTATTTTTTTTTAATATTTTTATATCGTAACACACGGACTCCAGTAACACTGACATTAGAGAGCTAGTCGATTGAAGCGAAACTTTATAAAGCTCGATTAGTAGCGTAGGACACTCGCCCTAGTCCACCTAGATTACGAAAACTCGATACTTATCTAGTGTATCAAACTTTTACATGTGCGGAACAAAAAAAAAAATACATGAACCATTTTAATGCTGTTCGAACTAAAATGTTTTATATTTTAATAAAGCATCTTACATTACTGTGAAACGACAAAATATAGCCTGCATAAAAGAAGGAGGGCAGTGAAATATACTTTCGACCATCCGTCTTAACGACTATTGACCACTGGAACTGGAGGCGCAACTGTAGTGCCGACCTGCTGCTCCGCTTTTCGTTGCATAACATCTTCAGAACCTGAAATAGATGAAATCTCTGTCTATTTTCCAAGATCATGCTAGGTATCTCAATGTGAACTTACCAATAGATTTAGGCAGTCGTAGGCACGTAACTCCTGTCCTAGATTTCGTATAAGAGCTGGAGGTGGAACTGTATTTGTTGACTTGCTATGCTGCTTCTCATTGTATAATATTTTTCCGGAAGCTTCAGTTGTCCTGTGAAGATTCGCTGGCTTCAGAACCTGAAAGAGAAGAAACTTTTGTCAAGTATTTTCTAAGGTCATGCTCGGTATCTTAATGTGAACTTACCAATAGATTTAGGCAGTCGTAGGCACATAACTCCTGTCCTGGATGTCATGTAGGAGCTATTGTCAGGTCTGCTGCAGCGATCCTTCTAAATTAAAGCTGAAAAAATAGAACAAGTTGAAGTTCAAGTGGAAGTGGATCCGCATCAAATTAGGAAGGACAAGCACCTAACTATAAATAGTGTATTAGAAATGAGAAATGCAGTGCAAATATAATTCTGTAAAAGAAATGTCTATTTATTAAAAGAACGATTTACTAGCAACAATTGATTACAGGGACGAATAACAATGAAAGCAAAAGCATGAACGAAGGAACATTAACTCAACAAAAATGTGGAATGCAAAAACAAGCTTGTATTTTTTCGCGAGCTGAATCCGAACCCAAAGTCTCATTTCTTTTCTAATTTGTATATATGTATTTTTTTTTTATTATTATTATTCAATAATTTTGTTGACTTGGTTTCGGATTTAGCGCGCGAAAACCTACTAGTCTGCAAAAATAAACCACAGCTCGGGATGCTCCGAGTAGAGCCAAGGAGGGGAATGGTCGACTTCTTGTCTCACATTCCCTTGCTCGCTATTTCGCGTCGGAAGAGGGCCGAGGCCCTTGACCATATCCGCAACAATTCTTGCGAATTTGGTCTCCTAAGTGGTGTATCATTGTGTGAGGTGTGATTGTAAATTATAAACATTTTAATTAAGTAGGTACTCACGATTGATTCAGCTGAGATGGGGCGAGGTTTCTTGATGTTTGTTCCCGAGAGTATCTTGCAGCCGTTTTTGAAAGCATGATAGGGCTTTAATAAGATGGATGGCATCCTATTCATGTTGAAGGCACTTTTGTTTGATTTCTTGTCCATTTTTTCCTTTTTCTTCGTTTTATTTAGTTTTGCTGTTTTGAAGTCTTCTTTCTTCGTTTAATTTGATTTATTATTTTTTTTTTTTTGACAACAAAAGTCACCGCCTGTTGTATTTTTTTTTTTGTCAATCAAAGGAAGTGTTTGTTTTAAAATTTATTAAGTACATTTGAGTAGAGTACAACAGGCAGAAAAGGTGGATATGGATAGTATTGTAAGCGAATGAACCCTATCAATAAAATATGCAGTTTTCAAATATGACCTGTAGTTGATACCAGTTTTTTGGTGAACTCGGAATACGAACCCACATTTACAAGATATGAGAGTAGCTATATGGTACACAAGACTTTTATTTTCGATTTGTCTGTATACACCTAGATTATATTGATAAAATAAACAATGAGTACGGGTACTTATGTGGGTACAAGTTTATCAAAAGTGCAATATGCAACACAATATGGGCCTTCACAATTCAGTGTAAAAGGGCTAGTAAAACTGCTTAAGTTTATTTTTTTTTAATATTTTTATATCGTAACACACGGACTCCAGTAACACTGACATTAGAGAGCTAGTCAATTGAAGCGAAACTTTATAAAGCTCGATTAGTAGCGTAGGACACTCGCCCTAGTCCACCTAGATTACGAAAACTCGATACGTATCTAGTGTATCAAACTTTTACATGTGCGGAACAAAAAAAAAATACATGAACCATTTTAATGCTGTTCGAACTAAAATGTTTTATATTTTAATAAAGCATCTTACATTACTGTGAAACGACAAAATATAGCCTGCATAAAAGAAGGAGGGCAGTGAAATATACTTTCGACCATCCGTCTTAACGACTATTGACCACTGGAACTGGAGGCGCAACTGTAGTGCCGACCTGCTGCTCCGCTTTTCGTTGCATAACATCTTCAGAACCTGAAATAGATGAAATCTCTGTCTATTTTCCAAGATCATGCTAGGTATCTCAATGTGAACTTACCAATAGATTTAGGCAGTCGTAGGCACGTAACTCCTGTCCTAGATTTCGTATAAGAGCTGGAGGTGGAACTGTAGAGTTGACTTGCTATGCTGCTTCTCATTGTATAATATTTTTCCGGAAGCTTCAGTTGTCCTGTGAAGATTCGCTGGCTTCAGAACCTGAAAGAGAAGAAACTTTTGTCAAGTATTTTCTAAGGTCATGCTCGGTATCTTAATGTGAACTTACCAATAGATTTAGGCAGTCGTAGGCACATAACTCCTGTCCTGGATGTCATGTAGGAGCTATTGTCAGGTCTGCTGCAGCGATCCTTCTAAATTAAAGCTGAAAAAATAGAACAAGTTGAAGTTCAAGTGGAAGTGGATCCGCATCAAATTAGGAAGGACAAGCACCTAACTATAAATAGTGTATTAGAAATGAGAAATGCAGTGCAAATATAATTCTGTAAAAGAAATGTCTATTTATTAAAAGAACGATTTACTAGCAACAATTGATTACAGGGACGAATAACAATGAAAGCAAAAGCATGAACGAAGGAACATTAACTCAACAAAAATGTGGAACGCAAAAACAAGCTTGTATTTTTTCGCGAGCTGAATCCGAACCCAAAGTCTCATTTCTTTTCTAATTTGTATACCTATATGTATTTTTTTTTTATTATTATTATTCAATAATTTTGTTGACTTGGTTTCGGATTTAGCGCGCGAAAACCTACTAGTCTGCGAAAATAAACCACAGCTCGGGATGCTCCGAGTAGAGCCAAGGAGGGGAATGGTCGACTTCTTGTCTCACATTCCCTTGCTCGCTATTTCGCATCGGAAGAGGGCCGAGGCCCTTGACCATATCGGCAACAATTCTTGCGAATTTGGTCTCCTAAGTGGTGTATCATTGTGTGAGGTGTGATTGTAAATTATAAACATTTTAATTAAGTAGGTACTCACGATTGATTCAGCTGAGATGGGGCGAGGTTTCTTGATGTTTGTTCCCGAGAGTATCTTGCAGCCGTTTTTGAAAGCATGATAGGGCTTTAATAAGATGGATGGCATCCTATTCATGTTGAAGGCACTTTTGTTTGATTTCTTGTCCATTTTTTCCTTTTTCTTCGTTTTATTTAGTTTTGCTGTTTTGAAGTCTTCTTTCTTCGTTTAATTTGATTTATTATTTTTTTTTTTTGACAACAAAAGTCACCGCCTGTTGTATTTTTTTTTGTCAATCAAAGGAAGTGTTTGTTTTAAAATTTATTAAGTACATTTGAGTAGAGTACAACAGGCAGAAAAGGTGGATATGGATAGTATTGTAAGCGAATGAACCCTATCAATAAAATATGCAGTTTTCAAATATGACCTGTAGTTGATACCAGTTTTTTGGTGAACTCGGAATACGAACCCACATTTACAAGATATGAGAGTAGCTATATGGTACACAAGACTTTTATTTTCGATTTGTCTGTATACACCTAGATTATATTGATAAAATAAACAATGAGTACGGGTACTTATGTGGGTACAAGTTTATCAAAAGTGCAATATGCAACACAAAGCTCGATTAGTAGCGTAGGACACTCGCCCTAGTCCACCTAGATTACGAAAACTCGATACGTATCTAGTGTATCAAACTTTTACATGTGCGGAACAAAAAAAAAATACATGAACCATTTTAATGCTGTTCGAACTAAAATGTTTTATATTTTAATAAAGCATCTTACATTACTGTGAAACGACAAAATATAGCCTGCATAAAAGAAGGAGGGCAGTGAAATATACTTTCGACCATCCGTCTTAACGACTATTGACCACTGGAACTGGAGGCGCAACTGTAGTGCCGACCTGCTGCTCCGCTTTTCGTTGCATAACATCTTCAGAACCTGAAATAGATGAAATCTCTGTCTATTTTCCAAGATCATGCTAGGTATCTCAATGTGAACTTACCAATAGATTTAGGCAGTCGTAGGCACGTAACTCCTGTCCTAGATTTCGTATAAGAGCTGGAGGTGGAACTGTACAGTTGACTTGCTATGCTGCTTCTCATTGTATAATATTTTTCCGGAAGCTTCAGTTGTCCTGTGAAGATTCGCTGGCTTCAGAACCTGAAAGAGAAGAAACTTTTGTCAAGTATTTTCTAAGGTCATGCTCGGTATCTTAATGTGAACTTACCAATAGATTTAGGCAGTCGTAGGCACATAACTCCTGTCCTGGATGTCATGTAGGAGCTATTGTCAGGTCTGCTGCAGCGATCCTTCTAAATTAAAGCTGAAAAAATAGAACAAGTTGAAGTTCAAGTGGAAGTGGATCCGCATCAAATTAGGAAGGACAAGCACCTAACTATAAATAGTGTATTAGAAATGAGAAATGCAGTGCAAATATAATTCTGTAAAAGAAATGTCTATTTATTAAAAGAACGATTTACTAGCAACAATTGATTACAGGGACGAATAACAATGAAAGCAAAAGCATGAACGAAGGAACATTAACTCAACAAAAATGTGGAATGCAAAAACAAGCTTGTATTTTTTCGCGAGCTGAATCCGAACCCAAAGTCTCATTTCTTTTCTAATTTGTATATATGTATTTTTTTTTTATTATTATTATTCAATAATTTTGTTGACTTGGTTTCGGATTTAGCGCGCGAAAACCTACTAGTCTGCAAAAATAAACCACAGCTCGGGATGCTCCGAGTAGAGCCAAGGAGGGGAATGGTCGACTTCTTGTCTCACATTCCCTTGCTCGCTATTTCGCGTCGGAAGAGGGCCGAGGCCCTTGACCATATCCGCAACAATTCTTGCGAATTTGGTCTCCTAAGTGGTGTATCATTGTGTGAGGTGTGATTGTAAATTATAAACATTTTAATTAAGTAGGTACTCACGATTGATTCAGCTGAGATGGGGCGAGGTTTCTTGATGTTTGTTCCCGAGAGTATCTTGCAGCCGTTTTTGAAAGCATGATAGGGCTTTAATAAGATGGATGGCATCCTATTCATGTTGAAGGCACTTTTGTTTGATTTCTTGTCCATTTTTTCCTTTTTCTTCGTTTTATTAAGTTTAGCTGTTTTGAAGTCTTCTTTCTTCGTTTAATTTGATTTATTATTTTTTTTTTTGACAACAAAAGTCACCGCCTGTTGTATTTTTTTTTGTCAATCAAAGGAAGTGTTTGTTTTAAAATTTATTAAGTACATTTGAGTAGAGTACAACAGGCAGAAAAGGTGGATATGGATAGTATTGTAAGCGAATGAACCCTATCAATAAAATATGCAGTTTTCAAATATGACCTGTAGTTGATACCAGTTTTTTGGTGAACTCGGAATACGAACCCACATTTACAAGATATGAGAGTAGCTATATGGTACACAAGACTTTTATTTTCGATTTGTCTGTATACACCTAGATTATATTGATAAAATAAACAATGAGTACGGGTACTTATGTGGGTACAAGTTTATCAAAAGTGCAATATGCAACACAATATGGGCCTTCACAATTCAGTGTAAAAGGGCTAGTAAAACTGCTTAAGTTTATTTTTTTTTAATATTTTTATATCGTAACACACGGACTCCAGTAACACTGACATTAGAGAGCTAGTCGATTGAAGCGAAACTTTATAAAGCTCGATTAGTAGCGTAGGACACTCGCCCTAGTCCACCTAGATTACGAAAACTCGATACGTATCTAGTGTATCAAACTTTTACATGTGCGGAACAAAAAAAAAAATACATGAACCATTTTAATGCTGTTCGAACTAAAATGTTTTATATTTTAATAAAGCATCTTACATTACTGTGAAACGACAAAATATAGCCTGCATAAAAGAAGGAGGGCAGTGAAATATACTTTCGACCATCCGTCTTAACGACTATTGACCACTGGAACTGGAGGCGCAACTGTAGTGCCGACCTGCTGCTCCGCTTTTCGTTGCATAACATCTTCAGAACCTGAAATAGATGAAATCTCTGTCTATTTTCCAAGATCATGCTAGGTATCTCAATGTGAACTTACCAATAGATTTAGGCAGTCGTAGGCACGTAACTCCTGTCCTAGATTTCGTATAAGAGCTGGAGGTGGAACTGTACAGTTGACTTGCTATGCTGCTTCTCATTGTATAATATTTTTCCGGAAGCTTCAGTTGTCCTGTGAAGATTCGCTGGCTTCAGAACCTGAAAGAGAAGAAACTTTTGTCAAGTATTTTCTAAGGTCATGCTCGGTATCTTAATGTGAACTTACCAATAGATTTAGGCAGTCGTAGGCACATAACTCCTGTCCTGGATGTCATGTAGGAGCTATTGTCAGGTCTGCTGCAGCGATCCTTCTAAATTAAAGCTGAAAAAATAGAACAAGTTGAAGTTCAAGTGGAAGTGGATCCGCATCAAATTAGGAAGGACAAGCACCTAACTATAAATAGTGTATTAGAAATGAGAAATGCAGTGCAGATATAATTCTGTAAAAGAAATGTCTATTTATTAAAAGAACGATTTACTAGCAACAATTGATTACAGGGACGAATAACAATGAAAGCAAAAGCATGAACGAAGGAACATTAACTCAACAAAAATGTGGAATGCAAAAACAAGCTTGTATTTTTTCGCGAGCTGAATCCGAACCCAAAGTCTCATTTCTTTTCTAATTTGTATATATGTATTTTTTTTTTATTATTATTATTCAATAATTTTGTTGACTTGGTTTCGGATTTAGCGCGCGAAAACCTACTAGTCTGCAAAAATAAACCACAGCTCGGGATGCTCCGAGTAGAGCCAAGGAGGGGAATGGTCGACTTCTTGTCTCACATTCCCTTGCTCGCTATTTCGCGTCGGAAGAGGGCCGAGGCCCTTGACCATATCCGCAACAATTCTTGCGAATTTGGTCTCCTAAGTGGTGTATCATTGTGTGAGGTGTGATTGTAAATTATAAACATTTTAATTAAGTAGGTACTCACGATTGATTCAGCTGAGATGGGGCGAGGTTTCTTGATGTTTGTTCCCGAGAGTATCTTGCAGCCGTTTTTGAAAGCATGATAGGGCTTTAATAAGATGGATGGCATCCTATTCATGTTGAAGGCACTTTTGTTTGATTTCTTGTCCATTTTTTCCTTTTTCTTCGTTTTATTAAGTTTTGCTGTTTTGAAGTCTTCTTTCTTCGTTTAATTTGATTTATTATTTTTTTTTTTTGACAACAAAAGTCACCGCCTGTTGTATTTTTTTTTGTCAATCAAAGGAAGTGTTTGTTTTAAAATTTATTAAGTACATTTGAGTAGAGTACAACAGGCAGAAAAGGTGGATATGGATAGTATTGTAAGCGAATGAACCCTATCAATAAAATATGCAGTTTTCAAATATGACCTGTAGTTGATACCAGTTTTTTGGTGAACTCGGAATACGAACCCACATTTACAAGATATGAGAGTAGCTATATGGTACACAAGACTTTTATTTTCGATTTGTCTGTATACACCTAGATTATATTGATAAAATAAACAATGAGTACGGGTACTTATGTGGGTACAAGTTTATCAAAAGTGCAATATGCAACACAATATGGGCCTTCACAATTCAGTGTAAAAGGGCTAGTAAAACTGCTTAAGTTTATTTTTTTTTAATATTTTTATATCGTAACACACGGACTCCAGTAACACTGACATTAGAGAGCTAGTCGATTGAAGCGAAACTTTATAAAGCTCGATTAGTAGCGTAGGACACTCGCCCTAGTCCACCTAGATTACGAAAACTCGATACGTATCTAGTGTATCAAACTTTTACATGTGCGGAACAAAAAAAAAAATACATGAACCATTTTAATGCTGTTCGAACTAAAATGTTTTATATTTTAATAAAGCATCTTACATTACTGTGAAACGACAAAATATAGCCTGCATAAAAGAAGGAGGGCAGTGAAATATACTTTCGACCATCCGTCTTAACGACTATTGACCACTGGAACTGGAGGCGCAACTGTAGTGCCGACCTGCTGCTCCGCTTTTCGTTGCATAACATCTTCAGAACCTGAAATAGATGAAATCTCTGTCTATTTTCCAAGATCATGCTAGGTATCTCAATGTGAACTTACCAATAGATTTAGGCAGTCGTAGGCACGTAACTCCTGTCCTAGATTTCGTATAAGAGCTGGAGGTGGAACTGTAGAGTTGACTTGCTATGCTGCTTCTCATTGTATAATATTTTTCCGGAAGCTTCAGTTGTCCTGTGAAGATTCGCTGGCTTCAGAACCTGAAAGAGAAGAAACTTTTGTCAAGTATTTTCTAAGGTCATGCTCGGTATCTTAATGTGAACTTACCAATAGATTTAGGCAGTCGTAGGCACATAACTCCTGTCCTGGATGTCATGTAGGAGCTATTGTCAGGTCTGCTGCAGCGATCCTTCTAAATTAAAGCTGAAAAAATAGAACAAGTTGAAGTTCAAGTGGAAGTGGATCCGCATCAAATTAGGAAGGACAACCACCTAACTATAAATAGTGTATTAGAAATGAGAAATGCAGTGCAAATATAATTCTGTAAAAGAAATGTCTATTTATTAAAAGAACTATTTACTAGCAACAATTGATTACAGGGACGAATAACAATGAAAGCAAAAGCATGAACGAAGGAACATTAACTCAACAAAAATGTGGAATGCAAAAACAAGCTTGTATTTTTTCGCGAGCTGAATCCGAACCCAAAGTCTCATTTCTTTTCTAATTTGTATATATGTATTTTTTTTTTATTATTATTATTCAATAATTTTGTTGACTTGGTTTCGGATTTAGCGCGCGAAAACCTACTAGTCTGCAAAAATAAACCACAGCTCGGGATGCTCCGAGTAGAGCCAAGGAGGGGAATGGTCGACTTCTTGTCTCACATTCCCTTGCTCGCTATTTCGCGTCGGAAGAGGGCCGAGGCCCTTGACCATATCCGCAACAATTCTTGCGAATTTGGTCTCCTAAGTGGTGTATCATTGTGTGAGGTGTGATTGTAAATTATAAACATTTTAATTAAGTAGGTACTCACGATTGATTCAGCTGAGATGGGGCGAGGTTTCTTGATGTTTGTTCCCGAGAGTATCTTGCAGCCGTTTTTGAAAGCATGATAGGGCTTTAATAAGATGGATGGCATCCTATTCATGTTGAAGGCACTTTTGTTTGATTTCTTGTCCATTTTTTCCTTTTTCTTCGTTTTATTTAGTTTTGCTGTTTTGAAGTCTTCTTTCTTCGTTTAATTTGATTTATTATTTTTTTTTTTTTTTGACAACAAAAGTCACCGCCTGTTGTATTTTTTTTTTGTCAATCAAAGGAAGTGTTTGTTTTAAAATTTATTAAGTACATTTGAGTAGAGTACAACAGGCAGAAAAGGTGGATATGGATAGTATTGTAAGCGAATGAACCCTATCAATAAAATATGCAGTTTTCAAATATGACCTGTAGTTGATACCAGTTTTTTGGTGAACTCGGAATACGAACCCACATTTACAAGATATGAGAGTAGCTATATGGTACACAAGACTTTTATTTTCGATTTGTCTGTATACACCTAGATTATATTGATAAAATAAACAATGAGTACGGGTACTTATGTGGGTACAAGTTTATCAAAAGTGCAATATGCAACACAATATGGGCCTTCACAATTCAGTGTAAAAGGGCTAGTAAAACTGCTTAAGTTTATTTTTTTTTAATATTTTTATATCGTAACACACGGACTCCAGTAACACTGACATTAGAGAGCTAGTCGATTGAAGCGAAACTTTATAAAGCTCGATTAGTAGCGTAGGACACTCGCCCTAGTCCACCTAGATTACGAAAACTCGATACGTATCTAGTGTATCAAACTTTTACATGTGCGGAACAAAAAAAAAATACATGAACCATTTTAATGCTGTTCGAACTAAAATGTTTTATATTTTAATAAAGCATCTTACATTACTGTGAAACGACAAAATATAGCCTGCATAAAAGAAGGAGGGCAGTGAAATATACTTTCGACCATCCGTCTTAACGACTATTGACCACTGGAACTGGAGGCGCAACTGTAGTGCCGACCTGCTGCTCCGCTTTTCGTTGCATAACATCTTCAGAACCTGAAATAGATGAAATCTCTGTCTATTTTCCAAGATCATGCTAGGTATCTCAATGTGAACTTACCAATAGATTTAGGCAGTCGTAGGCACGTAACTCCTGTCCTAGATTTCGTATAAGAGCTGGAGGTGGAACTGTAGAGTTGACTTGCTATGCTGCTTCTCATTGTATAATATTTTTCCGGAAGCTTCAGTTGTCCTGTGAAGATTCGCTGGCTTCAGAACCTGAAAGAGAAGAAACTTTTGTCAAGTATTTTCTAAGGTCATGCTCGGTATCTTAATGTGAACTTACCAATAGATTTAGGCAGTCGTAGGCACATAACTCCTGTCCTGGATGTCATGTAGGAGCTATTGTCAGGTCTGCTGCAGCGATCCTTCTAAATTAAAGCTGAAAAAATAGAACAAGTTGAAGTTCAAGTGGAAGTGGATCCGCATCAAATTAGGAAGGACAAGCACCTAACTATAAATAGTGTATTAGAAATGAGAAATGCAGTGCAAATATAATTCTGTAAAAGAAATGTCTATTTATTAAAAGAACGATTTACTAGCAACAATTGATTACAGGGACGAATAACAATGAAAGCAAAAGCATGAACGAAGGAACATTAACTCAACAAAAATGTGGAATGCAAAAACAAGCTTGTATTTTTTCGCGAGCTGAATTCGAACCCAAAGTCTCATTTCTTTTCTAATTTGTATATATGTATTTTTTTTTATTATTATTATTCAATAATTTTGTTGACTTGGTTTCGGATTTAGCGCGCGAAAACCTACTAGTCTGCAAAAATAAACCACAGCTCTGGATGCTCCGAGTAGAGCCAAGGAGGGGAATGGTCGACTTCTTGTCTCACATTCCCTTGCTCGCTATTTCGCGTCGGAAGAGGGCCGAGGCCCTTGACCATATCCGCAACAATTCTTGCGAATTTGGTCTCCTAAGTGGTGTATCATTGTGTGAGGTGTGATTGTAAATTATAAACATTTTAATTAAGTAGGTACTCACGATTGATTCAGCTGAGATGGGGCGAGGTTTCTTGATGTTTGTTCCCGAGAGTATCTTGCAGCCGTTTTTGAAAGCATGATAGGGCTTTAATAAGATGGATGGCATCCTATTCATGTTGAAGGCACTTTTGTTTGATTTCTTGTCCATTTTTTCCTTTTTCTTCGTTTTATTTAGTTTTGCTGTTTTGAAGTCTTCTTTCTTCGTTTAATTTGATTTATTATTTTTTTTTTTTGACAACAAAAGTCACCGCCTGTTGTATTTTTTTTTGTCAATCAAAGGAAGTGTTTGTTTTAAAATTTATTAAGTACATTTGAGTAGAGTACAACAGGCAGAAAAGGTGGATATGGATAGTATTGTAAGCGAATGAACCCTATCAATAAAATATGCAGTTTTCAAATATGACCTGTAGTTGATACCAGTTTTTTGGTGAACTCGGAATACGAACCCACATTTACAAGATATGAGAGTAGCTATATGGTACACAAGACTTTTATTTTCGATTTGTCTGTATACACCTAGATTATATTGATAAAATAAACAATGAGTACGGGTACTTATGTGGGTACAAGTTTATCAAAAGTGCAATATGCAACACAATATGGGCCTTCACAATTCAGTGTAAAAGGGCTAGTAAAACTGCTTAAGTTTATTTTTTTTTAATATTTTTATATCGTAACACACGGACTCCAGTAACACTGACATTAGAGAGCTAGTCGATTGAAGCGAAACTTTATAAAGCTCGATTAGTAGCGTAGGACACTCGCCCTAGTCCACCTAGATTACGAAAACTCGATACGTATCTAGTGTATCAAACTTTTACATGTGCGGAACAAAAAAAAAAATACATGAACCATTTTAATGCTGTTCGAACTAAAATGTTTTATATTTTAATAAAGCATCTTACATTACTGTGAAACGACAAAATATAGCCTGCATAAAAGAAGGAGGGCAGTGAAATATACTTTCGACCATCCGTCTTAACGACTATTGACCACTGGAACTGGAGGCGCAACTGTAGTGCCGACCTGCTGCTCCGCTTTTCGTTGCATAACATCTTCAGAACCTGAAATAGATGAAATCTCTGTCTATTTTCCAAGATCATGCTAGGTATCTCAATGTGAACTTACCAATAGATTTAGGCAGTCGTAGGCACGTAACTCCTGTCCTAGATTTCGTATAAGAGCTGGAGGTGGAACTGTAGAGTTGACTTGCTATGCTGCTTCTCATTGTATAATATTTTTCCGGAAGCTTCAGTTGTCCTGTGAAGATTCGCTGGCTTCAGAACCTGAAAGAGAAGAAACTTTTGTCAAGTATTTTCTAAGGTCATGCTCGGTATCTTAATGTGAACTTACCAATAGATTTAGGCAGTCGTAGGCACATAACTCCTGTCCTGGATGTCATGTAGGAGCTATTGTCAGGTCTGCTGCAGCGATCCTTCTAAATTAAAGCTGAAAAAATAGAACAAGTTGAAGTTCAAGTGGAAGTGGATCCGCATCAAATTAGGAAGGACAAGCACCTAACTATAAATAGTGTATTAGAAATGAGAAATGCAGTGCAAATATAATTCTGTAAAAGAAATGTCTATTTATTAAAAGAACGATTTACTAGCAACAATTGATTACAGGGACGAATAACAATGAAAGCAAAAGCATGAACGAAGGAACATTAACTCAACAAAAATGTGGAATGCAAAAACAAGCTTGTATTTTTTCGCGAGCTGAATCCGAACCCAAAGTCTCATTTCTTTTCTAATTTGTATATATGTATTTTTTTTTATTATTATTATTCAATAATTTTGTTGACTTGGTTTCGGATTTAGCGCGCGAAAACCTACTAGTCTGCAAAAATAAACCACAGCTCTGGATGCTCCGAGTAGAGCCAAGGAGGGGAATGGTCGACTTCTTGTCTCACATTCCCTTGCTCGCTATTTCGCGTCGGAAGAGGGCCGAGGCCCTTGACCATATCCGCAACAATTCTTGCGAATTTGGTCTCCTAAGTGGTGTATCATTGTGTGAGGTGTGATTGTAAATTATAAACATTTTAATTAAGTAGGTACTCACGATTGATTCAGCTGAGATGGGGCGAGGTTTCTTGATGTTTGTTCCCGAGAGTATCTTGCAGCCGTTTTTGAAAGCATGATAGGGCTTTAATAAGATGGATGGCATCCTATTCATGTTGAAGGCACTTTTGTTTGATTTCTTGTCCATTTTTTCCTTTTTCTTCGTTTTATTTAGTTTTGCTGTTTTGAAGTCTTCTTTCTTCGTTTAATTTTATTTATTATTTTTTTTTTTTTGACAACAAAAGTCACCGCCTGTTGTATTTTTTTTTGTCAATCAAAGGAAGTGTTTGTTTTAAAATTTATTAAGTACATTTGAGTAGAGTACAACAGGCAGAAAAGGTGGATATGGATAGTATTGTAAGCGAATGAACCCTATCAATAAAATATGCAGTTTTCAAATATGACCTGTAGTTGATACCAGTTTTTTGGTGAACTCGGAATACGAACCCACATTTACAAGATATGAGAGTAGCTATATGGTACACAAGACTTTTATTTTCGATTTGTCTGTATACACCTAGATTATATTGATAAAATAAACAATGAGTACGGGTACTTATGTGGGTACAAGTTTATCAAAAGTGCAATATGCAACACAATATGGGCCTTCACAATTCAGTGTAAAAGGGCTAGTAAAACTGCTTAAGTTTATTTTTTTTTAATATTTTTATATCGTAACACACGGACTCCAGTAACACTGACATTAGAGAGCTAGTCGATTGAAGCGAAACTTTATAAAGCTCGATTAGTAGCGTAGGACACTCGCCCTAGTCCACCTAGATTACGAAAACTCGATACGTATCTAGTGTATCAAACTTTTACATGTGCGGAACAAAAAAAAAAATACATGAACCATTTTAATGCTGTTCGAACTAAAATGTTTTATATTTTAATAAAGCATCTTACATTACTGTGAAACGACAAAATATAGCCTGCATAAAAGAAGGAGGGCAGTGAAATATACTTTCGACCATCCGTCTTAACGACTATTGACCACTGGAACTGGAGGCGCAACTGTAGTGCCGACCTGCTGCTCCGCTTTTCGTTGCATAACATCTTCAGAACCTGAAATAGATGAAATCTCTGTCTATTTTCCAAGATCATGCTAGGTATCTCAATGTGAACTTACCAATAGATTTAGGCAGTCGTAGGCACGTAACTCCTGTCCTAGATTTCGTATAAGAGCTGGAGGTGGAACTGTATTTGTTGACTTGCTATGCTGCTTCTCATTGTATAATATTTTTCCGGAAGCTTCAGTTGTCCTGTGAAGATTCGCTGGCTTCAGAACCTGAAAGAGAAGAAACTTTTGTCAAGTATTTTCTAAGGTCATGCTCGGTATCTTAATGTGAACTTACCAATAGATTTAGGCAGTCGTAGGCACATAACTCCTGTCCTGGATGTCATGTAGGAGCTATTGTCAGGTCTGCTGCAGCGATCCTTCTAAATTAAAGCTGAAAAAATAGAACAAGTTGAAGTTCAAGTGGAAGTGGATCCGCATCAAATTAGGAAGGACAAGCACCTAACTATAAATAGTGTATTAGAAATGAGAAATGCAGTGCAAATATAATTCTGTAAAAGAAATGTCTATTTATTAAAAGAACGATTTACTAGCAACAATTGATTACAGGGACGAATAACAATGAAAGCAAAAGCATGAACGAAGGAACATTAACTCAACAAAAATGTGGAATGCAAAAACAAGCTTGTATTTTTTCGCGAGCTGAATCCGAACCCAAAGTCTCATTTCTTTTCTAATTTGTATATATGTATTTTTTTTTTATTATTATTATTCAATAATTTTGTTGACTTGGTTTCGGATTTAGCGCGCGAAAACCTACTAGTCTGCAAAAATAAACCACAGCTCGGGATGCTCCGAGTAGAGCCAAGGAGGGGAATGGTCGACTTCTTGTCTCACATTCCCTTGCTCGCTATTTCGCGTCGGAAGAGGGCCGAGGCCCTTGACCATATCCGCAACAATTCTTGCGAATTTGGTCTCCTAAGTGGTGTATCATTGTGTGAGGTGTGATTGTAAATTATAAACATTTTAATTAAGTAGGTACTCACGATTGATTCAGCTGAGATGGGGCGAGGTTTCTTGATGTTTGTTCCCGAGAGTATCTTGCAGCCGTTTTTGAAAGCATGATAGGGCTTTAATAAGATGGATGGCATCCTATTCATGTTGAAGGCACTTTTGTTTGATTTCTTGTCCATTTTTTCCTTTTTCTTCGTTTTATTTAGTTTTGCTGTTTTGAAGTCTTCTTTCTTCGTTTAATTTGATTTATTATTTTTTTTTTTTTGACAACAAAAGTCACCGCCTGTTGTATTTTTTTTTGTCAATCAAAGGAAGTGTTTGTTTTAAAATTTATTAAGTACATTTGAGTAGAGTACAACAGGCAGAAAAGGTGGATATGGATAGTATTGTAAGCGAATGAACCCTATCAATAAAATATGCAGTTTTCAAATATGACCTGTAGTTGATACCAGTTTTTTGGTGAACTCGGAATACGAACCCACATTTACAAGATATGAGAGTAGCTATATGGTACACAAGACTTTTATTTTCGATTTGTCTGTATACACCTAGATTATATTGATAAAATAAACAATGAGTACGGGTACTTATGTGGGTACAAGTTTATCAAAAGTGCAATATGCAACACAATATGGGCCTTCACAATTCAGTGTAAAAGGGCTAGTAAAACTGCTTAAGTTTATTTTTTTTTAATATTTTTATATCGTAACACACGGACTCCAGTAACACTGACATTAGAGAGCTAGTCGATTGAAGCGAAACTTTATAAAGCTCGATTAGTAGCGTAGGACACTCGCCCTAGTCCACCTAGATTACGAAAACTCGATACGTATCTAGTGTATCAAACTTTTACATGTGCGGAACAAAAAAAAAAATACATGAACCATTTTAATGCTGTTCGAACTAAAATGTTTTATATTTTAATAAAGCATCTTACATTACTGTGAAACGACAAAATATAGCCTGCATAAAAGAAGGAGGGCAGTGAAATATACTTTCGACCATCCGTCTTAACGACTATTGACCACTGGAACTGGAGGCGCAACTGTAGTGCCGACCTGCTGCTCCGCTTTTCGTTGCATAACATCTTCAGAACCTGAAATAGATGAAATCTCTGTCTATTTTCCAAGATCATGCTAGGTATCTCAATGTGAACTTACCAATAGATTTAGGCAGTCGTAGGCACGTAACTCCTGTCCTAGATTTCGTATAAGAGCTGGAGGTGGAACTGTATTTGTTGACTTGCTATGCTGCTTCTCATTGTATAATATTTTTCCGGAAGCTTCAGTTGTCCTGTGAAGATTCGCTGGCTTCAGAACCTGAAAGAGAAGAAACTTTTGTCAAGTATTTTCTAAGGTCATGCTCGGTATCTTAATGTGAACTTACCAATAGATTTAGGCAGTCGTAGGCACATAACTCCTGTCCTGGATGTCATGTAGGAGCTATTGTCAGGTCTGCTGCAGCGATCCTTCTAAATTAAAGCTGAAAAAATAGAACAAGTTGAAGTTCAAGTGGAAGTGGATCATCAAATTAGGAAGGACAAGCACCTAACTATAAATAGTGTATTAGAAATGAGAAATGCAGTGCAAATATAATTCTGTAAAAGAAATGTCTATTTATTAAAAGAACGATTTACTAGCAACAATTGATTACAGGGACGAATAACAATGAAAGCAAAAGCATGAACGAAGGAACATTAACTCAACAAAAATGTGGAATGCAAAAACAAGCTTGTATTTTTTCGCGAGCTGAATCCGAACCCAAAGTCTCATTTCTTTTCTAATTTGTATATATGTATTTTTTTTTTATTATTATTATTCAATAATTTTGTTGACTTGGTTTCGGATTTAGCGCGCGAAAACCTACTAGTCTGCAAAAATAAACCACAGCTCGGGATGCTCCGAGTAGAGCCAAGGAGGGGAATGGTCGACTTCTTGTCTCACATTCCCTTGCTCGCTATTTCGCGTCGGAAGAGGGCCGAGGCCCTTGACCATATCCGCAACAATTCTTGCGAATTTGGTCTCCTAAGTGGTGTATCATTGTGTGAGGTGTGATTGTAAATTATAAACATTTTAATTAAGTAGGTACTCACGATTGATTCAGCTGAGATGGGGCGAGGTTTCTTGATGTTTGTTCCCGAGAGTATTTTGCAGCCGTTTTTGAAAGCATGATAGGGCTTTAATAAGATGGATGGCATCCTATTCATGTTGAAGGCACTTTTGTTTGATTTCTTGTCCATTTTTTCCTTTTTCTTCGTTTTATTTAGTTTTGCTGTTTTGAAGTCTCCTTTCTTCGTTTAATTTGATTTATTATTTTTTTTTTTTTGACAACAAAAGTCACCGCCTGTTGTATTTTTTTTTTGTCAATCAAAGGAAGTGTTTGTTTTAAAGTTTATTAAGTACATTTGAGTAGAGTACAACAGGCAGAAAAGGTGGATATGGATAGTATTGTAAGCGAATGAACCCTATCAATAAAATATGCAGTTTTCAAATATGACCTGTAGTTGATACCAGTTTTTTGGTGAACTCGGAATACGAACCCACATTTACAAGATATGAGAGTAGCTATATGGTACACAAGACTTTTATTTTCGATTTGTCTGTATACACCTAGATTATATTGATAAAATAAACAATGAGTACGGGTACTTATGTGGGTACAAGTTTATTAAAAGTGCAATATGCAACACAATATGGGCCTTCACAATTCAGTGTAAAAGGGCTAGTAAAACTGCTTAAGTTTATTTTTTTTTAATATTTTTATATCGTAACACACGGACTCCAGTAACACTGACATTAGAGAGCTAGTCGATTGAAGCGAAACTTTATAAAGCTCGATTAGTAGCGTAGGACACTCGCCCTAGTCCACCTAGATTACGAAAACTCGATACGTATCTAGTGTATCAAACTTTTACATGTGCGGAACAAAAAAAAAATACATGAACCATTTTAATGCTGTTCGAACTAAAATGTTTTATATTTTAATAAAGCATCTTACATTACTGTGAAACGACAAAATATAGCCTGCATAAAAGAAGGAGGGCAGTGAAATATACTTTCGACCATCCGTCTTAACGACTATTGACCACTGGAACTGGAGGCGCAACTGTAGTGCCGACCTGCTGCTCCGCTTTTCGTTGCATAACATCTTCAGAACCTGAAATAGATGAAATCTCTGTCTATTTTCCAAGATCATGCTAGGTATCTCAATGTGAACTTACCAATAGATTTAGGCAGTCGTAGGCACGTAACTCCTGTCCTAGATTTCGTATAAGAGCTGGAGGTGGAACTGTAGAGTTGACTTGCTATGCTGCTTCTCATTGTATAATATTTTTCCGGAAGCTTCAGTTGTCCTGTGAAGATTCGCTGGCTTCAGAACCTGAAAGAGAAGAAACTTTTGTCAAGTATTTTCTAAGGTCATGCTCGGTATCTTAATGTGAACTTACCAATAGATTTAGGCAGTCGTAGGCACATAACTCCTGTCCTGGATGTCATGTAGGAGCTATTGTCAGGTCTGCTGCAGCGATCCTTCTAAATTAAAGCTGAAAAAGTAGAACAAGTTGAAGTTCAAGTGGAAGTGGATCCGCATCAAATTAGGAAGGACAAGCACCTAACTATAAATAGTGTATTAGAAATGAGAAATGCAGTGCAAATATAATTCTGTAAAAGAAATGTCTATTTATTAAAAGAACGATTTACTAGCAACAATTGATTACAGGGACGAATAACAATGAAAGCAAAAGCATGAACGAAGGAACATTAACTCAACAAAAATGTGGAATGCAAAAACAAGCTTGTATTTTTTCGCGAGCTGAATCCGAACCCAAAGTCTCATTTCTTTTCTAATTTGTATATATGTATTTTTTTTTTATTATTATTATTCAATAATTTTGTTGACTTGGTTTCGGATTTAGCGCGCGAAAACCTACTAGTCTGCAAAAATAAACCACAGCTCGGGATGCTCCGAGTAGAGCCAAGGAGGGGAATGGTCGACTTCTTGTCTCACATTCCCTTGCTCGCTATTTCGCGTCGGAAGAGGGCCGAGGCCCTTGACCATATCCGCAACAATTCTTGCGAATTTGGTCTCCTAAGTGGTGTATCATTGTGTGAGGTGTGATTGTAAATTATAAACATTTTAATTAAGTAGGTACTCACGATTGATTCAGCTGAGATGGGGCGAGGTTTCTTGATGTTTGTTCCCGAGAGTATCTTGCAGCCGTTTTTGAAAGCATGATAGGGCTTTAATAAGATGGATGGCATCCTATTCATGTTGAAGGCACTTTTGTTTGATTTCTTGTCCATTTTTTCCTTTTTCTTCGTTTTATTTAGTTTTGCTGTTTTGAAGTCTTCTTTCTTCGTTTAATTTGATTTATTATTTTTTTTTTTTTGACAACAAAAGTCACCGCCTGTTGTATTCTTTTTTTGTCAATCAAAGGAAGTGTTTGTTTTAAAATTTATTAAGTACATTTGAGTAGAGTACAACAGGCAGAAAAGGTGGATATGGATAGTATTGTAAGCGAATGAACCCTATCAATAAAATATGCAGTTTTCAAATATGACCTGTAGTTGATACCAGTTTTTTGGTGAACTCGGAATACGAACCCACATTTACAAGATATGAGAGTAGCTATATGGTACACAAGACTTTTATTTTCGATTTGTCTGTATACACCTAGATTATATTGATAAAATAAACAATGAGTACGGGTACTTATGTGGGTACAAGTTTATCAAAAGTGCAATATGCAACACAATATGGGCCTTCACAATTCAGTGTAAAAGGGCTAGTAAAACTGCTTAAGTTTATTTTTTTTTAATATTTTTATATCGTAACACACGGACTCCAGTAACACTGACATTAGAGAGCTAGTCGATTGAAGCGAAACTTTATAAAGCTCGATTAGTAGCGTAGGACACTCGCCCTAGTCCACCTAGATTACGAAAACTCGATACTTATCTAGTGTATCAAACTTTTACATGTGCGGAACAAAAAAAAAAATACATGAACCATTTTAATGCTGTTCGAACTAAAATGTTTTATATTTTAATAAAGCATCTTACATTACTGTGAAACGACAAAATATAGCCTGCATAAAAGAAGGAGGGCAGTGAAATATACTTTCGACCATCCGTCTTAACGACTATTGACCACTGGAACTGGAGGCGCAACTGTAGTGCCGACCTGCTGCTCCGCTTTTCGTTGCATAACATCTTCAGAACCTGAAATAGATGAAATCTCTGTCTATTTTCCAAGATCATGCTAGGTATCTCAATGTGAACTTACCAATAGATTTAGGCAGTCGTAGGCACGTAACTCCTGTCCTAGATTTCGTATAAGAGCTGGAGGTGGAACTGTATTTGTTGACTTGCTATGCTGCTTCTCATTGTATAATATTTTTCCGGAAGCTTCAGTTGTCCTGTGAAGATTCGCTGGCTTCAGAACCTGAAAGAGAAGAAACTTTTGTCAAGTATTTTCTAAGGTCATGCTCGGTATCTTAATGTGAACTTACCAATAGATTTAGGCAGTCGTAGGCACATAACTCCTGTCCTGGATGTCATGTAGGAGCTATTGTCAGGTCTGCTGCAGCGATCCTTCTAAATTAAAGCTGAAAAAATAGAACAAGTTGAAGTTCAAGTGGAAGTGGATCCGCATCAAATTAGGAAGGACAAGCACCTAACTATAAATAGTGTATTAGAAATGAGAAATGCAGTGCAAATATAATTCTGTAAAAGAAATGTCTATTTATTAAAAGAACGATTTACTAGCAACAATTGATTACAGGGACGAATAACAATGAAAGCAAAAGCATGAACGAAGGAACATTAACTCAACAAAAATGTGGAATGCAAAAACAAGCTTGTATTTTTTCGCGAGCTGAATCCGAACCCAAAGTCTCATTTCTTTTCTAATTTGTATATATGTATTTTTTTTTTATTATTATTATTCAATAATTTTGTTGACTTGGTTTCGGATTTAGCGCGCGAAAACCTACTAGTCTGCAAAAATAAACCACAGCTCGGGATGCTCCGAGTAGAGCCAAGGAGGGGAATGGTCGACTTCTTGTCTCACATTCCCTTGCTCGCTATTTCGCGTCGGAAGAGGGCCGAGGCCCTTGACCATATCCGCAACAATTCTTGCGAATTTGGTCTCCTAAGTGGTGTATCATTGTGTGAGGTGTGATTGTAAATTATAAACATTTTAATTAAGTAGGTACTCACGATTGATTCAGCTGAGATGGGGCGAGGTTTCTTGATGTTTGTTCCCGAGAGTATCTTGCAGCCGTTTTTGAAAGCATGATAGGGCTTTAATAAGATGGATGGCATCCTATTCATGTTGAAGGCACTTTTGTTTGATTTCTTGTCCATTTTTTCCTTTTTCTTCGTTTTATTTAGTTTTGCTGTTTTGAAGTCTTCTTTCTTCGTTTAATTTGATTTATTATTTTTTTTTTTTTGACAACAAAAGTCACCGCCTGTTGTATTTTTTTTTGTCAATCAAAGGAAGTGTTTGTTTTAAAATTTATTAAGTACATTTGAGTAGAGTACAACAGGCAGAAAAGGTGGATATGGATAGTATTGTAAGCGAATGAACCCTATCAATAAAATATGCAGTTTTCAAATATGACCTGTAGTTGATACCAGTTTTTTGGTGAACTCGGAATACGAACCCACATTTACAAGATATGAGAGTAGCTATATGGTACACAAGACTTTTATTTTCGATTTGTCTGTATACACCTAGATTATATTGATAAAATAAACAATGAGTACGGGTACTTATGTGGGTACAAGTTTATCAAAAGTGCAATATGCAACACAATATGGGCCTTCACAATTCAGTGTAAAAGGGCTAGTAAAACTGCTTAAGTTTATTTTTTTTTAATATTTTTATATCGTAACACACGGACTCCAGTAACACTGACATTAGAGAGCTAGTCGATTGAAGCGAAACTTTATAAAGCTCGATTAGTAGCGTAGGACACTCGCCCTAGTCCACCTAGATTACGAAAACTCGATACGTATCTAGTGTATCAAACTTTTACATGTGCGGAACAAAAAAAAAAATACATGAACCATTTTAATGCTGTTCGAACTAAAATGTTTTATATTTTAATAAAGCATCTTACATTACTGTGAAACGACAAAATATAGCCTGCATAAAAGAAGGAGGGCAGTGAAATATACTTTCGACCATCCGTCTTAACGACTATTGACCACTGGAACTGGAGGCGCAACTGTAGTGCCGACCTGCTGCTCCGCTTTTCGTTGCATAACATCTTCAGAACCTGAAATAGATGAAATCTCTGTCTATTTTCCAAGATCATGCTAGGTATCTCAATGTGAACTTACCAATAGATTTAGGCAGTCGTAGGCACGTAACTCCTGTCCTAGATTTCGTATAAGAGCTGGAGGTGGAACTGTATTTGTTGACTTGCTATGCTGCTTCTCATTGTATAATATTTTTCCGGAAGCTTCAGTTGTCCTGTGAAGATTCGCTGGCTTCAGAACCTGAAAGAGAAGAAACTTTTGTCAAGTATTTTCTAAGGTCATGCTCGGTATCTTAATGTGAACTTACCAATAGATTTAGGCAGTCGTAGGCACATAACTCCTGTCCTGGATGTCATGTAGGAGCTATTGTCAGGTCTGCTGCAGCGATCCTTCTAAATTAAAGCTGAAAAAATAGAACAAGTTGAAGTTCAAGTGGAAGTGGATCATCAAATTAGGAAGGACAAGCACCTAACTATAAATAGTGTATTAGAAATGAGAAATGCAGTGCAAATATAATTCTGTAAAAGAAATGTCTATTTATTAAAAGAACGATTTACTAGCAACAATTGATTACAGGGACGAATAACAATGAAAGCAAAAGCATGAACGAAGGAACATTAACTCAACAAAAATGTGGAATGCAAAAACAAGCTTGTATTTTTTCGCGAGCTGAATCCGAACCCAAAGTCTCATTTCTTTTCTAATTTGTATATATGTATTTTTTTTTTATTATTATTATTCAATAATTTTGTTGACTTGGTTTCGGATTTAGCGCGCGAAAACCTACTAGTCTGCAAAAATAAACCACAGCTCGGGATGCTCCGAGTAGAGCCAAGGAGGGGAATGGTCGACTTCTTGTCTCACATTCCCTTGCTCGCTATTTCGCGTCGGAAGAGGGCCGAGGCCCTTGACCATATCCGCAACAATTCTTGCGAATTTGGTCTCCTAAGTGGTGTATCATTGTGTGAGGTGTGATTGTAAATTATAAACATTTTAATTAAGTAGGTACTCACGATTGATTCAGCTGAGATGGGGCGAGGTTTCTTGATGTTTGTTCCCGAGAGTATTTTGCAGCCGTTTTTGAAAGCATGATAGGGCTTTAATAAGATGGATGGCATCCTATTCATGTTGAAGGCACTTTTGTTTGATTTCTTGTCCATTTTTTCCTTTTTCTTCGTTTTATTTAGTTTTGCTGTTTTGAAGTCTCCTTTCTTCGTTTAATTTGATTTATTATTTTTTTTTTTTTGACAACAAAAGTCACCGCCTGTTGTATTTTTTTTTTGTCAATCAAAGGAAGTGTTTGTTTTAAAGTTTATTAAGTACATTTGAGTAGAGTACAACAGGCAGAAAAGGTGGATATGGATAGTATTGTAAGCGAATGAACCCTATCAATAAAATATGCAGTTTTCAAATATGACCTGTAGTTGATACCAGTTTTTTGGTGAACTCGGAATACGAACCCACATTTACAAGATATGAGAGTAGCTATATGGTACACAAGACTTTTATTTTCGATTTGTCTGTATACACCTAGATTATATTGATAAAATAAACAATGAGTACGGGTACTTATGTGGGTACAAGTTTATCAAAAGTGCAATATGCAACACAATATGGGCCTTCACAATTCAGTGTAAAAGGGCTAGTAAAACTGCTTAAGTTTATTTTTTTTTAATATTTTTATATCGTAACACACGGACTCCAGTAACACTGACATTAGAGAGCTAGTCGATTGAAGCGAAACTTTATAAAGCTCGATTAGTAGCGTAGGACACTCGCCCTAGTCCACCTAGATTACGAAAACTCGATACGTATCTAGTGTATCAAACTTTTACATGTGCGGAACAAAAAAAAAATACATGAACCATTTTAATGCTGTTCGAACTAAAATGTTTTATATTTTAATAAAGCATCTTACATTACTGTGAAACGACAAAATATAGCCTGCATAAAAGAAGGAGGGCAGTGAAATATACTTTCGACCATCCGTCTTAACGACTATTGACCACTGGAACTGGAGGCGCAACTGTAGTGCCGACCTGCTGCTCCGCTTTTCGTTGCATAACATCTTCAGAACCTGAAATAGATGAAATCTCTGTCTATTTTCCAAGATCATGCTAGGTATCTCAATGTGAACTTACCAATAGATTTAGGCAGTCGTAGGCACGTAACTCCTGTCCTAGATTTCGTATAAGAGCTGGAGGTGGAACTGTAGAGTTGACTTGCTATGCTGCTTCTCATTGTATAATATTTTTCCGGAAGCTTCAGTTGTCCTGTGAAGATTCGCTGGCTTCAGAACCTGAAAGAGAAGAAACTTTTGTCAAGTATTTTCTAAGGTCATGCTCGGTATCTTAATGTGAACTTACCAATAGATTTAGGCAGTCGTAGGCACATAACTCCTGTCCTGGATGTCATGTAGGAGCTATTGTCAGGTCTGCTGCAGCGATCCTTCTAAATTAAAGCTGAAAAAGTAGAACAAGTTGAAGTTCAAGTGGAAGTGGATCCGCATCAAATTAGGAAGGACAAGCACCTAACTATAAATAGTGTATTAGAAATGAGAAATGCAGTGCAAATATAATTCTGTAAAAGAAATGTCTATTTATTAAAAGAACGATTTACTAGCAACAATTGATTACAGGGACGAATAACAATGAAAGCAAAAGCATGAACGAAGGAACATTAACTCAACAAAAATGTGGAATGCAAAAACAAGCTTGTATTTTTTCGCGAGCTGAATCCGAACCCAAAGTCTCATTTCTTTTCTAATTTGTATATATGTATTTTTTTTTTATTATTATTATTCAATAATTTTGTTGACTTGGTTTCGGATTTAGCGCGCGAAAACCTACTAGTCTGCAAAAATAAACCACAGCTCGGGATGCTCCGAGTAGAGCCAAGGAGGGGAATGGTCGACTTCTTGTCTCACATTCCCTTGCTCGCTATTTCGCGTCGGAAGAGGGCCGAGGCCCTTGACCATATCCGCAACAATTCTTGCGAATTTGGTCTCCTAAGTGGTGTATCATTGTGTGAGGTGTGATTGTAAATTATAAACATTTTAATTAAGTAGGTACTCACGATTGATTCAGCTGAGATGGGGCGAGGTTTCTTGATGTTTGTTCCCGAGAGTATCTTGCAGCCGTTTTTGAAAGCATGATAGGGCTTTAATAAGATGGATGGCATCCTATTCATGTTGAAGGCACTTTTGTTTGATTTCTTGTCCATTTTTTCCTTTTTCTTCGTTTTATTTAGTTTTGCTGTTTTGAAGTCTTCTTTCTTCGTTTAATTTGATTTATTATTTTTTTTTTTTTGACAACAAAAGTCACCGCCTGTTGTATTCTTTTTTTGTCAATCAAAGGAAGTGTTTGTTTTAAAATTTATTAAGTACATTTGAGTAGAGTACAACAGGCAGAAAAGGTGGATATGGATAGTATTGTAAGCGAATGAACCCTATCAATAAAATATGCAGTTTTCAAATATGACCTGTAGTTGATACCAGTTTTTTGGTGAACTCGGAATACGAACCCACATTTACAAGATATGAGAGTAGCTATATGGTACACAAGACTTTTATTTTCGATTTGTCTGTATACACCTAGATTATATTGATAAAATAAACAATGAGTACGGGTACTTATGTGGGTACAAGTTTATCAAAAGTGCAATATGCAACACAATATGGGCCTTCACAATTCAGTGTAAAAGGGCTAGTAAAACTGCTTAAGTTTATTTTTTTTTAATATTTTTATATCGTAACACACGGACTCCAGTAACACTGACATTAGAGAGCTAGTCGATTGAAGCGAAACTTTATAAAGCTCGATTAGTAGCGTAGGACACTCGCCCTAGTCCACCTAGATTACGAAAACTCGATACGTATCTAGTGTATCAAACTTTTACATGTGCGGAACAAAAAAAAAAATACATGAACCATTTTAATGCTGTTCGAACTAAAATGTTTTATATTTTAATAAAGCATCTTACATTACTGTGAAACGACAAAATATAGCCTGCATAAAAGAAGGAGGGCAGTGAAATATACTTTCGACCATCCGTCTTAACGACTATTGACCACTGGAACTGGAGGCGCAACTGTAGTGCCGACCTGCTGCTCCGCTTTTCGTTGCATAACATCTTCAGAACCTGAAATAGATGAAATCTCTGTCTATTTTCCAAGATCATGCTAGGTATCTCAATGTGAACTTACCAATAGATTTAGGCAGTCGTAGGCACGTAACTCCTGTCCTAGATTTCGTATAAGAGCTGGAGGTGGAACTGTATTTGTTGACTTGCTATGCTGCTTCTCATTGTATAATATTTTTCCGGAAGCTTCAGTTGTCCTGTGAAGATTCGCTGGCTTCAGAACCTGAAAGAGAAGAAACTTTTGTCAAGTATTTTCTAAGGTCATGCTCGGTATCTTAATGTGAACTTACCAATAGATTTAGGCAGTCGTAGGCACATAACTCCTGTCCTGGATGTCATGTAGGAGCTATTGTCAGGTCTGCTGCAGCGATCCTTCTAAATTAAAGCTGAAAAAATAGAACAAGTTGAAGTTCAAGTGGAAGTGGATCCGCATCAAATTAGGAAGGACAAGCACCTAACTATAAATAGTGTATTAGAAATGAGAAATGCAGTGCAAATATAATTCTGTAAAAGAAATGTCTATTTATTAAAAGAACGATTTACTAGCAACAATTGATTACAGGGACGAATAACAATGAAAGCAAAAGCATGAACGAAGGAACATTAACTCAACAAAAATGTGGAATGCAAAAACAAGCTTGTATTTTTTCGCGAGCTGAATCCGAACCCAAAGTCTCATTTCTTTTCTAATTTGTATATATGTATTTTTTTTTTATTATTATTATTCAATAATTTTGTTGACTTGGTTTCGGATTTAGCGCGCGAAAACCTACTAGTCTGCAAAAATAAACCACAGCTCGGGATGCTCCGAGTAGAGCCAAGGAGGGGAATGGTCGACTTCTTGTCTCACATTCCCTTGCTCGCTATTTCGCGTCGGAAGAGGGCCGAAGCCCTTGACCATATCCGCAACAATTCTTGCGAATTTGGTCTCCTAAGTGGTGTATCATTGTGTGAGGTGTGATTGTAAATTATAACCATTTTAATTAAGTAGGTACTCACGATTGATTCAGCTGAGATGGGGCGAGGTTTCTTGATGTTTGTTCCCGAGAGTATTTTGCAGCCGTTTTTGAAAGCATGATAGGGCTTTAATAAGATGGATGGCATCCTATTCATGTTGAAGGCACTTTTGTTTGATTTCTTGTCCATTTTTTCCTTTTTCTTCGTTTTATTTAGTTTTGCTGTTTTGAAGTCTCCTTTCTTCGTTTAATTTGATTTATTATTTTTTTTTTTTTTGACAACAAAAGTCACCGCCTGTTGTATTTTTTTTTTGTCAATCAAAGGAAGTGTTTGTTTTAAAGTTTATTAAGTACATTTGAGTAGAGTACAACAGGCAGAAAAGGTGGATATGGATAGTATTGTAAGCGAATGAACCCTATCAATAAAATATGCAGTTTTCAAATATGACCTGTAGTTGATACCAGTTTTTTGGTGAACTCGGAATACGAACCCACATTTACAAGATATGAGAGTAGCTATATGGTACACAAGACTTTTATTTTCGATTTGTCTGTATACACCTAGATTATATTGATAAAATAAACAATGAGTACGGGTACTTATGTGGGTACAAGTTTATCAAAAGTGCAATATGCAACACAATATGGGCCTTCACAATTCAGTGTAAAAGGGCTAGTAAAACTGCTTAAGTTTATTTTTTTTTAATATTTTTATATCGTAACACACGGACTCCAGTAACACTGACATTAGAGAGCTAGTCGATTGAAGCGAAACTTTATAAAGCTCGATTAGTAGCGTAGGACACTCGCCCTAGTCCACCTAGATTACGAAAACTCGATACGTATCTAGTGTATCAAACTTTTACATGTGCGGAACAAAAAAAAAATACATGAACCATTTTAATGCTGTTCGAACTAAAATGTTTTATATTTTAATAAAGCATCTTACATTACTGTGAAACGACAAAATATAGCCTGCATAAAAGAAGGAGGGCAGTGAAATATACTTTCGACCATCCGTCTTAACGACTATTGACCACTGGAACTGGAGGCGCAACTGTAGTGCCGACCTGCTGCTCCGCTTTTCGTTGCATAACATCTTCAGAACCTGAAATAGATGAAATCTCTGTCTATTTTCCAAGATCATGCTAGGTATCTCAATGTGAACTTACCAATAGATTTAGGCAGTCGTAGGCACGTAACTCCTGTCCTAGATTTCGTATAAGAGCTGGAGGTGGAACTGTAGAGTTGACTTGCTATGCTGCTTCTCATTGTATAATATTTTTCCGGAAGCTTCAGTTGTCCTGTGAAGATTCGCTGGCTTCAGAACCTGAAAGAGAAGAAACTTTTGTCAAGTATTTTCTAAGGTCATGCTCGGTATCTTAATGTGAACTTACCAATAGATTTAGGCAGTCGTAGGCACATAACTCCTGTCCTGGATGTCATGTAGGAGCTATTGTCAGGTCTGCTGCAGCGATCCTTCTAAATTAAAGCTGAAAAAGTAGAACAAGTTGAAGTTCAAGTGGAAGTGGATCCGCATCAAATTAGGAAGGACAAGCACCTAACTATAAATAGTGTATTAGAAATGAGAAATGCAGTGCAAATATAATTCTGTAAAAGAAATGTCTATTTATTAAAAGAACGATTTACTAGCAACAATTGATTACAGGGACGAATAACAATGAAAGCAAAAGCATGAACGAAGGAACATTAACTCAACAAAAATGTGGAATGCAAAAACAAGCTTGTATTTTTTCGCGAGCTGAATCCGAACCCAAAGTCTCATTTCTTTTCTAATTTGTATATATGTATTTTTTTTTTATTATTATTATTCAATAATTTTGTTGACTTGGTTTCGGATTTAGCGCGCGAAAACCTACTAGTCTGCAAAAATAAACCACAGCTCGGGATGCTCCGAGTAGAGCCAAGGAGGGGAATGGTCGACTTCTTGTCTCACATTCCCTTGCTCGCTATTTCGCGTCGGAAGAGGGCCGAGGCCCTTGACCATATCCGCAACAATTCTTACGAATTTGGTCTCCTAAGTGGTGTATCATTGTGTGAGGTGTGATTGTAAATTATAAACATTTTAATTAAGTAGGTACTCACGATTGATTCAGCTGAGATGGGGCGAGGTTTCTTGATGTTTGTTCCCGAGAGTATCTTGCAGCCGTTTTTGAAAGCATGATAGGGCTTTAATAAGATGGATGGCATCCTATTCATGTTGAAGGCACTTTTGTTTGATTTCTTGTCCATTTTTTCCTTTTTCTTCGTTTTATTTAGTTTTGCTGTTTTGAAGTCTTCTTTCTTCGTTTAATTTGATTTATTATTTTTTTTTTTTTGACAACAAAAGTCACCGCCTGTTGTATTTTTTTTTGTCAATCAAAGGAAGTGTTTGTTTTAAAATTTATTAAGTACATTTGAGTAGAGTACAACAGGCAGAAAAGGTGGATATGGATAGTATTGTAAGCGAATGAACCCTATCAATAAAATATGCAGTTTTCAAATATGACCTGTAGTTGATACCAGTTTTTTGGTGAACTCGGAATACGAACCCACATTTACAAGATATGAGAGTAGCTATATGGTACACAAGACTTTTATTTTCGATTTGTCTGTATACACCTAGATTATATTGATAAAATAAACAATGAGTACGGGTACTTATGTGGGTACAAGTTTATCAAAAGTGCAATATGCAACACAATATGGGCTTTCACAATTCAGTGTAAAAGGGCTAGTAAAACTGCTTAAGTTTATTTTTTTTTAATATTTTTATATCGTAACACACGGACTCCAGTAACACTGACATTAGAGAGCTAGTCGATTGAAGCGAAACTTTATAAAGCTCGATTAGTAGCGTAGGACACTCGCCCTAGTCCACCTAGATTACGAAAACTCGATACGTATCTAGTGTATCAAACTTTTACATGTGCGGAACAAAAAAAAAATACATGAACCATTTTAATGCTGTTCGAACTAAAATGTTTTATATTTTAATAAAGCATCTTACATTACTGTGAAACGACAAAATATAGCCTGCATAAAAGAAGGAGGGCAGTGAAATATACTTTCGACCATCCGTCTTAACGACTATTGACCACTGGAACTGGAGGCGCAACTGTAGTGCCGACCTGCTGCTCCGCTTTTCGTTGCATAACATCTTCAGAACCTGAAATAGATGAAATCTCTGTCTATTTTCCAAGATCATGCTAGGTATCTCAATGTGAACTTACCAATAGATTTAGGCAGTCGTAGGCACGTAACTCCTGTCCTAGATTTCGTATAAGAGCTGGAGGTGGAACTGTATTTGTTGACTTGCTATGCTGCTTCTCATTGTATAATATTTTTCCGGAAGCTTCAGTTGTCCTGTGAAGATTCGCTGGCTTCAGAACCTGAAAGAGAAGAAACTTTTGTCAAGTATTTTCTAAGGTCATGCTCGGTATCTTAATGTGAACTTACCAATAGATTTAGGCAGTCGTAGGCACATAACTCCTGTCCTGGATGTCATGTAGGAGCTATTGTCAGGTCTGCTGCAGCGATCCTTCTAAATTAAAGCTGAAAAAATAGAACAAGTTGAAGTTCAAGTGGAAGTGGATCCGCATCAAATTAGGAAGGACAAGCACCTAACTATAAATAGTGTATTAGAAATGAGAAATGCAGTGCAAATATAATTCTGTAAAAGAAATGTCTATTTATTAAAAGAACGATTTACTAGCAACAATTGATTACAGGGACGAATAACAATGAAAGCAAAAGCATGAACGAAGGAACATTAACTCAACAAAAATGTGGAATGCAAAAACAAGCTTGTATTTTTTCGCGAGCTGAATCCGAACCCAAAGTCTCATTTCTTTTCTAATTTGTATATATGTATTTTTTTTTTATTATTATTATTCAATAATTTTGTTGACTTGGTTTCGGATTTAGCGCGCGAAAACCTACTAGTCTGCAAAAATAAACCACAGCTCGGGATGCTCCGAGTAGAGCCAAGGAGGGGAATGGTCGACTTCTTGTCTCACATTCCCTTGCTCGCTATTTCGCGTCGGAAGAGGGCCGAGGCCCTTGACCATATCCGCAACAATTCTTGCGAATTTGGTCTCCTAAGTGGTGTATCATTGTGTGAGGTGTGATTGTAAATTATAAACATTTTAATTAAGTAGGTACTCACGATTGATTCAGCTGAGATGGGGCGAGGTTTCTTGATGTTTGTTCCCGAGAGTATCTTGCAGCCGTTTTTGAAAGCATGATAGGGCTTTAATAAGATGGATGGCATCCTATTCATGTTGAAGGCACTTTTGTTTGATTTCTTGTCCATTTTTTCCTTTTTCTTCGTTTTATTTAGTTTTGCTGTTTTGAAGTCTCCTTTCTTCGTTTAATTTGATTTATTATTTTTTTTTTTTTGACAACAAAAGTCACCTCCTGTTGTATTTTTTTTTTGTCAATCAAAGGAAGTGTTTGTTTTAAAGTTTATTAAGTACATTTGAGTAGAGTACAACAGGCAGAAAAGGTGGATATGGATAGTATTGTAAGCGAATGAACCCTATCAATAAAATATGCAGTTTTCAAATATGACCTGTAGTTGATACCAGTTTTTTGGTGAACTCGGAATACGAACCCACATTTACAAGATATGAGAGTAGCTATATGGTACACAAGACTTTTATTTTCGATTTGTCTGTATACACCTAGATTATATTGATAAAATAAACAATGAGTACGGGTACTTATGTGGGTACAAGTTTATCAAAAGTGCAATATGCAACACAATATGGGCCTTCACAATTCAGTGTAAAAGGGCTAGTAAAACTGCTTAAGTTTATTTTTTTTTAATATTTTTATATCGTAACACACGGACTCCAGTAACACTGACATTAGAGAGCTAGTCGATTGAAGCGAAACTTTATAAAGCTCGATTAGTAGCGTAGGACACTCGCCCTAGTCCACCTAGATTACGAAAACTCGATACGTATCTAGTGTATCAAACTTTTACATGTGCGGAACAAAAAAAAAATACATGAACCATTTTAATGCTGTTCGAACTAAAATGTTTTATATTTTAATAAAGCATCTTACATTACTGTGAAACGACAAAATATAGCCTGCATAAAAGAAGGAGGGCAGTGAAATATACTTTCGACCATCCGTCTTAACGACTATTGACCACTGGAACTGGAGGCGCAACTGTAGTGCCGACCTGCTGCTCCGCTTTTCGTTGCATAACATCTTCAGAACCTGAAATGCTGTCTATTTTCCAAGATCATGCTAGGTATCTCAATGTGAACTTACCTATAGATTTAGGCAGTCGTAGGCACGTAACTCCTGTCCTAGATTTCGTATAAGAGCTGGAGGTGGAACTGTAGAGTTGACTTGCTATGCTGCTTCTCATTGTATAATATTTTTCCGGAAGCTTCAGTTGTCCTGTGAAGATTCGCTGGCTTCAGAACCTGAAAGAGAAGAAACTTTTGTCAAGTATTTTCTAAGGTCATGCTCGGTATCTTAATGTGAACTTACCAATAGATTTAGGCAGTCGTAGGCACATAACTCCTGTCCTGGATGTCATGTAGGAGCTATTGTCAGGTCTGCTGCAGCGATCCTTCTAAATTAAAGCTGAAAAAGTAGAACAAGTTGAAGTTCAAGTGGAAGTGGATCCGCATCAAATTAGGAAGGACAAGCACCTAACTATAAATAGTGTATTAGAAATGAGAAATGCAGTGCAAATATAATTCTGTAAAAGAAATGTCTATTTATTAAAAGAACGATTTACTAGCAACAATTGATTACAGGGACGAATAACAATGAAAGCAAAAGCATGAACGAAGGAACATTAACTCAACAAAAATGTGGAATGCAAAAACAAGCTTGTATTTTTTCGCGAGATGAATCCGAACCCAAAGTCTCATTTCTTTTCTAATTTGTATATATGTATTTTTTTTTTATTATTATTATTCAATAATTTTGTTGACTTGGTTTCGGATTTAGCGCGCGAAAACCTACTAGTCTGCAAAAATAAACCACAGCTCGGGATGCTCCGAGTAGAGCCAAGGAGGGGAATGGTCGACTTCTTGTCTCACATTCCCTTGCTCGCTATTTCGCGTCGGAAGAGGGCCGAGGCCCTTGACCATATCCGCAACAATTCTTGCGAATTTGGTCTCCTAAGTGGTGTATCATTGTGTGAGGTGTGATTGTAAATTATAAACATTTTAATTAAGTAGGTACTCACGATTGATTCAGCTGAGATGGGGCGAGGTTTCTTGATGTTTGTTCCCGAGAGTATCTTGCAGCCGTTTTTGAAAGCATGATAGGGCTTTAATAAGATGGATGGCATCCTATTCATGTTGAAGGCACTTTTATTTGATTTCTTGTCCATTTTTTTCCTTTTTCTTCGTTTTATTTAGTTTTGCTGTTTTGAAGTCTTCTTTCTTCGTTTAATTTGATTTATTATTTTTTTTTTTTTGACAACAAAAGTCACCGCCTGTTGTATTTTTTTTTTGTCAATCAAAGGAAGTGTTTGTTTTAAAATTTATTAAGTACATTTGAGTAGAGTACAACAGGCAGAAAAGGTGGATATGGATAGTATTGTAAGCGAATGAACCCTATCAATAAAATATGCAGTTTTCAAATATGACCTGTAGTTGATATCAGTTTTTTGGTGAACTCGGAATACGAACCCACATTTACAAGATATGAGAGTAGCTATATGGTACACAAGACTTTTATTTTCGATTTGTCTGTATACACCTAGATTATATTGATAAAATAAACAATGAGTACGGGTACTTATGTGGGTACAAGTTTATCAAAAGTGCAATATGCAAAACAATATGGGCCTTCACAATTCAGTGTAGAAGGGCTAGTAAAACTGCTTAAGTTTATTTTTTTTTAATATTTTTATATCGTAACACACGGACTCCAGTAACACTGACATTAGAGAGCTAGTCGATTGAAGCGAAACTTTATAAAGCTCGATTAGTAGCGTAGGACACTCGCCCTAGTCCACCTAGATTACGAAAACTCGATACGTATCTAGTGTATCAAACTTTTACATGTGCGGAACAAAAAAAAAAATACATGAACCATTTTAATGCTGTTCGAACTAAAATGTTTTATATTTTAATAAAGCATCTTACATTACTGTGAAACGACAAAATATAGCCTGCATAAAAGAAGGAGGGCAGTGAAATATACTTTCGACCATCCGTCTTAACGACTATTGACCACTGGAACTGGAGGCGCAACTGTAGTGCCGACCTGCTGCTCCGCTTTTCGTTGCATAACATCTTCAGAACCTGAAATAGATGAAATCTCTGTCTATTTTCCAAGATCATGCTAGGTATCTCAATGTGAACTTACCAATAGATTTAGGCAGTCGTAGGCACGTAACTCCTGTCCTAGATTTCGTATAAGAGCTGGAGGTGGAACTGTATTTGTTGACTTGCTATGCTGCTTCTCATTGTATAATATTTTTCCGGAAGCTTCAGTTGTCCTGTGAAGATTCGCTGGCTTCAGAACCTGAAAGAGAAGAAACTTTTGTCAAGTATTTTCTAAGGTCATGCTCGGTATCTTAATGTGAACTTACCAATAGATTTAGGCAGTCGTAGGCACATAACTCCTGTCCTGGATGTCATGTAGGAGCTATTGTCAGGTCTGCTGCAGCGATCCTTCTAAATTAAAGCTGAAAAAATAGAACAAGTTGAAGTTCAAGTGGAAGTGGATCCGCATCAAATTAGGAAGGACAAGCACCTAACTATAAATAGTGTATTAGAAATGAGAAATGCAGTGCAAATATAATTCTGTAAAAGAAATGTCTATTTATTAAAAGAACGATTTACTAGCAACAATTGATTACAGGGACGAATAACAATGAAAGCAAAAGCATGAACGAAGGAACATTAACTCAACAAAAATGTGGAATGCAAAAACAAGCTTGTATTTTTTCGCGAGCTGAATCCGAACCCAAAGTCTCATTTCTTTTCTAATTTGTATATATGTATTTTTTTTTTATTATTATTATTCAATAATTTTGTTGACTTGGTTTCGGATTTAGCGCGCGAAAACCTACTAGTCTGCAAAAATAAACCACAGCTCGGGATGCTCCGAGTAGAGCCAAGGAGGGGAATGGTCGACTTCTTGTCTCACATTCCCTTGCTCGCTATTTCGCGTCGGAAGAGGGCCGAGGCCCTTGACCATATCCGCAACAATTCTTGCGAATTTGGTCTCCTAAGTGGTGTATCATTGTGTGAGGTGTGATTGTAAATTATAAACATTTTAATTAAGTAGGTACTCACGATTGATTCAGCTGAGATGGGGCGAGGTTTCTTGATGTTTGTTCCCGAGAGTATCTTGCAGCCGTTTTTGAAAGCATGATAGGGCTTTAATAAGATGGATGGCATCCTATTCATGTTGAAGGCACTTTTGTTTGATTTCTTGTCCATTTTTTCCTTTTTCTTCGTTTTATTTAGTTTTGCTGTTTTGAAGTCTTCTTTCTTCGTTTAATTTGATTTATTATTTTTTTTTTTTTGACAACAAAAGTCACCGCCTGTTGTATTCTTTTTTTGTCAATCAAAGGAAGTGTTTGTTTTAAAATTTATTAAGTACATTTGAGTAGAGTACAACAGGCAGAAAAGGTGGATATGGATAGTATTGTAAGCGAATGAACCCTATCAATAAAATATGCAGTTTTCAAATATGACCTGTAGTTGATACCAGTTTTTTGGTGAACTCGGAATACGAACCCACATTTACAAGATATGAGAGTAGCTATATGGTACACAAGACTTTTATTTTCGATTTGTCTGTATACACCTAGATTATATTGATAAAATAAACAATGAGTACGGGTACTTATGTGGGTACAAGTTTATCAAAAGTGCAATATGCAACACAATATGGGCCTTCACAATTCAGTGTAGAAGGGCTAGTAAAACTGCTTAAGTTTATTTTTTTTTAATATTTTTATATCGTAACACACGGACTCCAGTAACACTGACATTAGAGAGCTAGTCGATTGAAGCGAAACTTTATAAAGCTCGATTAGTAGCGTAGGACACTCGCCCTAGTCCACCTAGATTACGAAAACTCGATACGTATCTAGTGTATCAAACTTTTACATGTGCGGAACAAAAAAAAAAATACATGAACCATTTTAATGCTGTTCGAACTAAAATGTTTTATATTTTAATAAAGCATCTTACATTACTGTGAAACGACAAAATATAGCCTGCATAAAAGAAGGAGGGCAGTGAAATATACTTTCGACCATCCGTCTTAACGACTATTGACCACTGGAACTGGAGGCGCAACTGTAGTGCCGACCTGCTGCTCCGCTTTTCGTTGCATAACATCTTCAGAACCTGAAATAGATGAAATCTCTGTCTATTTTCCAAGATCATGCTAGGTATCTCAATGTGAACTTACCAATAGATTTAGGCAGTCGTAGGCACGTAACTCCTGTCCTAGATTTCGTATAAGAGCTGGAGGTGGAACTGTATTTGTTGACTTGCTATGCTGCTTCTCATTGTATAATATTTTTCCGGAAGCTTCAGTTGTCCTGTGAAGATTCGCTGGCTTCAGAACCTGAAAGAGAAGAAACTTTTGTCAAGTATTTTCTAAGGTCATGCTCGGTATCTTAATGTGAACTTACCAATAGATTTAGGCAGTCGTAGGCACATAACTCCTGTCCTGGATGTCATGTAGGAGCTATTGTCAGGTCTGCTGCAGCGATCCTTCTAAATTAAAGCTGAAAAAATAGAACAAGTTGAAGTTCAAGTGGAAGTGGATCCGCATCAAATTAGGAAGGACAAGCACCTAACTATAAATAGTGTATTAGAAATGAGAAATGCAGTGCAAATATAATTCTGTAAAAGAAATGTCTATTTATTAAAAGAACGATTTACTAGCAACAATTGATTACAGGGACGAATAACAATGAAAGCAAAAGCATGAACGAAGGAACATTAACTCAACAAAAATGTGGAATGCAAAAACAAGCTTGTATTTTTTCGCGAGCTGAATCCGAACCCAAAGTCTCATTTCTTTTCTAATTTGTATATATGTATTTTTTTTTTATTATTATTATTCAATAATTTTGTTGACTTGGTTTCGGATTTAGCGCGCGAAAACCTACTAGTCTGCAAAAATAAACCACAGCTCGGGATGCTCCGAGTAGAGCCAAGGAGGGGAATGGTCGACTTCTTGTCTCACATTCCCTTGCTCGCTATTTCGCGTCGGAAGAGGGCCGAGGCCCTTGACCATATCCGCAACAATTCTTGCGAATTTGGTCTCCTAAGTGGTGTATCATTGTGTGAGGTGTGATTGTAAATTATAAACATTTTAATTAAGTAGGTACTCACGATTGATTCAGCTGAGATGGGGCGAGGTTTCTTGATGTTTGTTCCCGAGAGTATCTTGCAGCCGTTTTTGAAAGCATGATAGGGCTTTAATAAGATGGATGGCATCCTATTCATGTTGAAGGCACTTTTGTTTGATTTCTTGTCCATTTTTTCCTTTTTCTTCGTTTTATTTAGTTTTGCTGTTTTGAAGTCTTCTTTCTTCGTTTAATTTGATTTATTATTTTTTTTTTTTTGACAACAAAAGTCACCGCCTGTTGTATTCTTTTTTTGTCAATCAAAGGAAGTGTTTGTTTTAAAATTTATTAAGTACATTTGAGTAGAGTACAACAGGCAGAAAAGGTGGATATGGATAGTATTGTAAGCGAATGAACCCTATCAATAAAATATGCAGTTTTCAAATATGACCTGTAGTTGATACCAGTTTTTTGGTGAACTCGGAATACGAACCCACATTTACAAGATATGAGAGTAGCTATATGGTACACAAGACTTTTATTTTCGATTTGTCTGTATACACCTAGATTATATTGATAAAATAAACAATGAGTACGGGTACTTATGTGGGTACAAGTTTATCAAAAGTGCAATATGCAACACAATATGGGCCTTCACAATTCAGTGTAAAAGGGCTAGTAAAACTGCTTAAGTTTATTTTTTTTTAATATTTTTATATCGTAACACACGGACTCCAGTAACACTGACATTAGAGAGCTAGTCGATTGAAGCGAAACTTTATAAAGCTCGATTAGTAGCGTAGGACACTCGCCCTAGTCCACCTAGATTACGAAAACTCGATACGTATCTAGTGTATCAAACTTTTACATGTGCGGAACAAAAAAAAAAATACATGAACCATTTTAATGCTGTTCGAACTAAAATGTTTTATATTTTAATAAAGCATCTTACATTACTGTGAAACGACAAAATATAGCCTGCATAAAAGAAGGAGGGCAGTGAAATATACTTTCGACCATCCGTCTTAACGACTATTGACCACTGGAACTGGAGGCGCAACTGTAGTGCCGACCTGCTGCTCCGCTTTTCGTTGCATAACATCTTCAGAACCTGAAATAGATGAAATCTCTGTCTATTTTCCAAGATCATGCTAGGTATCTCAATGTGAACTTACCAATAGATTTAGGCAGTCGTAGGCACGTAACTCCTGTCCTAGATTTCGTATAAGAGCTGGAGGTGGAACTGTATTTGTTGACTTGCTATGCTGCTTCTCATTGTATAATATTTTTCCGGAAGCTTCAGTTGTCCTGTGAAGATTCGCTGGCTTCAGAACCTGAAAGAGAAGAAACTTTTGTCAAGTATTTTCTAAGGTCATGCTCGGTATCTTAATGTGAACTTACCAATAGATTTAGGCAGTCGTAGGCACATAACTCCTGTCCTGGATGTCATGTAGGAGCTATTGTCAGGTCTGCTGCAGCGATCCTTCTAAATTAAAGCTGAAAAAATAGAACAAGTTGAAGTTCAAGTGGAAGTGGATCCGCATCAAATTAGGAAGGACAAGCACCTAACTATAAATAGTGTATTAGAAATGAGAAATGCAGTGCAAATATAATTCTGTAAAAGAAATGTCTATTTATTAAAAGAACGATTTACTAGCAACAATTGATTACAGGGACGAATAACAATGAAAGCAAAAGCATGAACGAAGGAACATTAACTCAACAAAAATGTGGAATGCAAAAACAAGCTTGTATTTTTTCGCGAGCTGAATCCGAACCCAAAGTCTCATTTCTTTTCTAATTTGTATATATGTATTTTTTTTTTATTATTATTATTCAATAATTTTGTTGACTTGGTTTCGGATTTAGCGCGCGAAAACCTACTAGTCTGCAAAAATAAACCACAGCTCGGGATGCTCCGAGTAGAGCCAAGGAGGGGAATGGTCGACTTCTTGTCTCACATTCCCTTGCTCGCTATTTCGCGTCGGAAGAGGGCCGAGGCCCTTGACCATATCCGCAACAATTCTTGCGAATTTGGTCTCCTAAGTGGTGTATCATTGTGTGAGGTGTGATTGTAAATTATAAACATTTTAATTAAGTAGGTACTCACGATTGATTCAGCTGAGATGGGGCGAGGTTTCTTGATGTTTGTTCCCGAGAGTATCTTGCAGCCGTTTTTGAAAGCATGATAGGGCTTTAATAAGATGGATGGCATCCTATTCATGTTGAAGGCACTTTTGTTTGATTTCTTGTCCATTTTTTCCTTTTTCTTCGTTTTATTTAGTTTTGCTGTTTTGAAGTCTTCTTTCTTCGTTTAATTTGATTTATTATTTTTTTTTTTTTGACAACAAAAGTCACCGCCTGTTGTATTCTTTTTTTGTCAATCAAAGGAAGTGTTTGTTTTAAAATTTATTAAGTACATTTGAGTAGAGTACAACAGGCAGAAAAGGTGGATATGGATAGTATTGTAAGCGAATGAACCCTATCAATAAAATATGCAGTTTTCAAATATGACCTGTAGTTGATACCAGTTTTTTGGTGAACTCGGAATACGAACCCACATTTACAAGATATGAGAGTAGCTATATGGTACACAAGACTTTTATTTTCGATTTGTCTGTATACACCTAGATTATATTGATAAAATAAACAATGAGTACGGGTACTTATGTGGGTACAAGTTTATCAAAAGTGCAATATGCAACACAATATGGGCCTTCACAATTCAGTGTAGAAGGGCTAGTAAAACTGCTTAAGTTTATTTTTTTTTAATATTTTTATATCGTAACACACGGACTCCAGTAACACTGACATTAGAGAGCTAGTCGATTGAAGCGAAACTTTATAAAGCTCGATTAGTAGCGTAGGACACTCGCCCTAGTCCACCTAGATTACGAAAACTCGATACGTATCTAGTGTATCAAACTTTTACATGTGCGGAACAAAAAAAAAAATACATGAACCATTTTAATGCTGTTCGAACTAAAATGTTTTATATTTTAATAAAGCATCTTACATTACTGTGAAACGACAAAATATAGCCTGCATAAAAGAAGGAGGGCAGTGAAATATACTTTCGACCATCCGTCTTAACGACTATTGACCACTGGAACTGGAGGCGCAACTGTAGTGCCGACCTGCTGCTCCGCTTTTCGTTGCATAACATCTTCAGAACCTGAAATAGATGAAATCTCTGTCTATTTTCCAAGATCATGCTAGGTATCTCAATGTGAACTTACCAATAGATTTAGGCAGTCGTAGGCACGTAACTCCTGTCCTAGATTTCGTATAAGAGCTGGAGGTGGAACTGTATTTGTTGACTTGCTATGCTGCTTCTCATTGTATAATATTTTTCCGGAAGCTTCAGTTGTCCTGTGAAGATTCGCTGGCTTCAGAACCTGAAAGAGAAGAAACTTTTGTCAAGTATTTTCTAAGGTCATGCTCGGTATCTTAATGTGAACTTACCAATAGATTTAGGCAGTCGTAGGCACATAACTCCTGTCCTGGATGTCATGTAGGAGCTATTGTCAGGTCTGCTGCAGCGATCCTTCTAAATTAAAGCTGAAAAAATAGAACAAGTTGAAGTTCAAGTGGAAGTGGATCCGCATCAAATTAGGAAGGACAAGCACCTAACTATAAATAGTGTATTAGAAATGAGAAATGCAGTGCAAATATAATTCTGTAAAAGAAATGTCTATTTATTAAAAGAACGATTTACTAGCAACAATTGATTACAGGGACGAATAACAATGAAAGCAAAAGCATGAACGAAGGAACATTAACTCAACAAAAATGTGGAATGCAAAAACAAGCTTGTATTTTTTCGCGAGCTGAATCCGAACCCAAAGTCTCATTTCTTTTCTAATTTGTATATATGTATTTTTTTTTTATTATTATTATTCAATAATTTTGTTGACTTGGTTTCGGATTTAGCGCGCGAAAACCTACTAGTCTGCAAAAATAAACCACAGCTCGGGATGCTCCGAGTAGAGCCAAGGAGGGGAATGGTCGACTTCTTGTCTCACATTCCCTTGCTCGCTATTTCGCGTCGGAAGAGGGCCGAGGCCCTTGACCATATCCGCAACAATTCTTGCGAATTTGGTCTCCTAAGTGGTGTATCATTGTGTGAGGTGTGATTGTAAATTATAAACATTTTAATTAAGTAGGTACTCACGATTGATTCAGCTGAGATGGGGCGAGGTTTCTTGATGTTTGTTCCCGAGAGTATCTTGCAGCCGTTTTTGAAAGCATGATAGGGCTTTAATAAGATGGATGGCATCCTATTCATGTTGAAGGCACTTTTGTTTGATTTCTTGTCCATTTTTTCCTTTTTCTTCGTTTTATTTAGTTTTGCTGTTTTGAAGTCTTCTTTCTTCGTTTAATTTGATTTATTATTTTTTTTTTTTTGACAACAAAAGTCACCGCCTGTTGTATTCTTTTTTTGTCAATCAAAGGAAGTGTTTGTTTTAAAATTTATTAAGTACATTTGAGTAGAGTACAACAGGCAGAAAAGGTGGATATGGATAGTATTGTAAGCGAATGAACCCTATCAATAAAATATGCAGTTTTCAAATATGACCTGTAGTTGATACCAGTTTTTTGGTGAACTCGGAATACGAACCCACATTTACAAGATATGAGAGTAGCTATATGGTACACAAGACTTTTATTTTCGATTTGTCTGTATACACCTAGATTATATTGATAAAATAAACAATGAGTACGGGTACTTATGTGGGTACAAGTTTATCAAAAGTGCAATATGCAACACAATATGGGCCTTCACAATTCAGTGTAAAAGGGCTAGTAAAACTGCTTAAGTTTATTTTTTTTTAATATTTTTATATCGTAACACACGGACTCCAGTAACACTGACATTAGAGAGCTAGTCGATTGAAGCGAAACTTTATAAAGCTCGATTAGTAGCGTAGGACACTCGCCCTAGTCCACCTAGATTACGAAAACTCGATACGTATCTAGTGTATCAAACTTTTACATGTGCGGAACAAAAAAAAAAATACATGAACCATTTTAATGCTGTTCGAACTAAAATGTTTTATATTTTAATAAAGCATCTTACATTACTGTGAAACGACAAAATATAGCCTGCATAAAAGAAGGAGGGCAGTGAAATATACTTTCGACCATCCGTCTTAACGACTATTGACCACTGGAACTGGAGGCGCAACTGTAGTGCCGACCTGCTGCTCCGCTTTTCGTTGCATAACATCTTCAGAACCTGAAATAGATGAAATCTCTGTCTATTTTCCAAGATCATGCTAGGTATCTCAATGTGAACTTACCAATAGATTTAGGCAGTCGTAGGCACGTAACTCCTGTCCTAGATTTCGTATAAGAGCTGGAGGTGGAACTGTATTTGTTGACTTGCTATGCTGCTTCTCATTGTATAATATTTTTCCGGAAGCTTCAGTTGTCCTGTGAAGATTCGCTGGCTTCAGAACCTGAAAGAGAAGAAACTTTTGTCAAGTATTTTCTAAGGTCATGCTCGGTATCTTAATGTGAACTTACCAATAGATTTAGGCAGTCGTAGGCACATAACTCCTGTCCTGGATGTCATGTAGGAGCTATTGTCAGGTCTGCTGCAGCGATCCTTCTAAATTAAAGCTGAAAAAATAGAACAAGTTGAAGTTCAAGTGGAAGTGGATCCGCATCAAATTAGGAAGGACAAGCACCTAACTATAAATAGTGTATTAGAAATGAGAAATGCAGTGCAAATATAATTCTGTAAAAGAAATGTCTATTTATTAAAAGAACGATTTACTAGCAACAATTGATTACAGGGACGAATAACAATGAAAGCAAAAGCATGAACGAAGGAACATTAACTCAACAAAAATGTGGAATGCAAAAACAAGCTTGTATTTTTTCGCGAGCTGAATCCGAACCCAAAGTCTCATTTCTTTTCTAATTTGTATATATGTATTTTTTTTTTATTATTATTATTCAATAATTTTGTTGACTTGGTTTCGGATTTAGCGCGCGAAAACCTACTAGTCTGCAAAAATAAACCACAGCTCGGGATGCTCCGAGTAGAGCCAAGGAGGGGAATGGTCGACTTCTTGTCTCACATTCCCTTGCTCGCTATTTCGCGTCGGAAGAGGGCCGAGGCCCTTGACCATATCCGCAACAATTCTTGCGAATTTGGTCTCCTAAGTGGTGTATCATTGTGTGAGGTGTGATTGTAAATTATAAACATTTTAATTAAGTAGGTACTCACGATTGATTCAGCTGAGATGGGGCGAGGTTTCTTGATGTTTGTTCCCGAGAGTATCTTGCAGCCGTTTTTGAAAGCATGATAGGGCTTTAATAAGATGGATGGCATCCTATTCATGTTGAAGGCACTTTTGTTTGATTTCTTGTCCATTTTTTCCTTTTTCTTCGTTTTATTTAGTTTTGCTGTTTTGAAGTCTTCTTTCTTCGTTTAATTTGATTTATTATTTTTTTTTTTTTGACAACAAAAGTCACCGCCTGTTGTATTCTTTTTTTGTCAATCAAAGGAAGTGTTTGTTTTAAAATTTATTAAGTACATTTGAGTAGAGTACAACAGGCAGAAAAGGTGGATATGGATAGTATTGTAAGCGAATGAACCCTATCAATAAAATATGCAGTTTTCAAATATGACCTGTAGTTGATACCAGTTTTTTGGTGAACTCGGAATACGAACCCACATTTACAAGATATGAGAGTAGCTATATGGTACACAAGACTTTTATTTTCGATTTGTCTGTATACACCTAGATTATATTGATAAAATAAACAATGAGTACGGGTACTTATGTGGGTACAAGTTTATCAAAAGTGCAATATGCAACACAATATGGGCCTTCACAATTCAGTGTAAAAGGGCTAGTAAAACTGCTTAAGTTTATTTTTTTTTAATATTTTTATATCGTAACACACGGACTCCAGTAACACTGACATTAGAGAGCTAGTCGATTGAAGCGAAACTTTATAAAGCTCGATTAGTAGCGTAGGACACTCGCCCTAGTCCACCTAGATTACGAAAACTCGATACGTATCTAGTGTATCAAACTTTTACATGTGCGGAACAAAAAAAAATACATGAACCATTTTAATGCTGTTCGAACTAAAATGTTTTATATTTTAATAAAGCATCTTACATTACTGTGAAACGACAAAATATAGCCTGCATAAAAGAAGGAGGGCAGTGAAATATACTTTCGACCATCCGTCTTAACGACTATTGACCACTGGAACTGGAGGCGCAACTGTAGTGCCGACCTGCTGCTCCGCTTTTCGTTGCATAACATCTTCAGAACCTGAAATAGATGAAATCTCTGTCTATTTTCCAAGATCATGCTAGGTATCTCAATGTGAACTTACCAATAGATTTAGGCAGTCGTAGGCACGTAACTCCTGTCCTAGATTTCGTATAAGAGCTGGAGGTGGAACTGTAGAGTTGACTTGCTATGCTGCTTCTCATTGTATAATATTTTTCCGGAAGCTTCAGTTGTCCTGTGAAGATTCGCTGGCTTCAGAACCTGAAAGAGAAGAAACTTTTGTCAAGTATTTTCTAAGGTCATGCTCGGTATCTTAATGTGAACTTACCAATAGATTTAGGCAGTCGTAGGCACATAACTCCTGTCCTGGATGTCATGTAGGAGCTATTGTCAGGTCTGCTGCAGCGATCCTTCTAAATTAAAGCTGAAAAAGTAGAACAAGTTGAAGTTCAAGTGGAAGTGGATCCGCATCAAATTAGGAAGGACAAGCACCTAACTATAAATAGTGTATTAGAAATGAGAAATGCAGTGCAAATATAATTCTGTAAAAGAAATGTCTATTTATTAAAAGAACGATTTACTAGCAACAATTGATTACAGGGACGAATAACAATGAAAGCAAAAGCATGAACGAAGGAACATTAACTCAACAAAAATGTGGAATGCAAAAACAAGCTTGTATTTTTTCGCGAGATGAATCCGAACCCAAAGTCTCATTTCTTTTCTAATTTGTATATATGTATTTTTTTTTTATTATTATTATTCAATAATTTTGTTGACTTGGTTTCGGATTTAGCGCGCGAAAACCTACTAGTCTGCAAAAATAAACCACAGCTCGGGATGCTCCGAGTAGAGCCAAGGAGGGGAATGGTCGACTTCTTGTCTCACATTCCCTTGCTCGCTATTTCGCGTCGGAAGAGGGCCGAGGCCCTTGACCATATCCGCAACAATTCTTGCGAATTTGGTCTCCTAAGTGGTGTATCATTGTGTGAGGTGTGATTGTAAATTATAAACATTTTAATTAAGTAGGTACTCACGATTGATTCAGCTGAGATGGGGCGAGGTTTCTTGATGTTTGTTCCCGAGAGTATCTTGCAGCCGTTTTTGAAAGCATGATAGGGCTTTAATAAGATGGATGGCATCCTATTCATGTTGAAGGCACTTTTATTTGATTTCTTGTCCATTTTTTTCCTTTTTCTTCGTTTTATTTAGTTTTGCTGTTTTGAAGTCTTCTTTCTTCGTTTAATTTGATTTATTATTTTTTTTTTTTTGACAACAAAAGTCACCGCCTGTTGTATTTTTTTTTTGTCAATCAAAGGAAGTGTTTGTTTTAAAATTTATTAAGTACATTTGAGTAGAGTACAACAGGCAGAAAAGGTGGATATGGATAGTATTGTAAGCGAATGAACCCTATCAATAAAATATGCAGTTTTCAAATATGACCTGTAGTTGATACCAGTTTTTTGGTGAACTCAGAATACGAACCCACATTTACAAGATATGAGAGTAGCTATATGGTACACAAGACTTTTATTTTCGATTTGTCTGTATACACCTAGATTATATTGATAAAATAAACAATGAGTACGGGTACTTATGTGGGTACAAGTTTATCAAAAGTGCAATATGCAACACAATATGGGCCTTCACAATTCAGTGTAAAAGGGCTAGTAAAACTGCTTAAGTTTATTTTTTTTTAATATTTTTATATCGTAACACACGGACTCCAGTAACACTGACATTAGAGAGCTAGTCGATTGAAGCGAAACTTTATAAAGCTCGATTAGTAGCGTAGGACACTCGCCCTAGTCCACCTAGATTACGAAAACTCGATACGTATCTAGTGTATCAAACTTTTACATGTGCGGAACAAAAAAAAAAATACATGAACCATTTTAATGCTGTTCGAACTAAAATGTTTTATATTTTAATAAAGCATCTTACATTACTGTGAAACGACAAAATATAGCCTGCATAAAAGAAGGAGGGCAGTGAAATATACTTTCGACCATCCGTCTTAACGACTATTGACCACTGGAACTGGAGGCGCAACTGTAGTGCCGACCTGCTGCTCCGCTTTTCGTTGCATAACATCTTCAGAACCTGAAATAGATGAAATCTCTGTCTATTTTCCAAGATCATGCTAGGTATCTCAATGTGAACTTACCAATAGATTTAGGCAGTCGTAGGCACGTAACTCCTGTCCTAGATTTCGTATATGAGCTGGAGGTGGAACTGTAGAGTTGACTTGCTATGCTGCTTCTCATTGTATAATATTTTTCCGGAAGCTTCAGTTGTCCTGTGAAGATTCGCTGGCTTCAGAACCTGAAAGAGAAGAAACTTTTGTCAAGTATTTTCTAAGGTCATGCTCGGTATCTTAATGTGAACTTACCAATAGATTTAGGCAGTCGTAGGCACATAACTCCTGTCCTGGATGTCATGTAGGAGCTATTGTCAGGTCTGCTGCAGCGATCCTTCTAAATTAAAGCTGAAAAAATAGAACAAGTTGAAGTTCAAGTGGAAGTGGATCCGCATCAAATTAGGAAGGACAAGCACCTAACTATAAATAGTGTATTAGAAATGAGAAATGCAGTGCAAATATAATTCTGTAAAAGAAATGTCTATTTATTAAAAGAACGATTTACTAGCAACAATTGATTACAGGGACGAATAACAATGAAAGCAAAAGCATGAACGAAGGAACATTAACTCAACAAAAATGTGGAATGCAAAAACAAGCTTGTATTTTTTCGCGAGCTGAATCCGAACCCAAAGTCTCATTTCTTTTCTAATTTGTATATATGTATTTTTTTTTTATTATTATTATTCAATAATTTTGTTGACTTGGTTTCGGATTTAGCGCGCGAAAACCTACTAGTCTGCAAAAATAAACCACAGCTCGGGATGCTCCGAGTAGAGCCAAGGAGGGGAATGGTCGACTTCTTGTCTCACATTCCCTTGCTCGCTATTTCGCGTCGGAAGAGGGCCGAGGCCCTTGACCATATCCGCAACAATTCTTGCGAATTTGGTCTCCTAAGTGGTGTATCATTGTGTGAGGTGTGATTGTAAATTATAAACATTTTAATTAAGTAGGTACTCACGATTGATTCAGCTGAGATGGGGCGAGGTTTCTTGATGTTTGTTCCCGAGAGTATCTTGCAGCCGTTTTTGAAAGCATGATAGGGCTTTAATAAGATGGATGGCATCCTATTCATGTTGAAGGCACTTTTGTTTGATTTCTTGTCCATTTTTTCCTTTTTCTTCGTTTTATTTAGTTTTGCTGTTTTGAAGTCTTCTTTCTTCGTTTAATTTGATTTATTATTTTTTTTTTTTGACAACAAAAGTCACCGCCTGTTGTATTTTTTTTTTGTCAATCAAAGGAAGTGTTTGTTTTAAAATTTATTAAGTACATTTGAGTAGAGTACAACAGGCAGAAAAGGTGGATATGGATAGTATTGTAAGCGAATGAACCCTATCAATAAAATATGCAGTTTTCAAATATGACCTGTAGTTGATACCAGTTTTTTGGTGAACTCGGAATACGAACCCACATTTACAAGATATGAGAGTAGCTATATGGTACACAAGACTTTTATTTTCGATTTGTCTGTATACACCTAGATTATATTGATAAAATAAACAATGAGTACGGGTACTTATGTGGGTACAAGTTTATCAAAAGTGCAATATGCAACACAATATGGGCCTTCACAATTCAGTGTAAAAGGGCTAGTAAAACTGCTTAAGTTTATTTTTTTTAATATTTTTATATCGTAACACACGGACTCCAGTAACACTGACATTAGAGAGCTAGTCGATTGAAGCGAAACTTTATAAAGCTCGATTAGTAGCGTAGGACACTCGCCCTAGTCCACCTAGATTACGAAAACTCGATACGTATCTAGTGTATCAAACTTTTACATGTGCGGAACAAAAAAAAAAATACATGAACCATTTTAATGCTGTTCGAACTAAAATGTTTTATATTTTAATAAAGCATCTTACATTACTGTGAAACGACAAAATATAGCCTGTATAAAAGAAGGACGGCAGTGAAATATACTTTCGACCATCCGTCTTAACGACTATTGACCACTGGAACTGGAGGCGCAACTGTAGTGCCGACCTGCTGCTCCGCTTTTCGTTGCATAACATCTTCAGAACCTGAAATAGATGAAATCTCTGTCTATTTTCCAAGATCATGCTAGGTATCTCAATGTGAACTTACCAATAGATTTAGGCAGTCGTAGGCACGTAACTCCTGTCCTAGATTTCGTATAAGAGCTGGAGGTGGAACTGTAGAGTTGACTTGCTATGCTGCTTCTCATTGTATAATATTTTTCCGGAAGCTTCAGTTGTCCTGTGAAGATTCGCTGGCTTCAGAACCTGAAAGAGAAGAAACTTTTGTCAAGTATTTTCTAAGGTCATGCTCGGTATCTTAATGTGAACTTACCAATAGATTTAGGCAGTCGTAGGCACATAACTCCTGTCCTGGATGGCATGTAGGAGCTATTGTCAGGTCTGCTGCAGCGATCCTTCTAAATTAAAGCTGAAAAAATAGAACAAGTTGAAGTTAAAGTGGAAGTGGATCCGCATCAAATTAGGAAGGACAAGCACCTAACTATAAATAGTGTATTAGAAATGAGAAATGCAGTGCAAATATAATTCTGTAAAAGAAATGTCTATTTATTAAAAGAACGATTTACTAGCAACAATTGATTACAGGGACGAATAACAATGAAAGCAAAAGCATGAACGAAGGAACATTAACTCAACAAAAATGTGGAATGCAAAAACAAGCTTGTATTTTTTCGCGAGCTGAATCCGAACCCAAAGTCTCATTTCTTTTCTAATTTGTATATATGTATTTTTTTTTTATCATTATTATTCAATAATTTTGTTGACTTGGTTTCGGATTTAGCGCGCGAAAACCTACTAGTCTGCAAAAATAAACCACAGCTCGGGATGCTCCGAGTAGAGCCAAGGAGGGGAATGGTCGACTTCTTGTCTCACATTCCCTTGCTCGCTATTTCGCGTCGGAAGAGGGCCGAGGCCCTTGACCATATCCGCAACAATTCTTGCGAATTTGGTCTCCTAAGTGGTGTATCATTGTGTGAGGTGTGATTGTAAATTATAAACATTTTAATTAAGTAGGTACTCACGATTGATTCAGCTGAGATGGGGCGAGGTTTCTTGATGTTTGTTCCCGAGAGTATCTTGCAGCCGTTTTTGAAAGCATGATAGGGCTTTAATAAGATGGATGGCATCCTATTCATGTTGAAGGCACTTTTGTTTGATTTCTTGTCCATTTTTTCCTTTTTCTTCGTTTTATTTAGTTTTGCTGTTTTGAAGTCTTCTTTCTTCGTTTAATTTGATTTATTATTTTTTTTTTTTGACAACAAAAGTCACCGCCTGTTGTATTTTTTTTTTGTCAATCAAAGGAAGTGTTTGTTTTAAAATTTATTAAGTACATTTGAGTAGAGTACAACAGGCAGAAAAGGTGGATATGGATAGTATTGTAAGCGAATGAACCCTATCAATAAAATATGCAGTTTTCAAATATGACCTGTAGTTGATACCAGTTTTTTGGTGAACTCAGAATACGAACCCACATTTACAAGATATGAGAGTAGCTATATGGTACACAAGACTTTTATTTTCGATTTGTCTGTATACACCTAGATTATATTGATAAAATAAACAATGAGTACGGGTACTTATGTGGGTACAAGTTTATCAAAAGTGCAATATGCAACACAATATGGGCCTTCACAATTCAGTGTAAAAGGGCTAGTAAAACTGCTTAAGTTTATTTTTTTTAATATTTTTATATCGTAACACACGGACTCCAGTAACACTGACATTAGAGAGCTAGTCGATTGAAGCGAAACTTTATAAAGCTCGATTAGTAGCGTAGGACACTCGCCCTAGTCCACCTAGATTACGAAAACTCGATACGTATCTAGTGTATCAAACTTTTACATGTGCGGAACAAAAAAAAAAATACATGAACCATTTTAATGCTGTTCGAACTAAAATGTTTTATATTTTAATAAAGCATCTTACATTACTGTGAAACGACAAAATATAGCCTGTATAAAAGAAGGACGGCAGTGAAATATACTTTCGACCATCCGTCTTAACGACTATTGACCACTGGAACTGGAGGCGCAACTGTAGTGCCGACCTGCTGCTCCGCTTTTCGTTGCATAACATCTTCAGAACCTGAAATAGATGAAATCTCTGTCTATTTTCCAAGATCATGCTAGGTATCTCAATGTGAACTTACCAATAGATTTAGGCAGTCGTAGGCACGTAACTCCTGTCCTAGATTTCGTATAAGAGCTGGAGGTGGAACTGTAGAGTTGACTTGCTATGCTGCTTCTCATTGTATAATATTTTTCCGGAAGCTTCAGTTGTCCTGTGAAGATTCGCTGGCTTCAGAACCTGAAAGAGAAGAAACTTTTGTCAAGTATTTTCTAAGGTCATGCTCGGTATCTTAATGTGAACTTACCAATAGATTTAGGCAGTCGTAGGCACATAACTCCTGTCCTGGATGGCATGTAGGAGCTATTGTCAGGTCTGCTGCAGCGATCCTTCTAAATTAAAGCTGAAAAAATAGAACAAGTTGAAGTTAAAGTGGAAGTGGATCCGCATCAAATTAGGAAGGACAAGCACCTAACTATAAATAGTGTATTAGAAATGAGAAATGCAGTGCAAATATAATTCTGTAAAAGAAATGTCTATTTATTAAAAGAACGATTTACTAGCAACAATTGATTACAGGGACGAATAACAATGAAAGCAAAAGCATGAACGAAGGAACATTAACTCAACAAAAATGTGGAATGCAAAAACAAGCTTGTATTTTTTCGCGAGCTGAATCCGAACCCAAAGTCTCATTTCTTTTCTAATTTGTATATATGTATTTTTTTTTTATCATTATTATTCAATAATTTTGTTGACTTGGTTTCGGATTTAGCGCGCGAAAACCTACTAGTCTGCAAAAATAAACCACAGCTCGGGATGCTCCGAGTAGAGCCAAGGAGGGGAATGGTCGACTTCTTGTCTCACATTCCCTTGCTCGCTATTTCGCGTCGGAAGAGGGCCGAGGCCCTTGACCATATCCGCAACAATTCTTGCGAATTTGGTCTCCTAAGTGGTGTATCATTGTGTGAGGTGTGATTGTAAATTATAAACATTTTAATTAAGTAGGTACTCACGATTGATTCAGCTGAGATGGGGCGAGGTTTCTTGATGTTTGTTCCCGAGAGTATCTTGCAGCCGTTTTTGAAAGCATGATAGGGCTTTAATAAGATGGATGGCATCCTATTCATGTTGAAGGCACTTTTGTTTGATTTCTTGCCCATTTTTTCCTTTTTCTTCGTTTTATTTAGTTTTGCTGTTTTGAAGTCTTCTTTCTTCGTTTAATTTGATTTATTATTTTTTTTTTTTGACAACAAAAGTCACCGCCTGTTGTATTTTTTTTTTGTCAATCAAAGGAAGTGTTTGTTTTAAAATTTATTAAGTACATTTGAGTAGAGTACAACAGGCAGAAAAGGTGGATATGGATAGTATTGTAAGCGAATGAACCCTATCAATAAAATATGCAGTTTTCAAATATGACCTGTAGTTGATACCAGTTTTTTGGTGAACTCAGAATACGAACCCACATTTACAAGATATGAGAGTAGCTATATGGTACACAAGACTTTTATTTTCGATTTGTCTGTATACACCTAGATTATATTGATAAAATAAACAATGAGTACGGGTACTTATGTGGGTACAAGTTTATCAAAAGTGCAATATGCAACACAATATGGGCCTTCACAATTCAGTGTAAAAGGGCTAGTAAAACTGCTTAAGTTTATTTTTTTTAATATTTTTATATCGTAACACACGGACTCCAGTAACACTGACATTAGAGAGCTAGTCGATTGAAGCGAAACTTTATAAAGCTCGATTAGTAGCGTAGGACACTCGCCCTAGTCCACCTAGATTACGAAAACTCGATACGTATCTAGTGTATCAAACTTTTACATGTGCGGAACAAAAAAAAAAATACATGAACCATTTTAATGCTGTTCGAACTAAAATGTTTTATATTTTAATAAAGCATCTTACATTACTGTGAAACGACAAAATATAGCCTGTATAAAAGAAGGACGGCAGTGAAATATACTTTCGACCATCCGTCTTAACGACTATTGACCACTGGAACTGGAGGCGCAACTGTAGTGCCGACCTGCTGCTCCGCTTTTCGTTGCATAACATCTTCAGAACCTGAAATAGATGAAATCTCTGTCTATTTTCCAAGATCATGCTAGGTATCTCAATGTGAACTTACCAATAGATTTAGGCAGTCGTAGGCACGTAACTCCTGTCCTAGATTTCGTATAAGAGCTGGAGGTGGAACTGTAGAGTTGACTTGCTATGCTGCTTCTCATTGTATAATATTTTTCCGGAAGCTTCAGTTGTCCTGTGAAGATTCGCTGGCTTCAGAACCTGAAAGAGAAGAAACTTTTGTCAAGTATTTTCTAAGGTCATGCTCGGTATCTTAATGTGAACTTACCAATAGATTTAGGCAGTCGTAGGCACATAACTCCTGTCCTGGATGGCATGTAGGAGCTATTGTCAGGTCTGCTGCAGCGATCCTTCTAAATTAAAGCTGAAAAAATAGAACAAGTTGAAGTTCAAGTGGAAGTGGATCCGCATCAAATTAGGAAGGACAAGCACCTAACTATAAATAGTGTATTAGAAATGAGAAATGCAGTGCAAATATAATTCTGTAAAAGAAATGTCTATTTATTAAAAGAACGATTTACTAGCAACAATTGATTACAGGGACGAATAACAATGAAAGCAAAAGCATGAACGAAGGAACATTAACTCAACAAAAATGTGGAATGCAAAAACAAGCTTGTATTTTTTCGCGAGCTGAATCCGAACCCAAAGTCTCATTTCTTTTCTAATTTGTATATATGTATTTTTTTTTTTATTATTATTATTCAATAATTTTGTTGACTTGGTTTCGGATTTAGCGCGCGAAAACCTACTAGTCTGCAAAAATAAACCACAGCTCGGGATGCTCCGAGTAGAGCCAAGGAGGGGAATGGTCGACTTCTTGTCTCACATTCCCTTGCTCGCTATTTCGCGTCGGAAGAGGGCCGAGGCCCTTGACCATATCCGCAAAAATTCTTGCGAATTTGGTCTCCTAAGTGGTGTATCATTGTGTGAGGTGTGATTGTAAATTATAAACATTTTAATTAAGTAGGTACTCACGATTGATTCAGCTGAGATGGGGCGAGGTTTCTTGATGTTTGTTCCCGAGAGTATCTTGCAGCCGTTTTTGAAAGCATGATAGGGCTTTAATAAGATGGATGGCATCCTATTCATGTTGAAGGCACTTTTGTTTGATTTCTTGTCCATTTTTTCCTTTTTCTTCGTTTTATTTAGTTTTGCTGTTTTGAAGTCTTCTTTCTTCGTTTAATTTGATTTATTATTTTTTTTTTTTGACAACAAAAGTCACCGCCTGTTGTATTTTTTTTTTTGTCAATCAAAGGAAGTGTTTGTTTTAAAATTTATTAAGTACATTTGAGTAGAGTACAACAGGCAGAAAAGGTGGATATGGATAGTATTGTAAGCGAATGAACCCTATCAATAAAATATGCAGTTTTCAAATATGACCTGTAGTTGATACCAGTTTTTTGGTGAACTCGGAATACGAACCCACATTTACAAGATATGAGAGTAGCTATATGGTACACAAGACTTTTATTTTCGATTTGTCTGTATACACCTAGATTATATTGATAAAATAAACAATGAGTACGGGTACTTATGTGGGTACAAGTTTATCAAAAGTGCAATATGCAACACAATATGGGCCTTCACAATTCAGTGTAAAAGGGCTAGTAAAACTGCTTAAGTTTATTTTTTTTTAATATTTTTATATCGTAACACACGGACTCCAGTAACACTGACATTAGAGAGCTAGTCGATTGAAGCGAAACTTTATAAAGCTCGATTAGTAGCGTAGGACACTCGCCCTAGTCCACCTAGATTACGAAAACTCGATACGTATCTAGTGTATCAAACTTTTACATGTGCGGAACAAAAAAAAAAATACATGAACCATTTTAATGCTGTTCGAACTAAAATGTTTTATATTTTAATAAAGCATCTTACATTACTGTGAAACGACAAAATATAGCCTGCATAAAAGAAGGAGGGCAGTGAAATATACTTTCGACCATCCGTCTTAACGACTATTGACCACTGGAACTGGAGGCGCAACTGTAGTGCCGACCTGCTGCTCCGCTTTTCGTTGCATAACATCTTCAGAACCTGAAATAGATGAAATCTCTGTCTATTTTCCAAGATCATGCTAGGTATCTCAATGTGAACTTACCAATAGATTTAGGCAGTCGTAGGCACGTAACTCCTGTCCTAGATTTCGTATAAGAGCTGGAGGTGGAACTGTAGAGTTGACTTGCTATGCTGCTTCTCATTGTATAATATTTTTCCGGAAGCTTCAGTTGTCCTGTGAAGATTCGCTGGCTTCAGAACCTGAAAGAGAAGAAACTTTTGTCAAGTATTTTCTAAGGTCATGCTCGGTATCTTAATGTGAACTTACCAATAGATTTAGGCAGTCGTAGGCACATAACTCCTGTCCTGGATGGCATGTAGGAGCTATTGTCAGGTCTGCTGCAGCGATCCTTCTAAATTAAAGCTGAAAAAATAGAACAAGTTGAAGTTAAAGTGGAAGTGGATCCGCATCAAATTAGGAAGGACAAGCACCTAACTATAAATAGTGTATTAGAAATGAGAAATGCAGTGCAAATATAATTCTGTAAAAGAAATGTCTATTTATTAAAAGAACGATTTACTAGCAACAATTGATTACAGGGACGAATAACAATGAAAGCAAAAGCATGAACGAAGGAACATTAACTCAACAAAAATGTGGAATGCAAAAACAAGCTTGTATTTTTTCGCGAGCTGAATCCGAACCCAAAGTCTCATTTCTTTTCTAATTTGTATATATGTATTTTTTTTTTATCATTATTATTCAATAATTTTGTTGACTTGGTTTCGGATTTAGCGCGCGAAAACCTACTAGTCTGCAAAAATAAACCACAGCTCGGGATGCTCCGAGTAGAGCCAAGGAGGGGAATGGTCGACTTCTTGTCTCACATTCCCTTGCTCGCTATTTCGCGTCGGAAGAGGGCCGAGGCCCTTGACCATATCCGCAACAATTCTTGCGAATTTGGTCTCCTAAGTGGTGTATCATTGTGTGAGGTGTGATTGTAAATTATAAACATTTTAATTAAGTAGGTACTCACGATTGATTCAGCTGAGATGGGGCGAGGTTTCTTGATGTTTGTTCCCGAGAGTATCTTGCAGCCGTTTTTGAAAGCATGATAGGGCTTTAATAAGATGGATGGCATCCTATTCATGTTGAAGGCACTTTTGTTTGATTTCTTGTCCATTTTTTCCTTTTTCTTCGTTTTATTTAGTTTTGCTGTTTTGAAGTCTTCTTTCTTCGTTTAATTTGATTTATTATTTTTTTTTTTTGACAACAAAAGTCACCGCCTGTTGTATTTTTTTTTTGTCAATCAAAGGAAGTGTTTGTTTTAAAATTTATTAAGTACATTTGAGTAGAGTACAACAGGCAGAAAAGGTGGATATGGATAGTATTGTAAGCGAATGAACCCTATCAATAAAATATGCAGTTTTCAAATATGACCTGTAGTTGATACCAGTTTTTTGGTGAACTCAGAATACGAACCCACATTTACAAGATATGAGAGTAGCTATATGGTACACAAGACTTTTATTTTCGATTTGTCTGTATACACCTAGATTATATTGATAAAATAAACAATGAGTACGGGTACTTATGTGGGTACAAGTTTATCAAAAGTGCAATATGCAACACAATATGGGCCTTCACAATTCAGTGTAAAAGGGCTAGTAAAACTGCTTAAGTTTATTTTTTTTAATATTTTTATATCGTAACACACGGACTCCAGTAACACTGACATTAGAGAGCTAGTCGATTGAAGCGAAACTTTATAAAGCTCGATTAGTAGCGTAGGACACTCGCCCTAGTCCACCTAGATTACGAAAACTCGATACGTATCTAGTGTATCAAACTTTTACATGTGCGGAACAAAAAAAAAAATACATGAACCATTTTAATGCTGTTCGAACTAAAATGTTTTATATTTTAATAAAGCATCTTACATTACTGTGAAACGACAAAATATAGCCTGTATAAAAGAAGGACGGCAGTGAAATATACTTTCGACCATCCGTCTTAACGACTATTGACCACTGGAACTGGAGGCGCAACTGTAGTGCCGACCTGCTGCTCCGCTTTTCGTTGCATAACATCTTCAGAACCTGAAATAGATGAAATCTCTGTCTATTTTCCAAGATCATGCTAGGTATCTCAATGTGAACTTACCAATAGATTTAGGCAGTCGTAGGCACGTAACTCCTGTCCTAGATTTCGTATAAGAGCTGGAGGTGGAACTGTAGAGTTGACTTGCTATGCTGCTTCTCATTGTATAATATTTTTCCGGAAGCTTCAGTTGTCCTGTGAAGATTCGCTGGCTTCAGAACCTGAAAGAGAAGAAACTTTTGTCAAGTATTTTCTAAGGTCATGCTCGGTATCTTAATGTGAACTTACCAATAGATTTAGGCAGTCGTAGGCACATAACTCCTGTCCTGGATGGCATGTAGGAGCTATTGTCAGGTCTGCTGCAGCGATCCTTCTAAATTAAAGCTGAAAAAATAGAACAAGTTGAAGTTAAAGTGGAAGTGGATCCGCATCAAATTAGGAAGGACAAGCACCTAACTATAAATAGTGTATTAGAAATGAGAAATGCAGTGCAAATATAATTCTGTAAAAGAAATGTCTATTTATTAAAAGAACGATTTACTAGCAACAATTGATTACAGGGACGAATAACAATGAAAGCAAAAGCATGAACGAAGGAACATTAACTCAACAAAAATGTGGAATGCAAAAACAAGCTTGTATTTTTTCGCGAGCTGAATCCGAACCCAAAGTCTCATTTCTTTTCTAATTTGTATATATGTATTTTTTTTTTATCATTATTATTCAATAATTTTGTTGACTTGGTTTCGGATTTAGCGCGCGAAAACCTACTAGTCTGCAAAAATAAACCACAGCTCGGGATGCTCCGAGTAGAGCCAAGGAGGGGAATGGTCGACTTCTTGTCTCACATTCCCTTGCTCGCTATTTCGCGTCGGAAGAGGGCCGAGGCCCTTGACCATATCCGCAACAATTCTTGCGAATTTGGTCTCCTAAGTGGTGTATCATTGTGTGAGGTGTGATTGTAAATTATAAACATTTTAATTAAGTAGGTACTCACGATTGATTCAGCTGAGATGGGGCGAGGTTTCTTGATGTTTGTTCCCGAGAGTATCTTGCAGCCGTTTTTGAAAGCATGATAGGGCTTTAATAAGATGGATGGCATCCTATTCATGTTGAAGGCACTTTTGTTTGATTTCTTGCCCATTTTTTCCTTTTTCTTCGTTTTATTTAGTTTTGCTGTTTTGAAGTCTTCTTTCTTCGTTTAATTTGATTTATTATTTTTTTTTTTTGACAACAAAAGTCACCGCCTGTTGTATTTTTTTTTTGTCAATCAAAGGAAGTGTTTGTTTTAAAATTTATTAAGTACATTTGAGTAGAGTACAACAGGCAGAAAAGGTGGATATGGATAGTATTGTAAGCGAATGAACCCTATCAATAAAATATGCAGTTTTCAAATATGACCTGTAGTTGATACCAGTTTTTTGGTGAACTCAGAATACGAACCCACATTTACAAGATATGAGAGTAGCTATATGGTACACAAGACTTTTATTTTCGATTTGTCTGTATACACCTAGATTATATTGATAAAATAAACAATGAGTACGGGTACTTATGTGGGTACAAGTTTATCAAAAGTGCAATATGCAACACAATATGGGCCTTCACAATTCAGTGTAAAAGGGCTAGTAAAACTGCTTAAGTTTATTTTTTTTAATATTTTTATATCGTAACACACGGACTCCAGTAACACTGACATTAGAGAGCTAGTCGATTGAAGCGAAACTTTATAAAGCTCGATTAGTAGCGTAGGACACTCGCCCTAGTCCACCTAGATTACGAAAACTCGATACGTATCTAGTGTATCAAACTTTTACATGTGCGGAACAAAAAAAAAAATACATGAACCATTTTAATGCTGTTCGAACTAAAATGTTTTATATTTTAATAAAGCATCTTACATTACTGTGAAACGACAAAATATAGCCTGCATAAAAGAAGGAGGGCAGTGAAATATACTTTCGACCATCCGTCTTAACGACTATTGACCACTGGAACTGGAGGCGCAACTGTAGTGCCGACCTGCTGCTCCGCTTTTCGTTGCATAACATCTTCAGAACCTGAAATAGATGAAATCTCTGTCTATTTTCCAAGATCATGCTAGGTATCTCAATGTGAACTTACCAATAGATTTAGGCAGTCGTAGGCACGTAACTCCTGTCCTAGATTTCGTATAAGAGCTGGAGGTGGAACTGTAGAGTTGACTTGCTATGCTGCTTCTCATTGTATAATATTTTTCCGGAAGCTTCAGTTGTCCTGTGAAGATTCGCTGGCTTCAGAACCTGAAAGAGAAGAAACTTTTGTCAAGTATTTTCTAAGGTCATGCTCGGTATCTTAATGTGAACTTACCAATAGATTTAGGCAGTCGTAGGCACATAACTCCTGTCCTGGATGGCATGTAGGAGCTATTGTCAGGTCTGCTGCAGCGATCCTTCTAAATTAAAGCTGAAAAAATAGAACAAGTTGAAGTTCAAGTGGAAGTGGATCCGCATCAAATTAGGAAGGACAAGCACCTAACTATAAATAGTGTATTAGAAATGAGAAATGCAGTGCAAATATAATTCTGTAAAAGAAATGTCTATTTATTAAAAGAACGATTTACTAGCAACAATTGATTACAGGGACGAATAACAATGAAAGCAAAAGCATGAACGAAGGAACATTAACTCAACAAAAATGTGGAATGCAAAAACAAGCTTGTATTTTTTCGCGAGCTGAATCCGAACCCAAAGTCTCATTTCTTTTCTAATTTGTATATATGTATTTTTTTTTTTATTATTATTATTCAATAATTTTGTTGACTTGGTTTCGGATTTAGCGCGCGAAAACCTACTAGTCTGCAAAAATAAACCACAGCTCGGGATGCTTCGAGTAGAGCCAAGGAGGGGAATGGTCGACTTCTTGTCTCACATTCCCTTGCTCGCTATTTCGCGTCGGAAGAGGGCCGAGGCCCTTGACCATATCCGCAAAAATTCTTGCGAATTTGGTCTCCTAAGTGGTGTATCATTGTGTGAGGTGTGATTGTAAATTATAAACATTTTAATTAAGTAGGTACTCACGATTGATTCAGCTGAGATGGGGCGAGGTTTCTTGATGTTTGTTCCCGAGAGTATCTTGCAGCCGTTTTTGAAAGCATGATAGGGCTTTAATAAGATGGATGGCATCCTATTCATGTTGAAGGCACTTTTGTTTGATTTCTTGTCCATTTTTTCCTTTTTCTTCGTTTTATTTAGTTTTGCTGTTTTGAAGTCTTCTTTCTTCGTTTAATTTGATTTATTATTTTTTTTTTTTGACAACAAAAGTCACCGCCTGTTGTATTTTTTTTTTTGTCAATCAAAGGAAGTGTTTGTTTTAAAATTTATTAAGTACATTTGAGTAGAGTACAACAGGCAGAAAAGGTGGATATGGATAGTATTGTAAGCGAATGAACCCTATCAATAAAATATGCAGTTTTCAAATATGACCTGTAGTTGATACCAGTTTTTTGGTGAACTCGGAATACGAACCCACATTTACAAGATATGAGAGTAGCTATATGGTACACAAGACTTTTATTTTCGATTTGTCTGTATACACCTAGATTATATTGATAAAATAAACAATGAGTACGGGTACTTATGTGGGTACAAGTTTATCAAAAGTGCAATATGCAACACAATATGGGCCTTCACAATTCAGTGTAAAAGGGCTAGTAAAACTGCTTAAGTTTATTTTTTTTTAATATTTTTATATCGTAACACACGGACTCCAGTAACACTGACATTAGAGAGCTAGTCGATTGAAGCGAAACTTTATAAAGCTCGATTAGTAGCGTAGGACACTCGCCCTAGTCCACCTAGATTACGAAAACTCGATACGTATCTAGTGTATCAAACTTTTACATGTGCGGAACAAAAAAAAAAATACATGAACCATTTTAATGCTGTTCGAACTAAAATGTTTTATATTTTAATAAAGCATCTTACATTACTGTGAAACGACAAAATATAGCCTGCATAAAAGAAGGAGGGCAGTGAAATATACTTTCGACCATCCGTCTTAACGACTATTGACCACTGGAACTGGAGGCGCAACTGTAGTGCCGACCTGCTGCTCCGCTTTTCGTTGCATAACATCTTCAGAACCTGAAATAGATGAAATCTCTGTCTATTTTCCAAGATCATGCTAGGTATCTCAATGTGAACTTACCAATAGATTTAGGCAGTCGTAGGCACGTAACTCCTGTCCTAGATTTCGTATAAGAGCTGGAGGTGGAACTGTAGAGTTGACTTGCTATGCTGCTTCTCATTGTATAATATTTTTCCGGAAGCTTCAGTTGTCCTGTGAAGATTCGCTGGCTTCAGAACCTGAAAGAGAAGAAACTTTTGTCAAGTATTTTCTAAGGTCATGCTCGGTATCTTAATGTGAACTTACCAATAGATTTAGGCAGTCGTAGGCACATAACTCCTGTCCTGGATGGCATGTAGGAGCTATTGTCAGGTCTGCTGCAGCGATCCTTCTAAATTAAAGCTGAAAAAATAGAACAAGTTGAAGTTCAAGTGGAAGTGGATCCGCATCAAATTAGGAAGGACAAGCACCTAACTATAAATAGTGTATTAGAAATGAGAAATGCAGTGCAAATATAATTCTGTAAAAGAAATGTCTATTTATTAAAAGAACGATTTACTAGCAACAATTGATTACAGGGACGAATAACAATGAAAGCAAAAGCATGAACGAAGGAACATTAACTCAACAAAAATGTGGAATGCAAAAACAAGCTTGTATTTTTTCGCGAGCTGAATCCGAACCCAAAGTCTCATTTCTTTTCTAATTTGTATATATGTATTTTTTTTTTTATTATTATTATTCAATAATTTTGTTGACTTGGTTTCGGATTTAGCGCGCGAAAACCTACTAGTCTGCAAAAATAAACCACAGCTCGGGATGCTCCGAGTAGAGCCAAGGAGGGGAATGGTCGACTTCTTGTCTCACATTCCCTTGCTCGCTATTTCGCGTCGGAAGAGGGCCGAGGCCCTTGACCATATCCGCAAAAATTCTTGCGAATTTGGTCTCCTAAGTGGTGTATCATTGTGTGAGGTGTGATTGTAAATTATAAACATTTTAATTAAGTAGGTACTCACGATTGATTCAGCTGAGATGGGGCGAGGTTTCTTGATGTTTGTTCCCGAGAGTATCTTGCAGCCGTTTTTGAAAGCATGATAGGGCTTTAATAAGATGGATGGCATCCTATTCATGTTGAAGGCACTTTTGTTTGATTTCTTGTCCATTTTTTCCTTTTTCTTCGTTTTATTTAGTTTTGCTGTTTTGAAGTCTTCTTTCTTCGTTTAATTTGATTTATTATTTTTTTTTTTTGACAACAAAAGTCACCGCCTGTTGTATTTTTTTTTTTGTCAATCAAAGGAAGTGTTTGTTTTAAAATTTATTAAGTACATTTGAGTAGAGTACAACAGGCAGAAAAGGTGGATATGGATAGTATTGTAAGCGAATGAACCCTATCAATAAAATATGCAGTTTTCAAATATGACCTGTAGTTGATACCAGTTTTTTGGTGAACTCGGAATACGAACCCACATTTACAAGATATGAGAGTAGCTATATGGTACACAAGACTTTTATTTTCGATTTGTCTGTATACACCTAGATTATATTGATAAAATAAACAATGAGTACGGGTACTTATGTGGGTACAAGTTTATCAAAAGTGCAATATGCAACACAATATGGGCCTTCACAATTCAGTGTAAAAGGGCTAGTAAAACTGCTTAAGTTTATTTTTTTTTTAATATTTTTATATCGTAACACACGGACTCCAGTAACACTGACATTAGAGAGCTAGTCGATTGAAGCGAAACTTTATAAAGCTCGATTAGTAGCGTAGGACACTCGCCCTAGTCCACCTAGATTACGAAAACTCGATACGTATCTAGTGTATCAAACTTTTACATGTGCGGAACAAAAAAAAAAATACATGAACCATTTTAATGCTGTTCGAACTAAAATGTTTTATATTTTAATAAAGCATCTTACATTACTGTGAAACGACAAAATATAGCCTGCATAAAAGAAGGAGGGCAGTGAAATATACTTTCGACCATCCGTCTTAACGACTATTGACCACTGGAACTGGAGGCGCAACTGTAGTGCCGACCTGCTGCTCCGCTTTTCGTTGCATAACATCTTCAGAACCTGAAATAGATGAAATCTCTGTCTATTTTCCAAGATCATGCTAGGTATCTCAATGTGAACTTACCAATAGATTTAGGCAGTCGTAGGCACGTAACTCCTGTCCTAGATTTCGTATATGAGCTGGAGGTGGAACTGTAGAGTTGACTTGCTATGCTGCTTCTCATTGTATAATATTTTTCCGGAAGCTTCAGTTGTCCTGTGAAGATTCGCTGGCTTCAGAACCTGAAAGAGAAGAAACTTTTGTCAAGTATTTTCTAAGGTCATGCTCGGTATCTTAATGTGAACTTACCAATAGATTTAGGCAGTCGTAGGCACATAACTCCTGTCCTGGATGTCATGTAGGAGCTATTGTCAGGTCTGCTGCAGCGATCCTTCTAAATTAAAGCTGAAAAAATAGAACAAGTTGAAGTTCAAGTGGAAGTGGATCCGCATCAAATTAGGAAGGACAAGCACCTAACTATAAATAGTGTATTAGAAATGAGAAATGCAGTGCAAATATAATTCTGTAAAAGAAATGTCTATTTATTAAAAGAACGATTTACTAGCAACAATTGATTACAGGGACGAATAACAATGAAAGCAAAAGCATGAACGAAGGAACATTAACTCAACAAAAATGTGGAATGCAAAAACAAGCTTGTATTTTTTCGCGAGCTGAATCCGAACCCAAAGTCTCATTTCTTTTCTAATTTGTATATATGTATTTTTTTTTTATCATTATTATTCAATAATTTTGTTGACTTGGTTTCGGATTTAGCGCGCGAAAACCTACTAGTCTGCAAAAATAAACCACAGCTCGGGATGCTCCGAGTAGAGCCAAGGAGGGGAATGGTCGACTTCTTGTCTCACATTCCCTTGCTCGCTATTTCGCGTCGGAAGAGGGCCGAGGCCCTTGACCATATCCGCAACAATTCTTGCGAATTTGGTCTCCTAAGTGGTGTATCATTGTGTGAGGTGTGATTGTAAATTATAAACATTTTAATTAAGTAGGTACTCACGATTGATTCAGCTGAGATGGGGCGAGGTTTCTTGATGTTTGTTCCCGAGAGTATCTTGCAGCCGTTTTTGAAAGCATGATAGGGCTTTAATAAGATGGATGGCATCCTATTCATGTTGAAGGCACTTTTGTTTGATTTCTTGTCCATTTTTTCCTTTTTCTTCGTTTTATTTAGTTTTGCTGTTTTGAAGTCTTCTTTCTTCGTTTAATTTGATTTATTATTTTTTTTTTTTTGACAACAAAAGTCACCGCCTGTTGTATTTTTTTTTTGTCAATCAAAGGAAGTGTTTGTTTTAAAATTTATTAAGTACATTTGAGTAGAGTACAACAGGCAGAAAAGGTGGATATGGATAGTATTGTAAGCGAATGAACCCTATCAATAAAATATGCAGTTTTCAAATATGACCTGTAGTTGATACCAGTTTTTTGGTGAACTCGGAATACGAACCCACATTTACAAGATATGAGAGTAGCTATATGGTACACAAGACTTTTATTTTCGATTTGTCTGTATACACCTAGATTATATTGATAAAATAAACAATGAGTACGGGTACTTATGTGGGTACAAGTTTATCAAAAGTGCAATATGCAACACAATATGGGCCTTCACAATTCAGTGTAAAAGGGCTAGTAAAACTGCTTAAGTTTATTTTTTTTAATATTTTTATATCGTAACACACGGACTCCAGTAACACTGACATTAGAGAGCTAGTCGATTGAAGCGAAACTTTATAAAGCTCGATTAGTAGCGTAGGACACTCGCCCTAGTCCACCTAGATTACGAAAACTCGATACGTATCTAGTGTATCAAACTTTTACATGTGCGGAACAAAAAAAAAAATACATGAACCATTTTAATGCTGTTCGAACTAAAATGTTTTATATTTTAATAAAGCATCTTACATTACTGTGAAACGACAAAATATAGCCTGTATAAAAGAAGGAGGGCAGTGAAATATACTTTCGACCATCCGTCTTAACGACTATTGACCACTGGAACTGGAGGCGCAACTGTAGTGCCGACCTGCTGCTCCGCTTTTCGTTGCATAACATCTTCAGAACCTGAAATAGATGAAATCTCTGTCTATTTTCCAAGATCATGCTAGGTATCTCAATGTGAACTTACCAATAGATTTAGGCAGTCGTAGGCACGTAACTCCTGTCCTAGATTTCGTATAAGAGCTGGAGGTGGAACTGTAGAGTTGACTTGCTATGCTGCTTCTCATTGTATAATATTTTTCCGGAAGCTTCAGTTGTCCTGTGAAGATTCGCTGGCTTCAGAACCTGAAAGAGAAGAAACTTTTGTCAAGTATTTTCTAAGGTCATGCTCGGTATCTTAATGTGAACTTACCAATAGATTTAGGCAGTCGTAGGCACATAACTCCTGTCCTGGATGTCATGTAGGAGCTATTGTCAGGTCTGCTGCAGCGATCCTTCTAAATTAAAGCTGAAAAAATAGAACAAGTTGAAGTTCAAGTGGAAGTGGATCCGCATCAAATTAGGAAGGACAAGCACCTAACTATAAATAGTGTATTAGAAATGAGAAATGCAGTGCAAATATAATTCTGTAAAAGAAATGTCTATTTATTAAAAGAACGATTTACTAGCAACAATTGATTACAGGGACGAATAACAATGAAAGCAAAAGCATGAACGAAGGAACATTAACTCAACAAAAATGTGGAATGCAAAAACAAGCTTGTATTTTTTCGCGAGCTGAATCCGAACCCAAAGTCTCATTTCTTTTCTAATTTGTATATATGTATTTTTTTTTTATTATTATTATTCAATAATTTTGTTGACTTGGTTTCGGATTTAGTGCGCGAAAACCTACTAGTCTGCAAAAATAAACCACAGCTCGGGATGCTCCGAATAGAGCCAAGGAGGGGAATGGTCGACTTCTTGTCTCACATTCCCTTGCTCGCTATTTCGCGTCGGAAGAGGGCCGAGGCCCTTGACCATATCCGCAACAATTCTTGCGAATTTGGTCTCCTAAGTGGTGTATCATTGTGTGAGGTGTGATTGTAAATTATAAACATTTTAATTAAGTAGGTACTCACGATTGATTCAGCTGAGATGGGGCGAGGTTTCTTGATGTTTGTTCCCGAGAGTATCTTGCAGCCGTTTTTGAAAGCATGATAGGGCTTTAATAAGATGGATGGCATCCTATTCATGTTGAAGGCACTTTTGTTTGATTTCTTGTCCATTTTTTCCTTTTTCTTCGTTTTATTTAGTTTTGCTGTTTTGAAGTCTTCTTTCTTCGTTTAATTTGATTTATTATTTTTTTTTTTTGACAACAAAAGTCACCGCCTGTTGTATTTTTTTTTTGTCAATCAAAGGAAGTGTTTGTTTTAAAATTTATTAAGTACATTTGAGTAGAGTACAACAGGCAGAAAAGGTGGATATGGATAGTATTGTAAGCGAATGAACCCTATCAATAAAATATGCAGTTTTCAAATATGACCTGTAGTTGATACCAGTTTTTTGGTGAACTCGGAATACGAACCCACATTTACAAGATATGAGAGTAGCTATATGGTACACCAGACTTTTATTTTCGATTTGTCTGTATACACCTAGATTATATTGATAAAATAAACAATGAGTACGGGTACTTATGTGGGTACAAGTTTATCAAAAGTGCAATATGCAACACAATATGGGCCTTCACAATTCAGTGTAAAAGGGCTAGTAAAACTGCTTAAGTTTATTTTTTTTAATATTTTTATATCGTAACACACGGACTCCAGTAACACTGACATTAGAGAGCTAGTCGATTGAAGCGAAACTTTATAAAGCTCGATTAGTAGCGTAGGACACTCGCCCTAGTCCACCTAGATTACGAAAACTCGATACGTATCTAGTGTATCAAACTTTTACATGTGCGGAACAAAAAAAAAATACATGAACCATTTTAATGCTGTTCGAACTAAAATGTTTTATATTTTAATAAAGCATCTTACATTACTGTGAAACGACAAAATATAGCCTGCATAAAAGAAGGAGGGCAGTGAAATATACTTTCGACCATCCGTCTTAACGACTATTGACCACTGGAACTGGAGGCGCAACTGTAGTGCCGACCTGCTGCTCCGCTTTTCGTTGCATAACATCTTCAGAACCTGAAATAGATGAAATCTCTGTCTATTTTCCAAGATCATGCTAGGTATCTCAATGTGAACTTACCAATAGATTTAGGCAGTCGTAGGCACGTAACTCCTGTCCTAGATTTCGTATAAGAGCTGGAGGTGGAACTGTAGAGTTGACTTGCTATGCTGCTTCTCATTGTATAATATTTTTCCGGAAGCTTCAGTTGTCCTGTGAAGATTCGCTGGCTTCAGAACCTGAAAGAGAAGAAACTTTTGTCAAGTATTTTCTAAGGTCATGCTCGGTATCTTAATGTGAACTTACCAATAGATTTAGGCAGTCGTAGGCACATAACTCCTGTCCTGGATGTCATGTAGGAGCTATTGTCAGGTCTGCTGCAGCGATCCTTCTAAATTAAAGCTGAAAAAGTAGAACAAGTTGAAGTTCAAGTGGAAGTGGATCCGCATCAAATTAGGAAGGACAAGCACCTAACTATAAATAGTGTATTAGAAATGAGAAATGCAGTGCAAATATAATTCTGTAAAAGAAATGTCTATTTATTAAAAGAACGATTTACTAGCAACAATTGATTACAGGGACGAATAACAATGAAAGCAAAAGCATGAACGAAGGAACATTAACTCAACAAAAATGTGGAATGCAAAAACAAGCTTGTATTTTTTCGCGAGCTGAATCCGAACCCAAAGTCTCATTTCTTTTCTAATTTGTATATATGTATTTTTTTTTTATTATTATTATTCAATAATTTTGTTGACTTGGTTTCGGATTTAGCGCGCGAAAACCTACTAGTCTGCAAAAATAAACCACAGCTCGGGATGCTCCGAGTAGAGCCAAGGAGGGGAATGGTCGACTTCTTGTCTCACATTCCCTTGCTCGCTATTTCGCGTCGGAAGAGGGCCGAGGCCCTTGACCATATCCGCAACAATTCTTGCGAATTTGGTCTCCTAAGTGGTGTATCATTGTGTGAGGTGTGATTGTAAATTATAAACATTTTAATTAAGTAGGTACTCACGATTGATTCAGCTGAGATGGGGCGAGGTTTCTTGATGTTTGTTCCCGAGAGTATCTTGCAGCCGTTTTTGAAAGCATGATAGGGCTTTAATAAGATGGATGGCATCCTATTCATGTTGAAGGCCCTTTTGTTTGATTTCTTGTCCATTTTTTCCTTTTTCTTCGTTTTATTTAGTTTTGCTGTTTTGAAGTCTTCTTTCTTCGTTTAATTTGATTAATTATTTTTTTTTTTTTGACAACAAAAGTCACCGCCTGTTGTATTTTTTTTTTTTGTCAATCAAAGGAAGTGTTTGTTTTAAAATTTATTAAGTACATTTGAGTAGAGTACAACAGGCAGAAAAGGTGGATATGGATAGTATTGTAAGCGAATGAACCCTATCAATAAAATATGCAGTTTTCAAATATGACCTGTAGTTGATACCAGTTTTTTGGTGAACTCGGAATACGAACCCACATTTACAAGATATGAGAGTAGCTATATGGTACACAAGACTTTTATTTTCGATTTGTCTGTATACACCTAGATTATATTGATAAAATAAACAATGAGTACGGGTACTTATGTGGGTACAAGTTTATCAAAAGTGCAATATGCAACACAATATGGGCCTTCACAATTCAGTGTAAAAGGGCTAGTAAAACTGCTTAAGTTTATTTTTTTTAATATTTTTATATCGTAACACACGGACTCCAGTAACACTGACATTAGAGAGCTAGTCGATTGAAGCGAAACTTTATAAAGCTCGATTAGTAGCGTAGGACACTCGCCCTAGTCCACCTAGATTACGAAAACTCGATACGTATCTAGTGTATCAAACTTTTACATGTGCGGAACAAAAAAAAAAATACATGAACCATTTTAATGCTGTTCGAACTAAAATGTTTTATATTTTAATAAAGCATCTTACATTACTGTGAAACGACAAAATATAGCCTGCATAAAAGAAGGAGGGCAGTGAAATATACTTTCGACCATCCGTCTTAACGACTATTGACCACTGGAACTGGAGGCGCAACTGTAGTGCCGACCTGCTGCTCCGCTTTTCGTTGCATAACATCTTCAGAACCTGAAATAGATGAAATCTCTGTCTATTTTCCAAGATCATGCTAGGTATCTCAATGTGAACTTACCAATAGATTTAGGCAGTCGTAGGCACGTAACTCCTGTCCTAGATTTCGTATAAGAGCTGGAAGTGGAACTGTAGAGTTGACTTGCTATGCTGCTTCTCATTGTATAATATTTTTCCGGAAGCTTCAGTTGTCCTGTGAAGATTCGCTGGCTTCAGAACCTGAAAGAGAAGAAACTTTTGTCAAGTATTTTCTAAGGTCATGCTCGGTATCTTAAGGTGAACTTACCAATAGATTTAGGCAGTCGTAGGCACATAACTCCTGTCCTGGATGTCATGTAGGAGCTATTGTCAGGTCTGCTGCAGCGATCCTTCTAAATTAAAGCTGAAAAAGTAGAACAAGTTGAAGTTCAAGTGGAAGTGGATCCGCATCAAATTAGGAAGGACAAGCACCTAACTATAAATAGTGTATTAGAAATGAGAAATGCAGTGCAAATATAATTCTGTAAAAGAAATGCCTATTTATTAAAAGAACGATTTACTAGCAACAATTGATTACAGGGACGAATAACAATGAAAGCAAAAGCATGAACGAAGGAACATTAACTCAACAAAAATGTGGAATGCAAAAACAAGCTTGTATTTTTTCGCGAGCTGAATCCGAACCCAAAGTCTCATTTCTTTTCTAATTTGTATATATGTATTTTTTTTTTATTATTATTATTCAATAATTTTGTTGACTTGGTTTCGGATTTAGCGCGCGAAAACCTACTAGTCTGCAAAAATAAACCACAGCTCGGGATGCTCCGAGTAGAGCCAAGGAGGGGAATGGTCGACTTCTTGTCTCACATTCCCTTGCTCGCTATTTCGCGTCGGAAGAGGGCCGAGGCCCTTGACCATATCCGCAACAATTCTTGCGAATTTGGTCTCCTAAGTGGTGTATCATTGTGTGAGGTGTGATTGTAAATTATAAACATTTTAATTAAGTAGGTACTCACGATTGATTCAGCTGAGATGGGGCGAGGTTTCTTGATGTTTGTTCCCGAGAGTATCTTGCAGCCGTTTTTGAAAGCATGATAGGGCTTTAATAAGATGGATGGCATCCTATTCATGTTGAAGGCACTTTTGTTTGATTTCTTGTCCATTTTTTCCTTTTTCTTCGTTTTATTTAGTTTTGCTGTTTTGAAGTCTTCTTTCTTCGTTTAATTTGATTTATTATTTTTTTTTTTTGACAACAAAAGTCACCGCCTGTTGTATTTTTTTTTTGTCAATCAAAGGAAGTGTTTGTTTTAAAATTTATTAAGTACATTTGAGTAGAGTACAACAGGCAGAAAAGGTGGATATGGATAGTATTGTAAGCGAATGAACCCTATCAATAAAATATGCAGTTTTCAAATATGACCTGTAGTTGATACCAGTTTTTTGGTGAACTCGGAATACGAACCCACATTTACAAGATATGAGAGTAGCTATATGGTACACAAGACTTTTATTTTCGATTTGTCTGTATACACCTAGATTATATTGATAAAATAAACAATGAGTACGGGTACTTATGTGGGTACAAGTTTATCAAAAGTGCAATATGCAACACAATATGGGCCTTCACAATTCAGTGTAAAAGGGCTAGTAAAACTGCTTAAGTTTATTTTTTTTAATATTTTTATATCGTAACACACGGACTCCAGTAACACTGACATTAGAGAGCTAGTCGATTGAAGCGAAACTTTATAAAGCTCGATTAGTAGCGTAGGACACTCGCCCTAGTCCACCTAGATTACGAAAACTCGATACGTATCTAGTGTATCAAACTTTTACATGTGCGGAACAAAAAAAAAAATACATGAACCATTTTAATGCTGTTCGAACTAAAATGTTTTATATTTTAATAAAGCATCTTACATTACTGTGAAACGACAAAATATAGCCTGCATAAAAGAAGGAGGGCAGTGAAATATACTTTCGACCATCCGTCTTAACGACTATTGACCACTGGAACTGGAGGCGCAACTGTAGTGCCGACCTGCTGCTCCGCTTTTCGTTGCATAACATCTTCAGAACCTGAAATAGATGAAATCTCTGTCTATTTTCCAAGATCATGCTAGGTATCTCAATGTGAACTTACCAATAGATTTAGGCAGTCGTAGGCACGTAACTCCTGTCCTAGATTTCGTATAAGAGCTGGAAGTGGAACTGTAGAGTTGACTTGCTATGCTGCTTCTCATTGTATAATATTTTTCCGGAAGCTTCAGTTGTCCTGTGAAGATTCGCTGGCTTCAGAACCTGAAAGAGAAGAAACTTTTGTCAAGTATTTTCTAAGGTCATGCTCGGTATCTTAATGTGAACTTACCAATAGATTTAGGCAGTCGTAGGCACATAACTCCTGTCCTGGATGTCATGTAGGAGCTATTGTCAGGTCTGCTGCAGCGATCCTTCTAAATTAAAGCTGAAAAAGTAGAACAAGTTGAAGTTCAAGTGGAAGTGGATCCGCATCAAATTAGGAAGGACAAGCACCTAACTATAAATAGTGTATTAGAAATGAGAAATGCAGTGCAAATATAATTCTGTAAAAGAAATGTCTATTTATTAAAAGAACGATTTACTAGCAACAATTGATTACAGGGACGAATAACAATGAAAGCAAAAGCATGAACGAAGGAACATTAACTCAACAAAAATGTGGAATGCAAAAACAAGCTTGTATTTTTTCGCGAGCTGAATCCGAACCCAAAGTCTCATTTCTTTTCTAATTTGTATATATGTATTTTTTTTTTTATTATTATTATTCAATAATTTTGTTGACTTGGTTTCGGATTTAGCGCGCGAAAACCTACTAGTCTGCAAAAATAAACCACAGCTCGGGATGCTCCGAATAGAGCCAAGGAGGGGAATGGTCGACTTCTTGTCTCACATTCCCTTGCTCGCTATTTCGCGTCGGAAGAGGGCCGAGGCCCTTGACCATATCCGCAACAATTCTTGCGAATTTGGTCTCCTAAGTGGTGTATCATTGTGTGAGGTGTGATTGTAAATTATAAACATTTTAATTAAGTAGGTACTCACGATTGATTCAGCTGAGATGGGGCGAGGTTTCTTGATGTTTGTTCCCGAGAGTATCTTGCAGCCGTTTTTGAAAGCATGATAGGGCTTTAATAAGATGGATGGCATCCTATTCATGTTGAAGGCACTTTTGTTTGATTTCTTGTCCATTTTTTCCTTTTTCTTCGTTTTATTTAGTTTTGCTGTTTTGAAGTCTTCTTTCTTCGTTTAATTTGATTTATTATTTTTTTTTTTTGACAACAAAAGTCACCGCCTGTTGTATTTTTTTTTTGTCAATCAAAGGAAGTGTTTGTTTTAAAATTTATTAAGTACATTTGAGTAGAGTACAACAGGCAGAAAAGGTGGATATGGATAGTATTGTAAGCGAATGAACCCTATCAATAAAATATGCAGTTTTCAAATATGACCTGTAGTTGATACCAGTTTTTTGGTGAACTCGGAATACGAACCCACATTTACAAGATATGAGAGTAGCTATATGGTACACAAGACTTTTATTTTCGATTTGTCTGTATACACCTAGATTATATTGATAAAATAAACAATGAGTACGGGTACTTATGTGGGTACAAGTTTATCAAAAGTGCAATATGCAACACAATATGGGCCTTCACAATTCAGTGTAAAAGGGCTAGTAAAACTGCTTAAGTTTATTTTTTTTAATATTTTTATATCGTAACACACGGACTCCAGTAACACTGACATTAGAGAGCTAGTCGATTGAAGCGAAACTTTATAAAGCTCGATTAGTAGCGTAGGACACTCGCCCTAGTCCACCTAGATTACGAAAACTCGATACGTATCTAGTGTATCAAACTTTTACATGTGCGGAACAAAAAAAAAATACATGAACCATTTTAATGCTGTTCGAACTAAAATGTTTTATATTTAATAAAGCATCTTACATTACTGTGAAACGACAAAATATAGCCTGCATAAAAGAAGGAGGGCAGTGAAATATACTTTCGACCATCCGTCTTAACGACTATTGACCACTGGAACTGGAGGCGCAACTGTAGTGCCGACCTGCTGCTCCGCTTTTCGTTGCATAACATCTTCAGAACCTGAAATAGATGAAATCTCTGTCTATTTTCCAAGATCATGCTAGGTATCTCAATGTGAACTTACCAATAGATTTAGGCAGTCGTAGGCACGTAACTCCTGTCCTAGATTTCGTATAAGAGCTGGAAGTGGAACTGTAGAGTTGACTTGCTATGCTGCTTCTCATTGTATAATATTTTTCCGGAAGCTTCAGTTGTCCTGTGAAGATTCGCTGGCTTCAGAACCTGAAAGAGAAGAAACTTTTGTCAAGTATTTTCTAAGGTCATGCTCGGTATCTTAATGTGAACTTACCAATAGATTTAGGCAGTCGTAGGCACATAACTCCTGTCCTGGATGTCATGTAGGAGCTATTGTCAGGTCTGCTGCAGCGATCCTTCTAAATTAAAGCTGAAAAAGTAGAACAAGTTGAAGTTCAAGTGGAAGTGGATCCGCATCAAATTAGGAAGGACAAGCACCTAACTATAAATAGTGTATTAGAAATGAGAAATGCAGTGCAAATATAATTCTGTAAAAGAAATGTCTATTTATTAAAAGAACGATTTACTAGCAACAATTGATTACAGGGACGAATAACAATGAAAGCAAAAGCATGAACGAAGGAACATTAACTCAACAAAAATGTGGAATGCAAAAACAAGCTTGTATTTTTTCGCGAGCTGAATCCGAACCCAAAGTCTCATTTCTTTTCTAATTTGTATATATGTATTTTTTTTTTTATTATTATTATTCAATAATTTTGTTGACTTGGTTTCGGATTTAGCGCGCGAAAACCTACTAGTCTGCAAAAATAAACCACAGCTCGGGATGCTCCGAATAGAGCCAAGGAGGGGAATGGTCGACTTCTTGTCTCACATTCCCTTGCTCGCTATTTCGCGTCGGAAGAGGGCCGAGGCCCTTGACCATATCCGCAACAATTCTTGCGAATTTGGTCTCCTAAGTGGTGTATCATTGTGTGAGGTGTGATTGTAAATTATAAACATTTTAATTAAGTAGGTACTCACGATTGATTCAGCTGAGATGGGGCGAGGTTTCTTGATGTTTGTTCCCGAGAGTATCTTGCAGCCGTTTTTGAAAGCATGATAGGGCTTTAATAAGATGGATGGCATCCTATTCATGTTGAAGGCACTTTTGTTTGATTTCTTGTCCATTTTTTCCTTTTTCTTCGTTTTATTTAGTTTTGCTGTTTTGAAGTCTTCTTTCTTCGTTTAATTTGATTTATTATTTTTTTTTTTTGACAACAAAAGTCACCGCCTGTTGTATTTTTTTTTTGTCAATCAAAGGAAGTGTTTGTTTTAAAATTTATTAAGTACATTTGAGTAGAGTACAACAGGCAGAAAAGGTGGATATGGATAGTATTGTAAGCGAATGAACCCTATCAATAAAATATGCAGTTTTCAAATATGACCTGTAGTTGATACCAGTTTTTTGGTGAACTCGGAATACGAACCCACATTTACAAGATATGAGAGTAGCTATATGGTACACAAGACTTTTATTTTCGATTTGTCTGTATACACCTAGATTATATTGATAAAATAAACAATGAGTACGGGTACTTATGTGGGTACAAGTTTATCAAAAGTGCAATATGCAACACAATATGGGCCTTCACAATTCAGTGTAAAAGGGCTAGTAAAACTGCTTAAGTTTATTTTTTTTAATATTTTTATATCGTAACACACGGACTCCAGTAACACTGACATTAGAGAGCTAGTCGATTGAAGCGAAACTTTATAAAGCTCGATTAGTAGCGTAGGACACTCGCCCTAGTCCACCTAGATTACGAAAACTCGATACGTATCTAGTGTATCAAACTTTTACATGTGCGGAACAAAAAAAAAATACATGAACCATTTTAATGCTGTTCGAACTAAAATGTTTTATATTTTAATAAAGCATCTTACATTACTGTGAAACGACAAAATATAGCCTGCATAAAAGAAGGAGGGCAGATCATGCTAGGTATCTCATCTCGACCATCCGTCTTAACGACTATTGACCACTGGAACTGGAGGCGCAACTGTAGTGCCGACCTGCTGCTCCGCTTTTCGTTGCATAACATCTTCAGAACCTGAAATAGATGAAATCTCTGTCTATTTTCCAAGATCATGCTAGGTATCTCAATGTGAACTTACCAATAGATTTAGGCAGTCGTAGGCACGTAACTCCTGTCCTAGATTTCGTATAAGAGCTGGAGGTGGAACTGTAGAGTTGACTTGCTATGCTGCTTCTCATTGTATAATATTTTTCCGGAAGCTTCAGTTGTCCTGTGAAGATTCGCTGGCTTCAGAACCTGAAAGAGAAGAAACTTTTGTCAAGTATTTTCTAAGGTCATGCTCGGTATCTTAATGTGAACTTACCAATAGATTTAGGCAGTCGTAGGCACATAACTCCTGTCCTGGATGTCATGTAGGAGCTATTGTCAGGTCTGCTGCAGCGATCCTTCTAAATTAAAGCTGAAAAAATAGAACAAGTTGAAGTTCAAGTGGAAGTGGATCCGCATCAAATTAGGAAGGACAAGCACCTTACTATAAATAGTGTATTAGAAATGAGAAATGCAGTGCAAATATAATTCTGTAAAAGAAATGTCTATTTATTAAAAGAACGATTTACTAGCAACAATTGATTACAGGGACGAATAACAATGAAAGCAAAAGCATGAACGAAGGAACATTAACTCAACAAAAATGTGGAATGCAAAAACAAGCTTGTATTTTTTCGCGAGCTGAATCCGAACCCAAAGTCTCATTTCTTTTCTAATTTGTATATATGTATTTTTTTTTTATTATTATTATTCAATAATTTTGTTGACTTGGTTTCGGATTTAGCGCGCGAAAACCTACTAGTCTGCAAAAATAAACCACAGCTCGGGATGCTCCGAGTAGAGCCAAGGAGGGGAATGGTCGACTTCTTGTCTCACATTCCCTTGCTCGCTATTTCGCGTCGGAAGAGGGCCGAGGCCCTTGACCATATCCGCAACAATTCTTGCGAATTTGGTCTCCTAAGTGGTGTATCATTGTGTGAGGTGTGATTGTAAATTATAAACATTTTAATTAAGTAGGTACTCACGATTGATTCAGCTGAGATGGGGCGAGGTTTCTTGATGTTTGTTCCCGAGAGTATCTTGCAGCCGTTTTTGAAAGCATGATAGGGCTTTAATAAGATGGATGGCATCCTATTCATGTTGAAGGCACTTTTGTTTGATTTCTTGTCCATTTTTTCCTTTTTCTTCGTTTTATTTAGTTTTGCTGTTTTGAAGTCTTCTTTCTTCGTTTAATTTGATTAATTATTTTTTTTTTTTTGACAACAAAAGTCACCGCCTGTTGTATTTTTTTTTTGTCAATCAAAGGAAGTGTTTGTTTTAAAATTTATTAAGTACATTTGAGTAGAGTACAACAGGCAGAAAAGGTGGATATGGATAGTATTGTAAGCGAATGAACCCTATCAATAAAATATGCAGTTTTCAAATATGACCTGTAGTTGATACCAGTTTTTTGGTGAACTCGGAATACGAACCCACATTTACAAGATATGAGAGTAGCTATATGGTACACAAGACTTTTATTTTCGATTTGTCTGTATACACCTAGATTATATTGATAAAATAAACAATGAGTACGGGTACTTATGTGGGTACAAGTTTATCAAAAGTGCAATATGCAACACAATATGGGCCTTCACAATTCAGTGTAAAAGGGCTAGTAAAACTGCTTAAGTTTATTTTTTTTAATATTTTTATATCGTAACACACGGACTCCAGTAACACTGACATTAGAGAGCTAGTCGATTGAAGCGAAACTTTATAAAGCTCGATTAGTAGCGTAGGACACTCGCCCTAGTCCACCTAGATTACGAAAACTCGATACGTATCTAGTGTATCAAACTTTTACATGTGCGGAACAAAAAAAAAAATACATGAACCATTTTAATGCTGTTCGAACTAAAATGTTTTATATTTTAATAAAGCATCTTACATTACTGTGAAACGACAAAATATAGCCTGCATAAAAGAAGGAGGGCAGTGAAATATACTTTCGACCATCCGTCTTAACGACTATTGACCACTGGAACTGGAGGCGCAACTGTAGTGCCGACCTGCTGCTCCGCTTTTCGTTGCATAACATCTTCAGAACCTGAAATAGATGAAATCTCTGTCTATTTTCCAAGATCATGCTAGGTATCTCAATGTGAACTTACCAATAGATTTAGGCAGTCGTAGGCACGTAACTCCTGTCCTAGATTTCGTATAAGAGCTGGAAGTGGAACTGTAGAGTTGACTTGCTATGCTGCTTCTCATTGTATAATATTTTTCCGGAAGCTTCAGTTGTCCTGTGAAGATTCGCTGGCTTCAGAACCTGAAAGAGAAGAAACTTTTGTCAAGTATTTTCTAAGGTCATGCTCGGTATCTTAATGTGAACTTACCAATAGATTTAGGCAGTCGTAGGCACATAACTCCTGTCCTGGATGTCATGTAGGAGCTATTGTCAGGTCTGCTGCAGCGATCCTTCTAAATTAAAGCTGAAAAAGTAGAACAAGTTGAAGTTCAAGTGGAAGTGGATCCGCATCAAATTAGGAAGGACAAGCACCTAACTATAAATAGTGTATTAGAAATGAGAAATGCAGTGCAAATATAATTCTGTAAAAGAAATGTCTATTTATTAAAAGAACGATTTACTAGCAACAATTGATTATAGGGACGAATAACAATGAAAGCAAAAGCATGAACGAAGGAACATTAACTCAACAAAAATGTGGAATGCAAAAACAAGCTTGTATTTTTTCGCGAGCTGAATCCGAACCCAAAGTCTCATTTCTTTTCTAATTTGTATATATGTATTTTTTTTTTTATTATTATTATTCAATAATTTTGTTGACTTGGTTTCGGATTTAGCGCGCGAAAACCTACTAGTCTGCAAAAATAAACCACAGCTCGGGATGCTCCGAGTAGAGCCAAGGAGGGGAATGGTCGACTTCTTGTCTCACATTCCCTTGCTCGCTATTTCGCGTCGGAAGAGGGCCGAGGCCCTTGACCATATCCGCAACAATTCTTGCGAATTTGGTCTCCTAAGTGGTGTATCATTGTGTGAGGTGTGATTGTAAATTATAAACATTTTAATTAAGTAGGTACTCACGATTGATTCAGCTGAGATGGGGCGAGGTTTCTTGATGTCTGTTCCCGAGAGTATCTTGCAGCCGTTTTTGAAAGCATGATAGGGCTTTAATAAGATGGATGGCATCCTATTCATGTTGAAGGCACTTTTGTTTGATTTCTTGTCCATTTTTTCCTTTTTCTTCGTTTTATTTAGTTTTGCTGTTTTGAAGTCTTCTTTCTTCGTTTAATTTGATTTATTATTTTTTTTTTTTGACAACAAAAGTCACCGCCTGTTGTATTTTTTTTTTGTCAATCAAAGGAAGTGTTTGTTTTAAAATTTATTAAGTACATTTGAGTAGAGTACAACAGGCAGAAAAGGTGGATATGGATAGTATTGTAAGCGAATGAACCCTATCAATAAAATATGCAGTTTTCAAATATGACCTGTAGTTGATACCAGTTTTTTGGTGAACTCGGAATACGAACCCACATTTACAAGATATGAGAGTAGCTATATGGTACACAAGACTTTTATTTTCGATTTGTCTGTATACACCTAGATTATATTGATAAAATAAACAATGAGTACGGGTACTTATGTGGGTACAAGTTTATCAAAAGTGCAATATGCAACACAATATGGGCCTTCACAATTCAGTGTAAAAGGGCTAGTAAAACTGCTTAAGTTTATTTTTTTTAATATTTTTATATCGTAACACACGGACTCCAGTAACACTGACATTAGAGAGCTAGTCGATTGAAGCGAAACTTTATAAAGCTCGATTAGTAGCGTAGGACACTCGCCCTAGTCCACCTAGATTACGAAAACTCGATACGTATCTAGTGTATCAAACTTTTACATGTGCGGAACAAAAAAAAAAATACATGAACCATTTTAATGCTGTTCGAACTAAAATGTTTTATATTTTAATAAAGCATCTTACATTACTGTGAAACGACAAAATATAGCCTGCATAAAAGAAGGAGGGCAGTGAAATATACTTTCGACCATCCGTCTTAACGACTATTGACCACTGGAACTGGAGGCGCAACTGTAGTGCCGACCTGCTGCTCCGCTTTTCGTTGCATAACATCTTCAGAACCTGAAATAGATGAAATCTCTGTCTATTTTCCAAGATCATGCTAGGTATCTCAATGTGAACTTACCAATAGATTTAGGCAGTCGTAGGCACGTAACTCCTGTCCTAGATTTCGTATAAGAGCTGGAGGTGGAACTGTAGAGTTGACTTGCTATGCTGCTTCTCATTGTATAATATTTTTCCGGAAGCTTCAGTTGTCCTGTGAAGATTCGCTGGCTTCAGAACCTGAAAGAGAAGAAACTTTTGTCAAGTATTTTCTAAGGTCATGCTCGGTATCTTAATGTGAACTTACCAATAGATTTAGGCAGTCGTAGGCACATAACTCCTGTCCTGGATGTCATGTAGGAGCTATTGTCAGGTCTGCTGCAGCGATCCTTCTAAATTAAAGCTGAAAAAGTAGAACAAGTTGAAGTTCAAGTGGAAGTGGATCCGCATCAAATTAGGAAGGACAAGCACCTAACTATAAATAGTGTATTAGAAATGAGAAATGCAGTGCAAATATAATTCTGTAAAAGAAATGTCTATTTATTAAAAGAACGATTTACTAGCAACAATTGATTACAGGGACGAATAACAATGAAAGCAAAAGCATGAACGAAGGAACATTAACTCAACAAAAATGTGGAATGCAAAAACAAGCTTGTATTTTTTCGCGAGCTGAATCCGAACCCAAAGTCTCATTTCTTTTCTAATTTGTATATATGTATTTTTTTTTTTATTATTATTATTCAATAATTTTGTTGACTTGGTTTCGGATTTAGCGCGCGAAAACCTACTAGTCTACTAAAATAATCCATAGCTCGGGATGCTCCGAGTAGAGCCAATGAGGGGAATGGTCGACTTCTTGTCTCACATTCCCTTGTTCGCTATTTCGCGTCGGAAGAGGGCCGAGGCCCTTGACCATATCCGCAACAATTCTTGCGAATTTGGTCTCCTAAGTGGTGTATCATTGTGTGAGGTGTGATTGTAAATTATAAACATTTTAATTAAGTAGGTACTCACGATTGATTCAGCTGAGATGGGGCGAGGTTTCTTGATGTTTGTTCCCGAGAGTATCTTGCAGCCGTTTTTGAAAGCATGATAGGGCTTTAATAAGATGGATGGCATCCTATTCATGTTGAAGGCACTTTTGTTTGATTTCTTGTCCATTTTTTCCTTTTTCTTCGTTTTATTTAGTTTTGCTGTTTTGAAGTCTTCTTTCTTCGTTTAATTTGATTTATTATTTTTTTTTTTGACAACAAAAGTCACCGCCTGTTGTATTTTTTTTTTGTCAATCAAAGGAAGTGTTTGTTTTAAAATTTATTAAGTACATTTGAGTAGAGTACAACAGGCAGAAAAGGTGGATATGGATAGTATTGTAAGCGAATGAACCCTATCAATAAAATATGCAGTTTTCAAATATGACCTGTAGTTGATACCAGTTTTTTGGTGAACTCGGAATACGAACCCACATTTACAAGATATGAGAGTAGCTATATGGTACACAAGACTTTTATTTTCGATTTGTCTGTATACACCTAGATTATATTGATAAAATAAACAATGAGTACGGGTACTTATGTGGGTACAAGTTTATCAAAAGTGCAATATGCAACACAATATGGGCCTTCACAATTCAGTGTAAAAGGGCTAGTAAAACTGCTTAAGTTTATTTTTTTTAATATTTTTATATCGTAACACACGGACTCCAGTAACACTGACATTAGAGAGCTAGTCGATTGAAGCGAAACTTTATAAAGCTCGATTAGTAGCGTAGGACACTCGCCCTAGTCCACCTAGATTACGAAAACTCGATACGTATCTAGTGTATCAAACTTTTACATGTGCGGAACAAAAAAAAAAATACATGAACCATTTTAATGCTGTTCGAACTAAAATGTTTTATATTTTAATAAAGCATCTTACATTACTGTGAAACGACAAAATATAGCCTGCATAAAAGAAGGAGGGCAGTGAAATATACTTTCGACCATCCGTCTTAACGACTATTGACCACTGGAACTGGAGGCGCAACTGTAGTGCCGACCTGCTGCTCCGCTTTTCGTTGCATAACATCTTCAGAACCTGAAATAGATGAAATCTCTGTCTATTTTCCAAGATCATGCTAGGTATCTCAATGTGAACTTACCAATAGATTTAGGCAGTCGTAGGCACGTAACTCCTGTCCTAGATTTCGTATAAGAGCTGGAGGTGGAACTGTAGAGTTGACTTGCTATGCTGCTTCTCATTGTATAATATTTTTCCGGAAGCTTCAGTTGTCCTGTGAAGATTCGCTGGCTTCAGAACCTGAAAGAGAAGAAACTTTTGTCAAGTATTTTCTAAGGTCATGCTCGGTATCTTAATGTGAACTTACCAATAGATTTAGGCAGTCGTAGGCACATAACTCCTGTCCTGGATGTCATGTAGGAGCTATAGTCAGGTCTGCTGCAGCGATCCTTCTAAATTAAAGCTGAAAAAGTAGAACAAGTTGAAGTTCAAGTGGAAGTGGATCCGCATCAAATTAGGAAGGACAAGCACCTAACTATAAATAGTGTATTAGAAATGAGAAATGCAGTGCAAATATAATTCTGTAAAAGAAATGTCTATTTATTAAAAGAACGATTTACTAGCAACAATTGATTACAGGGACGAATAACAATGAAAGCAAAAGCATGAACGAAGGAACATTAACTCAACAAAAATGTGGAATGCAAAAACAAGCTTGTATTTTTTCGCGAGCTGAATCCGAACCCAAAGTCTCATTTCTTTTCTAATTTGTATATATGTATTTTTTTTTTATTATTATTATTCAATAATTTTGTTGACTTGGTTTCGGATTTAGCGCGCGAAAACCTACTAGTCTGCAAAAATAAACCACAGCTCGGGATGCTCCGAATAGAGCCAAGGAGGGGAATGGTCGACTTCTTGTCTCACATTCCCTTGCTCGCTATTTCGCGTCGGAAGAGGGCCGAGGCCCTTGACCATATCCGCAACAATTCTTGCGAATTTGGTCTCCTAAGTGGTGTATCATTGTGTGAGGTGTGATTGTAAATTATAAACATTTTAATTAAGTAGGTACTCACGATTGATTCAGCTGAGATGGGGCGAGGTTTCTTGATGTTTGTTCCCGAGAGTATCTTGCAGCCGTTTTTGAAAGCATGATAGGGCTTTAATAAGATGGATGGCATCCTATTCATGTTGAAGGCACTTTTGTTTGATTTCTTGTCCATTTTTTCCTTTTTCTTCGTTTTATTTAGTTTTGCTGTTTTGAAGTCTTCTTTCTTCGTTTAATTTGATTTATTATTTTTTTTTTTTGACAACAAAAGTCACCGCCTGTTGTATTTTTTTTTTGTCAATCAAAGGAAGTGTTTGTTTTAAAATTTATTAAGTACATTTGAGTAGAGTACAACAGGCAGAAAAGGTGGATATGGATAGTATTGTAAGCGAATGAACCCTATCAATAAAATATGCAGTTTTCAAATATGACCTGTAGTTGATACCAGTTTTTTGGTGAACTCGGAATACGAACCCACATTTACAAGATATGAGAGTAGCTATATGGTACACAGGACTTTTATTATTATTATTATTATTATATACTTTATTAATAAGTAATAAATTACATTATCAATACAATAAATTAGCAGCACTAGCTACCAGGGCTTTCAGCTGACTATATTAAAATAGTTTTTGTTGATTTATTTTTATATTTAACGTGAGAGTAATCTATATTTATAATAATGTTATTATATACTATTTTCTAATCCTATATTTTTAAAGAGCTCATAAACTAAATCTATATTTACTTCCGTTGGGTTTTTAAGTAAGTCCGGTAGGTTGTTTGCAGGTGAAAGCTGTTTTGTGGCAGTTTTGACTGTAGGACACTCGAATATCAGATGTTTAATAGTAAGCATTGTGTTGCTATTGCACAGATGACAATTTGCGGGTTCAGTTTTTGTCATAAGGTAGCTATGGGTGATGTAAGTGTGTCCCAAACGAAGTCGTAAAAAGATCTTGTTTTTGAGGTTGGAGCAATTTATTGGATAAACCGCTTTTTCCGCCAGGGGGTTAGTCGTTGTGTAGTGATGTGAGTAGGATTTCCAATCCTCGAGTCTTACATCTTCCCAGAATCTAAATATTTCCTTTTTAGTATCCTTATTATTTTGACAATAAAAAGTAATTATAGGCTCAGCTACTGCTGCCTTCGCAGTCCGGTCGGCTTTTTCGTTTCCAGTTATGCCTACGTGTCCTGGTATCCACATTAGTTTTATGTCGTATCGGTTTGCTATTAGTTTGTCCCGGATGGTTGCAATTATCTCCGTTTTATTGTTGACGTTTTGGATGGATTTGATTACTGACAGGCTATCGGTGCAAATAATAATTTTTGTTGGTTTTGCTAGTTCAGTGGCTTTTAGAATTGCCATGGCTTCTGCTGACAGTACCGATGAGAGCTGTAAGAGGAGGCCTTTGGATAAAGTTTTGCCATCTTGGTCGACGACTGCGAAGGATGTACCATGCTGAGTTTTTGATCCGTCGGTAAAAACGAAGGACCAGTTTTTTTGTCGGTAATTTGCGAGGGTTTTGAAGAACATTTGATTGTAAGTCTCATGGTTTGTGGACGCTTTTGGCAGCATGTTAAGGTCAGAGATAAATGATTCCTTTTTTAGCAACCATGGCGGATGAAAGGGGGGCTTGTACGTTTTGCTTAATATGGGTACACCTATGGATTTTGCGATGGATATCGTATTGTATATAGTGGATGGGCATTTTGGTGTTTTACGTCGACGAAGGATTTTTTTAACGTCCAAAGCAATTGGTGTTTTGAAGACAGAGTTTATCTTTTGTATTTGCAGTGAAGTGATGAAGTCGTATCTCTGTTGGATAGACGGGAGTCCAGCTTCAGTTAGGATGTTTTTAATCGGTGTACTTCTAAGTGCTTTTAGGCTGGTTCTTATTGCCGAGTGGTATGTTGGTTGGATGAGCTTAAATGAGGATTGGGAGCATTTCCCATAGATACTTAGTCCATAGTCAATCTTAGAAAGAATAGTGGATCTGGTGATGTTAATCAGGGAATTTACGTGGCAGAAGCTGTTCTTGGAAGCGAGATACTTAATCATATTTAGTCTGGTAGCTAGGCTCTTCTTGAGGTTTAAGCAATGTTCCTTAAAATTAAAACTAACATCAAAAGTAATACCTAGAATATTTAATGTATTTACATTTTTTATGTTTCCAAAGTTACTATGTAGAGATAGATTTTTTGGGCAGCTAGTTTTCCTACATATATGCAGAATTTTACTTTTTTCAATTGAGATCTTTGATCCAGAGGTATAGCACCAGGTAGTGAGGTCAATCAAAAAGTTTGAAAAAGCTGCAGATGTAGTTGTTAGATTACAGCATTTTGTAAATATTACAAGGTCATCCGCGTATAGGGAATGACCGATTGTTTTATATCTGCGTACTATTGCACTTAACTCATTAAACGCTATTAAAAATAGGATTACTGAGAGTGGTGAACCTTGCGGTATTCCATTGTGAAGATGTTTAATAGATGAATAGATACTGTTTAGTTTTATGCGAAATTGTCTGTTAGTTAAAAATGCTTTAATGTACCTATACATTTTGGGGCCAATTTTCCACTGCATCAGTTTATTTAAAATAACATGTATACCAATTCTATCGAATGCCTTTTCAAAGTCGATTGATAACACCGAGACGTGATTTTTATTTGAAAAAGCAGAGGCAATATATTGGTCTACATGTAGCAGTGCATCCATAGTGCAGCGACCATGTTTAAATGCAACCTGGTTCGCATTTATAAGGTTGTTTTTTTCTAGAAACCAAAGAAGCCTTTTTGATATAATTTTTTCAAGAATTTTTCCATTGCAAGGAAGGAGGGATATTGGACGATATCCACTAATGTCGGAAGGTTTCTTGTTTGGTTTTGGTATTGGTATAACGCTCGCAGTTTTCCACATTTGTGGTATGATGCCGTGGGAAAAAATATTATTGTATAGCAATAGAAGTCGTTGCTTTAATATTGGAGGAGCGTTTTTGAGCATAATGTATGTTATTCGGTCAAAGCCAGGTGTTTTCCCTTTGGCTGTGTTTATGGAGCTCTCTAATTCTATTAGACTGATGGGGGACTCAATCGTTTTTGCAGATGAGTTTGTTTTATATTTTGGAGCGTCCCTCGTAAGCGCAGTATTTTTCATACGGATAAACCTGTCGGAAAAGTTTGCGTCACTTGAGTAGATGGACCAAGTTTTTGCAAAATGTTCTGCGATTTCAAACGGGCATGATAAAGAAACTGTATTGCAGTTAATAAATTTTATTGAGTGTGGTACATAGTTACCGGTTAGAGCTTTAACATCAGCCCACAGTTTCTTTGATGTAGCATTTGGATTTATGTTTGATGTGAAATTTTGGAAACAAATTTTTTTAGCGGACTTCGCAGTTTTGCGGAAGAGAGCGTTGGATTTTCGATATGAAATTAGGTTTGAGTCTGTCGGAAATCTCTTAAACTGTTGCCAGGCATTTTGTTTACACTGTCGAAGCTCTTTAATCTCTTTGTTCCACCAGGGAATTTTGCGATTTGTGGAATTGTGGCATGTTTGGGGGATAGCAACGTTAGCTGCATATCGAATTGACTTTTGTATTATGGCTGCTTCTTTGTTAGTGTTTGGGGATATTTCCTTAACTGACAGATGTTCAGTGATTTTATTTTGAAAGTGGTGCCAGTTTGCCCTATCAGTTTGGTATTTAGGGGTGTTCTTGATGCTTTTTTGCCTAGCTCCGAATGTAATTGTGGTCACAATAGGATAGTGATCGCTTCCGTGTAGATCAGGTAGAACGGTCCATGTAGAGTTTGGGCAGAGTTGGGGGGAAATGAGGGTGAGGTCTACATGGGTGAAAGTTCTATGGGTTGAAAAATGGGTGGGTTTCCCGTTATTTAAAACAATTAGGTTTGAATGGTTTAACAAATTTTCCACTTTTTTGCCACGGGCGTTGCTGGATGGCGAACCCCATAGAGGGCTCCAGGAATTAAAATCCCCGGTTAAGATTATTGGGGTACTAAAAGAGTTAATTATGTTTTCAATGTCTGAGGAAGAAAAATGTTGGTCAGGTGGGATATATAGCGATATAACTGTAAGCTTTGTTACTCCTAAGTCAATTTCTGCCCCTACTGCTGATATGTTTGAATTAATTATAAGGGGTATGTGTGGGATAGATTTGTGAACCAGGATACCTACTCCTTGTTTTGCAGATGTGTTTGTATTTAAATTATGGAAATAGGGAGAGTATTGCTTAGGAGCATGTGGAATTAATTTTGGATTATGTTCTATGTGGGTTTCTTGTAAAGAAATGATAGATGGCGTGAATTCATTTATAAGAAGCTGTAGTTCGTGAAAATTATTTAAAAACCCATTTAGGTTCCATTGAAGAACCCTAATTAGAGACTTTTGTACGGTATATTTCGAGCTATACTGTGAAAAATCGGGGTTTGTCGAAGTTGAGGGTGTTACGATTCGACTCTGCTGTCCAAGCGTTGAATCCCTCAAGTTCCCTGGGGAGCTTGAGAGATTCAATTCCTGGGCAGCAGAGTCGTGCTTATGGGCTGAATTATTGTGCTTACATAACTTCTTCATCTTCTTCATCAGAAGGGGTAATGTAATATTGATTGTTTATGATTAGCGATTGCGTAGTATTGGAGAGAGGAGAGAGAGTCGGTGTTGCGATAATGTTGGGTGTAGTGATCTGGTTTGGCGAGTTGAGTGGCTTATTTGCGGGTGTGTTATGGTGATAAGTTTTTGCAGAAATGTCTGCGTTACTTGAGTTGGTTGCACAGGGCCCACCAACAGGCAAGTTTGAGTTGGGTTCGATGGATTGGAGAGAGTTAGGCTTTTCTTGTTGTTTAATTTTTAAGTTTTTTTGGATGTAATTGGAAGAAGTTGTGAGAGAGAGAGTTGGTGGAGATGATGCGATTTCGTTTGGGTTTTCTTTGACATATTTTGATACACTTGCTGACGATACGGGAGTGGGAGTTGGAACTATTTTTGTATTAGATTTGTTGTTTGGAGGGGTTTTTTGTTCTGTGAGATTTTGTTTGAGAGGTTCCGTTGCAGAATTTTCTGCAGTAGGAACACTGAGCGGAGATTGTTGATTATTGGAGAAGTTAGAGTGAGAACGGGTATTGTTTGCTTGCTTTGCTTTATCAGAAAAAGACTCGGTGATTTGATTTACTTGGGAGGGGTGTTGATCTCTATATAACCGTTTGGCATCAGCTATACTGCATTTTTTTGTTGTTTTGATTTTTAGAATTTCTTTCATTTGAATAAATTTCGGACATTCTTTCGATGAAGATGGGTGAGGGGCATAGCAGTTTGCGCACATGGTTCTTGAACAATCGGCGTTCGTGTGTGGTGGAAGATTGCATATATGGCAGACAGGTGTATTGTTACATCTTTTAGTAGTATGCCCTAAGAGTTGACAGTTCCGGCAGCGCATGGGATTGGGGATATATTCACTGACTTTGGCATTATACCAGCCAATTTCAACTGTAGGGGGGGTCAAGAAGGAGTCGAACGTAAAGAGCATTAGACCTGTTGGTCGTTGCTTTCCTTCGAATAGTTTTGTGAATTTATATACTTCGGTTACCTTTTGCGTTCTCATTTCAGAGACAATTTCTTCCTCGGAGACATTTATAAGGCATGGAGCGTAGGCTATTCCTTTTGAAGAGTTGAGTTGGTTATGCAAAGTTATATTAACAGGGCAAAGATTTGATAGGTTTTTGGTAGACAAAAACCTATTGGCGACTGTTTGGTTTTTAGTGAGAATTAGAATTTTTCCATCTCTAAGTTGGGATATTTGTTCGTATTCTGTGCTTATTGCGTCAATAGCTTTTCTTAGGGCAAATATGCTGACAGATGTGAGGGGCTTATTTACACTTTGGGGCGCGATCAGGATAAATCGTGGATTTTTAGAGGACGTTGTTTTAGGGAGCTCGGGGAATTCTTCAAGGAGGTTAACAGTTATTTTATTCTTTTTTGCCCGAGGTTCAGAAAGCGAGACTTCTGAGAGTCCGCTATACCGATTTCCCGGTTTTATTTTTGGCCCTGAGGCCATGCTGCAAAGCAAGATAACACTATTCACAAGGTTTTTAGTACTCGGTTGTTAGAGAGGGCAGGCAAGCAAAGCAAGATAAATTGTTTTGTTTGTTTTGAGAGTAGTTGAGAAAATGTGCTTGGGCACACGGGAGAGAGAAGCCGATCGACAATGATGCGTATAGCACGGAAGCTAGTCGGTGACTGACACAAGACTTTTATTTTCGATTTGTCTGTATACACCTAGATTATATTGATAAAATAAACAATGAGTACGGGTACTTATGTGGGTACAAGTTTATCAAAAGTGCAATATGCAACACAATATGGGCCTTCACAATTCAGTGTAAAAGGGCTAGTAAAACTGCTTAAGTTTATTTTTTTTAATATTTTTATATCGTAACACACGGACTCCAGTAACACTGACATTAGAGAGCTAGTCGATTGAAGCGAAACTTTATAAAGCTCGATTAGTAGCGTAGGACACTCGCCCTAGTCCACCTAGATTACGAAAACTCGATACGTATCTAGTGTATCAAACTTTTACATGTGCGGAACAAAAAAAAAAAATACATGAACCATTTTAATGCTGTTCGAACTAAAATGTTTTATATTTTAATAAAGCATCTTACATTACTGTGAAACGACAAAATATAGCCTGCATAAAAGAAGGAGGGCAGTGAAATATACTTTCGACCATCCGTCTTAACGACTATTGACCACTGGAACTGGAGGCGCAACTGTAGTGCCGACCTGCTGCTCCGCTTTTCGTTGCATAACATCTTCAGAACCTGAAATAGATGAAAACTCTGTCTATTTTCCAAGATCATGCTAGGTATCTCAATGTGAACTTACCAATAGATTTAGGCAGTCGTAGGCACGTAACTCCTGTCCTAGATTTCGTATAAGAGCTGGAGGTGGAACTGTAGAGTTGACTTGCTATGCTGCTTCTCATTGTATAATATTTTTCCGGAAGCTTCAGTTGTCCTGTGAAGATTCGCTGGCTTCAGAACCTGAAAGAGAAGAAACTTTTGTCAAGTATTTTCTAAGGTCATGCTCGGTATCTTAATGTGAACTTACCAATAGATTTAGGCAGTCGTAGGCACATAACTCCTGTCCTGGATGTCATGTAGGAGCTATAGTCAGGTCTGCTGCAGCGATCCTTCTAAATTAAAGCTGAAAAAGTAGAACAAGTTGAAGTTCAAGTGGAAGTGGATCCGCATCAAATTAGGAAGGACAAGCACCTAACTATAAATAGTGTATTAGAAATGAGAAATGCAGTGCAAATATAATTCTGTAAAAGAAATGTCTATTTATTAAAAGAACGATTTACTAGCAACAATTGATTACAGGGACGAATAACAATGAAAGCAAAAGCATGAACGAAGGAACATTAACTCAACAAAAATGTGGAATGCAAAAACAAGCTTGTATTTTTTCGCGAGCTGAATCCGAACCCAAAGTCTCATTTCTTTTCTAATTTGTATATATGTATTTTTTTTTTATTATTATTATTCAATAATTTTGTTGACTTGGTTTCGGATTTAGCGCGCGAAAACCTACTAGTCTGCAAAAATAAACCACAGCTCGGGATGCTCCGAATAGAGCCAAGGAGGGGAATGGTCGACTTCTTGTCTCACATTCCCTTGCTCGCTATTTCGCGTCGGAAGAGGGCCGAGGCCCTTGACCATATCCGCAACAATTCTTGCGAATTTGGTCTCCTAAGTGGTGTATCATTGTGTGAGGTGTGATTGTAAATTATAAACATTTTAATTAAGTAGGTACTCACGATTGATTCAGCTGAGATGGGGCGAGGTTTCTTGATGTTTGTTCCCGAGAGTATCTTGCAGCCGTTTTTGAAAGCATGATAGGGCTTTAATAAGATGGATGGCATCCTATTCATGTTGAAGGCACTTTTGTTTGATTTCTTGTCCATTTTTTCCTTTTTCTTCGTTTTATTTAGTTTTGCTGTTTTGAAGTCTTCTTTCTTCGTTTAATTTGATTTATTATTTTTTTTTTTGACAACAAAAGTCACCGCCTGTTGTATTTTTTTTTTGTCAATCAAAGGAAGTGTTTGTTTTAAAATTTATTAAGTACATTTGAGTAGAGTACAACAGGCAGAAAAGGTGGATATGGATAGTATTGTAAGCGAATGAACCCTATCAATAAAATATGCAGTTTTCAAATATGACCTGTAGTTGATACCAGTTTTTTGGTGAACTCGGAATACGAACCCACATTTACAAGATATGAGAGTAGCTATATGGTACACAAGACTTTTATTTTCGATTTGTCTGTATACACCTAGATTATATTGATAAAATAAACAATGAGTACGGGTACTTATGTGGGTACAAGTTTATCAAAAGTGCAATATGCAACACAATATGGGCCTTCACAATTCAGTGTAAAAGGGCTAGTAAAACTGCTTAAGTTTATTTTTTTTAATATTTTTATATCGTAACACACGGACTCCAGTAACACTGACATTAGAGAGCTAGTCGATTGAAGCGAAACTTTATAAAGCTCGATTAGTAGCGTAGGACACTCGCCCTAGTCCACCTAGATTACGAAAACTCGATACGTATCTAGTGTATCAAACTTTTACATGTGCGGAACAAAAAAAAAATACATGAACCATTTTAATGCTGTTCGAACTAAAATGTTTTATATTTTAATAAAGCATCTTACATTACTGTGAAACGACAAAATATAGCCTGCATAAAAGAAGGAGGGCAGTGAAATATACTTTTGACCATCCGTCTTAACGACTATTGACCACTGGAACTGGAGGCGCAACTGTAGTGCCGACCTGCTGCTCCGCTTTTCGTTGAATAACATCTTCAGAACCTGAAATAGATGAAATCTCTGTCTATTTTCCAAGATCATGCTAGGTATCTCAATGTGAACTTACCAATAGATTTAGGCAGTCGTAGGCACGTAACTCCTGTCCTAGATTTCGTATAAGAGCTGGAGGTGGAACTGTAGAGTTGACTTGCTATGCTGCTTCTCATTGTATAATATTTTTCCGGAAGCTTCAGTTGTCCTGTGAAGATTCGCTGGCTTCAGAACCTGAAAGAGAAGAAACTTTTGTCAAGTATTTTCTAAGGTCATGCTCGGTATCTTAATGTGAACTTACCAATAGATTTAGGCAGTCGTAGGCACATAACTCCTGTCCTGGATGTCATGTAGGAGCTATTGTCAGGTCTGCTGCAGCGATCCTTCTAAATTAAAGCTGAAAAAGTAGAACAAGTTGAAGTTCAAGTGGAAGTGGATCCGCATCAAATTAGGAAGGACAAGCACCTAACTATAAATAGTGTATTAGAAATGAGAAATGCAGTGCAAATATAATTCTGTAAAAGAAATGTCTATTTATTAAAAGAACGATTTACTAGCAACAATTGATTACAGGGACGAATAACAATGAAAGCAAAAGCATGAACGAAGGAACATTAACTCAACAAAAATGTGGAATGCAAAAACAAGCTTGTATTTTTTCGCGAGCTGAATCCGAACCCAAAGTCTCATTTCTTTTCTAATTTGTATATATGTATTTTTTTTTTATTATTATTATTCAATAATTTTGTTGACTTGGTTTCGGATTTAGCGCGCGAAAACCTACTAGTCTGCAAAAATAAACCACAGCTCGGGATGCTCCGAGTAGAGCCAAGGAGGGGAATGGTCGACTTCTTGTCTCACATTCCCTTGCTCGCTATTTCGCGTCGGAAGAGGGCCGAGGCCCTTGACCATATCCGCAACAATTCTTGCGAATTTGGTCTCCTAAGTGGTGTATCATTGTGTGAGGTGTGATTGTAAATTATAAACATTTTAATTAAGTAGGTACTCACGATTGATTCAGCTGAGATGGGGCGAGGTTTCTTGATGTTTGTTCCCGAGAGTATCTTGCAGCCGTTTTTGAAAGCATGATAGGGCTTTAATAAGATGGATGGCATCCTATTCATGTTGAAGGCACTTTTGTTTGATTTCTTGTCCATTTTTTCCTTTTTCTTCGTTTTATTTAGTTTTGCTGTTTTGAAGTCTTCTTTCTTCGTTTAATTTGATTTATTATTTTTTTTTTTGACAACAAAAGTCACCGCCTGTTGTATTTTTTTTTTTGTCAATCAAAGGAAGTGTTTGTTTTAAAATTTATTAAGTACATTTGAGTAGAGTACAACAGGCAGAAAAGGTGGATATGGATAGTATTGTAAGCGAATGAACCCTATCAATAAAATATGCAGTTTTCAAATATGACCTGTAGTTGATACCAGTTTTTTGGTGAACTCGGAATACGAACCCACATTTACAAGATATGAGAGTAGCTATATGGTACACAAGACTTTTATTTTCGATTTGTCTGTATACACCTAGATTATATTGATAAAATAAACAATGAGTACGGGTACTTATGTGGGTACAAGTTTATCAAAAGTGCAATATGCAACACAATATGGGCCTTCACAATTCAGTGTAAAAGGGCTAGTAAAACTGCTTAAGTTTATTTTTTTTTAATGTTTTTATATCGTAACACACGGACTCCAGTAACACTGACATTAGAGAGCTAGTCGATTGAAGCGAAACTTTATAAAGCTCGATTAGTAGCGTAGGACACTCGCCCTAGTCCACCTAGATTACGAAAACTCGATACGTATCTAGTGTATCAAACTTTTACATGTGCGGAACAAAAAAAAAAATACATGAACCATTTTAATGCTGTTCGAACTAAAATGTTTTATATTTTAATAAAGCATCTTACATTACTGTGAAACGACAAAATATAGCCTGCATAAAAGAAGGAGGGCAGTGAAATATACTTTCGACCATCCGTCTTAACGACTATTGACCACTGGAACTGGAGGCGCAACTGTAGTGCCGACCTGCTGCTCCGCTTTTCGTTGCATAACATCTTCAGAACCTGAAATAGATGAAATCTCTGTCTATTTTCCAAGATCATGCTAGGTATCTCAATGTGAACTTACCAATAGATTTAGGCAGTCGTAGGCACGTAACTCCTGTCCTAGATTTCGTATAAGAGCTGGAGGTGGAACTGTAGAGTTGACTTGCTATGCTGCTTCTCATTGTATAATATTTTTCCGGAAGCTTCAGTTGTCCTGTGAAGATTCGCTGGCTGCAGAACCTGAAAGAGAAGAAACTTTTGTCAAGTATTTTCTAAGGTCATGCTCGGTATCTTAATGTGAACTTACCAATAGATTTAGGCAGTCGTAGGCACATAACTCCTGTCCTGGATGTCATGTAGGAGCTATTGTCAGGTCTGCTGCAGCGATCCTTCTAAATTAAAGCTGAAAAAGTAGAACAAGTTGAAGTTCAAGTGGAAGTGGATCCGCATCAAATTAGGAAGGACAAGCACCTAACTATAAATAGTGTATTAGAAATGAGAAATGCAGTGCAAATATAATTCTGTAAAAGAAATGTCTATTTATTAAAAGAACGATTTACTAGCAACAATTGATTACAGGGACGAATAACAATGAAAGCAAAAGCATGAACGAAGGAACATTAACTCAACAAAAATGTGGAATGCAAAAACAAGCTTGTATTTTTTCGCGAGCTGAATCCGAACCCAAAGTCTCATTTCTTTTCTAATTTGTATATATGTATTTTTTTTTTATTATTATTATTCAATAATTTTGTTGACTTGGTTTCGGATTTAGCGCGCGAAAACCTACTAGTCTGCAAAAATAAACCACAGCTCGGGATGCTCCGAGTAGAGCCAAGGAGGGGAATGGTCGACTTCTTGTCTCACATTCCCTTGCTCGCTATTTCGCGTCGGAAGAGGGCCGAGGCCCTTGACCATATCCGCAACAATTCTTGCGAATTTGGTCTCCTAAGTGGTGTATCATTGTGTGAGGTGTGATTGTAAATTATAAACATTTTAATTAAGTAGGTACTCACGATTGATTCAGCTGAGATGGGGCGAGGTTTCTTGATGTTTGTTCCCGAGAGTATCTTGCAGCCGTTTTTGAAAGCATGATAGGGCTTTAATAAGATGGATGGCATCCTATTCATGTTGAAGGCACTTTTGTTTGATTTCTTGTCCATTTTTTCCTTTTTCTTCGTTTTATTTAGTTTTGCTGTTTTGAAGTCTTCTTTCTTCGTTTAATTTGATTAATTATTTTTTTTTTTTTGACAACAAAAGTCACCGCCTGTTGTATTTTTTTTTTTGTCAATCAAAGGAAGTGTTTGTTTTAAAATTTATTAAGTACATTTGAGTAGAGTACAACAGGCAGAAAAGGTGGATATGGATAGTATTGTAAGCGAATGAACCCTATCAATAAAATATGCAGTTTTCAAATATGACCTGTAGTTGATACCAGTTTTTTGGTGAACTCGGAATACGAACCCACATTTACAAGATATGAGAGTAGCTATATGGTACACAAGACTTTTATTTTCGATTTGTCTGTATACACCTAGATTATATTGATAAAATAAACAATGAGTACGGGTACTTATGTGGGTACAAGTTTATCAAAAGTGCAATATGCAACACAATATGGGCCTTCACAATTCAGTGTAAAAGGGCTAGTAAAACTGCTTAAGTTTATTTTTTTTTAATATTTTTATATCGTAACACACGGACTCCAGTAACACTGACATTAGAGAGCTAGTCGATTGAAGCGAAACTTTATAAAGCTCGATTAGTAGCGTAGGACACTCGCCCTAGTCCACCTAGATTACGAAAACTCGATACGTATCTAGTGTATCAAACTTTTACATGTGCGGAACAAAAAAAAAATACATGAACCATTTTAATGCTGTTCGAACTAAAATGTTTTATATTTTAATAAAGCATCTTACATTACTGTGAAACGACAAAATATAGCCTGCATAAAAGAAGGAGGGCAGTGAAATATACTTTCGACCATCCGTCTTAACGACTATTGACCACTGGAACTGGAGGCGCAACTGTAGTGCCGACCTGCTGCTCCGCTTTTCGTTGCATAACATCTTCAGAACCTGAAATAGATGAAATCTCTGTCTATTTTCCAAGATCATGCTAGGTATCTCAATGTGAACTTACCAATAGATTTAGGCAGTCGTAGGCACGTAACTCCTGTCCTAGATTTCGTATAAGAGCTGGAGGTGGAACTGTAGAGTTGACTTGCTATGCTGCTTCTCATTGTATAATATTTTTCCGGAAGCTTCAGTTGTCCTGTGAAGATTCGCTGGCTTCAGAACCTGAAAGAGAAGAAACTTTTGTCAAGTATTTTCTAAGGTCATGCTCGGTATCTTAATGTGAACTTACCAATAGATTTAGGCAGTCGTAGGCACATAACTCCTGTCCTGGATGTCATGTAGGAGCTATTGTCAGGTCTGCTGCAGCGATCCTTCTAAATTAAAGCTGAAAAAATAGAACAAGTTGAAGTGCAAGTGGAAGTGGATCCGCATCAAATTAGGAAGGACAAGCACCTAACTATAAATAGTGTATTAGAAATGAGAAATGCAGTGCAAATATAATTCTGTAAAAGAAATGTCTATTTATTAAAAGAACGATTTACTAGCAACAATTGATTATAGGGACGAATAACAATGAAAGCAAAAGCATGAACGAAGGAACATTAACTCAACAAAAATGTGGAATGCAAAAACAAGCTTGTATTTTTTCGCGAGCTGAATCCGAACCCAAAGTCTCATTTCTTTTCTAATTTGTATATATGTATTTTTTTTTTATTATTATTATTCAATAATTTTGTTGACTTGGTTTCGGATTTAGCGCGCGAAAACCTACTAGTCTGCAAAAATAAACCACAGCTCGGGATGCTCCGAGTAGAGCCAAGGAGGGGAATGGTCGACTTCTTGTCTCACATTCCCTTGCTCGCTATTTCGCGTCGGAAGAGGGCCGAGGCCCTTGACCATATCCGCAACAATTCTTGCGAATTTGGTCTCCTAAGTGGTGTATCATTGTGTGAGGTGTGATTGTAAATTATAAACATTTTATTTAAGTAGGTACTCACGATTGATTCAGCTGAGATGGGGCGAGGTTTCTTGATGTTTGTTCCCGAGAGTATCTTGCAGCCGTTTTTGAAAGCATGATAGGGCTTTAATAAGATGGATGGCATCCTATTCATGTTGAAGGCACTTTTGTTTGATTTCTTGTCCATTTTTTCCTTTTTCTTCGTTTTATTTAGTTTTGCTGTTTTGAAGTCTTCTTTCTTCGTTTAATTTGATTTATTATTTTTTTTTTTTGACAACAAAAGTCACCGCCTGTTGTATTTTTTTTTTGTCAATCAAAGGAAGTGTTTGTTTTAAAATTTATTAAGTACATTTGAGTAGAGTACAACAGGCAGAAAAGGTGGATATGGATAGTATTGTAAGCGAATGAACCCTATCAATAAAATATGCAGTTTTCAAATATGACCTGTAGTTGATACCAGTTTTTTGGTGAACTCGGAATACGAACCCACATTTACAAGATATGAGAGTAGCTATATGGTACACAAGACTTTTATTTTCGATTTGTCTGTATACACCTAGATTATATTGATAAAATAAACAATGAGTACGGGTACTTATGTGGGTACAAGTTTATCAAAAGTGCAATATGCAACACAATATGAGCCTTCACAATTCAGTGTAAAAGGGCTAGTAAAACTGCTTAAGTTTATTTTTTTTTAATATTTTTATATCGTAACACACGGACTCCAGTAACACTGACATTAGAGAGCTAGTCGATTGAAGCGAAACTTTATAAAGCTCGATTAGTAGCGTAGGACACTCGCCCTAGTCCACCTAGATTACGAAAACTCGATACGTATCTAGTGTATCAAACTTTTACATGTGCGGAACAAAAAAAAAATACATGAACCATTTTAATGCTGTTCGAACTAAAATGTTTTATATTTTAATAAAGCATCTTACATTACTGTGAAACGACAAAATATAGCCTGCATAAAAGAAGGAGGGCAGTGAAATATACTTTCGACCATCCGTCTTAACGACTATTGACCACTGGAACTGGAGGCGCAACTGTAGTGCCGACCTGCTGCTCCGCTTTTCGTTGCATAACATCTTCAGAACCTGAAATAGATGAAATCTCTGTCTATTTTCCAAGATCATGCTAGGTATCTCAATGTGAACTTACCAATAGATTTAGGCAGTCGTAGGCACGTAACTCCTGTCCTAGATTTCGTATAAGAGCTGGAGGTGGAACTGTAGAGTTGACTTGCTATGCTGCTTCTCATTGTATAATATTTTTCCGGAAGCTTCAGTTGTCCTGTGAAGATTCGCTGGCTTCAGAACCTGAAAGAGAAGAAACTTTTGTCAAGTATTTTCTAAGGTCATGCTCGGTATCTTAATGTGAACTTACCAATAGATTTAGGCAGTCGTAGGCACATAACTCCTGTCCTGGATGTCATGTAGGAGCTATTGTCAGGTCTGCTGCAGCGATCCTTCTAAATTAAAGCTGAAAAAGTAGAACAAGTTGAAGTTCAAGTGGAAGTGGATCCGCATCAAATTAGGAAGGACAAGCACCTAACTATAAATAGTGTATTAGAAATGAGAAATGCAGTGCAAATATAATTCTGTAAAAGAAATGTCTATTTATTAAAAGAACGATTTACTAGCAACAATTGATTACAGGGACGAATAACAATGAAAGCAAAAGCATGAACGAAGGAACATTAACTCAACAAAAATGTGGAATGCAAAAACAAGCTTGTATTTTTTCGCGAGCTGAATCCGAACCCAAAGTCTCATTTCTTTTCTAATTTGTATATATGTATTTTTTTTATTATTATTATTATTCAATAATTTTGTTGACTTGGTTTCGGATTTAGCGCGCGAAAACCTACTAGTCTGCAAAAATAAACCACAGCTCGGGATGCTCCGAGTAGAGCCAAGGAGGGGAATGGTCGACTTCTTGTCTCACATTCCCTTGCTCGCTATTTCGCGTCGGAAGAGGGCCGAGGCCCTTGACCATATCCGCAACAATTCTTGCGAATTTGGTCTCCTAAGTGGTGTATCATTGTGTGAGGTGTGATTGTAAATTATAAACATTTTAATTAAGTAGGTACTCACGATTGATTCAGCTGAGATGGGGCGAGGTTTCTTGATGTTTGTTCCCGAGAGTATCTTGCAGCCGTTTTTGAAAGCATGATAGGGCTTTAATAAGATGGATGGCATCCTATTCATGTTGAAGGCACTTTTGTTTGATTTCTTGTCCATTTTTTCCTTTTTCTTCGTTTTATTTAGTTTTGCTGTTTTGAAGTCTTCTTTCTTCGTTTAATTTGATTTATTATTTTTTTTTTTTGACAACAAAAGTCACCGCCTGTTGTATTTTTTTTTGTCAATCAAAGGAAGTGTTTGTTTTAAAATTTATTAAGTACATTTGAGTAGAGTACAACAGGCAGAAAAGGTGGATATGGATAGTATTGTAAGCGAATGAACCATATCAATAAAATATGCAGTTTTCAAATATGACCTGTAGTTGATACCAGTTTTTTGGTGAACTCGGAATACGAACCCACATTTACAAGATATGAGAGTAGCTATATGGTACACAAGACTTTTATTTTCGATTTGTCTGTATACACCTAGATTATATTGATAAAATAAATAATGAGTACGGGTACTTATGTGGGTACAAGTTTATCAAAAGTGCAATATGCAACACAATATGGGCCTTCACAATTCAGTGTAAAAGGGCTAGTAAAACTGCTTAAGTTTATTTTTTTTAATATTTTTATATCGTAACACACGGACTCCAGTAACACTGACATTAGAGAGCTAGTCGATTGAAGCGAAACTTTATAAAGCTCGATTAGTAGCGTAGGACACTCGCCCTAGTCCACCTAGATTACGAAAACTCGATACGTATCTAGTGTATCAAACTTTTACATGTGCGGAACAAAAAAAAAAATACATGAACCATTTTAATGCTGTTCGAACTAAAATGTTTTATATTTTAATAAAGCATCTTACATTACTGTGAAACGACAAAATATAGCCTGCATAAAAGAAGGAGGGCAGTGAAATATACTTTCGACCATCCGTCTTAACGACTATTGACCACTGGAACTGGAGGCGCAACTGTAGTGCCGACCTGCTGCTCCGCTTTTCGTTGCATAACATCTTCAGAACCTGAAATAGATGAAATCTCTGTCTATTTTCCAAGATCATGCTAGGTATCTCAATGTGAACTTACCAATAGATTTAGGCAGTCGTAGGCACGTAACTCCTGTCCTAGATTTCGTATAAGAGCTGGAGGTGGAACTGTAGAGTTGACTTGCTATGCTGCTTCTCATTGTATAATATTTTTCCGGAAGCTTCAGTTGTCCTGTGAAGATTCGCTGGCTTCAGAACCTGAAAGAGAAGAAACTTTTGTCAAGTATTTTCTAAGGTCATGCTCGGTATCTTAATGTGAACTTACCAATAGATTTAGGCAGTCGTAGGCACATAACTCCTGTCCTGGATGTCATGTAGGAGCTATTGTCAGGTCTGCTGCAGCGATCCTTCTAAATTAAAGCTGAAAAAGTAGAACAAGTTGAAGTTCAAGTGGAAGTGGATCCGCATCAAATTAGGAAGGACAAGCACCTAACTATAAATAGTGTATTAGAAATGAGAAATGCAGTGCAAATATAATTCTGTAAAAGAAATGTCTATTTATTAAAAGAACGATTTACTAGCAACAATTGATTACAGGGACGAATAACAATGAAAGCAAAAGCATGAACGAAGGAACATTAACTCAACAAAAATGTGGAATGCAAAAACAAGCTTGTATTTTTTCGCGAGCTGAATCCGAACCCAAAGTCTCATTTCTTTTCTAATTTGTATATATGTATTTTTTTTTTATTATTATTATTCAATAATTTTGTTGACTTGGTTTCGGATTTAGCGCGCGAAAACCTACTAGTCTGCAAAAATAAACCACAGCTCGGGATGCTCCGAGTAGAGCCAAGGAGGGGAATGGTCGACTTCTTGTCTCACATTCCCTTGCTCGCTATTTCGCGTCGGAAGAGGGCCGAGGCCCTTGACCATATCCGCAACAATTCTTGCGAATTTGGTCTCCTAAGTGGTGTATCATTGTGTGAGGTGTGATTGTAAATTATAAACATTTTAATTAAGTAGGTACTCACGATTGATTCAGCTGAGATGGGGCGAGGTTTCTTGATGTTTGTTCCCGAGAGTATCTTGCAGCCGTTTTTGAAAGCATGATAGGGCTTTAATAAGATGGATGGCATCCTATTCATGTTGAAGGCACTTTTGTTTGATTTCTTGTCCATTTTTTCCTTTTTCTTCGTTTTATTTAGTTTTGCTGTTTTGAAGTCTTCTTTCTTCGTTTAATTTGATTTATTATTTTTTTTTTTTTGACAACAAAAGTCACCGCCTGTTGTATTTTTTTTTTGTCAATCAAAGGAAGTGTTTGTTTTAAAATTTATTAAGTACATTTGAGTAGAGTACAACAGGCAGAAAAGGTGGATATGGATAGTATTGTAAGCGAATGAACCCTATCAATAAAATATGCAGTTTTCAAATATGACCTGTAGTTGATACCAGTTTTTTGGTGAACTCGGAATACGAACCCACATTTACAAGATATGAGAGTAGCTATATGGTACACAAGACTTTTATTTTCGATTTGTCTGTATACACCTAGATTATATTGATAAAATAAACAATGAGTACGGGTACTTATGTGGGTACAAGTTTATCAAAAGTGCAATATGCAACACAATATGGTCCTTCACAATTCAGTGTAAAAGGGCTAGTAAAACTGCTTAAGTTTATTTTTTTTAATATTTTTATATCGTAACACACGGACTCCAGTAACACTGACATTAGAGAGCTAGTCGATTGAAGCGAAACTTTATAAAGCTCGATTAGTAGCGTAGGACACTCGCCCTAGTCCACCTAGATTTCGAAAACTCGATACGTATCTAGTGTATCAAACTTTTACATGTGCGGAACAAAAAAAAAAAATACATGAACCATTTTAATGCTGTTCGAACTAAAATGTTTTATATTTTAATAAAGCATCTTACATTACTGTGAAACGACAAAATATAGCCTGCATAAAAGAAGGAGGGCAGTGAAATATACTTTCGACCATCCGTCTTAACGACTATTGACCACTGGAACTGGAGGCGCAACTGTAGTGCCGACCTGCTGCTCCGCTTTTCGTTGAATAACATCTTCAGAACCTGAAATAGATGAAATCTCTGTCTATTTTCCAAGATCATGCTAGGTATCTCAATGTGAACTTACCAATAGATTTAGGCAGTCGTAGGCACGTAACTCCTGTCCTAGATTTCGTATAAGAGCTGGAGGTGGAACTGTAGAGTTGACTTGCTATGCTGCTTCTCATTGTATAATATTTTTCCGGAAGCTTCAGTTGTCCTGTGAAGATTCGCTGGCTTCAGAACCTGAAAGAGAAGAAACTTTTGTCAAGTATTTTCTAAGGTCATGCTCGGTATCTTAATGTGAACTTACCAATAGATTTAGGCAGTCGTAGGCACATAACTCCTGTCCTGGATGTCATGTAGGAGCTATTGTCAGGTCTGCTGCAGCGATCCTTCTAAATTAAAGCTGAAAAAATAGAACAAGTTGAAGTGCAAGTGGAAGTGGATCCGCATCAAATTAGGAAGGACAAGCACCTAACTATAAATAGTGTATTAGAAATGAGAAATGCAGTGCAAATATAATTCTGTAAAAGAAATGTCTATTTATTAAAAGAACGATTTACTAGCAACAATTGATTATAGGGACGAATAACAATGAAAGCAAAAGCATGAACGAAGGAACATTAACTCAACAAAAATGTGGAATGCAAAAACAAGCTTGTATTTTTTCGCGAGCTGAATCCGAACCCAAAGTCTCATTTCTTTTCTAATTTGTATATATGTATTTTTTTTTTATTATTATTATTCAATAATTTTGTTGACTTGGTTTCGGATTTAGCGCGCGAAAACCTACTAGTCTGCAAAAATAAACCACAGCTCGGGATGCTCCGAGTAGAGCCAAGGAGGGGAATGGTCGACTTCTTGTCTCACATTCCCTTGCTCGCTATTTCGCGTCGGAAGAGGGCCGAGGCCCTTGACCATATCCGCAACAATTCTTGCGAATTTGGTCTCCTAAGTGGTGTATCATTGTGTGAGGTGTGATTGTAAATTATAAACATTTTAATTAAGTAGGTACTCACGATTGATTCAGCTGAGATGGGGCGAGGTTTCTTGATGTTTGTTCCCGAGAGTATCTTGCAGCCGTTTTTGAAAGCATGATAGGGCTTTAATAAGATGGATGGCATCCTATTCATGTTGAAGGCACTTTTGTTTGATTTCTTGTCCATTTTTTCCTTTTTCTTCGTTTTATTTAGTTTTGCTGTTTTGAAGTCTTCTTTCTTCGTTTAATTTGATTTATTATTTTTTTTTTTTTGACAACAAAAGTCACCGCCTGTTGTATTTTTTTTTTGTCAATCAAAGGAAGTGTTTGTTTTAAAATTTATTAAGTACATTTGAGTAGAGTACAACAGGCAGAAAAGGTGGATATGGATAGTATTGTAAGCGAATGAACCCTATCAATAAAATATGCAGTTTTCAAATATGACCTGTAGTTGATACCAGTTTTTTGGTGAACTCGGAATACGAACCCACATTTACAAGATATGAGAGTAGCTATATGGTACACAAGACTTTTATTTTCGATTTGTCTGTATACACCTAGATTATATTGATAAAATAAACAATGAGTACGGGTACTTATGTGGGTACAAGTTTATCAAAAGTGCAATATGCAACACAATATGGGCCTTCACAATTCAGTGTAAAAGGGCTAGTAAAACTGCTTAAGTTTATTTTTTTTAATATTTTTATATCGTAACACACGGACTCCAGTAACACTGACATTAGAGAGCTAGTCGATTGAAGCGAAACTTTATAAAGCTCGATTAGTAGCGTAGGACACTCGCCCTAGTCCACCTAGATTACGAAAACTCGATACGTATCTAGTGTATCAAACTTTTACATGTGCGGAACAAAAAAAAAAAATACATGAACCATTTTAATGCTGTTCGAACTAAAATGTTTTATATTTTAATAAAGCATCTTACATTACTGTGAAACGACAAAATATAGCCTGCATAAAAGAAGGAGGGCAGTGAAATATACTTTCGACCATCCGTCTTAACGACTATTGACCACTGGAACTGGAGGCGCAACTGTAGTGCCGACCTGCTGCTCCGCTTTTCGTTGAATAACATCTTCAGAACCTGAAATAGATGAAATCTCTGTCTATTTTCCAAGATCATGCTAGGTATCTCAATGTGAACTTACCAATAGATTTAGGCAGTCGTAGGCACGTAACTCCTGTCCTAGATTTCGTATAAGAGCTGGAGGTGGAACTGTAGAGTTGACTTGCTATGCTGCTTCTCATTGTATAATATTTTTCCGGAAGCTTCAGTTGTCCTGTGAAGATTCGCTGGCTTCAGAACCTGAAAGAGAAGAAACTTTTGTCAAGTATTTTCTAAGGTCATGCTCGGTATCTTAATGTGAACTTACCAATAGATTTAGGCAGTCGTAGGCACATAACTCCTGTCCTGGATGTCATGTAGGAGCTATTGTCAGGTCTGCTGCAGCGATCCTTCTAAATTAAAGCTGAAAAAGTAGAACAAGTTGAAGTTCAAGTGGAAGTGGATCCGCATCAAATTAGGAAGGACAAGCACCTAACTATAAATAGTGTATTAGAAATGAGAAATGCAGTGCAAATATAATTCTGTAAAAGAAATGTCTATTTATTAAAAGAACGATTTACTAGCAACAATTGATTACAGGGACGAATAACAATGAAAGCAAAAGCATGAACGAAGGAACATTAACTCAACAAAAATGTGGAATGCAAAAACAAGCTTGTATTTTTTCGCGAGCTGAATCCGAACCCAAAGTCTCATTTCTTTTCTAATTTGTATATATGTATTTTTTTTTTATTATTATTATTCAATAATTTTGTTGACTTGGTTTCGGATTTAGCGCGCGAAAACCTACTAGTCTGCAAAAATAAACCACAGCTCGGGATGCTCCGAGTAGAGCCAAGGAGGGGAATGGTCGACTTCTTGTCTCACATTCCCTTGCTCGCTATTTCGCGTCGGAAGAGGGCCGAGGCCCTTGACCATATCCGCAACAATTCTTGCGAATTTGGTCTCCTAAGTGGTGTATCATTGTGTGAGGTGTGATTGTAAATTATAAACATTTTAATTAAGTAGGTACTCACGATTGATTCAGCTGAGATGGGGCGAGGTTTCTTGATGTTTGTTCCCGAGAGTATCTTGCAGCCGTTTTTGAAAGCATGATAGGGCTTTAATAAGATGGATGGCATCCTATTCATGTTGAAGGCACTTTTGTTTGATTTCTTGTCCATTTTTTCCTTTTTCTTCGTTTTATTTAGTTTTGCTGTTTTGAAGTCTTCTTTCTTCGTTTAATTTGATTTATTATTTTTTTTTTTTTGACAACAAAAGTCACCGCCTGTTGTATTTTTTTTTTGTCAATCAAAGGAAGTGTTTGTTTTAAAATTTATTAAGTACATTTGAGTAGAGTACAACAGGCAGAAAAGGTGGATATGGATAGTATTGTAAGCGAATGAACCCTATCAATAAAATATGCAGTTTTCAAATATGACCTGTAGTTGATACCAGTTTTTTGGTGAACTCGGAATACGAACCCACATTTACAAGATATGAGAGTAGCTATATGGTACACAAGACTTTTATTTTCGATTTGTCTGTATACACCTAAATTATATTGATAAAATAAACAATGAGTACGGGTACTTATGTGGGTACAAGTTTATCAAAAGTGCAATATGCAACACAATATGGTCCTTCACAATTCAGTGTAAAAGGGCTAGTAAAACTGCTTAAGTTTATTTTTTTTAATATTTTTATATCGTAACACACGGACTCCAGTAACACTGACATTAGAGAGCTAGTCGATTGAAGCGAAACTTTATAAAGCTCGATTAGTAGCGTAGGACACTCGCCCTAGTCCACCTAGATTACGAAAACTCGATACGTATCTAGTGTATCAAACTTTTACATGTGCGGAACAAAAAAAAAAAATACATGAACCATTTTAATGCTGTTCGAACTAAAATGTTTTATATTTTAATAAAGCATCTTACATTACTGTGAAACGACAAAATATAGCCTGCATTAAAGAAGGAGGGCAGTGAAATATACTTTCGACCATCCGTCTTAACGACTATTGACCACTGGAACTGGAGGCGCAACTGTAGTGCCGACCTGCTGCTCCGCTTTTCGTTGAATAACATCTTCAGAACCTGAAATAGATGAAATCTCTGTCTATTTTCCAAGATCATGCTAGGTATCTCAATGTGAACTTACCAATAGATTTAGGCAGTCGTAGGCACGTAACTCCTGTCCTAGATTTCGTATAAGAGCTGGAGGTGGAACTGTAGAGTTGACTTGCTATGCTGCTTCTCATTGTATAATATTTTTCCGGAAGCTTCAGTTGTCCTGTGAAGATTCGCTGGCTTCAGAACCTGAAAGAGAAGAAACTTTTGTCAAGTATTTTCTAAGGTCATGCTCGGTATCTTAATGTGAACTTACCAATAGATTTAGGCAGTCGTAGGCACATAACTCCTGTCCTGGATGTCATGTAGGAGCTATTGCCAGGTCTGCTGCAGCGATCCTTCTAAATTAAAGCTGAAAAAATAGAACAAGTTGAAGTGCAAGTGGAAGTGGATCCGCATCAAATTAGGAAGGACAAGCACCTAACTATAAATAGTGTATTAGAAATGAGAAATGCAGTGCAAATATAATTCTGTAAAAGAAATGTCTATTTATTAAAAGAACGATTTACTAGCAACAATTGATTATAGGGACGAATAACAATGAAAGCAAAAGCATGAACGAAGGAACATTAACTCAACAAAAATGTGGAATGCAAAAACAAGCTTGTATTTTTTCGCGAGCTGAATCCGAACCCAAAGTCTCATTTCTTTTCTAATTTGTATATATGTATTTTTTTTTTTATTATTATTATTCAATAATTTTGTTGACTTGGTTTCGGATTTAGCGCGCGAAAACCTACTAGTCTGCAAAAATAAACCACAGCTCGGGATGCTCCGAGTAGAGCCAAGGAGGGGAATGGTCGACTTCTTGTCTCACATTCCCTTGCTCGCTATTTCGCGTCGGAAGAGGGCCGAGGCCCTTGACCATATCCGCAACAATTCTTGCGAATTTGGTCTCCTAAGTGGTGTATCATTGTGTGAGGTGTGATTGTAAATTATAAACATTTTAATTAAGTAGGTACTCACGATTGATTCAGCTGAGATGGGGCGAGGTTTCTTGATGTTTGTTCCCGAGAGTATCTTGCAGCCGTTTTTGAAAGCATGATAGGGCTTTAATAAGATGGATGGCATCCTATTCATGTTGAAGGCACTTTTGTTTGATTTCTTGTCCATTTTTTCCTTTTTCTTCGTTTTATTTAGTTTTGCTGTTTTGAAGTCTTCTTTCTTCGTTTAATTTGATTTATTATTTTTTTTTTTTTGACAACAAAAGTCACCGCCTGTTGTATTTTTTTTTTGTCAATCAAAGGAAGTGTTTGTTTTAAAATTTATTAAGTACATTTGAGTAGAGTACAACAGGCAGAAAAGGTGGATATGGATAGTATTGTAAGCGAATGAACCCTATCAATAAAATATGCAGTTTTCAAATATGACCTGTAGTTGATACCAGTTTTTTGGTGAACTCGGGATACGAACCCACATTTACAAGATATGAGAGTAGCTATATGGTACACAAGACTTTTATTTTCGATTTGTCTGTATACACCTAGATTATATTGATAAAATAAACAATGAGTACGGGTACTTATGTGGGTACAAGTTTATCAAAAGTGCAATATGCAACACAATATGGGCCTTCACAATTTAGTGTAAAAGGGCTAGTAAAACTGCTTAAGTTTATTTTTTTTTAATATTTTTATATCGTAACACACGGACTCCAGTAACACTGACATTAGAGAGCTAGTCGATTGAAGCGAAACTTTATAAAGCTCGATTAGTAGCGTAGGACACTCGCCCTAGTCCACCTAGATTACGAAAACTCGATACGTATCTAGTGTACCAAACTTTTACATGTGCGGAACAAAAAAAAATACATGAACCATTTTAATGCTGTTCGAACTAAAATGTTTTATATTTTAATAAAGCATCTTACATTACTGTGAAACGACAAAATATAGCCTGCATAAAAGAAGGAGGGCAGTGAAATATACTTTCGACCATCCGTCTTAACGACTATTGACCACTGGAACTGGAGGCGCAACTGTAGTGCCGACCTGCTGCTCCGCTTTTCGTTGCATAACATCTTCAGAACCTGAAATAGATGAAATCTCTGTCTATTTTCCAAGATCATGCTAGGTATCTCAATGTGAACTTACCAATAGATTTAGGCAGTCGTAGGCACGTAACTCCTGTCCTAGATTTCGTATAAGAGCTGGAGGTGGAACTGTATTTGTTGACTTGCTATGCTGCTTCTCATTGTATAATATTTTTCCGGAAGCTTCAGTTGTCCTGTGAAGATTCGCTGGCTTCAGAACCTGAAAGAGAAGAAACTTTTGTCAAGTATTTTCTAAGGTCATGCTCGGTATCTTAATGTGAACTTACCAATAGATTTAGGCAGTCGTAGGCACATAACTCCTGTCCTAGATGTCATGTAGGAGCTATTGTCAGGTCTGCTGCAGCGATCCTTCTAAATTAAAGCTGAAAAAATAGAACAAGTTGAAGTTCAAGTGGAAGTGGATCCGCATCAAATTAGGAAGGACAAGCACCTAACTATAAATAGTGTATTAGAAATGAGAAATGCAGTGCAAATATAATTCTGTAAAAGAAATGTCTATTTATTAAAAGAACGATTTACTAGCAACAATTGATTACAGGGACGAATAACAATGAAAGCAAAAGCATGAACGAAGGAACATTAACTCAACAAAAATGTGGAATGCAAAAACAAGCTTGTATTTTTTCGCGAGCTGAATCCGAACCCAAAGTCTCATTTCTTTTCTAATTTGTATATATGTATTTTTTTTTTATTATTATTATTCAATAATTTTGTTGACTTGGTTTCGGATTTAGCGCGCGAAAACCTACTAGTCTGCAAAAATAAACCACAGCTCGGGATGCTCCGAGTAGAGCCAAGGAGGGGAATGGTCGACTTCTTGTCTCACATTCCCTTGCTCGCTATTTCGCGTCGGAAGAGGGCCGAGACCCTTGACCATATCCGCAACAATTCTTGCGAATTTGGTCTCCTAAGTGGTGTATCATTGTGTGAGGTGTGATTGTAAATTATAAACATTTTAATTAAGTAGGTACTCACGATTGATTCAGCTGAGATGGGGCGAGGTTTCTTGATGTTTGTTCCCGAGAGTATCTTGCAGCCGTTTTTGAAAGCATGATAGGGCTTTAATAAGATGGATGGCATAATATTCATGTTGAAGGCACTTTTGTTTGATTTCTTGTCCATTTTTTCTTTTTTCTTCGTTTTATTTAGTTTTGCTGTTTTGAAGTCTTCTTTCTTCGTTTAATTTGATTTATTATTTTTTTTTTTTTGACAACAAAAGTCACCGCCTGTTGTATTTTTTTTTTGTCAATCAAAGGAAGTGTTTGTTTTAAAATTTATTAAGTACATTTGAGTAGAGTACAACAGGCAGAAAAGGTGGATATGGATAGTATTGTAAGCGAATGAACCCTATCAATAAAATATGCAGTTTTCAAATATGACCTGTAGTTGATACCAGTTTTTTGGTGAACTCGGAATACGAACCCACATTTACAAGATATGAGAGTAGCTATATGGTACACAAGACTTTTATTTTCGATTTGTCTGTATACACCTAGATTATATTGATAAAATAAACAATGAGTACGGGTACTTATGTGGGTACAAGTTTATCAAAAGTGCAATATGCAACACAATATGGGCCTTCACAATTCAGTGTAAAAGGGCTAGTAAAACTGCTTAAGTTTATTTTTTTTTAATATTTTTATATCGTAACACACGGACTCCAGTAACACTGACATTAGAGAGCTAGTCGATTGAAGCGAAACTTTATAAAGCTCGATTAGTAGCGTAGGACACTCGCCCTAGTCCACCTAGATTACGAAAACTCGATACGTATCTAGTGTATCAAACTTTTACATGTGCGGAACAAAAAAAAAATACATGAACCATTTTAATGCTGTTCGAACTAAAATGTTTTATATTTTAATAAAGCATCTTACATTACTGTGAAACGACAAAATATAGCCTGCATAAAAGAAGGAGGGCAGTGAAATATACTTTCGACCATCCGTCTTAACGACTATTGACCACTGGAACTGGAGGCGCAACTGTAGTGCCGACCTGCTGCTCCGCTTTTCGTTGCATAACATCTTCAGAACCTGAAATAGATGAAATCTCTGTCTATTTTCCAAGATCGTGCTAGGTATCTCAATGTGAACTTACCAATAGATTTAGGCAGTCGTAGGCACGTAACTCCTGTCCTAGATTTCGTATAAGAGCTGGAGGTGGAACTGTAGAGTTGACTTGCTATGCTGCTTCTCATTGTATAATATTTTTCCGGAAGCTTCAGTTGTCCTGTGAAGATTCGCTGGCTTCAGAACCTGAAAGAGAAGAAACTTTTGTCAAGTATTTTCTAAGGTCATGCTCGGTATCTTAATGTGAACTTACCAATAGATTTAGGCAGTCGTAGGCACATAACTCCTGTCCTGGATGTCATGTAGGAGCTATTGTCAGGTCTGCTGCAGCGATCCTTCTAAATTAAAGCTGAAAAAATAGAACAAGTTGAAGTTCAAGTGGAAGTGGATCCGCATCAAATTAGGAAGGACAAGCACCTTACTATAAATAGTGTATTAGAAATGAGAAATGCAGTGCAAATATAATTCTGTAAAAGAAATGTCTATTTATTAAAAGAACGATTTACTAGCAACAATTGATTACAGGGACGAATAACAATGAAAGCAAAAGCATGAACGAAGGAACATTAACTCAACAAAAATGTGGAATGCAAAAACAAGCTTGTATTTTTTCGCGAGCTGAATCCGAACCCAAAGTCTCATTTCTTTTCTAATTTGTATATATGTATTTTTTTTTATTATTATTATTCAATAATTTTGTTGACTTGGTTTCGGATTTAGCGCGCGAAAACCTACTAGTCTGCAAAAATAAACCACAGCTCGGGATGCTCCGAGTAGAGCCAAGGAGGGGAATGGTCGACTTCTTGTCTCACATTCCCTTGCTCGCTATTTCGCGTCGGAAGAGGGCCGAGGCCCTTGACCATATCCGCAACAATTCTTGCGAATTTGGTCTCCTAAGTGGTGTATCATTGTGTGAGGTGTGATTGTAAATTATAAACATTTTAATTAAGTAGGTACTCACGATTGATTCAGCTGAGATGGGGCGAGGTTTCTTGATGTTTGTTCCCGAGAGTATCTTGCAGCCGTTTTTGAAAGCATGATAGGGCTTTAATAAGATGGATGGCATCCTATTCATGTTGAAGGCACTTTTGTTTGATTTCTTGTCCATTTTTTCCTTTTTCTTCGTTTTATTTAGTTTTGCTGTTTTGAAGTCTTCTTTCTTCGTTTAATTTGATTTATTATTTTTTTTTTTTTGACAACAAAAGTCACCGCCTGTTGTATTTTTTTTTTGTCAATCAAAGGAAGTGTTTGTTTTAAAATTTATTAAGTACATTTGAGTAGAGTACAACAGGCAGAAAAGGTGGATATGGATAGTATTGTAAGCGAATGAACCCTATCAATAAAATATGCAGTTTTCAAATATGACCTGTAGTTGATACCAGTTTTTTGGTGAACTCGGAATACGAACCCACATTTACAAGATATGAGAGTAGCTATATGGTACACAAGACTTTTATTTTCGATTTGTCTGTATACACCTAGATTATATTGATAAAATAAACAATGAGTACGGGTACTTATGTGGGTACAAGTTTATCAAAAGTGCAATATGCAACACAATATGGGCCTTCACAATTCAGTGTAAAAGGGCTAGTAAAACTGCTTAAGTTTATTTTTTTTAATATTTTTATATCATAACACACGGACTCCAGTAACACTGACATTAGAGAGCTAGTCGATTGAAGCGAAACTTTATAAAGCTCGATTAGTAGCGTAGGACACTCGCCCTAGTCCACCTAGATTACGAAAACTCGATACGTATCTAGTGTATCAAACTTTTACATGTGCGGAACAAAAAAAAAATACATGAACCATTTTAATGCTGTTCGAACTAAAATGTTTTATATTTTAATAAAGCATCTTACATTACTGTGAAACGACAAAATATAGCCTGCATAAAAGAAGGAGGGCAGTGAAATATATTTTCGACCATCCGTCTTAACGACTATTGACCACTGGAACTGGAGGCGCAACTGTAGTGCCGACCTGCTGCTCCGCTTTTCGTTGCATAACATCTTCAGAACCTGAAATAGATGAAATCTCTGTCTATTTTCCAAGATCATGCTAGGTATCTCAATGTGAACTTACCAATAGATTTAGGCAGTCGTAGGCACGTAACTCCTGTCCTAGATTTCGTATAAGAGCTGGAGGTGGAACTGTAGAGTTGACTTGCTATGCTGCTTCTCATTGTATAATATTTTTCCGGAAGCTTCAGTTGTCCTGTGAAGATTCGCTGGCTTCAGAACCTGAAAGAGAAGAAACTTTTGTCAAGTATTTTCTAAGGTCATGCTCGGTATCTTAATGTGAACTTACCAATAGATTTAGGCAGTCGTAGGCACATAACTCCTGTCCTGGATGTCATGTAGGAGCTATTGTCAGGTCTGCTGCAGCGATCCTTCTAAATTAAAGCTGAAAAAATAGAACAAGTTGAAGTTCAAGTGGAAGTGGATCCGCATCAAATTAGGAAGGACAAGCACCTAACTATAAATAGTGTATTAGAAATGAGAAATGCAGTGCAAATATAATTCTGTAAAAGAAATGTCTATTTATTAAAAGAACGATTTACTAGCAACAATTGATTACAGGGACGAATAACAATGAAAGCAAAAGCATGAACGAAGGAACATTAACTCAACAAAAATGTGGAATGCAAAAACAAGCTTGTATTTTTTCGAGAGCTGAATCCGAACCCAAAGTCTCATTTCTTTTCTAATTTGTATATATGTATTTTTTTTTTATTATTATTATTCAATAATTTTGTTGACTTGGTTTCGGATTTAGCGCGCGAAAACCTACTAGTCTGCAAAAATAAACCACAGCTCGGGATGCTCCGAGTAGAGCCAAGGAGGGGAATGGTCGACTTCTTGTCTCACATTCCCTTGCTCGCTATTTCGCGTCGGAAGAGGGCCGAGACCCTTGACCATATCCGCAACAATTCTTGCGAATTTGGTCTCCTAAGTGGTGTATCATTGTGTGAGGTGTGATTGTAAATTATAAACATTTTAATTAAGTAGGTACTCACGATTGATTCAGCTGAGATGGGGCGAGGTTTCTTGATGTTTGTTCCCGAGAGTATCTTGCAGCCGTTTTTGAAAGCATGATAGGGCTTTAATAAGATGGATGGCATAATATTCATGTTGAAGGCACTTTTGTTTGATTTCTTGTCCATTTTTTCTTTTTTCTTCGTTTTATTTAGTTTTGCTGTTTTGAAGTCTTCTTTCTTCGTTTAATTTGATTTATTATTTTTTTTTTTTGACAACAAAAGTCACCGCCTGTTGTATTTTTTTTTTGTCAATCAAAGGAAGTGTTTGTTTTAAAATTTATTAAGTACATTTGAGTAGAGTACAACAGGCAGAAAAGGTGGATATGGATAGTATTGTAAGCGAATGAACCCTATCAATAAAATATGCAGTTTTCAAATATGACCTGTAGTTGATACCAGTTTTTTGGTGAACTCGGAATACGAACCCACATTTACAAGATATGAGAGTAGCTATATGGTACACAAGACTTTTATTTTCGATTTGTCTGTATACACCTAGATTATATTGATAAAATAAACAATGAGTACGGGTACTTATGTGGGTACAAGTTTATCAAAAGTGCAATATGCAACACAATATGGGCCTTCACAATTCAGTGTAAAAGGGCTAGTAAAACTGCTTAAGTTTATTTTTTTTTAATATTTTTATATCGTAACACACGGACTCCAGTAACACTGACATTAGAGAGCTAGTCGATTGAAGCGAAACTTTATAAAGCTCGATTAGTAGCGTAGGACACTCGCCCTAGTCCACCTAGATTACGAAAACTCGATACGTATCTAGTGTATCAAACTTTTACATGTGCGGAACAAAAAAAAAAATACATGAACCATTTTAATGCTGTTCGAACTAAAATGTTTTATATTTTAATAAAGCATCTTACATTACTGTGAAACGACAAAATATAGCCTGCATAAAAGAAGGAGGGCAGTGAAATATACTTTCGACCATCCGTCTTAACGACTATTGACCACTGGAACTGGAGGCGCAACTGTAGTGCCGACCTGCTGCTCCGCTTTTCGTTGAATAACATCTTCAGAACCTGAAATAGATGAAATCTCTGTCTATTTTCCAAGATCATGCTAGGTATCTCAATGTGAACTTACCAATAGATTTAGGCAGTCGTAGGCACGTAACTCCTGTCCTAGATTTCGTATAAGAGCTGGAGGTGGAACTGTAGAGTTGACTTGCTATGCTGCTTCTCATTGTATAATATTTTTCCGGAAGCTTCAGTTGTCCTGTGAAGATTCGCTGGCTTCAGAACCTGAAAGAGAAGAAACTTTTGTCAAGTATTTTCTAAGGTCATGCTCGGTATCTTAATGTGAACTTACCAATAGATTTAGGCAGTCGTAGGCACATAACTCCTGTCCTAGATGTCATGTAGGAGCTATTGTCAGGTCTGCTGCAGCGATCCTTCTAAATTAAAGCTGAAAAAATAGAACAAGTTGAAGTTCAAGTGGAAGTGGATCCGCATCAAATTAGGAAGGACAAGCACCTAACTATAAATAGTGTATTAGAAATGAGAAATGCAGTGCAAATATAATTCTGTAAAAGAAATGTCTATTTATTAAAAGAACGATTTACTAGCAACAATTGATTACAGGGACGAATAACAATGAAAGCAAAAGCATGAACGAAGGAACATTAACTCAACAAAAATGTGGAATGCAAAAACAAGCTTGTATTTTTTCGCGAGCTGAATCCGAACCCAAAGTCTCATTTCTTTTCTAATTTGTATATATGTATTTTTTTTTTATTATTATTATTCAATAATTTTGTTGACTTGGTTTCGGATTTAGCGCGCGAAAACCTACTAGTCTGCAAAAATAAACCACAGCTCGGGATGCTCCGAGTAGAGCCAAGGAGGGGAATGGTCGACTTCTTGTCTCACATTCCCTTGCTCGCTATTTCGCGTCGGAAGAGGGCCGAGGCCCTTGACCATATCCGCAACAATTCTTGCGAATTTGGTCTCCTAAGTGGTGTATCATTGTGTGAGGTGTGATTGTAAATTATAAACATTTTAATTAAGTAGGTACTCACGATTGATTCAGCTGAGATGGGGCGAGGTTTCTTGATGTTTGTTCCCGAGAGTATCTTGCAGCCGTTTTTGAAAGCATGCTAGGGCTTTAATAAGATGGATGGCATCCTATTCATGTTGAAGGCACTTTTGTTTGATTTCTTGTCCATTTTTTCCTTTTTCTTCGTTTTATTTAGTTTTGCTGTTTTGAAGTCTTCTTTCTTCGTTTAATTTGATTTATTATTTTTTTTTTTTTTGACAACAAAAGTCACCGCCTGTTGTATTTTTTTTTTTGTCAATCAAAGGAAGTGTTTGTTTTAAAATTTATTAAGTACATTTGAGTAGAGTACAACAGGCAGAAAAGGTGGATATGGATAGTATTGTAAGCGAATGAACGGGTACTTATGTGGGTACAAGTTTATCAAAAGTGCAATATGCAACACAATATGGGCCTTCACAATTCAGTGTAAAAGGGCTAGTAAAACTGCTTAAGTTTATTTTTTTTTAATATTTTTATATCGTAACACACGGACTCCAGTAACACTGACATTAGAGAGCTAGTCGATTGAAGCGAAACTTTATAAAGCTCGATTAGTAGCGTAGGACACTCGCCCTAGTCCACCTAGATTACGAAAACTCGATACGTATCTAGTGTATCAAACTTTTACATGTGCAGAACAAAAAAAAAAATACATGAACCATTTTAATGCTGTTCGAACTAAAATGTTTTATATTTTAATAAAGCATCTTACATTACTGTGAAACGACAAAATATAGCCTGCATAAAAGAAGGAGGGCAGTGAAATATACTTTCGACCATCCGTCTTAACGACTATTGACCACTGGAACTGGAGGCGCAACTGTAGTGCCGACCTGCTGCTCCGCTTTTCGTTGCATAACATCTTCAGAACCTGAAATAGATGAAATCTCTGTCTATTTTCCAAGATCATGCTAGGTATCTCAATGTGAACTTACCAATAGATTTAGGCAGTCGTAGGCACGTAACTCCTGTCCTAGATTTCGTATAAGAGCTGGAGGTGGAACTGTAGAGTTGACTTGCTATGCTGCTTCTCATTGTATAATATTTTTCCGGAAGCTTCAGTTGTCGTGTGAAGATTCGCTGGCTTCAGAACCTGAAAGAGAAGAAACTTTTGTCAAGTATTTTCTAAGGTCATGCTCGGTATCTTAATGTGAACTTACCAATAGATTTAGGCAGTCGTAGGCACATAACTCCTGTCCTGGATGTCATGTAGGAGCTATTGTCAGGTATGCTGCAGCGATCCTTCTAAATTAAAGCTGAAAAAATAGAACAAGTTGAAGTTCAAGTGGAAGTGGATCCGCATCAAATTAGGAAGGACAAGCACCTTACTATAAATAGTGTATTAGAAATGAGAAATGCAGTGCAAATATAATTCTGTAAAAGAAATGTCTATTTATTAAAAGAACGATTTACTAGCAACAATTGATTACAGGGACGAATAACAATGAAAGCAAAAGCATGAACGAAGGAACATTAACTCAACAAAAATGTGGAATGCAAAAACAAGCTTGTATTTTTTCGCGAGCTGAATCCGAACCCAAAGTCTCATTTCTTTTCTAATTTGTATATATGTATTTTTTTTTATTATTATTATTCAATAATTTTGTTGACTTGGTTTCGGATTTAGCGCGCGAAAACCTACTAGTCTGCAAAAATAAACCACAGCTCGGGATGCTCCGAGTAGAGCCAAGGAGGGGAATGGTCGACTTCTTGTCTCACATTCCCTTGCTCGCTATTTCGCGTCGGAAGAGGGCCGAGGCCCTTGACCATATCCGCAACAATTCTTGCGAATTTGGTCTCCTAAGTGGTGTATCATTGTGTGAGGTGTGATTGTAAATTATAAACATTTTAATTAAGTAGGTACTCACGATTGATTCAGCTGAGATGGGGCGAGGTTTCTTGATGTTTGTTCCCGAGAGTATCTTGCAGCCGTTTTTGAAAGCATGATAGGGCTTTAATAAGATGGATGGCATCCTATTCATGTTGAAGGCACTTTTGTTTGATTTCTTGTCCATTTTTTCCTTTTTCTTCGTTTTATTTAGTTTTGCTGTTTTGAAGTCTTCTTTCTTCGTTTAATTTGATTTATTATTTTTTTTTTTTTTGACAACAAAAGTCACCGCCTGTTGTATTTTTTTTTTGTCAATCAAAGGAAGTGTTTGTTTTAAAATTTATTAAGTACATTTGAGTAGAGTACAACAGGCAGAAAAGGTGGATATGGATAGTATTGTAAGCGAATGAACCCTATCAATAAAATATGCAGTTTTCAAATATGACCTGTAGTTGATACCAGTTTTTTGGTGAACTCGGAATACGAACCCACATTTACAAGATATGAGAGTAGCTATATGGTACACAAGACTTTTATTTTCGATTTGTCTGTATACACCTAGATTATATTGATAAAATAAACAATGAGTACGGGTACTTATGTGGGTACAAGTTTATCAAAAGTGCAATATGCAACACAATATGGGCCTTCACAATTCAGTGTAAAAGGGCTAGTAAAACTGCTTAAGTTTATTTTTTTTTAATATTTTTATATCGTAACACACGGACTCCAGTAACACTGACATTAGAGAGCTAGTCGATTGAAGCGAAACTTTATAAAGCTCGATTAGTAGCGTAGGACACTCGCCCTAGTCCACCTAGATTACGAAAACTCGATACGTATCTAGTGTATCAAACTTTTACATGTGCAGAACAAAAAAAAAAATACATGAACCATTTTAATGCTGTTCGAACTAAAATGTTTTATATTTTAATAAAGCATCTTACATTACTGTGAAACGACAAAATATAGCCTGCATAAAAGAAGGAGGGCAGTGAAATATACTTTCGACCATCCGTCTTAACGACTATTGACCACTGGAACTGGAGGCGCAACTGTAGTGCCGACCTGCTGCTCCGCTTTTCGTTGCATAACATCTTCAGAACCTGAAATAGATGAAATCTCTGTCTATTTTCCAAGATCATGCTAGGTATCTCAATGTGAACTTACCAATAGATTTAGGCAGTCGTAGGCACGTAACTCCTGTCCTAGATTTCGTATAAGAGCTGGAGGTGGAACTGTATTTGTTGACTTGCTATGCTGCTTCTCATTGTATAATATTTTTCCGGAATCTTCAGTTGTCCTGTGATGATTCGCTGGCTTCAGAACCTGAAAGAGAAGAAACTTTTGTCAAGTATTTTCTAAGGTCATGCTCGGTATCTTAATGTGAACTTACCAATAGATTTAGGCAGTCGTAGGCACATAACTCCTGTCCTGGATGGCATGTAGGAGCTATTGTCAGGTCTGCTGCAGCGATCCTTCTAAATTAAAGCTGAAAAAATAGAACAAGTTGAAGTTCAAGTGGAAGTGGATCCGCATCAAATTAGGAAGGACAAGCACCTAACTATAAATAGTGTATTAGAAATGAGAAATGCAGTGCAAATATAATTCTGTAAAAGAAATGTCTATTTATTAAAAGAACGATTTACTAGCAACAATTGATTACAGGGACGAATAACAATGAAAGCAAAAGCATGAACGAAGGAACATTAACTCAACAAAAATGTGGAATGCAAAAACAAGCTTGTATTTTTTCGCGAGCTGAATCCGAACCCAAAGTCTCATTTCTTTTCTAATTTGTATATATGTATTTTTTTTTTATTATTATTATTCAATAATTTTGTTGACTTGGTTTCGGATTTAGCGCGCGAAAACCTACTAGTCTGCAAAAATAAACCACAGCTCGGGATGCTCCGAGTAGAGCCAAGGAGGGGAATGGTCGACTTCTTGTCTCACATTCCCTTGCTCGCTATTTCGCGTCGGAAGAGGGCCGAGGCCCTTGACCATATCCGCAACAATTCTTGCGAATTTGGTCTCCTAAGTGGTGTATCATTGTGTGAGGTGTGATTGTAAATTATAAACATTTTAATTAAGTAGGTACTCACGATTGATTCAGCTGAGATGGGGCGAGGTTTCTTGATGTTTGTTCCCGAGAGTATCTTGCAGCCGTTTTTGAAAGCATGATAGGGCTTTAATAAGATGGATGGCATCCTATTCATGTTGAAGGCACTTTTGTTTGATTTCTTGTTCATTTTTTTCCTTTCTCTTCGTTTTATTTAGTTTTGCTGTTTTGAAGTCTTCTTTCTTCGTTTAATTTGATTTATTATTTTTTTTTTTTTGACAACAAAAGTCACCGCCTGTTGTATTTTTTTTTTTTGTCAATCAAAGGAAGTGTTTGTTTTAAAATTTATTAAGTACATTTGAGTAGAGTACAACAGGCAGAAAAGGTGGATATGGATAGTATTGTAAGCGAATGAACCCTATCAATAAAATATGCAGTTTTCAAATATGACCTGTAGTTGATACCAGTTTTTTGGTGAACTCGGAATACGAACCCACATTTACAAGATATGAGAGTAGCTATATGGTACACAAGACTTTTATTTTCGATTTGTCTGTATACACCTAGATTATATTGATAAAATAAACAATGAGTACGGGTACTTATGTGGGTACAAGTTTATCAAAAGTGCATTATGCAACACAATATGGGCCTTCACAATTCAGTGTAAAAGGGCTAGTAAAACTGCTTAAGTTTATTTTTTTTTAATATTTTTATATCGTAACACACGGACTCCAGTAACACTGACATTAGAGAGCTAGTCGATTGAAGCGAAACTTTATAAAGCTCGATTAGTAGCGTAGGACACTCGCCCTAGTCCACCTAGATTACGAAAACTCGATACGTATCTAGTGTATCAAACTTTTACATGTGCGGAACAAAAAAAAAATACATGAACCATTTTAATGCTGTTCGAACTAAAATGTTTTATATTTTAATAAAGCATCTTACATTACTGTGAAACGACAAAATATAGCCTGCATAAAAGAAGGAGGGCAGTGAAATATACTTTCGACCATCCGTCTTAACGACTATTGACCACTGGAACTGGAGGCGCAACTGTAGTGCCGACCTGCTGCTCCGCTTTTCGTTGCATAACATCTTCAGAACCTGAAATAGATGAAATCTCTGTCTATTTTCCAAGATCATGCTTGGTATCTCAATGTGAACTTACCAATAGATTTAGGCAGTCGTAGGCACGTAACTCCTGTCCTAGATTTCGTATAAGAGCTGGAGGTGGAACTGTATTTGTTGACTTGCTATGCTGCTTCTCATTGTATAATATTTTTCCGGAAGCTTCAGTTGTCCTGTGAAGATTCGCTGGCTTCAGAACCTGAAAGAGAAGAAACTTTTGTCAAGTATTTTCTAAGGTCATGCTCGGTATCTTAATGTGAACTTACCAATAGATTTAGGCAGTCGTAGGCACATAACTCCTGTCCTGGATGTCATGTAGGAGCTATTGTCAGGTCTGCTGCAGCGATCCTTCTAAATTAAAGCTGAAAAAATAGAACAAGTTGAAGTTCAAGTGGAAGTGGATCCGCATCAAATTAGGAAGGACAAGCACCTAACTATAAATAGTGTATTAGAAATGAGAAATGCAGTGCAAATATAATTCTGTAAAAGAAATGTCTATTTATTAAAAGAACGATTTACTAGCAACAATTGATTACAGGGACGAATAACAATGAAAGCAAAAGCATGAACGAAGGAACATTAACTCAACAAAAATGTGGAATGCAAAAACAAGCTTGTATTTTTTCGCGAGCTGAATCCGAACCCAAAGTCTCATTTCTTTTCTAATTTGTATATATGTATTTTTTTTTTATTATTATTATTCAATAATTTTGTTGACTTGGTTTCGGATTTAGCGCGCGAAAACCTACTAGTCTGCAAAAATAAACCACAGCTCGGGATGCTCCGAGTAGAGCCAAGGAGGGGAATGGTCGACTTCTTGTCTCACATTCCCTTGCTCGCTATTTCGCGTCGGAAGAGGGCCGAGGCCCTTGACCATATCCGCAACAATTCTTGCGAATTTGGTCTCCTAAGTGGTGTATCATTGTGTGAGGTGTGATTGTAAATTATAAACATTTTAATTAAGTAGGTACTCACGATTGATTCAGCTGAGATGGGGCGAGGTTTCTTGATGTTTGTTCCCGAGAGTATCTTGCAGCCGTTTTTGAAAGCATGATAGGGCTTTAATAAGATGGATGGCATCCTATTCATGTTGAAGGCACTTTTGTTTGATTTCTTGTTCATTTTTTTCCTTTCTCTTCGTTTTATTTAGTTTTGCTGTTTTGAAGTCTTCTTTCTTCGTTTAATTTGATTTATTATTTTTTTTTTTTTGACAACAAAAGTCACCGCCTGTTGTAATTTTTTTTTTGTCAATCAAAGGAAGTGTTTGTTTTAAAATTTATTAAGTACATTTGAGTAGAGTACAACAGGCAGAAAAGGTGGATATGGATAGTATTGTAAGCGAATGAACCCTATCAATAAAATATGCAGTTTTCAAATATGACCTGTAGTTGATACCAGTTTTTTGGTGAACTCGGAATACGAACCCACATTTACAAGATATGAGAGTAGCTATATGGTACACAAGACTTTTATTTTCGATTTGTCTGTATACACCTAGATTATATTGATAAAATAAACAATGAGTACGGGTACTTATGTGGGTACAAGTTTATCAAAAGTGCAATATGCAACACAATATGGGCCTTCACAATTCAGTGTAAAAGGGCTAGTAAAACTGCTTAAGTTTATTTTTTTTTAATATTTTTATATCGTAACACACGGACTCCAGTAACACTGACATTAGAGAGCTAGTCGATTGAAGCGAAACTTTATAAAGCTCGATTAGTAGCGTAGGACACTCGCCCTAGTCCACCTAGATTACGAAAACTCGATACGTATCTAGTGTATCAAACTTTTACATGTGCGGAACAAAAAAAAAAATACATGAACCATTTTAATGCTGTTCGAACTAAAATGTTTTATATTTTAATAAAGCATCTTACATTACTGTGAAACGACAAAATATAGCCTGCATAAAAGAAGGAGGGCAGTGAAATATACTTTCGACCATCCGTCTTAACGACTATTGACCACTGGAACTGGAGGCGCAACTGTAGTGCCGACCTGCTGCTCCGCTTTTCGTTGCATAACATCTTCAGAACCTGAAATAGATGAAATCTCTGTCTATTTTCCAAGATCATGCTAGGTATCTCAATGTGAACTTACCAATAGATTTAGGCAGTCGTAGGCACGTAACTCCTGTCCTAGATTTCGTATAAGAGCTGGAGGTGGAACTGTAGAGTTGACTTGCTATGCTGCTTCTCATTGTATAATATTTTTCCGGAAGCTTCAGTTGTCCTGTGAAGATTCGCTGGCTTCAGAACCTGAAAGAGAAGAAACTTTTGTCAAGTATTTTCTAAGGTCATGCTCGGTATCTTAATGTGAACTTACCAATAGATTTAGGCAGTCGTAGGCACATAACTCCTGTCCTGGATGGCATGTAGGAGCTATTGTCAGGTCTGCTGCAGCGATCCTTCTAAATTAAAGCTGAAAAAATAGAACAAGTTGAAGTTCAAGTGGAAGTGGATCCGCATCAAATTAGGAAGGACAAGCACCTAACTATAAATAGTGTATTAGAAATGAGAAATGCAGTGCAAATATAATTCTGTAAAAGAAATGTCTATTTATTAAAAGAACGATTTACTAGCAACAATTGATTACAGGGACGAATAACAATGAAAGCAAAAGCATGAACGAAGGAACATTAACTCAACAAAAATGTGGAATGCAAAAACAAGCTTGTATTTTTTCGCGAGCTGAATCCGAACCCAAAGTCTCATTTCTTTTCTAATTTGTATATATGTATTTTTTTTTTTATTATTATTATTCAATAATTTTGTTGACTTGGTTTCGGATTTAGCGCGCGAAAACCTACTAGTCTGCAAAAATAAACCACAGCTCGGGATGCTCCGAGTAGAGCCAAGGAGGGGAATGGTCGACTTCTTGTCTCACATTCCCTTGCTCGCTATTTCGCGTCGGAAGAGGGCCGAGGCCCTTGACCATATCCGCAACAATTCTTGCGAATTTGGTCTCCTAAGTGGTGTATCATTGTGTGAGGTGTGATTGTAAATTATAAACATTTTAATTAAGTAGGTACTCACGATTGATTCAGCTGAGATGGGGCGAGGTTTCTTGATGTTTGTTCCCGAGAGTATCTTGCAGCCGTTTTTGAAAGCATGATAGGGCTTTAATAAGATGGATGGCATCCTATTCATGTTGAAGGCACTTTTGTTTGATTTCTTGTCCATTTTTTCCTTTTTCTTCGTTTTATTTAGTTTTGCTGTTTTGAAGTCTTCTTTCTTCGTTTAATTTGATTTATTATTTTTTTTTTTTTGACAACAAAAGTCACCGCCTGTTGTATTTTTTTTTTGTCAATCAAAGGAAGTGTTTGTTTTAAAATTTATTAAGTACATTTGAGTAGAGTACAACAGGCAGAAAAGGTGGATATGGATAGTATTGTAAGCGAATGAACCCTATCAATAAAATATGCAGTTTTCAAATATGACCTGTAGTTGATACCAGTTTTTTGGTGAACTCGGAATACGAACCCACATTTACAAGATATGAGAGTAGCTATATGGTACACAAGACTTTTATTTTCGATTTGTCTGTATACACCTAGATTATATTGATAAAATAAACAATGAGTACGGGTACTTATGTGGGTACAAGTTTATCAAAAGTGCAATATGCAACACAATATGGGCCTTCACAATTCAGTGTAAAAGGGCTAGTAAAACTGCTTAAGTTTATTTTTTTTAATATTTTTATATCGTAACACACGGACTCCAGTAACACTGACATTAGAGAGCTAGTCGATTGAAGCGAAACTTTATAAAGCTCGATTAGTAGCGTAGGACACTCGCCCTAGTCCACCTAGATTACGAAAACTCGATACGTATCTAGTGTATCAAACTTTTACATGTGCGGAACAAAAAAAAAAATACATGAACCATTTTAATGCTGTTCGAACTAAAATGTTTTATATTTTAATAAAGCATCTTACATTACTGTGAAACGACAAAATATAGCCTGCATAAAAGAAGGAGGGCAGTGAAATATACTTTCGACCATCCGTCTTAACGACTATTGACCACTGGAACTGGAGGCGCAACTGTAGTGCCGACCTGCTGCTCCGCTTTTCGTTGCATAACATCTTCAGAACCTGAAATAGATGAAATCTCTGTCTATTTTCCAAGATCATGCTAGGTATCTCAATGTGAACTTACCAATAGATTTAGGCAGTCGTAGGCACGTAACTCCTGTCCTAGATTTCGTATAAGAGCTGGAGGTGGAACTGTATTTGTTGACTTGCTATGCTGCTTCTCATTGTATAATATTTTTCCGGAAGCTTCAGTTGTCCTGTGAAGATTCGCTGGCTTCAGAACCTGAAAGAGAAGAAACTTTTGTCAAGTATTTTCTAAGGTCATGCTCGGTATCTTAATGTGAACTTACCAATAGATTTAGGCAGTCGTAGGCACATAACTCCTGTCCTGGATGTCATGTAGGAGCTATTGTCAGGTCTGCTGCAGCGATCCTTCTAAATTAAAGCTGAAAAAATAGAACAAGTTGAAGTTCAAGTGGAAGTGGATCCGCATCAAATTAGGAAGGACAAGCACCTAACTATAAATAGTGTATTAGAAATGAGAAATGCAGTGCAAATATAATTCTGTAAAAGAAATGTCTATTTATTAAAAGAACGATTTACTAGCAACAATTGATTACAGGGACGAATAACAATGAAAGCAAAAGCATGAACGAAGGAACATTAACTCAACAAAAATGTGGAATGCAAAAACAAGCTTGTATTTTTTCGCGAGCTGAATCCGAACCCAAAGTCTCATTTCTTTTCTAATTTGTATATATGTATTTTTTTTTTATTATTATTATTCAATAATTTTGTTGACTTGGTTTCGGATTTAGCGCGCGAAAACCTACTAGTCTGCAAAAATAAACCACAGCTCGGGATGCTCCGAGTAGAGCCAAGGAGGGGAATGGTCGACTTCTTGTCTCACATTCCCTTGCTCGCTATTTCGCGTCGGAAGAGGGCCGAGGCCTTTGACCATATCCGCAACAATTCTTGCGAATTTGGTCTCCTAAGTGGTGTATCATTGTGTGAGGTGTGATTGTAAATTATAAACATTTTAATTAAGTAGGTACTCACGATTGATTCAGCTGAGATGGGGCGAGGTTTCTTGATGTTTGTTCCCGAGAGTATCTTGCAGCCGTTTTTGAAAGCATGATAGGGCTTTAATAAGATGGATGGCATCCTATTCATGTTGAAGGCACTTTTGTTTGATTTCTTGTCCATTTTTTCCTTTTTCTTCGTTTTATTTAGTTTTGCTGTTTTGAAGTCTTCTTTCTTCGTTTAATTTGATTTATTATTTTTTTTTTTTTGACAACAAAAGTCACCGCCTGTTGTATTTTTTTTTTGTCAATCAAAGGAAGTGTTTGTTTTAAAATTTATTAAGTACATTTGAGTAGAGTACAACAGGCAGAAAAGGTGGATATGGATAGTATTGTAAGCGAATGAACCCTATCAATAAAATATGCAGTTTTCAAATATGACCTGTAGTTGATACCAGTTTTTTGGTGAACTCGGAATACGAACCCACATTTACAAGATATGAGAGTAGCTATATGGTACACAAGACTTTTATTTTCGATTTGTCTGTATACACCTAGATTATATTGATAAAATAAACAATGAGTACGGGTACTTATGTGGGTACAAGTTTATCAAAAGTGCAATATGCAACACAATATGGGCCTTCACAATTCAGTGTAAAAGGGCTAGTAAAACTGCTTAAGTTTATTTTTTTTTAATATTTTTATATCGTAACACACGGACTCCAGTAACACTGACATTAGAGAGCTAGTCGATTGAAGCGAAACTTTATAAAGCTCGATTAGTAGCGTAGGACACTCGCCCTAGTCCACCTAGATTACGAAAACTCGATACGTATCTAGTGTATCAAACTTTTACATGTGTGGAACAAAAAAAAAAATACATGAACCATTTTAATGCTGTTCGAACTAAAATGTTTTATATTTTAATAAAGCATCTTACATTACTGTGAAACGACAAAATATAGCCTGCATAAAAGAAGGAGGGCAGTGAAATATACTTTCGACCATCCGTCTTAACGACTATTGACCACTGGAACTGGAGGCGCAACTGTAGTGCCGACCTGCTGCTCCGCTTTTCGTTGCATAACATCTTCAGAACCTGAAATAGATGAAATCTCTGTCTATTTTCCAAGATCATGCTAGGTATCTCAATGTGAACTTACCAATAGATTTAGGCAGTCGTAGGCACGTAACTCCTGTCCTAGATTTCGTATAAGAGCTGGAGGTGGAACTGTACAGTTGACTTGCTATGCTGCTTCTCATTGTATAATATTTTTCCGGAAGCTTCAGTTGTCCTGTGAAGATTCGCTGGCTTCAGAACCTGAAAGAGAAGAAACTTTTGTCAAGTATTTTCTATGGTCATGCTCGGTATCTTAATGTGAACTTACCAATAGATTTAGGCAGTCGTAGGCACATAACTCCTGTCCTGGATGTCATGTAGGAGCTATTGTCAGGTCTGCTGCAGCGATCCTTCTAAATTAAAGCTGAAAAAATAGAACAAGTTGAAGTTCAAGTGGAAGTGGATCCGCATCAAATTAGGAAGGACAAGCACCTAACTATAAATAGTGTATTAGAAATGAGAAATGCAGTGCAAATATAATTCTGTAAAAGGAATGTCTATTTATTAAAAGAACGATTTACTAGCAACAATTGATTACAGGGACGAATAACAATGAAAGCAAAAGCATGAACGAAGGAACATTAACTCAACAAAAATGTGGAATGCAAAAACAAGCTTGTATTTTTTCGCGAGCTGAATCCGAACCCAAAGTCTCATTTCTTTTCTAATTTGTATATATGTATTTTTTTTTTATTATTATTATTCAATAATTTTGTTGACTTGGTTTCGGATTTAGCGCGCGAAAACCTACTAGTCTGCAAAGATAAACCACAGCTCGGGATGCTCCGAGTAGAGCCAAGGAGGGGAATGGTCGACTTCTGGTCTCACATTCCCTTGCTCGCTATTTCGCGTCGGAAGAGGGCCGAGGCCCTTGACCATATCCGCAACAATTCTTGCGAATTTGGTCTCCTAAGTGGTGTATCATTGTGTGAGGTGTGATTGTAAATTATAAACATTTTAATTAAGTAGGTACTCACGATTGATTCAGCTGAGATGGGGCGAGGTTTCTTGATGTTTGTTCCCGAGAGTATCTTGCAGCCGTTTTTGAAAGCATGATAGGGCTTTAATAAGATGGATGGCATCCTATTCATGTTGAAGGCACTTTTGTTTGATTTCTTGTCCATTTTTTCCTTTTTCTTCGTTTTATTTAGTTTTGCTGTTTTGAAGTCTTCTTTCTTCGTTTAATTTGATTTATTATTTTTTTTTTTTTGACAACAAAAGTCACCGCCTGTTGTATTTTTTTTTTGTCAATCAAAGGAAGTGTTTGTTTTAAAATTTATTAAGTACATTTGAGTAGAGTACAACAGGCAGAAAAGGTGGATATGGATAGTATTGTAAGCGAATGAACCCTATCAATAAAATATGCAGTTTTCAAATATGACCTGTAGTTGATACCAGTTTTTTGGTGAACTCGGAATACGAACCCACATTTACAAGATATGAGAGTAGCTATATGGTACACAAGACTTTTATTTTCGATTTGTCTGTATACACCTAGATTATATTGATAAAATAAACAATGAGTACGGGTACTTATGTGGGTACAAGTTTATCAAAAGTGCAATATGCAACACAATATGGGCCTTCACAATTCAGCGTAAAAGGGCTAGTAAAACTGCTTAAGTTTATTTTTTTTAATATTTTTATATCGTAACACACGGACTCCAGTAACACTGACATTAGAGAGCTAGTCGATTGAAGCGAAACTTTATAAAGCTCGATTAGTAGCGTAGGACACTCGCCCCAGTCCACCTAGATTACGAAAACTCGATACGTATCTAGTGTATCAAACTTTTACATGTGCGGAACAAAAAAAAAAATACATGAACCATTTTAATGCTGTTCGAACTAAAATGTTTTCTATTTTAATAAAGCATCTTACATTACTGTGAAACGACAAAATATAGCCTGCATAAAAGAAGGAGGGCAGTGAAATATACTTTCGACCATCCGTCTTAACGACTATTGACCACTGGAACTGGAGGCGCAACTGTAGTGCCGACCTGCTGCTCCGCTTTTCGTTGAATAACATCTTCAGAACCTGAAATAGATGAAATCTCTGTCTATTTTCCAAGATCATGCTAGGTATCTCAATGTGAACTTACCAATAGATTTAGGCAGTCGTAGGCACGTAACTCCTGTCCTAGATTTCGTATAAGAGCTGGAGGTGGAACTGTAGAGTTGACTTGCTATGCTGCTTCTCATTGTATAATATTTTTTCCGGAAGCTTCAGTTGTCCTGTGAAGATTCGCTGGCTTCAGAACCTGAAAGAGAAGAAACTTTTGTCAAGTATTTTCTAAGGTCATGCTCGGTATCTTAATGTGAACTTACCAATAGATTTAGGCAGTCGTAGGCACATAACTCCTGTCCTGGATGTCATGTAGGAGCTATTGTCAGGTCTGCTGCAGCGATCCTTCTAAATTAAAGCTGAAAAAGTAGAACAAGTTGAAGTTCAAGTGGAAGTGGATCCGCATCAAATTAGGAAGGACAAGCACCTAACTATAAATAGTGTATTAGAAATGAGAAATGCAGTGCAAATATAATTCTGTAAAAGAAATGTCTATTTATTAAAAGAACGATTTACTAGCAACAATTGATTACAGGGACGAATAACAATGAAAGCAAAAGCATGAACGAAGGAACATTAACTCAACAAAAATGTGGAATGCAAAAACAAGCTTGTATTTTTTCGCGAGCTGAATCCGAACCCAAAGTCTCATTTCTTTTCTAATTTGTATATATGTATTTTTTTTTTATTATTATTATTCAATAATTTTGTTGACTTGGTTTCGGATTTAGCGCGCGAAAACCTACTAGTCTGCAAAAATAAACCACAGCTCGGGATGCTCCGAGTAGAGCCAAGGAGGGGAATGGTCGACTTCTTGTCTCACATTCCCTTGCTCGCTATTTCGCGTCGGAAGAGGGCCGAGGCCCTTGACCATATCCGCAACAATTCTTGCGAATTTGGTCTCCTAAGTGGTGTATCATTGTGTGAGGTGTGATTGTAAATTATAAACATTTTAATTAAGTAGGTACTCACGATTGATTCAGCTGAGATGGGGCGAGGTTTCTTGATGTTTGTTCCCGAGAGTATCTTGCAGCCGTTTTTGAAAGCATGATAGGGCTTTAATAAGATGGATGGCATCCTATTCATGTTGAAGGCACTTTTGTTTGATTTCTTGTCCATTTTTTCCTTTTTCTTCGTTTTATTTAGTTTTGCTGTTTTGAAGTCTTCTTTCTTCGTTTAATTTGATTTATTATTTTTTTTTTTTTGACAACAAAAGTCACCGCCTGTTGTATTTTTTTTTTGTCAATCAAAGGAAGTGTTTGTTTTAAAATTTATTAAGTACATTTGAGTAGAGTACAACAGGCAGAAAAGGTGGATATGGATAGTATTGTAAGCGAATGAACCCTATCAATAAAATATGCAGTTTTCAAATATGACCTGTAGTTGATACCAGTTTTTTGGTGAACTCGGAATACGAACCCACATTTACAAGATATGAGAGTAGCTATATGGTACACAAGACTTTTATTTTCGATTTGTCTGTATACACCTAGATTATATTGATAAAATAAACAATGAGTACGGGTACTTATGTGGGTACAAGTTTATCAAAAGTGCAATATGCAACACAATATGGGCCTTCACAATTCAGCGTAAAAGGGCTAGTAAAACTGCTTAAGTTTATTTTTTTTAATATTTTTATATCGTAACACACGGACTCCAGTAACACTGACATTAGAGAGCTAGTCGATTGAAGCGAAACTTTATAAAGCTCGATTAGTAGCGTAGGACACTCGCCCTAGTCCACCTAGATTACGAAAACTCGATACGTATCTAGTGTATCAAACTTTTACATGTGCGGAACAAAAAAAAAAATACATGAACCATTTTAATGCTGTTCGAACTAAAATGTTTTCTATTTTAATAAAGCATCTTACATTACTGTGAAACGACAAAATATAGCCTGCATAAAAGAAGGAGGGCAGTGAAATATACTTTCGACCATCCGTCTTAACGACTATTGACCACTGGAACTGGAGGCGCAACTGTAGTGCCGACCTGCTGCTCCGCTTTTCGTTGAATAACATCTTCAGAACCTGAAATAGATGAAATCTCTGTCTATTTTCCAAGATCATGCTAGGTATCTCAATGTGAACTTACCAATAGATTTAGGCAGTCGTAGGCACGTAACTCCTGTCCTAGATTTCGTATAAGAGCTGGAGGTGGAACTGTAGAGTTGACTTGCTATGCTGCTTCTCATTGTATAATATTTTTTCCGGAAGCTTCAGTTGTCCTGTGAAGATTCGCTGGCTTCAGAACCTGAAAGAGAAGAAACTTTTGTCAAGTATTTTCTAAGGTCATGCTCGGTATCTTAATGTGAACTTACCAATAGATTTAGGCAGTCGTAGGCACATAACTCCTGTCCTGGATGTCATGTAGGAGCTATTGTCAGGTCTGCTGCAGCGATCCTTCTAAATTAAAGCTGAAAAAGTAGAACAAGTTGAAGTTCAAGTGGAAGTGGATCCGCATCAAATTAGGAAGGACAAGCACCTAACTATAAATAGTGTATTAGAAATGAGAAATGCAGTGCAAATATAATTCTGTAAAAGAAATGTCTATTTATTAAAAGAACGATTTACTAGCAACAATTGATTACAGGGACGAATAACAATGAAAGCAAAAGCATGAACGAAGGAACATTAACTCAACAAAAATGTGGAATGCAAAAACAAGCTTGTATTTTTTCGCGAGCTGAATCCGAACCCAAAGTCTCATTTCTTTTCTAATTTGTATATATGTATTTTTTTTTTATTATTATTATTCAATAATTTTGTTGACTTGGTTTCGGATTTAGCGCGCGAAAACCTACTAGTCTGCAAAAATAAACCACAGCTCGGGATGCTCCGAGTAGAGCCAAGGAGGGGAATGGTCGACTTCTTGTCTCACATTCCCTTGCTCGCTATTTCGCGTCGGAAGAGGGCCGAGGCCCTTGACCATATCCGCAACAATTCTTGCGAATTTGGTCTCCTAAGTGGTGTATCATTGTGTGAGGTGTGATTGTAAATTATAAACATTTTAATTAAGTAGGTACTCACGATTGATTCAGCTGAGATGGGGCGAGGTTTCTTGATGTTTGTTCCCGAGAGTATCTTGCAGCCGTTTTTGAAAGCATGATAGGGCTTTAATAAGATGGATGGCATCCTATTCATGTTGAAGGCACTTTTGTTTGATTTCTTGTCCATTTTTTCCTTTTTCTTCGTTTTATTTAGTTTTGCTGTTTTGAAGTCTTCTTTCTTCGTTTAATTTGATTTATTATTTTTTTTTTTTTGACAACAAAAGTCACCGCCTGTTGTATTTTTTTTTTGTCAATCAAAGGAAGTGTTTGTTTTAAAATTTATTAAGTACATTTGAGTAGAGTACAACAGGCAGAAAAGGTGGATATGGATAGTATTGTAAGCGAATGAACCCTATCAATAAAATATGCAGTTTTCAAATATGACCTGTAGTTGATACCAGTTTTTTGGTGAACTCGGAATACGAACCCACATTTACAAGATATGAGAGTAGCTATATGGTACACAAGACTTTTATTTTCGATTTGTCTGTATACACCTAGATTATATTGATAAAATAAACAATGAGTACGGGTACTTATGTGGGTACAAGTTTATCAAAAGTGCAATATGCAACACAATATGGGCCTTCACAATTCAGCGTAAAAGGGCTAGTAAAACTGCTTAAGTTTATTTTTTTTAATATTTTTATATCGTAACACACGGACTCCAGTAACACTGACATTAGAGAGCTAGTCGATTGAAGCGAAACTTTATAAAGCTCGATTAGTAGCGTAGGACACTCGCCCTAGTCCACCTAGATTACGAAAACTCGATACGTATCTAGTGTATCAAACTTTTACATGTGCGGAACAAAAAAAAAAATACATGAACCATTTTAATGCTGTTCGAACTAAAATGTTTTCTATTTTAATAAAGCATCTTACATTACTGTGAAACGACAAAATATAGCCTGCATAAAAGAAGGAGGGCAGTGAAATATACTTTCGACCATCCGTCTTAACGACTATTGACCACTGGAACTGGAGGCGCAACTGTAGTGCCGACCTGCTGCTCCGCTTTTCGTTGAATAACATCTTCAGAACCTGAAATAGATGAAATCTCTGTCTATTTTCCAAGATCATGCTAGGTATCTCAATGTGAACTTACCAATAGATTTAGGCAGTCGTAGGCACGTAACTCCTGTCCTAGATTTCGTATAAGAGCTGGAGGTGGAACTGTAGAGTTGACTTGCTATGCTGCTTCTCATTGTATAATATTTTTTCCGGAAGCTTCAGTTGTCCTGTGAAGATTCGCTGGCTTCAGAACCTGAAAGAGAAGAAACTTTTGTCAAGTATTTTCTAAGGTCATGCTCGGTATCTTAATGTGAACTTACCAATAGATTTAGGCAGTCGTAGGCACATAACTCCTGTCCTGGATGTCATGTAGGAGCTATTGTCAGGTCTGCTGCAGCGATCCTTCTAAATTAAAGCTGAAAAAGTAGAACAAGTTGAAGTTCAAGTGGAAGTGGATCCGCATCAAATTAGGAAGGACAAGCACCTAACTATAAATAGTGTATTAGAAATGAGAAATGCAGTGCAAATATAATTCTGTAAAAGAAATGTCTATTTATTAAAAGAACGATTTACTAGCAACAATTGATTACAGGGACGAATAACAATGAAAGCAAAAGCATGAACGAAGGAACATTAACTCAACAAAAATGTGGAATGCAAAAACAAGCTTGTATTTTTTCGCGAGCTGAATCCGAACCCAAAGTCTCATTTCTTTTCTAATTTGTATATATGTATTTTTTTTTTATTATTATTATTCAATAATTTTGTTGACTTGGTTTCGGATTTAGCGCGCGAAAACCTACTAGTCTGCAAAAATAAACCACAGCTCGGGATGCTCCGAGTAGAGCCAAGGAGGGGAATGGTCGACTTCTTGTCTCACATTCCCTTGCTCGCTATTTCGCGTCGGAAGAGGGCCGAGGCCCTTGACCATATCCGCAACAATTCTTGCGAATTTGGTCTCCTAAGTGGTGTATCATTGTGTGAGGTGTGATTGTAAATTATAAACATTTTAATTAAGTAGGTACTCACGATTGATTCAGCTGAGATGGGGCGAGGTTTCTTGATGTTTGTTCCCGAGAGTATCTTGCAGCCGTTTTTGAAAGCATGATAGGGCTTTAATAAGATGGATGGCATCCTATTCATGTTGAAGGCACTTTTGTTTGATTTCTTGTCCATTTTTTCCTTTTTCTTCGTTTTATTTAGTTTTGCTGTTTTGAAGTCTTCTTTCTTCGTTTAATTTGATTTATTATTTTTTTTTTTTGACAACAAAAGTCACCGCCTGTTGTATTTTTTTTTTGTCAATCAAAGGAAGTGTTTGTTTTAAAATTTATTAAGTACATTTGAGTAGAGTACAACAGGCAGAAAAGGTGGATATGGATAGTATTGTAAGCGAATGAACCCTATCAATAAAATATGCAGTTTTCAAATATGACCTGTAGTTGATACCAGTTTTTTGGTGAACTCGGAATACGAACCCACATTTACAAGATATGAGAGTAGCTATATGGTACACAAGACTTTTATTTTCGATTTGTCTGTATACACCTAGATTATATTGATAAAATAAACAATGAGTACGGGTACTTATGTGGGTACAAGTTTATCAAAAGTGCAATATGCAACACAATATGGGCCTTCACAATTCAGTGTAAAAGGGCTAGTAAAACTGCTTAAGTTTATTTTTTTTAATATTTTTATATCGTAACACACGGACTCCAGTAACACTGACATTAGAGAGCTAGTCGATTGAAGCGAAACTTTATAAAGCTCGATTAGTAGCGTAGGACACTCGCCCTAGTCCACCTAGATTACGAAAACTCGATACGTATCTAGTGTATCAAACTTTTACATGTGCGGAACAAAAAAAAAAATACATGAACCATTTTAATGCTGTTCGAACTAAAATGTTTTATATTTTAATAAAGCGTCTTACATTACTGTGAAACGACAAAATATAGCCTGCATAAAAGAAGGAGGGCAGTGAAATATACTTTCGACCATCCGTCTTAACGACTATTGACCACTGGAACTGGAGGCGCAACTGTAGTGCCGACCTGCTGCTCCGCTTTTCGTTGCATAACATCTTCAGAACCTGAAATAGATGAAATCTCTGTCTATTTTCCAAGATCATGCTAGGTATCTCAATGTGAACTTACCAATAGATTTAGGCAGTCGTAGGCACGTAACTCCTGTCCTAGATTTCGTATAAGAGCTGGAGGTGGAACTGTAGAGTTGACTTGCTATGCTGCTTCTCATTGTATAATATTTTTCCGGAAGCTTCAGTTGTCCTGTGAAGATTCGCTGGCTTCAGAACCTGAAAGAGAAGAAACTTTTGTCAAGTATTTTCTAAGGTCATGCTCGTTATCTTAATGTGAACTTACCAATAGATTTAGGCAGTCGTAGGCACATAACTCCTGTCCTGGATGTCATGTAGGAGCTATTGTCAGGTCTGCTGCAGCGATCCTTCTAAATTAAAGCTGAAAAAGTAGAACAAGTTGAAGTTCAAGTGGAAGTGGATCCGCATCAAATTAGGAAGGACAAGCACCTAACTATAAATAGTGTATTAGAAATGAGAAATGCAGTGCAAATATAATTCTGTAAAAGAAATGTCTATTTATTAAAAGAACGATTTACTAGCAACAATTGATTACAGGGACGAATAACAATGAAAGCAAAAGCATGAACGAAGGAACATTAACTCAACAAAAATGTGGAATGCAAAAACAAGCTTGTATTTTTTCGCGAGCTGAATCCGAACCCAAAGTCTCATTTCTTTTCTAATTTGTATATATGTATTTTTTTTTTATTATTATTATTCAATAATTTTGTTGACTTGGTTTCGGATTTAGCGCGCGAAAACCTACTAGTCTGCAAAAATAAACCACAGCTCGGGATGCTCCGAATAGAGCCAAGGAGGGGAATGGTCGACTTCTTGTCTCACATTCCCTTGCTCGCTATTTCGCGTCGGAAGAGGGCCGAGGCCCTTGACCATATCCGCAACAATTCTTGCGAATTTGGTCTCCTAAGTGGTGTATCATTGTGTGAGGTGTGATTGTAAATTATGTAAACGCAGAAATGCTTGCAACTCAGAAGCACTTTTAATCAATTCAATAAATAGTTCGTACAAGGTACACTTTGGTAAATTAATCATTTATTCCAAGTAATCCAAGGAAAAGCTTACAACCGGGTCACAATATGAAATATCCTTTTGGGAATCACTAATAAATACGTCTGCGCTATACCACGATCTTAACAGAAGTGATGGGCGAATGTGGATGGTGTTGGGAGACGGGTATTTTCATTCTTGCCGGTATATTTATCCCTCTTCCTCATTGGTCATCGTCACAGATTCGACCATCCTGACAGTGTTCGTCGTCCTCGTCGAAGTCTAGATCCAGGTCAATCCAACGTTTCATCCGATCCGCCGACCATGTAGCTGAATATGGTTTCTGTGTCCTAGGAGCAGACGGCATATCGGCGACCTGGTATCTATCATGTGGAAGAATGGCAGTCACACAATATGGTCCCCGGTATCTGGTCTCAAGTTTGCGAGAAGTTCCGGTCGCTGCAACTCCGTCATTTATTGACATCACTAGATCGCCTACCTGGTATGTTCTTGCTTTTTTATGCTTCATATCGTGCTGGCGTTTTTGGATTGTTTGCCGTTTTACGGTGGATTCGGCAGCAGCCGTTCGAAGTGTATCAATGCTAGGAATCGTTTGGTTCAAGTTTACAAATGGGGCGAGAACATCTTTGAGTGGGTCACGGGGCACGTATCCCATTAGTAGCTGATGTGCAGTTTTGCCAGTGGTTTCGTTTTGTGTATTATTGATACCCCACTGCACATATCGTACTTTCTGGTCCCATCGGGTTTCGTCGTCAACGGTTGCCAATAACGCGTGGAGAATGGTTCGATTATACCGCTCGACCTGACCGTTTGCACGTGGTGTTTTTGTCGCATTCTGGATGTGCTGAATCGAGTAGCCTTTTACGAATTCTTCGAAAGAATGTGACGTGAATGCAGTTCCCTTATCTGATATTATTCGACGGGGTATGCCGAACGTAAAGAATAGGTCCATAAGAAAATTCATCACCGGTTTGGTCTGGGTGTTGGGCAGAGCTTTGATGTTGACGAATTTGGTGAATGCATCAACCAATACTATGAGGTAGGTATTTCCTTTTGTCGACTTAGGAAAAGGTCCGAGATGGTCGATATGGACGGTGTCGAACGGCAGGTTTCCCTTCGGTATCGGGAAAAGTTCTCCGCGAGGTTGGTTTTCCTTTTTGTTGAACGCACACTCGATGCATGCTTTCAGGTATTTTTTTACAAACTGTGTCATCCGCGGGAACCAGTATCGTAGTCGTAAATGTGTCATGGTTTTCTTTTCGGAGAAATGTCCCATCAAGTCATGGCTGTTTCGTAATACTCGATTCCTCGATCCTTTTGGCACAAACAGCCTGAATTCGCCGTCGATTTTCCGATAGAGTCGTCCGTTTTGGAGAGAGTAATCATGATGTACTTGTTTGTCGGTTTCGCTGATTGGTGGGTACGAAGGACTTTGACTATATCAGCTACCTCTTTATCCTGTAGTTGTAGAGAATATACCCAATCTGTTTCTTCAATGTTGATTTTGAATACGTTCATGTCTGCTACTTCAGGTGCCTGCGCTGATTCGAACGGATTTCTAGACAAGGTGTCAACATGTAGCATTTTCTTACCGGCTCGATGAGAAACCTCATAGTCGTACTCCTGCATACGCAACCACCATCGGGCGATTCGTGAAACCATTTCTCTCTTTTTACTGGCAGTTTTCAAGGCTTCACAATCAGTGACTATGAGAAAGTGCTTGCCAAGCAAGTACTGCCGGAATCGATCTGTTGCTTCAACCACAGCGAGGGCTTCCAGTTCATAGCTGTGGTACATTGATTCTTCTTTGGTTGTTTTGCGGCTGTAATAAGCAACAGGGTGAAGACTTCCACTTTCTTTCTGTAGGAGAATGCCAGCAAGTCCCTTGGAACTGGCGTCTGTGTGAAGTTCGTGTTCTGCATTTTGATTATACAAGATCAGCACTGGCTCACTAGCTAACGAATTCTTGAGCTGGTCAAACGCAGTTTGTTCTTTTGTTCCCCATATGAATTTTTGGTCTTTTCTGGTCAATTCCGTCAGTGGCGATGCGGTCAGAGCATAATTCTTGATGAATTTCCGGAAAAAGCTGGTGAGCCCTATAAATTGTCTCACTTGATGTTCGTTGGTGGGTGTCTCAAATTCTTGAACGGCAAGCGTCTTCGCCCTCCCAGGCTGCATTTTTCCATCTTTTATAATGTGGCCCAGAAACTCAATCTCCCTTTTGAAGAACTCACATTTCTTTAGGTTCAGCGTTAAGTTGGCTTCACTTAAAATAGTAAGAAATTTCTCCAGCTTCCGCATTCCATCCGGGAGGGATTTAACCGGAATAACAAAGTCATCCATATAGCTAACGATTTTCTCTGGAAGCATTTTTTGTTTGATGAGTCTCATTAACTTTTTGAAATAAGCTGGGGCATTGACCAGCCCGAATGGCATCACCTTAAACTCAAACACTCCGTCCGGGGTGATAAAAGCTGTGTACGGCACATGCTCATTTTTGATGGGTATCTGATAATACCCTGACGCCAGATCTAGCACAATAAAGTAATTGTATCCTTCCAGATTGTTAAGTTCCTCTTCTATATGCGGGGACGGGGAGCTGACCTTTTTTGTGACAGTATTGAGGCGCCTGTAGTCTATGCACATTAAGTCTTCGCCGTTCTTCTTTTTAACGAGTACGACAGGTGCTGCGAAGTCAGACTTAGACTCCTGTATGATGTCGCACTCCAGTAGTGTGTTTACCATTGAACTCAGGACCTCTCTTTTAGCATAAGGAACTTTATATGGGTGTTGTGATAAAGGCTCCGCCTTTGTTAATTCGATTTCCATTTCAACTAGGCTTGTTCGTCCGAGTTCCCTTTGTTCCATGGCGACACACTTCCGAAACTTGTTCAGTAAGTTAACTAAACCCATTGAATCAAGACCTTCGTCAATCTGGAGGTCACCCCCAGTTATCTGTTGACGGCTGACTGTATCATTCTTCCTGATAATAAGCACTTCGCCTTCCTTGGAAACGTCACAGGCCGGGTCGCTTAATATGTCCTTTCCAATTAGAATTGGTTTTGTGAGTCTATCATCTGGGACAACTACCGCGTCGACACTAAAGCTGGCATCGTCGATTTCCATAGTACATGGTATTCTTCCCAATTCTGTACAATTTCCGCCTCCAAAACCATAAAGAGTAACCCTGCAGGGACTTATAGGGATTCCTGTTTCCTTCACAACTGTCTGTGTCACTACCGTTTGTTCGCTACCAGAGTCCAGCATTGCCGCATACTCTTTTCCTTTGATGGTTACCCTTTTATTAAAACAATCCGAGTTTTCTTGCCGATGGATAGTGTTTATTCGAATATTCTTATCGTTCTGGCTTTCGCGCTTTGTTGGATACTTTATGCTATTTTCTTGGTTAGTGATCCACGGTCTCTTTCGACTTTGGTTGCATTGCCGAGCGAGGTGTCCGGTTTGATTGCAGTTGTAACAAGTGAGTAATGGCCTTTGGTGCACGGGATGTCGGTAAGGTGGTGTTGCCTTTTCGTTTGTCGTTAGCTGCCGGCGCCAGTTTGGCTGTTCGTAGATTGATTGTCGGTTCGCATTGCTCGCTCTGAGAATTCCAGCTGTGGACGATGGCTTGTAGCGAGAGTTTTCACGGATACTTTCACACCATTTTACTTTCTCGATGAGTTCGGCAATGGTGTTAAAGTTTGACACCGCAATACTAGAGCTTAATTGTGGATTATTCAAGCCTGTTAAAATATACTGTATGACGGTTCTATCTGCAAGATGGATTCTTTTCCCCATCATATTCATTTCAAAACAGAAATTTTCAATTGATTCATTTTGACGTCTAGTTCTGCGTGCCATCTGTTGATGTATGTCAATTTCGTTCTGTTGATAAGGGAAATTCGCCTTGAGCCCCATTGCCAACTGTGTCCAGGATCCGGAACCCTCTTGGGTAGTGTCCCACCAGAACCTTGCAGGCCCTTTCATTTTTGATGCTGCTGCCATAAGGAGCGCCCGTTCATCCCATTCGTATATCTTAGTTAGGGTCTCAACCCGGTCCACCCAATTATCGGCCGACATTGATGTCGAATCGCCTGGAGTAAACATCGGCAGCACATCAGCAATATCCTTTATGCTACAGTGAATCTTTTGCCTTTGGATTTCCACATTTACCGAGCCAGACCCTTCGAGACGTTTGAGTTTGTTGGCGAGTTCACGTTCTTTCATTAAAAGGGTTCTTTCGTTCTCCAATAGGTTCCTTTCTCTCCTCAAGATGTCCCACTCTCTTTCACGCATTACTCGGTCTACACACGTTCCTGCTTCTGATACAGTTGGTATCTCATCAGTGGATAGGGCTCCAGAATCAGCGGCTGATAAGTTCTCATTCGATTGAGGCATAGACTGGCCTTGCTTTTCTTGGTCGTAGGTAAGGATTCGTTTAACCAATGTCCCTTTGGTTCCCGATGTCGGCAACCCTCTATTCTTTAGCTCACTTTGTAGTTGTTTTGTGTTGAGTTTTTCCATTTTAATTTATCTAAAAGGAAAAATACTCATATACATATCGTATTTTATGTTTTACTTCAGAATTTATTTTAATATAATATCAATATCATTATCGAAACTGACATTCGACAATCTTTATTTCTGCAACAATAATTTTACATAATAAAACCCTCATAAACTAATCGTTCGTATATAATATTTATAACTTTGACCAAATACCTATGTATGAGGAAGCTCACCCCATAACTTTTTCTATCTTGGTAAAACCTTACACCATAGAAGTAACCTTAATTTCTCTTTCTACTGTACGTATACCAACTGTGCTTCGGAAGCAGCCTGTAATCGTTTGTGCTTTCAAAACTTCCAATATGTTAATTTCTCGTCTCCCCTCATTATTATTATTTTTTTTTTTCATCGAAGTGCAACCATCTTGTTCATGTTTCTTCTTTACGTTTACCCACCATACATCTGATACTCTTTCGTGTACCGAAAGACTATCCAGCTGTATTCATTTACCTTCTTCTTATCTCTTCCCAACACATCGTGTTGCTCTTTCGTACGCCGAAAGTCTACACGGATGTATTTATTCATGCTCTTTATATTTCTTTCCAACACATCGTGTTATTCTTTCGTACGCCGAAAGTCTACACGGATGTACGGAAGTATTTATCCGTCCTCTTCATATTTTTCACACAACTTGGTGTTTGTGCACGTTGAATTCGAAATTTTCGTACACCAAAAATATCGTCTCCCACATGTGCATTGCATTCCACCAAGTCGATTATCCATCTACTCTCTTCGCACACTTATATAGGTACCTACACATTGACAAAATACAACTGCTTCGCTTTACACACATCCCCCAGTGTATAACATAGTGTTGATCAGCCCGACCGTTATAATCTCCAAAACGGCCCGTCCCAACGCTTTACAACCAAGATAATTATTCACACCATTTCCCCCATTTTGCAATCAATATTGCTGACCAAATCAATATTATAAACTCAAACCAAATAAATAAGTTGCTGCGGCTACTGCTGCAGTCCGTAAATCAGATAATTATAATAAGTTACCATCCACTTAACTTCACAATTCACAGGCTCATCCCACTTCTGATTCTGTAAACTCAGAAATGCTTGCAACTCAGAAGCACTTTTAATCAATTCAATAAATAGTTCGTACAAGGTACACTTTGGTAAATTAATCATTTATTCCAAGTAATCCAAGGAAAAGCTTACAACCGGGTCACAATATGAAATATCCTTTTGGGAATCACTAATAAATACGTCTGCGCTATACCACGATCTTAACAGAAGTGATGGGCGAATGTGGATGGTGTTGGGAGACGGGTATTTTCATTCTTGCCGGTATATTTATCCCTCTTCCTCATTGGTCATCGTCACAATTATAAACATTTTAATTAAGTAGGTACTCACGATTGATTCAGCTGAGATGGGGCGAGGTTTCTTGATGTTTGTTCCCGAGAGTATCTTGCAGCCGTTTTTGAAAGCATGATAGGGCTTTAATAAGATGGATGGCATCCTATTCATGTTGAAGGCACTTTTGTTTGATTTCTTGTCCATTTTTTCCTTTTTCTTCGTTTTATTTAGTTTTGCTGTTTTGAAGTCTTCTTTCTTCGTTTAATTTGATTTATTATTTTTTTTTTTTTGACAACAAAAGTCACCGCCTGTTGTATTTTTTTTTTTGTCAATCAAAGGAAGTGTTTGTTTTAAAATTTATTAAGTACATTTGAGTAGAGTACAACAGGCAGAAAAGGTGGATATGGATAGTATTGTAAGCGAATGAACCCTATCAATAAAATATGCAGTTTTCAAATATGACCTGTAGTTGATACCAGTTTTTTGGTGAACTCGGAATACGAACCCACATTTACAAGATATGAGAGTAGCTATATGGTACACAAGACTTTTATTTTCGATTTGTCTGTATACACCTAGATTATATTGATAAAATAAACAATGAGTACGGGTACTTATGTGGGTACAAGTTTATCAAAAGTGCAATATGCAACACAATATGGGCCTTCACAATTCAGTGTAAAAGGGCTAGTAAAACTGCTTAAGTTTATTTTTTTTAATATTTTTATATCGTAACACACGGACTCCAGTAACACTGACATTAGAGAGCTAGTCGATTGAAGCGAAACTTTATAAAGCTCGATTAGTAGCGTAGGACACTCGCCCTAGTCCACCTAGATTACGAAAACTCGATACGTATCTAGTGTATCAAACTTTTACATGTGCGGAACAAAAAAAAAAATACATGAACCATTTTAATGCTGTTCGAACTAAAATGTTTTATATTTTAATAAAGCATCTTACATTACTGTGAAACGACAAAATATAGCCTGTATAAAAGAAGGAGGGCAGTGAAATATACTTTCGACCATCCGTCTTAACGACTATTGACCACTGGAACTGGAGGCGCAACTGTAGTGCCGACCTGCTGCTCCGCTTTTCGTTGCATAACATCTTCAGAACCTGAAATAGATGAAATCTCTGTCTATTTTCCAAGATCATGCTAGGTATCTCAATGTGAACTTACCAATAGATTTAGGCAGTCGTAGGCACGTAACTCCTGTCCTAGATTTCGTATAAGAGCTGGAGGTGGAACTGTAGAGTTGACTTGCTATGCTGCTTCTCATTGTATAATATTTTTCCGGAAGCTTCAGTTGTCCTGTGAAGATTCGCTGGCTTCAGAACCTGAAAGAGAAGAAACTTTTGTCAAGTATTTTCTAAGGTCATGCTCGGTATCTTAATGTGAACTTACCAATAGATTTAGGCAGTCGTAGGCACATAACTCCTGTCCTGGATGTCATGTAGGAGCTATTGTCAGGTCTGCTGCAGCGATCCTTCTAAATTAAAGCTGAAAAAGTAGAACAAGTTGAAGTTCAAGTGGAAGTGGATCCGCATCAAATTAGGAAGGACAAGCACCTAACTATAAATAGTGTATTAGAAATGAGAAATGCAGTGCAAATATAATTCTGTAAAAGAAATGTCTATTTATTAAAAGAACGATTTACTAGCAACAATTGATTACAGGGACGAATAACAATGAAAGCAAAAGCATGAACGAAGGAACATTAACTCAACAAAAATGTGGAATGCAAAAACAAGCTTGTATTTTTTCGCGAGCTGAATCCGAACCCAAAGTCTCATTTCTTTTCTAATTTGTATATATGTATTTTTTTTTTATTATTATTATTCAATAATTTTGTTGACTTGGTTTCGGATTTAGCGCGCGAAAACCTACTAGTCTGCAAAAATAAACCACAGCTCGGGATGCTCCGAGTAGAGCCAAGGAGGGGAATGGTCGACTTCTTGTCTCACATTCCCTTGCTCGCTATTTCGCGTCGGAAGAGGGCCGAGGCCCTTGACCATATCCGCAACAATTCTTGCGAATTTGGTCTCCTAAGTGGTGTATCATTGTGTGAGGTGTGATTGTAAATTATAAACATTTTAATTAAGTAGGTACTCACGATTGATTCAGCTGAGATGGGGCGAGGTTTCTTGATGTTTGTTCCCGAGAGTATCTTGCAGCCGTTTTTGAAAGCATGATAGGGCTTTAATAAGATGGATGGCATCCTATTCATGTTGAAGGCACTTTTGTTTGATTTCTTGTCCATTTTTTCCTTTTTCTTCGTTTTATTTAGTTTTGCTGTTTTGAAGTCTTCTTTCTTCGTTTAATTTGATTTATTATTTTTTTTTTTTTGACAACAAAAGTCACCGCCTGTTGTATTTTTTTTTTGTCAATCAAAGGAAGTGTTTGTTTTAAAATTTATTAAGTACATTTGAGTAGAGTACAACAGGCAGAAAAGGTGGATATGGATAGTATTGTAAGCGAATGAACCCTATCAATAAAATATGCAGTTTTCAAATATGACCTGTAGTTGATACCAGTTTTTTGGTGAACTCGGAATACGAACCCACATTTACAAGATATGAGAGTAGCTATATGGTACACAAGACTTTTATTTTCGATTTGTCTGTATACACCTAGATTATATTGATAAAATAAACAATGAGTACGGGTACTTATGTGGGTACAAGTTTATCAAAAGTGCAATATGCAACACAATATGGGCCTTCACAATTCAGTGTAAAAGGGCTAGTAAAACTGCTTAAGTTTATTTTTTTTAATATTTTTATATCGTAACACACGGACTCCAGTAACACTGACATTAGAGAGCTAGTCGATTGAAGCGAAACTTTATAAAGCTCGATTAGTAGCGTAGGACACTCGCCCTAGTCCACCTAGATTACGAAAACTCGATACGTATCTAGTGTATCAAACTTTTACATGTGCGGAACAAAAAAAAAAATACATGAACCATTTTAATGCTGTTCGAACTAAAATGTTTTATATTTTAATAAAGCATCTTACATTACTGTGAAACGACAAAATATAGCCTGCATAAAAGAAGGAGGGCAGTGAAATATACTTTCGACCATCCGTCTTAACGACTATTGACCACTGGAACTGGAGGCGCAACTGTAGTGCCGACCTGCTGCTCCGCTTTTCGTTGCATAACATCTTCAGAACCTGAAATAGATGAAATCTCTGTCTATTTTCCAAGATCATGCTAGGTATCTCAATGTGAACTTACCAATAGATTTAGGCAGTCGTAGGCACGTAACTCCTGTCCTAGATTTCGTATAAGAGCTGGAGGTGGAACTGTAGAGTTGACTTGCTATGCTGCTTCTCATTGTATAATATTTTTCCGGAAGCTTCAGTTGTCCTGTGAAGATTCGCTGGCTTCAGAACCTGAAAGAGAAGAAACTTTTGTCAAGTATTTTCTAAGGTCATGCTCGGTATCTTAATGTGAACTTACCAATAGATTTAGGCAGTCGTAGGCACATAACTCCTGTCCTGGATGTCATGTAGGAGCTATTGTCAGGTCTGCTGCAGCGATCCTTCTAAATTAAAGCTGAAAAAATAGAACAAGTTGAAGTTCAAGTGGAAGTGGATCCGCATCAAATTAGGAAGGACAAGCACCGTACTATAAATAGTGTATTAGAAATGAGAAATGCAGTGCAAATATAATTCTGTAAAAGAAATGTCTATTTATTAAAAGAACGATTTATTAGCAACAATTGGTTACAGGGACGAATAACAATGAAAGCAAAAGCATGAACGAAGGAACATTAACTCAACAAAAATGTGGAATGCAAAAACAAGCTTGTATTTTTTCGCGAGCTGAATCCGAACCCAAAGTCTCATTTCTTTTCTAATTTGTATATATGTATTTTTTTTTTATTATTATTATTCAATAATTTTGTTGACTTGGTTTCGGATTTAGCGCGCGAAAACCTACTAGTCTGCAAAAATAAACCACAGCTCGGGATGCTCCGAATAGAGCCAAGGAGGGGAATGGTCGACTTCTTGTCTCACATTCCCTTGCTCGCTATTTCGCGTCGGAAGAGGGCCGAGGCCCTTGACCATATCCGCAACAATTCTTGCGAATTTGGTCTCCTAAGTGGTGTATCATTGTGTGAGGTGTGATTGTAAATTATAAACATTTTAATTAAGTAGGTACTCACGATTGATTCAGCTGAGATGGGGCGAGGTTTCTTGATGTTTGTTCCCGAGAGTATCTTGCAGCCGTTTTTGAAAGCATGATAGGGCTTTAATAAGATGGATGGCATCCTATTCATGTTGAAGGCACTTTTGTTTGATTTCTTGTCCATTTTTTCCTTTTTCTTCGTTTTATTTAGTTTTGCTGTTTTGAAGTCTTCTTTCTTCGTTTAATTTGATTTAATAATTTTTTTGTTTTGACAACAAAAGTCACCGCCTGTTGTATTTTTTTTTTGTCAATCAAAGGAAGTGTTTGTTTTAAAATTTATTAAGTACATTTGAGTAGAGTACAACAGGCAGAAAAGGTGGATATGGATAGTATTGTAAGCGAATGAACCCTATCAATAAAATATGCAGTTTTCAAATATGACCTGTAGTTGATACCAGTTTTTTGGTGAACTCGGAATACGAACCCACATTTACAAGATATGAGAGTAGCTATATGGTACACAAGACTTTTATTTTCGATTTGTCTGTATACACCTAGATTATATTGATAAAATAAACAATGAGTACGGGTACTTATGTGGGTACAAGTTTATCAAAAGTGCAATATGCAACACAATATGGGCCTTCACAATTCAGTGTAAAAGGGCTAGTAAAACTGCTTAAGTTTATTTTTTTTAATATTTTTATATCGTAACACACGGACTCCAGTAACACTGACATTAGAGAGCTAGTCGATTGAAGCGAAACTTTATAAAGCTCGATTAGTAGCGTAGGACACTCGCCCTAGTCCACCTAGATTACGAAAACTCGATACGTATCTAGTGTATCAAACTTTTACATGTGCGGAACAAAAAAAAAAATACATGAACCATTTTAATGCTGTTCGAACTAAAATGTTTTATATTTTAATAAAGCATCTTACATTACTGTGAAACGACAAAATATAGCCTGCATAAAAGAAGGAGGGCAGTGAAATATACTTTCGACCATCCGTCTTAACGACTATTGACCACTGGAACTGGAGGCGCAACTGTAGTGCCGACCTGCTGCTCCGCTTTTCGTTGCATAACATCTTCAGAACCTGAAATAGATGAAATCTCTGTCTATTTTCCAAGATCATGCTAGGTATCTCAATGTGAACTTACCAATAGATTTAGGCAGTCGTAGGCACGTAACTCCTGTCCTAGATTTCGTATAAGAGCTGGAGGTGGAACTGTAGAGTTGACTTGCTATGCTGCTTCTCATTGTATAATATTTTTCCGGAAGCTTCAGTTGTCCTGTGAAGATTCGCTGGCTTCAGAACCTGAAAGAGAAGAAACTTTTGTCAAGTATTTTCTAAGGTCATGCTCGGTATCTTAATGTGAACTTACCAATAGATTTAGGCAGTCGTAGGCACATAACTCCTGTCCTGGATGTCATGTAGGAGCTATTGTCAGGTCTGCTGCAGCGATCCTTCTAAATTAAAGCTGAAAAAGTAGAACAAGTTGAAGTTCAAGTGGAAGTGGATCCGCATCAAATTAGGAAGGACAAGCACCTAACTATAAATAGTGTATTAGAAATGAGAAATGCAGTGCAAATATAATTCTGTAAAAGAAATGTCTATTTATTAAAAGAACGATTTACTAGCAACAATTGATTACAGGGACGAATAACAATGAAAGCAAAAGCATGAACGAAGGAACATTAACTCAACAAAAATGTGGAATGCAAAAACAAGCTTGTATTTTTTCGCGAGCTGAATCCGAACCCAAAGTCTCATTTCTTTTCTAATTTGTATATATGTATTTTTTTTTTATTATTATTATTCAATAATTTTGTTGACTTGGTTTCGGATTTAGCGCGCGAAAACCTACTAGTCTGCAAAAATAAACCACAGCTCGGGATGCTCCGAATAGAGCCAAGGAGGGGAATGGTCGACTTCTTGTCTCACATTCCCTTGCTCGCTATTTCGCGTCGGAAGAGGGCCGAGGCCCTTGACCATATCCGCAACAATTCTTGCGAATTTGGTCTCCTAAGTGGTGTATCATTGTGTGAGGTGTGATTGTAAATTATAAACATTTTAATTAAGTAGGTACTCACGATTGATTCAGCTGAGATGGGGCGAGGTTTCTTGATGTTTGTTCCCGAGAGTATCTTGCAGCCGTTTTTGAAAGCATGATAGGGCTTTAATAAGATGGATGGCATCCTATTCATGTTGAAGGCACTTTTGTTTGATTTCTTGTCCATTTTTTCCTTTTTCTTCGTTTTATTTAGTTTTGCTGTTTTGAAGTCTTCTTTCTTCGTTTAATTTGATTTATTATTTTTTTTTTTGACAACAAAAGTCACCGCCTGTTGTATTTTTTTTTTGTCAATCAAAGGAAGTGTTTGTTTTAAAATTTATTAAGTACATTTGAGTAGAGTACAACAGGCAGAAAAGGTGGATATGGATAGTATTGTAAGCGAATGAACCCTATCAATAAAATATGCAGTTTTCAAATATGACCTGTAGTTGATACCAGTTTTTTGGTGAACTCGGAATACGAACCCACATTTACAAGATATGAGAGTAGCTATATGGTACACAAGACTTTTATTTTCGATTTGTCTGTATACACCTAGATTATATTGATAAAATAAACAATGAGTACGGGTACTTATGTGGGTACAAGTTTATCAAAAGTGCAATATGCAACACAATATGGGCCTTCACAATTCAGTGTAAAAGGGCTAGTAAAACTGCTTAAGTTTATTTTTTTTAATATTTTTATATCGTAACACACGGACTCCAGTAACACTGACATTAGAGAGCTAGTCGATTGAAGCGAAACTTTATAAAGCTCGATTAGTAGCGTAGGACACTCGCCCTAGTCCACCTAGATTACGAAAACTCGATACGTATCTAGTGTATCAAACTTTTACATGTGCGGAACAAAAAAAAAAAATACATGAACCATTTTAATGCTGTTCGAACTAAAATGTTTTATATTTTAATAAAGCATCTTACATTACTGTGAAACGACAAAATATAGCCTGCATAAAAGAAGGAGGGCAGTGAAATATACTTTCGACCATCCGTCTTAACGACTATTGACCACTGGAACTGGAGGCGCAACTGTAGTGCCGACCTGCTGCTCCGCTTTTCGTTGAATAACATCTTCAGAACCTGAAATAGATGAAATCTCTGTCTATTTTCCAAGATCATGCTAGGTATCTCAATGTGAACTTACCAATAGATTTAGGCAGTCGTAGGCACGTAACTCCTGTCCTAGATTTCGTATAAGAGCTGGAGGTGGAACTGTAGAGTTGACTTGCTATGCTGCTTCTCATTGTATAATATTTTTCCGGAAGCTTCAGTTGTCCTGTGAAGATTCGCTGGCTTCAGAACCTGAAAGAGAAGAAACTTTTGTCAAGTATTTTCTAAGGTCATGCTCGGTATCTTAATGTGAACTTACCAATAGATTTAGGCAGTCGTAGGCACATAACTCCTGTCCTGGATGTCATGTAGGAGCTATTGTCAGGTCTGCTGCAGCGATCCTTCTAAATTAAAGCTGAAAAAGTAGAACAAGTTGAAGTTCAAGTGGAAGTGGATCCGCATCAAATTAGGAAGGACAAGCACCTAACTATAAATAGTGTATTAGAAATGAGAAATGCAGTGCAAATATAATTCTGTAAAAGAAATGTCTATTTATTAAAAGAACGATTTACTAGCAACAATTGATTACAGGGACGAATAACAATGAAAGCAAAAGCATGAACGAAGGAATATTAACTCAACAAAAATGTGGAATGCAAAAACAAGCTTGTATTTTTTCGCGAGCTGAATCCGAACCCAAAGTCTCATTTCTTTTCTAATTTGTATATATGTATTTTTTTTTTATTATTATTATTCAATAATTTTGTTGACTTGGTTTCGGATTTAGCGCGCGAAAACCTACTAGTCTGCAAAAATAAACCACAGCTCGGGATGCTCCGAATAGAGCCAAGGAGGGGAATGGTCGACTTCTTGTCTCACATTCCCTTGCTCGCTATTTCGCGTCGGAAGAGGGCCGAGGCCCTTGACCATATCCGCAACAATTCTTGCGAATTTGGTCTCCTAAGTGGTGTATCATTGTGTGAGGTGTGATTGTAAATTATAAACATTTTAATTAAGTAGGTACTCACGATTGATTCAGCTGAGATGGGGCGAGGTTTCTTGATGTTTGTTCCCGAGAGTATCTTGCAGCCGTTTTTGAAAGCATGATAGGGCTTTAATAAGATGGATGGCATCCTATTCATGTTGAAGGCACTTTTGTTTGATTTCTTGTCCATTTTTTCCTTTTTCTTCGTTTTATTTAGTTTTGCTGTTTTGAAGTCTTCTTTCTTCGTTTAATTTGATTTATTATTTTTTTTTTTTGACAACAAAAGTCACCGCCTGTTGTATTTTTTTTTTGTCAATCAAAGGAAGTGTTTGTTTTAAAATTTATTAAGTACATTTGAGTAGAGTACAACAGGCAGAAAAGGTGGATATGGATAGTATTGTAAGCGAATGAACCCTATCAATAAAATATGCAGTTTTCAAATATGACCTGTAGTTGATACCAGTTTTTTGGTGAACTCGGAATACGAACCCACATTTACAAGATATGAGAGTAGCTATATGGTACACAAGACTTTTATTTTCGATTTGTCTGTATACACCTAGATTATATTGATAAAATAAACAATGAGTACGGGTACTTATGTGGGTACAAGTTTATCAAAAGTGCAATATGCAACACAATATGGGCCTTCACAATTCAGTGTAAAAGGGCTAGTAAAACTGCTTAAGTTTATTTTTTTTAATATTTTTATATCGTAACACACGGACTCCAGTAACACTGACATTAGAGAGCTAGTCGATTGAAGCGAAACTTTATAAAGCTCGATTAGTAGCGTAGGACACTCGCCCTAGTCCACCTAGATTACGAAAACTCGATACGTATCTAGTGTATCAAACTTTTACATGTGCGGAACAAAAAAAAAAAATACATGAACCATTTTAATGCTGTTCGAACTAAAATGTTTTATATTTTAATAAAGCATCTTACATTACTGTGAAACGACAAAATATAGCCTGCATAAAAGAAGGAGGGCAGTGAAATATACTTTCGACCATCCGTCTTAACGACTATTGACCACTGGAACTGGAGGCGCAACTGTAGTGCCGACCTGCTGCTCCGCTTTTCGTTGCATAACATCTTCAGAACCTGAAATAGATGAAATCTCTGTCTATTTTCCAAGATCATGCTAGGTATCTCAATGTGAACTTACCAATAGATTTAGGCAGTCGTAGGCACGTAACTCCTGTCCTAGATTTCGTATAAGAGCTGGAGGTGGAACTGTAGAGTTGACTTGCTATGCTGCTTCTCATTGTATAATATTTTTCCGGAATCTTCAGTTGTCCTGTGAAGATTCGCTGGCTTCAGAACCTGAAAGAGAAGAAACTTTTGTCAAGTATTTTCTAAGGTCATGCTCGGTATCTTAATGTGAACTTACCAATAGATTTAGGCAGTCGTAGGCACATAACTCCTGTCCTGGATGTCATGTAGGAGCTATTGTCAGGTCTGCTGCAGCGATCCTTCTAAATTAAAGCTGAAAAAATAGAACAAGTTGAAGTGCAAGTGGAAGTGGATCCGCATCAAATTAGGAAGGACAAGCACCTAACTATAAATAGTGTATTAGAAATGAGAAATGCAGTGCAAATATAATTCTGTAAAAGAAATGTCTATTTATTAAAAGAACGATTTACTAGCAACAATTGATTATAGGGACGAATAACAATGAAAGCAAAAGCATGAACGAAGGAACATTAACTCAACAAAAATGTGGAATGCAAAAACAAGCTTGTATTTTTTCGCGAGCTGAATCCGAACCCAAAGTCTCATTTCTTTTCTAATTTGTATATATGTATTTTTTTTTTATTATTATTATTCAATAATTTTGTTGACTTGGTTTCGGATTTAGCGCGCGAAAACCTACTAGTCTGCAAAAATAAACCACAGCTCGGGATGCTCCGAGTAGAGCCAAGGAGGGGAATGGTCGACTTCTTGTCTCACATTCCCTTGCTCGCTATTTCGCGTCGGAAGAGGGCCGAGGCCCTTGACCATATCCGCAACAATTCTTGCGAATTTGGTCTCCTAAGTGGTGTATCATTGTGTGAGGTGTGATTGTAAATTTTAAACATTTTATTTAAGTAGGTACTCACGATTGATTCAGCTGAGATGGGGCGAGGTTTCTTGATGTTTGTTCCCGAGAGTATCTTGCAGCCGTTTTTGAAAGCATGATAGGGCTTTAATAAGATGGATGGCATCCTATTCATGTTGAAGGCACTTTTGTTTGATTTCTTGTCCATTTTTTCCTTTTTCTTCGTTTTATTTAGTTTTGCTGTTTTGAAGTCTTCTTTCTTCGTTTAATTTGATTTATTATTTTTTTTTTTGACAACAAAAGTCACCGCCTGTTGTATTTTTTTTTTGTCAATCAAAGGAAGTGTTTGTTTTAAAATTTATTAAGTACATTTGAGTAGAGTACAACAGGCAGAAAAGGTGGATATGGATAGTATTGTAAGCGAATGAACCCTATCAATAAAATATGCAGTTTTCAAATATGACCTGTAGTTGATACCAGTTTTTTGGTGAACTCGGAATACGAACCCACATTTACAAGATATGAGAGTAGCTATATGGTACACAAGACTTTTATTTTCGATTTGTCTGTATACACCTAGATTATATTGATAAAATAAACAATGAGTACGGGTACTTATGTGGGTACAAGTTTATCAAAAGTGCAATATGCAACACAATATGGGCCTTCACAATTCAGTGTAAAAGGGCTAGTAAAACTGCTTAAGTTTATTTTTTTTAATATTTTTATATCGTAACACACGGACTCCAGTAACACTGACATTAGAGAGCTAGTCGATTGAAGCGAAACTTTATAAAGCTCGATTAGTAGCGTAGGACACTCGCCCTAGTCCACCTAGATTACGAAAACTCGATACGTATCTAGTGTATCAAACTTTTACATGTGCGGAACAAAAAAAAAAATACATGAACCATTTTAATGCTGTTCGAACTAAAATGTTTTATATTTTAATAAAGCATCTTACATTACTGTGAAACGACAAAATATAGCCTGCATAAAAGAAGGAGGGCACTGAAATATACTTTCGACCATCCGTCTTAACGACTATTGACCACTGGAACTGGAGGCGCAACTGTAGTGCCGACCTGCTGCTCCGCTTTTCGTTGCATAACATCTTCAGAACCTGAAATAGATGAAATCTCTGTCTATTTTCCAAGATCATGCTAGGTATCTCAATGTGAACTTACCAATAGATTTAGGCAGTCGTAGGCACATAACTCCTGTCCTGGATGTCATGTAGGAGCTATTGTCAGGTCTGCTGCAGCGATCCTTCTAAATTAAAGCTGAAAAAGTAGAACAAGTTGAAGTTCAAGTGGAAGTGGATCCGCATCAAATTAGGAAGGACAAGCACCTAACTATAAATAGTGTATTAGAAATGAGAAATGCAGTGCAAATATAATTCTGTAAAAGAAATGTCTATTTATTAAAAGAACGATTTACTAGCAACAATTGATTACAGGGACGAATAACAATGAAAGCAAAAGCATGAACGAAGGAACATTAACTCAACAAAAATGTGGAATGCAAAAACAAGCTTGTATTTTTTCGCGAGCTGAATCCGAACCCAAAGTCTCATTTCTTTTCTAATTTGTATATATGTATTTTTTTTTTATTATTATTATTCAATAATTTTGTTGACTTGGTTTCGGATTTAGCGCGCGAAAACCTACTAGTCTGCAAAAATAAACCACAGCTCGGGATGCTCCGAGTAGAGCCAAGGAGGGGAATGGTCGACTTCTTGTCTCACATTCCCTTGCTCGCTATTTCGCGTCGGAAGAGGGCCGAGGCCCTTGACCATATCCGCAACAATTCTTGCGAATTTGGTCTCCTAAGTGGTGTATCATTGTGTGAGGTGTGATTGTAAATTATAAACATTTTAATTAAGTAGGTACTCACGATTGATTCAGCTGAGATGGGGCGAGGTTTCTTGATGTTTGTTCCCGAGAGTATCTTGCAGCCGTTTTTGAAAGCATGATAGGGCTTTAATAAGATGGATGGCATCCTATTCATGTTGAAGGCACTTTTGTTTGATTTCTTGTCCATTTTTTCCTTTTTCTTCGTTTTATTTAGTTTTGCTGTTTTGAAGTCTTCTTTCTTCGTTTAATTTGATTTATTATTTTTTTTTTTTTGACAACAAAAGTCACCGCCTGTTGTATTTTTTTTTTGTCAATCAAAGGAAGTGTTTGTTTTAAAATTTATTAAGTACATTTGAGTAGAGTACAACAGGCAGAAAAGGTGGATATGGATAGTATTGTAAGCGAATGAACCCTATCAATAAAATATGCAGTTTTCAAATATGACCTGTAGTTGATACCAGTTTTTTGGTGAACTCGGAATACGAACCCACATTTACAAGATATGAGAGTAGCTATATGGTACACAAGACTTTTATTTTCGATTTGTCTGTATACACCTAGATTATATTGATAAAATAAACAATGAGTACGGGTACTTATGTGGGTACAAGTTTATCAAAAGTGCAATATGCAACACAATATGGGCCTTCACAATTCAGTGTAAAAGGGCTAGTAAAACTGCTTAAGTTTATTTTTTTTTAATATTTTTATATCGTAACACACGGACTCCAGTAACACTGACATTAGAGAGCTAGTCATGGTGACCATACCAGACAACGTTATCTATTATTTTTTGCTTTATTTTTTAACGTGTAAAATTTCATATATCTGTTCTCAGCGAGACCAGCAGAATAAAATTTCTCACGACTTATCGCTGGCTCTGCTTGACACCTAGTAATTTAAGATGTAAATATTTGTACCTTACGTAAGCAATATTTTAGTATATAAGGAGGAAGAATAATAAAAACGATTTCATTCGTAAAGAAAAGACCTTAGAGAATTATCATTAGACTTCCCCCCACCAGCGGTAAGGGGTCTTGCAATATTTTTCTCTAAACTTTACATATGGTCCTTCGAGTCATTAAAACGAATCAGTAAATACATTTTGCATAATATACTACACTAGTACATTAAACATTAAACAAGTAAGAAGCGTTGCCAGGGCTAACACTGGTAGTGATAATTCAATTCAGTGAAAGAAATCAAAAATAAGCCGGAGCAATCATGGATGATGAAATGGACATTTTTATAATTGTTGCTAGACAAAAAACTCTTGCCGAGGAGTTAGAAAAAGCAACTATAAATTTCAAAAAGAATAGCGCGTCTAGGAAGACGCTCCGCTATAAGGAAGAACGCCTTCACAAAATTCAGTCACTTTGGGAAGAATTCGACGATAATCACAGTAAGATAAAGGATAAAATAAAATTCGATACTCCATACATGGAGAGAGATACATATGGAAGGGTTAGAGATCTGTTTCTCGATCTAAAAACTTTGCTCGAAAAGATTACACCCTCAGAAGAAACGCCATCTTGCTCTCCACCATCCACTTCCACAGATAACAACCTCCAGACTCTACGATTAAGAAAGCTGAACATAAAAATAGAAGCTATAATCGGAAACATGGAAGAATTTGAGGAAACCTTCCAAGAATATTCTTCACAAATCTGTGAATACCAACAAAAAATATTGTTGGATCAACTGAAAAACATGACAGAATTACATGAAGATTTCATGTCAAATGCAACATCTAAAGATTTGCAATCACCATATGTCATTAATAATAAATATAATGACATTAAGAGAGATGTTAACCAATGCCTCCATCGAATGGCTTCGGCATTAGGTTATTCCAACAAACCACGGGATACAGATCGTTCAGATACAAAACTGCCACCTCTGAAGATACCGACATTTAAGGGAAATTATCTGGAATGGCGGTCATTTGCTGACATATTTACAACCATTATACACAACAAGCCAAACTTAAACACGACAGAGAAGATGGAGTATCTGAAAACTCATTTAGAAGGCGAACCAATGGCATTAATTCAGCACCTAACAATTTCAAGTGCTAATTATGCATGTGCCTGGGAGACATTAAAGGCACGATATGATAATGAACGAAAAATAGTGTCAATGCATTTAGATAAAATGCTTAAGGCTGGTCATCAAGGAGCCCATTCAGCAGCGAACTCTATTAAGTCAATCCTAGACACAACAAAGGAAGGGCTGTCAGCAATCAATAATATGGGTCTGAACACAAAATCCTGGGATCCGATAATTGTGCACCTAGTAACAAGGGCACTAGACCAAGACAGTAGAAGTCTTTTTGAACAAAGTTTGGAACAACCGAACAAGATGCCATCGCTTCAAACGCTATACGATTTCTTAGCAAGAAGATATCAGGCATTGGAGGTACTAGCTTCCACAAGGCAAAGGCAGTATAAGGCTTCAGAGGAAACAAAGAACGTGACGCGAAACTTTCACGTGTCAACAAAATCAACCTGTGTATTTTGCCAAGGTGAGCATAACATATATGCTTGCCGTAAATTCATGGGCTGGAACCCGAAGGAGCGCAGTGAAAAGGTTAAGGCAACGAGACTATGCATAAATTGTTTACGACATGACAAACAAGTTCCATGCATGAGCAAAAATAAATGCAAGCAGTGCAATAGAAAACATCATTCCTTACTGCATTTTGATAGGATGGAAGGACGACAATCTGATCATGCCCAAGCTGACGTACATATTCAATCTAATCATGGTCATCAGAGCCAAAACATCTTGCTTGCTACAGCAATTGTAAGGGCACGCGGTGCTTCTGAACATGGTCAATGCACTGAGCTTCGAGCACTTATTGATCAAGGGTCACAAGCCACCCTAGTAACAGAAGCTGTTGCCCAAACCTTGAGACTGAAGAAGCAGAAGGTGCACATTGAAGTAAGCGGTCTGGGAGCTACTGAAGCAGGAACAGCGCGAAATAAGGTAGAACTAACAATCCTCCCGAGATTCTCATCCGACTTCGAAGTTAAGATAGAAGCCCTTGTTTTACCAAAACTAACAAGAACTCTACCAGATGAAGAAGCTAATAATATGATGGATGACCAGTTTGGATCCGTAAAACTAGCAGATCCAACGTTCAATATCCCTGGAGGAATCGACCTAATCATAGGAGCAGACTTTTATGGAGATGTAATCCTTGATGGGTTGAAAAGAGGGACTGGAAATTCTCTTATAGCACAGAATTCCCGACTAGGATGGCTTATTTCCGGTCGGACATCAACTCAAAGAAATGACAAAATCAAAATCAATGGTCTTGTCGTTCAAACATTAGATAAACAACTTGAGAGATTTTGGGAAATTGAAGAAGTTCCTCAACAAGGTCATCAGAAGTCTACTGATGAAGAATGCGAAGAGTTTTATCAGGAATCTCATTTTCGTGATAACGATGGCAGATACGTAGTTAAAATTCCATTTAAAAAGAAGTCAACGGATCAAGAAGAAAGGCTGGGAGAATCCAAAAAGAGAGCATTAGCCAGGTTGCTACAGCTTGAAAAGAAGTTCAACATCAACAAGGAATTAAGGGCTGATTACATAAGAGTAATGAATGAGTTCCTCCAACTGGGTCATATGGTGGAAATCTCCAATATGGATAAGTTCGACAACAAGTGTTACTACCTACCCCATCACGCTGTAATTAAACCCGATAGTACCACGACTAAATTACGGGTGGTGTTTGATGGATCTGCAAAAACATCATCTGGAGTGAGCCTGAATCAATTAATGATGGTGGGTCCCAGACTCCAAGCCGACATTACAACTATTATTATGAGATGGAGAGCTCACAAGTACGTCTTCACTGCAGACATTGAGAAGATGTACAGGCAGATAAGGGTCAATAGTGAGCACCAAGACTACCAACGCATTCTATGGCGAACTAACCCAAATGAACCAATAAGGGAGTACAAGCTCACAACAGTGACGTATGGAACTGCATCAGCACCATACCTAGCTGTAAGAACCTTGCATCAATTAGCTGCCGATGAACAACACGAATTTCCAAAGGCGGCAGAGATTGTGAAAAATGATTTCTACGTAGACGACGTTATGACTGGAGGAGATACACTACGGGAATGTAAGGAAGCCCAAGGACAGCTAGCAAAGCTACTAAGGGGTGGTGGATTTCATCTTCGCAAATGGGCAGCAAACCATTCGTCACTTTTAAAATCAATATCAGATGCACATAACCAACCTGAAGTTAAGTTCGATAAGGAAGAGACAATTAAAACTTTGGGAATACATTGGAACCCATTAGCTGACACATTTCACTTTAAGGTCCACGTAACAACATCCTTACAAGAAGAGCATGGATCCACCAAACGTGCCACACTATCGGAAATAGCACGTCTTTTCGATCCATTAGGATGGCTGACGCCAGTAACCATCACTGCCAAGATACTTATGCAGCGGATTTGGAAGGCAGACATTGATTGGGATGATCAACTAACAGATGAATTGCAACAATGTTGGGATCGGTTCAGGCATGAACTTCCGCATGCTGAATCCATTAAAATTCCAAGATGGATTGTTACCAACAAACGGCAGAAAATCGAGTTACATGGATTCTGCGATGCCTCTGAAGGCGCATACGCAGCCGTAGTATATGCAAGAACTACCACATATAATACAAAATTTGTAACTACATTGTTGACATCCAAAACAAGGGTTGCACCCATCAAAACCAAGCTTACTACGCCCAAGCTCGAATTATGTGGGGCACATTTATTGTCAAAACTCCTCAAGGAGGTGCAGCTAATATTTGGGGCACAGATCAATAAGGTATTCGCATGGACAGATTCAACAATTGTGCTGTCATGGATAAGAAAAAATGAATCCAAGGAAAAGGTATTCATTGCCAACAGAATATCTCAAATTCGAGAAACATTAGATCCAGATTGTTGGAGGCACGTTAGATCGGCAGACAACCCCGCAGATTGTGCATCGAGAGGTTTAACTCCAGTGCAATTGAAACATCACTCATTATGGTGGAGTGGACCAAACTGGCTAAGGGGTAGCATGGAATACTGGCCCATACAGTCAGAAATCGAGCAGGTACGGTCAGTAAGTGAGACCGTTGAACCAAGAGTTGTGTTAACGTCTATGATAATAAAGGACGCCATATTGCACAGATTTTCTTCTTACACAAGGCTGATCCGGACCATGGCCTACTGTATACGATTTGTGTTCAACATTACGCACCATAAGAAAGACAGAAGAACAGGAGAGCTCTCACTAACTGAAATTGAAGAGACAAACAAGCGAATAGTCCATTTGGTGCAACTAGAAGCATTTCCGGAGGAAATGAAATGCTTAAGGAACGGAGACGATATCCCCAAGAAGAGCAGCCTACTTTCGCTAAATCCCCATCTGGACCATGACAACATGTTAGTTGTTGGAGGGCGATTAGAGCACGCCAGCATGACTTACAACGAAAAACACCCGTATATTTTACCATATGGTAGCGTTTTTACCAAACTACTGGCAGAATATGTACACAAGAAAACACTTCACGGCGGTATCAATCTGATGATGGCCACACTAAGACAATCATATTGGATCCCTCACGCTAAACGGTTAGCCCGGAAAATAATTCATCACTGCGTCCGATGCTATCGTTTTAATGCGTCATCCACACACCAAATAATGGGAATGCTGCCATCTCCAAGAGTAACACCATCTAGGCCATTTACGCACTCTGGAGTAGACTATGCAGGACCATTGACAATTAAAATGTCAAAGGGAAGAGGAACTCGGACTACAAAGGGCTACATAGCCATATTTGTTTGTTTAGCTACAAAGGCTATTCATATTGAGCTTGTTAGTGACCTAACATCAGAAGCTTTTCTCGCAGCTGTGAGGCGCTTCATATCAAGAAGAGGAATGCCATGTCACATATACAGTCACAATGGAACAACTTTCGTCGGAGCCAATAAAGAACTTCAAAACCTTCGAATACTCACCATCAATCAAGCGGAGAAAAATGCTTCAACAAGGTTAGTTATGAATGGAATACAGTGGCATTTCATACCACCAGCAGCACCACACTTCGGCGGCCTGTGGGAAGCTGGAGTTAAGTCAATAAAATATCACCTCAAAAGAATAATTGGTGATACGAAACTTACCTTTGAAGAATTATCCACTCTTCTAACGCAGATAGAGGCATGCCTGAATTCTCGACCGCTGATAAAAGTAAGCAATGACATAGAAGATACACCAATTCTCACTCCTGGTCATTTTCTTATTGGATCCGCTCTGAATGCAGCACCCGAGCCCTGTTTAGACGATACACGAAACTATGGATCACGCTGGCGGTTATTACAAAAGATGACTCAAGATTTCTGGAAGACATGGTCTACGGAGTACTTGACACATCTTCAACAGCGAATAAAGTGGAAGGGCACTGAAGCAAACGTAAACATTGGCGACGTCGTTTTGATAAAGGAAGATCGATTACCCCCAACAAGCTGGTTGATGGGCCGCATTACCGAAACACACCCGGGGAAGGATAATCATGTTAGAGCTGCAACTGTCTACAGTAACAAGAAGTTTATAAAGAGACCCATTACAAAACTATGCCTACTCCCAATTGAAGATGAAGGGTTGTTACCAGGCAATGTTGAAAATCCAAAACGAACAGTTAATGTACATCTTGCGCTAACTCACATTGGATCGGAACCCATAGACAAAATCCACTCGGCCATAGACTCCATCGAAGGCATATACACATCGAGAAATGAAAATAAAACAACTTTTAGGATAAGCCCAATAAGGTGGCTATTGTTCACCAGTTTGGTTATAATTGTTCTTGGGCATGGTAACACATTGACATTGAACGAAGAACATGATCCCGTAAAGGTGATTCCATTTAAAAACCGTCCAGGAATTTACTTTGAGAAGATTGGAAGTGTAAACCTGATTACGAGCGACTGGAAAATAATCATCTATTACAATATGACCAACTATTGGAGAGAATTTGAAGGATTCCAAGACCTTGTGAGGGATATGAATGACTTTTGTAAAACTAAGTCTGACGCTCTAACTCACAATATAGTCCATCAATTTAACCATCAGTTAACGATTATAGAAAGCAACAACGACTTACTGCATACGCAAGGAGCTGGAAACTCAAAAAGGATTAGAATGAAACGATCTCCTTTCGACTTTGTTGGTACGGTGGCAAACAAACTTTTCGGCGTACTAGATGAGTCGTATGCTGAACACTATGAGCAACAAATTCAGCAAACACGAACAAATGAGAATCATCTACTTGAATTGATAAAAAATCAGACGTCAGTAGCGGAGGCAACAAACAATATATTACAGAAAAATACTGAAACCATTACCGCACAACTGCAAGCATTCCAAACCGATCTTGAAAATCTTAAGAGCATGACAATCAATCAACCAGAACGAAGCAAAACAGACATTTTTAGCAGTGACAACCTACGCAACGTTAGCTATGTTGAATTATCAGCAAACACAGACGTCTCTATTGAATGTTCTGACAGACATCCATCAAGCCAAAATTAGCCCTTTGGTGATAACACCAGACCAATTGAGATCACAGCTGACATTAATAAGAAGCCACTTGCCCCCGCAGTTGTCTGTAGCAGGAGACGAAACACACTCGAGCTTGCTAGGACTATATAAAATGTTCACAGCAAGAGCAAGAATAACTGATAAGAGTGTCATATTCGACTTACGAGTGCCGTTAATAAATACAGAAGACTTTGACCTATTCAAGGTCATACCCGTTCCAACTCCCCATAACAATGAATATGTTTTTATTGAACCATCGCTGGATTATTTAACAGTTAACCTGTTACGAGAAGCCTACTACAGATTAACAAGAGAAGAGCTGGGACAATGCACAATAACCAGTGAAAAATATTTGTGCAAGCAACAGCATCCGATGTTTAATCGCCGCTCCAATATCAGCAAATGTGAAATGGATCTACTGACGCATGAGAAGGAATTGTCATCACACTGTAAATTGCGCAGCATCAAACCATCTCCTGTCTGGATTCAACTCAACAACGGCAATAGCTGGATTTACGTCTTAGACAGGTTGTATACATTTAACGTTATTTGTGGCAGACAGATTTTAGAGATCTCATTGCAAAACGACGGGATATTGACACTACAACCAAATTGTATCCTTAAACACGATTCAATGACTATTACATCATATAGCAGTAGTTCCAGTAGCATAAACGCAGCATTCATTTCATTGGCAAACTTGACAGAGCTGTTGTCTGAAAGCCCTAGGAATATATCCAAACCACTAGTTATTCCACACGTCATACTTAAGTCAGACAATGAAGACATCAAAATTCTTAGCAAATGGATAACGGATATAAAAAATGAGGAGCATTTGTCCAATAGTGCAGCAGTACATCCGATTCATCATGGACTGACTTACAGCCTAATAACTATACTGTTTATTTTTATAATTTCCTACATCATATGGCGATACTACAAGATCAAGAGGACTATGCAGATAGAGGTCCAAGCTCACGAACTACCACCAATACCAGCAACTCGGCGTTTTTCTACAGCCGATTTCGCTGTGACGTAAGGAGCGGCCCCAGCATGTCATGGTGACCATACCAGACAACGTTATCTATTATTTTTTGCTTTATTTTTTAACGTGTAAAATTTCATATATCTGTTCTCAGCGAGACCAGCAGAATAAAATTTCTCACGACTTATCGCTGGCTCTGCTTGACACCTAGTAATTTAAGATGTAAATATTTGTACCTTACGTAAGCAATATTTTAGTATATAAGGAGGAAGAATAATAAAAACGATTTCATTCGTAAAGAAAAGACCTTAGAGAATTATCATTAGACTTCCCCCCACCAGCGGTAAGGGGTCTTGCAATATTTTTCTCTAAACTTTACAGAGCTAGTCGATTGAAGCGAAACTTTATAAAGCTCGATTAGTAGCGTAGGACACTCGCCCTAGTCCACCTAGATTACGAAAACTCGATACGTATCTAGTGTATCAAACTTTTACATGTGCGGAACAAAAAAAAAATACATGAACCATTTTAATGCTGTTCGAACTAAAATGTTTTATATTTTAATAAAGCATCTTACATTACTGTGAAACGACAAAATATAGCCTGCATAAAAGAAGGAGGGCAGTGAAATATACTTTCGACCATCCGTCTTAACGACTATTGACCACTGGAACTGGAGGCGCAACTGTAGTGCCGACCTGCTGCTCCGCTTTTCGTTGCATAACATCTTCAGAACCTGAAATAGATGAAATCTCTGTCTATTTTCCAAGATCATGCTAGGTATCTCAATGTGAACTTACCAATAGATTTAGGCAGTCGTAGGCACGTAACTCCTGTCCTAGATTTCGTATAAGAGCTGGAGGTGGAACTGTAGAGTTGACTTGCTATGCTGCTTCTCATTGTATAATATTTTTCCGGAAGCTTCAGTTGTCCTGTGAAGATTCGCTGGCTTCAGAACCTGAAAGAGAAGAAACTTTTGTCAAGTATTTTCTAAGGTCATGCTCGGTATCTTAATGTGAACTTACCAATAGATTTAGGCAGTCGTAGGCACATAACTCCTGTCCTGGATGTCATGTAGGAGCTATTGTCAGGTCTGCTGCAGCGATCCTTCTAAATTAAAGCTGAAAAAGTAGAACAAGTTGAAGTTCAAGTGGAAGTGGATCCGCATCAAATTAGGAAGGACAAGCACCTAACTATAAATAGTGTATTAGAAATGAGAAATGCAGTGCAAATATAATTCTGTAAAAGAAATGTCTATTTATTAAAAGAACGATTTACTAGCAACAATTGATTACAGGGACGAATAACAATGAAAGCAAAAGCATGAACGAAGGAACATTAACTCAACAAAAATGTGGAATGCAAAAACAAGCTTGTATTTTTTCGCGAGCTGAATCCGAACCCAAAGTCTCATTTCTTTTCTAATTTGTATATATGTATTTTTTTTTTATTATTATTATTCAATAATTTTGTTGACTTGGTTTCGGATTTAGCGCGCGAAAACCTACTAGTCTGCAAAAATAAACCACAGCTCGGGATGCTCCGAGTAGAGCCAAGGAGGGGAATGGTCGACTTCTTGTCTCACATTCCCTTGCTCGCTATTTCGCGTCGGAAGAGGGCCGAGGCCCTTGACCATATCCGCAACAATTCTTGCGAATTTGGTCTCCTAAGTGGTGTATCATTGTGTGAGGTGTGATTGTAAATTATAAACATTTTAATTAAGTAGGTACTCACGATTGATTCAGCTGAGATGGGGCGAGGTTTCTTGATGTTTGTTCCCGAGAGTATCTTGCAGCCGTTTTTGAAAGCATGATAGGGCTTTAATAAGATGGATGGCATCCTATTCATGTTGAAGGCACTTTTGTTTGATTTCTTGTCCATTTTTTCCTTTTTCTTCGTTTTATTTAGTTTTGCTGTTTTGAAGTCTTCTTTCTTCGTTTAATTTGATTTATTATTTTTTTTTTTTTGACAACAAAAGTCACCGCCTGTTGTATTTTTTTTTTGTCAATCAAAGGAAGTGTTTGTTTTAAAATTTATTAAGTACATTTGAGTAGAGTACAACAGGCAGAAAAGGTGGATATGGATAGTATTGTAAGCGAATGAACCCTATCAATAAAATATGCAGTTTTCAAATATGACCTGTAGTTGATACCAGTTTTTTGGTGAACTCGGAATACGAACCCACATTTACAAGATATGAGAGTAGCTATATGGTACACAAGACTTTTATTTTCGATTTGTCTGTATACACCTAGATTATATTGATAAAATAAACAATGAGTACGGGTACTTATGTGGGTACAAGTTTATCAAAAGTGCAATATGCAACACAATATGGGCCTTCACAATTCAGTGTAAAAGGGCTAGTAAAACTGCTTAAGTTTATTTTTTTTAATATTTTTATATCGTAACACACGGACTCCAGTAACACTGACATTAGAGAGCTAGTCGATTGAAGCGAAACTTTATAAAGCTCGATTAGTAGCGTAGGACACTCGCCCTAGTCCACCTAGATTACGAAAACTCGATACGTATCTAGTGTATCAAACTATTACATGTGCGGAACAAAAAAAAAAATACATGAACCATTTTAATGCTGTTCGAACTAAAATGTTTTATATTTTAATAAAGCATCTTACATTACTGTGAAACGACAAAATATAGCCTGCATAAAAGAAGGAGGGCAGTGAAATATACTTTCGACCATCCGTCTTAACGACTATTGACCACTGGAACTGGAGGCGCAACTGTAGTGCCGACCTGCTGCTCCGCTTTTCGTTGAATAACATCTTCAGAACCTGAAATAGATGAAATCTCTGTCTATTTTCCAAGATCATGCTAGGTATCTCAATGTGAACTTACCAATAGATTTAGGCAGTCGTAGGCACGTAACTCCTGTCCTAGATTTCGTATAAGAGCTGGAGGTGGAACTGTAGAGTTGACTTGCTATGCTGCTTCTCATTGTATAATATTTTTCCGGAAGCTTCAGTTGTCCTGTGAAGATTCGCTGGCTTCAGAACCTGAAAGAGAAGAAACTTTTGTCAAGTATTTTCTAAGGTCATGCTCGGTATCTTAATGTGAACTTACCAATAGATTTAGGCAGTCGTAGGCACATAACTCCTGTCCTGGATGTCATGTAGGAGCTATTGTCAGGTCTGCTGCAGCGATCCTTCTAAATTAAAGCTGAAAAAGTAGAACAAGTTGAAGTTCAAGTGGAAGTGGATCCGCATCAAATTAGGAAGGACAAGCACCTAACTATAAATAGTGTATTAGAAATGAGAAATGCAGTGCAAATATAATTCTGTAAAAGAAATGTCTATTTATTAAAAGAACGATTTACTAGCAACAATTGATTACAGGGACGAATAACAATGAAAGCAAAAGCATGAACGAAGGAACATTAACTCAACAAAAATGTGGAATGCAAAAACAAGCTTGTATTTTTTCGCGAGATGAATCCGAACCCAAAGTCTCATTTCTTTTCTAATTTGTATATATGTATTTTTTTTTTATTATTATTATTCAATAATTTTGTTGACTTGGTTTCGGATTTAGCGCGCGAAAACCTACTAGTCTGCAAAAATAAACCACAGCTCGGGATGCTCCGAGTAGAGCCAAGGAGGGGAATGGTCGACTTCTTGTCTCACATTCCCTTGCTCGCTATTTCGCGTCGGAAGAGGGCCGAGGCCCTTGACCATATCCGCAACAATTCTTGCGAATTTGGTCTCCTAAGTGGTGTATCATTGTGTGAGGTGTGATTGTAAATTATAAACATTTTAATTAAGTAGGTACTCACGATTGATTCAGCTGAGATGGGGCGAGGTTTCTTGATGTTTGTTCCCGAGAGTATCTTGCAGCCGTTTTTGAAAGCATGATAGGGCTTTAATAAGATGGATGGCATCCTATTCATGTTGAAGGCACTTTTGTTTGATTTCTTGTCCATTTTTTCCTTTTTCTTCGTTTTATTTAGTTTTGCTGTTTTGAAGTCTTCTTTCTTCGTTTAATTTGATTTATTATTTTTTTTTTTTTGACAACAAAAGTCACCGCCTGTTGTATTTTTTTTTTGTCAATCAAAGGAAGTGTTTGTTTTAAAATTTATTAAGTACATTTGAGTAGAGTACAACAGGCAGAAAAGGTGGATATGGATAGTATTGTAAGCGAATGAACCCTATCAATAAAATATGCAGTTTTCAAATATGACCTGTAGTTGATACCAGTTTTTTGGTGAACTCGGAATACGAACCCACATTTACAAGATATGAGAGTAGCTATATGGTACACAAGACTTTTATTTTCGATTTGTCTGTATACACCTAGATTATATTGATAAAATAAACAATGAGTACGGGTACTTATGTGGGTACAAGTTTATCAAAAGTGCAATATGCAACACAATATGGGCCTTCACAATTCAGTGTAAAAGGGCTAGTAAAACTGCTTAAGTTTATTTTTTTTTAATATTTTTATATCGTAACACACGGACTCCAGTAACACTGACATTAGAGAGCTAGTCGATTGAAGCGAAACTTTATAAAGCTCGATTAGTAGCGTAGGACACTCGCCCTAGTCCACCTAGATTACGAAAACTCGATACGTATCTAGTGTATCAAACTTTTACATGTGCGGAACAAAAAAAAAATACATGAACCATTTTAATGCTGTTCGAACTAAAATGTTTTATATTTTAATAAAGCATCTTACATTACTGTGAAACGACAAAATATAGCCTGCATAAAAGAAGGAGGGCAGTGAAATATACTTTCGACCATCCGTCTTAACGACTATTGACCACTGGAACTGGAGGCGCAACTGTAGTGCCGACCTGCTGCTCCGCTTTTCGTTGCATAACATCTTCAGAACCTGAAATAGATGAAATCTCTGTCTATTTTCCAAGATCATGCTAGGTATCTCAATGTGAACTTACCAATAGATTTAGGCAGTCGTAGGCACGTAACTCCTGTCCTAGATTTCGTATAAGAGCTGGAGGTGGAACTGTAGAGTTGACTTGCTATGCTGCTTCTCATTGTATAATATTTTTCCGGAAGCTTCAGTTGTCCTGTGAAGATTCGCTGGCTTCAGAACCTGAAAGAGAAGAAACTTTTGTCAAGTATTTTCTAAGGTCATGCTCGGTATCTTAATGTGAACTTACCAATAGATTTAGGCAGTCGTAGGCACATAACTCCTGTCCTGGATGTCATGTAGGAGCTATTGTCAGGTCTGCTGCAGCGATCCTTCTAAATTAAAGCTGAAAAAGTAGAACAAGTTGAAGTTCAAGTGGAAGTGGATCCGCATCAAATTAGGAAGGACAAGCACCTAACTATAAATAGTGTATTAGAAATGAGAAATGCAGTGCAAATATAATTCTGTAAAAGAAATGTCTATTTATTAAAAGAACGATTTACTAGCAACAATTGATTACAGGGACGAATAACAATGAAAGCAAAAGCATGAACGAAGGAACATTAACTCAACAAAAATGTGGAATGCAAAAACAAGCTTGTATTTTTTCGCGAGCTGAATCCGAACCCAAAGTCTCATTTCTTTTCTAATTTGTATATATGTATTTTTTTTTTATTATTATTATTCAATAATTTTGTTGACTTGGTTTCGGATTTAGCGCGCGAAAACCTACTAGTCTGCAAAAATAAACCACAGCTCGGGATGCTCCGAGTAGAGCCAAGGAGGGGAATGGTCGACTTCTTGTCTCACATTCCCTTGCTCGCTATTTCGCGTCGGAAGAGGGCCGAGGCCCTTGACCATATCCGCAACAATTCTTGCGAATTTGGTCTCCTAAGTGGTGTATCATTGTGTGAGGTGTGATTGTAAATTATAAACATTTTAATTAAGTAGGTACTCACGATTGATTCAGCTGAGATGGGGCGAGGTTTCTTGATGTTTGTTCCCGAGAGTATCTTGCAGCCGTTTTTGAAAGCATGATAGGGCTTTAATAAGATGGATGGCATCCTATTCATGTTGAAGGCACTTTTGTTTGATTTCTTGTCCATTTTTTCCTTTTTCTTCGTTTTATTTAGTTTTGCTGTTTTGAAGTCTTCTTTCTTCGTTTAATTTGATTTATTATTTTTTTTTTTTTGACAACAAAAGTCACCGCCTGTTGTATTTTTTTTTTGTCAATCAAAGGAAGTGTTTGTTTTAAAATTTATTAAGTACATTTGAGTAGAGTACAACAGGCAGAAAAGGTGGATATGGATAGTATTGTAAGCGAATGAACCCTATCAATAAAATATGCAGTTTTCAAATATGACCTGTAGTTGATACCAGTTTTTTGGTGAACTCGGAATACGAACCCACATTTACAAGATATGAGAGTAGCTATATGGTACACAAGACTTTTATTTTCGATTTGTCTGTATACACCTAGATTATATTGATAAAATAAACAATGAGTACGGGTACTTATGTGGGTACAAGTTTATCAAAAGTGCAATATGCAACACAATATGGGCCTTCACAATTCAGTGTAAAAGGGCTAGTAAAACTGCTTAAGTTTATTTTTTTTAATATTTTTATATCGTAACACACGGACTCCAGTAACACTGACATTAGAGAGCTAGTCGATTGAAGCGAAACTTTATAAAGCTCGATTAGTAGCGTAGGACACTCGCCCTAGTCCACCTAGATTACGAAAACTCGATACGTATCTAGTGTATCAAACTATTACATGTGCGGAACAAAAAAAAAAATACATGAACCATTTTAATGCTGTTCGAACTAAAATGTTTTATATTTTAATAAAGCATCTTACATTACTGTGAAACGACAAAATATAGCCTGCATAAAAGAAGGAGGGCAGTGAAATATACTTTCGACCATCCGTCTTAACGACTATTGACCACTGGAACTGGAGGCGCAACTGTAGTGCCGACCTGCTGCTCCGCTTTTCGTTGAATAACATCTTCAGAACCTGAAATAGATGAAATCTCTGTCTATTTTCCAAGATCATGCTAGGTATCTCAATGTGAACTTACCAATAGATTTAGGCAGTCGTAGGCACGTAACTCCTGTCCTAGATTTCGTATAAGAGCTGGAGGTGGAACTGTAGAGTTGACTTGCTATGCTGCTTCTCATTGTATAATATTTTTCCGGAAGCTTCAGTTGTCCTGTGAAGATTCGCTGGCTTCAGAACCTGAAAGAGAAGAAACTTTTGTCAAGTATTTTCTAAGGTCATGCTCGGTATCTTAATGTGAACTTACCAATAGATTTAGGCAGTCGTAGGCACATAACTCCTGTCCTGGATGTCATGTAGGAGCTATTGTCAGGTCTGCTGCAGCGATCCTTCTAAATTAAAGCTGAAAAAGTAGAACAAGTTGAAGTTCAAGTGGAAGTGGATCCGCATCAAATTAGGAAGGACAAGCACCTAACTATAAATAGTGTATTAGAAATGAGAAATGCAGTGCAAATATAATTCTGTAAAAGAAATGTCTATTTATTAAAAGAACGATTTACTAGCAACAATTGATTACAGGGACGAATAACAATGAAAGCAAAAGCATGAACGAAGGAACATTAACTCAACAAAAATGTGGAATGCAAAAACAAGCTTGTATTTTTTCGCGAGCTGAATCCGAACCCAAAGTCTCATTTCTTTTCTAATTTGTATATATGTATTTTTTTTTTATTATTATTATTCAATAATTTTGTTGACTTGGTTTCGGATTTAGCGCGCGAAAACCTACTAGTCTGCAAAAATAAACCACAGCTCGGGATGCTCCGAGTAGAGCCAAGGAGGGGAATGGTCGACTTCTTGTCTCACATTCCCTTGCTCGCTATTTCGCGTCGGAAGAGGGCCGAGGCCCTTGACCATATCCGCAACAATTCTTGCGAATTTGGTCTCCTAAGTGGTGTATCATTGTGTGAGGTGTGATTGTAAATTATAAACATTTTAATTAAGTAGGTACTCACGATTGATTCAGCTGAGATGGGGCGAGGTTTCTTGATGTTTGTTCCCGAGAGTATCTTGCAGCCGTTTTTGAAAGCATGATAGGGCTTTAATAAGATGGATGGCATCCTATTCATGTTGAAGGCACTTTTGTTTGATTTCTTTGCCATTTTTTCCTTTTTCTTCGTTTTATTTAGTTTTGCTGTTTTGAAGTCTTCTTTCTTCGTTTAATTTGATTTATTATTTTTTTTTTTTTGACAACAAAAGTCACCGCCTGTTGTATTTTTTTTTTGTCAATCAAAGGAAGTGTTTGTTTTAAAATTTATTAAGTACATTTGAGTAGAGTACAACAGGCAGAAAAGGTGGATATGGATAGTATTGTAAGCGAATGAACCCTATCAATAAAATATGCAGTTTTCAAATATGACCTGTAGTTGATACCAGTTTTTTGGTGAACTCGGAATACGAACCCACATTTACAAGATATGAGAGTAGCTATATGGTACACAAGACTTTTATTTTCGATTTGTCTGTATACACCTAGATTATATTGATAAAATAAACAATGAGTACGGGTACTTATGTGGGTACAAGTTTATCAAAAGTGCAATATGCAACACAATATGGGCCTTCACAATTCAGTGTAAAAGGGCTAGTAAAACTGCTTAAGTTTATTTTTTTTAATATTTTTATATCGTAACACACGGACTCCAGTAACACTGACATTAGAGAGCTAGTCGATTGAAGCGAAACTTTATAAAGCTCGATTAGTAGCGTAGGACACTCGCCCTAGTCCACCTAGATTACGAAAACTCGATACGTATCTAGTGTATCAAACTTTTACATGTGCGGAACAAAAAAAAAAATACATGAACCATTTTAATGCTGTTCGAACTAAAATGTTTTATATTTTAATAAAGCATCTTACATTACTGTGAAACGACAAAATATAGCCTGCATAAAAGAAGGAGGGCAGTGAAATATACTTTCGACCATCCGTCTTAACGACTATTGACCACTGGAACTGGAGGCGCAACTGTAGTGCCGACCTGCTGCTCCGCTTTTCGTTGAATAACATCTTCAGAACCTGAAATAGATGAAATCTCTGTCTATTTTCCAAGATCATGCTAGGTATCTCAATGTGAACTTACCAATAGATTTAGGCAGTCGTAGGCACGTAACTCCTGTCCTAGATTTCGTATAAGAGCTGGAGGTGGAACTGTAGAGTTGACTTGCTATGCTGCTTCTCATTGTATAATATTTTTCCGGAAGCTTCAGTTGTCCTGTGAAGATTCGCTGGCTTCAGAACCTGAAAGAGAAGAAACTTTTGTCAAGTATTTTCTAAGGTCATGCTCGGTATCTTAATGTGAACTTACCAATAGATTTAGGCAGTCGTAGGCACATAACTCCTGTCCTGGATGTCATGTAGGAGCTATTGTCAGGTCTGCTGCAGCGATCCTTCTAAATTAAAGCTGAAAAAGTAGAACAAGTTGAAGTTCAAGTGGAAGTGGATCCGCATCAAATTAGGAAGGACAAGCACCTAACTATAAATAGTGTATTAGAAATGAGAAATGCAGTGCAAATATAATTCTGTAAAAGAAATGTCTATTTATTAAAAGAACGATTTACTAGCAACAATTGATTACAGGGACGAATAACAATGAAAGCAAAAGCATGAACGAAGGAACATTAACTCAACAAAAATGTGGAATGCAAAAACAAGCTTGTATTTTTTCGCGAGCTGAATCCGAACCCAAAGTCTCATTTCTTTTCTAATTTGTATATATGTATTTTTTTTTTATTATTATTATTCAATAATTTTGTTGACTTGGTTTCGGATTTAGCGCGCGAAAACCTACTAGTCTGCAAAAATAAACCACAGCTCGGGATGCTCCGAATAGAGCCAAGGAGGGGAATGGTCGACTTCTTGTCTCACATTCCCTTGCTCGCTATTTCGCGTCGGAAGAGGGCCGAGGCCCTTGACCATATCCGCAACAATTCTTGCGAATTTGGTCTCCTAAGTGGTGTATCATTGTGTGAGGTGTGATTGTAAATTATAAACATTTTAATTAAGTAGGTACTCACGATTGATTCAGCTGAGATGGGGCGAGGTTTCTTGATGTTTGTTCCCGAGAGTATCTTGCAGCCGTTTTTGAAAGCATGATAGGGCTTTAATAAGATGGATGGCATCCTATTCATGTTGAAGGCACTTTTGTTTGATTTCTTGTCCATTTTTTCCTTTTTCTTCGTTTTATTTAGTTTTGCTGTTTTGAAGTCTTCTTTCTTCGTTTAATTTGATTTATTATTTTTTTTTTTTTGACAACAAAAGTCACCGCCTGTTGTATTTTTTTTTTTGTCAATCAAAGGAAGTGTTTGTTTTAAAATTTATTAAGTACATTTGAGTAGAGTACAACAGGCAGAAAAGGTGGATATGGATAGTATTGTAAGCGAATGAACCCTATCAATAAAATATGCAGTTTTCAAATATGACCTGTAGTTGATACCAGTTTTTTGGTGAACTCGGAATACGAACCCACATTTACAAGATATGAGAGTAGCTATATGGTACACAAGACTTTTATTTTCGATTTGTCTGTATACACCTAGATTATATTGATAAAATAAACAATGAGTACGGGTACTTATGTGGGTACAAGTTTATCAAAAGTGCAATATGCAACACAATATGGGCCTTCACAATTCAGTGTAAAAGGGCTAGTAAAACTGCTTAAGTTTATTTTTTTTAATATTTTTATATCATAACACACGGACTCCAGTAACACTGACATTAGAGAGCTAGTCGATTGAAGCGAAACTTTATAAAGCTCGATTAGTAGCGTAGGACACTCGCCCTAGTCCACCTAGATTACGAAAACTCGATACGTATCTAGTGTATCAAACTTTTACATGTGCGGAACAAAAAAAAAAATACATGAACCATTTTAATGCTGTTCGAACTAAAATGTTTTATATTTTAATAAAGCATCTTACATTACTGTGAAACGACAAAATATAGCCTGCATAAAAGAAGGAGGGCAGTGAAATATACTTTCGACCATCCGTCTTAACGACTATTGACCACTGGAACTGGAGGCGCAACTGTAGTGCCGACCTGCTGCTCCGCTTTTCGTTGCATAACATCTTCAGAACCTGAAATAGATGAAATCTCTGTCTATTTTCCAAGATCATGCTAGGTATCTCAATGTGAACTTACCAATAGATTTAGGCAGTCGTAGGCACGTAACTCCTGTCCTAGATTTCGTATAAGAGCTGGAAGTGGAACTGTAGAGTTGACTTGCTATGCTGCTTCTCATTGTATAATATTTTTCCGGAAGCTTCAGTTGTCCTGTGAAGATTCGCTGGCTTCAGAACCTGAAAGAGAAGAAACTTTTGTCAAGTATTTTCTAAGGTCATGCTCGGTATCTTAATGTGAACTTACCAATAGATTTAGGCAGTCGTAGGCACATAACTCCTGTCCTGGATGTCATGTAGGAGCTATTGTCAGGTCTGCTGCAGCGATCCTTCTAAATTAAAGCTGAAAAAGTAGAACAAGTTGAAGTTCAAGTGGAAGTGGATCCGCATCAAATTAGGAAGGACAAGCACCTAACTATAAATAGTGTATTAGAAATGAGAAATGCAGTGCAAATATAATTCTGTAAAAGAAATGTCTATTTATTAAAAGAACGATTTACTAGCAACAATTGATTACAGGGACGAATAACAATGAAAGCAAAAGCATGAACGAAGGAACATTAACTCAACAAAAATGTGGAATGCAAAAACAAGCTTGTATTTTTTCGCGAGCTGAATCCGAACCCAAAGTCTCATTTCTTTTCTAATTTGTATATATGTATTTTTTTTTTTATTATTATTATTCAATAATTTTGTTGACTTGGTTTCGGATTTAGCGCGCGAAAACCTACTAGTCTGCAAAAATAAACCACAGCTCGGGATGCTCCGAGTAGAGCCAAGGAGGGGAATGGTCGACTTCTTGTCTCACATTCCCTTGTTCGCTATTTCGCGTCGGAAGAGGGCCGAGGCCCTTGACCATATCCGCAACAATTCTTGCGAATTTGGTCTCCTAAGTGGTGTATCATTGTGTGAGGTGTGATTGTAAATTATAAACATTTTAATTAAGTAGGTACTCACGATTGATTCAGCTGAGATGGGGCGAGGTTTCTTGATGTTTGTTCCCGAGAGTATCTTGCAGCCGTTTTTGAAAGCATGATAGGGCTTTAATAAGATGGATGGCATCCTATTCATGTTGAAGGCACTTTTGTTTGATTTCTTGTCCATTTTTTCCTTTTTCTTCGTTTTATTTAGTTTTGCTGTTTTGAAGTCTTCTTTCTTCGTTTAATTTGATTTATTATTTTTTTTTTTTTGACAACAAAAGTCACCGCCTGTTGTATTTTTTTTTTTGTCAATCAAAGGAAGTGTTTGTTTTAAAATTTATTAAGTACATTTGAGTAGAGTACAACAGGCAGAAAAGGTGGATATGGATAGTATTGTAAGCGAATGAACCCTATCAATAAAATATGCAGTTTTCAAATATGACCTGTAGTTGATACCAGTTTTTTGGTGAACTCGGAATACGAACCCACATTTACAAGATATGAGAGTAGCTATATGGTACACAAGACTTTTATTTTCGATTTGTCTGTATACACCTAGATTATATTGATAAAATAAACAATGAGTACGGGTACTTATGTGGGTACAAGTTTATCAAAAGTGCAATATGCAACACAATATGGGCCTTCACAATTCAGTGTAAAAGGGCTAGTAAAACTGCTTAAGTTTATTTTTTTTAATATTTTTATATCATAACACACGGACTCCAGTAACACTGACATTAGAGAGCTAGTCGATTGAAGCGAAACTTTATAAAGCTCGATTAGTAGCGTAGGACACTCGCCCTAGTCCACCTAGATTACGAAAACTCGATACGTATCTAGTGTATCAAACTTTTACATGTGCGGAACAAAAAAAAAAAATACATGAACCATTTTAATGCTGTTCGAACTAAAATGTTTTATATTTTAATAAAGCATCTTACATTACTGTGAAACGACAAAATATAGCCTGCATAAAAGAAGGAGGGCAGTGAAATATACTTTCGACCATCCGTCTTAACGACTATTGACCACTGGAACTGGAGGCGCAACTGTAGTGCCGACCTGCTGCTCCGCTTTTCGTTGCATAACATCTTCAGAACCTGAAATAGATGAAATCTCTGTCTATTTTCCAAGATCATGCTAGGTATCTCAATGTGAACTTACCAATAGATTTAGGCAGTCGTAGGCACGTAACTCCTGTCCTAGATTTCGTATAAGAGCTGGAGGTGGAACTGTAGAGTTGACTTGCTATGCTGCTTCTCATTGTATAATATTTTTCCGGAAGCTTCAGTTGTCCTGTGAAGATTCGCTGGCTTCAGAACCTGAAAGAGAAGAAACTTTTGTCAAGTATTTTCTAAGGTCATGCTCGGTATCTTAATGTGAACTTACCAATAGATTTAGGCAGTCGTAGGCACATAACTCCTGTCCTGGATGTCATGTAGGAGCTATTGTCAGGTCTGCTGCAGCGATCCTTCTAAATTAAAGCTGAAAAAGTAGAACAAGTTGAAGTTCAAGTGGAAGTGGATCCGCATCAAATTAGGAAGGACAAGCACCTAACTATAAATAGTGTATTAGAAATGAGAAATGCAGTGCAAATATAATTCTGTAAAAGAAATGTCTATTTATTAAAAGAACGATTTACTAGCAACAATTGATTACAGGGACGAATAACAATGAAAGCAAAAGCATGAACGAAGGAACATTAACTCAACAAAAATGTGGAATGCAAAAACAAGCTTGTATTTTTTCGCGAGCTGAATCCGAACCCAAAGTCTCATTTCTTTTCTAATTTGTATATATGTATTTTTTTTTTTATTATTATTATTCAATAATTTTGTTGACTTGGTTTCGGATTTAGCGCGCGAAAACCTACTAGTCTGCAAAAATAAACCACAGCTCGGGATGCTCCGAGTAGAGCCAAGGAGGGGAATGGTCGACTTCTTGTCTCACATTCCCTTGTTCGCTATTTCGCGTCGGAAGAGGGCCGAGGCCCTTGACCATATCCGCAACAATTCTTGCGAATTTGGTCTCCTAAGTGGTGTATCATTGTGTGAGGTGTGATTGTAAATTATAAACATTTTAATTAAGTAGGTACTCACGATTGATTCAGCTGAGATGGGGCGAGGTTTCTTGATGTTTGTTCCCGAGAGTATCTTGCAGCCGTTTTTGAAAGCATGATAGGGCTTTAATAAGATGGATGGCATCCTATTCATGTTGAAGGCACTTTTGTTTGATTTCTTGTCCATTTTTTCCTTTTTCTTCGTTTTATTTAGTTTTGCTGTTTTGAAGTCTTCTTTCTTCGTTTAATTTGATTTATTTTTTTTTTTTTTTTTGACAACAAAAGTCACCGCCTGTTGTATTTTTTTTTTTGTCAATCAAAGGAAGTGTTTGTTTTAAAATTTATTAAGTACATTTGAGTAGAGTACAACAGGCAGAAAAGGTGGATATGGATAGTATTGTAAGCGAATGAACCCTATCAATAAAATATGCAGTTTTCAAATATGACCTGTAGTTGATACCAGTTTTTTGGTGAACTCGGAATACGAACCCACATTTACAAGATATGAGAGTAGCTATATGGTACACAAGACTTTTATTTTCGATTTGTCTGTATACACCTAGATTATATTGATAAAATAAACAATGAGTACGGGTACTTATGTGGGTACAAGTTTATCAAAAGTGCAATATGCAACACAATATGGGCCTTCACAATTCAGTGTAAAAGGGCTAGTAAAACTGCTTAAGTTTATTTTTTTTAATATTTTTATATCGTAACACACGGACTCCAGTAACACTGACATTAGAGAGCTAGTCGATTGAAGCGAAACTTTATAAAGCTCGATTAGTAGCGTAGGACACTCGCCCTAGTCCACCTAGATTACGAAAACTCGATACGTATCTAGTGTATCAAACTTTTACATGTGCGGAACAAAAAAAAAAATACATGAACCATTTTAATGCTGTTCGAACTAAAATGTTTTATATTTTAATAAAGCATCTTACATTACTGTGAAACGACAAAATATAGCCTGCATAAAAGAAGGAGGGCAGTGAAATATACTTTCGACCATCCGTCTTAACGACTATTGACCACTGGAACTGGAGGCGCAACTGTAGTGCCGACCTGCTGCTCCGCTTTTCGTTGCATAACATCTTCAGAACCTGAAATAGATGAAATCTCTGTCTATTTTCCAAGATCATGCTAGGTATCTCAATGTGAACTTACCAATAGATTTAGGCAGTCGTAGGCACGTAACTCCTGTCCTAGATTTCGTATAAGAGCTGGAGGTGGAACTGTAGAGTTGACTTGCTATGCTGCTTCTCATTGTATAATATTTTTCCGGAAGCTTCAGTTGTCCTGTGAAGATTCGCTGGCTTCAGAACCTGAAAGAGAAGAAACTTTTGTCAAGTATTTTCTAAGGTCATGCTCGGTATCTTAATGTGAACTTACCAATAGATTTAGGCAGTCGTAGGCACATAACTCCTGTCCTGGATGTCATGTAGGAGCTATTGTCAGGTCTGCTGCAGCGATCCTTCTAAATTAAAGCTGAAAAAATAGAACAAGTTGAAGTTCAAGTGGAAGTGGATCCGCATCAAATTAGGAAGGACAAGCACCTAACTATAAATAGTGTATTAGAAATGAGAAATGCAGTGCAAATATAATTCTGTAAAAGAAATGTCTATTTATTAAAAGAACGATTTACTAGCAACAATTGATTACAGGGACGAATAACAATGAAAGCAAAAGCATGAACGAAGGAACATTAACTCAACAAAAATGTGGAATGCAAAAACAAGCTTGTATTTTTTCGCGAGCTGAATCCGAACCCAAAGTCTCATTTCTTTTCTAATTTGTATATATGTATTTTTTTTTTATTATTATTATTCAATAATTTTGTTGACTTGGTTTCGGATTTAGCGCGCGAAAACCTACTAGTCTGCAAAAATAAACCACAGCTCGGGATGCTCCGAATAGAGCCAAGGAGGGGAATGGTCGACTTCTTGTCTCACATTCCCTTGCTCGCTATTTCGCGTCGGAAGAGGGCCGAGGCCCTTGACCATATCCGCAACAATTCTTGCGAATTTGGTCTCCTAAGTGGTGTATCATTGTGTGAGGTGTGATTGTAAATTATAAACATTTTAATTAAGTAGGTACTCACGATTGATTCAGCTGAGATGGGGCGAGGTTTCTTGATGTTTGTTCCCGAGAGTATCTTGCAGCCGTTTTTGAAAGCATGATAGGGCTTTAATAAGATGGATGGCATCCTATTCATGTTGAAGGCACTTTTGTTTGATTTCTTGTCCATTTTTTCCTTTTTCTTCGTTTTATTTAGTTTTGCTGTTTTGAAGTCTTCTTTCTTCGTTTAATTTGATTTATTATTTTTTTTTTTTTGACAACAAAAGTCACCGCCTGTTGTATTTTTTTTTTTGTCAATCAAAGGAAGTGTTTGTTTTAAAATTTATTAAGTACATTTGAGTAGAGTACAACAGGCAGAAAAGGTGGATATGGATAGTATTGTAAGCGAATGAACCCTATCAATAAAATATGCAGTTTTCAAATATGACCTGTAGTTGATACCAGTTTTTTGGTGAACTCGGAATACGAACCCACATTTACAAGATATGAGAGTAGCTATATGGTACACAAGACTTTTATTTTCGATTTGTCTGTATACACCTAGATTATATTGATAAAATAAACAATGAGTACGGGTACTTATGTGGGTACAAGTTTATCAAAAGTGCAATATGCAACACAATATGGGCCTTCACAATTCAGTGTAAAAGGGCTAGTAAAACTGCTTAAGTTTATTTTTTTTAATATTTTTATATCATAACACACGGACTCCAGTAACACTGACATTAGAGAGCTAGTCGATTGAAGCGAAACTTTATAAAGCTCGATTAGTAGCGTAGGACACTCGCCCTAGTCCACCTAGATTACGAAAACTCGATACGTATCTAGTGTATCAAACTTTTACATGTGCGGAACAAAAAAAAAAATACATGAACCATTTTAATGCTGTTCGAACTAAAATGTTTTATATTTTAATAAAGCATCTTACATTACTGTGAAACGACAAAATATAGCCTGCATAAAAGAAGGAGGGCAGTGAAATATACTTTCGACCATCCGTCTTAACGACTATTGACCACTGGAACTGGAGGCGCAACTGTAGTGCCGACCTGCTGCTCCGCTTTTCGTTGCATAACATCTTCAGAACCTGAAATAGATGAAATCTCTGTCTATTTTCCAAGATCATGCTAGGTATCTCAATGTGAACTTACCAATAGATTTAGGCAGTCGTAGGCACGTAACTCCTGTCCTAGATTTCGTATAAGAGCTGGAAGTGGAACTGTAGAGTTGACTTGCTATGCTGCTTCTCATTGTATAATATTTTTCCGGAAGCTTCAGTTGTCCTGTGAAGATTCGCTGGCTTCAGAACCTGAAAGAGAAGAAACTTTTGTCAAGTATTTTCTAAGGTCATGCTCGGTATCTTAATGTGAACTTACCAATAGATTTAGGCAGTCGTAGGCACATAACTCCTGTCCTGGATGTCATGTAGGAGCTATTGTCAGGTCTGCTGCAGCGATCCTTCTAAATTAAAGCTGAAAAAGTAGAACAAGTTGAAGTTCAAGTGGAAGTGGATCCGCATCAAATTAGGAAGGACAAGCACCTAACTATAAATAGTGTATTAGAAATGAGAAATGCAGTGCAAATATAATTCTGTAAAAGAAATGTCTATTTATTAAAAGAACGATTTACTAGCAACAATTGATTACAGGGACGAATAACAATGAAAGCAAAAGCATGAACGAAGGAACATTAACTCAACAAAAATGTGGAATGCAAAAACAAGCTTGTATTTTTTCGCGAGCTGAATCCGAACCCAAAGTCTCATTTCTTTTCTAATTTGTATATATGTATTTTTTTTTTTATTATTATTATTCAATAATTTTGTTGACTTGGTTTCGGATTTAGCGCGCGAAAACCTACTAGTCTGCAAAAATAAACCACAGCTCGGGATGCTCCGAGTAGAGCCAAGGAGGGGAATGGTCGACTTCTTGTCTCACATTCCCTTGTTCGCTATTTCGCGTCGGAAGAGGGCCGAGGCCCTTGACCATATCCGCAACAATTCTTGCGAATTTGGTCTCCTAAGTGGTGTATCATTGTGTGAGGTGTGATTGTAAATTATAAACATTTTAATTAAGTAGGTACTCACGATTGATTCAGCTGAGATGGGGCGAGGTTTCTTGATGTTTGTTCCCGAGAGTATCTTGCAGCCGTTTTTGAAAGCATGATAGGGCTTTAATAAGATGGATGGCATCCTATTCATGTTGAAGGCACTTTTGTTTGATTTCTTGTCCATTTTTTCCTTTTTCTTCGTTTTATTTAGTTTTGCTGTTTTGAAGTCTTCTTTCTTCGTTTAATTTGATTTATTATTTTTTTTTTTTTGACAACAAAAGTCACCGCCTGTTGTATTTTTTTTTTTGTCAATCAAAGGAAGTGTTTGTTTTAAAATTTATTAAGTACATTTGAGTAGAGTACAACAGGCAGAAAAGGTGGATATGGATAGTATTGTAAGCGAATGAACCCTATCAATAAAATATGCAGTTTTCAAATATGACCTGTAGTTGATACCAGTTTTTTGGTGAACTCGGAATACGAACCCACATTTACAAGATATGAGAGTAGCTATATGGTACACAAGACTTTTATTTTCGATTTGTCTGTATACACCTAGATTATATTGATAAAATAAACAATGAGTACGGGTACTTATGTGGGTACAAGTTTATCAAAAGTGCAATATGCAACACAATATGGGCCTTCACAATTCAGTGTAAAAGGGCTAGTAAAACTGCTTAAGTTTATTTTTTTTAATATTTTTATATCATAACACACGGACTCCAGTAACACTGACATTAGAGAGCTAGTCGATTGAAGCGAAACTTTATAAAGCTCGATTAGTAGCGTAGGACACTCGCCCTAGTCCACCTAGATTACGAAAACTCGATACGTATCTAGTGTATCAAACTTTTACATGTGCGGAACAAAAAAAAAAATACATGAACCATTTTAATGCTGTTCGAACTAAAATGTTTTATATTTTAATAAAGCATCTTACATTACTGTGAAACGACAAAATATAGCCTGCATAAAAGAAGGAGGGCAGTGAAATATACTTTCGACCATCCGTCTTAACGACTATTGACCACTGGAACTGGAGGCGCAACTGTAGTGCCGACCTGCTGCTCCGCTTTTCGTTGCATAACATCTTCAGAACCTGAAATAGATGAAATCTCTGTCTATTTTCCAAGATCATGCTAGGTATCTCAATGTGAACTTACCAATAGATTTAGGCAGTCGTAGGCACGTAACTCCTGTCCTAGATTTCGTATAAGAGCTGGAGGTGGAACTGTAGAGTTGACTTGCTATGCTGCTTCTCATTGTATAATATTTTTCCGGAAGCTTCAGTTGTCCTGTGAAGATTCGCTGGCTTCAGAACCTGAAAGAGAAGAAACTTTTGTCAAGTATTTTCTAAGGTCATGCTCGGTATCTTAATGTGAACTTACCAATAGATTTAGGCAGTCGTAGGCACATAACTCCTGTCCTGGATGTCATGTAGGAGCTATTGTCAGGTCTGCTGCAGCGATCCTTCTAAATTAAAGCTGAAAAAGTAGAACAAGTTGAAGTTCAAGTGGAAGTGGATCCGCATCAAATTAGGAAGGACAAGCACCTAACTATAAATAGTGTATTAGAAATGAGAAATGCAGTGCAAATATAATTCTGTAAAAGAAATGTCTATTTATTAAAAGAACGATTTACTAGCAACAATTGATTACAGGGACGAATAACAATGAAAGCAAAAGCATGAACGAAGGAACATTAACTCAACAAAAATGTGGAATGCAAAAACAAGCTTGTATTTTTTCGCGAGCTGAATCCGAACCCAAAGTCTCATTTCTTTTCTAATTTGTATATATGTATTTTTTTTTTATTATTATTATTCAATAATTTTGTTGACTTGGTTTCGGATTTAGCGCGCGAAAACCTACTAGTCTGCAAAAATAAACCACAGCTCGGGATGCTCCGAGTAGAGCCAAGGAGGGGAATGGTCGACTTCTTGTCTCACATTCCCTTGCTCGCTATTTCGCGTCGGAAGAGGGCCGAGGCCCTTGACCATATCCGCAACAATTCTTGCGAATTTGGTCTCCTAAGTGGTGTATCATTGTGTGAGGTGTGATTGTAAATTATAAACATTTTAATTAAGTAGGTACTCACGATTGATTCAGCTGAGATGGGGCGAGGTTTCTTGATGTTTGTTCCCGAGAGTATCTTGCAGCCGTTTTTGAAAGCATGATAGGGCTTTAATAAGATGGATGGCATCCTATTCATGTTGAAGGCACTTTTGTTTGATTTCTTGTCCATTTTTTCCTTTTTCTTCGTTTTATTTAGTTTTGCTGTTTTGAAGTCTTCTTTCTTCGTTTAATTTGATTTATTATTTTTTTTTTTTTGACAACAAAAGTCACCGCCTGTTGTATTTTTTTTTTGTCAATCAAAGGAAGTGTTTGTTTTAAAATTTATTAAGTACATTTGAGTAGAGTACAACAGGCAGAAAAGGTGGATATGGATAGTATTGTAAGCGAATGAACCCTATCAATAAAATATGCAGTTTTCAAATATGACCTGTAGTTGATACCAGTTTTTTGGTGAACTCGGAATACGAACCCACATTTACAAGATATGAGAGTAGCTATATGGTACACAAGACTTTTATTTTCGATTTGTCTGTATACACCTAGATTATATTGATAAAATAAACAATGAGTACGGGTACTTATGTGGGTACAAGTTTATCAAAAGTGCAATATGCAACACAATATGGGCCTTCACAATTCAGTGTAAAAGGGCTAGTAAAACTGCTTAAGTTTATTTTTTTTAATATTTTTATATCGTAACACACGGACTCCAGTAACACTGACATTAGAGAGCTAGTCGATTGAAGCGAAACTTTATAAAGCTCGATTAGTAGCGTAGGACACTCGCCCTAGTCCACCTAGATTACGAAAACTCGATACGTATCTAGTGTATCAAACTTTTACATGTGCGGAACAAAAAAAAAAATACATGAACCATTTTAATGCTGTTCGAACTAAAATGTTTTATATTTTAATAAAGCATCTTACATTACTGTGAAACGACAAAATATAGCCTGCATAAAAGAAGGAGGGCAGTGAAATATACTTTCGACCATCCGTCTTAACGACTATTGACCACTGGAACTGGAGGCGCAACTGTAGTGCCGACCTGCTGCTCCGCTTTTCGTTGAATAACATCTTCAGAACCTGAAATAGATGAAATCTCTGTCTATTTTCCAAGATCATGCTAGGTATCTCAATGTGAACTTACCAATAGATTTAGGCAGTCGTAGGCACGTAACTCCTGTCCTAGATTTCGTATAAGAGCTGGAGGTGGAACTGTAGAGTTGACTTGCTATGCTGCTTCTCATTGTATAATATTTTTCCGGAAGCTTCAGTTGTCCTGTGAAGATTCGCTGGCTTCAGAACCTGAAAGAGAAGAAACTTTTGTCAAGTATTTTCTAAGGTCATGCTCGGTATCTTAATGTGAACTTACCAATAGATTTAGGCAGTCGTAGGCACATAACTCCTGTCCTGGATGTCATGTAGGAGCTATTGTCAGGTCTGCTGCAGCGATCCTTCTAAATTAAAGCTGAAAAAGTAGAACAAGTTGAAGTTCAAGTGGAAGTGGATCCGCATCAAATTAGGAAGGACAAGCACCCAACTATAAATAGTGTATTAGAAATGAGAAATGCAGTGCAAATATAATTCTGTAAAAGAAATGTCTATTTATTAAAAGAACGATTTACTAGCAACAATTGATTACAGGGACGAATAACAATGAAAGCAAAAGCATGAACGAAGGAACATTAACTCAACAAAAATGTGGAATGCAAAAACAAGCTTGTATTTTTTCGCGAGCTGAATCCGAACCCAAAGTCTCATTTCTTTTCTAATTTGTATATATGTATTTTTTTTTTATTATTATTATTCAATAATTTTGTTGACTTGGTTTCGGATTTAGCGCGCGAAAACCTACTAGTCTGCAAAAATAAACCACAGCTCGGGATGCTCCGAATAGAGCCAAGGAGGGGAATGGTCGACTTCTTGTCTCACATTCCCTTGCTCGCTATTTCGCGTCGGAAGAGGGCCGAGGCCCTTGACCATATCCGCAACAATTCTTGCGAATTTGGTCTCCTAAGTGGTGTATCATTGTGTGAGGTGTGATTGTAAATTATAAACATTTTAATTAAGTAGGTACTCACGATTGATTCAGCTGAGATGGGGCGAGGTTTCTTGATGTTTGTTCCCGAGAGTATCTTGCAGCCGTTTTTGAAAGCATGATAGGGCTTTAATAAGATGGATGGCATCCTATTCATGTTGAAGGCACTTTTGTTTGATTTCTTGTCCATTTTTTCCTTTTTCTTCGTTTTATTTAGTTTTGCTGTTTTGAAGTCTTCTTTCTTCGTTTAATTTGATTTATTATTTTTTTTTTTTTTTGACAACAAAAGTCACCGCCTGTTGTATTTTTTTTTTTGTCAATCAAAGGAAGTGTTTGTTTTAAAATTTATTAAGTACATTTGAGTAGAGTACAACAGGCAGAAAAGGTGGATATGGATAGTATTGTAAGCGAATGAACCCTATCAATAAAATATGCAGTTTTCAAATATGACCTGTAGTTGATACCAGTTTTTTGGTGAACTCGGAATACGAACCCACATTTACAAGATATGAGAGTAGCTATATGGTACACAAGACTTTTATTTTCGATTTGTCTGTATACACCTAGATTATATTGATAAAATAAACAATGAGTACGGGTACTTATGTGGGTACAAGTTTATCAAAAGTGCAATATGCAACACAATATGGGCCTTCACAATTCAGTGTAAAAGGGCTAGTAAAACTGCTTAAGTTTATTTTTTTTAATATTTTTATATCATAACACACGGACTCCAGTAACACTGACATTAGAGAGCTAGTCGATTGAAGCGAAACTTTATAAAGCTCGATTAGTAGCGTAGGACACTCGCCCTAGTCCACCTAGATTACGAAAACTCGATACGTATCTAGTGTATCAAACTTTTACATGTGCGGAACAAAAAAAAAAATACATGAACCATTTTAATGCTGTTCGAACTAAAATGTTTTATATTTTAATAAAGCATCTTACATTACTGTGAAACGACAAAATATAGCCTGCATAAAAGAAGGAGGGCAGTGAAATATACTTTCGACCATCCGTCTTAACGACTATTGACCACTGGAACTGGAGGCGCAACTGTAGTGCCGACCTGCTGCTCCGCTTTTCGTTGCATAACATCTTCAGAACCTGAAATAGATGAAATCTCTGTCTATTTTCCAAGATCATGCTAGGTATCTCAATGTGAACTTACCAATAGATTTAGGCAGTCGTAGGCACGTAACTCCTGTCCTAGATTTCGTATAAGAGCTGGAAGTGGAACTGTAGAGTTGACTTGCTATGCTGCTTCTCATTGTATAATATTTTTCCGGAAGCTTCAGTTGTCCTGTGAAGATTCGCTGGCTTCAGAACCTGAAAGAGAAGAAACTTTTGTCAAGTATTTTCTAAGGTCATGCTCGGTATCTTAATGTGAACTTACCAATAGATTTAGGCAGTCGTAGGCACATAACTCCTGTCCTGGATGTCATGTAGGAGCTATTGTCAGGTCTGCTGCAGCGATCCTTCTAAATTAAAGCTGAAAAAGTAGAACAAGTTGAAGTTCAAGTGGAAGTGGATCCGCATCAAATTAGGAAGGACAAGCACCTAACTATAAATAGTGTATTAGAAATGAGAAATGCAGTGCAAATATAATTCTGTAAAAGAAATGTCTATTTATTAAAAGAACGATTTACTAGCAACAATTGATTACAGGGACGAATAACAATGAAAGCAAAAGCATGAACGAAGGAACATTAACTCAACAAAAATGTGGAATGCAAAAACAAGCTTGTATTTTTTCGCGCGCTAAATCCGAACCCAAAGTCTCATTTCTTTTCTAATTTGTATATATGTATTTTTTTTTTTATTATTATTATTCAATAATTTTGTTGACTTGGTTTCGGATTTAGCGCGCGAAAACCTACTAGTCTGCAAAAATAAACCACAGCTCGGGATGCTCCGAGTAGAGCCAAGGAGGGGAATGGTCGACTTCTTGTCTCACATTCCCTTGTTCGCTATTTCGCGTCGGAAGAGGGCCGAGGCCCTTGACCATATCCGCAACAATTCTTGCGAATTTGGTCTCCTAAGTGGTGTATCATTGTGTGAGGTGTGATTGTAAATTATAAACATTTTAATTAAGTAGGTACTCACGATTGATTCAGCTGAGATGGGGCGAGGTTTCTTGATGTTTGTTCCCGAGAGTATCTTGCAGCCGTTTTTGAAAGCATGATAGGGCTTTAATAAGATGGATGGCATCCTATTCATGTTGAAGGCACTTTTGTTTGATTTCTTGTCCATTTTTTCCTTTTTCTTCGTTTTATTTAGTTTTGCTGTTTTGAAGTCTTCTTTCTTCGTTTAATTTGATTTATTATTTTTTTTTTTTTGACAAAAAAAGTAACCGCCTGTTGTATTTTTTTTTTTGTCAATCAAAGGAAGTGTTTGTTTTAAAATTTATTAAGTACATTTGAGTAGAGTACAACAGGCAGAAAAGGTGGATATGGATAGTATTGTAAGCGAATGAACCCTATCAATAAAATATGCAGTTTTCAAATATGACCTGTAGTTGATACCAGTTTTTTGGTGAACTCGGAATACGAACCCACATTTACAAGATATGAGAGTAGCTATATGGTACACAAGACTTTTATTTTCGATTTGTCTGTATACACCTAGATTATATTGATAAAATAAACAATGAGTACGGGTACTTATGTGGGTACAAGTTTATCAAAAGTGCAATATGCAACACAATATGGGCCTTCACAATTCAGTGTAAAAGGGCTAGTAAAACTGCTTAAGTTTATTTTTTTTAATATTTTTATATCATAACACACGGACTCCAGTAACACTGACATTAGAGAGCTAGTCGATTGAAGCGAAACTTTATAAAGCTCGATTAGTAGCGTAGGACACTCGCCCTAGTCCACCTAGATTACGAAAACTCGATACGTATCTAGTGTATCAAACTTTTACATGTGCGGAACAAAAAAAAAAATACATGAACCATTTTAATGCTGTTCGAACTAAAATGTTTTATATTTTAATAAAGCATCTTACATTACTGTGAAACGACAAAATATAGCCTGCATAAAAGAAGGAGGGCAGTGAAATATACTTTCGACCATCCGTCTTAACGACTATTGACCACTGGAACTGGAGGCGCAACTGTAGTGCCGACCTGCTGCTCCGCTTTTCGTTGCATAACATCTTCAGAACCTGAAATAGATGAAATCTCTGTCTATTTTCCAAGATCATGCTAGGTATCTCAATGTGAACTTACCAATAGATTTAGGCAGTCGTAGGCACGTAACTCCTGTCCTAGATTTCGTATAAGAGCTGGAGGTGGAACTGTAGAGTTGACTTGCTATGCTGCTTCTCATTGTATAATATTTTTCCGGAAGCTTCAGTTGTCCTGTGAAGATTCGCTGGCTTCAGAACCTGAAAGAGAAGAAACTTTTGTCAAGTATTTTCTAAGGTCATGCTCGGTATCTTAATGTGAACTTACCAATAGATTTAGGCAGTCGTAGGCACGTAACTCCTGTCCTAGATTTCGTATAAGAGCTGGAGGTGGAACTGTAGAGTTGACTTGCTATGCTGCTTCTCATTGTATAATATTTTTCCGGAAGCTTCAGTTGTCCTGTGAAGATTCGCTGGCTTCAGAACCTGAAAGAGAAGAAACTTTTGTCAAGTATTTTCTAAGGTCATGCTCGGTATCTTAATGTGAACTTACCAATGGATTTAGGCAGTCGTAGGCACATAACTCCTGTCCTGGATGTCATGTAGGAGCTATTGTCAGGTCTGCTGCAGCGATCCTTCTAAATTAAAGCTGAAAAAATAGAACAAGTTGAAGTTCAAGTGGAAGTGGATCCGCATCAAATTAGGAAGGACAAGCACCTTACTATAAATAGTGTATTAGAAATGAGAAATGCAGTGCAAATATAATTCTGTAAAAGAAATGTCTATTTATTAAAAGAACGATTTACTAGCAACAATTGATTACAGGGACGAATAACAATGAAAGCAAAAGCATGAACGAAGGAACATTAACTCAACAAAAATGTGGAATGCAAAAACAAGCTTGTATTTTTTCGCGAGCTGAATCCGAACCCAAAGTCTCATTTCTTTTCTTATTTGTATATATGTATTTTTTTTTTATTATTATTATTCAATAATTTTGTTGACTTGGTTTCGGATTTAGCGCGCGAAAACCTACTAGTCTACTAAAATAATCCATAGCTCGGGATGCTCCGAGTAGAGCCAATGAGGGGAATGGTCGACTTCTTGTCTCACATTCCCTTGTTCGCTATTTCGCGTCGGAAGAGGGCCGAGGCCCTTGACCATATCCGCAACAATTCTTGCGAATTTGGTCTCCTAAGTGGTGTATCATTGTGTGAGGTGTGATTGTAAATTATAAACATTTTAATTAAGTAGGTACTCACGATTGATTCAGCTGAGATGGGGCGAGGTTTCTTGATGTTTGTTCCCGAGAGTATCTTGCAGCCGTTTTTGAAAGCATGATAGGGCTTTAATAAGATGGATGGCATCCTATTCATGTTGAAGGCACTTTTGTTTGATTTCTTGTCCATTTTTTCCTTTTTCTTCGTTTTATTTAGTTTTGCTGTTTTGAAGTCTTCTTTCTTCGTTTAATTTGATTTATTATTTTTTTTTTTTGACAACAAAAGTCACCGCCTGTTGTATTTTTTTTTTTTGTCAATCAAAGGAAGTGTTTGTTTTAAAATTTATTAAGTACATTTGAGTAGAGTACAACAGGCAGAAAAGGTGGATATGGATAGTATTGTAAGCGAATGAACCCTATCAATAAAATATGCAGTTTTCAAATATGACCTGTAGTTGATACCAGTTTTTTGGTGAACTCGGAATATGAACCCACATTTACAAGATATGAGAGTAGCTATATGGTACACAAGACTTTTATTTTCGATTTGTCTGTATACACCTAGATTATATTGATAAAATAAACAATGAGTACGGGTACTTATGTGGGTACAAGTTTATCAAAAGTGCAATATGCAACACAATATGGGCCTTCACAATTCAGTGTAAAAGGGCTAGTAAAACTGCTTAAGTTTATTTTTTTTAATATTTTTATATCGTAACACACGGACTCCAGTAACACTGACATTAGAGAGCTAGTCGATTGAAGCGAAACTTTATAAAGCTCGATTAGTAGCGTAGGACACTCGCCCTAGTCCACCTAGATTACGAAAACTCGATACGTATCTAGTGTATCAAACTTTTACATGTGCGGAACAAAAAAAAAATACATGAACCATTTTAATGCTGTTCGAACTAAAATGTTTTATATTTTAATAAAGCATCTTACATTACTGTGAAACGACAAAATATAGCCTGCATAAAAGAAGGAGGGCAGATCATGCTAGGTATCTCATCTCGACCATCCGTCTTAACGACTATTGACCACTGGAACTGGAGGCGCAACTGTAGTGCCGACCTGCTGCTCCGCTTTTCGTTGCATAACATCTTCAGAACCTGAAATAGATGCAATCTCTGTCTATTTTCCAAGATCATGCTAGGTATCTCAATGTGAACTTACCAATAGATTTAGGCAGTCGTAGGCACGTAACTCCTGTCCTAGATTTCGTATAAGAGCTGGAGGTGGAACTGTAGAGTTGACTTGCTATGCTGCTTCTCATTGTATAATATTTTTCCGGAAGCTTCAGTTGTCCTGTGAAGATTCGCTGGCTTCAGAACCTGAAAGAGAAGAAACTTTTGTCAAGTATTTTCTAAGGTCATGCTCGGTATCTTAATGTGAACTTACCAATAGATTTAGGCAGTCGTAGGCACATAACTCCTGTCCTGGATGTCATGTAGGAGCTATTGTCAGGTCTGCTGCAGCGATCCTTCTAAATTAAAGCTGAAAAAATAGAACAAGTTGAAGTTCAAGTGGAAGTGGATCCGCATCAAATTAGGAAGGACAAGCACCTTACTATAAATAGTGTATTAGAAATGAGAAATGCAGTGCAAATATAATTCTGTAAAAGAAATGTCTATTTATTAAAAGAACGATTTACTAGCAACAATTGATTACAGGGACGAATAACAATGAAAGCAAAAGCATGAACGAAGGAACATTAACTCAACAAAAATGTGGAATGCAAAAACAAGCTTGTATTTTTTCGCGAGCTGAATCCGAACCCAAAGTCTCATTTCTTTTCTTATTTGTATATATGTATTTTTTTTTTATTATTATTATTCAATAATTTTGTTGACTTGGTTTCGGATTTAGCGCGCGAAAACCTACTAGTCTACTAAAATAATCCACAGCTCGGGATGCTCCGAGTAGAGCCAATGAGGGGAATGGTCGACTTCTTGTCTCACATTCCCTTGTTCGCTATTTCGCGTCGGAAGAGGGCCGAGGCCCTTGACCATATCCGCAACAATTCTTGCGAATTTGGTCTCCTAAGTGGTGTATCATTGTGTGAGGTGTGATTGTAAATTATAAACATTTTAATTAAGTAGGTACTCACGATTGATTCAGCTGAGATGGGGCGAGGTTTCTTGATGTTTGTTCCCGAGAGTATCTTGCAGCCGTTTTTGAAAGCATGATAGGGCTTTAATAAGATGGATGGCATCCTATTCATGTTGAAGGCACTTTTGTTTGATTTCTTGTCCATTTTTTCCTTTTTCTTCGTTTTATTTAGTTTTGCTGTTTTGAAGTCTTCTTTCTTCGTTTAATTTGATTTATTATTTTTTTTTTTTGACAACAAAAGTCACCGCCTGTTGTATTTTTTTTTTGTCAATCAAAGGAAGTGTTTGTTTTAAAATTTATTAAGTACATTTGAGTAGAGTACAACAGGCAGAAAAGGTGGATATGGATAGTATTGTAAGCGAATGAACCCTATCAATAAAATATGCAGTTTTCAAATATGACCTGTAGTTGATACCAGTTTTTTGGTGAACTCGGAATACGAACCCACATTTACAAGATATGAGAGTAGCTATATGGTACACAAGACTTTTATTTTCGATTTGTCTGTATACACCTAGATTATATTGATAAAATAAACAATGAGTACGGGTACTTATGTGGGTACAAGTTTATCAAAAGTGCAATATGCAACACAATATGGGCCTTCACAATTCAGTGTAAAAGGGCTAGTAAAACTGCTTAAGTTTATTTTTTTTAATATTTTTATATCGTAACACACGGACTCCAGTAACACTGACATTAGAGAGCTAGTCGATTGAAGCGAAACTTTATAAAGCTCGATTAGTAGCGTAGGACACTCGCCCTAGTCCACCTAGATTACGAAAACTCGATACGTATCTAGTGTATCAAACTTTTACATGTGCGGAACAAAAAAAAAAATACATGAACCATTTTAATGCTGTTCGAACTAAAATGTTTTATATTTTAATAAAGCATCTTACATTACTGTGAAACGACAAAATATAGCCTGCATAAAAGAAGGAGGGCAGTGAAATATACTTTCGACCATCCGTCTTAACGACTATTGACCACTGGAACTGGAGGCGCAACTGTAGTGCCGACCTGCTGCTCCGCTTTTCGTTGCATAACATCTTCAGAACCTGAAATAGATGAAATCTCTGTCTATTTTCCAAGATCATGCTAGGTATCTCAATGTGAACTTACCAATAGATTTAGGCAGTCGTAGGCACGTAACTCCTGTCCTAGATTTCGTATAAGAGCAGGAGGTGGAACTGTAGAGTTGACTTGCTATGCTGCTTCTCATTGTATAATATTTTTCCGGAAGCTTCAGTTGTCCTGTGAAGATTCGCTGGCTTCAGAACCTGAAAGAGAAGAAACTTTTGTCAAGTATTTTCTAAGGTCATGCTCGGTATCTTAATGTGAACTTACCAATAGATTTAGGCAGTCGTAGGCACATAACTCCTGTCCTGGATGTCATGTAGGAGCTATTGTCAGGTCTGCTGCAGCGATCCTTCTAAATTAAAGCTGAAAAAATAGAACAAGTTGAAGTTCAAGTGGAAGTGGATCCGCATCAAATTAGGAAGGACAAGCACCTAACTATAAATAGTGTATTAGAAATGAGAAATGCAGTGCAAATATAATTCTGTAAAAGAAATGTCTATTTATTAAAAGAACGATTTACTAGCAACAATTGATTACAGGGACGAATAACAATGAAAGCAAAAGCATGAACGAAGGAACATTAACTCAACAAAAATGTGGAATGCAAAAACAAGCTTGTATTTTTTCGCGAGCTGAATCCGAACCCAAAGTCTCATTTCTTTTCTAATTTGTATATATGTATTTTTTTTTTTATTATTATTATTCAATAATTTTGTTGACTTGGTTTCGGATTTAGCGCGCGAAAACCTACTAGTCTGCAAAAATAAACCACAGCTCGGGATGCTCCGAGTAGAGCCAAGGAGGGGAATGGTCGACTTCTTGTCTCACATTCCCTTGCTCGCTATTTCGCGTCGGAAGAGGGCCGAGGCCCTTGACCATATCCGCAACAATTCTTGCGAATTTGGTCTCCTAAGTGGTGTATCATTGTGTGAGGTGTGATTGTAAATTATAAACATTTTAATTAAGTAGGTACTCACGATTGATTCAGCTGAGATGGGGCGAGGTTTCTTGATGTTTGTTCCCGAGAGTATCTTGCAGCCGTTTTTGAAAGCATGATAGGGCTTTAATAAGATGGATGGCATCCTATTCATGTTGAAGGCACTTTTGTTTGATTTCTTGTCCATTTTTTCCTTTTTCTTCGTTTTATTTAGTTTTGCTGTTTTGAAGTCTTCTTTCTTCGTTTAATTTGATTTATTATTTTTTTTTTTTTTGACAACAAAAGTCACCGCCTGTTGTATTTTTTTTTTGTCAATCAAAGGAAGTGTTTGTTTTAAAATTTATTAAGTACATTTGAGTAGAGTACAACAGGCAGAAAAGGTGAATATGGATAGTATTGTAAGCGAATGAACCCTATCAATAAAATATGCAGTTTTCAAATATGACCTGTAGTTGATACCAGTTTTTTGGTGAACTCGGAATACGAACCCACATTTACAAGATATGAGAGTAGCTATATGGTACACAAGACTTTTATTTTCGATTTGTCTGTATACACCTAGATTATATTGATAAAATAAACAATGAGTACGGGTACTTATGTGGGTACAAGTTTATCAAAAGTGCAATATGCAACACAATATGGGCCTTCACAATTCAGTGTAAAAGGGCTAGTAAAACTGCTTAAGTTTATTTTTTTTTAATATTTTTATATCGTAACACACGGACTCCAGTAACACTGACATTAGAGAGCTAGTCGATTGAAGCGAAACTTTATAAAGCTCGATTAGTAGCGTAGGACACTCGCCCTAGTCCACCTAGATTACGAAAACTCGATACGTATCTAGTGTATCAAACTTTTACATGTGCGGAACAAAAAAAAAATACATGAACCATTTTAATGCTGTTCGAACTAAAATGTTTTATATTTTAATAAAGCATCTTACATTACTGTGAAACGACAAAATATAGCCTGCATAAAAGAAGGAGGGCAGTGAAATATACTTTCGACCATCCGTCTTAACGACTATTGACCACTGGAACTGGAGGCGCAACTGTAGTGCCGACCTGCTGCTCCGCTTTTCGTTGCATAACATCTTCAGAACCTGAAATAGATGAAATCTCTGTCTATTTTCCAAGATCATGCTAGGTATCTCAATGTGAACTTACCAATAGATTTAGGCAGTCGTAGGCACGTAACTCCTGTCCTAGATTTCGTATAAGAGCAGGAGGTGGAACTGTAGAGTTGACTTGCTATGCTGCTTCTCATTGTATAATATTTTTCCGGAAGCTTCAGTTGTCCTGTGAAGATTCGCTGGCTTCAGAACCTGAAAGAGAAGAAACTTTTGTCAAGTATTTTCTAAGGTCATGCTCGGTATCTTAATGTGAACTTACCAATAGATTTAGGCAGTCGTAGGCACATAACTCCTGTCCTGGATGTCATGTAGGAGCTATTGTCAGGTCTGCTGCAGCGATCCTTCTAAATTAAAGCTGAAAAAATAGAACAAGTTGAAGTTCAAGTGGAAGTGGATCCGCATCAAATTAGGAAGGACAAGCACCTAACTATAAATAGTGTATTAGAAATGAGAAATGCAGTGCAAATATAATTCTGTAAAAGAAATGTCTATTTATTAAAAGAACGATTTACTAGCAACAATTGATTACAGGGACGAATAACAATGAAAGCAAAAGCATGAACGAAGGAACATTAACTCAACAAAAATGTGGAATGCAAAAACAAGCTTGTATTTTTTCGCGAGCTGAATCCGAACCCAAAGTCTCATTTCTTTTCTAATTTGTATATATGTATTTTTTTTTTATTATTATTATTCAATAATTTTGTTGACTTGGTTTCGGATTTAGCGCGCGAAAACCTACTAGTCTGCAAAAATAAACCACAGCTCGGGATGCTCCGAGTAGAGCCAAGGAGGGGAATGGTCGACTTCTTGTCTCACATTCCCTTGCTCGCTATTTCGCGTCGGAAGAGGGCCGAGACCCTTGACCATATCCGCAACAATTCTTGCGAATTTGGTCTCCTAAGTGGTGTATCATTGTGTGAGGTGTGATTGTAAATTATAAACATTTTAATTAAGTAGGTACTCACGATTGATTCAGCTGAGATGGGGCGAGGTTTCTTCATGTTTGTTCCCGAGAGTATCTTGCAGCCGTTTTTGAAAGCATGATAGGGCTTTAATAAGATGGATGGCATCCTATTCATGTTGAAGGCACTTTTGTTTGATTTCTTGTCCATTTTTTCCTTTTTCTTCGTTTTATTTAGTTTTGCTGTTTTGAAGTCTTCTTTCTTCGTTTAATTTGATTTATTATTTTTTTTTTTTTTGACAACAAAAGTCACCGCCTGTTGTATTTTTTTTTTGTCAATCAAAGGAAGTGTTTGTTTTAAAATTTATTAAGTACATTTGAGTAGAGTACAACAGGCAGAAAAGGTGGATATGGATAGTATTGTAAGCGAATGAACCCTATCAATAAAATATGCAGTTTTCAAATATGACCTGTAGTTGATACCAGTTTTTTGGTGAACTCGGAATACGAACCCACATTTACAAGATATGAGAGTAGCTATATGGTACACAAGACTTTTATTTTCGATTTGTCTGTATACACCTAGATTATATTGATAAAATAAACAATGAGTACGGGTACTTATGTGGGTACAAGTTTATCAAAAGTGCAATATGCAACACAATATGGGCCTTCACAATTCAGTGTAAAAGGGCTAGTAAAACTGCTTAAGTTTATTTTTTTTAATATTTTTATATCGTAACACACGGACTCCAGTAACACTGACATTAGAGAGCTAGTCGATTGAAGCGAAACTTTATAAAGCTCGATTAGTAGCGTAGGACACTCGCCCTAGTCCACCTAGATTACGAAAACTCGATACGTATCTAGTGTATCAAACTTTTACATGTGCGGAACAAAAAAAAAAATACATGAACCATTTTAATGCTGTTCGAACTAAAATGTTTTATATTTTAATAAAGCATCTTACATTACTGTGAAACGACAAAATATAGCCTGCATAAAAGAAGGAGGGCAGTGAAATATACTTTCGACCATCCGTCTTAACGACTATTGACCACTGGAACTGGAGGCGCAACTGTAGTGCCGACCTGCTGCTCCGCTTTTCGTTGAATAACATCTTCAGAACCTGAAATAGATGAAATCTCTGTCTATTTTCCAAGATCATGCTAGGTATCTCAATGTGAACTTACCAATAGATTTAGGCAGTCGTAGGCACGTAACTCCTGTCCTAGATTTCGTATAAGAGCTGGAGGTGGAACTGTAGAGTTGACTTGCTATGCTGCTTCTCATTGTATAATATTTTTCCGGAAGCTTCAGTTGTCCTGTGAAGATTCGCTGGCTTCAGAACCTGAAAGAGAAGAAACTTTTGTCAAGTATTTTCTAAGGTCATGCTCGGTATCTTAATGTGAACTTACCAATAGATTTAGGCAGTCGTAGGCACATAACTCCTGTCCTAGATGTCATGTAGGAGCTATTGTCAGGTCTGCTGCAGCGATCCTTCTAAATTAAAGCTGAAAAAATAGAACAAGTTGAAGTTCAAGTGGAAGTGGATCCGCATCAAATTAGGAAGGACAAGCACCTAACTATAAATAGTGTATTAGAAATGAGAAATGCAGTGCAAATATAATTCTGTAAAAGAAATGTCTATTTATTAAAAGAACGATTTACTAGCAACAATTGATTACAGGGACGAATAACAATGAAAGCAAAAGCATGAACGAAGGAACATTAACTCAACAAAAATGTGGAATGCAAAAACAAGCTTGTATTTTTTCGCGAGCTGAATCCGAACCCAAAGTCTCATTTCTTTTCTAATTTGTATATATGTATTTTTTTTTTATTATTATTATTCAATAATTTTGTTGACTTGGTTTCGGATTTAGCGCGCGAAAACCTACTAGTCTGCAAAAATAAACCACAGCTCGGGATGCTCCGAGTAGAGCCAAGGAGGGGAATGGTCGACTTCTTGTCTCACATTCCCTTGCTCGCTATTTCGCGTCGGAAGAGGGCCGAGACCTTTGACCATATCCGCAACAATTCTTGCGAATTTGGTCTCCTAAGTGGTGTATCATTGTGTGAGGTGTGATTGTAAATTATAAACATTTTAATTAAGTAGGTACTCACGATTGATTCAGCTGAGATGGGGCGAGGTTTCTTCATGTTTGTTCCCGAGAGTATCTTGCAGCCGTTTTTGAAAGCATGATAGGGCTTTAATAAGATGGATGGCATCCTATTCATGTTGAAGGCACTTTTGTTTGATTTCTTGTCCATTTTTTCCTTTTTCTTCGTTTTATTTAGTTTTGCTGTTTTGAAGTCTTCTTTCTTCGTTTAATTTGATTTATTATTTTTTTTTTTTTTTGACAACAAAAGTCACCGCCTGTTGTATTTTTTTTTTGTCAATCAAAGGAAGTGTTTGTTTTAAAATTTATTAAGTACATTTGAGTAGAGTACAACAGGCAGAAAAGGTGGATATGGATAGTATTGTAAGCGAATGAACCCTATCAATAAAATATGCAGTTTTCAAATATGACCTGTAGTTGATACCAGTTTTTTGGTGAACTCGGAATACGAACCCACATTTACAAGATATGAGAGTAGCTATATGGTACACAAGACTTTTATTTTCGATTTGTCTGTATACACCTAGATTATATTGATAAAATAAACAATGAGTACGGGTACTTATGTGGGTACAAGTTTATCAAAAGTGCAATATGCAACACAATATGGGCCTTCACAATTCAGTGTAAAAGGGCTAGTAAAACTGCTTAAGTTTATTTTTTTTAATATTTTTATATCGTAACACACGGACTCCAGTAACACTGACATTAGAGAGCTAGTCGATTGAAGCGAAACTTTATAAAGCTCGATTAGTAGCGTAGGACACTCGCCCTAGTCCACCTAGATTACGAAAACTCGATACGTATCTAGTGTATCAAACTTTTACATGTGCGGAACAAAAAAAAAAATACATGAACCATTTTAATGCTGTTCGAACTAAAATGTTTTATATTTTAATAAAGCATCTTACATTACTGTGAAACGACAAAATATAGCCTGCATAAAAGAAGGAGGGCAGTGAAATATACTTTCGACCATCCGTCTTAACGACTATTGACCACTGGAACTGGAGGCGCAACTGTAGTGCCGACCTGCTGCTCCGCTTTTCGTTGAATAACATCTTCAGAACCTGAAATAGATGAAATCTCTGTCTATTTTCCAAGATCATGCTAGGTATCTCAATGTGAACTTACCAATAGATTTAGGCAGTCGTAGGCACGTAACTCCTGTCCTAGATTTCGTATAAGAGCTGGAGGTGGAACTGTATTTGTCTATGCTGCTTCTCATTGTATAATATTTTTCCGGAAGCTTCAGTTGTCCTGTGAAGATTCGCTGGCTTCAGAACCTGAAAGAGAAGAAACTTTTGTCAAGTATTTTCTAAGGTCATGCTCGGTATCTTAATGTGAACTTACCAATAGATTTAGGCAGTCGTAGGCACATAACTCCTGTCCTGGATGTCATGTAGGAGCTATTGTCAGGTCTGCTGCAGCGATCCTTCTAAATTAAAGCTGAAAAAATAGAACAAGTTGAAGTTCAAGTGGAAGTGGATCCGCATCAAATTAGGAAGGACAAGCACCTAACTATAAATAGTGTATTAGAAATGAGAAATGCAGTGCAAATATAATTCTGTAAAAGAAATGTCTATTTATTAAAAGAACGATTTACTAGCAACAATTGATTACAGGGACGAATAACAATGAAAGCAAAAGCATGAACGAAGGAACATTAACTCAACAAAAATGTGGAATGCAAAAACAAGCTTGTATTTTTTCGCGAGCTGAATCCGAACCCAAAGTCTCATTTCTTTTCTAATTTGTATATATGTATTTTTTTTTTATTATTATTATTCAATAATTTTGTTGACTTGGTTTCGGATTTAGCGCGCGAAAACCTACTAGTCTGCAAAAATAAACCACAGCTCGGGATGCTCCGAGTAGAGCCAAGGAGGGGAATGGTCGACTTCTTGTCTCACATTCCCTTGCTCGCTATTTCGCGTCGGAAGAGGGCCGAGACCCTTGACCATATCCGCAACAATTCTTGCGAATTTGGTCTCCTAAGTGGTGTATCATTGTGTGAGGTGTGATTGTAAATTATAAACATTTTAATTAAGTAGGTACTCACGATTGATTCAGCTGAGATGGGGCGAGGTTTCTTCATGTTTGTTCCCGAGAGTATCTTGCAGCCGTTTTTGAAAGCATGATAGGGCTTTAATAAGATGGATGGCATCCTATTCATGTTGAAGGCACTTTTGTTTGATTTCTTGTCCATTTTTTCCTTTTTCTTCGTTTTATTTAGTTTTGCTGTTTTGAAGTCTTCTTTCTTCGTTTAATTTGATTTATTATTTTTTTTTTTTTTTGACAACAAAAGTCACCGCCTGTTGTATTTTTTTTTTGTCAATCAAAGGAAGTGTTTGTTTTAAAATTTATTAAGTACATTTGAGTAGAGTACAACAGGCAGAAAAGGTGGATATGGATAGTATTGTAAGCGAATGAACCCTATCAATAAAATATGCAGTTTTCAAATATGACCTGTAGTTGATACCAGTTTTTTGGTGAACTCGGAATACGAACCCACATTTACAAGATATGAGAGTAGCTATATGGTACACAAGACTTTTATTTTCGATTTGTCTGTATACACCTAGATTATATTGATAAAATAAACAATGAGTACGGGTACTTATGTGGGTACAAGTTTATCAAAAGTGCAATATGCAACACAATATGGGCCTTCACAATTCAGTGTAAAAGGGCTAGTAAAACTGCTTAAGTTTATTTTTTTTAATATTTTTATATCGTAACACACGGACTCCAGTAACACTGACATTAGAGAGCTAGTCGATTGAAGCGAAACTTTATAAAGCTCGATTAGTAGCGTAGGACACTCGCCCTAGTCCACCTAGATTACGAAAACTCGATACGTATCTAGTGTATCAAACTTTTACATGTGCGGAACAAAAAAAAAAATACATGAACCATTTTAATGCTGTTCGAACTAAAATGTTTTATATTTTAATAAAGCATCTTACATTACTGTGAAACGACAAAATATAGCCTGCATAAAAGAAGGAGGGCAGTGAAATATACTTTCGACCATCCGTCTTAACGACTATTGACCACTGGAACTGGAGGCGCAACTGTAGTGCCGACCTGCTGCTCCGCTTTTCGTTGAATAACATCTTCAGAACCTGAAATAGATGAAATCTCTGTCTATTTTCCAAGATCATGCTAGGTATCTCAATGTGAACTTACCAATAGATTTAGGCAGTCGTAGGCACGTAACTCCTGTCCTAGATTTCGTATAAGAGCTGGAGGTGGAACTGTAGAGTTGACTTGCTATGCTGCTTCTCATTGTATAATATTTTTCCGGAAGCTTCAGTTGTCCTGTGAAGATTCGCTGGCTTCAGAACCTGAAAGAGAAGAAACTTTTGTCAAGTATTTTCTAAGGTCATGCTCGGTATCTTAATGTGAACTTACCAATAGATTTAGGCAGTCGTAGGCACATAACTCCTGTCCTAGATGTCATGTAGGAGCTATTGTCAGGTCTGCTGCAGCGATCCTTCTAAATTAAAGCTGAAAAAATAGAACAAGTTGAAGTTCAAGTGGAAGTGGATCCGCATCAAATTAGGAAGGACAAGCACCTAACTATAAATAGTGTATTAGAAATGAGAAATGCAGTGCAAATATAATTCTGTAAAAGAAATGTCTATTTATTAAAAGAACGATTTACTAGCAACAATTGATTACAGGGACGAATAACAATGAAAGCAAAAGCATGAACGAAGGAACATTAACTCAACAAAAATGTGGAATGCAAAAACAAGCTTGTATTTTTTCGCGAGCTGAATCCGAACCCAAAGTCTCATTTCTTTTCTAATTTGTATATATGTATTTTTTTTTTATTATTATTATTCAATAATTTTGTTGACTTGGTTTCGGATTTAGCGCGCGAAAACCTACTAGTCTGCAAAAATAAACCACAGCTCGGGATGCTCCGAGTAGAGCCAAGGAGGGGAATGGTCGACTTCTTGTCTCACATTCCCTTGCTCGCTATTTCGCGTCGGAAGAGGGCCGAGGCCCTTGACCATATCCGCAACAATTCTTGCGAATTTGGTCTCCTAAGTGGTGTATCATTGTGTGAGGTGTGATTGTAAATTATAAACATTTTAATTAAGTAGGTACTCACGATTGATTCAGCTGAGATGGGGCGAGGTTTCTTGATGTTTGTTCCCGAGAGTATCTTGCAGCCGTTTTTGAAAGCATGATAGGGCTTTAATAAGATGGATGGCATCCTATTCATGTTGAAGGCACTTTTGTTTGATTTCTTGTCCATTTTTTCCTTTTTCTTCGTTTTATTTAGTTTTGCTGTTTTGAAGTCTTCTTTCTTCGTTTAATTTGATTTATTATTTTTTTTTTTTTTGACAACAAAAGTCACCGCCTGTTGTATTTTTTTTTTGTCAATCAAAGGAAGTGTTTGTTTTAAAATTTATTAAGTACATTTGAGTAGAGTACAACAGGCAGAAAAGGTGGATATGGATAGTATTGTAAGCGAATGAACCCTATCAATAAAATATGCAGTTTTCAAATATGACCTGTAGTTGATACCAGTTTTTTGGTGAACTCGGAATACGAACCCACATTTACAAGATATGAGAGTAGCTATATGGTACACAAGACTTTTATTTTCGATTTGTCTGTATACACCTAGATTATATTGATAAAATAAACAATGAGTACGGGTACTTATGTGGGTACAAGTTTATCAAAAGTGCAATATGCAACACAATATGGGCCTTCACAATTCAGTGTAAAAGGGCTAGTAAAACTGCTTAAGTTTATTTTTTTTTAATATTTTTATATCGTAACACACGGACTCCAGTAACACTGACATTAGAGAGCTAGTCGATTGAAGCGAAACTTTATAAAGCTCGATTAGTAGCGTAGGACACTCGCCCTAGTCCACCTAGATTACGAAAACTCGATACGTATCTAGTGTATCAAACTTTTACATGTGCGGAACAAAAAAAAAAATACATGAACCATTTTAATGCTGTTCGAACTAAAATGTTTTATATTTTAATAAAGCATCTTACATTACTGTGAAACGACAAAATATAGCCTGCATAAAAGAAGGAGGGCAGTGAAATATACTTTCGACCATCCGTCTTAACGACTATTGACCACTGGAACTGGAGGCGCAACTGTAGTGCCGACCTGCTGCTCCGCTTTTCGTTGCATAACATCTTCAGAACCTGAAATAGATGAAATCTCTGTCTATTTTCCAAGATCATGCTAGGTATCTCAATGTGAACTTACCAATAGATTTAGGCAGTCGTAGGCACGTAACTCCTGTCCTAGATTTCGTATAAGAGCAGGAGGTGGAACTGTAGAGTTGACTTGCTATGCTGCTTCTCATTGTATAATATTTTTCCGGAAGCTTCAGTTGTCCTGTGAAGATTCGCTGGCTTCAGAACCTGAAAGAGAAGAAACTTTTGTCAAGTATTTTCTAAGGTCATGCTCGGTATCTTAATGTGAACTTACCAATAGATTTAGGCAGTCGTAGGCACATAACTCCTGTCCTGGATGTCATGTAGGAGCTATTGTCAGGTCTGCTGCAGCGATCCTTCTAAATTAAAGCTGAAAAAATAGAACAAGTTGAAGTTCAAGTGGAAGTGGATCCGCATCAAATTAGGAAGGACAAGCACCTAACTATAAATAGTGTATTAGAAATGAGAAATGCAGTGCAAATATAATTCTGTAAAAGAAATGTCTATTTATTAAAAGAACGATTTACTAGCAACAATTGATTACAGGGACGAATAACAATGAAAGCAAAAGCATGAACGAAGGAACATTAACTCAACAAAAATGTGGAATGCAAAAACAAGCTTGTATTTTTTCGCGAGCTGAATCCGAACCCAAAGTCTCATTTCTTTTCTAATTTGTATATATGTATTTTTTTTTTATTATTATTATTCAATAATTTTGTTGACTTGGTTTCGGATTTAGCGCGCGAAAACCTACTAGTCTGCAAAAATAAACCACAGCTCGGGATGCTCCGAGTAGAGCCAAGGAGGGGAATGGTCGACTTCTTGTCTCACATTCCCTTGCTCGCTATTTCGCGTCGGAAGAGGACCGAGACCCTTGACCATATCCGCAACAATTCTTGCGAATTTGGTCTCCTAAGTGGTGTATCATTGTGTGAGGTGTGATTGTAAATTATAAACATTTTAATTAAGTAGGTACTCACGATTGATTCAGCTGAGATGGGGCGAGGTTTCTTCATGTTTGTTCCCGAGAGTATCTTGCAGCCGTTTTTGAAAGCATGATAGGGCTTTAATAAGATGGATGGCATCCTATTCATGTTGAAGGCACTTTTGTTTGATTTCTTGTCCATTTTTTCCTTTTTCTTCGTTTTATTTAGTTTTGCTGTTTTGAAGTCTTCTTTCTTCGTTTAATTTGATTTATTATTTTTTTTTTTTTGACAACAAAAGTCACCGCCTGTTGTATTTTTTTTTTGTCAATCAAAGGAAGTGTTTGTTTTAAAATTTATTAAGTACATTTGAGTAGAGTACAACAGGCAGAAAAGGTGGATATGGATAGTATTGTAAGCGAATGAACCATATCAATAAAATATGCAGTTTTCAAATATGACCTGTAGTTGATACCAGTTTTTTGGTGAACTCGGAATACGAACCCACATTTACAAGATATGAGAGTAGCTATATGGTACACAAGACTTTTATTTTCGATTTGTCTGTATACACCTAGATTATATTGATAAAATAAATAATGAGTACGGGTACTTATGTGGGTACAAGTTTATCAAAAGTGCAATATGCAACACAATATGGGCCTTCACAATTCAGTGTAAAAGGGCTAGTAAAACTGCTTAAGTTTATTTTTTTTTAATATTTTTATATCGTAACACACGGACTCCAGTAACACTGACATTAGAGAGCTAGTCGATTGAAGCGAAACTTTATAAAGCTCGATTAGTAGCGTAGGACACTCGCCCTAGTCCACCTAGATTACGAAAACTCGATACGTATCTAGTGTATCAAACTTTTACATGTGCGGAACAAAAAAAAAATACATGAACCATTTTAATGCTGTTCGAACTAAAATGTTTTATATTTTAATAAAGCATCTTACATTACTGTGAAACGACAAAATATAGCCTGCATAAAAGAAGGAGGGCAGTGAAATATACTTTCGACCATCCGTCTTAACGACTATTGACCACTGGAACTGGAGGCGCAACTGTAGTGCCGACCTGCTGCTCCGCTTTTCGTTGCATAACATCTTCAGAACCTGAAATAGATGAAATCTCTGTCTATTTTCCAAGATCATGCTAGGTATCTCAATGTGAACTTACCAATAGATTTAGGCAGTCGTAGGCACGTAACTCCTGTCCTAGATTTCGTATAAGAGCTGGAGGTGGAACTGTAGAGTTGACTTGCTATGCTGCTTCTCATTGTATAATATTTTTCCGGAAGCTTCAGTTGTCCTGTGAAGATTCGCTGGCTTCAGAACCTGAAAGAGAAGAAACTTTTGTCAAGTATTTTCTAAGGTCATGCTCGGTATCTTAATGTGAACTTACCAATAGATTTAGGCAGTCGTAGGCACATAACTCCTGTCCAGGATGTCATGTAGGAGCTATTGTCAGGTCTGCTGCAGCGATCCTTCTAAATTAAAGCTGAAAAAATAGAACAAGTTGAAGTTCAAGTGGAAGTGGATCCGCATCAAATTAGGAAGGACAAGCACCTAACTATAAATAGTGTATTAGAAATGAGAAATGCAGTGCAAATATAATTCTGTAAAAGAAATGTCTATTTATTAAAAGAACGATTTACTAGCAACAATTGATTACAGGGACGAATAACAATGAAAGCAAAAGCATGAACGAAGGAACATTAACTCAACAAAAATGTGGAATGCAAAAACAAGCTTGTATTTTTTCGCGAGCTGAATCCGAACCCAAAGTCTCATTTCTTTTCTAATTTGTATATATGTATTTTTTTTTTATTATTATTATTCAATAATTTTGTTGACTTGGTTTCGGATTTAGCGCGCGAAAACCTACTAGTCTGCAAAAATAAACCACAGCTCGGGATGCTCCGAGTAGAGCCAAGGAGGGGAATGGTCGACTTCTTGTCTCACATTCCCTTGCTCGCTATTTCGCGTCGGAAGAGGGCCGAGACCCTTGACCATATCCGCAACAATTCTTGCGAATTTGGTCTCCTAAGTGGTGTATCATTGTGTGAGGTGTGATTGTAAATTATAAACATTTTAATTAAGTAGGTACTCACGATTGATTCAGCTGAGATGGGGCGAGGTTTCTTGATGTTTGTTCCCGAGAGTATCTTGCAGCCGTTTTTGAAAGCATGATAGGGCTTTAATAAGATGGATGGCATCCTATTCATGTTGAAGGCACTTTTGTTTGATTTCTTGTCCATTTTTTCCTTTTTCTTCGTTTTATTTAGTTTTGCTGTTTTGAAGTCTTCTTTCTTCGTTTAATTTGATTTATTATTTTTTTTTTTTGACAACAAAAGTCACCGCCTGTTGTATTTTTTTTTTGTCAATCAAAGGAAGTGTTTGTTTTAAAATTTATTAAGTACATTTGAGTAGAGTACAACAGGCAGAAAAGGTGGATATGGATAGTATTGTAAGCGAATGAACCCTATCAATAAAATATGCAGTTTTCAAATATGACCTGTAGTTGATACCAGTTTTTTGGTGAACTCGGAATACGAACCCACATTTACAAGATATGAGAGTAGCTATATGGTACACAAGACTTTTATTTTCGATTTGTCTGTATACACCTAGATTATATTGATAAAATAAACAATGAGTACGGGTACTTATGTGGGTACAAGTTTATCAAAAGTGCAATATGCAACACAATATGGGCCTTCACAATTCAGTGTAAAAGGGCTAGTAAAACTGCTTAAGTTTATTTTTTTTTAATATTTTTATATCGTAACACACGGACTCCAGTAACACTGACATTAGAGAGCTAGTCGATTGAAGCGAAACTTTATAAAGCTCGATTAGTAGCGTAGGACACTCGCCCTAGTCCACCTAGATTACGAAAACTCGATACGTATCTAGTGTATCAAACTTTTACATGTGCGGAACAAAAAAAAAAATACATGAACCATTTTAATGCTGTTCGAACTAAAATGTTTTATATTTTAATAAAGCATCTTACATTACTGTGAAACGACAAAATATAGCCTGCATAAAAGAAGGAGGGCAGTGAAATATACTTTCGACCATCCGTCTTAACGACTATTGACCACTGGAACTGGAGGCGCAACTGTAGTGCCGACCTGCTGCTCCGCTTTTCGTTGCATAACATCTTCAGAACCTGAAATAGATGAAATCTCTGTCTATTTTCCAAGATCGTGCTAGGTATCTCAATGTGAACTTACCAATAGATTTAGGCAGTCGTAGGCACGTAACTCCTGTCCTAGATTTCGTATAAGAGCTGGAGGTGGAACTGTAGAGTTGACTTGCTATGCTGCTTCTCATTGTATAATATTTTTCCGGAAGCTTCAGTTGTCCTGTGAAGATTCGCTGGCTTCAGAACCTGAAAGAGAAGAAACTTTTGTCAAGTATTTTCTAAGGTCATGCTCGGTATCTTAATGTGAACTTACCAATAGATTTAGGCAGTCGTAGGCACATAACTCCTGTCCTGGATGTCATGTAGGAGCTATTGTCAGGTCTGCTGCAGCGATCCTTCTAAATTAAAGCTGAAAAAATAGAACAAGTTGAAGTTCAAGTGGAAGTGGATCCGCATCAAATTAGGAAGGACAAGCACCTTACTATAAATAGTGTATTAGAAATGAGAAATGCAGTGCAAATATAATTCTGTAAAAGAAATGTCTATTTATTAAAAGAACGATTTACTAGCAACAATTGATTACAGGGACGAATAACAATGAAAGCAAAAGCATGAACGAAGGAACATTAACTCAACAAAAATGTGGAATGCAAAAACAAGCTTGTATTTTTTCGCGAGCTGAATCCGAACCCAAAGTCTCATTTCTTTTCTAATTTGTATATATGTATTTTTTTTTATTATTATTATTCAATAATTTTGTTGACTTGGTTTCGGATTTAGCGCGCGAAAACCTACTAGTCTGCAAAAATAAACCACAGCTCGGGATGCTCCGAGTAGAGCCAAGGAGGGGAATGGTCGACTTCTTGTCTCACATTCCCTTGCTCGCTATTTCGCGTCGGAAGAGGGCCGAGGCCCTTGACCATATCCGCAACAATTCTTGCGAATTTGGTCTCCTAAGTGGTGTATCATTGTGTGAGGTGTGATTGTAAATTATAAACATTTTAATTAAGTAGGTACTCACGATTGATTCAGCTGAGATGGGGCGAGGTTTCTTCATGTTTGTTCCCGAGAGTATCTTGCAGCCGTTTTTGAAAGCATGATAGGGCTTTAATAAGATGGATGGCATCCTATTCATGTTGAAGGCACTTTTGTTTGATTTCTTGTCCATTTTTTCCTTTTTCTTCGTTTTATTTAGTTTTGCTGTTTTGAAGTCTTCTTTCTTCGTTTAATTTGATTTATTATTTTTTTTTTTTTGACAACAAAAGTCACCGCCTGTTGTATTTTTTTTTGTCAATCAAAGGAAGTGTTTGTTTTAAAATTTATTAAGTACATTTGAGTAGAGTACAACAGGCAGAAAAGGTGGATATGGATAGTATTGTAAGCGAATGAACCCTATCAATAAAATATGCAGTTTTCAAATATGACCTGTAGTTGATACCAGTTTTTTGGTGAACTCGGAATACGAACCCACATTTACAAGATATGAGAGTAGCTATATGGTACACAAGACTTTTATTTTCGATTTGTCTGTATACACCTAGATTATATTGATAAAATAAACAATGAGTACGGGTACTTATGTGGGTACAAGTTTATCAAAAGTGCAATATGCAACACAATATGGGCCTTCACAATTCAGTGTAAAAGGGCTAGTAAAACTGCTTAAGTTTATTTTTTTTTAATATTTTTATATCGTAACACACGGACTCCAGTAACACTGACATTAGAGAGCTAGTCGATTGAAGCGAAACTTTATAAAGCTCGATTAGTAGCGTAGGACACTCGCCCTAGTCCACCTAGATTACGAAAACTCGATACGTATCTAGTGTATCAAACTTTTACATGTGCGGAACAAAAAAAAAATACATGAACCATTTTAATGCTGTTCGAACTAAAATGTTTTATATTTTAATAAAGCATCTTACATTACTGTGAAACGACAAAATATAGCCTGCATAAAAGAAGGAGGGCAGTGAAATATACTTTCGACCATCCGTCTTAACGACTATTGACCACTGGAACTGGAGGCGCAACTGTAGTGCCGACCTGCTGCTCCGCTTTTCGTTGCATAACATCTTCAGAACCTGAAATAGATGAAATCTCTGTCTATTTTCCAAGATCATGCTAGGTATCTCAATGTGAACTTACCAATAGATTTAGGCAGTCGTAGGCACGTAACTCCTGTCCTAGATTTCGTATAAGAGCAGGAGGTGGAACTGTAGAGTTGACTTGCTATGCTGCTTCTCATTGTATAATATTTTTCCGGAAGCTTCAGTTGTCCTGTGAAGATTCGCTGGCTTCAGAACCTGAAAGAGAAGAAACTTTTATCAAGTATTTTCTAAGGTCATGCTCGGTATCTTAATGTGAACTTACCAATAGATTTAGGCAGTCGTAGGCACATAACTCCTGTCCTGGATGTCATGTAGGAGCTATTGTCAGGTCTGCTGCAGCGATCCTTCTAAATTAAAGCTGAAAAAATAGAACAAGTTGAAGTTCAAGTGGAAGTGGATCCGCATCAAATTAGGAAGGACAAGCACCTAACTATAAATAGTGTATTAGAAATGAGAAATGCAGTGCAAATATAATTCTGTAAAAGAAATGTCTATTTATTAAAAGAACGATTTACTAGCAACAATTGATTACAGGGACGAATAACAATGAAAGCAAAAGCATGAACGAAGGAACATTAACTCAACAAAAATGTGGAATGCAAAAACAAGCTTGTATTTTTTCGCGAGCTGAATCCGAACCCAAAGTCTCATTTCTTTTCTAATTTGTATATATGTATTTTTTTTTTATTATTATTATTCAATAATTTTGTTGACTTGGTTTCGGATTTAGCGCGCGAAAACCTACTAGTCTGCAAAAATAAACCACAGCTCGGGATGCTCCGAGTAGAGCCAAGGAGGGGAATGGTCGACTTCTTGTCTCACATTCCCTTGCTCGCTATTTCGCGTCGGAAGAGGGCCGAGACCCTTGACCATATCCGCAACAATTCTTGCGAATTTGGTCTCCTAAGTGGTGTATCATTGTGTGAGGTGTGATTGTAAATTATAAACATTTTAATTAAGTAGGTACTCACGATTGATTCAGCTGAGATGGGGCGAGGTTTCTTCATGTTTGTTCCCGAGAGTATCTTGCAGCCGTTTTTGAAAGCATGATAGGGCTTTAATAAGATGGATGGCATCCTATTCATGTTGAAGGCACTTTTGTTTGATTTCTTGTCCATTTTTTCCTTTTTCTTCGTTTTATTTAGTTTTGCTGTTTTGAAGTCTTCTTTCTTCGTTTAATTTGATTTATTATTTTTTTTTTTTTTGACAACAAAAGTCACCGCCTGTTGTATTTTTTTTTTGTCAATCAAAGGAAGTGTTTGTTTTAAAATTTATTAAGTACATTTGAGTAGAGTACAACAGGCAGAAAAGGTGGATATGGATAGTATTGTAAGCGAATGAACCCTATCAATAAAATATGCAGTTTTCAAATATGACCTGTAGTTGATACCAGTTTTTTGGTGAACTCGGAATACGAACCCACATTTACAAGATATGAGAGTAGCTATATGGTACACAAGACTTTTATTTTCGATTTGTCTGTATACACCTAGATTATATTGATAAAATAAACAATGAGTACGGGTACTTATGTGGGTACAAGTTTATCAAAAGTGCAATATGCAACACAATATGGGCCTTCACAATTCAGTGTAAAAGGGCTAGTAAAACTGCTTAAGTTTATTTTTTTTAATATTTTTATATCGTAACACACGGACTCCAGTAACACTGACATTAGAGAGCTAGTCGATTGAAGCGAAACTTTATAAAGCTCGATTAGTAGCGTAGGACACTCGCCCTAGTCCACCTAGATTACGAAAACTCGATACGTATCTAGTGTATCAAACTTTTACATGTGCGGAACAAAAAAAAAAATACATGAACCATTTTAATGCTGTTCGAACTAAAATGTTTTATATTTTAATAAAGCATCTTACATTACTGTGAAACGACAAAATATAGCCTGCATAAAAGAAGGAGGGCAGTGAAATATACTTTCGACCATCCGTCTTAACGACTATTGACCACTGGAACTGGAGGCGCAACTGTAGTGCCGACCTGCTGCTCCGCTTTTCGTTGAATAACATCTTCAGAACCTGAAATAGATGAAATCTCTGTCTATTTTCCAAGATCATGCTAGGTATCTCAATGTGAACTTACCAATAGATTTAGGCAGTCGTAGGCACGTAACTCCTGTCCTAGATTTCGTATAAGAGCTGGAGGTGGAACTGTAGAGTTGACTTGCTATGCTGCTTCTCATTGTATAATATTTTTCCGGAAGCTTCAGTTGTCCTGTGAAGATTCGCTGGCTTCAGAACCTGAAAGAGAAGAAACTTTTGTCAAGTATTTTCTAAGGTCATGCTCGGTATCTTAATGTGAACTTACCAATAGATTTAGGCAGTCGTAGGCACATAACTCCTGTCCTAGATGTCATGTAGGAGCTATTGTCAGGTCTGCTGCAGCGATCCTTCTAAATTAAAGCTGAAAAAATAGAACAAGTTGAAGTTCAAGTGGAAGTGGATCCGCATCAAATTAGGAAGGACAAGCACCTAACTATAAATAGTGTATTAGAAATGAGAAATGCAGTGCAAATATAATTCTGTAAAAGAAATGTCTATTTATTAAAAGAACGATTTACTAGCAACAATTGATTACAGGGACGAATAACAATGAAAGCAAAAGCATGAACGAAGGAACATTAACTCAACAAAAATGTGGAATGCAAAAACAAGCTTGTATTTTTTCGCGAGCTGAATCCGAACCCAAAGTCTCATTTCTTTTCTAATTTGTATATATGTATTTTTTTTTTATTATTATTATTCAATAATTTTGTTGACTTGGTTTCGGATTTAGCGCGCGAAAACCTACTAGTCTGCAAAAATAAACCACAGCTCGGGATGCTCCGAGTAGAGCCAAGGAGGGGAATGGTCGACTTCTTGTCTCACATTCCCTTGCTCGCTATTTCGCGTCGGAAGAGGGCCGAGACCCTTGACCATATCCGCAACAATTCTTGCGAATTTGGTCTCCTAAGTGGTGTATCATTGTGTGAGGTGTGATTGTAAATTATAAACATTTTAATTAAGTAGGTACTCACGATTGATTCAGCTGAGATGGGGCGAGGTTTCTTCATGTTTGTTCCCGAGAGTATCTTGCAGCCGTTTTTGAAAGCATGATAGGGCTTTAATAAGATGGATGGCATCCTATTCATGTTGAAGGCACTTTTGTTTGATTTCTTGTCCATTTTTTCCTTTTTCTTCGTTTTATTTAGTTTTGCTGTTTTGAAGTCTTCTTTCTTCGTTTAATTTGATTTATTATTTTTTTTTTTTTTTGACAACAAAAGTCACCGCCTGTTGTATTTTTTTTTTGTCAATCAAAGGAAGTGTTTGTTTTAAAATTTATTAAGTACATTTGAGTAGAGTACAACAGGCAGAAAAGGTGGATATGGATAGTATTGTAAGCGAATGAACCCTATCAATAAAATATGCAGTTTTCAAATATGACCTGTAGTTGATACCAGTTTTTTGGTGAACTCGGAATACGAACCCACATTTACAAGATATGAGAGTAGCTATATGGTACACAAGACTTTTATTTTCGATTTGTCTGTATACACCTAGATTATATTGATAAAATAAACAATGAGTACGGGTACTTATGTGGGTACAAGTTTATCAAAAGTGCAATATGCAACACAATATGGGCCTTCACAATTCAGTGTAAAAGGGCTAGTAAAACTGCTTAAGTTTATTTTTTTTAATATTTTTATATCGTAACACACGGACTCCAGTAACACTGACATTAGAGAGCTAGTCGATTGAAGCGAAACTTTATAAAGCTCGATTAGTAGCGTAGGACACTCGCCCTAGTCCACCTAGATTACGAAAACTCGATACGTATCTAGTGTATCAAACTTTTACATGTGCGGAACAAAAAAAAAAATACATGAACCATTTTAATGCTGTTCGAACTAAAATGTTTTATATTTTAATAAAGCATCTTACATTACTGTGAAACGACAAAATATAGCCTGCATAAAAGAAGGAGGGCAGTGAAATATACTTTCGACCATCCGTCTTAACGACTATTGACCACTGGAACTGGAGGCGCAACTGTAGTGCCGACCTGCTGCTCCGCTTTTCGTTGAATAACATCTTCAGAACCTGAAATAGATGAAATCTCTGTCTATTTTCCAAGATCATGCTAGGTATCTCAATGTGAACTTACCAATAGATTTAGGCAGTCGTAGGCACGTAACTCCTGTCCTAGATTTCGTATAAGAGCTGGAGGTGGAACTGTATTTGTCTATGCTGCTTCTCATTGTATAATATTTTTCCGGAAGCTTCAGTTGTCCTGTGAAGATTCGCTGGCTTCAGAACCTGAAAGAGAAGAAACTTTTGTCAAGTATTTTCTAAGGTCATGCTCGGTATCTTAATGTGAACTTACCAATAGATTTAGGCAGTCGTAGGCACATAACTCCTGTCCTGGATGTCATGTAGGAGCTATTGTCAGGTCTGCTGCAGCGATCCTTCTAAATTAAAGCTGAAAAAATAGAACAAGTTGAAGTTCAAGTGGAAGTGGATCCGCATCAAATTAGGAAGGACAAGCACCTAACTATAAATAGTGTATTAGAAATGAGAAATGCAGTGCAAATATAATTCTGTAAAAGAAATGTCTATTTATTAAAAGAACGATTTACTAGCAACAATTGATTACAGGGACGAATAACAATGAAAGCAAAAGCATGAACGAAGGAACATTAACTCAACAAAAATGTGGAATGCAAAAACAAGCTTGTATTTTTTCGCGAGCTGAATCCGAACCCAAAGTCTCATTTCTTTTCTAATTTGTATATATGTATTTTTTTTTTATTATTATTATTCAATAATTTTGTTGACTTGGTTTCGGATTTAGCGCGCGAAAACCTACTAGTCTGCAAAAATAAACCACAGCTCGGGATGCTCCGAGTAGAGCCAAGGAGGGGAATGGTCGACTTCTTGTCTCACATTCCCTTGCTCGCTATTTCGCGTCGGAAGAGGGCCGAGACCCTTGACCATATCCGCAACAATTCTTGCGAATTTGGTCTCCTAAGTGGTGTATCATTGTGTGAGGTGTGATTGTAAATTATAAACATTTTAATTAAGTAGGTACTCACGATTGATTCAGCTGAGATGGGGCGAGGTTTCTTCATGTTTGTTCCCGAGAGTATCTTGCAGCCGTTTTTGAAAGCATGATAGGGCTTTAATAAGATGGATGGCATCCTATTCATGTTGAAGGCACTTTTGTTTGATTTCTTGTCCATTTTTTCCTTTTTCTTCGTTTTATTTAGTTTTGCTGTTTTGAAGTCTTCTTTCTTCGTTTAATTTGATTTATTATTTTTTTTTTTTTTTGACAACAAAAGTCACCGCCTGTTGTATTTTTTTTTTGTCAATCAAAGGAAGTGTTTGTTTTAAAATTTATTAAGTACATTTGAGTAGAGTACAACAGGCAGAAAAGGTGGATATGGATAGTATTGTAAGCGAATGAACCCTATCAATAAAATATGCAGTTTTCAAATATGACCTGTAGTTGATACCAGTTTTTTGGTGAACTCGGAATACGAACCCACATTTACAAGATATGAGAGTAGCTATATGGTACACAAGACTTTTATTTTCGATTTGTCTGTATACACCTAGATTATATTGATAAAATAAACAATGAGTACGGGTACTTATGTGGGTACAAGTTTATCAAAAGTGCAATATGCAACACAATATGGGCCTTCACAATTCAGTGTAAAAGGGCTAGTAAAACTGCTTAAGTTTATTTTTTTTAATATTTTTATATCGTAACACACGGACTCCAGTAACACTGACATTAGAGAGCTAGTCGATTGAAGCGAAACTTTATAAAGCTCGATTAGTAGCGTAGGACACTCGCCCTAGTCCACCTAGATTACGAAAACTCGATACGTATCTAGTGTATCAAACTTTTACATGTGCGGAACAAAAAAAAAAATACATGAACCATTTTAATGCTGTTCGAACTAAAATGTTTTATATTTTAATAAAGCATCTTACATTACTGTGAAACGACAAAATATAGCCTGCATAAAAGAAGGAGGGCAGTGAAATATACTTTCGACCATCCGTCTTAACGACTATTGACCACTGGAACTGGAGGCGCAACTGTAGTGCCGACCTGCTGCTCCGCTTTTCGTTGAATAACATCTTCAGAACCTGAAATAGATGAAATCTCTGTCTATTTTCCAAGATCATGCTAGGTATCTCAATGTGAACTTACCAATAGATTTAGGCAGTCGTAGGCACGTAACTCCTGTCCTAGATTTCGTATAAGAGCTGGAGGTGGAACTGTAGAGTTGACTTGCTATGCTGCTTCTCATTGTATAATATTTTTCCGGAAGCTTCAGTTGTCCTGTGAAGATTCGCTGGCTTCAGAACCTGAAAGAGAAGAAACTTTTGTCAAGTATTTTCTAAGGTCATGCTCGGTATCTTAATGTGAACTTACCAATAGATTTAGGCAGTCGTAGGCACATAACTCCTGTCCTAGATGTCATGTAGGAGCTATTGTCAGGTCTGCTGCAGCGATCCTTCTAAATTAAAGCTGAAAAAATAGAACAAGTTGAAGTTCAAGTGGAAGTGGATCCGCATCAAATTAGGAAGGACAAGCACCTAACTATAAATAGTGTATTAGAAATGAGAAATGCAGTGCAAATATAATTCTGTAAAAGAAATGTCTATTTATTAAAAGAACGATTTACTAGCAACAATTGATTACAGGGACGAATAACAATGAAAGCAAAAGCATGAACGAAGGAACATTAACTCAACAAAAATGTGGAATGCAAAAACAAGCTTGTATTTTTTCGCGCGCTAAATCCGAACCCAAAGTCTCATTTCTTTTCTAATTTGTATATATGTATTTTTTTTTTATTATTATTATTCAATAATTTTGTTGACTTGGTTTCGGATTTAGCGCGCGAAAACCTACTAGTCTGCAAAAATAAACCACAGCTCGGGATGCTCCGAGTAGAGCCAAGGAGGGGAATGGTCGACTTCTTGTCTCACATTCCCTTGCTCGCTATTTCGCGTCGGAAGAGGGCCGAGGCCCTTGACCATATCCGCAACAATTCTTGCGAATTTGGTCTCCTAAGTGGTGTATCATTGTGTGAGGTGTGATTGTAAATTATAAACATTTTAATTAAGTAGGTACTCACGATTGATTCAGCTGAGATGGGGCGAGGTTTCTTGATGTTTGTTCCCGAGAGTATCTTGCAGCCGTTTTTGAAAGCATGATAGGGCTTTAATAAGATGGATGGCATCCTATTCATGTTGAAGGCACTTTTGTTTGATTTCTTGTCCATTTTTTCCTTTTTCTTCGTTTTATTTAGTTTTGCTGTTTTGAAGTCTTCTTTCTTCGTTTAATTTGATTTATTATTTTTTTTTTTTTTGACAACAAAAGTCACCGCCTGTTGTATTTTTTTTTTGTCAATCAAAGGAAGTGTTTGTTTTAAAATTTATTAAGTACATTTGAGTAGAGTACAACAGGCAGAAAAGGTGGATATGGATAGTATTGTAAGCGAATGAACCCTATCAATAAAATATGCAGTTTTCAAATATGACCTGTAGTTGATACCAGTTTTTTGGTGAACTCGGAATACGAACCCACATTTACAAGATATGAGAGTAGCTATATGGTACACAAGACTTTTATTTTCGATTTGTCTGTATACACCTAGATTATATTGATAAAATAAACAATGAGTACGGGTACTTATGTGGGTACAAGTTTATCAAAAGTGCAATATGCAACACAATATGGGCCTTCACAATTCAGTGTAAAAGGGCTAGTAAAACTGCTTAAGTTTATTTTTTTTTAATATTTTTATATCGTAACACACGGACTCCAGTAACACTGACATTAGAGAGCTAGTCGATTGAAGCGAAACTTTATAAAGCTCGATTAGTAGCGTAGGACACTCGCCCTAGTCCACCTAGATTACGAAAACTCGATACGTATCTAGTGTATCAAACTTTTACATGTGCGGAACAAAAAAAAAAATACATGAACCATTTTAATGCTGTTCGAACTAAAATGTTTTATATTTTAATAAAGCATCTTACATTACTGTGAAACGACAAAATATAGCCTGCATAAAAGAAGGAGGGCAGTGAAATATACTTTCGACCATCCGTCTTAACGACTATTGACCACTGGAACTGGAGGCGCAACTGTAGTGCCGACCTGCTGCTCCGCTTTTCGTTGCATAACATCTTCAGAACCTGAAATAGATGAAATCTCTGTCTATTTTCCAAGATCATGCTAGGTATCTCAATGTGAACTTACCAATAGATTTAGGCAGTCGTAGGCACGTAACTCCTGTCCTAGATTTCGTATAAGAGCAGGAGGTGGAACTGTAGAGTTGACTTGCTATGCTGCTTCTCATTGTATAATATTTTTCCGGAAGCTTCAGTTGTCCTGTGAAGATTCGCTGGCTTCAGAACCTGAAAGAGAAGAAACTTTTGTCAAGTATTTTCTAAGGTCATGCTCGGTATCTTAATGTGAACTTACCAATAGATTTAGGCAGTCGTAGGCACATAACTCCTGTCCTAGATGTCATGTAGGAGCTATTGTCAGGTCTGCTGCAGCGATCCTTCTAAATTAAAGCTGAAAAAATAGAACAAGTTGAAGTTCAAGTGGAAGTGGATCCGCATCAAATTAGGAAGGACAAGCACCTAACTATAAATAGTGTATTAGAAATGAGAAATGCAGTGCAAATATAATTCTGTAAAAGAAATGTCTATTTATTAAAAGAACGATTTACTAGCAACAATTGATTACAGGGACGAATAACAATGAAAGCAAAAGCATGAACGAAGGAACATTAACTCAACAAAAATGTGGAATGCAAAAACAAGCTTGTATTTTTTCGCGAGCTGAATCCGAACCCAAAGTCTCATTTCTTTTCTAATTTGTATATATGTATTTTTTTTTTATTATTATTATTCAATAATTTTGTTGACTTGGTTTCGGATTTAGCGCGCGAAAACCTACTAGTCTGCAAAAATAAACCACAGCTCGGGATGCTCCGAGTAGAGCCAAGGAGGGGAATGGTCGACTTCTTGTCTCACATTCCCTTGCTCGCTATTTCGCGTCGGAAGAGGACCGAGACCCTTGACCATATCCGCAACAATTCTTGCGAATTTGGTCTCCTAAGTGGTGTATCATTGTGTGAGGTGTGATTGTAAATTATAAACATTTTAATTAAGTAGGTACTCACGATTGATTCAGCTGAGATGGGGCGAGGTTTCTTCATGTTTGTTCCCGAGAGTATCTTGCAGCCGTTTTTGAAAGCATGATAGGGCTTTAATAAGATGGATGGCATCCTATTCATGTTGAAGGCACTTTTGTTTGATTTCTTGTCCATTTTTTCCTTTTTCTTCGTTTTATTTAGTTTTGCTGTTTTGAAGTCTTCTTTCTTCGTTTAATTTGATTTATTATTTTTTTTTTTTTGACAACAAAAGTCACCGCCTGTTGTATTTTTTTTTTGTCAATCAAAGGAAGTGTTTGTTTTAAAATTTATTAAGTACATTTGAGTAGAGTACAACAGGCAGAAAAGGTGGATATGGATAGTATTGTAAGCGAATGAACCATATCAATAAAATATGCAGTTTTCAAATATGACCTGTAGTTGATACCAGTTTTTTGGTGAACTCGGAATACGAACCCACATTTACAAGATATGAGAGTAGCTATATGGTACACAAGACTTTTATTTTCGATTTGTCTGTATACACCTAGATTATATTGATAAAATAAATAATGAGTACGGGTACTTATGTGGGTACAAGTTTATCAAAAGTGCAATATGCAACACAATATGGGCCTTCACAATTCAGTGTAAAAGGGCTAGTAAAACTGCTTAAGTTTATTTTTTTTTAATATTTTTATATCGTAACACACGGACTCCAGTAACACTGACATTAGAGAGCTAGTCGATTGAAGCGAAACTTTATAAAGCTCGATTAGTAGCGTAGGACACTCGCCCTAGTCCACCTAGATTACGAAAACTCGATACGTATCTAGTGTATCAAACTTTTACATGTGCGGAACAAAAAAAAAATACATGAACCATTTTAATGCTGTTCGAACTAAAATGTTTTATATTTTAATAAAGCATCTTACATTACTGTGAAACGACAAAATATAGCCTGCATAAAAGAAGGAGGGCAGTGAAATATACTTTCGACCATCCGTCTTAACGACTATTGACCACTGGAACTGGAGGCGCAACTGTAGTGCCGACCTGCTGCTCCGCTTTTCGTTGCATAACATCTTCAGAACCTGAAATAGATGAAATCTCTGTCTATTTTCCAAGATCATGCTAGGTATCTCAATGTGAACTTACCAATAGATTTAGGCAGTCGTAGGCACGTAACTCCTGTCCTAGATTTCGTATAAGAGCTGGAGGTGGAACTGTAGAGTTGACTTGCTATGCTGCTTCTCATTGTATAATATTTTTCCGGAAGCTTCAGTTGTCCTGTGAAGATTCGCTGGCTTCAGAACCTGAAAGAGAAGAAACTTTTGTCAAGTATTTTCTAAGGTCATGCTCGGTATCTTAATGTGAACTTACCAATAGATTTAGGCAGTCGTAGGCACATAACTCCTGTCCAGGATGTCATGTAGGAGCTATTGTCAGGTCTGCTGCAGCGATCCTTCTAAATTAAAGCTGAAAAAATAGAACAAGTTGAAGTTCAAGTGGAAGTGGATCCGCATCAAATTAGGAAGGACAAGCACCTAACTATAAATAGTGTATTAGAAATGAGAAATGCAGTGCAAATATAATTCTGTAAAAGAAATGTCTATTTATTAAAAGAACGATTTACTAGCAACAATTGATTACAGGGACGAATAACAATGAAAGCAAAAGCATGAACGAAGGAACATTAACTCAACAAAAATGTGGAATGCAAAAACAAGCTTGTATTTTTTCGCGAGCTGAATCCGAACCCAAAGTCTCATTTCTTTTCTAATTTGTATATATGTATTTTTTTTTTATTATTATTATTCAATAATTTTGTTGACTTGGTTTCGGATTTAGCGCGCGAAAACCTACTAGTCTGCAAAAATAAACCACAGCTCGGGATGCTCCGAGTAGAGCCAAGGAGGGGAATGGTCGACTTCTTGTCTCACATTCCCTTGCTCGCTATTTCGCGTCGGAAGAGGGCCGAGACCCTTGACCATATCCGCAACAATTCTTGCGAATTTGGTCTCCTAAGTGGTGTATCATTGTGTGAGGTGTGATTGTAAATTATAAACATTTTAATTAAGTAGGTACTCACGATTGATTCAGCTGAGATGGGGCGAGGTTTCTTGATGTTTGTTCCCGAGAGTATCTTGCAGCCGTTTTTGAAAGCATGATAGGGCTTTAATAAGATGGATGGCATCCTATTCATGTTGAAGGCACTTTTGTTTGATTTCTTGTCCATTTTTTCCTTTTTCTTCGTTTTATTTAGTTTTGCTGTTTTGAAGTCTTCTTTCTTCGTTTAATTTGATTTATTATTTTTTTTTTTTGACAACAAAAGTCACCGCCTGTTGTATTTTTTTTTTTTCAATCAAAGGAAGTGTTTGTTTTAAAATTTATTAAGTACATTTGAGTAGAGTACAACAGGCAGAAAAGGTGGATATGGATAGTATTGTAAGCGAATGAACCCTATCAATAAAATATGCAGTTTTCAAATATGACCTGTAGTTGATACCAGTTTTTTGGTGAACTCGGAATACGAACCCACATTTACAAGATATGAGAGTAGCTATATGGTACACAAGACTTTTATTTTCGATTTGTCTGTATACACCTAGATTATATTGATAAAATAAACAATGAGTACGGGTACTTATGTGGGTACAAGTTTATCAAAAGTGCAATATGCAACACAATATGGGCCTTCACAATTCAGTGTAAAAGGGCTAGTAAAACTGCTTAAGTTTATTTTTTTTTAATATTTTTATATCGTAACACACGGACTCCAGTAACACTGACATTAGAGAGCTAGTCGATTGAAGCGAAACTTTATAAAGCTCGATTAGTAGCGTAGGACACTCGCCCTAGTCCACCTAGATTACGAAAACTCGATACGTATCTAGTGTATCAAACTTTTACATGTGCGGAACAAAAAAAAAAATACATGAACCATTTTAATGCTGTTCGAACTAAAATGTTTTATATTTTAATAAAGCATCTTACATTACTGTGAAACGACAAAATATAGCCTGCATAAAAGAAGGAGGGCAGTGAAATATACTTTCGACCATCCGTCTTAACGACTATTGACCACTGGAACTGGAGGCGCAACTGTAGTGCCGACCTGCTGCTCCGCTTTTCGTTGCATAACATCTTCAGAACCTGAAATAGATGAAATCTCTGTCTATTTTCCAAGATCGTGCTAGGTATCTCAATGTGAACTTACCAATAGATTTAGGCAGTCGTAGGCACGTAACTCCTGTCCTAGATTTCGTATAAGAGCTGGAGGTGGAACTGTAGAGTTGACTTGCTATGCTGCTTCTCATTGTATAATATTTTTCCGGAAGCTTCAGTTGTCCTGTGAAGATTCGCTGGCTTCAGAACCTGAAAGAGAAGAAACTTTTGTCAAGTATTTTCTAAGGTCATGCTCGGTATCTTAATGTGAACTTACCAATAGATTTAGGCAGTCGTAGGCACATAACTCCTGTCCTGGATGTCATGTAGGAGCTATTGTCAGGTCTGCTGCAGCGATCCTTCTAAATTAAAGCTGAAAAAATAGAACAAGTTGAAGTTCAAGTGGAAGTGGATCCGCATCAAATTAGGAAGGACAAGCACCTTACTATAAATAGTGTATTAGAAATGAGAAATGCAGTGCAAATATAATTCTGTAAAAGAAATGTCTATTTATTAAAAGAACGATTTACTAGCAACAATTGATTACAGGGACGAATAACAATGAAAGCAAAAGCATGAACGAAGGAACATTAACTCAACAAAAATGTGGAATGCAAAAACAAGCTTGTATTTTTTCGCGAGCTGAATCCGAACCCAAAGTCTCATTTCTTTTCTAATTTGTATATATGTATTTTTTTTTATTATTATTATTCAATAATTTTGTTGACTTGGTTTCGGATTTAGCGCGCGAAAACCTACTAGTCTGCAAAAATAAACCACAGCTCGGGATGCTCCGAGTAGAGCCAAGGAGGGGAATGGTCGACTTCTTGTCTCACATTCCCTTGCTCGCTATTTCGCGTCGGAAGAGGGCCGAGGCCCTTGACCATATCCGCAACAATTCTTGCGAATTTGGTCTCCTAAGTGGTGTATCATTGTGTGAGGTGTGATTGTAAATTATAAACATTTTAATTAAGTAGGTACTCACGATTGATTCAGCTGAGATGGGGCGAGGTTTCTTCATGTTTGTTCCCGAGAGTATCTTGCAGCCGTTTTTGAAAGCATGATAGGGCTTTAATAAGATGGATGGCATCCTATTCATGTTGAAGGCACTTTTGTTTGATTTCTTGTCCATTTTTTCCTTTTTCTTCGTTTTATTTAGTTTTGCTGTTTTGAAGTCTTCTTTCTTCGTTTAATTTGATTTATTATTTTTTTTTTTTTGACAACAAAAGTCACCGCCTGTTGTATTTTTTTTTGTCAATCAAAGGAAGTGTTTGTTTTAAAATTTATTAAGTACATTTGAGTAGAGTACAACAGGCAGAAAAGGTGGATATGGATAGTATTGTAAGCGAATGAACCCTATCAATAAAATATGCAGTTTTCAAATATGACCTGTAGTTGATACCAGTTTTTTGGTGAACTCGGAATACGAACCCACATTTACAAGATATGAGAGTAGCTATATGGTACACAAGACTTTTATTTTCGATTTGTCTGTATACACCTAGATTATATTGATAAAATAAACAATGAGTACGGGTACTTATGTGGGTACAAGTTTATCAAAAGTGCAATATGCAACACAATATGGGCCTTCACAATTCAGTGTAAAAGGGCTAGTAAAACTGCTTAAGTTTATTTTTTTTTAATATTTTTATATCGTAACACACGGACTCCAGTAACACTGACATTAGAGAGCTAGTCGATTGAAGCGAAACTTTATAAAGCTCGATTAGTAGCGTAGGACACTCGCCCTAGTCCACCTAGATTACGAAAACTCGATACGTATCTAGTGTATCAAACTTTTACATGTGCGGAACAAAAAAAAAATACATGAACCATTTTAATGCTGTTCGAACTAAAATGTTTTATATTTTAATAAAGCATCTTACATTACTGTGAAACGACAAAATATAGCCTGCATAAAAGAAGGAGGGCAGTGAAATATACTTTCGACCATCCGTCTTAACGACTATTGACCACTGGAACTGGAGGCGCAACTGTAGTGCCGACCTGCTGCTCCGCTTTTCGTTGCATAACATCTTCAGAACCTGAAATAGATGAAATCTCTGTCTATTTTCCAAGATCATGCTAGGTATCTCAATGTGAACTTACCAATAGATTTAGGCAGTCGTAGGCACGTAACTAATGTCCTAGATTTCGTATAAGAGCTGGAGGTGGAACTGTAGAGTTGACTTGCTATGCTGCTTCTCATTGTATAATATTTTTCCGGAAGCTTCAGTTGTCCTGTGAAGATTCGCTGGCTTCAGAACCTGAAAGAGAAGAAACTTTTGTCAAGTATTTTCTAAGGTCATGCTCGGTATCTTAATGTGAACTTACCAATAGATTTAGGCAGTCGTAGGCACATAACTCCTGTCCTGGATGTCATGTAGGAGCTATTGTCAGGTCTGCTGCAGCGATCCTTCTAAATTAAAGCTGAAAAAATAGAACAAGTTGAAGTTCAAGTGGAAGTGGATCCGCATCAAATTAGGAAGGACAAGCACCTTACTATAAATAGTGTATTAGAAATGAGAAATGCAGTGCAAATATAATTCTGTAAAAGAAATGTCTATTTATTAAAAGAACGATTTACTAGCAACAATTGATTACAGGGACGAATAACAATGAAAGCAAAAGCATGAACGAAGGAACATTAACTCAACAAAAATGTGGAATGCAAAAACAAGCTTGTATTTTTTCGCGAGCTGAATCCGAACCCAAAGTCTCATTTCTTTTCTAATTTGTATATATGTATTTTTTTTATTATTATTATTCAATAATTTTGTTGACTTGGTTTCGGATTTAGCGCGCGAAAACCTACTAGTCTGCAAAAATAAACCACAGCTCGGGATGCTCCGAGTAGAGCCAAGGAGGGGAATGGTCGACTTCTTGTCTCACATTCCCTTGCTCGCTATTTCGCGTCGGAAGAGGGCCGAGGCCCTTGACCATATCCGCAACAATTCTTGCGAATTTGGTCTCCTAAGTGGTGTATCATTGTGTGAGGTGTGATTGTAAATTATAAACATTTTAATTAAGTAGGTACTCACGATTGATTCAGCTGAGATGGGGCGAGGTTTCTTCATGTTTGTTCCCGAGAGTATCTTGCAGCCGTTTTTGAAAGCATGATAGGGCTTTAATAAGATGGATGGCATCCTATTCATGTTGAAGGCACTTTTGTTTGATTTCTTGTCCATTTTTTCCTTTTTCTTCGTTTTATTTAGTTTTGCTGTTTTGAAGTCTTCTTTCTTCGTTTAATTTGATTTATTATTTTTTTTTTTTTTGACAACAAAAGTCACCGCCTGTTGTATTTTTTTTTTGTCAATCAAAGGAAGTGTTTGTTTTAAAATTTATTAAGTACATTTGAGTAGAGTACAACAGGCAGAAAAGGTGGATATGGATAGTATTGTAAGCGAATGAACCCTATCAATAAAATATGCAGTTTTCAAATATGACCTGTAGTTGATACCAGTTTTTTGGTGAACTCGGAATACGAACCCACATTTACAAGATATGAGAGTAGCTATATGGTACACAAGACTTTTATTTTCGATTTGTCTGTATACAACTAGATTATATTGATAAAATAAACAATGAGTACGGGTACTTATGTGGGTACAAGTTTATCAAAAGTGCAATATGCAACACAATATGGGCCTTCACAATTCAGTGTAAAAGGGCTAGTAAAACTGCTTAAGTTTATTTTTTTTTAATATTTTTATATCGTAACACACGGACTCCAGTAACACTGACATTAGAGAGCTAGTCGATTGAAGCGAAACTTTATAAAGCTCGATTAGTAGCGTAGGACACTCGCCCTAGTCCACCTAGATTACGAAAACTCGATACGTATCTAGTGTATCAAACTTTTACATGTGCGGAACAAAAAAAAAATACATGAACCATTTTAATGCTGTTCGAACTAAAATGTTTTATATTTTAATAAAGCATCTTACATTACTGTGAAACGACAAAATATAGCCTGCATAAAAGAAGGAGGGCAGTGAAATATACTTTCGACCATCCGTCTTAACGACTATTGACCACTGGAACTGGAGGCGCAACTGTAGTGCCGACCTGCTGCTCCGCTTTTCGTTGCATAACATCTTCAGAACCTGAAATAGATGAAATCTCTGTCTATTTTCCAAGATCATGCTAGGTATCTCAATGTGAACTTACCAATAGATTTAGGCAGTCGTAGGCACGTAACTCCTGTCCTAGATTTCGTATAAGAGCTGGAGGTGGAACTGTAGAGTTGACTTGCTATGCTGCTTCTCATTGTATAATATTTTTCCGGAAGCTTCAGTTGTCCTGTGAAGATTCGCTGGCTTCAGAACCTGAAAGAGAAGAAACTTTTGTCAAGTATTTTCTAAGGTCATGCTCGGTATCTTAATGTGAACTTACCAATAGATTTAGGCAGTCGTAGGCACATAACTCCTGTCCTGGATGTCATGTAGGAGCTATTGTCAGGTCTGCTGCAGCGATCCTTCTAAATTAAAGCTGAAAAAATAGAACAAGTTGAAGTTCAAGTGGAAGTGGATCCGCATCAAATTAGGAAGGACAAGCACCTTACTATAAATAGTGTATTAGAAATGAGAAATGCAGTGCAAATATAATTCTGTAAAAGAAATGTCTATTTATTAAAAGAACGATTTACTAGCAACAATTGATTACAGGGACGAATAACAATGAAAGCAAAAGCATGAACGAAGGAACATTAACTCAACAAAAATGTGGAATGCAAAAACAAGCTTGTATTTTTTCGCGAGCTGAATCCGAACCCAAAGTCTCATTTCTTTTCTAATTTGTATATATGTATTTTTTTTTATTATTATTATTCAATAATTTTGTTGACTTGGTTTCGGATTTAGCGCGCGAAAACCTACTAGTCTGCAAAAATAAACCACAGCTCGGGATGCTCCGAGTAGAGCCAAGGAGGGGAATGGTCGACTTCTTGTCTCACATTCCCTTGCTCGCTATTTCGCGTCGGAAGAGGGCCGAGGCCCTTGACCATATCCGCAACAATTCTTGCGAATTTGGTCTCCTAAGTGGTGTATCATTGTGTGAGGTGTGATTGTAAATTATAAACATTTTAATTAAGTAGGTACTCACGATTGATTCAGCTGAGATGGGGCGAGGTTTCTTGATGTTTGTTCCCGAGAGTATCTTGCAGCCGTTTTTGAAAGCATGATAGGGCTTTAATAAGATGGATGGCATCCTATTCATGTTGAAGGCACTTTTGTTTGATTTCTTGTCCATTTTTTCCTTTTTCTTCGTTTTATTTAGTTTTGCTGTTTTGAAGTCTTCTTTCTTCGTTTAATTTGATTTATTATTTTTTTTTTTTGACAACAAAAGTCACCGCCTGTTGTATTTTTTTTTTGTCAATCAAAGGAAGTGTTTGTTTTAAAATTTATTAAGTACATTTGAGTAGAGTACAACAGGCAGAAAAGGTGGATATGGATAGTATTGTAAGCGAATGAACCCTATCAATAAAATATGCAGTTTTCAAATATGACCTGTAGTTGATACCAGTTTTTTGGTGAACTCGGAATACGAACCCACATTTACAAGATATGAGAGTAGCTATATGGTACACAAGACTTTTATTTTCGATTTGTCTGTATACACCTAGATTATATTGATAAAATAAACAATGAGTACGGGTACTTATGTGGGTACAAGTTTATCAAAAGTGCAATATGCAACACAATATGGGCCTTCACAATTCAGTGTAAAAGGGCTAGTAAAACTGCTTAAGTTTATTTTTTTTTAATATTTTTATATCGTAACACACGGACTCCAGTAACACTGACATTAGAGAGCTAGTCGATTGAAGCGAAACTTTATAAAGCTCGATTAGTAGCGTAGGACACTCGCCCTAGTCCACCTAGATTACGAAAACTCGATACGTATCTAGTGTATCAAACTTTTACATGTGCAGAACAAAAAAAAAAATACATGAACCATTTTAATGCTGTTCGAACTAAAATGTTTTATATTTTAATAAAGCATCTTACATTACTGTGAAACGACAAAATATAGCCTGCATAAAAGAAGGAGGGCAGTGAAATATACTTTCGACCATCCGTCTTAACGACTATTGACCACTGGAACTGGAGGCGCAACTGTAGTGCCGACCTGCTGCTCCGCTTTTCGTTGCATAACATCTTCAGAACCTGAAATAGATGAAATCTCTGTCTATTTTCCAAGATCATGCTAGGTATCTCAATGTGAACTTACCAATAGATTTAGGCAGTCGTAGGCACGTAACTCCTGTCCTAGATTTCGTATAAGAGCTGGAGGTGGAACTGTAGAGTTGACTTGCTATGCTGCTTCTCATTGTATAATATTTTTCCGGAAGCTTCAGTTGTCCTGTGAAGATTCGCTGGCTTCAGAACCTGAAAGAGAAGAAACTTTTGTCAAGTATTTTCTAAGGTCATGCTCGGTATCTTAATGTGAACTTACCAATAGATTTAGGCAGTCGTAGGCACATAACTCCTGTCCTGGATGTCATGTAGGAGCTATTGTCAGGTCTGCTGCAGCGATCCTTCTAAATTAAAGCTGAAAAAATAGAACAAGTTGAAGTTCAAGTGGAAGTGGATCCGCATCAAATTAGGAAGGACAAGCACCTTACTATAAATAGTGTATTAGAAATGAGAAATGCAGTGCAAATATAATTCTGTAAAAGAAATGTCTATTTATTAAAAGAACGATTTACTAGCAACAATTGATTACAGGGACGAATAACAATGAAAGCAAAAGCATGAACGAAGGAACATTAACTCAACAAAAATGTGGAATGCAAAAACAAGCTTGTATTTTTTCGCGAGCTGAATCCGAACCCAAAGTCTCATTTCTTTTCTAATTTGTATATATGTATTTTTTTTTATTATTATTATTCAATAATTTTGTTGACTTGGTTTCGGATTTAGCGCGCGAAAACCTACTAGTCTGCAAAAATAAACCACAGCTCGGGATGCTCCGAGTAGAGCCAAGGAGGGGAATGGTCGACTTCTTGTCTCACATTCCCTTGCTCGCTATTTCGCGTCGGAAGAGGGCCGAGGCCCTTGACCATATCCGCAACAATTCTTGCGAATTTGGTCTCCTAAGTGGTGTATCATTGTGTGAGGTGTGATTGTAAATTATAAACATTTTAATTAAGTAGGTACTCACGATTGATTCAGCTGAGATGGGGCGAGGTTTCTTCATGTTTGTTCCCGAGAGTATCTTGCAGCCGTTTTTGAAAGCATGATAGGGCTTTAATAAGATGGATGGCATCCTATTCATGTTGAAGGCACTTTTGTTTGATTTCTTGTCCATTTTTTCCTTTTTCTTCGTTTTATTTAGTTTTGCTGTTTTGAAGTCTTCTTTCTTCGTTTAATTTGATTTATTATTTTTTTTTTTTTGACAACAAAAGTCACCGCCTGTTGTATTTTTTTTTTGTCAATCAAAGGAAGTGTTTGTTTTAAAATTTATTAAGTACATTTGAGTAGAGTACAACAGGCAGAAAAGGTGGATATGGATAGTATTGTAAGCGAATGAACCCTATCAATAAAATATGCAGTTTTCAAATATGACCTGTAGTTGATACCAGTTTTTTGGTGAACTTGGAATACGAACCCACATTTACAAGATATGAGAGTAGCTATATGGTACACAAGACTTTTATTTTCGATTTGTCTGTATACACCTAGATTATATTGATAAAATAAACAATGAGTACGGGTACTTATGTGGGTACAAGTTTATCAAAAGTGCAATATGCAACACAATATGGGCCTTCACAATTCAGTGTAAAAGGGCTAGTAAAACTGCTTAAGTTTATTTTTTTTTAATATTTTTATATCGTAACACACGGACTCCAGTAACACTGACATTAGAGAGCTAGTCGATTGAAGCGAAACTTTATAAAGCTCGATTAGTAGCGTAGGACACTCGCCCTAGTCCACCTAGATTACGAAAACTCGATACGTATCTAGTGTATCAAACTTTTACATGTGCAGAACAAAAAAAAAAATACATGAACCATTTTAATGCTGTTCGAACTAAAATGTTTTATATTTTAATAAAGCATCTTACATTACTGTGAAACGACAAAATATAGCCTGCATAAAAGAAGGAGGGCAGTGAAATATACTTTCGACCATCCGTCTTAACGACTATTGACCACTGGAACTGGAGGCGCAACTGTAGTGCCGACCTGCTGCTCCGCTTTTCGTTGCATAACATCTTCAGAACCTGAAATAGATGAAATCTCTGTCTATTTTCCAAGATCATGCTAGGTATCTCAATGTGAACTTACCAATAGATTTAGGCAGTCGTAGGCACGTAACTCCTGTCCTAGATTTCGTATAAGAGCTGGAGGTGGAACTGTAGAGTTGACTTGCTATGCTGCTTCTCATTGTATAATATTTTTCCGGAAGCTTCAGTTGTCCTGTGAAGATTCGCTGGCTTCAGAACCTGAAAGAGAAGAAACTTTTGTCAAGTATTTTCTAAGGTCATGCTCGGTATCTTAATGTGAACTTACCAATAGATTTAGGCAGTCGTAGGCACATAACTCCTGTCCTGGATGTCATGTAGGAGCTATTGTCAGGTCTGCTGCAGCGATCCTTCTAAATTAAAGCTGAAAAAATAGAACAAGTTGAAGTTCAAGTGGAAGTGGATCCGCATCAAATTAGGAAGGACAAGCACCTTACTATAAATAGTGTATTAGAAATGAGAAATGCAGTGCAAATATAATTCTGTAAAAGAAATGTCTATTTATTAAAAGAACGATTTACTAGCAACAATTGATTACAGGGACGAATAACAATGAAAGCAAAAGCATGAACGAAGGAACATTAACTCAACAAAAATGTGGAATGCAAAAACAAGCTTGTATTTTTTCGCGAGCTGAATCCGAACCCAAAGTCTCATTTCTTTTCTAATTTGTATATATGTATTTTTTTTTATTATTATTATTCAATAATTTTGTTGACTTGGTTTCGGATTTAGCGCGCGAAAACCTACTAGTCTGCAAAAATAAACCACAGCTCGGGATGCTCCGAGTAGAGCCAAGGAGGGGAATGGTCGACTTCTTGTCTCACATTCCCTTGCTCGCTATTTCGCGTCGGAAGAGGGCCGAGGCCCTTGACCATATCCGCAACAATTCTTGCGAATTTGGTCTCCTAAGTGGTGTATCATTGTGTGAGGTGTGATTGTAAATTATAAACATTTTAATTAAGTAGGTACTCACGATTGATTCAGCTGAGATGGGGCGAGGTTTCTTCATGTTTGTTCCCGAGAGTATCTTGCAGCCGTTTTTGAAAGCATGATAGGGCTTTAATAAGATGGATGGCATCCTATTCATGTTGAAGGCACTTTTGTTTGATTTCTTGTCCATTTTTTCCTTTTTCTTCGTTTTATTTAGTTTTGCTGTTTTGAAGTCTTCTTTCTTCGTTTAATTTGATTTATTATTTTTTTTTTTTTGACAACAAAAGTCACCGCCTGTTGTATTTTTTTTTTGTCAATCAAAGGAAGTGTTTGTTTTAAAATTTATTAAGTACATTTGAGTAGAGTACAACAGGCAGAAAAGGTGGATATGGATAGTATTGTAAGCGAATGAACCCTATCAATAAAATATGCAGTTTTCAAATATGACCTGTAGTTGATACCAGTTTTTTGGTGAACTCGGAATACGAACCCACATTTACAAGATATGAGAGTAGCTATATGGTACACAAGACTTTTATTTTCGATTTGTCTGTATACACCTAGATTATATTGATAAAATAAACAATGAGTACGGGTACTTATGTGGGTACAAGTTTATCAAAAGTGCAATATGCAACACAATATGGGCCTTCACAATTCAGTGTAAAAGGGCTAGTAAAACTGCTTAAGTTTATTTTTTTTTAATATTTTTATATCGTAACACACGGACTCCAGTAACACTGACATTAGAGAGCTAGTCGATTGAAGCGAAACTTTATAAAGCTCGATTAGTAGCGTAGGACACTCGCCCTAGTCCACCTAGATTACGAAAACTCGATACGTATCTAGTGTATCAAACTTTTACATGTGCAGAACAAAAAAAAAAATACATGAACCATTTTAATGCTGTTCGAACTAAAATGTTTTATATTTTAATAAAGCATCTTACATTACTGTGAAACGACAAAATATAGCCTGCATAAAAGAAGGAGGGCAGTGAAATATACTTTCGACCATCCGTCTTAACGACTATTGACCACTGGAACTGGAGGCGCAACTGTAGTGCCGACCTGCTGCTCCGCTTTTCGTTGCATAACATCTTCAGAACCTGAAATAGATGAAATCTCTGTCTATTTTCCAAGATCATGCTAGGTATCTCAATGTGAACTTACCAATAGATTTAGGCAGTCGTAGGCACGTAACTCCTGTCCTAGATTTCGTATAAGAGCTGGAGGTGGAACTGTAGAGTTGACTTGCTATGCTGCTTCTCATTGTATAATATTTTTCCGGAAGCTTCAGTTGTCCTGTGAAGATTCGCTGGCTTCAGAACCTGAAAGAGAAGAAACTTTTGTCAAGTATTTTCTAAGGTCATGCTCGGTATCTTAATGTGAACTTACCAATAGATTTAGGCAGTCGTAGGCACATAACTCCTGTCCTGGATGTCATGTAGGAGCTATTGTCAGGTCTGCTGCAGCGATCCTTCTAAATTAAAGCTGAAAAAATAGAACAAGTTGAAGTTCAAGTGGAAGTGGATCCGCATCAAATTAGGAAGGACAAGCACCTTACTATAAATAGTGTATTAGAAATGAGAAATGCAGTGCAAATATAATTCTGTAAAAGAAATGTCTATTTATTAAAAGAACGATTTACTAGCAACAATTGATTACAGGGACGAATAACAATGAAAGCAAAAGCATGAACGAAGGAACATTAACTCAACAAAAATGTGGAATGCAAAAACAAGCTTGTATTTTTTCGCGCGCTAAATCCGAACCCAAAGTCTCATTTCTTTTCTAATTTGTATATATGTATTTTTTTTTATTATTATTATTCAATAATTTTGTTGACTTGGTTTCGGATTTAGCGCGCGAAAACCTACTAGTCTGCAAAAATAAACCACAGCTCGGGATGCTCCGAGTAGAGCCAAGGAGGGGAATGGTCGACTTCTTGTCTCACATTCCCTTGCTCGCTATTTCGCGTCGGAAGAGGGCCGAGGCCCTTGACCATATCCGCAACAATTCTTGCGAATTTGGTCTCCTAAGTGGTGTATCATTGTGTGAGGTGTGATTGTAAATTATAAACATTTTAATTAAGTAGGTACTCACGATTGATTCAGCTGAGATGGGGCGAGGTTTCTTCATGTTTGTTCCCGAGAGTATCTTGCAGCCGTTTTTGAAAGCATGATAGGGCTTTAATAAGATGGATGGCATCCTATTCATGTTGAAGGCACTTTTGTTTGATTTCTTGTCCATTTTTTCCTTTTTCTTCGTTTTATTTAGTTTTGCTGTTTTGAAGTCTTCTTTCTTCGTTTAATTTGATTTATTATTTTTTTTTTTTTGACAACAAAAGTCACCGCCTGTTGTATTTTTTTTTTGTCAATCAAAGGAAGTGTTTGTTTTAAAATTTATTAAGTACATTTGAGTAGAGTACAACAGGCAGAAAAGGTGGATATGGATAGTATTGTAAGCGAATGAACCCTATCAATAAAATATGCAGTTTTCAAATATGACCTGTAGTTGATACCAGTTTTTTGGTGAACTCGGAATACGAACCCACATTTACAAGATATGAGAGTAGCTATATGGTACACAAGACTTTTATTTTCGATTTGTCTGTATACACCTAGATTATATTGATAAAATAAACAATGAGTACGGGTACTTATGTGGGTACAAGTTTATCAAAAGTGCAATATGCAACACAATATGGGCCTTCACAATTCAGTGTAAAAGGGCTAGTAAAACTGCTTAAGTTTATTTTTTTTTAATATTTTTATATCGTAACACACGGACTCCAGTAACACTGACATTAGAGAGCTAGTCGATTGAAGCGAAACTTTATAAAGCTCGATTAGTAGCGTAGGACACTCGCCCTAGTCCACCTAGATTACGAAAACTCGATACGTATCTAGTGTATCAAACTTTTACATGTGCGGAACAAAAAAAAAAATACATGAACCATTTTAATGCTGTTCGAACTAAAATGTTTTATATTTTAATAAAGCATCTTACATTACTGTGAAACGACAAAATATAGCCTGCATAAAAGAAGGAGGGCAGTGAAATATACTTTCGACCATCCGTCTTAACGACTATTGACCACTGGAACTGGAGGCGCAACTGTAGTGCCGACCTGCTGCTCCGCTTTTCGTTGAATAACATCTTCAGAACCTGAAATAGATGAAATCTCTGTCTATTTTCCAAGATCATGCTAGGTATCTCAATGTGAACTTACCAATAGATTTAGGCAGTCGTAGGCACGTAACTCCTGTCCTAGATTTCGTATAAGAGCTGGAGGTGGAACTGTATTTGTCTATGCTGCTTCTCATTGTATAATATTTTTCCGGAAGCTTCAGTTGTCCTGTGAAGATTCGCTGGCTTCAGAACCTGAAAGAGAAGAAACTTTTGTCAAGTATTTTCTAAGGTCATGCTCGGTATCTTAATGTGAACTTACCAATAGATTTAGGCAGTCGTAGGCACATAACTCCTGTCCTGGATGTCATGTAGGAGCTATTGTCAGGTCTGCTGCAGCGATCCTTCTAAATTAAAGCTGAAAAAATAGAACAAGTTGAAGTTCAAGTGGAAGTGGATCCGCATCAAATTAGGAAGGACAAGCACCTAACTATAAATAGTGTATTAGAAATGAGAAATGCAGTGCAAATATAATTCTGTAAAAGAAATGTCTATTTATTAAAAGAACGATTTACTAGCAACAATTGATTACAGGGACGAATAACAATGAAAGCAAAAGCATGAACGAAGGAACATTAACTCAACAAAAATGTGGAATGCAAAAACAAGCTTGTATTTTTTCGCGAGCTGAATCCGAACCCAAAGTCTCATTTCTTTTCTAATTTGTATATATGTATTTTTTTTTTATTATTATTATTCAATAATTTTGTTGACTTGGTTTCGGATTTAGCGCGCGAAAACCTACTAGTCTGCAAAAATAAACCACAGCTCGGGATGCTCCGAGTAGAGCCAAGGAGGGGAATGGTCGACTTCTTGTCTCACATTCCCTTGCTCGCTATTTCGCGTCGGAAGAGGGCCGAGGCCCTTGACCATATCCGCAACAATTCTTGCGAATTTGGTCTCCTAAGTGGTGTATCATTGTGTGAGGTGTGATTGTAAATTATAAACATTTTAATTAAGTAGGTACTCACGATTGATTCAGCTGAGATGGGGCGAGGTTTCTTGATGTTTGTTCCCGAGAGTATCTTGCAGCCGTTTTTGAAAGCATGATAGGGCTTTAATAAGATGGATGGCATCCTATTCATGTTGAAGGCACTTTTGTTTGATTTCTTGTCCATTTTTTCCTTTTTCTTCGTTTTATTTAGTTTTGCTGTTTTGAAGTCTTCTTTCTTCGTTTAATTTGATTTATTATTTTTTTTTTTTTGACAACAAAAGTCACCGCCTGTTGTATTTTTTTTTTGTCAATCAAAGGAAGTGTTTGTTTTAAAATTTATTAAGTACATTTGAGTAGAGTACAACAGGCAGAAAAGGTGGATATGGATAGTATTGTAAGCGAATGAACCCTATCAATAAAATATGCAGTTTTCAAATATGACCTGTAGTTGATACCAGTTTTTTGGTGAACTCGGAATACGAACCCACATTTACAAGATATGAGAGTAGCTATATGGTACACAAGACTTTTATTTTCGATTTGTCTGTATACACCTAGATTATATTGATAAAATAAACAATGAGTACGGGTACTTATGTGGGTACAAGTTTATCAAAAGTGCAATATGCAACACAATATGGGCCTTCACAATTCAGTGTAAAAGGGCTAGTAAAACTGCTTAAGTTTATTTTTTTTTAATATTTTTATATCGTAACACACGGACTCCAGTAACACTGACATTAGAGAGCTAGTCGATTGAAGCGAAACTTTATAAAGCTCGATTAGTAGCGTAGGACACTCGCCCTAGTCCACCTAGATTACGAAAACTCGATACGTATCTAGTGTATCAAACTTTTACATGTGCAGAACAAAAAAAAAAATACATGAACCATTTTAATGCTGTTCGAACTAAAATGTTTTATATTTTAATAAAGCATCTTACATTACTGTGAAACGATAAAATATAGCCTGCATAAAAGAAGGAGGGCAGTGAAATATACTTTCGACCATCCGTCTTAACGACTATTGACCACTGGAACTGGAGGCGCAACTGTAGTGCCGACCTGCTGCTCCGCTTTTCGTTGCATAACATCTTCAGAACCTGAAATAGATGAAATCTCTGTCTATTTTCCAAGATCATGCTAGGTATCTCAATGTGAACTTACCAATAGATTTAGGCAGTCGTAGGCACGTAACTCCTGTCCTAGATTTCGTATAAGAGATGGAGGTGGAACTGTAGAGTTGACTTGCTATGCTGCTTCTCATTGTATAATATTTTTCCGGAAGCTTCAGTTGTCCTGTGAAGATTCGCTGGCTTCAGAACCTGAAAGAGAAGAAACTTTTGTCAAGTATTTTCTAAGGTCATGCTCGGTATCTTAATGTGAACTTACCAATAGATTTAGGCAGTCGTAGGCACATAACTCCTGTCCTGGATGTCATGTAGGAGCTATTGTCAGGTCTGCTGCAGCGATCCTTCTAAATTAAAGCTGAAAAAATAGAACAAGTTGAAGTTCAAGTGGAAGTGGATCCGCATCAAATTAGGAAGGACAAGCACCTAACTATAAATAGTGTATTAGAAATGAGAAATGCAGTGCAAATATAATTCTGTAAAAGAAATGTCTATTTATTAAAAGAACGATTTACTAGCAACAATTGATTACAGGGACGAATAACAATGAAAGCAAAAGCATGAACGAAGGAACATTAACTCAACAAAAATGTGGAATGCAAAAACAAGCTTGTATTTTTTCGCGAGCTGAATCCGAACCCAAAGTCTCATTTCTTTTCTAATTTGTATATATGTATTTTTTTTTTATTATTATTATTCAATAATTTTGTTGACTTGGTTTCGGATTTAGCGCGCGAAAACCTACTAGTCTGCAAAAATAAACCACAGCTCGGGATGCTCCGAGTAGAGCCAAGGAGGGGAATGGTCGACTTCTTGTCTCACATTCCCTTGCTCGCTATTTCGCGTCGGAAGAGGGCCGAGGCCCTTGACCATATCCGCAACAATTCTTGCGAATTTGGTCTCCTAAGTGGTGTATCATTGTGTGAGGTGTGATTGTAAATTATAAACATTTTATTTAAGTAGGTACTCACGATTGATTCAGCTGAGATGGGGCGAGGTTTCTTGATGTTTGTTCCCGAGAGTATCTTGCAGCCGTTTTTGAAAGCATGATAGGGCTTTAATAAGATGGATGGCATCCTATTCATGTTGAAGGCACTTTTGTTTGATTTCTTGTCCATTTTTTCCTTTTTCTTCGTTTTATTTAGTTTTGCTGTTTTGAAGTCTTCTTTCTTCGTTTAATTTGATTTATTATTTTTTTTTTTTTGACAACAAAAGTCACCGCCTGTTGTATTTTTTTTTTGTCAATCAAAGGAAGTGTTTGTTTTAAAATTTATTAAGTACATTTGAGTAGAGTACAACAGGCAGAAAAGGTGGATATGGATAGTATTGTAAGCGAATGAACCCTATCAATAAAATATGCAGTTTTCAAATATGACCTGTAGTTGATACCAGTTTTTTGGTGAACTCGGAATACGAACCCACATTTACAAGATATGAGAGTAGCTATATGGTACACAAGACTTTTATTTTCGATTTGTCTGTATACACCTAGATTATATTGATAAAATAAACAATGAGTACGGGTACTTATGTGGGTACAAGTTTATCAAAAGTGCAATATGCAACACAATATGGGCCTTCACAATTCAGTGTAAAAGGGCTAGTAAAACTGCTTAAGTTTATTTTTTTTTAATATTTTTATATCGTAACACACGGACTCCAGTAACACTGACATTAGAGAGCTAGTCGATTGAAGCGAAACTTTATAAAGCTCGATTAGTAGCGTAGGACACTCGCCCTAGTCCACCTAGATTACGAAAACTCGATACGTATCTAGTGTATCAAACTTTTACATGTGCAGAACAAAAAAAAAAATACATGAACCATTTTAATGCTGTTCGAACTAAAATGTTTTATATTTTAATAAAGCATCTTACATTACTGTGAAACGACAAAATATAGCCTGCATAAAAGAAGGAGGGCAGTGAAATATACTTTCGACCATCCGTCTTAACGACTATTGACCACTGGAACTGGAGGCGCAACTGTAGTGCCGACCTGCTGCTCCGCTTTTCGTTGCATAACATCTTCAGAACCTGAAATAGATGAAATCTCTGTCTATTTTCCAAGATCATGCTAGGTATCTCAATGTGAACTTACCAATAGATTTAGGCAGTCGTAGGCACGTAACTCCTGTCCTAGATTTCGTATAAGAGATGGAGGTGGAACTGTAGAGTTGACTTGCTATGCTGCTTCTCATTGTATAATATTTTTCCGGAAGCTTCAGTTGTCCTGTGAAGATTCGCTGGCTTCAGAACCTGAAAGAGAAGAAACTTTTGTCAAGTATTTTCTAAGGTCATGCTCGGTATCTTAATGTGAACTTACCAATAGATTTAGGCAGTCGTAGGCACATAACTCCTGTCCTGGATGTCATGTAGGAGCTATTGTCAGGTCTGCTGCAGCGATCCTTCTAAATTAAAGCTGAAAAAATAGAACAAGTTGAAGTTCAAGTGGAAGTGGATCCGCATCAAATTAGGAAGGACAAGCACCTAACTATAAATAGTGTATTAGAAATGAGAAATGCAGTGCAAATATAATTCTGTAAAAGAAATGTCTATTTATTAAAAGAACGATTTACTAGCAACAATTGATTACAGGGACGAATAACAATGAAAGCAAAAGCATGAACGAAGGAACATTAACTCAACAAAAATGTGGAATGCAAAAACAAGCTTGTATTTTTTCGCGAGCTGAATCCGAACCCAAAGTCTCATTTCTTTTCTAATTTGTATATATGTATTTTTTTTTTATTATTATTATTCAATAATTTTGTTGACTTGGTTTCGGATTTAGCGCGCGAAAACCTACTAGTCTGCAAAAATAAACCACAGCTCGGGATGCTCCGAGTAGAGCCAAGGAGGGGAATGGTCGACTTCTTGTCTCACATTCCCTTGCTCGCTATTTCGCGTCGGAAGAGGGCCGAGGCCCTTGACCATATCCGCAACAATTCTTGCGAATTTGGTCTCCTAAGTGGTGTATCATTGTGTGAGGTGTGATTGTAAATTATAAACATTTTAATTAAGTAGGTACTCACGATTGATTCAGCTGAGATGGGGCGAGGTTTCTTGATGTTTGTTCCCGAGAGTATCTTGCAGCCGTTTTTGAAAGCATGATAGGGCTTTAATAAGATGGATGGCATCCTATTCATGTTGAAGGCACTTTTGTTTGATTTCTTGTCCATTTTTTCCTTTTTCTTCGTTTTATTTAGTTTTGCTGTTTTGAAGTCTTCTTTCTTCGTTTAATTTGATTTATTATTTTTTTTTTTTTTGACAACAAAAGTCACCGCCTGTTGTATTTTTTTTTTGTCAATCAAAGGAAGTGTTTGTTTTAAAATTTATTAAGTACATTTGAGTAGAGTACAACAGGCAGAAAAGGTGGATATGGATAGTATTGTAAGCGAATGAACCCTATCAATAAAATATGCAGTTTTCAAATATGACCTGTAGTTGATACCAGTTTTTTGGTGAACTCGGAATACGAACCCACATTTACAAGATATGAGAGTAGCTATATGGTACACAAGACTTTTATTTTCGATTTGTCTGTATACACCTAGATTATATTGATAAAATAAACAATGAGTACGGGTACTTATGTGGGTACAAGTTTATCAAAAGTGCAATATGCAACACAATATGGGCCTTCACAATTCAGTGTAAAAGGGCTAGTAAAACTGCTTAAGTTTATTTTTTTTTAATATTTTTATATCGTAACACACGGACTCCAGTAACACTGACATTAGAGAGCTAGTCGATTGAAGCGAAACTTTATAAAGCTCGATTAGTAGCGTAGGACACTCGCCCTAGTCCACCTAGATTACGAAAACTCGATACGTATCTAGTGTATCAAACTTTTACATGTGCAGAACAAAAAAAAAAATACATGAACCATTTTAATGCTGTTCGAACTAAAATGTTTTATATTTTAATAAAGCATCTTACATTACTGTGAAACGACAAAATATAGCCTGCATAAAAGAAGGAGGGCAGTGAAATATACTTTCGACCATCCGTCTTAACGACTATTGACCACTGGAACTGGAGGCGCAACTGTAGTGCCGACCTGCTGCTCCGCTTTTCGTTGCATAACATCTTCAGAACCTGAAATAGATGAAATCTCTGTCTATTTTCCAAGATCATGCTAGGTATCTCAATGTGAACTTACCAATAGATTTAGGCAGTCGTAGGCACGTAACTCCTGTCCTAGATTTCGTATAAGAGCTGGAGGTGGAACTGTAGAGTTGACTTGCTATGCTGCTTCTCATTGTATAATATTTTTCCGGAAGCTTCAGTTGTCCTGTGAAGATTCGCTGGCTTCAGAACCTGAAAGAGAAGAAACTTTTGTCAAGTATTTTCTAAGGTCATGCTCGGTATCTTAATGTGAACTTACCAATAGATTTAGGCAGTCGTAGGCACATAACTCCTGTCCTGGATGTCATGTAGGAGCTATTGTCAGGTCTGCTGCAGCGATCCTTCTAAATTAAAGCTGAAAAAATAGAACAAGTTGAAGTTCAAGTGGAAGTGGATCCGCATCAAATTAGGAAGGACAAGCACCTAACTATAAATAGTGTATTAGAAATGAGAAATGCAGTGCAAATATAATTCTGTAAAAGAAATGTCTATTTATTAAAAGAACGATTTACTAGCAACAATTGATTACAGGGACGAATAACAATGAAAGCAAAAGCATGAACGAAGGAACATTAACTCAACAAAAATGTGGAATGCAAAAACAAGCTTGTATTTTTTCGCGAGCTGAATCCGAACCCAAAGTCTCATTTCTTTTCTAATTTGTATATATGTATTTTTTTTTTATTATTATTATTCAATAATTTTGTTGACTTGGTTTCGGATTTAGCGCGCGAAAACCTACTAGTCTGCAAAAATAAACCACAGCTCGGGATGCTCCGAGTAGAGCCAAGGAGGGGAATGGTCGACTTCTTGTCTCACATTCCCTTGCTCGCTATTTCGCGTCGGAAGAGGGCCGAGGCCCTTGACCATATCCGCAACAATTCTTGCGAATTTGGTCTCCTAAGTGGTGTATCATTGTGTGAGGTGTGATTGTAAATTATAAACATTTTAATTAAGTAGGTACTCACGATTGATTCAGCTGAGATGGGGCGAGGTTTCTTCATGTTTGTTCCCGAGAGTATCTTGCAGCCGTTTTTGAAAGCATGATAGGGCTTTAATAAGATGGATGGCATCCTATTCATGTTGAAGGCACTTTTGTTTGATTTCTTGTCCATTTTTTCCTTTTTCTTCGTTTTATTTAGTTTTGCTGTTTTGAAGTCTTCTTTCTTCGTTTAATTTGATTTATTATTTTTTTTTTTTTGACAACAAAAGTCACCGCCTGTTGTATTTTTTTTTGTCAATCAAAGGAAGTGTTTGTTTTAAAATTTATTAAGTACATTTGAGTAGAGTACAACAGGCAGAAAAGGTGGATATGGATAGTATTGTAAGCGAATGAACCCTATCAATAAAATATGCAGTTTTCAAATATGACCTGTAGTTGATACCAGTTTTTTGGTGAACTCGGAATACGAACCCACATTTACAAGATATGAGAGTAGCTATATGGTACACAAGACTTTTATTTTCGATTTGCCTGTATACACCTAGATTATATTGATAAAATAAACAATGAGTACGGGTACTTATGTGGGTACAAGTTTATCAAAAGTGCAATATGCAACACAATATGGGCCTTCACAATTCAGTGTAAAAGGGCTAGTAAAACTGCTTAAGTTTATTTTTTTTTAATATTTTTATATCGTAACACACGGACTCCAGTAACACTGACATTAGAGAGCTAGTCGATTGAAGCGAAACTTTATAAAGCTCGATTAGTAGCGTAGGACACTCGCCCTAGTCCACCTCGATTACGAAAACTCGATACGTATCTAGTGTATCAAACTTTTACATGTGCAGAACAAAAAAAAAAATACATGAACCATTTTAATGCTGTTCGAACTAAAATGTTTTATATTTTAATAAAGCATCTTACATTACTGTGAAACGACAAAATATAGCCTGCATAAAAGAAGGAGGGCAGTGAAATATACTTTCGACCATCCGTCTTAACGACTATTGACCACTGGAACTGGAGGCGCAACTGTAGTGCCGACCTGCTGCTCCGCTTTTCGTTGCATAACATCTTCAGAACCTGAAATAGATGAAATCTCTGTCTATTTTCCAAGATCATGCTAGGTATCTCAATGTGAACTTACCAATAGATTTAGGCAGTCGTAGGCACGTAACTCCTGTCCTAGATTTCGTATAAGAGCTGGAGGTGGAACTGTAGAGTTGACTTGCTATGCTGCTTCTCATTGTATAATATTTTTCCGGAAGCTTCAGTTGTCCTGTGAAGATTCGCTGGCTTCAGAACCTGAAAGAGAAGAAACTTTTGTCAAGTATTTTCTAAGGTCATGCTCGGTATCTTAATGTGAACTTACCAATAGATTTAGGCAGTCGTAGGCACATAACTCCTGTCCTGGATGTCATGTAGGAGCTATTGTCAGGTCTGCTGCAGCGATCCTTCTAAATTAAAGCTGAAAAAATAGAACAAGTTGAAGTTCAAGTGGAAGTGGATCCGCATCAAATTAGGAAGGACAAGCACCTAACTATAAATAGTGTATTAGAAATGAGAAATGCAGTGCAAATATAATTCTGTAAAAGAAATGTCTATTTATTAAAAGAACGATTTACTAGCAACAATTGATTACAGGGACGAATAACAATGAAAGCAAAAGCATGAACGAAGGAACATTAACTCAACAAAAATGTGGAATGCAAAAACAAGCTTGTATTTTTTCGCGAGCTGAATCCGAACCCAAAGTCTCATTTCTTTTCTAATTTGTATATATGTATTTTTTTTTTATTATTATTATTCAATAATTTTGTTGACTTGGTTTCGGATTTAGCGCGCGAAAACCTACTAGTCTGCAAAAATAAACCACAGCTCGGGATGCTCCGAGTAGAGCCAAGGAGGGGAATGGTCGACTTCTTGTCTCACATTCCCTTGCTCGCTATTTCGCGTCGGAAGAGGGCCGAGGCCCTTGACCATATCCGCAACAATTCTTGCGAATTTGGTCTCCTAAGTGGTGTATCATTGTGTGAGGTGTGATTGTAAATTATAAACATTTTAATTAAGTAGGTACTCACGATTGATTCAGCTGAGATGGGGCGAGGTTTCTTCATGTTTGTTCCCGAGAGTATCTTGCAGCCGTTTTTGAAAGCATGATAGGGCTTTAATAAGATGGATGGCATCCTATTCATGTTGAAGGCACTTTTGTTTGATTTCTTGTCCATTTTTTCCTTTTTCTTCGTTTTATTTAGTTTTGCTGTTTTGAAGTCTTCTTTCTTCGTTTAATTTGATTTATTATTTTTTTTTTTTTGACAACAAAAGTCACCGCCTGTTGTATTTTTTTTTGTCAATCAAAGGAAGTGTTTGTTTTAAAATTTATTAAGTACATTTGAGTAGAGTACAACAGGCAGAAAAGGTGGATATGGATAGTATTGTAAGCGAATGAACCCTATCAATAAAATATGCAGTTTTCAAATATGACCTGTAGTTGATACCAGTTTTTTGGTGAACTCGGAATACGAACCCACATTTACAAGATATGAGAGTAGCTATATGGTACACAAGACTTTTATTTTCGATTTGTCTGTATACACCTAGATTATATTGATAAAATAAACAATGAGTACGGGTACTTATGTGGGTACAAGTTTATCAAAAGTGCAATATGCAACACAATATGGGCCTTCACAATTCAGTGTAAAAGGGCTAGTAAAACTGCTTAAGTTTATTTTTTTTTAATATTTTTATATCGTAACACACGGACTCCAGTAACACTGACATTAGAGAGCTAGTCGATTGAAGCGAAACTTTATAAAGCTCGATTAGTAGCGTAGGACACTCGCCCTAGTCCACCTAGATTACGAAAACTCGATACGTATCTAGTGTATCAAACTTTTACATGTGCAGAACAAAAAAAAAAATACATGAACCATTTTAATGCTGTTCGAACTAAAATGTTTTATATTTTAATAAAGCATCTTACATTACTGTGAAACGACAAAATATAGCCTGCATAAAAGAAGGAGGGCAGTGAAATATACTTTCGACCATCCGTCTTAACGACTATTGACCACTGGAACTGGAGGCGCAACTGTAGTGCCGACCTGCTGCTCCGCTTTTCGTTGCATAACATCTTCAGAACCTGAAATAGATGAAATCTCTGTCTATTTTCCAAGATCATGCTAGGTATCTCAATGTGAACTTACCAATAGATTTAGGCAGTCGTAGGCACGTAACTCCTGTCCTAGATTTCGTATAAGAGCTGGAGGTGGAACTGTAGAGTTGACTTGCTATGCTGCTTCTCATTGTATAATATTTTTCCGGAAGCTTCAGTTGTCCTGTGAAGATTCGCTGGCTTCAGAACCTGAAAGAGAAGAAACTTTTGTCAAGTATTTTCTAAGGTCATGCTCGGTATCTTAATGTGAACTTACCAATAGATTTAGGCAGTCGTAGGCACATAACTCCTGTCCTGGATGTCATGTAGGAGCTATTGTCAGGTCTGCTGCAGCGATCCTTCTAAATTAAAGCTGAAAAAATAGAACAAGTTGAAGTTCAAGTGGAAGTGGATCCGCATCAAATTAGGAAGGACAAGCACCTAACTATAAATAGTGTATTAGAAATGAGAAATGCAGTGCAAATATAATTCTGTAAAAGAAATGTCTATTTATTAAAAGAACGATTTACTAGCAACAATTGATTACAGGGACGAATAACAATGAAAGCAAAAGCATGAACGAAGGAACATTAACTCAACAAAAATGTGGAATGCAAAAACAAGCTTGTATTTTTTCGCGAGCTGAATCCGAACCCAAAGTCTCATTTCTTTTCTAATTTGTATATATGTATTTTTTTTTTATTATTATTATTCAATAATTTTGTTGACTTGGTTTCGGATTTAGCGCGCGAAAACCTACTAGTCTGCAAAAATAAACCACAGCTCGGGATGCTCCGAGTAGAGCCAAGGAGGGGAATGGTCGACTTCTTGTCTCACATTCCCTTGCTCGCTATTTCGCGTCGGAAGAGGGCCGAGACCCTTGACCATATCCGCAACAATTCTTGCGAATTTGGTCTCCTAAGTGGTGTATCATTGTGTGAGGTGTGATTGTAAATTATAAACATTTTAATTAAGTAGGTACTCACGATTGATTCAGCTGAGATGGGGCGAGGTTTCTTCATGTTTGTTCCCGAGAGTATCTTGCAGCCGTTTTTGAAAGCATGATAGGGCTTTAATAAGATGGATGGCATCCTATTCATGTTGAAGGCACTTTTGTTTGATTTCTTGTCCATTTTTTCCTTTTTCTTCGTTTTATTTAGTTTTGCTGTTTTGAAGTCTTCTTTCTTCGTTTAATTTGATTTATTATTTTTTTTTTTTTGACAACAAAAGTCACCGCCTGTTGTATTTTTTTTTGTCAATCAAAGGAAGTGTTTGTTTTAAAATTTATTAAGTACATTTGAGTAGAGTACAACAGGCAGAAAAGGTGGATATGGATAGTATTGTAAGCGAATGAACCCTATCAATAAAATATGCAGTTTTCAAATATGACCTGTAGTTGATACCAGTTTTTTGGTGAACTCGGAATACGAACCCACATTTACAAGATATGAGAGTAGCTATATGGTACACAAGACTTTTATTTTCGATTTGTCTGTATACACCTAGATTATATTGATAAAATAAACAATGAGTACGGGTACTTATGTGGGTACAAGTTTATCAAAAGTGCAATATGCAACACAATATGGGCCTTCACAATTCAGTGTAAAAGGGCTAGTAAAACTGCTTAAGTTTATTTTTTTTTAATATTTTTATATCGTAACACACGGACTCCAGTAACACTGACATTAGAGAGCTAGTCGATTGAAGCGAAACTTTATAAAGCTCGATTAGTAGCGTAGGACACTCGCCCTAGTCCACCTAGATTACGAAAACTCGATACGTATCTAGTGTATCAAACTTTTACATGTGCAGAACAAAAAAAAAAATACATGAACCATTTTAATGCTGTTCGAACTAAAATGTTTTATATTTTAATAAAGCATCTTACATTACTGTGAAACGACAAAATATAGCCTGCATAAAAGAAGGAGGGCAGTGAAATATACTTTCGACCATCCGTCTTAACGACTATTGACCACTGGAACTGGAGGCGCAACTGTAGTGCCGACCTGCTGCTCCGCTTTTCGTTGCATAACATCTTCAGAACCTGAAATAGATGAAATCTCTGTCTATTTTCCAAGATCATGCTAGGTATCTCAATGTGAACTTACCAATAGATTTAGGCAGTCGTAGGCACGTAACTCCTGTCCTAGATTTCGTATAAGAGCTGGAGGTGGAACTGTAGAGTTGACTTGCTATGCTGCTTCTCATTGTATAATATTTTTCCGGAAGCTTCAGTTGTCCTGTGAAGATTCGCTGGCTTCAGAACCTGAAAGAGAAGAAACTTTTGTCAAGTATTTTCTAAGGTCATGCTCGGTATCTTAATGTGAACTTACCAATAGATTTAGGCAGTCGTAGGCACATAACTCCTGTCCTGGATGTCATGTAGGAGCTATTGTCAGGTCTGCTGCAGCGATCCTTCTAAATTAAAGCTGAAAAAATAGAACAAGTTGAAGTTCAAGTGGAAGTGGATCCGCATCAAATTAGGAAGGACAAGCACCTAACTATAAATAGTGTATTAGAAATGAGAAATGCAGTGCAAATATAATTCTGTAAAAGAAATGTCTATTTATTAAAAGAACGATTTACTAGCAACAATTGATTACAGGGACGAATAACAATGAAAGCAAAAGCATGAACGAAGGAACATTAACTCAACAAAAATGTGGAATGCAAAAACAAGCTTGTATTTTTTCGCGAGCTGAATCCGAACCCAAAGTCTCATTTCTTTTCTAATTTGTATATATGTATTTTTTTTTTATTATTATTATTCAATAATTTTGTTGACTTGGTTTCGGATTTAGCGCGCGAAAACCTACTAGTCTGCAAAAATAAACCACAGCTCGGGATGCTCCGAGTAGAGCCAAGGAGGGGAATGGTCGACTTCTTGTCTCACATTCCCTTGCTCGCTATTTCGCGTCGGAAGAGGGCCGAGGCCCTTGACCATATCCGCAACAATTCTTGCGAATTTGGTCTCCTAAGTGGTGTATCATTGTGTGAGGTGTGATTGTAAATTATAAACATTTTAATTAAGTAGGTACTCACGATTGATTCAGCTGAGATGGGGCGAGGTTTCTTGATGTTTGTTCCCGAGAGTATCTTGCAGCCGTTTTTGAAAGCATGATAGGGCTTTAATAAGATGGATGGCATCCTATTCATGTTGAAGGCACTTTTGTTTGATTTCTTGTCCATTTTTTCCTTTTTCTTCGTTTTATTTAGTTTTGCTGTTTTGAAGTCTTCTTTCTTCGTTTAATTTGATTTATTATTTTTTTTTTTTTTTGACAACAAAAGTCACCGCCTGTTGTATTTTTTTTTTGTCAATCAAAGGAAGTGTTTGTTTTAAAATTTATTAAGTACATTTGAGTAGAGTACAACAGGCAGAAAAGGTGGATATGGATAGTATTGTAAGCGAATGAACCCTATCAATAAAATATGCAGTTTTCAAATATGACCTGTAGTTGATACCAGTTTTTTGGTGAACTCGGAATACGAACCCACATTTACAAGATATGAGAGTAGCTATATGGTACACAAGACTTTTATTTTCGATTTGTCTGTATACACCTAGATTATATTGATAAAATAAACAATGAGTACGGGTACTTATGTGGGTACAAGTTTATCAAAAGTGCAATATGCAACACAATATGGGCCTTCACAATTCAGTGTAAAAGGGCTAGTAAAACTGCTTAAGTTTATTTTTTTTTAATATTTTTATATCGTAACACACGGACTCCAGTAACACTGACATTAGAGAGCTAGTCGATTGAAGCGAAACTTTATAAAGCTCGATTAGTAGCGTAGGACACTCGCCCTAGTCCACCTAGATTACGAAAACTCGATACGTATCTAGTGTATCAAACTTTTACATGTGCAGAACAAAAAAAAAATACATGAACCATTTTAATGCTGTTCGAACTAAAATGTTTTATATTTTAATAAAGCATCTTACATTACTGTGAAACGACAAAATATAGCCTGCATAAAAGAAGGAGGGCAGTGAAATATACTTTCGACCATCCGTCTTAACGACTATTGACCACTGGAACTGGAGGCGCAACTGTAGTGCCGACCTGCTGCTCCGCTTTTCGTTGCATAACATCTTCAGAACCTGAAATAGATGAAATCTCTGTCTATTTTCCAAGATCATGCTAGGTATCTCAATGTGAACTTACCAATAGATTTAGGCAGTCGTAGGCACGTAACTCCTGTCCTAGATTTCGTATAAGAGCTGGAGGTGGAACTGTAGAGTTGACTTGCTATGCTGCTTCTCATTGTATAATATTTTTCCGGAAGCTTCAGTTGTCCTGTGAAGATTCGCTGGCTTCAGAACCTGAAAGAGAAGAAACTTTTGTCAAGTATTTTCTAAGGTCATGCTCGGTATCTTAATGTGAACTTACCAATAGATTTAGGCAGTCGTAGGCACATAACTCCTGTCCTGGATGTCATGTAGGAGCTATTGTCAGGTCTGCTGCAGCGATCCTTCTAAATTAAAGCTGAAAAAATAGAACAAGTTGAAGTTCAAGTGGAAGTGGATCCGCATCAAATTAGGAAGGACAAGCACCTAACTATAAATAGTGTATTAGAAATGAGAAATGCAGTGCAAATATAATTCTGTAAAAGAAATGTCTATTTATTAAAAGAACGATTTACTAGCAACAATTGATTACAGGGACGAATAACAATGAAAGCAAAAGCATGAACGAAGGAACATTAACTCAACAAAAATGTGGAATGCAAAAACAAGCTTGTATTTTTTCGCGAGCTGAATCCGAACCCAAAGTCTCATTTCTTTTCTAATTTGTATATATGTATTTTTCTTTTATTATTATTATTCAATAATTTTGTTGACTTGGTTTAGGATTTAGCGCGCGAAAACCTACTAGTCTGCTAAAATAATCCACAGCTCGGGATGCTCCGAGTAGAGCCAATGAGGGGAATGGTCGACTTCTTGTCTCACATTCCCTTGCTCGCTATTTCGCGTCGGAAAAGGGCCGAGGCCCTTGACCATATCCGCAACCATTCTTGCGAATTTGGTCTCCTAAGTGGTGTATCATTGTGTGAGGTGTGATTTAGTTTTGCTGTTTTGAAGTCTTCTTTCTTCGTTTATTTTGATTTATTATTTTTTTTTTTGACAACAAAAGTCACGGCCTGTTGTATTTTTTTTTTTTGTCAATCAAAGGAAGTGTTTGTTTTAAAATTTATTAAGTACATTTGAGTAGAGTACAACAGGCAGAAAAGGTGGATATGGATAGTATTGTAAGCGAATGAACCCTATCAATAAAATATGCAGTTTTCAAATATGACCTGTAGTTGATACCAGTTTTTTGGTGAACACGGAATTCGTACCCACATTTACAAGATATGAAAGTAGCTATATGGTACACAAGACATTAATTTTCGATTTAGACAGTATATGTTTTTGGTGTAGTGCGAAAAAAAGTTCCACTTTTATTCTGTTGGATGCAACATATACTGCTGCTGTTGAGTTATATTACCACTTGGAAAAATACTAGTGTGTATCTTAAAAATACCAAGTAGGATACAATTGTTGTAGTTGTGTGCTAAAGATTAAACTTAACTTTGCTAAGATGGATGCTTAAAAGTACACGGCTCTGCAAAGAGCAGTACTTTTTCGAAAACAGAAAAAACTATATAAAAATGTTTAACTTTGTGTGGCATGATGTTTTATTTGGCATTAGTCTCAACCGCGTTTGTGGAAAGTTCTCAGTTCCTCAATTAAAACAGCCAAATGCTTCACAAAGTTAAATTCACTTGCTTGATAACCTCTCAAATAAAGTTCCAAACACTTTCCGTCAATTAAGAATGTAATCTATCCATTAAGTCGAACCCAAACGTTCAGTTCTATTTCTTGGTCGCAGCACCACCTGGGCATCAAGTTTGCAAACTATTTTATTCGAAATGTCATCTCGGAGTTGACAATTCCTTTCTTTCCGGTGACCGCTCTACAGAAGACGCTAAAGTATGTGAATTTATATAAAAATCTTAAAAAATCGAAAACATCTATCATCCAAATGGCTGAATAATTCTGAATTTGTGTTTTTCCATCTGCAACTCATTCGATTATATCGAAATTGTGTTAAAATTAAGAAGTGGTTCAGTGTTATTTACATTTAAAGTTTTCGATTGTTAGCTGTCAAATTAGTGTATTGAAGAAATATCTTTTCCCGAAGATAGTTAATCGTTTTTTTTCTCATGTTATTTGCAGATGTTTATGCCAAAGGCTCATCGTGTCGCTATCTATGAATACCTCTTCAAAGAGGGTGTCATTGTTGCTAAAAAAGATTTCCATGCCCCAAAGCATCCAGAATTGGAGACCATTCCCAATCTACATGTCATCAAAACTCTGCAGTCTTTGCATTCGCGCGGTTTGGTCAAGGAACAATTCGCTTGGAGGCATTACTATTGGCATTTGACGAATGAGGGCATCGAATACCTGAGGACATACTTGCACTTGCCTCCAGAGATTGTGCCCGCAACTCTGAAACGCCCAGCCAGGTCCGAGACTGCTCGTCCACGTCCCACAGTTTCTGGTCCTCGTGGTGATTCCACAAAGACCGGCGAAGATCGCTCAGCATACAGGCGTGCCCCAGGAGGTGCTGACAAGAAGGGAGATGTCGGAGCTGGAGCCGGAGATGTTGAATTCCGCGGAGGATTCGGACGTGGTTCTCGTCCGCAATAGTTTTTACACTAATGAGGAAAAAAATCAATAAACGTTTGTAGAAAAAAAAAAGGAAAACAAAGATTTTGTGTTCTGTTAAAAGCGAATCCGGCGTTCTTTTAGTTTCCGTTTGTTCTTTTAGTTTTATCTCCATTCTGAAGATGCCCTTGTTGGTAATTGAGAACCATTTGATTACTTGAAGTAGAAGTAGATCCTAGTGAGAAGTGCATCAATCATGTTCATGTACGATAAGACAATAATGTGCCGAAATGGCTAGGTACAAGAAAGTACAAAGTAAGATTTTCATATGTAGCTAACCAAGTACACACGTTTGAGGTTAAGAACTAGTTGAGTTTGTTAGCAAAATTTTATAACAGCACCAAAGCAGTTTACGTCGGGTGGATCTTTTTTTGTAATTTAACAATGCGCAAACAGATAAACGTTATCGTTCCACATCTTGAACAATTATTATAAACGTTAAAAACAAAAACAGCAATTTTGGTAATTGCTATGTTTTCCTGTGATGCAAAGTTGGAATGCAATTTCGTAAACAAAACTGACAAGCTATAGGTACCTACAGATTAATGTAGTCTTTTGAACTAGCATCAACGTTGTGAAATAAACGTTTTCTGGATAATCTCATTCACTGAAAGGGCGAGATAATAAGCACTATCGAGGAAGGTATTCGTTACCAAGATATTTCGTAGTAAAAGCTGCCAAAGAAGATAGCCGGCTTACATGATGCCGTATACATTTCACTACAGTTTATTACTACTTTTCAATGTTTGACGTTTGCAAAAAGGGGATTGGTAGGTATTGGAAAAAGAAACGTGATTTGTATTTCTCCGGTTGAGTTGCAACCATAGACAAATCATATTGTCTCTGCTTGCAACTTTTCGCTAAGCGGTTTAGTACAACGACTTGGTGCCTACAATTTAGGCCTCTTTTTTTATCATGCTCACAAGATCTGTATAGATCATTGATCTTCACGTTTTACAACAACAATACAAGATCCAACCTTTGTTGTAAACCATGGAAATCAATGATCTATACAGATCATGTGAGCATAATAAAAAAGGCCTTATATCAGAGACAAATGATACTGAGACCCCCAACTCACAATCCTCTTGCCGCTGGGCCCCTCAGTTTTTTTTCAAATTCGCCATTTTGTTCTCCTATCGGTGTTGTGTCAATTAAGAATCCGTGTGACATGCAAAAACATACAAAAAATACAAAAATAAATGCTGCCAGCCTCGGCAACCGTGGGGAAATGTGCTAGAATTCGGGAATACCACATTTTTACATTACTGACTGCCATTGGTTAGTTATTATATATTGTTAAAAGGCGAATAATTTGATTTCTTTGGTTAATAAAACTAGCTAAATGAGATGTTCTATATTCAAGAAACTTATTATTACAAATATGGTTACGTATATTTTGCTTTTGAATATCATTAACTTCGATTTCATGTGTAAATTTTTCTTAGATAACTTAAGAAAATTTGCTCAAAATGTTTGCATTTTCCTTCAACCAATCTACATTGTTCATTTTTCATTAATATTTTAAGCAAATGTACACTTACCCATGAAAGAAAATATTATCCAAACGTAACGAATAATTTCAAATTTAACAGATAAAATTCTATGAACGCTGGCAGCAACTTTGCCCACAGCGGAAGTGGCATATGCAAGGTGCGAGCGTGTTGGTGAGTCGGAATTTTTGAAGTTACGTGACATTTGTCAATACGAATTTCTATTGAACAATACAAGCGCACTTAGCATTCGCCACCCCATAAAAATATAGCTTGTAGGCTAAGTAACGGGAAATCGGTCGGAGTTGGTGGTCTCAGTATTGTCTCTGCCTTATATATCGTTTTACAGTATAATCAACGCTAACATCTTTATTGTCCTCCACTATTATTTTGGGTAACAATGTAATTACCAGAGATGAATGAATAAAAGAGATGGATATCTTTCGTACGTCTATCCCTCCAAAACCCATTTGTTTACATTGTTGTTTTTGTAATTTCAACCCCCATCTGTGAATACGTGTGAGCTACAAAAAAGCATGTTGCTAATGGCCGGCCAACATTCCTTTTGCTTTTATAGGCATCGCGTTGTTCAATTGTTTTGTGTTTGGTGTTTAACTTTTTTAGTTTTTGTTAAGGCTTCGATTAAAATAAAAAAAAATAGTGAAATACACATTTTCGAATAGTGAATTCTTGCATTAAAATCCAATTCATGAACTCACATATACTTTAAAAGAAATAAGCATGGGTGTGTGACTTCATGAATTTTTCGGGAAAACAGCTTGTAGGCAGCCGCCTTTCCACTGGAAAGTTATATATCTCTGTATTCCATTATCTTTGGTAATTACTCCAATTAATTGTAAGGAAGCATTTAACTTTTGCTAAAGTTTTGAAATAAACAGTCTCGAAAAATATGTTCCTCAAATCAGAGACAAATGATCAGAGATGAATGAATAAAAGAGATGGATATCTTTCGTACGTCTATCCCCCCAAAACCCATTTGTTTACAATGTTGTTTTTGTAATTTCAATCCCCGTCTGTGAATACATGTGAGCTACAAAAACGCATGTTTCTAATGCCCGGCCAACATTCCTTTTGCTTTTATAGGCATCGCGCTGTTCAATTGCTTTGTGTTTGGTGTTGAACTTGTTTAGTTTTTGTTAAGGCTTCGATTAAAATAAAAAAAATAATGAAATACGCATTTCGGAGTAGCGAATTATTGCATTAAAGTTCAATTCATGAACTCACATATACTAGAAAAGATATGAGCATATGTGCGTGACTTCATGCATTTTTCGGGAATACAGCTTGTAGGCAGCCGCCTTTCCACTGGAAAGTTATCCATCTCTGTATTCCATTATCTTTGCTACAAGCTGTCTTCCCGAAAAATTCATGAAGTCACGCACATATGCTCCTTTCTTTTCTAGTATATGTGAGTTCATGAATTGGATTTTAATGCAAGAATTCGATATTTTCTAAATCCACAAAAATCGAACAAGTTCAATATGAAATTCAAAACAATTGAACAGCGCGATGCCCATAAAAGCAAAAGGAATGTTGGCCGGCCATTAGACATGCTTTTTTGTACCTCACACGTATTCACAGACGGGGGTTGAAATTACAAAAAACTACAATGTAAACAAATGGGTTTTGGGGGGATAGACATACGAAAGATATCCATCTCTTTTATTCATTCATCTCTGTAGGTACCTTATACGAATAGCCCTCTACGAACAAGAAATGAAAGTAGCCTCATCTGACAACTTCTTATCACCCCCTTTCCTAAAAATAAACGTCAAATAAGAGACTTCGGGTAGAACACTAGGCATTAGGCAAATTAGCGATATCATCTGGAATTTTGGCAAATCAATTTAATTTCACCTTGTCGTAAGAACGTAGTGGATTGCGTGAGTTTTATGACACAGCGCTGAGTGATAACGAACGTCCCGTCATGGGCCAAGCTCATAGCATCGCAGACAGCGTCATACCAGACACTGTCGACACACTTCAAATACAAGTAGTAAAACACGCAAAAGTATTTTCCGAAATCGGTTTACTCTCTTACGACGACTTCAAGCAATGCCTCGACGGTCTAAATGCTTTGTGAGTACAGCCTTGTGCAATTAATTGCAATGCCCTTCTCATCCCTGTCATAATATTCCCAGATCGCGTAAATGCTTGGATCCGTCGGGAAAGCAACTTGTATTTCTGGTTAAAAAGGGCACTGACACTTCAGTTCTATGGAAAGCCACAGTAAAGATTGCCTGTGTGAAGGTCGATCCCGGCACTCGGGTGATTGACCAATATAAGCTGCTAAATTTGAAGCAATTTCTTTGTGTTTTCAAAACTTTTGAATCGCATCTCCAAAGTTTGATTTCAAGTGAACAACAGACCAGCGTAAGTGTATAACAGCATTCGGAACCGCATACAAAATGATAATGAGAATGATGTTTATATTTCTGGTAGGAACGGAGGGGATCCATATCTCCAGATCAACTGACCGCTTCGATTTTAATGGACCAAGTACACACCATGATGAATTCTGGCCAATTTAGTCCTAGCTCTTCGACATGCTCCACCCCAGATCACTTCGACGAGTGTTCCATTTGCTTAGATCGACGAACAGAAGTTATACTTCCATGTACTCACAGTTTTTGTGCACCCTGCATTGAACAGTGGTAAGGGGAATATAATTGTAATTTGTAACATCTTCCGGCAAACTTTATTTTACTTTTCATAAAAGGAATGTGAACAATAAGACATGCCCTATTTGCAATGAATTGCTTGCCAGCACGGATGATACTTGGGTGATGTCCGAATTGCCTGGCGTCGACGAAATCAATGATAAAATTTGTGATGAGCTGATGAACCTCTCAAAGCAGCAAACTCCCAAGTAGAGACTTTCATGCTCATGGTTTGTAGTCCTCTTGGGACAAATATATTTAGTTTTGTCGGCTTTAGTTTTAACAAACATTTATTTAGTATTTATTCTTATATAAATAAGTCCTTCGGTATTGATTTCACTTTTTAAAAATAAAACTCAGGAAAATATGAAGCATATCCGTTTAAAACTATTAAGCATGTGCCTGTGTTGACGGATATGCATCGAGTGCATTTTGTTCATGTTTGTTATTCATCACGCATAAGTACTACCAGAATATTGGGTTTTTGTGGCTATACGCTTCTTTACTATCATGAATATAACGGATTATATAGCTTCTTTTGCATATTTCAATGTTACGCACCTACATCGTGTATATTCGATTTACATAGGTACTTTTAAACAAAATTATTGTTCAAAATATTCGTAAAAACTGTTGGTATATTTTAAATAAATTCCGTAGACGTTAATAAAGAAACTTATTTAAAAACGGAAGCTAGTTTTCAATAAAACCGTCACATTGTTGTGAAAGTTGTAAGCTATTTTGAAGCAGTCCTTTGAAGAAACTGCACCGAATTTACTATCCAATTTTTAGGTTAACTTTTCTGAGGTAATTTACCAAAAGTAGGTTAGTGGGTTTGGTGCGTTGTACGAATCGCTACTTCTATGAACGAGCTATACGTTCACAGAGTTAAGTTGATTTTACATGAGAAACAAAAGCAAAAATGTAATGCTCGTTCACGGACAATGCGATTGACACCTCATTTTAAAACTCTTTCTTTTTTCTTTTTTTTTGCAATTGTTAAAAGCGTTCAAAATATGTACCAGACTTTGTCTTGTACCTTTACCTTACCGATTCGCATTTGGGTTCAAAAGAAAAACGACATTGTTTCACTGATTGGATCGTATCCACTCCACAAGACATAACATATATTTCACACAGCTATTTATATATTTATACATGTATAAGATTGCAGTATTTATTTGAACCTTTCAGGAAAGACATTGTTCAGTTAGCTCGTCGCTTAATTGAAACTTTTCCTTTCGCCAACTGTGACATGGTTATTCTAAAACGATTGCTATCAGTCACTTTTTTAACCCAAACCTACAAATAATTGTCAATGAAGCACATACAACTGAAAAAGGCACATTTTTATGACCTATTGCGATTGTCGATCAGCAATCGACTTTTGCAGTTTCTTGGACGATATACAATCGACAGTCACAATAGAGATGTTTAACTTACAATTTCATTGCCAATTGCAGATATTGTAGCTGCAAACTTGGAGAGTTCTTTGCCCTCCACGTACACTGGCTGACCACGATGGAACCACCGTCGCTCATATAATAGCTTTCCGTCTTCTATTCTCGTCTCGACGAAGGTGTTGTTTGGTTCCGATAAGAGTAAGCCTGGGGTATTACTCGTGAGAGACCCGACTCCATTCTGAGACATTGCTGAACAACACACGGTAGTTAACAAATGACTTTGCGGAACAATGCGAAAATGTCTTACTTGGGGTCATCGGTTTTCCCCGACTGATGGACTTTAAATCACTATCTATGTCTTTGTCTTCCAGGAGATAGACCAGAAGCTGTCCAGTAGCTGGTTTGCGCCTCTTTTCTACAACTGGCATGGGTTCGTTAGGGCGACGTCTAAGTTTTCTCGTCACCGTTGGCTTAATCTGTCGAAAGGGAAAGCTGTTTACGCAGCACTTTAATAGAAACACACCACTTGCCTCCATCGAATCACTGGTAAGTTCAAGACTATGACGTTCATTCTCGATAAGTTTCTTCTTATCTTCAAAATCTGTTAAAATATTATCTTTCAAATCGGTCTGTAAGAAAAGGAATGAATTTGGGGAATGATGTACCACAAATAGAAAACGAACCTTCTTCTCATCATATTCCTTGAATGCAGCTTTCTTTTCTAAAATGTAGTCTCTTTCGACACATTCCCTAAGGTAATCCCGATAGATCTCGTTTAGTCGCAGGCGTTCTCTATATTGGTTTTCCAGTTTTTTCACTCTTTTCACATATTCTGGATGACAACGAGACTTGAGTTCGTCGACTTGCTTATTAAGATTTGCCAATTTGTCTTGATACATTCTAAAACAAAATATATCATATTTAGCATTTTGTTTACGAAATCGAAATTAGATGCCAACTCACTGTTCTTTGATTTCCATGGGTTCATCATTGCTGCGATTGTGGTTCCTGAATTCTGTTTCACTCGCTTCTTCTGTATCTGTAAAAAGGAAAGTACAGATAAATTTACTGCAGATTTTAATTTTCTATGTAGTTTTACCTTCTTCACTATCGTAGAGGTTTGGCTCAAAGTTCGTGTTTCTGGAATCATCATTGATGTCTAATCGGTCGTCATCGTTAAGATCATAGGAAATGCTGTTTCCATACCCATGATGCGACATTATTACACAGATTTTAATGAAGCACAAGAAAACAAGTTACTTTTGTTTTGTGTTTTTTGCAGACGCTTGATTTAAATCGTAGGTTATGGATTGGTAGGGATAAAAACATTTTGGGAAATGTCAAACATGTCAAACGAGAACTTAGTAGCCTTTAGCCGACATCAAGATCAATCTATTTATCCAGAAGCTCTTAGCTTGTAGGTTGTAGGTGTTCATGGGTAGATTATGTGAAACTAATCCTTTTTTAAAACTTGTAAATTTTGAATTAAAGATTAATTTTAATTTGTGATTCTAAGAAATTTTACGTTTCCAAAAACGTTCTTCGTTCTCAGCAAAGCAAAGTAAAGTAGGATTTTCAGCACGCAATAACAACAACTACGCTCTACTTGACACTTCGAAGTTCGCAGTAGTTTCATTAGTGCTGAAAATCTTACTTTACTTTGCTTTGCTGAGAACGAAGCTAAAAAAAACACGCCTAATGTAGAAACATAAAAAATGTATAAAAATTACATTTTTCAGCTGCTGGCAGGCAGATTTTTTTTTTTACATTTTAAGATTATTTGAAAATAAATTCGTTTGAAAATTTGTGGTTGCTTTGCAAACAATTGCTACCTACCCCTTTCGTAATACACTTTCAGTCTCTTTTACACATAGCTGACTTTTCAACATGATAAAAGTGAGGAAAAAATGGCTTAAGGGAAATTGATATTGAGAAATTAAACCAATCAAAGGCCTAAAATAATGTTACCCCATTAGAATGTAGCAAAATCTTGTTATGAATTCAACGTTTCTTGTGATTCCCTATTTATTCGAGACTCGAATTCAATTCTATCCACTTTGGAGGTTTGGCAGCACCATTGACGGTCAGCTGTTAACTTAAACGTCATCCTCCATTTTCATATATATTTGCCTGACAGCCTAGTTTTTATTCATGGACAAGAGTGATTGTGTGTCGTTCGCGGAGAGCAAAGTCTTTTTAGCGTATTTCAGTTAATTCTCAATAAAAATCGAATTTAATAAACTTGTCCAGAGTAAGAATCAGCACCTAACAGTCAGTCATGGATTTTGGAGCGCTGCTTCACGTTGCTAAAAAAAATAGCGAAAGTACTAAACATGCAGATGTGAGTTGAAACATATTTTTCATTTTTTTCTGGAAATTTTCCAACTTTTATTGTAGTAAAAACACAAAAATACACAATTTATACATTTGAACAAACTATACTATGATATAAACCATTTTTAGTTGATTCTTCCAATTGGTTTATTCCGAAGTATATTTACGTTTTCCTACTTTTCTTTTTTTTTGCAATGTCTAGGGGAAATACTACAGCACAAAATTTGCTCCGCCGAAAAAGGAATCAAAGGATAAAAAGCTCTCAAGCAACATTCAAAAGTTTCTAGCAAAGAAGGAGAGGGAGGAACTGGAGCGATCGCGCATTGAAAAGCAGAAGCGCGATCAGTTGTTGGCCCTGCGCGATGATAAGTCCAAAAATAAGATCAGAAAAATGTTAAAAGTTATAAAATCTGCCAACAAATCAGTGCTGGACGATGCGGTTGACACCGAACACACGGCGGTAACTCGTCAGGGTCCAGATCAGCCCGACGCAGATGATTATGGCTATGTATCTACAGAAGCGAACGCGTTCTATCAGAAGTACATAGAGAAAGTGAAAGATGTAAAAGAAGACAAACATTTTGCCCCCAGTCGACCAGCGTCCAAGACCGACCTCGCCAGTACAAAAGACCGTGTGAAGGCGGCTATTGAACGTGAAATTTTAGAAAAAAGCTTGCCCCATACGCGTGTGAGAACGTCCGCTCCAAAGCTAGCCTCCGCATTGACGACAGGAGCTATTTCGGGCTCATTAAAGCGCAAAGATATATATGACCCAGATGCGGAACGGGAACTCGAAGAAAGAAAGAAACGCGAAGACGAACAGAAAAAGACGAAATCCAAAAAGCCTCCACCTCCCGCTCTAGACTTTCAGGCACTTTTAAAGCTAGCTGAAAAGAAACAATTTGAGCCACTAGAAATAGTTTTGGAACCGAAAAAAAAGGAACCCGAACGATTGTTAACAAAAAAAGAAAAAAGGGAGCAAGAGGAAAAACAGCGCTTTATGGAGGAGAGAGAACGACGTAAGAAAGAAATGGAAAAGGGTGGCCGGCCTGAGCGACAGAAAATGGAACCCAACAGCCGAATTCCAAAACTCAATCAATCGGGCTCAACTATTCCAACTAAACCAACATCTAGCATCACCACACCAGGGAGCAGTGCATCAATAGCGGGCAGTGCTAAGTCCGCCGACACGAAGCATCCAACTTTTAAAAAACCCTCTGCGCCAAGTTCCACATCAAGTTCAAGTTCAAAAATCTCACACCCAACGGTGAAAACTTCCTCAACTTCACCAGCATCCAGTAGGCCATCATCAAACGGAGCGACTGCATCCCGAGAAAAATCCAGCCCAAAGCCGTACCCGGTTAAGCTTTCAGCGAATGTATCTAAGCCTGCTCCCAAAGCTACGCCGTCGAGTGTTCTGCCGAGCGCCAAATCTTACAATGGACCAACAAGGGAGTTTCCACCGAAAGATTTAAAGGCTTCCACAGCGCCCAAAACCAAACCACCGCCGGTAGCTCAAAAGACCAGGCAGTTTCCTCCGCAGGATGTCCGGCGGCCCAGCAAGCCATCAGAGAAGAAACCCCAAGGCTTGAAAAGTAACTACGACTACGACCTAATGCAATTTTTAAGTCATATACATTGGTGTTCTTTCAGGGAGAATTTATGACGATGAGGATGAAGACGAGTACGACTCGGAGCTGGATGACTTTATCGATGACGGTCCTGACGAAGAGGACTACTCTTCACATATCAAAGCTATTTTTGGTTACGACAAGTCTAGGTATGTCAACTATTCAAAACCATTTTCATTTTATGCTTATCTCTTCAGGAGCTAATGATTGTACAAAGTGCGTTTCGATTGAATGGTGACCCTTATGCCGGCGGGCTCAATCGGGTCTATAGTGATCTCCTCGTTTTTGCAATTCTTATCTTCTGCCCTTAGATAGGATTTATAGACGAATAGTAAACGTGCTTTAGTGTGGAAGCTACCGAATCAAATGATATGCTCCGCTGTTCATTGGTTATTCCCATAATCATAATTATGATGTCTAGTGTTCCGTCAGAAATCCCTGTACGGATGCATCTGAGTTCTTGATATGTAATTGTAAATGGTGTGTGGTTATTTATGCTATAAAGAAATTCATGAACAGTTCGCTTCAGTTGCCGGAAGCGCTTAGACTGTAACACAGGCGAAAACTGCAACACAGATCTTTTTTTGTCTTGGCCATCGCCTTTGATTCATCGATTTGCTTCAACAGTCAACACTAGCTAATCTTTAACTCCTGTGTGCGGCTTTCTAAAACCATAATATGAAACATTTTAGCATGATTTTGTACAGCTCGTCTCTATAACATATGATCTTTCCAAGGCAACAATCAAATTGATGAGTGAAAATGTGCTAAGGACATAATTACATTGGATGCTTTCCCTATAGTTGCCCAAACATCCGAATATAATAACGAGTGTTGCAAATTTATTTATTTTTAGATACAGAGATGTCGACGAAGATGATGCAGGTATGGAGTCCACCTTTGCCCAGCAGATGCGTGAAGAGTATATGAGTAAAAAGATTGGTGAGTTATTCTAAAATTATTTGAAACACACCACACAACTTGTCGATTCAATTTGTAGGTATAATGGAGGATTTGGAGGATATGCGTCAAGAAGCAGAAGATAAAAAACGGAAAGCGATCATCAAAAAGAAAAAAGGGCGGTGATTTGGATTACAGAGTGCTTACGTATCCGCAAATGCAATTATAGGGCAAAAGCAGCCCCCCCAATCATAATAGGTTCAAAGTGATATTTATAATTAATTGTAATTATATTTTCTTTTCTCTTTCTTTATTTTGAAATTTTTCATTCTGTTGAATATTTGCTTACTATCTGTTAAAGATCTTGTGTGAACATGACATGAGCCCCTATTAATCAATTTCGACCGCATTTACTTTCGTACTATATATTTATTTGAATTTACTTCCTAGGACTAGGAAGGTACAGAATAAAACAAAACTCAACGCAAATCAAACCTAGCAAAAATTTAAATCCGGTCGGAATTGAGGTATTTAACTTCATTTTATAAATATGCAATCTCTTTCAGTTAAAAGAGAATCTGGTTGAATAAAGTAAAACACAGTTTTTGTTAAATGAATTGTAATACCAATAATAGACTTTAAGACTACATTTTATATATTAAAAACTATGGTACTATCTGTATGTACTACTTATAACAAAATATATATCTAAATAACCGTGGCCAATAAAACAAACACCAAACTAGTTTGGAAATTATATTTTTGTGACTAAAACGATTCATTGAAAAATTATTTCTTAACTCTACAACAATCGGGAATAATAATTCCCACGGATTGTTTTCAATTCAGCAATCTGATTTACATTGCTGACAAGGAAACATTTCCATCGGAATTTGTTCACGATACACCTGAATGTACAATCTACTCCAGCGTCCCGCTATTCAACAGAAAACATTTCAAATCATTTCATAACGAAAAATATTGCATTGCTTTTGGTGGTATTTTGCGAAAGCTTTGTTGAAAGTACCGACAAGATGTCCCCTATGTATAGAAGCGTTTGGATTTACTGTGCATATCTCTCTTAAATCGGCCTTAGTTCCTTGGAAAGTTTTGATGTAAGTCGATTTTCTGAACGTTAAAAATCAGCTCGTGGGTCGACTTTCGTTTGGTTTTCGAAAATTCATAAACAAAATATATCAATATTTTTCGTCAATTCTTAAACATTTTTTTTTTTATATAAAAAGTTACTTTTGCTATACCTATTTGATGTCTATCTTGAAACAAAATGGAAATGGAAGAAAAATTAGAATATTTACAATTGGACTGGAATAAGAATTCATCATTATGTGGTTCATGCAATCTCGAAGCGCAGCAACACTACATTTCTTTTCAGTAAACTTTTTTAATGGATTGCCACATAAAAAAGTTTTTTTTTTGTTTTTTGAGTCCCAACACTTCTTGCAAATCTTCATTTTTACCCATAGCTGTTAATCTGACATTTCCAATTGGTATTTTCGGAGATTATTTAAAACGTCTCTCGAATGTATTATAATACTTTCTTCGGTGTGAACTAGCCATTAGGAGGGTATAAATTGTTCCCTTTTATAAAGTGACAGGTCCCACTGCGCCCTGCAAATCACTATAAACGTCAAAATTGATACGAGATTTTCCATGGTTTGCATTGCATGTTTCCTTCGTAACCTCGTGTGACGACGACTGCGTTCTTCATCGGCTTGAAACATTTTTCTTTTTAGTTCGGCCGATTTTGTGAACTGATAATAATAAAAATCATATGTTCATGAATTAAAAATATTCCATAAGAAAAAAAAAATTGTGTATTATTGTATAGATCAAAGTAGAATGAGTGAAAATCGCGAACAACTTTTGGAATTGATCAAGAACCAAGGAGAAGTGGTCAGGAAGTTAAAAGCTGCCAAGGAGCCAAAAGAAAGGGTGAGGATTCGTCTGGATTTTTACATATATAACCTACTTTCCAAAAGTTACTTTTTCTTTCATGACTAACATGTCCCATTGCTGCTTGTACGCAATAATAAGAAAAATCTGCTTTGATGTGCTGGCAAATCAAGCTCATGCTTTCACAAAGAAAAAACGAAAAAAGAAACAGCTTTGCACGAAGATGTAGGAAAGGAACTCATTAGCTCTGATGTATATTGCAATAATGAACCAACATTTCAGCAACTTTTGATTACTCATTGTGCTCCCGACTTCTTCAACAACACTAAACAAACGAGCGCGAGCCACTTACTACACGTTAAACGCTACATAAGAAACCTTGAGGGAAAAAAAATGTATCATTACTCTGCCTGGAGTGTCCAGCCAGAGTGACTGGTATTCTGCTATATACTTAGATCTACGTAATCTCAAACGGTTTCAAATGCATAAACTTCTCTTTTGATATAAGTGAGAGTAAATCGAATACTTTGTATGGGAAGTGGAACAGTCGGACTTTATCGACCTTGGGGGTTTATTTGTTGTGATGACGCGGACTATGCAAAAATCATTTCATTTGGTATTCAAAAACACTTCCGTTAAATTTCAAGTTCAGTCAAAGTTATTTTGTAAGATAGGTATTCAAATTTAATTTACTGCACTACCTAAAATGGGGCTCGTCTAGGTAGATATACCATGTACCGCAGTTATGAACAAACAAATGCAGCGTTGTTGGTCAGCGAGAGTGTTTAGCAAGAACTGGTTTTTGAATGGATACATTCACATGATCTTGTAACTTGAAAGGCACCAAAGAGTGGGCATAGAGCTTGTCTTTTCATCATACACAATCTAATGGCGTTTTCGATTGAAGAACGTAAGTGCCATTTCTACGAAAAGAGCAAATCTAGAAGTGCTGTTTCATTAAAATAAAGTGCGCTTTCAGGTCAATTCTTAACACAACAGAAGTGTCCGGAATATTTTTAGAGAATTGCCTTGAACTCACCAACACACACTAGCAAAATGTCAGATTGAAATGTGTGCTATTAGAAACAATTTTTCCGCTATGTGATCCGAAAATATACAATTAACCGTGCAAAATGTAAACTAAAATTGAAATATATTGATTTGGCTTGTTAACACAAGTAGCAACAAAAAACCAAATCTCACATACCTACGGTGTCTGCCACTATTACAAAAGCGCTCCAACGAATTTTATTGAAAAGAATTTCGGGGCAATTCTCTCGGATATTCAATGAAAAACGCCATAAATGATTCACATTGTATAGAAAGAAATGTCACCCTTGCATTCAAACAGTACTGCCTAAGACTTTTCTTTCTTCTACCAACATAAGTAAAAACCAACGCAAAACCGAGTTCGGAACTATCAAAGCCGTAATCGTCTTGACAAACTCGTGAAACCCTGAGCAGTTCCTTCCAGTGATGGATGTGATTTACACTCACATAAATTGGCTCATTTACTACGCGAAATTGCAACAGTTGGGTTGCACTTACGCATTTCAATGTGTAATTAAGACAAAAATTTAACGATGCATAATTTATACAATCAACTAGTTTCCCTATGCACTACCTCATCATATTTCTAGCTACTGCAGCTTGTTCATTTAAATCCTATTTTCTGTTGATCCTTGCGCTGCTGTTAACACATTTTCTTTTGCGGCTTTTCTTTTATTTTCAGAAGCACTTGTCAGTATTTCAAACTCGCATAATTATATCAGTTGTGTAGTCTAATTTATTCTTTTTCGGATCGGCGTCTAACACGTGTGAATTGAATTGTTTCAAATTTGGTGTGGTGTTGGTTTTTCAAAATTACCTCAGTTTCTTTTTGAGGGAGTGGTTAAAAATTATAAGTAATAACAATTTGTGAAAGTGTTTGTTGCATTTTGTTTCGATTCGGTGGGATAGGACGCAACATTTTCTCGCTTACAACTTTGCTTTTTAAAAGGGCTACCTGCTATTTTTTTGTTTTGTTTTCGTTTTGATTTAATTACCATTGCACTAATTTTCTTTATGTTAACTTTGTTTATTATTACTTTCGTGATCAAACTTATAACGAGTTCTAATCAGTTTCATTATTGTTGTTTAGGCTTAATCCGGGTCCTGGCACAAGCCGATTATCTATATTTTTTAATAAAAATGTTGCGTCATTTTGGCCGCCACCAGGCTTATTCGCGGTTGATTCAAAATTGTTTTCAATATCAACAAGCCAATTGTTTTCATAATTCAGTTAAACAATTTCAAACTCAAACTAGTCCAAATCAAAAGAACAACAATAATAATGATACTGATGATGAATCCATTGCACGGCAAATATCAAAGGTTAGCACTGCTACATTATTCATTTTATTAGACAAGCACAATTAGCGAAAAAAAAAACATATATCACGTTTAACATATTGCTTTTGTAGATTGATGCGGAGGTGTCGAAACTGTTGGCACTCAAAGCTAAGATTTCTGGAGAAAATGGACCGCCACAAAAGTTTACATTAAAGACTGCAAAGGGTACGCGGGACTACAGTCCCGAACAGATGGCCCTGCGACAGGGAGTTCTTGACAAAATCATTGCTGTTTTCAAAAAACATGGTGCTGAGTCCATAGACACCCCTGTATTCGAACTAAAAGTAAGTACGGCCCGATTTTTGTTTGTTTTCATTCAAATTTCAATAGTAATTCTAATGATGTTGACAGGAAGTTCTAACTGGGAAATATGGCGAAGATTCAAAGCTCATATACGATCTCAAAGATCAGGGCGGAGAAATTCTCTCGTTGCGTTATGATCTCACAGTTCCCTTGGCAAGGTATTTGGCCATGAGTAAAATATCAAGCATTAAGAGGTATCATATTGCGAAGGTATACCGACGTGATAATCCATCGATTGCCCGTGGCCGCTATCGAGAGTTTTATCAATGTGTAAGTCTCATAAACGTGTATTCAAAGTTTATACTACGTACTTCAAAGTTCCGCTAACAATAATTTACAATTGCAGGACTTTGATATTGCTGGCACATATGATCTGATGTTGCCCGATGCTGAATGTGTTAAAATCGTCGTTGAAGTGCTGGAGGGATTGGATGTTGGAGACTTTGTCGTAAAGTTAAATCATCGTCAATTGCTTGACGGTATGTTTGAAGCATGTGGCGTTCCTACTGATAAATTCAGAGCTATTTGCTCCACCGTGGATAAGCTGGATAAGGTTAGTTACTATACGTTTTATAAATATTAGTTCTCAATTGGAATAACTATCACTAAGCACACGTCCATACATGATTCTATCGAATAGGACAGTGGCAGGGAGTATTGTATTAAGTTTTTCACACAAAACAAATGTAGCAAGGACGGGTACAGAAACGGAACCCCACTCATGTCGTTTTTCATTGAATATTCGAAATCATTGCAGTAATTACGGTTGTTATGAACCAATTCATAATATTTAAGCTAAAGTTTACATTTTCACGCTTATTTTCATATTTTCGAAACAAAAATACTAACAATGCAATAAGTATGCGTTGGGGAGTTAAGAGCAATTCTTTCAAAATATATCGGACTCCTCTGACACTTTCTTCAACGAAACATATGGCGTTTACGATTGAAGAAAAGAATCGCCCTTTCTGTGAAAAGAGAAAATCTAGAAGCGCTCTTTCTATGTATTATATGATTCATCGAAAGCACTTCCATGTCAATTGTTAACACGACAGAAGTGTCCCGGATATTTTTAGAGAATTACCCTGAACTCACCAACACCCACTAGCAAAATGTCAGATTGAAATGTTTGTTGTGCTATTAGAAACAATTTTTTCGCTATGTGATTCGACAGTATACAATTAACCGTGCAAAATGTAAACTGGAATTGAAATATATGGACGTGGTCTAATAAAACAGTGGCTCCACCACTATTACAAAAATGTTCCAACGAATTTTATTGAAAAGAGCAATTCTCTCGGATCTTCAATGAGAAGCGCCAATAGGAAACATAAAAAGAGCACTTCTAGATTGGCTCGTTTGATAGAGAAAGCAATTCTTTTCATCAATCGAAAACGCCATAAATTGGGCCGAAACACACTAACGGTTTTGAAGATCTTGTCTAGCAGATACATATTCACACCAACATGATGTGGGTATACTTTTGGGTGTGCATTTTATAGGCTTTGTTTTTTTTTCAATACAAATTCAGCTTGGAGTACAAACTTGGTGGTTTCTTGATTTTTAAACATATTGTTTTTTTTTTTTTTTGTAGAGTCCCTGGGTAGAAGTTCGACGGGAAATGATCGAGGAAAAGGGTCTCGACGAAGCGGCGGCCGATAAAATCGGTGACTACGTCCAACTGAGTGGTGGTGCTGAGCTAGTTGAAAAGCTATTGCAAGACGATAAACTTAAATCAATAAAATCCGCTGTAAATGGCTTGGAAGGAATGAAGTTACTGCTCAAATACTGCGATGCTCTGGGCTTGAGTAACAGAGTTTGCTTTGATCTAAGTTTGGCACGAGGGCTAGACTATTACACAGGAGTAATATACGAATGTGTGCTGAAAGCGGAACCAAAGGTTGTACAAAATGGTGATGAGGCTGGAACAGTTGGATCTGTCGCTGGCGGCGGTCGTTATGACAACTTAGTTGGCATGTTTGATCCAAAAGGAAAACAGGTTCCATGTGTTGGCGTCTCCATAGGAGTAGAGCGAATATTCTCTGTACTAGAAGCCAAAATAGCTGCTAGAGGCTCTAAAACACGTACAACTGAAATCGAGGCATACGTAGCATCTGCCCATAAGGGTCTTCATGAAAAGAGACTACAAATCTTAAACCAACTATGGGATCAAGGCGTAAAGGTAAACAGTTTTTCTTTGCTTGATAATATTTATGCCAACAATTTAAATTCAATTCGCCCTAGGCTGAACACTCTTACAAGCTGAATCCGAAACTGCTGGTACAATTGCAGCACTGTGAAGAAAATGGCATTCCTCTGGCTGTGGTATTTGGTGACTCGGAGCTAGAGAAGGGCATTGTCAAAATTCGGGAGATCAAAACGCGCAAAGAAGAGGAGGTTAAACTCGAGGACTTGGCTAACGAAATAAAGAAACGTCTAAGAACTTCAACAATTGATTCATAAGCATTTCACAATAAACTGTATTTATTTATTTATAACGCTTTACCAATTTACTGAAACGGCATTAAGTTTGTAGCCTTTACATCAAACCAAACCAGAAAAATAAATCACAAATAGCAAATCAGCGAGACAACCAAAATCAAATGTTTTATTCACTCAATTAAAAAGTTATGATTTCATAAAAACTGTCTGTTTCAGTTTCTGTTTGATTGAACGATTGTTTTCTTTCAATTTTTCTCAGATTTTACTAAACAATCCGAGACGATTTCGTCGCCATGCCGGATCCACATCCAAAAGCCTTTTCTATAAATTTTATTAATCATATATCAAGACACTGTGAATCGGTAAAAATGAACGCTTTCCTAAAGACAGGTTTCCGGGTAAGTGCTTAAATGTTTAATACTTCTTTAATTTATTTCTTATTCAATATATGTCGGTTGTATAGTGATACATCTTGAAATGTTATGAGATCTGAGATCTCTACATATTATATATAAAGAGTTCACTGATGGTGGAGGGTGGATTTGAATAAAAATTAGAGTCAATGCTGTCTGGTGGTAAGATCGCAAATGTTGCCATCCAGGTGGAAAAGCTTAGCACCGCTTTAGATCGATGGGTTCATACCTTCTGTACCAGCGGATTTAATTATGGATTAGATATAAACCACATACTCTTGTCACTAGACTAGTGTAATTGTGGATTTGTCCCAAGTCATATTCGACGCTATAATGTGCAAGGGGGGGGGGGGGGGGCAAGCACAATCCGGGACCATTGAGCTGGTTGCGAGAATCAAATCAGCTTTTGTACAGGGCTGACACCTCGAGTATCATTGCGAAAGAGCGCTGGGTGCGATGGTAACTTTTTCTCAGATGGGTTTGTTTTGCAAGACCGAAAACAGAATTCCGTCTCCAGGTCAAGTCGTACGCGCCACGCATTTTTGTTTTTCTTCGATTAAATAATAAATGCAAATATTATGTGATCAACACATTACTCCAAAAATGAGTTATTGTTTCCTTCACCGATGTTTCTGTAGATGTAGAATAGAGTCGGCTCAACAATTCATTCACTTAATTCAATGTTACCTCGAACCGTGGGATATTCGATAACTTAGTGTAACCACTGTTGGTAGAGTCACTTCCCACGATACCTAATCCGAAAATTAAACGCCAGCGAGTTTGCAGCCAAAAACATCCCTCGATTGAAGGACTTCAAATGGAAAACGACGAAAAACTAAATCAAACAGTTTTTATCCCTGGTAGCACAAAGAATATTGAAATTGTCATATCTAGCGCATCCTCTCTCTCATTTATAATCCCCATAAAAACGGATTTATTGCGAATTATGGATTTCCTTTGCTACCCCTAATTCTCGTTCTCATACTTTTTTGTTAATGAAATGTTTCGTCACATGCAGTTTCTATAGAATGATTTGCCAAACAAGATTCGAAGGGAAAATTATGCATTAGTTTTCGGTAACCACTATAAATGCCATTGAACAAAAAAGAAACCTCAAAAATGTACTAAAGTTCCTATCGAAAAGTAAAAGGAGCAAACCAAACTAGTCACCACAATGATGACTTCGCTGCGGGACAGCTCTAAAACATCGCCTCGATTGGGGTGTGATAATACTTATTATTTTGATGTGCAGATATCTTTTCCTGCTGATAGGATTTTCTTTCCATGAAATGCGCTATCGATAAGCGTGCCCGCAGCGAATGTTGGTATATACTGTATAATGATTATAGCAATCTGCCTTTGAATTAAATTTCCTTGGGGGCTGAGTTAATATTTCTTATGGTACTTTAGTTTGTCAAAAAAGGATACAGTGGTGTTGGTGGTTTTTTGTTTTCAACCAGAAAATGCTTTTTGTCTAACTTTAAGAACGCAATTTAGAAGCATGCGATTTTTTGTTTTCGCTTTTACTAAAACAGAATTGGATCGTCATTTTGTAAAGCGAAAACGGTCAAACCCATTCGTACGCAACACTAAAACAAGGTATGGGAAATGTTTTAATTTTATAATTTGTTCGTTGGTTTCAGTGATAACATTTGATTGTTATCGCCGTGCAGAGTAAATAACGATTATTTAAGATCAGTCCTGACCTAATTCAGTTGCCAGCATGTAGCGCCTTTTGTCAAAGGGATACAATCATATAAATCCCATCACCAGGGAATTACGGAGGTTTATTTGAATTCAGAGGCGCTTGCATTTTGCTTCCGATATCTTTTGTTTTGCAAATGCTTACTGGTAAAGATTTATTTACAATAGAAACGATTCTAATCCTATTGTTCAATTACAGGGGTTGCGTGGTATTGCTGCTTGCATGCTTATTATTTTATCCACCATGCATTAAGAACCAAATGATTTCGAGGATATAATCAAAAGCCGAACATCCCTCGAAAAATGTTATACTGTCAATTACATGGAGGTGGTGCATTTTCGCGTCCCTTAGTTTTTTACACAAAATTGTATTTGTGCTAATTGGTACCATGGCAAAAGGGGGAAAGGGTGTGTGGATTGACTTTGGATTAGTCCATTCTTCTTTGTCTATTTTGTGTGAACAATTTTCGGGGATGGTAGGATGTACGTGTCCCTATTGTCCGTAGAAACAAATTACTTTTTTAGGAATTGTTGACAAATGTACCTACCAGTATTTTCCTGGTTAAAATGTTGATCGAATAGTTGCGGCTTGTAACTCTTTTTCCTTCAGTATTAAAAATAATCCCCACAATTAACGTTGAATCGAAAGCAGCTCCCTTCAAATAGGTGCTTAATAATTTTGTATGGAAGTTTACATACAAAGTAAAATGAAATTCCCTATCTTTGATTAGAATCAATTGGGATCCTCTATGGCTTAGAAGGATACAATTTTAAATATAGGTAGGTAGATCCAGTGGCGGATACAGGATTTTTTTCTGGGAGGGGCACAAAGGCCAGATAGGTGAAGATTGTACACCATGGTACCTATTGCATTGCAGTTTGTCTATGGGACTCATTCTTTATTAATGACATACAAGATTAACTATAAAGAATACTTTTTATAAAGGTTTAACAATGAAAAATTACATGCTTAATGACAGTTTTCTTTTATGTCGTTAATTTTACTTAATTAAGGCTAGTAAGGACCTGTTCCGGAACGAAAAATCCCATACAAAAATGACACAACGAAATCATGAACGATACATTTCGCTCTCCTTTTCGTTTTGCAATACGCTGCGAAATGTTGACGAAAAGTGGGTAATTGTAGCAGATTGCTTTTCTCTCTCTTTTCGCATATATTTATTGTCTGCGACATTATTTGCTTGCGAAAATTTGACATTTGTAATGCCAACTTACATAACAGAGCCACATTTGAAAAATCTTGGAGCCACAAATAGACAAACTCAAATATAAATATCAAAAGTGGGCATTTTTTTGTAATTTTTTAGGATAACTTATTCTGATTACACAACACATACTCATATTTGATAGACTTTTCTAGTTTCCATTTTCCAATGTTAACAAAATAAAAACGAATTCTTATATTAAATTTTTTTTGAAATGGTTTGCCATAGATTTTCAGTGCACGTGAAAAACAAGTGTTTTTTTGCGGCCGACTCAATATACAAAAGAACCAATAAAATTCGGATTTAATGTTCGATTTGGCAGCAGAAATCTGAAGTCTCAAGCTAAGATTAGACTGTATGCCAACTACGCATATGAATGCCAACAGGAAAATGACCAGATTAGCTGTCAAATGACCAAAATGTCAGAATTATATAAAACTGTATATTATACTATATGACCAAAACTACCAATATGGTCATATTTGCATTGACGGTCATTTAAGGCATTTGTTGTTTATTACCAAATGTTGTAGTACAAAAAAGACAACGAAAATGAAAATAAATCGCAATTCCTCGAACTCAAACACCGATGACAACAAAATAATTCTTGTTCCGTCAAAAATGCCAGCAATGCCATAACGAAATTTCAATAAAGTGGGGCATATAGGGCTTTATGCTGGCATTCGTGCTTATTGTCCGATTACACTATATGCTCTTTGGGCATTTTTATCTGTCAAATTCAGACTGGTCATATGTGGCATTTAGGTCATTAGAGCATATGAGATATGCCCATTACATTGTATGACCATATTTTGACAGGAGAACAGTCAGAAATTGGCATTTTATGACCTCTTGGCATACAGTCTAATCTCACCTTCAAATCAAAATCTGAAATGCCCAATCGAAAACGGCATAACTGTTTAGAAAGTACTACTTACTTTTACGAAAAGATTACATTCGCAATAGAAGTATGCATTTTTTTACAAATTCCTTAGCCGGCAAGTCGCCAAAAGCCTAGTATGCTGCTCGCGCTTAAATTAAGCTACCATACATTAATATCTCCAAAGATAAAATTAATCAAAGCAGTTAAGCCAAGCAGTAGGCAGTTCAAGCTAAATTTGTTAGCCACTGTACGAAAAATCTCTACAGAATTTAAGTAAGCGTATTAATGCAAAATACATTTTTCCACAGCTAAATGTTGATAGATCAGAGAAAATATCAGTATTCGCAACAAAATTTCAAACGAAAGCAAATTAATAGAATGGAGAATGGTTAGAAATTCGTTGTTGTTAATTTAATTTCTTTTAGAAATGGAATATATTAACGAGTTATGGAAGAGGTTTTTGAGGATGGAGCTGTTGAAGTACAAATAAAGAAACAGAACAAAGTCAATCAGCTTTACCAACACAGTTTTTTTTTTCTTGACGGAACTTACACTGTCAAAATAAGCGAACATTAGGCGAAGTGGTGGAGAGAAACATTGGACAGGCGCTTAATTTTAGCTTTCGTGGAACAGCATACTAGGCTTAACTTTAAAGTGAATTGCGTAAATTTGGATAAATCCAAAATGACAATGAAAAGTTCGAATAGCCAAATCAGAGATAAATAGACAGTGTTGATTAGCATCCTATTTGTGTATCAGCTAATGGAACTTTCCACAAATTATTTTCCGCTGCCTTTTCGCAGACTCTTCGCTGTCCATTTGGAGGTCACCGGAAAATTTCGTTCCGAAACAGGATTAAAGACAGAAATTCATGTGTATAAATCACGTATGCGTTTAAGCGCTTGGCAGAATCATGAGTACGTGCATACAAATTTCACCCACGCACGCCAAGATTCACATGTATTTCTAGCATATGTAGACATAGATTTTTCCAACAAATGTTGGAAAAGTGACTTTTATTTTCGCCCATAGGCGAAGTGTCTGTGATGTTTTGAATATGGAATGAGCAAGCAGTAATAACGTAGTTGGTATCTAATTGCAAGTGTTTTTTTTCGACTGGCCTGTGTCTGGGGGGCCCGTTCCAGCATGTTATATATAGAATAGGCTGCAAAAATCTCTTTGGGGAATGGATAAAAAAGATAATTATGCCTTTACAAATTAAAACTTAATTAATTACCTGCGATCGACTTATTTTTGAAGGCTAAAGCTTGGTACGCTGCTCGAGTTACATTTTTGCTCCCATACAAAATTCTCTCCAAAATTTAGCTGAGCTAAACTTAAGCGAACCCATTAAGCTGAGTGGTACGCAGCTCGAGCTAAATATTCAAACTTTTGTTTCAGAATGTACTGCATGTATCTGTCAAAATTTAGCGTGCCCATTTAATGGGTCGGCACATTTCCTCAAGCTAAATTGTGACAGATCGTTGCGTATTTGTTGTTCTGTTGCGGAAAAGTATGCAAGGATGATTATTACATGAACGAGAAGTACCTAGAATCAGAAGTCGTTGAAATAAGAGAGAATTACATTTTTGAAGAAGTTTTTTTTCAAAGAACAGCTGTTTTCTGTGCCACTTGTCCACGGCGTTCTTTATGTCAAAATTTAGCTAGGACTTTAGCTGATGTATGGAGAGAAAAGTCGGAGACCAGATACAATTTAGGTTAGCTCGAGCAGCGTTCTAAGCTTAACAAAAGAATATCGTCTGTATCTTAAATCTCACTCTTTATTTAAGCTGAATATATATCTCAGTCACGGAACGTTCATTCTATTCATCATTAATAACGGTAGGTATACATTTTCGCAAACTGTAAAAGAACATTATATCGGATATTCAGATCAGAAGGTTGCTTTTGCTGTACTCGTCCTTGTATTTCACGCGGAGCAGGAAGGCAAATAGAAAAGAATGGTCGAAGCGCAAAATTACCACCAGCCTAAACTGGAAGGGTCACGTGCCGTCTATTTCTTATCGTGGTGACGAACTTTCCATACGCCACGTGCCATCAACTAACTCATCTCCGAGAGTGCAATGAGAGTCATGATTTTAAATTTGTTTTCATTCGGTGAAGTATAATTCATCATCGCATTTTGGAAATGGCTATTGCAGCCCAAATAGGGGTGGGAACAGACCTGAATCATGGTTGCATTTTCTGAGTTCAGCTCATTTCAAGTTCATCGATGCATTGCTAATCGGTCCGCATTTTATGGCACTTTCTAGATTGTGCGGACGCGATTAGGGCGTACCGCACACTTCTTTACTCAGTAATTTAATTAGAAACTCTACTGCTACTGTGATACTATCTTGAACACGTTTCGCACATGACTTTTTATGTTTGCTCACTTCCAATACCGAGTCCCAACTCGCTGGCTGGATGTTTGCAAGTATATGTTACGTTGCCGAATTAAACGTAATCCTAATGCAATAAGGAACATCAATACTTGCATTTGACAAGCAATCTGCTCTGTTTTAGAGTTAAAAGAACGATGAACGGGAATCTATTTGTTCAGTTATTGAACACACAGAGCAACTTGGTGGAGGACAATTTCCTGTCAAAACATCGTTATGAACATATTTTGAAATTGATTTGCCGACAAGGGTTCCGCAAACAATGGACATTTGGGATGGGCCATTCCTTTGAATTATCTCCCATATATACGAGTACATAGGTAAACAAAACGAAGTTAACGTTGAGATGCAATCGAACAAATGCCCCCAGTGCTAGCAGAACTTTGAAGAATGCCCATAGTAACACATCTGAGTTATAAGAGTCACGCAAATTATTCCGTGGAGAAATAAAAACTTGTACGTCGTCTCTTTCAACTGGAAAGGGATATTTCCAGGAACAAAGTTTGTTGTCCCACATCGTTCACACTGGACGTAAGGGATTGTCTGTTTTTTAAATAATGGCTCCACGGGGACGTAACCCTTTCGTATCTGTGTACGGGCTAATACACTTTTTGTTTTTTAAGAAATCTGTGTTCGGAGTAATTTATCACCTGTCGACCTTAATTGGAATGTTAGATGTAGATGGGCATTTGACCGTGTTCTGGTCATGCGGTACTAATAAAATCCATTAGAACTTACAACTATACAGTATACCTAATTTTGATTTATCGCTCGTATAGTTTTGAAAACTATGCATGGTTGGGGATTGTGTGTCCCCAAGTATTAAAGTTTGCCAATTTTACACACCGGCCCCTTGTCGATTTGCCACCCTTTCCTTTAGTTTTGAATATAAATGCAGACGCCGAACTGTGTTTCGCAAACAACCCTCAGACCGCCAATTTATTTTCTGCAACTGTACACGGTCTTACTTCAAAATACCACAACGAGTGCAGTAAAAACGTGATTAGGACCCCTTGTGTTGCTGTCAGGCAATGAAAAATTATTTTTTGATTCCATCAGATTGTAGGGGGTTCTCTTATTGAGTTTGAGTCTCAAGACTAACAAAAGGAAAAAGGGTTCACTTGTGGCTTACCCGTTAACGTGTTTAAGATAAATAGCCTTCATCCGTTGTTGTTGTGCACTTCGTGTGATATCAAATTTAATTAAAATTTATTTGAATCCGAGAAAGTGAACTGAATACTTATGAGCAAACAACTAGCACGGTATCCAGTGGCAGAAAAGAAAAAAAAAACTGAATCCTTCGTCCTTAAATTAAATCATTGTTTGCGCAATTGCTCACCGCAAGCAGGAAAAAATCAAGTCCATTAATCATTCGTCGCAGTCTTTCTTTGTTTCCTTTCTTCGAATATGAATGACAGAAAAGGGGTTGCTTTTCAATAGTCCGATTAACCATTGACAGTGGACTGGGTCTGGGTGTCAACATCTTGGAAAAATTATACACACTTGTATTTGATTTGAATAATTTAACTATAGAGGTAAATGGTTGCATAAGCACTCGTTCCATACAGAATGAAATTCCGAACTAGTTTTTATCATATTGATGACGATTATTGAATGGCCCGGGGGCAGATTCCGTATATCAACGATCATCTTTTTTGAAACTTTGATCACAAAATTAAGTTATATTCTGCTCGTATTTTGTTGACAAACGTCAGCTTTCGTTATATTTTTGGAAAATGAACTGGATTAAGCTCTCCAACTTCTAATTTTAGCACTTGGTTGTTAGTTTTGGAGGTCTATCGTTTCGACGATAATCGTCTGAAAAGTTACGGAATGAGTGCCCTGAATTTAAAGTTGCATTTCGACCTAGCAAATCGTCATATTTTAAGAGCCCTAAACTGATGGAAACAAAATTTAGTCCTATTTAAGGTGCCTGGTAACGTTGCTACAGCAATAGATGTATCACCGTTTGAAAGATAGGAACGCAGCACAAATGATCACGTAGCGTCCATTTGAGATTTAAGTCCCTTATAATCGATATCTCGGTTTAAGTTGCTGTTGGTTTTGTTGTATCAATCTGTGTCTGGCACACACCATGTGTCGAACAATTGAAGACAAATTGGACTTCTTTTGATTATTGCTTATTGCGTCTAGAAGGTGGCGCATAAGTAGCGTTTTGATTTAATTATTAAATCCTTTTTTTCGTATTTTTTTAGATTTAACTTTGTAAAACTTGGGAAATTTATAATGGAACAACTTTAAGTTGTTAAATTTCATTTTGAAAGTTGTCATTGAATTATTCAGGCACAAAGACCATACCCTTTACGAGATTTGTTTCATGTTCGAAATGCGCCCAGAGCTTTAACAATTTACGGATTGCATAAGCTTTTTCAGCAACAAGGGGCTGTCCTTGAACTGGAGGAGTTCGCGTGCAGTTCGAGATGTTGGGCTGATTGCTCGGTTGCAAGGAAGTACTGTGGAAAACCCCGAAACTTTCACTAATGTCGTTTTCCATTGGGCAAAAAGAAGCGTCTGGGAGAGTCCGAAATCGAAAAAATCACTTCTGAAACCGTTCCATTGGCACAAAAAATACTCTTCTGGGGATTCTGAGGAAAGAATTCCGCTTCTCGATTTGAAGTCAGAATCCACTCAAGAAGCACTCACACAAATGTAATTTATATATTTTATACAAGTCAGCTGACAGTCGCCGTAGATTATTTTTCGGCATTTCACCAATACTTTTGTGGGTTCAATCAGATGCAGTTTTGTTGTTCCATTGGATCACCGAATGAGTGGATCCCCGAGTGAAACCAATGGAAAACGACATAATGGTTTCAGCTGATATAGACGGTCCTTGCAAATAATTCCACGGCACTTACATCTTTTCCATATAAGATCCGATTGGTTAAAGCCAAATGATCCACAAATACGCATTCAATTTGCTCGACTATTTCTAGAATTCTTCTGTGAGTGCAACGAGCAGATTCACAAAACTCAAAATGAGCGGTGAAAGGCATTTTCAGCTCAATAGTAATGTAAATAAACAAAGTTTCAGAACGCGGGGCACCCATAGCCAGAACTGAAAAACAGTTGTTGAACATCAAATGCACCAACTTTGATGCAGAGTATTTGATGTGGAATAACCTCAAAAAGGATCCATGGTCTATTAATCGAAAGCGGCGGTAGGTAAATGTGGATGGTATTTGTTGTGTTTTTTGTAATTTAAACACGAACATCAATTATAAAATATATTTCGCCTAAATGGCGCCACAAAACAATTTAACGAAACGAAAGATAAAATTGGAATGTATAATCCATTGAAGAATTAACTTTGAACGAAAGGAAGCAAAATATGGATAAAGTGATGCCAAATTACCGGCAACAATGCCGGGGTAATGATTGAATGTTTTGTTCTGTGGGAAATTTTTGGCGATCGAATAATATCGCGTTTTTCTGATTTTTACTGCGGCAGTGGCCGGCAGTTCGCCCGATTTAATCTTTACTAATAAGTGCATATCAATTAACCATTAATTTGGAACGAAAGCAATATATAGATAAAGTGATGCCAAATCAACAGTATTCAATGCCGGGGCAATAATTGAATATTTTGTTAGGCCAAAGGTAGAGACCAATTCAGAACAGTGGCTCCAACAAGATGTAGCCATAGTTAACACAGTTCATTCACCTATGGCTCTTCAGAGGAACATTTTTGGCGATCGAATAATATCGCGTTTTTCTGATTTTTACTGCGGCCACTGCGTTCGCCCGATTAAACGATCTTTTTCTCTTGGGCTTTCTACAGGATACAGTGTGTGGTGTGCCTATATTCCAAGACCATGCAACAGCTGAAGTTCAATATCCGCGAAGAGGTGAGGGTGCTGCGACCTGAGATTCGAAGTAAAGTGATGATGACTTCCCTAAAAAAAGAGCACATTATAGGTCGAAGCAAACAATGGACACCATTTGAGAGATATTATCTAAAAACCAATTACCAAACAATACGTCTAAAGTTTTATAGCCAAAGTTAAGAAAAATCAGGAAAATCAGGTTATGTATAAAGCTAAACTTTTCTATAAGTTGTATTAAAAAAATAAAAAAAATTTGCGGCCCTACGATCTAAGTCCCAACTGGAACTAACTCCCACTTCTTCTTCATCTCTCCATTTAAACGACGATCAGACCACTTTACTGCATTCCTCTGGTCCGCCTGTGGGGTTCGCCATGGAACTAACTCCCACTAACCAAAACGAACTAAGTCCAAGAAAATTTGGGATTTAGTTCATATGAACTAACTCCCGCGATTTTTAGGAACTAAGGCCCAATTAAGAATGAACTTTGCCCAATATACGAATTTAATTCATTCTTATATTGGGACTTTGTTCCTAAAAATCCCAATATTGGGACTCAGTTCCAAATGAACTTACTCCCAAATTATTTAAAATAAAACGAAAATTCACAATTGTCATTTAGCTCACTTTTCCTATCCATAAGGATAAAGAAAAAAGGATAAATTTGTTAGAAATGTAAAACATGCAATAAATTAGAATTAAAACCACTTCACCCACAATGTGTGACCATTTTGAATGCAGTTTTGGCGAATTTATCTTCTAGACTAGTGCAAAAAAGACAATCAGCGGAATATGTATGATTACATTGCGATATGTACCAGAGGTATAGGGTAGAGAAAACATGTTTTTGAGCAAATTTACAAATTTGACGATTGGTATCTTTCGCACAGTGCCGACCACATCTCTGTGCACTTTCATTCATTTATATATTTATGTTAAAAACAAAACAACATTCTTAGGAGAAAGTGATGCGATGGGATGCAACAAGCAATCTGAAATGTGATGCTAGAAGCGACATATGAACTCATCCACAGAAGAAGAGTTTTTAATGAAAAATTAAGAAAAGAAAAAAACATTTTTTTTAGAGTGTTGTACAAATTGTTTAATTAATATTCTTGGAAATATTTTATTTTATATTGAGGAACACGAGCAGCACAACTTTATTCTACCTCAATGTGTTTCTTTTCCTCAAAAAACAAGGCAAACAACAAGTATGAATGCATCGCTTTCTCACGCTAGTGTGCGCGAGGCCTTAAGCTTAGTTATACACCTGTATATATCTACAACTTGTTTTTAAGTATATAAAGGGTTTTCCAATGAGAGGTGTTATTGTGAATGACCCACTATTTCGGTAGCTGTCACTTTTGAAGCTTTTATTCTTTGACATTTGACAAGTAGAAACTACGCCGTTACTAAAAATGTAACCATACACGCTTAAACAACGCATTGAAATTATTAAAATTCACTACAAAAATGGTAAAAATCTTGCAGTCACAGTTCGCAAAACTAAAGCATTTTTTGGTCGTCCTGAAGCACCTAGCCAGACCGCAATACAGAAATCGGTGGAAAAATTCGAGCTGTTGGGACAAGTTAGTGATGTGAAGAATAAAACCCGTGCACGTCGCTCAAGAACAACTGAGAATATTGCTACTGTAGCCCAAAGTGTTGAAGAAAAGCCAGGTTTGTCCATTCCGCGTCGTTCTTTGGAATTGGGTATTCCACAAACGTCATTACACCGTATTTTGCATTAAGACTTGGGTCTTAAGGCTTATAAGGTTCAGTTAACACAAGAACTCAAGCCGGCCGATCATCACAACAACGTCGTGTTTTTGCTGATTGGGTCCTTGAAATGCATGAAAATGATCCGGAATTCTATCGAAAAATCATCTTGGCTGATGAGGCCACCGAGATCTTGTGATTTAACACCTTGCGACTTCTTCCTTTGGGGCCACGTGAAAGATAAGGTCTACGCCAACAGTCCAACGTCGTTTCAAGACCTCAAAGATTAAATTCGTCAAGCTATCGAGGACATAGGGCAGCCACTTTGTGATTTGGTTATGGAAAATTTCACGAAAAGGATATGGCTGATGTTGTTTTTCATTATTAACGGTATACCTTCCTCTTTATTATGAAATAAACATCCGATCATTTATCTCAAAAAAATGGCATTTTTCTTTGAATACCAAAATAACACCTCTTATTGGAAAACCCTTTAGTAGTGCGATAGTTGCCATAAAGCAGGACTTTCTAAGGCCAGGTCGCCATACAAATGAAAAAAAAAAACAGAACCCAACAAATCTTTCTTCCTCGCAAATATCCGAAAGTGAAACTCGCTTTGGGAAAGCTTCTTTGATAAGGCCAGTACCTTCAGTGCGTGCCAAATTAAATTAAATATCAAAATTAAAAATAATCAAGTTCATACCGCTTCTATACTGATATAATAAATTTAAAATTTACGATATGTAAAAGTTAAGTAGTCTAAAAAATGCAAGTAAAAATGGAGTAAAGAAAACTTCGTCCAACTTATTGTTAATATACTTTTATAGTTATATTTTTTTTATATTTTGGCTGCACACTTTCTTTACGCCACAGATAGTCAGTACTTCCTTAAGATTACGAGCTTTTATTCCTTCACGCTCATTTCGCTCACGAAAATCAATTGACAATTTCGTATGATGACTGTGGTCGAATCTTATTTCAATTAGGGTCAATTTAATTCCAATGAAGAAAAATGTGTTCGCTACCAGAATACTAATTCAAAATTACATGGATCCTTTAATTGCTGCTTTCTTCCAGACCTCACCTACCTCATATACGGTTGCTTCAGCTAGAGCTAATTTAGTCCATTTTTACCACCATCCCCGTTCCACCCCCAAGCGAAAACAATGACGACAGCAACAACGCACCAAAAAAAAAAAAGCCGATGAAAAAACGAAAATTGCTTTTAATACCCGGATGTATAATGTCACAATGGCAAATACTCATTTTTTGTCTGTTTAGGTTTCCCCTGTATTTGTTTCTGTTTTGTGGGGTGGGTTAAATGCTCTCTGATTCTTCTGGCTTCCTGTTTTGGTGAGGGCATCGCATGGTGACACCCTTCAGCTTCAATGTTATTTAACATTTATTTATTTTGCGAACGATTTTAGTGGGGTATATTCTTTTTCCCACCGCTTGCGCCGCGCCACCACCACCACGTACCATATCATTCCCACAGGATGCGAACAAAAGAGATGACTTATTCCATTTTTTATGGATATGTCAACCCGCTGCCGTTTGTGATGTGATGTGGCGAAGTGATTTGATTAGATACTGCTCGTCCCTCTCCATGGTATGCTCCACTGTTTGGGTGATTTATTGTTTGTCGATGTTTGGTTCACTTCTGTGACGATTGATTTGTCTTCCTTTGTTTGGCAACTCTTCAAATGACGTACGGTTTTCCTTGAATTCAAGATCAAACTTTATATATAAACGAGAAAGATATTCTTAATAGGAAGTTGCCACAGAGAATTTAATTGCCGAGTGTTAAATTGTTCCCTGCCCCAATAGTTCAGTACAAATGCCAATAGATGGATAGCTCTTCGTAATTAATCGTTTGTTCAAATACTGTAAATTGGAGCAAATCTTACAAGCAAACAGTGGAGGGGACGGAACTGAGCTTCGTCGCCCATTTCACAAAAAAGAAGAAATAAAGGGGTACATCTATTTTCAGAAATAACCGGACATGCGGGTGAATTGGCTTAGACTCATGTTCAGGTTTAATTAGAGCTGCAAATGTAGGGAAGCTGCGTGTACCAAAGGGCTAAACTGATTTCACAGGAAAAACAAAGAGCCATTTCAGCGACAAAAGCCACCATCAAAGTCTGATAAGAAAGAATACCTCTAAAGACTTACCTCTATTACCGGGTTAGTTTCAGCATTTGCCGTCTAAAGTTGTAACATAGGCTAAGCGGTAAAACAAGTTAAAACAAATATTATGAAAATTTGTTTCACTTGTTTTTCATAAAAACCACTTTTGACGGTTGGTGATCCTTACAAAAATGAAGCAACTATTGTAATACTAAACACTATATAAAAAAAACTTAAAATTTCCAGGGGAACCTTTTATTTGTTAGCTGTTAAAAGTTACTTTCTTTTAACCCGTCTTTCACTACTCCTTCTGTAAATAGTGACACATTAGTACTCATCGACTGTTGAATTTAAAAAAAATAATAATGAGCGAAGAGTGCACATAATACACAAAGGCTATTCTATAAAAGTTATCAACTCGTTACTCAGTAGTTGCGTCAAATTTTTGTATGCTAACTGACGTTTACTAACTAACTTAGTTGTGCACAATTGTTCATTAATATGGGCGTATGTTTTTTTGATGCTTTATTCTAAAATAATATATGAATGAGCTAGTCGACAGAAGGTTGGCTATAAATACGAGTATGCGATGACAAGAGTGAACAGAGGTCGCCCTTGGTTCATTACGTGTCTTTCTGTCTGTCTTCACCAGTATAAGTTAACACAAAGCGCAACAACACAACAAAAACATCTTGCTCATAGTAACCACTACCCAGCAAACGCACAAAAAATTCTTTTGCACATAAGCCTAGCGGTGTCCTTCAACAAAAATATGCACATAAGCCTAGCGGTGGTCTAAAAACCAAAAAAATTGTTTTGCACTGGTAGAAAGACTATTCAAAAAAATTGTTTTCAAGTAAGATCTTGTGGTGTGATAATGTTGTTTTGCACCCGCAATATAACTATGCAAAAAAATGTTTTTCATGTTTGGGCAGCTACCCGCGTATGCGTCTACGAGACCGATAGTAAATTTAGCACAATGCATTGGGGTCAGTGGTAGAAAATGGTCCAAGCTATCAAGAGCTCGTTAACATAAGTAAAGGGTGATTTTTTAAGAGGTTTAGAACTTTTTTTTAAAAAAAAACACAAAAAATTCGAAAAAATGAATGAAATATTTATTTGAATCGATAGTTTGAACCTTGCAATTTAATGTTTAAAGATAATTTCATGCAAATGTTGACCGCGGCTGCGTCTCAGGTAGCCCATCCGCTGAGTTCAATTTTGGCATACTCTTTCACACATATCGGCCGGTATCTCACGAATGAATGCATGGATGTTGGCTTCCAGTGCGTCAATCGAAGCGGGCTTGTCCCTATACACATTAGCCTTGGCATACCCCCACAAAAAATAATCTAATGGTGTCAAATCGCACGATCTAGGCGGCCAATTGACCGGCCCGAAACGTGAAATTAACTGTTCACCAAACTCGCCTCGCAATTGCGCCATTGTTTCGCGTGCTGTGTGGCATGTGGCACCGTCTTGTTGAAACCACATATCATGCAAGTCAAGAACTTCCATTTCGGGCAAAAAAAAGTTTGTTATCATCGCTCGGTAGCGTTCACCATTGACAGTAACGCTGCGATTCGCATCATCTTTGAAGAAATATGGCCCAATAATGCCGCCGGCCCATAAACCGCACCAAACAGTGGCTTTTTCGGGATGCATTGGTAGCTGTTGCAATGCTTCTGGCTGATCTTCACTCCAAATGCGGCAATTTTGCTTATTTACGTACCCATTCAACCAAAAATGAGCCTCATCGCTGAACACAATTTTTCGATAAAAAAGCGGATCCTCGGCCAGCTTTCCAAGAGCCCATTCACCAAAAATTCGGCGTTGTGGTAGGTCGGCTGGCTTTAGTTCTTGCACCAGCTGTATCTTAAAAGGCTTTACGCCCAAATCCTTCCGCAAAATTTTCCACATAGTGCTGTAACAAAGGCCTAACTGCTGGGAACGGCGCCGAATCGACATTTCGCGGTCTTCTGTCACACTAGCTGATACGGCCGCAATATTTTGTTCACTACGCACAGTACGTAAACGTGTTGGTGGTTTAATGTCCAACAAAGCAAATTTTGTGCGAAATTTGGTCACAATCTTCCGAATAGACTGCTCAGAAGGTCGAGAATGCCGATCATAAAATGGAAGCAGCGCGCGATGAACATTTCGAACCGAGCACGAATTTTGATAGTAAAATTCAATAATTTGCAAGCGTTGTTCATTTGTAAGACGATCCATGGTTAAATTGCAAACCAAACTGAAGCTGTTTGACAATGACACAAGGTACTAAATACACGTCAGCTGTCAAAACCGGTGTTGCCAAAACCAAACCAGCTAAAAAATCACCCTTTATAACGCGAAACCGGAGTGTTATACACGTTCTCATAGAGAACAAAATATTTTAGCCAAATAAAAACTTGTTCAATACATAAACGAATGCATTTTAATTTATATGAATGATGCATGTTGGCCTTTGTATAGGATGCGTGATCGACGCTGCTTTGGTCTTTCTCGCGTAAGACATATTCGATGACTGATCAATGGTGTACCAGAAATTTGCTTTCAGCCAATGATCTGGTTTATTTTTCCCATACTTAAATATAAATAAAAGCCATATATCTTTTTAGCTTTCAAAGAGATCTTACGTCGTCTTGGAAAACAACTACACATTGACCCAACATGTTAAAACGAACTCATTCAAGGCGTAAGTTTTTTTGGCAGTGTAAACCGGTTTTTTGAAAAAAAAAAAAACATAGGGTCTGTGATTGGGAAATCCCTTAACCACCTCTCGTGCTACATCTCAAGATTGAGCTCTCTGAATCAGACAACATGCGATTGAAAAATATTAATCTGTTCGCCCCATTATTATTGTTATTGTACTGCGATATTATCGGATATTGTACCCGCCTTAGAGCGGTATATTTCCGAGTTCCACTCGCATAACCATTACTTTCGGAATCTTTTTTAAAGGTTCCTGTACTCTTACTTATCCTTTCCGTCCTATAGCACTCTCTCTAGTCCGGCTACCTTTAAGAATCTAAGGATGACAGCTGGCTCCAATGGCAGTATTTCATTATCAGATAATTGGTACTTGCCCAAGTATTTAAGTCTATTGTGGGTCAATGCCGCTTCCCTCACTACATGCTCTGCGATTTAACTGCACTCATTGACGAATCAGCAGCGACCTTCTTCAGATATATACCCAATTTTCTGAGGTGTTCCTTGAGCCTATCCAAAGCCTCGTCAGGAAGGCCGTTACAAAGGTTATTTTTGCCGATGCATGTTTGGAATCTTTTTCGGCTATATTGCCCTAGAAGTTTTTTTGGCCTGGCTTATGCCCTGAGTTTTATTCCTGGTTCCCTTTTCTTTCTTTGCTGTATTTCCACCATCACACATTCCTAACACGTAAAATTAAAGGGATACTAAATAATAAACAGCCGTGTGACTGAAAGGGACGGTATAACCTAACACGCAGAAAAACGTGACACGTTTTTTTGGTCGACCATCTTGTTTGATATTTTTATAGCGATGGCTTACGAAATTTCGCTTTCCTATAAAACAAAATGGCTTCCGTAAGTGATGAACGGTCAATTATTTATTTATTTCGTATAAATGATTAATGAATTTGGTTTGGACTCCCTAGATCTTTTTCTCTCTCAACTTAAATTAAATAATTAAACATATTTTTCCTCATGTTTTATGATTCATTTGTATTATAAATTTTCTATTGTAACGAAATTCAAATGTAACTTTACAAAGTTGTTGTTACTCACTGTACATGCACTTCACATTGATTGTGTAATGCATTTACAGTGATAACTTACAGCTCTTCACCCAGCAGCACACACCTTGCAATCGCATTCTCGACAGTTGTAATCTCGTCGCTCTTCTCTCGCGCTTATATACTCGCGGTCATTATCTACTTAACTGCGTAAACCTCGGAGATGCATGGCTGGTTGCTGCTGTGTGGATTTTTCGTTCACTTGGATCTGGACCATCTACTTGGTAACATTAAAACATTATAACGTTTTTGAAGAAGGGTTCTCGTTTGTTTTTTTTCCCTTGCTTAAGAAACCGAATCAGTTTTTTTTTCTTCACTCTTCGTCACCGAATTAATTGATTCATCGCTGGATGTTATACAGAATTGTTGGTTTAATTTACTGTAATTAATTACCGCTCTCATTTCTTTCAGAAAAAGAAAGTATTTGCAGAAATGTTTGTTTTCGTTTTACTTATTTATAATTATGGGTAGAACATCCATGACACTTTAGGCGTCTGATTTGTGATCTCATTCTTACGCCTTTATTGGCATTGAGTGCGGACAAATGGATCTCTCTGTCCCGTCTCATGCAAAAATGTGCGTGCGTGATGGTGTAAATGTGGCATTATTCCGCAGAAATGTTCAGGACCTATGAAAGTTATTGATTTTTTGGCTAGGGAGTCGGATATTTCAATACCCTCTAATGTGGACTTAATGGTGTTGAAGTCAAGTGTCATAATACCTATCATCTGACATTATAGCTAAATCACAGTTTGTTTTGTTGCGGTCGTTGTTAGATTGGACACATCTATGGCCTAGATGCTGGGACTGGCCCAGTTGTTCAGAATATTTGGTTCGAGGGCCGAATACTCCGCTCCAGTTCCCTAAGCATTTCTTGACCCATCTCTGTACCACTTTGCTATGTGATTGCTCAGTCTGTGATTACTCCAGATCTTCTTGTTGCTGAGCTTGGTTCGCGGCATGATATCTCTTTATTCATTTCTCTCCCCTACTGACATTTTCGTTCTCCAGTTGAATGGCATTTCTGTGACGACAGTAATGCAGCAAAAAAGTGTCTTTCCAATAAAGCCAATTCCATGGCAACCATATACCACAATTTCTAGTGACTTATTTGATAAAAAATATCTCTAAAACACCCTTTTAAAAAATGTATTTTGATTATTTGAGCCAATTTGTATCCCCTAAATTGATAGAACTTGCCATCTGTTAATATTAGGCCTGTTTTTTTGAGCTTCGTTCTCAGCAAAGCAAAGTAAAGTAGGAAAATCCTACCTAGCACGCAATTACAACAACTACGCTCTACTTGACACTTCGAGACTCGCAGTAGTTATTGTAATTTGTGTGCTGAAAATCTTACTTCACTTTGCTTTGCTGAGAACGAAGCTAAAAAAAAACACGGCTATTGTTATCTCGTAAGGTACTTAGTATATGCATTGCACAACAAGACAGAACAGCCAATCACAAGGATGAACAGACGGTTTTTATTATCATTTAATTAAAAACCAAAGTCCATCAAAGGATTCAAAGTCAAGTCGAATCAAAATATAGAGAACCAACATACGTTCCTTTGATTTGATTTATTTTCCGCATGCTATGCTAAGCATTTGGCATCTATCTGGCTAGTAAGCGAAACAAAAAAAAAATACTTTATCAAGTATTCCAATCACCTTGAACGGAAAATTTGTAAAAAGGAGAAAATAAAGAAGGATTGAGGGCGGGCATTCAACCAACAAACGACAAAAAGTATAAAAACGATTCAATGAAAAGTTTTCATTACTTATAATATCTGTTTTTGTAAACAGGTACCTAGCTAACGATACAACCTTTTTGGTCCTACATTATGTTTGTTTCCCAAAGAACCATCTTCAAAGGACATTGCTCCTCCCACAGGAGGATAGGTCCTTTTATTAGATAAGGCGGACGCATACTTTTCATTCGAGAATCTCCATTCAACTAATATCTCACACCATTCCGATCCCGCGCACATGTCATTCTGTCAGTTGGAGCAAGAGCGGCAACCAACAACAGCATAGTGTGAACAATTGTTGATTGGAGGGACGCCAAAAAATATAACGTCAATGGGAGAGCAAACGTTGAGGAGAAAAAAAGCTTGGGAAATGGGAAATCCCGATGAGAGCGAGTTGTTTTTGTTTACTACCTCTCAAACATTAAAAACCACGTGCACAGACTTTCCCCAATGAATGGAAGGCTTTCCAGTCAGATTTTTTGTTTGTGTTCTTTTTTTTATTTATAAATTGCATGTGTAAAACTTATAATTTAAATAAACATTTAACCATTAGATTTAAAATGTAAACAAATATAATGTTTAAAAAAGAGTTCGGATAAATAAAAAAAATAATATAAAACTAACTAAAATATAAATAATTACGTATTTTGAAAAAAATTATAAAATATTTTAATTTCCTTAATTTTTTTTTTAAAAATTGCATACGGTGGCTCTGCGGTTGGTATATTCAATTACTGAACGAGTAGCTTCGGGTTCAACCCCCGGAAAAATAAACTAATTTAAAGTTTTTTTCCACTTACCTGCCGGCAATGAAACCGTCCTGAGATATCATCTGAACTCAGCTTCTTTCCTCATATTGAGAAGCTGGACCTAAGGTTCTGTCAGATTTTATATCTATTTACTAGGTAAATCAATTTTACAATTAAAAAAAAAATTAAGCTCACATGTTTATTTATTATTGACATGAAAACAAAGGATTTATATTGTATGTATTTATTTAATTTAATTACCAATTAGAATTTGACAATTAAATTGTCTAGCTACAATTTTAATAATTTTTATTAGTAATTCAATTAAATTAATACATTCAGCATAATACAAATTTAGTGAATCACATAACCGAGCTCAACGGCGAGGTATGCTTTCTCAAAATGTGTCAGAGCAATTACGTTACATTTAAAAAGTTTATCTACTATTTGTCACTCAAACAAGTTGATTTGCATCGTTATCATATTAATGCACAAAATCTCCAAACATACACAGGCAGTAATTTATTGATTAAATGATATTATTATAAACAAAAAAAAAAGTGATTTAATTATGTAGGTACTTGTTGGTGTACGTAAGTTGAACTCAGGCAGGGGCCACTTATCATTTCACCGTGCGCCACCGACCACCCCCTCAGTGTAGGCACTTTCCAACTGGAATTTCCCACAAAATTTACTGAGAGATAATAACAAGATTTCGAATGGAAAGCTCTCTACCACGCATGTTGAAATTGCCATCATTTGGAAGGCATCTTGCCGCTAACCGCCCTCAGAATCTGCCCAAAATTCATTGGAAGTTGCTTGGCGATTGGTTATCATCCCCTTTGCTTGCGAGATTCTCAACAGTTTTTTTTTTACATAGTATATATATATCTAATTTGTTGTTCATACTTTATCTCTCTTTCTTGCATCCATCTGCGCCCTCTCTCGGAACAGTAGGAGGAATTTACTCATAGTTTTTGCTTCTATCGCATGCTCTTGCAAAGCAAACTGAATTCCTTTCAATTCATTCGTCGAATAGTCGTCGACGCTGTAAGTCGGTTTGTTGGAATACGTTCGTTTGTTTGCGCGATAATTTTGCCGTGAATTTGTGTACTCATAAACTTTGAATAAACCCAAACATAACTATACAACTAAATAATTACTCTGAGTTCTATATCTAACCAAATACCAGTGAAGAAGAGCGTTAACTAAATAAAAGAAATACAAAGAATTTGTGTGTATTTATCTTCTATAACCTGTACTTACTTGTACTCGTATTTGCCGGCTCAAATTAGTAATGCAAAATTGAATAGTGATCGCAGCAGTCTCTAGTCTGATCGTTAAGTAAAGTGTGAAATATTTTTGCGAGTGATATAAACAACTTGGGGTGGGAGTGATTTATATTTCTTCTGACCCATATCGCACACATTGAGTTACTTTGTTCCGATTCCATAATTGGATGCCGATGTTTGTTTAGTAGTAAACAAAAATTAAAAATAAAAATATCAAATCGAACAAGTACGCGACTCTGTGTCGAGCCCATACATTGAAGCTAGCAATTTGAGAATTTCTTGTTCGAAAAAGTTCGCCACAATTGTCGCCGAGAGCTCAATATACGTAAGTGCATACCAACGTTATAAATATGCTTAACAAGTTTTTTTAAACAGAACCCAATCAATTACACATGTTCATCGGTATCTTATTTGTATGCAACTGCAAATATATGTAAAAAGTACAACTTGAAACCGCAAAACTAATTATACCAGACTTTGCTCATGTAATTGGTAAATTAATTTCAAACCAATTAGAAAGTTAAAAAAAAAAAAAAAAAAAAAAAAAAACAAATAGATAATTAAATAAATAATAAATACGATCAAACAAGTCTCTTGCCGTAGCTAACATTTGCAGACGCTAATGTGCGTGCACGGGTGCTTAAGTTCAGTTAATTTCCTTGGGGTCTTTAATTAACGAGTTCTCCTTCATTTTCACTCAGTGCAACACATTATTCTCTGTTGCTCTGTCTGTCAATTGAGGAGAAAAAGAAAACCCAACAACAACAACATACTGGCTGCACTTTGAACAAGAGGAATCGCTGATGAACTCATCACGCATTCGGATCGAAAATGAATAATTTAATTAATTTAATGTAAATGTCATGCAAAGATGGAAAATAACAAACCTAGAGAGTCTTTTCAGCGTTTTAATACGTACCTGCGTTCGGAGAAGAAATGTAATTAATTGCAGAAAAATGTGCTCCAATGCACCGGAGGTATCTGCATGAATGTGGCTTGCACAGTAGACATAACCAGTATAAGTGCAAGACAAGAAATATACTACTACGAAGTGGTAAAGCCGCGGATTTGACGGTAGTTAGTAAGTGCTTGTGGATGCAGGAAATACTCTACGTTGATGTTGCCCTACATTTTACATCGGCAGAACTTTATAAGACTGATCTTAACAAACATTCGTCTTTATGAAATATTTTACTACAGTCATAAGCTAAATACTCATGAACTCATATAGGTATTAAAATGTTAAGTAGCTGCTACCAAAATCTGCATCGGCTCACTGTCTGTTTCTAGCAGATATCTATATATATTTTATGAAAATAGTGTTTACCTACTTTCAATTTGACAAAAAAAAAAGCGTAGATATCTACTGATGACCATCTTAGCTAGTTAGCCTGCTATACACTGACAAAAAAAAAAGTATGTAGAATGTCTGCAGCGGAACTACAAGGTGGCGCAAAAGTTGTCACTGGATGTTCCTTGGGTGTTTTTTTGATTGAATAAAAAATTTTGGTTCTACTTATATGTTTATTAGATGTGTTAAATTATTTGTCCATTAAGTCGAGCTAAGTGACCGCCGCCAGAAATGATGACCATTCGGGCCCGATTTATGACATTTTCCATAACACTTGTCAGAATTTTCATTCTTCACAGATATTCTCTTCAAGAGTCTGGGGCTTGCTGACATCGAGTCGTGACTTCAAGAACTCCCACAAAAATAAGTCTGGAACAGTCAATCAGGCGATCTTTCCGGGCAGTGCAAATCGCCAAAACGAGAGTTTGTGCGATGCGGAAATGCAGCACTCAGAAATTCTGTAGCGTTTCGTGCAGTATGAGCCGTTTTGCCATCCTGTTGGAATAACATTTTCTCCAGTCCCAAAATCATCCGATTGAAAGGGTCATTTTACATGGCTCTGTAGCGCTCGCGATATCCCCAGCAGAACAGCTGCTCTGATGGGGCCGGCTATACCTGGCAGCATCTTGCGTTGTCTCACACTCTTCTAGGTGAACGGCTTAATGTCCTAAAGTTTTCCCAGTTGGTGTCGGACGACCGGGAAATTGGCGCCAAAAATGCGCACTGCCTTAACACCATCGGATGAATTATTCTGCCAAAAAAAATTAAAAGAATTATGTCGCGTTATTTAGGAAAATAGCTATTCATGTCTTATTTACATATATTTTGTATCTGTTTGCCTCACAAGCGTCAAAGTCGAATTGACATTTGCAAAAATGATAGCGCCTTGGGTCACCTTGTGTTATAAATATTACGATCGTAGGAGCTTGCTCAGGTTTTAGATTACATAAAAAATGAAAGAGAAGTAACTTTGTGGAGCCTTTGAACTTCAGTGCAGCTTAGTTTTCGAAGATTGTCTGCGGGTTGATAAGTCGACGTTTAACAATTTCAACTGGGCGTGATCTGTCAACTCGTATAGCTACAAGCTGTTGCCACCAAAGACCAAAGTGACACAAAGTGGGTATTGTGCTGATGGCAGACTTCTTTCTTTATTTTATACCCAGAAACTTAGATATTTAGTTTTTTGATATGAAATAAAGAAGGATTATTATTAAACAATGTTTATCAAGGTGAATTCCAAGGATTTTGGTGATCTGTTCGGAAGTATGTTTGTACATGGTGACTTATCCTATATTTTTTCTTTTGTAGTATTGAAAGTTCGAAATCTATGACTAATTCAAACCAATGGGGGGCGGCGAAGCATTATTATTGCAATAGCTATGAGAGCACAATGTGTGATGGGTAATTGGTGGATCATTTTAAACCCTCCTCTGATGTTAGGTTTATTTTTACTTGTCGCCATGGTGTCAAAATTAAATATTCTGCGATACTAATAATCATTTTTAGTGTCCAGGTTCAATTTTTCGAACTCATAATGGCAAAATTTTCCGTACAAAGTTGCATATTGTGACCTAGGGTGAGGGTTAAAAATGATTATTAGTAAGGCCCATTGTATCTTAAACTAAAAGTGGCAAACTCTCTCTTCTTTTAGTGGCTCGTCTTGTATAGAAGAGTACGAGAGTCTACTGTGTTTGAAATTTGACAGTCGGACAAATTTTATGCATATAGGTACTCTAGTGATCCACTCTGAGCGTTTTTCAGTCAACAGGTCAGTAAAAAAGATACCAAGTAGGAATTCTGATTGCGCACAATATATTTCGTAAACGATTAACGTAACGAGGTCCTTTGATCATATAGTATAAGTATGTTCAGCTCTTGCTTTAGTTGCAGGCAAGGAATACAAACAAGGGGATATGTAACCGCGTGACTTATTTAGTAATGATGATTATTTTTATTAGTTATTCATGGATAAATGAGAAGAAGGCGTTCTATGAGGCATTGGCAGTAAAAGCTACGCTCTTTTACAGATTTTTTTTTGCTAAAAGCGACACACACTGAGAAAGGTGCATGAGAAAGACTCCCAATTAAAAATTCAAAAATAGGTGCTATTCTATTCCGTTCGTTAAAAATAAAACCGCTTTGGTTTTACATTTGAGGGAAAAAACCCTTCAGCCTGATTACACTGCTCATTAAGGGCCGATTGCTGGTACGACTCATAACGAATTTATGTGCCACATAAACTCTTATGTGACAGTTTATGCCCTGAAAAAAGTAGCCCATACGTATTTAAGTAGAACTTAAATCGTTAAGAGTCGTATGAGCAAACGGCCCTAAATGGAATAATCAGGTATGTTTTAGTGTTTGTCTATGGCATTTTTTGGTGTGTGCTTGAGATTTTAAGCCATTACTACTATTTGCAAATTATATGTCAAAGTACATGCACATAATTTGCAAAGCACTGCTGTCAACATGAATAATACGGTGACCATATTTTAAAATTCCAAATAATGAACAATAGAAAAAGAAACAAATCACAACATATTTTTCAGTTATTCAAATACCTAGGGTCTTTATAAAAAAATAAACTTAAAACAAACTGAAATAGAGCATTTTTTAGTAGGTACTAGAACAATTATTGGCCCGTTCAGAAAGTAAGGGCACGTTAGCATTGTCATTTCGTTCATTGAAGTTTTTTTTTATCTTTAATGTTTACGTTATTCAGAGCAGATAATTAACATCAGATTCTTAAATAAAAATCAAATATATGCTTTTGTATACAAAATAACACACAATGAGCATCGCCTTCAAATTGAGAAATGTTCATTATTATAATGAACGGATTGACACCGTACGTAACTATACATTCCCTCCCCCCCAGTGCTAGGAATGTGTTTAGCTGTTTTTTTTGTTTTGTTTTTATAGGCCTTCTATTAGCAAGGGGGAACCCTATTAAACAATTGGAATAAGTGCACTATACAAGCGTTACTTGGACCTCGCCTATTGTCATTTACTCTGTAGTGCAAGAAAACCGTACAAAATATCCCATATTTTTGCACTTTCAATTCAACCGGTTTGTTTAACCAAATTCAATAGTGTATAAACGCGTCAAACACAAAAGCAACGCCTTATGTTCTCACTATATCTTCCTAATGTCCGATTTGAAGGAAAATCTGATTTTATACAATTCGTTTACGCCAAAGTAAATCACTGCTCCCCTCAAGCATACGAATAAAGAAAGTTACGAACCACGTTAAGAAGCTTTTATGGTTTGTTTTTATTTTACTAAATCAGGGGTAAGTGTAGCGAAAACCTTGCTCGTTTTATGAGGGTGCAAATAGCCCTGTAAACACAGCAATAATATCTGCCATAAAAAGAAAAAAAAACTCCCCATTTTTCACCAACCCTTTCAATTGAGTCCATCTGCCGCAATGATATATATTATATTCGTACATAATATGAGTGGTAAGGGATTGTACAATAAAACACATCACTGTCATTGACATATTGTTGCGACTTAAAAAAGAAAACTCACACCAAATCACATTTATAGCTCATAATGAAAGCATAATCAAAATTGAATTTTATTCAAAACACGAGTCAGTTCGCTTTTATCGCTTTGTAAAAAAATATTTTTTGTCTAATTATTTAATACCTACTGCAGTGAACAATTATTATTTAAATTAAATTATCTCGTCGTACCCGCAACGATAATGAGCGCAACTATGTGTGTGTGACGGAAAACTAATTATTATTGGCCACCTAATGTTTGGCATTTTGTAGTACGTGTATGTAGTAATTAAAATGTAAGAACGTGTTCATTTTGAATATTAACTGAATTTATTTGTTCGGCTCAATTATGTATGTGGATGCAATCGTTGTGTGCCCCTTTTAACATTTCCAAGCAAATCCTATGAGTGGTTGCACTTTATTATATATTGGCTAGTAAAATCACAGTTACATCCTGTAACAAACAAAATGTAAAGGTAAATTGTTTTATTACCTGTTTTTTTTTTAATTGTTTCCCAACACGAATTAGCATTTCTTTAGTCGTAGCCGTTACGTAACTGCACTCACATGAAGCAACTGCAAACCAAACTGGCAGCACCAGCAATTGAATGAAAATATATTTAATAAGAAACTGGAATAAAGTTGCAAAGAAGAATAAGGAGAAAACAATTAATTTAAAATTAACGACTATATCCGAATATAGCAAAAACAAGTGGACTGCATTTTATCTACCTACATAATTACTGCAGCTATCTGCGTCTGTGCATTATTAATAGTAGTCGTAATTAGCGTGTATGGAAATGTGTTAGAAAATAATAAATATTAATGCGAACGTGAGGGGTTAGTTAGAACGAACAAGTTAGGTAGTAGCTTTTTGCAGAGCCCGGCCCGCATGTACGCACACTTTAACAGCCAATCAACACTAGGTCTAGTTGTGTTTTGTTGGTGCATCTACTGAATAATTTTAGTATAAATTTAAATTAATTTTCTAATTTTAAAAGAAAAATTACTTAAGGTCTGAAGAAGGGTCTTCCGATTTACATGGCTGTTGGTTGGGATAAAGCTTGGAAGTATAAGAATGTTTTTATCGCTTAAATTGGCAATATTCCCGCCGAGTGCATTAATTTCTTTACAGACACTTTGTATTGCAAATTACAACAGTCCAAGAAGTTATTGAACCTTTTATTATTCGCCCTTAATCGAGTTCAAGGCTCACATCTAGTCAGGTGCACCCGTCGAAAGGCGGAACATCGAACATTTACACTTTTATTCGTGGTAGGTGTTAAGCACAACAGTAGGTGTACCCAAGCCTTCAAAAACTCGTACCTTATAAAAAAATGTACATGAGCACTTAGAAAATAAAGAAAGTGTGAAACTGTCTTTAAATTACATTTGAATTAATTTTTGTGTGCTTAACTCTGCATCTAGGAAGGTATTCCTTTAACATCTTGGAAAATGGAAGCTTCTTAAACCGGATTGAGACCATACTCAAACTCATGATTAATTGAGTGTTTGGGCGATTTGTTAAAGTTTTCTCCGTAAAGGTTCGATGCGGGTGTCGTTGGGCCCGCTCTGGTGCCTATATTTATATTGATCTCAGATCCCAACTCAACCTTACCTCACCTTCCTTTTGAGTGTCCGGTTTAATTTTTGACAGACTTAGATTAAATCCCGCAGCACTTAAAACGGAGTAGCAGCCTTTTAGACATTATAGATTTTAGATTATTTCCAAAACTTGATATCACGACAGTATAAAGCATGAAAAAAACGTGTTTCAGCTTCCTACGAGTAAAGTCTTATGCCTGATTAACAATGTGTGATAAAAAGTTGTTTTTAAAGATAACAAAGGTATTTACGTTTTCATACTTAACACTTAGTTGTCAAATTTAAGTTAATTTATTGTTGTTTTTATTTAGGTTTTACGAGCTCAAAATGGCAAAATTTTCCATACAAAATTACCCTTTGTGACCTACAAAATATTTACTGTGAAGGTTAGAAATGATTATTAGTTAGGCCCATTATTTTTAACTTTTTTTTTATAAATTCAATTAGAAGTGATCATAAGTTTAACATGTTTCACTTTCATTATTGTTGTTTGAAACTGTATTTGAAGGAAAAGAATTGATGCAGATATCCTGAAAGAATTTTGATATTAATACGCGTTTTTTATTATCGCCACATGATCTATAAAGATCATTGATTTCCATGGTTTACAACAATAATATGTGATCCAACTGTTGTTTTAAACCATGTAAATCAATGATCTATACAGATCATGTGGCGATTATAAAAATCATAGACAAATCATACTGAGACCACCAACTCACAATCCTCTTGCCGCTGGGCCCCTCAGTTTTTTTTTTTTTTTCAAATTCGCCATTTTGTTTTCCTATCGGTGTTGTGTCAATTAAGAATCCGTGTGACATACAAAATATACAAAAATAAATGCTGCCAACCTCGACAACCGCGGGGAAATGTGCTAGAATTCGGGAATACCACATTTTTACATTACTGAATGCCATTGGTTAGTAATTATATGTTGTTAAAAGGCGAATAATTTGATTTCTTTGGTTAATAGAACTAGCTAAATGAGATGTTCTATATACTAAAAACTTATTATGACAAACATGGTTGCGTATTTTGCGCTTTTGAATATCAATAACTTCGATTTCATGCGTAAATTTTTCTTAGAAACTGAAGAAAATTTCGCTCAACATATTTCTATTTTACTTCAAACAATCTGCATTGTTCATTTTTCATATATAGTTTAGGCAAATCTACTTAAAAAAAATATAATGCACACGTAATGAATAATTTCAAATTTAACGGATAAAATTCTATGAACGCTGCCAGCAACTTTGCCCACAGCGGAAGTGGCATATGCAAGGTGCTAGTGTGTTGGTGAGCCGGAATTTTTGAAGTTACGTGACATTTGTCCATACGAATTTCTATGTAACAATACATGCGCCCTTAGCATTTGCCACCCCATAAAAATATAGCTTGTAGGCAAATAACGGGAAATCGGCCGAAGTTGGTGGTCTCAGTATTGTCTCTGATAAAAATCGGCGAATATAAAAGTGCATACAGACTTCTTGTATTATTAATTTTTACCATAGGTATTATATGGTTGGGATACACGCCGAATTAAAGACCAACGTTGAGACCAAGTTCGCTCTTGCTTTTCTTAAAGTTGACAAAATCATACCAATCTCACAAAACAAGCCAAAATTAACCCGACATATCTTTGTATACCTAAACTTCTTCACATGGGACAATATTAGCATCCAAAGCTCATTTAATACACTCAGAGAAATATTGTTATGCTAACAATTTTCGTTGGTTAAAATAAACCCAAATATACAAATTTTTGATTTAAGCATGAAATTATTGAGAGTATATTATTCTTACGCTGAATACTCAATTCTTGAAGACTTAAAAACTAATTCTTGTAATCATAAATAATAGTTATAGCAAGATCTTTTAGCTTATACTTTTCTTAAAATCTCAATTCGCTTAACCATATTTCCTTCTTAATGTAGGCTTTCTGGAGAGGCCCATCCCTTTCGAATTTTCTCGTTTACCTTCATCGCTTCAACACAGACTCGTATCATATTCACATTTAAACTACCTTTCTATCCAACACAGAACCGATTGCAGCACGCGCAGTAAAATATCTCTAAAACTTGTAATAAATCAAGTTGTTGGTGACAAATTTCAACAAGAGGCTATTTAATTGCCTTTGAAAATATTGCGCGATACTAAAAATCATATTTAGTATCCTATATAAAATTACCCTTTGTGACCTACGCCGTTAAAAATGATTATTAGTAAGACCCTATATGTTTAAAGTTGAAGTGAACTGAACGAGCCTATATGTTAGCATAGATTTTCATTCAGATTTTTGAGAGAATAAAACGTCGATAGTCATATTCTTGAAGCTGTATTAAGGCATTTAACTTAGTCTCTTACAATTGTCTGGGATAGTAAGAGGAAACGTTTCAAAACCATAAAAACCAAAAATATATTTCGTCAGGCCCTTATCCAGCGCATACTTGTATGCATCGCTCATTCTTTATGAAACATGTCATGCGAATTTGTTTTATGTTCATTTGTTTGCACCATGTAAAGTTGCACTCCTCTGTTGCTTTCAGCTCTCTAAACGGCATACCAAAAATGCCATCTTAAAGACAATGTGTCTTCGTTAATTACTAGCCGAAAACGAACAAACAAATCTGCGAGTTCACTCAATTCGACGAGTGTGGCACGCCAACAAGAACCTCATATCACAATTTATGCAATGTATGCATACATGCGAGTACTTGTACAGTGTACACGTATGAATAGTATAGCTGGCGGAATAATTTATACAGTGGAAAATAAAGCAAACAAAAAATGATTCTTAACAGAGATCTTGCTGTCTTTTGCATTTCCCTCGTTAGCTATGTGCGACTAAGTATATCTGTGTTTGTATCTGGATCTGGGCCTCCGCTTTCGCTCTATACAGCAATGCCGCTGGACAAAAAGAATAAAAACATTTTAAGCGCAGTAATTATGCTGTTCGCTAATGGGAAGCAATGTGTCACATGCGTTTGGCGGCAGTGACAGTCGCTTAAGTGACATGCTGACTGCCAGATGAGACAAATTTATGAGGGCGACAGGCACACCACAGCTTTGCGACTTGCGTGGGATCCGCCGCTGCGAATTCTTGAGATTTTCTTCAAATGAAAATGAAAACAAGTCTAGGACGGACTAAGCTCGTTATCATTATCTGCCACACTAAATTCACCACATGAGTGAGCAATGTTTGTGCAATGTGGAATCTAAATCTTTATTAAACAAAACACAAAAAAAAACAACAACAAAAACTATAATCTCCAGGCATAAGCCATTTGAATATATTGCAGTTGCAGATCAACATCAACGAAATCAAAAGGGAAATTTGAAAAAAAAAAAAAAAAAAATGTTGTTCTACTGTACGTTTTTGTAAACAAAAAATCGTGTTAGACTGTGAAAACAACACTCTGGCGGTTTTTAATGGGGGGCGCGACTTTGTGCTAGTTAGCATCCTCGCGCCCCTATCTATTGATAGTTCAGCAATTAATGTGTTTTGTTTTAATTAGAGAAAAACAGATAGGAAAAGCGATAATTGGCTGCTGAAAACAAATTATTTAATTTATTTTCGTTCTTTGTAAAAGCAACTTTGAAGTGTATATATATAGGTAGCATCATTTTCTTAATAAGACTTTCTCGTTTCATTGGAGGAATTTTGTGCGCCTACATACATTTGCCTACAATTATAACTGGCAACGTAAGTTTTATTGTAACTATGAACGACAAAAGGTTTATTTATAACTCTAAGAAAGACAAGAGCAACAATACGTATTATGTCTTATTGAGTATATTTTATTTTCAAATTAAAGTGGAGTAGAAATGCTGTGCTCGCTTCTTAAAATCAAATCAACTGTGATTTAATTTTCTGAAACAGAAAACCACACATATACGGAATTTTTATGCTTTTATTTCAGTTTTCGTTCAATAATGTATATCGTTAAATTACAAGAAATATACGGAAATCTAATTTTAGAAACAAATCTGCAGTTAAAACTGTGTTTCGCAATTTTCTTGAATCGCTATGCCATGAATGACAGAGAAAGTGTCGAAGACATATAGAAAATATACCATTTTGTCACTCATTATGGACCATATGGCCATTGTTCAGAAAAACCTACCTGGAATAGCTTTATTAAGCATTTGTTTAATTTATTTCGGTTCAAACATCGCATACCTCGATCTGCGCCGAAGCCCATTTGCTTACCTACTATTCACAGCGAGCAGAAAAACCCGATTTTCGCGACAACACTTGAAAACTTAATCGAAAACAGACGTTTTTCCATACATATTTCAGTTTTCAAAACGAGTCGTGTAAAGTCGTTCTCCACGAAAACGACTTCCTATCGTTGAGTTTGTGAAACAAACACACCTTTTGCAAAATTCAGCAAATTCAGCAGAACAACTGACCGAACAGAAGTCACAACTTAAAATCATTTTCCACACTTACAGCCTTATTCATTAGATTCCCTTAATCAGCAGATTAACAGTGTCTGCACTAACTCACATCAAATAAGTTAATTTGACTTTAATCTTCTTGTCGAAAATGTATATTCATAAAAATAATTTTGCCATATAGTAGCTAATCAGTTAATTAAGCAAAACTACTCTGAAAATCTGGCAACACTCGCGTATTTCTGTGTGGAAATCCTCTTATACTTCTAAATTTCGAGATGATATCAATTTGTTCTGAAGTCAGTGTTGTCAGAGGTCTTTTCGAGGCAAATGCCTTAGAGACTTTCGAGCATATTCGGCTTAAAGTGATAAAGATAAAATACATTGTACAGAGGCAATCATTAAACTCACAACTTTGGCACTTCGAAATTCATTATCAAACTTTTTTTTTTTTTGCGATAAAAAGAAGGCAATTTGTGCTTCCAAATTTTTAATTAAATCACTTAACACTTCACGTTCTCTGCTTTTCAATACGGTGAACTGCAGTTAATTATTTGCTAAAATCACGATTGCTATTATAATAATTATGGTTAAATAAATTGTTTATTGACTTACCTAGCATCGTCGGCTGGGGCTTTGAAAGTACTTTTTCTTGAATTGCACCCCAGCACACAATTCAGAGTTCGTTTCCTTTTTTTTGCGAGAGGCTGTCCGTCGTTCATTTTCCTAAAATAAAGATGAATTATTCAAACAATTGATTCAATATTTTACTAATAGTAATTTGTTTATATTTTCACTCTACTTACGTCTGAAAATCCCGCGTAAATAACAAATTTGACAAGTGGTTTGACAAGTGGGTGAAATTATGTATCCACCATGGTGAGCTGTGTCAGTGTTCCGAAATTCAGCTTTTTTTCTAAAGAGTTCAACACGAAAGTGGTGAATAAGTATAATTTCTCAATATTTCATTGTTCATATTAATATTTTTTTCCGCTTTTTTTCACTAAAAATGGTTTTTACATGTTTACAATTCTTTAGCATTGTTTATTATTCTTATATTGACAACAAAAAATACAATTCTTCCTAAAATAAATCACTGTCTACACAAACTTTAGTTGTAACGAATAATTTCAAATTTAACGGATAAAATTGTATGAACGCTGTCAACAACTTTGCCCACAGCGGAAGTGGCATATGCAAGGTGCGAGTGTGTTGGTGAGTCGGTATTTTTGAAGTTACGTGACATTTGTCAATACGAATTTCTATGTAACAATACAAGCGCACTTAGCATTTGCCACCCCATAAAAATATAGCTTGTAGGCTAAGTAACGGGAAATCGGTCGGAGTTGGTGGTCTCAGTATTGTCTCTGGGAAGACTCTTCGGGTCGGAACGTTGGTGTGCATTCGCTCTTCATGTCCTAGGCATCTTAGACAACGTTGTTGTTATATTCACTCTCGTCCTCCAAAGCCCGTCAACGCAAACGGGACCGGAAATGATGTGATTTCATTTTCACTGTTCAGGGGCCCACGTCCAATACAACATTTAAGATTTAAGATTTTGCGTGCAACTCCATTATCTACATAAATCATCTGTCTTGGTTAAATGCGGCCAAAAATGGAAGCAGCTATCAAAGGGAGCCAGTCCACAATAAAAGACATTGGCCGCGTTCCACTGCCCGCTAGATGACTAGCGGCGTGTCAAACTCCACGTAAAAAAAATTACATTTTACCATTTGTGCTAGCACTTTTTGTGAAATATCCCTTTCAGGGAAATTTCTCAATCTGCTCAAAAATACCCGCTGCATTGAGAGAAAAGAACAAAAAAAAAAAAGACCTGTCAAAGGAAATCGTTCAAACGTCTACAAAATAAAAATAAATACGAAGCCGAGCAAGTGTAATTGTGAGAAAATTGTTAATAAAGTCAGTAAAATAGCCATTCAGATATTGTTTTTTAATATATTGTATCATTTCTTTAGTTGTAGTGTCAAAATAATTGTTGTCAAATGTCAATTTGCCGCTAGCGCGAGGGTTCTAGCGCAGACGTTCCTTCATCTGGGATATTTTGTGCTAGTCGTCTAACGGGCAATCGATCGCTGCCATTGGGCAGAATGTCACAATGGTCAGAAATTATTACGAGGCAGTGCGAAAGACTTGATCTTCCAAAGTTCTGTGACGAATTCCAGCAATGATATAAACGCTCAGATAAAGCGAAGAATTTAAATTTCCAATTGCTGTTTTTACTGTCGTAAATAACATTTTTTAATTGTTTCACCAATGAAAATCCCAACACAAAATGGTTCACACGGTGCTTTGACAGACAAATTTAGAAATCGTTTTCCCCACTTTCTGGAACACAGTAAAAAAAAGTGATCAACAAAAAAAGCAAAGTTTATTGTAGACTCATCTGGTTACTGGATTGATGCTGGTTAGATTTTGGAAATACATACTCACAAATACCTACTCTCTTTAAAATGTTATCTATCGATAATCATAATTATTTAATAACAAGACTTATGTGGTAACATTTGCTTCGACTGATGCATATTTTATGTCTTGATGTCAATGAAATTCGCTTCGCTTAATGCAGCGCAGCCGAAAAGTTTGGGTTGAAATGTAAAAGTCTGTTGAATTTGCGAACAACTTTCCAGCGCAACAAAGGCCAAAAAGACAGCACAAGGACTTAAACGAATAGTTTCGCTAAGACCAACTCCGAGGGTGTAAGCGGCAACTAATTAGATCTCGAACTTGTTTGTTCAGCTACTATCTCAATTCAAGTATTGAGCGATAAGTACTAAAGTAGTTACCCACTTGTTTTAGAGTAGAGGAGTCTCGATAGGGCTGCCAGATTAAAAAAAAATACGAAAACTGGGACATCGTGAGTGTTCAAAAAGGGGCGCAACATTTCTTTTTTATTTTTGAACGCCAGAGTCAAAAAAATGTGGAATAAAAATAAGTTTCATTAGATACATATGCATATGTAGTAAAATTTGATTTCAAAACAAAAACTTAAAGAGAGACAGATGACAGTACAAAACAAAAACGTACAGGAGAACAACTTTAGCACGTGAAGTGAGATGTAGTTCGTCGTGGATGCATTCAACTTTGAAAGTTTTCTTGCACTTCAAATGGATGTGTTCACAGAGAATATTGTTAAAAAATATTAAAATAAAGTATTTTCAATTGAATGTTTTATTTTATTGAAATTTGACTTAATAAGGGGGACAGTGGTTTGTATTATCTTCTGTAAAAAAGGGGGGCTGACCCCCTCCACCCTAAAGGGGGACGTCCGGCATCCCTAAGTCTCGACCAATTTTGGATTTTTCAATCATATATTACCCAGTTGTGTGGACACATAAATTTGCTTTACAGTTAGTGACGAACAAAGACGGAGCATTGTTCATAGAAATGACTTTCGATTCCACTATTACATATATTGGGGGTCAGTAAATTATTTTGTATGTTCACTTAAATTTTAATGATGTTCACCGTTCACATATATATGGAAGTTACCTATTTTGTTATTATAGTTTTCGACATTTAACATTAAATCTTGAAAAAAAAACTGTATAAGTACTGCATAATTATACTGTTTGGTCGTTCCCAGTATCTAGATTTATATTTTTTAAACACAGTTTAAGTGTGTTTTCGCTTAGCAATTAACTGTTTATTATTACAGCGCACTCTATCGGTCATAAAACAAATCATCAGTCATAAAACCATAAATGTTTAAAAATATCGACAGTGGGTCCACATAAACAGCACAGAAGCTATGACGCTACATTCTGATTGTCAATTTTAATGACATTTCGCTCGGATAGTCATCACGAAGTGTATGATTCATTAAGTAGTGCGATTTGCAGTTACCCTTTTGGTATATATAGGTGCATCCGAACTCCGCTTTTTTGAACTATACGCCTGACGGGAAAAAATCGGTTAACTAAAACTCAAAATTTGTCACGAAATCCTTTTTTTTTGTTTAATAGTCCGAAGTTCGCTTAAGAGAAAATTCCGCTTAGGTAAAACAAAATCATTATTGTGGCAATGGTATGATGTGGGTCCTTAAAGAAAGATGTCGCACCCAGCAGGTATCACTATTTCAAACTCATTTTGAGAAAAAAAAAAACCAAAACAAAGTTAATATCGCAAGGCGTTATTCGAATTTAAAGTCGGCAAATTGTTCGTTATAGTTTGACAAAACTGATTGTCAAAGGAGTGACACTCATACACAAACTGTCTGATACATGTAATCAAAACCACTTCTATTCCAGAGCAACACTCATCCTTTAAATTTAAAATTTATAATTATTAAGCGTTGCGTTCCGACTATTTGCCGAAATATCTACTGCCAGAAACACACGAAACCACTTCGATGCAGATGATAAAGATGACAAGCATATAATGTATTTCAGAAATCCAATATATGCTCCCATGTGACGGTCGCATCCACAGTTCCACATGCTGATGAGCATCCTCCCCATGCGCACCCTTATTAAATGTGACTTTTCAATCTCGAACATATCTAATTTAATAAAAACCTCTTTTGGCGTGCATGTGGATGCCATGAACAATCATTTGGACACAGATAATATGTGTCAGAAAAGCTTCCCTTATTTGAGTCGGCGAAGGCGGCATCCTGAAGGGGACGCCATAGACGCGCAGTGATTACGGCCAAAACAGAACTTAGTTAAATGGATGGCAGTATTTTTAGAATAAAATAATACTCGCAACGAATTCGTCTCACTTTTGTTTCATGCTCGCATCGCGTCGGTCGGTCGCTTCGGTAATGGCTGTGGCAATTAATTAATTGTGGCAAAGTGTGAAATCACATTCCTTCGGTGTTGAATTCGTTTGAAGTGCGCTCGAAGTAAATGTGTGCGGTGGGCATGGGCAGCCTCACTCACAGTGGAGCCCTTTCAAAACCGCTGCGCGATCTATACAGCCTCAATGAATATTTATTGCGAGCCGTAGGTATTTCTTCCGCCGTAGAATAATGCCTGACGCAATAGTACATAGACATACTGCTGCTATACCCCCCATTTCCAAGCTCTTCAGAATTAAGGAAACACGTCAGTTTGCGCCCAGTGGGAAGTGAGAACGCTTTGCCATCGTGCATACACACACAAACACACACAGACGTGTTGACTGAGTTTGTTGAGTAAATATTTAGAAAAGAAACAACACACGGTGGAAATTTGTTTGCGTACCTGTTACTTGTCAGGCACTCAAATCTTGACACCAGTGTTTTGAGAATTTTGACATTTTGTGAAAACAAATAAAGAACTTGATATGGATGTTGCTGTAGTCAAATTGTTGCAGACGCGGCGGTAGATGGTATAAAATTTGAAACCCTACCTTACGGGTCACAGACACAGTAACAAGTTGCTTTAACGCCACTAATGAATTTTGTGCAAGGCGGGAGCTGCTTGTTTATAATTTTTTTTGGCACGTAGAAAATAAAATTTGCATCACTCAAACTATATAATTTTGAAAAATGTGTTTTGTTTTAACGCTTGCTAAGGATCTTGCAAATCATTGCGAGCCTTTATGAATTATGTAGCGGCGGTACTCTGACATTCTTGTCCGCTTTGTACCTCAAGGTCTTTGCAGGTTTATTATGCAAAGGTTCTTTGGTAGATGGCTCAATGGTTAGTGCGCTGGGCGACTGACGGACGACATAATCGTAAAGCCTTAATGTTTTTGTCCGCTGCACCGACTTTGTCTAACATACTGTCATACTGTAGCGAGAGAGCACATTTCAGGCATGTGGATTGGGCATAAAAGGGTACCAAAAACAGCTGTTGTGGACCTTTTTGGATTTGTATTTTATTATTTAAAAAGATTTATATCCAGACAGCGGAATCGCAAAATCGAATCATTTTTTAATTTCTATTTTTCACTTTCCCTTAAAAAATTTGTCATAGTTTTCTATATCCCGATATCACAGAGTGATTTTCGCACACATCTTCTGATTAAAAATTATAGTCTTCTTCTTATTTTCAGTCTTGCAGCTATAGCAGAAATCGTTGTGAAATCTATGGTTTGGGCAACATTCTATTAACCTTATTATTGTAGTAACAAATCGACTATGAAACCATTCTTCTCTCTCTTTTAGGAATTTTTTTTCAATTGCAACGGGTCGCTTTTGGCAGCCTGTGGCGGCCATGTTGTTTTGGTGGCTCTGCCTTATCTTGGATTTACTATTCAGTCATTGATGTCAAGCAAAAGATTAAAACTTTATTCTCACAATGAGTTTTCGCATGTATAAAAAAGCTACTGTTTGGTGCGGATTTTGGACTGTACTTCTTTGAAAATCATCGTTGGTAAGGCTATCAACATCAACGGCGAGAGCTAGAATGCGATGCTAATGGAGGTAGACGACATGTGTTTCCAGCACCATCTACGTGCCCCACAGCAGACGCCACACATGGACATTCTGCATGATCGATTTGGGGGTATGATTCAGCGTTGCCGCAAATAAAACAATATTGAGGCCCATTCTGAGGGCCATTTCCAAGAAGTTAATGCCACTACCCGTGGCAACATAAATATAAAGTGACTGGTACAAGACAAACAAGTAAAAGTGTTGTCATCGTCCTGGCCGATGCTTTGATACGCTCCACTGCATACAAGTCATGCAAAACTGGTTTTGTATGGGAGGTACCACAACTACTTGACCGACATAGTCCAAATTTACTATAAACCTGAGGACGATAAGAGTAAGTCCTCTCACAAAATTTCACTTGCCTATGTCGACTTGTTTTGACGATATCCTGTTTTCAGAGAGACACATAGGCCTAATATTGGTTTTGTATGGGAGCTACCTGAATGCTTGACCGACATAGCCCATTTTTAGTAACAACTTGACAACAATAAAAGAAAGTCAACTTACAAAATTCCACTTGTCTACGTGGATTCTTTTGGACTCTATCGTGTTTTCAACCGACAGAGAGACACCTGAGTCTAATATTGATTTTGTATGGGAGGTACCCGAACTACTTGACCGACATAGCCAATTTTCAATACCAACCTAACGACGATAAAAATAAGTCCTCTCACCAATCTTCATTCGCCTATGTCAATTCCTCTGGACGCTATCGTGCTTTCAACAGACAGACAGACGGACATCGCTAAATCGATTCAGAATGTGATCCTGATTCAGAATATGTATACTTTATGAGGTCTCCGGTGACTCCTTCTTGGCGTTTCAAATGTAATGACGAAGTAAATATATACCTTGCCGTGGAGGGTATAAAAATACGAATTTGAATTATTATGACGGGAACAAACGAAAATGAAACGTCAGGCGGAATGAATGCATTCAGTGTCGCTTTCAATATGTGAACTTGGTTATTGCTAATTTGTGTGATGATATGAGATAGTGTGCTTTTTAGAATATTTTCTTTAAGGAATACAAAAAATGAGATATATGCGGGCCATTTCTTGTTGGCCCCGGGCCAAGGGCCAAAATAAAAAAACAGAGGGCCAAATGTTATGATTATCTCTCGCAGAGGTGACGTGAATTGGTGACCAAGATCCTGCGACTTGACGCCGCTAGACTGTAAGGCTTCCTGAAGTCGCAGGTCTATGCCAATAATCCGCAATCGAGTGATGCCCTTAAGGCCAACATAACCAATGCCATCGCTCAAAGTCTACCAGATCTATGCGTCATTAAAAATTGGACCGCTCGGATTAATGCCATCTTCAGAAGCCGATGTCATGTATGACAGACATTCAATTCCATACATACATAAATAATCCCATAGATACATGACCCTGTCAAATAAAAGAGTGCATTTTGTTAATACCTTATACAGCTTTGTCCTATTCTATTTCAACTTCGACCCGTCCTTATTGAAAAACGTATTATCTCTTTGTCTTGGCTGCTCATGCACTCAATGTGCTCGTATACATAAACCATAAATGCGCTACAGATTCCGCCAACCCGTGACTAACATTAAGAATAAATCGAAATCCAACAACAAAAGTAAATTCAGGCATAGAAACTCAAATTGTACCGTCATTACCAAATGCATTGCACGCATATAAGCGGATAAGAGGCAATCATTCAATTATCATATAGTCGGATTCAGTTGACCACTCTCCGCGGAAGCAACATCACAAATGCACGTACAGTAACATAAAACAAAATTAAATTAAATTAAATTAATATAATTGGATTCGTTGATTGTCATTCGCAGTTAATTTCAGAGGAATCGCATAGCTTGATAATAACCTCCCTGGCACCGCATAATTTACATTTTGCGGTCGCCCAAAATACGTGTCCAACATATAAATCCTGCAATAAGATAGGACTATGAGAAGGGTGCGCAAAAAAAAAAAAAACAGTGAAAAAAAATTATTTACACGAATATATCACGATTTGCTCTACAAAGCATTTCCATTCGATTTGCACTTATCTGCAGTTTACACTGCACTTACTCCAGCGCAGTGCATCTATCGCATTCAGGATTCAGTAAGGTGCACCGAAATGACCAATTGTGCATCCACACGGAAATTATTTACATACTACTGAAATGCCATCCCCCAATTTAAGCGCTGCATTTGGAGGTGGTTACGATGAGGCGTAAAAGTGAACATGGAACACTGGTGGGTGGCTGGTGGTAGAGCTGCGTGTATCCAATTTTATTCGATTCAGCAAACACTGTAACGTAGTCGTAGGTAACTACATACATTCTTCATATAAAGAGGAGGTTTCTGTGGTTTCTGTTCAAAAAAGACTGGATAGATGAGATTTAATTCAGCCAAGACATAATACCACTCTGTTTGTCAACAGCCTTTACATCAATTAAGTGGATTAGTTTTTCTTCTAAAATGACAGCTTTTTTTTTCTAATTCTATTTTATTTGTATTTTCCTTTTTAGTATGCTTAAAATGTGCTTCCGCATTGCGAACGTAAGAAACGCAGATTGCTGCGCTGGGTAACAAAATTTAAGATTGAGGTAGCGTAGTTTCCGTCATTCTTTTCTGTCCACTACCAAACAATTCAAAATTGAGCATGTCAATAGAGGCTGATAGAAATATGTGTGTTATTTTAAAATAAAATAAATAAATATATAAATAAATAAAATTAATTTTAAATAAAATAAATAAATAGTTGGCGCAATAGGTCCGTAGCGACCCTAGGCCTAGCTTCTCACAACCATTCATTTTGTTGTAGTTTTTCATTTTTAGGACGAATGGAATTGTAGATCCCAATTTTATGCCGAGTCCAAACGGCTAATTGAAAAGCTTTTTCTTGACAGTTATACTCTCGGCTGTTTGTCAGACGTTCGGGAGAGGTGGCGCTGTGGAACAAAAAAAACCCCAATATGGAATTTGGGTCCTTTCGGCAATCGAACTAACCACTGCACCTACTGTTATTTTAAAATACTGTAAAATAATCGATCGATTCTCCAAAGCCTTTCGACAAAAAAAAAACTGATACAATTTTCAAAGTTTTATTTTTTGCAACAGTTTCTTACATTTTTTTTCTCGGATTTAATTAACAACCTTATCTAAAAATTGTATGAACAATTGTATTGTAAGGAATAGGCCCTGTACACTGCGACCAGCAGAGATCTTTATAAACAATAATTTCATCAAAGTACTTTAAGTGCGGAAATTTTTATAAGAGGTTGCAAAAAGCAACATGCGTTACATTTTCGCCGGGTGTATTTATTTGCCACACTCGTTTGCATTCGGAAAACCGAACTTACGTGTTTCAAATTCGAAATTCCTACTTTTAAGTCGTACGTAAAGCGTGTTTTAAAAATAATGACAAAAGTTGGGTTTTTTTCGGAAAAATAGACAAATCTGGAAGTTTTCCGTTTAGCGCTTTCGGAGCTTTTTTTTAACAGTTTTAGTCCCCATTTAAAAATTTATAGCTCCTAGGGGAATATCTAGCGCTTAGTTTATTTCAATAGATTGGTATTACATTTCAAAATGGCATCGTCCCAAAATTTATATAAAACCCACTGGTTAAGCTTAGTACACTGCTCGAGCTAAATCTTAGCTCCCATACAAAATTCTCTCCAAAATTTAGCTGAGCTAAATCTAAGCGAATCCCTTTAGCTGAGTTGTACACAGCTCGAGCTAAATATTCAAACTTTTGTTTCAGAATGTACTGCATGTATCTGTCAAAATTTAGCGTGCCCATTGAATGGATTGGTACATTTTCTGAAGCTAAATTTTGACAGATCGTTGTGTTCTGTTGTGTTTTTGTGTGTTCGGAAAAGTGAGCAAGGATGAGCTTTTTTAATGACTAGGTAGACGAGAAGTACGTAGAATCTGAAATGAGATAAATGAATTGTCGAAGAAAGGTTTTTTTTTTATAAAAGAACAGCTGTTCTGTGATACTTATCCATAGCTTATTTTTGTCAAAATTTAGCTAGGATTTTAGCTAATGTTTTGAGAGAGTTGTTGGAGAGCAGCTAAAATTTTGTTTAGCTCAAGCAGCGTACTAAGCCTTAGGGTGTAAGTTTTGTAGCGTTTTACAGAAATGAAAGAATATTTTTAAAAAGACGGAAAAGATCGAATTTTGTTCTCACAACATCTGATCTAGACGCACTCTTTGCTCGATGTATGTAAAGACCAAAACTATGTTGGTAAAGTTTTAGAGTTGAGAAATAAAAAAAATTGAGAAAGAAAAAGAATTATCCACGATTCGATTAGTTAAGCTAAGATAAGACTGTATGCCAATTATGCATATGAATGCCAACAGAAAAATGACCAGATTAGCTGTCAAATGACCAAAATGTCAGGATTATCAAAACTGTATATTATACTATATGACCAAAACTACCAATATGGTCATATTTGCATTGACGGTCATTTAAGGCATTTGTTGTTTATTACCAAATGTTGTAGTACAAAAAAGACAACGAAAATGAAAATAAATCGTAATTCCTCGAACTCAAACACCGATGACAACAAAATAATTCTTGTTCCGTCAAAAATGCCAGCAATGCCATAACGAAATTTCAATAAAGTGGGGCATATAGGGCTTTATGCTGGCATTCGTGCTTATTGTCCGATTACACTATATGCTCTTTGGGAATTTTTATCTGTCAAATTCAGACTGGTCATATGTGGCATTTAGGTCATTAGAGCATATTTTGACAGGAGAACAGTCAGAAATTGGCATTTTGTGACCACTTGGCATTCAGTTTAATCTCACCTTTAGCTAGGTAATTCAGATCTACACTGACAGCTTACGTTTTTTTGCTACTGCAAACAAAATGTCAACATATTGAAACTCGCAAAATGATGCGCAGTACAGGAGCAAATATGGCTTTTGCGAATCATCTAACTAACTAAAGTGGACTTTAAAATTGACGGCTAACCTTTATTCTAAATGCAATGGGCACAAATAATCGTAGATCTGCGCGACGCAACATGCCATTTATAGTAGTACATATATTTTTTTCTATAAATTTTAGACACGATCTATGTATACTTATGCACGTATAAAATCAAAATCTTTAACACGTCTTACTCCTACCAATTTAAAGCGAATACGCTGGAGTGCCTCCGCAATCTTTATACTCATATTATGTGATTTTAGCTATATTGCTCTCTTCTAACCCTTCAAAATGATAAGCTCATTCACCCGAGGTAGTGGCACTTCAAATATACCCCTTGGTCCCTGGCTTTGGGTTGTATCTCCAAAATGAACTTATTTTTCGTAATCAATTCAATTGGAAATAGACTGAATTGGCCTTATTATTTCCAATAAATCGCTTATGTATTTGGAATAATACGACAGGTCAACAGTTTGCATCACACCCTACACTCCATCTACAAGACGTTCCAATTAACTATTGAAAGGCACTTCAATAATAAATTAATGACATTAATTATAACTGATGAGATGAAATCATACTTTGTCCACTTCAAATTGCTGGGCATTGCTGTGCAAACATCAAACTTGTTATTGAGCAGTCGATGTGCAAACACAATACACTTTTAATCACGATAACCTTTTGCAATTACAATTGCATGTTCAACATTCTGCGAGCTATTCAACACCGAGTGTGCTACATTACAGCAGCAGCAGCAGCAGCAGCAGCAGCAGCGGTCTCTTATAAAAGTTCAATTAATTACTGTAAAATTCATTGCAATTGTGTAAACGAAGCAACTATACTCTAATTAAAGAACCCCGCTCAATTAATTAAGTGACAGATAGTATTTTATCGGAATGAAAGAAATGCCCAAGCGATCAGTATAGTTCAATGAAACTTCGTTTGCGCACCGCGACTGTATAATGAAACGCGGTTTATTGCACTACTAAGCACTCAAAACTCAAGCATAGACCACTTAACGAATGAGAGTGTATGCAGTGCTCTTGATAGATAAACTAGAAACTGGAACGAATTCTTGTTGAAAGTGAATTAATTGCAAACGAAAAGTCCTTACAACTTCATGAAAACTTGACTGTGCCAAACAGCTGTGAGCAGGACATAAATTTTGCAAAAGAAAAAAAGGTTTACCAAACGCAGCATTCCGGGAAATAAATCTTCTTCCGGCGGAAGGAAAACACACCACCTGACATTTGACATCGGCGGCATACAAGTTCAAGTACGGACCGATTTGCTCCACTTCATCCCCTTTTCTGTGATGCCGTTTTGTGTCCATGTCTCTATTCAAGCATATTGGTAATAAATACCAATCAATGGCATATGTCACCCCCGACGAAAATTAAACGATCGAAATAATATGACTCAAGTGTTTTTGCAATAAATTTTCAAGAGCAGGTCATGGAGCGTGTGTTGTTTATCCGCATATATGAGCGAGTAGTAGCCAGAAAGTACAGTTATCTGGATGCCCGTTGTCCATTGCAAACACGCCGAGACAATAAACCCTTTGACAGATTGTGTCATGCCAGATATGTCGAATGAACTGAAGGGCTGCGTATGCGGCGTGTTTTCACGAAATCAAAATTGTAGTTCTTCAGAGTTATTCAAAATCTCTGGAGCTCTCCCTATGTGATGGAATCAAATGGGGGGTTAAATAAGTGGTCGTCAAATACGAACACGGTATGTTGTGTAGAAAAAAAAAAACAAAAATCTAAATCTAATTAAGGGTGAATTACTGTGACTGAAAATGCAGGTGACCCAACTTCGACTAAATGTCTTAAAATGCGTATTCCGTATTTTTATGAATTATTACCGAATTTATTTTATTTTTATATGCAGGGCCTCATGTGTGCCATTATGATATGGAATATAACACCATTCAAGTGTCTGCCGAAGCTTCCACAGTGTCACGGACCCGAGTGGTCCAATATTTAGTGACCCTGCCGCATAGTAGATGGGGTCCTCTTCCAGACGCTCCAAAGCCCACCCACCGCACAAATGGCATTGTCTATGGTCATTAACTTAGAGCTCCTGTGTCAGTTGAATCTTGTACGGGTATACCCCAAATCCCGACGCAAAATTCTCCAAGTTGACGCCTGCGAAAGGCCGACTTGTTGCGCATCAATCATCATCATCAGCTTTTTGACAACAATAGCAACAGTCCAAAACAGTAGGCTCGAGTTCATACTCCTAAATGTAAAAATGCGCCATTCCTGCAAATTTCGCGTTCATTACTGTAAAAGAACTGCATTATCATTGCAGCAGTTTGCCAGTACTTGCGTTTATATTTAAAAGAAAATTTTTTAACTAAATTGCTGCCAATAATGCAAGTGTTTCTGTTTTGTTGCCGCGCTGCTGAAAAATGGCAGGAAAGAAAATATAAGCAACGGTTTTGCAAATTGTTTAATAACTTCTTATTATTTAGAAATAAACAAGAGCAAAAATAATGGTCCTTGGAATGGAATCGGAATTAATATATTAAACATCCGAGTTGTCATAGACAAATTTGTTTGTATTTCTGTAATTTATGTAATTTAATAAAAGATTAATGTCCTTCGATTTAATTTGTAATTTTATTTAATTCATGTATAGGTAGTTTATTATTAGTAATAGTTTAAAAAGAAAAAAAAAAATAAGAGAACATTTAAAGCGACTTTATACCTAGTCCAGCCATAAATTCTGTTAAAAATATAAAGCGGCATAAAAAAAACGTGTAAACATTTTGAATTGTTTTTTCTTCTGCATTTATTAGGTAATAATATTGAAAATTTGAAAAAAAAAAAAAATACCTCACTGGAAATGACCACCTTTTGCCTTAACACAAGCTCTCAAACGTGTTAATTAATAAGCAATTGCGGCACGTACTGTTTCCATGGACATCGTTCATGCTGCCACGGTCAATGATTTTTTAGGCTCTCCAAAAATCTTTGGGGGGGTTTGGCAAGCCTTGCTCTCCAATTCTGACTATATACTATAATCCAATGGGTTCAGATCTGGACTTCCCGACGGCCAATCCTCTGCGGCTATAAAAGCAGGAATATTGACCCTGAGCAACTCCTGCGTGGTTTTGGCTTTATACGCCGTAGCAGAGTCTTGTTGAAAGACCCATCTTTCTTCATAAAATTGAGTATTTGTAAGCGTTTTTACAGCACCCTCTAGCATATCTTGCTGATAGACTTTTGTACCTGTTTTGACACCTTTTCCACAGAAATGGAGAGATGTGACACCTTGGTGAGAGACCCCGCACGAAACCATTACGGAAGCGGGATGATGGCCACGCTGAAGCCTTGGAATTACTTTTTTCGCTTCCTTTGATGGCAAAGCATAAACTCTATAATTTTTTTGGTAAAAACTTCTTCCATGGTAAAAATGTTTACATCCGTAAAAAGAATGTTTTCTTGCTCAATGTACGCGTGCCACAGTAAGAGTCTCTTGCATCTCTCCGCCGTAATTTTTTTTAGTTGAGGAGTTAAAAGATGGCCTGTTGATCGACGATAGGCTTTCATGTGAAGACCACCCCGAACTAGCCTAGACATCGATCTGGCGGATATGTTCAATTCTCTGGACATGGTCTTCTGCTTCCGAAGGGGATTTCTTCGAACACGTTCACGCACAGCTTTTACTACCGCACTCGTACGTGCGACGCGTGGGCGACCACCTCTTGGCCTGTCCTCCACTTCCGACAATTCACTGAATCGACCAATATTTCGATAAACGAACATTCTCATTATTCGCTATAACCGCGATTCTGTTTTCTTTAGCACCATACTCCGTGTTAATTGACCGCCAGCTGAAACCAAACTGGCTTCTATTCATTAGTTTACAATGCACATCAGTGATGGGACTTGAGAAGCGGTGGTAGATAGCCTTAAAAAAAGGTGGTAGAAAACAACATTTTCCGGCACTTGAGAAGATGTTGATGTAGAGGGAGCAGTTGCACTACAATAATGCAAGCAATGCATGAAGGCATAATTAAAAAAAATTAATTTACATTTTACTTGTTGTAGGAACCAAGAATTTACGCATTTTCACTTTCTATAGCTCTTGATGTTATTTAAATATTAACAGGCTTATTTATTAGAATTTACTATACGCGCCTAAACACTTGTATAGTTATGCAATGAATACGTATTTATACAGCCTTTATACACCCTCCGAAAAATTCTTATATATAAAACATTTTCCCATGCATACTGGTTATACAGGGCTTGCGTCAAAAAAGGTACCGAAAAGAAGAAATCTATTACATTTATCTGTCCGAAAATATAAAAAAAATGCAAATTCAAATAGGAATTAAAAACTGGAAAAGTTAAAAGAAAAAGTTGGGAAATTTGGGACTCCTCTGTAATGTTAGTCTTATGCAAATTAATTTTTAAAAATTCAAATTCAAAATTCAAAATAAGTATTTCATGTCTTCACACATTCCTTATCGAGGATACTTGTAGAATCTTTAAAATTAAAAAAAAACCTCGATACAATCCATCCAATTCTTTTTGATTTCATTAAAAATAAAATGTGACAGATTTTTTCAGTCAAAATTACATTTCGATACTATTCTACCTCTATGCAGGCACTAAACAACCTCCAAGCGCGTTTAGCTTATACAAGCTCTATACAACGTTAAATAATTTTTATAAATAAGGTTTTTGCGTATAGAGGCATAACTTTATACACTCTTTAGAAACGTTTATAAATAAGGCTGTAAAAGTTTTTGAGGTAAAATCATCAATATAAAAAAGAACTACAGAAAAAACGCCATAGATTCAACTCATCATAAAGCACAAAAAGTCAAACCATATAGCAAAACACCCTCGCACAAATACAGTCAAATATTAGCGCTGTAAATGGTGTACTGGACTGGAAGTTTTTGCTGATGCAATTCTCAGAGAAAAATACTGATAGCTGAGTGTGTATGGGTGAAAGTAAGACGAGTGGGGTACAATTTTCAATTTAATACAATGATGGAAAAGAAATATTATTAGCGATGAGTAAAAGGTGGTAGATTTCGAGTTCAGGTTGGTAGTATTTCCGAAAATGTAAAATGTGGTAGAAATACCACTTAAGTGGTAAAAGTCCCATCACTGATGCACATGTTAAGTAAAAAATATTAACGGGTCTATTCCAAGTGGAAATTTTAAGAGAGAGGCGCTTAAAATTGTGTACCAGAATTTATGGCCGTACTAGGTAGGTTCTAAACCGAATGCAATGAAAAATAGTCTCTAAAGACCCAAACCACACAGAAGTAAGGGTTCTCTTATAGATGGCAGCTGCTTTTATCCGGATTTTTTGCTCTGCCAACAGATCTCTGAAGCGTATACTTTACAACCATTCCTTATAATGAATGTAGGAATATACGAATACACTGCATATAGGCGATCGTTGTTTCATCAAACGAGCACTTCTGATTGTGAATAAGTCTCGGGATAAGTGCTTTTAATATACACTTTGAGATACACCTACTGTATAAAAAGGCATTTAATATTTAATGATTGTTGAACTAAAGTTCCTAAATTCGTTTCACACAACCTGCTGTTCAAAAGCTTCCATTCCGTGCCTTAATCACTCCAGTAAGATTTCCGTATCTCCTCTAAAACAAGCGTGTGTGCCAAAAATCACTTTTCATCGGCCGCCTCTATAATTATTAAATAAAAACAAAAAAAACCCAAATGACTTTCATCTGCCAATATTAATCCGTTCGGAAACGAGCATTTGTCTTTTTGCGCCACAACAGTCACGTTCGACCAGCTACGTTTAACGTAATTAATTCCCGTAATGCGTTAGTAAATAAAATCCTCCATTTCCCTCCACTTACCTATACCAACAAACTGCATAGGTATAGGCAGATGATGGCTGCGAAAAAAATCCGCCAAACTGGAGTTCATCCATTGCACGTTATCTACAATATGCAAAATAAATTAATTACCAATTATCGCCCCCATCATTAAATAATGTACGTGAGCTGCAACCGTGGTGCAGCAGTAGCAGCAGCAGCAGCAGCATATTGCATTGCATTGCTTGTATCTCGTTCCACTTTATGTAACTATACGTGTGCATGTGCCTGGCGGTGCCGGCAGAGGGAGCTCGCATGGTGCGTGTTGTGCATTTTATGCGAACACGAAAAGTGTTCAACAGTCTGTCAGAATCGTGCCAAGAGGGGTTGATGAGGTCGGCGTCCCCTCGCTGACCGGGCTGGTAGCACACGATTTGATGTTATTACGCACGAACCTATCGATGTGCAAACAGGACATGGGAAAGGACACTCGCAACGTCACCATCACCATATGCCTACGAGCATGTGTATGTAGGTATGTCCGTTTTGAAATAATTAAATTTTTGAAAATACGACACCTCGTGTTTGTCATCTGAAACTCACCACTAATTAGTGTCATTAAATACGCTAGGCATAGCAACGTTCCAGTGCGAAAAACGAAAACCACCGAATAAATACCGCTTTGCATACATTTCACTCTCATCGGCGCCATATCGGTATACGTAGGATATCCTTTCACTCCTTTGACACCGCACTGTTTGATGTTGGAGGATTGGAGCCCTTGCAATGCGTTGTTGCTTCGTGGATGTGAATGTGAATGTGAATGCGGATGACTGTGAAAATATCCACCGTCAGCGTTTGCCGACAAACCAATGAACGGGTATACGGTGTCATTCAGTTATCCTTAATTCGGTTACTGCGGATCCTTCAACATTTTACCCAGTGGCCACAAATGTTGTTTCTACGGTGTGGGGATTTGTTTCCGCCTAAGCGCACATGTGAGATGTGTGTTTTTGAAAGGGCTGGCATTCGCATTGGTTTGTGGACATTGCTCGTCCTCGCTGATTTAACGCTAAATTATGTGATTTGTTAGTATGCATATATACATTTTGGTTAAACTCCCGCCCCCCATCCCAGTCTGTGTGATTCTTGTAAGGGATCCAAAGAAAGTTAAATGAAAAACAGAGACGAGAAAAAACAGCAAAAAATTTGTCAAAACAAAAAAAAAAAAATACAGCGAATACCCACGACTATGTGATGTGACCCTTGAACCTACCCCTAGAGCAGCAACATAAACAACAGAAAACTTTAAACAAAGGCATATAGAAAATTGGCCACGGCTAGGCCGCAACTTTCAGCGACAGTGCGGCATAGCGATGGGGTCGGGGTGGCCGGCGCAATGGAACGTGCGGAAAATTCAAATTACTTGTGTATTAATTTTTTTCGCAGAGTACTTTTTTTCTTTTTGTTATTAAAATTAAAACGCTCTTCTGGGGCTTCGGTGCTCTCTTTCGTTTATTTTTCTATGCCATTCCGATTTCCATAAGCGTATACATATTGCTTAAATGGTTTCTGATTTGAATTTAACTGCATGATGAATGACCAAGACCACCGGCCGACCCTGTTGTAATGTAATTGGGGGTAGCGCACACAGCACACGAACGGTAAGGTTTCCTTGTTTTGTTTTTTTTCTTGAGTTGTGTTTACATTGAATACTGTGCGAAAGGCAGCTCCTTGGCATGTGACCGAAAATAATTAAATTTGACAATTAAAGGATTTTCTTCGTAACGTATTTATTTTTGTTGCTGTTTTTATTGCTGCTGCTGTGTTTTAAAGACAACATTGCATAACGTATAGGGCCTTCGTGTCTCACCCTTTGATATGTGTATACGCGAGTGTATACAACAGTCCTTCGTCCACGAGTGTCCTTTTCTTAATTAACTGCAATCAATATTCAGATTTGTCGTGTTTGTCAAGTTGTGCCCAGCCGCCAGCAGCCGGTGGAAAGTGGAAAATTGACGGGTTTTGGTTGGACGAAAATTGCCGGCTGACACGGAATCTGCCGGAAACTAGTTACGAGAAATTGCCGCAAAACTGTCGCGTATACGAGATTTATGATGAGTTTAAATTGTAACATTTTCTGTAGTTGTTATGTAGGTATTGAAATATGTACGTGCTGTTCATAATTTACCTATAAATGTGTACGTCTGTATACGTTGTTTTAGGCCCCAATACCCGTTGTATAGTTGAACTGGACTATGTGTAACTTTGGGAAGGGACGCCTAGATGAGTCAGTTTTTAAGTTTTAAAACTTCAGTTCACACTTGCACTGACATTGTGAAGCTAATGCCAAGTCTTCATAGCCTACTCTTAATAGAGTTAAATGCAATTTCAAGGGATCTTGTTAAGTTTAAAAGTTATGGATACCGAAAACAGTACATATGCGAGTTACCTTTTAACTTTGTTTTAAGTCTTCTATTTTTGAAATGAAATGAATGAAATCAATAAATAATGCAAATATATTTTGTTTTTAACTATCAAGGTTCTAGCCATAAATAATAAAAAAAATTGTAAGTCAGTTGTCCTTGTCTAACTAGTTGATGGCATGCTTACGTCTACGTGGGCTCTTTGCGATACTCATAGAAGAGAAGTCACGCTTTCTGTTTATTTCTACAAATGCATTTTACAAAGGCAAAGATATTATTTTCCTTATTATAATTACCGCGTCTTGCAGTTTTGCACCATTTCCCTTGATTCGAGAAAAATAGTAAAGCGGACATAAATGAAAGAATGGCTGCGACTGCCCATTATGGGAGAAATGTCAACCGAGGTCGAAAAAGTAGTGCCAACTCGTCGTTAGTAATTATGTCGGTTAACAGATGGCTCGATTGGGTTAATGGGCTTTCCACTCTGTGTATTATTAGTATTTATATAGCTGTTTGTTGTGTCGACTATCAAAGACCCATTTTCCACATTCTGCAAGTCTATTTGGTGGCAATTAAAGTAACATTAAAAAATAACTTTTACGATTACCTCTTAAGAGATTGGATTCCGAGTATCGACAACTGATCAATGAGTAGAAAAATAACGATACTCGGAGCCCGATCTTTTAAGAGGTAATTGTAAAGTTATAAATTGGTTAGTTAGTCCTGATAAGTGTTGTAATAATTCGACTACAGAGATAGACCTAAGTATATTTTGAAAGCGCATATTTAAACGACATGCACCGTTTTTTTTTTACAACCTTTGGCACGTCAGCATTCATTGTCGCTGTGTTGGGGCGCTATTGGCTTTTATAACACTTGATTTTGTGACCATATTGGTTGACAATCAGTCGCATTTACAATCATTTTAATTACAGTCGACTTCGTTTAACTGAAACACCAATTTGCCACAATTATTTTTTCACTTAAGTACACGGTTGCAACTTGCAAAAAAAAAAAAAAATAGCTACCAAAATTGGAAAAAAAAGAGTTACCCAACCAAGATAAAATTTATTAAAAATCTCGAGACGTTGAATGTGAAAATGCCTTATCATAAGACTTTTCTCTGATCTACGAACTTAATATAAAAAAACGGCACAGCAGTGTAAAAACGACCATTTGCTTAGTCTTCAGACGAACTAAAAGTAAAGCGTAGAATTCATAGCACTCAGAAATAGTAATTCAGCATTTAAATGAGGTGATATCGGGTTCGTATATTTGGAGTTCCTGCTCAAAAAGTTACCATAACAAGATAAAAATTAGCAAAACTCAAAAAACAAAAAAAAAAAAAAATAACCAAATTTGGCAAACAAAATGGCAACCTTGCTCAAGCGGTGATTTCTTTTAAGCGAACTTCGGATAATTGAAAAGAAATTTCCGTGACATATTTTAGTTAACCAACTTTTCCAGTTAAGCGGAGGCGACTGTATTTAAAATGATTGTAAATGCGACTGATTGTCAATAAATATGGTCACAAAAACAAGTGTTATAAAAGCCAATAGGAATAGGTACAGGTGTATTTTTGTGGGATAATAAAATGAAGTCGGAATTATTGCCTCTTCACAGTTATATAGGTATATACAGTTGTCATTAAAATTGTTTATTTTTTTTTTTTAATATATAATTAGCTTCGTAAGCCTTTCCTGTCACGTGCTCAGGAACTGTGCGCCCCCAATGAAACCTTTTGGCTATCCAAGGCGATTGTCTTATCACTGTGCCCGCAGATTAACCTGTTGGCTCCAAGCTTTACAACATGTCATAACGTTTTATTGCACACACACTCCTTTCCTACAACAAAGTGCCCGCAGTATTACCTACTTCAAATTATATGCCCAATCAAGACATGTCAAAGTGGTCAATTTGAGCAAGTTCAATCTATTCACATACAAGTCTGCTAGCCTTAATTTTCAATAAACACACACATATGCAGCAGCGTCAATTTACGAATCTCACTGACAGAATGTCGTCACGACTCGCTGCCCCCATCCAATTTTTTCACCAACAATGACAAATTACGGTATCAAAACCGAGTCGATTGGCCATATTACAATTTTTACATAAGTCCACTGAAAGCGAAAATGTCTACGCTCACTAATAATCGCAGTAAATCATAATATGTAATATTGTAATATTTCTGATCCCTCTGCTAGCACAGCCATAACTAATATGGTGGGTAAACTGGTCCCAATTAAAAACGATTTACCAGTTGAGACTTGAGAGCAATATACATGGACGACAATTGTGATTTTTTTTCTTTTCTTCGTCTTCATCGCAGTTCTCCTCTGTTCAACTTAAGTGCTGTCAATTCGAATGGTTCACGTGTCAGTTTTACTTGAATGAATATGTAAAACCGTCACGATAATATTCTGCCCTTGTTCGAAAAAGAATAAATGAAGATAAACAGTAAACCGGAGTATACCTTAGTCAACCAGGCATGTGTAATTAGCTGTGTGCAAGTGAAGATTGTATTCACTGAGTGGTAATTAATTCGATGAGGTCTATTTTTGGCCGGAATTAATTCGCTTTACAGCTGTCAATTAGATGTCATAAACATTAATTGAAAATCTATTGTCGGCTGCGAAGGGGATTATATCTTAGGTATATATTTTACTTCGATGATTTGCTACAATAGTAATTTGAGGAGTTGTGTTTTTGTTTTTGTAGTTTGTAATATAATTTCTGTTTAATGGTTCGAGTTGTAATAGACACTTGAAGCGCGATCGAAATATTTAAATTGGCAGACACTTGCAATCGACGACAAACATAAAAAATGCCCACTATTTTTATATAAAATTTTGAAGTAATTGGCTTTTCACAATCGGAAGCCCAAATTCGTAATAATTACGGTAACCATAGTTTAGAATTTCAGTTAGTAAACAATAGAAAAATAGGCAAATTTCAACACAATTTTCAATTACTAAAAATTATATTAAATAAAAAAGTTAATTAATAATTTATAAAAAAAAAGTAAATGGAACACATTTTTTTTTTGTAATAGAGAAGATACTGTTGCTCGTTTTAAGTAAGAGCACGTTTGCATTACCTAGGCAGGTACTTCTTTAACAACTTAGAAGAGGTTGGTTCCTCAAACAATATTGGAACAATAATTCAATTTTGTAGGGAAATTGGCTGTTTGGGCGATTTGGTTTAGGTTTTTTACCGTAATGGTTCCCTGGGGATGGCGATGGGCCCATCTTGGTGCCTGGTCTTTTGTGACAATCTCACAACCCCACACAACCTAACCTAATCTAACCTAAATACAAAACATTTATATTTACATTTACATACAGTAAAACCCGGATAAGTGCCTCACCTTAAATGCCCCGTTTTCATAGGCACTTATGCGGGTCAGGCAGTTATAAAAAATCCGCTTAAGTGCACATAAGCACTTATCTCTAAATTTATAAAAAAAAATATTTAAATTTTGACAGTGACAGCTACTCAGTCTCCACCATTGTAGTAGATTAAGATTTTTCCTTGTTTTATTTTTTATTTTTAAAGCATGAAACACAAGGAAGAGCTAAATGATTTGCATTTTTTCAGCTAATTTTTGAAAAATGTGTACTTAAAAGAATTTTTCTCAGGTGAATTTCATTAAAAGTGGGCTAGGCACTTAAGCGAGAGCCACTTATCCGGGTTTTACTGTACAAAGTAAATCCTAATGAACATTGTCTTCAAATACAGAACTGTTCATTATTAATGAACGGATGGTCACCATAATAGTAGTGGGCGTAGGTATAATGCTGCGTATTCGTTTTTAGTTATCCCCTGCCATCTGAACTCAGATTTAACTTATTGATATCTTTTAACATAGCTATTTAAAAAATTACGGTTGGTTTGCATGTTTTTTTTTTGTTCATATTGTTTGGATCGTGGGGAAGAAGAGGAATTCGTTGAGAGGCATCATTCCACTCAAACCCACATGAGGTCCTTATCTATGTTATTATGGCCGAATTTGGGATCCCGCAAAAACTGATCTAGTTTTTAGCACAAGTTTTAAGTTGGTGTAGTTGTTTCGAAATAACAAATTCTCCAAATTTCAGCAAGGAGGCACCTACACTTATCTTAAAGCAAACTTGTGTATAGGACAAGTGTCAACGCGAAGCCACAGATCTATTTAGCTACTGGCGTGTGCGGACGCTATCGACAATATCGGTCGCTAAAATGGGATGGCAGTTACAAAGAGATCTTCGTAGTTGAATGAGACTGTAGCAAATCAATGATAAAATAAAACCCGAGATTTCAAACACGTTATAATAATGATTTTATTTTATTTGGGCAAAATTACAAGTCCCGTGACTAGCGCGAGCAAAGATGTTTCCGCGGCGGTGGTTGCTAGCAAGAAGAAAGAAAAGAAAAAAGATCGAGCAAAAGAAGTGTCGGCTCACCAACCAAAAAAAAACTAAACCGAAAGTCCCGCTTATCACACAGCACAGCAAGTGCAAACAACAAAACCAAAATGCATATGCCTTACATAAGCAAGCTGACCAACCCGCTAGCTTTTGCGCTGTGCTATGGGAAATCGTCGGGACAAATGCACAAGTGTACAATGTACATACATATATAGTTATAAGTTACATGAGGCGATAATTATATAAAATGGTACAGCTGCACATCTTTGCTCATGTAGTCAAATTAGGGTAAGCTACACAATGTTTGGTCGAAAGAAAGGTTAATTATTGAATGGAATATTTAAAATAGACAAAGTAAATTTAGTTAAATGTAAATTCATTTCTAAACACGCCGCCACCCCTGAAGGGCACTTCAGGAGGTTGGTAACAGAGCCAGCCTGGTAATGGGTCTCTTGAACAGCCCGTTCTTGGTGCGAAGGGTAACTACACGTATATGTCCATCCTTGCCGGAGTGTAGCTCTTCGACACGACCCAAAGCCCATTGGGAAGGAAGCAAATTAGACTCTTTAACAACAACGAGATCACCCAGTTTGAAGTCTCGTTTGGCCTGTTTCCATTTTGGACGTTGCTGAAGCGAGGTTATATAGTCGCACTGCCATCGCTGCCAAAAGCCTTGTAGCATATTCTGCACCAGTTCCCAACGTCCCAATCGATTTGTTGGAACCTCCAAACAACTAGGCTCCGGTATGGCTGTATAAGGGCGACCTATAACGAAATGAGAGGGGGTTAATGGGTTCAAATCGGTATCGGAAATGGCGCATAAGGGTCGAGAGTTCAGCAGAGCTTCTATCTGGGCTAGCAAGGTGCCCATTTCTTCAAAGGTGAGGAGATTGCTGCCAACAATGCGATGGAGATGCCGCTTAACGCATTTGACGCCCGCTTCCCACAGCCCTCCGAAATGGGGAGCATGGGGCGGAATGAATTCCCATCGGATATTCTCGGCTGCCAAAGCCGTTGACACCAACTCGTTATGCTTAGAAGACCGCACCAACTCGTACACCTCCGACAATTTTCTAGCCGCTCCTTGAAAATTGGTGCCATTATCCGAATGGATAACAGCGCACTTTCCCCTTCTAGCGATGAATCTCCGTAGGGCAGCAATAAAGGCATCCGTAGATAAGTCGCTGACGACTTCCAAATGCAGCGCCTTGGTCGCCATGCAAACGAAGAGAGCAAAGTACCCCTTTATCAGCTTTGCTTTTCGAAGTTTGGATGCCCGAAGCGTAATTGGACCCGCATAGTCAACACCGGTTTGATCAAAGGCAAACGATGGCGAAAGACGAGACAAAGGCAAATTTCCCATCAGCTGCGAGGAGGTTGAAGAACGTAAGCGAAAACAATCCAGACAGTCGTGTACCACCTTACGTATGAGGTTTCTGGCTCCGAGTATCCAGAACTCCTGTCGAACCACAGAGAACAACTCCGACACACCAGCATGAAGAAACTTATCGTGGGCATCCAAAAGTATAAGCTGCGAAATGCGATGGTTTTTTGGCAGAATTATTGGGTGTTTAATGCTAAAAGAAACATATGGAGCATTCGAAATCCGTCCTCCAACTCGCAGCAACCCTACCTCATCCACAAACGGAGATAGCGAAGATAATTTCGACCGTTGTGAAACCTTGTTATGCTGCTTCAACATGTGAATTTCTTCCTTGAACTCTCTTTGACCAAACCGAAGACAAGTTTCCTTAGAGGTACGAAGCTCAGAGAAGATTAAAAAGTCGAAATTACGCTCCTCAAGTGAAAGCTTGCTACTCCGCACAAAACGTAGGACATATGCAACAATGCGAATTAACTTGGGCCAAGAAGAGACCTTACCAAGCAGTGCATCAAAAAAATGCTCTTCCGGTTGTGAAGTTAGTACAGCAGCTGGGAGTTTCCTTTCTTCAGGAACCTTGTGCACTTCCTGGATATCTGTCACCGGCCATTGGCTGAGTTCTGATGCGATCCAAGCAGGGCCCTTCCACCACAAATCCAAATCTAGTAGCTTGCTTGGTGCAACTCCTCTAGAGGCGCTATCAGCCGGATTCTCCTCGGAACGAACGTGACTCCAGACGGAACGAGGCAGGTTATCCAGAATTTCAGCTGTACGGTTAGCTACGAATGTGCCCCATCTACGAGGAAGAGAAGAAAGCCAAGCCAAAACAATTGTCGAATCAGTGAAAGCGAAGAGTTTCCTTGGTGTGACATCCAACGACGAGCAAACAAGCTTCATAATGCGACTAAGAAGAACAGCCCCACATAATTCAAGGCGGGGAATCGAAATCTGCTTGACAGGAGCGACTCGAGTTTTAGCAGCCACAAGATGAACCTCAACGACACCATTTTCCGAAACACTGCGAGCATAGACTACAGCGGAGTAGGCCTTTTCCGATGCATCGGAGAATCCTATCAAATCAAAGGCCTTTGCATCTAACGTGTACCTTCGAGGAATCCTTAGCTGGTCAAAATGCTTTAGTTCCTGACGATATGAAAGCCATTTTTTCGCTATTTCTGGAGGCAACAGATCGTCCCAGTCCTTCTTAACTAACCAAAGCTCCTGGAACAACATCTTGAAAAGGATAATGGAAGGGGCTAAGAACCCCATAGGATCAAAGATTTTCGACACTTCTGAAAGCAAATTTCGCTTGGTGGGCGCTGTAGAATCGTCCAATGTTATCCTGAACGTGAACGCGTCGTGGTAAGGGTTCCAGACAATTCCAAGAACCTTTTTCCAATCAGTTTCTGGGTCCAATGAAACAGTCTGACTCTCATCCATTGTACTGAGAATCCCCCAACAATTTGATGCCCATTTGCTTAGCTCTAATCCGCCACAAGAGAGAAGTCCTACCAACTGTTCCTTTAGCTCCAAAACACCAGATAACGAATCCGACCCAGCCGCAAAATCATCCACATAAGAGTTGTGCAGAATCGCGTAGGAAGCCATTGGAAACTGCTGCTTGTAGTCCTTAGCCAACTGCCTTAGGACTCTTATGGCCAAGAATGGGGCAGGTGCAGTACCATAGGTGACCGTACTAAGACGAAAATGAGCAATGGGGTCATTGGGAGATTCTCTCCAAACAATACGCTGGAAATCGCGATCTTGAGGGCTGACCCAAATCTGCCGGAACATTTTTACAATGTCCGCGCAAAAGACATATCTATACAACCGAAACTGCATGTAAACATTAAGCAGATTTTTCTGCAGGGGAGGTCCGATGTGGAGAACTTCATTTAAACTCAGACCTGTCGAATCCTTGTGTGAACCATCGAAAACTACCCTCATTTTGGTTGTTACGACGGCATGGTGAGGCAAGTAAAAGGTCCTTCCCGATGTAGGTTCAACTTCTCTGTCTGGAATGCGCGTCATATGGCCCAGATCTTCGTATACCTTCATGAATTTGCAGTACTCTGCACGAAGGTTTTCATCGCGAGAAAAGCGACGTTCCAAACTAAACAACCTCGACATGGCACCAGAAAGAGTGTTTCCAAAACTAACATCAGCCCGGCGAAATGGCAGATTCACAATAAACTTGTTATCGGGAGCTCTAGAAAAGGTTTCTTCAAAATGCTGATCCGCATCATCTTCACTGCCGACCGAAGGAGTATGAGACCCGACCTCTTCTATCTCCCAAAAGGATTTTAAAAGCATATCTATATCCATACCAACGTGCAAGGAAATAACTTGATTATTGGGTATGTTTCCCGCAACTACCCAGCCAAAAACAGTGTTGTGTGCAATAATATTTCCAACACTATCTGAACGATGACCATCTCGCAAACTACTCCATACCCTGTCCGAACCAAGCAAAATATCAATCGGAGCCGGGGTGTTGAATCCAGGATCTGCTAACGGCAGATCGGTCAAAGGAAGAGGGCCATCAAAATCAAAAGAGAGTGTGGGTGTAATGGAGGTAATGGTTTTCAATACAAAGGCTTCCACATTCATTATGGAAGTATCAAAGCGAGGTTTCAATTGCAGATTTACGACTCCTTGCGTAACACCAGCATCAACAGCAGAGATCCCAGAGATGGGCAAACGAGAATGACGACGAGAAAGCCCTAGCATCCTAACCACTCGATCTGTTACAAAGGACACCTGCGAACCCGTGTCCAAAAGAGCGCGACAACGTTGAGGAAATCCTGCAGCATCCAACACTTCCACGACGACTGTTGGCAAAATCCCAGAGGCTGGGTTACCGGGTTTGGTGTGATGGCTCACAATCGATGGCGATGGGGAAGAAACTAGAGCTGACTCATTTGCAGAATCGCTAACGTTATTCGGGCGAGGGGACCCAGAACTATCCAGATGCACCAACGAATGGTGCCGCGACCGACAATGGGAGCATCGACTCCTCGTATGACAACGCGACGACGAATGTTGTGTTCCTAGGCAGTTGTAGCAAAGTCTTTGGTCTCTAGCAAACCGACGACGATCTTCAATAGACAAAGCGATAAAGTCCGAACACTGGTATAAGGGATGGCTACCCTTGCATTTTGGGCAAGTTGAATTTGCAACAGCTAAGCTTCTTACCCTTCCCGAAAGGTTTGACGAACGCGAACCGGTTTTATTCACGCGAAACTTAGTCTCACTTGTCTCTAAGGCACTACATCTATTTTCAAGGAAATCTAACAATTCATTAATGGTAGCGACCTCAGAATTTGGGTTCAACAATGCCCAAGATTTACGAGTTTCAATGTCAGTTTTATTTATTAAGAGGTATATCAGCCATGGATCCCTACTTTCAGACTCCATTGCCTTTAAACCACGAACAACCTCATCGGCAGTATCCACTAATTTGCGCAACTGACCACTATCTGCACTAGTCACCAACGGCATATTCAAAAATGTCTCGATAAATTGGTTAATGATATATAGCGGCCTATGATATCGACGTTCCAGCCTTTCCCATGCGGGCTCATAATTCGCATCGGATATATAAATACCGTTTAATAAACTAGCAGGTTCATCCCGCAAAAAGGATTTGAGGTACCGAAACTTTTGCGACCCGGATAAATGCTTTCTACAATCTATGCTACCTAGGAACATATCGCGAAAGCACGGCCACTCCCGATAATCACCAGCAAAGGGTGTTATTTTAAACGACGGTAATTCAATTTCGGAGAATTTAATATTGTTCGAAGTAGAGGGAACATTTTCTAAGTCAGCACTAAACGCAGGTGCATCCTCCCGAGCTGAAGCTTTTTCATTGGAAACCGGGTTACTACGTTCGACGAAGTCGCGATCATTTCGGATTCCAACATTAGAATCACGAGCGGTAACTCTCCCGCTTAATGAATCGCGAGCGGGAATTCTGCCTCGGAGGGCCCTAAGAAGCAATGCTTTTGCCGTAACAAATTTGGTTTCAAATTTCGCAAACTCTTCTTCCGGATCAACGTATCCTTCCTCGGCATGGTATTGGTGGAGGTCATATTGATTTCCGCTGAAATCTTTCCAAGCCTCCTCTAACCGATCTACACGCACTTCCAGAGCCTCGAGTAAAGTGTCTTCGGGAATCGATTGCGCGAAATTATATACGCGGTCAATGGAAGCTTTGATATGACCTCGCGATTGCAATAAAGTGTCCATGTCAATGCACTAAAGCCCGAACGAAGAAGAATCACAAGCTCAACGAAGCCTACTATTGAAGACAGTTCTCTTACGCCTCAGGACACCCAACCAGCAACAGTTCTACAGCAACAAAACTCAATGCAGAAACCAGCAACAGCAGCCAATACCAAAATTAATTGTGATATAAATTTATTACCTATCCTCTGGTGCAATGAGGATTCTGTGGACTGTATCCAAAGGAGATATCAAAACGATAGCAACCACCAGTTTCGAAGCAAACGAACAAAAAGTTTACGAATTATCCGGCTTCGCAAAGGACCAACTTTGAATGAGACTGTAGCAAATCAATGATAAAATAAAACCCGAGATTTCAAACACGTTATAATAATGATTTTATTTTATTTGGGCAAAATTACAAGTCCCGTGACTAGCGCGAGCAAAGATGTTTCCGCGGCGGTGGTTGCTAGCAAGAAGAAAGAAAAGAAAAAAGATCGAGCAAAAGAAGTGTCGGCTCACCAACCAAAAAAAAACTAAACCGAAAGTCCCGCTTATCACACAGCACAGCAAGTGCAAACAACAAAACCAAAATGCATATGCCTTACATAAGCAAGCTGACCAACCCGCTAGCTTTTGCGCTGTGCTATGGGAAATCGTCGGGACAAATGCACAAGTGTACAATGTACATACATATATAGTTATAAGTTACATGAGGCGATAATTATATAAAATGGTACAGCTGCACATCTTTGCTCATGTAGTCAAATTAGGGTAAGCTACACAATGTTTGGTCGAAAGAAAGGTTAATTATTGAATGGAATATTTAAAATAGACAAAGTAAATTTAGTTAAATGTAAATTCATTTCTAAACAGTAGTTATTTTTATTTCGTGGGCGGTCGGGTCGCACACTCGATAAAGAAATAAACCCCTTTTTCTCATTAAAAAAACGGCGGATGATAAGTTCGCGCTCGAAAGTGGCAATAGATTTAAGAAATCAATTTGTTAGGGTTACGTATAACGACTGACTCGTGGCTACATCTAAAATTATGATGCCAGAAAATCCTATGCAAGCTTTTCTGACATCACAATTTTCTATCGTGAAGATTGCCAAAGTTTTGACAAATCGGGTTTGTTTCTCGCAGAAAGTCAAACTTGTTGCGTATTTCCCTAGATTTTCTGACATCTTCGGCGTCAATTAGGAATGTGGTTTTTAGAATCAGAGTTATGCATATGCAAATCAACGAAGTACGGACCGCTTCGTCCTGAAGCTGATCTATGGGCTATGAGTATATCCCTGCACCTTCGTTCTATATGATCTGCCTACATATGATCAGGGTAATTTGTCAGAGGATTGGAACAAGGACTGAATTGATTATCGGGGCCTGGCCTTAACTATGGTTTGATTATTTAGCTCACCCAGCAACATTTCCTAATTACACGACGATTAAATTCGTAACCGATATAGCAATGGTGACCCACACTCAAACGAAGTTCTAAGGGCCACGCCATCTAACAAAATTGAACTGCGGTCTCATAACCAAACCACACGAGTAAGAGTATCATCATTTAACCATATCCATTTGAGAAATACATGTCTACCGTTGGAGCCGTCAATGCAAATCGCCTAGGAAATCGTTTTATCGTTGCTACACTTTAATCGTAATCGAATACATACTCACTTGACACACTTGAAGCGGCTACATGGAAAATCACCCCGTTTCAGAGTGTAGGAAGTGGCAAAACCGAACAACGCTTCAAGTGTGTATCTGCACATGACATTTCCTCCAAAGAGATATTTATTACTGCATTCGCAACCGCAAAACGTTGCTGACCACTGCGCCATCTGTTCAAACAAAAAACCCACTCCACGTGCACATTTCGATTCTGATTCCCATTTGCCCATCATCGTTTTATGCTTTTCCCCATCATTTGCCCAGAGCCAACACCATCACCAACTGGAGGTCGGTTTATGGACGATTGCTTCATAAAAATTCAATCAAATCAATTTATGCAAATTAATCGCTCGGAAATCGGCGCACACATGTCTAATTCAATAAGCGAAACGCTGCGACGGCGAAACCCTTGTTTGGATTTCGAAGCAACTGTGTCTATTTTTGTGCATAGATTCCGGTGCCAAGCACTCTTCCTATACGTGGGCTTCCACCATTTGAGTTCGACTTTGTGCGAGTTGGAAACGATTCATCGTTTGAATTCCATAAAGTAATTAGCACATTCTGGACATGTGGCTGTCTCTATCTGCCTGTCACAAGTTTGTCACATTGTGCGGCATCGTATAATGAAGATGACGGCGACTCTGGGCAACCGTTCTTGGCCGTTGGCCTGTTCAGAGAGCTAATTTAGTAGGTAAAGTAGTATGTAACTCCATCTTCAAAGTGAAAATGGTGACATCTTGTCGCTTAATGCTCGCTAATAAATGTGTGTAATGTGTCCATCGCACCACATTCAGTTCATTGCACTTTAGACTTAACAAGAAAAAAGTTAAACAACCAGGCACTCAGCTTAAGCGTTGAACAAACAAACCCGTGCGGTGTGTGATAACCATCACATAGCGCACAGACAGCAATTAAAACACTTTCGTTTCGAAGAGCTAATATTTCGACTGACACCAGACATGACGTAGATAACTGCTGTGAATATCAGCCAATGGGCACTTTTTCGAGTTGGATGGGGCGGGAGCGACCGAATAAAACCAACGAATTGGGCAAATATCCGCGGAATGCGAAATATCCTTCACCGTCATGTGTATATGCACACCAGCGAACCCCATAGAATGCACACAGTGCATGCCGATCCGGCTGTATATTCGAGTTCCATTGCAAGCAAGTTATTCTGCCTCAAAAGGCCGAAGGTATTTGCCATGCCTTGGGTGAAGTGTGTATCATGGCGAGAATAGTGTTCTCGCGTTTGGATACGTATAGGCATAGTGTAGTGACGGCTGTATATGGATAGAGTGCAGCGTTGATACAGTCGACTTAATTACTTTCGCCTGGATGCGGATGCGCTTCTTTGTGTATAAATTCGCCGTCGCGTAATAGGTGAAAATGACAGATAAAAAGTGACACGAAATAGTGGAGATGTTGCCACTGACGGATTTAAAAAAGAAATAAAAAAAAAAAAAAAGAAGGAAATTCCTATTGCCCCCTGTGAGGTTTGAACTCACGACCCCTGGTTTACGAGACCAGTGCTCTACCACTGAGCTAAAGGGGCCCGTTGATTCTGGATGTCCAAGTACGAACATAACAACTGAATAATATTTTCGCGATTGAATCATTCGGCAACACACATGCCGCACATTCTGCTTTTACAATGAATGCTCGTAGTTATAAGTGACTAGATGTTGTGAGAACACAGAGCTGCAAGTTACGTTTCTTGGAATAACCGTATGGAAGCATTCTCAACTTCAGCTGTTGTTCGGAATTGATTTCGTAGTTTAGAGCTGTACTTGATTAAAGTAAGTTATGTGTCAACGATGAAATCGTGGCTCGTTGGTCTAGGGGTATGATTCTCGCTTCGGGTGCGAGAGGTCCCGGGTTCAATTCCCGGACGAGCCCAAGGCGGTTGCGAAAGCAGCTTGTGTTTTTTGAAAAAAAAAAAAAAAAATCTTTGCTGTCAATCCAGATGGAAGGCATTCATGAGCTGCGCGTCGCGATTAGGACCTGTCAAAGAAAAAAAAACACGTCATTGTGAGAACGATTCTAAGCTATGCCTAGAAGTATGCTATTGAAATTGAATGTCGAATATACAGTGCAGTTAGGGTAAATGGCGACCCATAATTTTGTTTATCATCTAAATGGTTAAATTTTTTTCTTTTGTTGACACAATTATATTAAATAAACGGCGGCTTCGCTCCATCTGTTTGCTAATTAAAAAAAAAAAATTGTAACCCAAATGCAGCTTGAATTGGAATGGAATGGAATGGATTTTTTTTTGGCTAATTTTATTGTGCATTTTTGTTCAAAAATGCACAAGTTTTGCGGTTGTTCCTGTGGACTGTATATAATTATATTCTCACCTGTGGGGGAGGCTATAGATAAAAGATTCATCCCTTAAGGCCACCTCATGCGTGTTGTTTAGTGGATGGACACCCTTAACCTCATTTATGATCATTTAATAGTGTATTCTAACAGCCTAAACCAGGGACAAGTCAAATAAAATAATACGATTCCATATTGAAGCTATTTTAGCTTTTTTTTTTACAGCAAGCGAAAACAATGGCTGCTGCGATCAAATATGTATAATCAATGTTAATGTTAAATTTGGCCATTATTAATTTCATTGTTTGTTATATGTAATTATAAGCTGTCACTTGAAATATCTAGTAATTGTAAAATGTCAAAAAGAAGATAAGCGTAGTCTTGAAATCGTATTCATTGGGGACGTTCAAGAATCTAGTTTAAGTCTGACAGCTCTCTGACTGGATCTATCTCGGTTTTGATTTGGCGAAATCGGTCATATGAGCAGCTGTTTCAGTTGGCGTTTATGGAGGCGTAGCCGACGAATCTAGTCAAGAAATTCGTGACTGAGTACTAAGTTGACAGTTCTCATATGTGGACGACGTAGAAAAAGTGACGTTCCCGACCAATCTAGTTTTTGCGGTCAGGTTACATCTTATCCAGAACAATCAAGATAACTAGATATTTGAATGTGCCCATTGTTTTTCCAATAGGGTAGTTCGCGACAACTTCAGTGTCAAATAAGAAGAAGTGACAAGTGACACATAAAAAAATTGTGGGGAAACAAAACAGACTTTATATGGCTGAATGCACTTCCAAGAAAAAAATTTCCCCGCACCACAAGAATCCCATAAAATCGCAAGTACATTGTAATATAGCGGATTCGAATTGATTTATCGAACTTGAAATCCTTCAACAAATTGCAAAGACAGATTATCTCATTATGTTGTCATCCGTGCTGACTACACTGGTAAAATTACAACCACTATATGCACTTTTAGTAACACTAGCTACTTCCACTAAAGTTAAGAATCAAATGTAGGTATAGTTGACACTTGACACCCATCAGTCAAGTCAATTCCATTCCATTGGTCGTCACTGTGAGTGAAATGCTATTTGCAAATATTTGTAGCATAATCGTGGGCTGTTGGAAATCTTCTCAAATAAAACTGAGCTTTGTAGTTGCACCCTTTATTTGCAGGGAAATTCTTTCAAAAATATTTGCTAAATGAAAAAAAAGAACCTCTTCAGGGTTCCATTTATGAAATAATTCAAAGAGCGGCCAGTTTCGCCGTTGTGATTGTTCTATTGCATTCAAGCGGAACAAAACTTGAGAAGGGTTGATTTGCGAGACATAGCATTTTAATTGGCTATAAGGATTTGTTTGCTCCTATTCGAATTCCTACAGCCAGCCAAAGGTAGGGGTAAACTTCAGCAAAAAGTACACTCAACTTTCGTAAACATCTATAAATCATTTAGAGTTTTTTTTGTTTGTTTTGTTTGTTCACTACACTTTCACGTTGTCTGGAATACCTATCCAACGAAACAACTTTATTGTGTTCCGAAGGTGAAGATTGAAGAACGTGCTCCGTTCTTTTATTACACTTGTGATTTTTTGGTTTCTCGAACAAGACCGATCCTTTGCAGTGTTATTCATCCCCAAGGTGTTAGTGGCGATTGTAAATAGTGTACCTACCTACAATATTTATGGAAGGTATAGATATGTTGGTCAGCATCTAAAGGTTGTGAAACGCAAAAACAGATGTGGGTGTAAGAACCCCAACTCACGATTGCCATCAAAGTTTTTTCTTTATTATCTGCTCGAGAGTGGTGACGCTTAAGTCCCTTTTTCTCCAAGGGGTTGTAATTATTTCTCAAGTTAGAATCTTTATTAGCATCAATTCGCTGGGCTGTGATTTATTAGGCGAAAAACCGCCGTTTAATCCCTTTTAGATAAATCTTTTTAAAAACGTCTGCCCACTTACATAGGCACTTTAATATTAAAAATGCGACGCTTTTCGCGACAGTTACCTGTTCTTCCTTTATTTTAAACGAAGAAACCAAAAGGACCATTGGATTGTGTTCGGCAAACGAATTTAATTAAAATGACTCTCGTCGCAATATTAAAAGCAGTTCTTGTTTATTCTTTTGATTACTCTCTTGAGATGTCTAATTTTGGTCCTTTTTCCTTTTCTTTTATTTCAGATGATGACGATGGACGTCACCAAAACGGAACCCTCTTCGGGTCCTAATAATCCAAACAACAATAATCAACTCTGTGCCGGATGTGGCAAACACATTCAGGACAGATATCTGCTTCGAGCTCTGGACATGCTTTGGCACGAGGATTGCCTAAAGTGCGGTTGCTGTGATTGCAGACTGGGCGAGGTCGGTTCTACTTTATATACGAAAGGAAATCTGATGCTTTGCAAGCGCGACTACTTACGGTGAGCACAGAAATGTAATTTCTAATTTGTTGCACAGATATGTAACAACTTATTCTTTTTCGTTCCCTATAGACTATTCGGCAACACGGGGTACTGTGCCGCCTGCAGCAAGGTAATACCCGCTTTTGAGATGGTGATGAGGGCCAGAACGAACGTCTACCACTTGGAGTGTTTTGCATGCCAGCAATGTAATCATAGGTAAGTTGGCCACAAACTCCGTATATGAATAATTTTTAACATTCCGTTAGTAGCATATATAAATCCCTTTTTAATCTGCCATAAAATAATCCCTCAATAGTCCTTTAAATTTTATTACTCGGCCTGCATTTATATTTATTATTCAACCCTTTTTTATTACCATTTCGATTTGTGTATTCCGGGCTCTGGGTTGTGTATTGTTTTCGGGGGGGAAAAAAAAATTACACACACACATTCGGCTACCGCCTCATGAAGCCAATCGGCAATGGAAAAGTGGCAAGGCAACTACCAGCCCCGCGGGGGCACTAATGAAAAATCGCTGAATTTATTTCGGATCCAATTCTTGAAATGTCACTCATGAGAATATCACAATTCGGCAATTGAATGGCACAGGACGAGCAGCTGGAAGCAAGATTCCCATTACAAATTCATCCAAATTGCTGCAGTTTTCCGCTATAAAAACTAAATAAAATATTTAAATTGAAACGAATCGGTCCGGTCGGCCATTGTGTTGTACTCGTATTCGCATGTAGCTACATACGTATATAGTTGAAACAAGCCGCATGCTTACTCCTGTTTGCTTACGGGCAGTCAGCAGAAATACATTTGTGTGCGGTTGAATTTTTCCTGCTACCTGTGCATTGGTCACAGCTAATCAATTTTTAAAAATTAATTCAATTGCCATGGAGTCATTGAAGCGTTTCAGTCAACATGCCGTCAACATTGTATCAATGTGGGGGCGTCTCTCGATGACGGCTCTTGTCGTGTTAATTCAACATGCGGGCTGGCCACCCTCCAACCTGTTCTTCGAGGTGAAGTTTGCATAATTTTCCGACTATAGGGGTGCGTTGTGATACCGTAACCAAAACCCACATGTTACAAAGTTCCCTTCAACAAAAAAAGAAAGACGACTCGTTTTTTGATTTTCAGGAAGCCAGCACCCAGCATTGTCCTGCCACATGTTGATATTCAAATCTATACGGTTTGTTTCTTTATTTTAGGCAAACTGTCAATCGATTTTAAATCAAACCATTGTTTTTCATTCTCGTGGTTGAACCCTTTCGGGGATATACCTACGATGGCAAGAGAGTGAGCATTTTTCTCTTTATTTTGAGTCGAAGCGGAAATTACAAAAGGGCTTACAATTCAAGGGGCGGGGGTCTAACGATTGAAATAACTGAAACGACTGATTCTAAAATGCAGATTTGCAAAAGGGACATTTCCGGTGAGTGTCCCTGGTCGTAGGATGGGTCACAGAGCGCTTACAAAGCCATTCAGAAATAAAATTCAAAACTCACTTCACGGACAGATGCTGAATTATTTATCCATTTACCTTTTACTGTCGCGATAAAAAGTTGGTTTGTGAAACTTCTTCTTCTATGTGCAACATGTCAGTGTCAGATTGTACTCGAAGTTAGTAGATGTGTGGAACAATGAATATTTTTGTTTTCCACTTTAGTCAGATGGAAAATTCGTTTATAAGGTATTTTTATCAGCATCGCAACAAAGACCTGCACCACTTCTACTTGAGCGAGTTGATTCCGATATAAGAATGGAAGTTCAAATGGTTCAAGAGGGACATAATAAACAAGGTGATATAACGGGGCAACTATAACAACAGATATCTTCAACATTTTCGGACTAGGTCTAACGATGTGGGGGTCAACTGTGCACCATGCAAAAAGACACAGCCGTCCTTGCCTTAACCGCGACTCAAATAAATTCATTGACTGACTTCGTTCCTTTCTGTCCTGGGTACGAATTTCGGTTTTCTATTCAACGGTGATATTTATCATATAGATAAAATTAGACCGAGTCCAATGATCTCGCCATAACATACGTTACAAGAAAAAAAAAAAAAATGGTGTTCCTTTGCATAAATAACATTTTCCAGAACATAATCTTACATTACCTACCTATAGAAAATAATTCGAACAAATGTATGCGTTTTTGTTTACAGGTTTTGCGTTGGAGATCGTTTCTATTTGTGCGAGAATAAAATCCTTTGCGAGTACGACTACGAAGAGCGACTAGTATTCGCTTCGATGGCCAATCATCCCATGCTAAAGCGTCACGCTAGTACCATCGGACAGAACTCACCATCCGCAGGGGGAGGCGGTGGTCTATTGGGAGGTGCAAACGGCCAAGTTGTTGGCCAAAATGGACCACGCACCCCCGGCGACCACAACAACAATAATGGACCTCAAACACCCACTAACGGCAGTCCTTTTGGAACTCCTTCACATATGAAAAGTGCCCTCGGGGCGTCCAGCTAAAAGAAAGCCCACGATGGGCTGCCAAAGCGGTACCAAAGAAAATTTTATGCTAGAGACTGACCACTCCCCTGGTCCGGTATTTAGCATCAATCCATGAATCAAGGACACCCAGACAAAAACTTATACGATATATAGTTAATTTGTTCATTATTATTAATTTAATTTATAAAAAAAAAGAGAGAACATGTAAATACAAACACGATTAATGTGCAATGTTCGTTGGGGTTAGATTAGATTCTTCATTAAACTTCGAAAAGTCTGTGCCAAATAATATATCTAATAATACTATAAAGGAATGTTTTATATTAGTCATCCCCCACCCCCACCGAAGTTCAACTGTGAATGTGTAATTCATTGAATAGTTTTATTTAATTCAAAGCTCACAAGATTCCATCGGCCTCTGGGAGAGGAATAGTTCAAGATTTAATTATTGTAAATAGTTGTGCTGTACGTTGAATTGTTATTTATTTTTAAGTTACTCTACGAGGCTGCAAATATTGATAAATAAAAAAAAAAGGTCTAATGAAAAATATTTGTTATTCTGGTTCAAGTAAACCTTTTTTCTCAGTGTAAATTTTTGGTAGTGACCAAAATACACTTTAAAATATTGTATATATAGGAAATCAATTTTAAATCATGTGTAAATCATAATCGTCACTTAAATCAAATACTAGTGTATTAAAAAATACTCCCCAGAGATTAAATTAATATTCAAATAATTTATTCAATAATTTTATAAATAAAAATAAAATTTAAATGCATGCGGGACAAAAATTCCATTAAACACTATGAGTAACATTGGATGGAATTAAAAAATAAAAACGAAATTTCTTCATCTAATACGATCTATCGTCCACACCAAAGAAACTCAAAAACTCAAACATTTATATTCATATTTACTGTGGATATAAGCAAATTATTAAGAAAATAAAATAAAAAAAGAAAATTAAACGATATTAAATTTAAAAAGACAGTGATGTACTTATTTCACGAAAATCTATGGCGGGCATTTTTTTTAGCCAGGTACAACATGGAAAGTTGGTTAAATATATAGGTGAGTAAAATAAAAGCAAACAAGACAGTGCACCTCTTGCTGCAATGGGTCGAGTAATAATCCTGTTGATCATGCTTATAATAAAGCGAAAAGTGTGGAGACAGCGCTGCACTGCATTGTTGGCTTAATAGAGAAATCACTCAAAGCCTTAGAAACACCCTATCGCTGCAGTTATATACATTAAAGGGGCTTTCAGTAATAGCTTTGTTTTTTAAGGGAAACTTGTGTCATGCTAGCTAGAGCTGGAGAGTATGCCGATGAATGTGTTACAAAAAGTGTGATCTGACGACGCGAACGGAAGTTGAGAGGGAGATATTATCTGGCTAAAGATAGAAAGAAAGTGAATCCCACTCCTACATTGAGTCTGGGGTCTAGATTTAGTAGGACTTCAGAAGCAAAAGAAAGCGGTGCGCGCATATTTCTTTCTGTCTTAACAGGTGTAACTTATACAGGTCCACGACGGACATAGGTAAGGTTAGGTTAAAGTGGTTGTCGACGGATATAGGAAAACTATGTTTTATATCCGAGTTGTTCTTAGTATCTATATGCGACATGTATATAAGAAACAAATAGACGTGGTGTTTCCATACTCTTTTCATATAAGCGGTTTGTTTTTATATAATGTGTTACAATATATATTTAGCGAGAGAAGTTCCACTTCTGTCGCGAGTGTGAGTCCACAAGTCACAATCCCAACTTACAATCACAATTCACAACTCGCAAGCACGCTCTCTTTTATTGGACGTCTATCTCAGTAAATCAAAGAAATGTAGGCAACCACAAAGTGGTACAACTGGGCAAAGAAGGGTGAGCAGCAGAGACAATACTGAGACCACCAACTTCGGCCGATTTTACGTTACTTGCCTACAAGCTATATTTTTATGGGGTGGCAAATGCTAAGTGCGCTTGTATTGTTACATAGAAATTGGTATTGACAAATGTCACGTAACTTCAAAAATTCCGGCTCACCAACACACTCACACCTTGCATATGCCACTTCCGTTGTGGGCAAAGTTGGGCAAAGTGTTCATAGAATTTTATCTGTTAAATTTGAAATTATTCGTTTACATGTAGATAGTATTTTTTTTTAAGGATCAAGTGTACATTTGCTTAAAATATTTATGAAAAATGATCAACGTGGATTGGTTGACGGAAAATAAAAACATTTTGAGCAAATTTTCTTCAGTTATCTAAAAAAAATTTAAACATGAAATCAAAGTCAAAGATATTCAAAAGCAGAAAATACGCAACCATGTTTGTCCTAATAAGTTTCTAGTATATAAAACATTTCCATTAGCTTGTTTTATTAACCAACAATATGGAATAATTCACAATTTATAAAATGTAAAAATGTGGTATTCCCGAACTCTATCTATTCCCCACGGTTGCCGACGTTTACAGCATTTATTTTTGTATTTTTTGTACGTTTTTGCACGTCACACGGATTCTTAATTGACATAACACCGACAGGAAAACAATATGACGAATTTGAAAAAAAAATGAGAGAGCCAGCGGCAAGGGATTGCGAGTTGGAGGTCTCAGTATGATTTGTCTATGGTGTAACCTTCGGGACTTTGAGCGCCTGGACTCCGGACTCATCGTTTTAAAAATTAGTGAATTCGGACTCCTTTTAAAAATGTAGTACGTACGTTAGTTGTTTCGAGAGAATTTGTTTTTACCTGAATTAAAATTACAATTATGTATATCTATACTAAATAACAGTGTGTTTCTTTAAAAAAATAAAAATAAAAATAAAATATTAATTTGGTATTCGATTGGACGCTCTAGAGCACTTTTTTTGCTCTCAGAGCAATAAATGTTCGTTTGGTATGTACGAAAAAAAAACAATCTTTTTCAGATTTCAGAGCACTTTTGCGAATCTGGATTTTTTCTCATATTTGCTTCAGATTTACCAATACAAGTACGTTTGAGTTTGACAACTAATGATGTTTGCTTACGGTTTCGTGAAATTTTTCAACTGCAAAGAAACGCATTGCATCGGGTGGCTCTATTTTTGTTAATTATTTATATACAAATGTTAAGAAATCAATCTGGGCTCAAATTTTGATTGTTTTAATACAAAATTTAAGCTGTGAATGCAAAATGCTTAGAATAGTGTCGAAGGCTACACGAACCGCACGAATATCTAGACAAGAAAGAGCTTTTTTATGTTCGATTACACACACGAAATCTGAAACCTGAAGAAGCCCAATCGAAAACCACATAAGAACGGAATGGGACCCCTTTTTTCACACGGGACTCTTTCTGAAAATGTTCAGAGGTAACACTGAGTTGCAGAAGTTGCATATTGCCTAAACTGATTTTGTTTGTCGGAATCTAAATTTCCTTACAAAGAGCATAACTGAGCTTGGGGCTATAACTTGGAGGAACTCACCAACTACTTTCGACTATTGCGTATTCTGAATGTAGTGCTTTCGCAGCTTAGAAATTGCGGCGTCAGAGGCAATGCTATTGCCGATTAAATTGTGCTGTTGACAATGGGTAAGGGGTAAACTCATCCCAATACTCCTGGTGACTTTTCATAAGCAAAATTAAGTTCCACGGCTGCCACACCTTTTGTTGGAGGCTCAAATATCTAAACTCACGCCTCAAACTCGTAATTTTTGCACTTACATAGTTCTTGGCTTTGAAAGTATTTGTATTTGGAATTGTATTTGACAAGAAAAAAATTGAATTGTAGTCTTTTCGGTCTGCAGTTGACAAAAGACAAATCTTATGTTATCGCGTACTGGCTTAAGTTACATTACTCTTGTTGAAATTCTTAATGACTTTTACATTAAAAATTTATTCAAATTACATTTTTTAGCTGACAGATTTTTTTTTTACATTTCAAGATTATTTGATAACAAATTCGTTTGAAAATTTGTGGTTGCTTTACAAACAATAATTGATACACCTTTCGTAATACACTTTCAGTCTCTTTTACACACCGCTGGCTTTTTAACAGGATAAAAATGAGGTAAAAATTTACCAAGTGTCATACCGGCTTTACAACAACAGTTGGCTTTCGTATTATTGTTGTAAACCATGGAAATCAAATGATCTATCATGTGGGGAAAATAAAAAATTCCTATATTTTGTCATTATTACTTTTTTTAACATTTTCAAGTTTAAATGTCAAACTAATTTCAATCTTCATAATTTTAAATTATCACTTAAATCCTCTTTTTCCTAATAAGATTTATTAACTGAATCGTCAATTGGTTTTGTCACTGTTGACAAACCAATGGCAACACGATCAGCTCCGAAAAGACCGAAGCGAGACTTGGAATAACCGGGAACGAACTGTCACAAAACTAATATTACCTGTTTTCTTTTTTAACCATTTGAAGGTAGTCACAACTCAAAACCGAAAATTTTAGTCTTTTTCCGTTGTTTTAAATAATTTTTAAATACTTAAGAAATAAAATTTGTTAAACATCGTATTCTAAAATGTTGGTCTTTTATTGATAGAAAGCTACTCCATCAACCGTCGCCTTTTTCATTCAAAAGCGAATTTATTTACACTCAAAATGCTGTATCTGAGTGCTCCCAACTTCAGTTCCGGCAAAAGACGAATAGCACTCGATAATTTTTCGGCTGAGAAAGTCTGTATTTTCATCCGCCTTGACTCAGCATACAATTTCATTAGCCCAAAACAACTCACAAAAACCATTGGTAGAACCTAGTAGACCTAGGAGTCTATACATGGTATGGGTATATGTTGCGCCCTCGATTAAATTTTCACTCGAAGCACATTAAAAATGCGTCTCAGGCAAATTTAGCACTTATCTGCAATTTCCTAAAACCAAACCACCATTAAAACAAATATACACCCCAAATGGCTTCAGTATAGAAAAATAAATTTCCACATAATTTTTATTGTGGTTACTCGCAATCGCAAATGAAACTGTGTAGATACGAGTGCATACAGCCGCTATTTAGCAAACGAACAACTTTTATATACGCTGTAATAAAAAAATCTTAAAACAAACCCAAAACTGATAAGAAACTTTACCATTTTCATAAGCGATCATTTTCATTTGCCAGAGCAGAGGCCGTCTCCAAATATAGTGTGCTATCCATATCCTTACATGACGTAGCACTATCGCACTATCTCATCGCCCTTTTGTGTTTGTGGAAACGAAGAAGGAAACTCCATCACCGCATGTGAATAAAAACAAACGAATAGTGGTTTGAGTCGAGTTCGAGCAATGACTTCAATATTTCCTTAGGGCTTTCCTCTATACAAGAGCACCACATTTACCATTACTATATCCTGCGGCTGCTGTTAAAATGGCTTTTATTGTTATGGCGTTCGGCGATGATATTCCTTCGTTCGATAACGCCTAATCGCCATCTTCAGAAATTGATGATATATGGTTTTTCGGAAGGCGTCGGAAATTTAGCTCATGCTCCAGCCCCATTGTCTGAATGCATGTGTTCCATTTATCTTTGAGAAGTTTCATCTAGAAATTGAAATACCACAATTCATCTCCTCGAGGCTTGGTGGCAAGTTTCAAAATGACTTTATTCCTGCCTGATGCCACAGGGTTCATGGACTTTGACAGCGTTTCATGGTCGTATCTTCCCCCCTGACAATACCGTGTTTCTTTGCAGTTGTATCACTTGAAAGTTGGAATATATGCGGCAGCTTCTCGCAACGCGTATCTATATGCATAATAAAGATGTTCCGCACCTTTAGCTATGTATATCGTTAAATATGTTTCAAAGTTTAAATTCCCAACGCGCCGTGAAGAGAAACTTTTTAATCTTGTGAAATTCTGAATTTTGAGCAGCCGTTCCCGCAGAATCGCTTGATTGCGACTTGCGAGTGGCGGTAAATTTCGACGAAACATCCCCTAAACTGGGAATTTTATTTTCTTCTCGATCTTAAGTGTAGAATGTACTTAGTATAGTTGGGACTAATCACACTATTTGTGAGTTCTTAAATTGGAAACCATTCCATACCTTTCTGGTGCTAAATATGCAAATAGAAACTTGTCCTTTTCATCCCTTGCCTGCTTTTCAAGTCCAATTACACCAATCATGTGTGTGTATATAAACGCACCGGTATATTGTCGTTCTAATTTGGTAAAAATGTTAAATCCTTTTAATCACACCGAAGTGCTCCTGCACGCACTTAATCCCGGCTATTAGGAACGTAAATGAAATCATTTAAAGGACTCTCCTACCTTTTGTCGAAGTGTGTGTACTTGTGGATTTAAGTGGGGACTCATTATTCGTTAAATCTCTGCGGGGTGCGCGAGGAAGTAAGAAATTAAATCCAACAATAATTTAACAGCATTAATTAATGAAGATTATTTATGCAGTGAGCAGGGATGAAGTAATGTTGCTGTATAGAAAGAAACTCCGGGGGTATCTATTTCTATATAGGGGATAAAACAGAGCGTTATGTTAAATTAGAAGTTGGAGAAAGTGAAACGCTTTGAGTGAAGACTTTTTATATGTGTACCTCTGTACCGATAGACCAACACCTTCAAATTAAATGGTAAATAAAAGCGCTTAGCTGCGGTGAAGTATTTCAATAGAGATAGTCGTGCGAAATGTTAATTTTTGTATACTGATAGTGAACTTAAATAAAGTTTTTCTAATCTTCTGTCTATCAGTTCGAATGTCTCGTTTATCCTTTTATGAACTTAAATAGTTGTGTTTTACTAATCTTCTGTCCATCAGTTCTAACGTCTCGCCAGAAAAAAAAATCTACCCTAGGCGTAAAATACAAATCTTGAATACTCGTCGTTGTACCAAAAACATATTAAGTTTTTTCATCTAGTTTTTTTAAAAAAAAATAGTTTTAAATACTTTTGCAACATTTGGTGCATTAACTTTCAGTAAGTGCCGCGCTTTGTACGGTTTTGTTAAAAATGTTTGCCGGTTGCAAGTACAGCAATAAAACGAAGGATTCACTTTATTTGGGCAGCGGTATTTATATTTTATATTTTATTCTTTCAAATCAAATGAGAACATTCACTGCTCTCGCTAGATAACTTAATACAAAATTTGAATACTTAAATACTACCACCAAAGCCTAACGTTAAAATTAATTCAGTCTTAAATGAGTCCCTACTGAGACCAAACACGAACAAACTACTATAATTATTAGATTCATTACCAGACGCCTAAGATCGTATTTTTTTGGCCAGAGTAGCCACATCTCATGAGTTACGATCATAACCATAGTTACAAGATTATTTAGAGAATCCATATTTTTGGGTTACATCGTCCCAGCAGACTGATCCAGGCTGATATAGTGTTCATAGCACTCTCTTTTCATTTGTCCCACGAAACGTACAGTCATTTTCCCCTTTTCTCATTTTAGCGAACTTAAATTACCCTCTTTATGCTAAAAATCAAACTTTAAAAGCTAAAATGTTTTAGTACGGATTGAAAATCCAATTTTAATAACCATTAGTATAAAAACCGTTAAAATATTAATATTCCGCGATACTAATAATCATTTTTAGTGTCCCTGTCCAGGCAACAAATTTCAAACTCACTTGCTGCTATTCGCCTTTGGAATTCACTCCCACGTAACTTGCGAGAGCTAACTAATGCACGACGATTTAAAACCGAACTTCAAAATTTTCTCAGTAACTAAAACAACTAACTTTTTCCCATCCCTATCCCTCAAGCGATTTCAATTTCAATAAAATGATACAATAAATATTATTATTATTATTATTATTAATGGCATAATTTTCCATAGAAAATTGCATAATTGTGACCTAGAAAATATTAAGCCTGAAGGTTAAAAATGATTGTTAGTAAGGCCCATTAACATCACAGGTGCTATGCCATTATTGGGCTCTCACCACTGCAATTCTTCATTATGAAGACTGCTGCTAGAATAAACTGCAACTAGAATATAGGTTGCAGCTGATCATGTGGGACATCTGAAAATACTTAACCTAATACCAAACTCGGACATGTTTTGCTCCATCCCAGACACTATGGTTAGGGAGTACAGTTTCGGTAAATTATACGAAGTAGCACTACTTGAACGCGCTATTTGGGCCAATGGAGTTCCAACATTGAACCCAAAAGGCTTAGTCTGGTACACCGATGGATCGAAAATGGATTCCGGAGTTGGAGCTGGTGTCTTTGGACCCAACACCAAAGTCTCGATACCCATGGGAACGTGTCCCACGTTCAAGCGGAAATCCATGCGATCGAAACTTGTGCTTATATAATCTCCAAAAAAGGCATGAAAGGCGCAATCATCCAAATTGTTTTCAGACAGTCAGGCAGCTTAATACAAGCATTGGCATCCAATACAATGGACTCCAAAACAGTTAAGTGCTGTCACGATGCTCTGCAAGCCCTTGCCAAACACAAGAAGGTAAGGCTTGGTTGGGTGCCGGGCCATCAAGGTATTGCAGGCAACAAACAATTGGACTACTGCGCTAAGACAAATTAATTATTGGGAAAAACAACTTCGCCTTGACCACTTTAAGGAAATCCTTAGGCTGAGTAAGGATAATATAAGAAAGCTAACGGGCTTCCTCACAGGTCATTGTGGACTTAGATATCACCTCAACAAAATTGACCTCTGTCCGGAAACTGAATGTTGATTCTGTCTGGAGGATGTTGAATCCTCTACATTCTCTGTGACTCTTCATTGGTTAAGAAAACGTGTCTTTAATAGAGAGACTCGTACGCCAGCATATATAGCGCACTCTGCTATTAAGGACTTATTGACCTTCGTTAGGGAGGTCGCACGTCTCTTAGATTAACTTTCCCCATCGATACAATAGATCTTTCAGGTCGCAGTGTCAGCCAACTTGGCATGGGAATTTAAAAAAAAGAAGGGGTATGAACATTATAATGAATATTTTTTGATAGAAGAAAAATTTGCTAAAATGCCATTTAAATTAACTCTTTCTCATAGACACTGACAGTTATGGTGAAATGTAGATGTTTTGATGAAATATCGCAACAAATTGATACCTAGGCTGAATGGGCTTTTGTCAGATTCCTGAAATTCCCAATTGATGCCAGACTTTTCGGACCGACTTGCCCACGACAAATATCGAAAATATCCTTTTCGTCCATGCCGTTGTTAGAAAAACCCCACGATGTTCTCCAAAAAAATATATCTACATGCACAAATAATTATTACTACCTACATATAAAAAGCACAAAATATAATGATAACATTTAATTGAATTCGAATGGTTTTTCTTTAGATTCAGTGTTCGAAATGCCTTTAATTTATTCTATAAATGTCCCTTCTTCGCCCTTTTAGCTTAGGTATTTTAAAATGCAAAATGCCCACGATATTGTATTGCATCACTGCAGTTTTTTTTTCAGTTTTAAATGCTTTTTATTAGTATAATTCATTTAATCTTAAATGCTAGACAAAATTTTTTAAAACTAGCTTAACTAACTTAACTATGATATTAAAGTTTTAACTTACTGGCCCTATGCGGGCACTCTAAGCTACACTTAATTAATTAAAGTTGTCTTTCGACTTAACCTTACTTGCATTTAGTATTTAAAATTAAATAATAATAATACTCCACTAAACTAAGAAAAATTAAAAAAAAAAATGTAAGCCGGCCATAATACGATATATGACAACGACAAGCCGACTTTGTCGGATCTACCCCGGATCAGAAGGGATCGAAAAGGGAAAAGCCAACAGAATTGATGGTGCTGTTTTTCTACGTCTATTTTATCGCGCCCCGATACCCACCGAGTAAACCGGAGACGCTCCTCAGCGCTCTGTGTGACGTTGTAGTTGAGTCGCCTGTCCACAGTTGTCCGGGCAACGTGGAAGATTAACGGTACCGCCGGTCGATTTTTTTGCATCACTGCCCACGACCATAAACACTGCGTACGTAGGTACTTACAGCCTTATTCATTAGATTCCCCTAATCAACAGATTAACAGTGTCTCCACTAATTCATGTCAAATGAGTTAATTTGACTTTAATCTTCTTGTCGAAAATGTTCATTCATAAAAGCAATTTTGCCATGTAGTAGCTGATCAGTTAATTAAGCAAAACTACTCCGAAAATCTGGCAGCACTCGCGTATTTCCGTGTGGAAGTCCTCTAATACTTCTTAATTTCGAGATGACATCAATTTGGTCTTATGTCAGTATTGGCATATTTATATAAAGAAGTCTTTTCTAAATGCCTTAGAGACTTTCAAGCATATTCGGCTTAGAGTGGGTTGACTGAACTCATGGATATCTGCGCTGTTTACTTTCCGTAAGTTAAAAATGGTTAAAACGGGGTTTATAATTTTTTAATCGCCTTTGGTTACTTATTTGATAACTTTAAATATTAAAATTATCTAAAAAATTCGAAAATGTATACGCCATCTAATTTGATTTTGGGCACAACAGGGAAAACGAAAGTTAATTCACCGCTAAATGCAAATTTTGGCATTTAATTTTTTGACAGTTGATTAAGTGTGAATTAACTTTAAAAAATCTTTATGAATAAGGTTTTCTGCAATTAAACCAAAATTAGCTCTAATTCGGCTTTAATTAAATGTTATGAATAAGACTGTTATAGTATAGTTTCGCATTTCGTTTTGTCTTTCATGCATAAATAATTAGAGAATTGTAATAGTCTAAATGTCGAGAAATGCCGTGCTCGCGTAGATGCGTGCCGTCGCGATTTACATTTTAAGCAACCAAACTTTTACGGCCTCCTTCCATCGAAATTCTTTCTTCCCCGTAGAATAATAATTTTTATTTATTCTAATGTCTTGAACAGAATTTAAAATATTATATTTATATTATAATATTATATTTATATAATGTTCGTACATTTAAGATAAGTTAATAAAAATCCATTTCATGATAGATTGGCGCACATCACTCCATACCTACGAAAACATTCATAAACCTAATTATTACATACATTTTCAATTTTACTGTTAACAGCTGTAACTGTAACTTACGTTCCAAAGATAAATGGATTTGAATTGTTAAAAAAATATTCAAAGACAAATAAAAAAAAAAATGGAACAGCTTGGGCTCGTCCGGGAATTGAACCCGGGACCTCTCGCACCCGAAGCGAGAATCATACCCCTAGACCAACGAGCCAGTTGAACAACCGTTGTCAAATGCGTCTTATGACTACAGGGTACAGAAAAAGCGGGGAAATACATTTCATGAAAACCCCTCCATTTACTCCAGTTTCGCCTTGCCATAGAAACCCACTCTCACAGAAACCAATTAAACCTAATTACCCATCTACTTGACGTGTGTTTCAATTCAACCCTTTCATAACAAAACCGTCATTAGTCTCACTCAATATGAGAATTTGCGTATGACGTTCTTTGATGTTGGGACGCTGAATCAAAGACATTCCGATGACGAAAACTGTCATCTCTAACTTGGATTCCACAAATTAAATTAAGGAAATTCCAAAAATGTGTTTAATTAATTCATTCTACCCGATGACGACAGAGAATAGAAATATTTGTCACAACCCGATCCAGGGAAAACGCTTCCAAAAGTGAGTGATAAAATAACACTGGGACAGGGTGCACTGATGGCTGCGTAAACATTCCCCCACCGAACGACAACGAACTCTTCGCAACAGTGCTTATCAAAGTAGGCATTCCATTTCAAAGTACAAGTACATACAGTGTGCCGCGAAACGTGCGGGGGTTGTTTCTGTTTGTGCCTAATTGGGCTGATTGGCGTAAAACACCAGATGAAATTGGTCGCCAATTTGAACTGCCAAATGTATGGCGTATGGGTGTTTAAAGTATAATGGGTGCTGCTGTAAAACAAAACTTCGCCAAACTGTTTTTGTGTGCCGTAGCCGTTGCCATGTGGTAACGATTTGTTTCGTTTTTAGCTGGCATTCGTATAATAATATATGTGAGGATTTGGATTTCAGATGCGGCGGATCCTCTTTGCATCCAGTCGAGTTGCACGAAAGTGCCATACGGAGGGTAGTATGGGACGGGGTTCATTAATCAATTTTGTGGATATAAATGTTATCTACAATCAGATTTTACCAATGATTAATGACAGCGCATTGTGTTGTGTTAGTTTTAAATTGAACACACAGAAGCTCCGGTCCGTCTGTTGTACGTTTCCTGTTTGTGGCGCATGAATCACAGAGTGATAATAGAAAGGATCATCGGATTACAAAGGAAGTTCGATTCAAGTGTATAGCGTTGGGATAGAAATTCATGTATTAATTGCACGTCGACATTTTATTTTTACAAAAACCTTTACGTATGTGGACATTTTTTTTATGCTTTCCATTTACGGTTGGTTTTACTTCAACAAAAAAAAAAAACTATTTGTAGGTATGCAGGTAGGTTAGGTGCCTATTTTTTGTTAAATTTAAAATGGCTAGGACCGAATAAGTCCGAAAAGTCTGCTATCACTGCTCTGAATTTTTTATTTGTTGGTGAACTCTAAATCCCACATAGGATTTCGTAGAAATGAAATAAATTTAACAAAAGTCAAGAAAAGGCCAGAATCAAGTTGTCGGTCATCTGAATCGAATAAAAAAATCGTTTGATTTGACAGATAAAGCAAGGCATAACAAGAACTGAGTTCCCGAAGTAATTATTTATTTATTTCACTAATTTAGTTAACAATAAGCAACTTGGAACTCACCCCCATGGAATCTTCAACTAATTGGATTTGACAGATGGCACCTTAGACTCTAATCTAATGTCGTTTTCCATTGGGACAAATAATCAATCTTTTTTTTGATCTAAATCACTTTTCGTGTTCCATTGGGAAAAAAAATCAATCTTTTTTTTGATTCGGATCACTTTTTGCAGATCTCGATGTATTTTCAGACTTACACATACTACCACAAATACAGCACAGCTGTTTAAAGTCATTTAAAGAAGTTTTAAAACAAATGTGCAAAGTCTTGTGAAGACCAAAATCAAGTAATACATAAACAGCAATGGACATTGTTTTGATAGTTTTGGAGGAATTATTATCTTTATTGTCTTCCTCATCATCTGGAAACAACGAATCACCAAAACTACTCCATTTGTAACTAAAACAGAGGAAACATTTTTCAAGCCGATTTCCATGGTTGATTTTGCCAAAAACAAATGCAATTTGAACAGCTGATATTTTGTCAAATAACGCACTAATCCATTTACAAAAGCAGATCAATTTCATTGCATGTTCCATGAGCCGCATAAAATCTGAGATCTCAAAAAGATTTTTGGTGGTCCCAATGGAAAACGACATAACTAATTATAAACTTGTGCGGTGTCAAATTTAATTAAACAGATTTTCTATTTTTTTTTATCAGCAAAAGCATTAGTTTAGTTTTCCCTTTTTTTCGCTAAGTGAAATTTGCATTTATTTGCATATGTGAAAAAAAGGTAAATAATTTTTATTAACAAGCTTAAAAGAAACATTTATATTAGACACAATATTAAAACGAGTGAATGCATTGAGATACACTCAAATTCTTACGTAGACGTTCGATGGACTGTTTTTTTTTTTCCTGTTTAGCATGAGCATTTCATTCTGAGTCCCTAAATTTTGCAATTTGTTTGTAATGAATATTTGTCTTTATTTTATTTATAAAAAAACTAGCTGACGCGGGGAACTTCGTACCGCCTAAAACTAATTAAATTATTAACATTTTTTGATAAAATTGGACGTGTCTATTGAACGAATTAAACTCCTTTGGAATTTAATTAAGTTCAAGGCATAGAAAGGACTTAATAGGTTTCCGGGACGACTTCTTGATTGATTTTTTCCACGCTAATGATTGAATTGATTTTCCGGTCAGATTTACTCAATTAACCAACCCTCGACGGAGTACATCCAGAAACGCGATCATTCAAAAACATTGTGCTTAACGATGAAGCCCGTGATCGTTTTGAGCTTTTGTTTGAAAAATTGTGCGGTATGTCATGGCGGTCGTCCGGAGTTTTCCCGGGAAGTAGGAATCACCGTTCAGATATTTATTTTTCCCACTTCACATTCAATAAATGTGCTATAAAACATTAAATATCAGTAGTTGCGACTGGTGAACACGGTGACTCAGTGGTTATTATGCTGGATAGTATACGAATAATGAACACAATATACGTCCCCTTCATTCTACCAAGCGATATGTGCCGCATGGCCTACGCACTCATAGGCCACATGCCATATCACATATTCATTAATGCTTGCGATTTGCCCCCACCACCCCAAAGCAAAGAGGCATCTACAACAGCGCCACCTATCGGGTCCAAAGCTATCCTATCTTCCCAGCTGGATCCAAACATAACCATCCACAAAATCTCATTGAAATCAGTTGAGTGGATTCGGAGATTGATAGCAGCACCACCTATCGGGCCCAAAACTATCGTACCCTCTAAGCTGCAACCAACCATACACATACACAAAATTTCATTTAAATCGGTTGAGGGGTTTCGTAGACTGACAACACAGGTATGTTCACTAAAATGCCTATCACTCGTATAGCCAATAAACATACAAAGACCGTATATCCATACAAACCTTGGTATTGACGTCACCTATCATTTGAAATTTCCACAAACAAAATCGGTTCACTCATTAAGAGAACATCAATTCAAACACAATGCGACTCATTTTGATATATATTTATAGACGGAGATAGATGAAGAACGAAATATGCCTACAGCGCCACCTGTTGAGTATTTTCCGAATTTAAATTTTTTTTTAAACCATTCCGGATTCAAGACAAACGAAAGAACAAAAAAATCATTCAAATCCGTGGAGACGTTCTTGAATTTTTACCCGACTAACGCGCAGCAATTCATTTTTATATAAATGTGTGAAAAAAAAACCAAAAATGTACTGAAATTCATGAGTTATTTCACGCACGCATAACACACACATACGTTTTCCGATTTCAACAAAACTTCACAAAACCCATATATAGACCAATACCAAAGATGTGTAAAAGTTTGGTTAAAATCGGAAAATGCGTTAAGGCGTGAATCGGCGACAAACGAACACAATTTTAGGTCTCAATTTTTTTTTATATATATATATAGATTTATTTTCACAGGTTTTTTTTTTTTGGTTTTTTCAAGCTTGTCTCTTCTTTTTCCGTTTTATTAGAAAAAACGTCAATATTGACGCTTTTCCCTCAATCTGGGATCACTAAATCAATCCCAAAATGGGTTCATCTATTTTACAATTGTTTAGAAACCAAAATTTGACAACATTGTTGATAGGCACGTTTACTAATCGCTTCGGTTCTGCCACTAATTTTTATCTATTTCTTTCTTTCTGGGGAAGTCTGCCTACCTACAAATGTTTGAAAAAGATCTCTATGGTTACTGGTTTCAACAAGACGGTGCGCCACGCCACACTTTACAAATCAAACAATGCAGTTTCTGCAATGGAAATACCCTATACGTGTGCTGTCAACAAAGTGGCGATATGGACTGGCCATCCGGCTCACCAGATTGAACCCGTTCAGACTTCTTTTTGTAGGATTATTTGAAAAGCAAAGTGTACGCCAGCAAGCCTCAGACCTTAAACGATCTCAAGGCAAATATTCGGGCCGAAATCATCGCTATACCGCTGATATGCTCGGAAAAGCTTCTTGTGTAGGTGTAGGTACCTATATCGAAATTAAATTGAAAATAACTCTAAACAAAAACTAACAACGGTAGGTAGGTACCCTCGGCGGGCCACAACGACCAGACAACACGCTTGAAATGTCATTAAATATTATATAATTGGACTACATAGTTATTTTCAGTAAAGCCCCCAACATTATCTTTGTTTGCGTGCCTCAGTTAAAAGGTAACTACGGCACTCCTACCTTTTATTAAATTATAGAACTGAACGGATTTCCACTACACTTTATGCTCAGTTTAGTTTATATACCTACCCAGTTATTCGTTTCACGATTTTCTTAATTGCATCTGCAACCATTTCGTGCAAAACTTAGGTACCTATAGCAATAGCCACACTATACGTAACTGAAAAAGAAAATCCTTGCGCATATACTTTGCAAAAACAACAAAAAAAGAAAGTAGAAAACTTGTCCTGGTGCAGGCGTGGCTTCCAAGAATGATGTCACCGCCCATGTCTTAAAACGTCGAAAAAGAAACTTGGGAAAACTTTGAAAGCCTTCCAATAAAGCGTTTGTCTTCTTCTTCCCTATATAGGTATAGAGAACTTGAAACATGTAGGGGTGGGTGAGAGTTGAGAATGAAATCTTCATCCTAACAGAGTGTGCATTCTAATCAGATACCAACAGACAAAACTATTTGTGTTTCACAAATCACAAGCAACGAATCAATCAGAATGAGTTCCCAGTCTAGCATTTACATTTTTACCGCACCTTTCCACCGTATTTCGTTCGTAAAGAAGTTTTAATCCTGAAAATAAGCGCCCTCATTCCCAATCGCGCATTCACATTGTATATGCCACTTGCGATTTGTAGGCAATTTATTTTCCTTGAACAAACTTGGTCTAACTAATGACTTAATTTATCTGCTTCAACCACCCGTGGCTTTGCAGAATGGCGTGGAATATCTCTATGTACAACACGTAATCAAACACTCCCTATACATATACCACCGTCCGGAACTGTACGTAATCCTCATCGAATTTGCAGCGTCTTAATCGTTCCCCATTAATCGAACAGTTTGGGTACAATCAGGTTAATCGGGGGTAATCTCTGCTTCTATACTTCTCAATTTGTTGTAAAACAATGCCGGAGTACACATTCACGCAACACACGAGTAAATGACAGATATTAGCAAATCTATCATTGTCATTATCCTTCGATTTGTTCCGTTTCTTAAGATGTCGGTGGGTTGGGGCTGGTTTACAGACATGTGGGCGACCACCCTAGTGCGACGGCCAGTTCTCGTTGCCTGGCGGCTATTCATATAGATGCTGGGTGGTTAATTAATCGAATTAAACGATTCACATTGAGTATGTGTGCATCTGACAGTGATTGCCAAGCTATTATATGATATTGCCGCTGTGGGCAATTGGAAGAAGATTTAAACATAATTTGAAATTATGCATCTCCGTAGGATGAAATGCGATTGGGGTGAAATGTGGCGGCGGACATAAAATTAATTTCAAATATTAAAGGTAACATATTTGAATATCAGCAAGAAGTACAGAAGAACCGAAAGCAGCCTGGAATTTTTTCATTTTATTTTATTTTCAAAGGATACAATATAAATGAATTTATACCGTCCGGATTTTAAGCCGGGGAAGCCTGGAATTTATTTGTGAATAAAAATTGTTCGGAATGTTTTTCGCGATGATATATTCGTGACTTGCAGGAAATTGTTCTTAATTAGGGGTCGCACATGAAACTTTCCTGCCTACCATCTTCCGATTTTTCATGTTTTTTCCACAGCTATTTAAGTGGTCTTGCACCAGTTTTATAATCTCCAACATAATCGTAACAGAATGGAAAGCTCCCTCAGCTCTGTAGTGCAGCGCGAATGACTGTCCAACGCATTTCGCTTAGTTGTTGAACGCAGCAATAATGCCGATAGGCCCTGGAAAGAGAAAGCGCTAAATTTGCATTTATTAATCGGGGTACTTTTTTGTATACGTAAAATTATTAAAAATTTGCTAAGAAACTGTGCGAATGTGACCACGTACTGAGAAAATTGAAAAAAAAAAAAATGAGAGAGAGAGAATTAATTTCTCCTCTTTTAATTTATTTGTAATTTTCTACCAGCGCTGCCTCCCCAAGAGGTTGAAAATGTAGTACGGGAGCTTTTAAAATTAAGTACAATGTAGTACAATTTGAAAAAAAAAAAAACAAATAAAAACACGAATAATTACTTTATAATGATTTTTTAAGTAAATAAACATGAATTCATAACTAAACAATTAAGAAATAAAAATAAAATAATATGTGATAATAATACTTCTCTTTTGGCACTGTCATCGTTGCTTGAATTGTCCTCGTCCACTCTCTTGCTATAAATATCCAAAACAATGCAGACGCAAATGCAAATGACAAATAACTTGAGCTTAGTATTATACTAGTAGACAAACGTGGAAGTAAAACTGGAAAATTAGAAATGCTAATTGAGTTGAGTCTGCTGCGTTTACATACAGGAGTCAGTTTGTAGTAACAACAAGCGTTGGGAAAAAATATAGTTTAATAATTTCTTCATTATTATTTTTGAAGTGTACAAAGTACGCAATTAATATTTGTATTTATATATTATATTTGACCAACAAAATGTAGTACAAACGCTACAATTGTAGCAAGAGAGCAGCGCTGTTTTCTACTTGCCGATTTTCGGCGTACTGAAATATGAAAACTGACAACTAAGTGCCAGCTCAAAAGTTTGACAAGTAAAACTCCATTTATTTTCGACTTCATCGATGTCGGAGGAAGAAGTTGTAATTAAATGTTCTCCAAGAACATATCAGTGCATTCAAAAAGTTAAGTTTTATAGGTATTTAGCTTACTTTACAATAATGTCAAAATGACATTTTTAAAACTTTTTGTGAGAAAACCGGTAGGTAATTCTCTTGAAATTGAGATATGTCACTCTCGATTTTTGATATTTGACGTTTTTCATTTTTTCTATGACGAACGAACCTAAGGTAACGATTATGCAAATGATTAAATTGCTTTTCGACATCCTTATGCCCAAAACACATGTGCAGAAATTCTGGACGCAGCACAGAATGCAGTGATTGTAAAAAAATATTTGACATGCATTACATCGGCTAATATGGCTAATATCATTGGTGCGTTCAAGTATCTAGTTTAGTAAGTCTGACAGCTCTCTGACTAGATATATATCGGTTTTGATTGGGGAAAATTAGTCATATGAGCAGCTGTTGCAGTTGACACGTAGATGACGAATCTAGTCAATAAATTCGTGCCTGAGCACTAAGTTGACAGTTCTCATATGTGGATGACGTGGAAAAGTGACGTTCCCGACCAATCTAGTTTTTGCGTTCAGGTTACATCTTATCCAGACCAATCTAGTCGCCTTAAGATAATCTGATTCTTGAATGTGTCCATTCTCCTACTTTTTCATAAAAACAAAAAAAAAACAAACACGATCAGTAAATGTCAAAAGCCGGTGATGCAAAATACTTGAATTTGCAATTTATTTTCTTTTGTGCTGTGGTTCGCTTGAATTTTGCAGCAAATTTAGAAATAGGGACATGTTGCAGTGCCGCGGTGAGTGCAGAATTTACGTGTGCCTATATCCATATAAACATGTGTATTCATGCTGTGCAGTGAATTTTACACATGTGTTTTGGCCATTAAGTGTATGTACAATTTGTGGCAAGTTCAGGTTTTATAGTATTCGACAGCCATTATATAATAAATAATTTACCACGATCCCAAATGATTTTTAATATCACTTAAATTTGAATGAATTTTAAAATCATATTTGTTTCTAAATATAAAATGTATATACGAGTGCACTCAAGAATGGATTGTTGGATTTTCACGATTTTGGGCTTGATGGATTCGAATTGGCACAAGAAAGACATAGACTGCTTTTTGTCGCGAAAACACCACAGTAAGGGATTGAAATAGGGAATGATATTTTCTATGGGGAACTGCACTTTAAAAAAAATGGACTGGATGGAAAAGGGGAGTGTACGTAACTTCCAATATGATAAAAATTATTTAAATTTTGTTTTTCAATTTGGACGGAACAAAGTTTGCTAGTATTTGAATACAAATCCTAAATATAGAATAACAACATCTGAATCTAATTTTTGCATACCTGATCAGGAGCATTTAGAATTGGTTTCGTAAAAACTTATTTTTCTTAGTTTTGTCAAATTTTTGTTGAAAAAACTTGCAAGTATTTGGCATTCAACGTAAAATTTTTGCTAATCATCGGATTGTGGACGCTCAGCCGCTGCATTTCCCCGACGTATAAGGTTGCGGTCATTTTCTAATAATTTGTGCACGTCCCTTGACGTGCTTCTGACAAGAAAATGTGTCAAAAATGGTCACGAAAAAAAATGATGATCAGACCTGTCAAATCGTACTAATATGTACTTAATTTAACACTCTATATATACGACCAACTACATAAAAGTACCGATACATCTGCCTGAGTTTTATTGCCGATATATAGGGTAGACCATCTAGTGGTTTCTTTTTGAATCAGAGATTATTTTGACACTGACAGCTGTTTACCCGCTCGAAATCTTGACAGCAATTCAGTATGATACCTCCACGGAACGAAATGAGTGAAATATTGAAAACTTATTTCCGAAGTGAGTGCTGTTTAGTTCAAGCACTGCGTTTTTTGAAAATAAGTTTTGGCCGAAATGAAGCAACCACTGCGCCTGCTGTACGCAAGTTTGTGCAAAAAGTTCGTGATACTGGTATGCTAGCGGACAACACTCATGGTCCCTGTCGTCGTTCGGTGCGCACAGACGAGAATGTGGCTGCTGTAGCAGTGGTATAGGAGTGGCGGCATAATTGGACCATTTTTCTTCGAAAATGAGGCTGATGGGAACAACGTTTCGGTCAACGGTGGGCGTTACAGAGCCATGGTAACAGACTTTTTTTTTACTGAAATTGAAGACATGGATTTGGACTACCTCTGGTTCATGCGCGCCATGCCACACAGCCCATGCCAAAATCGTTCTTTTGCGCACCAAATTCCCAAATCGTGTTATCAGCCGTCTTGGCGATGTCCATTGGCCGCCTCGGAGCTGCGATTTGACCCCTTTGGACTTTTTTTTTGTGCAAAACCGTGAAGGACCAATGTTATGCCAACAATCCGGAAACGATTCAAGGACTTTAGGCCAATATCATCCAATTAATCAGTGAGCTACAGCCCGAAACCATCAACAAGGTCTTGGAAAATTGAAGCGAAGCCAGCCGAGGTAGTCAATTGAACGACGTTGTGTTCCATAATTAATGGAAATCTTTGCTCTTACCAATAAAACCATAATACATTGAACAAATTTAATTTTGTTGATTTTATTGCATTTTTAAAAAGAAACTTTTATTTGGCTCACCCTGTATATGGAGAAAAAAGGAAATAATATTAATTTTATTTTCCCCGTCAACTCCCACCACCTTTCTATTAATTATAAAGATACATATATCAAATCCTTTACAACACATGTCCTTCTGCCTACACGTAAACACAAAGCATCCACAGCTATAAGCTTTACGCAATAATTTATGGGTTAATGTACATGCAATTAATTGCACCTGTGGAGATGCAAATCATGCCGCCGAACTTCTCCTCCCTTATGTTACGACAAAACATTCGCGACTTCGGCCCATTCATCATTTAATTTCGTACATCAGCAAGTGATACTAATGCTAATAATAACCATCCCCCGCCAAACGATATGGTGAGCAAAAGGTTAAACACGCACTTTCAACTATACCCGCTCCGCACAGGCCCATTTGGAAATTGCAAAGTGTTAGATTCGCACCAATAAAGCAAGTTTAGATCAAACACACGTAAGGCCATTAACAATATTTATGAGGCGTTATTCAGCCAGATGCCTTTGGCCACGAGCAGCCCCAGCGCACCCTGTGAGCATAGGAAAAGGCGGTATGCCGGCTCGACAGGCAATTTGATTTTGTGCAGTGCGCTTAAAAAAGGAAATTAAATTGATAAAGTATTCGCGCTAACGTTCCACGGGTCGATAAGGAACAACCTGGTAGCTGGCTACTGGCTTGTTGTGTCTTCAATAAATGGAATTACTCCTCGGAACCTTTGAAGCTGTTAGTCGACTCAAATGTGAGTGGTTTGTCTCTCAGCTGAATGTTATTCTTTATAACTCGTGAAATTAGTATTTATGGGGTGTTATTGCTTGTTGGTGGTGATGGCAACTCTCACCTTCCCCTGATTCCGGGATAATAAAAATAAATTACTATTTGCGAAGTGGTATAGGTTTGGCGAAAGATCATTCTTTTGTACGATTGTCTGTTCTGGAATGGATTTTATTTGTCTGAACGTATATGATTTATGCGGAAATTCAGAATGTTGCTATATATTTTAGGAGAGGATGCGGTATGATAAGAGCTTATCGGAGGCTACCGATATACAAATAAACACAAGTTCCGACAGCAAAAATTAGAACTTTTGACCTTTAATCTGTGTCAATCTAGTGTTTTGAATGGTTTCAAATCTGTGATTGTAACATCTCTCTAATATGTTTCAAAAATCTGTAAGAACGGCAAAATTGTGACATTTTGAGACTACAACTCGCTGAATGCGCAAATGAATCGACGAAAATGAGAGTGATGCCCAAAGCCAACCTACAAGTGATCCCAAATTGAGGTGATAAGCGCCAATTTTGGCACTTTTATAACTGTTAAAAAAATCATATTTATATCACACACACACATACATACATACACACGCTCACTCACATATATTTTTCAGTCTAATGTTTATAAGTTTCTTTTCTGCATTTAAATCAGTTGAAGTTCAGAATCCGTACGACTCACTTGTTTCGACTTTGTTCTAATAGTATACGCCGGGGCCCTTTTGCATATCGACATTCACTTTTTTCTACAATAACGAAAAAGGAGAACAAGAGGGTCGAGCTTAAAAAAGGGAAAAAATCGTAACAAAAATGAAAAAAAAAACACCCCATCGAATGTCTACGAAAGAATTTTTGTATATCTGAATGCATTCAATTGTTTTGACATTTTGTCCAGCAGAAAAGGAAATCATTTCAAATTCAAACTTTTATATGATTCAGTTAACTGATCCTTGTTTTTTGTATATATTTTTATGTTGTATGTTTATAAAATTAGTTGTTAATAAAGATGACTTAAATTTTTTAATTTCTTTATATTTATATTTTTTTAGGGGCACTTCTTTAGAATTTAGGAGAAATCTATTGCCTTTGGAAGTTAAAGAAAGGGAAAAACTATTTTCAAAGTCTGCGGACACTGCAAACAACAATGTAGCGCAAAAGTCATAACCCTATCCGAAGATGCTAAAATGTTTGCCAATGGCGGCGTATATCAGTTCTACTTTGACAGCTGTCAAGTAAAGCCAAATATACACTTCAACAAGCTATACTCCTAAAGCCCGTATGACACTACATTTTTTATCTCATTTTTTCATCATACTTTTCATGTTAAAAAGTCAGCGGTGTGTAAAAGAGACTTAAAGTGTATTACGAAAGGGGTAGCAACCACAATTTTCCAAACGAATTTATTTTCCAATTATCTTGAAATGTCAAAAAAAAGCTGCCAGCAGCTGGAAAATGTAATTTGAATACATTTTTAATCCATTTTTTTGTGTTTGTTTTTATTTTATTATTTATTTATTTTTTCTTTATTTCTACATTAATTCTCCTATCGGGAATTTTTGTTCTAATTTTTTGTACTGCTCTAATTTCATTTTAAAAGTCTGAAATATGCAAAAATTAATTTAGTGTCATACGGACTTAAACGCAGTGGCGTAGTGGTTAGTGTGTTGGACTACTAAGCGAGGGGTCCCATGTTCGAATCCCGAAAAAAACCCAAATTCCAACTTAAGGTTTTTTTCACCGCGCCACCTCTCGCGAACGTCTGACAAACATCCGAGAGTATAACTGTCATGAAAGAGCTTCTCAATTGGCCGTTTGGACTCGGCATTGAATTGTAGATCCCTTCCATTAGTCCCAAAAATAAAAACTCACACAAGACGAATGGTTGTGAGAAGCTAGGCCTAGGGTCCCTACGGACCTGTTGCGCCAACTTTATATATATATACGGACTACAACAACCGGGAATAATTGTTTAATATTATTTTTTTTTGCGAGAATTGACGCAGCATGAATTTGGGCACTGATTTCCCAGTCGTCCGACACCAACTGGTCAAAAACTACGACGTTTAGCCGTTTGTCTAGTCGATCCCTGGACCTCTGCAACATCTTCAACCAGAGCTACGATATTCTCAGCAGAATGACTACAATGCGTCCTACACTGTAGGACAACACGATTTCTTACTATGCTACAATATTCTCAGCGGCCATACCTGGATGGCCGGATCCGCATTGTAGTCATTCTGCTGAGAATATCGTAGCTCTGGTTTAGGATGTTGCAGAGGACCAGGGATCGACTAGACGACGTACCACACAATTGGCCATCAATCGGGGGTCTTTACAGAGAATTTTGGTAAAATATTTGAAGATGTTCCCTTTTACAAAAAGCAGACACAGCAGCAGCTGATAGCTGTGGACCGCCAAACGCGTGTAATCTACGAACGCTAAAGCCATATATCGTAAATTTTGACAGTTTTCATTAAAAGTCATCATGAGCGATGAGGTCCCAATTCCATCTCTGTGGAACCATTCCAGATTTATATTTGTGGGTTTTTCTGAGGTCACGAGCCTATGCCGGCAAGTCCCAGACTCTTGAAGCCCTCAAAGAGAATATTCGCCAAGAATTCGTTAATTTATCACCAGAAATTCGGGCAAGAGTGGAAAAGGCTGCAAATCAGGTCCGAAAGGCGTTTCATTATGGCGGCCACCACTTAACCGAAATGCTCCATGAGACGGAACTGCACCCAGAACGAGTCACTGTGTGGTGCGCAGTTTCATCAAGGTGTATTGTCGGGCCGTACTTCTTTGAAGAAAACGGTGTAACCGTTACTGTCAATGGGGACCGTTATTTAAAGATGTCGAAGGAGTTTTTTTACCCAGAACTGCGCCGAAGACGTATACCATTCAACAGCGTTTGGTTTCAGCAAGATGGAGCAACTGCACATATAGCCAGACCAGTTATGGCGGAGCTAAACAAAAAATTCGCAAACAAATTAATTTCTAGGAACTCCACTCTTCGCTGACCCCCAAGGTCACCTGACCTGACTGCACCAGACTTCTTTTTATGGGGTTATGTCAAGCAAGAGGTGTATAAAACGAAGCCCAGGAATTTAACTGAATTAAAGCAGTCCATAACGACAATTGATTGAGGCGATCCCAACTTCAACTCTTCAGGCCGCAATGAATAGTTTTTTGATCAGGTGCCGCATATGCGTGGGAGAGCGTGGAGGTCATTTGCGATCTATAATCTTTAAAAACAACTAACTATTTAAAATAAAATTTAATTTTCTAACCAATAAAAAAAAAATAAATGAAATACATCGATTAAAAAAAAAGTTATTTGAATTTCTTATTGTAGCACAATTGGTGCGCCACCCTGTATAATCCAAAAGCAGAACAAAAGTTTTTCATTCTGACAACTTTTGAGCCACCTTGTATATCTAGTTGAGAGAGGTGATGATGTTTTTTTAAAATTCATTTGTAAGACGTCAGAGAGGTCATCAAGGAATGGCTCTAAGTCTGCGATACCTCGTTTCAGCTAAAGTCTGGCATCAGCAAAGGAAATGAAATATGTACTGTTTAACTTTCATTCGGGAGTGGGTATCGTGGTAGATGCCAGACCTATACGGGTTAGCGGTCAGTACTTATGCCTGTCATAGCTCAAAGGGTGGACCTTTCTGAAAATGAGGTATCCTCACCTGTGCCTCTGGACTAAAGTGCCCGTTTTTAACGGGGGTAAACTTTGGTTAGCGTGCCCATTCTTTGAATTTATCAAAGCAAAAGAAAAGTACCTACTTTCTCGCTATGTCGGCGAATGAACGTAAGAAAAAGGTGGAGTGATTGTCAATATAAAGATACGGCAAGGCGACGAATCCCCCTTCCACGAACATTCACGTCATTACTTTATTTGTTTTTCATGGAAAAAATGTAAATGGCAAAAGTAAAGAAATCTTGTCACATTAATAAGGTTTTCTTTTGTATAAACAAAAAAAAAACCAAACAATGCCGACTCCGCCGTCAAATTGATGCTCCCACATCACCGCAATGATTCCAACTCCCAAAAACAACACTTTGCATCATCATAGACGAAGACCTACGTTGATGAAAGCTTCTATACATTTTTTTTTTCATTTTTGTTTGTACTATGTCGATCCCGGTTTCGAATGGCTCCCATTAAAAGAGATAAGAAACGAAACACGACGTTAAAATCTTCCATTTTCGTACCCATGCCCGATGAAGGTACAGATTGTCTCTTCATCACAATGCCACCTTTTCATGATGCGGCACTGCACGGCGGGGACTTGTAATGACTTCTGTTAATGTCCTTTTGGTTTGGAAATTATATTATGTTATTATATTATGAAAAGGAGTTGCCGCAAGTACTTGTGCGCTGTCAAACAAATGAGAGGGTGTCATTTCTGTTTAATTAAACGAAAGGCGAGAAATTTAGCAGCACACCACCCGAGTGATCCCGATCACACAACGGCAAAAAGGGTTCATGTTGGCATTTGCCCATGCTCTACCTTCAATTATTATAAATTATAAAACATTAAATATTTTTTTTGAAGAGGTATTTAGGGTTTTGTGTGATAATTTTGATAAATGTTATGGTTTTCCTGATTGCTCTGATTAGGGGTGAGTTTTCACATCTGAACGAGGCAATTCCGTATCCTGGTGGTCATTGTTCTGTGCTGCAATCGATAATAGTATATTTGTATGTTTCTCAGGAACGATTTTACATCGAACATGGCACCAATAGGTTTTAAGATAAATATTTTGTCCCCACTCTTTGTTCCCCTGCTCGAAAAAGGGAAAAAAAAATCTCCACCCATAATTGCGGGTAATTATGGGTTCCTTGCCTTCGGTTGTTGGATTTACAAAATAAAAAAGAATTGATTTGAAAGGAGGGTTTAAAATCTCTATACAACACCGCATGGAAAAATAATGAAAAAGTAATTTTATTATGGAAATTCCGTTTACTTAGCTTGCCACAATGTGATTTATTTTGTGTTTTTAATTCCGAGCGCTATTTTATTCTCGTTAACCCCTCCCTTTAAAAAAAAAATGTTGAGTGCTTAGAAAGGGACACAAACACAGCGAATAGAAGAAGCCGTTTACGTATACAGTCACCGGGATGAGTTACAATTTATTTTCATTAATTTCTAATAAAGAATTTTACCCCTTTTAAATACAAGATATCACATTCTCTCTTTCGGAAACGAATGACATGCTTTGCTTTTATTTCTTTCCCTTTTTTGACTCTTAAACTTAACCCTTTTTGAGGAAAAAAAAGCTAATTGCAATGGTGCGCTGTCCCACGAGGTCTGCATTTTAATATACAAATTAATTGCCGAAGTTAATCTCATTTTCATGGCGGAAAATTAGCTGCCAGAAGTATTTTTATATATAAATCGTCTTTGGGTTACGGCAGCTTCTTGATGGAAATTTGGAAGCATAAATGCAAAAGGGCTGCGCATACTGTCAATGTTAATGTAACCTTTTATGCTAATTTCCACACCGAGGATAATGGAAGGAATAATGATATTCTACATAATTTTAATAAGAACATATATCGATGATATGAAGTGGGATCACTTGGCAGTATAATCATAAATACTAAGATACTGCGTCGATCTGTCATACACAGCGACTTTTTGCAGAGGAAAGTCACGTCATAGTCGAGGATCGAGCAAACAAATGGTGACCACCTTACATGTCTGCATTAACGAAATCGGCGCTATAAACTCGCAGGGTTTTGAAAAGTTCACTATTTTCCCCAGAACGAGATTGAGGAAGTCACCGATGGCACATCTCCTTGCCGAAATGTGGCATGTTTGAAATAGTTCGGAGAAGCTACTTCCAAACTGTCAGTGTCACGCGACACAGCTGGATCTGTTTTTCCAGGATACTGAATTCGGCCATAGCCATATATGGAGCTCCTGACGATGAATGTCATCATACACATACACATTTGTTGGTCTTTTCCATCTGAACTTGCCTCGATGAGAAAATTTTGAATATTCAGTGACGCTAACGGAAAAAAGATAACAAATTGACAGCTGACAGTTCGGGGCTAGTAAAAATTGAGCGCTATACGAAAGTCCAACGCATTTTCATTCTTGAGCAATATTTTAAAAATAATGAAGGTTTGTCAGCTACAGTCCACAATTTTCGCACAAAATATGGCCGCCATAGTGATTTAAAACCATCAACTATGAAGAGAATAATTGAAAAATCAATTAGCGCTGTCATAAGTCGTTCAACAAAAAACATCGAAGCAGTTCGCAAGAGTATTGCTGACAGTCCAGGAACATCAATTCGGCTAGTCAGGCAGTAACAAATAATGGTGTTCGTTATCGTGATATGATAACCCAGTTTTTAGTGCCTAAATTACAAGATATGGATGTGATCAACATGTGGTTTCAACAAGACGCGTGCCACATGCCATACAGCGAGAGAAACAATTCAGTTACTGCATGAGTCATTCCCTAATCGTGAAATCGGCCGTTTTTGCGATTAGAATTTGCCACCCAGATCTTGGGATTTAACGCCATTGGACATTTTCGTTCTTTGGGGTTTTTTGAAGTCAAAGGCCTACTTAAACAAGCCCACGACAACCAACGCCTTGAAAGAAGAAATTGGGAGGTCTATTAATAAAATCCAGCCACATTTATGTGAAACGGTCATTCGTACTTGCCAGTAAAGCCATTTATCCAATGTGCTATTCCATACATAACCCCAATCTGTATACATTATGAATCGATAAAAAAAAATTAAGTTTTCTAATTAAAAATCTTTATCAAAATTACATTTTGCGTGAATTATGGGACATCCTTTACAAGCTTTACTTACCCATACAAACTGCGATTTGAATTTGGGCTGCTTTTAACCTTTTTAAACCTTCTGGAAAAAAATGCGCTACCATTTAAGAATGGCCGCATCGGCATCTACCATTTTATATTAGTTATGCTAAGATAAACCTTTCTAATTTGTTTTGGTCAAATATGAACTCACTTGCAGATGATAGTATTGATTTGCCTGTCAGCTGCCATTAGCATACCCTTTTGAATACCAGAGAAGCAGTCATAAGTGACAGTTTTACGCCACAGGTGTCTATACTCAGTTATAGCATTTGCCTACACGAATACATAAACATAGCAATTATACAACAAGAGCCTCAGTAATAATGACAAACGTTTCAACCCCTAATGTATATACAAATACATATGACTGCACTACACTCATACCGTATATGATGTCGTGCGTATCCTGTAGACAATTAGCAAGATCCCACTTACCCTTACCCATGTCATAACCCATAACAAGACGACGACCATTATAATTATTCAATTAATATCTTTTCGCCTTGGCCAAGTATTCTGTCCGTTGTCATTTGCCTGTGTGACCGGATAATGAATGTCTCGGACAGATGTGGGTACATGAAAGGCGGAACATGAGTCCGAATTCAACATCCCAACACACTCCATGACAAGGAAATTCTATGCATTAGTAAAAACAAAATACTGTGCGCTGTTGCTTGGTGGGCAAACGCTTTATTACGAATATTATGTCATAGAGATACATGTATTCCGTTGCAAGGACCCCATACACAGACGACAGAACAGCCCACATCCAACTAGCAGTGAAACATTGAAGAGAAAAACTTTAAATAGGAAACAGTAGTCACTGACAACATGCCTTCCGGATATTTGTTGTCCTTTGTGGGCCTTTTTTTTTTCAACATCCGGCATTTCTCATTTGGAACTTTATAATCCATATAAATCTGGCAGAACCAAAAGTAATAGAATTGCTAGACATTTCATTTGTTATCGTTTCCGCAATAAATTTAATTTTCTATGAAAACTTTATATATGTATGCTCGTATATCCGTAGGTACACAGAAGGAGAATTCAATTTTTTATTTACTTTTCAAGCGAAAAGGACACCCTAATCTTCCGGCTTTTCTTTGAATGTGCCCATACGATCCGATATGAGCAAATATTATATTCGCATGTCCTTTTGTCATAAATCATATTTGGTTCACTATCATCAGTATACAGGACAATTTTTCTTATATAGCTGCAATTGTGAACTGTTCACTCGTTCAGCATCTGCATACTAATGTGACAACACATATGAATGTGGTTGGCAAGAGATAAATGAATCCATAGTCTTGAATATGACTCAGTGGTCGAAATAATGGCGAGGTCGCCTGTTTATAACAATTTTCAACTCCAAGGCCGTTGACAGGCGTGTTGTATGCTCTTTTTGCCTTGCGGTCTTTAGGGAGATAGAAAGTCCGTGCCGATTTGCTAGCTTTTAAAAGATGTTTAACAGAAATGCAAGTCGCTTTACTGCAAATTTATTTTTTTAACAAGCATTGGCTCGCTAAACAGTATAATAGTCTTGTGAAGGGCAACTGCGTTTCTATCTGGAAATAACAGCAACAGAAAAAGGGCCAAAATATCAAATAAAATTGTAGCAGGCTGTCAAAAAAAGTACCAAAACGCAACTGTCTGCCCATGATAGCGTGTATCAATTGATCTCCATCGCTGGACAGTATTTTGACCAAATAATTTTGTACGGGTTGTTTGGTGAAACTCATACCCTTCGTTTCAACTCGATGTTGTTATGATAGATATCAGAGATCCATTTGGATTCTATAAAATACTAGCTGACCCGGCAAACCCAAAATTTTGCCCAAAATATATTTTTTGACTGAATTAATTTCAAGCACTCACGATTCCACCTGAAATTTGTTTCTTTGATCGAAATTTAGCGATACTTAACAGGTGACTTCGTCCCGGCCAATATTTGGCGAAAATATAATAAAATCAAGTATTAATTTCTTTAAAGTCTATTAGATTTATTGAAATCTAAAACAAAGAATATATTAATGACTCAATTTAAAGCTGCACGAAACACTACATTTTTTGATTTCTGCTCCGGAGCGTAAATGAAGAGTGAGGATGGTTTCCCTACTCGGGAACATGCCACATATAACTGGCCGTGTGAAAAACACGATTTATGCCGCACACTTCCAGCGACTGCCCTTGTGACTTGTTTATTGTCATCGCAAATGCAAGTTTCACTGGGAACTGAATACGTTTGAATTGGAATGGCAAATCGTTTGAACTCAAGGGAATCAAATCGTTTGAACTCAAGGGAATTCGCGGGATTAGGCATTCTTCTCCTTTGAACAGCCCTTTCAAAATCCTTGCCACTATCACATTGTTCATTAGCTTCATGACAATCAGTCGGGTTCCATTGCACAGTTTCGGGGCATGAAGATTTCTTAGCATAATGACGACAGATCCAACTTTAAGACGCAAATGATGAGGCGGAATGCCAGACAAATCCAAAGAGTTTAGGAATTCCACTGGATAATTGACGACATCGTCTTCATTTTCAACGCGATCGATCGATTTGTATGAACGCAGCTCTCCCGGAATTTGATTTTGAATCGTCCAATTCAAGTCATTGACATCAATATTTTTCGCTGCTAAAATTGCGCGTGCGCTCAACCAATCGTAGTTACGATAATTTTGACCAATGTTCGGATATACATTAGTAATGAGTTCATCTTTCGTTAAGGTGAATTGACAAATGACAGGCTCGAAGTTTCAACCGGAATTTGTCCATTTCCGATTTTTAGCAGTTCTTTAGAGAAAACTTCTGCGGTTCTATACTGTTGCAGAATCACTCGCATATTCATACTCAATGAAATGGTTTTCACGTATCGCCACAAATACGATGACTTCAGACATGCATTTAATTCATCCGCCTCTGTTGATTTCGGTATCACGGGAAGTATTTGTCTGAAGTCGCCCGCCAACAGTATCATCACGCCACCAAACCGGTGATTATTGTTGCGCAAATCTTGCAATGTTCGATCAAGTGCTTCTAATGATCGTTTGTGCGCCATTGTGCACTCATCCCATATGATCAATTTACAATTTTTCAACACTTTTGCCATGGCTGATTGCTTTGAAATGTTGCAAACATGATTTTCATTGATTTGCAGGTTTAACGGAAGCTTCAGCGCTGAATGTGCTGTTCTTCCACCTTCCAACAGTGTTGCAGCAATTCCAGTAGATGCGAGAGCTAACGCAATGCCACTTTGAGCACGTATTGCTGCTAATATCAATGATATCATGAATGTTTTCCCAGTACCGCCGGGCGCATCAAGGAAAAATAGTCCACCGTTTCCTTCATCGACAGCCTTCATCAAATATCGAACTATAAATGATCATAACTTTTTATAAATCGCACGCAGTTTTCACAAATCACTAACTTACCTTTGAAATAGCCAAAATACAGAAAGTAAACGAACGAAAAGGGTGCAATTGAAATTTTGAATACAACTGGAAAAACAGAACAAAACACTTAACGATCTAACAAAACAATAATAATAATAGCAAATTTAAAATTAATTTGACTTTCTTTCAAATGTTGTTTTATTTTTCTTTCTTGATTTACAAAAGGGTACAACTTCTTTATCAGTACATTAGTTAATTCATTGCCCCCCCCCCCCCTCCTCCGTGACCACATAGCCCAAATTATCAAATCACAAATAACATATACTGTGCTATCAAATGGAATGACCGCCTACAGCGCCACCTGTTGAGAATTTTTCAATTTTTCTTTTTTCCTAAACCTTCGCGGAGCAATTACGAACAAATCCGCTGAAGGAAGTATCCAATTTGGTCGAGTCGTTTTCGAGTTTTAAGCATCCGAACAAACCAAGATCCATTTTTATATATATAGATGAGGAAAACGATTTGCAGTCGGTTGACAGGTAAAAGTCTCTAACAGCCCTATTCTGCTATTCACGTGAATCGTAAATTCGATTCACCTATTCGATTCCCTTTCCATTCTGCTATCCATCGGGTGAACTACATTATTCAAACGAATTTGGCATTCAAGTTAACAGCTGTTCACGTGAAATCCATAAGAAGTCTGTTTTTTTTTTGTAATTCAAATTAAATTCAATTTGATCTCTATTCCTGCAAATCCTTGGAAAACTATCCAACTTCGGTTAATTATTTTAAATAAAGCAAAAAATATAAAAAAACACATATGGATAGTATTGCACTAAGAGAATCATCAAACAGAGAACTTCGCAGAAACGTTAGAAAATCTAAAAAAGATATCATGAAACTGCCGGATGAAACGTAAGTTGATTCATTTTCAATTTTAAATAGTTAAATCAATTATTTCAAAACCGTAGGTTTGTCAAAAATGTTCGCTTAAGTAAAAAAGCATTTCAGAACGTATTGAATTTTTTTGAATCGAATCTTGCACGCACCTCCACAGCGAAATGATGCACTTTTTATTTTTACTTACATTTTATCCACCACCAACCAGAAAGACGATCCATTTAATTTCAAATCCGCAATATTTGACATGCGGATCTGAATTGTGTAAAATGTATGCGTTCACGTGAATAAGAGAATACCGCCCAGTATTACCGACATTACCGACACTAACGAGGTGAATCCACATTCGATTCGAATGAATAGTAGAATAGTGTGCAGTGAAAATTGAAGAAAAACCCCCCCCCCCGCCGATGAATAGCAGAACAGGGCTGTAAGTTAAGCTAAAATGACGTTTCATCACTAAGTACTGTATAATTTGCAATAATCTATATCTATAGCAAGAAAAACTCTGTGAGTCGCAAATACCCCTTTCAGATTTTCAAAATTCATCGACTGTAGTTTTTTAGGCTTGTTTTTCGGAAAATATTTAAAATCCTGGTTTATCTAACTGCTAAAAATTTTGAGCTTGAAATTAAAAAAAAAATGGCGGAAGCAAAAGAAAAATTCTGTAAGAAATGCTGCCACAATTCGCCCGAAATATAAAAGTAAATCTATTAGCTACTGGAAGAACACAAATTACATCTTAAGGTTATTTCCTTTGCGCCAACTCTCGCGAACTTCTGACAAACATCCGAGAGTGTAACTGTCATGAAAGAGCTTTTCTATTAGCCGTTTGGACTCGGAGTTAAAATGTAGATCCCTTCCATTCGTCGCAAAACGATTGGTTGTGAGAAATTGGGCCAAATATTCATTTAGTTTCTGTAAATTTCTGTAATCGAGCTTAAACTTTTAAGGACGGACGAGAGTTCATTTGATGTTTATGCACCACGGTAAAAAAGATTTCTTCGAATGGCGAAAACAACTCGCCCAAAAACGGATCAGTCGTTCAGATTAGTAAGTATGGTTGCGTTGAGGGATCTGTTATATTCTAAGGCTGTACCTCTTTTGACGGCCGTCGAGATTTTTTTCCAATCGATTTGACAATGAAGCTTTAAAAAAATGCTTTAAACAGACACGCCCATCTGGTGCTATGCTAATTGGGCAGCCATTTATTCTTCAACAGGATAGAGCTCCTAGTCACAAAATTGAGAGGTGATGCAATTTTTACTGGATATTAGACTAGAATCACACTGACCAGATTTAATACTCTAGAACATGTGTGACGCGGGAGTATAAAAAAGAACTGTTTCTGTGCCTCAGAGCAGAGAGGGGACCTTTTTTGGATTACTATCCTTCAGAAATGCTGCAAAAATTCATCGAATCGTTTCGAAGACGATTAAAGAAAGTTACTGAGTCTGAAGCGGTTACATATTTTTATTGAATAATTATTTTTTTTTTAAATTTCAATTTAAAATTATATTTTTTTTTTGTCAAAAGTAAAAATTTAACTTTACTCATTTTAATGAGTTTAAAAAAAAAAAACATTATAATGAAAAATTGGAAATGTCCACCTCTTAATATTTTATTCAGTTCTAATTATGATTAAAATAATTTAAATTTCTATTATGTTAAAGGGTTGGTACCTATTTGGTGTTTTTTTTTTTAACTCTATCCTGAGACAGAGATTTAAGGGCAACCTTACAGCTTGTGCTGATGTTCAAGCACTCTTATTTAACATTTTCATTAAATCGCCTTTTGAAATATATATGTTATTAAAAAGTAATGACTGGCATAATTTGTGAAAAGCTTTGAAATTATTTAACTATCTCCTTTGGTGCTTTCAAAGTCTTTAATTTTTTGTTATATCTATGACCGTATTTCAAGTTTCTCTCTCTGTGTCTCTTAAAACAAATATTATTACACTCATTTGGTTCAGTATTAGAGTTAAAATGTATTACAATTTACTGAAGAGAATGTGCGCAAAAAGAACAAAGGTGAAAGCTCATATTGATAGGGATAACAAAAAATAAAGCTGCAGTATAAAGGGTAGGTAATTAAAATGATTGCAACGTAACTAGAAACATTCTTCCCTTTTTCTAATTCCCTGTAACCGCAATTTTGCTTCAGCAAAACATAGAAATCATTCAGGGAGCACGAATCAACTACGCTCTATGGCTAAAGGGAAACTTATATTCTTCGCTGGAAAACAAATTCATCACCAGATGGATATGATACGAAACCTTCTAATTTAATGGAACTCAAAACTACCATCTGATTCCATGCAAAATCGTACATTCATCGCCATATAAGATGTTCTTCTTTTATTGTGACAACAAAAAAATCTGCACTGAAAGGAAGTTAACGGTGTGTAAAAATTTGCCTATAGGATTACATCCGGATAACACCTTATCCACACAAGTAACATCCCTACTTCTGTCAGATCATCCTTTCCTCAACAATATTCTGCTTTGTTCGTTTAAAATCTGATCGATAAATTTCGCATTAAATCTCCGAAACCAAGCCCCTTGTAATCATCCCTGAACTGAGTCAATGAATAGAAATTTCAACGCAAGGACATCAACAAAATTTCCTCAAAGTATGTGGCAAACTGGCAAAAAATTCTTCATTTATCTGATTGAGCGTGAATAAATCCCAGAGACGACACTTCCTACTCATACACAAGGCTATTATGTTTTGCTACATGTATTGCGTTTGTGGCTTTGGTTATTGAATTAGCCCAATAAACCAGAAAAACAACCGAACTGAGTTGGAGCGAGCGTGAGGGGTAGGTATAGACTGGATCGGATATAGTGGGAGGACGGAGGGGTTAACGCAATGAGCTGTACGTCGATATGGGAATGAAATAATTTCTACACGCAGGACTTAAGGGCTGTTAACTACCCTGTCGTAGACTATAAACGCTTCATCATCATCAACATCAGTATCATTATCCTGGCAATGGTAAATGTTGCTTAGTTACATGCCCTTTCTGTTGTCTCTGCACGATGTGTGAATTCTTCAAAGGACGAGTTGTTTTGTTTATTTATTATACCAACTGTAAAAGGGAACATAGCCCCTTGCGGAGTTGTTTTTACCATAAGAATTGTGATTAAATCTGCATGCGGCTTTGATTAGAAAAAAGGCATGCGTAAATGTTGTTAAATCATGGTGAGTGCCTATATTTGTTTGTGGGGAATAAAAGTTTTAATGGCTTTGACCTAGGGGCATTGCAAAATAAGTTGCGATAAGGCATTCACAAGGAATTTCGTTTTAGTTGCAGTCCTCTTACAAAACAAATGGCTTGATTTGGCATATGCATTTTGGTTAGGTTCGATATGTGTGCTGGCAAGTGGTAATCATGTCAATACTGACACATTGAGATACTCGTCGTGGAAAGAGCTTAAACGTTCGGACTTTAGTGTCATTACAGCAGATCTACTGATTTTTTGATAAAAACAAATAATTTACTGTGCTACTGCTTTTCACATCAATCGAATGCCTATTTTTAAATAAGAATGATTTAATTTATTTTGTACGCAAAAAGGTGGTTTAGGTTTAATTTCTTCTCCGTACCTATATTCAGTACGAAATATATAAAGTCTGGTATAACTCAAATTCAAAATAAGTGAATTGCAGACAACTGACTTTCAAGAAATGAAATTATCGCCTGTCATACTCTTCATACATTCATCAACTACAGTTCAATAAGTGTAAATGAATAGACTATAGACGTAAGGTTGTAACACAAATGATTTATAAAACATAAAACAAAATTACAAAGAAAATGCATAAACAACAAAATCTACTGCGCAATATTTGAATTCACAGTTCTTACCGCTATTCTATGAAAAAAATAAAACTGGGGTTTCGGCTAATTATCTACCTTCATCAACGGGATAACGGAAAGTTAAAGCGACAACATAGAAAATAATTGCTCTAATAATCATAAATAATTTCAAATAAACTGATATCTATTTGTACCAGTGTTCCCATACTTTGAAGACTGTTTCCCCCCTTAAATTCCCCTAAGTGAAATTTGCACTTGTTCGTTTGAAAAATTAAAGAGATACTTTTATTAACCAGCTTTAAATAAGCATATACCATAAAAATATACATATTGTGCAATAATTTCTTTTTCCATTCGACATAGAATATCAAAACGAGTGATTGCATTCAGCTATACAAAAGTTCTTACGTACACGTTCGATGGGCTGTTTTCTTTCATATGTATGTGGTATTCGATTGGGCGCTCTCAGAGGACTTTTTTGCTCTCAGAGCAATTTTTATGTTCGTTTGGTACGAAAACAAAGCAATCTTTTTCAGATTTCAGAGCACTTTTCTGAATCTGGATTTTTTCTCAGATTTTATCAATACAAGTACGTTTGAGTTTGACAACTAGTTATGTTTGTTTACGTTTTCGTGAAATTTTTCAACTGCAAAGAAACGCATTGCATCGGGTGGCTCTATTTTTGTTAATTATTTATATACAAATGTTAAGAAATCAATCTGGGCGCAAATTTAGAATATTTTAATACAAAATTTAAGCAGTGAATGCAAAATGCTTAAAAAAGTGTCGAAGTCTACACATATTCGAACCGCACGAATATCAACACGAAAAAGAGCAAGTGACGTTTTTATGTTCGATTAGACAAGACACACGAAATCTGAAATCTGAGAGCAAATCTGAAGAAGCCCAATCGAAAATCACATTAATATAAACAAACAGTCGGCGAAGGGGCTTAGTATGGTTAGTGCGTTGGACTACTAAGCCACGTGTCCCAGGTTCGAATCGCGAAATGAAAAACCAAATTCCAACTTAAGGTTTTTTTCACTGCGCCACCTCTCGCGAATGTCTGACAAATATTCGAGAGTATAATTGGCATGAAAGAGCTTCTCAATTGGTCGTTTGGATTCGGCATAAGATTGAAGGCCCCTTGCATTTGTCCCAAAAAGAAAAACTTCCACCAAACGAATGGTTGTGAGAAGTTAGTCCTACGGACCTGTTGCGCCAACTATTTATTAGTAAATTAAGCTGATAATTTATTATTATTTTTGTTTATAATAAAAAAATGCATTCTTTGAAATTAGTTCGTAATAAAAATACTTTTGAATTTTTTTTTATTTTACAATGATATTTTATCCCCTTTTTTGAGCTTGTCCCTCGTTTTCTCCTTTTTCATTCAAAAACCGCGGAATTTGAGTTTTTCCCCTCAATCTGGGATGGCTGTGTCTACCATTTTCGACCAATGAATAGTATTGAGGGACTTAAAGTTACACTTGCGTTAATTATTTGTTTCAAAAATGATTGAATCGGATATTTCCGTCAATCTTTCTGTTTACAGGCTGCAGTACTCATGATATCCAAGTCTTGGAGCGATGCCACTCAGGAGATAGTTGCGAATTGCTGCAAGAATGCTTGTATCAGAAGTCCTAATTCAGGACTCAAATTTTATTGAAGAGGAGAAGTCCTAATTCAGGACTCAAATTTTATTGAAGAGGACAATGTTCCTTAAAGCAACCTAGCAAGTAGAATCATAAACGGATTAGTATCAACAGAAGAATGGGAACAATATGCTCAGCTTGATTACATTGTATTGACATTTTCGATGGAAACTAACGATGACATTGTGCATTTTATACAAGAGGAAGATGACCGCGGTGAATCGAGGAAAACACCACTACTCCTACAGCCTTGAAATGGAAGCAATAAAAGCTGTTCAATTATTGAATTATTGCGGACATTTCTGTATTTTAATGAGTTTATGAACACACTTAAAACGTGTTTCTTTCAAGCAGACTTTAACTCTTCCTGTATAAGTAGCCTCTATAAAAAACGAACAAAAATGATGATTTTTGTCTATAAATAAAATTTAATATGAATGAATTTAATTTAAAAATAAAGTAAAATCCTTTCGCCTGCAAATGTTTTTTTTTTTTAATTTTTTCCTGAATAGGCAGTCGGTTGTTGCGGCCGCCGGTTATAACGAGCTCATTTCCTCGGTCCCTTCACCGACTTTATAAGCGGTCTACTGGTCCACTTTCCTTTCATTTGGTTGGTTTTATTCTTAATATATATATCTTGCTACCTTGACAAATTTAACAAAATTAACTAATTCCATTTCTATGAACGGTAACTGGTTTATAGTTGCCGCTTTTAAGGGACTCAGCAACTGCATCATCTCAAAACATTAACTATCCAGCTTTGAAACAAAAGACTAAACACTCTTTTTAAATGCGCGCAGAGGTACTGGGAGGTACTCAAGAATGACCATAAGTCATGAGGTCATGACCGATGAATAATTTACTCGTTCTGTCAATTCGAAGCGTTGTTTGCTGTATCATCTAGTCGAAGTCCAACAATGAGTAGAGCATGAAAATTCAACTACAAGCTTGCGTGATTCTTTCGCCGTCCACCGGTTAAGAATCGCTGCGTCTAAATTACTTAAAAGCGGGTGAAGGTTTTGAATAGATTTTGTAAAAATTATCGCACGAAATTATTTATTTATAAAACTATTTCTAACCTTCACCTTGGGAATATTGTAAGTGACATTTATTGATAGTTCGTTATTTTTAACCTGGAACGAGATCGCGTAAGACGATCGACTATATCGTTTTTGAAATTTTGACTATCGTAAGTTTTCAATACTTTTGTGGAGAATGAACTAGACAAAACTCTTCAACTCGTACTTTCTGCACTCAGTTGCAAGTGTTGGATGATATTTCGACGACATTCGTCTCAAAAGTTACGTGACAAGGGGCTCTGGACACTCAAAATTAAATTTAAATAGCGCAGGTACGACTCGTACTACGAGGCACAAGAATTCAATTTGGAGCATCAGAAAAATAAACAAAAATAAATATAAGACTGCACAAATGTATCTGGCTTTCACAGCATTCACAGAAAAATACTTCCATTTTGTGCAGATCAAATACTCCAAGTAGCTAAATATGATACAAAACCACATTTATGCAGATCAACCACCAGAGAATAGATTGAACCACTACCACTCACCGAAATATAAACAAACTCTCCCACCACCAAGTGATAAAAGAAACCCCCTCAATTCTCGATGGCGTTTAAATTGAGCAAACCAAAGTTAAAAGCCATTAACCATCGATTAATCCCTGAACATGCCCATCTGCAGTGTTGCTCTTCCGAATTTCGATTGCGCCAACACAGTTACAGCCTAAGAATTCATTCGATCGCAGCCAGATAAACGATGCCAAAAAACAACCAGCCCAACAATTCATGTATGCAAATACCGATTAAAATTGGCATTCGCAATAAAACATTGGTCTCCCTGGACCTACGACATACAGTGTGGATGGGCTCTCCACCGTCCAACGTGTTCCCTATATTGTAGCAACCATTTCCACTCGAGCGTGTCGATGGAACCGGAATTCGAAAACCTATCAGAGGACATAAAGCGCCCCATTAAACGGACGTTTGGTCATTGTATTAATGGATGTTTATGGTCAGGGCCGTTCGGTTTGTAATGCAGCAGACAAACGCTGCCCGCTTAAAAATGAGTTTTATTGTCAATTATTGTTAAATGACTTCTGCAAAATTTACTTCGTATCGAAATCTGCGTCAGTGCATGCAACCCATGTAGGTACCTCCGGAGTTAACATTGTTACACTCTATATATGTTGGGCTTTATTTTTTAATTCCAATTCATCATTTCATAAGTAATTTCCTTTTTTTAAATACAGTCCCCTTGGGGATGGCGGGAATCTCAGAGCATCCTTCAAATATTTACCCGTACCAACGGAGACGGAAATAGCAAAATAAGCAAATTGTCTGCGAAATAAAAATTACTTCCGAAGAAATTTTCTCGGGAATTTGTTTTTCCCAAGCATTTTTTCTCCTGCTCGTCTTCTTTTTCTAGGAGGGATTTGCCTTTATGTCCTAGAAATTTGTCTATGAAATGGGCAGGCTTGGGGGTGGACAGAAATCATTGCGGGGACCGTTTGACTTATTTTCTGTACAAGTATAAGAAAGAAAAAAAAAAAAAATAGGGGGAAAAGCATTTGACCTGTTGAGTCAAAAGTGGCTACGCTTAGCCAATAAATTATGCAGGATTAAAAGGAGAATTTTTTATTGAACTGACTGGAGCGTGACGTTAATGGATTTTATTAATTTGTCGTTGTTAAAGTCCTCACAAAGGAGTAACTAAAGAAGGTACATCCGCCTTGAGACATCCTTTTTATTCAAATTTGAACCCCCATCAACGCAGCTACATTTCATGCGGAAAATAACCAACACCAATAGACCGATAAGCCACATTATTCTAACTTTCATATTCTACTCGCAGTTACAACAGCATACCTTACAGCGAACGCTCATATGCCCAGACATATCGCGGATAAATATTCTACCAGCTTCGCTTTACTTTCGCCATTATCTTCACGATTAAATTATTTTCGTTAATTCCCCACTTTCAGTTTTAATTGCTTGAGCGGATGGGATTATACCGAACATCCTCGCTCCGACTGTCAGACACTTAAACTAAGGTATATCGTATATATTTAGTTTCTGAAGTTCATATGTTATCCGACAACCGATCCCCCCGGGGGCCAAAGTAAGCACTCGAAATTAATACGTCCCGCATTCAACTCTATATATACCCAGCAGTAGCAGTGTGATTTAATTATGAGTGGCATATTCCACTCACAGAGCACGACTTTTGGGAACGTGCTACCAGGTGTTGCTGCGATGATAACATGCCTAAGTGATTCCATTTCACTTTGTCAGCTAAACAGAACAAGTGTCAATCTCAAGACCGAAAACTTTATCTTTATACCAACGAAATCAAGAAAATATAAATAAATTGAACGAGGCAGGGGTAAAACTTTTTGACACTTAATTGAGTTCTTGCGAATGATAGTTTCGATTTGTACAACTGCACTGCAAACCGATGTAAATAAGAGCAAAAAGCTGTAAAGTTTCCTTTTGATGCGGTATTAATAATTAAGTCGGCCGGCACTAAGACAAGGATGCTCAGCCAAAGTTAAGTCTAAGAACTGTGCTGTGAGTCATTAACATTTACGACAAGATACCCCAACCGCCCATGATGTAGGTATATATAAATATGGAAGGGCACATTTGCGTTCAGTTGGAAAATCGTTACTGTCACAGTCTCTGGTGACTAACGAACAGGATAAAGTTCCACTTGTCTGAGTTTTAATTTTAAATTTGTCCCGCCACATTCTGACAAACGATTATCATATCCTCCTGATTAACATGACTAAGACACTCCGATTCCAGCAAGTTGTTCGAGTATGAATATAACCCTTAATTTATGCGCTTCGCCGCTTTTATGCAGCGTGCATAATAATAATTGGACTGTGTAAGACGGACTGATGAGGGTGGAAGAATAACCACCCCGAACTCAATAAAGAATTAATCAGAACAGCAATTCACAGTTTCAGAGGTGCTTACAGCGTCAAGTAGATGACCAATCGTCGTCCGTCTACAACCACTTGGCGAGACGAAAATTTCAAGGATTCTGCAATTCAGGACTTTCGCAGCGCCCCCTCCACCTCTAACGGAGTGATGTAGATAATTGCCATTTCCAGTGGCATCCTCTCTGTTTTTATTTTCCTGCTGACATTGTTTGCGTGCGTCCTCTCCAAGGTGATGTTTATCTCTGTCTTAGTTTTGTTCTAGTAATACAACTCCGACTCCAATTCGAGCTCAGCAGCGGTATAATGATTCCCAGCTGGTTCATAAAAAGAAATTAACGGCCTTTTCTTGCGAGTTTTTCCTGCTCCTGTTGCAAATCGTTTAATGAGGATATAACTACCCCATTTGCCAGCCCCAGAGTACCAACAAGGAAAAAAGAAAAAGCAAAATGCTCTTCGCCAGATATATAATGGAGTCTGCAGGATTATTGAGAAAGTTTTTATCCGCCCGGGTGTTCTGCCATTTCTTGTTATTGCTTATTTAGTTGCGGGCGACCAGGCGGCAGCACAAATGTACTGCCAATGCAGCGATAATAATGATTATCATGACGATGATTCCTTGGGATTCGATCAAGGAATTAACTGCAACAGAATGTTGCCGCATGTCCTTTTCCTGTTCAATGTTATGATACGAGTGGCTCATTACGAAGGTTCATGTGGATGACCACGAAGATTACTTTGGGGCCATTATTGTTTGTCACTCTCGGGAGAGGCGATTCAAATTAATAGAAGAGATCATAGTTGAAATACACGTATCCTTGAGATTACATTGTTTTTTTTTTTTTTAGCAAACCCTGTCTCCACCACAATTTATGTGATGGACAAAGTTGTATCATTAGTTATGCAGACCGGGGGCACAGTCCAAGCGAAGAATACCGGGGCTGCTTTACAGGCGGGTAATTAATTGTCCTGTCCAGTGGGCAGACCAGTGCCAGCTTGTTTGTTTGCCTTATAGATTGCCAGGTTGAAGCTTACTGCTGCTACCCTTGTCTACAATCACGATGATCCATTACGGTCTGCATACACAGGCGCACGTAAACCAGTTACCCGCCTAACTTGCGAAAGAAACAAATTTCCGGTGGCGAACCAAAGAGAACGGGTCGAACGAACGATTGGGGGGTTGAAATCGACGTTTTTAAAGTATACAAGTGGCACTTTCGCTTAATCGACGCTGGGTCCATGAAAAAGGTATCGACAACGGAAGCCGGTGCGGTGTCCGCACCGGGTTGCAATACGAATTGAACGGCTGGTTATTTATCGTTGGAATTATCACCTGTTCGCTGTATTAGTCGAAGGACAACGAATACGGCGGGGGACGATTTTTGAATGGCCGGAAATTTTTCAGCATCTATAAGGCTTCATCAAACTTGCACCAGAAGTACGTTGGGGAAACATTTAGGGAAACCCTCCCCCCCCCGGCAGTTAAAACTTTTTTCCCGTTTTTTTTTATCTGTAAACGAAAAACTTTCCGCCCGTAATGACATTTTGACGCGCAGTTAAAGTTGGCCCTTATCTCTCGAATGGCTGGAAACATATCGGAGATGAATTTTAATGACTGGAATGGTCCATTTACCGTCAATCGAGCACAGACATGATGTACCTACCTAATTGGATTACAATGTGCCCGATGGAGTTGCTGGCTGGCATAATGACCTTCGGTGTAGTGTATTTTAGCAATTTTTCTTAATTTTTATAGATTTCAGCAATCGTTGGGGTATAATTTTCATTTTATTGAAAGTTTGCCACCTCACAGTTATATGAGAAGAGGGTAATGGGGATCACGGATTCCATAATGGTTATGGCATGGAGGTTTTGGGATATTCATAAAAAAAATGCATCTTTACGAAAGCGATATTTGAGTCTTACCTGGACTATGGCTATCATAGCTTTAGGCGTTTTTCTTTTTTAGCTCAGAGCTGTGCTCTGAACCGAGGTCGAGCATTATGAGCGTGCTCAGATCATTCTGATGTATTTATGAAACACAGCTGTCCTTTGTAATAAATATGTGTATAAATTAAATATTTATTAATTGTTATCTATTGGTTAACCTTCAGTTCCAGAACAACAAGGTTCGTCCGCCATTGCAACAATTTCGTTTATTCTGTTCTTTTTCTGTCAAATGTGACTGTAAGTGTGCAATCACCTTTTTACTCAGCCTGCTCAGTCAATTTATTCTGAACTCATAGAGCGCGCTCTGATCATGCTCTGAACGAAAAAAGAAATACAAATTCGGAGCTCTGATGTGTCTGAGCTAAAAAGAAACTCGACCTTTTTGTATAACAGTTCAGGTTCTGCTCTGAACTAAAAATGAAAAAACGAGTGTGCTTTAGACCACACGACTGAAGTAAGACTTCTTTAGCTCCATCTATATATACATATTTAGTTTATACATTCTAATATATTAATTTTCTTCAACAATTTACTGGCTATGAGAGGAAGAGAGCAAGAAAATGAGCGCGCGCACTGCTCTCTCTTGCGTCTACAATATGATACAGACAATAGGCCTGCACTGCAGTCATACCAGACTTTAGAGGCAGGTTATCCCGCGGTTATACTCAAAATATCCCTTTTATGTTTACGAAATTAATAAATTTATTATTTAAAAAAATACTCGTGTTTCATTCACAGACACATATGCCATTTTATGAAACAGTTTAGGGAAATAAAAAAAAAAAAGAAAATAGAAAGCATTTAGATATTTTGAATGACTTTTTTCTAAACATGAAAATATTTAATTTGATCGTAGGTTAAATAATTTTTTTATTCTTAATGAAATGAGCAATTGGGAACAAAATTTGACCAAAAAGTAAAATCCCTTTCTTTTTGTATTATGAGGTCTGAAAAATCCCTTTGTCCCTTTTAGCTTATTATTAGTGAGAAAATCCCGCAAAATTGATAAATCCCCCGATCTGGTATCACTGCTGCACTGTAGGATGTGTCTTAGATAATGAAACGTAACTGGCTGAGAGAAAGAGAGAACGAAAATGTGGGCGTGCATCTATCTCTCTTGCCTCTACAGTAATATTCGAAACGAAACATAACTCTCTCTCTCTTTTTATCTCACTAACTTATATCTCCCTCTCAACTTCCGTTCGCAATTTCCGTAACGCTTTCGTGACGCATTCACCAGCTTACCCCCCAAGTCAAGAGTGCCTAAAGAAGTATTACTTCAAAAACGCCTTTTGTGTAGTTCAAAGTTGGAAAGTATAAGAGAGTTGATAATAATGATCGTGTGAAGATGAAAATGTCTATCATTACTGGCCCGTAACTAAAGATCAACATGGCATTTCCAATATTTAGCAAATATGCCACGCCTAGTCGAGAAAATTTTAATTATAGTAGGTACATTTGTCGATTCTTTTCTGCCGAAGTACTCAAACAAAAATTGAGTATAAATGCTGCTATAGGTTCTTTATAAAATTGCTAGAAAATAAACAATTAGTCATTTGAGCTCGGCATAAAATTGTAGTTCCCTTCCATACGTCCCAAAAGTGAAAAACTCACACAAAACTAATGACAAACTAGGCCTAGGGTCCTTTACGGAGAGCAATGAACAATGAATATATTTCTTCTTAGAAAATTAGTTCAGTATTTTTCAGGATTGTTGCTCTATTGTAAAGAGCAAACCTTCTGCGAGCCATTGGATATTTCCATGTGATTTCGTCGGGGGTGTGTTGTACATATATCCTTAAGTGTTCATAACTTTTGGACTGGATGTTACAACACTGCCATATGGCGAAGAAGGTTTCGAATTGGGATGGGTTAGAAACGGGGATGAGTAGCACCTCCAGAACGCCGGTTGAATGCACTCTGCATCTTAGCGAAGTCCTATTGAAGCATTTAGAAAAGTTTAAATAAATAAAAATTTATATCGGAGCCTTATTCACGAGCGATGGAATGCGCAGCGCTGAGTTTTCCGATAGGATTGGTCAGGCGAAGTCGATTTTAAGACAGCTAGATCAGTCAGTTATCAGGAGGACCGAACTTGGTGCCAAAGCTATTCCATCAGGCTTAAGTTTGTTTACTTCTGGTCTGCATACTGACCGAATCAATACGATAGCGGCTACAGGCTACCGACCGAAATGCAATTTCCTCATCGTATTGCTTAAGCGACTCGCAGGGATCACTAGGATCACCAGCACTAGATTACATGAGATACACAATCTTGACGAAGCAGTTATTAATTTGGTTATTTCTTCGCGTTAAACGGAAGACTTCAACCCAGGACTTGCCGCAAGATTATGGAAACAGTTATAACACTCCTCCCTCATTTTTTAATAAGTTCCAAAGCTGTTGACTCACTCATTGTGCACTCAAGAGGTTGTTTTTATCCTTACACAAAATTGTGCATAAGGTGTTCATCAGGCAAATGTGATCTCTTCCGCAAAGGGTTCTATTTTAAATTATTTCGATGCCCTGTTGGCCGACTCTGCGACTTAAAAGATCTATTGGGGAGAGAGTTAGTTTAAAATATGAGTGACCTCCGCAGGGCTGCCGTTTCATGACTTCGTTGAGGAGTTTATAAGAAGTTTCTTGGGGAGTACCTTGGAGTACACAATAAAAATTAAGAAATTAAATTTTTACAACAGGTTTTTCAATTGGACGGGTTGATGTTGGCACGCTTTGGCGGCCATGTTGATTTGTTGGCATCCGTCTAACCTATATTGTTTATTATTTAGTCGCTTATGCCAAATCAAGATAACAAGTTACAGAATTGAGCAGAACGTCCAAATGATAAAAACTTTATTATAAAAATGTGCAAATTTTGCGCGCCATTTTATGGCAGATGTGGTGGCCCTTGAAAGTCGACTCTCCAGCGTTTGGTGGCCATATTCGAGGAACAAGGTTCGGTACAAAAATCAGCCACAAATTGGACCAATCGGATCCGGGTCACTGTGAGAAGTTGCTTAAAGTCTGTTAACAAAATCGAAGACATAACATCTTAATGAAACATCAAGAACTTTGTTTTGCAATTAATTAATTAATTAGTGACGGCCGAATCCCGAGAAAAACCCAAATTTCAACTTAAGGTTTTTTCGCTGCGCCACCTCTCGCGAACGTCTGACAAACATCCGAGAGTATAACTGTCATGAAAGAGCTTCTCAATTGGCCGTTTGGACTCGGCATAAAATTGTAGATCCCTTCCATTCGTCCCAAAAATAAAAACTCACACAAGACGAATGGTTGTGAGAAGCTAGGCTTGGGTCCATACGGACCTGTTCCGCCAATTATTTTTTAGTGAAGGCCAGAATTCATTAGCTCTGTCATTTCATTTTGATGATGGCATATTTAGTCACAATGGCATGTGAGGAAGCCCGCCAGCTTCCTTATATTTTTCTTAGTAAAAAGTTCAAAGACTTTCTTGTAGGAGTATGGCTTAATTGATCTTTTGGAATGTCTCAGACTAAGTACATTTTGTCAAAGTTGTTGTTCCCATTCGTTGATAATTGACTCTCTGCAATAGGTTTCTGATCCATGACAGACTCCGATCCTCTTCCACAGTGAAACTTGCTTCAAAAATATTCTCTAATGGAAAGTGTTCACCGAATTGTTCGCAATGGAACGGATGACTTGTTCACAAGTTACACGGTTGGTTGTTTTGGACTAAGCGGTCCATTATAGACAAAAGACCCAGTTTTATGTTTCGTAAAACGTAATTTTTGATCCACTTTTGCAAACCAAATGTCACCTTATAATGGAATGTTCGTGTTTACAGAAAACTGAAAAGGACATTAGGCGTCAATATTGACCTTGGTGTTTGACTAAGATATGAATTGAGGTAAATCCGTTTAAAATGTAAAGACTGTGCGACTTTAAACATGTAGCATGCAGCCATTTGATAAAAAATGTAAGTGTGAATAAAAAGTGCATGAATTTAGCTTGACCTCTAGAAAAGGTGGCTCTTAGACAAGCTAAATGGCTATCAAATCCAAAAGTCAGTATGTTATTGTAAATAGTATAAACTTAGTTTTATTTTCCTTTTATTTTTATCCGATGTGCTCGGATCTTATATTTTTATCTTTTCGCTTCTTCGTTTCTACACAGCAAAAATCGCCAAGATGGCCGCCCTCCTTCTTCCATCTCCTATCTTTTTCTTTTTGATGCCTTTATGTTGGCTACACTTAATACTAGTGTTTGATTATAGAGCGCGCTCTCCAATTCTGAAGAGAAAGTTACATTTATAAATATTTGGCATTACAATAGTGTAATTTGTTTTTAAATTAAAAAAAAGAAATGGTGAGACCTAGCTACATTTTCACAACTTACCACCATTTCTTTCCGTATTAAATTACATTTTTTGCTTAAAAATGTATGCATAAAAATGCACGCTACACTGGGTGCACATTCCGTATTCCAATTATCGTCAGGACATTATCGTTTTTAAAAATGGTATGATCATTGATTATGAGTTAAATTCTGATCGATTTTTTTCACTATAGTCAGCTCTCTTTATAAAGGGTGTCCCATAATTCACGTAATACTTGAATATTGCGCCATTTAATAGTACAGTGATGCCAACGGAAAAAAAGATAACAATGTGGCATCTGACAGTTCGGGGTTAGTCAAAATGGGGCGCTATACGAAAGTCGAACGCATTTTCATTCATGATTTTAAAAATAATGAAGGTTTGTCAGCTACAACTTTCGTACAAAAAATGTCGGCAATAGTGATTTAGAACCATCAACTATGAAGAGAATAATTCAAGGAAACTGGATCAATAACTGATCTTAAACACTTTGGGTGTCCTGTCGTAAGTCGTTCAACAGAAAACATCGAAGCAGTTCGCGAGAGTATTGCTGATAGTCCAGGAACATCAATTCGGCTGGTCAGGCAGTAAAAAATATTGGTGTTCGTTATCGTGATATGATAACCCAGTTTAAATTACAAGATATGGATGTGATCAACAAAACGCGTGTCACATGCCATACAGCGAGAGAAACAATTCAGTTACTGCATGAGTCGGCCGTTTCTGCGATCAGAATTGGCCATCCAGATCTTGCGACTTAACGCCATTGGACTTTTTTCTTTTGATTTTTTGGAGTCAAAGGTTTATGCAAACAAGCCCATGACCAACAAAGCCTTGAAGAAGGAAATTGCGTTGTGTTGAAATTCAGACATATTTATGCGAAACGGTCATAGAAAATTTCAATAAAAGAGTACAAACTTGCCAAAGTCATGGCGGCCATTTATCCAATGTCTATGAATCAGTAAACAAATTAAGATTTCCAATTAAAAATCTGTGTTTTATATCAAAATTACATTTTGCGTGAATTATGGGACACCCTTAATTTGTGGTAAATGAACTGGAGTAAGCTCTTAAACTCGTAACTTTTGAACTTAGATGCTAGTTTTGGATGTCTAACGTTTGGACGTTATTCACCTGAAAAGCTGCCAAATGAGTGCCCTGAACGACTGAACAAATATTTAAAAAAAATACGTCTTTTGTCACAAGCATTCTTAAAATAAAAAAAAGGTATGGTATTTACGCATTTAATATTTTATATTCGCATTTAAAAATTAAATTTTCAAACTGTAATGCAATGCAATTTCTTTACCGCGTGCAGTGTTATAACAATTATAATTAAATTAATTTCTTTGTATGACTTGTAGTGCCAATTTACTGCCAAGCAAAATAGGTAACTAACCCTTCAAATATATCTGCCTAATATGTACATTCAATCAGACAAGAATCCCAAATCTAAATGGAAGAGTGCTCAATTCATTTTAGACGAAACGTGATTTTTTCTCAACGAAAACCCCAGGCCGTCTCATAACTTGTAAACTTTATCCAAATGTTAACTTCAGCCAATTAAACTCGACACGGAAAAACAAACGAGACGAATTCAAACAGAGCCCCGGTAAAACAAAAGAAATTACAACATTTTTTTATTGACTAATTTACGGAACAGTGTAAGTGGAGAGATGCTCTCCGAGATTGTGTACCGACGGTGCCCACTCCAATTTATACTCCACTCACCCAGACATACACAGAATTAGTATTTAAAATTACTGTGAACCACCGTCGGCTTCGCCCGACTTTTGAATAAAACTCACGATTTCTTCATCAGGTTATAGCATCCACCAAACTCAGCCCCCCTTTGCCAGAATCTTTCCGGGTTTTTAGTGGTTTAGACAATGCTATTGAATTAACGAAATCATTTCTTTTATTTGCCGCAGTCTGCTTGTTATCCTTTCGTCCTAATTCACTTTGCTTGAACACAACGAGGGCACGGCAAAGAAGAGGAAAAAATCTGCGAATAGCGCGCTTTAATGATTGCGCCCCCTTAAAACACCGTGAAAACCTTGCAACGACTGTTTACGTCAAGGATGCTTGAAATCATTTTCCCAATTGTTTTTCCGGTTTCCCCCGAGTGGCTGGGTACTCAAAGAGAAAGAAAAGCTTTTTATTTGTCTTTTGTGTTTGGTTAGCCCCCATAACCCTGACTCCTTCAATAATCACCAAGTAGAGACATTTGTTTAGTGACTTTGAAGCATTATTTGTGTTTGTAATTACACCCACACTAGCCCAATCCTTTGTTCGTGCATTTTGTTATCCCTCTTCCCTGCCAGTCACTTATTTTGTGACAAAAGTTGCTTTTGAAAATTAGCAACTCTCTTTCGTTTTACGAAAATTACGAGTATTTAAGTCGTACGGATATTTTCGAAATTGTGCTCGTCCTTGTGCGTCTTTCTTAAACGCTCGTAAAAACAACCCCATTCTCCATTACAACTTGACTCGAGGCTACTTCAAGTGATCAAGGAGGATTCGCACTTAGTAAAAAAAAAACCGTTTTATGGCCCAGGATGAATGCGGCTTGGCACATAGAAGAATACAAAAAAAAAAATGGAAAATCTACTGTAAGAAAACAAATCACACCCCATTAAGAGCGCAAGGAAAATCCGCCACTTTTTCACAGATTTAAAGAAGCTTATCGACTTAATTTGAATATTTCCTTGCGAAGAATAAGAAAAGAATTCCTTATGCGCCAAAGTCCTTTGTGCTGCTTGTGTTCTTTTGGGTGGTAAGATCTAGGGATTTCTCGAGTGAATGAAGGGAAAAGGGGACAATGTGTAGGACAGAACGTTCGGCTGGCAAATTGGTGGGACGGGCGCTTGTTTTCTGTTTAACATTAACATGACAGTAATGTCAGTTTAAGCAATAATGTTAATGCATCGCGCGATGTAAATCCGCTACGATACAGTAGATAATATTTTAATCACTGGGATTTCGCGCGAAATGATTGGTTGTTGTTAGGGTGGGGCATTGCTTGCCTCGAAACAGATTCCTATGTACAGGTTCTTCGATGGAACGATAAATATTTGACAGTGCAAGGGAAGGATATACTATTGCGCTAAACTGGCATATGGTGGGATCCCAACCATCATCAGTGATGATAATTGTAACTGATCTTACTGCCCCTATAGGTTAGGGGTAAGAACGTACAAAGTGGGCCAAATGAAATCACCCTATTGGAAGATGCTCTTTATTTTTGCAAATCGCCGATAATGTGAAATCTGTTTTGACATTTGTGGACTAGACAGATGTAGAATACAAGTGAACTAGTCATGGAGCCATACACTCCCCAAGAACGCGGAATAATCGTGTCAATTGTTGTGCGTAACAATTCGTCTGTAGTGTTGGCGTAGCGCGAATTCCGTCTCGCCGATTCCACGGCCGTCCGACACCGACTGCGTAAACACTGCGCCGCCAACCTTGAAGAGTATGGGACCACACGAGACGTTACCAAGAGTGGCCGGCACCGGAGCGCCCGTTGTGACAAGAATATCGCCGCTGTTAACGAGGATGTCGAACTGTCGCCGGAAACATCGACCAGACGCCGTGCCTCGCAATAAGCCATCAGCCGGCGAATTTTGGTCAAAGACTTGCGCGTGTTCCCGTACAAAGTCTAGTCCGTGCATCAGCTGCTGCCTGTCGACCGCTAAACGCGATTAACCTACGCCCAAGCCATCCTCAATTTCGAGGACGAAGTGGACGATTTTTCGACCAAAATCATAATGAGCGATGAGGCTCATTTCCACCTCAGCGGGTGAACAAGAAAAACTATCGCTTCTGGGGCACCGAAAATCCACGAGTAATGCACGAGGAGCCATTACACCCGCTCAAAGTTACTGCGTGCTACGCCGTTTACGCTGGATGAGTCATCGGGCCTTTTTTTTCGAGAACGCCGCTGGTCAAACGACAACAGTGGACGGTGCGCGCTATAGGACCATGTTAACCGAGTTTTTTCTGCCGCAACTGGACGAATTAGGACTGGAGGACATGTGGTTCCAACAGGACGGAGCTACGGCACACACTGCGCGAGCCACAACCGATATTCTGAAGGCGGCGTTTGCCTCATCTCTCGTTTTGGCGATTTGCACTGGCCCGCAAGATTTCCCGATTTAACCGTTCCAGACTTTTTTTGTGGGGTTTTTTGAAGTCCCGTGTTTACGTGAACAAACTCGAGACCCTAGAAGCCCTCAAGGACAACATTTGACACGAGTGCGAGAATCTGTCGCCCGAAGTGATGAAAAATGCCATATAACGAGCCCGTATGGTAATCAATGGCCGATATCATCTTCTCGACTTGACCAATAAAATTCTAAAGGTTAAATAAACATTATCAAAAAACAGAATCGAAGTTTATCATTTAGAAAAAAATGAGAGCCAAACAACATCGGATGACTTCTTTTGGCCCACCTTGTATTTAGCCACAAGTTCAAAAAACCGGTATAGAATTGTGGAGTTTTTTTTTTCAAAAGCAAAATTGTCATTGTGTCCGACCACTTAAGCACATCAGAACTGCCTGTAAATACGTATACAGAGACAAAGCTGAAGCAGGCTGACGAAACACTCAAGAATGGATCCTATTTCACAGTGGAGCGTCAACCGGAGTAGAATAAGTAGATATTCAAAATTAGCAGATCGAGGCACGATTTTCTAACCCTAATAGTTTTTTTTTATGTACGAGCGACACTCAATAGAAATCGGTTGTGGGCCTAGGGCCAATAAGGACTCTAGATACCTGAGTGCTCATTGATAGAGTTACAGAGTTTCGGTAATAAGCTAATAATTTTGTACTTTCCTTGGGAAAGGGGTGACCATTTAAAGGCTCAACAGCGCCCGAGTAGATAGGAGCTTCAATTGCTGCAAATTGTAAACTTCTAGGAATATTTCTCAAGGAAGCGAGTTTCAAATTATATTTGTCCTTTAAACAACTGTTTTGGACAAGTGATGTCGTCGAGGTGGTGAAGCGACACTCCAGTATAGTGAGCACTAGGCTTATAACGTATACAGCAGGAACTATTGCCGAAAAGTTATCTGTGTAATAGTTATTGTATATGATACGGATTTCTTATCCAAAAATATCTTTCTGATCACTTGATCAATTTGTATTAAATCAATATATCTTGCAAAAATTTTAACGAGACTCTTAAAAATCGGGAGAGACAATTTTGAGAAACACAGATGCAAGAGATGACAGTCGAAGGATTTTTTCTTTTCTTCTTTGTTATAATTCAATGGCTAAGAAATTTATTTTCAAGGCGTCCATGAAGATGCGCAAAGACACATTTTGTTTAAAAGCAAAATGTATATATAAGTTTTTTTTTTGAAAAGAAGCCTTGAGTCTGTTAATATTTATTTTACATATTTTATTTGTTAATCGGTTCAGGTAAGATATTTGCGGACATTAAATTTTGCCATTCGGTTTTATATTCATTGGATGGGCACTTAACGGGCGCCCTGGAATCGGATATGTAGGCATAAGTCATCACTTGTCTTCGATTCATCATCGGTGTGTGTGTATTCTATTAATCCAACTGGCATCGTCTCTGTATGGTATCAAGTTCAATATACGTAATTGTTTTGTTCAACTTGTGTAAAGTAGGTCTTTGTTATAAATATTAGGCCTTTTTTATTTTGCTCATATGATCTGTATAAATCATTGATTTCCACGGCTTACAACAACAGTACACGATCCAACTTTTGTTGTTAACCATGGAAATCAATGATCTATACAGATCATGCGACCATAATAAAAAAGGCCTATTGGTAGCTCGAATTAACCTTGCGTTCTAGGATATGCAGTCCCGTCCTCAAACTGACTTTGACTCCAATAATGTGCATTAATTCCTTGAGATAGATGGGTCAGTCATTTGGATTTGTAGTATTCGTTGACCTTTAAACTTAGTATCCTGCTCGCTCTAAATCTTATCTCCCATACAAAAATGTCTACAAAGATAAACTTTAGCGAGGTAGTTTAGCAAAGCAGTATCCTATTCGCTCGCTAAATTCTTAACTTCATATAGATGGGCCGATGACAAGTCTCCACTCATTTTACTCGCGAAATAAATATCCGTTACATTAAATCGAAGATAAATGTTGACAGAAGGGAAAGGAGGGAAAAGTTTGTGTTGTGATTATTATGGATTTTCGGAGGAAACCGCAGAGAACGTTAGCGTGATAAATAAAAAAAATGCAAAATAATTAAGCGACCATTTATCTTTGGTGTGGAGAATCGAAGTGGAGACTACAGACACTAAAATTTAGCGCGAGCAGAATACTAAGCTTTAAAGTAGAAACCATTCATATTGTTTTGCACAATATTGTGAGTTGTGCCCTATACTTACTGTTACTAGTGTCGAAGGACTGAGTAATAATCATTATCTGACCACACTTGAGTATTAATAACCGTCTGAAGTTCACTAAAATTACTTATTTTTCAGGAAGCACTCTGTATACCGTGCATTTTACAAATGCCCCGCATACAAACTTTTTTTCGAAATCCCTGTGATATTTCGTTCAGTTTATTCAATTATTTAATTTTATTAGTTGCACTTATTCCATAGGTCCATTTAAGAAGGCCAGATCCATTAAAAATATTGAGAGAATAAAATCCTTTGAGTCGGTGTAGGCACTCTTCTCTGGGCGACTTCTACAATGACATCATTTTCCTGCTAGTCCATATGGCTTCTCGAACTGGGTAGCATTCTTTATAGGGCTATAGCGAAAGAAACAATTATGAAGTGGAAAGGGCGACGGTACCCCTGGAGATTTACCAACATTTGTTTGTGGCACTCTCCAGATTCTCAGCACCCACCACATAATGCTTACGTCTTAAGCAGGGTTGCCAGGTCTTAAACTTCGATATCCTAGTTTAAGCATTTTTGTAGCATATAATTAGAAGCAAAAAGATAACCCAATCACAATTTTTTCTTGTTTTATAACTTCAGTAGGAGTGTATTTTTATTTTAAAAGTTGAACACATTCTTATAAGAAAAAAAGACAATACCAGCCATTATATTCGTGTTTTAAATCTGGTTTAAGTTGATTTTAAACCCGACCATTTAATCCGTTTTTTTTGCGCGAAAATTTAAATCTATATCCATAATATGCACTCAAAAATATGCATTAAGCCCGCTGGATTAAAGATGGCTTTAAAAGCGGATTTAAAATATTATTAAACCGATTTAACCCGTTTTAAACCTACGTAATGTCAAATTTCACGAAAAAAAATTACATTCGACATTTGTCAGTTTTAAATTGATTTGATTTGATTTGTACCCAGTTTTATTTTTAGAAGCATTAGTTATGCCGAAAAATAGAAATAATCGTAAAATGAATATGAAACTCCCAAGTAGACGATATTGACGAAAATTAGTTTCCAAACAGTGTAATTGAAGACGAGTGAACGAATGAAATATTTATTTTTATACAAAGATTTCTTTATTTTTATCCGTATTATTTTATTTTTTGCTGTTCTTGATGTTATTAATCACGATAATAATGCATTTGGAAAGGATCGTGGCGGAGGTGGTTTGATTTCATTCCATATTTCCCCATTAACGTCTCGTGGCAGCGGAAAAATGCCGAAAATCCACCACATCGTAATAGTCGACGCATATATTCGACCGACATTGAATTACAGTCAACTGCTGCTTCATCAGCTCTCCGACAAATTCGTCTTCAGGCGTCATCAACATTTCATACATTTCACGAATGAAGTTCATTTTTTTACCTTCTTGCTATTTTTTACTTTCAATTTCTCTTTTCTATTTCTGTTATTTCCTGTGCACTGCAAGCGAAGGAATGTCAATAATTTGAATTTTTTCAAACCCAGTTAAAGTACTTTAACTGGCCTCCGGAGTACAGTTTAAATCCAAGCGGATTAAACGCTGCCAAGTTTAAAAAAAACTGGGTTTATGATCGGGTTTAACGACTGAATATTATCGACTTGGGCTTAGTTTTTGGGTTAAACTCACTTAAATCCGGGTGTTAACTTTAACCCGGATTAAAGTGAGTGAATAATATGGCCATAAGAAAAGTATTGTATCATTTTATTTGAAATGTCAAAATCTATGAGTGAATAAAAACCTGTGGCAAATTGTAAAGTTCATCAAGGGTATGTTTAGTGAGAGAAAAGTAATATAGCAAAATACTCGCCCAATATAAAAATGGTCAGATTTGCTTAATTTGCTGCCGGAAATTTACGAAAAAGATAGCACAATTTCGGATAAATAGCCCAATCTGGCAATCCTGTTTCAAAGCTCCTCATTTCTGAACGGAAGTCCCTCTTCTTCCATAATATTTAAAATAATAGGTAGATAACATAAAAAAATGTCCACTTGAATTGTACTAATTGGAATGCCCAAAAATCAATTTAAAACAAGTCTGTTTCTAACCTCCTCATTTCTGAAGGGCCTTTCTGGTCTCCCATAAATATTTTAAAAAATAAGAACCACATAAAAAAAAATGTCGACTTCAATTGTACTAATTGGAATGTTTTTAAGTTCAAGCAAATGTAGATAGCTTCCGACAAGTGATACGCATTACATCAACTGCAAAATTATCTTGCACTGGAACTCGTACGCTACAAAGGTACATCAACTGTTAATTTTATTCAGTATTTTGTGTACGTCAGCAGTTACTTAAAGTCCAGTTTGCATAACATGAGTAGGTTTCTACAATGAAAAAGCAATTTCAAGATTTTGAATTGTTGATATAGGTAACTCCTTCCCGTATACAAGCCAGGACCCATCAGAAGATTAAGACACTGTAGTAGTTAGTCATGCATGACAATTATCTGTGTGTGAATAGACATGAATTAAGAATGTTGACCGAGAATCACGGGCACACTTCGTAAGGGTAACATTGAGTATGTTTTATGTACACGCACTGGCATCTTCTTCCCACAATTTCGTATGTAATCAAGTGTTTCTAGTGGGGAGCCGAGACAATTTATTGCCATGTAATTGTGTTGCGACGCTGACAAATGGGCGTTTGTCGGCTTAACTCCATCAAGTATCTATTAATGGTAGGTACGAGTATATGAAGCATCAAATGCACCTTTATGTAGTTAACTGGTATACCTATGTGCTGTTGGCACACAATTAGTTCGAAGGGCTAGTTAAAACTGAGCAAATGTTGTAGGTATATACAAAAATAATGAACAAACATTGCCATGGAGGAGTTACAGAAATAAAAACTCTGCCTAATTTATACAGGACTCGTTTGTATTAAAGCCAAACTACCCCTCTGGCGAGAACATTAAAAAAAGCTTTTGCAAAAGCTTCCCAAAAAGATACAGCCAGCTAAAACATAGTTAGGAGGAGGGGCCTACAAGCAGAACATCCCTAAATATTTGTATAAAAAGGTAAAACGATTCTTTGGGAAGTAGTACTATTTTCGTGAAGCTGAGTAGGTATACCTACTATACATTTGGAATCGGCCAACACAAATGTGGTTGTGATGCTTTGGCGCACACAAAGCGTTCCAACGAATAACAATTTCAATGTTGGTACTCGTTAAATTGAAGTGGCTGCCACCAGGGGCCTACATGGATTTTGTGAAACCATGCAATTTATTTACGATGAAAGTGTTTAATTTTTACCTAAAACAGTTTTTTTTTAACCTCGTTTCATATCCTATCCTAATTTATCTTCCACGTCAACGTCCAACATGCGTTCGAAAAGACCCGTCGGATGTGTGAATTACGTCCACGACGGATATAAGAAACCTCTAAAATTAAGAAAATTATTTCTTTTATTCAAGTTTTTCTTATTCCTACTTAAACATATAAACAAAGTGACACAGTGGACCTTACAAATAAACATTTTTAGTTTCGAATATAAATTTTAATAGTTCACAGTGGCCATATTTTTCATTACAAATGTCGCAATTGTGAGCTTCCGTAAATTTAAAGTCGAGACTAAAATTTCTTATGAATAAGGCGCAGTGTTTCCACATGCGTTTCTTAAAAGCGATTTGTCTCTTATATCCGTCTTGGACTGTATTTATATTTTTGGGAAGGTGGGATTGATAAATATATTTTGTCATACATAGGTAGACGATGTCGCGGATGGTCAAAAATGCACCAAGTCACAGAAGATGAGTGGAACGTCCGCTGGTGAATGCTGCATAGTTTTAGGTGTACATTTTGTGTATTGATTCGAATTCTCTTGAAGGAAATATTTTGCCGACGGGATTATTTGGGATGTTGCATTTCTTAATAGTTTTTAATTTGATTGTGTCGTGGCAGTGCTAATCAGATATAAAGACGAAATGCGCTTTAAATTACCATCGGTGTGGATCTGCAACTCAGTGTTGCCAAACGGTCAATTTATTTCCCCCCAGATAAATCTAAAAAAACACAAATTTTAAGAAAAAAAAACGCAACTTTTTGTCATAATTTTTTTTAAACATATTTTATGTACGACTTAAAAGTAGGAATTTCGAATTTGAAACGCGAGCATGTAAGTTTGGTTTTCTGAATGCAAAATTGTGCGGCAAATAAATACAACGCAAAGTGTCAACTCATATGTTACATTTTGGAAAACCATGTTGAACGATTTTACAGAGCCCTTACGCAACTTCGATAAAATTGTTGTTTATGAAATTTAAAGATGAGATTTGCGCTTAGAGCGGAAAAATATTTTAGGATCTAAATATTACAAGCACTATAACTTTTACCTAATAAAACTGGCATAAACATTTTTTGAATTACTTGTTTTGTAAACAAAAATAATTCAACGTGTTTTGACAAACAAATAATTTTACTCGATTATCATACTCAATTTTGAATGATTTCATCGAGGAATCTTTAGGCTACCTCATTCTTGAGTACAAGGTACTCAGCTTTTCTTACGTTAGCAGAATGCATCTAAATTACATTTTTCTGCTGAAGCACACTTTAAGGTTACCAAAAAGGATATTATAACGAAATACAAATAAAATAGAATTTAGAAAAAAAAACAAACTTCCATATTGAGAAAAGATCTCGAAATTTCCGCAACAAATTAAGTACAATTAGGTACCACAATTCATATTTTAATTGTTAAAAAATTACTGCAGTGAAAAGAATGCCTATTTAATACTAAATTATATATTATCTATAATTAACTTTAATATTCTCAGTTGAAATTCCACCACAGATCTCCACATAATATTCTAATCGCAATTAAAAAAGGAAAGAAATCAATAACGTGGCACAAGTTTGACAGGCTGTCATTTTTTCTGCTTCTGACGTTGCCAGATCCGTCGCAACACTTCCCCCTAAACAATTTCTCCCCCCCAAAAATTTCCCCCCGTCGACCAAAAAATAATCCTAAATATGGGAGGAAAAACTGCGAACCTGCTACAACTCAAGATGACATTTGAAATAGCTGTTCTTGTGGTTTGCTTTGTGTCATACAATTTAGAATTTACATATGTAATTATTTTCAAAGCAATGCAGCACCAGAACAATACTGACATTTCAGGCGAAATCTTTTGATCTCGTCATAAATAGAACTACCTTCTACTACTACTACGGATTAAAAAATTAAACATAAATAAATAGCTTTTAAAATTGAAAATCTAAAAGGCATGAATGAAGTTTGCCATGACGCAGTGGTAATTTGTCAATCAGCGGCATAAGTTATCATTGTATCATCAGTTTTAGTTTCGATTTAAGGTTAAGTTAGGTTATGGTTAGATTTTGGGTATTGTTAGACTATGTAGTGCGGGCTGGAGATGAAAAATACGTTAATTATACGAATAGCATGCTACATTCAGATCAATAGAAACAAATTGTGAAGGTTTTCCCCTTTCCGTTCAAGATCTAAAAAGGCCATCAGTTGCAACGTGCTTTTCATTGTTTTGTGATTAAAGGTGTATAGATTTTTAAAAAATAAATTTAATTTAATTCTAAAATTTATTTATTTATTCAATGAATAAAATATTTCTTTAATAAATTGTTTCTGTTTAGCCGTGACTTGGTGCTACCTGCCGATACTTGACACTTTCTCCTTCAGCATAGTTTGCAACGAATATAAATACCAATCAATGCTTCCAATGGTTTCAGTCTATCGCGGTAGTGCAACTTGCTTTACAAGCCTTGACGAGGAATACCTATATAACCTATGCCAATCTCCATGCCCATATCCATTTTGTATAATTGTATGTATACGCCTTTAAGTGCTAGAATATTACAGTTTTTGCTCTAAATTGTGATTAATTTATTTAACTACTAAAGTCACAGTTAATATATTAATAAATATATTTTTTTTAAATGTATTTGTTTTAACATATTCTACAGTTCTTTCGATTTTTTTAAATTGATTTTTGTTAGTTTGCAATCAAATAAATCACATGATTGAACTAATTAAGATCGTCAGTCTAATTATGGGAGCATTGCTTCCATAGTTACACCGAGAGGTCCTTTGATATAAAAACAGCAGCATCCTATAAAAAGTATGATATAATGGCCGTTTCTCCGCATAGGTGGACCTGTTTTCATATGGTAGACGACGGGAAGCTACAAATTCGAATGTGCAATTTGCGTACCTAACCACAAACCCAACCGAAGTAATTAAACAAAAAATTAGAGCCTCAAGCATTTTTGTGACAAATAAATCTTAGCCGTATTTTGAAAATGTGCTTGAATTTATCTGCCAGCAATGGGCGCACGATCAAAATATTTAACCAAGCACTCAACTCGAACCCCAATTAATTTGTCTTTTATAGTTCCCCGGGGAGCCATTACGATGATCTGCACCACCACGTGTATATGTACAACACCATTGAAGCATTCCGTATTCCAAAAGGGACCTTGCGAATATACTTCCTGCTTAGCAGTGTATCCTCATGAAGGAATTACATTATAACAATATTACCCCCATTGCTCCTTGCAAGTGCTTAAAATGAAATTAAACAACCAACCCCCACGACAAATGCTGTGATTTTGTTGTTGTGTCACTTCGGCCAAAGATACACAATCTTGAATGGCAGTTATGAGCTTAGAAGAATGCCGCGTATAATTCGAAAACGGATTACAAGCAATGTACGTTGGTACCATTCCGGAAGGGGTTATTCGTTCGACAACAAGAACATCAAGCGATTTCATTTTCCACTTGAATTAACTGGAAAAACAAAGTCAGTTTCTTAATTAACTTTGGCGTCAATTAAAATTGATTTTTTTTACAGCATTTTGAACTGTTTTCGGGAAGTAAAAGGAACTTAAAGCCTGCGAGGAGGTGATAAATTTGATATGTGAATGTATGATTGAGACGTTTGCCTATGAATAAAGCTTACATTTGTGGACAGCACAAAAATGTATGTCAGTTTGACCATGTCTTCTTATTTCACATAAAAGTTGGGAGTCCTTGCAATGTTTTTGCCGACTGTAAGACAGGCTAGAACGAACCTTAAATTCAAATGCAAATGATTGCGGTTGTGCCGCCACATAGAGGTTTCATAAGAATTTTCATTTTACCACCAGGCGACAAGAGTCAGTGAGAAGTATAGCTAATGTTTGCCTAAAAGTAAAATTTTTCATAAATCGTAACCAATGCGATCACTAAATAATGAGGCACTTTTCACAGCATTGTTTGCCCGATCCACACAACACGGATACCTCCTACTGAGCCAACTATCGAGACATCAGTCTCCTGAACATCGCATATAAAATCCTGATCGCTGAACTAGATATTCACCTGGTACTGTTCGTTAACGAATTCATGGTCCCTACAAGTGCGACAGATTCTGGGAAAAACCTATTAAGTCCAGATGGATACGCACCATATCTTTTCATGTCAGACGAGATATACAGACACGGAGCCATGTCTGGTGTTGGCAGCTTGAGCTTGTGCATAATGACTATGAAAAACGATCGATGCTCCATCAAGGTCGGAAACGATCTCACCGATACCTTGGACGTCAATCAAAAATGGATTTAAACAAAATGACGGAGACGTCATGTGACCATTTCAACATCATACTTGAGCGAATTGTACAAAACTCGAAAACCAACACCAGAAAGGGAAACATTTCCAAAAGTCTGTGCAACTACTTCATTGGCAAAACACATCGAGCTGTCACTGGTGCGTTGTTTATGAGGTCAAAATATATGCTGTAAACAAGAAGGAACACACTCGTCGACGAATTGGACAGATCGTCACAATAGGCAACTATAATTTTGAAGTTGTTCGGGTTTAGGGACTTTGGCTCTGCTATTAACTCCGCAAAGACATCAAAACACCAAATCAAGCCGAGAGTTACACTTGCCTATTGCTTTTGTTTTGGCCTATGAAGGCAGTTGATCGGTAAGGCTTTGTTGAGAAATACTAAGGAGACTCATCATCCCAGTCCTGCTTTATGGCCCAGAAGCATGCTCGTTAGCAAGGTTAGAACAAAGATCACCTTGGTCGCTTCGAACGGAAAATTCTTCGAGTGATTTTCGGTCACAATGCGTTGCGAGATTTAATAACAGCGAACACTACGAGCTTTGGCCCGAAGATTTTTCGATTCCGAATCGGAGGGACAACTCAGCATGGACAGACCTCGCCCAAGGTGCGCGCGCAAGTGGAAGGGAACCTCAAACAACTCGGAGTGCGCAACTAGAGGCGGTTAGCCAAGATCGCGCTAACTAGAGAGGTGTATTCTGTGTTCCCAGACTTTGAAGACTGTTTTCCCCTTTTTTATGAGGAGAACACATTAATTTTCCCTTAAATTCGAAAAAAAGTTATTAAAAAGCTTAGAATAAACATAAAACATAAAAAAGTTAGTATAAAAAACCGGACTGACTGTCAAATAGTAAGGTATAGGTACTTGAATGTGTCTTGTTCATATCTTTTTAGTTCTATTTTTTTTATAGTCAGTCGGGTTTTTATACTAACTTTTTTTTTATTCTAATCTTTACATAGGCTATGACATTCCGGGAAAGAATACGATTCTAATGACACCTCACTATTCAAAATCGGTTAAGCCGTTTAGGCTACATGGCGTGACGTAGGAACGTAGATAGGATAGGCGCGAAACACATAACCCTCCCTGTGTCCAGTCGGGTAATAAAAGGTCTATTCGCGTACTTTCCCGAGCCAAACACTACTCAATCCGTCAAACTCAAAAAAAATTACCAAAACTCTCTCAGAGTGCTGAAAATATACGCCAAAGTATGTGAATAGACTTCGAGCTACTTTGAGCAACTTTCATCTTTGACATATAATCCATATCACAAATAAATATATAACTTGCCGTGTTGCAACATATGAAACGTTGTAGGATAACATTCGACCACCACCGAATTTTCTTTATTTTTATAGATTTTATTGTTCTGTGAAATTCATTTTTAAGCCGGATTTTGAATATGTTTCTTGACAACTTTGTGCATTTGACATGTTTATCAGTACTTGCCGGTTGAAATTCTCTGACCTGTTTCGAGCCAAGAGATGAACCACTCGTTACTCGTTATTTTGCTAATTTTCTCTTTTTCTGTCATTTTTGATGAGTAGGTACGTGTATAGACTTTGTGTGATTGCGATCGATTTATATCGATTGCGTTCGATTCAAACCGCGTACGCGAACGAATCTAATATATCTATTTAGACTATATAAACTTGAACCTAACACTCAACATAATATTCGTTTGATGGTAACACTATCCGATAAAAATAAATGATGCGATTTTTGGCTGTCAGTTGCGATGTTGAGTTGAGAGAGAAACGTAGATGCCGCTAGGTGCTAAACTTGGCTGGGTATGAGTTGCGATGCTATTGTGAATAGATGAGATCGTAATTTATTTCACAGTTCAGTGTATTCCATATCTTGACATTTCTCACTGACATTTGTGTGACAATTGGGTCTTTTTTTCGTTATTCTTTAAATTTAGATTTATATATTTTTTGTTTAGGCTTTGACACTCCGGTTAAGAATACGAATCTTATGACACTTCACTCTTCAAAATCTGTAAAGCCGTTTAGGCCACAGGGTGTCCCGATGGAACATACATAGGAATCGCGCGAAACACATAACCCTCTCTCTGTGCAGTCGGGTAAAAATATACATATTATAAACTGATTTCGTTTTCTATTAGACATAGAATATCAAAACGAGAGATACACAAAATTCGTACGTAGGTAGTCGTTCGATGGGATTTTTTATTTCATATTATTTAGTAACTCAAATAAAATGTGACAGCTGTTTGAGTGTTGGGAAGAATCTTTGTTAATTGAAAAAAAAAGATATAATGCCAAAAATATTTTCTCTTGATAAAGTGGAACATTAAATCATAAACTAAACACAAAAATAATTTTTATTTATACAGCAAACAGCTTTCAAACTTGTTTCCAATTTCATTCCACTGCTGGAATTATTTTTAAAGAATGACAGGTAGAGTGTTCGGAAAATGGACAGAGTTTGACGGTGGAGACACACTTGTGTCAACTCCAGTTTACTTACGAAGCAATATGGACTCGATGAATGGTCACCTATAGATCGACGACTGTACTAAAACATTCACATTTTATTCACATGATATATCAACTACTATAGAATATCCGCGTAGATCTTAGAAACTATTGTTAAGATTGAGATTGCAGGGCATGTATGCCCAGAATTCCCGGATTTGCCAATCTAACGACAAATGTTAGTAATTCGTTCTGAGTAAACTTTGACATTAGTTTGAAATGAAAATGCGTTTTAAATTTATCGTTGAGCAATTCAGTTTTACAGAGATGTTTCCTCTTTTTTTAAGCCCCCCGTTTTGAATGAAAATGGGGTCATTCTAAAAGTGCGAAAATTGGCGCTTTTTCCCTCAATCTGGGATCACTGGCCGAATTGGTTGAGGCCCAACTCCACCCGGACTGTGTTTTTTTCTTGTTGATAACAACTTTTTGTTAAACGTATTTTTTTTTTGTAGAGAATAAAGTAAATGTAGAAAAAATTAATATCCCACTAAAACTATAGGGAAATTTATTCGAGTTTCTTATCGTTTCAAGATTCATCACCCACCCTGTATGCCTTCGACTTGGATATAAGATATTTAAAGAGTTACAAACGCGTGGTCTCATAGTGCACTTTTGTAGCATTCATCTTTACTCCGCTCATTTAAAAGATTTTTCATCTACGAACTAAAGCACTCCCATGCTAAAGGATAAGGTGGTGTCCTGTCCACCCCTTTTTAAATAAAACTAACTACAGGGCAACACTCGCCGGCAAAATACTTTCCGCTATCATTATAATCACATCACATCCCACACACACATTATAGAAATATATTCTTTTAACTTGAAACTCTATTATCTTCATCCGAAAGTTTGCAGGATGTTCTTCTATTTCTCGATTCAATGCCACAGTTCTCCGGTTGTAAGAAGCTTAACCGGGCCTCTGTACCTCCCCGTGTATATATGTGCGCACACTTTGGCAAAACTTTGTACTTCTGCAGAAACTTTGCGTATTTAGGCACAGTTGATTTAGTGCTCTCTGACCTCAGTTTAAACATAAACACTATTCATATTGACTGCAGACTACACCACATTACCCTGCCCACAAATCCGAAACCCTTTTCGGTGGCCCAAAAGAAGACGTAGGAACATAAATGGGATTATGATCTTATCAGAACGTAAACAGACGACGGAAATTATAATAACACCTTATGGTGTATTGTACACCCATAGTAGAGCAGCATTGTGTTTATAGCCGAACTGCCGCCGCCGGTGTGTGCCACACAGTCCAGGACAAACTTTGCCAGAGCAAACAAGTTGCGAAAGTCCTTTGTCAAGATTTATTTCTTCGCTCCAAAGATTATCGACGGCCAAGAAAGGGACAAGACAAGTACGAGTAACTCTTCGCCAGCCAATTTGTAGCTGTACCGCACATGGCTTCTGCTTTTGGGGAAGGAAATCTTTAATTAAGAGCGGATTAGTCGGACATGGCACAAGATTTGCATCTGAGGTTTCCCATAAGGCGAGCCTGTGATTCAACTTTCGCCCCAAAAAATATTTAAATTATCGAACCGCTACCGCCTATACCAGGCTGCACTCAATATGAGCTGCCAACAGGCATAAAGACTAACGACTTCATTAAACCATCAGTTTCCGTTCAAAGAAACCATTATAACCGACATTAGGCAGAGCATCTGATTGAATCACCTCATAACAAGTGAATTCGAAGATGGCGAGGTGAGGCAGGTAGGTGATGTGAAAGATTGTGGCTCCGGCTGCGGCGCACACACAAGCATCGTTTGTGTGGAGAACCCATTAAATTGAGTCTTTCTGTGGCGGCGCCCTGTGTTTCCATCCCCACCCCCATTTGGGGTTGTTTAATATCCTTTCTTATCGCCGGAAAATCGTTCATTCATTGCCTGAAGGGGCAAGGAGAGAATATGTGCCGACTCGTTTATGTGCGGGTCCTCCTTGCTGTCGATGTGTTCTTTGCTACCAAGCTCATGTAATCGATGATGAGTGCGGAGAGATATGAATTCCTGAACAAAACCACATTACTCCGAAAGTAAGTGATAAGCAGTTATTGCCTTTCGTATTTTCGGCTGTGATACCCTGTTCGACTCCAGCTATAGCCAATGCATGCGTCCATGCTGTTGTTATTCTCCCTGCAAATGGCTAATTCAATCATCTGATGCCGAGATGGTTCCGTTTACACTTAATCAGATAAATCGGATGGAAGCAGGCACTTTGTGGCTGCCCACAAATGCTTATGACCTAGGGAATGGGTGGCCAGGGCAACTATACTAGTGCCAGTCGGTGTATCCATTTTTGTGTAAACACTGGGTGTGGTAAAACCTTTGAGAGCTGGCTGCAATTGTCTTTGGTTGGCCCGTATCGAAAATTTCACAGCTCGTCTAGCAATTACGGAACACTTCACATGGGTACATCGTGCATGAGTGTGCGAGTTGAATGTTTAATTAGTGCTTGTATGAATTCTATGACCTCTGTGATTTTTCCTCACAACATTGTGCGGTGATTTTGTTATTCTATGACTATATGCATGTGCATACCATTTGGGGCTGTGTAAATTATGTACTTAGTTGTCTGAAATCAATTTACATAAAAGTTTAAAAGATATAGTTGATTTTTTGTCTTCTTATCTTGTGCCCTGATATTTGCGTCCAGCAGTTTGACATTTTTACGGCGTTTACATATTAATATTTTTTTGTTTATTTAAGATTATTTTTGAAGTGAAAACATCTTTAGACGCGTTGGGCATGAGATGGGAAAATACCATTGAACTCGCGACACAAATGTTCGCATTGCCACTAACTTTTGACGAAAAAATGCGTAACTTGAAAAAAGATGCTTTTTCAATAATATAATGCCGAAAATATTTTTGTTTTTGGTAAAGTGGAACAATAAATCAAAAATTGAACACAAATCATCATATAAATAAAATTGGTGTGGTTCTGTTCGGCTGAGATTGAATTTGACGACATGTCTTTAAATTGCAAAAATCTTAGAAACTGATCACTATATTCTGGTGCATTTTTCACAGGCCTATAGAGGATACCTAGGCCTACAATATCTACTTTGCCTCAACTCTATATCTCTATAAATTCCGGAAAAAATTGGACAAGAGTAATTTATTTTTTCGTTTCGTTTTGCTTTTTTCTTTGTTACGCTTTCCGTTTGAAAATACTGGGAGAATTTAAATATAGTTAACTGCAGCTTATAGAGGACATCTGCAGGTACAACTTAGGATATCCAATAACTCGATAACATAAAAGGTTTTTAAGTAAATAGGCAAAATTTGAAACATTTCTACGATTTTCACCTGCATGAGTAGATTTACACTTCATTCTCAAATCAAACATACTAACCGCGCAATATTTTGACATCTCTCTTAACCTTATTTTTCTCCAGTGACGGAGAGGGAGACAGACAGAGGCAGTTTGCTGTTTGCTGTGTTAAGAACAAAAGAAGCCATAAAAGAAATGTCAAATATGTAGGAAAGGAATGTCAAATAGGTATAGGTATCAGTGATACCAAATCGTGGTATTATTACATTAGGGAAAATTCTTGATGATATACGTCGTACCTGTTTATAAATGCTATTTGCAATCAAGATGAGGCAGTTAATTACCCGGTCGAGTTTTTAAATAGAATTACAGTCCATGGCTTGGAATTAAAAGTTGGAGTTCCCATTATGTGGCTTTGCAATTTGAATCACCTAAGCTTTGTAATGGAACCAGATTGAAAGTGATTTCGTTTCAGAAAAACAATATTGAGGCGTTAATTTTAACTGGGTCTGGTAAAGGAGATTCAGTGTTTATACCAAGAATACAAATAATTCCCAGCAATTATCCATTTCAGTTTAAACGGATTCAATTTCCTATTAATGCTTGTTCTGCCATGACAATCAATAAGTTAGAGGGCCAAATTTTAAGAAAAGCGGGAGTTGAATTAAATAAGAATTGCTTCAGCCACGGGCAGTTATATCTTATATGTAGCGTGCTCCAGGGTAGGTAATGCAGCAAATGTCACTATCTTAGTCGATAGAATCCGATAATATGGTATACAAAGAAGCGTTACATTAATAAAAAAAAAGTAAGCTAAATATTATAAAATTATTTTCATTGTCCAAAGAATATTAAATTATTGCCGAGCATGGGCTATGCCATGAAGATAAAGGCAGAGTGGGCCCAGTCTTAAAGAGGTTTTTTAGTACGAGTTCAAGTCCTTCAGTTTTGCAGAAGGCTCTTTCAGAAATTTTTTTCCATCAATTGTTCTGAAACCACATTTTGCACGTGCGAAGCCGGGCTAGTATAAAATAAAATGCACGACTGGGTCGAACAAAACTTTTTCGTACATCAAAAGTTTGCTTGGTTGATGTCTTATAGTTATTATTAGGTAGGTATATGTAGGTAAAAAAACAATGCTAGATAAAAGAAACAGTGCATAGATAGAATATAAGAAAAGGAACAGTGTTAAATAAAATTCACTTTTGCGATTCACAGCTGATATATCAAATAACAATGTGAGTTTTTAAAAGTTGAAGCTCTCAGTAAAACGGAATTGTCGCAAGTTCTGGTTAGAGAGTTATGTACTATTTTATAAGCTCTTACACTTTACAAGATTTTTGAGTACGAGGACAAGTGTAGTAGGAGTTTTGTTTTCTGATCTGATTGGAAGCAGGGTTCGTGATAGATCTATATTTTTACATAGATGTACATATATTGTAAGAATTCGGAGATTTGTTTCTGAATATGCGTTAGCAGTTATAAACTGCATACATATCCCAATTGACGTGTGTGGTGGAAAAATTAAGTGGGAGTTCTGATTGCGGTTGAATATGGTTAAAAAAAAAGAAATGGGTATATTTGTTTGCATTGCATTTTTATTAGAAGTGGAAAATTGAGACTTTTACAAAAATATACCGTAGATATGTAAATACAAATCGGGATTTGTGATGTAAATATTGAGAAATAATTACTAATCTGATTTATTCGGATTTTTTGAGAAAAACTAAGTACGAGATCTTATTTAACATACTTTTATTATCCTTAATAAGCATTTTGATCAATATCGTTGGAGCGTTTTTAGCAAAATGTGGCAGACAAAGCAGTACCAAATATTGCAATGTTTAGTTTGAAAAATACTATTGCTTAACTATTTAGCTGAAAACCTAGTACCTACAAGTTATTTATGTATGTAAGCATTACTAAGTTTTTAAAGTTTTTTTTTTTAAATCGAAAATGGGGTTTTCGAGATATAAGCAGTTTTTGAAAATTAAGGACGGGATAATTTTGAAAACATCAATTTTACTCTAAATTTTACATTTTGGTCGAAATCGTTATTGCCGTTTTCAAATAAACTACAGAAAACTACATTTTTAAAAAATGACTTTTCAAAAATCCATTTTACAATAATACAGAGAAAAATTGAGTTTGCCGTTACGTTGGAAATGACCACATTACGTTAGAAATTAATTTTTTATACAATCGTATGCACCGTTTTCGAGATACATACGTTCAAATTTCAAAAGTAGTGTTATTTGTTTTTTTTTCCGGAAAACTGAGTATGCAGTCGTGGTAACCTCACCTACTCAAGCTTAAATATCAATTTTGGTTGAAATCGGGAATGAAATAATGCCTTTAAGGCATGAAAAAGTCTATATGTCATAATTGACATTCTTAATTTCAACTTTGTTGTAAGTTTCAGAAGACACGATCGTCCAGCCGCAGGAGTAGCTATTTATAAAAGGTTGTCTGATTTAAGGGGCATATTTTGCACAAATCATATAGTTATGCATGCGAGGTACACCAGTATGTTTAGTAATATGAGACTGATATCGGTCGTGGCCACTCTGAAAATGGACAGCTATTTGTAATGGTTGCCGTTAATATTTCACCGGATAAGTCTGTAAGTGCAATACGAGAATTTTTGTATGAAAATGTATTTATTTATTCTAAAGCCGCTTCTGCATTACTTCAAGATTTGATGATTTGCCAATGATTTCGAGTGGCGATTTCAATATCAACTTTGCAGATGATAAAAATCTATCATTTATTAAATTTTTAAATAAAGAGTATGATTTAACGATGACCAATGATCGCAATCTTAGCACAACGAGATTTAAAACTACAACTGATGAAGTGTTTACGAGATATTTAAATAGATTCCAATCAAAATTGTTTGTTTCCTATATTAGTTACCATAAACATATAGTATCAGTTTTGGAATATAATGATAATAATGATGATGATTTAAGAGTTGTTGAAATTATGGATAAAACATCATAAGTTTCATTAGTATTCATTTCAATTAACCAATTAATTAAATTTCATAATAGATTGCAATTTATGCAAAATAAAATGCATTATTTATGATGCATTAAATGAAACTGAAATTGAAAATTGTAATATAATTTTTGTATGTATGTGATTTGTGGAAATGGTTATTTTGAATGAAACTATATTAGTTCATTGATTTTTTGTTAAGCAGTTTGACTTTTTTAAATATTCATATCACGTTATCTCCATTTTTGTACCTTTTAATAATTTATGTTTCACAATAAAGATACCCTGAAGAAGGTAGAAATCCCTGCCGAAACGTCGGGAAAAAATCAATGAACTGATACTATAATTTTTGTAGTGGTAGATTATAATAATGAACAAAAAAAAAACACTACGCTATTTAAATAATACAATAAAATATTTTCTGACGTTTCAAAAAATACGCACGAAACTGTTCAAGTTTTCACTTCTGTCGGGGCACTCCCGGAGTGCGACTGTTTTTTTTTTTTGTAGGCTTAGTGGTTTTGATAAGTATGATAGACACCTAACCGAGGGCTCCCCGGTTCGGTTCCCAAAAATCCAAATTGCATCTTAGAGTTTACATTTTTACCTCTCGTGAACGTCTGAGAAACTCGCGACAGTATATAACTGTCATGAAAGTGCTTCTAAATTAGCCGTTTGGACTCGGCATAAGATTGTAGGTCCCTTCCATTCGTCTCAAAGATAAAAACTCGCACAAAACTAATGGTTGTGAGAAGCTAGGCCTAGGTTCCCTAATATATGTTGCACCAATTATTTTTCATTTTTTTGTTTGACTTACCTTAGGTGGCGGGGGTGGACCTGTGCCTTAACCAACAAGCGTCTCCATCCAGCACGATGTTCAGCCACATGTGGCCAGTTTCGCACGTTATGTTGGTTAAGGTATGCGTGCGACACCTGAGTCGCAGTCTTCCTCTACTGTAATCCGCCGACCCTCGGGAATGGATTTGAAGAACTTCAGGGCCTGAGAATTTGTGTGTACATTCGCTCTACCTGGGGGATTATTCCCAATTGCGTGGCGGATCGCTTTTGATGGCGGATTTGATTTTTTGTATAAGCGAAAGCACTTTCCAACGTCATTTTATGATTGCATTGAAAGCGATAAGTGTTTAGGTGACCGATTGCTGGTGGATTGTTTGGGGACCTTATAAAAATGTGGTCGAATGGAAATACAAAAATTCTATTCCGCTATCAATAACCCCCCTGACTCAGCTATCTCAGTCGTTGGACACTGTTTTCCTCCTCGATCATTCACCGTCTATGCACGGAATCAAAAATTACTCGAAGAATTTTCCTCTCGAAACAACCAAGAGTAACCTCATCCGCTGTCGACAGTCTATGGAGCAGGACTGGGGCGATTGAGGTCTTATAAGGGATCACACTTTGCTATACACAATTGCCTTCTTAGCCGAAGGAGAAAGCGATTTTTATTCCGCGTTAAATCTCAACGCTGGTGACATTGTCTGTCTCAATACTCACGAACGCGCCCTTGAGATCACGCTAGCGTTCGGCCAATGATATCAACTGGTATCGCTGGAAAATCGGCCATTCCTTTTAAAAGTAGGGATGTAGAATGTAATACTAAAAAACATACCCACGATTTTTAGTTTGCGCACATCTACGGCACAGTACCTTTCGAATGGTATAAGTTTTATTCTCCTCATTTCATAATAAATACTTTAAAAGTGAACCGAAACTTTTGATCTTCACTTATTAATATAATGATCGGCGTACGCAGTAATTGGAAGGACTTTTGAAAGATCGTACCACTGGTGTTGGCGTTTGAGTTTTGCACTATTCTTTCAAGAACGATATTGAAGAATATTCTTGTTTTAGAATTTAGTTCTAACTAAACTTAATGTCTATCTTTGTTTTAGAGGTTGCTTGGTTGTCCCGTACTAAAACTACACAAAACGTTTCCCGTATCGCTCTTAAGTTCCATTCATAGTTGCCTTCCCATCGTCATGCTGTGTTTAACTTCGGATTCTGATATATTATTTCAGCCATTTATACAAATGCTGGCTCTAAAGGGCACAAGTGGGTCTAAGAAAACTTGCTCGTGAGTTGCAGTTACAGCTGGTGGGTTTTTTTTAAGGGGTCGAACCGGAATGGAGTCCCACAGAGTTCCAAAATGGATATTGGCTCAACTCAAAATTCTCGGATTATGGAATTTAATTAGAGTCACTGACTACCCCAAAACCATTTCAAAGCTGAGGATGACAGCAGCAAGGATGATAGTACATTTTCCATTGGCAGGCATAAGCGACAGTAAAAGGTTTCTTTTGTAAAAATAAAATCAAAGCACTGTCGTGAAGAGCTACGATTGCTTGCCGAAGAAAAATCGTTGCCCGCTCTAGCCAAAGCTAACATTTCCATCGCCCTATATATGGGTGTTCGACTTCAATTATTGCGTCAGCACAATCTTATGTAAATGTTGGCCCAAATCCAACCACAAAATAAGCAGGGTTTATTTTCTGGCGATGTCCAAAATACTTGATCGACGGCGAATCGATATTTCTGGGTCTTCTCTTGCACCAATATTTGTCTGGTTGATGGCTTAAGGTCAAAAAGAGTTTTCCATTTTGGACCGCAACAAGACACTGTCGATTGCGTTCATCTATATTATTCCGTCAAAATGTACCCCGGAATTAACACAGTTCAGGAAATCTAAAATGTCAGTCTTTTTAGAACGATGAACTAAAGAGCAGCTAGCGCCAAAGAAACTTACAAACTTACATTACAGTGGGGCATGTAAACGAGGGGACGTGATACATTAAACTCGCAAAATAAAAATGAAAGAGGAGACCGACTGCTTTTGTTTTATTTTTTAAAGACTTTATTCTGGTCGCATTCAAAGTAAGCAAACTTTAAAATCTGTAAAAGGGTTGAATTTTTCCTACACCCCAAACGGATTCAATATAGCGTAGCCAGCCACACATTTCTGACATTTCAATTTCCGAACACCACAAAATTTCGCCTCACTGCGGCGACACCAACAAAACCAAAACTCGTACGCTACCTACGCTGTAAAACAATTATGTAATCATTAACCATCACACCATCTCGCTCGTTCCAGTCGCATCTTAGCAGTAGTAGACGCTTCCATTTATCTAAAACAATTTTCATACTTCATATCATGAAATGGTCCCTGGAGGCGTCTGCTACTACACCCGAACTGTCCACATGCAAACTTCATGTGTTTACATGTTTCTTTAAAACACAACGAAATAAACAAAAAAAAAGAAACACTTCTGCCGCCGCCAGTGCTCATATCTAGGACCATCGTCCAGCTGAAGGACACACTACACTCGTAGCAAGATGGATTACTCTGCCCATTTGGTGTTAGGCTGGTCTGCAGGGCCACACGCTATACACAGTAAAAATACATTTTCATCGTTAGCCAAAAATAAAACACAGAGAATGCGGCACCACCAGTGGCCAGCTCGTTTATCCTTTCGTATCTGTTTTGGGGGATCAATTTAGCATCCACGTCCAGGATATGCGAAAATCTCGCAAAGTTTTCTACCGAATTTAATCCAATAATAAATGGAATATTTCTGACCTCGGGCATTAAATTAAATGTTATCAGGCGAGTGCAGAAAATTATCAAAGCGTTTGAGGAATGGTCTGAACGACTCTGCTCGGCAATCAGACTTTTGCGAAACGGTATAGGTACGTGGAATGTGGTTACACGAATATGCATACAACACTTTCGTTGGAGGTGCGCTTGGTGTGGGAAATATAAGGCAATTAACGCGAAGCGATGAATTTTCAGCCATCAGGGTTGGATGATATTTCTTCATCATGCAGACTTGCAGTTGCAGGATATCTTCCGACTTAATTAATTGTGTTTAATTGATTTTTTTCTTTTGCATTTTTTTTTTATGGTGGAAGCACCAAAATCATTTTGATTTCGCTGTGGATTTTTTGCCCAACTCTAGTGGGTTTAACAGCGATTAACGGTTAAAGAGGTTTTCAATAAGGACAGATCGATGTGTAAATGGAATAAAACAAGCTCTGCGTGAAGTTTAAACGGAATTCTTTTTTTTTCCAAAGGTCCATATTTGCCATTTTGTATGGAGAATAATATCGTTCATTTCCACTGCTTCTCACGGTGCACACAGATCCTAGTGGTGCAATTTAAAATGACTCTGGCCGCATTGATCCGACTGAATTTGAGAGACGGCATTGGATATGTTGGCTTTAAGGGGATCTTTCGATTGCGGTTCATTGGTATAGTCCTGGCGACTTTAGAAAACTCCAGAACAAAAAGTCTTGGGGGCCAATTTACTCCACCTCTGAGAGTGATAACCATACCGTCGAATCTTTTATGAAGAATGTCTATCATGGCGCCTGCTGTGTGTCACCTGTCACGTAGCATCACATGTCATCTACCTCCATATCGTTCAATTAAGACCAATATAAATCGGTTAGAATAGTTCTGTAGCGGTCGCCATTGATCACCAGGACATTTTCAAAAAAAGTACCGATCAGTGCCGCCGCCCGCACAAAATCCGGATCAAATACCTAGTTGCTTTTCATTGCCACCTGGTGAACCTCGTATGAGTTAACGTCGTCCCATATATGACTATTTTGCCTGTTAACATAGCCATTCATCCAAAAATGCGCCTCATCGCTTTTTTTTTTTTTATTGCCAAAATTGGGGTCCTCTTTGGAACGCTCTGATGCCCAGTCAGCGAACAAACGACCTTGTCTATGGTCATTGACTTTGATCTTCTGGATCAGTTGGATATTGTACGGGTATATGGGCCTAAGTTCCCACAAAACTCGCCAAGTTGCAGCCTGCGGAAGTTTGGCTTTTCTTCCATGGCAAGGAACTGACAGACTTTCATGGACCGCGGCATTGATCTGGCGTTCCTTTGACTGACTTATATTAGCTAATTGATTATCAAACGGGTTGTCTCGAAATGGCCACGTTGGAGAGGCGACTTTGAAGGGCCACCGCGTCTGACGTAAAATGGACGCAATGTGACGCGTTGCACTGACAAACACTCATTATTATAATTAAGTTTTATCATTTGGACATCCTGCCCAATCATTCAACCTGTGACGGTGATTTGGAATTATTTACTGGATAATAACCATCAGATAGACATCCGCCACCAAAGGGAAAAATGGCCGCCATAGGGTTTCAACATCGACCCGTTCCAATTGGAAAACCATTTGTGTTCAGAAGTACCTATGTTACAAATAAAAACTGATTTAAGGATGTTATACGAAAAAAAAAAAACCATATCAATAGATTTCAAAAATATAAAATCCTTGTTTATATAAAGCTTTGCTTTCCTTTGTTGTAAATATAGGGATGAATGTTGTGAACTTCACACAGTAACGTGTAAATTATAAAATAAAACGCTTTTGGTAGAAGATTTAGATAAAACACTTTTTGTAGATATTATATGTTTTCCTCTATGAGGAATCGAACTTGATTCTATCCAGAGTAAACTTAGACTGAACTGTTTATGAGGTTGCCGCATGAATCAGTTTGTCCAAAATTAGCTTCGCACGTTTGGAAACATGATGCTACTGGCTAGACTCGATACTGCGTTTTCGTCGGAAACTTGTTCTATTGAATTATGACCCAGCATTTTTTCGTGGGAAATTTAACGTTCCCATTACTTGGACTCCATGTTCTTAGAGATTCACAATGGTTTTGCCGCGTCCATTTTTTTCACCAAAATGTTAATTTAGCGCAACATTCTTTGAAAAATGCTGAAATTTTGCCTGCTTCAAAGTGGGAATAAGAAACAAAACAGTGGCAAGATGTAGTCTACATCAGAGACAATACTGAGACCACCAACTCCGGCCGATTTCCCGTTACTTAGCCCACAAGCTATATTTTTACGGAGTGGTCACGATTTGGTGCGCTAGTATTGTTGCATAGAAATTCGTATTGGCAAATGTCACGTAACTTCAAAAATTGCGGCTCTCCAACACAATCGCAAAAAATATGAGCCATTTCCGCTGTGGGCAAAGTTTGATGGCAGTGTTCATAGAATTTTATACGTTAAGTTTGAAATTATTCGTTACGTGTGGATAGAATTTATTTTCTAGCAATAAGTGTACATTTGCTTAAAATATAAAAGAAAAATTAACAATGTAGATTAGTTGAGGAAAAATAAAAACATTTTGAACAAATTTTCATCATTCTTTAAGAAAAATTTACACACGAAATCGAAGTTAATTATATCCAAAAGCGGAAAATACACAGCCATGTTTGTCCTGATATATTTCTAGTAAATAGAACATCTCCTTTAGGTAGTTTTATTAACCAAACATATCAAATTATTCGCCTTTTAACAATTTATAATAACTAACAAATGGCATTCGGTAATGTAAAAATGTGGTATTCCCGAACTCTAGCACAGTTCACCACGGTTGCCGAGGTTGGCAGCATTTATTTTTGTTTTTTTTTTGTATGTTTTTTCATGTCATACGGATTTTTAATTGACATAACACTACACCGATATTAAATCAAAATGGCGAATTTGAAAATAAATTGAGGGGGCCAGCGGCAAGAGGATTGCGAGTTGGGGGTCTCAGTATGATTTGTCTATGGTCTACATGCCGACGACGGTTGCTTACTCAAATAGTTTTGCGGCAAATGGCCGGTTTGAAATGAAAAGATTTTTTTCCAACAGGTAGGGGAAGAAAGGATTAAAAGTAGCAGGATACCGTTGTAATATTTAAATATTCAAGGGTCCCCCCTAAAATAATGAGCCGCGCGAAAGTGAAAAATGTCGGTCTCTTCCAAAGCAAACGGCGTGCCTACTTAAATATTGTATTGATCTTCAGTTGGAGCCGTGCCTACTGTATGAGGTCCGGAAAATTGGATGATTTGTGTCTTCTTTTTTTTTTTGCATTTTTGCTATTGCCGATCATACGCTAGAAGTACGGTGTCGCTTGTTTTTTTTTTAGCTATGCGTTCATGTTTTTGTGAATTTTGTGCGTATATAATATGAGCTTTGTGCGAATTCCTGTTTTTATTTTGTAGTGTTCTTAACGAAAATAAAATGGCATACTGAGACGTCCTGACTCTAAATTTGTTTGTCACACAGTTTCTTAAACCTTTCGCTTGATTTGTTTCGTTTGTTGATACGCGAAAGTGTGTTTCGTTTCAATTTTTACAGAATCCCACCCCAGACTTGGCAGCACTTCATATGTATTTAATGTGACTAGTGTTGCCTTTTTGCTTTTATGATGTGAATTCGGTGTTTTCCGGTCGTCCGAAGTTTGCCCGGTAAGTAAGAATCCCCGTTCAGATAATTTTGTTCCCATTCGATGAAGGTGCTATAAAACATTATATAACAAGTAGTTGCGACTTGTTAACACGGTGGCTCAGTGGTTAGTATGCTGGATAGTATACGAATAATGAACACATTATACGTCACCTTCTTTCTACCAAACGAAATGTGCCGCACAGCCTACGAACACATAGGCCACATAACATTTTCTTTAATGCTTGCGATTTGCGCCCACCACTCCAAAGCAGGAGACAGCCACAACAGCGCCACCTATCGGGTCCAAAGCTATCCTATCTTCCCAGCTGGATCCAAACATAACCATCCACAAAATTTCATTGAAATCAGTTGAGTGGATTCGGAGATTGATAGCAGCACCACCTATCGGGCCCAAAACTATCGTACCCTTTAAGCTGCAACCAACCATACACGAACACAAAATTTAATTTAAATCGATTCGGAGGTCGACAACACAGGAATGTTCACTAAAATGCCTATAACTCGTATAGCCAATAAACATACAAAGACCGTATATCCATACAAACTTTGGTGTTGACGTCACCTTTCATTTGAAATTTCCAGAAACAAAATCGGTTCACTCATTAAAAGAACATCAATTCAAACACAATGCGAATCATTTTGATATATATTTATAGAAGGAGATAGATGAAGAACGAAATATGCCTACAGCGCCACCTGTTGAGAATTTTCCGAATTTAATTTTTTTTTAAACCATCCCGGATTCAAGACAACCAAAACAACAAAAAATCATTCAAATCCGTCGAGACATTCTTGAGTTTATACCCGACTCACGCACAGCAATTGATTTATATATATATAATAATAATATAATGTGTGGAAAAAAACCAAAATGTACTGAAATTCATGTGTTTTTTTCACGCACGCATAGCACACACATATGTTTTCCGATTTCAACAAAACTTCACAAAACCCATATATATACCAATACCAAAGATGTGTGAAAGTTTGGTTAAAATCGGTAAATGCGTTAAGGCGTGAATCGGCGACAAACGAATACAATTTTCAGGCTTAATTTTTATATATATAGATATGATGGGTTATAATGAATTGTAATATTAAGGAAAATTTAACCTATTTTATTGTTACAAATAAAAGTCTCAAATTTTTGGAAAGAAGAAACTGGGTTTTAATCACCATCAGTTGATATTGAGTAGCAACGTTGGTGTTCAATTTTAAGGCGCAGCTAGATTGCAGAATGCAAATACATTATTTGTCCATGAGGATGCAAGGTCTTACTCCAAGGCAGTTTAACAAAACAGAACGAATTCGCGGGAAAACGAAAAGTATTGCCTTGCGTGAACACCTTCCTTAATGTCACAATGGGCATACCCACAAGAGTTCCTGAGAAAGGCGTTGACCAAACGCCCCAGAGCCAATACGCAAGTATTGAACCTGATACAATAATTTGCCTATGTAGTAAATTAGGTACAGAAAAAAAAATATAAATAGGCCCAGTACTTCGAAATGCAGTGTCGGTTGGAAGCAGAACTGCTCATAATCCATTTTAACATCTGAAAGCTGAGTGGGTAGGGGAGAGCAGGGTTGGAAGAAAATTGTTCGACTAAATTCGATTCTGCTCCCATTTACAGACAGCTGTAAAGTTGGCAACAGTCCGAACTTATGGTAAGGACGAGGCCTACCAAGACATCTCTTCGTTCTGAAAGAACGCTTTTTGTCCGCATTCGGTTAAACCGCAGCCCCCACGAATCCAACCTCAAAGGATGGGGCTGCACCAGTTTTGGCACAGAGGCTGTCCCCATCCCCGTGGTATTATTATATAGCTAATGGTCCAGCTTTTGTAACCCGAGAGTTACTACCAATTAGAATCGCCAACCCAGTCCGATGAAAGGTGAACCTCAATGTCAGGTCAACAGAGCATCTTGAATCCCACATTACTAGCGAATACAATATAACTCACACCTATTTCATCTAGCAACTGTTTAATTTGGTGATGCCCAGAATAAAGGCACCACTCAAATTGGGGCAGTGCACCGCTTTATTTAAACAGATACTCGAGCAAAAGGAGAGTTTATTGAGGAGCAAAATAGAAGCGTAGGCAGAAAGGTCGCCAGGACGAAATCAAAAGCCAGGTAATGAAAAATATGTCATTTATTTTTTGAGTGTTTTCAACAAGTGAGTTATGATTTTGCTCTTTTATAAGGTTTCCTTAGTAAATTTTCTTAATTTTCTTTCATGAAAAAGTTTTTTTAATCATCATTAAACCGTTTTTTTTTTTTCTTTTTTTTAGAAGGCAATATTTTGACATCTTCTGAGCAGACTTTTTTGGTCTTTTTTGGTGAATTTTGCTGCTTAAATATTGCTGTCTGTAAACGGGAGCAGCATCGAATTTAGTCGAACAATTTTCTTCCACCCTTACTCTCCCCTACCCACTCAGCTTTCAGATGTGAAAATGGATTATGAGCAGTTCTGCTTCCAACCAACACTGCATTTCGAAGTACTGGGCCTATTTATATTTTTTTTTCTGTACCTAATTTACTACATAGGCAAATTATGCTTTACTCAATCATAGATGTCGCCCTGGCCGCAATCATATTTAAAATACAATACCAGTCTCATCGTTTGGGTCCATTGGAAAACAAATCGTTCTTAAGCATCCACTCAGCTCAGATCGGTGTTAAAGAGCAAACTTAGAAAGTAGTTAGTCATAAATTGTACCTGTAAACTCATTTCATTGAGTGGTTTCAGATATAGAAAAAAAAAAACACAAGTCCCAAACACAGTATAGGGGTGGCGAAAAGTTTTCCAATTTCTTTGATGCATAAAACTAGTTGGGTTTTCGCAGTCTTTTTGTTTTGCAGCTTCAGTAAGAACGAAACTTTTTGATGTTTAAAACAAACGGTTTATGCGTTCAATTGTACGTTCGCCATTGCAAAACCTTTGCTTCGAAACGTGCGGAAACTTTTATTTACGCTTGCAGTATACCTTTGCTGGAAAACTTGGGTGTAACAAATCATCACTCATGACCATGAGGGTAGGAGTTGTGATGAAATCGTTACCAGTGCCACCTGATGTCATAGTGATGATACCTGCGGCTACCTTGGTTATTCACATTTTGTAAGAATATGTCGCATACTTTTGGATAATATGATGAAAAGAACTCCACAGTCCGCACCCCAACGGCCAAGATTATATTGGAAAATTCCTTTTCAAGTCACAATACAATTTCCTACTTGAGCTATTCAAAAATCGTGTGTCCATTTGAATGTCCACTCCACTTGGAATCAAATGGAATTCCTACTGTGATACGACATTCAGATAAGGACTTGAGAATGTGATAAAAATTCGAAAGATGAAAAACGATGAGTTCCTTATTCATATATATGTAATAATAACGGCGACATTACATTACCATTTAAATGTAACACAGACCAAAGAGGCATATATACTCGTACAAACGAAAATTTGTGAGTCAGTCTATTATTATAATTCCAGGGGACCATGAATAATATTTGCGAGCCAGCAACCTCCAGACACAAAGCGCAGATAAATTATTCAATGAAACAAAAGCGTAAATAAGAAATTATGCAACACTTGAGAAAAATACATCCTTCCAGTATTCATTCAGTGAAAGTCCCTGTGCGACACCCAAGCACTCTGACAGAGAACTCCGATTTCCTTCCATGGGGAGTAATTGAGCCTTAGCGGAAGACGCGCGAAACTTCTGGCTTTTGTTCTCAAGGCACAAATCCTTTATGCATATTCTTTTATCACCCCTTTGTTTCGTCGTTCTCTGATGGTGATACCATAAATTAGCAGTAAGCAGAGAGTGTGCGACGGGGCTTTCAACAATAGCCAAATGCGGGTAGAAAAGTTCGCGCCAAGTTGTTACTGTCACTTCAACACCACCAAATTTCAAACCGATGACTGTGAGCTGCCTGCGTATATATGCTGTGGTTACACAAAATTTCGTCGACGGCGTTCGGATCAGAGGCCTGCTAGTGACAGACAAATTAAAATGTCCTGTTGTCCTGTCTCATGTTCACCAGCGGTCAGCTCCCGGATATAGGGGTAATATATCCGACCATTGCCAATCTTATGCAGCAATTCGACCGGCGATGTCTGCTGTGATGTGATGTGATGCACCGAATGTTTCGCCCGAGTCCCAATGTTTACCCTTAATTAGATTTTGTAACGACCAAATGACGTCGTGATTAATGACGGGCTTTTCTCTTCCGCAAGAGATTAGGGATGAATAGTGCGCATATACGTATGAGCAGCACATATGCATTGGCATCAACTACATTCTGCGTGGACAACACTTGTGCCAGACAGTGACACTTTGCAAATTGATTCACAACGCCCTGCGAGCGAGCAGCTATTCTTACAATCACATCCGGCATCAGCACTATCCATTCGAATTTTTCACTCCACAGAGGGATTAAATTTATATATTGAGGAGATTATTCGCGCTTCTTATAATTGTGAAAATTAATGGAACGTTTGGCTAAGGTTCTCACAGTACTTTGCACTTAGGAGAACCCGTTTCAAGTTAGAGTGCCATCCATTAACCCCTTTCGAACATTTTTCAATTAAAAACTTCTTGCATAAGTTATAAGGCCGCAGGCAACTATGTAAGACGCATTCAATATTAATATGTTACCCCTTATGCAGACTTCTTCGTTGTAATTGACTTTGTTCGGATGAAAATTGAAATACCATGTTCGCTTTGCCACTGCCTACGGTATATACGAGTACGAGCTTTTAAGTCGGCCTATCAGGTGAGATGATGGCATTTGAATACGCTGAAAAGTAAGAAAGTGAGTTTTTGGATTGAGGTCTTAAAATGCGACATCTTGGCCGAGTGGAATTAATTTCCTTTGTCAACCAAGGGAAGGTCTGGAGAGAATGTGTTTTTGCTTAAGCTCACCAAATAAATTATTTACATTAAGAAAATTCGATTTGGCTTTTATCTGTAGGTTAGATATTTATATTGCGATATATTTTTAGTGTTCAGGCTTAATTTTTCGTATTCAATTACCAATTGTGACCTACAAAATACTTGGTGTGAAGTTTAAAATTATTTTAAGTAAAGTCAATTGTCTTCTTAAATCGCCTTCAAATAGGCAGCTGTCCCTCTGAGGTAAAGCATATTTAACTGCGTCTCGTCTACGTACACTCAGGAAAAAACATTCTAATCCCACAATATTTGTTGGTTAAAATGAACCCAAATATCAACATTTTTGATTTAAGAATGAAACTGTTGGCAATAATGTCAGAAAATAATTATGTATATTATTTTTACGCTGATTAGATATATCTTGAAAACTTAGTTTTTCTTATCAAAAATAAAAGTTAAAAAAAGAACTTTTGGCTTACAATTTTTGAAACATCTCAAAATTCTTCGCGAAATTTTTTTTTGGGTGCAGTAAGAGAAATTATTGCATTTGTACATAATTTCGAACTCAAGATGTTAATCCGACTCATAAAAAACATGGGTCTATCAATTCAGTCAGTCCGTCGGCACCTTAGACCTACAGCCTAAACGGTTTGACGGATTTCTGTTAAACTTCGGTTGTCGGCTTACAGTTCGGTGCCACTTTTTTGATTGCGCGTTTGCCTTAATATTAAGGGTGCAGTCGACTTCGGTTAACCGAAACACTAATTTGCTACAATATTTTTTTATTTCAGCGGTATTTTTTCTTAAGCGAACTGTTAAACTTCGTATTTGAAGGTTGTCGGCTTACAGTTCGGTACCACCCTTTTGATTGCGCGTTAGCCTTAATTGAAAAATAATTTCCGTGACAAATTTTGTGTTTTAGTTGATCTTTTTCAGTAACGCGTAGTTCAGTCGACTGTATAATTATGGTGACCATATTTTTAAGAGCGAAACCCGAGACAAAAAAGGGAAAATATATAGCAGCACACCAATGGCCAAAAATAACACAAAAATTCGTATTGGAATGTCCCGTATTTATAAAAAAAAAAACCCGGGACAGGCTATTGAAATTCGGGACTGTCCCGGGAAATACTGGACTTATAATGGTTTGATTTTTTTCAAAAATGATTTTAATGATTTTAACCAAAATTGATATTTGAGCTTAGGTAGAGGCGAGGTTACCATGGCTGCATATCCATGCAATTCTAACAAACGCTTCTTAAAACAAGTAAAAGTCTTATCATCTGCCTGGCCGATACTTTAATACCCTCCACTGCATACAAGTCATGCAAAATTGGTGTTGTATGGAAGGTACCACAACTACATAACCGACATAGCTCATTTTCAATACCAACCTGACGACGATAAAAAGAAGTCCTTTCACCAAATTTCATTCGCCTGTGTCAATTCACATGGGCGCTATCGTGCTTTTTGCAGACAGACAGACGGACATGTCTAAATATTCAGAATGTGATCCCGATACTGATTGAATATATATACTTTATGAGGTCTCGTATGACTCCCTCTTGGTGTTACAAATGTAATGACAAGGTGAATATACCTTCCTGTATACAAATTGGACTTAATTCATTTTTAATGTAGACAGATCTTTACTGACTTGATAGCTCAATTTTTCGTCTAAATTGTCATTAAACAGATTTTTTTTTTGGAAAAAAAATAGATTGTCTATGGTTTACTTGAAAACGGGAATAACGATTTTGACCAAAATGCAAACTTGGAGTAACATTGAAGTTTCAAAATGATTGCGTCCTTTCCTTTCCATTCAAATCACTGATCACTTTTAAAAACTGCTTACGGCTCGAAAACTCTATTTTGGACTTAAAAAACTAAGTTATGTTTTTTTATTAGTTTTTCCCTAAATTCGGACAACATTCCACTTTTTTCCCCTAAGTGAAATGTGCACTTGTTTTTATATAAAATATTTTCCTTGCTTCCCCCTTTTTATTGAAAAATCATCAAAATTGGCCAAAATTGACACCTTTCCCCTTAATTAGGGATCATTGGTTCCAAGAATTGGTATAAGCACATTGAACCAGAATATACAATTTATTTCAGTCAAAAACAAAATCTTACCGTAACAGATAAAAACTCTTGCAACGCTTGTCCTTGATCTCAAAAGTCTTGTAAGGTGAAAAAGCATTTACTTAATTATAATTATTATAACTTGCGAAAATTGCCTGAAATGGGAGTGGTTATTAGTTTCAGTACGTTAAACCAACAATTCATCCATAAGTTATAGGAAATAAAAAAAAGAATTGTTTATCACTTCCGGGAGCCTATTTTTGTTTTATAGGAAAGCGAAATTTCGCTATAAGAATATCAACATACTGAGCTTTCCTATAATTTATACCACCTAAACAAGATGGCCGGCCAAAATACGTGTCACTTATTTATTTTTTAGTGTTAGCTAATGCTGTCCCTTTCGTATTATTTAGTATTGGGCATCGCTTTATCTGACGTCTTATATAATATAATATAATAATAGTTTATTAAGCAGATATCTGCGGTTTAAATTCAGTGTTTACAATTTTTACAATTTTGAGCTTAACTTAAGGTGCATTTTAATAATAATAATTTCATGTTCTTATTTAAATGTAATTATGCGCATGATTACTTTTTATATATATATAATCGCATTTCGCTTAAATGTAATAAAATTTAATTAGTTTTTTTATATTTCTCGGTGAGTTAAATAGGCGACATCTTTTATAAACTATACCATTTGCCTGATGTTGCTAATTTAATGCGGTAGTCTAAAATCTTCTCTGTTTCTTAATTGAAAAGGTTTTGAATATTTAATTTTAAATACAATACATTTACAAGAATTCTTTGTTTTACATTTAACCATAAAAGTATATCCAACATTATTCTAACAGATGTATAATGTGTGATGGTGTAAACGAAGTATTATTCTTGCCAAGTATCGCTTCTGAGCTTCCTATCAAATCTACGTAAAAAAATCGAAATAAAAAACCACTTTTGACAAACGAAAAAAGTTTCGTGCAACCCAGTCGTGCACTTCATTTTATAGAGTCCCGACAAAATTTGAAAAATTGTTCAAAAACAGTGTCAAATGACAGCAACTGTCCATATTGTAATAGACACTTGCATTTTCCACTCCGCTGTAAAAATAAATAAATTCAAAACGTGCAGTATATGCTCCATATATTTTTTTTTTGGATTACATTTCTTTACATCAACAGTCATATATTACAAATGTATGTAGATGCGAACTGCGACCATATTTTTAAATATTTAAGCGATTTATTTTTTAATAAACCAAATTAATTACTTATACCAAAAGCTGCAGTTTCCTTGTTCTTCCAGAACTGGAAATATAATTCCCCCAATTCATCGCTATTTAGAAAGTAGCCGTTTGTTTTTTGTTCATGCTATAAGGTTATGGAATTCACTGCCATATGTAATTAGACGTATGGTAGGGTCACGAGATTTCAGTGCTTCTCTATTCAATCATTTTAAGGATATCTAAAGCAGACTGGACACAAAAATAGTCATAAATAAAGTAAATTAACTAAGCATATAGATTTAAAATTAAACAAAACACACTTGTTGCTCTTAATTTTTTTGTTTTTTTTTTTTTTGTTTTTATTGTATAATTTTAAAAATTTAAAAATACCTATAATGTTAGTCTTTTCAAAAATTCGAAATCTATGTTTAAATTCTTATTGTATTCTGTTTTTCCTAAATGTTATTATTATTATTTATAATTTATGTATTAATATTGTTGTCATTTTATTATTCTACCGTATCTTATGTACTAGTAAAAGAACTTGGTTCTTAATTGTACGAAGCCACTCTATTTCAAATATATCTAATATCTAAATATATCTAATATTTTGATTTACGTTTGTTAGTTTCGTTTCTTGTGAAAAAGTCCATCTTAAAACAAAATGCATTTATTTCCTATCTAAGCATTTTCAAAATCATCCATCTCAAGGAACTCTACTGCAGACATTAACAGTGCTATCAAGTGATGTCATTTATCTATATAATAACATTTCAAATTTACTTACAGGCATAAAATCGGCAATTTTCAGCAACATACACGGATATTCAGATCAAGGGTGGAATTATGAAGCAGTTCAGACTATGCCACCAAATGTTGTCCTTAATGCTAAACGAAAGGAACCTCAACATCGGTTCAGTATATAAATTATTTCTGACGTTAATGTTACTTAAAAACACATATGTAGAACAAGGAGGCGGATTGTTGCTCATGTTAGGTTGTGCGGCGGTGGTGTTCCTTCTACGAGCACGCATCGTCGAATATCACACATCATTAATCATTCTCCCATTTTTCTTCCAAGTTGTGCTCCTGAGGAATCCTTTTTTCACCTTAAGTGAGTTGATAATAAATATCAGTGGATTCGTTAGCTGACATAAAACATGGTTTGAGGCAATAACACGACACGGTCGATGAACGAGGGTAGTTTTGCGGGCGATTTTTTTTTGAAATAAACTTTCGCCAAAAAAAGGAAGGTGCGCATGAGGTCTTCTTTTGACGATGGCATTTATACTCTCCCATACGAATGTTATTATGTGGACCTGTCTCGTATTCAAATGTATAGGGAGAGTGGGGCATCTTTGAACACTCATAAAAACCTATGTTTTCGAATTTTTGATCTGTAACTTCTTTTTTCTTTTCGAAATGTAACTCAGCTTTAGTTTAAACGCATAATTCTATCCGTTTTATAAAGCAGGTCGTTTTGTTCAAAGGTGCCCCCCCTGAGGGGCAGTTTTGAACTAGGCTTTCGAACGAAAGTTCTTATAATAAATTATTAACCTGAAATAAGACTTTACACTTTATTTAATTTTTAAATTAGTTTTGATTTTTAAATTAGAGATAAAAAAAAATTAAACATAAATAAACTGGAATTCATAAATAACGTAACATACAAAAAAAAAACTTATAATAGGAACACAAACTAGAATTGACAGATAACTTTATTTATATAGATACCTACCTACACTACATATAACCAAACAAACGAGTTTTTACATAAACGAGCCTCATTAACCTAACTGAAATTTAGAGAAGTCAAAAGCAAACGTCATAATTTTGAACACGTTCAAACCTGCCCCGACTATTTTGTTCAAACCTGCCCCAAAGTATGTTGTCACGAACAATTTAGCTTTAATAATTTGTTTGTACTCGTACAAGGTGGGCCAAAAGAAATCACCCTATTGGAAGATGCTCTTATTTTTGCAAATGGCCGCCAATGTAAAATCTGTTTTGAGATTTGTGGACTGGACAGATGTAGAATACAAGTGAACAAGCCATGGAGCGATACACTCTCCAAGGACGCGGAATAATCGTGTCTATTTTTTGCGTAACAATTCGTCTGTATAGTGTAGCCGCAGCGCGAACACTGTCCGACACCGACTGCGCAAACACCGCGCCGTTAGGCCACCAACCTTGAAGAGTATGGGACCACAGGAGTGGCTGGCCCCGGAGCGCCCGTTGTGCCGAGAATATCGCCGCTGTTGACGAGGATGTCGAGCTGTCGCCGGAAACATTGACCATTGAGCGAGCCACAACCGATATTCTGAAGGCGGCGTTCCCGGATCGCCTCATCTCTCGTTTTGGCGATTTGCACTGGCCCGCAAGATCGCCCCATTTAACCGTTCCAGACTTTTTTTGGGTTTTTTTGAAAGTCTAAGGAACTGCGTAAGACGTAGTGAATAAGACAAACATGAGGCATTTTAGCGTTTCCTATAAGTAAAAAAATAGCTTCCAACAAGCTTAAGAACAACTAGGCCGCAAGTTAGATAACCACCCACGCCAATAGCGAAGACAAACATGAACTGCTAACAAACTGTAATTTTCACACCTAAACTTCCAACACAACTCACAGTGCACTTGGAGACTACTTCCCACTTATCTCTATTTTTCCGTACAGAACGCATCTGCATGTTTTAGTGACATTAACGACAAATCTAGTTTTAAGGTTCAGAAGAAATCGAGTGCACGCAAATCTAGTTAAAGAAATGAGATGACGACAAAACAATATTTATGTAGTCTTTCATAAAGGAAACGCATTACTTGCTATTTTATTTTAGTTAATTCAGATTTTTTATTGACACAAAATTAAATTCGGAGGAAAGGGTAAATGGGTTCGAAAGACACAAGTTGAGGAAAACTTAGCGGGCAGCTTAGCTCTCTTCTTGGCTGCTTATCGACTGAGAGTCTTTTACTTTTCTTACATTACCTTAAGTAGGTATTTTTCTTTTCTTTTCGTATTGCTTTTCTACACTTATCGGCTCCACTTTACGCATACATGGTTGGTGGATATGGTTTAGCGAATTATACGAGAATTTACACCTATACTCCCTCGAAAAGTAGTATGCGTGATTATTCTGCGAAGGGCAACTTGCATCCAAACTAAATCTTTGCTACTGACAAATCGATCACTTCCTAAACTCATTTGAGTATTGTTTGTCAGTCCCCTACCCATCTATAGGCAATTCGCCTTTCACATATACATGCAGACCGCAATGCATAGTGTTTGTTTTGTAAACATCAACAATTGTCACCAGTAATTATATACAAAAACTGCTTTCTATTTGATAAGGTTTAAACCATATCCCGTTTTAAAAATTTGCTGATTCATGTCTGGCCTGCAGCACCCACACATGACATACAATTGTAGTGGGGATGAAATTTCAACAGTTAGCTCGTTGTGATTACGTTTGATTTTAACAATTGAAATTTCCCGACCTGATGATGATGATGATGGTGTATACGGCTGAGGTTCGCCCACAACCATTTCGAATGAGGCCGAAATTGGTTTTAAATTAACACAAAATGGTTGTTCAAACAACGGACGGACTCCAAGCTAATCAGATTAATTCTGAATATATTAACAGCTGTTACTGGGCACATAAATGATAAAATAAACACACATTGATTTTCCACAACTGAGCAGAAAGTAATTTAACAAAATAGCGCGAGTATGAGTATAATCATTTTTAAACGCTACAAGTACAAGAGTTTAAATCGCACGCAGAAAGAAAACAACAGCAGGTACTCTGTGAAACCTCTAATTCGCCGCTGAGGAATAACTCGCGCAGTATTGGCCCATTTAACTTAGATTAAGATCAAAAACCGAACACTCTTACAATACAAAATACCCTCTAACCACAGTCAAATTGCTCGCCGTCTGTGCGGGTGCGGGTGAAAACTGATTTGAAAAGAAACCCGCACCTCCGCCTGGAATCATTATCTCTTGGTCTTGAGTTGTGCCCGTGCGTAAAATGTTGCAGCAGATCGTTGTTCTTTTGTTCAATTAACTTTTGGGGATTGAACAAGATTGGTATCTATTTCGGTGGTCCGCATTCTAATGTGGTGCAATTTATCATTTCACCCCACTTATCCTTCGGCAAAAAGGAGGAATGATGTCAGAGTTTGCTACACGTCTTCTGTCAATTTTACCAATAGGGGGTTGTGTAACAATGGGGACAAACGATTCTCTCGGGGATGCGACACTTAAATTTTTGCATAATGGCTCTAACACCATATTAATCGGTGTTCATTAATCATATTTCATTAATGCCGATGTTTATATCTGTACCTTTAGGTAGAGGACGGTCTTATTTATACGGCTTGGGATTAGGGTAATTGCTAGAAGCGAAAGAAAGTCAACTCTCAACCGAGGATTTCTTCAAGGTGTCTTATCTGTGTATGTAGAATGTCGTATGCTGGCAGCCTGTGGCGGCCATGTTGTTTTGGTGGCGTCTGCCTTAAAATTGTGTTTATTATTCAATTATCAGTAAACATTTACTGATATCGAATCACCATGACAGGACGTCCAAATGATAAAACTTTACTGTCAAAATGAGTGTTCGTCAGTGCAAACGTTGGACGCGTGGTCCTTCAAAGTCGGCTCTGCAATGTGGCCAATTTGAGACACTGGGTTTGGCAAACAATCAGCCTATACTATACGTAAGTCAAAGGAACGCCAGTTCGGAAGAGAATGTTGCCGCGAAAGTATGCAGAAGAACCCGAGGCAGTCAATTCCTCGCCGTGCACAAGAAGTTGGTCTTTCGCTTGTCGAGTTTTGGACGGGACTTTGGGCCATTCCCGTGTAATTCCATTTCAACGCTCCTTTATATATCTGTAGCAACAAGGCAAAACAACATAAGTCGAATCATGTCAAAATTGAGTTAATGTTACGATCGGATGCACAGTACCGCCTGTTCTATATGTCAAATTTTTTTCATCCAAATATCTCTTATGGTGTTTGTGTTATGGGTCAGGAACCAACGCATAAGTCATATTCCCACATTGAAAATCAAACCTTTAACCTGCGCTCCTGAAAAGTTACTAAAAATGACTTATGCTGTTTTTCCTTGTTGCCACATATGCGAAACTAAGCTGAGCACTATACGTTTGAAATTCCAGTCTATCCTGACAAGGATCTCGAACCGGCTTGCGTTTAGTGGTAAAGATTCTTTTTTTACCCGACCTGATCACAGGGAGGGTTGTGTTTCGCGCGCATCCTATATGTGCGTTCCTACGTGACGCCCTGTAGCCTAAACGGCTTGACCGATTTTAAAGAGTGAGGTGTCATTATATTCGTATTCTTTCCCAAAGTGTCATAGGCTAAAAAGATAATATTAAAAAAATATATGAACTCAGTACAACAATCAGGAAAAAACACGAGATAAAATCAAGATAATCAATTTGAGATCAAGCCCATCCGTTGACAAAAGCTCGAAATAATCCAAGTGCAAAAATCTTATTTTGAATATGTTTTTTTATTAAACTTTAATTCTTATTTTAAGATTGTTCTATAACAGTAATAAGAACGTGCAAGCTTAAATTAAGCCCAAAGTAGTTTCATTCGAAGAATGAAAAAACTTGATTTTAGATCATTGTAAACTTAAAATAAGCTTAATTATCCTTAAACATATCGCAATGAAGAATGTGTGAGCTTAAATTAAGCCGGATTCTAAGAATGCAACCACTTGATTTCAAATCATTAGGATTATTTATAATGAAGAATGTATGAGCTCAAATTAAGCTCAAAATCACCTTATTGTTAACCTATTTACCAGCAGTAAAAATATTGCTCCCTCAAGCTAAGTATCCTGCTCGCGCTAAATTGTATCTCCCATACAAAGATAAAATTTAGCGAGGCAATTTAGCAAAGTAGTATCCTGTTCGCTCGCTAAATTTTTAGCTTCATAGAGATGGGCCGATGACAAGTCTCCACTCATTTAGCTCGCGAAATAAATGCCCGGTAAATTTAATCGAAGATAAATTTTGACAGGAGAAAAAGGAGGAAAGAGTGTGCGTTGTGATTACTTTGGATTTTGATTATTTTAGGATGCCGCAGAAAACATTTACATGATAAATAAAAGAAAACGCAAAATCAAGAATTCCTTTTCATGCGATGAAAAAACGAAAAAAAAAACTTGCTCGGCTTGTGGAGGAAACAGAAATATGGTGATTGTAAAATAATTCCAATGCAAATAGGGTTTTACCCGACACGAAGGAACTGCAATGAACATAATATGGTTTTTGTCCCATCTATATCATCTATATCATGTTTGATAATTTAGCGACCATTTATCTTTGGTGTGGAGAATCGAAGTGGAGACTTGGGACGCTCAAATTTAACGCGAGCAGGATACTAAGCTTAAAGCCCAAAATAATTACTCTTGAAATTAACTTTCAAATTTTTACTAATTTGAGGTTTTTTCTCATGATTTTCCTCAAAAATAATAACATCTTTCATGTTTAGTTGTCACTTCCTAAAAAAAATAATAAATGATGTTGAAAGACAAAAAAAAAAACAAAAAATGTCAAATCTCTGCAATTTGGGCGACAACGTATTGTTAATTCATGAAGCAAGAATAAACTAACTAACATTCAAAAATTTAAATAAGAACAAGTTATCCTTTTATTACATTTTTTTGCAATGCTTCAAAAATGTCATATAATAATTTAAAATTGCACAGTTTTACTTGTCAAATTTATTATCAACTCCGTCACTTTTCTGTTTAAGAAAATAAAACAAATTAATATTTTTCTTAAAACATATTTATTTATTGAAAGAAAAATGCTTAAATCGACTTAAATCTAAAATATGTCTTTCCATTATTTAATTTTTCTAGAAGATTCTTCAGGTTTTTTTCGTCGTCATCTACATCGGGGGCATCTTGTTGCAATGGATTAATATTGCTTAGAATTAAATTGTCTTCCGCACTGTCCAGCAAATACTCATAAGTTAAAACAATAACCATTTTTATTATCACTTGCACTTTTTTCAATTGTTCACTCTTTTATTTTTTTTAAACACTCTGAATTAATGAACTTTCTATATCCATACTGCAGGTTTTACATTGTGCGGCTTGATTGGAGGCTACAATTCTTGTATTGGTAATGTTTCGATTTTAGTTTGACATTGGTTGTGTTTGATTTGAGAATATAAATTCGTATATCATTGTCAGTTTAAGATTATTTCAGCTTGATTGGAGAGTATAATTCTTATTCGATCCTGTATTTGAGTGCAGAAAACATAATTCCGGTGATATGGTTCAGATTTTAATATTGCATAGGCTTGGTTAAAAAATAAAAAGCTTGATTTTAGATTTTTGTTATTGATTGATAATGATTCTTAATCATTCGACTTATTTTGAGATTGAGCACGTATAAGAATGAAGAACATTAAGAGTAAGCCTGATCGGACTAGAATTTAGCTTGCGATATTTTTATGAGTGTATACCTAACTATTTGGCAGTCAGATGGTACTCAATACTCATATATTTAGTTAGGCTGTGTAGGTCTCCGATTGTCAATTAGTTAGGTATAGGTACTTGAATGTGTCTTGTTTATATATTTTTAATTCTTTTTTACAGCCAGTCGGGTTTAACTTTTTTTTCAACTCTTTTCCTGGATTTGATCTCCGATTGAATTCAAATTATTCAAATTATGCGTTGCTGTACTGCGTCCTTTTTGTCTATTGTCACAAGAGAAAGAAAACACTGTTGTATATCCACATCAGAGCATCAGAGCAGAGGCGTCACTGAGAGCTGGCTTCAGTGACAGTATTTCCTCATCAGATAATTGGTATTTTCGCAAGTATTTCAGTCTTTTGTTGGTCAGTGCCCCACATGATCCCAGCACGTGGGCTGGACTCATCACAGAATTAGCAGAGATATTCTTCAGATGTACCCAGTTTCCTGAAGTGTTCTTCGAGTCTACAATACCCCGTTAGGAATACTGTTGGGATACGGGAGTTATTTTTACTAATGCCGATGCATGTTTGGAATCTTTTCCGATTGTATTGCCCCAGAAGTTTCTTAGTCTGCCTCATGCCCTAAGTGTTATGAGAGGTGTTTGTTTTCTTTCTCTAGTTTCCTAAACACTTCATTGAGGGTGTGATCCCCTAATCCGCAGATTCAGTTCAGGACCTATGAAAGTTTCTGATGCTCCTTTTCTTGCTAGGGAGTCTGCCATTTCATTACCCTCTATTCCTATATGGCCAGGCACCCAACCAGAGGGTTATTTTGTTTCTCCTACCAAATTCATTAAGTTTTTCCCATACAAGTTTGGTTTTAATGATGTTTAGGAATTCAGTGCCATAATAGCAGCCTGGCTGTCTGAGATTGTCGCTATACCACAGTTGGTTATGTTTCTTTCGAGGTTGGTTTGGACACATCTGTCAATGGCATAGATTTCAGCTTGAAAGATGCTGGTACTTTTGGTTCAGAATATTTGGTTCCAGGCCCGAATACTCACACTCCAGTTCCCTCATCAGAATTCGACCCATCTGGGAATTGTGTATTCGTTGATCCAGTTCTTATTTTTACTGAGCTTTGCAACAAAGTTCTTCCTCTTTAAATCAAGTCTTTTGATGGTATCGCCTCCAGGAAGGGCCAATAATGGTTGCTTTTTGAGTCGTGCATCAAACGGCTTCAATGTGCTGCACTGTTCTCTTCCTATTCCTTCGTTGGCTATTCTTAGAATCGTTTTTCTTGCACATTCCTCAACCATGAGGTGCAAATGAGCCAGTTCCAATGGCAATTCCATAGCTGCAGTTGGGCAACTTCTCATGGCCCCTGTAATACATAGGCATGGCAGTCTTTGCACTTGATTGAGTGTTTTCCTTGCGGTGGATAGACTGGTTCCTTTTGCCCACGCAATCGCTTCATACATGATCATTGATGATAATATACATCCATCTGAGGATGGTCAGGCTACATCGCCAGGATATGACCGCAGGCTCTTATGATTTGACGGAGCCTAGAAATTATTAGAGCCCGCGTTGCCTTCCTGGTTATCTCATCTGTATGTTTTCTCCAGGGGAGTTTGCTGCCTAGGGTAAGTCCCAGATATTTAACTTCATTGACTGATGTCAGTATAGTACCCGACAACCTTATCGGCCTCAGCCGCCGTTCAAGTTTTCTTTTCCTCGTGAATGGTACTATTGCTGTTTTTGCCAGAATTGAAACCCATGTTTAAAACCGGTTTATACAGTGATACCTGCGGTTTAGATCCTTTAAGGGGCATTGGGCATTCACACACAAGTTGCTCTGTTGCTTTGATGAGTTAACAGCTCAGCTCAGTTCAGGTGAACCGTGTGATTATTATTTTAGCGTATGCCCAAACTTTCAGCCGCTGAATTCTTTCAGCACAATATACTAGTCACAAAGATGTCTTGAAGTCAGTATGGATTGTCACAGGTTCGAACTCGATCTACACAATTATGTTATACAACACACGCATCCAATCACTAGATTGCCCCCGGTTGTGAGACTCCTGAGACTGGACTACTCCTATGATAACAACTGATTAAAATGCAAATCCCAGCAGCACGGAATACGCTGGATATATACCCGACCCGTACTTACCGCATACCTCTACCCTTTCGACCATGCAACGCATCACCACTTCACCATCAGCAGGCGATGCCAATGCAACTGCAAATAATCCTCCAAATCGTTTAAATCCTAACGCGATTAGTTTAATTGCCTTTTGTGGCAATTCTGGTGTCGATTTATTTCCATTGGGTAATTACCTGCCCGTCCACCCTCCGTGTGGATGAGAGTGTGACAACCAAAGTGGTGTCCTGGCGGCCAGCATCAGCGACATGGTGCAGCCAGTTCGAGCCTGGCTGCTCGGTGATATTTTGAATTTGGCGGCGTTTAGCCGCAAGGCCATATTTCGATTTCCATTAAAGCCGGGTGGACGATGCTGATGCTACACCAACCAACCGCACTGCCTGGGAATTAACTGAAATTTATAATCGTACAATATTGCCGTCGGAGGGCAACAGGAGAAGGAATCCATTCGGGATTAAATCAAATCGAAATAAACGATTTTTAATGGGGCCGCCAGCCCCGTACCGCATTTCGTTTCCGTGCCATGGCCCAGCCCGACAGTAGACACGACTGGACAGAGGTCATTAATTATTTCTTCAACGATAATCTGTTCCTGCATGATACAGGATGGAAGGATGCTATTGTTCTTTTTCCAACGCATTGAATGAGGATGAGCATTGAGACGAAATAAAATGAAACGGAGTCGAGGGAGCACATGTGTTGCTCCCTGCATTAATCTTAAGAACAAACAAATTAATGTTTCCAGCAGGAGTTGCGTGTCGAAGAAATGTTATTCATAGGTGGTATAGTTGGCCCGCAAAATAATATCACTCAGTCATAGGTACAATGGTACATCAGCGGAGCTCTATTGAGACGTCAAATTTAATCATCCCCTATCCGTATCGCACTAGAGCTAATAAAAATAAATGCCAAGGATTTGTTCTTCATTTCTCAGGACTCGGCAGCGGGATTGATTTATTCTCCGATTATCATTCGGACGGGTCGAGGGCGCCGCCAGTTATCGATTCGGATAAGTCCAAGGAATTTATTTTGATTACCCGGTGACATTCATTTCTATTTGCCGTTTTTTTTTTATCGTTCGCACTACTCCATTCCGTTGAGCCGAGAGATAATCCTTACAAATGACCGCACGAGGGTGATGGCTCTTGCCTGGACAATCATAAAGCTTCCTCTGCTATATATGCGAGCAAAACGAACCAAAGCTAACCTCAACTTGAGGCCAAATAACTTTTTAACTATTCCTAGAATATGTGGTTTACCTTTTCCCTAAGCATTTCGAAATATAAACAAAGTGCGCATACAACACAGCTACCTTTATTTATGTTGCTCTGATGTGGATATACAACTGGGGGCTCCCCATCGGCATCATCATAAATCCTTTTGCTAATTCGTATCCATTCGGAGAGGATTGAGAATTTTGTGGCACGCAACCTTTTAATTGGGCTTTTGTGAAGCGATGTCGTGTGCCACTTTGTTCATCGGTTTGTCTGCTGTGCTGCTGGCTGCTGGCTGCTGTCCCCTCGTGGATCAGAGAATAAATAGATACAACGACTTTGCGACATAGCGAGGCAAATAAATTTTAATCTAGAACCGTTTGGTGGAAGGAGGCGTGTTTGCCAGTTAGCTAGTCCGTATATAGAAGATCGTCAACTCATGAATGGAGCTGTTAGAGGTAATTTGGTGCAGCGTTCTGGAAATGCAAAGATAAAGGGTTTGTAAAATATATAGCTTTCCTTCTCCTGCGTACGGTGCGGAGCTGTTAAAAGGGTGAAATATGGGACATCGACTACGGCGACGAGCATTCAAGCAGGTGTTTCGTTTGGGGTTGTACTTTGTATACGGGAAGCTACACTTTCAGCGGAAGAAATAAAAAGCAAGTAGACTCACACACTCGATTGATTCGATTTAACAATTTAAATGAGCTTCCCGATTAGATGCATTATTGATTATTTAATTTTAGTTATATCCATTTGGTTAGGTTGTGCTATTCAAAAGTGCTAACTTAAGCTTTGCACTGGATCGAATAAACTGGCGACTGCTGGGACTTGGGAGGAAGGGGACTGACACGTTAACCAAAGCTTTTGAGCTCCCGCATTCCGAATACAAACATCCGGACATGGCGAATCGTTAGTCGTTTTAACAGCTCTGTTTGCATCAGGAGATGCTGAGCCTCATTTCTCCTTCTAATGGATCCTTTAAAGTTGAGTCCATCTGTGTGTGTTACATATTGCAATTTGATTAAAAAAACACACACACACAAACTGTAGCACTATTCAAAATGTTGTTACTTATAGATGGACTAGCATGTCAAACGTTATATCAAAAAGCTGACAATCCGTAATTTGCGTTTAGCGGTCACTAGAACGCGCCGATAATTTCAGGCGAAGGGAGTGCGCACTGTTTGTACAGAATTTCTATTTCTTAAAAAGATTGAGATTTCAGTACTGACTGAAGGTTCGAAAATCAGGTCCGGTATATACTCCAGTGAGTTTGGCCTACAGATGGCTCTGAGAGTTCCGGACAAGTGCAGCGTATTCCAGAGAGGACTTCTGGCCGTAATCAAGGCTTCGGAGTCACTTGAGATCGATATCGAAAAAGAATATCGCCATCTAGATTGATAGTCAAGCTGCGCTAAGGGGCTAGAGTCACAGCCACCAAGTGTGGACTAGTCAGAAAGTGCCGCACAATGCTCAAGGTATTCCTTTCGCAGAACAGTCTTATATTGTATCTGCGAGCTATGTAATATTGAACGAAATGCCCCACGAAGTGGCCGAAGAAGGAGCGACGCTCACAAAAAATACAGCCCAACTGTGTCTGTGGTTAGAAGGATTTTTTTTTTTTTAAAAACCTTTAATAAAGCTGCTACAAGATGATGGTTTTCACTATGGCCTGTTTAAAATCGGTTTAAGTCTCGAGAGTTAATAAATCTCGGCAGAACGAAGGATGACAATGGACCCGCCATGGCGCCTGGTCTTTTGTTACAACCCTACTGAGCCTAAATTTACATGCCGTAAAAAGATTTAAAAAGATCTATAATTTTGAATTATTATTTTCCTTTCATATGTATATAAACATGTATGGTAGACGCAGTGGCGCAACCTCTCCCGAACGTCTGACTATCATCCGAGAGTACATATAACTGTCATGAAGAGCTTCTCAATTATCCGTTTGGATTCGCCACAAGATAGTAGATCCCTTCCATTCATCCCAAAAATGACAAACTCACAGAAAACGAAGGGTTGTTAGAAGCTAGGGCGACCATTTTGTTTATGTCCATATATTACAAATTGGTTTACAAACTAAAATCATAAAAGCATGGCCCGATCGCATAAATTATGAAATATTGAACAATACTAAAGCTTGGAGCTGTGGTCAATCCATTTCCCATTTCGTAAATGGGCAAATACAAAAAAAAGTCGACTAGATTCGTCTGGGCTAGATGTACCTTGTACTAGATCGCTCGGTGACATCACTTTTCCTTCGTCAGCCACATATACGAACTGTCAATTTACTAATCATCGGCTGGCTTCCGATAGAGCGGTCAGCCAGCTGTCAGATTTATTAAACTCGAAACTAGAAACACTTGAACCATTGACATACTTTATGTGGACTGCTAGTGAAATGTCAGCTCCGTACAAGCTCTGCCCAAAAAGTGATTCCAACATACTGGCGCCCTTGGTTCAAAGCGAATGTAAATTGTAACGAAATGCCAACCATCTTGGATTTCTCCATACAATGCTGGAGACAGTTTTTTGCTGTTAGTAGAGTTGCCAGGTAAAACTCAAGAAAATTAAATTATTTCGGAATGTTTAACAATAAATGACGCATCGAAAATTTGGTAGTTAAAATTGTTTAGTTCCATCTAAACAAAATTTTAACAAAAAATCGTATTGTAATGCATTTGTTTCCCCATTAATTGCACAATTTGCGTATACAAATGGCGAATGTGCTTTTTATGTTGTTTACCTATATTTTTTTTTGGGAAACAACCAACAAAGTTTTCTGGACAATTTTACAAATTTTTTAAATTATATTTTGGATAGAGTCGTAACTCGGAGGCGCTAAATAAACTGACGGATTGAGAGGCTGCAGGATCGGATGAAATTGCCGCCAAATTTTACAAGATGTCCTGGAGGCGCTAAATCATCTTAAGTATTTTTTTTAACATAATTATACTACAACCATATAAAATCTCTTTGGTTTTCCTACAAGTTTTTTTTAGCTGTCACTTGGCTTTTTCCTCTTCTTATCTAACAATGACGTTGTCGCGGACTACCGACTAAACTAGACTATAGAATAAACTTACTTCCTTGTTCAACTTATAAGACGAAATGTATTATAAACTTTTTTAGTCTTCAATGTATTTGAAATATGTTATTTTTAAATTCCGCATACTAATAATGAAGCCCATAGAACCTACGTTATTTCCGCTTCTTTATTTGGTTCCAATTAATTCCGCTCTGAACCAAGAGCGCTATCGTTAATGTTGTCACCAACACGAAGTTTGCTACTAGCAGTCCGTATTTAATAAGTCTATGGCTTGAACGTCCCCCATTAGGGTAGTTCGCGAAACTTCAGTGTCAGATAAGAAGAAGAAAAAGTGTCAGCTAAAAAAACTTGTAAGTAAACAAAACACATTTTATATGGTTGTAAAGGGTTTTCCAATAAGAGGTGATATTTTGGTATTCAAAGAAAAATGACATTTTTTGAGACAAATGATCGGATGTTCATTTCATAATAAAGAGGAAGGTATTCCGTTAGTAATGAAAAACAACATCAGCCAAATGGCCACCACGAGCACGCATACAGGACCATATCCTTTTCATGCAATTTTCCATAACCAAATCGCAAAGTGGCTGCCCTATGTCCTCGATAGCCTCAGAATTTTATCTTTGAGGTCTTGAATCGACGCTGGGCTGTTGGCGTAGACCTTATCTTTCACGTGGCCCCAAAGGAAGAAGTCGCAAGGTGTTAAATCACAAGATTTCGGTGGCCAATTGTGATCACCTCTTCGAGAGATAACACGGTCCGGAAACTTTTCCCGTAAAAGATCAATGGTATCGTTGCTTGTGTGGCACGTAGCGCCGTCTTGTTGAAAGTAAACGTTATCCAGATCAATACCATCCAACTCCGACCATAAAAAAAATCATAAATACGGTGTAATGACGTTTGTGGAATACCCAATTCCAAAGAACGACGAGGAATGGACAAACCTGGGTTTTCTTCAACACTTTGGGCTACAGCAGCAATATTCTCAGTTGTTCTTGAGCGACGTGCACGGGTTTTATTCTTCACATCACTAACTTGTCCCAACAGTTGGAATTTTTCCACCAATTTCTGTATTGCGGTCCGACAAGGTGCTTCACGACGACCAAAAAATGCTTTAGTTTTGCGAACTGTGACTGCAAGATTTTCACCATTTTTTTAGTGAATTTTAATAAGTTCAATGCGTCGTTGAAGCGTTTATCGTTCCATTTTTAGTAATGGCGTAGTTTATACTTGTCAAATGTCAAAGAATAAAAGCTTCAAAAGTGGCAGCTACCGAAATAGCGGGTCATTCACAATAACACCTCTCATTGGAAAACCCTTTAGTAGAATTATATTAGAAAAATACTGAAAAGTATATAATAAAGTGCAAAAAACAAGATAAAACCATTATAAAATTGGAAAATTAAGTTTATCAAACGTATTTGGTAACAGCAGAAAAGAACAAGTAATGGGAATTGTGCGCTATTTAGCAATATTTGAACAAAACACTACTCTGACTATTATAAAGCATTTTTTTTTGTTATCCTACATTTGACATTTGAACCACAAATATAGCCCATCTGTGGAATGTTGTTTAAAATTAACATTTGACGTTTGGAAATCGTACCATTATTGCTCTATCTGTCAAATTACAGTGCTGCCAATATTGATATTATATTATCTTTTATGTATATAGAGTAGCCGAAAAAAATAAGGTTTATTTCAAACTAACCATCAGCTTATACATAAAACTTTTATTAATAAAACTGTTGCAATGTCAATGAGAAGACGACCGCTTAGTTCAATGATTCGATTGAAACTGTTTTATTTCAAAGAAAGTACTTAAAAGCTAACAATTCATGTGAAAGATAAAACTGTAACGTATATGACGTGACAATTTTGTAAAGCGAAGGAATGCTAGCGGGTAGTGTTATATAAAAACATTAAATAAACTTTTCATAAGTATAATAACAAACAGAAGGTCGTTGCACCAAATTGCAATTGCAACTCCTGGCAGTTGCTGGTTGCATTTATGCATATAAAAACATGCACAATCTATATAATATTCTCTAAATCTTGATGTACGATATATGTAACTACAACAAGTATATCCGAAAGGTTTTGCCTAAAGGAAGCCGCATATTTATACTGACAACCCTACCCTTCCGTTGGCTTCAATTTCCAATCCAAAATCGAATGGTAAATTATTCCATTTTTCGCTTAAGCCATCACCCTACAACACCATCAATCGATTTGCGGCAAAGTGTCGGATGTGGTGTGTAGAACAAGTGATGATACTCATAAAATTTTAAATCGGCGCGGATGGGTCTGCATGTCTTCGACCACCCACTAGAGAATAGCATTCCTCTAATGGTTATCCGTAGATTTTCGGTATTACAAAGGACTGCTTTACAAACCCAGACACTTTCTTGTGCTTTTTTTTTTTTTGTTGTTTTTGTTCGTGAATGGCAATTGTACATTTTGTATGTATTCGTAGATCTGTTGAAAGGATTATGTGCCAGCGGCAGCAATGGCGTACTGTATCTAATTTCGAATGGGATAAAAAACGTATTTCTCAGGCGATATTTTTTCCCCGGTTGGAATTCACAGAACCACAACCCTGGACCGGAATTTCTTTAAACTTTGCCAAACAGTTGAAAAGTTAAAACAGCAGGAACCACTCGAGATGCTAACCACGTCCTGGTGGCATGGTTTTACATATCACGTCGATTCACATTGGATTATTCTCAACAGGAACGTGAAGGGTGTTTCGGTTGAAACAAGCAGAATTTGATACACCATCGGCACCTTGATTTCTTCCCCATACCCATTCAAAATTTAGACTGCCAACAAACGAATGCACGAAGCAACACAGACCATTTACCACCAAATCAAGCAAGGAAAAAATAAAACAAATAGAGTTATGACTAGCTAAGCAATTTCTGCGGATGGCTTACATTTTTTATGGCCCCCAACTGGAAGGATACTCCCCCCATCCGAGTCCTTTCCAAATGTGAAAATTGTCGAATTATGATGTGTTCAGCTCATCCCCGAGCAGAGCTGCGACGGGGTGGATTTGATTTATGGTTCACCTCTTTGAACTTTCAGCGAGCATTGTGTTGTTGGCTGTTGCCGCGGTTAAACCGTAAAAGACGCAATGGGATCCGCAAAGTTGTTTAAGTTTATTAGTATGTATAATTTAAAATCGTTCGACACGCGGAATGCATTTTTAAGAGGACTTTCATGCATGATGTGCATTTTCGTGATCTTCACAAGGGAAATTATTTAGGTTGGGGAAACAGCGCTTATGCAAGCGTAAGAAGTCCTTTTAATTTGCTGTTATTTTTTTAGTCCACCGACCGTCTGCTAATTAATGGATTAAGAACCATGCATGATGATGGTAATTATACAAAGATTCTTTTTAGCGAACCCTTGTGGGTTTTTGGTTCAGAAAGGTGACAAGCCCTTAAGAAAGTGGAGGACGGCTGCCTGTCGAATTAAAACAACATTTACGAGGATCTGTAAAGTAAGCAAATTTTAAAGACTTAAAATGTTTTTGAAAGGGGAGTGGTCATGTGGTGCATATTTGTATCCTTTTATGATAAATTTAGGCCCTGGGGATATATATATGAGAGCGTATATCTACCATCAGAGCGTTTGGAATTGACAAAAGTCGTGTTAGCTTAGATTTAGATAAGTTGGACCTCGGAAGCAAGTTACCGTGTCACTGAGGCCACAAGTGGTCCTTTTGTGATTTTCTCCAATTAAAGCTCTCTCATGATACCGGGCTTGGAGATGACTCCTAGTAGATTTTAGAGCGAATTTACCTAAATGTGACACAGAATGTGTTCTGTTGATTCTTCGTCGTCGTTGCATAGTCTGCAAGTGTTGTCTTATTCAAATAGTCATGAGGTATTTTTTTTTTAACTGGACGATGTCCAATGAGAAACCCTGTGACTATACGAATCTAACTCCTAGTTGGAAGTTGTTTTATACTTGTGTGGGAAATGTTTGGCCAAATAATTTTAGTTTGTCTGTTACCATCAGTTTTTGTCCAGTAAAGTTTGGCCTTGTTTTCCAGTCAGTTTTTAATATCCAGAATGGTCTTGGCATCATGAAGATCGATAGCAAAGCTATTATGCCCCGTTTATTTCTGCTATTTTATTGCATACGTGTTCACTGTGCCCTGCCACGCAATTGAGATGTACTAACTCACGATGTGAGTAGAGGGTGGGCCATCTAGTGGTTTCTTTTTGAATCATAGGTTATTTTGACACTGACAGCTGTTTCCCGCTCGAAATCTTGACAGAAAGTCAATATTATACCTCCACGGGACGAAATGAGTCGCTTTACGCTTGAAAAACGTTGGGAAACATTGAAAACTTATTTCCAAAGTGAGTGCTATGTAGCCCAAATAGTGCGGTTTTTGAAAAGCAGTTTTGGCCTAAATGAAGGACCCACCACGCCTGTTGTAAGCAAGTTTGTGCAAAAAGTTCGTGAGACAGATATGCTGGTGGACAGCACTCCTGGTCGAATGTCCGTGTTGTAGCCGAGAGAGTGAGACTCAATTCACAAACATCAACAACTCACCATTGATCTTAACAGCTGAACATTTCACGCACTGCCTGAGGAGCTAACCGATTTTTTTTTACTGAAACTGAAAACCTCGTTCATGCACGCCATGCCACAATCGATTCCCAAATCATGTTATCAGCCGTCTTGGCGATGTCAATTGGCCGCTTCGGAGCTGCGATTTGACCCCTTTGGACTTTTTTTTTGTGGGGAACCGTGAAGGACCGAAGAACGATTCGAGCACTTAAGGCCAGTATCATCTAAGTAAACCGTGGGCTACAGCCCGAAAGCATCAACAAGGTCTTGGAAAATTGGATTGACAGACAGCGCTACTGTGAAGCCAGCCGAGACAGCCACTTCCACGAGGTTGTGTTCCATAATAAATGCGAATGTTTGCTCTTACTAATAAATCCATAATACATGGAAAAAAATTAATTTTGTTCATTTTATTGCATATTTCAAAATTAACTTGTATTTGGTCCACCCTGTATATAGTTGCACGCAATCCCAACTAGTTTTGATGTTTTGTCACAGTCACAGGTTAACGGTCTTATTTGTACCGAAATGGATAATGGAACTAAAGCAATGCGGATAATTGAAAGCTGAAAATTACTTATGGAAATTTTTTTATTCATAAATTACATTTATTTGAACTAACAAAAACATATATACAGTCCACGACGGATATAGGACATCTAAAATTCAAACAAAAATTTTTTTTTATATCCGAGTTGTTATGCGAACAGTCACAAGAAACAAATTCTGCGGTGTTTCCAGTTGCATTTCATATAACCAATTTGTTCTTATGTAAGTATTTCTTATACGTATCCGCCATGGACTGTAGTCAGATATTAAAATGTTCCAGCAAAAATAATCAAATGCCGATATTACATATACTGCAAAATATAATTGCGTTCCGTGGAGACTACAGGCATTCAGCAAACATCGGGGTTTCCTGGTGAGTTCCTTACTTAAATTTTGTTTCTGTTGAAAGCTGTCGAATTTTGGATAATGTCTGGACTGAAAGCGCCGAAAGCACAATGTATAGAACTTTGTTGGTGTGATTGTCGAAAGTTGGGTGAGTTTTGTTGATTTATTCATATAACTTTGTTGTTGAAAGTTGGTTTAAGTTTCTTCTGGAATTTTAAATGATTGGTACATTATGGGGAGAGGAGGGTGGGTACCAAATTTATGTTGTTAATGCCGTAAAAGATATTAAAGGGTGGAAACAGTTTTGTTGTACCTGAATGGAGTTTTAAGATTTAAGTTTAGTACGCTGCTCGAGCTAAGTTGTCGCTCCCATACAAAATTCCCTCCAAAATTTAGCTGAGCTAAATCTTAGCGCACCCATTTAGCTGAGTGGTACGCAGCTCGAGCTAAATAATCAATTGTTAATTGTTTCGGAATGTACTTCATGTGTCTGTCAAAATTTATCGAGCCCATTAATGGGTCGGGACATTTTCTGAAACTAAATTGTGACAGATCGTTGTGTATTTGTTGTTCTGTTGCGGAAAAGTATGCAAGGATGACATTTCTTAATTATTACATGGACGAGAAGCACCTAGAATCAGAATTAGTTGAAATAAGATAGAATTACATTATTGAAGGAAGTGTTTACCAAGAACAGCTGTTTCTTGTGACACTTATCCGCATCGTTCTCTATGTCAAAACTTAGCAAGGACTTTGGCTGATGTTTGGAGAGAAAAGTTGGAGACCAGGGGGTCAATTCTCGTTCAGTGAAAGAGTCAATCGAATAAATCGTTTTCACATTCGCTTCAATACACTGCTTTCATTTTTTCGATTCACTCAGTACTAAAAAGCAATTCTCGTTCAATAAACGAGACTATCGTGGTGAATTTAATATCGCACACTTTGTTGTAAGATATCAGGTTCTCAATTTTCAATCTTTCACTAAAAACATTCACTTAAAAATGAGGAAATGACAAAGAAATTATTCATATGAATATTTTTGAAGTTTGGTTTCACATTTTCGTAGAACGGGAATCAAAATCCCGATGAAAACATTTTCATTTCACTTTTTCACGGAACCATAATAATAGACCCCAGATAAAAATTTAGTTTAGCTCGAGCAGCGTACTACGCTTTAATTTAAATCTGAAGCTAAAAAAAAAAGTTTTTTGAGACAACAATTTAACTTTTATTTAAGAAAATCTAAAGAAAAAATTGGCTTTGCAAAAAAATAAATAAATAACCTATTAAAATGTAATAATTAAGCTTAGTATGCTCTTCCAGGAAAGCTAAAATTAAGCCCCTCTCCAATGTTTCTCTCCACCACTTCGCTTAACGTTCGCTTAATTTTGACAGTGTAAGTTCCGTCAAAAAAAAATACCGTCTTGGTAAAGCTGATTGACATTGTACAGTTTCTTATTTGTTTTTCAGCCCCCTCCTCAAAAACCTCTTCCATTACTCCTCGTTAAAATATTCCATTTCTAAAAGAAATTAAATTAGCAACAACGAATTTCTAACCAATCTCCATACTGTTAATTTGCTTTCGTTTGAAATGTTGTTGCGAATACCAATATTTTCTCGGATCTATCAAAATTTGTCTGTGGAAAAAAATATTTTGTATTTTTCGTACAGTGGCATACAAATTTACCTTGAACTGCTTACTGCTTGGCTTAACTGCTTTGCTTAATTTTATCTTTGGAGACATTTTTGTATGGGAGCTTAATTTAAGCGCGAGCAGCATACTAGACTTTAGCTATGAATTCAGATCAGCAAAATCCATTAAATAAATATCTACGAAAAACAGTTTCTCATAAATTGTTCCCGTTAGGAGTTTTTTTTTAACTTCGATCTCAGCAAGGCAAATAAAGTAGGATTTTCAGCACACAATTACAACAACCACTGTGAGTCCTCAAAGTGTCAAGTAGAGCGTGCACCTAGTTGTTGTAATTGCGTGCTGAAATCCGTTAAAAAACGGGACTATTCTGTATTTGATAGAATTGATAGTAATTCATCGAATGAACAGCGCTGGTCGTATATTTTCGAAAAGCAACTGCATAGTTTAACATACAGTTTAGTCTTTAGTGTATTTCAGTTCATATTCATATCTATATGTCATAATTCCACTTCATTTGATCGAAGAAAAAATGCGCAAGATAAGTCGTAGAAATAATGTCAATTTGTTAACTTCTCGATTCCAATCGCAGAAATGGCACCATTCAATGAATCGCTTGTTTGCAGGAATAGATTTAAATATGAACATGTTTCATGCTTCTCCCATACATACTCAACGAAAGTGTTTGCTAATTTATCGTGCTATAAATGAAACCAAAACACGATTAAGACATATTTATAACCATAGACAACTCATGTTGCCTCTAACCACTGCGACTGGCTTGCCACCAATGGAGACGCATTCCAATTCGATTTATGAGTTCTCCCTTGTCACCAGGTGACTGCATTGTAGTATTTTTGGGGCTTTAGCAGACACCAACATTGTTAGTGTAGCGAATCTCGAGGGGAAACCAATGTGTTCAAATAGACATAGTTTTATTTATAAAATTCTGCACCAAATGATACTGTATGGTACAATATGTTTCGACGTGACCTCCTGTAGCCTAAACGGCTTGATCGATTTTGAAGAGTGAGATGTCACTACACTCATATTATTCATATTATATTCATATAACGATGAGAGAAAAAAAGTTGAAATAAAAAAATTTAAAAACCCCAATTGACTGTGAAAAGAACTAAAAATATATGTACAAGGCACATTAAAGTATACCTAACTAAGTATTTGACAGTCGGAGGCTACGCCATTTTTTGTATACCTACTTGTATATTTGTCTTATTCACATCTTTTTGGCTATTTTTTCACTCAGTCGAGTTTTCTTTAATAAACTTTTTAACGAAAGAAAGTTAGAAATGAATTTCCAAATTAAGTGATTTTTTTATGCCTTTTCCAAAGCTTAACCAAATATATTGCAGTTTGTAACCGTAATTATTATTCAATTCAATTTCCGATCCCACTTTGTTTTCTCTTTAACTTTGCGTTTTTTTTTACAAAAGAGTCAAATAAATTTAAATTGTTAAGGGCGGTTTGCTCATACGACTCTTAACGATTGAAGTTCTACTTAAATACTTATGGGCTACTTTTTTCAGAGCATAAACTTTCATATAAGAGTTTATGTGGCACTTAAATTCGCTATGAGTTGTATCAGCAAACGGCCCTAAGACATTTATGTATTCAGCGGAAGCAATTCCTCAATCAAACGGTAAACTGAGAGGAGTTTTGTAAAATATAAAGTACTACTGCGCTTCAAAATGAATACCTAGTGCTGTAAGGGGAATCAATAGAGAGGGAGAACCGAAGCATTCTTATCCAGTGTTGCCATTCTGACCGGATTCCGGTCATACCTGACCAAAATCTTCTCCCTCTGACCGGATTTTTAACCGAACGAAAAAATTCTTTAACCGGAAAACCTTTTTCTTGACCTGAAAGATAATATTGTTCTATGACTAGACATAAAGGTCAAATTTCTATAATTTGAATGATATTTGGCCATACTTAACGAACACACTCACAATTGCATACAGAAACCAATTTATTGTGAATAATCCAGGTTACAGGGGATCCTCGCGGCAGTTTCATTTGAATGCTCCCACCTAGTGTCACTGAGGGTGTGCATTCAAACAAGGCTGAAGTGACTAACATTTAGAATATTTTGCAATTTCGGTTTTGGTTTCACTAAATTCAAACGCCGACGTGGAGTGGAACGTTCCTTTTTCTGCAAAACGTTGTGTTACAAAGTTTTTCAATGTTTTTTGTTGTTGTTTTATAAACTTTAATTAAGATTAATTTAGAAAAATAAGAAAAAAACTATATGCATATAATATAATATCATTTTTGTTTTAAATTTTTAGTTAAAATATATTATTATTCCATTTTTGACCGGACTTCTGGTCAAAAATTCTTATTTTATCTTTTGACCGGATTTTCTGACCGAATTTAAAATAAATAAACATCGGTCATTCGGTCAGATTTGACCGGATTCATTATTTTTTAGTGGCAACATTGTTCCTATCAATCCTTGTTATGTTTTAAACTACCCGTTGCGGTCTCCTGGTAATTTATGTCATCAACAAGCGACTTCCAAAGGTCAGCTCGATGTTTCCCCAACTATGTAATTAAATACTCCCAATTCCAGTATATTAAGGTGAATATTTCGGACACAATTCATACGCGAGACTGTTCATAAAACAAAACTTGTATATCATATCTATACCAATCGACTTGTCCGAATTCCAAAGGTAAATTGGCTCTCTAATTATATTATGTCAAATATACATTTTTACATAAATGACAACAGCTACCACGATAAAAAAAAAAAACTATGTCATAGATAAAACGATTTCTAAAAGCAGACAAACAATTTTGGACTCACAATTTGAAAGAATGTAACGCTTATCAGGCATGGTTTCCGCTCACATACTTAACGGCCGCCACGGTGATTCATTACGCCTTTATATGGACTTGAAATTATTTACATAGCGCAGGCGACCTTAAAATTGCTACAAAAAATTAATTACGCACTCCAATCTGAATTTGGCTAGCCATTGTCATTTGGCAAGTGGGTAGATACGTGTACCTACACATAATTGCTGTTGTAAAAGCTATTGCATGCAACGCGACACCATTGGCGCTTCTGTGAAGTGAAATTAAAATTCCGCTTCAGCTAGGCAACAAAGTGCCTTACAGACGTCGCTGTCGAACTATCTATGCCCACTCAATTTGGAGTCCATAATTTATCTGAAGAACGTGCGATTTTCATTATTGACTTCCTTCCGTCGAGAGGGCAATCTTGTCTCGTGACGAGTGCAAGACGAAACCTCTGCAGAAGAACACTTAATATATCATGCGCCCATCTTGTATATGTTAAAAATATGCGCGGCAAAGTATATCATACTGGATCGCGATGCACGCAGCTAGCAGAAGGAGCGTGTGCCGGCGTAAAAGTATTTTTAATACTTTCCATCTGGCATAGCGATGCAGTGCATGTGGAATTTGTTACTGTAAGGTCATTTTCAATTTCCCATTACCGCCACTGTTCGCAGTGATTTGAATTGCAAGCATGCTCTGGAATTTCTCTTTCACGCGTAATTATTAGGAGCAGCTGAATGCAGGAATGGCTTCCGAACCAAAGGAGGAAACTATTTCCATTACATTGGGGGAATCACCCCTATAACGCAAGCTTTGTCTGCTTCCCCCGTAAAAGATAAAGATTTCACCTTCTGACATATTCGCATATACATATGTATAACGTAGCTCCTGTTGTTCTAAGAAACACTAATTCCCGTCTTTCATGGTGGGTGGCAGCCAAAATGTTGTTTTATTTTACATTTAAAACAGCTTATAGTCCGATCGTCCTCGAAATGGGATTCTTGTTCTTATAATTTAATTTTTACCCATTGATTTTTTGACTGCTGAACAAAATCGCATTCGTGTTATTCGATCATGAACAGCATTACGCATTCACATCATGTGCGATAACGTAAATCATATTGGGGCGGCTACTAAAAGGTTTTTGTTCTTAGAGTACCTACACCAACCCATAGGTCTCTGCTCAAAAACGTCTAAGAAAGCAGCCATAGGTAGCACGAAACTACGTATTTTTCCCATTAATTATTCAAATCAAGCAGCATATTGCGATACAACGTGGAAAACAATAAGATTATACGCGGAATTGTTGATTATCTAGAGAAAACAGCAACACGACAATACGATCTTGTGCGATCACAGAAAAATACATGTATAGCTAACAAAACAAACGGCACAAGAAAACGTATTTAAACGCAATATTGTCGTTAAGCATATCGCAATTTAATTGAATCGTATTCGTTCCTAATGCGCCATAGTGCTGCCAGCTCTGTTCAATAATATAATTTACTGTGACCACTGTTTGTTAAGTTTTTGTATTCAGTTGTGGTCAACTGATGTAATGGGTCTTTGATGAAGCGCTTGATTGGGCTCTTGAGTGCATTTGAATAGCCAGGCACTTGATTTACTGTGCACCTTATTTGGGCGTTTCGCTGGAAGAAGAACAAAGCCAAAAGCAAATACGAAAGAATTTCGTTTGAATTTTTAATGAAAGCGGGCCAAGTTTTTCATTCGACGACGAAGCGTCCACCGGATAATTAAGTTCGGCTGGGAGACACGTGATTTGGTTTGCACTGATAAGTGTTGACGCGTAATGGTTCGTTAAGGCAATTGCCTGCCTTATAAAGGGTACGGAATGACGGCTACATAATTTGATTTATTTATCGATCGATCGTGGCATTTTATTTAACAAAAATATATAAGCTCAGTCGAGCTCAGGTTTATAAGCCGTCGTCAAAATGTTACCCACATTCTCCGTTCAAACTGCTTTCGATTGCATATGGAAAGGACCGACCCTGGAGACATTGGCAACAATTTTTCGATATTTTTTTTTTTTTTAACTACTTAAGGAAATATTTCATTACTTAAATAAAGTGGCATAGCAATTTTTGGGAATAATATCGTACTCGGGGTGCCCCGTTTCAAGGTTAAAATCGTGCTGTGAAATATCTATGGGTTTAAGTTGTATCTAAAGTCCTTCCAAGATGTCCGATGGCGAGCTCTAACACAGTGAATCGCTGTTTACTAAAAATACTAAGAATTTGTTAACTTGATGAGTTCAACCTTTAAAATATGGTTTTTGATTCTCCGGAAGGTTGCCACTCGCAGTTTACATCTTCATAACAGTATATTTCCATAGAAAGGTAACGTTACGGTTACCAACATAAGGTTTTTGGGTATTAATTCTCCGCTTTTCCATTTGTATGATATTTCAATATTAAACTAGACGCAATGTTTGCATTAGAATGAATGAATGAATAGAGTTCCAACCAAACTGTTCATTTTATCGACAATTATAATTATAAATACCTGATTTGGCCATAAATAACTAAAGAGTCTTTCGTTAGCGACTTGACAACTTAAAACTTTCAATGTGAACGCACATTTGAACCGATTACCGGACAATCGATGTCAGAATATTCATTAAAATCAACATTTTCATCATGGTGAAGTACACAAAGGCACAACGTTCACAAATAATTAAAAGTTACTACCAAAATTCCGAGTCAGTGGTCGCAACTTTAAGAGCGTTAATGCCAATTTTCATCGCATTTTTGGTTAAAAGGCTTCGTCAATGAGCAAAATATGCAGTACTGGACAGGTGCACACCATTATGTGCTTCACGAAACAGCGGCTGAACTCCAAAACGCAGTACTTCTGCATTACTTCTGCATCCAGCGTTCCAAACGCAAACGGATTATCATGATGCAATGCATACTTTTCCAAAACGCAATGTGAACGCAACAACTGCGCAAACAAAAGCAAACAGAGCTTCGGTAATGATTATGATGCAAATGAAATTTGACAGTTGCCAATATTACTTTGGTTTGCAGTAACAACTGCATAACAAATGCAAAGCAGCGCAAAAGCATTCGTAACCTGGCATCAGAAAAGCAATGTGCATTCACAATGCGCATTTTTTTGACGTTTTGAATTCAGTTAGCACTGTATCCGCAAAAACTCACTGTTTGGTGCGGTATTCATGCCGATGGCGTCATTGACCGCCACGTTACGGTAAATGGTATTCGCTACAGAGACATGTTGGAACGTTATTTCTTCGAGCAATTCCATGAATTGGATGATATGTGGTTCCAACAAGACTGTGCCACCGAAAGCCACACAGCGGGTACAACAATCGAGTTATTGAAGATTCAGTTCTCCATTCATAAATGTTTTGAAAGTAATTCAAGCCAATACAATTTTTTTAAGATATCTCAAGTAGTTTGCATTTTGTTTAAAAAAGAAGTTGTCAAGTCCGTAATGAAAGACCCTCTATATCAAGGATTAAAAAATGGTTGGATTGTGGCTCGAAAGTAATTAACTTTGGCGCTCGGCCTACCCTGCGCAGATATCTGTGATACCATCAATTCAGGTAGTCGATAGTATTTACACTTTTGAGTACGCACACACAAACAGACACTGATTTTTATAGGTTTATAATAGATGTGCCAATGAAATAACAAATTGTTGATTGTCACTGTTTTTAGAAACAAATAGTATCTGAGTTTCTACACACAACAGTAGGAAAGGGGTTATGTGGTTTGAATGTGCAATTCGAGACTAAGTGCTCTGGGACTTTTGTACAACTGAAAACAGAAATCATTTGTTTTAATAGTCAAATAGCTTCCCATTACCTTAAAGCTGGGGTCGAATCGACACATGCGTCAACGAGCTATAAGTTCACGGAATTAGACCGATTTTACCCACGAAACAAAAACAAATTTCGTCACGTATAACTCGTTCACGCAAGACACGATTCGACCCGTGATTTCAAAACTAGGTGCAAGTTTCCACAATCGTGAGCCACTACGCTCGAGCTCCAGTTCCACAAGTCTTAGACCTTGAATACAACTTTCAATATCCAACGAATAAATACACAAAAAAAAAAAAATTCTCGTTCAAATTAATTTTATTAACATTTTGTTTGCAATTTATGAAAGAAATAGAAGTATAGCCATTTGTTCGTAAGAATGTTTGTATTAAATAATTCATTTGATCTTAATCTCAATATTTTAGTATACATCATACAGTTCTAACAAAAAAAAATCCTACATTTCATTTTGTTTAAGATAAAATATTTACATTAAGTATATTGAAGCAAATTGCTCTTAAATAATATATAGTTAAATTTTATTACATACATGTTTAAACTTTTATTTATAACACTACATTATATACAAGAAAACCGTTTATTTCGTAATTAAATAAGCAGCAGCCATTTAAAAAAGGATATTTTGCTCAATTGCATTAGAAGGAGTGACGACGTCGAAATTACCTCATTTTACTTCAAAATGTCGGTAAATAAACATTAAATATATTATTAATAAAAATAGTTTTACAACAAGTCAACAAAATATTATAATATTTTTTTTTTGTACATCGTTTACTTATAGCAACGTTCATTTGCATTCAAATGATTTTTCTATTTAAAGGATCCAAGATCGTTTGTATATATGTCTCCTTTTAAATCAGTTCGACTTTAATAAATGGCTTCAGATACTCGGATATGACATTTGACATCACTTTATGTCCTTGATGTAAGCATAGATCAAACGAAAGTTCATCCTTTCGAACTGGTTTCTTCAATGTACACGTTGCCCAGTTGGGTGGGCTTGATGGTTTGATGTTTATCAGCTGAAAGAATATAAATGCAGACGTTTAAAAAAATGCAGTCCGAACAAAAGGAAATGAAAAGGAAAGACAGTTTAAAATTCAACACGTTAAATCGTTTTCATGCTGTTTCCTAGGAAATTGATACGCAATTTTTCAGTCAATCAAATCTCTGTTGACAGTTCCGCATGACAGGTACCTATCTATTCGACACGACAGGTTTCGGAACAAATTAGCATATCCGCAATAAATACATACACAGTTATGTGAAATTGCATTTATGTTATTTTCATTAACTGTTTGGTGAACAACCTTTTTGCCTGTAGTTTCGCACGAAAATTCATATTTCGCTGTGGGACGTGACGTGCAAGTTTAATTTTCTGTAAGTGTGACACAAACACCACACATTTCCCTTGCGATGAAGGAACGTCTCATGCAATTAATCAAAAAGTCAGAAACTGTGGTAGTATATATAGTATCAATTGTGACAAGAGTGTAGTAATATTTTAAAAATGCGGACGACGGAGTGCATTCGAAGAATTTACGTCGAAAGTTGTTTTCTTTTTCTCGACTGAATATTAAAGAAGTAAGTACAGCTAGTCAAACATGCAGCTGGTATGTAGGTATAAGATGCGTTCAGATTGTGTTAACCACCAAGGCAGGCACTGGGGTTGAAGATCTATAAAGATGATGGACGATTTTACATTGCAACTTCAATACTTTTAACTTTTACCAAAACAATTGCATATCGCATTCTCAAAAAAGAAATAGTTGAAATTATTAGGCAAAAAACGAGTATTCGTTGTTAAAAACTACCGAGATGAATACTGTTTGAAATAACACACTTTATCAGTTATTATTAACCAATATTCTAGAGTAATATCAACCAAAGAAATTGATTTGGTTAAATACCGCAGAGTTAGTTTGTCACCGAGTCAACTTCCGTTAAAAATAACCGATTTATTAATTTGTCCCAAATATTCACCGTCGTAAATCTTATATGGAACTGGTCAATTAGTGATAATATGTTGTTAGCTTCCAACATGATTAAAGATTTTGAATACTATTTCATAGATTCTCTTCATTCACTCAACCTGAACCAAATAAATAGAATTCCAAATGCTTTAAATAAAATATTAGATCTTATCTTTGTATGTAGTGAGTATCTTAATTGTAAAGTCTCGACAGTTCCTTTTTCACTATTAAATAAGTCTATTCACCACAAAGAATTATTTGCTGAAATTGAATTATATATTTTCTCGTCTAATGAATCTAAAAAAGGTTTTAAATCTTATAACTTTAAGAAGGCTAACTTCATTGAACTAAACAGTTTTCTTGAGTCTTTCAATTGGTCGCATGAATTTTTAAATTTAAATCTAGAACAAATGTACTTCAGATTCAAATCAATTATATTTGATAGTTTCTTTAAATTTGTTCCTCTTTCTCGAGGGTCAGAATCGAAGAAACTACCGTGGTACAATGATCATTTAACAAATCTTAAAAATGTCAAACGTAAAGCTTTTAATAAATATAAGAATACTAATAATGAGTTAGACTATGCAAAATTTAGCAAATTGAGAAAAGATTTTTCTATTCTTAATAAATTCCTCTATAGGTGTTATATTATGAGTATTGAAAGTAATATCAAGTCCAATAGTAGCTCATTTTGGTCATTTGTCAATACTAAGAGAAAGTCTTCTGGATATCCGAAAAATATGTCTTATAAGAACTCAGATGCTTCGAATATTACTTCGATTCTGGATTTATTCGCAGATTTTTTCCAATCCGTTTATTTAAATCCAAATAACTTAAACAAATCATATTTCCCCAATATACCAAGTAAGGTTGATATTGGCGCGCTAAGTTTAAGTATTGATGAAGTTCTCGGAGAACTCCAGTCACTGAAGCCTAAAATCAAACCTGGTGCGGATGGTATACCAGCTTTATTTCTAAAGAACTGTGCCAACACACTATGCTTTCCTTTGCTCTGCATTTTCAACAAATCGCTCTCCGAAGGTATCTTTCTTAACGAATGGAAAACTTCATATCTTATTCCAATTCATAAATCTGGCTCCAAGAACTTAATAGAAAATTACAGAGGAATCTCTAAACTATCCTCTATTCCCAAATTATTCGAAAGCATTGTGAAATCAAAATTAGAGTTTTTAACCCGTGAATCCTTATCCGAGTTACAGCATGGTTTTATCTCTGGGCGCTCTACAACAACAAACATGGCCCTTTTTTCATCGTATGTTATTGAGAATATTGAGGGAAAGAGTCAAATTGATGCAATTTACACCGATTTCAGCAAAGCTTTTGATTCGGTTAATCATTTTAGCTTACTGCGAAAACTCAAATTATTTGGTTTTCACTCTACACTTCTAAGTTGGATCTCATCTTATTTAACAGGTAGATCACAAAAAATTGTAATCAATGATTCTTACTCGCAATCTATTAATTGTATTTCGGGTGTTCCTCAGGGAAGTCATTTGGGTCCCCTTCTGTTCAATATTTTCATAAATGATATAACATCTGCTATAAAATATTCGCATTGTCTTTTATATGCTGACGATCTGAAATTATTCCTTAAGATTAATAGTGTTGATGATTGCCGCCTACTGCAATTAGATATTGATAATATTTCAGAATGGTGTATTTTAAATTGTTTAAAATTAAACATAAAAAAATGTAATGCTATCTCATTCTATAAGATGCATAAGCACATAAACTTCGTTTACCAAATTGATTCAGACCCACTCTCTCGTGTAGTAAAAATTAAGGACCTTGGTATAATGCTTGATTCAACTTTGTCTTTTAAAAGTCATATTGACTATATGATTGCACGAGCTAATTTACTAGTTGGTTTCATTAAGAGAAATTGTATTGATTTTTCTGACCCACACGCTTTGCTTTCTTTGTACTTATCTCTAGTTAGATCGTTACTCGAATATGCGGATATTATCTGGAACCCTACCTTGAAGACCTTTTCTGAACGTATTGAAAAAGTCCAAAGACGTTTTTCAAAGTTTATATTTTATAAAATGAAATGGGCTTTCATCCCGGAATATAAGGCGCGTTGTTTATTTCTGGGAATTAAATCACTGGAATCTAGAAGATGTATGCATGGTATAACGTTCGTGAGGGATATTTTGAATTATCATGTTAGATGCCCTTCCCTACTCTCCAAAATACCACTTTATGCACCATCAAGAGTTTTGCGTCCCAAGGATTTGCTATTTGAGCATTACCACAGAACAAACTATGGTAGTAATGAGCCCATCTGTAGATGTATAAGACATTTCAATGAAGTTTGCCAAAATATTGAATTAAGCTGGACAAGAGATTTGTTCAAAGCTATACTTGTTTCAATATTTATATTCTAACGATATTTTTTTCCTTTTATTGTAATTTATTTTCCTATTTGTTTTCTTTTTTTTATTTTTTTTCTTGTTATTATCTAAAGAATATCTATAATATTATTTCTAAAATCTGTTAGCCTAAGCTTGTAGATAAATAAAATAAAATAAAATAAAAAAATAAAGTATAGATTTTTTTACAAGCTTCATATAATCACTATTCACACACGGATGAATAAATAATTGTTTGACTGACTGTATATGCACGATCCAAACTAGCTCATTGTTTAATTTATTAGATTTGCCTTAATGTGTACATGTCGTAAATTCAAAATATCAACACTCGTGTGACGTTTTTACTTACCAATCAAAAGCATTTGTTGCGGCCGCACATTTTGAATTTTTAACGAACTCGCGTCTTCAATATAAAACGTACCACCCTCCAGACCCTGCACTTCGGCTAGCCTCGCCATTAGTTTCGCTGACAACTCCTCGACATCTAAACGAAAAGAGTAAAAACAAAAATTATACAACAAACCAAAATATGTATATGTAGCGAAGCAACTTGACTTTCGTGTGTTTGTTTTGTTTTTCATGTCTGCAAATCTGAATGGATTATCGTTGACATAATATGACAAACAGCATATTTAGCAACACCACAGGGTTGTTCAGTGTCATATACACTCAAGAACGCAGATTTTTAAAATAAAAACCAGAACACAAAATTATCCCAAGGGAGTAAGTGCATGTATACATAACTTACAGCATCTGGAGTAAACGGATTGTCTGGTGAATGGCTCGTGTTATATATATTTGACGTTCGAGCGAGTTGTGCTATTTTTAGGGTCACATATAATCAATTTTCCGGTTTCGTTTCGCAGAATAGGAGAAACTGAAAACGATCGTGAAACAATCAATGCACGAACCATAAAGTGAGCAGATGAGGCACCAGCTCTCAGCACGCTCCCAAGTCGCCCACAGTTCCTATACGGACACGCGTCTAATTGTTTATTCTTCGCCTTGGAAGTCGTATTCTTGAAAATTAGCTGATGCGCAAAATGTTCGAAATGTTCATTTTCTAGAATATTGCGATTTGAAAAGTGTTTTCTATTATTTGTTCCTCTCTTTGAATAAACAGGTCAGAACTCAGAAAGGAACTGCTAACAAATTAAAAATATATACACACATTTACCAGCAATTTATTCTGAGGGTTGAGATTTTAGTTTATAACGAAGAAAACACGGCTGTTTATGTATACAGTAATGGCAGTGGCGAAAAAGTTAAAAATAAAGAAAACACAATTTTCGTTCCTCCTGTGAACTTTGAACGATTCTGGTGGATGAGTTTATGTATATAAGTATAGTGAATGGTATAACTACTGAATGAGATGTGCATCTGATTTTAAATTACAAACTCAATTTATCATCCCCATGAACGTTGAAGTTGTTTTACAGTCGAAACTGGCTCAGTGGGACCTGGTTAAGTGGAATACCTCTATTAGTCGGCTTAATACCGGCGGACCTTCGTTTTTCCTCTTTAAGTGAAACTTTTTCCACCTCACTTAGTGAAAATTATGTATTTTATAAAATAACCCCTTGATAAATTTATTTATTCTAACCTCTCTGTTGGGGATGGCGATGTGCCCGCTACGGTGTCTGGTATTTTGTGACGGTCTCACAACCCCACTCAACTCATCCTCGCTGTGTGTAACAGACAGACAAAAATTGTATATTTTCGCTACAAATATTTGCATGTGATTGCCGAAACATGACGACCAATTGGGGTTGTTTTCGTCCACGTCGCCCTTCTATCCGCAAAAGCAGTTTAAGCCTCCTTAACGGCTATATTAGTCACTCTGGGTTACACAAATCAGACTTAAGTTTATTTTGGACCCGATCTTTTCACCCGTATTTTTTAAACCCGACAATTTAAATCTGTATCCAAGATATTCACTGAAAAGAATATACTAAAGGTACCTACTATTAAACACAAATTTAAAACACTTAAAACCCATTTTCCCCCTTTTTAAACCTAAGTTATGTCAATTTTCACAAAAAAAAATACATTCGCTTTTTGTCAATTGCAAATTAATTTGATTTGTTGTGTGCCCAGTTCCATTTTTGGGTGCATTAATTATGTCGAAAACAAGCGTAAAATGAAAAGTAGTGGCGACAAAGACAACAGCAGCAGTGATCTCGAAAATGAGTTTTTTTATAGTTTATAGTTTATTTATTCACATTCAAATTTATGTATTTACAAAAGTCTTACCCGCAAAGCAGAATGCTTATCTGCAGGTGGTTACAAACAATATTAAAATTGAAGTACATAGATAGTTTCAGATTCCGTTTTTATCAGATTTTAGCTTAACATTATTACATTTATGAATATGTTTTAAGTCCAATTCAAAGTGAACAATTTAACAATCAAATTCAATAATTTTCCTACTGAACATAGTAAAAATCAAGCAAATATTTTTTCATTTCTTTTTTTCTTTTTTTAAAATTTAATAGGTTTATTATGTTTTGTGGGATTGAATTCATTGTTTTAGGAATCACGCATCTCAATTCACGTTTTCCGTATATATTAAAATGTGCAGGTACTTCAAGCATCCCCTGTGCTCGTCTTCTTGTGTTTTGGTTGTGTCTTATTGGCTGAAGAAATCTTGGATCATTCATGTAGTGTTGTAGTAACGTCATCTGATATATCGCATTAACGTCTAGAACTTTAAAACATGAGTTAGGTTGCCTAAGAACCTTAATAAGGCGATGTTGGATGTTTGATATCTTATCAAGATGTGATTTTGAAGCATGACCCCATGCCAGGATCCCGTATCTTATTCTGGATTCAGCAAGCGAGTAGTACACCTGTTTCTGCACGTCGAGGTTAGAATATTTTTTGAGGTATACCATGGCGAAAAGAGCACTTTTCAGTTGGAGTCGTAGAACATTGATGTGCTGCCGCCAGAGAAAATGGTCGTCGATGGTGACTCCCAAGTATTTAATTGGCAACGATCGTTTCTATGAAAAATATTGAAAGTTTCCTCGCACTTAGATGAGTGGCGTATATGCATTACTTTTGTTTTTCCAACATTAATAATTAATCCTTGGTCATGACACCATTTTGAAAACGCATCGAATTCTTCTTGAATTATTTCCAGGGCTGAGTTAAAACTTTTATGTTTAACGACAATAGCTATGTCATCCGCATAGGCATAGGCAGTACACCTTTTAAATAAACGCAAAAGCTCATTTGTATATAAAATAAACAAAATCGGGCCTAATTTGGAGCCTTGAGGGACACCAAATGATATTGGCCTTTCATTACTAACTGTATTCGACACTTTTACTCTAATTTTCCTGTCAGTAAGATAGCTTTTGATCCAGTTTGCTAGTGTTCCTCTTACACCAATTCTATTGAGACTTTCCAATAGCTTTAGATGAGTTAAGGTGTCAAATGCTTTGCTGAAGTCGACAAATATAACAAGCACATGCAGGTTTCTATTAAGGGCCGCATTAACGGTATTAGTAAACTCTCCTAATAATGCTCCTGTACTCTTGTTTCTCTGAAACCCGTACTGATTCGGGTGCAACAATTTATGCCTTTGAATGAAATTTATAAGCCGATTAACAATGACTTCTTCTAGGCATTTCTCAACTGCCGAAAGTATTGCGATTGGCCTATAATTCTCAAAATGTTTTTTGGTACCTCCTTTAAAGATTGGCCTAATGATTGAAGTTTTCATTAATTTTGGGACATAGGCTTGTTCAATACTACGGCTAATAATTGTTTGAATAATTCGCGCAAGAAAAGAGGCATTCATTTTTAAATCGATAGGTCTTATGTTGTCCACTCCGGAACCTTTTTTGCGTCTAAGTTACATAGCATTAGAAATATTTCTTGTTCGCTCGGTTCTTCGATGAATATGCTCTGCTGCAGATGGAAGTTCTCGTGGTTCGACGTTTTTTCATTGCATATATGCATGATCGACGAAGTTTGATCAGAGAACTGACCTGCAAACTTCTCCACAATGACATTCAAATTATCGTCACTATTGCATAAATTGATTTTGATGACTTCATCAACTGAGGGTTTTTTTCTTCCTAAAAGATCATTAATTATATTCCATGTTTTTCTAGGATCGTTTTGGGAATTTTTGAATTTTTGTTTGTAGAAATTGGCTTTGGTATTTTGAATATTTTGGTTTACAAAATTTCGGAAACGCTTATATTCAGTTTCGTAACTTTGACATCTTGGGTTATTTTTCCATTTCCTATAGAGTTCATCTCTTCTTCTACACATTGCAATTATCTCGTGTGAAATCCATGGTTTTTGTTGGCGTTTTCGGTCGGCTGTCTCTATTTTGCTAGATTTAGCGTATATTCTGTTCATGACATTTACGAAATTATTATACAGAACTTCGACATCATCTTCATCCGTCATATTCTGCCAATTAGTCTGCTCAATAAGCTCATTAACTCGTTTTGAGTTAATATGTACAGTATTAACTTTTGGATTCGGTCGGTCATTGCTTAAGTCTTTAGTTGCGTACAAAACTGCAAAGTGATCAGATAAGTCAGTTTCAATAATAGCTGAGTGTATTTCAAGTTGAGTGATGCTGACATAAATATGATCAAGAAGAGTAGATGTATTTCTTTTTATATCAACACGTGTGGACTCCTTGATTACGTTTATGAGACCATTTGAGGCCATCATTTCCATATATCTTAGAACAAGTGAATCATTCCTATCATTAGTGTTTATGTTAATATCACCTAAGACTATGTTTTCTTTATTTTCATCTATAATTTCGTTGATTTCTTCAATAAATCTTTGGGCATTAAGACTAGGTCGCCTATACAGTGCATGAACGTATTTTTTTATTCCATTATGGGTTATTTCTAAATGCATGCCTTCATAGTTGACTGGTTTTGTAGGTATTATATCATAGCTAATACTATTTCTGATATATATCGCCACACCTCCCCCTTTCATACCTTCACGATTTATAAACTCTGGTTTGAATCCGTCGATGTTATAAAAATCATTTTTGTTTTTGGGGATATTTATTTCATTTAAAACTAGAATATCGACGTAACAAAGTATGTTTTCAAATTCTGCTAGGAAATTGTCCCATGTTTTTGTTATAGATCTTATATTAAAGGACACACAACAAAAATTCATTTTCATTAAATATTCTTTTTCAATGCCAGTAATGCCATGTATCACCCTAAAATTAACTTCAGCTACACTGTATTCGTTCTCACTGTCTTCGTTTTCCATGATTATATTATTTATTATTATTATTTTTTTTTTTTTTTTTTTTTTTGTTTCTATTTACATCTTCACATGTTGCGATTTGTATAGTTTCACCGGTTTCGTGTTTTTTTGCGAGTATTTTTCCCGTTGTTTCCCAAACAAATTTCCAATTGCAATCTCTCGCTTTGTTTTTGGCTAACCAAAGAAGGTGCTTATTTGTTTGTGTAAGGTGATTGTTTACATAAACAAGTGCATCATTTTCGGTTGCTGACGTTGCTTCGCAATTGCTTGCATTTTCTCTAATTTTTTTTAGTGCAATATTACGCATTGACTTTGCCTTCTTGATTATGTTTGTTTTGGTGGTATGATTTGCAAATGATACAATTATTGTTGATTTGATTGGGTTTTTTTTATTGGTTCGGTAGACATCAGAGATGTCCGTGTTGTTTAAAGTTATATCCATTGTCTTGCCTAATGCTTGGACAGTTTCAATAAGATTCTCGTTTTGTGTCGGTGGAACGTTTTTTATCTCTATGTTGTTTTTTTAATAATTGTTGTTCGAGGGTATTAATTTTTGTTTCCATTGTGTAAATTTGTTGCTCCTTTTTCGTGTTACTTTCCTTTAGATCTTTGATTTCATTTGTAAGTTTGAGTAAAAGGTCGTTGTTAGAGGCCATGTGTTGTTTTATTTCATCGTACTTGTTTGCAAGAAATTCGCAGCTTGTGTTTATTTCAGACATTTCCTTCCTCATTTTCCGCATTTCAAGTAGGATATTGTTGTTTTCTACCAATGAACTAGCGCCTTGTTGTTGGACACCATCAGGAGAACTTACGCTTCTCATTCGTTTGGACAGTGGTTGGACCAGTGTACTTTCAACAGGTGTCGTTATTGGTACAGGAAGTGCAATGAGCTCCTTTCTACATGCTGGACATCTCCATTCCTCCTTTTTAGCAGGTGCCATTTTCCGATAAGATCTTTCGGAGATAGTGGTGCAACCATAATGCATCGTGCGATCACATCGATAGCAGGTCACATAGTCACCATCAGCGGGGAGTTCGGACAAACATTCAGAACAGGAATCCATGTTGTACACAACAACAAACGTAAAAGTAAATGTGAATAAGTTTATATATACGAGTGTTTGTGCAAGAAAGATAGGAAATATATATACCAATATCTTATGGGGGATTGCTGTTTTTTTTTTTAATAATATTATTAGGGAAAATCAAATAAAAGTTTAAAATATCAAAATAGGTTTAAATTGTTTAAGACGTGAAAGACACTGGCTATATTTTCACTATTGTTTTTGTTCAAGTCAATTGATGTAAAATTAATTAATTAATAAAAGTCGAAGATAAAGCCTGCAAAAAGAAGAAAGCGCTTTTCACATACAGAAACGGATCTTATGTGGGCAACATGTGCTTATGTCTTCATGGAGACAAATCGAATCACAACTAAATATAAAGGATGCTTGATGGGAAAAATGTGTCTTCTGACGATGAAGACGTCAACATTTCATCTACTTCATGAATTTTTTTAATATTTTTAGCTTGATACTTCTATTCTCTATTTTACTTTTCTTATTTGTTGCTCCAAGCGAAGAAACATCAATATTATGAAATTGAATTTTATCACGAGTAAAAGTAGTTAAACTGATCTCCGGAGTGCAGTTTAAAGCCAATCGAATTGAACGCTATCATGTTTGAAAAACTGGGTTTATGTTCGGGTCTAAAGACTGAATATTTTGGACATGGGTTAAATTTTTGGGCCAAGCTCACTTAAATCTGGGTGTTAACTTTAATCCGGATTAAAGAGAGTAAGTAAAAAAGAAACAAAAAAATATTTGCTCAACCCGGGATAAGTGTACTGTGTAACAGGAAATTCATCCACAAGTAAGTGAGGCTGAAATAAAGGGCCCTTTTCATTCCAATTTACCAGGTTCGACTGCATTCGTAAGTCTCGTATCTACCGCAAGTTCTGCCAAACTATGTTGTTTGCCAAATATTCGGATAATTAAATTTTTAATAAAAATTTTAAAACAAAATTGAAAGAAATTTCACGACTTTCCCCAAAACGGAATGAATGAATTTTACATGCACGCATAGAACATTTAATGACAAGGATTACGACATGCCCTGTCATCTGTTAAATCTGTCAAAAACTAGAAAATGCATTTTTTATAAAAAAAAATCTCTTGTTAATTTAATTAGAAATAAGTAAATATTGCTTATGACTAGACCAATTTAAAATCGGCTTAATAATAATAATTAATTTATGTAAAACCAAATATTAATGTAATCTATAAAGTCTCAATAAAGTACATACATATACGTACATACATTTTCTTTAAGCTTTTTACTAAATTGAAGAACTAGCCGAAGGTGCAATCAGTGATGCCAACTAAGCCATAATTATGCATTTAAAGCATAAGTTCGATTGAGGAATATTTTTTTTTAGAAAAAAGGCATAATTTCTTGTGATTTGTTTTTTACAATCAATTCACACCAATACATTTTGAAATTGGTAAATCTGGTACATTTTTTGATCAAAGTGACATTACTAATTTTCTTTTACAACGGTTTGCCGTTTTTATCAACCAAATTTTCTACTTTACTTACTCAACAAACCCATACCTTTTATTACAGAGATCAAAAAGGGTTAGAGTAGGTACCTATCGATCGACCAACATTGTGTTAACAAATTGTGATCACTTTGTAAATTGAGATTCTTCGCACTTTCTTTCTAAAATATGCAATTTTTATCTTGTCCACCAAAAAGGCTTAATTTTTTTGAAAACAATATAATTTTTTTCAGGTTGAGGCATAAAAACTTCGATACGGGTTGGCAACACTGAGTGCAATGCATGCATTAGGCGTTTCAGAGTAAATACATATCTAGCTTCTCTGATGTAAGCACGTTCAAAGCGATCTGATTTATTTATAAACCATATTCGAGCGACAGCTGTCAAACGCCTATACAAATTCAGCATGTAACAGTATAGGTTGTATAGTTTGGTCTACTACACCTTTTTACAAACTAATTTCTTTTTCTATAGCAGCATTCTTATAACTGATCGATCAGCAATTATTAAATAGGCTGTACAAATGGAAAATCAAGAGCAATCTGTGACGACAGATTAGGGATGTCTTTAGACAGAAATGAGACATTCCAATCCAAAAATGAATAACCCTGCTTATTCAAAGATATAGGCATATCTTAATTTGCATTTTAAAAAAAAAGTTTATTTATAAACGAGGAAACAAATCCCAATGCTGTTCCCAATCATAGCTATATTTACATTGACATAAAAAATTCGTTATCCAAGGACAACTTAAAAGAAGGAAACCTACTTCCGGTAATAAAATAAAAACCTCATTTTCTTCACCGAAAGAACACAAATCTTTAACTTAAAAATAGACATACGCACACCTTGCATCCGCTCTTCAGTTCCCAATAAGTGGAACCGGATGTGTCAAAGATGGGATGTTATTTTCTTAATCTTCCAACTTGAGTGGCACGTGCTAAAAAAAAAACGAAAAATCGAACTACTGAACCAAATCGACCCGTAAATGAAATCCTTCGGCCACGTGCAGTAATTGAATACATTTTCGAAAACAAAAATCTTAGTTGAGTGAGTCTCTCATTTTTCGTTCAACAAATACTAGCAGCTGGAATCACCTACTTCAGTGTGAAGGTAGTTCGATAAAAAGAAAAATACGAACTCGACGAATTATGAGCTAACAATCGGTTTTGTTGATCCAAAAATAGACGAGCCGTATAAACAGCGCACGTACTACATCTTGTCTATTTTAATGGATATGATTATTTGTATTTCGAGTGAGGAAAGATTATACTGCGCTATATTCGTACTTAAATTAAAAACATCGTTAAGAACAAATGAAAAACAAAATTGATGAACTCGCCGTTTTCTAGTGTCTAGTGTTACTCGAATTTTCTTTAATGCGTCGTTTCTTGACTGAAGCTCATTGTTATTTTTCGCACAGTAGGTACTTTACCGCGCGATATACCTTTATAGCTGAATTCAACAATTGCCGCATATCAATGTAACACGTTTTCGATGTTTCTCCATAGGTACATGCACAGCAGGCATGTTTATTTTTAATGCTTGCTTATGGACAATATGGCAAGTACGCAATTAATGGACGACGGGCAGACCACGAAGTGATCACTGAACAGTTAAAGGTAGTCGTAATAGGTTGGATAGGTGTGTCTGCGTACAAGACAAAAAGACAACTTTCTCATTTATTCATTAATTTCCTTAAAACATGAGAAATGGCATAGACTTGGAAAATTTATTAAAAAAAATGAAAACGGGTTGCACATCCAATTACTGGCGGTCGAGGACATTTTAGCACAGCTCTTAAGCTACAATTACACTTGCCACTTTTAACATGCCGACGTCATTATGCGGTAAACATTATTCCTAAATCTGTCACTACGTGTGAACGCCTGTCAAGCGTCTGGTCACGCGGGCTGTCGTTAAGAAGCACACTCTCACGAAAGACACACGAGTGACCACCGAATGACCGAATTTGTGTGGCGTCAGCATGTCAAAATTTCGTACGAAAAATGGCACGTTAAATCATAGCTTTAGTGTGGATTTATAGGCCTCGTCGGCTGAAATTGATTTTATCTCTTAGCTAGAGGTAGTGGTATTGTAACAACCAAGCAAAACCATTCGCCAGACTGAATGGGCAACTTGTTTTAAACTCGAATACGTGGGGTCCAGTAACAAAATAAATAAATGTTCAACGACTTAAGCCAGTGCAAAAGTGTTTTTTTTAAGTATTATAAAGTCTGAAGTTACCAATGCACAGACAGATGGGACAAGGCTGCTAGGTCTGGCCCGAATTACAAAATCAGTTAAAAAAAACTTAAAAATTAAGATCACCAGCATTGGCCTTCGAGTTTAGAATTTTTTTTTTAATCTACCACCAGTGATCGAACTATTCTTCAAAAGATGGTGTAGAGATCACATTTACGCGGGCTTTATGCGAGTAAAGGCGTAGAAAATATAGCGTTTATGTCGGCATGTAAATATTGAATAACTTTGACATTTATCAACCGATTGACTTGAGTAGACATATTTTTGAAACGTCAATTCAGCACAATTTTAACCATGAATTGCTTCACATCGAAACAACCCGCTGAAATTGTCAAGCGCTGTACCTACTTTGAAGATAGCCGTTCGGTTGTGTTAAATCAACGTGCATATCGTCGAAAACATCGTGGCCAACAAACACCGTTTGACAACACTAATCGTCGTTCGATATCGATGGATGTTGGCTCATTATGTCTGTCTGGAAACTTGTAAAAAGATGTCTAGACGGTTACTGATTTTCACAAGACGGTGCAAATCACTACAAATCACACAGTGCAGTTTCTGCAACGAAAATTCCGTGGACGTGCGTGCTGTCAAAGAAATGATGACACAGATTGGACGAGGGGGTTCTTCGTCTTTTTGAGGGGTACTTGAAAAGTCGTTGACCATTGACGAACTTAAGGCAAATATTCGCGCCGAAATCACCGCTTGCCGCACCGCCCGAGATGCTCGAAAAAGTGATGGAAAACGCACATTTTCCTTGGGTTACTAGGGGCGGCCACTTGATTGGGGTTGTATGCAAAAACTAGTCCAAAGAAAGTGGAAAATGACCAAACTAATTCAAAAAACGCACATTTTCCTTGGGTCACTTGATTGATGTTGTATGCAACAACTAGTCCAAAGAAACTGGAAAGGACCAAATTAATTCAAAAATTTATGGAAATCGTTTTTTTTTTTAAGTTATGCACATATTCACATTCCGACGCGTTATTTAAAATATATTTTTTTATATTATTATATTGTTTAAATTTAGTTACAAAAACGATCGCGCAGATTTACTTTCAAGTCACAGTTTGTTAGATGTAAATTTGAGAGTGCATTCGACGACTCTACTCGTCCGCGGATACTTTTAAGTAGATCACTGATGTGGTAATGCAGCCCCAGTTTTCCAGGGACTCCGAATTCGGCCCGTGTAGAACTCCAAGTGTGTACTCTATACCTGACCTACTCAATATCGAAAAATTAGTAAAAGTGTCACGGTAAAATTTGTAAACTTGTCACTGTATTCAAAGATAAGGATCAAAGGACTCGATATACCGATTGAATAACAATTTCCGGTCTCCAGGTGAGCAGTTTCTCCCTTGAAAACAAATTCAAAAAAACTGTTAATCACAGACAGAAAGAATGTAAAAAAAAAGCGACCCCAAATTCGATGAATTTCAAAACCCTGAGAATAGGTCGTGTCAAACCCTACGGCGACGTTATTATTTATTCTGGCAGGTTCTTCACTTGTTCCCTTTTGCTATTGAGGCTCTAAGCCGCCGGAAGTTGATTTAAATATCGAATCAGTTAATTTTGTTTGTTTTCAAGCATTTTCCTTACCCTTATCCAATCGGCGTTCCATTTGCCGCCACTGCCGCAAGTGTTGTACGAGAATGCAAGCAGCTACCGTGAAGAACAACAAACAAGCTGCAACCGCAACGATGAGGGACGTCAACTGCCAGTCGATTTGAGGCTCTTCTCCTCTCGAACGCTCCTTGTCAGCAAGTAGCATTTTCTCCTTTCGACGCTGAAACAAATGGCGATCAATTAGTAAATGTATAAATTAATTTTGTGAGCAAGTACCTCCTTCCAGTTTGGCTCAGTTTTCGCCAGAAGCATCCAGTCGATCTCTAGATCATATATTGAGCCACATATTGTGTCTATGTGTACTTGACAGGGTCGCAGAACAATTTTCTGGCCCGAACATTCTGTGCATGGAATGCATTTATCCTGTAATGAATCCCACCAGTGGAACGATTGGCAATGTGATCCTTCACACGAGGAACACGTTGTCGTTAAGAATATAACCACCACAGCCGCCAAATAGGCTGTAGCCGGTGCTGATGTCACTCCACGTCCTCCACTTGACAAATGTTGTAACATAATCTATGTGAAAACAGTAAAAACATCGGATAAGTTTCGCGCAAAAAAAAAAAACAAAAACGGATACAGTACAATGCTACTTAGACCAGGGTCTCAGGATTATTCATTTTGTCGATTGCGCAAACACGACTGCACCCCCAAAGGCAGTTGGACTTTTCGTATAAGGAATAGAGGTATATAATTCGTTTCAGAGACACAGTCATAAAACTATTTCCGACTGAATTAATTAAAGAGTTCACTCGGCATCGAACGTACGGAATACAGGAGAATACGGAATTTGAAACCAAACTACGATGGTAGCCATGGTATAGTTGCGCGCAAGCACAATTCGATGATAGCTGCCGATCGCACACATATATAGTGGACTAGCGCTGTAGTGTAGTGCTATCCCTCTTTCCGCTCGCTCTATGGAACTATGGAACACGCGCGGTAATTTTAATTAAATATTTCTTCCTGTTGATTTCCCGCTTCTATTTGAGTAAGTTCCCCCTTTTTAAGCGTCGTCGTCGTCGTCGTCGCTGTATGGTTGTATATGGCGACGGTACGAGGTGCATGCAAGTGCTGTCCAATTGGAGTCACCTAAACGCAAATTGGCTAGAATGGCGATCATGTACCCGTATCGAATCGTAGACCTCGCTGCCTATGTACAACCATACCAAAACGGAAGTATGTTGCGTTGAAGTATGTTATGATAATTATCGTTATGTTATTAGCGAACAAATACACATGGCACTATATGGCGGGCCAATGATTGAGGCAACTATCGCCAAAGACTGCGAGGGCTGCTGCAGAGCGCGTTACGTGCGTTAATTTGGTAAATTTTTGACCTCTGCGTCTGCAAATAACGGGAAAATCAAATTAGGGTTGTCGTATTCGTATCCACAAGCCTATCATGACGTAGCCATAGAGTATACCCGAATAAAATTCAATTGGATAACACAGCTAGCACTCTCTCGCTCTAACGTGTTCATTTAACGTGCGGCGAGGCATTTCTGAGCACTGCGAGACGAGCGAATTTTGGGGCTGCTTTAGATTTATGACCCTCATGAGTGCAATGTCATTCATTCGAATTAATCAAGCCAGATATAGCGTGTACGTGTATTTGCATACCCGCAAATGCACATGCTCAACAGTGGACTTCATTTGTGGATTTGGACAAAAATCAGCGAATTTCCAATGTCTTGTCGTATAATCTAATTTAGAAAATGTGGCCACGTAAACTTGCATAAGTTAATAGTTTAATTGTGTCTATCCGCCCGTAGAAAATCAAGTGAGCGGGAGGGACGCATTTCTGAGATTACGCCCAGCTACTTTGAATACGAACTTGTATTTATATGTACTATTTATATGATCGAGAGTTCGAGAGTACGAGAGTACTCCAATTAAGTTGGTTTGTTGTTAGGGTAGGTATGATTACATTAATGTTCACTGGCTTTTTATGCTGTTATCGTACGAATTTCTACGAATTTCTCTTCGTACACTTTCACCGAGAAACGACAACCTTTGGCCGAGCTTTGTATTTATATGTATCGTTTTGATTTCTTCCCGGCTATGATTTGAATATACTGGTGGAAGATCGACGACTGTTTCTACTTCAATAAAAACTTCATCAGTATTCAGAAGACGTGATTCTATGAATCTCAATAACAATTGATTGTTGACAGTCGGAATGTAATGGGTTGTAAAAATATCCTTGGAATGTGATCGATAATAGAGTCATTCGGAATTTAATTGAGATGAAATAGCAATTTAAAGTAGTACTTTGGCTGATTCGGATTTGAAAGACTGGTACTGCTGCACCGTCGATAGGAAACTAGTCCAGAAGTTGCGAACTAATCTACTAAGATGGCTAAGGGTGTAACAACCGAAACGCCAACGGCGGGCGAAAGAGAAATACATTGATACTTTGAATTGAGAAAGGCCTCAATATTCCTTGAGAAACTGAAGGCGGGTACAGGTGTGCATAAATTAAAGTCCAGCGCCGCCGAGCATTTACTGATATTTCACAAGAGCTCTTGAGCTATGATTTAATGCTCCAATGCACCAAAGACGAAGTCAAAATAATAGTTTCATGTTCTTGAAGGAAGAGCAATCAGTCAGAGACATTTTATCATTATTTTGCTGAAGTTATAGAATTTTAAAAGGACTAATATAGCTTTAACCTCATAATATTAAAAGTAACTATAAAGAACGTTTTTTTAACACTTATGGCCGTTTGCTCATAGGACTCTTAACGATTTAAGTTCTACTTAAATACTGATAAACTAGTTTTTTTGGGGCATAAACTGTCACATAAAAGTATGTAGCACTTAATTCGCTATGAGTCGTATCAGCAAACGTCCCTTAAAGTGTTAAATAAGGAAAAAAGAAGCAGAACAGGACAAAGCACTGCTGCTGTTTAGTGAAAACTGTCAGGGTTGAAAATCGCCCACGTTAGTTTTGCATGAGGCCATAGGGCACTGTCTAAAAATTGCTGAATCTGGGTTTCAAATTGCCATGTTGGCACTATACACGAAGCTTGCCCAGCTCAGAAATATGTAGAAAACTGTTGTATAGTATAGTTATTTTATAAGACTGGAAGGATTGGGGAAAAGTCGAGAACAATGTGTTTTGACAGCATTTTTTCTCATGGAATACGGAAGCACGGACTTTTTTTTGTGCTCTTCTGCTGCTCACAGTCACTTAACATAACTATTTGTAAAATGTGAACAGATCTGTGTCCAAATCATGATATTCCGCTCAACGAGCAATATATGGCATACGCCAAAACCTCGGGTTGCTTCGTTTCGAACTTGCGTCATTTAAAAATGATCCTGGTTTAGAAGCTATGTCTTCATTTTAGTAATTCATTTTATTTCATTAATTTTTTTTGTAAAAAGAGGTTTCCACAAGATAAAGGCTTACGAGTTTACACTTTACGTAAAGTTCATCAGTTTGGAGTACATATTAATATAATTAAGGTTAAGAATCGTTACTTCGACTTGCGTCGTTTCGATTTGCGTCGTGTTTTTCTGGTATGTAATTTGTTTTCGTCTTGGATAGAGTTTGTAATACCTTTTATAGGCGCTAAATTTGCTGACGTAAGTCAACGAGTTAGTCGGCTTAGAAATTGACACCCTAGTAGTTGAAATTTCGAAAAACCAACCATAAACATTGCATTGCTGCTTTCCTCGAGCAATTCTAAGGCCTTTAAATAAGACTCTTTAAGGGTTTTGCTTAGTGTTATGTTTTTATCCGTATTTAAACGCTTAATTGATTTAACTGCTTTATTTATTTTATTTTAAACAGGTTACAATTTTGCTTATTATAATATTAATTCAGATACCACCTCTACTTAGACGACCGGATGAGAAGTGACAAAAGTTCATGGAAACTGTCATCCAGTGAAATGAAGGACGGTGCTGCCAAGTGCATATATTACACTTAGGCACCAACAAAACACAAGTCTTCATAAGAGAGGAAGGCCTAAACACTCCTAGATAAATCACACAAATCCAATTACACTTGAATCACGGCGTGAGCCCAAATTCGGTATAGATTTGAAGTACGAACTGGTTTACCCCACAGGTGGACCTAAAGAGATGCATCCCAGCAAATAACTACTGGTTCTCAAATTTGTGTTCGTAGCTTAACTTTTCTCTAGGTGACGTTTAAAGTGCGGATATTCGGATGCCTAGTTCATGTAAAGCTTCAACCAGATTGGTCTAGACTAGGTACACGTACGCTTTGACGAGTCAACACGGATTGTTTTTGCATTCTCCCGGTTTATTTTGAAATGTCAACTGAGTATATGCAGGCAGGACTTTCAAACGTCAACTGAAAAAAAATCTATTCACGTGGCCAATCTAGGCGAATTGAAAACCCGAAGCATTTCTATGTACTTCCGCGACAAACTGGCCCCACCTAAATTTTTTTCCAACTGTTTTGGACAGGGTCTGCCAGCCTTCTATCCAGCAAGGTTTCGCTGGATCAATCCTTCGTTATCCGATCGTTGAATATTCCGCGCCATGGTCAAATCGTATAATCAAGCTGGCCAGATATTTGATGAGCGAAATGTGGTTCCAACGGTAACGGCCTAAAGGCGACGGAAAATATTTATCCCCGCCAAGATCCGATCCCGTCGGATGGATTTACGTCGCCTTCTGCTAAATATAGTGCCAACCTTCCAACATTAAAAGACTTTAAAATGAAAAAGCCTATTCGTGGCTGCAAAACAGCCACAAATGTGTTGAGAAGTCGTCGTTACCTCAAACAAATGGAACCAACGCCTATTTAATCGACTTGTTCTTTCATTCTAAATGGCGCAGTCCAAAGTTGAAAATTTGCACCATATTGTATTTCAACTTATATCAAATACCTATATAGATCCATAACTATGCTAAAGATATGAGACATCAAAAAACCAACACCAAGCGATTCTTTTATGTATAGATTTAGGTAGATTCATTTTACTGCGCCTTAAACGTAGCCAACTGCTAAACACTCTTGCTGGCAAGCACTTTCTATCCGCCATTGCCGCCTACTTGAGAAATACAAAATACAATTGTGGTATTTTACATTTAAAACCTGTTCCAATCGCTGCGGTATTTTTGCAAAAACAAATTGGGTAAAACATGAACACCTCTTGTCGGATGCCTCAAGTGGGTTTCTATCCGAAAGGCTTGTACATACAAAAAAACCAAAAGAAAGAACATTTACCAAGCCTGAGAGACCCTAGGTAATTGTCAGTATCTACCTACAAATGCAGTTCGGAATAAAATGTTAATCAATACATGCGCACACAATAATACAATACGAACCTTTTTGTGTCTCTTGGTTGTAGATGGTTGGTACAGCATCATCAATCTTATCCGAATGCATGGATCTTCAATCTGAAGAACTTCCTCGTTTCCTTTCAAACTGGCTGGCTGCCGTGTTTAGACGAGAAGTGAATTTTGTTGTTTTTGCTTATAGTTTATGCATTTTCATCGCTTGTTCTTTTGTTGTTCGTTTTTTTTTTGTTTTCTTGTTGGTTCGTTTTAATGCCGTAGATTGAGAGACACACAGAAAGGAAGGAAAACAGCGGGAAGTTGTTTATACATTCATGCTAAATGCATTAAAACAAGATCATCGGTTAGTTGGGCATACATATAGCTGAATCAAATGATATTTTGTAGAACTTAAAAGCAGAAGAAATAATATCATGATAAAATCCCAACTGATGCTCTTTCATTAGACACAATCCATCAAATGATTGATATGGCGGTGGCAGCCGGGAAGGGAAGAACAACCCGAATAGGAATTTATAAAAGAGCAAAAGAGTTTGTGGATTATAAATAGAATAGAGTACGTTAAATCAGATATAAGAAAGTCGAGAATTTTCCGATAAAACAAATTAGAACTGCCGCCGAATCGATCAAAGGAACTCAATAACTCATTTTTCGGTGTTGATTTTTTTCATACACTTTTACAACACATACAGTTATAATAAACTTTTCTGTTTGATAAACGGTTAAGAATGGAAGCATTCACAACTGAATTTTTGTGTACTTCCTTCATTATGTAACTAAATTTATCACAATTTCAATCAATAGACGGCTCTGTTTACACGCGGATCATCTATTAGATACATTAATTCAATGAATTTTTATTTTTTTGTTATTTTTTTTGTTTTTCACTTCACATCCATAACCGACAAACAATGGCAGTCATTCATTTAATGGTTTTCGAAAGGGCGAACATAATATTTCGCTCGTTCTCTTGACAAACGCACAAATCACTTACGCTCCCCCACCCCACTTATGTACAATCTGAACATAAATAAATCTGTTTAACGGAGGAACTTACAATTTAAAAATAACAAAAAAGAAAAAAAAAATTAAATTAAAAATGTTGTAAATATATTTTTATTCGTTGCGTAGCGTCGCGGACCTTCATTCGTTGATGTGTACTGTAAGACTGACGTTAGAAATTGAACGCCATGCCAACAACACTCGAGTTCGAAATAAGATTTCTCAATTTGTTGGCTGGTACTGTTTTGGTTTGCAGTCGTCGCCTATCTCTCTGTTTGGCTTCTCTTAATGGTCACTCTCATTGGAATAGGATCGGATTCGGAAATCGGATTCGCCGGATCACCTCAGCGTTCGCCTACCACCGACGATCGACGAACGAGACGAGACGAGACGAGATCAGTATAGTAGAACACAGAAACTCTCTTAAATCTACGAAAGGTGTATCTTCTATTTTATTTTATCGTGTCGTGTGGCCCAAGTCATGTATGCTCTTAGTTTCGAACAGGGAGATCTGGAGTAAAAATGTTCTTTTTTTAAATAAAGGTATACGATAGCATTTTCGTTTATATTCTTATCTTTCATTATGAGTTTCATTATAATCAAATAAAAGTTAGAAAATTAAATAGATCCCCATTTCAATTAGTCATACGTATACGAATGTGTAGGTATGCAGTAGAGTGAATTTTACCAATATACACTTTGATAGATGCCGGTCTTTTTGTACTTTGTTAATCTGTCGATTTATTAATAAGGGTTCTTTTGTGATTCTTCCATAAACTGTACAAATGGTTTTGGCAGTATTTTGTACCGGCGTCTTTAAACTTCTTGACCCATTTTCGAAGGAGAGGTACTTAAGGGGCAAAAATCTCCGAATCACCGTTTTTTTAAAACTCTCGCCTGCACTAAGCGCGTGCTTGCTTCTTAAAAATGATCCATAGAAACTGACCTACCAATTGGCAAACCCCCCGGCCCCTACGCCCCTCGTTGCTTTCACGCAATAAGCTAAACAAATATTAGCTTTCTTTTGAGACACTTTTGTATTTAAAAAATCGTATACATATTATAAGAAATATTTAAATAAAATAAATAAATAGTAGGTGCAACAGGTTCGTCTACCCGAGGCCTTGCTTCTCATAACAATTCAACTTGTGTGAGTTTTTAGCCTGCAATCTTATGCCGAAAGACTAATTGAAAAGCTGTTTCATGACAGTTGTACCATCGGATATTTGTCAGACATTCGCCAAGATGTGATTTCGGTTTCTCCGGAGAACGTACCTAAGACCCCTCGCTCAGTGGACCACCACACTAACCACTGTGCCACTGAGGGTCTCTTGGCTTCTAGAAATATCTGTGGTTGTCAGATCAAACTCAACGTCCAGTGTTGTCCATTTTTTTACATACAGTCCGTAACAATTTTAACTAACTGTTTTGAGAGCTCTTTAAAGTGTACCCAAGGAAATATGCATTGGGTGACAAGCTAAGAGCTAGAGTTTCTGAGATTATGAGAGCTTTTTTTAAGTTAACGGGACTTTTTGAACTAGTTTGGCATGTATTCATTTTAATATGCATTTTTTTTTGTAACATTAGAATAGCGCCAACTAACTTTCTTATTCATTGTAAGCGAGAGTTTAGCGGCGTGATCTGGAGTGATAAACGATTTATTTCTTGTGTTTATGATCTGTTTAATAGTTTAAATGAGTAGAAAAAACCTTTAAATGCAACGGAAATTGCTAAGATAGAGGTTTACCATGAGCAAAATCTCTCTAATCGTGCTATAGCTAAAAAACTTGATCGATGTCCAAAAGCAGTTAACAGTTATTTAAGAACATTATTTTACAAAGCCCGTACTTCTACTGTACTTTCAAGCCGATAAAAACGGCATATTATAAGGTTAGCTTCCAATTCAACCCATTCACTAAGTAAGATAAGACACGAAGCTGGGCTAGAAGTTAGTCGAATGACCATAAGTAGAGTTATTAAGAGTGCCGGACACCTGAAGCGTCTGTAACTAAAAAAAAAACCACCACTTAACAAAGCGCGAAAGCAACAGCGGCTTAGTTTTGCAAGATCGTACTTGGTTTGGAACACTGATGGCAGCAGTCACTCAAATGTCACTCAATTTTCTGATGAAAAGAAGTTCAACCTCGATGGGCCCGATGGATACAACTATTGCTAGCATGATTTAAGAATGGGGCGCCATTTCATATTATGGAACGATCGGTTTGGTTTTTGTGAACTGCAGAATGACAGCACCTTAATACAAAACTGTACTGAAAACGGCTCTACCTTAGTTCCAGGATATTTTCGGATCCCTGTCCATCATTTTCCAACAGGACAATGCGCCAATTCACACAGCTAGAATAATTAAGACTTGGTTACAAGACCAAAATAAAGAACAACTTTCCTGGCCACGCTACTCCCCAGATTTAAATTTCATCGAAAATGTGTGGGGTTGGTTGTTAAGAGAGGTTTTCATCGAGATGCGAAAGGGCACAATCGTGGTACGATCTATGGACATAGGAAGATCCTGGAACTTGTCAAGAACGAGATTAGGGAGCTAAACATGCCTATGGATCGAATAACAAGGGTGCGTATTATGGAAAGAAATCACAAAACTCGTATTAAGAACGGATTAGAAATTGTGAAATAGTGATTTTCACGGATGGATCCATGATGGATGGCGGAGCGGGGGCCGGTATCTATTCAGAAGAGTTGGAACTTGCCCGTCACATTAGCCTCGGGAAATACAGTTCAGTATACCAGGCTGAGATGATTGCCTGGCTTCATGCGTTGGACTACTTGCTTGAGTGTCAGGTGGAAGGAAGAAATATCCTTATAGCACTGGACAATCAGGCGGTGATCAGATGCATGGAACAAACAAACATCACAACATGATTGGCACTGGAATGTGTACTTAAGCTCAATAAGTGTTCATCTAAAAATTAAGTAACACTGACTTGGGTACGGGGACACATAGGAATCGAAGGCAATGAAAAGGCGGACTCCCTTGCAAAACAGGGGTCAACTGAAAAGTTGCTGGGACCAGAACCATTCTCCTCAATTGGCAGAGGAATGGTAGAACAGCTGATTCACAAATGGATCACGGCAGAACACCTGAGAAGGTGGTCAACCGTGGAACAATGTAGACAAGCTAAAATGGCAATAAAGTGGCCGACCTGCTCCAATCAATGTAGGGTTCTAAGTATGAGTCGAGGAACATTAAAATGGGTGGTGGCTTTGTCTACTGGACATATAAATTTCGGGTATCACTTAAGGAAAATGGGCCTTATAGAGGATGATACCTGTAGACTATGCCTGAAGGAATCTGAGACAGCGTCACATATACTGTGTCAATGTCCAGCGTTGACTGGCAGAAGAATGAGGATCTTGGGACATCATTGGTTCGAGACCCAGTCGATGAAACAGATCTCCCAAAAACAGATGCTAGCGTTAACACTAGGAATTAAGCCCAGAGAAGAACTGTGAAGAAATCCAGAGAGTCTCTCTGAGTAAGATTTACAGGGGTATAGAGACGAAAAGAGACCCGACAATGGTGGTCTGATTCGAATATCTCTCGAAATCTATATATGATAAGAAAGGTGTATGAAAGTGCGAAGCAGTATACCAACAAAGAGGACTTTATTGAAGGTATCAAAGTTAACTGGGCCAGTATTTCTCTTGATCTTTTAAAATCATTGTATGATTCTTTAAAAGACCGCATTTTTTAATTAATTCAAAATAAGGGAGGTTGTACAAAGTATTAAAATAACTGTGTAGGCTATAGTAAATAAATAAAAATACTTTTCTTAAAAAAACCAAATTATTTGGTTTTTATTTTAACTAAAAAAAAACAAGGTGATGCTATTCTAACGTACAAAAAAAAATTGCATTTTAGTGAATCAAAACGAAATAATCTCAGAAAATTCCGTTAGCTTTTCGAAACTATTTGAAAATGTTCTTAGTCTAAAGACCTCAGTCCTACCTTTCAACCCAATATACAATTACATATGTAATATCAAAAAGTTACAAAAAAAAGTTAAATTAAAAATAAATTATGTGTGAGCCTATTCATATGTAACGGACTGTACATATTAAAATTAAAACATTTGTACCCTGAAATATGTGCTAACGGGCTCCTAATATAAGTGATGAATTATTTTCTACTCTTTTTCACTGTGTAAATTTGCACATCACTGTTGTAAACTGTTTTAAAGTCACAGGCATCAAGAAAGGGTTATAGCGATCGCTTTGAAAATGGACAAAATTTAGTTTTAACGCCTTCCAATGGGAAAGTTTTAGATTAATATTGGCAAGCTATAATGCTTCTACATTTATGTATAGTTTAGGAATGGTCGTTCTGTCGACAAGATTTAGATCTGAGAAAGTCTATTTTTGGTAATCCCGTCTACCAAAAGTCATCTTATAGAGATTGAAACGGAGAACAAGTTTACGTCCAGAGTATTTTATTTTATATTAAACAATAATTTGCAGACAATTCGATAACCATTTCTCAATAGAAATCGTCAGGAAAAACCCAATAATTGAGAATCCTTGTTACTTCTCGTTTTCCAATTCAGTAAATGCAAGTGCGCAAACGCACTGCAAAGCATTAAACACTGCGCAAAATGAAGTTACTAGTTTCCTGCAAAGCATTCGCTTGCAAAGCACATATCAGATGTCTATGAACGAAGAACTGCGTAAAAATGGAATTTACGTCGATCGCTATCATTTTAATAAATAAATAATTTTAATAATGAATTGGCCTCTTTATTCAACTTACTTTTCTGTAGTATTTTCACCCATTTTCAACAAAATGAAATTAAAAATTAAATTATCTATAGCACAATGACAGGTTATGCAAATGCAGTACGATTCTTACATCTGCACGACTGTGGTCAAAATTGTGCAATAAATAAAAATCTACTACATTTATGAATTCTCTGCTTAGCACATTTTGCGAAATATTAGGCCTTTTTTATTTTGCTCACATGATATACAGATCATTGATTTCCATGGTATACAACAAAAGTTGGATCTTGTACTGTTGTTGTAAACCGTGAAAATCAATGATCTACACAGATCATGTGAGCATAATAAAAAAGGCCTATTGCTTTTATGAATGGGCTCTACTCAAAGATGAAGTCCAATGGAATGCAATCAAAAGGACTTAAGCTTTTCACTTTCAAGCTTATTTAGAGATATAATGAAATCGACAAGGTGGCGCCCATCTTTCACTAGGATTGAATCATCATCATCTCTGAAATGCATTCAATAGCAAATGTACGATATTTTGTCTTATATCATTCAGGCTTACCTTAGCCTAAAAGCCAAATTCTTTTCTTCCAAAATTGGGTAATTGAATGGTATTATTATCTACAATAGCGAGTAGGAAAACAAATAGAAAATGCATGAGTTCCTTCGGCACACCGAATTCGTTCAGAAAGGAAAGAAGTGCTTTTCGATATGAGTGATTACCACCCATTAAGTAAATCAGAGACAATATTAATTTGACATATTTTTAAAGAGTCTTTTTAAAATATATCTAGATTTGGAGAGATGTTCGAATCAGACCCCTATTTTTGGGTCACTTGACCCAATATAAATCTCTACCAATATAAATCTTACACAGAAAAACTCTCTGGATTTCTCCAGAGTCCTTCCCGTTTCGATTCATAACGCTAGCATCTGTTTTTGTAAAAAAAAAAAACATTTTAAAGCGGAACAAATCATTTTACAAAGGTTTGGGAAACAATTTCGTACGTAAAAATTACTGGCGAACCACAGAAAAACTCACGATTCCAATGATCGTTACTGCATTGCGATAACAATCTGCTCATTTGGAACGCAGAGGTAGTTTACACAAAATGTTGTCGCAAATCCATTTCAAGTACAACACATTTATATAGTATTTCCAATTGTTTTATTAATAATAATAAACATAAATACAGAAAGCTGTTTCCTTACAGTTCTTATTATATAAATTAAAAGTTAGTTTAAAAGCTCTATAATCCTAGGTACATTGTTTTTATTGTTCTCGCCCTCAAACCGAATTTTCCATACAGATACATAATTTATTAATACAAAAAAAGAAAGTTGTGGAAAATAGTTTGTAAATACAAGAGTGATGGATTTGAATATTAAAACCTTGACGTTTCTCAATGTGTTTAGTAAAATGCAATTTAAAAATAAATAATCAACTTTAAAATGACTAAACATTAACAAAAATAAAATATCAACTGCTTGTATAATAATAGCCGCAGTATTTTAAATAATTACGCTACTTGTTTAAATTCTTAAAGGATATGTGTAAAATTCTGTAAAAGCACTTTGTGAAGGCAACTGCTGGTAGACGATTGGTTATTTTGAGTACGCCCCAAACTATCCACTGCAAAGAAAAAGAGAAAATTTGTGCTGTAAGCTTTTTGTTGCTAAGTTTATTTCGTATTTTTCCCAAAAAATGATTAACAAGAGACTTTAGAGTTTCCTTCGAAAAACCATCACCACAAAGAAGTTGCAAAATTTGTTTTAGTCCTTACTTGACATGTGTTCTTATCTGATATATCCTCCTTTGGTGCAGATCGCTAGTTATTACTTTTAATAACCATTCATACTGATGAAGCTCTTAAGACTATCAAAGACATCAACCAATTGTTCAATTACATTTTTGCAAGGTATTAAATTGATGGGAATTGGCATATTGTTTAAAGCAGATGAAGGGTAAGATTTGGTATAAATATTTTATTACAAATGGGAGTGGAACAGGGTTAGTCAATTGAAGATCGAATCGAATCGAAAGCTATTCCTACAATACCTAATGGTAGAATGATAAATAACCCGATGAAGCAAAAACTTTGCGCAGTGATAATAATCAAAAGTAGGCCTAGGGTCCCTACGGACCTGTTGCGCCAATTATTTATTTATTTATTTTTATCGGCAAGTGCAAACGTGCACTCCAGCGGATAGCTCCGTTTGTAGCAATGAGTTTTATAATCTCAAATTGCGCGTTTTATCAAGGGCGTGTCTTCCTACTTCCTACACTGAATATGAATAATTATACCGTATATATATCAATTCACATGTCCATTTGGGTGACACTGCGACCTAAAAGATCGACTGAATCAATCGGGAGAGGTTAGTCTAAGAGACGAGTGGCTTCCACAATGAAGGCTAATAAGTCCTCAGTACTCGAACCAGTGTTTATTAGATCTACTGGTGTGGGATTCTCTCAGTTAAAGACGTGTTTTCTTAACCAATGAAAAGCCGGGCAATCACAGAAGATGTGTTCAGAGGATTCGACATCCTTCAGATACATACAGAACCTACATTCTGTCTTTTGACACAGGTGCATTTTGCTGAGGTTGTATATATGTATATTCTCTTCGCGTTCCTCCTAGCGGTTGCAAGTCTGAACTGCTCTGTTTTGCCTGTAAATGAATTTCTCATTAAAAATGGTCTGCTTTTTAAAATCCAATGTATTCCTTTAATGATTCCAAAACACATTATCTGCTGTCATTTTATACACGTCGAATTGGCGAATTTTATGCGGCAAATAAATAAACAAGTCGACAATATAAAACTATTTCCGAACAACAAATATGTCGGCAAGTTTGAGAAACAATACAAAAATATATTAAGATTGACTAACCCTGTTTAATGGAGAGCAATATCATATGTTGGGTGTAAAGTTAACGTGATCTTTTTACTAGGGTCAGAGTATTTAAAGTTAAACCGCATGCATGAATTAAAAACCACGGCCAAAGTAGTGTGCAATTATTTTCTGATATTGTGCAGCATTTAAGAAACAAAAACTCACCTCTTTGTTGAAGTAGTGCGAGAGTAAGGATTTTGCAAAATTTTAGGATGAGTTTCCATTACTCGTAGCAGTAAATTGTCTAAATAATCTTCGAGCTCCTTAACTCTTTGGCGTTGAATAAGAGCTTCGTGCTCCATGCCATTGGCTAACAGCATCAATTCCTGAAATGACAAAAACAAAGATTTGCAGTGATTTGTGTTAATTATGTTTTTGTAAAGAGTCAGAAGAATATCGAGACATTTTATTTAATTTTTGTAGAGCCCTGTCTGAACTCCGAGTAAATGACAGTACTAACCTCTCTGGATTTGCCCTCATATTTCTTAGACAGAGCAGCGGAAACTTCCATCCGAGGAATTGCTGACTTTTCGTGTCCAATTATTATGCGTTCGTTGGCCTTTGGAGTGCTCGTTACATCATCTTGAGATTCATTTCTATCTGTAATTAGAACGAGTTTAGGATTTCAATTTATTTCAAATCTCAAGAACTCACCTCTCTTGAAGTACTTGAATTTACTGAATCTCTGCTTTTTTTCAGTCTTTTCCTTGCTTGTATCGCCTTCTTTCACCTGCACTGGCGAAGGACTCTTCTCGCTTAAGCACTCCATAGTTGCACTACGCGGCAATGAGATTGGTTCATCATCGCCGAGAGTGTAGGGGCTGCTGCCTCGAAGATTTTCCTTAGACTTCGACTTAAATACAGGTGTAGTTGGAGCAGTGGATGGATGGATGTTTGCTTCCATCTGGAATTCTGGAGTTGAATTCTCTATTGCTGTGCTAGAAACTACTGGCGATTTTGGAATATATTGTGATGATTTTGTTTCTTCTGCATCTTTTGTTTCATTCAGTGACTCCTCATTGTTGGTTGGCAGTGGTACTCTGGAATTTTCAAAAGAGCGACGTTTCAACGAGTCACTACTACCGACATCCAGATGTTTGCCATAAAGTTTCGTCTCCCATTCGTCAAGTTTCTGATCCGATTGATTGCGAGGTGGCTTAGATGGCGGAGAAGTACGTGCGTGGGCGCTCAACTCTTCCTTTGCCAGCAGTGGTGATGGGGGAATGGGTTGGTGTGACTGCACACCACGAATATTAAGCGAACTACCCGAGCTCTTATGAGAGAGATTATCAAAAACGAATTCATCTTCATCCTCGCTAATAACTCCAGGATCTGCATCACCAACTCGCTGCCCGTATCGTCTGGGCGGAGGGTTACTATTTGGAGTGCCGATACTTGCAAAGCTGCCGCTTATAGAATCATTATCGCCTTCGACACCATCTTTATGTTTTTTTTTGCCATTCAGGTGCATTTTGGACCCCAAGGACTTTGCAAACTTTTTGATTCCTTTTCGCTTTTCAATCGTGCCAATGCTTAGAAGGCTGCCACCAACGGAATTTGCCAGTTGCCCTATAGACGACTTGTGTTTTTCCTTTTTACTCAGATCTGTTAGTGATCCTGATTTGACTACGAACGTTATTCTGGCTTCCAGTTCTCCTCTTTCCTTCTTTTTTTCCTTGCCGGGCTTGCTCTCTAGTTTGAACCACTTTGACCGCGGCCGATCGTAGACATCCATTTCATTTAGTGGAAGTGTCACTTGGCCCAAGAACTCATCTAAACTTAAATTGTTTCGATGCAAACAAGTGAGAACCAATTCGGCGCGATTACCCTGATCAGGAATTTTCCTATAAAGTTGAATAAATAATAAATTAAAATACAACGAACCATCAAAAGTGTATTATTGCCTACAGTTCACATTCCTCATGCCAGTCGACGTTCTCAGTCGCTTTATCCTTGACCGATGTTTGGTACTTTTCCTTGCCCAGCCCAATTGTGACGAAGCAGTTGTTTGTGCCATTTTTACCTTTGGTAAGCAAGCCCTTCGCTCTTTGTACTGAAAAAATAAAAATTCAAAAATATGATGAAACCATTTTGTTCCCCAACTCCTATAATGCGAGATAATTTAACAATTTCTCACTGATATGTATTTTCGTTATCGAACATGTTTAAGATATGTAAAAATACAAACTGGACTTGGAGGGGAAACGATAAGCATTTGCAAAAGCTCATGAAAATATGAATACATGAGCTTGAACCTAACCCAAATGAAACCAGTGATGCATTCATATCACAAGTTTTTTTTTTTCTGCGATAACTAAACAATTCAAATGGAAGGTCACAAAAAAAAATTGTTTTGTTTTTTTTTTCTAGAAAACATGGTTATGAGATTAAATCGGAATAACAAAAGGCGCACACAACTGAATCGCTTCCGTTTTTTACTTCAATATACGAACACGGCGCAGTGGCTTATGTCGTTTTCCATTGGGACAAAAAATCAATCTTTTTTTTTGATCTAAATCACTTTTGGCGTTCTATTGGGAAAAAAATAAATTTTTTTTTGATTCGGATCACTTTTTGCAAATCTCGATATTTTTCAGATTTACACATACTACCACAAATACAGCACAGCTGTTTTACGTCATTTAAAGAAGTTTGTTTTAAAACAAATGTGCAAAGTTTCGTGAGAACCAAAATAAAGAAATACATAAATAGCAATGGACATAGTTTTAGAGGAATTATTACCTTCATTGTCTTCCTCGTCATCTGGAAACTACGAATCACCAAAACTCCATTTGTAACTAAAACAGAGCAAAAATTTTTCAAGCCGATTTCCATGGTTGATTTTACCAAAAACAAATGCAATTTGAACAGCTGATATTGTTGTCAAATAACGCACTAATCCATTTACAAAAGCAGATCAATTTCATTGCATGTTCCATGAGCCGCATAAAATCTGAGATCTCAAAAAGATTTGTGGTGGTCCCAATGGAAAACGACATTAGTGTTTAGTGCAGAGACAAATGATACTGAGACTCACAATCCTCTTGCCGCTGCGCCCCTCAGTTTTTTTTCAAATTCGCCATTTTGTTTTCCTATCCGTGTGACATGCAAAAACATACAAAATATACAAAAATAAATGCTGCCAACATCGACAACCGTGGGGAAATGTGCTAGGATTCGGGAATACCACATTTTTACATTACTGAATGCCATTGGTTAGTAATTATATGTTGTTAAAAGGCGAATAATTTGATTTCTTTGGTTAATAGAACTAGCTAAATGAGATGTTCTATATACTAAAAACTTATTATGATAAACATGGTTGCGAATTTTGCGCTTTTGAATATCATTAACTTCGATTTCATGCATAAATTTTTCTTAGAAAACTGAAGAAACTTTGCTCAATATATTTCTACTTTACTTCAAATAATCTGCATTGTTCATCTTTCATACATATTTTAAGCAAATCTCCACTTATTCCTTAAAAAAAATTATTACGCACACGTAACGAATAATTTCAAATTTAACGGATAAAATTCTATGAACGCTGTCAGCAACTTTGCCCACAGCGGAAGTGGCATTTATGCAAGGTGCGAGTGTGTTGGTGAGTCGGAATTTTTGAAGTTACGTGACACTTGTCAATACGAATTTCTATGTAACAATACAAGCGCACTTAGCATTTGCCACCCCATAAAAATATAGCTTGTAGGCTAAGTAACGGGAAATCAGTCGGAGTTGGTGGTCTCAGTATTGTCTCTGGTTTAGTGTTTTGGGCTAATAAGCGAGGGGTTCGATTCGTTTTTACCACTGCGCCATCTATCGTGAACGTCGGACAAACTGTCATGTATAAGTGTCATGAAAGAGCTTCTCAATGAGCCATTCGGAATCGACATAAAATTGTAGGTCCCATCCATTCGTCCCGAGGAAAAAGAAAAACTCACACAAAACAAATGGTTGGGGGAAGCTAGGCCTAGGGTCCCTACGGACCTGTACACAAACTATTTATTTATTTACACAAACACAATATTTAGCTATTCGGTCCTTCAGCTATTCTAATAAATTATTTGGTTGCGCTGTTCGGTTCAATTATTAAACCAAACGTTGTGCAACTTAATTTTTATAATCACTAAACGGATCTCCAGTGCATCTTTCAGGTTGCGGCTTGTTGTTTATACGTTTATGGATCGAGTTGAGGTCAAATTTAATACTGAGAGTCTTGCGTGCTGCGAGGGGGCGAGGTGTATAGTTCTGTAAGTCTGACAGCTAGCTGACTTGATGTGTCTCATTGGCTTAGATCGGTCATATGAAAAGCTTTTACAGTTGACATTTTATGGAGGGGAAGCCCACGAATTTAGTACTAAGTTGACAGTTCGTATAAATGGGGACGTTCAAGTATCTAGTTTAGAAAGTCTGACAGCTCTCTCACTAGATGTATCTCGGTTTTGATTGGGGGAAATCGGTCATGTGAGTAGCTGTTTTAGTTGACGTTTATGGAGGGGTAGCCGACGAATTTAGTCAAGAAATTCGTGACTGAGTACTAAGTTGACAGTTCGCGTATGTGGATGACGAAGAAAAGTGACGTTCCTGACCAATAATAGTTTTTGCGTTCAGGTTACATCTCATCCAGACCAATCTAGTCGACTTAAGATAACTAGATTCTTGAATGCGGCCAATGACGTATTAAAAGTGACGTTAGCGAGCAATCTAGCTTTTGAGTTCCAGGTGCATATAGTACAGACAAACCTTACACAGGTTTTTGAATGTCCCCATTGCATTTATTCCTTTTGTCACATTGAATTTTTCTTAGCTCCAGCTGGCAGCAGACCTACTAATCCCCCTTCTAAGGAAATTGTACGATAATTGGAAAAGGGGAGACATCCTGTCTCTTCATCGCATAGTCGTTCCTTGCATTTGGCAGGTGCATAGGAAAAATTTCACCATATCAATAAGGGCTGCGTAAAAGCAATCAACTTTGTTAATTAATATGGCGGTTAATTGATATGATGGAGAATTAGGGGACGAGTTAGATTTAGATCACTTAGAACAATGCTTTAAAAGTCTTTCCTGTCCCCTTACATGGGAAGAGTACCATAGAACGTCCAAAATCACACATATAACTCAAACTCGACCATTTAGTGACACATAACATCATATTAGGTCCCAAGCCATGTATTTTCTTCTTAATATAATTTGCGCTACAATCAAAATATAGTTAAACGAATCATAAAATGTTGAGATAAGTGCGTTCAAATCTTTACGCTGTGTAAACAATGAATCACACCAGAAATGTCATACAGCTATTGTTACTGGCAATGAAAATGATTCGTGGTCTTCATTATCGGTTCATATATAAAACTGTTTGAGCATTGGGCACGAATAAGCTTAGGATTTAAATAAAAATATTATTACTTTGAGGGGCAACTTTTTGTCTGATAAAACAATGCTAAAGCTCTGAATCTTAAGGAGCTAAATGTTAGTTATGCCGTGTTCATGAAGGCAGTGAATAATTGCCTGAAATACTTAGCCCAGAAATGTATGAGAAGGAATGATCAATTTGAAATGTCAGTAATGTTCGTCCGCAGAAGCGTGCAACCAAAAGATCCAATGGGATAAACTGAGTTTCCTTCAAACAGCTGATTGATTCTTTCCAGGAATCTGTTCCATTTAAGAAGTACGTAGTACTAAGAGCTAGATCGTTTACAGTCCCGTGAAATGGGAATCACAAGTTGAATATTCCCAAGTAGCTTATTTTGTGCATGGATCTCATAAACCTGTTTTTTTTCTGTTTTGAGTTTCTTCACAGCTCAGTCTCAAACTCGCTTAATTGTTTGTTTACTTTAAGTTCTTACTGACATACTTAAGTAGCGCTACAGTCCGGGGCTTCAGCAGTTAGCGCGATCTTTGGCTAACTGCCTCCAGTTGCGCACTCAGTTGGGTCTCCTTTCAATTGCGCGCGCCACCTTAGGCGAGGTCTTCCCCTACTGCGCTTTCCCTGCGGGGTGGAATCGAAGACTTTTTGGGACGAAGCGTTGCTGTCGAGTGATACGTAGTGTTCGTCGCTGCACTGGTCGCAGAGTTCGCTGATAAATCTCCACCTCCAAAGCCCTTCAACGCAAACGGGACCAAAAATCTCTTGAAGAATTTTGCGTTCATAACGATCAAGAAGATCTTCATCCAATTTTGTTAACAGGGATGATGCGAATCTAGATATAGATCTCGACGAGGCCTTACCAATCCAATGCCTTCTTAAGCCAAAATAGCAGCCATTGGCAAGTGTAACTCCTCGCTTGATTTCCGCTGTGATGTATTTGCAGGCTTCATAGCGGAGCCCACGTGGACATAGTCCCTAACTAGCGCAAAGTTGTAAATGGCTATCCTGACGTTCTGTCCGATTTGCCCATGTTGCGTGTCCCTTCTTGTTGACAGCGTATATTTTGTTGTGCCCTCATTCAGAACTAAACCCATTTTTGTCGCTTCTGTGCTGATACTTTCATACAGCACCAGTGACAGCGTATGGAAGTATTTGCACGGACTTGTGGAAAATTGTGCCTCTCCTGGTGTTGGCTTGCGAGTTTCGCACAATTTTCTTAAGTATATTATGGTGGAAAAATCGCATGACAGCGCGTCACCTTGTCTAAATCATTTATTAACGTTAAATGTCAAAGGTGGGATTGATCCCGACATTTATAGACCAGCAAGGGTAGTCCATCTGACAAGTTCGACAGGGATGCCAAAACTAAACATGGCTCTGTATAGCTAGTCCCTTTAAATGCCTGGATATGCGAAATTAAAATCGATAAAAAGATGGCGGGTATTGATCTGCACTTCTTGAGTTTTTTCCGTAGTGTGAATATTTGGTCGGTTGTTGGGCCTAAAACAGAACTGGATGGGACCAATCAGGTCATTAACGAATGGTTTCAGGCGATCACGCAGTACAGTTGACAGGATTTACTATGCGGTGTTAAGGAGACTGATGCCTCTATAGTTGGCACAGTTTAGAGAGTCTCCTTTCTGGTGGATAGGGCAAACAATGCTGAGGATCCATTCATCAGGCATACTTTTCTATGAATCTTCGAGATCAGTTGCTGGATGTTCTCTTCAAAATCACCTCCAGCTGCCTTAAGAACATCGGACGCCCTGTCCAGCCGCTTTGTCGGACTTCTGCTTGGATATTGTACTCGTATCCTCACTTAAATGTGGTCAGGTGAACGGAAGTCTTTGGCTTTCAAGGCCCAGGTTGAATGGTTCGTTCTGCCTGACAGCGAAATTTGTGTTATCTTCGCTGTTTAACTGTCTGCGAACTGAGATTGAAACTTTTGCCGCGAGCGAAGGGAACCCCAATTTAATGCAATTCCGGCCTTCTGTTGTCCAGGCGTTTGGAATAGGTTTCAAAACAGGTAAAAGTTACCTTCTGTTAATCATTTTTTGTAGGCGTAAAATGTCAAATTCTCATTGGCGATGTGAGTCAATCAGTATTTAGCTGTCATTTTTTATAGATGTTCAATACATTTGACAAAGTGCAGGTCTCTCTGGGACATCAACAAGTATATAACACATTTCGCAAGATTCATTACAAGTGGATAGTATTACAGCCACCATATTTACGCTTTCTGATAATAAAATGCCGCTATGACGTGTGATGCCTCTGACCAACTCAAACGTGGTGTGGACTCAGTTTAGGAAAAAGTTTTTACTTCAATAGTCTTTATGTGCAACCGAACGGGCCGAGTTAAACCAATTGATTCAACTCAATTATGAACCGATGAGAAGAACAAAAGAAATATGTACATTTGTACGTTAATCAACACTTTATCAATGAGTGCACGAAAGCTTAACCTTGATTTCGTTGAAAACGTCTACAAATCAAACACCGTCATGCCCACTTTGAGTTGATAACTTTTCTTTTCCATCAGTTTAACTTTTTAGCGATTCGCCCACAAATCGAAACCAGTTTCTCGTTTGTTTGGCATTTCAATTTTCAGTAAATAACGAACAGCATCAATTGATGAAGAGTCTGCTTCAGCAACAATAATATTCAATTTATTAGGTGGCATTGAATTACATATTTACTGTTCGCCTATCGTCATTCTCAGTTTCGTCAAACGTCACCACGAACACACACATTTCAAAGAGACAAACTTGTTTTATGTGTTTGTTTCCCATATGGAAAACATACTTTTACTTTAATCCCATAGCCGTGCAGAGTGACAACAAAATACTTTCTCATTCATCTAAATGTTAAACTAGCCCGATCTGAATAAAAAGACAACAATACCAAAAAAAGGCACTCGTGGTGGTGACTTGATGTCGATACCGACCGCTGCTGCTCATCACAACTCGTAAATGAGTGACAATAACAAGTTCGGGTCAAATGTCTTAATTAAACGACCACTGTCGGTTATCCAGTAGCCAGTGGTGTGACTCCCTTGTTTTGGAGACCAAGTGCAGTAGCTTCTTGGTAAACAGGTTACATACATGCAAATGCATAGCCTAGTCATTAGCTCTTGATTAAATAAATGACCCATTAGCTTCGATAAATCAGTTGAATGGTTACATCATCTCACCGAAATAGGCAACTCTGAACGAAAATACTATGACGAAGTATAATATTGCACACAGGAAACCGAACCTGAAAGAAAACGTGAGAAGAAAAATACTTCCAAGCCCAGTCCCGACAATAAAGGCGATCCATTGACAAATTCGTGTGATGATTTCTTTTGTTTTTATATTTTTTTTTTTTTTGTTATAAATACATACAATATTTTCTAAGGTTTCGTTATTTTGCAAGCATAATTTTATAGGGTTACAATTTGCTTGTGCATTCGCATTCGAGGTGACTTGGGAAGAGAACATTCCGATGGTGATGGCAATACCAAATGAAATGTAACTGTTTCGCTTTGGACTTCAAGCGAAACCGTGCATCACGCAGGGGTGGGCAACGAAACAAACCAGCAAAAACCAGTTGCGCAAATGATATAATAATAATTGGAATGCCAATAAGAAACGTGATATATAGAAGAAGAAGCGACAAGGTGCAGTGGCAAAACGTTGTTGCTTGTTCGACTTGTTGAACGTTGAATCTGTGTGCGAGCGAAAGAATGAAATAAAAAATAAGTCCTCAGTGCTCAGTGGTAATTCATCGGCCTTTTGTTCAATCGCCTGTAAATACGTGACACCTCAAAAACGAGAAAATTGGATTCCTTTTGGAAAATATTACAAACACCTGTAGGTCGACAAAAATGCATATATACACGTTGTGGTGGACTGGGGTCTGCCTTGGGAAAGAAAGAAAAACTTTAGGTAATCATAACAGCTTATTTGTGGATCGGCAGAGCACTTCGGTCCACTTTGTCCTCAACACTGAACGTTGCGTTTTATCTGGCAATCTGGCCAGTGGAGCAGTGGCTCAGTGGTTTGCGTGCTGCTCTATTGAACGAGGGGTCTCAGGTTCGATCACCGAAAAAACACAATATACAGTTTAAGATTTTTCCCACTGCGTCACATCTCACGGACTTCTGACAAACATGCCAGAGTCATGATAGGAGTTCTCAATTAGACTCGGCACAAGATTGTAGGTGGTAGGTCCCTTCCATTCGTGCCAAAATAAAAACTCAAACAAAACGAATGGTTGCGAGAAGCTAGGTCTACATGAAACGGTTGCGTCAACTGTTTAATTAATATAAGATGCCGAGCTTTTCGCTTTAAAGAAACCTCAAAGTTAACCAGTTGCAACGTCGTTATGCTGAATAAATTCAGGAAGTTCCCTTCCAAACAAAGGTCCTAACTAGAAGTCATTTCTATGCTTCGCATTTAATGCATTGTAGGTCACATCACAGTAAACAATTTCATACGAAAAAAATGTTGCCATTGCAAGTTGGCTAGATTGGAAATATGATCAGATATGATGAACTTATACAAGGTGGGCCAAAAGAAGTCATCCGATGTTGTTTGGCTCTCATTTTTTTTCTAAAAGAAAAACTCCGATTCGGTTTTTTGATTATGTTTATTTGAACCTTTAGAATTTTATTGGTCAAGTCGAGAAGATGATATCGGCCAAATGGGAGCCGTCACAATTGATTGCCATACGGGCTCGTTTTATGGCATTTTTCATCACTTCGGCGAGAAGATTCTCGCACTCATGTCGAATGTTGTCCTTGGGGGCTTCTAGGGTTTCGGGCTTGTTCACGTAAACACGGGACTTCAAAAAACCTCGCAAAAACAAGTCTGGAACGGTTAAATCGGGCGATATTGCGGGCCAGTGCAAATCGCCAAAACAAGAGATGAGCCGACCCGGGAACGCAGCCTTCAGAATCTCGGTTGTGGCTAGCGCAGTGTGTGCAGTAGCTCCGTCCTGTTGGAACCACATGTCCTCCAGTCCTAATTCGGAAAATTGCGGCAGAAAAAACTCGGTTAACATGGCCCTACAGCGCGCACCGTCCACTGTTGTCGTTTGACCAGCGGCGTTCTCGAAAAAAATAGCCTCGTCAACAGCGGCGATATTCTCGGCATAACGGACGCTCCGGGGCCGGCCACTCTTGGCAACGTCTCGTGTGGTCCCATACTGTTCAAGGTTGGTGGCCAAACGGCGCAGTCGGTGTCGGACGGCCGTGGAATCGCCGAGACGGAATTCGCGCTGCGCCAACACTACAGACGAATTGTTACGCAAAAAAATTGACACGATTATTCCGCGTTCTTGGGGAGTGTATCGCTTCATGGCTTGTTCACTTGTATTCTACATCTGTCTAGTCCACAAATGTCAAAACAGATTTGACATTGGCGGCCATTTACAAAAATAAGAGCATCTTACAATAGGGTGATTTCTTTTGGCCCAGCTTGTAGGTGGAGGTTTCTTCTTATCTATTGCCGTTTTTCATTGAAGATCCGAGCACTTCTGCCGGTAGACACCACATCTGTAGACCATACGTGAAATTTAAGTTAAAAATGAACTTGGAAGTGCACTTTTTTGAATGAAACATAGAAAACGAAGAAATAACACTTCTAGGTCCCCTTCTCTACATCCTCCCAAACATTTACAATATATATTTTTAACATTCAAGTGAAGACGAAATGGATGACATAAAAAAAAAACACTTCTAAAAAATAAATGCGTTGAAAATATGTGACATCGTCGTTTGTGGCAAAGTGGCACCCTGCCCTTGTGTTTAATGGTGAACAATGCAACTGGGGACGATGCAAAATGAGGCCGCAATGTACTTGAAATTTATTCCGTACGAACTTACTTGAACAGATAGCATGAACTTACACAAACAATTACATAGCCAACTAAATGTGCGCAAGTATGTACTTGAGTTCGCCCACAAATTGTTTGTTTTAGCTTTTTATTAGCTGTGTTTGGTACTTTGGCATAATTAAATTAGACTCTGTGACCGATATTTGGGTTGAATTCACGAGCAATATTTTTTTTATGACTTTGGCCTTTTGCCAGACTGTGTTTTAAACATCTTCACTTCTCCCGGCAACTAGCTAATATAAAGATGTTTTGAGACGTTTTTGGACGAGCATTTTCAAATTTCAAACTTCATGGAGACAGTAACCATTTGAGCAATGTGCAACAGTTTTCGCTTTTGTATTTTATTCCAAATGATAAAAATGACTGAATGGTTTAGGAAATATTTTGAATTTTGGTAAAATTGATGATATTCGTCCGAAGGTCCTCTCGCCTAGTTAAGTTTAGATATCGTGTAGTTACCGTTTTGATGGCGGGTATTTACGTAGTAACTAGAAGCTCTAGATTTTGTTTTCTTTAAATTTTATTGAAAAATATCCCTCAACAACAGAATCAATTCAAAAGAGAAAACCCGAAGTTTAAAATGAGGCAATAAAATCATGAAACACACCCTCTGGCACCAAGTTTACAGAATACCTAATTCCATTCTACCAGACTATCGAGCACAGAATTCTATCTATATTAAGTTTAAATGTGCTGTGTAGATGTGAAGCAGAAACGAAATGCTTTCAACGGCCTGTCAGTCTCTCACTCATAATGAAGAGTAGGGGCGATTTCGGTTGTAGGCACATCAGGTGAATCAAATACACACAGGTTCATCGAATCAAAACAAATAAGAAGGTTGTTTACTCTCTTTAATTAAATCATTGCATGTACAAGTACGATTTAGTACAGAATTATATTCTTCGCTAAAAATAGATGAGCTGTATTTTATGCCTCTGCTCTAGCTCTTATTGTGAGATGAGAACTACTGCGAACTATACATAAATTTAAAAACAAATAATGCCCCACCGCAGCACTATCGGGAGACCTATACAACACAGAACACACATCCAAAGTATTTAATGTGAATCAGCGATCATGTTGAAATATTTTGCAAGGTGTTGGAGCGACAGCGGAATTTTCGTATGACTAATAAATGCGAGACATGATTTTGATTTCTCTGCGGAGCGGCGGCCGTAGAAAGCAAACAGTAAAATACGTGAAAACAATGATGAGCAAAAGAGTGCCTGATAGCATTACTCTAGCAGTTGCCATGATCATTAACTGCACTGCCTTCACTATTTTTTTGCTTTTTTTTTAGGAAAAAACTGCTTCCGTATTACATATTTTTTTATTTGTAGGTCATTAAAGAGTAGATCTTTTACCCACCTAGAATTTTTTTTTCATGCCTATCGTACATAGGTTTTTATTTATGACTTATGCGTGACAAACACTAGTGCGAGGGTAGAAGGAACAGATAATATACTGCTTTGCAAATTTCTTTACTAAAACTATCAACTAAAGCGCAGTTTTGTTGAATTTTTCTATAGTCATTCCAATTCCTTTGTCAAAGATGCAAACAGCTTATTATGTGCAAACACCGTAATCATATAATAGCTCCAAGTTAAACTTTCTTCACAATTAAAAAAAACACTCAGCTTACCAGTTACTTGAATATGCGTTGGACTCCACATAGCTGCAAAGGTCCTCGTGATGGATTAATACTTGACGATTTTATAACGTTAATAAATTTGTTAAACACATCTATATTTTACAATCGGGCTGGAATTTAAATGTACAACCAATTTTTTCACACACCAATAAGAGAGCAACATACACGAACTTCCACTGCCAACTAAACAAAACTGAATAACTGTCAAAATGGTCGTCGGAAAAAGTGCAGTCAAATCCACCAAGCGAAAATGTCAGCTGCTGTCACCATCCAAAAACACAGGGCTGATTACGGCATGGCCATCACCATCATTACCCAAGTATGATCGTAATTTTGCTTGCAATAAATTTAAAAACCTGTGTTTCTCGGGAAACTCCTGGCGTCAAATATTTCACGTCAAACGGACGACGTATTCGCATTATGATAAAATGCCAAGAAATTCATAAGTCAACTCCGTACCACATGACACGTCAATGCAATAATTCGAAACCTTCTAAACTGTTACACAACGGGAAAAGATCCCAGTGGCCGAAAACTTTGCCATTGCAATATGCCTTCGCGAATTGACCAGGGAAAGGACTAGGCTTTGGGAAATAGTTCTCTATCTTTTCCGGCTGACGCTCCCATCTACTATGGAAGTATATGGAGCTTCAGCGTAACAGGCACATGTCAGGGACGAATGATATTAAAAATAAAATAAAAAAAATAGTTGAAATTTCATGTCCTTATTCTGTAGTTTTTGCAGATAATAAAACGTTAACATCTAGCGGGCACGGAATAACCTCATCGCATTTGCCAAATGTATTTGTTTTACTTTCGTATATTGAATGTAGTTAGGTACTTCATATATTTCGGTACCAATTGAATAATATATCTCTCATAGGTCGCAATGATTCCCATCTACACATGAACGTTCAGAGTAAGAAAACCACTAACATATGATTCGTGTCATTAAAGAATTGAAAAATGTCATACAAAAAAAAAAAAACAAATTTTATCACTTGCTTTGCTGCAGTTCGGTCTTTCAGCTCATAGTTCATTAATCATTTTTAATTATTTATCGTTAACAACATAGGAAAAAGTATCCGGAAAAATACATATTCATCAAAATGGTATGCGTTCCGTGTTTCATTATTCCTGTGCTGCTCTACATTTGGCACAAATTCATTCAACCAATTATGCTAAAATACTGGAATCCTTGGGAAAAGAAGGATGCAGAAGGAAATGTTATTAAAGCAGCACCCGAGTTTCCATTCCAGTGCAAGGGCGGAGTTTGTCCATTTCCTGGTGCTACAAAGAAGGAGGAAGCTATCGCGGACACCAAAAGCAATGAAGCAGAACCTATTGCTACTACATCAGATGACTCGAAGAAGGAAAATTGACATTCCTATCATATACTTTCGTAGATTAGTAATGACTATGATAAATCCACAATTAGATTAAGAAATATATATGTACATGTAAAATGCGTGCGACGAAGGTCAACCCGACCAAACCAATGGAGTTAATAAAGCATTTAAACGTTTTGTGTTGGCCTTGGAAAATAATTGGCATTCCTCATTATGGCTAACCAATTGGTTTAGTCTCTGTTTGTCCCATAAGCGCCCCATGCACGAGCACTTAATAATCGAACTGTCTTTAATGCAGTTTGGGGTCTACGTTTCTAGTTAATTCATCTTTTTGTTGGAACTTTAGGACTGAAAATCAACTATTCCTACTTTATCGCTATGGTTTGATGACCATGAGCTCCAATGTTCTCTGATTTGCTATCCGTATTTTGCAGTGGACATTTTTACCTCCCGGTACATAAAAACCATTCAGATTCCTTAGTGAAACTAAAGCAGAAAGCAGATGTCCTTCATGTAACGCTTAGTAAACAAGCCAACTTGATCTACCCACTCGCACTGCACATGTGGAAGAAGAAACGTTTCCTACAAGATTGGAAAAGAGCAGCACCTGCGTTGCCGTTTGGCCCCTTTAGTGGTGCAGAAAAAAACAAAAGCCATTACCAACTAAACATTGCCGGATAAGCGGTCAAGAACGCTGAAAACTTCCTGTACTTATGAAGCATACTCTCGGCAAACTTTGACACTTCACTAAACGAACATAATTCTACGTCTGACCCCCGACCGAACTGAACTTTGCCAAGTATCCACATTTATTCTTATAAAAAATACGTCCTTTCATCTAATTTTTATTCCTTGCCGTCAGTTAGTCCATCAAAAAAGTGCAAACGTCAGCGAATCATACGGTTGCTTATGCATCTCGGTTCTTCATAAGCACAATGCAAATAACGATCGACTATCGATCGATGTTTCTGGATCTAGGCCCTTTCTTGCGCAGCGCATCCCTCAAAACCGGTTGTTGTTGTAGCGGATACCAAGATTGTACAAGTTTCCAGACGAATGAAAGGGACCTGCACATTAATGCCGAGTTCGAATGACTGATTAAACATTTTTTTTAGGGCAGTCATAGGCTGAATTCCAAAATGCAGTACGTCTGCATTACTGCTTAATCAATGCATACTTTTCTAAAACGCATTGTGAACGCATCAACTGCACAAACAAAAGCAAACAGAGCATCGGTAATGATTATGATGGAAATGATATTTGTCATTTCAATTTGAAACGTAAAATAAAATTGATTGATGGCCTGAGTCGTAAGTAAAATAATAATTTGTCAATTTTACTTTGGTTTGCAGTAATGCATAACAAATAATGCAAAGCAGCGCAAAGCATTCGTAACCTGGCATCAGAAAAGCAGTGTGCATTCACAATGCGAATTTTTTTGACGTTTTCGAATTCAGCCATACTCTCGGATGTTTGTCCACAAGCTCGCGTTAAGTAACGCAATGGAAAGAACTGCAATTTTTAATTTTTCCGCGGGTCGAACATGAGATCCGTCGACCAGTACACTACACAGGAGTAAGCTAAATGTAAAGCAAGAAAATACTTCTTTTTTTTTTTTTGTAAAAATATCGTAGAAATTTTTTATTTCAAGTACTATTTTACAGCATGTAGTTTAAAATGAGATTTTCAATTATTTTTCTATAAATGCCTACCATTAATATATAAATGTCTTCATCTATTAGTAAAATTTTTAACAAGTTTTCTAAATTAAAATTACAGTGGGTTGTCTTTTTCGCATTTCTTTTTTGTTTTGTTTGTTTTATTTTCTCGTTTAAATAAAATCGACGGGGTCAGTTACATAAAACAAAATGTTTGTTTAATTTATTTAAATTAAAGCTTCTTCTAAATATTAATAAAATACAAAAATAAAAGAGGAATTTAATGGAAAACAGACAAAAGTTTTAAATACGTTTGTTTATTTATGAATTCTAAGCTTATAGAGTTCAATTAAAAAATATGCTTTTAAATACATAATATATATTTAAAGTAAAATTCAAAGCTAATATTACAATTAATTTAAATTACATAGTAATATTTAAAAATGTCATGTGTGCCTTTCTTTTGAATAAAAAAAAACAACATGAATTTGATTACGAACTTGAAAAACGTGTCCTCGAACATCCACTAATGTTATTGAATATAAAAATATAAAAAAAAAACTAAAACATTAATAGTTTTGGATACGTATCCTCTTGATTTAATTTGTCTGCCAATAACTATGTTCATAATATGATTCTCTGGAAATGTAACAGGAAAAACATTTTCCGACTAAAAATAAAATACTTTACTTACAGCTATTAAAAATATATATATATAGTTATATATCGAGCTTAAATGAGATACTTTTTACAAATGAATTTCGTTATTTAGTTTTAACTATAAACGTCCTATGCTTGTGTGCTGTGCATTTGTCTTTTGTCTTCGTTTGTGTTGTCTTTTTACAAAGATAATTATGTAACATTCGACTTTACTTATTGATAAATATTTGATATATAAATAATATATATATATGTATATATTTATTGTATAACATGCTGGGGTAGTCGAGGGCGTGTTTCAGTTTGTCATTTTTGTTTTTGATCCTCAGTTGGGTGGCTCTCGCCGGGCACAGTATGCACCCAGTGCAAACTTTAGAAGCACATGAATTTCGAAATACTGCTCTGACAAAGTGGCTTTTCAACACTGTCAGACATTGTAGCCATTGTTGGATGTTAGCTACAAATAATGTCATCGGTTGCTAGATGGTCCATTTTGGCAACTACTGTAATCGGAATTCGTTTTCGTCCATCCATTTGAAAAGACAGGCAGGTATGAGGAATCTTTTAGTTTGCTTGTGATTGTCAAATGTATATGGCCTCAGAACCCTTATTTGCTTGGTGACCACTAGTCATGTACATGTTGTTTGGGCCCTGTGGCGATTGGACGCCCTCCGACCAGTCGGATGTTGAGCGGGGTGATGCACTTGACCAATGACCAGGAGATTCCGGCGAAGGAGTGGGATAGCTGTCCAGTGTTTGAACGAGGTGCTGCGGCGTAATACCACCAGAGTGTTGGCTTGGCGGCGTTAGGTACTGATAAAAAGCCGCGTTGTGCTGTGATGATGGCGACAGCATGTTCGATGGCGACGACCCGGAATTCGTACTCTGTATTGATTGTGGATTCATCTGTCCCGAAAATGAGTCTGCAAATAAAACTGATACTGATAAGCGATGCGTTTACAATTAAAATTTAAAAGTTCATGCATACCTGGAGATCCACAAAATCCGTTCAAGTCCAAGCCAGCTGAACCGAATTCTAAGCCCCCTAGTTGCATAGACTGCGGCATTATTGCACTGTTCTGTTGTTGTTGCTGCTGCGGTGCCATCATGCCCATATCACTGCCTGTCGGCGAAATGAGACCCAGTGTTACGGGAGAATTTTGCTGCGACATACTACTAGGCGACTGTTGAAAACTCGACGCTGACGATGATGAATTACTATTAGGGGCCACCAGAGCCTGACCTCCACCACTTTGTGGTGGGCCGTGCTTCTGATGGGTAGCGTGTCGCATCGCTTGAATGTGCGTAGGCGACGTGGGCAGACTTGGTCGTGATTTTGCTGGCGATGGTGAACCTGAGACATTTAGTCAAGCAATTAAAACAATTTCAAATATTATGGTCATAAGAGACAATAATCGCTCCTTACCTAGATAAGCATGCGGCGAAAGCGCAATATTGCTTTGGACTGAATGCGGCGGCGATTGGTTCGAGTATGGCGGACTAAGTCCTTGCTCGCCCATCTGTACACTGTGCCCGTTCGCCGCGCGTTGAGCATTCATTATGTCTTGAAATGGGGACCCCATTGAGTAGCCGTAGTTTTCCATGTTGTTCATGGTTTGCAGCGATTGGATTGATTGCGCATTCTAAAAGAAATTAATTAAATCATTGCAGATAAGAACACAATAACAATTTAGTTACCGTCAGACATACTTTTATGCAATCTTCGTAACTGGGCGGCTGCTTGTTGCCGCCCAACAGGTCCACCTGATGGTGGGCGGCCATAGCGTTTGAATACAGACTTGCTGTATCATACGGACTGGTTAATGGTGGTGATTCCACAGAACTTAGCTGAGCATCCAACAGCTGTTGGTCGTTCATCAATTGTGCATTGACCACTCCGATGTTTACGACTCCTTTCTTGGCGGCGCCTTTTTTAACACTTGGTTTGCGTCGCAAGCTGCCACCCAGATCGGTTTCAGGTGATGTGGGTGTGAGTGAACCAGCTGTAAGCTTCGGCTTCTTAGCTTTGCTCTTCGGCTGTTTACCTGAAGCAATCACAGTGGGCTGGGTTATCATTTGCGGCTGTGTGCTGCTGGGCGGCGAGCCAATCATAGCGTTCGGTGTAACAGCTAGCATTTGAGGGCTTCTCGGCACATGTTCATCTAACAGGCGAACAATGTCCTGGTGAAGCCTCTCACTGGCAACGTCCCGAGGCAACCGGTCCATATGATCCGTGATCTCTCGATTGGCGAAATTATCGAGTAAGGCTTTGCACGCTTCATAGGAACCCTCTCGAGCTGCCAGGAAGAGCGGCGTTTCATCCTTGTCGTCTTGTGCATCGCGATTCGCGTGATGCATTAACAGAATATTTACAGCTTCTGTGTTATTGACTGCTGCAGCCCAGTGCAGTGCTGTTTTTCCTGAGTTGTCAGCTGCATTGATGTCCGCATCGGCTGTAATCAAATCTTCGACCATGCCCTCAATGGCAAGGCGAGCGGCCAGAATTAAAGGAGTTGTTCCATCATGCATTCGGGCGTTGAGATTCGTTGCTCTGTTTCGTAGCAGAATTTGGAAGACTCCCATTGCGTCTGCAGCAACTGCAGCGTGTAATGGAGTGCGTCCTGTGTTGTCTTGGCAGTTAGCGTCAGCTCCTGCGTCCAACAGTCGCTTTGCGGCATCTGCTCGTGCATATCGCGCAGCTAAATGTAGGGAAGTTTCTCCTGTTTTGTCCATTGTCGCGTTTAGTTCGGCCCCCTGTGCCAATAGATCCGAAATAACCTGCGCCGTCGTATCGTCTCCAGTGTCGATGTCCTCACCCGTGTCGATTCCGCCACCGCGCACAGCAGCCACCATTAATGGTGTCATTCCACATGGCCCGCGAACGTCTACGTCAACATGCTTGCCATCCTGATGAGCTGGTGGAGTCATTATTGATGGTCTTACGTCGGCCACCTCGAGATGCTGCTGCGACCAAACGCGAGAATCTGCCTCCTCATAGTCGGTGACAACGGTGTGGTCGCTAGAGTACCCGCCTTGCTCACAACGTATTCTTTTGGCTTGGGGCATTTCCGACTCATCATCTGACCACTGTTGCGAATGACCCATGTGTCCCATATGATTGCCTTGGTTCATGTTCACATCATTGCTCATACACACCAGCGATGGGTTCTTGTTCAAGTTTCGCATCTCCTGTCCGTCTGGACCTCTACGACGCGCATGTCTTCGCAGTCCGGTCGCTGGAGTGCGAAAACCTTCTGGGAACCATGTGACTCCATGCGCTCGCTTTCTCTGGGTTGTTACAAGAACTCCAAACAGTGCGAACGCCAGCACAACCAGTATTATTCCAAGAGTTACGTATTTCACGTTCGTTGGACTGTCCATAATGTCCTCGCCAGGGTTATTCACACCCTTTACACTAAATATCGGAAACTTACGGGACAGAGTGTGTTTAGATGCTGTGGCGGCTAAGAACTCAGCCGCTTCCGCAGCCTTATTGAAGCATTCCTCGCACTTTCTGTTGTCGATTTCCAGATATGCTTGAATTCCCGTTTGTCCCTTTCGTTCGGTGTGGATAATGTGATGCTTTCTTCCGAATGCAGTGTTCTGCAAGCCAGCGATTTCAGAGTTGCCCTTCCATGGATAAATCATGTCGTTTCCCATACTGTCCTTCTTAATTCTTAAAGTGGTCCGAAGAACATGGCCCATATCACGCAAGAACTCAACCAGTCCTTCGCGGAATGTTTTGATATCCAACAGTACTACGACTGATATGGCGCCGTCAGCTAAATTCGGTTGTTCCGTTTCGTTTTCACAGTCAAGACCATCCCAATTACATTCTGCATTATTACACCCGTAGTCGCACATTCCGTTGGCGTAATGCTTTTGACAATACGCATCGTAGATCGGGTTACATGGTTGCAATTTCCGATCACAATCGCGTCCATCGAATAAGCACTGAGCGTTGTTGCACTCCTCATTGCAGGTGCCATCCATAAAAACGCGCCAGCACTCGATATTCGCTGTACAATTTATCCAAGGGTTAATTCCCAGCGAACAATCATTGCCGTCGAAGTTGCACGCGTACGTATTGCACTCGGGGTCGCACACGTGATTTCCCTTTTTCTGCTCACATCCACGTATTGTGCACAATTCCCGTTGGTACTCCAAGTCTTTGGTATACTTTCTCAGACCAACACGATCATCGTCTGCAGCCCAACCTGGATAGTTAGGATCGTAAGTGTCACACACTTTTCCAGACCATTTTGAGGGACAGAAACAGGCGAAATCTCCGAGGAGATTCTCGCAACCAGCTCCCTGTTGACATGGGTTCGGCTTGCATTCATCCATAACATCTACTTGACAGTTCACGCCCATTGTTCCCTTTGGACACTCACACCGATACCCACCAGCGTCGTCGTCTATCACACATCTTCCCGCTTGACAAGGATTAGAGTCACAATCGTGGCCGGAAAACTCACAGTTTTGTCCATAGAAACCTTCGGCACAGACACAGTGGTGTCCCGTTTGTCTCGTTGAGCAAACTCCACCGTTCTGACAAGGTGAGTTTGCACAGAAATCTACTTTATTCTCACAATGCCTTCCCATATAACCAGGCTTGCAATTGCAGTGATAGTTATTCACTAATTGTACGCAGTCAAGGGTACCCGCATTCGAACATGGATTCGAAAGGCATTCGTTTATATCGCCTTCACAGCGAGAGCCAACGAAGCCAGGTGGACAAGCACATTCGAAGCCGCCTACTCGGTCAATGCATGATCCGTTGTTATGACAAGCTCCGGGCACACAATCGTCTTGATTGATTTCGCAAATTATACCCAGTGTGCCAGGCGGACAGGAACAACGGAAGTCGTCCACTAAATCGTGACAAGTGCCTCCATTTTGACACGGATTCGGACTGCAGTCATCGACATTCAGTTCACAGTTCTGACCTTGAAATCCTTTACGACAATCGCATTCATATGCTCCTATCAAATCGTGGCACGTTCCGTTGTTTTGGCAGGGTTGCGACTCGCACTCGTTGATCTCCTTTTGGCAATATGAACCGGCATAGCCTTGTTGGCAGTAGCAACGATGGGAATTTCCGAAATCTTCACAGCTTCCATTGTTACATAGTTGCTTAACGCTGACCCCTTTCCTATTTGCCGCATCCTTGCATGATACCATTTGAACATCACAAAGTTTCCCCGTCCATCCAGCAGCGCATATGCACTGGTATAGGTTTTTGCGTTGGACGCAGGTTGCGCCATTCTCACAAGGACTCTGTCCGCACCAGTCCACATAATCCGTGCACTGCTTTCCAGTGTACCCATATGAACAGTGACACGTGTACTCGTTGCCATTCTCATGGCATGTAGCCCCATTCTGGCAAGGCATCGAGTCGCATTTATTGATCTTATACTGACAATTGGATCCTGTGAATCCGGGAAGACATGAGCAATTGTAGCTGTTGATGCCATCAAGGCAGGTACCCCCATTCATGCACGAGCTCTCAGTACAGTCTTCATCATTTGTTTGGCAATTTATTCCCGAAAAACCCAACCTACACGTACATGTGTAGGAGTTGACATACTGGTTGCATGTCGCACCGTTCTGGCATGGCATACTTAGGCATTCATTTATATCGATCTCACAATGTTTTCCCTCGAAACCATCCACACATAGGCATGTGTAGTCGCCAATACCATCTAGACAAGTTCCACCGTTTTGACAAGGGAACGAGGCGCAATCATCCGTGTTAATGGTACAGTCCCGACCTTCGTAGCCCTTAGCGCACAAACATTTATACGAACCTGGTACATTTAGACAAGTCGCTCCGTTCCGGCATGGAGATGATAACTGACACTCGTTGATGTCTTCATCACAGTAACGCCCTGTATACCCCAGACTGCAGGTGCATGAGAAATCCAAGAAATTTGAGCTAGGCGTACATTTTGCGTCATTTCGACAGCGATTTGTAGAACATGGATCCAATTTGGACTCACAATCACGGCCCGTAAACGGAACCTTGCAGACGCACTTGTAGCCTTTGACGAGATCTATGCAGGTTCCTCCATTCGCGCAAGGATTGTTGATGCAATCGTCAATGTTCGTTTCACAATTTCGCCCTGTATAACCCGGCATGCACTGACAAGTGTACGAGTTTAGTGCGTCCCGGCAGATCCCTCCATGTTGGCAGGGATTCGAACCGCACTCGTCAATATCAAGCTCGCAGCGTTTGCCGCCATAACCCGGGGGACAATGACAAATAAACTGATTGACTCCATCCTCACAGCGACCTCCATTGATGCAGGGATTCGAGGCACATTCGTCGACGTCACTCAAGCACCGAGCGTCAAAGTACCCACGTGGGCATTCACACTTAAATCCATTTACAAGATCCATGCAGACACCTCCATTAGCACAAGGATTCGATGCACATTCATTGATATTTATTTCACAGTGGATACCAGTGTAGCCTGGCACACATTTGCATGTGTACTTGTTTATTCCATCGATACACGTGGCTCCATTGTTGCACGGGTTGCTGTGACATTCGTTCACATTGATCTCACAGTTCTGTCCCGAAGTTCCTGGTAAACAGTGGCACACGTAAGTTCCGATTAGATCTTCACACCGACCACCAAACTGACAAGGATTCGATTCACATTCGTCTATTTGCGTTTGACAAAGGTAGCTTGTATAACCCGGATCGCACAAGCAAGTGAACGTGTTATCGCCGTCGATACACTTACCCCTATGGCATGGGTTCGACTGGCAATCGTTGATGTTAATTTCGCACGAAGGTCCGGTGTATCCTGGTGGGCATTCGCAAGTGTAGCCCGCTATGGAGTCATGACAAATGCCTTTATTTCGACATGGTTGAGAATGACAGTCATCGATGTTTATCTGACAGCGTGATCCAGTAAAACCGAGCGCACACTTACATTTGAACCCGTTTATCATATCGCGACAGGAACCCTCGTTTAAGCATGGATTCGATTGGCACTCATCAATATCAATCTCACATTGGGTTCCGGTAAAACCAGGCATACAAACACACCTAAAGGTGCCCGGGTCATCCAAGCAGCTCCCCTCATTCTGACATGGATGCGATTCGCATTCGTTGATATTTGTTTCGCATCGTGGACCCGTAAAGCCCTGCGAACAATTGCATGCAAATGAACCAGGCGTATTGACGCAGATTCCATTATGTTCACATGGTGAACCTTGATTACACTCATCAATGTCCTCAGAACAGTCGATGCCCTTGAAACCCGAAGCGCATGAGCATGCAAAAGAACCGTTTATGGGGCTCGTATCACAAATTGCGTCTGGATGGCATGGATTCGATGTGCATGTATCGTCCAGGTGGCATAGTAGTCCCGTTTTGCCTGGTGGACAACGACAATGAAAACTGCCAACACCATCGATACAAGTTGCTCCATAGAAACACGCTGCTACCGCACAGTCATCGTGGTTCTGCGAACAGTCAGGACCTTCCCACCCGTTAACACATATGCAGGAATAACTGCCGATTGTATTCGTACATGTTGCTCCATTCTGACACACCGACGGCCTAAAATAGGTGTGGAGATATGCGTTCAGATATTTTGCCTCATCAATTAAAACTTTAACTCTTACCGTAATGCGCATTCATCGACATCCGTCTCACAAAGCTCTCCCGTAAAGTTGGGTGGGCATTTGCATCGATACATGTTAATCTTGTCGATACATGTTCCTCCATTTTGGCATAGATTTCCCGGGCAGTCATCGATATTTTCTTCGCAGTTTTTCCCCCGGAATCCTGCAAATAAAAAAAGCAACATGTGATTAATTGAAGAAGAAACATTGAAAGTCTCCTGCTCAATTGATAATGCACTCGAGGTTTATCGTCGCTGGGGTGACTCAAAGATCTTTTGTCAAATACAAAAGATCTTGAAATCGATTGCAACGTTTCGGAAATCATACGAACTATATATTAGTCCTGTTTTTTTGAGCTTCGTTCTCAGCAAAGCAAAGTAAAGTAGAATTTTCAGCACGCAATGACAACAACTACGCTCTACTTGACACTTCGAGACTCGCAGTAGTCATTGTAATTTGTGTGCTGAAAATCTTACTTTACTTTGCTTTGCTGAGAACGAAGCTAAAAAAAACACGCCTATTATACGGCATGGCTCATTGATTATTTTGGTGAGACTACAGGGCGAGGTTCAACGCCCCACACCTCACTTCCTTGCTTGCACCAATTATTTCGTTTTTTGGCGCAAGTATAGTTTGATTCTTTCACTGATATGGTAAGGACCCATTTTGTTGTTATCTCCCCATTATCAAAAAAGGAAATTCACAGACAGTTTCGCTAAAGTATATTTTGAAAGCTTTTTTTTGTTTTAAATTTAGTGGAAATATTTTTGTGATTAAATATGTAACATCATAACTTTTAAGCTGTTACATAGTTGTCAGTTTACATTTTTTCTGCAAGTCGAAATTCGGCGAGTAGAAAATTACGAAAAAATGAAAATAGGGGAAATAGATTTCTCTCTATTTTTTTCCAATTTTCTCAGTACGTAGTCGCACTCGCACAGTTTTAATAATTTTACGTTTGCAAAAAAGTACCCGAACGAACCTTAACTTTCAAATTTTGTTGTCAAATTAAAATGTCATGTGTCGAAAAGAAGATCAGTTTAGTGTTTTGCAATTGTTTTATTAATCCTCCAATCAACAAATAAATCGGTTCATCTTTATAACGTTTCAAGAAAATGTTAAGTTTTATTTTAACAATTAACAGCCCTAATCACGTAACTTTTCAGGCGATTATCGTCGAAACGATAGACCCCCGAAACTAGCAACTGAGTGCAAAAATTACAAGTTTGAGAGTTTAACCAGTTCATTTACCACAAATGTAATGAAAGCTGACGATAACCAAAAAAAAATCGGTCTGAATATAACTTATTATGGTTATTAAAATTTCAAAAAGGTTCAGACGATCAATTGTTATATGGAATATTCCCCCAAAAACTTGTCGCAGGTCTTATTTTATTGTTTCCTGTTTTCGCTACGAAACGAAAGCTCAACTGTTCATGACTTAGGATAAAACGTTGGGATCGTCCTTTATATAGGTACAAGGTGGCGCAAAAGTAACCTTCCGATGTTTTTTGGCTGTAATTTAAAAAAAAAAAAATGAAAAACTTTGATTCTTCTTGTGGATTATTTTTATTTGATCTTTAAATTTTTTTTACATCAAGTCGAGAATATGATGTCATGTAAATGGCCGCCGCCATAGTTGATTGTCATTTGAGCCCTTTTTATGGCATTTTCCATCACTTTGGCCAAAACTTCCGGCGATAGGTCCTCACATTCCTGACGGATATTGTCTTTAAGAGCTGCAAGAGTCTGAGGCTTGTTGACATAAACCCGCGACTTCAAAAAGCCCCACAAAAAGAAGTCTGGAGCGGTCAAATCAGGCGATCTTGCTGGCCAGTGCAAATCGTCAAAACGGGAGATTAGGCGCCCGGGAAATGCATCCTTCATCATATCGGTTGTGGCACGTGCAGTGTGTGCCGTTGCACCGTCCTGTTGGAACCACATGTTTTCCAATCCCAATTCATCAAGTTGCGGCAAAAAGAACTCGTTGATCATTGCTCTGTAGCGCTCACCATTCACAGTAACCGCGTGGTACGTCGTCTGGTCGATGTCGACGGCGCTTCCATGACATCTTCGGCTACAGCAGCAATATTCTCTGCAGAACGGCTACTCCGGGGTCTGCCGCGCCTGGCAGCATCTCGTGTTGTGCCAGTCTCTTCGAGGCGAGCGGCTAAACGTAGCAGTGTTTCACCAGTAGGCGTTGGACGGCTAGGAAATCTGCGACGAAATTCACGTTGTGCCAAAGTCACCGACCGATTATTGCTCAAATAAATAGTCACCAATATTCCGCGTTCTGGAGCAGTGTAGCGTAACATTGTTTATTAACGTGCATTTCGCATGTGTTTACTACACAAATGTCAAAACAGAACTGACATTAGGGGCCAATCGCAAAATTTATAATTTTCTGATAGGAGGATAACTTTTGCGCCACCTTGTAGTTAATGTCGTTTTCCCCTGGGACCACCAAAAATCTTTTTCCGATCTCAGATTTTATGCGGCTCATGGAACATGCAATGAAATTGATCTGCTTTTCTAAATGGATTAGTGCTTTATTTGAAAGCAAAATCAGCTGTTCAAATTGCATTTGATTTTGGTAAAATCAACGATGGAAATCGGCTTGAAAAATCGTTCCTCTGTTGTAGATACAAATGGAGTAGTTTTGGTGATTCGTTGTTTCCAGATGATGAGGAAGACAATAAAGATAATAATTCCTCCAAAACTATATCCATTGCTGTTTATGTATTTCTTTATTTTGGTATTCACGAACCTGTGCACATTTGTTTTAACACAAACTTCTTTAAATGACGTCAAACAGCTGTGCTGCATTTCAGGTAGTAGGTCTGTTCCTTAACTTTTAAATATTACGAATTTTTACTAATTTTTACTCAGTGCCGTTCCTCAACTCGAAAAATTCGTAAAAGAGAGCGTCATCGATTAATTTCGAATCACTTTCATCGCATTTTGCATTAGCAAATTGTTCGAGTTTATATGATATTTTAACGACTTTTCATACCACTTTTTTGAATTATTTATCAGTCATTTTCATAAATTACCACAAAAACGTTCCCTAACTTTTCCGTAAGTGTCTCCCCACCACTGCCATTTTGACAGTCTTTTCTATTCTTACTACAAAAGTAAAGGAACAGACCTAGTATGTGTAAATCTTGAAAATAAATATCGAGATCTGCAAAAAGTGATCCGAATCAAAGAAAAGATTGATTTTTTTTTCCTAATGGAACGCGAAAAATGATTTAGATAAAAAAAAAAGATTGATTTTTTGTCTCATTGGAAAACGACATAAGAGTCGCTGGTGGCCCCCGGAAGATCAAGACTCGAGAGTTTTAGAGAGTATACTTGCATCCATTTCTTTTAGTTCGAAAACGGAGTACGACTTTTTCGAAAACTTATTTCACATATATTTACATATTTCGTTGTAGAAAGTTATCCTCAAGCTCCATCAATTCCCAATGTAATAATTTCTCCTTTTAACAAATCATTGTCCAAACGGATAAAATGGGTCCAATGAGGTTGGAATAGCAAATCACATATTAAGAGGAACAAGTGGCAGGTATACCTACGCGTGCAATCAATTTCAATTTCCTAAAATGCAGACTGGCTTAATCAGCGGGAGTTCTATTTGGGCATTGAACACATACCACGAGCTGTGTCTCGTGGGGCTCAGTTTAAGTCAATTAAAAACTCCAAAAATAGATAACTATCAATTAAAGTGAAAAGCGCACCAACCACAGATTGACTCCATTTGATCGAGGGATTCTGATTGGTATCGGAAGGTAGGTATAGGTATAGCGTTTAAAAAATGGTAAAAGAAATGTTAACCCGTAAGAGGGTTTTGATTACGGTTTCGTATTTAATTGGCTTATTAATATTCGCGTTCCAGTTTTGCGGTTGAGCATAATCAATCATTCAGCGACAAGGGCTTGGTGCAAGGTCCTTGGCGCACTGAAACTGCATGCAGACGCATGGGTTGGGTTGGGTTGGGTTGGATAGGTAGTTACGTACGTACCGCAAATCCAATCACCTTCAAATCTCAAAACCTTTTCGTATACCCAGGCAGCATCCCCGCACACAGGATACGCATATACGAGATCCACCACATGTTCTTAGTTATTGAACACAGGCATCACGCTCCCCGTTGCAGTGCACATTTGATGCGCACACCGAGATTCGTGTGCCACTGCATGTAATGTGAACGAAAGAGATAGAAAATAAATTGAAAAATGTATGAACACATTTATTTTCATACACACTCCTTTCCTCCCGCCCTCTACGCATTTCTTTGATGATATTCATTCGTCTGCTTTGCTATGCTATGCTGTGGTGCTGGAGCTGGTTGGTAACCACTGTGTGGTGTTTTTGTTGTTGCTTTTATTATTGTTGTTTTTGTTTTTGCTTTTGGATTACGGAGAAACATTACAAGAAACTTGGCTGCAGGGCAATCGCGCAGTGCCGAGAGAGTGCGCGCGTTCCCACGGTTTCATATAGCGCATTTTTTTTTTTTTTTACGTCTTCCCGCTTGTCCCCACTCGATCGATGCCGATTATGTATGGTCGACGACGAGTATGTGGTGGCTGGTGGACCAGGGCTATGGTTAGAGAGAGACAAACCTCTGGAATTCGAGTAGTGTAAGTATGATCGGTTCGTAGAACACTGGTTTAGGTGGTTGGTAGTGTGTTGTGTATGTTTTATTATTTTTTTTCCTCTTGCCAGTTCTTGTCTTCGTCGTTTGTTCGCTTTCCTTCTTAATACTTAGTCTGAGCGCGCCGAGATAAAATATGTTTAGTTGTCTTCTGTTCTATTTCTTCAGCTTCTTCGTTGTCGTCTTCTCCTATGTTCGGGCAAAGCAGCTCCTCCGAAACGTCTAGAGGAGAGCCAAGCACAGCAAAACCGGCTTTTATTATTATTATTCTTATTATGCTATTATTATGGCTTTTATGTGTCGGTCTCGTTTCGGAATATGTGTTGCACTGGATGTTTACACTGAAACAAATGGCACCACGAAAAACATGCAGGGAGTGGGCCGGATATTTGTAGCGTGTACTGTTTGCATTAGGACATGTAACTTGACTTGAGACTTAGCTTGGGTGTAGTCGGTATATGTAATGGTGACAAATGAGGGCCATTGGCCAGGCGGTATACGAGTAAAGTAAGGCTTTGTATATTAGCTTGAACAGGTACCTTTGGTAAATATTTGTGGGTTTATTAGCTACACTTGTTTTTGGCTCTTGGCAATCAAAGACTTAGGTGGATCTTAAAGGCCTCTAAGTGATATGAATAATATGCATGTGACGTCCATTTTTATAACAAATAAATTATACTGATTATTGTTACAGAGATGAGATTGAATTCAACGACATGAGAGTAGTGTCCACGAGCCTTTATCATAAAGAGTTTTTTTTCCAATTGGAAACATTTTGTCATTTTCGCACCGGCGACCAATTTGACAGCTGACAGCTCACACAATGGCACAGCCTTTATGTCCGAAATCATACTTAAACAGGGCCCTAACCACGTAACTTTTGAGACGTCCAAACTAGCAACTAAATGTAAATGTTACGAGTTTGAGACCTTCATCTAGGTCATTCTCAACAAATGTATTGAAAACTTACGATTATATAAAATAAAAACGAACTTTTCTTACTTTTGACCACTTATTGTGGTCATCAAGATTTCGAAAAACAATATTCTTCAGATCATCATCTTACGTGATCTACCCCCAGTAAAGGTGAGGTTATGCTATTTGAATGTTGTATATAAACAAGTGAATTTGGTTTCGACTCAACTAAATATACGTTGGATTGACGAACACAAGACGACCTCCAGGGGCCCCATGAACGGTTCGAACCCATGAAAATGTCGAACGATCTCGACAAGCCTTTCTACGCAGTACAGATCAATCTGCTCAGGAGCATGCAGCTGAACTTAGCATCAATGATCGTTCGGTAAAACGTAGTTTGCATTTGGAGTTGCATTTTCACCACCATAAGTGAATTGAAGAAAGCGATTCGGGTGGAAGCCGCCGAAATCGACAGAGGATATTTAATATCCTATTCACACTGACCTCAAAAATTAATCGAAAACAGAAGTTTTCCTCATATATATTTCAGTTTTCAAAACTAGTTGTTTACGTCGTTTTCCTCGAAAACGACTTCGAATTGTTGGATTGTTGAAACGAACACACCTTTTGCAATATTCAGGTCAGCTGTTCTGACCGAACAGAAGTCACAACTTAAAGTAATTTTCCACTCTTAATTTATGGGTTAGTATTTCTTTTAAATTTTACTTGTTAATTAATGCGATCGAAATTTTTAACCAAAATAGTTTCCACAGAAGTTTCACGACTAGTGTCTCACAGCCGATTGAAACGTCAAACGAAAACTAGTGTGAAAGCATCGCCGAGTTTTCTACGCAAATACGGTTTTCGGTGTTTCCACAGAAGTTTCACGACGAGTGTCTCATAGCCGACTGAAAGGTCAAACGAAAACTAGTTGGTGATCGGTGTGCATGCATCGCCGAGTTTTCGACGCAAATACGGTTTTTGGTGCGGTGTTCATCGCTGATCGTGGCCAACACATGAGAGATGTTTCACGCCTGATTTTCTCAAATACTATGAAAAGACAAACCAGAATTTAGCATTTTTTTTTTTTTGAAGAAAAATTAACGATTTTATGATTTTTTAAACCCCTTTTCTCAAATACTATGAAAAGACAAACCAGAATTTAGCATTTTTTTTTTTGAAGAAAAATTAACGATTTTATGATTTTTTAAACCCCTTCGACCTTTCGTACTACGAAAATGACACCTTTTGTCTACGTAAAAAGTTTTTGGTGTATGAAAGGAGATCTACAATGAATACCCGAATGGCTGTGAGTTGTCCTAGATTGATGTAAGAAAGTATGCCTATCTAGTAAGAAAAAATCATACGTAAGAACCTCTAAAGGAAACAATTTGCCTTCATTTTCTTTACTAAACAATTTTTTGTAACTTATAAATAAATTCAAGATGGCTGCATTTAAATAGGTATGTTTATTTTTGACTGGCATTGCCTTCATGGCGTTATGAGAAAGAATCGAAGAGAGGAGTTCGTTCTCTTTTGTTTTATTATATCATCCACATTCGGTTCGGTTGAATGGGGTTGTGAGATTGTCAAAAAAGACCAGCCATCATAGCGGGCCCAACGCTATCCCCAGGGACAAAACAAAAAGACAGCTGGAACTTACTTAAGAAAATCTGTAACAAAATATGAACGTCTGCAATTGGTTTCTTACTGTCAGCATACAAAGTACTTAAACATCGACGATACAAGAAAACATGTGGGATTGTCTAGATACCATGCTTAAGAAAGACCTAAATCACAGCTCAAAGTTTTTAAAGTGCCATTAACAACGCGGCAAAGAAACGAGAACGTCTAACAAACATTCGAGAGTAGAACTGTCCTTAAAAGGCTATTATTTTTAAGAAAACGAAATACACGACACATTTAGGAAGGACTAGGTACATACTGGACTTTAATGGAAAGCCCGCTTATTTTTTTTCGGGATTGTCGTTATAGTTTAGCATTTGATAGAATGTTTTTTCAACGTTCTTTAGCTTCTATTCGTGCACAGTTCAAGAGGTATTCATATCTACCTCTTGAGCTTGAAAGAAGAAGCATTAGAATATTAGAAATATTTTTTTCCAGTGTAGAATGTAACGCATATTTAATAACCCTCGTTCTTTTGCTGTCTTTTATTCCAAAACAAAAGGGAGTAAACGGGTCAAAAACAGACAAACAAAATAAAATATATATAAAAAAAAAAAACAGTACAAGCGCAAAGAGACCATAAATGTACATACATACACAAGCTGCTCAACGAGTATAGGTTCATGGATTTTCCAACGAATTAACAACTACAACACTGATGACACGGCGAATACAAAACACAACACACCGACAATAATAATGAATGCTCAAACTGACCTGTCCGAGGTCCGATGACTGTGCCCAGAAGCGATTTTCAATGAATGAAATGTGAGATATGAACGTTCGAAAACAAATGCAATTTCCAGCAGAGAATACACATTTTGCCTCGCAATCATTATTATTTGAAATGCATATTAAATTATCAAAGCGCTATTTCGGACGTGGAAAGAAAAGAGGAACGGAAAGCTTACTCGAAAGAATCGGTCAATCCAATGGTGAATGATTTCACCATCATCGTCGATAAATTTATTGATTACATCAAAAGTAGAGGTCGACGATCGAATGAAATGTTATAAAGCAGAAAAGAGAAACAAACTCGGAAGCAGCTCAAGATGCAGCGCTTTCCTTGATCTTTAATTGCGACTATCTGAAGCTGGGAACGATTGCCAGTAATTAATTGAAGGTAACACAATTTCTATCCCAAGTTCCACGAGCTATAATGGAAACCATTGCCAATACTTTAAAATAAATTTGAGTGAGTAGGTATTTCTGTAGGTGCTGCTCATATTTCTAATTGCATGACAACATCGACCGATCCTTCGACAATACATGCATAGCAGCCGGGGAACAACATATTGTATCGCTGAATTAGCATACCAGGTAATTGCGCACTGTGCTCTTCAACATGCTCTCAATTGATTTCACTTTGTTCTTTGTGGTTTAAATATATGCAAGTTCTACGAACAAGGGTCATTTTAATTAATTGAATATATTTGCTTGCATTTGTTTCTCCGTGCTTTCCAGTGTTGGTGTATATGCTGTCCGATCATGGGACTACAGTAATTAATTGAGGCTGAGCTCCACTTCCCACTCCGAGCTCGAATCGATTTAAGGTGTGCCTCATAGATGCCAGACCACTCGCTCTTTCTCACTCTACCTTCGGTGTGCAAATGAATGGGAAGCCGACGATCAATCGATCAAACATAATGAAGAAATAGATAGATCGAACGAGCTTACAACGCGCTTGCGACTCAGTCGCCGCAGTCGCCTCTCGACATAGACAAAAATTGATTTTGAAATTGTTTGCCATTGTAATGGGATTTCGACTTTTTCCTCTGGTCAGGCTTTTATTCCTTCCTTGTGTATATTTGTGAAGCGAAGCGCAAGTCGCTTAGCTTAGCCTTTTGTGCGCCGTAGATTGTTGAAAAAATCTAAAATGAATATAAATGTTAATCCCTGGTTGAAAGGCAAGGTAATCCATCGTGATGCACGAGCCACCGATGTCTGTTGTTCTGTGTTGGAGCGAAGGTGAAATGTATAACATTATTTGCCGAATGAGCGATGATGGCTGCGGTGATGCACATTTGCCGTGATCATTAGTATAGGGAGCAGGAACCCAAGACAAAACATGACCTCCTTAGGGTGTACCTGAAATCAATAACTGAATTCCCAGCAACGACTCCTTTACAAGATGATTTTCGTCCGTTCGGAATGTGACGACCGACGACAGATTACCTACTTCGCATTCAAAGCGCGGCGACCGCTGTTTCATTGAGAAAGGAAATCCACTAGATATTAATGCCAAAAATGCTCACTTCAAATATATAGATTTCATGTAAGCCAACGTAAGGCCTAATTAACATAACAAAGGGGCAGCGATCTTTCGAAGCATTTACCATGTATCAAATGTATACAAAGGTTTCATTTCTTTTCGAAGCGTGATGGCTTCGGGGTGATGCATTAACTTGCCAAAAGGAGTCGATGGACTTGGAATCGAGCGTAGTCGGTTGGTCGGTGAATACAACTATTTTCTCTGCCTCATCTTTGGCCTCGCATTTCGTTTTTGCCATCGACATTTCTCAATTCTCCCACACATTTAATATAATTACAAAATTGCTCGACAGTTATTCGAATTTAGATTTCCATTGATTTGCTCTTGCATGTTGTCTCGAAATGTAGGTAACATTTCTTGTTGGGACAATTATGTCAAACTTATGCATGCGTATGGTTGGAGTGATTTGACATACATTTTCTGAAATCTTAACGGACGCCATTTTGCGGAACTCACAGGCACAAAAACTTCAAAGACCGATCGAATATAAGAGCAGTAGTATTTGTTGTAAATATGCTTAGAGATTACTACAAGGTGGCGCAAAATGAATCATCCTTTCGGGAGATGTTATCATTTTTGAAAATGGCGTCGTATAAAACTGACAAGCAGTGGAGCGCTATACTCCACAAGAGCGTGAAGTAATTAATGGACTGTGAGGGAAGCGTTTGTTATCAACAAGCCTCAGACAATCGCAGCCCTTAAGGAGACCATTCGACAGGAATGTGAACAGTTATCACCGGAAATCTTGCAAAGTCATGGAAAATGCGAAAACGGGCACAATTCTGTATCAACAGTGGCGGCAGCAACTTGACGGATATCATCTTTTTCAATTAACAGACAAAATTGTAAATGTCGAAATAAAGATTTCCATCACTCAAATCATTTTTTTTATTTAGCAAAAAATTCAAAACAAAATTGTATGGTTAATTTTGCACCACCCTGTATACTCCCATGCAAACTGTTTGTTTATCAAGTATAGTCAAATCCCTCAAAGTCGTTGACCCGTTGACAACAATTATCGAAACTCCGTCTAAATTACCTTTTTTTTGTCAATGGCGTTGAGGTCGTCAACGGCCCACACGAGGCAAGGCGTAGTTTTGTTCACTCGAAACGACAAAGAATAAAACCTAAATAACCTTGGGGAATTCTGAAAAGAAAAAAACCAAAATTCCAACTTAAGGTTTTTCACTGATCGTCTGACAAACTTCCGAGAGTATTACTGTCATGAAGGAGCTTCTGAATTATGAAAATGAAAAACGAATGGTTATGAGAAGCTAGGCCTAGGATCCCTACGGACTCGTTGCCCCAACTACTTTTTTTTTAACCTTAAGAAACGCAGAAACGCTCTTTTCACGGGCTACTCTTAAGCTCGGTCTATTGCACGCCTCTTTACAACTGCTTTAACAGTAACCATTGTGCGGTTTACGTTGCCCCTGCCTATTCTATCGTCTAACCCACCGCGCTTCCTATGGCTCTAAAGATCTTTTCTCTCGAATGCTGCGAAAGGTTAACTTACTCGTAAACTTCTCTGTTTTCGTCTTCAACCGCAGCACTGCTGCCCTAAAGATTGATCTTCTTAAGCATCCTTACCTTCAAATCCGAGTTTTAAGTTCCAGAATTACATAATTCAAGCATGTACAAGGTGAGCCAAAAGAAATCACCCTATTGGAAGATGCTCTTATTTTTGCAAATGGCCGCCAATGTCAAATCTGTTTTGACATTTGTGGACTAGACAGATGTAGAATACAAGTGAACAAGCCATGGAGCGATACACTCCCCAAGAACGCGGAATAGTCGTGTCTATTTTTTTGCGTAACAATTCGTCTGTAGTGTTGGGGCAGCGCGAATTCTGTCTCGCCGATTCCACGACCGTCCGACACCGACTGCGCAAACACTGCGCCGTTTGGCCAACAACCTTGAAGAGTATGGGACCACACGAGACGTTGCCAAGAGTGGCCGGCCCCGGAGCGCCCGTTGTGCCGAGAATACCGCCGCTGTTGACGAGGCCATTTTTTTCGAGAACGCCGCTGGTCAAACGACAACAGTGGACGATGCGCGCTATAGGGCCATGTTAACCGAGTTTGTTCTGCCGCAATTGGACGAATTAGGACTGGGGGACACGGGGTTCCAACAGGACGGAGCTACGGCACACACTGCGCGAGCCACAACCGATATTCTGAAGGCGGCGTTCCCGGGTCGCCTCATCTCTTGTTTTGGCGATTTGCCCGCAAGATCGCCCGATTTAACCGTTCCAGACTTTTTTTGCGGGGTTTTTTGAAGTCCAGTGTTTACGTGAACAAGCCCGAGACCCTAGAAGCCTTCAAATAAACATAATTAAAAAACAGAATCGAAGTTTTTCATTTAGAATAAAAATGAGAGCCAAACAACATCGGATGACTTCTTTGGCCCACCTTGTAGTTTAAGTCATTGTTGGTGCTTGTATTGTTATTAAAAGGGGGTTTAGCTTCCACCAAAATAAAATATATATCTAGTGTCGATAATTTAGACCCGTAGAGGAACTGGCGGAACTCCTTAGCTGGCTACTAAAAAGTTACCTTAAAAGCGGCCACAAAAACAGCAACTGGCGAGAGTTATTCTTCGTGTAAAATTTGTATCATTTGACGTATTTCTGCCAAAACAATTTATAGTTATTGGCCACCTATGCAAATATGGGAACAGACCAAAACTCTTTCTAACCCTGTTATATTTCAGCTGCAAATATTAAAAAAAAAAAAAAAAAAAGTACTACTTACCAAGTGGACATTTGCACTCGTAGTTCAGACCACTTGACTGGCGACACGTTCCACCATTCTGACACGGTGACGGCGAGCAAGGAATGTACTTCGATTCGCAGTTTTTCCCTGTGTATCCTGGCGCGCACATACATCTGGAAAAGAGAGAAATTTCATTTAGTACACAGGTTAATCTGTTTTTAAAAAGAAGAAAGAAAGAGGCAATGATAGAACGTATAATCGGTCGCTGTCATGGCATATCCATTGAATTTACAAAAAAACGCCGGTTGACAGGTAATTGTGGCCTTCTTCAGAAGCTCCAGTGATTTTGCTTTCAATCTCAAGAAGTTGAAAAGCACCACTTAAATTGTTACCTTTCCAGGTATCACTCTCTGAGGCTGCGAGGTTAGAAGATCTAGATCGTGATGTGAAGAAGAGCATCATACAAGTTGCCCTGCGCGCAGTTCACCAGGGTCAATTGGAGGGTGGCAAGAGCAACTATCCGCAACAAAACACCTTAAACAAACCCAAAATGTAAAACATGTATGCAAACCGGCTCTCTTTCCGGACGAACAACAATGCGCGCGCGGCTGAGAAACATGCATTTTTGCATTACTTTAGTCTTTCCGCATCCCCTTGCCCAGTCGTTTTCCTTCTCTTCTTAGTTTTCCTAAAGGCCGCGGCCGGTTTAAGTAGCAGAATTAGGCATTGCATTTAAATAAATCTCATTTTGTTGTTGCTGCATTTTTGTTAACTGTGCTAAATCAACCATGAAAATATAAGGTACGCAAAAATGGAGAAAGGTACGACGACTACCTGAATTTTAGCAGATTGTTTCTGTTGCTATACTTTGTGAAAACAAAACCTGATCTGTGTGTAGGTCCAAGAGTTGCAGCAATATACAACAGAGACAAAGGCTACACTGCTTTCGTTTTTTATGTGTTACTTTGGATTTATTGTAATTTTTGAGGTCTTAAGAAAGGTTCACACACGATGGCTGTGCTGAATGTGGTTGTACAAAAGTGGACACAAACTCTGTTCATATGAATTTGGTTTAATGGCAGTTGTTGTTTTCTTTTTTTTTTCTGTCCGCTCTTCAGTGTTTTATTACACAAGTGAAGTCGTTTTTAACGTCAAGGGACGGGACTATACATTTTTTTGCTGCTTTTCTTTCAACCACTGACCTTTTAGTACGAACTTTTAGGACAAGGGAATGGGTTCGCTCGCAGTGCCGTTGAGTAAGGGGGAACTTCCTGCAGGAGATTGCTTGCAGCGCCACATAACAAATTTGAGTGTGTGTATATAATCCTACTCAAATTACGGTGCACAACAAGTGTCTTAAACTGGAAGTGATTGATTAAATTAGGTGTTAAATGATTAAAGTTAAATAATCGTTTGTTTTATGGTGACTTCAAATTCAAGGAATAATACCATAAATTTTGAATAGCAAAAGAGTACCTCATCAATTTCCCTTAATAGGTAATAAATTTGTGCACAAACTTGTTGGCGAATCCATTATAGGATTTAAATAAATTAAAAATACCTTTGTGTCGATTTGCTGTCCGAATTCAATCCAGTTTTCGGCTTAAAAGACGGAAATGCCATTGCTAAGAAGTGACCTTTAAGCGGTGAAACCACAAAAAAAAACCTTTTAAATTTGATGGCGCATGTACACATTCGTACTTCTGACAGCCGTCAGAGTACATAGCGCGTTTGAATGTTATATAAAAGGTTAGTCACGAAACAAAATGTTACCTAATACTACCAGCGCAAGCTAATGAACTTCAATTAGTAACTTTGTGGTCAATAAAAGTAAAACAATTCGGCTCAGAGAAGTTTAAAAACAGTGGACGGTACTGTATACGGTGTCTGTCTCCCATTATTATTAAAAAGGTTAGCGTCGTTCAATGGTGAAAGTCAAATATGTCAAAGACGACCAATAAAAATATCTGATTGAAAATCACGTTTTATTACAAACACTGTAAAGTGAATTATCGGCAGAATATGCGTCTATTTTTAGGCAAAATAGGATGAATGGGAAATCAGATCTGGATAGACATTGTTCAGGGGATAACTTTCCAAAAGTATGACCTGCACCAATCAGCATTGGTGAGGGGTTGCATTGATAAAACATATTTAGATCGCTAGCGATAATACCAGCGCCGCTAATTAGCTTTGTCTGATCCATAAACAATGTAAACCTAGCAGATGGCGAAGCAAAAGAGTGAAAAGTGCGAACGAACACAATTACCAAAAGGTGAATAATTCTTTCTGTAAAATCAAGAATTAAATTCAATCTGGTGAACAATATTGTGGTGGATTTAGAAATTTCCCTGGAGCACGAAATGTTAATTTCATAAATCTAGTTCGACGTGCCTGTCAAAGGTAAGCAGCCATTGGCAGCATTAACGAGTCTCGAATGTGGTATATTTGTCAACCGCCCGCCAATTTATCTACATATATCGGTAAATATTTACGAACCTTTTACAGCAAGCTTTTTGTTAAGGATCAAGTATAATTTGGGTCATTGATATTTTTTGCTCGCGCAATATCGCTAAAAACGAGCTGTCAATGAAGATCGATTAAAAGTACAATTTGAAAACCTCGTAGAACCAGAAATTCACCTACAAAATTGAATTGTGGTTAAATAACATTAAACTACCCCCATGTAACCAAATGCCCTTTTAGTTCAGCTGCAGATTGAATAAAAGAGTACCGAATTTAACAGTTCAAAAAAAAAAAAAAAGAAGAGATATACTGCCGCAGGGACATACCTTTTTTTGAAAAAGTTCCGGCGACGATCTATTGAAATCCATTAGCAAAACTGTGGGACAACTTGAAGGGCTGCACTCATGCAGTCATCACACTACGAGAAATGTGTTTTTTAAAAGAATTTTGCCAGCAGTAACAGTAACAGTACAGTATTTGTAAAACTGCACACAATAGTACATTTGAATATTTAACTGATTTCGGAAGTCCAACACATGTTTAGCTATCGATATTTTCCCCTTTTGCATTATTCAAATCTGTGCGCATCATCAATATACAAAAGATTCGTCTCATTTCATAACTCAGTGTTCATTCCAAGAATATTATAATAAATCATTCAACACTACGACAATAAACATTCAACTGCTGATTAAGTCAGACAGTGGAGAAAAAAAAGAAGAATCCACCAGAAAACCAGATTTTTCATTGCTGCCGCGCGCAAAAGAGGCGGCTGCTAACCAGTTCACAGCTGAGGTCCAAAAGTGGTTTCATTGTACTTATTCTCATAGGATATGGAAAGAATAGAGAAAAGACACAGCACACCATCCCATATAGTTTTCTCGGGTAATTAAAAGCAAATTAATTTATTGCTGTTGAGCATTTTGTTAATTCTTCGTCTGTGCGCGCTGCTTTCATTCGATCGTTCCTCAACGCCGGATAGGAAATTGTTCACATGAACTCGAAAGCGACAGAGTCGCATCAACCTGTTGTTGCCTCCATCGTGGCTGGCTTACAACTATAGCCGGCACTTAAATGGGAGACAGGGCGCATGTATATATAAATATAAAAAAATAGTTTACTCACTGATATGATCCATGTGTGTTGATGCAGCTACCGCCATGTTTGCAGGGATTCGTTTGGCACTCTTCGACATCTTCGGAACACATCAAGCCCTTGAATCCTTTGGGACAACTGCATTTGAAATTTCCGCCCGGAAGTGAGCTGCAAGTTCCTCCGTTTCGGCAGGGAGATGATGCGCAGAGGTTCTCTTTTTCGCAGTGTTTGCCTGAAAAAAAGAAGAAGCAAAAACAACAACGATGACTATCAATCACGCTGTGCGGGATGCTTGAATAATTGCCACCCACCTGTATAGCCGTTGGAGCACGAGCACGTGTACTCCGCCAGCGTCTTTAAGTTGCATGTGCCGCTGTTGAGGCATGGCGACGAGTCGCATGCATTCTGCACCGGTATCTCACACAAAGACTCTGTGAAACCGATGGGACAGTGACACGCAAATCGCGGGGTTCCATTGCGGAAAGTCACTTTGCAGGTGCCCCCGTTCTGGCATCTGCCTGTGTGGCATGGATTCGCATATTCGCAAAAATCACCCACATATCGTGATGTACAACTGAAACAATAAAAAAAAACAGATTATTTAAATAACCATTAATATGTGAATGAATCAACAATGTCTCTTTTATAAATAGAAATACTGCTCTAAAAATATTTAAAGGCTCATTTCACTTGAGTCTACGAGCGCTGCGTTCAGCGGGGATCCACATATCAATGGCATATTTAATATGTATGTGAACACCTTGGCGAAGAAGGTGATGGGAGGGGCGAACGCAGCAAAATTCCAAAGCGTTTGTTTTGGCGGTTAGGCCACAAGCACAAGAGCCCTCGCCAGGCAAACGAGCAAGATAAGTATGTTAAGCCTACCATCAGACAATCACTGCAGTAAAAAAAGATACTAAGATATGCTGCTGAATAAATTGATGCGCTTTTCACGCATCTCACCATACTTGGTGTTTCTTTGAAACAGATCATTTTAAATGCTGACCGCATTCACCACAGAAAAGTAATTCAATAGAAATAGGGGCTCCAGAGGTAACAGTTGGTTACAGCTTCATGTCAAAAACTGAATCTTGAAATATGGCTGCTCCCAGGGCGATCGATCGTTTTCCCATTGCTGTGCTCATAATTATGATGGAGTTGAGGACAAAGAAGCAGTTGAACAGACAGCTCTTACAAATTACGAGTATGGGCTGTACGTTTTCTAAGCGCGAAAATTAAGCAAGCGCAAACCGGATGAAATTGTTTACTGTACCCTGTGTCCCACACGTATTGAATGTCATCAAATTATACACACAGCAAAACAACATAAACGACGCTCATAACGAGGAAGAAGGAAGCAGAGCATTTCATACGAGCATGATCTCGGTTCGTATGTGAGTTTCCTATACAGCAATTCACGTCGATTGTACAATATTGAGTTTGAAATAAGGTTCGTGGTGAATTTATATTGTCTCAATTTCTTCGCTGTCTGACAAACATTCGACAGTAGAACTGCCATGTATCAACTCCCATTTTGGCGGATACGGCATCAAACAAAAGCGCGGTCTTTTCCATTCGTAAAAGTTTGTGACGCAAAATCATTCAAAATGGCTGCAAAAATTAATGTGAATGCACGAAATGGCCATGTAAGATTGGAGAAACAAGTGCAAAAACCGCAGATTAGGTATGTGCAAAGCGAATTTGACAGAACTCTTTTAAAGATCAGGGTGATGCAGGGCCAAACGGTCTGACAAGCAAATCTTTCATTGGGTTACTTTAATAATTTTAGCATTCCGAGATTACTTTTTTCTCTTTTTTTACAAAGTCAGGATTACTTTCCTTTAAGCTGCAGCTGATTTTTTTTTATTAATTTTAGCGAGAAACATGCGTTCTCCATCGTCACTTTGACAAGTTTTGTAGGCATCCAAAAACTAGACATGGATCTTTATAGCTCGGCCTTAAAGACGATGAAAAGATGGTGAGTATCGATATGGATTTCTTGGGGTTTTTTTTTTAAGGATCTGCCGTTTGGTCGGTTGCTGGCTTACCGGGCCTACAACCGCACTGAAAGGGACCAATCAGGTCGTTAGCGAATGTCTTCAGGCGATCACACAGCACAGCAGTAGACTGGGTTTTATATGCAATTTAATGTAGCATCAAGTGCTTTTATCGTTGGCGCAGTTAAGACGGTCTATTTTCTTGTGGACCGGGCAAACAATGCAAAGGTTCAGCAGGCATATTTTCCTCTGACTAAATCTTGGAGACGAGTTGGTGTATTATTTCTGTCAAGTCTTTTTCGAAAACTGGTGGACTGTATACTACGCTTGAGGGCTTGAATATTTTTTTGTATTACCTATTTGTTTGAAAATTCAGTATATATCTCTTAATAATAAAAACATATTTGTCGGAAGAGTTGATACCTAAAATAATATAGCGAATTTTGTATAATTTCTACTTTGTCGGTTTTGAACAAAGTCATCTCCCACTGCCTTTAAAAACACGGCAGTAAAACCGTCCGTTCATTTGGGGACGAATGAAAGGGATCTATACAATTTGATGTCGAGCCCGAAACCGAATGGCTAATGGCGAGTCCCTTTCATGACTGTTACACCCTCGGATGTTTGTCAGACGCTCGCGAGAGGTGGTGCAGTGGATAAAAACTTAAGATGAAAATTTGTTTTTTTTTTTCGGCAATCGATCGTGGGACCCCTCGCTTAGTAGTCCAACACACTAACCACTAAGCAACTGCGCCTACAATTGAAAAACTAACCCCTTCTAAAACCACTACCCCAAACGCTTTTATGAAAGACATTTTCGTTTTCGAACATATGTCTTGGGATTTTTGAACAGCTAGACATTCAACTTAAAGAAGCAGTTTACATGATCCGAGCATCAAATACTCTTTGTACCCACATACTTGATATTTTGAATCATTTATAAACAAAAGCACCTCAAACAAAAGAAGCCATAGAGGTCAAGCAGAGGATTCCTTTTCCTATTCATCTCAAACTCTTGGAAAAAAAAAACGTGACAAGGATTCGGAAAATTACTAATGGAATTGGTGTAACAAAAAAAGTAATCCAAGCGCTGACAAGGAATCAAAAAAGCCACCTGTACTAACCTCCCGCACAGTATATGGAAATATCAGTTGGAGTACCCCACTGCTATTCAAACACGTATCGCCAAGAGATAAGAACATGTTGTCCCAACAAGCAAAAACGATGGACATCTGAGATCTGAGCTGCACCCTCTACACTCGTAATTAGCATGGCTTGTTTTCTGGCGATTGCACTACAAAAGCCCACTGTGTGCGAAATGTCAATTTTAACACAGCATTAATAGACAGACGAGGAAAAAAAAACAGATACTGTAAACAACAACGAAACTATGACAAACTGGCAATGATATTGGTGCGATTCGAGTGAAACTATTTCTCACCGTCACCTTAATAAAACATGCACACACATTCCACGCGTTGTAGTCCCCCCCTACATATCAGCATCCGTCTTTAACCCTCACATACTCCTTCTTCGCTGAGATTTCCTGGTGATTGCTGCACATGCTAAAGCATTTATTGCGATCAACGCAGTATGGGTATTAGTGCGGAGGGAAGGAGGGGGATGAGGGACATCTATACAACAGCCTTAGATTAAGCACCTGGAGATTTTATGATCTCAGCTAAGGCACCTCTGGCTCTCCAAGATGGATAACAGTGAATGGCGATAGTGCTGAGATGGCGGACACAGCAAACACAAGTTTCAGAAGAACCGACCGCCGCCAGTATATGTACAGAGCTATGTAGAAATGTAAAACGGTTTTTTTTTTTTTCATGTTGACTGGCTAAATATTGTTCGAGTATAGTGTGCCGTAGCCGTAATGACTAACACGAAGTTGTGTTAATTACAAGCAGCGACTTAAAGTGAAGTAAATGGAAAAAAAGACTCCAAATGGAACTGAACCAGAGACGGAGACCCTAGATGGCAAATGGAACGGGAACGGGAAGCGAACAAACGGATCGCATACATTACTGAATCAACGACATGTAAGGCAAATGGAAAGTTGAAACAGTCATATCCGCAGCAGCAGCAGCAACCGACTGATGCTGATCATTTGCGCGCTATGGGAATCAACTCTTGTAGAATCCATCATCACCTTATGAAGTTATGAATGAAAATCGGCTATATCTGCAGCAGTGTAATCCTTTTCTGTTTTCATGCAGTAAGGAGGACTGCAATGCACCAACGATGGTAGTTAAAACTTTTTTTTAACAACTGTTTGTTGTTGTATTTAGGGAAGGACAAGGTTACCTCTGACTTTGTAAGGACAACCCATCGATTTTCATACTACGAACGTAGCAGTTTAGGGTTTAAAATTTGAAAGCCCGATTCATTCGGTCACTCGCGCATTTATTGCCGTCCAGTGATGCCAACTGAGGCATAATTAGGCCTTAAACAAAGTATTCCGATGCTTGAGGAATAATTTTTAGAGAAAATAAGCACAATTTGTGTGATTTGATTTTTACAATCAATACAATACAAATATATTCATTACATTCTTTGATCAAAGTCGCATCACTCACTTTCTTTTACAACTGTTTTCTAGTTCTTAACTTACTTACTCAAAGTCAAACGAAATGATATCCAAAAAAGTAGGAACAAAATCCTCTGTTAGCTTCTTGGATTACAGAGAGCAGAAAAGGTTTAATTACCTATCGATCGACCAAAATTTTGTTAAAAAAATGTAATCACCTTGTACGATAGGTTCCTTGAACTATCACTGTAAAATATGTAATTTTTATGTTTTTATCTTTTCATCAAACAGGCATTTTTTTTTTTTTAAATGCATCTTTTTTTTTAGGCATAAAAACTTCGATCCGAGTTTGTAACAGTGGCAGTGATGCCAACTCTAGCATGATTCTGCATTTAAAGCATAATTGCGATGCTTGTGGCATTAAAAGGCATAATTTTTTTCAGGTTTGGCGTCATTGTTGCCAACTTTGATCAGAGCGGACTTATGCCACTCACGGACTACGAGAAACCAAAGTATGACTTCGGCAAGGAATTTCAGCTCTGTATATCGGACAGGCAGGAAAGGATCTCGACAAGTACCGCCTTGAAAGGTGTTTCCATCTTTACAGATGGCTCAAAGGCAGAGAATGAGACAAAGTATCAGCCAGTCAAACCACTGCAGCGTTTTCCAGGCAGAATTTATACCCGGTAAAGAAAGCGGCTTCAACTATTTTAGCGAGGAAACTTACAGCAATGAAAAATACCCTCTGCGTGGACATCCAAGCAGCACTTAAAGCGATCAACTCTTAATCTGGTAAACTTAAAATCTGTAAGTCAGTGAGACTTTCGGCATTAAGAGCGATAAACCATCACTCAATACTGTTATGCTGGGTTCCAGACCATGTTGGTGTGGAAGGAAAAAAGGATCTAAAATGGACATTCTATTAGCGCTGATAACCAAGTAAAGGGTTTTCGAATAAGAGGTGTTATTTTGGTATTCAAAGAAAAATGCCATTTTTTGAGATAAATGATCTGATGTTCATTTCATAATAAAGAGGAAGGTATTCCGTTAGTAATGAAAAACAACATCAGCCAAATGGCCACCACGAGCACGCATACAGGACCATATCCTTTTTGTGAAATTTTCCATAACCAAATCACAAAGTGGCTGCCCTATGTCCTCGATAGCCTCACGAATTTTATCTTTCAGGTCTTGAATCGACGCTGGGCTGTTGGCGTAGACCTTATCTTTCACGTGGCCCCAAAGGAAGAAGTCGCAAGGTGTTAAATCACAAGATCTCGGTGGCCAATTGTGATCACCTCTTCGAGAGATAACACGGTCCGGAAACTTTTCCCGTAAAAGATCAATGGTTTCGTTGCTTGTGTGGCACGTAGCGCCGTCTTGTTGAAAGTAAACATCCAACTCCGACCATAAAAAAATCATAAATACGGTGTAATGACGTTTGTGGAATGCCCAATTCCAAAGAACGACGAGGAATGGACAAACCTGGGTTTTCTTCAACACTTTGGGCTATATTCTCAGTTGTTCTTGAGCGACGTGCACGGGTTTTATTCTACACATCACTAAATTGTCCCAACAGCTGGAATTTTTCCACCAATTTCTGTATTGCGGTCCGACAAGGTGCTTCACGACGACCAAAAAATGCTTTAGTTTTGCGAACTGTGACTGCAAGATTTTTACCATTTTTGTAGTGAATTTTAATAATTTCAATGCGTTGTTGAAGCGTGTATCGTTCCATTTTTAGTAATGGCGTAGTTTCTACTTGTCAAATGTCAAAGAATAAAAGCTTCAAAAGTGGCAGCTACCGAAATAGCGGGTCATTCACAATAACACCTCTAATTGGAAAATCCTTTACTACCAGCTTTCAACTCAGCTTAAAGCTACATTGATAATGCTTCTAAGCCGCATGGTAGCCAAGGGACTAGTCTAAAACTCAGATTCAGTCTAAGACTGAGACTAGTCCTTTGGCTACGAATCTGAGTGTTGGACCAGTTCTTAGGCTTCAAATCAGACATAGTAGTTTTTGGGTACACTCTAGCCAATAAACCAGTGGCTGCGTTTTTACCAATAAAGCTCGAAAATCGTTCCCATCCTATGCCACAGTGGGGTGTTTGCGAGAATCATAACAGAAGCGCCGAATTTAGAATTAGAAGTGCGAACGATGGCAAAACCAATCTCCAATATCCGTATCGAACATTGATGAACGCCAGCTTAGAAAAATTCGTTTGGCTCTCTCTGATGCTTTCATATTTTGGGAATAAGTTGTTTTGGATGTCGGGACAAGACAAATTTGGTCTTATGCCTCAAAAATAATTTGGCCTTATTACACTTTGGGAGGGCTAAATAAGGCCAAGTTCTAAAATGTGGCTTTAAAACGATTTCCCAAAGAGTCGTGGCACCGACAAGTAAGTCTTTTGGTTCCGATTTAGTTGAGTGCAGATCCAACCTGCGTGTGAAAACGCTATCTATGGGCTTTGCAGGTTAAATACACCTCCCAGTCCCACTGATCCTGATATTAGTTTTACGAAGTAGGTCGCTTTGAGCGTACGATTCTTCGTGTGAATCTGAGACTCTCGATTTAGCGACAAACTGAACACCGAGTGAAACCACTCCGAGCTTGAGTCCTCAAAATTCCGGAATTGTATGTATTAGTAGCGGCAGATCTCGCGTACCTCAACCAACTTGGTATGAAGCTAGATGCAGATATGTAGCTTAAGATTTCTGCGTTCGGTTGAACCAAGTAGGACATATTATAACGATGATATAGTATTAATGACTCTGGTGCAATTGTGTGTACTCTGCGATGCACAGATTTTAGCGACTCGTGCGAAGTGTTTGAAGGCATTTTTAACTCAGTAATTTGCACGTCTCTTTACCTGCAACCAACAGTTATTTGAAAATATAAATCAGAGTGGTCGTCAAACTGTGTAGGACATAGGAGTCGCTGAACAGGGTAAAGAGTGCTTCCGATTCCGTATGGAAGTTTTGTATTAGCCGATGGTGCAAGTCTTGAACGATTATATTTTTGGAAATGGCATACAACACATGATATAAGGTCATTTTCGCAATAAAGTTATAAATAAGTTATAGAATGCTTTTAATTGCAAGAGTTTAAAATGCAATTCTATTACAAACGCCACATCCGGATATAGTTACATCTACTGTATGCTCGAACTACGATGTCGTCTGGCATTTGTGCAGCACTCCCTATCGCAGAGGTCGTCTCTATTTTTAGTTGGCCGAATGTGAGAAACAATATATGAAAACTGTCAAAAGACTCCCAATTTAACCATAATTAAGGCAAAATGTCTCCCTTGGGGCACGAATGAACCCAAGCCCAACCTCAATTAATGCAGTGGTCGCGCTGTTGTGGGCATAAGAGAAACTGCAACTCCGCATCTAAAGGTAAGAGGCACAGCGTTCATTTTTCCTTCTTATTGCTTCTTTTTTTCTGTAAATTTTTTGTTCTCTTTTGCGCCAGAAGTGATGCCCAAGATGCCCGCTTCAGCATCCCCAGTGATACTCATCTTGAAACCAACTATCGCTTCGTATATCTACCATGACTAAGTAGAGCCGGTAGTATATGCGAAACCGAAATCGAACTCATGTTGAATTTCAATTAGTCGTCGTTCTTTCCAGCTTCATAAGGATAGCATCAGCAACAGCAGGCAGCAGAGTAAGAGGTATCACGATCCCAAGGCAGATACTGAGCTTTCCTCTGCCTACACTCTAACTCGGCGCGCAGTAGCTGTTGCAGTCAATATAAACCTATACCCAGCGAAGAGTGTATATTCTCCCAATATGGGACCCAGTTGGAATGCAGCTTGCGCTAGGAGACGATCATGATCGGCTCACAACAGTAGTTGTGCAAACCCTGGACCGCAATGCTATATAACTCGACTGGCTGGCTGGCTGGATGGCTCTTAGGCCATCATAAAAAGCTGAAGCCGACAAAAGACATTATGTTGGAAATAATTTTTCTCACATTCTCGACTAGAAGAGTCCAAAAGGGAATTCATTTCTGATGGCGTGTTTATCAACGGAATACCAGGCGCGCTGAGTAACCGTTCCACTGCAACCTATTGAAAAACGAAACTGAGGAAACTCTGTGTGCAACTGCACCGACTCGTCGACTGGGTAAACAAAAGACTAATGCCGAGGTACACTTTTGTGGAAATGGTAATGGAAATTCAACATTAATCTTATTGCCAAGCATTATGACTATTTCCATCTGGAGTATGGAGAAGCTGGAGCTTCAACTACGTACTCCGTTGCACACAACAATAATTGACTTGATTAAGGGAGTTACATGCACCTACAGTTGCCAATCAGCAAAAAGGAGTGCTTGCGCTTGTCATGTTGCATGCGCTTGTGCATCGATGAGGTCTGGGGATCAAACGAGAGCCAAAACAGCGCAAGATTCGTTGTAATCGCACTTCAATTCGCGCACATCATGTGGCGACGTGGTCCGTCTCGTACATCCCAATATGCTTCCAATAAATAGAAGGCGCACGCCGTTACAAACACACTATTATTTCGACAACGATGAGCGATAAGCAACTTCAATTTACATGGAAATCAGTTGGGCTTTTATAACCATGTTAATCTGAATTTCAAAGCATACGAACTCGCTGCGCGTCCGATTCTCATCATCCCACATTTGGAATAAATTATCTCACTAGCCATGTTAGAATGTTTAGACATAAATGCATCTGCATCTGCACCCACGGGGTTTTCTTCTGGCTGATGTTAAATTTTAATATGTCACTTGATTGGGAAAATTATCATAAACTGCTGGAAGTTGTATGGCTAATTTACAAATAGTAGTCGATTATAGTGGGAAAAAAAATCAAAAACCGGCCGAAATCGCCATCTCTTTCTGTTGGAAAGAAATTCAATTCAAAACTTTGTAGATACTTTTGCGCGGCTCTATTAACTCACTAAGGCGGAAGAGACAACCGATGTACTTACTGCAACTTGTGAAGGTAGCTTCAGATATCTAATGTGTTAAGACCAAAGGACACGGCTTTCAGAAACATGCGGCTGTTTTAGTAAAGTTTAAGGAATACCTGGATGTGTGACTTTAATGCCATCATTTGCACCCGCTGTTTTGCGGTCAATTTTTAGAAATGGTTTTGTTAAGGACATGGTTTTGAAAAGGCGACCATTTTTGTATGCCACTTTACGGAGAGGGTTTGTTTTACAAATCACACAATAGGTCCGCCAACTTTTATGTCGGGATGTGAAAATATTGAATATTTTTACCGCTTTTCATATATGAGCTATTTTTTTTTTTAATTTGGTACTTTGTCATTTATTTGGACTAGTTTTTTTAATGCAACATCAATCAAGTGGCCGCCCCTTTTAACCAAAAGCAATTTGCCTTTTTTCGTTTTCTCTCAATCTTTCGAGCGTCTCGGGCGGAATAGCCATGATTTTGGCACGAATGTAGGTTTTAAGCTCGTCAGTCGTCAATGGCCGTAGAATTTGCTTTTGAACTTACCCCACGAAAAGAAGTTCGGTGGGGTCAAATCTGGAGATCTGCGTGGACAGTCAATGTCGTTATTTTTTGACAGGACACGTCCAGAGAATTTTAGTTGCAGAAACCGCATTGTTTGATTTGCCCACCATCTTGTTGAAACCAGTAACCGTTCAGAACTTTTTTCACACATTTGTGGGCAGACATAATGAGCCAACATACACCGAAATCGAACGACGAATAGTGTTGCCAGACGGTGCTTGTTGGCCACGTTAGTTTCGACGATATCCACGTTGATACAACTGATCGACTATTTTCAATGTTCAACTTGACTATTTCAGCGGGTTGTTTCGGTGGGAAGCAATTTATGGTTAAAATTGTCCTGAATTGACGTTTCAAAAACAGGTCTACTCAAGTAAATCGGTTGATAAATGTCAATGTTATTGAATGTTTACATTCCGACTTACAAGATGGCGTACTTGTGTTTGTTCCATTTCTATACTAAAAAAAAAAATGGCTCTGGACTTTTAGTCCAAAAAAGAAAAATACAAACATGAAGATTCAACGTTGACAGTTTTACAAGTTCCATAGGTAATCTGTTAGAAATACTTTTACAACAGATGGCGCTTATTTGAATTGCGTCTTAAATTGGCCAATTTTTCAAATGTTTGTCAAAATAACTTTTAGTCGAGTGCTTCCGCTTATCGATGCCGGAATTCGCATATCAATTTTGTGAGTTTATTGCGAAATATGTATAGAGGCAATATTTTTAGCATTTTGGTTATCCCAAAAAGCGGATGTCCAGCACCAAAACAAGAGCACAATTTATAGCCGAAACTGCATTTGACAGTCTTGTACAAACATATTATGTATATACGTATATTGCGCAGATGTTTTGTTATGCATACGGATACGGCTTTTATGCTATCATTTTCAACAAAAACACAACAAAACCTTAGAAAAAAAAACCACATCCTTCTTAGAATGACCACATACAAATGTGTGTTATCAGCGCAAATACCAAAAGCGCTTATCCAACTCTCACTTAAGATAAGATTTAAAATGAATTGTGTATAGACCATTTATGTAACATTGCTATTTTCCTGTGGTTTAACATTTCTACGGGGTACAGATGATGAATTGTTGTTGAACTCAGTTGTCGACTGTCGGTATCTTCTTATATCGACTTCTTATTTTTGTGGGCCGTACCTACTCACTGATATATTGGATAGAAATTCAATTATATAATTGGGTCAGAACAAGAAGCAGGAATAACATCAATCGTTATGCAATCTGCAACATTCGACATGACATTGATTATCAAATTATTTACATTCATGGATTAAACAAAAAAAAAATCCCTGAGTGAGCTTGCCCAGAGCGTTCTGATTTGTTTATTGAAAACTTACAAACCGAACGTACGTCAATATTAACACATTTAATGGATAGTATAATCCCTCAAGATCCGTCCACAGAGAGAATGTTTATTTATTTAATAGAACTCTCATAACCGTTTCAAATCTTTCACCAATGAATGTGCTTCGTCTCAATTTCTGAAAACTGTCAAAGCATTCAAATTACATAATGCTGAGGGGCTACCTTATATTAAGTTACTCTATCCACATGTTGAATGTATTGCCGCATGTTTTAGGAACTTTATCGTAAGCTGGGAATTAACAATTTAACTAAAAAAACAATCACAAGCTTTTTCTTGACAACTTAGGCTTTGCTCGAAACTAAAATCTGCCCATTTCCATCATTTATTTATGTACATTATGCGCAGTATTAATAATCATGTTTAGTGTCGAGGATAGGTTTTGCAAACTCACAATTGTGGCCTATAAAATATTTTGTGCAAAGATTTTTTTAAGGCTTCATATATGTGTTTCCTATCAACGGTAACGCCAAACGAGACAAGTATTTGATCCTTTGACGTTTAAGGAGTCTACAAATGACTATATTTCAATGCAATCAGACAAACAACTGCAGATATTTTGGGTTAAGTTAACAGGTTCATTTATAGTCTACAGGGTGGCGCCAAAGAAGGGAGGATGACTCGGTTCGCTCGCGAATAAAACTTTAAACTCCCAGAATCAGAATACCTAACACCTTCAGACACAATAGGCATTTTTTATTATGCTCACATGATCTGTATGGATCATTGATTTCCATGGTTTACGACAAAAGTTGGATCTTGTGGAAATCAATGATATATAATAAAAAAAAGCCTAATGCTGTCCGGTTCAAGGACCGAGCGGTCTAAATGTACGAATGATACGAATTTGCACCGCGATTGAAAGGCGAAATAAGACCGCCCGGAGTAATATTTTTCTTTGAATGACTTTTTCGTACCGTTTATCATAAAATAATAAAATGGCTTCGACATATTTCATTTTTTTTTGTACACACTATTCTTGCTGTCACATAAAAATGTACGCAGAACCTGAAGCGCTATAAGTCGTAACAGCAAACGGCCCTAATAAGCACATCGCAGCGAAGCATGGCAGTTTGATAAACGACTTCAATTCCAATCAAGAAAAATGCCGAAACGATAGAAATACCATCCATCAACTATGCCAACTCAATCAAACACAAGTTAATATCCCCGGCAGTAGCCATCTATTCTAACAGCCGTTTTCAGTAACTAATCTGCTTCCAGAATAGATAATTAAAGTAATTGCATTATTTCGTACTACGTATACCTTTATCATTTATGTGTTCCCTTTATAGAGAGAGCGAGAGAAAAAAAGACAACATACTTCCATGTTCCATGGCTTAAATTACGAACACCAAGTATAAAACAGAATAAGAGAAACAAAGGGACATCGACACACTCGTACCTCGTACTCGTTCACCAAAGAAGAGACAATACGAAAATACACAAACACACGCTTTAATAATACCAAGCTTGTAAAACCTACCTAGGCTCATACGCTCCACACATCACAATACGGACTCAGCACAAAGCAATAAAAAAAATGATGATGATAAATATTTTATGCATCAGCATTAGCCCAGGGTGGAATTGCCATGTTGCCAGGTTTCATTACAATTGCCGCATCATAATAACGAAAGACCCTACCCTATAAAATCGGAACGTATAATATTCGAGTGAATAATATTGCAAAAATTAAACTCGTACGAGGTAAAGGATATAAGCGCTGCAGCCGAGTGGGTGTTGAAAAAAATAATGCGGGTTTTTGCAAGGATCCTTGCAACCGAAAATTCCGTGCCGAACGTGATTCTTATCGTTTTTCAGGCATCAAATTAGTGAAAAATTGTCCCCGAAACGAAGATGTCATGAAAGGAATCTGAAAACGAGTTCCGTTTCTTTTTGTTTGTATTATTTCTTTTGATTCCCTTTTTGGCGCTGACTGGTGGCAGTCTTTATCATGCGAAGATAAATTTAAAATTGATATAGTACAAAAAAAAAAGGCGACATCTATGACCAATCGTGCTGCTGTTGCTCAGAGTAGTCTTTCTGCCATACCCATCCCAGTCAACTGATGGGGTTTATCGAATAAATTATAAGAGCATACAGGTTTCGAAGATGATTCCGATCATGGTGTGTACGGCGCAGATGATAGAGCACGGAACACGCTACACATTCGTTTTCCTACTCTCCAGCCCACATCCGACTTTATGCATAATCATTCAGCAGAAGACCATCAGCAAGGCAACGACCGACCGTCGACGACAACAGCAACAGCGATTGCTGCGACACGATACAAGTCTCTTATGTCCATCCAATAAGACAAGTCTGTCGCCCACGCGCTATTTTCATTCCTTTTCCTTCTTCGGCTGATGCCTGCGATGCTGCGACCGCAATGCAACTGTCATACGAAATTCATGTTGAGCAGATATACACCAATAAATAAAGCTGAAACTGCAAGGCAGTCCATGCTTAGTAGTATATACATATGGGTACTGTGCAAGGAGGAACGCAACCATCAGAGAGAAACACTGCGCTGGAGAAGGCCCTTCGCTTGCGTAGGAGAACACGTTACACACTACTTGTGCATGTGTGCACCTCGGCCTGTGTCGAATTCAAGCCAAGATCAACTCTTTTCAGGAAGAAATGATGATCAATTATTGATTCGAAATAACATGACAGGGCAGAGAGTGAAGGCGCACAAGCAGTTATCTCGATCAAGACCATATAGAGGATGGTGAACACCATAAGGCATCATCATCAAGTTGCAACCATTGCAATCAGATAAGCCCACTGAATGCCTTATACCGAAATTAGATATTTATCCAGAGTAGGTACGGTACACACCGAGGGGCATTTATATCTGTAGTTTGAATCCATTTTAGGGCACAGCCAGCAACATATGTGCGTCAGTTGCAGCCGTCGACCACATTCGCAATCGTTGCCTTGCTACAAATGTCTCGTGTAATTTAACGAACTAAAATGAATAATCGCAGTTTTATTGTACACAACTGACTGTTTGTTACTGGTGCGACTGCATCCATTGACGTGGCACATGCAATGACAGTCCGCCACAGCTAGCCGGGCACACTAGTGCACTTTATGTGACTTATTTGCGTCATTTGTTCGGTGTCGTTAGAAACCAGGGACACAATGACAACATTTGCAGTTATCAGATGTGCTTCCAATCTGCGATTGCATGTGCCAGGCATACATAGTTAGATTTGCTTTAATTTGGTTCGATCTTTCTCGTTGTTAGTGCGATAGCATCGCGCAGAGTTCCTTTACACGAAGATGCCTCCACGAGATCAGTGAAATTTAATAGGGTACTTGATATGTAATTTTAACGACCTCAGATGACCTACATATTGCAGTTTTCTCGAGCTATAGAAACAGTTCCTGATGGCTTTGAACATTAAACATAACCCACTTAGAGCTTTTAAATAGAGGTAAGTTAAGGCAATGTTGCCCTGATTCTAGTGCTAAAACTGGGACAGAAATTTCGTGAACTAAAGCGCGATACTTATAAGTATATTTACTGTCTAGGATAGATTTGATGAAAAATGACCCATTGTGAACTAGAAAATTTTTAACGTGATGGTAAAAAATGATTTTTTTTGCAAGGCCCAAACTGTTGCCACAATATGTTTTTCATTAACAGAGAACCTGTCCTCTTAACTTCAAATGGAAGAGCAGGGTTTTGCATAATTTTGAGAAGTAGCCAACTTCGCGTTGGTTCCAACCTAAGCGCTAGCGCTCTTGGTTCAGAGCGGAATTAATTGTAAATAATTTATAAGAAGCAGAAATAAAATCGGTTCTTCATGGGCTTGATTATTAGAATGAGGAATTTAAAAATAACTTTTTCCAAATACATTGAAGACTAAAAATGCTTAGAACACATTTCGTCTTATAAGTTGAACAAGGAAGTAAGTTTGTTCAATAGCTCCCCTGTTCCATATTTGTAAAATTCGGAGGGAATTCCATCCGATCCTGCAGCCTCTTCATTCAGTTGAGCCTCCAGGATATCTTAAAGGGTTATGAATCTATCCAAAATATAATTTTGAAAATTTGGAAAACTGTCCAGTTCTTTGTTGATTTTTTCCACATAAAAAAATAAATACAAATCAACAGAAACATATCAATCGTCGTAAAGTTACGTATTGTGCTATTCATTGGGCAACAAATGCATCAAAATACGATTTTTTTCCCATCTTTTATTAAAAACTTGAACTACCACGTTTTCGATGCGACATCTATTGTAAAACATTCTGCAACAATTTCATTTTCCACCGTTTTACTTAGCAAATCTACCAACACCCAATAGGTATTCTAGCATTCTATTTTTTATGTAGAAATTCAAGATGGTTGCCAGTTTTTATTCGCTATGAAGGAAGAGCTCTAGCTCATTGACTTATTACATATGGACTGCTAGTAGACAACTTCGCGTTGGTTCCAACATAAGCACTAGCTCTCGTGGTTCGGAGAGGAATAAATTGGAAACTCACATCTGACGTTTTCATTTCGTTGCAGATAGTTTTGCATACGACTGTGTTATTGCGATTAATTGAATAAAGATTTAAAATTAAAAAATGAAGTGTTGTATAATTGGTTGCAATTTGCAATATGATTCAAGTTTCTCTGATATGATGAATCAAATTCTCATGTACATGAATTTGATATTCTTGACAATCATAAGTATTTATTGATCAGAAATGTGATTGAAATATACGCTAAAGTGTTATTACATCATATTTCTAAAATTAATAATGGAAAACATAAAAAACTAATTCGCAATAAATATACGAAAATTGAGCAATTTATGGGACAATGAATATTTTTTTTTTTTTTTCAAATTCTGTTGGTTCCATCTATTATTAATTATTTGAACTAGCACAATTTCGAGATGACATCTATTGTAAACAATGCCGCAACTATTTGCATTTCAACCGTTTCACTTGGCAAATCCACTCACGCCCAATAGGTCGCTCTAGCATTCTATGGAGAAATCGAAGATGGTTGTCATTTTCTTTCACTTATTTTTCGCATAAAACCACGAGCGCTAGTTATGTTGGCGTCATTTTTTGGGCAGAGATTGTATGGAAGTGACATTTCACTAGCAGTCCATTTTTTGGACAGAGCTTGTATAGAAATGAAATTTCACTGGCAGTATTGTATGTCAATGCCGATGACGTATTGATGTTGATGTAATCGTATTTTCAAAACACAAATTCACTCCAAATCGTTAATTAATTATGCGACTGATTTTTGTCGGAGCATATCGAAAAACAATTCTTAGAAAGTTGTCAAATACGATCTAGAATCATGCAGTTCTCTAACGAAATGAAAAATAAAAAAAATTAACAAATCCAGCTTATGAACTGTGACAAAATTGCAAAGCACACTTTATATTTTGACACCTGGAAAATAAAAATAGACCTCCATTAAAAAAAACCAAAATGTTTACTCCTATTGAAAAAAGACAACATTCGAAGGGCCACGCATAAAATGGGCCGGGATACGTTTAAGTTCCCATAATAAAATGAGTTGATTTTAAAACGATCAAGTTCAGTACACTTCTTTATTGATTTACCCACAGCAACAAGATGGATATAAAATAGGCGCGTGCACCGAGCACTGCCTGTTCTACTCTTAAAAGTAGAACTGCACTATATGCTCCCCTATAGGTGTGCACATTTAAACAACCGATCAATTTACAAATTTTATATGGCAACATACACAAAGTAAAACACTTCTCAGAGCCTGTCTGCGAATGCATAAAAAAGTGGCAATACCAATGCGGAAATTATTGACGCAATTACACTCAATAGTTCAGCGCTTACGTTCAGTCCCACGTTAACCTTTCTCCTTCATGCAACCCACTATACCAGATAATGGTAAAATTTGAATAGAAAAGCATAATGCAAACAGAAAGAGAAATATCCCCCCGTGCCCAGCATACTTATAGAATATGTACTTAGTCATTACATGGCCATAATTGTTTGGACGCCGCCGTAACGACATATAGTTCAGAGTCGACTAACCTTAACAAAACGAACTAACGAAAAGTGGAAAAGACCTCATACTCGAGCCCAAGAAATGGCGCTCACTTATCGATTCCCATTGTGCGCTGAGATTGTTTTGTTTCTCCTTCTCCTTTTGTGTGATATACATAGTCCTATAGCGAAGACATATATCCACTTGGACCCTGGAGGCTTAAAAGAGATCTGGTTTCGGGTTGGCCATACATTGTTAATTCGCAATGGGCAATCGCTTCAAATGATCGTTACTCAGCGTAGAGTTGGAGTTCGCAGTACCCTGGAACTGAATTAAAGTTGAAGTATAACCACGACGACCGAAGATGGGGGCCCAAGTGTAATAGTGAGAAGTGTTTCTCATACTGCGCCAAGTATTTTGGCACTCGGTACATTTGGGTTAGTCGGTTTTTTGCTATTGATATACCCCCCTAATCGTTTCGTGTGCGCGCACCTATACACTGCCTGTTGTTTGACGCTTGCGAGTATGCAATGGGTTCTATATCGCTTGCCTTGAGGCGAGTCCACTTAAGTGCCTTCACTGATACCTCGGTTATTTTTCGATAATAATAGCCTCTTGTATTTTTCCTGTACCACATATGAGCGAGCCGCCTTACTGATCGACCCAAGGTAATCACCTCCATTTCCATCAAACGCATGCAGTTAGTTCTGGAGACTATACTTCAACTCATATTTGCCAGAAACTTATCTAATTCTACAATAGAATTTAGTCACCCTATTGTGAACTGAATACAAAAGTGGTATCGTTTCGAATTAGCATTCCTAACGAGTTTCTGCAATTTTGCTTTCTTTTGTTGTTCACAATTTTTAGTAATGCCACAGATGCTATCAGAAATGTTCACAGGCTTTCTTCCGGGGCACGACATTTATTAAAAACAAACAAAAATTAATTAAATAAATCACCAATTAATATTTAAAATATTCAAATTAAATCGATTTGACATTTCGAATTGTTTTTCCATCCATTGTTGGGCTGTTTCTGTTTTTTTTAATGTGAACAGATTAAACAGAACGTATAACGATGTCGAGCCACCCAATGGTCGTGAGCTTTGATGCTCTCGCTAGTTTAAAGCTATTTTGAGTTGTTGGTTTTTTTTTTTCTGTTTGCTAAATTCAAATTGTGGGCAATTTAAAATGTTATGGCGTCTGAGTTATTAAAATTGCGCATGGCAATGATGGAGATCAAATTTATTTCAACTTTTTAAATATACAAATGGGAACGGATTTAGCTAATCGTTTTATTTAAGTACTCTCAGGGTGGGCGCGGCACATGTTTCGAAATAAATCCCGGGAAGTATAATAGTATTGTCCCGGTGGAGGTATTGTTACAGATCAGGCAGGCACATTCCATTTTCTATCGCGTGTTAGTAGGTGCTCACGAAGGAAATCATGGAAAGACTTGTTGGAGAAGTTTAAGGAAAAATATTACCAAAAGTGACGTGTCCATAACGCCGCACATAAAACCATGATTTCAATATGTGTAACACATTTCTGGTAACAAAGTTACTAGTCCAATAATTTTCTAATCACCTCTTTCCTTTTATTTCATGTTATGCGCTTCTGGTGGAACCCTGGACGATATCATTTTCAAATTTTGACGACAGTTTTTTTTTTATCGTAAATTTTTAATACATTTGTGGAGAACAATCCGGAGGGAGCTCTCAAACTCGTAATTTTTGCATTTAATTGCTAGTTTTGGAGGTCTATTGCTTGGACAATAGTCGTCTCAAAAGGTTCAAGATTAGGGCCTTGATCTATGTGGATGAAGTTTGTAAAATATTAGAAAGCTTTTAAATGGGTCTCATTAGATAAATTCGCAATAGAAGACCTGAATTTTTACCGATCGAAATAAGTGAATACTGTTATAGGAACTTGAGTGAAGCAACGAGTCCTTGATTTAGCTAACAGCAGGTTGGAAAACGTCTTGAAACGGTCCAAGACATCGAAACAGAACCTTGATCTTGAATTCCTACTAACAACTTACTTCCCGGAACTCATTGAATCGTCTGTGGCAACTGACGAAGCTTTTACACCCTTCCATAACTCGCTACATCCAGAAATCTACTGGGCAAAATTTGAATTTACTGCACTTCCTAGAAAAATCTACTGCGTAAATAAATTCCCTAAGTCCGCAACCTGCTCTGCAATAATTGAACATTTTATTTCAACTCTAAAAAGTATATTTTTTCGCCTGCACTACTGGCACAAGCTCCCGATTGGTGAGTCTGACCAAGTGAGATCTTCTAAAAAAAAACTTCATTGGTAGATAGAAATAAATAAAATAAAATATCAATCCTTCGTCTTTTCGGAAGTAAGTTAACACATAAAAAATAAAAACATATTTAAGAATAATACCAGCAATAAAACTATGTATAACTTACTTGCAGAATGGAGGTCCGTTTATTTGTTGAACGCATGTTCCACCGTTTTTGCAGGGCGAGGGAAAGCACGAGACAATTCCTGAAATGGGCAAAAAGATTTTGTTGTTATTAAAGAAATTGTATTCATCTTTGATAAATTACTTCAATGATTTTGCGCCCTGCTAATAATAAATTTAAGTCTGGACTTAACATTTTACTGTGCGAAATTTGTATGGCAATATAGCCATTGGGCCTTACTAATAATCATTTTTAACCTTCACCTTATAAATTTTGAATGTCACTAATTGCAATTTTGTCTGGAAAATGTCGACATTGTAAGTTCGAAATATTTAGTCTAAAAATAATTATTATAGGATCGCAAATTGTAAAGTCGCAACTTAAAATGTTCATTGTTAGGGTCTATGTGTATGATGAATAATGATGTCATGTGGAAACTTGGTTTATGTAACAGGAAATCAGGTGCAACTTATAGAAAAGCCTAAAATTTAGAAGGGTAGATTGCAGGCACCAACTCATCTGTAAATGGTCAAAGCTTTAGACCTCTATAGACGTTGCCATTTGACAAACAAACAAGTAAAAATGTTATCATCGGCCTGGCCGATGCTTTGATACCCTCCACTGCATACAAGTCATGCAAAATTGGTTTTGTATGGGAGGTACCAGAACTACTTGACCGACATCGCCCATTTTCAATAACAACCTGACGACAATAAAAGGAAGTCCTTTCACCAAATTTCATTCGCCTATGTAGATTCTTTTATACGGTATCGTGTTTTCAACAGACAGACAGACGGAAATGGCTAAATCGATTCAGAATGTGATCCTGATGCAGAATATATATACTCTATGAGGTCTCCGGTGACTCCTTCTTGGCGTTACAAATGTAATGACAAAGTGAATAAATACCTTCCTGTGAAGGGTTGTTGGTTTCCAACAATGATACCACTACAATAAAAAGTACAATGCCTCGTTACTTAAAGACTATATATACAGAAGATTGGAATTGCGAAATTTGTAATAAAAAATAGTTATTGTGAACCAAACCAAAGGCAATTATTTGTAAGGTCCAATACAGTTGACAAAGAACCACAGACTTGTCAGCCATTACAATTTTAAAAACTTCGATACGAACCTAAAATATCATTCCTTTTGAAGGGATGCAGCGCAAGACCGTTTAAACAAAAATGCTTTAAATAATTAATTTGACAATATTATGTTCTAACAAATCTATTTGAAATTATGCATAAAGATGTCTAAAAAGTGAACGTCACTTTAAAAAGTGAACGTCAGCAGGTTCTGCTGGCTCAGAAAAGTTTTGGATTACATTTTCGTGCATTTGAACTTGAATTTTGTCAATTACACGTCGAACGCCCTACAAGCTACTATCAGGTACAGCGTAGCGCACCTGTTTGTACCTGTATAGTCGGCCGACTTTTTTTATAAGATTTTGCAAACTACTACTATCGGCGGTGAATCGAAAATTATTCAATTGACAGGTCTGACTACGGAGTAAGTGCTTGTCGACCGGTCTCTTAATGGTTTTAAGAGTTTGGTGCATTTTGTCGACTAAGAATTTCACCCACACTTTCACACTTAGATCATGATGTTTACTTAGTAACAATATATATACTAGATATCTGTCAAGCGTGCGTGTACCAATGTATTATGGGAATTTTCATCAATGAAAATATCCGCATCGCTGATAATTTACTTCGAACACTAGTTCCTGTTTATTCTAGCTTAATGATGCAACAAAAAACACTGTCAAACTGAATGGCAATCATATTAAGTTTCACAGTTCTTTTCAGCGAAAATTATGCAAAAGCTCATTTCATAACTCCTTGCGAAAGGCAGCATTTTTCACACCCAAAACCCTGACAGAAATTGAAAAATTGAATAACTGCAAAAGTCGTGAATGAAATGTCTCAGAGTGCGACTGCCAAATGAAATCAAAACAATAACCCGTCAACATGTAATAGAATCACTGCACGAAGGTGGTGCACAGGTAAGCGTCTTTTTTGTTTCTTCCTTTTTTTTTTATTCAACATGTTTTCACAGTTGAATGAAATTAATCTTAATGAATGAAGAATGAAGAAAACAAAAATCCCTTCTCTTGTGCACAATGCAATTGCGCTCGACTGTTGCAAGATGTATTTATTGCCCAAGATTGTGTTGAGTTCTTAAACCGATATCACAACATATCAATTAACAATCCTACCGCAATACGGCGAGTCTAACGGCCAGCTTAACGAGGGAAAGTTCACTGCACCGCGTTAACGCATTAAGTGACCACCGCCACGTCGCATCATCAGTGATGATGTTGTATGATGCAAGGAAACGACCAGTAGATAGAACAGAAAGCCGCATGTACGCCACCCTTATAATGCCTGTTATTATGGGTTATGTGCCTACATCATGCTAATGATGTCGTGGCTGTTCGGCTGCTGCTACTACTGATGATGATGTGATGTTGTTGTACCGGATGAAAGGAATTTATAAATTTCAAGATTGACAGCAGCCGCGCCGCATTCGCATTGGCGGAACAGTTATTGATGTTCGTACGGAAGCGGCAAAAGAGTTGTCAACACCAAGATGATGCTGATCTTTTGTAACTGTATATACAACAGTAAATGCCAAGCGTTAATCTTCGATTCCTTTCGTTTTGTTGCTATTGCGCTAAATTAATCACTTAAGTGAACAATTAATTGAGTGTTTACCTAGGTGTCTGTCCAATCGTTCATCAGTGTTAATTTGCTCGAATTAATAAGCTGAAGCATCGCGAACGCACACATCCCGCCGTCGCTGCTTCTGTGAGTAGCGAGCGTGCCGGCAGCATTTTTCACGCTCTACTAGTAGAGCTTACCGATTTCAGTTCAGTTGGCGCGTGAACATTTTCCAGCCGCCAGGGCGAAAAATAGTTTCATGTCTCTCGAAAGGCGCATCGTTTTTCCACACGGTTGGACTCGCTGCTGGTATGCCATCATCATATGCTCGATTTGTCGCACTTTGCTACTAACCGAGAGTCATTTGATACAATATGACAGTGACATCATCTCCCGCGCTCGCTAATTAATGGGTGCGCAAAAATCATGGTTCTTGGGCTTTGGTTTTTATACTTCTACATATATGCATATGCCCAAGATTGGTTGTAAGTGCCAGAAAGAGAGCGAACACTCATCTCCTTATTCCTGGGGCTGTATGACATTCGATCTAAATAGCTACGCGCAACATGTCTAATTGAGGTCAATTAGCTTGGATAACAAGTGATCTCTCTCTCCAACGAGCGCTCGTCGAAGAGGTTCACCACTTTGGCTGCCGTTTAAATTGACATATCATAATAATTACGCATGCCGAGTGATGCATCACATAAAAAAAAAAAAGAAGAGTACTTCCTTTGGAGTCGTTATATTGAGTCTCGTAGAACATTTTGCAAACATTTTTAATGGAAGTCACAATGAAAAAATGCGAGTTGCTCTTGCAACAGGTCCTAGACGTATTTTCTGGCAATATTCATTTGTGAATATGAACTCACAATTAAAGCGCTAAATTGGCAAGGTGCTATTTATTTTGATACGGTATATGAAAGATTGCAATGCGCTTTATGTGATTCAGTTGACTTTGCTTTACCCTTAAAACTTACTTTAAGCCGCAGAACTACTAGGAATGGAATCGATATCCGATAAGAGTATCGATAGTCAGGTTGCTCTTAAAGCACTCGAATCAAACCACATCAAATCGATTGTCGCACAATGCTTAATAGATTATCAGAATCAATTCACTTTGAGCTGGGTCCCACGTCAACGCAACAAAGGGACGCCGACGAATTGGCAAAAAAAGGGCGGAAAAATGACGTGAAACTAACAAGTTGAATTCAACCCAGCCTTGAGTACACCTTTCAACACCCGGACTTGAACATCCTGAGGTAAACCCAGACAACGATGCATACTACGAGTATGAATCCGAGAAGCCAACGACAATTTATGTAAAATATATATAAGAAAACAAACATTGTATACCGTTGGGCCCCTGTTGTTGAGCCAACACATTTAAATATTAACTATTCACCACCATTTGTTACCTAGTTTAAGTCAAATTTTTTATACCAAAAGTTCAATAAAAGCAAATGTAATGAGTACACCTTCAAGGAAATTATCAAAATTTAAAATTAAATTATCTGGGACACTACTTTTTTAATAGTATAGAAGGGGCTTATCAACAAATGATCAAAAACAAGCAGCCCGTAGATGGGACAACACACGCGGCCATGGAGTGCCCAAAGCTTTGCCGGACATGGGCCACAACCGTCCTAATGAAATCCTTAAACTATGCAGAACGAACCTGAGAAAACCGATAGAAATCCTCTCTAGGCACTGCCTTCTCAGGTAGCATGCTAATAGCCTGAGACTTTCGGACACGGATCTGTGTGTGTGACAGTCTTCTCAGGAAGCATGACAATATACTGGGCATACTCATTCCGTAACTTTGCAGACGATTATCGTCCAAACGATAGACCTCCAAAACAAGCAACCAAGTTCTAAAATTACAAGTTTGAGAGCTTAGTTCAGTACATTTTCCAAAAATATAATGAAAGCTGACGTTTGTCAAAAAACGTCGAGCAGAATATAACTTATTTTGGTGATGAACGAGATTGTTGATATACGGAATCTGCTCCCTGGGTCACGGATCTGTGTAGCTTCGAAGACAATTACTCTCCAAATGTAATTACATAACACGCACGCGGAACAAAGTTCTGAGAAACTTCCTCTTTTATACCACATAGATAGGGTTTATCGACCAAGCGAAGGTATTTAATTTTTTTTTTTTTTGAAATGCCTCAAGGAAAGTGCGTAAGGTTTTTCTATCTTTTAAATGGTGGTTCTCACAGGGATCGCGTTGGGCGCACTACGGTGCGTAGTGTCTTGAGACGGTTTTTCTCACAACTCAGCGACTAACCTTACCTAAAGCGACATTTTCAAACATTTGAGTAATCAGCGTTTCAAGTTATTTACCTGTAAGTTTTTTGATAAAAATAATAAAAAGTATGGAAAATTGTAAATTGTAAACAAAAAAAAAACCAAGTGCTCTTAATGTTAGTAATGCTTTGTATTGAAAAGAAAATATTTGCGAAATATTTAGTTTTGTGTACTTAACACCTTCATCCACGAACTTTGTTATATTTTGCACTGAATTCTTATATGCTTATGTTTATATTTAATTAAGTAGAAATAAACGTCTTTGATTATTATTTATTTTGTATAAAGCTCTTAAGTACATTTAGAACTTTTGTAATTTATTTTTTTGTCCTCATTACCTGCTAAAGTTTCATTTAAGTAGAACCACTGATGCCCTGGCGGAATAAATTTCATCTGCTGTTTTAATTTTGTTTCCAAAAAAAAGTTGTCTGAAAAGTTGTTCTAAATAAATAAATAAATAGTTGGTGCAACAGGTTAGTAGGGACCATAGGCCTAGCTTCTCACAACCATTCGTCTTGAGTGAGTTTTTCATTTTTGGGATCTCTATTATTTTATGCCGAGTCCAAACGGCCTATTGAGAAGCTCTTTCATGAGAGTTATACTCTCGGATGTTTGTCAGACGTTCGCAGTGGAAAAAAAAACCTTAAGTTGGAATTTGTTTTTTTTTTTGTGGATTCCAACACACTAAGCCACTGCACCACTGAATTTGTTCTCGCTTGGCATAAAATCACGATTTTCAGTGGAACGTATTTTTTTTTTTGCAGTCAATGTTTTCGAAGTTGCATTTTTCAATATAGAGTTTGTGCATTTTGAAAACTCTTAAGAGAGGTGAAATGTATTTTTTAAAGGGTTTTTATTCCTTTAGTGTCAATCAATTGCTCGGATTAGAAGGCAGGCACTTATTTAATAACTTAGTGAAGGTTGGTCCCTCAAACAATATTGAAACCATACTTGAATTCTGTAGAGAAATTGATTGTTTGTGCGATTCGATTTAGTTTTTATCCGTAATGGTTCCCTCACTGTGGATGGCGATGGGCCTGCTATGTTGCCTGGTCTTTTGTGACGTTCTCATAGCCCCACTCAACCTAACCTAACCTATTCCTTCAGTAGTGCAATTCTTTACCAGGAAACTGCTCAAATTTTCCATAAAGGTATTTATTTCCCACATGACACCTTCATGTACGAAATAAAATTCAAGTAAATTTTCTTTTCAGCCGACTGGTTGCATATGGAGGGCTTAAGCGCGTTTAACACATTTTTCCACAAGGTTTTTTGAAAAACTGATTGCTAAATAAACATCTAGAGGCGATAGAGAAGACAGAAATTCAAGTTTACAAATAGGATCTTCATCTGTGAGGAAAAAGGCAAATTTCAAAACATGTCGCTTATGTCCTTCATCTTCGAAGAGTTCAAATTCTAAAATATCCATTTTATTAAAGGAATAAGTCTGTTTGTCTGTTTTATATATATTTATCGGATTATCCACCATTAAAAATTTATTTTTCCAATCAAAGTTATCAAAAAACGAGAAACGAAGAACTGCAAACACGATGCCCATGTACAAACGTAGTTCGTTTTCCCTTATCAGTAAGCTGCCGACTAAAAATTGGTTGGGAATGTAATAGACGAAGTCCAGGCTTTTGAAATAGATTTTCAAACTAGAAGAGCCGCTGGGACTGTTGCAAATAATGCAACTAGACTGGCAATACAAAAAACGGTCATTAAAGCAGCAATATCAACAGGAATGTTTCCTACCGATATGATGTTCGGTTTTAAACGAAAGCAATTTCCGATGCGCACAGTTTCAACAATTTAGGAGCTAGAAACACACGGGCGAAGCAGATTTTACCAAAAACAGCAACTCGGCTGATAATTAGTAGAAAAGTAGCTTCAACATTCGAGGACGGTCCGTCCGCCCGCTATGGGAAGTCTTTGATTCCTTTAGAGCGGCAATTTTCCAAATTAACTGTGTGGACGCAGAGGCTCAGCTGGATTGCTGACCTATGGGTTCAACCGCCACGAAAATATTTACCCCACGATTGTAGGTTGCTTATTCACCAAAAACAAAAAAAACCCTCACAAACAAATATTTTTGAGAAGCTATTTCGCCAATTAACCGTCCCCGCTAATTATAGCGTCTAATTGATTCGTTTATACCCCCATCTGGTTGGTTGTTAGTTAAAGTGTGAGAAACATCACACTCGTGCATCGTTAACTGATAATTATATAGAACTAATTTATAAAGAACATTTCGAATGCTAATAATATTTATTCTTATGAACCTGATATATTAAGAAGTGTCATTCAAAAGAACTCCTAAATGCAAACGCATTCTACTACTCCCGCCACACCGATATCAATCGGGAACAAAAGTCATACAACCAATGAAAGTAATATTATTAGGTACTGCTAGTGCGCTCTCTGTTGATGTGTATATTAATGTTTGCTCTATACGTTGAAAAAGTGTGGGAACCGATTTGTGTTTTATTTTTGTTTTCCGTTGCTTCGCTTGTTATTTTAAGAAACCATATTCCTCTTCCTCTTTTCTAATCTCTGTAAACTTTAACAACTCTGTGGGTAAAAAGTTTCTCGGCGCACTTCAAATCTATAATAGCTGATTAGGAAATTATCCCTGAATGAACATGTTTCTATGTGAACTGGCATTTTACAAATTAATGCACGAGCATTTGTGATAAGCAACTCTTTGGATTCTTTGTGTATGTGTAGTGAACCGACGCAGATTGGTTTGACTGGAAAACATATTTTCCATGGAATCTATCAATATGAAATAAATGGGCACAGACTTCTTTACTATAGCTGACATCATAAACTCTGGTAATGATATGCAGCTTGATGAGTGAGTGCTAAGATGATGATGATGAAGATCGCATGCACTGAGTAAATGACTTGACGCAATGAATGACTGACGCTTCAGTGTAGAAAAGCTGGCCCTTTAAGTGCGAGTGGGGTCTGTTTAGTTTTTGTAGAGCCAACCACAAGCCGTGGCCTCTTGAACGCAGGCATCACATCATAGGGAGAAGGGTTCCGCACATCCATATCGATAGCGCACTCCATAAGCCTCAAGTACATGCGGCTTGGCGTTAGCATTTACAATATTCGTGGGAACATTCGCCCTCATTTTGGTGCGCACATATAATATGTCACACCAAAGTGAAGACAGCATACCGGACGGCCAACCCTTAGTTGCCCATATCCTCGCAATTACATTATTTCCGTTCATCCACGCCAAGTGCGCAGTGGAAAGTACTAAAATGCACTTAAAACGCAAGCGAGCGAATGTAACTCACAAACAAGTCAATAAACCGATGCATGCCTGGTGATCATATGAAATTACATACCCGCGGCAGCTCTCGGTTCGTTTTACCTTTTCCTTAATGGGCTCGCAATTGCGTGTAATTGGACTAGTTTTGCATGGCACCGTAAGATTTTTATGTTTATTGGACGACTTTTGCCGCCATACTCGTCTCGTGGCTGTAATGCGAATGTTGGTTGCTGGTGGTTGGATGATCTTGCAGCTTCCCTAGCTGCTTGCGTATATCGCTCTGTTATTAAAATCATCTGGTTTCGTTTTAGCGTTCAGTCATTACTTAGTTGTCCAGTGCTGATCTCAATACAAGTGGTTTCTTTTTATTGCACTGCTTCAAGAATGACTTCGCGTAGTTGCCTAATCGATCGTAGGCAGTTACGTAAAATTTATAAAGTTAACGCATGCATTAAATATTGACTTCCAATCGTATCTGTGATGAATACTAACGATAGATCACAGAACTAGCTGGTGCTAGACGAACAGACGTTGTAACACAATCCAAAATGAGGTATGCTCTCTATCGTTGTACTCCCAGCCAGTCCCGGGGGAACAGCGATGGACAGCAAACGAACAACGAAGTCACCCATCCATCTTTCGGAATTTCCAACCATTCCTGTTTTACTAATTTCCCTTTGGCTTGAGATTCGTCCAAAAAAAGGTTAAATCTGGTTTTAAGTTTCCTCTAGACAGAAGGTTCGCAAGTGCTTTCTTCTTTTTCTTCTTCTGGTTCATTGGCAACGGATAGTTCTGATTTCTTTGTTGAGTCGCGCTTCCCTTTGAAGTTTTCCTTCCCCACAGGCCATGCACTGAGCTCGCCTCATCCGTATATCGTTAAGTCGATATAAACTTTACGAAACTGAGAATTGGATAATAAAAAGAAAACAAACACTGAACGAGGACGGAGCAGAAAAGCAAGTTAGAACGCATACTACGGGAAAAGTATGCGGCGAAGGCTATCATAAGCCTTCTGGCTGGGCAATATAACAGATGCTCGATTAGCGTGATAATAACTCGATGGACGACGATGGGACAAGGCAGCAGCAGCACCACCACCACCACAACCACCATTGGATCCAGGTAGAACATTTTGTTAGGAATTTTTATCACGATGATGACTAAGTATTATTATAGCGCAAGAGTGCTACACGAAGCAAGATTTTACTCCGGTGCCTGTGTGTAAAGCGATTATTTGCTTTCTTGGAGTTTCTTTGAAATTAAATCATAAAGAAGTTATACTCGGGTTGGGCGGGCAGACACGTGAACCTGCACCAAAACCTGATTTACCTGAATCACGTTCATCAATTGCGAATGAGCGGAGCTAAGGGAATAAAGAAAATTCAATCGCAATCGAATGCCATGGCCCAGCTCAGCCAACGAAGAAAAAAGGTGTGGTGTCATATGCATTGTGTGACAGAACAGATTTAACACAATTTTTTGTTCCCCTCTTTACTTTGTATTTGTATGACCGCGTCGTAGGTATGATTGTTCCGTTTGGTTTTTGTATTCTTTGACTACTGCAAGGTTGCACTGAACAGGTAAACTAGTATTTTAACGCAAAAATTGACACGATTAAAACGTAATAAGAGGATAATAGACGTACGGAAGTTGAATAAGTTTCACCACTTGTTTTGACCTAAGGACAGACACGAAGCGGAAGAAGATCATTAGAAATCCCATTAAATTTTGAGTAACTTCAACAACAACTACTGCAAGCCTTTAACGACTGATTTAGATAGGTAATACCAGTGTTGCCAGACTGTGCGCTTTGTCGTATTTTGGGCTACATTTTTACTTACAAAACGATACAAATTTCTTCCATGAGCGCCGCAACACAATTTTTGGTGATATATCGTTGAACAAATTTTGTTTGTTTTATCCTTCACAAAACTAAAAAAAAAATATTTTCGAACAATCCCGTACTTTTAAAACTTGGCAGCACTTTTGCAGTCAAGTGACATCGAACAGTCGATCAACTTGCAGACACACCAATTGCAGAAGATATTGAGATGGGGAAGTGGGAAAAATACGAAAAAAAAGTACTTAAGGAATTGGGAAAGTTTTCAACGGTTTTGGGCTTCTTTCTGGGCAACAATTTTGGGCTACATTTTTAAGGTTTGGGCGCTTAGAGCAAACTAAATTCGGGCAATCCTGGGTACTACTCGTATGATGTGAATGGGAAGTGGTCTCCATGTGGCTGAAAGTAAGAACATTGACAAGTAAAATTCGAGCAAATCTTCCCATCAATTTCAAGCCGATTAGATGATTTAAGAACGAGATAATTATTTTTAGCTTTCGACAGAGGGACCAATATTTGACAGAAAGGGAATTACAACTGAGTTGAAATTGTTGATAAGTTAGATAATAATTTTTAGGCCAAATAAACGTTCGATAGAGGGACTAACTCCTTTTTGACAGAAAATGAATGACAACAGTTTATGTTTAGTTAGGTTTGACAGCAATTGTTTAACCCTTAAATGCCCAATGAAACCGATTTTGTTGAATTTTTGTTATATGTAAATGGACACAAGAACAACAAATCCGCTGTTTAAAAAAATATATATTTTTTTTTTCAAGAAGTTATTAACAAAAAAGTGGTTGTATCTTTAAAGATACACTGGGCATTAACCCCCCACAGTAGGTATATCGCATTTTGTTAAAATATCTGTATTTTATTTCATAATATATGCATTCATTAGAATATATTTTTTCTTATCCAGCAGTGTCACATTCTTTAGTATTAAAAAATAAAAAAAGGTGTTTTTTTCTTTAAATTTGCTAAAAATTCAAAAAGGCAAATATTTCCTAAAAAGTAAGCTTAATTTAAAAGTTATGGGTCAATTTTTTTACAGTGGATACATTTTGAATCAATAAAGCTAAAATAGTAAGCAACAAGTAAATAAAGTCAAAACAAACGAAGAAATAATTATTTTAATGGTTGTATCTTTAAAGATACACTGGGCATTTAAGGGTTAACCAAAACTCGTCCACTCTATGTAGGGAAATTCCACCTCGAAGCAGCGGACATAGCTGCCAGCTTACCCAGAGAGTCTTTCTAACAAACTGTGGCATCGTGGCCCTGGACGAGCTCTTAATGGAGGATATCACAAAAGGTCCACTTGTGGCTACAGTTATCTGGAATTTTGGATACCATTTCCCACCACAATATAATCTAAGGTTTGACGAAAAATCTGAAATAATGCACTGCAAAAACGATTGCAACGTTTGTTAAGATTTTTTTGGTAAATGACAAATTTCGAGTGTAACGATTGTGCTATTTAACAAAATGTCTGCGTTTACATGTGGCATTCATTATTTGTCGAAATTTGTTTGCGATCGAATAGAAGTCACATAAAATTAAACAAAAAAATGTAATAGAACAAAAAATTGCCCAGCAGAATTATTTTATTAAATTTTCCCGCGAGCATTCAATTATTAATAACAACAATAAAGAACAGGTTTGGTACACAAATTCGTTTTCTGTGAGTTTTTATTTTTGACACAATTGGAAGGGGCCTGCTGCAATTTTACGCCGAGTTTTAACTGCTAGTTATTGAGAAACTCTTTCATGACTGTTGTACTCTCGTATGTTTGTCAGATTTTCACGAGAGATGGCACAGTAGAAAATAATCAAGAATCGAGCATGAGGCACCTCACTCAGTAATCCAACACACTGACCTCTGGGTCTACGGAAATAAGCATTTCTCGTGTTATTTCAGTAGTAAGCTGTCAAGCAATTGTGGTTACAAAATTTTATCAAATAAGGCTCATTAAAACTCGTCCAAAAAATTATTTTTAGCAATAAATCTTTTAAATATGCAACACAATGCCTTAAGCACAAGCGTTCTTCAAGTTTAAAGAAAACAAAATTAACTAGTCAATTGACGACACAATTTCTTTGTAATAAGATTCGTCAAATGTGAAGAGTTTTGTGCGAGGACTGTTTAAGCCTGGGACTATTGGGTACAAACCGGATATTACTCAATAAAATCCTTTTTGAATGACATTTAAGGGAGCCCATGCTTTCGAGAGGGAACTGTCACGAGAGCAGTTGAACAGAAACAGACTTTCATCGTACAGTGTACGATTGATTGATCATACTGGGCACTCATTCCGTAACTTTTCAGACGATTATCCTCCAAAACTAGCAACCAAGTGCTAAAATTACAAGTTTGACAGCTTAATCCAGTTCATTTTCCAAAAATATAATAAAATCTGACGTTTGTTAAAAAAAAACTTCGAGCAGAATATAACTTATTTTGGTGATCAAAGTTTCAAAAACGATATCGTTGATGTACGCACCCTGTCCCTGATTTAAAGAAAATTCCCCATACAAAATGTATAAAAAACCACAATTTCTACGAATTTTCTTTCAAAATTCCATTTTTCGGGCCATATCTAGGGCCAAGACAAACACAACAAAATTTGGGAATCGCATGCGGATGTCGGTAGGCTCTACGTTGATAAAGTGACATCTTGAAAACAAAGCTACGATTCTATTTGCCAAAACGTCAACTACTTTTCAAGTTTTATTGGTAAACGATGCCAAAAAATTAAATTATTGGGTACCTACGTTCAAGTATCTATTGAACCACACAGCGTGACCATTTGCAAAGTGGTGGTACTGCCAAACGCATTTAATGCGTTAACGTAACAAAGTCGGGCTGCTTGAAAGCGTCGTGTTTCTCTGTAGAAATAATAGTAATAATATGAATCCTTCAACCCCGGGTGGGGCATAGGGCGGCGACAAATTTCTTCCATCCTTCTCGATCTGCGGCCAGATACTTCAGCTGTGGCCACGTTTTACGCTGTGTTGCTGCTTCGGCCAATACGGTTGATTTCCACGTTGTTCTTGGTCTACCAACTCGCCGTGTACCTTGAGGATTCCATTCGAAGGACTGCTTCACGATATTGTCGTTTGGTCTCCTCAACGTGTGACAAATCCAGTAGAAATACAACCACAAAAGCAACTGGTAGGTTACATTTTCATATTAAAGGCTTGTGAAAGTTCTTTTAAACAAACATTTTCACAAATTCACGTCTCATTTGTTTAATAACATCGCCATCGGATTACAAGGCGAACAAAGCAACTCTCTATTGAATTTAATTTTAATTCCTTTTTGAGTTGAGTTGACATACCACACAACTCTGCTCAAAAACCGCTGCAGGAAAAAAAAACTGTGCACCTACCTAAATGCAACCCAACATACAGAGGAGGCAAATGTTTTCGTTTCTTTTGTATGCAATAACGAATAGCTATGCCTACACATGCACACAGTACTTCAGGGTTTCTGTTCCAGCATTTTATTTATCACTATGAGTTGTAATGCGAAAGACAGAACAGAAGGCAAGCAGGAAAGAAGGAGAAAAAGGATGTTAAGGTTCTGGTAATTTGATCTCGTGTGTGCATTCAGGGACAATATGGATTCCGTTTTCGGGTGTGCAGTATATAGAAACGCAGCTGTCATTTTCCGCCCTAAAGTAAATCGATACAAGAACAAGAAGAATAAGCAGGGGAGAATAAAAATAACGAAACGCAAACTATGCAGACGAGACGACCTGTTGTTTCAAAAACTTGTGCTTGTATTTGTAGCTCCGTTTGCCACAGTGAGCCAATTTTCCAATGCAAACGCTTGCTTTTGTAAGTAGCTACATCTTCCTGTTGACTGTGTACAAAATCTCCGTTTAGTATAATCGTTAACAACACGGAATTTAATAGGAGGACATTTGCTACCGTTCCTTCTATCATCAGCGATCTACCAATTATGACTTAAGTTTAATGAGTGGATGCACGAGTTGGGTGTTGTACGATGAGGTAGTGTATTTTGCTGCACTGCACGGAGACACAATAGATCCCAAATGAAAGATATATACGTAGTTGGGAGCTCTGTACACGGGAAGTTTTGTGGTATGCGTATACTACCTAATCCGGCTAAATCTCGACCTAATAACGAAAGAACTGCAGCTGGCTTTTGATGAATCCAGAATTCCTTTTTTAATTGTAAATTGCTCAACTCCTCCAAGGTGGGGCCAGTTGACTTTATAAATATTTGTTTGAATATTCATGCTTTTTGGCAGATGAACCTTTTTTTTAAAGAACGACCTGAATAAATGCCATTGTTTGGAATTGAAAATATGGCACACGTATGTTTGTCGCCTGCTTCACCGTAAAATAAAAGACATAAAAGTTTTCGTGGAAACAAATTTAAATATGATAAGACATGCGGCGCGCTCAGTTATTTGAACTTTGATAAGGTCTTTGAGTTCACTCAGACATGTGTTTGCTTAGTTTCATCTTTCGTGTTTGTTTACTAAGCGGAGTGCTCAATGTGAGTGGTTGTTGGTATTCGGACGATTAGGGCCGGCAAATATGGACAGAAATAATCGCTTCAATGTTAATTTGTGAATCACGATTTTCGTTCCTTTCGAAATGTCTCATTATTGCAGCTTTTCCTATTGTCAGGCGGGGCTTTTCTTAAACAGACCGTGTATTTTATATTCCAATGCATTCATTTTGGCTTTATAACGTTGGGCGGTTGAGAAGAGATACCTACCTACTGGTTTCTGGGGTTCATTAAACTAAGTATGTATCAGTGTTTAGGCACAGTAACGTAGCATCTGTCTAAATAGCTCATAAATTTACGAACTATTGAAATTTTTGCAAGTTGAACATTTAGGAATAATTAGCATTTAAGCTAACAAATAAATAAAAACAATTATAATAGTCTTGGGTATAGAGTACGTTTCTGACATTTATCTCACAAGAGTGACTTTTAAAAACATGTTGTCATAGGTAGCTGTATGTATCATTATTGCAAGTCTCTGTGAAAAAAGTAATAGCGTAGGTAAACATTGCTTAAGCTTTCTTTATAAACTACGGTAGGTGCAGTGTATGACTGGTACACACCAGGTATGTTGTCCAGGAACTTACCTTTTTAGATTGTGAGAAGAAAACTACTTTACTACATTTTAAATTAGGTAGGTATCTAATATGGTTTATAACAAAATTTGTGGTATTTTAGCTGAAAATGACCGACAGGGACTAGTTAAACACAACAATGATAGTGGTAGTCTCTAGGAAATAACTTACCCTAAGACTTACTTTTAAAATTAACAGAAACAACCGCACAAGAGATGAAATAAGTTATGGGTACCTGCGGAAATCCATTGAATTTCATATATAAAATTGAAAATATTTATTCAAGTGCTGCATCCACTTTGTTTGAAAAAAACAAGCACCTATGTACCTATTGCAATTATAATCGAGTCAATTCCATATTGACATTAGTTTACGAGTTATCAATGCTTGATATAAACTAGACATACAAAATGCTTTGTAATATTCATTAATTTCACAAAAATATGTAAACAGATGTCGAACTCAAATGTATGGCCAGAGCAACTTTGAATTCGGATATTGGGGAGTAGGTATGTAAATCTCAAAAACAAAATAAGCATGTGTCGCAAAAAGATGTCTATACGTAATAATATACTTTAAGAACCAACAAAAATTGCATGACGTTTGTAATATGTATTTACATATACAGGGTGCGTCATTTTTTACGTCGGTATGCGAATATTGAATGACTTAATAAAAAAACAACGATTTCCATGTACCTACCTGAGGTATTTTTATTTAATTTTGTCCTTTACACTTTATTTGGACTAGTTTTTGAATACAACGACAATCAATTGGCCGCCTCTATTGATCAAACCCAAATGTGCCTTTTTTGCTTCGTTTTTCATAACATTTTTGAACACCTCGGGCGGTGTAGCGATGATTTCGGCACGAATATCAATGGTCTGCTGCTTGCTGGTTGGTACCCTTTGGTTTTCAAAAAAGCCCCACAAAAAGAAGTCCGAAGGAGTTAAATCTGGACATCTCCATGGCCAGTAAATGAAGACATTTTTTGACAGAACATTTTGACAGTGAATTTTCGTTGAAAAAACTGGATTGTCGCTATCAGTAACATCAGTAACGATCAAGACCTTTTCACTCATTTGTGGGAGTAATGGGTCGTATGAATAAAAACAGGCATTCGGTTTGAGTAAAATGTTTTAGCAAAGTAAAAGCGCTTAGCGATTGCATTGAATCGGTATGAATGAAAACCTACTTTGCTAAAGTAAGTTCTAAAAATTCGAACATAGCATTTGCTTCGCTGCAGTTTCTGTCAAACGTAACCAGTAAATTTGAATTCTCGAGTTAACCTTGAGATTCTAACGACATTTTTTTGGAATATCGCAAATTAAAATAAAATCTTAAGCTCCAATTGAACATGGAAACATGATGTTTGTTTGCAAATAGGTAGCTTGTTGATGTTTCATTTCTTCTTCAAGTGCCGGGAATTGTATCCGATCATCGGCTTGTTGGAAAAATTTGTTGAAACACTAAGCCAATCAGTTTGAATTACCGAGAGGTTAACCTAAAAGCCCGGATGTCTTATAGACCTTAGGAACACTCTTCATCTAAAACTTAGTGCAAACTAAAATCAGTTTTTATTCATACGAAACGTAGCAAATGCTACGATTTTGACATTTCGTTTAAGTTTTATTCATGACTGAAGCTATTCGCACGTTGTAAATAGGGGTAATGTGGCAAATAGGGGTAATGTGGTTCACTTCGCTCGCTTAAAGGGATCTAAACGCCAGTATTTCATTTTCGGGCACGAGCCTGTACGTTTTAATCCCCATAAAAACTATTTGTAACTATAACGTTACGTCAAATTCGGAGCCGTGCCCCGAACGACGTGAATAGCTACTTCGTTTATTCATACCACCCATTATGAAGGTATAAACATTATACAAAAGTAACTTCCCAAGTGTTCTAACTCTACGCACAGAAACACTTGATATTATTTACAAACTATTGGACATACAATTTTTGTTCAATACTCTAAACTTAATTTTAATTTCAGTAGGTGCGCATTAGATGTCCTTTTGTAACTATAAACAATATTTGTATTTCTGACAGGATAAATACCTATTGGTTTAAATTAATAGTAATAACGTGCAGATTTCTGCTTATACAATTATCTAAATGGGCAACTCTATACCTAAGGACTATCTATAGTTTGTAGCTAAAATTTAAACTTCATAAGGGAGGAATGCATTTCCCACTGAACAACAACTAAACAAAAGTGCACATTGCTATTCATTAGAGCACACGAAAATTCGTTCAACATGCAGGAGAGCTCAATACATATGCATACATATTTAGATATCTCCACCGGGAAACAACAACAATTTCAACGACACACAGTGGTTGACTGGTTGTGGTAGTGGTTAAGGAACGCAAACATAAAATGAACACCTGTCCCTAATCAGAACCGTAACTGCTCCCTCGAACATTTGTATTCGATTTCAAAAATACACTCATTTTAACGGTTTTGGTCTAAGGGAACATTACGTTAATTACCTACATCACGGTTATAAAAACAAAATATACTTTGCAACTTTTATAATCATATTTTGTCCATTTCCTTTATTCGTTTGTCGACAAAGTCGTCCGTCCAACACTCGTTTTAGATGACTTTTTTTACGTTTTGTATTTTGTCTCTGTCGCTCACACTCAAAGGAAACTGGTTTAGGACCTCTGCTCTCTGCATAAATAAAGCAAGACAGAGATAAAAAATAGAAAATACCAGTCCAAGTCGAAGAGGAAAATCAAAATGGAGATACGAACAGAAACCAGACCAATGGGTACATTTTGTATTCCTTGCGATAGCTCAAGATGGTATAATTAATGTTCGATGTGTACAATGTACATACCTTCGGCCCTGCAAATAATCCCAATTAAGAAAAAGGCGAATAATAATGTTTTAATCCAAAATGTATCCGATTTGGCTGAGTTCCCGGCCAGTAACCACATTGTAATCCAGAGTTTTTATGTTGAATTCGTTGGTCACTTCCGTGCTGAGTGCTTTTGCTCTGACTGGAGAGTGCTTTGCTGTTATTTTCTTTCGTTTAAACATTCACATTTAAGCTCAAGAACAATTAAAGTCGCGACAGAGGAATTCATTGAAAATTTATGTAAATTTCACAAAGCGATTCAAAATTTTGAGATCTTTTGCATTCCCGATACAAGACGAACTTAATTATTTATTTAATTTTTTACACGGTATGAGATGGAATTAAACGCGCACTTGTAGCAATATCCTGTTTTTTTTCTTCTTTGTTTGCCACTTTTTACTTAAAACACTGTATTATACCAATTTGTGTGTATGTTTAGATAACATAGCAAAAGGATATCGCACCAACCACCTTACAGCTGCCGAGTTTCAATTGAAACAATCGCACGCATCCTAATCCTCAGTGAACTGCTGCAGTACTGTTTTGTTTATACAGATTATAAGCTATTACTTTTATGTATTTATTATTCGCTCACTAATACTACACAGAAAAAAATTAACTCAACTGAAAAAAATTCATCCGCGCAGTATGGCAGCGCATGCGTTTAATTTCGCGTCTCAGATCACTTTACGCGAGAGCGTAGAAATTCAATGGCGGCAGCCGCAGCCGCTTCAGTCGATCTCAGAGCTGAGCTGAATAATTATTATTCGATACTCGAACAAGATGGCCGCTCTGTGCGTTTCATTCTGCTACAGTACGCTTTTACGGGAAACAGATGTACGCGAATGAGAGCACAGCATTATTTGGTGAATGCAGAAGCAGCAGCGACGAGCTGTAAGCCTGAAATGAGATCGGCTCTCACATCGGTAGTGTTTTGTGTATGTGTATAATAGTTTAAGACGAGTTTTGTAGGTATTCGAAAATTCTGTATAACAAGAAATTCGTCTGTTGAAAGCAATCCGCATACGATATGAAGAGTTACCAGCTTAAGGATGAACTTGTACTTTAAATGTATCTTCAAGAATGTTGTTGCATGCATATTTGTCATATTTATTTAGGGCTAAGAATTAAATCCCTTGCATTCCATTTATAAATTGTTTTGTGCTGTGGAAAATTACCTGCTTATGGTAATTCGTTTTTTTCAATTTATCATCCAGAATTTCAAACTGTGAGCTTAGTAATCCTAAATAATATTAGCCCTGTATTCATAAATATGGCGTAAAAATTATCAACTCATTACTCAAGTTGTTACGTCAAGTTTTTGTATACTATCTGACGTCTACTGTCGAACTCACATTAGGAGTTTTTCTTTTTTAGTTCAGAGCTCGAGCATTATGAGCGCGCTCTGAGCCGAGCGTGCTCAGATCGTTCTGATGTATTTATGAAACACACTTGAGCACGTATCTGCCATTTTTAATAAATATGTGTATAATTTGAATATTTATTAATTTTTGTTTATTAAATTGGTTAACCTTCAGTTCCAGAACAACATAGGTCGTCCACCATTTCAATTATTTTGTTTATCCTGTTTTTTTTTGCTGTCAAATGTGACTGTGAGTGTGTATTCAGCTTTTTACTCAGCCTGCTCAGTCAATTTATTCTGAGCTCATAGAGCGCGCTCTGGTTATGCTCAGATCGAAAAAAGAAACACAAATCTGAGCTCTGATGTATCTGAGCTAAAAAAGAAACACGAACTTTTTGTATAACAGTTCAGGTTGTGCTCTGAACTGAAAAAGAAAAACGCCTATTAATGTCGTTTTCCATTGAGCAAAAAGAAGCGTCCGGGAGAGTCCGGAATCGAAAAAATCACTTCTGAAACCGTTCCATTGGCACAAAAAATACTCGTCTGGTGATTCTGAGAAGAGAATTTCGTTTCTCGATTTGAAGTCAGAATCCACTCAAGAAGCACTCACACAAATGTAATTTATGTATTTTATACAAGTCAGCTGACAGCCGCCGTAGATTATTTTTTGGCATTTCACCAATTGGATTGGATTTCAGAATGAGTGGATCCCCGAGTGAAACCAATGGAAAACGACATATCGTCGGTGAAACCAGAAAACTGTGTAACTCCATTTTAAGACTTTTTCAGGAGAGCATTAAAACATCATATTTTTAAGATAGCTAACGTTATATGGCTGATATTTTCAGATATTGTTATAATGTATTATTTCTATTGTATGAAAAGGATTTCAGGTCAACGTGGTGTGTAATTTCAACTTTTTAGTGGAGATACACAGTTCAAGGCCCATTTTCACTCAATATGGAGTTACACACTTTTCTGGTTTCATCGACGATATGTCAAAAATTAGCTACGATTTTAGCTAATGTTAGGAGAGAAAAGTTGGAAAGCAGCTAAAACTCAGTTTAGCTCGAGAAGCGTATACCTACTAAGCTTAACCAAATTGATGACTCCTGCGGAATTTATTTTGCGTTTTTCTCAATGGGAAAACTTTCTTCGTAAGGTCAGACAAAACACTTCAACATTTAAGTGAAATTATTAGATTCATCTAATAGATTTATTTTTAGAGATAAGTATGTCTCATTTGATCGTTATAAATTAGATAAGAATTTACAAGGAATAATAAGGCAGCATTTTTCATATAATTATATTCACATACACTTACTATACTTAATTGATACGTGTTTCCCTTACTGTACCTACATTATTTATATATTTTTTTTAATTTTCGTTTATTTTTTGTTGTTTGTTTAACTAATTAATTTGGCTTATAAAAACATTTACAATCTATCTACGTTCCGTTATGAAAACAAATCATAATTTTTTAGTAATGATATTCGCGTGTAATTTTTAAAAATTGTTTAATTAACTCTAGAAATCACAATATGGTATGAACTTTCATTTTGAATTGATTTGTTTTGCTATATATAAGTCTAGTTGTTTATTAAACATGCGTGGCCAGGGCACCGACCTTTTTCGTGTTGCCGTTGGATGGCAGAATGAATTGACCTGACGGGCTCTGGTTAAGAGCCAGCGATGAAGATTGTGTAGTGGGCGCTATGGAGTGTAGCGTGTTGCTACTCGCTGTAAGGTTGCTGTTGCTGCCACTACTAACGCCGACGGCACTAGGACCGAAATTCTTCATCGATGTGGCAATCGTACTGCCACTAATGCTGGAAGGATGATTTCTAGGTGCATGATATGGTGGGGGTGCCGGGGTAGCTGCCGGGTTAGCTGTACTTGGCGGTGGCAAAGGTGGGAGTATTGTACTCGACGTTCGCAGATATGGATTGCCATAGATGGCGCTAAATCGACTGTCAATGGCTAGGCCATTTTGCAGCAATGGTTGACCTGTAAATAAATTGCGTTGCTCAAAGGAATCAAGTGTGCCAATGTCTTGCTGGATTTACCTAGAAAACCATTTTGCATTACGCTCTGCACATATTGCGGTTCGTTTCGAGCTCTTGGCAGGCTCATATTTCCCGAAGAAATTGGATTGTTATAGTGGGGCAGTGTCGTTGATGTTGTAAGTGTGTTAGACGCTGACTTGCTAATATTATCCGTTGGTGGGCTGTAGTCGAGGGCATATTCAAAGTATGGCGCGTACCCGTCCTTGAGATCTTGATTTTTCTGGTTTTTCAGCTGACACCGATTATATCGATCGCTGAAGTCGCCGGAGAACCTTTTACAGATGGTTGGATAAGTGCATACTTTTAAAAAAAACTATATAAATCGATTACCTGTCATCATTGGTTAACTTAACAGGGCCAGCTAGTGGTACTCCCAAGGTGCCGCCTTTGGTTGCAATGTCCGGCATTGGAGCAGAAGTTAAATTGATGGCGAGGCTCTCAGAGCCGGAGCAAGTTTCTGAATAGTCGACATCATACACTGCAGAGCGGATGTCGGTTTTCATGTCATTTAATTTATTATGCACTCTACCGTCAGGAATAACGTCAGCGGGCAGTGGCTTTTTCTTTGCTCGCTTGAGGTAGACCACGATTAGCATCACCACCATGAGAATAATAGCAACAGATGAGACAGACCCCATCACTACCAGAAGAACAGGAACCGATCCTAATAAAAGAAAGACGCACATTGAAGTTGAGCAGGAATAGTGCCTTTGATGTTACTCACTTTCTGGAATTAAAGTTATTACTACTGAGTCACTGCCGTAGCCATTCACAACAGTGCAGTTGTACTTTCCGAACTGATTCGATTGGCTTTCTTTAATTATAAGCGACGCCTTGACTCCTTCGGGAAAATGTTGTTCTTCCATTGTATAGGATTCATCGACACTTCCGTTGATGGTTTGTCCTTCGAACAGCCATATTATGGATTCGGCTTTCGGGACACTGAACGCGAGACAGTCAACTTTCGCTCTGTTACCCACTGCACCAAATTGAACTTTGTGCGAAGTGATGATTGGTGCTCGTTTGACATACACCGTCGCCTCGGCACCAATTTCAGTAAACCCAATGACGTTCGCCTTGCAGTAGTACCGACCAGCCGAATCTGAGTTCACTTTAAGTGTAAGATTTGTCGAGGTGCCTACAACCTACGGTTTACAAAGAAAATATCAAAACAGAGACTCTTGGATACTCTTGCACAGTTCCTTACTCTCTCGGAGTTTTCATTGATCCATTCAATTTCTGGTGGTGGATTGCCATCGACTTCGCATCGCAGATTGACGGTACTTCCAATATCAGCCTCCACAGATTCGGGCCGATGTTTAAAGATGGGCCCATCTTAAATCATGTCGCAATATTTAGTTTTGCAAGTGACTCACATTTCATTTTTGTACTTACAACTTATGTCTAGTGTTTCGCTCTCTTCGCTCTTGCCAACGGCATTAACGACTTCGCACTTGACAATTGCGTCATGATACTGCCTTGATATGTTGTGTATAATCTAAAAGATATATTGACATTAGAAAAGTTTCAACCGCCGTTCCAGTTGTGTCTTACCATTTTTGTTGTATAGTCGCCAGTTACCAGCTCATCGTTAATAAACCATTTGTAAGATAAATCCTTTGGGTTTGCATCCGCCTGGCAGGAGAGAATAACCTCTGCGCCTTCTGGAATTCTTCCGCCAGCCAAGGACCCACCCACAACCGAGACAGATACTTTTGGTGCGTATTTTACCTAAATGGTAGGAAAAATTTTTGAGTAAACATACTTTAATGGAGCTCGTTAGCTATACCTCTAATAAGAGCTTTGCAGAGCGATAGGTTCGATCTGCAGTGTTTTGCGCTTGACAAGTGAATGTAGTATTGTGGTGTTCCTTTTTGGGCGCCAATTTTAAAATAGACTTTGCTGTAGATCTTCGCGAATCGGCCAGTGGTTCTTTCACGTATTCAATGCCATTGGCAAGCACATTACCAAGACCGTCTATCCATGTTATCTGGGGATCAAATGTGAATTTATAATTGGAGTCGTATTGAAGTAAAAAAACGGGCTGGGTTCAATTGCTAACAAGAGGCAGATCCTTATACGCGTCTTATGAGCTTAGTCAAGAGTATTTTTAGGCCAATTACAGTTGTGCTTTGCTTCCCTGATGGGAAGAATTCAGGCATACAGATAGTGCTATGAATAAAGCGTAGCAATGTTTTTGCTCAAAATAAATATTAAAATTGAATCTACGTTTCGTATTAATTGAAAACTGTTTCGAGTTAGCTCCAACTTTTGACCAATTCGAAAAGCGGCGGCACTTACCGTTTACTCAGATCGGTATAGGAAACCTGGTAGCAGTTGCTACGAAAATTCAAGTCTGTTATTTTGCTGACTCAAATATTTTGTGCTCATATTTCATACATAAAACAATACATTTGTGAATTTTCGATGTTTTGTTTATAAATTTTGCTTGTACAAAATGCCTATGACTTTTGAGAAGAAAACAAACAGCAATTGTTTCGCGTCACGTTAAGTGTGGGCTGTGAACTTTGAATCTCAAGGAAAATTCAAAGATTCAAATTTACTGGTCAGGTTTGACGGCAACTGCAAGAAAAGTATGCTATGTTCGAATTTTCGAACGCAAGTTTTTATTTAAACGAACCATGGGCAATATTTTGAGCTTCTTATTCGGACATTTAAGAAATCCGGACTTACCTCTGCATGCAAATTTATATAGGTAGGTTGCCTGTGTTAAGCTTAGTTTTCAAAAGGTTGCTTCTCGCCGAGTTATAAAAAGCTAATTATATTTATATTTTTTAAAGCGCATGGAGAAAAGAGAGCATGATCTTTATACTTTCGAATATATTGCATGTTCCCAAAAGGAGGGACGGTGAAAAAAATCCATAGTGCAGAACTCTAAAAGCACACGATTTACTTGAAATTACTAAAATTGCGGTCTGTTGATATCAGAGTACATATTTTAATATAGTTTTCCGATTTATTCCGATTTTATTAACAACTTTACATTTATTGCTCAAGGTACGAATTTATTTTCTTAGCAAAGATTTTTTTTGAATCCTATCGAAAATTTATAACAGTTCGGTGAAAGTATATGTTAGCACCATAATTTTCCATAGCTTTCTCTGGATTGTGTACAGGATATATTGTTTCGAAAATGAATATCTAATGTTCCAACCATTTCCAACTCAGTGGCTCTTCAACTTTTCACATTTCGTAAGCCCATTGTTTGTGCATTTTTTTCTGCTTTTAAAATGAAACTAGAACTACATTTCCCGATAGGAAACGTCAAAAAAAAAAATGCATTGAAAATGTACTCAAATTACATTTATCAGTTGCTGGCAGCTTTTTTTTTTTTACATTTCAGGATTATTTCTAAATAAATTCGTTCGAAAATTTGTGGTTGCTTTGCAAACAATTTCTACCCCTTTCGTAATACACTTTCAGTCTCTTTTACACACCGCTGACTTCAACATGAAAAAAATGAGGAAAAAATGTACCGCCATACTAATAATCATTTTTAGTGTCCAGGCTAAAGTTTTCGAACTCACAATGGCGAAATTTTCCGTATAAAATTGCATATTGTAACCTACAAAATAATTAGTACGAAGGTTATAAATGATTATTAGTAAGGCCTGTAGTGTCATACGGGCTTTAGCACTTGAAAAAAAAAAATGCCGATTCGCCAGGGGTTTCCACGATTTTCCTGGTGAATTTCGGAAAAGTTACGTTAATCCGGAGTTTTTTGTTGTTGATTTTTTTGGGTTTTTATTTTTGTCGGACGCCTCGGGTTTTTATCCTTTAGTCCATGCAACGATTTAGACTCCAACTCCTAGACCGACGGAGGTAGGAATTCTTAAAAAAATGGTCCATTTTCGATTGTTTTTCTTGTGCGGCTCAAATCAAATGTCATATAACAGCAAAGGTGAAGTAAAACAATCAATCTCAACTCCCTTAAGTCAGTCTGATTGATATTTTATTATCGCGTCAGTTTGGGACATCTCGTTTTTGCGTGAATTTTCGCCCTTAGGGCCCGATTCTGGAGTGAAAATCTGCGATTCCAGGCGATTCGGGACTTAGGATTTTGCGGTGGATGTATCGGCTATAAGCGCCCGAAAGCAAATGAGGATCTCATTTAATAAAATGGCTTGTGTATGGTAACTACTTTATCAATCGGTTATTCCAGCTGACACATCGTGTTTGTTCAGCAAAATAACAACCCGAGAAAAGCAGCCGGTTTTGGCCTATAAGTTAACAACTTATGATGGATGGTTCTTCACGGATTAATGAACAGACCTGCCCTAACAACAACGAAGCCAAACATTCATGAATACTAAGCTGATACAACACTCATTGCTATTCGAAAATTGCTCGATGGGTGCCATCACAATGCGGCCACAAAGTTATAAACTATTGCGCGATTGTAGATGTCGTTTTCCTGCGCACTCATTCCGTTACTTTTCACACGATTATCGTCGAAACGATAGACCTCCAAAACTAGCAACCAAGTGCTAAAATTACAAGTTTGAGAACGAAATCCAGTTAATTTTCCAAAAATATAATGAAAGCTGACGTTTGTCAACAAAATTGGAGCAGAATATAACTTATTTTGGCTACCAAAGTTTCAAAAACGATATCGTTTAGACGATCGTTGATATACGGAATCTGCCCCCTGTTCCCCTTTGTAAAATTGAACAAAGCGACTGAACGCGTAGAATTGTACACCAGGCTCACAGGACTTTCTAGCAGCTGCACCACTTATATTCCTCGAATGATATAACCTTTTAGGAAACGAAACAAAATAAATTTATCAATTTTCAGTTTATCAGAAATTGTTCCCACCAAAATTGGTTCTTCTGATATTTCAGATAATTGATATTAATTCATCCAATGAACTACTGAGTTTCGAGAAAACACAGTTTATTTGAACAGTTCAATGAATATACCGTATCACTGGGCCTGCGTGAAGTTTTAACTGTTTTATTTATTGCAATTTTAGCTTCAGCATTTATGCAAATTTCAAATCAAATGAAATTGGATACCACACTTGAATTATATCAAAAATAGAAAATGAAACACCAACTGGATTCGAGTCTCAGAATTGGCGCCTATGGACAAGTAGGGAGTTTGGCGGTATATTTAAATAATGAACGTGTTAATTTTTGAAAAGTTCGGAGAATATTAACAAAACAAAAACTGAACGTCTGCATAGCAGTGCGTTTCCTATACATAGGAACATTTTAACTTTTAATTTCCTTTCCATGGCCTTGTAAATTAAACCACAAAAAAATTCTAAGAGCTCTTACCTCTGCGGCTGGCTTGCCACCAATTGAGACGCATTCCAACTCGATTTCTCGGTCCTCGGTTGTCACCAGGTGGCTGCCTTGTAGTATTTTTGGCGCTTCGGGTGGCACCAATATCGTTAGCTTAGCGAATCTCGAACGGATACCAGGTTCCCCTAAATTAAGTACAAATCACAAATCGATTCAATTAAATTCCAAGAAACAACGCACCTAGAGGGCCCGGTCCCACTTGACACTGATATTTTGCATCATCATCCAACATAACTGGATAAATGTCCAAGGAGAAATCGCCTGAAACCACCGCAGATACACACACATGTAATTTTCATAATTCTGACATCTAAATGCGCGAGCATCTTACCTTCTTCGTCGCTGCCAACCATGGAGTAACGCTCGAAACCGCTTAAATTTCGGTGTTGGCCCAAGCCAAAGTCGTCTTTTGTCCATTGTAGGGCGCCCATTTTGCCCATAACGCGGCATGGCAGCGTCACACGGGAGCCCACGACCGCCGTTTGATCTTGCGGTTCCATTGCGAATCGTTGTCCCTCAGATGAAGCTGTTGCTGATGACTTCTCTTCGCTAATACCCGCCACCTTGAGGGCTTTCAGTTCGGTTGCTGGGAGGAGTAGAACCAACGTCAAGACGATTACCAGCAAATGACTGAGCAACGGGGTAGTCCTCGTGTTGAGCAAAATCGAACAGTGATTATGTGGCATCGTTAAAAGTCAGCACTTCTAGTGTCAGGCCACCGTCTGTCGCTCAGAAGCCTGCGTAAAGAAAAGAAAATTTACATCAGATTGGAACAGTGGAGGGAGGCGAGAGCATTAAATGTAGATTGCGTCTCGCATAAGCAGCATCATAGCCGCAATAGATTGTCGGATTTATGGCCAAAATAAAGTGAACGAAATAATACGATTATTGTTATTGAGGAGGGAGTGTCCATGCCAGACTCCAGAGTGTCCTGCGAGTGGACATGTGCATACATATCGAGTATGACTATTTGTCTGAGACCGTCGAACGTCTATTCGAGTTTCTTATATCGCCGATTGGAAGTAACGATGGCAGACTGGGGTTATCGATAACGAATTTTTATTTATCGCCGCTGGTTACTATGTATGTAGTATAGGAACGCACAAAATAGAGTCAGGAATATTACGACGGCGGTTATCGCTAATATATGTCATTAAGATTGGTTGTTTAGAAATTAAGTGACAATGACACGGACTTAATGTCCAATCTTGCAAAAATCTGTGTTGCAAAACAAGGTTTAACGATTCACCCTGACGAAGTTAATCACAAACGGAATATTGAGCGTCGCCGGGACCAAATTGGTAGTGATGCGTTAGGTTTGTTCATCTTTAGTAAGACTCCAGTACGTACTACTGGACGGTTGGAAGAGTTGATGTTTGAAAGTGCACATTTATAGCGAGGTTGCAACATTGGACATCAATAAAAGTGTGGCTAAGGGACTGACGATTTTTTAACTTTCTCGCTTACGTAGGTAAAGGGTGATTTTTTAGCTGGTTTGGTTTTGGCAACACCGGTTTTGACAGCTGACGTGTGTTTAGTACCTTGTGTCACTGTCAAACAGCTTCAGTTTGGTTTGCAATTTAACCATGGATCGTCTTACAAATGAACAACGCTTGCAAATTATTGAATTTTACTATCAAAATTCGTGCTCGGTTCGAAATGTTCATCGCGCGCTGCTTCCATTTTATGATCGGCATTCTCGACCTTCTGAGCAGTCTATTCGGAAGATTGTGACCAAATTTCGCACCAAATTTACTTTGTTGGACATTAAACCACCAACACGTTTACGTACTGTGCGTAGTGAAGAAAATATTGCGGCCGTATCAGCTAGTGTGACAGAAGACCGCGAAATGTCGATTCGGCGCCGTTCCCAGCAGTTAGGCCTTTGTTACAGCACTACGTGGAAAATTTTGCGGAAGGATTTGGGCGTAAAGCCTTTTAAGATACAGCTGGTGCAAGAACTAAAGCCAGCCGACCTACCACAACGCCGAATTTTTGGTGAATGGGCTCTTGGAAAGCTGGCCGAGGATCCGCTTTTTTATCGAAAAATTGTGTTCAGCGATGAGGCTCATTTTTGGTTGAATGGGTACGTAAATAAGCAAAATTGCCGCATTTGGAGTGAAGATCAGCCAGAAGCATTGCAACAGCTACCAATGCATCCCGAAAAAGCCACTGTTTGGTGCGGTTTATGGGCCGGCGGCATTATTGGGCCATATTTATTCAAAGATGATGCGAATCGCAGCGTTACTGTCAATGGTGAACGCTACCGAGCGATGATAACAAACTTTTTTTTGCCCGAAATGGAAGTTCTTGACTTGCATGATATGTGGTTTCAACAAGACGGTGCCACATGCCACACAGCACGCGAAACAATGGCGCAATTGCGAGGCGAGTTTGGTGAACAGTTAATTTCACGTTTCGGGCCGGTCAATTGGCCACCTAGATCGTGCGATTTGACACCATTAGATTATTTTTTGTGGGGGTATGCCAAGGCTAATGTGTATAGGGACAAGCCCGCTTCGATTGACGCACTGGAAGCCAACATCCATGCATTCATTCGTGAGATACCGGCCGATATGTGTGAAAGAGTATGCCAAAATTGGACTCAGCGGATGGGCTATCTGAGACGCAGCCGCGGTCAACATTTGCATGAAATTATCTTTAAACATTAAATTGCAAGGTTCAAACTATCGATTCAAATAAATATTTCATTCATTTTTTCGAATTTTTTGTGTTTTTTTTTTAAAAAAAGTTATAAACCTCTTAAAAAATCACCCTTTAGTAAGAGAAAGATATTGTATTCGTACAAAATTCCGTACTCGAGATGTTATTCAATTCTGACATAACGATGATAGAGGAACTCAAAAAAGTGGGGGGCACAATTCTGTCCGCCTGTCCATCTGTCTGTTTGTATGTCCCGACGCCTACAGTCTAAACGGCTACCTGGATTTCGATCAAACTTCGGATTTGGAGTTTGGGGGCCTACAGTTCGGGCCGTTTTTTTTGCACGGTAACCTCAATATTAATGATACTTCCCATATCAAATTTGCATACCAGTTTGATTTGCTCTAACGATTTCAACCAAAATTGATATTTAAGCTTAAGTGGGTGAGGTTAACATGACTGCATACTTAGTTTTCCGCTGAAAATTATATAGTATAATAATACCTACTTTTGTAATTTGGTCATATCTCGAAAACGCTTCATAAGATTGTAACAAAAATGAATTTCTAAGGTGATATGGCCATTTCTAAGTTAATGCAAAACTCCGTTTTCCTCTGTATTATCGTAAAATGGATTTTTGAAAAAAGTAATTTTTGAAAAATTCAGTTTTCTTTAGTTTACCTGAAAACGGCAATGACGATTTTGATCAAAATGCAAACTTAGAGTGAAATTTATGTTTTGAAAATTATTGCGTCCTTAATTTTGATTTCGAATAACCGAAAACGTTAATTTAAAAAAAAACGTCTCTTATTTCGAAAACCTCATTTTCGATTTTGATTAAACTTTAAAAACCACGTAATGTTTACATCCCGAACAATAACTTGTACTCGTTTTTCAGCTAAATAGTTAAGCAATAGTATTTTTATTTTTGGTACTGTTTTGTCTGTCAAATTTTACATAAACCGCTCTAACGATTTTGATCAAAATACATATTAGAGATAAAATCAGTATTCAAAATAAGATCCCGTACTTAGTTTTTCTCAAAAAATTCGAAAAAAATCAGTTTTTTAATCTATTTTCACATATCTATGCTATATTTTTGTTATATACTTCCCACGCCCACTTCCCATAAAAAACAGCTACTACGCAATACTTTATTTTAGCAAATTATTATCCTTTTTTCAACCTTGTTTAATATGCACCATACCGTAATTGCAACACAATCACAATCAGAAACTTTCACATCATTTGCACACCTCCACACGTCCATCGGCATATTCGGTTTATAACTGCTAATGACAACTCAAAAATAAATCTTTGAAAACTTAAATATATATCAATGTAAATATAATGGCCTAACATGAACCCTACTTGCAATCGTAGACACCTTAAACCAGCGTAACTAATCTATGCTTCTCCTTGTACTCAAAAACGTTGTTAAGTGTAAAAGTAACTCTTTAAGTAACTAATTGGAACTACGGACAATTTTCTGTTACTGACAGCTTCAACTTATAAAAACTCACATTGTTATTTATATTTATGTACTGCCTATCAGATGAATAACCCTTTTACTTTATTCTATGCACCGTTTCCTTTATCTAGCATCGGTTCTCGGATTTTTACCTACCTACTTAATAAAATAAGAAAACAACCAACTAAACTTTTGATGAACGAATAAGTTTCGTTGGACCCAGTCGTACACTTTATTGAACAGTATCCAGGTATACGCAAGTTCTTAAAGATAACTACCTCTCCGTATGTAGGAGGCTCGTCGCGTCAAGCCCATAAGCCTTAAAATCGGCTTCAAAAACGTGGCATACTCTGGGAAGGCACAGGGTGTGATGGTTGTATTAAGTCTGCCAGTTCTCCTTTAGAGGGTTTGCCCCTTGATGATTTAGAGATGATCTCGAAGGAGACCCTACATCCGTGTGCCTTAAAACCGAAGGGCGGGACATTGGAAATGATTATTATGATGATGATGTTTGTAACCAACGTTGGACGCCGATTACTGGTGGCGTGGACAAAGGTCGATTGTTGTGGCGTGGACAAAGGTCTGCTTTGCGTTCAAAGAAAATGCTACTTTTGTGTGGAACCAGTTTTAAATTGGAAGATGCATAGACATCGCTCTGTCTAGTGCGGATACGTCTATATAGGTACTATCGCTTTCGTTTTGAGAGGACTACAGAAAGTCAGATGATTTCGTATTACACTTAGTCCGTAGCGACAGTCACGCTGCGCTTAGGCCTTGCTCAACCCGTTCATTAATAATAGAACGTCTCTGACTTTGGTTGCAAAGCTGAACTATATGATTCGCTGAAGCGCATTCTCAGCTTTCCAAGTAAGTCGAGGAAATTCCAGTCAAAGGTGTGATGTGAACCTTGATTTGCTTGTTTTTCTTTTTTAGTTCAGAGCACAACCTGAACGGTTACACAAAAAGTTCGTGTTTCTTTTTTAGCTCAGATTAGCTCAGAATTTGTGTTTCGTTTTTCGTTCAGATCATGATCAGAGCGCGCTCTATGAGCTCAGAATATATTGACTGAGCAGGCTAAGCTAAGTACACACTTACGGTCACATTTGACAGAAAAAGAACAGAAACAAAATAGTTGCAATGGCGGATGAACCTTGTTGTTGTGGAACTGAAGGTTATTCGATTTAATAAGAAAATAGCAATTAATAAATATTCAATTTATACATATGTTTATTACAAATGACAGCTGTGTGCTCAAGTGAGTTTCATAAAAACATCAGAACGATCTGAGCACGCTTTGTTCAGAGCGCGCTCATAATGCTCGAGCTCAGTTCAGTGCTCAGCTCTGAACTAAAAAAGAAAAAACGCCTAATGGACCATCAGGTACGGCTGAGTGCTCCACTGAAGTTTCCCAACCCGATAAGACAAATAGAAAGTGAAGCTATGGCTCTTGCTAACTTCTCAATCGATAGTTCTGTTTGTATTCAATCGTTCAACTTAAAACAATGGAACTAATTGTATTAAATTGATGTTTAAAATAAATAAATTTATCACAATGGTGGTAGGAAATTATGAAAACCAAAAGCCATCCAGGGAAGCTTCACAAGTCGTCCCTATTGCTTATTTCCTCAACTACTCATCTATTCTTACATAATATATAATTTAAGCATTTTCAGCAGCCACCTAACTATTGAAAAATTCTTTTCAAATTCGAATGCATCAACTAAGGTTGGCTCCTAGAGTTTCCTTTCATATCGACGAGACTGCCGGGGAACCTCCATTTTCCGAACGATTTTTATTTGTTACATAGGTACTTGTAAACCAAAAGTGAACCAATCAAAGCAAAGCAAAGCCTGCGGTGGGATTCTGTAAGATGAAAACGTTCAATGGTTTTCGTTCAAACGAACGGTTTGCTACATGTAACTTCGAAAACGAAAGGGAATTTCCTTTGCGCGAAAGCAAAAAAAGGGAAAGCTATTTCATTGACGTTTTCGTTTTCTTTGCTTCACTTCGAAAACGAAGGGAAATTTCCTTTGGGCGAAAGCAAAAAAGCGAAAGCTATTTCATTGACGTTTTCGTGTTCTTTGCTTCATGTAACTCCAAAAACGAAAGACATTTCCGTTTCATGCGAAAGGAACACAGCGAATGCTATTTGTTTGACGTTTCTCATTATTTTTGGTTATTTAATAAGTAGTTGTGACAAATTTGTATCTCACAAAAAATATGCTGGCGAATTATCTATTAATAGCAAGCGATAGTGATGATAGAGCTGTGAAAAATTGTGTCAATTTAAGAGCAATCCGAAAAAATCTTCGAGATTGTTCGGATCCTCTTACACTGCCCGATAAAAGATTTGTTTATAAAGTTGATGTGCATTGGAAATGGAATTGACAGTTTTGTTTCGCCCGGTGTTTGTAATCCGCGACATGTCAAAAAAGTCAGATATCAAGTACAACAAACAATACATTTATAAGACAATTTTCGATCCAGTAATTTTTGTTTTATGGGCGGGCCATTTTTAAATGTTTTACACAACTGTTCCCATTTTTCTGCAGCTTTATCTCTGAGCAGGGTGTCTCATGTATTTTTCGCTAGGAAGGATTACTTATCCATCCATATCACAATATTTTGTTGTTAATTAAATAAACTGTTTGTATTTCGGTAATTTTTGATCGTACTATATTTATTATCCAAATGTTCATCTTTTTTTACGACGAAAATATCAACAAACGAAACATTTACATTGAAAGCGGTCAACTGTTAGCCGTCAAAACAGCATATTTGATATATACAGCTTTTAAAACTTTAACTTTTTTGTCACACCGTTTCTTAAACCCCTGCGATCGAGAAAAAAAATCTTTCGTTTTTTGAAATGTGAAAGTGGTTTTCGTTTCGTTTTTTACAGAATCCCACCCCTGGCTTTCTATTAAATTCGTTGGAGTCGGTTGCACTTTACACAAAATGCACAGCGTGTACGTGGTGTACCTATTATAATATTGTTTTTGAATTAATTTTCGGCTCAACTACTCAGGCACCTAAACGCCATGCAGTAATCCCATCTTATCACGTATTCAATGAAGCAATAATGCTGTGGGATTATTCCGCAGTTGACATGTCAAAACATCCCCATTCCGGATTACGGTTGGTTAGTTACAAACGCATGCACACAATTTAACTATCGAAATGAATTAAGCGCTTTCAAAACTAAACCTAAATTTATGCAATTCTAATCCTTTTGCACGTCGAAGGATCACGTCGCACAAAGCACGCACCACCTTATTACAAAGCCACATAAATATGCTCGTCCGTACATATTTTTGTATATGAAAAATTCAATCAAGTCGATTCACATCAGCTGTGAATGTGACATGTTACAGGAGGTGGTAAGTTAATTATGAATGACACCGGTCAGTGTCAGTCGTAAATAATTCAGTATCTTGTTACAAATTCCCGATTGCCTTTACCAATCCCATCTCCCCATCACACTTTGGGCTTCAATTAGTGTATGACTTAGAAGGAATTAGGTAAGTAATACCGAATGTCCTCTTGGCAATAATGCATTTCAATTTGTTCACCCGTTACAGCATTCTTCGGCTTTGTATGTATAGACTGAGGCAAACCTGTGGTGGCTTCTCTGTATGGATCTGAATTGTGCATTCAAACAGCATATACAAATGAATACATGTGTACTCGTATGTGGAAATCAGTGATGAGGATACTTGGAGATGCTCTCTTCAACTTCTGATGATGGAATTGGTATTGCTGCTGCTGCGGCGGTGGTGGCTCAATATATGAATACTCGTAATATTGTCGATTGTGGGGTTTCAAAGTGAACAAGGTCGCGCTTGTATGTGTGTTTGAATAAAATGTGCCATATCGATTGATATATCGACTGCGCTACGTGCCTTAATACGGAAGAGTCGTCCTCGTTCTCGTTCCCATCATATATTCTCGTCGGTCTTATAGTGCTCATCAGCATTGTCGTCGTTGTCTCCGTCCACGTCCACGTATACACGTTCTCCGACCGATAGTAGAGATTAAATGTTATTTCTCATTTAGAATCGATTTTTGCGCTATTGACACTCTTGCGATTGCGATACGATTTCCTCATTATTTGTCTGAATGTTTACAGCGGCAGAATGTGCGCTGCTATGGCATCCAAACGAACACACATGAGGCACAATAATAACATGTAGGTTGTAGGTATTTCCTGGTGAACCCTTATCCCCAAATTAAGTACATACATAGTTTGGATATGTTTGTTCTATTTTGTCTGTTTACGGAGAAAAGAAAAACCGAAACTGACATTTTTTTTGGAAACTCAAATCTTTCTAAACTCTTTTGTTATTGCTTCCGAATATGAGCAAACACGTTTTTCCTTCTGCTTGTTAATTGCTCTTGAATGATTTGGGAGGAAATGGATGATTTTCAACTGCGGTACGAGTGACAAATCATTTTAGTTTTTCGAACAACATGGGTTGACAGAATCTATTAAGCCATTGACAGAGTGTTTCCCTTGCCAGACCATGTTACCATGTGTCGATGGCTTTTGAATACTTAAAAGGGGTTTCATTTGGAGTTTTACAAAAAATGGATGCCCCTAAAGACGCTTTCGTATGATGTCCTTCAGCTGTCTGCAAATTCATAAATGATCATTCATCAGCTAGGACCGTATTTATCTTTAATGAAAAATCGATGATTTGATTTCCAATTTGGTCGTTCCTTTTGTTCTTTCTGATAATGGAATATTCATGTCCAAATATAAAGGGAATTGAGTGAACCCAATCTACTCCATATTTTGTGAAGACTGTTTTGGCGGATTGCGAATTCAAAAGATAAATCTTTGGAACCAAAAATAAAAACTGCCAAGGTAGGTACACCATTAAGCTTCACAATTGGGGGCAAGTAAAAGTTTCAAATACCCATAGTCTGAGTCTCGTCTCAGTCGTTCGGCACCTTTGAAAAAAAGCTTCTCCTGAGAAATGGAGTCAAAAAAACAAAATTCGACGGAAGCGCCTTTATTCTTATGCTACGTTCTACTTTTCCACCGGATAAAAAATCCCAAGTTTAAGTTTAAAGTTAATCTTGAACCTTGAAGTGTTTTTAGTTTCTACCGAATAAAAGAATATTAGTATGAAGTATTCTGTCTGGCGCTCTCCGTTCAAGAGAATGATATTTCACGAGAGTGGGAGAGAGAGAAACGTTTTTTTTTCCATTTTGGACGCACTCTTTTTTATTGCTGTCAAATGCAGCTCTGTTTGTTTTCAATTTTAAAATATTTTGACAACTCGACCTATGGAGAGTGTGTTCACAAATCAAACTCTAAATGCAAACCCGGTTGGTTTTTGAGATTTGTTTTTAATCTCGTATCTAAGAGATTAAAATTTGTATGATAAAGGGAAATTAATCCTAATCTCGGACCTCGGAGTCAATCTCCGGTGGAAACGTAGCATTAAAATCACAAGGGGACTTAATCAGTTTCTTCTTAGACTTGTCAAGCAAACACCTTGCGGACTTGAGTTATGAAATTTGATTAAATGAGTATTGCACCAAGAAATTTCAAAAGTAAAAGGCACGCAGGAGGAAGAGCATGACATCTCCAGTAGAGATGCATTGACAACACTTTCCATTCAACAAATTTGATGCCATCACATACATGCATCACCATGTCAGAATGATTCGCGTCAGGATTGACATTCGTCGTGGGAATGTGAAAGTCTACATTTCTCAAATTGGCAGTGACTTTAGAAATCAATTCTGCTTTGCACACAAATAAATATTTGTGAGTTATTTTTGCACTTTACTCGTATTATTTTTGACAAAAAAAACAGCAAAATTTCAGCAAAATCTGTTGGGAGGAAAATGTTTCAAAATTCAGTTGTAAGATTTGATTACAAACACTAGAACAGGTGAAATCGAAAAAAAGCTTGTTAAACGAAAAGGAAAATCAAACAAATAGACTTATAAAACAGTAAAAATATAAATCGAGCTAGCAAACAATGGTTATCCTCTTTTGTAGGACACAGCATGCTGAAATACCACACCAACAAAATGAGAAGCAACGCTAAGATGACCTGTACAGAGGATGCACAGCCCGGTACTGTGCCTCATGAGTTAAACAATTTCGGCGACTTGGAAGATCTCTCTGACAAGTCCAAAAAAGATGTGCATACATTGTTTTGTAAAAGCCTCGAAATGGCTTGATAACCCGGTTTCATATGTTTCCCTAGTGTGGGGGTCATAAAACCCTAAGGGCATCACAATGGATCTACATTAATCTCAGTGTGGCTTGTAAAGGGTCGCCTGCCTCGACGAACCACTTACCTAACTTTCAATGGTTCTTAATAAGCGTTGTTATTGCTTTGTCCCTATTCAGCTGGGGAATTTGTTAAAAATCGAAAAATCGAACTGCAGTAGGTGAGTCTTTGTTTAAAATTTCGATTGTCAAATAGTTGCTGTTAGAACAAACAAATAATTTAGTCCAGTTTTCAGGATTCTTGGCTAAACATTTTGAACTCAAACTATATGCCATGCATTAGAAAAATGTTTTTTTTTGTTTTTTTTTTAGTTGGAAGTCGTCTCGACATGTCCTAGATTTAAGAAAGAAGTGTTCCTAAAAGACTTGAAGTGACGGAATATACAGGGTATCCCATATGGTGGACGAAGACTCCAAAATTTCGGGCGAAGCAGAAATCGAATTGCAAGGAGCGTCCTCTTCAAACTATTTTGAATATATAGCCCGTTGAATAATTTAGAATGTTTGATTTTTTTTAAAGATTTTCTTGCACAAAGTCATAAGAGCGCGAATACAAGCAGCTGTAATCAGATCTCCTAAGGGAAAGATAAAAATGTGATGATTTAGAGTACGTTCGCATTAGAAGTATTCATTTAATAAATTCCTAAGGAGCCTAAAAATCGCCAAACTTTAAAGTGAATAGCGTAAATTAGGATAAATCCCAAATGACAATTTTAAGGAGCCAGTGACAAGTTCGAGTAGCCAAATAAGATATAAATAGCCAGTGCTGGTAACACTGCTACTTGTGTATCAGCTGATGGAACTCTCCACAAATTATTTTCCGCAACCTTTTCGCAGACGTTTCGCTGTCCATTGAATGAATGAGTGGAGACTTGCCATCCGCCCAATTATATGAAGTTAAGAATTTAGCGAGCGAACGGGATACTGCTTTGCTAAACTGCCTCGCTAAATTTTATCTTTGTAGACATTTTTGTATGGGTAATAAAATTTAGCGCGAGCAGGGGGTCAAACTTTTCCCATCCATAAATCGAGTACGTATATACGACAATTAAAACGATTTCAAGGCGCAGTGGCTTAGTGGTTAGTGTGTTGGACTACTAAGCGAGGGGTCCCAGGTTCGAATCCCGAGAAAAACCCAAATTCCAACTTAAGGTTTTTTCACTGCGCCACCTCTCGCGAACGTCTGACAAACATCCGAGAGTATAACTGTCATGAAAGAGCTTCTCAATTGGCCGTTTGGACTCGGCATAAAAATTGTAGATCCCTTCCATTCGTCCCAAAAATAAAAACTCACACAAGACGAATGGTTGTGAGAAGCTAGGCTTGGGTCCATACGGACCTGTTCCGCCAATTATTTTTTTTTTTTTTTATATATACGACAATGTGAGTTTCCTTCAAACATTCCGTAAAGTGGGTAAAGTCGTGTTCAATTTGCAGGTTAAGAACCATGCAAAAACAGCGTAAAAAGGATCATTTCCTCTGAAAGGTAAACAACGTAACAAAACTTCGAATAAATCGTTGTCATACACTGCTTACAGTTTTTCGATTCACTCAGTACTAAAAATCGATTCTCGTTCAATAAGTGGTGAATATACTATCGCACACTGTGTTGTACGATATCAGGTTCTCAATTTTCAATCTTTCACTAAAAACATTCACTTGAAAATGAGGACATGAAAAAAAATTATTCATATGAAAATATTTGAAGTTTGGTTTCACATTTTCATTTCACTTTTTCACAGAACGAGAATTGACCCCCAGGATACTAAGCTTAAGGATTCAAAAAGCATCTTGTCAAAGTAACTCTGTCGTTGCGTTGCCATATACGGCGGCAATACTAACCTCCAACCCTTTCTTAAAAAATATTGTTCTTAAAAATATTTGTGGAACCAAAACTGATTCGCAAAGCAATATCGCCAATAAAATTCCCCATCACAGACATTAAAATTACCGTTTTCCACTTTCATAAATAATTTTACTGAGATCCCCAACTAAAAAGAGGTGCTCCCCACCAACTGGCAGCACTGTCACAAAGTGCAAATTTTTCAAAGCTACAAGAAGTTGTTCTTCGAATAAGATTCTAAATTGTGCCTCTTCTATTGTTCAGGGATACCTATAAAATCGACGCATATTATACGTATTAAATAGAAAATGTAAACATCACCAACAACTCATCAAAGACCGCAGAATAGCTATACATCAATAAATTGAAATGGGCGTTTCTTTATTGTCGTTTTCCTAACATCAGAAAGAGAAACTAAAAAAATAATATCACCACGTCATTATAAGCTCCATAATATACTTCTCATAATTCACTGGAGGACAGTGGCTCATCTACATACACATCTCGTTCAGCAGTCCGCAGTGGGCGTAATTTAGTCATTTCTATCATACATTTTAGAAGACGGCCAACGAAGCATCATTAAATGAATAAAACCAAGGAAAGATGCAGATTTCTGAATAACCAATTTGCAAAATGAATACGCTACAACCAGAAGTAGTTATATATACATATATTTTGCATACGACACAACTCAACTGCCAAACATTGCATAATATGCAACTTAATATTCATGTGCTCTGGGGATAAGCTGGAAATTTGATAAAAACCCATTGTGGGAAAGTTTGTAAAGCAAAGCAAAGCCCCCCGACTTGTCTTGAGCCGAGTACGAATAGACCGCTTAACATAATTTAAAAATTAATTATTTAAAACATATCCTTCCTGATGGTATACGTACAAATGTACAATGGGGTAGATTGCAATATGAACGATTATGTTAGATGCTTCGGGGTAGGGTTGTTATTAGAAAGAGGTTTCGGTTTCAGCGCGGCCGTGACAAGTGAAACGACATTAAATGTAATTTTTCCAAATTCTTTTATGCCGAGGATATACCTACATACGTAGCCCCCAGGAATACACGCCGGGAAAAGACCCGTTTCTGCATTATCTTGATTTTGCAGACAAATTCGTCGTTCATCTTAAAAATAAAATCACATTAGATAACATAAAAGCGGACACATGACATACGAGTTTTGAGAACAATTGTCATAAGGAAAAGCCGCTGGCAACATAGCAATCGCCGTGTGTGCGCATGCGCTACAAATAGTGAATATATACTTGGCGCAACAGGTTCATGTGACACAGCTTCGTTCAGGTGAATGGAAGGGACTAACTTCAGTGTTCAGACTTTAGTTTCGGAACGGCTGAACTGCAAAACTTTCGCGGGACAATAACTCAGTTGGATGTTTCTCCGAAATTCCGTCAAGTATTGCTCCTTCATGGTTTTATATATAAAAAGAAAATCCTGCAGACAAGACAAGGTGTCACAGGAACTTATAATAATTGTTAAGACATTTGCGCGAGTAAAAAATAAAAACAATCTTCACCTGAAATTGCATTTAGAAATTTTACGGTAAAGGGTGCGGAATTCCAAGCAATTCCACATCAAAGCTTAGTCGGGGCTGGATAATAACTTAAAATCAGAATAAAATAAATAAATAGTTGGCGCAACAGGTCCGTAGGGGCCCTAGGTCTAGCTTCTCACAACCATTCGTATTGTGCGAGTTTTTCATTTTTCAGACGAAAGGAAGGGATCTACAATTTTATAAAAAAAAAATCTAATCTTTTTTGGAGGAAGGAAATAACTTCACCTCGAGGGGAAAATATTTTCTCTTAACACCCGCGACATTAAAGTAAGCCCACAATTCATAAACAGTGGAAAATGAATGGGGAAAGTGGGAAATAACTTCACATAAAAAAGTGAAAATATTTCCCCACTCGAGGTGAAGTTATTGCTCGTGAAGTCATTTCCCTGTAGCATTTTTCTCACACACATTGCTTATTTTTTCCAATTTACTTTCTGTTTTTTGTTTTACTTTACTTTCTGTTAGCTTTAAGTAAAGCAACAAGAAAAACTTTAAAAAAAAATATTAACGTTTAATGCGACAGCGGTAGTTATTTCAAATACCTACGCATGCATCTCTTATTCGAGGTCCTCGCAGAATTACCTCCCAGGAAAGTAATATAAAATTGTCATTAAAAATGAATATAGTACGTCCAAGAGACTTGACTGAAAGTTTTTCGACTTTTTTACATTTTGTTGGAGTTGTTTTCTTTTTTTTTTGTTCAGTTTCCGTGAGTGGGGTGTAGCAATGATTTTTCAGAAAAAGGTCGAGGAATTTTTTGCTCTATACTCGTATCGTATACCATTATAGATAGGGAGGGTGAGCTTAGCACAGTTCCTTATTTTATATTTGTGCAATATGTCAGCAGGGATCAGAGGAAAAAATAAGGGAAAGTTTCTATGACATTTTTTATGGACTACTAAGTAGTTTTGACTTTGTTACATTTGAATAGGTAGTGGTGGTGACTTCATGACAGTGTCCTTTTTGTATAAAATACAAACTTGTATATGCGAGGCAATTATTTATTGTTTATATAGTTTGTATAGGTTTTTTGTTGAATATTTTATACGTATTAAGACAAGGAGAATATTTTACGTTATACATTGAGACGACTACGGTATTATGTAGGTCAATTGATATCGTTCAAATAAAGACATCACAAAAAGAAGGCGATATCAGTTGGAAGTAGTGTTAAAAAAATTTTCGGCAACTCTGCCAGAGATGGCTTACGGTGTCCAAACATTGTTCTTTACTTTAGAACAAAAGCTAGTGATAACTATTGAAAGCTTTTGCGTGTTAATCGAAACCACAGTATACCAAGCAAAAAAAGACAAAAATAGACAGCTTCCTAAATACAGTAGAACATTGTGAGTGACTGTTCGCAAACGCTACCACTCAATATTCTTATAAGTGGTCGTAGGAACTGACTTAGAGAACTAAAAGGGTTGACTAAAAACCAAAAAAAGTGCATATAGATTGTTTACAGGAAACAGGAATTTGGGAACGAAAGATGTACGGATGACGCAACTCTAATCCATTCAGATAGGCTAACGTCCGTAACAACTGAAGCGATTTTTTTTTAATGTAAAAATTGAAAAAGACGTGGCGACTCATTTGCTTCAATTTAAAGGTTTATTAAAATCGACGAGATTTTAGTAACGAAAATCAGTACACACAAAATGTAAAAACCAAAACGATGCACAATTTTCTGAACTAAATCCTGCTTAAACATATCAAAGCGAGGGTATAATTCAGTTTAGACTAAAAATTAATTTTTCTTTTTATTTTGAAATAATCGTCATTTGTTATCTGGCATTTGGTTCTTGTGTATTTCCCCTAAAAATGGTCACATACTTTTCGGGGGTCATTCGACTCATCGCCGATATCTAACAAAAAAAAAAACTTACAATGCCGACACATTTCACAGATACAAATTTGCATGTCGTAAAGCAAACACATGCTCCATGAATATTAATAAATCGCACGATACACAACATATGGATAAGATGGGATACAGATGCCCAACGAACGTGAGAGGCTTATCAAGATTGCGTTTTAATGTGGGTATATTCTTTCTAATAACGAAATTTATTTAAATTCGCCGTTCTTTATTCATAACAATAATATATTGTTTCTATTCCGCATGGTATCTGATTAAACTTTTGAGTGCTAAATTGACGAGTTTACAAAGACTGAATAGTAACGACTTAAACACTTTTTATATTTATATTTTACAGGGCTGCATTAACCATGTCGGACCCCTAAGATATTCAATTAGCGGGGCCCCTACCCCCTTCTTCCTTCCTTTTTCTACCAAAATGCAATTATTTATATTTACGCTATCACACTAAACAATAAAACAAATTAAAGGAACGTCTGGGTATTATAGGTATATATTTTTGGGTGGTTGATATTCTTCAATGAATGCAGTATTCACAACACCATGCAAGCGCATTTTTGCACTAGGGGGGGCAGAGAGATCCGTTTGTCCGCATTCAATGGGTCATTGGACTAATTATTATTTTTTACCTTCACACTAAATATTTTTTAGGTCACAATATGCAATTTTGTATGAAAACTTCGCCTGGACACTAAAAGTGATTATTAGCAGAGACAAATCATACTGAGACCCTCAACTCGCAATCCTCTTGCCGCTGGACCCCTCAATTTTTTTTTCAAATTCGCCATTTTGTTTTCCTATCGGTGTTATGTCAATTAAAATAGAATGTGACATGCAAAAACATACAAAAATAAATGATACCAACCTCGGCAACCGTGGGGAAATACCACAATTTTACATTACTGAATGCCATTGGTTAGTTATTATATATTGTTAGTAAAAGTCGAATAATTTGATTTCTTTGGTTAATAAAACTATCTAAATGAGATGTTATTTTGACAAACTTGGTTGCGTATTTTCCTCTTTTGAATATCATTAACTTCGAATTCATGTAAAAAATTTTCTAAGATAGGAACATATGCTCAAAATGTTTTTATTTTCCTTCAATCTATCTACATTGTTCATTTTTCATATAGGTATATTTTAAGCAAATCTACAATCATATGAAAACATTTCTATTCCTGATTTAAAACATGCGAATTAAAAGTGGTAATTTGTGTCAGTAAATTAAACCAACAGATCATCAATCTATTATAAGAAATAAATAAATAATTTGTCCGTTCATTACTTCCGGAAGCAATATTGTCTTATAGAAAAGCGAAATTTCGGAAGCCATCGCTATAAAAAATATCAATATGCTGAACTTTACCATAATTTCTACCACGTAAACAAGATGGCGGACCAAAATATGTGTCACCTATTTTGCTGTCCCTTTCAGTCAGGTATGGCTATTTAGTATTGGACGTCCCTTTAAGCGTCCGTAGGAATGTGTGATGTAGGAAATAATCATTTTTAATGTCCAGTCTAAATTTTTCGAACTCACAATGGCATAATTTTCCATACAAAATTGCATATTGTGACCTAGAAAATATTTAGTGTGAGGGTTAAAAATTATTACTGGCAGTGCTGCCAACCGTATGAAAGTGACGTGGTCATTGAGTAGATATATGAAGTACCCGTAGTTCTGCATGTACAATTGTTAAACCAGTTTGTGTTAAAAAAAACTGCTGTTTCTGCTGATTAAGTAGTCGGTTATAAAGAATTCGAATCTTATTATATTTAAAAAAAAAAATAATTGGCGGAACAGGTCCGTATGGACCCAAGCCTAGCTTCTCACAACCATTCGTCTTGTGTGAGTTTTTATTTTTGGGACGAATGGAAGGGATCTACAATTTTATGCCGAGTCCAAACGGCCAATTGAGAAGCTCTTTCATGACAGTTATACTCTCGGATGTTTGTCAGACGTTCGCGAGAGGTGGCGCAGCGAAAAAAACCTTAAGTTGAAATTTGGGTTTTTCTCGGGATTCGAACCTGGGACCCCTCGCTTAGTAGTCCAACACACTAACCACTAAGCCACTGCGCCTACTTATTATATTTATAATAATTTAAAATATGACCGTGTAATACTATTTTGATTGAGGATACCCACAAATCTTCAAATTAAATTAACATATTGATCATTTCGCTTCAGACAACTGAGTCCTTTTTCATACCGATAAGGATTTTGTACAGCGAAAACTGCGTCTTCTACTGTTCATTTGTGTAAATGCTTGAGAACAATCTCTCTGTGATACCAACATACCTATTACTGAACATTTCACAATCTTGTTTTCAAAAACAAGCGTTTGAATGATAGGTATACGCAACTAATAAAAACTTTTTCTCATTTGCAAGGAATTTTTAACACGATATCGTTTGTTCATACCCGTAGTTATAAATAAGTGAAAGAAAAGCAATCATTCTATCAGTTCTCGCGAAACATCATACATTTAGTATTATATTTCTGAGTAGACAGTATAAAATATTAAATTTCCTTCGTTTTGAAAGACAGTTTAGATTGAGGTTTGGGTTTAAAGTTTAGAAATCGCCCTTTGACATGACATGGCACTCCTGAATGAGTTTGATTACAGATTGAATAGAATTAAGAATTTCTTTAGCTTCCTTCGCAGTCATATATCTACTACAACAATTTACAATTTATTCGATTTAGACCACAATCCGCAGTCGAACTTGTTTTCAAACTCGTGATAACTTTTAAAAGTTGATTCGACTTTATGAAACGTAAAAATTTATTAGGCACAAAGGTTCGGCATTCGCATTATGTATTCCAAAGTGTTGCTGTTGATTAATTATTTATTGACAATGGGCCTTACAAATATTATCCACTTTTAGCCTCCGCCATATATATTTTGTAGGTCATAATATGCAATTTGGTATGAAGAATTTCGCCATAATTTGTGAGTTCGTTACATCTAGCCTGTGCCCATGTTCTGTAAACTGTAACTCATGCGATAACTTTTCAAAATATTCCGTTGTTTATCGCATCTGGAAAATATTGGAGTTCTCCAAGTCTATGCGGAAAGTATTCTGTAGTAACTTTTAATTTCATGGGAATTTTGGAAAGATTTCCCAAAGCTGTCAAAATACTGCAAAACAAAAATATAAAAATTGAAAATTATTTCACAGGGTTTTTAAAATTTGATAGCTTTTCACTAATTTTGGGTGAAGAATACGATCGGCGTAACATGTTACGGATTCAAAGGCGTGTCCTAAGAAGTAGCACAAATCCTTTTGTAATGCCGGAAGGAAGATTTCGCGAGTTGTATCGTTTTTCCCGTGGCTCAGCTCGGATACTTATTGACGAGCTAAGTCCACATTTGTGCAAACGGCGAAGGAATACATTTATTCTAATCCCGATTCGGGTCTGTGCTGCATTACATCTTTTTGCAACTGGGTCCTTTTAGAGAGATGTGGGTCAATATTTTTCTGTGGCTATTAGTAGGACGATGGTTTCTCGAGCGGTTTCGGAAGTGGCTGATGTTTTGCAAAACAAAATAAATATCAAAAACAAATAAATATTTTTTTTTTATTTTCTATAAGAAGTTCATATAGCACAAATCAAAAATAATCTCAACACATGTTGGAGGAACAAAAGGAGAACAGCCTTTAGAAGCCTTTAGGTCAATCCAACACTATTAAGAAACGAAATTAGTCTATTAGTCTATTAGTCTTCCACTGCTCCACAGATTCATTGCTGGTGACATCGAATAAAATTTACAAGAGGGCTTTTCCCAATTAGCCTTGTTTTTGGTGTTGGAATTGACGCCTAAATTTTGGCCCCGGGAAAAATTCCAAATTAGCAGCCATGAATTTTACAAGCTTTTGCTTTTGAATCTTGGAGCCCCTCTGCAAAAACAAAAAAAAATCTTATTTACGGTTTTTTTTAATATATTATTTCTTACTTTTTGATTTTCAGCCATTTGAATTTTTTGTTTTAATATGTACTTTATAACCGCAAGCTGTGTGTTTCGTGATAAATAAAATTCGACAGTTGAAGCGAATATTTTATCGCACTTGATAGTTACAAAACTTGAATATATCACAAATTTCCAGGGGTTTCATATCGAAATGTTCCATGTGATACAGTTTTCGATTCACACAGTTTCAGTACGCGTCATATGGCATTTTGTTTCAATTCATATCGTTTTAGTGATAGATATATCGATGCGATAAATACAGAAAATAGGCACTGGACACTCAAAAGTATTGTTAGTATCGCGGAATGGGCCCTATTACAAATAAGAATCGTTTTTAACCTTCACACTAAGTATTTTGTGAGTCACAACGAGTAGGTAATTTTATATGAAAAATGTCGCCATTGTGAGTTCGTAAAATCTAGCTTATGATTCGTGCAATGTTTAAAAATATTCAACTTAAAAATTCAGTCAAAAAAACTTAGATATCTATAGATTAGCAAAATTAGTCTGTTTCACGTCGTCAACAATAAAAAATGTTCCCAACCAGGTGGCAGATTCCGTACAACAATAATCGTCGGAACGATATCGTTTTCGAAACTTTGATGAACATAAAAAGTTATATTCTGCCCGAATTTGTTTCACTATCGTCAGCTTTCATTACATTTGTGGAAAATTAATTGGATTAAGGTCTCAAACTCGTAATTTTGGCACTTAGTTCCTACTTTTGGAGGTCTATCGTTTCGATGATAATTGTCAGAAAAATTACGGAATGAGTGCCCAGTGCTATTAGATCTTTGGGTTTGTGCCTTTTTGTGGAATTCGATTTTTTTCATAAGAAAGTATCGAGAGAATATGAGTTCAATGAAAAGGGACAAAAATGGCCACGCTTTATGGTGATAATAAAAAGGGAGTGGTAACACTGTTTAACCAGCTTATAACTTTACTATTTATAACTTTGCTATGCAATCTTTGATTCAAATCTTTTAGATACGACAGGTCGTGATTGTGAATAAAAATCTATTTTCGATTACATGTAAGCATCCAAAACAAAAAAACATGTGTAGAAATATTTTCGTCAATCTCCTTTTACAAGGAAATGCGCCAATAACATTTTACTCTAAAAACTTGAGCACAACTTTTGTCTTTTCTTTTTTATCGAAAACTCAGGCCCACCCTGGTGTCCCACATTAAAGGTGTCCCACATTAAAGGCAACACCAACCAAAAAAACATCTCATCGCAAATCCCAAAAGTCTTTAAGATATTACCTTCATTTTTGGCACAAATCATGGTATACCCTTAACCCGCATTTATTATGAATTAGGGTAGCTTTTCAGGTTAGATTTGGAAAGAAGAATATTCTTTACGATGGGTTCTATAACTCGTTTTATCAATGGCTTTCAATATTTTGAAGAACCAAGTGCCATTGGTTGATGTGATTTAATATTTGCGCGACAAATTTGAAATAACTAATAGGATCGATAATTGCCATTGCATGTGTGGTTCTGCTCGATATAGACTGTCTTTATTGGCAGGCAAGTGTGTGTATTAAAATCCTCAAAATAGGTAGAACATAAAACGACAATGTAATGCTTTCGGCTGGTACCAATCGTGAAATCCATAAATACGTGCTAGACAAAGGAATGTGCTACTGGCTATGAGTAAGAGAATTGGAAAATTACCTATACATCTGGTGGGGTATTTTGAAAGAAATCCAATCGCAAAAACACATTCCGCACATATTGTTATGAGGTTATGACCCATCATCAATTTGATATTTCCGCTCAAACTTTTATGCCGATTCCTGTTGCAAGGCTGTGCCAGGAAATCCTTTCCATGAAAATCATTACCATGGTAAAAAGTGAGACGTAAACTGCCTTATTCTATGAATGCGTCAATGTCAAGCCCCTCTGTAAACGAGCACGTGGCAACATCAACCATAACCATCGCGGCAGAGATGCCAAATGCATGGAGTCTATAAATCCAAGTGACATATACTAGGTATAATGTCTTGCAGTCCCAGCAAAAATGATCGATATAATAAATGGCAAAATTCGTTTATATGCTCGTTCGAAAAGGGTCAGCCGAGGAGATCTCTAATTTAGAGTTATTCTGTTTTTCGATGCCTGATTTAATTTCATTGCCAGTCGTCAAAAAGGGGGCGTCTAGCGAGCATGAACATCTTATCGTCATACGCACAAATTCCGTGTGTGCCAGTCACAAGTAAACCACCCACTCACCATAAATTTATTTTGTATCCAATATCCAATTTGGTTGTGGCTACTGCTTCAATGTTTGTTGTGGTTATCCCAATCCAACGCAGCCAAGTATGCACTGTAATCCGTTTTGCTCGCGTTCCTTCACAGTTTGATTTGTTTTTTTTTTTTTTTTTAACCGAAACTAGTTTCCACTACTTGTTTCAATACACATATTTATTAACTCAAAACCGATAAACTATTCGAATTCAAACCGATAAACATTCATCCACAAGTGCGTTCACAATTCGAACAAACAACGCCATCAACAATATATAGCTATATCGAAGAAAACCGAGAATTCGTATATAATTTTCCTGATTTTACGTTTATTCAATATAGAATTGTCGCACAACCACAGGTGAATGTGACACGGGTATGCATGTATGAGGGGACACGACAGGTTAATCCTGTAGACGTAGAGTGTGGAACAGGTTTTGTACGAAGAACACCGACCGATCAATTGAATTTTCCATTCACATTGAAGTCCACAGGCCACAGGCACCACAGCAACAGCAGAGATATCTGGTACTGGGTATATTTGTGCCGTGTGTCGTCCCGTCCGTGTGTGGTTAGTTATATATGCGAGTAAGAACCGGACCGCACGCACGCACTACTAATGCTCCACAGGACACAATGAATGAGGATGATGTTAGAGATGACGATGACACCAACACTCTATGCGGCATTAATTTGTATCCACTCCACTATGCCAGCGGCAGCGACTCATAGCGAGAGCGAGAAGGAGCGGATGCTTGTGCTCCTTCCTCAGGCTTTCTATGCTCTCCGATTGTAGCTGTTTTGCTGTATATCTGGAATCTAGGTGCTTCCACTGGACTCACTCGATTCCACTGAATCGCATATTCAGCCAATTCCACTGAACTAAAACTACTACAGGACCAATGGAACTGATATATTTTAATTATGCACTTGAAAATGATTTTCGTAAAATTCTGCTTGCAAAACACTCGGCGCACTTTTGATTTGGACTTTAGTTGATTTTGCACATTTCGGTTGGATTTTAAATAAATAAGTTAATCCACGTTGATAAATAAAGGGGGATATGTACCGTTGAAGAACGACGCCTTGCTAAAGCGAACTGATTTCGGGCACGGAGGAACACGTACTGCTTGGATAAAATTGTTGCCTCTCCAAGTTTATCACATAGATCCGAGGAAATTTTCCGAATAATCAAATCGGATGAATTTTCCCGTTTTGCCCTTGGTAGTTGGTAAGGCGCGTGCCCGAGCACACTTCTCCTCGTATACTCGTACTCGGCACTCGCATAGTCTTCCCCGGTTGGATTTCCTTTCCGATTTTCTCTGTCTCCATTGTTTGATCATTCGCTTCGCGTACTTCCAGAGTTATTTTTAGAACGAATAACGAAGAAACTGGCGGTTAATGTTGTTTTGCTTGTAGGTTGTAGGTACTCTCGGAATTCTGTGGACTCTGATGTCAGATGTGGCTTTGTACTGAGCATCGTACTTGTTTAGGGGATTTTCATTCTCTTAGCCAAAGAGCGAAATGGTAAGAGACTTACAGGCTGCAGCATACAGAATACACCATACAGCTTTTCAATTGAGCGGTTTTTATAGGGTACGTCTTCCTCGTAGTCGTATATGTGCAAAGATAAGTTCTTTTGAAACGTGCTAAATATTCAATAAGCATTTTTTTTAGCATTGCCCTTGATTCACATTTGCGTACCTGTTACAGAGGTAGGAGTGAAAAACCGAAATTCGGCCTCACCGACTGCGGGAGCACTCCCAGCTGCGAGTAACGAAAACTTTTGAAAATCGCTTGTTTTTCCTAAAACGATTCTTACGAAAAAGTTTAAATTTATGTAAGTAATGTTATTGCCGTGAACTAATGGCGAACTTGCAATGAACGAGAAGCCTCTTTAGAGCCAGTGGTTAGTTAGGATGACACTTGCCATTCGTTGTTCCTTTGGGCTAAGAAGACAGTTGAGTAGAGATACAAATAAAAAACTTCTGACTCGCCAAGGCGAGAGATAGACACTTCGACCTAGAAGGTCTATTGTGCCGGAGAGATACAAATAAGACTCTATATAAGAGATTACCTAAATCATCACCGACATCCCCCTCCTGGAGTTGAATTACCGCATCCGTGAGCGAGCAATACGTCACTGAATTTTGTTAATCTTACATGCAAAACAATAACAAATTCCGTCACATATAGTACACGATCACGGAACCGGTAATTTAACCCCTGGTCTATACCGCAAAGGTTATGACGTTTGGGTTGGAGGGCTTGGGAAAGCCGGTTAAAGAGCGACCTTTCTGAGCTGTACGCTGCCATTGACATGCGGTTGGACAAGACCGAATTAGCCATCTAGGCAGAAGCTACCGACAGTAACCCTCCGGCCGGAGAGTTTTAGATTTCATTCTAGATAGGGACAAAGCAGCAGAGGAAGACCTCCCCTTAGATTAAATGGTGCACACATGTGGAATGCGAATGATTTCTCAGTTAACTTGGTGGGCAACTGAAGGCTGTAAAGCAAGGCCCTAGCCTGGCAGATGAGGACCCATTTGATCCCCGACTGTAGAGCCATCTATTTGTGAGGAAGTTGGTTTCAAGGGGTGGTTTTTATAGCTCCAAAGCTCTTCGCTCTACTCGTAAAGGGTTTTTTAATGGGGACGGGTTGATATTGGCAACCTGTGGCGGCCATGTTGTTTTAGTGGCGTCTGTCTTATCTTGTGTTTATTATTCAGTCACTGAAGGCAAATCACCGTGGCAAGTTACATACGACTGAACAGAACGCTCAAATGATAGAACTTTATTATCAAAATGAGTATTCGTCATTGCAAGGCGCGGTAGCCCTTCAAAGTTGAAACTGCAACGTTTGGAGGCCAAATTCGAAACAATCGGTTCGGTAAATACTCATTTAATACGCGCACGGCAATGGAACGCAAGATATTGGATGGATCCGTGAAAGTGTACAAAAGAACATAGCATAGGCAATTCTTCGCCGTGCACAAGAAGTCGGCCTTGCGCAGACTTCAATTTTGAGTCGGGACTTGGCCGTACACCCGCACAAGACCCAACTGAATGAATATGTCCAAGTTAATTACCATAGACAACGTCGTTTATTTGCTGACTGGACTTTGGAGCGCAATTTTCGGACCACAATTTTGACCGAAAAACCATGTTTAACGACGAGGTGCCTTTTGGATGATTGACTTAATTGACATATACAGGCCACATATACAGCAGGTTCACCATAATGGCAATGCATCCACAAGTAGCTACTGTTTTGTGAGGTACTCCGACTGGCGGTGTCATTGGTCCGTAACTTTTTGAAAAGGTCGTTAGGGAGGCGATCACCATCAATGGCGAGCTCTATAGGATGAAGCATAAATGTATAAGTAGACGATATGTGGTTCCAGCAGGACTATGGGCTACGTGCAACACAACAGATGTCACGATGGATATTCTGCATGATTTGAGGATATGGTTATCTCCTACAGAGGTGATGTCAATTTTCCACCAAGATCGTGATTTTCTTGTGGGGTTTCATAAAGTCGCAGTTCTATACCAATATGCCAGTCGACGAATGCTCTCAAAGCCAGCATAACCAATGCCTTTGCTCAAATTCAGTCGGATCTTTGCGGCAGAGTCATTACTCGGATCCGTGCCACCGTGAGAAGCCGCTGCGGACATTTGAACGATGTTATATTCCATAAATAATGACATAAAGGGTGGGCCATCTAGTGGTTACTTTTTAAATCATACGTTTTTTTGACACTGACAGCTGTTTCCCGCTCGAAATCTTGACAGAAAGTCAGTTTAATACCTCCACGGAACGAAATGCGTAGCTGTACACTTGAACAATTTTGGGAAATATAGAAAACTTATTTTGGGCTGTGTAGCCCAAACAGTGCGATTTTTGAAAACAAGTTTTGGCCAAAATGAAGCAGCCACCGCGCCTTCTGTACGCAAGTTTGTGCAAAAGGTTCGTAGGACTGATATGCTAGTGGACAACACTCATGGTCACCGTTGGTCCATACCAAAATGCATCTCCAGAGCTTAATTAATTGGAATGTTTGCTCTTAATTAAATCAATTTTGTTTATTTTACTGCATTTAAAAAAAATTTTCTTTTTGGCTCACCCTGTACATGCGCCTTTAAAAAAAAAGGTAAAATACCTCACATAGCTTGTTTTATTCTATTTCAAGATCGACCCGTCCTTATTAAAAGAGCCTTGACAAATTCGCTAAATTTTCGGTTCGGTTTGGAAACGGTGGACATTTAAAGAGCTTATTGCTTAAGCTTTCACCAATCAACCATAATAATCAAATTCAATTGATGCCCAAAAGGAGCAAAATGAATTCAGGGCAAGAAATCAACTCAATCCCCTCGGTATAACGATGTCAACCTGGCAGACTTTAGTAAGAACGATGTTGTTTTTGTCATATTGCGAAAAGCTGGCTGTAATGCCAGTCATGGGTCATGTATATACCTACAGAGAAGGGGCAAGAAACAGAGTAACAGCCACATGGCCAATTATAAGAAAAGCCCTGACTTGAGTTTTGATGAATTTTGTGGTTTGCTTCATTTAATGACAACCCTGATATACGAATGAAGAAACAGGATGTCTGTCTCTCTATACAGACTCAAGCTATTAATGGAATAGTTTAAAGATTAACTTGTACAATTAACTTGCGCTCGACTTGTACATTACTTTAAACATTTGTAGAACAGAATGCCTTTATGAAATAGGAAAACTATTATTATGGACTCCATTATTCATCATACTTACAGATTCCTTCATTACTTTGCTGTGCCTCGCAATAAATAACAAAAAACGTGATTATGTTCGATAAGTTCCGAAGCAACATCCCGGCTGCTTCAAAAGTGAATTATTATATCTCAACTCTTATCTTGAGTTCGCTTAATATATATGGCCATATGACGCCTTTCAAATAAGTTCCCATTTTTATTTGTCGGATTGGCTTATTGCTTGTCGTCCTCTATTTGTTCCTCAGTCAATGGGCAGCATTTCAAATGCGTATACGCATTACTGTAGTAATCCTATTCAATCTTGTATTCTAATCAAGGAAATTGTTTTAATGCATTTGTTACTTCGGTGACTTCTGATCAGATTTTGTGTGTTTTGAAATGATTGAGGAGCCACAAAATGTCCCACGACTTTCGAAAGAGTTAATGGTAGAAGAATTATAGACCCCAAACGACAGTTGATTAAGACCAACAAAACGATTTGCTTATCGTCGCCGGGGGCGAGTTGATAAGGTATATAAAGAAACAGGAACAAAATAAATTACAGGGCTCTCATTGCGCAAAGCCAAGAAACGCGTCTCGAGTCCGAACAAGAACGCGGGGGTTATGGTGTATATTTAGATCACTACCTAACACGTGTTGAACATTTACATTTGCTTTGGGATACACGGCATCGACCATTGATAGGTTCGATCTTCCCGGTTGTTGTCAGGCACTTTGACGATCTATTTTTATAGATAGTTCTGTTATTTCAGGGATGTGACCGCGGCAATCTCTACATGCAATCGTGCATTTAGTCATTTTGTTCTTTGTTTTTTTTTTTTTTTTGTATCCATGGCACGTTGATGTACCGATGACTTCCGGATAGGGCGAGTGATTCCGGGGAAACAAATTAACGTGTTGGATATGTGACAAGAAAATTTGAATGGAAATAACAAGATAAGTCAGTACATGTACCCACCTACAATGTGTTTTATTTTTACTGCAATGCACGTGTGTGGGTACCCTGAAGTAGAATGTACAGGGTATGCGGACCGTTTATCATTTAGTGTGTGTTACGGAAAATTTTGGAAACGTTAGTGTTTCTGGAAGAAGACGGAAAACGCATAGCACTTTGCACCATTGCAGGATTCCATTGGCAAATGCATGGCTTGAGTGTGTTTAAACGTTGGTAGTTTTAAGAGGACGGTACACTCCTAGTGGAGCCATTTCCTACGCAACACAGAAATTTATTCCACATTTAGCTGACATGACAGACGTTGCCTTGCCTTGACTATGAACGTCCAATTGGATGAGGCAAAAAGTCTATAAATCTATTAAATATTTTTTTTAATTTATATTTAAAATTAGAATTATTTTGAAAATATTTAATTTAGATCTTGGAAGTTATCATTTTGTCTATTGCAGCGCTTTATGGTGAACGACATTTTTTTTTTTAGGTACGTTGTCTGGCGCGATAATAAAAAAGTCAGCTTTTCAACACGGGAACAGGCGACTTTTAATTCACCATGCAAAAAGCAAGGATTCTCCAGATTCATCCCGCAAACACTCAGCGACTGCCTTTGCAATTTGTTTATTGACATTGCGGGATAATAATAAACTAATAATCATATTTAGTTTCGACGCAAAATTTTAGGAACCCCACAATGGCGAAAGTTTCCATATAAAATTACCCATTTTGATCCACAAAATATTTAGTGTGAAGGTGGTCATCGCAGAGTTCCTCGAAGTGTGGCAAGTTGAAATTTCTTTCATTTGCATGTTCCACAGCGACGAGTGCCAAATGCAACGTTTTTATAGTTCCACCGGGCGCAGTGGTCGAGGTTCGATCCCCGAAAAAACACAAAATCTATTTTAAGGATTTTGTTTCCTCTGCGCCACCTGTGACAAACATCCGAGTGTTTAACTGTCATGAACAGCGTTGCCAACCCATTTTGACGAAAAAATGCCTAACTTGTGAAAAGAAGATGTCTTTTTCAATAAAACAATGCCTAAAATATTTTTTTAAGGTAAACTTTAACAAGAAATCAAAAATTAAACACAAATACATATAAAAAAATTAACAAAAACAATTTTTATTGCCAAAATAAATTTATATTATAAATCACCGAAGAAATTCTTAATAGGAACATAAGTAGGTACAAAGTATTGAACAAAACAAAAATAGTTTTTGTTCAATTAGAGAAATATTTCAAATAAAAAAGATCCTTTTTTGAAATAACAAGCCTTAAAGCCTTAGCAATGAAATAATGCCTAAAAGGCATGAAAAAGCCTTAGTTGGCATCACTGGCCGTGGTCATGAAAGAGCTTCTCAATTAGACGTTTGTAGTCAGCATGAAATTGTTGATCCTTTCCATTCGTCCCAAAAATGAAAAACTCGCACAAAATGGTTGTGAGGATCTAGGCTATGGACTTAACGGCAGTGTTGCCATTAGAATATTTTTGGGGAAATCTGCAATTATGACTAAAAAAAAGAATCTGCAATGTGGATTTCTATGGAAAAAATCGTATCTACTTTAAATTTTTTTTTTATGTAAGTAACAACAACAAATTAATAAAACGTACTTTTCTCGTTCATCAAAATATTTGGTGCAGAGTTGGGAGTTGCCTGATTGTGTAAATTTCAAGTTGTTGGATTAATTTTAAGGGTACATATTCAGGGCTGTCGTTTCAACAAAAAGCAGCAGCACTACCAGGCGACAAAAAGCAGTACAAAGCAGTACCTGTAGCGTATACAATACAGCTATGTATGGAGCCAACGGTTAATCTAAAACACTTAACACACTTACGTAAATTTCTTATAGTACGATTCCACCGGACACTAATTCCGAGATTTAGGGCAAGATATTACAAATAAATCCTGAGGTGCAAAAAAGCAGAAGATTAATTTGACGTTTCACCTGATGTTGTCAACTACTGTCAAATCGAACAACCCAAAATTGTGATAATTGAAAAAAACTTACGCGCATATTTCAAAAAGAAGCTGTATTTTAAGAAGATGTTGCAGTACAGCAATACAAAGATACAGAAAGCAGTACAAATATTGATCCTGCAGTACAACGACAGCACTGTGCATATTCAATATAATTGAAAAAAAAAGTTGGTAATACTTTAGTAGCTAGAAGTTTTGCGTAGCTGTTATTGTACCTTCATTGGAAGTGGGCCATTGTAATTATTTCAAAAATATGCCGTAGAAATGTAAAGATTTAGATTTGGGTACTCATTTTTGAGAAATATTTATAACACGACACTGTTAGAATATTTTTGAGAAAAACTAAATAAAACTTAAAAACTAACTTATTAAAAATACAGTAGTCCCTTGATAATGTGAACTAATTAAAACAAGGCGTTTTCGGATTTTAGAGGGATTCACATTACTGGAACTTTTTTTCAGTACTTACTAAACTGATTGAAACGATTTTCAAATTTATTAAAAACAACATAAAATGATTTTTAAAGCACAGTTTAAATGTTTATTAATTTAGAAGAAAAACGAAAATCGCACGCAAAACGAGCAAGAGAAACAAGAGAAATATAAAAACTTTTACAAAAAAATTCACATTTTAGGGGTTGAAAATTTCAGAAGTTTACATTATAGACATGACAATCTAAAGTTTTGCCGATTCACATTTTAGATTTTTAAATTTGTCAGACAAAACAGTAACAAAAAATATTCCAATGTTTAGTTTGAAAAATACTATTGCTTAACTATTTAGCTGAAAATCGAGTACAAATTATTGTTCGGGATGTCAGCATTACATTTTTTACCGGACACTGCACCATTGGAAACATGGCTAAAAGGCTATGACTTTTTACAAGTGACTTCTGCAGAAGCTGCAGAGACGAAGAGGAAATAGAGTCCATGGAACATCTTCTATGCCACTGCACAGCTTTACAGGAACGCCGCTCATCCTGTATGGCAGCAAGGTTCTTCGATCGACTTGGCGGGGGTACCTCTGTCAGACATAAAACTATTCCTCAACAGATCGAAGTGGTTTTGTTAGCCACATGTCCTTACATGTACAAACAGGGTACTCACAATGGGCCTTTACGGCTTCCGGGTGAAATTTGCATCGGATGCAAAGCTGCCCTCCCAACCCAACCTAACCTAACCTTAAATATTAATTTTGGTTGAAATCGTTAGAGCCGTTTTCGAACAAATCAAACTGGTATGAACATTTTATATGGGAAGCATCATTAATATTGAAGTTACCGTGCAAAAACAAAAAAACAGCCCCGAACTGTAAGCCCCCACACTCCAAATCCGAAGTTTGAATGTAATCAGTGTAGCCGTTTAGGCTGTTGGCCTCGGTATATACAGACAGACAGGACGAACAGACGGACAGAATTTTGCCACCCATACATCCTCTACCATCGTAATGTCAAAATTGATTAACATCTCGAGTTCGAAATTTTGTACGAATACAATATCTTTCTCTTACAACATAATGGAGAAAGTTAAAAATCTGAACATGATAGCATATAGCGAAAGCAAGTGTGCAAAAAATGTTGAAATTATTATTTAAAAAGATCAAAATATATTATTGCGAGTGCAGACAAAATCTGAAGAGTAGATTTCTGATAATTAAAAGTTTGCAGCTTGCTTGAAAATCTGCAAAATGCAGACAAATCTGCACTTATTACAACGCTCCTCTACGGACCTGTTGCGCTAACTTTTACTTTATTATTACTTCCACGGGGAGAATCCAAAAAGATATTTCTTGAAAAGTTTGCGCCGTTAGATACCAAATGGCTCCCTTTTGAGGCTCAAGCCATCTTTTTTTTTAAATATTATCAAAAATTTTTATTTTACATTTATGTAAGATTTTGTTCTTGAGAGAGAAAATATTTTTTGGTAATGAATAAGGTTTTTTTTTTGTGGTAAATAAATGTATATAATTATAATGTTTTGCTCATGCTGTTTTATTTTTCCTTTATTAGTATTTTATGTGGGCGTACTTTTCTTTTTTGTTTGGCCCCTTTTAAATGACCTTTTTGAAATTTTTCAGCGGCAACATTGCTTGTTGGTAATTATTTTAAATTATTAAATTAAATTCAATGCTTCATTTGCATATCTGTATTTGATATCCTAAAACGCATCAGATGTAAAATATCATCAGACATGCATCTAATTTTATATTTGAATCGTTAAAAAATCCTTGAATCCTTAAACTATATTGCAAATATTTGAAAAAGAAAATTGCATATCGGTCCCGCCGTTTTGAAGTTATGGCACTACCAACAAATTATCGATTATTTTTTTGATTCCGAGATACTAATGGCTAAATTTTTCGAACTCACAATTGAAAAATTTTCCATACAAAATTGAATATTTAGTGTGAAGGTCAAAAATGATTATAAGTAAGGCCGATTATTTATAAAAAAAATTCCAATAGTAAACATTCGCTAGGAGAAAATATTGTTTTGGTTAAATTTGGAACTTTACTTAACAATATTATTAATAAAATATGTTCATCAATATTTCCCGATAGTCCAAAAGGGAGAAAATATCACACTTATCGACGTATAAATTTGAAACATTGCACGTTGCCAGAGAAGTAAAATCGATTAGACTGACCATTCATTACCTTTATGGAGGGCAAATTGAAAGAAGTGTGTACTTTCCTTAAAGGCTATAAATTGCCAGCGTGAGCGGAGCCACGGGTGACAACTGCTAGTCAGCTAATAAAATATTAGTCGTATTTGGAAGTCAGCTTTTCACTCGTAATCAAATGGTTTTAATGTGCCCAACAAGAATTTCCATTTCATCAACGCATGACAAACCATAATGTATCCCACCCGCTTGTTTGTTTCTAGGCAATAGGTAATTACGTCACTTTTTAGTGACTAACCTAATGACACGCGAATTCAATCGGCTAGTCCTTTTTATTTAAGTTTTTCCGGTATGACGAAGAATTTGGAGTGTTTTTTTTTTTTTTTGGTGTTTTGTTTTTACGGGCAAAGTGGTAGAAATATTAGTCAGCTGCCACGTTTATGACTGACTACTGCACTCCTGTTCACAAATTGTTTTGTGTTGCGATGATTAATGGAAGGTTTTTTTATTCAAAATGAGTGACATTCAAGTTCTTTTTTAAGCTTCTGACTCGCCGAAGCAATGTAATGCTCGTAGACATGAAAGGTCGCTGTTTTGCTTAGAGGGTCAGAATTTTAGTTAGATTAGGTTAGTGGAGCTTCCACTTTATAATAGTTATAGCAGAGCATTGCCTTAATTATTCGGTAGGAAAGAGCAGAGTGAGAAGTAACATTTTCGACTAAATTTTATGTTGCCCCTACAAATGATTGCGTCAAATCTATTTTAAAACAAATATCAATATTTAAACTACACAAAATTCACCCAAAGAGGCCAATAAAGTCTGATCAGAAGCATTCAAAATATCAATAACCCCTGCTACGGGGTAAGTTGTAACAATGATTAAAAAAAACTTGTCCCATCTTTTTTTAAAAAAAACAAAATCACAATTCACTTGCTGGAAAATGTCAATAAAACTAACATCTTTACCTTCACCTGCTTTTTGATTTAGTCTTGGCGACCTAACTGGCTATGCTTTTATTTTGTTCCCAAGAAACGCTCGTTTCTCTCGAGTATCGATTTTTAACTCCCCGCGCAGCCTTTCTCCTTTTTGGACCTGCCTTTCAGTAAGACCTCGCATTCTATGGGACAAATGATGCATTCTGCGCTCTATGTTACAACTATTTCAACAACATTTTTCTCTTTCACGCGACTCTCAATTAGGCATTTTACAGCCGAATTATTAGCTGATTTGGAGATTGCAAATATATAGGAAGGTTCAGGTTCTATAAAGGGGGTTATACCAAGCCTTTTCTGCCAAGTTCAACAGCTTTTCGTTTCCCTTCATTCCCTCAAAGCCGGAATTCGACAAAATGTTAGTTTTTGTTACGGAAACTACGAACAAAGCGTTTGGAGAGTTTTATAGCAGTTTAGTACTAATTTGGAAAAAAAATTGGATGAGCTTAAGGCGATTTTGACTGTCCGTGCGCCTTAAATATCTCAGCTGTTGATGAGGTTTGCGCAAAATTTAATGGAGCTCTGACTGAAATACGCTACGTCTTTTCCCCATAGGTATTGAGATATTTCTGTTTGGTTCATAAATTCCAGCCACTTCTTTAGGCCGTTTTGGCCGTTAAGGTGGGTTTATGCTAACTCGAATGCTTCTCTGTTTGTGATCTCCGTTCATTAGGCGATCTTTGATCGTGCAGATCAAGTCAAGTTCGGGAAGTACCGAAAGCAGTTCGCTAATATTTCATATATTTACCTCTTTCGTTTGTGTCGAACTTGATAAGCCGCCTATTGCAACTTCCTACATATAGATGAGAAAGGGTGTTAGTCCCATTAGGGTTTCTATAGCCATAGTGGGACAAATCCGCATGCCTCAAGTTACTGAGAGGATAGAATTTGGGCTCTTTTAATCACTATTGTACAACTTGACTTACCACTTTGTACGTTTCATTCTTTACTGATATTACATTGAAAATGGATAACAAAGATGAAGCCTCCACGAAATAAAACAAAATCGTCCAAACCGGAGGATCTTTTGCATTTTAGAATGGCTGCCGATCGTCTTCCAATTTGCATATTTGAATGTTTCATTAGCACCTGCCTAACTACGTCAACCACACTCAGTGGCGAGGCTATCGCGGTCTTTTTAATTTTTGAATATGGAGGCTAAAAGCTACCTGATATAATATATCTTCCTACTTGATCTTGTTATATTTAAAATGAAAATGAGCTTCCTCAGTCAGACGGTCGCTATAGATCATTCTGTCATCGATCCAATATCACTCTCCGTAGGCAGACGAACTCGAACAATGCTGATACATAAATCTACACATTGGAGAGCCTCTGTTACTTTTGATGAATGGGTTCCGATGAACACCGATATTGGTAAGTAGCCTGGTTTTGGGCCTTAAACCAACTCCAAACATGAATAAATAGGTTTTAATTGAATGGGAAACTCCGTAAGATATGAATCGATGAACGACGATGGATGGTTTCAGCCGCTTCAACTTGGGCCTGTCATTTGTGCCGCAACCCATTGAATTTTTGTTTGTCTCGTTCTCAAACTCACAAATGGATTTGAAAGCATATCGACGTTTTCAATGACTTAATGGGTTTGCCTTTCAGTAACCAGTTTCGATTGCACACACACAGTTTAATTCAGCGATTCCACGAGCGACTGCACTATAGAGAAACATCCTTCTTTGCGAATGTTTGCTGCGGATATCGTTGACACCCGATACTCACACGCTTACGGAATAAGCTTCGTGGGTCAGCGTATCATAATGAATTCCGGGCAATCAGGCGAGTACCAAGCAACCATTTATTCTACAACCGTCTATATAACCTTGTGTGTGTGACCTACTCACCATCGATGGCTGTCGGTGTTTCTATACCACAAGAATAGAGAAAACACGTTTTACACTTGCTCAAGCACAAATTTGATCTGGAAAAGCACTTAGATCGGAGGATATCTCTATAGTCATACTCCCAGTCAAGTCCCATGATGCGGAAAGGACGTCAGAATCCCAATGACGATGACGATGACAACGACAACAACGAACGAACGACAAGGGGCGAAATTATATCCTTTGATATGCTGCAACTTCGAGACCATAAAGCGTAAATAATATCCATCAGCCCAGTCATATACTCGTACCTTTGCGTCGAGAACATCCTTTAGCTGCATTGTGGAGTGTTTAGCTGTAGCTGCTGTGTTTTGACAGGTAGCTTACACAAAAGCCAACGATGGTGCTGGTACGAAAATTCTGGATCTCCTCGCCGGAAGGAAACATGTCATCCTCTTTCTGGCCCTACAAACGCCGTGCATGTCACCCAAAACTGGCTAAACTTTAAAACCCTCCATTCGCATGGTGTTTTTTTTTTTTTTTTCGCAACAAGGATATATGTCCGCATGCCAACAGATCCTTGGGTAGTACATGATATATATATGCTGGAGAAAGGAAGAGAAATCAATTATTTTTATTCTCTGAGTGGATGCTGTCACTATCGCATCCAAGTAATCTACTTACATATGGTGAGGGTGTGAGGTCCAGCTGCACGATGATTAGCACAAAAGGAGCCCAACTTGAAGTGAGAGGCGACACATCGAGTCATCGACCCTTTTGAGAGTTTCATCAATCGGCTGATGGTTCATCCCAAACATGGCGCGTTAATCGTAGAACACATCAGCTGAGCACGGTACTTAGTTGTAGCTCTATTTCTGGATGCAGGCGAGGGAGTCCGAAAATAAACTGGGGACCCCTCCTGTATACAATTAATAAAGGTGTGACATTGCTTCGTAATGGGGCAATTCCCTCTCGCATGCGACTGGGAATTCACTTCATGTGCGCATCCAATGTAGGGGCGATTTCTAAAAATACCTCCACAAAGTTGAGCGCCCTTTTATTCTTCGGTTTATTAAGTTTCCGGCGGTGGCATCATTACTTCCTGCTCTGACAAAACATGGGAAGCGGTCGATTTTCGATGGAAATTGATTTCCTTTAGCCGGCTCCACGTGCTTCTATTTCGGTGCGACTTAAGGCGTCACCTTCAAAGGATCTATTGCTGCAAAGCGATAGTTATGGGGGTTGCGGCCAATTAAACGTTCAAAAAATGTGCACCAAAGTACCAAGCATATGCTGTGCATTCATATCCTCCACATCATGTCAGAGTAACCGAGCCAGTGTCAATCAACGCGGGCCGAGAATAACGACACTCTCACGTCTCGACTGCCTCGACACTTCTCATAACGTGGGTGGCGGTCGCGGCGCGCACCTAAGGAGATAATGGGAGATGACAATATGGCATCCGCCGCATTGTTTACCAAACACACACACGCATTCTTTTCCCCGGGCATAGGTCTAATTTGAAATTAGTTTCATTTTTCTTCAAGCAATGCACTTTCTGTATCGGATTACGGGTGGAATTCAAATTAAATGGAACTCAAACTCGAAGTGTGCGTTTAGCGATAAAGCGCCATGTGAAGCTGATAGAGGTTGAGAGTCGTATTGCACTCGAACATGCCGTCATCTCTTCGAGCACTTGAGAGGAGCAGCTATATGCAAGAAATCGGTTTCACTTGGTGCTATCATTATACTAAATGATTGTCAAGTACTTTGTATACCTAAGAGACCTTATGGGAATGTTTTGCAGGGATTTGTTTAAATTTGACTCCTTTGTCCTTTTTTTCTCTACAATTTGTCCTCTTTTTGGAGGTTTTTCCTTCTTTCTTTCTATTTTTTTTTTTTTTTGCTATGAGTGGCTACGCGTAGTTTCACTTATCTTCAGTTTTCTGACTGATTTATATTCATTCATTAATGGCTTGTGTAGCGTTCTTGGAAATGGAAATTCTGTGCGTTCGCTGACAGCAGATGGACTTTCTTGAAACAACTGCAGACGTGGTGTTTCATATGTGTTATCTGGTGCTTGCTCGGAGTGAAATATGCGCCCGATTTGTGCACCTGCTTGTGACTCATATGCGAGCTGTGACTGATTCCTCGGACATTACTTCAAACTGGAATGGAAGTTGATCAGCTGAAAATGTCCGGAATTTGGCTGTTTGTTAATAGCGATCGTTCTCTTTTAGGAATCGCGCGGTATGCTGGTCAATGGACGTACTCGTAGATATACCACTAAACCTGATAATATCTAAAAATATTTTGCGTTTGAAGCGACCGTTTTTTTAGTGTATACAATCAGGGAAAACACGAGATAAAATGAAGATAATCAAGCCTATCCGTTGACGAAAGTCTGTCAAGCTCGGAAATTTTTGACCCAAATACAAAAATCTTGCTTTGAGTATGTTTTTTCGATTAACCTTTAATTCTTATTTTAAAATTGTTCTATAAAAGTATTAGGAACCTGTAGGCTTAAATTAAGCCCAAAATCATTTCATTCGAAGAATGAAACAATTTTATTTTAGATCATTGCAAACTTAAATTAAGCTTATGTATTTTTTTAACATAACGCAATGAAGAATGTGTGCTCAAAATTAACTTATTATTCACCTATTTATCGGCAGAACAATGTTTCCTAAAAGCAAGAATAATTACTCTTAAAATAAACTCACAAAAATTTAAATAAAAACAATTTATCATTGTATTAATTTTGTTCGGAATGCTTCAAGAATGTCATATCCCAATTTAAGATTGCACAGTTTTATTTGTCGAATTTGTTATCAACTCCGTCACTTTCCTGTTTATGAAAATAAAACAAATTAATTCTTTTTAAATCATATTTATTTATTGAAATAAAATGCTTAAATGGACTAAAAACTAAAATATACCTCTCCATTATTTAATGGATACAAATGTAAGGGTGGATAATTATATATATACAATCAGTGGAGAGTGGACAATGATATATATATACAATCAGATATATTAAATTAATATTCTTAATTCCACCATTTTTGTCATCACTGGCAGTTTATTACAATTTTCCACTCTTTTATTTTTTTGAAAGAACTACGGAAACACGTAAACGGTACGAGATATCAATCGGAAAAAATGAGCTTTCTTTATCCATCATGCAAGTTTAACATAGTGCGGCTTGATTAGGGAATACAATTCTTGTTCGATCCTGTATTTGTGTGCAAACAAAATTATTCAGGTGGATATGATTGAGATTTTAATATTGCTTATTTTTAGATTTTTGTTATTGTTTTCAGAGTCATTCCATTTATTTCAAGATTGAACACGGAAAATGAAGAAAATTCAGAATGAGCCTGATCGGACTAGAATTCAGCTTGCAATATTTTTCTGAGTGTATATCCCAGGCTCTAACCAAGTTTAATATTAAATTTTCTTCTGGAGTCGTCTGTTCAGATATAAGGAGAGATGTCGATATTTAAAAAAAATCTATATATTGAAGATATCCAGGTCACAATCTCATCGATTTGTCTGCAAATTCTTAAGTAAGCTTCTCTTTCAGAAGCTTTCAATTTTCCTATCTGGTGAATGTGCGCAAAAATGGCAGCATAGTGCTAACAAAGAACTTTCAAAGTCACTAGTTCCCATCTCACACACTTTAACTAATGCTGCATTAACACTATCACACATTCCTAACACGTAAGATTAAAGGGATGATAAATACTAAATAGCCGGGAGACTGAAAGGGACGGCATTACTTAGCACGCAAAAAAACGTGACACGTTTTTTGGTCGGCCATCTTGTTTACGTAATAGGAATCATGGGAAAGCTATACATGTTGATATTTTTATAGCGACAGCTTACGAAATTTCGCTTTCCTATAAAACAAAATGGCTTCCGGAAGTGATGAACAGACAATTATTTATTTATTTCGTATAACTGATTAATGAATGGTTGGTTTAATTTACTGAAACTAATTAACACTCTCGTTTCACATATTTTGAATCAGAGATAAAAATGTTTTCAAGTGATTGCAGAAATGTTGTTCGCCGGAACTTTTGTTTGTTTCCCTTCTACGTATCTATAATTATGGGTAGAACATACATGACTCTTTGGGCGTCTGATTTGTGATCTCATTCCTACGATTTTATTAACATTGACTGCGGACAAACGGATCTCTCTGTTCCGTCTCGTGCAAAAATGCGCGTGCGTGATGGTGTAAATGCGGTTAAAGGAACTCTGTAGAACGCCTGTAGGCGAATTAGCCTGGACACGATTTTCAGTGTCCAGGCTAAATTGTTTGAACGCATAATGACGAATTTTTCCGTACAAAATTGCATATTGTGACGTACAAAATATATAGGGTGAAGGTTAAAAATGATTATTAGTATGACCTCTTTCTTGTTCTCTGTTGGCGGACTATTTGTATAGTTTGATGGCAAAGAAAAGCAAGATTCCTAATTTTTGTTGTAGGTATAACTGACAGGATAACATGAAACAAAGCCAAACAAATTAAGGCCAAATTCCCAAAATTTAAAAATATTTCGTCTTCCAAAGCGAATTAAAACCAAATTTATAATTTGACTTTATTTTGTTTTAAAAAGGGAATAAAACCACAATTTGGCATTGTTTCGTTTTAATTTTTGAATATGTACGGTGCTCCCCCTGCAAGCCCCCTGTTTGGTGGTTGGGTATGCGAAGTTTCTTTAAATGCATGTGAAATATGAATATAAACAATTTTTCGTGCACTCAACCTAGCACACACTCCAATTTCCAAACACTGATTCTCAGCAGGGGGACGCAGAGGGGCGATTAAAATGGAATGGACCCACGAAAATGAACTTGAAAGTGTTTTTCTATTGAGACGGCTTGATCTTGGCAGACTTCAACTTGGCAAATTTTGCGTCGGAACTTGGGCACCGACATCCGTACAGTAAGACCAAACTGACCGAGGAGTTTAAAGTTAATGGGCCTTACTAATAAAAATAATCATTTTTATACCCTCCACAGGAAGGTACATTTTCACTTTGTCATTACATTTGTAACCCCAAGAAGGAGTCCTCATAAAATATATATATTCTGAATCAGGATCACATTCTGAATCGATTTAGCCATGTCCGTCTGTCTGTTGAAAGCACGATAGAGCCCAAAGGAATTGACATACGCGAATGAAATTTGGTGAAAGGATTTCTTTTTATCGTCGTTAGGTTGGTATTAAAAATGGGCTATGTCGGTCAAGTAGTTCTGGTACCACCCCTACAAAATCAATATTAGGCCCACGTGTATCTCTGTCTGTTGAAAAGACGATAGCGTCCAAAAGAATCCACGTAGACAAGTGAAATTTTGTGAGTGGACTTCTTTTTCTTGTCGTCAAGTTGTACTAAAAATGGGCTATGTCGGTCATGTAGTTTTGGTACCTCCCATACAAAACCAGTTTGGCATGACTTGTATGTAGTGGAGGGTATCAAAGCATCGGCCAGGCCGATGATAACACTTTTACTTGTTAATCTTCACATTATATATTTTGTAGATTACAATGGATCATTTTGTGTAGAAAATTTCGCCAAGGTGAATTCGAAAGCTTTAGCCTGGACTCTGATGATTATTAGTACCTATCGCGGAATGAGCGTTTCGAAGAGGACCCCAATTTTGGCGACGGGCGCCACACGATTCTCACCAGGTGCCAAAGCATACGCATAAAGTTACTTTTTAGGGCGGATTTTGTCCCGGCGCCGTGCTCAACTGATAATCCCCTGTGTCAGCAACAAAAAATTTTCAGTTGCAGTGCGCAGGCATGGAGATGCGATTTCATCTTTAGTGTGACAATACCCTAAATTCATATACCCACACTCGACGACTTGTAATATTAGCCGCCTGTTTAAATTGTTGGTCCACTTCCACCCATCTGTCAGGTCTGCTATTCGAAGAGATAGGTACCTTCTTTTTTCTGTAAAAATATTACCGAAATACTTTGACGTTAGGCAAAAAGGTCTTAAGTCAGAAACTGCAGTTTTTCGTAAAACCAAATTGAAAATAGTTTAATTATTTGCAAATCGGGATTAAATTTGTTTGACAAAAAAATACTAAATTGTTACGACAGGAGGCAGTTGTGCTATAGACTTAAGTCGTTAGTATCAAACGAAAGAGAATAAAACAATTAGTTAAACCCAATCAAATACCCAAAATGCATTTTTTGACTTAAGACCTTTTTGCCTAACGTCAAATACAACAGCGGCAATCAAAAGCCCTTAACTATCATCGATTCATCCACGCACTAATAATAAATTTAATCTTGTCTTTAAATTTACAGAAACTCGCACAGTTGCGAAAGTTTGTATAGAAAATCAAGCCATTTTGAACTAGACTTGAATTTAAAGTCAAAACTAAAGATATTGTTTTTGGTATGGCCCATTGTGCAGTAGATATGATGAAAAAATAATTGTGGAGCCCCCATCAAGACCTGGTCCTCTCCAAAGATGCTCGTGAAGTTTTTGCAGTGAAAGCGATCTAATCTATTTAATACATATTTTTTGGTAAAGAAATTACGTGCGTGGCTTGTACATAGGCCAAACAACGTGTTGCCCTTGGGCACACTTAAGTTTATTAATCATACACGAAGACGAGTGCTGGTTGGCTCACCCTCCAGGTATATTCTCTTTACGGTCAAGTGCCACATATAACGGCGTTTGTAGAATTTTTCGCACACTCTATGTCCAAATCGTTGACCTTAATTTCGTGAATCGTATATAAGGTGAGCCGCATCCGCAGTTTTCCGGAGTCTGAGTGTGACTGTCTCATTAGAAATGACGAGGAATTCTTTTATGGTACTGATTGCACTGGTCTTGTGCTTTGCTGCCCTGGTGACGGGTAAGATATCGCGTTATTTTCAATACGTCCGAAGAAATTGAATGAGCTATTTGTTTTTTTTTTATATTTGTTAAAAGGCAGATCGACGCAGCAGACGCGTGCCGTTGGACAGAAACTGCCCTATGTTGATGAAAACGACGAGCCAAGTCCCGAAGACACAGACGAATTCCGTTTTCTAACCGGTAGCGGTATTGGCGGCTCGAACTCCGTTGCCATTAACAACTTGATCACACAGAAGCAACAACTGTTGGAAAGCTTACGTCCTACCAGTGGTATTGGCACGGCGACAGGAGCGGCAAATGTAATTTTTGTTAACGCTGGCGCTACTACTACTGGTATAGCCGGTACTACCGGCGCAGCAGCTAACACCGGCGGCTCTGTGGCGGGCGTCCTCCTGCCACAGGTTATAGGTGCAGCTGTTCCAGGTATGCATCTACATATACCATACAACATGGGGTAAATAAAAAAATTTTATTTTCTTCTCATTTCTAGGCGGAAACACGAGAAGGAGACGTCGTCCCTCGAACCGCAGACGCAATCGCAATCGCAATCGCAATCGCAGTCGTGGCCAAAATCGCAATCGCAAACAACGACGGCCGCAGATCTACATGGTTCGTCCCCGATCTTGAGTCAAACGATAAGTACGTCCCCAAAATTTGTCTCTCATAAAACATCGAAATAAATAAATATAATTTAAAGTATGAACAGTTTGTGGGTCATTTTTTGTTTGCAAGCGGTCAATACAGCCGGCCAATATATCGAACGATGCGTGTGTCAATTATTTAAATAAGCCGATGGGCTATATTCAACCGAATCCCTCGGATCAAAGCAGATTAGAACACCACACCAGTCGAATGAACTCTGATGGCATCCAGTGGTTACGATGACCAATCCTAATGAACCCGTCATTTGGGACTAATTGATTTATCCACAGATTATATTAAAACCGGTTTTTCGTGCCCTTTTAATTATAATAGCCTCATATGTCATCCGCCCTAGTTGCACGGTAAAAAGAAAACACCGTCGGAGTAGCAAGCATCATGTACCTGTATGTGTATACACCCAAACGAATCTCGTGTGGATTTTCCATTCGGAATCGGGGATTTGTTTACCTGAAATCATCGAGTATGTAGCCATAAAAATTCAATCTCGATTCAGCAGGTGTTTTCTCTGGTTGTTTACCTACCGGTGCCGCTGCCGCTTCTGGAAATGATGGCGGCGATGTGCTGTGCTGATGACCTGGCCGGAATGGATTTGTATATTTGACCCTCCAGTTGGTCCGCAGTTCAGATGTGTGTTTGTTAGGAAGACATATTATAGATTCTGGGAAAAAAGGGAACCAAGTGTCCGGAATGATTTATTGACGGGAAAAGATTGTCGGTGCGCACTAATTATCTTGTCCTAGTACGGCGAAGGGTTGCTATTCGTCGTCGGCTTGTCCTCTCTGTCAAATCGGTAGCGAGTGAACGACTGTCGATAGCATTGAATTAGCAAATGAGCCTTTGGGAGGGAAAGGTTTTTTTTTTTTTTCAATAAAAGTGTGAGTTGTTAAGTTGGCGGTAGAAATAAAAACAGGGAAGAGATCGAATGTTCCTTGAGTTTATTTTTTTCTGATTCTCTGGATAAAGGGTAGTGATGCAAATAATTATAGCCATCAGAAGTAACAAATTAGTTCTAAGTTGATTGCGGTTTGGTTGAACACAAATGTGTTAAGGTATGTGTAAGAGTCCGCCAACTTTCGAGGTGATGATCGGCTTTTGTCTCTTTATAATGACTTGTCGATGGATAGAGGGTATTCAACATAATTAATTATGCTTCGAATCCGATTTGTATGGTGTGGGTATAACTGGCTATTAGGTTTCAGAAGATCATTTGGATTAAAAGAAGATTTTTATATATTTATATAAAGATACACCAACATCTGACTGTTGTAAGACCGAAAGAAAGAACAGGAAAATGGAATTTATAGCTCAGCTGTTGAACATCTTTCAGCAAAGTGCCCAAGGCAATTCCTTGGCCAGTAGTTGTATAGTTCGCTCAGTTATGGCGAAGCAATTTGCTCTCTTGTTGCCTTTCTCTTTTATAAACTGTTTGATTAAGGTAGGCAAAGGGAACAGACCGTATACGTTGGTAGATTTTACTTTACCGCCGCAAATTAAACAAAAAAAAGAAGATTTTATCGAAAAAATATAAGGACAATAAATACCCCCTAACAACATTTTTTTATGAGCTTTGACGCATTCAAAAATTCGACTATTGGAGGTTAAAATGCCCCGTGATCAGGCTGTTCCATATTTTAAGCTCTTTCGATTTAAAGTCACTTATGGTCAAATAAAAATTGAGTCCTTAACATGCCACAGTTAAAAATTGGTTTTAAATATTTTCAATTTATTAAACGTTTTCTGTGATATATAAATATAAATAATTGTTTAATTAAAATGTGTGAATTTTCTGAACCTTAATCTCTACAGATTAAAAATGTTGTTCTACAATCTAACCCGGTCTATATAAAAATAATAGATATTTCTTATTGTACTTATTACAATTAAGTTATAGTTGAAATATAACATTTAATCTGATTACATTTTAATACGATTTAATGAACTCAAATATATTTTTTTGTCGCTTGGTTTTGGTTAAAAATTTAAAGTTAGTTTGAGCGTTCTAATCAATGGAGTGGATGATTTGGAAAACATTTTTTCTAAAAGAAAAATGTTTTAAAAAAGTGAAAGTGTTTACAAACAAGTAAAAGTTATATTGATATAAAATAAGAACATTCTTCTTACAAGTAAGTAATTTCAATTTCAAAGTATTCTTGTATCTTACTTATTAATTAGCTTTTTTTCTTAAGTTGTAAAGCGCAGAGATGTTCCTTTGGAAGATAAGGCCGGTCTAGAGATTTGAGTTTCTTGCCTCAGAATTGTAGCTATAACATTCCAAAAAGTAAGTACTTGACTGAATAATTAATAAGATAATTCGGGCATACATGAGTTATCCTTCATTTAAAATTCTAGAAAAATATGCATAGCTACTAAATGACACTGGGCCTTTTTAGGATTTTTTTAAAGGGGACAAAAGACCACGGAAATTCGCTTGCGCTTGACAATTTTCTAAATGTATTGTTATTTAAAACCAATAAAAATCAATCTTAAAATAAAACATTTTCGGTGTTGAAACATATCGCATAGATCTATTATATAAAAATTAAGCGTTGAAATTGTGTTCGTTTGTCGCCGATTCACGCCTTAACGCATTTACCGATTTTAACCAAACTTTCACACATCTTTGGCATTGGTCTATATATGGGTTTTGTGAAGTTTTGTTGAAATCGGAAAACGTATGTGTGTGTTATGCGTGCGTGAAAAAACACATGAATTTCAGTACATTTTGTTTTGTTTCCACACATTCATATAAAAATCAATTGCTGCGCGTTAGTCGGGTAAAAACTCAAGAACGTCTCGACGGATTTGAATGACTTTTTTGTTGTTTTGTTTGGTTGAATCAGGGATGGCTTTTAAAAAAAATTGAATTAGCTAAATTTTCAACAGGTGGCACTGTAGGCATGTTTCGTTTTTCATCTATCTCCTTTAATAAATATATATCAAAATGAGTCTCATTCTGTTCGAATTGATGTTCTTTTAATGCGTGAACCGATTTTGTTTCTGGAAATTTCAAATGAAAGGTGACGTCAACACCAAGGTTTGTATTGATATACGGTCGTTGTATGTTTATTGGTTATACGAGTTATAGGCATTTTAGTGATCAGTCCTGTGTTGTCGACATGCGAAACCCCTCAATCGATTTAAATGAAATTTTGTGGATGTGTATGGTTGGTTGCAGCTTAAAGGATATGATTAGTTTTGGGCCCGATAGGTGGTGCTGCTGTCAATCTCCGAATCCACTCAACTAATTTCAATGACATTTTGTGGATGGTTATGTTTGGATCCAGCTGGGAAGATAGAATAGGATAGCATGGGCTTCATCGTTAAGCACAATGTTTTTGGACAATCGCGTTTCGGGATGTACTCGGTCGAATGGCAGAAGCGAGGATTGCCGATCGCCCACATTCTGCCTTGGTTGATTTGGTTAATTGAGAAAATCTGACCGAACCAACTCAATTCAATCAGTAGCACGAAAAAAAAGGGTCATGAAGACGACCCGGAGGAATTCTATGAAGTGCTTTCTATGCATTGAACTTTATTTGATTCCAAAGGAGATTCATTCGTTCAATAGAGAGGTTCCACTTTATCAAAAAATGTTTAAAAAATGTAACAAAATTAATTTTAGACGGTACGAAGTTCGCCGGGTCAGCTAGTATTTAAATAAAATCTAAGGAGGTATTAAAATATTGTGAGATTGTATTATATTTTAATATTCCATGAGTTTCTAAGAAGCAAAAGACGTATTAATTTGAGGTGAAAGTATTATATTTGAATCTGCAGTTTATTTAATTCGAATACAAATGTATTCAAATTTTTTAATTTTTCAATATAAATAATTTAAAATTAACTACTTTTCCATTGGCACCCATCTTTCTCTACATTTCAGACATATTTTCTAATAGCAGACATTATTTAAAATGAATAAATCTTTTACTAGTTGTTTAATTTGAATACATGCTAAATATTAAATTTGAATATTTTCTCGGCGTTGTTCCTTTATACAACTCCAATACTGAATTTTACGACCGGATTTTTAACCGTCTGTAGATTGCATATTCCCTCACTTCAAAAAAAAAAAAAAGAGAAAAAAATTGTAAGTTATAAAAGTTTCACACTTAAATCAAAAGTTCTGATATTTGCGTTCATTTTAATCAACGAAAATTTTTAGCAATGAGTTTTCTTATTGTTGGCTGAGTTTATGTTAAAAAGATTATGAAATAGCTTTTATGTAGTTCATTTCTGATACTCATAGTAAGGTTTATCGTTTCGACTTCGAATATTATAATAATAATTGTTTTAATAAGTAATTTGGGACAATTAGAACCAGGACGATGCCCAAAAATTAAGTTTTGAAATATCAAGCTCTTGCCGCAAATGTATCTATTCTTTCGTATAGAACTTAAAAAACATATTAATACTAACGGACATTGACCTTTAAGAACTAAACCCCATAAAACTGACTCCCGTAGGTGCTGTGACACAAATGAGAGTGAAACAGTTTTCCACTTAAACCAACCATCAATTTTTGCATAGTTAGGATCTTAGGATATAGATCCTTCTAAATGGTTAAAGAGATAACTCTTCATAGGTTCATAGGTTTTCAGTTCGACCAAATAACAATCCACCACCTTTGTCCAGGGAAGCTGATTTTTTAGCGTTTGGAACTCTGAAATAGTATGAGAGCTTGTTTTAGTCGTTTTTGAGGACAATTTGTTTTGGTAATGTACAATTTGCATGTTACTTGTTTTTTGCCAATTTTATATGCTGGAAATCGAAATTAGAATGTTTTAGCAGGGTTAGCCCAAGCATTGGAATATTAATATATATTTAAAACAGGCCTCGCCATCTTAGAAGAAAAGTATTTAATTTTTTTGCTAGGTTTTGAAATACTAGATGGCATCTCATGCCAGTTTGCCTGAAAAACAATTCAAACGATTCTCCGGCCAGCGATCAGAGCCAATGAATTTCATCCTTCGCATGCCTAAGCCCAGCTTGATTTTTTTTTCTTTATTGCTGAAGGAATTGTTTTTTTCTTAATCGAATGGAAAATCTTATATAATATCCTGCTCTTTCCTAAGCAATTATTATAAACAAACCACCCTCTTCCCGCCCTTGTTCCTCGCGGGACTGCCCTCAAGCATTACATCGAAATGTTGTCAAATGTCACGGGCTTAATTGTTTGAAACAATCATGTTTGCTAGCTTATGCATTGAATTCAGTTGTCGATCACGTTGCTTCTTCAAGATGGGATTGTTATCGTGGCTAAACCCAACCACTTCATTGACAGCGTCCACGGTAGTGCTCTTTTTTCAGAGTCCTTAGATATCAACGATCTGACCTCCTGCGTTACCAATAGCAGCCTACAATCGGTCGCTTATAATGAGTTCCAGAAATGTTCCTATAGTCTACGACATTCACAGGAGTCTATACGATGTCCATGCGAGGAAGGATGCTGTGGATGTTTGTTGCCTTTAGGTAGAAGCACCAGTTTTTTCTCCCACATTTTCGATTTCTCTTACCAGAAACGTAGAACATAGGTTTCTTATTTATTTAAGCTGAGTATTTGAAGGGTGTTGATATAATGGATGTGAACAAAAGTGTTGTAAAGATGGCGCAACATTTTAAAAAAAGCCTGGAACTGTCAGTCCTAGTTAGAACCATCCATATACAAGTATATGTTGTCAGTTTATTTGATTTTTATTTACATAATATGCTGCTAATGGGAACAATTGGTTTAAGTATGCTGCCTTTGGAAGGCGGTCTAAAACTACACAGAATATGCCCAGTTCCGTACATTCAGAGAACAGAATCATTGGCTCTAGGCAGTGGTCCCAGACTGTGAATACTGTTCCCACCTTTTTTTATCAGCGAAGGCAATAATTTTCCCCTGTAAAATCTGCCTTTATTTTAATATGAAAAAAATAAAAAAAAATTTAAGTAGTTTTATAACTGTCTTCATTAACAAGTAAATATACATATTATGCAAGGATCAGTTAGCTAATACTATAAAAACCTAAAATAAAATAAAGAACTTCATTTAGAAATAAAAATAAATTTATAAATTAAAACAAAATTAAAAAATCAGAAAATTCTTACGTAGACGTTCGATGGGCTGTTTTCTTTCATATTTAGTGAGAACATTTCAGTCTGAGTACCTACACTTTGAAATTTATTTGCGTTTAAATTTTACTTTTAATCAATTTAAGTTTCAAGGAGATTTTTGATTATTTCCCCTTTTTTTAGCTTTCCCCTCGTTTTCCCCTTTTTCATTGAAAAAGCGCCAAAATTGCCGCTTTTCCCCTCAATCTGGGAGCTCTGGCCCTAGGTGGTCACTAATCCTTTTCATTTCGATCGAATGTTGTACTGTTTTCTTAAAAGCATTAGTACCATTTATTATTATTACCATTTAAATCATTTATCATGGAAAAAGAGGAGCCGATTGAAATTTTCCATCGTTCAGATATCTGAAAGGTTTTATGAAGGTTTCTCAAGTGACATCGCTGCATGCCTAGGACAGCAATTTAAGCAATCAGAACATGGAAACATGGAAATTCGAGAAACGTTGGCAAACAAAAGAACAACAACAGCGCTATAACTATTCAAAGAAGTGTCAAGTCGTATTCATCACTGACTAGCAAGAGAAATACCCGCGATGAAAAAACATGCTCTCCTTACAAGCGTGTACAAAGTTTCGCTGGGCGCATTCCTCACTTGGCTGAAGGTTCACACGTACCTCTATAAAGGAATCCCAAAGATGATGCCAAGCGAATTAGGTCACCAACAACGTCAATTGATAAGTACTGCCACCGACAAAGGTGCTGCAATTAATTTACATCTCACACGAGTAGCAGAGTGTGTGGCACTGGCAAGGCAACCAGTAGTAAATTGATGCAAATGTACGAAACGAAACTATCGCACTTGTTGCATTGTTGTATTTGCAATCCATGCCACAGCGACAGCACAGCCCCAGCATTCCACACATCCACACGTTCTCATGTCCGCACATGCATGCAATTTATTCCATTGTGCAGAGCATTTGATTTCGTTTCGCAGCTCTTGCCCAGGTATACGAAGTACGAGTACGAGTAGTAGGCAGGCAGCCGCTGTGCTGCTGGCTGTAGGCGATTATTATTGAAACAATGTTCCCACCCTCCATTAGCATTAGCATCTAGAATTGAGGACTAAATCACCTAAACAATACAATGAAAATGATTCGAGTCGCTGTTTTCAGTTTCACTGGTGCCAGATGCGAGCTGAGCCGCGAAACTGATGCCTTATTGTGCGCCCGTTCAAAGTTTCGCGAGAAAGTCTAGATATTGTTAGATACCTTGGAAGTTGGAATGCGTACCCGTTTCTAATGCACGGCCTATTGGGTTTTGAGGTGACACTACGACTTGGTATGCCTGATGGGTCCCACGCGCCTGTCCCTTGACGCACACAGACATTTCCATGTCAGAATATTAATGGGTTAGCAATAAATGTCGGGTGGGGAAAGGAAACTGACTTGACATGTGTCAAATTGGTATAACCGCATGCCTAGAACGCCCATTCACGTTTGCCGAGCGCAATGCGGCAATTTCTTCGCCAACTGACCCCATCAAGCATCGGTCGTTGATGGGGAACAACAAAAGAAAATTGCACCGCACGATCGAGCATTTTAAATCACTGAAGTTCTCTCATACGTACTCGTACGTCGTACACTGGCAATGGCAACATTCCTTGGCAGCAGGTGTTTAGCATAAGTAATTGATATTCCCCGGCTTGCTATAGAATTTCTATGCTTTACCACTTGCGCGTTGCGCGTCGTTTTGCTGGCTTGTTGGTCGTCGTCGCCACAGTACCTCGCAGGTCTCAGGTGTGTAATGGAGTCAAACCTGTCTTGGAACTGCTCCTTTTTTGCTGGTGCTCCTTTTGATGCAACAAGTCGAGCGGTTAATCTGGCTGCTTTCCTCGATTTGGTTCTGTAGCGCCCTCTCACTACCACCAAGCCAATTAAATCAGAAGCTTATGTTCCCATAAAATGGGAATTAAGTCGAACCGCTTGCGATTTCTCATAATTTTAACTCCCTTTGAGTACGAGTACGAGTACGAGTATGTGTGCGAGAAGAATTTGAACGTCACTTATATTTTTGTGCTCTCATCTTAGGGACGATGCGATCGCGCGATCTATTCCGCGACATGATTTGTTCGTATGGCGCACTGCATATACTTTCTGCGATGCAATGGTGAATTAATGCGAATCCAGTTCAGGATGCTAACTAGTCATCGCAGCGTCCCCATCCCTACCATTACTATCAGCATTCTGGTCGTAAATAGTTAAGTGCGTTCTGGGTCTTAAGCACCGTTCATTATGAGGGCACAATCATTTGTTGCTGGGCTACGACCTATGGGAAGATGTACCCGATCCCGATCGCTTAATTGGCTTCTGAAATTGAATCATGTCTCAGGAGGCAAATGATGTACGCAGAGACACTTTGTCAATCATTAGGTCGCGTGTGTTAAATAAGTCGTACTGTATTCAAGTTGTTTGACTTGTTTGGCGGACCGCGTCTGCATTGGTTGAGCATTATCCTGCGAAGGTATGTAGAAAGTATCCCTAAGTATGTTATGTCTGACAACAACATTATATGCAAGAGTCTAACGAGGCATTTTTGTCGGAAAAACCGCTTTTGACATTTCTTAAAGTTTTTTTTCAACTTTTTAAGATCTTCCTAAGAACGGCTCTTGTGGCTTGGGAGCTATATTCCAAATTTTATATGAAAAAAAAAAACAGCTCTGACTTATTGACAGTCTGAGAACCCCCTCAACCAATCATGCATCACCAAATAAGTTTACTTAAATAAATCTGAGCCCAACAATCTCTGCTCTTAGCAATAATACGATTCACACATTTTTTCCGGTAGATGTCGTGTTTTCAATGTGTTTACATTCTTGTCGTAATGACCAACAGTCACAAAACTCATCAGCTTATGATTAATTAATTGAAACACTGTAAGCTGCGAAATCTATCGAAAAGTATATGCAGTAATGGAAAATCCATCACAGAAACCAAATAATCTAAAGTTTTAGAGGTTGGAATTGAATTTTAATCCCTATTTTAGTTTTAGTTCAAGTCGAAATGCACAGCGGCGAAGACTGCGCAAAAAATCCAAAGGCTTCAGTAAAACACAAATTACATTTTAAGGTTTTTGTTTTCACTGCGCCACCTCTCGCGAACGTCTGACAAACATCCGAGAGTGTAAATGTCATGAAAGAGCTTCTCAATTGGCCGCATAAAATTGTAGATCTTTTCCATTAGTCCTAAAAAATAAAAACTCACACGAATGGTTGTGAGAAGCTGGACCTGTTGCGCCAACTATTTATTTATTTCATTTCATTTCACTTTTGGCAATGCTCTTCTATAGGCCTTGATCCTCCAAATAAATGAAGAGGAATAATTTTCAACTATTTCTTACAAAAATAATGTGAAATCGGGACTTCCATATACAATTTGACATCAAGTACTTTAAAGACATTGGGGACGTTCAAGTATCTAGTTTAGTAAGTCTGACAGCTGTCTGACTAGATGTATCTCGGTTTTGATTGGCTGAAATCGGTAATATGAGCAGATGTTTCAGTTGACGTTTATGGAGTGGTAGCCGGCGAATCTATAGTCGAGAAATTCGTGGCTGAATACTAAGTTCGACAGTACTGACAGTTCGTTCGGCTGACGTAGAAAAAGTGACGCTCCCGACCAATCTTGTTTTTGCGTTTAGGTTACATCTCATCCAGAGCAATCTAGTCGACTTAAGATAACTAGATTCTTGAATGTGCTCATTCTATCTTGACTACATTATAAAAACTTACGAAAAAACAAGAAATAGTTCAGTTCTTTCAGAAGAGTTTCGAGCTCGACGAAGAATCTATTTTTGAACTTGATATCAAATCAAATATATAGCCAACCCAGAGGATATTGGTGAATGGCGAGGCAATCTCTACGGATTATTTGCGACACTTTACGAGAATCTTTTCAGACTTCAGAGGGTCTGAATCGCTGCTCATTTATACAAAGTTTAACTATACCAACTCGATCAAAAAAATCCCTTAAGAGAAGAGAAGGGTTAGAAGTACACGCTCAAAAATTGATCCTAACCGAGTGCGATTTTGCTCTTTAAAAAAATGGGTTAAAATTATCTAAGTCTCTGTTGAAAACAACGAACATTCTTTGTTATATGCTATCGAGATAAAATGGTTGACAGTTGTTGCCAACGAAGTTTCTAGATTAATATCAAACAAACAAAGTAAGTTGGATAATTTCTATATAAAGTTAATTTGTTATTTACGACCGCGAAAGTTTGGAGGGGAAATTGATTAATGGGTTATTTTGAAGCGAGTTTTAAACAAGTTGACTCAGTTATGTTTTATTCACTAATGCACATGTGCAGAATCCACTGCACAGCAGGATTAGAATACACATGTTTATATTGATATAGCTACAAGTAAATTTTGCACTATTTCTATTCTATTCTATTTCTTAATTTGCTGTATAATGTATAACTCTATAGAAGCTATTTTAAAATTATAAAACGTACTAGGCAGTCCACGTGAAATCCAATTTTTCAGACAATTTTTCAAAATTAAACTTCCCATGTGAAAATTTCACTAAGCAATTACGCAGTTCGAGAGAAAAATAGCTGATTCAAAAACTGAGTTCGAGGTGGCGACAGTAAGGGGTCTCGCCATAGGTCTTTTACTTGTAGGTTTTAGAAATTTATTTGATTTTTTTAAGAGAATACTATTCGTTTTTCGCAATTGTAAACTCTTTTTTTTTATTGTGTTTGGAGGTGTGGAGGTTCACTGGAAGTGAAAATCATCGATTGCACCGCTAGTACGCGAGAGATGCTTCTGCAATAGTGAGGGACTTTAAACCGATCTAAAATACCCCCCGGGGGCACAGGCTTTTGTCATCCCGAATGGAATTGCACTTAGCCGTTCGGATAATCGGCAATATATTTTTTAATTATTTGAAAAATTTTAAAAAGAAAAATCCGTCGTTTGTCGAACTTCTGAACTTTTTGTTTAATAAATATTACAGAAGTTGCGTTAGCTAGTTTTTATATATCAAGAGATTTTAATAGCCTTAATCTTCTGGTTACATTGTCCGTTTGTAATAATTTAGTTATTTCTAACGTGGTTGAGAAGCCTACTTCTGTTTATTTGAGCAACTTTTTTTTTTAAATTCTTCTTCGCCCATTTCAATATTAAGATCTGTACGTTATTATTATGTGATATTGGTTGCTGAACTGCAACCTTTCGGTCTATCATAAGAGCTCCCCTCACTTTATAATCCCTTTCGGAATTATTTTAGAGGTTTTTGTACCCTTGTTTCTTTTTGGCAGAAGAAATCCGTCCTATAGCACTCACTCTAGTCCAGTTTCTTTTAATAATCTTCGGATGAGAGCTGGCTGCAGTGACAGGTTTTCCTCATCAGATAATTCATAATTGGTATTTCAGTCTTTTGTGGATCAGTGCCCCACAAAGATCTGTATGTAGATCAGCGTTGTTTTTGTACAAAGGTGCATTGACTTTGTTCCTTTGTAATTCATTTTGAAAGATCTGAGTTTTTTAGAAATTCGTTTGGCGTGGTTATGCACACCACTGGGGCCGGAAGTACCATACTCATTTCCGAATTTGGTTGCATAGCAATAACGTTTTGTAGTTGGACAGGGATGAATGTCTTCCAATAAGCCAATACATGCATCGCATTATTCACAAAAAGTTATGTTCTCAATTTGTTTATTTCAGCTGTTTTCTTTTTCTGTTATTTTACCAGCGTGAAAGTTGAATATTGAAGTATTTCGTTTGAACTCAGTCAATCTGCATAAATTTGTCCACGCTGAATAAAAAAGGGGGAAAGAAGCTTAAAAAATGGGGGGAAAAAAATAAAAAAATTCTTGGAAACATAAATTGTTTAAAAATAAATTAAGGGTAAAACTAAAACGTATTTTCATTAGGAACAAATTTCAATAAATGAATTCATGATTAAATGTGAATGAAAATAGCCCATCAAACGTCAACTTAAGAATTTTTGTGTATCTGAATGCATTCATTATTTTTGATATTGTTAGTAGTTATACGTGCTAGCTACGAATGTAAACGAGCCGTGTAGTTCCTCCTTAGAGAAGCTGACACGTTGTCGATTGTCCTGTCATATTAACTAACCTTAATATTAGAACACTTTTGACGTTTCGAAACGTGGTTTGTTCTCGTAGGTTTTTACACTGTACCTTGAAAGGTAACACCAAAAAAAAAAGAGACTAACGTAAGTTAAAATTTGTTAATTATATTAACATCAAATTATATGCACGGAAAAAATGTAAAGATCAAATCAAGGAAAATAAGCGCAGAATCACGAAAAGTTTGTCTAGTTTTAGAGCTTAGCTAAGGATTTACTAATTCACGACTTTTTATTCGCAATTCTAGAAACTGTACGAAGTGAAGATATTGACCCTCAAAAGTCGCGAATTAACACTTTTCATTATAAATAATGCGATCAAACGAGAAATACATATTGCCATAACCGATCGCAATCTGACACAAATAGTTATCAATTTGCTATTAATATGGGTTGTGAATTGCAAAAAAAATCGTAAATTACCACTTTTGTGTTGTAAATTACGATTTCCTCCCTTAGCAAATTACAACCATTTAGTCCTGAATAGCAACTCAAAAGTGTTGATTTGCGGACAAAAGGGGTAGATTTACCACTTCAGTAGTTGCAATTTACGAATTCGTAATGGTAAATTGAATCTTTTTTTTATCAATTTGCATTTCATATTTTGCAATTTACGATTCTTGAGTAGTGATTTGAGGCATCACCGTATTAAATTGAAATTGTTTTATCGTGAAATTAGAAAACTTTATTCTCAATTTACAACTTATATCTTATGATTTACAAATCAAAATTCGTAGGTCAATTATTTAGGTTATTTTCGAATACATATTTGAAATCACATTTTATAATTTGTTTCCTCCTGATATCCATGAAAAGCATACGGCGCCATATCGACCGGAGACAACGGGATTTGTCTGGGGTGGTGTTTTTCGGTCTATGCTAAAATTTAAAATACAAACAAATTATTTAGAAGAACTTGCCATTGATACGAACATTTACAATCGTTTTCAATTACATATGATATTTTAGATTCCATTCCAATTTAAACTTCTTTCTAATAGCCCTAGCTACTTCATTTTTTTTGTTTCATTCAATATGTACTTACAAGATATATTCCAAAATTCTTTACAATTTGTTGGTTAGTACACTCACTATCACTACGAATGAGTTATTCTTATAAATAACTGCTTTAAGCAAAGATTGAATACCGACTGTCTGACTCTAATGAAGCCAAATGCGCATGGTTGGAGCTGTCCATGCAGAAAATGAAAGGACTTAAAATGATTTCTTTACATGGACCATGGACATGCTATGACGTTTCGTTTTTGTCGGCTGCCTGTGCGCACAAAAATTCCACCATCGGGTAGTTAATTCCATGGAAATTACAAAAAAAAATATTTTGTAATTCACGATTTCTCTACGTCATTTTACGTTTTCAATTTACATGTGTTAAATTATTATAAGATTTCATTGATTCATCACTCAGTGTTTGTAAATCAGCAAATACATTTTGCAATTTGCGATTGTGAAGTAGTGCTTGAGAAATTGACCCATTGAAGTGGTAAATTGCGCCAAACAATATCGTAAATCACTACAAATAAAAGAAGCTCGAATTAATACTTGTAATCGCAAAATTCAACAAGCAGAATTTTGTATTCTACGCCGTTTTCAATGTCGAATTACGAATTTTTATATCAATCCAAGAAAAAATCGTTGTAATTTGCGACAAAGATATAATTCGTGAATTGCAACTCAAAATTTTGCAATTGGTGATTTTCAATTCTTTCCGTGTGAATTATTTAATAAAGGAATATGTAACTCATCATCATATGGAAATTCGTGTTTGAGTTAACAAAAGGTCTCTGTTGTCGCCAATTTGCTCCAACAGACATTATGTTTAATGGAAAACGAAATTAGTGTACCAATGTTTATTTTTATGTTATACACTTATTTGAAGCTTGTTAATGAAAATGGATACATTTTTTAATTTGTTCATGCAAATTTTACTTAGGGGAGAAATGGAAATTTTTTTCGAATTTAGAAAACAGTCTTCAAAGTCTGGGACAGTGCTTTGGCAGGCATAAGCTTCTCCAATCCAATACATGTTGATGAAACTATAGTTTTGTTTGACGTGAGCCCTAGGGCACACTAGTGCACATTGGGTTGACCCTAATGCGTTCGGTATAGCACTGAACTCGCCCTGGTACTGAAAACCTGTGTTTGGCATGACTTCTATTCTATTCTTACCCCGACAAATTAACTGGGGTCACTTCAGGGCAAAACTGCGGTGCCGAGTTTGCTGTCATCACGCTTGCTAATATTTTCAAACTCATGATCTATATTCCGAAGGCTTTTATCAACTAATTGCATTATGACAAACTTAAATTCTGAATTGAGTTCACTCGTTTTTATCAATAATCGGAAAAAGTGTTACCAAAAGATAAATATTTGTCAATGTCAAAAACTGGCAACATTTTGCGTTCGATATAGAAGCATTCACCTACCACAGATGCCAACACCCAGTGGTCCCAGTATCGCGACATCATCAAGGAGGTAGCCGAAACCACCTTAGGGTACCAGCCACCTCAGAGAAAGAGCTCGTGGTATTATGATAAATGCGTACGCCGGTAAAAGGTGACAGAAAATGCACATATGAAGACGCTGCAGCGCAAAAAAAGGTCAGCGAGGGAAGAGTATCGAGCCAGGAGGAGGGAGGAGAAGAAAATCCTGCGTACAAAGAAGAGGGCCTACGCAGTCACCCAGCTTCAAGACCGGAACGCATACTCTTCGAAACAGTGATGGAAACATAGTCACCGAAACGCAGGGAATAGTAGATGTGTTTAAGCAGCACTTCCAGCAGCTGCTAAATGGGCATCATGTAGAGAGAGTGGCAGGGCAAGAAGAGAACCCACGTCCAGTCAATGAAGAACCAGTTCCACCACCCAGTATAGAAGAAGTTGGCTTAGCAATAAAAAAGCTTAAGAACAACAAGGCCGTCGGCTCTGATGGTTTACCAACGGTGCTCTTCAAATACGATGGTGATGTTTTGGTAGGGCGCATGCACTAAATCATCAACCAAGTATGGGTGGAAGAAAACGTGCCCGACGACTGCACTGTCAGCTCCATATGCCCCATCTACAAAAAAGGCGATCCTATGTCTTGCAAGAACTATCGAGGCATATCCCTGCTTAATGTCGCATATAAGATCCTATCCAACGTACTGTGTGAACGTCTTAAACCGTTTTGCAACACACTAATCGGCACGTACCAGTGTGGCTTCCGGCCCGGCAGATCGACTATAGACCAAATTTTCACACTAAGGCAACTCCTGGAAAAGACCAACAAATTTCAAGTCGAGACATACCACTTATATTCATCGACTTCAAAGCCGCGTATGATATTATACATCGTCAGGAGCTCTATATGGCGATGGCCGAATTCGGAATCCCGGCAAAACTGTTTCAGTTGTGTCGCATGACACTCGAAAACACGCGATGCAACCTGCCAGTTCTGCTTTATTGCGCCGAGTGCTGGACGATAAGCAGGAAGGGAAAGCTGATACTGGGCTCCTTCGAAAGAAAAATTCTTCGGCGGATTTTTGGTCCTGTGTGCGAGGAGGGCGGATGGAGGAGAAGAACTCCAAAAGGCCGAAATACGTCGACTACATTGGCTCGGCCACATCGAGCGAATGGACAATAATGCTCCAGCTAAGAGGTTCTTCGAATCCCAGCCGCCAGGTTCGAGACGAAGACCGAACCTCCGTTTCAAAGTTAAGTAAAGTAAGTATAGAAGCCGAATTTTCAGGGTTTTTGACAGGCGTGCAAATTAGCTGACACTTCTCAGTGCACACTAATGGGCACTAGTGCTGCACTAGTGCACGTCAAACAAACTTTATACCTATCAGTTCTAAAACCTGGTAAAAAGAGAGTTTTGCTCTTATTGCGGACGCTTATTTCGTTTGTCCGTACTTTTATGAGAATGACGTTCAGCATCACCAGTGATCGCTATACAGAACGATGCCAACCCATTTATTTTGGCTCAAATTGAACGGTATGGAGGAAGACGACATGTGGTTCCAGCAGGACGGGACTAATTGCCACATAACAGACGTCACGACGGGCATTCTGCATGAACGATTTAAGGTCTCGCAGAGGTGACCACCAAGATTGTGAGATCGTGCGATTTGACGCCCGGTTGATTTTTCCTTTTGCGGTCTTCAAAAGTCACAGGTTTATTTCAATAATCTGCAAGCGACCGATGCCCTTAAAGCCAACCTCACCAATGTAATCGCTCAAATCCCGCCGGATCTATTCGGCAAATTGCTTAAAAATCCGAGTCTTGTGCCATATTTAAACTATGTCCCATTCCATGCGTTATGGCATACATCAGACCCTGCAAAGAAATTTCGTTCATACCTCACAGATAGATTGTTTAATTCTATTTCAACATCGACCCGTCCTTATTGGAAAAGCCTTTATCTTTTTATCAACAGGTAGGCTTCCAAGAGCTTAGCTAGCTTTGAGGAACTCAGCATTGATTGTTGTGCAACCCCATGTTTCGGGTTGCCAAAGGTTTCCCATAGCGACTTTATATTTTCTCTCTATCTAGTATAAAGTCATATGCAAAAGCACTCATCATTCAACTACCTCAAGATAGGTGCAGTAAATTTCTAAACTAATTTCATTACCACCTTTTACATTTCTGATGGTTCTCTGCAAATATGCAGCTCCATTTTTAATTGTATCCCCACGTACGTGTGTCCTTTTCCACTCTCGCAGTGAACATTGAATTAGCAAACAAATCAATAAGCTGTAATATGTTGAAGAAATATCGCCTCAAGGGGTTGCATAATTGCATAATTGCATTTTTCGTTCAAATACAAAACCCACTCCATATACGCTGAGCGCGGTTTTTCTTCCCCTAATGAACTTGCGTCCGCTTCGTCTCACATGTCAATAATATGTTAAATGCGCACTCAAGTCTGTGCGTATGTGTGGAACGGTGGCTTCCAGGAATACACAACTAACAAAGCAAGAAACCTTATTTTGTCCTCGCACGGCTCACAGATGCGAAAGCATCTGCTCCACTGCTTTCGCCGTGTCCCCCGCTGCAGATGGACGCAGATACATTCCTTCGTTCCCCGGTGTTGCTACTTGCATTTGTTTAGCAGTTAGAGCTTGTCATTCCTCGTAATGGATCCGGAAAGGTGAATATCGCGTTCGCAAAGCCATGATAAATCTATTAATATCCATGATGATGCTGGAGAAGAAAAGTATCCATCCGGTTTTTTAAATGCAGTTGAACCTTGGCTCCTGCAAATGACTTGGTGTTATTTTATTTTCCTCCCTTTTATTATTTTTTTTTTTTTTTTTTTTTGTATTTGTTTCTTTTTTCCGCTCTATCATCCCATTCGCAGAACATCGCGCAACGCGCAAGCTGCAAGATGATGAAGCCATGAAGGTCGTTGGAGCCGTATGCGCCGTGATGGCGGAGGAGGCCACAGCCAGCGAGATGCTGCGGATAAGTATAAGTAGGGATTGCGCGTGCCCGAGTCAGTACGAAGTTTCGTTCGGCTTTCAGTCGGCTCGGCTGTTGGCTCGTTTGCTCCGCTGCTCTTACTCTGCAGCCGATCGTGTGGCGATCGCGATCTTTTCGCTGCTATGGTTAACTGGTGGTAGATGTATCTCTTTCTGGTTATACGCAGTGCACATAACACATGCAATGTTATTGTTAGTGTGTTATTTGCTGCCCAGCCTACACAATTTGTTCTACTTTACGTCTTGTCGGCATTTTCTCGATCCGGCTGTTGGTTTTTTTAGCTTCATTTCGATAGCTACGCAGATTATTTTATTTTATTTTTCACGGGCCTTCGACGTTGACATTTTAAAGGGACGGACTACATCAATTAGGCTGGTTCTTTTCGGAAATGTCATGAGTCATGTGGTTTACTGCAAATAGACTCAATTAGGAAGGATATTCTGTTATCGGGACTTCCGGCGGGCGGCCGTTGCGTTTCCTATGCATTCCCGAAAGATTTTCTTTTTTCCATTTTGTATGTTTTAAAGGCAGAAAGTTCTTTGTCATGCAAATGCTTTACCTGATCTTGGTTTGGTAGTTACGAGCAAACGTCGCCGACCTTCTGAAGTTTTACCTATTTATTGTTTGACATCTTGTTGCTGGCTCTCTCGCTGAAGGTTGTATTTATTGTTTTCGGCGTGTGGGCGACTTACATCGTGTTATTGAAAGGAGCCTCGCATATTTTCGTTACGTAGAGTCTAATTTATGTGCAATAGAAGCGTTAATTTGAATTTTAAGTTTGGCTCCAGTGTGGTGTTACAATGGTAAGCAACGTTTTTGATTTGTTGTTCGTTTTGATTCTCTTTTAACTAATGACACGGTTGCTGCTTTTATTGAATCGTCATTTAACACACGAGCTACATATGCCCAATTTGTGTGAAGTACATCATGGCGATGTCATCATTTCGTAGGTGAATCTTTGATTAGATCGAAATTTGCGTATATTGGGCATTTAGAAGGAATTTGGATATTGCGAATATATTTGGGGCTCTTTTGGCTAAACTGCCACTTATAATGTTAATCGGGGAGGCAGTTTTTACATTTTTGAATGGATAATCTTGACCAAGAAGATTATTCAGTGGCTAATGTAGATTTCATGTATTTATTTGCATAGAATTGAAGTAAAATCGAGCGTGATTCAAATACGCAAGTGAGCAGAACCTGTCTTTCTTTTCGAATCATTGGCATACACACAGATTAGAGAAGAGTTTATTCGCAGGAGGACGTGTCGTGTGTTTTAGGAGAGGAATAGTCACGCCTTGTCCAAAATATGTATTTTTAGTTCGACAGTTCGCGGTTTTTCTTCCCCTAATGAACTTGCGTCCGCTTCGTCTCACATGTCAAAAATATGTTAAATGCGCACTCAAGTGTGTGCGTATGTGTGGAACGGTGGCTTCCAGGAATACACAACTAACAAAGCAAGAAATCTTATTTTGTCGAAGAGGGCAATACGTTCCTAATACTATATACAGTTACGAATATTTAACCAAATATTTTTGTTCTATTTTAGAGTGCTCGTAGGCTTTACTTACCATTCCCTTTCTTTCTTTTTGTTGTAAATAACCCGCTTTTAATTTACCGCTCCGATATAACACACGAAGCTCACTCTCAGGTGCGTATACTTATTTAGGCAGTTCTTCTACTCGGATTGAACTGAGGCTCAATTCAAAAGCCTTTCCGATTAATCGTCTGCCGTCAGCTATGTGCGAGCATTTTTTCCGTCAAATCAACCGAGGATGTCTCTATCCGCTTTAGGTATTTAGAGTACAGACTTCTGTGCGATAAAGCAGAACTGAGATGATCAAAGATCTTTGCTGTTCGAAAAAGGACTTATATTTGCCATATAACGTACCGCTCCTTCCTTTCTAAATTTGCTCGAAAAATCGCCTTCATTTCCAAATTGGAATTCTTAAAACTATTATTTGTCAGTTGTACACTAGATCTTAATGACTTACTTTTGGCTAGACCCTTGATTATGTTTCCAGTTTTTAAACCCGAAGACGACTTCAGAACGAAAAGGGAAATTTTATGGTTTCTGATGTGTAATTTCACTTAAAGCGCCTGGCAACACTGCTTCGAAAGAGAATTTGTCACTTATTTCCTCAGTATTATGGAGTTTTGGCAAAAAGGACAACCTTTCCAACAATATCCATCTACACAGATGGATCAAAGGTAAAGGTTGGCTTTGCCTCGAGATCCTACTCTCAAACAGTCTGACTATCCAGTTCAATTATAGACATGCAGATATTACTTCTAACATAGACAGCCAAGTGACAATAAAAGCGTTGAAATTGAAGCTAAGCTTGCAAGTCGCACTGTAAGAATTTGCTGGGTCACCGGATACGAAAAACTTCTCATGGAACACGAACACAATCATTTTGGCTGATGAATTTGCAGACTATTTCTTGCAGCAAGTGGCTGAAATAATTCACACATGTAGCATAACAACTAATACGTGTCATGGTAGTCCTGTAAGCGACTCAAACTATGTGGGAGAAGTATAGTGTTTAGAAGTGGAAAACATACTTCAGCGTTTAAATGCATCAAAGTCCAGGGGCTCACGGCATTAGGCCGCGTGATCTAGAGGAAAATGCGCAAATTGTTGCTCCTATAATCATTAAATTTATTTATTTATTTATTTTTGACACTTCAATAGTTCCGACAAAACATAGAGAGGTTGTCGTTAGAACGATATAAATAAAGGCGATATAAATAAAAGGATGCAATATCAAAACTATCGGCCTATAGCGATTCTATCGGTGGTTGAAAAGATTATGGAGGAAATGGCTGCAGATAGAGTATGGAAATTTGTTTAAAAACACTGTATATTAAGCAAATTCAAAATACGGATTCCAGAAAGACAAAAGAACGAATCGGCTTCTTGGTAATTTCGCGAATTAGATATTTACCAGCCTAGGTAAAAATTTGCATGTATCAGCTCTTTTCCTGGACTTTGGTAAGGCATTTGATACTTTCGACCACACAAAACTAATAGTAGCGGTTGAGAAAACTGCAATCAGAGAGAAATTGTCAGAATGATTGAAGCTTGAAGGACTATCTTATAAGACAGATCTTCAGAGTAAAAATAACTGATTGCTGCAGCAAAAATAAAATTGTTTATTATGGTGTACCTCAAGGTTCAAAACTCGGTCCATGGCTGTATTGCCATGCTGAATTATGCTTTGGGAAAGCATTCCTTTTGCTTTTGCAGAGGACAATTGCAGTCGTGGTTGAGAACTGTGCGGTAAAATTGCTAACGAGAAAGTTAAATATAATTTCGCGATGACAGCAGCGGTGGAATATTATGGTGACTAACACTTTAGAACAGCAATCAACCATAAATACAGAACAATACGACGAGCAGAGGGCTTTTATGAGCTTCCAAGTATATCTAACGTATATGGCAAGAGAAAAATTGTATGTGTAGGATACAAACTTCCGCAGTTTCTAATACATATTAACAATATTATTTGTAGACAAAAAGTTAATGAAACAATTTTTCCTTGAAACAATAACTTGGATATAACAATTACAGGAAAAAAAAAATCAAAATATGAAATATATATAGGAGGGGTATATGAAATTTAGTACATTATAAACAAAATGAATAACTAAGTTAAATATTAATTAATTTTATGAAACTTGTTCACTTTCACTTTAGTATTAAATATTTTTTGCAAAAAACCTTCTGAAGATTAGCTATTTTATGGCTTCGCAGATATTGAAACATACCACTGCAAATTAATAAAACAAATAAAAAAAAAATATTCCGCGATACTAATAATCATTTAAAGTGTCCAGGCTAAATTTTTCTAACTCACAATGGCGAAATTTTTCATACAAAATTGCATATTGTGACCGACAAAATATTTAGTGTGAAGGTTAAAAATGACTATTAACACCTAAGGCCCATTGTCATGCCACTATGTTGAAGAAGATGCAATGCAATCTTATGTTGCTCGAAATTTTTTGCACAAGTATAAGAATTCATTGGACAGATGCAAAAAATCAAAAAAAAAAATGTCCTGCAAACTTACCAGACGACACTTTGCTAATAACAAATTTTAGTCTCGATTTTAAATTTACGGAAGCTCACCATTGAAAAATCGGTATTGAAAATATAGCTATTTTGACTTAATAAAATTAAAAGACGAAACTACAGATTTTTATTGGACGTGCTCTTTATTACTTGAAAACTAGCTGTACCCGCCCGGCTTCGCCGGTGCAAAATGTGTTTTGAGAACAATTGATGGAAACAATTTTTTTTTTAAAAATTTGCTGTCTTGTCTTTTTTTTTTTTTTTAATAATCGCTGAAAGACAAATTATCGATAGACATTGCAGAAGTATAACGCGAGGGAGCGGTCTGCAATAGTTAGGGACTTGAGCCCGTATTTAAAAACATCCCAAAGACTGAGACCACTCTGCCTTCATGGCATTGCACCCGTTCGTTGGACTAATCAGCAACAATTTAATATTCTTTGGACAGTGAAAATGAAAGAAAATAACTTTATAATAGGTATTTAACTATTAATGTAACGCTTCTTTGTATTGCTACATAATTATCTATAACTGCCCGTGAATTCAACTCCCACTTTTCTTAAAGTTTGACCCTGTGACTTATTGATTGTCATGGCAGAACAAAACATTAATAGGAAATTGAATCCGTTTAAACTGAAATGGATAAATGCTGGGAATTATTTGTATTCTTGGTATAAATACCGTATCTCCTTTACCACACCCAGTTAAAATTAACGCATCTATAACGTTTTTCTGTAACGAAATCACTCACATTCTGGTACCATTACGAAGCTTGGGGGATTCAAATTGCGAAGTCACATAATGGGAACTACAACTTTAAATTCAATTTTATGAGCAAGAAGGCCATGGTCTGTAATGCTATTTAAAAACTCCACCGGGTAATTTACTGCCTCATCTTGATTGCTAATAGCATTTATAAATAGTACGACATGTATCACCAGGAATTTTCCCTAATATAAATCCCCTTATGTAATAATACCACGATCTGGTATCACTGGTACCTATACCTATTTGACATTTCTTTCTAGACACTTTATTTTGTAAGCAAACCTTTCCTACATATTTGCCTTTTCTTTTGTTTTTTTTTTCTTAGCAAACCACACAGCGTACTGCCTGTGTCTGTCTCCCTCTCCGTCACAGGAGTAAAAGAGATGTCAATATAATATTGCGCAGTTAGTATGTTTGATTTGAGAATGAATTGCATATCTACTCACTCATGTGAAAATCGTAGAACTGTTTCAAATTTTGCCTTTTTATTTAAAAACCTTTTAAGTTATCGAGTTATTGGATATCCTAAGTTGTACCTGCAGATGTCCTCTATAAGCTGGTTTTAACTATACTTTAAAGCTACCAGTATTTTCGAACGGAAAGTGTGACAAAGAAAAAATGAAACGAAAAAATAAATTACACTTGTCCAATTTTTTCCAAAATTTATAAAGACATAGAGTTGAAATAAAGTAGAGATTGTAGGCATAGCTATCCTCTATAGACCTGTGAAAAATGCAGCAGAATATATTAAGCCGTTTCTAAGATTTTTGCATTTGAATACATGTCGTCAAATTCAATCTTAGTCGAACAGAGCTACACCAATTTTATTTATATGATAAGTTGACCAAATCTGAAACTTGAACAAAGATTTATGAACTCTGGACAACAGTTGCATAAAAACAGTCGGTAATAATTTTGTGTTACACAACTAGTCGAGGGAAGGCTCAGTTCAAACAGAACATAAGCTTATACCGAGGTTTGAATATAAACACCGGGACATGACATAGTGGCTACTTAGACAGTAGCTCTTCCTCACAAGCAATACTAGTATCCTCAATTCGAGAGCTTGTACCAATATTCTCGATGTGCGTCCAACTTAATTTCAACGCCATAGATGAGACTGTGCGAGTTGAAGCAAAACCCAAAATAAAGACAAATGACTTTGCCACAAAGTTCAACCCGTGACTTGACTTTCTTATTTATTTTTGGTGGCGGTTATACAGTTCAGGGTGGATCACAGCCTCACCAACGAGCCCCTTCTGCCAGCTTCAACGACTGTACCTAGGTGTGTATTTTAAAATTATACCCATTCCTATAGGTAAACTCAGCACTGCACCTTTTATCGCGAATAAAACTCCGAGGTATTTAAATTTCTTCACTTACACTACATCTCTGCTTCGATGCAGGCGGTCACAAATCTTTTTATTGCGAGCTGACGTTTACTCTGGGTTGGCCAAGTCATTAGCGAAGCGCGAAGGAAACTTTCATTCGATGTTTTAAAGAAAACGATGTCTTTTTGAACTACCTCGACATATTGGTAAACTTCATGCGAAAAATCCGTCAACAAACAGGTGGCAGATTCTGTATGACAATAGTCGTCAAGACGATATTATTTTTGAAACTTTGATGCCCGTAATAAGTTATATTGTGACCGATTTTTTTACACTTTCATCAGGTTTCATTAGATTTGTGGAAAATGAACTAGACACTCATTCCGTTATTTTTCTGACGATTATCGTCGAAACGATAGACCTCCAAAAGTAGCAACTAAGTGCCAAAATTACGAGATTGAGACCTTAATCTAGTTCATTTTCCACAAATGTAATGAAAGCTGACGATAGTGAAACAAATTCAGGCAGAATATAACTTCTTATGATCATCAAAGTATCAAAAACGAATCGTCCCAACGATTATAGTTATACGGAATCTGCCCCCTGGATTAAACTCTCAAACCAGTAATTTCTTTGCGCAGAGGCGATATCGTAACCAATGAGGTCCTACCGAGGTGCGATTATTGCTAGTTGAAAAAAAAAATTAACCTCTCAAACCAGTAATTTTTGTACTAAGTAGCTGGTTTCGGAGGTCTATCGTTTCGACCCTGTAATCGTTTGAAACTGGGAGAAACTCCTATAGAATAAACGAAAGTACAACAACAGGCGACTTAAGTTGCATAATTCAACTTTACCCACATCATGCTAAGTTTTATTTTGCGACTCGCAGTTTTATCTGAGGTCAAGTGGGTGCATATACATGGTGCAAGTGCATTCAAACAATGAACGTCCGGAGACTTCCACACACCACAGACTGCTTATCTTAACTCTGACTTTTTGGATTTATTTTCTTCTCGTACTCTATTGAGCTAGATCGAGCAACCTTCACGAACACAAACACTCTTATCACAAGGCAGTTCTTTCGTAGTAAACAACAATATACCACGGTCCACGGATGGCATCATAAAGTGCCTTGCCTAAGAGTTTTCTCTTTGTCTGAAGACAATACTGTTTCGTTAAAATGCAATACTGAAGAACTGAACACTGAAGTGAAGACTAAACCACTGAACGAAATTTTCCAGTAGAATTTGTTGTGAGTGTGAGTGAATCCAGTGAAGAGATTCGCTTAAGAGGTCTCTTTTTCTGTGTCTGGTCTCTGCTTCCAGTCGAGTTGCGCAGCATAAATGCTCTTCAACATAGCCTGCTTCTCTCTCTTCAGTTTTTAAACAGTACGTCTATGGAGACGTACACGTACGTAGAGACCGACGAAGTGAATCTACCATGAACCATGCTGATGCCATGCTCCTATCCTATGTTAAGCAATCGGATTTTGATTCCAAAGAACTGTTTTCCATCGCCGTCACTCAGTCAGTCGATGGATACTTGGCAATCAAATGGTGCGAAGCTGTTGCAGTGCGCGTGCTGAGCGGATTGTTTTATTCTTATTATTGTGTGTTTTTGTTTATACTTTTACCCAAGGCGACTTTGTATTTTGAATTAATTCTTGTGAAACAATTTCACCGCATAAATAACCAAAAGTCTCAGTGAATAAATAATGCATATATTCGAACGGTTAGCGATATAATCCCTACATAGATACTTTTTTGTTTGTCATAGTGCGGCTGCAAAGCGGATATTAAACAATTTCCTTTCCATTCAGTTGTTTTTTTTTTGTTTTGTTCAATGAACTATCATCACTCGAGGGACTACGGATACTACTTATAGTCCCACGTTTTGAATTGATCCTAGTTTGGGTTTTTCTTTTCCCTTTCGTCATTTATTAACCATTTGTCAGAGAAAAGAAAATGTCAATGGAGAATGGAGACGGAGAGTAATTAATTATGCGAAGAAAAAAAAGATAGTACATAAAAGTGAATGTCAAAAGAAGTTAAATAGAACGGAAGTGAATGTGTATAGAGAATCCAGCAAACAGGATATGAAATGGTGCTTCCTCTAAGATTGTTCAAAAGTTTCGAGATTCATCGTCGTTATAGTTGAGTCATGCTAAGCAAGGATTAACACACTCTCTGGGAAACGTCATCTCGAAAAGGATACATATTCGTGTACGCGTTTGTGTTTGACTGTGTGTAGATAATTTTCGTCAATGAGGATTGGATTTTAAATATTTAACAATTGTAAGTATTCCAAAATATATACCAAGATATACACGTCTGTCATTTTGAACTGTGTTCTCCTTGTTTGAGAAAAAAAAAAAAAAAAAAAACGAATCCTTTGATTTTCGACAGTTGCCGGTATGGGTATTTTTTTATCGCTAATTAAAATCATGAAAAGGGTTCCAGTTAATTTATAACATTCTGTGAATGGGAAACGTGTACACAGAAATTTTGTTTCGCTTAGTTTTACCCCCTTGGGGGAAGTTTAATTTTGTTTTTTAATACCCCGGACCTAATTACATGAGAAAGTAAGAAAGAAGAGGAACTAACTTCATTTACATTTTAGTTGTTGTTACAAACTCAGTTTAGAGCACAATAACGGCTGAGGTTTTATGCAGAGTTAATGCTTTTAAAGGAGGTACACGTTGACAACTGGTACGGGACTTGGATATGGAAATGCTCACAAAGGTGTATGATTAGGTTACGTGATCTTTCTATGTGGTTGAATCTGGGCTTACAGGAGATGGGAAATGTTTTCAAATTTACTTTCTATTACATTTTTGCACAATCAACAGCTCCTTAAAAACATCTTTTGGTGTTCCCTCATGATTGATATTGCAACAATGGACTGTCACGATTAAAACACTCACTTAAATGCGTCCGATAATGAAAGTGATTTGCCGTCACTTCAACCAAAGTGCCCAATTGTTTTTGATTATAGTTGTTCTCTCCTTTCATTATTTAGGGCTACCCGAACAAAACTGCTGTTTCCAAACAAAAACTGCTCCCCAATTACACGAGAAACGTTGCTTCCCCCTAACTGCGGGTTAGTATATAGTGAACTTCAATAAACCTAGACCAACTAAACAGTTTTAACGTACAATTATCTTAAAAAAAGATCTCTGCACTTGAGCTTTTGCATCACACCATGCCAATCAAAATTCTGTGGACAATACTGCAGATATATTGATCAACCAATTGTTCGAGTCAATACATTGTTCATGTGTAGACTTCATTAGTCAGCAAAGTCCTTATGCTTTGAGAGTCAGCGCCATTGATTTTCCCCGATATTATAAATTTATCGACAAATCGTCGCCAGTTGTTTTATTTTACAACTTCTATCTGTATCTAAATGAGAAATGTGTGTGACCATGCTATGACTTGCTCTATCATAAAATCAATATTTTTTGTCTAGAAATCCTTACTCGAACAGCTTGGGCAGCAACACTCTGGTTCAAGGACTGCGGAGTATATATACAGAAATATGTGGTTGCATGTATTTATGACCCAATGACGTACATACCAGTTAAAATTGAAACCTAATTTTGTAGTGAAGCGTGTACAAGTATATTTGCAAATAGTTGACATTGAAGTTGAGCTGGTTTATTAAGTTCTTTTAACTCCTTAGAAAAGCTTGACGTTGCGACTTTTATTAAGAATTCTGTTGCACTTTTATCGTGTTTACGTAAAGCGCTTACATTCTATTATAATCTCTTTTACCCAAAACCTGTGTCAGGCTGTTAAGCTGGTCTCCAGTTTTTATGTTATAAAACAAAAACTGACAAATTGACTTCTTAAGCAGAGAAGGAGCTTTGTGTGCATCTTGGCCTGTTTTAAAGTCTTGCGCATCTTCTTCGAAGATTCAATTTATGGAAAGTCCAGAAGGCTTTGTGTCGAATTTATGTTACATTAAAAATATTAATATTGTGGCCTTATGAAAGATTTTGTGTTCTTTGGTGACAAACAAAATATCAACATTAAATTATCGGATACACTTGATGACCTCAGTTTATGATCGTCGCACATGAAAATGAGTGATATGAACGATTCGGTTGAATTTTTGTTTAAGAAAATGTGGAAAAATCTGACTAAAATAATATTTCCTTATCGAGGCTTGGATGCACCCTTTTTAGCGGCTGACATTTATTTAAAAATATCAAAAGTTAGACAGCCGTACAAAAGTTTGTCAAAAGTTATTTGAAAATATCTGCTAGCAAAAGTTAGACAGCCGTATATAAGTTTGTCAAAAGTTGATTGCTCTTCTTAAAGACAAAAAAAAAAAAGAGAAGTCGCAGTACTTTCAGCAGAGCAAACTATTGACTAACTATTGACTTATGGATTAGCGGGCTGTCTGACTTGTTATGACTTTTTGGTATATAAGCCAGAAGTCGACCAAAATTGTATTTCTTCTATTCTGCAAATTATAAGTTGTACTTCATCTTGCATTAATGTACGGCAAAGCTAAAGCTACACCACCCAGTGTTGCAATTATGACAAAAAAAAAAATGCAGATTTCTATGGAAAAAAATCTTTAAAAAAGAACAGAGCTGAATACGAAGATGATGAAAGTGAAAGCAAGGGTGCAGAAAATGTTGAGATAATTTTTTTAAAACAACAAAATATATTATTGCGAGATTTCTGGAAATTTCTGTTTTTTAAAGTCAGCAGGTAGGTTGAAAATCTGCGAAATGGAGACAAATCTGCACTTATGGCAACGCTGACACCACCATAAGTTTAGTAAATAACCCAGTAGTTTTTGGCATTTGTCGTTTGTGGCGCCTTAAACATTTTTGCAGAACTCTTAATAGAGAAGCAGACGGTAATGAACTTTCGAAGCGTTCATGTGACAACGTACCCCTGAAGCACAAAATCTGCCTTCAACAATCAATAATACTGTTCAATCATTGAACACAAAAAGTAACTCACAAAACAAAAAACCGTCTCAATCAAAACCAGCCCTGTGTCGATTTAATATTTGCCTAAACCTGGCGCCACCAAGTCGTACGTTTCGATATGAAAATCAGTCATTATAGTGTGCATTAGCATAAGCATACGTAGATATATACCTCGTTTGTACTTATAAACGAATGACTAAATTGACTGCTAATAAATATTTTATTCGTTTATTTATAATCGAGATGTAGCACTATAGAGTGTGCGTATATATAAATCAATGGGACAGCCAATAAATATGTACACCTCCTTTTATAATTTTCCACGATTAGCATAAGATCATACTAAGTGAGCTGGAAACATGTTCTCCACTGGACCATTAAGCAGCAGCGCCACCTATCCGCACACTTAAATAGGCCAAGTAGCGTCTATTTGTTTTAATTCATTTCACTTTAATGCTCGACTATTAATTAATAATTTTTTTTCTTTATGTTTTGATACAAGACAACTTTTCAATTCATATCCAACTATTAATTAAGACTGCGAGGAGATCTTTGAACATACGATTGTCGAAGACGGCGAACAAAGGAGGAACAAAACGGGTTTCCATTCCAACCACACTTATATATACGCGTACGCATAAATTTTAATTAATTCAAAATCCGTTGGATATTTTACGTTGTTTTTGTTTTTCAATATATAAATGATAAACCCCAATTCGAGCTAATTAAGAATTCGTTTGGATTATTGCTGTTCATGTTCATATCGATGATTATAGTGACAGTTAAAAAAGCCCCGACCGCTGTAGAATAGTCCGTTGCCTGTGCTGCTCCTGATTAAGTATCCAGTTTAGAAAATTGGGTCCCATTAAGTATTCTAATTGATAGATCACATGGGGTTATTTTTATTCGTTATGAGAGCAATGTTGGACTCTTGGATAATAATTGAAAATATTTTAGCAATATCCACGCTAATTGAAAAGAAGGAAAATATAGTAATAAACCAGTGCGGTAGCATGTGGACAGTAAATTGGTTCAATAAGGCATACCAAATGGCAGACCTTCAGCATAAGGGCCGAAGCAGTTGACCAGCCAAATTAATGAAGATGTTTCGAACACAGTTCCAATAGCAGATGCTAATTTCTAAGTCATACCTCATAAACTCACTGACTTCCATTTGGGTAAACAAAACTATTAATTCAAAACTATCGTGTGTCCGCATATATAGACACGAGCGGGAATGGATATATCAAATTTTAATCGGTTGTAAAACTCACCACACCACAGTTTATTTTTAGTCAATAACTTTTGTTGAAGTTTCTGTTTAACTCTTGCCAGTTGCCACCATCCATATTTACAATAACAATTTACATAAACATATTTCCTACCTAAGTATAGTGTCAAATATATGTTTCCGCTATTTTAGGCAGTTTAAACGACGCGACGTCTGCCTGTTAGGTTACAGTAGCTTTATTATCAGATGATTGATTTATCGCTACGAAGGACTGAGCAGCGAATACGAATCTAGTTTTGGCGCAAAAGCTCAGTAGATGTTAAAAAGAAAAGTAAGGAAAAAGTAAATCCTGAATTCATTTCCAGGACTAGCCAAATTACATAGCTGACCGCAAAGTCACTCTTTTTGACTCTGACCACCTAAATTGTTTAAGGAGCACCCAGTCCCCTCTTAATGAGTTTTAACAGCGATGGTATATGAGCAACTTTAACAACACAGTAGGTACTGTCCCATTTTTTTTTTGGTTTTCATACAAGTTTTGTGGTTTCCAATCCTGCAATTAAAAAAAAATGTTCACCGATGCATTAAAAGCCAAATTGTTGATTGACACAAAATAATTGTGATAATAATTAAAACAACTATAGGATAGAAATTATAAGGTTGGGCAAAAATATTTATTTACGCAATAATAGCTATTGGCAAAATAAAATTTATAATACAGTCGAACCTGCCTGGTTAAATGGAATATATCTATTAGTGTGCCAAATTCTTGCTCACCTTGTTTTTCTTAAAAACAACTTTACTAGTGAAACTTTTTCAACCTCTGAAACTTATATTTTATAAATCAATCTCTGGCATATTTGTTTATTCTTACCTTTGAATGAACTTGACATGCAACAAAAATCGTGTTATTCACTTCAAATTTTTGCATGTGATTGCCCACACACGTTTTAAATTTTAGCAGTTAATTTTTTTCCCGATTGCATGGAGGGTTGTTTTCGTCTACATTGCCATCGCATCAACAAAAAAACGTTACTTTTACAGTGCCTTGTGATGTTACTCAAGATTTGGACACAACTTGACTTTAAATTTATTTGTGGTGCGTACATTTTTCAATTTATTTGAAGGCCTCCTGAAGTGAGCAGAGACAAATTTCCCATTAGAAATCAATTAACCAGATTCAACTGTAATGCGAACGTAATGTAACGTAGCAACGTTAGTCTTTAATAATGGAAACACCAGTGGAATTTGTGTCAAATTTGGGAGTTTGACATTAATGGTAATCGTACTCAAAACGTTTTGTCATACGAGTGGTATTTGTATTGCTTATAGTTATTTGAAACCTTCATCTCAGTCAAAAAATCGAATTGAATCTTGAACATATTCGTGCAGTAAGTTTCTATGATTTTTTACGTTGATTAAACCAACAACAGTGCACCGGTGAACTTGCTTCGAATTTTGGTTATGAAGCACCGTGTTTTGTTGGTTTCCAGAATCCAATCTTGGTCGCTATAGGACGAATTTCTTGAAAACTGTCCAAAATCGGTTGTTGGACAATGGACGATGCCGGAATAGGCAGCATTTTATTTTTTTCTGACACAACTGTTGCAAGATGTCACGCGACATACCGTAAGATTGAGGACATGCTTGGGCAGTAGTTCCACTTGCAAACATTTAATATTGCATAAACATTTGGCTGCATAAGATTTGATCGCTTTGGATACCGCATAATTTGACAATCGCTTAAAAACGGATATGTTGTCGATTGGTGCCAAGAAATGTTGCAAAAATCAATCGCGGTGCTTCAAAAGACGCGTCTATAATACCGTAATAAGCGACGAATCATGGCTCTATGCATTTGAACCCGAAAGTAAACAAAAATCGACTGTTTGGGTCTTACAAGTAGGACGAAACCCAACAAAAGTTGCTTGCGCACAAAGCTTGATTTACCGGAATAATTTGACGTCCCGCGACTGTGCAATGGCGGGATTGGTTTCAAAAATATGTCTCATTAGACATAAGAGCAACGTAGAACGGTCTATTTTTGAAGTGTTCAGAAATATAATGAAAACCAATCCCGCATTTTCAACCCCTATATATAGTGCTAGCTCAAACAAGTGCATTGTTGAGGATTCAAAACATCGAATTGATGGATCACCCTGATTTGGCACCCAATGAGTTGATTTTCTTCCCACAGATCAAACACAGAATGCGACGCCTGGATGCGTTTTTCGACGCCTGAAGGAGCAGTTGATGCCTTCAAATCGCATGTTTTAGAGGTACCCCGCTCTGAGTGGAAAAGGGCTTCGAAAATTGGTTCAAACGCATTTAAAATTGTATTGAATGCAGAATATTTCCATGGAGAATATTTTGAAAAGAAAAAAAAACAGCCATTTTCGATTATAAATTTAACTTTTTCTTTTAATTTTCTATCTCAAAACTGAAGTAGCAACGCGTAAGTTATAAAGTTGCCAAGCTCGTCGTCATATCGATTTTTAAACCCATTTCTTTACAACACGAGTCCGAATACGACTCTCCTCTAGAAAGATCATAGTTCTTCCATCTGGTGCATTAGAAATTACTTATTTTCAGCAACTTTATAAATTTGTCAGCTCGGCCTACATACCCACAACCGCTTGGCCGTCAATTTCTCCGCGACCTTTTCCATATATATTTTAAGACAGAGACTTTGATTTTCGAACGCATTTTCTTTTAAAACATCACTTGACGTCGTCAAAAGATATTCGCCGTGCACGTGTTTTTTTTTACTCACTCTCACACAATGTACTAATTTCTATCTCTTAAAGAAGTGAAACCAACGCGATAACGGTTTTTGATTGGTACCTCCTATAACTAACTATGCGCGCTCCCGCTCATTTTTGACATCTGCATTTGGTCCTAGATCTCTCAGCCCAATTTAGTGAAATCACTTCGTTTTCCCCATGTCAGTTTATAACTCAGAACTAGCACCACGACTACAAAACAAGATCCAAAGTTCAGTAGAAGAACAAGAACCTCAAAATCATTTTCAAATTGCCCCAAAGATCTATTTCAAGGTGGATCGTTAAATGCCATTTCTGCGCTCAAAAATCAAATTTCATAAAACTTACATTAATTGTTTTATTCAGAAATATATCTGCAGGCAATTTGGGATATATATAATAAAAGAATAAAAGGAAAAAAAAAAAAAAGAAACGTACAACCAACTAAAGTAATTAATTGTTCGTTAAACTTTTTCTTCATTTCGTTTTGATTTTTTTTTTATTATTACGTCTGTCTGTGGGAAATGCCGACAGAAATCAGTAATACATGCACTCGTAAACGGTTAGGAGGATGATTGTTGAATTACAGAAAAGCTACAACACGAAATAGCTAAGGGGGAGAACAAACACAAACACAAACGAGGAGAAACTTCCAAATTACTTAATGAAAACAAAGCAACGAGTAGGTACAACTAATTATTATGTACGGAATATCCGCTTGGGCGCAGTAACCCACAACAGCCGGGTTAGATACAGTGTGTCCAAACATTTACCTGGATGGTTCAAGAAATTCGCCCCAAGGGAAATTCTGCGGCGCAGACGTTGTAAAGTCCACTACCGCACACAACAAGTAGTGCCAGTGTTTGAAGTAATGTGTTTTGACATCGAAGAGTAACCAATTAATCAATCATTGATGGGCGCCAGACCAGCTCTCGCTATATTGGACACTCGTATGCATATGTGTTTTTGTTTATATAAACAAACGTTTAAAGCTAAAAGTCCCCGCTAGGTGCTGGGTGGAGGTGCCTTCTACAGTACTTCGTTTGTCAGTGAAATTGAGCGCCCAAATTCATCGTTTGAGAGCTTTGTAAATGTTTTATTACAGGAAAAGCTAAAAGGCCGAAGTTCACCTAAGGAGGTGTGGGACTACTAACAACTCGGGTCAGATTACCTGCGTAGGCCTAAACAATACAGCAAGAAGCGATGATTCCGTCTTCTTTGATCGGATCAAATTACACAGATAGAATTTTTGTGTTTTAAACGATTACCAAATAAATTCGAAAATTTATTTCAACAGGGTTATCGTTTTCAAATTTATCGTTGTGATGCTGCGTCACTTGATTTGCATTATTTAACCATTCGAACAAGAACAAACGAGGGTGTTTTACTTAGTTGGTCACACTGGTGACGATTGACAAAAATTGATTAACACGAAATGCTGGTGATTTTCTGAATTAATTCAAAAAGCAGAAGCATTTCTTGTGCTGGGACAAGGTGATTAGACAATTAATGTGTACAAACTGACACAAAATGTTGGGCAATTTAGAATTTTCCGACAAGCCAATAATTGTCACTTAACCTAAATAATTGTGGCTATTGCCTACAGAGTCATTGAATGACTCGGGGAAATTTTATACTGTCTTATAGTTAATGAAGGAAATTAATGCGCGCATATATCTTTTATGGGAACAACATGGCTGCCATAATTGAAACGAAAATGAGTCTTTTCAGCAAGAAAATATTGAATTACTAAGCGAAGACGAAGAAAAATTCACAACTGTCCGGAATAATGCATTTTCCGTTGAGTTTTTTGCTCGCAAAATGTTTGTAGGCAATAATTTAAGTCTAATATTCCGGGAGCACTCTCTTCCGTATATTGCGCCATACTAATATAATTTTAGTGCCGACTTGTAACTTACGGAAGCTCACAATTCCAAAATTCCTATTCAAAATATAGCTATTATTATAAATTTAAAGCCGCAACTGAAATATGTGTATTGATAATGTCCATTGTTTTTTTACTTAATACTACTATTAGATTATAGAGGGCGTTCTTCTTTGAGGTCAATGCCCACTGGGTCTGTAGATTACACTTCTTTTATCTTGAACTAAACCGGCGGTGACGTATTTTGTAAAGATTTTTTGTATAGCAGTGAGCAGCGGAGCATAATTTTTAACATGTTATAAATTTACTTCCTGTCAACTGTCAAGTGCCAAATAATAAGTAATTTTCCAATATACAAGGTGGTGAAAAGGTAGCCACCCGATTTTCTTTGGCTGTACACGTTCAAAAATTGGCCCTTACCAAGTGCGATTTTTGCTCCGTTAAATAAAATGGTTTAAAATTAATAAAGTCTCTGTTCGACGACCATTCGTTATTAAAAACTACCGTCATAAACAGGTTAAATGAATTGTTTAAAAAAAAACATATTTTGTCAATTTGCACATGTATTTCGAAAGTGACACAATTCTAAAAACTCACTATTTAACTTATCACCAACACAAGCTCTTTAAATCCAACATATTTATCAAAAGTGTATTAACTTAGATGCAGATGGCAGATGGCACTTATGTCATTCTACGCCTCTCAACAAAAAAATCAAAACTTTTCTCGAACACGTAATTTTCTGAGTTGTGTTGTTTTAGAAATAAATGTGCGAGTTTTTGTCAACGAAGTTCTAGATTAATATCAATCAAACAGTTTTATTTTGTTTTTTACAACCGGGAAAAGTTGGAGGCGAATTGAAAAATCGGTTATTTTCAACCAAGTTTTGTTGAACAAGTTGACTCGGTTATTTTTAATCCACTAACTCTGTGGGAGTTAAGTTGTATTAACAGTATTACTTTGTAGTTTTTAACCGAAAGTTGGATGATTTTAACTAAAGTGATCTTTTTGCATGTAACATTTTTGTGAATATAAGACGTTGGAGTGGCCGCCGCCAGAGTTGATGGCCATTCGTATGCTCGATTTATGGCATTCTCCATCACTATTGACAGAACTTTCGGCGATAAGTCCTCGCATTGACGGATATTCTCTTTGGGGTCCCAAGAGTCTGAGGCTTGTTGTAATAGACTCGTGACTTCAAAAAGGATTACAAAATTAAGTCTGGAATGGTTCCACAGAGATGGGAATGGTCCTTGGCGCTCATGATGAGTTTTGGTGAAAAGTTGTTTCCCTCGAGGTCGAGATTCAGGATGGCTTAACGCGCTTGACGGTCAACAGCTAATAGCGGATGCACTGTCTGCACTTTTTTAGGGAACATCTTGAATTATTTTACCAAAATTCTATTATAAAGACCGTCTGGTCGGTGACGGGTGCTCCCGTGCCGGCCAGAAATATCAACCACAATCGTCATAAACAAAATCACTAAAACCGCCGCGAAATGTGTCGGCTTGTCGGCAATGCCAATAATACAAACCAATTTGACATAAGTGCTGTGTCTCTGGCTGATTATTTTCGGTCACTAACAAGATATCCGTCTATATCACTGCCTGCATTGCAGAAAATTTCGTAAAATTTTGAAGGCTATCGGACCGCTTTTACAAGCGCTGTAGTTCCAGTATGTTACCCAATATTAAATTTGCGTCTGATCTAAATTGCTTACTAAAGTGTTGCCTATCCGATCGGTGTGTGATTTGTGATAATCTAAGATCGGTATAGAGTTGATAGTCCAGAAATACACGTTCGGGTCAGGTCAGATCGACTTGGACACATATACATAGATCGTGCAGCGAATTCAGATAAAATTTTATGGCCGATACACTTAGAATACCCATCAAGCGATGGATAAGAAACGTGTTTTGATTGTTAAATGCACCATTAATAAAAATAAATGGAAACCATGAGAAAGAACGGACTCGCTTCAAAAAGCGTTCGACTTTTCAGTGTAAAAGGTATTTTCTACTCAATTAATTATTGTCAAACTGTTTTTTGTTTGCGGACTACACGAGGTGTTAATACAGGTATGAAGATGAATTTCAAACGTCGGAACATCCTTTTAGAGAAAGGAGACCAGGGCAATCGCTAACATTGTGCGTTTTCTGTTTTATACCGATTTTTTTTTGGCTGTCATTTTTGTGGGTGATGTTTGACAATTATCGCAACGATGCAGGCACGTGTTCTAATTATTAAAACGTGTTCAATACTCGGCGTTGTTTTGTTGCTGAAAATGCAGTGGACTGAGTCAATATAGTGGTTATTGTACTACTGAGCGAGGGGTGTCAGGTTCGACCCCTGGAAAAACACGAATTACATCTTAAGGCTCTTCCCTTATTGCACCACCTCTCGCGAACAAAATTCGAGATTATAACGGTCATGAAAGAGCTTTCCAGATAAGACGTTTGGATTGGGCATACAATTGTAGGTATCTTACATTCGTCTAAAAACTAACAACTCACACCAAACGAATAGGTTGTACGGAGCCAGGCCTATGGGTTAGACAAACCTGTTACGCCAACACTTTTTTTTCACTCAACAAAGCACCGTGCAATGGAGAATTTTTCTAATCGGTAATTTCCGGAACTAACCGGTACCGATTTATACCATTTGAGTTGTGAAGCTACTTGAAGGTCAAGACAATACATTAAAACAATGATAGAACAAAATTCGAAAAGAAAAATTACGCCAGAAGCGTTACAAGAATATTGAGAAGGGTAAGCTTGAAAGAGGAGGCACATTTTAGTCTAGCAAACTGGTAGACATAATTTTGTGAATAGCTTTACAATAATCCAATAATCACGTTTGAAACAGATGTAGATATCTGGTTTGGTTTGTTAACACACCCTGCATACAACCAGAGACATCTGTTATCTATCTGTACCTATTTAAATACCAACTTGCTCTGCAGTCAGTCGATAATATGCTAAATCTGTTGTTGCATGTGCTGCCAATTAAGGACTGAACTTACACTAGTAGGTTGTTATCGCTGCCTTCCCTTCTAAAAATTGTCTACATACAAGGACAAGTTCGGGCCTTAATTGCGGCCAAAATCCTAAAAGAAAAATGCGGCTTCAGCTCTTTTCCCATATAAGGTAGAATATTTTGCTGCAAAAAGATATTGGCTCATGAAATGCCAATTGTTGAACAAATCCAAAAGCACACGTTGAACTATTATGACTAACATTGCTAAATTAAGCTTTGAATTTATTAAAACCGATTAGTATCATTCAGAAGCCAAACTCAATGTTGACTCACATGGGCCACACTCAAAACTGTCAAAATAAAATTGCACTTATAAAAAAAGAATAAAAAAAAAATCCGGTCTAGCTAAAAATTCAAATTCGCTGATAAAACCCACGCTCTTAACACCCATTTCAAAACAAGTCTCAAAAATGTCGGTTATAAATATTGAATTCCTATGAAATTGACGCAAATTTCATTTTAATATGTTTTCAAATAAAATTTGAATACAGCAGACATAAAAACCAAACCACTCATTTCCTCCCTCTGTTGAATGGTGCGGAGATTTTGTGGTTAACCACGGCCATGATGCTCCGTGCACAGCCTCCATAGCCACGCCACCCATCTTCCATCGAGGATGTACATAAAAATGGAAATAAAATAAATAAACGCGCAGCGAAATGAATAAGCGCGCATCACACAATCGGGAAAGTGTGCGACATACCTTTTTAGCTGTAAACATGTCAATAAAATAAAGTTTTCGACTCCACTCACGACCAGCTGCTGCAGAGAGAACTGATACCTGATGGGCCGGACATGTCCTTTGCATTTGTGTCACCAATCCCACTAAGGTATACATACTGTCCCCATTAACTTGTAGCTGTGATGCAAGCCGCTGTATATAGGAAATCATTTTGGTGGTCATCGCAGAAACACAAAGCTGTCCTAAAACCATCGAAGAAGTTCCAGTTGTACAGCACTTTACGTTAAGATTCGGATTTAATTTTATGGCAACTTGCTGCTGAGCCCCTCTTCTGTTTTACCTATCAAACGAAACAAACAAATTGAAAACGTATAAAGGCACAATCAAACAAATAAATAAGATTGAATTATAAATAGGTACGCGAAATTCCAAGTTAACATTGGGATTAGAGACGCCGTTGTGTCACCTCGCTCGCAGTGGACCAAGGCGACGAGACGTGAACACGCGCGCTGACGATTACAAAACTGGTACGGAATCTAAGATCTGGTTTTAGGCGACACGATGCGTAGGCGTCTGTTTAATTCCATTTGGCATCTATTCGATTTCCACATACAAAGCGAAGCGAACGTCGTTGTCGATGGCCGTTGCTCTGGGAGGTGGAAAACGTGTTCGAATATAAAAGATGTGGCAACTGGCAGCAGCAAGTGCTCTCGACGGCCAACCAAGTGGGGCTCTTCGAAGGGTCATAAAAATCAATGTTCACTCACCAATCACCAATCGCAGCATCACCCGTTGAACACCGAACCATTCCATCAGATTAGAGGTGGGTAATTGGTAGCGCATTTAATCATTTCACGCAAACTAGACCACAGCGTCGTCTGAAATGGCTACTGGCATGCTTAATTCCCATGGAAAGACAACTACCAGTATGAGCGACTGCAAATGTACATTTAACCTTTTACTGCACAACATGCAATTGCATGGCCGTACCCTCCTAGTAGACACCCAATACAGTACATAATGTAACTGCGCCTCGAAACAAATCCAATTCGATGTCACATGTGAAAATATATTCACATTTTGAAAACACATTTTGCTGGCAGATAAAAAACATACATGGCGGCTTGGTGCGGCCAGTGGGCTTAGTCTGTTTACCTTAAAGTTATGAATTAATTCTGTTAGGGGGACATCGGTTATTTTAGCCAGTGAAAGGCATCTTCTGGCACTTTGTTTAATTTAAAAGGCTGCTGCGAGCTCATGACAGAAATTAATCACTTTGGCTGCGATTTTATAATCAGCAAATTGGTATAACAAGGTGACCGTTTTGGCTTGTGGCCTCCCACCACCTGACAGTAATTTATGACTGAGACTCGGGGCATCTTAGGGCTTATCTGAAGATCGCATTCCGCGCAGCTTCTAATGTTAATCGCTTGCAAAGGATTATACGCTATAAGGCACAGTGAAAAGTGGATCAGGCAATGATTTGCATTATACTCCCTGCATGTATAAGTAGCCTATGCAAAGCTGGGAGCGCTTACTCGTATTCTGAAGAGTGGAAAGTCCTTTACAATTTTTTTTTTTTTTGACTTGGAAATATGTAAAATAAATTCGAATAATTGTGTGCGGGATTACAGGAGTGAAAATAAGATTAATTTACAACAGCCGAAAGCCTTTGCAGCTAGCGCTCGCTTTTTATTTTAAATTTTTAATAACAATAATTAATTTCGAGTTCAATGGAAATTAAGTCTTCTTGAAGGTTTCAAAAGTTAGAAAACATTTAGCGCAAGGTTGTGCTTTTGAAAAAGTTTCACACAGAATCCGCGATACTAATAATCATTTTCAGAGTCTAGCCTAATTTTTTCGAACTCACAAAGGTGAAAATTTCCATCCATTGTGACCCACAAAATATTTAGTGTCAAGATTAAAAAAGATTATTAGTAATTAAATTAGTAAATCAGTCGTTGGACAGCTTTTCAGGCTCAGAGACTAAAATTCAATTCTTGAAGGTAGCAGGCGAAACGTAAAAGGACGACGGCGCTACCGGAACCGTATATGAAATGAATGCGATATCAAGAAATATACGCCATCTCACTCTAAGTTGGAATGAGATATCAGACAGGCTAAGACTGCGCTTTTGCGATTGAAAATAAAAATATTAGTAATAATAACTCTGAAAATAAATGCGTTAAAAACGATTTCCTTTTAATAATTGAGTTGAAAAAAATATATCAAAAAACCCAACTCACTGTAAAAACAAACTAAAAAATTGTACTAAACAAGACACATTCAAGTATAACTAGTTGACAATCGAGGGCAGAATAGGCGTCTAATGACATCTCACTCCAATAGCCGCCTAGGCTACAGGAGGTCATAATAATGGGACGGAAAAACATTATCATCGTTCAAGGTGGAGTCGGGTAAAAATTCGCCGTGGAACAATTATTGCAGCCGAAACTATAGTTCTATAGAGAGACGAAAAGAGACCCGACAATGGTGGTCTGATTCGAATATCTCTCGAAATCTATATATATATAGTTCTATAGAACTAGTCCATTCTAATATTCAAAATTCTTAAGAAAGAGTTCACGCATCAGTTGAGGATGTAAATTACTTCGTAAATTTGCAAATCATTCCAAAATTCGCATAAACTTTCTCTAGGTGTTCGCATTTTCTTTTTTTTTTTCTATGAGTCCTTGACGATCATTAAATCTACATTGGTGGCGCAGTCATGCACTTCAAGCGAAAAATGTATCACCTGGGATTCTCCTATGAACTCGCCGGCGAGCGAAATCTTTTCCCCGGTAACTCGGGTGAATGAAATTCGAATTGCCTAGCTTGTGAAGCTGGGGAACGAAAATGTCAATGAAACACAAAAGAAAAACTACTTTAAAGAGCTCATACTTGAATATGTTGATAGCAGTGAAAACACTATTTTTAATAGATGCCTATATGTAAACAACTTCTTTCGATATTAAACAAATTAATAAGCAAATAGTTGTCGCAAAAGATTTGGTACCCTAGTCCTAGCTTTTTACAACCATTCCATAAGACTAATGACAGCAACCTACAATTTTCTGCGGAGTCCGCAATCTACAGGGTTCGGACTTCAGTTGTAAAATTTCGCAGTAGATCTTAAAAAAAAAAGTGCAATAGATTTACTTTTTTTGTAGTAGATTTTGAATTTAGAAAAAAATGCGATAAAAATGAAGTTTTCTTTTTTTAGTAGTAGTAGTGAAGTTTTACTTTTTTTGTAGTAGATTTTGAATTTAGAAAAAATGCGATAAAAATGAAGTTTTCAATTATTTTTTTTTGAAATGTATTACTATGAAACAGCCGACAGCAGAACAGAACAACAACAATAATAAATTTCGAAACAGAGGAGGACACCCTTGAGACTTGACTTCAGTATCAGTTCATGCAAGGCAAATGCAGTGAAAACGAGACATTTTCTTTTAAAATATATTGTAATAGATTGCGGAATCAATAAACAGTGCTTCCAGTAATTGATTATTTGTAATGGTCTTTAAAAAAAAAAAAATTCAGAAACGAAAATGTGTATTCAATTTTGATTGAAGATTTCGGAAATTCACATAAATTGCAGAAGTCAGTCGAGCGCAGTGGTGCAGTAGATTTTTTTTTTATAAAATTGCAGTAGATCTACTGTAACTGCAGCAAAGTCCGAACACTGACTCTTCCATGACAGTCGGTCTATCGGATTTCGGATATTTGTCAGACCAGAGGTGATGAGTTAAAAAAAGAACCCAAAAATGTAGTTTGAGTTTGTGTGTGGATCGATCCTGAGACCCCTCGCTTAATAGTCGAACACCCAACATGCTGAGACTGACTTCTGTTTTTCTTCGTTTATAATCGTTCCTTCTGCCCTATTTGATCAAAGAAATAAAGTACGAAAACGCTTACATCTGTATATCCTATATTTATCTGACACCTGACGCCGAAATAATAGTTCCCTCGTTACAATTGACGTTAGGAGACGTTATCTTGGCTAAAATTATAAATTTATACATTTCATGTAAGGAAAAGGAATCAAATTTAAGTTAATAACTTTTAATTTAATTTTTTTTAATTTAGTAACTTTTCAGACGATTATCGTCGAAACGATAGATCTCCAAAAGTATCAACTAAGTGCCAAAATTACGAGTTTGAGACTTTAATCCAATTCATTTTCATTCAGTGAAACAAAATCGTTTTTGCAACTTCTTATGGTCATCCAAGTTTCAAAAACGATATCGTCCCGACGATTATTTTTATACGGAATCTGCCCCCTGGTTAGCTACGTTTATCGTCTTGAATTGTAATTTATTTAACATTGTAACCGTAAATAATTGTAATTCTATTTAACAATGGTGAAATCTTAAATCGTTATTAAAAACAATTTAATATAAATTGTCTCACGTCATACAAATGCAACGCACGCTATAAGGAATGGCCAAACAATAATAGAGTTGTATGGATACAAATTTTTGTCGACGACGACTCTCCGAGATTGCTGTTTATGTTTTTGCGCATTACCATCGAACCAGCAACATCAACTCAATAGATCGACTGTGTGCGGTGTGGTGTTAGTAGCGCTAGAAACTGGTAAAAGCGGACCATAGTGGGCTTACTAGTTTCTAATCGGCCAGGCCATGTTGGGTAATCGTACGGCGCCGGCGCGTACAAACTTAACAATCAGGTCATTTTCAAATCGATGTACAACTCTCGCATACATTGGGGATTGGGATATCTCAAGGTGATGTTAGTTCGTTTTTTTTTTATTTGCCCGTTTTCATCTTAGCAATAATGAATTTGCTTTTTTTCTAGTTTGCAATAATAACAATTATTTTACGTGAATTCTTCCTACACACGAGGAAAGTTCGCGTGCCTGCTGTTGTCAGTTAGTTGCACCCGTTGTCATTACGAGAGTATATCTACTTAAGGCGTAAGTGCGTTGTCGCATTCCTCAATGGGAAGGCGAAGAAACCACACAAAAATAATTCCAAGAAGTTTGTGCGGTGACTGAATTGCTTTTTAATGCCACAAACTTCTCGAATGTCGCACCACACAATGTAGAAAGATACTCGTATATAAATACTTCGGAGTATGCGAGTACTCTATGCCGGCCTGCCACTCTGGCCGTGGATGGTTGTGAATATTAAATCAAAATTAACGTGTATGTTGTTGAATTGGCACAAAAACAATGCATTCCTTCGGGAGAGTCGAGAGATGGCTTACAAAACCGCTGCTGCTAACCGACATTTTTGTCGTGGAAGCCTCCAGAGTCTGCAATCTGTGTATAGGAGGAGCACACTACGAGTATGCACAGCAGCGAAATGCAGCTGAATGGGAGAGGTGTCGGTTGTCGGCGGTGGCTAGGTGGCGATGGCGACGTTGATGATGATGATGCTTTCAAAACCAAAACGCTGACGCAGATCTATTTATTAAACACATATTTATGCTCGTACACAGCCTTGTATACTTTTCGGTGAAGAACATCCTTCATGTGTGTGCGGCCGCCATACATCCGATGTTGATTTTCAGCATAATATGCAAAATTGTGAAAAGGACTCGGCTGCCGGCTCTGTCCTGCAGCACCGAAGTGCAGCAGCAAGCTAGAGTGTGATGCTGTTCACTTATGCGGTCGAGACTTGAATTTATATATGTAATTCACGAAATATAACAGCGGGAGGGAGAAGGAAAGATATACCACATTAAAATCGGTCCCAATGCGGTTCATCGGAGGTTCCTCTTCCCATCTGTCGTCTTTCCAGAATCGTATGGGCATTCATTGTGAAGTGAAACTGAACTGAATATGTAAATGAATTGACTGCTGCAGTCGTACCCTAAAATTTGAATTTATAAACATTAACCGCACGCAGAGAGATACGCATGGCATTGCATTGGACTTGGACCTGGACCTGGACGACTGTCACTGTCACCTCCGGAGGTGGCACACTTGGATTGGATGTGTTTTCTTTGGACCCATCTGAGCCAACAAACATTAATGCTTACATTTGTATTTGAATTTGATTTTGATTTTGATTGTGATTGTGATTTTGATTTAATTTGATTTGGTTTGGTTTGGTTTGGTTCGGTTTGTTTAGCGCTGTCAGTGTCAATATGAACCATGTAAGTGGACAGTGTGAGAACTCGCATGTGTGTACCTGCAGACGATGGGAGCAATAGTTTTAGATGACTTTTATGTGCAACGACAAGCAATTTCTGCCAGTTAATTGCTGCGCAATGAGATGGCGAGTTTACTGGCTGCTGTACTGGTGGCGCAGAAGGTAAATGTTCTTTTATGGCTTTGGCTGTAACTTTTTGCGACTCGTTTTGCTGGAAATAAATTAAAATTGCGCACACATTCATGTGAGGAGCCAGTATAGGATAATTACACACCTCAATGCATTTCCCGTAAGTTTTTGTTCATCGTATTTTGTTGTTTGAATCAAACCTCTGATTGCATGGCTTGGAAATCGCTGCACATAAACACCTGCGAACAGGTGCTGACGGTAATGAGACGAGCTCCATCGGTCATTAGCGGGTAGGTCTTGCTGGTGGCTGATGAAGACAGTGGGAAAGGGAGTGGCAATCGACATAACAACTACTAAATTGTTTTATTGTTATTAATTCTTCTTCTTTATTTTTTTTTGTTTTAAATGTGATTCAGCGGTTCGGTCGCCTTGAAGTAGTGGTTTTATTGAAGGTGCGTACCGTTTTAATTCGGATTAGCTGAGGATAATCCGTGTGTTTGAAATCACACTGCACAAAGTTGGTCTTTCGATCTTTTTACCATGACTAACTCGAGACTCAATCGAATCGGGTGATTTATAAACAGAAACATCGATTCGCGACGTCGATAATAAGAACTCTGTGGTCGATGATCACTCAAGCAAAGAGATAAATGGTGTGGGTCGGTAAGGAATTGAATCCTTGGTACAGATGAGAAGGAGAAGGCCTACTAGTACAGTTAGTAAGGAGCCCTCCCAAACCGCCAGCACAGATTGTTGTGACCTGGGAAGATATAGTGAGATGATAGGAAGATTCAACACCAGCTGTTAGAAATATTTCAGTTCCGGCCCTCGAGAGCAGTATATGAGATTGCCTTCCGTCTTTTTATGGGTCACTTATATACTCACAAATTAAATGCAGTAGAGAAACAAGGACCTAGGACCTGCGCTTAAAATATGCTAGTGCGTTATATAGTTGTTTTAGTTTTCAAATTTCCACAAAATTAATAAACGTTTCTTCATACTTTGTACACTGGGACTTTATTAATTACGTTGCTCGTATTGCACGGCTACCCAAAACTGAACTTAACTAAAACGGTCGCCCTCTGACAAAGTAAAGTGCAAGTAAGCTTGTGTACAGTGTTGTCACATATAAATTTCTGCTACACCCACTTCTTATTGCAATATCTGCTTTGACAGAAAAATAGTTTCAACAGTTATCGACATTTTTAAACTTTAAAAGTGGGCGGGCAAGCGTTGTGTAAATTTTGTCAGAAGAATGCACGCTTTATCGATATCGATAGAATCATATTTAAAAAAAACTCGCTTGTCAGTTAGAGGATTTGAAAAAGTGCTTACATGCCAATAGAATTTCTAATGACTAAAGGCATATTGCGAACAAGCGAATATTCGTAGTTTCTGACACTTTATTCAAATGAAAACATTTTGTAGTCGCAGTATCCGCGATTTATTTTCATTTTTAAAGCTTAAGTTCGAACGAAGTTTTCATTCGTGGGCTTGTGGATCGCGATTGTATTATGTGGATTGTAAACAAAGTGTGACAGTTCGCGGCAAAAAATTTCAATTCGCTCGAAAATTGCTGTAATTGTAGATTTCGCTATTTAAATGAATTAGGACTCGGTGTTATTTTTTGTTTTAAAATAGATGTTAGATTAATTATACATAATGCTTTTTGATAGAGCAAATAGCAATATATAATGGGGCACATTGAAGAATCTAGTTATCTAAAGTCGACTGGATTGGTCTGGAACATCACTTTTTCTACGTCAGACACATATGCGAACTGTCAACTTAGTACTCAGTCACGAATTTCTTGACTAGATTCGTCGGCCACCCCTCCAAAAACGTCATATGACCGATTTCAGCCAATCAAAACCGAGATACACATCTAGTCAGACTTACTAAACAAGATGACTGAACGTCCCCATTCAGAAAAACAGTTAAATGATTTGTTCGCAATTCACATATCCGCAATTCGCGCTCATGTGTATAGTATTAAAACTAAGTGTATGGCTAATAACTCATCAAGGTTGGGCATGATGACAGGTAGCAGAGAATACGTTGAACAGATGCCAAATAAAAAGTTGATAAAATTTATGGAGACGCAGTGTTTTAGTGGTTAGTGTGTTGGGCTACTAAGCGAGTGGCCCTAGGTTCTCCAAAAAAAAACTAAATTTAATTTTAAGGTCTTATTCCACTGGGCCACCTCTCGCGAACGTCTGACAAACTTTCTAGAGTATAACTGTCATAAACGAGACTCTCAAATCAGCCAATTGGACTCGGCATCAAATTGTAAATCACTTCTATTCGGGCCAAAATCTTACACCTAAGGACCTGTTGCGCCAACTTTTTATTATTGAAATAATACTTCTTTAGGCACGCTTGACTTGGAGGGTAAGCTGGTGAATGCGTAACAAAATCGTTACGCAAATTGCGAGCGGAAGTTGAGAGGGAGATAAAAGTTAGTGAGATAAAAAGAGAGAGAGAGTTACGTTTCGTTTCGAATATTACAGTAGAGGCAAGAGAGATAGATGCGAGCACACATTTTCGTTCTCTCTTTCTCTCAGCCAGTTACGTTTCATTATCTAATACACATCATTCAGTGCAGCAGTGATATCAGATCGGGGGATTTATATATTTTTGCGGGATTTTCTCACTAATAATAAGCTAAAAGGGACAAAGAGGATTTTTCAGACCTCATAGTACAAAGAGAAAGGGATTTTACTTATTGGTCAAATTTTGTTCCTAAGCTCATTTCATTAAGAATAAAAAAATAATTCAACCTACGATCAAATTAAATATTTCATTCAAAATATCTAAATGCTTTCATTTTCTTTTTTTTATTTCCCTAAACTGTTTCAGAAAGTGACATAAGTGTCTGTGAATGAATCACGAGTATTTTTTAAAATAATAAATTTATTTTTTTTTGTAAACATAAAAGGGATATTTTGAGTATAACCGTGGGGTCTGGTATCACTGCAGTGCAGGTCTGTTGTCTGTATCACACTGTATAGGAGCAGCAGAGAGAGGTGCGAGCACACAGTTTCTTTTCATTCTCTCATAGCCAGTTTCGTTTCGTATATCTAAGACACGCCTATTGCAAGGTTGCCACTTTGGTAGTTTTTAACAAATTTGGTAATTTTTTTTGCTTATTGAGTTTTGGTAATTTTTATCTGGTTATGGTAAATTTGTGAGCAGATGTACCAAGAATGCGAACTCGATATCACCTCATTTAAATGCTACCTTACTACTTACTACCTTATTTACATAGCTATGCTTCATCACAATCCATATAAAACTGTTTTATTCGCTGTTCAAAAAATTACAGAATGCACTCAATTTTTTCTTTTGACAGATGGTGAACTTGGAAATAGTTTCTGTTCCTCTTTATAACTTTATTGAGATATGGATATGTTAATTAATCATATTATTTATATACAGACATGGTTTGTTATAAGAAAATAGGTAGATGATCTCCCATGTCTTCTAGCAGTTGGTAATTTTGTGCAAAGTCAAATCAAATAATTTGAGTTTTTTTTTTGTAAGTGGCAACCGTGGCCCATTGTCTGTATCAAACTTTAGGAGCAAGAGAGAGCAGTGCGCGCGCCCATTTTCTTTCTCTCTTCCTCTCATAGCCAGTAATTTATTGAAGAAAATTGATATATTAGAATGTATAAACTAAACATGTATATATAGATGGACCTAAAGAAGTTTTACTTCAGTCGTCTGGTCTAAAGCACACTCGTTTTTTATTATTATTTTTTCAAATTAAGTTGCATAGATTCTGTTCAATACGCTTGGGAAGTTATTTTGCAAACAAATTGTTGTATCAAAGTCACGCATAACAGTTATCAACGCATGTCTACTTGATCGTACTTCAATCTCGACGTTGTGTATAAACTAAGAATTAAAAAGACCGTCAGCGCAGACAACTAAAGAGAATTTGCCTACAAGCTGTTTTCCGAGTTACTATGTGGGAAAGTTTGTGTGCCATGTTAAAGTAAATTAGCCGCACGCATACAATTGCCCATAGAAACCGGACACACATTGAAACCTATCACACCTCCCGCCATTTAGAATTTTTTTTGTGCTTCACATGTATTCACAGAAAGGAAATTTAAGAGAGAATTTTATTTTCAGAATTTTGGGGTGGAATCGGGTAGGTGCGCGGAAGCTGACGGTCTTAGTTACTTAGCTTTAGTTCATGACGTCGTGTCGCGCTTTGCTGATCGCCTTCTTCCGGGTTCTCTTCATCAGGTTTGTCATCAAGTATTCTTTGTCCAGCTCCCATTCTAGCTATCTAAGTTTACGCGACTTTATTACCCCTACTGCTGAATTACCCTTGGGTTGCGCCATTCCACTTTTTCTTTGAGCTTTACAAGGACTTTTTTTGAAAACTTTTTCAAATGCGCAAAATATACGTTTTCTGTTTTTTAAAAGCCCAAACACAAATGTTGCAACAAAGCCAATCTTAATCAAATCACAGAAAGGGAAAGCTATTTGTCTAAACAATTGCCGCCAGTCGCAAGATCGAGATGGTGTTGATAAATATTTCTTGCTTCACTTCCCCATGCAGCGCCAAATAAAGTAACTGATTTACTGCATAAATTGTCGACACCCACACCGTATATGAACCCAAATATTGAAACGAAAATAGCTACCACATTATTCACTTAGATGTATGTATGGTGCCCCCTGTTCACACCGCAACGTGTTGTCTTTTCGGAACAAATTAAAGCCGCCCAAAAAAAAAAAACACGAACAAAAAATGTCAAATGATACCTCGATGCGAGACGCGCACCTATGCGGTACGGTGACATAATCGATGTTCGTAATTTTGTACTTAAAAGCCAAACCCCGTCAGGATAAGGGTCGCATCTAATTTTAATTCTTCTCTTCTTTTGGGATTATACGGCGCACATACCAGCGAGAAGCAATTGTATTTAATTTATTGTCTGACGGATTCGGTGCGGCTGCTGTGAACAGCTCATATCCCCTACGCAACTCTGCAACTCTCCGTAAAAATGTTAGCAATTGTAATTTGGATTTTTGATTCTAAAAATGAATACGTCGCTACCTCCCCTAAGTCGGGCTATATACGAGTACCATATATACATGCACAAGCAGTCAGCCATTATAATTTGTCTTTCTGGTTTCTGGGGATAGGAATAAAATCGAAAATGCACGGGGAACTGATGAACTTCTTACACCGGATGTGAGTGCGTGTCCTTTGTGTACGAAAGCATCATCCCCATCTGATTTTTCCACAGAAAACGCTCCCAATTTATAAATACACGCTCATCGCTGTCTTGTCTACGTCGTCGTCGACTTTACAAGGACAAACAACCACAAAAAAATAAAAAAATAGGAAAACACATTTCGAACTCGGAAACCTCTGGGCCCCATCAGACTACACTCAGACCGTGGATGGCGGTGCTCAGCGCATCACAGCAGCCTATTTTGTTTGGAATGTTCCAAAAATAATAACAAAACAGAATTTGTTTCTATGACCGAAAATAGACGACAGCAGAATGTTGTGCTGTTTACTTTTGTGTTTTGTGGACTCGCTTCTGGAAATAGAGCCAGCGCAATTGGCATCTTGGCTGACAAGCAAAGAGTCTCTTTTTTCGCAACAGGCGACATCTGAACTTTGGTGCATCCAAATAATTACTGTTGCAGCATCCATCTCCAGTGGTATGCGCCAGATGCCCATGCCATATGGTTCGTTTAAGAAAATTACACTTAAGTGACCCTTGCAGTTCCACTTACTACTACAGGCTGTTGTCTGTGCAGCGCTGGAAACTCGAAACCACAACGAGAGTTGAGAGTACGCCACACAGGCTCTTGGGTCAAATTCGTTCAAATTTTCACTCGAAATCGAGTTGGATAGTTAGTGTACGGGACGGGACTCTATTAATAGATGCACTTCAGCGTTCTCTGGCAGCTTCCCCTCACTGCGCCGATACCGAGTGCCGGGCCGATGACGAGGATGTCATAAATATAAACAAGCGAATCGATTGAATGCATTAAGATGTAAAGCAGAAGGCATCGTGTATACCCCCACATGTGACTTAAGGAAGAACAGCCTCGGCGCGAGACACCACATGAATAACAGCGGCGGAATCGGGAAGCAATAGATAGGGATTTGCTGTGAAGGGCATTCTCCTCAAACAAAATCCAAACTGCGAGCCGCAGACAAAGATTTATCTGTGTGAACTCGAATGGAGCGCAGGTGGGAGTCTCATCACACAACTATGCCATTGCCAGCGTCAATCGATAGAAAAATCTGCACTCTTGTGGGGAATCACTTAAGAAAGCACTGCAGCAAAACAGGTGCACTGTGTAATTATCATCGACGAAGTGCGGAGACGACAGCGGCAGGATTGGCATCCATTATTCGCATTGCTAAATGCCTTGGCGCAGCATTGTCCAGCTGCGGAATCAATTTGATTAATCTGTTCTACGCAATGAATCGTCCACATCCGATGCGATGGATGGATAGTTGGACGTACGTGTGCAGAGAGCAGAGTGGGTACTTAGGGCGCTTTTTCTCTTCATACACACTACTGAGTTTATATACGTATACACCAGCACCGGAGCGATCAATGAAGACGGCGGCGGCTGCGTTGATGATGGTGGATGGTGTCGGCTGCTGTTGCTGCCGTTGTGGCTTCAGATTCAGATGGGAACCTGTTTCGTATGTTTCGCGGCTTATTACTTCGCCCCGTGCAGCGTCCCATGTTCGATGTGCGTGCGGCTTAAGCAACCGAGCCCATCAAAGAAAGAATAACGAATCCTACAAAATAAAGATTGAAAACGAGCGTGTGGCCACCTGGACCATTCGACCAATCACGGCCCGGCTACAAGCAAATTAAAATCGTTTTTTCCTTCCTGCCTGGCCTGATATGTAGTAATACTGGATCCCGTCGTCATCATCATCATCATCATCGAACTGGACACTGTTTCCAGTCCTGTAATTTAATTCCACTAAATCGGAGTTCTCCCCGAGTTTACTAGTTTACGAGTAGCTATACTCTGTATATACACACTCGCGAGGGGTCCAACAGCTCTTGGCCCAAGCCGATGATGAAGATGGCGAGGTAGGTTGTTGTTTTTGGTTTTTTTTTTTTTTTTTTTTTCTTATGAAATTTTGTTGTTTTTTGCTTTCTTTCTTCGTTTTGAGATTTATTTTTTCTCCGACCTGTGTCCACTCTGATTATAATTTTCTTTTTTTCGTCTGCTGCGATGCCATTTGGTTCTAACCTGTTATCTACCTACCTGCCAGGCGCTGTCAGGTTGCCTAGGGTCTTCGGGATGATGATGATACTTAAAACCCGTTTGTTAGCTTCTTGTTGATCTCATAATTTGATACCTCGTCGTTATTCGATTTCATCTCCATGTGTGTATATGCATAAGTTTGCCCCCCTTTTTTCTGTGCTCTCGAGTTGCAGTTATTTTTTGCAACTGATTTTTTCGCCCTGTTTTTGATTTGTTGTTTCTGTCAACAAAAAAAGGGATTATCGTATAGAAGGGATGTTCGTAGACCACAAGTGTAGGGTTTCAAGGTTCAAAATTGTGAGCCACTTGAAGAAAGTGAGTTTTGAACATCTTTCTTATTTTTGTCACCGAATAGAACTTTCATTTTTGAAATTATGGTAACACTTACATCGAAAAGCATAGTTTTGTTAACTCAATACAGAGTTGAGTTTTGAAATCGCTTCAAAAATGTTGACATTGGTAAAAGTTGTACTACTTTACAGACTTGAAACTGAAACACTTTGATTTATGAACATATATTTTCTGCTGCAGCTGGGATATTAAGTCAAATGAAAGGTAGAGGTTTTTAAAACAGTTTTTTTTTAAATGTAGAGGTTTCTAAAACACTTTTGCCCGCAGTATTCTTTATGGCGTGACAGTAGAGCGCCTTAGCGTTTTAAGTGCTCATACATTTACCAATGATAGATTGTAAGTGTTGCTATATAGAACACAAAATATCCGAATCTATCGTTCTTTCGAAAACTGTTAATGACGGTATTTGTAGATACCTACTCGTACAAACCAATGCTGACGCAGTAGAATGATGTTTTTCCTTAGCAGTAGTTGCGTGCAACTTGAACTTGCTGCAAGAGGCGTTTTTTATTTTGCCCACATGATCTATATAGACCTTTGATTTGCATGGCTTATAGCAATAATTCGAGATCCAACTGTTTTTGTAAACCATTGAAATATAGATCACGTGGATAAAATATAAAAACACCTAAGGAAGACAACGCAAATATGCATTTATTATTTAATTCATTATTCAATGTTGGCTCAAATTAATTAAGTTTTCAATGTAAGAATAAAACTGTCAAAAATAAAATTAAGATTATTATTTACTGAAGGGTATTTGAAATCACTGGAAATTACCGCAGGGTTCACAATTTTTCAAAGACCAAAGCGAAGACATTTCTGTTTCGAAAGAGAACCATGAAAATCAAAAAACTTTGTAAAAATGTTTTTTTTAAATATTAAAAATAACCATTTTCGCAAATGGTTCAGATACTCATCAGTCTGACCGAGTTCAATTTTGAACCTAAATTATTCTGAAGTGCAACGCTCTGTTTTTAACGGGCGATTTGGCTTGCATATTTCATTGAGTTTGTGAATACTGAACACAGCTTAAATAATGGTAAAATGGTTTAAGATTAAATAAGTCTCTGTTGGAAAACAGGAGTATTCGTTGTCAAAAACTATCGAAATAAAATGGTCAAAGACAATCGCCTTTTAAAGAAATGAAACTTTGGCTCTGGTAATAATTCAAACATTTGCATTTATGTAGCTCCATAATTTCTGGACTTTGCCTAGTTAGAGCTCTAATCTTAATTGTGGACCAACACGTTGCTTAGTCTAAAAATAAGTGACATTCCCAATTTCTACTTACTACACACCCAGCAGTAGTAGCCACAAATCACGCTTACGACATACATATAACGATCCGATCTTGTCGCAAAAATGTACTTAGCTGCCCTTAGGGTGACATCCAGGGTGACCGCTGCAGAGTTGTGAAAAGTCGCAAGAAAATGGGCCAATGAGAAAAGAAGTGTCATTTCTGAAGCTTTTCTGCGAATTTAGAATTTTAAACGATGTTTTAGAAGCTTTGGCTCGCTAAACACTTTAATGGTGTTGTGATGGGCAACTGTGTTAAATTTTAAACGTTTTTAATTGGAAATAACAGAATTTAAAAATTTTTTAAAGTGCCTCCGCAAACTGAAAAAGGGCCAAAAGTACTACCAAATTGCAACTTTAGACGCACAACGGTCGCGCTGCTAGATTTATAGTTCCGGGAAGCAGCATTTCAATCTGTTGCTTATTGGGCATGTCGCCCTATACAGACGTTAAGTTTTCCAGGGCTTTGTATCACGGTTATGCTGATTTCAAATATTCACTGAACAGCTCTCTTTCAAAGATCTTTACAAAGTTTGAACCCAAATATGATCAGTCAGGAACATTTGACAAGCATTCGAGAGAGAAAACTGTTGATTCAACGTCCAAATACCGGATAAAAAGTACCTTTGTCGGTTTCCAAAGCCTGTTCAAATTTTAGTTTTAACAGGGATCTATGTACCCTTTCTTGATCTGCGATTTTAAGACGAGTTTTGTTAAGACTTCTTTCTTTGTGGGACTCATTTTTTAGAAACGGCGCGAAATTATTTATCTACAAATTTCTAGATAATATTGAGTACCTGTTTGTACTAAATTTTCCGGTGCATAGTTGTAAGTGGCAAATGTAGTTCCGAGAATTTTGCGTTGGTTAAAATTACACCAAATACATATAACCCTTTTTTTATAATAATTTTTAATTTGAGAATGCAATAATGCAAGTGTTGGCAATGACTGAGAAAATATTTTTCTCAGGCCGAATGACTTGATTGTTGAAAACTTAAAACGAGTTCTAAGGTATCAAAAATAACAGTATCAGGAACTCCTTAAAGTTTTTTTAAAAACTCAATGTCCTTCTAACAAAAAGGCGCATCATATTGCTACTTGGGTTCAAAGCTGAACTGACACTTCTACCTACCAAAATCCTTCGCTTAATAATTTTTTTTGCTGCGTGTCGGACTAACTTTGTAGCTTTGTTATTGGCATACTGCGACTTAAATCTTAAGTCTCGGGTCTTAAGCAAACTCTGTACAGCTCGCTGAGATCTTCTAATGATGTCAAAGTCGTCCTCCTATGCAAGTCACAGAGTTGTGAATTTTTTTTCCGTGTTCTTGTGTTGTCTTAAAAGCTTTCCACAACCTGCTAAAATATTATGTGGAAGGATGCAAGCCTTGGTCATATCTAAATCCTCTTTTTTATGCATCGTAGAATGGGGTTCTTAGGTTTTCTCAACGATCTGGCATTTCTGTTGTCTGTTTTGAACTTGACAAAGGCATACTCCAAATTCAAACTGTTTAGTTCGGCGCTTCCATGTGTCCCCGTTTCGTACGCAATTTTATTAATTTATAACATCGGGGTATTTAGCAAATTTTCTAATTGACTAGAAAAATCCGTCGACTCAGAGCTGTAAAAATCAGTACCTAAGCTAGCGTTAAACAGCCCATTGTTCAGATTTTTTTGATAAAATAAATGAAAAGTCCAGGGGCAGAACACGTAAGACGATGATCGTCAGGACGATATCGTTTTTGAAACTTTAATGACCACAATAAGTTGTTTTCAAGTCGATTTTTTTTTTGATTCTCATAAGTTTTCAACATCCATTTATGAAGAATCACTAAATGGAGCTCTCTAGCCCGTAATTTTTGCACTTAGTTGCTAGTTTTGGAGGTCTATCGTCATCACGCTCAAAAATTGGCTCTAAATGAGTTCGGTTTTTGCTCGGTTGAAAAAAAAAAATGATTTAAAATTACATAAGTCTTTGTTGGAAAAAAAAAAACGAGTATTCGTTGTTAAAAACTACCGCAATAAATGGGTGAAATGCATTAAAAAGAAAAACACTCCTTCTCAGTTGTTAACAAACAAGTTTCTAGACTTATATCAACCAGTTGGATATTCTACAGAGTTTCAGTTAGTTATTTTCGACCGAGAAAATTGATGATTCGGTTATTAACCGAGTTTCCTTAAAGAAGTAGACTCAGTTATTTTTAATCGACTCACTCTGTATGAGCTATTTTAACAGTATCACTCGGTTGGTTGATTTAAAATAGGTGATTTTTCTGAAATGATGTTGAAGAACTAACCAGTAGATGTCAGATCAGTTCGAACTACAGTGAATCCTTTCCCGCAGTTTGTTTATTGTGCACTAGAAACAATACTCCATGTCAGAGACCAATTTATTAAATATTTTCCAAATGCGATCTTCTCTCCAGCTTTACATTCGAAATTATAGTCACACTTCTGTGAAATCATTACCTATACTGGTACCAATTACTAATCCCAGATCTCAAAATACATTGGGCGTGCTTAGGCGATACAAAAGTCTTCCGTCTGATTACGCCGAGGCGCGTCAAATTGCCGCCCATTTCTAAGTTCAATGGCATCCAACAAAACATTTCCTATGACAACATTGAGTCCTACACGACCTTTATATTTTTGAATAAGCGGTTTTCGACACTCTAATCCCGGTGCATTGGTACAATAAACAAAAAATCAGGATTAGTAATCATTAAAATCTATAAATTAATTGGTTCCATATAGCACCGCAAGAACATTCATCTAGAGAGTGACAAGATTTACGATTTCAAGAAAAAAATAACCTTCCAAAAAAAATTATTCAAATAACTTTAAATGGAAGAAATGAGTCCATTAAAATGTCCACTCAAATAGCACCAAATTTTTCATACAACACAACACAACAACAAACTTGCTTTTGAAAGATACCTGCCCACCAAATTTAAATATCGGGATCACATATCTCCCCGAAGTAGTTGTTTTCATTTATACTCGTTGGTTGGAAACAGGAATTCAAGAAACCTATGCTCATACTTTCACCTTTCTCGCATCTTATTGCGGATTAGCATAAATATTATGAAAGCTATCTGCGAGACAATATACCTATACAAAGCCGAAAGCGTGTGTGTTATTTAATTTTCCAATTTAGAGTCAGACTCCCTCTGCAAAGCCACCTTGAACGCCCACGCGTACTTACTGGGAACGACTCCCAATCGAGTTGGCGTCGCTTATTAATTTTGCGCCACAGAAATTTGCTTTGTTTGAAGTCTGTTTGTAATTGTACCATAAGTACAAGTACAAGCAGCGAAGGTACGACTCATAATTGCACACACGTCCAGGAGAGCAGTGTCTCAAGTGGGTCAGCTCGCAGTCGCAGCATATGAATTTACTTTGGGTGTAATGGCGCCATGGGAATCTGTTGGGTTTTAACGACGACGCACGGTGATTACTACTGTCGGAAAAACATGGTTAAGACAAGTGAAAGTCAGTTTTAGTTGATTAGTTAGACTTTAACTAGCATGGCCCTGGTGATTGCCTGTGAACGAGTCCGAAACACATGTCGTAAAATTCGATTTTCATAAATAACCATCCACATGCAAGCAGATAAGGATGGGAAGAGGGGCCACTTTGACAGCGCATCCCTTGTCAAGCGGCACTTAAAACCCAATCGCATCAAAAGACATAAAAATAATAGAGAAAAGAGATGCTCTTGGTTTCTCCCAAAATCGTCCACAATCACACAGCGTTCTTGGGAACCACTAAAATAATTTCATTCAAAGGAGCAGGAACCATACAATGACGAGTGTTTATGGTTCATAATTATGCTTAATGGGCATCGTATTATTTGGGTAATGACGGGGTCCCACAAGCACTCTTGTGCGCACAGAAATCATGTGTTTTTCTGATAAACAGCGCTGTGATGTCCGATTTCGAAAAATTCGTAGCATCTCTCACAGACAGTTGTTAGTAGTGATCTCAATGAGAGTTGCTCGCTGGGAAGGTCATTTGGATGGAGTGCCTACACCTGGCAGACGCGTTTGCTTGCGGCTTCTGTGAATACCTATGTGCCGGTACTAGTTTTTTTTTTTTTTTTATTACTTTGCTATTTTATTTGTTTCTTATTTGGAAATTGTTGACTTCCTTTACGTGCGGGTATTCATTAGGTCGAGTCGACTGGGTCATCCGTGTGTCTGAGAAATGCACGCACTTGTACTAGCTATAATGTGTGAGAAGAAGCAACACGTCGACTACACAGGACTGCCTTCAGCAGCATCAGAAAATCGGACTGAGAATGAGAGTACCGACTGAAAGTAGCGGAAATGCATGACATATTGCTGTCATTAAATGGAGAATTATATAATTATGCGATATACATGCGGAATGTTCTCAATTTTTTTCTTGTTCCTCTCTGACAGGCATTCGTTTTCTCATAGGATTGACGTTTGCGATTCCAACTGTCAACGCTAGACAAACCGGAGAGGGAGAGTGCGAAGAGAACCGAAGAAAACATTATCGCCCTTGAGGAAGGTTGTTTTCCTGCCTCAATGGTGAGAATCGGTTTTTTTTCCATCTCGTTTTTCATTCATTTTCCCATCTTATTGAAGACAGCAAGGATTCCCGAAGATATATTAAGATGACGTCGAAGTAAGTTATCCGCAGTGGGGAATAATGTATAGAACCGCCGGAATGTAGATTGGGTCGGGAGCTGCGCGTTTAATTCTTTCTATATCTCTGCCGAGACTTCAATAATGCGAATTCAATTCGCAGACGAAAGATGAACTCTGGGTCACATCTGCACTACAGATGGAAAGAAAATTATTTCTGGAATTCGTCCGGGAGGGCGAAGCAGACACAACGCCGCACAGCACATCGCACAGATGGAAAGCCAATGCACACATCCTGTCGATTGTGTTTTTTTTTTTTGCATTATTTTTCAATTCGCTTCTCTTTGTCGAGGTTATAGAATCAATTTGGAATTTTGGTCATGTTTTCATTGGAATGCATTACCAATGGAATATACATTTTCAGAACGAGAACAACTATGTGCCTTGAAAATGTTGAAATAAAAAATTTAAATGTGCCCCAGAATGAGGGCATGTATTTTGTGAATTGTTTGAGAGAAATTTTAGAAAAGCACGCAGTCAAGTAAGATTGGACAATGCTCAGTCGCAAAGCGCTTTCTGCTTGAATGAAGTTCGAACCCGTCATGTGGGTTACCCTGATTGGCGTTTCTCAAAGTCTTTGGATAACATTATCAGCACTCATTGTTGAAGCTTAATGAAAACATTCGCAGGTTCGATTTATGAGTTTCTTTTACTCACTATATTTATCGGCTTAAGCTCGTAAGCTTACGATGCGCATTATTTCAAATTGATTCACCAACCACAAGTCGCTATTCCGAATTTCGGAACATCTTCCTTTTTTAGCGCGATCTTTTACAGACATCATCTGTCGTCGTCAAATGCAATGCTACTAACTCGTTGAAAAACGTTTTCCCTTTGTTCCCACATAATCCTAAAAATAAATCCCGCATGTTTTCCATGATATACTTTTTCTGTTTTAAGGAATTTCAGTATATAGTAATAACCTGTTCTTTTCTCTGTCAACAAGGTTAAAAATAACTCGCAGTCTATTTGGCCTAGGAAGCTGAAATTTGAAAAATGGGTAGATCTAACAGAATATACACAGCTGTGGGAATTATTTGTTGCTGTGAAATATTGTTTTTAACTGGTGTTGGAACTTTGCTCCAGCTGTCAATTTTCTCAATCGGCTCTTTTTTGATAAACGAAATCCTGAAAAATTTTAGATAGTTGTGAATTGGTCATTTTTTATTTTAATATAGCAGAGAGAGATTTTTCACTAAAACCAACCGGCAACTAATATTTTATGTACGCGACGAATTTTCTCAAAAATTCTAGTTTGAGTTACCAAACTTTAAGAACAAAAACCTGGGTTACTCAAGGGTTAGTAACTAAATACGAAATATTAATCAACTTTGTAAACGCTATAGCAAAATACTCATTTTATATTTATTTCTTGTATCAAATAAAATAGTTGCTGAGCCCTGAAATTAAATAAAAAAATTCCCACGATACTACAACACTGTCCCAACCAAAACATGTTTAAATGGGAGTTAATTTTATAAAACAAACAAATTTGGTCTCACATTGGGATTCCCTGTTAAATATTTTACAACAGAAAAAATGAAACTAGGTATAATCGAATCTATTTGTTTGCCTTAAATTTGTTCCCGGCTTTAGATTTTTTTTTGTAAAATTCGTTGTAGCAGATATTCTGTTCTTATGCTTGGTGCAGTGACGTAATTTTGTCTGATTGATATTCCGTTTAGTTCCCAATCGAACTGGCGGACTATTGGCACTCTCACGGGCTTGAACATTTTATATAAACTAGTATCGCTTGTGGTCGAAAATCGACCATTCCTTTTATAACTATGTAAAATGTAATACTAAAAACGTATCACAATTATTTTCGTTATTTACGTTTTTTTTTAATTAACGAAAAGAGCGACATCTAGATATCGTAAAAATACGTAAATAAGCTGCTCCATTCGAAACAGGTTCTGATCTAAGATGATTTAAATTTGAATGGTAATATGTCGGCGACAAATTGAATTTCGCCAAAATTCTTTCAATTACCTGATTCGTATGGGGAATGCTTAACATTATTTTACCAGCCTTAAGCGACATATACCCACGATTTATGATTTGTGCACATCTATGGAACAGTACCTTTCGAATGATTTAAGTTTTGTTCTCCTCATCTCATAATAAATACTTAAAAAGTGTACCGAAACTTTTGATGTTCACGTATTAATATAATGAAAACACACGGTGACAGATGTTTTAACTGATCATAGATCTATTCTTGTGTCGGCGCAGTGGCTTAGTGGTTAGTGTGTTGGACTACTAAGCGAGGGGTCCCAGGTTCGAATCCCGAGAAAAAAACCCAAATTCCAACTTAAGGTTTTTTTCACTGCGCCACCTCTCGCGAACGTCTGACAAACATCCGAGAGTATAACTGTCATGAAAAGAGCTTCTCAATTGGCCGTTTGGACTCGGCATAAAATTGTAGATCCCTTCCATTCGTCCCAAAAATAAAAACTCACACAAGACGAATGGTTGTGAGAAGCTGGGCTTGGGTCCATAAGGACCTGTTGCGCCAATTATTTATTTTATTTTTAGATCTATTCTTGTACTTTCTCGAGCCAAGCATTAAAAATCTGTCAAACTCAAATAATTGAGCGAAACACTCTCAGGGAGCTGAAAATATACTCAAAAGTATGTAAATAGACTTCGAGTTACTTACAGCTTTGACACATAAACCACATCACAAATAAATATTTAACTTACCTTTTTCGCAGACGAATGGTTGTGAGAAGCTAGGCTTGGGTCCATACGGACCTGTTGCGCCAATTATTATTATTATTTTTTTTTTTTTCGCAACATACGAAACGAAACGTTCTGGAAGAACATTCGACCACCACCGAATTTTCTTCATTGGCACAGGTTTTATTTTTGAGTGCTGAGTGATTTTTAAGACGGATTTTGAATTTATTTCTTGTCAACTATGTGTTGCCTGTTGAAATTCTTTGAGCCGTTTCGAGCCAAGAGAAGAACTGCTCGTTACTCGTATTATTCTCTTTTGTGTAATTCTTGATGAGAACCATGTACAGACTTTGTGCGATTACGATCGACGTTATATCGATTGCGTTCGATTTAAACCGCGTACGCCAATGAACCTCATCAAAAGAGACGCAAAGAAGGTTTAACGCATCTTTATTTCGGAAGATTATAACACTAGTAGTCACGGCAAACATGGCACATAGGTGATTTAAAAACCAAATCATTTTCATGAAGCAAATACAGAAAATGTCCAGCAAAATGAGAATGAGAGTGTGGAAAATATACAGACAGGTAGTAGCTATTGCATATAAACATAAACAATCATCGTGTGTAATAGGACTGGTTTTGCGCAGCGTATACTGCGAAGTGAATAATTTGCACATCCATAAAAAAGTCGATCATTTGCTGCGATGAAGCAAAAACAGTTTTTCCGTCGTATAATAATTGCTTTTGCTGAACGTTTCTTTTTCAATCAAAACTTTTTCAATATTCATTCGCTTTTCCTTGTTTCCGCTTGGGATGCGTTTTTGTGCTCAAGCCATCACGTTGCCACTAATGGATGAGTTACCAACTTGCTATTCCAAGTAGGAAGACAATTAAATAGACCTGCAGACCTAATGGGATATAGTCCCACGAGATGGCCAATCAATTCAAATTACGGAGCGCGTTTCATAACACCTTGGGAAATAATAATAAATTGAACAAAATAACTCTCCAACCCCCAGAGCCTTAAGAAAACCGCCCGAATTTAACATTCATCCAGCGCTTACATTGCTGGTATATAAGAGATTTTGAATTCGGCTCACATTTTGCTGTACCTATATTCTGTTCTGGCAGTTACGTAATTTTGTTATAACATCCCTATAGCGAGGACACCCTTTCTCTCTCGATGTGAGATAAAAAAAAAAAAAAATATGTGAGGTTCACTCCAGATTTACAATAAATCCACCACACCCAAGTCACGTGACTGTCGTCAATCCTTTTGTTAGATTGTCTAAGTATCTCATCATTTTGAGACGACAACGAATTGTACTTGAATTTGATTGTATGGTACATGTGCGCAACCCTTTTCGAATTTAAACAGAAATCGCTGGTCATATGTCAATGTCAAATAACACAACAGACGTCTCCCAAACCATGCTTAAGGCCAATCAGTTGAGGGCTTTCCTTCACAACAAGAAAAAAAAAATAGGGCGAAGGATACAAGTAAACTTTAAGTGGCGCTTCCGGTAAAATCCCGCCCGATAATCCCATGCGGAGCTGACATATTACATGCACGCAAATCAATGGTCCTTTCCTAAGCACGCATTAAAATAACATGAAAATGACATGTTAATTGCACGAAGGGATTCAAATTAAAATTTCACATAAAAAGGAACGAACATCTTGTCCTTTGTTCCACACAATGCGGGGAAAGTCAATACCAAGCTAAAATGTGCCCCTTTCGGACTTTTAATGACACACATAAAAATATCAGGTGTTCAATTTTGTGATCGGATTTTTTTTTTTTTTTTTTTTGTTTTCGGCCGGACCAACAGACCAGTTCTACTGGCTTCTCCTTGTCGTTGTTTGTTTTCTGGCTCTTACCAGATGTAGGTAAGTCCAAGAACCCATACTGATGCCTGTACGACGTTCACGGGAAATCCATGCAGCATATGCCCGAACGGCCGATGGAGCAACCAGAACCATTACAAGTTCGGCGTAACGACCACGATTACACGGAATAAATTTATTTATGTAGCTAGGTAGGTAGGTATATTGGAGATGGATACTCGCATTCATCTGAGTTTCTTTTGCGCGCCCTAAAATCTCAAAGCAACCACCGAACGTGGAGCCAATGATATTAGCTACCAACGCGCTATAAAACGGCCAAAGAATAACGAATCTGAAGGGCACAACGAAGACCAGAAACGAAAACAGGTGTTCTGCGCGTGAATGCACGGCCACAGCCATAAATCAATACTATTAGCTGCAACCACTACGAGTGAGGCTCTCGTACGTCGTACCACCTGGGCGCAGTTGATGAATCGCATCGAAGCAGATCAACGGCGGTATATATGTATGCCACTGAGTGTCTGTCAAAGCTCGTGCGAATTTCAACTGTCAACTGTCGTAAAAAAGACCATCCTTCAGCGTGCCACCACATTTGGCTATAATCGGATTATGAATGTCATTTAGCAGTTCACACAAGACACAACCCCCTATCGTGCTGCGGAGGCGGATACGACGGTCTGATTATTGGCGGCCCGGTCGGAAGGGCTTCGTTTTTATTGAAACTGTTTTGCGGCTCTATCGATTTGATATTCGGGCGGATTACGCGACATCTGTCGTATCTGTCGTGTTTGTCGTCTGTCGTCGTCTGAACCAAAATTTTGTAATTAAGTCATGAGACGGTTCGTGTGACCAGAGTTTCCTCAACCCCGTCCATGAATGAATTACAGCATGTTTGTTGGATTTTCAACCCAATCGAGCTGGAAAAAAACTTGGCAACATTTGTGGGTGTTGTTGAAGGGGGAGTTGAAGTTGGAGAAGGCTTCGCTTCACGTTCGCCCCCTTAAGTCATTTTATGAGTCACTCCTTCATTCTTTTGTATCATTCATTCATTTCACTTTGTATAGGCTTCGTTGGGGGTAGGAATATATAAGGGGGGCAAGTTCGATTTATATGCCAACTATTGGGGAGGAAAACGAGCCAAATAGAGGGTGGAATACGAGAAGGGGAAACTAAATATTATGAAACGAGCGCAATAAAACTTTTGTCATCGCTTGGATTCAATACAAACCCCCCGTACCCCATCAGCGCGCGTTACACAATCAAAGAGCAGAATAGAGGGTAGGAAAATAGAAATCCTGATTTTTATGAAAGGAGAAAAAATACGCTTGTTAAAAGATTCGAATCTAGTGGTATCTCTAATAGCATTGAATGCATTATGTAAGCCACGAACCACCCTCGCACTCGGAACTTTTCCATCAATACCGAAACAGTGTTTGCGTCTACAAATATTATTCCGAAACAGCTCTCGATGGGTATCCAAGTGCATATACTCGTCTCGTGCTACTCGGCAAGTTATGTCAGCGCAACGAGTACAGAATATTTGTCTGTACCTAGTTAGCGAATCTAACGGAATGCACTTTTGGCAGAAGTTTATTTTTTTCTTTTTTTCTTTTGTTGCGCCACAGGGATGAACACTGAACACTATACCGTGCTTTTAAATGGCACACTGAACGCGGTGGCAAAGGGTTAGTGGCTGTACACTCGTACAATGTGTGTACGTACCCACACTCGTACAATGGAATTTTCTGTCTGTACGTAATTGAAGACAATTCTCCGGATTCCCATGGAGCTCGATTTGTACAGCTGTATGGCTGCGTTTAATGGAAAATGCGTTAATTGAAGTGAGCGACTAGCGGAATAGTCCCTCTAATTAGGCATGTCTGATTTCAATTGAGAGACCAAAGAGGACCACCCCAAGATGAGGGCTGTATTCACAATACAAGCAGAGTGTGCACCAGAGGAAGCTAGAAAATAAAATGGAATAGAAAAGAATAATTCAAATTAGGAAGTTGGCGAGGCTGTGGGAGTTATACGCAAATTAGGGTGGACTACTTGACTCACGACCCCACTGACTCATTCAAGCGCACCCTTTGTTGAATATACACTAAATGTATATATGCAAATGTATATATACCTGCTGGCAATTAAAATATCTCCTCAAGGCACACGTACATAATTTTCCTCGTTTTTTTTTTTGTTTCTGGTATATTAACCTTTTGTCTACGGCAGGACTCTCTCTCGGAGGTTGTTTAATGGGAGAAGTCATCAATTCCAAGCGGGCGTGTAATTTGTAGAGGTCTAAATAAGTGAGTCACGTTTTTCTAAAGCGCACAAGAAAGCGTATACCTTAAATTTGCGAGCCTAGCTGCTTTGAGACTCATTTAAGTGGACGGCAAGGGTAGATGTAATTAAGTGACACATGCTTTGATTTCGAGGGTGCAGTAGAGTATTAGAACTTTTTTTTTTGCGAGCGTCACCTGCTACCGGCACGTATCAAAATTCAGCAGGTACATCAAGCAGGAATCCTTGGAAGGGAAAGTGGATCCTGTTTCAGGTTTTTAGTATTTTTTTTTTTTGTTTTGCAACTTTCCCAATGTTTTTTTTTCTTTTTTTAGAGATGTATATGTAATTGACACCGTTATAAAATTTCTGCCGTTAGTGCTAATTTGATACGTGCCAGGCAATGCATGATTTTTTAGTAAAAGTAATCGAAACTGAGCACACAGGCCAGACCATAAAAGAGGTAGCATATCACCTGACTCTCCGCGAGATGATACAGATTTGCATTCTTTACAATAGATATCAGTATTCGGTAAGTAAAAATGTACCATTTAATTGAAATGAAATGGAGTGTCGGTAACGCAGGAAGGGACGATAAATGCCGCGTAAACAATTCAGAGATTTAGAGCATTGAAAAGATGGTAGACTCTTCCACAAAACAGATACTTATCCCTTATGTGGTGTGTAGCTTTATGATCCGTTGGTGTGCATTGCTGTTCTCCCGCCATTTTGTGACTATATATCAGATATCCTTTCATTTTTGCCAACTATGCGACTGAACCGTTTCGAATTGAAATGTTCATAATTTTCCACATTTATTTGCGCTCTGCTAATTGAACCTTTTGTCTATTTCAGGACTGCCTCAGGAGGCCACTCAAGAATACCTGAATAGAAATTATTCTCAAAATTTAGATTTTATATTATTTGACTTTTACGAACTGAATTACTTGTGAAAATTTATTTATTAACACTGCAACTGGGAGAAATTTTATCCGCGGGCCATTGTTCATATTTTTCCTACTGTAGTTTTGCTTTTGAAAAAAGGCAATTTCGTCTTAATATTAAAATTTGTATAACAATTTTGAATTTATAATTTTTTTAAAAATGTTTTTTATGTTATACTAACAATTTTGTAAACATTTCCAATATATTAATCTATAAAAATGTTTTTTAAACCCTCAAAAAATAATAATGAATTTTTTAGAACTACAATCAACATTTTAAATTCTAAATTTTTACAGGGGGCCTAACCAATAAACATTTTTAGCTACGACTCTTAATTTAAATATTTCACAGTGGCTATATTTTCCATACAAATCTCGCAATTGTGAGCTTAGGTAAATTTAAAGTCGAGGCTTAAATTTGTTATTAGTACGGCGGAGTGACTATATTTTCCATACAAATCTCGGAATTGTGAGTTTCCGTAAATTGAAAACAAATTGTTATTGTGGAATGGATATTCAAGAATTATTTTGACAGTTTTTAAGCGAAAAGATATTGACTTTGGAAAAGTCAAAAGCAAAATGTAAAAACTGTAGAGTGAAGTTCTCAAACAAATCAGTTCCAAATCAGGTTTGGAACATGATTCTGGATTTTTGCCAAATTTAGTCAAACAGGGTTACCGAAAGGAAGCAAATCGTTTTTTCTTCATGGAAAATATCTGCCGATTATAAAGAAAAAATTTTTCTCTTATATACCTACTGTTTAAATGTCGGCAGAGATTTAAAAGGTTGACTGCGTTTGACCATCTACCTTTTATAATCCTCTTCTTTTGTTAGAGTAACATCTAATATGTAAACTAACAAATTATTTATAGTAGCTACACAATGAATTCATTAGCGAAATACGAAATAAGGAAATTCGTTAGTTAAACAACATTGTAAAGGTAGGTAGTAAGTTGGAAAGAATTAACATAACAGGGTTGATCCCTACAGAAAAGTATATTTTTTGCAAATTTTTCCTTTTGTCGGCGATTTATTTGGTAGCTTACGATAGCAGACATTTCCTAACCATACAGCTGATTATTGTACAATTCATTTGTTGTTCATAGTATTTAAAACAAAAAAAAACAAAAAAATAGAAAACAAATGATATCGATGTGTAACTCTGTTTCGACGGGGATGACCTTGTCATTTTCTAAAGCTCAAACCACACAGAGAGGGATAAATTTTCACATTTTCCTCATATTATCGATAAATTTCAAATAAAAGTTACAAATGTGAAAAGGGAAATTCGCTGTGAATATATTCGCAGCCTCAATTGTTTAAACTTCTATAAAATGTTCGCTTTTTTCATATACCTCGGGGTGTAAAATCAGTAAAAGTAACATTAATTAGCAGGGCTTATTAATTTCCGCACAATTGTTATATAATATCCCCAAGAGAGTTTACCATATTCGAAATCGAAACCGAAAGTTTGATTTCGAAGTTTGCGTTAAAAATCAGACTTGCAAGTCGGATTAGATGTCGGTAGCTAATTACTTCCAATTTTTGGAAATCGTGTTAAAAGGGAATCATACTAAGAATACATTTTATTGCTGACGCTATACCACAAACAGTTTGGAAAATAACTTGTCGCATCTTAAGGCAGGCAAAAGACATGACATCTCTTGTAAAACATTATTGGTTATGAGCCTATGTCAGCAAGTCCTTTACTTGAGTTAGTTCCCTTTACCTGCATTACAAAGAAACTGAGATTACAAAATGGGCTTCAGAAACTGATGTCTGTTTTAATTTTTATTGTTCGAACCTACAACTGAACAGTAGTCTTAAAATCGAACTTAAAAATAAAACTACCAGACATTTAAATCAAACAATGAGAAATGTGAAACCTATTCACCAGTGAACCACATTTTTAATTGATACTGATTTACACCACAAAAGGATTGTTGCCACACTAAATGCGTTATAACTTTAATACTACTTTAGAGGCAGGTTATCCCACGGTTATACTCAAAATATCACTTTTATGTTTACAAAATAAATAAATTCATTATTTTCAAAATACTCGTAATTCATTCACAGACACATATGTCATTTTATGAAACAGTTTAGGGAAATAAAAAAAAAGAAAATTAAATCATTTAGATATCTTGAATGACTTTTTTCTAAACATGAAAATATTTAATTTGATCGTAGGTTGAATAATTTTTTTATTCTTAATGAAATGAGCAATTAGGAACAAAATTTGACCAAAAAGTAAAATCCCTTTCTTTTTGTACTATGAGGTCTGAAAAATCCCTTAAATCCCCCGATCTAGTATCACTGCTGCACTGTATGATGTGTATTAGATAATGAAACGTAACTGGCTGAGATAAAGAGAGAAAGAAAATGTGTGTTCGCATCTATCTCTCGCTCGCATCTATCTCTCTTGCCTCTACAGTAATATTCAAAACGAAACGCTTCATTTCTATCAAACGCACTGTTTGGGTTATACAGCACTCACTTTGGAAATAAGTTTTCAACATTTCCCAATGTTGTTCTAGAGTAAAGCGACTCATTTCGTTCCGCGGAGGAATGATACTGACTTTCTGTCAAGATATTGAGCGGGAGACAGCTGTCAGTGTCAAAATAAGCTATGATTTAAAAAGAAACCACTTGATGGCCCACCCTTTAGATATACAAAACACGACGTCACCGTCTTTTGCTGAAACTTTCTTCTATTGTCTTTGGCGGGCATTGACTATCATTTTCGGTGTAATTGTCACTAACTAATATGGGAATCCGAAAGAGAGTGTATGTATACCATATAGGGGGCTATCGTCCACCAGCGTTTAAACTTCATTGCCCCACCCTAGGAGATGGTATACATACACTCTCTTTCGGATTCCCATATTAGTTTGATACAAAATAACTCGCCATTTCTATAAACGCACCGTGGCATAGTGGGTCGTTAAACAAAAAAAAAATTAAGAAGTAAAAACTAATTTGAAGCGCAAAACTATGCTGTAATGGGAATTTAATTCACACCGTGGCGACCGGTTTAAGTAGTATGGGATTATAAATTAAGCAAAAAAAAAAATGTAATAAAAATTGAATGAGGTACTTCGCACAAATGAAACCAGAAAAGGAGGAATGCCTTTCCACAAAACTCTAGCGCAAGGTTTTATTTTAATTTCTTAATTGCAGGTTCTTGGCGCGGAATATACCGAAGAAGAGGCGTAAAGTCACGTTAAGGGAGAGGAGACACCCACCCACGAGCCACCTTTAGTGTTTCCATTGAATTAACTCGGCGCAGTAGGCGCATTGTGTGCACACAATGAGAGGAACCACAGTGCCAAAATCAAGAAAGCTAGAGAGGGGATGCTCACGCTCAACCTTGCCGCTGGTCGTTGTCATCAGCATGGCGGTGGTTGTTCTGCTTCCGTCTGGAGTTTTGGCCAAACACACCCATGGCCATGGGGGCTATGTCAACTTTAATAATCAACGGTTCGCTATGGAGCCGCAGGACCAGACTGCCGTTGTAGGCGCTCGGGTAACACTTCCCTGCCGGGTCATCAACAAACAGGGCACGTTACAATGGACGAAGGACGACTTCGGCCTGGGGACGTCGCGAAATTTAAGCGGCTTCGAACGATACTCCATGGTGGGCAGCGACGAGGAGGGCGACTACTCCCTCGACATTTACCCAGTGATGTTGGACGACGACGCAAAGTATCAGTGCCAAGTGAGTCCAGGCCCTGAGGGTCAAGCGGCTGTACGGTCAACGTTTGCCACTCTCACCGTGTTGGTACCACCAGAACAGCCAAAAATCTCTCAGGGTGACTTCATCATGACAACGGAGGACCGCAAAGTGGAAATTGAATGCATTTCGGTGGGCGGCAAACCAGCCTCTGAGGTATGTATGACTGGGAATGCGCCTTTTGCTCGACGAATTGCAATTTCGTATGTTCTCATCAGATAACCTGGATTGATGGTCTGGGAAACGTAATCAATGACAACATCGAGTACACGGTGATTCCCATGCCGGATTTGCGGCGCTTCACCGCCAAATCAGTGCTTAGACTCACTCCGCGGAAGGAGCACCACAACACCAACTTCACCTGCCAGGCGCAGAACACCGCCGACCGGACATATCGATCGTCTAAAATACGTGTCGAGGTGAGTAATTTGCCAACGGATATAGTGAGTGTGTTTGTACGTACTTATATCAATGCCCTCCGTTGTTACAGGTAAAATATGCTCCCAAAGTCAAAGTGAGTGTGATTGGTGGCGCTTTGTCGGGCGGCAGGATCCCCGAGTTCGCACAGGTGCGACTGGAGTGCAAGGCCGATGCCAATCCTGGCGAAGTCCGTTACCGATGGTTCATCAATGACGAGCCAATAATAGGCGGCCAGAAAACCGAAATGGTAAGTCTGATTCGTTTGGCTCCCATGCTCTCCCAGTTCCCATACCCATCATCTGTATAGATGCCCGGTTTGAAATTATATAAATTACATTCCCCCCCATTTCTGTTTACAAACATCAGGTTATCCGGAATGTAACTCGCAAGTTCCACGATGCGATTGTGAAGTGTGAAGTGCAGAATTCTGTGGGAAAGAGCGAGGATAGCGAGACTCTCGACATAAGCTGTAAGATATACTGGCGCTGGTCCTCTGTGTGCTGTGTGCGAGTTTCACTGAGGAATGTGTTCTATTTTTTAATTGCAGATGGACCACAGTTTCGCCAGCGTCCGCAGTCCATGGAAGCCGACATTGGAAGCGTGGTTTCTCTGAATTGCGAGGTGGACGGGAATCCCATGCCAGACATTGTATGGATTCAGCATCCCATCGATAGGGTAGGTTAACCGTTAACTATATATAATCGATGGCAAACCATCTAAACGACTTCGCCTACAGGTTGTTGGCGGCAGTTCGAATCTGACGTTTAGTGTCACGAACGAAACTGCTGGGCGTTACTACTGCAAGGCCAATGTTCCCGGCTATCCAGAGATATCCTCCGACGCGTATGTTTACCTCAAGGGCTCCCCAGTGATCACATCGTCGCGCTACCAATACGGCCTGGTTGGGGACACCGCAAGGATTGAGTGCTATGCGACTTCGGTGCCGCGAGCGCGGCATGTGTCATGGACGTTCAATGGCCACGAGATAACTTCCGAAGGACACGACTACTCCATACTGGTGGACGCAGTGCCTGGCGGTGTCAAATCAACGCTAATCATCAGAGACAGTCAGTCGTATCACTACGGCAAGTACAATTGTACGGTGGTCAACGACTATGGCAACGACGTGGTCGAAATCAATTTGCAAGCGCAAAGTAAGTACAGCAAAGTGGGTCGGTTTCAAATCAGTATCTAATGGTTTACTTATGTCCTTGCAGAAAGTGTGCCCCTCCTAATGACCATCGTGGGCGGCATCTCATCAGTGGCCATCCTCATGATTCTAACTATTTTGGTAATAATCTACTTCAAGTGCAAGAAACGCAAACTACCACCCGCCGACGTCATAAGCGAGCATCAGATTTCGAAAATCGCCGCCAAGGAAGCTGGTGACCGCACCTCAAACTACAGTGACCTTAAGGTGGACATTTCTGCCGGGTATGTGCCTTATGCCGACTACACTACGCACTACAGTCCTCCGCCCCAATATCTGACGACATGTTCGACCAAATCCAGCGCCCACATGCAACAGCAGCCAGCCATCAATGTGCCAATGACCTTCATAAATGGCGGCGGCAGTCTCACGGGCAGCATAATCGGATCGCGAGAAATTCGTCAGGACAATGGTCTTCCAAGTTTGCAGAGCACCGCCACGACTGGAAGTGTGGTAAGTTCATCACCTAACGGCAGTTGCAGCAACAATAGCACAGCCACCCATGTGGCACAGAACTCGTTGAGCATCGATCCGAGGTACAGCGCCATCTATGGCAATCCCTATTTACGAAATTCAAATTCATCGCTGCTGCCGCCGCCTACAGCTGTTTAGGCTGCACTAGAATATAGGTATACCTAAGATAGAGAACCAATTGTCGGGCTTTCGAATTTAACCGTGTTAGGCTTACAAAATGTTATACTACTCGTGTATGGACTAAAGACTGATCTCAACGATTTAGTAACAAAAGATGCGTTACCCAAAACGCAACACATTGAACGAAATCCATTTTCCATTTAAGTAAATATTTAACTATATAGGTGACGTGGTGGAGGGCGGTTGCTTTTTTATGGCTCCTCATGGAATGTGCAAAGCACCCATCAGTGGATGAATATTTAAAGGTAGCAACTTCCTCGAAATTCATTAAGAAAATATATGTTAGGCGGGTCAGAGATACGGAAATCTAAATCATCGTTCTGTCCGACCGTGGAAGGTCAATCGATAAAGGTGGCGATTACAGCTCTCCCCTCGCCCTTTGTTTATGAAGCACCACAGCACATCCACAGGTATACGACACAATATAGCGTACACCGTGCTCTATGGTGGAGGTTTTCCCTCGACAGTTGATTCAGAGCGCAAAGAAATCGATAACACATTCCATTCGCGCAGTGTTTTTTTTTTTTCATTTTAATATTTTCCGAAACTGTGCGAGGCAGCGGTCACAGTGGAGCCGTTTCTCTGTTTGTTTGTTGGCTATAATTTATTGATGTCTGTAGGACTCTTCCGGAAGCTTCGAGTAGTTTGTATTATTTTCTGGGAATTGTGTGTATCACGTGTCTGGCAGTGGATTTGCATTTGGCTCAGAAGAAGCTGGGTTGGTGTAGCAAGCGCCAGTCTTAGGGTGGACTTAGCAAATAAGCCACCGAACAGCTCAGGGAGGTGTGGGCTTGAATATTTTTGTTTTGTTTCCTAACTCTCAGACATTTGGAGAGGCATGTTGCCCCACAATGATTAATGTGTACGTGTTTTTTTCTTGATGCCGACAGAATCGATTTTATTTACCTAGTTGTCATTGTCATCTGGGGGTTGTTTCAACTGCGAAAGTACAAGAGCTTATCGGCTAACGCATTTTTGAAAGACTGACTGGTTTTGCCTTACAAACTGGGGGTATATTTAAATACTAAGTAACAATCAGGCGTCGGGACAGTCCTTTTGAAGAGCGCCTTAGAGTACATTATACAGCATTCTTGACAGTACATGGACAAGCAGAGGCTGATCATCTATAACCTACCTATTAGATATCAACTTACGTTTCACATCCTAGTTTTCATGCGTAAATTTTCACAGTCTGAAACCTTTGGCTGTCCCTCTTTGTAGCAATTCAGAGAATGCAAGCGCCAGTTACGAACTTCCCAAACGCAATTTATTGCGTTGGTGACTTTGGAATGTCCCACATCAATCCCTCTGACGTATCATAAACTAACCACCCTTTTGCTAGAAATCAATATTAAATGCAATTTTCACAAAAACTTGGTAGCTTGACAAATTTGTGGATTGACTGGTGACTCACCGCTATCACAATCGATACACTGCAAGGATGTAGCGAAAGGAAACAAAGGGTCATTCATTTTCCGGTTTCGAAAGTAAAGCTAAATAAAACACACACAGCGATACATTTTGTATTTTATTATAAAGTTTCGACTTTGCCATTAAGTGTGAAATACAAAATCATTCAAATGGCCGCCTCGGTGAGATTCGCAGCATGCGATTCTTTTGAGGTAATTTTTAACCACTTTTTCGAACATTTCGGGCGGTATCTCGGCCATAAGTAATGTTGGTTTGTAAGGCGTGTTGAGTTCGGGGATTATTCGGGTAGACACGGTCTTTTGCGTAGCCCCACAGAATGACATTTATCGGTGTAAAATCGCAAGATCTTGATGGTCAATTGACGTCGCCAAAACGTGAAATTACGCGACCAGGAAACTTCCCACGCAATAAGGCCATAAATGGTCGTGTTGTGTGGCTTGTTGCTTGTTTGCCACTTTTGTAGTAAGTTTTAATAATTTCTACGCGTTGTTCGATTGTTAAGCGATCCATGATCGTAAATGGCAAACATTTAACTAATAATATGACAAATGACAGCTGAGTTTGACAGGTATCAAATCCCAACGCTACCAACTTGAAACCACGAAATGAATGTCCCTGTAGTAAGTGGATGAACGATACACTACATTTAATCAATCAAACAATGAGTGCGCAAGAAGTAAGCACAAAAAATGGAGATTCCATGACAGTAATCCAGCCATTGTGTGATTCAATTCAAATTATACGCCCTGATCGCAGCTCGTTTTTTGGAATTTTTCTAGCGCTTAATTGAACTCAAGTGGTTTTCGTTTATTTGTGTCACTGACTGAATATGCAAACAAACAAGGAACGGCTCTAGAAAGAAAGAAAGTGGGCACATTCAAAAGTCTAGTTATAATAAGTCGACTCTAGATTGGTCTGAACTAGATATACTCTGAACGAGATTGATCGGCAACGTCACTTTTCATACGTCAGCCACATATAGGAACTGTCAATTTTGGTACTCAGTTAGGAGTTTCTTCAAAATAAGCCCAGACATTTTTTTTTTAAATATCTGTAGATGTGTCACCAGTGTGAAACAGTTAACCACTTTGGTACGTGAGAAAATATTGCGACACCATATGAATTTTATTTCCTTCTCATTTACTACAGTAAAATGTTACGAGGGAAATTAAATATAATTTTAACTACAGCTCGACGAGTAATCCACCACCACCTGGTTCGGTTTTAACGTAGAACAATCACTGATGCAAAAGGAATATTATACTTCCTGTGAATGACAGCGAGTCAGACAGACTCACTCTCGCAGCCCTATTCAACTGTTGTCCTTGTCTTTACTTTTCGTCTGCTGGGCACGTTCTTTTGGTGTTGTATTTTCGCGTTCGTCAGTGTGGCGTGGTCGCTAGTCGGTTACGTCGGTACTGCCGCCAAAATGTCACAAAATTGTCATAGCCTGAAGTGCGCATTGTCGGATCTCATCAAACAAACAAATTTCCAAAAATTGGTGGTCATTTATCATAATCGGCGAGCAGACAGACTGCTGCAAGTCTAAACGAGTGGATTGGGCTATGTGACCAACAGAATTTTGTAGAGGTCGTAAATATACCCGCAAAAGTTCAATTCAAGCGGTTCCATTCCTAAAACGCATTCGAGGTTTCGTACAAATATTCACGTAACTAGTATGATCACAATTAATAGAATTGCTCATTACTCTCATTATAAGAGTCATTAGACCATCACATAACAATCTGCTCATTTATAAATACGGTTACCATCCGTTCATTATCATAATGAACAGTTCTGTATTTGAAGACGATGTTCATTACGAATTATTTTGTGTACAAAAACATATAAATGTTCTGTATTTTAGAAGGTGTTCATTATTTGTTCTGTATTTCTTTTAAATTCTTAAAACCAACAACGTAAACAATAAGAAAACCAAATTTTAATGAACAAAATGCTTACGTGCTGAACGAGCAAACTAATCTAGTACTAAAAAATGGGTACTATTTGAGTTGATTTTACCAAATGAAGAATTGTATAGTTAAATATTGTGTTATCCTTGCTTCCTTTGAATGCTTACGCCAGAGTAGGTCACTTTTCACAATTTTATCAGATACCAGTATAAAAACAACCCCCTTCTTCACGTCACAGTCACCAAATTGATCACTCTTGCTTCTAACAATGCATTAAGATTTCAGACATCGAATTACAAATTTGTGTACAACTAAATTAGCTTTCGTTTCATTACTCAAATATATAACAAAAGTATTAATGAAAATAAATAAATAAATAAATAAACAAAAGTTCTAACAAAAATTGCGTCCCATTAAAACTCTCATTATAGGAAAATATTACTAAACCAAATTGCAAAACAAAGCTTAAACCTACATACATTTTCTAGAAATTAAAAAAAAAAAAAAAACAATTTTCATATATAAAAGGTATTATCTATTATATAGAATCTATTTAGTAGTTTAAATTAGGGAATCACAGCTTGAATTAAAGGTGGGCAATTCCTCTAGGTGTTAAGCTAAGATCAATCAATTCGAATAGCTTTTTTTGACTAATTAGAAAATGTTTAACGTATAATTAAAAAACAAAAATTATAATAATAATAATTAAAGCTTAAGCGAAAAAGGCGATGCAAGCCCGAAAAGTACCTGACTAGTCAATAAGTTGTTAATTAAGTCGAATACAATTATTTAGTTAGTGCTTCTTAGTGTCTTATTCAACAGAAACAAAAAAAAAAAATAAATCTAACATTTGTATATTTAAAGCGGAAGAGAATTGTGTTTGTTTTTATTTTGTTTCCTATTTTGTATCTTAAGAATTGCAGATTAATTATTTTTAAAAATATTGTCTCTACTATTGTCAGAAGGAAAAAGAATTCAGTTCGAAATGGTAAACGAGATAAACATGTTTTTAGATACTCGTTCGTATATATATAAAATTAGTAAAATAGATAACGACTCCAGAGTGCTTTCTTACTTAGCTGTTAAGTTTCCATACAGTGCATATTTTTCTAGTAACATTTTGGATAATTTACATAGAGTTAGACATGAATATCTGTGTGTGTGTGTGTAAAAGCTTTGTTCTTTTTTTTTTATGAGTATATGGCAGCGCAACTACCGCATCCCCTTTCGCTTTCACTTTTAGACTTGGTTCAGTGCCCTCATAGGGTGCACTATGTGTGTGTTTTCATTAATGTTATTTAATTTTTGTCATCAATGTCATGCAATCCACTACTCACCCCCATGTCCCAAGACCTGCTTGTGTGCGCTGCCAGAGCTCGAATATGCTACTTGCAACTAAGCTGTAAATTGTTTATGATTAGTTTTTAAATTCGAAGAGCTTTCAACAAAAATAACAAATTAAAGAAACAATTATTTAATTGATATACAGTGTTGTTATTATATAGCAAATTTAAATAAAGCGCATTTAGTGAGTTCTTGTAGGTTTCGTTTTATAACACTTTCGTTTTTTTTTTTTTTTTAAGGTAGACAGTAAGTTTTAGACTGTGTTATTCTCTAAAGATTTACGATGAAGATGATATTACATACAACATGAATATACCTATACATACATTATATATATATTTTTCACATTGTAATTTAGAAATTAAGGAGACGACGGAGAAAATAAAAGAAAAGCATTTTTCAAAACAAAAGAAATGGAAATTATTGTAGTTGTACCTATCCTTGTTGTTGCTGCAGTGCAGAGCAGCGCTATCCTTTCGCTGTGCGTTTGCTGCTGTATAGGGCGGGGGTTCACATTGTTTGCTATGCCTCGCAGAAGGGTGTGGTATATGCATGTGTGTGGTGTGCGAAGCCAAACAAGAATATGCCACGCCACCGTCAATAGCTCTTGGCTGGGGGTTGATCATGAAAATCCCTGTTGGCTGGTCGTTTATATTCCAAAAATCGATAGAGCAAAGAAAAAAAAAACAAAATAAACTAAAATAAAACGCTGAAGTGAGTCAGTCAAAAATGACATTGAATTTATTTAGTGTGTGAGGGTCTATAAAACGGTTTTGTATTACAGCACTCAGCAGCACGTAAGCCGTCTGCGGAATGGAAACACAAACCCTTGCCACTAACCTTTCAACAGCGGATGATTTACATTTAGTGTGTTCGGTGCTGGTCTGGTGTATAGGGACAGGGAGCTAGTTTGCCAGTGGAACAAAAGGGCAAATTGTGACTTTTATTTAATTTAACGTCGTAGATATCACATTGCATGGAATTGTGTGCGTCTGGTTGACAAAGTAATACTAATTAGAGGTAAGTCATTTATTCTTGGCAACACCCTGCAAACTCGGACGACACATACTCTACTGGGAGTCAATTGACTTAGGGTGGGTGGGTCTGGTGTGGTTGTACTTTGTTTCATCCACCCTAATCTTCACTGTAACTTTTTTTATATTTATTTTTTATGTGTACCGAAAATATGTCCCGGTATCCAAGAGGGCTTGACTGTTGTTGAGACGGTTGTCATATGCACCATATATGGAGTGAGACCATTCAAACTTGACTTTAAACTTGTTTCCGACGCCCTACGCAGAAATGCCAATGGAAATTGTTACCACACCAGGATGGAGGCTTTTTGTTCGAGAATACGGAAGACAATCAACCGGAAACGAAAAGATTCGACAACTGTCAGCCAGACGACCGCTTTACAAAGCACCACTCAGGCTCAAGGTGAAACTTCAACGAAGAAAATATAAAGTACAGCTCCAAAAGAACAGCATTATTAATGACGATCGACAGCGGGCAGACGAGTGCGACATTATTTGGCGGGAAGACGATGTTCTGGGAAAAGACCTCAAAATGTTGATCGCGATCTGGCGGGCAAACACAATTGGATAAGCTGCAAATGTGATAATTTTATACATTCAAAGGTGCAGAACCAATTTGAGTGCGGAATGACATTGAAATGCATTGTTGAAGATTGATGATGGAAAACTTGTGCTGCTCCTTTGTTGATGTATCGGCCTAAGAGGTTAGAGTTACCATCGCTAATATTACAATGCTGGTGAAATAAATAAAACTCTCCGTTGAAATAAATGCTCAAAGTTTATTTAAAAAGAGCATAGGACACATACAACCTATCGAGACAATATAAATGCACAATTTTTACTTTTCAAAACGAAGGAATCGAACAACTTAGTATTCAGTTCTGCTCAACTACGTTACTTGCTCTGCAATAAATATATACTAAAGTAGTTTACGACAATCCTCCGGTAACTTCAAGAGAGGCACCATTTACGTATGAAGATTTCTTCGAAGCCAAAAACGAAACAACCTCAGCTATTTCGTCAGGGCTACCCAATCTGCCCATGGGACATCTTTCGAGGATCTTTTTTACGATTTCATCGGGAATAGTAGTTACCATTGGGGTATCAATGTAGCCTGGCAAAATCGCATTCACTCGAATATTGAATTTTGCAAATTCCTTTGCTGCAACTTCGGTGAATGAGAGTACTGCAGCTTTGGAGGGAGCATAGTTGCCCTGTCCAATGTTTGAAGTTTTGGCGACGATACTCGAAAGATTAACGACCGAACCGGAAATCTTGTACTGCACCATAGCCTTGGCGAACTGTTGTGTAACCAAAAATGTGCCCTTAAGGTTTACTTTGTAAACATCGTCATAGTCACGCTCGGGCATTTTCAGTATGTAACCATCGCGAGTGATTCCGGCTGAGTTAACAACAATCGATGGTGGCTTCTTGTATTTGTTTATGGTTGTTTCCAGAGCTTTGCTGACACTATCAAAGGACGAGACGTCTAATTCAACGGCACTCGATTCTGTGGACGAAATGAAACATTTGCAATATACAAAAGTTGATGAAATTAAGAAATTTTATTCAATAAAAGTGGTGGGGCATGATTTTCCTTTCGATTGTAGCGTTCAAAAACGCGCCAAAAAAATATATGTGGTCGTCTCCCACCTTTCCACCTTCCGCCCCATTCCTTTTTTTTACCATCCCGTCCTTTCGCTATTCTCTTGAGGAAGTGGCATAGTCGATCTTGTTGGGTATACTAAATATCCAACGATCTTGCTCGCCATGACCCTTGGGAGGATAGCAAAAACAGGCACCCCAACAGCCCAACTGGACGGGCAGGGACGGGCGGTCCTAAGAGAGAAAGAGAGCGAGGAGAGTTTTCTCAAAAAAAAAAAACAGTACAGAAAGCATTACGGGTGGATAAAACAACCAAACATAAGATACCAAAATGGCCAAAGGGAAACTCAAATACTAAAACACATTATTACACCTGTGTCGACGAAAACATAACATTGAAGACAAATCACGAGCGAGTCTCATACAAACAGTCATCCACAACTGAGGCACATCATACAAAATACAACCACAAAGTCAAGAGAATCTAAATTGCCTACCACAGAAAATACGAGATGTCCACCCCAACATCAGTGAAAACGGCTCAGCGTCCAGTGGCTAAGGGCCCCAACATAAAGAAGAAATGGCACACTATAGGCTCATCCCCAACACCCAATATGCGCGGAGGCCCACGTGATTATCACCGGAAAACAAAACCAAGTACGGAATAGATAGGTATTGATCAGCAACCTCTGTCCCCAAGACTCTGCTTTCCATACATAGGAACAAGGTCTAATGATCCCCAAGCATTGTAAGTTCCAATAGCTCGCCCGCTAAAGAAAAATCCTTTCGCTTTTGGGTATAGGGTTAAAAGATAGAACCGCTACGGGGAATAATGTTGCGAACGATTTCTATCACGATTTTTACTCGAGCTGTAAACTGGCTAAGGTCTTTAACATTTTGGATACGAAAAGTTAAAGCAAAACATTTCATATACTGAATGCATGGGGTTGAAAAGTATGTGTGAGTGCGTTCAGTGAAGAGCTTGAGATTGGGAAATATTCCTAACACTCGGGCGAATTCGCCAAAGAACGTTAACAGCATGATTGAGAGCAAGAACGGGAGTCCGCACGAACCTCCGCCAAAAAGAAACGGAGTGTTGCAGTCGCGGACAATAATATAGTCCCGTTTTGCTGAATGAAAGAATATGTATGTGTGAGGTAAAAACAAGGAAAAGGTTAAGCAAGGAGGTAACTTTTTGGTTAACTGCGAGATCGGCAAGAGACAGCGCGAGCACAAACCGTAAAGAAATTGATAGATAATTTTGGAAAAGCGCTATTAGTTGAATAACGCATTGAAGTAATTAGTTAATTGGGTTAAAAAGTGCTATTAGTTGAATAGCTGAATTGAATAGTTAGGAAGTGCTAAGAAAAGGTGAAAGGAAGGAGGAGAGCAGGCGAGGAAGGACGGCAATACAAGCGGCAGGACAGACAGGGAGTTACCTACCAGGACAGGTTTTGGGGACAAAGGAAGCCAGATAAGTACAGTGTTTTATGTGCAATATTTAGATATATCATTTGTAGAATCGTGTTAGTTCGGATACATACATATCACAGAAATATCATTACGTTGGCTTTCGTTTCGGTAAAATCCCAGAAAGGCGGGACACGCGACCCGTTCACACGACCGTCAGAAATTCGGTAAGTAGCGATAGTGGGCCATTTCATCGGCGGCCATCATTTTGTCTCACCACCCAAACAATTCGCTAAATAAAACACCATTTCTCCTCACGGAGTTTTATAACGAAGTGAAAACCCAATCTTCTCATTTATTTTCTGAATTCTTCAAGTTCGTTTCGCAGATCCATCATCGGGAAGTTGTTCGGTAAGGTTTCACAATTCCTTCTAAAAAGATTGTGTGGCGCCCACTATAATCGAATCAACGATTATATTCATCATCTCGAAAAAAGGTTAAGTACCCATTTCGTTTCAGCACACATAATTTTAATTTTATCGTCAAGCCTGAACCCACCCAGTTGAGCGGCCGAGGCAGTAGCATTCAACCGGCTACTTGTTGCACTTTTCCCCCACCATATACCACCGGCGAATTGCATCGACGATTTGACATTTCTCGCCATTAACGACTTTCAACCCATCGGCGCAGCGGCGGCTGCAACTTCTCCCGTGTTTTTTTTTTCCTCCTACGCAAAATTTAAAATCGTTTATCTAAATCCCCGGAAAAGTGTAATACGATTTATCCCACCAAGCGATTGCTAACTAAAACTTAAAGAAAAGGATGTCAATAAAATGTTAAATGGTAGCGGAAGTCTTGGAGTAGGATGTATGTTTCAGATATGTTTGCGGAACACGCGTGATCCATAAGAAACTCATATGTAGCAGCGCACAGTTGCAAGTTTGGAAAGAGTCGAACAGACGAGATTATTTGTATAAAAACTGGCATGTGTTAAACGGGATAGAAAAGAGGAACCCTACCGCCTTGACCGATAACCTATCGAGCGATAATTGTCCAAATTTACAGTGGTTCGTAATAAATTCTGCAGGGAAATTAACTGTTTGGGCAATTTGGTTAAGGGGTTTTAACCTTGGTGCCTGGTCTTTTGTGACGATCGTAAAACCCTACTCAACCTAACCTAACCTAACCTACAGTGGTTCGTGGTACACAAAAATTAACAAGTTGGGGAAGAACTTCGGGCTTCGGTAAGCCCAGGATTGTCTAGACTTACACTTAAGCCATAGATTTAGTTCGAACGAAGCTTAAGAAAATGAAACCATCCGTCGACTCATAAGTATTGAGCATCCCTTTCATATTTTAGTGAGGTTGTTAAATGTAACATAAGGCAACAGAAAACAAAAATTCATATCACTAAAAAACAACTTTTACTGTCACCTTTTGTTGGTGTAAAGTCAATGCACGAAAAGTGAGCAAACATTAAAAAAAAAAGCAAACTGTTATCAAATTATAAAAAAAAATAAAAACTTGTCTTGCGAAAAACTAGCAAAAAGATACCTATTTAACACCAATTTGGCGCGAAATTTGTTCTTAAGTTAGAATAAATATCCGATAAAACTTTATCATTTTTCAAGACAGTCACCTTATAAACTACTAATTACTTATTTTAAATACAAAAACAGCCTATACAAGCTGCCGGGTGTGCATAGACTTTTTAAGGGATTGTGCCCAAATAAATCAAAGGAGCGTCATTACCGCCATATATGCATAGAAAATCCCATTAACAGATCCTAGCCCAAATCCATTCCCATCGTTCCTTTCTAAGTTCTCCACAAATGTCCATTTACATAAACTTAAAATTGCCACCCCAGTAATACCACTGGCACCTCCACAAAAAATCATTAACACGAAAATATTTAAAGACAGTAGGTACCAGCCTAAAGTTGAAAGAGGATTTTCTTTCAAAATTCGCTACGAAAATCGGGTAGGAGCACCATCAACACCCCGACTTGAACAACCTGAGGTCAACCCAGCCAACGATGCATACGAGTATATATCCGAGAAGACACCTTCAATTTATGTTAAATAGATTTAAGAAAACAAACATTGCATACTGTTGAACCAACACATTTAAATATTAATTATTCACAGCCATTTGTTACGTAGACTTAAGGCAAATTGTTTATACAAAAAAGTCCAATAAAAACAAATCTTAATGTAGCAAATGTAATGGGTAGGAGTTGACAGTCTATTTGGTATTCAGCTATATTGTGAGTTTTGCCCGGAAAACATTTCACCTGTCGAAATTCTGTCCGCCTGAAATTTTAAAAGCTTTTGCCAGTTTCACCCGGATGAATTGCATTGCATTTGAACCGACACTGACATTTCGAACACAGATGAACACGCCTAATGTGTGTTTTGACAGCTTTGAATAATTAATAAAATAAAATGTCTAAAAATTCATGGTAAGTATATTATTTCAGAAGATTAAATTTAATTTAAATAAAGGACAGCACAACAAGGCGAAGAATATGCCAATTCTTTAGAATTGCCTGAAACATTGTTAGAGTCAATCGCTTTTTTGCATTTTTGTAATAAAAATTGTGCTAATTTTTTACATTTCATTTGAATATCAATACGAGTTTTATAGAATAAATGAACCAACATTCAAATATTTACTGGATATGCTCGCGCACAAAATGTTGTAGAAATAGGATAGCATAGCTATGTATGTATATTTGACTTCTACAAAAAAACCTCCACACTTAACATTTTGTTACTTTAAGTTTGGTTAGTTTAAGTGACATTTAACATCACGCACCCGCATTTTTGCTCGAGATGTGACAGAGAGATCCGTTTGTCCGCAGTTAATGATAATAAAGGCGTAAGAATGAGATCACAAATCAGACGCCTAAAGTGTCATGAATGTTCTACCAAAAATTATAGATACATTTTTATGTAAAACGGAAAATAAAATTTTTATGTAAAACAAATATTTCTGCAATCACTTGAAACCGTTTCCTTTTTCTGATTTGAAACATGTCAAATGATAGTGTCAGTAAATTAAACCAACAATTCATACATCAACTATACGAAATAAATAATTAATTGTCCGTTCATCACTTGCGGAAGCCATTTTGTTTTATAGAAAAGCGAAATTTCGAAAGCCATTGGGGACGTTCAAGTACATATTTAGTTTAGTAAAGTCTGACAGCTCTCTCGCGTGTATTCTGCAATTATGTAGGTTTGTAGTTCGAAAATATTTACTACGAAATTGCATCGTTTTTCACAATTCTGTGGAAAAAAAGGAAGAACGGTATAAGTCGGCTTATGTCAAAATTGAGTTACTGTTACTATTGGATGTCACATTTTTCAATTCAAATACTTCTTACGGTTCCTGCGTTATGTATCAGGAAAAACCGCATAAGTCGTCTTCCTACATCTCTGAAGTCAAACCCTTAACCCGCCCTCCTGCAAAGTGGCTAAATACGACTTATGCTGTTTTCCTTCTTGCCACAGATTTGATATAACAAAAAAAAAAAACCGCATACACATCTCTGGTAGGTAAATTAAGTCAAACAAAGCATACTTGTAGGCTGAGCTACAATTCCAAAAATATATTTGACACTTGTGTGCCTAAGCTTTTACGACTCATCTGTCAAATTGTGAAAATTCCATGAGCTAAACAAGGCAACAAACATTAAATTCATGAACTTACCAGAGCCCAACTCACTGATAGTATCTTGTGCAGACTGAAGGTTCTTATCCGCAGCAATGATGCGAGCTCCATCTCGAGCGAGTACTTTGCAAACAGCTCTCCCAATTCCAGATCCGGCACCTGTGAATAGGTACCGCTACCCTTTAGATAACAAACACTTGGCTACTCTCAAAGAACAGTAATTTACCAGTAACAATCGCCAATTTCCCGAAAAGTGGTCCAGGCATTTTGTTTCACTTCAGTAAAATCACTTCGACGACAATATGGACAATTTAATTAGATCGACTCTCAACACCGGACTGATTTCTCGTTCGTTAGATAACCGCAGACGGCACTCGCTTCTGAGTTGTGACTTTCGGTGAAATGATCCTCGACCTCGTCCGCTCTGGAAATAGAGAACATTCGGTGCGCGAGTGTCTCCGAACTCTCCAAACCCGGTCTCGATTTGCTTTTCTGGGTAGTAAAAGTAAAGCTCTCTCAGCTGATTGGCAGGTTTTGATATTATGATATACAACAGTAACAGTATACAAAATGATATCGTACAATAGTATAAGTACCAGACAATGTACAGTTGTTTTTGTTTGCTATTGCTATATCATCAGTCTTCTCAATTATGGACGGTATAAGTATTTGACCTTGAATGATGGTGGTTTTATGGCTTCATGCCCAAATTGAAGTCTTGTTTTGTTGTTCGGTAGCAAGCTATTTAAATACAAATAAAATGCGAGTGTACATAGTACATAGATAAAGAGCAATATCAAAAAAAAAAAAAACACACGACCAGTTAAGGCAGGAGAAAGTTGCAAGTTCCTACATATATACGAAAGTATATATTGGAATATTTCACTGAACATACTGGAGCTGGAGCGTATTATCGTGGTACACTATGAAACGAAATAGATATAGACAAGCGCCTGAGTTGCCACTTGTTTTCTTATTTTTTCGCAATCCTAGTGACAGGTGTGTATACTCTTAGGATGAGAAAATTGAGTGCCAGAGTTTTATATAGGTAAATGTTTTGACACAACATGGGGTCGAATCGCCACTTCCGTAAACGAGCTATAAGTTCACGGAACTAAGTTGATTTTATATGTGAAACAAAAACAAATTCCATCACATAATTTTCGTTCACGGACGACGCGATCCGACCCCTGATTGTCTCCGAATGTTGGTGAGACTGTACTGTATTTGTTATAAACATAGGTCTGTTCCCTAACGATGCCTTCGTTTCCTTACTCAAAAGTGGAGTAGAAGGTACGAAGTTTAACTACATTTTTGACAAATGAGTAGGTATTGTGAATGCAAATGCATTATCGTAAAGCCTGCATGACAACACATTCTTTTTGAAGTTTTTCTTCCTTTAAAATTAAACTAGAGCAGTACGAAAAATTAGAACGAAAATTTCCGATAGGAGTGATTGCGTACACACCAACTTTATTAATTTCATTTTAAAGAAGACCTAATTATCTTTGAAACGTTCGGTTCACGGAAGTAATTTTCATTTCTATTCCTGTGGTTGGTCGTATGACTGGGACGATTTTAAAGTCATACTTAAGGTGAGATTAGACTGTATGCCAAGTGGTCATGAAATGCCAATTTCTGACAGTTCTCCTTTCACAATATGGTCATACAATGTAATGGGCATATCTCATATGCTCTAATGACCTAAATGCCACACACGACCAGGCTGAATTTGACAGATAAAAATGCCCAAATAGCATATAGTGTAATCGGACAATAAGCACGAATGCCAGCATAAAGCCCTATTTGCCCGTATGCACTTTATTGACATTTCGTTATAGCATTGCTGGCATTTTTGACGGAAAAAATAAAATATAATTATTTTGTTGTCATCGGTGTTTGAGTTCGCGGAAATGCGATTTATTTTGTACTACAACATTTGGTAATAAATAACAAATGCCTTAAATGACCGTCAAGGCAAATATGAACATATTGATAGTTTTGGTCATATAGTCTAATATACAGTTTTGATAATCCTGACATTTTGGTCATTTGACAGCTAATCTGGTGATTTTCCTGTTGGCATTCATATGCATAATTGTCATACAGTCTATAATCTTAGCTTTACAGGTATCACACATATCTGTGAGGGAACTTAAGGATCTCTTCCCATCATTTGTGAGATTTGGAATGTTTTGATAATTATTAAAGTTTACATTTGCACGGATAATTCCATATTTTCGGACCATACACAGCACACATATCAATCTGACAGTTTGTTAGATAGATAAAAATATCCCCGACACTTTTTCGTGTTAAGAGTTGACCTGGAAGTGCACTTTTTTTCAATGAAACATATAATACATACACTTCTAGACTTGCTCTTTTCATAGAAAGGGCAATTCTATTCTTCAATCGAAAACGCCATAAGACTCATACAAGGTGGCACAACAGTCATCAGCCTATCGAAAAATGTTGTAGTTTTCGGAAATGGCGGCGAAATGTCAATTCAACTTTGATGTTTGTGAAGTACCTAAACATATTGACTTCTAGTGAAATGTCAGTTTCATACAAGCTCTACCCATGAAATGACGCAAACGTAACTAGCGCTCTTGGTTTAAACCTTAAAATCAAAGTTTAAGAAAATGCCATCCATCTTGAATTTCTCATGGAATACTATAGCATTCCTACTCTCTATAGAGACACCAATTGGGTGTTAGTGTTAGTGTTAGTGTTTGCTAAGTAAGTAAAACGATTGAAATCCAAATTGTTGTGGAATGTTTACAATAGATGTCGCATCGAAAATATGGTATAATTCAAATTGTTATGTGGTTCAATCAACCAATAAAAATTTTATAAAAAATCGTATTGTAATGCATTTTTGGCGATTGACTTTTTTTCTGTCGTTTTACAATTGTTTTCTTTTGCAAATATTATGCAATACCTACCGCTTTTGCATTATATTGCATTAAACAAAGTCTTCTGGATAGTATTACAGATTTTCAAATGATATTTTGGATAGATTCGTAGCTCCATTTTGGTACTATAGGCTCCAAATCATCTGAACGATGGAAGGCTGCAGGATGGGATGAAATTCCCTCCGAATTTTACAAATATTGGACAGCGCAGCAATTGAATAAACTCACTTCCTTGTTCAACTTATAAGACGAAATGTACTTTAGGTTTTTTTTCGTCAATTTTTAAAAACCGTTCATTTTAAATTCCTTATAATAATAATGAATTTAATTTAATTTATTTCTACTTCTTATAATTTGTTTCCAATTTATTCCGCTCTGAACCAAGAGCGCTAGCGCTAATGATGGAACCAACGCGAACTTGGCTATTTACTGTCCATATTTATAATAACAATAAGTTGGGGTTTTTTACGGGTGTTGGCGCAGCTTAAATTTCAGTCGTCTGACACCACTACGATGGACAGCCGCTCGCCCAGAATAGTATGTGACAACACGCTATGTTAAATCTGGCCGGCCTCGGAGACTCCTTACCATAAGCCCACAAAGAGAATATCCGTCAAGAGTGCGAGTAGGTACAAATCACAGGAAAGTATTGGCAAGCGTTATGAAAAGTTCAATAAATTGGGCCCGAATGGTGATCAATTCTCGACTTAATGAAAAAACGAAACATTCAAGACATCAAATAAACATGACCCCAAATGCAAAATCAAATATTTTCGTTCCCTAAAAAATTAAAGGCAAAAAACATCGGGTGACAACTTTTGCGCCACCTTGTAAGTCCAGTCATTTCTGAGTATTACAGAGTTTCTTTGAAGAAACGCGCTTATAAATTTATCATGAATGGACAAGACTATTACTCCGTGGCTGCCGATGGTCGATAGCTCATCCCTGCACAATGCATGTGCATAAGGCCGATGAAACACCGTGCATCGCCAGGATGAATGCAACCAGTTTCTTTCGAACCTAATGAGGTGAGAGAGTGCCTGTAACTTAACAGTAGGTAAATATAGCAAAGACTGCATGCTGTGATGTTGTGGCAGATTCGCCGTTCTGTACACCAGTTCGTTAATTAACAAAGAGCATACCAAATATTGTAACACCGACACATCCAACACCATGGCCTCATGCTGTGTACGGCATGCCTTTGCGAAAATCGATCCGCTATAAAAAGAGTTAAGCGAAAACGGAAATGACATCGGAGTGCCTCCAAAGGCACCAACTTGGCGTCGAAATGACAAAGGACATCGCAATGCGAGAGCTTCCCGTTTCCTTACACAGCAGTGCAACTGTGCAACGATGATGCCACGAGTGTTTTCGGGGATCCGCCTTTGTTCGGAGAACTGAAATGCGCTGCAAATTGTACGTATCCATGGCAACATATTCCACAGATCCGCATTCACCGTTTCAATTATCCGATTTAATTCTCTTGTGATTCACAGCCAAACTCACGAAGAAAATCCAGAGTAGGGCAGACAGTCGACGAGGAAAGCCGCCACACCCTCTACCTCCATCCTCCACCCTCTGGAGGGCGGAAGAAAACTTATTTCCTCGTTGAGATGAGATGAGAGTTTGAGTTTTGAGACACACACAAACGAGGGACCGGAAATCATAATCTTTATTATTGTTATCATGTTTTGGTATAGGTATATGTACATATGCAAAGACTTATAGGACAATTAGGACTGGAACAAGACTGTCATGCACTTGCCATGCATTTCTGGTGAGATGGGTAAGTATCAGCATATTTTACAGTTTGTCCAACTGCCGGCCGAGTGCTGTCATCTGCTACAAAAAGAGAAAGTAGAGGTAAGTTGAGTTAACTTTAACCTATTTCCTATCCCAAGCCGACGACGACCGACACCGATACGTCGGGACGGTTTGAAGTAAAGCGCTCTTTCTCCACGTGCGCCTCAGTTTCGCTGGAGGCACTCATTACTCAGCACTTCACAGAACTTTGTGCCTATTCTGCGCGGCTGGAAAAAGGTGTTGACGACCATAGGAATGTACACGGCTTGGTAGCGACCAAGAAAACAATACGCATGCCAATGCGAGTCCACTGTACTAACATACGAAGCTCAGCCCCTGGGCTATTGCTACGGTTCATATAAGAAGCCGCCTCAATGTTTACATTTCAAATTAATCGTGTACTTCGCGGAAAGCATTGTGGCTGTGGGTTCAATGAGCTCTGCCGATAATAGTTTTTGGTGACGAGTTAGTACACGACCATGTTGTCGTTTGTTCAATTGAATTTAACACCAGTGCTCCTGCTCAGTACAGCATTGGTTGTAGGTACGTTTTCTGACACGTTGCATTAAAAGAAATATTCACTCTATTGCCACTTTTGCAGTTACGCCATTTTCTTTGCCAAGAAGTGATGTTTTGTGTACCCCTCCACATGCTGTGTTAGATGAGGACTATCCCCTCAACGACGTACGCTATCGAGGGACTCTAATCGAAAACGAGTCCGACCTAGATGGTTATGAGAATTATCCATACACCCCCGATGACACCGATCCTGACTCTGATGGATCATATGACGAACAAAGTGAGGATCGCTCCGCACCCGAATGGAAAAAAGTTCGTCGTTACATCAAGCGGCAACTAAAGGTGCCCCGACGATACTTGAAGAAGTTCATTCGCAAGCTAACTGTGGCGTCAAATTTCCGGTCCTTTGACGGAGAAGATGTTCCTGCTGACACCAATGAGATGAATGTCGTTCTAGCGCGTGCCATTGGGCAATTCGACGAAAGAAGACTGGTGGCTGTGAATAGCCCTGAACAGGTGGAATATTTTGCTCTAGTGCCAGCACCAAGAGTCTATACGCATAAATAAAAACAGAAATTCCCTTGAACTTGTTCTTTTTCATTGTTTAACTGCTATGTTCACAATGGAGTTGCTTTTTTATGACTTACCTGGCGGATGTCACTTTTCATCTTGCACCCAAATATCATTGGAAGTAGATCAAATGAAACCTTCCGTTTCTCGAAGAGCGGTACAAACATCAGCCGATGTTTGACGCTAACTGCAATTGGGTATATGCATATGCGAAACAAAGAAACGGAGCAGATGACTGATGAGTGTTTAGTTGTGTGTCGTATTGCTCTGTTATTTTGTATTATATATAAGCATTATGTTAGGTTTCATGTTAAGCGATTATTGACCTGCCAGTCAGTTTAGTTTTAATAACCAAACGAAATAGTTTGCTGTGCTAAAAAAAATAAAATCTATAAAAAGAAAAAATGGTGTAGCGTATTATTACTCGTGGTGACCTTTCAAAAAGTCGACTTACCAACGTATTAGAATATTGTAAAACCAATTTACTGTATATGACCCAGCGTTGCCAACCAATTTTGACGAAAAAATGCCTAACTTGAGAAAAGATATGCCTTTTTCAATAAAATACGGCCTAAAATATTTTTTTTTACGTAAACTGGAACAACAAACCAAAAATTAAACACAAATATAAAAAAATTTATGACTGTTTAGTTAAGTAGGTACAAAGTATTGAAAAATAGAAAAATATTTGAAATAAAAAAAAATGCCTTTTTGAAAACAAAAACAAGCCTTAAAGCCTTAGCTAATGAAATAATGCCTAATAGTCATGAAAAAGCCTCAGTTGGCATCACTGGTATGATCTCTGAATACTTAACTCTCTCTTTCTCATTGAATTATTATTTTTTTGTCTTTTTTAAAATGTCAAAAATAAAATTACATTTTGTCTTCTGACCCCCTAAGAGGTTATTATTTTTTCAGTATTTAAATATGTAAGTGAATTATAATTAGTGTTAAACAGAACCAAGTCGCTTTGATGCCTTTTGATATAAATATCCGAGCTGGATCCGTTTTGCTGAAGAAGAACCCAGCAACCTTTATAAATATCAGCACCTGCTCAGGAATAATAATTTTGATTCAATAATCTTAGAAGTAAATAATACCATGTTCCCACCAACGTACTTTAGCAAAAGTGATTTATAAATTACGAAAGGCGTCTCCACCGACCTTTAAGTGATTTATTGTGACATTTTTTAGATAGTCCTTTTTTTTTGTTGTTTCTGTTTTTCTGCCCTACCTGCCGAAAATTAAACCATTTTTTGATTGTATGTACTTAATAAAAATATCAAAAACTAGAAACAAAATTAGAAAATTTCATTTGAAATAATTTTTTTGACAGTTTTTTCTTCTTATTTTTTGCTGAATTATGCCGCATTTACACCATCAGGCACGCGCATTTTTGCACGAGACGGGATAGAGAGATCCGTTTGTCCGCAGTCAATGCTAATAAAGGCGTAAGAATGAGATAACAAATCAGACGCCTAAATTGTTATTGATGTTCTACCCATAATTAAAGATACCTACGTAAAACGCAAACAAACACAAGTTCCGGGGAGCAACAATTTCTGCAATCACTTGAAAACATTTCTATCTCTGATTCAAAATATGTGAAATGAGAGTGTTAATTAGTTTATTAATCAGTTATACGAAATAAATAAATAATTCTCCGTTTATTACTTCCGGAAGCCATTTTATTTTATAGGAAATCAAAATTTCGTAAGCCATCGCTATAAGAATATCAGCAGGCATAGCTTTCCTGTAATTCCTTACACGTAAAGAAGACGGCCGACCAAAAAACGTGTCACGTTTTTCTGTGTGTTAGGTAATGCCGTCCCTTTCAGTCACACGGCTATTTAGTATTAGGCATTCCTTTAATCTTCCGTGAAGAAGTTAATAGCAGGTATGTTTGATTTTATTTGTGTATGTTCGATTTTATTTTGTGTGTATTTGCGATGATAGATACGTAATTAACATTTAAGCACGTATAAATCACGAAAATGTATCAATTAATCACGGAATTTATGGATGATTTAGCTAAATCACGTTGGTGGGAACAAGGTATAAGTCGATCCAGTCAAGAAAAATTATAAAGAAAAAAAAAAAAGAATATTCAAGAAAATATCAGCTACATAGTTATTTGCTAAAAAACACTTTGTGGCCAAATTCGAGACAACCGGTTTGGTAAACAATCACCCACTATCCGTACATCAAAAGGATGCCAGATCGGCCGAGAACATTGACGCGGACCGAGAAATTGTGCAGAAGAACCTGAGGCAGTCAACTCCTCGCCGTGCACAAGAGGTCGGTCTTTTTGCAGATTTAAACTTGGCGTTTTTTGCGTCGGCACACTTGGCCCTACAACTGTACAAGATCCAACTGACTTAAGCTTGGTTTACATGTATATCAGGTTTCATAAAACTTACATTTTCGTGGCAATTTGGACATGTGTGTTGTGTTTCGTAAGAGTGCGCTGCATCAACCCGCGTGACCAGACGCTTGACGGGCGATCACATGTAGTGATTAATTTAGGACAAATGTTTACGTCGTAATGACGTCGTCGTGTCAAAATTTGATGAAAATTATTATTTATTAACAGGTAATTAAAATTACTTTTAGTAGCATTTTTGGATAAATTTAAACAAATGTTAACAAGTAAAATTGCCGTACTTGGGACGGTGCCAGCCCACACGAGCTTCAAAAAGTTGCAAAACGCAAGCACAAAAAGTTGCTGTTTGGTGCGGATTTTAGACCGATGGTGACATTTTTAGAGAATGACGATCACCACCAATGGCGAGCGGTACAGAACGATTTCCTTTGGCCCAAATTAAGCGTTATGGAGGCGGACGACATGTGGTTCCAGAAGGACGGAACCACGTGCCACACAGAAGACGCCACGTTGGATAGTCCACATGAACGAATTGATGGTAAGACAAATAAATAAAAACAACAAAAATAAGTCTCTCGCAGAGGTGACGGGAATTACCCAAAGAAAATCGTGCGATTTAACCGCGCTAGACCTTTTTTATAAGGTTCGATGCCATTAAAGCCAAATAAAAGTTATATTCCATTTCATCATTGGCCCGTCCTTATTGAAATGAAAGCCCCAAATGGGCCAGAAATGACTCGAGTCAAAGGCAACATTGTGGGCCTTACTAACAATCATGTTTAACCTTCACGCTAAATATTTTTCAGGACAGAATATGCAATTTTGTATGGAAAATTTCGCCATTGTGAGCTCGAAAAATTTAGCAAGGACACTAAAAATGCTTTCTAGTATCGCGTGGTATCGATGTGTGCCATTGATCGCAAGTCGAACATATGCACGTAGTGCTGGTACCTGCTGAGTACAGTTTGGCTCTTTAAGCGCTTATCGCTGAATTAGTTCTACTTTCACGGACTCTTAGTGCTTGACTCGAAAAAGTCCGCAAATAAAATACGACATCAGTAGGTATGGCTAATAAATAAACGAGTAACAAAATTAAACAAGAAATCAGAGCCTGACAGTATTTGCCTCTTTTCTGGGTGATCTATTTCGATCATGTCCCTGATTTTAATGCACGGGCACTCAGTTGAACAGTTGGAACACCCCTTCTGGTTGATAGCTTGTAAAACATCAAACACACTTACACCCTTTGAAAGAAACAACAAAGGGTGTTAGGAAACATCATCAAATGCCACGAATAAAAGAAAAAAAAAATACTATAATTCCTTTGTAAATTATGTTTGTTTATTCAACACTCGATACTACATTTAGCTTTAGTTTGAGTTGCAAATTGGCACATCCCCCGGTTATCGCTTGAACTTATTGCTGCTGCACGAAGCGGCGCAATGGAGTCTTGGAACGTTTCCTCTTGACGTTGCCGTTGTTATTCAATCGAACCTTTCGCAGCTTGTTGCCTCCGTTGTTGTATACTGTCGGATTGACAGTGACAACATTCGGGTTGTTTTGGAAGTAGCGCATGTACTTTGGAGGCACCACAAACTGTAGACCGCCCTGTTTGTTACCCTTGCCGGACTTGAGCCTGAAATAGTTTTGCTGCTTGTTGGCGTTAGTCTTTGCGTTCAGCTGTTGATCTTCCACAACATCCTCCTCTCCAATAAGATAGTCATCGGATTCGATACCACCAGCTCTGCTGGCAGGACTCGTTGTTACGGTACCTGTACCACTGATTGTTCCTGTTGTGGTGGTGGTTGTGGGCGAAGTGAATCCATTACCGCCGGTGCCCGTGATGACTATGACAGGCTGACTGCTTTGCTGCTTGTTACCGAGCAGGCCGCCGAGTAAAAGAAATTTCTTGAGGAACAGCCTTCCCTTGGAGGAGTCCGCTTTGAGCACCTCAGAGGGCACTTGGGCATCAGATGCCACGGCTTGTCTAAGTTCCCCAACCTCGGCTTCCAAATCGTCGTCATCATAGTCGTTTTGGATCCGCAGGTACTGCTCCACGTCCTCTGCCCTCACCTTTGCATTGGCGGGCAGATTAAAAACCGAAGACCGACGGCCTGAAACAAAATTTTAGTATGCAATTAGTAATGGAACTTTCGAAAACTCAGCCTATCGCATACCCTTCGTTTTCTCCGCCAAGGAGACGGAACTAAAGGCCACTACAACCAGAGCTAACAGAATGAAGAATTTCATAGTAGGATTGTTTCCAATGTTCTAAGCTAGCAGTTGATGTCTAATGCACTGATGTGAATGACCAAACCCCTTTTATACCCAATCCATAAGGCCCAATTTCACACGCGTTCATGGATCCCTACCTCTAACGTGCACACCAAAAAAAGAAGAAGACAAACGAACAAAAAGCAATCACTGTTCTTGTTTGCGTTTTGCCAAAACTTGAGTGTTTCTATGCCTCTTGAGGTGGTATGCTATGAAAATTGTGGAAAGCAATTTGCCCACCTCCCTGAGGGGCATGATGGATGAACGGCAAAAGAGTGTTTTTTTTTTTTTGCCTGTTATTCTTCATCTAATGAGATTGAGATTGAGAATTATTCTTGTAAGCTATACGCGTATGGGGCGAAGATTTGGGTAATTGCTAACTGGAACCTTTGGTTAGTTTTCTCGTCTCCCTTTTCGTGGCCAGAGGCGGTGACTGCGACGACGATGACGACGCGGCGCCCATCTCGGTCAGGAGTGTGGGTCAAATATTCAGAAGAACTCTTAATGTGTCTAAGTTGGTAATTATCACGTAGCCGATTCCATTAGGCAAATCTCGGAAACCCGTCCATAAACTGAGATTGTGGCTGGTTTGCCGAGCATCAGCTACGGAAATGAACTGCCTTCACTTTTGACAGCTGCACTTTGGTTCTGCGCTGTGGTCTCGATGACGGAAGCATATTGACGCTTAATAAAAATTAATCGTTCTGTAGTGAAGTACTGAATTAAATTTGGTGCTTTGTTCAACTCATATTTGTATTCCAATTCCCAACTCAGACAAATGTTATGTTTAATTTAGGTACACTTTTTATTATTTGTTACCCATATGCAGTTTAACAAACCCATCTACTTTACGTCGCCCGGCAATTGGTTTGACTTTTACGCACTGAATTCCGTCAGCTGCTACACAAGTAGCAGTGTTACCAGCACTTGTTGCTTATCTCCGATTTCGATACTCGAATTTTTCACTAGGAGCCACCTTAAAATTGTCTTTTGGGATTTATCCTAAACTAGGATTCTATTCACTTTTAAGTTTGGCGATTTTTAGGCTGCTTATATGAATTTATTGAACAATGCATACTTCTATTGCGAACGTACTCTTTTCGTATAACTAAAACTTTCTAAGCTAAATGATTAGTGCGACTGATCCACCTCCATTTACATGCAGTTTTTGAACAGACTCTCACATTTTAGCAGTTAAATCATCGCACAAAATATGCATAAATATGAAAACACGCTGTCCAAGTATGCAGCTATGCCCCGTTCCAGGCAAATTGTGTTTTTTTATACCCTCCACAGGAAGGTATTTAATCATTTTGTCATTACATTTGTAACGCCAAGAAAGGGTCACCGGAGACCTCATAAAGTATATATATTCTGAATCAGCATCACATTCTGAATCGATTTAGCCATGTCCGTCTGTCTGTCCGTCTGTATGTAGAAAGCACGGTAGCGCCCAAAGGAATTGACATAGGCGAATTAAATCTGGTGAAACGACTTCTTTTTATCGTCGTCAGGTTAGTATTGAAAATGGGCTATGTCGGTCAAGTAGTTCTGGTACCACCCTTACAAAATCAATATTAGGCCCATGTGTCTCTCTGTCTGTTGAAAACAGAATAGCGCCTAAACAAATCGACCTAGGCAAGTGAAATTTTGCGAGAGGACTTATTTTTACCGTCGTCAAGTTGATATTAAAATTGGGCTATGTCGGTCAAGTAGTTCTGGTAGCTCCCATACAAAACCAATTTTGCATGACTTGACGATGATAACACTTTTACTTGGTTTTTGTTAGCATTGGAAATGGAAACTATAAAAGTCTATTAATGAGTAGTTTATGTTGTTTTTTTTCTGAATATTGTCGTCTTTATTTAGCAATATTTCCAAAAAAGCCCACTTTTGATCTTCATATTTGAGTTTGGCTATTTTTGGCTCCAAAATTTCTCAATTTCACTCCGTACATCTTATAAAAGCTGGCAGCACTGATTCGGATTGCAAGTACATGTGATGAATAAATCGGGGCGTCCGTAAAGGCGTGCCTCGGAATTTATCATCTTTAGTCAATAGTGGCAATAGAGTACCTGCAAGATGCGCTTGTCGATTTGTTTTTGGATATGAATAGGAATGGTACAATTGATTCACTCTGGACATATGGAATGGGAACATTCGTATGATGATATTACCTTAAAGGTGGAATTGTAATCGTGTTCTTTGATAAAAATTTATTTTTTTACAAAATGATGTCATTAACGAGCATCCGCTGTTGACTGCAGTACCCAACTCAGGCGTTTCCGTTGAGAACTTAAATGCATTGACATTTCTTTTATGGCTTTTTTTGTTCTTAGCACACCAAACAGCATACTGCCTCTGTCTGTCTCCCTCTCCGTCACAGGAGTAAAATACGGTTAAAAGAGATGTCAAAATATTGCGCAGTTAGTATGTTTGATTTGAGAATGAAGTGCATATCTACTCATGCAGGTGAAAATCGTAGAAATGTTTCAAATTTTGCCTATTTATTTAAAAGCCTTTTAAGTTATCGAGTTATTGGATATCCTAAGTTGTACCTGCAGATGTCCTCTATAAGCAGCTTTACTATATTTAAATGTTTCCAGTATTTTCGAACGGAAAGCGTGACAAAGAAAAAAGCAAAACGAAACGAAAAAATAAATTACTCTTGTACAATTTTTTTCGGAATTTATAGAGATATATAGTTGAAACAAAGAAACAGAGATTGTAGGCCTAGGTATCCTCTATAGGCCTGTGAAAAATGCACCAGAATATGCTGAGCAGTTTCTAAGATTTTCGCATTTAAATACATGCAGTCAAATTCAATCTTAGTCGAACAGAACTACACCAATTTTATTTATATGATTAGCTAACAAAGAGCTTCGGAAAGAATGTTCCGCGCAGCTGTCAAAAGTAAGTGGTAAAACACGGTTTCACGCGACAAAGTGCACAATATATCATCGGAGAATTTTCCGAAAGTTGTTTTGGAACGGATTTCTCGAATGGAGTTTCCCCGTTCCGAACGGATGCCTCGATGGCAATGGTAATCCCGATTAGAGACGTCTCTTTCTTCCTTCGAAAACGCGCCGCGGCATTTTTCCACTAACAAAGAAAAGTCATGAATGAAAATGTCACAACCGTCAGTCAATTATTGCATTTAACACGAATTGATGGATGACAAAATACCTTATTTAAATTTCTGATTAAATAATTAAATTTATCAAATCGAAGGAAAACAGTGCACGAATAAAGGAAATTGGTGCGTTTATGCAACTCCAGATTCGATGTGCCGATAACCTCATATTTGGAAACCAAAATCTTCTGAAAAAACTTTCGTCGATCTAAAAGTGAAAAAAAAACAGCAACTGATTGCTCTCTATACCTATCGATACCGCTTTATCTACCTATCAATCGTCAATGTGGAATGGTCGAATATTATACTACTCAGTTGTCAGATGTGAACCTTAGAACATTACGCCATCTGTTGGCGCGATACTTACCATTTTCGTGAGGGTCAAAATTACCCGATTGTGATAAAAAATTCATTCATGCAACAACTGACGAAAAGTTTTGTCATATAGCTGTATAGATAGAACGCCTTTTTTGCTAAAAAGATCCATGTCAAAATCTGCTATGAAACTGAGACCATCTTGGATATTCCCGATTTAAAGTGCTTTGGCCCAAATAAGTTCATTCCGGGATCAGGTATTATGCAAGTAGTTGCACAGACTTTTGGAAAATTGGTGTTGGTTTGGGAATTTTGCACAATCTTCTCAAATATGACGGTAAACAAATCTCAAGACAGCGCGGCACCTTGTCTAAATCCTTGTTTGACGTCAAAGGTCTTTTTTCTTTATGGACCAGCGAGCGTTCTGCATCGCCATTCTGCACAACCTGACGGGGATGCCTAAAAGAAGACATGACTATGTAAGCTCGTCTCTATAAATGCTGTCATATGCGGCCTTGAACGCGATGAAAAGGTGGTGAGTATGGATCTGGACTTCTTGGGGTTTTCCAGGACCTGCTCTTGTGACTATATTAAGTCGGTTGTTGTCTTACCGGGCCTAAAACCGTATTGGAAGTGAGTAGGGCCCCTAGTGAGTCATTAACGATCGGCTTCTGGCAATCAAACTGCCCAGCGGGTGGGGTTTTATATGCGATGTTAAGGAGGCTTATGGCTCTGTGGTTCGCACAGTTTAGAGGGTCTCCTTGCTTGCGGATCGGCCAAACTATGCTGTGGATTCCTCCGACAAAATCTTGAAAACGACTTGGTATGCTCTCTTCTGCCCTTAAAAGCTTGGCAGCTAAGCCGTCTGGTCCAGCGTCCAGTTGAATGTTGCTTCATTCTAGTCAGGTAACCGGAGGTCTTGGCTTCCATTGCCCAGACTGAATGGATCGTTCGGCGTGACAGCAACATTTTTGCCATCTTCGAACAGTCTACAGAAAGGGATTTTCCATGTCCTTAGCTCCGCCTGTGACTGCACTACAAGGTTTCCTTTGGTCGGGTCTTCAGTTCTCTGTTCGGGTCTTGGCAACGTTCTTTTTAGCTTCTGGTAAGTCTTCCGAACATTGTTCCTGGAGTTGCACCTCTGTCTTTCGCGCCCTTACCTTTCCTCATCCAACCGGATGGGCTTGTTGGTTGAAGCCGTCTTCCACCCCGGACTATCAGCGCCATCTAAAAAAATTAAAGTAAGACCGTTGCAAACACTTTTTTATCAATTCATTTTTATTTTCGTCATTATACATTTACGGTCTATATCGTTGTATTGAAACAAGATTTTTCAGGCTTGAACTCGAATAATCCTCCTGTTTCCACCACCCAACCTATTGAGACGGTTGAATCGTCTGTTGTTCGAACGACGTCGTTTGTTTCCCATGCTATTATTGCGGCGTCTGAGTTCCCTGCGTTTTAGTTCTTCTCTGTACCGACGCATTGATTCTTTACGACGACGTTGTTGCCGAATGGCATTCTGCTTCCTTAAACGGCGCATGCGATTCCTACGGCGCTTGTTAGCGGCCTGCTTAAGCCTGCGCCTCCTGTTTCTTCTTTGAATATTATTGCGCCGCTGATAGTTTCTATTTGAACGTCCGCTTTCTTGATCCCTCAATGCCCCTTGTTTTGCAAACCTTGATGCGATGCGTGCATTCCTTCTACCGCCATTGGCTATGGAGGAAAACTTGCCATTTCGATGGGACACTCGTAGACCGTTCCTTTTGGCTGAGTATTCTTCAATACCTTGGCCGTCGTCATCTTCATTCTCATCGTCTTCATAAGAATCACTCTCGTCCTGATCGTCATCTATGGAGTTTCTTCGCTGCTCTACAGTGTCGAATTCCAGGCTATCGTCGTCATCTTCTATTTCTTCGTCGTCTTCATCGTCAATTTCGTCATTATCTTCGTCATCATCGTAATCATCTTCGTCTTCGAGATCTTCTTCACGGAGACGATATTTATTGCGCCTGTTTCTGTATCGACGTCTTGTACCTGCTGCTGGAGCTGGTGTTACTGCTGGAGCAGGTGTTACTGCTGGAGCTGGTGTTACTGCTGGAGCTGGTGGTACAACTGGAGCTGGTGCTACTGCTGTTGTAGGTGCTACAGCTGGTGACGTTGTAGCAGCTGTTGTTGTTATTGTTGGGGATACTACGGAGGTCGAGGTCAATGTTGGTGTCGTCGTACTTGTGATAGAACTAGTTGGGGTAATGGTAGTAATTGACGAAGTGATTGGCAGCGTTGGAAGCGTACTGATTGATGGTGTTGTAGTTATACCAGTTGTAGTTGTTATTAAAGTGGGGTCCTTTGGTTTAGCGGGTGTTGTTGTAGTCCACTTGGATATGAGGGCATCCTTGATCGCTTGCGATATTCTTCCACTGCCTTGAACATTTTCGTATTTGCCTACCGATTGGCGCTTCTTATAAAGACGGTAACGTTGCCCGTTACCATCAAAGTCTCTGATTTCTGTAAAAATGGCAAATTATATTTATTTTTTTTCACCAGACTCCTTTTAAAAAGTGTACAAACCCGCAGCTTCTATAACTGCTGCTGCAACAAACAGCACCACTAGACAACTATTTAGTACCCGCATGTTAGTAGCTTCCTTTCATATTATTCCAATATCAGACACGGCAGAACACTGATTTCCAGAACGGTTCTGGGTCTTTTTATATACTGACATCTGTGGCAAGAGCAATCTGAGCGGATTTGCATTTTCGCCACCGACATTAGGGACTGAAAACCCTATGCATAATTAATCGATCGCCCCAAGACCAAGAATGTCAAGCAGCGCCCGCGCTGGCCTAGTGAAACTTTTCGCTACAATAGTATTGCATAAATTTAACCAAATCTTGAATACTAATTCGGCAAATATTCCCGCTGTCAATCTTTAGTCAATGACCAACGGTGAACTTTTGAACTGCGAACGATTGGGAACAATACAACAGATTGATAATTTTGGATAGTAAATATATTCACCGTGCCCGTGCCGTCAATATATCACAATGTGTTCAAAAGCGATAAAACTGGCAAGGGCCCGAGGCTGGGATTTGTCTTCTTAACTTCCGTTTATGTTTGGGCGTATAGAGCTTGAAGCACTTTACTGCCTTTGACTGGACTCGAATGAAATATTGGCTCGGGTCTCATCACATTATTCGAGTACTGAACGGTGCAACTATGTGGGATGCTTTTTTTTGCACTTTTCTCCCTGACAAACGTCTGCGAATGGGGCGATTAGTGCGGAGGCGTAGCGTGGGTTGGGTCCGCCCGGGGCAGACCCAATTTATGCCAAAAAAAAAACCTTTGTCATTGTTATGTCAATAAACTTGGTAAAATTTCTCTTAAAAATGTTGTCAACTGTTGTTCGTACTACTTTTAAGCATGTGAAGCAAAAATGAAGCCTCAAATTTACAAATGCTTACTGTTTGTATCCATACAAATTATGTGAGAAAAAACTACCTCTTTATTTATTTTAGCCACCTGTGTAGTTAATTTTCAATAATAAAGAGCACGACAAACGAGACAAGAATGCAACTTCTACTGTCAACTAGAATGTTTGATTATACACTCTGGCAAAAAACGAGATAAAATCAAGATAATCAGTGTCAGATCAAGCCTATCCGCTGACGAAAGTCTGTTAAGCTCGGAAATTCTTAATCCAAGTGTAAAAATCTTGCTTTGAGTATGTTTTTTGATTAACCATTAATTCTTATTTTAAGATTCTTCTATAACAGTGTTATGAACGTGCACGGAAAGTATTGAAAATCACCAATTGCAAAATTTTGAGTTGCAATTCACGAATTATATCTTTGTCGCAAATTACAACGATTTTTTCTTGGATTGATATAAAAATTCGTAATTCGACATTGAAAACGGCGTAGAATACAAAATTCTGCTTGTTGAATTTTGCGATTACAAGTATTAATTCGAGCTTCTTTTATTTGTAGTGATTTACGATATTGTTTGGCGCAATTTACCACTTCAATGGGTCAACTTCTCAAGCACTACTTCACAATCGCAAATTGCAAAATGTATTTGCTGATTTACAAACACTGAGTGATGAATCAATGAAATCGTATAATAATTTAACACAGGTAAATTGAAAACGTAAAATGACGTAGAGAAATCGTGAATTACAAAATATTTTTTTTGTAATTTCCATGGAATTAACTACCCGATGTGTGGAATTTTTGTGCGCACAGGCAGCCGACAAAAACGAAACGTCAAAGCATGTCCATGGTCCATGTAAAGAAATCATTTTAAGTCCTTTCATTTTCTGCATGGACAGCTCCAACCATGCGCATTTGGCTTCATTAGAGTCAGACAGTCGGTAATAAATCTTTGCTTAAAGCAGTTCTTGTCGGGTCAAAGTTATTTATAAGAATAACTCATTCGTAGTGATAGTGAGTGTACTAACCAACAAATTGTAAAGAATTTTGGAATATTGAATAATACAAAAAAAATGAAGTAGGTAGGGCTATTAGAAAGAAGTTTAAATTGGAATGGAATCTAAAATATCATATGTAATTGAAAACGATTGTAAAGGTTCGTATCAATGGCAAGTTCTTCTAAATAATTTGTTTGTATTTTAAATTTCAGCATTGACCGAAAAACCACCCCAGTCAAATCCCGTTATCTCCGGGCGATATGGCGCCGTATGCTTTTCATGTATATCAGGAGGAAACAAATTATAAAATGTGACTTTAAATATATATTCGAAAATATCCTAAATAATTAAACTACGAATTTTGATTTGTAAATCATAAGATATAAGTTGTAAATTGAGAATAAAGTTTTCTAGTTTCACGATAAAACAATTTCAATTTAATACGGTGATGCCTCAAATCACTACTCAAGAATCGTAAATTGCAAAATATGAAATGCAAATTAATAAGAAAAAGATTCAATTTACCATTACGAATTCGTAAATTGCAACTACTGAAGTGGTAAATCTCCCCCTTTTGTTCGCAAATCAACACTTTTGAGTTGCTATTCAGGACTAAATGGTTGTAATTTGCTAAGGGAGGAAATCGTAATTTACAACACAAAAGTGGTAATTTACGATTTTTTTTGCAATTCACAATCCATAGTAATAGCAAATTATTTGTATCAAATTGCGATTGGTCATTGCAATATGTATTCCTCATTTGATCGCATCATTGACAATGAAAAGTAGCGATTCGCGACTTTTAAGGGTCAATTCCTCCACTTCATACAATTTCTAGAATTGCGAATAAAAAGTCGTGAATTAGCAAATCTTTAGCTAAGCTCTAAAACTAGACAAACTTTTCGTGATTCTGCGCTCATATTTCTTGATTTGATCTTAAAATTTTTTCCGTGTGTAATCTTAAATTAAGCCATTTTTACAATGATCCAAAATCAAGTTGTTTCATTCTTCGAATGAAATGACTTTGGGCTTAATTTAAGCTTATTTAAAAAAAATAAGCTTATTTATTCTTAACATATCGCAATGAAGAATGTGTGAGCTTAAATTAAGCTTAAATTAAATATTTTTCACCTAATTATCAGCAGTTGAAATAATGCTTCCTAAAACCCAAAAAAAATTCTCTTGAAATAAACTTTCAAAATATTTAAATAAGAACAAGTTATCCGCCAATTATTTATTATTTATTTATAAGTTATCCTTATATTAAATTTTTGGGAATGCTTCAAGAATGTTATATCATGATTTAAGATTGCACAGTTTTATTTGTCAAATTTATTATGAACTCCGTCACTTTCCTGTTTAAGAAAATACAACAAATTATTATTTTTTTAAAATCTATTTATTTATTGAAAGAAAAACGTTTAAATGGACTTAAATCTAAAATATGTCTTTCCATTATTTTATTTTTCGAGAAGATTCTTCAATTGTTTTTCGTCGTCGTCTTCATCAGAGACAAATGATACTGAGACCCCCAACTCATAATCCTCTTGCCGCTGGGCCCCTCAGTTTTTTTTTTCCAAATTCGCCATTTTGTTTTCCTATCGGTGTTGTGTCAATTAAGAATCCGTGTGACATGCAAAAACATACAAAAGGTACAAAAATAAATGCTGCCAACCTCGACCACCGTGGGGAAATGTGCTAGAATTCGGGAATACCACATTTTTTCATTACTGAATGCGATTGCTTAGTTATTATAAATTTATAAATTGTTAAAAGGCGAATAATTCGATTTTGTTGGTCAATAAAACTATGTAATGAAGATGTTCTATATACTAGAAACTTATTAGGACAAAAGTGGTTGCGTATTTTCTGCTTTTGAATATCTTTGACTTCGATTTCATGTGTTAATCTTTCTTAGATAAATATTGAGTAGGTACCTCGAAAGTGTTCGTGATTCTTTGAACACCCTTGTGTTTGAAGAGACTACTATGAGTATAAATATAAACGTTTGCATAGTTTGTTGAGTAGGTTTGTGATAATTTGATCACATTAAATAGAAATATTTGGACTGCAACTGGTCTAGATCTGTGTTTTCTTGATAACGTTTGTGATGGCTCAAACTATTACGTGTTTAAGAAATCACATTTTCATTGCGGTTTAACTATGTTTGCGATAAATTTATTGCTTTTGAAGCTAATCAAGGGCTGACATAGTAAAAATTTAATGTTAAGACATTCTTTATTGATTTACCATTTATTTAATCATGGAATTATTGACGTACACTGAAATAATACTTAAATCCGTCACAGACATTTTTAAACCAAATATTTACATGTTCTTTAATATAATTTGGTTCAACAATGTTTGGATAGTGAATTAACAACGTTTCGTTATTTGATTCAATCATATACGTGATTTATTAGAACATTTTGAGCAAATTTCGGGTTAATCACGAAAAATTGTGAATTCAACTTATGAATTTTCTTTCGGTGTTGGTAACACTTTTTTCCGTTTATTGTTAAAAAATAAGTGAACTCAATTCTGAACTTGGGTTTGCCGTAATGCAAATAGTTGATACAAGTGTTCGCAATATAGATGATGAGTTTGAAAATAAATGACAGCAAAACTCAGCTCTGAATTCTTGCCCCAACACACTGGGGTCAGTTCAGGGCACAACTAGGGTATCGTAAACCGGGGTTACTTTGCACCGATTTTTTTAATTATTTCGAGAAATGTCAAAATTCTTATTGAAAATAGCAACAAATCTTTATTTTTTTTATTGCCCTTATATTTGGGGCATAAAGGAATGTATTTTTGTTAGAATGCTTATTCTCAAATCTTTTTTTAATGTAATTAAACATTGTGGAAAAGTGGAGCAAAGTTGTCCAAGGGAGGGGGTTACTTAGCTCCGTCCGAAAGTTTCTACGATTGTGCTTGTTTTTGAGACGCTGGGGCAAAGTCCAAGGGCCCCTCGGTAGAATTTGCTACAGGCCACGCGTTGGCACTGAGCATATTGCAGAATATTCGCTCTAATGACTTTGTCTCTAACCGTTCTTATTACTTCTTCCCCACCAGCAATGAATTAAAACAGCGGGACGTAGCTTGTCTTGTGCCCATTGAAATATTAACTTAAATACTAAACAAAGAGAAAAACAGTTTCAATTGATAATATACTAAATAACATCGTTTATTGCTCCACCTCTTTATGTTATTAAATGACCGCGTTTAGTAGCCCCGTTTGTAGGCCTTCTTTCGCTTAGTTCCAACCCTACGCATTGGCCTTCTGGTCTTCTTCTGGCTCGTCTCATTTTGTGTATTTCCTTGGCGATTCTGAGTGGTCCTGTTTCCGCGCACGTTCTTGCGCCTGTTCACCCTGTGCCTGTTGTTGTTTTTATGTCGCCGGGTCGTCTTCAAGTGATCATTCGAGCTACGTGTACGGAAGCGCTTACGTCTTCGAACAGAACGTTCTTCTTCAACCTCATCGGATGAGCCATAGTCCTCGTTGTTGTTCATTAATGAACGCACTTCGTTGTATTGTTGCTGCTGGGCGATACGAATAGCGCGACGGAGAACATAACTAGGAATGAAACCAATGAGCTGTTTCGATTCCCGATTCTATGGAAAAAATAAAATAAAGTAAAACTGTACTCAAAAAAAAAATTCCATGCTAGAGATCGACTTACATTAACTGTGGTTTCAGTCTGTGGCACTTCTTCTTCGGCAGGCTGGTCGTTGTTGTTCTCACCAGCAGCGGGTTGCACAGGTTCTGGGATTAATGGAATTTCGGGAGGCCCCACGGTGACTGGTTCCGCCACCACGGCAGCGGTACTGTCAACATTTTGTGGCACTTCCACCAACGGAGTTTGAATTTCTTCTGCGAAAGAGAATCGTTGGTGCTTGGCTAATGGACATTGTCTCAACAACTAACCTGTATCAGCAACGTCAGCGTACGACAGCGAAAGTAACGCACAGCCCAGCACTGCAGCTACTAGATGGAACTTCATATCAAGGGTCTCTAGAATAAAATGGCAACGCTCTGCTTGTGTGCGCAGCTTTTATCGGCCAATTTTTCGCAACCTCATAGAAAGTAGAGAAAATCTTTTAACGAAATTACGCATAAATTATGCTAATCAAATCGCCCGAAGGTTTGGTATTAAAAATTCTTCAAATCAATGCCGCTGACCCTATCCTGATTAATTGCTTCTGAGTCTGCACACGATGTTGCAAAAGTTCAGAGGTAAAGATGTTGGTTTTACAGGTCAAGACGGGTGTGAGGAATAGATGTAAATGGATTTAAAAGGCCCCTTTCTCAGCTTCTCGCATACGTCAGCTTTTGTGTTGGAGTACCAGATTGAGGAGCTTCCTCCGGCCAGTTACTACATAATCTCGGAAGACTGTGAGACTGAAGCGAAATGTGCATTTTGTTCAAGCAGATTTCTCAAGAAATTCAAACATAGAACGCTCCAACAGCTTCCCGAGATGCTTACGGAAAGGAATAATACTTATCCCCTTGAAAAGAAGTGATTTGTGGTCCTCCAGAGATATATCTCCAAGAAACGAGTTCCAAAGTCAGCCAACGGATATCCTGCTTGTTGTTGGGTATACTGATAGGTTGTGCGATCTGTGGGGTTGGTCGTCCAACTAAATTTGCGGTACAATCGAAGAACTTTTTGTTGTAGGTCTGGTGGACAACCAAATTTCAAGATTTTGTTCAGATCTTCTTTGAGTAAACCTATTTGGTCACATCTTTGACTGTCTCCAAGTCCAACATACCAATTAAGGCCAGGCCCAATTAAAAACCTTAAGAAAGTTCAAGGCTACGGCTCTGGGTTGACTATGTTTTTGGATAGCTGGCGTCCAAAAGTGGGTTACATAGCTCATCAGGCCTCCCACTAGACCAAGGGCTTCAAAGCCAATCAAAACCAAGGCTGCTTGTTTATAAATCGATGGCGATCAAAAGTCTAAGAAATTTTCAAGGCTACAGCTCTGGGTTTACCGTGGTTTTGGATAGCCGGCGTCCAAAAGTGGGTTACATAGCTCATCAGGTCTGCCACTAGACCAAGGGCTTCAAAGACAATCAAAACCAAGGCTGCTTGTTTATAAATCGATGGCGATCAAAAGTCTAAGAAATTTTCAAGGCTATAGCACTGGGTTTACCGTGGTTTTGGATAGCCGGCGTCCAAAAGTGGGTTACATAGCTCATCAGGCCTGCCACTAGACCAAGGGCTTCAAAACCAAGGCTGCCTGTTTATAAATTGATGGCGATCAAAAGTCTGAGAAATTATTAAGGCTACAGCTCTGGGTTAACCATGGTTTTGGATAGCCGGCGTCCGAAAGTGGGATCAGGACCGAAAAACCAAGGCTGCTTGTTTATGAAATTTCAGATATTTGATTACTGCGACACCATTACCATGGAAAGAAAGTATTTTCTTTTTAGAAACAGCTTGAATGCGAGCGGACTCTCAGCAAGAGGAAGAATCTTTTGAAAATTTGAGATGTTGAATGGCTTACACATACGGGTGCAAGTCTTGTGCACGGTTTGTGCGTACTGTGGTTGGATTTTCGCCGGGTCCTTATACAGGGTTTCCCTGATTTCTTTGTTGGATCAGCGTTTGCTATTTTTTTCTATGCAAGTTACATGCCTTAACTTGCATAATTAACATTTTAATTACAGCCTCCACGAACAACAGGGTTGAAACATATCAACCCTTCGCAATAATGCAAAGAAAGAACGCAGCTCATCCCAATTAAATGTGAAACTCAAATTCCCGATTGTCTATTATTCGTTTTCTAAATCAGACGGACATTTATGCAGTTCGGAGTCAAAGAACAACACAATACTATCGACCCCTCTTCATCAGCTGTTTAACTCGAATGAGGCGCTGGCCACAGCACAGCGTCTCAATGATACAAGGACGCACCTTTAGTGGGTATGGGTATACTTTGTTTTTGTCATTTATTATCACTGCCAGGTACATGCATTTACATTCGGATTACATTGGGTACACGACGCCTGCGATTGCCTCGCCTTTTGCCACCGCGACGCACGGGCTTTCTGCGTACAACACGAGCAGGTCTCCTCCTCCTGTTTCCTCCACGGCGACGACGACGCTTGCCTCCCTTTCGCTTACCCCTTTTGGAACCCCTGCGCCTCCGGGTTACGATGACCTTGTTCGCCTTACCCAAGCTCTCGGTGTCCTCGACCAAAGCCACAACACTGCCATCAGGAATTCCAGCTAATGCCTCCCGTGGAAGGAAAAGCGCAGTCTCGCCGGTTTCCTCGTCGACAACGCCCTGTCCTTCCAACTCAATGTAACCGTCGGGTACCATAACTGAGCCAGTGTTGCCTCCGTTTCTGGTCAAAACCGATCTGAAGTAGTTCCTTGCTTCGTTGTTGGCTCCACCCAATGGAATCACCCCAATAATGTCGTTCCTATTGAAACCCAATTCTTGATCGTCGTCATCATCATCGTTGTCGTTGTCATTCACATCGTCGTCAAACGAATCATCGTCATCGTCGTCTTCGTTCAGTATGGCGAAGTCATCTTCCTGATCGTCGTCGTCCTCATCATCCTCGGCAAAGTCGGCAGCAGAAATGGGCACCTGATAAGCCTGAACAATATTCGACCTGGTTCGTGGTCCGCCCAGAAACCAATAGGGCTGATTGGCGGCCGCAATGTAGCCCCTTTGAGCGACGTTCCTCTCTGGAATTGCAAAAGGATTATGTAATAGTGGCTGTCACTTTGGCCAATGTGCTATGCATACCTGCGCATGCAGCTGCTACACAAGCCAGCACTACCAGTGCAACAATAGCTTTCATGGTTTTGATTTGATTTATTCAAATGGCTAGATAAGGAATTATCATAGTTAGCAAAAGACCTAATTGTAAGCTCAGTCCAGTGGAACTGTATGCTTTGCCTCGGATCTCCGTCGTTTTTATGCAAAATTTCAGATCCTCGGTTCAGTGACCGAGGCCCAAGTATGATGGTCAATGGCTTCCAGTCCAAAAAAAAACAAACAAACAGAGGGGGAGAGCGCCGTCTGTGGGTTATAATTCTAATTCTAGCTTGAATTAGTTGTGGGGTATGATGTTGATGAGCGCTAAGAGTGCTTCTCGATATTTTTTTTTGTTATGTTGATGGCAAAGTAATTAAAGAGACGTGCACGCAGTGGTAGCCCAACCGAATTGTGTTAAGACGTTGATGGGATGGATTCACTTGTGAACGTAGCGTCAGGCCTTATGAAAAGAAGCAGCTCATGGTGGATGATTCTATTATTTCGGAGTAAATGTGTTGACAGCTTATAAGAACGACCCTAGGGCATTAAGATGTGGATGTGGGATTAGCGTCGAGAGTGGCGAATGTCCATAATGCTGATTTTAGTCCCTTAATCTGATATTTTGAATGCCTATAAGATGTATAATGCGCAAGCAGCTGCCCGACATTTTGTTGCTGACCAAGTGTGGCGGTAAAGCATTGGACTAGACTAATGAGCTCTAGTTGGTTTGACTTTCCTACTTTCTTAAATCTAAATCCAGCCGACTTTTTCTGATCATTTGAATAAATTAACATGTTACGAATTCCTAAGCCTAGATATATAATTTCCAGTATCAAAATGGAGTGAGTAGAAAAAGGATTTGAAGAAAAATAAGAACTCACACAAAAGCTCGGTTGTTCAGAGGACCGTTTATGGATCTGTGCTTCAAATAACTCATCTTTTTATGTACAAAATAAGCAACAAAGTACTTTCGGCTAGACCAATATTGGACGCATTTTTGTTTAAAATATTAAAATATTTAATTGCAATAAAATTTGCACGAAAATAAAAACTCAATTAACACACTTAAGCATTAAGCAACAATTTTATAGGATTTTTTTTATTTTGTTTTATCGGCAAGTTTGTCTGAGATTCGCTGGAGAATCCCCAAAAGTAACTAAGCGAATACTGAAAGCGAACATCTAGATGAAGCATATGTGAATGCATGAAGCAACGATATGCAAATTTCCAGGCAAGAAATTCCATATTAATTATGTTCATCGGGAAGTTTGTCTCAGATTCGCTGGAAAATCCCCATAAGTAGTTAAGCGATAACGCAAAGCGAACATCTAGATGAAACATATGTGAATGCATGAAGCAACGATATGCAAATTTTCAGGCAAGATATTCCCTATTAATTATGTTCATCGGGAAGTTTGTCTGAGATTCGCTGGAGAATCCCCAAAAGTAACTAAGCGATTATTGAAAGCTAACATCTAGATGAAATATATGCGAATGCATGTAGCAACGATATGCAAATTTCCAGGCAAGAAATTCCCTATTAATTATGTTCATCGGGAAGTTTGTCTGAGATTCGCTGGAGAATCCCCAAAAGTAACTAAGCGATTATTGAAAGCTAACATCTAGATGAAATATATGCGAATGCATGTAGCAACGATATGCAAATTTCCAGGCAAGAAATTCCCTATTAATTATGTTCATCGGCATGTTTGTCTGAGATTCGCTGGAGAATCCCCAAAAGTAACTAAGCGAATACTGAAAGCGAACATCTAGATGAAGCATATGTGAATGCATGAAGCAACGATATGCAAATTTCCAGGCAAGAAATTCCATATTAATTATGTTCATCGGGAAGTTTGTCTCAGATTCGCTGGAAAATCCCCAAAAGTAACTAAGCGATTATTGAAAGCGAACTTCTAGATGAAACATATGCGAATGCATGAAGCAACGATATGCAAATTTCCAGGCAAGAAATTCCCTATTAATTATGTTCATCGGCAAGTTTGTCTGAGATTCGCTGGAGAATCCCCATAAGTAGTTAAGCGATAACGCAAAGGAACGTCTAGATGAAGCATATGCGAATGCATGAAGCAACTATATGCAAATTTCCAGGCAAGGAATTCCCTATTAATTATGTTCATCGGGAAGTTTGTCTCAGATTCGCTGGAAAATCCCCAAAAGTAACTAAGCGAATACTGAAAGCGAGCATCTAGATGAAGCATATGTGAATGCATGAAGCAACGATATGCAAATTTCCAGGCAAGAAATTCCATATTAATTATGTTCATCGGGAAGTTTGTCTCAGATTCGCTGGAAAATCCCCAAAAGTAACTAAGCGATTATTGAAAGCGAACTTCTAGATGAAACATATGCGAATGCATGAAGCAACGATATGCAAATTTCCAGGCAAGAAATTCCCTATTAATTATGTTCATCGGCATGTTTGTCTGAGATTCGCCGGAGAATCCCCATAAGTAGTTAAGCGATAACGCAAAGGAACGTCTAGATGAAGCATATGCGAATGCATGAAGCAACTATATGCAAATTTCCAGGCAAGGAATTCCCTATTAATTATGTTCATCGGGAAGTTTGTCTCAGATTCGCTGGAAAATCCCCAAAAGTAACTAAGCGAATACTGAAAGCGAGCATCTAGATGAAGCATATGTGAATGCATGAAGCAACGATATGCAAATTTCCAGGCAAGAAATTCCATATTAATTATGTTCATCGGGAAGTTTGTCTCAGATTCGCTGGAAAATCCCCAAAAGTAACTAAGCGATTATTGAAAGCGAACTTCTAGATGAAACATATGCGAATGCATGAAGCAACGATATGCAAATTTCCAGGCAAGAAATTCCCTATTAATTATGTTCATCGGCAAGTTTGTCTGAGATTCGCTGGAGAATCCCCAAAAGTAACTAAGCGAATACTGAAAGCGAACATCTAGATGAAGCATATGTGAATGCATGAAACAACGATATGCAAATTTCCAGGCAAGGAATTCCCTATTAATTATGTTCATCGGCATGTTTGTCTGAGATTCGCTGGAGAATCCCCAAAAGTAACTTAAAGCAAACATATAGAGGTAAGCAAAACGTTAGCTTACGGCAGTAAATCATGAGTGCTCCTAGAGAAAAACTATTGTCCTTTACTGTTTACGGTTTTTTTTTTCATGCAGAGATAAAGTAACGAATTCAATTTTTGATTCGTTTCATATTCTCATATACCCACTCATCTTTTGCACAATGCTTTAAGGAACATCAAAAATATCACATTTAATGAATATTCTCAACCTGGGTAACATCATTAACAGATTTAGTAATTTTGTTATCTTTTGCGATACGTCGTTTTGGAAAGAACGGTTGCTTCAAAAGGGAAATGCAGAGGAAGTTATATTTGTTTAGAAATTGGGACATTATGTAACCAGAAATTGGCACTTGGCAGTATTGAATTGCTCTTGACTGTATACTTCGATTTCAGCACGATTGTGACTTGAAACGTGATTACAAACTGGATTAAAAGAGGCTTTTGGTGACTACTGCCTTTGTCAGATTTGTTGCGATATCAGTGCGATTTACGTGCCATATTTTCTGTTGTTTTGATGAATAAAAGAACTCTTGACTTAGCTTTTCTACAATACTAATGTGAATTAGGAACGTTTGAATCTTTGGATTTTAACACCATAAATGTTATATAGATTCCCTATAGCGACTGATTGTCACCAACAGGATTCTCCTCAAGATCTGCATTATTCGATTTGGGCATACAAGCTCATGGCTAGCTAATCCGTGTCCAAACCGGAAATAAATGATAAAATGACAATTATATGATTTGAGCCCTTTGGCATTTTCTAAAAGCGAACCTCAAAGAACAACGCACTGCGATCTGAGGATCGAAAGGATTACCAGGCAATCCACTATGACCGCCCCCAACTATTGCAACTTAACTCCTCACTAGAGCACAAACCACTGGCGATTTGCATATATAATAATAAAAATCTCCTCGAAACGACAACTTAGTTTAAACATAAGCCTCCGACATATATTTACAAATACTTCTCTGCGCTCGGATTGAAATTCAGACCAAAAGCCAGTTCCATGAATATGAATCAGTATGTGTTGCAGCTAAGTCACTGAAAGTAATTCTAAGAATCCTAACTGTTAAGTCCAAGACACTAATTGTTAGTTATCGTTCTGTGACATGCGATTATAATTACAAATCATGTCAGAGAGAGGTCAACAGATTGCCTACAGGCTATTCGCACACAGTTCGGATGAATATTCTGTAATTTCCCAAAATTATGTTTATCTTTTCTCTTTTTTTCTCTTCCTATTTTTCGGGATTCCTTTGTGTTTTCTCTTCTGTTTACTTCTAGAGATTGAATGGAGGAGAGGTATGCCCTCGATATGTTAATGACGGTGTAACCATAAATTTGCAAGAAATGAAGAGACATGGACCGCGATATCTTAACTGATCATTCACCCTAGCTGTTTCTGCTTTTGGCTATTTAGCTGTGTACGCTTGAGGGCAATGCGATTCTGGGCATCGTATCTTACGCTTTGGCCGTTCAAGTGTGACGCCGCTGATAGAACATCGTGTCGGACATTTTCTAATTACATTCACCGAATCGTCGAATGAATTATAATTGAAGACTTGATGATTGAGCATGTTTAGCCGTAGGGCTAAGTCTGTTTTCTCACTGAATTTTTAACAGCGTGATTGCTATAATATTTATTGTTTACGCCTTCGCGAAAGGTCATGTTCGTCTTGTACGTGGGTTATGTTCGACTAATCACAAGTCACTTTAAATTTATTAAACGACATTAAAAATGAAAAAGTTGTAAAGAAAATCTTAGTTTTATGAATTTGCAATAGTGCATGTCCCAAATGTTAGATACACAATACCAAATGAGCTCGAATAAATAAATCTAAGCTTTGTATTCTTTATACCCTTAGTTTTGCAACCTCTGTGCCCTCTGGAAAAGAAGTAATTAAAATTCTTCTCGAGCTTGATTTTAATCAATAATAAAAAGGATTAAGGGGATTCGTACAGTAAAAATGTGTATGACTGGGTCACGAGCAACTCGCTGTATACTCATTTCCAGAGGTTGTGAAATGTTGGCTTAATTTTAACAGCACAAACATGAAACAGTGCTACTGCGAGAGTGCCGACCGAAGTAAAATCTTTTGAATCGTTAAGACTTATTTTATGAAGTGCTTTTTTATTCACTACTACTACTACAAAAAAAAGTCAACTAAGGCTAAGGCTGGTTTTTTTCCAAAGACACCTTTTCTTTAATTTAAATACGTTTTTTATTTTTTTTTTGATTAAACATACTGACATTTAAATTTTTTTAAAAATTCTTAAAAAATGTTTGACAAACAAACGATTATACCTATGTGACCACGGTCTTAAAGAATGTGTTTCCACCTTCATGCTCTGTCCATTTTATCATTCTTTAAAAAAAATTCCAGCGTCCACTTCCAGTAAGTTGAATGAAATTGGAAACAAATTTGAAAGCTTTTTGTTGTATAAATAATAATTGTGTTTGTTTATTTTTTTATATTTGCGTTTAGTTTTTGATTTATTGTTCCACTTCACCAAAAAAAAATATTTTTGGCATTATATTATTGAAAAAGGCATCTTTTTTTTCAAGTTAGGCATTTTTTCGTCAAAAGTGGTTGGCAACGCGAACATTGGTGTCGAAACGAAAGATAATGGAATACAGATTTATTATACCTATCCAGTGGAATGATGCGGAGCGTTTGGAAAAGGACCCCAATTTTGTGCCGAAAAATCATCTTTAGCGATGAGTTGTAAATAGTTTTGGCTAAATTAACAAGCAAAATTGACATATATGGGACGGCGGTAACCCACACGAGGGTCAAAAAGTAGCAAAATGCATGCACAAAAAGTTACTGTTTGGTGCGGATTTTAGACCAATTGTGTCATTTTTAGAGAATGACATTCATCATCAACAACGAGCACTACAGAACGATGCTGACCGATTTCGTTTGGCCAAATTGAACATTATGGAGGCGGACGACTGTGGTTCAAGAAGGTCGGAATCACGTGCCACACAGTATGCCAAGAATATCCGTTGGATATTCCACATGAACGATATGAGGGTTTGATTTTTTTTTTTATAAAATATCACATGCACTTTCGGCTGTTTTCTGTTGAGAGGTTAGTCTGAGAGACAATTGACCTCCCTAGAGAAGGTCAATAAGTCCTTATAGTAGCAGAGTTCACAAGATCTGATAGTGTGTAAGTCTCTCTGATAAATACGTATTTTCTTAACCAATGATATGTAGGGCAGTCACAGAAGAGGTTACGTGTACCCGGACTTGAAATCTCTGAGGTAAACCCTGACAACGTACATACTACGAGTATGAATCCGAGAAGACAACCACAATTTATGTAAAATAGATCTAAGAAAACAAACATTGTATACATTTGGGCCTCTGTTGTTGAGCTAACACATATAAATATTAATTATTCACCATCATTTGTTACCTAGTTTAAGTCAAATTGTAGCTATATACCAAAAGTTCAATAAAAGCAAATGTAATGTAATGTAAGAGGGTACGTTTATCTCTCGCAGAGGAGAAGTGAATTGGCCAGCAAGATAGTGCGATTTGACTCCGCTAGAATTTTTCTTGTGGGATTTCCGGAATTCGCAGGTCCATGCCAATAAGACCGATACCCTTAAAGCCAACATAACCATGGTATCGCTCAAATTCAGCCGGATCTATGCGACAGAGCCTTCCAAATTTAAACCACTAGGTTCCGTTCCACCGTGAAAAGACGCGGCCAACATTAAAAAGATGGTATGTTCTTAACAGGTTGGCATACATGGGCCTTAAAAATAAATAAAAAATTTCGTTTATACTTTACACACAGTCGGTTTTATTCTATCAGAAGCCTTTAAAATAAAAAACAGACACAATTAAACCAAAAGTTGTGTTAAGAGATGTCTTTGCTTCCATATGGACCTATTATTTTGAAAAAATAAATTATTTAAGAAAGATCAAGAACAGTAAGTGGAAGAAGAATGTTTTCAAATTTTAACTGAGTGCCTTAAACATTAAAATGCCTTGAAAATTCATATTGGATTTAAAAAGGGTGAATGAAAATGAATTTGTCCATATCCAACAATGCATTCCAAAGAAGACTCGAATTAGACACTGAAATGCCAAGTTTAGTTTAAGTTCCTGGTCGTGACTTATTTTTCCACAAATCGAAGCATTGAAGACGCAATCGAAGTCAAAGGCAACCTTTAAAGAAAAAAAATAATAGACTCTGCTAGACTCTGTATGACACTACATTCTTCGTACTAGAGCAGTACGAAAAATTAGAACGAAAATTCCCGATTGGAGTGCGTGCATGTACATAAAAAAAATTCATTAAAAATGGATTCAGAGTACATTTTTCAGCTGCTGGCATTTTTTTTTTTGACATTTCAAGATTATGTGATAACAAATTCGTTTGAAAATTTTTGGTTGCTTTGCAAACTTTCGTAATACTCTTTCAGTCTATTCTACACACCGCTGACTTTTCAACATGATAAAAATGCCTGTTCCTGTTGGAACCACATGTCCTTCAGTCCTAATTCGTCCAATTGTGGCAGAAAAAACTCGGTTAACATGGCCTTATAGCGCGCACCGTCCACTGTAGTCGTTTGACCAGCGGCGTTCTCTAAAAAAAATGGCCCGATGACTCCTCCAGCGTGAACAGCGCACCATGCAGTAACTTTGAGCGGTTGTAATGGCTCGTGCATTAAAATAAAATAAATAATTGGCGCAACAGGTCCGTATGGACCCAAGCCTAGCTTCTCACAACCATTCGTCTTGTGTGAGTTTTTATTTTTGGGACGAATGGAAGGGATCTACAATATTACGCCGAGTCCAAACGGCCAATTGAGAAGCTCTTTCATGACAGTTATACTCTCGGATGTTTGTCAGACGTTCGCGAGAGGTGGCGCAGCGAAAAAAACCTTAAGTTGGAATTTGGGTTTTTCTCGGGATTCGAACCTGGGACCCCTCGCTTAGTAGTCCAACACACTAACCACTAAGCCACTGCGCCGACAATGGCTCGTGCATTACTCGTGGATTTTCGGTGCCCCAGAAGCGATAGTTTTGCTTGTTCACGTACCCGCTGAGGTGGAAATGAGCATCATCGCTCATTATGATTTTGGTCGAAAAATCCTCCACTTCGTCCTCCGAGATTGAGGATGGCTTAGGCGTAGGTTACTCGCATTTAGCGGTCGACAGGCAGCAGCTGATGCACGGACTAGACTTTGTACGGGAACACGTGCAAGACTTTGACCAAAATTCGCCTTAGGGACGACCGTTGCGAGGCACGGCGTCTGGTCGATGTTTCCGGCGACAGCTCGACATCCTCGTCAACAGCGGCGATATTCTCGGCACAACGGGCGCTCCTGGGGCCGGCCACTCTTGGCAAAGTCTCTTGTGGTCCCATACTCTTCAAGGTTGGTGGCCAAACGGCGCAGTGTTTGCGCAATCGGTGTCGGTCGGCCGTGGAATCGGCGACGGAATTCGCGCAGCGCCAACAGTACAGACGAATTGTTACGCAACAAAATAGACATGATGATTCCGCGTTCTTGGGGAGTATATCACTCTGTCTAGTCCACAAATGTCAAGACAGATTTGACATTGGCGGCCATTTGCAAAAATAAGAGCATCTTCCAATAGGGTGACCTCTTTGGCCCACCTTGTAGGTATGTTCCCTTACTTTCTGAATAAATATTGGCAATATGCCACAAGCGAGAGAATTCGCTCACTGAAATAAGAAATATTCAAAAAGAAAAGGAAAACGTTGAACCTTAAATTTTAAAATTATAAAGTTCTCGTCTTTTCCATCTAACATCTTTTTAATGCTATACAAACACAAAATATAAATTATAAATGAAATCAAATAAAATGTCAGTTACGAAATAGCACTTAAACGATTTGACAACCATATGTCAGCTATAACCAATGTTGCGCAGTTTTTTTTTAATGTGTAACAAATTTGTCCAAAAAGTGTAACAAATGGAAAAAAAGGTAACAAACAGAAAAATATTGTTGTATTTTTTCGTTCCCTCCCATTCACAATCCCACTCGCAGTTGACGTTTTGCACAACTTGTGCTCTGTATAAACAAGCAAATACATTGACAGAAATTGGTAGAAATTTGTTCAAAGGAAAAAAGTGCTGGCAGTTCAACTTTTCAATATTTTTTAACGAGGAAACAACAAAAAAAATTTAATGGGAAAAAGTGTAACAAAGCGACAAAAATAAAGTTTAACAAAATTATAAAATAATTGTAAAGTGTAACACTTTTGTTACACTTGTATCATTGTGGCAACGCTGGCTATATCCATCTAGCCCAAAGACATTTTTTGGGGTAATTGCAGGTTTTTTATGAAGGGGAAATGTGTCCATCTCTCGTCTTGGCTCTCTTCTCCCCAACTTTTGCGTAAGAGAACCAAGTTTGAGACGAATGCATTATCGTTTCGATTTTGATTGACAGATTTTATTTTCCTGTTATTGTAGAGTCTGCCTTTGACATTGAACAGCTCACTCCATTCTTATTTGTTATACTGTGGCCCACAAATTCTAAGAAGTGACATGGAACCCGTGCAATCAGACAGACCCAGGATAGAGCAATGGTAATGAAGCCCAACATTTTTTCTCCTTTACGTATGGAGGGTTCACTTTAGCCTCATACACCCGCAATGTTCAGGCGAGACTTTGAAATTGATGTATGATAAATTTTTAAGCCCGTTTTATAAATAAATTATTTTCAGTTTTCATATAGGAAAATTTCCTACGGAAATTAGTGTATTTTAATCAAGCATTTTCAACTGTACCCCTGAAACAAACATTTTAGAGGTCAAATCCACACGCAAGCATTAAACGTCACTTTGTGCCTATAGCATGCACCAGCACCAGTCTTTGTCAAATTTAAAAGCTCCCAACCGAATTTGAGTTGAGAGAAAACATCGTTCCTTGATGGACACACACATCTCCTTCCCAGCCCACTGGAATCGGCTTCGTAAAAAAATGCAAACATGTGTGTTAACCCTTAATCTTTATTCGATGCAATTCTTATATACAAACTTTCTTACTGCCCAGCGGGGGCTTTGTGGGTCCTACCGTGGCAGTGGCTTACCAATGGCCGAAATATCCTCGGTTGATATTGTTGGCTGTGCATTCGGCCTTGTCTCAGATAAGCTCTCTGGGGTGGTGTGCAGTGAGTGTTGTGGACTTACAGATGTAATCTCACTCGCTGGTCTGTCGTGTGAGTCCATTCGCATTTGCCTTCCAGATTTGAAGTAGATTCCACCCTTATTCAGTAGATCGGCATATGGCTTCATACCGCCAAAGTGGAGGAACCTTTTGGGCATCGCATGCCTGGGCAAGGCTTCGTCATCGGCGTCATTATCACCGACCGTAATATAGGGCTTCTGTTGGGCTTGATCGTCATCGTCGTCTTCTGTCTCGGCCTCTGGCTGGGGGCTCGTTGCTGGCTTGTTCGTTGTGGCGTTATCTGATTGCGCCACAGGACGTTGTGGGGTTCTGGACGGGGGAATCTCCGGAACTCTGAAGATGTCCCTTACATTCTGGTCCGACAGAAGGGAAATCACTTGTCCATTGTTAAGTGGCAGTCGTTTCCTTTGGGGTGTCGCGTGGGCGGGGCGCCTGCGGCGATTTGAGTTTTGTTGCAGGGCATACTGTGGGATGTTTACGATGATTGGTGCTGCCTGCTGCTGGCCATCGTTTTGGGGATTAGATATGCCCAGCTGCGACCAGGGAATGCTGATGAACTGACTCGGTCTCTTTTGGGCGGTTTGCGATGATTGGGAGATGGGAACGACGAATTGACTGGCTTGATCGGGCCGGTTGACGTTTTTCCTTTTTTTCTTCTGCCCTGCATTTGCGCCCTGGCTGTTTTGGATGGGTATTAGCTGGAAGGATGTGTTCCCGTTGGCTGCTGGACGCCTGCGACGCTTTACTTGTTGCTGCTGTTTAGAAGGTCCGTCTTGTACTAGTTGCAGGACCTGTCCGTTTTGAATTATCCTCACTGGCCGGTAGCCAGGCGTCTGTGACTGAGTACCGCCGTTCTTTTGCTTGTTGCCTGAGGAGTATGGGATCTTCGCCAGTTCTCGGAAGCGATTAAACAAACTCTGCTGTTGCTGTTGGCGTCCGACATTGTGGTTGGGCAAATCGTAGTCATAGTCATCATAGCCGTCTTCCTCTTCTTCGTATTCGTAGCCCCGGCGACTGTTAGTGGGACGTCGTCGGGTTTGTTTTCTTTTGTTGCCTCTTCGTTTCTTGACAGGTTTCACCTCCTCGTCCTCCTCCTCTTCTTCTTCGTCTTCGTAAACATTGGCGTCGCCCTCCTCGTCGTTGTTGTGTGAGTAGCGATTTGAATTTGAATCCTCTTCGTCGACTTGGTCTTCGACGTCGTCGTACTCGTCCTCTGCGTCCTCGTCATCGTCGATATCATCATCGTCAGTGTCAAAGGCGGCTGCACCAATGCGGTTGGCTTGAGATTTCCTCCTGCTATCATCTGCAGGCTCGATAGATATCAACGGTTTCTTTTTAGCTTGCTGATTTTGTACACGAACAATCAGTTCCGGTGGCTTAGTGGTCGTGGTGGTGGTTTGTGGAACTAACCGGTTATTCAGCCAGCCGGTCAATGAATTCGCCGCCGACCCCAAGCTCTGTCCGGCGTTAAACCAAAGATTCGAAAACGGCGGCGTCGGAGAAGTATCCGTGCTGTTCTCTGCCTTTCCCAGTGGCAAATCCAATAGTTCTGGCTCGTCCCCTTCGGCCCGCGGAGGACTTTGTGCCATTTTCACCTTAAACGCTGCGAGTGGCACACTGTACAGGTCAGTGACAGCCTCTCTCGGTGGGGGACTTTCGGAGGTGGACTGCTGCGCGGGCAATTCTTTTGGAAAGATATTTTTTTTTATAAACTCAGAGGAAGGTACATAATAAAAAAACTATTTAGCATACCACTGGCCATTCCGTTCAACTCGATGGCAGTATCTGCGCACGTGCCTAGAACCACCATAGCAGCTAGTATCGCTAACCACACGATTCCGCGCGGCGGTGTACTTCTCGGCTGCCGGTATTTCATATTACTGTGGCTCACACGAACAATTGGTTCTTCTATTGATGATGTGTCTTCTGACATTCAAAACTGCTCACCAACTGGTCGTTTAGTTTCGGCATCAAGAGCTTTTTATCACACGGAGAACGGAATTGAATCGGGTCAACGGATGGTTAATTATGTTGCTTTTGCTCTCGAGGCACAAAGAACCACCACAAGAGAGATGTAAAAGGTGACGATACCATTTGCCTTTGAAGAACCCCGATTAATTGTCGTTGTATGTGATTGGATTTGGATTCGAACTGATTGGAGGGAGGGATGTGTGAGCTACTCGCACACTCTGCACAGGTGCTGATGATTGTTCCGAGATTTGCCAACAAAGTTCGCACGATTAATTCGAAAGAATTTCACCGGAAAGTTGACACAGTTTGATAGTGAAATAAATCATAATGAAGTGCCCGCCCGGGGGCTTACTATATTAATCAAAATCGGCCTCTGTCTTGAGACGTCTTTCATAAATTTTAGTATTCAACTATTTTCTATAAAACTGGGTCAAGAAGATTATCCGTGGCATATGCTTATGAGTTATTTTGCATTGCTCTCGAAAAAGTCTGCCTTTTCAGCAAACACTGACTGCAGACTCTCAGATGAACGAAGAACAACTGATGTTAGAAGGGAACGCCATTTCCTTTGGCTTCTGAATCAAAAATGGAAGTTAAAGATTTAGCATAGAACCTGATCCTGGCCAGTCTTGACAAAGGCGAGGTTGGAAGTACGTTCCGGTCTATATAAGTGCCCATGTTTTAAGGGCGGGCTCCCTTAACATCTCATTAGCAATTCGAGCGTAACTTCGCATGCCTACGTATTCGTTCGCCATATGCATTTATAAGAAAACTGTACAGCCACTTTCAGATTTACTATATCAGCAATGTGCAAAGGTATACAGAGCGCGAGATCTGTAACAAAACAAACATCGATCTATTTATGGTATCTCTCTTTGGCCGCATGCTTTCCTCTGGTATAGCTGTGCGAATGCCGTATGCGTAATGACATACTACAAAAAGAAAATTGTGAATGCTCTCCACTCTACCACTGTTTCTGTTCGTCTGAGAGATATGAGATTAGTGGCGGCCAGCGTGACCGTTGTGCGACAAAAGTTGCCATTTGGCACTTCCTTTGAGAGCCTAAAACATTTTTTTTACTTTTTGGACCTTTTTTTAGTTGGAGATGTTTCGAATGCTGCTATTTCTAAATAAAAACCTTTAAAATGTAACGAAGATGCCTACTGCAACACTATTTTATTGTTTAGCGAGTCAATGCTTCACGCAGAAAAATTGACCATAACCGAGTGCAATTTTTGCTCTGTTAAAAAAATGGGTTAAAATGAACTAGGTCTCTGTCGAAAAGAAATGAGTAATTTTTGTTAAGAACCACCGTGTTAACCCTTAAACCCTACCCATCCCTGGAGAAACACTATTGCTACCCTGGGGTCCAGAAAACCCCAAAATATATGTGTGTTTATTTCAAAAACAAAAAGACGTTTGAATATAAATTATTTATTATCACACACGTAGTTTAATATTAAAAATATTTTAAAGTTTAGAATCGAGGCATTCTTGGCACAAAGACTGGCTATATTCGCCGCAAAGGGGGTTTCGGCACCTGCCGCATCTAATTTTCGTCTTCCGGTCCTTATCTCTTGGACATATTGCACATTTTTTTTTTTCAATTTACAGATCGATTGGGCTCAACTAATGGCCGTTTTTTTTTTTTAATATCTCCGAGGAGTACTTGGAGATTTGCAGGTAAAGTTGGCCAAGTAAATCGTTCTTCCATTTGGGGCGTGATGAGGTCAAGTGCAAGTTTTTTGAGGAAATGGCGCCTTTTTTGGCGCTGATTTGATGCCATTTTCTGAAGAACATATGAGTTCACACCCAATATATTTAGTTAACCGTAAAACATAGCCATCGGCCATCGTTTAGTACGTCTGGATACCATGTACCTATGCTTCGAATATATTACAGTATTCCTACCCTGGGGTCTATGAGACCCGGAAGTTGTTATAATTACGACTGCACCGAACGCGAATTAAAAATGACTAATGACGAGACGTCTACTGATACATTAGAGGATTAGCTTGAATAGCGCCATCGTACGGTTTGTAGTTGAAAAAATATCCACGAAAGTTTAGTTTATGCATCGCGCTGGACCCTAGGGTAGGGTTTAAGGGTTGAAAAGGTTAAATACATTCTGTTAAAAATAACACTCTAAATTGTTGTAATCAATTAAGTTGCTATATTAATGTTTACCAAACAGTTTCCTTGTTACATTGACCAAACGCATGTAATGTTATAAACAACCAATTAATGTTGCTTGAATATAACCAACGACTGGCTTGTTTTTAAACCTTTCACTCGTAAAAATTTAACCCATCCAATATGTGCTCACGTCTGAAAAGATCTTGAAGATTTCTAAAAAATAAAGTAACATTTTGTTCATAAATAAAGAACTGTCCTCAATTTATTTTACATTGAAAATCCGTTTTCCTTAACACATTTCTATAAAACATTTTCATCGAAATATGTACCTATCTGATATGTTTCATGCGTAGAAATTTTGTTAATTTCGTCAGTCAACTTGGTAAATTTCTACTACTTTTGTTTCTTATCGAGTTGTGGTAGAATAGACTTTATTGGATTAAACTCAGTTTACAAAAGAAAACTGAAATAAATAAAGTCTATTCTACTACTTATCGAGTTGTACGCACACAACGAATTACGAAGCTGCTTTTTCAAAACGTAGAAACCAGTGATGAAAAAAAGTCAATTTAAAAAACCAAAAAAACAGATTTTAGAAGATTTAAACAAGACACATTCAAGTATTTAACTAATTGACAATAATAATTTAATAGTTAGTTTGTTCTAAGTGTGAAAATAAGTGGCAAAGCAATTTAAACTACCTAAGTGTAGAAGAATAAAAAAAAAAAAATTTATTCAAATAGTGTGGCAAAAAACGAAGTTATTAAACAAATTACATTCAATTAAGTTTGTTTGAGTTCAAAACTGCATTACCACAATATTATAATAAAAAATCTATGTACTTAATATGGAAAAGCAATTTTTTTTATATATTTTAGGGTAAAATTATTTGTCCCTTTTAGATGGTTTAATTTCCAGATGCACTGAAGTTGGACAAATTGGTAAATTTGTACCAAATGAACTGGCTAATAACAAGTAAGTGGTTTGGTTAAATTCAACCAAGTAGAACTGCTGATTCCAAACGAGTGAGCTAGGTAATTTTAACCAATTGAGGTTGTTAAATTCAACCAAGAAGGTAAGCTAATATCAACCAGGTGATAATGTTAAATTCAACTTAGTATGTTGGTTAATTTTAATCCTTTTCGTTGGTTACATGCAACCAAGTAGGTTAGCTAATTTTAAAAAAAGTTGGTTAAGTTTTACCAAGTAAGTCCGTACAGACTAAGTATGTTAAATTCTAACAAGTTGGTTGGTTAATAATAACAAAGTTAGTTGGGTAAGTACAACCCAGTAGGTTGGCTAATTTCAACTAAGTGAGTTGGGTAATAACAACAGAGTAAGTTGGCTAAATTCTACTGAGAAAAGTAAACTACTTTTTACTTTAACCGAGCAAAATTTCGGAGGGAAAATTGGGAAATCGGTCATTTTCAACCAATTTTCCTTAAACAAGTTGACTCAGTTATTTACAATCAAATAACTCTGTAAGAGCTATATTAACAGTATTGCTCAGTTGTTATTAACCGAAAGTCGGTTGATTTTAAATAAGTGATTTTTCTGGGTGTGTTGTTGAATATAGTTCAAAAATTCTAAATTTGCGGAATAGCTTCAGAAATGGCACCTTGTTCCCATTAGGCTGTTTTTCTTGCGACTTTTCAGAATTTTGCAGCAGTCACCCGGCATATTTATATTGCATTTTTTTTCGTATTTTCCTTAAAATTTATTTTTTATTCTCATTTACTATCTGCCTTATTAAACTAATATTTCAGTAGAAAGATAAAATTGAAATTATGAAATCTCTGCTAAATGTGCAATAAGAAAAATCCTTTAACATTCTTTTTATATCTACAGATCCGGGGCCCCCACTCCTTATCCCATTCGGAATTGTTTTCCGTTCCGCTTTTAAGTTGGTCGTTTGTAATATTTTCGAAATGCAAAAAATAATGCGAAAATAAATTGACTCTTAGCTTCAGAGAATTTGAGAAAATAAAAGTAAATCCAAGTCAGAAACTCAGAACGACGGAATGCGTGTGTATACACGTGTTCACCATTTCAAAAGGTGCCAATTAGGTCCAAGCTCTCTTAGCAATAAAAGCTGTTGGGTTTATCATTAATCAGCGGCAATTGTTCCAATTGTTTCAAGGATTCTTTCCGTGCTTGTCACCGAATTACTGGATACGTAGGTATACTGTGATCACATGTCACATATTATCATGTCTTCAATATCCAGCGTTACCAGCACAAGAGCATTTATATGAATGCACAATAGGTAACCGCTTTTCTGATAAATTTCTGCTTTAGTGCACCTGATCGCGTTGACAACTCCTCAATTTACGCCTTGTCAATTACCGTGCGCATATATAATTTCAAATGTGACATTTTGTTGGATGGCGAATGAGAGGAATTCCAGGTTACAGTTGCGAGACATCTGTAATATTTGGCAAATTTGCCAAATCCCATCCGTTGTAATTTGTTATTTCGTCCAGCAGGGTTCCCTGTTACCCTGCAACCAATTCCCAAGAATCCTTGTGCTTCCGTCATTGCGATGAAAAGTTCTAAATTTAATTAGGAAATTCTTTCGGGCGAAAGAATTTATACTTTTGTTCAGTTCCTAAGTTGAACGGTAGTAAATGTTGAAGTTGTATATCAAATTAGAGTGGGTGAGCTCGGTATCCAGGAGACAAGTTCACTGGTATGTATTTTCGGAATTCGCTCTTTTGTTTGAAACATAGTGCGGTGTAGTGGGCACGTGCGATGGCTTTTATTAGTTCTTGGCAATGGCAATGCATATACTTAGTCCTATAGTGACGAAATGTGCTGTGTATAGGGTTTGCTATGCTACAAGAAAATAGAAATTGGTTTTTTTAACAATAAGCTTTTTCGCCCAGTCGGTGTTGCAGTATGATGCCTCCAGTGGTTAGAGGCGGAGTCTTAAGCTCTTAATCATTCGAGCGATGGAAGGAAAATACTGGACTTTCCCGCAGGATTGGTATAGAGTTGTGCCATTTTTCAGTCACCTGAGTCAATCTGTTATATGAGGAGCATTAGCAAATGATATGGGTTCTGAATTCGCTGCTGGTTGTTTCAACTCTGGACCTGATCGTCATCACGGGGCTGCTAAATGATCTTACAGTCATCCGGAAAGTAAACTGGGGTTGGTCTTTGTACTGGCCTAAATCTTTGTTATGCCTAACCCTGAAATACAGAAATACGAACAAACCAAGAATGAATCTTGGAAATCGTTCCAGCGGTTATCCAGTTATAACGTCATCGAGTTTCACCCCGAAGAAATTATATTTACCTATATAGAAGATGTAGGAGATTGAATAGAAGATAGAAAATAGAAGATAGAAGATAGAAGATAGAAGATAGAAAATAGAAGATATAAGATGTAAGATAGAAGATAGAATATAGAAGATAGAAGATAGAAGATAGAAGATAGAAGATAGAAGATAGAAGATAGAAAATAGAAGATAGAAGATAGAAGATAGAAGATAGAAGATAGAAGATAGAAGATAGAAGATAGAAGATAGAAGATAGAAGATAGAAGATAGTAGATAGAAGATGTAAGATAGAAGATAGAATATAGAATATAGAAGTTAGTAGATAGAAGATGTAAGATAGAAGATAGAATATAGAAGATAGAAGATAGAAGATAGAAGATAGAAGATAGAAGATAGAAGATAGAAGATGTAAGATAGAAGATAGAAGATAGAACATAGAAGATAGAAGATAGAAGATAGAAGATAGAAAATAGAAGATATAAGATGTAAGATAGAAGATAGAATATAGAAGATAGAAGATAGAAGATAGAAGATAGAAGATAGAAGATAGAAGGTAGAAAATAGAAGATAGAAGATAGAAGATAGAAGATAGTAGATAGAAGATGTAAGATAGAAGATAGAATATAGAATATAGAAGATAGAAGATAGAAGATAGAAGATAGAAGACAGAAGATAGAACATAGAAGATAGAAGATAGAAGATAGAAGATAGAAGATAGAAGATAGAATATAGAGGATAGAAGATAGAAGATAGAAGATAGAAGATAGAAGATGTAAGATAGAAGATAGAAGATAGAAAATAGAACATAGAAGATAGAAGTTAGAAGATAGAAGATAGAAGATAGAAGATAGAAGTTAGTAGATAGAAGATGTAAGATAGAAGATAGAATATAGAAGATAGAAGATAGAAGATAGAAGATAGAATATAGAAGATAGAAGATAGAAGATAGAAGATAGAAGATAGAAGATAGAAGATGTAAGATAGAAGATAGAATATAGAAGATAGAAGATAGAAGATAGAAGATAGAAGATAGAAGATAGAAGATAGAAAATAGAAGATAGAAGATAGAAGATAGAAGATAGAAGATAGAAGATAGAAGATAGTAGATAGAAGATGTAAGATAGAAGATAGAATATAGAATATAGAAGATAGAAGATAGAAGATAGAAGATAGAAGACAGAAGATAGAACATAGAAGATAGAAGATAGAAGATAGAAGATAGAAGATAGAAGATAGAAGATAGAATATAGAAGATAGAAGATAGAAGATAGAAGATAGAAGATAGAAGATGTAAGATAGAAGATAGAAGATAGAAAATAGAACATAGAAGATAGAAGTTAGAAGATAGAAGATAGAAGATAGAAGATAGAAGTTAGTAGATAGAAGATGTAAGATAGAAGATAGAATATAGAAGATAGAAGATAGAAGATAGAAGATAGAAGATAGAAGATAGAAGATAGAAGAAAGAAGATAGAAGATAGAAGATAGAAGATAGAAGATAGAAGATAGAAATAGAAGATAGAAGATAGAAGATAGAAGACAGAAGATAGAAGATAGAAGATAGAAGATAGAAGAAAGAAGATAGAAGATAGAAGAAAGAAGATAGAAGATAGAGAATAGAGGATAGAACATAGATAGTGGAGTGAAAATTTACTCGAATAGGGTAACAGCCTTAACAGCAGAGAACGGTCTTCCTACCATTGTCATCACCAGTTCGTATATTTTCTTTCATTTCTTATTCTGTAAACCTGTAAAAAAATACCCACCGCACGTCCACTCGTTTGAAGATGACTTTTATGCTGATGGGGTTTAAATTTAAATGTGATCCATACACCGACCGCCATCATTCCAATGTGGCTGACTGAAACCATGGCAGTCAGTGTGACCAATTTAGCATATTTTCTGCTAAATTTAGCAGGATTATTTTATTTTTTGGCTCTTTTTTTTTCAAATCATGCCAGCATTTTTTTTTAGCATGATTTCATGATGCAGCAGGAAAAATTAGCAGGATTTTGGTTTAGCCAAACTATGAACTAAAATAACAAAATAAAAACAAAGCAGGCGAACCTTAGGGTGAAAATAGAAATGCCTAACAGTTCTCCTCTTACCAGAGATAATTTGTCAGAAGTGTGTTGTCAAATTTTTACCATTCCTGACAAAATCATAAAAGAAGTCGGAGAAACAAAATATTATTATCCACCTGATGAGGAAAGAGATATGTGCGATGCTTTTGAGAGTACTTTTAACGAAGCCCAACAATATCAATTTATTTTAATATTAAGAATAATAATATTTATTTTAATTTAACTGAAACAAAGACTTAACTTAATTGAATTTAAATCTTTTTTTTTTTATGTAATTCTTAGCTTCACGGAGTGATTTTTATCTTACGTTATTTTTGGGAAATACATCTATACAACAAAAGACAGCTTTTTTGTTTTTTTTTAAGGTTTTAATTTCAAGTGATTTTAAGCCCATGCTATGCTGCTGAACTTTGAATATTGGACTCGTCACACTGGCGGCAGTGCACATGGAAATTTCACAAAATACAACCGAATTATTTTTTTGATTTGAGCCAATCGTGCTGTTTAAATTTTAAAAACTCGCAAAGTGAGGTGGAGGCTATGGCCACGGAGGAACTGAGATTGCAATAGCCAAAGTATTACCTGTGGATTTTGTGGTCCACTAGCAGCAATATGCAGTTTAACTCTAGCTCGTTCGATTTACGGCACAGTGGTTATTTATGGCTACGCAAGGCAAGAATGAACAATGCGATGTAACCCGCCCCAGGGACTACATACAATTGCTTGAATACCATTTGTGGCGACTTGGAGTTATGGCTGCCGCATTGTTATAGGACCGCACACAATTTGCCCAAATACAGCCACTGCAGGCGCCCTTCCCCCATGTGGATCTATAGGTTCTATATACAGGTCTCTATCGCACGTAGAGCGAACGCTATAAAAGAAAACAATTAAAAGTTTTCCTCTTATCTACCTGATTTCGAATCATTTGATAATTCCTCTGCAGAGCACACGGTATACAGCACGCGCACATCCGTATCCGGAGAAATCGCCTCAAAGATACCAATCTGATTAAATGCGGCTAAGAAGGTATTTCTTTACAATCAGGACTAGATTTATTCAAAATGTGTAATGTGGCCCTTATTTCGAAATCCACCTGCGTAGCACACAATGGCCCGCACTATTGGTATCCTTGCATGCCCTAATGTCTGAGAGTTTGTTTTCATTGTGATTGTGATTGTGACAGTTTACATAAGGATAACGACACTGTGATAACTTGAGCAACTTTTCTCTACCGACCGAGACGTGGGGGGGTGGACCCACTTTTGCTTTACTACCTCGATGAAGGTAACACTTAAGCCCTGTTGAAAGCAGTTAGCATTCATTTGTGGAATGAATCGCAATCATCTGTATGAAAACTTAATTAAAAGCTGACATCCAGTTGCGCATTGCTAAAAGAAAGCGGGCCGAGGACACGTAGAAGTTATTTTGCATTGGCGTTGGAGGCCGGATTAGTAGATGGTACAACTTTTCTGCTCTCTCTTAGCTCTTTGAAGGAAATTGCAAATTTTTATTATTTCTGTATGCGAAGGGGTGAATTGTTGGGTTTTTCCTAAGTAAGGATTATCAAAGGGATACCATTGGAATGAGGTGGCACATTTGTAACAAAATGGCACACTGACAGTCCAACCTGGTTGCCGTCGAATTAGTATTTAATTTAAGGGCAGTATTATTTGCAACAAACAGTATTTGCGGTTTTCTAATTACTAATCTCGAACGTACCCTTAATGGACTTGCACCCACTGTCCGTAGATGGCGATTGGATGTTTGAGCTTCGCACCGATATCTTATTACGCATGTGTCTTTTAAAGATCCTTAACCAGATAGGAATGATCATTTTTCCATTATTTTCGAAGTTTCAGCAACTGTCGAAGTTGCCAATGACATCCAGCTGTCAAAGTATTTAGTAAGGTTTGTCATTTCAGCATGCATCGTTTCAGACTTGCCAAACGAGCGGAATAATTATTGAAAAATATTTTCGAAAACCCAGCTCAGTTTTAAATACGCAACGTAAATTTCGCCATGAGATCGATCGTCCTCGTGGAAAAGTTTGAGCGTGAGTACACTCTTTTGGACCTTAAGCCGCCAACCAGACAGATATTGATGCCAAATAAAAAAATAGAATGGCCGCCGTATCCGTCAGTGTCTAAGATTACCCAGAAAAGCCAATTCGGCGCCGATCAGCTGAATTGGTCATCGCCAGAGTGTAAACCCAGCTTTGATTGCTCTGACGCAAGAATTGAAGCTGGACGACCATTGACAATGCGCGTGAATTTGTTAACTGGTGGCTGAAAAATAAGGCCGGACATTTGGATTTTAGCCAAAAATCCTGCTGCCAACTTTTAACAACCAGAAATCTGCGCTTCAGATTTTGTCTGCATTCGCAAAAATATATTTTGTTCTTTTTAAAAAAAATAATTTCAACATTTTTTGCACATGCTTTCATTTTCGAGATTAGTCTTTATTTTTTTGTTATTGTTACTCAAATCAGTTTTTTTCTGTCATAATTGCAGATTTGTCCAAATATTTTTATGGCGACACTGAGTGTGAGGTTTTAAATGATAAATTAATTGGAAGCTAAATTCTTGACATTATGTGTGAAAGAGCATATCACCTAATTATTGGCCTCGGGTTTACCGGCGGTGTTTCAAGCGGTGGGTCGAAATTTTGTTGACTCAGTCGAATAGGGCGTCTCGAATGTTGGCCTCGAGCTGATCTTCTAACGTTGACTGAGGACTTGATGTATCACCAGAGAAAATATTTGAGCAATGTCAAGTCGCACGATCGCGGTAGGCAAATTTTTCCTTCACAACTGGTTGGCAACCCTATTTGTAATATGTCAATATGTCAGACTGCGTAAACACCTTTAACCATTTTTCAGCAAACTTACCAGTACCAATGCGGAGAGGCCACAACCCAATTAGATAATACACAAAAGGTTCAGAGCGGAACCCAGCTCTCATTTCGGATTAATAAAAGCCCTCTATGGAGAGCCGTTTGTAGCTTCGCCCTCATTGCCAAACTTGTCATTGAAATACTCGAAGTTGTGGAACCCTACAATCAGACAAGTTGCGGTGTCATGCTACTCTTAAAATGATTTTACACCGAACCGTTGGTGGCGCAGTTGCTTAGTGGTTGGTGCATTGGAATACTAAGCGAGGGGTCCCCGGTTCGATTCCCGGAATGTCTGATAAACATCCGAGAGTTATTAAAGAGTTGCTTAGTTGGCCGTTTGGACTCGGCATAAAATTGTAGATCCCTTACATTCATCGCAAACTCGCACGAAACGAATGGTTATAGGAAGGTACGCCTTGGGTCACTGCGGACATCATGCGTCAACAATTATTATTACGTTTTAAAAGAAAGATATTGTTGTCGTACAAAATTTCGAACTCGAGTTCAATTCTGACTTTACGATGATAGGGGAACTCAAAAAGTGGGTCGCAAAATTCTATCCGTCTGTCCCGAGGTCTACAGCCGGCTGCCCGGGTTCAAACTTCGGATTTGGAGTTAGGGGCCGTTTTCTTTTTTTGCCCGGTACCTTCAATATTAATAGCAGTTCCGATATAAAATGTTCATACCAGTTCGATTTTTTCGAAAACGGCTCTAACGATTTCAACCAAAATTGATATTTGAGCTTATGTGGACGGGGTTACCATGACTGCATACCCAGTTTTTGGCTAAAAAATCGAATAAAGGTACTTTCGAAATTTGAACATATCTCGAAAACGGTCCATATGATTGTAACAAAAATTCATTTCAATTGGAATATGGTCATTTCTATCGTGTGACCGAGACGACGTGTTGGTCATTTCTGGCTCAGTTTTTGCCAATATTATCGTTCAACAGATTTTTGAAAAAAGTAATTTTTTAAAAATTTAGTTTACTGGAAAACGACGATAACGATTTTGAACAAAATGCACACTTAGAGAAAAATATATACTACCAAAATTGTTTTGTGTGCTTAATATTCAATTCGAATCACCGAAAACGTTGATTTTAAAAATTGCTCATAATCTCGAAAAGTGAATTTTCAATTTCGATAAAACTTTAAAAACCTTGTAATGCTTACATCCCGAGCAGTAACTTGTACTCGGTTTTCAGCTAAATGGTTAGACAATAGTAATAACGATTGCAAAATTGTTACTGTTTTGTCTGCCAAATTTTACAAAAACCGCTGTAACAATTTTGATCAAAATACATATTTAACTGATATAAGTATTCTAAACAAAATTTCGTACTTATTTTTTATCAAAAACTTCGAACAAATCAATTTCTTAAATATTTCTCAAAAATGACTACCCAAATCCCGATCTGTGTTCTTATAAATATATTTTATAAATAATAACAATGTTCCACTTCCAATGAAAATTCTATAACATCTGCGTAAAACGTCTTTTTAGCAACTTAAATTTTTTTTCAAACATATTGAATATACACCGTAAACAAATAACAACAACTTGGTGCTTATACAATCAGCAACTCACACTTCATTTGCACCAAAACTTTTGATTGGCCTGATAGTTACGTTCGACCCAGTCGTGCACTTTATTTTTTTTACACCCAACCGTTGACCAGTTGTGAGTCCTGGCTGTGGCGGCCAATTTATCTGGGCCTCTTTGCGAGTATTAGAGTTTCATCTCTAATCGAAAACCGATAGCAACTTTACGTCTTTTGATAAAGCAGTAGCGAGTAATGTAGGCGAATACAGTTTTTTTTCAAACAAAACTGCAAGTCAAAGAAGAATTGTCTGTAAGGACTAAATTTTTTAATTTTATCTACACACACGTCTACTAACATCGTGTGACCGAGACGACATGCTGATACAATTTGGTTTCGTTTGCAAGACTGCATATTTATTATATTAACCTACAATTTAATCGTAATAGCGGTGTTTATTTCGACGAACAGGTTTGATCGCCCTGTGCTCTTGGTACGGATACAAGTACAGCGAGCTCTCTTCGAAGGGACTGCCTTGCAATCTACCGCCAGTGAGGGATGACCGCCGGACTGATGGTTTGATGGCGTCCACGAGAATCTGCTGATCATCATTATCGTCAACATCAAGCGGTTGATCTTCTTCGTCTGGTGTTTTGACATTTTGTGATTCCTGCGCCGCCGCCACTACCTGCAGCGTTTGGGCAATGGTGTTCTTGTTGGCCAGTTCAGTTGGAATGGCAATGGCTTGCACATCCTCATGTCCGGTGATACCACCAGGTGTACTGATGAGCTCCACGTCCGACGGATTCAAAGAACTTTCATAAATAGGAACCAATTCAACTTCTTCTCCATTTTCCGACCTCAAGAGCAGCAGTTTGATCGGAGCCAGCGTTTTAAACTTCAGCAATAATAGTTTCTTTGCTACAACAACTCCGGGAAATACACGGCCTTGCTGAGCTCTATCCCTGGACGCTTCAGCCACTAAGTCAACATCCGAATTGCGTTCAAAGAATCGGGATCCGCCCAATTGAATACTGCGACAATAGCCTGTTAAATTTTATTCGAAAGGGTTAAGTACGAACAAGAGCGACATTAACCGATTACCTTGTGATGCCAGAGCAAGCAAGCAACAGAATGAGAGAAGTTCCTTCAACGCCATATCGATTCAACTGATCAGAGGAGAGCTTACACTTCGATTGGCCGTTTCCAACTCGGGCAGAGCCTCTTTATATCTGCAGTTTTGGATTGCATTAGAATATTGCCCGAAGCGATGGCACTGTTAGAACCTGGAACAAATCGAAATATGCTAATAATGCTGGTCGGTGTTGACATCACAATGGATCTGGCTACAGCGGTCGATTATGTTAATTGGGGTTGATGCCTGAATTAATGACGAATAATGGAAATATAATATTGTTACTGTATAATGATTCGGAAATATTTGCAACGATCGTTAGCTTTGTTTCTGTTTTGGGCCTATCTCTGGATTTGAGCTTTCAAAAGCTATGCCAAACATTTGTGCTGGAAAATATTACCATTGGGCCTCATCAATAAACACTTTTAGAGTCGAGGTAGTTCACAGTGGTTAATTTTTTTATACAAATTTTGCGTGCGTAAATTTAAAGTCGAGACTAAAATTTATTATTAGCACTTGTTGCTTCTGGAACTTAACCTGGGGCGATGTATGTGGTAATTGAAAAGATCTATTTAACCATCAAGCGACACCTTTGGCGCTCTCAAAGTTATTCGAAAATTGTTAAGAGAAGAGAGAGGCATTAGGGAGACGGCTTTTCAATCCAATGCAGTTTGAGCGGATCTTTCTACCAACAATGTTCCTTTGATCCGTCATTCACAAGTGTTCGAATGTCAAAAAGACCCACTTACTTTTTGACAGAAAAAACGCTCTCGACTTGATGAACGAAACATGCGGTACAGGTTTTTATTGGACCTAGCTTAAGCAGGATTCAAACATATTTAAAAAAAAAAAAAAAATGAACACAAAATTTCAGTGATCAATCCAAGTGTACCCGAAGGTTCTGTCCTCGGTCCGATTTTCTTTTGATTTTCCTAAATGAATTTCCACTTTTATGGAAAAGGTTTTGACCTTCGCCTTGGATCTCGGAACTGCTTACGATTCGGTTAGGCCTTTCAGTTGTCATCGGCACTCGAATTATGAACAAATTCATGTCCAACTCAACCCACTATCGCCGGCGTGTACAATATTCATGGTCACCTTGACATTTGCGAAAGCTTTAAAGCATCTCTCACATCACTCACATTTACATGGAAAAGTCCATAATTTATTATGACACTCTCAGCCGGAATTTGTAGAGTGAGCTGCTGGTGCCCGATGGCGTAAGGTATAACATCCCCCAATGCGCAGTGATGGAGGATGCAGCAAACCGGTGAAGTCCCATCCAACCGGAAACTCAAGCATTCATTCAAAATCTATAAGGACGCACCGATAGCTCGTTTTCGCTACTGCCATTCTCCTGTATGCCGAAGAGGAAGCTGTATTTCTCGTTTTATCGCGCAATTCATCCACTTGCCCTGTCCCGCACACTCCCTGGTGTCAAGCAATACATTATTACACATCACGTGATGTCGTATTAAACCCACAATGTGATGTTATATGTTGTTGCCACCGTTGTTCAGTACGGGCTGGATATTCTTTATGCAACATGTAGTGGGTATGCCAAAAAGGATGTTTTTTGTTCGCCACTCTGGTTGTTACTATTATCGCAGCTGTATGGGATAGAAATGTCACAGGAAAATTGCTTATGTATGGAATATCCTTTTTAATGCGTTAAGGGGCTTGCAGCTTTAGCTTTGAATGGCTGGTGAATAAGTATGCTATGTGAATAAAGTTGGATGGTATTTTTTTTAAACCGATTAGACGTTTAATTTCCCTGCGCTCGGTGCGAAAGCATACTTGCGATTTTATTTATTAGAATGGACCTGTTTTTGGTACTACTTACGTTTTGATATTTTTGAGCCAACAATTTTAATGGTCCTGTCGTCGAATCATCTAGCCCCAGTTACTATATCCAACTTCTAAAGCCCTCTACAGCGTATGTATTTTACTTTCGCCTAAGTGAGACTCGTAAGAGAACTGAATGTTTTAGTTCCATCAGAGATCGGATTTTTTCTGAAATATGGTTACAGCTCGACCGAATGAAGGTTGAAAGCTATCCACTATGGTGTATCAGACCAACAAAACTTTTTTTTTGTGAAATGTTTCTCTGTTTCCCAATCGCTGTGCAAAATAATTCTTGTTTCACCAGCTGCACGTGCAGAAAGCGAGCGTATAGTTTTCTTTAAAATAAAATGACAACAAGCTGGCTTGCGGAGCAATGTAGCTGCACTTGGCTTTGCTCTTCCCCAAAAAGCGTATTGTTTAAATATGTTCTTGTTTTTCATCTAAAGAAGGACATGTGTTACTTTTCGTATTAGTTTCATATTTTGGAAGAATTTATCACCTGATAAACTTTGTTTCATTTTTATGGATTGTGCCTGCGGCTCTTGTCGGGCCGATTGCCATAAATGAAACGATTGCTTCATTAATTCCAGTTTTACGAAATAAAAATACGTACAGATAGCTTCATTTTGATGATCCTCAAACAGTCAAGCAATTTTTTCACAGGTTTGGTTATTAGAAATAATGTTTTTAAAAAATAATCATTTGAATAACAAAAAAAAAAAAAACATTTTCTCTAACTTTTTTAACGTCCGCTTACATTTTGGCATTCAAAATATTAATATAATGTTTTAAAAAAAAAATATTTTTCAAATTTGTTGTACTAAACACAAATAGGAAAATTTGTATGTTCAAAGTTATTTAGATAAATTTGTGAGGTATAGGAAAAATCGAATATTCTGCATTTATTTTATTTTTGCAGTCAAACTTCTTTAGGCATGCTGGACCTGGGAGGTAAGCTGGTGAATGCGTCACGAAAGCGTTGCGGAAATTGGGAGCACGAAGTTGAGAGGGAGATAGAAGTTAGTAAAGAAAGAAAGAGAGAGAGAGTTACGTTTCGATTCGTATATTACTGTAGGCAAGAGAGAGAGAGAGAGATGGGAGCACACATTTTCGTTCACTCTTTCTGTCAAAGCCAGTTACGTTTCGTTATCTAAGATACAGCATACAGTGCAGCAGTGATACCAGATCGGGGGATTTATCCCTTTTTGCTGGATTTTCTCACTAATAATAAGCTAAAAGGGACAATGGGATTTTTCAGACAAAAGAAAGGGATTTTACTTTTTGGTAAAATTTTGTTCCCAATTGCTCATTTCATAAGGAATAAAAAAATTATTCAAGCTACGATCTAATTAAATATTTTCAAGTTTAGAAAAAAGTCATTCAAAATATCTAAATGCTTTCATTTTTTTTATATTTCCCTAAACTGTTTCATAAAATGGCATTTTTGTGAATGAATCACGAGTATTTTTTAATATAATAAATTTATTTATTTTGTAAACATTGGAATATATGCAAAAAAGTCTTACCTCATTCTCAAATCAAATTTCTGTGTCATTTTTGTATGAAAAATCAAGAATAATAAGAATTGAAACCGAGATAAAGTTTCAAATAGTTCATAAGATATTTATTTTATGTTGAATATTATTTTCCATTTAATGCAGAATGCAATTTTGTGTTCCTTTTTGTAACGTTTTAAAAAAATGTGTAAGATGTTTCTATTTTTGTATTATATACAAAAGTATCTTAATATGTACCTATTTATTTTTGTTAGCTTACATAGTTAATGTATAATGTAACTTGTATTTGTTAATAATAAAAAAGACAGAATTTAATAAAACAAACGTTTTCTTAACATAATATTTCGTGAGATAAATGTGGGATTTTTTATATTTTGGGGAGGGATAAAAGGGATTTTTTGGGTATAACCATGGGATAACCTGCCTCTAAGTCTGGTATCACTGCAGTGCAAGGCCTATTGTCTGTATCACACTGAAGGAGCAACAGAGACATGTGCAAGCACACAGATTCTTTTCATTCTCTCATAGCCAGTTTCGTTTCGTATATCTAAGCCACAGTGCAGGCCTATTGCAAGGTAGCCACTTTTTTAATTTTTTACCAAAATTTGGTATTTTGTTTTGCTTTTTGAGTTTTGGTAATTTGGAAATTTTTATCTGGTTATGGTAAATTTTTGAGCAGATGTACCAAGAATGCGAACTCGATATCACCTCATTTAAATGCTACCTTACTGCTTCTGAGTGAACGCACTGCATTATTTGTATATGTTTCATCACCATGCATATAAAACTGTTTTATTCGCTATTCAAAAAATTACCGAATGCACTCATTTTCTTCTTTGGACAGATGGTGAACTTCGAAATAGTTTCTGTTCCTCTTTATAACCATATTGAGATAGGTTAATTAATCATATTATTTATATACAGACATAAAACTCTAATTTGCTAAAGATTTGTTATAAGCAAAAAGTTAAATGATCAAATGTCTTCTAGCAGAGGGTAATTTTGTGCAGAATCAAATAAAATAATTTGAGTTTTTTTTTGTAAGTGGCAACCGTGGCCTATTGTCTGTATCATACTGTAGGAGCAAGAGAGAGCAGTGCGCGTGCCTATTTCCTTGCTCTCTTCCTCTCATAGCCAGTAAATTATTGAAGAAAATTGATATATTAGAATGTATAAACTAAACATGTATATATAGATGGAGCTAAAGAAGTAGTGTGGTCTAAAGCACACTCGTTTTTTTTTCCAAATTTCATATTTCATTAAAGCTTGATCATCCTCTGTGCAGCGTCAATGCCTCAGGACTTACCGAATATAAAGGAGCCCAAGCCAAAAAATAGGTACTTTTATAAAAAAAAAAACAAAAAAAAAACAGCAAAAACATTTGTTTAAAAAAACATGTATTCACTAACAAAATCTTTTTTTTTCATTCTTTTTCGTTCAATAAAAAATAAAATCGTACTTAAAATGAATAGGCCACTTCGATAAATTTTTTAGAAGTGGGGACCACGGGTCTTGAGCCTCAAAAAGGGGTCAAGCGGCATAGCTGTTCCTGTGAGTAGTGCCGATTTGCATTAAAACAGCCTCCATTAATTATAATTTAAGCTCGATCTACTCGTAGTTGCACTTGGTTGGTGATAAATTTTAGTGCTCGTTTTATTAATTTTTGTATGCAACCTCTCAGCGCTATGAGGAGTAGGTCGGGTTGAATAATAGGTCCTGAAATCTCAATCGCACTTGGAGATGGATTTTATCTATCCCAACATTCTTACCTGCAGGGTTGGTTTAAGTGAATGTTTTCCGGTTACCTGACAAGGGAAAACACAATTAGGGCTTGAGCGTCGTTTTGGGGTCACAACTCACGGGACCTGTAGATAGCTAAAGAAGGTATTTGAGAAGCTCAAAAGCATCCCCTGGAGTTGAGAAATTTGATTATGTCGTTGAAATGGATTCCATAGATTGGCTATAGAGGGCGTCGTAGACTGGCTTACCTAATGCGCGGTATCCTTTAGTGGCTAGGCCGGACACTCAAAAATAAAAAAATTAAAATGGTACACTGAACACACTCTCGCTACGGCGTGTTATGGGGGATACCAAGCGTGAGTTCCTAAAGGCCAGTGGCCCGTAGGTACTAAACGTCTTTAATCTATCTAGAGGCATTAGTATACACATTCTGACAAAGGAACAAACTTTGCTTTGGCATCGTGGTAGGTTAGCCAAATCTTAGCTGGAATGACGAAGTTCGTCAGTATCGCCCACCTATTCCTCGCCATTACAGTGACGTGCAGGAGGATTTCTATCTTTACGTATTCCAGCGGAGGGTAGACTTCCTTCGCATATTATACGCATAGAGAGGAGCCACGTCTGGCAAATTTATCTGCTTTCTCGCATTCCCCTCTTTGTTCCTATAGCCAGAAACCCAGCCGAGAGTGTTTTCAAACCGATGAAACGCACTTAGCCTTGTCTCCCTGCAGTCCACAACAAGCTTGGGCGTAGACTTGGTTGAATCCGCAGCCGCAATCGCAGATCGACCGTCAACGAAGATACCTAACCATCAAAGTCTTTGAGTAATCAGAAGCATAGTGGGAATCTTCTTTTTTTTTCCCTAGTTAGGTATAGAGGATTCAAGTTCTCAATTTGGCAAAATTTCATAATTGATCGGTGTCAGACTTAAACACACCACCATGTTGACGACATTATAGTTAATTTTTATACATGATTTTTTGTAAAAATTTTCAACTTTAAATATTTGAATTGAACATTTTTTCCTGCAACTTTTTATCCAGAAAAAATAATTTGCAGGTGAGGTAACCTTGGAATTTTACTATCCAATTCTAGTCCCTCTGACTTAGAGCTAAGGATTCTCCGGGCCAGAGCATTAATGCTCATACGCTTCACATGTCACAGTCCATTGCATTGTTCCATAAAACTTCAATGAGCACGCGCCAAATGCCCAAAAGGAAAATATTTTGCAATTCGAAACAAAATAATGGAGAAAGTTAAAAATGTAAAAAGTTGTGAATTTTTAAAAATACTTTAACGAATGAAGACCCAATTTTTATGTCACAAATCGGTAAGCGTTTTTTTTTTAACATGTTGGTTGAAACAAGGGGTGTCTGTTATTCATTTTTCGGTTTCGAAGGTAAAGCTAAATAAAACATACACATTTTTAATGAAAATTGTTTTTCATTATAAAGTTTGGACTTTGCCATTTGAAATACAATACCTATCATTCAAATTGCCGCCTCCGGGAGATTCGTAGCATTCCAATATTTTTTAACCACTTTTCGCACATTTCGGGCGGTATTTCGGCCATAACTTGAGTAATGTTGGTCGTTTGCGTAGCCCCACAGAAAAAAATCTTACGGTGTGAAATGCAATGATCTTGGTGGCCAATTGACGTCGCCAAAACGTGAAAATACGCGAAGAGGATATTTCTCACGCAATAAACCCATAATTGGTCATGTTGTGTGGCTTGTTGCTTGTTGAATCACCACTCATGTAGTAAGTTTTAATAATTTGAACGGGTTTTTTGATTGTTAAGCGATCCATCGTAAATGGCAAACATTCAATTAATATTATGACACTTCAAATGACAGTCGAGTCAAATGCCAGCGCTCCCAACTTGAAACCACGAAATGAATGTTGCAATTTTTTTTAATACAACCCTCATATTGAAATGTTCCTTTTCTGATCGTTGGCACAATTTCATGAATTGGATCATTGATGTATGAAAAAAACACAGTATTGCCTATGCAAACCATATTACCTTTTGCCTAACACAAGCTGGCGGCTGTTTCAAGTCAAACCCTCCAACTGTTTCGAGGACAAAAGAGCAGTACCTACTACGAAACAAAATTAACCTGGGGTGAAATCGGCTAACGTGATGGATGATTGTAGCTTTTTTGATTGTCGTTCTTGATTATCAACTCTTCTTTGCTTTGCGTAAAGCGATCACCAAAAAAAATGATTGATTATTGGTAGCACTTAGATTTTTAAACATCACTTCCCTGCCGACGCAGACATTCCGAGCAGCTGATGTGTGTTTCCTTTTTATTGTGAATAATGTAAATGAATTTGAGAATAATAATAACAATTATTTGTCTATTTTTTCAACGTTTTAAGCACATAAAGAACAAATAGGGATTCTTTCCACTTATGCGCAAGGAAATGCTACCAATCAACAATGAATATTTATAAATATGCATTCTTACATCGGCTTTGGGAGTTCCAAGATATTTTCCTTTATTTCTCAGGTTTCTTCTTAATAGTTGGACATTTTTGTAATATTCTTCATTTGTGTAGAAGAGTTCCAATGAAGTAAACATTGCACTTCACGAATTTTCAAATTTCACATAAAGTTTTTGATTCTAATTATTTTTTTCACTAAATTAAATTTAATTTATTTGGAGTTGAAGCCGAGGTACCTATAAAAATGTCACAAATGTATATGAAAGCGACATCTAAATAGTTGTCACAGGAAATTGATCGCATAAGCGGTTGTCAATTTGATAATCACCTTACGTGGACGTAAAGCTATGAATTTGATTGTCAACTATCAACTATCACTTTAGCCGATTCCAGCCCTGAGTCAAGAATCAGAGCCGACCAGCCCGAAAGTATGCAGCCGTTTGCAATAAGATCAAATGAATTTCTTTGCCACTGGTATTTTAAGCCTCCACATTCCAGTAGTTTCCACACCTCAAAGGTGTCTACATTGAATACCTACATATAAAGTTTCCTCTTGTTTTGAGAACGGACTATATCGTTTTCAACTGCTGCTTGAACTGAATAACCCAAAGGCGTCAAGTTGTTACTCATTAAGAACATTTTCCACTACCTACAACAGACCCACACAGCTTTTAGAGCTCGCAGCCCAAAACTTGCTTTCAAATCGAAGCGCATCTGTCCAGCCCATACATTTCGCAGACGAACACGTTAAGTCCTGAGGCATTGACAACCGAGAACCGACCGACATGCGCCATTTTGTCACATTAATCGCAAACACACATATATTGCCATCCGACTTACTGCGACGACCTACCACCAATTTGCAGACTTTCATTCAAAAATGTATATTAATTACGTGCACAGGTTGTCTACTCGTATATTTCCATTTACATTTAAAAAGATAGTACAATAACGTCGCCGGCAGTGTTCTACCTTTAGCCAGAATGTAATGCTGCAACAACTGATGAAGTATGGTAACACAAGGCCGAAAGGTAAAGCAATATAATACGTGGAGGATGCCACCTTAAACAGATAATATTGTATATCCTGGTAGCTGGTTGCTGGGTTCGTGGAAAACTTTTTCCCTGAAAACTTTGATAATATTTCTTCTCGGCTGGCTGTTCTTCCGGTCGTATGCACCGAGCGAGCTCACTGATAAAGAAACTTGTTACTCTGGTATTTTGCCAGGCGAGTTCCTGCTGAGCTGGCGGTAGAACAAGGGAAGAACAAGCAGCCGAAGCCCGGATTCCGGGTTGCATAGGCTGAAACATGAAATGGATGGATGTGAAAAAAAGAAGCCACAACGGAAATATAATAATGCGGCGTTAATCGGAGTATAAATTTCGTGTCCTTATCACCAGGTCGGGGGGGCGGGCTGTGCGCTTAATGGTAATTGGGCTGCTTTAGATGTTTTTGGTCGTTTTTGCCAGGACGTGGCGGGCCGGACGGAATCATCTTGTTGCATGTCAGCCGCCGAAGTAGTAGTTGTATGGTGGCGGAAATGGCTGGCCTATGCCACGACCGCAGGGAAATGCCCCAATTTGCGGTGCACATGTTGGACAGCATGGACTGGGTGGGGGTTGGTAGTACCAGGGGAACTGCACAATCGGCCGCAGTGGCGGAGGAACTGGCATCGGCCGTGGTGGCGGTGGCGGGGGCGCTGGTGGCCACGGCTGAGGTGGAGAATTGCAACATTGACTGCAACAATTCGGCGAGAGGATGTTGCATTGATTGCAGTTCAGGTTCTGTCCGCTAAACAGCGACTGGAAGAGATCGTAAATAGTGTTAAATGTGCGTCCCTCTACGTTTGCCTCCGAATGCTGCCGTTTCCTTCGCGAACCTACAAAATAAATGAGATTTACTTCAACTGACAGGTCATGGTGCAGTGTGGTGCCAGAAATCGAAACTCAGTGGTGTGAAGGGTGCGATTTTATTGTTCCTCTTGTGCAAAAGTAAGTGTTTTATTTGAAATTATTCTAACCGACAATGCCGAAGGCACCGGCTTGGCCGTTGGCAAACGACTGCTGGCGGCGGTGACCTCCACCTACTCCGCTTTGACTAAGTGCATTGGTACCGCCGCCTTGAGTGTTTGCCAAGCCCTGGGCGTTGGTAAAGGCGCCATTGGGTCCGGAGCCTGAACTGGACGATGCGGAGGCCGAAGCCGGACCGCCGTTGTTGGAAAAGCTCGATGCCTGACTGGAAGCGGAGTTGGTGACCGAGCCGTTGGGCCCTTTGACTGTCTGGCTCTTTGTGCCGGTATTGGCACCGCTCAGGCCACCATTTGCCCCCTGGAAGGTTGACTGACTGTTTGCGTTGCTCTGCGAGCCTTGAACACCGCCTTCATTGTAAGTCGCTGTGTTGGTTTGTGCGGTATTGGTGGCAGATCCGAATTTGGTTTGCTGGTTGCTGGTAGCCCCGCTGTTGGATTCGATTCTCTCCGAGTTGTCAGTCTTGGTGTGCGATGTGTCCGCGTTCGACGAAGTCGCTTGAGTTGAGTCCTTGTCAAAGTTTAGCGACTGACTCTGGGCGGCGTTCTTGTTTCCGGATCCTTGGGCAGTTTGGTAGTTCTGTTGAGCTGTGTTGGCTGAACTCAGTTGACCCGAGGAACCATCGTTGGCAAGATTCGATGCGATACTTGAGCCGGTATTGTCCTGGAATTGACCAAATTTGTTGACAGTATTTTGGGAGTTGGTATTAACACCGGCTTGTTGCTGCGAGAAAGGGTTCTGGTTGTTGGCGATTCCCTGGGCATTTGCATTATTGGAATGGGCACCGGGCCTACGTTTCTGGGAATGGCGTTGAGGTTGGCGCTCAGGGCGCAGGTGGTTGAGCCCAGCATTCGGATTGAATCCCTGATTTCCAAATCCACCCGCATACGGATTGTAATTGAACTGACTGGGGTAAAAGAACCCGGCCTGGCGCCTCCTGCGCAAGCCACCTGTACCTACGTATGTGGGCGCACCACCGGAGTAACCACCAGCTTGACCGCTGGTAAATCCCCTAAGGACAGACCCTATGGCGTTCGATTTTGAGTACGTTTGAGTACTGGTGAGTTTTCCAATTTGTTTTGTCTGACTGTCTGTGTTGCTTAATGAATTCGCATTGGCCCCGGTGCCCACGGCTTGCACGTCTGCGTATGTGCCAGCTTGACCGGCTGTTGGATTTTTCTTATTTTTAGATAGATCGATATTCAACAGTCCCAGGTTCAGATCCAGTCCACCTTCTGCGGAGCGATGAATTCCAAGTCCGTTTTTGAGGTTGCTCTTGGAGAGGCTGCTGTCAATGCCAAGCTTTCCAATGTTAAGGTTTTGTGTCAAGCCTTTAGATACCCTACCGTTATCTATGGTCTCTGACCCGGTCAATGTACTCGATAGATCGAGTTTACCGATTTGAAGGCCTTTCGAAACTGACGTACTTCTCGCACCATTGGTTGCTCCATTCTCGTTCTGAGTTAGCGACTCGGATCTGGCTATGCCGCCGTTTAGGTTCACCTTATTTCCCAGCTGAACATTGCGGTTGTAGGCTTCGCTGTCGGCAGTCGATACTGAGCCTTGGATCGGTTGTTGCTGATACTGTTGCTGGCCAAAATATTGCGGTTGTCGTTGACCCAAAAGTCTGTGCAACAACTGTGCGTCACCTAAAAAAAGACAACGAGCATGAAAATGAGTGGAGTGTAGTTGGGGGGAAATGTATATCTATTTAAAGGGCTACGAAGTATCAATTTTGTTGAATAGACCCCGCCGATGTTCAGGGCCGAAGAGCCCCGTGGATGTATGATTTAATAAAGCCAGCCAAGTGAGGCATTAGAAAAGTGTGTCCTATAATTCGCTAAAATGTAATTTTGAAAGAAAATGCAGATTTTTAATTCGAAAGCTTACACATTTTATTGATCCATAAAGTCTACAGATTGGAGTTATGTATGGAATGGTTCGTGGGATAAATGGCAGCCACGGCTTTGGTTTTTTATTGAAATTTTCTAAAACCGTTTCGCATAAATGTGGCTAAATTTTATTAATACACCTCCCAATTTCCTCTTTCATTGGTGGTCGTGGGCTTGTTTGCATAGACCTTTGATTTCAAAAAAACCCCAAAGAAAAAAGTCCAATGGCGTCAAATCGCAAGATCTGGATGGCCAATTCTGATCGCAAAAACGGCCGATTACACGATTAGGAAATGACTCATGCAGTAATTGAATTGTTTCTTTGGCTGTATGGCATGTGGCATAGCCACCACATGTTTGTCACATTCATATCTTGTAATTTCGGCACTAAAACCTGGGTAATCATGTCACGATAACGAACACCATTAATTATTAAGAATGGTCCGGTAATGCCTGCAGCTCAAAATCCGCACCAAACAGTCACGCGGTGTGGATGCATTTGTTTCTCAACAATTACCCGTGGGTTTTCTGAACCGAAAATGCGAAAATTTTGACGATTAACGAAGTCATCATGAAAATGAAGAAAAAGCTGACAAACCTTTATTTTTTTTTTTAATATTGCTCAACAATGAAAATGCGTATTTCTTTCGTATAGCGCTCCATTTTTACTAACCCCGAACTGTCAGCTGTCACACTGTTATCTTTTTTTTGCATTGGCATCGCTGCACTATTATACGTTATTTTCGAGAGATATTCGAATCAGGCGACCATTGTCGGGTCTCTTTTCGTCTCTCTATCACTGTACTATTAAATGGCGCAAAATTCAAATTATGACTCATAAATCGAGGCTGTCTTAATAAACCGTGAGAAAATTGGGCAAGCTTTGGGTAAGGAAACCGAATTTGTAATAATAGATAATGGTCGACTTGATTCTGAGCTTCAAAAACACTTTCAGTATAGGAATTTCCGAAGGCGTCGCATTTGCAAATGCCATTCACAAAGGATGAAGCGAGGATAGCCCTGGTAAATTTTGTCAGCACTTTTAATGCCGAAGCAACTACTGCTAATTTCATGGTTGTTGTACCCAAAAGAAGTGCTTTGACGCAGTTAAAATAATGTGCACTACCTAGTAATATTGCCGCAATCTACAAAACAAAGGCACAAGATGCAACAAAAGATATTCCGGTTCACTAAGTATTGCCTATATAAAAGCCACTCGAAAGATCGACAGTATCCGTATAGGAATCTGTTAGATCCTTTTCGGAAACTTGCGATCTTGCTATTAAATGTGGATAAATATTTTAAAATCGGTTCCTATCAGAGCCTTCGTCATTGCTGTGGTTGTATCGACAACCTCGACAATTCCCCAAGGTCTAGCTTTTTTTTTTATATTTTTTGAACGATCGCAATGATCCCGCGGATTTATAAAGCATAAGAGCTACTGCATTGAGAAGCTTTCTCAGGACAGTCTCATCCAGTGATGTTTTAAAGTCGGAAAAGTCTTAAGGCGTAAAATGCATTCTTCCGAGGATTAAGCTTGAGACCCATCATCTACAGCTCTAAAGTGGCAATAAGGTAGGTAGTCTGTGAATGAAAGTAAGTTTCTTACGCAGTTTTGGCACAGCTAAATAAACTCAAAAACGGACTGGAACAGATCCCCGTCTGCCAGTTGAACTCAGTTCAGATTCATACTATAGCAATTTATTAACAAAAGGCTGTGGCTATGACTAAAAACAACGCAGAAGAACACAATACTCCCTCTCCCTTATGATTAAACGAAATAATTTCTCAGTAATTTGTCAGAATTAATGTTTAAATTACGAGTTAACCAAATAAGAACCGGTTTCAATCGATTTGAGAATAGGTATCTGAATTGCAAACAATCAAAATCGTAAAAAAGTGTTATTATCAGTGAAGCTGTTTGCTGGAAACTGGTTCTTAAATCCAAGATCTCCTATGTGATGTTTACATTGTTTTTAATTTTTTTTTATGCCAAACCTGTCCTCAGATTTAAATTATTTATGAAATTAGGAAGATTTGTGGTAGCACTGTTCTTTTTTTTTTTGCCAATCTTGTTTTCGAAAAAAAAAAACGTCTGCTTATTCGTAAGAACCTACAAACTAGTTTTCAGCTGTTTCGCCCATTCCCAATAACTGTGTAAACTGTGCAGTTCCGTGGTTTTAGCAAATTTACTTAAAAATTTTCCCGCATACTGTGCGCTTGGGGAATCCCGATTCAAGCGAGCATCATTACTGCTCCTCCTGTACATAAATATGACTTGAAAACATCACCTTGCTTCGCCTTTAGGCGGAACTTGTTTCGCTACAGTGCTTGCATGTTATGCAATTCTAATTGCTTTCTACCGACGGTAAGATGTTTTAAATTTGCTATGAGTCAAACGTTCGGGTAATGAGGTAGAAGCAGATTTCAGAAAGATACTGCAGTCGTATTTCGTTTGTAAATGTCCATACCCACTTTTGAGGAAGTGAATCGCAAAACTCAGCCGTTCCTTTTTATAGGGCTCTAGGTGTTCTTTCTTTTGACAACCTCTGATATTTGACAGGTATAGGCGCAGTGGCTTAGTGGTAAGTCTGTCTATTCCAGTTCGATCCCCGGAAAACACACAAATAACGTCTCAAGGTTTTTTCCATTTCGCCACCACTCGCGAACGTTTGACCGAGATAACTGCCATTAAAAAACTTCTCAAATGGCCGTTTGTATTCGGCATAAAATTGGGATCAACAATTTTCCATCGATTCCAACAATTAAAAGCTCACACAAAACGAATGGTTGTGAAAAGCTAGTTGTAATGGTTGTAATTCGCCCCACGGTTTTGTTGCGCGAATTATTTTTTGTATGGTTTCTGTCAGATGTTCTAAAGCGTCTGGCTGAACAAAAAACTACACTGTGTCGAAAATATATGTCAGGTTGTCCTAATAACCCACTCTGAAGGTATGATCTGCAGAAATTTTACATCCACAAAGTCAGGATCACAGGATTTTAATATAAATATAAGAGAGCAAAATATTGGCATGCACAAAATAAATAAAATATTTTTTCTCCGCAAGGATTAGTTACGAACTTTAAAGCCCAAGCAATTTCTTGATTTCTTCCAGTGAATGTCACGTATTTTAACACTTATTTCAAATTTACAGTCACAAGAAATTGCCAAATTTAACAAAGGTATATATTTACCTGCCAAAAATGATCCACTTATCACTAGGCACACACAAATAAATCCAGCCTGCATCATGGATGGAAGTTAGGTTTCACTGTTTCAGATCGCCTTTAGCGTTATAACTATTTAGCCGAGTGGTTTATCAGTAAACTTAAAATGTCTGGCCGATTAGTTCCACGTTTAGATATCTTCTAGCAGTCAGTTTAGCGCGTAGCGTTGGTTTTTAATGAAAGCGACATAGAATTGCTCGTAATCGCTGATCAAACGAGTTTTGTATTCAACTTTTCGGTAATCGTCATCGACAGGGCTATTGTATTAACAAACAGACAACAACAGACAACATTAGTTTTTGCATATTGATCTCTCCGTTCCGTGATTGCGTTCTGGTGGTGTACATGCTCATACGGTTTGTCAAATTTACGTCTTGTTTGGCCATGACTTTCGTTGTGGGTCTTTGTACGCCATGTAAAATCGTGATGTGATGGCTGGGACACTGGGAGAAAATATGATGTTTGCTACTTAAAATTGATTAATTGTTTGTTTTAGCTTAAAGTGCTTTTAAGTTTTATTTTCCTTAAATAACACCAAGCACTCTGTATATTATCGAATTTCTATTAATTTGGAGTTTAGTTTCTTCTAACTCGGTGGGCTTTCTAAATAGGGCAGTAATCTTATTTCTCGCTAAATATCGTTTAGTGTAGGTACCGTGCCAATGCGTATTTGAACGAAAACGTCACAGAAAAAGCTGAGTTTTGCGTCGACCTTTCGTGCAAGCAATATATTTTATAAAAAAGTCACAAAATGTTTCACTTCACCAACTTTAAAATTTGTATTCACAGGCGCGGTGGCTTAGGGGTAAGTGTGTTTGACTACAGAGCGAGGGGTCTAACATTCGATCACTGGAAAAACACAGATTCCATCTTAATCTTTTTTTTTTCACTGCGCCACCTCTCGTGCACGTCTGACAAACATCCGAGAGTGCAACTGAAATGAAAGAGCTTCTCAATTGACCGTTTGGGCTTGGCATACATTTTTAGATCCCTTTCATTCGACCGCAACCGAAAAACTCACCCAAAATGAATGGTTCTGAGAAGCTAGGCCTAGGTTCGCCACCGACCTGTGGCGCGAGCAATTCATTTATTTTTGATTCGCAAGCATTTTTCAAAAAAAGTTTATTTATTTCTAGTTGTTTTAACATCTTTAAACGGTAGTGAAAACATTCAATGCTTGTGAACTTTTACAATTTTTTGAAGACTTGCGTTTCACAAGGAGAAATTAATTTAAAAAAAAACGCACAAATAGTTTGTTCGAAGAAATTTCTTTCCAATAAAAAAAAAAAGTATTCGCGACGAAGACCCAAAATTCGTGACAGAGAAATCGAGGAATTCATAGTACCTCCAGGGTTGCCAGAATTTAGTTTGCTTTAAGCGCTTAAATCTTAAAAAAATGTAGCCCAAAATCGTTGCCCTGAAAGAAGTCCAAAACCCGTTGAAAATTTACCCAATTTCTTGAGTACTTTTTTTTTGGTATTTTTACCATTTTTTACCCATCTCACTTATGCGTGCTGCAAATTTTATTTGACTTCTATCTTCTGCAACTGACTTTTGTGGATTGTGTAATGTTTGGGAGGATCGCCATGTAATGTTTGCCTTTGGCGGTACCCTAAGCTATTTAAGCGTAGCACGCTTTGTGTTGCTGTATAAAGCGCAGCTCGCCAAATAATAAGGAAAAAATGCCGCAAATAAATTATAGTCAGGAGTATGTTCAAGACTGTCTTTATTAATCAACTTCATTCCTATTTACACAAAATTCTTATTACTTATCCTAAGCAATAAAATATTCAAACAGCATAATAAACTAAATTTGATCCCTTTGTCCCATATAGTGCATGGTGGGAGCAATGTACAAAGTGTAAACAATACTAACATGAATCACTATTAACATGAATAAATACCAACATGAATACTAGCATGAATCACTGTCGATACCGATCGAATGTCACTTGACACTCTATGCTATCTAGGGCGATGCAATGTTACGTAACGGTTCTTCGCGTTCAGTGTGACTGCATTGAATCACTACAATTGTGTCAAATCAAAAGACCTGCAAAATAAATTCGTGTGCCTGCAAGTTGAACGACTGTTTGATGTCACTTGACTGCAAGAGTGCTATCAAGTTTTAAAAGTGCGGGTTTGTTCGAAAATATATATTTTTCTGTTTTGTGAAGGAATAAAACAAAAAAAAAATAATTGGCAATTTGTAAAACTCCCAAAATTGTGTTGGGCTATCATTTTTTCATTTCTATCGTTTTTTAAGAAAAAACATGGTAAAAAATACGACAAAGCGCCCGATCTGGCAACACTCACTATTTCCGTCGAGTGTTTGTTCCCTTAAAACCCTTTGTTGACCGACGGTACTTGTAAGTACCACAATGTTTCACTTCAAATAAAAAAACTGTTTATGACAATAATATGGTACTGACGCCCAACGAGACTTTTAAGTCTCAATGTATTTTGTTGTTTATGCATTTTTTTTTGTAGTCTTAGCCAGGGTTATAACGTTTTTTTTTGACAGCTTACTACACATTGAAGGGAGTGATTTTGGTCTAATAGCCATTGCGTCTAGTAGCGATTGTGTTTTTCGTAATTTTTTTTAAGTGTTTAGTTGATTTTCATATTAACCTTTGGAAAACACACGAAATCAATTGAAGTTATACGGGTTTTTCATATAATTCCACTATAAAACTACATTGTATTGGTAAGTACCGTTGGGCTGTGCGACAACGAAAAATTAAGCCATGGAAAATATTCGTTCTAATGATGCGTAGCTGCAATTTTTCTTACTAAAGATACACTCTCAATTAAATTCCGCAGGTAGCATTACAATTTACAAATCCATCATCAACATTTATTAAATCATTCCAGTTGTTGGCTTTGTAATAAACTGCACGCTAAAACAATCACTACGTCTGTTATTTGCTTCACATCACCTTACAAGCTGTAGAAAAAATTGCCTCGACTCACCGTGCTTATCTAAAATGTACTCGCTGTAGGTACAAGCAAAGATTACGTAGCTAAGAAGTTGCCTTTATTATAGACGTTTCAGTTGTGTCTAGAGTCGGGAATCACTACGGAAAAAAAATCACATTCCTATGGGAAATACCACTTTCCCTATCAGAAATACCAATTATATAAATAAGTTTTATAGCATCGGGCTTAATAATAATAGAGAAGGTCTAGTGCACTGTCTATTGTACCCAGCATCGGGCTTATGTTTATGTCCAATTATTTTTAGGCGAATAGAGAAGAAACCGTACACTGCAAGCAATACACAATGAAAAAACAACTTTCGGACAAGTGGATAGTTAGATGAAATATCTCTCGGTGTATCTACAAAAACTCCCCTCGTTTGGTGTTAATCACTTGTGCGATCACTAATCGTTGTGTTTGATTTTCCATTTAGTGGTCGGGTTGGGCTTTTTTTTTCTGGTATTTTGCCCCAAGTGGGCTTTTACCATCGAACTCAGTTTTGGAATCCATTCTGAGGTAATTGCTGGAACTATCCGATCATCAAATTGATCACCTCGATCGGAATGTAGGCCATTTGTTTCTAGCTCATCACTCATTTGCGATTTTCATTTGGAAGAACAACCTTGGAATATAATTTGTTGCCAAATATTTAGGTGTTCTCTGTTTTATTTGTACAATTACTGTTATCTGGGTTACCATTATAAAAGAGTTTTGTCAACTTGAGCAACAAGATCGATGTAGCTTGACAGTCATTTAAATTTCCTTTACGATGGTCAACAACGATTTCTCACTTTGTAAAAGTTACCTCCAGCTACCAAAAATAAAAATTCTCAGTAACTTTACAAACCTGATTTTTGAGGAAACCACTTTTAAGGTTTAGACAATGTAGTGAATCAAGTTTAGCAGCATCCCTTTTATTCTTCCACTTTGCCAGCGACTACCAACCTCAAAACATCATACTAAAAGCATCGAGCCAAAATCGTTATTAATTATATGCCTTGTTTAATAAATAGAAATATATTTTTGCTTGCTTGTTAATTTGCAAAATCTTCACCCTCGAAGAATGTTTATGACAACGATCATGATGCACTTATATCTAATTGATTCCATCGCGGTCCACAAAATGAGACAAGGAGCGGGGATGTTAAAAGAAGGTGTCTGGTACAGCGGAACCACTTATGCTACATATATGGTTCATTTTTAAATGCCGTACTGCATCGTTGTGCATTTCTGGATATTCTAAATGAACCGTGGCGCTTATTGATTGATCTGACTCCTAAATGTCAACCTCAAAATGAAGTAAATAAACAAGCAAATAGTTTCAATTTTTCAAGAGCCAAAAGCTTACGTGCTGAATGCATCCTGTCTTCCACACAAGAGTAATTCTGCTGAGATAAAGTTCTCCCAGCTTAATAATAGGTGTCTCAAAAGAAATATTATATTTGGAGATTCGATTAAAAAAAAAGTACCTAATATATTGATCAAAAATGTTGATACATATTTAAAGTACGCAATTTTGTTCCTAAAAACAATATCGTCAAAATTTAAACCCTCTCGCGCCACTCATTTAGTCGAACAGTAAAATTGCATTTAAAGCACTTTCGCGTTTATACGAATTAAAAAGTTCAGATCGTCAGGAATGGACTTATTAACACTCTCCGCGTTCTTGGTGATCGTGGGCGCCCGCATTTACGTTTTTCCAGTGTTATACCAGTCTCTTCAAACTATTTGATTCATTTTCAGGTAAGAGGTTTATTTCATTTGCCAAAACACCTAGACTATTGTGATACTGATATTCACATGAAAGGTAAGATGTCGCTGTGTAAATTCGCTTTTTAGTATTATAACTTTAATGTCTACCACTTTTTCCTTTCTTTTCTAATTTTCATCTTGAATGAACCTTCCACTTAGTAAGATCTACTCTGGGAGCGGTTCAAAATTCTGTCTTCTCACACAACAGTTCTACTTACGAAATTCTGTTTTTTTTAAATTCCGCCTTTTAAATTTAACGCAATAAAATTCAGCTTATTCTATTTTTATCCAACTAACAAATAAACAACAAAACAAAAAATTATTAGCAGAGCTAAAATGCTTTGCAGTGGAAGAAAGAAAGACGATGTAAAGAAGTGAACGACTCAAACAAGAGAGAGAGTATTTTATAGTGTGCGGCTTTATATAGCCTTCGATAATGTTACATACTGTTGTTTACTATTAGATAATTCTATATTTCAACAAAAATTCATATTAAAAAAACAATTTTAAATTTATAAAAAATTTAATATAGAAATGAAATGTAAATTTAAAAAGAAACAATTAAAATTTGATTAAATAGATATTGAAACTAAATTTAAATAAAAAACAACAGTTTATATTCGAAAAAAAATAAAAAAATAGAAATTTAATAAAAAAAAAAATATTAAGAAAATAGGAGTTTAAAAATAAAAATAAACAAATTAAAAGAAATAAAAATCTCTATCCTTACCTTACAAACATAAAAAAACGCGCACTTTTGAAAATTTTCAAAAGAATTTTGTAAAGCAAAATTTTGATTAGTAGAACTTTAAGAAGCAGATTTTAGAAAACTGAATTTTGACCCCAACCCAGCTAATTTATAAGAAATAAGGAAAGATGTTAATCTACGCAGTATACTTTTTTAATTGCGTACTTAATTTGTTGGATTGAAGGATTCTAGAACGACATCAACCGGTGCTGTCACACTCGCCCAAAGACAACTTTTATTATAAAAGATGAAAAAAGAAATAGGTACGCAGAAACAATTTAAAAAATATTTTACTAACTTAAAACCTCATAAAAGATAATGCGCGATTACTGTTTCTAGCACTCTCTCTTAATTTTTCCTCTTTTTGCTTACATATTCAAATACTTTGGATACTTTTTTGTGAAAAAATCTAGCTTTTAAATATAAGCTAACTTTACAATCATTTCAAATTAAAATTTAGTATAAAAATCGCAGTTTGTTTATATTATGTATTATTTTAAGTTTTTGCTACTACAAAATTTTGCTAAAAGGCGTTTTGACGAGCTCGTTTTTATGAAAATTTAGTTTGTCTCTAATCATAGTAAAATATAAATGTCTTAATGAAATTTGAGTTTTTGACACTTTTATACTGCGAAAGGCATTTCGGACTTTGTAATTATCAGAAAAAGGGATAAGTCCCACGATATGATAACACTGTGAGTTGTACTAATAATCATAGCATTAAGTGTTCAGGTTAAATTTTAAAGATAAAATGACCCAATGCATTTTTACCTACAAAATATTTAATGTAAAAATAAAAAAAACATTACTTAGTAAGGCCAAGATAGATTTGCTCTAGATTTTAGTGGAAACGGTTGTAGGTTAGGTAGAGAGGTTCCTGTTTGGAAATTCCATCATATCAAGCCTTGAAAAAAAAAATAACACTGCTCAAAGTTGGGTCGGAATATTATCAAAGATGTTTAAATTTTGTGGAGCAATTTTCTATGAATTTGCATACTTCAATTTAAAGCTATAATTTGAATATGTTATAACATTCTTATAAGAAATAAACTGAAAAATGTAAAGTTCCTAAAAATATCGCATGTGGTCTTCATCGCACCTCTTATGATCGTGTCAATGAGCACCACGTGCTTACCAATGTTTATAATATTGTGTTTACTTAACGCTTCTTTTGAATCACTTCCGCAGAGCGCACAGCATCTCTAGCCTAGGCCCATTGATCGTCTCGTAACTGGTGTTGCAGCTTATCCCCGGTGCAGTGCTTGTATCGCTGCTTTTTTTTCAGGAATAGAAATAGACACATGCTCACATTCATCTCGCTCAATAACCAGACCATTTGCTTGCAGCTTACCAATTAGAAATGCCATTCGCTCGCTTTGACTCTGCTCCGATATGCAATAGTTTGCACGTCGTTAGAGTGGATGGACCGCAATCTCGCCCTGAGGAATTTCGGGCTACACACAAAATAATATCGCGTGTGAACTGTGCCAGTGCGTATCTCTCTGTGGGAGCCAATTAATATTTTCTACTCGCTTGGCCTCAATCGAAAGCGAAGGTAATTGCCACAGCTGACAAGAATGCATAAATACGTTTTTCAGTCGTGTACGTTGTGCGAGTAGTTTGTTTTCAGTTGCTGTTGTTGTAGTTTGCAGTTTCCATTAGAACGCGTACGTGCGGAAACATAGGTATATCCGCATATGGCAAACATCGATTTTCCCAGTAGCGACGCCTGAGGTTGCTTCCTTCCTTCCGATGAATCGCTTTGAGAACCGAGGATGACGAACGAATAATTGAGGAGCTAGTACGTATTTGTTTTTATTGGGCTTGTTTTCTGTTTGTTATGCAATTAGCAATTAACAATTTGAATCAACCCATTCACCAATGGGTTTGACTAGTCGTCGTCGTCGTCGTCTTCTTTTTCTTCTTCTTCTTCCACACTTTGTGTGTTGTTGGGGTAAGCTAATTATTTGTATTATTGAATTATATTGCTGGGGGACATACCTTCGATTTGATTGAAAACTGCCTGTATTTTCCTTAAACATTATAGGCCTTGGGGTACTTATTGACGTACGCTCCAGTAGGCCAGGCTGTATTGTGCGATCTCCGTTGATTGCTTTTAGACAGCTTAAGTTACCGAACTGTTCAATTGTTTGAGTTTCAGGTGATGTTAATGAAACCTAAGACGTTTGACAGTTGATTAATTAATAAGGATTTTCATGCGTACCGATTGTTGTACGGTAGCAACAAAATTAACCCCTACTAAGAGTTAGCATTAAAAATAAAATTTTGGAAAATTGGTTTCGTATAATTGGTTTGGTGGCGCTGCCCGTTTCGCTGGAAGCTTAGCAAAGTTCATAGATTAAGTCTCGAATGACATCGTCCCAACAACATATTCAGAATCAGATACAAAGGTGCACGGAGCAATGGGGTCGATCAAAGAAAAAAAATCCGCCAACATTTGTATTGATATGAAAAACATTGTTTTAGCAATCTTTAACATGGTGCGACGTAAAATACATATTTCACTTTGTATCAGGTATCTGTCATTATGACACTGTCGACATATTTATTTGATTTGCTTGGGAGAGTGATATGCGTGGGCTCACAGTGCGTTTTTTGTTTCAAAAAATAAAAACTCAGGTAGTTCGAATTTAATGCAAGTAAGGCCCCTTGCACACTACGCAACGCAAAAGACCAAAGTTTTGCAAACATTTGTAGTATTTATGGATCGGCTCCGTATATATTTTACTAGTTCAGTGGCTTCTATTTTCCGTACAAATTTCGCAATTGTGAGCGAAAATCGTGTGTAAAAACCGTTATTAGTACAGCTTATTGAAAATAGTACCTATTGTGATAATCAAGCTACATTTATGAATTCACAACACGACACTGCGCCCGTTCATAGTGGCATTCTCGATCGAACTCACATTCAATCAAAAACCACTCGCAGTGGCGTGCAGCGAAAAGCAAATCGTTTTTCACTCAGATTGAGGAAGATCCTTTAATGAGACGGGGTTTCTCTCATTGCTCTTCTCTTTTACTCCATCTCCCATCGCTATGATTGAACAGTGGAGTTGAGTTATGGTTTTATGAACCAATATTGAATGCGTTTAACACTAAAAACATTTGTTCGCGTTGGATACCGCATAATTTGACCATCGCTCAGAAAAATACTTTGCCAAGAAATGTTGAAAGAATTCAATAAAAGTTTCAAAAGACATTTAAAAAATTTGGCCTTTCATATATGAACCCGAAACTTAACAATAATCGACTGTATGGGTCTTTCAAAAAGACCCAGCAAAAGTTGTTTGCGCACAAAGCACTTCGAATCGGTTGGGCGCCTGTTTTTCGGAACAATTGGACGACCCCCCACCATGCCATATGAGCAACGTCCAACGGTCAATTCTGCTTTGAAGTGTTCGGATAAATAATGGAAACCAATCTTGTAGAAGACGAACAATTCTCAACCCCGATAATGCAAGCTCTCCCGCATCGACTGAAACAAGTGCATTTTTGATTATTCGAAACATCGAATTGATGGGTCACAGATCAAAAATATAAAAGGCGACGTCAATCGTCAATGTTTTTCGACGTCTGAAGAACCAGTTGATGCGTTCAAATCACATGTTTTAGATGTACCTGAATCAAGGTGGAAAAAAGCTTCGAAAATTGGTTCAAACGCATGCAAAAGTGTATTGATCTTAATTTTGGAAAATTATAAAGTCATTTTGATAAAGATATTTAGGTATTTTAATTTTTTTTTTATTTCCAAACTTAAGTAGCAACCTAAATTTTTTTTTTGGTTTCTCACTCTGGAAAATGCTTACACGTGGCGTGTGTTCTTATCGAGTGTAAAAGGTAGAAATTTAAAATGGGTAGAAAGAAAAATTTTGAGATTTCGGTGGCAAGTCAAATTATGGACAACCGTATTCAGTGAAATTGCTCACAATTTTTCAACCCATCATCCATGGTATCGAAAAGTCACCAGTAACCGGACACTTAACGACACCAACATTTGGTATAAATTATTTGTTTTTTTTCCTTAATGTTACTGTTAACCCCCCCGTCGGCGCAGTGGCTTAGGGGTTAGTGTGTTGGACTACTAAGCGAGGGGTCCCAGGTTCGAATCCCGCGAAAAAATCCAAATTCCAACTTAAGGTTTTTTTCACTGCGCCACCTCTCGCGAACGTCTGACAAACATCCGAGAGTATAACTGTCATGAAAGAGCTTCTCGATTGGCCGTTTGGACTCGGCATAAAATTGTAGATCCCTTCCATTCGTCCCAAAAATAAAAACTCACACAAGACGATTGGTTGTGAGAAGCTAGGCTTGGGTCCGTACGGACCTGTTGCGCCAATTATTTATTTTTTTTTACTGTTAACCCTGTGGCCTAAACGGCTTGACCAATTTTGAAGAGTGAGGTGTCATAAGATTCGTATTCTTCCCCGGAGCCGGAGTGTCATAGGCTAAACAAAAAAGATATAAATCTAAATTTAAAGAAAAACGAAAAAAAACCCAATTGTCATACAAATGTCAGTGAGAAATGTCAAGGAATACACAGAGCTGTGAAATAAATTACGTTCTGATCTATTCACAATAGCATCGCCACAAATTAACAAACTAACGAGTAACGAGTGGTTCCTCTCTTGGCTCGAAACAGCTCAGAGAATTTCAACCGGCAAGTACTGATAAATATGTCAAATGCACAAAGTTGTCAAGAAACAAATTCAAAATCCGTCTTAAAAATTAATTGCACAGAACAATGAAATCTGTAAAAATAAAGAAAATTCGGTAGTGGTCGAATGTTGTCCTTGAACGTTTCATATGTTTGCAAAAATTTAAGTTATACATTTATTTGGATTAGATGTCAAAGATGAAAGTTGCTCAAAGTAGCTCGAAGTCTATCCACGTACTTTGGCGTATATTTTCAGCTCTCTGAGAGAGTTTTGGTAAATTTTTTGAGTTTGACGAAGTGTTTGGCCCGGGAAAGTACGCGAATAGACCTATTACCATTAGATTCGTATTCTTCCCCGGAGTGTTATAGGCTAAAAAGATAAAAATAAAAATAAGTTAGTAAAACCAAAAAACCCGACTGACTGTAAAAAAAAACTAAAAATATATGAACAAGACACATTCAAGTACTTATTCCTACGGTGACCATATTTTTAATTATCAACTCCTTTTTTTTTACAGTCAGTCGGGTTTTTTGGTTTTTTAAACTATTTTTTTTTTAAAACATAAATAAAATACGTATTTGTCGTGTTTGCACCAGCATTTAAAAGCGAATTTGTGTGTTCCTCTCCGGACAGTGTCTCCGGATACTGGAAATACCCCTTCAATCATAGTTTTTGTATCCGGACACTCAAAATTAGGTAAAAAAAAAACAATTTATTTAAATTAGTTTTTTTAAAAATGTAAGCCGATTGTTTTTAAAAAATTTAAAAGTAAACAACTTCTTTTTCAATACAATAAATTAAAAACCACTCTTTACATTATTCCCTTTCTCACTAATTTTTGTTCCTTCCCAACTATTTTTTTTTTATCCAAAACTATAAAATTACCAAGCTCCCGGACGTTAGCCAAAAAAACTGCCGCCGAGCTTTTACAATGTATGCAGTTGATTCGTCTGAAACTTTGCGATTATTCGTGTGACACAATTGCCTAGTAGATTTAATTTTTGTTAAAATTTAAGACTTTTTATTTTTAACTTGGTTTAAAGTGCCTCTACCCTATAACTCCTTTAAACGCCTTCCAAGTGTAATTTTAAAATCCGTTTAAAACCTACAATACTGCTCTTTTAAACACAGACCTTTTGCTCCTTTACCATTACTGGGATAGCTATATACCTATGTGATTAGAGGCACGTGCTTCCGCTCTTATCCCAAATAATGCTATCCCTATTATATTATCAAGAATTTTTTTTTTGCTAAATAGCATAAAGCGATATATACCTACTGCTGGGACTTTCCATCACCGATACAGGATACACATATCATCTGGTTGGCGTGTGTACTACTGCGTTGACAGAAATTCCGTATCCAGCCATCCTTTGCGAATTCAAAATGTGTGTGCTTTCTGGTCAATTTGAGTTAATTGGAAAGAAAAGAAATCTTCTTCCCGGTACGAATACAAATCCCATTTTAGATACGCCCATGCAGCTCGCACTCGACTGGACAATTATTTAGTGAAGTAGAGAGACAAATCATCCTCCGTTACAGAAGGAGCTCGACTTGGTTGCATGCAGAACGGAAATTACAGCAATTTACCAAAATATTTCTGTGGCAAATTCGCCGAAAATATTGGTTGCAAATGTAGGGATATACTTCCACGTGGACGCCGTACACCAGTCCTGTTTGTGTATTAGATACTAATTAAATTCCCTGCCTTCCGTGAGTTCACATTATACCCGCTTGGATCCGCATCTGAGTAGATAGGTACCGTGCTAAGTTTGGTGATAAAGCTGTACCACAGTGGAAGGTTTTGTTTTTTTTGTCGGCAGAGTGGAGTGAGAAACACCGGTGAGTGGTTTTTTGTTACATGCAGCAGGGCGCTAGTGAAATATGAATAAACAGGAGTTATACCACGAAAGCGAAAGAGCATCTCATTATAATGGGTCGTAAACGTGTCGTACTATGTAGGTACTACCTCAGACAATGGACCACTCAAAAGTATATGGTAATTGCGATAAAAGAACACGAGATTTCCATTACGTGTCCAGAGTGAGTCCCTAATCCCGGGGAATGCTTTTTAAATCCATTTGTGTTAGCATCAATGCTTGTTGTACATACATGCATAGTTATAAAGGACAGGTACCTGCGCTAACGTTTCGAATGCTTCCCCACAGTTGAATTCGGTTGCTGGGCAGCAAGCCCTTTGGTTCATTAGCTCCGATTTGAATGGCAATTCAGTGAATCCAGCGCCAAATGACTTAATCAATACGTACTACCTGCGAGCACGGGCAATTGGAGCGAACTACCCTGCAATTAACTGTGTTCGATTTCGACGATCAGGTGTGCGCCGCGCGAATCGAATCGAAATGAGTTAAAATCAATGGGAAGAGTTTCCAAGTGATCCGGCACCCTCTTCAACGGGAACGATCCCATAGCTGCAATTGCTTGTATGACGACGATCATAAATGTCATGTCGATATTAAAATTTATTAGTGTGGTATTAGTAATTTAATGCGACATGCAACAATTATGGTAACATAGGGCCGACACGCAACCCTTCTGCTGTTGGCTCTCGCAGTCGTTGACGGCGTTGGCCAAAACAACGATTTCAGCCCCAAACCAACGACCATCAGGAGCCGAGCCATAACAGCGCCAGGGATGTGTGTTCGTGTGTGGGTCTGCGCGCTGCATGTTCTCTGACGTTCGTCGCTTGGCAGTGCCCGACGTTCGTACTTATGTTATCAATTATAGCTCGGGTGGTTTGACATATATACGACAGCAATGAGGAGGCCTGTGTGCCATTCAAATGCTCCATGCCCGACATTGAATTTTCACCATGTAGACTGTGGCAAAGTGCTGGTGGTAACGGTGATGGTGGTATTGGCGGTGGCCTTTGCCGAAGGTGATGAGGCAGACATGAACCAGGGCCTCCTGTCTATATATGTGGATATGGACACATGGAACGATATGGCATCGTGGGGTGGCGTTCAGAAAAAGGATCAACAAAAACATACCGCGTTTTACGAGTATATGCATGTACTTGTGGTACTTATGTATATCCACGTGTGTAGTAGAATAATTACTCGTGCACCTTCCAGAGTTGATGTTTGTAAACGTAAGCGCTGTTGTTATGGATTGCCTGCACGTCTAACGTCCGTTAGGGCCTTGAAACAAATTTCCTGTGCATTGCTGCTGCTTTGATCGGGTTTGGTTGGTATAAGCAGAGTTCTCGGAAATCGCTGGTGCGGATTAGCGAACAAGGAGGCAAGACTCGGGCCACCCACCTGAGGGAATTCAATACCCCTACTGGGAGCTCTTGTCTCGGAAGTAAGGCCACAATACATGCAATCAAATCACCGGTGTAGGTGAACCATGTTAGAGGACGCGCGGATCCTCGTGAACCCGTTTTAAAATGTTCAATATTATGTAATTTGAGCAGAGGAAACTATTAGCTGTCTTCCCGTGAAATTGAGGGCTAAATGCGCAACTGTTACATGTTGTAAATGGGTTTAACAGCGGGCTCTGTCGGTGTGATATATACCTACAAAGTCAATTCATAACACGGTAGGACGTAGTTTCAGTGGGTCTGCTCATTTATGACAAAACAACACGGGAATATGTGCGTCACCAATATTTCTTTGCATTGTGTTTGTCACTCATAGCCTCAATAGGCACACAATGAGTTTGTACCTGTCAATTGTTCCTTAATGTGTCTGATCACTTTCTCAGAAATTTCCGCTTTAATTGGGAAAAGGTCACTACCTCCTATGGATGCTCTGGTCTAGGTAGTAGATACTTCCGGCTCCCTGAAATTACGCCAAAAAATTAAAATGGAAAAAAAGCCCAAAAATCGCCATACAAAGTTGTGGTGGTTTTTCCTAGGAAAAAACGCCCAATATTTGCCGCAAATGCCGATTTTTGGCTTTTTTTCCATTAAAGGAAATTGAAAAAAGAAGTCATAAATAATATTTTGGAAAAAAAAAACCAGAAAAGTTTTTTTTTCCAAATTAAAAAGGAAAATACGCCGAAAATGTTTTTTTTTTGTTTTAGAAAAAAGCTCCATAAAGTTGCATTCTTTTGCCGTAAAGTAACATAACTTTAAATGCTTTTACCTTATGTGTAGCACGTGCGATCACGCGTAATCAGTATTTATAAGCAGAGACAATACCGAGACCACCAACTTCGACCGATTTCCCGTCACTTGCCTACAAGCTATATTTTTATGGGGTGGCAAAAGCTAAGTGCGCTAGTATTGTTACATAGAAATTCGTATTGACAAATGTCATGTAACTTCAAAAATTCCGGCTCACCAACAAAATCGCAAAAAATATCAGCCACTCGGCATAGTTGCTGACAGCGTTCATAGAATTTTATCCGTTAAATTTGAAATTATTCGTTACGTGTGGTTAATACTTTCTTTTTAGGAATAAGTGTTCATTTGCATAAAATATTTATGAAAAATGAACATTGTAGATTGGTTGAAGGAAAATGAAAACATTTTGAGCAAATTTTCTTCAGTTATCTAAGAAAAATTTACACATGAAATCGAAGTCAAAGATATTCAAAAACAGAAAATATGCAACCACTTTTGTCCTAATAAGTTTCTAGTATATAGAACATCTCCTTTAGATAGTTTAATTAACCAAACAAACCCAATTATTCACATTTAAACAATATATAATAACTTAGCAATGGCATTCAGTAATCTAAAAATATGGTATTTCCGAACTCTAACGTATTTCATCACGGTTGCCGAAGTTGGCAACATTTATTTTTGTATTTTTGAATGTTTTTGCATGTCACACGGATTCTTAATTTACATAACACCGATAGGAAAACAAAATGGCGAATTTGAAAAAAAAATTGAGCGGCAAGAGGATTGCGAGTTGGGGTCTCAGTAGGCGTTTTTCTTTTTTAGTTCAGAGCTGAGCTCTGAACCGAGCTCGAGCATTATGAGCGCGCTCTGAGCCGAGCGTGCTCAGATCGTTCTGATGTATTTATGAACACACACTTGAGCACGTGTCTGACATTTTTTATAAATATATGTATAATTTGAAAATTTATTAATTTTTATTTATTAAATTGGTTAACATTCAGTTCCAGAACAACAAAGGTCGTCCATCATTTCAATTATTTTGTTTATCCTGTTTTTTTTCTGTCAAATGTGACTGTGAGTGTGTATTCAGCTTTTCACTCAGCCTGCTCAGTCAATTTATTCTGAGCGCTCTGATTATGCTCAGATCGAAAAAAGAAACACAAATCTGAGCTCTGATGTATCTGAGCTAAAAAAGAAACACGAACTTTTTGTATAACAGTTCAGGTTGTGCTCTAACCTAAAAACGAAAAACGCCTAGTATTTGCAAGCACCAACAGCAAGCGCCAACAAAACAAAGAAAAACAAAATAATATATATATGTATAATCATATATGTATAAATTAAAAACAGAAAAAAATATACATTCCGTCTGAATGTAAGGTTTCTTTTGTTTTTATTTTATTTCTCCTACACATATAACATCTACTCTGATAACATTTTAATACAAACTTGTTAAAGCCATTAACTTCAACACATTTGCATTTGGTTTTAATACAGGATCTGATATAATATTACATACAGGATCAAATATATTATTTTGTCTCTTGGTTAGGAATTTAGAGTTAGTTTGAGCGTCCACTTCAATGGAGTAGATGATTTGGATAAAGTTAAAAAAAAAAAATGTTTTAACAATACGAACAAGTGAAAGTCATGCTGAAAATGTTAATGTTCTTGTTCTTGTTATATGATTGTTGTTATTGGTGCTGTTTGTTATTATTGTTGTTTGTTTCTTATTATTTAATTTGTTATTGAAGTTATTACGATAAAGTATCCACCTGCATTAACAAAAAATGCAAGCGAATCACATTCGCTTGCGAGTTCATTCCCGTTACCTGAGACGACACACGCGTATCCGATTTGCACCTTGCAAGAATAGGTACACTCCCACCGCCACACCACATCCGAGCGAATATAGATATGTATATGTGGGATCTGCATGGGAATTGCAGATCATCAATTATGTAGAATTACGAGTTATGTATCGGCTAGGCATTATGAGAATTGTAAATTTAGTCTTAACGCAACCGGCAATAAAGACGGGTCGACGCCTTGTAATAACGGAACTTGTTTTATTTCGGAACCAGTGGGAGGTTCCTTGGAAAAATATTTTTTTGAATAATAAAAGGACGAACTCCTTAACTTTGATAATTTTGGTGTTGTTTGCTATTTGTGTTGTTAATGTTGTTTGTTTGTTATTTTATTAATATTTTTGTTGTTGTTTGTTATAATTTATGTTGTTGATGTCGTTTGTTATTGTTGGTATTGATGTTTGTTATTATTATTATTGTTCTTTTCACTGTCCCTGTTGCTATTGAACGGATGCCAAAAGATGAACAAAATTGTAAAATAGGTAGATAGTTTTCGTGCATGGCCCGCATGAGTCTAAACATTTTTCGTGCCAGTGTGTCTATTTAATTTCAAAATTAATCCTATGAAGGTTGAAATAAATTCCTGCGAGGTACCCATGTACATTACTTTCAGAAGATCTCAAAGCCATCGCTTTAACGCATCACTGTGCTGCTTCGAACTGGAACACTTCCCGTCAGCCCCAAGTAGTTTGAATGTAAACAGTCAATATTGCACTTGATCCAAGTCTTTCAGATATGTACACACTCATCGGTGGCATCTATTACCCTCTTTCGTAAGAACCGTATATAGCCAGTTCCTCCCATCCTATGTTAACCTACATAGATAAGTTGATTTGGTTGGCACAAAAGTTTCCCGCAAAAGCTAATAATGCAGCAACATTCTGTTGGGGATCAACCTTAACAAAGAAAATCCAAAATTCGCCCAAAGCCAAAATCTAATAAAGAAATGCAATTACCATAAAACTCGATTTATCGCAATACACAACACAATAGTGATGGGAAAACAATAGCTATACCGTATAGGCATGAGAAACTACTAGGCATACGTAGAGCTCAACGCGTTGATGCATCTGCGTCTATTCATCAGAAAGGCACTGGTACATGTGTATCGCAGACAATCTCGTACGAGAACACTTTTGTGTCACTCGCTTAAAGCGATATACGAATGTTGAGCAAACTTGGAAACCCCGCAGGAAATCACGTAATGAGGTCAAGTTGTATTTTGTTCTTATTGTCAGAGCTTTTCAAGCCTTTCGGTGGAGCTAAATGCTGCCGCTGCCGTACGCAGACAAGCCAAGTGGAGTCGTTTCGCAGTGTCTTCACTGCTCAGTCCTCGGTGTGCTGTCATTGTTTGTTTGAGTAAAAGGTGAGCTTCTTGTATCGAGGGTTTTGCACCGCATTCATACCGCATTTGCGAATAATCACGAAACATAATTATCCGCGAATGAGCGGACCGCTATTAGCAAATACCAAAGTGTCGGTATGAGGATAACGATGCACATCTGATGGGTACTCACTTGTGCGGCTTAATTTTATTTAATTAATGACGCACATGTTGGGGTTGCGATCTTCTCTTCTGAAGTCGTACATTCATGGTGCAATGGAAGGCTCCTTCCTGCCTCACTTCCACCACCACCACCACCACCACCATCAGAACTGACGATAGCGACGGCGACAACTAGGAAAGATACAAACCCCCTTCCTTAGCCCACTGCTAGGATATATGCTGTTGTAGGGGAAAGCTCGCTTCTGTGAAAATGTACTGCCTGCAAGGCAAACATGGTCCTAATTACTTTATAAGGCTTTTACCTTTTATAAGTTTGCTGCGTTACAATTGTACCAGCTTTAATAAGATTTGTTTTTGCTCGTGCCAGCCATCCCTTTTAGCCACGGAGATTTTTGTTTGTCGTAACCCTAGTTTAAGAGGTTGTTTTGCACTTAGGGCTGTGTGTGCGTACATGCGGCTTTGAGGACTAGAAAAAGTTCGTATATCACGGACCTTTCATGGCTCCGCATGCGAGACAAAGATGGTGATTTCGGGGCGGAGCAAGCGACGTAAAATACTGTTTGCTCCTAATTGTCTGGAAAAAAAAAACTGATACAGGTTAAAGATAGGTAAGTTATCTTCTCTGCAGTTTCTCGGTATAACATTACACAAAACTCAACTTTGCCGCAGGAGAAGCTTTAACATTCGATGTTGATACTGATGGCTGGAGGCTGCTGGCTGGGGGTTGGGGGTGGGGGTAGAAGTTGAGCGTGTTGCCTCTGTGGCTTTTCTCTTACTTTGCCTTTGTGGTGTCTTCCAGCTTCCAAGTGATATACGAGTGGGTGGCGGTTTCAATTCTTAATTCTTTCCGCCTTGCTATGGAATAACTAAATCAATAAAAGAAAATACCGGATGTGGGCTGCCCTATTGTTGAGCTTATTCGGTCGTGTGTATGTTCGGTAATTTAATTTGCACAAAAGTGCCGTCAAATTTGAAGAGATGAGCTGGTAAAGGCAATTTGTGCATAACACACTTTTATAGTAAAATAAGTCTAAGAATGCGCCATTGACCAATTGGAGTCCGATGGTTAGGGTTTTAAAATAAACATGAACAGGACACGAAGTTGGAGCCTGGTGTATTTTTAAACATTATTTCGATTGAATTTATAATTCGGTTTTCAGAGAGCTTGTTCTCAAAGCTGAATTAAAGGTCTTTGTTCTTGGTTATGGCCGTGATTTTTGGTACTAACCGAAAGGTAAAAGCGGTGCAAGTGAGACCCCTCCTTGGTATATTGCTGTGGTGACTCGTAGAGTACTCAATGTCGATCAGTTACTTATCCGAAGGGACCTGTCCGAGCTTCGGTGGTTGAGTCACGTTTCCAACTCTAATTCCAAGACGAACTATGGAACTGTGGATTCCATTGCTTTTTTAGTCAATTTTCTCAAAAAGGGCCAACTTATGCTTCAACAGCGCCCATAAATGCTTGCAGGAAGTGGTTCTCTCAGATATGCAATCACTTCACTTGAAGGCAGACTGTTAGAGAAGAAATATATTTTGCAGTGTAGAGTGACGATGTCAGTAGAGCTACACCTAGGAAGTATGTTGTTGATATGGAGCAGAAGAAGAGTTGGGGAAAGGGATCGATATCCTTATGGAACTGCAACAAAGGAGTTTTTTTTTCAGTCGATTGCATTTCGAATTGTTGACCCTTTTTACCAGCAAGCATCAGTTTGACAGCTGTCAGTTAGTTCACTCTTGCTTTGGCTTAGCATTTGACGATAGACCATCCCAGCAGCTTGAATAACTTTTGTCGAAAATTAAACCTCAAGATTGCGATTACCTTACCAACTTCAAATGCAATAGATATCTATCTCGATTGAGCCAAATAGGTTGAGGGCTAGACAACACAATATCCACCAAAGCCACTATCTCGCACCCTCAGTCGTTGAACGGCATTCTTTGCATGTATGGACTCCCCTCCAACGTCCACATATCCGTCGTCCTTTCAAGTTGACACAAAGTTACAGTAATTATTATCACGCTCCTGACATAAGGTCAGTGGCCATTAACTGTTGAAAAGCCCAAATTAATGTGTCACAACCGGAAGTGGAAATAATTGAAATCGAAAATTTTCCATATACAAACATCTACTACATACGAGTATGATTAATTATTGTCCCGCAATCAGGTCAAAGGAATGATCAATCAAATGAGACCAATTGTTAATATTTCCTCATGAATTGAATCTCCTGTCGAACACCACCGACCTCCCTCATGTAGTTGCGTGAACTTACTTTTTGAAAGCCACACGCCAGGCAGACGTTACATTACTCATATGCGGTCAGTTGTGCATGAAGTCCAATATTGACCACCTGACCTATCGTTGCGAATCCAATTGGCATTTGAAACGATTTTCCGGTCATCCACTTCGGTCGATGCAAGTGCACTCCCGCAGCAGGGACCCCAAGCCCGACTCCTTTCAATTAGAAGTCAATTTAATTCACCTGCAGCAGGTAACCATTTATTTTACCCCTAAGCTCCATATACAATATGCACTCCTCCTCATGTACAACATAAATGGCTGTAGCCACTTGTCGCTGTCTGCGTACAGCAGGTAGACATTTTGCCCTCAATAACTGGGCTACGATGGGAATTGCTACACAAAAGCTCGAATTGGCGTTGCCCACATGCCCACAACTTGGCCAAGATTTGATATGGGGTTCGCGCGTACGTGTTTGTGTGCCGGTGCCAGTGCAGCAGTTCTTCCGCAGCCAAAACCAAAAGGAAGCCAATTTTCATATAATAAAAGAGGAAGTCTAGTTGTAATATGCGCTTTTATCGGGCATTTATCCTGACAAATGTCCCCTTCTTGCGGAAACGATGTGCGTCTAGTGGGTATGGTGGTTCAGCGGGGCAATATCGACAAATAGTTGCGTTAGCTTGGATAGCTTCTTGCAATCGAACCAAATGGAGTCTAAGACGGTTTAGTGATGTGTGTTTGTAAAAGCCAAATGGTCTGCACTGTGATAAGAGGACCTTTTTGCAATTTGTAAAGGAATACTACCTTTGTGGAAAAAATAATATTGTGCCCGATAACAATGAATTGGATTATTTCGCCTGTGAAGTTTAGCGGAGCGTATTTATGTCATTCAATTAATCACGACGGAGATGGAGAACCAGTTACTTATTTCGTTCCTGGACCGGAACATCTGGTGCGCATTTCTGTGCGCTTGGGCTTAAGAAGGATGCAGACCCAAGTCACACATTTGTGTAACCGAATGGGGTTTATTTTTGAACACAGTTTAGTGGGGTCATAAATCGGAATCTCTATTGTTGTTTTATGTTAGGCGGGACGCAAAAATACAGACTCTTTGAAATCCATAAAAAGAAGAAGCCTTTGATTTTGAACCCTTTATGATGTGCACTTTGAATAGATGTTTCGATACTTATTGTCAAAACTTTGACTCGTTTACTACCAAAAGAAATTGATTTATGCTTCTGGTGCTAACTTGAGCGTAGCTTCTTAACTTGGGCTCCAATTAAATGGAAGTATTTCTTTCATTTATGTGTAGGCATGGCCTGGGATTTTCAATCGAATGTTTTGCATAAATGTGAGTTAAAATAATATTTAATTTTTAATTTAATTACAATCGCCAAGGGAGCTACATGGAAAATGAGTGATGTTACTTAAAATGCAGTTGCTGGGTATTTATCGAAGGGTCCGGCAACTTATAAATTCAAACTACCACCAGAGGCGTTCTTATCGAGCGGATGCAATGAGCTTGGTAGTGATAGTATTTTTTTTTTCTCGTTGCTTGGTGTACAAAATTGTTAAGAAACTAGAGACAGCATTTAAAATCGAATCGTGGCGAACACCGATAAAAATTGGAATACTTCTAGGAAATGAATTCTTTCATTTTCCGTGTGCCCTGTGATCCCAGATTGAGGGGATTATCGTACATATTTTGCTTAAAAATAGGGAAAAAATAAAAAATGTGAAATGTAAATTTTTGAATAATCAAATTAACATGTATTTTCATTATAAAAACAATTGAAGGAATGAATTGTTCATATTCCGGGATACTAATAATTATTTTTAGTGGCCAGAGGGTCTATTCTGGTTTCGTGAAAAAATTAAATCAAAATGTGTTCACCCTTTCACCCCAATTTGAATTCTCGTTCTATGAAAATATGAAACCTAACTTCAAATATTTTCATATGAATAATTTTTGTTCACGTGATCATTTTCAAGTGAATGTTTTTAGTGAAAGATTGAAAATTGAGAACCTGATATCGTACAACACAGTGTGGGATATTGAATTCACCGCGATAGTTTCATTTATTGAACGAGAATCGCTTTTTAGAACCGAATGAATTGAAAAAATGAAAGCAATGTATGAAAGCGAATGTGAAAACGATTTATTCGATTCACCCTTTCACAGAACAAGAATAGACCCCCAAGCTAAATTTTTCGAACTCACAATGGCGAAATTTCCCATACAAAATTGCATATTGTGACCTAAAAAATATATATCAAAGGTGAAGGTAAAAAATAATTATTAGTAAGGCCCATTAAGTATAAAAAAAGGCCATAACGTTTACGTAAGAATTTTTGTGTATCTGAACTGAATTCATTCACTCGTTTTAATATTATAAATATCTAATAGAAAAGGAAATTATTGTACACGTTGTATATTTTTATGTTATATTCTTATTTAAGGCTAGTTAATAAAAAAAAGCGGGTAAAATTCTAAATTAAATTTGCAAAAAAAGGGTAATATTTTAGAACTTTGGGGAAAATTAATTGCGGACTTTTACTACGTTCAATATTAAATTATTTGTTTGTTGCCGCAACATGTAATAATCTTAACTAGTATCGCTTGTGGTCGAAAATCGATAATTCCTTTTATAAGTATGTAAAATGTAGTACTAAAAAACAAACCACGATTGTTTTAGTTATTTATGATTGTTTTTACTAACGCAAAGAGCGATATAGATATCGAAAAATACTTAAATGAGCTGCTCCATTGGAAACAGGTTGATTTATATTTGAATAGCTATGTTACTGTGGTAATATGTCGGCGACAAGTTGAATGTTACCAAAATCATTTTAATTACCTGTTTTGTATGGGGAATTCATAACTTCATTTCACCAGCCTTAATGGCGACATATACCCACGATTTTTGGTTTGTGCACATCTATGGAACAGTACCTTTCGAATGATTTAAGTTTTATTCTCCTCATTTCATAATAAATAGTTGAAAAGTGTATCGAAACATTTGATGTTCACTTATTAATATAATGATGATATTATAATGATGTCGAGATATTCATTTTTGGAAATAAGCATTTTCTTTTGAGGAAAAAACAAAAAAAAACCTCAAACTCACACAAACTGCTGTTGCTGAATAAAAAAAGGAAAAAAAAAACACTTCGTGTGCCGATTTGCCAGTTATATTTTTTACTTCCTCGTTTTCTCGTATAAGGGAGATCGAAATGCTAATAACTCTGACATAAAGATGATAGAAGAATTTAAAATAGTGGGTAGCGAAATTCTGCACGTCTGTCTGTAACTCAGTTCATCCTTTGGTTTAGTTTAGTTTAGTTCAATCTCGGATTAACCTCAATATTAAGGGTACTTCCTATAAGGGTTTTAAACAAGTTTTATTTTTTTTTTCCAAAACTCCTCAAACGATTTCAACGAAAATAAATATTTGAGCTTAAATAGTTGAAGTTAAGTTCGCTACTTTCGTAAAAAAATTGATTAAAGGTTGTTTATTTGGAAAATTGGACATATCCAAAATCGGTTAATACGATTGTAACGAAAATTCATTCCTAAGTTCATATACTAGAACTTGACGCGCTTTTTCTCAAAATTTGATTTTTGAAAAAAGTCATTTTTTAAAGAATGTATTTTCCTTAATTTGCATGAACACACTACAAACGGTTTTGGCCAAAATTAATACTTGGAGAAAAATTGTTCTTTTAGAACTGCTGCGACCTTCGTTTTGCATTTGAATCAAAGTAATCTCTTTATTAATTTAAGGAAATATAATTTTGTTAAGGAACTTCCTTTTTAAGAAAGATTTTATTTTGTATTCAACGAAAAAGGGTTGTGTTCGATATCCCGCTTTTTATAATCCCGATTCTTAAAATCCCGCTATATAATGTGTTGTAAAAAACGGGATTAGCGGGATTTTAAAAAGCGGGATTATAATAGATCGGGATTTTGAACAAGCGGGATTTTAGAAGACGGGATTTAAAAAAAACACAGTATTTTAGCAGATGGGATTTTTGATAAGCGGGATTCCGATACGCTCCCAACGAAAAAGAATTAAAAAAAAAAGTTTTTATTATGAATATAATTTTAAAATAAATAATGAGAAAATTAAAATAAATTAAGCAATGAATGTTTTTTGAAATGCAGTTTATTTTAACATTAAGAAATAAATAATATCAAAATAAATTTTTAAGTAATAAATATGACAATCTTCAATAATTAAAAAAAATATGTATAATACTACGCAATATAAATTGGCGCAAACTCCAAGTATTGTTACAGCAGTAAATGCTAAGGGTTAAACCGTTAGCAAGAGGTAGGTTTTTATGTGCATTATATAGTATTTTTGCAATGCGTAAAAACATTGTAGAATATGTAAGCAAAAACAAATGTGTGCTTACAGCTTAAAAACTAAAAATATTCGGATGCACTTTCTTTTTGGTCGAGTATTTTTAATATTTTTAAATATATAATAACATAATAAAAATATAACCAACATCTATTTTTTTGATAACAATGTTTTGTAATAAACGGGATTAGCGGGATTTGGCGGGATATTAAAAAGCGGGATTATAATAGATCGGGATTTTGAACAAGCGGGATTCCGATAGCTCCCAACGAAAAAGAATTCAAAAAAAGTTTTAATTATGAATATAATTGTTTTTTTTTTATAAACAAATGTTTCTGCGGCTGTTATTTTTTTTTTTGACTATATAGGTATTTTATTTTTATTCTCCTTTTTGAATTTATTCAGCGGTAACGCTCATTTGGGGTAAGCACATTTTTGGGTATGTAATTACTTCTAGTTTTTCCATGTAAAAGCTGTGAAAATTCTCCTCCAAATGAAAACTTTCTTTAACAAAAATCAAAGGTATGTGCCAAAAAAAATTAAGAAGTACCAAAACTAAGTGAAAACAATTTCAAAGTCACATGCAACTGAATTTTATTTTTAAGTATTTAAGTCTTCTGTGAAAAACTAGTTACTACCTACTACATATATTTTTAAAAATATTAAACATCAATTATGTAATTAAAATGTTTTTATTTTTTCTCTGAAATGGAGATCATTTTACGTGTTTTATTTGTTTCGTTCTATGAGTTTTTATGAGCTTTTAAAGTTGATCTTTCGATTTTAAAGGTCACACTTACCTAGTGGTAAAAATCGAAAGTTCAGCCTTATTCCAATAATTTAGTTGTAATCTAAGCAAGAAATTTCGTTCAGAACATTAGCAAACTCACTATCAAGTGTGATAAAAATATATTTATCCCTAAAATCTGTTTAGAGCTTAGGACTCTTTTGATATTTAAAAAAAAACTCTGAATTTAAAAGAAAAACTTTTTTAGGACCAAAATCTGTAGTTGATTCTGTGCTGAACTCAGTCAAAAATTAAATATTTCTTTCTTCGTTAATTTAGCACTCGACTTCTAAATTTTGTATCAGGATTCGATCTGTTGTTCTGACGAACTCTTACGCAGCTACTCACAGTACACAGCTAGAAAACAAAATTCATTATTTAAGGATGAGTAGGTACCAACTTCATGCACTCAAGAGTGCAACTGCCCTGAGGAAGATTCAAAATTCAAATTCGACATAAACCTGCACGTCCCTTTCATTTGTCGCAAAAATAAGCTCAAAAGCAAATGGTTGTTAAAAGTTAGGCCTAAGTTCCCGAATCGATCTGTTGAGCCGATACGAGTAGGTAATATCATTTTTTCCTTGGGTAACCAAAACTGCCAGTGAAATATCAAATCCGTATGATTAATGGAGCGTGCTTCAAGTCCAGATTGAAAAAAAGTATACCAGTGGTATTCATGAATTCATTGAATCGAAGTGGTACCACCACAACACAACAGACGCAGACAGACTCTTCCGTATTCACAGAGTGGCGCAATAATTGTCAATTCAGTTTTGTTTATCGACTCCTCGGGCAAGAGCTGGCGGCACTCTTTCGACGAGCATTTATTTCCCTCATCTTGTCAAGCTATTTCTCAGGCACATCCTGCGTGTATGTCTCTTTTGATGGAAAAAGGACAATTATATGCCTTTCAATTTCCTTTCAATACCTTGCCGCAAACCAAATCCGGTCCTTGTCCCCGAACCGATTCAAAGGACGAATGGGATAAAAAATAAATGCCCATTGCCATGCCGAAAATGTCATTAAAAATCTCCTTGTGTTTGCAAACCCTACCGGAAACCCATAATCAGTATTGGACAAGAACGTCGTTTGTAGTAACTGGTTGCAGCACCACATCCTCGGATCGGGACAGGAGTGCGGGAGAATCCTTAATTAGATTGATGTACTGATGGTACGTGCTGCTCTGTCGGTGAACAAGAGCCAACCAGGAATGCTGCCCAGTCATTTGAAAAATAGTCTCCCTCGCTCCAATATCCTACACTTTTATCCCTTTTTTACCCTTCGTATGTTTTGTTGTTTTGTTTTTCCTCAAATCAATTTCTTATTCCTGTTGCTTGTCTTTGCTATTCAATGTTACATTACAATGGACTTAGTTGAAATAACAAAATTTAAAGGGTTGATGTGCTCTCTGACGTATATGGCGATGGGGGTGCACTGTTCCTTATCTCCTTTCTGATTCATTGGATCAGTTCCACCTTAATTGGAGCGGTCCAATTAGGAGGATGCCTGTGTAGATCCTTTGTATTCCGACAAGAGGATTCAAAAGAGTACCGAGCGTGGTATGGATAAAGATGACTGAACCAGATAATGGGTTTTTTTTTTCTGCTGTGATCCCATTTTTTGTCCTTATTCAGGCCGTTAGAAGTGGTGTTGTCATATGCCCGTGGCGGTGGTGAAGTATTTATTGGCAATTTCTTGCAGCATGTCCTTCGTGCCCAATCGGCCTCTATCGTCCGTGTATCTGTGCGACGTTCATCTGATTGAATCCATTGCTGTAAAAGGAAATAGACGACCGCCACTTAGACTGTGATCTCAGCCTAAGGCAGGCCGGTCGAGTGAGTCGCTGCAGAAATAAAATTTAACGCAACGCTGGCTGCAGCGCTTAAACACGGCATTGATTTTTATTTTCACTGGACTCTTGGAAGGCAGAAATTGGTTTGCAACAATATTTGGGGAGGCAGGCGAAAAACTTTTGTCTACATGACCGTGACGAGCATCATTTTTGGTTTGGCTTTTTGTTCTTTTTCATTATTCAGGAGTGTTTCCTGTTCCTGTGTTTTATTTTCTGTATCTGCTGCCTTACTGCGCGTAGGTTTGCCGATACTCAAACAGTTGGGATGGAGGATTGCGGAAGTGATGTATGATTGTTAGTTGTGCTATATGCCTGTGGGACTTCAGAAGAGATGAGCATCGCTTAAGGAAAATGAGATCAAAAAGTTTTCTTTTCGGGTGTAGGTACGTTGTATCATAGTCGAGGATGGGGCTAAAGAAATTAGCAAAATGTGTGTTGCCAAATCTCTACCTGCTACGGATCAGGAAAGTATGATGAATGGGCTATAAATCAAAATTGCTTTTTATCACCAGTGGTACCCTGCCATTGTTACTAAAAAGAAAGCCTCAAATGGAGAGGTGTTCTTCCGGGAACAATGTTTGGAAGAGACCTAATGAAACGAATAAAAAAAACCTTGAAGTCGAGTCAGTGCTGAGAACATTGAAAAACCATTTCTGCAGATTGTTAAAAGGTGAAAGCAATACAAATCACGCAGTCAGGCAGAGCGAACCATTTCCATTCAGCCTGGGTGATGAAAGCCAAGACTTCCGTCCAATTGACCGAAATGAGTTTCAGATCGATTTTAAGGCCGCATATGAGAGCATTTAAAGAGAAGAGCTACACAGAGCCATGCGTAATTTTGGCATCCCTGGTAAACTGGTCAGATTGTGCAGAATGACGATGGAGAACGTTCGGTGCTCGTAATGGTCGGAAACTATCTCATCAAAACCTTTGGTGTCAGAAAAGGATGTGGACGGGTTTTTTCAACACCATATGTACTTGAAAGAATTGTACGAAACACGCAAACCAAAATCAGGGGCAGAATTTTCGAAGAGTCTGTGTGTCTAGAGCTACATATGCGACGTCGACATCATTGGCAGAACATAGAGAGCTGTCACTGGCGGGTTTGCAAGTGTAGAGCAAAACTAAACAATATAACTTTGTAGTAATTTCGCTTTATTTATGTAGGATAAGTTCCCCCTAACGATTGAATACCGACTTCCCCAAGTCAGGAGATTAGCGACCACCGGGTCGGTCGAGTAACAACAGTATCAGTAGAGTAGGGTCAAAAGTAAGTTGTGAATGTGGGCAAATAAGAATATTATATGCTGTCGACAAGAAAGGACACACAACATCGATCAATCGGACAAAACTTCACGATGGACAGCTATAACTTTGATTTAGTTGGCGGGATCTTTGTCTCGGCTCCGCTTTTAATTCTAAAATTGACATCTCTTTGGAGAATTACACTTGCCAATTGCTGGCTTTGTCGGGAAAAACTAAGCAGACTCCATATAAAACCCTCAACATCTCAGTCCTCGATTCTGTCACAGACGGACGGACTTTTCCAAAGGCCGATGAGTGCCTCCTTGGTCACGTTGACGGGCTTTGGAGGAGGACACTCCACTTCATGTACAGCGACATCTACCTGATGGTCAGAACGTATCAGTCATCTAAGATTGATGGGACATGTAGAGCGAATGTACACCGAAGAGTCTTCGAGCAGGGTTAACATCTAAGTTCCGTCTGTTCGATTTGGCACAGTTTTACTTTCGTTCCATTTTTTGGGTTGCCAAACGGCATCAAATTTGTTTGGTGGTGCTTTTTGTGGCATTATTTCTCTGAATAAAATTGATGTCATTCGGCATAATTTCTTATTTTACATTAGGTTCTGTTAGGTTGAGTGGGGTTTTAAGATCGTCACAAAAGACCAGGCACCAAGTCGGCCCCATCGCCATCCCCGGGTTATTTTACATTAGTTTTTTGAAGAATTTTTGCGATATTTAGCTTTTAAAATGTCATAAACTTTAGAAAAAAAAAATGAATTCAAAATGTTTTGGATAGTTTTGAAGAAACTAGATTTTTAATTTTATTTTTGAAGTGATAACTTCTTTAGGCGCTTTGGGCATTTTTGATATGGGATAAAATCATTGAACTCGCCAATGTTGCGACACCAGTGTTCGTAAAATTGGAACGAAAGTTGAGAGGGTATATAGAGTCATTATATATAGAGAAATGTTTATATACAATGATAGTGTAGATAGATGTACCAACTACCAACTAATGAAACAGCGACACCTAGCAGATAACAGTCATATCATACCTCAACGAGAACAACAGACGCCATTAATGGTGTCACCGGAAACTTACCTTCTCACTATATCGTTTGGACAGCAGTCTATGATATTTAATGTGGGAAATAAGTGTTACAATATTACAAGACATGTTGTGTTATTGTTTTGGCAACCATTTTGTGAAATTAGAGTAGGAGCTGCAAACGCAGGTTATATTCACTTATGAATACTTACACACATGAATGGATGAATATCTTTGCCGAATTTGTTTTTTTATTCTTTAAAGTTAAAACAATAAGTTTTTTGAGAAAATAAATTGACTTAGCTTCAGAGAATTTGAAAAAATAAAAGTATAAAATTCGAGCGAATTTGAGAAGGTAAGTGTCCAGTTGCAGAGCTGAGATGTAGATGTCGCTAAGTGCAGGGAATGCGTTGAACTCGCAGCACAAATATTGTGTTACCAGTGTTGCGACACCAGTGCTCGCGTTGCCAACCAATTTTGACAAAAAAATGCCTAACTTGAGAAAAAAGATGCATTTTACAACAATAAATCAAAAGTAAAACACAAATATAAAAAAATAAACAAAACATTTTGTATTTATACAACAAACAGCTTTGAAATTTGTTTCCAATTTCATTCCAATTACCGGAAGTGGAAGGTAGAATTATTTTTTAGAGAATGACAGATGAGTGTTCGAAAAATGGGCAGAGTTTGAAGGCACAAACACATTCTTTAAGACCGATGTAACATTTCATTTTTTTTTTTGACGAAGATTTTTTAAGAATGTTTAAAAAATTGAAAAAATTGAATAAAAAAAAAAATAATTGAATTGAATGGGAATCGTGGTTTAACAAGAGTTAGAAAAATGGAATGCTTTCAGCAGTGCGGCTACCATAAACTAAGTATTAAATACACCGCCAGCCAGCTATGCCAACTTAGGCTTAAGCTTGTTTTTTTTCAAAAAGGGCATTTTAATTTTTTTTTTATATTTTTTTATGTTTTTGTTTTATATTTTTAAACATTATTAAAAAATCTGGCCAAAAAAAAAAGAATTTTATATATAACCTCGGTCATGAATAATGTGTTTCCAATTTTAAACTCTGCCCATTTTACGGACAATTGATCTGTCAATCTATAAAAATAATTTCAGCTTCCACTTTATTTGAGCTCTTTGATTTATTGTTCCACTTTACCTAAAAATAATATTTTTGTATTATTTTATTGAAAAAGGCATCCTTTTTTTAACTTTTTTGTTAAAAGTGATTGGCAACGGTGCCGCAAGCTCAGAAAACTTAAGAGAATTTGCCTACTTTAAGCTGTTTTCCCTGTTAATGTGGGATGGGAAAGTGTGTTTGCTATGTTAAACTAATTTAAGAGAGAATTTTATTTTCAAAATTTGCTGGGGCAATCTGGTTGGTGCGAGGGATATAGATGAAGTATCTACCAATTATTTCTCAAGTCAGGGATAATAAAATTCATCATAGGTATTTATATTTGGTAAGAAATAAATGCATTTGCTGCGTATTTTAATAATGAATTTGAATGTGTAGGGCTTATTGGTTGGCTTGAAAGATAAAATAGTTTTTCACCCGATTGATATAAATATTTTAAAGAGTTACTCGAAGTACCTACTAATTCTAAGCAGAAGAAGTCGCGGGTACCAACTAGTATGTATTATTTTTCATGTGCATTAAAGGAAATTGAAGATTATGGTATAATTTTTGTAGTACATAGTAGTTTATAATAATAAATAAGAAAACACTTCCTGCACATTAAAATATTTCCTGACAATTCAAAAAATACACACGTAATTGTTCAAGTTTTCACTTCTGTCGGCACTCCCGGAGTGCCATTGTTTTTTGTATAGGTATCTGCAAAAAAACAAAACTAAAAATCTAGTTTCTTCAAAACTATCCAAAATATTCTGAATTATTTTTTTTTTAAACCTATATAGGTATGTACATGCATTAAAATACATAAACCTACTTGCATTACTTCAATTTTGAAGAAAACGGGGTGTAAATGAAACGATCTTTTTTTAATTTTCACTTGAATGATTATTAATGAAAATAATTTTTTTTTGTTGCATTTTTTGTAGGTACCACTTGCCGAATAGCTTTACCCGAGTGAGATCATTTTAATGATCAGCGAAGTCACTGTTGAGTTGCAGTTGTTAATTGATATAGCGACTCAGTCCCGAGTCCCTGTTAATTGCCACAAAGCGGTCGTAAGATCGACTCATTTGCGATCAGTCTTAATGTAGTGACAGCAGACGTAAATTTTCTTGGTACTTCCTGGGCTGCTTTATCTTGTCAATACGGGGATATTTTGCAGACAGAACATTTTTCTATAAACTAAAATTAAGTAGAAAAAAATACCAGCAACAAATTTGATTACCATTCGCGGAGTCTTTGTGGGTATAGCCAAGGGGCCCAAACAACTTCATAGGTGATCCTGCAACTTCTAAGAGGGAAAATTTTGAAAAAATGCTGATATAAGCGCAGTGTTGCCAGTTTAGGGGTCACCCCATCCAGATTGAGGTTTTTTTTTTGGTCGACGGTGGGAAATCTGGGGTTTTTGAAATTTCTCTTTTATTTGTATTTTGTTGTAATATATTTTTTGGTAACCTTAAAATGTAAGTGTTATTTTAAAATGCAGTTAAATAATCAATCGGTTCTCCAAAGCATTTTTGACAATAAAAATTAAGCAACAAACTATTTGTAAATTTTATAAGCAACAATTTCATCAAAGTTGCGCACACTTTTGCATTCGGAAAACCAAATTTGAATGATATCGTGTCAAATTCGAAATTCTCCGTTTTAAGCCGTAAAAAAACATGTTAAGAATTTAATGACTAAAAGTTGTGAGAAATGTTGTCATACAAGTGTCTCTACCCCCTTCGGTGTTGCCCCTTAAAATTTAAATTCCCTGAATCCCCACGCCCACATATTTTTATTCTGCATCACTGTTTAAAATAACAGATGCTTCGGTGAGCCATAAGTATGCACCCCCCAAAAGGGGGGCCATTCGAAAATGACCAAAACACTTGCCTGCTTCTGATGGCAACGCGAATCAAATTTTCCTCTCCATACGCTTTGTGAATTTTCGTCCCTTAACATATCAGAAATGTGTCAAAACTCACTTCTTGGCGCTGAGAATTAATCAAACCCAATTCGTTTTAAGGCACACAAATTCCCCAGATACAAGCACCTAAAATGCATAAGCGTTTTGCCAACTATTCTTCATTCCATAATCCGGACAACTGCAGCAATGGTCCACCAGCTCACTGGTATCTCTAGAATAGAACTTCACACATTGTTTCTGACGCACCGCAACCAAAACAAAACAGCTAAACAAAAACCGTTCCATCAGAATTCTGCAACAGAGTTATGTTTTATAACCCGTCTGCTTCTTATCCTGGGCAATGGAATTAGACCGACCGACAGACCGCATTTACAGACTCCCGCCAGCTCTAAGCAAGCCGAACAAATTCCATTTTCCTATTTGCATCACCTAGAAAGTTTTAACCCCAGGCGGCCGAAAGGGACTCTGACTCATTCAGAAAAGTGCACACCACCACCCCTCTGCGTCTACAACTTTTGTGATTTCCGGACTGAAAATTCTGCGCTATGAAATTCAATTTTATTTTAGCTCTATTTTAAATATTAAAGCAAACATGGAGGGTACTGCCGAATCACTTTAAATTAACAGACGTCCTTGAGTGGCACACGTGCGAAAAATTGTCGTGCTATTGTCACGCAGTGAGGTAACTTTCATCGCGGCGGATCAACATTGTGGCTGTAAAATAACATCGGGACAGCCATTTCCATATCTTATCTGGCAGCACCTTACCACATGAATTAAGCCACTCACATGGTGTACTATGTCATGTGCACACACAGAGAGTTATCCTGATCCTAACGCCGCCGACGGGCTACTAATTAAACTCGTATGGTTTTGCTAATTTCGGCACATAGTTCGCGTTCATGCAGGAATGACAGCGCGACGCGGCGAGAGCGAATCCTGTCAATGCGGCTGCGGCTTATGGCGCATCAATTAATTATCACTTGACGTTGACAGTCGCTGGAGTTTGATGCCTTGTGTGGCGAATTAACATACAATTTGCACTCCAGATGACGGCAATAAAAATCTCGAGATGCGGATGAAGAGCGTCTGTTTGGCTTTTGTCTTTGCCCCATCGATAAAAAGACAAAGTGTAGTTTTTTGTTTAATGACACTGCCTGAACAAATAAGGACTCTCGCCCTAAAGGTGGGGTTTCTGCGGAGGCTTAATTAACTTGAATGCTCTGTTGTATTTGGATATGCCATGCTTCATGCATGCAGATACGAGTACCTCAGTGTAGTCGCTTGTGTAATGTCATCCGAGCATATAAGTCGTAAACATGTCGCGAGATGTGGGGGCTGCTTTAAGTTCCACCCAACGGATTGGCAATGGGGGGGACTCTCTGCCAGACTGGAGCTCGTTTACTTGTTACACATACTTTTATAATTTAAGATGTCATTATACGGGGTAAATTAACGGTGCTGTTGCGTAATCTGTGTAGTGGGTTAAGGAGCATGGCTTGTTCGGATGCCCATTAGAGAAATCAATTTTGAGGTGCGAATATGTGTAGCTGGAGCAGGGTTTGTTGAACAGGAGCACATGCTGGAGCAAAAGTGTTCCGGTTTCTGGAGCTGGTATGCTTGCGAAATTGTGGTGCAATTGCAGTTGAGTGTGTATTCTAAGTCTGTCAGCTTGGTTTTCAAGTACTTTTCTGTGTTACGTAGGTACGTATGGAGTTGGTTTCATAGAAATCAGTTTGCAGCTGCAGAGGTCTTCTGAAGAGGGGTTAAAAAAATTTAATCTGGAGTTAGCAAGTTAAATATACACATCTTTAACCATGGCGGTGTTCGAGGGATTGGCCAAGGGCGGCAATAGTCACTCTCGTGATCGTTGTAACCGGTTAAATATTTGGACTGAGTAAAAGTCTGAATTTTCCACAGTAGAAAAAGGAAAAATACTGTAAATTTAAGACTTGATTCCATCTTATACCTAGAAGCCATCGCGGATGCCAGAGCGCCTGGTCACGATAACTGGAAGCAGCTGGATCGTAAAGTGTGGAAGGCTGCATTTTTTCAGGCAGAGTAGGTAGTAAGTATCAGTTAGTAAAAGTCTGCATTTCGGGTCAGTGGCTCAGTAGGCATCACTGAAAAATACAACTTAAGTTTTATCAATTTGAACGATATTTTGTCAAACGGATAAGACGTTTACTACAAAACTATACTTTGGCAGATTAACAAAACACAATTTTCAGTTTAAGAAATCGATATTGTATCAATTCAAAATTGATGAATTGTTGACCTTTTTGTATCCGTTAAAAGATAACCAAAAATCACTTTTGCGAAATTGACAAAACTTATGCATTTTGATTACTCTTGGGAGTAGACGTGGTAAATGGAAGTTCCTCATAGTCTGATAAAATTCAGAAGAGTCAATTAAAAATCGAATATAGCTCTTTTTCTTTTTTATTTATTTTCACTTTTTCTTTTGAATTTTTGTTCACTTTTGATAATTTTCCTCAAAAATTTGAAAATAAATTCAAAATAAACAAACCACAGTTGTCACTTGTCAAGTTTGACAGAAATTGCAAGGCAAGGACATGTACAGCGAAATAAATGCTATGTTCGAATTTTCGAACTTACTTTAGTAAACTAGGATTTTATTCATACCGATTCAAAGTATTTTCTAAGGACTTTTACTTTGCTAAAACCTTTTGCTCAAAGCAAATGCTAGTTTTTATTCATACGACCCATTGTGAGCTCGAAAAATTTTTCCTGGACACTAAAAATGATTATTGGCATCCCGTAGAGACCACACGCTTTTTAAAATGCTATACTCCTGCATTTCCCCGTCCTACCTTAAATTCCCATGCCTATAATTCTACGATCTCTTTTTTTGTTATTCACATTGCTGGTAAATTTAAATTAAGAAACTAAAACTTATACCTTGATTTAACTGTAAAACAACTGCATAGATGGGTACTTTAAAAGATTTATATCTACAATATTTAAAAATAATAAATGGAACTGAATTAAATTGAATATTCGCACTGCGACAGATCCTTTAAAAACCTAAAATCTCTACCAACCACCCTCGTATCCATTTAAAAGACGCGGAGTTCAATTACTAAGGCCCTTATCTAGTTTTGGCATTTCGCTACTCGCTGTTTAATTTTGATCGGAAACAAGCTCACAGACTCCTTCAAGTGGGAAGTGCGACTAAGCTGCATCTTTGTTGCTAATCCAGACCCAATCCAGACCCCAGAGCCAAGTTAATCTTTGGATTTTTTTTTTTTAGTTTTTTACTTTCTTTCGTATTTTAATTTTGATTTTTGTTACTATTGTATTCTTGCGTTCTCACCTTAACTTTATTTTATTCATTGTGAACTTTCTTTTTGTATTGCATCTGTCATTTTTCATCTTGCTGTTTCGCGCCTTCAAATATATATATATAGCAAAGTAGTAGAACATAATTTTTTGTGCTGTAAAAGCTTATACACTAAACTTACTTTTAAAAAAGATATTTATGGATAAATAGTAATCTATATCGCGTTTTCTTGCATATACAACAGTTACTCTGATTTTTGAACTTATGTCCCAAGAATGACTTGTGAACTTATGTCCCTGCGCCATTTCCTTGGGCTAAGAAGTCAATGGTGTAGTGTGGCCTAGTTGCGCTAATGAGACTCTATACAAGACTCTAATTATTCCAGTCCGGTTGTATGGGACAGGATCAAAAATGTATCATACGTGATTTTTAAAACAAAGCACTACAAGTGCATTGTGCTACCATTTGCATTGAAGGTCCATGCGGAAGGATATCTAACAGCGAACTCTATGAGCTGTTAATGCCGGTGTTCCAAGCTTCCAAAGATACCAGAACTACTTGACCGACATAGCCCAATTTTAATTTCAACCTGACGACTATAAAAGTAAGTCCTCTCACAAAATTTCACTTGCCTAGGTCGATTTGTTTCGACGCTTTCCTGTTTTCAACAGACAGAGAGACTTAATATTGATTTTGTATGGGAAGTACCAGAACTACTTTACCGATATAGCCCATTTTTAATACCAACTTGACGACAATAATAATAAGTCTTTTCACAAAATTTCACTTGCCTAGGTGGATTCCTTTCGACGCTATCGTGTTTTAAATATGTTCTAATATTGGTTTTGTATGGGACGTATCAGAACTACTTGACCGACATACCCCATTTTTAATACCAACCTAACGACAATAAAAATAAGTCATTTCACCAAATTTCATTCGCCTATGTCAATTCCTTTGGGCTCTATCACAGACAGACCGACAGACATACAGACAGACAGACGGACATGGCTAAATCGATTCAGATTGTGATCCTGATTCAGAATATATACACTTTATGAGGTCTCCGGTGATTCCCTCTTGGCGTTACAAATGTAATGACAAAATGAATATACCTTCCTGTGGAGGGTATAATAAATAAATAGTTGGCTTAACAGGTCCGTAGGGACCCTAACCCTTGCTTCTCACAACCATTACTTTTGTGTGAGTTTTTTCCACAAAACACTCTAACCACTAAGCCACTGCACAAAATTCCTCGATAAAATTGTTCTGCCAGCAGATGGAGCTACTATCGGTATCAGCTGAATACTTGATCCTCTCCTACCAAGTCTGAGGCAGAACTCTTCAGTTGCAGAGAAATCCAAACATCGGTTCAGATATACAAGTTTATTCTAGATAAACCCAGATCTGCTGTACACATACACAAGTAACTTCTTGTGCAGTACATGTAGTTGCCTCTGCCTGCTTTGAACTCTCTCTACACCTCACAATCCACAAAAAATAACTTTTCAAATGATTTATGCTTCAATGCGTCGCAACAGGAAAGTCCTCACCGCTGACTTAGGTGGCGCTACATTCCAGCGTGGACCTGGGCCTCAGTACTGCACTTCATTAATTTATACTCTCATGCCTCATCCCGCGCAATGAATCAACCGTCTCCATTTAGACGAAATTCCGCAAAAAAGGAAAGAAATGCTGCCGCCCTAAATTGTGCACTTTGACCGTTTCTGCACCGGCGATCAGGTGTAAAATCTATATTCCAGTCGTCCATTAAATTTCACTTCGCTGCCCCAGAAACGGAAGAATGATTTCCGAATTAAAATTGGCACGCTGCTGGTCATAGTCGGTCGGTCTTGTTGCAATACAAGGACCTTGGTGGTGATTTATGAACAGGACCGTGCGCTCGTTTATCATAGCAACGACAAGTTAGGAACTTTTAACCAGCTGGTTCTATGTTTAGGGGCGGCGCGCGTACCTTCCGTGTTTGGCCAGGACAAAGCACATAAATCGACTGTCATTCGAGCCAATTGTAAACGACACAGGAATACCTGAGTGAGCAGGAACCGGCCCTCCTGGTGTGACCAAAGCATCGTCCGTCTGCGAGGTGAAAATCAATTTGAAAAGTCGCGCCAATCGTGCGACCCGATTTGGGTTTATTTATGCGCCCGAGGGCAGTATGTAGGTCGGCTCTATGCTGTTTCTCAAGTCATGGCTCGCCTTCCGCCCGCACACACACATCATGCCTTGTAACGGTTGAAGTGCTGGTGGCATTTGTTCCATCCCTCTCACCTTAGACGACGTGTCACACTTTAAACGCTTTGTCATGGCATAATTCAATATAAGGAGCCAAGTCATCAACTATCTGACAACAGTCAGCGTCGTTTCATGACACCCGCACATTAGGCCACATGCCTGTCAATAGTCCATTATGGTCGCGAAATATTGGTCTTTTTGGGCGATGGCCCGCACACAGTAGTTGTAAACGTTTTTGGGAATGAGTGGACGGCCGCTTGGTTGCTTGCGGTTCTCCGCGACTGTTGTTGACCGTGAAACTGTTCTTTTGTTTTCTTGCACAGCGGCTCAAGGAAATGTACAGTAAGTGTTGCTCTGATATACTATGAGGACATGCAATTGGTGGGGTTGTAATTTCATGCTCATTTAAGACCACAACATGCGGTGTGGCAGGGGTTGTTCGTTATTTACATCGCCCGCTAATGCAGCGTGGGCGCGCACTTGAAGACATTTTTCGGTGCCGGTTCCCGGTGTAAGTCACTTCGTGCCACACGCGAGTGCTCCCAATTTCTTCAGTGTTCTATGGCTGTGCACTTTTGTTTAAAAGTTCTGAAGAGCTGCGCGAACAATGAAAATCATTAGCGTTACACGATGGGAACGGTTTTTGACATTTTGAAGTTGAAATTAGACGTTGCATGCTCGTATATTTGTGTGTAAGGACTAAGGATAGTCATAAAGTCTGGTGGAAGTGCTTTCTGGGGTTTCAAGATGGAACAAGGCTCTAACGATATCCGTTTTGGAAGTCGCACAGCTGAAATTATTTTGAATATGTTATTGTGATTGTGATTCCTCAAAGCAGTCGGTTGTGAGCGCATTAACTTTCGTATAGCAGATGATTTATTGTTGGCGTTTTTATTGCATGATTATGCGACATATGCGAACATAGGGCTCTGCTGTCGTGGGTACTTTTTCATTAAATGGGACGACCGACGTGTCTTAAATACAACACAAACGACTGACAAAGCATGTGGACATTTTAAAATGGAAACTTTGTCTATAAACAGGGATTCAACGGCTTCCGTCGTCCCATGAAACAAAGGCAGAGAGAGAGAGAGATGGAACTATCTTTAAGAACGTCAATATAGGCATAAACACTGAAAGTCGAATCTATAGCCTGTAGGGTGTAGGGGGTCTTATGTCTCTTCTACTTTTTTGAAGTATTTGCTACAACAACGAACAGCCTCGAGGTTGTTTCGCTCATTACCTAATTTTTGGGGGCGTTTTGAGCAAATTATATTTATTTTCTGACGGCCCAAAATCCCCACTAAACAGTAAGCTCTTATGGATGCATTGCCACTTGGGGAAGTCGTTTCTTATATGACAATTTTGCTTGTTATTATAATTAACAATCCATATCCATTTATTAAAAAAATGCGACTCGTCGCTTAGGATGATTTTTCGGCTGAAATTGAGGTCCTCTTCCAAACCCTCCGTAGAGTAGACCATTCAGCGAATAAACGGCGATGTCTATGGTCATTAACTTCGAGCTCATAAGTCAGTTGAATCATGAATTGGTGTAGGGCCAAGTGCCGACGCAAATTCAAAGGAATTAACTGCATCGGTTTCTTCGGTAGACTTTCGCGGACCACGGCAATTCCTCGGGTCGATTTGGCGTTGCTTTGACGTACTGGTGTTGGCTGATCGTTTACCGAAGCGGATGTCTCGAATTTAGTCACCAAATGATGGGGAGTCGCCTTTGAAGGGCCACCGCGTCCGCCGCAAAATGGGCGCATCGTCAAACACTAATTTTGATCATAAAGTCTTATCATTTGGACTGAGTCCTGTGACTTGTCATGATGGTAATTTGGCATCATTGACTGACTATAAAACACCGGATAAGACAGACGCCACCTAAGCAACATGCCAGCCCCGCACAGTCTGCCAAAATCGACCCGTCCCAATTGAAAACGCTTACAAGCAACCATTGCCCATGTTCGTGGTTCTGCCTTGAGATCGTTGGTGCACATCTTAGGGCCTGGATTTCCTTTTTTACCTGCAATATTTTGTTTTTGTCCAAGAAATATGTGTACAGAAAAACCGCAGTCACTGCGGGGTCATATATTTCAATAGAGTCATTCTTTCAGCACTCCACAGCGCAATGTTTGTCCATGTTCACCTTAATCAAGTGACGCATCTGCACAACTTTCACCTACATTTAATTATTTTCCCGCAACAGTGGCGCAGTGTTTTCTGTTTTTCCTGGAACCAGTTCTGGCTATGTCTTCAAATATAGCTTTACCCCGTCATAAAGTAGGTAGGCACGAATCTCAACTCCACCTTCAGTCACTTCAGCGACCGTGAATTTATTTTATCGACGTGTTAAATATTTAACAATCAAGAACTTTCTGCGGCCAGAACAATAAGCCGTAAAAAAATAATAAAAGGAGAAACTTGAAGAAAAAAACGCCCAACGCCAAACGGTACCCATTCCTGGAAGCACCACAAATTATCGCTTTGCGTGAGCTATGTAAAAGCGACGAACAAGACTCGCGTGCTCTGGTAAAATCATATAAACCGCCTATGGTCGCCATGCGCTGACCTTGGCCAGTTTCGATATATCTCTGCCCCGCGGTAGCCGGTGATGGCTCTTCAGTAAGGATAATCTGATTTACGAAAAGTATCCCTTTCTCGATGTAAAAGCAATTATACCTCACTTGATGTGACAAATAATGAACTCAAATAATTAGGGCAAATTCCCAGTATGCCCTGCTGCCCGTCGCACCATTCCACTGCTGCCACACATGACCTGTCCTATACCACCAGGACGATGACGCCGACGCTCGGGGCTAAGAGTGTCCGACAGTAGAATGATAAGGTGTGTCAGTGTCCTGCGGCTACACTAAATAAACAGACACGACGGTTCAAAGGCTCGGAGATAATGACATAATCGATACACTTGGCTGTAAATTATCCATTGCCCTATGGGGAGGAAGTACAAACTAACTCGCCCCGTCCCCCGAGAGCGACAAATACAAAAACTTAATCTTGAAGCACAACTAATGAATTGCTGGTTAAAGAAGCCCTCTCTGCAGTATCAGTCGCTCTTAATTAAATTGAAGACAGTCACTCAGTTGCACTGGATACTAGCAGTAATGACAACCCTCGTCTGGGTCGGTGGTGTGGACGTGCTCATAGGGAAGGCAAAATTAAAACACTTTAATCCTCAAACGCAGAGGGATAACAAAACTCAATTAAAAAGTTCACAGAGCGTCAAAGCGGGCGCACAGCACAGAGCGAAATAGTGCGGATGATGAGAACACTTCGAAAGGGAAAAAAATGCTTCTCCTGCTCCAACCACTGACGTGACGGCGATGGCAGACGACAGCCACCACAGCGAACAGCAATCAAACTCTCGGCCCGTGCATAATTCTGCTGTTCACCCACCACGACCATCAAACCAGCCAGAGCGTCATCAGCAAATAGAGACGCACAAACTTTGATGCGGCCATCTAAGCCTATACCATCTATGGGTATGTACCGGCATCTTGGAAATCGGACAGACGGATGGTCACCATCTTATTATACAAATTAGACACAAAAATAATGTGCAAAAGAGAATTAACTTTTAAATTTGTACTTTTTCAATTTGCTAAACAGAATTTTCACTTAGCATGGAAATGAGCTTTAGTTTTCACTTTTTTTCCTCAGCATAGCCATGCCGACCGTGGCCGTGTCTGGCTCTGGCTACTGACACCACCCCCAGAGAGAAATTGCGCCCCGCGTGTTCGCACTTTGAAGGCGAGGGATGTTTCGCGAGAAATCACATCAAATTTATTTGCACGGGATTAAGCTGTAACGGCGTGGGTGCTGGGTGTGCGCGAGTGGGTGTTTTGGTCTGGAGGTCGCCAAGCGTAATATGGAGGGGGTGTCCACCCATAGCCGCAGCAATTATCCCTTAGTTAATGACAAGCCAACATCCGGTGAGCGGGTGAGGACCGCGGAGGCGTAAAGTCGTAAAGTTGCTGCTTTCTTTTGGGGTCTGTCACCTCAGTTCAATCAGGCTTTATGGCCGAAGAGATATTAACCTCATGGATGGACGGAATTGCCGGCGTAATAGTTTTCAGGACGCTTTAACATTTAGTGGGCCATTAGAGTCTTACGCGGGAAAGTAGCGACCGTTTTCTTTTTATTTCAGTGAATGGGAAAAGGTTTTTAGACTCGGGGCGAGAGCACGCCATAATGGTGATGGTGACGCGATGTCTTCACTCCGATATGGTTGATGTACCACTGTCATTAAATACCGCACAAATAGCTAAGTGTCCTTTAATTGAGCTGACAATAGAACAGTGGCGGTTGTAGTTTTTTAGTTAGTTTTTATGATCTGCCTTGGTACGTTTAACGACCGACACTCGGAAAAATCATTGAAGTGTCAACAATTTTCGTTGGTTTAAAATTAACCAACCAATACCACACGCTCAAAAATTGGCTCTAACCGAGTGCGCGATTTGTGATTTCAGTTAGAATTAACTAAAAGCAGTATTTCTTTTCAAAAACTACCGACATAAAAAGGTTAAATGCACCTATTTAAACAAAAAAAAAAAACACTTTATCAATTGTTACAACCAAGTTTCTATTTTAGATTAATATCAAACAAACAAATTTAGTTGGATGCATTCTACAGAGTTGGTTTGTTAGGAGAAAGTTTGAAGGAGAAATTGATAGATCGGTTATTTTTTACCGAGTTTTCTTAAACAAATTGACTCGGTTATTCTTATCCCACTAACTTTGTAGGAGCTATATTCAACCGAAAGTTGGTTCATTTTAAATAAGTGATGTTTCTCGAAAACCCTAAATTACAACTCAATGTGTTTTTCACTGCGCCACCTCTCGCGAACGTCTGACAAACATCCGAGAGTGTAACTGTCATGAAAGAGCTTCTCAATTGGCCGTTTGAACTCGGCATAAAATTGTAGATCCCTTCCATTCGTCCCAAAAATAAAAACCCACACAAGACGAATGGTTGTGAGAAGCTAGGCCTACGGACCTGTTGCGCCAACAATTTATTTATTTATTGATGTTTCTGCGTGTACAATTTTGGATTTTAGAAAATAACTATGGATAGCAGAGACAATACTGAGACCACCAACTCCGACCGATTTCCCGTTACTTAGCCTACAAACTGTATTTTTATGGGGTGGCAAATGCTAAGTGCGCTTGTATTGTTACATAGAAATTCGTATTGACAAATGTCACGTAACTTCAAAAATTCCGACTCACCAACACGCTCGCACCTTGCATATGCCACTTCTGCTGTGGGCAAAGTTGCTGACGCCGTTCATAGAATTTTATCCGTTAAATTTGAAATTATTCGTTACGTGTGCATAATATTTTTTTAAGAAATAAGTGGAGATTTTCTTAAAATATATATGAAAAATAAACAATGCAGATTGTTTGAAGTAAAATAGAAATATATTGAGCAAATTTTCGTCAGTTTTCTAAGAAAAATTTACGCATGAAATCGAAGTTAATGATATTCAAAAGCGCAAAATACGCAACCATGTTTGTCATAATAAGTTTTTAGTATATAGAACATCTCATTTAGCTAGTTTATAAACTAAAAAAATCAAATTATTCGCCTTTTAACAATATAACCAATGGCATTCAGTAATGTAAAAATGTGGTATTCCCGAACTCTAGCACATTTCCCCACGGTTGTCGAGGTTGGCAGCATTTATTTTTGTATTTTTTGTATGTTTTTGCATGTCATACGGATTCTTAATTGACACAACACCGATAGGAAAACAAAATGGCGAATTTGAAAATAAATTGAGGGGCCAGCGGCAAGAGGATTGTGAGTTGGGGGTCTCAGTATCTCTGATGGATAATATTTATAATTATTCTTACGGTGAATGACTGGGTTCTTGAAAACCTAAAGCTCTTGTGGTCAAAACTAATAGTTAAAGCTAGAACTTTTGGCTTACAATTTTTGAAAAACTCAATCAACTTCGTTTAAACCTTTCGGTATTTTAATGCCATATGGCAACACGAAGTATGTGTTCAATCGAGGGTCACCGCATCTCATCCCCTGCACCTAGCGACATCTACATCTTAACTCTGCAACTGGACGTGCACACTTACCTTCCCACTACTCACCCTTATCGTTAGAGTTGTAGTCTATGTTCGAAGTTGGTGGTGCTTAATTGTTTTGGAAACCATTTTGTGAAATAGAGTAGAAGCTACAAAGGCAGGTTATACGTACCTACACACATGAATAGATGAATATCTTTGCGAAATTTGTCTTTTTATTCTCTAAAGTCAACTTATTGTCTTAGCTTCAGATGTAAATTAATTAAATATTTACAGTCTTGAAAACTTATAAATCCATTCAGGTACAACAAACATAAGGCATTTCCCACCCTTTTATCTTCCTCCATTACATAAATTTGGTACCTACCTCCTTCCGCCATAGATTATTCCGAATTCCACTAATATATCTATTTAGACTTTGTGGAACTTTAACCTAACACTCAACATAATACTCGTTGGAGGGTTACACTATGCACTAAAGGTGAGTGATGCGATGATTATTAGATTTTAGTTGTGGAGTAAAGATGTAGATGGCGCTAGTTTGGAAATTTGGCTGGAGATGAGGTGAAACCGATCCGTTCAATCACTAGAGGCAAAAATACTGGTTGATGGTTGACGACCTTCTGCTTTTAGCTCTCGTGCAATAAAGGTCTGCAGAAGAACTTTAAATTTATATTTCATCAAAAGACTTATGACTAATTTGTTTGCATTGACAAATGTCAATTACATTAAGTGTATTCACTTAAACGTGTTAAAAACTCATAAACTGCAGAAATTTACTGTCAGATTTTCTATGGAGAATAGTTTACGCAGACCTTGTAATTTTCCGCGACGATTTAGGCTCGGAAATCAACCGCGAAAAGTTGCGCAAATCACAAATATCAAACTTTGACCGACAGTCGTCTGTTGTTTGTTTCCAGAGTTTTTTTTTTAAGATCTCTTAGTAATTAGAATTCAAATAAAAAAAAAAGAATTTTGAGTACTTAAAAATAGAAATTTCTATTTTCTGAGTTTGACAACCAATTTGACAGTCGATTTACGCGATTTACGCAAAATTATTTCCGAGAGGCGTTCACTTAAAGTACCGTAGAAATTTATGAATTTTCGAGTTGCATAAAATTGTTAGATTAAGTGAATACCCTTGTTATCAATTTTAAATTCAATTGAATGATAAATACTGGGCACTCAAATGAAAAAAATCAAGTTAACATCTAAGCTCCGTCTATTCGATTAGGCACAGTTTTACTTTTGTTCCTTTTTTTTGTGTTGGCAAACGGCATCAACTTTGTTTAGAGGTGCTTTTTTTGAAATCATTTCTCTGACTAAAATTGATGTCATTTGGTTCAATTTCTTATTTTACTTTAGTTTTTGTTGCTTTTTTGCCTCATTTAGCTCTTACAATGTCAAACAATTAAAAAAAATATTAAATTCAGAATATTGTGGATAAGTTAACCCATTATATGTTGCATCATGTTACAGTAATGTCACAAACCCTTTCAGTGTTCCCCTAAATCTGAAGATGTGCTTAAGTCGATTATAAATCTATGCTACAGTACTGTCACACACCGTTCTATGCATTTTTAGTTCGTTCCATTCAAAACAGATGACGTTAAGAGCACATGGTTGGTTTTAAGCTCACTCGCCGCGAAACTTGTGAAGGTGCACCAACATAAATATTGTGAAATTAAGAAAAAATAATTTTAAGTGATATTCGGTGCAGTTTTCTGTGTAAAGCTATAGGTAAGTTCATTATACTTTGAAGTTATGCAAAATCTTTTAGTAATATTGAAGTAATTTTGTGTTTGTGACATTTCTGTTACAATGAGTTATAAGGTTACTAGTTTATATTCAGACCGTTACATGTTTGCTCATGCCAACTGAATGTTTCGTTTGTTCTCAGGATGGCTTTTCGGGGTTTGAGAGATCATGAAATTGTTGAAGAACTTTTCAACCATGAGGACAGTGAGGACGGCCTTGAGGGTGATGACGACAGCATTGAGGATCCCGATTTTGAGCCCGGTGATCGCGATTTTCCTTCGGAATCGGATTTCCAGGTTGACGGTGAGATAGATGACCTCAGCATCGAACAAATAATTGAGAATTTAGTAAACGGTGATACGATTGTGGAGCCTTCATGCCCTTCTACACCAATTTCGCAACCAGGCCCATCAGGTTCAGGACGCCGTCAAGGTAACAAAAAAATTAGTGTGCGCTGGAAGAAAAAAAATCTGGGTTTGAACGAGCATCAGATTCGTTTTACGGGTGATGAGACCTTGGCTCCGGACATTACCAATTTAGAAACTCCGATACAATTCTTTTTTAAAATATTTCCAAATGCACTGACCGAGTATATAGCTGAACAGACGAACATATATATAGTTCCGAAAGATCCCAGCAAGACTTTCCGTGTGACAGAAAAAGATATTCAACAGTTTATAGGAGTAGTTTTCATCATGTCATTGGTGCATCTTTCAAGAGTAACAAAGCACTGGCATAACTGCATAGGAACGCCTTTAGTGAAGGAAACCATGCCAGTGAATGGCTTTGAAAAGATAAGACAGTATATAAACTTCAATGATAATTCGCAAAACGTTTCTCGCGAACACCTTGAAGTTGATAGACTTTTCAAGATCCGGCCAGTCGTACAGAAACTAAATGAGGCTTGTAAAGGAATTTCCTTAGAAAAATATCTCTGCGTAGATGAGAAAATTTGCTCCACTAAAGCAAGACATAACTTAAAAAGATACAATCCTAAAAAGCCACACAACTGGGGATATAAAGTCTGCGTTCTTTGTGGTGTTAGCGGATTTGCATACAAATTTGAGGTGGAAACTGGAGCTGAAAACGTTGTTGAATCTGGGGAGCCAGATTTAGGCGCTGCATCTAACGTAGTCGTTAGACTGTAACGAGATATTCCAAGGAATCAAAATTTTGGATTATTTTGACAATTATTTTACATCACTGTTACTTCTACAATTTTTAGCCAGTCAAGGTACTCTTAGTCTTGTAACAATAAGAAGAAACCGAATACCTGACTGCAAACTACCATTGGACAAATAACTCTCTAAAAAAGAACGCGGATACTCGGTGGAATACGTCGGCAATGTGAAAGGAACAGAGGTATCCACCGTCGCCTTCAAAGACAATAAAATTGTCACTCCGACTTCTAGTTTTGTTGGTGAGCTGCCGAAATCACAGGTTCGACGCTATGATAAGCCAAACAAAAGGTATGTGACAATCGAACGACCCCAAATAGTTGGCGAATACAATCGACACATGGGTAGGGTCGATTTGATCGACAGCATCATGGGCCGATATAAAATACTACTTCGAAGCAAGCGATGGCAAGTTCGCATGTTCTATCACTTCTTGGATCTTGCAATGTCTAATGCCTGGCTATTATATAAGAGAGTTCGTAAGACAACTAACGTGCAGGACAAACAGCTGGCGTCGACCGATTTTCGTCTAGAGGTCGCTATGGTGCTTTGTCAGTTGGGTACCAAATCCAACATAAAGCGCCGTAGTAACATTGAGTCAGAAATTCAAGAAAAAAAACACAAAGGTCCAGCTCAGTATGTTCCTCCAGTTGCTATTAGACAGGATCAAGTCGGACATTGGCCAGTATGGACTGAAAAGAGAATCCGTTGCAAACTTCCGAGCTGTAAAGGCGTCTCGCAAACACTCGGTGAAAAATGTGGCGTGTCATTATGCTACAATAAGCAAAATAACTGCTTCAAGGTGTTCCATACATCATAGACATGCATTATCACACAATGTAACATAAATGTCACAATTTCACTAATTTACAATTAAATAATTAAAATTTAGTAATTCTAAAGAACATGTGTTTTATTAATTATGGAAAGCTATCAGAAGAACTAAAATTTTGATATTTATACGATGTTGAGTTTAAAGTGTTAAGAAACACATTTAGTGTTTGATTTTTATTTTTTTTTTGCATAGGTATCTGCATTATTATTGTAGATACATAGGTATCTATATATAGTTTGAAGTTAACGAAGAAAACTGAGTGTAAATAAAACAATTAATATTTTTTTTCGTACAAAATTTCGAACTCGATATATTAATCAATTCTGACATCAAAAAAGTTGGTGGCAAAATTCTGTCCGTCTGTTTGTCTGTATGTATGTCCCGATGCTTACAGCCTCAACGTCTACGCGGATTCCGTTCAAACTTCGGATTTGGAGTTTGGAGGCTTACCGTTCGGGGCGGATTTTTTGTTTTGCACGGCAACCTCAATATTAATGGTACTTCCCATATAAAATGTTCATACCAGTTTGATTTATTCGAAAAGGGCTCTAGCGATTTCAACCAAAATTGATATTTAAGCTTAAGGAGGTGAGGTTAACATAACTGCATACTCAGTATTCTGCTGAAGAATCGAATAATGGTACTTTTGAAATTTGGACATATCTCGAAAACGGTATATACGATTGTAACAAAAATTCATTTCTAATGTAATATGGTCATTTCTAACTTAACGGAAAACTCAGTTTTTCTCTGTATTATCGTAAAAGGGATTTTTGAAAAAGTAATTTATTAAAAATTGTGGTTTCTTCAATTTACCTGAAAACGGCCATAACGATTTTGACCAAAATGCAAACTTAGAGTTAAATTAATGATGATTGAAAATTATTGCGTCCTTAATTTTCATTTCGATTCACCGAAAACGCTAACTTTAAAAACTGCTTGAAATCGAAATCCCCATTTTCGATTTCGAACAATAACTTGTATTTTTCAAACTAAACATTGCAATATTTGGCACTGTTATGTCTGACAAATTTTACAAAAACCGCTCTAACGATTTTGATCAAAATACATATTAAAGATAAAATCAGTATTCGAAATAAGACCCAGTACTTAGTTTTTCTCAAAAAAATCAGTTTTTTTTAAATTATTCATATTCATATTCATATTGATATTTACCGATATATTTTCACATACATTTATTCTATATTTTTCTTATAATCTCCCCACTTCCGATAAAAATACAATAACAGCTACACAAAACTTTATTTTAGCAAATATTAACGCAATCAGAAACTCTCATTTCATTTGCACCTAACTTTTGATGAACGAGAAAGTTTCGTCCTATCCAGTCGTGCACTTTATTTTTCTGAGTGTACCCGTTCGCTATGGGGGATTGTGGAAATATTTTTTTCATGGTACCTATAGCAATACTTAATACTTAGTTTCTGACCTATAGCTTCAGTTGGACTTTGGAGAGCATCATAAAATGACTGGTAGCCTGAGTTCAATCCATCGAAGTAGCTGCTTTTAGTTTACGTCCAGCTAAATGCCCGGAGGTGGAATCGCCTAACGATTTCATTTCGACAGCTTGTTTTAGCGACGTTATTTCTTCGGTCTGCTTATACCATCATGTATAAGCTGCAACAAATATCGAATTGAAAACCGATAATTATAAGCTTAGCTGAAGAGGTTCGCTTCTCGTGAATAAGACTTCCTCATAGGCCAACACGGACTTCTCCACCATGGACTGCTGTCAGCCGTAGCCGTGTTCTCCTACCACACAAAGGGTTTCAATGGCTGAGAACTACATTCTAAGGGTAATACCGGGAGGGGTCTACCTATAAGGTAGAGGAATTTAAATGAAATTACAGTATCCATTGGAGCGAGTACAACCAGGCTTACGCATACATATTAACTTCACCGGTGGCGTACCTCTAAATTAATAAATATCTTTCAAGTCTGTCAGCAGATGCTGCTGAAGACACAGGCATTTGCGAAGAGTGACAGATGAAGTATTAAACCATTTGCTAACTTCCACAATTCTTCAGTTATAAACATACAGATGAAATACCCACACAAAGTGTTGCTGCATCTCAAAGGGCATAATCTACCTACCGGCAAGGAACGAGGATTTTACAAATATGTGCACATTCCCCTGTGACATTCTGCAGAATGGCCAAGTAATTAACTGGCATTCTCACAGCTTTGTCACTACGCTTCCATTCGGTTTTCTCAGCGAATTACTCAAATCTCTTGAAACGAAGTAGTGTGAATGTACGGAAGGTATAGATTAGGCATATATACAGGGCCAGCCCGAACCACCAAAACAGGGGTATTTTGTTTTTAAATAAAACACATACAATGAATTTCAATGGTGGAAACTTTTGTAAAATATTTAGCGACTACACCGAACATGAATGGTCCAATTTTGGATCACTGCTCGCAGCGTTACGACCGGTATTAGGAATATCGGCTTCCGGGATCGTAGCTGGCTTCAACGCAGAAAAGTTTTGACTTCACTAAGTCCCAAAGGAAAAAATCTAAAGGTTGACAGGTCCGAAACGCAAAATTAGACGTCCGCCAAAATTGTTTCTCGCAGCGGCTTAGTGGTAAGTGTGTTGGACTACTAAGCGAGCGGACCGAGGTTCCTGCACCCTTTGAGATGGTGGTTGGGCTCATCAGTAGATGATGAAATTTTACAAAATTTGGGCAGCTACGGGCAAAGGGGCTTTGCAAATTCTAACATTATTTGATGTGCTTTGTCCGAACAAGGCAAATTGCTAAATCTGGACGGGACTTTATTCGAAAAGGTAGATCACGTCCTTTATAAAAGGTTCTTAAAAAAGGACGGGTCCCTTTTTAAATGCAATGTGTGTATAAGGTACTAACGAAATTCCTGTATTATTTGAAAAGCCTATAAATGCCGGTCTTGTGGCTTGTTTTGGACTACTAAGCGAGCGAGCACAAGTTCGAATGCCAAAAGAACGCAAATTCCAACATAAGGTTTTTTTCACAGCGCCACTTCTCGCCAACGTCTGAGAAACATCCGACAGTATAACTGTCGTGACAGAGCTCTTCAATTGTCCGTTTCGACTCGGCATAAAATTGTAGATCCCTTCCATTCGTCCCAAAAATGTTAAACTCACACAAAACGAACTTTTGTGAGAAGCTAGGCCTAGGGTCACTACGGACCTGTTGCGCCAACTATTTATTTTATTTCTTTTTAAAGTTATTTCTTACTGAAGCCATTGTATCGAGCGCTGTATGTGCCGAAGCGCTGGTTCGCTAGAACCAAATGAATAATTCGTTGAAGTTGTTGAAATGTGAGTCTCTCCATGATGATTTGTCAAGCAATATCGCAATGTTGCGGGGAAATATCTTCATTTTATTTTGTGTGAACTTATGAGTTACACGTTCTGTCAAAAAAAAAAAGTGAAAGGAGCCAAATTACTCACTTTTTCTATGTCAGCCACATATGCGGACTGTCAACTTAGTACCTACTCAGTCACGAATATCTTGATTAGATTCATCGGCAACCCCTCCATAAACATCAACTGACCGATTTCAGTCGATCATAACCGAGATACATCTATTCAGACAGCTGTCAAAATTACGCAACTAGATACTTGAACGTCCCCATAGTCTCCACACTCCAGTTTTACAGATGTTGAAGGACCACTACTGTTAAGACACAATAACTTAATGATATACGTTTCCACCGCTTACAAAGCCCGAGATTAAGTGCAGGATTTTAAAAATTATATCCAGTGTTTCCACTTGTTTAATAGTTTACCCCTTGGTTAAAGCTGAAAGCCTCTGTAGCTAGTGCTCTCTTTTTCTTTGCATTTGTATTAGTTAAAAATTTAATTCTATGCTAATAAAAATAATAATAATAATAATAATAAAAAAGAGATTAAGTTGACATATTCTCTCTGGCTCTCTCCATTCGAGAATGGCGTTTCGCGAGAGCAAGTTTTAATTTTTCCATTTTTGTGTTCCTGTCAAATGCAGCTCTATTTGTTTCACATTTTTGACATCCCGACCTGTGGAGAGTGTGTTCACAAACCTTACTCTACATGCAAACCTGGTCGGTGAGAATCTAGTATGAGATTCAAATTTGTATGATAAATCGCGATATTCATTCGAGATTAACTGAAATTTATCCTAATCTTGGAGGTGGAAGCGAAGCATAAGACTTGCGCTGGTTCAATCGCCTTGTGAAAAATCTCACCGACAAATCCGCTCCTGGTGTATGTCAGTGGGATTTATTTGCCGGCAATTCAAATCTTTTGTTCATTGTTTTGTGGATGAATGAAGGTATCATCTTGGACATGATTTACAACTTTCAACTTGTTCTCAGTCGGCATCGGTACGTGCGTGTGTCTTAACATGTGAGTGGCTCCTATCATAACAAAATGGAAGCCAAACAAACAAAAAATATCAATTTGCCATTTGACTTAAGCGCATGTAATTTTTCATCAAGCAGATACCCAAATATACAAAGTAGGTCTTCCCTTTAAGAATTCAATTTATTCCCACTCAGCTACGATATACGCCGATCACTCATCGTGAAAGTATTTATTCGGAAGACCATACTTTTCCACCCCGAGTGTGGGGCTGTGGGCCCTGCTACCGGCCATCAGGCAGCGTAAAGTCTGATTACAGATTCTTGAGGAGCTTATTGTCCCAGTTTGTTACGGCTTTGTAGCAAACAATAATAATAACAATAACAACAACAACAACAGAGGGTGCTATTGTATGTAATTAAGCTGTTTAAAGTTGGAAGCCCTGTATCCGTATTCCGTATAGATCCGCATGCAAGGCTTAAAAGCTATACAAGATACAGGAATGCATTATAATCCGTTATCGTTCCGTTTTATTTTCCTGCTCCCTGTGAGTGTCAATTGCTTATTCTGGTCGCACATTCATCGAAATCCGGCCAAGGATGAATGTCGAATCCATGGTCGTCCCCCGCGGCGCACATTAATTCCCGCCAAGAGAGCGAAGCTTTTTTTCGCTTCCATTTTATTTAACTTTCCTATTTTTTGTGTGTGTTCGTTTTTTCTTTTTAAGCAGAAAGATGTGTCCAATACAGCAGCAGAGCGTGGGAAAATTGTTCGTCATGATATAGGCTCCTGGAGGGCTGTGCATGGGTGGGTGTGTGTGTGTTACTCTGCACAGCGAGTAGGTTGGCTTGGCGTTGGCATCGATTTTCTGGTTTCGTGGCAGGCGGCTGAGTACCGGCCCGGGCCGGTAGTTGCACTGAACGCCTTATAAATATTAAATTGGGTGGCGTAGTAGTGCATGGACATACACATAGTGAACTCATAATCCGTCACAGAAGGATAAATCGATAACATATCTGTTTCTATTCGATGTGAGTTATGTGCTTGCGTTATGTGCTCCAGAAAGGACACTCAAGTGTCCATACAAATTAAATATTAATTAGATGAACAGATGGAATAGAGAAATGGGTCTTGGGAAGGAATCTACCGATTTTATTGTGTACCATAGATGACACGAAGGACTGATGGTTGTCGCTTCAGTTATAAACTCTGCAGAAAGATAGTTCTCAAGCAGCTGGTGGCAGGAGCAAGGTGTATTAAAGTTTGAGTTACATACGGGAACTGAAAGGAAAACGTCAGAGTGTCTTTGAGCCAGTAAATCGACTCATTTTGACGGATTGAAATATTCGCTCGCCTGTCGCATCATCAGCATTCAGCAGGCATACTGCTGAGTATATATTCCTTTTGATAAGGGATTTTTCGATGGCAGAGGAATTGAAGAATCCGGCCAGTAAAAATTGCGCTGCCAATTATCGCTGCAGAAGGATAACTCTTGCCAACCGCTGTTTCTTTGGGTTAAGAAGGCAGTTGAGTGTGGAATGGCTCTCTCCCGAAACCCCAAGCTAACCCAATACAAGACCTTAATCATCCCAGTCCTGCTGTACAGCGCTGATGCATGGACTTTATTACAAGAGGATGAGGATATTCTGGGTCGTTGCGAGCGTGAAATGCTTCGCAAAAGCCCTGTTTCCGTTGATGGGTTGTGGAGAACGAGATCCAACAGCGAACTTTACAAGATTTACAGTGACGTTGACCTATAGTTAAGAAGCTGCAGCTGAAGATGGTTAGGACATGTAGAGCAAAAGGACAACAACGATCCGGCCCTCAGAGCCCTCGAATCCACCCCAGAGGTACGACGCTCAAGGAAGACGTCGCCTTAGGTGGCGCGCACAAGTAGAACACAACCACAATCAACTTGGAGTGCGCAACGGAAGGAAGCTAGCTAAGGAACGGGTTACTTAAAGAGGTTCGCCCCGAACTGTAGCACCATCTAAGCAAGTAAGTAGTAGCACTTTCTTGTGCGGTTTCTTAAAATCGAAGGTCTATGCCAAGGCCTCAATCGACCGATGACCTTAAAGTCAACCTAACCAATGCCATCGCGTCTATGCGCCAAAGCCTTCAAATGTTGGACGATTCGAATCCGTATATTCCATACTTAATAGCTGTTGGAGTTTAAACTTAATTTGAATTACGAATATTAATAATTTATTGTTCAAATAATTGTAATTTTGCCCATGTGAACGCTATTTACAATAACTTGTCAAAATTAGGTCTAAACTTTTTTTTTCTGTCACTTTAATGACATTTAACCTATGAATTTGTTCTTTTGAGAGAATTTCGTTTAAACCTCACAAATAGTTTTCTTTATTCCGTTTCCACGCCGACCCGTCCTTATTAAAAAAAAACCCTTAAATGTAGTTATAAATAAATAACAAAAGCTTGTCATAAAAACGTTTTTAATCTTAGAATTTACTATCATAAATCATAATAATGATTATCGCTTAATTTAAAAATGCAAAAAGCAGTATCTTTACCTTTATTTAATTATTTCTTTAAGAAAAATATTTTTCCCCCTGGGCGGACAACTTCCTTACCACCGTCATGGGAGCTGCCAGATTGGTTATCGCTGGAAAAAGAGTCAATAGGAAAACAAACAGAGCACGGTTAATGTTTTTTTAGGTATTTTTTATTCTTTTATACGTAAACAAACTTATATTACAATAAATGCAGATAAAATGAAAAGTTACGTGGAAAGTCAGTTGCAAGTCTGTATGCAGTTACATTGAACATCACAGTGATTAGTTTCTCGTAAATGGAAAATAACAACTGTATTCATCGGAGAGGAACAGTAAACTTGCTTTCCATAGTACCTGTACCTACTTTTATTCAAAATGTATAAATATATTTCAAATTTTGTTTATGCTTCCCAGAACGCTCTCATCAGGAACACTTTGCATAATAAGTTCTGCAAAGGATGCTCTAAAATGACAAGACAGAGCACAATGCTTGTTGCCAATGGATGATAGGGATTTCGTTGGTGACGCAGAGGAAAGGATTTCCTAGAATTGGTGCACAATTTTGTATCACTTGCAGATGAAAACTTCAAAAGCTGCCTGCAAACTTATTTTAATTATCTCAAGGTATCGTACCAATCATGCAGTACCTTGTGAAGGGAATGCAAAATATTCAATTGATCTAAATGTAATTCCAATTATTATAGGTATATTTTGGGAAGATACATTTTTTTTTTGTTTGTGCATAACTCCATGTACTATAAAAAAAAAAAATAATTAATTTAAATTAAACATTGTGTACGTATGTCGTAAACTAAGTTTACAGAATTAATAAGGCAAATGATAAGAGAACCCAAAGAAACGAGGGATGGGAAAAGAGGGTAAATATTATGTCAAAATGAGTAGAATATATAGGGAGACTAAGGAAAACTTTAAATCTAATAAACGAATTTATGCATAGCAGCATTTTGCGACTTCATGGGTCAATACAGCAGCAGAGCGTGGGTCATGAGCGACGTAGTTAAGATGGTTATGTTACCAGAAAATATGACCAACAAGTAACATTTTAGACACATGCAAGGTAACATTTCCCATTTAGGAATATTCATATCTTGGAATTTTATGTCTACACAGGTACGTCATTGTGTCAAAATGGGTCTTCAATGAAGCATTATGTCCGCAGAGTGTAAAATGTGTGGAGATGTGTGTTCCTGCACACAATTCCTATTAACTAACAGTGTACCATTTTTTTTTTTTAAGTTTTTGTTACACACAGCGACGAAACTATGCCCAAGAATTGGTATAAAACCGACCGGCCAACATAGATCACTGGTTGTTTTTAATTGACTAAAAATGTAGTTTCATCAAATGTTGTATGTACGTGGTTTAAAACAATAAATTTATTTCAGTTTTTGAACACATTTGTGTGAGTTTTATTTTAAGTTTTTCAGGCACATGAATTAAAAGCTTTTTTATTGGTCATCAATTATTGTTATTTAAGAGTTACTGCATTTGCTTCATTTGGATTTTCCACGTCCGCTTCACAAATACGTTTGTCATCCCGAACTGCAATTTTAACTTTTCTGCAAACAAAATTTTAAATCTTGAATCAGGTCCATTTTTTGTGCATCTGCAGTTATATCGATTTCTCCGGAAGTTTTCAACAAAATTCGATTCGATCTTTGACCAGTACTAGTATCCCAATTTGCTGGAACAACTGAATAATAAAGACCCATTTTGTCCTTGCTCATAACCACTTTGAGTGACATGTTGATCAGTATTTACACTTCTTGACGTTTTGCTTTTTAGCACGCAAATAAGAACAAATTTCTAAATAAGAACTTCTTTTCAACACAAATTAAACGCTATTCTCGATTAGGAAGTTTGTGGCACACAAAATAAACACAATTTTTTTTTTTTTTTTTTTTTTTTTTTTTGTTTTTACCATCATCGAGGACACACAAAACACTACGTTCTCTTAGTGTGACCTCTCAGTAACGCTTTACACAACTGTTGTTTGTTGCGCGACTTAGCGTCATCTACCGATCTTCAATCTTATAGATTACTTCAAATATTAAATTAACTTAATCAAAATCCAATGAAAAAACGCAATTTTTAAAATCTAATCTGGATAAGCAAAAATCAATTTCATTGCAGAGATCATTGAATGTGCTTATGCACCTTGAAATAGGCTCATTGATACCATAATTGGTTGTGTGCCTTTCTGTATAAAATAAGCTTCTAACCCGCAGAGACCTCTGGGGAGCATATATATTTAAAAGATAAAGCAATTCTGGTGACTTAATATGATAATTAATAATATCGCGAACAAACATGACAGAAGTTACAGTGCGTCTGAAACTGAGGGTTTGCAAGAAGACTAAAGTGCATCTGCTGTCATAATTAGGAAGCTCATCAAACACATATAATTTACGAACCGCGTATCTCGTGAATTTCTTCTGGACTCTTTCGAGTCTAAGTTTGTGTAAGGCATATGGTGAATCCCAAATAATTGATGAATATTCTAAGTATGGCCTGACTAAGGAGCAGTAAATAACCTTAAGGCTATGTACATTACTAAAGTCGTTACTATTACGCATAAGAAAGCCCAACAACGAGTTAGACTTAGCAATGGCGTAATCGTAATGCAAATTAAAATTTAATTTATTGTCAAATATGACACCAAGATCTTTTACCTCATCATGACGCTGAAGTCTAAGATCATTTATAAAATAATTATGAAAAAGGGGTGCAGCAATACGGTAGGCCGTAAACACCTTGCATTTAGAAACATTAAGTTCTAGAGCATTACGATTACACCATTCCGATAACTTATTAATATCTGATTGAAAGCGAATACAATCAGAAGTATTATTAACCCGAGAAAACAACTTCAAATCATCAGCGAATGACAAAACTTTACAGAATTTAAATATTTCGTGGACATCGTTAATAAATAAAATAAATAGCAGCGGGCCCAGATGACTACCTTGTGGAACGCCCGACGTAACTTCAATTACACGAGAAGTAAAATTATCGACCCTTACCATTTGCCTTCTATGGGTTAGGTAATTAACGAACCATTTTAGCATTGAGGAATGAAAACCCAACGATTTTAGCTTAGCCAAAAGTAAGGTGTGATGCACTCTATCAAAGGCTTTTGTGAAGTCAGTGTAGAGTACATCGACCTGTACACGTTTCTCAAAACTATTAAAAATGTAATTCGTCAACAAAGCTAAGTTAGTAGTACAAGATCTACCACGAACAAAGCCATGTTGACTACTAGAAATAATTTCTTTTACCGCGAAATAGAGTTTGTCTTTAACAATACTTTCAAATAATTTAGGTATTGCCGAAAGCTTAGATATAGGCCTATAGTTCTCCACCTTTTGCCTTAAACCGGTTTTAAAAATTGGAATTATAAAAGAATATTTCCATTCATTAAGAAAATCACCAGAAACAAGAGACTGGTTAAAAATTATTTTAAGAGGAAGAAAAACGGAAGACAAACGTCTTTGGTACGAATAAATCAAAACCAGAATTTAATTTATCCAAAAATATATCATAATTACCTTTGAGATCGGGGGATTTTAGCATTTCAACCCAATCAAAATCATTTAAATATCCCTGCAGTGCACTGAAATTGGTTTTTGCGAAGTTATAAGATAACGCGGTATCATTACTACAACGTTCACCAGAAAAACTACGAAAATTAAGCTCTAAAAGTAAGGCTTTATGATGGATTTTATTGGAATCAATAACATCCAAAGCCTCTGAAATATTATAATTAATTTCATTATTAATAAAAATTAAATCTAAAATTCTATTAAGAGAATTACGAATAAAATTTATTTGAAATAAATCCAAAGAAAGAAGACCATCAATGACTATTTGTTCATAATCATGTTTAACGTTAAAAGGTATTAAATTCGCATCACCATCTACATTTCTCCATGTGACATCACCAATATTAAAGTCACCCAATACACAAGGTATTTGAGTAGCTCCAAGACCACTGACAACACGAGTAATGCCTTCAATGTGTTTTTCATACACACTAAAAGCACTACCAGGAGGAACATAGGAGACGCAAACATACAACTGATAACACATGTTATGTAAATCAATACACACACACATCTGTTCAACATCTACCGACCGATGCCCCAATGTAATCTGCCTACTTTGAAAAAGAGATGACACAGCTATTAAAACTCCCCCACCTCTCTCGCTGCTTGTTCGGCAGCGATCATTTCGGTAAACCACATACGAAGCATCGAAGATCTCAGCCGAAAAAATATGTGGGTGCAGCCATGTCTCCGTTAAGACAATAATATCATATTGATGGTCAGAGAGCGCAACAAAAAGCTCTTTTGTTTTTGTTCTCATACCACCAATATTCTGATAATAAACGGAATACGAAAAATGATTGACAACGGACGTGTCTTGCCGCCGCAGAGAATCACTGTTTATGTTTTGGCTTCTGCAAGGGGCAAGACAACTCCGTTTTTTGTCAAAAATTTCTTAACGCGAATACCCGACGGCCAAAAGGAAGAATCTAATGCGCGGGCGATGAATTCGTCCGGTAATTTAATTTTGAAATTTATAAAATGTAACTTGGTTAAGTCAGCGGTCGACTTAACCAGTTTATAACAAACAATTTGGTCACTCGATATGGCCAATTTATTCGAAATATAATTCCGCAGTGCAATTTCACTAGTATCCACATGAAAACCGGCAGCATGCAGCTCCATTGGAGGAGTCGCAACTAAATCAAACGCGGTATTAACCGAACCAATGGAAGGTTTTATTTTTTTCGGGCGTTTATTCTTTTTACGCGGTTTTTTTTGCGATACTTTGCTCAATAATGCGGAGCCTTCGGAGGCATTTTCCGTTTCCACAGACGGCGGCTGTGAATTACTGCAAACGGGTATGTCATTGAAAGAAACACCCGTGTCAGCAGAACAACTTTTATCCGGCGGCAAATCCGAAGCACAGTTTTTTTGCGAGGAATTACATTTCAACTCCCGAATCTCTAACTTAACCAAACTTAGTTCATTTGTTAATGCACTAAGTTTGGAAATTAATCCAAGTAAAGGCATCCCACTGCAGATTTTGCACTTGTAGCAAAGTCCATTATTTGTCTTCATCAGCTGGAGGGCCGCTTCGGAAAGCATCACACATTTGGTGTGGAATTCCCTGGAGCATATCCCTCCGCAAATGATGGAGTCACCAGACATTATGCCAGTACCACAAATATCGCAGGTTTCAACCATATTGGGAGCAAATATTAAAAATGCAAAATTAAAACAAAAAGGAAAAAATAAAAATAAAATTATTAAAACGACAATAGAAAAAATTTGCGGTAAAATAAATAAAACGACTAGCGGCGTGTTCACTGAGCAAAGCTTTTGAGAGAACAATTCCCAATTACAAATATTTAATACACAAATAAGAACGAATTCAGGATTGGGAATATTATACTGTAACCACTATTCCCAAATAGGAATTTGTTAGATATCCATTTTGTATTTCAAAAAACAAAATGCATATGGAAATTAAGAAAATTTGAATTTATTACAGTTTTGGTGGATATGGTATAATTAAATAGAACAAATCGTTACTATTATGTCTATATAGACAGATGATAGATTTATTTTAAACTGATTTTATTAAGCTCCTTATCAGTATTTAAAATAGCATAAACAATAATAAGAGAGATTTATAATTAAATACAGTCGAACAAACAAAACTCGAACCATCACTTGCCACAAACAAATTGATATAAATATGTACATTCAACTCTGTATTTTATTTTGTCTTCCTCTTATTTTTCAAAAATTCAAACCAATATACAAACCTAGTTAGTTATGTGTTCTAACCCCTACTAACAAGAAATTTGACAATTCTTGTTCACTCATACGAAAATCACGATTTTCTGCGCGGTATGTATATTAGGTTATGCTTCTACAAACGCAGTGCCCCCGAAAGCGATGCATTATAAAACAAACTTGTAAAAACACGCAGAATTTGGGAATTCCTCCTCAGAATTCGACTTATCGAAGGTGACGCCAAATAATCTCTTCGAGTTATCAAGACATTCGAGTAATAGAAGTTCGAGTTATCAAATACAAATTACATGTGAATTTTAGTCTTGGCGATATTGCCAACCTATTTTATTCGAGTTATTAAATATTCGAGTTATCGAAGTTCGACTTATCGAGGTTCGACTGTATAGATTATTTTGTAAGGATCAAGGTTTTTTATCGACATACTTCCATTAGTAACATTTCAAGGCAAAATGATGTCCCCCATAAAATTTCAGTAGCTGTTTTCTGTTTAATAATGATAATGAAATGTTTGATCCAGTCTAAATATATTTTTGGTTCAAAACACAAAATGAATGACATCGTAACATCACAAATTATGTGGTATACATACACAATAATAGAATTAAATATGAATAAGGCATTTTTCCCAATTTGTGTTGAAAATTTGTTATGGCCACACACTTTATTGATACGTGAAGAATGCAAACGTAACTGCGTCAAGTAAATGTGTCGACTTAGGCACAATACTTGACTTTTTGGGCTGAAGTTGTGTGTTCAAAGATGGTATATAGGATTTGCGTCAAAAACAATTCCTACTTTGTGTTGCGCCACTTCCAAAAGAACTGTTACTTCGTAGTTTCGAAACATAAGTTCCTAAGTCGGATCACGAATTGACACCAGAACGTCGCCAGGCCTAAAATGTGTATTCGAATGCTATTTGGGCTCCCTTCATTCCAAAATCCAAATCCAAAATCAGATGAAGAATCAAAAAAAAATTAAAAATATATTGTCGTTACAAATAAGACGAAGGCGCTGGTGCAATGGCTTGGTGGTTAGTGTGTTGGACTACTAAGCGAGGGGTTCCGGGTTCGATCCACGAAAAAAACCCAAATTCCATCTTAAGTTTTTTTTTTCACTTCCACACCTCTCGTGAATGTCAGTAAAACATCCTAGAGTATAACTGGACTCGCCATAAAACTGTAGGTCCTTTCCATTCGTCGCCAAAATGAAAAACTTACATTAACCGAATGGTTGTGAGAAGATGGGCCTTACTTTCCTTTTCCTTTTCGATCGTTTTTTATTTACTACCTAATTTAAATAATTGAAAAATACACAATAATTAAAATTTAATGTTTTTATTTTAAGGCAGCCATTTGTATGGTGATATTATATATTTTCTTTGTAATAAAGGTGTATCCATTCGCTACGAATAATTTTTACTACTCCATTTGCAGTCAGCGAGTGTTGTCTTAATTTCAGAAAATAATTACAATAATTATATATATATAATAATTTCACATCCTATTCTAAGCGGACCATCCGTAATGCATACTGGGCACATTCCGGCATGTTTACTTGGAGTTCGATTTCGAGTTTGTTTACTCGAAACCAGATTATAAGAGAAACTGAATTTCGCATTAGAATTAAGTATTGAGTTCAGTTCAATATCGATCTGAACGAGAACGGAGCGTTTCAATTTAGTTGGTCTACTACATGATAAATTAATATGTTATTATTACAAGCTAATGTAAATTTTAAAACATAAGTAATTCCAGTGTTGGTAAGAAGTTGACAAAACAAGAAGTTTACAAGAAGTAAACAAAACTGAAGAACAGCGTTAGAGTCAAAATTCAGATACACTGAGTGTCCACTAGTGTTTTTGGGACTTCAACTATTATTTAAGTAGGTATTGCCAAGAAAATCGCCAAAATGAAACTCAAGCAGCAGAGGTTCTAGCCTACCTCTTATTTGCTCTCTTATCACCACACTATGCAAAGATAGGTCTTTATATAATTCATAAAATGATTTAGTACTTCGGATATTTGTTTAGAAAGTACGATGTTAATATCTTCATATTTTTAAGAAATAATAATATAAATATTTAAACAAGTGTTTTTAGTATTTAAAATTAACAATTCGAAATTAATTTGAAGCATTTACAGTGAACTTTAAAAAGCAAAAGTTGAGATATAAAAAATGTTCATGGTCTGGTCTTAAGAAACATTTTTCGCTGCTTCTTGGTTTTTCTTAGTCCTACATCGGGAAGAAATATATTGCGCGGTACTCATAACCATCTCTACACTCAGAAAAATATCGCAAGCTTAATTCTATTCTGATCAGGCTTATTCCTCATTTTCTTCATTCTTACGTGCTCAATCTCAAAATAAATCCAATGATTCTTAAAACAGTAACAAAAATCAAAAATCAAGCAAGCCCAAATAATTTTAAACTTACATAATGGATTAATGTGCATATCAACTAAGATCTAAACGATCATGTTATACAAATTTGTATTCTAAGCCGCACAATGTAAAACTTGAAAGATGGATAGAAAAAGTTCATTCATTTCAATTGATATCTCGTACAGCTTACGTATTTCCGTAGTTAAGTGTTCTTTCAAAAAATAAAACAGTGGAAAATTGTACTAAAGTGCATGTGATAACAAAAATTGTTTAAATAATAATATTAATTTAATATTAATCGAATTGTAATACAAAATATGTCTTATTTTAATACTCCACCCTTACATTTGTAGCCATTAAATAATGGAAAGACATATTTAAGATTTAAGTCCATTTAAGCATTTTTGTTTCAATAAATAAATATGATTTTTTAATAAATAAATTGATTTATTTTCTTAAACAGGAATGTGACGGAGTTGATAATAAATAAAAATAATACTGTTCAATTTTAAATTGGGATATGACATTTTTGAAGCATTATATAACTATAACTTGTTCTTATTTAAATTTTTGTAAGTTTATTTCAAGAGTTATTATTCTGAAACTTTAGGGATCATTATTCTAATTGCTGATAAATAAGTGAAAAATAAGGCGATTTTGCGCTTAATTTAAGCTCACGCATTCTTCATTGCGTTATATTTAAGAATATATTAGCTTAATTTAAGTTTATACAACGATTTAAATCAAGTGGTTGCTTTCTTCGAATGAAATGATTTTGGGCTTAATCTAACCTTACACGTTCTTAATACTATTATAAAACAATCCTAAAATGAGATTTAAAGTTAAACAAATACTCAAAGTTAGATTTTTGTATTTGGATTACGAATTTCCAAGCTTAACAAACTTTCGTCAACGGGTTGGCTTAATCTGACACTGATTATCTTTTTATGTCGTTTTTACCCTGAGTGTAAGTGCCTACAAGTCTAATTTTACAAAGTTTTATCTGCATTTGGGAACAACACGTTTGAACGGACAATTTTTAAGACCGAATATTAAATCTCGAAATTTCGAAGGAGAGTGGAAGATCAGAATGAAAGAGCCCTTAAATCAATATTTTCAAAGAGCCTGAAAAAATGTTGATTTTATTTGGATACCAAAAATAGGTTTCTAAGAAATATCTCGGACCTTCTTCGTATAGGATGATGTCCCGAAAAGAGATGCTGGCGTTTGTAGCCTTTCCAACCACCGAAGAGTGCCACTTAAACAAATTCAATACAATTTTCGTGAGAGGAGACATTTGTACATAGGAACATACCAAACACAAATTAATTTAATTTTTAATCTCAAGATTTAATTAAAGAATCTACGAACACGTTAATAAGAGTGAAGCGATTTTCTAAGTCTTATTTACTTCCGAACATAAAATTTAAAATTTTTTATATTTAATAATTATACTCTTAGTATAAGAAGTATACTCTTACTGTGTTAACATGTACTCAATTAACCTTAACCTAAAATCTAAATGTACCCAGCCTTACATATTTTTCCCTTAAAACCTATAATTTAAAATATTTTTTTTTTAAATGATTATATTTAGCATAAAGCAGAATTCAATTAACTTTTAGTCGTTGGAAAAATTTCTCTGCATGAACGGCTGCGTTTTTAATTCAGACACTTAAAGGTTGAGCCAAAATTTCCCGTAAACTATCAACCTTCAAAGACCTAATCAGGCACATTGTTTCTATGCTTTGACGGTTAAACAATTTCTAATACATAAATTATAAATATCTTTAGAATTTTACTACCTACCCCACTCATATAGATTGCCACCGAACTGTTTGTGCTCGATTCGAATGATGTTAACATTTTCTCCCTGAGGCTCTATTTGACAAAATGTCCTCTTCGTTTTAGGTTGTAGTTCGCGGTGAACCAAGAACCCACATAAAAAGGCCCTTCAGTTTCAGAACGAACTGTACGTTCACGGAACTAAGTTCATTTTACATGTGAAACAAAAACAAATTCCGTCACGTAATGCTCGTTCACGGACGACGCGATTCGACCCCTGGTCTCCAATGGTTGATGTTCTCCTCTAAATGTGCTCCCCGCATTTGGCAACAACTTTATCTATATTGGCTAGAATCAAAGACTCGACCGGGCCGAAGCGCTAATGTCTCCGCTACATGTCCTAGCCATCTTAGACGCAAAAGATTTCTTTTTTCGGAAAAAAGTTCGGATGGCATCGATGAGATTGATAAAAGATTCATCTTTGCTAAAATAACGAAGTAAATTGCGACTGCCACTTACTTATTATTCTATCCTAAATTATATTTCTGACAGGTGGTGCCAGTTGCGGGGTAAAAATAGGCGCCAACGCATCTATGTTCCTGTGTAAATGGTGGGAAATCCAAATCGTCGCATCCCTCAACCTAAAAATATGCTTTTCCTGAGACTGGATATGATTTTTCAAATTCCCCGAAATTCCATCCACCAGCCAGAAATTTGTTCACCTGCATAACAACTCGAATATGGACACCTATAACCCTCGCATTACTAGGTACGAAAAAACTTGCTTCCCACAATTTTTGAAAACAACGTTCGCTTGAAGTGCACCCACACATTAGGAGCGTCTCATTCCATGAATTCAACTCGAGTATCTTAACCACAAAAACTTTATTTTGCAAGCAACCACCGATATACTAACCACATTCTCCAATAGCTTCCTTCAATATTGCCGTACTTAGGTTAACTTCAACTTCATTTCCTAAACAATTCAGCTACACTTTATGCCTACCTTCGAATGGCCTCCTCCGTAGTCGTAGTACAACGTCCTGTGTGTCCTACCTCCAATAAAAATTAACGATTTCTTCTTGCCTGTCCGACAGGTGTACAATTTCAGATATGCAGCACAAAAAAGTGGCAAATCGAAAGCCGACGACGAGCGAGGGGGTAAGCAGGCGCTAGCCGCCGAACCGGGGATGGGTATTGAAATATTTTCAATTTGTATTGTAGCAAAAGTTCACGATAATAGTAGTGTGGTGTGGCTGTGCCTGATGGAGGTGGATAGAGCCAAAGAGGTTGGCGCTGCAGTATTCCACACCAACACAGTCGCCCGCACATGAATGCGTCGTTGGAGGGAAGCATTAATGAATACGTAATGCGTACGTTATGCCCCGCAAAGGGACAGACTTGGAAAACGGTATGCTCCTTCCACACAGTTCATTCACTCCACTCGACTGGATTCCGGCGGTCGTGGAATCCTGGGCACTAGTCTCTATATTCAGCGCTTCTCCTTAATTTCCAGGCTGTATTCTAGAGCTCCCCCAAGCAGCATGCGCACTGCACACAGAGACCCGAGAGACTGGCTAGAGAGCACAGTTTGAAAATGAATTTCCATTCAAATGCCAGGCTGCATAAATGTAACGGCGCACAAGTTCAAATACTATACGAGCGAGGAGTCGAAATCCATTTTAAATTGTGTTTCTGGACGGCCGACAGTCACGACACCCCAGAGAAAGGTCCACACTAACGCGCTCGCATATGTGCATTCAAGCTGGAGTATTAAAAATGCAGAAGGTATACGTGTAGCTATCGCACATTTCCTAGAAATTTTAAGAATGGATTAAGGTTTCCTGCGACCTGCGAGTTGGTTTTTTTTCCAACTGGGACTGGTGTTTTTTGTAATGTTAAGTGATTCACTTGAAGGAATCAGACCAAATGGGGGCACAAGTGCTTTTCCCTATATGAAGTGAGCGAAATAGTTTTGTCTATTTCATTTCCAGGAATAGCAATTTGTGAATCTTAGGATGAATGCTAATGGCCGGGGAGTGGGTGGTAGGTCCCTTCGACGACGTGAGTGCCTTCCGTGTGGGCAGAGCAGTTGTAATACTTGTCAGTGATTGTTTTGCTAATGGAACTAACGATTGGTTTGAAGCTCTGATAGACAGGGAGGACGAGTAGGCTGAATTTTTGATTACCCTCAACGGTATCAAAGCCTTATGAGCTTTAATGAGATCGTTTTCCTACGCTTTTTGCAGTGATTTTGATTGTTTATTTTAGCGGTCACGGGTTATTTTTGAAAACGGTGTACTATGCGTCCTTAGAGCCAAAAAAAAAAAGAAGAAGAGAATTAACAGGTCATACAAGAAGCTTGCACTATTATGTGGAATTTCAATCTTTGGACCAAAGGAAGAGAAGGAAAATTCCACCCAATCAAAGACTGACTGAATATATAGAGGGAAATTAAATATATAGCAGTGAACATTCGAAAAACTGCGGCAGTATAATATATTGCAAGGTCAAGTGGACCCTCCATAGCTCTCGGTCTACAGCCACCGACTTTAAATCTGAAACTGGAGTTTTATTGAACAAATAATTGACATTTTTGTATCTGTACCTCAAAAAATAGTACATCGTTCGTAAACTGTACAAAGGCTTGGTCAAAAGTACGAATGGCGTTCGTAAATTTACAAATGACGTATTGTTAAGATGGTAACTTTAACAACGCAAAAAATATTGATAAATAAATGGATTCGTAAATACTTGACGACAGAATTTTTACATTTTACGATTGCATTCGTCGTGTTTATTACTGTTTGTTTGTAGATTAGGCGAATGTGTATATATTTTTTTTCGTTCCATTGTGTGCTTAAAAATTCAAACGGTTTCCTAAAATGTAATTACGATTTCGTGCATATAACGATTTTTTTTTTAATTTTATGTAGGTTTTCGTGTAGCAATTTCTAATTGGACTGGTTTTGTTTGGCTTTTGGTGCGTTGCAAATTGCTTTTTTTTTTTGTAAAAAGCTGGGTGGTGGAGTTAGCCTGAGTTGCAATCTACGGGTAGATCTTTTAGAACATTTTAGTTCATTTTTAATAATTAATTTTTTGCAAGCTGGACAATAAAACAAATCTACGTGGGGTGCCGACCATCGTTGTTCTGGCGAAAATTTTGAGTTGAGCCATTTTGCAAAAGTTTAGGCAACATTAGTCTCATGAGTTTTTAGTAGTTTTTTAAGAAAATTAATGCAAAATTTATGTATCCATTCCGTAGTTTATGTCAATAAATACGCGCTGGACGCGTTCACTTGGCGAATCTTTTTAACCAGCGATTGTTAAGTGACGGCGTTCAGTCGTGTCAATTCTCATTTTCTGATTGCTTTTCGTTACCATTTTTTTTTTTTGAGAAAGTTATGTTAAAGTTTTGAGAAGATGTGAGACATTTTTCTGTTTGGCTCTGAGAATTGAGCCAAAGTTGAAATACCAGACCCAAATAACCCATTTGGGTACTTCAGCAGAACACTTATTCTCTGCACAGTTGATGGTTTTAAATCACTATGACGGGCATATTTTGTACGAATATTGCGGACTGTAGCTGACAAACCTTCATTACTTTTAAAATATTGCTCAACAATGAAAATGCGTCGTTCTCTCGTATAGCGCTCCATTTTTACTAACCTCGAACTGTCAGCTGTCACATTGACATCTTTTTTTTCCGTTGGCATCACTGTACTATCAAATGGCGCAAAATTCAATTTATGCGTGAATTTATCATCATTTTTCGCAAATTAACCAACTATCCCTTATATTTAATAAATTTTCAATTTATTAAACAATATTAAACAAAGTACAGTAAGACTTCGTCTTTTATAGTACAAAGAGGGTTTGAATGTAGTAACAAAGTTCTTAAAACTAAAAAGAAACAAATTGTAGTGTTATACCTAACTTAATAGAGAAGAAAGTAAGATTAGATACAAGAAAAAGTTAAGAATAGAGAAACAAAGATGCACCATTTAGTTAACTAGCAGATGCCAGTTGAAATAAAAAAAAAACATGTCTGTACCGAACAGACCTTACTCCTAGCTTCTCTTTCTTACATCCATTCGTCTTGTGTAAGTTTTTCATTTTTGTTGCGGATGGAAGAGACCTACAATTTTTTTGATTGAGAAGCTCATTTGTGACAGTTTTACTCGCGGAAAGTTGTGCAGTGGAAAAAAAAAACGTAAGACGTAATTTGTGTTTTTCCGTGGATCCCTCTTTTCGTAGTCCAATACACTAACCACTAAGTCACTGGGCCTATTTTATTTTTTACAACTGATTGATATTCCAAATTCAAAATTTTGACCAAAACAAGTCACCATACTTCTGACATTCGATGGAATTTCTAAAGCTTTCCGCAAACTCTCAACTTTTATTCAAAAATTCCGTTACATTCAAGGTTAGGAGGGGAGGCGATTCGTGCCGTAAGCTGTGCTGATTTAATTTCTGAAATCACCTAAATTAGGTTATAGCCATCATAAGGAAATTGGCTTTGACCTTTGCTTTTGTTGAATTGCGAGAGTGGATTAATTTATTAGAAAAAAATGCGAATTTCTGATCGGATGAAATTTTACGCGATTCGATCCAAAGTAAAGAATACATGCAAACAGAATCTCAGAAGCGGCGCGTGAATGTCTTTCTTTTACATAAAGAGAAAGTTAGTTTATTATGAGAAGACATTTTTTAAATAGCGGAGATGTAAACAAATATCACACCGTGTGCTGTCACAGCTCTGTCGAACGTATTGCAAAACCAATACTTGCATTGTTTTCGTACTGCTATTCGCTGTTTTGTACTGCATTTTGCTTTTGCTATTGTCCTTTTGTATAGCTTTTTGTCATTTGTTGAGCATAGATAATGAAGTTTCGAAGAAACAGCAAAACTGGCGTCACTTTTCCCATGTAGGATAGGTAGATTTCCATATGTACTGTTTGTACAGCAAACCAAATCATAGTGTTCGTTACTAGAGCGAAATTATTTCGTGGGAGCTAGATAAAAATGCGTCATGAAGGAACAAGGAAACATATTTAGCTCCGCTTGTTTGCGGGAACCGTGTTTGACAATTTGTTTAGCCACTTGGTTAATTCTCTGAGATCAATCATCTATGCCAATGACGAGAGAAGGTAGAGGGTTATTACTTGTTACTCGTTATTTTGCTATCGACAACGTAGAATGCGAATGGTCCCAATAATTGAGACGCAAAATACTAGAAGGAACCTTTTAGCTCTGCTTGTTTTCGAGAACGTTGTTTGACAATTTTTTAGCCATTTGGTTAATTCTCTGAGATCAATCATCTATGCCAATGACGAGAGAAGGTAGAGGGTAATTACTCGTTACTCGTTATTTTGCTATCGACAACGTAGAATGCGAATGGACCTAATTGAAACGTTGAATACCTGCAGGAACCGGAAATTAATGAACACAACCCTGGCGGACATTTATTTACTGGTTCATTATTTATTGCTTAATATTTCCCCTTTTAAATAAGAATTTGGTAGTTGGTACTTGAATTGCATTTTTTTGCAAGTGCAGATCCACTTTTGGAAGTTGTTCCCCTTCAGATGGTCGAAAACTAGTTTAGAAACGATGCTCTAAGTAAGTATTTATCGACACACGTGCCAATGGGGAAATTCAGTGGGGAAATCACATTTACATGGCGCGTTTATCGTCCCCTGTATAGTGGCAGCAAAAACCCATCATTTATGTAGGTATCAAATTGAACTTTTTGCACAAACATAATTCATCACTCAGTCAGATATGCAAATTGAGATTTATGTCGGCAGGCATCGGCAGCAGGGTGCCTGACCTGTTTTTGCTGCTTGATGCGAACAAAAACTCTGTTTGTGCTTCCTCGCGCATTCTTAATTAGAGAAATTCCAGCTCAGCAATCAGTATGCAAAAGCGGGCGAAAAAATAACAAAATATTGAATAAATTATGTCTCCGATCGGGGCGACTAGCGCAGTCGATGAATATTTGTCCAATTTATCTTTCATTCTGAACTGAACTGAACGTTACCGGTATTCTGCGATACCGATGACCTGTTTCAAAATCCATTTGACCCCTTGCAGTGTTTGCTACCAGAGTATAAAAGGTCTTAATCCACTTTGAATTGGGCTTAGTAGATAACGGCAGGCCATGAAGAGAACGGTTCGTCGTGTAGTGGGGATACTGCTGGCACTTTCTTTCGGGGTGATAGGTAAATATTTTAGTTTAGTAGTCGCGGGGTTGATGACTAAGCGCGTCGTGTTCTCTTTCAGCCGAAACAGAAACACCTGTGAGGGTATTTGCAACAATCCCCAATGAAGGTTCGCTGCAAAATGTCAACACAAACGCAAGAGGCGATCTGATCTTACCTGGAGAAGGCCAGGCGGACGACAGGCCCCTATTGAAGGATGTTGAAGTTATCGGATTCATAGGCAAAAACGGTGACTTCTTCGAGCTGGACAAAACCCGAACCAGAACCATGGGGCCTATCGAACAAAGAGACAACACAGACGCAGGTATGACCATGTGTCGGTACGGGAATATAGTGGTGTACAGCGACCAGGATTGTAACACTTTCCTGAGGCCGTCCAACACTGCACCGCCAATGAAAACCGAAGAAAAAGAAGTCGAGCAAACGCTGTCCAAACCGCAGAAGAAGAAAACCCGAAGAAAACCCAATCAGACCAAGAGGAAGAACAAAAAAACTCCAGTGCGGAGGAAGGCTCTTAAGAGAAGAGGGAACACAAATCGCAGACGAAACAACTTGAACCAGAAACAGAAATCGAACCGCAGGAAAAATTCGAAGACGAAAAGTAAACAGCAAACCCGCAGACGGGGTAATAGGAAAAACAGCAAGAACAGGAAGAGGGTCAACGACGGTGAAACGCGTTCCTATGCACAGGCACAACCAATGCAATTCGAAACACTCAATGACAGGCGCTGACATTCAACCAACTCTGTACAACCAAAACGAACTTTTAAAAACTTTAAATTAAAGTGAGCATTTGATGGGTCCCAGTTGCACTATCCCCTTCCTTAAACAGATTAAGGAACAAACTCAGTTTTTTTTTTTTGTTTTGCAGTAAAAGTATTAAACAATTAAACTGGGAAAGTTTTTCTTTCCGCTGTCACGGTAATCAAGCTGGAAGCTGGCGCTATTTGTAATTTTTGTAAACCCTTAGGAATTTCCCTTGCGTATCTTCCTTTTGTGCATATATCCTTTGCGTGACCTCCTTACTTAATCGACAGTGAATGTTGACAGCAGAATTAACTGGCGTAATTTTTTTCCCTACTCAAATGTATTTCGCCCTCATACACACTCTCTGCCAGGGACCTAAAGGACAAATAAAATAATTGAATTAAATTTCAGGGTAAAGTATGTAGGTGCTTTTTATACTTGTGTTGGGTTCATTTTTATGTGCGATTCGAAACAGCAACGAAACAAGTATCACGAACGTGAGGCAATGAGAAACAGAAGAAGATGAAGCTGTATCAAATTGCCTCCTTTTGGTATAGTCTAGACACGTTTGCAGCCCCAGGCATGGTTACAAGGGTTCGAATATTAATGCAAGTTTAAATAGAATGTACGCAAATGATACGAATCCACGTAAACCCAATTAAGTTGATCTCAATGTCAGTCCGGGCGAATTAATTTGCTGCCGTACTAGCGAGATGTATCGCAGCGAAAAAGGTATGCGGGCTTCTTGCATATTCCCTTTGAATATCGTATTAATCGTTTCATTTTTACCGACCGAGTCCTGAAGATGATTGAAAGCATATGTGGGGTGGGGCGACGGCCGGCGAAACCTTTCACTTTTCAAGAGGGATTTCGTAATACAACTCCCAAAAAAAAATTTAGTTAGCTGACATTCGAGATTGGGTAGAGGACCCGACATTTTACTCCAAGTAGTGTAATGATGGTGACAGGGGTAGCCTGTGCAAAATCTACCGCGAGGAGCCATGGCGGACATGTAAACGATACATTCCAGACAGTCATTACGGCGTTAATAAAAATATAAAATAAATAGTTGGCGCAACAGGCCCGTCGGGACCATAGGCCTAGCTTCTCACAACCATTCGTTTTGTGTGAGTTTTTGAATTTTTCGACGAATGGAAGGGATCTACAATTTTATGCCGAGTCCAAACGGACAGTTGAAGAGCTCTGTCACGACAGTTATACTGTCGGATGTTTCTCAGACGTTGGCGAGAGGTGGCGCAGTAAAAAAAACCTTATGTTGGAATTTGCGTTCTTTTGGCATTCGAACTTGTGCTCGCTCGCTTAGTAGTCCAAAACAAGCCACAAGACCGGCATTTATAGGCCTTTCAAATAATACAGGAATTTCGTTAGTGCCTTATACACACATTGCATTTCAAAATCGACCCGTCCTTTTTTAAGAACCTTTTATGAAGGACGTGTTCTACCCTTCGAATAAAGTCCCGTCCAGATTTAGCAATTTGCCTTGTTCGGACAAAGTACATCAAATAATGTTAGAACTGGCAACGCCCCTTTGCCCGTAACTGCCCAAATTTTGTAAAATTTCATCATCTACCATCTCAAAGGGTGCAGGAAATAATTTCACGTTTTTATACCCTCCACAGGAAGGTATATTCAATTTGTCATTACATTTGTAACGCCAAGAAGGAGTCACCTCATAAAGTATATATATTCTGAATCAGGATCACATTCTGAATCGATTTAGCCATGTCCGTCTGTCTGTCTGTCTGTCTGTCTGTCTGTCCGTCTTTCTGTCTGTCAGTCTGTTGAAAGTACCATTGATATAGGCGAATGAAATTTGGTGAAAGGACTTCTTTTTATGGTCGTAAGGTTGTTATTAAAAATGGGCTATGTCGGTCAAGTAGTTCTGGTACAACCCATACAAAATCAATATTAGGCCCATGTGTCTCTCTGCTGTTGAAAACAGTATAGCGTCCAAACTTACTTGTTTCTTTTTCCCTTCACTTTTTTGTGGGAAATAATTTTTCTTAACACGCCCACAATTCATAAACAGTGAAAAGTGTATCGGGGGGCATGCTGCCCCCTGCAACCCCCCTGCTTGGGGTCACTGTTTGGCAGTAGGAGTAGAGATTGGGTGTATGCCAAGTTGTTATTCATAATTTTTTTATATAAGTCGATTTTGTTTCCGTTTTCTAGTTCCAGTTTTCAAATTTTATATAGGTGTTAAATAATTTCACAAAATTTGTGGTAAAATGTTTGCCCACTTTCAGTCGGAAATAACTTCACATAATAAAAGTGAAATTATTTCCCACTCAAAGTGAATTTATTTCCCTGCACCGAGCCCAGCCACCTGAGCACCAAAAACAATTTTTGGAGTTGAGGCTTTTCAAACTTCCCAGTTTAATGATCGCACTCTATTTTTCCCATTACTGATTTCGGTTTTGCAAAAAGCTTCCAACATACAATATACGTCAAATTACAAAATTTCGTGACTACTTTTGTCAGAAATGTCAAGAGCTTTAAATAATTTTGTTGCATGGAAGTCACCGAGGTGGGTTTACTATCCAGCTATATTTCGCGAAGCTACAAAAAATATTAAGTGAACTGCTTGAAGACTAGTTACGCAACTTTAAAGGTTTGTTGCAATAAAAACCGATAACATGTAGGATATAGCCAGTAAGGTGGAAATTCCCCTGTAAAAGTAACGGCCACACAACGGCAAACATGTAGTTGCCGCTTACCATTGCAATTGGAAACTGGTCACCGAATGAAACTGCCAATTGGTTTTTTTTTAAGGGATTACAAATTCCTTTCTGCATTTTGTTTATGCAAGGATGGATTTCCTTTTGGAGCAATAAAACGAGCACAGTATGTGTAGGTGGCTAGGCATGTTGTTTTAGATTGAGAATTTAGATCATCAAAAGCCCCCATTCAATCACTTATTATGCGAATTTACTTTGCATTCCGTGGATGGAACATTTGAGCAGAAGGCAATCAATTCATGTGTTTGGTAATTTTTTTGTAAGAGGATAACCCAATTTCTCAGAGTGAGAAAATTTACAGAAGCAGCTTGGATACGTTTAAGGGGATTAATTCGGTACTTTTCGCATTAAGAACAATGAGCTGTCAGTTGACTGTATTTTATGGGGCTACAGGGTAATTATTTCAGCTAACTTTATTGGGTGTTTTGGCGGAATTACATTGCTTTTCACGGCTGTAAACAAAACGAAATCTTAACATCGCATTTTTCCCATTCCTGTTGCCCGGGAATCAATCTTGTTTTTAGTTCCATTTGCGGCATAAGCTTTCATCCATTTTAATTTATCTGTGCGTATTTGAAGAGTGTGCAGGCTTTTAAGATCTCAATAATTTAAAGCGCAAAGACTCTGTATTATAAAATTGCAGGGCATTTAGGTTGTATTGATACTCCGGTTAGCGCTAATGAACATCAGTTAACGCTGCAAACATTTTAATGGCCCATGGCCATCTGGCGCCCAGTGATGAGGCGGAACATTTTGTGCAGACGTTCAGTAAGTTGCTGTTGAATTTGAGAACATTTTAAGGCAGACATATTAAAAAAAAAAGAAAAAAAAACCCTCTGCATTTAATTGCCAATTCAGTTGATTTATGTTAAGGAAAATATATTCACATTGATTTATTATTAGCTCTCATAAAAAAAAAGAAGAAAAACGCTTTAATAAGCGTGCTGAGGCCATTGTATTATTTACATGATGGTAATCAGTAACTCCCGTCACCGTCAGTAACCATTCCCGTCAATTAAAAAGATTGATTACGAAAATGCTAAAATATGTAGCCATGGTAAAAGATCATTCTTAACTGAACTTGTACTTAAAGAAAGAGATAAAAATGTGTCTCGCCATAAACTCGGGCAGCGACCCTTACAACTTTAAACGGTGGGACATTTGGTATGGCTTAAAAAATAAACATAAATACATGCCATTTGTATAATATTCCTACAGGTAAGTTGCATTATTCGCAGTGTCGATATTGACACTGTTAAATTCAGTTATACATTTTTTGGAAAGGTTGACTTCGCATATTCGCATATTCAAAAAACTAGAAAAAATAAAATAGAACACCGAAAGTTATATGTTGCATTTGCAACTCTTCATATTTTGCAGGATATCCATCTTGGGGAACTTTTTCTCTATTAGTTGTCTTAAAGATAATATAAAATCATACAGGGAGGGCGCGTATCCTATGTCCGTTCCTACGTGACGCCCTGTAGCCTAAACAGCTTGACCGATTTTGAAGAGTGGGGTGTCATTAGATTCGTATTTTTCCCCGAAATGTCATTGGCTAAAAAGATACAAATAAAAGGAAGTTAATTTTAAAAACCTGACTGAATGTAAAAAAAATAATTGAAAATATATGAACAAGACACATTCAAGTACCTATACCCAACTATTTGGCAGTCGGAGGGTACTCAATATTCATGTATTTGTTAGGCTGTGTAGGTATATAGTCTCCGATTTTTAGGCATAGGTACTTGAATGTTTCTTTTTCATATCGTTTTAATTGTTTGTTTTTTACGGTGAGTCGGGTTTTTTGGTTTTTTAAATTAACTGTTTTTTAACCATGCTTAAGAATCATTTAACTTATTTTTTTAAATAATCTTACACGTATTTCAATAGACCTCGAAATTCAAGAACTATAAACAAAATTTGTTCTTCCAAAATTTGGGTTTAAACACAAGTTTTATTTTTAAATTTGAAAATTTTGTTTCGACTCATACAGTTAGGGTTTGGATTATACGGATGTAAGCTTTCATAACCGTTCTGCATAGTTTTACTGACTTTTGTTACAGTCCACCACGGTTGAAAGAAACCTCTAAATCCAAAAACATTTTTTTAATTGATGACTTCTTTAGGCGCGTTGGGCATTTTTGAAATGGGGTAAAATCATCGAACTCGCGACACCAATTTTGTGTTACCAATGTTGCGACACCAGTGTTCGTAAAATTGGAATTTAAGTTGAGAGGGTATATAGAGTCATTATATATATAGAGATATGTTTATATACAATGATAGTGTAGATAGATGTACCAACTACCAACTAATGAAACAGCGACACCTAGCAGATAACAGTCATATCATACCTCAACGAGAACAGCAGACGCCATTAATGGTGTCACAGGAAACTTACCTTCTCACTATATCGTTTGGATTGCAGTCTATGATATTTATTGTGGGGAATATGTGTTACCATATTACAAGACATTTTGTGTTATTGTTTTGGTAACCATTTTGTGAAATTAGAGTAGGAGCTGCAAACGCAGGTTATATTCACTTATGAATACTTACACACATGAATGGATGAATATCTTTGCAGAATTTGTTTTTTTATTCTCTAAAGTTAAAACAATAAGTTTTTTTGAGAAAATAAATTGACTTAGCTTCAGAGAATTTGAAAAAATAAAAGTATAAAATTCGAGCGAATTTGAGAAGGTAAGTGTCCAGTTGCAGAGCTGAGATGTAGATGTCGCTAAGTGCAGGGAATGAGTTGAACTCGCAGCACAAATATTGTGTTACCAGTGTTGCGACACGAGTGTTCGCGTTGCCAACCAATTTTGACAAAAAAAATGCCTAACTTGAGAAAAAAGATGCATTTTACAACAATAAATCAAAAGTAAAACACAAATATAAAAAAATAAACAAAACATGTTGTATTTATACAACAAACAGCTTTGAAATTTGTTTCGAATTTCATTCCACTTACCGGAAGTGGAAGGTAGAATTATTTTTTAGAGAATGACAGATGAGTGTTCGAAAAATGGACAGAGTTTGAAGGCGCAAACACATTCTTTAAGACCGATGTAACATTTAATTTTTTTTTTTGACGAAGATGTTTAAAAAATTGAAAAATTGAATCAAAAAAAAAATATTTGAATTGAATGGGAATCGTGGTTTAACAAGAGTTAGAAAAATGGAATGCTTTCAGCAGTGCGGCTACCATAAACTAAGTATTAAATACACCGCCAGCCAGCTATGCCAACTAAGGCTTAAAGGCTTGTTTTATTTTTCAAAAAGGGCATTTTAATTTTTTTTTTATATTTTTTTATGTGTTTGTTTTATATTTTTAAACATTATTAAAAAATCTGGCCAAAAAAAAAAGAATTTTATATATAACCTCGGTCATAAAGAATGTGTTTCCAATTTTTAACTCTGCCCATTTTACGGACAATTTATCTGTCAATCTTTAAAAATAATTCCAGCTTCCACTCCCAGTAAGTGGATTCAAATTGGAAACAAATTCGATAGCTGTTTATTTTTTTTTATTTGAGCTCTTTGATTTTTTGTTCCACTTTACCTAGAAATAATTTTTTTGTATTTAAGAGAGAATTTTATTTTCAAAATTTGCTGGGGCAATCTGGTTGGTGCGAGGGATATAGATGAAGTATCTACCAATTATTTCTCAAGTCAGGGATAATAAAATTCATCATAGGTATTTATATTTGGTAAGAAATAAATGCATTTGCTGCGAATTTTAATAATGAATTTGAATGTGTAGGGCTTATTGGTTGGCTTGAAAGATAAAATAGTTTTTCACCCGATTGATATAAATATTTTAATGAGTTACTCGAAGTACCTACTAATTCTAAGCAGACGAAGTCGCGGGTACCAACTAGTATGTATTATATTTCATGTGCATTAAAGGAAATTGAAGATTATGGTATAATTTTTGTAGTACATAGTAGTTTATAATAATAAATAAGAAAACACTTCCTGCACATTAAAATATTTCCTTACAATTCAAAAAATACACACATAATTCTTCAAGTTTGCACTTCTGTCGGCACTCCCAGCGTGCCATTTTTTTTTTAATATTTATTTCTTTCTTATTTTTTTCTTATAAAAAAAAAATAATACCCAAAACATTTTAGTTAATAGCCTTTTGAGATCGAACTTTTGAGATAGTCAAATGTAAGGTAGTTCTTGTACTACTCGTACATAAGTCGATCGCAAAATAGATGCACAAAACTGGCATCAATTCGCCGTTTCAAAACATAATTTTGTAGTAATTTGCAGAGAAAGTTTAGGACTGCCTTGATTTGACATTATTTTATAAGCATATGAAAACTGCAAACAATAAAACAATCTTTAGTAAGTTCGATTGGCAAACATTTCATTACTGTTTGGTAAACTTTTTACTGCATTTTTCTGGTTGTAGTTTTAGCTACAATATACGCAGACCCATCCGTGCAGCCGAGTATCAACTCGTCTTTCGTAGACCCCACCTTCGAGAAGGTTTAAGATTACAGCCAGTTGGGGAATTGATGGGATATATGCGTGGATCTAAATCCAGTCCTCTTTTGCCAAATCAACCAAACTCAGCGTGGATCTGAATTCTGAATACGCCTGACAAAGTAAGCAAACTCAAGGTTATTCACTTAAAATGATGCAAAAATAATATTTTCAATACTTTGCATTACCTATTTAAATCACAAGCACGATGCGGACATGTAGACAAAATACATTGCTTACAGTCGGAATTGGTTCGCACACTGTCCGACATGTAATTTGTAACCAGCGATGACAGATGAAGGGATTTGTAAGCTTTAACGCACTACTCTCATCAACATGTTCACACTTGACAATGCATAACCGGTAATTTTATCATCAAATGGAGCTTTACAATATTTGTCCAATGGTAAAAGTATACACAAAGAGAAAAGTAAGTTCCAATTAAACCGCAATGATTGACGTGTCGCCCAACCTTCCGCTTTTTCACTCAAGTGCTTTACGGTACACTACGTGCCAAGCGAAAGGTTCGTTCACACGTGAACACGCCACATTCAATTGACCTATGAGCAACATGGGATTTCAAGATTGACGCCACAAATATCCAGTGATTGTCATTGCGGCTTATTAATTGTCATAGCGAAAGCGAGACGCAGGGGAAATTGAAGGCGCTTAAATACGAATGGCAAATAGTTATGAATGAGCGGAATCCGCGGAATGAGAATGTTTGCCTTTGAATTTCCCCTCAAAATCGTCGCTTGCATGACATTTGATTTGAGATTTTCACAAAGTTTCTGTGTTTCGGATTATTTAAATACTTATTTTAAAGGGTGGGCCATCTAGTGGTTTCTTTTAAGTCATAGTTTATTTTGATACTGACAGATGGTTCCCGCTCGAAATCTTGACAGAAGGTCAGTATCATTACTCCGCGGAACGAGATGAGTCGCTTTACGCTTGAACAACGTTGGAAAATATTGAAAACTTATTTCCAAAGTGAGTGCTGTGTAGCCCAAACAGTGTGTTTTTTTGAAAATAAATGATTGGCTGAAATAAAGCACCCACCGCACCTAGGGATGCCAGACGTTCCCCTTTCATACAAAAATTCTGTTTGTCACCCCTAATACAAATCACTGTCCCCCTTATTAAGTCAATATTTAATAAAAGAAAACATTCAATTGAAAATTTGGCAAATATTTATATTTTATATAATATAATATATATATTTTAATATTTTTAAATAGATTCTCTGTGAAAACATCCATTTGAATTGCAAGAAAACTTTCAAAGCTGAATGCATCCACTTACGATCTACATCTCACTTCACGTGCTAAAGTTGTTCTCCTCTACGTTTTTGTTTTGTACTGTCATCTGTCTCTCTTTTAGTTTCTGTTTTGAAACCAAATTTTACTACATATATGTATATAGGTATAAAATTTATTTTTATTTCACATTTTTCTTGACTCTGGTGTTCAAAAATAAAAAAAATGTCGCCCCTCTTTTTGAACACTTGTCCCCTCTAGAAAACTCACGATGTCCCCCTTTTCGTATTTTTAATCTGGCAACCCTAACCGCGCCTGCTATAGGTACGAAAGTTTGTGCAAAAAGTTCGTGAGATGCTATGCTGGGAACAACGTTTCGGTCAACGGTGAGCGTTACAGAGCCAGATTTACCGACTTTTTTTCTTACTGAAATTGTAAACATGGATTTGGACGACCTCTGGTTCATGCAGGATGGCGCGCCGTGCCACACAACCCATGCCACAATCCAAATTCCCTAATCGTGTTATCAGCAATCTTGGTGATGTCAATTGCCACCTCGGAGCTGCGATTTGACCCCTTTGTACTTTTTTTGTGAAGAACCGATGTTATGCCAACAATCCTGAAACAATTCAAGTACTTAAGGCCAATATCATCCAAGCAATCCATGAGCTGCAGTCCGAAACCATCAACAAGGTCTTGGAAAATTGGAGTGACAGAATAAGAGAAGGAATAAGGAACAAAGTTGATAGCCACTTTCACTACACAACATATATGATTATTTTTTTTTTGGGGAAATAGTGCAGAGATGCAATGCTGTCTGTCATTTGCTTTCCAGCTTGTTGTGTATAAGCCAGGGCAATAAAATGGTAGAATTATGTAATGTATAATGAACTGTGTAACGACAAAAATTTGAAGTTATAAATCGTAGATTATGTTTGAAAAATAAACGCGTGTCCAAAAAAATAGTTCTAAATATTGTTTAAGCTAAGAACTATCAATTTCTTGTATAAGTAATAAATGTGAATATGCGGGCTGTCAAAATCATTAATATAGTGCAATGAAAAATCTATTTCGTGGATGTGGGTTGTCTATAACAAAAGCCTGTAGACGTTGATTGACATATCTTATGGTACACTCTTTACAAAGTAAATAAAATTGTACAATCATGTCTGAGTATTTTCTGAATTTCAAAAAGTGATATTGATTCCTTCTTTATATAAAAAAAAAGAAAATTATTTGTAGCAGTTTCCCCTAAATGTCAGTTTTGATGTACCATTCACGTCTGAAAGAAGCTAGTTTTTTTATAAGTAATTTCCTAATAAAGTAGATCACATTTCTGAAGAAACTTCTCTTGGAAAATAAAGTCCCTTTCAAAAAGCCAACTTTGGTCCATCTTTTAAAGCAAGGTTGCATGAAATACTGTTCCTTGAATTCGTAGCCTGCTTGTTTGGCCTCAAAGCGCATGCACCACAAGATTCTAAGTGCGGCACACTTACGAATTGCCGATGGGTAATGCACCAAAAAGTGTAACATTGGTTTTAGAGGTGAAATTTTAGTGACATTTTTGAACGCAATTCCTTCTGAGCATAGAAAACTATAGGAAAATCCTTTGAAATCACTTCTTGTAGGTCGTCTACCATTGACGATTTAATCGGAGATTTTTTTCTGAGTGTAGCCCCTTTCCGGCAGAAGGCTTTTTTAGGGAAGGCCTTAAAAAGCAAACCTAAAACCAAAACAAGCTCTGAGCGCGTCCAGTTCCAGGATATATTTCTGGATTCTGCTGATATTTTTTAATCATCGACCACACATATTGGATCGAGTCTTTATCGTTCTTCATTCGTATTAAATATACCACTTCCTTTGGCTGCTAATATAGCACGACACAGAGCAAGGAAACAACTTTGGGAAAGTAGGCCTACGGACAGAAAAACTGTAACTCTCGAACGAAACCCCTATCGATTCCAACGGTAACAACGATAATTCTCGCCCCTATAGCCTTCCCTTCATAAAACTCAACATTTACCTGAGTATCTTACCTAAAGCCAACTTCTCAGATGGATTCCCCAAAGTGTCGTTCGCCACAAAAACTCGGCATCAGCTACTCCGCATTTGATATTCAAAACAAACGCCTGCATCAGCTAAACCGAAACCATTAAGTCGTAATACGATACCTTAATGTGACCTCCTACACACAGGCAGAGAGAAAAAAAACACCTCCAACGACGAGAAACCAGCAATTATCCTCACAAACGAGCAGCCGCCGTTTCTTCGACACCTAATCCCATATACCGAACGGCTTTGAAATCAGCTATTTCCATTTCCCCCCCTCCGATATTAGTGTTCGTAATCCTTTTACACTCTCGAGTGGCCGCATCCAGAACAAAATCCACTCAGCTAGGTATACCGTATACCTATAAGAAGGATGTAAGGGAAGGCAAATTCGATCTCAAATCGAATCAACAGACGAACAATTGCTGCGCTATACGAGTAAGCCCAATTTATATAAATAAAGGAATATCGCAACGGTCGCAGAATCGGAATCAGAATCACAATCACCTATAGCCATGGCCACCATCGAGATTATGCCCGAGAAGGATAACGTCCCGCCCGAGACAAAGAACGCTTAATTCCCGTATGTGGAGCGCCATCAATAACTTGGCCGTGCCGCAATTTGCATAGATATCCAGTCTCTGGCTGGCACAAAGGGAAACTTTTACAGTTCTGCCCGAACGACAGTCACCCGGGACGAGTATGGAAATTTTCTTTATTACTTCTAAATTTGAGCAAATGATTCAATCGAAACGCACCAATGCCGACGAGGAGTAGAGACAACAAGCGGCTCCTTAAAAGGCAAACTTTCTTTAAAATTATTACGTCTTTATAATGTAAAGAAGAAGTGGAAGCAAGAAAAACATGTACCAGTGTACACACTGTGAAAAGGGGGGACCGAAAAAAAGTATATCTTTGTATACTCAGGCCTTGTCGTAAGCTCCTCAGCTCGAAAAAGAAATCCTTTATCCAAGTTGGGTGCACAAAAAAACCTCCCTCTATCGGTTGGCAGGCATTTTGTGTACCTATCTGGAAATTGTTCGTGTTTTTCTTACGAAGAATTGCCAAAGAAAACACTCTGCGCCATCATCGAAAGGCACACGGAAAAGAGTGTCCTGGGAGCGGACCCTTTTTTTTTCTTTCTCCACAGGTAGGCAGGAGCTTCTTACTCAAATCTGGCAGTCGACAAAAACTCGACACAGACACCCGGTATAATGATGGCGAATTTGTTTTTCAAGAACACCAAGTGAAGTGGGGCAGGGAGAGGGAGCTGTACACCAACACCAGCTCCAAGTGAATAGTGATGATGGCCATTCAGTTGAGCGGGTTTGTGTGGCACTTCACACCGCCAGCGCCAACTATAAATTGCGCTAATAGAATATGGTAATGTGAAGGAGCACCTTCAGATGCTCGTAGCTCGTACTATTATTATCAGCGTCATCATCAGTTCGCCATAAATGAGGTGTCATGAAAGAAATTAATTGGATTTCAAACAGTTGTTATGGTGGCCACCAAGAAGATGGAGTAGTAACGAAACCCATCGCCGCTGGCAGTTCCGGACAATCTGTTTGTCGTCTCTAATCCATATTCTCGGGATAATTAAGTTTGTCGTTCGTAGTCCCACTCGTCCTTGATGGGGGGGGGGGGGGGGGGGGGTATATTTCAGCGCATCATTACCGGATGAAAGCAACGTACGAATAGTGGGTCCCTGATTGCCACTCTACAATCAATTCGCCTGCTCGATGGCTTCCTCTCGCTTAATACTGACACATCAGTTTCTTTCGAACGTTTGTGTGCTCCCCCAGCAGCAGACATTATCATCAGCATAAGCTCATGCAACAACAATTTAGATAGTTGATTTTATCGTCGCCTCATCTCAGGGATGTCGTAGTAGTATACGTACGAACGACGCAAGCATAATCCTTTAAAAGGTCGTCGTGGGCTATGCACGGCGGACAAAGTACAATAGCTATATAAAAATGATATGATTTTTCCTTCGTTATAATATTCTTTTGTACAATGCTGTACAGGGGGGTCCTTCGTACTCTGATGCCTTCGGATAGGCCCTGTATTATTATTTTTTATGAACAGCTTTTGTTTGCTGAAATATAATGTGCGAGCGATATGGCGGAGCTACCACCCAACTGCGTTCATGTCCCCGTTCAGGAGATAAGATCAAGGCACTACGTCGCTTCCTGGTGTTGGCTTGCAGCCAGGAGGAGCGAGCAAAGGGAGGCTCCTTATTTTTCTTTCGATTTTATGTGCCTTCTCTAATAGTTTCTTTCTTTATCTTGAGTCGTGAAATTGTTTTTCTTTCTTCGAATGGTCGACATGGTTGGGGGCGACTTGCGTACACATTTTGTCACATGAGTATGTACTATCCGTGTCCATGTCCTGTCCAGTGTCCCCATAGCGGGCCGGTGCCGTTTGTGTACTTGTAATAAAAATGTGATTTTTTTTTTCCTCTTTCTTCCTATACCTAAGCTTGGACTCGTCTTACTTGTTGATATCGCTTACTGCTTTAAAGCTATTCTTCATATCGATGCATAGAATTTAAGGATTTCTGGTCCTTTAACCTTTTTTTTATTTTTTTCATTCACTCGAGGAAGTATCAGAAGGTATATATCGATGGGTATTTGTGAAATGAATATATGCAAATTTAGTGGCCAACAACTTTTGAATGTTGAACCCACAACGATGTGGCTGGTCGTTCGATGGTTTGTAACGGATCGATACCTTTTTCCACATTTCAAAAACGTATCGATACTGTTTGTGTACAGTAATAATCATTCAGCTCAATAATCAATTACCGGGCGCTTTGGAATATGAATTTAATTTCTGTGGAAAAGCCATCTCTGTCGTGAATATTGATTTTCAGAAATTCATATGTTAGAGAAGAGAAATTTTGCCTGATTGGAAAATCTTTTGCATAAACAGTGGGCTTGCAGTAAATTGGTTGGCGACTTAAAAAGGATTGCGTGTCATAGGGTTGCATATGAATTGAAATGGGTCTGGGGTTTTACGGAATTCAAATATTTAACAGGATATGTGGAGTGTCTGCTTGAATCAATGGAAATGAAATGAGGTTACCAGGTCACCTGGATAACGAGCGGCTTATATTTACAAACTGATTTGCTATGGACTGGACATGTCACATTCATTATACCAACGGTCTAAAATCTTCAAAGTGCATGTACAACAAAGTGTGCTTCAAGTTAAGGCAAGTCCTTTTTTGAAATGAATAACCAGCCAAATAATATAATTTTTAAAATAAAATATATATAAAAATATAAATTTTAAAAAACATTTTTTATTTATATCTTACTGATGGAATGTTCTATATAGTGTTAAGCAGAAAGTGTGTAATATGCTGGCGGCAGCCTCTGGCAGTTAACGCCCGGACGAGTTCTTTTAAGCACATGCTTTACTACACTTTTGCAGATGTAATTTAAAAAATTTAATTTCGAATTATGTCCTTAAAAATTATGTTAAGTACACCAATAGGATGACATCGATCAGATGATTGGGAGGGCTGGTCGATTTGCATCTTGGGACCTGGAGTGTCTATTGCAATGTCTGCCAAGCTTATGTATTTTATTGCGGCGACAAGAAATTTTCCAACATTTCCCCATAGCAGTCACAATTTAGCTTTGATTTAAATTAAATATTCCAGCGACGTTAGTTGCCTCAAAATTAAGTGTTATCGACCACTCTCTACGACTATCAAGTGACGGCATCAAAATTAGTCAACCACGGCTGCGCCGAATTTTTTGCTTTTTGTGGAAATATGAAATTTTGAAAATCGGATTTATCTCGGAAAATTGTTCATACGATTTTAACATTTTAACCAAATTTCATTCCTAAGGTAATATTGGTCATTCCTAACTTAATAGCGACCTCGGTTTTTCTCTTAATTGTCTTCCAATGGATTAAAAAAAAAAACATTTAAAAATAAAGTATATTTTTTTATGGTTTTACACGAAAACGTATATAACGATTTTGACAAAAATGCAAACTTGGAGTAAAATTGCTGTTCTTCAGTTATTTAAAGCTACGTCCTTTGTATTCCACTTGAATCAATGTTTCATACAAAAACTGTCCATATCTCGAAAACCGAATTTTGATTTGGATAAAAATGTAAATATTAGGCAACGCTTGCATCGTAAACAATATCTTGTCCCTATTTTTAAGACAAAAAGTGGAAAACACTCCTTTTCAAAGAAAAGTTTTCAATATTTGTTACAATTTTGTTTGCACAGTTTTAAAAAAATCTCTCTAACGATTTTGAGCAACTGTGCATAATTTTAATTCAGCGTCATATATCAGTAGGTATTGTTGACCAACCACTTTCGTTTGACGTTACTATGTAAACGAATTTTTTGCGAAAATTTTGCTCTAAATTTTCATAGTGACCTACATTAAAATGTAAGTCATGAGTAAGACTTTTATTCAAAGAGGCGTATTTTTCGATACATATCTAGATGTCGCTTTTTCGCTTGTAAGAAAATCAACATATGCATGTAGGTATCGAAAATTGTGGTTTGTTTTTTAGTATTATACATGCAAGCGAAAATAGTTTCAATGAAAATTTAGTTTCAATTTAGAAAAACTTTTTTTAGGAAATACCTATCATAAATTTCTGCCTGTTTTACATCCATATTAGACATAAATTTTAAATATTAACCTCCAACCCCGATAAGACAATATTGAAAACTCACACTTGTGTTGTACACACAATTTCATCGGCGGCACAAGGGCATTGGTCCCAAGTTTTACTTTTGGGACTTATGTCCCACTTCCATGAGACATAACTTCCAAATTCGATTTGGGACATAAGTTCCAAAATATTTTGTCAAAGATGGGACATAAGTCCCAAATTTTCTGAGAGATAATATATAGCCAAACGTTCTGAATTTCTATCCAACACTTTTTTCGTTATACCAGCAATTATTCATAATAATTTTAAAAATTAAACACCTAATTTGAGATATAGTACAATACCAATAATTGTTTATTATTTCATATAACAAAAAAAACAGAACAAACACAACATTTCAATATAATTTAAGAAACAAAAAATCGGCATTTTTTTAAGTTTCCTTGAAGAATTTGACAGAAGAAACTAATAAAACTCTTCTGCTTGAGAAAAGAAAGAATTTGACAAAAGAAACTAATAAAACTCTTTTGCTTTAGAAAAGGAACTTATAAAGTTCTAGAATTTTATAAATTTCTTTTCTCAAGCAAATCTTTGAAAATTTGAGAAAATAAAACAAAAAAACCGCGCGATTGGGACATTCTTGTTGCGTGCTCCTCATTGAAAATTCTCTAAGCTTATAAAAAAAAAATATAAATGTGGTTAGACATAAGTCCTAACTCTTACTTTTGGGAGTTATGTCCCATTTAAGTGAGACCTAAGTCCCAAATCGAATTTTTCCACTTAAGTGGGACATAACTCCCAAAAGTAAAAGTTGGGACTTATGTCCCTGCGCCTTCATCGGCGTGTCTACAACTGACAATTAAAATTGCAAAAAAAAAATACGGAATTTTTACGAAGACATCTGCGTTAAGAATTCTATGTATCACGAACCCTTTTCCCATCCACTGGCATTAAAACTAGTATCACCAATCTGTTCCGGAACGTGCCCTAACAGATCGGGAACTCCTGCGTCGCTAGTCAGCCACATGTATACGAACTGTCAGTTTAGTATTCAATCAGGAAATTCTTGACTATATTCGTTAGCCTCCATAAATATCAAATGAAAAATCTGTTCATATGACAGGTCTTAGCCTATCAAAACTGAGATACATCAAGTCAGCCAGCTGTCAGATTTATTAAACTCTATTCTTGAACGTCTCCATCGTCTGTAAGTTGGACTATCGACAAGGAAGCATTGATGTTGAGGTTTAAACAACGATTCGAGATTGGAGCTCTCAAAATTTTGAAATCCGCTCCCGAAGAAATATTATACACCGGACTTTTGGTTTGTGAGGGTTAGACTAATGGAAAACGAATGTCTCCAGAGAACAGTGTCTATGAAAGGACACTTTTCGCTTTTCAAAAACAGCGACAGTTCTTCGGAACTCAAAAGTTATGTGGTTAGGTATGGCCCTGCTGACATACAAATACCTACTATACCTTACGCAGCTAAGAGCTGTGTTGATAATGCCACATTAAATTTGGCAAAAAAGGCGATGGAACATCTATTGTGGGCCGCATCTGTGGATAGACACTAAAAGGCCTAAGACCCTAACATCTCTTGATAGAAACAAGATCCAAATGCTCGTCAGGGTAGTACCCTGACACTGTATCATTGGAAATATGGCCATAAGGATGGGCCTCTTAACTACTGACTACTGCAGAAGCTGCAGAGACGAAGAGGAAATAGAAGCAGTGGAACATCACCTGCGCAGTACTTCAAGAACGCGCATATTTGGGACCACGGTTTTTTGAAGACTTCGAAGTCAAAAAGCCGCAAGGGCCCATGAGAAAAAAAGTGACATTTCTGAAGCCATTCTGAAAATTTATGACGGTATTTGACAAGCATTGGCTCGCTAAACGTTACATTTTAAAGGTTTTTAGTTGGAAACAACAGCATATGAAAAAATATTGAAGAAAAATGGAAAAAATTGCAGCAGGCTCTCAAAAAAAGTATCAAATTGCAACTTTAGTCGCACAACGGTCACTCTGATCACATTAGGCCTCATTTTTTTTTTTTTTTTTTTTTTTTTTTTTTTTTTTTTTTTTTTTTTTTTTTTACTTTACGCACCATAAGGAAATATCCATATTTCCCCGTGAGCCGGGCTCTCCTAGGGGATTTAAACCCTTGGCGTACCGGCTAAAACTCCAAAAGTGTCTCGCCGATCTCCCCCCTCGGGACTACTTGCGCATTACTTCGAGGGGGGGTCCGTATCTAAGTAGCGGGTTCGGTCATTTCCTCAGCTACCTCCTCTTGTTTTTTAATTTTCAGGATTTGGGTCAGATACGAGCTTATTTGCATCCACTGTACTTCGTTGTCCAGCATCTTCTGAATGATGTTGTCCTGGCTGATTTCGCCGACGTTTCCACTTAGTTCTTGGCGGAGGGATTCCCATCTAACGCACTCGAAGACGGTGTGGTAGACGTCGTCTGAAAACGAATCTCCGTATTGACAGGATGGGCTTCTCACTTTTCCTATCTTGTGGAGGAAGGCGTTGAAGTATCCGTGTCCGGTGAGGAACTGGGTAAGGTAATAGTTCAATTCACCATGTTTCCGGTTACTCCATGCGTTTACGTCTCTGATGAGCCTCGCAGTCCAGCGCCCTCTACTTTCAGACTCCCAGCGTTCTTGCCACTTGCGTTGTATACGCGCTGTTGCTTCCGCCATCGCTGCTTCCGCTCCAATTTCCGTTTTCTTTTCGTATGCGTACTTTCGTTGTGCTGCAAGGAGGTCTATTGGTGTCACCCCCGCGATTACAAGAGCCGCTGGCTCCGACACCGTGCGGTATGCGCTTGCTATCCGTAAGGCACCGCGCCTCTGCACCGACGCCATCTGTTTGCGGTACTTTTCTTGCTTCAGTGCGTCAGCCCAAATCTCGCTTCCGTATAGGAGAATCGCGTGCGTTGTCGACAACAGTAGTTTTCGTTTACTAGCAGATGGTCCACCTACGTTTGCCATCAACCTGGATAGAGATGCTGTCACTTTTGATGCGCGTTCTGCGGCCGTCCGTATCTGTTCCCAGAAGCTTAGCTTCGTGTCGAGTCTAATTCCCAGGTATTTTACCGCACTTTTACTCCTTATAACCTCGGTGTCGATGTTGAAGTCGATTATCGTGGGAATTCGTTTTCCATTAGGCCTCATTGGCTTCTGCCCCTCTAACTTACCTACTAACCATGGGTCCTGCAGAATTAAACAAGTCCTCAGCTGAATGTTCATTAGGCAGGTAGAGGCTCTACACTAGTCTGAGTTTTTTTTAGCGCTTTTGCCACCATATGTAAAGGGTTTTCCAATAAGAGGTGTTATTGTGAATGACCCGCTATTTCGAACGATACACGCTTCAATAACGCATTGAAATTATTAAAATTCACTACAAAAATGGTGAAAAAACACAAGCAACGAAACCATTGATCTTTTACGGGAAAAGTTTCCGGACCGTGTTATCTCTCGAAGAGGTGATCACAATTGGCCGCCGAGATCTTGTGATTTAACACCTTGCGACTTCTTCTTTTGGAGCCACGTGAAAGATAAGGTCTACGCCAACTGTCCAGCGTCGATTCAAGACCTCAAAGTGAGGCTATCGAGGGCAGCCACTTTGCGATTTGGTTATGGAAAATTTCATGAAAAGGATATGGTCCTGTATAGGTGCTCGTGGTGGCCATTTGGCTGATGTTGTTTTTCATTATTAACGGCATACCTTCCTCTTTATTATGAAATAAACATCAGATCATTTATTTCAAAAAATGACATTTTTCTTTGAATACCAAAATAACACCTCTTATTGGAGAACCCTTTATATCTTCAATGCCAAAGTGGCTTGCTTGCAGTTTGGCGAGTCGGACAATAGAAAAAAAAACCGACACCTGACAAACTTAGAATAAGAAATAAGGTATCGCAAGGATTTCGCAGTATTTTCCAATATTTCCGCATCTCGGGATTGCAAGTTAGGACACGGCAACTATCCGATAGCTGACACAAATCCAGGCCTGAGTGGCACTTCGGAGTCAGTCCCTGATTCGCGTAGATTCAGAGTAAACTGATACAAAAATAAATTCCGTCACGAACTTCCCGTGATCCCATTCGGCTTCAGGTTTAAATTACGTAAACTCGCACATATAAGCCAATATGGATATAACCAATAACGCGCGTAAATTAAATTCAAATATTTAAATATTGCTTCTGTTGGTTAAATAAAATCCCCTTAAGCCCGTAGCCCAATTTTAGTAAGCGATGCACGCAAAAAAATATGTTTTCCCGACCGCACAAAAAGCAGCCAACTGTGCATGATTACATTGGATTGCAAACGATATAGCAGAGCACTGTTACCAATCACTGAAAAAAAATAAATAAATAAATAAAACCATCACTTCGAGTGAAAAGCAGAAAGTCCTCATTCAGATTGGTTATACCGACGGTCAAGCACAATTAAAGGGGGAAATTTGTGTGCATACGTTTAAAAATAGGTGGGTGCCCACGGCGTTTTCAATAAATAACAAAATAGCATGTCCATAAATTAAGGTGCTTCTGACTGGCATTTCAACTGCCACTATCTTCATTGTGTAACCTTTTCTGTGTTAATTTATTTCGAAGGGGTGTTCTGTTCAAGTGTTGGGGCCCTTTGAGTGGCTGCTACTTGCGAATTCAAAACTCCGCGATGAACGGGAATTTAAAATTCATTGTCCTCAGTTCCGACAAGAAAGGGGTATAGGTATAGACGGACGAATTTGCAAATGAAAATTAATAATGCCCAAAGCCCAAGTCACTGGGACCCGTTTCGCATTTACTTCAATTTGCTTTTAAGGCACACTTACTGTCCCCACTTTACGATATTTCGTCGTAAATACGCCAACGAAGCACTAAACAAAGGGAGAAAGACCCGCAGTTGAACCTTCGGTTTCTGCGAAAAGGTATCTTCTCGTAAAATCGTCGCACGTTGAACTGATCTTCAATCCACCTGCTGTCGAGTGGCATCATCTTTAACGATGCACTCTCTTAGCCCGGCATAATCATGTTGTAGTCATTTGAATGGGCCCTCGCCGCGGTAAAGGGATCAAAGTTTCTATTGAAAGTACATTAACCGGGCTGTCAGGAGTCCCACCGAAATGGGTAATACGAAACCGCCCAACAAGTAGTCATTAAAATCGTCACAAGCGCGCCATTACCGGATAAAGGTGTCCAACGAGTGCCTATAGACCGATGGCGGCAGTCATAAAGATGAATCAAATCAAAATGGCGCCACTAGCCAACGAAATAGCTCCAATCAAGTGTTGGCGTCAAATCACCACCTATACTATGCCTGGCTACACTCAAGCACCGAAGTCTGGATGCAAGGCGCGGAGAGTGTGCTATATGCCCACTTTTATAAAGGATTCAACATGACAAGCTCCGAATCAAGTTCCACACAACAAAAACAACAAGAACAAGTAGGAAAAAAAAATCGAGTGCCTTGGAGAGAGGCGGATTGTCGAGTGTCGGGGTATGCATAACAGGGAAAAGTTTTTCAACCCACTTATCACGTAAACCAAGAAGTCATTCAAAAGTCAACAAACTTTCTTGGATTTCAAGCAAGCACAGTTCTCCCCGGATGCCTGCTTATCTTACCGACCAGTGGCAGCGGGAAAGACACTTTAACATGCAACAAAACTCTGGATAAAGCGGATTCCGGCCAACCCCCTTCGCCAGAGTGGCAGCACAAATTTATTCGCACACAGCAAGCAGGTGGGCATTGGATGCTATAAATTTCCTTCTCCATGCGAAAGAGACAGATACATTATATGCAGCGGCGACCGAGCGAGATGGATGGCGAAAAATCGATTCCGCAGTATGATACGTTTGCACTTTGCTTCCTCACGACATTGGATGATGAATTGCCAGATTACAACAGACGCACAACTTCCTCTTCGACGAACTACAAACGGCAGTTATCATCTCAAGCGCAGCAGCTAATAGTGCTATCGATTTAAATGGAACCACATAGGCAGCTGGTGCCCCGAATCGAACGTCCTTAAAGTCGTTTTAAGTCGGCGATACTTTGGTCGCCTTAGTGCAAGTTCGTTGGCAAAACAGAGACGGAACGGGTGATGGGTGATCCCAAACGTGCACAAGTAATCAAAACCATTTATGACCTTTCCGGAAATTCATTTCAACCATCTCTGGCGGCATAGTTGCCCTCGGTTTGATACTATCGTGCTGATTTGCCACCCACCCTCCGCGGCGATGATGGTCGTCTTGAGAGGTATTACAGATGTGGCAGCACCATGCTTACCAGCCGCCAATCTCTGGGATAAATAATGATTTTTTGATAATACACATCCTACTGATATCCGACTCTCGGATTAACGCCACCCTGTGGAGGTGAATAGTCGTAATCCTGCAGAAAATCGATCCAGCAATGGTTTCCGGTTACTGGTGACAAAACTGTGAACGGCAACCCACTCCTTTGTTACATCGTTGATGGTTAGTTGCGCCATAGCTTATACGTAACTGTGTCGTGACCTAAAGAAGGCTTCGCCTTCTTAGCATCCCCAGCTCCGATTCGTTGCCATTGGAGTGTGTGCAAGTAATGAGAGGACAGAAATTCCTGAATTAGGTTTTTGTGAGCGCTCCGGCAAAGGAGCCTGCAAATAATGGCCCCGCTCCCATGGTGTGCCTTGCAATCTGCTTTATCGTGGTTAGCCCGCCAACAGATTCAAAGCAAACCAAAAACCATGTAGCTGTGTATGCGCCAGTGGATCGTGAACATTCCGGACATGCATTCGGCGGGGATATTACCATTATGGCGATTTGGTGGACAGAAACAGCGAGCGAATTAGCCATCAAGAAAGGAAATATTCACGCATTAAGGAGGAGGGTAATTGCTGGCGCTCTCTAGGAATCCTAATTTGGAGCAACGGGTGACCTCGATCGAACATACCGCGCGGTGGAGTTCGTAAATAGTCGGGCTAGAGATAGCTGCGGCGGTCTAATTTATGGGATTTCTTGTGCACTTCAATTTTGGGATGGGTATAGTGGAATTGGAAATATTTCATAGCATTTCGGAGTCGCTTGGTTACTGGAAAATCAATGTCCCGACCGCTGTGCTTTCGGTAATGCTGGGAGCTTGCAAAGGGAATATTTGAACTCGTTTGATAACGCTCTGTTAAAGGGAAATGTATTCAAGCCCCTTACTGGTTTGTCTTCTGGATAGTAGCGAAGTAGACTTTAAGAAAGTCGCCTGTTGGTGCACATTCGACTTGATCAACATTATTACCAATTATAAATGTTAAGACCACCTGAAACAAGAATTTTTGATATCATTTCCAAGTTCGAATGTCCAACAATTAGACTGTCTGACGAACAGTGAAAAAATCGGCATTTCATCGATGCAGTTGCATTCGTAAATTTTGGCTGAAGGTTCTGGTTACATTCCACTCTTTTGCATGTGTCCCATACCCATTTAAGAATGTTGCCAAGGTCGGAATTTAAAAGTTCCAGTTCCACTGCCAAAGAGCGCAGGGACATGCGTCGGGGGATCGAATATGAAAAATTGACAATGCCACCATCAGTCAGCGTTGCCTTTTGGTCCCTTTTTGAGCCTCAGGACCTGTTTCCACCAATCTTTTAAAAATGATCAAAATGGTCCCTTTTCAAGTTTAAGTAAGATCTTATTTTATATTGAATATTATTGTAAAAGAATGAAAAAAATGTGAAAGAAAGTGTTGCGTAATGAAGACATTAATTTCTTTTTTGGTAAAAAAAAATGTTTTTGTTTTAGTATTTACTTTGGAGGTCCCTATTTTTTGGCTCGGACCCCTTTTTATTCCCCTGTTTGATATTTTTCAGCGGCAACGCTGCCATCAGTGACTAGGCAGACGGCATCAAAAAACATGGCTGCCACTGTCAGGCAACATGAACTCGTCCCTCGCGCCTTTCTTTTGACAATAGAACTCAATGCTAACATCTGATAAATGATTTCGAAACGTCAAACGCAACGCTGGACAACCTAATAAAATAAGAGCTGAACCCGTCACAATTTGTTTTATGTCGCTTTATAGTGTTTTTGGGAACAGTGAAAGAATCAGAATTTTTAGAAGCACGTCAATTGAATATTTATCTGACGAAAAGCTGACGGACAAGTCCAATTGCATCAAAATTCAATTATTATTTATTTTTTATATTTTGATCGCTGTATATTGAGAATAGTTTCTTAGATTAGTACACTACAGACAGTATATATGTAAATATTTTTAAAATTAATGGTTAAACACAAGATCCAAATGTAATTTGGTTCAGAGGATCGAAGTTAACATAAATTTACATGAATACACTTCGATGCAAAATCTGTGTATAATTTCATAAACCAATGAATGTATTTAAAAATTCTGTAATACAAAAACGGCTGTCAACAATTCGCGCCAATAGCAGAACAAGTCCACTCAAAAAAAAAAAAAAAACATTTTAATGCCAATAATTTTCGTTGACTAAAATGACATAAAATATCAAAATTTGTGATTTAAGAATTAAATTGTTGGCAATGATGTATGCAAACAGTTATAGGGACTATAACGGTGTTATCAGCATAAAAAGCAACGTATTCCACTTTCCCTAGTTTTGAGATATTCAAAAAATAAAGAAAGCGTTTCTTAAGCCGTTGTCTTCGAAACCTATCTAAACAAAGATTTTGAGAGCAGAAAAAAAAAACAATTTACTGTGTAACATAGTGGTCCCAGATGGGGGGAAATAGCCAATTTTGGCGCTTTTTTAAAAAGGGGAACAATAAAAAATCTATTTGAAACTTAAATTGCTTAAAAGTAAAATTTAAAGGCATTTCCATTACAAATAAATTTTTAAGTTTACTCAGAATGTACGTCCATCGAACGTCTACGTAAGATTTTGTGTGATTTGATTTAAGAATTTATTTTTATTTCTTAGTGAAGTTTTGATTTTATTTTGGGTTTTTTTATAGAATAAGCTAACTGATCCTTTCATAATAAGACTACATTTTTTTAATTTTGTTTTCTATAAAAATAAAGGCAAATTTAGATATTTTAGATAGAGCTATTTTGATTTTCGTCCAAATATTCGACTTGAAATATCTCTGGAAATAATTAGCTTTTGAAGCTAACAAAAACAGCAATAGAAAGACAGCAAGAAATAGAAATAAAATGCATTCTCAACTTGATTTTTTAAAAAAGTTTCCGTACACTTTTTAAGTATTTATTATGAAATGATGAGAATAAAATTTATATCACACGAAAGGTACTGCATCATAGATAAGCACAAACAAAAAAATATTGTGGGTATATGTCGCCATTAAGGGTGGTCAAATTAAGTTAAAAATTCACCAACCCCATACAAAATGCTTATAAGTTAAATAGCCGCCATATTGCCATAGTAACCTATTCAAATATATCACCTTAGATTAGAACGAATTATTGAAGGAATGCAATTTGACTCCCCCTAAAAATATGTAAGCAATAGTTTGAATAATTTTAATAATTCAGGGGCGTTACTATGGAAAATATTTTCGACAAATGACAGTGAATAAAATGTAAAAAAAAGCAACACTTATTTTCAAAGGGACGTATTTTTTTCGATATTTTGATGTCGCTTTTTAGTTTATAAAGAAAAGCGAGATATATATCGAAAATTGTTGAACATTTTCTAGTATTACATTCTTCAGTCGATTTTCGAACACAAGCGAAACTAATCAAAAATAATACTCAAAGCAAGAACTTTTAGCCTAATATTTTTTTTAAATCTCAAAATTATTCACCTGACAATCTTTATTTTTTCCGTGTTTGGAAAATCGACGTGAACTAGTGTGGGTAAAAACCTCACTAAAATTGAATTCGGTGAAGCGCCAAATATCAGGACCTCACTAGATATTTAAACTAACTGTATAGTACTTGAAAGCAATGTTAGCGAAATCATGCAAACTTGCCCAGACCAAGTGTAAACGTTTTATACGGGTATAAGTAACAGAGTCGTATAGTCTTCTTTAAAAACTCAAGTCAAGTAAAGTCAAGTCAGGTCAAGTCAAGTTAAGTGCGAATATGCGAAACTCTTTCAAACTTGTAATGAGTTTAAGGTCAGACCCCACCTGAGACACATTTTGCCGCAAAGTTTAATGACTGTATTCGACAGCTAAAATCCGTGTTCAATTTGCAATTGCCATCAATCATAATGACACTGCTTGATTCAATTTGATGTATGCAATGTCAAACATGCACAGACATCGAATTCTTGTCAGAATATTTGCGTCAACCCTGTGACGAACAATGGGCACATTCAAAAATTTAGTTATCTTAAGTCGACTGAATTGGTCTGCACTATAGATGTAAGTTGAACGCAAAAACTAGATTGGTCGGTAATGTCACTTTTCATACGTCAGCCACACTTGCGAACTGTCAACTACGTACTCAGTCACGAATTTCTTGACTAGATTCGGCGGCTACCCCTCCATAAACGTCAACTGACACAGCTGTTCATATGACCGATCAAAGCCAATCAAAACTGAAATACATCAAGTCAGCCATCTGTCAGACTCATTAAACTAGATTTTTGAACGTCGCCAATCTTTTTCTCCGTGGTAGTGATTTTCAGCAGCAACAGCTACTGGATAGTGCAACTCTTCCAAGTTGTGCTAAGCTGATGTCCTTGTCGTAAATATTTAAGTGGCAACTATATCCCTCGTCTGAACTAAGGCAGTCTCCTCGTGGTAAGCCGTAACCACAACACCTACAGACAACCGAGCGGAAATGACTCAATTCAGCTTCTTAATCACTCGACAACGTTCTGATTATTTCCTGATCCTTTGAGCTTTTGTTCCCATCAGGATTGTCCACTTCCCAATAATATATACTCGAATTCACGGCTGCACTTGATTCATTTGCGATGTCTCTGTTTACAACACACTCTACCGACCCTTATCGAATACAGTTTGCGCGTCCCGATGGACGAGTTTGCGGCCGCTACTATGGTGTGTGCTTAGGTACACAATCATCAATGTCGCAAACATAATTCCAGGTAAACGATAATTAATTTAATTGAATGGAATGTAATCGGAATGAGGCCTCTCCGCAGAGTGCCAGCCGGGTAAGATGCACTCAATGGAAGCGCAAATTGCATTGCAATCTAATTACACGCTGTCATGCCATACCCCTGCATTCGCACGTTGAAACAATGGATCGCCAGCCCATGCTGACATACATAAATAAATAAATAAATGCCTCGTACTTACTGATGTGCCAAGTTCAAAGTTTAGTGCGTTGTCGTCGGAATGAAGATGGCCAGCATCATCCTCGGTCCTCTTGATCGACGGAAGGACAAGATAATTCCCACTGATGCAGTGGGAAGCAAGTAGCCCTCGAATTACAGGCGTAAGCGCGCTGGTACGAGATATTACACTTCCTGGCGGTCCTTCCTCCTTTCCTGGGCGCAAGCATGCTTGAGGGCCACTAACTCAAATGTTAATTAAGAACATTATCTGATACCTATATCTCAGGTTGAGTCACGCGTCACATTAAGGACACATTATCGACTCATTCATCAATCCGACTATAGTCCTGTCTAATCACAAACAAACGCACACGCAGAGGACTTAGCCACCAGTGACAAATAGCAATGCGATGATAATGACTGAGGTGAATGTGCCGTGCATTGCAAATGCAGTGGCAGTCGTCTCAGATAGGATGTTCGCACAACGGTCACTTGCTACGTATGATACATATTCATGCGGCTGCCTATGCAAATTCTATCCGGAAGGGGGTGCCTATCGAACACACACAGCCGTTGACTTGTATAATATCCGTCTCTGTCGCACGAAATTCGGCTGCTTTAACTGACTTTAAATGGGGTTATTGGGTCCTTACCGAGACTCATTGATTTAAACGGTGATGCACTTAATAAATTGAATCCCGGTCCAAACAGGAACTTAACGCCATCTGACAGTATCAAGTATGTGAAGGACAATTTTGCTTAACCCACCCAACCTTGTTGTTTTTTGCGAGTCTGACATCTCTAAGCTTTGTTACTGCAACCCGAGCGAATCTGGAAAGTTTTTTTTTCGCTCCGAAAACTTTCGAAATCCTTCCGTGGAAAAAATAGGACAACCAACATGAACAGCGAACAGTGCAGAGAAAATAAAACGAAAATGGGGCAAGTGGTCGACAGGCGACACGACACAGTTCCACTGCACCTGGGAGCAGTGGTAGTTTACGAAGGATCTGAAATGAACAAAGTTTTGCCATTCAATAACAATTTGTCACCGAGACTGCGGATACGACAATGGCTCGCTTTAAATTACACGTCGCAGCTGAAGTTTAGCGCACTCCTGTCGATGCTTCATCAATGGTGCGACTGCATCTCTGAAGCTGAAGGTATTTAGGAGAGAAATTCCAATTTATGTGCGGAGCGAACTCCTGCAGAGATTTCGTACGTTCTCGTCTCATGACGTTCATCCGGGAAGTGGATCCTGGGATGCGGGATGCATGTGTGCAACATTTCATAATATTTAACTTTGATAAAGTTGAAGCGATTGCTTCGCGGGTAAGCCCACTTGAATGTTGTATGCAGCAGAAGAAAGCAACTTATGGATATATACATGGGGAGGAAACATATTCCAAAATGTATACCCTTACGCCCGGGTGTGGGGGTGCTTTATCGAGCAAGCTTTCATTAACTTGATTCTTGCCACTAATTGGGGTTCAAATAGTTTTGATTTCCACCATGGCACACACACACCGTCATGATGTGAGTGCGGACAAAGTTTTTCAAATTGAATTGGAAAAACTATTTGCGTCCGGATTTGACAGGTATTTTGGTTTTGCAGCGTGTGAGTTAGAACTCTGAAAAATGGGGCACGTTTTAAAGGCCAATGCACAATTCATATTGCCAATGGTATGGGCTTTCTCGAAAGTAGGTTACTCCATGTCGTAGCAAACATATTCAGTGTCAGTGGAGGTTTAATTAAGTTGCACGGAACCACAAATTGGGAAGCGAAATGCGCCGAATAGCTGCCATTAATATGCATGTCCATGAAATGTGTGAGCGTACGGTTCTGGGCAAATATGTATACAAATACGATGACTCATAATTAAAGTTTAACACACGTGATCATTCATATGACAAAGGACTGCATTTTGATATTTGAAATTGTGACACGAAAACTATGGACGAAAGTTAATTGATTGCGAAATTCAATTTGAAAACGGGACCGATATATGTAAATTTTTGTAAGGTCAACAGTGCGTATGGAGGACACTCCTATTCACAGTCAAAAGTTTTTCAATGACAAGCGACTGTATGTGCAGAGATCGTCCTTATTGTAGTCGGTCAATAACCGGTGTAGCAGGAGTAGACTTTCAGACGATCTCATTGAGGTGTTCTCAGAGAGTGGAAGCTTTAACTGTCACGGAGTCTTCTTTGTAGTAAACTTATAGTTAATTAGCTGGCTAGTAAAATAGGGTTTGGAGTATGCAGGTATTTGTTCACCCGGAGCATACTTTTCCGTGGTTCGGGAGGTTCAGTTACAGGTTTAAGGTTATCTGGCTATTTTTTAGCTTGAAAGTATAATAAACCTTTTAACATTTTACCTATATTACTGTTGGTGTTACGTAAATAATGTTTGCATCACAATGAAAAACTGATCTACTAGAGACTGATCAAGAGATCTGATCTCAGGTGGTTTCACCTTGTAAAAACGTTTAATTTTCTCAAACAGCAGCCAGCATCTTCTTTTAGTCATTTGTTTTCTTCAATAACATACAAAAAAAAAAAAGAGTGGAAGAATGGAAACAACAAGTAAATAAAATGAGGCATGTCACTAGAACAGAAGAGGAAACAGATAGTAAGTATGAGGAAAGTGTTGATTCTATAAAAAAAAGAGTGTGTAGCGTAAAGGATACAGTAGTTGCCACTTATAAGGACATTTTGACTTAAAAAAGCGTAGCTTTGTTATTTTAAACGCGCTTTTAATATGTTAATGAAATGCATTATTTAAAACGTTTCTCAAAAACAATAGATGTAGTTGACACTCTTCGGAACTATAGTTGCAGGCACCCACAAATAATGACTAAGCTGTCGTCTTATTAAAATGCATTTAAGGCTTCTTTATTAAATACAAATTTCGACGGTTTGATAAGCCAATATTTAAATAAAACAAGAAAATATATGTAAATCCATTAATTTAAAATTAATTTAAAAAAAGTAATACATTAATTTAATATAATACATTTAACAATTTAGTTTTTGAATTCAACAACTTATACTATGTTCCCACCAACGTAATTTAGCTAAAGTGGTTTGTAAATCACGAAAGGCGACCCCACTGAACTTTAACGGCCATATTATTCACTCCGGGTGTTACGCAGGTTTAAGTTAATTTTACACCCGATCATTAATCCGCAATTTTTGAACCCGATAATTTAAACCTATGTTTATATTATTCACTGAAAAACACGCATTAAACCCGCTAGATTAAAAATGGATTTAAATGCGGATTTTAAACCCACGTGATGTCAAATTTCACAAATAATGACATTTTTTTTTTGTTTGTCACTTGGAAATTGATTTCATTTGTTTTGGGCCCAGTTATATTTTAAGGTATATAAAATTTCTATCGAATGTAGCGTCCAAAATGACTCTTTTTCAGCACGAAATATTTTCGAAAATATACCACATCGTAATCGTCGACGCAAGCCCGCTTGGGCAATCGATATATTCGACGACAAGGGCGACGTTAATTTACCATCACCTGCTGTTTCACAAATTCATCTTCTGAAGACGAAGACATCAACATTAATTTCGTCTATTTCACGAATGAAGTCCTTTAATAGATTCTTAACATTTTTTTTCTATTCCCCTTTTCTACTTTTCTTATTTCTTGAGAGCGAAGAAATGTCAATATTAAGAAATTGAGTTTTAACCCGAGTTAAAGTACTTAAACCGGTCTCCGGTTTGCGTTTAAATCCAATCGGGTTAAACGCTGTCAAGTTTAAAAAACTGGGTTTATGTTCGGGTTTAACGAGTGAATATTATGGACTTGGGTTTAGTTTTTGGGTTAAACTCGCTTAAACCCGAGTGTAACCTTTAACCCGGATTAAAGGGAGTGAATAATATGGCCGTAAGTGATTTATTGTGACATTTTTGTCAACTTTGACATTAGGTGTCCAACACCACCAAGTTCTGTTTTTGTTCTTTCTGTTTGCTTTCTTACCTGCCAAGAATAAAACAATTTTTGATGGTATGAATATCAAAAACTCACCGAAACACGAACAAAATTAGAAAATTGAAAATTTTTGTTTGCTGAATAAAGTGCTGCAGTTAATAACCTGGGTATGTTTGGTTTTGCCGTGCCGTGATAGAGGCTTTTACGGCGATTGAAGAACAGGCGAATTTCGTTGGTCTTGTAGTAAATGAGGACAAGACTAAGTACATGCTATCAACAACAAAACACCGCCTAGGACAGAACGTCACTATTGATAGCAACAATTTCGAAGTAGTTAAGGAGTTTTTCTACCTCGGAGTAAACATGAACTCCACAAATGACATCCTAGTGGAGATCCGGCGAAGAATTAGCCTAGGAAACCGCTGCTACTTCGGTTTGGCAAAACAATTAGGTTCAAAACTCCCAACTCGAAGGACAAAATGTATGCTCTACAGAACCCTTATCCTGCCAGTTCTGCTTTATGGCGCCGAGTGCTGGACGATAAGCAGGAAGGGAGAGCTGATACTGGGCTCTCTCGAAAGAAAAATTCTTCGGCGGATTTTTGGTCCTGTGTGCGAGGAGGGCGAATGGAGGAGAAGATACAACCGCGAACTCTATGAACTGTACCAAGATATGGATGTAGTCCAAAAGGCCAAAATACGTCGACTGCATTCGCTCGGCCACATCGAGCGATTGGACAATAATGCTCCAGCTAAGAGGATCTTCGAATTCCAGCCGCCAGGTTCGAGACGACAAGGAAGACCGAACCTCCGTTTCAAAGACCAAGCCATCGCGAATACCAGAGCGCTTGGTCTGGATAACTGGAAGCAACGTGCCCGGGATCTCAGGGGATGGAAGGCTACAGTGTCTCAGGCAGAGACTCTTCACGGGTCGGGAGCCCGTTAAGTAAAGTAAGTATGTTTGATTTTATTTGTGTATGTTCGATTTTATTTGTGAGTATTTGCAATCACAGATACGGAATTAAAATTTAAAAACATATAAATCACGTAAATATTAATCACGAAAATGTATCATACACGTAATTTATCAGATGATTTAACTAAATCACGTTATATTAATTTCAAACTTTTAAGGAAAATTAATTTATTGCATTTCTAAAAATTTATTTAAAAATTCTGTAGATATAGGGGTTTTCAAAAAACAGCGCCAACAACCGTGGTCCCATGTGAACAAGTTATTGGCACCCCCTGTCAATAACTGAATTGCTATTCTTTGATACAGTTATTTAATATACTAGCAGATAATTTTAATATGTATTTAAACTTAAATTAAGAATATTTGAAATATACATTTGCCTTTAAACATGTTTTGAAGATTTCAGAAAAAAAAAATATTTTACAAAATTTTAAGTCATAAAAAAAAATTTACAAAATTTTACACTTACACAAAAAAAAAAAACAGTGATAAGTGCTTACATTTTTGGTTTATAAGTATCGACTGAAAAGAGCCTTATATATAAGATAAACAGGAAAATATTAAGAATTTATTTTATATTTGGAGACATTCTTTCTCGAAAGAAGTAACTGGAAGGGAGGAAATCGCTTTTGAACAGATAGGTGTCAACTACTGTATCCAAAATATAGGGTGTCAAAATAACACGAATAACGGACAAATTTACCTCTCATTCTGTCTACCAGGACCACTCGCACAAAGGCCCATATCACATACTCTTTAGTGCTTGCTTTAGGCATTATTTTGTTAGCTAAGGCAGGCTTGTTTTTTTCAAAAAGTCATTTTTTTTTTATTTCAAATATTTTTACTAATTGGATTAAAACTATGTTTATTTTGTTCAATACTTTGTACATTCTTATGAAACTAAAATGTCACGAATTTCGTTCCTATTAAGAATTTTCTTCGGTGATTTGAGTTATTTTTTGGAAATAAACATTTTTTTTATATTTCTGTTTAATTTTTGATTTATTATCCCAGTTTACGTAAAAAAAAATATTTTAGGCATTATTTCATTGAAAAATGCATCTTTTCTTCTCACGTTGGGCATTTTTTCTTCAAAATTGGTTGGCAACGCTGCCCTCCACCCCAAAGCAGAGCAAGGACGGAAAATTTTAGACCTGATTTTTAGCTTATTGTTGCTCAGCCTTTGGATGGAGCGAGCAAAAAGATAAATGATAGCTGAAAATACTCGTGGAAGTATTGCCTATATAATTAAAGGAATAGAATGCAATTAAATATATGGCCTACTGCTCGAGTTACGAGCGGCCAACACCGTTCGAACACAAAACAAAAAAACGAAAAAAGAAAAACAGTCAAACAATTTATTTTTTCAAGGAGCTTTATTCAAAAGCTGAAATACGACTGACTGGTTAATCAAAATCAACGTAGCCTAAGCCATGTACATAACAGCGATAGACCGTTGTTCAGCTGCTGTTGACGTTGTAGTGTTGTGCTGCTTAGCTGTTTATGTTATTGTACATATTTTTTGTTTGTACATATAACTCCTCCCGTTTTAGTGTGGACCAAACGATTTCCAAAGTTTGCGTCCATGAAGTAGGGTTTAGTTTGTTAAGACTCTAATGTATCGCATATGTTGTCAACTCATTTTGGATGTAATATTTTTATTATATTTTAAATTCAAGTTAATGTAATTGATAACTAAATCAAGTTTCCAAATTGATTGTTTTTAATTAAATTTAAAGAGACAAATAATTTTCCTTGAAGTTGTCTTTTTAGGTTATAACAATAAAAAATATACAAATAATGTGAATTTCAAAACAGGGTTCGTAACATGAAAATACAACTACATAATTTTGCAAATAAATGAAATAAACATATTTTAACAGTATATGTTTCGTCTATAACTTTTGACTACACATTTTTTTTACCCAATACAATTTTCCTTTTTATTTTTTATTTTGAAAAACGAAAATACAAAAAAAAGGAAAACATATATGTATACAACATTTATATTAGGGATTCCATGAAAACTTATTTTGCTTTGCATTTTATTCACATACCTATATGAACAATGACAAGTTATAACATTTAATATATATCTATACATTTTTAAGTAAGAACATAATTTACAAATAGCCATATATCTATACAACCGTTTCTAATGAGTAGTGAAATACTGAGTACAATTTTTGTTTTTATTGTTTCAGCTCCTTATTAATACGAAATTTATATAAATTTATATAGACACTGATATCATATATATTGTTCACGTTTTATTTTTTATATTTATTGTAAATTTTTATTTTATTGTTTATAGTAAATATAACACCGATGTTCCTTCGATTTATATTTCTGCTTTTCTTTTATAATAATGTTATTTTATATGCTAAGTTTTTAGCACCGATATTCACTCGATTAACTAAAATTCTTTTTATATTATTGGTCATTGGAGCAACTAAAGAATTAAAATCCACCACCACGATATGCCCTCGTAGTGTGTTGCATATATAGTACAAACGTCTACTTTTAGCTACTTAGAATTTCACTATAGGACGATGTACCACAAATCCTACCGACTGCGCCAGTTACGAGCGGCCAACACCGTTCGAACACAAAACAAAAAAACGAAAAAAGAAAAACAGTCAAACAATTTATTTTTTTAAGGAGCTTTATTCAAAAGCTGAAATACGACTGACTGGTTAATCAAATCAACGTAGCCTAAGCCATGTACATAACAGCGATAGACCGTTGTTCAGCTGCTGTTGACGTTGTAGTGTTGTGCTGCTTAGCTGTTTATGTTATTGTACATATTTTTTGTTTGTACATAAAGGGTGATTTTTTAGCTGGTTTGGTTTTGGCAACACCGGTTTTGACAGCTGACGTGTGTTTAGTACCTTGTGTCACTGTCAAACAGCTTCAGTTTGGTTTGCAATTTAACCATGGATCGTCTTACAAATGAACAACGCTTGCAAATTATTGAATTTTACTATCAAAATTCGTGCTCGGTTCGAAATGTTCATCGCGCGCTGCTTCCATTTTATGATCGGCATTCTCGACCTTCTGAGCAGTCTATTCGGAAGATTGTGACCAAATTTCGCACCAAATTTACTTTGTTGGACATTAAACCACCAACACGTTTACGTACTGTGCGTAGTGAAGAAAATATTGCGGCCGTATCAGCTAGTGTGACAGAAGACCGCGAAATGTCGATTCGGCGCCGTTCCCAGCAGTTAGGCCTTTGTTACAGCACTACGTGGAAAATTTTGCGGAAGGATTTGGGCGTAAAGCCTTTTAAGATACAGTTGGTGCAAGAACTAAAGCCAGCCGACCGAAACAATGGCGCAATTGCGAAGCGAGTTTGGTGAACAGTTAATTTCACGTTTCGGGCAGGTCAATTGGCCGCCTAGATCGTGCGATTTGACACCATTAGATTATTTTTTGTGGGGGTATGCCAAGGCTAATGTGTATAGGGACAAGCCCGCTTCGATTGACGCACTGGAAGCCAACATCCATGCATTCATTCGTGAGATACCGGCCGATATGTGTGAAAGAGTATGCCAAAATTGGACTCAGCGGATGGGCTACCTGAGACGCAGCCGCGGTCAACATTTGCATGAAATTATCTTTAAACATTAAATTGCAAGGTTCAAACTATCGATTCAAATAAATATTTCATTCATTTTTTCGAATTTTTTGTTTTTTTTTTTTAAAAAAAGTTCTAAACCTCTTAAAAAATCACCCTATATAACTCACGCAGAGGAGCTTGAACAATATTTTAGTAAAAATTTCATCAAAATCCGTTCAGTGGTTTCTGTAAAACACGAACGCGAATGCGAGCATAATTTAAGCGTCTTACATAATAGTATAGATTTGCGTGGACTAAGCATGTTGGAAGGTAGGTGTCGAAAGGGCTGCCAGACATTTTGATATCGCGTCGATGTTGGCCCCCTGAACCTGCCATGTTGTTTTATGGTGGCTTCGTCTAAACTGAAATTTATTATTCAGTCACTGATGCCAAAATACACGATTGAGCGTCCATTTTACTGCAGACGCGATGGCCTTCAAAGACCAACCACACTAGGTTGACCACAAAAGGTTACTCTTTGGGGCGGATTTTGGGTCGCCTTTGGTCCGTTTTTTAAAAATGATGTTCACCACCAACGGCGAGCGGTACAAAACGATGCTAAACGATTTCTTTTAGCCCAAATTGAACCCTATGGAGGCTGACGTAGGATAAGCAATAAACTCGTACAGATCCCTTCCAGTCGTCGTCACAAAAATAAAACTATACAAACAAAGGGCTAAAGAAGCTCTGCCCTCAAATCCATTATTGCTAAATCGCTCCCGTTCATCCTCTCATTTTTATTAACTAAAAATCCACCTAGAGCTCTGCCTACGATCGACAGCCATCGATGAGATTTGCAGTTATTTTTTGAGCCCTCCTCGGGGGAATTTTTCGTCTACCCACGCAGTCCTGGACAATAAAATATAACGCCTACGCACGAGTATATGAGAATCATCGCATCAACAGCAATAATCACATCAAAGTATCAGCTTTTAAGTGTCAGAGTATGGTTATACCTATGACGGGAAAATGTCATCAATGGCGCTCTCCGTTTCCCCCTCTCCTAAAAATAGAACGAGAGACATTATGTCACATCGAAATGACCTTGTGAGTTGCTCATCCCTAAAACCGATATGTTATCAAATTGCTGTTACACAATCCCATTATAAGCCCACTCGTATCTAACATGTAGGTAAACAGGCACGTACTTAACGTAGGTATTCGCATATCAAAGGACGCCTCCCAAATTGTGTGGGTTACATCCAAGCACACACACGCGCGCCACCGTACAACCAACGACCGACGTTAAAGTTCACGGAAAATTTAATCCGAAAGCACTTAAGCAAATTTTCATATTGAAACGAATATGCTTGCGCCGAAACAAACTCTCCATTTCCATATGTAATTGCTGTTGTTGTTGTTGTTTGCAAAGAGCGAGAGCCTAGTATAGAACTGGTGCGAGGAGGTGGCAGATTACAACAAACACAAAGGTTCATTTACGGTCCAAAATATAAAAGGACGAAGAGCGAAAGAAGTGTATAATAGACAGCATCAACATGGAAATCAAAATCAAAAACGCAAAGACAACTGAGCAGCGTATATATAATGCTGTCTGTATATGTGTTTTCTGCCACCCCTAATAGCGCTGTCGTATCATATGGCAGGATGCCGCCGCACTCCATTACAGGCTACAAGCAATCCCTTCTTTCACGCCCGAAGGCCTAGCAACGACTACAAAATCATAACTGTTCTCGGGTTGACGCTGATGTAGGACTAGGTGAGTACATTGTCAGCTCTACCAGACAATCCGGTTTGTGGCTGTAGTTCATTTCCGCCTCCCCTTAGTTGGGACTTGAGTTTCCCCACACATGTCACACAAGTGCGGGTTGCTGCACAGAACAGTTCCTTGTTCCACTGCTACTGCCACATAAAGTATTTTTTATTTCATATTCTGTACACATGTACCTCGAGGTTCTTTGCCTGTATTTTTTCTTTGTTTCCTTCTGCTCATTATGCGAACGATAAGCTCAATTGGGGAAAGGGGCGAGTTGCCATCACACGCAAAATTTCAAAAATTGCTCATTAGTCTCCTCAACCTGTGACGTAGCACACAACTGAAGTGATATGAAAAACGAACGCACCACTTAAACTGTTTTTTTTTTTTTCACCCCCAAATTGCTTCCGCCAATTACGGAAGCGATTTTTTAGCAAAGCCACACAACACAACTCACCATACCGGTATATGATCCCTTATGATGATGAACATTGAACAAGTCAAAGGCGGTTGGGAATAAAAGCGGCACAAGAATGAGAGCAGAACACAGAGGACACGCAAAATTAAGATAAATGATTCAAATTAACTTTTATGCGACGTGCTAGGCTGGCACACTTACACACGCCGACTCACCCCATCGTGCACTTTATTTGGCGGAGGAAGAACACGCAACAGTTGGCATTTAGTCATAGCACCGTTCATATGTCACACGCCGCCAGATAGAAGGATAGGAAGACAGCCCCGCATATACCGCACACACTGGCACACATGCCAGTCATCGCGGTGGCACACTAGTGTTACAGACAGTGACAGTGACAGCAGCCCCCAAATGAAATCCGGAGATAAGCCAACTCACGATGATTAGAATTAATGAGACAAGCAATTGTCAAGGAAGCTCTGTAGCGGCTAATTGCTAAGAAATCGCGACACCACCCTCATTTCCATTTGCATTCACTGTACGATTGCGCCATTTCCATGCAAGGATGTGAAATTAATTAAACGCTGTCCTCGGGCGCCGAGCGATAACATGAACTTTGCTGTGGGCATATGCAAGGCATATCCATTGCAGGATGTCCCCCCCCCCCCCCCAACTCTCGTGTAGTTAGATTCGGACCTCTGAACCGGTGATCAATTGTAGGCACTTCCGGCTCTCGCCGAAAACAGATGGGGTGCGACGCGGAATAAGATTTATTTTATTTTTGTCTTCCCCCGGAGGAGCCAGCCCGTGGGCCCACCACTCGTAAATTAGGGGTGGCTTTGCCACCTCTCTGATTCGTTTGTATAACATCGCATCGCTTGTAGAACACAATCAATGATACGTTCGCTTAATTGATGTTTTCGAAGAAGGATGATGATGTTACATTGTGTTGCGCGGTGACAAATGGGTCGTGGGTCCGCCCCATCATCTCGATCTTATAGTCGGGGCTTAAGGTGACGCTGCATAAATTCCCCTCAAGTTGTGCGATTTTTACTGCTATTAATCTGGTTATGGGTGACGATGGATATTTATTGGATTGATGTTGATAACCAGACTGCATGGAAATGCCACTATCCGATTAATCAATTTAAATGCGTGAAGGATTTGTTATGGCTCGTGTATGGGTAATTTAAATTGCCGTCGATGGCACAGTCGCGGTAGATTGACATCTTAACTCGGATCACTAAATAAACTTTATAGTTGTCCGAAGGACCTTTTGAGGTGTGTGCGCCAGAGTGGATAACGCGGAAAGGTATGCTCTGTGCTGGGCAGCATTTAATTAGATAATTGAAATCGGCTCAGTGGTTCGTCGCCAACGGGTATCCCATATCGCCACATGTGTGATTATGTCGACGTCTAGCTGGTGTCCATTCAAATGTGTGAGATTTTTCTGCTTTTAGAGACACACTCAAGAGAGCCCTCTTAAGTCATTTAGGGTGTTGGACCACAGGACTACTAAGCCGAGGTTTCCATTTATTCCAGATTTACTTCCACTGCGCCACCTCTCGCGAACCTCTGACAAACGTCCGAGAGTATAACTGTCATGAAAAAGCTTCTGAATCAGCCGTTTGGACTCGGCATAAAATTTTAGATCCCTTCCATTTGTTCCAAAAACTAAACACTCACACAGAAGGAATGGTTGTGAGAAGGAGAAACTAAGGTCCGTAGTCTGTACGGACCTGTTGTGCTTACTAATTATTTAGCCAGTGGTAGTTCCATTATGCATATCCCTAGAGTTTATACTGACTCCTTCGCACCTTGAAGTTCTGAAAAGTGCAAGTAAAACGATTCGAAGGGAATAGGAATAGTCCTTCACATGGAAGCAGCTTAATGCACAACTTTGTGACCGAGCTCAACAGCAACAGGCTAAGAAACTTGTACACAGATGGGCCAAGAACTGATGAACGAACTGGAGCGGGAGTACTTGGCCCTAGAGCCAAATATTCCGAAGCAATTGGCCAAAGTACTAGCATCTTTCAGACTGAAATCTGTGCCATAGATAGATGACTGCAAATCAACATCTACAGAAACCTTCATAACTGATCCCTATATATTTAGGTCCAAACTTGTGTGGGAATGCCTTCAAAAACGTAATGAGAAGGAACAACTCTGCTGAGTGTCTAGCCGTTTGGGACAAAAGGGTATTGAAATTGCCGACTCCTAGCTAGAAAGGGAGCATCAGAAACTTCCATAGGTCCTAAACCATTCTGTGAATAGGGGATCACACCCTCAAAGAAGAATATAGAAAACTAGAGAAGGAAAACATGACAAGAGCCACTGGAATAATACTCATAATACGCATACGGCCAAGAAACGTCTGGGGCAATACAACCGAAAAAAAAAAATTATTCCAAGCTCGCATCCAGAAACTGTGTGCATATTCTGCCTGACTCACCAATTTTTTTAAAATGAACCCAAATATAAAAATTGTTGATTTAAGAATGAAATTGTTGGCAAGATTTATACAAAAAAACAGTATCGAGAGCATATTATTCTTACGCTGAATTCTTAAAAACATATAAACGAGTTCTATCAAAAAAAAATTTCAAAAATCTAAGCTTAACAATATTCTGTTCCTAACGGCCATATTGTTCACTCCCTTTAATCCGGGTTAAAGGTTACTCACTCGTTAAACCCGAGTAAGCCCAGTTTTTTAAACTTGACAGCGTTTAACCCGATTGGATTTAAACGCAATCCGGAGACCGGTTTAAGTACTTTAACTCGGGTTAAAACTCAATTTCATAATATTGACATTTCTTCGCTCTCAAGAAATAAGAAAAGTAGAAAAGGGGAATAGAAAAAAAATGTTAAGAATCTATTAAAGGACTTCATTCGTGAAATGGACGAAATTAATGTTGATGTCTTCGTCTTCAGAAGATGAACTTGTAAAACAGCAGGTGATGATAAATTAACGTCGCCCTTGTCGTCAATATATCGATTGCACAAGCGGGCTTGCGTCGACGATTACGATGTGGTATATTTTCGAAAATATTTCGTGCTGAAAAAGAGTCATTTTGGAGGCTACATTCGATGATTCGATAGAAATTTTATATACCTTAAAATATAACTGGGCCCAAAACAAATGAAATCAATTTCCAAGTGACAAACAAAAAAAAAATGTCATTATTTTTCGAAATTTGACTTCACGTGGGTTTAAAACGGATTAAAAACGGTTTAAAGTGTTTTAAATCCGCATTTAAATCCATTTTTAATCCAGCGGGTTTAATGCGTGTTTTCCAGTGAATAATATGGAAATAGGTTTAAATTATCGGGTTTAAAAATTGCGAATTAATGATCGGGTGTAAAATTAACTTAAACCTGAGTTACACCCGGAGTGAATAATATGGCCGTAAGTGTTGCGTCTACAAAAAATAAATGAAACCCAGTCGAGCAATATCACGAAAATCACTGCAACGGAGTACCATAGTTATTTTTGAACTGTAACCCGCTTGGACATTCTCCAAAGAGTATCCTGTTATTTACTTGATTGAGCAGATTCAACCTGAACTTCGATCTAACAAACGGAACTTCTGGCAAAACTACAACATTAACTTCTTCCAAAGCCATAACACAAATGCATTTGAATACAGTAGTTGCCACCCATAAGGAAATTTTGACTTTAAACAAGAGTAGATAGCTTTGTTATTTTAAACGCGATGTTATTTATGTATTTAAAAATTAACTTTTCCCAGGGGGTTTCAATTTAGAATTAAATCCGTTATAAAAAAATGTCCCTCAGAAACTACATCCCTCTACAGTAGTTGACACTCTTCGGCACCCAAAAAAAATGATTTAACAATAGCTACCGGTTCACATCACATCGGATAAATGGCCTTGCTGGAAAGTTCGTACTCTTTTATTGAAATTTTCTATGACCGTTTCGGATAAGTGTGGCTGAATTTCATCAATACACATCACAATTTCCTCTTTCAAGACCGTCGGGTCGGGGGCTTGTTTGCATAGACTTTTAACTTAAGAACACACCCAAAGAAAAAATTCCAATGTCGTTAAATCGCAAGATCTGGATTGACAATTCTGATCGCAAAAACGGCCGATTACACAATTAGGAAATGACTCATGCAGTAATTGAATTGTTTCTCTGGCTGTATGGCAGTGGCATAGCCACCACATTTTCGTCACATTCATATATTGTAATTTCGTCACTAAAACCTAGGTTATCGTGTCACGATAACGAACTCCATTAATTCTTACTGTCTGGCCAGCCGCATTTTCGAAGAAGAATGGCCCGATAATCACGCGTTGATAATGCATTTGTTTCTCAACAATTACCCGTGGGTTTTGTGAACCCCTAATGTGAAATTTTTAAAATTATCGAATCCATCAAGCTGAAAATGAGCTTCATCACTGACGATGATTTTTTTCGAAAAAGCTGACATACCTTCATATTTTTAAAATATTGCAAAACAATGAAAATGCGTTGTTGTTTCGTATAGCGCTCCATTTTTACTAAACCCGAACTGACAGCTGTCACGTTGTTATCTTTTTTTAATTGAAATTTTCGTTGGACATTTGTGAGATGAGAAAGAATCATTCACCTCGCGACACCAATGTTCAGACAAGAGATGGATGAATATAAGAGATAGATATCTTTCGTACATCTATCCGCCCAATGCCCATTTGTTTACATTGTTCTTTTCGTAATTTCAGCCTCCCTCTGTATACGTGTGAGCTAAAAAAATCGGTATCGCTCTGTTCAATTGTTTTGTGTTTGTATTGAACTTGTTTGGTTAAGGCTTCGATTAAAATAAAAATTATAGTGAAATACTCATTTCGGAATAGCGAATCCTTGCATTAAAGTCAAATTCATGAACTCACATAATATTAGAAAGGAAATGCGTGTGACAGCCGCCTTTCCATTGGATAGTTTTATATCTCTGTATATTCCCTTATCTTTGATTTCGAGTTCCGCTTCGACACCAATGTTGGCGTTGACAACCACTTTGGACAAAAAAAAATGCGTTACTTGAAAAACAAAAGATGCCTTTCTCAATAAATTGGAACAATAAATCAAAAACTAAACACATAATATAATAAAGTAAACAAAAACAATTTTTATTTATACAACAAACAGCTTTCAAATTGTTTTCCAGTTTCATTCCACTTACTGGTAGTGGACTCTGGATTTATTTTTAATGAATGACAGATAAAGTGTTCCGAAAATTGACAGAGTTTGAAGGTGGAAACACAGTCTTTAAGACCGATGTTACATAAAATTTTTCTTAAGGGCAAATATTTTTAAAGAATGTTTAAGAAATTAAAAAGTCCATACCTACTGATGAATCAAAAAAAAATTAAAAACATATGTATTTAAAAAAAAGCTTTAGCTAATGATGCCTAAAAAGCATGAAAAAGCCTCAGTTGGCATTTTTTTTGTCGTTATAGTTTATAATAATGAATTAAAAAACACTTCATTTAAAAGTGTTTCCCACACAATAAAATATTTCTTGACGATTCAAAAAATACACACGTAATAATTGTTCAAATTTTTACTGCCACTATTTTTTTGCTTTGGCATCACTGAACTATTAAATGGCGTAAAATTCAAATTTAAATACCTTTATAAAACCATTAATTTAATTAATAAAAAATAAATTAGTAAACAATCCATTTAAAAATCCAGTTTTAGATTCAGTTTTTAAGGAACATAGCTAAATTGAATTTTTTGCAATTTAAAAATTGCAGTACAGTGATTTTCAAGCTACGATTCGTCATTGGTCATTTGCGAAAAAATGGCGATCACACGAAATAACCATCATCGTCATTTTTTTCCCAAAATAAAAAGACGGACACTGCGCGTCATTTAGAATTTTCCGTTAGGATGCCATTAAATGACGAGTGAAAAAAGACGCACATGGTAATGACATGCCACATCAAAATGACAAATGCCACCTGTCGTATTATTTCGATTTCGCGTCATTTATCTGTTTTGCGATCAGACGGTATGAAAAATATAGCTACTGTCATTTAGTGTTTTTCTATTTACGACTTTTTTAATTAAATTAAGTTAACAGTGAAAAGAAAAAATTATTACAATAAACAAAAAATGGCGAAAAGGACTTTCGCGATGATGGTGGAAATTGCGGAGACGGCGTATTTGGCAGCACGTATACTGGAAAGTAGTGACGACGATCTTAATACCAAGCCAACGCGACGAAAGCGGAATATTTGACAAGAGAAGTGGTTGAGCGAGAAGAGGGGATTTTGTGCTGAATTACTGCTCGAACCTAAACTATATCGCAATGTACGTTGCGCTACCTGGTGAGAGTTTTCGCAGCCAACGATAACGTGCATCATTCCAGAAGTTCTCGACGTTATTTAGAAGGTTTTTGTCGCTGTGTTCATTGAGCTATTGAGCTATCCCAAAGCGCCCATTGCTTTTGCACCGCCACAATCAAACGCGATTCCTCTTCCTGACGTGCCGCATCAGTGGTGCCAGATCACACCAATATTCAAAGGTCTGCGCCTTTATTTTTAACAAATTGCAGAATTCACTTCTTTTGTCTACACATTTATAGCACCTACTTTAAATTCGAGTCACTATCACGAGTCAAATTGTCAGTCCGTGGCGGTTTTTTGAATGCTGCGCGGGCAGTTTAAATTATCTGTGTAACAGAAAGGCTTAGGAATCTAAAGCATTCTAGAGTACAACGTGGATTCTTCCCTATTGCGGCTGGCAGTCAATGACCCAAAATTCAACGATTTTATGGCACACAGGGAAAAAAGGGTTTTCGGCACGTTCCCCCGTAAACTGTTTACAGTTGGGAATTTCAAAGGAAATCAGTACCATTTGCCTATAATTACGAGAAACGTAAAGAGAAGCTGGTTGGCGGGTCTCGCTTCATCGTAAAATTAAGGCCAATGTTGAATCAACTTAACAAACGCTGATTGCCTATTTGTGAAAAGGTTGTTGCTCGTAATTTTTGTTTTCCCCAATCCAAACGGCAAATTATTTCCCACCGCAGTTGTCTGTCTATTCAAAGCGGGAACATCAAGGCCAGGTACATATAATATATTCTAAAAATCAGCCGTATTAAATTGGCATACCTCAGGAGTCTAGAGTCTACACCATTAATGTCAAAGAAAGCTGAAACAGACCCACATTCGCCCGTATTTCCGTGCAAAGCAACCATACACGCGCAACTCCATTTGGTGTGGTTCTTTTCAATCCTGCATGATTTTTGATGATGATTTTTGCTTTCCAATAATTATTACGTCCTCATAAGCTCTGCGGCAAAGCTGCGCTCACATCCTCTCGCACACACATAGAGGGAAAGGCGGTGCGAATTTTCACTAAACAAACAATTACTCTCTGTTTGCCCAGGATTAATCCGCAAATCCCTACGATACACATCAGGTATTTGTGTTTTTAATCCATTCCCATACAATGCTCCTGCAATAAATCATTTTCAGTCTCACTCTATCCGCCGGCCGTATTACGTACACACGCTTATCATTAACACTTCGCACTTTTCGGCGGGGGTGGGGGGCGGATTACAATTTTCCAAACTTTTTCCAGCCCGCCAAACGAAAAGCAAGATAAAATAAACTCAAAGGGTGCGATTACGTTAACTCAATAGGAGCTCGCCATGAGTTTGCCCGTTTGCCGGCATTTAATTTTAATTAAATTTCATTTAAATCTGTTTGGCTTTAATTAAAAGCGAATTAATTTATTATTTTCCATGACATTCATTTTGAATGCGAATCAAATGCATTTTTATGGCTCGCCTACTTGACAGCCACCCCCGTTCACAGGAAAGCAAAAAACCAAAAAAAGAAAAAACCCGATTAACGAAAAAAAAAATTATGAAATTTCATGCTGCGAGAAAATATTTCACAGGACACGCATAAAGGCGCGCAGACAACAGGCAATAGTGGATAAATACAAAACGCTTTAATAAATTAAACAAAAGGCTCCAATTCGACGGCACGTAATAATGAATTTGTTTGGCCATTAATAATTCTTTATTGTCGATTGAAAAGATTGCCAGGCCCAACACAAAGCATGGACGGATGGATGACTGGGATTGGAAAATCTGCTTCTAATTAATTGTATATGGCGGCGGCGGGGAAGGTTCCTTTTTATTTTTTTTATAATTTTTTTCTGTGTTGAAAATTCCCCAAAATAATGTAAGGCAATGTAAAATGGCGGTCATTGTTTTTGTGCGAAACACAAACCTCGACTACTCCTCACAACCGATAATTCAGGGGAACCGAATTCTGCATGAATAAAAGATTTCCTCCGCACCGGAAGTTGTAGCCAAAGTGGATTTATTTCAATTTGGCGCCATCAAAGAGGGTAAAACGTACAAACCCCACTCTAGTATAGAAAGAATAATGTCCTTGTTGCCGCCAGAGAACAGGGCGCAGCCAGGGGAGGCGGATTTTTCAAATTGTTTGTCGTCGGCTTATGAAACTTTGAGGACACTATGCCACAGCGCAAGCGACCGACCGACCAAAGGGAAGACAAAAAATCATCCCTCACGAGTGGTTGCAGTGCAGTCCGGGTCCAGCCCGTTCACATTTGAAAAATAAATTAAGGGCTTCTTTCTGTGCACTACTCCCACGTCAGTGTGATGCTGCAGTCGGCCACAACTTTTTGCGGCTCGTACCGCACCTAATTTTGGTCGGAAGAAACTTCAGTTTACCTACTGCAGTCGGTCCACATCCACACAGTCGGCGGCGGTGATGGTCGGTGGAAGCTATTTCCTTTCACCCGCACCCACATGTTGTGTGGATTCAAATTGAATTTTCTGTGTAGGTGCGCTGTTGTCGCTGGAGGCTGGCTTCGGCTTCTCTGCCTGGCAGGCTGACAAGAAACTTTGTGATGAAATATTAATCGGACGAAAGTTTTCTCTTCTGTTTTTTTCCTATACATGTACTTTTTCCCACCGCACGAACAATGCGGAAAGGGTGCAAATTTGTATCAACATGACAAACGGGCCCTACTGCCATCAACCACCACAAAGAGTTGAACTGCGCGCGAACTTATTCATGTGATGAAGTTTGACCTTTCGGGGTGAGGGGTGCCGTACTGTGCGCTCTTGGTGATTTGTCATTCCTGCGACTACCCGGCCTGAAATATAAAAATTAAAGAAACCGCTCCCGCGGGAAATTGTAACCGCTTTAAGAGGAGCTGCCGTATACTGGCGTTGGCACGTCATAAGCGAAACTGCATCCTTTGAGGATAATAGCTCAAAACGTGCCTGTGTTTCCTGGCATGGGAGAATAACAAAACAACGCATAAACAAGTGTTTCATCCCGGTGCCTTCGCATCGGGTATGCAAGGAACAACACCACTTTTGCAATGGAAACCAGCCACCATGAGCGCGCATGCCGAGCACAAAGGACCTGCCTGAAAGTGGAAAAGAAAAGAAAAATTATTATCTTAAGGCACCAAGTGTATGGGGAGCGTAGGTCGCAGAATATAATAATGATGACTATAATGACAATTTTCAGGAGAGGCAAAGCCAAAACGACTGCAACTCTGACGCTGCATAGCTACGAGTGCATGTAGGTTGTAGGTACTTTACATTCAAGAGTAGCGGAGGCAATGACACTTTGAAGAGCAGCAGTACAGGCTCGGGTGTACACGTTCAATGCGGGGGAATATGCGATTGTGCAAAGTGAAGCGTCTTTTACACGCCGTAAGCATTGTACTGCCTTACTCGTCGTCATCATCGAGGGGTATGACGTTCGCACAGAACAGGCACTCTTGGAGCATTCCTCTGAAGTTCAGTTCGAAGACTGTTGAATTAAGACGCACATTGTATTTGCCGCCTCAACCTTCCTCCCGCACCATGGCCTGACAGGACACCAACGCAATAAACACTACATAATGATGTTTTGAGGCGGCCACCTCCTAAGCAAATACGAATGTCATGTGTCACTGAGTGTGTGGGAGTGGGGCGCCCAGCCCTTGGGTACGATGGCATCTGGTGCCATTCCGCAGTTAACACGATGACGTCGAATATTATGACACGAATGTCTGGTTGGGTTACGTCCAACAATTGGAATTTGATTCGTTCCCAGCGTGACCCTGCCGACGACACACTGAAATTCGAGATTGTCCTTTAACCAGGTCAGTGTGGAGGTGACATTGGCCCGCCCATCCAGCTGTTGGCTGGCTATTGGAATATAATATTCATTAACTTTGCCGTATTATGTGCAATAGTGAAGAGCGTGATGTTTGTGCACGTGCTGCATAAGCAGGATGTGGATGACAGTTGTTGGTCCAAGCAAAGGACTGTTGAAGTGTTACTTTGAGGAGCCTGTGGAGTTGGCTGTGTTGAACTGTTTTGTTGGCTGTCATTATTATGACAAGATAGTTGCTCAAACATTTATGGCAAATGTCAGGTATGAACGAAATTCTTGTCTTATTTGAGAGGTCCCTGAATGCCGTTAAAATCGTTCAAATCTCCGTCGTGTTCGGTGATGGTGGCACAGATCCGATTTTGAATTACTCTGCCGCATAGATCGAGCTGAATTTGAGCAATAAAATTGGTTATGTTGGCTTGGGTACTTGGCATAGACCTGCGACTTCAGGAAGCCATACAGAAAAAGTCCATCGCACGATTTTAGTGGACGATTCAGGGCACTCATTCCGTAACTTTTCAGCCGATTATCCTTGAAACGATAGACCTCCAAAAGTAGCAAAAGTTTGAGACCTTAATATAATTCATTTTCCACAAATGTAATGAAAGCTGAAGATAGTGAAACAAATTCGGGCAGAATATAACTCCTTAGGGTCATCAAAGATTCAGAAACTATAATGTCATATGCAAATCAGTAATGCCCTATCGCTCGATCGGACACAATTTTCGGTACTTTTTATAGTACGCTTTCCTTTGTTTTCTTATACTTCCCGATTGATTTATGAGTGAATTTCTGTCGTAATAAGATATCTTTTATTCAATTATTCAATAAACGGAACACAGTTTGTTAGGCTGATTATGCAAATCTAAAGATTGAATGGTTAGCAAGTAAATACTTTTGAAAATACAAATAAAAGTCAGCTATTTAATAAATTAAAAACTCACATAGGAAGAAAAAAGCGTTTTAAGGACCTATCGCTTCCTTTTCTGAATTTCAATCTGCCAAGCAACGAAACAGTGCTTGTAAAATTATATATAATTGCAAAAATAAACACAATTTGATTTTTAAAAATTGTATAGCTTATATTACTTAATTCGGGAAACTTTTATGTCGTTTGCGATTTGACTTTTCAGATTTGGATCTGAGATCGCAGATTTCTGCTGCCAACTCGAACATAAAATCCGAATTTTATTTGTTCTTGTATGTATTGAGTTGGCCGCAAGAAATATTTTTTTTTCACTTGCACTGGAAATCCATTTCAATTGATTTTTACACATGTATAATATTTCATTTCGAAATAATTTAATATAAATTAAATATCATTTCCATACTCGAAAAATTAATAATTCATTTAAAAAAACAATCTTTCCAACGGTAAACAATTCGTAACCGCCAGCTGTGTGTCATAAACATTGGTATTACTGAAAGTATGTGTGATATCTGAGAAAAAATCGAGATTTCTCAAAAGAGAGTCAGATCAAAAAAAATATTGATTTTTTTGGCAAATCGAACATGAAAAGCAATCTCATTCACAAAAAAAAAATTGATTTTTTCTCAAAACAATTTATCTTTTTGCCAAATCGAAAACGACATTAGAAACCGACAATATTTTAATTTCTTTCAGAAAAATATTGTTTTTACCCGACTGCACACAGAGAGGGTTATGTGTTTCGCGCGTATCCTATGTACGTTCCATCGGGACACCCTGTGGCCTAAACGACGTTACCGATTTTGAAGAGTGAGGTGTCATAAGATTCGTATTATTCCCCGAAACAAAAAAGATATAAATCTAAAATCAAAGAAAAACAAAAAAAAACGAATTGTCACACAAATGTCAGTGAGAAATGTCAAGATATGAAATACACTGAACTGTGAAATAAATTACGTTCTGATCTATTCACAATAGCATCGCCACTCACACCCAGCCTAGTTTCGCACCTAGCGGCATCTACATTTCAACTAAACATCGCAACTGACAGCCAAAAATCGCATCATTTATTTTTAGTGGATAGTGTTACCACAAACGAATATTATGTTGAGTGTTAGGTTCAAGTTTATATAGTCTTAATAGATACATTAGGTTCGTTCGCGTACTCGGTTTAAATCGAACGCAATCGATGATAATTGATCGCAATCACACACAGTCCATACACGCACTCATCAAAATGACAAAAAAAGAGAAAATTAACAAACTAACGAGTAACGAGTGGTTCTTCTCTTGGCTTGAAACAGCTCAGAGAATTTCAACCGGCAAGTACTGATAAATATGTCAAATGCACAAAGTTGTCAAGAAACAAATTCAAAATCCGTCTTAAAAATTAATTTCACAGAACAATGAAATCTGTAAAAATAAAGAAAATTCGGTAGTGGTCGAATGTTGTCCTTGAACGTTTCATATGTTTGCAAAAATTTAAGTTATACATTTATTTGTGATATGGATTAGATGTCAAAGATGAAAGTTGCTCAAAGTAGCTCGAAGTCTATCCACGTACTTTGGCGTATATTTTCAGCTCTCTGAGAGAGTTTTTGTAAATTTTTTGAGTTTGACGGATTTATAGTGTTTGGCTCGGCAAAGTACGCGAATAGACCTATTATTACCCGACTGGACACAGGGAGGGTTATGTGTTTCGCGCGTATCCTATGTATGTTCCTACGTGACGCCGTGTAGCCTAAATGGCTTGACCGATTTTGAATATTGAGGTGTCATTAGATTCGTATTCTTCCCCGGAGTGTTATAGGCTGAAAAAGATAAAAATAAAAAAAAAATTAGCTTAAAAAAACAAAAAACAAGACTGACTGTAAAAAAAGAATTAAAAAGATATGAACAAGGCACATTCAAGTACCTATACCTTACTATTTGACAGTGGGATGGTACTCAATACTCATATATTTGTTAGGCTGTATAGTATAGTCTCCGATTGTCAATTAGTAAGGTATAGGTACTTGAATGTGTCTTGTTCATATCTTTTTAATTCTTTTTATTGAGTAAATTTTGTTTTTGTTATATTAATATTTTCGGCGAATTCAACATTTTCACACCAACCATTAGGTAATTCATTAGAAATTCTCATTCTCTGGGAACTCCATTTCCAAGGAGGGTTTGGTTCAGTGATGGGACTTCTACCACTTAAGTGGTATTTCTACAACTTTTTACACTTTCGGAAATCCTACCAACCTGAACTCGAAATCCTACCTTTTACTCATCGCTATTCACTAAAAATACTTATTTTCCATCATTGTTTTATATTGAAAATTGCACCTATAGATACCTACTCGCCCTACTTTTACCTATACACACTCAGCTATCAGTATTTTTCTCTGAGAATTGCACCAGCAAAAACATCCAGTCCAGTACACCATTTACTGCGCTAATAAATTTATTTATTTTTTTAATGAATTTGGGCGAGGGTATTTTGCTATGTTTTAACTTTTTGTGTTTAATGATGAGTTGAATCTATGGCCGCTATTTTCTTTTTCTACCACCTTTTTTTTAAGGCTATCTACCACCGTTTCGCTTTTCTCAAGTCCCATCACTGGATTGGTTGCAGCCAAATATCTGCCTGAGTCGCAGATATTTAGATATCTCCAACTAAATGTCTGATATCAACACCATACCATTTTGACATATTTGTGCTGAGCAAATGCATGGAATTTTATTTCGTATTGCAACAGCAAGAGGTTGTAGGTGTAAAATAGCAGACGAAAAGCAACAAAAAGCAAACATCTGTCAAATTCATGTCAGATATCCATGTCAAGATATAATCGCAGAGAGCGATCGCTGACATCCAATCATGAGATGAAATAGAGTGTCTCCACGAGATATTCCATCTTATGAGAAAAATTATCTCCTGTGGAGGTACGAAGAGTTGTTAAAAAATGTAGGTATTCGGTAATCTTCAGTGAACGGATATTTTATTCTCTTTGCTATGACTCTCAAGAAAGTCTAAAGATCCTAAACTAATATCAAATTGATTTTTTATTCGTTATGCGCAAATCACATGTGAAGAAATAACTGCGCAGCAAGAATCGAAAAGAATACACATGTTTATATTGATGTAGGCGTACGTAAATTCTGCACTCAACGCAGCACTGCAACATGTCTCTATTTCTAAATTTGCTGCAAAATTCAAACACAAAAGAAAATAAATTGCAATTGCAAGTATTTGGCATCATCGGCTTTTGACATTTGCTGATCGTGTTTGTTTTTGTTTTGAATGCAAACACATCAGCTGCTTAGTCGATGAATGACATTTGCCATATTAGCCGATGCAAGGCATGTCAAATAATTTTCTACACATCTGTTTTCCTTGCAGCACTAAATTCGGTGCTGCGTTCAGAATTTCTGCACAACCTGTGTCTTGGGCATTACTTGCAAAAAGTAAGCATTAGCGGTTAAACAAGTTAAAGCAGAGAAAAAAAAATATTTCAAATATATTTCAAGTAAATAAAACAGAAATGCAATATTTTTCAATTTTTGTTTGCTAGACTTAAAAATCACTTGCATTGTTGTATTCCAACGAATAAAATCAGAAAACATTTACAATTTATTAAAATTAAAATATAATTATAAATTTTCAGACCATTTTCGGTGGTTGGGCAACACTCCTCTTGAAAATGACATTTAGGGAGGATTTATTTAGCTAATGCCCGAGATAAACATGGGTTTCTCAACATTAACATTTAACCCTACAGTTAGCGATATCCTGGCAACTATATATTTGGTTATTGATAAGGGGATTTTGGAAACTGCGTAAACTGCCAGACTAAAGTTGAATATTGGAGCGGTTTGTGCAATCCTGGTTATATTTAATCATCTGTTATTCCAGCTGGTAATCATCGAATGTGTTTGTTCAGCAAAATATTAATCAGAGAATTTTTGGTGATGACCAGCCGATTTTGCGCTGTTAATGCGATTGAGGCCCGTTTGCTGATACGACTCATAGTGAATTAAGTGCCACTCTTATGTGACAGTTTATGCCCTACAAAAAGTAGCCCACAAGTATTTAAGTAGAACTTAAATCGTTAAGAGTCGTATGAGCAAACGGCCCTGAATGGCTTAATGTAAAACAGCGTATTATAACGAACTGTTTTATATTTATAAACAGAATACAAAATAATTTACTGCCTGACTACCTAAACGAAGAATTGCCACTTGGAAAAGATGTTCAGCCTTATAATTTAAGGAATAATAGTCATTTTAATCTTAATTGTTTAAGGCCGCACATTTATACAGATATGGCCGCTATATCTCGTTCAATATTGACTCTGATCCCCTCTAACGTCGCTGACTTGTTGGCATAGACCAATGATTTAATGTAGCCCCATAAAAAAAAGGTCTAGAGACGTTAAATCACACGATCTCGGCGGCCAACAGACGGGTCCGTTTCTCGAGATAACACGTTCACTTAACTGAGACTTCAATTGTGCTGCTTGTGGCACCGTCTTGTCTTGGAACCACATATCACTGATGTCCAATTCATGCAATTGCTCAAATGAATAACGTTCCAACATGTCTCCGAATACAATTTACCGTAATCATTTTCATCGACGAAAAAAAACGCCACCGGCATGAAACCCGCACCAAAAAGTGACTGTTTGCGAGTGATGTGCTATTTCATGAAGCACATGTGGGTTCTCACCTGTCCAATTGACGAAGCCGTTTAACCATCGCTGAAGATGATTTTGCAATAAAATTCTCCTTAAAGTTGGGACCACCGACTCCGAATTTCGGTAGTTAATTTTGGATATTTGTAAACGTTGTTCCTCCGTGTACTTCAACATGATGCAAATGTTGATTTTACAAAATATTTTGACATTGACAGTTCGGTAATCGGGTTAAGGGTGCGTTCACGCTGAATGTTTGAAGTTGTCAAGTCGCTAATGGGAAAATCATAATTTTAAAATTCTTTGACCTACCCAATTCGGATTTTTTTCCGAATACGAGCTCAAGATAGTTACCGGGTTTACATTCTCTAAAAAAAACATGGTTTTGTCTGCATTTCTGTAAATGCTATGTCTTGTGCCGTGGTTTCTCCGGTCAGGATTGATTTTCTTCTGTTTCTACTTTTTTTTTGTTGTTTTATCTGCATTATTATTCGTTGCAGGCGGTTGGATATCTCATTTCGCAGGGCTTCTTAATTTTTCAATGGACATCATTTTTGTCCCTGGTAAGAACCAATAAGATAAACGATGCACACATCTGTCTAACGGTCAAAGTTGTCAGCGAGGACAAATAAGAGCAAGAAATACGTGATACAGAAACCCGATGATTTGATTCATAATTTGTACTCACAGTGGAATTATAAAACAAGGGCAAATTCCCAGAAACAATTACAAAAAAGATCATCCTCACAATTGGCCTGTGTATGAATCACACAAAAACCCGTCTTGCCATAAAATGTCAAGCTCGTACGTCTTCAGATGAACTCCAAGAACAACAATGTCCTCCCGTTGACCTTTTTCTTGCGACACTCCTGGATCCAAATGTTCCCCAAAGCACATCACGAAATTATAAAACAACAGAACGAGAAAAGTTTCTCAGTACATGAATGTGATTTTTAATATAAGCAGCCTCGTATCTGCGTTTGCAGTTTGCTTTAACTTTTGTGCAGCTTTTATTTCGCAAACTTACCCACGGTTTTTTAAAGCGCCAAATCAGACGAAAACGTATTCAAGAGCCAGTCTGTTTGTATTCATTCCAAACAATCGGCCACGCGCTCGAAAGTATCGTTCAACCTTTGATGCGGGGGAACATAATTTTTTTTTATCGTCATACGGTGATCGGTATAGCCACATTAATGTTTACTCCAGGCAACACTCTCATTATGAAATTCGCATTAAATTTGAATACAAGAGAAATAATGTGCGCATTTTCCTGTCGATTATCCTAATTTGTATGACTAACTGCGACCTCTGTTTGGGTCCTTACAAGTACTCGTACTTGTGTCTGCGCCGCCCTTGTAGATGGAGACAATGAAATAGTACCCCCATCCTGCCAGTATCAGTATAATAGCTTTCGAAACAAGACAACGCCATTACGAGATATAGAAGACTTGCGTACATCCACCCCGGTGGGCAGTCAGTCAGTTGAATAAAATCCACCCAACAACACTGCTGCCGCATTTAATTCGATTTTGAAGCCAAAGTCCGAAGATTTTCAATATTGGTTCGGCACATTGTGTTGGTGCGCTGTGTCCATCCTGGGAGATGATTGAATTTTCTGCCTCCCTCCCTCAGATCACTCAATCATCCGTTCAGGGTCTGTTCGATTCAAGCAGAAGTAGTGTTGTTTGATTTGAAATTTGGTGTCGAAGCTGGCGCCAGTAATCCCTATCCGATCTACCTTTGCAGGATGACGGGGCAAAGAATACTTCCCTCCCCACCAACAGCAGCATACTGATGGCAAGCCATCGGGTTGTTAATAATTGATTGAGTAATTAAGTCCTTGGAGCGGAGCCACAGCCAGGATCTTGTGCAGCAATTTTGCGGCTCATTTGGTGGTGACAGTCGGTAAACTTGTTATTTTTCGATAATTTCCCCGTCGTCATCATAAACATCATTGACAAACTGGGGGATTAATTAAAATTCACCGTAATTGCACCATTATCGATTAGTCTTTGAACATCCAAACTGTAAAAAGTATACATGATTATGCGCCTCCTGGTGTAGTTTTGTATACGTCATCGCGCCGTCAACATTTGGAAATGCAATCGAACGTGTGCTCACGGTAGAATGCACTTAAAGCGACGAGCGGAATTCTGTTCCCCCCCCCATCCACTCATTAATAAATTTTAATCACACTGAGGGATATTTTTCATATATCCGAGGTGCGCTTCTTTTTATTGGAAACCATATAAGGATACTGTTTTTTATGTTTTAATTTCGTGGATGAATGGAAGACTTTATCTGCATCCATCTGGCAGGGGATGGTCATTGGGAATGCTGCCACATGTACGAATATGCTCGGGCGCTTCTGATGAAATATCTGTTGGTGCTTACAGGAGAAAAAGTGCTCACCACATGGGTAGAGTCGGTACTATCATCTGCGGTTTGAATTAAATTCACAATGTGGATGCAATCCAGCAGAGGATTATGGCTAAGTGGTTCTTGTTCATTTGTGTTTCTGCCTTGATGTATAGTTTAATAATCCTTTGCATATGCGTGGGGTGGGCTTTGTGAACCAGACTAAATTGTTTATGAACATACCACTTTGGAGAGTCGCAATATGAAAACGAGAGTAGTTTTGAAACTGTCAAATTGGAACTTGCGAAAGAAAGTTCAGTGTTTGTAGGGTTTGTCACAAAAATGCTTAGCATGGCCCGACCCCAAATGACTGGGGCGATTCCCGAAAGAAAAGGTATACGAAATCAAATTCTCAAAAGTAGTCGCTCACTCGAGCAAGAACAGCAAATAGAGGCTACAACTTGTCACCATAGCCAGCTCGGCAGGAAGTCAGTTACAAGTGGTAGCTCTTAGGTACTTTTGTAGGGGATTCTCAAACTCAACTAAGTCACAGACCTGCTACAGTGGTTTCTAAGGCGTCAGCCAGACAATCGTACAACAAACTGCTGTCGCAACCACTATATTCAGCGAGTTTGTAGAACAACACCCTAAGCCCGCACTTTGGGCCGGACAATAGCAGAGCACTTCGACGACTGCGAAACGATTGGCGTCGTTAGCATTTATTGTGTGTACAGTCTCTTACAGGTCTCATCACAAAATGTCGACTTAGAGTACCTGCCTCCTGTAGGCGTTGCAGTTCCCAAGAACTTCGTCAACTCATCGGGAGCCCCATCAAAGTCGTTCATTGAGTTATCATCTACTTCTGCCAACTAAGTAGTCAATGCAGCTCCAGAGCAGAAGGTTGCAGGATTCGTTGCCGACATTAAACCCGATCGGGCTTACAGCAGCCTAATGTCAGGGTTACCATCAAGTGTCGCATAAGCAGTATTCAGCGCAGCTCGATAGCAGAATCTTCAGAAACTCTCTACACTCATAGACCCCCATTTCGGTGTACAAAAATACACGCTCCACCATTCGACAGTCGGCTTTTGAGTTCTCATCAGAATCCTAGCTAGACTATCAACCAAAATGATGCCGGATTCTTAAGCACTGCATTCTTCAGTAGCCCACCATTCCGCGGCAAACAATTTTATTGGCTACCTCTCGGGAAGTTGTCAACACTCAATTTGGAGGTGTCCATTCGCAAAGCAAAATTCCCTGGGTCTTGGCATATTTTTTACAGACCGCCGCCAAACATTTGAATATTCTGACTACACAACTCTGGAAGAACCGGTCGAATACAACCCGTAAGTGTCCCACTTACAGCAGAAAAGTTGGAATGCAACTCGATTAGCTCATTCATTTTTACCGACGTCCAGGATCGGCAGCAATTGCTACGATGTTGCTTACTCACAAGTCCAGGCAGCCGCTGAACCAAGACCAACAACAAGTCCGAAGACTCCAAAAATTAAAAATAAAATCTGTACTAACTACAAATATTCATAGAGCCAAATCAAACTTGAAAGAAAATTAAAAAAAAAAGAATCTACCTTAAAAATAATAATAATTAAAACAAACAAATAACACCAATAATTATTCATTCATTGTAATTAATTTCCCATCCTTTTTTGTTTCTCCTCAATTTATCTAAGTTTAAATTCTTAAAATAAAAATAAAATCATAATTAATCAGATTTAATTTGTTAATTTACTACAACCTAATTATTCATTCTTTTCATAATTGTTATTATTGTAATTTTTGTCTATTGATTGAAGCATCAAGATATTGACTTTAGCCAAAACAAATCAAGATTTTCGTGCTTACGGACGTCGTTGGATTTTTAAGGTAAATACATTTTTCCTTCTTAATTACATTTTTTTTATTATCTCATTCAATTATTCGTACAATGTAAGCATTTTTTTTTTTTATTATTTAGTATTATCATGTTTAATTTAACTTTAAAAATTTAATCCGAATGTTTGTAGTTATGATATTATAATTTGATTTTTAAGAAAGGCTAGTACGGACCTGTTCCGAAACGAAATTTGCCGGTGGTCTCCAAATGGAAAGCGAAAGGTCTGCGAAAAGGCAGAGGAAAATAATCTGTGGAGAGCTCCATCAGCTGATACACAAGTAGCAGAGTTACCAGCACTGGCTATTTAAATTTGATTTGGCTACTCGAACTCTTTACTGGCTTCTTAAGTTTGTCATTTGGGATTTATACTAATTTACGATATTCACTTTAAAGTTTGGCGATTTTTAGGCTCCTTAGGAATTTATTGAATGAATATACCTACCTTTATTGGGAACGTGCTCTTTTCGTATAACTAAAACTTTCTAAACAATTACGTAGTTTTCGATTGGATATTTCAGATTTCTGCTGCCAAATCGAATTGAATCCAAATTCTATTTATTCTTTTGCCCGCAAAAAAAAACACTTTATTTTTCATTTGCTTTGGAGATCCATTGCAATTGATTTTCACACATTTATAGAAACCCATTTCGAAATAATTTAACATTAAAACTCGTTTCCACAGGCGTTTCTTTTTTTTAACGTTTTTAACATTGAAAAGTGGAAACTAGAAAAGTCGTTTTTAATAATAATAATAATAATTGTGCCTAAAGAATTGCTAAAAATGTGCACTTTTGATCTTTGTATTTGTGTTTGGCTATTTTTGACTCGAAGATTTTTGTCTCCATACCTCTTATAAAACCTGGCAACACAGCAGTAAAAATGTCAAATTTTCGCAAGCAAATAATGTGCCGGACAATAAACGTGAGTGAAAAGAGAGTGGAGAAATGTACCAAGCAATCTACTACAATTACCCACTTTTTCTCCATCATTTCGCAGCAGCTGCGTACTGCAAAACGAAAAGGTCATGTCATTTTTGTATGGGATTTTTAATTCCAGAACAGCTGCGTACCGGCCTTAAACCAAAAATGGCGTAAGTTGCAGAAAAAGATGTAACTCTAATTAATTGTAGATACCCAAAAAAAGACCAATGTGTCTGCATGGGCGGTGTGGGTGGCTATAAGAATCATATTGCCATGATTTAGGACTCCATATCCAGATGGTTTCTCTTCTTCCTGTGACCGAGGATACCTCTTAATTTTGCTATAAATGATCAGTTATTGATTTTTATTTTTATGTTATTTGTTTTTGTACTGTGCCGTCGCCTGAACCAGCGCTTATCAGGGATTGCCTTATTAGCCAGATTTGCAACCTATCTATGCCCCATAGTAAGATACATAGAGAGCGTATCTTTAAATATAAAAAATAAAATGAGTTTTAATATACCTTTCCTTTTCATGTCGCTCAAGTGTGGACTCGGAACCTCCTCGGGCCGTTGTTCTTTTAGACTTCTTTTCAAGTCAACTGCTATTGTTCATAAAGTTCGCTGTTGAATCTTCTCCTCCACACTTGGTCGATACGAAGTACACCAAATTTCACCCCAAGAATATCTCCCTCAAAACAGTCCAATTCGGCGGCACAAAAGAAATCAAGTGCCTTACTTTTACAGATCCTCTTCAGACACCTATTTAGATCCAGTCTTTCAAACTCGAAACAAGCAGCATACATCCAGACGGATTATGAACTTGAGCAGGTGTCTAGCTTGGCACATTTTTAAATTGTCTACCTATTTGGATGGGAGAAGACTCATCCCTCTGTTGGATACTATCATACCGACGATCAATTAAGCAAAAAAAAAAAACAAGTTGTACCGTATGTAAATGTGTACTGTACACCATACAAAAGGACATATTCCTGGTCCCGTATTCGTACTTCTTGAAACGCCACAAATATAATACTATAAGAGGCTAATAAGCATCCGGAGCTACAAGACAACGAGGCTTATGCGAACATGATTTCGGGATTTTATTTAATTTTACTAACAAAGTTGCAAAACTTTCTCGTACAATTTGGTGTAGGTGTGCCGTTTATTATCCGGCTTTTACCATTTGCCGCCCGTGCCTACACCTGAAACAAATGGGCCGTATTTCCATCCGATGTTTTTCTCTTTCCAAGTTTTTTTTTTTAGTGCCATTGTTACCTACCTTTGGTTTGATACTACGTAGATGTCATTATGTTTGTTAAGTGCTCATAAAGGAATAAGTCATTAAAGTTCGGGGGATGAAAGTATTCTTTATCTTCACTTTTACTCCCGCTAAAAGTTTGACGATGTCTCGTGCCATAGAAAAGAATTTGCTTGTCGAAACAAGGTGGCAGGTAATTTTTTTAGGCAAAATATACATATTTTTCGCAATTTGTGTTATTCGAGAGGACTGGCTGCGAACGGAAAATGCTGAGTCGAAACGTCGTAAGTATGTTTGCACGGGGATCGTAAGTAGATAGGTGCCAAGTGGAGGGTAGGTGTTTCGTTATTGTGAAAAATACGCAAACGAAGTGTTTGAACTTTGGTGAGACGTTAATTGCGTCTTTTGAAATGCGATTTTTTTTTCTTTTTTTGGTTTGGATGGGAAAGATGATATATTGTTGTTGGAATGACACTAATTGGACCAATCCATTTTTTAGGTGTGACTAACCATTAATTGAGATTATTCCCAGTGCAGAGTTTATCTGCAAAATTTGTAAGCGCGAGTGGTGGGCTACGGCAACTTAGCTCTAGGAATGTTCAGTTCAGGTTTCAGCACGCCGCATTAAATTAACAAGGTATTGTGAGAATGGTCGCTGAGGCAGATCACATAATTAAGTGTAGCACGGGCTATTTTATTTTTAAAAAGTCCCAATGTGGCATGCTTTTGTAGAACCTTTCGGCCAAGCTTTGCGATGCACTTTTATAAGGGTACAGGTTCGGCTACTTCAGCTCCTCGAGGGAAAATGTTTATACAAAAATACTACACTTCAGTCATCCGCCAAATAAAAACATAAGGACTTCAAACTTCCGTGAGTTTCAAATGGTCGTTCGACTCAGTGATGCCAACAGTGGTTTATAATTTAAGTTTTTTTTTTGGAAATATAAATTGTTTTTGTTTATTTTTTTATTATATTTGTGTTTAATTTTTGATTTATTGTTCCAGTTTACATAAAAAAAAACATATTTTAGGCATTATTTTATTGAAAAAGTCATCTTTTTTCTTCAAGTTAAACATTTTTTCGTCACAATTGGTTGGCAACGCTGGTTCGACATCAAATTGTATCGAAATTCAGTCCAGCCTTACAAATGGAACCATAATGCTATTCCGTCAGTATTGCTTTCGCCAGATGTAAGGTGGACTATGCGACCCAGCTTTTAGGCAAATCAAGGGTTTTGTCTTCAAGACGAAATTTGCTTCCTCTGATTAATTCCCTACATTGTATGGTTCCAATCTTGTTTGACAAGGCAACCTTCAAGTTTTTAAAGAAATCCCTTCCTCGGTGTTTCCTTTAACTCCAGTCATATACTTGATATTCGCAGAGAAGGTGGGGGAAGTCCCACGCGACTTGTAGGTCCCATACAGTACCTGCATGTATCCGTATTAGCTAAGCTTTGTCTAGTCTCATGCCACGCCCAGAGAGTATCTCCATCGTTAATCTTAAATATTAAATAATCTTTAGACTATAGACTTTTTCTGATCTAAAAAAGGGTCTTTGAGACCCTGTGTCCTTCTAGTTGTGCTTGTGATCAGCGTTGCCGCTGACCAATTTTAAAAAGTAGAATTAAAAGGGGCCGGAGCCTTAAAAAGGAGCTCCCAAATAAAATACTTATATAGTAAAGCAAGATAGCGCCCAAAGCGATTGACATAGGCGAATGAAGGTTGGTATTGAAAATGTCGGTCAAGTAGTTCGGGTACCTCCCATACAAAATCAATATTAGACCTATGTGTCTCTCTGTCGGTTGAAAACACGATAGCGTCCAAAGGAATCAACCTAGGCGAATGAAGTTTGGTGAACTGACTTATTTTTATCGTCGTCAGGTTGGTACTGAAAATGTCGGTCAAGTAGTTCGAGTACCTCCCATACAAAACCAATTTTCATGACTTCTATCAAAGCATCAGGCCAGGCCGATGATAACACTTTTACCTGTTTAGTTTTTGTTTCGTTCAAATAAAGAATAAAATCTTTCTTAAACTGAACAATGGGCCATTTCGATAATTTTGGAAAAAAATGGGGGCGATAGGTCTTGAGGCTCAAAAAGGGGTCAAACGGCAACGCCGCTTGTGATCATCTTGTAGTTGTTTTATTGAAGTTTTTTTTTTTTCAAAAACAATAATTCTAGATGAGTGAGAATTAATATGAATAAGATCTCATTTTCCTCGAAACTGTATTTCTTAAATCGTATACCCATTTATTATCTCTGTCATCAGGGTACAATATATCGTGGGGTGTGTCGAAGTTGTACCAAGTTCGGAAAATTATTCCTTCAAAATGATACTATGTCTTATTCTTCTGTTTTTGAATAGCCCTATGGTAAGCCGCAACGCACCTGTTTGCAGTTTCGTCATTAAGCCCAGTTGTACAAGATGCACAAACGTCTCCAGAGCAGCCATAGACGTGGTTTATCATTCACCAGTAATGACGCAATGCAGGCTGTATGTACCCTGATGGTCAACATCAGACCAGAGCCCCATAATGTATTTATGGTTCTTGCTTGAATAATGTACGGCCAATACATTTCCTTTTCCTTCTGTCCTGTAAAAAAATGTGAACCTTGCGGACTCTTTCCTTGACGTTAAGTTTCCAATTTAGCCTCCTCCACACTAAGACATTTTCCGCTAGCCGAGAGGGAAAGCTTCACTCTTCCAAGTCTAGGCAGCTTGTACTTCTATATACTACGAGTTCCTTTTTCTCAAAGTTGACACCAAGTCGACACTGAGCACTGAGTCTGTAGAGGGATGATTCCATAATTTCGCTCAGTGTCTTTAGGAATATTCCTTGAACATCAATCGTTACATCATTCATATCAGCAGTGAAGCTGAATCCTCTTAGATCGTTAAAAATATCATCTATGAGAAAATACCCAATGAAGGTGAGAGATTACCCCTCCTTGAGAACAATAGGCAACAGATTTTCTTATTAAACAGTTTCGGAGAGTGGAATTGGCACTTCTCGTAGGAAGTATCTCACATGACCAATTGTTAATGGTTTGCTCGAAATTAAGCTTTTCTAATTGCCTCCCTTCTTATGTTATGAAAAGCCTATCAAATGTCCAACAATTTCAACTCTGCCTACTACTTTCTGTAGAGCCGTCTCTACTGAATTCAGACTTACCCATTATATATAGATGCTGAGCCTTGCATATAGTTTCCCGGTTTCCGCTGCAACTCCTGCTTTTTAAATGAATCCCAATAAGGATGTTTGTGCTATTGCAGCACTGCATTTAATTTCGAATTTGACACGTACAAAGGTTTTGTATGCGGAATATGAGAGCGTGAGTCGCACTATTTATTTGCGGAACCTGCACATTTTCAATGCATTCCTTTCATGGTAGGTATTGACTTAAATCTGACCGTCTAAAGACCAACTCACCGGTGTTACCATTACCAAATGGCCTCTTTTACAGCTTTAGTTAGATTTTATTATTTATTGAACAAAAATGAAGGCAAAATTACGACAAAAAGTATTTCGTAACGACATTTGTTTATTTATTTATTTTTTTTTGTTGACGTTTTTTTTTTTTGCTTAATTAGTATTTTATTTGGAGGCCCCTTCTCTTGGCTCAAGTCCCATTTTTTCTCCCTTTAAGAATTTTATCAGCTGAAACGCTGCCGCTCACCTTGGCCACACTTGACTAGTTGACCATAAACAGTGTGACTTCCTACCAGTAATGCCAGATTAAGAGAAAATAATGGGGAAAAACGAAAGACAGGTTTAAAAAAAAAGTATAACAAAAATATCTTTGTAACTTAGAATGTTTACAAGTTAAATTAAAACGCATTTAATTACGAACTAATTTCAACATGAATGAAATGTTGTTGTTGATCATGAAAGAAAAACGGTCCATCGAAAGCTTACGTAAGATTTTATGTGCCTCTGAAACTGAATGCATTGAATCGTTTTGACATTTGGTCTTATAGAAAATGAAATCTTTCTAAATTCAAACTTTAGCGTGATTCAGCTAACCGATCCTTGAATAATATGCATACTTTTATGTTGTATGTTTATTTTATGTTGTATGTTTATTTAATGCTTGTTTATAAAAATGATTCACATTTTTAATTTTTATATGAAGATAAATGCTAGTTTCACTTGAGGGAAAAAAGGGAAACTGGGAAAAGGGAATTTGAGTTTACGGAAAAACTAATGCCTTTGATGAGAAAAAAAATAAGAAAACAGTCTCCAAAGTCTGGGAACTGCAACCTGCTACGTGAAAGCCAAAATATATTTTAAAGATGAATATTCCAGGACAGACAGAATTAAAAACGATCGAAGAATCACTTAAGAATTGATGAAATGACTTTTATTCTAACTTCGTGAGATCCGTCAAAAACTAGTCACCAGCATTTGTCAGTTAAAGCAGCCCCTACTAGTGGGAAACTTTGTGAAACCCTCACGCCCACATTTATCCAACAGAAACAATTTCAAGTTTATATCGAGAAAGGCAGAATTAACCTCATTTAGTTAGGGCTTGCCAAAACCCAAACAAAACTAACCAGCGGACGTTCTTGTTGCGATGGAAATTATTCACAATTTCCTTAACTCAAAGTAGTACCTCAAACAGTATAAGGTATTTTTTTGTAATCACTGTACAATGTACATTTCCTTGATTAAGTTGTGCTACACTAATTAAACACTTCAATTGCTTGTAACTTGTAGCACATTACCGGTATAGTGATCACATTTACCCTCATGAAAAATTCACAGAACCACCGAGTTTATTAATCGAACTTGTTTTCAGCTTTAATCAGTCGGAAAAGCACTGCGAGTCAAAAGGCCATTTCTGTCTCTACATTAACTTGCATGTTGCTCCACTTATTCCACCGTGAGCCAGGTCAATCAACCCCCCCATTCCCTTAGCAGAACTAATTCCCAACCTTGTCCTTCGCTGTTGATTAATCATGCAGTCGGCTAGCGATTGACCGCTACATAGGTCTACCCGCGTATATTGATTAACCTCTTCCTCATTTTATTAATATATATATCATTACAAGCCTATGCATGCAGACAATTGTTTAGCTAAATTATTAATGCCCGCAGGTTGGCGGCGAGCCTCAGTATTTACCGTAAGATTAATAGTTGAATTTGCGACGGTTGCAAACTGAAAAAAGGAAGTATGTACCGCTTGTGGAAAGTCGAAAGCCATAACCGCACTTTTGTGCATTAAATTCATAAAATACTCACTTCGTGCTCATTTTTATTATGGCCACGGACAAGAATCAGAATCCGGTACTGGCAAGGATGCAGAAAAAATATAACCAAACCTAATTATGAAATTGCTAGTGAAATGCATTTAATTTCCCGCCAACACCTGAAACTCGATATGGGTGTAGGTGTGGTGCCAGTCGGTGGGAATTATGAATTAGTGTGCCGGGGAAAATTTCGAAATTGGATTGCGTTTAAGTATTTTGCCGAGACAAGGACGTTGCAATGCTGGTGCTGGTTTTCTGCCAGTTTCCGTTTCCTCAAATTCAGCTCACACTCTGCCATTGCGCCATCGTCCTCTCAATTGGAACCAACTTTATGGCGAAAAGTGAGAAATCCTGGTGCGGACCGTCAATTCTGCTGCGGTGAAAGATGAAAAAATAACCACACTACGAATGTGAATTTTTAATGAGTGCATTGGAGCGAAGACCGCATAAGTCCTGCACATAAAACCGGAAAATGCCAAGGAAACATCTGTTTCTGTGAATATAAAAATCAGGGAGTGACGTTTTCCAACTCACTCATTTTCATAGCAGACGTACTCTGACATTGATACGTGTATTTGGATATAGCTGACTTTGAAATCATTTAATTAACAACAAACCCGCTGTTGAGAGGGGCCCGCCACACTTCATTCAAGGCTCAAGCAAGGGGTTTCAGTTTCCTTTGAAGAAGGCGTGCACCTGAAAGGGATTTGATTTGCAATGTCTGTTGATTGGTTCCAATTGGGACTTACTAAATCATCTCACTAAATATGTTGTAGGTCACAATGGATAATTTTAGTCAGACTCACTGTGCGATAGTCTGACTTGTGTTGTGACTGGCGAGGATTTCCTGATTAGATCGAAAGAAAGTCAAATTTCCACTTCCCTGCAAAGTGGTTTTGATCAAAAAATGACACGCGCCTTAAGTTGTCCAGAAATATTCAGAAGCAGTCTTTCCAAATTATGAATGATCCCCATGCAGAACTCTCCTTCTTGCTACACCAATCCACTCCCAGAGAACATTTTATGTGTTCCGTCCAGTGATGCCAACCCGGAACGAAGTTTTTATGACGAAACCCGAAAAAAATGATGACGTTTTTCACAAAAACTATAGCCTTTTGGTAAAAAGATAAAAAATGAATATTTTACAAAGGAACTGCAATGAAGCTACAAGCTGATTGAAATCCGTTAACTGAATGTTGGTCAATCGATAGGCATTTAAACCTTTTTTGGCAAAGAAAAACGGCGATCCCTTTCCAAGAGAAACATGATTTCGTACTCAAGATCTTTAATCGGAACTGAATTTTCATGAAATCGGAGAAGTTCTATTCGAGCTATTCGTTTCGAGACTATTTTCGCAAAAATTCTTCGATGATAAATTGACGCACCTTGCCGCATTGCATTGTAGCGCGTTCTGTCACTAAATTTTGACAGGTATACGGCATATTTTAAACTTCCTTGAGTACGTGGTAAGAGAAAGATATTGTAAAAAGTTCCGAACTCGAGATGTTAATCAATTGTCACAATTGATTTATTCTCTTTCATCAAAAAAAAAATTTGGTCGCGCAATTGTGTTTATTAGTTTTTCCGTCTGTCTGTCCGTATTCCCCTGAGGACAGCAGCCTAAACGGCTGCTTGGATTTGGTTAAACTCAGATTTAGAGTTTGTAGGAATACATTTGGCCGGTTTTTTTTTTGTTGGCACGGTAACCTCAATATTAATGCTACTTCCCATAAAAATGTTCACACCAATTTGATTTGTTCGAAAACGGCTCTAACAATTTCAACCAAAATTGATATTTGTAGACAAGGTTAACATGACTGTGTACTCAGTTTTTCGTTAAAAAAAAATAACGGTACTCTTTGAAATTTGGACATATCTCGAAAACGGTCCATACGATTGTAACAAAAATGCATTTCTAAGTTAATATGGTCATTTCTAACTTAATAGCTAGTTAAGAATTTTCTATAATATCGCGCAATGGATTTTTGAAAATAAGGATTTTTTTTTAAAAAACTTAGTTTATTTAGTTTACCATGAAACGGTATAAAAGATTTTGACCAAAATGCATACTTAGAGTAAAGTTGATGTTTTCAAAATTACTGCGTTCTTAATTTTCAATTCAAACCATCGAAGACGCGAATTTTAGAAACTGCTCATATCTCGAAAACCCCACTTTCGATTTGCTTAAGACTTTTAAAACCAAATAATGCTTACATTCCGAATAATATTCAATACTCATTGGATTTCAGTGGGAAATAAATTCACATAAAAAAAGGGAAATTATTTCCCAGTCAAGGTGAAGTTATTTCCCATGTAAAGTTACTGCCCGTGAAGTTATTTCCCTGTACCGTTTGTAGCTACATAGTTAAGAAATAGTATTTTTCAAATTAAATATAATTTGTTACTGTTTTGTCTGCATAATTTTACAAAAACCGCTCTAACGTATTGATCAAAATATAAATAATAAAAAATAATAAAACCATTCCAAATAAAATGCGGTGCTTAGTTTTTCTCCAAAAATTCACAAAAATTAGTTTTTCTCTAAAATGACTACCTGAAAGCCGATCTACGTTATATTTTTGTTATAATCTCAATGCCCCACTTATAATAAAAATGCAATAACAGCTAGGCAAAACTTCCTTTTAGCAAATATTACCCACTTCTTCTTTTTTCCAACCACCTTAAAATAATTAGAACCACTTGGAATTTACAGAATCAGAAACTCCCACTTCATATGCAGCCCCACACACGACCATCGGGATATACAGTTTATAACCGCCAATATAAATTCAAAAACAAATCTCTGATATCGATGTAAAGATATCGGTCCATCACGAACACTACTTCCAATCATAGACTCTAAACATGTGTCACTAATCTACTCCAGTCAAAAATAAAAACATTAGGACATGTTTTTAGATTAGAAAACAGAAACTCCTACTACGCTTGTCCTTATAGTCAAACATCTTGTAAAGTGTTAGAGCTTATAGAATAGCACAGTAGGCGCTTCGAACTCTCTAACCAGAACTTGCGACAATTGCCTGTTACTCAGAGCTTTAACCTATAAAACATTATTATTTGATATATTTTGCCATACCAGATGCATAACCCAGAAGTGGATTTTAATTAACACTATTTGCATAGTTTATGAACCGTTTTTCTTGTCTAGCATCGCTTCTCAGATTTTTACCCGCCTACCTAATAAAACAGGAACCAGCCAAACTTTTGATGAACGAGAAAGTTTCATTCGACCCAGTCGAGCACTTTATTATTTTATCTCAATCGCACAACTCGTTCTGAAGATGGATTAAAATTTTCTGAAAGAGGACTACAAGCTTCCAAAACAAGTATTGCCATCGAAATAAAAACAAACTGAAGACGATACCTTTTTTAACAAAGTGCCAGCACAACCAAAGGATTTAATCTTTTAAAAACCGTAACGGATGTTGTTCACCCAATATCATACACTACTCATAGAAGTTTGTGACAGTATTACCGGCGGCCTTATCTATTTACAAAAGTCCCCATCAACAGCATGTCGTTGCTGCTTTACTTGTCAAGTCAGCACATAATACTTTAAATGTTGTTTCCAACTTCATCGCGAATTAAAAAGACCGAAACAATAACCTTTTGAAAGACAAAAAACTTTCGCCGCACAATTGATTGAGAGGCACCCAGCCCATAAATCACATCAAAAAGTTAACCTCTGAGAGAGCTTATCGATTCCGTTGGGTATGGTTTATATTCGCTGGCACCCTACTTCATTAGGCACGATTCACGCTTGTTGTGTCCAACAAATTAAGTACTAGCTTGATAACTTATTGGGTCCTTTACGAAATTCTTCTCACACAACTGGCGAAAGTTTGTAGGGGGTGGTTGTCGCTAGAACCTTGTTCCAGCCTTTTAACATGTAGAGAAAATGTTATCAAATATTTGTTTAAAATTATACAAGCCCCATCAGTCAACAGCATCAGTAAACAAAATTTAAATTACCACCACAGCCAAGTAGTAAAATTGGTCATATCAAAGTAGTTACACGAAACCGGATAGAGTATATAGAAGCAATGTGCAGAATTGGACATTTAAAAAAAAACGCACCCCTCCACTGAGGCGTATACGTAACATTTCTATCAAATTTAAACAGTTTACAGTCCTCAATCGAAAGTGTTACCGAATAGGAAAAGTGCTAGCACAAGCACTTTGCCTTCATGATGTTTTCCCACGAATTGGCGAAAGACTTATCAGCTACCCCTAGTTTTGGGACTGCATTAATGTCGGCAACGGTCGGCCTATACATGGGAAAGACACCCAGCACGAGACAATAACACAAAATATGAGAAGTGTTCAACTGGCCTCCTCTCTGGGATAAAAGAATTAAAACAGAAAATCATTACACACTCAGGCGAATCCGTAGAAAAGGTTTGCCACCATCAGCCAACTCCATGTGTGCCCAAAGGCGAAAATGTGTTGAAAAATTATATGTCGGTTTATACCCATCCGAGCTTTGTTTATCCTATATAGCGTACGATACAAGTTCAGATGGCTGCCGCTATCACCTGGTTTTCAGAGGAACTTTCACACCGATAAATCTCTCTCCGAAGGCAACATTAATTCCTTCACCTAACTCACAGCGTCGTCGTCGTCTCCGTCAGCAGAGAGGACACCATCACCGTATCACCCACCATAAGCATCCGACCGAAAAAATGAATGAAGCGGGTAGCTCCTCGGTGCTCCTAAGCTCCGGAAAATGGAATTAGGTATTCCGTATACATGCCCTGTGTATTCTTATGGAGCCTTTTAGTAAAATCTTTACTTAAGCTGAAGCGTGTTACAATATTTTTTCATTGGTTGTATCGGGCTGCATAGCAACAACATGGCATCCAACTAAATAAAAACTGTCTGAAAAAAATGCACCAAATGGCTGGATATTATTCGTGCGATACAAATTTATAGTTACAGCAGTTGGGGGCATTCAAGCTAGCTGCGCTTGAATGCTGAGAGCAGTAATGGGCGATTTTCGCAAAAAGAAACTATACATAGGTACTCGTAAATAATCGATGGAATTTTTGAAAGCATTTTGCAGCCATAAGTCTAATCCGTTTGCGACTTTTTTTGCACAATCTGTGTGTAAGCACTTTTGCTAGTATTTAATGTGGGACACGCAGCTGCGATCGACTGTTGCACATGTGTAAAGTTCAGTGGCCAGTGGTGTAAAACAGTCGCATTAATTTTTCCCAGTGTACAAATACGAGCATGGGCAGCAGCTATATTCTCGTATATGGAATAAATTGTTTTATTTTAAGGATATTTGTGGTCGACTCGTGAAAAAATGTATGAAAATGTATCCCCAATGAGTAGTTTATGTTTTTTATGTCCTGCTCCTCGTTCGACCACGTACACACTCGGATGTATTTGCGCTCATTTGACCAAAAACCACCGGTGTACCCGTACGCAAGGCAACCCACCTATTTCGTATACAAATGGTGTACGCGAGGAGGGAATAATGGATTAATCCTGTTGAGGCCGCATATTTATATCGTTGGCAATGGAATTCCCCACACAAATAAATTACCGCGCGAACGAGTGAGTGAGTGGATGAGTGTAGGACACAGTGGCATGTCGTTTGCTTTTGCAAAAGTCATAAAAATTCACACATTTACAAAAACTGCTCCGCCAGCAGGTAATCGAAATAAGTTGAAAGCGAAATATGAGAAAATCACCAACACCCTTACAGGCACTCTATTAGGACTCGGGATTAAATTCAATTTGTCTATGGATGGCATGGATGTAGATACTCGTGGTGTCGTTGTTAAATATTTTATAAGGATTCTCTCGAAATCCATTAGTTTTGTGCGGTGGTCGGGGCAAGGACAGGCGCTGGCGAATCAATCGATGCCAGTGCGGGTAAACGCAATTTCATGCTGGGAAAGTTTAATAATTCATAAGAGCCCATATTCTGTAAAGAGAGATCCTTTAGAGCGCACTGCGAGTCCTGGAATTCGATATGCAAATGTATGACTGGTGCGGGCGTTCACTGAAATTATGTAAAAAGGCGCAGAAAGGATATAACTTTTGTAAGGAGATAATTTTATGTCGAATTTGAATAGGGATAATAAAGGTGAATAGAAATAAGCAGAACAGAAATGTCTGCGATGTTTTTGGGGGAACCCATGTCTGGAACGGTCCTTCTCTTGTGTTTCGGTGAGTCGTTCACTTTCAGATGAATTTTACTGAGATCTGGCATCTTAACCCATAGAACTGCATATGTCCTAAAAGCTTGGAAGCTGTGTTGAGGAAGATTCTGCCCACGCACTGTTAAACGCCGAAGGCATCCGACCCGAATTCCGCTGCGAGGCATATCAAACCCTGGCAGTTATAGACGACTATATGTAACGAATTCCGTTAACCATACAAATCTAAAATAACGTTAAATAGCGCAATGCTTAAACTTAGGACGGACAACCTGCAGTCGCTTACAGTGTGTGATGGAAGGTCTCTCCCAACAAGTCTCTCCATCTAGTTCTATTTGCAGGCAGCTGCTACTATTGCATGAATGTGTCTTCAGTAGACCTTAAAGCGCGCCAGATTTGTTGCTCATGCGCTCGCCATGTACATGCCTCAGATTTTGCGTGGCTTTGTGGAAAAACTGCTTCTCGGAACTGCCCGAAAGATAACCTCACCCGCTTTCGCCAAGGTCCGTGCATCAGCAACAAACCCTTATGAAAGCAGGCAATCAAAGAACAAGCCGTAGCCTTGAATATCTCAGCAGGAGTAATATGATAAGGGCTTGTATTGCTCTCTGGTTCTCTATGGCAACAGAGATTTTTTGCTTGATCTTTGCCGCCCTAATCATTTTGGGACGTGTTTAATGGACCCTAGGTTGACACGAACTTAGAGACGAACAAGCTTGAAAGAAGCCCAACGAGTTCGAAGGAAATGCCTAAGACCGACATGCCTTTTAATGACTTGTTTCAACATTCGACCTGGAGTTCCTGGGGTTTTTTTTCGAATAGAGGAATAGCGGTTGGTAGCTTAAAATCCTGCAAATAAGGACGGATCATATGTTTGGCTGAAGATCCTAGACGTTTACACTGTAATGGCTGTTTCTTTGCAAAATTCCAAAGCAGTGCACATGATGGTAAAGTTCCTTACACAAGCAAACTTTCAAATGTTGTATATAGTTTTCTGCGAGCTCTTTACCAAGTCTTCTCTTAACAGTATTCCATCCAAGTTCAGCTAATGTATCGCTACCTTCAGACTGGGTGGAGGGAAATGCTTTTCTTGTTGAACCCGATTTTTTCTGTCTGACGGAAGATTGTGGGCAGATTCCCATTTTACAGAAGTTATCTTTTCTGAGCACAGTGCGTGAATCTACATCCGTGAATCTTTGATCATCTCTTCTGAGGCCTGTATTTTTAGCTTCCCTGTGAAGATAATTTTTCGTCGGTCTAGCAAGGGCTTTAACCACGTAACTTTTCAAACGATTAATGTCGAATCAATATAGGTAGGTACCTACAAAACTAGATACTAAGCGCAAAATCTACGAGCTGATAAGCTTTATCTAGTTCATTCTGCACAAATTCAATGAATGATGATAATCAAAAAAAAATGGGCAGGAATAACTTATTATGGGCATCAAAATTTCAAAAACGATTTCGCTTAGACTATCATCGTTATACGTGATCTGCCCCAGGATTTTTCTCTTACAGGAGGTTCGGCTAGGCACAGTTGAAGTACTCGATCGTCCTGACGGAAAGTTTTGTATCATCCAAAGATGAAACCGTACTAACGCAGAATTGCGTAATGGTTGCCACCCATAAGGAAATTTTGACTGTAAACAAGCGTAGCTTTGTTATTTTAAGCGCCATGTTATGTATTTTCAAATTCATTAAGGAATTTTCTTTTACTGAAAATTAACCTTTTCGAGTCAAGGGGTTTCAATTCTGAATTAATTGCATTTTAAAAAATAGCACTCTTCGGAACTACAGTTGTTGGCACTCAAAAATATTGATTAAACAATAGCTACCAATTTATTAAAATGCATTTAATTCTTCTTTATTAAAAAAAAATGCGACAAAACATAAGTTAATATTTAAATTAAATAAAAATATAATATATAAATCCATTATTTAAAATAAATTGAAAAACAGTAATAAATGGATGTTGTAATACATTTAACAATTTAGTTTTCGTATTTAACAACTTATTTTCAAACTTAACTTAACATAACATAGAAGAGAATTCATTGAAATTCTAAAAAATTATTTAGAAAAAACTTGTATTTTCTATATAAGGCTAACAACTGTGGTCCCCTGTGAACAAGTTACCACAGTTGTTAGCACTGCCAATAATTGTGCTTTTGAAGGTGTCAACAACTATCTATAGTATACGATGGTTATTTGTTTCAGATTTTTAAAAACCGCTATACAGAAAATAGAAGTTTTTCTAAATAAATTTTTTGAATTTCAATGAATTCTCTTTTTTGCTAAGTTCTTTTAAAGTTTGAAATTAAGTTGTTAAATACAAAAACTAAATTGTTAAATGTATTACAACATCCATTTATTACTGTTTTTCAATTAATTTCAAATTAATGGATTTATATATTATATTTTTATTTAATTTAAATATTAACTTATTTTTGTCGCATTTTTTTTAATAAAGAAACATTAAATGCAATTATTGAATTGAATTGAATTGCTATTCTTTGATTCAGTTATTGGCACCAATTTTATGTAATATACTAGCAGATTATGTTAATATTTTAACTTTAATCAATAATAATTTATATATTGTCATTTAAAATAGCAAAATTTTTTTAATATATTTTGAAAATATCAACAAAAAAACAAGTGAACTTTAGACCACAAGACTGAATATATGTTTAGCTTATACATATTAATATATCAATTTTATTCAATAATTTACTGGCTAAGAGAGGAAGAGAGCAAGGAAATAGGCGCGCGCACTGCTCACTCTTGCTCCTACAGTATGATAAGGCAATAGTCCACGGTTGCCACTTACAAAAAAAACTCAAATTATTTTATTTGATTTTGCACAAAATTACCAGCTGCTAGAAGACATAGGAGATCATCTACCTATTATCTTATAACAAACCCTTAACGAATTAGATTTTCATGTCTGTATAGAAATAATATGATTAATTATTATTATTCACCATCTGTCAAAAGAAGAAAATGAGTGCATTCTGTAATATTTTTAACAGCGAATAAAAAAGTTTTATGTGGATGGTGATGAAACATATGCAAATAATGCAATGCGTTCACTCAGTAGCAGTAAGGTAGCATTTAAATGAGGATATCCAGTTCGCATTCTTGGTACATCTACTCAAAAAGTTACCATAACCAGATAAAAATTACCAAAATACCAACACTCAAAAAGCAAAAAAAAAAGTGGCAACCTTGCAATAGGCCTGCACTGTGGCGTAGATATACGAAACGTAACTGGCTATGAGAGAAAGAGAAGAAACTGTGTGCTCGCATCTCTCTCTCTTACCTCTACAGTAATATTCGAACCGAACGTAACTCTCTCTCTTTCTATCTTCACTTACTTATATCTCCCTCTCAAATTTCGCTCGCAATTTCCGTAACGCTTCGTGACGCATTCACCAGCTTACCCCCTAAGTCAAGCGGGGCTAAAGAAGTATTACTTCAAAAATCTAGAGTAACAAAAATGAAAGTCCCTATTAAAATGGCTAAACCTTGATGTACATGTATCGACTGAAGAGAGCCTTTAATACAATAAAAGCAGAAAAATATACGAATTTGTTATATGTTTGGAGCAGGATAAAATCTTACTTAGTAGAAGTTGCTAGCTGGAATAAATTAAAATTAAAGTAATGCTTTAAGTGAACACCTGCCTTGACGGCGTAATTTCACGATGGGCATAACCATATTAGTGTCCTTGAGAAAGACGTTGACAAGACGTCCCAGAGCCAATACAAGTATTGACCCTGGTACAATTACCGTGGCTGTTAGGTTAGCAACAGCCAACGACCCATTGGTTTGGGCGAGGCCTACCAAGACACCTCCTCGTTCTGAAAGAAGGCTTCTTCGTCTCCGCTTTCGGTTAAACCACAGTCACCTCGAATCCAACCTCAAATGATGGGGCTGCACCAGTTTTGGCACAGAGGCTGTCCCCATCCCCGTGGTACCATTATATAGCTAATGGTCGGTTGTATAGAGCATTTTAAATTCCATATTACTAGCGAAAACAAGATAACTCTCACCACTCAAATTTGGGCATGCCCCGCTAACTGGAAGGTAGGAAACAGAGAGGTGTCAACTACCCATTCCCCGGACGCCCATCGTCGCAGGTTTGGGAATCTCTTTTAATCGCCATACTCACTAAAATGAGACTCTTACTTTGGATCCGTTCCATAATTTATGCCAAATTTGAAACCAAGCATCACAGAGAAGGCGCCTTCACAAGCAAATCCCACAATGACTGCCTTCGAAGCCAGCGTACCCATAAAACTAACTAAAATCAGCGCAGTAACGATTCCAAGCCGAAAAAGCCAAATGGAAGCAGTTTTAGCAGAACCAGTTTCTGATTAACAAACGTGGTCGCAACTGAAATATCTAGACCTGCAGACAAATCGTCACGGAAGGTATTTGATGAGGTACAAGAGGCACATTTTATGGCGAGCTAGAACCACTTTATCAAGGCAGATTAACTCTCAGATGTTCGTCAGAATCGCACAAGGATTCAACGCTTAGATGTAATTTTTGCTTTGCCAATAACCCAACCCCTGGCTCACAAGTCCAGATCCGAAACAACTTAGCCACAGAGCCCACAATGGATCGAGATCGTGATCGTGACTATAACCGCCCTTAATTGAATCCTTGTTGGCACAGCTCAAATCAAACAATTTACCGTCATTTTCACGGAGCTCAAGCTCGAAGTTCGACGCCTTTCCAAGCTCCGCCCGATTAGCAAAACATTCGAAAGAAACAAAGCAAAAAAAAATACACAAAGTACCTAATAAAAAATACTGCTGCATTTTTAGCACACACTTAGGTACACATAGTTGGCTCCTTGCACACATTTCCATGACAAACAATACACAAAAGAACCACATCCTATGCCATACCACCCCACCACCATGGCAAACATACGTTCGGCGAAAACTTTTCGCTTTATGAGTCACTCGCGACCATAAACTTTGCCAGCAGCCCCAAAACGAATAAACTTGTATCTCGTGTAATCAAAAATAGCATTCGGTACTTCTCAACTGGCACTGGCAGAGTGTGCTGTGTGTGGCTATATGTGCTGGATAATAACGCGAATATACGAGCATACGAGCACGTTTATTGCATAGCACAGAGCAACTCCGCACTACAATATCAGACTTTGTGAATTTTAATCCTCCGAGAACAAAAGGAAATGAATATTAGTCCCTGGTGTTGCACTAGACGAAGACGTTCAGTCGTTGTCGTAAATTTACAGCAACTACGACTTACGAATATACGATTCCAGTTTCCAGAACTACAATTCGGTAATTAGTTGCAAGACGTTACAGTGCCTCCAACGATTCCTGGCCGCGCATCAGGATTAAGGGCATCCCCACGCCCACTCCCATTTCAATTATATTCAAAAGGATATTTTTACTCTCTATATAAATGACCACAAAACCCGCTTATTTATCACCGAAAGGCCTAAACGATAATAAACCTCCAAGTACACACTTTTGTGTGCAAGTTGACACTGTAGGTATACAGTGTACACAGAACCCACTCGGTGGAGTGTAGCTGCATTTAGCCTCTCTTAATTTAACCGCACGCTACCCAGCCCCCAGCCCCCAGCCCCAAGTCCAACTCCAACCTCAACACCCATGTGCATAATACAAAGTTTCCGTATCCTACAGCCGCAGCCCCTCTCCGAATACCCAAACACACTCCACATACACACACACACACACATAATAGGGCTAATGCAATATAGAAAATTGGGTAATAAATTCCAGGATATAGCTGAGGCATTCATTTATGTCTTCTTAAACGAGTTCTTTTAGGCACTTGTCCAATTTAATTTTCAGCTTCCATTATACCCCTGGGTAATGTTATGACAACAAATAAATTCCGAATGAAATAAAAGTCCTTCACACTAGTGCAAATGTTGAGGCCCATAGATGAGCTGCTGGTTGCTGACCATGTGCAGTGCAACTCCTTGCACCGACCGTAGCGATAGGGCTCTGCTTCTTATTATGATTATTATTTTATTTGAATACCCCCGGAATAATTCTTTCAATTCAGCAGCAGGATGACAATTTGGTTGGTCCTTGGGAAAAGAAAAATAAGTGATCCTGCCTGCTGAACAGAGTCAAACTGCAACGAATAATTACACCGAGTTGTTAGTGTGCGCAGTGAATGGGTGAAGAAAAAAGGTGAACACAGTTCACGAGGGCATTCCCCGACTCTTTCCGGAATTGCACTTTGGGCACACTGAGTACATAGAAAATTGTAGCGCCCACCCACCCTCTATCATGGACCACTTTAATGCTACGAGTAGGGAGTCCTTGCGAACAACGACGATGATGTTGATGATGCTGATGGTGGCAGAGTCAGCAGCAGCACGCTAAGAGATTTTCTTCTTGCATTCTCGATATTGCGAGAGCTCCAGCTTCCACCTTGACGGTGTGGTGTTGGCCGCTGGGAACCGGAATGGCATATTATAGTTTGGTTCGAGGGTTATGATCGTTAATTCACTTCTTTTCATTTTCGCCGTTTGCCTCGTGTACACTTAACTTTTATGTAGATGGTCGATGATTAATGAATGTTCCCGCCATCAGAACGGGATATTATTTTCAAATTTAAAAACTGTCTTTGGTTTCATTCACCTAATTTCGTCTTGCACAATGTGCCCTTCTTAATCCTAATGATGACGCCAACGAAAGCAACGTAGCAACGAAAGCACCAGCAAAGAGGTGAGATAACGATGGCAAAAAAAAAATAAAATTAAAACACCATGCTGACGACATTCATCCACTACTTGGCCAAGGATAAGAAAATTACAATTTAATTAATCTAATTGAGACGATATCCTTTATAATTGTCAGCAGTTTCGGGGTGCCAAAGGCCAAGATCAGAAGCGCGCGATATTCTTTTCAGCTTGCTTTAATGGCTCGTGTACTAGTTCTTGCATGCAAATCCAGTTTGGGGGTGGCGTCGAACTCTTGTCGCTGGAAAATTAGTGGAGAATTTAATTACAGTGTTTTAGCTGCAAAGTTGAAGTGGAAAATACGCCCAGTTTTTGCAGCGCGAAGCCGTCGATTAAGGGACCCTCTTTAGTGGATGTGGATGTAGATATGTATACTGTGTACACATAATAAGCAGAGAACTTAATGAGGAATGTGTACAATTATTTATGCACGGAAAGAACGAGGTTCTTAGATTGAAATTGGAAGGGTGTGCTGACCTTTGTACTGCCTAATAATCAGGCGACAGTAGTCTATGGTTAATTGTTTGGTTGCCCCTCGAGTAGAGTAGCTTGCTTTGGGAGATGTAGGGTTGGGGTGGCAAGATGTGGATTTAGCTCAAAAGGTCTATGCTCGCAATTAATAAATATTTAAATTGTTTGATGATGATGACGATTTCACTGCAAGGACCAATCTAAGCCTCCAAGAAAATGCGGATGACAGCTTTGAGGCAGTAATTCTCACCTACAACTGAGGAAGTATGTTCGGCGAAGTGAGTAGCTGGATTTCGGTCGAAGGCTTCACCCGGTGAAGCGACTATCATTTAAGGGAATTTTATATGGAACTAACTGCCCGTGCAAAATGTGGTTTCAGAACAGTTGATGGAAAAAAGATTTTAGAAATTTGCTTTTTGCAGGGGACAAAATTATTTCTTTTTATTTTTTTGTTTTTTTGATAATCGCTGGAAGGAAAAATCATCGAAAGACATTGCAGAGGTATAACGCGTGGGAGCCTTCTGCAATAGCGAGAGACTTAAACCCGATCTAGAAAACCTCCCAAAGACTGAGTCAACTCTGTCTTCATCCTCATCTTAATTCCAAATAGCATTTATGGACAAGTTCGACGTTGTATCACCAGAGGAATTTTTTCCTAATATAATATTATTGAGACCTTTCGCCTAGCCAAGAGTGTTCTTTTGTACTGAGCTTGTGTGCTGCCGGGCAAAGAGCAGTCGGTAACTTTATATCATGGTTATTATTAATTTCACAACGTTTACCTTCTCCGATATGTAATACGACGAAACTTTTAAAAATGCCGGAATTTTAAAATTCTTTTATCTGTTCGAGTTGTTCGAAATAGTTGCGGAAAGAGAGGAAATATTGCCTAAATGTGACATACTTCAAGGAACTATAGAGGTCCGGAACAACCTAAAGGCTAGTACGGACCTGTTTCGGAACGAAATTTGACGGTGGTCTCCAAATGGGCAGCGAAACGACTGCGAGAGGCAGCGGAAAATAATTTGTGGAGAGTTCCATCAGCTGATACACAAGTAGCAGAGTTACCAGCACTGGCTATTTAAATTTGATTTGGCTACTCGAACTCTTTACTGGCTTCTTAAAATTGTCATTTGGGATTTATCCTAATTTACGCTATTCACTTTAAAGTTTGGCGATTTTTAGGCTCCTTAGGAATTTATTGAATGAATTTGATTGGAAACGTGATCTTTTCGTATAACTAAAACTTTCTAAACAATTATGTAGTTTTCGATTGGGTATTTCAGATTTCTAGTGCCAAATCGAATTTAATCCGAATTCTATTTATTCGTTTGTCCGCAAAAAAATAAAAATTTTTTTCATTTGCATTGGAGATCCATTGCAATTGATCTTCACACATTTATAGAAACCCATTTCGAAATAATTTAATATTAAAACTCGTTTCCACAGGCGTTTCTTTTTTTTCACGTTTTTAATATTGAAAAGTGGGAACTAGAAAAGACTTTTTATATTTAATATTTTTCAATTTAATATTGTCGTCTTTAAGAACATTGTAATTAGATAAATTCTGCCTTAAAAATTGCTAAAAATGTGCGCTTTTGATCTTTGTATTTCTGATTGGCTATTTTTGACTCGAAATTTTTTTAAATAAACGTGAGCGAAAAGTGAGTGGAGAATTATTGTACCAAGCAATCTACTACAATTACTCACTTTTTCGCCATCATTTCGCAGAAGCGGCGTATACTGCAAAACGAAAAGGAGAGCGAAATTTTTCATGATTTCGTTGTTATTTTTGTATGGGATTTTTCGTTCCGGAACAGCTGCATTCCGGCCTTAACTAAACAAACGGAGAGTAACGTCGCAGCGATACCGGAGGATGCCACCGCTATTGTAATTTTCTTATCAACACGATTCTTGCCTAATAAAAGATTAATTAAAATTTAAATGTGTTACATGAACGGCAGAAGCAGACAGTGAATTCTTAATGTATGGTCAATATATTTTGCTAATAAGTACATGTCCAAATTGTTTTGTTTTTAGTGATTCTAAGTGAAAAGGTGATAGTGGAAGTATCTACCATTTCTGGTATTTTCCAAAATGAAGTAGAAGATTTTATGCAGAAATAATCGAAATGGAAAGGATTAAATAGTCGAACAAAATGGATGTTTTTAATTTTTAATTACACATTTGACATTTCTTTCATGGATACTTTTTTTTTGTAAACAAAACAGAGATAAACAAACCTTTCCCACATATTTGACATTTATTTTATGGGTTTCTTTTTTTTTTTAGCAAACCAAACAACACACTGCCTCTGTCTGTCTCCCTCTCCGTCACAGGAGTAAAATAAGGTTAAAAGAGATGTCAGTATATATTGTGCGGTTTGGTATGTTTGCTTTGAGAATGAGGTGCATATCCACTCACCCATCAGGTGAAAATTGTAGAAATGTTTTAAATATTTTCTTTTTATTTAAGAACTATTTAAGTTATCGAGTTAATGGATATCCTAAGTTGTACCTGCAGATGTTCTATTTAAGTTGGTATTTAATGTAATTAAATGCTGCCAGTATTTTAGAACGCAAAGCGTTACAAATAAAAAATCGAAACAAAACGAAAAAATAAATTTCTCTTGTCCAATTCTTTTCGAAATTTATACAGAAATAGAGTTGAAACAAAGTGGAGATTGTAGGCCTAGGTATCCTCTATAGGCCTATGGAAAATGCACCAGAATATATTCATGCAATGAAATTCAATCTTAGTCGAACAGAACTACACCAATTTTATTTATGTGATTGCGGAGACTTTTCAATCAGTATCGAGATCAAACAAAACAAATGTAAATGGTTGAAATAAAAACCTTTCCGAAGCAAGTTCCTCAATCGTGCATAAAAGTTGGCTTTGAGGTTCAACCATCATGAGAAGAAATACGCCTCAATACGAATCCCGTCTCCCCTTTTGATCACCTCTGTCAACTTTCAAGTCCAAAATCAAAGGTCCAAAACAACTACTTGCCCAACGGACCAAAGAATTTGATATACTCCTCATTTCTGATCACAAAATACGCGAGTATATACCGTCATAAGTTCTCTCGATTACAAACTGTGCGTTTACTACCAATAACGTCCTGCGGAAGGGAGATTCGTATAGCCACCTACGCCAACGATAAATTGGCTCAATTTGTAATAAAAGTTGAACGCGTATTCGGTGTTATCCATTAATGAAATGAATTCGAAACATTTGCCTCTATTTGTAATCGTTGGTAATGAACTAAAATTTCCTCAATTTACAAAGTTAATGAAGTGAGAGCATCCGCTGTACGTCAGCTTTATGTATACGTAAATATGCGAAAGGGTGTTTTGTACTTGATAAATGTGTGGACATAGTTGGGAAGTGTTAAGAGCTATTTATCCGTATATACAGTTGCGGAGAGTTGGAATTGTTTGGCGCCGTATTAGCTTCCAGTCTGTCGGATACTCGGATCAAACAAATCGCTTTATTATTTCTTGTTGATTATCTATGCACGAGACGAGGTATTTCGGGTTAACAATTGGGCGTGCGACTTCAAAAGCTGATTTTGAAATGACCACTTAAAGTGACTTTAAAATAGAGTGTAAGTAGTTACAGTGGGGGAGACGTTTCTCTATTGAAAATGTTGTTATTTAGATTAAGTTGTCGTGCAATTAAACAAAGGGACACTTCACATACCTATTAAATAAAAATCTATACCTTTCTTCCGAAGCAAGATATTCCGTTTTTTAGCAATTGAGTTATGATTGCGGATCTTACTTCCTGTCTTGAGATGCCAGCGAGCATGTTTTATACCATTCTCGGTAAGGAGAAACTGAGAAACTGCGTTCAAACACAAACTGACTAGGAGAACGTCTTTTCAGAGGCTTTGGTTGACATGAAACCGACGACCATTCCCGGTCATTTTAAGAAGAGCTTTGCATTAGTTTCAATGCAAAATTGAATCAAAACAGCAACTTATTGTCAAAAGCTCCACAAGTCGTCTAATACGATTGACCCGTACGTTGTCGTTAAAAAAAACACCGAGCAAAATAAAACCGAATGCCAAAACTGGGCGCTAATTCGCTCGGAGTTATGTGTAATAAATGTTGAAGATGAAAATCGTAATCCCTGATTTCTTGAGGAATTAATACAGACAAAACCCAATTCTCTGTTTCGATCACCCTTCATCGGAGAAGTAATTGCCACCAAGCATACTGGCGCCCACTAGTACGTCAAGTATAGAAATTACTCTGGGCTATTTTCCCTTTCCCTCCCTCATGTAGTATCACAAAGGACCCATCAATCTGGTGCGGTCTAAGTGCGTCTTTCTAGACAGCCAACAAACCCAACCTAGCCTTACCTTAAGCATGCTCAACAATTTCCGTTTGACCAATTGGGATTTATGTGCGTCGTTTGTAAATTTTTAAAGAGCTTTACTACTTCTTTAGTTTCCTCTAGATTTCTTAGAATTTTAAGTCGTAGTTAAAAAAAGTAATGCGAAAAGTTGTACGTTTTTTATGGAAAAACTACCCACATCTCGGAGTTTTTCTGATTCTGATTTTGGAGGAAATATTTTGACCGTCTGGCAACGCTGGGCCTAACCCAGTGGAAGGGAACGAAAAAATACAACAATATTTTTCTGTTTCGCTGTGTCGCCGTAGACAATGTTTTTTGTTCAGTTTGTTACACTTTTTGGAAAAATTTGTTACACTTTCAAAAAAAGCAAAAAAACACATTTATGACAATTTCTAATTTTTATTTGTATGTTTTATTCGACTTCGAATATTAATTGTTAAATAAAAAGTTTATGAATGACAATTTGGCCAATATTGGATCGTTTAAATAAAAACTAAAATTGCTTTGAATTGGTATAAATTGAAACCAAGGTACTTTGCTAAAGTAAGTTCGAAAATTCTAACATAACATTTACTCGTTCGTGTAATTGACATGCAGTTCCTGTCAAACCGGACCAGTAAATTTGAATTTTCTTCGTGATAGTAACGAATTTTGTTTTGTGGAAAATCGATCAAAAGTAAAGACATTTAAAAATATAAAATCCAGCAATATGACGTGTGCTCTCGATAGCTGCAGTTGCATCTGGAAACACGATTTCTCTTTCCCAAATAACTTGTTGATGTTTCATTTATTCGCATGGTAACGGAAATTGTATTCGGTTCCGATCATCGGCTTGTTGAAAATATTTGACACACTAGCAAGAACCGAGAGGTTGTTGAAATATTAACCTAAAAGCCCGGATGACCTTTTTATTCATCAGCGTTGCCATAAGTGCAGATTTGTCTGCATTGGGTTTAATAACAAGAAATCTCCAGAACTTTGTTCTTGAGATTTTGTCTGCATTCACAATGATATATTTCTTTCCTTTTAAAAAATAATTTCAACATTCATTTTTCGCTGTATGTTATCATTTTTGTAGTCAGTTTTTTTTTTTTTTCTTTTGTCATAATTGGAGATTTGTCCAAATATTTTAATGGCAACACTGGATTTGTCTAAACATTTTCATCTAAACAACATACTAAGAGTCCTCTGTGCACACTTCGCGTGACACGAGACAATTGCTGTTTTTTTCACGAACGTCAAAGGTATTTTGTTGATTTTCGTATACAAGCCAAACTGAACTTAACTATTTAAAAACTAAACAACAGTATTGTAGTATGTTAAAAATGTGCGCATAAAATATTCTACAAAAGGTCTGAGCAACGCTTTTCGAACATGTCAACGCTTTACGAACATGAGTAAAAGCTATTGCTACGTTTCATTCATACCGATCTGAGTAAAAGGAAAGTGGCGCCGCTTTTCGAACATGTCAAAAGTTGGTGTCAACTCAAATCTGTTTTTATTCATACGCAACGCAACAAATGCTTCGATTTTGACATTTCTTTTGAGTAAAAGCTATTGCTACGTTTCATTCATACCGATCTGAGTAAAAGGAAAGTGGCGCCGCTTTTCGAACATGTCAAAAGTTGGTGTCAACTCAAATCTGTTTTTATTCATACGCAACGCAACAAATGCTTCGATTTTGACATTTCTTTTGAGTAAAAGCTATTGCTACGTTTTATTCATACCAATCTAAGTGAAATGTAAGTGGCACCGCTTTTCGAACATGCCAAAATATGGTGTTAGTTTAGCTACGTTTCATAATACCCATTGTGTTGTGTACTATTTTATGTGAAGCTTTAAAATACTTAAAAATATTGTTGGCAGTCGGATTTGATTGACCTGAATTCTCAGTTGATGCACTTCTCCTAATATTTCCACCGATGAAAGTGCTTCCTTTCACACTGTGCGGGTGCCACAGACAGAAAAGTTGAAAGTAATAACCTTCCGCCATTACTTTCACCTTTCATAAGCTGCTGTGTATTCGATCTAGCTGACAGTCAAATATGTTGCCGCAACAAACGCCACGGATTCTATGGGTTTAGCGCTTAATTCTTAAAAATTCTGATGTCGAGTACACCTGAGGCTTGTTCGGTATACAATCAAGTACGGGCCCATTCCGAAAAAAACCGGATAAACGAGAAACAAGCGCTAAATGTCAACTCTCCACGAGGTTGATACTCTCAACACTCCTAAGACTGTGTCCACTTGTGAGTTTGCTCTTGAGGAGCTAGCCACAGCATTTTGAATAAGAAATTGACACCCACCCTTACGTGTTCGAAAGTCAGTGAATAGATGACGGATGCTTAACGAGTTTCGACGTCAACGACAACGCATTTGAATGTGCCGCAGTAGATTGCCTCGGATGCTTGCAGGTTAACCCTCTTTCTCTCGGAAGCCAGTTCCGCAGTTCTTATCTCCTGCTATGAATGATTTACGTCCTGAATTTTGTAACAGACATATAAACAGTGCATTTTTATATTTTACAGTGAGCAGAGTGTCGTATGCGCGGCAAATGAAAATCCCCCATGCAAACGAACTCCTTTCAGTTAAACGATGTACGATGATGTTTGCGCGGGTGTTTTACTCGAGAGTCATAACTCAATGACTGCATCGCGTCGTCCCTTAAGTGCTCAATTCACTGTAGTGGCCATCTCACATATTCCGGTACGAAATAATCAATAAACATCGATGTCGCTGCAATATTTAATTTCATTCCATTCCGTAAAAACAATTACAATATCCATTCCATTATCCAATCACATTTGCATTACCATCAGGAGCCTGCTACAACAATTCAACTTATATGCAAAACAGTCGTTGACCGCCGAGTCCGATGACTTGCGACATGTGTTTAAAATTAAATGCAATTAATCGCGGCCGCAAATGAGGCGCCAGCCCCCAAGATAAATAGTGCAACCAAACTCAGCAGCAGCCCATTGCAGCAGCAATTACCAAACAAATTGGTACACCTCTTGTATACGGAAAAGAGAACAACAGCATTTGGGAAATCACCAAAGTTCGCCGAAACGAACAAGAGTTCGCCCCAAAGTTCACAATCATTCTGCTGCTAAGAAACTTGAACAGTCATCTTCCTCTTCCGTACGTGCACACAGACGTCTTGTAGGAGACTTTATTCCACCTTCCATTGAGCTCCAATAAACAAGAACAATAAATTCCAATATGCTTAAAGTGATTTTGCCAGCGCCAATGTTTGGGGGTGGAGGGGACTACTCTCTCTGTGATATGTCATAGGGCGTACATAACTTTTTTCGGTACACCACTCCGGTGCGCGCCGGAAAAGTTTTACACTGCCACCATGGCCCAGTGCTACAATTTATCGTCATCGTCGAACTTTTCGGGGGAATGGCTCCCAATGATGCGGTATGCGGTCGCAGGACCTTTTAGACATCAGCCAGCTAGTATGCGGTGCCACCATTGAGTCGCAAATACATAGACGAACATGTATGGCGGCATCTTAGTTAATGGAGTAATAAAATTCCCCAACACACGCGTACCCATGTACGTTGCAGCCAGGACATATGAACGGTACAAACACACGCTTACATTAGATCAACCACTTAGGGAGCGTGGATAAAGTTTTGCTTACCGGGGACAAAGTTTTGCCGGTGATTTCACATCGGCGCCATTGCCTATTCGGCAGCTGGAAGCTCTTCCAGTTTTACGAGCCTCCTTCGGTTTATGTTTTATGTGTACACATAGGCCCCGCCTAATAGAATAGAATTTAACTTTGTACTTAACCAAACGAGAAACAGAAATTGAACCGCATATACGCCTTTTGTACGAACTTTTTATGGTAACGTTGCCGTAAATGACATTCTAAGACATACGTCTGTACTCAAAGATGCATTACGAACACCTTTAGGCCGTTGTGGTTCTATTTAACGAGCCTACGTAAGAGTCATGCGATTGTAGATTGACTGGCTCAAGTGGACAGCTTATCACGGCTGCGATAAATGACTCTTGAGTTCGGTATTAAGTGGATTGTTGTCGAGTTAATGGAATTGCTCATTCGAAATGGCAGGAGGCGACCACGAAATGTCAGTCCTTGGAATTGCAATTCAATTGGCTGCTATGAATTACAGTTTCAAATGGTTTTTAGTGACATTTTGTGGACTTTTATTATATAGACAAACAGCTGTTGGGGAAAGGTCGAGCTTTCGATGGCAAAGTAGAAAGTCCTATTTTGAATCAGGGGGTGAAGATAACCACCGCCTAATCATGACCACGATATTTAATTTCCTGCACTTTGTCTTCAAATTTGGCTTAGGGCAGGCACCGGTCTCTGTTTGCTTTAGATCTGAGTGCTAGCTCCTTTATTTTTGGTTGGAAATTCGACTTTGACATTAGTTAGTCAACAGTGCTTCAAATCAAAAAAGGACGAACATAAACCTCAGTTTAATCAAAGGCTTTCCAAGCATTCCAAGCCAAAACTTAAGCTGGATTAACGCATTCTCCTTATGGTTGTCTCTACTACAAACTAGGTCTTACAGCAGCCGTAAAATGTGATCAAGTCGTAGGGTAGGTATCCCAAAACTGGGACGGCTGAAGAAAAATACACGTAGACTGTCGACTTTATGAAGATTTAAAGTTTTAAAACCAGCAGAATGATGGCAAAGCTCATGTGGCGTATTGCAGAGGAACTGAAAACTAACGACCTGGATAAAAGACGTCTGAGGTGGTGTATGGATAACATCGCTCTAGGCCGTATAGTCCTTGAACTTACACCTAGGGTAAAATCAAAGAAGCAGAGGAAGAATCCACCCTTGATAGCGGTTTTTTCAGAGAACTCCCCTCCAACTTGGTGTGCAAAACCAGCGGGGTATCTGCTATTAAGCTTGTTAGTTGAGGCCCTAACCCTGACCCTGTTCTTCCGGGGTTGTAAGGGCCATTCAAGGTGCGTTCAGCATAACTTGTTTTGCGAACTATTTTAGTTTCAATTGGCCCACATTGTAAAGATGTCTTGTAGCGTACAGGATCAGCAGATATGATCAGCACATATGATCGTACGCTACTTAAGTTGCTGTACCTAGTTATGGATGCGTTCTTTGCATATGCTTTGAAAATATCGAAAAGGAAGTGAGTTTAAAGTGAGATTTACATACTTCCGTCCGGGGTTGACATGGCCATCAACCAACAAGCCAGCTTGATCTTCAGCTATATTTTCGCAAGGTACACTTCCACTTGCGTGCGTCATCTGTCCTCGGTTGTGGATTCAAAGATCTTTCTAGACGGTGCAATCGTGTCCGGCAACTTCAGTAGTTCAACCTTCGCACTCTTCTGCCTAAGTCGATTTCGTTGTACAGTTCGTCGTATATGCAGATGGGAACAAAAATTAATCGACGAATTTTCCTCCCGAAACAACCAAGAGTAACCTCATCTGCTTTTGATAGTATATGGCTCTGCGCCATAATGCAAGACGGGTACGATAAGGGTCTCACAAAAGGTTTCTTTATAGTTGTTCGAGAGAGTGCTTTCCTACGCTATTGATTTCTCAGTCAAAATTCCAAAGAAACAGCGATTGGAAAAAGGTATCCCCACCAACCACCTCAAAGTTATATCTGTCTATGATGACGTTCTGCCCGAGACGTCGGTGTTTGGTGTCACTCTGTGTTCTGCCAATTATACCAATGTCGTCGGCGTACGCGAGCAATTAGACGGACTTTCAAAAGATCGTTCCTCTAGTTTAGGCTGTTGAGTTTTGATCTGTTCTTTCAAGAAAGATATTGATGTCAGGTTGGGGTCAAAATTGTAGAAGAGTCAACATTTTTTTTTACAAAATTCTGCTTTCAAAATGGTGCTTTTCAAATGGTGCTTTTCAAAATTCTGCAAACAATAAAAAAAAGTCTTGGGAAACTTTAAAAAGCGCGGGCTTTTGAACATTGTTCAAACTTTTCGTTTTTTTTATTGTTGGCAGAGTTTTGTAAATTTTTCTTTATTTTTTCAATTATGTTAATTTTTTTTATTTTTTTTTAATTTTGACCTTTTTTTTTAATTTCAAGTTTTATTTTATTTTTGTCATTTGATTTTTCTTTTTAATATCAAATTTTTGTCTTTTTTTAATTTTAATTTATTTTTAAACTCTTAATTTTGAATCTTATTCTAAACTTAAAATTATTATTATTTATATATATTTTTTAGTTTTCAATCCGTTATTATTCTTAATTAGAAAAAAAGGAGAAAAAGCAGAATCTTATTGCTTTAAATTGAAAGGTTGAATTTTGTAAAGCAAAACTAGAAAAGCGGAATTTTGAAATGCAGCGTATAGAAAACAGAATTTTGCAAAGGTGAATTTTAAAAACAGAATTTTGAAAGCAGAAATTCGACCCGCCCCCTGTTGAAGTCACATGAAAGCGCATCGCTTTTTCTTGATCCTTTTTTTACATCAAAGCTCTAGATCTTATACAGACCTTGATGGAGTTGCATGAATTCTCCATCGCCATCCTTCACAAACGGACGGGTTCAGCAGGAATGCCGAAACTATTCATTGCTCTGATGTACATATATAGGTCGTCCCCTTACTGTCATATGACGATGAAAAGGTGATGGGTATCGATTTAAAGTTTTCTTGAAGATCTGACGAAGTGTGAATATTTACTCCTTGATTTCCTTAAACTGAGACTTTGAAGCAATTAAAGAGTTGTTACTGCGTCCCATATGCGTCTATAAAGTCATTGAATTTGGCGACATAGATATAGACAAGTCGAAGAGTGAAATAAACTCCTGTCAACTTCAGGACGAAAAAAAAGCAATTTGCTGCTGCTGCAAATAAATACCTTAACGCAACCCTTAACCACCGGCAGACTTCATTCATGCACCTTCTTCATACGAGTACTCTGGCTCTCCATAAACAGGTAGAGGTTACATTTGTTCCGAAACTTGCCCTAATGACTCTCAACTTCCACAGTTGGACAGTTGGATTCGCTCAAGTATTAAGGAAATGCAATCTTATACACATAAAAGCAGTAATGTTCGGGAGGCAAACAAAAAAGGAAACACCACACAATGTCTTTCTTCATTTCTCATTCAAGTTGATTTACAACCGCAGTTATCTGGCAACACCGTTAAAACTTTATCTTCGACTCTGTGCGCCCGTTGGTTTTTGGTCCCAACGCCGATCTATATGTAGCCAACTAACCTCTTAATTCATTAAACGTGGCCCCCTCCACCCATTGTGCCGGCAACAAAGGGGATGAACAACAGAACGGAACAGCTAATGTGAAGGGTAACAAGGTACTAACTGAGAGATGGGAGGTTATGCGAAAGGATCTACCTCTTTACATACAAATGTGCTGCAACAACGACACGACGACGGTCGGTCGGTCGGTAGTTATCAGTTCCTTTCTGCAGTTGTCCCACCTCCTCTAACCCCATTCACACAAGTAGAGTAGGTATATAAAAACGTTGAAGGAACTTTTCAGTCTTAGCTACCACCACCACCTTCGGGTGGAACCAAACGACCATCACCTAATTTGGCCGGGTGCCGTTCAGCGTATATACAGGTAGTCTGCCTCAAGCAGGACTCGGGTATCGCTTCCAATTTGTCTACAGGACTGGATTCCCGCAGTTAAGCTTTAATTAAGAGAGAGAAACTGCGGCGACCACTGACAAAACAAAAAAGGACTTGTTATGCTGCTACCTACTACTGCCACTGATTCTAGAGAAAAAGTAAATAATTGTCCTGACCGAAAATTTCAACATGGACCCCGGACAGGGGGTCGCAGCTACTCAGATAATGCTACACACATACGCTGGTCGTTGTCATCGCAGCCGCCCCGTCGCGTCCTTCTGGAGGTGCCTAATTTAATTTGCGCAACCGACATTTAAAACGTGAGTGAACGAACGTACAGTACAGCATCGATTGGTTTACTGTGCCCCCTCCTGTCAAATCAAGGTAAATGGACTTCGTGCGTGCCTGGGTGCATTAATAGAGCGGTAACTTTATTTTTAATTATTTGGCGGTTCCTCCGCTCTGTCTCCCTCGGTTTCCGATTACCGCAACACTGCAGTCTGCAGTGCAAGGGATTTTCAGCGGTGTTCGGTGTTAGGCCCGTTTCCAATCAATTAGAATTTGGTTTGGCTGGAACATGTAGACTACTACTACTACGAGTGTATACCTCTGGGGGTTTGGGAGGGGGAAGTTGTTATAATTATTGTTATTGAGCGCCGCGGTTAGGAAAGCAATTATTACTGGTGCCTGGTTCTGTAATAATTTATGGGGAAAAATTACAATTTCGAATTTGATGCGAAGGCACGCACGCCGAAATTCAATTAAGCTCAGATATGTGCGTCAACAGAGGGTTAGTGCACAGGACAGGCTACAGTGCTTCGATGAAAAATATCATCATTCAATTAAATCATCCTCCCTTCGCACCAAGCGTATTAAGTTGAAAGGATCTCGGGACCAGAAGGTAGGTATGCGTTGGAATTTTTCACATGCATGCTGTTGAGTGTGTATCAGGAATCAAATGTCGACACATGTAGACCTAAACCTATCGTGGCATCAGGTGGGGTTTTCTCTCTCTCTCTCTTTTCCAACTTGGCACATGGACAACGGGCGCAGTAAAGTCCGATTGGAACCCCTTTCTATTCTCCTTTTTTTTCTCGGATCGAATCAATTCACTTCTTGCGGAGGAATTCTGGGGATCGAATGTGTCTGAAAAGAATTTTGTACCTACACGTACGAGTGACTATAGGAGTGTGTACCTATCGCAACTATTTAAATTCGGAACTTTAAGCTGTCTACTGTGTACACTTGAAAGTTATGGGGAAATTCCTTAGAAAGTGCAGTTCGGGGTTTAGGTCAGAGAAGGCCATACCCCATTGCCGCAGATCAGGAGTTACGGATGGTCACATACTGTTTATTGATTTAAAAGGGTCGGTAAGGCAAGCATTCCGAGCCAATTATAGAATTGGGGAGAAGCTGTGCTATAGAAAATCTCTATTTTTATTCAAAGAACACAATAAGGATGTCACGAAAATTACTTTTTCTGTCCAAAGGACCTTTCCACGGCTAAAAGGAAAGGAAATTTATAAAAAAAACAAAAACTGTGCTGTTTCGGAATCCTTGGTCACAGATTTACTCAGAAATGGAACTAGGAGAAAGTTTGACTTTTAAAACCAGTCCCAACGATTGCGAATTTTGTACAACAGGAGTGCCTTTCAGTGTTTACTGGGTTTTCCCAAAATAAAACAGTGGATATGGATTTAATACAACAACAAGTTTTTTTTTCCTTTAACGGCGCATATGCTGATATCTATATATTTTAGTGAGAAAGAAAATATTCGAAAATGTTTTTAACATGGATTTAATTCGAATAAGAAATATGTCAACAAATTTTTTAAATAGATATGCACTTTTGAAGTTACTTTCAAATAAATTTGCAGCAAAAAAATAAATTTTCTAATTTATTATTTTTAACATTTAAGAGTCTTACTAAGTTTGGTTGTACCTATGTTTTTTTTTCGACTCTGTTTAAGATCTTAAATCTCTAAAAGTTAAAGGAGGTGGGTCTGTTGATGAAGCTAGTTGTTCTTGTTGGCAAGATGAATATATTGGTATATCGATAGCTTGAAGTCTTTCTTCACAAATTGGTATTGAAAGTTTCCCTTTTCGTAAAATTGTATGAGTAATAAGTTTTTCATAATGTTTCAGTATTATAATGAGAGAAGAGAGCCAATATTCACTGCAGGTAGGCTCGCAAAAATTAGTATTGACATGTAATTTTAATTACCTGCTAATAAATAATAATAATAACAATAAAGAGAGAAAAGTTCAATGCTGTTTTCCAAAGTTATTCATTACAATTATCCACATTCTCGGATGCTATTGGCTCCTTTTCGAACATTTCTTATGTTCTTTTAACAAAAGATCGACATTAAAATGTTTATTTTGAGCTACCAATGCTAGTTCAGTTAACACTTTCGATAATTTTATGAGGAATAAGAGAATACATCTCAAATGTAGGTCTTGCAGTCACCATTTTGATTTAGAGATACGTAGAATTTACTCACAAAGGGTCACGGAAGCGGGCATATTGTTTTACACAATAAAATAATTTTAAAACGTATGCAACTTGATAGAAGTAAAAAATTCTACGTTCTAAGCTCTGTTCAGAAATGAAATAGCTCGAAGTACCAACACCGAAGGTATAAACTTTAACAAAATGTTTGCGCGGAAAGGAGGTTTGTTTGAACTGTCATGTCTTCGACGAGTGCAAAATGTTATTACTACAATTTGGTTTAGCTACAATACTACAGTTTACCAGTAGTTAAGTTCATAAAATGCTTTTCGTTCCCTAAAACTGTAATGAATGCTCTGGTAGCTCTATTTAGAAACTGGTCAAAAACAGATGTTTTTAATTTTTGTTCTATTTATTTGAATTGTTAGGCTTTTTTTTTTATTTGGAATATTTATTTATTTGCAAATAAAAGAACTGCGTACACTGAGGGAAAAACACTTTAAAATTAAAAGTTAACATATATGAAAGACAACCATATTCAAACAACTTGAAAAATACAATTTTCTTACGTCAACGCAAATAATTTAAAACTTGAAAGAGAAATCATTTAAATTTAAAATTTCTCACTTCACAAAAAAAAAAGTTGTACTCTTAAATTCAAAGGAAACACTTTAAATTTAAAAAAAAACTCTGTTATTATTATTCTGTTTAAATACAAATTAAAAGTATTTTCTTTTAATTTTAAATGTAAAAGTTTAAAAATGACATCTTTTGTTGAAAAATTTCGCAAATATTTGTTTTTTTACATAAAACACTTTAGATTTGCACACTTTTAATTTAAATATTCGAACTTTTGATTTGAAAGTGCACTTTTTCCCTCAGTGTAGCATTAAATAATGTATAAAATGTTTAAAATATTCCCTGAAGGAGGTCGATTATTTATCATACTGAAGAATCAAAGATACCAACTGTGAAACGTTTTATTTCAGACTTTTCAGAAAATTGATTTGTTTATTTCGTTTGCAGCTCTGTTTATATTCCTACCAGCGGACCCATGCCACATTTGCAAGCCGTTATTATTTTAATTTAGCAATACACATTCTTCTTCGGTGTGATTGATAATAAAAATTAAAAATTTCTCCAAATAAATGGAATAAAGCAATTTACATTGCACTATTTTTGTTTAAGCGCACAAACTGTGGAAAAATTCACTAACAGGAAAAAATATTGGACATTTTTAACAAAAGTAGCTTAAATCCTGCATATATTTGTTTCAAACCTTTTTAGAAAATAAATTTGTAAATCGGTGCAATAGGTCGTATAATTTTTGCCAACAATTTTGCCAAGCAGTTAAAACTAGCTGAATTATTTCTAGAACACGAAAATATATCTTATTTATTATAAGTGTGTGTGTATGTTGTATATGAGTGGAAGTGGTGAAAGCAACAACACACCAAAAATTATTTTTTTTAATTTATTGCATTTTTTTTTTATTTTATATATAAAGGGTGATTTTTTAAGAGGTTTAGAACTTTTTTTAAAAAAAAAACACAAAAAAATTCGAAAAAATGAATGAAATATTTATTTGAATCGATAGTTTGAACCTTGCAATTTAATGTTTAAAGATCATTTCATGCAAATGTTGACCGCGGCTGCGTCTCAGGTAGCCCATCCGCTGAGTCCAATTTTGGCATACTCTTTCACACATATCGGCCGGTATCTCACGAATGAATGCATGGATGTTGGCTTCCAGTGCGTCAATCGAAGCGGGCTTGTCCCTATACACATTAGACTTGGCATACCCCCACAAAAAATAATCTAATGGTGTCAAATCGCACGATCTAGGCGGCCAATTGACCGGCCCGAAACGTGAAATTAACTGTTCACCAAACTTGCCTCTCAATTGCGCCATTGTTTCGCGTGCTGTGTGGCATGTGGCACCGTCTTGTTGAAACCACATATCATGCAAGTCAAGAACTTCCATTTCGGGCAAAAAAAAGTTTGTTATCATCGCTCGGTAGCGTTCACCATTGACAGTAACGCTGCGATTCGCATCATCTTTGAAGAAATATGGCCCAATAATGCCGCCGGCCCATAAACCGCACCAAACAGTGGCTTTTTCGGGATGCATTGGTAGCTGTTGCAATGCTTCTGGCTGATCTTCACTCCAAATGCGGCAATTTTGCTTATTTACGTACCCATTCAACCAAAAATGAGCCTCATCGCTGAACACAATTTTTCGATAAAAAAGCGGATCCTCGGCCAGCTTTCCAAGAGCCCATTCACCAAAAATTCGGCGTTGTGGTAGGTCGGCTGGCTTTAGTTCTTGCACCAGCTGTATCTTAAAAGGCTTTACGCCCAAATCCTTCCGCAAAATTTTCCACGTAGTGCTGTAACAAAGGCCTAACTGCTGGGAACGGCGCCGAATCGACATTTCGCGGTCTTCTGTCACACTAGCTGATACGGCCGCAATATTTTCTTCACTACGCACAGTACGTAAACGTGTTGGTGGTTTAATGTCCAACAAAGTAAATTTGGTGCGAAATTTGGTCACAATCTTCCGAATAGACTGCTCAGAAGGTCGAGAATGCCGATCATAAAATGGAAGCAGCGCGCGATGAACATTTCGAACCGAGCACGAATTTTGATAGTAAAATTCAATAATTTGCAAGCGTTGTTCATTTGTAAGACGATCCATGGTTAAATTGCAAACCAAACTGAAGCTGTTTGACAGTGACACAAGGTACTAAACACACGTCAGCTGTCAAAACCGGTGTTGCCAAAACCAAACCAGCTAAAAAATCACCCTTTACAACGAATTCTGAAAATATTAGTCAACAATATTAATCCTCTTAATGCAATGGAGTGTACAATATTTTTTTCCATTCCATCTTTAGCTAACACCAACAAACTGGACGGTTTGCCCACTCGGGATCATGCCACGTATAATTGAAAAATATGATGTGCTCAAATCTAATCCACAAACAGATACTGTTTGGCCTTGAGAAATAGTCATTGCAAATGCAAATCTAATCGGAACTGAATGCGTTTAAATTGAATTTCTTTCACCCCGGAATTTGCCATTTAAAATAATGGCTTCGTTAACGTTCATTAATTTTTTAATTAAGCCGTAGTGGGTTCAAATTATGAAGCAAAATAACCGAAAATCCAACTTTAAGTAATAAATTGTGGCCTGGTAAATCCAACGAGTTTAAAAACTCAGTTGGAAAATGTGCAGCTTCAATGGCATCGTAAAGTGAATCAACGGATTTATATGCCACCAAGTTACCTGGCAATAACTGTTGTATCTTGAGATTCAATTTTGAATGTCCGAACTGATTTCGGGATCACGTTAGAATGTGGATCCGTGCCAAACAGTAGGCCCTTCAATGGTTCAGATGGTGTATCAAATACACGTAGTTGCACCTTTCCTGATGTGCAACTCATCCTGGCTGGCTCATTTTTTAATTTAAGAGCATTACAATGCAGGCATTCCCTGTCCATAGCACGAATTATGACATTTGAATGAGCATTATATTCAACATCGGGCTCATACTCGAATGATAAACGTAGGAATGACTGATAGGTAAATGATAAATGTGAGTTGGCGTGATATTCTTTGTTCTAATCTTCTTTCTTCATTTCGCTACTTGATGCAATTGCGCCGTGCATCAGTATTATCTTCATGTATTTGTTCTGCGTTTCTTTCGGCTCTTGTATTCCGCATTGCTGTAGCGTTACGTATTTTACGGCCCAAATAAGCCCCTCAACGTCGTGATGGCATTGTTCGCTCTTAAGAAAAATTAAATTACTTCTTCTAACACATGTACATAAGTACACATACATTTTTATTTAACATACCTTTCACGATATTTCTCTTTTGGAATAATAAATCAATAATTGTATAAATTATTATTATAGGAATGAATAATGACAGCCCTTTTAAAGTACCTTTCAAAATATTTTTCCTTTATAATAATACAGCAAAAATACTCTAATACAGTAGAAATACAAAATTACAGCACTGCAAAAGCCACCCTTAACACTAGGGGTATACTTATCAGACCTATTGAATATACATATAAAATTTCATCAAAATTGGTCGAGCCATTTCGGAGGATAGACACTAAAACTGCGACACGAAATTTTTAATATATTAAAAGAAGATATAGATGATTAGAGAGAAATAACAAAATAATTAAACAAAAACATTGAATTTTTGCGAAACCTTTTGATATTTAAAAAACGAAAATCTGATTTTTAGCTTTAGCCGTGAGTCTATAGTCTATATTCATGGTAAAATGGCAAGAAAACATAGCACAAATCAGCTGTCATCTGTCATCTGTCAAATCGGTTGTCTCTGAAAAAAAAATGCTGCCAACACGAAAAACAGACCTTTAAAAAACGAAAAACCGACCCGAAACTTCGTCTACAAATGGTGCAATGAACAAAATTACTTTTAGACAGACTAAGGGGAAAAGCGCCAATTTTGGCACTTGTTAAATAAAAAAGGGGAAAAGGGAGACAAGCTCACACTGCTTCTAGGTAAGGAAAAAACCTTAGATCTGAATAGCAACACTATTTCTAACAAAACGACACAAAACTTATAAATACCACGTCGGATTTGGATTGACCTTCATTCAATTACCTACAGCTGTAAAAGTACCAACTGAATCAATCATTGTCTCCTTTTGGTCCTTTTCATTAATGTTTATCGACTGAATTGGTCAACCAATTCCATAAATCAATGGCTGTGAGTGTGTAGATGGCAGACCGCATGTACAAAAGTTCGTCGAAAGAATGATTCCACTCCAGCACCACAAGTCACTTTCAAGGTAATTATTTAGCCTCAATCGGATTGATTTCCTCGGTGTCATTTATTTAATTTCAGGGTTTTGTAGTTTGTTTCTTTTTCCATCACATAGGTATATCCTACCCCTGCTGTCATCTGTTCTGCATGCACAAGTCTTTGTGTGAGGTCAACTCTTTGTTGGGTTTCAGTCTCGCACATCCCACCAGCGCACTCGTTGCAAGTGCTGCGAATTGGACATCGGACAGAATGATGAAGACAGCTTAATTTAGCAAGTTAATTGCAAAATATTTTCCCTTCTTTTTATTCGAAGTGAGTTGTTGAATTTCACTTTCACGAGAGATTGTCTCACTGCACTTGTAATGCAAATGGCCATTGTTTGTATCTGCAATGTTTCGGGGTTTATGAATTTGAAATTTCACCGTGGTGCCGCTGCCGGCTATAGCTGGGATTAAAATGAATAGGAGTCGTGGCGGTCCTGTCGTTGCTGCGCGCTTCGGAATGTAGATTCGGGTTCATTTATAACTTTTCCGGGACTAGTGTTCATAAAAGTTTTTTTTTTTGTTCTGTTTTGATTCTGCAATGGTCTGCTGGCAGTTGCCGGAAGAACAAAAACAAAAAATTGTTTTTGTGAAACATCGACAAATATATTGTAGGAAAATTGTACTGAACAAAAGTAAAGACGAGAGGTTGGCTATGAATTCTCTTTATTGACTTGACTTTACTTGATACATTCCTATTCTTATATCGTAAGTGCAACTGAAGTGCAAAGAACAATAGGCAACTGTACTGGGTGAGAGTGGAGACATTCGGGTAGATCACGCGGTATGATGTAACATGAACTATGTACAAAACGATTATTTAAATGCGTACAATTATAGTCGTACCAAAATGTTTTCGAACGTGTTATTGATAATAAGCCTACAATATGAAGTTTAGCTAGATACGATAGTATGGCGGTCCTTTGCAAGAGTCCATAAAACAACTTTTGTTTTGTTTCCTCGGCAATCGGAATTTGTAGCAAATATGTTTTCGGGACTTTGTATATAGGAGAGGTAGCGACCGAGGGACTTTGGATGGTTTATGGGTATGACAGTGTATTAAATAGGAAGTTGAGCTGTCAACGTGCGTGGCCCGGAGCAAGGGGGTACGTTCAAAATTGTCCACAAAAAATGTTATATCGCAGGTATGACCCGAAAAGGACTGGACCACATTTCGCAAGCATAGACATTGTTTTTTTTTATCCCCTTTATTATCAAAAATTTAAAGTTAAGACGAGTAAGTTGATGAAGAGGGTTGCAGTAGATACCATATGTGGCTGTTGATAGAGGGCTTCATTAACAATCATTTTAACCTTCATCTTACATATATATATATTTTCAAGGTTTCAATATTAAAATTTGTGTGGAAAATGTTATTTTTGTAAGTTCGAAAATTTTAGCCTTGACATTAAAAGTGGTTATTGGTATATTATTGGAAAAATGAATATTTCTTTTAAATGAAGTCTAACATGTTCCTAGGTCAATTTCACAAAAATGTCTTGCGTTAGAAACTGTTTAAATATTTATATACGAACTCGAAGTGAAAACTAAAAATAAATAGGCGGCAGTTCTTTACCCGTTTTTATTTTTAATGTACAAAAAGAGCTCTGTTCCTAGTGACAGCTCTGGCTCCTTTTTTATCTCGAACTGGCAACTTGTTAGTACCATTAAACAAAATTGTAAATTAAAAGTTGCATTCCGCACTTCTATTACTTTTCAAATCATTTTTCATTTGGAAGGGAAGTAAATGCGGACGATTATTATGAATCTAGTTCAGTAAATCTGACAGCTGTTTTATTTTAAACACCGAACGACTGAATTGTACTTAATTATTTTACTTTGTTGGTCCCGTTATCTGCTCTAACAAAACTTACTAATCTGTCAAAAATTAAGTTGCTCCCAAAGTACCACTTTCAGTATGCTTGCTGACTTGATCTGTTTCTTGTATTGTTCCATAGAAATTCGTATTGACAAATGTCACGTACCTTTAAAAATTCCAACTCACCAACACACTCGCACCTTGCATATGCCACTTCCGCTGTGGGTAAAGTTGTTGACAGCGTTCATAGAATTTTATCCGTTAAATTTGAAATTATTCGTTGCGTGTGAATAATACTTTTTCTAGAAATAAGTGAACATTTGCTTAAAATATTAAAGAAAAATTAACAGCATAAATTGGTTGAAGGAAAATAACAACATTTTGAGTAAAATTTCTTCAGTTATCTAAAAAAAAATTACACATGAAATCGAAGTTAAAGATATTCAAAAGCAGAAAATACGCAACCATGTTTGTCCTAATAAGTTTCTAGTATATAGAACATCTCCATTGGATAGTTTTATTGACCAACAAAATCGAATTATTCGCCTTTTAACAATATATAATAACTAACCAATGGCATTCAGTAATGTAAAAATGTGGTATTCCCGAACTCTAGCACATTTCCCCACGGTTGCCGAGGTTGGCAGCATTTATTTTTGTATTTTTTGTATGTTTTTGCATGTCACACGGATTCTAAATTGACATAACACCGATGCGAAAACAAAATGGCGAATTTGAAAATAAATTGAGGGGCCAGCGGCAAGAGGATTGTGAGTTGGGGGTCTCATGGTTTTAATGTCAAACATTGAAGTTGAGAAAAAATAATTACAATTCTGATGTGCACTTAAGAATTCAAAAAAAGTTAATACTATTACTGCTATAAGGCCTGCTACAATTTTTTTTTTATTTTTGGCAACACCGGGACCGGGTTTGTAAAGGGTCCAGTACATGAAGCTTTATAACTGACACATTATATTGTGGGGTCGCCAAAATCATTACACTAACAAAGGGGTCGCATACTCAAAAAGTTTGAAAAACACTGTTCTATTGTATGATTTTCTTTCACATCAAATTTCAATAAAAATGAAAAGCGGAACAGATTTGGAATTTTTCAGTTTGACAGTTGGATCTGACAACGCTTAATACATTTTGACAGTTATCGCTACGTTTATTATGTTTGGCTACGTTAATTACTTGGAAAATGTAGTAAATCAAAAATAAAGGCATTTCTGCCATCACTGGTAGATAATCAAGAACTTTGTGATCAAAAAGTGTTGAGTTGACAGTTCTTATATGTGAGTAACGTAGAAAAAGTGACGTTACCGACTAATCTAGTTTTTGCGTCCAGAATACTTCTAGTCCAGATCAAAACCCAATTATCGACTCGATTTTTGAAGGTGTCCAATTAAATTTGTGGTATGCATGGGTATGACTGATACGTCAATGTTGACGTTTTTCACGCACGGAAGAGTCCCATAAAATCCGTCACATACCTATATAAAATTCACTAATTAACGACTTTTCCGAGAGGTTGCCGGCTACTGGGGAGGGCCGCAATTAGGCTACTCTACCGAACTGTTGCAAGAAATATTTTTTGCAGAATATAGTTTGGTTGGCGCTGCGGCTCAGTGGTTAAATTGTGGGAATACTGAGCTGGGGGTCTCAGTTTCGGTCCTCGGTTAAGGCTTTTTCAACTTGCGAACGTCTGACAAATATCCGAGAGTATAATCGACATGAAAATGCTTCTCAATTAGCCATTCGGACCCGGTATATAGTTGTAGGTCGCCCCGAAAAGAAAAACTCACAAAAGGAATGATTGAGAGAACCTATGCGCAGGATACACGAACGGGTGCGGTAACATTTTATTAATTTATTTTTAGGAGCTAATATGATTGAACTGTCATCTGCGTTGCAATTGCAAATGTGGTTGTTTTCATTCAACATACATGACTTTATCTCTCATTCACTCAACATTTCCACCAGTGCAATGAGCCCTAAATCTATTCGGAAAACTGTCAATGGATTCAACGGACACAAAAGCAGAAAACAAACCTATTTCATCTGACCTTTTCATTGCTTAATTCTCTATCTGTCAGTTGGCAAGTCACCTGTCTACAAAATGGATGCAGGTGATGGGTTTCAGGTCTTCACATCAATTAGCCCTTTTTCTCTTTTAATCGCAGTCTGCTCTTCGGACAATATTTGCAAAAAGTTGTTGTACGTCAAAAATGAACACTTGCCTTAAACCACGCAAAGATCCAGAAACCCAAGTGAACCAGCACTTTTGCTTGCAACAAATTCATACCCAATCGTTAAACTAAATTGATGGTTATAGTTGTGAAAAAACTATAGTCCCCAATCCACTTGACAGTTTTAAGTAAGTTCTATTGAGGCAAAATATAAACTTTACATAGACTTGTATAGCTGAATTTGCGATCATGGCGGAATGTTTGTATTTTAAGCTCTTGGTCGAATGTAGTGGTGCCCAACAGAGAAAAAACGTACACCTCTCGCTGATTCTATGAGCAAAAATGGTAGGTACTCCTTTCCTAAAGTCACCCCAGCCCATGAGGACTTTCGGAAGTATGGACTTTTTAAATTTCACTTCAAAAAGTCCATCAATTACGTACACTTTCTCGAGTGGATAATTGGCAAATCATGAGACTGCAGAATTGTTCCAACGGAGCAGCAAATTACAGCAAAAAGCGTGCGATGAAGGCGGAAACAAAACGTCCATTTGGCGAGAAACGTAGACTTAAAACAAAAGCTAAACTGTAACAGCGCAATTTGGCTTAAACAACACATTACAATCGCGCAGGCAAGCGATACCATCCCAATGGACACAGTAAAGTAATTTATTGCAAAGGAAGTCATTGAATTATCTCTTGGCCATCATCAGCCGGTAATACTCTGGGGGATTGAGTACGTATAAACGTATATACACATCCAATAATTGCGGCGAATCAGTTGTTGGCTGGCGGCAGTTTCATTGCCCTTGGGATCCATGTAATATGGCTGCCAATTATCACCGTCGGACGATTATCTTATTACACCCTCGCTAATCCGAGCCAGAGCCCGACAGCGCAGATCGTCATAACCATCGTTCTGTCAAGCCACATTAATTGGGCACATTTTCATTTCATTGAGTGCGCCGAACATTCGGATTTCCCTTGCTTAATTTGTGTTAATTGGCCGACGCATAATACCCAGCAAAGTAATTTAAATAATTTCCACGCACTGCAATGCATTTCGCGAAGAATGCACAAATGAAGCCAGCCCACCCAGGTGGCATTTTCTGTCATCGAGAGGTTTCCATCACACAACATGCGGTGAGAATCCTTAAAATCCAATTCAAATTGAACAGTTGCACTCGGTTGCAGCTATTTGTTTCAATTAATTTCGTTTTAATGTCAGAGACCGGTCGGGCGGCTCGATTCGCATATACACTCACCCACAGGCATTTATTTCGAAATGCTGTATCTCTCGGCCTCAAAAATGCGAACCGCACTCGGGGGACCGACCATACACAGTATATGGAGAGGAGGCGGCAGCCACACCGACAGCAACATTCGACATTCCCCTAGATTGGTGTGCCGCCTGTGCATGTGCATGCTTTGGATATTTCACGATTGCTGCCGGTTAAGTTGCGGCACTTGGCCAAATTGCTACATCATCAATGGCCCGTCGTCGTTGTCGTAGTCCATCTGGCAGTGCGGCAGCCAGGACATATTCCGCAACCGTGCGTCGCATCAAAGCGACAAAAACAAGCGTCTATTGCAGGCTATCTGGGTATTTGCCTGGTGTTGGTGGTCTGTTGGGAGGCCTCTGCTGCAATTCAAATAGCATTTCTCATTATTTACATGCGTTGGCCAACAGGAACAGTCCCATTGAAGATAGTGGCAGCAGTGCGGTGGCACAACCGCCTTTAAATTGTGGGCTCATGCGAGTGCGAGACCAGCTCCGACTTTCGGTCGTACATCTACATTATAAAATATAAAAACAAGAGTACGTATTTTTCACGACCGCGATGCTGTAGTCACCTTTCGGTGGAAAGTTTCACCACCGCCGCGTGGCCCCTTAATCTGTGGGGTAAACATTAAAAAATATGTTTTTAATTAAAATTTCTGGATTACTCACCCATATGCTCTTATGGTGTGGCATTACATTTACATAAAAAATACATCATATTTATTAAAAGTATACACCCGCTAAAAAGGCAGTATCATTCGTTGGCTTATAGGAAAATGTTAATTTCCCCAGCGCACAGCCTAGATGGTATGTGTATACGCACTATCCGATGAGCGGTGGGGAGTCGGAGAGGCGTATCGTCTGCAAGGACGAATGGAAATTTATGGAACCAGCCATCGTATTCGAAATGATGGATACGAATTGTAGGTGTTTTTTTTTGTTTTTTTGTACACTAAATAGCGATAGTTAAAGTAGAAAGGTCTGATTGTTTTGATTAACGCGCGTATATACAGTCGGTTCGGCAAGAGAGTGCTGAGATTGCCACACACTCGTGGTAATGGGCATTCGAAGTCCATGAAAGGATACGAGGAGTACACAGTGGTGCTTGTTGGGAGCTCTATAAATATACGCCTGAATCAAGACCGACGTCTCAATTATTGAGTTGCGAAGCTATGTAAAAGTGTGTTACTTTCGGGCACACGTTCGCGTTTTTTTTACAAGTCCTCGGCAGGACTTCGTTAACTGGCTAGTGATATTTAAGGAAGTATCAGAGCTGAAAGATAAATTTTGTCATGTAGTGAATGCTGTTCCTTCTTACATCTGCTGTCAAAGTAGTTAATATCAAGGCCACATCAAGCTCAATACCTGCGTAGAGATCAGACAAGCTCTATAAAGCTGTTAATATCAACACTGAAAGAAGTTTTTGCTGGTGCGAAGCTTGAAGTACCTCGCAAGATATTGGAACCCTATAAATTCGTGCTAGAATTTCGTAGGAATTTCACCTTTTCTTTTAGGAAGATGTGCTCTATAGCATGAAAAGTGGAGCCTTGATGGTATAGATACATATGAAAAAGATAAGCCTCCACCATTTAAAAGGCGATGTTTGCAGCCCTAAATCTCAAAATCATAACAAAGACAGAGAAGAGTGCACTTCCAAAGTATGAAAGTATGGGTTGCTAAAACCTGCGGCCTCTTATACCTCAGATCTCATAGGAAGATCCCAGAAAGGTTCATCTAAAAGTATTTAATGCACTTTTAGCAAACGTAGTATCTATCGACATAACTATAGCACGATAAGCTTGATCCGTAGTTAGGCTTAAGGCTAACCTGAAATATGCGACAATTCTGAGATCAAAGATTTTTACCTTTCTCGAATACGTAGAAAGATATCGTACAAAATTTCGAATTCGAGATGTTAATCAATTCTGGCATTACGATGATAGAGAATTTGGTGGCGCAATTCTGTCTATCTGTCCGTATTCTCCTGAGGATAGCAGCCTAAACGGCTGCTTGAATTTGGTTTAAAATCAGATTTGGAGTTTGTAGGAATACATTTCGGGGCCGGTTTTTTTTTCTTGTTGGTACTTCCCATAAAAAATTTCCAAACCAATTTGAATTGTTCGAAAATGGCTGTAACGATTTCAACCAAAATTGATAGTTGTATTTAAGTGCGGTATTTCTGGCGACTGCTTACTCAGTTTTTCCCTAAAAAGTCGTCGTAGGTACTTTTCAAATTTGGACATTTCTCGAAATGTACCTCGTAGTAGGTACGATTGTAACAAAAATGCATTTCTGAGGTAATATGGTCATTTCGAACTTATTAGCTTATTTAGGTTTTCTCTGCATTATCGCGGAATGGATTTTTGAAAATAAGGCATTTTTTAAAAAAAAAAACTTAGTTTATTTAGTTTACCTGAAAACGGTATAAAAGATTTTGACCAAACTGCGTACTTAGAGTAAAATTGATGTTTTCAAAATTATTGCGTTCTTTATTTTCAATTCAAATCAACGAAAACGCGAATTTTAGAAACTGCTCATATCTCGAAAACCCCACTTCCGATTTGTTCAAAACTTTTAAAACCAAATAATGCTTAAATTCCGAACAATATCCAATACTCATTGTTTGTAGTGGTGCAACTTTACGGGCAATAACTTCACATGGGAAATAACTTCACCTTGACTGGGAAAATGCACCTTAAAATATTTAGATCCACTTGGAGCTTACAGAATCAGAAACTCCCACTTCATATGCAGCCCCACGCACGACCATCGGGGTATACAGTTTGTAACCGCCAATGTAAAATCCAAAAACCAATCTCTGATATCTATGTAAAGATATCGGTCCATCACGAACCCTACTTCCAATTACAGACTCTAAACATGTGTCACTAATCTACTTCAGTCAAAAATAAAAACATTAGGATTAGAAAACAGAAACTCTTACTACGTTTGTCCTTGCAGTCAAAAATCTTGTAAAGTGTTAGATCTTATAGAATAGTACAGTAGGCGGTAGACGCTTCGAACTCTTTAACCAGATCTTGCGACAATCGCCTGTTACTGAGAGCTTTAACCAACAAAACTCATATTGTTATTTGATATATTTTACCATATCAGATGAATAACCCAAAAGTGGATTTTATTTAACACTATTTGTATAGTTTATGAACTGATTCTTTTATCTAGCATCGCTTCTAAAATTTGTACCTATGCCTACCTAATAAAATAAGAGAATAACCAACCAAACTTTTGATGAAACGAGAAAGTTTCATTCGACCCAATCGAGCACTTTATTTTGTTTTATATACTTCTAACTGACAGAAGCGATATAAAGCACATCCTTTACTTTCCTAATTAAGGTTATGATACTTTCAGCGGAGGGCTTCCTGTATTCTTCGGTACCTACTTATTGCTTCCTTCATATGGCTTTTTTCTTTTCTAGTTCAGAACTGAGCTCTGAACCGAGCTCGAGCATTATAAGCGCGATCTGAACCGAGCGTACTCAAGTCGTTCTGATGTAATTATGAAACGCACTTGAGCACATAGCTGTCATTTGTAATAAAGTATAAATTGAATATTTATTAATTGTTGTTTATTAAATTGGTTAACAAGGTTCGTCCGCCATTTCAATTATTTTGTTTATCCTGTTCTGTCAAATGCGACTGTAAGTGTGTAATCAGCTTTTTACTCAGCCTGCTCACTCAGTTTATTGTGAGCTCATAGAGCGCACTCTGATCATGCTCTGAACGAAAAAAGAAACACAAATTCTGAGCTCTGATATGTCTGAGCTAAAAAAGAAACTTGAATTTTTTGTATAACAGTTCAGCGTCTGAAAAAGAAAAACGCCTATAAATGATTTCCTTCTATTCCATTATTTCGATGAATCGAATAAATGCAATTGACTTAGGTGATATCGCAAGCCGCGGTGACCTGTTCTGGTCTCCTACCCAATTTTTTAAAGTCGTGCCTGCGTAACGGCTCCTGAAAGGCTGAATATCTTTGTTGGCTTATTTAAGACCTGGTATGTTCTCCCAAACTTACATGCACATAATGAGTTTCCATCTTTTTAAATCCGATTTTACAGCTGATTTGGAGATTGCACAGAAAAGTCTTGGTCTCATAAAGTTCATCCCTTTTTTCGTGCGATATATTTCCAAATGCTGTGCCTTTGTGACATGCATATTTTGCAAGCGGGTTAGAGGTATGCTCCTATCAAAGCATCTATATATACGGTACGTCTATTATTCTTTCAATCGTTTTGAGGAAAAATTATATCAAGCTTATTGGTCGGTTATCCGTAAAGCAGGTAAGCCTAGTGAAGAACCTAGCTTGAGATCAATACCACGCTAAACCCCCTCAAGGTTTTTTGTACGTAGCCCCAGTTAAAACTGAACCTATAAATGAAGTCCAAGCCTTTTTGGATGAGTGCTGGAAATATATGTACCTGGCATGCCTTCTACGGGTTTAATGAGTTGATAGTCCAGTTAACATAATCCGGAGTAAAGAGTTTACCGGATGAACTGTTTATCCTATTTTGAAACCAAATATAGAGATGGGTTGCTTTGCTCGCTTGGGAGTGCCTCTCCAACCGAACCGCCAAACATGGAGCTCTTTGCGAAGGCGAATTTCATTCGTAAGTTACTTTTAAAACTATTACTCACAAGTTAACTGAAACTTATATTTCAACGCCAGTGTTTCAAATTTTTAACATGCACTTTTACATACGAAGAGTTCACCATCGAGACAATATTCCAGTGAGTGGCGCATTACTCTATTGAATAAAGCGCCACTTGGTGTTTCGCATACATTGCAATTTATTAAAACAACTGGTGATAGTCATATCTTATGGCGAATACTTCCCAAATATATAGGTTTTCGTCAACTTCAACAACAACAAAATAGCACATGTTCAGGCTTGAGGTTGACTGCTGAGTGATAGATTAAGAAGAGGATGATGTGAATTGATTAACAGTGTCTGGTTGGGCGGTCAGCTTTTCTCCCTTCTTCCAACACTGCCTGGATTTGTATTACGTCGGCCATGTCAGCAAAACTAACGAGCACAACCTCTTCGCTTACATTTGAATCCACCTACACATTTTTGGAGAAAATAGTTCGCCAAAAGAGGGTGTGCCCAAAAGTCAGACCTTCTATTTACCAAACCAACATATTATTAAGACGATCTCTTGTCATTTGACTCCAGTTCACCGAAGTAATGAAACTATGCCAAAGGACAGCCCTTATGATTACATCGAAGCAAACTAGTTTCCATCAGATATTCAGATAAAAAAAAAGCCAAACACACTTAGATGACTCAGATAAAGTGCGGATGTGGACCTTTTTCCATATACAACAAAGATTGTTGACTTTTTTATGTGCTGAACTTTGGAACAGGCCTCCCTGGGTGCCTTTAGGGACCATCAATCGGATTTCAATTTATCATTGTTCCCATGTGGGAGATGGGTAAATTAGTCGGAACCCACTGAGCTACCTAGAACCTATTGTGTTCGAGTTTATCGAATCGAACGGATTATTGGACTGCGAACGTGATAGGAGACCTTTTCGAATTGAAGTGTATCAGGTCGGTGACATCGCATCAATCTGTTCTGGTATTGAGATTTGCGATCGTAATTGGACAGTCATAGGAATACCAGATGAATGAATATATTTCGTCTTCATATAGAGTATAGTAGTAGCAAATTAATAGCGCCCGCCTGCCAACATGAGAAATGAACTCAAAGTGCGACGCAGAGTAATATAAACAATTTGTATTTTCTATACACTGGTGATGGTTGCAACTTCATTCTCACATTCACATGCACAACTTTGACGGTATCGCGCTTCACTTTCAGCGCCAGAAGCAGCCAAGGAAGCCGTTCAAGTGCATATTTCACAATTTCACTCATTCGGGTCTCAATACATGCAGCCGCACTATAACCACTCAGCTTCATAGTGGAGGCACAAACTTTAGAATCGACAGGCATACACATCAATCCGACTGCCATCGGCGACAGGGAAAAAATGCACATTTGCAGCATTTGCTTCCATTTCTTGCATTTCACCCCGCATCAAAGGATGACAAATGTTCGCCCCTCCGGGGAGGATGGGGTTTGATCGATGTACGTGCACTTCAGCGCACTCTGTCAAGCTGGGTTGAGATTCCAGAGCCATGGCTCCTATTTGCATCTATCTGCATCGCCTCTATTAATCTATCAATCAGCCCTCATCACCTCGAAGAGTTATGACCAGTTGAAGCGCTGACAGATGACCCCGGGAATGGTGACACAATTCCAAACTTGCTGGCCCGTACAGCACCCACCACCACAGTGACAACAACGCACTTGAGTGCTACTCATTGTCATATAGCTTCGCCTTACGGTTACGGCTTACACCTATCCATCTCAGATAACGAGATTTCACTCGTTACGTAGGTAGATTCTGGTTTTCTGATAAATGAGCCAGCTAGTTACCTATTGACTTTACTCTCGCGTAGACACACGTCGGATCGGACTAGCGGGCTACGGCACACAGTTGAACCAGGTACAAGTTAAAGGGCTAAGCGCAAGTACACTTCCGGGGATTTGTGGTTTCGCGAACGCCAACCAAGTGCAACTAATTGGATTTGTCAGTCAATCGCATAAACTATGACGGCGGGACACGACGATCAACAGTCGCTCCTCGTGAAGGGCTCTGCGGAGAGTTTGAATGTGAGTACAAGTACAACATCAGTGTAAGCGTGTATGCCTGCAAGTGTTCCTAATCCTTATTATGTTAGTCAATATTTAATGTGTCGTCGGCAGGTACAATGACACTGTGCTGTATGTAAATCGTTCTGCTTGATCTCCAAGGGTGATAAAAAATTAATTATGCGTAGTTGTATGGACCTTGATAAGATAGTGCAAGAGAATTCCTCTGTGCGCGCAAACGATTGTCGCGGTTATTGCGGCTGTCTTGATGGCACAGCTTCCCCGGGTATCTATAGGTTTCTTGTTTCCCATAATGAACGCGATAAGGCCTGTGGTTTTGTCGCAGACGAGGTCTCCACTTGAAGTTTTCTTCTATACTCGGTTTTTGTATAAAATATTCTCTTTGCTCCAATAGACGCTATAATTTATGAAAAGTACACGGATTGCGGAGATAGGCGAAATGGTGATGCACATGGTTGTTTCTGTGGTGTTTGTACAATAGCAAAGTTGTATAACCAATAAATAATATATGGCCAGGTCTGGATGCACCATTGGAAAAGACCATAAGGTCGCAATAAATTCGGTTATTTAAAAATTCGGGCTTTCAATGGTGTGTGAACTTGATCTTTATAATCTCCAAATAAACTTTATAGAGCCTTGACAGTAAACATTTTTAGTTTCGGCTTTACATTTTTTTAAGTTCACAGTGGTAATATTTTTCATACAAATTTCGCAATTTTGAGTTTTCGTAAATTGAAAACTAATACTAAAATAGTATAGTGTTTGTGCGATACTAATAATTATATTTAGTGTCTAGAACTGGACTAAATTTTACAAACTCGCAGTAGCGAAATTTTCCGCACAAGATTTCCCATTGTGACCTACAAAATACTAAGTGTGAAGATTCAAAATTATTATTAGTAAGGCCCTCTAAATTTGTTTGCGAACTGTGATCTATTGGTGTTTCAGTGCGACTTGTCTTCTATGCGAAACTGTCAAATATTTGGTGCCCCTGAGTAAATTACTTACTTAAGCTACGATTACATTGTTTGGAACGGTTTCAAATAGATTCGTCTGGATCACATAAAGTATACGACTAAACTTCATTAGTTGAATGTTCTGCTTACTGTTTGACGAATACTTTGTCAAATAATATTGAGCTGTCACTCTTCGGGCCGTTTGCTCATACGACTCTTAACGATTTAAGTTCTACTTAAATAATTATAGGCTACGTTTTTTAGGGCATAAACTGTCACATAAGAGTTTATGTGTTTAGTTTTTTTTCCACTCTCGTGAACGTCTGACAAACACTGGAAAGTATAACTGTCAGGAAAAAGCTTCTCAATTAGCCGTTTGAACTCGACATAAAATTGTGGGTCTCTTCCATTCTTCCCAACAATAACAAAAAATTAACACAAAACGAATGGGTGTGAGCGTTCCTACGGACCTGTTGCGTCACGACTCTAGTAGAGAACTTTGAGACTGAGTACTGAGTTGACATTTCGTCTATGCGGTTGACGCAGTAAAGGTGACTTTACCAACCAATTTAATTGTTGCGTTCAGGGTACATCTAGTGATCTAGTCTTGACCAATCCAGTCGACTTAAGATAACAAATTTTTTCAATGAGCTCATTCTAATGATGATTGTAATGACACGGCTTCAGTAATGGTAAGAGCTTAAGCGCAAACAGTTTGATGTCAGTTTGTTTCAAACATAGAGTTTGACATTAATTTTTAGTTCCGCTAGTCAACCAGCGGTTAATGACAGCTGACAGCTGATTTCATGTTGTTTTATGTGGTTTTCCATTGGGACAAAAAATCAATACCTTTTTTGATTCGAATCACTTTTTGCAGATCTAGATATTTTTTTCAGATTTACACATACTGTCACAAATACCAATATAATTTGCACAGCTGTTTTACGTAAAAATAAAAAAATACATAAACAGCAATGGACACAGCTTTTTAGGAATTATTATCTTCATTGTCTTCCTCATCATCTGGAAACTACGAATCACCAAAACTACTACAATTGTATCTACAACAGAGGAAACATTTTTCAAGCCAATTTCCATGGTTGATTTTACCAAAAACAAATGCAATTTGAACAGCTGACATTGCTGTCAAATAACGCACTAATCCATTCACAAAAGCAGATCAATTTCGTTGCATGTTCCATGAGCCGCATAAAATCTGAGATCTGAAAAGGATTTTTGGTGGTCCCAATGGAAAACGACATAAGTAAAATAAAAAATGACTTGTCAACTAAATGTCAACTTGAATTGGCAACTGGGTTACCGTTCCAAGTTGGTTATTATTAACAGGAGAATATTAAACGTTAATTTGTGTCTTAAAACACGCTGTGTTTACTAATACAAATTTTTATGTGCATCATTTTTAGTGTCCAGGCTAAATTTTCCGATCTCACAATTTTCCATACCAAATTAAGGTGAAGTTTAAAAATGTTTTTTTAGTTAGGCCTATAGTTTTCATTTAAGAGTGCGCTGTTACACAACTCCGTAACATTGTTCGGTAGTGCAATATTCCCTTGCTGTTACTGGCAGTTGTCAGATATTGGATATTTGAAACGGCGCCTGTAATGGATTTTATAATGTCAGGCATGATTTCAATTGAAAAATTTGTCATTTAATCGATCTTGACCAACAAAAAGAGAGAAGAATTCTGTTAGATTGCTGGCAGGCTTACCAAACTGGAAATCCGAGCGTCCTCTGCCACTTCACCACGAAAATTGGACTCGCAAATACTTTTTTTTTTTTTGGCAAGCCCACATTGGGGACGGTCAAGTATCGGTCATATGAGCGCTTGTTTAAGTTGACGTTTATGGAGGGGTAGCCGACCAATGTAGTCAAGAAATTCGTAACTGAGTACAAAGGTGACAGTTCGCATATGTGGCTGACGTAGGAAAAGTGACATTTATGCGTTCAGGTAACATCTTATCCAGGGGGCAGATTTCGTATATCAACGATCGACTAAACGATATCGTTTTGCTCGAATGTTTTTGACAAACGTCAGCTTTCATTATACTTTTGGAAAATGAAATAAACTAAGCTCTCGAACTTGTAATTTTAGCACTTGTTTGCTAATTTTTGGAAGTCTATCGTTTCGACGATAATCGTCTGAAAAGTTACGGAATGAGTACCCAGATCAATCTAGTCGACTTACGATAACTAGATTCTTGTATGTGCCCATTCAGTTCATGTTTTATTTCTGAAACTATATGAAACTATAGCCATCTGTGATTTATAATAGACAGAGACGACCGCTGTTCGTATCTAGTTATATTTTGGGCCATACTTATGGCCAGGACACAAACATGTGTGTGCAGAACACATATATGTATTACAAAGCCTACAAATAAATAAATTTCAAAAGCCGAAGTCATCCCAATGTAGTCAGTAGAAATCCCAAGTGATTAGCCCAACGAAAGGTCTATTCGGGTATGTTCACATGATGATCTTCAATTATCTTGGTGCACCGAGTTTTCTGACGATGAAATGAATTAAGCCAAAGGTATAGGAACGTCTTCAAGCGTGTATTTGTTTAGAGCAGAATAGTTGAAATGCAATCCAATAAATAAATATATAAAAATTTGATTCGGGTAGCCCAGGCCTAGCTTCTCACAATCACTTGTTTTGTGTGAGTTTTTATTTTTGGGACATCCTTCAATTTTATACCGAGTCCGAGCGGTTCATTGAAAGGCTCTTTGATGGTATTTTTACTGTCTGTAAAATTACTTCAGAGCTGCTCACCCAATTCCAAAATATTCCTCAGAAAACATACAACTTAACATGGAACTTCTTCGAGAGTCTTACGAATTTAATCTTCTAAACGAGGGCATATATGTCATTTAATCTCTCCCACAGGTAGGGCTGCCAGATTTTGATCGCTCCTCGACGGGACATATGAAAATAATGTGGACAAAAACCCAATCCAATTTTCTCCCGGCACAAAATAAAAACGCATAATATAACATACATATTTAAATATTATTTTGTTTTTATTTTTATTAAAATGAGTGACTAGTACCTACGTCTTTGAACATATACATAGATATGTTAACTAGTTGCGATTTTTTTATAATATGGGCTCTTTTTTTCGTGAATTTGTGTCGGGGATAAAAGCTGTCCGGGCGGAACAACCGAAATTATGTAGTAAATCCAGAACGTCTCGGGCAACCGGGAAGTCTGGTAACCCTGCCAACAGCATACAATGCTGTATGCGATGACAGCCAGCTGGCTTGTTTTCACGCAAATTTAATAGTTTTACAAGTCAGCTCGTATAACTGCCTCACTCTGCCCTAATCTTAAGAATGGATTGCATAGGTAGTTTCTTTAGAGCGAACTCAACCCTCTCTAATGTTCCCCCAAAGGATTTTAACCAAGTCACGTAAAAATGCTAAATAGCAAATCTTCAATGGGATTCCAAGAACCTGCGGGTATAAAACCATTACTGATAATTTCAGTTATCTCTGCAACTTATTTCAAAAATTCGACTGAAAGTAGGATACCTATTTCCTTTTGATTTCAAAATTCCAAGAGCACCCTCTGAACTGAATTCTTCTACTTACATATTTGCCCTTCACTTTGCGCCTTAAATCTCCATTCGTCTCTGTGAGTAATCCCTAAAATCCCTCAGAATTATCACGAAATTAAAATCCCAACCTCCATATCTCCATGGTCATCTTCTTCTGACCATCTGGCTTCGTCATTTCGCTTTTTAAATACTAAACCGATTATCATACATCCCGTGCCCTTGGTCAGCATAATTTCTTTTGCCGTTCTTTGGCCTTTTTTTTATATTTTTAATAACCGAAAATGTTGCATGTCTCATTTTCCGCACACTTCACAGTAAGAACAAAAAAAAATAAAAAACAAATAATAATAATCCTCCAACGAAAGTTGGAGTTTACGCTACGGGCAATGGGCTACACGCAACACACCCGCCACCAACCGCCAACCCCAATCGACAGGTCAATAACTTAATCAACAAGCTGGGTAGGGTTGAAATTATACTTTCACGGATAAACTAAATCGAGGGGATTCCCTTATCTGTCCTTGTTTACTCCTTGAGACAGCAACAAAATATTGCTTAGCATAAACAAGCGTTCGCACGACCTACTCGCATTTCCACTCACAAAAACAGGAGAAGAAAAAAACAACCCTAAAAGGAGAATATGGGGCAAAACATTGGCAGCATCGAGGTCAAAAATTCCCACCGAAAAATAAAAAGGGGTGGATATGGATACACTCCAGAGGGTAACTTTCGGATTCGGGGCGCATTTTCACACTTACGCTTGGAGGGATTTTTATAGAGAAATTTTCACTTAGAAGCGACCGTCTGGATGAACTTGGACCGAATAAGGACTTTTTTTGCAGACACCGGTGTGAGCGCGGCTGAGGGGCGAGTTACGAAAGAATACTTCCAAGAAGTTGAAAGAAAATATTTTAATTGGAAAATATCGCGCGCATATCCTTGGATAAAAGGTCGGGTCGGAGTCAAAAGGTCGGCTGGGTTGGATGTGAATGGGAAATCAAGGGACATACGAAAATAAAACGTTATTAGCACTTTGAGAGGATTATAAAAATAAGAGAACGAAATGGGCGACGTCGAAAGCAGCAAAATCCACTTTGCCCCTATGCGCTAAACTCCCGAGAGATGCTCGTCGGTCGTCGCTTGTATCCATGGAAGCTTGCCGTATGATACACACGTAAATATCTGGCGCTTATGTAAAATGTAATCCGGTCTGCTCAGTTGCACACACACACAAGTGTTGTTGGAAAGATTTGTACCTTCCTCCACCTCCGTGACACCCTTCTCATGTTTTCCAAATCACTGACACTGCCAGAGACACTGCCACTAGGTACGTTGTTAACGTTGGAGCGCGGAGCACAACCATTCGATATGCTCTTATTATTAGAAATCAGAGTCAGTTTCAGATCGAATTTCAAAAATTCCCCAGATCTCTGTTTGGATTTTGTACTCGTCGAAAGGTATCGCTCATCGTATATTTATCGCTGTGTCATGATATGTGATTATTACCGCATCGATGCACTGGTGTGCAACTGTAACCGTGATCTTTATGTTGGTGGGGGCGAATAGCGTCATTCGATTTGCAGCACAAATGTTTTTTTTTTTGTTTGTTTTTGTCTTCCATTTTCAATCAATAACAACCGAGTTTCAATCGAAAAAACACCTGCGGTCTTTGGTAGATTAATATGCACATAGCTTGTGAGGCTCAAGACACCAAGGTGGCAGGTGCTTTCGCATTGAATGCAGAAAGCACCGCAAAGAAGATGATTTCTACTAATTTTAGCAGGCGCTCCTATTTAGAGCTGCAGCTTTGATTGAGGTATGAGTTTGAAGGGATGATGCTGGCGTCTTTTTCCTCCCACACAAGTGCGGTTTTTTTCCTCAGCATATAAGCTATGACTCTGAATTGAAAACTCTAAGCTTTATATAAAAAAAAATGTTGTGCACAAACTAGCCACACAATTTAAGTTATTTTACATGAAGATATCACCCGATCTTCTTTTGCTTTAATTTTTTTTTATAAACGAAAATCTTTAGTTCGGTTCTGTCCATTAAGTCAGAGGGCCTTACTAATAATCATTTTTAACCTCTACACTAAATATTTTGAAGGTCACATTATGCAATTTTGTATAAAAAGTTTCGCCATTGTGAGATTGAAAAATTTAGCCTGGACACTGAAATTAATTATTAGTATCGAGGAGGGATGATGATGATGACCATTCGGGCCTGATTTATGGGATTTTTCAACTCTAGCCAGAACTTCTGGCGATAGGTCCTCGGTTTCTTGACGGATATTCTCTTTGAAGGCTTTAAGGATCTCAGACTTGTTGACATAGACTAGTAACTTCAAAAAACCCCACAAACGAAAGTTCAGAACGATTAAACAGGGCCATTTTGCCCACCAGTGCAATTCGCCATAAGGAGTTATTTCCATAGTCCTGAATTCATCCCATTGAGGTAGGGAAATCGTTGAACATGGCTCTGTAGCGCTCGCCGCCAACAGTTGTACTCGCGTTCGGAGTCCTTTGCGAAATCTTCAGCTACAGCTGGGATGTTCAAAGCAGATCGGCTGCACCGGGGCCGGACAGACGCAGGAGCATCTTGTGATGTTCCATACTCTTTGGTTTCGGGCACCGAAATTTACTTAGCCCCAAATTTATTGCGCCAAACAAATTGGAACAATTATTACGCGTTCTTTTTGAGTATAGTGATACATTTTTAATTCACAAATGTTAAAGTCAAATTGAAATTTGCCGCCATTTGCAAAAATGATGACATCTTCCGGTAGGGTGATGCATTGACCTATGGCGTTTTCGATTGAAGAAAAGAATTGCCCTTTCTATGAAAAGAGCAAATCTAGAAATGCTCTTCGATGTATTCTATGTTTCATTGAAAAAAAAAAGTGCACTTCCAGGTCAATTCTTAACACAAGAGAAGTGTCCGGAATATTTTAAGGGAATTCTCTCGGATCTTCAATGAAAAACGCCATTATATTATACAAGGTGGGCCAAAAGAAGTCATCCGATGTTGTTTGGCTCTCATTTTTTTCTAAATGAAAAACTTTGATTGTGTTTTTTGATTATGTTTATTTGAACCTTTAGAATTTTATTGGTCAAGCCGAGAAGATGATATCGGCCAAATGGACGCCGTAACAATTGATTGCCATATGGGCTCGTTTTATGGCATTTTTCACCACTTCGGCGAGAACTTCGGGCGACAGATTCTCGCACTCGTGTCGAATATTGTCATTGAGGGCTTCTAGGGTCTCGGGCTTGATCATGTAAACACGGGACTTCAAAAAACCCCACAAAAAAAGGCTGGAACGGTTAAATGGGGCGATCTTGCGGGCCAGTGCAAATCGCCAAAACGAGAGGGAACGCCGCCTTCAGAATATCGGTTGTGGCTCGCGCAGTGTGTGCCGTAGCTCCGTCCTGTTAGATCTACATGTCCTAATTCGTCCAATTGCGGCAGAAAAAAAAATCGGTTAACATGGCCCTATAGCGCGCACCGTCCACTGTTGTCGTTTGACCAGAGGCGTTCTCGAAAAAAATGGCCCGATGACTCCTCCAGCGTGAACAGCGCACCATTCAGTAACTTTGACCGGGTGTAATGGCTCCTTGTGCATTACTCGTGGATTTTCGGTGCCCCAGAAGCGATAGTTTTGCTTGTTCACGTACCCGCTGAGGTGGAAATGAGCCACATCGCTGATGATGATTTTGGTCGAAAAATCGTCCACGTCGTCCTCGAGATTGAGGATGGCCTGGGCGTAGATAACACGCGTTTGGCAGTCGACAGGCAGTAGCTGATGCACGGACTGGACTTTGTACGGAAACATGCGCAAGTCTTTGACCAAAGTTCGACACGACGTCTTGTCAATGTTTCCGGCTACAGCTCGACATCCTCGTCAACAGCGGCGATATTCTCGGCACAACGAGCGCTCCGGGGCCGGCCACTCTTGGCAAAGTCTCGTGTCAGATTTGACATTGGCGGCCATTTGCAAAAATAAGAGCATTCCCCAATATGGTGATCTCTTTTAGCCCACCTTGTATATGGACTGCTAGTAGCCAACTTCACTCATGTTCCAAAAATACAGGCGTGCTACTGTTTTACAGCGGAAAACTAAATAATCTTCAGACCAAGTTTACTTTCATTACAAATTGAATGTAGTATATGCATTGAGAGAGTGAGAACTAATGTAGAATTGGTTATTGTTTTTTCATTTATTTATTTACCAATAGATGTTTCTGTATTTTCCTTAGTCTTCGAACCTTCCTACTTAGATCCGTAATTTATATCTAACTACTGTGATCTCAATTTAATCAAACCCCTAACACAAACCAAACGAATTCAATACGAAACACAAAACAAGTGAACAGCTACATTTCCATATTGGTGGCCGGCCATTAGCTATTTTGTATAGTTCACAGTTCACACGCATTTACAGACAGGGATTGAAATTACAAAAACAACAATATAAACATACAAGGTCTGCGGTCTACGCATATCTCTTGATGGATAAAATGGCTGTATGGAAGCACATTCAGTGGGATAAAGTTAAAAGAAATACGTCGGTACAATTGCCTACGGCAGTAATATCAATGTCACCTAAAATTCCAGCGTTGCCACTAAAAAAATGAATCCGTTAAAATCTGACCAAATGACCGATTTTCATTTTTTTAATTCGGTCAAAAGAAAAAATATGCATTTTTGACCAGAAATTAAAGCTAATAAAACAACAACAGAAAAAAACAATTCATTGAAAAGCTTTGCATCAGAACGTTTGGCAGAAAGTGTCCCACTTCGGCATTTGCATTTGGTAAAACCAAAACCGAAATTGCAAAATATTCTAAATGGTCTTTACTTCAGTCTTGTTGGATTGCTCACCCCCAGTCACAGTTGGCGGGAGCATTCATATAGAACTGCCGCGAGGAGCCCCTGTATTCTACGATTAAGCTTAGTACGTTGTTCGAGCTAAATTTTCGCTCCCATACAAAATTCTCTCTAAAATTTTGAGCTGAGCTAAATCTAATCGTACCCATTTAGCTGAGTGGTACGGTATTATTTAGCAATGAAATTTTTGTTTCCGAATGTACTCCATGTGTCTGTCAAAATTAAGCGTGCCCATCTAGCTAAATTGCGACAGATCTTTTTTGTATTTGTTGTTCTGTTGCGGAAAAGTATGCAAGGATCAGCATTTTTAATTAAAGGGTTTTCCAATAAGAGGTGTTATTGTGAATGACTCGCTATTTCGGTAGCTGTCACTTTTGAAGCTTTTATTCTTTGACATTTGCCAAGTAGAAACTACGCCATTATTAAAAATGGAACGATACACGCTTCAACAACGCATTGAATTTAATAAAATTCACTACAAAAAAACACAAGCAACGAAACCATTGATCTTTAATGGGAAAAGTTTCCGGACCGTGTTATCTCTCGAAGAGGTGATCACAATTGGCCACCAGGATCTTGTGATTTAACACCTTGCGACTTCTTCCTTTGGGGCCACGTAAAAGATAAGGTCTACGCCAACAGCCCAGCGTCGATTCAAGACCTCAAAGATAAAATTCGTGAGGCTATCGAGGACATAGGGTATTCACTTTGCGATTTGGTTATGGAAAATTTCATGAAAAGGATATGGTCCTGTTGCGTGCTCGTGGTGGCCATTTGGCTGATGTTGTTTTTCATTATTAACGGCTTACCGTCCTCTTTATTCTGAAATTTTCTTTGAATTGAAGCAAGTTTTTTCAAAGAAAAGCTGTTTTCTGTGACCCTTATCCACGTCGTACTCTATGTCAAAATTTAGCTAGGACTTTAGCCGATGTTTGGAACAGATAAAATTTAGTTTAGCTCGAGCATCGTAGTACGCTTTATTCACAATAAATTGGTTTCTGTATGAAATTTTGAGTGTTTTCGTTAAGTATGGCCAAATTCAAATTCATTCAAATTATGGATATCTATCCTTTATGTCTAGTCATTGAACAATAATATCTTTAAGGTCAAAAAAGGTTTTCCGATTAAAGCGTAGTATACACTACTCGAGCTAAACTAAATTTTATCTGATGCTTTTTGGAACATATTTTCTCGCAGAAGTATATGAAAATGGACTGTCCATATTTAGTATGGGGACGTTCAAATATCTAGTTTAGTCAGTCTGACAGCTGTCTGACTATATGAATCTCGCCCAGAAATTCATGTAATTGTAATTTGTAATTCATAATTGCTTGTTGCTTATAAGTGGAATACAATTTGTGATCAGTTTCTTGGAGTATATTACAAGAGGCTTTAAAAGTATGGCCGTCTCACTTGGTTACGTTATACATAGTATTTATATGTTTAAATGCGCAAATGGCTTAGGTTTTTCTTTTGAATTAGAGAGAAATATTTCTCTTGCTCACGGAGCGTTGTATATTTACTTTGACTGATGTCTACCAAAAAATCATGACTGAGTATTAAGTTGACAGTTCGCATATGTGGCTGACGTAGCAAAAGTGACGTTCCCAACCAAACTAGTTTTTGCGTTGACGTTACATCTCATCCAGACCATTCTAGTCGACTTAAGATATCTAGATTCTTGAATGTGCCCTATGTCTATGATGGGGTGATGACGTTTGCGCTATCTTGTACGATATAATTTTTTATTCTGTCACTTATAGCTGATTGCCATTTTTTTTTTGTTTGTTGAAAATAACATGTGCATATATCTGCAGACCGGGCTGATACCAGCGGAACAAACAACCATTAACCAAGGCAAAGGCGCGAATTATGGCACAGTTACTTGTTCGAACAAACCAATTGAGAATCTCACCTACTCGTGGTACAACTTGGATGTTTTCGGAGCAGTCCATCGGCCCGGGTCGGGGCTAAAACATTTGGTGAATCGTGTCAAGGGAGTATTTTGCAATGAACGTCACATCCCCGCACCGCGAAAACACCTCCTGATGAACGGTAAGGCATTTAATTGACTATATCTAACTCTGTTCTTATGCCGGCTGTTTTTTTTAGTTTCCGGGATCGCATACCCTGGTGAGCTGCTTGCTGTGCTTGGGAGCTCTGGCGCTGGCAAGACTACACTCCTCAATGCGTTGGCATTCCGCTCATCGGCTGGTGTTCAAATATCACCGTCCAGCACGCGCATGCTGAATGGCTATCCAGTGGACGCCAAGGAGATGCAGGCTCGTTGCGCCTATGTTCAGCAGGATGATCTTTTTATCGGCTCCCTTACAGCTAGAGAGCACCTAATATTCCAGGCAATGTTGCGAATGCCGCGGAGCACGCCATACCGCCAGAAGATTCAGCGGGTGGAACAGGTTATTCAGGACCTATCGCTGGGGAAGTGTCAAAACACTATTATTGGGGTGCCGGGCCGAGTGAAGGGTCTTTCGGGAGGTGAGCGGAAGCGATTAGCATTTGCATCTGAAGCTCTGACGGATCCACCCCTTCTTCTGTGCGATGAGCCTACATCTGGCCTTGATTCGTTTATGGCACATAGTGTTGTGCAAGTTCTGAAAAAACTCTCACAAAAGGGGAAAACTGTTATTTTGACGATTCATCAGCCCTCTTCGGAGCTATTCGAGTTGTTTGACAAAATCCTACTTATGGCCGAGGGAAGAGTGGCGTTTCTCGGCACTCCCCACGAAGCAGCTGACTTCTTTGCCTAGTAAGAGCGACATCCTGACCCGATATACTGATCCAATAATTTTGTTTTCTTAGCTTGGGAGCACAGTGTCCAACTAACTACAATCCTGCGGACTTCTACGTTCAAGTTTTAGCCGTTGTTCCCGGCAAGGAGCAGGAATCAAAGGAGAGAATCGCTAAAATCTGCGATAACTTCGCCGTTGGAAGGTATACTCGTTTTTTGGTACACCGCGCATGTCCTCAGTTAAAATTTATCTCCTGTAACAGAGTTTCAAGGGAAATGGAACAAACTTTTCAGAAAATGGCCGTCAAGGCGAACGATATTCCAATAAACGAAGATAACGGTCACCCCTATAACGCCACATGGTTTACACAATTCCGTGCTGTACTTTGGAGATCGTGGTTGACAGTACTTAAGGAGCCATTGCTGGTCAAAGTCCGCCTTATCCAGACTATTGTGAGTGCCGTTTTCTTTAAATCCTTTTCAATGCGAAACTAAACAACACTATCTTTCAGATGGTTGCCATACTTATCGGTCTTATATTTCTGGGTCAACAATTGACACAAGATGGCGTTATGAACATAAATGGCGCCATTTTCCTGTTTCTTACCAACATGACGTTTCAGAATGTTTTCGCCACCATTAATGTGAGTAAAGGAAGGCGACACCACCCAAAGGGGCACTCATTAGTCTCGTTTTCAGGTCTTCACATCAGAACTGCCAGTCTTCATGCGAGAAGCCCGCAGTCGCTTATACCGCTGCGATACATACTTTTTGGGCAAGACCATTGCCGAGCTGCCGCTGTTCTTAACAGTTCCGTTTGTGTTTACCTCAATTGCTTATCCATTGATCGGACTTCGAGCAGGATTGTCACACTACCTTGTGGCTCTGGCTATTGTCACCCTGATTTGTAACGTCTCGACTTCATTCGGTTACCTGATTTCGTGTGCGAGTTCATCTACATCAATGGCGCTGTCTGTTGGATCGCCAGTTATTATTCCGTTTCTATTATTCGGTGGATTCTTTCTCAACTCGGGTTCGGTTCCGGTGTACTTTAAATGGCTTTCATACCTCTCGTGGTTCCGCTACGGTAATGAAGGTCTTCTCATTAACCAATGGTCGGATGTGGCGGCTGGAGAAATATCTTGCACCAGGTCAAACACCACCTGCCCGAGTTCAGGTCAAGTTATCTTGGAAACGCTGAATTTCTCAGCAGCTGACCTGCCTTTAGATTTTCTCGGGTTGGGTATGTTGATTTTGGGGTTTAGAGTAACCGCTTACCTGGCCCTAGTGATACGAACCAAACGTAAAGAGTAATTCGAGTTGAGATTGCCACATATTATTGTATATCAAATATTCAGTGTAAATTAGTTAATCAGGAAATGTTGATGCGTATGTTTTTTCCTATAAATAAATGAATACAGACATTTAGGTTATGTCTTTTTGTTTTTTGTTTTTAATATTAGCCGTGTTGTTTTGAGCAAAGCAAAGCAAAGTAAGATTTTCAGTACGATTACACTAACTACTGTGAGTCTCGAAGTGTCAAGCATATTGTAGTCGTTGTACTTGCGTGCTGAAAATAAGGTATACTTTGCTTTGCTGAGATCGAAGCTCAAAAAACAAATCATTTCATAGATACCTACCTATTTAATTCTAATACTTTCATTCTAAGGCCGTGTGTCAATTATTGGAAACAATTTTATCTTTGGAAAATTTCTGATACACACGTCATACGTGAGTTGAAATATAAGTTCATTAAACTCAAATATATAAACAGAGATTTATCTATTCATTTTCAGGAAAAGCAACGTCGAAAAAAATGACCATATTTTATTACCTATCTTGCTACCGCAGCAGCATATTTTTATTGAGAGCTGAGATTTCCGTTTTTCACCACGGTACTGTCTGAATATTATCTATACGAGTCTGATGAGAAATTGAGAAAAAAAATTTAGTTTGATCTGCTTTAAATTTCCTGTACAATTTCTGATCTTCGCTTACAAAATTGTGTATAATGTGTATCCTCCTAGCCATCATCATTATTATAAAAACAAATAGAATCGGTAATTATTAACTGCACATTATTTAAACGCACTTCAACAAACAGAAGAGGTAGGTAATTTTTTCAATAGTTCACCACAATTCAACTGTACACAAAACCAACACCGATCGAACTTGCGCAGTTTGAACACACCCAGTCGGATGATTTTCCACCACTCTAGAGCGCACGCCTGACAAATGTCAGCTGTCGAATTGTCATCGTTGACATTTCACAGTTCACACACAAGTCAAAGCGTATACTATTTATGGGACAGGTGATTTTCGTTTCGAAGTGCGTGTATTTCTCCCCCTTGTCAGCCGGTCGTTTACGATAAAGGAAAAGATTGCTTTCCAAACTTAGATTTGTGTTAATTATAAAGCAAAAGCATTCGCTCTGCCATTGATAAAGCGCATTGCCACTTGCCAGTAGTGTGTCTCAAGTAATTGCGAGTGATACAAATTTAAGTCAGAACGCGTGAACGGTACATCGCCGTCTTCGCAGTAAAAAAATTGTGGTCGGTTTAAGCTGAATAGGAAAGCGTGCTGCGTCACAGAAGTCTCCTCAACCTAAAGTACTTTACCTTTCGAGTTATTTCGCATTGCTATTTCTTTTATGACGCAACTACACCGTTGTTAGACGGTCGAGACGGCCTTCGCCCCGTATTCGTGTCGTGTGTAAAGTTGTAATTTGGAAATCAATCCAGAAATATGAATTTCGATACACTTGCCCAGGAGTGGGAAGAACTCAACACCGAGTATGCTGAACTTGAGGTGAGGATCCAACGTGAAAATGTCATCTGTATTGCATACGGGACCAATTGTTATAATATTTTCTAGGAGTGCAACCGCAAGTACATTGACTTGCTCGATAAACTGCAGAGTCATCAGCAGAAATGCTTCAACGAGATCAAGCATCAGCGCTATCGGATGGGACAGATATCAGCATCGTTGCGACAGTGAGTATCATTGATTTCTATAACATACTATATCGACATCCGTAGTTGCAACTGTGAATTTACTTTAAGTGAGATTACCTTGAGCGGGCAAAGTCTACACACGTCTTCCACACACTATCGGCATATCGAAGTTTGAACCCTTCAAAGTCGAATTGGTGGACATATACTATTATCTTGAGTTGCTCACCTGAACCAGAATACCAGCAATATTTTGGATTTTATTCCCATCAATTAACTCAAATTATCTTGTTGTTATAAATGTTTGCCGCTAGAATATATTTTTCTGTTTATCAGTGTGATAAAGCGAAACTGTTTATATCACCGCTTTATCCATCCTGCTGCTTATGCGAAACAGAATTTCAAATTATCTAGGTACTTATGTAATTATTATTCTTATTACAGGCCATTGGATTTGTTGCTCTTTGTGATATTGAGTACTTTGACCCTTTTTCGTGGAAGCTTTGAACAGTTTACTCTAAAGCCTTGGCTCGAATATTGGGAATACCATTCGTAAGAACAGAGTACCTGAATACGGAATTGCATGAACGATAAGTTTCAATTCTGACAACAACTGTTAAGGCCATTTTTGCTGATGCGACATAAAACGACGCATAAAATCTTAAGTGACAGTTTATGCCCTACAAAACGTCGGACATAAGGCAAAAATGTATTACGTAGATTGTTATGAGTTGCTAAACGCAAGTCACTATTGTTTTCTGGTGTTTTTAGTAACTGAAATCGGTGTGCTCCTTCAATTATCATATCCAGTATGTGTAAATAAGTATTAGTTAGATGTTCATTTGTAAGGAAAATATAACATCACATGTTTTCTGCAGTGCGCAAGCCTAGGATTTGTAACGCAATGTAGTCGCCACTTGTTAGCTGTGTTCCTTTCAACCAGTTGGATATGTCTTATAATTCATTCACTGGAGCACTGGCAATCAAATCTGTAGATTTAAAGGTGGCAAACTTGTTCATAACATGCTTGCAGCACAATGGTTGCGTTTGTATCCTAGGTAGGGTTGTGTTTACTTCAATTGTTATGTGTCGATAACAGTCGTCAATCATTTAGACGAATGTCTAAATTTTAGGATGTGCTTAAATTTGATTGTATCATACTTTCGATTTCATTGGCTCCACATAAATTTTCATAAACTATAAAATTTTACTTTCCGACGATATACTACTGCTCACCAGACTAACGACAGTCATTTCTTGGGGCGTTTTGAATATTGCCTCATATTGCCTCTGTACCACAAGCCTGTTCTCAACGATGATATATTTTTAAAAATGCAATACCGACATTTAGGAAGCTTTTCTGCGCTGTCAGTACTGTGGTCGGGTTAAGGTCATCAGGAGCGTATCATTATATTGCGCATTCTAATATCAGAATTTCGGTGCATATGACTGATAAAACTTTCTGAAATTTTTATAGCATGAGTTGTAAATTCATGTCATGTTTTTTAGGCAACGCTTAATTTTATCAGTTTCTATAACCCGAAATTGTTTGTACAAGGGAAGATAGCCATGCTATTTTCGAATCAAATTCACATAATCGTGAAGTTTGATTCAATTTGTTTCCTTTGACATTGAACGCAACGAGTGAAAGTACTAATAATAATAAAATTGAAAGATAACGCCAGTCAGTTTAACAAATTGTTTCACAAGAACACAAATATTTATAAGAATAACAAGCGATACCGAAAGCATAGAAATATTTAAGACCTTTTGATTAATTAAAGTGTTTTTTTCTTTTTACCACAATTTATCAAATCTACGAGTTAAGAGAGAAGTGTTGTTTATTGATTGTTGAAAAGCGGTTCCGAGTAGAAGCAGCCAAATCTATAGAATATATGTGTACGAAGAAAAATCCATCCGCGATCGGTCCTATCACTCAGAAGCGACTGCAGCATTTGTTGGGTTTGGCGTAAAGGCCACTGAAATGTATAATAAAGAGATTACAAAGTGATATTAGTCGTGTTTTTTTGAGCTTCGTTCTCAACAAAGCAAAGTAAAGTAAGATTTTCAGTACGCAATTACAACAACTACGCTCTACTTGACACTTCGAGACTCGCAGTAGTTATTGTAATTTGTGTGCTGAAAATCGTACTTTGCTTGCTGGGAACGGAGCTTAAAAAAACACGACTATTGTACAATTCAAGTATTTTGTTAATCTTAATGTTTTATAATGACAGTTTACTTAGTCTATTATAATCTTCAATAGATGTACTCCTCTTTTGATATGAGTGGAGGTATTTGTGTACTATTAACCGGTTAGTTATAATTTGACGGAATTATGACAAAATCAGGTACGAGTATTGCTAGTTTATGGACATAATCATGATACCCCGGCGAGGTTAGAATAAAGTAATATGTACCTTAATTTATAGATGAGGGCAATATCCATTCAGGTTGAGAAAGATGTCAAACATCTCATCCTGGGGCTACCTAGAGTTCGCCTACGTAGATGCACGGATTCCATATCACGTCTTGTAATCTGAGGCACGCATATGCATTTAACGTGACGCAACCATCAAAACATGAACAACTACGTCCTGAGAAGTAGCTGTTCGACATTGAGTATCTGGCGTAGCTTATGTGAGTCACTCCTGCAATGCAACTAATAAATAAAATTTTGACATCTATCCACGATCGTTTACTTTTGGTCAGTACCCTTATCTCATGAGACATGCAAATATGTAAGAGCTGGAATATGCCTTGACAACAATTTAAGTCCTTTTGTAAAAGCATGACCAAACTGTTAAAAAAAAAAACAAACAACGAGGTGTATTCTTTTTCTTTTGTAGTTCGTGAATCTATCCCCTGATTCGACTTTAACCGTTTTATAAACTACAAAAACTATTTAAGTGAATAAAATAAAAGAATAGTCGCTTGTAGAAAAAGACCTTGGACCTTAGGTGACGCACAGAAACAGATAACAAGCTTGGGGTACTGCGTGCAATTGGTTGACGACCGCACTCACTGTGTCTTGATTTTGCCCACTTTTCGTCTTTGAATGGAGCTTAATCTGTTCCTGTTACTGCCAGCATTGGGTCAAAAGTTATAACCTAGAACGTGATGGCACCTACTAACTCCATTTTTATACTATAAAGTTCAATGAAGGGACGAACAGGTGGCAGCTGTTTTAAACTAACAATTGATCCCCAGGCGGATTAACTTCGCTCACGAAACGCTCTGAATAAAAAATATTTAATGTCGGAAATGCAATGACAATGACTCAAATTTGGAATACCAGCAACATGACATCGTATCGCTACTTGGCCTGTCCCTTCTACAAATCTCACCAGTCTGCTTATGGAATTTTTACAACTGATAGACGAAATACCTTTGGAACCATGGTAGGTATTCCAACGTGCGATTTACACCGCCCGTAATACGAATTCTTTTATAATCCCCTGAGCGATATCCCGTCAAATTTGCACCCATAATTCCATGCAGTGTGAAAAGGGGCTCGAACATATCCGATTTCCAGTTCATTAAAAAGCTATACGGACTAACTCGAAATTAACGTGAAATACGATTAGTTTAATGGATTTCATGGGAAGAATACCAAACGATTTGTATCAGTACACACACATAATTTGGAGTTTGGACCGGTCCATAAATCAATAAATGCTAAATTGATTTATTCAGGCCAAATTAATTTAACCATATTTGATGTCTTTGACACACATGAAAGATGTAAACAACCAAAACCCATATTGGTTGTCTGGCAATGACACTTGCCAGGCAAAACTATGTTGTTGTTGGTGCGACGTACAGTGTGTGTATCGTGTTTCTTCTGTCGTGTCACAGAAATGTTCGCCGATGTGACTCATTAAAAGCGTCAAAACTTTTACTCGTTTTTTTTTCACGGTATTACACCATAAATCGGAGTCAGATGTCTATAGCATAAATGTTCTCGATAATTGCTTCACCATTCCGACACATTTCTGCCGCAGTCATCGCAATTCTCCTAAGAGCTATTTGTGTCAAGGCCTCTCTTCGTTATTGTGATTTATAATATTGAAACAAGTCGCCTCGGCAAAGGTTCTGCATATTCTTTGGGCCAAGAACATTTTTCGACCCTAAATTCAAAAAGTTCACAGTGGCTATATCTTCCATACAAATTTCGCAACCGTGAGCTTGCGTAAATTTAAAGTCCAGACTAAAATTGTTATAAGTACGGCGTTTTGTTTCCAGCGCATACGTCTCAGCTTAAAGTACCCACTCGTTGTGTTTCAATTATATTTTATTTTCGTCGATTGTCTGAGTACCTAGTGCGGGCAGGGCACTTCTTGTGTTTGGGTATTATTCGCGCAGTTTTGCTTATCATTGGATTGGCGTCGATTGCACGTTGTGCCGTCCCGCTTGTTAAAAAGTCGAACTGATTGATTGCGTATCATAATCTAAATAACACGTATTAGTATAGATGGCAAATTGTTTTTTAGATACGTTTAGGTTTCATTTTGGTTTGGCGTAATTTAATATGGAAATGAACATTGCACCTGCCTGACCCCACTGATTCAGTTCATTAAAACTCCATGGATTAAGTTGAACAAATTGGATACATCAAAATTGTATCATTCTCAATGCTCTCAATTGCATTTGAGCAGCGTAACAATTTTAGGGTGCTTTTCGTTTCAATGACCCCAAGTGGTGCTTTCGAACGAATTGTTTTAAACGAATTTAATGTTAGGTTAAAGTGGTAAGGTGCGAATAAAAAACGCAAAGTAAAAGTGGGTAGGTGTCAAAATTACCATTTCGGAGGGGATAGCCGAAGATAGACGAAGATACATCGGAAACAAGTGAATGAACGAAAAGTCTTATGGAATGCTGATGACAACCCAACGTCGCTACTCAAATTTTTTTTTATAATTTTTGTTGCTTAAAGCTAAGTATCCTGCTCGCGCTAAATTTTATCTCCCATACAAAAATGTCTACAAAGATAAAATTTAGTGAGCAAAGCAGTATCCTGCTCGCTAAATGCTTAACTTCATATAGATGGGCGGATGACAAGTCTCCACTCATTTAGCTCGCGAAATAAATGTCCGGTACATTAAATCGAAGATAAATGTTGACAGAAGAAAAAGGAGGGAAAAGTTTGTGTGATTGTTATTGATTTTTTCGGAGGAAACCGCAGAGAACGTTAGCGTGATAAATAAAAAAAAACGAAAAACCGAAATACAAAATAATTATTTAGCGCGCATTTATCTTTGGTGTGGAGAATCGAAGTGGAGACTAGGGACGCTAAAATTTAGCACGAGCAGGATACTAAGCTTTATACTCAAACCAATTCCTCAGAGTATACCTACCTAATTTGATGTATGGTTTATGTGACCATTCATCCACTTTTTGAGAGGACAGTCCTCTTTTTCCGTCTGATTTATTACTAAAGCGTAGCACGCTGCTCGAGCTAAACTAAATTTTATCTGGGCTCCAACTTTTCTCTCCAAACATCAGCTAAAGTACTAGCTAAATTTTGACATATAGCACGCCGTGAATAAATGACACAGAATGCAGCTGTTCTTTGGCAAAACTTCTTGAGCTTTTTTAATTATTACGTGGACGAGAAGTACCTAGAATCAGAAATAGTTGAAATAAGAGAGAATTAAATTTTTGAAAGAAGTTTTTTTCAAAGAACAGCTGTTTTCTGTGACGTTTATCCACACCGTACTCTATGTCAAAATTTAGCTAGTACTTTAGCTGATGTTTGGAGACCAGATAAAATTTAGTTTAGCTCGAGCAGCGTACTACGCTTAAACCTACAAAAACCTACAAATTTTGATAGTTCAAATGTGCTTAACCATTTTTGACTTTGTAGGTATTTTTACTTGAAAAAACGTGCTCTTTTATGTGATTAAAAAAATGGTCACCGTATGGTAGTCTTTAAGTAGCGATTGATAGTGTGGCGTATTTTGTGTCATATCGTAAAATGAAGATAGTCAAGACGATAAGAAAGTTTGTCTATCAATAAACTTGTTTGTTTAAAGTCGTGTCTGTATTTAAAAACCTCTGGGCTATACGGTCAACTTCGAGGTCTTTGCAAATTAAATTCGTTTTCTCTTTGAAATCATGTATGCAGTTGTTGCGAAGCGGAATGTTCGCGCGAAATAACGAAATAAGGGTCCTATCAGCTGGAAAAAAAAGCACAAGTGACTCCAAGAAATCGGTCTTAAGTTTGGGGGCATCCATTTCTGAACGACAAATTTGAAACCACAAAATTTCGCAGATAATTTTTGTTGCGGCCTGCAAAAAGATTGGAGACTTTTACTTTGAAATTTTCAACATTTGACCCAAATAAGGGAGAGATTTTATAGGAAGCTGGGCATAAGCTTCTGTATGGACCGCGACAACTGTTATTTTTATTTTTGCCAATCAATTCTTCCAACTGCTGCTCCTTTCAATGATTTGACACATATTTGTAGGGTCCCGCAAACCATTATGATGGCCAGAGGGCGGATTCGCTATGTACCAATAGGTGGACTTACAGTTTCCCGACAAAGGCATAGGGATCATAGCAAAAAAATAAAGAGGCCATTCTGGTCATTCTGGGACCTTGGGTTGCGGACGACTATTTGGCTGTTCGTAAGCTTGACGGGCATTGGATATTGTAAGAAATTTATTTGTATGTGATCCTCGGCGGTTTGCGAAAGCTTGACCAGTCAGCCCCCTGGTTTAGAGTCAGGTTAAACGTACTTGTCTCTAGAACAACAGCAGGATCTAGGTGTCCATTATAAGAAAGATATGTTGGAGTACCTAGCATTCATCATGGGGCTGGATGACCTTACAGCCATCAGGAAAGTGAATTGTGGTTGATCTTGCACTAGCTACCGGGCGTTATTGTCAAACGCCATTCTCAAAGACTCTAAGTGGGTGTGCTTACCGTGAAATGAACCCGTCTTTCATACGTAAGCAAACCATTGTTCCGTTGGAATGAATGGCATTTGGCATTGTGAAGCCACCAGAAATGCTCAAGTCTGTCAGTGATTTGGAAGTTAAATTGCCCCCTTGGAATGCCTCGATAGCAAACTTAGGTAGTTGTGTCAGGCTATAAATGGACTTGAAAACAAATCGATTATGAATTTGTTCCATGATTTACAAATTTGACAATTCAGACCATGTTTTATTCCGATGCTAATCCAAACTCATACTGACAGTGAATGCATCTGATAAAGTTGTTTTATAATTTGTTCCGCCGAAACCTAGACTGTGCGTCACTTATCAAAGCAAAACCTCGAACGATTCATATCATACCTATCTGGCGTGCTCGTGCCACTTTCCTAAAACATATTATAATCAAAAATCTGTTGCGTCCATTGTGCCTTTAAACAACAAATGATCAGGCGATATGTCCGCAGCTGACCCTCACGTTACACCCCGACTGACCTCATGGTGCTCTCTCTTATCGAAACGCTATATCAACATTATTTTAAAAATAAAATGTTTTAAATACACTTCCGTAAAGAATAAATAATAGCGCTCAAATGTTTTAAAAGGAGCGTGCCCATGGGTAATCCAAATATGAAGATAAGTTCTTGGTCACTGATGAGTGAAGTGATTTTTAAGATCACGAACAAAAAAAAAACTATAGAAAATGATGTGTTTCCTGCGGCTCAACCTTTGTGAACTGATCATTTGTTTTACGGTTTAAAAGAATTTCCATTCGAAGCCCGAAAAGAGCATAATCGTACTGTTAAAATTTAGACATTTATGGGAGAATGTGTCGGTTATCTTCGCCAAGGAACAGGCCAGATATTTTTTTCTGATCTCAGATTTAACGCGGCTCATGGAACCTGCAACGAAATTGATCTGCTTCTGTTAATGAATTAGTGCGTTCAAATTGCATAAGTTTTTACAAAAATGAAAAATATCGATATCGACCTAAAAAGTGTGTCTCCTGTTGTACAGATACAAGAAAGTAGGTTTGGTGATTCGTTCCTCCAAATTATATCCATTGGCATTCATGTATTTGTTTATTTTGGTTTTCACGAAACTTTGCGCGTTTGTTTCAAACCAAACTTCTTAAAATAACATGAAAGTATATTGGTACAGCAAAACCCCGATTAGCGTCGTTAATTGGGACCAGAAAAACACGACGCAAATCGAAATAACGATTTTTAATATTAATTTAAATAATAAAAAAAAATATGTATTTCATTTCATTGTGAACGACGCAAACTGCAATAAACACGACGCAGCTTTGAAACCACTGTAATTTTTAAATGACGTAACTTCGAAACGACGCAAATCGGAGCGAGGTTTTGGTGTATTTGTGGCGGTATGTGTAAATCTAAAAAAATATCGAGATCTGCAAAAAGTGATCCAAATCGAAAAAAAGCTTGGTTTTTCTGAAAAGTGATTTAGATCAAAAAAGGTGGATTTTTGTCCCAATGGAAAACTACATTAGAGTCAGGCATCAATTATAAATTAATCAAATAAGTTAATACGAGATTTGCCACTTAAGTCTGGAATGTAAAAATAAATATTTATAACTAGCTGACCCGTGCTCGCCTTTCTTCGCCAGCGCATTTTAATTTAAATAACAATTGAGTGTGACACCCTCTTAATTTCATGCGCCACATTCGCTCTACTCGACTACTCATAATATATTCTCCAGTTCAATTTAAACAGGAGAACAACAACAAAAAGCACAAGAGATGCATAAAAGAAATAAGGAAAAAGCACCAGCGACAAAACAAAAGGAACAGAGATAGAAACAGATTTTGTCGCACACACACACAAAATTTCCTCCACTCAACGCTGGGAAAATCCAACGATCTAGCTTCAATCGAACATTTAACTTTTTTGAATTGTATACAATTTATAGTTTATTGCTCATTGTCCAACTTCAGGATAACGTGCAAAGATGATTTATATCTTAAAACCTTTGTACGTAATTGAACTTTATTTGAAAAAGGAATCCTATTTCATTTGGATGAGTCATTCCAAAGCTAGGAGCTAGAAGGCATTCGAGAATTACAACTTTTCTTAGATATTAGCTTAGATCTCCGCTTCCGGACAGCGTACAATGATAAAACATATCCTATCTTTTAATCTCGAAAATTTTCAATGCAACTGTGAAAACCGGAATCAATTTCGTGAAGTACTTTTTTAATCTATTCCGGGCAAACACCGTACGGCCGGAAAAAAAGTTACAGTTTTATTATAGTAAGGATATTGGAAATGGCTATATTGTGTTTTTTTTTTTATAAATATTCTCCATGAATATCAAAACATGCGTTCGAACCAATTTTCGAAGCACTTTTTACACTCTGATTGAAGTACCGCCAAAATATCGGATTTGAACGCATTAAACGCTTTCTCTACACATTCATCTAAACGTATTTTGTCTGCCTACCTGTATAATATAAAACTCTCTCTCTAAGCATAGTACGCAGCTCGAGTTAAACTAAATTTTATCTGTTCTCAAACTTTTCTCTCCCAAGTCCAAACATTTAAGCCTAGTATCTTGCTCGCACTAAATTTTAGCGTCCATAGTCTCAACTCCATTTCTCCATACCAAAGATAAATGCTCGCTAAATTATTTAACATCATATAGATGGAACAAAAACCATTTGTTTATGACAGTAAGCGTTTTTTTAATTGTTCGCGTACATACAATTTTCGAATTTCAAACTTTAAAGACAACGCAGTGTTTGAATCGTTCCAAAACAATAGATATCCGCAAAATTGAAGAAGATATCATCATTGCTGAAGCAGCTCAAATAATTTCTATAGTAGCAAGCAGAAGACGACGGGTAAATCCCTATTTGCATTCGAGGTTTTCTGCAATGTTCATATTGCTGATTATTTTTTGGTTTCACGTTCTCTTTTATTTATCGCGCAAATGTTTTCTTCTCCAAAATAAAAACAACATACATTGTTTCCACCGTTTCTTATGTCAAATTTTATCTTCGATTTAATGTACCGGACATTATTATTTCGCGGGCTAAATGAGCGGAGACTTTTCAACGGCCAATCTATATGAAGTTAAGAATTTAGCATGCGAACAGGATACTGTTTTGCTAAACTGCCTCGCTAAATTTGATCTTTGTAGACATTTTTGTATGGGAGATAAAATTTAGAGCGAGCAGGATACTAGGCTTTAAGCTAAAACCCTAGCTAAATTCTGGCATAGAGCGCGCCGTGGATAAGTTCAAAGAAAACAGCTGCTCTTTGCAAATAAGAAATAACTTATGTACTTCCAAAATTCAACTCTTTCTGTCTTTGACTTCAACCATTTTCGATTCCAGATACTCCTCGGTCCTCGTCGAGGTATTTATTAAAAAAAAAACTCATCCGTGTTAACTTCTCCGTGATACGAAACCGCAACAGAACAACAGAGCACAACTATCTGATAAAATTTAGCCTGTGTGCCTACCCATTGAAATTCTCCCCAAAATTTGGCTGAGCTAAACTTAAGCGAACCCATTTGACTGTTGAAATATTAACGATACATACTCAAAAATAATAACCACACTTCCAAATCGAACAGTGCTTGCATTTTTTAGACGTATGAGGTCCATCATATAGATAAAATATAAATCCTTCATTTTATATCTGCATATTCGACCATGGATGTACTTCCACGTACACAATAGACTGGATTAATCTTCCTCACCCATCACCAGCTCCCACTTCACATTCCATCTGATGGGTGGGAAACATCTAAAACTTCATCCCCTGTAGATAAGCTTAATGTACACGAATGACCAAAATTTCAGTAAAAAAAATAACAAAAATCGACAAATACAAAAAAATACAGGCGTTGATAAACGTTGACCTCGCATTTTATGTTTGATCTGCGAGAATATGAAGAAATAGCAGGGTGCCAAATCAGAACTGTATGGCGGATGACACATCAATTGGATGTTTTGAATGCTCATAGAAACGACACAAAATCATTGCACGGAAATGTTCACGATTTAATTCCGTTTTTTTTACCAAGTACAAAATGAATGTTTTGAGTAACTTTAAACAACCAAAAGGCCACTCGTATGACACAACGTTGTGAGTGCGATTACCATTAAAAATGTCGAAACTTTTCGATGACAATAGGTTTGTTCCTTTACTTTTGTAGTAAGAATGGAAAAAACTATCAAAATGAAAGTGATTAGTATAAATTCTCTCACACAGAGAGAGAGAGAGAGATCCTTACGAAAAAGTTAGGGAACGCTTTTGTAGTAATCTGTCAGTAAAATGTCAGACACACAATTCAAAAATATATAAAAGTGGTGCGAAAAGTCCTTAAAATGTCTGATAAACTCGAAGACATGGCTAATTTAGAAAATCATTTGATTTATTAAGAGATGAAAGTGATTTGGAATTAATCGAACTTCTTTTTGATGAATCCGAGTATGTGAAAGAGTCTGTACTGATCGAGCTACAAGCATTCGATAAGAGAAAAAAGCGACAGATCATTAAAAACTAAGAGGAGTTGATTGTCCCTTCTTACAGCCAGACGAATTTCGAAAAGAATCTTGAGAAAAACATTGAGTTTTATTTTGCCGCCTGCTGCTACCATTTTAATACGCAATTGTCAAAAGTCAGGTGACTGGCAACTTTTCTAATTCTTACGCAAAAAAGTTGATGTTGTGAAAAAATCCTCAGTGGAGGAGTACGGATGATATCTTGCTCTCTCGATGCCGCTCTCTTTTACGAATTTTTCGAGTTAAGGAACGGCATTGAGTAAAAATCTGTAAAACTTCGTAAAGTAAAAAATCGTAAAATTTAAAAGTAAAGTACAGACCTAATGTCAAATACGACATATTTACACTGGTGCTGCCATTTATCAAAGCTAAAGTAGCAACCTCCGTACATACTTATCGAATAAGGAAATACAAAGTTTAACGCGGCCTTAAGCTTCAAATACATTGTTTTTTTTTTGCGGAAATCATTTCATTTTTGTATTGTTTTGTTGTACTTACTGCGGTTTTTTGAATAAATTAGCATGAGCTCTTTTAGTGAACATTGTCGATGACGCAATGCATGGTTCACATGGTCTAAATTCATATTGCATAGGATTAACTTTAAAGTACTGAAGTGCTTTCCTGAGACGGCAATAGCAACCCCATTCGCAAAAGCGGTCCTCAAGACAACTGTACTCTCCCAAGTGATATTTTTCAAAGTTTCCTTCCAAACATTGCCCAATTAACACGTGCTGTCTAAGTATCAATTTTAAAATGCAATTTCTTCCAAGCTCTTTGATCAGTTTCGGTTTCATCGTTTGCAAACGTTTCTATTGCTTAAGTACGACCAGTTGTCAACCACGGGTGTGTGTGTGTTGTTCAAATCCATTATATTCCGACACCATTTTCACCCAACTCATTTGCAACTATTTGAATGATTCTTCCAGATGCAAAGCAGCTAAAACCCCCGAAGATAAGGCGAAAGTCGCTGAACTAAATAAAAACACCCTTAAGCGGAAAGCTCAACTACATGAAATTGAACAGTCACTGCCAAGAAAGTCCGGATTATATTTGAAAGTAAGTTCTCTATCTCCGCAGTTATCCCAAGGGATAATAGTTTTCCTTATTGCTTAACCACTCCGACGACCACCCCCTAACAGATCATCCTCGGCGATGTAAACGTATCAATACTGAACAGAAACGATAAAGTTCGCTACAAAGACGACTATGAAAAGTTTAAATTAATACTGAACGTTATAGGACTGATGATGGCGTTTCTTAATTTAATATTCAACTACAGGTGAGTTGTGTTTGTGTGTGACGGCACGATTTTTAATGGTTGGAGGGTTGACTACGAGCTAAATTAACTTCCACCCAAGGGCGCTGGAATTAGTGTTTATCTTCTTGCTGGTCTGGTATTATTGCACACTGACGATACGTGAGTCGATTCTGAAAGTGAACGGATCCCGGATCAAAGGCTGGTGGCGAGCACATCATTTCATTTCGACGGTGGCCGCTGGTGTACTCCTCGTTTGGCCAACAAGCGAGCCATGGCAATTGTTCCGGACGCAGTTCATGTATTTCAATGCGTATATAAGTGAGTATTTGTAATTGCAGCCACCCAGATTGACAAATGATTGGAAAATGTATTATCCCGTCTCACAGGCATGGTCCAATATTTGCAATTCGGCTACCAGAAGGGCTTACTGTACCGTCTAAAGGCGCTCGGCGAACGGCACAACATGGACATCACAATCGAGGGCTTTCACTCGTGGATGTGGCGTGGCTTGAGTTTTCTTATTCCATTTCTCGTCATAGGCTACATATACCAGGCGTACAACGCATGGACACTCTACAAACTATCATTCCATCCGGATGCAACATGGCAGGTAAGTTCAAAGTCAACACTGTGCCCAATGTAGATCTGCAAACTTGCCGTTTCTCTTCAATACAGGTTCCAGTGATGAGTGCATTGTTCAGCCTACTATTTCTCGGCAACATGACCACAATTCTGATGACAGTGCCGCAAAAACTCCGGGCACGAGCAAAGGAGCGCTACCGTCTCCTCAGCATGGGCAAGTCGATGAAATTGGGCAAGAAAATCACGGTAATTTGTGTGAAAGTATGCATTTGCAGGCCCTGACTTTTAACCAAACATATATCCCTAGGAAGAGAATGCTACCTCAAATGAAAATTCGCGCAGCGCAACGCCCATCAAGGAGAAATCAACCGTACTCGTCGAAGAGAAGCGAACAGAACCCGACGAGACCGACAAAACTAAGTAAAACGCCGGCTGACAGACACGGCAGCACAAGCCAAGCAACTGGAGTGAAAATGTATGTCGAGTCGACATGTGAATTTAGGTTTTCAACATCTAGTATACTAATTATTCATAATTTATTGCAACTACATTATTTACCTTTGATAATCTTACTTTAAGTAGTTTAATTTTGTTTTAATATTTTTGCGAGTGGTCAGTGGTGTGCACTTCAATATGATGCGTGTGAATGCTGTATCCTTCTTTTGGCTTTCTCATCTAACCGATGTGTGTAACCTTACCAAAGCATGAGAAAGCTTCTACAACTTCCTCGGTTTCCTTCTACATCCCCATAGGCAAATATTTCAACCCACACTCTCAAAAATAGTTAAGTAAATCTTACAACAGGGAATGCATTTGTTTGTAATATAATAAGAGTTATTTCAATACTAGGCTTATAGCTGATATTTAGATGCGTATAGCCGAGTTCCATTCAGCCTGGTGAAATACATTCTTTCTAAGTTTCAATGGAACGCATTGTGCGTGAGCAAGTGCAAGTGCATGCAAAACGAAATACGTTACCAAGCTGAATGGAATTTAGGGATTATTCGAACATAACTGTATATGTTTACTGTAGCGAAAACAAATAGAGTTGCATTTGAAGATAGAATTATATCAATAAAATGGAAATTGATTCACACATTTGTAGAACTATATCGTTTTTGTTAAGAACATAGTGGGCGATGGCAAAGCAGTCAGACACATCGTCATACCTGAATGGGAGATTCAAGCTCCATTGCACCAACAGATCGCACAATTCGTCAGACATTTTCAGATTGATTTGATCACCCAAAGACGAAGAAGGAATTTTGCCTGAATGTAAAACAAATGAAAATTGTTGGGTTTCCCAGATGCGATTCTATACAATAAATTTCGATAAACGTTGTATGACTTGTATAGGGCATATGAAAATTCAACGGTAATGGTAAGTAGTCATGCTCGAATGTCCTCCTTTTCAAAATGGTACCAGTTGTCGGTTTGTTGAAGATAAATCTAACTTAGTGAGTACATCATGTTGGTGGACTGGAAACACTTTGAAAACACGCTCAACGAAGCTCCGCGTTCCCGCTATCGAGTTTAACATCTAAACTTCCAACATAAACACTGTTAATCTACGACTACAGTCGACTATTCGATGCAACGCTGAGTATTGCAACAGCAAATATTTTGATGCGACAGAGTGAGCATGCAAGTGTTTTTCTTTTGTGCGGTTTGCAGAGCAAAGCTCTTTGCCATTCGTTTGTGATTCGCTTGCAATGCACACACAGTTTAATACTAAAAAATTCAAAACCAATTACAGAAATCTGTGCAGCTTAAGTGGCTCTGATCCCAGAATACAATCATTGTTCAAAAATGGGAAATGGACTATACCTACAGAAGAGTGCAAGTCTGTTTCGCTTGAATGATGTGACACCCTATCCAGTGGGGCAAGACACAAATATTTTATCAAACTTCGAGCTGAGGAATTTGTTAACATTGCAGGTGGATAAGAGCTGTGTAGAAATCAAACCACTGTAACCAACAAATGTTGCATGGGATTAGTTTTTGTTTTGCTTGTACAATTGGCATAAGTTTGACAAGCTCGTGTATGGATTTGACCCAGAAAAATGTACGAGTTGTTGAAAAGTGGATGGCATCGAATGAAACAGGAATAACTTGGAATGAAAATGCAAACGAATACGAGTTTTCAATGTGGCAAGCATAACGGGGTATTATGTTATATTTTGAAAGCATTCAACCTTTTTTTACAAAAAAAAAAGCACTGCTCACTGCCTATCACCCAATTGTTCACATCCCTGGTAGATAATTTGAATAACCTCATTCGCTCGGCTGAAGATTGTAGATCAGCTAAATTGCACATTCCAAAAGTGTGTACGGACATAGTGCATCAACTTTACAACCGGCGAGTCAAACTAAAAACACCCTATACAAAAGGTTAAACAAAAAAGCACACACTTGTTACTACACTTGTTCAGATTAGCTTATGCATACAGTAGGTATACCCTCGACGTGATAGTGCTTGTGTGCGCGTAACCCGCCCTTACATCTAACGAAATAGTCTAGCGAAAAATTGTATTTTCCGGTTATTTATTTATTTGTTTCTTTTTTTTCGTTCGCTTTTTATTTGAATTTACGATTTTGTTTCGTATGTAATGTTGCACGCCCATTCCGTTGTAAGGGTGGGTGAAGAGGAGATATTGCGCTCACACCATGTAAGAATGGCTGTTTTGAGTACCACTACGAGTGAAAATTACCTAATGCGTGGAATAAAACGAGGAAAGCCAAATTAAGTTACGGCTCCGAGTTGGCAGAAGCGCCGCCACGACGCGGCAAGGAAACGGTTTATTACCTTCATACCTTGGGAAAGTTTATGTCTTGAAAAGTGCCTCCCATTTTACAACATATTTCTTGCTCTTTATTAAAATCGTGCTCATTTCGCTATCCAAGCCCAATGGAATCTCAAAAAAGAATTGCAAAGGGCCGGCACAGTGGCACCTGGCGCCTTGTTTATATGCGTCAGTTCTTATATTCCTTTCGGTAGAAGAAAAACAATTTCATTTGAGTTGAATTCTTGTTGTATACAAATACAATAGGTCTATTCGCGTACTTTTCCGAGCCAAACGCGACAAATCTGTCAAACTGAAAAAATTAAGCAGAACTCTCTCAGAGAGCTGAAAATATACGCCAAAGTAAGTAAGTATATAAACTTCGAGCTACATTGAGCAACTTTCATCTTTGATATATAATCCATTACTTACCTTTTTGCAACATATATAACTTTCTAGGACAACATTTGACCACCACCGAATTTTCTTTATTTTTACAGATTTTATTATTCTGTGGAAATCATTTTTAAGACGAATTTTTAATTTGTTTCTTGCCAACTTTGTGCATTAGACATATTTATCAGTACTTGCCGGTTGAAATTCTCTGAGCTGTTTCGAGCCAAGAGGGGAACCACTGGTTACTCGTTATTTTGCTTATTTTCAGTCATTTTTCATGCATTTTTCATGAGTACGTGTATAGACTTGGTTCGATTGCGATCGATTTATATCGATTGCGTTTGATTCAAACCGCGTACGCGAACGAACCTAATAAGTCTGTCTGTGTGTCCTTTTTTGTATCGAGAATCTTTATCCAGTGTTGAATTCATGCACCATCAACCGAGTGTTTTTGGAAGAGGTTACAAGTTGTAACATATTTAGCGCCGCCATTTATTGGCCTACTCATATTGTGCCATTTTGCCATTTTGCGCCTGAACGCGTCCATTCAACAAAAATAACTAATTTAACTACTAATGTCGTTTTCCATTGGTATTTTCAGATTTTGCTCTCAGATTTCAAATTGTTCGTGGCCAATGGAACATAAAACGAGATTTTTCTTTCTTTGCATATGTGGTGGTGCATGGTTTAAAAGTTAAGTGTTCTTAAAATGTAATTTGTGTTCATAAAAATCTATTCAATTTATGTTGATATCCATTGCACCGGCCAAATGTAAATTTTTCTCTATTTTTTAAAGGCTCGTCGTCTTAAAACGCAAGTAATAACAACTTTCAAATTTTACAATTGACAAATGTTTTGAGGTTAGTGTAAGTAGGTGTAAATCCTGCTCAGAATTCGAGATTCGCAAAATTGTTCCGATTCTGAAAAAAGTGTTTTATTTTTTGGCGGCCAATAGAAAATGACATAAGAAAAGTCAGATGTTGGCGGCCATTTGCGAATGGCTGGCACTTGTTTTTAATACTTCTCTGATATAAATGGGGTGACTAGCGACGGCAAAGTGGTGACTAGTAAAGAAAATTGAAACACCATAATTAAAGACAGGAATATTCTGAGGTATGTGTGACTTATTTTAATAATTTGCGTTTTCGAATATAAAAATATATTTGATTTGAATTATTTGTATTACCTGTTTAGATTTTTTTCAGGTTGCAACTTTTAAGTAACTCTTTGTTTTTCTTTACCCTAGTTTAGTTGCTTGTAAGCCCGTTACTGTCGCTACACACCACTTTCCCGCCGTTAGTAACCCTGTTTGCCCGGGGCATCCCGGATTTAAGACAGAATTCCGGTTGTCCCGGCTTGCGATTCAAATTTAAACCCACTGCAAACATCTCTATTGTTTTCAACACACTCAATGCATTCTAAGTTGACCTTAACATATAAAAATGTATTTTTTGCAAATTGACAGCTGTCATTCAAATGAATAAAAATGATGAAATCCCGAATTTTGTTCATATTGTTCCGCCATTTGTCCCGTTGAGCTGCGAACAAAATAATCAGCGCCCTCCAGGCCAGGCGCCCTGTGATGCAAGTCAAAAGTTACTCCGTAGTTTCGATTCCGGGCATGTTCGTAGGTATCCGCATTCCTGGGATAATATAAAAATTCTTGTAAAAGAAAGGAAGAAATTCCATTCGAAGGAGGTGAATTTCATCTCCGTTTAATTAACGTTAGCAGCACGAAAATATTCAATTGGCAAGCGTAGGTACAATGGCGTAGTGTGTCGCTTTTTCGGGGAATCGCCCCACTGATACGGAAGGAAATCACGCCGCGGCCGGGAAATTAAAACAGCACTCTCTACCTACTACAGTTGAGCTGAATACATTGACAAATCAAAATCCTAACGCTGCTCTGCTCGCTACTCATATACTGCCACAAAGTGGATATATCCTTCAAAGGACCCTTTTGCTGCGCTGCACATTGAAGGGCGGACACATTTCTATAGATCAATCCTCGCAATGCAACTATTTTCTGGTAGTTTTTCACAGCCATTATGTCAGCAGTTACCCGGAATGGGTTATGTTTGCATGGCAGGCGATATCCTAGAAATGTGTTTCTCTGATCAAATTTCAAATCTACTTTCAAAGTAGGGTACTATTATTTCCTAAGTGGTACATTAACATTTGCAAATAAATGAAGTTGTCTAATTACCGACTCTGACAAAAGACGCCCTTCTCCAAACTTCCACCACTCTCGACTTGAATTGTTCAATGGAGAAACAATTGCTAATACTCTTGCTCGATGCGCTTTCGAAAAGTTTTGAAAATTTGCCAGAGCTGTCCTTTCATTAAGTCACCCGTTGACGACCGATTTTGCTTGAAGAACTTTGTTGTCTCTCTGACTCTGTAATATTGCACTCAATTCATACCATTTCGCTCTACAGGCTGTGTGTGGAAGGAGTGGCGCTATTCAATGAATAATGTACATTCAGTAGCCTGGAGTAATGGTGCAGGTGACTATTTAAATTGATGTACGAGTATAGCTCGGCGTGTAGTACGGGGTTGGATCAATATTGAATTTAATGCTGAATACTCTAAGTACAGGGACTTTACGTTCTGGTCGTTAAATGCAAATTAAATGGAAAATTTGTGCTTCATTAAAAGTTTGAATAATCATTTTTAATACGACGTGAATACGTTTTAGAGGCAAAACGGAAACGTCAAAAATCAAGCAGAGCTCTTCCATTTAAATAGATGCAATGGAACAAGCTACCAGCCACAAAACAATATATTTTCACTTTTAGAAATGTTGTTTCCCCATGCTCCTGGGACAGGAGGGCATTTTTCTATGTCTTTTAAATAGCGCCCTCTGAGAAGGTACTATACTCAAACTATTTTGTTGAATAGAAAGAAGAAGTAAAGAGTGTTATGATTAAATAATTAAACGGCGACAACCTTTACTGGAGAAGCGAAAAAAGGGAGAAGCCGAAATGAAAGAGTGTGTTGTCTCTTTAAAGTTGTCTGCCATTTAATTATTTATTTATACACGCTTTATTTTATTTTAAGTATAAAAAGAAATAAACCTAGTTATTGTACATTAGTGTGCTAGGCTTAGAAAAGAAAGTAAGATTTATAGATTTCAACATATTTAGTTAAGTGTGGCCAGAAAAGTGAGGAGCGGTACATGTGTAATGACATTATTAATGGTAACGTTCAATTATCTAGTTTCGTACTTCCGTAATGTGGTATTCGATTGGGCGTCTTCAAATTCGCTATAACATTTCAGATTTTGTGTATCTAATCGAACAAGAACACGTCACTTGCTCTTTTTTGTGTTGATGTTCGTGCGGTTCGAATATGTGTAGCCTTCTACACTTTTTTAAGCGTTTTGCATTCACTGGTTAAATTTTATATTTACTTCCTAATTTTGCGCCAAGATTGATTTCTAAACATTTTTACATAAATAATAAACAAAAATAGATCCAACCGGCACAGTGGCTTAGTGGTTAGTGTGTTGGACTACTAAGCGAGGGGTCCCAGTTTCGAATACCGAGAAAAACCCAAATTCCAACTTAAGGTTTTTTTCACTGCGCCACCTCTCGCGAACGTCTGACAAACATCCGAGAGTATAACTGTCATGAAAGAGCTTCTCAATTGGCCGTTTGGACTCGGCATAAAATTGTAGATCCCTTCCATTCGTCCCAAAAATAAAAACTCACACAAGACGAATGGTTGTGAGAAGCTAGGCTTGGGTCCATAAGGACCTGTTGCGCCAATTATTTATTTATTTATTTTAGATCCAACCGATGCAATGCGTTTATTTGCAGTTGAAAACTTTCATGAAAGCGTAAACGTAAAGTCTACCAGTTGTCTAACTCAAACGGACTTGTATTGGTAAGTCTGAAGCAACTCTGAGTAAAAAATCCAGATTCGCAAAAGTGCTCTAAAATCGGAAAAACATGTTTTTTTTTCGTACCAAACCTAAAGCAAAAAAAAAATAATTTACTCTGATTTCGTTTTCCATTGGGCAAAAAGAAGCGTCCGGGAGAGTCCGGAATCGAAAAAATTACTTCTGAAACCGTTCCATTGGCATAAAAACTGATTCCGAGAAGAAAAATTCGCTTCTCGATTTGAAGTCAGAATCCACTCAAGAAGCACTCACACAAGTGTAATTTATGTATTTTATACATGTCAGCTGACAGCCGCCGTAGATTATTTTTTGGCATTTCACCAATACTTTTGAGGGTTCAATCAGAAGCAGTTTTGTTGTTCCATTAGATCGCAGAATGAGTGGATCCCCGAGTGAAACCAATGGAAAACGACATGAGAGTGCCCATTCGAATACCACATAAGTTTGACAGCTGGCTGAATTCATGTGCCTCAGTTTCGATTGCAATAGATCGGTCACATGAACAGATTTTGTTTTTTTTTTGTTGACGTTTATGGAGGAGTAGTCTAGGAATCTAGTCAAAAATTTCGTGACTGAGTGGTGAGTACTAAGTTGACGGTTCGCATATGTGGCTGACATAGGAATAGTAACATTAAATATAGGCCAAACTAGTCGACTTAAGTTAATTAGGTTTCTAAATGTGCTCATTTACCCAGGATGGAAGGAGAGCGGGTGTACCGGATTTACATATTGCGATGCAATCGACGGCTGGGAAGCCACCGCAAATCGAGAAGATTTTCAAAAACGCATACCTAAGGAAAGCCGCCGTAGGGAAAGGGACTTTTATATTTTACCCCAATACCTACTTCGCACAAAACATTTCGCACTAATAATACAATACTGTTGTAACTCAAAATGTGCGTTACTACAGTATAGAATTATCAGTGCGATTTGGTCTGTTCCTTTACCTACACATTTTACGAATTTTTTACTTAATACCGATCCCTAACTCGAAAAATTCGTAAAAGAAAGCACCCTGGGGAGAGATCAAGATTACCCCTCCACTGAGATTCTTTTACCCAACAAATTTCATGTCGTAATGTCATTTTCCATTGGTTTTACTCGGGGATCCAGTCATCCCGTAATCCAATGTAACAAGAAAACTGCTTCTGATTGAATCCACAAAAGTATTGGTGAAATGCAAACGTCAACTGAACTCATGTGATCGATTTCAGCCAATCAAAACCGAGATACATCTAGTTAGACAGCTGTCAAACTAGATAATTGAACTTCCCAATTTCCTAACCTTTTCTCTGAGAGAAAAGCAGGGCTACTGCCATTTTGACATTCTTACATACTTAGGTACTACGAAAGTAAAGGAACAAACCTATTATGTGACGTGTAACAAAAAAGCAGTTAAGAAATAGGTACCTATTGCCCTCTGTCGAGAGTCGCACCTGTCACATTTCAACCAAAGTCATAACATATTCCGTTTCCATTTAATAAAGATAAAAATGGGGCAATCACTATGGAAATCAGTGCAGTCTCTTCTCTCGGATTTGTGTTTGTTGCCTGCCAATAAGGAGGAAGGGCAATTAATCGCCGTCTAATGGACGGATTAAATGGCTGCCGCCCCATATAATATTGATGTATTATTTTTACAAAAGAGCTCTTTAATTTTTCACCACTTAAGGAGGTCTAATTGTCGTTTGACACGCACCGCAAAAAAGTCCGCCATCCCCACCACTGAAACCTGAACCCAATTTTACAATATAACAATGAATATTTTCTAACAAAAAAGGACCTCCGAAAGTCAGCGCTGTCGCTGGTAATCATTTTTAATGACCTGTCCAATTTATAAAAATAAAACCACAGTTGTCACATTCATTTTAAGAGCTGCCCTAATGGTCCAGCTAGTTAATGGACATAAATGAAATAGGGGTCTTCTTTCGTCTCCTGTGCATGTGTACGTACACCCGTATACAGACGCAACGAAACCTCGTCTGGTCTTTAACAGTTTGCAGTATATGTTCACATTTGGTATAAAAGTTGTATTCCGAATTGTAAGAGGACGAAGGACCACGGACTCGCTTCGAATCAAGACGGATAATCAATAGATGATTGGTGGCGTCTAATGAGCAATTTATTTCACAAAGATTTATCGAGGGTATTGCCTCAATTAATGGCCCAACTATTTCACGAGCTGGATTCGTGCACCATCGTGTCACCAGAGGACACAGGCACCGAATGAATCCGAAATAAGCAATAACAAATGTACAAATACGAAGCACTTAAGGAAAACATCAGAAGCCGAGTGAACAGCCATAAGGTAATCAAATTTGTATGTCCATGGTGGTATAGCGCGTACCGTACTCGTTATACACGGAGACAGCACGGACCAATTTGCATAGGCGTGCAGTGAATATCATCACGCTGCTTGCTGCTTTACAGAAAATTAGATATTTTCAGCAAAGTCTTATTTTGCCCATTACCGGGAAATAGAAAAAAAAAAGAAAATAATTCCTACCAACAGGTACGGCATAGGGGCTCATGTTCTCTATTCTCCTTGAGAAGAGGTATAGTCTCCCCCGTGACAGTCTCAATATCAGTACAAAGAGAGAGCCAACTTCTCTGATGGAAGAACGATGAGAAGAAATTTAAAAGAAAGAAAAAAGAATTTGTATTGCAAATTAAATCACATTTTATGTCCTTGCAAAGGATGCCACGTAATGGGAAAAATAAATTCGCTGGTAGGTACGGGAATGATACGACCTGCGTCGGGGTGGGGTTCGCTGAAATGAATGCCTTCTGAACACATGTCCATTCGACTTGATGGTATCCGTATGTTAGAAATTGTTTGTGTGTTTTGTGGGTGTGTGCCTTGTTTTTCGATTAATGTAGAATTTCCCGGCATCCGCCATCATAGGAAAAGTACACAGTAGAAATGATATGACATTGCGTGCATTTGATAGCCTGAAAGCAAACGTGGAATCCGGCGGTAAATTTGGCACTCAAAGGAGTCTGGAGGAGACTGCAACTGATGGGTGTGCATCCAGTTCCAGTCTTATATCCACTTCCGAGTGGGGCTAGTGCTCGCTTGCATTCGAATCACGGAGTAGGAACGTTTTTGCTTCTTTCACCCACATATCCGTTTTATATTTCAAAAAAGTCGCACCAACGAAGATACCTACGAGTACATGATGCGAGATCATATATCCAAATGTCGTCTTCCTTTGAATCAAGCACGTATCTACACTACACCGTACAAAATGACAGCATTGGCATTGAATTGCTGCTGCAAAATATGACATCTCGCTGTCAGTGTTTAGTTGTTGCCAAAAGGGTTTACTGCCAACGTTTAGTATTCAATTTACAAATTTGCAATGATGAATGTCCTTTGGGATTAGCAGCCGTGTTCAACCCTTAATAATTTGTAATATTCACCTTAAATTTATTGCAGGTCTCTGTGGTATATAGGATTCGCACCAATAAGTACTGTGGCAACAAGGAAAACCGGCATAACTCGACTTATGTCAAAATTGAGTTAATGTTACGATCGGGTGCACAGAACCCTGTTCTACATACCATTTTTTTTTTTCATTCAAATATCTCTTATGGTTGCTGTGTTATGGACCAGAAAAAAACGCATACGTCATTTACCCACGTTGAAAGTCAAACCTTTAAATGACTAAAAATGACTTATGCTGTTTATCCTTATTGCCACAGAAATAATGTATCCAATAAGAATAAAACATAAAAATGATCATATAAAACTGGCTTAAATAGAGCAGTCGCACATTTGCTACGAGGATATATACAAAACAAACAAACAAAACAGCGTCGCAGAAAAGCTCCATTAAAGCCGCAGTCTTAATCACCTTATGATCGGAAAACCAGCAGTGAGTTGTTGGTAACCTGGCTGTCAGAAAGTAGCTCCAGTAGACCCTTTGCCAAAGCGTCTTTCCTGATTGTCAAAAAGTAATCCACCGACAATATTGGGATGACAAACTTTTGTTTCTATGGGTAAAAAAAATAAGCGGCCGTAAAGATTAGCGTGGTTCAGTAAGATCCTAGGACTAGGACATAGTATGATTCTTGGATGTCATAAAGTGGTACTGGTACCTCCAGATAAAAGCGTGGTTCCGTGAGGCCCAATGACAAACGTAGTTCTGTTTAAATTTTGCGAGAGATGTAATGTACATCGAGCTATTGAATGTTGGGTGAGCCTAACAATTTTACATGTTTCTATTTAAGGAATGTGCAGGTGCACGCCCTGGTGACGCACTTTTTCCAGTGACAATTAATTTGACAGAGCCCGTTTGAAATAGATTGAAATGAGCTCTTAATTGCATATATATAAGCTAAAGTCATAAATGACAAAAATAAAAACGATTTTGTCAATGACAACGTCAATTTCATTCCAAAGCGAAATGATATAAGAAGTTTTGTGGCATCATCGGACCAGTATTTCTGCTCGTGCTCATTTCTAAATAATAAAAGTTACTAAATAATTAAATATTTAATTTGTAAAAATATTTTGTAGCGCGGCAACAAAACAAAACACATGCACTACTGGCAGCGTGGTGTCTCGTGATAGTGACTGTAAATTTTCTTTTATAAAAGCAAGTGCTGCCAAACGTCTGCAATGATAATGCAGTTCTTTTACAATAGTTTTGTCTGCTAAACTGTAAAGTCATTTAAAGTTGTCGTTGGCTCAGTGTAATTATAGTTATTGGAGGCTGACGGATAGTACTTAACCGCTGATTAAAACAATGTAAACTAAAGTACCCGTCAAAGCGGCTACAATTGTGCATGAGCATATTAAAATGCGCATTGGCTCAGTGGCCCAGTGTTTACTGTACCAGACTTCTGAAAGAGGGGTCTCACGTTTGAATCCCCGAAAAATGAAAATTAAATCTCGAGAAGGTCTGTCAAACTACCGAGAGTATAATGCCCAAAACACATGTGCAGAAATTCTGGACGCAGCACAGATTGCAGTGCTGCAAGTAAAACAGATGTGCAGTAAACTATTTGTCATGCATTGCACCGGCTTATATGGTTACTGTCATTCACCGACTAAGCAGTTTATGTGGTTGCAACCAAAACAAAAACAAACACAATCAGCAAATGTCAAAAGCCGATGATGACAAATACTTGAAATTGCAATTTATTTTCTTTTGTGTTGTGGTACGCTAGAATTTTGCAGCAAATGTAGAAATAGAGACATGTTGCAGTGCTGCAGTGAGTGCAGAATTTACGTGTGCCTACATCAATATAAACATGTGTATTGTAATCTTGCTGCGCAGAATTTACTGCACATGTGCTTTGGGGATAAATGTCATAAAAGACCATTCACATTAAGGGCCGTTTCCTCATACGACTCTTAACGATTTAAGTTCTACTTAAATACTTATGGGCTACTTTTTTCAGGGCATAAACTGTCATAAACTCTTATTTATGTGGTACTTAAATTCGCTATGAGTCGTATCAGCAAACGGCCCTAAATGAAATAGCAAAAGAAGTTAACCAAAGACGGGTAGGCGTATAAGTTGAAGCGCAGATCCACCCCGGACAGTAGCGTCATCTATATGTAAGCAAAATTAGTATAAATAAAAATTGGAAGCCAAGTCTGTTTCCTTTTCCAAGGCTTTACGCCTGCGGGGTTATCGTATAAAATACTGAACAGCTCATCCCCTGCACCTAGCGACGTCTACACCTCAACTCTGCAACTGAACACCTTCTCACTACTCACCCTTATCCTTTGAGTTGTAGTATATGTTCGAAGTTGGTGGTGCTTAATTGTTTTGGAAACCATTTCGTGAAATAGAGTAGGAGCTGCGAAGGCAGTTTTGCGAAAATTGTCTTTCTATTCTCTAAAGTTAAAACGATACGTTTTTTGAGAAACATAATTGAGTAAATTGTAATTCGAGAGAATTTTCTACTTTTATTTTCTCAAATTCTCTGAAGCTAAAATCCAATTTATTTTCTCAAAAAACTTGTTGCATTAGCTTCAGATTTAAATTAATTAAATATTTACAGTTTTGAAAACTTATAAATCCATTCAGGTACAACAAACATAAAGCATTTCACACCCTTTTAACTTCCTCCTAGCATTACATAGATTTGGTATCTACCCCCTCCCTTCCGCCATAGATTATTCCGAATTTCACTAATGCATCTATTTAAACTTTGAGAAACTTTAACCTAACACTCAACATTATACTCGTTTGAGGGTAATACTATCCAGTAAAGGTGAGTGATGCGATTATTGGATTTTAGTTGTGGAGTTGAGATGTAGATGCGAAATTTGGCTGCGGATAAGGTGTCCGGGTATGGGACGAACCCGCCCTGGGCGAAGCAATAGTAACTTTCCATCCGTAGAATATGATGGACTGACTATCAGAATTTAACTGTTCAAACAAATGGCTTGAAAGAATCTGATTACTAAGAAATGGTGTAGTTTCAAATAGGTATAATTCCAACCGAAATATTTGTTAATCAAATTTTGTTATTCCCTCGAACAACACATCAAAATAATAAGAGCTGTGCCACTTAAATCACAAAAACTGTTCAGGGTCGCTTCTCAATTTTAGCGAAAAACGTTGTTACTCCCGGCTATCCCCCATTCACCGGAATAAGGCCTTAGGGGAAGGTGGCCTAAAATGGAACACTCTAAGCAAATTGCTCGATATCTAGATCTTAAAATAATATTCACTTCAAGTTGTATATTCTTAGAATAGAATGATCAATTTTTATGTTAAAAAATTTAAACTATGTATTTCCAAAGTTAATTAAAACAATTAATTTTCAAAATGTCTACCCGTGCCACATAATACCAAAGGTCATTTGTATAAAATGGCATACTAGTGTGCCATTTTACCAAAGTAGAACAAATACGGTTTAAACTGCTTTAAAAGACTTTATTTAAATCAAAAACGTAAAAAATAATCAATAACATAACAGTTCAAAATAATTCTCAGGTCATTCTGATAGTCATTCTGATAGTCTTTAACTATTTTGTTGGTGTCGCTCGCTCGAATATGCGTAGCATAGACAAATCATACTGAGACCCCCAACTCGCAATCCTCTTGCCGCTAACCCCCTCAATTTTTTTTGCAAATCCGCCATTTTGTTTTCCAATCGGTGTTATATCAATTAAGAATTTATGTAAAAACATACCAAAAAATACAAAAATAAATGCTGCCAACCTGGGAATACCACATTTTTACATTACTGAATGCTATTATAATATAATGTTATTATAAATTGTTAAAAAGCGAATAATTCGATTTTGTTGGTCAATAAAACTATCCAATGGAGATGTTCTATATACTAGAAGCTTATTAGGACAAACATGGTTGCGTATTTTCCGCTTTTGAATGTCATTAACTTCGATTTCATGTGTAAATTTTTCTTAGATAACTGGAGAAAATTTGCTCAAAATGTTTTTATTTTCCTTCAACCAATCTACAATGTTAATTTAACATATTATATTTTAGGCAAATGTACACTTATTCCTAAAAAATAAAACTATCCACACGTAACGAATACTTTCAAATTTAACGGATAAAATTCTATGAACGCTGTCAGCCACTATGCCCACAGCGGAATTGGCTCATATTTCTTTCGAGTGTGTTGGTGAGCCGGAATTTTTGAAATTACGTGACATTTGTCAATACGAATTTCTTTGCACCAAATCGTGACCACTCCGTAAAAATATAGATTGTAGGCTAAGAAATGGGAAATCGGCCGGAGTTGGTGGTCTCAGTATTGTCTCTGGTGCGTAGTGTTATTTTCGAAACACCAAATATCTTCAGCCTGCCCATTTCACCAGTTTCGATGGCTTTTATGACGTTCAACATCGACTCCTCCGCCCAGGACTGCCTATCAGTGCACCGAATGTAACTGCCAACCATTATTGCCTAGCATTAAAATGAAAAACTTTAATGTATGTAGCCAAGAACTCAACGCGCAATTCTCTATATCTCTTCTCTTCTCTTCAATAAATATATATAAAACAAAGTGGTAAAAAGGGTATGTTTCCCTCTATCGCCCGTAATTTTCAACCAATTTAGTTGATATTTTTTTTAAATGTCGGAAATTAAGGCGATCAGTTGATAGGCCAAAAAAATCAAAAAGTAACCACTTAATTTCTACAAGTTTTACTACAAAAGGCTCTTTTTTACATTTCACAAATTCTGGAAATTTGAAATACAACAAAAACGTTCCGAGCTTCCTTCGTTACACTTTTGACTTAATTTTCGATAAGTTTCGGTGCGTGCATGTGTGTAGTGTATGTGTACATTTTCTTTTGTTCATACATACGTCTGAGCGTAATTTTATTTCGCTAACACACATTTACGTTGAATTTGAACAACATTTTTTTGCTCATTTTTAAATTGTTAAAAGTCAATTCGAAGTGGGTGATTTTTTTGTGATATTGAATGTATGGATTTTGTGGTATGGGAATCGGGCAATGCCCGTCGAGAGAAATAGGAATATAGGATTGATAACACTACCATACGATTTCTGCCGTTTCACTAAATCAAAAGAAAAACGAATTCATAGCGTGTTCCCAAACATAGCTAGCACATCAGTACAAAAATCATGCTTGGTTAAGCGAGCGAGCAATATTGGCCGACAAAAAAACAAAGATGTCAATGATCTCAATGAGGCTATATTTAAAGAAATATCAAGTGCATTATTCATGGACACCATCACCAGGATGAGGTAGTGAATTATCCAACAGAATTCTTAAACGGACTTGATTTGCCACGATTACCACCACAGGTATTGCAGTTAAAAATTGGAGCGCCGATTATTATGCTTCGCAACATCCACCAACCAAAAACTGTGTAAGGGTTCCAGGCTTGCCGTCAAAAAAATACTGAGAAATGTGATAGAAGAGACAATTTTGAATAGAAAATTCAGTTTTTATTCCTCGGATACCAAAGATTCCTGAGCCTTTCAAATAACCATTTCTCACCTCACTTAGGTGGATTTGTAGGTCACAATAGATTATTTGAGATTTCTTAAATTTTAGCATGGCCGCAAAATTTCTCACAGTATAGAAATCCGTCACTGGGATCAGAAACTTTGTAGCACATTTTGAAATTCCACTCACGTCCTTTAATTCTCAGCCAGGAAGCGTCATTTTGAATGCACTTTTTTCACTTCCAAAAACCGCACATCCCCATATATCATTTTTTTTTTCTTAATATTTATATCATATTGATGACCATTGCGGTTTGATTTTGTTGTTTTCCGTTTTCCTAACCGTCCCATTATACATCTAGTTGGCGTTGTAAATGAATCGATGTTGTGCTTTCCAAGACTCTGGTCATTTGTAATGCTGTTCTTTAGGTTTTCGTCCCCCTTTGTTCCACACACACGACAATTTATTCAGAACCGCATCTAGCATCTAGATTGATATGGAGAGACAATTTGAGAGTCATAAAAGTAGGGACGCGCCGTATAATCCCCCTCTGAGCATTTGTTGAGCGCACGAGAGATTATTTATTGGACCCCAATGACCAGAATCCAGAAATAATAAAAATCCTGTTGCCTGTCAACGTATAGGTCTATATGATGGTCACTCCACCGAAAGTCCATGTCCGTCTTGGACCATAAAACGACGACGATCGTAAAAGTCTTGGAATTTTTTTTTTTGCGTTGTAGCCGTTCTATTTTCACTGCCGAAAAGGATGCAAAGTTTATACATCAAGCGTGTTCCATTGAATCCTAGTTGAGGGATGCCATCCACTTGGAAATTTATTGCTGTCTAAGTGGCCAATCATGAATCAGCAAATATGCGTTATGTTTGTTTACGTGTCATGTTCGTAGGAGTTCGTTTCGTGGAATACGTATCTGCTGGGACAGAATGACGCAGTGTATATAATACATGAATAAGTGGGAAAGTGCTTGTGGATTCCTCCTAAATAATTTCTGTGAGTAATGGCACTTTGCCTGAAGGCAAAACTAATGTTCTTCTATTAGGCGGAGAATATTTATATTTTTATTTCAATGTTATGGCCAAAATGGATGATTAATTAGCATTAACTGCTAATGGAAGAGACGCGGCGTGTGAGTATGCGGTGGCACAATTGAAATGTGGGTTCCGAAACCAAATAAATAATCAGAAATCCTTTACGCACTCAGTGTAGGGCTAATCACAATGGGCATGTAATTTGGATAAGTATAAATTACGAGTAGATCCCGGCTAATGGATGACCTTAGAGTTGTAAGAAACTATCCATATAGGAGTTTATAAGTTATTTGTTCAAAGAAAGAGACCTTGAACGTCATGAGGAGGGAAAGGCAATTGGGGCACTGATTTTGGGAAAAAACAAAGCAGGTTGTTTAGCTGGGGGAAAGAAGTTGCAAGGTTATTTCTGGTTGGAAAAACTTGACACAAGAGCCAATAATTATGTTTATCCAATTTCTTTTTTTTATATAAATGATTTTAGCTGTGACGGAGGGTATAGGGGAAGACCTGGCCTTAGGTGGTCCGCACAAGCCATGAAGGGGACATGAACTGCGCAACTGGAGGCATAAGCCAGGGCAACGGGATAGGCTTGGTAATAGAGGCCTCGGTTCACCCTGAGGTGTAGAGCGGCTGAAGCGGAAAGTTCCAAAATTTTAACAATAAACTTTTTAACCAGATGGAGCGCAGGGTGGTTCCACATTGCAAATCTTATGCTAGGAAGAAACTTCTAACTCTTGAGGCTTGGTAATTGAGGCCTCGGTTCACCCTGAGGTGTAGAGCAGCTGAAGCCTAAAATCTATCAAAGTTCCAAAATTTTAACAATAAACATTTTAACCAGATGGAGCACATGGTGGTTCCACATTGCATTATGCTAGGAAAAAACTTCTAACTCTGGCGTTAAAATACATTCTTTTACACCAATTTTTGTAACATTTGTGGGAGTTACCTATGGACCTTGCTGGCAAAGAATGTCAGAACTGGTTAGTATTTAAAAAGTCGTACAGAATAAAAAATTATTGGCTACGAACTTTAAGCCCACAAACTCTAAAAACGAAGTTTGAAACAAATCCACCTAGCTGTTGGCCTCAGAGTCGGAAGCAAACGTACAGTCAAAAAGACAGAATTTAGTGATATTAAAATTGATAAATATCTTGTTTGCGATCACCGTGTCTTCTTTCTTATGTTACCGATGACATCTAGAGTGGGACCTTTCTTGAAGTGTCATTACTGTCAGATGAAAAAAGGCTTATCAAAGTGTTTTTTTTTTTAAGTAATACTTCTTTAGGCACGCTTTACTTGGGGGGTAAGCTGGTAAATGCGTCACGAAAGCGTTACGGAAATTGCGAGCGGAAGTTGAGAGGGAGATATAAGTTAGTGAGATAAAAAGAGAGAGAGCTACGTTTCGTTTCGTATATTACTGTAGAGGCAAGAGAGATAGATGCGAGCACACATTTTCGTTCTCTTTTTCTCTCAGCCAGTTACGTTTCATTATCTAAGACACATCATACAGTGCAGCAGTGATACCAGATCGGGCGATTTATCACTTTTTGCGGGATTTCCTAACTAATTTATTATTAAAAGGGCCAAAGGGATTTTTCAGACCTCATAGTACAAAAAGAAAGGGATTTTACTTTTTGGTCAAATTTTATTCCTAATTGCTCATTTCATTAAGAATAAAAAAATTATTCAACTTACGATCAAATTAAATGTTTTCATGTTTAAAAAAAAGTCATTCAAAATATCTAAATGCTTTCATTTTCTTTTTTTTTATTACCCTAAACTGTTTCATAAAATGACATATGTGTCTGTGAATAAATCACGAGTATTTTTTAAAATAATAATTTTTTGTAAACATAAAAGGAATATTTTGAGTATAACCGTGGGATAACGTGCCTCTAAAGTCTGGTATCACTGCAGTGCAGGCCTATTGTTTGTATCCCACTGTAGGAACAACAGAGAGAGGTACGTGCACCCAGTTTCTTTTCATTCTCTCATAGCCAGTTGCGCTTCATATATCTAAGACATAGTGCACGCCTATTGCAAGGTTGCCACTTTTGTAATTTTTTATCAAATTTGGTAATTTTGTTTGCTTATTGAGTTTTGGTAATTTTTATCTGGTTATGGTAAATTTTTGAGCAGATGTACCAAGAATGCGAACTCGATATCATCTCATTTAAATGCTACCTTACTGCTTCTGAGTGAACGCATTGCATTATTTGCATAGCTATGCTTCATCACCAACCATATAAAACGGTTTGATTCGCTGTTCAAGAAATTACAGAATGCACTCATTTTCTTCTTTTGACAGATGCTGAACTTCAAAATAGTTTCTGTTTATAACTACAATGGGATATGGATAGGTTAATTAATCATATTATTTATATACAGACTCTAATTTGTTAAGGGTTTGTTATAAGAAAATAGGTAGATGATCTCCCATATCTTCTAGCTGGTAATTTTGTGCAAAATCAAATAAAATAATATGATTTTTTTTGTAAGTGGCAACCGTGGCCTATTGCCTGTATCATACTGTAGGAGCAAGAGAGAGCAGTGCGCGCGCCCATTTTCTTGCTCTCTTCCTCTCATAGCCAGTAAATTATTGTCAACACATTAAACAATTCGTGTCATTGAAAATTAGTGTAAATTTAAACGATAAGGTTCGTTTTTTAACTCTCTCACTGCGAGGTGTTGAAGATTTGTCCCGTTTTTCCAGCGACAAAAGAAGCGAGGGTACCACATTTGGTCTAAGGCGTTTCGCTTTAACTGCTATTGCAATCTGTATTAATACAATTAATTAATAATATTAATGGATTCACTTATAGTAATCATTTGGGGCAAATTATTTTGAACTTGCGAGCAGTATCTTTATGAAATTTGTCACTTCGGCCACAGAAAAACACCCACTGCTGATATAGATTTTTTTTGTATTTTGGAAACGAATGAAAACATATTTCCTTATTAAAAATGTTCTTGATATTGTTTACCCATAAACTGCACATTGAATATTTATTAATAAAGGTATTCACTTAATCTCATAGTTTTATGCAGCATAAATTATGCATAAATTTCTGCAGTGCTTTAAGTGCACACCCCTCGTAAATATCATTGTGTAAATCGCGTAAATCGATTGTCAAGTCGGTTGTTAAACTCAGCTGTTGGATTAAATTCTTGGGGAAATCGGCAGTAAACGACTTATTTATATTGGAAGGTTAAAAAAAAACTCTAGAATTAAACAACCAACAGACGACTGTCTGTCAAAGTTTGACATTTGTGATGTGCCCGAGCCTAAATCGCCGCGAAAAATTATGAGGTCTGAGTAAATTATTCCCCATACAAAATTTGACAGTTCATTTACGAGGTGGTAAATGTCTGCAGTTTATGAGGCTTTTACGCGTTTAAGGTTGGTACCCTTACTAAAATTGCTTAAAATCACCTTAGAAAATCCAAAACCCAATTTATTTATAGTAAACACAATAGATGTTGTTACGCTGTAGTCAGAATTGTCCGCCATTTTTGCGTTTTGACAGATGCGCAGAACAAAAATATTCATATACCTTGGACCAGACTTCCTTGACGGCTGCATCAAAGAGCCAGCTGCTTTTCGGTCTTCAACGCTAGTCGACTGAGTTTCTAATAAAACTTTTGGTTTCTGTTTATATCGTGAAAATGTCCGATCTGCCTCAGTTTAAAGTCTGCCTTCTCCTGGCTTGGTACTCCCATGTACATCATCTGTAATCTTTCACAGACACGGATACAATATAGATTTTTGTCAAATCTACTTTGGTAAACTGCCAGTGATACCAAACTTTTCCGACTAACTTGCCCACGACGATTACTAAAAATACCCCTTTTGGGCATGACGTTGATAGAAAAAAACTCACGATATTTCCCACGGAAATATACAAAATTCCAACGATCTGGTAACACAGTATTCTACCTCAGGATCTTCGCAAGCATAGTCTTCAAGATATTGAACAGGCTTCCAAGTCGGCCAACAACTTAATGGGTTTTGCTTCGTTCCACCCTGGCTAACTTTTAACAGCAGATTCGCCACGGACTCAGTCAACGAGTAAATGCGTGATCACCTTTAATTATTCGAACTTGCCTTTAAGACTTCACCTTCTGTCACTGTATAAAATTGATGATTTATTAAATTCTTTATTAGACTGGATGGCGACCAAAATGATGATGGCCGAGACAAATTTGATGAATCGGAACTCTGAAATTCACAAAACACGAGAAAAAAAAACGAGCAGTCAAAGAGCTCAGTTTGCTTGTCGGCCAGCTTTGAATTGTGTTGCTTAATCGTATATAAATTAAATTGGTCTAAAGAGTCACCATTTTTCCGGTTAACGCATTTCCCAGTGGTGTAACCGGCTCTTCTCTTACACTCGGCGATGTCTATCAACAGACATTAGTTTGGAGTCTCGTTTTGAATTCCTCCCAATTATGGCCACCGTATCTCAGGGTTGTAGCAGTATTCCCAGATTTTGAAGATTGTTTTCCCCTTTTTTTTTATCAGCAGAGGCAATAGTTGCCCTGAGTAAAAATCTGCGTTAAATTTGCGCTTTTCCCTTCGATCTGGGATCAATGTGTTTGCCTCCTTGTGCCGCGTGAGAGCAGACTCTGGCATATAGCACTTTTTAATGATGCGATGCCGTTCCTCACTGACTGGGACTGCACACCGTGCACAGTCTCAAACTAAGAACAACACCCCAACAATATGCCATCAATAATAATCAGGCTGCCCTCTATGTGGCAACTAGATCAGAATTTTCCACAATTAAAAATCACTCCATAAATCCTTCATATTAATTAAGGCGAAAATAATAACAATCCAAGGACCTTGCCAACCACTAAACAAAGAAAAGCTTCCAATGCCAATTTTCCAAATTGCCGCTGTATGCATCACCGCCCAAATGGGTTGTTAATTTCAATATAACTGATTGTCAACTTTATCCTTGTTGCTGCTACCCCTCTGTGTGCTGTCGCCTGTGTATCTTGGCAGAGACCAGTCCACAACCACCGTACCTTCGTATTCTCCACAACTTCCAAGTCACTGGCACTTGCCCCAAATTTTTGGTAAACATCTCGCCCCCTCTGCCCGTCGACGTCGTCGTCGTCGTCGTCGTCCTTCATTAATCCATATAATGTTGCTTTCTATATATTTCCATCGTCCTCAGTTTAGTCTACCAAAATAGATATCATAACATCGAAATAATCCAACAGCCTGGCAAAATGACAAAATGGCAGCAGGCAGCAGGCAGCAGGAGGGAAAAATAATAATAAAAACAGTTCAACAGCAGCCAGAGCCTCGAGAAGCCTTTTTAAATGGACCAAAACACTGGGAATATCCCTGTCAGTCATCCCGGGTGATTGTAATTTGAGCTGAAATCACTTCAGAACTAATACAAAGGGATTTGTCTGCCTTTGGTATTCGCGCGTCTCAGACGTGCCATTTGTGTGCTTTGTCCGCGTCCTATTTCTCTGTTTCGTATACAGTCAAAGCAAAGTAATGGCGCTTAATAGTATTGCAGTGGGCCCCCGAGGGCAGCTCATATTAAATTGTGGAACGACCTGCTAGCATCTAAATTGTATTTAGTTGTACTTAGGGCACACACATCCAGATGGAATTGGAGATGGAGAACCTTATGGGCCAAGGACCGAGGTGGAGGAACTCTTGACAGCTCATTAGCTTCGGAACACGCTTCCACGTTGTCAACAAACGGAAACAGCACGGCTTTGTTGGTCCTCCAATGAACTGAGGCGGCGCATGCATCCTACAATTTCTCAGTGGTTAACCGTAACATTTCACAGAGTTTAGGGAGAACAAAGCCCCAGTAAAACACCACCCTTAGTGGGCCACAATGACTCTTAACAATTTCTGCTATACTAATCGCAACGCAGGACTAAAAACGCAACGCCATTGTCACCGAGTGGGACACCAAGTCTCAGGAAGTTGCAACTGCACTCCTAGTTGTATACATTTTCCTGGATTTTTTCCTTTGTGCATAGTAACGTGGTTCAGGTTTCAGCAGCGTGTCGTCCTAGTTGATGGGCGTGATGAGCTCAGTAACAAGAACACATTTCCTTTGTAGTGCGTGGTGTTGCTGATGCTGACGCTACTTTTATGCTGTGTAGTTGGTCGCTCGAGGAATGTACGAGTCGACACAACACCCACCCCTTTCGTTCAAAGAGAGGGCAGAAAACTTCTTGCTGCACCCTGCACCTTGTGAATGGAAAATGGAAAACGGAGTCACCATCAGGAAGAAGGAAATATTGAAAAAAATGAGACTATTTTTCTTCACACATTCAAATGGCATCTTCGCTTTAATTTCCTCCCCCGTGCATGATTGTGAGCGCATAATAAGAAACTTTGCTACACAATCTCATCCTGAAAGCAATGCAGTCGCAGTGCTGCGCTGCCTAGAAGACGGCTCGCATTGCCATTCTCCGGCATCGACTTGTGTGTGTTTATTATATATAAATTATCCAGCGATGCGGGTCGAAACGGGATAAAAGGATATTTCTTCTTTTCTCTTTCCTGTTATTTCAATTCTAATTTATTTATTTGTTCTTTTATTTTTGTGTTTCTTCCTTTTTATTTGCTCGCTCTCTCTAAACGAACTCGGATAACGGGTAGGGTAGTACGGGTTCCGTTCGGAGCAGTGCCAATGCGAACATATAAAAGCGTTAGTTTGCTTGTGTTTGTATAAATTGCTATGGGATATAAATTGAGTTCTGAGGGGATTTAATGGCATTGCTTCTGGATTTTTTTTCTTGTTCTGGTTTTGTTTTTGTCTTGGGCCAGCTAAATCATTACTTCGGTTCCTGTGGGTCACGGGACGAGCAGTGGCCATATGCTTTTGCTAAGGAATAGGAATACAAAGGGTAGTTAACAGTTTGCGTAGATTTATCTTGTTGTTAGGTTATTTTTAAGTCGCACGATACCTATTTTATAATTCATGGCGTTTCAAGGAAATGAGAAAGTTGTGAAATTGTAGGAATCTCTGGAACTCTTGAAATATAGATTTAATGAGGTCTTTCGTTTGGGGGTTGCGGTTTTTCTCAGGACCACTGAGATACGTCACTGTAAAGCTTTTTAAAATAATAAACAAAACAAATACGAAGGACTGTCGATATAATATTATATTAGATAGTGGTTAACGTTTGAATGTCAATCGAACCAAAGTCCTTGTTGTAAAGCGTTCTTCCTTTGGGACAGGTCGATGTTGGCAGCCATAAACTTATTTTTATGGACTGCTAGTAGCCAACTTCGCGTTGGTTCCAACATTAGCGCTAGCGCTCTTGGTTCAGAGCGGAATAAATTGGAAACAAAACATTAGAAGCAGGAATAAAGAATGTTTTATGGGCTTCAGTATTTGTTTAAAAGTAACTTTTTTTTAAAATACATTGAAGACCAAAAAAAGCTTAGACTACATTTCGCCTTATAAGTTACAATTTTTAATTTTTTAAATTTTGGTGGGGGCAATACCCCCATATATTTGGCTTAATACAAGCTCTATAATAAGACACTTAAAACTAAGACATGGAAAAATTAGAACTTAAAACTAGAGCTTATAAAATCTAAGGATGGTTAAAGAGATCGATTTTTAGGGAAGGAGTGCTCAAAAACAGTGAGCAAACGTTACGCAGCATAATTGAGATGGGTTCGTTAGAGCCATACGAAGTACGGTGGGTTGGGAGATAGAAAAGTCGTATTAAGGCATATACGGAGTCTGAAAGGAGAAGAGAATGTCTGCTGTGTTCCTGCGATCCTCAAGGGTGTTAATGTTAATTAGCTTAAGTCGGTCGCGATAAGGAGGTAAGATTAGAGAATCGTTCCAAGAAAGACCACGAAGAGCAAATCGAAGAAAACGACGTTGAATGCTTTTGATTCTGGAAATATGAACTCGTTGAAAGGGACACCACGCTTGGCTGGCGTACTCAAGGATGGGTCGAACAAACGTGATGTAAATGGATCTGGTCACGTATGGGTCACAGAATTCTTTTGACCATCTTTTAACGAAGCCAAGAGATGAGTTTGATTTAGTAATTCTCTCATCAATATGCGAACGGAAGATAAGTTCTCTGTCGCCTAATATGCCAAGGTCGCGAATTGATTGAACGAGAGATATAGGTTAGGTTGACCGTGGAGTAGGTAATTACGGGGAGGAGACTTGTTGATCTTGCGTGAGAAGGTTATAGACTGACATTTGGATACATTGAGTTCTAGGCAGTTCTTAAGGCACCAGATGGAAAAGCTATTTAGATCTGTTTGAGGGAGGCTGGATTCGTGTTGTGAAGCAATGGTTTTGAAAAAATTGGTATCGTCAGCATAAAGAGAGAGTGCTGAGTGTTGAATGATCCTTTCAAGACAGTTAATTGTAAGAATAAATAAAAGGGACAGATGATTGCCTTGTGGAACACCAGAGCTGGCTAAGAAAGGTGCCGAAAGAACGGATCTGAAGCGAACGCTGTAAAAACGGTTTTCTAGGTATGATTTTATCCATTTTAGCAAAATGGGTGCAAAGCCAAGGGCAGCCAATTTGAAAATTATTAATTTATGGGAAATCTTGTCAAAAGCCTTACTGAAATCTGTTGTAACAACATCGACTTCTTTACCACATTCTAAGGCTGAGAGTGTAGAGGATATGAGTTCGACAAGATTAGTGGTCGTTGATCTACCTTTTAAAAAGCCGTGCTGGTTAGGGGAAATAAGAGACTTGCACTGAAAGCTTAAGGCTTCATAAAAGATACTTTCAAAAGGTTTGGGTATATGTGAAAGTTTGGCTATGGGGCGTTAGTTAATCACATCGCTTTTTAATCCCTTTTTGTGTACTGGTGTTGTGAAAGATAACTTCCATATCTGAGGAAATTCTCCTCGAGAAAGCGATAATCGGAAAAGAAGAAGAGAGGGGGAGGGAAAGATTTGAGGAACACTTTTAAGGAAATACGGCTGGAAGGCCATCCGGGCCGGGTGAGTTTTCATCATTAAGTCTTTAAGTCTACAAGTTCCGTAACAAGGAAGCAAGTTTATTCAATATTTTTGCCCTGTCCCATATTTTTAAAATTTGGAGGGATGTTTCCGATAGAGCGGAAAAATTACAACGACGTGAACGCACCAATTCGTAGATAAGATCTTGGATGAACAAAGTTTAATGTATGTGGAATGGCGTGGATGAGTAGGGGAGAAACAGCATTATTTATCGATTAAAAAATTCTCCTTTATTTTAGGTAGACAACTCTGTCTTTATTATATTTCTTTATGAAACTTATATTATTTTTGTTTCCTTCTCTTTATTAAATTTTTTATTCACAACTGAATACCACTAAAAATAGTATACCAAAGCGCGGGCGAAACCTCTGGGGAATACCATCCGATCCTGCAGCCTCTCCATCCTTCAGATGATTTAGCGCTTTCAGGACATCTTCCAGAGTTATGAGTATATCCAAAATATCATTTTAAGAATTACTAAAACTGTCCATATTCGTTTATTGAAATATATAATGCAAATATGAATTTCCATAATATATAAAAAAAACCAAATAACAGAAAATTTTATTGAGAAATCATCAGAAGAAACTACTGCCTGAATTTGATAATTTATAGTTCGAAAAATATTTTCAAACTTGCACTTGCTCATTTTGCAACTCATTTGACAACAGATTTATTAACTTATCCACTGTTTAGTACTATTCCGAAGACTAGTAAAAAATTGTGGTGCAGGACGACACTTATTATACTCATGGATAAAGTATTAAATATTTATTCATTCTCTAAAGGCTGGATGGTTGTGCAAAAACATCAAGTAGTAAAGTGCAAAGAGTCAACATTGAAATCCAAAAATAAAGATATACCACGATGAAGAAGAAGAAGATTCCTAGTGACTTTTGTAACAGAGCAACATTGGAAAGAGAAACTCATTTTGAAACAATGAGAGAGGTGGATAGTGGATGTCATCAAAAGATTTCGACTCACAAAAAAGACAGCTTTGCGTTTGCTGTAGCTAGAGGTAGCAGGCCTGAATACTGTCAGCTGTCAGCTATTTTAATGTGAAATGAACGCCTTTATGTGCTTCATTCATTTTGTTCCGAAACGGATACTTCGAACGCATATTGAGTTCCGACCAGATTTGACTTTCGTATCGGAATTTTTTCCGAACAGATACCTCGATAGGGGTGATTATTTCAGCCGTCGTGAAATAAGGAGCTATGAGTATGGCATAACAGCTGTGGATATACTCCACTTTACCGATTTTGTTACTTCCGTAGAATTCGAATTTATTTGACAAATCTCACTTTTTTCCGCTGGTAGTGTTGTCAAAATAAATATAATCTAAGGTTAATTTTGAATTGGAACAACGCAAAGCGGGGGAGAATCTATTTGTTTATCTTGTGTTAGCTATTCAGAAGTTTTTTAGTGATCCAGTAACTCGGTGCCTTTAGTGGCTAAACATTAATTTCTTTGTACAAAATTCTAATTTTCCAATCATTCATAAAAAAATCAACCAATCGGAAGTCACTGAAATTTTAGAGCCTATTTCTATAAATAATTTTCAACTTTCAAATAAGGAAATTTCCCAAAGAAATTTGTGCCCATAATTTATGCATTTTTAGACAAATGTAAAACGACGAAATTTATGGGACAATAAATGCACTACAGTGCGATTTGTTATTGAAATTTGTTTGGTTCCATCTATTATTAACAAATTTGAACTACCACATTTTTGATGCGACATCTATTGTTAAACATACCGCAAAAATTCGAATTTCAACCGGCGTTTTACTTAGCAAATCTACTCGCCCAATACGTGTCTCTACCATTCTATGCACAAATCCAAGATGGCTGGCAATTTGTTACACTTTTTCACTTTGAAGCAAGAGCGCTAGTTGTGTTGCCGTCATTTCGTGGTCAGAGTTTGTATGGAACTGACATTTCACTAGCAGTCCATATATGGTATGTCAATATTGGCAGCCGTGGATCGGCCATGTTGTTTTGGTGACATCTGTCTTATCCGGTGTTTATTATATTTAGTCACAAATGCCCAATTACCGTGGTAAGTTGAGCAGCACGTCCACATAAGAGAACTTTACTATCAAAAGGAGTGTTCATTAGTGCATATATTGCGCCCATTTTACGGCAGATTCGATGGCGCTTCAAAGTCAACTCTCCAACGTTTGGTTTTCCAATTTGAGACAACCAGTTGTTAAAAATCAGTCAACAGCTGTACGTCAAAGGAACGCCCAACAACATTGCCAATTCCTTGAAAGTGTATGAGAACCCGAGGCAGGCTATTTCTCTTCGTGCACAAAAGGTCGATGTCAACTTGGTGAATTTTTCGTCAATTCACAAAGTCGACTTCAACTTGGTGAGTTGTTTCTTCCGACTTGGGTTAACACCTATTCAAGATCCAAATGACCCGCAGTAGTTCAAAGTAGATGACCCTCCTCAACGGCGTTTGACTGGGCTTTGCAGCTTTTGGACCTCATTTTTGGCCGAAAAATCATTTTTAGTGACGAGGCGCATTTTTGGGTTAACAAGCAAACCCACACGAGGCTCACCAGGTGGCGCTACAGTCCGGGGTAGAGTTGGGCCTCAACCAATCTCTCCAGTTAGCGCAATCTTTCGCTAACCGCCTTCAGTTGCGCACTCCACCTAGGTTGAGGTCCCTTACGCACTTGCGCGCTCCATCTAAGGCTTCTGCGCCATAAAACAGGACTGGGATGATGAGGGTCTTATATAGAATCATAGTCTTTTTTTCGACAAGGACTTACTAATCCATTGACTTCTTTGGTCAAAGTATTACCGGTTGACATGTGTAATTCTTCACTGGAATGCAATTTTCAAAGGTAATAGCGGAGCCGAGGTAAGGCATAAGCTTCGGCTCCAGAGTTTATTTAATGAGTTCACCAGGGGGATGCAGTCTTAGACTCTTCGTAAAACTATCTTAAATGCCTCATTGAGGGAATCGGACTCATGCCAACACATTTCCCTTCGCAGCTAAGCCGACATCAAATAAATATGGAGCTCAAATACTTCTCTGTCAAACCGTTAATACGTTAAGTTATATGTTGTTGATCTTTGTATACAAATGTTCATCCCGAGGCCCTAATAGCCTCGAACAGTCACAGGCGATTAATTTTTGGCAAAAAGACGACGCTCGCTCGCTTTGAGGTAAATAAATTCCATACACGCGCCTTCTGTAATTAGTTCTTACATTCGTCTCGCTCTCGGTTTGTATCTAAAATTCATATGTTCAATGTTCATGTCCTGTTTTTCTTTTTTGTCGGAAGAACTTCCTAGCACACACATAAATAACTGACAGTTTGATGGGCCACATGTCCGTTAAGTTGCCAAAAAGACGTACAAAAAGAGACGGATAATAATAATAATAACGAAGCAGCAGAAAAAAACCAGCAGAAACAAATATGGATACTCTTGTGTTGTCAGCGAGCGTATGGCTGCCGACTTCTGGTACTCCCTTACAATATGAATTATTGAGCAGTCCTGGGTATTAATCGTTTTATGTATATACACATGAGTGTATGTTTGATGCATGACCCTTCACGTTGAATTGGGAGTTTTAATAATTCAATGAAGAGAAAACCAAAAAAAAAAAAAAGCGACATCATCTCGCCGTAGGTCAGGCGATTTTCGTGAATTTTCCAAAGGGCATACATCCCACAGAAGGTCCTTGCCTTGAACATGTTTCTGTGTTCGATTATTTTAAATTTTATTATCAATTAGTCGAATACGCAGTATAATGGCTTGTGCTGCTTGCTGCAGAGCATGTCAGTAAAATTGCGGTGGCAATAATATTCCAAAATGGGCTTTTGTTATTGGGCTGGGCGGCGGACTTTCCGGCTGTATTTTATGTGTTGTATTTGCCTACGCACACATACACAAACATTTACATGTACATTAATTATTTAAGTGAGTCGTCTTTGGGCCTGTGCATGGATATTAATTTAATGGCACTGGAAATGGGACCGAAACCGAGCCGAAATTAAGAGCGGGTGGGTCTGGGTGGGAACAGTTAATTCAAATATATTCGTCCCTTTTGTCGTCAGTGGAAATTTTGTTTGTGGATGGGAGTAGGAAATTGCCGTCATTTGGTTTCCTGTGGGACCAGCACAATGGCAACTTTTGTAAATTTGGTTTCGGTGGTTTTGCAAATGGACCTTTGACATTTTTAATTATATTGTCAATAAGTTTTGCATGAACTGTCGAAATCTAGGACATTTGTATATTAAAGCCTACGAAATGGGATACATTTACGTGTTACATAATCGTGCATAGGGTCGCTCGTCTTCTCAAACCATAAGATTCAATATAAAAGAGGTCATGCGAGTTTGATTTCATCGGAAGAGTCGTAGTAAAAGTGAGTTTGTAGGTCCCATAATGATTTTACCTTAAAAAAAGCCTAGTACGTTTCTGTTGTGGAAAGAAGAATTCCATTCAAATCCATTCCTCTCGTTTTGCAGAACGCTGCTGCTGCGAAATGATAGCGAAAAGTGGGTAATTGTAGTAGATTGCTTGGTACAATTCTCCATACTCTCTTTAAGCACACAATTTATTGTACAGGTTTCGGGATATTAATTGGGCACATTCAAAAATCTAGTTATCTTAAATCGACTAACTTATGGTCGGGACTAGATGTAACCTGAACACAAAATCAAGATTGGTCGGGAACGTCACTTTTCCTGCATCAGCCACATATGCGATCTGTCAACTTAGTACTCAGTCACGAAATTTTTACTAGGTAGGTTCGTTAACTACCCCTCCGTCGACTGAAACAGCTTTTCATTTGACCGATCCAAGCCAACCAATACTAAGATACATCACATACATCAAGTCAGCCAGCTGTCAGACTTACTAAACAAGACACTTGAACGCCCAATTGCATTTTGCTTGTGAAAATTTGAAGTTTTTTTTTTCTTGGGATGTTTTTGTAAAAATGGACTCTCACGAAGTGGACATTTATATTTCAAAGAATTATTCCTGTTTCAGTTCGTTTTCAGGAGGATGACCCACCTCCATCACCAGTATAATAATAACTATAAGTAAGATAAGTGTTTGTTCCGCGCTGAGGTGAAAAAAGTTGAGCTTGGAATTGTTGATTCTCAAGCGGTATGGCGAATCAGTTAGATGAACTGATTTAAAAAAGGAGAAATAAAACGCTGTCACTTGGATGTAAAAATTAAAACTTTACTTTTTTGCTGCTAGTTGAAGAGTGGTCTTGCTTTACCATTTCTACCTCCATTGAAGCTGCTGATGGCTTGTATACCATAATCAGCTGTGCGTTCGGGGGTTAATGACTATACAATACAATATTCCTATGGTTGTGTTATACTATGTTCCCACCAACGTAATTTAGCTGAAGTGATTTATAAATCACGAAAGGCGTCTCCACCGAACTTTAAGTGATTTAGTGTGACATTTTTGTCGACTTTGACATTAGGTGTCCAACACCAGATAGTTATTTTTTTTGTTCTTTCTGTTTTTTTGCCATACCTTCCAAGAATAAAACAATTTTTCATTGTACGAACTTAATAAAAATATCAAAAACTCATCGAAACACGAACAAAATTAGAAAATTGAATTTGAAATAATTTTTTTGACAGTTTTCTTTGTTTTATGTGTGCTGAATAAAGTGCTGAAGTTAATAACAGGTATGTTCGATTTTATTTTGTGTGGATTTGCGATGACAGATACGTAATTAAAAGTTAAACACATATAAATCACGTAAATATAAATCACGAAAATGTATGATAAATGACGTTGGTGGGAACATGGTATTAGAGCACTTTAGTCTAACTAATAAATTAAGTAGGATCGATTGATGCCTTTTCATTTCCTCCTTCAACAATGCCCCCCATCTTCGGAGTGGGTGTTAGAGCGCACTGCGCTGGTAGATCCATCTCGCTCACATGCAATTCGGCCATTATGCATTTTCTTCGACTGGTAGTTAGAAGTTGCAACTACAACACACATATGCCGATGACATATGTTGGAATGAGATCTGCCTAGCTCATTGTTCGCCTTGGTGCCCAAATTTTGACAGTTCTCGTTTTCTCTCGGGTTGTTTGGTGTCGTGGAGTGTATTTGCGTTTGGTTTTATGTTTAATTATTATTTTGTGTTGTGTGCAAAGGGCTAGGACCTCGAAATGTTCTGCGCATCCTGTGTGCTTGATTTTAATACATTCGAGTACCTAGTTTTCTGCAACTCCACATTTTCCTCTGCGCGCGCTAATCTTGTTGGGAAGCAACATGTTTTTAATTAAAAAATAGAAATTCTGGCTGCTTTTTCGCAGATGCAAGATTTTAGTTCCCATACGAAATTCTCTCTTAAATTTAGCTTAAGCGAAGCCCTTTGGCCGAGTGGTACGCAGCACGAGCTATAAAATCAAACAATTGTTTCATAATGTACTTCAGATATCTGTCAAAAATTATCGTGCCCGTTTAGTTTTCTCTATCTCAATTTTTACAGATCGCTGTGTTCTGTTGCGAAAAATGTACGCAAGAATGAGCTTTTTTAATAATTAACTAGACGATAAGTATCTACCTAAAATCTGAAATAGTTGAATTAAAAGAGAATTAAATTTTTGAAGGAAGTTTTCTCAAAGAACTGCTGTTTTCTGTGACATTTATCGACAGCGTAGTCTATGTCAAAATTTAGCTAGGATTTTACCTAATATTCGGATAGAAAAGTTGTAGAGCCAGCTAAGATTTAGTTCATAACTCCCAGTTGTGTATTTAAGCTCAGTTACCCAGTAAACGCATTTAATTTAGGCGTTTTCTAGAAATAAGTTTATCTAATAATGGTAATTGTCTGTCAGAATGGATCTTTTATTGTGAGACCGCACTGGCATGGTCATTTTAAAGACGACTTGTGCAACTTTTTTGCATTCCCATCTCAAATGCCGGCTACGCGATTTTTGTGAGAAGCATAGCATCGAAGAAATTACCGCGTAGGCTTTGTCAGGTAACATGGATAAAGAAGACTAGTGGACAGTTAAAATAATTCTTCAAGAAATCAAACAATAGGCTGAAAGTGATCCATGCGAATAAAACAGTCTAAACGATGGGAGATGAGACGAAAATAATTGACATCAGACTCTGAACCGACTCAACTCAGGAAATAAAAGACATTGTGTTGCAAGAATTTATATGTCGTTAACAATTTTCGTTGGTTAAAATTAACCCATATATAAAAATTCTTGATTTAAAAATGCGAGAAAATGACTGAGAAAATAGGTTATGAACGACTTGATTTTTGAAAACTTAAAAACGAGTTCTTGGTATCAAAAATAAAAGTTGAATCAAGAACTTTTCCGGGCAGAGAAAAATGGAACACAGATTGTTAACGCCATATATGAACGTGTAGCACAACAAGTCTAAAAGTGGTACCTACATCTAGTACGTTTTCCTAACTCGTGCATAGATTGCAAACCCCAACCAACTTCAATTGGTAAAACCGTTTAACATAAGTTAAACCTAACCTAACCTTGTCAGGAAATAAAATAAGCAAATAGGTTCCGCAACAGGTTCTTAGGGACCCAAATAGGCCTAGCTTCTCACAACCATTCGTTTTGTGTGAATTTTTAATTTTTGAGATCTACAATTTTATGCCGATTACAAACTGCTAATTAAGGAGCACTTTCATGACAGCCAGAGGCGGCGCAGTGGAAAGAACGTAATGTAATTTGTTTTTTTTTTAACACAACAAGCACTATAAACACGCCTACATAGAAAAGTTTCAAGAATCAAAAAGGACTAATAAGTTCGGTTATAATTTAGTTGGAACACTGGTACCTCAACGTTCGGCATTCCCAACATCTCGGTCTGAACTAACCCAATCGAGGACCACTTTACACTACCCATCTGTACTAAACTATTGTCCCTGCAACTGAACCAGGTAGAGAGAGCGAGACTCTAAAATCATAGGCGCATATATAACATATCAAGTTGTGGTGAAACATTTTCGCCAGTACTGCTGATCTTGGGAAGCTTAAAGAAGGTTAAAGAATCTTAAAGAAGTCTGGACTGCAATGGGTAAAGAAACAGAAAAGGACCAAGGCCTAAAGTTACACCTTGCTTGATTTGGTAGCTTGTATAGGCAAGAGCTGGTTGATTGGTTTGATTGGTTTAAGAATGGCTGTTTTCCGGTTACCTGTCAAGGGAAAACTCAATTAGCGATTGAGCGACGTCATTGGATCTGTATATATTGAGGAAAATATATTTTAGACAAGCCCAAACCAGCCTGGTGGAGTTCAGAATTTTGATGATGATTTGATGATTGATTAAATGGAGACCTTGGATTGCCGATAGGTCATCGTAGAATGGCTTACCTCGTGCGCGCAGTAAGGTTCTGGCTAGGGCCGGACACTCCCAAGGAAATTGGAGAGTGAAACAGTCATCAAATGCTTTCCTTCAAAAGAAGTGAAGACATCACCTTGAAGCATTGACGTTCGGTATTGCGGAAGACTGACACTTCAGATGTAAAACTTGGACATCTATCCCAATGGACTTTGCGCGCTGAAAGCTAACCAAAGAAAGCAAAAGAAGTCAAACTTTCTGACAGATTTTTCGCTAATTAGCCATCTCAGAAGTACCCTTTCGGGGAAGTCCACCCATGCGGGTGTTTTGCGAATTATTTCACATCGCTTTTCAATTTTTTTATTTTGTTTTTTCATTTTTTATTTGACCAAGTTTGGAAACTCAATTCAAATCGGTGACCAAGTCAAAGTTAAGAAAAAGATAATTTCATCCTATTATGCTTGAAAGAATCCTCTGCTGATTTCCTTTGAGACAAATTATCGTAACTTCACACCAATGCGGATGGTTTGGGGGTGGATAATAATTCCTAACTCGGGGGAGAATTAATACAGAAATGGCGAAACGAATAACAATGCAACGCAGCAGTACTTTCGGCTGGGCTTTGGTATTAATATACATATTTACCTAACAAATTACTCGGCAGAGTAGTACTCGAACTGGCGATCCCTTGTGGTTGGCGCGTAGGACGAAAAATATAAATAAAACGCAAAAACAGGGGAAGCTTTTCTTTGCGTAACGATCCTATACCGCAAGCAAACAACACTTGGTGCTTGCACAATTTATCGCCTTCGCCACACACACAAAGTGTCCTCCTATTGTGATAGCGGTGGCAGTCATCCTCGCAAATGGCGAAAATATGTCCACGTTATAAATGTTGGTCGAATTCATTTATTTAACGCCCGTCTCATCAACAGCACCACCTACGTCGTCTTCGTCATCGTCGTGTGGTTTTCGCGCAACAAAGGAAGAGAAATCACAAACACCTTACACAAAATTCGAAAGAGAAACAAAAAATCATTAAAAGTAAACAACAAGGAGCTGGGAGATTGAAGTTGGGTGCCAGGGCTGGCGGGATAAATTTCACCTGGGATTTATTTAAGTTTCTTCTTCAAGCAAAGAACAGGGAGGATTGTGTGCAATAAAATTAATAGAAACATAAAGTTGTTGGTTTTGCTGCCTCTCCTTACGAGGGTGAGCATATTCTTTCGCTTGTTTGAATCGTCCTGAGTGTGAGCTTTGAATGCGAGGGGGTGGATCCACTTCACATCCTCTGTCACGATACATACATAAAAGAAGAATCATTATTGTGTATCTGCACAGATGTTGGTTGGAAATATTTAACGTATGCCCAGGTGAAATCGAGATCAAGCAATAAACAAAAATTTTCTAGCTGCTCGTACGAAAAGCAATTTAATTAAATTGCAGCAAAAAATCAAACCAATAACTTTAAATTAGTTTTCTCGCAAAAAGGAACAAAATAAAAAGCCCTCACCGCCAGTAGTTAAGGTAAACTTTGGAATTTATAGGCAATTTGCGATTTGGTTCACTATAAAGCAGAATGCAACACCGACGGTGAATATGTGAACAGATACACAGGCACAGATTCAGTTACACATCCGATAATAACTTTAACTGGAACTCGTGTTAAATTGTGCAACATTTGAATGGAACAGATCCTCGTTTTTGAAATGTCTGCAGTGGTAATGGGGACATTCGAGAATTTAATTATTAAGTCGACTACATTGCTTTGGATAAGATGTAACTTGAACGCAAAAACTAGATTGGTCGGGAACGTCACTTTTTCTACGTCAGCCACATATGCGAACTGTCAACTTAGTACTCAGTCACGAATTTCTTGACTAGATTCTTAAGCTACCCCTCCTTAAACGTCAACTGAAACAGCTGCTCATATGACGGATTTCCCCAATCAGAACCGAGATACATCTAGTCAGACAGCTGTCAGATTTACTAAACTAGGTACTTGAATGTCAGCATTTTGATGAAGTTTGCTATTGTGTGTATTGTGTGAAAGCTGTTAGAAGCAATTTTAAGCCCTAATCGCACTGAACGCATTCGCTGATGGCTCAGGTTTTACGCGGCTATGGCAGCACCGGCTGTGGTGTGTCTATGGATGGCTATGGGTGTATGTAGTTCTAGGTAAAGGTAAAGGCGCGAGTTCAATTTCTAAAACGTTTTCATTAAGCAAAATTATGTCAAAGTTATCCCAGATTGAGGGGGTCAGCACCAATTTTATTGCTTTAATAATAAAAGGGTAAAGCTTAAAAAAGGGGATTAAATCAAAAATCTCTGTGACACTTCAATTGTTTAAAAGTATAATTAAAAAACATTTTCATCAAGGTATTCACGTAATTTCATCATTTTATGCAGCTAAATGTCTGCGGTGCATTAAGTGAACACCCCTTGGAAGTCGGTAGTAAGACTCAGCTGTTCAAATTATTTCCAAATTATCAAAATTCCGAAAATAAGCGAAAAGATAAAACTTATTAAATTCTTGGAGAAATCGGTAGTAAACGAGTTATTTATATTGGAAGCATAAAAAACTCTGCAAACAAACAAACAACAGACGCTGTCTGTCAAAGTTTGACATTAGTGATTTGCGCAACTTTCCGCGGTTGATTTCCGATCCGAGCCTAAATCATCGCGAAAAATTAGGTCTGTACTTTTAAATTTTACGAAATTTTACTAATTCTTACGAATGTTTACGAATTTTTACTCAGTGCCGTTCCTCAACTCGAAAAATTCGTAAAAGAGAGCAAGATAACACCCCTCCACTGAGAATCTTACGAATTTTTACTCAACAAATTTCTTGGTGTAAGAATTAAAAAGGTGACTGACAACCTTACTATTAACAGCTGATTTAAATTCTGTTGTCCTATTTGCCATAAATGAGTGCATTTGTTTTGATTTCTTGCGTATTAAAGTGGTATCAACAGTCGAGAAAATAAAATTGAATGTTGTCCTTAAATTCTTTTCGAATGTGGCGACGAAATTATTCCTTGCTGTACCTATCTAAAGTGTAAGAAAGGACAATCTCTTTCACGTGATTTTAAAAGCCGTGTCGCTTTTACTTCTTCTCTTCCAAAACTCGGATTCATGAAGAAGAATTACGATTAATTCCGAATCGCTTTCATCGCTAGGTAGATGAATGAACTTATTTTATTCGTAAATTAGCAAATTGTTTATATGATATTTTAACGATTTTTCATACCACTTTTTTGAATTATTTATCAGTCATTTTCATAAATTACTACCTACAAAAGCGTTCCCTAACTTTTTCGTAAGTGTCTCTCTCTGTGAGAGAATTTATCCCCACCACTGCCATTTTGACAGTCTTTCCATTCTTACTACAAAAGTAAAGGAACAGATCTATTATGAGGTCTGCGTAAACTATTCTGCATATAAAATCTGACAGTTCATTTAAGAGGTGGTAAATTTCTGACTTTACGCAGTTTATGAGGCTTTTAAGCATTTAATTGAATACCCTTATTACAAACAAATTTCAAAGTGTACTCATGTGAAATGTTCATACTGAACATGAAAGAAAACAGCCCATGGAGAGTTTGTGTAAGATTTTTTGTGCATCTGAATGTATGCACTCGTTTTGATATTTTGTCAAATAGAAAAGAAAATCATTAAATAATTCAAACTTTTGTATGAATTATGTCGTTTTCCATAGGGCAAAAAGAAGCGTCCGGAAGAGTCCGTTCCAGTGGCACAAAAAATAATCTTCTGGTGATTCTGAGAAGACAATTTCGCTTCTCGATTTGAAGTCAGAATCCACTCAAGAAGCAAGTGTAATTTATGTATTTTATACTAGTCAGCTGACAGCCGCCGTAGATTTGTTTTTGGCATTTCACCAATACTTTTGTGGGTTCAATCGGAAGCAGTTTTATTGCTCCATTGGATCACAGAATGAGTGGATCCCCGAGTGAAACCAATGGAAAATGACATTAGTTAGCTGATCCTTTTATTACCTATGTGTATATTTTTATGGTATAATGTGCGTTCCGGTTATTTTCTTTGAAGTGTTACTAAGAAAGACTCGACTGAGAGCAAAAACTGAAAATGTGCCTTTGGAGTTTTAGAGGATTTGTGTTCGAATAAATCAAAATAGATCCATTGGTGCCGCACGCATACCTAATCCTGTGCACAGCTTAACTGATCCACTACAATCCCATCGTTTCGTGAAACTTCTTCAAAAATGGCGACTTACATATGAATTTACAAAGGCCACCGCACCAGTTGGTCAATCCACAAAAGCTCCGTAATTTCTTCACGCCACCGTCGTTAACACGTGCCTAGTCATCGTTAACACGTATTTACACAGGAAGGTTGAGAGAGTGAGAGGATTTTGTTAAACAAAATTACAGGAAAAAATCAAGTAGGTGATAGAAGCTTACGGTCGAAGTTATATTTTCCTTGGTTTAATTTACGCGCGTGTTAAAGTTTGCAAATTAAATGAATGCTTCAATGCCAATTTCAAAATCGTTTGCTACGGAAGAAGGAGACTTCCCCAAAGCACTTTGTGTCAAGGTCAACCCATTCTTTACCCAACTAATTGACAGTTTAGGTATTGTGTTTTTCGAGCTCAAGGCTCATAGTTAAGACAACTCGAACATCGCTATAAAGCAATCGATTTAGATAGATAGATAGAGTTCATAATTATTTTAAATAATGTTCACCAAACCATGCAACAAATAGTCGTGAATACGTTATTGTAAACTACAGCTGCCTGAATGCGTCCATCATGCATTGACAAAAAAAAAGTTCATAGTTGCGTACACAAACTAAAGCTAAAGTCATAAATGACAGGAATAAAATAATTTTGTAAAAGGGGACGTTCAAGTTGACAGCTCCGGCACAATAGACCTTCTAGGTCGAAGTGCCTATTTTTCGCCTTGGCGAGTCAGAAGTTTTAAAAAAAAGTCTGACAGCTGTCTAACTTGATGTATATCAGTTTAAATTAGTTTAGATCGGTCATATCAACAGCTGTTTCAGTTGACGTTTATGGAGGGGTAGCCGACGAATCTAGTCAAGAAATTCGTGACTGAGTACTTAGTTGACAGTTCGCAAATGTGGCTGACGTAGAAAAAGTGACATTACCGACCAATCCAGTTTTCAAGTTCAATAGTCCAGACCAATCTAGTCGATTTAAGTTAACTAGACTTATAAATGTGCCACAAATCGGATATTTAATATTAACTCCGATTCCATTCCAACGCGAAATGATATAAGGAGTTTTGTGTAATATATATAAATATATATTTATTATTATAGTATATTTGCTCTTGTTCATTTCTGAATAATGAAAGTTATTAAATAATAAAATATTTTGTAAAAATGCTACTTAAATTTTTTCTCCTGCCATTTTTCTGCAGCGCGGCAACAAAGCAAAAACACATGCACACATTGGCCGCTTGGTGACTGTGGACTTCCTTTTATGAACGCTGCCACACTTCAGCAATGATAATGCAGTTCTTTTACAATAGGCCTGATTTTTTTAGCTTCAATCTCAGCATGGAAAAGTTAAGTGGGATTTTCTGGACGCAATTACAACAACTACGCTCAACTTGCCACTTCGAGGACTCACAGTAGTTGTAATAGTGTGATGAAAATCCTACTTCACTTTGCATTGCTGCGATCGAAACTCAAAAAAACACGCCAAACAATGAACACTTAATGTGCAGGATCAGGATGCAGCATTTTTACATTTATCAACTCGACCATAGACAGACAGCACTTAAAGCGATTAATTAAATCTGGTAAATGTAATATGGTTCAAATGTCGCATTACGGTTCTCAGCGTAAGGACCCATCACACAGTACTTCTTTATTCGATCATCTAGAAGTAAAAGGCAAAAAGAGAGCAGATAAGCTGTCTTTATTCGGCTTTAAACTGGATGACGAACATGAGAAATACTCTGATTAGGGTATAATCGGATGTCCTATAAGGATACTCACAGTGGTGTTTTACTCTCGTAACGCTATATGTAAAAACTCATGACATATGAATGTAGACTTGCTAACACAACTCAACTACAGCAACTAATTAACTGCCACTCATGTGCGCATTAAACTTGTGAAAACCACTGCAAATGGGTACTTAGCGACTGGAGTTATCTCTGTTTTTTTAATGAAAAAGTAATAATTGCAAATATTCCCCAACATCGTTGTTGCATAGGATGCTACAAAGTGGCGGTTGCCTTTACTCCACCGGCACTCCAGTTGACTTGGCAAACTTCAATGGGTACACTCGGTAAGCCCCCGCTTGTTACACCCCACCGGAAAACTCATCAGAAGTTATGTCAATGCCAAATATAAATTATATTCATTTTCGTTTCATGACAGCGGTAAAACAATTACGCCGTCTGATTTGCTGTTACCTTGCATACCTGTCCTGTGTCGCTGTTGCTGGTGCCTGGCCAAACTTTCAACCAGTAAATGGCAAAACTTTCCAAGTGACAGTAGAGGTATAGGCGAGCGGGATAGCTTACCCATTCCCCGGCTGGCTTGCGTTCGCACGGCCCACCTAAAATCACCAAACGAAATGCCACACACACAATGCAGAGTGAAATTAAATGAAGAGTTATAAATGTGACGGCATATACTCTCAGCGCGAGCGAGCTGTGCCTTCGCCTCGGCTATATGCTGACAATTAGTGCTCTATGGCTATGTCGTTGGAGCTCTCTTCCATCTGCTGTCTGCCCTGCAGCCGCCATTAGTTGAATAACTTCATTTTATGCTGGGCAATTTGTCTTAATTAGCATTTACTAGCAGTTAGCAGTGTTGTGTGCGATCTCTCCCACCACCAGGCTCCTCCAGACTTGATGTACCATTCATTGGGCTCTCCAGTCACCAATCGCGCACTCGGCTGTGCTGTCGTAGTTGTTGGTTTTCTTTTGTCGTTGAATCCTTTAAAGTTCTTCTTTATTAGTGTCCTTTTTTCGCCCCCACTTTACCGCAGTGGGCCGATGCCGTCCGATGGCAGAAGGGCACAAGAAAAATTATAACAAATTCGAAAATCCACAGTGTTAATGGCGGTTGGTGAAGTTGAACAACTTTGCAGTGGTGCAGAGTGCAGACGAGAGTCCTTTACTATGCAGTGGGGTGTGATATTTCAATGGTTTCGAGTCTGATACTATGGACAAATGTCCACTCTATTAACAGCCATTAGCAGATAGCATTGTTACGCCTTCGGGGTCCGAGTCGTTGTGGGGCCTATAAGTGGGATTTGTTTACAAATAACTGCAGTATAGGGTGACTTCAGGAATGTATTAACTGAATTATAAATAATCAGGTTTTATATAAGGCGGCTCAAAAGCTGCCACCCGATGTTCTATTGCTGTCAGGTTTTCCATGAATGTAAAACGTTGTTTCTGCTTTTGGATTAAGTTTGTTTGATGTTTTTGTTCATGATGTCGAAAAAATGATGTCGACTAAGTGACCGCCGGTAAAATTGAAGATGATTCGGATGTCAGGCTCGATTTATGACATTTTCCATCACTAATGCCAGAACTTCCGGCGAATTCTGGACGAATATTCTCTTTGAGGGAAGTCCAAAACTTGTTGACAAAGCGCGATACCCATAACAAATTTTAGTCTCGACTTTAAATTTATGGAGGCTCACAGTTCCGAAATTTGTATGGAAAATATAGCCACTGTGAACTACTAAAATTTAGAGTCGAAACTAAAAATGTTAATTATAGACTCCTGACTTAAATAAAAAAAAAAACAAAATAGAAGTGTGGAATGTAAGTCTGAAATCAAGCGATCTCGCCGGGCAGTGCAAATCGCCAAAAGTAGAGATTAGGTGGCCTTGAAATAGAGCCCTCAGAATTTCGGTTGTGGTTCGTGTAGTATGCGCCGTTGCTCTATCCTATTGAAACCACATAATTCGTATGTCCCTATTTATCCAATTCAGGAAAATGTCGTGGAGCATAGCCCTGTAGCGGTCGCAGTATTTTCGTCAAAGTATAACTGGCATTTGCCTCCATTTGCAAAAATTATAGCATCTTCCAATTTTTTCGATCATCCATTTTTTTTTTAAGAATATACGAATGAAGCTCGTTTCATCGTGAATCGGTAGGTACCTTTAACCATGTTTCCACTAACAAGATTCAGCTAAACTTATAGCATACAAGCCCGATGTTGATTAAATTTGCATAAATGACTATTCACATTCACAAATCAATTGAATCAATATTGATGAGTTGAAATTTTCTATTTGTTCCACCAAAAAAGCATTACGATTCGGTGTAATAGACCTAGCGATTTTTTTTTTATCAGATCGTGAGCACACTTTTTCTCATCTCTTGCAAAACTGAAACAAATAACAGATCCAGTTTGACAATTGACATTATATCATGAAAAAAAAAATTATTTTTTTCTGAAACTGACAAATTTTCTTTTAATTGTTTATTATGCGGAAAAAAGGCGAAAAATAAAAGATATTTCGGATATAGACCATAAACTAACTATTAAATAGACTGACAGCTTCAGCCAAAAAAGAGAAATTGCCTACAAGCTGTTTTTGACCTTGAATGTAGCCCATTTTCAATTCATGTAATGGTGCCTATGCTAATCAAAGGGGACTAACTCATACTTGAAAAAAAAACAGCCTACACTCTTCCCGTTCCGATTTAAACTGTCATGTCGGTAGTCTGAAGTGGACTCTCATTTCAATATCAAGGGCTGTGTTGTAAACCATAGTTTTTCTTAGTTCCAGGTTTACATTTTTCGCTACTTTTTTATATAAATAGTTGTTCGATTTTCTTATAATTGAATAGAAATTAATGTTCAAATTACAGGATATAAGGAAAAGGAATATTTTTTAGATTATTTTATATTGAATTTTGGATAGATAGACATAATTTTTATGGTATCGATATAAACATATTGTTCGCATGTTCGCCATAGAATTTCCTTTAAATTTCGCAACCAATTTCTCCTTTCACAATCCCATTTTTTTTAATGATCGATTTGGTGAAACTATTAACTACAGTATTAAACGAGACTGACAACTGTTCTGTCACTTAAAAAAGTTTAAGAAAAATTACAAACAAAAAATCAAGTAAAAAAAAATCGTCAGTTTCCTAGAAAACAAATTGTGAAAAAACAATAATAAATGTGCAGTCATCATTTTGCAACTTTATTTTACTTTTCACATAAATAATGACATTATTTTCATTCATAAAATGTCAACCAAAAACTTTTCAGTTGTGTTTTTTTTATTAAAAACAAGAACTATTCATGTTCTTGCTTGAGGCAGTTGTTTTCAAATGGAATTTAATTATTTATCTCAATTATTTAAAATGTTCTAATAAATTTTAATTGTTTTTTTTTGTTGTTTTCCGCTATTAAATGGGATCTTCATGAAAAGATTAAAACTCAAAAATTAGGGCAGTCTTATTTGAATAAGCTTCGTGAGTGGACGTATAAAGATGTGGTTGATTTATAAATAAAAAGAATTATTTGAGTTTAACATTGAAACTTCATTTTGATTATTTTGGTGTGTTTATAAATTTTGGGTATTCCACTAACATATTTTTTCCCCAAAAACAGACACATTAATTGTAGGAACAAAAATATCGTCATTTATTTCAACGAATGAATTTTTCACACTTTTTCCTTTATTTATTTATGTTGATTACATTCGATATTTTAAATTTTGCAGAATAGAATAGAAATGTTATCGTGGTGCAATAAAACAACGAATTTAAACTCTCAGAACGCATCCATCAGCTGATAGCACTCACGAAATACACTAAATCTCAGTCAGTGTTCCTAGCACTCTCTCTTTATTTTTCCCACGAAGCGTGTTCATTTTTCCCTTTTCACTAAACTCAAATTACCTCTTTTTTTATGAAAAAACAGGCTTTTAAAAGTAAAATTTGTATTGTTCGGAAATAAAATAACATTAAATCAATATTCAGTATAAAAATCGCAGTTTGCCAACATTATAATCATTATTTTAGGAACTGCAAATTATTGCTAAAGGCAAATATCCTTTTTATGTACATTAAGTGCGCTGATGTTCATGGTGAAATGTAGTTTGAATGTTTTCTTGTCAGATTGTTGATATTCCCACAATTTTGATGTTTTTCCTTTTACGCATGGAAATTTGACCGAAAATAGAAATTCCCACAAAAAGGTAGCTAGAGATACCCCAATGTAGGAACACTGCTGAGTGCCAGTAGTTTATTACAACTCCCGCCATTTAGAATTGTAGTATTGTAGAACGTCTTCACAGACAGTAAAATAGTGACCGGTGGGAGGGGCTTAAAGGTAAAGACGAAGATGATATTATGAAAACCTCTTTTTCGTTCATTTTTTGACTGGGTTATCCCTTCGGCGGCACTTACTTTTGTTTACCATCCTCTTTATTTTTTTTTTCCCGATAGCTACACACAGAAAATAACAAATCTAGCGAATTATAACCTTGATAAGGCTAAACTTTACTCTGCTGTATTTTTCAGTTACAATTGGGTCAGGGTATAGATAAAGTGCAAAAGTGTAGGGAAATTTTAATCAGTATATTTTGTTGTTGGTGTGCGAACAAAAGTTGCACTTTCTCAATGATACAATGCCAATTGCATCGGATCGTGAATATCCCTATTATATTTAATTCATGTGCTATTTCATTGAAGATTTCTGCTACTCTGTGAAAACGGCGACGAACCGATGTCGCTGGGACATACACACCGAAAAATCTTGCCCAATTGCTTGCTGATAATTTCCTATAGCAAAATATCGCAAAGCACAAAGGAGACGAGTAGCAATACATATTGCAGATTGACGTCGTCTTGTGTGTTTCCTTACAATCACGTTAATTTTCCCTTTTTTTAAACAAAAATTCTGTCAAACAGAATTCACATCAGTCGACTGACAAAATATGTTTCACTCAGCACATTCAAACTGACAGCAAATTGCGGAACCACGTGAACTGCGATTGGTGTACATGGGCAGTGAGTGTGAGTTTTGTAAAGTGTGTGCACTGGCGAAAAACTCACTCTTGCGGAATTGGGCCCCAGGTTGCCCTATGAAAATTAAGTCTAATGGACTACGGTAAACAATAGAACCGGAACAAAATACCCGCCATTAAAAGAAACAAACAATCACGAGCTACTTAAGATAAATGATTGATGGGTTCCATTTCAGGTTATTTTGATACAAAATAAAAGTTCGGATCTCTCACATTTCTGTCAATTTACTCGCATCCAAATATAAATAATCTAACATTTTTGTTGCAGACGAGTACCCAGACGAATGTTAAATAAATACTGTCAGTCGGACAGATGTCAAAATTAATAGGAACTGAACCGACTTCAACGTGAACAATTAATATCGTTAAGGGTACTTCTTTCAAATAAGTGACAGGGTGTTACTTGCAATTAGAAATAAGAAGCGAGTATTATTTTGTAGACACTCTTATAGATATTTATATATAAGTAACCGCCTCATCATATCCAAAAGATATTTATATTTTACATTGACTTTTCTGTCAAACTTATTAAGTAGATAATAGAAGGTTGCGATCATAAAAAAACAATGCCCGTTCTGTTAAAAGTGAAAAGACTGACAGAAGTAATAATAAAAATAATAATAATAATAAGCGATAAATTGAAATTATTTTCGACCTAATCTTAGGTAAATTTACCCTTATTCTTTTAATTGAAACCAAAATATAGGTATATCACTGTTAATGATACAAATGAATAAATATTCCAATTAAAGAAATATGTAGAACAAATTAAAGCTGCTAACTTTTTATTTTAATGGTTAAATTCCATTTATATTTGTTATACTTATTAATTTATATAGTTTAATTAAAACATTACACTTTCATTGTACAATTTTTAATTTATAAATTACTAAATAAAATTATGTAATTATTTAAAGATTAATAAATCTCCCTTACATCTAAATATAAGCTAAAAAAATTCACTAATGTACATGGGCATATTGTCAGGAATTACAACCGAATTTTGGATAAACAGTGACAAATTCCTAGTTTCTTCACAAAATGAAAAACCTTTTTAATCCCTGGAACCGGACAATCCAGCGAACTATAGACCGATAACTTGTTTGCCAACCGTATACAAGGCATTGACATCCGATATTAGGGATCGAATCTGGCAGCACTGTGAATTACATAATAGCGAACAGAAAGGATGCGCAAGAAATTCAAGAGGATGCAAATAGTTGATCACCATGGACGCTATCGTTACCAACAACTCAACTCATAACCAGCGTAACCTCAGTGTAGCTTACACGACTACCAAAAGGCGTTTGATAGTGTCCCGCATTCCTATCTACTAGAAACGCTTAAGATTCACGGTGTAAAGCCCAAACTGATGTCATTCTTCAGAGATGCCATGAACAAGTGGAAGACTACTTTTAATATTCGATGATTAAGAACAAGGGAGATATGCATACAAACAGGAATTTTTCAAGGTAACTCATTCAGTCCTTTATGGTTCAGCCTTAGTCTAGCTCCACTAAGCAGAACCCTTAACGAATCATCGGATGTATATCGTATCAAGATCGGCGATGTGCAAAGTAACGTCACTCATCTTCTATACATGGACGATTTAAAGTTATTTACAAGGTCCCGACAACATCTTACTAGCCTACTTAACATAGTCAGAAACTTCAGCAATGACATTCACATGAAGTTTGGATTCGACAAATGTAAAGCAGTTGAAATGGTTAGAGGAAAGATCATCCGAACAGAGGGTTTCACTTTTGATTAAGGATTAATAGCGATACTGGGGGAAGAAGAGAGCTACAAAAACCTCGGCCTTCAAGAAATGCGTGGACTTCAACATAGCAGGATGAAACACCACATTAGGACTCGTTTTAATGACAGAGTCATCTGGGAGGCAAGAGGCGTGGGATAGTAAGATCTAATAATAGTTATAGAAAAAAGAAATCTTAATGGACAGCCATATGGTCATAGTTCCCCGGCTTAAAATCCGGACGGTATAAATTCATTTATATTGTATCCTCTGAAAATAAAACAAAATAAAATAAAATCCTAATGGGTCAGCGAGAAACAACATGGCCGCAACAGGGTGCCAATATCGACTCGTCTCAATTGTAAAAACCTCTTAGCAAGGGAAGATTCGTTAACGCAAACACTTTTGTCAGAACCGTTGTCATTTTTAATTCTACATTAGGAGTTGGAACCTCAAGAAGACTCATACGGCTGACAGCAATCAGCATAGAAAACTGGCCAGTTGGTTTAAGCATACAGCCGGAAGGTATCCCATTTCACAACAACTGCCGAAGGTGCTGAAAAAATGGCTGATTGTGATTGTGGTCCGCTAAATAAAGCCCCAGAAAATTAGACCCCAAAAGTACAAATTAAATAAGGCCCAAAAAATGCGTACACACAAAAACAACAACAAAAATTGTCTAAATTTGGGGTGCAATTTAATTTTTTGAGCCTTACTTCTTTTTTTGATTTGAGGCCGAATTTAAATGCATTAATACATTATTTTTGGGGCCCAATATCATTTTTATTTAAGAAATAATACTTGGCTGAACAAAAATGCAAGTAACAGAATAGCTGGAAAAAAATGAAAATTATAAGCTTCATTTCATTTTGGCCTAATTTGCATTTTAAAAATGGGACACAATTGCATTCTTGGTTTTGGGTTTTTTTTTTTTTTGCTGTGGTCTTATTTCGCTGAGCCTTTTGTGCTTGAAGCAATTTATTGTTAGCTGTTTATTATTGTTTAGCTGCGAAAAGTCGAAATATGACGATATCGCCCATTCCCATGATTCCCAAAGATAGTCTGTAACGGTCGGGGTAAGGATCTAGAATCCCACGTGATGGTAATTGAAAACTGTTTGTCTTTTTTCGTTCCTATGCTTCGAATGCACATATCCTTGTTTCAAAAATCAATGTATAATTTCAAGGACCAAGACGATCTGATTGGACTAAAACCATGTTTGTTTTGTTTGATACTCTGTACCTACTTATGAAACTGAAAAGCCATGAATCTTGTTCCTATTAAGAATTTCTTCTATGATTTATAAGTAAAGTTTTAAATAAAAACATTTTGTGTTTATTTTTTTATATTTGTGTTTAATATTTGATTTATTGTTCCAGTTTATCTAAACAAAATTATTTTAGGCTTTTTAAGGCATTTTTTCGTCAAAATTGGTTGGCAACGCTGGTCATACGGGCTTAAACGCAACACAAACTGCTTGACCGTTTTGTACGTCAAAGTTTATGTACGATTTAATCTACCGGACATTTATTTTGCGAGCTAAATAAGTGGAGGCTTTTCATCGGCTCCATCTATATGAAGCTAAGAATTTAGCGTGCGAACAGAATACTGTTTTACAAAACTGCCTCGCTAAATTCGATCTTTGTAGACATTTTTGACACTTGGGATAAAATTCAGCGCGAGCAGGATACTAGGCTTCAGGAGTTGTTCCTTGTTGTCCCGCACTCAGCAATTCACATTTAATAATCACCCTGAGATACTGAAACACACTACAATCACTTGTACGAACTTGTGCAAAAGCCGGGTGAAAAACTGTCACACGCCTTATCGCGGCATAAAAAAATTTAACCCCCCTTTTTACAATACCCTTTTGTGCACCTTGCACCTTGAGAAGAAACAACCATAAATTCTGAAATTGGAACAATAGCACTGCTAAAACCTTGCCTTACCCTGTCATTGCTATTGTGGTGTCACAAATTTTGTGAAGCCGTCCTCCCTTTGTGCGGCTTCTTGTTTCAATTCCTAATGTGTGACCGCACTGTTAAACGCTTGAGATGGGACAGCAGACCATACCTCAATGTCCTTGCCAACAAGGGCCCTGACCCCCTCCCTCTCTGTTTCTCGAACAATTGGAAATGAAATTAATCTTATTTAATTTAAAATTTTATTCAAATAAAGGACGAAAACTTTTGAAATATCGTTTTTTATTAAACGTTCACTCAATTTGTTGTTTGCCACTTCGGTGATGATTTATGATTTCTCACTCAGTGACAGGCCAGCCAGCCCTCAAGTGGGAACACACTGCGAGCAAGAGAGCGCAAAAAGTAAATGCGAGGACATGGATGACGGTGGATTGGGACTTGGGGTGTAGTAGAGGTGACGTCCGTTGTTAAAGTTCAGCTACAGGGAATAAATTTTCGCAAGCCCTACCTTTTGACACCAGTTGGTTGATGTGGATGCGGAGGCTATACAGGACGGTGGGCTGCCGCCGCGCCGCTGCTTTGTCGATGGGGTCTCTGGGCATTTCAAAAGTGTCCCCTGCGACGTACGAACTTTTGATAACTGAAAGTTAATGGCTTTTCAACAGCGAAAAAAAAGTTACACTCAAAAGGATATTTAAATCTAATTTCCATTCACGGGCAGGATGGTGGATATTCTGGCTCTTTCGCATGTGTCGACTTTTTTCAATTTCAAAATTCGCACCCTGTTCGGAATTTCAATTGGTAACTGCTATAACTCTGGGTTTGGAGGAAAGTCCTCTCGTAAAACTCGACTGGCTAATTGAATTTTCGCTCAAAGTACGTACTGGCGCTGTCAGTATTTGCGGAGAGTTTCTTACTCGCCATCTGGCTGTGCGGTGCGGTGCCTGACCATTGTCCAGCCAGAGGTCCTGATGGGTATAAAATTATTACAAAAACCAACTCCGGTTCGAATGTGAGCCGCAAAGTCGTCCATGTTTGCAGAGTTATAGACAAAGTTGTCGGAAAGGGCGCATATCTGCCGTTTACACCAGCGGAAACTAGCATTTGCTTATTCATCGAATTGCGGTGTAGGGTTACAGCCACCGCAACCGGCTCCAGTTATCGCAGGCAAACTTAAAATATTAAATCTGCTTCCTCGGTGCCTTTCTCCATTTTGCTTATCGGCTTCGGCAAAGCGTAGGGCGTTGCTGGCAGCAAATTTATTAAAGCCGTAATTCCGGGGCGACAGAGCTCCAGAATCATGTTGGACACCTACTTTCGGGGATGTGGTATAGGAAAAGAACAAACAAACAAAATTGAACCGAGGGAAAACTTTTCCATCGAACCCACAAAATATGCAGTAGGTGGATGGAGCCCGCATGACTCATATATGCTCCGGCATTCGGAGGGACGATAAATAATATTTTTGCCATTGAACACCGAACAGGACAGGAAATTTGTGTATTTGTCGATGGCAGACGACAGCAGTGCCGGTGTTGGCCCCGTAAAAGATAGAGCTGGCGCATTTTTCCCCATCGCATGAACTTGTAGTCCCATACCAAGGAGCAGAAGATTATCAAAAGGAACGAATTGAATATCGACAAACTCCGCCTCAGCTCCTTCATCATGGATCCACTTGCATCGATAATAGCCCCTACCCGCATTCTGGCTGCATCCATATGTAGGTATTCCCCGAAGTATGCATACCACCCACGTTCACTATACGAGTGTGTATCTATGAGGAGAAGAATAATCCATCTCGTCCATGAGTTTGCTAGATGTCAGAGCAGAACACTGTCGGGACGGCTGCGAGGAGTGACAGGGCGACAACGCCATTTCAGTCGTCGAATGAATCATCTCTTGCGATGGCAGCGATGAAATTGATTTTCAAATGAGCTGCAATTCTGCTGCGCGTATCTTATGGATTCACTTTGCAATCGAATTAGATTATTGAATATTTGGTTTATCAAAATTTGTTTCATTTCATTTTTTTTTTCTTTTTTACGCCCAGTTGGAAGGGACCTCAATTTGGATCGATGGAAGCGATTCCATCATTTTCATAAATTCAATTTAAATTCTCTATAGCGCAGATGTTGGTGCAGTCGGTACTAACTATGCTCCGGGTCAAGATGGAGACAAAAGTGGAGGCGCCATCCGTCAATACCGGGCTTGACGTTATTCTTTTCGTAAATCTACATAAATCAGCGAGGAAAATTCAAATGGGGTTTGGAAACCAATAAAGTTGGCGTCCATAGCAAGATGCCCTCAAGAGGGCGGCCATTAGCACAAATCTCTCACAGGTGAAGAAATATTATTCCACTGGAAGAGCCGTGTATTTAGATAATTGGTTCTTTTGCCAGGTGCTTTTATATTTCTTCCTCTATAAGAACGGTATCCGGCGAGTTAATTGGGGATATCGTTGGGGTTTTTCCACCACCAAGCTTTTGAAGTAGTAATGGATATTAATAGCGCGCCCGCGTTAAACAGAATTATAAATCGGCGCGTAGAAAGCAGCAAAACTGGAAGAAAATTCTTAGCTCTAAGTACCTATATATGATGAAGGCTTTCATACAATGCATTTTAAGAAGTCGATTCTTTTAAATGTTCCCTGTACCTTGACGGTTACTGAGGTTCGTTCTACTTGTACTCATTTGTGGAACATTTACTCTACTTAAGAAATTATTTAGTCTGTTCTCAGTGATTAAATAATAAACTTCATTTTTTCATAACATCTCTAATTGGCAAGAGTTGAGGATACCCAAGAAGACCTGATAGGTGGCGTTTCTCTTACTGCCAACACAAACAGACCCTTACAGGTGAAGTTGGCTCGAAAATCACTGTCAACTCACAATGTTAGAAAAAAACTAGCATTTGCTTTGAGGAAATGGTTGTTGCAAAGTGAAATCACTAAGCGATTGCTTGAAATCGGTATGAATATAGAACCTACTTTGCTTACGTAAGTTCTAAAATCCGAACATAGCATTTTCTTCGCTGTTCATGTACTGGCATAAACTTATATGAAGCCCAACAAACGAAATTTGACATCTGTTCTGCTATGCTGCTTTTTTTTTAACTTTCTCCATTACGTAGTAAGGGAAAGATATTGTATTCATACAAACTAACTCCAGATGTTAATGAATTCTGACATGATGAATTCTGATGATAGACCAACTCAAAAAGTTGGTGGCAAAATTCTATCCGTCTGTCTGTATGTATGTTGCGAGGCCTACAGCCTAAACTCCTGCCGGGATTTCCTTCAAACTTAGGATTTTGAGTTTGGGGGCTTACAGTTCGGGGCCGTTTTTCTTTTGCACGGTACTCTTAATACTAATGGTACTTCCCATACAAAATTTTCATACAAGTCTGATTTTTGCGAAAACTGCTCTAACAATTTCAACCACGATTGATATTTAGGCTTAAGTAGGTGAGGTTACCACGACTGCATACTCAGTGTTCCGCTAAAAAATCGAATAACGAAAACATACGATTGTGATAAAAATTAATTTCTAAGGTAATATGATCATTTCCAACTTAATGGAAAACTCATTTTGCTCTGTATTATCGTAAAATGGATTATTGAAAAAAAAAATATTTTTTAAAAATAATTTTTTTTTAGTTCACTTGCAAACAACAGCAGCGATTTCGACCAAAATGCAAACTAAGAGTAAAATCGATGTTTTCAAAATGATTGCGTCCATAATTTTCAATTCGAGCACCGAAAACGCTAATTTAAAAAAAACTGCTCATATCTCGAAAACCCCATTTGTGACTTCAAAAAAAAACTTTTTAAACCTAGTAATGTTGTGAGTCAGGTTTGGCCACAGGGGTATCTTTGATGCAGGCGAAGAGGGCGCGGCACGCTCGCGGTTGCTCGGCTCAGCTCGTCGGACGGGGGTAGTTCTTGCCCCCTCGCCATACACCTCCTGCTCAACACACTTTTGTGCCATAGTAAAAAAAAAGATCAAGAAAAATAAAGAGTTACTTTAATTCACGTGGACCTCGGACAGACAAAAGGAAAGCTAACTTAGAAAGAGGATAGAGTGGAAAAGAAAAGTTCAAAGGCTTTTGCCTATGCCCTTGAGAGAAAGCGGGAAAGTTTACACGAAACTAAGCCTTACTAGCCTAAACTATGCCTAATCTTATCTAATACTTAAGCTAAGCCCTACTCACCTTCTATTCTAACTTAAAACTAACCTCCGATAGACAATACCCTAATCGTGATTCTCTTTCCCATTTTCTCTCAAAGACAAAGGTTCGTCGAAACCCTGAGACATGACTGATGACGATGCCAAAGGCTGGCCTTCCCTCCCCTTGTATCATAGATACAACCGATGGTTACCATTCTGGCCGATACTGCGAATGGCAACCCCAAATTTGCCTCCCGGTACACTCCAAGAAACTGCATAGAAAAGGTCGTTACGTCTATGTCATGTTAAGTCGTCCTTCCTTGCCGTCGCGTTACGTCAATTCAATCCACCCGCGGACGGCCTGTCCATATGTCCACACACCTAGTAATGTTCATTACTAGGTTTAGTTAAGCAATAGTATTTGTCAAACTAAACATTGCAATATTTGGTACTGTTTTGTCTGCTAAATTTTACAAAAACCGCTCTAACGATTTTCATCAAAATGCTAATTAAGGATAATTAAAGTATTCTAAACAATATCCCGTACTTAGTTTTTCTCAAAAAAACTCGAATAAATCAGATTAATAATTATTTCTCAAAAATTACTTCACAAATCCCGATTTGTATTCACATAACTACGGTATATTTTTGTAATAATCTCAATTTTCCACTTCTAATAACAATGCAATAACAGCTAAGCAAAACTTATTTTTAACATATATAACCCAGTTCTTTTTTTTAACCATATTGAGTATTCACCTTAAAATAATTCCAACCGCAATCAGAAACTCCCACTTAATTTTCACACCACACACGTCAATTGGGATATTCAGTTTATAACTGCTAACGCATATTCAAAAACAAATCTCCGAATTCTTACAATATACATGCAGATATAGATCAATCCCGAACCCTGCTTCCAACAAAAGACCATATACCAGCGTTACCAATCAAAATAAAAACTTGACCTAACAGATCAGAAAACAGAAACTCCTACTACGCTTGTCCTCGTACTCAAAAATCTTGTAAAGTCTAAGAGCTAATAAAATAGTACAGTAGGCACTTATAACTCTCCAACCAGTACTAGCGACAATTTCATTTTGCTGAGAGCTTCAACTTTTAAAAACTCACGTTGTTATTTGATGTTCTGCCATATCAGATGAACTACCCAAACATTTCATTTAACACTATGCCTTTTCCTGCATTCTATCTATGCACTGTTTCTTTTATCTAGCATTGTTTTTCAGTTTTTACCTACATATACCTACCTAATAAAATAAGAAAACAACGAAGCAAACTTTTTATGAACGAGAAAGTTTCGTTCGACCCAGTCGTGCACTTTTTTTTGTTTGCTGTTGCTCCTTGCTTTGAATTTTAAATTCATCGCAAGTGGAGACAGAGTATTATGCTGCGGAAGAGATGTGTTCCGGCAAAACCTGTTAATTGACATCTTCAAATTAACGGAAAATTCAGTCGGTTTTCAAAGAGCTTGGCGACGAAACAATCAGCTCCGTTTTTAGCTGTTAAATACCCGACACAGTTCTCGCCGTTAAAATGTTAGGTTTATCGTGACAATTATTAAACGAACTCAGCTGATTATAGGTCTATTCGCGTGCTTTTCCATGCCAAGGACAAGCACTAAAAATTTGTCAAAATCAAAAAATAGAGCGAAACTCTTTTAGAGAGGGAAAAATATAGTCAAAGGTACGTGGATAGTTTTCGACCTACTTTGAGCCACTTTCATCTTTGATATCTAATCCGCATCACAAATAAATATACAACTTACGTTTTAGCTACACATAAAACGCTCTGAGAGAATATTCTACCACCACCGAATTTCCTTTATTTTCACGGATTTTTTTTTTTTGAGTGCAATTGACTTTTAAGACGGATTTTGAATCTAGGTTCGTTTGTGTACTTTCAGCATAGAAAATTGAAAAACATCAAGTCTCAAAAATCGAGAGAGAAATCTCTCAATTTCAAGAGAAGTACCTGACCGGTTTTCCTGCAAAAAGTTTCAGAAATGTCATTTTGACATTATTGTGAAATAAAATGCGTGATAATCGAGAAGCAGTTTTTGAACTTTTCAGTGAAAGTGAAGACGAATACGAAATGATTTCGAGTCTAGTGATGAAGAATAGATTCTGAGTGCTGGAGTAAAAATGTGAGGCAGACACCAACGGGCTTGCATTTAAAACTATTTATCTGATTTTTGATTTATCATACGGTGACGAAAAATTAAAAAAACACTTTCGAATAAACAGGTCATTATATGAAAAGCTATGCAACATGTTTGAGTGTTCCGATGACTACCAAAAACTTCGAGCAAATAAGCGATGGGCAGGAAAAAAACACATTGCTGTATTCATTTGGTTCTCCGGTCACGAAGCATGTAGTGTAAGGAACCTGGACGACTGTCAATCTGTCACAATCCACAGCCAGCGTACTCATAAATAGGACAATTCTTCTAATAAGCAATTTAAGTCCAGGCATTTTCCAATGGCCTAATGGGAAAGAAAAGAAGCAGCAGAGACTCCGTCTCAATCTCATTCCACCACATTCCGCCACATTCGCTCTACTCGACTACTCATATGTCATATCATATACTCATAATATATTCTCCAGTTCAATTTAAACAGGAGAGCAAAAACAAAAAACAACAAAAAGCACAAAAGATGCATAAAAGAAATATGGAAAAAGCACCAGCGACAAAACAAAAGGAACAGAGATAGAAACAGATTTTGTCGCACACACACACACACAAAATTTCCTTCACTCAACGCTGGGAAAATCCAACGATCTAGCTGCAATCGAACATTTTACTTTTTTGAATTGTATAAAATTTATAGTTTAGTGCTCATTGTTCAACTTCAATGATTTATCTTAAACCTTTGTACGTTATTGAACTTTATTCGAAAAAGAAATCCTATTTCATTTGGATGAGTCATTCCAAAGCTAGGAGCTAGAAGGCATTCGAGAATTACAACTTTTCTTAGATATCAGCTTAGATCTCCGCTTCCGGACAGCGTAAAATGATAAAACATATCCTATCTTTTAATCTCGACAATTTTCAATGCAACTGTAAAAACCGGAATCAATTTCGTGAAGTAAATTTGTAACCTATTCGGGGCAAACACCTTACGGCGGGAAAAAAAACTTACATTTTTATTATAGTAAGGATATTTCCTAAAATGGATGACTGCACCTCAAATTATGTGATTTTTTAAATACATACTAAACAACAGCTCAATTTCAAAGTGCATACGTATCAGTTTTTCATCTCTGAAACCTTTTCTATTTTTAGATTGTTCCTCCATTAACCGCAAGGCCTTGGCATGGAATTGTTATTTTTCTTCTCGTATTTTCCGCAACTCCTGTAAGATGAGAGACTGATTCGATCTTCCCTAGGGCGTCTCTGTTGATGTTTCCAGTTCATTATTATTAATTTTGTCTGCTAAAAATATAGAGTATTAAATTGCAATGATTTCCTTGTGTGATCACCGCAGATCCTACAAAAAACCCAAGAAGTCAAGTTCAATACCCACCATCTTTTGATCGGTTTTAAGACCGCATGCGACAGCACTTACCAGAGCCACGTCTAGTTTAGCAGAATGTGCAGAATGGCAAAGGAGAACCCCCGCTGCTCCATATAAAGTTGGGAAACAATCTCACCGAGACCTTTGATATCAAGAAGTCTGTTTCTCTGTCTGTCTGTTGAAAGCACGATATGAAATGAATGAATGAAATTTGGTGAAAGGACTTCTTTTAATCGTCGTCAGGTTGGTATTGAAAATGGTCTATGTCGGTCAAGTAGTTCGGGTACCTCCCATACAAAATCAATATTAGACCCATGTGTCTCTCTGTCTGTTGAAAACACGATAAAGTCCAAAAGAATCCACGTAGGCAAGTGAAATTTTGTGAACTTACTTTTATCGTCGTCAGGTTTATATTAAATTTCGACTATGTCGGTCAAGTAGTCAAAACCAGTTTTGCATGACTTGTGTGCAGTGGACGGTATCAAAGCATCGGCCAGGCCGATGAGAACACGTTTACTTGTTTTTTTTTACATTTCAAGATTGTCTGAAAATAAATTCGTTTGAAAATTTGTGGTTGCTTTGAAAACAATTGCTACCCCTTTCGTAAGACACTTTTAGTCTCTTTTACACACCGCTGACTTTTCAACATGATAAATATGAGAAAAAAATGTAGTGTCCTACGGCCTTAAATGAGGCATACAAATGTATTGTGCCAAAAAGAAGGGACAAACAACATCGACTATTCGGACAGAATGTCACGATTGACAGCTTTAACTTTAAGGCAGTCAGGCACTTTGTCTCGGCTCGGCTGTTAACTTTGAAGATGACATTTCAGCGAAGAAATACACTTGTCAATCTCTGTTACTTTGAACTATGAAGGCAGTTGGTAATCGAAAAGCACTAATGGCGTTTTTCATTGAAGATCCGAGAGGATTATCCCGAAATTCAGAATTGCTCTTTTCAAATAAATTCGTTGGGGCACTCGTGCAATGGGGGTAGACATCATTTTGTGGATTTGGTTTTCGGTTGCTCCTTCTTCTTATTTTTACAGTAAATACGAATGTTTTAATGGACTAAATAATTATTAAAGTTTACATTTGCACACAGAATTGCGTTTTTTCGGATTGCGCGAAATTTGTTTCTAACAACACAACACACATGTCAAATGTCAAAAACGCGTGTGTATTTTGGTGAGTTCAGCGCAATTCTTTAAAAATAGTCCGGACGCTTCTGTCGTGTTAAGAATTGACTTAGAAGTACACTTTCTTTTTCAATGAAACATGGAAAATATAAAAAAAGAGAACTTCTAGATTTGAACATTTTATAGAAATGTCAATTCGTTTCTGCAATCGAAAACTCCATAAGGAAACTCTATATAAGACCATCATAATCCAAGTCCTTTTGTTATGGCTCAATCATAGACTGTAGCAAAGGCGGATGAAGATATACTTGGTCGCTTCAAACGCAAAATTCATCAACCGGTTTTAGGTCCCGTTTGTGTTGACAGGCTTTGAGGAAGGAGATTTAACAGCGAAATCGATCTGATGGTCAGAAAAGAACCCATTAGTGGTCTAAGATCGCTGGCACATTTAGAGCGAATGGACAACAACACTCCGCAATAAAGAGTCTTCAATTCCAATCCGGAGGGACGACCTAGTATAGGGACAACCCAGTAGGGGAAGACTTCGCCTTGGGTGGGGCGCGAGTTATGATAGACTTGCCCGGGAATACTAAAAAAAAAAACAATTTCTTGGTAGTTTCAGCCAAGGGTTCTGTACCTTGATTTATTTTATCAGACTGAACAACTGGAATTGCTTTTACATGCTTTTTATTTATTTATTCTGCTGATAGTAAAAAAAAAAACTACGGCGTGGGACCGGAAGCGTCTCGTATTTGGTAACGAAACATTGCATTTGAAAGATTGTATTTAATTACAGAGATAGAAACTTATATTTGAAGGAATTGAAAGTGAGGCTTAAATGACGGGTGTATGTTGAGGTTGAATGACCATAACTCGCGCAAGTGCAGGCTGACCTTTAACCAATTTGGATTGCGCAACTGGAGGCAGTAAGTCAAAGATCGCACTTGGTGGAGAGGCTTATGGGTTTGAGACCCGGTTCCTAAGTATGTAATGTAGCTTGCACAGTCTCAGCTTCGTCAATGATTATACTGAAGTCCGCTTCTGTTCCTTCCTCGTTACCCTGGGTAAGGTCCCTCTGACATTTCCTAAATCCATCCATGCAATATGTCTCTGATCTGATGGACAAGACTAAAATTATTTCATTAGCGTACCTGGTTATTTCTCCCTCTCTCCCTCTATCCATTCATATCTCTGTGTGCCCCTCTTTTCATCCGAATTACCCCCCTCGATCTAGTCCTTCAAATTAAAATTATTCACATAGCCACATACATTCACATTTTGAAAGCATTAACCTGAACAATTAATTGTCCTTGCGCACCCCATCCATATTGCGATATGCAAATTCACCGCCATTCAAAATTTACAAAAATGTTTAATAAACACTTTGCATTTGTGTCTGCACCGACGTACACAATACAAACTCAAACCGCATTTGCGATTTGTATATGAAAGCAATTGGATGCAGTGTCCGAATTAGAATGCATGACCGGAGAGCCCAGGAAAAACAAGCGACCCACACAAACGGGGTGACAAAAGTTCACCATGACGTGCATATCTTGTTGTTTTTATCCCCACAATAAAAACCGACATTTCATTAGATCCTGCACGAGCGCAGTCTGGGGTGCGGGCCCTCTCAAAACAACCCGTAATAATAATACGTACACCGCAACTATGCGCCATTCTTTTTTGTTGGTTTCGTTTCGTTGCCTCTTTACCGGGCGAATCAACTATTCATCTCACACGCTCATCAAAATCTCATAAATTGTGTATTTTCTTTTTACTCGTACTCGTCGACATGTTTTGCGGCTCAGAGTATGGGTGGCCAAGCAGGGTATCCTGCACAGGTAGCTTAGCCGGATTCCGTTTTTTTTCCTGCTCGCCTAACGTATGTCAAATTAGTGCTCGACCTATCGCCACATATATAGTGACATTCATTCGGCGGCGATATGTGCCACTAATGAAACGTTATCCCTAAAAAGAAAAGTTTTAACCGAAAAACATGACGATCCTTTAATGCCTTTGGGTTGTGGGCAAACTTGGAGTGGGCGTGGGGGAGGTACTTTTCTTTTAGTCGCTTTTCCTATAAACTCAATTATTGGGGTGGCACCGCGATGTTCACATCTAAACTGGAAATGTGAGCGCTCATGAAACTAGCGGAAGTCGAAGAGGAAAGGGGTTTATAAGGAAATTCCTTATTTCGTGACAAGATAGATTTTATTTGATTCGTCCCCCCCCCCCCTCAAAATTCAAATCCGAATTCAAATTCAAAGTGAGGTTTGTGCCCGGTGGATGGAGTTGATACACTTCTTGTGTGGGATGAAAGAGAATGCAAATGTATACACAAGGATACAAACGATGTCGAGGACGAACCTTACACGTACACGCGTTTACCATGTACCTACTGTGGGGGAGCTCTATACTGTTTGCGGGGTATACGTTGTGTATATGTTGGGTGAATAAACGAAATAACGGGTTATGCAAAATAGTGTCTTCGCTGTTCGGTTCAGCAGCGCGGCAATGTCGACGTCGACGACGTGTGATGGCGTTTCTGCGTCCCGCTCCGTACACGTGAAAAATATAGATTTCAATTTGATCGCATTTATACATACTTTGCGGGAAGGAGAATATTTTTGCCGACTGAGCTAAGCGGCGGGAGCGGGTGCCGGGTGACTGTATAGCATTCCTCCTGGTTGGCGCTACCGGAAGAGTTTTCCATTTCGTTTTATCTCTTCCTGTTCTAGGAAGCGTTTATTTGTTTAGTTTCTGCCGAATGTTTTACTTTGCTGGCATTTTCGCTATTTCATATTTTTATTTGTCGTGTCGAAATGGAAAATTGGCTCAGGGGTGGAACATCGGATGGTGTGAGCTGAGTGCTCCTGCGATATTTATTATATTGCTGTGGCATCGTTTTATTGCTGTGCCTTCGTCGGAAGCACAGCGACTGCTCTGCTATATGATTATGATGGTGATAATGATGATGTGCAAACTGGATCTGGATGGAGAAGAGCCTAAGAGCTGCGAGCTCGCAAAGCCTCGGGACTTCATGTTTGCTATGTGGATGACATTATCGTCAGACCTATTTTATTGGTGCGCATAATTTGGCATCCACTTCCATACTGTGTGTGGAAATTTGTAATTTTACAAATATGTCAAACTCCAATGTAGATAAAGGTAGTATATATTATACGTGTCAGCCCACGTACTACCTACAGTCGTACATATAGCGGCAAACATTCTGCTAAAGGTAATCGAAATACAGCCGCCAACTGTTGATGTGGCGACACATTTATTTTTCGAACGATATAATAAGTTTGAAAGCAGTTGAATAGATTTGTGAGTGCAATCGAATTAATTATGCTGAGTTGAGTATTTATTTATCAGCAGCTGGTAAAAGAGCAGTATTATACAGCGGACGATAAATAAAAGTCCGTAATAATTAACTGCAGAGCGTCACAAAAATGCGCAATGCTGTGCAATTTGCCAAACAATAATAATAGGTAATTAAAACCCTACGAAGTAAGGGGTGGGCCAAATACAAGTTCCTTTTTTTAAATCCAATAAAAGGAACAAAATTTAATTTTTTTCTATGTATGGCCAGTATGACACATTGACATTTTTACCTCATTTTTATCATGTTCAAAAGTCGGCGGTGTGTAAAAGAGACTGAAAGTGTGTTACGAAAGGGGTAGCAATTGTTTTCAAAGCAACCACAAATTTTCAAATCAATTTATTATCAAATGATCTTGAAATGTCAAAAAAAAAAACGAAAAAGCTGCCAGCAGCTGAAAAATTTAATTTGAATACATTTTTAATGTTTTTTTTATGTGTCTTCATTAAATGTTGGTGTGAACGCACTCATTTCTATCGGGAATTTTCGTTCTAATTTTTCGAACTGCTCTAGTTTCATTTTAAACGCAGAAAAAATGCAATAAAATTTGTAGTGTCATACGGGCTTTAGTAAGAGCAAACATTCCCATTAATTACGGAACCCAACGTCGTTCAAGTGGCTGTTTCATCTGGCCTTGCAGTAGCGCATGATGGTACTCCAATTTTGCAAGACCTTGTTGATGGTTTCGGGATGTAGCCCACGGATTGTCTGGAATACTTGAATCCTTAAATACTTGAATCGCTTCCAGATTGTTGCTTTTAATATTTCCCAACGTTGTTCGAGAGTAAAGAGTAAAGTTCCGCGGAGGTGTGATACTGGACTTTCTGTTTCTGTCAAGATTTCGAGCTGGAAATAGCTGTCATAGTCAAAATAACCTACGATTTAAAAGAAACCACTAAATGACCCACCCTGTATAATATTAGTCATGTGTTGACATAATTGAAATACATTTGCCTAGTAGCTTGTATTTTAAAGGGCTTTGTTTTGTTTTTTTTATGTTTTTTTAAATTGTTTTGTGTTTAATTTTTTAGAAATATTTTCTTTGTATTTTTTTAATATGTAGATATATCCTTTTCACTACACGATATTTACCAGTAAAATATACTTGTTCTAATAGCTTCAGCTATTTTCGTTTTCAAAGCAAGTCTTTAAAAATAATCGAACACATGTTTTACAAGGAAAAAGTTATAGATTTTGGTACTTTCTGTAATATTTTGTTCCTTCTTTAAGCACACCTCATCAGCAAGATTTGTAAAAGAATCGGTGAATTCTCTTACAAAATGGTTTCTAAAAGATATGGTTAACATTTTACAAATTATTTGTCGCTTTTCAGTTTGTTTTTTGCCTAACAAACTCTTGCATTCGCAATACTGCGTTTAAGAGTTAAATGTGAAAATTCAGAATTCATATTTTTAAGTCGTACATAAAACATGCAAAAAAAAACGCTGTTATTATATGAACTGCTGGTAGCCAACTTCGCGTTGGTTCCAACATTAGCGTTGGTTCTTGGAGCGGAATAAATTGGAAACAAAATATTAGAAGCAGGAATAAAGAAGGTTTTATGGGCTTCATTATTTGTTTAAAGGTAATTTTTTTTTTAAATACATTGAAGACTAAAAAAGCTTAGACTACATTTCGTCTTATAAGGTTCAAGTTCCGTTACATGGAAGCAAGTTCATTAAATATTTTTGCCCTGTCCCATATTTTAAAAATTTGGAGGGATGTTTCCGACAGAGCGGAAAAATTACAACGACGTGAACGCACCAATTTGTAGATAAGATCTTGGATGAACAAAGTTGAATGTATGTGGAATGGCGTGGATGAGTAGGGGAGAAACAGCATTATTTATCGATTAAAAAATCCTCCTTTTTTTAGGTAGACAACTCTGTCTTTATTATATTTCTTTATGAATCTTATATTATTTTTGTTTCCTTCTCTTTATTAAATTTTTTATTCACAACTGAATACCACTAAAAATAGTATACCAAAGCGCGGGCGAAACCTCTACGGAATACCATCCGATCCTGCAGCCTCTCCATCCTTCAGATGATTTAGCGCTTTCAGGACATCTTCCAGAGTTATGAGTATATCCAAAATATCATTTTAAGAATTAGTAAAACTGTCCAGATTCGTTTATTGAAATATATAATGCAAATATGAATTTCCATAATATTTAAAAAACCAAATAACAGAAAATGTTATTGAGAAATCATCAGAAGAAACTACTGCCTGAATTTGATAATTTATAGTTCGAAAAATATTTTCAAACTTGCACTTGCTCATTTTGCAACTCATTTGACAACAGATTTATTAACTTATCCACTGTTTAGTACTATTCCGAAGACTAGTTAAAAATTGTAGTGCAGGCCGACACAGATTCTATTCATGGATAAAGTATTAAATATTTATTCATTCTCTAAAGGCTGGATGGTTGTGCAAAAACATCAAGTAGTAAAGTGCAAAGAGTCAACTACTCGGAAGTGTCAAACATTGAAATCCAAAAATAAAGATATACCACGATGAAGAAGAAGAAGATTCCTAGTGACTTTTGTAACAGAGCAACATTGGAAAGAGAAACTCATTTTGAAACAATGAGAGAGGTGGATAGTGGATGTCATCAAAAGATTTCGACTCACAAAAAAGACAGCTTTGCGTTTGCTGTAGCTAGAGGTAGCAGGCCTGAATACTGTCAGCTGTCAGCTATTTTAATGTGAAATGAACGCCTTTATGTGCTTCATTCATTTTGTTCCGAAACGGATACTTCGAACGCAAATTGAGTTCCGACCAGATTTGACTTTCGTATCGGAATTTTTTCCGAACGGATACCTCGATAGGGGTGATTATTTCAGCCGTCGTGAAATTAGGAGCCATGAGTATGGCATAACCGCTGTGGATATACTCCACTTTACTGATTTTATTACTTCCGTAGAATTCGAATTTATTTGACAATTCACACTTTTTTTGCGCTGGTAGTGTGTAAAAATAAATATAATCTAAGGTTTATTTTGAATTGGAACAGTGCAAAGCGGTAGGTCTATTTGTTTATCTTGGGTTAGCTATTCAGGAGTTTTTTTAGTTATCCAGTAACTCGGTTCAAGTGGCCTTTAGTGCCTAAATATTAAATTCCTTGAACAAAATTCTAATTTTCCTATCATTCAAAAAATAAAAATAAAAAAATAACCGGAAATCACTGAAATTTTGGAGCCTATTTTTATAAATAATTCTCAGCTTTCAAATAAGGAAATTTCCCACAGAAATTTGTGACTTTAATTTATGCATTTTTCGACAAATGTAAAGACGCAATTTATGGAGCAATTAATGCACTATACGATTTGTTATTAAAATTTGTTTGGTTCCATCTATTATTAACAAATTTAAACTACCGCATTTTTGATGCGACATCTATTGTTAAACATTCCGCAAAAATTTGAATTTCAACCGGCGTTTTACTTAGCAAATCTACTCGCCCAATAGGTGTCTCTAGCATTCTATGGAGAAATCCAAGATGGCTGGCATTTTGTAACACTTTTTTTCGCTTTGAAGCAAGAGCGCTAGTTATGTTGCCGTCATTTCGTGGTCAGAGCTTGTATATATTGTACGTCAATAGTTTCACATTCCTTAATTTGTCAATCTATTAGACAAAAACCAGTTTATTATCCCTTCTGATTGAAACCCGCTTTGGCACAAATTTGGACTAATCCAGAAAATAAATGCTAGGCCTAGGCTTTCTGCTTTGCTCTCTCAAGCTAACTTTCAGTTCCAATAGGGCGAATTTTATTGAAAATATTTGTTTTCAACGGTCGCTGGCGTAAACACTAATAACGAAGTTGTAAGCTTTTTAATCGGATGAATTCGGCGGTCAATTCGTCGCTTCTGAGCGTAATGATGCACACGTTGAAAATTTTAGTTAAAAAAAACACCGTGTTCTTTTTAATATGCGCTCTCACTTCATCCACTTTGAAGCCACACTGCCGATTCAATTTGAAAGAAAATTCGGCCAATGATCCAGCACGTTCTTTGGTGTACGCTAAATATTTGCATCTGCGTGAGCCCACCGTTACATTGCGGTTTCTTATACTAAACCTCTATGGCCCGTGGGTCTGAACTGCAAGCTAAAAAATTCGCAAAAGTGGAAATAGTAGTTCAACAATTGTTTTAAAAATTGTCTGTTGTTCTGTTGCGTTCATCCCAGGACTTGTTTGCCAAATTTTGAGAATAAAAAGTGATGCAGCTGGCTTAAATGGGAAGTCCTTTTTGAACCTATCAATTATAAAATTTCGTTTCAGCGAAAAGAACTGTTTCCATACTCCTGTTTTTCACATCGAAATTTGCTCGTGTTCCAAAAATCAAATTTTCGCAACACTCCCTCCTACGAATTTGCGATAATTTACCAAGCTCTTGCAGGCTATGCCTACTTAACGAATACAATACACCAAATGGAATAACTACCAAAGAATCCGCTGAAAAAAAAAAAAAACCGCCGAAGGTAAGGCACTTCTGAGAGCAAGTAAAGCTCCCTCTAACTAATACGATATCTCCCGAACATGTTTCTGGCTGAACAAACACAGTTGGCCCTTTCCCTCGAAGTAACAAAACAAATATAATTTCCTGCGTGTTATTTAGAAAACTGTGCTACCTCCACTGAATGCATCCTTCAGGGCATCTCTTGATATTAAATTGAAACGAAACCCGTCAGCACTAAGGGTCCGTATCGATAGCCGCGTGTTGTGTTCTGCATTCGAATGTCAATGAGATGGGATAACTTAAAGGAGCATTCGATCCTGATAGCACGTCCTTTCAGCTCTATATGCATCTACGAAACATAAATCACTGACAAACTGAGTAACACCCGACAAATGGCACTTAAAATTATTCAGTTTATTAAAACCTTTCAACACCCAGAAGTAAGGGTACCGCATTATTTGTTGGAATGTTATTTGTCCTGATTTCTCTGTCGCTCGTTTCTGTTTCTTATCTTTCTTCGGTTGCCTTTGGCGCAACAATAATAAATTCATTTCCTGCTCGTTTTTTACGTTTGACAAATCGAAATGAAAGAGCAAGGGAGTAGGATAAATAAAGGCAGGGATGCGGTGCTGCTGGATTGTGTTCTGCAGCTGATTCAATAAAAAATTAAAATGGATACGGCAGACATATTGGACCGCTGGTCAGTAGGTTTTTGTTTGTTTTCTCTGCGGCCAACAGAATCGTGCAATGAAAACACAAAAATTGCTTCCTACTGTTTGCCGGTATTATTTCCAAAAACATCGCAAGTAGCATCAAGCTAGGGGTTAGGTTAAGGTGGCTGTCTAGAGAGACACACTTAGACCAGATTGATGGGTCCTTTCTGACCAGAGGAATTTCGAGACTGGTCTAGACTGGGAGCCTCGCTGCTGCGCGTGTGTATGGTGACGAAGGGTGACCGAAATATTCAAAACATCGCCTATTATCTCACGACATCCAGTCAAAAATGCGGAAATTGCATATGCGGAACTTTAGCACTGATTGGAGCAATCAACCCTACGTGGTGCATTTGTGCGGTGCACACGCACAGTGCATTAGGAAATTCAAAATGCGGAGGTGACTGGGTGTCGATTTGGAACCGGTTTTATTATTTATTTTATTTTTATCAGTATTCCCAGACTTTGAAGACTGTTTTCCCCATTTTTTTTATTATCATTCGGAAATTATTATCGTTCCCCTTTTCTTCCACTAAGTGAAATTTGCATTTATTTTCTTATGAACAAATTAAACAAAGTGCACGACTGGGTCGAACGTAACTTTCTCGTTCATAAACATTTTTCGTGCAAATGAATTGGGAGTTGCCTGATTGTGTAAATTTTACGTTGTTGGATTTATTTTTAGGTTACATATTCAATATGATTGAAAAAAAAATAAGTTGTTCGTGAATTTTAGAAGTGGGGCATTGTTATTATTTCAAAAATATACAGATGATTATATGAACACAGATCGGGATTTGGGTACTAATTTTTGAGAAATATTTATAACACGTCACTATTAGAATATTTTTGAGAAAAACTAAGTACGGGATCTTAATAAGAATACTTATATTATCTTTAGTAGACATGTATTTTGATCGAAATCGTTACAGCGGTTTTTGTAAAATTTGGTGACAAAACAATTTAGTTTTAGCAACGTTTAGTTTGAAATAAATTATTGCCTAAGTATTTAATTGAAACCCGTGTGAAAGTTATTGTTCGGGATGTAGCCATTACTTTGTTCTTAAAGTTTTATAGAAATCAAAAATGGGGTTTTCGAGACATGAGCAAAATTAGCGTTTTCGGTGATTCGAATTGAAAATTAAGGACGCAATAATTGTGAAAACATAAATTTTACTCTAAGTTTGCATTTTGGTTGAAGTCATTATTGCCGTTTTCAGGCAAAATAAAGAAAGCAACAATTTTAAAAAAATACTTTTTTCAAAAATCAATTTTACGATAATACAGAGAAAAACTGAGTTTGCCATTAAGTTAATAATTGTCGTACTACCTTTGAAATAAATTTTTGTTACAATCGATTTATTGACCGTTTTCAAAATATGTCCAAATTTCAAAAGTTATTCGATTTTACATCGGGAAAACTGGAAATGAAAATACAAAAGATTTTTTCCTTTAGAGCTTTCTTGTGTTTAGTGCTTTAAAAAACATATATATTTTCTTATTTTTTAAATTAAATGTTTTTTTTGTTATAAAAAGAATGTTTTTTTTAATTCTTTTTACAAATTTAGAGATAAGTGCGTATGCTCACTTAAGCGGATTTTTTTTATAACTGCCTAACCCGCATAAGTGCCTATCAAAACGGGGCATTTAAGGTGAGGCATACTTATCCGGGTTTGACTGCATTTTATAACTCGATAATAGCTGAGAAGATTTTCATGATTATTTATTTTTTGTTTTGTTCGTATTGATAAAAGATAATTCCATTAACTCCGATTTATTCACATTTTTTGCATTTTTCGCATTTTATGATAGGTGACGTTGGGATGTCAACATCTGACAGTTCCGAGTCCTATTATATTAAACAAAGGATCAGTTAACTGTATAACAAAAAAAATTGAATTTGAAATGATTTCCTTTTCTATTAAAAAAAATGTCAAAACGAGTGAATGCATTCAGAGGCACAAAAAATCGTACGTAAACGTTCGATGGGCCGTTTTCCTTCATGGTCAATACTTGAATATCTCCTTCAGGGTAGACTTTGAAATTATTTGTTGGTAATGAAAATGCATTTTAATTTTGCTTTTAAATAATTTAAGTTACACAGATCTTTTTGATTTATTCCCCTTTTTTAGGCTTGTCCCTCCCTCGTTTTACCCTTGTTCATTATAAATGCGCCAGAGTTGACGCTTTTTCCCTCAATCTCAATTTTACCTTTTAGCAAATTTGAATGCCTTATCCAAATGAGTCTTCAGTCGAAAATCGGCTTGTTCTTGATGGATGATTTTGCTATATTACTCATTAAAAATGTTAATGGACCTTCGAAATCAGTTTTTTTTTTTTTCTGTTAAAAGGTTTTTGAAAGTTGCATTTTGTCAGCTCTTTGCGGTCGCACGTACCCATATCTTGAATGGTGAATGAGAGGGTTAGGACTACCCCGACTGGGAAGTCCAACGTTCGGAGAAATAAAAATGAGTGTTTTTTAGACCACACGTCTGAAATAAAACTTCTTTAGCTCCATCTATATATATATGATTAGTTTATACATATTAATATATCAATTTTCTTCAATAATTTACTGGCTATGAGAGGAAGAGAGCAAGAAAGTGGACGTGCGCGCTTCTCTCTTACAATAGGCCACGGTTGTCACTTACAAAATAAACTCAAATTATTTTATTTGTTTTTGCACAAAATGCACCAGCTGCTAGAAGTCATAGGATCATTTACCTTTTTTTCTTATAACAAACCTTTAACAAATTAGAGTATCATGTCTGTATATAAATAATATGATTAATTATTATTATTCACAATCTGTCAAAAGAAGAAAATGAGTGCATTCTGTAATTTTTTGAACAGCGAATAAAACAGTTTTATATGGATGGTGATGAAGCATTGCTATGCAAATAATACAATGCGTTCACTCAGAAGCATTTAAATGAGGTGATATCGAGTTCGCATTCTTGGTACATCTGCTCAAAAATTTACCATAACCAGATAAAAATTACCAAAACTCAATAAGCAAACAAAATTACCAAATTTGGTAAAAAATACAAAAGTGGCAACCTTGCAATAGGCGTGCACTATGTCTTAGATATATGAAGCGCAACTGGCTATGAGAGAATGAAAAGAAACTGGGTGCACGTACCTCTCTCTGTTGCTCCTACAGTGTGATACAGACAATAGGCCTGCACTGCAGTGATACCTCACTTTAGAGGCAGGTTATCCCACGGTTATACTCAAAATATCCCTTTTATGTTTACAAAATAAATAAATGCTGAATTCTTCAGTTTTCGGGAAACGTTCCTTCTTCGAGGCACTTTTGCATAGTCGTCATGAACAGGTCTGGTCTCCTTTTTATAGTCCTGGGGCCTTCCTGTCGCCTATCTTAATGCATGCCTGAAACAGCTCATCCTGAGTAATTAGTGTAATGTCCGTTGCCCTAACCTCTCTCACGATGGTGCACATAGTAGTTGGTGTTCGCGGGAAAAGATGCTCCATTATGGATTTCAGTATTTTTGGACATGTTATGGACATGCTGTGATGTGTCCTTACTGTGCATTCAATATTGGTACGCGTGTCTATGGAAATTACAAAAAATATTTTGCATTTTACGATTTCAATTTATGTACATGTATTATTATAAAACTTCATTGATTCATCATTCAGTGTTTGTAAATCAGCAAATAAATTTTGGAATTTGCGATTGTGAAGTGGTGTTTGAAAAATGCACCTATTGACTTGGTAAAATGTGCCAAACAATCTCGCAAATCATTACAAGTAAAATAAGCTCGAATTAATACTTCCAATCTCAAGATTCAACAAAAAGAATTTTGTATTCTTCGCCGTTTTCAATGTGAAATTACGAATTTCTGTATCAATCCAAGAATATATCGTCGTGATTTGCGAGAAATATATAATTCGTAAATTGCAACTCAAAATTTTGCAATTGGTAATTTTTCAATTCCTTCCATGGCTCTCAGCAGAACCGCAGACAACTTTAATTGTCGTTGTGCAGAGGGCAAAGATACCTCGGTTATCTTTCTTCGCTATTGTCGTGGCTTTGTTCGGATCAGGTGGCAGATCTTCGGTGCTGATGCGGTGCTTATACTGTAAGCTCCTCATCGCTCAGCTTTCTTAGGAAGTCGATGAAATTCCAGTCTAATAGGTGATACAGTTTGATACCGGAGAGGCTTCCCGGAAGTACAATGGACCAATTGCGGCTGATTGAGTGATTGCTCCAAGACAGCGTTTCCTAACCTGTAAAAAAAACTTTTGCACAAACTTGTGGTAAACCAAATTGATCTGTTGCGATCGGTGTATGTCAGACTCCTCCTGTAACTGTGCAAACGTTCAAAAAGTCTCGCACAAAAACCACGAAAACCTTTGTCAGACTTGCATATCCTCCAACCTTATGTCCGGTGCAGCCCAGCACCAAGTGTATAAGAGACTGTCAGCGGGGCCGATACCAAGGAGCCATCCCCTTCGCTTGCAAACTCACCTAATTCAACTTCAACAAAGTGGTGATTCAAACTTGACTTGCATGAAAGGACAATGTCGCCATAAAACCCGAACAGTACCATCTTCGACTGTGGCACATAAAAACGGCGTTTCCTTGAGAGCTTATAGCTTTCTTTGGCAATCGGACGAGACAAAACGGATCAGTAATTACGGAAAAGCAACTATATTCATTTCGCCATCAGCCCCAGAGGACGTTGTCATCTCCGCACAATGTTGGGAATATATAGGATGATAAGGATGTCGCCGATTTCCAAAGCAAATAAAAACCAAGAGTCTGTGTGTTTTTCGTGCAATCTTCATCCTCTTTATTCCTGCTTGTCCGGCTTTCTCATCATGTTTCGGTACGTCCTTATTTGTGTGCAGAAAGGCGAATTTATTTGTCTACTATACGGACCGGTCCGTCGGTCGTCGCGTCGCAACGCGTGTAGATGAGATCTTCTTTTGATGAACGACTATTTATCAAGGAGGCAGTGAGAGTGCTGGTAGCCGTTATGCAACCAAACCATCTCCGCACACAGTTTATAACCTCCGATAACAAGGAGCACCTCCTTAGCAGTGCATGTACACTTGTACACTTGTGCAGGAGTATCATGGTCTAATTGTGTTCCTTCTTCGGTCGTCGTGGCTTTGTTTGAGTCGTTCACAAGTTCTTATTTCCGATTTTCTTTTAAACGCTTTCAAGTCCGCTCTTTTGTGGTATATGTGAGTGTGACTACTGTGCTGAGTGCACATGGGGCAATTCAAATGGATGCACTGCACCGCACATGCATACTCGTATATATCAGTCGGGAAGAAAATCGTCTTCCGAGGCAGGACATCAGCAGCGAGGAAGGAAATCTCATTTCTTTTCATTTAGTTTTTTCTTCACTTTATTCGAGACTGAGAGTATATGTATTCCGTTCCCTTTATGCAATCAGTGATATAATATCCTAAGTTGATTGTGTGTACTCTTGGGTTAGACTGTTTTGCTCAAAGGAAATGCGATAGTCCCCCGGGCCCCCAGAGATGCCATGTGAACGCCAATGTTAAGGATTCAGGTGAATGTAGCTACGAGTAGTTGTGCCATTATCACGCTTCATCTTGGTTCCCGTTCAGTTCGTTTAAGCGCGGAAGCGATTTTCTTTTCCTTTTTTTCTTGAATTAATTATGGATAGGAGCAGATAAGGGCGGTTTGCGTGCGCCAGTTGGACAAAACAATTCTCGCTTTAAAAGGAATCTACCACACACACGCTTCCAACTTAATGAAACTTGAATTTCAATACTCTCTCTCTCTCTCTCTCTGGTATGGGACGACGCGACGACGACATCATGTGCATAAGATGGTCCTACGTCCTACCAATGACACGAGAGTGAGCAAATATTCAGGAGTACATTATAAAGGATATCGTATGCTGGCAAATGCTGTAAATTTACACCAGCCTGCTGTGGGTTGCGACACGTATAGCTACTTTGCATACGAGGACAATATCAGACAGAGGTAAATAAAACGTTCCGAATTGTTTGGGAATTTGTTGACACAGGGTATGGGCAATTCATCGAGAGGATAATACACTGGAAAGTAGTGCACAGACAAATAGCGTTGCAGATTACACGTACTTTTATGTCAATCTTACAGGTGTTTTGTGTGCGACGACAGATGAAAGGGTTCGTCCCTGGAATTGGGTTATTCACTTGTAAAATGTGAGACACAGATGCAAAAGTTCTTGGGAAATAGTTGACCAAAACGAGATGGGTTTGTTTCTTCGAATGTTCATCAGAGTTATAGCATGAACGGTTGTGGCGGGAGACCCCAAGGACTGAAGGCAAATCTCGGTGTGTCCCAATTGACAGAACTTTGAAATTAATAATTGTCGATACTGTTACCGGGGGTAACCGTACTGGAGTCTGTCTTCGGTAGGCAGGCAGTGGTTCCATCGCCGAACCAGGTGTGGGAATTTGATAAATGCATCCACTCAGACCATGTGACATTGCTTCGGAATAAATACGAAACTCAGTTGCTGGGTTTATGGTCCTTCGGATCATATGTGTAAAACTCCCGAAAGAAATTCTAACACCGAAACTACCTGCGCGGACGCCAACTCGGGAAACCGCCCTTCCTGGTCAGATAAAAAAAGTGATATGAACTCAATTTGCCTGTCACATCCGCTGAGATATGTCTCGCTCGCATCAGCCCACCCAAGCAGGAGGGATTTCCCTGTTCTCTCTCAGATGATCGTCGGCGTCCTTGGACATTATGGTGCTCGCAAATATTGTGTCTATATCGATGGATGGTTTTTATTTTTGAGGCGAATTGGAGATATAAAACATATCCACCCAACGAGCAGTTCATGCATGGGTGACATTTAGGAAGCGCTACGGTATGATCCATAGGCCGATGCACTCAGATCTTACCAGAAACGAATGAGTACTTGTGAAATATTGACCTGTGACGAGAACTGACAAGTATTGCCCTCTGAAGTAGGTGCTACTAATACTAGTGCACTTTGAGCTCAAAGGGCGGCTCGACGTTGAATAAATAAATGGAGTAAAACAAGCTGCAGCTTCCTCAGTTCTCGGTAGATTGCAGCTTATTGGCTTGGATCTGCGACTGGGAGAAATCCCAATACATTCAGAAAAATTCAATCGGGCTCACATCGCCACGATCTTGGTGGCCAATTGGCATCGCCTCTGCGAGAGATAACTATATACCCTCAAATGGACATCCTCATCGTAGCGCCTGCTGTGTGGCACGTAGCCCCGTCCTGCTGCAACCATGTGCCGTCTGGTCTACCCCCATTTGTGCCAAAATAAATCGGTTAACCTCGTTCTTTCACGCTCGCCGTTGATTGGGAACGTCATTTCGTCAATGGCGACCCAAAATCCGCAGCAAACAGTAACTTCTTGTGGATGCATTTTTACCTGGACCTCGTGTGGGTTTGCGTCGTCCGTTGTCCCATATATACACCAATTTTAATTGTTAACAAACTCAAATGCGCCTGGCCCCTGAAGATGATTTTGCGGCCAAAATTTGGGGGCATTCCAAACGCCCCGAAGACCAGTCATGAAATTTGAGCTCCCGAGTCAGTTGGATCTTGTCCCGAAGCAAAATTCACCAATGTTCAAGTCTGCGAGAGGCCGACTTCTAGTGCACAGCGAGGAATTGACTGCCTTGTGTTCCTTTTGTACGGTTGTTGGCTAAATGTTTACCGAACTGGTTAGTAAACCACAGTCGACTTTGAAGAACCGTAAATAGGGCGCAACACTGAATGCGAAGTCGTTACATAGTGAAATGTCAGTTCCATACAAGCTTTGCCCATGCCCACCAAATGACGGCAACATAACTAGCGCTCTTGCTTCAAAGCGAAAAAAAGTGTTACAAAATGCCAGCCATCTTGGATTTCTCCATAGAATGCTAGAGACACCTATTGGGCGAGAAGATTTGCTAAGTAAAGCCGGTTGAAATTCAAATTATTGCGGAATGCTTAACAATAGATGTGGCATCAAAAATGTGGTAGTTCAAATTTGTTAATAATAGATGGAACCAAACATATTTTAATAAAAAATCGTACTGTAGTGCATTTATTGCCCCATAAATTTCGTCTTTTTACATTTGTCTAATGCATAAAATAAAGGAACATATTTCTGTGGAAAATTTCCTTATTTGAAAGCTGAAAATTATTTATAGAAATAGGCTTTAAAATTTCAATGATTTCCGGTTATTTTTTTATTTTTATTTTTTGAATGATAGGAAAATTGGAATTTTGTTCAAGGAATAAAATATTTAGGCACTAAAGGCCACTTGAACCGAGTTACTGGATAACTAAAAAAACTTCTGAATAGCTAACCCAAGATAAACAAATAGACCTACCGCTTTGCATTGTTCCAATTCAAAATTAACCTTAGATTATATTTATTTTTCCAACACTACCAGCGCAAAAAAAGTGTGAATTGTCAAATAAATTCGAATTCTACGGAAGTAATAAAATCGGTAAAGTGGAGTATATCCACAGCGGTTATGCCATACTCATGGCTCCTAATTTCACGACGGCTGAAATAATCACCCCTATCGAGGTATCCGTTCGGAAAAAATTCCGATACGAAAGTCAAATGTGGTCGGAACTCAATTTGCGTTCGAAGTATCCGTTTCGGAACAGAATGAATAAAGCACATAAAGGCGTCCATTTCATATTAAAGTATTGCACAGCAATAAACATATTTTTTGAAAAACTTTATCGTAATTCTTGTACCGGATTTGGCGTAATAATACGTAAAACTCGAATCAGTTGCAGCAAGGAAAATATCACATTTGCTCAATAGAAAATGGCAATGCGAAAAGACTCCTGTCAAACTGTGCACAGCCTAAGTCTACGTATAACGCCATCTATCGGGTTGTAGCATTGATGGCAGCACAGCGCAATAATTTATTATTTAAAAAATGAAAATTTTTCTCGTTTTCCGGAAGTTTCCGAATTTTTGACAAAGAACTTTCTATTTTTGCATTCTTTTCGAATATTCGAAATATTCTTTCTGAAAAACCTTCTCCTGGCAATTACAACTTTAAAAAAAAATGTAATCCAAATCGCCCCAGCCGTTCTCAAATAATGAATTACCACATTCATACTACATACATTTTTCACACCATTTTTATATACCTACATAGATAAATAATTTGAAATATTTGGCGAGGATACTGTAGCCACCATCTTTGCTACTATAGAGATTTTTGACGAAATTTAATGTCGAACATAATTTATATCCTGAATGCAAAATTTATATCCTGAAGATTAAATTTAGCGAGGCAGTTTAGCAAAGCAGTATCCTGTTCGCTCGCTAAATTCTTAACTTCATATAGATGGGCCGATGACAAGTCTCCACTCATTTAGCTCGCGAAATAAATGTCCGGTACATTAAATCGAAGATAAATTTTGACAGAAGAAAAAGAAGGAAAGAGTTTGTATTGTGTTTACTTTGGATTTTGTTTTAGAGGAAGCCGAAAAACATTTGCATGATAAATAAAAGAAAAAGCAAAATCAAAAATTCCTTTTCATACGATGAAAAAACCAAAAAAAAACTTGCGGGGCTTGTTGAGAAATCAGAAATACCTATGGAGATTGCAAATAGGGTTTTACCCGACACGAAGGAACTGCCATGAACATAATATGGTGTCCCATCTACTATTTCATGTTTGATAATTTAGCGACCTTATCTTGGGTTTGGAGAAACGAAGTGGAGACTTGAGACGCTATAATTTAGCGCGAACAGGATACTAAGATTTAAGTACAAATGTTTTATTGAAAACAGTTGACAAACAAATTGCTACAAAAACAATGGTCATATAAATTTGCTGCAAAAACAATTGTTGCAAAAAATTGTAACAGCGTAAACATAAACGTCATCTATCATGAAGATGGCGTCGTAAAATCGCTTCATACAAAATGTATGGGAAAATGAATTTTCTTCATATTTTTTTTCGGGGATTTTCGGTAATTTTTTTTCGGTATTCTTCTTGAATCGAGTTAGTTCTGAATTCCTGATTTGGCTATGGATTTTAATTATAGCGCGCACCGTTCACTGTTGTCGTTTGACCAGCGGCGTTCTCGAAAAAAAAATGGCCCCGTCAACAGAGGCGATATTCTCGGCACAACGGGCGCTCCGGGGCCCGCCACTCTTGGCAACGTCTCGTGTTGTGCCAGTCTCTTCGAGGCGAGCGGCTAAACGTCGCATTGTTTCACCAGAAGGCGTTGGACGGCTAGGAAATCTGCGACGAAATTCACGTTGTGCCAAAGTCACCGACCGATTATTGCTCAAATAAATAGTCACCAATATTCCGCGTTCTGGAGCAGTGTAGCGTAACATTGTTTATTAACGTGTATTTCGCATGTGTTTACTACACAAATGTCAAAACAGAACTGCCAAGCGCAAAATTTATAGCATTTTCTGATAGGAGGATTACTTTTGCGCCACCTTGTATATTGAAAGCGTGACAAAGAAAAAAGCAAAACGAAACGAAAAAATAAATTATTCTTGTCCAATTTTTTCCGGAATTTATAGAGATATAGAGTTGAGACAAAGTAGATATTGTAGGCCTAGGCATCCTCTATAAGCCTGTGAAAAATGCATCAGAATATACTGAGCAGTTTCTAAGATTTTTACATTTAAATACATGCAGTCAAATTCAATCTTAGTCGAACAGAACTACACCAATTTTATTTATAAGATGATGATGAAATCAAAAAGGAATTTGATAAATGTATCGTGTTTTTTTTTTCAATTTTAAAGATTCTCAAGTACCCTCGATATGGAAATATGAGATGTTTTGAATTGTTTTAAGAATTTGGTTTAATTTGCCCTTTTCATAGGAGTCCCAAATTTACCAACTTTTTCTTTTTACTTTTCCATTTTTAATTCCTATTTGTGTTTGAGTTTGCATTTCTCACAAACGGCTAAGTTTTTTTTCATCTTTTCGGACAGATTATGTAATAGATTTATCCTTTTCAGTACCTTTTTTGACGCAAGCCCTGCATAACTAGTATGCATGGGAAAATGTTTTATAAATAAGAATATTTGGGAGGGTGTATAAAGGCTGTATAAATACTTATACAATGCATAGCTATATACAAGTGTTTAGACGCGTTTAGCTAATTCTAATAAATAAGGCTCTTAATGATTTAAGTTCTACTTAAAGAGTTATAGGCTACTTTTTTCAGGGCGTAAACCGTCACATAAGAGTTTATATAGCACTATGAGTCGTATCAGCAAACGGCCCTTAATGCTGTTGTCAAATAAGTTTGGTGCAAGTGGCCCTTAAAGTCTTTCAAAATATGACAAATTTAATCAAATCAGCGGCAACAATTTGCCATCAGTGCGGAGACCGCAGCCATTCCTAAGGCAATCTAGACAAAGACATTTTTACCACGATTTTTGGAGATTGTACAATATCCCAAGGAATCAGCAAATGCCATGGCAACTAAGGTAATTAGAGAAGTAATAGAGCCTGCGACTGCGACGCTTCAATACTGCGGAAGACGTCATCAAATCGGCGGCCATCCAGCAAACGCACAACTATTTGTGGAACTCTACAACAAAGGTATAAGAGAAGGGGTTTTTCCAAACCAATGGAAAAAGCAAAGTCTGGTTCGAAAGGGGAAAAGAACCACCACATGAACCGTTGTCGAACCGTCCCATATGTCTGCTAGGCACAATGGGCAAAATATTGGAGCGAATCATATGCAACCGATTGAAAGTGGCAATCATACAAAGGTTGCGGACTCTCAAGCCTTCTGTATGGGCTTAGAAAAGCCCGCTCTGCCGTTGGCACTGTACGGAGGGCAACTGCTGTCCTAGGAGTCTGAAAATATGATCCCCTAATAACTTTGAACGTTGAAAAGACTTCCAACTCAGTACCATCCCTCTAGATCTGTGACAAGCCGTGGGTTTTAACTAGAATAAAACTGAGCTACTACGAGCAACGGTTTGTGCTGATCGACACCGAAGACCCGGTGTAAAGCGGAACCAAGTATCAGGCAGAGTTCCACAAGGATCGGTATTAGGCCCAATCCTATGGAATATTGTTTATGATGCGGTTCGAAGACTTGAAATCCGAAAAGAGGGAAAAATCGTCGGCTTTGCTGAACTTTTGCACGGCCATACATACACCCAGCAAAGGCGTTGCTCCTATACCCAGTTCATTAAATTTTTGAGGGCATTCCCACACAAGTTTGGACCTAATGGTTTAGGGGTCTAGTGCTATAATAGCTGCAGGCTGTCTGACATTTAACCCATGGACACATCCATTTATGGCATGGATTTCATCCTGAAATATGCTCTACCATGAAGGAACTTCAGCAGCTGGAAGGAGTCAGGGAGATGAACCAAGTCCGCAATCGGAATCTCGCAGCAATGAAGCAGCTGCAAATGCAATGCGGTTGCATGCCGCACACCTAAGCCTGTGATTCTGTGACACCCTTGACGGCAGTCCCGCCAGGAATAGGGGAGGTTTTAGTCAGTAAGAATCTGACCCAACTGCTTCGCAAACAGGAGTAGTCACTTATGCATGAGTAGCTTTCTCCGGTGACGATATGTATGATTGTCAGCATGCCACCTGCTCGGGTGTGCATCAAAAGCAGAACTCCTCGTTCGAATTGTTGTGCACCAAAAAAAAATCGCATAATGCCTTAGTAACCGGAATGCAGATGGCGCTTTAAAGGCAGCGAACTATCTACATAGCTGACAAGGAAGAGCACCTCTCAACTAAGCACAATCAACAAATTCGACAAATTCAACTTGGCAAATGCAAATAACCACCCCACACTTAACTATGCGACTAATTCAATTCACACGACTCAATGGAGTGGCATTAATTTGCCCTAGAGAGCTCGTACAAGCCCGTTCCCTTTTCAAAATTCATTGCGATAACATATCGCCACAATTCGCCATTCAAATGTATTCAAACCTTGTACGACACTCCGCAAACGGTGGTGTGGAACTTCCCCCCCATTTGAATTTGAGGCAACATGTTCCCGCGATGTGTATCAATAATTCCAGTTTAATGGAACGGCATTTAAATGACGAAACGCTTCCTAAAGCCAAAGCCAACAACCCTCCGCATACGATTAGTTACACCCCTAACCCCGTCGGCTGATGTGAATTTCACCACTCGTCTGCGGGTGTATTACAGAGCTCAAACACTTGCCACTAATTACAAATGCGAAACAGAAAAAGCCGAGGAGCAGCGCGGTTACGATTTCTTTTACACCGGGTCCGGATTCATTCTCCGAGTCAACTCCGTAAGTATGCCATGCATGGAGGAATCTGCTACTTTGAGGAAGCACACAATCTGTACATTTGCTATTCCACTCCCTATGTTCATGACGATTTAATGGGGTGCGAATCCGCGATGAGTACCATCTCCAAAGTTTCAAATACAACGCTCGTGGTAGTGCCTGGTGCTTGGGCGTTTGCGTTTGCATGCAGCAGCTTCAGCGGATGAACCTGTGCAGGAGCCACGAATCTTAAGTAGACGGTACACCTTCCTGCCCCGAAGTGAAATCAGTGCTCTCTCGCACCTATATGGTGGGGGGGGGGGGGGGAAGGGGGAGGATATTATACATGTTGGCATGGCGGTCGGGGTGTGCGTGTATACATATCGTGGGATTCCGAGGCACGTCTTATTCCATATCTAGATTCGTTTGCCGCGGCAGCGAAAGAAGGATCGTGGTAATAAATTTTCGAGTGCCGTATTTGGGAAATCATTTGCGAAGACACAAGTACATCAATTACAGACGCACCACACTCGTGAGTGGAATTTTGACTCCCGGTATTTGGGATTACGTGATGACATTCTGATGTCATTGATGAATCTGCTTTGATCTGGGTATAAGCCGCTTAGCGGCTCACATTACAAGGCGCATTAGTTGCCAGTCACCGGCACTGTACGCGCTGTATATAGCTCAGCCCTGAAAGTCTGCTTGTGCGACAAATATATTGTATTGGTAAGCCACGTATGAAAACTCTTGATACCTCGATGATTGAAGATTTCCAAATGCTGTTCGCAAATCCTTCCGTTTCGCCACCCCGCACTCTGGTGGTGCAAGGGACATCTGGCTGCATCCTTACACAATGATTCACAATGATGTACATCATGCAATTTAAGTTTTTCCCACTCAGCATGGGTACGACTCAAGACGAATCGGATGGATGTTGCGACAGCAGCAAAAACCATGAGTCGTTCTACTGACGTGTAAAATGGAATCGGGGCAGTGCATGGGACCAGAGGGGGGGGGGGCTGGCTCCTGCAAACAATAATTTAGTGGTTTTGCGAACTCTCGTGTCCATTTGCAGTGAGATAAATGTACTTTTCGTGTGCCCGCAGTGGTCACGGGGAGCACCACTTCACGGCTCAAGTTTATTCTCCATCTGCTTGTGGGTTTGCATTTCAAGAGAGAACCTTTTTCATTTGCTATATACGAGCTTCGTGATTGGTGAAATTAAAAATGGTATAGATTCGCCCATGAGACTAAAAAAAGTGACTAAGTAGCAAATATTCATCGGATCGGATCGGATTCGGGTATCTTTTACGCCAGAGAATTCCTTACTGAAAACGCGAGTTAAGTCGACTGAAGGCGACAGCGGAACTCACTACCGGGGTTAGTAGCGTAGGCAGGATTTTTCAAGTGAAAACTTGTTTTGGCATTTTTGAGATGTGATAAAACCACTGAACTCGCGACACCAATGTTCTGTTACCAGTGTTCCCACACCAGTGTTCGCGTTGCCAATCACTTTTGACGAAAAAAATGCCTAACTTGAAAAAAAAGATGCCTTTTTTTAATCATTATATTAATACGTGAACATCAAAAGTTTTCGTACACTTTTTAAGTATTTATCATGAAATGAGGAGAATGAAACTTTATCATTCGAAAGGTGCTGTGCCACAGATGTGCACAAACCATAAATCGTGGGTATATGTCGCCATTAAGGCTGGTAAAATTAATTTATGAATTCCCATACAAATCAGGTAATTGAAAGGATTTTGGCGACGTTCAATTAGTCATAGTTACCATAGTAACGTATTCAAATATAAATCATCTTAGAATAGAACTTGTTTCCAATGGAGCAGCTCATTTACGTATTTTTTCGATATCTAGATGTCGCTCTAAAAAGATAAACAAGTACCGAAAATAATTGTGGTAGGCATTGACTTATTGTATATGGACTGCTAGTAGACAACTTCGCGTTGGTTCCAACATAAGCGCTAGCTCTCGTGGTTCGGAGCGGAATAAATTGGAAGCTCACATCTGACGTTTAAATTTCGTTGCAGATAGTTTTGCATATGACTGTGTTATTTCGATTAATTGAATAAAGATTTAAAATTAAAAAAATGAAGTTTTGTATAATTGGTTGCAATTTGCAATATGATTCAAGTTTCTCTGATATGATGAATTAAATTCTCATGTACTTGAATGTGATATTCTTGAAAATCATAAGTATTTATTGATCAGAAATGTGATTGAAATATACGCTAAAGTGTAATACATCATATTTCTAAAATTAATAATGAAAAACAACATAAAGAAGTAATTTACGAAAATTGTGCAATTTATGGGACAATGAAAACGATTTTTTATTCAAATTTTGTTGGTTCCATCTATTATTAATTATTTAAACTAGCACAATTTCGAGACGACCGTTTCACTTGGCAAATCCACTCACGCCCAATAGGTGGCTCTAGCATTCTATGGATAAATCCAAGATGGTTGTCATTTTGTTTCACTTATTTTTCGCATAGAACCACGAGCGCTAGTTATGTTGGCGTCATTTTCTGGGCAGAGGTTGTATGCAAGTGACATTTCACTAGCAGTCCATATATAATAAGTCAATGGTTTTTAAGTATTATATTGTGCATACTTATAAAAGGAATGGTCGATTTTCTACCACAAGCGATACTAGTAATATATAATGCCTATAATATTTTTGTTTGGTAAAGCGGAACAATGAATTAAAAACTATACACAAACAAAAATAAACAAAAACAATTTTTATTTAAACAACAAACAGCTTTCAAATTTGTTTTCAATTTCATTCACCTACTGGAAGTGGAAGCTGGAATTAATTTTTAGGAATGACAGATAGAGTGTTCGGAAAATGGACAGAGGTTGAAGGTGGAAACACATTCTTTAAGACCGAGGTTACATATAATTTGTTTTTTGTTTGGCAAAGATTTTTTAAAAATATTTTAATATAAAAAAATGCCTTTTTGAAAAAAAAAAAATATAAACAAGTATAAGGCATGAAAAAGCCTTGACATTTTTTTTTGTAGTAGAGGTTTATAATAATGAATAAAAAAACACTGAATTTAAAAGTATTTCCTACACAATAAAATATTTCCTGACGATTCAAAAAATACACACGTAATTGTTCAATTGTTTTCACTTATGTCGGCACTACCGATCCCGGTGTGCAGTTTTTTTTTTTTTTTTTGAGGCTTAATTTTGTGAGGAAGTGTTCCTCAATGGAGATCATTAAAGAATTTTTCTCGGCTCGAGGGGGATTGGCGCATCCATGTAGCGATCCATTAAAGCAGCATGTTCCAAAGTGTGCTCCGCGAACGGTATCCAAGTGCTCCGAAAAATAAAATAAAAAAATATCAAAATTCCATTACACTAGTTAATTTTGTGCATAAACTAACTATTAAATAGACTGACAGCTCCAGTCAAAAAAGAGAAATTGCCTACAAACTGAATTTGACCTTGGATGTAGCCCAGTTTGAATTAATGTATTTGTGTGCTTAGGTATGTTAATCAAAAGGGACTCACTAATACTTGAAGAAATCAGCCTACCTGCCTGAGGTGGACTCTCATTTCAATATCAAGGGCTGTGTTGTAAACCATAGTTTTTCTTAGTTCTAGGTTGACATTTTGCGATACTTTTTTTATATAAATATTTGTTCGATTTTCTTATAATTGAAGAGAAATTAATGTTCAAATTACAGGATATAAGGAAAAGGAATATTTTTTAGGTTATTTTATATTGAATTTTGGATAGATAGACATAATTATTATGATATCGATATAAATAAATTGTTTGCATGTTCGCCATAGAATTTCGTTGAAGTTTCGCAACCAATTTCTCCTTTTACATTCCCATTTTTGTAATGATCGATTTGGTGAAACTATTAACTACAGTATTAAACGAGACTGACAACTGTTCTGTCACTTAAAAAAGTTTAACAAAAATTACAAACAAAAAATCAAGTAAAAAAAATCGTCAGTTTCCTAGAAAACAAATTGTGAAAAAACAATAATAAATGTGCAGTCATCATTTTGCAACTTTATTTTACTTTTCACATAAATAATGACATTATTTTCATTCATAAAATGTCAACAAAAAACTTTTCAGTTGTGTTTTTTTTTATTAAAAACAAGCACTATTCATGTTCTTGGTTGAAGTAGTTGTTTTCAAATGGAATTTAATTATTTATCTCAATTATTTAAAATGTTTTAATAAATTTTAATTGTTTTTTTGCTATTAAATGGGATCTTCATGAAAAGATTAAAACTCAAAAATTAGGGCAGTCTTATTTGAATAAGCTTCGTGAGTGGACGTATAAAGATGTGGTTGATTTATAAATAAAAAGAATTATTTGAGTTTGACATTGAAACTTCATTTTGATTATTTTGGTGTGTTTATAAATTTTGGGTATTCCACTAACATATTTTTTCCCCAAAAACAGACACATTAATTGTAGGAACAAAAATATCGTCATTTATTTCAACGAATGAATTTTTCACACTTATTCCTTTATTTATTTATGTTGATTACATTCGCTATTTTAAATTTTGCAGAATAGAATAGAAATGTTATCGTGGTGCAATAAAACAACGAATTTAAACTCTCAGAACGCATCCATCAGCTGATAGCACTCACGAAATACACTAAATCTCAGTCAGTGTTCCTAGCACTCTCTCTTTATTTTTCCCACGAAGCGTGTTCATTTTTCCCTTTTCACTAAACTCAAATTACCTCTTTTCAGTATAAAAATCGCAGTTTGCTAACATTATAATCATTATTTTAGGAACTGCAAATTATTGTTAAAGGCAAATATCCTTTTTATGTTAATTAAGTGCGTTGATGTTCATGGTGAAATGTAGTTTGAATGTTTTCTTGTCAGATTGTTGATATTCCCAAAATTTTGATGTTTTTCCTTTTACGCATGGAAATTTTACCGAAAATAGAAATTCCCACAAAAAGGTAGCTAGAGATACCCCAACGTAGCAACACTGCTGAGTGCCAGTAGTTTATTACAACTCCCGCCATTATATAGACCGATTTTTCCCTGCTAGACTTTTTTTGAATGTAATAGGATGGAACTTTCGCTATCTACCGATGCCCTTAAAGCCAACATAACCAATGCCATCCCCCTGATTCAAGCGGATCTATGTGGTAGGGTCATTAAAAATGTAAACTCTTAGATCCGCTCCACTGTAAGAAGCCAGCATTAGATCGATTTTATATAATGGCACACATGAACCGTTAAAATAAAAAAGGAATATCGCACATACCCCACACACAGCTCGTTCCATTCCATTGCAACGTTGACCCGTTCTTATTGAAAGACCCTTACAATTGAGTTAATTATATGACTGGACTTGAGGTTCAATCAACAAAAATGTTGACAGCAGGAAATGTCCTTGTTTGTGACTGCAAATTGTATTAGTCGCACTACTATTCCACCAGCAGCCAAACGTAGAGGATTTCCTTTAGAAAATGTTGCCCCAATAATCGAATTGCACTGCACCGTCATCGATAAGCCTTTAACAATTATTCCCATTTGCCTTTCACTGTTTGTTTGTTGTGTGTGTATTGCTCACGTAATTAAGGAATGAGAACGTTACTTCGGGCTCTTGAACGCCAGGGTTAACCTAACATTGTTGCATCGCTTTCTGTTATCATTATCACTATCACCATCATCGTCATTTTGTCTAGTAGCCGTTTGTTGGAATGTCCTTGTTGATATTTATTCAGTGAGGTGCTACAGGCATCTGCGAGTGAATTTCACTGCACAGCACGACCGACACTCTATATACGCTACACACTACAACTACAATCACGAGGGATATGTTAGATACACCGGACGATGTTGAAACGCATATACACGTGCAAACATTTGTCAAAACAATTCGAAAGCCCTTGCCGTTGCTGAGTAAGTCTTCTGCAGCAGCGCAACCTCCCTGCCGGCGACATTCTATATAATAATTGCAACGGAATTTGTCCACATAACCCCTTAAAATGTGGTGTGCTGTGGGTTTTTCCATTCCCAGGACCAACTGCCTTGGTTAGAGAGCAATAAATGTAATCTATTCTAGCATCGTCGTGCTTAAGGACAGACTTAAGTAACTCGGGCAACTTGTATTACGTCACATAAATGTTAATTAAAAGAAATTATACAAAGACTCTGTGGGTACAGGTGTAGGTGGATAGATATGTAAATCTGCTTACATACATCGATGAACGAATGTACGGAATGCCCCCGAGCCGATGACACGCCTACTCAACGGCGGGCTGTAGGTTAACTGCGAGTTGTAGCCTAATTAGGTTTTCTTACAACGACGACGACACTACGCACGGAGAAGCGGATCTCGCGGTTATCGCTTGTAAGTGGTGAATCCTTAAGGATGGCAGAGGGGCGGGAGAAGTATAAAATTTGAACAGAGTAGAGTAGTTTCCCCAGATTAATTTGTCTTGTTTTTTTGGGGTATAAGTATGGCAATTCCTTAAAGGTGCGTGCAAGTCGTCCTTTCAACCAATCAGTGGCTGTGGCTCTTGCATAGAAGAATGTAACATTTGTAATTCGCGTATCCTGAGGATTGGCGTTGATTCGTGAACCTTAGCTGGCATTAGCTGAATTGCCAAAGGATGCTCTCCGAAATTCAGGACTGTTCTGGATACGTAATTAGGTCTCGACCCCGTTCGCATTTATTTAAAAAACAAAAACATTTAATTAGGTTTGTAAGATCGTCACAAAAGACCAGTCACTACAGCTGGCCCACCGACATCCTCTAAACCAATTGGCCCAGGCACTCGCATTTAAGGAAGTGGAGACATAATATAAAACCGGGAATTGGGAGGACCTGGAGCTGCCTGTAAAACATGTCGTCCCGTGGAGTAGAATGAATGGGTCAACCAAGCAGTTGGTCTTGGTGACCTTCAAGGGCAATCACAAGATCGAAGAGCTTTTCGCCTTTGAAGCTACCCATAATGGGTTGTACAAAACGACGACAACGACCTAGTTCGAAGGAAGCCGTCCTGCAAGAACGAGCCGTACCAAACAGCAGCGTTGCCAATTCGCTGCAAATGTTTTTGTTTTTATTTAAATCTACTGCCATAAAAGTGTAGAACGCTTGTATGCACATCTAGACTGAAAAAATGTTTCCCTTTTACCAGAAACTATAACAACAAAATTAATGAATCAATGAATTCTATTTTATTCAAATTAATTTTGTATTGTTTGTGTTAATTTATGTTATTTATCTTGTTTGCTTTTCTTTTAAGTCTACTGCAAAAAAATCAAATCTATTGCGAAAAACTATTCCTAAAGTGGCAACGTTGCCAAGCAATGTTACAGACTGCCCGCGAGCTTAACGAACAAAGAAGAAGGAAGGAACAACGACTTCGCAAAGGGAAAAGAAAGAGCACCAGAAATGGAAGGTGCCACTGCAGACGATCTACCAAAGGACTACAAGACCCGAACAGAAGCCTGCAGAGATAAAAATGGGTAGTAGTATATTCCCACAGTTGGAGCTGGGGAGTTGGAAAGAGCACTGTTCTGCAGACTGTTAAATGGTGTAACCGACCTACAACCCGCTGTCAGAGTGATCTGTTCAGTCTGGACGATTATGGCCGAAAGTTATGTCCACCTGACTGACCTACCCGAAGTGAGCAAAGCGACTAAAGTCGAACAAAATTGCAAGAGCGGATGGTCAACCGGCTTTTCAAAACAGCGGAAGTTAGCTCGGTAAGGAGTATTTGCACCAAATTATCTGTAAAATTTGACGTGAGCATGGCTGACCAATGAAACCTGAACATCGTGGGCGGTCAGCTCCATCCACACGACAGAAGATGATCTAAATTGCGCCGACGACAGAGGAATAATTGTGCTGAATGTCGCATGTAAGATCTCGTCGCCTTAAACCTTTCCCCAACAACTAGATATCAATGCCCGTTTTAGGCCCGGAAAGTCTACCATCGACCAAAATTTTCTTAGATCTTAGAAAAAAAAAAACAGAAATTTCAGATCGACACACATGATTTTTTTATCGACGTTTTATCAACACCCATTACTAGCCTATGTAGGGACGAGCAGTACAAGGCCATGTAACGGGTTCGGCATTCCTGTCAAACTCATTCGTCTTTGCGAGATGGCGGGGGATAAAGCTCACTGCTTTGTCAAAGATAGGAAGAACATCACCGATCTCTTCGATGTCGAAAAAGGTTCGAAACAATACGCCCCGCTATCGTGTAAATTCTCAAACATCATCCTTGAAGGAATTGTACGAAAATCACAGGACAGAGGTACAACTTTTCAAGTCTTTACAACTGCCTGCGTGTTCTGACAATATTGATATTTTCGGAAGATCGCAACGAGCTGTCAGTGGCGCATTTGAAAGTATTGAAACGGAGACTGCGAAAATGTGTCTGGTTGTCAACATGAAAGGACTTGGCATGGATGACAAAACGTGACGATGGACGGATACAAAATCGAAGTAGTTCAAGACATTGGACCTTGCAAATAATCATTTTTAACCCCCACCTTATATATTTTGTAGGTCAAAATATGAAATTTTGGAAGGAGCATTTTGACATTGTGAGCTCAAATAAATTAGCCTGGACACTATAAAAGATTATTAGTATCGCGCCTTGTTTATATGGGGTCTCTATACAATACCACTTCGCAAAAGTCAGCGCAGCGATCAATCAAAGAATCATTGTATAAACTCAGGTGCGATATCGGAAACTCCATTTTTATGGGAAGGAGGATATGGAATTGACAATCGGCTAATGTTGTCCCTCACGAAAATTGGATCGCCAACAGATGGCGTTAGATCTCAGTTTTTCATTTGACAACTGAGTAGTAGGTATATTCGATCTTCCCACATTGACGATTGATGTATACGAAGCGTTATCGATATAGTGAGCAAATTATTGCTGGTTCTTCACTTTTAAATAGACGAAAGTTTGCATTTTCCAAATGTGAGGTTAACGGCACATCAAATCTGGAGTTGCATCAACACAAATTCCCTTTATTCGTCGACTACTTTGCTGTGATTTGATAATGTTAAGTTATTTATTCACATGGAGAACAAATTTCAATGACAAGCTTTTTATTTGTCAATGGCCAATTTGTGTTTAATGCAATTGTTTGACAGTTGTGACATTTTTCAATCGTACTTTTCCTTTTAAGACGATCAAACATTTGAGCTCGCAATAAATATACATGACGGGGGCTAATCTACTTGCGAATGAAAGGGATTAACATCGAGCACAAAGGCGTTTTCCTTTTTTAGTTTAGAGCAGAACCTAAACTGTTATGCAAAAAGTACGTGCTTCTTTTTTAGCTCAGACATATCAGAGTTCAGAATTTGTGTTTTTTTTTTCGTTCAGAGCATGATCAGAGCGCGCTCTATGCGCTCAGAATAAATTGACTGAGCTGAGTGAAGAGCTGATTACACACTTACAGTAAAATTTAACAGAAAACAAAAAAAAAAAAAACAGGATAAGCAAAATAGTTGAACTGGCGGACGAACCTTGTTGTTCTGCAACGGAAGGTTAACCAATTTAATAAATATAACAATTGATAACTATTCAATTTATACATAATACTTTATTACAAGTGACAGCTAGAACGATCTGAGCATGCTCGGCTCAGGGCGCACTCATAATGCTAGAGTTCAGTTCAGTGATCAGCTCTGAACTAAATTGAAACTCCAAATGAACAAGTCGGTTTATTATGCTAATATGGGTGGCGCGTTTTCGCATAAAGAAACAGCCGATCATATGAATGCAGATAGTGTAGTAAGAGCCAGCGTTGCCGATGAAAATTTTCAAAAAGGGGAATAAAAAAATAAAATGAGGGGCCCGAGACAAAACAAATTGGCCTCCACATAAAATACCTACAAATATAGCGAAAAAAAAAAATTTATTTATAACAAAAGCAGAAAAAAACAAATGTATTCATTACGAAACTCATTTTTCATATTTTTCCATTCTTTTTCGTTCAATAAAGAATCAAATCTCACTTACACTAAAAAAAGGTACTATTTGATCATTTCTAAAAAAGTGTGGGTCTCGGATGAAAAAATGCAACGCTGGTAAGTGCCGTACACCCAGTGATGCCAACCGAGGCTTTTTCATACCTTTTTGGCTAAGACTTTAAGACTGTTTTTTATTTTTAAAAACATCTTTTTTCTGTTTCGATTTTTTTTCTAATTGGACTAAAACTATGTTTGTTTTGTGCAATACTTTGTACCTAATTATGAAAGTAAAATGACACGAATTTTGTTCCTATTAAGAATTTCTTCTGTGATTTATAATTTATGTTTTTTTGTGGAAATAAAAATTGTTTTTGTTTATTTTTTTTATGTTTTGTGTTTAAATTTTTGATTTATCGTTCCAGTTTACCTGAAAAAATATTTTAAGCGTTATTTTATGCAAAAGGTACTTATTTTTTTTGTCAAAATTGGTTGGCAACGCTGCGCACACCGTTCACATAATGATCCAGATCAACGTAGCTTCAATTGATGTGAAGAGCGAAGAATACGTGTGCCACATTTCATTTAAATTCGAGCTGCATTTGGCTATGAATCCACACTTTGAATACCATCTGTCAGCATTGCAATTCATTTCGTTCTCAACGGAAACGCCTAGATTGGGCTGTGCAGGAGGAAGAGTAAAATTACCTGTGACACCAAATTCATTCCGGTCGCTTCTGTATGAAGATGCACCGCAATCGCGCCATTTCCTAGCACACGCACCCAACATTACAAAAGCTGCTGCAAATCCAAGAACAAATCCACCATCGTGCAGGAGCTCTATTGCCGCAATTGACTGCAGATCATAAGTTCCTTAAGATTTGGCCGATTGCCAATTCTCACACCGTCATATGTTGCAAACCCGGGGAATACGCACAAATATGCGCAGGACGCCATGACATATGTGTGGCATTACGGACAGCCGACTTATTCATCACAATCAATCGCAATCCGAAATGGCCGTAAATTACGCAGGTCTTACTTCTTGGGAACAGAAAGCCGACCCGCAAATCCATGAAGTCATAACTATGCATTGACCTTAATTTAATTGCAAAAGAGTCTTATTCCTTCCATAGAGAGGCTCGACTTTCGAAAGGGATATTAATGATTTAATCAATTTTGGGCAGCAAGAAGTTCGCCAGTTAATTATTGAATAAAAATAAAAAAATCATACTGCTGACAGCGGGTTGCTCACTGTCTCCGCCGTTTTACGGAGGTGTTCACTTTCCGAATCCCCTACTGATTACCACTGCGTGTAAACCGCTTTTTGTAACTCTGCTGGTAAATATCTACTTCCTCTCCAAAGTCCTTATAGTTCAGAGTATATCCATTAATTAATGTTATAGTTTTCCATCTCAATTAGGAATTGTAAAAGGTCGCTCTTTAAATCATTTTTTTTTTAAAACTTTGTGTCGCAAACATTTTTAACCCCCAACTTCACACCAACCAACATTGTATGGTGTTTTCTGCAAGTCAACGTACCTAACCACGTTTTGAATTTTAAACACAAAGCGAACAACGCCTTGTTATCAATTTTTCTATTCAAAAAATTGCATTTTGCCCGTGGATACTATTTCAGACCGAACTCAGTTAAATTTTTACCAAATAACTCTGCCAAAATAAAATTTTATTACCTTAGAACGGAATAAATTGGACAACAGTGTAACCAGCAGCTCTTTTTTCTTTTCTTTTTTTTTTCTAATTTTCCTTTGTGTCACAGTAAAATGCAAAATCAGACACGATGCAAAACAAATTACGAAAATCCGCAAAACACCAAACACAAATCACTGTATCGATTGGAGTGTCCATTATCTATGTTTTCGAATGGCTGTATATCCGGGTGGCGGCTCCTCTAATCAGGACACGTCGCCATCGAAAAAAGAACGACAAATAAACCAAACAGATAAAAATCCAATTGACCCGTTGGTGTTCGCATTGTACTCGTGTACCAGCGATGAACAAAAGGTCGACCGGTTTTTCTTTAATACAAAGTTCCGCTTTGTTCAACCCCGAATTTAATGTTCATTTAGTTTGCTACATATTGGACATTTGTTATTCAACATGTGTTGCTCTGTGCTGGCATTGTGAGCGCCACCTACACGTGTACTACATCGCATTCCTTGGGCACGGGTTTAAAATAAATCTCTCAAATTCCACCATTCCTCAAGACGGAATGAAATCGATCCGAAAATCGGCTTGATGGTCTTTGCAAATTTTGTATCTTGCGGCCTCTGGATGCACTGAAAGGCATCAAGAAGGACATCAATTCGCAATCGCTTCGTTCAGGTGGGTTTTTCTTCTTCTTTTTGTACTTTTTTTTTTTTTTTCTTGTTCCTGGCGAGGAGTCAAACGTCCTGCATCTAGCGAACACATTCTGTCGAATTCAATATTCGAGAATCGATTTTAAATTGTCCATTCATACGATTGTCCGTTCCATTGGCGCCCGAAAGGCAATGAATGCAGGATGTTGGTTATTGTCTCCCGAAAAGAAGAAAATTTCACTCCTTCACACGGGCCGGCCGGCCTGAAGGCCAAGGGATTCTGCTCCTGATGCTTCTTTGTGCATTAGGTAGTGAAGTCACGTCCAGCACAACCAGGTTTATACCTCGATACTTATAAAAAATTGAGCAGTCGATGTGTGGAGAGAGAACGGTTTTTTTTTCTAGAGCATAGACCGGGCCTGTTGTGTACTACCTAAGCTCATGTTTCCAGTTCCTAGGGTCCTGCCGTGCTGTGAGTGATGGCCGGGGGTAACCCCAACCCCGACCTGTTTTTAGATTTGTCCGGCTGCCGCAGTTTTCGCCATTCCACTGGGACCGGCTTCTTTAGAGAAACTCAATTCGTTTGTGTTTCGTTTGTGCTCCAGAATGTTGTTTCGCAATTTTTATCGAATTCCGTCAGAGGAGCTGATTCCGAGAGGCGTATATACCAGAGGGTGGCTATAGAGTTGGCATTTGATGCCGCAGACGTAACAACTGCCGGAGTAAATATTTCAACTGATGCGTACAGCCATAACCTTAACATTGTTTCGTTATCTGTTGGCTTTAATTATTTACAATAGTTGTTTGCCCAATAAAATACAATTGCGTCCATCCCCCCAAATAGGAAAGCGAAATCTCTTTCGAACCCATGTTAGGGAAACAATTCATTTAATTGATTGTTTTGTGTTTCTCCCACTAGCTGTACAAGGGGTCGCGCTATCGCTCCGGAGGAATTGATTCCCCTTACCTGGCTGGCTGCGGAGGACTATAACCTTTTCAGTCGAAAAATAATATGAGCTCTGAAATATTAAAAGTAGTCTCATGCGAATGGATGCGGGACAGATGTAATAATATTTGAGGATTGTTACCTGAATATTAGAGCAGCATATGTACCTACACCGGATACTCATAGTTTGGCTAAAGTAGGCAATTTGTATGTATTGTGTTGGTGGTGGCTTCATTAAGTTTTAGCGGTTAATTCCATACATGAAAGTGTAACTATTTCAAGTAGAACTAATGGACGCGTTGGGACTATATTTTAGTGAATCAAATGCTGCCAATGGATTCCACACATAGTAGCGCCGAATAATTTAATAATGCATGCGGAATGCCGAAAGCTGTGGAATAATTTGGAATCTACTCTAAGGAGAGTGCCTGGCAATCACTAACCAATTTGCATAGACGATAGCAATGAATCCACGATTACGCTCTTCTAAATAAATGGAGAACATGGAGAAGACAGCGCTATAAATATTATATTTCGCCGCCATTAATATGGATAGAAAACAGAGTTGAAGGCGGTATTGATCCTTGGAGCGCACTCCAAGTTCCAACAAATTAGATTGCTTACTACATATATTCAGGCAAAGGTGGGAAACAATCTTAAATAATCATACTGAGGGCATTGATGTCAAAAAATGATTTAGACAACGAGCTGTCGTGTGATTTTTCAACATTTTCAAATTGTGCGAAACTTGTAAAGCCAACACCAGGAGCGGCACAATTTTCCAAAATTCTATGCAACTGCATGGCAGAGAACAAAGAGCTGTCATTGGTTCGTTGGCAGCTGTCACTGGATGAAGAAAAAAGGGTTTACTGGTGAATTAGTGCAAAAATGAAAGGACAAACAACGTCGAAAACTCGGATAGAACATCACTATAGACATAGACAGCTACTTTGAGGTAGTGAGGGACTTTGTGTTAATTTTGACGCTATTATAATGAAAAAGGGGAAAACGAAGGGTAATCTTTAAAAAAAATAAAAAATCTTTGTAAATATTGAAATTGTTTAGAAGTAAAATTAAAACACATTTTCATTATATAAACGAATTTCAAAGTCTACTCAAACGTTTACGTAAGATTTTTTGGGCATCTGAATGCATTCACTCGTTTTGTCATTGGCCGCATTCAAGAATCTAGTTATCTTAAGTCGACTAAATTGGTCTGGATGTGATGTAACCTGAACGCAAAAACTAGATTGGTCGGGAACGTCACTTTTCCTACGTCATCCACATACACGAACTGTCAACTTAGTACTCAGTCACGAATTTCTTGACTAGATTCGTCGGCTACCCCTCCATAAACGTCAACTCAAACAGCTGCTCATATGACCGATTTCCCCCACTTAAAACCGAGGTATATCTAGTTAGACAGCTGTCAGACTTACTAAACTAGATAATTGAACGTCCCCATTTTTTCTAATAGAAAAGGAAATCATTTCAAATTCAAACTGTTTTATGATCCAGTGATATGTATATTTGTATGTTAAATATTTATTTTAGGCTTGTTAAAGTTGCATTTACAACATCACACATTTCTAACACGAATTATTAAAAGGACGGCCCAATACCAAATAGCCGACTGACAGTATCACCTAACACGCAAAAATGCGTAACACGTATTTTGGTCGGCCATCTTATTTATGTGGTAGAAATTATGGGAAAGCTGTGCATCAAATTCCGCCATTTGTTATGTCAATTAGAATCCGTGTGACATGCAAAAACATACAAAAATATGTGCTGCCAACCGCGACCAGCCGTGGGGAAATGTGATAGAGTTCGGGAATACCACATTTTTACATTACTGAATGCCATTGGCTAGTTATTATAAATTGTTAAAAGGCGAATAATTAGATGTGTTTGCTTAATTAAACTACTTACAGTGTTTTATCTTCTATGTAGTAGAAACATATTAGGACAAACATGGTTGCGTATTTTCCGCTTTTGAATATCGATTGCATGTGTAATTTTTACTTAAATAACTGAAGAAAATTTGTTTAGAATGTTTTAATTTTCGCTGAACCAATCTACATTGTTCATTTTTCATAAATATTTTAAGGAAATGTATACTTATTTCTACGAAAAATTACTATCCCCAGCCTTGCAGCTAGTGTTGTTAGTTTTTAAGATTAACCTGTACATTTATGTTTATTGGTTAATAAAAAATAATAATAATAAATTATATCCACACATAACGGATAATTAAAAATTTAACGGATAAAATTCTATGAACACTACCGACAACGTTTCCCACAGCGGTAGTGGTTCATATTTTTTTGCGAGCGTGTTGGTGAGGCGGAATTTTTGAAGTGACGTGACATTTGTCAATAGGTACGAATATCTAGGTTGGTGATCTCAGTATGGTTTTTATGTGCTATGCATGTTGATATTTTTATAGTGATGGCTATCGAAATTTCGCTTTCCTATAAAACAAAATGCCTTCCGGAAGTAATAAACGGACAAATTACTTATTTATTTCATATTTTTGATTGATGAGTTGTTGGTTTAATGTATACTTAAACTAGAACTACTCTGATTTCAATCAGAAATACAAAAGGTTCAAGTATTTGCAGCAGGGTTCAGACTTTACTGCAATTGCAGTAGATCTACTGCAATATTAGGAAAAAAAATTAAATCTACTGCGCTCGACTGCAATTTATGTGAATTTTGGAAATCTTAAATCAAACTTGAATATATTTACACATTTTCGTTTCTTAGTATATTTACATAAGCCCATTGCAAATAATCAGTTATTGGAAGCACTGTTTATTGATTCTGCAATCTGTTACAATATATTTTAAACGAAAATGTGCATGCCTTCTTGTATTCACTGTATTTGCCTTGCATGAACTGATACTGAAGTCAAGTCTCAAGTGTGTCTTTCTCTGTTTCTAAATTTATTGTTGTTGTTGTTCTGCTCTGCTGTCGGCTGTCTAAAACTAATACATTTTAAAAAAAATATTTGACTTAATTTTAATCAAATTTTTTCTACTGCAAAAAAAAGTGAATCTACAGCACTTTTTTTAAGATTTACGGCGAAATTTTACAACTGAAGTCCGAATCCTGGTTTGCAGGAATGTTGGTAGCCGGAACTTGAGTTTATTTCCGTTTTACGTATTTATAATTATGGGTAGTACATCCATGACACTTTAGGCGTCTGATTTGTGATCTCATTCTGACTCTGCCGACAAACGGATTTCTCTGTCCTGTTTTGTGCAAAAATACGCGTCGGTGAAGTTATAAATGTAACGGCGCGCCTCACTGAAGTATAAGCAGTAGTACTCACTACAAACATGCACAAATATTTCCCGTATTTGTCTAATACCAAACCCACTATAAGCCAAGGACGTACGAGTAGTTATCCGCCCGTGCAGGACTGAAATTTAAAACGCTCCTTAAAATTTTCCTATATACATTTGCTGTACAATTCAAAAGTTGGCTCTTAAATTTAGCTTCCTAAAACCGAAGGCCCCAACTTTAAACAAACGAGAATGAAGTTTAATTTGCCGGATTTTCAAAATGAAATTAAAAAGGGAATGCCATCAAAGTTTGGCCATACATTCTCGTAATACCCTCTTGTTAACCGATCGAATCTCATGCGATGCCCTCCGAAACGACAACAGCACTCCTATGGGGTGGAATTTGTTTTTACAAATTAAAAGTGAATTTAAACAACCGTAGGGTATAGAAGAGTGTCTGTGCCATATCTGTACACGTCCGCCCGCCACACCACATGACACGACATTGAAAATCCAATCTGTTCCACTGAGCTCTGTGTCTGTGCGATTGGAATTTAAGACGGAAATAAAGTCGACATTTCAACGGCACCACGTCACCCCCATGTGTAAAGTGTAAGTCGTGTGCTATTGTTTCTATTGAATCAGGGAAAGCGAAATATTTGCAGAGAGAATTTAATCCCACAAATCGATTTAAAAAGCATGTTCGGGCGTTGAAGAGTGAGAAAATAAGCTAGAGTCTTACTGTTTGCGATTATTACTGTTAAGAAAAAGAAACGCTTTAAAAATTCCGCAATTAAAATAAAAAGATTATAAAAGATTACACATATATTGTTTAATGTGACAAAATTAAGTTCTTATATAAATTGTTCACTTTGTTTACCAAAAATTTTACAATGTTTTAACATAATTTGAAAAATTTCTGTGTTGATGTGTGCTTTTGGTGCACCTGCACTTGTTGACAGAGGTTATCGTCAACAGACAGCGTTGCCAGACGGTTCAAATATTTCCCCCTAGGCAAATCTGTAAAACCCCAAATTTAGCTATTTTCTAAAAGCACAACACGGATAGACGGATACACACCAGTGTTGATATTTAAAAAGAATTGTATAAAATGACAAAATAGTAGGTACAAAATAGTAGGTACCTAATATTTGAAAGTCTATCATTACATTAGTTAACAAAAAAAAAAAACACAAATATAATTTGATAAAAATGAAGTTACACTTCCCAACCGTGTCCTTGCCGTGTTCCGCACTGAAATTATGGCTGTCAGTGTCACTATTCACACAAGTACATGTCAAATTGACATAAAAAAAAAGTGCTTACCAGCATTCAAGAATTTAGTTATCTTAAGTCGACTAGATTGGTATGAATAAGATGAAACCTGAACCCAAAAACTAGATTGGTCAGGAACGTCACTTTTTCTACGTCAGCCACATATGCGAACTGTCAACAAAGTATTCAATCACGTATTTCTTGACTAGATTCGTCGGCTACCCCTACATAAACGTCAACTGAAACAGGATTTCATATGACCGATTTCTGCCAATCAAAACCGAGATACATCTAGTTAGACAGCTGTCAGACTTGAACGTCCCCAGTGTTGGACATAAACAAAGTGCTGCCAAATTGTTCGCATTCTACTGCATGGACAATTTAAAAGTTTTTCAATGCAAACATCACGTAAATAAAAATTGTAATAAGCTGCAAAAAATAATTATAAAATACTAATTTTGAATTGTGCCTAATTTGAACAAATTGTACCTAATGTACTTTTTATTTAAAAAATGTACAAATGTGCCTACAAAATAAACCCTGATACACACTGCTGGGGCTATAAGTTGAAAATGTTTTACTCCTCGGAAGTGCGACAGACATGGGGACCGACCGCAATTGCATATTTTTTTGTCCCGTTTCAATTTAAACAGTGTGCTTCTCAAAATTGTGCAACTTTAATGCGGTTTATACGACTAAATGAACTGTGAATGCAGTAATGGCAGAAAGAGTAACTTTCAGTTGAATAAAGATCGACCGACCGACATTCACTTTCCATAGAAAATGACTTTTGAACCAAACCACCCCCACTCGCCCTTTATGCTCGACTCGAGTTGAAAGCGCTCACTTCACCAAGTGCATTGAAAGGATATAAATGAAATTGAAATATATTCAAGTGCGCTATGCAATTCATTTCATATTTCATGCTGTCACTCCTCCACGACGAGCACGATGCACGAGGTATCATGGCTGCTGGTAACCTTGCTCCCAATTGGTGCAACTCAGAAGCACACTCTAGCTCGGTTCGACACGTGTAACGTGTAAGTCAACATAACAGGCAACAGAAATATGTGCATGCAGTGGAGGAGATAGTCGGCGAAAGACGGAATCCCAATCAAGGGTGCTATTGTTCAAATTCAACTCAGCCACTGCCATTAAGGATTTTCAAACGAAAATGATGACACCCAGTTTCCTCTCCATGTAAGTAGAGTGCCATCGTCGTCCGTAACCGCACAACGTCTGAATGTCTGGGCTGGATATTGCCTTCACGGAAAGGAAACAAAAATTATATACAACTTGAAGAAAATAGAATAACACTCGTCCATATATGTGGAAAGGACGAACGAATTCAAAGAATTGAACATACTTGTGCAAGACTGAAGCATTTCCAGTTCTGCTTCTGCCAAAGGATGCGCATGAAGACATATATCTCAGTGTCCTCAAATCTGTTCAATTTTCAATTTTAAGATCGTCATCTTCGAATCAAGATGCTGTTGTGTCCTGCTCCTGTCCGACTCATGTGGACAGTATGTTGCGACTTTCCGCAATTGCCTTTGTCAGAGTGGCAGGCCCTTAAGTGACATTGCTGTGAGCTGAGGGTTGAGTGATTCGTGCTGAATCGAATTATAATTGCGACAAAGTGAATTTTGTGAAGCGCACCTCACATGTGACGGCTTTAAAAAGGACCGCACATAATGGAGCGCATTCGCGCGCCCAAATCGCATTAAACGACCAGAACTGTGCCCAAAACTTCGACCGCATTATGTCACATAGGATAGCCATCATGTAATATTGGAAATCTGCATTTCAAGTACTGCCTGCTGCCATTATGCGGTATCTCATGCATCACGAGCTCCAACGGCCGCCCAACATATGGGGGGCTCACAATGGACTTTCCGCACCGATGTTTGCCGCTGTGCATCTGACAAGATGTAAACGATGGACAACGCACAGATTCAATTAGAAATTTGCATACATATGATGTGTGTGTAGTGATTTAATGGATTTGCCATGTTTTAAGGTAGACCAGCAGTGTGCTTGCGCCTGGGAAGGATTTCGACCAGATGAATGGGCTCGGATTGGTGGTTGTTGGTTTCTATTATCGTTGCTACCTCAACTCGAATCGATGGCTATGGCCATGAAAGCAATGCAACGAAAATTGCAGGCTCCTCGGATACCTCTCTGCAGCGAATGATAATAATCGAATTGCGTGGTATTTTGAATAAGAGGAGACTGAGACTCGATGCGGTACTTGATTTCAGAACATTAATTCGGGAGGCAGCTTGCAAACTGCCTACGTTAATGCGAATTGTGAATCTCCATGCAGTGCGGGGAGGGGGGAATGGAGCCCAAGTTCGCACCATAACCGCTGGACCGTGGGAATGGTTCTCACTTCGCATCATAAATCACAGCATTCGAATTTAATTGCACGTTTACATAGGTACCTACATGCTGCCATTATATTGGTCTGTTGGTATATTTACTGCTAACTGGAGACGTGCGCTGAAATTGAATTCGATACTCGCATTTTTTATGTGCGTCGGGCAGTAAAAGTCTTATTGACCATTAACTTAGTTTCAGTTTATTTGCGGAGAATGTGTAAGCGTTGGGCCCGTTTTGAACTACTAGAAAGTTTGCTCGTACCTCCAGCTTCCTGCGGTGCAGATTCGAGGGAAACAACAAACCAGTGAAACGAACAATCGGCCCTCAGTGATGCCAAACTTTTCGGAATGACTGATTGCTCATGGTAATTATCAAAAATACCCTTTTTGTTCATGCCGTTGTCAGAAAACCCCCACGCTATTGAATTCGAATTGTTTCTCTTCAGATTCGGTAATAAAAATGCTCTTTATTCGCGCTTTTAGCTCATTTCGCAATGGAAAATGCCCACGAAACGGGTTATTACCGACGAACTGACATCAGTCCGATATTTTACGATTCTGAGCATTTTCGTTTTGACTTTTGTGGTATATTTTCAAACAGCTTTTCGGAACATTCTTCCGATAAAATTTAAAGCACTCAAAGGCCCACTTAGGTACTTTGTGTTGCAAAGTTGCGATGAAGTTTGTCTTGGGATGACATTTTTGACAGCTTCATAAGAATAATTGTTTTCCGATATCCTCCGACAACAATCAGTCGCTGAATTTATTTACGACTTAAAGTAAAGTGTTTAAACAAGCAAAAGAAAATTTGTACGGCTTCGGTTTACGTATGGCTATAACTAGGGCCAGAGAGGAGGGAGGTCGCTATAGAAACTGCGCGGTGCTTTATCTTCCACAGACAGACACGAACCGAGAGGTGGCAATAAATTAGGTATACTATGTGCAAATTCGAGTGTTGGTGTCACTCTACACGTCGTAGCCATTTTAGACGACTGACGCACACTTTTCTCACCAGCTAGATGTCGCTGTACAGCCCGTATAGATCGCTGTTAGATCTCCTCCTTCAAAGCCCGCCAATTACTCAAAGAATTGACAAAGGAGATCTTCATCGGCCTTTGCTAACGTCATGCGCCTGCGCCATAAAGCTGGACTGGGATGATGACGGTTTTATATAGAATCAGTGCTGCCATTTTGACAGTCTTTTCCAATTTTACTACAAAAGTAAAAGTAAAAGAACAAACCTATTGTTCAAAGCATTTGGCAAATCTCAACGGATATTGGACTATGTATTCATATTGTTGTTGTTGTTTTTTTAACAGAAATACCTTCATCGTACGTTGTTGCAAGAACTGCTCGATCTTCCATATCTAACTCTGTCGTTTGCCATATATTTTGATCAAAATGGACCCGTACACAATGGGCTGATGAATGTGAACGCAATTGTTCCAGGCTTACTCAAAATTCACTTTATTCATTACGTCATACTTAATGTAAATCACTTAACTAGCTCATATAGCTTAATTCAATAATGTGCAATTGGCTTTATATTTCGCCACGCGCTACCATCTCTGGCTTTCGTCACCAACTTAACTACCTAACTTATTTTAGCCATCTTCTTTCGGAGCATTTATTATTTGTGTATTTATGTATGTGTGATCACTACAGGGCCTTACATAAGGAAACCATTTTTAGTTTCGACTCTAAATTTTAGTACAGGGTGTCCGCCGGGAAGGTATACTACTTTGTTTTGCCGCCATTTTGGTAAACATTAGTTTTGACAGTTCATATTTGGCAGTCGTGAAGTAGACTTATTATGGAAAAATAATCGATAACCAACATTTTTAAGACATTTTATCAAAATCAATCATCGATTACTGTGACGATGAGAAAGTTACGTGAAATTTTTGGGTGAAACCATATATATTTCGCAATTGTGAAGTTCTGTAAATTTAAAGTCGAGACTAACTAACATTTTTTATTAGTACGACGCAGTAAATTTATCATGATAACTTTGCATCCTTCCACAGATGGGCTTTCTTTTAGGTTCAAAAATAAAAAAACAATTTGTAGGATAACAAAGCTGGTTTATAATGGCCAGAGTAGTGCGTTTTGCGCGCTATTCCCTTTATTTTAACTTCTCAGCTTGTAGGGGCAGGTGTTTGTCTAATCCCTTGCCCTATCCCGCACCGTGTAGGAGGTGCTGAACGCTGTGCCTCGAAGCGGAAATTAGTCGCGGTGGTCACTCAACGAACAAGTCCCCCATTTACTTTCGATAACTTCGACCGATAATCGAAGTGACCACCGGAAACAGCTATGGTTGACGACGGGGCTAATGGTGTTTGGTATATCCGGCGGAGGAAATCGGCCTCTTCTTTTTTATTTACCGCGGCGGGAAGACGTGTCAGCATTGGGACGCGTAAATCCTCGAATAAAATCGGGTAGTGTCCGGCCAATTACGTTTCCCAAAATCACGACAAGTGGGGCGTTCGTCTCGAGGTAGTAGTTACTGTTGGCAACGCATCGAAAAGTCTACTACAGTAGGCACCTGCCGCGGTACTAGAGCGCGCAAGACGGCCATCTTTACTCGCATCCGGCTTCTTCCATTTTTTTTTTTTGCTTCTTTGACATTTCATTTTCGAGTAACACGCTACCCTCACCACAAAGTGCTCCGGCAAAAGAGTTTAAAAATAAAGAACATTAGGAAAAAGAAGAAAAACTTAAAAAAAAACTTGTAAGTAAATATAAATATAATCAAAATAATTACACGAAATTTGAATTATATGAATTAACTATATTTGGAATAAAGGTTGTAACTTGGCCACCAGGTCAATCGTTTTTAGGTCGTGGGAGTTAACAACAGTTTCTTGCCGGTTGGTACCAAATCGTTAAATCGTTCCAACAAGTTACCTCAGCAAAAAAAAAAAACAAAAACAACTAAAAGTATAGACAAGTTGCCTAGTTGTCGCGGGAGCGCCAAGTTCATTCAAGCCCGAAGTGCCGCGCGAGTGAATTGGTTGTTAAGCCCAAAGAAATAAGTAAAATAAAACAGAAATTCATTTAGTTGGGGGAAGAAGAAGTAAAGCGTGGAAAATAGGAAAAAAGAAAAACGTGGCAGAAACTTAGCCAGTGACCGGTTCCGGCTAGCACAGCCAAGCATTGCCGTTATCATAGGCGGAACTAAAAGCCCTCGGTTATACCACCCCCATTTCCATATTTAATTAAGGGTCTTCGGGAGAAATCTGGTTCGGTTGGGGTATTATGGTTGTGTTTTCTTTTGTTCTTCTGGGGACAGCGATTCTTGACGAGAGAACGGACTCTCTTCGGCCAGTATTTTAAGTTGTGCTGATCTACGGTAATTACCAATCAGAGATTTGTTTTGGTTCCTTTCGTTCTTTCTGCGGAGAGCTTAAAGGAAGTCTCCAAACATTGGTGTAAGAGATTTGGTAGATTTATATCGACTAGTATCGCTTGTGGTCGAAAATCGACCATTCCTTTTATAAGTAAGTATATAAAATGTAATACTAAAAAACCTACCACAATTATTTTCGTTATTTATGTTTTTTTTATTAACGAAAAGAGCGACATCTACATATCGAAAAAATACGTAAATGAGCTGCTCTATTGGAAATAGGTTCTAATCTGAGATGATTAATATTTGAATACGTTACTATGGTCATAATGTCGGCGACAAATTGAATGTCGCCAAAATCCGTTCAATTACCTGTTTTGTATTGGGAATTCACAACTTAATTTTACCAGCCTTAATGGTGACATATACTCACGATTTTTGGTTTGTGCACATCTTTGGCACAGTACTTTTCGAATGATATAATTTTTATTCTCCTCATTTCATAATAATTACTTAAAAAGTGTACCGAAACTTTTGATGTTCACGTATTAATATAATGATTCCTTTTTCGTTTTGAATCTTTTATCGGTTTGTTTTTTCTATCGCTTACCAACTTACAAACAACAAATTCCAAAACTTTGTTAGAGGATTGCTGTAGTGTCTCTTTTGGTTTACCAGAATGGTTTAATCTTAATTTTAGTTGTACGTTTCTTCCCATCTTTATTTCCATTATTATTTTTAAGCGTAGCTGATAAGTGGTAGAAATTATATTTTAAGGGATTATGAATTGTTTATACGGCAAATAAAGTCAGTTTTGTTCGGATGAACTATAAATCTGTTGGTGGTGCTTATTGACATGGTCGTGGTTAATTATTTGGGAAGTGAGTTCCGTACCATTTTAGGTCGACTGACGCTGGTCAGGATGGCTTGGTAAATAGATACACAAGGGGTGACAGAAGCACTGGGCATGGACGACGGTAAATGAGAAAAGCATATATATACATCGAATACTTCGGGGTTGCCATACACCCAGGGCGAGTGGCAACCATGGAACCCAACCTAGGAATAGGAAGGGTAGAGGGGAGGGTAGCCCGTCGGTAACGGTACCAACTTAGTTACCGAACTTTTAGAGAAGCGAGGAAGATGGTGGTTAAGGACGGTTGGCCTTCAGGAGGTACCTAAAATTTCCGTATAATTATTTTCCTTCCGTGCCATTCCTAACCCCAGTTCCCGATCCCTTTCCCTAAGCACCTATTTTGTTTTTCTTTCCCTTCCCGCATGTTTTCCCCCTTTATATTTTTCCTTGTTTTTTTTTTATATAGGCATGTAAATAAATAGGGAAATCCGGTAGACTGGCGTACGACCCCACCCCACGACGAGCTATGTTCGTGCATATGCCAGCGTGCCAACCACGCTTTAGTCGATCGGACAACCTTCCACCCTTAACATCCGTAGGTTCCTGTCCTATTAGGTCGAAGGATAATAATGATACGCAGACCGTTACAAGATGTTACCAGCTAAAGTTTGCAGTTCTACAATGATTTTATCTTGTTTTTTATCAGATATATGCTTTTCAGTATTTATTTGACATGATTATACGACAACCATCTGTTCTGTTTTCCTACAATTTTTTTAGCTGTCACTTGACTTTTTCTTCTTCTTCTTATTTGACACGTCCTAGAAACAAGCAAACGAGTGATCAAAGTTGCAGTTGCCTAATGTATATTTTCGAAAGGAAACTATTCAGCACTTTGCAACTGCCTATGCTCACTTGTGAAATACTGGATGCACAAAATAATAATCGGAACGATCCTGTTACAAAAGTTGCTAAAACAGAATTTCCGATTTATATTGAGTTTCTTGAACGCGTGCGCTTGCAGGCCGTATAGGTGACTCTGCATCAAAAGCATATCCATCTGAAATGGGAACGTCTGAATTTGTGACATGAGTGCATCATTTGAAACTTACATTCCGCTGGAGCTCCGGGTTTTTTAATAATTTCCTCCTGCCACTGAGAAGAAGCATATTCAGCTGGAATGCACTCTCTGCTTCAATTAGCATGTCGGCGAGCTTTCCAATTAAGTACATGTCCAACGTAGCCGAAACTGTTAGCGGGAATTTCGCAGTTATTATAAACCAAACGCCCATTCTCGTTAAGCCACTAGTTTGATAAACAATGATATACAGTTGCTTCAGGATTTCGTAGAGATAGTAGGTGTCTAGAGACATCCCGAGGTATTTGCATAAAACAAATCCGGAGAAGAATTTGTTCAGGTTCGCTTTGACCCTGTGGATTCGAAAGGAAATTCGGACAAGTTGTCTTATGGTGCGTGAGCAATCTTCCTTTTCACACCACAGTGCCCTAGCGACCTCGTTCATTTTCAAATAGAAGCATATCAACACAATTTGGATGTAGAAATAACTCCAACAGGTTAGATCGCAAAACACTTGATTGTACACGAATGTAAAGTTGTAGAACTTGACCAAGCATAAGAGATTTGTTCGCATGTCAGAACACATCGCAAGGGCGTAGATGAAGTTCTTGATGATGAGAGTTCCTTGAAAGTCCGAGGGATAGTAAATAAATGAGTCGGTCTTGGCCTCAATTAAACTAAAAATGCTCGCCATCTCGTTTATGGTGGCTAGCAACAATGCACTGTGCTGCAGATAATTTCCAGCAAAGACGAATGCGATGATCAGCTTGGTGATGATTCCTACTTCTAGCAAAATGTCTTCTTGCATTTTAAAGGAGCCCTCTTTGTTCCGTCCGGAGTAGTCGTATATGTCTAAATACAGATATAGGAGGTCATGTCCAATGAAGCCCAAGAAAGCCACAGTATGCAGCATTAATGCGTTGTACACGCATTTGGTTATGAGGCCTTTTACTCGAGACTGTTCGAATTTTTTTGTTGTGGAGTTGAAGTGAAAATGTAGAAAGCCAAAATTTGTCAGGACCTTGTACAATACTCGCAACCGGAAATTGAATTCCGTTGTCAAAGGCAAAACGACCATTTCTGGCTATTCGACAATCGTATGTTGGTTATAGCGAATGACTGAATTGTTTGCGACGGACCTACGGACCTTTTGAACATTTCAAATTATTTAGAGAGCTTTTGTGACACATTATTTATGTCCAATGTCAATGCATACAAATTGCCAGTTCTTATTTCTTTTGTATCGATAATGACAGACTTGTGTCTGAAATCGATAATCGATAGCAAGGCATGTTGGCGCAGTATCAAATTTGTCGCGATTCCAGTGCCATTAAAAATGAGTAATCATTAGGATTAGACGTTCAAAAATAAAACCAAATATTGGGTACAGAATGTTTTGGTGTACTCGTAGTTTGTCATTACAAGTCGAGTGTGTTGGTTGCCCTGTAACAGATCAGTTGAAGGGGCCAACAAACGTATGTTGGCACATACACATGGCTGCAATCACAACCGTTCAAATCCAACCGCAAATAAGCCGGCAGAGAGTCAGCCTAAGTCAGTACCGAATCGACATTTCTGGATCTTCTCCGATACTCTACAGCGGCGATATTTTCTTCATTTCGCACCAATCTCTGCTTAGTTGGTGTCTTAAGTTCCAAAGAGTACACTCACGCTCAAACTCTTCCATGGTGCGACGAACTGGCCGCACCTGCACACTGGAGCCTCGATAACTACCGACGAAATTCACCTTGCGTACTTACAACTGAGCGGGAATTTCGAAAATATTTTTTTAAATTATTTTCGCATATTCGAGCGTTTAACGATGAAATGTCAAATCGGAAAACTGAATATTTTGAGTTGACAGCTGGATGTCATCGGCGACTCTGACAGTTGCTGAAGCATTCACGCTAAGAATTGGCTCGAACCGAGTGCTAGATTTAAACACGCTCGCGCTCTCCTTTAAAATGCGGGAAGTTGGTCAGAAAAAAACTTTTGGTAACAATGGTACAAATATAACATTTGAGGACTGGTAAGTAACAGAAATGTCTGAAAAGGAAGTTTAATCGACCGGAATAATAATAAAAGCGTTTTTTTAACTGACTGTTATAGCTACGGTGACCATCCGTTCATTATTATAATGAACTGTTCATTATTTGAAGTAGATATTCATTATGAATTATATTTGGCCTGTTTTTTTGAGCTTCGTTCTCAGCAAAGCAAAGTAAAGTAGGATTTTCAGCACGCAATTACAACAACTACGCTCTACTTGACACTTCGAGACTCGCAGTAGTTATTGTAAATTGTGTGCTGAAAGTCTTACTTTACTGTGCTTTGCTGAGGAAGAAGCTCAAAAAAACACGACTATTGTATTCAAAAACATAAAAATGTTCATTATTTCAAAAGCTGTTCATTATTTGTTCAGTATTTTATTCAATTTTGTTGAAACAAAACGAACGTCATTGGTGTAATCTGTGCAGATCATATTTTAAATAATTGTGTTCAATCTTCAATTGAGTGTTTACCAATAGATGTAGAAGTCATTGTTGTAAAAATCTATTCATACTTTTATATTTCTTTACTCAAAAGGTAATGTGGCTTAAGTCGATTTAAGCCAAAAACTGTATTTTTAAATATTTGAAATGAGACAAAACTTAGCTGCAGTTTAGTGTAATCACCTTGTTTCTACCTAACCTGAAAAACAGTTATTTCTTCTATTACAACGACTTAACACAATGAAAATAAAAACATTGCATTTGGAATAACGTCTTATTTCTGAAGTACTTTTGTAGAACTATTCATTTATATCTTAAGTTTAATCATATTCCGGATTAGAAAAATGAGGATAAAGTTAAAGGTATATCCATTTCATTTGTAGTTCTTACGTATAATTATTGTATCTCTGCAATTTTACTTCTTAAAATTTTAATTAATTATAAATATTAACTTAATGCAATTATTATTATAACGTACTTGTACAAAGCTTACAATTTTCTTAAAATATCATTATTGCAAACAAGCAAAAAGCATGAAAGGTTTGGTAAATTGCTAGATATACATACAGTTATAACTATTTATAATAAACTAACAAGATTTTACCCCAGATGATGAAAGTATATCAATTGCAAGCTGCACAAATTTATTATTGAAATAATAACAAATTCAGGAAATTACATATTTATGCCGATTGTTGCTGACGAAACATTTTCAACTTTGGTAAATGGTTTTTCTGAAATAAACGTCTATAACCTTAAGAACGAACAGAATCGAATAGAATGTCGGACGAATCTTTCTATGAAGATAGTGATGATAGCGTTAAGGACCCAGATTTTAAAATGCATAGTCGACCCAAGAAAACTTTTCTGAACAAAATATTTCTTCTGGAAGTAGGAACGAAGAAAGCATTAACAATTATTCAGAAAGCATCCCAATAAAAGAAACAAGAAAAGGAAGGACCCAAAAAAGGAATTTAGGCAAAAAATACATAAATAAAACTGGAAAAGAGATCGCCGCAAGAACAATGAAACCCCTTATTGATTGCAAACATAAATGTAAAGAAAAAATCTCAGTAGTGGATCAGGAAACAATTTTCAACCAATATTGGGAGCTGGGAAACTACAATCTGAAGTTGGCTTTCGTATCTGGACAGATTTCTATAGAGAAAAAGAAAACAACGAGGACAAAAAAAGACTGCCAAAGCTACCCGTAACCGCCAGTATATATATAATTATTATCTTCAGCTAAAAGGCATCCGAATGCAAGTTTGCCAGAAATGCTTTAAAATGTCTTTAGGTGCAACTGACCGTTTCTTAAAAACCGTGATTGCAAAGAAAATTGAATCGCCAGGCACAGTTATACTGCAAGATATGCGTGGAAAGTCATTTCCAACTAACAAAATACCAGTTGCAAAGAGAAATGAAGTGTTAGACTGTATTTCGTTATAATATAATTTTTGGTAATATTATACCTAAATGTGGGAGTTATTTTAAAATGTTGTTAAATAATCAATCGATTGTCCACAGCAATATTTGCCAATTAAAACCATTTGTTCTAATCTTTGGACTATTTTTGTTTACAAAACAAGTCTTTCAAAAAAAGCTTATGCCAGAGGCATTATAGGAAAAGGTTATAGTTTTTTGTAATAGATCCCTAAATATTTGTCCGGATTTAAGCATTTAATTCATCCGTGAATTTTATATAAAACAATTTCATCAAAGTTGCGCAAAAGCTGTGTAAATTCCTACAAGATGGTTTCAAAATGCAACATGCTTTGGCATTTTCGTCGGGATTATTTTTTTGGCCGACACTTTTGCATTCGGAAGACCAAACCTTACATTTTCGAGTTTCAAATTCGATATTCCTGCCCTTAAAACTGTTCAAAAAAAAATTACGACAAAGAGTTGGCGTTTTTTTTATATTGAAAAATTAGCCAGATTTATTTTGGGCGAAATATTATCCAAGTGCAACTGTATTTGCGATTTTCTCTCGAATAACAAAGTAACTTCCGAACTTCCCCTCACAACTATGCTCGGCTGTTTCGTGAATAAAACAAAAATCAAATTTGTTTCATTGTATACCACATTTTTAGAGCCTAACCCAATCCGCAAACTTTTTGTATGTACTCTCCCAACGAACAGCTTCAAATACCTTATTTAAAAATTAAACAGAACCGCACGCAATAGCTGTGTGTTATTAGATTCATGTTCATGTTATTCGTCGGATTGACATTTTCTAATTTATGAATCCTGCGACTGAATATTTAATACACGCTTAGTTAGGCCACAGCTAATTAATTGAATTGAACAAAAAAACACCAAATCAACACTGATTAGATAAATAAAATCCCACTGTTCTGAAATTAGAATTGAATAAATGACACCAAAGTTGAATGTACGCAATTTGATAAATTTAAATCTGCATTAAATATTCAGTTTTAAATGTAAAATGTACCTGGAAATATAATACAAAATAAATATTAAATACCGTCATATTGGATAGGATCTAGAAATATGGCCGATGTCTGTAATCAAATTTTAAAGTGGGTACGTTCAAGTATCTAGTTTAGTAAGTCTGACAGCTGTCTGACCAGATGTATCTCGGTTTTGATTGGCTGAAATCGGTCGTATGAGCTGTTTCAGTTGACGTTTATGACAAGAAATTCGTGATTGAGTACTTAGTTGACAGTTCGCATATATGGCTGACGTAGAAAATGTGACGTTCCCGACAAATCTAGTTTTTGCGTTCAGGTTAAATCTTATCCAGACCCATCTAGTCGACTTAAGATAACCAGATTCTTGAATGTGCCCAAAGTCTGTTTTTATTTGAACACGCATCAAGTAACAATTTCTCTTAGCATGGTTCAGCATTATCTCTAATTCTGGCTGTATTTGCTCTTCGACCAGTGATCAGCGTGGTCTGTTGGACAAAGGCTAAATAAGTCATCATAATCGAAAATGTAGAACGGCTAGAAAAGGCATGAAGGGCTGTCTACGCTCCACCTCGCCCACAGGTCTGAATGTGATTCTAGGTTTAACCTATTCAAAAAGCACATTCAAGTTGACTGAGCAGGAATCGAATGTACCATTATTAAAACATCATAAACTCCTCTTCCTACCGTGCAGATCATCTGTCTTTGTTTGATGCTAATGAGCCTCAAAGCCCATTCAGCATGGCCTACATAAAAACCTCTCTATCATTGCCCCTCCAAGGGGGACTGACAAAAATACAAACCGAATCCACCACGTCTTGACCCCGACTGGAACGCATACGGTGCTCTGGGACCATTTCTGCTATTTATGAAGTGTTGACTGCCTCCGGAATGAAAAGATGGATGTATAGCCTTGCACCTGAATAGGTTCTTTTTAAATCAGCGGCCTCATAAGGGTTCTTTCTCTAATAATCTATGCAGTACGACTATACTAATAAAAGCAAGCTAACCCCCACGAATCCTTTAAACTTGAAACTTCTCACTTTGTCAGAGAACCCTTGCCACCACAATAGCTTCGTCAATGATAAACACATGCCTTGCTCAAGACTGACAGATCTATCCACTGTAAGAGCCACAGTAGGTGGTTGCGGCCCTATCTATCCTTTCAAATGACGAAATTCTTACCAGCCACATGTTTGTTACTCATATTTTGAGAAACCTTCCCACGCCCGGCTTATATTTTCCGAAATATCTGCCTCCCTTTAATCCCTTACATACGGTTTAAATCCTTATCCACAATTGCGCAATTTATATCCTCATGTAAACGTGAAAATGGAATGCTGTTTCCACTTATTAAGCAGCGAATAAACCGCAATTCAGTGCACTACACTGGTTTTAGTTAGGTAGTTATCCTTGCCAAATTACAGCGTAAATGCCATAATAAATTTAATAATAAATATCCGCTGTACGGGATGGGCTATATTTTTCGTTTTTTTTTTTTTTGATTAGCAAGGAAATCCCACCACAAACCAACATCTAAGAAACTGTGCCCTGTATACATTGACTGTGGTGATCAAAACGGGTTTCAGTGTCGAGATGATGTCGGAAGAAAGTCCTTGTTTAAGTGTCGAAGCCTCTGCGTTGTGTATAAACAGTAGATATTTGAAGAAAGTAAAGCTTCGAGTAAATAAAAATCCCAAGAAGCTCAGTTCGATACTCACCCCAATCTGTTATCGATAGCATTTATAGATACGTGCTATACAAAGCCATCAAGTCTAGTTTTATCATTCCTTCCAAATTTTTCCGACACAATGACAATGGAGAACACTCGCTGCTCCATAAAAATAGGAATCAACTTCACCGAGACCTTTCAAGACCGGACGTGCCAACAAGATGATTTTTTCAACCTCATACTTAAGAATATTACAAGCCAACTCCAGGAGGGGCACAATTTTCCAAAAGTCTGTGCTACTACTTACATACGCTGACGACATCGATATCATACAGAAGATAGCGAACCGTCAATGGTGTGTTCGCAACTGTCACTCCAAGCGGTAAAAAATTGTCTAGTGGTGACTAAGGCGAAAAAATGAAGTGTGTCAACAACAAGTGACAAACAACATCGACGAGTCGGACAGAACATCACGATAGGCAGCTTCAACTTTAAAGGAGTCCAGGCATTTTTTCTCGGCTCTGCTATTAACTTTGAAGATGACATTTCAGCGAAGAATTACACTTTTCAATCTCTGTTACATTCACCTCATTCACCTATGAAGGCAGTCGAAAAGCACTAAAGGCGTTTTTCATTGAAGATCCGAGAGGATTATCCCGAATTTGAAAATTGTTCTTTTCAAATAAATTCGTTGGGGCACTCGTGCAATGGGGGTAGACATCATTTTGTGGATTTGGTTTTCGGTTGCTCCTTCTTCCTATTTTTACAGTAAATACGAATGTTTTAATGGACTAAATAATTATTAAAGTTTACATTTGCACACAGAATTGCGTTTTTTCGGATTGCGCAAAATTTGTTTCTAACAACACAACACACATGTCAAATCTGACATATTACGCGTGTGTATTTTGGTGAGTTCAGGGCAATTCTTTAAAAATATTTGGAACGCTTCTGTCGTGTTAAGAATTGACTTAGAAGTGCACTTTTCAATGAAACATAGAAAGTATAAAAAAAAAGATAACGATTTGAACATTTTATAGAAATGTCAATTCGTTTCTGCAATCGAAAACTCCATAAGGAAACTCTATATAAGACCATCATAATCCAAGTCCTTTTGTTATGGCTCAATCATAGACTGTAGCAAAGGCGGATGAAGATCTACTTGGTCGCTTCAAACGCAAAATTCATCAACCGGTTTTAGGTCCCGTTTGTGTTGACAGGCTTTGAGGAAGGAGATTTAACAGCGAAATCGATCTGATGGTCAGAAAAGAACCCATTAGTGGTCTAAGATCGCTGGCACATTTAGAGCGAATGGACAACAACGCTCCGCAATAATGAGTCTTCAATTCCAATCCGGAGGGACGACCTAGTATTGGGACAACTTAGTAGAGGAAGACTTCGCCTTAGGTGGCGCGCGCAAGTGCAAGCTGACCTCAACCAACTTGGAGTGCGCAACTGGAGGCAGCAGTAAGTCAAAGATCGCACTAACTGGAGAGGCGTATATTGCACATGTATTTCAAAGGTAACACCATTACAAAAAAAAAAAGAGTGTGTTTTGGACTACACGACTGAAATAAAACTTCTTCGGTTCCATCTATTATACATGTTTAGTTTATACATATTAATATATCAATTTTCTTCAATATTTTCCTGGCTATGAGAGGAAGAGAGCAAGAAAATGGGCGCGCACACTGTTCTCTCTTGCTCCTACAGTATGATACAGACAATACGGTTGCCACTTGCAAAAAAACTCAAATTATTTTATTTGATCTTGCACAAAATTACATTTACCTTTTTTCTTATAACAAATTAGAGTTTCATGTCTGTATACAAATAATATGATTAATTAACCTATCCATATCTCAATGTAGTTATATGCCGAAACAGAACCTATTTCTAAGTTCACCATCTGTCAAAAGAAGAAAATGAGTGCATTCTGTAATTTTTTGAACAGCGAATAAAACAGTTTTATATGGATGGTGATAAAGCATATGCAAATAGTGCAATGCGTTCACTCAGAAGCAGAAAGGTAGCATTTAAATGAGGTGAAATCAAGTTCGCATTCTTGGTACATCTGCTCAAAAATTAACCATAACCAGATAAAAATTTCCAAATTACCAAAACTCTAAAAGCAAAAAAAATTACCAAATTTGGTAAAAAAAAGTCAACGTGGCAACCTTGCAATAGGCTTGCACTATGACTTGAATATACGAAACGTAACTGGCTATGAGAAAAAGAGAGAAAGAAAAGAAACTGTGTGCTCGCACCTCGCTCTGTTGCTTCTACAGTGTGATACAGACAACAGGCCTGCACTGCAGTGATACCAGACTTAGAGCCAGGTTATCCCACGGTTATACACAAAAATTCCCTTGTATCTCGCCAAAATATAAAAACTCCCACATTTATCTCGGTTTCAAGTCTCATTATTCTTGACTTTTCATACAAAAATGTCAGAGAATAGTCAAGATATCAGGAACAAAATTTGACCAAAAAGTAAAATCCCTTTCTTTTTGTACTATGAGGTCTGAAAAATCCGTTTGTCCCTAAGTTAGCTTATTCAATTTTATTGGTTTGGTTACGCAACTTAATATGATTTCACTCTCATCATTTGTTTACCGCTAAGGACTCTCTGAGTTAGCTTATTATTAGTGAGAATATCCCGCAAAAAGGGATCAAACCCCCGATCTGGTATCACTGCTGCACTGTCTGCTGTGTCTTAGATAACGAAATGTAACTGGCTACGACAGAAAGAGTGAACGAAAATGTGTGCTCGCATCTCTCTCTCTCTACAGTAATATACGAAACGAAACGTAACTCTCTCTTTCTGTCTTCACTAACTTATATCTCCCTCTCAGCTTCCGCTCGCAATTTCCGTAACGCTTTCGTGACGCATTCGCCAGCTTACCCTTCAAGTCAAGTGTGCCTTAAGAAGTATTACTTCAAAAACTCCATATATCACCAACAAAAGCCCTATAAACTTTCACCCAACAATATGTTTATCAAAAGTGTATTAACTTAGATTTACTATTAGGCCTGCAGATGACTCTCATGTCAAAACAGCTTTCCGACTTTTCCTGGAACATGTACATTTTTGATTTGTGTCATTTTAAAAATACATGCGTGATATTTTGAGACCTACCTAAGTATGTAAGGAATAGCCTAGGACAATAGCAATTCCATCACTTTTGTGATAGGCAAATGTAAACGTCACTTTTGTACTAGGCAAATGTAAACGTCACATTCTTCTTCTGCGGAAAGTTATCGCAAAATGAGGGATAACTTATCTAAAATGTGTCAGTCACCGTTATTATCAACTAACGTAGTAAATAGGCTAAGGGTGATATGGTTTTATCAATACTTTCTCCCTCTTAACCTGCCCACAACTTGTTTTAGACATTCAGCTGTAAATAGTGTTGGTACTCAAAAAAATGTTCATCGTCACCTTGAACGTCACTCGCAGTAAGTAAACTACGGAACGTACGGTGGAGGTGAACATTAAAAATAAATTACGAATACCGCCTCATCAGTCTCTAAGAATGCAGTTGAATCCAGTTGCAGATGCGATAGCTCTTTGTTGTGTTTCGCTTGAATTTTCCATCGGAAATATACAAAGGAGCAAAGGCTAGTGAACCTAATTAAGTCAACAACTGAAAGCTGAAAGCCATCTATCGCGTCGGTCTTTCCATTCACAAGATGTGTATCGTCATCGTCAGAATACACTATCGTTGCAGTACCAAATCACATGTTTACTTGGTATTTATTATCTCCCAGACCCAGAGTGCATGCCAACGAATAGCGAGAGAGAGAGAGAGAGATACTCGTACATAGCCAAAGCTATTTGCTGTACCCAAGAATACGGAATAATTGACGAAGTAAATAAAGTGAGTCGAGGCAAAATGTGCAAATGAATCGAATCGCTGGTCGGTCGAATTCCATTTCCATTTCAATTAAGTTCTGCCAGTTTGCTTGAAGTGCGATCACAACAAAAGCTCTGTTCTGAGACGGTCGCCAGCCAGCCCACCTATTGTTTGCAAGTCATGTGCACAAATGTGGTGGTGACAAGTCCAAACTGAACTGACATCAACCCCGTGGCTGTAAAGCGTCTCAGGCCATGGAGCAATAAACAGTTTTTTTTTTTTTTTTCGAGAGCGGTGCGTATAGTTCGTATCAATGCAAATAGTAACCGAAGCGGATGTGTGTGATCGCATTAATTAAAGCACGTAAATTGTAGGTACAGTGTGTGCTCCAGCTCCACTCCAAGGGGTGTGAGGTTTAATTCCATACCCGCTCCAACAGAGAGCAAGAGAGGACATAGTTCCGACTCGAATACTCGTAAATGCTCGAAAAGCTTACCGTGTAGCGAAAAACTTATGAGTTTGTATTTATATTTTATCAGTTAGTCAGTGCGCGAGATAAAGGTTTACCTTCGCCATCGTTGGCTTGCGCTTATCTCTTTGCTGTGAGGCTCAAACGAATTCTTGTTTTGTTCAACTATAATATTTTTCGCGCTATCTGTCTGTACGCAAAGACCGAATGCTACAAAATTAAGGCCAACGCAAATAGCTTTAGTTTACGTGCTTGAAGTGCATTCACTGATTGACGTGCATGAGCACTTTGGAACAGCTTGAATCTATCTGCAGCAGCTACTGTCTTCCAACTTTTGTGTCAAAATGGTTAAGGATAGATTGCCCGATCTACTACAGGTGAGAGAGCGAAAACTACTACTTCTGCCACTACTGGACTTTGCTGTGTGGCTTATCATTGTGCAAACGTCAACCGACGGCAGAAGATACGATAATAACGATAATTAAATTAACTTATTGGAGAATTTCGTTTTCAGAGGTCGCTTCAAACCTCCAACGGTTCGCTGGATCAAGCCATAACAATGACTGAGCTTACTTCAAACGTCGATGCAATTCTTAATCCGGTAATTATATAACTCAATGACATAGACATACTTTAGTAAATTTACAGCGCGATTTCTTTCATTCGTTATCTGCGGTTTTAAGGTGTCGCTGATTAAGTTTCGAAATAGTGAATCAGCCAAGAGTTGTGTAAAGATACGTTCCAATGTCGTTTCCAAAAAGTGTAGAACGATTTTCATGTGGGCGTAGTCATTTATGGCAATGTGTGTTAACAAAAAATGTGAGAAAGTGATGATCGCTAAAATGTTCCACTTAATCTCGGTTGGAGATCTGCTTTAATTTGTTTAATTGGCCAGTGCCAACAACAATGGAACAGCGACCGCACTTCAAGTATGTTTAAACTGCTGCAGTTCAATATCAGCACGAGATAAGTGTGGAGGGACGTGATTCAGTTGTTCGTTGACTTGTGACGAACAGGTAACCTGACCGGCTTCGGCAGGGTCGATTTATGCATGTGCTTAATGTTATTTTAGTTTATTGTTGTCATTCGATGCACATTAGTCATAAACGATAAATGGGTATTTCTTAAGGAGGCAACAAGCGAAACAAATATCGGCGCGCCGAAATAAGTTAATGAAAGTCGGTCCTTTGAAAAACTGCCAACGACGGTCTGAACAGTCCCCATACCCATGCGAGTGTTTAGTTTATCACTATAGGGAGAGCGTGGGAAAAGACATACTAATAATCATATATTTAGGCCGGTATTCACCGACCAATATTCAGCTAAGAGCTTCCTAAACCTATTCATATGCACTAAACATATTTAAAAGCACTCTGAAGACTTACAAGTGGTCCCAACCACTCTTAAGTTGAGAGCAGTAACAACTCCGAAAAGAGCATCATCAAATTTGTCCATCCAGTCAATTCACGAAGTGTTTTCTTCTTTCAAGGACGAAAATACCCATTGACCTACAAAGTATTTAGTGTGAGTTTTAAAAATGAATATTGGCATAGACAAATCATACTGAGACCCCCAACTCGTAATACTCTTGCCGCTGGCCCCCTCAATTTTTTTAATCAAATTCGCCATTTTGTTTTCTTATGGGTGTTGTGTCAATTAAGAATGCGTGTGACATGCAAAAACATACAAAAATAAATGCTACCAACCTCGGAAATTGTGGGGAAAAGTGCTAGAGTTCGGATATACCCAATTTTTAGATTACTGATTATTATTATTATTATTATGCCATTGGTTAGTTATTATATATTGTTAAAAGGCGAATAATTTGATTTGTTTGGTTAATAAAACTATCAAAAGGAGATGTTCTATATACGAGTAACTTATTAGCACAAACATGGTTGCGTATTTCCTGTTTTTGAATGTCTTTAACTTCGATTTCATGTGTAAATTTTTCTTAGATAACTGAAGAAAATGTGTTCAAAATGTTTTCAAATTTAATAGATAAAATTCTTTGAACGCTGTTAGCAACTTTCTCCACAGCGGAAGTTTGTGTTCGTTTTTTTGAAGTTAAGTGACATTTGTCAATACGAATTTCTATATAGCAATACTAGCGCACTTAGCATTTCCCACTCCATCAAAATATGGCTTGTAGACAAGTAACGGGAAATCGGCCGAAGTTGGTGATCTCAGTATTGTCTCTGATTATTAGTAAGGCCCATAAATTACAACGAAAGGTTTTTTTTCTCTGCACCGCACCACCGGAAGCGAAAGTCTAACTAACAATAGTTGGTCGATCAATATGTAATTAAACCTATTTTGCTCTCTGTTATTCAAGAAACTATCAGAGAATTGTTTACCACTTTTTTGTATTTATACATACTTTTGTTTGACGTTGAGTAAGCCATGTTGAAAGTTGGAAAATATGCATGACGCATAGTTATAAATGAAAATAAGTGATGCGACTTTGATCAACGTATCAAATTTACAAATGTGACGATGACCAATGAGGAAGAGGGATAAATATACCGGCAAGAATGAAAATACCTGTCTCCCAACACCATCCACATTCGCCCATCACTTCTTTTAAGATCGTGGTATAGCGCAGACGTATTTCTTAGTGATTCCCAAAAGGATATTTCATATTGTGACCCGGTTGTAAACTTTTCCTTAGATTACTTGGAATAAATGATTAATTTACCAAAGTGTACCTTGTACGAACTATTTATTGAATTAATTAAAAGTACTTCTGAGTTACAAGCATTTCTGAGTATACACAAAATACAAAATTTATTTGTATAAATCGAGAGTAAATACATCTCACAAGAAATGGTTACTTTTTTTCTCAAAATTATTTCTCAATGTCTCGGAATTATGCTTAAAAGGCATAATTTTGAGTTAATTGGCAGTACTGATTGTGCTGTACCCTTACTTCTGTGCCAGTTTAAGCTGATAGTGTATATTAGTGTGCGAGATAATTTCCCCCCAAAACCAATAACTAAAAAGTACTCGAGAACGCCTTAAACCACAGGCCCCAACTCCCAAATATAATTTTATCAAACAATTTTTAGGAGCTTGCGAAAGCCAAATGGACCGAGCGGAAACGGAAAATTTGCATAAAAGCTAAACTTTTTAAGAATTTCTAACCTATGCAAGGTCTTAACAGATCCCAAATCCCCCTTTTTCCACTGTTTATTCAAACTTCTCCCAAAATGGCCACTTACGTGAATAGTTCACAAAATAATCGCAATTTCTCCATGCGCCCATCATTCGCACGTATTCAGTGCCAACAAAAAGCGCTCGTGAGACGATTTTCGTTTAAAATTTGAGCAGGGAAAATCGGATAGGTCTTGCACGGAAGCTGAAAGCAGCTTCGTACTGAACTACCCAATTGGATAATTTGGCTTAAAGTAGGTATTTCATATTTTAAAAAATAAAAACACATAATCAGGAAATGAGAAATTACTCGAATGCACCCCGTTACAAATCAGTAGCTGTTTAAAGCGATTCACCAAATGAACGCACCCATAAATTTTGCATTTATTTTTTTCACAAATTACAACAAACCCCACCTCCTTTTTTCATTTCACTGATGTGAATCAAACTTATGTGAAATATTGCTTGGAAAATGGTTCAGTTGTGAAAAGAAACCGTGGCTGACACTGACAGTCAATTTTATTTTGTCTTTGGTGCCGGCTTACATTCTTTAAGAATTATTGTTGAGTACTTTCATTGAGTTATATTTTGATTCTTCCATCTCACTTGTAAATATATGCCTATATTGACCGTATAGTTCATTTATGTTTAAAAGGCAACCGCTTCTATTTGAAAGCAACAGATACGAATTAATTCAAAAATCCCAGGCGATAGATATAACAAACCGTATATCAACAAAAAAAACCGGTGTAGGTTCGGCAAAACCCTCGCGAAAGAACAAAATGCGAACATCTCCAGAGAGTATAAACAGTTGGAGCGGGTAGTTTCATTTTTAAAGGTTTAAAAAGGCTTGTGGATCGCGACTGTATTATGTGGATTGTGAATAAAGTCTGACAATTCGCAAGTTCGTTTTCAATGCAAAATTTTCAACATTTATGTCGTTTTCCATTGGGCAAAAAGAAGCGTCCGGGAGAGTCCGGAATCGAAAAAATCACTTCTGAAACCGTTCCATTAGCACAAAAAATACTCTTCTGGTGATTCTGAGAAGAGAATTTCGCTTCTCGATTTGAAGTCAGAATCCACTCAAGAAGCACTCACACAAGTGTAATTTATGTATTTTATACAAGTCAGCTGACAGCAGCCGTAGATTTTTTTTTGGCATTTCGCCAATACTATTGTGGATTCTTTCAGAAGCTCTTTTGTTGATCCATTGGATTTCAGAATGAGTGGATCCCCGAGTGAAACCAATGGAAAACGACATTACTTACCTCACATTTGTGCATTCTTCTCGACAATAGCATAGTTTCTTCGTCTTTCATGTTATTTTAAGTTCCAGTCAAATAGCTTATGCATAACCTACTCACAATACAAACAGTTGGCCGTAAATACTGTTAAATCCGAAATACCCTATGCATCCGTATGCCCATTATTGACTTATTAAATCAGCGCACGATACTATCAATCATTTTTAGTGCCCAGACTAAATATTCCGAACTCACATTGGCGAAACTTTCCATATAAAGTCAGGTACCCATTGTGACCTGCAAAATATTGAGTGTGAAGTTTGAAAACGATTATATGTAAAGGCCAGCATCTATAAAGGGCAATATCTTCTTACAATAACTTTTGTAAAGTAAATCTTCGAATATGTCCTAATGACCTTTATTTCAAAACCATTTTTTCAGTACACAGAGATACGTACGCTGCTGGGCATCATTGTTGCCAACCTCGAAACAATGAACCGAATGGTGCAAACAATAAACATACGAAATTTCAATGGTATAAGTTATATTTACATTTTGCTTCGTATTTATTCGAACGCTCTCCACTTTCTAGAGAAGGAACTTGAAGAGCTACGTAATGAAAATCTCAAAATCGGCACACATCTTATGATTAAATTCAAGGACTTCAAAGCCAACCTACCGCCCGACGATGATTATTGCTTAGAGGCGAGAATGAAACGAACGCTCTTCTACGGACTCCATCAATCGTACATAAACATTTGGACACGAAATGAATTGTTCCTCCAGTCCTATGAGGATAAACTGAAAAAGAACTTACAGTTGCATTCCAAAATCAGTACGTGACCCAATTAGAAAAGAGAATGAAATTTCTATTTAATATATTTTCTCAACATTCAGTGAACTATAATTCAACCGAAGAGGAAGTCGAAGAACTAATTGCCAATAAAACAACTTCGCTATTTGTGGGGAATGTAAGTGCAGATGCTTCATTGTCTGTGTGTTGTTCAAGTAAGAAAGGTTAAATTTTAGTAATTTAGATTTTAGAAGAAACCGAAAAAGAGCGAAGAACATTAAGGGATCTAATGGATCGATTCTCAGAGTTGAAAAAACTCGAGAAATCCTTGGAAGATGTCCACGCACTATTCGTTCGAATACAAAATTTAGTATTAGAGCAGGTAAGTTGGATAGATAATGCATGATTGTGTAAACTAATCGTTCTGTCTTAGAGTGAAACCATACAACTGGTAGAATATCACGCTCAGCAGGCAACACTGCACATAGACAAGGGGGCGGATGAGCTCGAGCAAGCACACACCCTTAAGAAGAAAACTCTGAAGGTATGGAAATGACGTTTTTCGGGTTTTTTTTTTTGTTTAAAGCTGACTTTTCTTGTTCTTCTTGCAGAAAAAAATTATTCTTCTAGTGATATTGTTAGTCCTGTTAATTGTTTTAATATTTGTAGCTGTTTATTTGTAAAGTTATTGTTTAGATTTATTTAAAACTGTGTTTGTAGCTACTGTTTTTTTTTTTTATATATATAATATAACTTGCCGCTTTAAGATATATGTTGTTTATATACGTTTACAAGGTATTTACTTAATACTTTAATTTAAACATCAGTTCTTTTTTGAGGTCAGATGTTAACTATAAAATGGAAATTAAAAACACATGTATATTTAAGACGAAATTAAGGATTAAATACCGGAACACCGCCAATCACATAATATTAAGGATTGTCAAACTTCTTTATAGATATATTTATATATATATATTCACTAAATATTTTGTAGGTAACAATGATAAATTTATTTTTTGTGGGTGCGACAAATAGTAGAACTAAATTTAGGGTGACCAGAGCGCATAAATATAATTACTAAAATAGGTGAATCTAATTCAATGTTTCAGAAGCCACTATAAAAACCGCTATTCCTAACGAATTCCCATTTCTTAAGCTACGATTATAAGTGTAATTTTTCGTGGAAAATTTTGACATGTTGACGTAACAAAATTCGGCCATTCGGTTGTCACTCGTGTGGCTTTCGTGATAGTGAGCTGCGACAGCCCGCATGACCAGACGCTTGACAGGCGATCACACGTAGTAACAAATTTAGAACAAATTTTTTCGTCATAATGTCGTCGGCATATCGAAATTTTACATAAAAAGAGGCTTGTGTAGTCGTAGCTTTACAAACGAACAAATTTCTCGGCAAGACCATAACATGGGACAAAGTCGTTGTCTTTCCCAATGTTCCTTTGCCCTTTGTCCTTCCCGACGATTTCTCAGTAAATAAATTCAACTAAAAAATAGAGTAACGAACATTGTGAACGTATACAATTAACTTTGGTTATGAGAGAACATATTTTTTAGGTATGTAGTACGTTTTGAGGTGTACTTAAATGCGAATTGGATTTACAATTCATTTGTTCTTGTTCATAAAAAAATTGTTCCGAATAATGTGTCTAAAATTTGTTATTTCAGTTGGAAAATGAAATCTTTGTCCCAATGCTGATCTCTCTGTTCCATTGTTTCGGTATATTTGTCCGAAGTTTAAATTTGGTAACCGTAGTTCTGAACTGTTTTATAGGTTAATTGAATCCGAGCATGTGAAGGGGCTTTCTATTCTACTCAATTATGAAACGAGATGCAATATCTTCTTCAGTGTTGTTAGAGCTTAACGTTCTTTTGAAGTCCAGCACCCAAAAGGCTATTATGGCTGAATGACGACCGATATCCAATGAGTTTGCCGTGAAAAAAAGATTATTCCATAAATATATTTGAAGTTTCTTTGAACTGCCAGTGGAAGCTGACAAAATATATAGCTGTCCCACCCTTCTAAGTAAGACAATATACCTATATGTAATTAGTTTTCACCGACAAAATCCAACTCAATATACCGTCGCCTTGAAAAGAATCGCACAAGCAAAATATTTCATAATTATGTGACCGAATAATTCGATCCACTACAAGCTAATAGTTCAAATTAAATGCACTTGAAATGGTCAAGGTGTATGGATACCCCTTTGATAAGTTAGAACTGCACTAAAACTCTTTCTGACACTACGCCCAGAATTCCTTATTCGCAGGAAAAATTCTATTCCATTGTTTGCCTCCTTGGTGGACCGTCTAACGGAAAGAATACAAATGCAATCTGGTGCGCCCAAGTGTCACGCGATCCCCCAACTAAATTCACATATAAAACACAAAAGGTGTACCATTCAATACGAATGACTGTAGATCTTGGCAAACTGAAGGCCGGCGTGTTGTTAGATATTAAAAGCGACACGAAGCACTACTAGTTGTAATTAATCAAGCCGTCTACGAAACGCCAAAAAACTGGTAACCAACGAAAAGTGTTAATGATCTGTACGACATGTTGCTACGCTGTGATGTTCAATGATGCGAGGCGGCATCCGATTGAGACAAACTATAAATTGAAATAGATTAGCATGTGGAGATCATTCCCATAGTAATCCTCAGTTCGTTTGCCACCAACGCATCACTAAGCACAACACACACTTTTCAATATGAAATTCGCTATCATTTTTGCACTGTGCTTCGCTGCCGCCCTAGCCGCACCTTTGGATGATTCAAAGGATGCTATAATTACAGCTTATGAAAACGACAACATCGGAGTCGATGGATACAAGTTTAAGTGAGTAAAAACATTCGACCAATATTTGAAATCCTAACATGGACATATTTCTTTCTAGTGTTGAGACCAGTGATGGCAAATCGTTCGCTGAACAGGGTCAACTGAAGAACGTTGGAACTGACGACGAAGCTATTGAAGTCCATGGCCAATACTCTTACACTGGTCCTGACGGTATTGTCTACTCCGTGCAGTACACCGCTGACGAGAATGGTTTCCAACCCGTGGGCTCCCACATCCCACAAGCCTAAGCCAACTACTTACTAGTTCCTCTTTTAAATCTTAGCAAGTCTTTTGTAAATAGTGTACAATTCTATTAGTACTCTTAGTATTGAGCAAACCGCTCCACAAAAATAAATTGTTTTCATAAAAAATGCGTATCTGGTACAATCGTTTGGATTTGGCATGACTGAAAGCTGAGATGCGGCATCTGCATCATTTAGCATATGAATATGACTTAAATGCCAAGATACATAACACTTTGAGTTATGGTTTTATGAGGCTATCACGACGGTTGGTGAGTCCAACCTTGTGGAATGTGCCAATACAGCAGTTAAATGAAAAAAGAACTTATAAAAGCTTCTTGACCAAAATGATTTGTTGGATCACTACCGGAGGACGTTATTTTTTCCACTGAAAATAGTTTTGTGTTAATTAAAATAGGTACCTTGATATTTACAAATGAGGAATATGTATTTGTATATCTGTTTAACACTTATTAAATTTTCTGCCGAAATCTTGCATAAGTAAGAAGCTAACCGATATTTTATATATCACGACCTATGCACTATTTTCACTATGCACCACCAATAGTTGGCGTTATACTTCCTGTTAAAACTTAGAAGCGATAGAAATGCAACAGCGAACAATTAACTTACCTACCTGGATGCTTTTGGTAAAAAAAAACAGCGACTAAATATGATTTGCATAATAAAAACACTTGAATGAAGACCGATGAAAGTTTTACGCAAATGTAATAGAATATTCTGTGATCTTATAACCAGAAAAACCATTTACAATGATTTTAAGAAGGATAACTTTGGTTTTCAAAATGTTCACATTCTATAGCTATTTGTATTATATTTGTGTTGCAAAATCATTTCTATTATGCTTGGCTGCCAAGCGAAAAATGGTTGACTTGTTTTGGCCAAACATTGAACGGCTTGTTTCAATAATACGTACTTGGTAAAAGTCAATTTGGCAATTGCGCTATTTCGTTTGATAATTTCATTTTGGCAATCACAATGGTAATCAAGTTAAGAGTGTCTCTAGAGTATTCGTACTATTTTTTTTTATAATAATCTGAAGAAAATCCGTAGTCTGTAATCCATGTGGAATTCGATAAATTTTTAGGCGGAATCTGTGTTCGAATCGTGTCGCACGTGAACGAGCTAAAAGTGACGGAATTTCATTCGTATGTAACGAGTTAATTCCGTGAATGTATAAAAATCATTCACGAATGTCACAATTCGACCCCAGGTTTTCTGTCATTCAATTTCCACCCAAAAGTTCGAACCAGAGACAAATGATACTACCCCCAACTCACAATCCTCTTGCCGCTGGGCCCCTCAGTTTTTTTTTCAAATTCGCCATTTTGTTTTCCTATCGGTGTGTGTCAATTAAGAATGCGTGTGACATACAAAAACATTCAAAAATAAATGCTACCAACCTCGGAAATTGTGGGGAAAAGTGCTAGAGTTCGGGTATACCCAATTTTTAGATTACTGATTATTATTATTATTATGCCATTGGTTAATTATTATATATTGTTAAAAGGCGAATAATTTGATTTGTTTGGTTAATAAAACTATCAAAAGGAGATGTTCTATATACGAGAAACTTATTAGCACAAACATGGTTGCGTATTTCCTGTTTTTGAATGTCTTTAACTTCGATTTCATGTGTAAATTTTTCTTAGATAACTGAAGAAAATTTGTTCGAAATGATTTCAAATTTAATGGATAAAATTCTTTGAACGCCGTTAGCAACTTTGTCCACACCGGAAGTTTGTGTTGGTTTTTTTGAAGTTACGTGACATTTGTCAATACGAATTTCTATGTAACAATACAAGCGCACTTAGCATTTGCTACCCCATAAAAATATAGCTTGTAGGCTAAGTAACGGGAAATCGGTCGGAGTTGGTGGTCTCAGTATTGTCTCTGGTTCGAACTATAAAAAAATTGTTAACAATATGTTAAACATAGAAAAACTACGACGCAGACAATGATCAGCTACAGTGGCGAAAACATAGCAGTCAGTGCTGAAGTTTTTAAATTCAAGGTAAAAGAATTCTGGGCGCTGATCTAATGAAGTGCTTCTGGCCCATGGATTTGAAGTAGTTTTCAGCAACGTCATCATCTTACCGTGGCCTTATTTTTAAGTGTATGTGACTCCAAGGTAAAACCAAGGAAGGGGGTTCAAAACCGAAGGCGCCTCTTCTTCCCTCACGATCCTCGCATTCACTACTCTCAAAGACATCATGACCTGGTATCCCGGAAAAGATGACTGTATTACCTTGAGCCAGATCTTCGAAGGCATCGAATATAATCTGAATTAAAGCTGTGTCGCTGAGAAAACACTAACGTGCCTTTCCGGGTGTAGGTATATATAGAAATTTATTTATTTATCAAATAGTTTATTATGTGAAGTTTACGAATATGTATTAAGTATTTGAAAGTTGGTCAATCTTTTGTCGATCTGTGTGCTGGGCTACTTATTGCATTGTGCGGTTTTTTCCTCTGCGACAATGGAAAACCACATTAGTCATTCGTTCGATCTCGCAAACTTCCATTCGTTCCAAAAATTAAAGCTCACACAAACGAAGTTATGAAATGCTGGGTCTAAGGTCCTACAGCGACATGTTGCGCCAAATAGTTATTTATTTATACTTAAAAAGTATAAGCTACAAAATTATAATAATATTCAAACAAAATCTTTAGGGTCTAAAAACATATTCGCTATACTTTTGCTTAATTATCAAACTCGTATATTGGCATTCCATCGACATCCCAAGTATTTTTGCATTTCTTAAATGCACACAGTAGATAAAGCGCTACAAGAGAGAACAACTTAGTTAAACTGTTATCATATTTAGATTTGTTTACTTACTAGCTGCCTCCCATTCCGATTTGGAAAGAGTTCCAAATGGCTTTGAGTTGTAATTTAATTTACCTAAAAGTTTCCGCACATGAGCGTACTCTTCACTGTCATTTGATGACTCTGACATCACGTAAGTTTCCAAAGCTTGCATCCTGTCGAGAAGAGGTTTACCTGCACGAGAGATTTGTTTAAAACATTTGAATGTAGATATTATCTTATAACTCACCATGCTCGTAAGACTCATTGTAATATTCTGGGAATGTGCTTTTACGCACTAGCTGCAAGCCATGCTTTCTGCACAGTTTGACCATCGTCGGGAAATGCACAAGAAATTCCGGACAATCCACAACGCCATCTAAATGAAATTGATACTTGGCCCCAAACAGTGGCGGTTTTTCGGTATCGCACATAAACTCGACGTTGTACAAATCGTTGCCAAATGATTTTCCATTCTCGGATTGTCTCAAGCGACGCATAATTTCATATGCATTTGGTAATGTGGCAATAAAGTAGCCACCCGGCTGCAGGCTCTCGGCTGCGTTGCGCACCATGCAATCAGCTTGGGTTAGCGACTCAAAAGAGTAGTGAAAAGCAAACTGACAACTTACTAGATTAAGCTTTAAAGACGGATCCTTGTATCGTTCCCTCAATCGCACTAACGTCGAATCACAGGCAACAAACTCGGCTGAGAATCGCGACAAATGTTTGTTATTCCTTTTTATCATTCCCTCATAGCGAGACTTGCACTGCTCTAGACTAACTTCAGCTATGTCGGTACATATTAGATGGGTGATACAACACTTCTCCCACTTAAGGAGATCACCACCTTTTCCACAGCACATGTCTAACACGCGAATGGTTTCGCCCAACTTTTGCGATTTCTGGATTGCATGCATGTACTCATTAATGAACATGCTCTTCATCCAGTTGTTGAAGTTTCGCATGTGAACTATCCGAGATTTTGAACGCTCGCTCAGTCCAGCTTCCTTAATTTCGTTGTAATGCGATGCAACTACTTTGGCGTTGTCGCTTCCATGAGCGGTTTGTTGGCCAAAACAGTCGTCCACATTTTTGGATACTATTAAGGCGGTTGTTGTATCAGTATCTGTCATTATTTTACTTTAAAATTAATTACACACAAATTAAAAAAATCCCACTCCTTGAACAACCGAAAAAAGAATAGAATATGGAAGAGACAAGAGAGTATTGGATTTTTGGGCAAACAAATTTTCACCTTCGTCCTTCCGCTTACTTTCGTTAGCCGGTTAGTGATAATGACAGCCGAATTAAATTGGAGTAGATTTAGAAAATTAGAAAACAAACCTGGTTAATTCACAATCACAACACATTAGGACTAGATATAAACGCGCTATTCAAGTCATTTGACTATGTTTATGTGTTATTTGTCTGCTTGGTAAAAATAATCACTTCGATTACACAATTTACTAAATTATGTGCCTTCTTTTGAATGCCACTCATACCTAAAGTAAAGACATAACTTTTAGAATTACAAAAATTACATTCATTATTATATAGAGTTACTGGCATCACTTCAACGCTGATTTCCTTTTCTTCCTCTTTCCTTACCAAATTTGTTTATATTCCTGAAACTATTCACTGTCTCTTTTTTACGCTCGCATATAAACAGACCGGCGATAGTACGTAAACGAATGAAATGAACTGTCACTGTCAAATCTAAAACCATCTTCAAGAGCGCAAGAGTAACAAGGAAAGACTGTGATTTTCTATGAAAATAATGGCTCTTCGAAACAAATTCGTGTCAAATAAGTGCGCGATAATATTTTGTTACAAATAAAAATAACAAAAAAGTTCCCTAGATTTGTGTGCTGGAAAAACGTAGTTGTTTGTATATTTTGTTATTATCCAGGAAATGTGCTCCCCAAATGATTGTGTACGCAAATAAATCCTTTCCAAAACAGGTAAATATCAACTGCCATGAAAGTCCAACTAAAAATTCCAACGTAATCCTTGCCCAACGTACGAATAAATTCCACTGGGATAATGAAGATCTCAAAGTACGCCATTTTTATAAAGAAATTTTGCTAATAAGCTTTTGTAATATGTATTTTATGCAATTGGTTTCGTTAAAAATATCCCAAAAAATAATATAGTGAATGGGATTGCGTGCATTTGTAAAGATGTAAAGGTTCAGAATAAAAAGCCCAAATGAGGAACCGCGATAATGATTTTTTATATTTCTTTGACTGCCCTTACAAAGTTTGTATGTTTTATTATTGCTTTACAGTTTTGTGATTGCGTATAAACTTTAATTGTACTGCTCTTATGAATTGAGCGCGTATTTTCTGTTCCAACTAATATCGGAGGGTTGTTTAATATTTTCTGCTAAGGTAACCGCCTGGTGTTTCTCAAATATACATTAGAAACAAATAAGGTGAGAAATTGCGTCAACAGAGTGTTTTTGGTCATAAACATCTCCATCACAATGTCGTTCTTTCATTATTTCCGAAGTGGCCTTCAGAAAAATGGCGCGTTCTCGTAACCTAATTAGGAAGAATGAAAAAAAAAAAATCTTGCTATGTCATGTCGGTCTGTACCACAAGTTTTGTTGACACCCTCAACAATGTAAGGGCAGAAAATTACTAAAACCGGAAAAGCCAATAATATAAACTCCTTTTTGTTCTACGTCCCTTCTTCTCTTGTAACAAGTTTCTAGATGAATAGGTACTTATCCAAAATGAGTCTTCTTTTTGAGAACATCGTTGCCGGTTACACAAGATAGGTATACCATCTATTTAGAGTGGGCTTTAAAACGGGAGAGTTTGCAATTATGACCTGAACAACATCAATCTTTAAATTGATTCAACGAAGAATATACCTACTTGGATAGTTTCTTTTAAAGCTTAATAGGATGGTCTGACTTGTAAAGGGGCACCTGAGAAGAACGATAAAGTATCTTGCTTTTTTTGTCTAATAAACTTCATTTTGGCAGTTTCAACTAGAAATTCATCCGCCATTTTAGCAATATATCTCGTTTGCGTCCGAATTATAGTCTTAAAAAATGAATGAGCAGGTAGTTCCATTCTTGCGCAATCGATTATTCAGATAATTCTTTCTGAAGCTTTTTCCTTACTACTTACTATGTACATTATCCTATTTGACTCAATTTGATCATTGGTGCGAGCTTTTTACCTTCTCTTTCCCGAAAAAAAAAATATAAATAAACTACATTTCCATTAAACATTCGATATTTCCTTCGCAGACATTTTTGCAACATTTATCAGAAATTTGAACGCAAATTATGGACGTTACCAAAGTTGGAACAATAGCGCCAACAAAAACAGTATCAGTGATATCAAGTCCCGTCAAGTCGGAAGAAAAACCGATTCCAACAGATATTATCGCACTCACTAAAGCAAAAGCAAAAACAAATCTCGATGAAAAATTCAAAATTGAAGTAAGTTAACAAAGTACTAAAATATTGTTATAAATAATATGCTTCTCCAAAATGTTTAGGCTGATTCTTTTGGAGAACTCCTAGGATCAGTTACGACACACAACTGCCCCGGTGTACGAGCCAGTGCGCGTGTGATTCAGAAAATGAAACAAGACTCTATACGCCCATCTACTCCGCCACCAAATGAAAAGGAAATAAAGTCAAAAGAAGAAAAGGCCGTTCAGAAAACACCATCACAACACAAGTCATCCACCAAAGCTACTTGGACAAATATTGAACGTAATTACTTTTTTGACGCTCTTAATGAACTCGGAAAGGATTTCGATGGGATTGGAAATTTTATTAACTCGAAGCTGAAGAGAAAAAGTTCCACAGATGCTGCTTTCAAGACCAAGGACCAAGTGCGTCAGCACTACTATCAAACTTTTCATAAAATCTGCAAATATATTCGACTTTCGGATGGTAAGCACTTAGTATTGTATAGATCTATAATTTCATAAATTAGTATTCAGCGTTTGAATGGTCTTTGCATATCCAAAGCCAGAGCCAGTGGATTTTCATCGATAATTAAAAATCGCGTATTACTAGGGGCTTGATTACTACCTTTGCACCACGCACGTGCGTGCTTTCGGGGCAACAAATTCCTAGTCTTGCACTTTTTTAACATTGTCAGGCAGTTACAATTAACTCAATAAACGACCAAAAATATCTTTGTATTACTATAACCTACTTTTCAGAGGTAAAAAAGCCTGTACAAGAACTTTACACTCTAATTAATTACGGGGAGATGCGTCGAAAGCTCCAATTCGTTACTGATAAGCACTTTATGAAACTGAAACATCTCGTTTACAATGGCCACATCACAGTCAGATGCAAGGGCAAAAATATCCGCATAAAAACGCCAACGTGCAAAGCCCTCAGGAGATTGAATCAACTCGACGGTAACTGTTATTGTTCTCTGAAAGTTGACAACTAAATGACAGTGACTTTGTTTCCAGATTCGTTTGAGGACATAAAACTGCCGAGCAAAATAGAGGTAGTCATCAGCCCAGCCAATATGGAGTCCTTTGGAAAGGTACAAGTACTAGCCCAGAATCCAAAAGCGAAAGCTACAGTTTCTCTTCAAAAGAAGCTGGTTAACTTTATAAAAACCTTTCAATACAAGTGGCGCAGCAACGAGACGAAATTGGTAAGTGAAATACGACTTTGAAAATTGAAATAATTCAGCTTTCTCTGCCGTCAACAGGCTGAGGAGGAAGCGAAAATGTTCCCAGGCCACTCTGCCATTGATACAGAACAAGTTGCCTTTCATGATTCCCAAATGTGCTTTAGGCCGAAGCCAGGAGTGCCTATTCATCGACCTCTACTAAATATCACAGAATATCTAAGTAGTCTGAGCCTTTGTATGTCCGCCTATGAAGATCGAATAGGTGTCAAAGTTCGCAGCGAAACTCTGTGCCAAGATCGGCTGTCGTCGAGCAAACGGCAACGATGCGACAGCGGCTCCGAAAAACGCAGTCCGGACAATAAGAAGTTTAAATCTTGTGAACACCTCAACGACTCAATCTTCCCAATTAAAGATGAAGTCTCCTCCACGCTATCTGCACAACAGGCCAATGAGAGCGAAAATTCCAATCATGATGGAGATCTAAGTGACGATCTAAATGATATCCTGAGTTTCACCGAAATCAAAGGCGATAGTGTTTCGGACACGGCTTCAGACAATGATTTGAAACATCTCGAAAGTCAGATAGATTGTGCGGTTGAGAATGGAAATTCGAATAACAACAACCACAACGATCACAAGGACCAATCTGTGCCGACGTCAATAGAGTTGAAGGGCAAGAGCGCAAAAAGAAGACGTGAGCACAAGAAAAACGACAATAACTTTAAGCCACTGATCAGTGACGATGTGATTAAAAAAATCCGCAAGGGTTGGACGATTCTCAATGCGGATGACATAACCATCGGTGATTTGTATGTGGTGTTTGGGCAGGATTCTAAACTGGAACTCGAATATTTCTGGATGAATGCTGGTGCTGAGAAAAAGTCAATTTTTAACCAAAAGCAAAACGGAATGCCGTACAGCGTCAACGACTGCGACGAACCAGAGCTCATAAACTCGCTTACAAAGTCCACGCTCGGAAACAAGTTAAAACACCTGCTTTTGATTGCCAATTTGAGCGAGCGCATTCGAAAGAAACAGTGCTCCTGTGGCCATACTTGTGACAAGATGACTAAATCAAGAGTAAGTCTGCAACAGATGTTCAAAGTTTTCTTGTTTATATTTTTTTTTTTTTTTTATTTTGTTTTTTTTATTTGAACAGCTCGACCGAGAAATTGTTACAAAATCGTTTGTTTCATCGAAAACATTTCAGCTGTCGAGCATTGATTCGGGAGTTTTTCGCCAACCAGTGGTTCCGTTTCGAAGACCTGCGTTCAGTTTGGATCCGATCAAGCAAATGTCCAACGTAAGTAGTGGCCGTCTGATGAACGAATTTTTAACTCACCATGCAATTGTTATAGGGTTCGCGCTTGAAAATGTCTAAGCAAGTGTTGGTGCAACGACTGCTACTGCCCCATCGATCTGGCCAGCCATACGATGTTGTCGAAGTCAAGGACCTGCAGAATAAGATTGTAAATAGGCATGAGTCGACAACAGTTGAAAATGGCACCAACAATTCAACAGACCCGTCTTCAGTAGGCAGTGATTTGGAATCGCAGGAAAAAGAGGAGGATTTTCCTCTCGATACGGTGGCGAACCAAAACCAAATCGACAGTATTACTCCTGGCAGTGTGGATAGTTTAACATCCACCAATGACCAGACCATTGAAGAAAGTAACGCTTTTCTAAGTGATCAGGCTTCCGCTAGCATTGAATTCGACGAATGTTCAAGTAGGTTGCCTGTCTATTCCTGCCCGGCCTTCTGGTGTATGAAAAAAATCCCTTTAATTCTTGTAGCAAGCAGTATTTTTAAAGGCATCCCCCCCATGAGTCCAATGCAATTGCTTCGCGACTCATCTTCCAACTCGCGCTGGCTGGAGGAGAATCTTAATGACTTTTCTCTAAACAGTTTACTCGGTCATTTAGATGAAATCAACGGAAACCGCGACATTACTGTAAGAGCACCATCATCTTGTAAGTGCGCAAAAATATGTTCTTCTTTCTATTGCAGGATCAATCGTCCAACCTATCAGTCTTAAGCGAATCCAGCGTTGACTACATGACGAAATTCGCCGAGATCACAGCTTCAATGCAAAATGAGGAAAAAGACTTATAAAAACTAAAAGTAATAACTAAACCGCTTTCATTCGAATGCAAAATCGGTTTCAACAGAACAAGCAAAGAGAAAAGAAGAAATGTATTTAACTTCCCTTGCCCCCCCCCTTCTGTTTCTTGTATTTATTATATTTTGTTGTAATTATTGTTTATTGTTTATTTTACTACGTTATTTTCCCATGCCCCTTCCAAAAAAGAGAGAAAGCACTTTTCAAGAACATGCTTGCGGTAAATGTTACAGTACATTATTGTGTAGAAAGTAGAAACCATTTACAGCATTGTGGGAAAAATATATATATATATTTATGTAGATATGTATTATTCATATAGACGTTAAAACGAAGAGAAGCGTTGTCCTTTATCCATTATTTAATAACTCTTTGGAGCGGTTTTACCTTTTGTTTGGATTATTTTTTCAAATGTTTGTATCAATCAAAACAAAATATATATACACATGACTAATTTAAATGAAGTTCTTTTATTTACGACTCAACAGAACATTAAATGCAAGTGTGGAGAAACTTTTTACATTTTTGCAAGCTATAAGAATACCACGCACGGCTTTCCTCTATCGTGAGACTGCCGGGCGAGGCAGTATATAGTGCATCTACGCAAATTGGTAACAAAATAGATGAGATCGATTGTTCGATTGTGTCATGGCGTGTGTCTCTATTTGGTGCATTCGAATGCGCATGGAATATCAAAGTTGTTTGGCCATTCATTTGCAATTTCGACACCATGCACTAGGAGTTTTTATTCATCATCATTCTGTTCTAATACGATCTCGGACAGAGGCCGAAGGAAAATGTAAATAAAGATACTAAACGTTGAGCGCCAAGGCGCACTCAATTAAATGCAATTTAAATATTTTAATCATCCCGTTTTAGTCACCGAAAGCTAGTGCGCAGTACTAATAATCATTTTTTATCGTGCAGGTTAAATTTTACAACTCACAATGGCAAATTTCTTATATAATATGTGACCTTCAGAAGATTCGATCTTCACGCCTAAACGAGTCTTATTTGTAACCAAGAATTTTATTAATGTCACCCAATTCGCGGGTGCTCCACGGTTCAAGAGGATCCTGATAACTATCTCCACGGCCGTATTTGTTCATCGGAGCCGAGCGATTTCTGTATCTGGATTCGGCGTTCTCTGGAGTTACTCTGTAAAAGATGACGCGATAGCTTTGTCAACGAAATCAGAAAGTGCTTTCGGATAACTTACTTGTTTTTCTTTCGAATTCTTGCGCTCTTGGCCCGCCTAGCTGCATCGTCCTGCGGGAATTGTCTGTGCTTTAAATGCAGTTCGGCCATTGCCCTGTGCATGTCCTGAGCTGTTACTGGCTCTTCATTTGCATCATCCTGTTCTGTGTCCGAAGCCTGTTGAATAATGTAGGCATTCTCTTCAATCGGTGTTGTCCTCTCTTCTTTTTCCCCGTCTTCGGATCGAATCTGGAGTAATTTTCCATTGACAACGAAAATGCCTCAGCATTATAAGAACTTACCAGATCCGCTTCGTTTGATTTCTCCCAAAGACATGTGAAAACGTCCTCATTATTCACTACGGACACTTCACTCAGAGCGTCTGGTTTCGATAGAGCATTTTTGGTCCTCCGCACCAGAGAAAGCTTTCCCAGAATCGGTCTGCCAACACATCCTGCGTCGCTTTCTTCTGTATCGATTTCTTCGAGCATTTTGTAGAATTCCTCTAATTTTACTGGATCAACAGTGAACTTTGGATCTTGAAATAGATTGTGCAAAATCTCAGTATTTTCAGGTTCGCCCCCTTGAGGTGCAACAAGTTGTTGTGGAACAACTGGCTCTGAAAGCGGCAGGGCTGTCCTTTGTTTTAGATTGATGAGGTCTATGTTCATCGTCTGTTCGACTAAAGATCGAGCTTGCGAAGCCAATTTCATCAGACTAGACTTGTAGTGGGGGTCTATTCCATCAGATATTTCGGCAAACAATACAAGTTCCCGGAATGGGTCGCTTACTTCGCTTTTTCCTGTGAGCTTCATGGCTGCTTGATTTTGATTCAAGCCTAACACGTTTAGAGTCTGACCTAATCCCGGCTCGGGGTTCAGATTGTATGGATCCTTGAGCTTCTTTTTGGTTATCTTTATGGGGCTTGATATAGATGCTCTGCCCCACATAAGACGTCGCATTTCCTCCCCAGTCATACCACGCTGCTTTAACGCATTTAAGGTTACTTTACCAACACGCTAAAAAAAAAAATTGCCCGGTCAGTCTGCGAGATAACGTGTTTGGTACGTGGAATACCTTCCAGTTGGAGACAGCTCCTTTACGTTGCTTTGCTCGGGTCTTACTCTTACTTTTTATTACCATAACACCCCTCTGCTCGAATCCTGAATCATCGATTAGGCCCAGAGGAATGGAGTAAGCTTCAATGTACTTCTGTGCGTCTGCTTGTGGCACAGCACGTTCCAGGGTCACCACGATCTTGGCCCACTTAAGGAAGATAATAATCATTAAACTGGCGAGGATCCATCGATCTTTGTGTGTACCTGTTTCATCCACTCCTTCTCAGACTGCTCAATCACATGGGCATAGGTATTGCCCATCATAGCTATCAACATGTTGAGCAGCAATATCGGGACGAATATCATAAAAATGACGAAGACAGTTTTTGCCAAATTCGGGTACGAAGTTTGATTCAAATCTGGGTACTGAAAAGTAATTTGTCCAATAATGCATTAGCATTCAATCGATGCTGCTATTTCTTCGAATCGGGAAGGGGGTAACCTCTTAACACACTTTTGATATTCGACTTGACTTACATTGTAATCGCCTAAAGTTGTTTGAAACAAAGCCATCCAGGTGCTCGAAAATGTGTTAAACATGGTCGTCTGCAATTGCGGGTGTCCCTTGAAGAGGAAGAAGAATGCTTGCGAAAATCCGAAAAGTACAATCAAATAGATGATGCCAAACGTGAACATGTCTCCGGTCAACATGGAATATATCATTGTGACGAACGGCCCAGTCAAACGAACAGCTCTATGTAATTTAGGCACATAATGGAGTTAAAAGCTTAAACGACATTTCAAATACAGGCTTACCCCGCAAAGAACATCAGTAGGAACCAGCTGCCGGGTACCGCAAACACAAGGATAGCCTCCTCAGTGTCGACATCTCCTATAATCCGAAACGGTATACATGCCAGAATGAGTAGATTGGAGACCAGAAATATGGCCTTTGCTGGAGCGTGTGACTGAGAAAGATACCTTTATTCGCATTTGTTGTTTGTTTCATTGTTTCGAGTGAAGCAAACCAGCTGTTTCAAAAATGCGGAGAGTCCCTGATTCTTGACCTCGTCACCTTGCTGGAAAATCACGTAGCTCAGTACCCCAGCAATGGTTGCCACCTCACTGCAGTATCGTAAAATGTTCTGAGCGCCGATTCGTCCATCATTTCCGGCGTTTTCATCAGGATCTTCAGGGTCGGAGTCTTCGCTTTCAAGGTCATTTCTCACCGGACGCAGATACACAGAGATCGACAGGAAAAACAGATGAATAAACAAAATCAACAATCGTTTCAAGAATTGATTGCGAGCAAATGTCTTCCACTTCTCCTCCAAAAGACGCTGGATGATGCCACCATCCAACATATCCAAGTGCTCCTCCTTTGTTCCGTTTAAAATAATAAACAAAGCGGAGTTCCAATCTGCAAGAATATAACCAGGTTAGCGCAAAAGTAATGTTTATTTTATTTTTATTGATTACTTGTTCGCCCATCGGGGAGGAGCGTATCCAGGGCGTTTAATGGATAACCTGAGCAAGTTATGTTGCTATATCTCCAAAACTCGCGCGAGGATAGCTCTAACATCTCGCGGAAAACTTCAGCCCGTCCTAGCTTGCAAGCAAGCGTCAATGGAGTAAGACCACAATGGTTTGCTATGCCATTTTTGGCGGGTGTCTTCGGATGGCGCAATGCGTAACCAAACATATCCTACACCGCATGTCAGTAAATTCGAAAACATATTACCACTCTTCTGCTCTTACCAATTTATCGCAAACAACAACCATGTGCAGGATCATATTCCCGAATGAGTCTTGTGCATCAGGGTCGGCTCCGTGATCCAGGAGCAAGTTGTACACACTCTCGTTGGTGCAGCACGCAGACCAAGCCAGCGGATACTCACCCATATACGCCAGACCTTCATAGTCCGTCGACTTGACAGGCCTTGACCGTTGTTGGTCTCTAGGCAGGAAGAAGCTTCCAATTGCTCTCGCATTAATATCCGCCCCAGCTTCAATAAGATCTGCTACCAACTCGTTATTGCTATATGCAATAGCCAAGTGCAACGCACTCGCACCTAGGTATTCTTCACCTTCCATAACATCCAAAGCTAGATTGGGAAAGACCCGTAACAGTACCCGGGCCAACTTGGTATGAATCTTCGAGTCGCATATAATCAGCACATGCAAAAGGCTCTCTCCCAGAGCACCGCGATACTGCATCTGCCAGCACGCTTTATGATCGATCCATTTTCCCAACGGGTCGTGAACTGACAGCGATGCTTCGATTGGAATCATCACCTCAGTATGATCCCTGTACTTCCAGCGGAGAAATTCGGCTCTGTTGATAATTTGTCCCTTACCGTCGTTGTACATGAATATTCCGAATTGTTCCCGAATCAATTGCTCCACAGCAACCAGACCGCCTGAATTGATGGCTTCAATTAGGTCACCACCTGCGAAACTTTTTCTTCAGTTATTATCGCAAAATTAAGTAAATGTGAACTCGTACCTCTTTTGAAGTCAGCTAACTTGTACAGAAGGCATTTGTTAGCTGTTGCTGAAGACTGCGAGATGACTTGGTCCAGAATTGCACCAGGCTTCATTTCGGTTTCCTTTTTGCGAAAACATTTTTTAAAAAGGAATCTCATTTCGGAATAGTTTTTAACTTCTGATGAATCGCGAATCGAGCAACTTTTATAGTTGAAATGCTTGATCGATACACTTCTAATGCAGCTATGACTACGCAATTAACTCTCGGCAATGCCACCTACGTAAATACTTGATACTATGCGGACATACCATATTGATGTGTTGAGTTACATGAAGAACAAGCATACGGGCCTTGAATGTAAGTAAAATATAAGGTAGGCTAATGAGACTTCATCTACGGTTGGCCGTTTTAAGTTGTTTCATAAGCTTGAAGATGTTACAAGGAACACGCGCTGAAGAGGTTACAGCTATGTACTCTGAAGGTAGTGTACTTTGGTTGATCCTTTGAATTTATAAGTACAGCTGAAGTAAAATGTGAGTTATCAATTATAGGGTCCGAAATCATTTGCAGACGATAACTTACAGATTGAGTGGTGATTGACTGTAAAAACTCGTAAATATTTGATAAACCAAATCGATATTGTAAGCCTTTAATGTACAGCACTTTTTAAAATATTCTTAACAAAACTTTGAAAAAATCGCTGATGTGCACTCCTGCAACGAAATATACGCAACGGCCTCACCCTAGTGGCTCATCATTGTTAACGCTTTTCATGTAGTTCATTGTTTGATCTTGGGAAATTTCACCCGAAGTTTTTTAACATTTTCAACAGGTATAAAGAGTGAAAATCGGTTGCAAAAATGTATGGCCTCATCCTAGTGATCGCCAGTGTATATTTTACGGGCTGCTACATCTTAAGGTGGAATCTTTTATGGCGTTTTCGACTGAAGAAATGAATTATTGACCTTTCTATCAAAAGAGCAAATCTAGAAGTGGTCTTTCTATATGTTTTCTTATTTCTATATTTCATTGAAGAACAAAGGGCATAGAAGTGTCCGGAATATTTTTATAAGGCGTTTTTTTTAGCTCAGATACATTAGAGCTCAGAATTTGTGTTTCTTTTTTCTCTCAGAGCATAATCAGAGCGCGCTCTAGGAGCTCAGAATAAATTGACTGAGCAGGCTGAGTGAAAAGTTGATTACACACTTACAGTCACATTTGACAGAAAAAAAAAAAAACATAATAAACAAAATAGTTGAAATGGTGGACGAACCTTGTTGTTCTGGAACTGAAGGTTCACCAATTTAAAAAATAACAATTAATACATGTTCAATTTATACATATATATTTATTACAAATGACAGCTATTTGCTCAAGTGTGTTTCATAAATACATCAGAACGATCTGAGCACGCTCGGTTCAGAGCTCAGCTCTGAACTAAAAAAGAAAAACGGCTAATGGTGTAGATAAAGCATTTCCGGTGGTTAAATCTAGGTACTTCAATAGACTTACAACTGCGAACACCATCCTTCCGTATACAATGAAACATGGTGTTCGCAGTTGTAAGTCTATTGAAGTACCTAGATTTAACCGCCGGAAATGCTTTATCTACTCCATTAGGCGTTTTTCTTTTTTAGTTCCGAGCGTGCTCAGATCGTTCTGATGTATTTATGAAACACACTTGAGCAAATAGCTGTCATTTGTAATAAATATATATGTATAAATTGAACATCTACAGTTATCTCCATTACCTACCTACCTACTCCTAAGAACTGCAACTCCTCAAATTTGCAAAAACTCTCATAAGTCCCTCATAATACTATTGAGCGCTCTTAAAATGTAACTCCTATAGTAAGACTTAAACTAGATCTCGTAGTACTCTTATTATAAGATCATAAGTCTATTGGAGTTCACGGAACCGTAACTCATTTAACAAGATACGGGACTCCCAATCTCAAGAGTTCGCTAGGATTTTAAGTTCAAAAACAGGAACTTCTAAATAGGGTTACCTGTCCCGCCAAAAAAAAGCGAGTCAGATTTTGTAAAGTGAAACGATCAAAAGTTTTCGTGCGCACGAATGATTTGCCCTATATGTTACACAAGCAAATTTCTTTAAGCACACGAAAACGTTTAAACGTTTCGCCTTACAGAATGCCGACCCTGACTACGACAGCGATTCTTTTTGGTAACAATTCGACTGTTCTGTGTTTCCTGACTAAATTCAGATAAATTGCTTGTTTGCAATGTGGTGTTCAATGTCATTCAACAATTGACCTCTTAAGTATGGGCATGTTAGTGATATGTTAGCCTTGTCGTGTATAATTTCTCTTTTAGAGTAAGTACAATCTTAATTGGATTGAGAGTGAAAGAGGGCGTGTAAAATGTATGTAAATATGGTTCAGAAAGATAGGCTGTGAAGCTTTGAAATTGTCAAACGGATTGAATCCATTATCGGACACAATCGCAACAAGCGCTATGCTTACAAAGACCACAGTGACATCCGTTGCTACAACCCCAAAACTGAAGACAAATTAAATAACTTTAAAGTAAAAATCTAGAAACTTTCTTTATATAATGTTTTTATTTAAATTCAGGAATTACGTCTTAGTTCTTCGACTGTACTTTCGTTAATGCCGTTGCCCTCATCGTCTGTTTCTTGTACTCTCTCTGTTGGTATTTTCGTTTCATAACTGACTTTATTGTTATACTCTATTCTTTATGTTAAGTTTTCTTTACACAAAAATATTTATTTCAAAGTGGTAGAAGATATTTTCCCTAACGGTGACGCATTCGAACACATTAGTCAAACTTCGAAAAAGTTGGGTAAAATAGAACGAAGTTCGAATAAATTTGACTTATTAGGTATTCGAATGAATTATTATTTACTTACAAATGTTTAGAAATCAATCTGGGCGCAAATTTAGAATGTTTTAATATAAAGCTTAACCGGTGAATGCATTCGAAACGCACGATGACATTTTAATTGAGTTCTTCACTTATGTTCTAGCAGCCACCAGTACAGTATCGTATCAGTTTGCACCAGCCAAATAATAATTTGTTGGAATAAAGTAGATACAATAGGTATAACGTTTTACATTCAGGAGTATCGTGAACAAATTTCGAAGGATACCCCTTGTCAGCAATGTAAATCAGATTGCTGAATTCAAAACATTCCGATTGGGTTGATTGTCTAAGCTTTATTTTCTCACTTACTAAAACCCATAGTAGGGTGAGAGTACTCTTTACTTGGGACATCCTTTCGTAGCTATCGCACTAAAGATTATTACTGCCTATTGAGGTTTTTATTCTTTTTCCCTGCAGCATCGGTTTACATGTGGTCGTCAAGGTTCATGTTTTGAATACCTATGATGTTTCTTTTAAACAATCAACCTACCTACGAGTACCTCCACGCATTTGCCTCTGAGAGATTTTGCAAAGCGTGTGTGGTTGATTCTCCAGACTGATATTTGTAAGGAGGGTTATCATTTGAAGTACCCCCTGTCTGATTTGTATCTATCAAGGACGTTTTTCATAGTTTTTGAAGTGACGCTGATTGGTGTATTTGACTTTGGTAATTCGGACTGATTTAAGAAGTGATCCGTTGTATCCGGAGTAAATTCTTTCATTTCACTAAAAAATTAAAAAAAAAACTCCCTCAGTTGAACGGTTAAGCGAAGTGCAAAGTTCGACGTTAACCTGTTGCACCAGCGAATAGTTTTTTTTTTCACAGGAATTGTACAAGAAACACGTCTCCAAATTATCTAAGCGAAAGAAAAAAAAAAGAAGACAAATCACGTCCGGTAGTAAAATTTTATTTATCTTATTGTATAAAGTTATTAAAAAGATTGCGTAATCATTATTTAATAATTTCGCAGAGATATACATAAATAACTGCATGCATATATAAATATATACATTCCATTCATGTATACAGACATAATAATAATAATAAATCGCGTATATAAAACTTGTAGTTTGATTAGTTCTAGAAATGTATTGTAATCATAGTGTAGAATTTTAATTTAATTTCATGTTTTTTACTCAGTTTATATTAAAATTATTCATATAGTAAAACATATATGTATTCAAAACCGTATAAAAAAGCACTGATCGTTAAAAAAAAATCAAAAATCTTTAAAATCTCATTCTTTGCTTATTTTCTTTAATTTGATTATTTATAAGTCTGTATAATATGTAAATATAAATACTTATTTAGAAAAAAAAAAAAAAAACAGTAAATCTTATTAATTTTATTGTGTTGCGAATAATGTACTGTACGCTTAACTATTAAATTGTCATATCTTGTGGTGTTATATTATGGTTGGGGAGGAGCAGGTTGGTTTGTTATCGATTTTGTGAATATTGTGGAATGTTGTCACTGTCTTTCTTTTGCCTTTACTTGAAAAGATTTAAATGGTTGATTGATTTCACTTTGCTAACGAGTATAAAAAATGTGTATAAATATAAAAAAGTTCTCTAATCTTATTTTCTTTTGTTTGAGTGTTACTATCAATTTTGGGTATCAAAATTACCGTCTATTTTTATTTTCATGTATAATTGTATAAACTGGCAATGGTCAGGTTTATCCTGAGTATCTATTTTCAATTATGGCAATAGATGCATAGTCTTTTCGTTATATATTCTTTTTTCTAAGTAAAAATAAAAAAAAGTAAACCATGGAAGAGTCTAGGAGATGGAGCATTTTTCTTTCTTCTTGTTAATTAAATCTAATTTTGTGGATATCAGACTAGATATAATTAAGCGGTTTTGTATAGTTCCTCCACTTATGGCAACTTTAATTTTTGTATTATCTCTAATATCAGTTAGGGGAGGGGAAGCTTATAGGTTAGAAACAGTAGCCATGTGGGATTTAAAAGGCGACTTCTTCAGAGATCTGCGACTAAATAATGTATTCCCTAGCTACTTAAATTTGAAAAAAAGTATGGTTTTGCTTAAGAATCGTGCCGGAATATAAAGTTAAAATCAAAACGAAAAGGTACAATGCTCAGAGTATATAATATTCCACATTCTACGACGTTTTTTTTTTACTGTTGGATTAATAGTTCACTATATTTGTTATATTATGATTCAGTTAATCTTAACCTATGCCTGCTGGAGCGGAATCCAGCGAAATTACTATAGCGCCGGTTGTAAATCTCATTCTTCCCACTCGTTTTCATCTACACCCTCCATTTCGTCTTGCTCGAGCTTGGTGTTGTACTCCATGCGAGCACTTACTGACTTTTGAATCTGCAGGGTAAATGGTGTTAGCAGGGAGACACATCTAGGGACACTTAGTTTTATACCTCTTGTTGCTTCGCCTTTTCGTATTCGGATTTTGTCAAAAACTGAGGGCTGGCTGTTTGATCGGGCTTCTTTGTATGCGTCACGGGCTGAATGGATGACACTGGGAGCAGATAGATATTTTGTTTAGTAAGACGAATGTTTTCTGCAGAGACTAGTTCAACTTACGGCACTCCATGCCCTCAGGCTGAAGACTGAGCTTTTTCGGCTTTTTGTCATTCATGGAGAACCAATCGTCGGCTGTCATTGTCGGTAGCCATGTCACCAAAGTCGGTGGAAACAGATCGTCTTGGAAAAGTTCACTCTGAAAATAAATAATTTTAATAAAAAAAATTACTAAGAAACGTGTCTGTCCATAGAACTTACCTTTATTCTTGGCACTGTGAAACTTAGCGGCTCAATAGTGGTATTTGTGAGACGGTATGCCTTTGAGAACTCAACACTCGCCACATCACAATGATTCTTGGTGAGGAAACTAAGACCTTGATGCAAAGATGAGCATCTGTGATGTGAGAGTGGGCAAATGAAGGGTTCCTCATCGGTGATTTCATACGCGTAGATAGTCGAGTCTCCTTTACCAGTAGCGAATAATGTCGAACTGTCCTCGTCGTAGAACGGAATCAGAATAGATGGTGACACATCTAAGCTGACCGTATTCAATGGAGCAGCCAACTTGTTAGCATTGTAAACACTAATTTGCCGCTCAGATACCCTAGAATAAGGTTATGAATACAAAGAGTTGACACACAATCCACAGCCAATTGCTTACTTGTCAAATCCTGTACAAACAATGTACTGCCCTTCAATGGCCCAAGTGATGCGAGCGCCTCTTGTTCCGACTGGCCCGTTGCCCTCTCGGATGGGTGTCTCCGACTTTCGTGGATTGTAAATACGAATCTTGCCATCCTTACACACAGTAGCGGCGAACTTTCCACACGGACTCCATGCCAAATCGAATATCTGGTCATTGTGGCCCTGCAAGTTGTACTTCTCCTGCATTGTGTTGAGATCCCAAAGCTTTACTGTCATGTCATAGCTTGCAGTCAAAAATACATCCTTTGCCAGCGGGTGGAAGCGGATGAAATAGATTTTATCCAAATGCGCTGTAAGCTCCTTTTCGGGAGTGTTTGTTGGTTCCGATAAACCATTGTCGTCAATGCGCCATAGCTTTACAATTCCATCGTCACAGGCAACCGCCAAACGCTTGGCATCGAAAGGATCCCACTGGAAGTCCATGATGTTGCTGCCATTGACGAGCGAGGGGATAACTCCGTCCGGTAAGCGACCGGGACGACTTAATTCAAAGATAGCAATTTTGCCCCCTGGGCCCGACAGCGGAACAGCAAATCGCTCGTGATTCGCATGGAAACCGTTGCATTCGCCGGGAATTTGACGACTCAAATTGCGCAAGTTTTCAATGTGAGTTGACTTATGTCCCGGTGTACCTTTCAAGTGGCGAAATTTCGACACCTTACCAAACACAGTCGAAGTACGTTTGGTGGACGTGATGGTCGTCTCAGTGGCTGACTTCTTAATGCCTTCCATATTGCGGCGTTTCTCATCTAAAAGTTTGCCCTCCGGCACTGAAATACGTTTGTTGTCCGCTTGAGGTTTCATTGGTTCAGTCTTGGACAGCTCTCGTCGGCTGTAAATAATCAATTCAAATATGGACTGGGTGGAAAAAAAAAAACAAAAAAAAACAAACTCACAGTGGAACTGGAGACTGGGCCTTCTCCTCTTGGGTGCTCTTTGATCTGTTCTCATATAAGCGTCGCCGTTCTGCAATACTGCTGCGTGCAGCTGAAAATCTGCGTAGCTCTGCTTCGGGCCTGTCTTCGCCCTCAGTCGAGTTCTCCGATGACTCTGAGTGATTCAATTCGAAAATCTACAAGAACACATTTTATTAATATCAACAGATCTACAAAGCAATTTATTATTGTGTTAGTGAACCTTTTCATCAGATTCATCTGCCGACTGTGGATTAGTTTGTTATTTCAAGTTAGGATAGGAAAATAAAAATAAGAAGTAAGAAATTAACTACAACTGCTAGCTAAAAGTGTCTGATGGAAAAAACTTGCCTTTCGCCTCTCCGAGGTTGTCAGTGACTTGGATCCAGACTCTACGTCTGTATCTCCATTCCTTTGTGGTTTCTCTTCTGTATAAAACGAAGAGGGGGAGAAATATTTAAAAATGTCCTCACAGTGAATTTGGTTGTGGAATACAAACTTTTTATTTCGATCTCAACGATGAGGTCGGGCTTATTCGAGGCTGGTGGCGATAGATTCTCTTCTAAACTGTTAAGGGTGTCTTGGGAGCCTGGAACTTGTGGAACAGCAAATACTTTGTCAAATGACACATCCCCAGAGTTGCTCGAAAACGGCTTCGGTCCGAGTCGCGGCTGATGACAAAATAAAATACACCCCCTATTATGTTTTATATCAAAAATAAATAATATTATCTTAAAAGTTCATGCAAAAGGATAAAAAGAAGACAAATTATGACAGAAAAATTGACAAAAACAAAGACTCACAACAAAAAGCGCTACTGGCTTCACTTGAAACTAGATAAAACAAAACGTAACTTCTGCGAATCGCTGCCAAAATGATTGCAGCCCGCGTACTTTTCTTTTGGAATGCATAACGCATTGCACTACAGTGAAGATATCCTCGGTTACTTCGAGGGCAAGATTCCTTGTAAAGACGACCTGTACAGAGACATCGACTTATTGGGAAAATTGCGCATCAGTCGCCTAATATGGCCGGGACATGATGAGCGAATGGAAGCTAGCGCCACGACCTTCGACTCCAACCCAGAGGCAAAGTAGAGGACGACCTCGCGCACCGAAGTGGACGGAGACCTCAATCAACTGAAGACAGTTAGCCAAAGACCCAATGGCTGGAGAGGCATATTGTCTGAGACCCAGGTCTGCACCCGATAGTAGCGTAACTCGGTAAGTTTAAAGACTGGTCTCCACTTAATTCTATTATGGAGGAAGAGCGTTTTTTGTGAAGAACATAACTGCTTTTGACCCCAGTTTATTTTCCAACTGAACTCAATATACAAAGATGTGGAAATCGATGAGACACTAAGCAAGCATCCATGAAACTTGTGCAGCAAATTAACCCAAAAAATAAACAGCAAAAAGTGCTTAAAATCAACGGCAGAGCGATAAGAAAAAGCTTACAAAAAAAAAAAAAACTGTCTAAAATGAAACCAAACAGTACAACAAAACATTTGTAACGAAGGCACGCTAGTAACTGCAAGCAACATTAAACCTTGTACGCTGATGTTGTCGTCATCCTAGGCTTAGGGCGAGGCGTATCGTCAGATGACGAACTCTGCTGGGAGTCGGGCAACGAATTATTTCGCGAGGTGCGTGGCATTGGTTTTGGCGGACTGGTCACTGAATGATCGCTGCTGCATGAATCCTCGGGAGAATCTTGCGACAAGTTGTGAGTGATAATCTTCTGCTCCTCGTGAACGTTGTCGCCGTTTTGCGGTGAAATGTCCTTCTTCCTGACGGTGGTTATATTCTTTTCCGAATCAGTTTTGTATTTGTTGTCAAACCTTTTCATAATTTCGTTTCTTGAAAGTGCATGTGTATCATTCACGTCCTTGTCATTAATTCTTATATCGTTTTTTTCCGTAGACGCCACAGAACGTCCGTTTTGATGCGCTTTCACGTCAATGGGCTTCTTATTTTCTAAATTCTTAACCAAATACTTTAGGTTGCCACGATGAATCTATTCAACCCACAAAAATGCATGTAAGAATGTACCCGCGAATAATTAGTGAAAATAAATGAGGATGCAAGAGAAAATGAAAGGCCAGAACCAAACTGAACAGCTTACCGTAATCGGGGCATCTCCGAGCTCGCGCTTTGCTGGGTCCAAGCTCATTTTTGGCACAGGAATGTTGATGCCGTTCATCCATTCGCCGGCGGTCAAATCAGTCTTGTAACCGGTAGTTTCTGGGTAGAGATCACTGTGGAAGTCTCTATAAGTCTGTAAAACAAAGCTAAACTTTAGAGATTCATACTCGTAAGGAAGAACACGCCAATTAACCTTTCTTGGAACTTGATACATTATAGGAATGACCATGTTGGAGGTCAACTGGAGAACTCTGTTGACCTCACCATCCATCACTTTTAGGGCCCTCTTTGGCACCAAACAGGCGCCCTTTGTCTGCTCGCCAGTGTGACGTAGGCCCTCAATCAAGAACGGATCTTTGTCGCTAACCTCTAAATAGTTTATAGTAGTGTCGCCCTTTCCGGCAAGGAAGAGCATATTTGTATCGGGATCGAAAAGCGGCATCAAAATGCCTGTGGAGCAGTCCAATTCGAGGGTCTTCTCGGGCACCGAGAAGTTGCGCAAATCACGAATGATTACTTGTCTAAGGCGGGCCGAATCAAAGCCAGTTGTTAAAATGCGACTTTGATTGCCTAACCACACTACACGCGAATCTTTGATACTCTGATGGCTTTCCCCAACCATTTGTATCGGGTCTGCAGCCGCCCTCGGATCGAGAATTCGTACAAATTTATCCTTGCAGCTGGTGGCCAACGTGGTTCCGTCCTGCTTCCAACTAACAGACTGTATGACTTCAGGATGTTCATTGTTCGCTGCACCCACAAACAAAAAAAAAAATGATTAAATGTTGCTCTGCAGTTAAACTTAAGTAGTGACTTACAAAATACTTCCTTCTGTGTGCTTATGTCCCAGAGGCTCACGCAGCCCGCAGCTGTGGAATGTAAAAGACAATCCGCTGTTGGGTGAAAGCCTACCGTTTCAACGCGTCGTTGTTTGTGAGAGAACACGCATTCTGGATCTGACAGAGACGCTTCCAAGCCCTTTTCGGGTATGTGCCAGATTTTCACCAAACAGTCTTGTGAAGCGGTTGCCAGCAGGCCATCGTGAAACGGTGAAAACTCCAAATCAGTCACCGTGTCAGTGTGACCATGGAGCAGTGGCATCGTTTTACTCTTTCGCCCACAATCGTCGATTGGTAACACTGCCACGCTCGAGCCCGTATGCTCCCAGTTAAATGCCATGAACGCTGCAGATGCTGCAATATTATTGCCAAACGTTTGGTATGAGCCAACGCATACGTCCCGAATACATGCCTCCGGCTTGGGCACAATGGGCGCTGCATTTTTGTACTTCGATGCCTTAAATCTCCAAGCCATTGTCGTTAAACAATTGCGGACTCAATATGCAACCTAAAAGGAAAGCAAATCCAAAATTTAAAGAAAAACATAACAGACACAAATGTAAAGATAAAGAAGGACACCTCGAACCACGTAGTTAGCGCCGTCGAAGGGTAATGTTTCTAAAATGCACTGCCTACTGGTGTGTAAGAGCAATAGGTGATCAAATAGATTATTGTCCAATATGCTCACTTCATATATACATATATACATACAACATGTAAGTATGGAGGTTTTTTCTTTAAGAACAATGTAAGCATACGAATCCTATGGCCACTATCTAATTGATTGATAACCACCCAAACCCAATTGCTTCCGAAATATGAAACACTAGAAGTTAATGTAATTTTGCAATCAATTTTCTGACTAGTGACATATTCATAACTGATACCCGCCAATGGTAAGCAAAACAAATTAATTGATTGTCACGCTGTACGATAGCCGGCGGTTATGAATCACAAATGTTATTTATATTCAATTATGGGTGGGGAGTGGCAACTGACAAGCGAGCGAACTTGCAATGCATAGATGACTGAATCTGAGTTATCAATTCCTTTTATGTGAGTAAAGTGAAAACATTTATTACACAAATATAAATAAATGCAAAAGCTACGTCTTTTGATGAATAGGTAGGTAGGTAATCACCTGAGTGTGAAACTTAAAAAAAAAATACCTATATCTTGATTGGAAGGTGGCAATGGCAAAGAAAAGCAAAACAGTGCTTTGTGTATGTATACCTACCTACTTTTTCTACACCTTACCGGCTGCGAAATTCACCCTTTGTTAGTGGGTTTGTTTGTTACCCATGTTCGAATAACAAACGAAGCAGTTTTAACAGAACACTAGAGATTTAACAGAGTTATAAAAAAATTCCGAGCAGAGAGCTGTTTGGACAAACTCTCTTAAAATAAGCTCAGAAGCATAACCAGCCGTTGAGTCGTCCATTCCATAGATATACACATTTAAACATACATTCATCGTTCTAATCTTTTCCTTCACTCTTCCGTTGCACCAACAACTTTCGAACATTTCACATTTTCTTGCTCTTAGCTTGCAGTGACTTTCTCTCGATTGCTTTGCTGATGCGCTGCGTTCGCAATCTGTGTATGTATTTATTTAACCATTTTAATGTTTAAATAGGCTTTTCTCGTTTTCTAAGCCCATATATGTGTGTGTAATGCAAGGAAAGAACAATTATTTTATGCAAAAATGTTGTTGCAATTTATTTTCCTTTTACCGCTGGTTTATCTTTGTTGTGGCGATTCAAATTCATGAACCAGGATAACAAATTAAAGTGCTTCACAGAATGCACCTGAATCACTCTAGTTCGGGGGGGTCAAACCTTCGGAAAAGAAAAGTAAATTTTCACCACCTACCTGCATTCGCACACACAGTCGGACGAAAAGTCCTTCAGAACAACTTTTTTTTTTATTCAATTTCGCAGAAATAAATTTAAAGCATCTGACTGTGACTCTAGCCACAACTGGAACAGGGGAACTTGTACAGACGCACACATTTTCATCGGTCGTATTGGATTGAAGATATATAGTTTCCTCGCCTCCTGTGCGTGCAGCAGAAGACATTCATGTCGCTACCGCTTGGTTACCTACCTTTCCAGTTGGCATTGGTATGATGGTCACTTACCTAGTTTATCAACTTTCTTTGCGCGATTCCGCCTCGTCTGCTTGCTTGTTTTTTTTCTGACGATAATTTTCTCCCTTCTTTCGGATGGAATCGATGATAATCTGCTGCTGCTGCTGCGGCGACGGCTCTTCTTCACACTTCCGGAGTTGGAGTTATTTTTTTCTTCTGTGCATTGATATCACTAGAAACACCGTGGCACTGATATAACTAAAATTTCTGATCCCGAAGAGTCTGAACTTTATATTAAAAGAAAACACGGCAAATACAGTATTTTCTTTGTGAAAAATGATTAGAAATTTTATTCATACAATTAATCAAGAGAACCAAGAACAGCACACACCCAATGAAAGGAAAAGAACACTGTGCAACTAAACTTAGAACGATTGTCCCTTTGTAGATATGGATGTTGTATTGGAAAGTTTTCGAATCAATTCCGCATTGAATTATTACCACTGGGATTAGTTGGATATTACATTGATAAATGTAATTTATTAGAAAACATCACCGAGAGCCGCGACTACAAATACCGCAAGCGAAATATACTGACCAAATTGGAGAATGAGAAAACTAATCGATATCATACAACACCTTTCTTGCGGCGGTGACTAACATTAGAAAATTTAAGAGACCTTAATCAATTTGCGCTCTTAATTGGTTGAATTTTTGACATTTCCCAGTTCAGGGCAGAGAGCTAATCATACGGATACGGTACAGTAAGAAGCGACACATGGGGGTTGTGTTCCATCGAAATTCTATGTTTTGATTCCCATGAAAAAATTCGAGATTCCAAAAAAAAATAATTATTTTAGGTAGACTAATAAATACGGAAGTAATGCTGTACAAGTAATCATTTTAAATGTTAGTCTTGATTGTAGCGAACTCTTAAAAGTTGCTGCCTGCAGAATTGTTACGCATAAAAATAATTGAACCGTATGATTTTGACACTTTGACAGGTATGCAACTACAGCGTGTTACTTATAATCATATTTATTGTCCGGGTTAAATTCTAAGAACTGAAAATGGCTGCATTTTTTATATCAAATAAATTTATAGATAATAAAAGTCTGCGTATGGTGACCCAATGTATTTTTGAGCTTCGAACGTTTAAAATGATAATAATGAAAAGAAGGATAGAGGACACCTTGAAGTACGTAGTTAGCGCCGTTGAAGGTTGAGCACTGGGTAATGTAGATACGATACAACTGGTAGGTTTTTATATTTCATATTCATTTAATGTGCGTGCGTATAGAGAGTGCTTGTCGAAAGGGAACTCGATACCGGAATTATGAAATAAAGCGATCAGCAACAAAACCTGGGACAGTTTGCGTATTACAATGATTTTCTGGACGATAGGCGTGTTTTTTTGAGCTTTGATTTCAGCAAGGAAGAGTAAAGTTGGACTTTGAGCACGCAATTACAACAACTCTGTGGGTCCTGGAAATCTCAAGTAGAGCATAGTTGTTGTAATTGCGTGCTGAAAATCATACTTTACTTTGCTTTGCTGAAATCGAAGCTCAAAAAAACAGGCCCGATATTGTTTTTAAAATGTTCGTACCCGTGTATTTAATTCACAATAAAAAATTTTAAATATATGGAAATTCTTTCGTGATTTCGTACCAAAGATAATCGAATAGAGAGATATAAAACTTTCCAGTGGAATGGCGGCTGTCTATAAGCTGTATTCCCGTAAAATTCATGAAGTCACGCACATTATGACCCTGTAAACAAATAAAATGATGAAAACAAACAAATGGGCCGTACTAATAACAATTCTTAACGCTGCTGTCGTGGAAAAAATATCATAAAGGCCCGAGGAATTACACTTTTTCTTAAAAAAAATATTAACCATCTTTAAAAAGCCGCTAGTAATTCAAACATCATATTTTAAAACATCGATATTATGGTTTCTTTATTTGAGTTTATAATAATTTAGGATTGTTACATAGGGTTCACAGATACATTATATTTGAAACATCATCTCAATACAAAAACCTACCACTTATAAAACACGTGTTGATCTATTTCTCTCCCGTATCGTTTTTGGCTTGAAAAAGAACTAACAAATCCATGCTCGGCCTTTAGCACACTTGCTATACATAGACACACAGTGAGTAGTTGCAATGTGTAAGAAGAATTGCCATTTTGAATGAAAATGAGTGATGTAAAACATTTAAGTTAGTTTATTAATTTATATATAATACATAATGCAAACCCTACTTTTACATAAGAACTAGACACAATCTTGTTTTGTATATAATATATTTTTGTTTTTATATTTTGTTTAGAGTAAAATGTGTTTGGTTTTTTAATAACAAAAATAAAAATTCATAGGTACCGATTCTAGTATTTACAACGATTTATATTATAAAAATACAATAAATGACAAACAATAAAAATAATTTAATACAGTTACCTAGTATGTATAAAAAATATATAATATATATATAATATATGTGTATAGGTATGGCATTTATGTTAATAGTAACTGTAAAAGCATGACCGGTGAATAAATTCATTCAAGATTACAACTAATGATAAAAAATAAAATAAAAATTAGTAACAAATGCAAAACCACAAACAAAAAATTACACAAAATAAAAAAAAAAATAAAAACACATAAATAACACACAAAAAAAGAAATAAAAAATATTTCAGACCCGTTCTACTTAAACCTAAACTAATTGCTTACACTTAAATTGCATTTAAAAAAATATGTATACACTTATTACAAATAACTTTATAAAGATAAATGTTTATACTACTAGTGTAAAATTTTAAAGTTAATAAAAGTTTATAATTTGTTTTTAGCACAGAATTTCGATAAGTTTTTTTTTGTTTTCTTTTCCTTTTGTTTGCCTAAATTGTTTTTAGTTGCGTAGATTTTTTTTAGATTTAGTCTACATTTACAGACTTGTTACATTTCTTGTAAATTTGCATATCAACACATTGGCATATATAAATAGATACATGAATATATAGCTTGATCTTGTATAAAGAATAGAATGCCGCTAAGAAAAAAGAATTTATGTAAAAAAAAAACATCAACAACAACGAAAACATTTTGTGCCCAACTTAAGAAAAAAAATGAAAAATAAGATTGCACTTTGTTGCTCTAAATAAATAAGTAAAAAGTTTGCATGCCTGTGCGTGTGTACAAAAATTACCAATTCACATAAAGTCAGAATCGAAAAGCCTAGTGAATAGAGTTACACGTTAATTGGATTAAAGTTGTGCATGAGGAAATCATTGGCATAAAATTGCAAGTGCTTATTTTAACAACGAATATCATACATATATATATTTGTCTGTTTGTTTGTTTGCTTTAATTCCTAATTGTTAAGACAGTCTTGTTTCTATATATGATTTGATTAATATAATAGTTTTTTTCTTGTTTTTGTTTTTAAACAACATTAATAGAATTCTCACGTTCCTTTAGTATGATTACGCGTAAAACACATACGAATTTAGTTAATTAGTTCGTTAAACCTCAGACGATCAACTCTATACAGGTATATTATATAAGACTGGGGGTGATGAGGGCGGGGGCGGGAAATCTTTGTTGTGTTTTTGGGAGAAGAAATTTGTTTTCTCTTGTTTTGTTTTGTTTTTAATTTAAAATTTGGTATAATTCGTTTATGTTTGTTCGGTTGGCTTTGGTCTCAGGTGCAGCGTATATGCTGCCTCACCACATCGTAATTTCGTTGTGCTAATTAGTAACTGATCTTTGAGGAGCATCCACATTAGGAGTCACACAGACAACACATACACATTCTGATTAGGTGTTGTATTATGTGCATTGTAGCATTAGTTTCAATTTTGCACTGGTCGCCGGCCACGAGGTTTGATATTTTCTGAAATTTGCCACATTTGCTCCTCGCCAAGGAAGTTCTCGAAATTCTCGAAGAAGCGAATTATTCGCTCGTTTCTTTTGAACGGATACGCACTGTAAACGGGAAAAGTATTGGTTAGTTAATATTGAAGTGCTAATGAAAGATGATGTCGGAAAGAAAGGTCACAAGAAGACATAGAATTAGACTTCGCAACAAAGCAGTTGGACTGATAACAATTTAGTTGGAAGATTTCGAGGGATGAACCCCCTTAAAAGTGAAAATGTACTCGAAAACAACAGTCAACAGACAGACTAAAGACAGTTTCATCTATTCAGTGCCATCTAACAAAATTTAGACGGATGCCTTTTGCGTGTGATTTTAGTCAGTGGTTTCAAGTTGCACGCTTTCGCAGAGGAAAACGAATTTGTTCTGTTGATACGTACCACTTTTTGAAACGTTTCATGTTGACTATTATGTTGTGTTGCTGCCATCTTTTGGAAAAGTTGATGACCCCGTCTTTGAGATAATCAGGATTTCCCACGTGCACGAACGTCAAATCCTGCAGCACCAATCCGCTGAAGAAAAAAAGAGTCAGAGTTAATTAAAATTTTAACAAAAACAGGACCCAAGGAATTGCAAACTTACATGTACGGGATGCACGGTGGATTGGTTTCGGCTAATGCCTGCCGATAAATTCTAAAACTAGAGCTGGAGTCGATAAGGGCACAGTACTCTTTCAAACCCTCCGTTATTGTTTTGTGCCACTCTAACCTGCAATACAGAGATGCAAATTGTTAGTACCTAACAAAATCGGCGGGTTTAATTGTTATATCTCGGCCTCAAAAGACTACGTTAAAACAACAAAATTACCTTCTTATTGGCGCCGAATCCAAAGCTGACAACAGCGCCAGATACGAATTGTAATTATTCATCTTGCGCAGATGTTTCATTATTTTGATGAACTTTATCACATGCTTTTCTCGGTCTTTGGCATCCGGCTGCATTAGGATTTTCGATCGGGCCCAATAGGACATTTTGTTAAAGTGTTCCGTGAACTTGTTTAGATTGGGAGACTTTTCCTCGCATTGTTCCTTGGCAAACAGTAATACTTCGGGAATTTCAATCTTTTGAAAGAGTTCTGCATCGAGCAGTGTCATTTGCTCCGCAATTTCCAGCGATTTCAAATCCAGTAGAGTAGGTTGATTTGCTGTGATGCACCGCTGCTCAGATAGATAGCTGCCATATAATTTCTGTTCTCTGTAGGTCATCACCTAAATGATAATGAAGCGGTTAATACTTTCAATTCCGCTGGATTGCGTGCGAATTACCTTTTCCACGATTTTATTTCTTAAAAGCTTAGCCATGTACAGTTCCCCAGAACACACAAGCTGGTTGACAAATTCAATAAGCAGCTCCAATAGCTGTTTTACTAAATCCGTTGAGCTGCAGTTAAATGAAATATTACTTAAGGTCGGCATTTTCAAGTCGCTTCAACTTACGTCAGGTCATTGACTACTCTGACTAATAGAGAAAATGTTTCCTTAGCAGCCCTCTGTTTCTGGTCGTTATTCATCTGGCAGAACAGCACTGTGTAGCGCTGGGTTAGCTTTTCAATCAAATCCAGCGGCTGAATAAACGTCCTAAATGTGGTGATGAATGCCTCGCAGAATGCTGAAATGTAAAATGTTCCATAAGAAAGGCTTGTCTACTATCACGACAATGAGTCAATAAGTGCGAAAGCCAGATAATAAATGAGCGACAATCTAAGGAGACCTATTTATAATCTCTCTTACCATCTTTTTCGTCTGCTGGATAAACAGCGTTAAAAGAGATAGTATAGTGAAATGGCAAAGGAGAAGAAAAAGAAAGAGAACAGCTTAAAACAAAACAGCATTTCGTGAAAAGTTTTTGCATTTTTAGGTGAGCTTATAGAGTGATCAAAGTGAGGTTTCCAATTTGTGTAGACCCCTTACCATTATCAGAGTTTTTTGGCACTCGGCACGCATGCACGATAAGAGCGTCCAAAAAGCCTCCTTTAACTTCGGGACCATCTTCTCCGTCCTTCTTTAGAATCATGTAGGTTGTTATGTCGAGTTCCTCTATCAGATTGGGAAGCGCTTCCTTGTTAACTGAATTTGTCGGCGAACAGTCCTGAAACATATCAAAGTATTAGGCAATTATCTTAATAAGCATGTTGTGCATACCTTTTTATTATATGAATTGTTTCGGAGTATAACATCGATTCCCTCATCCTCTTCATTGGTGTTATCTAAATTTGATATGGGGGAATCTTTGTTACCATCATCACCTTCTTCGTCGGCATTGTTTTGCATTGGACCGGAGTCATTGTTCGCACTGTGGTACTCGTCATCACAATTATCACCACCTTCTTCGTTCACAGTGGACATTTCGGTACCCGCTGCTGATGGTATGACTCGGGCTATGCGTCCGCCTTCCTGATAGATTTCCAGTGCCATTGCAGGCTTAGGACTTTGTGGTGGAGTCGTGATTATTGTTGGCGTTGGAGTTGACCTCATCCGTTGTTTATTCTTTGGCGGCAGTGCTGGAGGTATTTCATTGATTGGTGATGACGTCAGCGAAGAATGTGATGTCAAGGGCTTACTCACAGGTGATAGGCTGAAACGATCAAAAATTATATTTAGGTCTTCTTCAGTCGCGTCAGCTCCTTAAACTTACTTCATTGTCTGACTATGTGGTATGTTGCGACTTAGGTTGTACGTGTGTACGGAATGTCGATGCTGTTCAACAGATCTAGATGTAGCCGAACAAATCTCCATGTATGCCAAAACTGAAAAGGTGGTGTACAACAAAAATTCTTAATCAGTAATCAACTGAAAAAGAGCAAAGAAATAGAATTGCAAAATCCCATTATTACTTCTTAACCAGTTTTTAGAAGCATTGAATTTAACCAAAAGAGTTTGCTAGAAGTAAGTTCGAAAGGAAAACGTACAAACAAATTTAACAACTAGAATTGTAAATGTGGAAGCAACTCGAAATGAAGGAAAATAATTTTGTTTAAAATTTCCAAACGCCTTGTTTATGATGTACCAATGAAGCAGCAGTTTGGCAAATAACACGCGATCAGTTAAGAAGATATGATTGCATTGGTTTTAGTGTTTAAGCATCTCAAATGCACCCAAGAAAAACAGGCCCAGTAGCGAACGAACTGATGCTTTATTTTAGGCTGCGCGACTGGAATGATAACAAGTTGCGCCTTTGATGTTAAATATTGCGGCTAACCTATATTGAACTAAGTCATTCTTCCTAACTATGGTATGCCCATGACCATCACGTCAAATATCTAGATCCATACGATCCCAACCATTAGACATGACTGACAGTTTTTATGAAAAGTTATGTGTCCACTTGGAACGAGTTTCACAGTTTTCTGTTCAACTGCTCACAGTTTCGCAGAAGGGTAGTAAATTGCCATGCGACGACATCCACCTAAAGCACATTGAATTGTTCAAAATCTTAACCAAAAATCAGGAATACTTAACGTGAAAGAAATATAAGATTCACTCTACTCGCATGGAACTTAGCAAGCAGCGCAGGCGATGACCATACATACAGACGTGTTCGAACGAAAGCTTTTACCGACCCTATGCTAACCCAAAACATGAGCAATTAGGCAGATAATTACTTAAAATGAAACATCCAGCAGGAGATGATAAGAAAAGGGGCAAAGTGTTACCACAGAAATAGGTGGACCGATCTCCTTTCGTCGGTTGACAATTGTCTCAGTTCAGTTTGAAGTCATTTGCAAAACAATTGTAGCCCAAATAAACCCATTCACCTTGATGGTAATAGTTCAGTAAATCGTGTATACGGCTCAATATCGGTATTTATTCATTCTACCTGCACTTTTCCTACCTTTTCACTGTGATTTACTAAGACTCCCACTGACGCTCCTGAGCACTGACCGCGTCAACTAGATTTCTTATGGACACTGAAATCGTAAGATGTAAAGCTGCTTTTATTTATATTATTTTGCTCGGCTGTACAACTTAAGTGACATGTGTCACACGTTCTTATCGGCCAACCGGGCTCATAATGCAATGGAAAGCCTTTACTCAGAGTGCGGATGCTGAGTTCGACGTCATAAGTTTCGTGATTCCAGTTCTTTTTTTTCTATAATTAGATCTAAGTTGAATATTAAAACGTACTATGATTCACGTGAAATATTGAGACTTTCACATATTACGAAGGTGCACAATTAAAGTGCGAAGATGTAGCCGAGCAGATTAGCATTGTCTAAGTCTGTGTTATTTATTATTTGCGGCTCTTGGTAAATAAAGCATTACTACATAAACCACACAATCTGCAGACATGTGTTTAAATTGATATACAAAACATTTTTAAATTGAGGCGTGAATTGGCTAGCCAAAATTGCATGTCCAGTGGTTCGGATCTTCTTATTCTGTGTGATTCTAAGAAAGCTAATCTTCATCAAAGGATGTCTAATTATAAATTGGAGACCGTTTTCTGATACAATGCATAGCGTTGCAATTTCTCAATAATTGCCTTTGCACTACTTTGTGTCATGCATAAACGGTCACAAAAGTGTTTATGTTTATGTAGTCTATATAGGTGTGTAGGTTCATGGGCTCTAATTGAAAGTGTTTCTGATACCGCTGATACCAAAGAATAAATCACAATAATAACAGAAAAGTGTGGCTTTCGGAGGTGACGATAATTGTCTTTGAACTCTCTTTGAGTTGATGATATAACTCTCAGGCCCATAGGCCAAGAAAACGAATTTGTGTTTTTAACGCTTCATAACAGAGTTTGCCGCTTTGATGTTTTGTCCAACTATTCTCCCCCGAGGCAAACTTAGCAAATTTCCACGTTCAAATTTGCTAACTACTACTTACGAAATGACTGAAGAAACTTTTTCTTTCTTTCACGGAACCGTTGCACAGAAATACGATTAGTATTTTGTTGAAATATTAAAAATCACGAAAACACTGGAATCGAGCATGGTATCCACTTGAAGTTAGGACATCCATTTCACACTAAGGTAGGGAACAAATCAAAGCATTATGAAAATACGAACTTGACATTATTATATTGAGTAACTGAAACGCTGCGAACGTCTGAGAAACATCCGTGAATATAACTGTCATGACAGAGCTCCTCAATCGGCTAAAAATTGTAGATCCCTTCCATTCGGCCAAAAATGAAAAACTCACACAAAACGAATGGTTGTGAGAAGCTAGGGCTACGGTTCCTACGGACCTGTTGCGCCAACTTTTTATTTATTTTTATTTAACTGAAACGCGAATGTTCTAAAACAATCTGAGAGACTGGCGATCGCCTGTGCTTGGTATACTCCAATCCGATAGGTTATTGTTAAATCTCAATAATTACATTACAAAACAATTTGGGAGACAATGCCTTTCCTAATCACGTCTAACACGATTCCACTGCACACTTAAACTGAATCGTATTCTCCTGCACATCTGTATAAATTTATAAAAACAAGTATCTATAGAGAAGGAAACAAATAGCCAAATTGGCCCACGTCAACGAACTGGAAACAAGAACGTAGGTATAGTTGCTACAGGAAGATTAATTACAATAAATTTGTTTATCTTATAAAATATTATAATACGTCAAAAACTACACACATCTAACATCGATTACTAACCCAAAACTAGTTTGCAATTGTTTTGTTTCGACTTGTATAATTATATAATTGTATACTCTGTTTGTGATAGTGGAAGTTTGTATTTTCTTGTTATTTGTCGTGGCACCCAGAAAATAAGTGATTAATACCAAGACAAGAACACAAGTCAAATATGCGAAAGCAGAATTCAAAAATTAAAGACAAAAAAAAACTTGTATTTTACGAGCATAAATGAATGTTGGTTTCATGAATGTTGTTGTTGTTGTTGAATAAAACGAAACAGAAACAGAAAGAAAAACCAAAAAGCAAAACAATAGAAAATCGTTGCAACCACTTAAACTTACCAGAAAAGGCCACACTTTGAAACACTAAATCATTAAAACAAACCATATGCGTTAGAGTTTTTCTAATAACAATATTTGGTTTAACAACAACAGAATTATTTAATGCCCTATCACTTGATTCTAAAACCTTGGATCTAAATTAAATACAAATATAAAACGAAAGAAAAATAAATAACATAAAACGAACGCATTGGGAACTTACTGTGCTTTTTCTTCACGGGCAAAGGTGGCGGCTCCTCAAGACTTGGCTCCAGTCCGAAGTTGTGACACTGGCGCGGATCAATTAGACTCTGGTGTTTGCTCTGCCACTGGAAATTGAGCTGGTTTGAGCGTAGCTCAGGCAGCTCATGAGCACCCAGTAAACTGAAATTGAAAATGAATAGACTCGCGCTAAATCAAAAAGTGTACATCCGAATATGACAAACCTGTGAACATCGTCGATCTCATCAAAGTTATCATACTGCGAGAGGTGCTTATCTTTAGCTTTGGATGCTTTTGGAGGAAGAGCAGGAGGCATCAAGTCGGACAAAGAATTCGAGAACATATCATCCGAAGATGAAATGTCCAAGCTATTGGTCTTGGTCAACGAAGACATGCTTTGTTGGACATTGATGAGTTTCTCGGATTTTATCGAACATTCAAAGTGATCTGGACTAGCACTGCTATTACTGATTGACTGGTTATCGTCGTTTGCTCCACTGTTGAAGGTTTTCGCGAAGTTCATTATGCCATTCTGGGATTCAGTTGCTGAAAACACTGACTGATTGTTGGCCACCGATAGAGAGGAGCTAGAAAAACGAGTAACTGTCTTCTGTTGGTGGGAAGCCGTGAACTCCTGTTGGCTATTTTCACTAGCATACTGGCTGACAGACTTTTGAGACTGCACACTATAATCAGATGAGCGTTTCGATACACTCTGGGTGCTAGTGCGGATCGATTGCATTGATACGAAACCTAAAACAAAACAGCTGATGTAGTGGCACATCTCGATTGTATCAAAACGAGTAAAAGGAAAGGAAACATAAAACCGAACAAGGACAAACACATAATTTGTTGAGAAAGACAAAAATTAGGAACAACAGAAAAACACTGCTATTTGTAAAACAACAAATGTACCCGATTCATTTGAATGGCGGTTGGTTTTTCGCATTTCAGGCTTCTCCATGACGGCATTGATAAGTTTTTCTGCGTCCTTTCTGTTTTGTGGTGATTCTATGAAGGGAAATTGATAAAGTGAAACCGTTCCTTGTACTTGCGACTTAGTTAACTAAATGGAAGTGTGACCCAATTGACTTACTAAATGCAAGCAACTTTTCCACATCGTCCTCAAGGAACTGATCCTCTGAGGAGGTTTCCATGGTTAATGCCTTCAGCTCTTCTTCCTCACGCGAGTGATTTAAAGCTGAATCAAGCGAACATTGACTAGAATTTTCATCTGGCGATCTAGAGCGCACAGAAAGGCTATACAAAAAAAAAATAAAAAAAAATGTTATCATATTCATTGTTAATAAATATTTGTTATTTAGTTTACTGGTCCACTCCATAGTTTAGCATGGAAAAGTCAGAACTAAAGTCCAGCTCTGAATTGATGCTGTTTGCGTTATTCTGGCTCTGCTGACTTCGACGCTTAGGCGGTAAAGGTGGTGCCACAGTTGATCTGCAAATGAAGGTAATGTTAAAATTATATACACACGAAATATACATTCTCTTGGGTATATTGCAATCGTCTCAAACGATTTCAACTTAGCGACTAAGCATTCCACTGAATTCAATAAATCTTGTATCCGAAAACTGAAATTCCCAATCAGTGGTAATTATTAATAATTCCAATCCTTGGATGTCAGCGATTTTTCTTTTGTTGTATAACACTATTCTTCACGATAAATGTTAAAATATAAATAACATACCTGTTGGGAAGTGGAGGTTTCGGGGGTGGACTAGAATCCCTTAAAATGCTTTCAGTGCTATGTGTTGCTCGAATGGGATTTGAATTCGCTTTTTCTAATATATCACGATCTCTGTAAACAGAAACAATTTTCTAGGAAAAACTCTTTAGCAAAGCTAAATGCTCAGTACTTGGGAGTAAGCGGTATATCGGGTAGTGATGTCCGCTGGCCAACCATTTCAACGGTTGGGCGCATCAGATTATTTGGTGAGATTTTGTTTTCAGATGTTGTGGCTGCATACTTTAAAGTGTTTTCTTCCTTTTCTCTTAACTTCTGTTGGGCCAAGCCGACTAAATTCTGCAAGAATTATAAAACTGCTTAGTCAACCGACTGTTTGCTCTAGAAAAAAAAGCTTAACAAACCTTTACAGCTTCATCAACTAGGTCGACAACTTCTTTGACGTTGTCTTCGCTCAGTGACGTACATCCACTTGCCTCTTCGCAGAGCAAAACTTCGTCACATAATTTAATGAGCTTTCCTAACGACGTATACATCTGACGCGTAGCTGATAGCATAACACTGCTGTTTTCTTTTACGGTGTATGACTGAACAACTGCAGATGGAACAGAACCGTTTGATAACATTTGCAAATAGATGGTCTACAATTAGAGATTACCTGCATACATACTAGCAATCATTTCCAAAATCACAGTTCCATTGCCCGGCAATACTTCCAGTTTCTTCTTAGAGATCACATCTCGAAAATGCTTTAAGGCGTTCTGTATATCCTTGACATGCGTCTCGAGTGATTGCGATGAGCGTATTACATCCTCGGCTGATGGCGGTTTCGAATGTTTGCTTCGCGGGCTGTGTGGGGAGTGCGGCCTCCCCAAGGTGTTGGTGGGTGTACGCATCAGCGATATCTTCTCAAACAGGTCGTCTTTAAATGACTTTGCTCGGCGCGCTAATTTAGTACCCTTTAGACTATTTTTGTGGCCCGATGAACCAAACGTTGACGAATTGGGCGTCGATGGCGAGCTGACGTTGCTGTCTAAAATAAAAACAAACACATAATAATACTTTCTCTATAAGGCCCAACAATATTTCGCGCAATTTGCGCTACAACAGACATAGACAATTGAAATTCTGGAAAGGTTCCGCGCACTTTATTATTCAAAATTGGCAAGTGCATAACCAAATCCGTACAACTTACATCGAGTGACATTTTTTATATGTACCCTTGGCTTCGATTTCCTTTTCAAATATCGCCTATCCAATGAATATGAAAATATCTTCTTTCTTTCGGCTAGGGCACATTCAATTAGAAAAGATTCATCGAATTCAGGCATTGCATAACAATCATTAAAAATTTTAAATTATAATTTGTTAACGCGGCACACAGAAGAAGTGAAAAATTTATAAGATATATGTACTACTACAGTGCACGGCCGTGTCTATGAATGGCGAATTTTTAAAAGTGAAATTCTTTTGTTTACACTTGCAAAAAGGAGCGACAAAGATTGAAACGAAAAAAAAAGGAAAACCGCACTTTCAAGTGGTATACATGGTCGCGGTGGAGGCGGTCTTTACTTTTTGCTTATTTCCTTCCCGTTCATCTTGCAAAATTGAAAAGAAAAAACTAGTTGTACGGAGAAATTGAGACAAAATTCACAGTAAGTTGGTATTTTTAGCGCAAATTTGTCAATCTCTTTCTATGACTGATCGGACGGATGAACCAATGCAGACGTAGTCGCTATCGCAGGCTAATTAAAGTTCGATGACGACGACGAAAACGTCTGCCGTCAACGCTCTCTCACTCGCGCTTTAGACTTAATCAGGAAGATGCGGCATGAGATGAACATCAAAATGACAATGTAAACAAAAAAAAAAAAAAAAACAGCAAGATCTGAGACAATATGCGACACAAAGCTAGGAATAAGTAAAAATAAATAAGAAACATCCAAAAGCGATAAGAAAACTTTATTTCTACTTTCTGTCTTATGGTGTCATGGTATATCGCGAAGGCCGAACACGTCCTTAAGCAAATTAAATAAGTTAGAGTCGATTTATACGCGGCGCCAACAGGTTGATAATTTAAAACTAATGGCAATTTTAAAAGGTGGGACACTTGCTAATTAGAAAGTTATTACCTTCCATACATAGTACAATGACCTTGATTGGTAAAAATGTGAGTCACTAGACTGCTCTTTACCTTTATCTGATTTTAGTGATTTGTGGTTGAAGTTTATTTGATAAGCACACAGAAATATTTCATCAATATTTTTCGTACACTCGTTTAGACACTTTAAACAAGTTAAAGATTAGTAAATAGTTTGGTTTAGCAGAAAATTTCTGCAACACGTAGCACTTTAGACGTTTTTTTTACAGATAAAATAATGTTTCATTCGGATAAATATAGAAATGTTTTGCGCACAACAAAGAGTGAATCGAACTCTGTCTTCAACCCACGGTAGTTGGAATCGGTTTCGTGAGCTGTGAGCTAGTGCTTGTGCTTGAGCTGGTACAAGTTGAGAACTCTGAGTGAATATTGTAATTATGTCATGCTTTTCAGATGACTAATTACTTAAGCATTTTTTTCGCGTAGATAAATTGTTTACAGATGAAGTTGTTGCTCGGGGCGGTACAGCTATTCTTCACTCAGTCACAATTGTATTCTGCTTTGGATCGCTCGGTAGCTAAATAATTCGCATTCCGTTTAACAATGATCGTCGCCGTCTAAAACAACTTATATGCGGAGTTTTAGATACATGCCCTAAGCAAATAAGATACACAATAATAATGCAAACAATAGAAAGATAATAAAGCACTTATAAGACCGACACAACACTGACTACACAAGTTTACAGCGGCCATAAATTAGTTGAAAACTTTTGTTATTCTCGTTGTGCACATTTCGCATCCATTAATTTTTTTGCTTTACTTTATTGTTATTCAGCAGTGAATTAATTAAATTGACCGACGAATAGGTGACTCTTTCCATAGTGATACATATACATAATCTCTGCAGTCCAAGAGCTGATAGTTACGAACAATTTCTCTTGCAAGAAAACAGCAAACACTTCTCATGCAAATTGTTGATAAATAAAATTTTAAAGTAAACTTGATGTACAAAATAGATCGAGAAAAAAAAACCCACAAATGAGAATTGTTTAAATGAAAAATAACACCTTCTATTGATAGCCCAGGCGAACACATACCAGCTTTCTGTGCAGAACTCATTGTAATTGATTAATTATTGCCGATAATTTTATAAACTAGGTAAATACTGATGTTTTCATAGTGATTTTAGTAGATTTTTTCATATTTTTAACACACAATTTTGGGTTTTTCTTTTGAAGAAAAATCGACTGTCACCAAATTGACGGCTGAGCTGACGACATTTTGATTTTTTTTATATACCTACCATTTGCCCTCTGATAACAGCACTGCCAGGTCGCCGAAGAATCCACAGATAAAAGTGGTGATGGTGGAAATGTCAGAAATTGAACAGAAATGAAATTGTCAGGTTTGCATTAAATAAATTCCCCACAATTTCTGATAGTGTGCAAATTAATACTTCACAATTATTATTGGTAAAATATTTCGAAATTACAAATAGGAACTCGAATGTAATCAAAAACCTGAAAACTTGCATTTAAATTATATTATCTGAATTGAAAAATTCAATATTAATAAAAAGAACGTATTGTCCTCTTAAGAATATTCAAGAATGTCAGTAAAATTGCAAGGGTTTTCCTGAATATGATAATCGAGGTTGAGAACAGTTGAGATTTTACAGTGAATTCACATTCATTTTGGTTTTTCCCCTAGTAAGAAGTTAACCTTGCATTTCACTTCCCGTTCCCCGAAGTGATAAAAAAATTAGATGTAGTTCGAAATATGTAGATACGTATACATAATTAAAAGCGAAGCGTTGTTAATTAATTGCATTTTAATAGTAACTTCATGCTCGCAAAGCTTTTAAGAATAAATACAAAATTTGTCTAGAAGTCAATTGCAAACAATAAAAATGTGTGAAAAGAAAGAAAAAATTCGGTGGAAGTCGAATTTCTTTCCAATTATTTTTTAAAGGCACGCCTAATGTAACTGTTGTTTTATTTTCGACACTAGAAGATGTCAAAGAAGTAAGTGGGGACGTTCAAGTATCTAGTTTAGTAAGTCTGACAGTGTCTGACTAGATTTATCTCGGTTTTGATTGGCTGAAATCGGTCATATGGGCAGCTGAAGAAGATTCGATTGCCCATTCGGTTCCCTTACACTCTACTTTTCCATTCTGATATCCATCGGACGAACTACATTATCCAAAAGAATTTGTCATTCAAGTTAACAGCTGTTCACTTGATATCCATAAGAAGTTTTCACTTTTTTTCCACTTGCAATCAGTGGAATAAGAGAATCATCAAACAGAGAACTTCGCAGAAACGTTAAAATCCAAAAAAGATATCATGAAACTGCCGGATGAAACGTTAGTTGATTCATTTTCAATTTTTAATAGATAAATCAATTATTTCAAAGGTTTGTCAAAAACTTTCGCTTAAGTAAAAAAGCATTCCAGTACGTATTGAATATTGTTGAATCGAATCTTCAACCTCCACAGCGAAATAATTACTAACATTTTATCAACCACAAACCAGAAAGACGATCCATTTAATTTCAAATCCGTAACATTTGACATGCGGATCTGAATTGTATAGAATTTATGCGTTCACGTGAATAAGAGAATTATATAAATAAGAAATAAGTATTACCGACGTTACCGACACTAACGAGGTAAGTCCATATTCGATTCGAATGAATAGTATAATAGTGTGCAGTGAAAATTGAAGACAAATTCACCCCGATGAATAGCAGAATGGGGCTGTACATCTTATTCAGACCAATCTAGTCGACTTAAGAAAATTAGATTCTAGTAGTTTAGTAGTTTTCCGCTCTCTGAGAATGTTTCGATAAATTTTTTTGATTTTGAGAGACATAAATTGGCTCGGGAAAAGCAAACACACCGTATATTATGTGCATTGCATAGTTTCCCCTAGTGCAAGCGTTCCATTACTTGTATCGTAATCAACTAGGTAAGCCGTATGTCCACTATGGGAGTGTATTCACCACACTTGCGATATTGAATTGACAGGGGACGTGGACATAAATGCACACGTCAAAGTTGTTAGGGAATTTTTGTATGATCTACTGTCGGAGCAGGGAGCTGTGTTTAGATTTCGATTTTCTAAATGGATTTTCTAAAAAGTGGAATTAAAACGGTCCTCGGTACCACGGAACCAGGTCAACAACCCAGTGTTGCAGAAACTGTAAGTAGTAATCCATAAAGGATTCAGCTAGTTACATAAACAATGTGCCGTGTTTTGCACGGAATACCATTTAAAATGTTTAATTAAAATATATTAAATCGCGGTCTGATATGAATTATTATGCCGATAGATTTATTGTCACTCCCTTCCGTTTAAAATCATTCAACTTTACCTGAAGGTCAATATGTGGTACATATTTAAATAATCACACTTAAGAAAAGAAACAATCCTTCGACATACACCTGCTTACTATTTCTAATCGTGTGTTTATCGAAATCGAAATTGTTTGCCTAATTATAGGTGGAGAAACTTGTTGACAGAGTGAGTTCGTCAACGCTTCTCGAAGACCGGCGAGATGCATGCCGCGGACTGAAAGCACTTTCTCGAAAATATCGCATTGAAGTCGGTGCCCACGGAATGCCTGCACTTATTCAAGTACTGCAAAACGACTGCCAAGACAGTGAAATCATCAGTTATGCGATCGATACTCTCTGTAACGTTATGTCGTCGGGTGAGTTCGACGAGGAGGCAGATAATCCGACGGTTACTGTAAATGTGGGCGAACAATTCACGGAAATGTTTATAAAGACAGCAGAAAATGTCACTTTGGTTATGGGCTCTTTGGAAGAGTATGATTTTCGGGTGCGCAGAGCCGCTATACAGCTCATGACAATTCTCATAACAAATAAGACCAAGGATTTGCAGGAGATTATACTGGTTAGTCCATTAGGAGTTTCGAAACTAATGGATCTTCTCACTGATAGTCGGGAAGTAATACGGAACGACGCGCTTTTATTGTTAATACAGCTAACTAAAGGTAAGACCAGTAAAATCAACTATTTATTTATTGATCATTAAAACTTTATAACAGGACATTCCAATATTCAGAAAATTGTGGCTTTTGAGAACGCCTTCGATAAGCTATTTGAAATCGTGCGGGACGAGGGATGTTCGGATGGTGGAATCGTTGTCGAAGACTGTCTGATTTTAATGTTAAACCTTCTAAAGAATAACTCTAGTAACCAGCAGTTTTTTAAGGAAGGTAGCTACATTCAAAGACTGGCGCCAATGTTCACTATTCCACCGGAAATAGAAGAAAGTGGGTGGACCCCGCAAAAGGTTTCCAATATCCATTGCATGCTCCAAGTCGTACGTGCCCTAGTCACTCCTAGCAATCAACAACAAGTTATCGCATCTTGTCAAAAAGCAATGCGATCATCACAGTTGCTGTACTCATTATGTAACATCTTGATGAGCAGCGGTGTTCCGGCAGACATTCTTACCGAAACTATTAACACAGTTGGCGAAGTAGTACGCGGAGATAGCAACAATCAGGAAGACTTGAGTATAGTTATGGCGCCCAGCAATCCACCAAGGCCCGCCATTGTAGTGCTTCTCATGTCGATGGTCAATGAAAAACAACCGCTTGCTCTACGATGTGCTGTATTATACTGCTTTCAGTGTTATTTGTATAAAAACGAGGCTGGCCAGACAGCAGTGATACAGACACTCTTGCCTTCAAGTACAGAAGTATCAAGCCTCACAACTGGACAGCTACTATGCGGTGGATTATTCAGTATGGATCCGTTAGCAAACTGGTTTTCGGCGACTGCACTTATGCATGGCCTTAATGACAATGTTACTCAAAAGGAGGAACTGCTGCGTGTTCTATTGGCCACGACGGCTGGTAGCCAACCAGTATCATTGCTCGAACAGTGCACTAATCTTCTACAAAAGGAAAGCTACAAGTTGCAGAGCAAAGTGGGTTTGCTTATGCTATTGAGTGTCTGGCTAAGCAATTGCACTGCTGCGGTAAAAGCTCTGATTTCAAATTCTGGGTGCATTGCATATTTGATTGCTAAAGTGTGCGCCAATGAACACGATGAAAACGAATACCTAGTCCAAGGACTCTGTGCTTTCCTTTTGGGACTGTGTATTCAGTTTAACGATAACTCTTTGCCGAATAACAAACGTGAGGATATTTGCCAGGTAAAGCTACATTATATCCTACATTTTTTCAAGTTAACAGACTTTCTGATTTCAGTTAATTATCAAACGAATAGGACCAGAGACTTTTTGTACTAAACTAAGTGATGTTTCGCGACACGAAGCTTATAGTCGTGCATCGAAATCACCCCAGATCCGAGCAAAGTCATCAGCAGACTTGTTTTTGGACTACGAATACTGCAAAATGCATAAATCCCTTGAGGGTAAGTATGCCTAACTCACTATTTGTTTTATGTTTAAAGCATACAGCATTTAATCAAAAAAGATTTTCCTTCCAGCTATGATTGTGAAACTGATTAGTGGTTTCGATATCAACGGAAGTGATTTAACTGAGCTCACACTAAGCTCTGAAGCATCGGTGATAGTGGCCCAGTACAAGGGTATCATTCGAGGACTTGATACCGAAATCAGCACCCTTAAAGAGACGGTCCGTCATTTAGAGTCCCGCAACGACGAATTAGAAAAATCACTTTTACAAGTTCAAGCGACTAACACTCAACTATCAGACCAAAACCTTCTACTACGTGCTCAGTTGGCAGCAGCTGCAGGACCACCGGTGCCTACTGAGCAATCAGAAACCGCACCGCAATCCGATCAATTTGATCACGTTCGCTTAAATAAAGAAGTTGAACTGTTGAAGGAACAACTGTCGGAAGAAGTGCGTCGTTCGGCTACTTATGCTGAAGATTTATCTAAGCTTCACAAAGATCAAGAAGATCTCTTAGAACTCTTAACAGATCAAGAAAATAAAATAATAAAATATTCGACTCAGCTTAAGTCGCTGGGAATAGAGGTCGAAGAAGAAGCTGATATTGAAGGTATCGAAGAAAATACGGACGACCACAGTCAAGTTATTTAATTATATATTTCCGATTTTAGAATTTGTGTACATAAAAAGACTTGCGAAAGAAAAATATATGTAGTTACCATTTCTCATATATCTGTATTGAATCATGTTTTTGTTTGATTTATATTTGTTCGTGTTCCTTACCGACTTTATACGTATTCTCTACCATGTCAGTGATGCAAATAGAAATGTTAATTTTATTTTTAGTCTATTAAAGTTTCTGTATTGGTACCACGAAATTTGTTTTCAGTTTTAATTGTTTCAACAATATACAGTCCCACGGAAATCCGCCACAATTTAAGCTATCCCGAAAATAGGAAAGAATCTAAATATAATTTTTTGTCAAGAACAACACCTTTAATGGCCGAAAACCAACTGGTTTTCATTGAGACAAAGCAAGATGGAAGAATAAAATCTATGTCGTTAAATGCATATTTTTTGTAAAAACAATAACGTATGAAACAGACAAATCATACTGAGATCCCCAACTCGCAATCTTCTTGCCGCTGGCCTATGTATTTCTAAGAAGCAATTCTAGCGCACTTAGCATTTGCCACCCAAAAAAATATAGCTTGTAGGCAAGTAACTGGAAATCGGCTGAAGTTTGTAATCTCAGTATTGTCTCTGGTATGAAATACAAAAAAAAGCTTTGAAGTAAAACTTCTTTAAACTGGTGACCCAAAGTGTGATCTGGCGCGGCGAACGAAAGTTGAGGGGTAAATTTGTTCATTGTGCGATGCGAGCAATGACGAAATTTTCAATAAAAAAAATTACCCATACAGCTTCCTACGAAATATTTAGTGTGAAGATATAAAATATTTATACCCTGTTGAATTGGTGAAGGCAGCCACTCGCAATTTAAAAACACGTCTTTGTACATCCGATGAATTTCTTTTCAGAATTCCTAAAGCAGAGTTAGCTTTTGACATTATTTTATTAACATGGAGATCAAAAGCAAGTTTACCGTCAAAAACAACACCAAGATTTTTAAACTCAACTGCAATTTCGATAGATTTGTCTCCAACCTCCATCCCAACAAAGTCCGTGTTAAAAAATTACACAAACAGAACAAAAAGTGTTCGTAAACTATCAGGCAACACAGAAACAGTAGCAGGTACGCACAGAAATTCCAGCAACCAAAATCAATTTTCTGTGAACTCCTAAGAGCATGTTCACTCTTATTCATTGCATGCTATAGGAGTGTTGTTCTACCAGAGCATTCCACTAGCACTACATACATAATTGCATTCACTGGTCGAATATATATTACGAATATAATAAAAACTCGATTGAAAGAATTTCAGCCAACTTTTAAACGGTTGGTGCTGTGAAACGACTTTGAAGAGGTGTTTTTTATTTGAAACTTCTTTAGGCACGGTGGAGCTGGGGAGTAAACTGGTAAATGTGTTATTGAAGCGTTACAAAAATTGTGATCTGGAGAGGTGAACGGAAGTTGAGAGAGAGAGATATACGTTGGTAAGGACAGAAATAGGGAGAGTATCGGTATATGTAAAACACAGTGCAGACCTATCTATGGGCTATTCTCCGATTCCCTTTTGTCCGGATCCTCATGTGTACCCCAATCCTACAATCATACGTATAGAGTCTAGATTTAGAAGCACTGATCTGATATACACATGAATGATTCATACCATGCGTTGCGTGGTAGTGTAGTGTGCGCGTTTTCCTACGTTACAAGAACGGTGATTGCTTGGATGGCGTAAATTCATTCATAGCAAGACTATAGAAGTTTCACTTCTGGTGTCACATGGTGGTCACACTCTCTTTTTATTTCTAAACAAAAAAGTTGGATCCTAATCGTACAGGCTGATTTTTGAAAATGATATTCTGGTCACTGGAGTTTAGAGCCTTCGGCAACTTCCCAATTTCGAATTGCAGCACTTTCTGACTATCGTATTTTCTCTTACATTGCCGACAACGACAACTCTCTACTTCTGAGACAAGTTCCAACTTCCAAGTTGTTTAATTGTGAGCTAAATGTGCAGTTACTGCTCATTAGCTACTTTGAGGTCCCGACTATGTCTAGACAAACAAATTACGTTTTGGCCGCCCTTCCTCTACCGTATAACAAAAAAAAGCTTTTAACCCCAATAACCACACATAGCGAACTGCCCTGAAACAGTTTTAAAATAAAGGTCAGTCATAGGTACAACTCCATTAGTGAGACCTGACAGAGCTATGGAAACAACAGCATCAAACGGTGATTTTGAAAACGTTTTCTCCCTAACAAAAGATATAACCTCAAAGTGTCGACTTTAATAGTATTCCCTTCTTTGTTATTCACCATCACCATCCCACCCAGACGATTTAAGTGCGTCATTTCGCCGCTTCAGGTCTATAATAAAGATGGCATATTACGTTGTGTACATGTTCTAGCCCAATAACTAGACACCTACCTTCTAAAACTAAAAATCCGAAACCCATCTATCTAAACAAGGGTTTCGCCAAGTAACCAACAAAATCCTTGTATTTTTCAATTTGTTTTGTTTATACCCATGTGTACATATTTGCCATCTAGTGCGTGGGTGTTGTAAATCAAACCGAGAGCTTTTTCTTTTTTCCTTTTTTGCGCAACGCAAACGAAATCCCCAATAAATATAACCATGAACGATAAATGAATTGCACTTAGTTCGGTTTGGACGACTCCCCTCTAACTCTGCCTGTGTATCATTTAGCATCTAAACAAGTGAACATGAATTGAATTTGCTTTGATAACACGTCAACCTACATATACAGTTTATAAAATGCGTTTTGTAGTTGTAATAGTTTTAGTTTTCTATTTACTAACGGTCTTTAACTTAAGAGTCGACTCTATCGACACGGATGACGGATTGGAATTGCTTTTTCGACAAAGGTTAGTCATCGCAAATAGGGCATAGCAGAGAGTACTTCTAATAGTTGTAATATTACTAGATCAATCTGTAATAATTAGTTGCGCTAATCACTGTGTTGTGCAGCTTTGATGATCCTTGCAGGTCTTGGGTCTATTCTACTTTGTGATTCCATATTTTTTGTTGATTCTGTCTGGAACGAAAAACGTTGTACTATATTCGTATTTAAAACCTGCAGTGAAATGATTTTATATTTTGGTGCTAATCAGTTTTGAGCGTATCCGTTTAATAAGTTATTTTGCTGTTTACTTTTGACATCCGGATCTGTACTGTTAGTGCTAACATAATTACCGGGTTCAAAATTAAAACAAAAAAACTACCAGTAATATAACTAACGGTGGTAATTCCAATATTAGAAGAACTTTGTTTGACAGAAGAAATAATAATAAACATAGTTAAAATTGGTATTCTATTTCTTTTATTTTTTCTATCAGATCTCATTCCGATTGGGTGGACGTATGGCATCAAGAAACACACTCACGTTGTAGAGACAAGCTTCTGCGTCACATATATTGGGCTTGCGAAAAAGATATTTATCGGCTTTCACGCCGTAGTGGAGTCAAAACTCTACTCACGGCAAAGCCTCTCACCAACGAAAAACCTGATATGTTTAACGGTACAAAGTGGTTAGAAAAATCCGTTGCAAATACTTTCCTGCGAAGCCGAAATAAACGTTTCTCTGGACCGTCAATAACACATGAGTGTTGCACAAAAACTGGCTGTACATGGGAGGAGTATGCCGAATATTGTCCGTCAAATAAGAGACGTAATCATTTTTGGTGAATAGCTAACTGATTGAATTTTGTTAGTTGTTAATATTGTGCTAAAAGTAATAAATGTAACAAATAGTGCTAATGATTGCGTTAATATTGGTCTTTCGGGTTAAACGATGAACAAAAAAAAAAAAAACGTTAACTAGATCTAGGGTAGGTATACACAGTGCGCGATACTAATAATCATATATCATATTTAATGTCGTTTTCCATTGGGACCACCAAAAATCTTTTTCAGATCTAGATTTTATGCGGCTCATGGAACATGCAATGAAATTGATCTGCTTTTGTAAATGGATTAGGGGGTTGTTTGACAACAATATCAGCTGTTCAAATTGCATTTATTTTTGGTAAAATCGGCTTGAAAAATGTTTTCTCTGTTGTAGCTACAAATGGAGTAGTTTTGGTGATTCGTAGTTTCAAACAAACTTCTTTAAATGACGTAAACCAACTGTGCTGTATTTGTGGTAGTATGTGTAAATCTGAAAAAATATCGAGATCTGCAAAATGTGATCCGAATCAAAAAAAATATTGATTTTTTGTCCGGAAAACGATATAAGTGTCCAGGGGTCAGATTCTGTAAGGCGAAAACATTGAACGATTTGCTCTAAGTTGCAGAAGCATCGAAATCGTTTGAACTTTTCGGCACCTGGAAAGGGATGAATGCGGAAGCAGATACCCTTTACACTTACGCGTAGAGAACTCCATCAAAAGGGCAAAACTGGTAGTCTAATGTAGAGTTTAAAGCCATCCGTGTGTAAATGATTGAATTACGTATCTAGTTTTGTCTGAAGTAAGACACTAGGTATATAGATTACCTTCCGAAAAGTTGGCGCCCAATCGGGAAACTATAAACATGACCAATGTGCAGACTAAAAAGGAAATTAAGGTTTTATTATATTACAGGTTCACATGAGTTATTAACCATTTGACTTCCAGTTAGCAATTAAAATTATTAAACAACAAACGCCTTCGATATAATAAAGAAGATTGGTACTATTGGTAGGCCTGTTTTTTTAGCTTCGATCTCAACAAAGCAAAGTAAAGTAGGATTTTCAGCACGCAATTACAACAAGTACGCTCTACTCGACACTTCGAGACTCCCAGCTGAGATCGAAGCTAAAAAAAACACGCCTAATATAACAGGCACTCATTTTGAATTTGGTAGAGTGTTCAAAGGAAATGATACAGTCACTTTTTTCCGGTGATTTGAAGAGTTTCATCAGAAATTACACAACTTCCGTACTGTGTGCAGTTTGAATGGCAATATTATCCATTAATAAGTTTAACAAAACCCAAATGATTAAGAAAAGTCGTTTTCAAAACGGAAAGCAACAACGGAGGAAGGAGGTATAGAAAAACGCAAGAGTGCCCCAAGAATACATACTTTCACTAACGCCTTTTCTTCTCCATGGCAGAGACAAGCCTAGGTTGAGGCAGAATAATGTTTAAAGACATGTCTCTGAATGCAGACTCTGCATCGACATTGACCATTGAAGTGTTCGAATCAATCGTCTAAGATAATTGGGCATGCGGAACAAATGGTATAGCTCACCCTGAGTCTGCTACAATTTAGCTAGTTAAGTTTCAAATAAAATGTTGTTTGCCCTAAAACTGATAACTCCCAGCTGAGTTATTAGAGATTCATCTAGTGATTTCAATTTGGCCGACATATTCTAAACAAGCTCAGCTCTTTAATTAGTCGGTCAGTGGTTGGCCTTGTCGCACTAGCGACACTAAAATGCTGATAAGGGCAAAAATGACAAACGAAATGTGGTATGTGTGACCGTTGAGAAACTTATCAGTTGCGAAAAATTATTTCAAAAGTAAAGAGCGCGTGTTAAGAGCAAAATTATGCTGTCGGTTAATTTCTTTCTTATAGCGCTTAGATTTGCGTGGATTCTATCGATATTGTTTACGTTTGATTGTGGATGGGGATATCCTTCGGGAGAACGGTCACCGGGCATCGAAGTTCCGCCACCGGAAATCGTAAGTTGTCACTCCCCGAGGACAAAAAAGTCAGTTACTAAAATGTGTGTTATTGTAGATAAGTTTCATGAGACGATTTGGATACTTGGAGTCGAACCCAAGTGACTCAGAAGCTCTGTATCATGAAGCTGCAATTATAGGAGCAATTAAAAATGTTCAAAAATATGGAGCACTCAATCAAACCGGGAAGCTTGATAGTGCGACTTTACAAGTAAAAATTGTTCGCTTATGGCAAAGCAAGAGTTATGATTCTATTTTTAGTTGCTATCTACACCACGTTGTGGAGTGCCGGACATAGAGGCTAGAGCTCCAGCCAACCATCGACACAAGCGCTATATCGTTGGAGCGAGATCTTGGCAGAAGCGAAATATTAAGTATTAGTAAGTCGAAGTACGGATTTCTTATTTATTGTTCATCCCTTAAGACGTTTCTCATAAGCATAGCCAATTGGTCCTCGAAAATCGAACGAGAGCAGATTGAGGGCGACTTGGAGCGAGCGTTTGAAATGTGGTCGCGTTACAATAAATTAAAATTTATGCGAATAAATGATACGTCGGCCGATATTATAATTGGTTTTGGTAGTCAGTATCACGGTGATAGGTGAGACCTTGTTTGCATGCACTCCAAATGTTCAGAAATATTTTATTCATTTTGCATTGTTAGCTATCCATTCGATGGTCCTGGAAATACTTTGGCACATGCCTTTTATCCCTATGAATATGGTTCACTCGGTGGAGATGTACACTTTGACGAGGATGAAAATTGGAAGGAAAACTCCACCAACCTGTCTGATGGGGTAGACTTCTATTCCGTGGCGTTACATGAGTTGGGACACAGCTTAGGACTGGCGCACTCTACGTTCTATTCATCGATTATGTTCGCCTATTACAAGGGACCAGGACAAAACATCTTGGACTATGATGATGTCTTGGCAATGTATGAACTCTATGGTAGGATGTTGATAGTTCAATAAGAAAATTCAGATTATAACGAAGCCTTAAAGTTAGCAAAAGATTGCAGGGTGACGATGAACCGGAAGATTTCACAACCACATCAACTACTGCCGTCTCGATTACGAAACATGACAGAACGACACAGTCTACTACTACAAAAGCAACTACGGATATGGATATACTACCCACGTATCAGGGTGACTATGAAACAGTGAGGGACCATAAGGTGATATACTTATAAATGATTATTTATATTTTGTAAACGCAAACGGAATAATTTTTTTGCAGCGACGTTACACTACAGCCACATCCACTGTACCAACTCTCCCAACCATTGCTTGGAATGGAGGAGATCGTTCCACGAGAGTCCCAACGATTCCATCATTGAATGTTTGCCAAGGTCGTTTTGACGCAGTTTCAATGATTCGAGGCGCAGTTTATATATTTAAGAGGAAACACGTTTGGAAACTTACAGAAAAGTACACAATTGCAAATGGATACCCCAAAACAGTGCATAGAGTCCTGAATTTCTTACCAGATCATATTCAACGTGTGGATGCCGTCTACGAGCGGTACGATGGAGCGACAGTAGTTTTTACAGGTTTGTATATGTCTATAATAAGTATAATATAAGTCACTTTGTGACATATCAGCCCACCAACCCAATATCCCATTCCTCCTTCCTCAAAGATATTCAAAAAAGTCCTTCTTGTATGCAGCACTGCGAAAAAGACTCAGACTCGGTAGGAGTCTTTTATCGGATGTGAAGTCTCACAAGACTTGCTGCTTCGTAGGAACCCGAAATGTCTTTATCCTTAAAAGTATCGTTTGTAATGTTCATTAACAGTCGAATTTAGCTCTGCATTTATATTTTTTTCGAGTCCACGGGACTTATCGGTATGATCTCTTAGACTGTTGGTCTGCAGTACATCTATTTTTAATACAATTACAGATAATTTATATTGGATTTACGATGGGCAACAACTTTTAGAGAACAGCCCAAAAAACCTGACTAGTCTTATATCAACGACTGTCAATGTTTCTAAGATCGACGCGGCAATGATGTGGCGTAAGTAATTTTGAGAAGTTTAGTTCTTCCAAAGTAATAAGCATGCATTTTAGCTAAGAACAACCTGACTTACATTTTCGCGGGCGCACAGTTCTGGAGAATGGACGATAGGCATCCAAACTTTGATTATATCCAACCAAAATCCATGCAACGTTGGGTCGGAATTCCACACAACATCGACGCGGCTGCAACACTTACAAATGGTAAAAAATTCTCAATGTAACCATAACCAATACTAATAATAAGCACATATTTTCATCGTCTAGGTAAAACGTATTTCTTTAAGGACAACCTTTACTGGCTGTACAATAATAAATTTGTGCGACCTGAACGCGGCTATCCGAGAAGAGCCTCCACAGCCTGGCTTCGATGCCCACCAACAGAAAAAACAAAGCTTAGAAATGCAAACACAACAGTGTCGTTTATTTAGATTTTTGTTTTCTTTTAGTACTTAGATGAGAACACTTTTCATTCATGTACGATATGTAGTAACTCAAATACGTAAAAATAACCCCAACGCTGCAATAAATACTTGTAAAGAGCAGAGGCAGGAATGGTAGTTTCGCATTTAAACGCCAAAGGTGGCTTATACCATACTCGTATGTTGGCAGCAATACAAAACCACAAAGGTAGAGAATCTCATACCAATGAAAGCTCAATGCGGTGTGAAGAGATTTCAGCAGACCATACAGGACTAAAGTGTAGGCTAAGAACAGAAAGTATTTCACAAACAGGAGTTCCACTGGGAATAGTAGTGGAAATAGGGAGAAGTAGCCCACGACACTCAATATGAATGTGTGCTTTGCATCATGCACGTTTGTAAGACTTAGCAGACTGTAAGGAGATTGTTACATAACGGTATCTGTGATCATATTCAAATGGTAACTTACCTTAATGGTATTAGCGCCAACAGAATTGCCTTTTCGTGCACATGCCAACCAAACATGAAGGAGGTGCATGAGCAGATGACAACCGCCTGCAAGAAAGAACGCATGCTTTCACTGAAAAGATTTTAATTATGGCACCATCGTTCACATCAGGTCTTGTTATGCTTACCGTTTTGCTGTGAAAAACAACAATCGTATGACACAGGGGATCATCAAAGACGCAGTCATAGCGAACGTAGCTAGAGGACTGACTTTTGGCAAAAATACATGGGTGTACTCTTGAACAAGACCTCCGGTGTTGGAGTCACCTTGCTTTGGAATCCTTAACGCCACTTCTGCAAGTTTATCAGCAAAGTTGTACAAAGCCCAAAAATTTGGCGCCCAGTAGGCATGAGTGAGGCCCCGTTTGAATGGAAATAGCCTGGAAAGTACCTATCAATCAGTTAGAGCGGCCCAAAACTAGTTACACGAAGTACCTGTGGCAGATGCTTGTAGAAAGGTCCAAAAGATAAAACAAAGCAACTCAATCCAGCAGCGAGTAAGGCCAAGAAATTCTGAATCGGTTTCTTGCCTTCAATGCAATAGAACTTCAAGAAGAATGCTCCAAAAGCTGGAGCCATGTAAACAAAAATGTGTTTCAAGTTTAATAACGATGCAAACAGGATACACGATGCCAAATATCTCTCTTCTAAAAGAAACCCAATGCTAAGGAGCAACACACCAAACAGAAATCCATTATACTGAAAGTGAATGTGATCGACAAAGATAAGTCCCACGTTGCAGAGTAAAATTATACTCGCTGCCAATATTCCCAAAGAGTTTGTTATCTTAAGAGATGTCAAACATCTGAAAATAAGAACTTTGTAGCGAATTTAAGCAACATAGAAAAATGTCCTTACTTCTTCACTCCACATGCAAATACAAAATCAGTAAATATAACCGATAGTCGTTGAAACAGGATCGTGCCATAGGAGTCATAGTTCAAGTTCTGCACCTCCAACATTTTTGGATCAAAAATCCTGGCTAATTGAGATAAGATCCATTCAAAAAAAGCAAAAAAGGGAGGGTAGTCGAGTGTCCATTCGCTTGTATTTTCAAAATACCATTTATTAATCGGCAAGGAATGGGTTATGGCCATCCAGTTTCGATGCACTTCGAAGTCAGTTGACCGGCTGAAATTGGAAGTTATTTTTATTTCACGTGTGACGTAAATATAGATTTACATACTAAGCCCCAATTAGAAGTAGTTTAATGCCGGTGGAAAACAAAAATATTGACCAAAACATGTCGCTAATTTTTAAGTTTGTTTTTATCAAAATTTAATGACGTGTGGCATGACAGTTCTCTATTATCGGAAAGAGGAGCTGCCATTATAAAAGAACTCCGAAAAAAATGTACCCTGTTCATGAACACGCCCCTATGTAGTAACTGACATGAATATCGGAATGTCCAGGGGCACATTCAAAATTCTAGTTATCTTAAGTCGACTAGATTGGTCTGGATAAGATGTGACCTGAACGCAAAAACTAGATTGGTTGGAAACGATACTGTCACTTTACATCTGCAATATATGAGAACTGTCAACTCAGTCACGAATTTCTCGACTAGATTCGTCGGCTACCTCTTCATAAACGTCAACTGAAACAGCTGCTCATATGACAAATTTCAGCCAATCCAAACAGAGATACATCTAGTCAGACAGCTGTCAGACTTACTAAACTAGGTACCAATCTTGTTAATTGATACTTGAACGTCCCCAATTATATGGTATATTCAGACAGTGTGTTAATTTTCCTAAAAATCTAATTATCTTCTGCTGAAATAGGATACTTGTTAGATAATAGTTTACTACATTAGGCCTGTTTTTTGAGCTTCCATCTCAGCAAAGCAAAGTAAAGTAGGATTTTCAGCAGGCAATTACAACAACTATGTTCTCCTTGACAATTTGAGAATTCAGAGTAGTTGTTGTGATTTCGTGCTGAATATCCTACTTTACTTTGCTTTGCTGAGATCGAAGCTCAAAAAAACACGAATGGAAGGAAGGGAACGAGGCAGCGGATTAACTGGCCAGATTCGGTTCTCAAATGGACGATAAACAAGTACTTGCAACTTTTAACGCAGCTAAGATCTTCATTGATAATGCCACATTAAATTTGTCAAAAGAACAATGGAAGAACACTTACTCGAAGTTTGTTGAAATTTACGTGAATAAAATATTTTTATTTTCCATTTTTACAGTTTAGTTTTCGATGGAAGAAGGAAAGGCGTCGAGCCAGGCTAGAATATGAAGAGACAATGGTCATTTTAATGATACATACTCATCTCTCCGTCATAAAGCCTTCGCTTCCATATCACAGCGCTGTCATGACATTTTCAAATCATTTTTCAAACTTTTTATCTGGCAGTTCCATATTTGACAGCATCGCCATTCGGAGTAGCTGTAAATGGACGCCAAATCAGCCAATCATGATCAATGGCGGACAGCAAAGGTTTTCTATTGGAGATTGCAGTACGACAGCCAATACGGTTATTGGTCTCTGGTCGATTTTTGTTGATCATCGTCTCTCATTGGGCAACCAAATAGAAAACATCTAAATAAGCACGTGCACTTTATTGTTTTGATGCACAATAAACCAAACTAAATGCAACAAATTTCACGCAAAAGTTTGTGCCACAGTTCTCATGTATCTAACAAATTCGCGTCATAAATTGACCCCTAGTGAAAATAGCACATAATGGAATTGTCAAGCAGAAAATAAATTCATACTTTTGGAAATAACCGTATAAATTTAAAAAAGGATACATTTTTTGTACATCATCGATATACGTATTGTAAGTTGTGTTTTTCGCCCCCGAAAGTTTCAAAATTAATACTAGGGCTCTTAGAAATGGAAAACTCAATCTCAGTTACCCCAATAAAAGTCGAAGTACCTGAATCAGCGGAACCTTCCGTCTCGTCATCAAGTAAGACTAAGAGTGGTGACCGTCAAAAAAGCCCAAGAGCAAGCCAGCGCAAAAAGCCACCCACTATTGAAACATTTTGGCCAAATGTTCTCGAAGAGGTAAAAAATATACAGCAGGTAGATGCAAAGCATCAAGTACTACCCTTAGCTCGCATTAAAAAAATAATGAAATTGGACGAAAATACACGGATGATTGCTGCCGAGGCACCTTTGCTCTTTGCCAAGGCATGCGAGTATTTCATACAAGAGTTGACATTACGTGCTTGGGTGCATACCGAAGAAAGCAAAAGGCGCACTCTCCAACGAAGTGATATAGCTCAAGCGATTTCAATCTGTGACCAATTTGATTTTCTCATCGATATTGTTCCCAGAGAAGAAATCAAACTGGTCAACGCAACAATCAAAAAAGAAAGTGAAAAACTACAAGCCGCAGCCGCGGCCGCCTGTCAATCAGCCTCCTCACCTACTGCTACTGTACCGTCGAGTAGTGTTCAAACACCTACTCCGGAACAACAGCCAATGCATTATTACATTCAGGTTGGCGGGCAGCATGCTCAGCAAACAGCCACACATATGTCAACAGCAAATCTCACATCAAATGGAATTATCAGCAATCAGCAACTTTCACAACAGTCCTTACAAGGGATCAATATTATGACTGCGCCCCAGAACATCCTACTGACTACGGGAAATACTGGTACACAGCAAACTGCTGCCACTATGGTCAACAGCTTACAAAATCCGCAGCAGCAGATACAGCTTCTACAGCAAGTAGTTACACCAAATGGAGAGATTACAAACGTCCCGGTAAGAAATTTATGTACAATCTTATAACCTAGTATGTCAGTAAGATTTGCGTGCCTCCGATTCAACTAATCCAGCCTAGTATAGTTGGCTTAATTTGGGCATTAAAGATAAACAATAAGATACTTGGGGCCATTCAGATACCCCAGTACTTGTACTGCGTCGGTGTATCTCTGACTCATTGTATAAAATATATATATGTATACTCAACATTTATGTTTCCTTTTTCCAGATAACGATAACGGCACATCAATTGAACCTTCTTCGGATGCAAATGCAAAACAATCAAGCCGGTGCGCTACAAACCCAACAAGTCCTTATCCCAACAATGCCCACACAACAACAAGCTCAATTGGTGCATATAGGTGGTGGCAATGTGACTACTGCTGCAAATGTCATGCAGAATCCAGCAACGGGGAACATATTTCTCAGCACAGGACATGGCAATTCGATAGTCTCAACAGATCGGAATCTTGGAAGCACTTTTCGACCTAATTGTTGATCAAAACAACGATTGACTTCTATTTTACTTACTTTACATAGATTGTAATAGATGTTGTTAAATAATTAAATCTACTATTAGGTCTAAGTCTGTAGTGGAATTCGAATTTCACCATTTCATTTGAACGCATTGTTGGTACGCCAGTCGTCACAGTGTGCTCTTTTTGAACATTGGAATATGTACAGTACATGTGTAATAAAAATCTATTATTGTGTTTAGGTATGCATCCCAATCCGAACTACAAACAACAAAAATAACACGTGGTGTTTGCATGTAATAATGACTTGCAAATACCCCTTGCCAGTTGATTTTTTCAATATATATATATATATATATATATATATACATGTATATACCTATATAACTGTATAGTTTTATTTTCTGTTGAACATTTATGTATTATTACTATTCAGATGTAAATGAGATTAGGTAAATAAATATTAGGGATATTTAGGAAAAGCGTTCTACTTGGCAAGGGATTGCAGGAATCCATAAGTATTGTCATTAGTGCAGAAATTTATTTAATAAAACCCCTTTAAATATAATAAAGAAGACGAGTTTACTTTGTAGTTTGAATGTATTCGCAAACAGCGACAAATGGCTGTTGTAGCTTGTACGATATTTGGAATCCTTGATTTAACCGATGTACGAAAACTCTCTGTCAACCAATTACGAATATCTTTAAATATTGAGCTGCAATGAAGGTGGTTCCAAAATAATCCGTAGCTTCCTGGGGACCAGTTGTGATTTGTAACAACAATTCTAGTGTCGCCAATAAAAATCTTCGTCCTCAAAAACAACTAAGAACGAAAATCCGTTACAGTTATATGAATTTTCATTGAAATGGAAATACAGATTGCCCCATAAATTGCAATTATTACGTACATTTCTTATGCTGGACCTTGAAGCGTATCTATATTGTTTAACTTTATTTTTCTCTTCTATATACGGGGTCATTCATAAATGCAAGCTTTGCAAATCAGACAAATATAGCTTGAAGGCAAGTAACGGGAAATTGACCTAAGTTGGTGGTCTCAGTATTGTCTCTGCTGCAAAGTAGGCACAGCAGCGCAAATGGAAGTTCTCTGTCAATTTATGCATTGGTGAACTCTCTGCTAGCACATCATGCGCCATATTGCATTTATGAATGGTGTCTACGTAATGCAATCTCACCCTGGAAAATGCTTCTTTTGGTCGCAGTTCAAACGAAAATATTCAGTTATGTTGATGATAATGCATCTCTTGATGCATTAGTGTGGTTAAGAATTCTAGTTCCATGGACATCACAACAAGTAGGAGGGAACGATTATTAGTAAAGTCAACATTGGCCGCAGTGGCAGGTTCTACATTTCATGCCACAAACAGCACTTTGAAATAAAAGAACAAAAACACTTATTTTAAGTGCAATACATCGTAGACGATTTGAATAACTTACCCTCAGATCACTGAACATTAGGCATGTTTACGACGGCAAACCTTGCAACCATTTTCGGCATTCATAAACCGAATAATAAATAAATCAAAACTACTCATTAAATGAATGAACAATTACAATATAATATATTTTTTTTCGAAACATTCGTATTTCATTTTTTTTGATAACATTTAAAAAAAAATAAATTTATAACTTTTTTTTTAATAATCTTCATTCTAAGACACAACTTATATTATTTCATTAGTTTTTTTCTTTTCTTTAATTTTTTTTCATAATCATTTAGTTACTTGCATTTTTTTAGTTACAGGAATTCGTTCGCGGAACACCGTAAAATACATATTAATGCGAATAAAAATTCTTAAATAAGAGTATATAATAAATTTAAGAGTACAAATCGACAAGTAACAACAATAGCTAAAATCAAAAAGGAACACATAAGTGAAGGGGAGGAGATAATCTGGAGAAGCAAATGAACACAAATTCTATGAATATCTTCTTTTGGAGGAATGGCAGTAAACATTTGTTTATTTCATTACACATAATAATACAGCACGACAACTGAAAAAAGGCACATTGTTAAACACACGACTTTTGTGCAATGTCTGGTCTTCTCTATACAACATTGTTAGGACTGGGGGTTGTTTTTGGTAGAAATTATGCAAACGTCAATGATGCAGTCTCTTAGCTACTGTTGTTCTCTCAGTGATGTTTCCGATTATATATTATACATTCTCTTTTCATGTACCTATACATAATATATATTTGTTTTACTTGTTTGTTCGCTAGGTATGTACTAATATGCGACGAATATATACGATTTTGCTCTTATGTTTCCGTTTTTTAATTTTTGAGTTAAAAACAGTAATAAAAAAAAGCACACAGTAAGTATAATAACTCAGATGCGGCTTTAGCTAATCATTATGTTTTACACCTTCTCGAGCCATTTATACAATGAGAGTTTGTGTTGGTTTAGATATATGTAATATGTACTCGAATATACACGCCTACAACTATGTGTATAAGGTTTTCTTCGCGTTATTGCAGTACCTAGTTATTTTCTTATATAGGTAAATCAGATTTTCTTTTTATATATATATAGCATTCGTCATTTAAATATAGTTATGCTTCTGCAATATTTAATGTATAAATATAAGTAACTACCATTTTCAATTTTTCTACTACTTCAACGCCTTATAGTAACAAAACGCGCACTTGCGATGACAACGCCAATGTAAAAAAGAAACGAAATTAATTACAAATATCAAATTTTAATGTTTACTACAGTTTAATAGACAAATAAATATTCTTAATAAGAATAATTCAACTAAAAAGTACACTTTACAAATTAAATTAGTAAAAAAAGCAAAAAGAAATAAAAACTAAAATGTAATACTTAGACTCGAACATAAGAACAAATAATAAGTGGGAGGGAGAGAGAAAGAAATTAAAAGAGAAATGCTAACAAAACAAAAGTACAATGTCACTTAACAAAAGAGTTATAAATATGTATTATACGTTTAAAATTAACTTTTGTATATATATTTTTTTGTATTTTTTAAAGTTCTTTTTATTGCAAAAAATATATATATTTGTTCAACAGTTTTTAACGAATATGATATAGCATCAGATCTGTTAGACTTTATATAATTATTTGTTAATAGTTAAATAACTAAGATTCGAATTCACTTCTCTGTGTTTACATAGCTTATGTATTTTTATGTTCTTGTATGTCACAACATTTCTCTGCATTTTTCTTTTATTATGTATGCCGCTAGGTTTGCTCTCTCTTGCATGGTTGTAAAGAATAAAACTATAGTAAAGTACAATTACTATTTAAATAATAATAAGACAATCATATTAATTATAATAATAACGATAAAGATAAAAGTTAGTTATTTTAAGGTAAAATTAATTTTAAACAAATCAGTGATGCTGATTTGCTGATCTCGAGACAGGTCGAACACGTACTCGAGGCGGCAGTGTCCATGTCGTTGTGGCTGTTGGTCATAGAGATTCCTTCGATGGTACCCATATAGTTGGGCCGGATTGTGCCCAGATTGTTTGCTTCACTTTGCTATAGATTTCCTCTATGGTATCGCCTTGGACAACACCTAAAATGTGTTATAAACATAAAATACATATAAAAAAATGTTTTTTGATTCCAATGAAATGTCTAAGTACTACAATTATACATATGCCAAATAAATTATAACAATAAATATAATATAAAAATGGTCTTTTGACCATCTTTTTTTGTTTATTATTTATGTAAAAATGTTTAGAAATCGATCGGAGTGCCAATTCCTCTTTACACATCAGAAGGGGAATCAAATTAAAATGTTCTTCGGTTCTATGTATATATCGCCCCATCCATGAACCACTAATACTGAATGAAGTCGATGTGGATGCAGGTAATAACACATTCCGTATCATGAGGGCTAAAAAGATTGTTTTGTGAGGTTATGTCTAGGGCAGCATAGAGTACTGAATTAAGTCGATTTTGCATGCAAGGCAATAACAAATTCCGTCTCTTAGGGGCGAAAAAGTTTGTTTCGAATTTTGTGAGGTTAGCAAAGAGCAAAGAGTACTTATTAGCTATGTAGTAAGCATCAGCCACATACATTTTACAATATATAGTGCGTTTAATACTAATAGAGCCGTTTAAGCAACCTGTAAATACATTAGAGCAAACATTAATTACCTGTGAAGTATTCGCCGAATTCTTGTTCCATCTTAATGGCTCGTTCGTAGGTTTTCTTCGCTTGTTCTTCAGTCATTCGCCGATTCATTTCCCTGCAAAATATATATAAAATGGATGTGCTGTAAAAATACATTCTCTTTCATGTGTGCGGCAACTCACATCACCGAATCAACAGATTTTGGTTTTATGAAAACGGCTATTGGATATAATTGAGCTACTTGTAATCGTTTAATTGCGTTGCCCGATACATCTAGAATACAGTGTTTGCCCTTCTCGGCCACATCCCTGACACTGGCAACCGATGTTCCGTACAAATTATCATTATACTGGCCTGCCTCTATGAATAGGTGATTTTGAATGTCTCGTTCCATTTGCTCCCGAGATGATACAAAGTGGTAGTCTCGTCCGTCCACTTCATAATCACGTTTTGGCCGAGTAGTATCTGTCAACAAATTACAGTTTCAATTTAAAACCTGGATTATATTAACATGTGTCAATAAATTACGTGGCACACATGATCCAAACTTCTCAGGATACTCCGAAATAAGGTCATCGTTTATGCGATCCTTAAGTGGGCCCAATATAATTACTGGTCTAGTGTAGTTTATCGATAGCCTTTGTACAGCTTCATAAGAAAGAACATTCTCCTCGGATGCTGCAAATGGTCGAATTATAAATATTAGCTTTTATACGTTTTGCTTTGTCTCGGTTTGTGTATGTGTGTGTTTTTTTTTTTAATTATTATTAGTTCTACTCAGGCAATTAACTGAATTTAAAATTTTGTGAGCATCATTTGTATACATTGGAAAATTCGAGATTCAGTTCGAAAATTAACTATTTAAACACTATTGACAGTCTTTCAGACAGATACATAAAAAATATAAATAAAACAACAAAAGATAAAACAAAAGAGATAGCTGTTGACTAAATTAACACTGATTTGACTAAACAAAATCAAAATAAAATTAGACAATTATTATTCTTAAGAGAATTCGTATACGGGAGAAGCAATGCAATGTGCATTCGCCAATTAACTACTCACTCTGTCCAACATTTCTAGCGCTGCGCAAACGTTTCATTTCAGAGTATAAAAATGCTTAACATAATTTATATTTAATTTTCATGATAATCTGTTTTTTTTTTGTTTTATATAATTATTTGATATCTAGTTCAAGTGGTTAAAGCTCTATATTAGACTATAATATTTGAATTTTTGTTTGCATTTTAAAAATTAGAAGAGAAAGTACCAAAATAAATTGAAATTAAGAAAGAATCATTGACAAACATCTAAAAAGCTTTATAACTAAGAAGAAATTAATGTTGCAAAAAACCTTTTAATCAAAAACAAAAACTATGTACGAGAACCAAGTACAAACAAACTAAATAGAAACAAGGTAAGTATATGTATATTCTTCTGTATGTTATTATTATAAAAGTTAATGTTTATGCTGATGTCGGATAGGTGCGCAATTTGTTTTAATTGCGCGCAACTCAGAGGATTGTCAAATGGATTGCATATAATATGATATGTTTACAGGCGTTCACAAAAGAAACAAACGGAGCAGTGTATTGAAACCTCACCGCACTTGTTTTGTAATGTATTAAAACGTTCTCAAACAATACAGTTCCGTAGTTTATTAAACGTTTTTTTTTTTCTAAATAATGAAGACAATGTCATCCAATAGAACATAGCTTCGGCGAACATTTTTGGCTTCAATAAAAAATAGTTTAAACAAATTAAATAAACTGAAATAAGAAGAAAAATAAAATGTCAATGATAAAGCTGCAAATATTCCTAAGCAATTGCAATACATGCTCTTTAAAAAAGGAATGGTTTTTGTGAAATGCACTTTCAACGACGAAGTTGGTGTTGTAAATAGATTGATATTGCAGGAATTTGTTTGTGTTTTAAAAGAATCTCGTCATTTTTCGCACTAAAGAAGAACACCTTCAAAAGACAACAAAACCCAAAATCTCGTTCCTTTACAAATAATTTTAAAAAGATGCCAAATCACAATCATCAATTATTCAAAAACAAGCGTCTCTATTTTTGAGTAATTTTTTGTTTGTCATCTTGTATCAAAAGCTGAGTACAAAGATCTCTAAATTTGTATGAATCATACGATCGTTTAACGTGGTAAGACACATTTATGGATACATTAACGTCTGATTTCACATAAATGGGGACGTTACTTGAGAGTATTTAGTTAGGAAGTCTGAAAGCTGGTTGACTTATGTGGTATTCGATTGGGCGCTCTCATAGCACTTTTTATGTTCGTTTGGTACAAAAAAAGCAACCTTTTTCAGATTTCAGAGCACTTTTGCGAATCTGGATTATTTCTCAGATTTACCAATACAAGTATGTTTGAGTTTGACAACTAGTGGAGTTTGTTTACGTTTTCGTGAAATATTTCAACTGCGAAGAAATGCATTGCATCAGCTGGATCTACATTTGTTAATTATTTATGTACAAATGTTTTTAGAAACCAATCTCGTGCCAAATTTAGATTGTGTTAATATAAAGTTTTACCAGTGAATGCAAAACGCTTAGAAAAGTGTCGAAGGCTACACGTAGACATATTCGAACCGCACGAATATCAACAAAGAAAAGAGCAAGAAACGTTTTTATGTTCGATTAGATACACGAAATCTGAAATCTGAAAGCAAATTTGCAGAAGCCCAATCGAAAACCACATTTTTGAATTTTCTTAAATTAGAGGTAACATTGAAAGAATGTGTTGTTGCCGCTAATGATATTTGCATCTGCAGATATCAAAAATATATGATCAACGACAAGAAATGGTTTCCGTAAAGAAAATTTCCGAAATCATCAAAATTAGGCAGAACTCTTAACAAACACGATCTCAATGTATATAACGATTAAACTTAAAAATGAAGAAAAGAAAACTTCCAGTACAAAATGTATGGAAAATCAATTTCTACGAATTTTGCAATTCACCTTTAAAATTTTCCAATTTTCTTGCTGTCTATAGTTTCATTGGACGTAGACAAACACAACAAATAAAATGTTGGCTCAAATCGGACAATCCGCACTGAGCTGGCCTTGGGACACCTCCGTTATTATTTGAGAGATGTACCGCCCCAGTCAAACTCCCCACCTGGCAATGTCCTTGAATTGGATCATACCTGAGTGTTGGAGTTATACCAAATTCAATTAATATAATAAAGTGCGATCTTACGGATGCAACTTTGTTTTATATATCTGTGGCAATAAGACAGAGTAGCTTAAGTCAAAAAAAGTGTTTTTGAAATAGTCGCATTTTTATTTTTAAAATAATTTTAGCCCCAATCATAAAATATTAAGTAAACCCCTTATTTTACAATTGGAGCTACCATTTTATTAAAAATAATCATAAATAACCATTTTAGACAAAAATGCGATTATTTCAAAAGCACTTTTTTTACATAAGCTACTCTGTCTTATTGCCACAGATATATAGATGTAGGTAAAGACAAGAACCACTTTCACTGGCTTAAGCGCAACATATTCGCTTGGGTTTTTTTTTGTTGGCAAGATTGTTATCTCTGATGCAATGCTACCAATATCAACCACTGGGCAAACTCTAGTCATCTTAATTGGGGTTTTTAATTTTTTTTCGAGAAAAAGTGAAATATTGTTAAATAGATATAAATTGCCGTACTTTATAATTCCAAGTGGGGTTCCAAATTTGTTCGCTAGGGGTACCTACATCTTTCAAATAATTTTTTTTATTTATTTTCAGATTATTTAATTGGGCGTAATGCGAATTAGCAATTCCTACAAAAAAATACACAATAGTTTCAAGTATTTTTAAAATAAGCAAGTGGGTGTACAGTTTCGATAAACAAATAGAAACACAAATCAAAACTACACCCCGCCATGTGTTGATCGGAGTTTCTGAAACCGATTCGGAACGACTAATCGACCTTTCACAACTATGCGTTCGGCCTACATAAGAATATTTCATTTGCCTCCCTTTTACATTTGTTGTGCGAATAATGTTCCGAAAACAAAAATAGTAACAAACAGAAGAACCAAACGGATTGAGAAAAGTACTCACATATAATAAAAATGATTGCAAAAATAAGTGCAAAGTATCAAATTATCATATCAAAGATTAGAAAAAGACACGGTGCCACCTACAGTAGGTGTGCTTAAAACATACAAGGATGGTACATACTCAGTCAACCTTTTGCAATTCTTACCACCTGAGGTAGGAACATTTTATTTTTGAATATGAAAAATAAAAACACAAGGAAAAAAACAAAACATACCAAATCAAACATGAATCCAACACAAATTCAGAAGATTCAAGCAATTCTAACAAGTGGATGAAAATATTTGCATATTGAAAAACTGTAAATCTCACAAGTCTTACAAGTTAACAGAAAAAAACAAAACGTGATGGGATAATTTTCATATAAATCATACGTTTTATTTTTTTTTATTTTTATTATTATTCTAAAGAGGGAATAGAGCAACAGGGGCAACGAAATATCCATTGTCAAAAATACGAACGAACGAACGAATCACGGTTGCTTACGAAATAAGACGGATAATAATAATAAAAACTCTTATGAGGAATAAAAACAAAACGAAAACGAGAATGAATGTTTTTTTGTTTGTTTTCCATTTTACTCTACAAAATATTCAAATTTGAAACTAAAAAAAGGAACGGAAAAAAAAACGTTTGTTGCAATAAACTGCTGCAAAAATTTCTATTGTTTTTTTTGAATTGTTTTTTTTTTTTTTGTTTAGTTGCTCGACTTACGATAGTCAGCATCACTATTCTCCAAGTAGATAAGTGTTATCTGCTCCATATCAGGTAACTCCACTCTGTAGATAATCTCGCCTTTTTTACATATAATTAAATAACAAATTCAAAAGAAAGAAAAGAAATTATAAATTAAATTTTGTTCGTTGGTTTGTTTTTCGTGAGTGATTTTGCGGCGGGGGTTTGTTTTCGATTGAAACAAATAACAAAAAAAAAAACAAATAAGTAAACTTGTGACAAAATAGTGAACGGCTGAATAATGAAACTGAAAGCTGAAAACTGAGAGAATCTGATTCTTAAATATGATATTTTTGCAAACTCAGACGTTTCAAAAAAAAAGGAAAACAAAAAACCAGGGAAAATGTAAAAGTCTTTGAAAAATATGCCAATTATAGCAATTGATAAAACAAATAAACATACACCGAAAATGTAAAGAAAAACAAAACAGCCAATGAGCTTTCCCAATAATTTATTAAAGGTAAGCTATCCTCCAAATAAACATTCGTAAATGACTCAGTTTAGAGATCAGATTTGGAAATTTTGCAGTGCAATCGCACATCTTACTATCAATGATCAAATGGCAATGGAAAATGAGAGAACGTACACCGATCTGATTTACACAACAAATTTGTAAACGAAAAACAAAAAGTTAATCAAGCCAAAGGATATTCATGAAGGGAGAGATTATCTAATTTTTTGTTTTTTTTTGTTTCTAACTACTCTCAGACATTGAATGTTCAATTTTGCTGAAATGTTGGATGAGTAGGATTCTTTTTTGTTCGTTTTCAACACACCATAGTATTATTACGACCAACAAATTGTATATAATAATGCAAACTTAGATAAAGCGAAACGACTCGTATAATATTTTGTGAATAAAACATTCGGAATAGTTTTGGTTTAATAAATGAAATGTTGTGTGCCTATGATAATAGTTTTCTCTAACTTGTAAACGAAGTAAATTATAAATTTAATCTTTAACACTCACTCACTCATATCAATGAGGGGTTATGTCGATTCAAATTGGTGAAACATAATTTATGGTATGGAATATGGTTTAAATGATAATTGAGGTCTTATTATCCACAATACGTTTTTAATGTAGATGGATAAATAGCGCTTTAATTAATATAGGTAAATATAAGTAAGTAAAACGGATTTGCTCATTTTGAAATAACCGCAGCATTGATGAGTATACATTAAACACAACATCACAGCATATTACCAGCAATATTCTGCTATTCATGGGGGGGCATTTTTCTTCAATTTTCACTGCACACTATTTTACCATTCATTCGAATCGAATGTTGATTCACCTCGTTAGTGTCGGTAATACTGTGCGGTATTCTCTTATTCACGTGAATGCATATATACAATTCAAATCCGCTTGTCAAATTGAAATTAAATGAATCGTCATTCTGGTTGGTGGTTGATAAAATGTGAGAAAAAAGTATCATTTTGCTGTGGAGGTGGAAGATTCGATTCAACAATATTCAATACGTTCTGAAATTCTTTTTTACTTAAGCGAAAGATTTTGACCAACCTACGGTTTTGAAATAATTGCAGTTTCATGATATCCTTTTTGGATTTTCTAACGTTTCTGCGAAGTTCATTGAATACATTAATTTCAATTTAATAATAATGTAGTTCACCAGATGGATAGCAGAATGGAAAGACAGAGTGAAAGGGAATCGAATCTACGAATCAGAGACAAATCATACTGAGATCCCCAACTAGCAATCCTCTTGCCGCGGGCCCCAATTTATTTTCAAATTCGCCAGTTTGTTTTCTCATCGGTTTTATGTGAATTAAGGATCCGTGTGACATGCAAAAACATACAAAAAATACAAAAATAAATGCTGCCAACCTCGGCAACCGTGGGGAAATGTGCTAGAGTTCGGGAATACCACATTTTTTCATTACTGAATGACATTGGATAGATATTATAAATTGTTAAAAGGCGAATAATTCGATTTTGTTGGTCAATAAAACTATCTAATGGAGATGTTCTATATACTAGAAACTTATTAGGACAAACATGGTTGCGTATTTTCTGCTTTTCAATATCTTTAACTTCGATTTCATGTGTAAATTGTTCTTAGATAACTGAAGAAAACTTTGCTCAAAATGTTGTTATTTTCCTTCAACCAATCTACGCTGTTCATTTTTCTTTAATATTTTAAGCAAATGTTCATTTATTTCTAAAAAAAAGTACTAAGTAACGAATAATTTCAAATTTAACGGATAAAATTCTATGAACGCTGTCAGCAACTTTGTCCACAGCGGAAGTGGGATATGCAAGGTGCGAGTGTGTTGGTTAGCCGGAATTTTTCAAGTTACATGACATTTGTTAATACGAATTTCTATGTAACAATACTAGCGCACTTAGCATTTGCCACCCCATAAAAATATAGCTTGTAGGCAAGTAACGGGAAATCGGCCGAAGTTGGTGGTCTCAGTACTGTCTCTGGTCTCTGCTACGAATAGCACTGTACAAATTTACATTAAATAAGTGAGAATGAAATTTCGAAATAACGAATTGCGGTTACTTGATTTCCACACCTAATATAAGACATAGTGAGTTCGAAAAATTCACCTTGGACATCGCGGGTTCACATTGAAGGGATCTTTAGATTCGTGCTTAAATCCGGGAGCCGAAACAATTTTTTGGCGCTATTTTCACACGGTATAAGTTGCAAAACAAATTCTGCAAATAGTCCTGTCCAATTTGGTTTTCTGTGTTAGAAGCCATTCGAGGGAAAATTTATGGACTCGAATTCGAAAGCATGTTCATGGATGGAAAATGTTTTCCTCCCTTTTCATGGCTTTCTTTCGTCCAACTTTTGTGTGCTGTAGGTTTACCTATTCGTGTTGCGACAAAATTTGGGAAACCTTCGCTAAAATCGTACAGTTTTGTCATCATTTGGGGACGCCGCCCTGGTGATAAGCAATCACTCTATTCACTCACCTTTGCCACACTAAAACGAACACTTCACTTCAGCAAAGTAAGAAATTCACAGCTGCGGCGATAAATGTTAAAAAATGTTAAATTACAGAATTCGGTCCCGAATCAAAGAGTTATCTATGCTGCAACCATTAAGTAATCTCGTGAAGGGAACATTTTTGTACGAGTCTGACCTTCTTACATATTAAGCGTTGCTTAATTTGATCTCATTCTTACTATGCTTATTATTTGAAACATAGAAGCGCCAGCCTTGCTTGAACCACTGTTTTTGTTTCGCGTAAAAATATGCAACTTTCAGTACGTTACCTAGAACTAAGGCTAGGTGGTTATGAGTGTGAAAGCGTTGCAGCTGTTAGGTGTCATTTGTATTGGTTTTCATTAACACTATAGGTATTTGGAAGTTTTTGTCTCCTGATTTTTATATTTTCGTGATTTGATGGGATCAGGTTGAAGTACGAAAACTCACGATCGGTACGTATTTAATATCTAGATTTAGCTTCTTGCTCGCATTGGCAGATGTAGCTGATTATAATCTGGGTTACAAAATCGGCAAGACAATGTACTAAACAATGACGTATTATGTCAAATTTTGTTGCAGTTATTTAATCTTTTTAAATGCCAAATGATTGCATATTTTTCACTCTGCTTTGATAAAATATACATATATTCACTAAAAGAATCATCATAGAGAAATCAGTCAATGGCGCTAACATCGAGCCAAAAGAGGTGACTAAAGTCCAATATGTATGGGGTAATTTCCAGTCGGATGTCGCATCGGCCTTAAGATTGCAAAGTGATCGTGTCAGTGGCCATAGTCCTGGTAAAGATAAATAAACAGCCAATGCTGGTTTGGTTTTGAGCAATTACATTACTATACATTTCAAAATGGTTCAAGTGGATATAGTGGGGGTCTGAATTAAGAGTTATTGTCTGATGATGCGAAGCAGGGGATTAACCGCTGAACGAGGCATACAGAGTTTGTCGTTGCAAAACTGACATCATTTGGTGACAGCATACGTTTGTTTAGCAAGGTTTTTTTTGTCATCTGCGACAATCAACACGGAAAAAACCATCTACAAAATAGAAGCTCAGAGAAGAAAAAAGGAAATTGGTTCGAATATTGGATTAACAATGCCAGCTTCTTGTGTACGAGCACAATTATTTAACAGATACAAACATTTCCATGCTTCTCATCTCCAAACCGTGAGAGGCGATCCAAAGCCTCATTAGTTGACCGCAAGTTATCTTTTTCCTTTACACAGTGGCAAGGCCGATACGATAACTTCCGTCATAACACACTGATGTCACATGCCACAAAGATCGTTGGATGACATTTTTCTCTTCTAATACTACCTATATACGAAAAGCCCTCATCTGCAGGCATCAAACAGTAAACTTTTTGACTGTTAATACTCGAAAGGAGAAACTTGATGAAACGTGAAACATTGACTTTGAATATGAATAAATTGATAAAGTAAATCAAAAAGGCAGAAGAAATTCCCTTTAGGAGAACACAAAAAAAATAGAGTGAGTGTCAAAGAATTTTACTTATACGTAGATTTTAAATTAATTAAGAAGTAGCTACGTCTCCCGCTTTCGTGGAGAAGAGATTATGTAGGTATTGTGAGTTATTAACCCAAGACTTAAAATTATCGTGTGTACATATTTACAATAAATGCGGTAAGAAACAAATATAATGAAAGATAAATTAAGCTTAAAAATCAGAAGAATATAAATAAAAGGTTAACAGCAAGGTAAAACAAAAAGAGTTGCTTGCTTCATATTTTTGTTAGTATTCCTAAATAAATACACAATTAAACATGAAAAAATCGCAATAGTTTAATACTAAAAGTTAGAAAGTATGTGTCATCATGATGTTTGAACTTTTATTTTATTTACTTTGTACTGTTCGTTAGTGTTGTGTTTTATTTTATTTTTTTTTTTAAATATTGTTTTAAGTGAAAAAAAAAGAAGATATTAATTGTTGGGCGTAAGATTAAATTGTATATGATATTTATATAATATTAAGACACGCTAAAGGACAAATACAACAAATTACGTAAAAAAAAAAAAAGAAACAATGGTTTAGTGAACTCGGTACATACCTCCTTCAGCATTGGCATCGTCTTGTGTGTAGCAAAGCATAAAAGCTAGAAAACGAATCGAGAAATTAAATAGATAGTTAACGATGCAGTACAAGAGAAAGTTAAGAGTTAGTTTTGGTTAAAAAAATAAAGAAAATTATCTATCTATTTATTTGAGAAACAATAATAAATAACAGTGGACAAGAAATAAATAAAACAAAGAGATGTAACAGTGCTCTGCGTGTGAAAACTAAACTGCTACGCATAATTACACGTTCTTACGCCACAACCCACTAATTTTCCCACTCAAACTACTGCCATCAGAGCAAGGAACATTTAGTATACGAGTAAGGTTAGGTAAAGTATTAATATTGAAATGAAACCCTTTTCACATCTCTTAGAAACAAATCATTTATGCCGTTTAAAATTTAACCGTCTTTGCGAGCAGCGCTTGGAAATATATATTTAGTTTATATTTGTATTTTATTCATGTTAAGTAGATGCTTATTATATTATAATTGAACTTACGTTGCTGATCGTTGCAGTCATTATTATTAACGTTATCATTTTCACTGTTAACGACTCCATTGGCTACACGTTCGTGTTTAAATCAGTGTGTACAGCGTTTAACAGCGAGTTTTCAATTCATTTATTATTTTAACATAATATTCAGTTGGTGGACAAGCGACAAAAAACGTTACAAAAATGTATATGAAATGAAATAAAATAAAGAAACAAAACCAAAAAAAGTTTTGGAACAAAACAATGTGAGTTGAATAAAGTATAAAACCAAATGACACAAAATAAATTGGAGATGTACCACAATTCGGCTGGTAATACTTACGTTCTTGATCGCTTCCGTCCTCATTTTTCTCATCGCGACTTTTCATGAATGGGAACTTTCGTGAAAATGTAAAATTTTTCTTTTTTCGATCTAAAGTTGATTGCTAAAAGATTTGTGATCATGTTTGAGCCGCGTTTTGGTACATTACTGATCAAAATAAATGAAGTTTGTTAAATACATACTTTGTCCATGTTATTGTTGGCCGCATGCCCCTGAAATTTAACGCTGCGATCTCTTGCCCTCATTTTACGCTCCCAACGACGTTTTGACGGCACAATTCCTATGACTTCGTCTTCGCTATCGCCGAGTACTCGACGCGCTTGCCACCATTCATCGTCGGAGGCGTTTGTCACGTGTAAGATATCTCCATGTTTGAATGGAAGACCTCGTGAGGGTAAGCCGTCATCTCGATTGGGATCATAATCGAAGAGAGCTCGAACATATAAGGAGCGCTTCTGTGACGTGCGAAGCAGAGTACCTGTACCAGACGAGAGGGCTGCTTGTTGCTTGAGCTCGTGAATACGAGCCTCAAACCGGTTATAGTCTTCAGGCCGGTATTGAGCGACTAGAGTTACCACACCACCGGAATTCTAAAAAAAATAATTGCAAGTTTTTTTTTTCAAATGACATTGCACATGGCTCGCACTTTGATTACAACTAACACGGTTTGTGGCAAAACTAAATAGGAAAAGGATGCAAACAGCTCAGTTTTGTATGCAATAACATAATTTTTAGGTTGATAAACGCCTGGATTCAGAACAACAACGAGTCTACGAAAGAAAAACTCGATATTCAAAAAGTGTTATTCCAATTTTTCTAAAGCCTATCAAATTTTGTCATACTGTTGTTCTATTCCAAAATGGCTTACTTCTCAACTGGGAGAAGATATATACCTTTCACCAACAGTTTCAAATTAAAAAATGTGCTTGCAGAAACCCCAGAAGTGCCTATTCTCTTTCGTACTTCCTTTTGGTAGGCGTCGGTTTCTTCAATTGTCTCTATTCAATGTTTACTTCATTTCAACTTTTGCAGTTGCGGGATAATGAGTAAATTTTGTATTTAACTTTGCGCCTCGCCCCTTTTTCTTAACGTTTCGATAGTAATTTGAAATTGGATGCGACTTGAACCATTTGTTTGCTTAAAGCCTAGTTCTTTTGCTTTGGCATCTTGCAAAATATTAACGTTCACATTCCTCTTTGTGTGCAACGTGTCAAGAACAGTGTCACTTTGTGACAAATAAGTGAGCAAACAGCATGTAAAAGTTATTCACAAAAAGAGAAAATAAAGGAACAAACGAAGAACAAACAAACGTATTTCCACCAACTCATCTGAACCATTGCTGCGCCGCGAACGTGCTAAACAAGTCTTTAACAAAATAAAAGTGAAACTTACTTTAAGCGCTTGTGCTGCTTCCTCGTGTGTGGCATTCTTCAGATTAACATTATTGACGGTGATCAACTGATCTCCACGCTTCAATTCACCACCCAAATCAGCTGGGCCACCTGCCAAAATGAATGACACATAAATTCCTTGACCATCTTCGCCACCCACTATGTTGAAGCCCAGTCCTTGGGGTCCCTTCTGTATGGTGATTGTACGCGCCTCTCTGTTGCAAACAATAGACAAACAGAAAATCGATTAAATAATATATTTTAACACCAGCACATTAGGCTAACTCAAATGTTTGCAATGCACCTCACGTAATACTTTTTAAAGAAGTGCTCGTTGAACAACTGCAGCTGTAAACAGCTCATTATTTGGCGATGCGATGACTAATCAATGATTTCCACAAGTACATACACACGGTCGCAAAAATAATAACCACACAAAAATCGCCGATTTTCGTTTATAGTACGAATCGAATAATAAATTAAAAATTAAGGCTTATCTAGTAGTTATGCACGATCGGTTAAAGCTCGAGTCACAACACGGGATACACTACACTATTAGTCGCGAAATATTTTAATTCTGCTGCGATGAATTTCCGATTTCAATTCAGCGAGTCTAATATGAGTTGTCTTAGGGAGAAATGCTGTTATCTGTTTATCTCGTTTGACACTTTTCAGACGCGTTCATAGACTCTCACTATCTGACGCGTCTCACGGTTCATTATCACGTCTGTCGTTGTAAATTATATAACGAAACTCATTTCGGAGATAAAAGTGATTCTGTTTTGACCATTAGCGGCACTTACCTTGTTATGTCTTCTGTGCTCACAGCACGGGGAGTACCAGGCGGCACAGCGGCGAGTACATTCGATGATGCATACCTTGATGCAGGTTCTGAAAATGATGGAAGTTGTTATCTGTTATCGAAAGGAATTGTTGTGCTATGCACGTGCGCATAGGAATAGGGAATGAGAGAGTACATGAGCTGGTCATGATTTATAAAAGTGTAAACATGAGTAATAGAAAGAGAAGTTGATGTCTTACGAGGCAGAGGTGAATGGGATCTTGATGTTGCTGGGGCAGGTGATGGTGATCGAGCGTAATCGACTACACTCTGTCCGATATTATTGATCGCACCTGTTGAATGCGAATTGACTTGACTGAAGGTCGAACTAACTAAATGCTGTGTCTTCCCAATAACCAACGTCACTTTGTCAGTTATTGATTTAAGGGTGGCCACCGCATGTTCGTGCGATACATTTTCTAGATTCTTTTCCGACTGCGTAATAAAAGACTTTCATAAGTACAATCTGATATTTGGTGAAAATTTCATAAAACTTACCGCGTTATTTCGAACTGCAATCAATTTATCGCCAATATTGAGACGACCATCTACGTGCGCCGCACCACCCTCCATAATCTTCGTTACGTATATACCATTGTCGCCTGGTATATGCTGATTGCCAATTCCGCCAGCGATTGAAAAGCCTAAGCCCTTGGATCCTTTCACCAAGTCGATTTCGATAACTTGTGGTCCGCTACTGAGAGCAGCACCAGCGCTAACTGTAGACGCGTCACCCGCCAGTGCACTTGAATTCGCAGGCCGTTTTCGTTTTACATGCAATTTCACATGATTTCCGGCTTTCTTCAATGCATCGACAGCACTGGCATGAGGCACATCCACTACCGATACATCGTTTACCGAAACAATGATGTCGTTTACGCCGAGTCGGCCATCGGCTGCAGCAGCTCCGCCGGGTATCAATTTTGTTATATATATTGATGTGTCTGTGCCAATGTGCGGATTGTCTGTCCCACCGGCAATGGAAAATCCAAGTCCAGAGTTTCCCCTTTCCAGTTGAATGTCCTCGTAAATCCAGCTTTCGTCGCCATTAACCTGTCAAGTAAATCAGTAAAAAAAAAACTGGTTAGGAAAGGTGTTTTTTGTGTCTCTTATCAAAAGGGACAAACCACATACACAATTGATAAAGTGGTACTTACAACAGGGGACGATAACAATAAAAAAAAAACAATTACTTTTCATCTTGTAACAAGTGTTGGTTGGGAGTAGAAATTGGACTACTATTTTACTAATTCTCTAAGCAATGTACATAAAACTAAAATCCCAACTAAATCACTCAATCTACTTTGTGTTATATTGTAAAAGTGTCCAAGACTTAAGGGTTATGAATAAAACTCCACTTTCGCTCTGTCAAATATTTTATAGTTATTGACTTAAGCTGTATAATAGCTGTATAAGGCACTTTTCAGATAGGAAGCCCGCTTTACACGAACATATTTTTTTGGTTTTAGTCATCAGAGAGGTGCATACGTCTACAACAGTAGAAAAGTGAAACATTTAACTGAAAGGTGTTGGTAGCCATTACAAGGTTTCTAAATGAATGCAGAATAGTGGCCCAATGTCCAGTTGCTCTTCGAAGGATAGTTGCAGGTTGAAACACAGCGGGAGCATAATTGTAAACTTGCGCCTATAGCTGTGCTTCGTGCAGTTGGATGCGGTGGATTTAGACAAAAGTCGCTAGTGTCTTGAACTGCTGAAACTTAAGCCTCTCAATTTAGCTTTTAGAAACTACATAAGCTATTCAATTCAGCTGTTTGAATACGGCAAAAAAATCGTGAGTAGCTCTTATTCATACCAAAAATAGAGCTTACGAAAATATTTGCATTTCCAGTATCATTCCATTTCGCGTACTGTGTTTAAAGCATTACTTGTCAGGATGACTTTAACAAATTCCCATTGACACCCGCAGCGCATGTGCCGACTGCATTCCTTTATCTGCGGCATCGATATCGTTTCGACTTCCGCTGAGTGAATCATTTCACTACACCCCTTGAAGCATATTTTCTGATTCGGCTTAGCGTTACAATTGACAGCAGTATGCTTATCAAGGTTGTGGCTAAGTAATCGACAACTATTTTACACATTTTCAATCACAAGTATGTATTTCTTTCTTTACTTTCTTATCATGAGATAATTTAACCAATTTTAGGAATAGAATCATAAAACATACACAACAGGACAACTACAACGAATACAGTTAAACTAAACTAAACTAAACAATTAAAAGCCGCAACTAAGAAGTGACAAGATAACCAGCACATTGATAATACTCTTAAAACTCCAGCTAGTGCCTTACCTTTAGGTTCGATAACGAGTGAGCCTGAAAATCATAGTTTTATGAAAGAAAAAGAAAAAAATGTATATAAACAAACGAAAAATGTTTGAAAATTAGTTTGTAAAACATAACTAAGCTTGGGAAATATTTTAGTTTTTCTATTTGTCGGTCCGAAAACGGCATTACCGAGTCATATCAATTACATTTATTAATAAGCTACAGATAGCATTTGACGTGTTGAACTTGATACTACATAATTATCAAATGGGTGCGGTGTAAATGAAATTCGAAAACAAATCAAAAATAGAATGACTCGTAAAATCTATCTTCGAAGCGTTGTAAATACATAGTTCAGAGCAACTATTACTTAGAAAGCTGCTCCATCCACCCAATGGCTTTAACTAAATATGTAGTAATTCAGTAATTGCGTTAATGGAATGCACAATGACTGCTAATTGATGGAAACTCTCCCCTCTATTAATATTTATTTGTCTTATGTGACCGACAGACCAAACAACAACAAATACGCATCCTACGGTCGCTAACGCTAAGTATTAAGTTCAGCGAGTTAACTAAGTAAAATTCACTTTTCGTTTTGTATTATCTCTCGCTGACTGGGAAATTAGAGCTTCTTGCGACTGAAGGAACATTCGTTGGCTAATCATCAAAGTGTCTAATTAATTTTACAACGTATTTGTATACGTACACTTGAAGATATTCGTAGATGAGAAAATTACATGGGATATGCTAACCGAGAAAAGTGATTCTCCAAACAATGTTATCACAATTCTAGGTTATGTGATCATGGCTAACAATTAACTAAATATGTTACAAAACTAAGGAATTTATTTGTTTATTTACTTTTTCGGAAGAATGTGTGATAAGACAATGCAAAATTGTATCACACATAGCCATTTAACCGGAATGTAATAACCATATGGATATGGGGCGAGCAGGGAATGATACATGACGAAGATTATGTATGAACTGTGTGACGCACAAGGCAACTTACATAAATGGTAGAATATGGAGTTAGAATTAACAATACAAACATATTTGGATGTACATGTCTCCAAGTTAATTATTTTAATAATGCGGCACTATATGCATTTTAGCTTTGCGTGCAATTCATCGGCTTGTGCTATATACTATGAGACTATGACAAACTAATCACCTGCTTAACCAGAACGCAAACACCACAAAGTGGGTCCCATAGGAGGAGCAAAAAAAAACAACAAAGTGATGGCCATATTCTCTTTTGTATTATAGTTCTGTATTCCTCAGCTGGTATGTAATAGGGTTTGAAGTGCTTTTTATAATATATTATTATAAATAGACGAATAGTGGCAGGTGCCACTCCCAATTATGCGGCACATAATTTTGTGATATGTTACAGGGTGGCCTATGATGTTCCGAGTGTAATATGAAATGTTGACGATAAAAATTGCTTTATGAAAATTTTAAGACCTTAGCAATCGAATCGGAAGCTTGAACTCTTTCAAAGGGGATAAAAGTTTCTGCTGTCGGGCTTTGAAGAATATTAATAAACTTTGCAATCCATCGGGACTATCGAATAAACTATAGGCATTTGGTGTATAAACGCTTAGTAGAGTGCAACTGAAGGTTAAGTTGGCTATGTAGAGGCTCAAATTGGTTAAGGGCTTTACCTCAAACTCCAAAGTCGCTTAAGTACGTTTGAAGGTGCAAGACACTTTAGAATTTTATCATACTAGTTTTAAAATTTACGAATTTTTACGAATTTTTTTTCAATGTCGTTCCTAACTCGAAACAGTGAACGTCATCAAAGAGCAAGATATTACCCATCCACTGAGAATGTTGCGAATTTTTACTCAGCAAATTTTCTCGGTGTATAAATTGGAAAAGCTGTCAGTACCCGTATAATCGTCGGGACGATAGCCCTGTTTTTGTGAGCTTCGTTCTCAGTAAAGTAGGATTTTCCGCACGCAATTACAGCAACTTCGCTCAATTGACACTTCGAGACTCGCAGTATCTGTGTGCTGAAAATCTTACTTTACTTTGCTTTGCTGAGAACGAAGCTCAAAAAACACGCCTGATATCGTTTTTGAAACTTTAATGACCATAAGAAGTTATATTTTGCCCAAATTTGTTTCTCTATCGTCAGCTTTTATTACATTTGTGGAAAATGAATTAGTTAAGGTCTCAAACTCGTAATTTTATGGCTTAGTTGCTACTTTTGGAGGTCTATCAATTTGTTGGCCTATTTGGCATAGTTTAAATTTCCTGCGTATGAAAATGGCGTCAAAAGAATAAAACGTTCAAGATTCTTTTCAAAGGTGGCGAAGAAATTCTTCCTCTGTGTACAAAGGGACAATTTCCGTCACCTAATTTTGTATGCAGTGTCGCTTTTCCATTTAAAAACAGTAGTCTGGTGAGCATTCTGACTGCACCCCGACAAAGGGATTGCAAAGTTTATTTATATCGAGGACAACCAATCTCCGCACGGAGAACAGCAGCCGTTTTTGATTCGTTAAAGCTCCGAGTCCAGATATGAAAGTTTGTCAAAAAAGTATCTTCCGATGATCTGTATTAACAATTCAACGTTTTAATATGCAATTGTCGTAACAACTTCATTTCCAAACCAATATTGGGCAGATCTGTAATTTTGCATTGTATTCTTGAGCGACCATTCGCACTTTTACCTTAGGGGGCACGTAAATAAGCGCGGCCGTCGCATAGGTACTGGGCTTCGCGAATATGCTGTTATATTTATAGGTTTGTTATTGTGTCCATCGTTAACTACCCGACTCTCAGAACAAACATTTTACGGCAGACATACTAAGTGGGCCCACCCTGCACAAAATTATAATGGCTAACACGTAAAGTCTTAAAGAGCTTAGTATAAAAGGCCATTCATTGAGTTTCGTATATAAAATTATTCTACAATTATATCAGCAGACCTGTCCTTAAACCTTTTGGGAACGTGCGTTCTTATCTATATTGTGAGAAATCGAGAGCTGATGGGTTAAAATGCATTTCAACCAATCTCTGTGATGTTTATTGCCTGATATTGCAGATTAGATTAGATTACATTTTCCAATGTATTCGATTTCACAATACACACAAATACGAAGTTGCATGTGAAAAATGACAGAAAGTCTACACAGGCCAAAAGATAGCCATTTAAATTAATTTACAACTGTTTATAAAAGAACTATACTTGACACGGTTTGACTTGACATGGATACATAATATTTTTAGAAAATTAAAATGACAGCTAAAAGAGGCTCGATCGTTGTTACACCTAACCAAGATTTAAGACACAGAAATGAATTTCGCAGATAACATAGGAACACCTCCTGATGGGCAATCTTTCCTTCTATCCTACAACTACTTCTTAAGATTAGGAACGTTACCTTAAAGAAGTGCAGCTTAAAAAAAAAAAAAACATATTTATTTAATCGAGTGTGCGAGTGGTAAATATCCTCGGAGAAAGAGTTATAAACCAACTTTCCCTCCTTTTTGGATGATTAACAATGAATTAAGCATAAACTGATCTACAGCGGCGTTGTCGTATAGACGTAGGTCAAGCATTACCCTCCAAAGCTCGTATGGGCCTTGGCAACTGGTTCCACAGTTTCTAACTTTTTTCACATAGGGAAATGGACGAAAGACAGACAGTAAACCTTTTTGCCCTGGCCTATTTGATCTGAGAAGTATCTGTGTTAGACCTTAAACTGATAAGCTATTTGAAACGGTTACACTGACACCTGTAACTTGGCAAAACACGCTCAACGACACAGTTTGGTATGTACAGTACCTACTACCTAGCCACCTAATGAGCAGTTAAGTGACATCGATCTTGCAAATACATGCCTAGACTATCCATTGGTAACTTTCACCTATCGAGCTTGATTGTATGTATTATTTCTCATTCTTAGAATTTAATTCATACTTTAGATAATGTTCGAAACTTCATAAGGCCAAAGGGGATACCGTAAAACAAACAACATGAAACGTTTGGCTACAATTCGGGATAGCTTTATATACCTAATTCACTAAATCAATACGGCCACTGCTTTATTAATAGTCGCCAAAAGACATGTAGACGTTAGTCACTATGCGTAAGAGCGTTGCAGATTTTCCAGAGCTATTTATAGGCTTGATTCTAGGCTGCAAATATACAACTTCGCGTAATGAAACTATCTGTCTCTGCTGTGCTGTGAAACTTATAATAAGATTACTCGGTCTGATCGAAAACGGAAGGCAAGGCCTCGTCTCGTCTCCATAGAATTCACAGCGCCCCACTAACCCCTTTTTGCTGTCGTCTGAACCGTCGTCTATAAAACTATTGATCTCTTTTTTTTTGTCAGATTTTCTGTCGGCCAATCAAAGACATTTATGTCATTTCTTCGTAGCTTTGGAGAAAATATTTGCTTTAAAAATTTCCCAAGGCAAAAATAGCCAACGAAACCAAACACACAACTGAAAACAAAAACAACAATTTTTGCTCCGTTCTTCGGAAATAAATAAATGAAATAAAACAATTTCTATTTCGAGAACACAAATTTCGGCGGATGGATGAGCAAAAAAACAGAAATAGGAGTGATATAAACATAACACTGCTTTAGTGTGCGTACTTCGGATAGACACGATAAAAAACTCTATACTTTTTATTAATGAAATTCATTTTTACTAAATAAAAACCATTCAATTACCGAATCCAAATTGAACAGCGACGAGACTTTCTTGATAAAGCCACCCCCACCCTCCTGTTGACGTTTCTTTTTCCGAGTTGTCATTTTTTCGATTCGGTGTAGGAAACTCCCTTTTTACACGAAACAAATATTTCACTTTTTGTTAATTAAATAAAAACAAAGATACGCGAAGAAAAATCAAACAAACTACTAAATAAAAAGGCAGTCAAGTTTAGTTATTATTCTCTGTATTGTTTACTACAAAGTATATCGAGCAAAGGGTTATACAGACATTGCGAGGTCGTACATCTACATAATCGTTTTCACTTGTTGTTCTTGTATACGAATTTCCCTTGGATACATTATTTTTAAACAAAAATTCGTCAATTCGCGTGAAAATAAGTCACACTGCACCGCAACAACCAAAATAGCTACAATGGAACTCAGCACTTTCACATAACAATTTTTCTTTTTACTTGTTGTTGCCTTGATTTATTACTCTTCGTTCAGTTACTAAGCAACCACCTGGGTAAAGTACAAACGAAAATAATTTTTCCAATCACAGAGCACCAAATGCGAAAGTTATTAACACATAATTTATTTAAAGTTTATTAAGAAAAACAAAATACAAAAATAATAAAAACTGGACGACACATTGCACTGCCGCCGCCGCTGCCGATTCCAGCGAAAAATTTATAAATTTTCTGACAACTCGACTTGGAAGTGGAAGGAATTCTCGTTCCAAGGCACACGTCTACGCAACATTTTTCGATAAGCGACGCGCGATACTCGAAATATAGTGCCACTGGAAAATTATATGCATTTCCAGTACAGATCGCCGAAGTTTATTTAGAAATTGAGGATTTATTGCATATTTTATACAAGTTTAAGATTGTTATGTAATTCTATTTGTATCGATATTTAAACAATGAACAAACAACTTCCGAGAATAAATCGCCGCCAGTATATAAAGTAATGAGAGCACGTCAGCGCCGCGCAACTAGTCGCTCGTTTAAGCAATTCACTCTCTTTCCACCTTCCAATGATAAATTGACAACTCGACTCTTTGGTGCTTTCCAACGAAACTGTCAATGCATGTCATCGCATATACAATACATTGAAACATTACGGGCGTTCACTTTTTGTATCTGCACACATATTCAGGTGTTTGCAGCACGAACAACATCACAACCTACTTCGTGACGTCATTACAATTAAGTGTGTGGAATGAAATGGAAGCTATTTATTTTACTGACAGTGGTTGGTGCTCCTGGTGCTATGATTTACTGAAAGGGTGCGCCACCGTCGATGGATTTAAACAAAATTCGTTGGAATTTGAGTGTTGTCCGGCTAATAGACTGACTATTGATTTTATTTCAATAATACAACAATAACAAAGGGAAAACAACACTCATGCAAATGGAATAAATTAACACAAATCTAGCGACATCCTTCTTATTTTCATAGCAATTTCAAATCTGGGATACTACAGCAATAAATTAAAATGCAAACACCAAACAACACTTAAAATCGTCATTTATTAATAAAACAAAAAATCAATGCGAAAACCAAAACTGGGATTAGATTGGAATGCTTAATTGGCAATTTCAGCACTTACAGCTTGTTCAGATATAAGAGTTTCGACTGCCGCCTGGATATTATTGACTGTTGCTTTTGGCGAATGAGGTTGTGGCGGTGGTGACTGTTGCTGCTGATGTGCATCTGTTTTCTGAACTTCAGAGTCGCCTTCAGATTTGAATCGTTGATTCTGCTAAAAATAAATAAGTAAAAACACAAATTGTTAGATAAATCATTTTATTTTAAACACTAAGCACAGTAGAGTGTGTCACAGCAGATATTATATAGTAATGATGAATTATCTACGCCGTGTTCTAAAAATAATGAATGCAAACGGAGGTCTATTTCAATAGGCGTGTGTTTTTGGGCTTCGTTCTCAGCAAAGCAAAGTAAAGTAAGATTTTTAGCACACAAATTACAATAACTACTGCGAGTCTCGAAGTGTCAAGTAGAGCGTAGTTGTTGTAATTGCGTGCTGAAAATCCTACTTTACTTTGCTTTGCTTAGAAAGAAGCTCAAAAAAACAGGCCTAATGAATATTTTTCTCAGTAAAGCAAAATCTAATGGAATTAGTAAGTAAACTGGGAAAGCAGAATGGGGTTAGGTGTTTATAAATTCGTTGCAGTGGTAATAATGGTATTGCTTCCAGACTTTAAAGGGTGATTGTCCAACCTTCGGAACATTAATTCAATTTATTTTGCTGAGACCTATTGTGGCATTCAATTTTCTAAAGTTATGTCGTTTTCGATTTTGTTTTTCAGATTTTGATCTGAGATTTTAGATTTCTGCTGTCAAATCAAACATAAAATCCGAATTTTATTGGTTCTTATGTGTATTGAGTTGACCGCAAAAATTTTTTTTTTCACTTGCACTTTCAATTGATTTTTATACATTTAAAATAACTCATTTCGAAATAATTTAATATAAAAAATCATTTCCGTACTCGAAAAATTAATAATTCATTTAAAAAATTGATTTTGTTGGCAAATCGAACATGATGAGCAATCTCAATCAAAAAAAAAAAGATCTTTTTACCAAATCGAAAACGACGTTAGATACATTTTTTGATATTTGTTGTACACACAATATGACCCAATAGTTAGTGTGACAGACGTCTGAGTACGGGTTTATAGTTCGATGTACAGATGGAACGTAAACGTCTGGCAAACATCAAGGCAGATATACCAACCATAGACAAAAAGTGTCTCTGATACTAACCATTCATTACGAAGCCCGAGCTATAGACTGGGATTTTCAGAAAAAGAAAAAAAAATCACCCTGCTTCCTCTCCCTTTTACATTTTTTATATTATGCAATACAAAACAAACACAACAAAATAAATTAAGTGAAATTAATTTTTTTTAACAATTTAATTTGACCAAATTTATAGGTCTAAAATGCGCATTTTACGAAAGACAAGTGTATTGCCCTTTTTGTGGATTTCGTTCAGGACTTGACTTATTTTTTTAAATAAACTCTAACGTGACCGACTTGTTGACATAAGGCCTGTTTTTTGAGTTTCGTTCTCAGCAAAGTAAAGTAGGATTTTCAGCATGCAATTACAACAACCACGCTCTACTTGACACCTCGAGACTCGCAGTAGTTATTGTAATTAGTGTGCTGAAAATCGTACTTTACTTTGCTTTGCTGAGAACGAAGCTCAAAAAACACGCCTATAGACGATTCAATGTAGCCCCTTAAAAATGTCTAGAAGCGTTAAATCACACGATCTCGGCAGGCCAATACACGGGTCCGTTTCACGCTCACCGAACTGAGACTTCAATAACTCGATTGTTGCACCCGCTGTGTGGCGGTCATTTTCATCGTCGAAAAAAAACAGCCCGTGAAAACCGCACCAAACAATGACTTTTGGTGAAGCCATTTAGCCAAAAATGCGCTTTAGTGCTGAAGATGATTTTGCGATGAAAATTTGCGTTAACGCTCCTAAAGTTGCCAACCGCCGACTCGGAATTTTGGTAATTTAATTATGTATTTGTAAACGTTGTTCCTTCGTGTACTTCACAATGATTAAAATTTCGATTTTCTAAATATTTTGACATTAACAGTTCTGTAATCGGTTTAAGGGTGCGTTAACACTCAAAGTTTGAAGTTGTCAAGTCGTTAATGAAAGACCCTTCATAAGTCAATTGTTTAGAGTCAGCATGCCATTTTCTAAAAAAACGCTAATCGTTTAGCGGTCCCGTTTCAAGTCTAATTGTCTACCTATCAACAAACTTTAATGCGATAGCAACCCGGCCATTCAGTGCCATAAATAAATAATTTCTTTTTCAGTTAAAAAAACAAACAATATATCAGAGTAATTAGTTCAGTGTCTCGTTTATTAGGCCTGTTTTTTTGAGCTTCGTTCTCAGAAAAACAAAGTAAAGTAGGATTTTCAGCACGCAATTACAACAACTACGCTCTACTTGACACTTCGAGACTCGCAGTAGTTATTGTAATTTGTGTGCTGAGAATCTTACTTTACTTTGCTTTGCTGAGAACGACGCTCAAAAAAACACGCCTATTGTCTTTTATTTATTTCATGTAAATAATTAAAAAATCCCCAACGTTTTATTTTCAAATCCATTAACCGCAGAGTTTTTTAATTAAGTACGAGTAGTTAGAAATAGATTTTCTATCTTCCTTATCTTCATATCAAAATTGGAGACACAATCCAATTCCATCAATGCTCAGAATCAGAATATCTATTTTTATAAAAGCGTTTAGGGTGAAGAGGTACTGTATAGTTGCGGTTTACAACGTTGGTAGCTTTTTACCCTTTGACATATATACGGGTGTTGCATTTATATGTATAGGTATGTTGTCAATATTTAAATCGACTTCAACTTTTATAAGTACTTTGAGTATGATATCCATGGGAATTGTAACAAGTGCAACTTTACGATGCACTCAACTTTATCGAGTTCGAAGCATTCTTGGTACCTATGTAAAAGTCGATAGGTAAGTACGAAAACGAATGACTGTACATTTTAATTTTAAATTGAACGAAATACATATCCCGAAATTTGTATGAAGAAGAGGGATGGCAAATCTAAATCAATATAGGTCCCTTACGACCTCGATCAGCAATGTAATTTATATGTGCATGAGTATAGTTTTCGTCCTGACGATAAGCTAAATGTTTATAAGAGAATGGTCAAATGGCAGTGAGGTCTGGCTACATATTCCATGACATGGTTTGCTAATCCAGTTCTGTAGCTAATGTAGGTGATTTCAGATAAAACTAGATACGGAAAGAGTTTTTTAAGTTCGCAGAATAGGGATGAGGGTAGAAAAGGGTGGGGCTAGAACTATATTATGTTTGGCATTGTCAGGAAAAACATTTTTTGTATCCTGGACTCTCCTTTTGTAGATATAACTGAGAAGCATGTTAGAGTAGTCACAAGAATAGCTTACGAGTGATATTCTGTGGTCAGTTTGAATAGATATGTCACATATTGCGGGCTCGGCCCTGTAGTTCCACATTGTCAGGAAAAACATTTTTTGTATCCTGGACTCTCCTTTTGTAGATATAACTGCGAAGCATGTTAGAGTAGTCACAAGAATAGCTTACGTCATTTTGAATAGATATGTCAAATATTGCGAGCTCTGCCCTGTAGTTCCACAACCCACCACAACCAAAGCAAGAGTGTGGAAAATATATACCTGTGTGAAGTGTACTCACTTTTTGAAGAGTTCTCAGTCAGGGTATTGAAGTGTGCTTCTATACACTACACAGCTATAGATAGCAACATAGTTACCAAAGGTGAAGAAACCTCCGTAAATTAGTAAGATCATTAACTGTACCAATTTCGAGCTGACGATATATATTCCCCCTAGCGATATAAACAAGTTGGCAAAATATTTGTAATTGTCAATTTTTATTAGGGAAAGCAAAGCGATTCTCATAAATATTGTAGCGTGGAACCTAAAATGTAAACAACCATTAGTCACCAAGCAAGTTCCACTTCCAAATTGACAAAATGAAATAAAAAATAAAATGAAATCTGTCAAATAAGTGGAGAGTTAGGTGAGCTAATTCTAGAACCATCGAGTTTGTTCGGGACGAACAGGAATTCACTAAAAAATTCTCGACAGATGGCGGAGCGGATATAAAATGGCAGATTTGAGAACAAGGAGAAGAGTTGACTTTTAAACAGTGATAGGTAAAGTTCGAGATAGTAATCGGCTGTGAAGATAAAGAAGTGTAAGGTATGTACTGAATTAAGTGATTGGTTTAAGTCGGATAAGAATTGTTTAAAGAAATATTGTTTTGAAGTGAATTGCTAGAATAATGTAATAAAAACGACTTTATTAGAAAAGTTCATCAGAATAGCGTTTTATCTTTTCGAATCTCAGCTCGGATGTAACAATATATTCAAGAATACTACAGTACCTTACGTAAAAAGTGTCAACCTAATAGAGTATAGTAACCAATTTTTATTCTCCTTTGTTATGGAAACATTCACGCACCGATTTTAAAGCCTTCCATTCCGTTATAATATTTAAGTAGTTGAACGGTCCCGAAGCGAAGTGAGGAAAACCGGTAGATGTACATGAACTGAACGGAATCAGCATAATTTCCATGTGAATGGTTTAGGGCACGCATAAGGCGCTAAAAATCAGTGGTAGCAATATTTTGCGTATGCCATAGAGTAACAGTACAGTGGGCTAGTGGTGGATTTAGTTCGTTGTACTACTAAGCGAGGAGTTGAATCCCTTGAAAAACAAAAAAACATAGACTAGGTGCAAGTTAATATTTTTTCCACTGAAAAAACTCTTGTGAAAGTTTTCCCAAAAATTGACAACTCAAACTAGATTGATTGATAACTTGATTCTGAGAAGCTATGGTCCCATATGGACCTATTGCACAAACTTTAAAAATTACTTCAAATACACTTTTAGAAGCAGAAAACAATTGCGAGTGTGACAATCACCTCCGATACTAGTTGTGCCATACTTTGATCGGATATCCCCCAACCAGAGAGTCTGTGTGTATATTTTCCTTGCTTTTATTTATGTACCTGGCCTTATTTTGAATGGAAATAAACTCGTAAAACCATCAATTTTAAACAAATTTAAACTCGTTAACAACGAAATACTATTCTTAGAATATTAAACTTACATTCGAACAGCAACAATTGTATTGATTCTCTTTGGATACGTGAGGTGGAGGAGCCCGTCTACGCTTTCGAATGCGAACTGGTGATCGGGAGCCAACATAATTTGAAAATCGCCGCCTCGAGTGGCGAACAATCGACACCCAATCGATCATTTTTTATTATTGTTTTCTGTTTTTAGGTTATATTTTTAGAATATTAACCACCTTAATACTGAGCGCAATTTTTACGCACGGGAATTGTTCCTTTCAGACACGATAACAACAAAAGCCCGCAACTAAATTTATAATTAGATTTCAATTCTTAAATAGATAAAATTTGTCGTTAGCACTTTGTCTCACTAAAAAATGAACGTCCCCGTCCCGCATTGGATGGAAAAACAGAATTGCTGTAGGTGTGGGTTGGACCTGAACTCATACTCGTACAAGAAATTAACCATTATCACTAATGTCCGTTAACACAAAAATGCAATGCTAGGCGGTTTTGTGGGTGGATTGTGTTGCCCGGATGATATTCACTTTTGTTCTCGGGCTCAATATTTGAGCCATTGAAAACGAACAATAACACAAAATATGTATCTATGTATACGTATGCAAAATGCCTGGTTGTTTGCACTATGTCGGCATCAACGCCAAAAGATATTATTTTCAAATGAGCGGATCGTTTTTTTCCCGAATTTATTGCAATATGTAAAACATTTTTTTTTTATGAAAAGTATATCTATACTCCACGCACAGGAGGAAAGGAGTCAAAAACACAAGTGCCAGTGCACTTTGCGCGTCTTCAGCTACTCAAGGGAGCATTTTCTGTCTCACTGAGGACTGATTTTCGAATAAGAGTGATTTTCCTGCCAATGTGTAGGTACATCGAATATTTTCCAGTAGTAGGTGGTGTAGTATTGTTTACCAAATTAAATCTACTTTATTTCGCAGAGAAGCTCCTTCACCTCGTCCACGACAACGAGCTGATGTCGGTTGGTTGGAGAGCTTTCACGTCACTCGAATATGAATGAGTACGCATGCTCGTCATATCTGTTCCTTACTGTGCGACACCCCCCCCCCCCCACGCCATTTCAAACAGCCGTTTCAAAATCTCCCCGAAACATGAAGTAAACGCGAGTAATAAATTCATTTTCAATGTGGAAAATTCGATGAGTGTGGAGTGTACCTCACTGGTTCGAGAAACACCTAATTGTAGGTATTCGCTGATTCATGTGTTCTGCAGCAATGTTGCTTTTTCCAAGAAAAACTTGGTATCGCATGAATGGAAGGGAGGCTGCTTCGTATTTATATGGATGTACATAAAAACAAAAGGAGGAGAAAAACCGAAAAGAAATCAACTTGTTGCTCGAACAAACAACAACAAAAAGTGTACAAAAGATGAGAATACCTACATATTTAAGTGTGTTTAAGTATAAATAGGTACGCTTTTTGTTTATGAGGCGCTCACGCGGATTGGGGGTACATACCGGAAGTTGATCTTCGTTCCTTGCCGAAGCTATCTCACAATTTCGGCTGATATTCGAAGAAATCTTAATTAACTGGAAAGAAAGGAAAAGCATGGGGTCAGCCTTGACTTGTTATTTATTTGTCGTTTCGTTCGATTTCGATTAGCAATTCTACTATACAACTCGTGCCACATGAAAAACAATAGAATACGTAAACGTCCATCAAACATAAGAAAATGAGCAAGAAAAACAAACCATAGGTATATACGACATTTAAATATGTACAACGAAAAACGATTGTAATTCTGTTTTTTTTTTTTTTTTTTTGTGAGAAAAGAAATAAAAAGAAAAATACAAATTGTGTGGGTAGGTTGGAGTACATATTTTCTGCAGCAGTTGTGCCTAATGTCAGCATTTTACTTTTAGGTATACCTATCTAAAGGCTACACTACACAATATCCGGTAGAAAGTAGGTTGTCGCCCACATAGAGCTCTACCCCCCAAACAATTGCTGCGTTCCAATAGGTAATCCGATTCTAATAATCCGCAATACTCGTACCGTTTGGGATTTAGATTTTCATTGAAAACATTTCACTCCTGGTGCTCTTGGCCGGGATACAATACCGTGTACAAATATGTGAAAGATTCTGCTCTTTTAATATTAATGGAGTTTTTGTTAGTAGCCGGAAAAGCGCCATGAAATGGATAACGATTTGCATGCGATATTAGGGACTCTACTGGCCGTCTTCGTGTCGGATTAAAATCGCGTGACTTGTGCTTCACATACACGCCAACCAATAACAACTAAGTTTGTTATGGTTATAGGTATTCTAGTTTCCAAACAATTTTATAGACGTTATAGAAATTGTTTGCATATATACTTTTAAAGTTAAAATTTACGACGTATCCTTGACATACTTTTCGTGTTTGGAACGTTAAACAGATAAGGGATTTAACTGCGTGCAAAACCATTACACGAGTATATTATAGGCACTTCTTGGGAAACTTTCTTTTCAAATGCACTACTAACGGAAACTTGGATGGCAGAACTCGGATGCAGAAAGTTTAGAGCGTAGGTTATAGTGACGTAAACATCAAGTAAGTAGTTGTCATTAGTTCTGTTGAATTGTTACATTTTGAAGCATAATTAAAAAATGGTGGCAAACGCAGTCGACCTTATAAATAGATGGGCACACTAACATTCAACTGATGTATGTAGGCTAAGCTGATTTATGAGTAAATAAGTGAACCTACATACACGTCGAGGACTGCTGGTAGATGGCAGGGAAACAACAGCACGTCTACGTATCTTGACGGGGGACATACGTTTAACGTTACCAAATGAACGTAACATATAGAAGAAGTAGATGCTCGACATTGAGTGCGTATGGTTTATTTATTGTGGCTGCGAATCGTTATTTCCATGAACGAGCTATATGTTCACTGAATTGAGTTGATTTTACATAGGAATCGAAATCAAATGCCGTCACGTATTGCTCGTTCACGTGTGATACGATTTGACCTGCTACTACTAATGCAATATATATGCGAGTCCCTATGGCTTCCCAACCGGTACTCCCCCCTATACCGTGCATATTCGTGACCCTATTTGTCACAGCCATCCTATTGTGTAAACTTTATTTTTCGGACAAGTAAAAGAGACCTTCCATCTTATGAAATGTAAAAGTATAGTCATTTTTGTGCCAACGAAACGAATTCTGAAAAGTTTGGAAACTATGAAACCACATACAAAGAGGATGAAATCTAACAACGCTTGTGAGTTGTGCGAGTTTTCGTTTTAGATTCTTACAGCTGTACTGATCTGACTGCGCTATAAATAAATAAATAAAGGCGAGAGTGCATCTAACGAAATTAATGCTTATACATTATACGCTTAAGGGAATAATAATAGTAAGTAACAAAAACGTGCCTGCAGTTCCCAAGGCGACAGGACAGAGAATTTAAATACCTTAGCAGGCAACAACTGTGTTCTACGACCCTTTGCCCTCATACAACTGAAGAGACTCCGTAAAATAGCGAAATACATAACACTACTCCTTTTTAAAAGCACTCTTCAAAGCTACGATCAAAACAAGTTGGATATACAGAACGACAATGGATAAATAAAATTCTGTTGCGTTGGTGACGACATCACTCAGCATTAAGCTTAATTTGTTGTTTCAACCGTTAAATTGTTTTTCGGATTTGAATTAACCACCAGAACATTGCCGCAGTCATGCTGTGTTTAATTGTGTATGTTAATTAAGCATTGTATGATGTTGACAGATCATTTCTGTATCAACTTACTTTTGTTACGGAAATCATAAGAACAAACACGAGACCCGTGATATGCTTAATCCCGAAAATACTTACATCTGACAATTTAATCGTATGTCCTTCTTGTTCCCATTTGCTAGCTATTTGTAATGTTTCTGCGGTCTTCTGTTGAACTGTCTTCGAGTCGTCAAGCAGAGTCAATTCATAGAATTCTTGTATATCTGGAAGAGATTGAAAAAAAATTATTGCACTCATTCGGATGGAATCGGGTCAATAACAATTTAAATGAACTTAATGCTTGTCAAGTGATTTTTAAACATTTATTTGGCCTTTATAAATTATACAATAATTCAAATCTTTATAAACCCTATGATACGGTGTTGAGCGGCGGAAACGGATTCTGTTTGGACACAACCAACTTGTTATGACTGTGCGAGATGTAACCCTTTATTTTGCCCTCAAAAATCAAGTTCGCCACAATGCAGTGCGTTTCATCCATTGACATGTCGTTCTCCCCGACGAATTGGAGCGCAGAGCGAAAGCTTTCCAAGTCCAACTGATGGGTGCCTTTGATAAGGTAAACCTTCTTGAACAGATTCCGATACACCATAAACTTGAGCTTCTCTACTAGCAGATAGATTCCGCACTTTATGAAAAAGCTCTCGTGCCGCTGAATGACTTCGTCAAACTTCCGTACATTCCCTTCTTTGATGGCATTTGACAACTCATGGAATTGAAGGACATCGTACTTTTCGAGAACCTGATTCGTTGGCATATACCCAAGTAGCATTTTCACCGGAACGAGGTAGATTAGAATCAGTCGTTTGTTGTTGTAGAATTTTCGTGGACACTTCTGAAACGCAAAACTGAGAAACTCATCTGCGCTCTTGTAGTCTGAATCGAACATAGCTTTTCTTCCGACAAAGTATTTGTATGTGATCTGCTCCGGAAGAAGGAACATGTCCTTGAAGGTTGAACTGTCAATAGCACGTATAAGCGGCTTGCAAAGATGCAATTTGTTTATCCGAAAGTACACTTTGAAAAGTTGATTGACCAGGTTGAGCATTCCTAAACGTTTGGTGTCTTCATCAGAAGACCTGCAATGAAGAATCCCGATTAGAAATGAGCTTTACATAATTGCACACAATTACCTATTGTCCGCAGCACAAACACGAAAGCAATTCATCAAACAATCGGCTGCCTTCTCCATAATTTCACCTGGTTTGGAGCCCTTGCCATTGTGTTCACATCGCTGCGCCAGCACTCGTAGGTCTAGGCAGGTGGTATACATAATTGGAAGGCACCAGTTCTCTTCCTTTAGCTGTTGTAGCATTTTAACCACACCTTGGATGCATTGTACCTGATTCTTGTATGCTTCCATATATTCACGACCTTTATAATGAATTTCGTTATTAGAATATTATTCTTTGTCTTTTCCTCTCCCTTGGTGTTACTTTCGGAACTCAAATAGTAGAGCACTCTCAAGTGAGCCGCTACTATTTCATCAATTGGTGGATCTAGCTGCCGCTCTACATAGCTTTCCGGCTCCAAAAGGTATAGATTTCTATTCATAATGTGCTTATCCTTCAGCGAAACAAATCCAGCCACAATATCTCCATCCTGTGCTGACCAGGCACGTTGTACACCAGATAAATAGTTGTTCAATGTGCCGAACATGTTCTTTAAATAAACATTTTTATTAACAAATAAACAATTTGGAATATTCAATAATTCAATTTTGTACTTAACAATTTGTGGAATTCTTCTTGCTAGTGTAAAATCAATAAATAAGATGATTTATTTATGGCGCAACACCGGCGAGCAGCACAAAAACCTAAAAATAAATGACGTTTCGCATTTTCACCACGACACAGAAATTAATGAGCAAACTCAACAAAATGCTGTCAATAACGTTTTGCCGCCATCTACTCGCGAGCATACACGGCGCCATGAAAGCTACAAACACGGTTATCAACCAAACTACAGCGAACGCAAAAAGTACTCCGGTTTTCAAATTTTATGTTGCGAAAAGAAATACATACTTAAAAATGTGTAAAAATTTCCGCTGGGTTTATCACTATACGGCGGCGAATGTCCGATTTAAACTCCATTCCGACGTTTGTTATCGGATCGGATTTGGACTGGTCAAATATACTAGTGTGGTAAGATGATACTTATGTCATCTCCAAGTGCTGGTATTGAAAAGTAACATAGCAGTTCACGATTATTCTCGTTTTATATTGAAAATTTCGAAACTCCATTTCGCACATGTATTTCTAAAATGGCACAACTCAGAGAATTACGTGTTCCAAAAAAGGCGGAAAACTGATTCGATTTCGTTTGAGAGGCGTAGAATGACACAAGTACCAATTCGTTATTCAACTTTCGAAATTTAAACATTAACACAAAACTATTGCCATTACTGTGGGGGTTTATTTCCTACATATCCATTATGGTTTTCAATATTTTATTTCAAATAAAAAGCTGAACACAAATAATTTGTAATTTCCTCTGCTGTATAGAATTGAAATAAAAGCATGCGCATATCCAATGTAGAAGCCGTACGTTATATGTCAATGTCGTGTGGCCTATCTATGCATATACGAACGCATGTTGTATTGATAAAGATTGCAAATTTTTACAAACATATTATTTGGAAAGGCGCTTATTTTTATATATGAAGGCAAGGCAGTGGCAGCGTGCCTTAACATAATGTTGCTTGCTTCTGTTTAGTGTTCATTAGTTTCACCATTTCAAGTGGTTTCAAGTATTTCTCTGAGCACTTGAGCTTCAGCAGACTACATCAAAAATAGAACTTCAATTATATTTACGATAAGAGTGAAAAGAGAAAGCGTACTTTTTTTTTTTTAATAATTTATTAGGTATACATTTTCCCCTTTGCTTGTGTTGTTATGTAAAAAAAAATTTTCCTTAAGAATGTTCGTCTAACGTTTGCTAGACAATTTATGAACTGGAACTGAATGCATTCGCATTCTTTAAATCGAAGATAAAAAAGTGATGACGACTAGGTTAATGTGTAACTGATGACTTGGATAGTGTCTGGCGACTTATGGTTTTTATTTCTGCTTGAGGTTTCAACAGTAATTGTATATTAGAAGATATTTTATAAAAAGGGCTTAATAGACGATACCTCAAAAAATAAGTGAAAGCACCACAGTTTCTGTGTTTCCAACGGGAAATGTGGTGATATAAGTTATAGTGTAATCGGACAATAAGCACGAATGCCAGTCTAAGGCCCTATATGACCATATGCACTTTATTGAAATTTCGTTATGGCATTGCTGGCATTTTTGACGGAAAAAATAAGAAAGAATTATTTTGTTGTCATCGGTGTTTGAGTTCGCGGAATTGCGATTTATTTTAATTTTCATTGTCTTTTTTGTACTACAACATTTGGTAATAAATAACAAATGCCTTAAATGACCGTCAAGGCAAATATGATCATATTGGTAGTTTTGGTCATATAGTCTAATATACAATTTTGATAATCCTGATATTTTCGTCATTTGACAGCGAATCTGGTCATTTGCCTGTTGGCATTCATATGCATAATTGGCATATAGTCTAATCTTACCTTAACAACGGTGTGACAATAACATGGAGACGTGACATTATAAATTTAAAGAAGCCGTGATTAAGGCCCTAAACTATTTTAAAAGCCATTGGGGACTTGAAAGAAATATTCGTCCTAAATAGCCGTCGCCGTCGTTCGTTTAGGTTCTCGTCATATTAGAGCAATGACGAGTGGCGCCACCATGCGGTAGAAGTCTATTCCAAACTAGAATACGCGAACCGAAAAAAAATGTTCACAAATGTCTTACTTGATATCGATACACTGAAGAATTTAAGTATTTTTAGCATTATATTCGTGCACTCTCATGCATGGCGACGTGTGTATTTGCAATTTAAGCCTGAATTTTGTCCTATAACTACCAGAGACAAATCGTACTGAGACCCCCAACTCGCTATCCTCTTGCCGCTGGCCCCCTCAATTTATTTTCAAATTCTCCATTTTGTTTTCCTATCGGTGTTATATCAATTAAGGATCCGTGTGACATGCAAAAACATACAAAAATTACAAAAATAAATACTGCCAACCTTAGCAACCGTAGGGAAATGTGCTAGAGTTCGGGAATACCACATTTTTACATTACTGAATGCCATTGGTTGGTGTTTTAGAACGACACAAATTAATTAAAACTCTTCATTAAAATAAAACTTTAAAACTATACCCTACGAATTTAACAAAGTGCATACATATTAACATATATATTATGTTTGTCTAACAACACAGTTTTTCTTTGATTCTTGCCTACTCTCTTAATTCAGCTAACGTACATAAATCATGCATTCATTCATTCCAACTGTTTAATACTCTTTCTCTTGCTAACATTTTGTCTAATTGTGTGCATACATTTACTGCAATTTGATGCGATCGATGACTCTCGCTGGCTGGCTAGTAGGCACTTGAATTCATTGGTGCGTACACAGTCAACGAGATCGGTTGACCTCCTTTTTGTTTTCTTATGGCATTTTTTTTTTGGATTTGTATATATGAAAATAAAGTTTATAACGTTTATCTGAAACAACACTCTTATTTTACACAACACTACACACTACACAATCATTCGGAACACATACAAAACATAAGGGAAAGTATAACACACATAAAACATACAACATTTATCCTAAAACATTATTTAACACAAAATTTATACATTGAACAATCACACATATAAAACGCAATCCTAACTCCAACCAAACTCAAATATTTAATTGGTCCTTCTGTAGCCGGATTACCCAGTGAAATCGTGAATTTTGACATTTTTTGCTCTTATATACATACGTATAGTGAATCTCGTGTTTCACAAAGCCATAATTACGTATATACAAAACGCATGACAATTTACACAGCATAGAGAAAATCGCGTGTTTTTTGAAAACCTATATACATACATAGATTATATACATATAGACAGTGTGTGCAGGAAATCACGTGTTAAATATTTGGTCAAAGGCTATTACTGCTTACGGTTTAAGCAGCTGTACTTTATTCAACAAAGCCTAACGGACTGCAGTATACAGTGAATATAACACGGTTTCCTCTCTAGTCTAACTTTATTGCATTATCACTATTTCTGATAATTTTAAACTTTATTTTCGAAACCATGAATAAAATCATTGCAAAGCGTGGTCGTGCAAAAGGCTGCATCACACTTGCCGCAACATTCGCGAACACTATCGACTCTAACACGACCTTAGCTAACCTTCAATTTCGCCTCGAAAAACTCGATGAAACGTGGAAAGAATTCGTTACATTACAAGATCAGTTATTAGAATTTATTGATACCGATGGCTATGTAGATCGCGAGCCTGAATTTGCGGAATATGAGGCCAAATACTATGCCGCGCATTCAGTTATTTCCAACGCGATACTCAGTTTGGAAAACCAACTCGCAGAAAATAAATCCGTTGTTCCGCCTGCTCCGCCCTCGATTGACTCAGAATTTGCCGCCACTTCTAAGACCGTAAAGCTACCCTATTTAACAATAACCCCGTTCTCAGGCGATTACAAAGACTGGCCAACTTTCCGAGACATGTTTTCGGGAACAGTTGATTCAAACTCAACCATAACGTGTACGCAAAAACTTCAATTTTTAAAATCATTCCTCCGTGGCGAAGCTGCAAATCTGCTAAAACATATTTCATGTTCGGAAAACAATTATGTTGAAGCATGGGACCGACTAGAGAAAAGATACGACCAAAAACATTTAATCGCGCAATCGTTCATTCATTCGTTTATATGCCTTCCAACATGTACCATTGCAAATCTTCAATCGCTTCGGAAGATAACTGACAGTGCTGATGAAGCCATAAGAGGTCTTAACGCGCTAGACATGAATGGCAGAGATCCATGGCTCATCTATATTCTTGTGCAAAAGCTTGATCATGAAACGAAGCGAGCTTGGTCGGAAGAAGTTGGCACACGCGATGACGCTACTATAGATGAGTTCCTCGATTTCCTTCAAACACGCTGTCGGTGTCTAGAATCGTGCATCTCTTTTTCTCGGTCCAAGCCATCTCCTCGAGCTGTTCAAACTCATCTCGTTGAAACATCGTCCGGTTGCCCAAAGTGCCAGGCAGATCATACCTTGTCGCACTGCCAAGACTTTAAGACATTGAATATTGTCGCTCGCCGCGAGTTCGTAAAAAACAAATCGCTTTGTTTTAACTGTCTCCGCAAGGGACATTCATCTAACCAGTGCCGTTCTAACTTTCGCTGCCGCCAGTGCAATTCGCGCCACCATACCTTAGTCCACCAGTCGCAAACCCCAAATACTGAATCATCACCGCAAAGCCCTGTCTCTGAAACTCCCCTCGTAGTAACCCATACTCTTGAATCTAGCCATCGTTACACATCAATTCTACCTACAGCTGTCGCTCAGATACGGGACAAAAATGGGAGTTACCAAATCGTCCGTGTTCTTCTCGATTCGGGATCCCAAGTCTCGTTTATAACTGAGCAAACAGCTCAACGCTTGGGATTACCGCGTAAACGTTCTCGGGTTCCAATCATCGGAATCGCATCCACATCTGCGGGGGTTACCAATGGATTGGTTTCCCTTGACCTATTTTCTCGTTATAGTGCTGACTCAATTCACATTAATTGCTACGTCCTACAAAACATTACCTCTGCTCTTCCACCATGTTCCGTCGATACAATCCCTGAAAACTTCGTCTCTCTTGAGCTCGCGGATCCCAATTACAATAAACCCAATTCTATCGACATTTTGATAGGAGCTGATAAAGTTTTTAGCATCATCACAGGGTCAGCTAAATTTGACCCGAAGGGAAGTCTCACCTCCATTCCAACTATTTTTGGCTGGGTTATAGCAGGCCACCATGATCAACATTCCTCTCTTACAACTCATCACACTCGGTTAGACTATGAACAAGAATTTGATCTAGAAAGATTCTGGAGGCTAGAAGAAGTTTCCAGTGAACCGCCGTTGTCTGTAGAAGAGCAACTTGCTGAGGAACATTTCGCCAATAACCACATTCGTCGGCCAGATGGCAGGTATGAAGTGCAATTGCCCTTTAAACCCTCAACTCAATTAAACTTCAGAGATTCCCTTGGAACAGCTCTTACTCGGTTTCATTCAATCGAACGCAAATTGAATTCAAACAGCGAACTCAAATCCCAATACTCAGCCTTTATAAATGAATATATTTCACTTGGGCATATGGAAGAAATTCCTCCCAGTGATATTTTCCGATCCACAAAACAATCAAACTACTATATGCCTCACCATGCCATTTTTAAGAGCGACAGCACTACGACCAAAATTAGAGTTGTTTTCGACGCATCTGCGAAAAGCAATAATTCGAGATCACTCAACGAAACTCTTCTAGTCGGTCCAACTATCCAGCGCGACATTTTCTCCATTTGCTTAAGATCCCGTCGCCACATTTATCTTATGAGTGGAGATATTGAGAAGATGTATCGCCAGATCTATATTGCACGAAATCACACTGACTATCAGCGGATTGTTTGGCGTGAAAACCCAGATGAACCGCTGAATCATTATCGATTGCTAACTGTGACATACGGGACATCAGCGGCCCCATTTTTAGCAGTTAGAACTTTAAAACAACTGGCCATGGATTCATCACTGACACATCCCCGTGCATCTGCAACACTACAAAACGACTTTTATGTAGATGATGTCATAACAGGTGCGGACACTATTGAAGATCTCATCACCCTTCGCATAGAGCTGATTGATTTGCTAAAATCAGCTGGGTTTAACCTACGTAAATGGTCCACCAACTGCTGGCCATTGCTAACCTCATTACCGGACGATCAAAGAGAACTGTCACCGGTTGACTTTGAAGAGTCCAATTCAATTAAAATTCTTGGCTTGCAATGGTGCCCTTCGAAGGATTGTTTTACGTACAGGGTCAGGTTAAGCCCTTTGGGGTCCTGTTGGACAAAACGTCGCATACTGTCAGACGCATCGCGCATTTTCGATCCGTTAGGATTCCTTGCCCCTATTGTAATAGGCATAAAAATCTTGCTACAAGAGCTGTGGAGAAAACAACTCAAATGGGATGAAGAAGTCCCAGAAGGCCTGTCTCATCAGTGGATCACAATTCGAAACGAGTTGCATCTTGTGGAAACATTTTCGATCCCTCGAATAATGCTCTACAATAAGAGCGATTGGGAATTGTATGGCTTTTGTGATGCATCGTTGGATGCATACGCAGCAGTCGTCTATTGTCGCAGCGTAAATCCAGACAACACCATTTCAGTCACGCTTGTAGCTGCAAAATCAAAAGTTGCCCCTTTGAAGGTCCTATCACTTCCCCGATTGGAGTTATGTGGAGCCTTATTACTAACCCGTTTGCTAGACAAGATTAAGCTATCGTTACAGGAACCAGACATAAAAATATTCGCTTTTACAGACTCATCCATTGTACTGCATTGGTTCTCAGCCCCACCTAAAAAATGGTCTGTCTTCATTGGGAACAGGACATCTGAGATACTTTCATCGATTCCTATCAAGTCATGGAGCCATGTTCGATCGGCCTTTAACCCTGCGGATGCCGCTACACGAGGGATGTTACCCTCTACTCTATCGGATACTCATATTTGGTGGAAGGGACCCCAGTGGTTAAGTGAAGATCGAACCAAGTGGCCTCTATCGGAACACCAACAGGAAGACATTGACGTAACTCAATTGGAAGAAAGGAAGGTATCTTCGCCACAGGTACTCATAACAAATATCAACACAAATAACTTACCCGTGCTTGAAGAGCTTTTGCACAATTCCTCTAACTGGCTTCGATCGGTACGCGTCACAGCATATATATTTCGATTCGTTCAAAACTCTAGACCATCTAAATATGCTCGTAAGGGACATACCCCCTCAACAGAAGACCTTCTCTTTGCAAAAACGGAATTAATCAAAAGTGCTCAATTTTCCTTATTTAAAAATGAAATCGCTTGTCTCAAAAATAATTCGGAGCTGCCCTCAAAAAAAAACAAACTCTCGTCTTTGTGCCCTTTCCTTGATTCCTTCGGTATTCTACGCGTCGGTGGTCGTTTAGAATATTCAAACTTAAACTACTCCGAAAAACACCCAATCTTGCTTTGTAAATCACACCCAATTGCTAAACTCATCGTTGAATATGAACATAAAAAACATCTCCATTCTGGCGCCTCGTTATTATTTGCATTAACAAAACAGAATTATTACATAATCGGATGCAGAAACCTAGTTCGAAAGGTTGTGCATGATTGCACTACGTGTTTCCGCCAGCGACAAACCACTACCAATCAACTGATGGCAAACCTCCCCAGTGAACGAGTAAGATATTCGCGGCCATTCAGCAGAGTTGGCTGCGATTATGCTGGCCCCATCACTCTTCGTCTTAATTTAGGAAGAAACCCGAGGTTCGTAAAGGCGTACATAGCCTTATTCGTCTGTTTTGTAACCAAGGCTATACACCTCGAGCTTGTTGGAGACTTATCCTCAGTAAGTTTTCTTCAAGCATTGGATCGTTTTGTTGCACGACGTGGAAGGCCGTACGAAATTTGGAGTGACAATGCCACCAATTTTCACGGTGCAAAACGAATGCTGGATGAAATGTTTAAACTGCTGTGCAGTCAAAACCACAACACACTTGTCGCCGATCATCTATCAAAGGACAACATACAATGGAGATTCATACCACCCTCTTCACCACATTTTGGAGGCCTATGGGAGTCTGGAGTTCGATCTGTTAAGCTGCATTTAAAACGCGTCATAGGTGAAACAAAACTTACCTATGAGGCAATGTACACCCTCTTGGCAAAAATTGAGGCCCTACTCAATTCGCGACCAATGTGGCAAACATCTGATTCTGATCCTCTTGCCCTTTCACCTGCTCACTTTTTAATTGGTGAAGCATATACTTCTGTTCCCCAACCTGATAATTCTCATCCTATTGTAAATATGAAAACTAATTGGTCACTTTTGCAGGCAATGTTTCAAGGTTTTTGGAAACGCTGGCATAGCGAATATCTTACCTCCCTGCAGCAAAGACCCAAATGGAGACATTCGCAACCCAACCTGGAAGTCGACGATGTTGTTCTACTCAAGGAACCCAATCTACCCCCATCGAAGTGGATTCTCGGACGAATTCTTAAAACTCACCCCGGAGCAGACAACAAATGTAGAGTTGTAACCATACGTACAAAGTTCGGCGATTATGTACGACCTGCTGTTAAGGTTGCTGTTCTGCCTATTTCTGAAAGGCCTTAGGCTTTCAGGGGGGCTGGATGTTTTAGAACGACACAAATTAATTAAAACTCTTCATTAAAATAAAACTTTAAAACTATACCCTACGAATTTAACAAAGTGCATACATATTAACATTATATATTATGTTTGTCTAACAACACAGTTTTTCTTTGATTCTTGCCTACTCTCTTAATTCAGCTAACGTACATAAATCATGCATTCATTCATTCCAACTGTTTAATACTCTTTCTCTTGCTAACATTTTGTCTAATTGTGTGCATACATTTACTGCAATTTGATGCGATCGATGACTCTCGCTGGCTGGCTAGTAGGCACTTGAATTCATTGGTGCGTACACAGTCAACGAGATCGGTTGACCTCCTTTTTGTTTTCTTATGGCATTTTTTTTTTGGATTTGTATATATGAAAATAAAGTTTATAACGTTTATCTGAAACAACACTCTTATTTTACACAACACTACACACTACACAATCATTCGGAACACATACAAAACATAAGGGAAAGTATAACACACATAAAACATACAACATTTATCCTAAAACATTATTTAACACAAAATTTATACATTGAACAATCACACATATAAAACGCAATCCTAACTCCAACCAAACTCAAATATTTAATTGGTCCTTCTGTAGCCGGATTACCCAGTGAAATCGTGAATTTTGACATTTTTTGCTCTTATATACATACGTATAGTGAATCTCGTGTTTCACAAAGCCATAATTACGTATATACAAAACGCATGACAATTTACACAGCATAGAGAAAATCGCGTGTTTTTTGAAAACCTATATACATACATAGATTATATACATATAGACAGTGTGTGCAGGAAATCACGTGTTAAATATTTGGTCAAAGGCTATTACTGCTTACGGTTTAAGCAGCTGTACTTTATTCAACAAAGCCTAACGGACTGCAGTATACAGTGAATATAACACGGTTTCCTCTCTAGTCTAACTTTATTGCATTATCACTATTTCTGATAATTTTAAACTTTATTTTCGAAACCATGAATAAAATCATTGCAAAGCGTGGTCGTGCAAAAGGCTGCATCACACTTGCCGCAACATTCGCGAACACTATCGACTCTAACACGACCTTAGCTAACCTTCAATTTCGCCTCGAAAAACTCGATGAAACGTGGAAAGAATTCGTTACATTACAAGATCAGTTATTAGAATTTATTGATACCGATGGCTATGTAGATCGCGAGCCTGAATTTGCGGAATATGAGGCCAAATACTATGCCGCGCATTCAGTTATTTCCAACGCGATACTCAGTTTGGAAAACCAACTCGCAGAAAATAAATCCGTTGTTCCGCCTGCTCCGCCCTCGATTGACTCAGAATTTGCCGCCACTTCTAAGACCGTAAAGCTACCCTATTTAACAATAACCCCGTTCTCAGGCGATTACAAAGACTGGCCAACTTTCCGAGACATGTTTTCGGGAACAGTTGATTCAAACTCAACCATAACGTGTACGCAAAAACTTCAATTTTTAAAATCATTCCTCCGTGGCGAAGCTGCAAATCTGCTAAAACATATTTCATGTTCGGAAAACAATTATGTTGAAGCATGGGACCGACTAGAGAAAAGATACGACCAAAAACATTTAATCGCGCAATCGTTCATTCATTCGTTTATATGCCTTCCAACATGTACCATTGCAAATCTTCAATCGCTTCGGAAGATAACTGACAGTGCTGATGAAGCCATAAGAGGTCTTAACGCGCTAGACATGAATGGCAGAGATCCATGGCTCATCTATATTCTTGTGCAAAAGCTTGATCATGAAACGAAGCGAGCTTGGTCGGAAGAAGTTGGCACACGCGATGACGCTACTATAGATGAGTTCCTCGATTTCCTTCAAACACGCTGTCGGTGTCTAGAATCGTGCATCTCTTTTTCTCGGTCCAAGCCATCTCCTCGAGCTGTTCAAACTCATCTCGTTGAAACATCGTCCGGTTGCCCAAAGTGCCAGGCAGATCATACCTTGTCGCACTGCCAAGACTTTAAGACATTGAATATTGTCGCTCGCCGCGAGTTCGTAAAAAACAAATCGCTTTGTTTTAACTGTCTCCGCAAGGGACATTCATCTAACCAGTGCCGTTCTAACTTTCGCTGCCGCCAGTGCAATTCGCGCCACCATACCTTAGTCCACCAGTCGCAAACCCCAAATACTGAATCATCACCGCAAAGCCCTGTCTCTGAAACTCCCCTCGTAGTAACCCATACTCTTGAATCTAGCCATCGTTACACATCAATTCTACCTACAGCTGTCGCTCAGATACGGGACAAAAATGGGAGTTACCAAATCGTCCGTGTTCTTCTCGATTCGGGATCCCAAGTCTCGTTTATAACTGAGCAAACAGCTCAACGCTTGGGATTACCGCGTAAACGTTCTCGGGTTCCAATCATCGGAATCGCATCCACATCTGCGGGGGTTACCAATGGATTGGTTTCCCTTGACCTATTTTCTCGTTATAGTGCTGACTCAATTCACATTAATTGCTACGTCCTACAAAACATTACCTCTGCTCTTCCACCATGTTCCGTCGATACAATCCCTGAAAACTTCGTCTCTCTTGAGCTCGCGGATCCCAATTACAATAAACCCAATTCTATCGACATTTTGATAGGAGCTGATAAAGTTTTTAGCATCATCACAGGGTCAGCTAAATTTGACCCGAAGGGAAGTCTCACCTCCATTCCAACTATTTTTGGCTGGGTTATAGCAGGCCACCATGATCAACATTCCTCTCTTACAACTCATCACACTCGGTTAGACTATGAACAAGAATTTGATCTAGAAAGATTCTGGAGGCTAGAAGAAGTTTCCAGTGAACCGCCGTTGTCTGTAGAAGAGCAACTTGCTGAGGAACATTTCGCCAATAACCACATTCGTCGGCCAGATGGCAGGTATGAAGTGCAATTGCCCTTTAAACCCTCAACTCAATTAAACTTCAGAGATTCCCTTGGAACAGCTCTTACTCGGTTTCATTCAATCGAACGCAAATTGAATTCAAACAGCGAACTCAAATCCCAATACTCAGCCTTTATAAATGAATATATTTCACTTGGGCATATGGAAGAAATTCCTCCCAGTGATATTTTCCGATCCACAAAACAATCAAACTACTATATGCCTCACCATGCCATTTTTAAGAGCGACAGCACTACGACCAAAATTAGAGTTGTTTTCGACGCATCTGCGAAAAGCAATAATTCGAGATCACTCAACGAAACTCTTCTAGTCGGTCCAACTATCCAGCGCGACATTTTCTCCATTTGCTTAAGATCCCGTCGCCACATTTATCTTATGAGTGGAGATATTGAGAAGATGTATCGCCAGATCTATATTGCACGAAATCACACTGACTATCAGCGGATTGTTTGGCGTGAAAACCCAGATGAACCGCTGAATCATTATCGATTGCTAACTGTGACATACGGGACATCAGCGGCCCCATTTTTAGCAGTTAGAACTTTAAAACAACTGGCCATGGATTCATCACTGACACATCCCCGTGCATCTGCAACACTACAAAACGACTTTTATGTAGATGATGTCATAACAGGTGCGGACACTATTGAAGATCTCATCACCCTTCGCATAGAGCTGATTGATTTGCTAAAATCAGCTGGGTTTAACCTACGTAAATGGTCCACCAACTGCTGGCCATTGCTAACCTCATTACCGGACGATCAAAGAGAACTGTCACCGGTTGACTTTGAAGAGTCCAATTCAATTAAAATTCTTGGCTTGCAATGGTGCCCTTCGAAGGATTGTTTTACGTACAGGGTCAGGTTAAGCCCTTTGGGGTCCTGTTGGACAAAACGTCGCATACTGTCAGACGCATCGCGCATTTTCGATCCGTTATGATTCCTTGCCCCTATTGTAATAGGCATAAAAATCTTGCTACAAGAGCTGTGGAGAAAACAACTCAAATGGGATGAAGAAGTCCCAGAAGGCCTGTCTCATCAGTGGATCACAATTCGAAACGAGTTGCATCTTGTGGAAACATTTTCGATCCCTCGAATAATGCTCTACAATAAGAGCGATTGGGAATTGTATGGCTTTTGTGATGCATCGTTGGATGCATACGCAGCAGTCGTCTATTGTCGCAGCGTAAATCCAGACAACACCATTTCAGTCACGCTTGTAGCTGCAAAATCAAAAGTTGCCCCTTTGAAGGTCCTATCACTTCCCCGATTGGAGTTATGTGGAGCCTTATTACTAACCCGTTTGCTAGACAAGATTAAGCTATCGTTACAGGAACCAGACATAAAAATATTCGCTTTTACAGACTCATCCATTGTACTGCATTGGTTCTCAGCCCCACCTAAAAAATGGTCTGTCTTCATTGGGAACAGGACATCTGAGATACTTTCATCGATTCCTATCAAGTCATGGAGCCATGTTCGATCGGCCTTTAACCCTGCGGATGCCGCTACACGAGGGATGTTACCCTCTACTCTATCGGATACTCATATTTGGTGGAAGGGACCCCAGTGGTTAAGTGAAGATCGAACCAAGTGGCCTCTATCGGAACACCAACAGGAAGACATTGACGTAACTCAATTGGAAGAAAGGAAGGTATCTTCGCCACAGGTACTCATAACAAATATCAACACAAATAACTTACCCGTGCTTGAAGAGCTTTTGCACAATTCCTCTAACTGGCTTCGATCGGTACGCGTCACAGCATATATATTTCGATTCGTTCAAAACTCTAGACCATCTAAATATGCTCGTAAGGGACATACCCCCTCAACAGAAGACCTTCTCTTTGCAAAAACGGAATTAATCAAAAGTGCTCAATTTTCCTTATTTAAAAATGAAATCGCTTGTCTCAAAAATAATTCGGAGCTGCCCTCAAAAAAAAACAAACTCTCGTCTTTGTGCCCTTTCCTTGATTCCTTCGGTATTCTACGCGTCGGTGGTCGTTTAGAATATTCAAACTTAAACTACTCCGAAAAACACCCAATCTTGCTTTGTAAATCACACCCAATTGCTAAACTCATCGTTGAATATGAACATAAAAAACATCTCCATTCTGGCGCCTCGTTATTATTTGCATTAACAAAACAGAATTATTACATAATCGGATGCAGAAACCTAGTTCGAAAGGTTGTGCATGATTGCACTACGTGTTTCCGCCAGCGACAAACCACTACCAATCAACTGATGGCAAACCTCCCCAGTGAACGAGTAAGATATTCGCGGCCATTCAGCAGAGTTGGCTGCGATTATGCTGGCCCCATCACTCTTCGTCTTAATTTAGGAAGAAACCCGAGGTTCGTAAAGGCGTACATAGCCTTATTCGTCTGTTTTGTAACCAAGGCTATACACCTCGAGCTTGTTGGAGACTTATCCTCAGTAAGTTTTCTTCAAGCATTGGATCGTTTTGTTGCACGACGTGGAAGGCCGTACGAAATTTGGAGTGACAATGCCACCAATTTTCACGGTGCAAAACGAATGCTGGATGAAATGTTTAAACTGCTGTGCAGTCAAAACCACAACACACTTGTCGCCGATCATCTATCAAAGGACAACATACAATGGAGATTCATACCACCCTCTTCACCACATTTTGGAGGCCTATGGGAGTCTGGAGTTCGATCTGTTAAGCTGCATTTAAAACGCGTCATAGGTGAAACAAAACTTACCTATGAGGCAATGTACACCCTCTTGGCAAAAATTGAGGCCCTACTCAATTCGCGACCAATGTGGCAAACATCTGATTCTGATCCTCTTGCCCTTTCACCTGCTCACTTTTTAATTGGTGAAGCATATACTTCTGTTCCCCAACCTGATAATTCTCATCCTATTGTAAATATGAAAACTAATTGGTCACTTTTGCAGGCAATGTTTCAAGGTTTTTGGAAACGCTGGCATAGCGAATATCTTACCTCCCTGCAGCAAAGACCCAAATGGAGACATTCGCAACCCAACCTGGAAGTCGACGATGTTGTTCTACTCAAGGAACCCAATCTACCCCCATCGAAGTGGATTCTCGGACGAATTCTTAAAACTCACCCCGGAGCAGACAACAAATGTAGAGTTGTAACCATACGTACAAAGTTCGGCGATTATGTACGACCTGCTGTTAAGGTTGCTGTTCTGCCTATTTCTGAAAGGCCTTAGGCTTTCAGGGGGGCTGGATGTTTTAGAACGACACAAATTAATTAAAACTCTTCATTAAAATAAAACTTTAAAACTATACCCTACGAATTTAACAAAGTGCATACATATTAACATATATATTATGTTTGTCTAACAACACAGTTTTTCTTTGATTCTTGCCTACTCTCTTAATTCAGCTAACGTACATAAATCATGCATTCATTCATTCCAACTGTTTAATACTCTTTCTCTTGCTAACATTTTGTCTAATTGTGTGCATACATTTACTGCAATTTGATGCGATCGATGACTCTCGCTGGCTGGCTAGTAGGCACTTGAATTCATTGGTGCGTACACAGTCAACGAGATCGGTTGACCTCCTTTTTGTTTTCTTATGGCATTTTTTTTTTGGATTTGTATATATGAAAATAAAGTTTATAACGTTTATCTGAAACAACACTCTTATTTTACACAACACTACACACTACACAATCATTCGGAACACATACAAAACATAAGGGAAAGTATAACACACATAAAACATACAACATTTATCCTAAAACATTATTTAACACAAAATTTATACATTGAACAATCACACATATAAAACGCAATCCTAACTCCAACCAAACTCAAATAGGTTGGTAATTATAATATATATTGTTAAAAGGCGAATAATTAGTTAAAAAAACTATCTATAAATAAGAAACACATTAGGACAAACACGGTTACCTATGTATTTACCTCTATGCGATATCATTAAGACCGATTTCATGTCTACATTTTTCTTACTTAACTGATAAAGGTTTGGTCAAAAGGTTTTTATTTTCTTGCAACCATTCTACAATTACAATTTTTCATAAATATTTTAAGCCAATGTACACTATTCCTAAAAAAAAACTATCCACACGTAACGAATAATTTCAAATTTAACGGATAAAATTCTATGAACACTGCCAGTAGCTTTGCCCCCAGCGGAAGTGGCTCATATTTTTTGCGAATGTGTTGGTGACTCGGAATCTTTGAAGTTACGTGACATTAGTCAATACGAATTTCTATGTAACAATACAGGCGTACCAAACCGTGACCACTCCGTTAAAATATAGCTTGTAACGGGAAATCGGCCGGAGTTGGTGGTCTCAGTATTGTTTCTGATAACTACTGTGTTCCGCAGGAAAACAAAATTACATGGGCTTTTCAGAAGAACTTTTATTTCCCTATTTCGGAGGTACATATTTTGCTAGTCTGGAATTTTTTTCTCAGAATTGCTTGAGATTTGTCAATAGCATTTGACAACATTTTTCAACTGCACAGAAGGGCATGCGAAGAATATTTTTTTGTTAATTACTTATGTGCAAATGTTTAGGAATCAATCGGGGTGCAAATTTCGAATGATTTAATATAAAGATTAACTAGTTCATGGACAACGCGTAGAGGAGTGTCAAAGGTTAAACATGTGCCTATCGCACGAATATCAACAAAGAAGAGAGATAGAGTGACCTTTTTATGTTCGATTCGCCACACGAAATCAGAAATATAAGAACAGAATCTAGAAGCCCAATTAAATATCACATTAGATGAACCGCCCAGTTATTGTTATCAGACATTTTCTTTAGAGCCAGAGCCCACATATAGCCCACGTGAAAGCTAGAAGCTCGAACTCTCTCAATGTTTGCCTGATCTGTAACATTTTCTGATAATCATCTGAATAGTAGGTAATCTACCAAAAAACTAAGGTGCATCGTCTATCACTACGAATCTGCGAATGCCAGTTTAATCTCAATGACACAAAAAAAAAATACAAGTGGCACGCACCACCCTGTAGAATTGTAATAGATTATCTCTTTGGCCACGCACTCTGGAAAACACCTGACCAAGTGACAACTTAACCATGTTACGATAATCCCTAAATCACGAAACCACACGCCGGACACCTTATTTTACTTCGAAAACTGGAACACTATCATGACGTCAAAAGCCGAAAATATTTACCGTCAACCACTCTGATAATAATCAACTGTGCATTACATAGCATTCAAAGGTAATGCACGAAAAAACGTTCCCACTATTGTGTCACGACGGATATGCATTTGTAAAACGTCTAACTGCTTACAGTTTATGCCAACTTTGTGCTATCTACACTTTTCAATGCTTATGTTGTGTGTGCTCGTACTTGCAAAGAAAGGGGATGCAAATCAAATTGAAAAGCCTATTGAATGTGGGTATCTTTAGTCCTTGGTACCTACTCTATATTTTCCTTTTCTCACAAGAAAAATAGACGTACTACAAAAGTTCGCTATCAATTTATTGTCGGCAGCCTTCTAAAGGGGGTGTCGAAGCAGTCCGAGCTGTCGAAAAGATAAACTCGTTCAACAGAAGTTGCACTGTATGTGGACTGGTTAAATAAATGATTGGTCCTCCTGGTATTAAATACAATTGTAAAAATAAACTGCAACGATTTAAATAATTAAACGCTGCTATCGACTTTTTGTACTTTAAGGTTCCAGCTGTCATTGTGATAGCTAATTTGATGTATTGTGTGTTTGAATTCAAGAGCTCAATACTATAGACTATGGATTGGAAAAGTAGTTTCCATTCGCGTATATAAGCTCAGAAAATTGTTTATCAAGCAAAATTCCCGATATTACAGGTCTGAAATCATTATTGCAGAAAAGGGATACCAGCAGAACTGTAACACTCTCCTACTATATGTATGTACGCATACCTATTATTTATATGATATTGAATTATACATTGCATACAGATAGCTTTATTGTCCTCATAAGTAGGACACGCTTCTGCTGCATCCATCAATATACGGATGTTCATGTGTTCATAATGCAACTTTTTCGTGTGGAGCACTCGTGTAAGTCATTCAACATACCAAGCGCCCACTTTAAAAACTTTTAATGAGCACAACGTAAAAGACTTTACAGTATACAAATGCAACTTTCCTTCAAGTAGAACAGGAACGTTAATTTTACATGTATCAGAGTGTACGTAGTATACAATTTTCATGTACATAGCATAGCAATAAAGGCAGCAAACGAAAGACTGTCAAAGTGTGAATTGTGCCACTTTACGTCATTTCGATAGTACAACAACGCCTTTCTGAGGCTTTACTCTTATAAATGCTGTTCAAACATGTAGATGTAGATACTTACCTAAAAGCGCTTGAAATAAGCGAGATTTGAAAATTCGTATTACGCGTTCGATGGCAATACGTAAAGCACGATCCTGTGGCTCAGATAATCTTGAATGATAATCCTCCAGCAGTTCAAGGGCACGATGAGCTTCTGTAAATTAGCAAATATTTTTAATATGTTAGTTGCTGGTGATGCCACTTGATTTTTGTGTATTAATATTTAGCTGTAACAATTTATAAAAATGTAACTCATTCTGAATGATACAATAAAAGTGAATTTTCGCATTTTAAGCGAGCCTAGGTTTGTATTTTTGTAGTAAGAATGGCAAAGACTGTCAGAATGGCAGCGGTGGGGATAAATTCTCCCTCGGAGAGAGACACTAACGAAAAAGTTAGGGAACACTCTTGTATTAATCTATGAAAAATGTCAGATACATAATTAAAAAATTCCAAAATTCAAAAAAGTGGTACGAAAAATCGTTAAATTATCTAATAAACTGGAAGAATTGTCAAATTTACTAACAAAATTATTTGTTTCATCTACATAGCGATGAAAGTGATTCGGAATCGAACTTATTTCATTCAATTCTATATTGCCGCCTGTTGATACCATTTTAATACGCAAAAAATGAAAACATAAGCACTCGAATGGGCAATAAATTTCAAATCTTCTGTGAAAAGTCATCTGACTGACAGCTTTTCCAATTCTTACAGCAAGAAATTTTCTGAGTAAAAATTTGTAAGATTCTCAGTTCTGCCGATGACGCTCTCTTTTACGAATTTTTCGAGTAAAGGAACGGCATTGAGTAAAAATTCGTAAGAATTCGTATTTCAAAGTAAAGGAACAGACATTGTACTAGCAAAAGTTATGCATGCGCATTACAATTCAAATATTGAGTGCAGCTATGCGAAAACCTATTTTCTTCCTAGACCTGACATATATTATGTGAAGTACCGCGAAGATTGCGGTAAAACTGAAGCGAAGCGTTTAAGGTAAGGAATAGAATGTATAAATCCATCGTCGTCTTGAGATGAATCATTTCTAGCGGTACGTTTTAAACTGATCTGATTCCCAGCTTCAGCCCACCGCTAATTTCCAAAAACAAAACAAGAATTTTGGTTGTGATAAAGGACAAAACAAATTGACAAATGATACGATAGTTAGAAGCCGTACGAAAAACCGCCACGCTGTTTTTGAGCATAATTAATGAGCAATTTAAAGCACAAAAAGAAAACTGTCAATTAACTTGTATTATACCTACTTTTAAGCCAAGGAATTTCAAAGCATACACACTGGACATATTTTTTTAAAATCGGCCACGAATCGTTGCGTGTAATAGGCGGCTCCAATTGGGTCATTGCTGCTTCGTCCATCAAAACATCAATTACCTCATCCTCACTAATAACTAAATTATCACCGAAAACCGACGACCAATACGACCGTTCCTCAGCCGGTTGAGGATCCTCATTGCAGTCGTCAATATCCGTTTCTATCTTCTCAATGTCCTTTACTCGAGAATTTTCGATTTCAGCTTTTTGAGACTTTTCAATTAGGTTTTCATCACTCGAATTTTCACGTGCACAATGTCGAATTTCACCCGTGACAGAACTATCATCGTCCTTCTCCTTACCCGACGAGTGAGATTGCAGCTCATCCTGCTCTGAATCTTCTTCGTCACTACTGTCAATATTTTTATTCCTATTAATATCATCACTTCCACTTGAAACTTCTTCATTTCCTTCTTCCATTTTGTATTTTATTTTTTATAAGGAACACGAAACATGTGATTTTTTTACAAGTAAAAACTATCGCTTAAATATTTTGGTATCACTTTTTTCCGAATGAACTTTTGAGCGATCGATATTCGATATTTCATAATTCGAGCCTTTGGTGCATATTTAATAAAGGGCACAGTTCCGTCGCGTTATGTTGAACGAGTGAATGAAGAATACTACTTGAAGTATGGCATATTGATTGAGCTCATTGGAGAATCCAACGTCTTACGGTTACAGTGGTGTACAAAGATATGGTGCGTTTTGTTATGAGTTATGATGTTTGCTTTAAAGACTTGGTAACATCGGCGATTTGTTCTTTTGTATAAGATGAAAAATATCAGTATGATGGACAAATTATTGAAGATTCATTTTCATTCACTGTCCATATTCGCTTTATAGATTAAAAGGGTGGAGAGTTTAGATCCTCAGTGATCTAAATTATGTTTGGCTCGGTGAACTTTACGACAGCCACGATATTATTTTGATATTATTTGTATGAATGATAGTCGTTCTAGTATATTATCATTTTTTCTTAATTCTGATTCTATCAAGCTAAGTAATAGCCTTTTCTTTTAAGAACTTTAGATACGTCAACTTATTAATTCACTCCACGAACAGTCAACGCAATTCCATAAAAACTAAACAAAAATTAAGGTCGGTTTCGTCGTTACAAACCGCCAGTTTTACCAATTCAATGTACCTACACTTATTGGAGTACTGAAAATATTATTGGCCTCCACTGTAGTACTTAGCGGCTGTTTTGCTTTCTATTTGAGTAACATTCTCATATTATCATAATCGTAAGTATGCTCTGATTTAAATGGTAGGGTGGGTGGATTTTGGACAGAACCCACAATTGTACTGCATTCTTGACGTCCACCATTATAATCACAGGGTAAAAAGTTCAGATAGGAATGGTTCCGTCTCCATGGCCCAGTTGGAATATGGTCTGTTTTACGTTGCACTTTACTTACATTATATATTTTCATTTTCACTAACGGGCATGGTGCCACCATAAAAAAAAAGTGTGTTACCCCTCACGTTCAGTGAAATAATAATTGGATTGAGAATGACGATTACTTTTGTTACATTTTTTTACTAGTTTTCAACGCGACAAAATGTTTGCATCGCTTTTGAAATTGAACGAAAAACTTTAAACGCGTGTGCCTACGTATTCACCATAACCTTCAAGTCAGCAGACGTCGATCTGTGGCGTGGCAGCAATCAATTAGGGCTATGGAAATTACTCACAGACATTTCTATTTCGAGAATAGCAAAGGTTTTGTCTGCAATGTATCCAGACTATAGCTCGAAGACCTTGCACCCAACAAATGTATATTTGCATTGGGAATTACTGACATTGTGAGTGTGAATGTGACTGATGGCGGTAGTTTTTTATATGGAAACGCTACGCTCTTTAATAGAACATTTATAAATATTCGTTGTGTGCTTGTGACACTTTTGGGGCATGCAAGAGTTTGGGAACATTCAAAAATGTTGTTATCTTAAGTCGACTAGATTCGTCTGGACTACATTTTACCTTAACGCAAAAATCAGATTGGTCGGTAACGTCGCTTATGTCGGCCTCCTACTCAAAACTGTCAACTTAGTACTCAGTCACGAAATTCTTGGCGTCATAGACGTTAACTGAAGAATGTTCATGTGACCCATCTGGGCCAATATAAACAGAGAAATATCAAGCCAGCTGTCACACTTACTGAACTACAAACTTGAACGTAACTATAAGGGCGACTGTGCGCACAGTTGTCTAAGTACAAAAAAAAAACAAACAAAAGAGGACGTACTAGCGCTTAAGCGGAACGAAACAGTCATCAACACATATTGCATTGAGCCGTGTACAAACGCCATTTAACAACGATTGGCATTTGTTGGATAGGTTAGGTTTAACCGGGTATGAGGCACAAGGCATTACTTTGTATTTTCATACACCAATAAGCTTTAATATGAGTACACTCGCTTTAATATGAGATTGAGATTGCTAGAACCATTATGTAGCTTAGAAGAGTACAACAGGAACGCGACTGATTAAATAGATTTCCGTTAATAATGAAATATATAGAAGCAACTTGACAACTGGTCAAATCAATATAGGAACCTAACCAATTTCTATATGCCATTTTCTAAAAAGATTTTTAACTTTTTGTCTTGAACTTGTCGTGAACTATTAGTAGTTATATCTGACAATATTACTACCACATCTTGTTAAATATAATTGACAGCATTTATGACACTTGATGGAGGCCACATATATTCCAGGTCTTGGACGGAGCTCAAAGAACGCTCTTCGCTCTTCAGTTAATTTTGGCGCGAATAAGCCTAGATTCTCTATGGTTATAATTATCAAATGTTAAACTGATATTCAATAAAAAAAAACATTCATACGCTAAACGAACGCATTGATGTTGGTAGATGGTAGGCAACTAAAAAATACGCGAGACTGGAAACATCGATAGCATGCCATAAGTCCCAATATATCGATATTAATGAAAGTATACTTTTTTAATCAATGACGTAAATAGACAGAAGGGAGATTGTAACGATGTGAGAACGGTGTTACCAAAAGTAGGTCATGTGGCAACCCATATATCCGCTCAGTATACATGTATAAATATTGTATACATTAATGATGCTCTCAGTGGATTTAATTATTGTAAAATGGTTCAACAAACCCTTTATCGGCAGACTATATAGCAAAACGTCCATTAGGCATGCGATAATACTATTAAACGAACATATTCCTAATGGGCGACCATTCATAGATAGCCAGCTCAATACCTCTTAAGTAGGTTAGTCACTCATGCGAAATGATTATAAACTGACATAACCATGTCAAACCAAAAATATCTCCATCTGAAAACTATCTCGTTAACACTGATGGAACGAAATGACATGTTAGAGGTGCAAGCTGCCTATTATATTACAAACAAAACAGACCATAGCATGAAGAATTTAAGTTAAATGGATATAATAATTGTCTAGCCTTCAGCACCAGTGCACTTACCTTGTTTCTTTACAGGCATTGTCCTTTTTATTGTTAGATTTTGTTGTTCTCCTTTTGTATGAATATGTACTTACGTATAAGTATGTACACAAAATACACGCGATTTATGTTTTCTTTAATTACACTAGATATTTTCGAGGTGCCTATGTCGAGTAATTTTTGTGGATTTATACGTTTCTATTTATTTATTCCGTTTTTTTTTGTGTAGTTTTTCTTCTATAAATAAACAATTAATTATTAACTTGCTCTCTGGCTAGTGCCAAGCCTTTTTAAACGTTCGGCGGAGAAGATAATTTCGTTCTGTTGTTAGGTAATATTATTTACTAGGAAAACACATTTGTACCACTTTTAATATCGCGTTTACTTAAATTGTTTAGAATCTGTTTAAAGCGCACGTTATATAGGAGATTTTCTTTTTTGCCACTGACATTCAAAAAGAAAGAAAGTTGCCTTCAATTAAAAATATATCTATGCACTTATTGGAATAAAATATGTTTTATTACTGGTTTGTAAATGATTAAGAAAGAAAACAATTTAATTCACAAATATTTGACAGCACGATTGGTATATACGGTATTATAGCAGTTTAACGAAAGAAAAACATAATTATTACTGTTTCACGAGATGAATATTGACGGACAAAAAATCGCATTAAAGCTCGAAATACCGAGTATTTGTATCTACACATGAAGAAAATTGCAAAACTTTAGTTTTCTCCTCACGCGAGAAAATGATACACCGCTTTCGGTGCTGCCGTCTGTGTTCGTACTCAGAAATATTAGGATAGATTGAGATGGAGAGATATGGTTCAATATTCGCGCATACAGCGTACAGTGACTCAGAAGGTATGATGATATTTCGTAGACTGATTAATATCCTTTGGTCGTTGATAACGTTGCATTTCTGCACTTGAAATGAGAACGCTTTTGAGTCGATGTATACGTACGTAATATGCATAGGTATCCTCACAAATTTTGCGACTGATTGGCGCCCAACGATAGACAATTTAAGTGAATAAGCAATGAAAACAGTTGTTTCCCAGCGGTAGATATTACGTTATGATACTAAGCTTGCAAGGAATTTGAATACACTAGATTTCACACACAATCAGCTGTTTCCTACAGGATACGCAATCAAATGGAGGATTGTTTTTTTTTTTTTAAATCTTGTATTTGAGTTAAATCTGTTACCCAAATTATATTGTCTCAGCGTTTTGCTTCACTATACAATCTGTGAATCGCCGTACTTGCACACGTTTAAAAATGCGAGATGAGAGAGAACTTTAAAAGGACTAACAAACAATCTACGATGGGGATTTCTAGGTTAGAAACTTCCCCTTGATCTGGATTCCACTGACTTGACTACGTCATATAGGACATTGGTAGAGAATTTGAATTTATTATCGCTGCCCTCTTTTACGCTCTTTAGTCTCTGTTTTGCACTGTTGTTTTTTATTTTTCAATTTTGAGAACACATGGGAGCGAGAGAGACAATATCCCTCGTCAAGGTAAGTTTGGTCGTATGGTTAATATGCGCATGCTAAAGTTCAGGCTGTTCAAGTTCCCTAAAAATAATATCTAGCTTGCTGCCAATAATAACAAAAGTACACTGATAAAAAATGAGTATTTTGTGTGACCAAAAACACGTACTGTGTGTCTCAGGAGGAGAAAATATTAATCTGAGTGTATACATTGTACATTTATAAGCTGAATGTCATCACTTTTACATATTGCCGAACAGAATCGACCGGTCGACAACCTTATGTACATATATATATGTAGGTATGATCTTACACGCGGGAGTGGATTTTATTAAAAGAAAAAAGAAGAAGGAAAAAGCTCCTATTTACTAACCCTTTCTCGGCCATGGTCAGAGTCTAATCTTTCCAATAGGTTTTTGCATTCAATTGAATTTCTGCCTATGCCTTACACTTGTTTGGTTTGTTTCTTATTATAATCATGGTCACACAGAACGAAATTTCTTTCAAACAATTTGTTTCGAATCTATGGAACAGCCAAGTGTCTGCAATTATCTACTCGCATGCAGATACATGTGTGGAACAAATTTAGCCTCGGAATTATTGTACATCTCAGCAAGTTTAGATTTTTTTTTTGTATTTTTACACAGACAGCGAATTCTTTCTTTTTTTATGTTAAAAGAAATACATATTTTTTATTGTATATTATGCGCGAACTTAGGATGATGTATATTTTCATGCATGGGAAAATCATCCCTAATTTGGGTAAACTTGAACATTTTATCCTATATGGGGGTGGGTTGATAGGTTATGCTTATAATCACTTTTTCTATTCACTGCAACCAAGGGGAAACAAGTTTCTATAGCGAAAAGTTGACAAAAGGTACCTTTACTGCATTATTAATCTAACGAAAAATTAGTTTCTTTATTTAAATTTATATTCTTTTTGATAAAAAGGTTAAAGCGCGTGCACTATAACGTGACGACACACCGACGTCTCGATATTTACTTATCCTCAATCGTCGAGGGTAATATTCTCTTCGTAGTCCTCGGTTGCGCTACATTTATGTCGAGAAGAGAGAAAAAGCATGCCGCCCGACACCGCCATCCGACGTACATACCTACAATACATTAGAATATTATAGAGGTATATTTGTTATCTGGATCTATTCAGTTTGTTTCACGAGAAGAGCAATGTGTATGAACGTATATACAAAAGTGATGTTGAATTGAATATAAAATGCATTTTTGGTTTATCTTTCTTGGCTAACATTTGCAATGATGACATTGGTGAAATCTTGCGCAATAGTTAGTGGGCTGTTTTTTTAAGAGTGGTACTCAAAGAGAAATAAACTTTTGAATGCAATCGACAGTCACCTCGACTCTACTTATCTACAAAAAAATTAATAAAATGCGTTTAATATATTATATGTGTGTACCATAATATGGATGCAATGAAATATTCCATATTATAAAATATGGAGATGGTTACTTTAAGTACACTCACTATAAGAGAAATTTCAATGCCTGTGAAGCAAAATATATAATTTGGTACTAACCACCTCTCATTAAAAGCCGACAGAACATAATTTCAGATATTCAATTCATAAACATTCAAAATAAATATATTTCAAGTGACTACTTACGGAATTGTTTATTTTCTTAATTCAGAGATTGCCACAATAAATATTGAAGTGAAATGTCATTAATTTTTTAGCAGATATACAATTTGAATTGAGAGGAGAGCAATACATTTACGGTACATTTGTCTTCGATTTCAAAATAAATTGACAGCAAAATGACAGCTATCTGGTGTTTATAGTATGCTATAGATGGTATGCGATAAAAGCATGCTTCTATCGCAAACTATGGAAATAAGGCTGCTATAACGTTCTCTACTTGTGATATTGAAAGCATGCTCTATCGCACACTCTGAACTCATCGCAAGTGGAGACAAAAGTTAGAAAGAAATTCTACAACAGATTTGTGCCAACCCTTCATTATCTAATTCTCAATAGTAAAAATTTATTTGAAAAACAGTACTGACATATATGCTTTCTTTCCATTGACATACGTAGTTATGCCGAATTCACAATGTCGCGTTAACGCGCGCTTGCGTTTGACAGATTATGTAGAAACAAAGCGTTCATATGCTGCCACACAAAATACAACTTCAGGCGTTGGATCGACTTTATACCATGTTCCCACCAACGTGATTTAGCCAAAGTGATTTATGAATCACGAAAGGCGTCTCCACCGAACTTTAAGTATTTAAGTGTAACATTCACGTTCACTTTGACATTAGGTGGCCAACTTACAATACCTATCGTAACTATTAAAGTGCAAAATGAAAATTACCTACATCAATTTAAAAGTTAAAATGAGTTCAAATGCTTTGCAAATATTTTCCATCTATCACAAAAAAGCCAAAAATGATATAAGCATTTTACTCTCTGCATTTTCAACCAGAAGAAATGTTCTCCGAATAAAGCATACAAGGAATGACGTTAATAACAGGTATGTTTGATTTTATTTTTTTTAGTTCTATTTTATATGTGTGTATGTTCGATTCTATTTGTGTATGTTCGATTTTATTTTGTGTGGATTTACGATATTAGGTGTAACACCAGATAGTTATTTTTTTTGTACTTTCAGTTTTTTTGCCATACCTGCCAAGAAAAAAAACAATTTTTCATTGTATGAATTAATGAAAATATCAAAAACTCGTCGAAACACGAACAAAATTAGAAAATTGAATTTGAAATAATTTTTTTGACAGTTTTCTTTTTTTTTAGTTTGCTGAATAAATTGCTGAAGTTAATAACAGATATGTTCGATTTTATTTTGTGTGGATTTGCGATGACAGCGACGTAATTAAAATGTAAACACATAAAAATCACAAAAATGTTTGATAAATCACGTAATTTATGAGATGATTTAGCTAAATCACGTTGGTTGGAACATGGTATTACTTTTCTATTTTTTCTTTTTATAATCAAGCTTAGTGTAAAGATGTCAAACGAAATTGCTGCCAATTATGTCAGAAATATTTCACTCTACTATAATCGAGAACAAATCGAAACCTTAATCAAACAAACATCTTGAATAGGTCAGAGAAGAGTTTTTTATTTTTAAACAAACAGTACTAGTTCCATTAGCAACGGAACACTTGCAAACGAAACATAGATTTCTCTTTTATGTCAATGTCAATGTACAAGTGACAGTCACGCATTTTTTCGGTTTCTGAAAAGTTATTGAGAATATATTTGCATTAAACAAAGTAAAATAAATGGTGGTCCAAGAAGCGGGGAATGCGAATAAAGAAATGGCTGCAACCAAGCCAACGTTCCCTCGTTTATTTAATAAAATTGTTCTGACACTTGAGAACAGCCTAATTGCAGAGATCAAATTAGAGGCCACGCCATCTCATGTCGACGGCTTGGACAAAGAGACCGAAAAAGATCTAAGAATTCTAGGATGTGAACTTATACAGACGGCAGGAATTCTCCTTAATCTGCCACAGGTGGCAATGGCTACCGGACAGGTAATATTTCAAAGGTTTTTCTACTCGAAAAGCTTTGTGCGTCACAACATGGAAACTGTGGCCATGAGTTGCATCTGTCTCGCGTCCAAAATTGAAGAAGCTCCACGTCGGATTCGTGATGTTATCAATGTGTTTCATCATATTAAACAAGTCCGTGTTCAGAAGTAAGTTCAACGTTTTTATTTATATAGTGGGATACATGCTTTAATCAAATGATTATTTACAGGGACATAACACCAATCATTCTCGATCAGTTTTACACTAATCTCAAGAATCAAGTAATAAAAGCTGAACGACGAGTTTTAAAGGAACTAGGATTCTGTGTTCATGTCAAGCATCCCCATAAGCTGATTGTGATGTACTTACAAGTGTTAAAGTACGAGAAACACGAGAAACTGATGCAGATATCATGGAATTTTATGAACGACTCATTGCGAACGGACGTGTTTATGCGGTATCAGCCGGAGACGATCGCTTGCGCGTGTATTTATCTGAGCGCCAGAAAGTTGGCTATTCCTCTGCCAGTAAATCCGTCGTGGTATGGCATCTTCAAGGTGTCGGAAGAGGACATCACAGATATATGCTTTCGCATTATGGAACTTTACAAAAGACCAAAGGTAATTTTACAATATATTCTATGTTAGTCCAAACTTATTCTGTTGTCTAAATTCCAGCCCAATGTAGAGAAACTCGAAAGTGCTGTAGAAGAGTTAAAAAAGCGGTACATGGAATCGCGCAACAAAAAGCAAGAACAAAACACTCCACCTGCTGTTACTACAGTGGATCGCAACAACACTTCTCACAATGCATGGGGTGGTTTCATACAGCGCACCATTCCTTTGCCAGTGGCCTCGGATGCAAAGTCGCCCGACAAGCGATCCCGTTCTCGATCAAGAAGTCGCTCAAGAAGCCGATCTAAGAGTCACTCGCGGTCGAGATCGCGCACCCCATCGGCAGATTACAAAAGTCGCTCGTCAAAGAAGGGCCACCATCGGTCCCGAACACCGGTGAAGAGCAACAAGAAAAAGTCGCGACACTACTCCCGATCACCATCCTCCTCCCCCCATTCTAAGCATCGAAAGAGGTACACAAATGAGTATATTCATAAATGTTATCATTTGCTAACTTGTATCATTTCACAGGAAGTCCTCTCGGGAACGCGAACGATCGGACTACTACTCCAGCATGGACAGAAAGGACCGCGACAAGTACAGAGATCGTGATCGTGATCGTCGCGAAAAAGACCGCTCCAAACACCACTCCAGATACTCAAGTGGTAGAGGATCCCGCAGTAGGGGTGCCAGTAACAAAAGGCGTGATCGGTCACGCGATAGAAAACGCTAATTTTGTAAACAGAAAGAAAATACAATCATAGTATACCCGATTTTATTTAACTCATTGTACCTAGCATTACAATCATTTATTTCACTATCTTTTTCAAATACCTTTTTTACACAAATTCGTTAAAAACAAAAAGAAAACAACTTTGGAAAACAAAACTGAAGTTGTTTGTAAACGAATAACCTATCACAGAGCAAAACAAAACCAAAGAAAAAAAGTTAATCTTTGCGTTAGAAATGAGATGTCAGAGATGTCAATCCGATTGCACTGCCTGCATTTTAACCAGCCAATGTTCTGTGGGTTTCATTCATTTTGAAATAGAATACAGAATATCCATGCTAAAAGCTGGGCAATGGAATCACAGTTATTGCTTTGGGGTTTTACAATGTGACACGATAGGCAGCAAGTGTAACTTGCGGATGATCCAAGTCCACATCTCGAAATTCATCAGTGAACGTCAGAATGTAGAAACAAAATATTGTGGCGATTATCCATTCAGATATGGAACTAACTACATGGAAGTGCCATCCACCGTCAGAAGGGTACCTGAAATCGAAAAAAAAAATGATAACAAATACAGAGCTTTAAAATGACAGCTATGTCTCGATATCAGCCGGTTGTTGTCTTTCGGAGAACTGATTTCTGGGATCTTTCTTTGATGGACTAATCCACAAAAGATTTGTTCTCTCAAAATGAGAAGAGCCTGCTCCGTTCACGGCTGAATTTATTGCCAATTAAAAATTGCTGCCGATAGAGTATCGAATCTTTTGACCATTGCCTGTATTTTGGACAAATGTTGGCCTTGCTAAATTTATGTACACAAATAAATAATAAACATACCATTTGCGAGGGTTTGTACCCCTAAAGAGGATATGCGACATTATCCCAGTCACCGCCAATAGAATGAAAAGAATTGTACAACAAACAGCCATACCCAGCCTCAGATGTGCTCTTAGCTTTGTCCCAGCCATCGGTTGCAGCATATACGACATACAGGCCTTGAAATACACAACACCAAATTATAAATATCGAACATACACTTAGTGGAGTCTTTACACCCACCTGCATCCAAAAGTACAGCGTGCCAAAACCAAAACAGAAAAATGCTCCGATAAAATGAACGATTCGAACATTGGTCTCCTGAAAGTTAGCAACTATGCTGATACCAAGACAAGATGCCACCCCAAACCAAACAGATAGTTTACTATATTTCAATAATGAATTCCCAATATCGGGATGATGGCCATACAATTCGAGTACTTGACGATATCTTATGTATATGGTGATTCCCACTGTTTAGATAAAAAAAACAACAATGACTCATAAAGATAACTGCACTTATGCACTATAGATAATAAAAATGTCCGGTTTTACTCACAAAGCACTGCACCGATATTCATGAGTTGTCCGAACACGCAACTTTCGGGGGAGTATGTTGCCGCATCGCTAATGTAGGGCACCGTTGGCACAACATGTCCTTGCAAAACCGCTGCGATGTAGCTGCAAAAATCACATAAGCACGAATTTAAGTGCGACGCACGCGAGGTTCTTCAATGGGATCTTACCATCCAATAAAAGAGACTTGGAAGACAAAAAACACCGAAACTGGAATAAGATACACAATAGACATATTAAACGATAGATATTTGTCCAAAACGTTTAACAAAATGAGTAAACTCTGAGTAGGTAACTTTTCAGGTTATTTTTTTTTTGTTTTCGTTTTTAATTTTTTGACAATAAAAAAATTACTAACAGCTAACCGTAAAGCATAGAATTTAAGTTGCATACACAATACTCTACTAGTTGTAAGGAGCGAAATGGTGTAGCGCCATAGAATAGGGGACGTTCGGAACTAGGTCTAATCTAAAAAATCTAAATCTGGCAACTACTGGCTGGAGTTATTTGTTTTCAATTTAAGATTTTCAGATGTTCCTTTAATGTCGTTTTTCATTGGGACCACCAAAAATCTTTTTCAGATCTCAGATTTTATGCGGCTCATGGAACTGCAACGAAATTGATCTGCTTTTGTAAATGGATTAGTGCGTTATTTGATAACAATATCAGCTGTTCAAATTGCATTTTTTTTTGGTAAAATCAACCATGGAAATCGATTTGAAAAATGTTTCCTCTGTTGTAGATACAAATGGAGTAGTTTCGGTAATTCGTAGTTTCCAGATGATGAGGAAAACAATGAAGATAATAAATCCTCCAAAACTATGTCCATTGCTGTTTATATATTTCTTTATTTTGGTTTTCACGGAACTTTGCACATCTGTTTTAAAACAAACTTCTTTAAATGACGTAAAACAGCTGTGCTGTATTTGTGGTAGTATGTGTAAATCTGAAAAAATATCGAGATTTGCGAAAAGTGATCCGAATCAAAAAAAAGATTGATTTTTTTCCCAATGGAACGCGAAAAGTTATTTAGATCAAAAAAAAGATTGATTTTTTTGTCCCCATGGAAAACGACATAAGATTTCAGAGTTTACATTCTGGTACGTGTTTTAAAAGTCAACTTTTCTTAAATTCTAGTTTTATGTTGATATCCATTGCAGCGGCCAAATGTAGGTAAGTTTTTTTCTATTTCTTACAAACTTGTCGTGTAAAAACGTAAGTAATAATACACTTTAAAGTTTGACAAATGAAAAATGTTTTGGTGTTACTCTGAACTGGAAGTGTTTTTTTTTTTCTGCCAATGAAACATGAAATCTGACAAGCAGCTGTTTTTGAAAACAGGAAAACTGTTCTGAATCGGAAAAAATGGTTCAATGAGAATGTCATTAAAGAAGAAGTACAAATCTATGCCTAGCTTCTCGCAAACATTAGTATATAAAGTGTAAGACTGAAAAGTTTTTGTTTGTCGTTTTCCATTGGGACCACCAAAAATCTTTTTCATATATCTCCGATTTTTAGGTATGGCATTTATTTAGCCCAGAAAAATTATGTGATTCACTGTAATGTTAGCTTTTTTTTAAAAAGCAAGAATACGATGACAAAAAATATGATTTTGCACCATGTCTTGCTGATATTTTTATTTTCCCATTTAAAGTCTACTACTTGAAGCTGAAAGAACGAGTTTTAAGTCCTTCCGCCTCGGAAGTATCTTTCATGGCGGTACAGATTTAGACTACAGAAGCATCTAACGCTTCCTTTAAATGGACGCGTTTTAATTTGTAAAAGGCTCTAGCACAAATTCAATCATAGGTACATGCTTCAGTGATCGAACTACACTACCGCCCACAGAAACTGGGAGAAATATTTAAAGTTATACTAATACAAACAGAATAGCTTAGCAATACGATTTCTCATGATCGTTCTTTATTAAGAATACCATTTGTTGTCTACAATTTCAAATTTAAAGTCATAAAATAGAATCTAATGAGCATTAAATCCAATTCCTTCACACTTCAAATAAAAAGTACCAGGGCTCACTCCTTCAGATGTTTCAAACTTAACGCCCGTCAGCAACTCAGCTATATGAATAGCAGTTCGCGTATGCATTGTCACCTCTCCAGTTTGTATTGTACTTTTCCCTTCGGCAAGAGCCATATAAATAATAAGCTGATCCTGAACGAACTGATCTGTGCACTGCTTGTTCTGCAGACAACTTATCAATTCCTTTGCCGCATTACCACCAACAATCCATGGGGACACTTTACGATCTCCCAGGGCAGAAGATCCAAGAACGCAACCAGTTGAAGTTGATGCACCAAGAATTATTCCGGAAGCGGAACCCCTTCCCATTTCTGGACTCTCCTTGTATGCTTCAATATTGATTTGGTCGTGCGGACATATATTTCGAACGACTTCGAGAGCTCCATTTTTCATTTCTTCCGCAAAATTAGGGGGAAGAACTCCAGCTACGTAGCTCCAACCGAATATATCACAAATATTTCCAAACTCGATATTTTCAATCGCATTTAGCTTTTTCACAGGCGGTATTGTAAAGAGACAATGACCACCACCCTTGGGGTAGTAACCCCTTCGGAGAAGCTCAAAATCAAAAGTAGCTCCAAACTTTTCGAGATTCGGCCTAAGGATCTCGGTTATAAAATCCACCTGCGGTGCCATAGCAGCGTTAGTGCCACCTTTAACCTCCAATTGAGATGGATTCTTTCCATAGAGCAACACGGGCAGTGCTATCTGAAGCAGGAGCGAAATGCTAGCAGCAGTCTTTGTATCTAGAAAGTATTTGCCCGATTGTATCTCACCTGGGTAAAATTCAATCATTGTTGATCCAATAGAGTTTCCCAATACCTTTCCCTTTGTAATCTCTTGAAGTAAGTTGAGGCCGTAGAAATGCTGAGTTGCTAGACCTGGTCTTGGACGTCTAGCCCGAATTTGAGTCACTCTAATAGGGCGTCGCAGAATGCAACTTAAGCTCAATGCATTGCGTAATATTTGGCCACCACCTTCGAGAACACTTCCATCGATCTGCAGAAGGTCCATTGAAATTATAAATCAGAGTTCTTTATGTACAACGTCCGCCGGCTATGGTATCCTTGTCGGCTTTTGCACTTGCTTGTGAAATAACTAATCAATTTTGTAGACATCACATTATGGCTTTGTTCTCATAAGCGATTTGTTTTGTATATGCTATGTCGACTACGGTCTGTGACGTCACTTCGTACAATAAAACAAAAATGGGGAAGTTCAATTTGCAGCGTTCAGTACACGAATTAAGCTTTTATTTTTTTTGTTTCATTTCGTTTACATAAGGCGATTTGTCCCAAATAATAGGTTCTTTCGCGTACGCGGTTTAAATCAATCGCACAGTCTATACACGTTCTCATCAAAAATTACAGAAAAAGAGAAAATTAACAAACTAACGAGTAACGAACCTTTTCTAATCTAAATCGATGACTTAATTGCTTGGTTGAGAACAACATTATGACATCGTTCTGTTGTTGCAAACCAAAAAGGTTGGTTAAGGTTAAGATAAGAGACTTGTAAATTAAAAAGCTCTTAAATCGATTGATTTGATTTTGTCGTGTCTTTTCCATTGATAAGCTTCTTTGAGTTTTAGGTCCGTTTCGGTACCAATATTTAGATTTGTTATTGGTACAATATTTCCGGATAATCATAAAGACACCAATAATTATTAAACAGCAGATTTATGCATTTATTACGTGTTATTCTTTTATAAAATACAACAAAATGAAATATTTCGCTGAATATACCCATATGTTATCGCAAAAAGTTCTTAGTCAAAAGCAGAGATGAATGAATAAAATGAATGGCAAGAGGGGTAGGTATTCTGACGTTTCGATAAAATCCATGGAAAATGAAAAGTCAGCTGACTCGGTAGGCGAAATGGCACCAAAAAATGAAAATAATCCAAATCCTAACAAAACCTATGAGCCTGCCAATGAAATTGACGAATCGGATCTAGCAGGTTAGTAAAATTGCATATCAAGCTCAAAATGACCATTATTTACATTTCCAGAGATGGAGTCCGTAAACGAAAGTCTCGACGAATTAAGCTCTGCACTTGATTTCATTGAACAACGTACCGATAATATTATGGCTCAACTAAAGGAACTTCTTCATTCCAATCGGGAAATCCGACAGTCATTAGCTGAGGAGAACAACAGCAAACGTGTCGACATTGAGCCGAAACAAATATAATAACAGTTTGGTTGTAGTTGTATATTGAACAAAGAAAGAAACAGTATTGAATAATCTAACTATTGAGGATTTTTTTAGTAGAAACTGTAAAAAGCTTCCGATTGATGTTCTTTAGTTTCTTTATTTCCTTTCGCAGCGTATCAATTTCTTCGGTGCTTGTGCCTAGAAGCACATTGGCTGCTTTTGGAGCTGGCTGTTGCGCAAATTGTTCAAAATGTACCCCATCTTCCTCATCATTGTCCATGTCTACAAGAACTTCGACTATATGTGACTCGTCCGATTCAGTCGAATCCATCATACGTTTGAGATTGTTAGAGAATGGGTTCAAGAATGTGTGTTCGGGATGAAATACACTTTGCCTTATTAAAGTGAGCAGTATATTTGTAATGGGACCCTTGTGTGCCAGAGATCTGATAAGTTGTTTGCTTGGAATATGCCATACATGTACTTGACCATCTTGGCCTCCTGATACCAAAGTTTCCCCATCGACGGATAGTGTTATGCATGTAACGGCGCCTGTATGCCCCAAGTACTTGCTCACATTTTCTTTCACCACATGATATTCCTGAAAGAGTTTTTTTTTTATTAACGTGCTTTTAAAACTTGCATTTGAATTTTCCTACCTTGGTCCTGGGCAGTGATTTAATGTGAAATTCGTATATCAAACCGTCCGTTGTCCCCACATGTACTGATGTCTCCAAAATGTTTGATGCAACACAACTCAGACTTTCGGTAAACACAACATTCAGCAACAGCGTTCCCGAACTTAGATCATACACTTTGCAGGTTCGGTCTAATGAAACTGAATACATGTAGGAGCGTATACCACCACTTCCAATGTGCACATCCGTAACAGAAAGTCCATGATCGTTGAAAGCGTATAAGGGTTCCTCTCGGTTATCTCCCTTAGAAACAACTTGAGCTAAATTCCACACTAAAACGCCGCCATCCAAGCCGGCTGACACAAAGTGCGACCCATCATCGGTGAATTTTATACAAGTTATGGCTTGGTAGTGCTTGGACAGGTTAGCCAACATTCGGCCAGAGCTTATTTGCCAAACATATACGGTCTCTGCGATTCCCGCTACCAGGAAGTTTCCATCTGGACTGATAGCAAGAGCGTTAGGTTTGCCGGGTGCAACAAACCTTACAGATGAAATCTGTTCTTGGCTGTTGATTGGCCAGACATGGAATAACGGTTTGGTACTATTCGCACTGACTACATAGTTTTTGCCCACAAAGCAGAGACCTTTGGGATTTACTGAGCCGCCACCCTTGTATGTCATTAGACTAGTAGCAGTCTTGTAGTCCCAGGAGCAGCATGACCATTGTTGTTCACTTTGATCACTTGTAAAAAGTACTTCTAGTACATCGCCCATTTTAATAACTTAAGATTTGTTGATCGTATAATAATTTGATTATAAACTTTTTTAATTCCCCTTTAGCTTGTGTAGGGTCAAATAAAATATTTAAATGAAGTGGGGTAGATCCAGCATGTGAATATTTGACAGTAAAAAGAAGTATAATCAGAGAAAAACTATGCAAGAGATACCTACCAATACCAACCACATGCAGAAATGACCGTTCATTGCCTGATAGAGCTGTTTGATTTTTTTTTAATTTTCTTATGGGTTGGGGGGTTTTACTCTTGAACTTAATTCAGTTTTTGGCGTATAGGAAAACAGTCTTACAATAATTTTAAAAGAAAGTATTTGGTGTCTGAACAATCCACAGAAGCACAATAACTTCAATTATTATGTTCTGTGGTGTCGCAGAATTCTGAAATCGAAAAGTCCCATTCAAAAACGTCTTACAAATTTGTATTCTTTTACCACGTTTGGAAGTGAAAAGGAACATTTGTCAAAACTATTTAAATCTACACATTTTTATAGGAGAAATAAACTTTTTATAGGAGAAAACCTAAACTGTAAATTGATTTATTTTTTGTATGATTTATGGAGTCATATATTTACTGCATTCAAAAGTAGACAACCTACTATGTACCTACCTACCACCAATTCCTACATCAAACCCCAGCGAATATATTTCGTGCGCTTCAGCTACCCCTTTTACCTTTAAGTCAAACGGGTCTCCTCAATTTGGTAAACACATGGCGCGCATGACGTTTCAATTTATAAACAAATGACAATGAGGTGACATATTTTGTGTGTTTAGTTTATTAAATAAAATATTTTGTGGAAGTAGTTTTCCACCATCTTTAAACCTTAGCGATCGAGTGAACAACTGCAACTCATAGCATTTTACCCTCTTACATTTTACCTTTATTAATCATGAACGATGGAAGTGCAATTTTATCACTACCGCAGAAAAGGTACTACCGTCAGCGAGCTCATTCTAATCCCATAGCCGATCATTGTTTTGACTAGTAAGTTCCCAAAGTATTATGTACAATACCCGAAGTTTACCGACATATTTTCGTAGTCCATCACGCCCTGAAGAATTCAATTGGAGCCAACTGTACCCAAACATAAACTCCTGTCAAGTAGAGTTTGCGGACATAGGATGCGGGTATGGTGGATTCTTGGTTACACTTGGTGAAATGTTTCCAGATAAATACGCCCTCGGCATGGAGATCAGAGTAAAAGTGTCTGACTATGTGATGGATAGGATTAAAGCGCTGCGAGTCCTCAATCCGGGGAGCTATGAAAATATTGCTTGTATACGAACAAACGCCATGAAATATTTACCAAATTATTTCAAAAAAGCGCAGCTATCCAAAATGTTCTTTCTATACCCCGATCCACATTTTAAGAAGGCGAAGCATAAGTGGCGAATCATTAATAATGCTTTGTTATCAGAATATGCGTATGTGTTAAAGAAAGGAGTAAGTTGTCCTGCATTTGTAAGGAAATTCTAGATCTAATTCGTTTTAATTTAGGGTTTAGTTTACACTATAACAGATGTTGAGGACTTACACAAATGGATGGTGATGCATCTTGCGGAACATCCACTTTTCGAACGACTATCCGACGAAGAAACGGTAAGAATCGAGTCGCTTTCAGTATTATTTAAACAAAATACTTCTGTATTCTATAGAAATTGGATCCAATCACACCGAAGCTCTACCAAAGCAGTGAGGAAGGCGCAAAAGTAGTTCGAAACAAAGGGGAGCACTTTGTAGCAATATTTCGACGCGTATAATACACAAAATGTTATTGCAAAATGCTTATAGCATTTTTATGCACTTTAGAATTGTTGGTATTGTATTTAAATAAAATTTATTACACTTATGACTTGTATTGTTTTTTTCCAAATGATAGGTAGATATATAATTGAAATTCAACAATGGAATACCAACACCTGTCCAAAGAGTTAAAAGCCTTTATTTTAGCAAAAAAATCAATTTAATTTAGCTGAATATCATGGCAGAGTTGCTTTTATTTAGAACATAAGCACATTGAATAGAGCAGTAGTTTGATACGGACCGGGAAAAATAAACAATGATTGTATTAATTTAGATCTAGGTTATGGTGATGCTTTACGGGACGTGGATTTTCGTCCAAATTTATAATCATGATTGCTACCGTTAAATAAGTAAATAGTTGACCCAACATATGAATTAGGAAACCAGGCATACTAGGCACTTCTCATAAACAATTGTAGGTACATGCTTGTTTTTTTTTTTCTTTAAAAGCACCTGCCAAAACAACATTCTCTGCATAGTTAGGTACTATGTGTATACTAGCATCGGTAATTTTGAAGTAAAATCTTCTTTATTACAGGACCTATACCTAGGTATATTAGGTATACCTACCTATATCAACCAACCTTATTTTTATTTTCATTTAATGGAAGTCATGAGGCTCACTCCGATATATTTAAACAAACAGATTTAAAGATAAGCTCAACTTTGAAATGTTCTCATAAAAAAAAGAATGACGGTTGCCTGACAGGCACCACATAATGACAACAAATATCGCTAAAATTTACTTAAATTGGTTTGGTTTTTGTTTACAGTTTTGTTGGTTTGGCTTCGAATTCGAATATTTTGCCACCGGCAAGTTTTGGAGTTAGACTAGTTTTGTTTATAAACACAGCTGTGTTCAACATAAACGCTTTAATCGACTTCACGATTTGCTTTTAATCTTTTCACCATGGACGATGGAAGTTTGTTCGAACATAGAAATAATGTAATCCACTATATACTAAACAACAGTTGCAGTAAATTCCCACTTAAGAAATCTGATATTATTACTCGAGCATTAAATGGGAATAAAGTATTACTAAGCACTGTACTGCCCGAAGTAACTGCAGCACTTGATAATGTGAGTATAAAAGCAATATTGTAAAATAACAAGCCCAATATAAAATATCTTGCAGACCTATGGAGTCTTACTGAAAGCTGTTCCCGAAACAAAAAGTGGAGAGCTGTACATATGCGTTTCAAAATTCTCAGCTATTTCCAGCATCGAATTCAACGAAACCCAGCGTTCGCATATAACACTCTTGTTCTTGGTGCTGTCATATATTTTTATGAAGGGAATACCAATTTCAGAAGGTAAGAAATAGTTTGAAATTATGGGATTCGCTTGGACTTCATCTACAACTAGACTCGGCGATAAAGGTTGTAGTACGTAACCCTTTTGTTGACAATTTCTGACTTGTCATTTGGGTACTGTATGAAAGTAAATTACAAATAAATTTGGAATATGGAACAAACGAACGAAAATCTCTTAGGGCCGTTTGCTCATACGACTCTTAACGATTTAAGTTCTACTTAAATACTTATAGGCTACTTTTTAGGGCATAAACTGTCACAAGAGTTTATGTGGCACTTAATTCGCTAAGAGTCGTTTCAGCAAACGGCCCTTAACTATTAAAGTCCAGCATATATTTGGCAATCACAATCTAAAGGACATTTTTGCGCTTTGCACTCACTCCATATTTAAGTTTTTTGTCTACTTTGAACTGCTTAAATTGATTTCTTATAGAATGCTTGGAAGAGTTCCTCAAAGGTCTACGGATCTTTTTTGATAGAACACACGAGTATTTCGGATCGAATTTGAAAAAGCTTATTACAGAGACGTTCGTCAAACAGCTGTACCTGAAAAAAACAAAATCTGATTCGGATGCAGCCGAAAGCATGTAATTTACGATACACATATTCGGTATTCTTGTTTTTAAAATCTACGTCTTATAGGTATCTTTATTCATGGGGATTCCGCAGTACAGTTGAATTTCCACAGAGCGATGTTCTAGAAGCTGTTTCCAAGGTATGAAATATCATTTTTCTTCTAATTTTTAATTGTACCTATTTCTGTTTCCTTTTTTAGTTGCTCAATAAGCCAGCAAAACACTTTGTTATGCAATACACTCAAGTGCATCCCCCAGAAGTTTCTACTGAATAGACTTGTTTCCACTATACCAAAGCATTTACTTTGTTTTTGTTTTAAATAATAGTCAATAAACTTAAAAATACCATGGTTATTGTAGTAAGATTTCATCGGATTTTTCTCTGCATTTGCTTCCTGAACGAATAGCACTACATTCAGAATGGTTTTGTGGTGCGATATCGTGCTGCAAAGTTTAGGGCAGGTGTCAACACGAAATGCTTGGCTTTTACTTATCCGTTCAGTTATAGTTCTGAGCATCCTTACCTTACCCCCAATAATTGAATTACATTTTTTCCAAATACTTTCTCTGATCGCAGGAGTGCGTCACAGTTGTGAAAGTGAAGAAAAAAATGACAGAATTGTGGACTTAAATTGAATTGCCTTACCCGAATTTTAATAGAGTAGATGCTTGCAGTGTTTGGAACACATCTACAAGGCACACTTAAGATAAATGGAAATAGGATGGTGTAAACTTAGGTAAGCCTTCAAAAAGGACGAAAATCCAGTGAAATGATTGAAAAGGGACACTAGTCCCATTAAAGGTTAATTGGCTTATGCCGTATATCCCATGGAATCCTATCTCTCACCTAAGACTTGTTTTTGCAATGATTTGTTTATAAAGTTTTTTCCAGTACACAAATAAATAAATTAATTTAGATAAAAAAAATCCCGATTCAACTAAGAAACTTGTAAAAACCTCGAAGCCGAAGTCACGGTAAAAACCACTCGAAGACATCTTTAGCAGCTAGTACTGTCACATTGCTAAATGATCCTTATGCGGCCAAACTGTCGGTCATAACAGACATTCGAGAAGAATATCAAAAAGCAAAAAACAAAAAAAAAACTCCAAACACTTTTAACACGATCGGCCGAAGAGTATGGAGAACGGAGGCGATATAAATGACGTTATTTATCGTACTCGATCGAACCTGCTGCTGGTGAATTAAATACAACCGGCAAGTATTGGTGGTGACTGTGGCTGGGCTGGCTCGACACTGTCTGGTGTGGTGTTGAGTTTAATTACTCAGTGTTCATCCAGATGCGGTACGGACCAAATCGTTTGCGGGCAACAGGTTGCGGTACGTTTACTCTATCGTCTATAGTGTACCCATAAAATACATTTTTGTTTGGTTTTTAATAAGCAGCGCTCTTGGCTGAACTCACTTGATTCGTGTTGTTAGTCCACAAGTTTACGTCGAGAATTAACGGAGATGAATTTTGTCAACTAGTTAACGACAAAAGAAAAAAGTGTGTGATTGCTGGAGATAAAAAGATTTCTGTCGTTCTAATACGTAGTGGTTGCTCGCATTTCATTGTACGTACTTTACTGAATATAAGTGTGTAAAATTTGATGGCTAGGCAAAAGGCAACGATCGGGTACTGCGATCTAATGAATACCAAAGGAATACAAATTGATTTGGATAAATAACGCCCACGTTCCGTGCACAGTTGCATATTGCTGCTGCTTCTGCTGCCTGCATCTATGCAGTTTCGTGTGCTGTGTCTGCGAATAGTGCGATCGCAGCTGGGTCGATATTGTTTTTGGAAATTCTTTGTTTAAAATCAATAGTGATATAAAAGTACATTTTATACTTGTGTGTATGTATGTCTTTTCTATCTGCCGCCTCGTCCTACGTAGTGCTACCTTCTCTACCTGTTGCGACTTTAACTGGTTTCGCTTGGTGCCCGACCATAAGTAATATAATCTTGCGCTTTTCTCCTCATACACTCATCACACCATCAAGTGTATGACCAAAACTAAACTGGAAATGCGAAGAGGTGAAGACCATCTAGGCAATCCAGGTAGACAGGCAAGTAGTTTGGTGCTGGAATCAAAGGAAAGGGGCGATTGCTGGTAAGGTTGAATGAGGTGGCAGACTGGCTGCAAGGAAAAAAGAAGCCCTTCTGTTCGCCAGGAAGTGGTGTTGCGGTTTTTTTTATCTTTCCTGCATAAAAGATGAGTTTCCGCTTTGAATTTGCCTTATGCCACAGTGTTTAGTTAAGGCGTCGGGCCACACTCGATATCGAATGTTTTATGACAAGTTAATAGCCGGCAATAAAACTTATAGCAAGTTCATCGAAGAGCTAACAAGGAAATTGATTTGTTTACACTTTACACACACATGAAATGTGACTTCACAGAATCACACCCGTAGTCACGGTCAGACTGATAAACTGTTTACATTATGTGGCAAGTGATTGGTATACTGCATTTACAGTTGAAATATGAATTTTCACGCCTTGTTCATGTTTAAAAATACCAAAAGTGAAACTGATATAAATTCGTGTACACATTTATAATCTCGGTCTCGACAACAAGTACGGTTTATTTATATTTTTACAAGTAAAAAAACTATTCGGGCTTCTTGTTTATTATACGCTTACCCAAGTACTTATACCAACAATGTGGCTTTGTTTGTTAGCTCTTGGCTAACGAATTTGCGTTTTATGCGACGCAGTATATTGTGCTAAGGAGTATACGAGTTTTATTATTATGTGCATAGGTACCTCTAATTCAAAAGCGTTTCTGAAATAGTTGACAGTTTTTGTTGTGATTGTGATAAAAAGCGATAACCAAAAATAGAACGCAGCTATATCATAATTTGCCCATAAAGGCGAAAGTATTATATTCTAAATAAATATGTATAGTTATTTACGGAGCTTACTAAGAAGTACATGTAACCAACGACTTGAGTCTCGTGGTTGGAATAAGATAAGTAAACAGTAAACATTAAATAAGGTAGGAAAGTAGTTTGCTTTGCAAATCTAAGACGATGTAAATTAAACACGCAGTGGTTTAGCGCAGAACTTGTGGGCGAGGTATCTCTGGTTCAGTCACTCGAAAAAAACACGCACATCTCTTAACGGGTATGCCAAAAAGTTGAACGTCATCCTTTGCTGGGTTAAATGGAAATTCCGTCAAAGCTGACAAATTGGATAGGCGAGTGCAATCGTCGTTTACAATTCCTCCACTTCCTCCTCCACCATTCCGATACACTTAGGATGAAGAGCTTTCGATAAACGATTCCTGGAACCAGTCCAAACTAATTTAGTAAAAGCTGGTTGGTCGAACTGATTTTTTAGATACAAGAGATCTCATGGCATGCTAACCAAAGGTTAGCTATTCCATATAAATTTTTGTAGCAGGTACCTACAGAGATAAAAGGGGACTACTGAGCATTTCTTATCGCTTATCAAAGGCTACAGTAGGTCAGTTCATTTCTTACGATGTATAATTGTCGAATTGGATATTTTTTTATTTAGAGTTGATAAACTTGGATTTTCCCTATGACCCCCGTAAGAATTTTATTTATGACACCTACACCGATTTGTTTTCTAATTCTGCAAGAACCGTTCTTTCGGAAAGAGGGAACCAGAGGACAGTCTTATAAAATAACTTTTGCAAAAGTGCTTTCGGCGGTGTGCCCAAAATTTGGTAACAAATAATTGACGATTTATCTAATGGGAAGAGGAACCTTCAATTCAAAGTAACATGTCCGATTAAGTGTGATTGGGAAAAAATCGCATTTTGAAATGCACTTGGAGTTTTGTCTGCATGCTTATTTTGTTTCTTGATGAACGAAGTTTGCCACAAATTTCACTATCAGATGAAATTTGATCCTTTTTGCTAAAAAAATGTAAAAATTAAGCCATACAGGCGCATAAGGTGTCTTTTCTCGCAGTTTATTTCTTGTAAAAATGACGATCAAAATATACATTATTAGTACTTCTCTTTTACAAGGCAAATCTGTAAGGTTTCAACTGCCTGGAAAACTGCCGAATCCAAATCTAATTTAGGTTCAAAAAAATGGTTATATGCAGCTAAGTTTCAATAAATATATTTTGTCCCAGTACCTATGCACTTGTTGCAACCACTAACAATATGCTGTAATTTTGTATCCCATATAACTTTGAATTTCCGTTTGTTTAAACTAGAACTACACTCCGCATAGAAAAATGAATCCCAATTGGCCATATGTGCTGTTTCTACTGTTCCTTGTATCTGTAACCTGCATACAATGCAGAAAACATGGAGAAGGTGGTCGCCATAAAAAAAAGGATCGCCATCACACCAACGATCAGGACGACGAAGATCTATCCTTATGGATCAATGAACAACAATTGCGGGTCCTTAGTGGTGAGTTGTAAATGCAAGTCGCTCGGTAGGAATTCAAATTCACGTAATCTTAAGGTTTCAGTATTAAGGTTTATGCTATACAAAATGGAAAAGTCTACACAGATCTGAGAGACCCAAATTTTAATCAATATCTACCCACTATACCGTCAGAGGTAAACTACGTGAACTTTACATGGAAGTCTGGCAACAAAAAGTACATGTATAACTTTGATCGTTTGATGTCGCTAGATGAAAGCATTCTAAAGTCACCAACAGTGTCCATTAAGACCAAAGGAAAAATACCGCACGATGAAAAAGGTATGAGAATCACTTGAACTGCAATGTTGTGTTATGTTTCCTTACTTCCTTCTCTCTCACACACACACAAATACACGTACTTGATGGGACAAGATTTTAGCATTTTTCTACCATGTACGGGGAACAACTCTGGAACAGCAATGTTTAGCATTGGCTTGCTGATACAAAATCGTAAAGGTAAACCGTTGGCGGGTACACCCCTTCGACTGCGTTTCAAAAAGGAATGCGCCCATAGAGGTGTGTATGATAGAACCGCTTCCAACCCACTAACATCCCAGCAAGGTAGTGTATATGCTTTATTTCTATTTGTTTTAAATTAAAAAAAAAAAATATGAAAACGACTCCTTCATTGTTTAGAGAGCCTATTGTAGGTATGCAACTGAGTAAAGTCATTTCCCAATATTTGTGACTAAAATGTGAACGAAATGCTTATATATGTTTCCGCTTGTATCCCGAAAAATGCTTAACGCGTACTTGTATGCTAGTATTCTACTGTACTTAGAACTCAGGTTGTTCGAGTGCTTATACAGAAAAGTCTGATGATGATTCAAAATTACCGTGTGATAAATTTTTAAAATTAATTAGTCAACCAACTTAGGGGCGAGCACTTTTCTGCTTTCGGTTTGATCTATTCAGCGACACGTTTAGTACTTATCGTCTCACGCATTCGAGGTGAAAGTCACGTAGGAAATGGATTTGTAAAATGAATAGACTAATAAACTAGTCCAGCGAGCAAATGAGAAGTGTAATTGTAGTCGTCAGAAGCACAATAAAAACATTTAAAACAAACATGATAAGTTTGTCACTCTTACAGCCAATAACCTATAAAAATCTTAAACTATAGGACCCCCGGGAATTAAATTAGCTACCAAGAACGACAAGCGCTAATGATGCTTCTTTTCAAAGTCCACAATGAAAGAGTGCAAGGGCCTTTGCCTTCCAACGCATTCAGTTTTGTTTCCTTTTAAATGAGATGAGTTTAGACGACAATGAATATTGAATTGAATAAATAACTCACTTAACTTTTGTGTCAAATAATCATCAGACTCTTCTAATTAGATTCATTTATCGCTTGCCATTTTTTGTATTACTCATAAATGTAGCGTATCAAAATTAAGAACACTTTAAAGGATTTACTAAATAATTTTTCAAAAAAAGGTCCTGATCCCCAATGCAGTCTTAAGTGTGGCAACAACGGCTTTTGCAATCACGACATATGCCAATGCAAAGCGGGCTACATGGGTCAGTATTGCCAAACAGCCCTATGCTATCCGCAGTGTATGAACGGTGGAAATTGTACGGCCCCAGCGGTTTGCTCATGCCCAGATGGCTACCAAGGACGACACTGTGAAGGAGGTGAGTAAAGAAAAACAAATCACAACGTTCTTCTTAAAAAATATAATGTTACAATAGAAACCACAGCTTAACACTTCTCTTATAGCCAGTAAAAACAAGTGTGACTGAGTCACAATTATATCTTCTTGGAGATACCGATGGCTGTCTTACAGCCCAGTTTGATCACTTCTGTTAATGCCTTGTAAAACGGTGCCTGTTCTGCTCCGGACTCAATGCCAATATCGTGATGTTCTTGTTCCTCGTCTCTGAACTTTGTTATTGTCTGCAGGAGCTCCTTAACAAACATATTTTAAATAATTCAATGATCAACTTGACTTAAGTCCCATTTACCTTGTCAACGTTCGGAGTTTCCATTAATTGTCGCAGTTGATCGTTGTAGTGCTCGACAATTACTGTCTCTACCGCAACTGTACAAGCCATGGCGGCTTTTTCTCCCAATAAGGCGGTTCCTGAAAGGAAAACGGTTGAGCATTTCCAAAGTGAAAGGAATCAGAGTGTTTGCTAACCTGCCCCCAACATGAAACCAGCTACATTCCAAAGCGGAGTCATTACTGTGGGTCGAACCCGGTACTCGTTGATAAGTTTTTCAAACTGGCTGCGATGCTGTTTTTCTTGCTCCCACATGTGAGCTATTGTTTTACCCATTGGCCCATTACCGAGCACCGCCATCTGGCCGGCATATATTCTATCTGCCCCTAGTTCGCCAGCATGATCAACTCGAATGATCTCGTCGGTCAGAGCAGTGGCACGTTTGTGAACCAAACGAATTGCTGAATTGCAAACTGCTGTTGGTCTAAGTTGCAACATTGTTCTGCGGGAAGGCTTAAATATTATATATTCACAGGTATTTGCAAGGAGAAATGCTTAAACGGAGGGAAATGCATTCAAAAGGACAAATGCCAATGCTCGAAGGGCTACTATGGATTACGGTGCGAGTTTTGTATGAATTGTTGACTCCTTTAAGAGAATTTGTCTAATTCAGATTTCATTTTAGCAAAATGCGTCATACCGTGCATGAATGGAGGCCGCTGCAATGGCAATAATAGATGTCGTTGTCCCAACGGCCTGGGAGGTAATCACTGTGAAGTTGGACGCCGGCAGCGTTCAACATGCAAGCGACCATGTAGCCATGGGATTTGTATGCCAAATCGAAAATGCAAATGTGACGAGGGATGGATAGGACGATTTTGCAATGGTCGTAAGTGAAACGCTCAGTAAAAACAACACCTATTGTATTGTGTCTAATATTTCTGTTTATACAGGTGCGAATAAAAAACGCCGCCAGAAATCTAGTTAGAGATTCAGGATTCGGATTGAGCTCTCGCATACACAATCAGTCAGTGTCATTATAGCAAAGCTATATAGGAATCTATTAGGATGTTAACATATCATATGAATTTATAATTTCATAATAAAATGTAAACCAATTAATGTGTTACAAAAATTATTTTGTGATAGATAAAAATATCATTAGTCGATAGTGTTTGAGTTTTCTTTTTGAGTCGTGCAAATGTCATCCAGATTTAAATAAATTTAAATTTTTGGATCTTTACTTACGTAAATCTTATGATAGGAAACTGTTTTTCCACTTAATATGAAAAATTTCGAGTAAAGTAAATAAATATGAAAAACAAAGATCTTCCAAAATCGAAGAAAAATTCCGATTTTTTAAGTTGACAGGTCACAGTTGTCAAACTTGTAATTAGGGTATGTTTGATTGAAGTAACATGCGGATCTTAAACCTTGCCAACACTACATGCGAACAAATGAAAAGCTGATGTGGTACCAATTAATATGGTATGCGAATCTGGATTTTTTCTCAGATTTGTTCAGATTTACCAATACAAATACGTTTAAGCTTGACAACTAGTGGAGATTGTTTACATTTTTGGCTCTATTTTTGTTAATAAAAAAAATGTCATTATTTGTGAAATATGACATAACGTTCTAAATCCATTTTTAATCCAGCGGGTTTAATGCGTGTTTTCCAGTGAATAATATGGACATAGGTTTAAATTATCGGGTTTAAAAATTGCGGATTAATGATCGGGTGTAAAATTAACTTAAACCTGAGTTACACCCGGAGTGAATAATATGGCCGTATGAAATTGAGTTTTAACCCGAGTTAAAGTACTTAAACCGGTCTCCGGATTGCGTTTAAATCCAATCGGATTAAACGCTGTCAAGTTTAAAAAACTGGTTTTATGTTTGGGTTTAACGAGTGAATACTTGGGTTTAGTTTTTGGGTTAAACTCACTTAAACCCGGGTGTAACCTTTAACCCGGATTAAAGGGAGTGAATAATATGGCCGTAAGGCTATACGTATTCGAACCGCACTAATGTCAACAACAAAAAAAGCAAGTGACGATTTAATGTTCGATTAGACACACGAAATCTGAAACCTGAGAACGAATCTGAAGAACCGAATCGAAAACCACATTAGTGTTATATCAGCCAGTGTGTCATGCTGTACTACTAGAAATAAATAATCACCCTGTCTTAATAAATAAAGCTACATGATCAATTCAGCTAGTTAGCCTACACAAATTCGATTTTACAGTTGTTTAAGCAGTAATTATTAAAAGAATTAAAATTCTATAATATGGGGGTTCCTATCTTAAAAATTTACAGTGCTACAAAATTTGCATCAAGGGCTTAGATTTGACAGTTCATTTAATTAATTAAATAAAAGTTTCGATCTCCGATAGGACTGTGACACCACATCTCATTCGTTTCGGTATAGGTTTCAATTTTTGCTAATAAAAAAAATGTGAATGTTGCGATCAGAGCAATAATATGCACACATCCGGTGCAATCTGTCTGCTATCAGACATTGAAGTGCGATCTAAGCTCGACTTGCAGAGGCCAACAACAGTACACATCTGTATATCAAAAATAAACAAAACAACACGCTTATTAAATCGATACCTACTAACAAAACTATTGCGACCAAAAAAATTGTTGCCATAATAAACCATTTTGGCATTATGTAACCCATAAAAATATTAACCTCGCTATAAAAGGGCACGGACAGAATATTGAATCGAACATACCTATTGATAATGACTTTTTTTATCCACTGAACTGTGCTACAACCAGTTCGTGTTACCAACGGCTGTCAGTATTCAATTTCGAAAAGATGGAGTAAGCGGGATATTTTGTAATTTTGTATTTATATATTCAATTCGAGAACAATCAATAAACTATTGTGTTACTAATTATAAAAGTGTATATTTATTGACCTTAAACAATTTTAAAGACATTAATGATGTCGGGACTATCAACTTTGGCCGCGTTTGACGACATTCGGCGCTGCATTCAAGTACTTACCGATGGAACGGCAGAAGAAGGTGTGTTGGCGTCTATAATAAATGTGTTGGCCTTGAAATTCTAACGTTACTTTATATTTTGCAGAATTTCTAAAAGTGTTAAAACTCCAAGAAAAATTTCGCTTGGAGTGCTTGAGTGGCACTCGAGAGGCCCAGCGAATACAAAAAGAACTGGATGCGTCTCTGCAGAACATGGCAGATTTGGAAACAAAATTATTTCACGCTCGCCGTCTCCTGGAAATGGAAAGTAAGGCGAGAAGAGAAGCCGAACATGATCGTGATCAAATGGTAAGCAATATTTTGTTCTACTCGTGCCTGTTTTCTTTTTGTCGAATGCTTTATTAGGTCACGGTTTACAGATGACTAATTTGCTCTCGCTTATCTTTACAGGAAAAGAAAATCATTGCGGTCGCCGATTTGCTACGCAATGAGCGCGATATCAATGAGGAAACGAAAGACAAATTAGCATTTCTTAACACATTTCAGCAAAAGAAACGGAAATCTATGAACACTCATATCGAGGAGAAGTACGGAAATGACATCAACTCCACAGGTTCCTTTCTATCGGATCTTTCGCTCACACAGTCTGAGGATGACTTTCTAGATGTGCGCACTTCGAAGACCTGGCAAAAACATCGTCCATCCTTGCCCAAGAACAATGGTCCGTTCGTGGGTGGCAAGCGCTCCCGGATCAGTGCGGGAACGCCGTCAGCGCCAACTCCACCACGACGGTCTGCAAACTCAAACAAGCACACTCTCGAGGTTGGAATCAACGAAAAAATATGTGCAACAACAAAAGTCACAATCCCTCAGGATGGCAGTGGCCCAATCCGGGCTGAGTCAACAATCGAAGCAATCCCAGTGACGGCTGAAGAAGTCCCTCAGGTAGAAACTGTTGTCACTAGCCCAACTGCAAAGATGCCGAGATCAAGCAATAATTTTACTCCGATGCGCCCGTCACCGCATAGAGAAACTCCCGTGACTCAGTCGGTAAATCCATTCCCGACTGCGTCACCAGCTTTAAAGCACCGCAGTATGATGCGCCAACACAATTTTGCATCGAAAACTTTTATTCGTACCGATACGTGCACCCACTGCCAGAAAAAGTACGTTACTTTAGTGATCAAAATTCAACTTTTCTAAACTTGCTTTTTTTCCCCAGAATACGCTTCGGTTCCGTTGCATTGAAGTGTCGCGACTGCCTCGTATGCTGCCATGTTGACTGCCGTGGTTTATTGGGTGTAACCTGCATTCCCCAGTGCGGAACTCCCACGCTCAAAGGCTTAATGGGTTACATATGCGACTACGCACCACCAATTGCGCCCATGATTCCAGCACTCATCGTCCACTGCGTAAATGAGATCGAAACTCGAGGTCTCAACGAGGTAGGTATATACCGAGTGTCGGGCTCAGAGCGTGAAGTCAAGGCCCTAAAGGAGAGGTTCCTTCGTGGAAAAGGCACACCTCATCTGGCGTCTATCGACGTTCACGTGCTCTGTGGTTGCATTAAAGATTTCTTGCGTTCACTACGCGAACCTTTGATCCCGACTGGCCTTTGGAAAGACTTCTGCAACGCCGTGCAAGATGTCAACGAGACCGATATACAAAAGGATTTGTACAAAGCAATCAATGTAATGCCGCAAGCGAATCGTGATACTCTTGCATTCCTAATCATGCATTTCCAACGAGTCGCCGTCTGTCCCGAAGTGCGAATGCCCATTGAGAATATTGCTCGTGTATTTGGACCGACAATTGTCGGATATTCGAGTCCCGATCCCGATCAACATGCAATTTTCACAGAGATTGTTATTCAATTCTCTGTAATGCAAAATCTAATGAAAATCCCCACAGAGTACTGGAGCCAGTACATCGCCATTGACTTTGATAAGGAAAATATCCGCCAGAACAATGCACCACAGACACCAGTCGCCAAGGAGTCGCTGTACTCTTTATATGGTTTGTTACATCAGAGGGTAGTATAAAGTGAGGACAGATAATAATTTTTTTCGCTTGCAGCAACCCCACTGAAGAGTACTCTGAAGAAGAGAAAGTTCTATGCAACACCACCTTACTCGCACAAGAAGAAGTAATTTTGGGTGACCTACTGTAATACCTGTTTTTTTTTACTCCGTAGTTTTGTTTCCACGGTTCTATTAGTTAACAAACAAAATGAATTTTGTATTTAATTTTATTACATTAACACAACTGAAATATTGGAGAGTTGAATAAATCTGTTGAGTTAAATGAAACCACTCCACACGAGTGTTTTTGTCCATTTCTTTTACTGATGCAGAATGCGAAAAGAATCGGCGATTGCAATTTATTGATGATTTGCAGTGTCGGAACTTGGTATCTATTAATAGATGTACATTTATATGGACTAGGGTAGAGGTGGTAGAAGTTCTACCAATAGTGACCGGGTTGATGTAAAATATTCACCCCTATCGGGAATAATATTTCCCACGGAATGTTTTCAATTCAGCAATCTGATTTACATTGCTGACAAGGGAAGCATTTAAATCGGAATTTGTTCACGATACCCCTGACTGAGAACCAAATTACACAAGTATTACATCTTTTGCTCTGCTCAACCAATAAACAAATCAAACGAAAATTTTGTGTTTAAGGCAATGACACGACTAGTGAGGACCAGCGAATCGCAGGCTACTCGGTAAGGAGAGGGCAGAGTAAATCAAGTCGTTGGACGAGGCAGATCATTCATCTTGAATTTTTCTAAAAGCGTTCTTGAAAGTGTATTATTGAATACTTTTATTTCCGTTGAAATAAATATCTTTGAGTAATACTAGACGTGCAGGTATATTAAACTAAGATAAAGAAGATGGGACTTTCCGATGTACATTTGTTTAAAATGTTTCCGAAATGTACTGAGTGGAACGCAAAGTAAGCCAGGCCAGCCCACATTCGTACTGAACGGCTTATAAAAGAGTACCTATACATATTTCATAATGCGGCCGAAAAAAGGTCCAACGCTGACGGGTTTTCATAGCATGGTCAGTATTGCGGTTGTATTGTTAAATGGCTGAATTCCGTTTGAACTGTGTTTTGTTATTGAGCCGATGGAATAGTGAGACTGCGAGTTACATTCCTGCCCTGTTTAAAAAAAAAAATGTGCTCAAATTTACTGCGGAATTAATGGCTTGTGTAACTCAAGTAAAATATTTGGACGATTTGTGTATTGTTGAAAGCCCACATACGGAAATGCATAACAATATTTAAATGGGAACAATCTTTCTTCCACCGGAGTGATATAAGAGATTCAAATCGTACAAAGCGGTAGAACTCACGCACTTAAATCTAGTGTGAAAAGGAAGATTAGTTGGCTCATGAGCATGAGTTGGAAAATAATATGCAACTTTACGAGCTTGCAAACAAACAAAAAGGATCGAATCTCTGCTTTATTTTATTTAAACGATTTGCAACGTTGGAACGAATCCTTCTTCTACAATAACTGTTCCCATTTCCTTCAATTTTGTCAGAGATGAATGAATGAGTGGAATATTCCATTATCTTTGATTTTTGTTTCTACTACCGACATCTGCTGGGTAATCTTTGCACAAGGAAATAAATTACACAACCACAAAAATTTAGTTTATACTTCCACCATATTAAATGGTATAACCACCATTTGGGACACACAGTGCCAATCCACTTCATCTTTATTTCAGCGCCACCATCCATTAACTTTTACCCACACCTCTCCCTACTAGGTGAACATGCCATCTTCTGCAGCCAATCAAAATGGACATTCTTCAGCCATATTGTATTTCACTATCCCCACTACTTCATTCCGGTTTGAATAGTTCCTATGTAGTTGGGCAACTCCTACCTGATAGTTGTCGAAGCCATTTCGTTGCCGTGACTCGCGACTTCGTGAGATGTTGTCGCTGCGCATGGATCCAATAGCCATTCATTTAATGTTGTGCTTTCACCGGGACGCCGTCACTTCAACGTTTGATTAAAGTATTGGGCAGATAGGATATATAGTTAACTACTATGTAGGTAGTCCGGGAATTGGTAACATTTTATGTTAGGATAAAAGGTTGACAGAACTTATTATTTGTTTACATACCTTACATGTGACGCGTCGATGGTTTGGGTCTGCCTGTGCTGATTTAATTCAACGAATCTCTTCATTTTATTATTCTTTACTAGTATACCTATTTGGGCAAAAATGTCACGTTAATAACTTAGGCAATAAATTAAACTAATTCAGAGATCAAATCTAAGTATAATTTATGATTTCAGCGCCCTCATCCGGAAGGCGTTGCTACTTACTAACCATGCTTAGATAAAGCAATAAATAAAAAAATAATTGCGCATAATAATAGCTATTTCGAGTGACGTATTAAGGTAGCTATACATTTATTATGTAAGGCAGGTATACGATATCATTTAAATGCGTTTACTCTATAAGTCAAGTGACAGCTTCATATGAATAACCTCAGATTAAATTTAATAAAGTGATTTAATTAGTGCTAGGTGGTGGATGACAGTAAAATTATGCCAAATTGGTGTTATAATTAGATGTATTGTTTTTATATCGTCATGGTTGGTTATTTTACAATTCATGTTCTTTTTTTTACTTCCAATTAAGACAGGTAGGTATGAGGAAGAAATTAACTAAGAAATGTGGGTAAGTAGTGTATTATAGATATCGACGTAACTTTATAGGAAGTCGGAAGTGAGGGTGTTGTTTTTTGTTTTTATTGTAGGCACAACTTTCAATTATAGATCTAAGAGGTTTGTTTGTTTTAAAAAAATGCTAAGGAGATAAACGATGAAATGTAAGGCTTTAGTTGGAAATGACTTTTATTTCGTGAAGTAGGTATGCTCCAAATACAATCAGTAGAAAAACAATAAACGAACTTATAACAGGAAGAAATATGCCTATTCAAGGAGTGGGTTAATTTGGGTGGATTAAAAAGGCAGACATTTCAAAAATCAATTGAAGATCAAGCATATTTCGGTGGGATAGCTGTCTTTTCCGAGTTACCCATTTACAAAAAAAACTTTAGATCGATTTAGGTAAAGTTTAAAGTCACTATTCAATTATAGATGGGCGTTTTTTTGTATATTTTATTTTATGTAGCTACATTTCCAAAAAATTCTTTTCAAAATATGAGTTAAGTATTTTAGTCGTTCTAGCTTCAACTAAAAAATAAAATGTTGCTTTCAGGCTGTACGACGTACGTACCCATCTAGGAAAATTTAGTGCACCTTGCGTCATTTTGTCCAGTTAAATTAAACAGTATGTACCTCTCAGCTCGGGACATTTTTTCTAGTTAAATTTAACAGTTCGTATGCATTAGGGCAGTACCAATTTAGCCTAGTTCTAAGTGATACTTTGACTCTCGTTTTTGTTGTGTTTGTGAACGTTGCCAAAAGTATAGAAGGACAGATCATAAATTCTGGAGAGTGAAATGAATTATAGGTATTGAAAGAATACTCGCTGTCCGTGAATCTTTTTATAAAACATTTTCCATGCTTAAATTCAGGAGATATAAAATATTTCTGCGCTCGGCCTGCATGCATGTAGTTAGGTACATACCAACTTATATTAAACAAAGTATTTCAGACGAGCAGTTGGTATAAGTATATGCGGACCTTACGCTGTTCGAGCTAAACTAAATGTCAGCTGTTCTTCAACTTTTTTCTCCAAACATTAGCTAAAATCCTAGCAAAATTTTAACATAGTTTTCACTTTGGATAAGTGTCATAGAAAACAGCTGTTCTTTAAAAATAACTTCCGAGAAATTATCCCTGATTTCAAATTCTAGGTAAATCATCTTGCACTTGCTCACACTCGTCCGAAACACAAAAATAACAAGACAACGATCGATAAAATTAAAAAAGGAGTGCGCTAAATTTTGAAAGAAATATAAAGTACATTCTGAAACAAAAATTTAATTGTTTTTTTTTTTGTAAAAGTGCCAGTCAGCTCAATTAAAAAACCTCATCGTGCTTATACTTTTCTGCAACACAAAAACACAACACAACGATCTGTCAAAATTACAAGAGTGCGCTTAATTTAGACAAAAGCATATATAGTACATTCTGAAAAAAAAAATCTGATTTTTTAGCTAGAGGTGCGTCTCACTCGGCGAACAGGATTCGCTGAAATCAAGCTCAGCTAAATTTTGGAGAGATATTTTTATGAGAGCTATAAAATGTATCTCGATCAGTGTACTAAGCTTAAATATGAAAAACATTTTCCATGGACTATAAAGCATCTTTTCAAAATTTCCCAGATTAAGCAATATTTTGACAGGAAAATGATAAATTATTTATGCTCGACCAGCATTCACAATTGATGTGAATACAGTAGAAGTCGGTTATAATGACGGTGAAGGGACCGAGAAAATAAGGTCGTTATAACCGGCGGTCTTTAAATCCTACTGTCTTCTACAAATATATATATAATGAAACTAACCAAATGAAAGGAAAGTGAAGGTTATAAGCGACCTCCACAGTATTTTATTAATATTATATAGGTGACTATACATATTTATTGAACCACAGAAAATAAGGCGTTCATTAAGTCCGATTTACAAAATCAGATTCGAGACATTAAAATTAGGTAGGTAATGCAATTATTCAACCGATACAAACAAAGCCGACTCTACCTACGAAAAATAATGTCTGTTAAATTAATAAATCGGTCTCCACACATATGGCACCTCTTCGTCCCCGCGTGTTTGCCAAATGTTTTCAGTTCCAATTCCCATTTCTTGGTAGGTATGGTATTGAAGCATGTCCGCTGACAATCATATCCACGAAAGGACAACGATTTTCTGTTCTCAGTAATCAGTGAGGTGGACTTCTAAGTCAGGGGCAAAAATTCGTAGGTTTGTTGTGCGATTGCAGTTTCCTCACAATATTTTCACTCGTTGATTTGCTCCACATAGTTTGTCTATAGGGGCTTGTCCAAACAGTCTTTGGTAGCATCGCCCTTTTCTTTAGTGGGTGTGAGCGTTTAATTGGAAAATGTGTGTGAACTCGGCATTCACTCATGTGTCGAAAGCTTAAGAATTTCTCATATACCTATAGATACTCGTACCTATCTATAACAAATCGCCACTCAAATAAACGCTCTGTGATTTTACAGTTCACACACTACAGTTCCCGCAGGCAAGAGCCTCCGCTCAATGGTCGGCTGCACGTGAGCAGGTCAGAGTTGGAACATTCCACGTAGGAATATCAGAAGGTCGCTCCAGTCTTGTCTCGTTTTGCAGCATCATCGGCAGTAAGCCCATAATTACCCGCGGCTTTTCCCAACTTCGCTGCCATGTTTAATTGACTGTCAAAAAGAGAGAAAAACATCGTGACGATTGCTATACCAATAACATCAGTTAAAAACAGTTCAAAATTAATTACATTCATTTTACAAAGAACCTTTCCCGTTTGTTATTGATTCACTGAAGCCAACAATTTACGTAGAAAAGTATCCAAGCAAGCCTCATCAGGCACATCATAAACTTGACTACCTATATGGGTGACAATGTTACTTTTCCCACGGTCGAAGGATTAACGCATTGGCCTGTTAAAATAACCTGCATTCGGGCCAAACAAGCCGACATCCTGGGCACATTAACGCTTTACCCCATCGGCATTGCAGACTCTGTCTCTTCCTCCTCCTGTAAAGAGGTATATCATGAACAGATTTACCGTCAGCAGTATCATCGTCATAACCGACCAAGGACCAGCGCAGATCCTCTTTCAAAGACACACCAACAAAGCAGATTCACCGAAATGAAAATAAATGCGTAAGAGCCGAAGGTGGAGCATACAAAAATATTGGTAGCGCAGGAACAAACCCGAAAGCCGAACGTGTCCAACCTAAGTGGGAGATCTACTCGACACTTCCGCATCGTCGATTCGCATCAAGATAACTCGCATACCCGCATACACATACAGTTGGGCCGGAGGACCTACTTTATAGACACAAACGGAGCAAGAGGAGAACCAATCGATCTACTGATTTAATTGCCGAGTGTAGGCAGCGGGAGTCGCAGCTCGCAGCTCGCAGTTGGTGCCATAATAATGGTAAATAAGACTTCAAAAGGAATTTCCATGAAAATCCCCCCCATCAGTCACTCTCGCTTGCTCAAATGAAATGAAATGAAACGAAAACAAAACTCGAACTCGAACACAGAATTGAAAGAAATTGAAAGAACGCATTTGTTATCCTTGAACGATTTCAATTATTTCATTTTTCGATTCGATGTTTTACAAATCTGTTCTAGCTCCCATCGGAACGTGTTCGGTTCGCCGAGGAGAGGCGCACGGAGGCCAGGACGAGAGGATAAAAGACATAGGCAATTTCCCACAACCATCAACAACATCATCATCATCATCATCCGTAGATGGGACAGCACTCATGCAGAAATGTTTTCCAGCTTCGCAGTTCGAAATTCAAATGAAATGAAAGTCCTCGGTGTGTGTCTGTGCTCCGTAGTCTATATGTATATAGGTGTTGGTTCCGTTTCAAATACACCCGTGCGGTAGGACTCATGCGTAAAAGTTTCAATATTGTTGGATGATACAGAGCTCCTGGTATACACAGATATACCTATATACTACATCGGTTGAGTATAAACTGAGATTGGAAATAGAAGAGGCGCACTGCTAGCACCTTGTCGTCAATATTTTGCTCTTGTATTTTATGGCAAGTCGATATTTCATTTCGATGGAAACGCGCAAAGTAGACAGGAGTCAACATGTCGTTAAGTAAACTTTGAAAATGTTACACTCCATTCGCATATACCAAATTGAATATGTATAGGGAAGAAAAAATATTTAAAATAGGTATAGATCATTCTCCGCCATCAGCTTGGTTTTTCCTGCATTTTGGTCGGCCTTTCCCATGCCCAGGAATTGTAATCCTCAAATGTGGTCTTGTCTATCAATACCTTAAGAAGGACGTGCCGTACTTTTTGAAGTAGTTTCCCTTCATCGAAGTTCTAATTATTGTCTACGTGATTTGTTTAGTTCTTATAGACTGGACGGTCACTTTAAAAATAAATAAAAAAACTAGTGGGCCCAACAGTTGCGCCTGGGACCCTAGGTCTGGGTTTTCGCAACCATTCGTTTAATGTGAGTTTTCGTTTTTCGGACGAATGGAAGGGTGCTCGGACCTAACCTACCTTTTCATGCTAAAAAATTAAATTTTCTCAGGAATGTTGAAGATATGGGGAAACTCACATTCGCTACACTACTGAGCGAGCGGTCTCGGGTTCGATCCTCGGTGAACAACATTTTTATATTATAATTTAATATCTACCTTATTCACACCGAGCCAAAAACTAGGTTTTCACAAAAACACTCGAGAGCTTCATCGAAAACAGAAATTTTCCCATACATATGTTTCGGTTTTCAAAACGACTTCCAATTGTTGGATTATTGAAACAAATCAACCTTTTGCAATATTCAGCAAATTAAGCAGATTCAACAGAAGTCACAAGCCACAACTCACAATTTAAAATCATTTTCCACGCATAATTGATGGGCTAATATTATTTTTAAATGCTCTGATTTCATTGTTAATAAACGCGATCGAAATTTGTTATACATATATTTAGTTTACATAGAAATTTCATGACTAGTGTCCAACAGGTGATTCCTGATTGAAACGTCTGACGAAAACTAACTATTTGGTGTTCGGTGTGAATGCATCGACGAGTTTTCGACGAAAACACGGTTTTCCTCCTCGTTCGAAAAAAGAACCCACAAATTGAATGGTTGTGAGATAAGCTAAGGCAATTAAAAATCAAATATTTATATGTCATGTAAGGGCTAGTGGAGAGAGACGAAAAGAGACCCGACAATGGTGGTCTGATTCGAATATCTCTCGAAATCTATATACGAGTATAAGGGCTAGTGGAGTGGGGTAGGGACTAGGGAGATGGATGGACGAATTCAGGAAACTTTTTCTCTTTACCTAGTTCTAGCCCAAAGCGATGATTTTTTCGTAAGGGACTTGTAACATCTAACTGCCCGTTTGACATTGTGTATATTAGATATTTTCATTGAAAATCCTTGAGATTTACGGTGAAAATACGCTGAGTGCATTCAGAGCTTTCGAAGAGCTTGGCGATGGGTCTTAGGTACTCATAAATTGTTTTTACTGACGTTTTTATGAATGAAGTAGGTAAATAAATTCCCCTATGAGAAGGGGAAGACAGCTTATAAGAGAGTACGTGTTGAAATAGAACAATTTAAATAGTTCACATAACACATATTTCTGTTTCAATTTCAATACTGTCAAGTTCGGGAGAGTAGTTGCTATATTGTCAGTGTTAATTTTTCTAATTCCATATTTATCGTGATTATAATTGGCGACAGGTTCGGGAGATCTGTGGACTGCTTCAATTGAAGAAGGACGCAAATGTGCCGAGGATTATTTTAATATTTTAGCAAAAGTCTTTTTGAAACGATTTTCTTTTTAACTATTTTAAATAAGCTAAATATTCTCTCGTTTGGAAACCGCCCATAAAAACAAAGCTCGTAATGTTCAGCAACCCCCTCAACCTATTCTATTCACACGAAGTGTGAGCTAACTAGCTGTTAGACAGGCATTTCTGTTTCCAAATTTGAGACTTTGACAGATCCCTCCGAATTTTAATCAGTCGACTACACCCACATTCTGTTTTTGGTCTGCAAACGAATTTATGCCCATAAAGATCCACAACAGACTTGAAATAACTTAAAATTAATCACACTCCTCTGGGCCGTATTAATCAAATCGATGCCATTTATCTTCGAGTCCGAAACAACAATCTCGGATGTCTTATTTGAATCCTATACCTATATACAGTTGCCGCTACCGTGTTGCTTCTGCCCCAAGGGATATTTTCAATAAATTCGACTGCAATTCAATTAGCTAAAGCTTATAATCTAAACAGAGAATAATGCTTCCGAAAAATTCCAAATTCCAATCCAACCAAACAGATCGAACAACATTTTAGACACAACAAATAAAAAATAAATTAAATACCTACCATTCGTTTTATGCTATATACTTAAGGCATTGAGGAGGCAACCGAACAATGGCTCCGCATGGGCTTATGTGCATAAAAACATGCTCGCACATATGTGTGTGTATATATACTATGTGTATGAGCCGCACGGAGGGAGCGTCACACGGTAGCAGTCTGCTTAATTCTAATACTGGTCATAAGTTATCATTAGAAGTCTTTTTGTCGGAGTCCAATTCAATAATTAATGCGCTTCTTCGTGTCCAGCACACTGGCGTTGTCCCACTTACCGTCACTGCTGACCAGTGGCGGTGGTGGTGGTAGTTTCCACTTCCATTTATGAAAAGATGATGGCCCTGTGGGTATTCGGAGATCGTGCGCATGCAGTGCAGCACCGACCTGACCGTCCCTTCACCAAAGTGTGTCTTCTCGCTTGCTCGCATCTTGTTCGTCTTATAAATTTCTTCTGCTACAAAAAGATAAAGCGTATACGGAAAGATAAATATAAAAATTGAGATTTTCGATTTCTAAAATGCGATCGTTCTTCCCACATTTAGAAGATGAACAGAGTTGCAGTGGTTATTGGTCTTCGAAAATATGGCTGTTTTATGTGTAATAAATAAACCGGTGGTGTTCTGAAATTCCAAAATTTTCGGCTGGTAAACCATTAGAAACCTGCTGAGCCACAGAAAAAAAATTATTAACACAATAAAACTATAGACTTTATTTTTTATTGCGAAAATAACTCAAAACTGGCAGAAGTTTAGCATAGACAATACGAGTAGTCCGACATAACAATGTAATGTACGAACTAAAATCACTTGTGCCGAGGTTGCCCATTTCTGTCTTTGGCGTGTTCATTTTCAGTCCCACCCACGAACAGTTGCACCTCTAGCCCCACTTGCTGTCATTCGGATAAATGAGCTTTTGACACATTGTGGGCGGTCTTTCTTCTCTTTTATTCAGTTTAGAGCAGAACTTGAACTGTCAAAAGAGTAGTGTGTGACTTCTTTATATTAGACACATTACAGCTAAGAATTTGAGTTTCTTTTTCCGTTTGGAGAACGATCCGAGCGCACTCTATGAGCCCAGGATGAATTGACAGCAGTCTGAATATCAGTTGACAATTGGCATTACTAGCTATCGATTATCTAGCAATATATAAATATTGCTGGTTCTACCTAAATGTGTACTTATAAATACTTACTTGTGATTTTGTGAATGGAATGGAATGACTTTGAGTTCTTTCAACGTGTCGGAATATATATGGCCATATTTATATTAGATTGCTGGCAGGAACTACCAGTTTTCAATACAACTAAGGGCCTTAATGACTAAAATTGGCCATAGATGAGATTGGAACAATCCGTTGCTGTGTCATAACCTGTCCCTTTAGGGCAGTAATGCAAAAAAAAGCTCGAAAACCCTAAATATCGTTTGTATGCCTCCATGACTTTAAGCCAATTAAACATTGTAAACAGTGTACCCGCCCTAACTATAATCAACCTCGGTATATCGTAACTATTATAATTTAAATATCACCACCCTGTTCATCAATACTACGGCGTTTCGCTTGCCACTTGCATCAGTGTTGACACTTCGCTGCAATTGCAGTAAATCTACTGAATTTAAATTAGATCTACGGCTTTAGAAAGCGATATCCATAAGCAAAATAGCCCACAACTAATTTTCCAATTCTGTCGTTGAATGCAGTCATTCTAATTCTTAGCCAAACCCACCCACCCACGACTTCCGGCTATCGGCTTTGTTTTGATGACGATTGGCAGGTGACGCGCGCTTTTGTATTTCATTTTCGTTTGTTCTTTTGTTGCCAGAAAACTTGTGTTAAATTGGGAAAAGAAATGATTTTATTTCCGGGAAATAGTAAAATAGTCTTGTTTACCTCTTCTGGCTTAAATTATTAACCTTAATAATCTTTCTTGGAAATGCAAATCTGCTGCAAAAAAAATGCAATCTACTGCAGAAAATTTGCTGCAGAGCGGTAAAGCTGCGATGCATAAATATCTAATATGTACCCTATTCACACTGCACCGAAAACCGGCATTCATACCGAACTCCAAATAGTTTTCGGATGACGTTTCAATCACGAATCAGCAGTGAGACACTTGTCATATAAGTTTCTATGTAAACCAAATATTATAACAAATTTCGATCGCATTTATTAACAATGAAATCAGAGCATTTAAAAATAATAGTAGCCCATCAATTAAGCGTGGAAAATGATTGTAAGTTGTGACTTCTGTTCTGCTGAATTTGCTGAATATTGCAAAAGTTTGATTTGTTTCAATAATCCAACAATTGGAAGTCATTTTCGTTGTGTTTTTGTGGAAAACGACGTAACGAACTCGTTTTGAAAACTGAAATAATGTATGGGAAAACTTCTGCTTTCGAGGAACTTCTCAAGTGTTTCGCGAAAACCTAGTTTTCGGCTCTGTTTGAATAGGGTATAAATCAGAAGTTTATTGCAAGATAAATATACCTCTTATTGTAATAGATCTTTACCATAACCTATATGAAAAATATTGTCCTGGCAATGCTTACCAAAAAAAAAAGAAGATACTGCTTCCGATGATGAGTCAGAGGAGGTAGAAGAATTAACAATTTAATTTTTAAGCTTCGTTTGAAAACAGGATACAAATATTAAGCCTTGTCAAAGAAAATGTTGATATGTATGACGAGTACTTGATATTCGAAATCGCGGCAGTTCAAAGTTTTCGCCAAATAATAATGTGAATAATTTTAAGTTCCGAAATATTATTTAAATTCGAATCACAATTCAATTTTGTTCCACCTCACCTAGGTATACTTTGATGGCTGCGTTACGTAAAACCAATAACTTCAAGGAAATGAAATCGCACTTTAAAAACAAAACAAACGAAAAAAAATTTGATTGATTACCTTCTGTCTCTATTGCCTACACTGTAAATATAGCGAGTACTTCGTCAACGCAAGACGGTAGCAACATTTTGAACAAACATTCCAGTGCGGTATATACCCACGTGAAGCGTTGAAAGGTATTTGATGTCAAGTTCTCGGGATGGTCATGTCGGCAGATAACCTTCTAGTGCGTAACTCAGTTGACAATTTCCGTCCATTAAATATTATATTATATGAAACGAAGGCTAAGTGATTTCTGTCCCACTCTCTGTTCAGTATATGGGAACATTTTTTGGACGGTACGCCATAAGGGGCAAGTACTTATTCCTTAAATTGGCTTGGTAAGTTCGTAATCAGAGTTTGAAAATAAATAGTTGCCACTTTTATAGGTTCCATTCGTAGTAAGTTTTTGAACGATTTTTACGAAAATTTATTCGGGTTCAAGTTCGCTAAATTGGGTTGCCTCTCATCTGCGGGATGAGATCAAAAAAATCGCATCACGAGTTTCTGAATATCTTTTTATTTTTTAGTGAGCTATCAAGGCGATGAATGCTGATTTACATGTGAACCCGAACACTCTGCAACGGTGTAAAATTCGAAACATATGTCGCAAATGTGACGAGGTACAGGTCTTTATTATTTTAGGAGGTCCTGGCGTAATAACAGAAATAAAACCACCAACCTTATAACTTGACCTATGTAGAGGGACTGCACTTAACCAAATCGATACCAACGAAACGATCCAAAGCTAGGACACGCATTCAATGTCAGAAGTCACATACGGAAATAAACTTATACTCTGACCGTCCTTCAACTACTCTTCCGAATATCGCAATTTGCACCATAAGTTTTTTTTAGCTTCGTTCTCAGCAAAGCAAAGTAAAGTAGGATTTTGAGTACGCAATTACAACAACTACGCTCTACTTGACACTTCGAGACTCGCAGTAGTTATTGTAATTGTGTGCTGAAAATCTTACTTTGCTGAGAACGAAGCTCAAAAAACACGCCCATTGTTGATTTCCTAGTTCATGTGTATTCTTTCTTTCATATAGGCAATTTCAGAAAAAAATATATGTCTCGTGTCATTGCATCATAGAGCGTTGTGGTGCAATTGGAACATGAGCGACACAACGCGCCAGAGTGCACCACAACACGCGACAAAAAACGAAACGATCAAAACCATATTGCCGGGCTTGACATTTAATTTCATTACCCCCAAGTATAATGGGGTTCAACTTCAGTTTCAAAGTGATTCAAGTTCGCGTTAAGTGGATGAGTTCAGTCAAATTCTTTCCTTTTTAAAAGAAAAACATTTCAATGTTATTGGAATATAAAAGGATAAGCACGTTGAAAACAAAATCTTACATTTTTGAGTTAGAGCGACATCTAGTTACCGATATAACAACGCATCCTTTGTAGAGATACTGTTTCTGATACTTCGTCTAATTTCTACAAGAGGTCACTTCTTACTTTAACGTAAATCACTCCATCGGTAAGTGATAAAGTGTCACTTTTCGCATAATGTCGATATAAATTTAAGCTTAGAGTTACCGGCATACAGATAAGTGAACTCATAAATGTCATATTTCTTTTAGTGACGGTTTTCTCCACAAAAAAAGAGTGAATGTCAATGATGTTCAGTGAAATTAATTAATGAATTAAACTATATAATTTTTCGGCTCTATTATTAAACAAAAACTGACACTATACCAAACTTTATCAAATGTAATTTTACAAAAATATAGTCATACTTTATTTTGGCCATCTAACATAACTTTTTAAACATTTGTTTTAGAGATATCAAAAATTGAAGTAAGTCCAAAACTTTAATAGGCCATATTAAAAAATGAGGGTTTTTGTTTACGAGTACCATCACTTTTGTTTTCAACGTGCGATTATTTCGCCGTGACATTTTGACTGCGGACAAATTGTTTTTAACTGGGACTCTGAACACGGCTAAAAATATCTGGACAGTCCCGGTGAATCACGGTCGTCTGGCAACTCTACCTGGGGCCGATGAGATGACAAGCCAACTAGGTAATAATGTAATGCATTTAAAGTTTGTTTTCCAATGATGATGTCCTTCAACTTGTTACTCTGGTAGAACATAAATTTATTGGCACTATGCTTAAACATGTAAGTTTTAGCTGCAAGAAATTATTAGGCATAGCGAGAGTAAACATTTTCGGCGCATTAGTCTTATAAGAAAATCCAGAAACTCCGACAACAACTTCTTTGATCCCAATACTATTTTTTCATCAATTTAAATGCTATACTTATCTAAAAGTCATTATTTTCATATTAAAATTAATTAATACTAGTTTTCTGAACTTTAATCTCGAAAGATTGAAATAAAGTATTTTTCTTATCTACAGTCTAACACGGTCAATATTAAAATAATTTTTCAATCAAGAACTTATTGCAACTAAGTTATATATGAGCTGAAATCTTAATACGAACTTATTAAATTCACTTCATTACATTTGTGTTTGGTTTGACTACAGAATCTGAGCCAAAGTGTTAAAATTTAAATTTATCGGCATTACTTTTGAACCAAAATTTATTATTTTGCCGCTTGGTTACGATTTTAGAGTTAGTTTGAGTGTCCTACTCAATGGAGTACTTCCTAGATGATTTGGTTAATGTTTTTTATTAAGAAAATTGATTAAAAAATACAAACAAGTGGAAGTTACACGGAAAACGGGGTTCCATTGAAAGTATTCCTGTAAGAAGCTAGAATTATTTGCATTTTGTCTTTAAGTTTTATTTTCTTAAATGTGTTTAATTTTCTAAAATGTGTTGTAATATTTAAAACCAATAAAAATCGGTATTAAGTAAAATATTTTTGGTTTTAAAATATATCCCAAAGATATTTAAATTAAATCAAAGATTGTATTATATTTTAATAGTCAAAGGGTTCATAAAACGCAACAGAAGTATTAAATTTGAGAGAAAGTATTATATTTCAATCTGCAGTTTATTTATATAAATGTATTAAAATTCTATAATTTATCAATATAAATAAGGTTTAATGTAAATGATTAATTACATGTTCATGTATGTTAAAATTTAATATTTCGGACATATTTTATAACAGCAGACATTATTTAAACTCAATAAAACTTTTGTTAAGTAGCTTTTTTTTTTAATTTTAATACGTGCGAAACATTCAATTCAAAATTCATTGTCATATATAAAATTCCAAATATATTAAGATAAACCGTATTTGAGCTAATGGTTGTAGCAAAGTAAAAGCCCTTAGCAATGGCTTTGAATCGGTATGAATAAAAACCTACTTTGGTTAAGTATGTAAGTTCGAAAATTCGAAATTCGCTGTACTTGTACTTGCCTTGCAGTTCCTGTCTAAACTGACCAGTAACTTTGAATTTTTCCTTGAGACTGTAACAACTTTTGTGGAAATTGCAATTGCAAAAATAAAATTCTGAAATATATATGCAATCTATAGCGCCAACTGCACTCTGGAAATATGATTTTTGTTTGCCAAATAGCTTGTTGATGGTTTATTTCTTCTTCAGGTGCCGGGGATTGTATCCGATCTAGCAGGCTTGTTGACACAATAGCAAATTATTTAAAGGAGAACTATTTCTACCGAGAGCTTTTTGAGCTGTCAACCTAAATGCCTGGATCTCCTACATATAATATATTTTAGAAATGATTTTGCCTAAACATTTTAATTTAAAGGAAATATTAGTCTAATAGTCCACAGTCCACACTTCGCGTGACACTAAACAATTGATGTTATTTCACAAACACATGAGTATTTTGTTGATTTTTCTGCTCAAACAAAACTTAACTTAACTATTTAAAAAACAAAAAATCGAAAATTATTTTGCGAGTTTGAATTGGATTTTCGTATCGTTTTGGTGCCGCTTTTCGAACATGTTAAAAGTTAGTGTTAGCTCATACAACAGGGCATTCATTCCGTCACTTTTCAGACCATTATCGTCGAAACGATAGACCTCCAAAATTAGCAAACAAATGCTAAAATTACAAGTTTGAGAGCTTATTCCAGTTCATTTTCCAAAAAAGAATTGGATTTTCGTATCGTTTTGGGGCCGCTTTTCGAACATGTCAAAAGTTAGTGTTAGCTCATAAAACAGGGTACTCATTCCGTCACTTTTCAGACCATTATCGTCGAAACGATAGACATCCAAAATTAGCAAACAAATGCTAAAATTACAAGTTTGAGAGCTTATTCCAGTTCATTTTCCAAAAGCCTAATGAAAGCTATCGTTTGTCAAAAACATTCGAGCAGAATATGACTTATTTTGGTTATCAAAGTTTTCAAAACGATATCGTTGATTTACGGAATCTGCCCCCAGTTAAATCACATACGAATAATTTTCGACATTTCGATTGAGTAAAAGCAGTTGATACTTTTAATTCATACCGCAAAAAAAAATCAAACAGGAATAAAACTTATTATGGTCATCAAAATTTCTAAACCGATATCGTCCAGACGATTTTTGTTATCCAGTATAAGCTATCAACGAAGGGTCATCTCACATCTACAGAGGTTTTAACAGAAGTCGACAAATAAAGCCGACGAAATGGATCGGCAGAGAGATGGAGATCCTGGACAATGCATTCAACCAACCCCAAGGAAATCTTCCGCCTATGCGATTAAAATTGCATAACTCGCACAAGAAGCCGTACTCGTATATAGGTCAATTGAGCGTGCAAAACACTATCCACCTTTTCCAGCGTGAAAAATCGACCGCAAGTCTACTGGGGTGCATGTGAAAAGTTAGGGGTAGTAACTACCACCAATGAACCGAGTACGCCAAAGGTACAAATTTCAATTCCGTTTCCAATCAATAGCAAAAGGATCGATAATATTTGCTCACTCTACACGAACGCTCCTTTTTACCGCCATAAACACCCTGCAGGCAGATGCTTTCTAATGAGCAAACCATCGAACTGTATACGAAGGTGAACCGTTCATAAAATAATTGTTCGCAAAAAGATGAAAACATAATTCCAATGCTCATAGAAAACTTGCCATCTCTAGGTCAGGGAATTAAGGACCTTCGCATTGGTTCGCCGAAGGGAACTTCGTTTTAACAACTTTGCTTTGTTTTGCCAAAATTGAATGTCGGAATGCTCTCCGGGGCCAGTCAATTGGCTGTGTTTGGTTTTTTGCACAGAAGATGAAGATGAAGACGAAATCGAAAGTCGGTGGAAGAAGAACTCATTCCGCAACCCTATTGTCTGGTGGATGTCTGGATCTAGATCCGAACTTGGTCGTCCTTGTCGAGACTGTTTGAAAGGATGGATTAGGCCAATAATCCAGGATGAATGGAATGCGCACTCAAAGGGCACCGGGAGGCGATGTGTCAATACACCATCATCATCATCAACTGTGCAGTTCCCACCAGAAAGGTATATATGGTTTGAGGCGCGCACTTTTTCCCGGAAGGTCGTCTTTTAATTTCAATTTGATTTTCTCACCGGCGAGCGGGAAAGGTGCGCACTCTGCACACACATACGAGTGGAATACACTTGATGCGACACCGAGCATGGGCAGCAAATAAATTTGATATCATTTTTTACCGCGCTCGCCATCATCCTTGTTCGGCCGCCACAGATGATGATGATGATGACCGAGATGAGTAATATTCGGTAGGGTGGACGCCCGCTGCGAGGACAACAAATTTGAAGAAACCACACGCCGCTTTATTACGCTAATATCGATGTCTGCTCCCAGTTGGACGCTTCTCATTTTGGTCTCCCTTTGGTGGTGGTTTCGCTGTGCCGCGAGATAAATGTGTGTGTATGTATATCTGGGATGGGGTCGGTTGGCTGAAAGTTGGTAGCGCGACAGCAGTCCCCCCTTTGGCCGTGACTAAAACACCTGGAACTCTGTCATGATTATGGAACGATGAAATGATGACGATGCTGGAGCTGGATTTGGGTTCTTTGTATATGGAATAAACTGCCATACGGAACGAATACTTGGGCGACTGCGACGACGACAACGCGGTGCACAGAAGCGCATTCGAGACACATTCCGGCCCTGGTAATTTATGGCTGCTTGGGCTTTCCCGCTGTCCCGCTGTCCCGTTCCCCCGCAGTCTTTTGTGACTTATTTGCTTATTATTACTTCTCTGGCTGTTCTGTATCATCATCTGAGATGGGCCTCCGCTGAGTGACCAAATGCCGGCGGTGGTGGCCGACCGATCAAACCACGATCAATGCGAGCAGAGCCGCACCTCTCTCTCTCTCACACACACACTTTGGCTCGTTGCTTGCTGGTGGCAGTGGCAGTTGGTTCGACTTCTAGCATTTTTACGGTCATATTTTATATTCACAATTTAATTTGGTATTGAGACAGGGACGGGACATGGGACACGGGAGACTCCTTTTTCATAATTTTACTCGGCCGCGTTGATGTGTGCCCAGTTCAGTATCTGCATCCGTATATCTGGTGCGGCTGTGTGTACCTGTATCTTATTTTGTCATATTCGGGCTTTTCGATTAAAAACTTTGAAGAAGCAAATTTATGGACATTCTTCTGTTATTGCCTTCGGACTGGCGATGGTGCTACCTCACGTTTTCGGCTTCGCGCTCAAATTTCCTGTGATCTTTTATGCCTGTTCGTCGTCGTCGTAGTCGTTATTGTTGTCGCTGTGTCGAGCCGCGGTGCATATAGGTATTCCCCGTGTGTCTCCCTGGAGTCCGCTCCTGGTGTTCTCCGCGTGTTGGCGTGGGACTAATTTTGCATTTAAATGTTAATAACTGATATGCAAATCACACTTTATTTGGGCTCGCAGGGTAGCAACGAATAATGTACTCATGTTATGTGCGCTGGGTGCCATTTGTAAATATGAAGTTAATAAAAATTTTATTGCCACCCCAGTGCAGTTAATGGCTGCTTGGCTGACTGGCTGACTGGCTGCCTGTCTGCGGCTGGTGTGAGTCGTTGATTGTGCCTGGGCCCTCGAGGACGAACATATATGAAAATATAATTTACGACTCGCATCATTTGGTGGGCTCGTTGACGATGATGGTGATCAGCGCACAATAAGGCGAAAGGCTACAATAAGGTCGCACCTTCTTGCCCATAATATATACAGGTCGGTCGTCCACAAAATATTCAAAGACTTCAATTGGTTTAGTTTTGTTACGAATCTGTTCCGACTCACATTGAAAACGGAATGGAGAGTTCAACTGTTGAACTGTTGTAAACGGTCGTAAAAGTACCTATCTGGTCACACAACTTGGCCCGATCAAATGAGACTCTGTTGAGGAAAGCGAACAGTTGCAGTTTTATTAGTTTCTACAGTTTACACAAAATTGTTAAGAAATTAAGTTAATACTGTACCCAGGAAATTCGGTTTTGAATTATGTGCGGTTTAATGGAGCAACATTTAGTTTTTATTTCATTGAAATCGACCAACTCATTGTGAAGATATACACAAATTTAAAGTCCTTTGACAGATCAAAGATCATCATTTCTTCACGCGGTTTTCCGTTCTCCATTATTATATAATATTCAAATCATTGACTTATTATATATGGACTGCTAGTGAAATGTCACTTCCATACAACCTCTTCCCAGAAAAAGACGCCAACATTACTAGCACTCGTGGTTCTATGCGAATAATAAGTGAAACAAAATGACAACCATCTTGGATTTATCCATAGAATGCTAGAGCCACCTATTGGGCGTGAGTGGATTTGCCAAGTGAAACGGTTGAAATTCAAATTGTTGCGGCATTATTTAGAAAAGATGTCGTCTCGAAATTGTGCTAGTTTTAATAATTAATAATAGATGGAACCAACAAAATTTGAATAAAAAATCGTTTTTCATTGTCCCATAAATTGCACAATTTTCATAAATTACTTCTTTATGTTGTTTTTCATTATTAATTTTAGAAATATGATGTATTACACTTCAGCGTATATTTCAATCACATTTCTGATCAATAAATACTTATGATTTTCAAGAATATCACATTCAAGTACATGAGAATTTAATTCATCATATCAGAGAAACTTGAATCATATTGCAACCAATTATACAACACTTTATTTTTTAATTTTAAATCTTTATTCAATTAATCGAAATAACACAGTCATATGCAAAACTATCTGGAACAAAATGGAAACGTCACATGTGAGTTTCCAATTTATTCCGTTCCGAACCGCGAGAGCTAGCGCTTATGTTGGAAACAACGCGAAGTTGCCTACTAGCAGTCCATATATAATAAGTCAAATATTAAAGACTGATGATCTGGACACCCTCATTAAGATTACATTGCGGCAAACAGATTGGCACCGCAAAATGAACAGCAACTTTGACAGCCCTGGCGCACTTTAATGCAGCATTTACAACATCAACCATTCATAACACTTCCCAAGTCTAACATATGAAAATGCGTGACATGTATTTTGGTCGGCCATCTTGTTTGCGTGGAACTATGGGAACGTTCAGCATGTTGATGTTTTATAGCGATGGTTTACGAAATTTCGCTTTCGTATAAAACAAAATGGCTTCCGTACAATTAATTATTTAATTCGTATATAACTGATCGATAAATGGTTATTTTAATTTACTGACAATTATTACCACACTCATTTTACCTTTTTCTTAAATCAGAAATATAAATATTTGCAAGTGATTGCAGAAATGTCGGTCGCCGGAACTTCAAATTGCTTCCGTTTTACATATCTGTAATTATGGGTAGAACACCCATGACACTTTAGGCGTGTGATTTGTTATCTCAATCTTACGTCTTTGCGAGCATTTACTGCGGACAAACGGATCTCTCTGTCTGGTCTTGCGCTTGAGTGATGTTGTAAACCAGTTGTTTTAAATAAGGCAGAAGGTGCTTCCATACCGGCGAAACATTTCATAAACATCATTTAATAAATAAAATAATTTTTAAAAAATAGTATTTTATGGGTTAAGCTATAAAATAAATTTTTATAAATAATAAATATATTTAAAATATTATATGTTTTTTTGTAGACAGTAAAATTATCATGAAACATAAAATGTTTCACCCATGTAAACAGTTACCGACATTAGAAGAATTGATAAATAAGAAATAGAACTTGACAATTTTTATTTATTTAAATTTATTTAGTAAAGAAAACTATCAACTGTCAATTTTTAACATGACGTCTTTGACATCATTAACCACGCTGAATTAAGGTGGCCTTCATTTTCAGTATAAAGCCCAGTTTAAGTCATCTTTGCCGGCGTATTATTAGCAGTTTCGTTTAATTGTCAAAAGAACAATTGCCGCACTGCATGAAGCCAACACCTGACCTTTAAAGGAACAAAATACAAATTAGAACGTCGCTGGTAAGTAAACTAATAACTAAAGCATGAACATGCATGTGAACGTGAACAGGAGTGCGCGTTGTTGGCGTGAAGTCAAGTAGAGTGCTATCCTTGTGCTTCCGCTGTTTGGTAGGTATTGCTGATGCTCATACTGTCGCCTCCACATACATCGCCTAATGCGGCGCGGAAGCCGAGTGAAGCTAATTATTCGCGGCATTAATTGATTATACTAATTTATAATGAATATGAGTGGACGTATAGTGGATGAGATTTGAACGGCCGAGGGTTTATATATGTATATATAAAAAAAAAAAAAAACTACAAATGAATCTTCAATGAGATTTATGACACCAGTGGCTTCCAGCGCGCTCGGCAGGTGGTTACTTCGTTGCTTGACCTGTCTCGATGATGGTGGTTGGACTTAAAAGAGACTCAATCCCAATTGTATGTAGTGAATCGATTTGGGGAATGATAAATTTTAATTTGTGATTTAATTGCTGAGTGCTTTTTGAATAAATTATACGATCTGTTCATGCGGGAAGGTATATGCGGTGGAGTAGTGGCTATCAAGCCAAAATACTGGAGAAATAAAATGTACACGCACAGTAGCTTTTAATCCATGAGAAGGTCTGGGAAAAAAATCAAAGTGGTTAGAATATTTTTTAATTCAGCTTTTAGCGGATATGGCAACAAATTGTCAACACCCTATGCAAGTCATTAGAAGTTATATCCAAATTCGTATTAGCTCCTAAAAGGCATTCTCTGATAGCACTGTTCGAGGTTGGTAAATGAAGCGAGTTCAAGTGTTGGACAGATGATCTTGACATTCACCAAACTTGACAGTTCCCTGCTACATTTGTTGGGTGTATCTCAAGGATATTGAAAAGCCAGCAATGATCAATCGAACCAGCAATACAGTCAGGAGGAACCGTTTTTGCGATGCCAAATATTGGGCCACCCCCAGTACAAAGCAATTTCAATTCGCTGACGGGAAATAATAAATTCATTTGTAAACTGTTCAAAGTGAGATTGCAAATCAATGTGAAATCATTCCACCTGCATTAACTGGCAGTAATTTTGAGTAAAATAATCCTCATCCCGAAAGCAAACAAAAGGAAAACAAAATGGAAACAGTATTCCAATTCCATTTCAAGCTATTACCATCTCATCATGGTCAATTGTTCTCGGTGACAAGTGACACTACGCCCGAAGGACTCATACATATATAGAAACCGTAATTATCTACCCATCAAATCAAAATACCCTCTCAGGACACTCACTCTTCAATCAAATTAGGAGCAATCGCGTTAGCCATCGGACATTTTGTTGTGCCCCGTAACCCGACCCGAGACAAACTCAAACTCAAATGTGTCACTTCATGTCCAAAGGAATGTGTCACTCCAGAAGAGGTGTCAGATATGATTCGGAATTTCAAAAAAAAATATATTTAAATCTCAATGCGTACACACAATGGAATGAGAACAGAGAGAGAGCAATATTACAACTCTCGGCCGCAGAACAAAGGGCGCACCTTCCCGACCCCTACCAAATTCGGGGTTTTCAAAAAAAACAATGGACAAGTGCACTACTTTCAGTCGTCGTCGGTTCGAAAGTATTAGCGCAGCCATCCTTTGATTTTGTCGATTTCCATTTCACATTCCATTTTCAGATATGCGTGAAATGATTCCCTATATACGCATGCCCTATTGTTAACAAATAGAGCGGTCGAGTCTACTCGCTGGCCTGATGGGAAAACTGAAAACGGAGCCTGTTTACACATTGCTTTCGGCTACCGAATGGTTTTTGTGTGTTCTATACACGATGATGGGAAATTGGAATTTTGGAAAATGATTCAAAAAAGCAGATCGAGCGGACGTAAGTCTCCGCTTGGTTGGAGGGTAAAACGTAAAACTAGTTTACGCCACAATGGAGTGAAAGGTCTTTGAGATGTCGCTGTCGGAGTCGATAGACCCTTGTTACGTCATTCCATTAATAATATAAAACTGCCCCCACCCGCACATACGCACACGCACTCTGACGGAGAACGCTAATGCTGTCATTGTTATGGCAAAGGATGTGATAATGAAAGGATAGATGAGGACGTTATAATTCATTTGATTTGAGAATGTAGGATGTGTGTGACACTGACAATGCAACAACCGGGGTCAACTTAGGGAGGTAATTTATGACGGACGCGGTAGTCCCACCGTCAGGTGCGATCGACAACAGGCAAACACACAACCTTCACAATGACACACATGTGAGTCAGCATCAGGAAGGAAGTCGTCTCCGCAATTGTTCGCCCTCAATGCAGGATCACCTGTGCGATCATACACGCGCAGCCAATTACGCAAGGTACATATAACCGCCGCCACCGCCGCCTAATTGGGCAAAATATCGCACAACATGGTTACACAATATCAACACAATACAATTAGCGAGAGCAAATCGCCAGTTTAATTCAAAGTAAACATCAATTAGACAGCTGTTTGTGTTTGAGTTCGTGTTCTCTCGCGATCGCTGCCTGACGGATGGATGGTGTCAAATAGAGCGCAATCACTCAGTATGGAGGTCATTTGCCAGCGGTAATAGAACTGGCCGTAGATCGATCGCAGTCGGAGCCATCGAACACCGAAACTCCAAACCAGGTCCTGTGTAGCAGCACCATTAATATAGGCAATAATTTGGGGGCTCAGCGAAGACCAGTAGCCATGTATCTGTGTCGTCGTCTTCTGGCATATAATTGTCATTAATTTTCCTGTTTTTCTTTCGACTCGCGCATACACACTCTTCCATATATCTACTCGTCGTCTCTCGGCTCATTTGTCCAATAATCGGGCAACAAATGGGCCCAGAGGTGTAGTATACGGTATACGTTCGGTCTGCGGCCATGCATGGTTCGGTTGTTCGATTATTATGACACAATCATCGTATAAAATGTGAATTTATATGAAAACTTGTAAAGTTGGTATTTTCAACAAAAAGATTATAAATGGACTCCGAAGCTCGCCATTAAAAAAGAAAGCCATACTGCGAAGCATTGGGCCATCCGCAGGTACCTATAGAGTCGGCAGAGGCTTCTCACACAGCATCGGCCACAATAAAAAAAAAAGTAATTCCGGGTGTTATTGGGACGAGGGAAGGAACTCAACTCGCCGGGGCTATTTTATGGGACCACAAAGAAGTTAACCTTTGCCGATACGATACGCGGAGGCATATATGTTAATAGAATATCATTAAACTTATTTTATAGTTGGAATTAAATAAATAAATAAAGTAGAACTGCTTTGATCACACCAGTGCACTCCTTTCTGTGCTGGATATGTTTTGTTATTTAAATTTTTGTTGCATTTTTTTCGGTTATGCACCCAAGTTTATTTATAGAAACTGCCGAACAAGACGCATATCTGCTATGTACTGAAAACGGACAGAATTCGTAGAAGGGAAGCTTCCGAAATGATTTGATTGTTGGGTTGTTTGGTCCTGTTTTTCTGCCCCAATTTGTCGATCTCCTTTCTTCTTGTGTAGCATGTTTTCGACCTCAAATTTCTATTCATCAGTTGTTTAGAATGGTGATAGTTTCATGAACATCTGCAGTGCCAACTCTATATTTAAGCTAAATTTTAGACATTAGACTTTCAATGCACTCTCTGGAAATTTTTCTCAGCATATCACAACTTTTACTAGAGACAACACGTCCAATTTGATCAAGAAGAGACCGCATCAGTGTTAACAGACTTCGAAGACTGTTTTCCCTTTTTTTTACCAGCATTAGTTTCCCCCTAAATTCGAAAAAAAGTTCCCCTTTTTCTTTCCCCTTTGTGAAATTTGCAATTTGTTTCATATAAACAAATTTAAAAATGCAACTAGTTTTAACTAATAAGTTTAACATAAACCTAAAACATTAAAATATATGTAATATACAAGGATCAGTTAACTGAATAATATTAAAGTTTGAATTTGAAATGATTTCCTTTTCTATTAGAAAAAATGTCAAAACAAGTGAATGCATTCAGATACACAAACTCTATTTAATATAGACTTTCGATGGGCTTTATATTTAGGGCGAACTGTGAAATTTGCTTTCAATGAAAATGTGTTTTAATATTACTTTTAGTTTGGCAGTGATTTTCGATTTTTCCCTTTTTTAAGCCAAAATTGACGCTTTTCCCCCCAAATCTGGATCGCTGGACCGCTTTCACTTGGAGCGCTTAACGCCAACTGCGTGAAATGGCTTACTCGGCTCTTAAATTGAATAAGCAAACAGTAAACATTAAATTAAATATAATTTGGTCACCATATTTGCACTTCAGAAAATCACTCATCACAGTCAACTTTGGTTGTCATTGCAACCGCAGCCAACTTCAGAATACCGCGTTTTCGGCATCTTCGGCATCTTTATTTTGTCTGTTCATTCATAACTGTTCGCAAAACTCACGCCATTTAATTGTTTTATAACTTTTATGAAGTTTTGAAATAACTTAAACAAACTGGGACGTTTAAGTATTTAGTTTAGTAAGTCTGACAGCTGGTTGAATTGATGCCTCTCATTTTTGATTGGCCTAGGTCGGTCACATGAACAGGTTTTTCAGTTGACGTTTATATGAATGGGTAGCCGACGAATCTAGTAAAGAAATTTGTAACAGAGCATAGGCACCAACGGCACCAAAATCTGAAAAATTTTGCTCAAAACTACTATCAGGTGGTTGTCAAAATCCACACTCCACTGGCCGTAGAAAAAGCGATTTCTTACCGAGATTTACACATACTTGCGCTAACATCAATCCATTTGACATATGTCAAACTTAAAATTGTGTTATTACTTACGTTTTTAGACGACGAGTATACAATGTACATTTGGCCGTTAGAATAGATGTCAACATAGGTGGATTGGATAGTTTTTTTTTTTTCAAATTACAACTTAAAAACAGCTAACTTTTATATCACACACCAACACAAATGCATAAAACAATAATCTCATGTTATGATAGTTTTGGGCAATGAAAAATCTGAAAATGGAAAAAGAGAGTTCGGCTATGTGTCTGACAAAAAGTGACGTTACCGACCAAACTAGTTTTTGCGTTCAGGTTACATCAAGTTCAAATCAATTTTGTATACTTTATATAACTAGATTTTTGAACGCCCGCTCATTGTGTCTTTTCAATTTAAAATCTTACAGCCACATGCAGATCACGGATCAAAATAAATAGATCTAGAGCTGATAAATGTAGTCGCATAAAATGATTAGGTTCCTGAACGTGCCCATTGAGAATAAAATTGTGTCGCGGTGAAATCAACTGCAATTTTTTCAATTATTGAATCCCCGGTTGTTAGTAAATCATTTTACGTTTTGTACTCAGTCTTGTTTTTGTTTCCTGTCGACTTTCGAATTTCATTCTGAGAGCGAGTAAAATGTTCGATCAAACGAATTGGTGAACAAAATAATTCTTCTGTACAACGGTTTTTATATAGATACGATTTTTTATTTATACAGTAAATCCATCTTAGAACACTACAATTGTGACACCTCCGAATCGGGACAGCAAAGAGTCGGTCCCATCGGTGTCCCAATTATAGAGGTTTTACTGTATTATTGTACCTTTGACGTTACTGGAATGAATACACCATCGAGAACTTAGAGAAAATCTATTTTAGTCTCGATTTTAAATTTACGGAAGCTCACAGTTGCGAAATTTGTATGGAAAATATTGCAACTGTGAATTACTAAAATTTAGAGTCGGAAGTAAAAAATGCTTATTGGTGAGGTCCATGGTCTATAAGTAGATACACAAATGTCCCATCAGAGTCTCGACTGCTTACAAATACCTTCAGGTATTCCTATTTAAACTTTACTTTAAATTAATTGTCGGTCACAATAAAAAACATTTCATTTTCAATTATCAAAACTTTGACGTAACATAGAAAGTTAAAATAAAAAAAGTTTCTTGTGACTACCTATAAAAATATAATATACCTATACCAGCTTAAAGCAAAATTCATCTCACTCACAACCTTCTGTCGATAAACGCTGACTAAAAGTTTTGACAGAAACAAGTCTTGCGCAGAAAAAATATAGAATAAGGAAACTTCGAACACATGCAGGCGTTTAAATTAAGTAACAATTATGCAGCAACAATTTTGTCAACAAAATGATTGACAGCGCACAAACACAACCGCGAACACATCTTCATTCGCTTCTGACTTGAACCATAATTTTTTTTTTTACTTGAGCCATTTGGTTTCAAGGGGAAAACCCTTTTCAATCAATGTCTAAAACTCATTTGAGTGGGTAAGAAAAACCTACATAAATGCTTTGAAGGAGTGCTATTCGAATCTAATGGAATAGATTTATAGCGCGATGTTATTGTTTTTGTTTTTGACGCTCTTTCAATGGCATTGAGTTAAGTTTCGATTTTACGAATGTGACAACATGTCCAATATTTTTATGTTCCATTTTTAAAAAGGCAATTTTTAATTCCTAATTAAAACCGCTTTCGAATTTAGGAAAAAAAAAAGCAGACTTTTCATAGTTCGAAAACTTTGCTTTTTGACAGCACTAAATAGGTACGTACATTTTTCACCTTTTACATTTCTTTTTTTAAAATAGCATTTAATTGATTGGTTGTAATTACCTACGTTGCATTATCGATTTGCTTATCATTACAATCATAATATTACTGTCAATTTGGTCAGATTCTATGTATGGGTCTGACCAACTAAACAATTCTAGTTTCAACTCTAAATTTTAGTAGTTCACCTAATTTTCATACAAAATTCGCAAATGTGAGCTACTCTAAAGTTAAATTGGAGAATACAATTTGTTACTAGTGCGGCACTATGTGTATTTGTTTACACAAAAACTACTCATGTCATCTGTCTGAATTCTCAGAAAAACATAGCACTTTACTTGGAGCAAAATAAGGATTTAATTTCTTGACAATCGGCCGACTTTCAGAAGATATTTGCACGAATTTAAAGTTTTTGGGAAGAGGGCAGTTCTCAGTATTCGGCGCTGTTTACATTACTTATTCTGTTTCACGCAGCCATTCAAGTTTTGGATATGTCAGCTAACGGTTGTCTGTCATGGAGAAATACTTACACATGGACTAGTGTTAATGGTTTGTAGCGTTTGTTGGTTGACATTTGAGGTGTGTGAGAAATATCACAAAAACGGCATCGGGCATACTTAAGTGATTTGCGCTGATAAAATTGAGGTTAGAGCTGGCTTAAAGTAATTTTATTCGTTACTTTCTTCAAGGTCATTCATTCGTCCGTTGAAGTAGGTATATACAAAAGATGTTTAGCACCTTGAGCTACCAGTGCCATCTTTTTAATTCCTATTAATTATACCTCGAGACATATCTGACTTTTAGTTTGCATATCTTTAATTCACAATAAACCATGTAACAAAAACAAAAAACGTGTCAATTTAAAGCACAGGTTTATCAATTTAACAGCGCTGCAAATTGGTGAACACATTGCGCCGTACTAATAATCATATTTAGTGTCCAGGCTGTAGATTTTACGAACTCACAATGGACACATTTTATATAAAAATTGTGACCTACAAAATATTAAGTGTGAATGTTTAAAATTGTTATTAGTTAGGCCCACATTGTCTTCATTCTATTGACAACTTAAATCGTAGTCTTAAAATTGGACAAATAAACTCTCTTGTCCATAAATAATATGACTCAAATCATTCAGTGATTGACACTCGGTGCAAGATCCCAAGCGGACATTTTGAAAACACCAAATGGAATTTATTTCTAGTTCATATTTCTTTTAGTCCCCTCTGGCTGAAAGCGAATGACAGTATATTTTAGTAGAGACTTGCTACAATTGCAGTCACTTGATTGTGACAACAGACATAGACTGCGCTGAATTGAAGCAATGAACGCGTCCTCTAGTGAATTACATATTTCCTCTCCTACTGTGTGAATATCAAACTGTATGGAGATAACAATCTGTCAGCGATATCTTCTGCGAAGAAAACAATGGCTGCGGACTGGAAGAAAGTCTCCCCTCTTGTGTTGTGACAGTTAATGACATTAGCGATGCAGTTATATTTATTTACAAAATGCGTGCCTATTTCCGAGTGTTCAGTGGAGTTAAACGGCAATTAGTTTCAATAAAAACAAATTTAAATCGGTCAAGTTTTAGCTAGTGAACAACACAGCCTTTCCTTTTGAAATCTTCATTTGTGTTTTGAGGTAAGCATTTCCATTGAAGTCGGCAATCTGGTATAGGTAAATTTATGGTGCGTTCAGGGTCACCCGGTCCTCTATACATCCCAACGATGTTCATTATTGTAGGCCATTTGCAGTTTATTTATGACTTGAACTGGAACGATGGCCCCAAACACTTGTTCCCCGAAAAAAAAAAATGTAATATTTCACCACTCATTGCGCCCGAGTACGTATATAATTCAATTGTGACATATCATTCTGTAAAATTGTTAATTAAACAAACATTCGCGTTCACACCGAGCGACCGATCGACCGCCCGACACCACATACGCCTACACGCCTACCGTTTGACAGCGTCCGAACGAAAATATCAATCAGGCTGGCACTCAAACAATGTGTTGACCTTCCATCAAACCCAAAGCAAACCAAATGCTCAGCTCCTCTCTGCATCTATCCATCCCATTCGGATCATCATATACACACGTTCGTATAATATAGAAATACGACCATAGCTGTCGCACATCAAACTACCTCAGTCCATTTAACACTTCTCTGACACTAATCCTGGCTTGATGAAACTAATTTTTTATGCCCACAAACACTGACTGCTTTTTGCTGGCGGGCTGTCGGCCTCTTGGGCAGTCGGAGCGAGGTATGGCCGGCTGACTTACTGCGGCTGGTTGCTGGCGGAGCGCTAGCCGCTAGCTGTTGGTATTTCTGGCGCGATTTTGCGTCCGTACGCTGCTGTGGCACAACCACGCGTCAATCAAGGGTTACGATGCAGCGTTATGCTTGATTTCCTACTTGTCAGTCGGCTGAAGTTTCATTTGGTCATCTCGGAGTAGGTAATTTCGAAAAAAAGAAAACAAACTACAAAGTCCAGCCAACATTATTTTAAATGTGCGGGCATACAAATGCGTATAGAAGAGAACTTTCATTATTGTTGTTGTTCGGCAAGACATTGATTGTCTGACGTGTTGTTGTCGGAGGCCTCCTGGGGGCTGGCTGTGCCTGCATATACCTGTACCTACGTTTGGCTTTGGGCAATGTCAGTGGCTGAGAGATGTTATCCGAACAAACGAACGAAGGTAGTGCCAATCTTGTCACATTCTTTCCACGTTCCCTGAATGGCGACTGAATTTTGAATGAATTTCGAATAAAATCTAAACGAAAGAAACAAAACAGCGATTGTCTCCCGGCCGGATATGTCAGTATGGTTCTCGATCGGAGATTCTACTCTTCGTTTTGTTGCTCTTGCCAATGATTCAACAAGTCTGCGAATTGGACTTGTTGTTTGCCTAATGTATTCATAAGTGCCAACTTGCAACTATTGTAGGTTCGATCAGCTTACAGGTATGGCCAATCTATAGAAATGCATTTCGGCACTTTTTTTTTTAGCAAAGCGGAGCCATCCGGCCCCCTTTTTGGTGGTCATAACGAGTACGAAATCTTTTAACAGACAACAAGACAGACTTCACTTTTTTTGAGAATAAGTAATAAATAAAATAACTGCCACAAAATGTACAAGATGGTCGGGAGTTGTCAGGTCAAAATGTCTTCCCGGATCTAAATAAGTTAAATTGATACCTACAAATTAAAAAGACGTTTTAATACGTCAACCTATTGACAAAAGAGCTATAACCCTTTTTGTATATACGCATTAATATAGCTGTTCCCTTGCTTTCAAATTTTTTACTCAATGACGTTTCATTTGTAGATTCCCTAAAAAAATGCAGTAGATTTATTTTTTTCTAAAAAAATCAGTAGTTCTACTGCAATTGCAGCGAAGTGGCAATGCTGGTTCGTAAAAATTCGTAAAAGAGAGCGGCTTCTAAAGAACAAAATATAACCCCACAAATTTCCTGTAGTAAGAATTGAAAAAGCTGTCAGTCATCTGACAATTGACAGATGATTTGAAAAATGCTGTCCTATTTGGCATACGCGGCCATTTTTTTTTTTGATTTCCAGTCGCTTTTTCCTTTTCTCGAATGCCTGTTGTTCAATCCAGTGCAAATTTTCCACATACTCGGATTCGTCAAAAAGAAGGTCGATTACATCCGAATCACTTTCATCTCTAGAATCAAATAAAATTGTTTATAATTTAACAATTTTCTTTGCGTTTATCAGACATTTTAAAGATTTTTCTTTACCAATTCAATGGGCACATTCAAGAATCTTGTTATCTTAAGTCGACTAGATTGGTCTGCACGTCACTTCGGTAACGTCACTTTTTCTACGTCAGCCAGATATGCAAACTGTCAACTTTTTATTTTATTTTTGACAGGCAAGTTTGCATATCAAACTACTCACTGAGACAACCGTCACAGTTGTCAATTTAAAGAAAGATTTTTCTCAAATGGTGCACACATATTCTTCATACCTATGTTGACTTGTATATGCGTTGGCTTAAAAGTGTCAACTTTGACAAACCGAACTTTGCCGTCAGTATGACACAACCCTTTTAGCCAGGGATGTTTCTCGAAACTCCGTCTGCAATTTTATGTGCGTTCTTCGGGTAACAACGAGTGTTTACAGACAAAAGGATAAACGAACTATAAAAAATGTGTAAAAAGGGACTATGCCTTAAAATTCTAGCAACAATTTGAATATATCTGATAAGTCATCTATGTATCCATCACTCGGTTTGTGGTTCACGTTGAAATATTCAATGAAAATTCAAATTGACATTCTTTACTATACGGCATTAGGGGGTAAAACTGGAAGATGTCGCTGCTCGGCATTGTTAGGCTTGCGTGAAGCTGATCATCGACCGTAAGCGCAATCAAATTGGGAGAAAAGAACTTAACGGGCGACTGTTAAATTATTCCATTGATACATTCAATGAAACACCCAATGTTACGCGCACCGGCCTTCCTGTTCTCAGAGCCGAAAATCAAACAACAAGACCGATTCAATCGGATTCGAACTGACACTGACACTGACACATTGGAATGTGTGCGCGAGCGAGACACGAATCTAAACAAATTTCCATTAATAATATCATATCGTTAGTTATGATAATTAAGGTGTATAATCACATAGAGGAGCAATGTCTACTGTCAGCCTGACCAGGTGTATTGTACGTCGGAGGAGAGTCTCCGAATCTCTGTGCGGCTGAAGCTGTTGTGAAAAGCGAAAGATGAATAATTTGAATTTGAATTTGAATTTGAATTTAGTTGGGCGCGCATAAAATCACCATATATCTCGGGATGTGTCGGACAGTCGACCTGTGTTCGACGGCGAGTTTTCCCATTCAGCAGGCCGTTCGACGCAATCCCCAAAGGGAGAACATAAAATCGTAACAATGTTATTAGCCACTATGGGATTAGGCTACCGGTCATACCAACAAAGCACCACCGAACGAACACATCTCCTCGCCGGATCGGCATTCATAATTTTTCGTTTTTCTCTCCAAATGTGCTCAAAGCTGGTGGTATATACCGGTATCTATGGCATAAGGTAGTACCTCAGCGGGGCTATTCACTTACCCATTAGCCACTGAGCAGGAGGCTGTGTTCGGACTCATTCTCTTCGGAAAGTTGAGAACGTTAATTGACAGCGCGATGTGATGCTGTGTATAGTGTGTGTTGTGGGCAGTTTGGGCCGGGTCATGCTGTGGCCATTGCAGGCCTCGTTTGATTACAAATTAATGTTGTGGTAAATTTTCACAAAGTTTTATCGCATATACAGGATGATAAATAGTGGCCCAGCGGAGAGCGCTATTTAATTACAGATTGTTTCGATGGATAGTTTGGGCATTGGTATAGGTGTGGGCAAGTCACCGCCATTGATTCTTTTTTGGGTGGTGAAAGTCGACTTTTTTTTATTGTTCGGTTTCCCTTAGGTTCGTGATTAGCGATGAGTAAGTGGCCTTGCGATAGTGAAATGCTGTTGAAGTTATTTGATGGGTTGGAGCAACATCTTTGTTCGAGTCATGGTATGGCTTCCTTCCGTTTACTGTAAAACTTCAAGGAAGCAAGGTACAATGAATGGAGTAGAATATGCAGTGGCTAAAAGCTGGTTAGACTTCATTCATTCTTTAGCATTTGAACAAAGTGGGGTGGCTTAGTTACAATTGGAGAGTAGTTTTTTGCATTTTAAACATTTTGGGCGCCAGTTTAGGTTTCGCCGCAGACGAAATATCCATTAAACTCTCCCTATCTAGAGCCTTGAGTATTTCTGGCGGGATTGTCATATATTCCAGTGGAATTTATCCATTTTTAGCGAATTGTGCACAAAAATGATTTCCACTATTGTGGGACAACTTTTTATTTCGGGTGCAAAAAAGTGCTCGTTAGATGTCCTTCCCTTTTCAAAGAACACACCGATATTTAAAATTGACTCCTTCAGTAATATTCCAATTCTTTCCTCGAAGACGACTGATAGTCAAGTAGTAGATCTGTGATTAAATTTCGAAAATAACTCAAAACCTTTATTTGTCAGTTGGTTTCTCACAGAGTTAAAAGTACTGTCGTTAACACTTTTCCTTAATTTTTCCCACGAAATGTGGTTATTTTTCCCTTTTCACCGGAAAAACCTTCGATGTTCTTTCACTTTTAAATGTGAAATTTGTAACACGGAAAGAAGATAACATTAAATTAACTTTTAGTCTAAAAATCGGTTTTTTCACATCTTTTTGGTACTACAAAATTTTGAAAAGAAAACAGGTAATATGAACTCTTTTTAATGGCGATTCAGATCGTTAATAGTCATGGTGAAATGTATATGTTTTGTTTATAGTTTGAAAGTTTTTTTTTTTTGTCAGATTCCTGAATTTGCACGATTTTTCATTTTCCTACGGAAGACTTTTCGGTGTATAAGTTCGGACAAAAAGGAAGAAATCCCACAATATAAGAACACTGCTCAGTGGGGAGAATCAGACGAACCTTATTACTTCAGAGTACAAAACAAATATAAAGTTTTGTTTAAGGGTTCAATTCGCATAATTAATTTATTATATTTTCCAGCCCTTTTAACCCTAGAAAGATAATCATAAAATAAAGAGCGTAAAAGATAATCATACGTCTCATACGCCAATTAGTGTATTTAATTAAACATATGAACTTCTTTTTATTTATATTTAATTTATTTAATTATATAGATGCTGTTCAAAAAAAATAAATTAATGATTTTTTTATATATAGTTGAGACAGTCAACGGGCTGCGGTTTAGAATTTAAAAGTTATCGCACAATTGTCCCGCGCCATACGTCTCGTGGACGTGGATTATCTTTCTAGGGTTAAATATGAATGACGATTTCCTTGCCCACGTCGGTTTTAAGAAACTCAACAAAAATAAAAAGAATAATGCCAAATCCATTGTAAAGTTACATATTGTCGCTGATAAAATTTCTTCGTTATAAAACATTTTCTTAAATGTTCGTATTTTGGTTTTTAGGAAAATTAAAATGAAACATTGGATATTCGGGAGATTTCTTAGAATTTTCGGGAGACCGGGAGAGAATTCCGGAATATCGGGAGAACTGGCAACCCTACTGCTAAGAGATATTATTTTTGACACTGATATTTAAATCTAGCTCTCAGGTATATTTATATTGGTGGGCCATCTAGTGATTTGTTTTTAAATCATAGGTTTTTATGACACTGACAGCTGTTTCCCGCTCGTCCACTACTACGAAGCCAGCCGTGGCAACCTTGAGAGTTATATTGTAATTCTCACTTCTAGGCAGTGTTGCCAGATAAAAAATCTGAAAATCTTGTTTTTTCGAAATAAAAAATCTTTTTTTTTTTTCAAGATTATTTCGAAATATAAAATACAATTTGTAATAACTTTAAAAAATTTAATTTATTTTTTCGACAATATTATAGTAGTTAGGTATATACATAAATATCGATAAAAAAAAAACTTTTGAATAATGAATTAAAATAACTTTGAATTTCGGTGCCGCTTCATTAAATCGCAACAAATTTTTAGCAAAGATTAAACTTTCAACTGTTGCAGTACTCAAATGAGTACAATTTTTTGTTTTATTTAAATTTACAGCAGAAAATATTCTTTCAACATTTGCGGAGAATGTGGAAGCAATAAAAAATAAAATCTTTTAAGAGTGGACATACGAAGTTTCCATCCTCTGTTTTTTCCAAAAAATCAGAAGTTGATATAATATCAACTCCGTTGAATTTTATGTTTCTTTAGAATTGATAAAGACTAAAAAACAGAAATCTGTTCGACTCACATTATACAAAAAAAATGCAATTAATAGAAAATGTTTTGTCTTCAATAGAAAAGGTTGTTTAAATTTGTTAGCTTTAGAAAATTGTGGATATTAAAAATCTTGAAATTTGAGGAATTCGAGGTAAAAAGTCTTGTTCATATTTTGGAGCTCAAATATCTTAAAAAAAAATATATCTTGTAATCTGGCATCGCTGCTTCTAGGTTGGTTTATTTGTGAAAATTTAAAGTAAGTGATCCATCAATCTATAAGCTCTTTTTTTCGAAAAAGAATAAAAAAAAAATATAAATGCAACAGCTAAGAATAATTTCAAAAGATTGTAGGTTAGGTTAGGTTGAAGTGGCTGTCGTCAGCCGACACACTTAGGCCATAAAAAGCTCCCTTGTGATACCACATGAATCTATGTATATAATTCTTCCTACTCGTTGAACCAGTTGGAGCTCCTGATAAAGCGTAAGAGGTTACGAATGTCCGTTTTTTTTAGATCCTTAAGATCGCTGTAGTAGAACTCTCCTAAATGGAGTTTTCGTCTTTGTGAGAGAGCCGGAGGTGAAGAATAGTTTCTTCCTCTTCCTCGTCAAAAAAGCTTCTGCAAAAATCATTACATAATACGCCAAGCCTTTTTGAATGCCTGTCTATAAGACAGTGTCCTGTGATGACACCTATTGTAGCACTGATGTGTTTCCTAGCGAGGGAGATCAGATGCCTAGAACGTTTTAGATCCAGCTTTGGCCAGATCTGTTTTGTCGCTAGGCATGTCGAACCGGTTGTCTATCTAAGATTTGTTCTTTCGATAGCATTCAGCTTTATTTTGAGTTTACAAGTAGCGATTGGGATACCTAATGAATCCTTATCTGGAAACATAGGTAGTGTTGTTCCGCGTTTGGCGAGTTCATCAGCCTTACCTGTGATGTCCCTATACCCCGGCACCCAATGAATGTTAAACTGCTCCGCCATCTCTCTAAGAGACGAACGACAGTCTTGGGCTATTATTGAATTTGTAGAGACTGATTCCAGGCACTTTATAGCCGCTTGACTGTCCGAGAAGAAACGGATATCTTTAGCAGATATCAAGTTTTCTTTCAGCCAAGATAAGACTTCTTTTATCGCCATTATTTCCGCCCGAAAAACGCTACAGTGATCAGGAAGACGGAAGGAGAGACTAAGATTTAGTCTGTCGGAGAAGACACCGCCACCAACAACGTCCACAGTTTTCGACCCATCTGTGAAAAAATGGATCGACTCATCGTCCAGGAAAGCTTCCTCCTAGAATGATCTAGTAGGAATGGAGGCCTGGAAGTTTCTATCAAATTGTAGTTCTGGTGTAGTGTAATCGATGTTTCCTGGAAGGCTCTTAAAGTTGTTCAAGATAGCAGAATGGCCAGTTGTTTTACTGGTCCATTGTGAAGTAGCTTTGAGGCGTACGGCTGTAGAGGCTTGGTTGTTTGTTGCCGGTTGACTTAATAAATTTCCCTTAAAAAAAAAACGTTTGTAATATTCCTCATAAAGGTTTTAGAATATATCAAGCAGATGACGCCTACTTTTTGACAGGATTTTCGATCGAAATGTATTTCTTTCGGACTTAGCTTCTTTTAACTTGTCATTACTCAAAAAATGCTTAATCAGTTTATTGAATAGAACACCAACTCTCCCTTAAACATTTTTTAACGCATCAATCTGTTACCAGCCTTATGCAGAAGCTGAGCTGCGCACCAAAGTCAAGTTAATTTACTTCATCGAATCGAAAAAGATCATCATCAGCGATCCTTCGTGATTGTGTTTTTCCTTTGAACAGGATGTGCCAGCGTTGCCAGACCTTGAAGACTGTTTTCCCCTTTTTTTAATCAGCACTAGTTTTCCCCTATATTCGAAAAGAGTTCCCCTTTTTTTCCCCTAAGTGAAATTTGCATTTAGTTTCATACGAACAAAGTTGAAAAATGTAAATAATTTTTATAATCAAGCGTAAAATAAAAATAATTTGTCTCTCGGTCCAACGATTGACATATTTCCGGTGAAGTCTCGGACTAATGTCTAAGGCGAAGTTCCATACCTATGCTAATCAAGTACCGCCTTGAACAATAAATACACAAGCTGAATGCAGAAATATCGAATACGTACCTTATATGATGGCTCGATGAGGCATTTACTTCCAGGATAAGCAATTTATGTGCCAGCTAACTAAAATAAAATAAAAAAAAACAAAAACAAAGTGCTGCTGCTGCTACTTTGCTACCTGATGTACGCGTAGCATCACCACTAGCGCGCATAAATTCAAATTTGGCAAATGACGCGAGTTCAATTTCGAAATGTCAGGCTGTCCCGCCTACGGAAGAACTTGCCCAGAGCATCAATTCGATTTTATGATGCAATTATGAACCTGTCGTAAATTGCATCCACTCTGCAGTGGGTAATCCGTTTATGACGCAATTTCTTTCTCATTTTACATGTTTTCACTATGTGTCCTGCCGTACAGCAATTTTACACATGTTTATCTTTGAAAATAACCCAAAGACGGAATTTTCGCAATTATGAGTAGTCGAGTAGGCATAACTTCTTGGAAACTATAGCACGCAATAAAATTAACCCTCGGACATCTATTTTTGGTGGCAACGATATTTTTGTGACACCGATTGTCAGTGGTGCTCTCAGTGAAAATTAGCGGGAACTATGGACAAGCAGCAGGTATATCGAAGGGATTGCAATTCTTTTTCTTTTGGAATATCACACAATTGGGTATTTTGCTTTTCAAATGTAATTTGTTTAAGCCAGCTGAATCGCGCGCAGACTTATTGTCACTTCTAATGCCATTGTTTGGGATTTGTGTGTGATACCTGCGAAGGAACGACAACGCACACACGCATTAAAAAGGTATATACGCACTCGGCGCAGGATTATACATTCATCCCTTCAAATAACTCTCGCCTCGAGTGTATATCACTGGCGAAAATCTGCGGTTTTATGTTATATAGATATGGTACGAGTTGATCCAAAATGCAGAAGTGTGATTGAATGAATTCTATTGTAGTTTCCCTCTTAATAGGCTTTAAGGAGATATACTTGTGGACTTTGGGAAACAGTAGATTTACGAGAAGATCAATTAAATCCAGATGGATCCAGTCAATTGAAATCTCCTTGGATTTGTACAGGCGGTGCGGACGCAAATAGCCAACCTTTGAGTTAGTTCTTATTCAAAGAGGGTGTGTTGTTGAATATATTCTTACTTGTGTATATTCTTGTAATAGCTTTATAAGTTGGCGATTATGCTTGGGAGCATACAGATGGACATTCGGCAATCAAGATGTAGATAGTCAGGTTGAAATGGAATGAAACGAGCTGGGTGTGGGGTAATAACGAAGTTGATTTTTTTATTTTAAAGGACCATGCCATTGTAAAACATAACATCCTTCAAATGTCTGCTTCTCACGATGGCACGGATCCGTGTGGTCCAATTTGGTATGACTCTGCGAAAGCGTTGGTTTTGAAGGGTCTATCATTAAGGATTTTGACAACTTTCTTTTGTTTTTAAATAAAATACAAACTACTTGAGATATCTCAAAATAATAAAATAAAAATTGTGTTGGCTTGAATTACTATCAAAACATTTATGAATGGAATTCGACTGCGTTCATATTTCCACCACGGAAACGTATGCAGCAGTCGATACGTTGAACCACAATTTTCGATGACTCGGTCGCACATTTCGACCGATAAAAAAAATTTAAAAACTTGGCGCAACAGATCAGTAGGGACTAGGGACTGAGTTATTTCTTGTTAATCTTTTTATCATCAGTGACTTTTTTTGGCACGATTTGCCGCCCTTAATATCTGGCCGCCCTAGGGTCGGGCCTACTGTGCCTTCCGGAAAATCCGCCACTGCATGTCACAATAGCGAATTCTTGCATTAAAGTCCATTTCATGAACTCACATGCAGTAGAATTTACTGATTTTACTGGAATATTTTGAGGTTGACAGTTCAGTAATCGGTTTTTAACGATGTGTTGTCAAGTGAAAATGAAAGACCCTTTATTTTGTTTAAGGATATCGGTAGTTTGCGGCTTATTGCGATAGACCTGGGATTTCAGGAAATCCCAACCACGGAATTGTAGTCTGCGCTTGAATTCGCCTATAAAAATGTAGATTCCCTCCATACGTTCGAAAAATAAAGAAAATACTCACACAAAACAAATGGTCATGAGCAACTAAGCCTAGATTAGATTAGATGAGATTGAGGAGCGGGAGGGCCTGCAAGGGGCTCTGGCACTGCGGCTTCTTAAAGGAGCCTATTGTGCCTACCCTGGTAAATTCCTAGAGAAATTTTTTCACTCCAGAGGCAGCCAGGAAGACAAGAATCTTCTCTGGGTGTAGGTCAGAAAGGGATGCTGAATTGACAAATTCATTGGCAATGATGTTTTTTCTGAGTCGACATAGAGCCGGGCATTCTGTGAGTATGTGTCACTTTCCAGACAAAGTCTGCAGATTGGATCCGGTGGGACGCCAGTGCGGTGGAGATGTTTTTTTTCACAAGACTATGGCTGCTCATTATTCCTGTTTGGATCCTCAGGTTATTTTTGACCAGGTTGATCAGCAAGTGTGATTTTCTGGGGAAGAATTTGGGGAAAAGTTGTACACTGTGCCAGATCTCATTTGACTCGATTCGAGATAGGATTTTAATGTAGTTCAAGTCCGATAAGTGGAGTGATTGCTCCGATTTTTGCAAGTGTGTCAGCTGATTCGTTACCCTCAAATCCTCTGTGGGTGGAATCCAGTGGAGGATGACTAGGTTTTTCTTAGAAAGCTCAAAGATTGTTGTGAATGTTTCTAAGACAAGTTTAGATTTTATGACAGATGAGTCAAGGGATTTGAGAGCTGCTTGGTTATCTGAAAATATGATTTTTCCACATGTGTTAGAATTGAAATTTATTCTAGCATAATTGTTGATTGCAAGGACTTCAGCCTGAAACATGGATAAGTTTTTTCAGAGGCTGATTGACAAGTTCACCTCGGGCGAATCACCGTAGATTCCAGAGCCAGTCCCTCTTAGAATCGTCTGTGTACCAGATGATGTCGGATCGTGATGGAGGGGTTTATATTTTTCTCAGTCAACCCTAGGGGGGGAAAATTATGGAGAATTTGTTATGGAAGCCATATTCCGGTAGCTTGAGGGTCTGAACTAGGCCAACCATTCATTTATTTCATTTTTTATTTACAACTGAAGTTCTATGAGTTCAAGCAAACAAACCATTTATGACTGCCCATCAGGAAATGTGAAAATGCAGTCGTTTTATTTTAACTAAACCATTTGTCAAATGGCAGCTTTCTTTCAACATCTTTTGCAAAAACAAAACAAGACGCCAAGAGCCAAATTTTACATAAAAGTTAACAGAACCCCAATAGTGGGTCGAAAAATAATCAAAATTTGTATTTTCTGACTCAAAATTCACAATAAACATTTTTATAATCGACTTTAAATTTAAGTAGTTCACCGTGGGTATATTTTCCATACATATTTCGCAATTGTGAGCTACCGTAAATTTAAAGTCGAGACTAAAATTGGTTATTACGAAGTTGGAGTTTGCCCTCGAACAATTTTTTTGGCGTACCTACAAGTTTTTCTGATCTCTATATGACACTTTTGACTTGACTTACATTGAATTAAGGACGGCCTGCTCGAAAATGTAATTTTTATATTTTATGCTAACATCTTCTGTCTTTGTTTGCTTTCAGAGAATTCGCTTATAAGGACCACGGACAACATCAGCACAGAGATCTAGTTATGAAAGGACCATTTCGGTAAGAAACATAGCGCCGTACTAATAACAAATTTTAGTCCGAACTTTAAATTTACTGATTAAATTTACTGAATGAATTGCGAAGTTTGTGTGGAAAATTTCTGTGAACTACTAAAATTTCGAGTCGAAACTAAAAATGTTTATTGGTAAGGCCCTTATTATTAAGGCACTCAGAATTGCATGAACATCTCTACCTTAAAATTGTTTGTGGGTGTGTTCGTGGATCACGTTAAAATAACTCATCCAATCCATGCGCATTTCTCAGACATAACACAAGGCGGCATATTACGTAGTTTTTTTTTCTTTATTGAACTTGGCCAACTTAGGCCGGCTGCACATTGAATACGAATTTGTACTGTATGTGTACGTGTAAATACTGAGCGTACGAATTGAGGGCGCACACTGAATAGGATTTTCTCCATCACCCAGTGTCCCGGTGATAAATGCATTCATTTTTTTAACGTTTCAATGCAGGAAAGTGTTCGAAAACCCCCACAAATTCGGATTGTTTCCGGATGTCGGAACTACACGCGTACGGGGGAGAGTACGATAACTTAGGCGCCTAAAAATGATAACGGTTTTATGTAGAGGGGTTAAATACAAATATTTTTTACTGTGGGAGGGCGGGGTCTATCTCGCACCCAGGTTGCGCACTCATGTAGCACTTGGAAGGGATTGTTCTTCGCATACGAAAAAAATTTGTACAAAATCGCGTCCAATGTGCAACCGACCTTACTCGAACGATTTTTTTGCTGGTCGTCCACGGCAACAACGGTACTAATAAAATCAGTGGCAACAATTTGCCTCCATTGGAGAGCACACTAAAACCCAAGTTGCCTCTACGGTGGGTAGAACTTTGTCATGTAGTTGGCTTCGGCACGGACTATAGGCGTGTTTTATTGAACGTTAACTTAGCAAAGCAAAGGAAAGTAGAGTCTTTAGCACGCAATCGCAACAACTACACTCAATACTTAAAATAAAAAAAAATAAATGGTTGGCGCATTTTCGTAACCATTCGTTTTGTGTGAGTTTTAATTTTTGGAACGCATGGAATGGAACAATAATTTTATGCCGAGTCCGAACGGCTAATTGAGCAACTCTGTTATGACATTTATACTCTGAAATCTTGTCAGAAGTTTGAGAGAGGTGGCGCAGTGGACACAAATTCAAGACACACCTGCTTATTACTTCCAAAATGCACACAATTGGTTGAGTTTGGCAGATGCAATTTGACAGCATCAGTTCATATGTAAGACAGCTTTCTGTGACATTGCTAGTAAGCTACATATTTTCTATTCAGCTACTTCCACTGCCATTCAGCTAGAGGGAAGTAGGCCTGTGAATACAACTAAATTTTGAAACGACTGACATGTTTCATTGCACATTCGTCTACTCTTCACTTTGGTGAGATGGGTGTTGAGTTTCCGATAAACCAGGCCTATAATAATAAAGCATTTTCAATTTCCGCCTGTCAACCGGATACTATAGGTCGAAAACTAACACTGCCATCGTGCTATTGCAAAGCTCCAATTCACAATTGCAGTTACGCATCATAGCAACTCTAACGATATGATGTAAATTTGACATAACACTTCGTTTTGTATAGCAGACACTATTACTGGTCATCGTCTGGGAAAACTTATTATCGAAATTTGGATAATTCATTTGTCATCTTGCAGATGCGCATCATATTCGATTCCCACTTGATGCAGTACAGCTCACAATAAGCAATATTGTCTCGGAATACAATGGCGTAACTAAATAAAGGTCCATTGTGACAATTTGAATGGGTGTAGACAACCTTTACTGAGTTTTTGTTGTTTGAATAATAACAAAGTACGAAATAAATATCTGCTTAGAAATAACAGAGCGGAAGATCGTGTGTGCATGTGAAGCTGAAAACATATTTTGATTGACAAGAAGAAAACATAAACAAAAATAAATAAAAATGATGATCATTGTGTCTGGGGCTTCAACGGAGAAACATGTTTTCTTAATAATGACACTATACGCGCAGTTCGAATTTAATTAATTGAAAGTTACGTTTTGGCAGGGCTTGACAGATGGGGAGTGACTGTTGACTTGACTCTGGTTTTGATAACCGTCATATCATGGTTGAGGTTAATTTTTCCCTTATTTCATTTATTTATTCCTTTGTTTTTGAGTAACTTGGTCACATTTGTTGACGCCTTTCTTTACCTCCCATCGAAGGAGTGTATAATATTTCGAAGTAACATACACTTGGTGTCAATTTCTGTTAAAGAAAAGAAAAACGCACCCTTGACATTTGACATATGACATTTTTACCGTCAACAAAAACAGCCACTTTTTGCGACAGTTCCTTTTGGCATATGATGAATTTTGACATATAACTTCGATTATAAACAATGACGCCAGACAATACAAAATACAAGAGCTGATACAAAAAAGTACTAGAATTTCAAGCATTGACATTTAAACGTGGATTGAAATTTATAATCTTTAAAACGAGTTATGTGAGAAACAGCTCAAAAGCGATCCTTACAAAATACTCTTCGAATTAAGCTTCGCTCGTATTGTGTGCTTTCACTTTCACGAAGGTTGACACTTTGACAGGACTTCAAATGTACTAGAATCGATAAAAAAATGATTTATGCTTCTGAGTTCTGTCATCAGTAGCAGGGCTGCGACTTATCAATTTGAGTGTCCATGGCAATCGCAGGTCTATATGGATCACCAATACTCTGGAGAGCCACCGTACGGTTGCTATATGATGACTCGGAAATATCTGGGCTCTTTTGCACTAAGGGTCACAAATGGCCGGCTTTTTATTGAACTTTTTACGGCCGTGGGCCACGGAAAAGAATTTTCGTTGCCATAAGACAACACATCTTGGATATAGGGGCTACGTATCCATTTATGCGAACGACCCTAGCAAACGAAATGGGAACGCCGCACTTAGGATCTGGTATTGGAATATCCTTAAAATAGCTGCTTGTGAAGGCCTTAGATAAGTAAATAGCCGATATAAGGGCCTCCTCTAGGAATTGATCCCAAATTGAGACAAATGAGTACAGTGACCGTTTATTTGGATGCGGACTACGAGTAGCAAGAACCATACGCGACCATTTTAAACTTAATAAAAGTCCTAAGCCAGATGTGACCAAGCTTTCCCACTCTTTTGAAGTACAACATGCAGTGAAGAACGAAGAATGGGGGTATTCTGTGGCCAATCCTCTTTCCACTGACGATAGAGGTAGAGCTTCAGACGCTTAGCTACTTGAATTAAGCAGACGATATCTGTCTCCAACAGCGTGAAGAATGAGATGTGTTCCGAGACTGCATGTGAATGTGGAAGTGTCTGGAGTCACGATAAATTACAACTCAATAAGAAAAAGGGGAGCAGCGCATTATTTTGGAGCAGACGCCTTTTGAGGAGCTGGGGCCAGTTTTGTTTCAAAATATATAAAGAAACTTTAGCTTTGAAGTGCTAGCTTCATTTTGGAAGTCGAATGTTCCTACTCCCAAACCAAGTTAAGGCCAATTGTTAAGTCCCTACCGCTGGATGCCTGTGAAACATGAAAAGTTCCTACCACCATCTCGCGAGAAGGCCACAACTGACCCTTAAAAATTTAAAGGCCGCAAATCATCTAAAACCGAGAAATGCTGTAGCACACATCGGATCAAAAGCTGTTGCGGATGGATGATTGGGCAGCGGGAGTGTCTAATCCCCGTATATGGATGATTGAGGTGACACCCTTGCAAGCAGATAGATATCGGCTTCCGCGGCTAAGTCCGTGCCGCGTTTATGAATAAAATTTCCCGAAATGAGATAATGATTTGCAATGAGCCCCCCATGTCCTTAAGGCAGCCGCAGGTATAGATGCGAAGCAACTCGGAGAAGATGCGATTTTCTAATCGCTGTTTCCGGGAAGATCTAAAACAACCCAGAGCGGTGTCTCTCAGCCGTAAACAGATAATCATGTTCTATTGTTTCTATTTTTAAAACGCACTAAGAGCTGAAACTGAAATTAGGGTCAGTGATTTATGTCAACTGAGGTAGGGCCTCTCTCAGACTGCTAAGCTAAGATCACTACCATCACTTGGATGTATCACAGGATGCGGATTAGTAAGAAAAACAATGATTTGTTAACCGCACAATGGCTGCAAATGCGGTTAATCCTTGCGCATGTTTTTCCCAGTTTTGTTTCAAATATAGTATTTTGTTTGTCAGGATGAGAGAATTCTTGTGCTCATCGGGGTAAATGCACTCTTTAGCTATACCAACTTCGCATAGTACTACTGTGCTCTGTGTGTTTTGGCTATAACGGACCCAGCAGCAAGGACATATTCCCTCGAACAACAATGGACAGGGATTTCTATCCTGATGGACGGTCGTAAAGCTATCATCATTACTTTTCTTGGCTTTTCGACGGACGAAGAACAATTGCAGGTAGATTTGGGTTTATGGTATACCGATAGGTAGAGCTCCTGCTCGCTTATATATGGAAGGGTGTCCTTTGTTTCGCCTTGAAAGACACAAGAACTAATCTAGTTTAAGGAATTTGTGTGCGAATATTGTACTTGGATTAGGTACGGGATGTTTCGGAACGATGTGCTGTTGTTTTCTCGGAAAACTGTGTCGGGAACAATTAAGTAATAAAACTACAAGGGTGTAGGTATTTGTTGAAGTCTCTGGCAATATTGAATTTGAATGGACGAAATGTAGTTGACCAAATGATGGAGTTGTTGGTTGGCGAGAGAAATGCTGCAGTAAATATTTATCGCTGTATATAGCGAGAGAATTTTTTTTGAAATTTGTGTAGTTGCACCGAAGGAACTAGTTTTCTGGATGGGTCCTAAATAATGCATATCACAAGACCAGGGGTCAGATTGTGTAAGGCGAAAACTTTGAAATGCTTTCCGGTGCACGAATGATTTGCTCTTAGTTGCAGAAGTGAATCCTTTGTGCAGACGAAAACGTTTGAACGTTTCGCCTCACAGAATGCCGACCCAGGACCCGAATGCAAGCGTTTAAGTCCTTGATTTCCGTGAGCCTCAATTACCAAAGATTCACTCCGTTCAGAAATGGAAAAAATTCCACTTGCGTTTGACTTTTTTAATAAAATCGAATCTGGGCATAACCTTACTTTTAAGAGAATCACAACATTGATAGTGTGTCCCTTATATTGACAGATGCCTAAGTGACCGACAGTTATTTTACTGGGAACCGCTTGGGGTATGGAAAATATAACCCTCGCAGGCGAATCTAGGTTTACGCGGGGTCAGCCTTACCCTAAGCAAGTCCGATTCTTATGAATACCCGCATGCGTCAAACCTGCAAATGGACACTAAAATTTATCCTTGAATCGATTTAAAATGAAATAGATGTCATCATCGGGTACAGGATAAAGCTGCCTGTTGCACATATGAGAATAGTTTAGGGTTATACCTATTCAGAAGTAAAGTGCTTTTCAATTGGGACGCCAGCCTGTGGGGCGGCCATGTTGTTTTGGTGGTGTCTGTCTAATCTGATGTTTATCGTTCACTCACTGATGAAATCTCACCGTGTCAAGTTTCACCATTGAGCGGCTCGTCCAAATGACAGAACTTTATTATCAAAATAAGGGTTCGTCATAGCAAACGATGCGGCCATTTTACGGCAATCGCGGTGGCCCTCTTCACTTGTTGGTAGCCAAATTCATGAGAACCGCTTCGGGAAACAATCAGCCATCACCCATACAACAAAGGAGCACCCGAGCGCGGTCAGTGTAAGGATAGAGGAGGACCCGAGGCGGTCCTCGTGCAAGTACCGGCGTAGTTCAACGAATTTCACATCGGGACTCGGTCCTTAACACCCGTACGAGATCCAACTGTACTATGAGCTCAAAGCTACTGACCATAGACAGCGTCGTTTCGTTTAGTGGGAACATAAAAATAAACCCATTAGGTGTGGAACCGGGTTTAATGGAAGGAAGAGAGTTCATTCGATCCGCTTGGATCACCGTAGAGAAAATTCGTTCGGATGCCGGAACTATCTCGTGAAAAATACGCACCAGTCATTTTAGGGTTGTGTACCATGCAACTGTTGTGCTGATTTGGTTCCAATCGAAGGATCCATTTCATCACAAACTTAAAAAACAATCTGGTGATAGACTAATCGGGCAGTCCTTGTCACAAAAGCCCGCAATGGCGATGCAACTTTCACGGAATATTATGGACCTGAAACACACAACTGGTGCAGATTTTATGTTATTAAATACGTATGAGGTTGCATTTAAGGCAAGATAACTGTTTCTCTGACACGGAACATATAGAGGAGATAATTTGTATGGTAACAAAGCACCGGGATGATTTTTCTGCAGAAATGCTGCAAAAACTCGTCGAAACGGTTTCAAGACGGTTACAGAAAGTTATTGAGGCTAAAGCGGATATATTTTGTTTTTAATAAATAATTTTATTTTGTTTATTTTTAAATTTCAAAATGTATATTTTTTAAGGAAAATTTATTTATCAAAATAATTATGGCAAATTAAAAAAAAATATTTTATTCATTTTAATATTAAATTTAAAATTAATATATTTAAAAAAGAGAAAGTTTTCCTTAGGATTCATAGAATTTATAACTTTTATTTTTGTCAAAATACGTTAGCCGATGAGGCCCTGAAGAAATTTTTTCCCGCGTGATTGTGACTCTAGATCGTCCTCACGTTCACCTGAACCTTATGGTAAATGTATGGCTGGCCCGAAGAGAGTACCAGTCTGGCCATCCATTTGAGTGGATAGGATCTCTCATTAAAGCAATCAAATTCTCGCCTAATGCAAAGTAATTTAGTTTGATTTGTCTTCTCTGTTTATCTTTACTTCACAAATTAGTCTTGGGATGGAATTACACTGTGTCCAAGGACAAATCCGTAAAAATTTGTGAAGTAAAAATGTAAAGCAAAGAAAAGATTTTCTCATTTCAATCAAATTTGGTTGTTGCACTTTGTTTTATGGTTCAATTTGGAGGATTTTTCATACATATTTTCCCCAAAGTCCTTGGGAAAGGTTAAAGAAACATAAAATGATAAATGCGCACAGCATTTGGAAGTATCAACTCGAATAAATTTATGTCTAATAAAAGTGTTTAAGCCCATTCAGTTGAAGCGGAGTGTATCAAGTTTCAAGTTGGGTAAACTGCGTAAGCTTTAGACTGTAAAGATATACCTATGTGTTCCAAAAAGCTTTTCAGAAGTTGTGACCTACACCAGACCTAGGTATATCTACTAAAACCTCAGTAGAGTTCCGCAAAATAGGCCCGTTCTCACAGTGTTGTCCAAATTCAACTTGAGGCCAACTTGGCCGTAAAAACAATAGGTATACCTAGAAGGTACCCTTCGTCTTTCAATCAATATTCAGAGGGTCATATCAATAGACTTTAATCGTTAACTAAAGGCAGTCGTCTTTTCAACCCAGCAAACTGGAAACATGTTTATTTAATTGCCGTGTTTAAGTTTAGTATTAATGCGCACACACAAACCTACACTATCTGTCGATGTATAAGTAGGTTTTGCCCTGGATGCGGACATAGATATGGGTGGTACCCGACTGATGCCATCTACACTCTAATGAAACAATAGACACTTTGATTTGCATTTGCAACATCAATGAGTTTACAAGAGCCCTCTTTATGCTCCCCGAGTGTGTGCTCTATGCAGTAAAAAGGCGACCTACCCAAGTCACACCCACCTATTATTTAGATTAGTACTTACATTCATCCTCCAACGGCAAACAAAAGCAGAACACACACAGGACACAGATACCAAGGAGCTCTGGAGTGCGCTCTCCTCCAGAATGGTACTAGTTTTAGCCTCCATTGTCCCAAATGCGGAGGCACCCCCACCTGGCACACAAGTGCGGGTATATGCGCTGCATAGAGAGCAAGTGTTCCGTTTTCTGTGTGTTGTATCAGTGTTCTTCAGCGACGACGACAACGTCTCCAGCATGACAAAGAGACTGCGGCAAACAAGAGTCGACTTTTGTCGAAAAAAAGGATGTGGATACCTATACTTACACACGGGCATGGCATGCAATAAAAAAACGAACGACAAAAAACATGGCGAACGAAAAAAGACTCAGATGCAAATAATTCAAACATGACGGGAGCCGGAGCTAGGTACGCTCTATACACTGATCCACTTCACTTTGCGTTGGGGCAATGAAAATCACCAACGACGAACGAAAGTGCCCCTCATCAAGAAGATATTAAAATAAAAATGGTAGCAGCAACAACAACAACGACATATATACCTACCAGCAACAACAGCAACAACAAGGAGCCCTTGCAGAATTAAAATACTTGAAATAAAGGTTGATTTTTCAACATTTCCATGTTTGGCATAAAAAAAAAAATACGAAGCACCACCGCGAAGCAAACAAGAAACGCTTCGCTCCTAGTGCACACAGATCCAGATGGCGGAGCAAATGCCACAACAACAACTACAACAACAGCAGCAACAACGAAAAAAAGCTAAGAAACAAAACGACGACGAAGAATAGGAAGAAGAAAAAAAGCGATTTCTTGAAAAGTCAAACCCACTCCCATCCGGCTGTGGCTGTGGCTGGGCTCAAAACCCCTATCCATTATTTTAACTCAAACGACGCCAACTCCCGCTGTTTATTTGTGGCATCGATAAATTCGTAGGTAGCGAGCGAGATACCTAGATACAACAACTCGTAACCTCTGTCTCAGTTGCAACCACAGCAGCATTCGTCTGCCGAATGGTAAAATGAGGGTTGTTTTTCGGGGAGTGGCCAACAACCGTATCTGCGTTCGAAATCGGAAAACAAAACTGCTGGCCAGAGTGAGATGCGAGACGGCTTCAATCCAAGTGTGGGTGCAACAGTGGCCGGGCGCTAGACAGAGAACCCCTGCCGACAGGTAGAGCCGTCCCTTTCGTACACTCGTCGCGCCAGTTTTCCGTCTCTGCCGCACGTATTCGATTTCCAGGGACCGGTTCCATGCCCAAGAAGCAAGAAGGTGTGTGCCGAATCAAGTTTTGAATCTCTCAGTTTCAAAGTGACGTTCGTTCGGTTCGAATATCCGCATTCGCATTCGCATCTGGGAATATATAGTTTCTGTGCATGTTTTTCCATCTGTGTGTGCGCATCTTTGCCGTCGTCTCGTCGTTGTCCACAACAAAAATCAAGTGGAATAGCGAACGGAAAATGCACTCATGTTTTTTACGAGATAAGACGATACCTAGCCAGCCAAATCGTGCGTTACCCAGAGTAGTGTTCTGCGCGAAACGCTTAGCAAAGGATAAAACGAACATGTTTAGGGACAATCAATCACAGTAATTGATTAACTACGGTGACTGCCAGTAATTGTACTGCGCGTGTGTGTTTTACTTTCGGGTGTTATTGTTTAGTGTCAAACAGCAATATTTGGATTAAAGTGCAAACAAAGTAATATAACCACAGGATAAGGATACCCAACAGAGTGAAGTGCGCCTCCGTATACCTACCACGGTATTCGGTTTCAATAACAAGTGCAATGAAATATACTACAAATACCTAGGTATCTTGTGCGCCCCAAATTCAGTTGTAAATCTGCCCAAATAGAGATAAAAAAAAATTCTGTCGGAAAAATATAGTAAACAAAAAAAAAACAGTCCGGAAAAGGGAAGACAAACACGCACCTAACAAAAGTGACTGCCTGAATTAACCCCCATTTGGAATATAAACCGCGAATCGGCTCCAACTCATAAGAGCAAGCGCTACCAGCATTTTGCCTTCCTTATTTTTGGTAAGTGGCAGAGAATCGTTTGTGAAACAAAGTAAAACACCGACGGTAGTTGGGCTTTTAGTTATGGCAACCTAATTTGAGGTTAGGGATTTTTCTGTTTTGGTTCCGGTTTTGTTCACAAAAGTTCTGCTCCAGGTTCTGTCCTTCTATGGGGTTTTCTCATCATAAGGACTAGTTCAATCGCGCTTCGTTTCGATTTTGACTTTAGGAATTACTTCGGGCCAAGTGTAGCCTCCGGAGTGTATAGTTACTCGAGTCTGAATATCTATTCCCTTTTGCATAACGTGCCTCACCCTTATCTTTCAAGGATCTATATGATTTCATCAAAAGGACTCACACTTTTCATTGAATTCTTGAATACTTGAAGTACTTCTAGTTTCCAAGAGCTTCGCATTTGCGTCCATTTTTCGTCTTCTTCCCGACACAGTCAGCGCTTTGTTTTCAATCAATTTTAATTTTGAACTTTTGTTTAATTAGGGCAGACATTTTGTAACAAGGCGACACTTTTAAGAAAAATCACCATTCCCTCGTTATTGTGAATCAAATCATCGCCCGACATTTTGTTTCAAAAGACAAAGCATGCGTCTGACACTTCGAATTTATCAGAAGCTACCCAACCTCTTTCTTTATTTTAAGGAGGAATTTATATTAGGTATTTCCAAGAATTTTTTCATTTGCATTTATGACAGAAGCCGTCTTATAATTGTTTTACTGCTCGGGGTAGATAATTATATTTTGGGTGATACTGTACAACTCTGTGAGCTGTACAATGTGAATGCACCTTAATATTTATTATCATGCAATGCATATGGGACTATAGAAAGCATTGGGCCTTACTAATAATCGTTTACGTAAAATAGTTTGTAGGTCACAATGGATGATTTTATATGGAAAATTTCGTCATTATGAGTTCGTAAGAACTAGACTGGACACTAATATGATTATTAGTATCGCGCATTGTGTAGAAATAATTTAAACAATGGGCCTTATAGTTATAAACATTTTAAGACATTCACAATAGATATATACGCATATTTTGCAAGTCTTGCAATTGTGAGCTGTCATTCACCAATTCGTTTTAACCATAATTTCCGATCTTCCGCCACCGACTCCTTAACCGTCAGGGGTAATCTTGCATTCCGGTATAGGAAAGATTTCGGACTTAATTAAGCCATTTTAAATACTGATTATATTTATATTGGATACTTTTGACTGGAAAAACCGAAACTAGAGGATTCCTGTTCCATGTTGGAGTCCGTCGTTCTGTCAAGACGCATCATAAGTAACAGTTTGAGGAAATATCTATATAAAATGTATGACAAATTCGTTTTGGGTTTAAAGTTTTCTTACCCAAATATATGGCCAAATCCCCTCCGTTGAATACCTCTAATGGTTTGTTACATTGTCAGTATCACGCACCTTAATCTGTGTATATACGTCAGTTTGTCACTAGAGAAACTTCCTTTAAGAGCATATGCATACATTTGATAAAGGGGACCTTTGACGTTCTAAAGAAACAAGTTGCCAGGTACCTATTTTAAGATAGACGCGACTATAAATGAACCCAACAAATATCAAAAGTATTCAAAGTGATTAGAGTCTACAAAATTTACTGATTCTATACAGGTTTGTAAAGAAGTAAGTTGCCTGTTGTAAGAATTGTATGCCTAACTTCGCTCCTAATGGCGATTGAATAAGTACATGGACTATACATGTCTCAATTAAAAAAAAGGATAAACAGTATGCAAACAACACATTCATTGAATAGCATTTGATTAAGACCGCCGACATTGTTTCACAGTTTGATAGCAAGCAATTGTATTGACGAACAATGTTTTTTTTTTACTTGTATGGTTTGACATATGGTTGACAGTGCAAACCAAAATGTTAGCAGCAGTAACATAAAACAACGGTTTTACTGAATGAATGCAAAATAAAACAAGCAACAAATATTTGACATTACATTTGAATAAATAAATAAATCAATTATTACGACAGCTGTAGCACTTTTAACGACAGTGCAGGCCAAAATGTCAAAAGCAGAAACATAAAACAACGGTTTTATTAAATGAATGTCAACAAAAATAATCAACAAATTGTTCTTGACGATATTTGAATAAATAAATTAATAGAAGAACGGTCTTAATTTAGTTATTACGAAATTACTGCTTACTGAAAGTTGATTCATAGTTCTCACTATAATAACACCTTCAACTAATTTTCCTATTCATACAATTGTTCTCAAATTTTTACGTCGGCAGTCATAATGATTTGTTTTTTTTTCTGTATTCAAAGACTGTGCTCTACATATTTGTTTCTCTTCAAAACTAAATAAATAATTGCAACAGGTCTATATAGGTCCATAGGCCTAGAACTTCGGGAATATTTTTTCGGATAATTCTAATAATTGAATAGAGAGGAACGATTTTGAATACCTGCACAACTTTAAGTTGGGTTTTTTTTTTAGTTTTCCAAAAATCAATCAAAATTGTAACTACTACAATTTAAAAGGAGAACGCCTATCTACTGTCGAAAACAAACCATAACCCAATTGCAGTCACCGATGCACTCATTTGACAGCCAGGTTATGACTTCGTTTCATTATAGGTTTCGACAAACAAAATTGTTCAAATTTCATTCGTCAAACTAAAACCAATCTATTCCAATAGCTAAATATAGATAGACACTTGGTCATTAATACTTTACCAACTGACAGATATTATAAGTCCATTAAAAGCTGTCAATAAATTGTAAATATCTCTTGTCATTGATTCGCTTTACAAATGATGCTCATTCGTCAGCGGAAATGGAATGATAAATATTTATAAGTGACAAAATGCTGCCGTGTTTTTTGTTAAGCATTACCACACCTAAGGCAGTGTGTGAAATGGGAGCGTGTGAGCCTGTGAATACCTCAATAAAACACTCCTGTTGATATTATTTGTAAAAAAATATAGAATAATTTATTATTTCATTTGTTAAGACTAATGAACATCCCTTCTAGAGATTGAATGAAAAAAGTTCATATTTAACTTTTAAATGCAATACTTTGTAAGTCACAATGGGTCGTTTTATATGGGAAATTTCACCATTGTGAGGTCGTAAAATCTATAGCCTGATGGACACTAAATATGATTATATTTCATAAGTACAGCGCAACACGTTCTATAGGCATTTTAGAACAAATTTCAACATACGTTTTTGACAGTGGTCTGTTTATTTAATGCTCGTTCCAGTACAACCGTATTAATTAACTCTGCGTGAATAAACTCGTTACTTAGCAGTAACATGCTCAAGAGTAGATTGATTTCAAATATGTGACTTTTCTGTGTGTTATGCTATTTGACGTCTACCTTCTAGCTAACATACTTGTGCACATTTGTTTATTAATACGCGGGGTTCTGTGTAAATGTCAATCAAACCGACAAGCCTTATCCTTCTCGATCTCAGGAACATTTTAAGAAAGTAGCTACGCAAAATCTTATTTGAAGAATTTTTCCCAAAAGTTCTGTTAGGACTTGTGACACTTGTAAAATGCGCGTTTTGTTTCGATGTAACTTAGGAGAAGAAAGAACTCCGCAGTTGTTTAGAAATTGAAGTCTTCCATTGAGAGTATAACAATTTTGACAGAATGCATGACGGTCTTGTCAAAAATCATCATTGAGTAGGCCTACCCAATATTTGACAAATGCCTTGAATTTTAAAGAACTCCGCACGGTGGCGCGGCTCCTGACAGTTGTTAAGAAATTGAAGTCTTCCATTGAGAGTATAACAATTTTGACAGAATGCATGACACTCTTGTCAAAAATCATCATTGAGTAGGAATACCCAATATTTGACAAATGCCTTGAATTTTAAAGAACTCCGCACGGTGGCGCGGCTCCTGACAGTTGTTAAGAAATTGAAGTCTTCCATTGAGAGTATAACAATTTTGACAGAATGCATGACGGACTTGTCAAAAATAATTATTGAGTAGGCATACCCAATATTTGACAAATGCCTTGAATTTTAAAGAACTCCGCAGTTGTTTAGAAATTGAAGTCTTCCATTGAGAGTATAACAATTTTGACAGAATGCATGACGGTCTTGTCAAAAATCATTATTGAGTAGGCATACCCAATATTTGACAAATGCCTTGAATTTTAAAGAACTCCGCACGGTGGCGCGGCTCCTGACAGTTGTTAAGAAATTGAAGTCTTCCATTGAGAGTATAACAATTTTGACAGAATGCATGACGGTCTTGTCAAAAATCATTATTGAGTAGGCGTACCCAATATTTGACAAATGCCTTGCATTTTAAAGAACTCCGCACGGTGGCGCGGCTCCTGACAGTTGTTAAGAAATTGAAGTCTTTCATTGAGAGTATAAAAATTTTGACAGAATGCATGACTGTCTTGTCAAAAATCATTATTGAGTAGGCGTACCCAATATTTGACAAATGCCTTGCATTTTAAAGAACTCCGCACGGTGGCGCGGCTCCTGACAGTTGTTAAGAAATTGAAATCTTCCGTTGAGAGTATAACAATTTTGACAGAATGCATGACGGTCTTATCAAAAATCATTATTGAGTAGGCATACCCAATATTTGACAAATGCCTTGAATTTTAAAGAACTCCGCAGTTGTTTAGAAATTGAAGTCTTCCATTGAGAGTATAACAATTTTGACAGAATGCATGACGGTCTTGTCGAAAATCATTATTGAGTAGGCATACCCAATATTTGACAAATGCCTTGAATTTTAAAGAACTCCGCACGGTGGCGCGGCTCCTGACAGTTGTTAAGAAATTGAAGTCTTCCATTGAGAGTATAACAATTTTGACAGAATGCATGACGGTCTTGTCAAAAATCATTATTGAGTAGGCATACCCAATATTTGACAAATGCCTTGCATTTTAATGAACTCCCCGCGGTGGCGCGGCTCCTGACAGTTGTTAAGAAATTGAAGTCTTTCATTGAGAGTATAAAAATTTTGACGGAATGCATGACGGTCGTGTCAAAAATCATTATTGAGTAGGCATACCCAATATTTGACAAATGCCTTGCATTTTAAAGAACTCCGCACGGTGGCGCGGCTCCTGACAGTTGTTAAGAAATTGAAGTCTTTCATTGAGAGTATAAAAATTTTGACAGAATGCATGACGGTCTTGTCAAAAATCATTATTGAGTAGGCAGATCCAATATTTGACAAATGCCTTGCATTTTAAGGAACTCCGCACGGTGGCGCGGCTCCTGACAGTTGTTAAGAAATTGAAGTCTTTCATTGAGAGTATAAACATTTTGACAGAATGCATGACGGTCTTGTCAAAAATCATTATTGAGTAGGCATACCCAATATTTGACAAATGCCTTGCATTTTAAAGAACTCCGCACGGTGGCGCGGCTCCTGACAGTTGTTAAGAAATTGAAGTCTTCCATTGAGAGTATAAAAATTTTGACAGAATGTATGACGGTCTTGTCAAATATCATTATTGAGTAGGCATGCCCATTTCCGATATTTGACGAATGTCAACTTAAAAGCCGTCTTCTATCAAGTATATTAACCCATCTTGACGCGTTAATCGAAGACGTCTGCAAAAGCCACGTTTATAAATGCAAATCCACTCATCTGTACGTTAAGCCCCCATAATCGCAGATAATTCCTCAGATTTATACGACAATTCCATTCACCCGAATGCTTAATTAAAATTTCCGATTTCACACTGATTATATCTCGCAACCACATCTAATTTACTGCTTTATGAAAATCCACTAACACCGGAGAAAGGAAGACCTACATTCTTTCTCCCAGCTAATAGGCGTCATTGTTAAAAAACCTAGAGTAGCGAAATAACCAAGCGTCTTTATTAATTATTTGTCCATATAATATGATTCTTGGTTGGCCCACTTCATTGTGTGTGCTGACAAAGGTGACTCTGTTTTGTTCTTTCTTCACTAATCATCTTGGACATCTCTTTTCAAACATGAAAAATTAATATTTCTCATTCTATATCGCTGTATGAAAATACTAAAACACTTTAAATCGATACACCGCACCAATGGAAACAGATATATGTCTAATGCTAAATTGTCCATAAATTAGTAATCAAATTTTTTTTAATTTATTACACTTTGGATTGCATAATTCTCTGTGAAACAAAAAAATAAATAAACGCATATTTTATTGGACTTTTCCCTCGGCGCTGTGCTGTTCGTCGGCTGCCGCATGAATACCCGAATTGATTATGATATTTTATTAATTGTTGAAAAATGTGTATCTGTTTCATATTCGAATATAGATGCGACGTTGACGTTATATGCGGAGGTAAACAAGAATTCCCCGTCGCGGCTGTGATTTGCATAAAAACGCAATTTCAAATACAAATTAGTTACATCAATCTAAACTGCTATAGAGTTTCTATGCGAGCGTTCTATGCGAGATCATGGGAATGGAAGGGGAAAACCGAGAACAACATCTATCGCGATAAAAATTAGTCTGCTATTGGTAGTTAGGTACTACTTGTGTGCCTTTTGATCGTTTATTTCATTTAATTTTTATGTTTTATCGCACGCGTATCGCTACCGACTGGAACTATATATATGGCTAGCGGTATTCTACGGAGTCCGACTTTTGTGTGAAGATACAAGTTGGAGATAAATTGTTTTGAAACGAGGATATATTTGGTTCCTTTTGAAACAGGCCGTGCATTTTGAACAATCCCTACGCATTTTTGACAGTAGATAGTAGATCTAATGCCAGTCGAATTTCATACAATCGTTTTTTTTTTTTATTTATTTCTCTATATATTCTTGTTAAGGCATCACATTGAAAAGACCCACCCAATACGTAGGGTTTTCTCTTTCCCTAGCAAATAGAGTTTCAAGGATCAACATACAGATTTTAATTCATCGCAATCGATAGACTCGTTAAAAAGATAAACGAATCTACATTTTTTCTGACAGAAGGTAGTCTTTATTGCTGGTCACCCACGTCACATTCAACATCGTCATTTCATTGAATCAGTGCTAACCAGTGTTCTCAGACTTTGAAGACTGTTTCCTCCCTTTTTTAACAGCAAATTCAATTGTTTACCACATAAGTAAAAAAACATTTTCCCTCTTTCCCTCAAGTGAAATTTACATTTGTTTTCATATAAAAAAATTAAAAAAAAAAAACCCATGAAGCTAGTCAATAAAGTTTAAAATAAACATATAACATAAAAATATAAATCATATACCAGTATCAGTTAACTGAATCATGTAAAAGTTTGAATTAGAAATGATTTTATTGTCCATTAGACAAAATGTCAAAACAAGTGAATGCATTCAGGTGCACAAAAATTCTTTCGTAGACGTTCGATGGGCTGTTTTCTCACTTATCTAGTACGAACATTTCATTCTGAGTGAGCTTATAAATTTGTTTGTAACGAAAATGCGTTTTAATTTTACTTTTAAACGATTTAAGTTTCGCGGAGATTTTTTTTCCTTTTTCTTAAGCTCTTCACTCGCTTTCGCCTTTTTCTTTTTAAAAGCGACAAAATTGGCCAAGATTGGCGCTTTTCCCCTCAATCTGAGATCTGGTGCTACAAATTGTCCATTGATAGATGAGTGGAATAAGGAACGACCTTCGTGGTGATTCTGATAGCCAGGGACACACTTAAGCAATATAGAATTTCAGGATTCCTTTAATAAAAGTCATGAGTTGAAGCCACTAAACAAGCAGATTCCCTGTTTTTTTTTGTTGTTGTAAAAATGATGCGACTTAGTTATTTCTCACTTTGTGACGTACTTGCTCAGAGTTACAGAACATGCAAAGTAAAGTGGCGGGATAATTAACGCAAAAACACGCCAGTCGCAAGTTTTCTCTTTCGACTGTGCCTCTTGCTACGTATACGGGTAGATATATGCTTTGCGAAGGTAGACAGATTTAAACTAAACGTCGTATTCAAATATGAAATTCACTCTCTGTTAAAAGCTAAAACGAAAGTTCTAAATAGTGCCTGTGAACGTGGAGATGGAGATGGATTTATTTTTGTTGTTCTCCGAATTATTTCAGTGTCTTGATAACTGTCTGAAATATAGGTTTATTTTATTCAAACACCAATGGTTGTAACGTTTAATTTAGTCAATAAAGGTTGTTGGGTTTCCCTATTCCTTTCTTCCAACTGTCGTTCTTCTTCGAAACGCAGCTCAAAATCAGACCTCATACAGAAGTTGATATATTTTTAAAATCAATTTGAAATGCGAGTTCAACTGGATAGCTGTCCTTAATAAGTTTTTGGAATGGAATACCTACCTAGCCCCACTTTGGGAAATGTGATATTGCACAATTGTCTAAGTCGCCACCTAACCATCATTTTTCACAAGAATATACCTATGCCTTATCCTTTAAATGGCTCGTGACACAGTCCAAAGAAAGAGCTTCTGATTGTACTCCAACTTTGAGCACACTTAAGGTAGGCATGCTGGCAAATTAAATTTTCCAAAATGAGCCAAATGCAGAGCATTCCCCTGGGTACACCTAATCACCGATCGAAAATGTCAACCATTGCACACCATATAGGGGAAAATAAATAAAAATCAAACCGCCTACATGCATCATCCTCTCTGGTCTGCCTATTCATCCGGTACAAACAAGAAATACATTTCTATTGTAGGTATACGCGGCCGATAAGTATCTCTGAGTGCGAGAGACGCAAAGTGGATTTTTAAATCATAAGTCAATCAAATTGAAAATAATCTAACGTGAAATAGGTCGTCGTCGTTGTCGTTGTATGGTTGTGGTTGTCAAGCGTAAACTCCGTGTAGTGTTCTCGAAGGAGAATAATGAAATCTGTGGTGTGTACCCCAATACAGATCCCGCTCGCCGATCGCTCTGTTCGATATCAACATCAACCACGCACATGGACACACAGCACACAGCAGCCCAAAATGAGACCAATATGAGGCAACCTAATTCACATCTCAAATTTCATCACAAAGTATCTGAGGTAGTTCTTGAAATGGTTGTTAGGCCCAGAAAATCTATCTATTCACCCGTGTAATTACAAGTTTCCATTTCATTTCTGTTTTCATTCAGCCGTCAGACTACGTGCCTCTTCAAATTCGAATGGGATCGTATACGAGTCGCATTCGTGTCGGTGTAGGGTATTCTCGATCGGTATTGTTGTCGAGAGTAGGTGTCGGTGTCAGTATCGGTTCGGTGTCGGGGATCGAAGTCGCATTCGAATCTCGAGGACACTCGAGAAGTGCACTCCATGTTATCCTTGCATTTTTTTCAGCTATATCCACTTAACTTTTGGCACACGTTGCGCGCCTCTTGTAGTATACCAATGCACGCAGTTGTTGTTTGTGGTTCACAGTTCACACTTGTTCCGCCAGCCTTCAAGTATATAAATACCTATGGGTTTCTGGTTTTGTCGATTTTTGTTTTGTTTCTCTCGGATAATTATTCATAACTGCGCCGTCAGAAATTTTATTATTTATCGGTTTGTTATACCAAAGTATTTGATTAGCATAACCTCTATACACCCGGTTTTCTTTTTTGTAGGTTGAAAAGGTGAAAAGATGACCAGCGAGCATATGGATTCCACAAAAAAAAAACTGTCTCACTTTGTCGGTCCGTTTTTGTTTTTTGTCTTTTTGTTGAAACATTGACTCGTTTCTACCCAGCTACTGTTGTGTAAACTTATAATGCGAAAACCCGAAAACCGACGCCAGTCAAGGGTGTCTGCGCCAAATTTCGCGTATTATTTTTGTCACAAGAGGGAGTAGCGTTCAACTGCCGGAATTGTCAGAGATACTTTCTCAAAATCAAGTGTCGAGTGTTATTTCAAATTACCTAACCTCCGCGTGGAGTGTTTGTTTTTTTATCTAACAATGTTTGGATCGCACCATGGGAGAGACACTCTCGACGCGCGGCTACTGTATGTGACACTGACAGTGCTGTCATTGATTTTTCCCATAAGCAATGATTGTAGGGAATTCACATCACAATATCAACAAATTCATTAAGAGGTTGGGAAAAAATGATTATTTTTTTGTGTTTTTCGAGTTCAATTGAAGTGAAACGTGACAATTTCGAAAAAGTGTGTATTTGTGACTTTCTATCTTATCCTCTGACAGGTAGCACCTACGGCACCTACTCTGGGAGTTGCCATATATACGAAAACAAATGCGAGCGGCACGTTTTCGAAATAATTGCGAGTTGTAGTTATTTTTTGCAATAATTACACATTGGCAAACCACTTGGGTGAGCCAACGCAAAGGTCTGTAGTCTTATATGGGTTTGGGTAATCCAGGCATTATTTCGAAGGACCATCAGCTTAGCTGCGCCGCATTGTGTGTGTGTTGTACCCGTTGACCTGTGTAATGTTCGAATTGAATGCAGGATATTCAAATTTTGCACATTCTTCCATTTCACTGGCGACTTTTGGCGGAAAAATAAATCTCCTCAAAGCGGTGCCGACGACAAATTTGTCACTTTTTCCAAAAGGAGGACCTTTTCTGATGGTTTCCCTTGCACTTTAACCTTTTAACACCCGACAACGAGTGCGGATAGGAAACCCATCGAACCGCAGGCAAACCAATGCCATGGTTGGCCGCAAAATATTGGTCGCTCAAATAGAATCATTTCAGGTTTGAGTCAGTTGCCATTCAGAGCTTAGGTATACACCACATCCCTATTCAGTGTAAATTAGTAGGCATCTGCGTCGGGTTTTTGGAAAAAGACGATAACGATCTAGATGTGAGGGGCGTGTCAGCAGTGTTATACCTACAAGATATGTTTTCGTATCGAAATTCGAGGCTAATACATTTTGTTTTTTATTTTTTGTATTTACAGAAACACTAGGAAAATAAACTCGTTCACAGTGGCGCTGCACTCAACAGAAGCCCTCATGGCGGCGGGCTTTCTTAAATCCGGAGATTTGGGACCCCATCCGCATAGCTATGGCGGGCCACATCCGCATCATTCGGTACCACACGGACCATTGCCGCCGGGTATGCCGATGCCTTCGCTTGGACCTTTTGGGTTACCTCACGGTTTAGAAGCTGTTGGGTTCTCCCAAGGTATGTGGGGTAAATATTCCAATTTTTGTATAACAATATTTCTATTAGCTATTTGAACGTATTTAATATTGTTGCGATTTAGACAAGTGTCCATTTTTTGATTTTATCCTTAAAAAAACAACGGGGCATAGCTTTGAACGACTCAATGAGACGGCTTTTAGTTTTGCTCCCTCTTAACTGAAGCTAATTAAAAACTGGTAGGTACGCTCTTCCAGCGGCTTCTCTCCGCCATTTTGCTTGTTCGTTTAATTTTTACAGTGCAACGTTTAGTGGAGAAAAGAGCAGAACCACTTAGTACAGGGAATAAAATTTGATGATTTGAGGCATATTTTGTTCTCTACATCAGGGTCTTATACTCTACGAAAGTCTCCTTAAAATATTTGCCGTTGACTTGTATCCTTTCCAAGAGTCTGACAAATTTATTATTTGTTAAATAAATTCCCTTATGAAAATATCATCCATTGACCCATTTCGATTTGAAGTTGATATTTAGAAAAAATTGTGTTCCCTTTTGACTTAAACAACCTCAACTGTCAATCGGCTGAAACACCTTGAAGTTGTATTTTTGTTATATTATGTTTTTAAAGTTGGTTCCATGAGGAGAACTTCTTAAAAGGAGTTAATAAATAGAGATTAGAAAATTTTTGGTAAACAAGACTTTTTAAATGGATTTGGCATCACTGCTAATTGACACCAAACTCCTCTCTAAATGAAGTTATGTTTTGTAAGATTCACCAGGTCGTGTATACATTTTGCCATCAATGGACTACTGTCAAAATTCCACTGAAATTTCCACGTGTTTTACATATTGTATAGCAAAAACGTTTACTCAGTTGGTGTAGCTCTAAAGAAAACACAACCCTACAACAACAATGACAACCTTAACAGGCATCAGATATCATTCTGACTGTATTTTTCTTGTGAAAGCAAATCATTTGAAAAATCTAAATCGACAAATTGCGTTTGCGAAAGTGACATAAATTAATCGTTCATACTTTTGACAGTTCATTCACCGATTCATGTCGTAGAGAGACTTGATTCTGAAATAAAACGCAACTGCACAAATGGCAGGTTGAAATAACCGTACACACTCGTCACAACGTAACCACGAAATGTGTGTCAAGTGTCAACACTGACAAAGTGACAACCGAATTCAGTCTAGTTTTCAATAAGCAAAAACGTACTAGATCAACCAGTTATGTGCAATTAAAACATGCAACTACATGCATACCTATACCACATTACATTACCTAGTTCAGAGAAAGAAGTTGCAAGTGCCGTTCAGGCTATCAATGTCAAAGTTACATCAAAGTTAATTACTCACTACCTCGCACATGTTGTGTCGGTTGTTTTTTTTTCTGACTTGGGTACACTATCTATTTTGTTTTTATTTTATTATAAAACGATCCGCAGAATTCATTTACGCACACACGCCATATCTTGCTAAACTGAAAGTTCCTTTCAAGATAACCCGATACAAGATCGTCGAATTCTTGCCAATCATGTTGTGTCTCTAACCTACGAGACAGCAATCGTTCTGTATCTTTCCTCCGCCTGTTTATTTTTTATTATTTATTTTTTTTTTATTAAATTTGCGTAAAGTCCTGTACAAGATATCTTGATAATTCAATTAGCATAAAATGACACTGAACAACGCCACGATGGTACTTCCATCTTCTGTATCCATATATTTTTCTCTGCTGTTTTCCTCCGAGTTTATTTTTCTCTTTATTGTTGTCACGGCGCATTTTAATGTCAAATCATATGTATGTATGATTGCATCATTATCAATATTTTTTTGACATAATGAATAATGAAGCCCGGCCAACATGGGGAGACGCAAAAAAAGCTGTAGTAAGTTCATACCGAATGCAGTCTGGTTTTTAGTGTCAGTCTATACTGAACCTGAGCGAAATGTAATTGACAACGAACGAAATTGAACAAAACGAATGCGGAATAAATTACAAAACAAAGCAAAAAACGTATCCTATACCATAATGTAAGTAATAAAAATATGAAGTAAAAGATAAAAGTGAATGAATTTCTGAAACAAGTACATTAGTTTTATCTTTGTTGGCGGCCTTCATTTTCACATTTCGCAGTGTCACAATAAATATTCCTGTTGCCGTCATCATCATCATGCAGAGATAATGAGTTAAGTTACTCGTCGCGCGGATGTGTATGAGCGGTTGTAATGGTCAGGAAAAATAATAAATGTTTTATAACAAAAATTGAATTCAGCGCATGCGTGGGTGATTTGTAGACACTTTTAATGTCAAGCCAATGTTGACATATGCATGAGTAATCATTGATTTAAATTGCTGAATTGATTTGCCCCAAATGGGATTGTGCGTGCAGATCGGACAGCGAATAACGCTTGGGCTCACGATTTATATTACTCTGGTTGTAGCTGTCATTTATTTTTGGAGTTTGCTACTTGAACTTAATGTGACACATAAGCATTTTTGGTAGTAAGATCTTATCTCACACGATATAGCTCTAGTTCGCGCAAATATTGTTTAGCATTTGAAATTTCGCAAATGGTGTGGCTTAATTCAGCAATGCTTTGCGACGCTTTGACAGAGATTTATTCACGACAGTTGGACTTTTCCAGTGAACAGTTTAATTGGAGCATTCGAAAAAGTATGGTCTGTTCACACTTTCTTGATTTGTATTGAGAAGTTCTACTGGACAATTCTTCACTACTTTGATTGTCATTTATTTGATTTAAAAGCCTTAAATTTTCGCCGTAAGAAGGTAAACTCGGAAATTCATATACAAATGAATCAAAAATGGAATCAGATGATTTTATTTAACAAATACCCAATAATACTTCGCAGCTTGCTTCAAGTTTTGAAAATTGATGTAGTAATAACGCATCTCCTTTGAATGGGAATGCTAAGCAATTGTAGTAGATCTGCTTCATTTGCCAAACCCGCACAACGCTGACAATTTTTGTCTTCTTTGATTATGAACTCTATTTTTTTTTAAGAGATAAATACTTAGGTCGTGAAATCGAATTATTGGGCACGTTCGGATTTCTAGTTCACTAACAGCACTCTGAACTCTGACAGCTTTAATTGATTTTTTTTTTGGTTGAGCTAGATGGAAAACATCAAATTTAGTCAAAAAATACTGCCTCAGTTGACAATCAAAAGTGTCTAAACAAATTAAACAAAGTCGGCTATAGTTACAAAAAAAGAAAGCAAAAACCAAAATATGCCCAAATGTTGTCTATAGTTATGCAAAACGGTGTGTTAAACATAAGAGGTATTTCCTTATCTAATAAATATCTTAATTTCTGTTAACAAAATTCTAAACGGTATTTTGAACATTCAAACAAAAAATTGGAAAAATATCAAATAAATATCTAGTTGAAAATTCGTCAGTAAAAAATCTAGTCCAGACAAAACTTAATTTGAGGTACGTCTACTAGGTAACATATAGTTTTACCGCGACTGATTTTGACGACGCATAGTTCATTGAGCGTCGTCTAAATCGATACAAAAGTTGTTATTGCATTGTATAATTTTTAATCCGAGAGAGTAACTCTCTTAAAAGAATGTGCGAGTAGTAGAATATTCCTAAATATTGTTTTAATTGAAATTCGAATTTGGAAAAGTTTAAAAATGTATGTGGCAGGATGTATATTAGGCAAGTAGTCAAAAAAGCAATCATTTTGAAGACTGTTTTACTTAGTTATATGTATATCTCTACAAAACAGTGTTGTCTTCCTCAAAATGTCACCAATTCTAGTTGACTGACACAAAATCTTACTTTCATTTGAAAAGTCAGTGGAAATTCTGTTCAAAGTTATTTCCCCTGATCTTAAGCTTAAGCCACTGTATTCATAAACAAATGTGCACATTGCACAAGTCAGCTATAGTAGACGTCAGATAGCATAGAATAATTTGACATAACTGCTGAGTAATGAGTTGATAACTTTTACGCGGTGTTTATTAAAAAAAGGGGGAAATAGTTTACTTCAAATCGAATACCCATAAATGAAGTTCCCTTTCGCGAATTTTTACATCGCCAGTTACATTTTACAAACAAACGAACCCAATGTCAGTCTATGTGTTTAGAGCATGCGATTTGGTGCGCACTTAATTGTTTGTGTAAACTGAGGATTTTCAATTACCCCTTCAGAGATCGATACTCGATTAACAATATTTTCTCATTCCGCCATAAATGATCGAGTAATTGGCCGAATTCAAGAACCTAGTTATCTTAAGGTCGACTGTCTGGATGAGATGTAACCTGAACGCAAAAACTAGATTGGTCGGGAACGTTACTTTTCCTACGTCAGCCACATACACGAACTGTCAACTTAGTACTCAGTCACGAATTTCTCGACTAGATTCGTCGGCTACCCCTCCATAAACGTCAACTGAAACAGCTCCTCATATGATCGATTTCCCCCAATCAAAACCGATAGATAGATCTAGCCGGAGACCTGTCAGACTTACTAAACTAAATACTTGAACGTCACAATTTTGTATTGAGCTTCACTGTACAGGTGTGTGCTTTTTTGCGATCGAATTATTGAAGTCATTCCCGACTTTGCTGTTTAAATTTTAAACGAGTGATTGTGAGTTTACTTTTTAGTCTCAAACATTGCATTGAATACAAAATCAAAGTTCTGAATTGTCTGAAAAAAAAGCAACACCAACTGTCTTTTGACTGTGAGCTAAAAAAGCACATACCTGTTACGAAAGATCTCTTTAAGACTAGTTTTGGGAGTGTCTTAATTTTTTTTTTGTTAAGGAACTGTCGCAAATTTGACATTTGTGCTCCCAAACAGATGATTTTGAATAAAACCAGTTAAAAATCGCTTCTCTGTGTAGATGCACCGGCAACTTCTACGCTGGATAATAAATTTCCAGTCCCTTTTAATTAATTCCATTATATGTAGGTATGATACGTACCTACCAGCCATATGACAATTTTTTTTCATTTCACTTTTTATTATTTAACTTTCTTTTTTGTAAATAAAAAAAAAGTAAAACTGCCACTGCAGATGTTTTTCGAATTCACTTTTGGACATATTCCATTTTGAAAGTGACTTTACCATCAAATAAGGGTTCTTCCCCCGGTCGTACATTATCTACTATTTTAGGCACGCAATAATCTATCCCCTAAGCATGTAAAAACAGTGGCAGCCTACATTTTCTACCCCTTAACAGAGAACACCGAACACACCCGACCCAGCGACGACAAGCGACAAGCGAGTTTCCCTCCGTGTTCGCGTTTCAAACAAAGAATCGAATTGAAAATTCTATTATAAAAAAAAGAAATGCCTACTTTGATACGTTTTTCGTTTATGAATAGAGAAGCTTAAGTCCCGAAATGGGTAAGTGGGTTTTATGAATAGCAATAGAGCAGCCAGAATTCAATGTTCCTCCCTATATACTCGACGAGAAGCACACAACACAATGCAAAGGGGTAGTAGCTGTAGCACATAGCAAAAGAGCAGAGCAAAAAAGGAATAGATCTAAGCCAGTTGTTTCAGTTTGTGTGTGCTGGCGCTGCGTTCCTGGGGAGGGTTGGTTGGAATGGAATATAGGCAGCCGTTGCTTTGACAAGTCGAGGGTATTTTTTTTTTTCTTACCATTTTTGCTTCAAACGACAAGGGTTGAAATGGAGTGGATGAAAGTACGGGCTGATGGGGTGTATTCAGCCAGCCAACCAATTGTAAGTAGGTTGGTACAAGGGATGTGCTTCCAATAGGAATATACCTCACGGTTTCGGGGTAGTCGAATATTCCTACGCATTTGGAGTGTTTTTTTACGCTTTTCTTCTTTTGGCCATTGTGCGCGCCGGAGATTTCGTCGTTTATTTTGACGTCTATAAGAGGAGTGTGAGGCGCTATAAGGAAATCTGACAGTCTGAAAAGTTGAACAATTATTATTATGTCTGGGAAATTAAGTTTCGAGTTGTTTTTTCTTTTCTTTTCGTTCGTGCCAACTTCACTCCTTAAAGGCAAATTGAAGCTTGAATAGAACTTTAATCAGAAGAGGGTGGCTGTCGGTCCGCTGATGGCTCTGAAGTCTGAATGCGTCGCTATAGGTAGGTATATATGGGGGAAGGAACCCCTTTCCGTTTATTTTCATTTACAACCTCCGCCCCAACATAAGCGGCTTATCTTCCTTTTGCAGGTTTCTCTCCGTGCACTGTTGGCAAACTTTGGTCGGTATAGGTACATCGGGTAGACTTGGCCCACTACCTTCGTTATTTTTATTATTTATAGATTTTTGTAGGCAGTGGGTATGGGCAGTTGTTGCTACTGATGTGGGGAATTCGTTCCAATACGTTCGCAGGGCATTACACTATGATTTATTTATAATGTTCCTGTACGATGGTTGGTGTACAACGTCATGGACACAGTGATTGGACGTGCAATTAATTTTAAATGGGTATGTAATTCGCAATGGGAGCAGGTATGGGTTTATAAATATAAAAATGATGTATGAGAGCCGCATAGCTCTGGGGCGATGACAGTCAATGTTCCATAGATAGGTTTGATTCCTCTACCATCGACGTAGCCATACCAATTTTCCGAAATGCTTCCATAATTATTAACGAATTGTATACCTACGTCGAGCTTTAAAGGCTTCATGTCAGTGCAACCTACCTATGTGCGCCTTTCCGCAGATCAAATTCAACTCAGCGTGGTAGGTATAGCTTTTGACAAAAGTCATATACTCCTAGGTTACAGTTTAAAGTTGGTGTTTATGCAAATATGTCTCCCTCCAAAAGCTATGCAATCATTGTTCGTATATAGCTTTGCATAACCCGATTTACAGCTTAGTAGTTATTTTTAGGCACCTGGACTACAAGTCCTGTTCTATTTATAGCTTTAAAACGAAAACTATTGATTGTTTCGTCGTGTTTTTAATCGAAGTGCGAGAACTGCCAGTCTTTTTGTAAATTTTTAAACTTAACTCTGAAAATCTGAACTACGCGGCTCTCTAAACATTTTTCAAGCACCTTCATGTCAGAGAACATTTCTCTGCACATATCGTTAAATGTCCTCGACCAACTCGCTTATTCGTCATAATCCGCTTTACTTCGTTTGTTGATGTTTTTTGCCACGCGGTTCGGGTCTGCAACGGCCATAAATTGCGATGAATGTTGCTGAAAGCATTTGTAGATAATTTGGCGATAGGTATGCCAAATTATCTACAAATTCTGTAGCTACCTTCTTCCCTTTGTATTTCTGCAGAGGAAAGAGTCAAACACCGTCAAATCGCCAATTGAAGTCGCCAAATATTTATATCAGCGAAAGAGCTATTTTTTAAAGATCTTTATGTTGTCCTGTTGAATTCAATTGATTTTAAGGTTGACCTCCTACAGTTGCTGTCCCCAAAAATGGACTTGGTCTCTAAAAGACTGTTCATATGAGAGCGAACTGCAAACAAGCGAATGATAGTATAGTTTCTGACAATTCACTAACATGGACACTTTTATTAATCGCTGATTCCTACCCGCGATTTAGTTTAATTTTTAAAGGTTAAGTTCGAACGCATATTTCAATTGGTGAGTTTGTTTATCGCAACTGTATTACGAACGTTGGATTGTGAATAAAGACTTGAAAGTGATTCATCTGGAACCCATCTCTTCAAAATAGGGACACTAAAATTGCGTTTAAAACGGGAAACACTGCCAAAATTTGTAATCAAGAAGAAACACAACTTAACCTTTGTTAGAGGCCAATACTTCAAAATTCCGCAAGTTGCTGTTTTCTGACAGCCACATCGAGCTACTACTTCAGATTTTGCTTCAAGCTACCTGGTACAGTTGACTTTGGAATTCAAGTTACATTTTTTATCCTTTCATTTGCTGCAAAGTTGCGGTCTAAAATTAAATTTGAAATTTATCACACGGCCATCTAGTATTAACCTCAAAAGTCAAGTTGATCATTTATTTTTACCACTCACAAGTTGTGTGACGTTTACTCTGCCAAGTTCATAACTGTCAGGGTTGCTAAGAGTCTAACAATTACCGTATAAATCGCAACAATATTCAGACTAGGAGCCATCACTCAGAACCGTTGTACTAATCAGCATTTTATAACTTATTTCCTTCCAGGCGTCAACACCCGCAAGCAAAGACGCGAGCGTACCACATTCACCCGAGCGCAATTGGATGTGCTGGAAGCACTTTTCGGCAAAACACGCTATCCCGACATTTTCATGCGCGAAGAGGTTGCCCTGAAAATTAATCTCCCCGAATCTAGAGTACAGGTGAGTGTATCCTTTAACTAGCAGTTCTTATCAGCATCACATCACATAAAGGTATAGTCAATGGTTTAAGTATTGTAACAAGAGCGCGCCCTCTTGTTTGGTTTTCCGACTAACTTTCTGTCATTCGCAAACTACAGACATATGGAAATCCGGAAATCCTTTGCGCAAACAATTTTGCGTAATGTGTCTTAATTTTTGGGCGCACATACGAATAATGAATGGTGTTCCTGGTTTTGAAAACGATCCATCTTTTGTCCCAATTATTTTCATATGACACTTTGAGGGTTGTTTAACGGTCTGTTTGCACGCCCATAACGAAAATGAGAAGATGTGCATTCGAAACCGAAGAAAGGAAAAGGGAAAATGTTGTTTGTTTTTACCCCGGACAACAAAAGGGAATAAATTTGTCGAAAAGTTGTTCTCTCGTTCCGGGGTCCATGTTTGGTTAGGTGGTTGGTTCTGGGTATAACATCGCATGCAAAATATGCTTCATGCCTTTTTCTGGATGCGTACAAACAAAAGTGCAACAATGGTGAGGAGGTATTTGTAATTTATTACATCCCCTTATTGCTGCTTGCTTCCGTGACCGTATTCAATTGAATTGTCAAACAACCGCTTTTCAGTTGACAGTTATTATCGATAATGATTTCTGTAAACACAGCCGTCATTGTAGAGCCTACGTGCATATGTCTGTTGTATGCGCCTAGTTGTTTGAGGAAAACAAAGGATATCGTCCTTTAAACATTCCGTTGCATAACATGGAATGGATAAGTGAGAGTGTTCGATGACAATCGATAGAAGCCAACGAAAAACACGGAAAAAGTTGAAAGATGACACCTCTCTAGCAGTTGTCACCCTCGGTCAGTTGGCACGCAATTCTGCACACAAGTCACAGCCATTTGGAGTTGTTTTGCTTTAATTGTCCATGTCTGGCTATTAATTTTGTTTTGCAACAATACATATATCGTTTGTAAGGTAGTTGGGTATACGTACTTTCAATTTTAAATCACGTTTTAATTCAAAAGCTTGAATTCAAGGTCAGGCGACTCAAATAGATTCTGTCATCTGTGATATTTTCCCATGGACAATGTGTAAGCAAGTCTCTCGGATTAATCGATTCTTTGGTGTACGAAATACCGGAAATACAAGAGAAAATAAAATTAGTTTACAGATCTGAGGAGTGAAGCAGAATGCCGTCGGAATTTATGAATTATGTCAAATACATTCTCGTTGCTCGTAACTTCTGCTTGCTTCATCAGGGATTCGCAATGATTGCGGAAAGGGAATCGAACTTCAACGAAATATCCAATCTCAATAACGTGCAATAATTTCTCGCTGCTCGTTACTTCTGCTTGCTTCATCAGGGATTCGCAATGATTGCGGAAAGGGAATCGAACTTCAACGAAATATCCAATCTCAATAACGTGCAATAATTTCTCGCTGCTCGTTACTTCTGCTTGCTTCATCAGGGATTCGCAATGATTGCGGAAAGGGAATCGAACTTCAACGAAATATCCAATCTCAATAACGTGCAATAATATCTCGCTGCTCGTCACTTCTGCTTGCTTCATCAGGGATTCGCAATGATTGCGGAAAGGGAATCGAACTTCAACGAAATATCGAATCTCAATAACGTGCAATAATTTCTCGCTGCTCGTTACTTCTGCTTGCTTCATCAGGGATTCGCAATGATTGCGGAAAGGGAATCGAACTTCAATGAAATATCGAATCTCAATAACACGCAATATTTTCTCGCTGCTCGTTACTTCTGCTTGCTTCATCAGGGATTCGCAATGATTGCGGAAAGGGAATCGAACTTCAATGAAATATCCAATCTCAATAACGTGCAATAATTTCTCGCTGCTCGTTACTTCTGCTTGCTTCATCAGGGATTCGCAATGATTGCGGAAAGGGAATCGAACTTCAACGAAATATCGAATCTCAATAACGTGCAATATTTCTCGCTGCTCGTTACTTCTGCTTGTTTCATCAGGGATTCGCAATGATTGCGGAAAGGGAATCGAACTTCAACGAAATATCCAATCTCAATAACGTGCAATAATTTCTCGCTGCTCGTTACTTCTGCTTGCTTCATCAGGGATTCGCAATGATTGCGGAAAGGGAATCGAACTTCAACGAAATATCCAATCTCAATAACGTGCAATAATTTCTCGCTGCTCGTTACTTCTGCTTGCTTCATCACGGATTCGCAATGATTGCGGAAAGGGAATCGGACTTCAACGAAATATCCAATCTCAATAACGTGCAATAATTTCTCGCTGCTCGTTACTTATGCTTGCTTCATCAGGAATTCGCAATGATTGCGGAAAGGGAATCGAACTTCAACGAAATATCCAATCTCAATAACGTGCAATAATTTCTCGCTGCTCGTTACTTCTGCTTGCTTCATCAGGGATTCGCAATGATTGCGGAAAGGGAATCGAACTTCAACGAAATATCCAATCTCAATAACGTGCAATAATTTCTCGCTGCTCGTTACTTCTGCTTGCTTCATCAGGAATTCGCAATGATTGCGGAAAGGGAATCGAACTTCAACGAAATATCGAATCTCAATAACGTGCAATAATTTCTCGCTGCTCGTTACTTCTGCTTGCTTCATCAGGGATTCGCAATGATTGCGGAAATGGAATCGAACTTCAATGAAATATCGAATCTCAATAACACGCAATATTTTCTCGCTGCTCGTTACTTCTGCTTGCTTCATCAGGGATTCGCAATGATTGCGGAAAGGGAATCGAACTTCAACGAAATATCCAATCTCAATAACGTGCAATAATTTCTCGCTGCTCGTTACTTCTGCTTGCTTCATCAGGGATTCGCAATGATTGCGGAAAGGGAATCGAACTTCAACGAAATATCCAATCTCAATAACGTGCAATAATTTCTCGCTGCTCGTTACTTCTGCTTGCTTCATCAGGGATTCGCAATGATTGCGGAAAGGTAATCGAACTTCAACGAAATATCCAATCTCAATAACGTGCAATAATTTCTCGCTGCTCGTTACTTCTGCTTGCTTCATCAGGGATTCGCAATGATTGCGGAAATGGAATCGAATTTCAACGAAATATCGAATCTCAATAATGTGCAATAATTTCTCGCTACTCGTTAGTTTTGCTTGCTTTTCAACAGGGATTCACAAAGCACAAGCATAAATATACAAATGCTCATTATTAGCTGACAATTCCAAAAGAATATGCGCGAAGGGGAAATTGCTTCCAAACAATTTGACGTTTGATAGAAATATTTAGTTTGCATCAATCTTCTAACTAACGAGCAATATCGAAATATAAATTGAACTGCAACTGACACAAATAATCCTTAAAAACATTTATTTTATAATCATACATTCAAAGTTAAAGCTTCTGTCAAAATCGTGTAGGTAGTTAACTTTTTTTTACCCAATATCACATAAAAGTCATTAAAAGAATATGCAACAGCGTTGCCATAAAGAAAAACAACATTGAGGAGGGCACTTCTGAGGGCCATTTCCAAAAAGTGCGGGCCACTACCCTTCAGAGAAAATTAAAAAAAAAAATTAAAACATCTATGGTTACATAAATATAATGTGACAGGTACAAGACAGAAAATACGAATTTAAATTATTATGACTGGAACAAATGAAAATGAAACGTCAGTCAAAATGAATGAATTCAGTGTCGCTTTAAATATGTGAACTCGGTTATTGCTAATTTTTATGATGGTATAAGAAAGTGTGTTTTTTAGAATATTTTGTTAAAAAATACAACAGTTGAGATATGCCAGTAGTTCTATGACAGAAATGTTCGTTAATTTTATGATTACTATTTGCATATTATTAGATTATGCAAAGCTAAGGCTGATTTAACACTACGTTTATAAACAGATGAAAAATCAAGCCATGTTATTTTGGGCCGTAGAATATCAGTTGAAAGTTATATTTCTACATCCACATTTCGCCACAGTATTTATCCCAAAAAGTAGTAGTTCTACGAACATATCCAAACCACAGCAGAGGGCAAATCACGTGTGACGATAAGTGGCTGGGCGATATATTTGTTAATACATAATGTTCTACCAATTTCATTGACAGATCAAAGGCTTTTCTGTTTTCATCATCCACACCGCTTTGACTTTCTATTTGCAAGAGAAATAGCGGTTCCATTAGACTTCTCACTGTTGTATAATGTCAAAAAGGCAAAACTGTTTGTAAAATCATGCAAATACGAATCCTTAATCCTAATTTCCTAAATCCTAAATGTTGTCTTCTGTCAAAAAACTGCCCACAAATGTGACAAACTTTAAAAAAATCGTTACTACTACCCCGCTATGACTTTTGCGATTCTGTTACCAACATCATCTGCAATCTGCACACATCAATTAGCAATCGAACAACCAATCCGATTGGCAATCCACAACAACTGACAACACGAAACAAAGCTTGAGTGACATTCGCTTTGCGGAACGTCTTCAATTACCGACATTCTATTACAATTTGTCCCAAAAACTAATTAGCGCGCCGAAACTGAAATCTATTCTAATAAATCATGACCTTGTAAGTTCTGTTTGCGTATCACGATAAGAAGCGGGTGTCGTATCCCTCCACCAAGGGTGAAAAAGGATACTTTTGTTGCCATTGCCAGCACACAGGAGAGAGGGCTTGTGAAAAATATAAATTCATAACGACGGCGGTAAATTCCTATCACGCCCAAGTGATTATGATCCTTAAATACGTTAGCGCGGACGAGGGGAACGTTATATGGACGGGAGCAATTTCCCAAAGTAAATAACTGTGGTTATTCGAATGAATGCCTTCGCAAAATCGCGCGCGTATTGTATGGATTTCTGTTGTCGTTCGTTCTTCATCTCCTCCTTTTTCCGCACTTTATTACGATTTCGCTTGTCGTTTATTTTTTATTTCTTGGTTATGGTTGGATAAAATTTTTATTAATGACCGAGTGCGATAGAGAATATTGTCCAATCTGGAAAGTTTATTTTGTCATCGGGTGCCTGCACACAGATGTTTTTGGTGATAAATTTCTCACAGGATATACACAATTTGTATCATTGTTGATACATGGTAAATAAAATCAGAGCTGGGGGTCGCACAAAAGGACACAGAGTTGAGAAGAGTATGTCTGGGGTGGGTATGAGATCTCTCGCTGAAAGGTTTTCGTGTTGTCAACTATATTTGGGCGAAGGATGTTTGTTTGTACGCGCGCACCCTTCATGGTTTGATTTTTTGCCATTCATGTGGTTGCAACTTCCTCTCATTCGTAACTAATTTGCTAAAGGATGTCGGCTTTATTTTTACCGACGGAAGTTAAAAAATAATTTCTGCTGATCCGGTGTAAAAATTTTGACTTTGATTTTGAAACGAAAAACTGAAAAATAAAAAAAAAATAAAAATCAAATTCGGTTAATGAAAAACCAATCAAATCATCAGGCAGTTGACTTATCAAAGGGAAATCAGGACAATGTCCTGCTGTCACCTTTGAAAATCGTCGCTCTTCAGAAATCCTCAAAGGAACAACAAACCCCCGCTCAGTTGAGAGCGTAATGAAATTCGATACGCCTTGTTTAATGCTCTTTTCTGGCAATGATTTTAAAATTCAATAAAACGCTCGAGCGCACGCACGCACCCTTCAATGGTTCGTCGTCGTTCTCGATGTATTTGCTCGCCTCTCCATTTGCGTTCATTGTTCGTGGAAGTGTGCGGGCGACGACGTCGATGACGACAATGATTCTTGCATCCATTAGCACCCCAGCAGTCTGGCACCCCCGAAATTGAAACTCTCCCCCACACAAATGCAAAGGCAAACAACAAGAAGCATTATCGTCAAACTACGGCACTTTGCGGATTGTTTTCTTGCGGGGGATGACTTCGGTTCGACAGAGACCGCTCAAGGGGGCTCTACAAATACTACAGCTATGATGATGAAGTTGTTTGTTATCTTTGTGCGATTGCTTTAATTGAATTCGTACACTTGGCGAGAGTTGTGTAAACTAATTTCGTTTTCGGTTTTTTTTATCTTCTTTGCAGGTTTGGTTCAAGAACCGTCGTGCCAAGTGTCGCCAACAACTGCAGCAGCAACAGCAGTCGAATTCCCTGAACAGTTCGAAGGGCAATAGTGGCGTGGGATCCGGAAGTTCCGGTTCCAATCGCAGTTCATCGAACGGCAATAACAACGGCGGCAACAGCAACAATCAAAACAACTCGGGCAACAGTGGCAATAACAACTCGGCAACGAACTCCTCGGGCACCCCCAAATCTAGCAATAACAACGGGAACAACAACAACAAGTCGTCATCGAACTCAACGCCATCGTCTGGCTCCGCTGGCCAGTCCCTCAAGTCACATCACAGTTCCTTCTTAAACTCGCATTCCCTCTCGTCGCACCATTCCGCAGGAGCAATGGGCGGCAATTCGTCGAACTCCGGTGCCAACTCGCTGAGCCTCGGCGGCGGAGGTCACAACTCGTCGCCCATTCTTCCAACACCCGCCACCTCCGTCAGTCCTGTGAATATAGTCTGTAAGAAAGAGCACATGGGCGGTGGCGGCGGTGGCGGCGGTGGCGGCGTTTACCCATCGGCGGGAGCGTCTAATGGTGAGTCACTCCGTTCCGCCTACGAATCGATGAAAGACAGCTCCGGCGGTGACATTGGCCCCGGCAGTCACCACGCTAGCCTGTACGGAGGTGCCAGCAGCAATCCAAGACTGGTGCAGCCGGGCGGCAACATCACCCCCATGGACTCCAGCTCAAGCATAACGACCCCATCCCCGCCAATCACACCCATGTCACCACAGAGTGCCGCCGCAGCACACGCAGCCGCTGCAGCCCAATCCGCCCAATCGGCGCACCACTCAGCTGCCGCTCACTCTGCCTACATGTCGAACCACGACTCGTACAACTTCTGGCACAATCAGTACAACCAGTATCCCAACAACTACCAAACGCCCAGCTACTACTCCCAGATGGAATACTTCAGCAATCAAAATCAAGTCAACTACAACATGGGCCACTCGGGCTACAGCGCCTCCAACTTCGGTCTCTCGCCGAGCACCTCATTCACAGGCTCGATGTCAGCGCAAGCGTTCTCCCAGAACGGCCTCGACTACATGTCCCCCCAGGACAAGTACGTGAATATGGTGTAGGAAATCCTACAAACGGCGGCGGGCAGTGTGCTTCCAGAACGGATGGGAGACGACAGCCAGCCACTCGAAGCCACATATCCCAAGACCCCAAGGTAGATTGCGTTGTTATAGTCGGAGTCAATCGCTCACGCTATATACACGCAGCCTAAATCAACGAAATTCATAAGTGATAAGCTATAAATATTTAAAAATAAAACAGAAAACCCCCAACCAAGATTTATTATTTAATTCTTCAAATTTTTTTTTAACTTTCAGCCGATATGGGTCGCGTCGTCTGTACCAACCGTTGTAAATATGTATGTAAACTAAACAAGTAAACGGCCAGAGAATTGTTTCATTCATCATACTCATGAATATGTACCTTGCAATGAAAAAAAGAAAACAAACAAACAAACAAACAAAAAAGTCAAACAACAAGCGAATATAGCGTCTCTTCTCTTGTTTAACTTTAACTTAGCAAATAATTTAATTAAGATAAAAACAAACAAATAAAATCAAATTCCCCACATCGTCATATCTTTTTTGTATCATAAAATTGAATCTATATATACAAATACTATAATTAGAACTAAAAAAAAAAACAAAAAAACTAAAAAAAAAACATTAAACTGCAAAAATATATATTTAAAATATAGTAGTATAATTGAATAGCATAAGTGAAATATTATTTAAAGTGCATAATTAAATTGAAACAGAATTAAATACAAAAACTATATATATTAACAATTGTTTGTAAAACACTTTGATTTTTATAACGTAATTGGAAAGTTTTGCGTTTTATTTTATCTAGTTTAGATTTATTAAACAAAAAAAATAAATAAAAGAACAACAGAAAACGAAACAACAAAAATTAGTTGTATAAAGGCAAATAAACAAAAAAAGTAATTATATGAACCGAACATCGAAATCTGTCATTTTTATTGCGCGACTATTTATTTGCTTTTCAGTTGAACTTGTTCGCAAATCGGATGTCAATTTGAATGGATGGTGTGTTCAGGGCCACCCAAACAATCTCACTATTTCAGACACGATAAGGCGGTGACAACTGCGTAAAATTGATGAATTGAAATTTTAGTGACACAAAATATCATGGCGCTAATGGTTTTCACTTGCAAAAAACTTACCATAAACCTGTAAAGCTTATAAAATCTTGTATATGACTTATCACTATCCTATGACTTGTCTGTCATTTCATCTAAAAATGGCATGGCAGTGAAATAATTTCATACTCACCACATAAAGTCCAATTTTCTGATTTACAGGTGACGACTGACGATACTTAAAACTCTCCTCACATGGATTTTATTGTTCGTTGCTCCAAATTTTTGACATTTCAGAGATTTTTTTTTTCGAAAAAAAGTGTAAAACTAACTCATTTTGTTTTTATTTATAAAATATATTTTAAAAACATAAATAGGACTTTAGTTTAAATCCTTTTCCTGATTCTGACCAAACACAGTGGTTTTCCAATATTTTTTTGACGCTCTTGTTCAAAAAATTACCAAAACTAGATAAAAATTGCGAAATTACCAAAAATTATTAATAAAAACAGAGTTGCCAAATTTTGTAAAATATTGCCAAAGTGGCAACCGTGGCGTAATGGGCGGCCTGTGCCTTTTTGGTGTATGTGTACCTACTCACCCAACAACAGTAAAACAACCCATCCTTACAACCTGTGTTATTGTCATCCTTCGTTTAATTTTCGACGAGATGACGTTTTCAGATATCATAGCTGTCAATTGCTACTTTCTGTCCAATACGTCGTTCCTTCGTGTTGACAGTATATATCTTTCGTATTGTAACAGTGACAAGCTCACTGGCGTGCTTTTTTGAGCTTCGATCTCAGCAAAGCAAAGTAAAGTGGGATTTTCAGCACGCAATCACAACAACTACTCTGAGTTCTCAAAGTGTCAAGTAGAACATAGTTGTTTTCTGCTCTACAAATCAGGTGTTGTCAATTTTTTGTTCCGGCAATTTTGCGAATCTCTTACCTACTTTCGCTAACAGCAAAAATATTTGACATTTCTCAAACTTTGAAGAGTGTTATTATTAACGTTTTAACGCCACGAGAAATAATAAAGAAAAAAACCTATATTTGATGGATGTCAGCATAAATGAATGGATTTCTGTAAACACAAATTACAATTTAAGAAAAGCTGACTTTTAAATCGCTCACCAACATCAATGGAAAAAAGAGTAATCTCATTTCAGGTTCTATTGGGCACGAAAAATTTGAAATCTGAGAGCAAAATTTGAAAATCGCAATGGAAATGTCATCGGAGAATTTTCCGTTCCGATTGATAGGGTTGAAAGTCATCGGCATTATGCTAGTAGTTGTACAGATTTTAGAAAGATTGTAACTTCTAAGTTTCGCTCAATCCTTTCAAGTATGATACGAAGAAATTACATGACAGCGCGTCAACTTGTCTGAATCCTTTTTTGGTGACATCGAAGGTCTCAGTGGGAAACAGCAAGCGTTCTCCATCGTCATCCAGCACCACAGACGAACGAGTTTGGCAGCGATGTCAAATCTAGACATGCTCTATATAGCTGTCATAATGCGACTTTGAAATCGGTAAAGAGATGGTGATGGTGTCGATTGTAGTTTGGTTTGTTTTTTTCTAAGATCTGTCAAAGTTCGATCATTTGATCGGCTGTGGATTACTGGCCTGAACGTCGAGGAGACGTTTAAGGCGTTCACCAAGGCCGAGTCCAAACGGCTAATTAAGAAGCTCTTTCATGACAGTTAAGGACTATTCACCTGAGAGCGCGATTTGGCAATTTAATTAATCTAACATCTAAAAAAAAAACTTGGGTAGGTACCTATTAATTGATTTAAATAGCGAGATTTACAATTACAGCAATTTTCCAGCGAACTGAAAATTCTTACCGCGAACTGTCACACTTTATTCACAATCTACGTAATACAGTCGCCATCCACAAGCCCACCATTTGAAACACTCGTTCGAACTTAAAATTTAAAAATGAAATTAAATCGCAGGTATCTGCGACCAATACAAGTTTAAATGTCAGAAACTACATAAGAGCAGTTTACAATTGGCTCTTATATAAATTAATAGCCCTTTACAATCTCGAATGTTTGTCGGACTTTCGCGACTAAGAGAGGGGTGCCAGGTTCGATCCCCGGAAAACACACGAATTACATTTGAATGCTCTTTCCACTGGTGGCGCACAAATTACATTTGAAGGTTCTTTCCACTGCGCCACAAATTACATTTGATTTTGCATTTTGTGTGTTTTCCGGGGATCGAACCTGGCACCCCTCCCTTGCTTGTCCAACACAGTGCACGATACTAATAATCATCTTTAGTGTCCAGGCTTCATTTTTCGAACTCACAAAGACGAAATTTTTCATATATAATTTACCCATTGTGGACTACATAGATAGTACATAAGGACGTGTTAAGGTATACAAAATTATTATTAGTAAGGCCCACTTACGACTGAAATAAATATGAATATGCCTAACGTACCAACGTCGATCGTTGCATCTGACAGGTATGTCCCATAAAATTGGCCACAAGCAATTTTCCGCAGTTATGCAAGCGCTATTTTGGCAAAAATTGAATTACCACTGTTGAAATCGAAACTGAGAATTACATAAAGTGGCACAATGATTCAATTAGCTTTTCAACTATTCCCGCTGAAATTATCTTTTTCAATTTCAATCGAAACTAAGACTCGAGTAGGTATAATTCTCCATTGAAACGCATTGATTCGTTTATTTGTGTATGAAGTATGTATGACACTTCGCTACGATGGGAAGTAAAATAAAAGCACTGATTGTCAATCAATTCTCGAGAAACTCCACAACGGTTATTACTACATCGCTGGTGAAATCTCAGCCTATACCTGCACCCACATTTCATCTTTTTTCTTTTTTATTTTTTAATTGCGACGCGACGACCCCGATATTCCAGATGCCAAATGGAATTGATTGTCATTATTTTATAAAAAAAACACCAACAACACTGTGTGAGCGAGTGGCTGCTGCCTGCTTGTTACTACTTCTCTCATTCGATGGAACCAGCTCGTAGTCTCGATTATATATTTTTTTGTTTTTTGCTGTACACTTTTTCTTGATTCAATTTGGAAAAAGTCAAAGCAATGACATGTGTGTATAGTAGTGTATGTTGGAACTGGAATGTAGGTTGTAATATTGGACCTCGGGAAAATGAAACATTATATCTAAGGATATGCCCTTATGCGGGGCACAGCACAACATGTGAATGTAATCTAAATGACTGGCTAAAAGTCAAAGTGTGATGCATGCTGTGCATCTTGATATAGATGAACCATGTCCACTGGGATTTGTATACGTTGTCAATGGAAATGGAAATCGATATGTGAATTGAAGTGACGTCTAGTCTATTTTATGTATATGTGCTCAAAGCTGTACGAATTGATTTCTATATTTTATCTGTCAATCGGTAAGCTTCTCGTCGTCATGACATAAAAAAATCATTTTAAATGTGCGGCCACATTCGATTACCCGCAACTCTTTCAAACATTTGGCAATTGATTTCGTGTTTGCGATTTAGTCGAATACAGCTGCGAATAATTTTTGGTTTGCGATATTTCATCTGTCACCGACACTGATTGTGTTGTCACGCGTTTTAATCGTTTCTTAAGTCAGAGTTTTTAAATGAGTGGATATACAATAGGCGTGTTTTTTTGAGCGTCGTTCTCAGCAAAGCCAAGTAAAGTAAGATTTTCAGCACACTAATTACAATAACTACTGCGAGTCTCGAAGTGTCAAGTAGAGCGTAGTTGTTGTACTTGCGTGCCGAATATCCCAACATTACTTTGCTTTGCTGAGAACGAAGCTAAAAAAAACACGCCTAATCTTGTTCAAGCGGTCGGAAGTTTGAGAAGCTTAATACAAAGGTTAGAAGGGTTTCGGGTCAGTCAGGGCGTGTTTTCTAGGCACAACCTAGAGCTTCACAAGACTTCGAGGGTATTAAAACCTTCCCCAACTAACTTTGATCCGATCAAAAATGGTCCAAGATGTAATTTCGTCTTGAAAGACACTGCAATGTTTCGGGAGGGAGAAGGAGATGCCCAGATTCAGTTCTTTTCAGAAGACGTTTGGGAACCATTTGTGAATATTGGCAGCGATCCTTCATGTAGGATATTCCGTAAAGTCATTTTCGAAGTTGATTTTCGTAGGCAGGTGATCCATTAGGATTCATTTGGATGGAAAAGTAGTTCTATTAATAAAATTCACGTAGTCGACCCGTTACTCAATTATGAATTGAAAGATGGAAAAGCAAACAAATCAGTATTTTATTATTTTTATGTTGTATCTGCTTAATTAGCTTTTTTTTACATAATATGTATATCAACTTTTTCAGCAATATATCAACTTACCTAAATCTGTCAAATTTCCACAATCAATGGACATTCAAGAATCTTAAGTTGACTAGATTGGTCTGGATAAGACGTAACCTGAACGCAAAAACAATAGAATGGTCGGGAACGTCACTTTTTCTACATCAGCCACATATGCGAACTGTCAACTTATTACTCAGTCATGAATTTCTGGACTAGATTCGTCGGTGACCACTCCATAAATGTCAACTGAACCAGCCGCTCATATGACCGATTTCAGCCAATCAAAACCGATATACATCTAGTCAGACAGCTGTCAGAATTACTAAACTTTAGATACTTGAACGTCCCCAATGTTCAACTTAATGTCAAATAGAAAAAATCAATATCGCAATTAGGATATTTCGAGAGATCTGGTTGACCTGCCGTTGCCGTGTGTATACATTGCTTGTTACGTTGAATTATTTTTTTGGGTTAAAGTATGGTTTAATGAATTCACGGTCGGACTTTTCACTTGAAATGAATGGCAGATTTGACAGAAATCCTGCCTGAGGCGTCTGAATTCAATGTTAGGTGGGCTAAGCATTTATTGAAACAAATTTCGTCGCACCAACCGTAGGTGACATGATACAGGAAAGTTTGTGTGTAACAATTTTGTTTAATATGCGTAGTACCATAAACTTGATAACCTTAAGCAATCTAAGCGCCCCATAATAAAATTTGCTACAGGCAACGCGCTGGCTTAGTCCGGCACTGCTATAAGACCACAGGCTTTGGCCAATGCGACTTGTTTATGTAGAGCAAGTTGCAGGATATCAGAAACTCTCTGAGGATACTTCCCCGAAGTGAGTAAGGCGACTCAATTTTTATCCAGATGACAGCTGTGTCAAGTGGCCATACAAAGGTATCCTCAATCACATTAGCCCCGCGCGTGATTCTATAACAAACTCCAATTCCGAACTGCGATATTAGATACAAAATTCCTTATCGATTAATACAGTAATTACTTACCGTCACTTTCGACAAGAGAGAGTGCAACATATTACGCACGGTTCCGTCCACATTACAACATATGAAATTGGCAACGAGTAGTGATACTGGCGAAGTCCTAGAAATGACTTAGGGTAGGTTGGGTGGCTTTACTTTTATTTCAATCGTAAAAGTGTTGTTCTTGTTCAATTGTTGCAACAGAACAAGGCAATCGTCACACTGCAGGACGTTTCTTTCTTTCGTTTTCTTTGCATACTTTTGGAACCAGCACAACAATAAAAAAAAAAAAATTAAAACATTGTCACCTGAGCACCTGAAACAATACCAAACTCCACATACCCTGCTCGTCTTCTTCTAGCCGTAATGGAATATCTGCAACAGACACCCCGAACCTCCAACTGCAGGTCAATTGCAAGCAAGACCTGCTTCCAGACAGGGCCAGTTGTTGTCTCCGTCGTCGTCGTCGTGTTAACGGAAATAGTAGGTGGGAAGCCAACACATGGCGGCACATACCCCCCTCACCATCAGAGCAAACTATAGTGAAAAGCAAAAAGCAAACCACCAGCAAGTCGCAACTATTTTAATCCAATTGTAGAATGGCAGTTTTTTGTGTTTGCATTTGTCCAGTCGCCGCGCCGCTGGCCGGTATAGTGTTGTTGTCCCGCTGACGTCGTGCAATGAAGCGCTCCTAGTGTAGTGTGGACGTCAGCGAAGACCGACTAGTAAAAAGGCAGCAAAAGTGCACGCGAAGCACACTCGTCGTATTGGACGAAGTGCGGCTCTATAATGGAAGAAATAACATGAACTAGTTCTCCTTTCGTTGCACAGAATGCTGTTGATGGGTGGGCAAGGAACGTAAAAGAAGCCCCTTTGGGTATAGAGGAAAATTGCAAACGGAATGTAATAAAATATATAAATAATTGAAGGAAATTCTATTCGATTCGAGAGGCCATACTTTGGGCGCAAACAGAAATGGAAAACATGAAAATGACCTCCCCAGCGGTGGGTGGCAGGCGACAGCCAGTGGAGCTGTACGTGCAAATGACGCGGCCACGGGATATGCCCGCTTCCGTGTGTTCAAGTATTACATGACAGAATATGATTGTTTTTTTTTTTTTTAAATTGGAAGTATGAATGATACACACAACGGATGTGTTATGTCAACTTGTTCGCTAGTTTACCAAGCCCATTCGATTCAACTCGTCATTTGAAGGGGGTTTGACTTTTCGCTATCCATTCTTCTATCCATTCAGCATTTACAGAGCATCAAAGCTACAGCCTTGACATAACGACATTGGATAGGTAATTTTATGCGTGTGTGATAAATTATTAATTGGTTAATACTGATCAAGTACTTGGCATGGAAATATATAAAGCGTGCTCTTAAATACGCCCTCTGTGGGTGACAGTCGAAATTGGGTGATAGCTTATTGCCTCTCGATGCCGAAAGGCACTGACTTTCTGATTTTGAGTTCACCAGATTGCGGAGTTGATCGCTTAAAGTGCTGCTTGGCTGTCCACGCAGAGGGTAATTTCCATTTCTGGTAATTCCCTCGCTAAGACAGTTTCAGCGGCTTTCTTAACCGCCTGGAAAACGCTGCAGTCAATTTGACAGTCGGTATAGGACTGGCCTACTTGACACTCCCATTCGCTGTCTTTGAGCCATCTGGTAAAGATGCAGGTATTTTATGACAGTCCCGCCTGTCCGGGATACTGACTTTAAATTTCTTGTTTAAGTCGTTCTTGGATCCCTTGTAGTTCCTGAGTTGCAAAAATACCGAGTACCCGTTGTTAAAAACGGTAGAGAAATTAAGTATAAGTTGGTTAATTTCTACGGAGTAAGCTTGTTATTGGGGACGTTCGGATAAATATGTAGTTCATGCGAAACGTCAACTAGAGTTGTCTGGGCTAGGTATACAGGGTGGGCCAGATACAAGTTTCTTTTTCCAAATGCTATAAAATGAACAAAAATAAATTGTTTACATGTTTTATGGCTTTTTTATAGTAAGAGCAAATATTACCATTAATTATGGAAAAAAAAGTTTTTCAAATGGCCGCCTCGGCTGGTTTCGCACTAGCGCATTCTGTCACTCTAATTTTTCAAGACCTTGTTGATGGTTTCGGGCTGTAGCTCACGGATTACGTGAATAATATTGGGTTTAAGTGCTTGAATCGTTTCCGGATTGTTGGCATCGGTCCTTGACGGTTCCCCACAGAAATTCCAAAGGGGTCAAATCGCAGCTCCGAGGCGGCCAATTGACATCTCCAAGACGGCTGATAAAACGATTTGGGAATTTGGTGCTCAAAAGATCGATTGTGGCATGGGATGCGTGGCATGGCGCGCCATCCTGCATTAACCAGAGGTCGTCCAAATCCTTGTCTTCAATTTCAGTAAAAAAAAAAGAAGGTTAACACGGCCCTTTTACGCCCACCGTTAACCGAAATGTTGTTCCCAACCTCATTGAATTGAGTCTCTCACTTTCGACTACAGCAGCCACATTCTCGCCTGTACGCACCGTACAACAACGGGGACCATGAGCGTTGTCTACTAGCATACCAGCCTCATGAACTTTTTGCACAAACTTGTGTACAGCAGGTGCGGTGAGTGCTTCATTTCGGCCAAAACTTCTTTTCCAAAAACGCACAGTTTGGGCTACACAGCACTCACTTTGGAAATAAGTTTTCAATATCTCCCAATGTTGTTCAAGCGTAAAGCGAATCATTTCGACTTATTTCGTTCGGCGGAGGTATATGATACTGACTTTTTGTCAAGATTTCGAGCGGAAAACAGCTGTCAGTGTCAAAATATCTATATGATTTAAAAAGAAACCACTAGATGGCCCACCCTTTACAAACGTGTTGACCAGGCAACTTGAATTGTTTTTGTATTCTCGCGGTTAGGGTTACCGTTGTGCGGCTAGAGTCGAAGTTTGGGCCTGCCAGAATTTATTGGTAATTTGCCCTTTTTTACTTGGAAAAAGCCCTTTTAAGAAAAATGTTGTTTCGAAATAAATACGTTTGAAAGATAACAGCGTTACCTATCACAATACTGTTATCCTGCTATGCGAGCGAATGCTTGTTAAATATCCTGCGAAAATTCTAAATTTGCAAAGAAGCTTCAGAAAAGACACCTCTTTCTCTCATGGGTCCTTTTTCGAATTCTACAGCGGTCACCCTGTTTATTTTGAACTTGACTTGACTCTTCGAATTGTCTATGCAGGCAGGATTTTCTTGACTACATTTGTCGACTGCCCCTCCATAAACGTCAACAGAAAAATAACTATTTATACGTGATCACTCTAGGATATTAAAAATTGAACTAACTACAAGCCAGTCAGCTGTCAGAATTACTAAACTTGATGTTGTTTGTATAATTTATTTATGAAATAATAAAGTAAAAATAATAATAATAATAAATACTAAACTTGAAATCCCAACGACCCCATTAACGACCGAGAAAATTTGGATGGAAAATTGATAAACCGATTATTTTTAACCGAGTTTCCTTAAACAAGTTGACTCGTTTATTTTTAAACACTAATTCTGTAGGAACTTTATTGACAGTATAACTTGGTTAATTTTACCCGAGAGTTGGTTGATTTTAAATAAGTAATTTTTCTGCGTGTTTAATATTGTGTTATCTACTTGTACAGATCTTTTATATTTATTCATATACACATCCATACGTCGCACAGTTGTCGATCTGGCTGACAAAGTGTGCAATCATGATAGTTATAACACAGTTGTAATGTGAATCTTTAAGGAAATCGAGTGCCTTACTCCGTTCGTCAATAAATAAGGATACACAGTCGATCAGATTATTGACGAATAGATTTAAAAAAAAAAAGAGTTAATTTACTTTGCTTTTAGGGATATACTCTGATACAACTCACAAACGAAGCATACAACATTTAAAATTCAAATTTTTCGTTTTCGTTTCGCTTCTGTCCAGAAACGAAAGACATTTTTGTTGGTGCGATACGACAAACGTTTTTAATTGTAGGTATTCGCACCCAGGAATATGTCTTCAAAAGAGAGAGATGTTCCTTCTTCAAATCGTAAGAAGAAAACGAATCAAATTTTCGCTTTCGTTTTGGTATTTCTATTCGTTTTTAACAGATTTTAAATCCGCCACCTTTAGAGTTAATCAAGCTGATAGTAGGTACTCTCTTCGCACATGATGTGTCTTCCAAATTAGTTCTGCTACAATTTCGGCAAAGATGAAACCTTGTGCCTTTCAGGAGCAACACGTGTAACGAATTTCCTAATTGACGGCAAAGCACCTTCAGGAAGTAAAAACTAATTATTGACTGGTTAGCAGATCTTTATGAACCTCCTCTGTGCACATCAGCTTCCACACTTGAAGGAAGTAAAAGTATAGCCGAATTGAAGCGTACAAATCATTGAAAATTGCCCTCAAATAAAAGGACGAAAATAACTCATTGTAGCATTGTCAATTTTTCAATGTTTTGTTATCGTGACTGGTGTAAACACCAGCAAGGCACCTTCCGATAGGGTGCCGATACAATAGCCTCACCTATTCGTAAAGAGCAGGTATTTCCATCATTGAATGGCCGTGTCTGTTCATGCCGGCCGTATGACCTCAATGGCTCTAGGAATGCACCATCATTTTTTGGGGGAAAAGTGTGGGAATTTTAATTTCTAGGAAGTCTCTGATATATTTTTTTTTTTTTAATTTTTCAATGAATGCATTTATTTTTGTTGGTGTTCTTTAACAGGAAAGATTAATCATTGAATGGGAATGATGCGGATTGTATTTGCATAGCTGTCAGTTTTACCAGTAATTGTGATGAAAGAGTAAATAGATCCCAACAACGTGCAAATTTACCGAAACACAATAGGAATAGGCTTTACGAAACGAGTACTTGATATGATTACAAACTAAATTGCATTCGAAAGGGAATTAAAATAATACGCTAAATGATGTTGTACGTTTTACTTGAATAGAAAGTCAATTGGCCATCAGGAATTGTGGGCAAAATATATGTATAGCCAAGGGATTGATAAATAAACAAGTCCATCGACATTTGCGAAAGGTGTAGTTGGAGCGCCCTCTGGCTTGATCTTTGAAACGGAGGTCCGGTTGTCGGCTCGATTTCGAGACCCTCTTGGCTGCAGTGTAATGCTGTTCACTTGATACAGCCGTTGTAAGGTTTTTGGCTTTTTGAAATACATTCACACCTTATTTGGCTGGTTGATTGGTTGACTGTCTATTGTGACTGTTTTCCCGGTGTCCGGTCAAGGGAAAACACAATTAGCGCCGTTTTTCGGAGTAAACTAACGGGACCTGTAGATAAAGAGACAGAGAGGAACAGAGGGAAAGAGAAAAAGAAAGAAAGAACAAGAGAGAGAGAGAGAGGTATATCAAAGAAGGTAAGAAAACGAGCCAGTGGAGTTGAGAAATTTGACGATGTTACTGAATGGTTTACGCTCTAGGGCCCGAAATTGGGATAAATTTTTATAGTTAAATTAGGTCCCAATTTTATAAATGAGGCTTCTATTTTTAACTAATAGTTTTGAGTTATTCTCGTCCTCGCTTACAATAACTTAAAATGTTGGCCTCGTGTTGAAAATCTATGTCATCATTAAAGGGCTTACCTAGTGCACTGTATCTGGTTTTGGCTAGATCCGAGTGCCCACAGAAAATGGATCCCTGTTTCACTCTCATTTGTGTCAGCGCAGCTATGACTGTTTGAATTAAGGTGGATGCCACGCTTGTCTTTGTGAGTCCCTATAAAGGCCAGTGGCCCATACGAATTTCTCTTAATCTAGCGAAATCTGCCCGCGTTCTTGGTAGGAGGATGTTTGTTCTGGGTAAATCTTCTTTGAAATGATGCAGTTCATCAGGTTTGTGCTGAAGGACTTCTCTCTTTATGTGACCCTTTACAAGAACCTAATCATTCCAGTCCCGCTCTATGGCGCAGAGTCATGGACCCTTTCAAAATCGGATCAGTTTACTTCTTGGAGTAATTTGGGGTCCCGTCTGCATAGCCGGTGAATGGAGGATGAGATCCAATGACGAAGTGCACGGGCTGTACAGCGAAATCGACCTAGCCCAGCTCCAACTCGAACTGTAGCACCATCTTAAGTAAACAAGTAAGGCTGTGTTGGAAAGGCGAAAAGACTTGGAAATGTATAGTTCTGTTGAAAATAAGACCGCTCCCACTTTACAGTTCTTAGAACCCTCTGTAAAAATATGCGGGTATGTAGTTTTCGTTTGCTAGTGCATTCTGTTGCCATTCCCATTTTGATGAGAAATTTTTATAAAAGCTGGGCTTGGATATTGTTTAGATATAAGAATACACTTCGCTTCAACTGAATAGGCACACAAATTTGCCAATTGTTGTTGTCTATTTTTTTGCAAAACCTTGTGTTTTAAATTATCATATTTGATGATGCTAACTGTTTGCTTATGATGCTGAGTTCATTGTTTATGAGCGTTCACACAGTAGATAAACAGTTGAAGTAGTCTAAGGCCGGTTTTATTCACTCGAAGTTGAACACAACTTGGGGATTTTTATTTTCAACTTGCGAATTTGCTTTTATTCACTCAAAGTTGAGTCGCTCAACTTTGAATATCCCGGAGTTGAGAAAACCGAAAGTTTGTCAACTATATAGGAACGTTTCTACATTTTGATTCGAATGGGCTTACTTTTATCAAATCAAATTCCGATAGAAACTTTTGCCACTAGTTTTCCGAATCTCGTTATCGTTTTACCCAAAAATGCCTTTCTTTCAGTTGCCACCGAAATTGATTGAGACTTTAACTATTAAAGATATCTTGAAAGAAGTATAGCACCTTGCATCAAGTCGTGCTAATTTGTGTTAAGAACAGAAAAGTTTTCTAGATGCATACGGTCACTTTTCACAAGCCCAGGGTTGCCAAGTAGGTAGTATTTTTTGTTCTTTTTATGTCTTAACATTCTGTTTGTCTTTAAATATATAAAAAAGTAGGGTTAAGACTAATTGTTAGAAAAATGCTAGTTTTTAGAAAAAAAAAACTGCCACAAAATAAAAACAATTTTTTTACGTATATATATGATTAAATAGTTCGCACTTACCCCACCTTCCCTTATACTTACGTGGCGTCCCTTCTTTTTGAATTTTCCAAACCTCCACGTGTACACTGCTTAGGAGCTCAATTATTTACGATTTCTCTGTGTCTGCAATTGCTTCTGGATGCATGCAAAGTACTCCAATCATGTTTCCTTCAATTCAATGAACAATGACAGATACCTACCGAAGTTCAAGATCAAATCGATTTCGGTGACTCCTTGATATCCGCTTACAGTCCGTTAAGCTAATCGATTCAATAAAATCATATACTCAAGCCTTTTTGTTCATTAATCTAGTGTTGATCGGATCCACTAACTTTAAGAGGCCGTATATTCGATTATCCTAATTATCCTCTCAAAATTCAACTATTAACCGGTTGCTGGTGCTGGTTCATCCCCGTAAAACGCTTCACAACCACTTTTTGATAGTCCTTTTCCGCCCTATAACGTGCACAAACATAAACCGAACGAAGAAAACAATTGAAAAAGGATTATCGGAAGTAAATACTGGAAATCAAGCCAAATATCTCCATTAGAGCAGCACACCAACACTCGGCATGTGGCGAACTCGATGGAATTTGATGGTATCTCCAAATCTGCCCAATCACTGCCGGCAAAGGAAGTACAGCCACGAGTCCCGAATTCCACACAAACCAGTAGCGGTCGTATGCTGCCTATCTGATTCAATCTGAAGATTAACGTTCTGTTCTGGCGTTGCGGTTACTCAGTGTGTGTGTGTAGTATGCTCAGTTATTATTTTTTTTTTTTGTTTGCTTGAAGAGGAAGATAGAAATTAGCGAGCCACCAGGACGCACAGACGTTATCTCCTTGAAACACTACTCGTGCTATCCTTTTGCATCGAACAATTCAATTTACTCAGTTTTTTCCCACATCAAAAGGATCTCATTTAGGAGGTAATCTATGGGCGCGTGCACCTTATAAAGTTACACCCAATCATTAGGCATTGGAATGGAAACAAGAGGAGGATGGAAGGCACAGAGTGAGGAAGCCACTTCTTCGTTTTTGTGTGTTGGCCTCTTTTAATCTGTCTACCGAAACACGTGACTTAACAGATTTCTAATTCATTGCGGATTTCAACTATGAAATATGATTCCCATACAAATGGATGGTTGAATCTTTTTCAAATTTTATTCCAAATAGGGTATGCGTTCAGCAGTCGGTGATTAAATTTCCATAGAGCTGTCGACTTGGGCGGCATAAATTTCGATTCAATAATTAGGGTCGAAGACTGATTGTCGATGTGAGTTATAAAGTGAGAAGTATGGAAATGGTATATGTAATTAAACGCAAATACATCGACAGAAATGTACAAATTTTCGGCTGGTATAGGAATATCTTGTTTAGCAAGTCGAGATTTCCCAATACGGAAGTTGGTGAAATTAATCGTAACCGTAAAATTGGTTGATTTGCATTTACAATGGAAAACTTTTTGAAAATTTCCCGGTCAAGGGAATTTCCAATAATGTGGATGGATATATCCACATAACTATGAATTACATAGTTGGAGCAGGTGTGGTTAACATTTATTCGATTTCCCATAATCGACAGTATGTCAGTATGTTTTGGAGGCTAACTATGGGAACGATTTCCGGGTGAACGACGTTCATTGTCCGGACAACATTCTGTTTATACATTCAATGACTATTTGTGTATAAAATCGGTAGTCAACAACGAAAAACCAAACAGCCCCTAGGCCATATCCAAGAATGAGGCCACTTTACCGTTTATTGAGCTTATTATTCACCGATGTCGCGTCAGAAATCTCGGAACAGCTTCTAAGCCGGATTCTCCAACATTGCTTTGGCTTCCACAGATTTTTTGTTCTCACTATAAAAACGCTAGATAAACTCGAAATTCACTGCTCTTCATCTTCTCCATTTCCGAAGTTTTCTGGCTACTAAAGACAAAGTCTACCAAACAGCGCTGCCAAAATTTGTGTACCTACTCCTTTTTTCCAGATCAGTATTCCCGTACTTCCCAAAGACAAATTCAACGCACCTACTCCTATTTTTTATTTCGAGTTAAACTATTTTTACTTTGTTTTGACTTTTTGTCACTGGCTATGTTCGGTTGTGTTTTATTTACGTCCAGAAAACTCTTGTGGAATGTTAGTTTCCTTCTGTCACTTTTAAACTGAATTTATAACATCGCGCACGCGCATTTTTTGACACAACAGGACAGAGAGATCCGTTTGTCCGCAGTCAATGTTAATAAAGTCGTAAGAATGGGATCACATATAAGATGCCTAAAAAGTCATAAATGTTCTAGATCCGTTATTATAGATACGTAAAACGGAAATAAACACAAGTTCCGGTGATCAACATGTCAGCAGCCACTTGAATACCTACGTTTCTATTTCTGATTTAAAACATGTGAAATGAGAATGTTAATTAGTGACGATAAATTAAACCAACAATTCATCAATCAAAAATACGATATAAATAATTAATTTGTCTGGAAGCCATTTTGTTTTATACATGATTTGTATAGGAAAGCGAAATTTCGTAAGCCATCGCTATAAAAATATCATTAACAGGCTGAACTTTCCCATAATTCCTACGACGTAAACAATACTGCCGACCAAAATACGTATCACGTCAGAAAATGCTGTCCCTTTCAGTCAGGCGGGTGTTTAGTACAAGGCGGCCATTTAAATTTCCGTGTTAGGAATGTGTGCTGTTGTTAATGCAGCATTAAGGTGTTTATGTAGAAAAAGTGATTTGTATTTTGATTTAGATCGAATTTAACCCGAATGGAGAGGTGTGAACAACGGAACAACTTTTGTCGTTTTTATTATCTTCTTCAACTCTATTCTAATGTCAAGATTATACTGTCTCTGTCCAGAAAAGTAATGAGAATGACGAAGAGCATAATGAGAACTTTCAAAGGAACTGACATGAAAATTTACTAAATTGTTGAAATTGGTAGATAACCTCAAATTTATTTTGTTAATTCTGTAACTAACTAGAAAAGAAAATTCAGTTGTAAATTTTTTGAACTCCCCAAAAAGTAAATTACACTCAGTAACGAAAAAACGTCAGCCCTGATCTCAACCACAAAGGGGATACATAATTTCTGTCAAAAGTCAACTAGATTTATCTGGTATCGGTATGTACGAACGAGTTGACTATAGTCAACTTACATTGCATTTGTATTTTCACTTTCGAGTTTTGACACTTCGAATTGTCAAATGAGTATAGAGACAGGATTTTCTTGATTGATAAACGTCAACTTAAAAAAAGTATACACGTGACACCAAACTGGTAAAAGCTAAAATATATCAAGTCAGACAAAAATAGAAATCCGACAATCCCGAAACAAAAAATTGCACATTTGTCCAATATCTTGAGGCAGCTTAACAATTTATTTATATTTTATATATCGAACGAATAGCGACAATTTTAAACGTCAAAAAAAAACAAAATCGAGTCACACAATTGAATACAGTTGTTGGTGGTAAAAAAGAGACTTAACATATGATTATTAGACACTTGATATGAATGCATCCATTTTGGATTTTAGGCAATAATTATTGAAAGACACGAATTTTCACAAATACTCCAAAGAGAGCAGTCCAACCAAAATGGTTAAGGGCCCCTGCTTGTGATCTCTTCTGACATTTCTCAATGTCAACTCAAGTTGTCACCCACGAATTTTAATCAGTGTGGGAGTCCCACAAAGTCTATATACCTGCTCAATGAAATTTGGAAGGAAAAGAGAAAATTCACAAAATAACGAGTAACGAGTAGTTTAGTCAAAGTAAGTAAAACTTCGCGTTGATTACATTTTCGTAGTACTCGAGTATTTTCAATCATCTAAGTGTAGGTTTGGCCTTTACTTATTCAAGTATGTTTCGTTTTTATCGTCAAAAACCATTAGCACCAACTTTGTCAATAATTTGTGCATTTAACCAAACTCTGTAGGTTTCAGCTGAGACTCTACTTGCTGACGTCAGTTTATATGTCAGTACCTTGTTTGTATGATATTGCCAGTATGTTTTTCCCCCGAGTTTATTTTGGCTTCCCCGATGAACAAAACAAAAAAAGAAAATTCAGCTAAATGAGGACACGAGCATGCGAAGAGGGTCGAATTCTGTCCTTTATTCAGCCACCCGCCACGGATAAATGAGTTTCTTAAACGAATAATAATAATTATTGTTATTGAGGATGTGCAAAGTGACAGGAGGTGAGCTCGTCTTTATCCCACAGGTACGTGCGTGTGGCCCTTTACAGCTTCCTGATGACATTTCCAACCTATAGTACATGTATAGGTACTCTTTAATTTTCGCTAATCGACGAGGATGTCCTTCGACACATTGTTCACTTTGTCGCCGCATACGCACTACAACTGACAACCAACAACGACACGTTTCTTTCTATATGACCGAGAGTCCGCATGTGCACAAGGGTCTAGGTCTCCCCCGAGGGTGAAATTCCGGAAGCCATTTTCACAAATAAAACGTGATCCTATTAGGCACATAAAATGATAATTTATATGTTTTCAATTAAATTCCATGATTGTTCCCTTTTTTTAGAGATGTCGTCGTTGCCATATTGTTCTTTTTATTTCGGGTTTTCCTTTTTTTACCACGGCAACGAGTTTTCGAATTTTTGGGAGTGCAATGTCTAGTTCACGGTTCCCAATCGAATTGCCGTATATATATAGGTGTACGTATTCAATACTTCCGGCTTTGTGCCGGGATTAAATTCCAGACACACGGTTCCATCAGGAAGAACGAAATGGAGAAACTATTCGATACGGTTTCTATCGGCTTGCGCGTGCGTTAGTTGACTTTTCAATCGGACATTGTCATCAATAAAAAAATTACTGTGTGCGTGAGGAGTTGTAGTTATTGTTGTTGTTGTTTTGTACACTACTCTCCCATTTCCTTCTGAATTCGTTTTCATTCTTCTGGACTGGGTCCGGTCCAGGATAATCTGGAGACTAATTGTCGGCAGTTACGTTACATTTTGATTGGTGAGCCTAATTAGTTCTAAAAATTATATTCGTTGATTTTGTTCGGTAAAAGGTTAAAGCTCGCGGTAATGTGTATTTTGTGTTATTGCTTGTATTTACTGCTAATTATAACAAATTGAGCGACCGCTCGTATAATGATCCAGAAAGTGTTGATTCGGTATTAGCGCGATCGCTCGTTACGTTTGATTATTATTGTTATTGGCCAGCCATCACAATATGGGTATACATGGCACATGCATGCACATGAATTCTGTCTTAAATTAACGTTGTGCTCTTTGGGCGAGTACCTACCTAATTTCAGTGACAGCCCGACAAGTAGCAGAATGATAATTAATAAAAATAACGAATGCCAAAACCGGGACGTCATCAACGAAATTAAATAAATTCCACACTCTATTTTGCATATGCCACTTCTGCTTTGGGCAAAGTTGCTGGCAGCGTTCATAAAATTTTATCCGTTTTATTTGAAATTGTTCGTTATGTGTGGATACATTTTCTTTTTTTTTAAATAAGTGTATTTGCTTAAGATATATTTGAAAAATGAAGAATGTATAGATTGTTAGATTGACAATGATTTTGAGGAAATTTCCTTCAAGTATTTCAAAAAGTTCACACATAAAATCGAAGTTAATTATATTCAAAAGCAGAAAATACGCGACCATGTTCGTCCTAATATGTTTCTAGTATATAGAACATCTCCTTTGGATAGTTTTATTAACAAAACAAATCAAATTATTCGCCTTTTACAAATAAATAATAACTAACCAATAGCATTCAGTAAGTAAAAATGTGATATTTCCGAACTCTATCACATTTCCCCACGGTTGGTCGAGGTTGGCAGCATTTATTTTTGTATTTTTTGTACGATTTTGCATGTCACAAGGATTCTAATTGACATAACACCTATAGGAAAGCAAAATGGCGGAATTTGAAAAAAAAAAATTGAGGCGAGAGCCGCGAGCTGGAGGTCTCATTATGATTTGTCTCTGCTGTTGCTTTTCGCACCCAAAACCACTTAGGGCTACCGCAATGCCAGCCCAAATATGGCTCTATTCTAGCAGAGTTTAAGAAAGTGTGACAGGTTGAATCAATACGTGGCGCTGCTGCAAGAATGAGTTGCACTTGCAAAAGAGCTAGGGCCGGATTAACCATTTCGGGACCCGTAGGCAATTCAATTTTGTGGGACCGCTGTACGCCATTGTAATACCATGTTCCCACCAACGTGATTTAGCTAAATCAACTTGATTTAGCTAAATCATCTCATAATTTACGTGATTTATCATACATTTTCGTGATTTATAATTACGTGATTTATACGTGTTACGTTTACGTATCTGTCATCGCAAATACACACAAAATAAAATCGAACATACCTGTTCTTAACTTCAGCAAAGAAAAAAAGAAAGAAAAACTGTCAAAAAAATTATTTCAAATTCAATTTTCTAATTTTGTTCGTGTTTCGGTGAGTTTTTGATATTTTTATTAAATTCATGCAATGAAAAATTGTTTTATTCTTGGCAGGTATGGCAAAAAACAGAAAGAATAACAATGGTGTTGGACACCTAATGTCAAAGTCGACAAAAATGTCAAACTAAATCACTTAAAGTTCGATGGAGACGCCTTTCGTGATTTATAAATCAATTCGGCTAAATCACGTTGGTGGGAACATGGTATAACTCTCTAAAATATAAATTTTGTCTACTACTATTCACTCATATTCATAAAATTTATGCTATTTTTTTACTGCATTTCGAAGGTATGCTATCACCCTAAAGATTAAACAAATGGTTGCTTATTTTTTGAATTAAATCCAACAAAATACAACAGATGATATAAATAGTTTTATAAAATGAATTTATTTAATTATTTAATTTTATTTATATTGACAACATTTAATATTCTTTTTTTGAGCCGATGCGGGCCCATTGCCCCTAGGCAGTTGCCTACACTGGATTATGGATAATCCGGGCCCAAAACAGAGCCTCGTCGTCGTCCGTAGTGGGACTTAGTTCTTCGCTCAGGGTTTTCGTACACTTTTTGTGAGAGAACTCACCCTTTTAATACTGTGGCAGGTAGAATTCAACAAAGGGCCTGTTTGATAAGCATTTCGCTCATGACATTAAGCAAAAAGTTCAATCTTCGGCATGCAATTACAAAAACTAATCTTTGCACGACTCTTGCAGGATTCACATCGCTGGATAGTTATCCCAACTAGAACTGACCTGAGCGCATTTTTTTTTTCAAATGCGAAAGTAGTTTTCCTTTCGTTTTTTATAGAGAGTTTTAGGAGCAAACGAGTTTCTCGAACTGTGAAAATGAACGTCAAATATTATGCACTTCTCCCTAGACGTTTTGCGAAGGGAAAGTCTATTCTCATGATATCTTTCGTTTATTTTTTTCGTTTCGTTTTTAATAGAGAGTTTTAAAACCAAAACAGTTTCTTAAACTGCGAAAATTATTGTAAAATGCACTTCTCTCTAAACATTTTCGAAGAGAAAGTCGAAAACGAAAGAAATAACACGAGCGAGTTTTTTCGTTTTCCATGCTTTCTTTCTTTTTTCTCAAAAGCGGAAGTAGTTTTCGTTTCGCTTTTTTATACAGAGTTTTAGAACGAAAAAAAGTTTCTTGAACAGTGAAAAAACAAAACGAAACATCGAAATATTATGCACTTCTTCCTAAACATTTGCGAAGAGATAGTTCGAAAGGAAAAAAATTACATGAACAAGTTTTTTCGTTTTTTTTTTTTTGAAAATGCAAAAGTAGTTTTCGTTTTGTTTTTTATACTGAGCTCGCCCCCTGGTTTTTCGCTCTATTTCTTGGAAAATATTTCCTGTCGAAGGTTGATAGTTTCGATTTGTGGCCAACAATTGACACTGAAAGGTGAAAGATCCTAACATCTATAGATAGAGTCCAAATCCGAATGCTCGTTGGGGTAATAACTGGATCATTATTAACATGGCTCAAAGGATGCCCATCATTACAAATGACTTCTACGCAAGTTGCAGAGACGAATAGGACATATAATCTGTTGAACGTTGAACATCTCCTGTTTTACTATGCCTGGCTCATGAGGAACTCCGCTACTCTTGTTTTGGTGCACGGTTGCTTCAATGGCTTGGAAGATCTAGCAACATTGCCTCTGTCAGATCTGAGGAGACTGATCAACAGATCCGAATGGACATTCACAATGGCTTCTGGATGATGGCAAAACTGTCCACCCAACCTGAGGATGTCAAGGACAGCTGAAGAGCCTTTCTATCCTACAAAAAGTAGAATTCTCGCTTGAAAACAACGCTCATTAAGAGGACACATTCTCAGACGCGTCAATTTCTATTTACCGCCTCAAATAAGAACGTATTATTTTATCATTAAGAATATTGCTTACCAGTTATTTGCCTTCAAACTTAGCTCTAACATTTTAGGTCCACAGCTTTGGCGGTTTAAATTGACGTCTTTGATAGAAAGGAGACTCCATTCGCCAGCAATCATATTATCCTAATCATCACAAGGAATATTACATGGCCGCATTAATGAATTCTAAAGAGGATGCATATCCACTGGGAATCCTTTCCCACACGCATCCTCGAGCCCATCATCATCGACCGTATGCCACGTGAAATTGAATACTTCCCGGAACCAAGGCATGAAATCACTAATAGATTTGTAATTACCTTGCACGCTCGACCGAATTTCCAACCACCAGCAGCTACCCACATCATCGTCAGCCCGCACCACCCCGTGGCGAACCAACTGCCATACTGCTGCGAGACTTTTTGTCAGGTGCGGATTCGGAGCTTTCCCTGTCAAATCGACATTGCCACAAAATATTTGGTACAAATTGATCAAACATCAAGCGTTCTCGCTGTGTTAGTTGGTCTGGTGCCAATGCTAAACTTTCAAATTGTATATAGCTCCCGCTTGACGGAGAACGAAGGACTTATGTCAGAAAAGAATAATAAAAAATAAAAGGAGAAAACTTTTATCACCGTCACCGCAACAGAAGCATAAGTGCTGTGCCTTGGCTTGCCCGATACCGCCACCACAGTTGTTGCAAAGAAAATCCCATGAGAGATTATTTTGCGCCTCATTGGACGAGGGTGGAAAATTCGATTCGCCTTCATTGATTTAGTTGTCTCACATCAAAACGCGCCGCACACAACAAGCGCACAAAGCAGCACAAGCACCCTGTAAGCACTTATCCTTTGGGAAATCCCGAATCCGAATCGAAAGTTGGTGGTTTCGAGGATGAAAAGCCACCGTCAGCCACCACCGCTCTATAGGGGGCTGCGAAATTAAATCTCAATGAAATGTAATTTATTTGTGTTGACATGTGTTACAAATTTTCTTCTCTTTTCTTTTTGAGTTTTATTTGACTGATATATCTGGGTTTGTGTTTACACCCGCTTTTAACTCCGGATGATGATTATACTGCGATTCAATGATGACCCTGCTAATGGGTATCAGGTTTAACATGATTATGCGTTACATTGCATTTTCACTTAGTAGACTCGACTAAGGGTGGTTGCTGTGGAATGCTGTCAAAGAGTGAAATGTGATTACTTTGAGTAGGTTTCTTTTTTTTTTAGAATTATTGGTATTATATGACAACTTAACAACTCCAAAATATTGTTCCACTCAGGGTTGCCCAATTTGTGGTAGGCTTAGGTGGAACTTGTAGCTACGGCATTCCTTCAAGTGAAGTTAAGAAGACTATTTCTTCTAGTTTAGTACAAGTCTGACAGCTGGCTGACTTGATGTGTCTCAGTTTTGATCGAAATACATAAATTTTATGGGCGGTCTTCTCAGTTGACGTCTATGCGCTGGAGTATTCAACGACTCTAGTCAAAAATTCGTGACAGCTAACATGACAGTTCTTATATGTGCGTGGCATAGGAAAAGTGGCTTCCCAATCGTTCAATGTACATCACAAAATTCACAAAAAAGGAACTGGGCGTTTCTAATACTAATTTTCAACCTCCACACTAAGTATTTTGTGGGTCACAATATCCAATTTTGAATGGAACATTTCGTCATTGTAAGCACCAAAAATTTAAATTATTTGCCTACAATTGCACGACGTGGCCTCTCAACAAAATACATTCTATTTTTTTGAATTTCTTAGTGTAAATTGTGCAAAATGAGAAGTGGAAAGTTTGCAACTAGGAAAAAATACGACTCTGAAAGGAATGCTAATACATTTTTAAACAACAATCTATACTCACCGGCACATTTGTTTTATAAAGGGTTTTCCAATGAGAGGTGTTATTGTGAATGACCAGCTATTTCGGTAGCTGTTACTTCTGAAGCTTTTATTCTTTGACATTTGACAAGTAGAAACTACGCCATTACTAATAATGGAACGATACACGCTTCAACAGCGCATTGGAATTAATAAAATTCACTACAAAAATGGTGAAAATCACAGTTCGCGAAACTAAAGCATTTTTTGGTCGTCGTGAAGCACCTTGTCGGACCGCAATACAGAAATTGGTGGGAAAATTCGAGCTGTTGGGACAAGTTAGTGATGTGAAGAATAAAACCCGTGCACGTCGCTCAAAAACAACTGAGAATATTGTTGCTGTAGCCCAAAGTGTTGAAGAAAACCCAGGTTTGTCCATTCCTCGTCGTTCTTTGGAATTGGGCATTGCACCGTATTTTGCATAAAGACTTGGGTCTTAAGGCTAATAAAGTTCAGTTAACACAAGAAAGAACTCAAGCCGGCCGATCATCAACAACGTCGTGTCTTTCATCTTTTACGGGGAAAGTTTCCGGACCGTGTTATCTCTCGAAGAGGTGATCACAATTGGCCATCGAGATCTTGTGATTTAACACCTTGCGACTTCTTCCTTTGCGGCCACGTGAAAGATAAGGTCTACGCCAACAGCCCAGCGTCGATTCAAGACCTCAAAGCTGAAATTCGTGAGGCTATCGAGGACATTGGGCAGCCACTTTGCGATTTGGTTATGGAAAATTTCATGAAAAGGACATGGTCCTGTATGCGTGCTCGTGGCCATTTGGTTGATGTTGTTTTTCAACGGCATACCTTCTTCTTTATTATGAAATAAACATCCGATCATTTATCTCAAAAAATGACATTTTTCTTTCAATACCAAAATAACACCTCTTATTGGAAACCCTTTATTACATTTTGTGTTTAAAATTGCACGAACTTTCAAAAGCATTTAGCATAAAGAAGCCAACTCAACTTTGTACGTACTGCGACTAGAAACCAATATCTATGACGGCGTCCTTTGGCACACGGAAAATTTTTGTATGACTTTTTAATTGTAATTTTTAACTTTCTAAAGAAAGCCTCATAAACTGCATAAATTGCAGAAATTTACCACCTCGTAAATTAACTGTCAGATTTTGTATGGAGAATAGTTCACGCAACATTTTTGAATACAATGACAAGCGTAGTAGGAGATACTGTTTTTTGATCTGTTTGGGCAAGTTTTTTTTTTTTAACTGGAATAGATGAAGGCGCTGGTTTAGGGTGCCTATGATTGGAAGTGGGGTTCATGATATAGACCGATTTCTGTAAGAATTCCAAGATTTGTTTTTGAATTTTCTTTACCAGTTATAAACTGAATATCCCGATGGACGTGTGAGGAGGTGCAAATGAAGTGGAAGTTTTCGATTGTGTACGGCCCAAGTGGTTGGCATTATTTTAAGCTGCATATTCAAGATGCTTGGAAAAAGAAGAAGTGGGTTATATTTAGTAAAAAGAAGTTATAGTTATGTATTTAATTGCCAGTACGGTATTAAGTTTTACAAAATTATACGAAGACAGAGAAATAATTAAAAAACTCAATTATTCAAATTGAGTATTTAGAATTTTTTTATTTAGTCCATCTTTTATATGTTTTTTGATCAAAATCGTTGAAGCGTTTTTTTTTGTAAAATTATGCAGACAAAACAGTAAAAAATCTTTGCAGTGATTAGTTTAAGAAAGACGATTGCTTAACTATTATGCTGAAATCTGAGTATTCAAAAATATTGTTCGGGATATAATAAAAATATATATATATAAAAATATATTGTAAGGATATAATCAATTTTACTCTAACTATGCATTTGGGTCGGAACAGTTCAAGCAAATATTAAAACAAATGCTTTTTTCAAAAATCCATATACAACGAAAATAAAAAAAAATCTGAGCTTGCTATGTCCATTTTTCCGTAGAAATTATTTTTTTTTAGAATTATATAAAGCGTGGGCCATCTAGTGGTTTCTTTTAAAATCAAAGTTTATTTTGACACTGACAGCTGTTTCCCGGTCGAAATCTTGACAGAAAGTCAGTGGCCGCATTCAAGAATCTAGTTATCTTAAGTCGACTAGATTGGTCTGGATGAGATGCAACCTGAACGCAAAAACTAGATTGGTCGGGAAGGCCTTTTCCTACGTCAGCCACATATGCGAACTGTCAACTAAGTACTCAGTCATGAATTTTTGGACTAGATTCGTCGGCTACCCCTCCATAGATGTCAACTGAAACAGCTGCTCATACACGGAAAGAATTTTAAGATCAAATCAAGAAACATAAGCGCAGAATCACGAAAAGTTTGTCTAGTTTTAGAGCTTAGCTAAGGATTTACTAATTCACGACTTTTAATTCGCAATTCTAGAAACTGTACGAAGTGAAGATATTGACCCTCAAAAGTCGCGAATCAACACGTTTCATTATCAATAATGCAATCGAACGAGAAATACATATTCCCATAACCGATCGCAATTAAACACAAATAGTTATCAATTTGCTAATACTATGGATTGTGAATTGCAAAAATAATTCGTAAATTTCCACTTTTCTGTTGTAAATTACGATTTCCTACCTTAGCAAATTACAAATTATTATAAGACTTCATTGATTCATCACTCAGTGTTTGTGAATCACTAAATACTTTTTGCAATTTGGAATTGTGAAGTGGTGTTTGAGAAATTGAAATATTGAAGCGGTTAATTGCGCCAGAGAATATCGCAAATCAGTACAAATAAAAGAAGCTCAAATTAATACTTCTAATCGCAAAATTCAACAAACAGAATTTTGTTTTCTACGCCGCTTTCAATGTCAAATTACGAATTTTTATATCAATCCAAGAAAAAATCGTTGTGATTTGCGAAAAAGATATAATTCGTGAATTGCAACTCAACATTTCGCAATGGGTGATTTTCGATTCTTTCCGTGTATGACAGGTTTCCCCCAATCAAAACCGAAATACATCTAGTGAGGGAGCTGTCAGACTTACTAAACTACACTCAGGGAAAAAATGCAAACTAAAATGTAATATGTTCTATTTGATTTTACGTTGAATAAACTTTAATAAAGAATATTCCTTTTCACGTTAAAACATATTTGATTTAAATACGCAATGTAATTTTAAATTAAGTCAACGTAGATTTAAAGTGAAACGTATTCACTTTTACATTTAAGCATGATTCCACGTCAAATCAAGGTGCATATGTGGTTAGATCAAATTAAAAATATATGCATTTAGAGTAGGCAAACCCTTTGAATTAATGTTATGTCACTTTGATTTAAAAAATTTCGTAGTCGATACTTAATCATTCCGAAAAATATTTAAATCAAAATGGTTTTCTTTAATTTTACGTTGTTTTTTTCTGGGTGTATGGATACTTGAACGTCCCCAGCATCGATATTATCCAAGCAATCCGTGCGCTAAACCCGAAATCATCAAAATGGTCTTTGAAAATTGGACTGACAGAATGCGGTACTGCGAAGCCAGCCATTTGACAACGTTTTTTTCCACAATTAATGGGAATATTTGCTCTTACTATAGAAAAGTCATAATACATGGAAAAACATAATTTTGTTCATTTTATTGCATTTTTGGAAAGAAACTTGTATTTGGCCCACCCTGCACTGAGGAAAAAACACTTTAAACTCTTGAACGAAACACTTTTCAATTAAAAGTTAACATGTTTGAAAGACAACCATATTCAATCGCTTTCAATTTGAAAGTTACAATTTACCTTTTTGACGTCAACTCAAATAAATTTAATAATGCGAACTTTTGATTACATAGTGCAATTTTTTCCCCAGTGTGTAGACCGTTTTTGAGATATGTCCAAATTTCAAAAGTAGGTAGGTACCTTTATAAATTTCCTTGCGAAAAACTGAGTACGCATCCGTATTAACCTCGTCTACTTAAGAACAAATATTAATTTTGGTTGAAATCCTCAGAGCCGTTTTCGAACAAATCAAAATGGTATGAAAATTTTATATGGGGAGTTCCAATTAATTTTGAGGTTAACGTGCAAAAAATAAAACGCCCACAAACTCAAAATTTTAAGTTGGAACCAAATTCTGGCAGCCATTTTAGGCTGTAGGCCTCAGGAGCATACGGACAGACAGAAAGAATTACGACACCCGTTTTTTTTTTGAGTTCCTCTCTCATCATTAACACCAACGAGTTCAAAATTTTGTACGAATACAATATCTTCCTCTAACTAAGTACCGATTTAAAACAAAAACGTTGGCTTTGGCGAGCAAGAGTGCAGCTCGTCCCATTCAAAGTTCCGAATACAGTTGGCTGATGGGTTAAGTACCTACCTACGATGTATAGGTAGACCTAGGTACCATTTCATTAAACATGAATGTTGGCAGATATTTAAGTTCATTGCATAATTAGTAATTCGAATCGGCTTTGTGCTTATTATTATCATACTTTGCTTGCGCGTATTGTACTCGCATGAAATTCGCCAACTAGGTAGCTACACTCACCACCCTGTTTCAATTGAAATGAATGAAATTTTTCACCCACCTATATATGTTATAAGTTCCACAAAATTAATGTGATCCTTACCCCGTCACCGGGTATGCATGCGCACCTATATAGGTATACCTATCCCCTTTGGGGTTTTGTAATTTAATTTCTGCATTTGTCATTTTGTTGTCGGTTGCGTTGCCATTGTCAGCCGTTGCTTGCGCTCGTATCTACCTACAATTTCATTAGCTGCACAATTATTTTAATGAAATTGTCATGCCAACGAATTCGCTTGCAAACATCGCATCCACTTTCACACACAAAAGATACAATGTAATGCCTAAGGAGAGTGGAAAAAAAGAATCTGTTAAATCCTTGACTACAACTAGGTAGTAGGTACCTACCTTCTTGACATCCTCCAAAGAAATTCAAACTATGGGTACGGGCATGGGTGCAGCTATAGATAGATACACAGCCGCACATTGGTACACTATAGTTGGATGATTACCGAACAGCGAAATCGAAAAGAACGGGACAACGTTAAATAACTTCCGCGATTTCGATTTCGAATGAAATTAAATTTAATGAGCATTTGGATAGCAGATAGGGGGAGGGGAGGGTGTCAAGAAATTTAATTCTGCCTTCAAGACAGAAAATAAGATGACTGCGGGAGACCACCCAACTGCGGAATGCTCTAGGAATTCCCCCCAGGGGAAAGAACTAATATTTCATGAGAGTTACAAGAGAAAAAAAAAATAGAAGAGAAAAATTGGCTACACAATCGAAATACCAGCCATAGATACACAAGTAGTTACTTCTGATAAAATAAAGATGGGGGGTGTCCCTTGTACATAAGAGCACCAACTCCACAAACAACATTTCCAGTTGAGTTTTTCATTTCGACATCAACCTCGTTTGCAAATAATAACAAAGCGGCGCGTCCCGAAAAACGAAAGCACCCATGTATCTACACATCTATAAATATAAAACTCTCAATTGGGTATATGTATTTGATGGGAACAGGAACTCCCACAGTCCTGCCAAGTGGGAAGTGGCTCCGCCCAGACAAATTCCGGCCTTCAGTGTTGCCTGCTCCAAGCGCAGATCTTGCGCACAGCAACTCAAACTCACCCATTCATATCTCGTGTACGGGTGTACGAAGTGTATCTGTAGGATCATGTACCAAAGAGGAAGCGCTGATACATGCTACCCTCCATCGCATGTAGCTGCGATGGGCATGGGCAAAGTAAACGCGTCGTATCATTCGTGAAAGTGATGCTCATCACCATCTCGCACAGAAGAAAAAAAATAATCGCCTTGTTTGTATGTAGCTACATGCGAGCATCTACTGCTGCCCGCTAATAGTTACTTACCTTTGCTTATTCAAACAAAACTCACTTACCGCTCCGAGAAGATATACTTTGGGCACCCAATGTAGGTGCCTGCTGCCTGCACCTCTGGTAGTCCGCTGGTAGTCCGCCGCGGGTATATCATACCTAATTGGATGCCGGTACACACACACTTACTGCCAAAAAAAAAAAAATCCAAGTCGATTGATTGCATAACAATTGTTATCGATTGTGACTTAACGCGCTTACGAAACAGCGAGGCCTGTTGTTGGAGCTGTTACGCTCGGCGATAAAAGGGTTAATAGATACACTTCGCAGTTTCCCTCACTCTCATTACCTACATTGATGTGCGGCCAGTGGGCACACATATCGCCGGTACAATTAATTAGAATTACATCTCAAAATGTCCCGAACAAAGGACACAATTCGAACCAACTAGCTGTGTGCCTCTCTATACACACATAATAGGTACATATTCATTCGGGAAAGTGTAATTACATTTTGCAAACTAGTTTCTGATGATTGTGTCTGGGGGGGGGGAGCGAGATTTTGGGTGTCCGGATCCGCCCCCCACAACAACCTCCCACCGGCATCCTTTTGGTATCCTTTTCCTTCTTTCGTCGGTACATACACAGGAGTTTTCCATCAGCTACGATATTTTATTTGTTGTTGCAAATGTTTTCCTTTAATTTTGCCCTTTTTTCATTTGTTGCTGTGTTGTTTTTTGCTTTCTTTTGTTGAACATGCAAACTTGTTATATTTGCACACGGGTCGTACTTGAACGCAGTTAGTTGGTCCTGCCTGCGTTGCGAGTGGGCATACACGATGGTTGGCGTTGCCACCATTTCCCCAATATTCCCTGATGGCTGTTTTCATACAACCACACATCCTTCAACTACAGCCGGGTCGGCGAACTAAGACACTTTTCTCGCGTGATTCTCGCCGAATTTTCGCGCGCACTTGTGAACTGAATCGACAAAAAAAAAAATAAAAAAAAAACCGCAGTTAATTATTTTTCGCAAATTTAGTGGCCCCGAAAAATGCCGTTTAACTGTTATTTAATGTGAGTTGTGTAAATACCTTTGGTACCTATAGTTTTTGTTTTCATTGTGCGTGCGCGCGCGATGTGTAAATATTTTTATTCCCTTATTTACACTTTCGTCGGGCTGGTGTGTGCGTTTTAATTGATTTTTAATTGAGATTGAAAAAATGAGTGAAAAATGCAGCAGAAACACAACAGAAAAGGATTAAATTCGCCGGTCGACAGCAGTTTTTATTATTATTATTATTTTTTTTTAATGGTTTCTTTGTTGTGTTGCTTTTTTCGCAAAAGTCCTCCGTGACCCCGTGAGTTTATAAATTATCGGCATAAGTCGGCTTGTGAGATTTGATTCCATAAATTGTATGCGACGGTCCACGGTTTTGTCCACGGCACGGGCAGACGCGCATTCGGCGCTCAAGTAGCTTGGCCAGGCAGAGGAAAGGATCATTTACCACATGTGACTTTTGTTTTTCATTATTTTTGCGAGTTTCTTTGTTGGGATGATGCTTGAGCGAGCTTTGCTGGAGGAACGAAATGAATAAACGGAAAAGCCGCACAAAAAATGAGCATCGTACAAGTACAAGTAGTGTATATGCAACCCCTGCTGCCCACAAGAGGGTTGTTGTTCGCACCGCTCTTTTATTATTTTCGCTGCTTATTTTTTTCGTATTTTTTTTTCTTGGCAGTTTTTTTTTTTTTTTTTTGAGTGCAATTGTTAAACCGAAATTAATACGGCTTCGCAATAACAAGGACTTCTTGTCCTCATGAGTCAAGTAGTGTGTACCAAGGGCTTAAATTATTTGCCCACCTTCGCCACGAAGGACCCTTGAGTGCTGACTGCATGAAGCCTCGGCATGGGGTAGTTTTATTGGATCGGAGAAGTGTTTGCGGATACCGCGGACCGATTTTCTATGCCACGCCACACATTGCGTTCGACTTATTGGAAAATATTTATTAACTGTTGATACTGTACTCGCACGGTTTCTTATTGGTATCCCATGATGTTTAAACTGAATACGTACATCATGTCATAGATAGCGACTTAACGACGAGTTCTGATGCCCTACCCGAACCGAGTATTTATTTAGCATCCTTAGAATGTATTTCGTGGAGAGGTGCGCCTGAACTTTATACCGTCGGAGAGGGCTATAAAAGTTTAGCTGCACCTCCTTACCCATACTAACCACGCTTTGGGGTGAAGATGAATTGGAGACAATTGGCACGTTGCTAGCTCCTACCACAGGCCGTGAGAAATGACAATTAGCTCTGAAAAGGAGCAAGTTCGACAACAGTTCACGATGGATATAAGAACCCTTTAAAATCAAAAAAAAAAAAATTGTTTCTTTCATTCGAGTTGATCTTATGTTCGCGTACATAAGAAATAAAGGGACACGATGTTTCCACTTGTGTTTCTTGTAAGCTTTTCGCTCTTTTGTGAATATTTCTGGACTGTACTTAGTTTTGTGCAAATATCCAACAATTTCGTAGGAAAAAAGTCATAAAAGCTTAGGTACACTCCCTGTTCTCCAGGGTGTTCTTTACTCAGTAGGGTTGTGCATTTTTTTTACGGGATTTAGACCTTCCAACAGGTTAGGTGCCAAAGTAACATCTCGAGCCGCGTTCGAGGAGCTACAGGTTCGCCTTTGGCCTAGAAAAGCGTTTAAAAAAATATTTTAAATGATGGTAGAACGTGTTTTTCAATTGGACGCGGCGATGTTGGCGACCTGTGTTTCAGCCATTTTGTTCTGGTGGCTTCTGTCTAATCTGGTTTGGCGTTCTGTAAAGCGAAACATTGAAACGTTTCCGTTTGCACGATTGATTTACTTTCTGTAATGGTTTTCTTCACAAATCATTCGTGCGCACGAAAACGTTTCAACGTTTCACCTTACAGAATCTGACCCCTGTTCCAGTCACTGATACCAAATTACAAGGCACACAACTGTGGAATACATCCAAATGATAGAGCTTTATTATAAAAATGAGTGTTCGTCAATCCAAACGTTGCGTCTATTTTGCAGCAGACGCGGTGGCTCTTCAAAATCATAGCTTTCAAACTTTCACTGCTGGCCAAATTTCACAGATAACCGATTCAGTAAACAATCAGCCGTACGTCAAAGGAAGGCCCGAGAACAATGCCGCAGTGAAAGTCTACAGGAAAACCCGAGGCAGTCAGTTCCTCCCCCTATGAAGTCGGCCTTTCGCAGACTTCAACTTGACGAATTTTGCGTCAGAGCTTGGACCTTCACACGTACAAGATCTAAGTGATCCATAAGCTCAAATGGGCCTTACTAATAATAAATTTTAATCTTCACAAAAAATATTGTGTAGGTCACAATGGCTCCAAGGTGGTGGTCCAGAGGCTGAGAGGGGCCCATTCCACATCCCAGGAACTCGAGTACAGAACCCAAGAAAAGAGGGACCATGGGAAAGGAGAGAAGGGAAAGGGAGCAGACCTTGTTGCGGTAAAAATGTAACGCAACATATTTTATATGCAAACATTTCGCCATTGTGAGCTCAAAAAATCTTGCCTGATGGACTAAATATGATTTTTGGTATCGCGGTCTTAGTTAGGTATAGACAACGCCGCCTGATCGCTGACTGGGCTTCGGAGCATTCGGCAGTGGACCCAAAACTTGGCCAAAAAATCGTCTTTAGCGACGAGGCGCATTTTGGGATGAATGCACTCATATAGCCATGGCTATGCTAAAAAGCAAAATTGCGTCTGGGACGACAGGTGCCAATTCATCCACAAAAAGTTACTGTTCTGATCTTGTGTCGTCATTGGGCAGTACTTTTTTGAAAATGACGTTCACCATCAAAGGCAGGCGCTACAGATCGATGTTAATCTGGCACAAAACAGGCGCCACACAATGGACATGAATGATTTGAGGGCATGGTTATCTTTGGCAGGGTTATCTTCACGTGAATTGGCCACCAAGATCGTTTGATTTGACAGCGCTAGACGTCTGGACTTCTTGTGGGGTTTTTTGAGGTCACTGGTCTATGTTAATAAGCCGCAATCGACTGATGCCATTAAAGGCCAACTTAACCAATGCCACTGCTCAAATTCAGCCGGCAGAGTCAATTAAAATCGGTCCACTCGGATCCGTGGCACCGTGAGAAGCCGGAACATTCGAACGATGTTAAATTGAATACATAATGGCATACATGGGCCTTCCAAATAAAGAAAGAGTTTCGTAAATAACTCGCACACAGTTCGTTTCATTCCATTCCAACATCCACCCGCCCGTATTTAAAAGCCTTTTACGAGATACAGCTTAACATGCAACTAAATCAACAGCAACTTTGGCAGGTTAACAGAATAAATAATTAAACAGTCATAACACAATAAAAACAGCGACAGTGACTGTTTTTAAATTAAGAAATGATCGAAAGAGACCACCTTATCGGGTGTTCACTTTTTTCTCTCTCTTCAGTAAATCTCTGATAGCTGTCTTACTTGATGTTTCTCAGTTTTGATTGGCCTAGATCGGTCATATGAACAACTGTTTCAGTTGACGTTTACAGAGGGGTAGCCGACGAATCTAGTCAAGAGATTCGTGACTGAGTACTAAGTTGACAGTTCGCATATGTGGCTGACGTAGAAAAAGTAACGTTCCCGACCAGTCTAGTTTTTGCGTTCAGGTAACATTAAGTCCGAACCAATCTGTCAATCTGTGGCAACTCGCTCTTAAAAGTTGGCACAACGGAAAAATGTCAAATGTAACGTTGGTCATAATGCGCAGACGTCTGACATATAATTCCATACGCGGCCATTGTCTGGAAGCCGAAAGGATAACTACAGAAAACAGTCTGCGGGGGTGTATACCTGACACATTTCACTCTTGTCCCAAAACAAGCACTTGAAGCTGTTCTTGGGCTCCCAACACCTAAAAAAAAAACATCAAATAACTAGGCTTCTGAATGTGCTACTCGTATATAAAAAATAAAACTGCTTTACAAATTCAAACCAAGCTGGCCCACAAACATTGAATACTCAATCAAAGAGTAATGTTTTGGAGATAGAAAATACAGCGGTAAAATGTTATTCGTGGTATAATTACTGGCTTCCTAATAGATAAGTGTCACTAGACCCTAAAGTCACCTCCGTTCCATATACCAATGGATCAAATCAAATCAAATCTAGAGTGGCAACCAAAGTAAAAAAAAAATAAATAATTGGCGCAACAGGTCCGTATGGACCCAAGCCTAGCTTCTCACAACAATTCGTCTTGTGTGAGTTCTTATTTTTGGGACGAATGGAAGGGATCTACAATTTTATGCCGAGTCCAAACGGCCAATTGAAAAACTCTTTCATGACAGTTATAGGTACTCTCGGATGTTTGTCAGACGTTCGCGAGAGGTGGCGCAGTGAAAAAAACCATAAGTTGGAATTTGGGTTTTTCTCGGGATTCGAACCTGGGACCCCTCGTTTAGTAGTCCAACACACTAACCACTAAGTCACTGCGCCGACAAAACCAAAGTGCTAACTGGATTATTTCGACCTAACAAAATTTGTAAATTGAGGTCCACTATAGTTCAAACTGAAGCTCAAGCCATTGAGATCATAAACAAACCATATGACAACCCCAATTGCGGCCGATCTACCCTTACTTGCCTATAGGCTATATTTTTACAGGTTGCCAAATGCTATGTACGCTAGTATTGTTACATAGAAATTCGTATTGACAAATGTCACGATACTTCAAAAATTCCGGCTCACCAACGCGCTCCCACTTTGCATATGCCATTTCTGCTGTGGGAAAAGTTGCTGGCAGCGTTCATAGAATTTTATCCGTTAAGTTTGAAATTATTCGTTACCTGTGGATAGTTATATTTTTTTTTTAGGAATTAGTGTAAATTTGCTTAAAATATTTATGAAAAATTAACAATGTAGATTAGTTGAGGGAAAATAAAAACATTTTGAGAAAATTTTCTTCATTATTTACGAAAAATGTACACACAAAATCGAAGTTAATTATATGCAAAAGCGGAAAATACACAGCCGTGATTGTCCTAATATATTTCTTGTATATAGAACATATCTTTTAAGTAGTTTTATAAACCAAACATAAAAAATTATTCGCCTTTTAACAATTTATAATAATTAACCAATTGCATTCAGTAATGTATAAATGTGGTATTCCCGAACTCTTTCACATTTCCCCACTGTTACCGCGGTTGGCAGAATTTGTTTTGGTATTTTCTGTATGTTTTTGCATGTCACACGGAAAACAAAATGGCGAATTAAAAAAAAAAACTGAGAGGGCCAGCGGCAAGAGGATTTCGATTTGGGGGTCTCAGTCAGCGTTGCCGAAAGTACTCCCATAGGAGTATTGTACTACTTTCAACACCTCCGTACTCCTGCGTTCACATTCGTACTCCTATTTTTTTAAGAGTCCTAAAATATATTACACTTGCAGCAAAGTGAAATTTCAACATTAATTTTAATTTAATTCACTTCCTCAAAACTGTGGTCAAAAAGGGAATTTCCCCTCTTTCTAGTTTGTTTTTTTTTTAAACTGATTTTTTTTTACGATTTTTGTTTAAGTAAAAATAAAATAAAATTATTTATTTATTTATATTTGTCAGTCTGTTTAAAAAAAAAAAACTCTGGACCTTACAATTCCAAATGTACTTATAAAACAAAATTTACAATACAAAAACTGAACTGAAGGTTGGAAAATACCAACGAAACGGTGAAATATTCCTTTTTTATTATTCGCGTTTGAAAAGTAACGACCAAAAAGCTCATAGAAAATATAACAGGTGAAATGAAGTATCATTGTCTTAATCAAAACCTTAGAGGACAATGGTGATGCTTAAGCGTTTTAAACTTAAACGCCAAGCAAAGGAAGGAGTCTCGTAAGGAATCCAAATAAATTACCCACAGCCTTTTCTGCTAAGAGACAGTAATAATGGCGCGGATTTCTTAGAGAATCGATGGTACGACGTCTTCGTTGACCGTGAATCTGTCCATTAGATTTTGTATTAACGAATCCATGCAAAAAATCAGTAAAGACACTATAAAATAGGCTTCAGTAGAAGAGACTGGATTGGAACGCGTTCTTTGTTTCAATGAAGTGCTTGGAGCCCCTTATTCGAAGTGGGATGCGCATTGAAAAGCCTGTCTGAAAATATCGTCGGCATTTTCTCTGATTTTCTTAAGAGAATTCAGAACTTATTTTGTGCGGTCGATTGCAGAAACGAAATCTAAGGATTAGTTCTATAGGAAAACTGATAAGGGCAGCGTTAAATTGAATAGTTTTTTTTGCGTACAATGGGGCTTATTAGGAAGTCACTTCTTTGCACCGGTGCCAAAAGTGTTGACGCTTTCGAAGACATCGCTCACGTTCTGCTCGTTATTTCTTCAAGATTTATTGAGATGCATTTGAAGAGCTCTACATAAGAAATAATACTGTGTATGTGGTTAAGCCATTCAAGCCACGTTGAGCAGAAGGAAATTGGACTTTAAATATATACAGCAGAGCAGTTTCGGTGTCATTCCATCAGAGGAATGGAACCAGATTCATAGAATAATTGCCCCGCAAGTTCAACGAAACCAAAAGCCATCCCACCATAGGCTGTTGGTTGTTTTGATAGCCCGTGATAAGAGTTCCAAAGGGATGTATATATATATACATAGATTTCGATAGATATTCGCATCAGACCACCATTGCCGGGTCTCTTTTCGTCTCTCTATCACTGTAAAACTTACTCAGAGAGACTCTCTGGATTTCTCCACAGTTCTTCTCTGGGCTTAATTGCTAGTGTTAACGCTAGCATCTGTTTATGGGAGATCTGTTTCATCGACTGGGTCTCGACCCAATGATGTCCCAAGATCCTCATTCTTCTCCCAGCCAACGCCGGACATTGACACAGTATATGTGCCGCTGTCTCAGATTCCTCCAGGCATAGTCTACAGGTATCATCCTCTATAAGGCCCATTTTCCTTAAGTGATACCCTAAATTACCATGTCCTGTAGACAAAGCCATCACCCATTTCAATGTTCCTCGACTCATACTTAGAACCCTTCTTTGAGTGGAGCAGGTCGGCCACTTTATTGCCATTTTAGCTTGTCTACATTGTTCCACGGTTGACCACCTTCTCAGGTGTTCTGCCGTGATCCATTTGTGAATCTGTACTCCTATTTTTTTAAGAATACACCCCTTTTCTGGCTGCAGTACTCCCTAAGAATATCTCTCTTCGGCAACGCTGGCTCTCAGTACGATTTGTCTCTGGTCCTTCCTTCTTACAGAAAGTATCCACTTATTAAACTATGTTCCACAATTAAACAAAGCTTTTGCCCACAACTGTGTTGGTAATGCGTTCCGTTCTCTTTTCATTTCAGGTAAAGCCCAGCCCCCGGATATCCATCACCACCTATGTTATTAATCGATATGTGGAGTTCCTCTCTATCTTCTGGGTAAGAAACTTATCTCTAACCAAACTGCTGATCCTATAATGGACGGGGACACATTGCCTAAGTGTTTTCCAATACCATATACTGTCGACGAAGATTTCAAGATGCGATACAGATAAAGCTCGCCAGCCATCGTCGCCACCAATCGAAAGAAAAACTTAAGTTCTGGCCTTTACGATCTAAAAATGGTTCAGATATTCAATACGGGACAGAAAAAAAACATCCGATCACACAGACTCTGTGTGAGACCAGACGTCAGAAAACCCCCACCCAGCGCGACAGACATCTTATATTGGTGAAGGATTAAAGTTAATACCTACCTCAACACCATCGCATGATGTCGCAGTCGCATATGCATGAATAAAAAAATAAAAAAAAAAACCAATAAGTGCAATTTTATAGACCCATTTTCTCTGTCAAAGGAGAAGATCGATGGAATAAAGAAAGAGTCTTCGATAAGGATAAGACGCAGACCCTTTGTCTGAAAAAAATTCAAAAACATTTGAGCAAACTCTGTGTGTCGTTTTAAAACTACAAAAAAAAAAGAGCCAACGCCAGAAAGGGCGTGAGGATTAAAAAAAAATAAAAATAATATTCCAATTCTGTTTTTGTCCAGATCGAATTCAGTTTCCTTTTATTTCCAATAATCCTTTGAGTAGAGTGACACTTTTCGTAAACCTTTTATTAAAAATTAATTTCGTATAATGCTCTGCTATTTCGGTTCTGATTCTATAACTTAAGCCGGAAACTTTTGTGTGCCGTAGACGGGTTCTGTGAAAAATTACATCAGATTTGAAAATAACAGGTCTCAAGTTTTGATGGACTCTCAACACTCAAGTTAATGAAATGAAACAGAGCTAGGCAACCATGCAATGCAAATCACCCCATCAATTGGTCACAGTCACCTCATTAGCAATATTTTATTTTTAATTCGACCGACAAGCACAAAGAGCTGCCATATGCCTCGATTTAGAGTCAAAGGTTGCTGGGCAACCCTGCATACTGTTCCTTTACCGCAGGCACGTTTCATCGGAATCTCGGGTGGAGGCGCAGTGCATCATGCTAATCTCTTCGGCATCATTATAAAAGAATGGAAATTCTTGAGGCTAATGATTTGATAAGGGTAAACGTTTACCTTTAGGTACTCGGTGTGCAAAGGGGTGCGCTTTAGCAACCCCCACAGATATCTCGTTGCTCGTTGGCATATGCTCAATTAATCGCGAAGAACAGGTGAGTTGGTTTATTTTTAAGTTTGTAACGCTGACAGATGATGAAATCAGATTAGATCTCGTTTGTTTTGATGGCATTGTTACATTTGTTTGATGTAAATCGAAGGTAGACTCTGAGGAGGGTTTCTTTCTATATCCCCAACACTCATTATTATTCTCTGAAGCTTTCAAAATACAGTGTCGCGCAATAAAATAGCATTGAAAACTGGTGACATCTTGCTTTGTACTTGCATATTTAGACATGTGCTTACATATTTTTCAATATTTATCAGGGAAAACTAACGTTTCAAAAGCGCCCCGAGGTGCTGTAAGAGATAGGCGTTAGTTTTGCACTTCAATTCGGAGTAGTTACCCAAGAAGCGAGTTGAAAAGTTTACAAGTCTTCATTTTAGTCAAAGGAGTTTTGGAAAACTGATGTCATCGCGGTTTTACCCCACAATTGGAGGGCGACCTCAAACAACTTGCAACCGGGGAGGGACAGCTAGTTACCGTGCTGGCTGTAGGTGCTTTTTGGTAAAGGCCGCGGTCGACGCCGGACTGTCAGCGCCACCAAAAGCAAAGTATAAGTAGGATGACATCGCGGTTTTTAAGCCCACTCATAGGTGATGTGCATTTGTTGTCTTATGTCTTCTCATACATCGCATTTCGAGGAATAATTTCGAAAAGTTCCGCCGAACCTTTGCAGTCCTGTGCGGCAGTACTTATAAAAGGGACATTTGTCATAGGTCAGCAGCGACTAGTCTTCTGTGCGCCAGCGACTGTAGGTTTGACGGTTGTGTAGGAACTTGAACTTCGCACATCTGTAGATGTAGGTTAAGTGAATGTTTTGGGACCGATCTACAATAATCGAGGCCTGTTCTAACCTGAGTTTAAGAGCCTCAACAGCAGCTTCGAGCTGAGGTACGTCTTTGGTCTAAATAGGAAATTTAACTTTGAGAACGCTGATCTTGCGATGATATTCCTGAATTGACTGTCACTAAAAGGAGGTGCTTGGAATCCTTGGTTTGGTTGTCCATTTGATTCAGTGGTGGACAGTTTTTGTCTGTGCATTAAATATGACCAAGTTTTCCTTGACAGTGCGATGCATAGTTTACACTGTTTGTCAAGAAGGCTACACTACAAGAGTGCTGTTGACAAGCACGTCATTTATATAGAAAAGAAAAAAATATTAAAAATTATAGGTGCTTGGGACACTTTTTTATAGCAAAGGAATCCGATGATAAAAATCTACTACAACCTGACTTAATTTACCCAGTAGAGAGTATTGCAACCATCTGCAGAGGTCTTGGGGTAAACCATAAGAACCTAAAACTTGCTTAATTGAGGTCTGTGTCAAACCTGATGAAAAGCCTTTCGATTTACCATGTTTATTCCATTCCTTGCTCAACAAGCCATTGGTATAACGACGGCTGGCGAAGTTCATATTCTCTGTCAGTTATTATCGCCTTCTAGAATATTCGCTTTCTCGTCCAACTTTTACTGCCTTTTAACTTTAAAATAAATAAACAGTTGGCGCCAGAGATCCGTAGCGAGGCCTAGCATCTCACAAATATTAATTTTTTTGTGAGTTTTTCGAATGGAAGGGATCTACAACTACAATTTTATGCCGAGTCCAAACAGGCAATTGATAAACTCTTTCATGACAAATACTCTCGGATGTTTGTCAGACGTTCGCGAGAGAAACAAACTTCTTTAATTTTCTAAAATAATGCGGTAGACATTTTCCTTTCTCTTACCGGAAGCGGTTCAATGCGAAGGGTTTCAACAGGAAGAGGAAGTCTTCACACAGTGTGTATCGGTAAAAGTTCTGGTGCACGGTTTTTGAGGTTACAATTCCGTCGTTCTCCGTCGCTCGGTTGCCATTTGACAACTCAGCTCTTTAAGAATGGAGACGTTCAAGAAAGTCTGACAGCTCTCTCACTAAGTGAATCTCGGTTTTGCTAGGTCAAAATCAGTCATGTGAGCAGCTGTTTCAGTTGACGTCTATGGAGGAGTAGCCGACGAATCTAGTCAAGAAATTCGTGACTGAGTACTAAGTTGACAGTTCGCGTATGTGGATGACGTTGAAAAAGTGACGTTCCGGACCAATTTAGTTTTTGATTTCAGGTTGCATCTCATCCAGACCAATCTACTCGACTTAAGATGACTAGATTCTTGAATGTGGCCAATACCTACGTTTAACAACTAATTGTCAAAGTTTTATATCTGTCATCGCGGTGATTCAAGCCTCAGAATAAATGACAGCTCCAGTTGTGTGAAATTGTAGAGTTCTCCGAAAACATTCAAGCATACTTCTCTTTAGGTGTTATATTTTTATTTATTTCCGTCACATTATTATACAAATATGCAAGCGGCTTCAAATATCGTTGGAATAAAACCCAAATATCGTGTCCACGCTCAAAGAATAAGAATTGGAAGAGATCGAAGAAAACGAAAAAGCCGCAAAGTGACAGTTTGCCGTGAGTTACAAAATGGTGGACTGTAATTATTTTTTGGTACACTAAGGAGAGAAGTACAGTCGAAATAGAAAGTTTTACTTTTATTCTTCAGGTGCGTACAATTGCCATCCGTCTTCTTTCACTAAGCAACTGTTTAAACGGCTCTTTGCCATAGACAGAACACAGAAGGACTGCGAACCTTAGTCATTGACGTTTTAAAATAGCTTTTGCTACGTCTATAGTTTGATTAAACCTTCCAAACTTCCAAAATTATGTTTTTTGTTTTGTTGTTGTTAAAGGTTAGGTCCGCCATTTTTTGAATGCATTGATTTTCGCCTCTTCTTTCTTGGACCAGAGTTTGCTCAAACCTGAATATTTTGTTGCAAAAAGAAATACAGTAGAAATCGGTTATGAGAATACCTGATATAGTGATGAACCGGACGATGACGATATATTTTCAAAGCCCCGGTAAAACTCCGTTTAACTAAAGGCAATTTCCAATCGGTAATACAAAAATGTCGGATATAACCAGTGCTGCCAACCAATTTTGAGGAAGAATGCCTAACTTGAGAAAAAAAATGCCTTTTCAATAAAATAATGCCTAAAATAATTTTTTTTTCTTCTTTTCTGGAGCAATAAATCAAAAATTTAAGACAAATATAAAAAAATAACCAAAAACTATTTTTATTTCTTAAAAGAAAACTTATATTATAAATGACAGAAGAAATTCTTAATAGGAACAAAATTCATGTCTTTTTTGTTTCATAAGTAGGTACCTACAAAGTATTGAACAAAACAAATATAGTTTTGTCCATCAGATCGTTTTGGTCCTCGAAATCATACATTGATTTTTGAAACATGGATATGTGTGTTTGTTTAAATTGCAAATCATGGCAGTTTTTGTAATAAAAAAGATGCCTTTTGGAAAAAACAAGCCTTAAAGACTTATCTATTGAAATAATACCTTAAAGGCATGTAAAAGCCTTAGTTGGCATCACTGGATATAACCACAAAATCGGTTATAGCGACGAAGTTCGAAAGTCCCGGCATCTTTGTAAACGATTTCTACTCAATGCCGTTCCTTAACTTGAAAAATGAGTTAAAGAGAGCATCATCGAGAGCAAGATATTACTAGTTCACTGGCGACTCTTACGAGTTTTTACTCAACAAATTTCTTGGTGTAAGAATTGGAAAAGCTGTCAGGCACATGACTATTTACAGACGTTTTGAAATTTGTTGTCCTATTTGGCATATGCCTGCATAAATGTTTTCATTTCCCGCGTATTAAAATGGTTCCAACAATCGGCAAAATAAAATTGAATGTTCGCTTCAATATTCTTTTCGAAAGTGACAACGAAGTTCTTTTTAGCTGCACAAAGGGACAAGCTCCATCTGGCAATTTTGAATGCCAGTGTAGCTTTTTCCTCTTCTGGAATGGTTTTAGTTCAATCAGTACAAACTCTTCCATATACTCGAATTCATCAAAAAGAAGTTCGATTAATTCCGAATCACTTGAAGCAACTAATTTTGTTAGTAAATTAGCAAAATTCTTCGCGTTCGTCAGACATTTTAACGACTTTTCCTATCACTTTTTTGCACTTATATCTGTCATTTTCCACAAATTACTATAAAAGCGTTCTCTAACTTTTTCAAAAGTGTTTCGCTCTGAGAAAGAATTTATCTACACCACTGCCATTTTGACAGTCGTTTTCATTCTTAATTAAAAAGTAAAAGAAAAAACCTAAAGTGAAAGATGTGTCTGATGTGACATTTCTTTAAGTTTCATGTGATATTTTCTATTATTAGGTTTTGGGCACATTGACAGATAGCGCCCCTGAATTAAAAGCAAGGATACAGTTGGTATGTTCAGGACAGCGAAAATATACGCCTTGGTTATGGCTATAAAAATTATTTGATAAGGTTAACTAGAGATCGTCCAGTGGTAGAAATTCGAATATGGTGTGTGCGGTTTTTTTATATGAAAGATGAAGTTTTTTAGGCTTTAGTAGAATTCCAACCGGAAGAGTGTTTCCCAATTTTTAAGACTCAGATGTGTTTCAGTTTTAACCGGACGTAGGCTTGTATTCAAAAGAAGGTGAAAAATCTTTGCTAAGCAATTTTCTGACAGGGGCTCACTTGCCGTCAACGTTATCCTGCGTCAAATTGGTGTAAGTTGTCTGACTAACCAGACCTAAAGCTAACTAGGTTAGGTTAGGTTAAGTGGGGGGCGTATTCCTTATGATAATATACGAAAAACGTTTGGACGATATCGCTTTTGAAACTTTGGTGAACATAATAAGTTATATACTACCCGAATTTTTAACACTATCGACAGCTTTTATTAAATTTGTGAAAATTAACTGGTTCAGCTGTCAAACTCGTAATTTTTGCACATAGTCGCTAGCTTTAGAGGTCTATCGTTTCGAAGATAATCGTCACAAAAGTTACGGAATGAGTGCCTCCATTGCTATCCCTAACTTGTTGCGAGTTTTATACTAACACGGTTTCCGTCTGTTGAAGGCTCTTTCATATTTTTTTTTCCTTTGAAAGTATTCCATTGTAGCTGTGATTCGAAACACGTGCAGTTTCAAGGGCAACGTCCTCATTGGTGGCAATGCAAAACCAAACCGCATACAAAGGGCCTTCTCAAAAAAATGATTACCTACTTCAGTTTTGAGCTGCAAATAAAACCTTCCACAACCATCAGGATATCTTTGGCAATTTGCTTTGTGCACTGGTTCACGGTAAATATACCCATCATCACCTTGTTCTCCACAAAGCAAAATTCTCAATTAACAATTTGCCAAACACAATCGGGTACAATGTTGTGAAAACACTTTTCAAATTGCAATCCCGAAAGCATTCCTCGAACAATGAGTGTTTATTGCTTCGGAGAGTGTTTGACAGCCTCAACTCAAATCGCACAGATTCTCTGAAACCAAGCGAACGCATTTCTTTTCATACTGCGAATACACATTTTCAGAATTTCAAATCCGAAAACAATGGCAATTCGCCAATTGCAGCAGATCTGACCGTATTTCGAAACACAAAAGATATAGATCGGCATCGGAATAGGTTCGTTTTACAACATCGTCGTCGTCGGTCTGTCAAAATCAAAATCTGCATCGTGTGTGTCTGTTGTGTGGCTGTCTGTGCATGCGTTGAACAAAACGAAGGATATCTGTATCTGGCCACTTTCGACTAGTGCAGTTTGTCCGTAGCGGAAACCTAGTTGTGCATGAGTGTGTAAAATTTCCACTAGTATTTTGAGCAGGCACGTTTTGCTCGTCGGCATCGGGAACACTGCACAGAGGGCCATTGTACCTCGTCTGTGAGACACACATGAATAACATTTTTGGAAATATTTCTAAGCGCTCTGCTGAAAAGAACTGGCAAATTAATCTGGCCTTGGGTTCATTCGGTTCGGTTCTATATTTATAATGGGTGCGCGATATGTTTTGTGTTGAAATGGAATTTGTTTTCGATTATTAGGGAGATGTATATGGGGTGAATTGATAAACTCGAGGTTCAGCCAATGACAGTCGGTGGTTCAAGGTTTGATCAGATCGTGCGATTGATCAAGGCCTTCGTTATCGTCACCCGTTGCGGACTTCTATTTCGAGTGCGGTTGTTGTCTGCGAAGTCTGTTACAGGCACAAATTGATTTGTAGATGTCCTGCAATAAACGTTCACTCAGACAAAAAAGGATTCTTAAGCGAAGAATAGCAAATTGTAAACTAAAAGTTCTTGCTTTAGACTGTTATTTTCAAGAATCAAGTCATTCAGCATAGGAATAAAAGTCTCTCTATAGCTATTTTCTTACATCATTGCCAACACTTGGATTCTTAAATCAAAATGTTTGTGATGTTTTGCTTCATTTTTGTTGGGATAACAATTTTCTTTTTCCGAGTATTGGTAATTTCACTTTCAAAGTGTCGATCGATGCAACTATAGCGACATGAACCAGCTTTGTCTGCTAAACTGGAGGCAGTTAGCTAGGCACTGAGGTAGCTGGGGGTAGAAGCCGTGGTCCAGTTGAACTTAAAGCGTCCTCTAAAGTAAAGTAAGACTGCAGCAGGGAACATTCCCTGCTCGCTTTGGTTATGTATAGTCTTGTCATGTTTTTTCTTACCCTTTCAGTATAAGTTCGAACTTCTTTTCTGAAATGACGTCTCGTTTTTCGCAAACCTCTTCTGCTTTCTATGGTCTGATTTGTGCACTTTTCCCGTCAACACAAATCTGTCATAAGCAAGCGCTTTGCTTCGAATGGTTCTGATTCTGAGGATCTGGGTCTTGCGCTAGGGCCACTGAGAGGAGACAAAAATAAATACATATAAAAGCATTTATGCATGAAAAACATTTTGAAGTGCAGTTTAAGCTTATATTAGGTTTATTCGCATACGCGGTTTAAATCGATATAAATCGATAAAAAAAGATCGTAATCGCACAAAGTTTACACACGTTCTCATCAGAAATGACATATGCAGAAAAAATTTAGCAAACTAACGAGTAACGAGCAGTTCCTCTCGAAAAAGTTCCGCGAATTTCATGATAAAAATGTGAAATGCACAAAGTTGACAAGAAACATGTTATAGAAATAATTTCTGTGGCAAAACGACAGAGTAGTTTATGTCAAAAAAATTGTTTTTCAAATAATCGCATTTTAAAGGTTAAGTTCGAAGGAAATTTCCATCGTGGGCTTGTAGATCGTGATTGCATTGTGTGGATTATGAATAAAATGTGACAGTTCGCTGCAAGAATTTCTTTTATTGAAAATTCCGATATTTAAATGAATTAACATCCAGTTTTTTTAGATAAATTAAATATAATGCTTTTTTTATTAAATTTATTTGTTCGCAATTCGCCTATCCGCAATTCGCGCGCATGTTATTTTTAGCCAAGTTTCCTTAAATATGATGACTCATTAGCCTTTATCCGAAAGTTCGTTAATTTCAAATAAGTAATTTTTCTGCCTGTGGGGCCATCGAAAATTAATTTTTTGGCGATTTCCCATTTCTTTCTTATTATTTCTGTTCGACCTTTTTGGGAAGGGGGACAATAACAACACGTCCTCTTTAATATTTTGATGTGTTTTTGTTTCCTACAAGGAATAATGTAAAAGAATACTTATTATACTAGATTACAATCGATTTTTTCTTTAACTTACATTTTTGTGTATCCATTCCCTTGCAAAGGTCGATTACAAAATGACTTGCGTCAATTCCAACATGGTGGAACACATTACACATAGTTCAGTGTTGTTTTTTTTGACATTTGCAAACGGATGCGTGCTTACAAAGCTACGAAATTTAGCCAATTATACTTATTTAATATCCACAAAAAATTAACTTTTGCACTTTGACACTCGTTTATGAAATCTCTTTACGTGTTTCGCCCATTTTTTTATTTTTGGATTGTATTTTATACTTCGATCCGTCATAGAGCTTTATTTTGTCTTACCTGTTCGAGACAGGGCGGAAAACTGTTTTGGTTTGTTCGAAGTAAGTGCCATCTGCAGGCCTAAGAATGAATCTTAGTTAATACACGAAAATATGTTGTGTGACATTTTAAAGAGCTTTTGTTGGTAATAACTCAAATATTGAGTTTTTTGAATTGTGTTACTTTTGAAATACATGTGCGAATGACAGCTAGTGCTGCCTGAATGCATTTCATAAATAAATCATAAGATTACTCTTAAAGTTCAGAAAACATTTCAAATGCTGAGTGTATTGCACTGAACCAAACCTCTGCCCCAACAACTAGCGGCGGACTTTTCCGACGAGAAGACTCAGCGGCATCGCATATCAACCGCTTGTAGCTATGACAGGTACACGGTAAACAATTGTTCAGTCAAATTGAAGTGTTGACTTCAGGAATTCAGACGTAGCGCCGTACTAATAACAAATTCTAGAGTCGACTTCAAGTTTACGGAAGCTCACAGTTGCGAAATTTATATGACAAATATAGCCTCTCCGCAATACTAACAATTACTTTTAGTGTCCAGGCTAAATTTATCGAACTCACAATAGCGAAAATTTCCATTTAAAATTGCATATTGTGACAGGCAAAATATTTTGTTTGAAGGTTAAAATCCATTTTTACTAAGTTCACAGTGGGAACTACAAAAAATGTAAAGTCGAAACTAAAAATGTTTATCGGCAAGGCCCGTCATATTTAGTGTCCAAAATACAAAGCTACCCATTGTGACCTACAAAATATTTAGTTTGAAAGTTAAACTGTTGGAAATAAAAAAAAACACAAAATATTTAATCGTTTTATAACATTTATTTAACCCTAGAAAGATAATCTACGTCCGCGAGACGTATGGCGCGGAAACATTGTATTGTTCATATTAAACTTTATTTGCACTCATTAATTTATTTATTTCGATATTACCTACATAATTAAATAAAATACTAATATATGATCAAAATTACCAACATGGGTTTCATTAAACACACTAATTAAGTGTCATACGTCCCTCAGACGTATGATTATCGTTTACGCTATTTATTATATGATTATCTTTCTAGGGTTAAGAAAAGACTTCTCAGAATATCTGCTTAAAAAGAACTGAACGCAACTCACTCGCTCGTATTTAAAAATCTCGAAAATGTATACAAAGCATAAGTAAGATTTATTTATTTATACTTTCACATAAAATGAGAACATTCACTGCTCTCGCTAGACTACTTAATACAAAATTTTAATACTTAAATACTACCACCAAAGCCTAACGTTAAAATTCATTTAGTCTTAAATGAGTCCCTGCTGAGATCAAACTCGAACAAACTACTATAATTATTAGATTCTCTTATTTTATATAAAAAATGTTCATATGGAGGACGTTACAGTTGATAACATAAAAATAGTGTTGCCGCTGTTTTCTTACAAAACCAACCAAAACCTTTCTAATAATCATTTTTAATCGTCACAGCAAATATTTTTTAGGTCACAATGGGTAATTTTACATGGAAAATTTCACCATTTTAAGTTCTTAAAGTCTCTTAAAATCACTTAATATTCTCAGTATCACGTAATGAGTTTAAAATGTTGAAGCGCATATATTTCGACTGCATAATTGACGTTTACTCCTGCAGTAGCATCATTATAGAGCACAACTTTATCCAAGGATTAAAAACAGGCTCAGTATGTAATGTGAAATGCAATCAAATGTAGGAAGTTATCACTTTATAACTTTAATCCGAAGTCAGAAATAAATACGCGCAATCATATGCCATATCCCATATACCTACCTAGGTACATCAGGTAACAACACTATATACCGACTCCCTTCACAATTTCGCCTATTAATTTCCACAGCAACTCACATATTCGCTATATATGTGCTCACAGCTCACCTATGTATATATTCTTTCAGCAGATGTCACCCTGATGCAGATTTGAGATTTTCACCATTTGCCACGACAACAGCTTCAGTGAACGCAGCCACGGGCACAAATCCAACCCCGTGCGGTGGATCTGGACTTGGACCAGGACCAGGTGTTGGCGGACTCACGGGAATGCCATATCTTAAACCGTCACCCTACCTCATGACAGTGGATTCATTGCACAGTATGGGTTATCCCACAACAAGTATGTGCAGTAAGTATACAGGACAGCGCACCCTTTTCTTTTGGGCCCATATATGCATGAATAAAGTATACCTCGACCTCACAAAATAAAAATGACACACATTTCGCACAGGGGTGTTACAAATTACCAACCCACTTTCTGCATCGCCAGGCCACATCACACACTGTTTGCTTTTCAACACATCGTTTCTTTTTTATTTTGAGAATCGGGAGATGCTGGGGTGAAAACTGTGAACGAATAAATTGTTTAATTGAAAAACAAACAAACCCGGCCACCCCACGAACGCGCGTTCAAAGTGCAAACACTATTATCGAAGAAGATGTCAGGAGGCTGCGGCTGAGCGGCCCAAACGCCTCCAGGATATTTGCCCACGATTAGCCTTTAAGAGTTTGACTCGGTCGGTGTAGTGGCTTAACGCAATGTTGCGCTTCCTTATTTGCCTACGCATTATACGCTCCGTTTGGCCAAGTAATACAGGCAGGTACATGTGCTGGGTGCGCTGATGGGTGCCCGCGTGCTCACTTGTCTGCCTGGTCGGCCGCCTGCAGATCGCAAATAAGAGAAGCAATAACAGTGATAATTATTATTGTGTTGTTCGGAATTGAAATGGATTCCGGTTAACACCATAAAGACGTTAACGACCGACTCACTGAGCGTGAGATGCTGCTGACGGCCATACGGCTGGGATTGCTATAGAGATTGCCGCTGTGGCCACTTGCCACCCTCGCTGCACGTGCCGTTTTTATTAGGCAACAACACGACGCGAAATTGAGCGGCAGCACAATGAGTTTAGTTATGGATACTTGAAAAATTCCGTAGGTCCTTAAGGCAATGATTCGTCAATATAGCCCTTGTGCGCCATGTCGGTGTTTTGCTTAAGCGTTTGGTTGTAGGTATAATGTTTATGTGCCTGAGTCAAGAGGTTATTCTCGTTTGATCCTTGTTTTTGTTGTCTGCATATCTACCTACTCGAATGGGTAACGTTAGTCTGTCAAGATTTAAAAGCTATGTTTTGTTGGGTGGGGGCTTACAGACAATCCAAGGAAACCACGGAGGGAGAGGACGACTTTCACGAGGCCACAACTGGACGTACTGGAGTTGCTGTTCAGCAAGACACGATATCCGGATATCTTTATGAGGGAAGAGGTGGCGCTGAAGATTGCACTTCCAGAATCGAGAGTTCAGGTAAGTGTGACAAGAAGTGCAAGTTAAATAGTATTACCTTGGAATAAGGCTCAGTAGGACTAGCCCTGATAATAATCTTTAATCTAAAAGCTTGATTTTTGTAAAAGATCGCATTTGCACTTATGTATTTGCTTTCCATTTTCCAATTGGACCACCAACAGATTCAAAGTTTATCATACTTCTTGTTCGACCAGCGTCAGAGTTCACTTATTGAATAAGACGATTCATCTATTAACATTTGTTACCATTTATGGGATAGATTAAGAAACTGGAAGCTGCTCGCTTATATTTTGGCAATTGACATTTAGTTTTGTTTATGCTGATGACAGTCAAACTAGCCAAGGTGCAGAAAATAGTATGCAGCATACCTATTACCTGTGCTTATGTAATGGTTGAGTGTTCCACATGAGTAAAACAAAATGTCAAAGACAAGTGGGTGACGTTTGGCAATCTCAAATATTGACGCCTTCATTGGTGTGGATGTTTTGAAAATTAACAGCGCGCTCACACTTAATACCATCTCTTTTTTTTTCGTTGATCATCATGTCAAATTGGTAGAAATAATTTCGGGGAATATGTCTGTGCATGTGGAACGTACGAATCGCCTGTCCAGTAATGTGCGCATGGCATAGTTTTTATTATATTGGTTCATATTCGAAATTGGGTACATTCAAGAACATAGTTATCTTAAGTCGACTATAGAATTTTCTGGACTAAATGTAACCTGAACGCAAAAACTAGATTGGTCAGGAACGTCACTTTTCCTACGTCAGACACATATGCGAACTGTCAACTTAGTATAGATACTCAGTCACGAATTTCTTGACTAGATTCGTCGGCTACTCCTCTATGGACGTCAACTGAAACAGCTGTTCATCTTACCGATCTAGCCAATCAAAACTGAGATGCATCAAACAACCAGCTGTCAGACTTACTAAACTAGATAGTTGAACGTCTACATTTACTTTTCTAGTTTACTACTAACTAACAACATGACAAATTATTATGTCATCGCAGAACAGTTGTAGGCTGTCTGCATTTAGTTCTGTTTCTTTTTTTTTATCAAGTAAGTTCCATGCTTGATCGAGATAACTATTTTTAGTCTTGTTGCGTATATTTTTTGCGAAATCGACCTCTCTCTTTACCTGCGACTGGAATAGTTTTCTTCAAGACAGCTTTTTCTTTTTAATGAAAATCTATCCACGCCTTTTACTCAATAAAAAATAAAAAATGGCTGCCAAAGAGCTTTATAGCAAATATGTTGCCATGGAATGGTATGGAATGAAATGCTTCAAATACAATTCACATTTTAGTATAATTTAATTCGAAGGCGAAAAAACGATTGCCTTGTCCATGCCATGCAAGTAAACATACATTTTAATTTACATAGCCCTTTTGCTGTCTGCTCTGCAGATCCAAATGTCAAAAATTAAAAACATTAAATAAAAAGTACGAAAACTGACTACGACAAAAATGATTCCCGTCGATATAAATAGAAGGAACTAGGTTAAACATTTACATCTAAATTTTAAGATACATAGGTACACATGTTCAATTTTAAATATAAAAAAACTGCGGAAGACACCTTTTTGCACTTTTATGAACGAAGCCGTACCACTTGATGAATTATTTTTTTGTCTTAATTATACCTATCATTGCGATTTTTTTTGTACGTATATTTCCAAATTTGTTAAAAGCTAGAGTCTTGCCAAAAATAGTTAAATGTCAATTTTTGTTCATACGGATTATGACATTTCGATGACAGTGGACAAGATTCAAAAATCCATAGGAAGTTATATATTCAGTCGACTATACCTATAGATTAGTCGGGGCTAGACCCTGAATGTTAAAATTAGGTTTGTTGGTAACGTCACCCTCCCTACGTCGCCCACATAGGCGAACTGTCAACTTAGTACCTCAGTCACGAAGTTTTTGACTTCGTCGACTACATCTCCATAAACGTCAACTTAATAAAGGTGTTTATGCGACCGGTGTTTAGGCCAATCAACACTTAGAGACACATAAAGTCAGCTAGCTGTCAGAATTACTACCTAAACAAGATTCTCGAACGTCCTCAATCATATAGCGGCCAAAATGAAACACTGCCGAATGTCTAATTGTCATAGTGAACACGAAAATGGCACATAAAAAAAACAAATACCTAACATTTTTGATCGGCTGGTGCTAAAGTTCTGGCTAGATCGTTTTTCAAACTCATGTGCTCAATATTTAGTGGTCTGCTGAACGCGGTTATTTTCTGTATTCTTATTGGTAGAAGGGCGACTGTCCGACGCGGAAATAATATTGTGCATCTATAGCACTTGGATTGGTATCAGTGTAGATCCATTTTGATTATTAAAACTCTCGATGCACATATACCACCTACCTACCTATACCTAAGGTGGAAAATAAGTAAACAAATAGGAATACAATTGTGTGTCACTGTCAATCGACCTCAAAACTATTTACGGACTATACGCAATAAGTACTGGGAAAGTATAATTTCATCGACTTCCCAATTAGAAAAGACTGGATCAATTGTCCCGATCAGAAACGCTCTGCATGGGGCGAACCGCAAAAGAACAGTACAAAGTACAACAGTCCACGCCCTTAACTCATAAAAACACCCATAAAATCATTATTTTTCGCATCAGCAGGGGTGGGATATGGTATCCGCCCGTTAGGGTCTCACTCATCCCAGATTGACTTTCCATTTTATCCCATAGAGGCAACGATATGGGAGGAAGTGTCTATTAGAGAATTGCCGTTGCGCAGCTCATGATTGAGAATCCGTGGACATATTTTCTATTGTAATGAATCACGCATGTGTTACTGTTCCTGTTCACAATTGGAATGTGGAAAATCGACAGAAGTCACGTTTCCTGTACGTGCGCTGAATTTATAAGGTGTGTGTTCCATAAAAAAACGCAGTCACAAACAATGTCCCACAATATCTGTCTTCCTCTGCGTGGTGCCATAGCGCTATTGTTTGGCATCATCAAGGTTGACCCCTTGCACAGAAAGCCAAAAAGGATACAAATTAGTTTTTGATTTTGAATTAATTTATGATATCATCCCGCATAAATCACAGAATTCGACTACCTATATATTACTGACGCACACTTTATCCACTCGCACAGGTTTGGTTCAAAAATCGCCGAGCAAAATGCCGCCAGCTGCAGAAACAACAACCATCAGCCGCCAATCTGTCTACATCGTCGTCAAGGAACGGAGGTGCCAGCAAACCCATCCCAAAAGATTGCAATCGCTTGACATCATCATCGTCATCAATGTCCACATCAGCGACACACAGTGGCAATGGAAATAATTCGAGGTCTGGTGGACTGATTTCGTGTGTTGTGAAAACGGCGGATGTTGGCAAAGTGCGTCCTGTTGCAACAAACAAATTGAAGGACATTAACGCAAACATTGGCTACAACGACAAGTTGGGAGCGTTGCCCACCACTGCACATATCAGGTAGAGATGTTGTGTTGTTGATTGTTTTTAGTTAGAATACATTTTTAATTTATTCTATTGCAGGTCCTTGATAGGATCCTCTTCGCCGCCGCTGGCAACGGCAGCAGGAGAAGCGCTACCGCACACTTCTCCAGATTATACCAAATTGTCCCAAGGGGCAATTTACATTGGGACAGGGAATTTTCAGTCAGGGGTGAGTACATGCTGGCACAGGAGTAGTGACATGAACCGTGGTGATTTTAATACGGTTACCATAAAAATCATTTTGGATTGTGCGTTTGCTACCTAGTTCATGTGCTATGTTTTCAGCCGATTTATAAACCGGAAAGAAGTAGAAGTGGTCGAATAATCAAACCATCGTATTTCTTTTGATTTTTTTATTGTTTTTCTTTCATAAAAAATTAGTTTAGAGTTCTAATGCACAGAGACTTCCGAAGCCTTCCACAATTATATTGTCACCTCCACAATTTCTCCAAAACAAATAATTTGCTTTGGTACATATCTTCTCGGTCCTACCGTAAGGTACTGCAATAATATTCAACATTCAACCTGTCACTGGAGCCAGCCCTTATCCTTAGATTCTTAAGAGAAACTGGGCTAGAGAGAGTGCTAAAGGACGGATTTCGACCGCCAAGGAGAAGTAATAGCACAAAACCCTATAAAATGATTCCGATAGGAATTATAATGTGAGGCGAACTCTAATGAGGGAATATACCTCTCTGAGTCGTACCAAAATATCGCTGTACAACATACCATTTCAAATAATAATAAAAATAAAAAATCACATTCATTATTAATTTTATTGCATCACCGAGTGTGTATTCGAAAACCTGACTCCATACAACTGCCAAGAAACCACTTTAAGTCACTCTTTCCTGGGCAAGATTATGCACCAGCCAGTGGGATTATGGGAGTTAATCCTTAACTCCACCAGATTTATATCTCCCGACAATTTAGCTGAATCCTCATGCATTTCCTGCATCTTCCGGAGCCAAGATTTTGCTTCCTAATTCACTCAGTTAATAAATACTGACAGCACTTACGTCAAACTTGTGTATGCCATCTACAACGTCTATTATTTAGCTTACTTCTGTGCGTTTGTTTATTAATACGGGAAAAGATTTGTTGGCTTCCGAAATGAATGCCGTATAGTATACGAAACATTAGGCCTTTTTATTATGCTCACATGATCTGTATAGATCATTGATTTTCCCGGTTTGAAACAACAGTACAAGATCCAACTTTTGTTGTAAACCATGGAAATCAATGATCTATACAGATCATGTGAGCATAATAAAAAAGGCCTATTAAAATTTGTTATATTTTATTAATACTCTTAAAATAAGTATCATTCTTTTAACTACTTTTATCCACTTTGGCATCTGCTCTAATTTATTCACAGGTTGCAACACCTTACTGTAGCAACAACTCGATATGGTCACCAGCAGCCATCGAAGCAAACCTCTCATCACCTTCACTAGACTCGAGAGCATCCGCATGGAGTCCAGCTTCAGTAGCAGCAGCAGTAGCATCACCCACAAGCTCATATCAAAACTATTCGGGATACTATTCAACTGCGGACTACATCGGATCCACCGTACAACAGAAATTAGTATTTATATTTGTAATCCGCTTTGGAGGAAAACTAATTATCAAGCTTCATCTCTCTTTCAGGATAATGCCATCGAATCAGGCTGGATGAGATCCAGGGAAGAAAGCTGGTTCTGCGGCAACGCAGCACCCAATTGGGAAGCCATACAACGAAGCAACAAATAGGCGGCTACTAAAGCTGCGCAACATTGTAAATACGAAAATTCGCAAAAATACTTGAAAATAAAACCTTAAATTATTAACTTTTACTTTTCGCTTTTTATTTGTTGTACAAACTAAATGATATCCTTACAAAAAACATTTCATTAATAATAATCAATTATTTTCATTTATATAGTTATATCTTGTTTAGTTGTTTCATTTTCCTTTTATTATTAATTTAACATAATTTTAATAATAATATCACTATAGAATATGAAATATTTACAATACATACTTAAAATATACAATTGTTGTTTTGTGTTTGTATTTTTTAAGAAATCATCGCATGAAACGTTTTATTTTGAATTCAGATTTTTTTTTTGTTTTGTTGGTTGAAGTAAAACTACTATTACCTATGAATTGTGTTCAATGATTTCTCTAGCTTTGCCACTTAAACTAAAAGAAACAGTTACAACTAAGCATAGTAATCATCTCTTCCACCACACTGCTGCCGGTCGCCGGCGGCGGTCTACGAATGGAATGATACCATTCGAATGGGATTCCTCACCGTTTTTGTGTCTTTTGCTTTAACGAAAGAACAAAAAGTAAGTGTACATTATACACATACATAAAGATACATTTTTGCTTTAATGTCTATCGGTTTCTTACGCATACGTATAAAGGACATCGATACTTACAACATTTGTGTAGATTTAATGCCCAAAATGGTTCAACGTTGATACAAAAAAAAATAACAATAAAAACTCTACGTACAGTAAAATCCATATTTTTTTCGGTTTTTTTTTTTCATTGCATAATTGCTCCTACTTATATTTGTACAAAAAATTTGCTTTTACGTTTTTTTTTTCTATATAATATGCACCGTATGGGAATAGACATTTTCATTTTTATTATATTTATAGTTTAGTTTTCTTTTATCACCAAAAATAAATAAATATGTATCCCACTTACACGTTTTTTGTTTGTTTGTTTATCAAAAATTCATTTACAAAAACTTAATTATTAGTTTTAGTGGTATTTTCTTCATAATAATTGTGTTTTGTTTCCTAACATTAATAATTCTCCTGTTTTGTTTTAAATCGTAGTCTCCTGCCATTAAATCATTTTTTTTATACATTTTCTTCGATGGGGTCTTTGTTTAATAAAAATAAAACGTTTTAGCAAAAAGAAATTACAATTCAATGAGCCATTGAGTTTTTGTTGAATTTATTGTATGACAAATATTAAAAATAAAAATAAAACAGAATTCCTTTGACTAAAACATGTCCTTGCACAGATTTTGAGTTACAGAACAGATAGATATAGAGCGACAACACAAACAGACAAATAATGCAACTGAAATTAAAATGATTCATACAATAATTAATCGGCCATAAAATATATACCTCAATAATTAATTATAGATAATATAACGCATAATATTATGTACATATATATATAGAAAAATATTGTATTTTGGTTTTATGACAAGAATAATAATTTGGTAGGAGTTTACACCTTGCTTCGTATATATATTTTTTGTTTTTGTTTGTTTTTCTTTTTTATCAATTTTTTTTTGTTTTCTGTTTTCTATGTTTATATAATTTCGTAAAATATTATCTAATTAGCTTAATGTACTAGGCTACTAGTCGCCAGGATGTTCAGGACAGGAGCGATTTACTTCGAACCATCTATCTATACATCTGTGGAGAAAAGATGAAGAGATCTAAACATGAGATCAAGTGTTAAATTAAAATTTATTTTGAGGTTAATTACCCTTTGTGGTAAACACAAAGACATGGCAGCCTTGCGATAACGTCGCCGGGATTCAAATCCTCTAGGCAGATCACACATTCTCCTTTAGCGTCTGTTAAAACGTCCTCTGTAAATAATTGAAATCTATTAGAATTATGGGAGCAAATATTACAAATGGGTTTATCTAGAAATCAGCGTGGAATGAGTTGACGGATATATAAATGTAGGCACACTGCGTACTCATATAATGCAAATTGTTTGTATAGGTTCACTAATTCAACAGTTCTATAGAGTGTTGTGTCCTTCGACATTTATGTCGTTTTTCATTGGTTTCACTCGAGGATCCACTCATTCTGTGATCCAATGGAACAATAAAACTGCTTCTGATTGAATCCACAAAAGTGTTGGTGAAATGTCAGCTGACTTGTATGAAATACATAAATTACACTTGCGTGAGTGCTTCTTGAGTGGATTCTGACTTCAAATCGAGAAGAAGCGAAAGTCTCTTCTCAGAATCACCAGAAGAGTATTTTTTGTGCCAATTTAACGGTTTCAGAAGTGATTTTTTTCAATTCCGGACTCTCCCGGATGCTTCTTTTTGCCCAATGGAAAACGATAATATTTTGTAGTTTGCTTCAGCTGTCACTTTCACTTGGGACAAATACTCATATGGTATTCGATTGGGCACAGCACTTTTTTTGCTCTATGTCTGTGCAATCTTTTCCCGATTTCAGAGCGCATTTGCGATTCTGCATTTTTTCTCAGAGTTGCTTCCAGATTTACCAATGCAAGTGCGTTTGAGTTTGACAACTAGTGGAGTTTGTTTACGTTTTCGTGATATTTTTCAACGCATTGCATTGGGTGGATCTATTTTTATACGCTCCACAGGAAGGTATATTAACTTTGTCATTACATTTACAACGCCAAGAAGGACTCACCGGAGACCTCATAAAGTATATATATTCTGAATCAGGATCACATTCTAAATCGATTTAGCCATGTCCGTCTGTCTGTCTGTTTGTTGAAAGCACGATAGCGCCCAAAGAAATTGACATAGACGAATGAAATTTGGTGAAAGGACTTATTTTTATCGTCGTCAGGTTGGTATTGAAAATGAGCTATGTCGGTTAAGTAGTTTTAGTACCTCCCATACAAAATCAATATTAGACCTACGTGTCCTTCTGTCTGTTGAAAACACGATAGAGTCCAAAAGAATCCACGTAGGTAAGTGAAATTTTTGTGAGAGGACTTACTTTTATCGTCGTCAGGATTATATTAAATTTGGACTATGTCGGTCAAGTAGTTCTGGTATCTCCCAAACAAAACCAATTGTCATGACTTCTATGCAGTGGAGGGTATCAAAGCATCGGCCAGTCCGATGATAATACTTTTACTTGTTTTAATTATTTATGTACAAATCAGGGTATAAATTACAAATGTTTTAATATAAAATGTAAACAGTGAATGGAAAACGCTTAAGGCCGTACAGAAAACGGCTGTTCTTTGAAAAAACTTCCTTCAAAAATTTAATTCTCTCTTTTTTTTAACTATTTCTGATTCTATGTACTTCTCGTTCGTGCAATAATTAAAAAAGCTCATCATTGCATATTTTTCCGCAACATAACAACAAATACAAAACGATCTGTCACAATTTAGCTTGAGAAAAATTGCCGACCCATTAAATGGGTACGCTAAATTTTGACAGACACATGAAGTACATTCTGAAACAAAAGTTTGATTATTTCACTCGAGCTGCGTACCACTCAGCTAAATCGGTTCGCTTAAATTTAGCTCAGCAAAATTTTGGAGAGAATTTTGTATGGGAGCGAAAATTTAGCTCGAGCACGTACTAAGCTGTTTGGTTTTAAATGATATGTACATATTTTGAGAGAGGAAATAATTTTTATTTCTAAATATACAAAAAAAAACAAAATTTCGACTTGCTACATAGTCCAACCAACGCGGACACGATTGCAATCCCCATTGCAATAGGATCTCCAATTCCCGTCTTGAATTTGTACCGTTTTATATATTTGAAATGTTGACCGACTGGTGGACGAACCGGAATCGGTGTCTGATTTTATTTATTTTTAGAACTTAATAAACAACTGAATAAACAACTGATGAGTTGACCATCAGTGACAGTCACCTATTACTATTTGGCACGTATACTTTCAGTTCGCCGGTTATAGCGATCAAGCAAATATTTTTTTGTTTGCTTGTTTGAATTAACTGGGCAAATTTCATTATTCTAGATGAATTGACTGGAATTGAGAAAATTAACTAAGCGACAATTAAAGTTTGACTTTGTTCTGACATATTTTCACTTCAGAAAGAGTTTTAACTTTTTGTTAGTAATAATTAAAATGAGTTTTAAAAAGTGCGAATTAATTTTCGAGGAAATTCGTCTGAAAAAAAAATGTCAATTGCGTTGTCATGTATATTTTGTACTTGTGTACATACAAAAAAAATATGGCCAACTCTCTTTTCGACTGTTCCCGGTATCCACTTTCATATTTCGAAATGACAGTAATGACCCCTTGATTTCTGCACATAGACAACTAACTGTAAGCCAGGTAAATAAACGCCAAAGAGCAAGAAGAAATATGCAATTACGTTTAATGAAATGCACTCTCTGGCATAAGTAAAATAGTCCATTCATTCTTAGTCTACTGTTGCAAAACCTGGCAGCACTGATATTGCGTAAGAATATATTTTAAACTTAAAAATAGGTAATAAAAAAGAAGTAAAAAAAGGGAAGTAGGGAAAATGGCGTCCTAGCTGTCATTTCGCCTGCTAAATGAAATCAGCTTAGAACGTCATTTTTCCGGCAACATACAGCACGTGTCATGAAGAAAAACTAATTGTAAGTAAGAATTTTCCTGTGATTCAACACTCTAATATGTACAATTTATTAGGAAATAAAAGTTTTTGATCACATTGAAAGCTTATTTCACTTCATGGGACCGCCGCAACAGTCTACCGTTTTCAAACCAACCATACTGTTTGACCTGTCAACAAGGCAAAACAAAAAACTTAACAAATGGACAATTTGATTGCGTAGAATACGTTTCCGAATACGATTTTCATTTGGCTGTTTTTTTTTTTGTGTTGTCGCACATTGTTATCGCAATGCGAATATATATATGTCAACGCATTTATTGTTATCTCGGCTGGCACATAGAAGATAGCCAAGTTCAGTTGAATATGGAACCAGTCATTGCTAATTCGTGCGCAATAATTTCCAGCTTTTGTTTGGAATTTTCTGTCAGCTGTGTTGTAAACAAGGAATTGAGAACATGCTACTACTCTGTATATGATTTGAACTAATATAAGTGAAATAATGTCTGTTGGTTGGATCGTAGAACCTAATAAGCATGAAGTAATGAATATGTGTACATTTCTAACTGACAAATTAAATAATTGGCTCTCCGACAAACTCCAACAGTGAGCACCGAATTGAACTTCGAAATATTCTTAATTATTTTGCTGACATAATTAACCTAGATATACTGAATGACACATTTATCAGAGAAAATAAAAAAGGCCGTGTTGTTTGTACTTACCATTGTAAGAGAGACGTGGTTTAGTGAGGCACATTACAAGATGACACTCAATGTCATCGGGCAAAACGAATTTGCTGCATACAGGGCATTTGATACCTATTGAGAGGGGAAGATGTACAAAAATCAAAAATTACTATTTTAAATTAGCGCATAAAATATATATATATGTATAGCTAAATACTGATAAAAATGTAGGTAAATTTATTCATACAACTAGCTGCTGAAATAAAAATAAATAAATTAAACCGGTGGCAAACACTTCCCCGTAATCTCTCCAATCGTGAATTTCCGCTGAATAAGTAGTTTATGTTAAAGCGATTTCAAGTACTACGTACCCCTGAAGGCACACTTATAAAGCTTGGAGAGACCCAAAACCAGATGCATAAAGACTGGTCGATGACCAGTGTTTTCTATTATGTGGTATTTAATAGCTGCTGAGTGCGAGCTCGCAAAAAGAATGTGCAACTGAATTTTTAATGGAGATATACAATCAAATAATGGCCTCTTCTTTTTTTCAAAATACAGATATGCAGAAATATTTGGAATCAATTTAAACAAATATAAAGCATAGATAACCTCGTAGACGGCCATAGGCAAAACCAATATAGACTTTACTTAAAACTGTTACCAATTTTTTTAATGAAATAAAAGCCATTAACAACAACAAAGCAAAGAAAACACAAATCGTCGATGAAACCAGAAAAGTGTGTAACTCCATATTGAGTGAAAATGGGCCTTGAAATGTGTATCTCCACTAAAAAGTTGAAATTACACACCACGTTGACCTGAAATCCTTTTCATACAATAGAAATAATACATTATAACAATATCTGAAAATATCAGCCATATAACGTTAGCTATCTTAAAAATATGATGTTTTAATGCTCTCCTGAAAAAGTCTTAAAATGGAGTTACACAGTTTTCTGGTTTCACCGACGAAATGTTCAAAAACAAATTTTTCCATTTTTAAAGTGGGCGTGGCCCTGAAACATTCAGCACTATAGTTGATTCCAATAGAGAAATTTAATGGCGAAGAACTTTATGCGTTGCAAAACAATAAAAAAAAAATCGCGAAATATCAACACGATAACGCGAAATGCAATTTAAAAGTAAAAACTGCATACAGAGATGCAATATATAGACAAAGTCACCGATATACACACAAAATCAGTCGTCCAATTGTCAGATAAGTCAAGATTTTTTAGGAGCAAAAGAAAAACACGACTAGACAGAACAAACTATCTCCACTATCTTGCTACAGGTGAAGGAACGGTGATAGGCGGACATATTTGCCTGGATTAATTGAGGCTTACGATCAATATTTTATATGCATAATTTCAGATTTGGGGGCTCAACCGAGATTACAGGATATTTGGAATTTTATTTGTCGAATTATGGTTGATCTCAACATGCTTACGGTCAAGCAGTTGAAGGCATTCTTACGAAAGAAAAAACTGTCATATCGCTACGCAGTCAAGACAGATTTAGTGGTACGCATACGCGTGAATTTTGGTACAATAGAAGCGAGTGACGTGTTATGTGTTGCGACAAAACGACGACGGTTTTAGCTCAGATCAGAGTAGCCAAGGTGCGAATCACAGAATGACGAAGAAAACAAGGCACAGAATGACAAAGACAACAAAGAGTACAAAGTAGTTAAAGTAATCCACGAAGCAAACGAAGAGGGTGGACGCATGATGCCACGCTTTTCGGACTGACTTTTCCAATGACGTTTATCAATAATACCCTTTTTGTCATAAATAAATAATTATACCACATATAAAGAGAACAAAATTTAACAAACAGACGTGGCGTAATGTTGAAAAATTTCAACCAAACGTAAATATGCGCGTCCAAATGCTTCAAAGTCTATCTGCTGAAACATTATCAAAATAACTGTTGATATCAGTGATGGAAAAGTTACTATGGATGAGACTGGATGCATAAAATTACAGGACGATTTCTGCACAATCATTGATTCGCAAGATGCTCTCATTAATCTGATATTTTCCAATGTACACACACAATACATTCATATTGTTGACTAATACAAGGTGGCGCAAAAATAACCTTCCGATGTTTTTTGGCTGTAATTTAAAAAAAAAATTAAAAACTTTGATTCTTCTTGTGGATTATTTTCATTTGGTCTTTTAATTTTTTTTACATCAAGTCGAGAATATGATGTCATGTAAATGGCCGCCGCCACAGTTGATTGTCATTTGAGTCCTTTTTTATGGCATATTCCATCACTTTGGCCAAAACTTCCGGCGATAGGTCCTCACATTCTTGACGGATATTGTCTTTAAGAGCTGCAAGAGTCTGAGGCTTGTTGACATAAACCCGCGACTTCAAAAAGCCCCACAAAAAGAAGTCTGGAGCGGTCAAATCAGGCGATCTTGCGGGCTAGTGCAAACGACCCGGGAACACCGCTTTCAGAATATCGGTTGTGACTCGCGCAGTGTGTGCCGTAGCTCCGTCCTGTTGGAACCACATGTCCTCCAGTCCTAAATCGTCCAATTGCGGTAGAAAAAAATCGGTAAACATGGCCTTATAGCGCGCACGGTTCACTGTTGTCGTTTGACCAGCGGCGTTCTCGAAAAAAAAATGGCCGCGTCAACAGAGGCGATATTCTCGGCACAACGGACGCTCCGGGGCCCGCCACTCTTGGCAACGTCTCGTGTTGTGCCATTCTCTTCGAGGCGAGCGGCTAAACGTCGCAGTGTTTCACCAGTAGGCGTTGGACGGCTAGGAAATCTGCGACGAAATTCACGTTGTGCCAAAGTCACCGACCGATTATTGCTCAAATAAATAGTCACCAATATTCCGCGTTCCGGAGCAGTGTAGCGTAACATTGTTTATTAACGTGTATTTCGCATGTGTTTACTACACAAATGTCAAAACAGAACTGACATTAGGGTCCAATCGCAAAATTTATAGCATTTTCTGATAGGAGGATTACTTTTGCGCCACCTTGTAGTTTCCGAATTCGTTGTATATACAATCAAAAATAAAAAAAATTACAAGAAGTTAAAAAAAAAATATTTGGTGTGTTGTTAATTTCACAACTTCAATTCATATACCACATACGCACACACTTACAATAAATGAGACATATTTTCATGTTCTAGAAATAATTCATATGGCAAAACAACGTTTGCCGGGTCAGCTGGTATATACAGTGTTGGCCAAAACTAAAGCACGAAAAGATGTCGCTTTGGAAAAAAGTAAAGAAAATTCAAAAAACCTTTGATAACTTCCTAGCTTTATTTTTTTTAAAACAATATATATCAATCCACAATTTCGTATAACCCTTAACTAATTTAAAATATGTATATAAACATAAACTAGATTTCATTAAAAACTAAGTGGACAAAACTAAAGCACATTTCAGAATTCATAAATAAAAAAAAACATTTTCTACTAATATTTGGTAGCGTATCCATTATTTCTGATCACTGCAGCACATCGTCGAGGCATGGAGGTAATAAGGTTGTCAATAATGTGCGTGGGGATGTTACTCCAGGCAATTTGAGCCTGTTCGAGCAGCGAGTCTAAATTGGAGCATTTTGTACGATCAATTCTCTGATCTATAATTTCCCATAGATTCTGATCAGGTGATTGTGCTGGCCACTTCATAACTGTAATTTTGTTTTTATTTAGCCAATCCTTCACAAGATTTGCGGTATGTTTAGGATCGTTGTCATGTTGGAAGATCCATCGCAACGGCATATTCTCCTCAGCATGAGGAAGCATGACACTTTGCAGGATCTCCCGGTACGAGAAACGATCCATTATTCCACTAATCTTATGAATTGGCCCGACTCCGTGACTGGAAAAACATCCCCAGACAATTATATTCCCTCCTCCGTGCTTACTTATGGACTTTGTGAAACGTGGATTTAGTCGCTCCCTCTTTGGTCTGCGTACCGTTCGAAATCCGTTAAATCCCTTTAATCTGAATTCGAATTCATCAGAGAAAAGTACTGTTCTCCGTTTTGCCACAGTCCAGTTTAAATGTGCCTTTGCAAATTCAAGTCCTGCACGTCGATTCCTTTGATGGCTTTTTTACTGCTCGATATGACGACAAGCCACCATCAACCGCTCTTCGCCGAATCGTCCTGCTTGATATCTCTAAACTTAATTCTTTTTGAATACACGTGGACGATATGAAGGGGTCCTTTTTTATTAATCTGATGATCCTTTTGTCTTCGCGACTGGTCGTTTTTCGGGGTCTACCACCACTATGAACCGTTTAGACATTTCCCCGGTCGCGGAATCGATAAATAACTGTATGGCTTATATCAAATTTATTGGCAATAAATGTAACGGATTCGCCGTTATTAAAATCGGACACAATTTGTTGTTTGATTTGTTCGGAACACTTATTGCGCGCCATTTAATGTCTTCTTTAAATAAATTCTAATATTCATTATGCAAAGCCGGTGAAACAAAACTACTTGTTTTCCCTTTGCTTAAATCAAGCTTGAGAGAAAGAAACAGTGAATTCGTAGCATTTTGAAAGTAAACGGTAACGTCTCGTCATCTTGTTCTAAATCTAGGGTGCATGTGCTTTAGTTTTGTCCACTTAGTTTTTAATGAAATATAGTTTATGTTTTTATATTTTAAATAAGTTGAGGGTTATAATAAAAATTTTATAAGAAATTGAGGACTGATATATATTGTTTTGTAAAAAAAAATATAGCTAGAAAGTTATCGAAGGTTTTTTTAATTTTCTTTACTTTTTTCCAAAGCGACATCTTTTCGTGCTTTAGTTTTGGCCAACACTGTATATATTTATCGGCACGCTTCCTTCTTAAAATGTTTTCCAAAAAAAAAAAATAATATCGTCACAACAAATAATCTTCCACGCACGACAGGAGAGTGGACTACTATTTTGTCCCGAAGTTTTCACCAGCTATCTGCCTTATGAATACGCAATGACACGCTATACCGAAAATGTGCTCGACATTCAGCTAAATAAATGGGTGAGTGACCTAGACTTTACCTTGAACTTTGAAAGTTGGCACGTGCCTTCCTCTCAGCTGTATACTGTGTAACTAATCTCAAAAAACATTCACATATTGGCATTCCTGGGAGTTTAAAGGGATTGAAAATCGCATTTTATTGTTCCAGGCTTCCTGTATACCGCAATCTATGGCGTGTTCATGGTCAACTCTGGCAGAGCGTTTCGTGTCATTAATGCCCCATAATATCCCTCACACTTGCAATCGAACTGGCTATAGGGTTTTACAAAAAAAAACAGTAGTTTCCTACAAAACACAAACAAGTCACTTAAAGAATTGCGAACAACGTTTAATTATAAACAAAACTTATATAGTAAATTGTTAATCAAAACTGACATTTAACTTTCACTTTCATTTTCACGTGTACTGCCTTTGTGACCTTATGCATAGATTAGAAATTTGCCTGCACAAGCAATTACTTATAGTTATCGGGTGGTGTGCTACCCGATTTCCAGTTTTGAACGCAATAAACTTCCTGCATTCTATACCTCTAGCTCTAGGCATACACAAACAGAGGGGGAACTGGTTTCTGACTTATAGCGACCGCCAACACTAGGCGTTCGTAGTTATAGCGGCGGTCAAACACATTTAAGCAGCCAAGTTGTTTTTAACATGTTACCCCACACAGATATAGGTAGAAGGTAAGTTGGAATAAATTAAGAACCACAAGACAGAGACAGGAGAATAAAACAAAAAAATATTGGCCAAGCTAAGTGACTCCGAGTAAATAAGTAAGTGGAACATGCATATAGGACCGTTTAATCTTTGGGAAGCAGGAACAGGTGACCGACTGTCTGTCAACAAACAACAACCACGACAATAACAACTCACCATAAATTCTTGTACTGCGATGCGATGAAGTGTTCAACTGACGGAATTCTGTCTCAACATCCGGCATACAAGTACTAACAACATACCCCATGGTACTCGCAGTCGTACTGATTCTTGGTCGTTGTTGTTCACCACTCGAATTCTTATACACACAACTCCAACTCGCTGCTGGTGGATACTATTTGTAAAATTCCCATTTCGAATATCGATTGTGGACTTTCTCGCTGACACATCCAGTGTATGATTTATCGATCGCAAAATTTACCGCTTATGACCCCTAATCACAGAGTGCCGTAACCGTAGTGTATTATTATTATGACATGCACGAGGATTAATTTACTTATAAACGTGGCGGTATGGGATGGGGCGGGGGTTGCTATTGCCATTTGCCTGCTTGTGGGTGAACTTGTTGCGATTGCCTACACTTAGTGGGTGGTGGTGGTTTTTCTCTATCGTTTAGACTGGCATTTCAATTCAACATCTTATTCAGCACGACAAATCTAAAAATATATTTTGGAAGAGACACACACACACACAAACGACACACCTTTGACTGCCTTCAGCGACAGCCTGCTACATCTGCATCAACACATAAATACGCAGAATCAATTTGAAATGTTTACCAAACTATAAAGCAAAACAATCCAGATAATCAAAAGCAGTTGTGTGTATGCAAACATTAGATGAGGGGGCGCCAGGCGCAATTATCTCGCAGCCCACAATCCCCCTGCTTCAAAAAATTATGTACTGGATATGTAAAGCCATACCCCACTGGAGCAGTGTGCTGTTCGGAAACAGAACCGCTGCAATGCACCTCAAATGTGTCTTCGGTGAGCACCCTTTTTAGTTAAATCACAAATTTCCATTCATACCTCATTCGTTTCCAACACAACGCAAGTGTGAATTATACGGAAAGAGTGCCATTCAATTGTCGACGGAGTAGATTTGCTAGACTTTTATGGGTGAAGCACATTTCAAAGTCAATCTGCGACTCGCGTCTGTCATCTGAGTACTGATTCTCACCAATTTAATTGATGATTATTGTGTTTTGTGCGATGATGATGATGATATGCTGCTGCTAGAGGGTTAAATTATATCATGCGTGCGGAATAAGCCTTTTGTGATGTGAGTAGGTACCAATACTGAGTGGAATATTCCGCTTTTGCTTCTCGTTCTTGTGCTTGCTTGGTAAAGAGGGAGAGTATTGCATAAATTGTTGTTTTTATTCCTCTTTCGACAAATCTATTATGCAGACAATATGCAATGCGAATTGAATAACTGAATCGATAGCTTAAAGATACCGAGAGGGATATGGAGACTTTCGTATATATTCAAACAATTCGATTTCCACATGAGAAAACAGAAAAGACAGACAGGAATTATTCGATTGAAAGGAAAAGGAATGTTTTGTTCGCTTCTCAATCAATTTGATACAAATCCAATTGCGATTTAGGCTATGAAAAGTACAAGTGGGTATGCTATGATTCGCAATTGGGTCCATTCCATGCTCTCGAGGACAAACTTCTCCATAGCAATGGGCACAAAATTGGTTGTTCTTATCGAACTGAATTGTTTTATTTTAGGTGCTTGTTTATGACGGTAATTAAACCAGAACTAAAGCTGGGGTATATCGATCAAAGAGTAGAATCATTTTGAAGGCCTTAAGGATAAGGACTGTTCACATGAGAGCGAATTGCGGCTGACTGACATGAAAACTTTTTTTGGATGGCAGATACCAAACCGCGATTCGGTTTCATTTGAAAGGTTAAGCCTAGTATCCTGCTCGCGCTAAATTTTATCTCCCATACAAAAATCTCTAAACATGTCTAAAATTTAGCGAGGCAGTTTAGCAAAGCATTTACCTGTTCGCACGCTATAATTCCTAACTTCATATAAATGGGCCGACGAAAAGTCTCCACTCATTTATGGACTATTCACATGAGAGCGAGCGAACGAATTGCTGAAATGCGAACAAACCACTTTTGATGCATTTATGAACAGAAAATCTGACATTTTACTATTCTAAGAGGAGGATAATTAATTATCCCATCAAAATGTATTAAGAAAACAAGAAAATAAACAGTTTAAATAAATTCCAAACTTTTTGCCGGGAACGAATACACCCTTGGCGCGAATTGTCAAAGTTTATTCACAATCCACATCATTCAATTCGCGTTCCACAAACTAGCGAAGAAAAACATTCGTTCGAACTTAACCTCAAGCTTGAATTGTCGTTGGCATTTTATTTTACATATTTCATTTTGTTGTATCTTTTTGGTCCGAATGATAAATAAAAGAAATGGGTATGACGGAATCAACAGATAAAAAGATAACATACTTCAAATGGGAAGGACTTAATATAATTTATTTGTTTATAGCTGTTATTAGTTTTGTTTAATTAGTTTTTTAACATGTACGGATGTACATGCATTAATTCTATTTAAAATTTTGTTATACCACAAACAGGCCAACAATATTTTATTTTTTTTTTTTGCTTAATAGAATGTCGCTACCTCCAATTGTCGAGTTTTTTTTTATTCAAAAAGTAGAAACAAATGACGGCGATTGTCATTGGATTCGCGGGTATCTACGACCGAATAAAATGTATCATGTGAATGGAATGTCAAAATTTGCGAATATTCGTTCGTTCGTAGGTAGTTGGTCGCTCTCATGTGAATGGTCCTTTAGCTCGCGAAATAGGTAAATGTCCGGTACATTAAATCAAAGGTGAATTTGGATATAAAAAACGGAGGAAAATGTTTTTGTTGTGTTTACTTTGGATTTTTTTGAGGATACAGCAGAAAACATTTGCGTGATAAATAAAAGAAAATGCAAAACCAAAAATTCCTTTTCATGAAAAAACAAAAAAAAAGCTTGCTGGGCTTGTGGAAGAACGATCGGCAATATGGAAATTGCAGAAAAATTTCATTGCAAACATGGATTTACCCTACACGAACGAACGTGTCGTCTTTTACTTGCTACCACAGGAATTATTTAAGCTGCTGCAGCATTGATAATACTTTTCTTGTATCCATTGTTTTGGAGATATTCAAATATTGCGATGTATTTGCAGTCTGAATTTCCAAGTTCTAAGTGTGCGTATAATCAAAATTACGTTTACTGACATCTGTCACACAGTATTGCCATTCTGACCGGATTCCGGTCATATCCCTCTCACCGGAGAAAATTTTTAAATCCGGTTAGACCTGAAATGACGACCATTTAGAATATTTTGCAATTTCGGTTTTGGTTTTACCAAATTCAAACGCCGAATATTTTATCTTTTGACCGAATTTAAAAAAATAAAAATCGGTCATTCGCGCAGATTTGACCGGATTCATTATTTTTTAGTGGCAACACTGCTGCCACATGAACATAATGGTTTTTGTTCCACCTATATCATGTTTTAAAATCTAGCGACCATTTATCTTTGGTGTGGAGAAACGAAGTGCGAAATGGATACTAGGCTTTAAGTTCGAACGAATTTTTCATTAATGTGGTTTTCGATTGGGCTTCTTCAGATTGGCTCTCAGATTTCAGATTTCGTGTGTCTAATCGAACATAAAAACGGCACTTGCTACTTTTTGTGTTGATATTAGTGCGGTTCGAATATGTGTAGCCTTCGACACTTTTCTAAGCATTTTGCATTCACTGCCTAAATTTTGTATTTAAACATTCTAAATTTGCGCCCAGACTGATTTCTTAACATTTGTACATAAATAATTAACAAAAAATAGAGCCATCCGATGCAATGCGTTTCTTTGAAGTTGAAAAATTTCACGAAAACGTAAACAAACTCCAGTAGTTGTCAAACTCAAACGTACTTGAATTGGTAAATCTGGGAAAAAATCCAGATTCGCAAAAGTGCTCTGAAACCTGAAAAAGATTGCTTTTTTTTTGTACCAAACGAACATAAAAGTGCTCTGAGAGCGCCCAATCGAATGCCACATAAGTTTGTTTGACGTGGGCCCTAATACGCACTGGGTTAACCCTAATGCGTTGGATATAGCACTGAACTCGTCCTGGTACTGAAAACCTGTGCTTGACATCAAATCTAGGGCACCCTGGTTGTGCCCTGAACTGACCCCAGTTAATTTGTCGGAGCAAGAATTCAGTGTTGAGTTTTCCAGTCATTTCACTTGCTGTCGTTCATTTTCAAACTCATCATCTATATTGCGAAAACTATTATCGACTATATTCAAATTATCAACTATTTGCATTATGGCCAACCCATGTTCAGAATTGCGTTCACTAATTTTTAACAATAAACGGAAACAGTGTTACCAACAGATAAATATTTTTCAGTATCAAAAACGGACAAACTTCAGGGCAACATTTTGAGTTCGATATAGAAGCCGAATTTTCAGGGTTGTGCAGGATTTTTGACAGGCGTTCAAATTAGCGGACACTTCTCAGTGCGCACAAATGCTAGCCACGTCAAACAAACCTATTTGTGGATGGCGACAGTATTATGTGGATTGTGAATAAAGTGTTACGCGACAAGAATTTTCAATTCACGGAAAAATTCCTGCAATTGAAAATTTCGCTATTTAAATCAATTAAGACTCAGTTTTCTTAGATTAGCTTTTAGATTAATTAAATATAATGCGTTTGTGGTATAACAAATAGTAATCTTCAATTCATGAATGCAGTTGAATTGATTAGTTCGCAATTCGCGCTCATATAAATAGTTCATTATGGTAGGATGAGGTCCTACATTTAAACTCCATGGAGATTGTGTCTGATTATATGGAGGGTCCACTAGAGCATCATCACATGTCAAACATCATATTTTAGATAGGTGTATATCAAACATCAGTAATTTAGACAGAGGCGGACAGAAACATAGAAAATACCACTTGTTTAATTAAAAAAATCTGAACTGGAGCAACAAGTTCTAATAGGTGTTGATTGGTATAGGATATTGTAAACCAGTATTTGAGACTACCAAAACAAATATAATTGCCCAAGTTCGAGGTGAACTTTTTGCAACCTATTCTTTTTTCCATTTGAAATATTCAAGTACAGTCGAATCTGCTTATCGGAACATAACTGAAAAGATCGGTTAACTGAAACAAAAAAAATTTGTCACAGAGAGCAAATACAAAAAGTATACAAAAATCAAACCCTTCAAACAGAGCTAATGTCAGTTTCATCAGATTTAAGTTTTTTTTTTAACTACTTATAGGCATAACCTTATTTTAAAGGGTGGGCCATCTGGTGGTTTCTTTTTGAATCATAGGTTATTTTAATACTGACAGCTGTTTCCCGCTTCGTGAAAGTGGTATGCTGGTGGACAACACTCATGGTCCCCGTCGCCGTAGGGTGCGCACAGACCATATTGTGCCGCTGTAGCCGAGAATGTGAGACTTAATTCAATGGGGCTGGGAACAACGTTTCGGTCAGCGCTGGGCGTTACAGAGCCATGTTAACCGACTTTTTTTTTACTGAAATTGAAGACAAGGATTTGGACGACCTCTGGTAAATGCAGGATGGTGCGCCATGCCACACATCCCATGCCACAATCGATCTATTGACCACCAAATTCCAAAATCGTGTTATCAGCCGTCTTGGCGATGTCAACTTGCCGCCTCGGAGCTACGATTTGACCCCTTTGGACTTTTTGTGGGGAACCGTCAAGGACAACAATCCAGAAACGATTCATGCACTTAAGGCCAATATCATCCAAGCAATCCGTCCGCTACAGCCCGAAACCATCAACAAGGTCTTGAAAAATTGAAGTGACAGAATGCGCTACTGCGAAGCCAGCCGAGGCAGCCACTTGAACGGCGTTGTGTTCTATAATTAATGGGAATGTTTGCTATTACTAATGAAGCCATAATACATCGAAAAAAATGAGTTTTGTTCATTTTATTGCAATTTTAAAAAGTAACACGTATTTGGCCCACCCTGTATATGGACTGGTAGTAGCCAACTTCGCGTTGGTTCCATAATTACCTCTAGCACTCTTGGTTTAGAGCGGAATAAATTGGATACAAAATATAAGAAGCAGAAATCAAGTAGGTTTTATGGGCTTCATTATTAGTATGAAGAATTTAAAATTAACTTTTTTTTTTAATAAAAAAAGAAACTTAAAATACATTACGTCTCATAAGTTGAACAAGGAGGTAAGCTTATTCATTAACTCCGCTGTTCTAAATTTGTAAACTAAGGAGGGAATTCCATCCGATTCTGCAGCATTTTCATCATCGTTCAGATGGTTTGGCGCCTCCAGTACACCTTCCAGAGTTTTGAATCTATCCAAAATGGCATTTGAGAATTTGTAAACAATTTGTGATATTTCCAAAAAAGAAAAACATATGTAAAACAACAGTAAAAACTCATTAGCCATCGATAAACGAAAACTGTGTAATTTATGGTGCAATGCATTACAATACGATTTTTGATCAAATTTTGTTGGCTCCATCTATTATTAAGAATTAGAACTACCACATTTTGAAGCGACATCTATATTTCGCAACGATTTGAATATCAACCGTTATATTTAGCAAATCCAATAACGCCCAGTACGTGTCTCTAGCATTCTATGGAGAAATCCAAGATGGCTGGCATTTTGTTAGAATTTTTATTCTCTTTGAGCCAAGAGCACTAGTTATGGTGCCGTCATTTTTTTAGCAGAGCTAGTATGGAAATGAAATTCAGTCTATATATAGTATGTCAATGCTTATAAGTAACAAACAATTTTAACAAAGTACCTACCCTTAAAGTTTTTTTTATCTTTCACTTCAATTTTTTAAAGAAAGCGCGGAAATTTTAAAGGAAACAAACAACATATGTGCCAGCTCAACAAAATTATATTTCTGCAGAAAAATCCCACAGACAGAATATGTTCTTAACACAATTCATTTAATGACAGTTTGCCTCTTTCTACGAAAATTCCCACCAATAAAAGTGCTTTATCTGAGTTAGTAAAAACTGTTAATACCTATTGACGCTGTCAATTTGATTTAAAATACTCTATCCACTTTGTAGAAAATAAAACATTAAAAAATAAACTCTGAGTAATAAATAAACTCAAGTATTCAACTAAACTAGAGTTGTGCGTACCACGTCTGCGTCAAAACAAAAAACAATTTAAAACAAGCCTTCAGTCAAATGGTTATGTTTTTTTTTCGTAACTCCATCTACTGCTTAAACCAAACTCAACGTCGGGGCTAAAAGTACGCTTGAACCACGTCGATCAAACTTATTTTCGAAAAACACCCGTATTACATGCGACATTCCTGTCATTGTATGTCATACCTATACCCCGATATGAAACGTCAAATAAATCCGTGGGCTAATGTGGAATTTAGTTTGCTATCGTTGCATTATGTTTTATGTTTCGTCCCATACGAGTCTGTCAATTATGAAAAAAAAAAAAACCTTGACAGACGTTACACTTTGACAGCCATTTAAAAGATTTCTTGCTATGGTATAACAGTATCTGCCTACACCTGTACCCACGTAACTAAACAAAGCTTCGATTTTCATTTTCAATTATACGCATCGCTCAATTTAAAAGATCACTCGGCAAATAAATATAGTCCCAATTACTGCTGCACTTAAATGCTTAACTCCCTTTAATTATTTCAGGAAGCACAAGCACTCGGAGAACTTAATCGAATCGTCCAATCGTAAACGACAAGCCACTGTCACTACCCACTAACCGCACACACAAGACGGATATATAGGTCAGAGTTCAAATCCAAAGTGCACAGAATTTAAATACTGCTTGCTAATGCCCCATAGAATTGATTGATCATCCAAAAAAACACAAATGCAAATCAAGGACACAGCCAACCCCTAATGGTAAATTCGATAATAGCCGGCCCGTATTGACCCACAAGCAAACACTCAACCCGCTGCCTTCAAACCATCAGACCGCACGTTAGACACTCATAAAGCGAGGAACTTTCCATATAGAATGGTAAACTCTGCAAAACACTAGAGATTCGAATATTGTAAAACTACAAATAATGCACAAATACTGTTGAAAGCATTTTCGTATAATATATGTAGGTATGCGATGGAAAAAGTTCCATATGAGCACAAAAATAAAAGAAACCGAACTGTGCCGTCCTGCAGAATTAGTACTGTTTGCAGCAAGGCGTATTTTTCACTGGCTACTCGCTACCTATTCATTCGCAGTACAACCTAACTTTCATTATGGAGAGTACCTATATCCTGATACGAAGTATCCTTGCTTGCATAGCCGCTCCCCACCCTTCGAACAAAATCCAAACTATATGTACGTGTACGGCAGAAATTATAATAATAACAGAACACACCATTCACGACTCACGAGCCAAGTAAATGGCGGTGTACCGTTAGTGCTAACCCTTCATGTACCTATACACATTACGTACATGTGCTTAATTCCGATAAAATGCATTCGCTATACTCATAGATAGATACAGCGAATGACGCATACAGGGTACACTTGAGCCAAATGGGTTCAGGGGTATTTTTTTTTTTTTGGGGTTAAATTTAGGAGAAAGCCTCATTAAAATATGACATGACGAAGAAATTAGTTTAGTGAATCACGAGGTAACTGAGAGTGATTCAACTACACAAAGCAGTAACTGGCGTTGGCGCATCTCAGGACGCACATCTCGAAAAACAATTATCACCTTATCAGCTGCTGCCATTGTGTTCTTAATTTTATCTGTGAATCACATGAAATCTAATTTATCAACGAACAATAACGACGAAAACATTTGTATTTCCACAAGCTGATAAAATACTGCTATTCATTGTTATAACCTGGAGATGATAATGACGATGACTCTGTCTCCCTCTGTCTGGAAGTGCTGCTAATAACTATACGCTTGTGTGTTATTGACATATCGTCGGGCGTGGATCTACAAAACACACACCAACTCATGGCCAGTCTTGGTCGAATAATTAAATTAGGAATCACATTAACCGACGAAAATTAAAGTAATAACGTCAAAGATTGCACCCGTACATATGCATACATGCGGCAAAGGCAAATAAATAATTAACAAAAGCAGGTTGTTCAAATGTGGTGACAGTTTACTGAACAAATTTATAATTAAATTAGTACATATGTGAAATTTTACACCTTTAAGCTGTGCTTTAGAGATTAAACGATATACGACACAAGGCAAAATAATATGAAATTCGTTGGTGTTATCAATCGTCGGCGGTGCGGCGCCGTGTCGTGTCGGTCGGTCGGTTTATGACGGCTGGCGTTAGGCAATGAAGGTGTTAATGCACTTTGTGCCGGTATTTTTGTTTGCCGATACACTCATCTAATAAACGTAGGCGCAGTGGGACGTGTGTTGGACCACTAAGGGAGGTTCGATTCCCGAAAAAATACCAAATTCCATTTCAATTCCATCATAAGGTTCTCTTTTCCACTGCGCCACCTCTCGTGAACGTCTGACAAACATCCCTAGAGTATTACTGTCATGAAAGAGCTTAGCCGTTTGGGCTAAAATTGTATATCCATTCCATTCATCCCAAAAACGAAAAACTCACACAAAACGAAAGGTTGTGAGAAGCTAGGCCTAGGGTCCCTATACGGACCTGTGGTGTCAACTACTTTTTTATTTATTTAATACACTTAGAGGGAAATACTAGCTCTGGGGCGCAATAAACCAGTTCGACGAACCTCAGTTTAGGTGACAGGATACAATCGAAAGCTTTGTTTCTTGAGTGGAAGTGACATGGTCCAAACCGATCCCAAACCACGAAATGATTTCTATGAATAAAATCAACATAAAGTCATGCTGAAGCTCGACCATAAGTATTACCCTGACTTTGTGAAAATTCTGTGAATTATAAGCGAACGATAAAATCCAAACCACAACACATAACCTCTAAATAAAAAGTATGCGGTCCGTTGAGGACAGTAGGATCAGGGGCCCTACTCTCTATTTCGTTCCGAAAGTCAATCCTATTCGAAATTGATTTTAAGTTGGTACTCTATAATACTTTCGGAATTCTAAATTCAGCTTTCGAAATAGAGAGTACAAAATGTTCATTTTCGAAAAATGTTACTTTCGAAACGAGATACAGCTTCTCTCAACCATTCGCTTGTATTTCGAGACTAAGGGCTGTTTTTAAAATATTCTCCGGACTCGCAGTGGAAAAAACCCAAGACAATGGGAATAAACAAGACGTAGCAATTGCTTTTACTCAAAATAAATGTCAAAATTAAGGAATTTGCTTTCCTATGAATAAAAATTGATTTTGAGGAAACTCCAAGATTTGATAAATGTTCGAAAAGCGGCTCCACTTGCCTTCAACTCCGGTGCCCTACTCTGTATCTCGTTTCGAATGTAAGTAACATTTTTCGAAAATAAACGTTTTGTACTCTCTATTTCGAAAGCAGAATGAAATGTACTACTACTCCCATTTAGAATTCCGAAAGTATTACAGAGTGCCAACTTAAAAGCAATTTCGAATAGGATTGAATTTCGGAACGAAATAGAGAGTAGGCCCCAGATCGGCATGAATAAAACGTTTCAGGCAAAGCAATTGCTATACGAAAATTCGAAGTCTGTTATTCTGCTGACTCAAAAATTAAAACTTTCTGATCAAGTTTGACAGAAATTTCAAGGCAAGCACACGTGCGGCGAAGTGAATGCTATGTTCGAATTTTCGACCTCACTTGCAGCAATTGCTACATTTTGTTGAACCGACACATTCTGTGTTTTCCGGGGATATAAGTCCAACACACCAACTTCTGCATGCATGTTAAAATCCGTAATTTATTTAAACGGAACCCAGTAACAACAATTGATTTCGTTATTGAAAGCTTCAATAACAATATGCATGAATGAATCTATAAGCACAGCTAGAACGATGACAACTTCGTTCACGTTAGTGTAGTCCTAAGAGTCATTGGGGAATATCGATAACCACACTGCTGTGTTTCTTCGTCAAAAAAACACCATTCATGTTAACCGTTATTGCGATGCAAAATTAGTTATCTCGTGCTTTAAAAATGATTACTTATTATTTGTTTACATATACATTTTCATTTCAGATTGCAGCTTATTGCCCCCAATTTAACAAACAAATTATTCAAATCTTTCTTTGTTGTTAATAATACAAAATAGTCCCCAGACACTCAGCTCTTCCGAAAGCAGTCAACAGCGCCATAAAAGAAAAACAACTAGCTCATGACGGTGACAAAGCCGAAAATGGAAAGCTTTGTTTCGCGATGACCATTAGTCTGGCGTAGGGTAGCTGTACGATTAGTTTGGAAAAGTAGTGGCCGCATTCATGCTTAAATTACACTGAAATTAGGTTGCTTCATCGTTAGGACAGAAAAGATGGAAAATAGAAAGTTTAACAAGCACTCAGATCCTGCATGAACTGTCAAATAAAACGAATAGATTTGAAGATTTAGATCTTGAAAACTGCAGCATAAAATAACGAACTTATTATATTAATACGAAGTAACTAAAAGCTACAATTATAAGCTGTCGCCATGAGAAGTACGAAAACATATTCCAAGTGCCAATATGCTCATTTGCAAAAATTAATTACAAAATTGGGTCTATTCAAAAGCATAGGCGTCTTACATTCACTAGATTTGTACCCGACTTAATTGCCGAGGAATACGACTGACTAGACTGTCATGTAGTTGTCACTATGAACATTGACTAAGAGGGGCCACTCAAAAATCTCGATATTTCAAGTCGACAATATTGGTCTGAGCTAGATGTAACCTGAACGCAAAAACTACATATATTGGTCACTTTTCCTACGTCAGCCACAGGCCTATATGAACTGTCAACTTAGAACGCAGTCACGAAATTCTTGATGCTTTCTAGATTCATCGGCTACCGCCGTCATAAAGGTCAACTGCCACAATTAGTTTGTTAAATTTCGTCTTTAAAATATTTAGGCCAACCAAAAATTCAAAAATTGACCCTCTGACGCTTTAAAAATGTACTCAAATCGAAATAATGCACTTGCTATAGCATTAAACTCTTTTAACGAATGATTTTAATATTAAAAGACCCGCGTGAAACACAAATCTATTGTTCACAAAAAAATAAAAAATCAACTGAGAAATGACAAATGATGTAATTTTTATAGCTAAAATCACACCCAACCAATCTTAACAAATGAACTGTCATAATAAAGAGAACAGCTTTCAATTTATATAAAATGTCAATTAAATTTTGACAATCAAACATATATTTTCTGTGTGCAGTTATAATAAAGCGTGGTGACAATAATAACTAATGGAAAACGAGACGTCAATCGTAAGAATATTAACTATGGTATAACTCGAACTGTAGCACGATGTTTTTATTTCACTTGAACCAATCGTCCGTTGGAGTGTCTCTAACTGACGTTTGAAACACAAACATAATCTACGTAATGAAATATTTGCTTAATATAAGTGTGTTTGTTTAAGAAAAAAAATTTAATGGACGCGTTCCGCGTTCCACTGCACATGACTATCGGTTTGTCAAACTAAATATAAGAAAATTGACATTTCACCATTTGCGCTAGACGTCTAGCACTTTTTGTGAAATATCCATTTCAGGGAAATTTTTCAATCTAGCGCAAAGCTGCATTGAATGAGAGAACAAAAAAGCAACCTGTCAAAGGAAATCGTTCAAACGTTGACAAAATAAAAATAAATTATTTATTTATTTAAGTAAAATAATATCAATTCATATATTGCTTTTAAAATATATTGTATCATTTCTTTAACTGAAGTGTTGAAATAATTATTTTTAGATGTCACTTTGCCGCTGGCGCTAGAGTTCTAGCGCGGGCGTTCTTTCATCTGAGATAGTTTGTGCTAGACGTCTAGCGGGCAAATGGAACGCAGCCAATGATATCCGAAAAATGTTAGTACCTATAAAACATTAGGCCTTTTTTATTATGCTCACATGATCTGTATAGATCATTGATTTCCATGGTTTACAACAAAAGTTGGATCTTGTACTGTTATTGTAAACCGTGAAAATCAATGATCTATACAGATCATGTGAGCATAATACAAAAGGCCTATTAGCGGCGAATCCGCCACTCCAAATTGACATAATATAACTTTGATATTTCGACGGGCATATAGCAACAGTCTGAATTGATTGAATATGTATTGACAAAGGCTGTTTTCTTTGTTTCTCGTTTGACAGTGAATATTTTTAAGCTGCTCGCTGCGTTCGTGAATTTCCACTTTTTTCGTCTTATTTTCCCGCATACAGAAAGTAAACATAAAATCCGAATAGTGCAGCCACGGCAACATTTATGTATTGACATCGCTGCCATCAAGTTTGCTCTACTCATATAAACAAGAGCGACATTCAAACCTGATTCATTTGACTATTGAAAGCTTTAAACACACCAAAGTATGTAACGTACACGCTGCTTCGCCATGAGCTAGTATTATACATCAACATAGTATCTGTCAAAACCAAATAACCACGCACAGACACAGTTGTACATGTACATACAGAACTCAAAATAGGTCTCATCAGCCATCACCACCATTGCCGGTTAATAGAAGTCAATAGGAGCTCATTATTTAACCAGATGTTTTGTCGAAAAACAATTATCGAGTCGAAGCAACATTTAACTGACTGCCGCTGTCACATAGTACCGCCATGTAATCATTTCAATTTGACATTTCGAAGCCCTACAAAATGAACCATTGTTTGCCCTTTACCATTTGTATCTATAGTTCTCTATGCTTACCAAAATATTTGCTATTCTGCTGTTGGTGTCCATTATTGGCATTTTGACTGCCGAATGCCTGTCCCATTCTGCTGCTTTTGGCTCAAAATCAACACGGAAACTTCTATAAATAGGTATAATTTACGAAACCGTTGCACTCCTTTCAGTAGATGTTTTATGGAATCAACAACACGACGCAAGAATAACGAATACGAAAATAATCTGTGTATTCTTATCTACGAAATGATACCAAAAACCGGCCGGCAGCGACGACAACGAAGACAATCAAAACCGAACAACGGCAATAATCACAAATATATTAATAAATTTTCTTCACGTATACAAATGAATATTGTTAATGTTTTATAATTGCGTTTCGAACAAAAACCGCTCGTTCGTTGTTATCGTTAACGTTCAACGTTCACCAGCCATCGACGAACAAACAAAATGTATATACAATGAAAATATTTTTTATTTATAAATTAACAAATGTAAAAACGAAGCACTTTATCCAACAGTCAGCAGATGTACAGAAGAAAACTGCAACAACAGAGGTGAGGAATATGGAACCGGAAAATGATTACTACAACCCGAAGAAGGCACACAACAAAGACGCAACTCTGCTGCAGTAAAGGAAGTCACAATCTCAACACTCTTCTGTTTCGTTGTTCTATAGTATATTGTCTGTGGCTGATGCGCAGCCAAGTATTTTAAAAGAAAGAATGCTATTTTCGGACAAAAATCAGTCAAACGTCGTCGTTTTAAACACAACCAACAAACCAACACTTGAACACTCACAAGAGATCACTGATTTTTCGCATGTTCATCTGAAGGGGTATTTTTAAAAGAAGTAATAATAGCCCGAGATGTGTAGTTTTTTAGTTTCTTTTTTGTGTTGTTGGACGATTTCGGGAACCCTTCCGCCAACACTGTAAAATCCCAATCGACTTCGAGTTCTAAATTTGAAAAGTTTAAATTTTCTTTCGTAAGATTGCGAACAAAATTAAATAAATTCAGTAGGAAGCAGCGCCTCGCAAGATTTTCAAGAAGTTTCTCTACACAGCACGTAAATTAGACTGCTAAATAAAATTGCTCATTTATTTAAAATTCACAAAGGCGAAGCGAATACGAAGAGCTTTCAGAGTATATCTTGAGAACTGTGCACTGTGTTTGTGCAGAGCAGATAGAGTGAAGTTGGCGGCGCGCGGTGGGTGGATGACGAACGACAGCAAAGATTCGGACGACGTTTATGAAACAATCTGCTAATGTTGTGTAACTGACGTATTTTTTTTATGTACCTTTCCTTCTTTCATTGTTGGGGTGGCAGTACACCTAGTTCTTTGGTTTTGTCGCTACCATCTTCACTAATTTAATATTTATCTGCATTGTTGAAAAAAGCTCCAAATGACTGAGACTAGTGTCATGACGACTAAGGGACGAGTACTCTACTCGTTACTCGTACTCGACGCTTATTCGTTCTCGTACTCTTCGAACGTAGTTGCTTGGGTTTTGTGATTGTTATTGCTTTTACTCTCTCTCTTTGTTGGTTTTGGAATCAGGTTCTGGTATCTGGTCTCTGGTCTGGTCTCTGATCTGGTAATAGTATTGCTGCCTCTCTTGAGTGAGTTTTTGAAACTGGTCAAAGCGCTGCTGACTGGTGACTACAAAGCTCTTCTATATGAAACAGGACAAAGCAAAGATAACGATACAGTGGAGGTGGTCAGGGAGCGAACTGATATTGATGGACAATACTCAACTACCTTGTCGGAGACATTGAACCTGACCAGGTCCGCACTGTTTCTTTTTACAATCACCTTACCAAAAGAATGACAGTAATTATTGCAAAGCCGATATGTGTTTGTCTTTTTTGCGGACCTGAGAAAGCAGATAACACAGGCAAAATTGGTCTTTGTGCGGCTAGAACGCAAGTCGGTACATTTGATTAGCCTTATCAACGTCGTGCCTGATATATATTATTGACTTTGTGATAGGCGTGTTTACCTTGTTTGTGTGATGACAGTGGATAAATTGAGAGATTGCTAGTTTGCCTGTGATATTATTCCCTAGCTGCGTTGATTACTACACTTTGTCGTTGTTGTTTTCTTTTGTCTGTGAGGGGGTACGTTTATTGATTACAAAATGCCAATAAGCGACATTTGATTTGGGTCCAAAATTTACACAGATAGATAGTAGGTACTTGAAGATGATACTTTGGATTGATATTCACTTTTACATGGATTTATTAGTTTTAATTTTAGTTGAATTTTTATACCTATAGCCTAGTATGCTGCTGGCGCTCAAATTAAGCTCCCATACAAAAATGTCTCCAAAGATAAAATTAAGCAAAGCAAGCTAAATTTGTTAGCCACTGTATGAAAAATCTCTACACAATTTTAGTAAGCGTATTAACGCAAAATACATTTTTCCACAGCTAAATTTTGATAGATCAGAGAAAATTTCGGTATTCGCAACAAAATTTCAAACGAAAGAGAATGGTTAGAAATTCGTTGTTGTTAATTTAATTTCTTTTAGAAATGGAATATTTTAACGAGGAGTAATGGAAGAGGTTTTTGAGGAGGGAGCTGTAGAAGTACAAATAAAGAAACAGAACAAAGTCAATCAGCTTTACCAATACATTTTTTTTACGGAACTTACACTGTCAAAATTAAGCGAAGTGGTGGAGAGAAACATTGGAGAGGCGCTTAATTTTAAGCTTTCCTGGAACAATATACTAGGCTTATAACAACAAAAAAAAGGTGTCATTTTAAATTTTCTGTCATTAGAAGTATTTGTAGTAGAATGAGCTCATTAACAGCAGCTGTCAGATAGATATATGGAGGTGAGTAAAATTGAAGCGTTCCGCATATAAAGTCGTTGGTTTAACGTTTAACTGCTGCGAACAATGATGATTTGCAGATTTTGGGGCTACGACAGCCTAGCACCAACAATATTAATATTTTTGATTCGTGAACACAGTCGCATTATGAATGTCACTTCTCCTTTGTTTTATACTGAACTGATCATTTTTTTAATGATTTTTCGAATAGCTGTAAGTGATGTAGCATTTCTTTAACCATTTTCTGTCTTAAACTTTAATTATAACTTTCAAACGTTATTTGGCGGACCTTTATTTTCCATGGTATAGCCCCACATACCATACCACCTAAAAAATGGACCTGGCCTTGAAGGTCTTGTGAATTGTTTTGCTTATTAGCCAAATAACTTTGTCCAAATTTAGTATAAGGCCCGTAGGACACTACATTTGTTCCTCATTTTTATCATGTTGAAAAGTCAGCGGTGTGTAAAAGAGACTAAAAGTGTATTACGAAAGGATTAGCAATTGTTTGCAACCACAAATTTTCAAATAATCTTGAAATGTCAAAAAAAAGCTGCCAGCAGCTGAAAAATGTAATTTGAATACATTTTTAATGTGTTTCTTTTGACGTTTCTACATTTATAAAGTTGATGTGTACGCACTCACTCCTATCGGGGATTTTCTTTCTAATCTAGTTTCATTTTAAAAGCAAAAAAAAAAAACGCAGTGTAAGACGGGCTTAAGCATGAACATTTTCAAGCTCGAATTTTATAACCACACTTTTAGGACAATATGTGACAGGTGGCTGGCGGCATGGGTGACGTTTAAGTATCTAGTTTAGTAAGTCTGACAGCTGGCTGACTTGATGTTTCTGAGTTTTGAGTGGCATAGTTCGTCACATGAAAAATATTTTTAATTGACGTCTTTGGAGGGAAGCGGATCTAGTAAAGAAATTCATGACTCAGTGTCAGTACTCATGTCGTTTTCCATTGGGTATTTTCAGATTTTGCTCTCAGATTTCAGATTTTTCGTGGGATCACTCTTTTTTTGCATTTGTATTGGTGCGTGATTTAAAGTCCGCTGATCTTAAATTCTAATTTGCGTTTATAAAAATCCATTCCTTTATGTTGATATCCATTGCAGCGGCCAAATGCAATTTTTTCTCTATTTTTTACAGACTCGTCGTCTTTAAACGTTAATAATAACACAATTGACAATTGTCAAATGTTTTGATGTTAGTGAAAGGTGTAAATCTCGCTCAGAAATCGAGATTCGCAAAATTACTCTGACTCTGAGTGTTTCTTTTTGCGGTCAATGAAACATGAAATCTGACAGCCATCTGATTTCGAGAGCAGAAAAACTGCTCTGAATCTGAAAGAGGTGCTTTTTCTATTTATAGCTTGGATACTTTTAAAAGTTACCTGAGCAACATCAGCCTTCGAAAGAGTGAAAATTGGTATAGAAAATTATTGTTGTTATTGTTATTAGACTCACAGTCTAATAGTCTTAACTAATAGGTAGATATACAATAATTGCTACGTTGTGTTAGACTTATTTGCTAAAATGCCACTATCACGTGCAAATGCGACTTAACAAGCAAAGAGGAAAATTTCGCTTTTAATTGACTGGTGTAAGGTTAGCTGTTGGGTGACAATACTTCGATGAAATGTGTGACCTACCGTTGTTGGCTTTTGTTCTTCATTACTTCGAAGATAGACTACTTGTATTATGGTATAGTAGAAGAAGTATGTAACATAATGGAACAGCGAGTTGATGTGAGTAATGTAGAACAAGTTCAATGTAGCCTGCTATACTAGTAATTAAGCGACCGATACAACAAGACTGAAGTCAATGACAAACAAGTGGCGGAGCGAAACAGTGGGTCAAATCAATTTGAAATGTATCGGAGGAAGGTTTTTTTTTTTAAACAACTGAAGAAGGAATTGATAAATATTCTTCGTAAGCTTAAAGCTTACATCCACAATTTCTTTGTATGCGTGGATATTTGTTTTGGTAAAAATGTCGGGGTAAACATTCAATAAACATCTTATATACAAAATAGGCGAAGGAAAATAGTAAAGAACCTATTTCACTGTATTAAACTTAACATTGATTGATTTTTTTTTGTGTTGGGAGGATTATGCAGAGATGCAATGCTGTGTGTAATTTGTTTTCCATTATGTTGTGTATAAGCCAGGTCACTGTTATGATGGAATATCTACCACTTGGCAGTACTCTTGTTCTTAGTAATGATCATTAACCGCTCCTGTGGCATTCTTTGGAAGCTATGGTCGGCGTATAACAAGAGAAACTGAAGAACGGTGATGGAGTATATATAAATCCTTAAGAGCCGCCAGTATATCGTTTGCAGCAGTGACGGAGTTTTAACACAGATGACCGGACGGTAACTTTCACCGGAATAACGATATTCAGCGGTTTTTAAACTTAATCAAAGTTGCCAAGTAGGCACAGTAGATAGTACGCTGGACTACTGAGCAGTGGATATCCGATCCATATTTATATTCCCGACTAACTCACTCAAAATCCTAGCAATACTTAATTGAATGTGTTGACGGTCCAATAAGTTCTGAAAAACTCTTTGCTTCATTCAACTTCAGCGAGTAGAGCTTCATAATCTGTCATAATCGGTTCCTTATCTGATTAATAAACTGCAAATTCATTTAAACTGCGCCCTAAATACTGGATATAATTTCTTATATGACGGAAAAACGTGAATGGCCAGACCTTTCGTCAACAAACAGATAAGGTAGGTCAGAGCGACCATAAAATATCAAAACCAATGCTTATGTGCTTAAAACAAACTGCTGCATTCTTAATAAATCGCGTAGCTACCAATTAAAATCCATAGCCAAATCAGGAAATCAGAACTAACTCGACCCGGCTCCCTCCTTTTCATTTGTACAACTTAATTTTGCTACCAATTAAAATCCATAGCCAAATCAGGAAATCAGAACTAACTCGACCCGGCTCCCTCCTTTTCATTTGTACAACTTAATTTTATATAAGCACAAAAAGAATGTATATATTTCCAAAGTTATTAATTTGTACCTGATTTTCAGCGAAACAATCACAAGTGAGGAATTCGCAAAAGGTTTAAACAACAAAAAAACGAAATCGACTGACTGCTCTTCTCGAGGGTCATTTCGTGTTTAGAGGTGATTAATCACGTAACTTGTAGACAATCGTCGTCGGAAAAGATTAATCAGTAAAAGTAACTAACTGTGTAGAGCAAGGTATGGGTTTGTCAACAGACTCTAGTCTGTTGGCTAATAGTAAGTAAAAATGTTTGAATTATAGAGATTATTGTGGTAATAAAAAGTTGAAATATCAATAACGATATCGCTCAGATGACCGTCGCCCAACGCAACCTAACCTTTGAAAAAACGTGTACAACTTTTTTATTAAGTAATAAAAATGCAATTCGGCCAAATAATTTTATCAGTCTTTTAGAAAAGTGAAAATCAAGGTCCATTGTTATTCAAAATGATTATTTCGGGACTTTTACTTATTACTTACACAATGCCTATCAACGCTGATTTTGGATTTATTTTGTCGTAGTTGTCGGAGGGAACGTGTCCTTTACCGAATTATTCAGTTTTATCAAACCTTGACCCTATTTCCTACATAGGTTCGACTTTTAACCATAAAGAGGACTATGAGATGGAAGATTAACAAAAAAATTCACTCAAGTTAAGAGAGATGCTCTAAAACTTTAGCTTTACCTTGCGTTTTTTTTTAAATGAACCAAAAAATGATTGTGTAGACAGGTAACATATGTGCCAACAGAACAACGCTTAAACGTCAGGCAAGACCGAGCGGCATCTGCGTTCGTAATGCGTTCTCATACTTTGTATTACAGTTTAAGTAGTCTGTTTCAATTGTGATCTAAATAATTTATCCCACAACGGTGTGCTCTTAAACAAACATAAACCATAAACGGAATTCTGACTTCAGGCTTGGTAGGTAGAGCCCCCAAAACTGTTTTTTTTTTTTTTGTTCAACAAACTGATAGATACACATAAATGAAGTCCCACTTAAGTTAATTGATAGTTCCTATCGTAAGCATTTATTTCAAGTACTCACCGTTTAACGACCATATATGCGATGGCAACGACGTCGCCGTGTACACACGGCCCATGGCACTGCTCGATGCCGAAACAGATGCAGCAATTCCGTCCACAATTCCAGCCTCTTCCACCTGCTCCAAGCTAATAGCACCACCAGTTGTACCGCCATGCAATAGTATAGAATGGCCACCGTAGATAATACGATCGCCCGGACTAGTCGTTGATGTAGTTGATACGACGACGGCTGTCGATGATCCAGCACCTCCGCGATTGATTGCCGGTATACTACTACGATCGTTGTGTCCTAAGTGATGGTGGTGATGATGATGATGATTATGATTGCTGCTACTGCTATTGTTGTTATTATTAGCCGACTGATGCTGATGCAAGTCTGGCACAGATGATAAGCTGCGTGCGCGTTGGCGATCGTTTTGCGGCACCTGAATGCCCGGCAGAGCGCGCAACAAGTTGAAGCCAGGACCGCTCCCAGGTGGCGATGTCACCTCAGTGCTGGAACTCGTAGAAAAAGTGCGCGGTCTTGGACTCTGGTGGCCGCTGTTTGCGGGGGTACTGGCTTTCGCCCCCATCCTACTTTAAGTTCTGATTGGTTACACACTTGCTATATCGCTATTTCGCTCTGAAATTTAGTTTAATTTTTTTATTTCTCTAATTAAACTGCACGATTGCAAAGCCCAAATTCTTTTTCTATTGACTGCGAAGTCATTCAGATTCAGATTCAGATATTTCAAACTTCAATCGACTGCGTGTTTTTTCTTTGAAGATAAGCAAACCAAATTAAAAACAAAAAAGTCGCCAATAACTATGTAGGGTATAAACAGAGTAGGGTAAAAATCGATGTAGAAGCTCCTGTAGAAATAGACTCCAAATTGACGAAACCAGACAACAAGGAATGTTTGTTTTTCTTTTGCTCTTGCAAAACTCTTGTCCGCGGTAAGGAGACTCAATAACGCACAGAATACACCAAAACAAAGAAACCAGAGGACGACATTTGAGTTGGAGTGTAGATGGCACTTTGTTTCACGACCACAGCACAAATTAGACCCAGACCCAGTCACCGAAGCAAATACTTCTAAATTAAAAAATAAATATGCAAACTTCAATCGATTGCCATATGCACTCAATTAATCTTTATCACTTCATCTCGGTCGGCTGCGTTGTGTGACGAGATAGGGCAGGAGTTGCTTTTCCCTTTGAAAACTCAACAACTTTTCGACATTTGGGTAATGGGTACTTGTAGTTATAACACACACCGTCACTGTGTTCCTGTTTCTTTTGTCTTTTTTTCGTCCGTTTTTTCACGTTTTAATATTTTTACTTTTATTTAGGAACGCACTATTTTTTTTTCATAAAACCAACATCGAATTAAGGTGATAATACTGCTTTCGGGAAACTTTTTCAAATTCACTCAAAGAAAAAAAATGCTGAAGATGACAAAAGAAAAACGGAAGCGTATATTTTTTCGGGTTGGTTTTATTGGGATAGTGTATTATTTTTCGCCCACGAGCAGGGGGTACTTAATACGTATTCATTTCTGTCCAATTAACCAATTTATTGTTCTTGGAGTCGACAACAATAACAGCAGTAACACACACGCAAAAAAAAACAAATTACCTCCCCTGCGATAATCTTTAGAACTCTTCGAAACAAATTTTTTTATACCATCGCCAACTTGACGACACCAAACACACAAAATTGCAGAATTTTTGGACAGCTGTGCCTTGACACAAGCTTTTGATATGACAATTGCATATTTGGATCTGTTCTTTTTGAGGAAATTCTAGTTGGAAGCAGCAAAACAATCTGATTGACTCTATTATAAGCCCTGTTTTTTTTAGCTTCGATCTCAGCAAAGCAAAGTAAAGTAGGATTTTCAGCAGGCAATTACAACAATTACGTTCTACTTGACACATTGACAACTCAGAACCGAGCTCGAGCATTATGAGTGCGCTCTGAGCCGAGCGTGCTCAGATCGTTCATTTTTATTGAATATATGTATAGTTTGAAAATTTATTAATTTTTATTTATTAAATTGGTTAACATTTAGTTCCAGAACAACAAAGGTCGTCCACCATATCAATTATTTTGTTTATCCTGTTTTTTTTTCTGTCAAATGTGACTGTGAGTGTGTATTCAGCTTTTTACTCAGCCTGCTCAGTCAATTTATTCTGAGCTCATCGAGCGCGCTCTGATTATGCTCAGATCGAAAAAAGAAACACAAAGCTGAGCTCTGATGTATCTGAGCTAAAAAAGAAACACGAACTTTCTGTATAACAGTTCAGGTTGTGCTCTGAACTAAAAAAGAAAAACGCCTAATATTTTTGGAGTCACAATTACTGCGTATAAGTAGGTAGGTATACCTACAATTTCCGTAAAGAGAAAGGTGTATTCACGAATGGTGTAACAGGCCTAGTAAAATTGCTGAAATTGAATTTTCTTTATTAGATCGTGAACACATATTTTTCTAATCTCTTAACACTGAAGCAAAGCTAGACCCAAGGGCAGCCCCCAGTAACACTGATATTTCTGGAACTGTCCAAACGACAAGGTCACACTTTACTCTGTTCTTTTTTACTATTGCAAAAATAGGGCCAGGGTATGAATGGAGGGCAAAAGCGCATCGAAATTTTAGTCAGTATTTTTTGTTCTTGTAGTCCGAAAAATAGTTGCACTTTTGCAATGATACTAGACCAGTTTTCGCGCTAATATACAGAGCTACAAATATCAGTGGCCACAAGCCATTACCGCTTAAGTCGACTTAAGACGAAATTGAGATTTTGGTGCCATTAGAATCAGCGTACCCAAATCTAGTTTGTAAATTTTTTTCAGCTTTATATCTTCTCAAAATGTGGCCACAATTTCAAAAAAAAAAAACAACAGCTTAAGTCACTAGAGTCAATGGAGTAAATGAACAATGAGTAAAACAGACTTAAGCGGTTTTGCCTTGTGACCACAGTATATGTCAACACAGACAAAATTGACTAAAGTATCTAAGCTTAGCAATACGCAGATTAACATTTTTTTTAACAACTATACAAAAAGATTTTGTCAAGCTAAATTTAATTAATGATTAAATTTATCTTTGCCCACTTGAATTGAATTTTTGAAGTACGACTTCAATTTTGACTTTGGGTTTTGAACACACTTTTGCTTTATATTTAATTATTAACTCAAACAAACCGAAAAGAAGACTTGTCATCTGGCAAATGTCTAAAGTGTCATCAAAAGTTTTGTGAATATTTAACGATTGTTCAGAAGCAAGTAAAATAATTTGTTTAAGGTTTTTCATTTAGAATTAACTGAATATGGCATCTGCTACGGTAAGAAATGTATGTTTCGCATGCTTAATAGTTATCCTTAATATGCTCCGAAAAATAACACACTAAACTCCTGATGCAACTCAATATTTTGTAAATGCTCGCACGCTAGTACATTTAAATCTCCTGCATGCCACTAACAAATGATTGAGTAGTTTTATTAGAAAATGTTATTTTTATAAAGCCTTACTATAATATTAAATTGAACTCTGGAAGTAGTAAAACTAATATCGGAACGATTGTATAGATTCCCTTATTGGATGATGATACCATTCCATTTGGTGAAGAAGAAGATATGCAAAATAATCTCTCCAATAAATACACGTACGTAGCTAATTGAAATTTTATTTACTTTTCGAATACTATTAAAAAATGTTTTTCATTATTTTGCAGCCACCCATATGTGACGTTTTTCCATTTGTTCTTCCGTGGCCTGGCTATCCTAGTTTATGTTTTTTGTGGCTGGTTTAGTGATTCATTTATAACTAGTTTTGTTTTTGTCACGCTATTGCTATCAGCTGATTTCTGGACTGTTAAGAATATTACCGGACGCTTGCTGGTCGGACTGCGGTGGTGGAACTATGTCGATGACGACGGAAAGTCTCATTGGGTCTTTGAATCGAGGAAGGTGGGTGCAATAAATGTAAAGTTTTACTCTTTAGTTTATTCATTCTGTATGTCTGTTGGAAAAACAAAAGGAGGTACCTGTAATTCAATGAAATATCCTGTTTCTGTTTACTTCTATCTACCCCTTGGTAAGGAAGTTTCAAAATTCGTATGTAAAGGAAATATGCCCACGATTGATTGATTGGGCTCCAGTTAGCTCGCACAAAAAATTGACTCCATGTTTTTAAATGATTGTACCAACGGGAATATGGTAATGTTAGGCAGCAATGTTAAATGAAACACACGCGCTGTTTCGGAAACACCTACTGGTCAGAACTCGACGCAAAATTCTTCCAATAGAAACTAACTCAGTCAATCCGTCATCCCAAAAACAAACAAATCTTCTTGCTGTGTGATGGACCTTAGTCTTGGTTGCAGTTTCCTTCAGAATTAGCCCCTGATCTTGTTCGATCATTTATTCTGTTACTTTCTGCGATTCTGTTAGCAATAACCATAAGCACTTAAATAGTTCGATTCATTTTATTTCAGAACCGAATAAACGCCAACGAAGCGCGCGTCTTTTGGCTGGGCTTGATTTTGTGTCCAGCATTTTGGTCGCTGTTCTTCATTGTCGCTCTCTTTGGATTGAAATTCAAATGGCTGTTACTTGTGATGATAGCACTTGCACTGAACGGTGCCAATCTGTACGGTTACATCAAATGCAACTATGGTGCCAACAAAGATCTCAACTCGGCTGCAACAGATTTCGTTAAAACGCAACTATTCAAGAACGCAGTTGACATCATCACAAAACCCAGCAGTCAGCCGCCTACAGCCAAACCCACGGGCGTTGTGTAATCCATTCCATAATGTAACCGAGTCCCCGCAGTTATTATTGTTTCCCTTTTATTTGCCTAAGAAAACTGAATAAATTATTTTGACAAAATCAAATCGCTATATCGGTCTTAATAGTCGTGTATTTTTATTTTCTTAATTTACAAAATATTTCATACTTTATTGTATACATATATAACATATAAATTTGCTGCAATATTTATGTGAAACAAAAATGAATTTTATGTATACAAAGAGTGTACTCCACTACCAATAATTGCGTTCCAATAAAAAGTATCAACAAATACAAGTTTTATAATACGGAAAAAAAAAATATAAAAAAAACAATATCACCGCTTGGACAAGGAAAACTTTAACAAATGACACAAGTAGAATCGAGTGGGAGGGCACACATTTTTATGCGTCACTGGTAGTGAGTACTCGTAATAATTTGATAAGTGATGAGGGCTTAAGGATAACGAAAAGCAACTTAACAATCTGATATCTTCCGTTTGTCGGCCAAGGAAGTTATGCTTGCCAGGGAATATGCCCACAAACTATTTTTTCATAATTACTATATACGCAACAGGTATGTCGGATGTTGCCTATCTCCTGTCTCCTGTCTGCTAATGAAATGCTAACAAATTCCTTACAGAACTGTTCAATATAACAAATGGTAAACACAGACATAATACACCCAGCTTATTTTGGTAGCCCGCTATTGCGTTGACGAAGTAACTCATCGATCTGTCCCTTGTACATATCTTTAACATCCTGGAGGTCCAGTTCCAGCTCTTCCGCCTGTTCAACCTTTTCACCGTACATCTGCAGCAGAGCATCATATTGGCGCTGCAATTCAGCGAAATTCTTTTCCAGTTCCTCATGCAGTTGAATCTTTTCTTTAATCTGGAATGGGGAGTACGTTATATAGAATTGAAAGAAGTCTTGGATTTTAGCATACATTTTCCAATTCCAATGTGAGATTTGATATTTCACCAGTTAAAACATCTCGCTCGACTTGCAGGCGCGACAATTCCCATTGAAGCTGACTCACTTCGCCATCACGTTGTTTGACAAGCGATTGCAAGTGTTCGATAGTACCTGCGTTATGACTCAGCGATGGTAGACTAATGTGCATACCATACACGGACGTGGCTTGACGTCCAGAGCTTGACATGCAGTCCAAGTCATCCTGCAAACAAAAAGGGTTAGTAGTGAGAGCGATGGTTGGAATGAAAGTTGTAAAGGAATCCGGCAAGAAATACTCAAAGTAAGCGAACTCAGCTTGTAGGATATTTTGGTGTCTAGGAGTCAAAAAACCGTAGGTGATCAACATTTCACCAACAAACAGAAGTGCATTAGGCAAGAAAATTTGCCAGCCCAGTTAAGAGGAAGTTTCGAAAACAAACGTTCTACATACCACCTGCCAGTCCAAGGATCCCAGCGCGTCATCTATCAGACTAACAGTCGGCGAAGAATTGCCTGGTCGCACAGTTTGTTGTTCTTCATCGCAGTTACTCGTTTCACTAAACAAAAACTCTCGACTGCGAAAACTCGTTTGATTATCGTGAATTTCAGACGACCTCTCCTCCTTCTTATAGGCCTTGGCTAGTTCGTACTTTTCCTCTAGGGCTGTATATTTCTGCTTTAGCTCCTGGTTAACTTTCTTTAGTTCCTCACAGCTTTCTGTTAGAGTTGTTATTTGCCTGAAAATAAAGAAAAACTTTTAGATGTGTTTTCTTAGCTGGGTAGCTCTGTTATTAACCTTTTTAAATTCGTTTCGATTAGCTTGCCATCAAGACCAGCTTGATGCAGTGCGATTTTCGATTGCTCTTCCTGCATCAGTGATTGCGAGAGCTTCTCTTCGAGTGCGGTTATTCTCGACTGCAGTAGATCGACCTTCTCTTTGAACGAACTCTCTATATTTTCCAAGCTCTGAAGGCGGGCTTTTGATAAATCTAAAAAAATGAAAGTTCTCTTGTAGGCCAAACTTAAATACTGCTTAGTGTGCAACCTACCTAATTGTGTTAAAAGGTCCTTTTCCTGCTTGTCCCAGTTGTTTGTACGCATGGTGAGGGTAGACTGAAGAGATTCCAATTGACGCATCAATGGTATTGTTGTCAAGCTGACTTCCTGGGTTAGATTCTCCGCCCGGCTTTCGGACTCTTCCAATCGCCTCATCAACGAAGAGTTCTCTTCCCGAAGTTTCTGCTCTCGAAGGGTCATACCATTTTCGGAAACGCGCAATTTTTCTCGCAGTTCATTGAGTTGCGTTGCCAGTTCAATGCTTTCCATCTGTGCCTTATCCTTTTCCTTTTGAAGGGTGAGCAGCTCTGCGGTATTTTTTGTTAGATCGGAATGCGCTTGTTTACGGTTCTGAAGTTCAACTTTGGCAGCATCAAAGCTCGCTTGAAGGGTGCTCAATTTTGAGTTCAAGTCTTCAATTAGACTGCGAGAGGTGTTGTTCTCTTCCTCGAGCTTTCGCTTGTCCGAGGACATTTTGTGAACTGCTTCGATTTGGGAACGCTCGACTTCTTCTTTCGCGTTTAATGTTTTCTTTAGTCTTTCCACTTCTTCGGTGAGGTCCCCAATCTGTTCTTTATTGCGCTTAAGCAGCGCTTCGTTCGCTTTCTCCTTGGCACGAAGTTTCTTAATTATGTTTGACTGCTGGAGGATTTCTTTCGATAGCTTCTCACCCTCACCGCGCAGTTCTGCGATCATTTCCTTACTTTGTGCCACCACCTGGGTGAGATCATTTTTCGGTATTTTTGTCTGCAGTTCTTCTTTTGCGGCTTTCAGTTGGAGACGCAGTGCATCTCTTTCGCGGATGCTCATCTGGAATTTTTTCTCTAAAGCCGATAGGCGTTGGGTGTACTCTTCACTCTCCAAGTGCTCTGTCTTTCGTTTCATGGTGTCCAGCTGGGACTGATATTCTTGGTTTTTCTCCTGGAGAGCAGAGTTTTGCCTGGCCATTTCCAAGAGCCGAAGTTCTCTGGTTTCAAGGATTTCACTCAACTCACTGATTCGGTGCATGAGTTTTTCATTGTCAGATTGAGAGTCCTCTGATATAGTTGACACCTCCGAAGGCTCTCTGAAGTGTCCTTTCTTTGTTGATGGCGGAACTATTTTCGCTTGCTTTAAAGGACTGGTACGACTGGCGCTGTTGGCACTGCTGGAATCTCCATTCGGGTTCGAAATTATTTCAATGTCAGAGGAGGTTGTTGTTTCGATTTCGTCATTGGAATTGTGACCAGAGGACGAAGGACCCGAGTTGATCTTAACCAAATCCTTGTCGTCGGATGTGACGGAAACAGCTTCGGCCATTTGAACGTCCTCGAAACTTTGGGTGGAGTCAGAATTCACAGTCTGCGACTCAAATAGAGTATCGTCTATGGAAGTACTCTGAGGCGGCTTCATTGGAACCGGTTTCGATTCAAATAATGGTTTAGTTTCAGCTGTTGGTGAAAATACTAAATACTAATAATTTGTTACAAGGTGCATAAAAATACATACCCAGAGCTACGACTACCATGTCGGTCACCTTCGTTGCAGTATCGCTCATCACAGTACTATATGACATCGAGTCGTCGTCGTCCTCGTGATCTCCATCATTGCCAATGATGACAATACTCTCGGGAAGAGAACAATTTGAATCGGGACTCAGCATATCACTACATGTTGGTGTCGTTATCAACTCAACAGATTCAGAGTTGTTTATATTTTCCGAAGGGGATGTTGGAACAGTACTGGGCGACGTTGGTTGCGACAACACATCTATTGAATCTGAGTTCGACTGTATTGATTCGCGTTTAGACAGCAGTGATTCGGTTATTGTTATCGAATTTCGTTGACCGCCACTTTTAGGCGGCGTAGTTACCATCTCCTTGGCATTGGGGTTCTCAAAGAAAGACCCAGTGAAGGAACCCCATGCTGCCTGTTGCGAGTTTGTGGAATTTGCCAGACCCAGGGATTGCACTGGCTGCACAGGAGTCGATGGAGCCGTTTTACTTTTCTCTTTGGGCAGCTGATTCAACCGTCCCCCCTTCTTTGCTGGGTCTTCATCGAGTTCGTCTTGGATGTCCAGGGCTTTGTCTATTGTTTTCTGTGCTTCTTTAAGGGCGTTTTTGGCCAAACTTGCCAGTCCGGATGTGTCAAACCAGCTCATTTTCAAGGAAAAGCATTACGCTGAACAAGATGAATGTAAATAGAAGTTCCAAAACAATGGCACACAGCCCGTGGCAATAAAACAACACTCGCGACAGTCGACTTAACAATTATTCCATCTGTGGTCCGCAGTTCTAAGCAATAACAAGAAACTGTTTATTGAGAAGCAAGAGGCATAGGTTTTTTGAACGTATTTGTGGACAACTTTTAAGGAATTTCTTCAACAAAGTGCGAAAATAAGAAAACTTGCAATTTTATCCCAATTTCTGAAACACGTCAAAACATTCTGACAGCTGACACTGACAACTGAACACTGCTAGTGCGAGTGTGCGTTCCATGTTTGATTTGAATTACAGTTGTTGTATTTGAATTATGTACATTTTTTTTTGATATTCAAATATATTATTTTTATATTTTTATTTGGAATTTACTGGCAAACTATTTTCGAAATAATTTGCGAAATGTCAAAATAAAAATAAAAATTAATTTTTATTTATCATTTGCCAATTGAAATCAAACTAAATATGAATTGTATTGGATTCGTATAATACTCTATTCCTGAATCATCGCTTAGAATTTAGAGAAAATAAATAGGTAGTTTTGGCAACAAATATATCCATATAACGAATTAACGATACCTCAGAAGGAAGTTCTATATAACTTGTTTGATATGTAACATTGACCACCAACGAAACATAGCTCCAGTGGCGCAATTGGTTAGCGCACGGTACTTATAGACAGTATTCGATGAGCAATGCCGGGGTTGTGAGTTCGAGCCTCACCTGGAGCAGTTGTTTTTTTTTAATATAATTTTTCCAACAGTAGTGGAAAAGACTGTCAAAATGGCAGTGGTTCGGATAAGAGTTTGTACTAGTTGAACTTCAAGCATTCGAGAAAAGGAAAAAGCTGCACTGCGGGGAGGAGCTTGGCCATTCGTACAGTGTGGAAGAACTTCGACGTCACTTTCGAAAAGAGTCTTGAGGAAAACATTCAATTTTATTTTGTTGCTTTCATTTTTTAATACACAGCAAATCCAATAAAAACAAACAATTTCAAATCATCTGACACAAAAGTCAGGTGACTGACAGCTTTCTCAATTCTCAGTGGGGGGTAACATCTAGTTCTCTCGATTATGCTCTCCGTTACCAATTTTTCGAGTTAAGGAACCGCATTGCGTAAAAATTCGTAAAAAATCCTAAGATTTAAAAGTAAAGGAAAATACCTCAAGGCCAAAGGTAACTCCGAAGCAACTCTGAGAAAAAAAAATCCAGATTCGCAAATGTGAAATCGGAAAAGATTGCCAATCAAACACAAAATATGAATTTTAGCAAAAAAATGGATCTGATAGTGCCCAATCGAATACCACATTAGTTTACGAGAATAATCATACGATGCTTTAGAAAAGACCGAAAATGCTATCACAATATCACAATATTTCGAATACTAAGGTTCGGAAGTCTGATATTTTAATAAAACTACTCTGGCCATCCCCCCTTCCCTTTAGTTATTGGTATCACAAAGGACTTATATCAATATGGTCTAAGTGTGACTTTCTAGACAGTCTAGAGTTTCCCGAGAGAAACGATACACCCTCTACGAATTAATAACAGTCCGATAATTGTTTTTTTTTTGTTTTTCGGACTTCCCGCAGCTATTTTATGATCCGGTGTTTTCAAATCAAGTAAAACGCTAGCCCTCAAACCCAATAGTTTGAGTTTTAGAACGCACTTTTTACATCAAACAAAATCAACAAAATTTATAAATTTTTCTGTCAAAAACATATGTATCGATAAAAATGTTTATTTACTTACTTTTCTTTCTCTTCCGACATTTTTCTTACTTTTTTACCGGCGAATCAACAGCGCATCAGGTATTTCTGTGATGTTTTAAGGACAAAAACGGATTTTCAATTGATTAAATGCAATGTGCTAAAACTTTAAGCAGTTTCGAACATTTTCGCACTAAAGACCAATTCAATAACGAAGAGAACTATACAAATTTTATTTATCCGAGGAAGATTGCTATATTGCCGTTTTGACAATATCTTTAAATGATTTTAATAGCCGCGAGGGCTGAGGAATATGATTTAGCTAGAAGTAGCAATTCAGTGTTGCACTGAGCTCTGGTTCGAATCCTTAAGAGACTGCAACATTTTATTTTTAACTATTCAGCAATTATTATTGTGACTAAAAAACAAAATTTGTTTGACTAAATTAAGAACGCCTATTTCTCAACGCGTGCTAAGTAAGTTCAATTTATTTCACGCAAATCCGTTTTGGAAAAACATTTTCAACAGTTGGGGCTGTATGCACTTTCGCTGCAAGCAATTCAGACTGAAAGACAGAAGAAACGCTATTGTACCGACAGAAAAATAAATTTTTGCTTTTTATTTTTGAATTGAAATTAAAAAAAGAAGAAACAAAACATACGTACAGCTACTATATAATTATTAAACAAAAAAATAAGAGTTTTCCTTCAAAATATTTCCGTCCACCCTCTTGCATTGCCTAAAGAAACCTGCAGTAGCTCACAGGAGTCTCTGACTAATAGAATTCAAGCCCAGATGCAGATGATTTACCTTCAACATCTGCACGCGGAGAATTCCATTTGATTACATCAATTATCTCAAGCACTATCGGAAACGGGTATCGCACAGAACATGTATACATGTAGTATTAGCTACCCATTCCCTAGCTACGATATTATTGAATGGCGGTTGCTTGCATTAAGGGTCAAAAGTCTGTCTAAACGGGCGGCGGCAGCGGCGTTGGTTCGCCGCATTTGTTGTGTGGAAGTTTATTTTGATTCAGATATTGTATTTGTGTTTGTAAAGTTTTAGCTGGTTCCAAACTCGTTAAATATTCGGCTATTTGTTTCTTTGTTTGTTTTCTTTGTAATTTATGTGGTTGCATTGTAGATGAGCCCCAGGAACACTTGCGGTCCCTCATGTACGGAGAACAATTTCAGACCCACGGCGTCCAGCCTTCGTAGAGGACGGCCAAGTTGTCGGGATTTGTCGCCTCGCGTATCATGTAGTCAACTTGTTCCGGAATCGTGCAGCGACGATTTGGATCTGGATCTCTGCCCTCAAGTTTCATGCGGATTCTCTTCCAAACTGATACTGCGTATGCATTACGCTTTTGTTCACGTTGGTTGCCTGAAAAGAAAAAAGGAAAAACTATACGCTCGCTCTACAAGTAATTGGAGTGAATATACCTTTCTTTGGATCATTTGCCAGTGAGCCGCTGACATTTCGCCGGTCCATTGCATCGGCATGGCAGTCTTCAACCAGCTCAATGAGATCTGTATGATTTTGCTCCACATCGCGTATCAAATCGTTGGCTTGCTCAAACAACTGACGAACGTTGGCCTCGGCAAAGTCTCTGCAGAGTATCTTCATGTTGAGGTCGTTCAGCTGAGCAAAAAACTGTCTGTAGATGTTTTGGAATTCACGTACTCGCGCTGCACATTGGTTCTCACCACTGTTGTCCACCTTCGAGAATAGCTTCAGTAAGTGTCGAATATCAATTCGCAGTTGGGTATCCATCAGCGATTGCAGATCGCTAGAGCAGGAGAATACCTGTTCCTGAATATTTTGCGCGCTTTTCTCTAAGTCGGAGATTTGCTTGTGCACTGCATACGTCATCTCGTCGAGTAGCCCTGATATATTATCAATCCAACATTGGTCGACGACTCCCTCCGGATCGAGAAGCTGCACAATGGATTGCTCTGTGGGGGTTATTATCGCCGCCATCCGCCGTTCAGCTGCAAATGTCTCCTCCCACTGCGTAACAGCAGATAAAAATATACTGTCCATCTTGGTCTGGTTCTGGGGGTTCGCTTGAAGAAGCTCCAGTTGTACGATAACCGAGGAGTACTCAATCAACTTATTGGCCATTTGTGTATGCATTATGAATTTTTCCTTTTGCGCCCGGGAAATGTCATCGAATTTCTCCTTTATATTGACCATGTTCGGGTTGGCTCCTGCAGCCCACTTCAGCCGCTGCTCTATGGCACTTGTGTTATCATCGATTTCAGCTTGGATCTTCTCCATCGTTATCTTCCAAACGGACAGACTTTGCTTGCTACTTTGCAAGTTGGTTAGGATTTGCTTTCTCGTGATTATATGCTCTAACGAGGAAGAGCGTTCCAGTAGATGTGTTTCATTTGCCCAATAATGCGCCGAAGCAACCAGAATAGTTTCAGCCACATACTCAATAGTCTGCTGCACTTGTAGCTCCAAGAGATTCCTGCTACTCTTGCGCTGCTCGTAGAGCAATCCCGATATCACTACGGTTTTGGCTGCCTTAAAGTATTCTTCAAACTCGTGCGTGTCATTCAAGATAGACGAATATCTAGAACTCAACTCGTCTATCATAAGTGCTCCAACCAACGAAGCCACTCCATTTATGACGTTCCTCTGTACAACATTGATGAATTCCCAAATTACCATCCCTACGTGTCTGATATCGTAGGGCCTGTCCAGGTCACTATGCAATAGAGATTGAGCATGTGCTTTGGCGGCGGCGAAAAATTCCACCAGCGCCATAATTTTATTGCGCTCAAAGAAGTCCCTCTCGGCATCGAGCAAGCGTGATACAATTTCTTTGAATTTACTGTTTGAGGAGCGCGAGTAGAACGACTTCCACTCAGTTGCCGTTTTCAATTGATTCACCGCCTCATTCAAGGTTCTCTCGCAACTAGCAAAATATGTTTCAATCTCACTAAGAACAAAGTGAAGGTGAGGGTTTTTGCAGCTGGCATTAGCGTTCCGGAAGCAAACATCTTGATTTTGCTTAATAGATGTGATCTTGTCTAGGGTTTTTTGCAAACCCTCGTCATCGTCCACCATAAAGAGTTTAACAACTGCAGACGGTAACTTATTGTGGACTGCAAATTGTAGTTTTCTGAATGACAATAAAGCTGTTTTTACGCTTTTCAGAATGGCCCACATATTTGGCGACAGTTCGAAGGTGGTCTTTGCCATGCTTTGCAGGTATTGTACGTAGTTCAGCTGATAGTCGAGAACTTCCACAGCCGTTGTCTCGACAGCATACATTTCGTCATTAGACTCCTTGACTTGCTGTATAGTTGCGAATTGAAGAGCTTGCTGAGCTCGATTGCCCAAGCTCAAAAAGAGCTTTCGATTCTCAGCAGGTGATTCCGGATCCTAAAAGAAAACGTACATCCAAATTAAAATAGTTCAATGATTCAAAGAGTTTACTTACTTTAACCATCTTTTCCGCATATAGGTTTCTCAGCTTATAACTGGCCTCACTCCATACCTGCTTGAGTTTTATTGCGTAGGCCACAACTTGGTCCTCAATTACCGGCGAGCTTCTTTTGACTAGATCCTCACTTACAAGAGCTTGGAGCTCTTCCTTAATTTGACTTGGCTCCTTTTTACCGCTGAGCAGTTCACGATACCACGACTCATATTTGACCAATCGAGATTGGCGTATCTTCGAGCGCGGATAGAAACCCATGATCTGTCCATATTCAATGGTGGCATCCACACAGATGCTTGCAGCCTTTTCCTGTTGCTGCAGAGTATTGTCCATCTCTTTGCGGGCAAAGTCGGACTTCCCATATAAAATGTTCTGGGCACTATTCTCTAGGAGATCTTTCACAATGTCAAACTCATTGTTTGGCTTAGTCCGCTCGATCGCGTTCAGTTGATCTCTTAACTCTTTCAGTGTCCTGTCATCACCACCAAGCAGCGTTTCAAAGTACACGGTATTACTTGTTTTCAAGTCCTTCTCGTATGCAACTATGGTGGCCTTCACCGTAGCAAAGTCATCGGCTGACTTCTTGTAAGCGCTGTATCGCTGTGATATCGTATTCAATGCATGGCTGCCCATTGCGCTTCCCAGCGTTTCCAGTTCTCGAATCATTGCCAGTTGTTTTGTTAAGGCATCACGTTCCATTTCGGCTTGGCTTATGCTTTGACGACTATTTTCGAGCTCCTTCAGAGAATTTAGAGCTTGTTGCAGTTTGCAGATCACTTCGTCCCTAGAAGAACAGAAACCATAGATGTCAAGGAGTCAATGGAAATTTATGCACTGCTTACCTATATTGCATCCAGTAGGGTTTGATTTCTGTAAAGCGAGCAAGAATCGTATTCTTTGTTACCTCGGTCTCGGTTTTCTTGTTGTCATCTGATTTCTTCTTCTTTTTGCAGTCCTCTGAATTGCTGGCTGCCGACGTTGCTTTCAGCGCAGCAATTTTGGCAGCCGCTGCTGGTGCTGTCGACCGAGTGATAGTAGTGGTGCCATCGTCGCCCACTGCCCAGTCAACAAGCGGATCGTACACAAATGCTTCCAAAAGAGTAAGTAACGTTTCCCTTTCCTTTCGCAAAGTTTTAAGGACATGCTCACAACCCAAGCGGAATGCACCCTACAAAAATAAAGGGGAATTCACTTTGAGGACTAAAAACTCAACAGAATGTGACTATGTAACATACAAATATGGTTATGACAAACAATCTGAGGCATAGAGACAGAGAATGCATATCAAACTATGCAAATCGAATGCTGCTGAGAGTTTTAGTGGAGCAGCGGGCTTTATTTGTAACCTACTTGTAACAGTCTTACGTGGAAAATATAGAACGGAGAGCATACGGATGTCAGATGGGAAACTCGTCCGTTTGTGCAGGACGACGATGAATAATACACGCTGCTCCATCAAGGTCCGTAGACAGCTCACCGAGACCTGCGGTGTCAAAAAAGGATTTAAACAAGGCGATTACTTCTTCTACATCGTTTTTGAAAGAATGGTGGAAAATTCAAACGTCAACACCCAGAGGCATGATCTTTCAGAATTCCGTCCAAATATACCCATGACATTGACATAATCGGCAGAACGCAGCGTGATGTCAATGGCGCATTCGTGAGTATTGAGACTGAGGCAGCGAAGAAAACATTTGGCGGTCAATGAGGGCAAGACAAAGTTTATTCTGTCAACAAGAAAGGAGAACCAACTGCGACTTTTCGTCCCCATAGCCAGATATAATATTGGGGATCTTGTTTTGAACTCAGACAATGCCATGAAATTAAACGGAGAATAACTCTTGCCGTTTGCCAATCGCTGTCTCTTCGGGCTAAGTAGCAAAGCTTTCTCTACAACAACTTAATTTTTTAAGACCCTAATCATCTTAGTCCTGATCTATGACGCAGAGGCAGGGACTCAAAAGCGGATGAGGTCACTCTTGGTTGTTTCGAGATGAAAATTCTTTAAGTCACAAATGACCAGGCACCAAAGTGGGCCCATCGCCAACCTAAACCAATTCCCCGAATCTTTCAACTTTTACAGAATTTAAGTACATGGCCTCAATATTGTTTGAGGAACCTACCTCCTCTAAGTTATTAAAAAAGTACCTGCCGAGGTGCTTCCCTCTGCTCCGAGCAATTACTTCATATTCACATAGAAGTTGGGAGATGTCTTCCGTAACTTATAGGTACCTGCATATATCCGTATTAGCTAAGCATAGTCTCATGGCATGCTTCCTCAGAAGGCAGTGCCCAGAGAGTATTCCTATCGTAACTTTAACTTTGTCCTACTGAGATTGATTAATTCGTCAGATTTTGTCTGATTTAAAACGGTCCACATTTGAAACGCTGTGTCTTTCTAGATGTGACCATCTTGTGGCTGCTTTATTGAAGGTTTTTTTTCGAAAAAAAATCCTAGCAATGGCTGTAGCTGGTCTTATACCCTGATAATTGTATTAAGTGGGAGCTCCAAATGGCCAGAACGTCGGCATTTTCATTGTTCTCAATATTAATGCCCATAGTTACCCAGCACAACCTGACACGGTTCTGCGAGCATAATGCCTTGAGCATTGTGCGGCAATTCCTGTCTAGTTGAGGCTTGGCTATCAATGTAAATGGCGAGATTCTTATTGGATATATCGACCTCATCTCAAGTATCTCGGTGGCACATATAAGTGGACGGGGACCTTATCCAACTTAGCGTGAGAAACTTGGTTGTGGCGCAAGTCCACCCCGGATTGTAGCGCCACCTTTAGCAATTAAGCGTGAATGCAGATATATTAGACAAACAAAGCGAGCGGCTGCATTCGCAAAAAACCGACAGAACCGATCATGCATCCCTTAACCTATCGAGAATTTATTTTTAAGCCAATATTAATTGGCATCTATGCCAAGAAACAATCAGAATCGATAGCTGGTCACAAACGTGATGCGATAGCGAGTGGTGGATCAATAGGTTTGAGCCTTTACTTTTATGGTAAGAATGTAAAAGACTGTCAAAATGGCAGTGGTGTGGATAAATTCTCTCATGTCAAATAGGACAACAAATTTCAAATCAGCTGTTAATTGTAAGGTGAATGACCGCATTCAAGAATCTAGTTATCTTAAGTTGACTAGATTGGTCTCGATGAGATGTAACCTTAACGCAAAAACTAAATTGATCGGGAACGTCACTTTTCCTACGTCAGCCACATATGCGAAATGTCAACTTAGTACTCAGTCGCGAATTTCTTGACTAGATTCGTCGGCTACCCCTCCATAAACGTCAACTGAAACAGCTGCTCCGATTTCCCCCAATCAAAACCGAAATACATCTAGCCAGAGAGCTGTCAGACTTACTAATGTCGTTTTCCATTGGTTTCACTCGGGGATCCACTCATTCTGAAATCCAATGGAACAACAAAACAGCTTCTGAAAGAATCCACAATAGGATTGGTGAAATGCCAAAATATAATCTACGGCTGCTGTCAGCTGACTTGTATAAAATACATAAATTACACTTGTGTGAGTGCTTCTTGAGTGGATTCTGACTTCAAATCGAGAAGCGAAATTATCTTCTCAGAATCACCAGAAGAGTATTTTTTGTGCCAATGGAACAGTTTCAGAAGTGATTTTTTTCAATTCCGGACTCTCCCGGACGCTTCTTTTTGCCCAATGGAAAACGACATAAACTAGATACTTGAACGTCCCCAATGACAGCTTTCTCAATTCTTACACCAAGAAATGTGTTGAGTAAAAATTCGTAAGATTCTCAATGGAGGGGTAATATCTCCATCATCATCAGAACGATCTGAGTACGCTCGGTTCAGAGCGCGCTCATAATGCTCGAGCTCGGTTCAGAGCTCAGCTCTGAACTAAAAAAGAAAAACGCCTCTTATATCTCCAAGTATGCGGAACTTTTTGTCCCATCGTGGGCGCTATGTTAACCCGACTTGTAAGTGTGACATGACTAAATCACATGGCACAACATTCTAATCGCGATGCACTGAGATTAGATTTGCTTTCATTAGTGCAAGTACCAATTATGCAGGAAACGATTTGCTTCTATCTCTTTGATATACATGCACTGAGCTCTATGTTCAAGGATAACATGACTCGACCATTTGTAATCTTCCACAAAATCACAGGTTTGCAAATAAAGATACAAGCTATACGCGCAAAACAATTAATTAGCTTGCTCTAAAAGACACTCTCTACCGCAAATCAACAAAAACATGATAATATCGATGCGTACACAAAACAAATAAATAATAAAAAAAACCGATATTAATAAAACGTACTACAAGCGCAAAAGCGATAAAATTCAATCCGATGCACTCATAAAATTGTAACTACATGTAGCAGCGCTTTTGGTGCTCTGCTGGAACGGAGTTATAAATCTTATCGTGGGTCAATATTACACCTATACGCGCTAGTATTGTATCTGTACGGTGTACGACCATTCCCAAAATAGCATTATTACCCCAGGAACAATTTGTTTTCAATAAATACATAATGCAAAAGTTTTATAACGATAAGGGGCACAGTTTACCATCGCATTGCAATTAACCACTCAACACGCCGTGCCGCATCCCCTCGCATAAAAGCGACTGTCGCCGACACAAATTGTCACAGGTACGACCGAAGATGGATTGTCGAAATCCATTTGCAATCCGGAGTCGTTTGAGAGTGGAGCGGTTTCCTTTGTCAATGAACTGTGGCGGGTTTTTGTTCTCGCTGTACTTTTCCAACTTGTCAGTACGTCAATTGTTGGATTTGTTGTCACTAGATTCGGTAGTGTACGGGACAGTATGCAGTCTTAGATAGTTGGCCACCAAAATGGATATCGGTCGTAAAGAATATCTTGGTGAGGAAACTGAGAAAAATGATGGGCTTCATCGCCCAGCGGACGCTGTTGTGTTTGACTTCGATATAATTTTGTGGCTTGTGGTAAACATTCTGATGATGGTATTTATTGTTGGCGGCAACTTGCTGACCATTTGTGCAGTTCGGATTTGTCGTCGACTCCGTGGGGTCACTTCAAATCTGTTCATAATGTCGCTCGCGGTATCGGATATGATTGTCGGATTGACGCTGCCCTATCACATGGCATTTTACATGGGCTCGAATATCGGCCAGTCGCACGGGCTGTGCCTGCTTCGATTCTATATAATAATATTCGCGTGCTGCATATCGGTATGGAACTTGATTTCGATTGCCGCAGATCGATACATTGCGATTTTGATGCCGTTGCAGTACAAAAGGTGGGTGAGATCGACTGTATTTCATAGTAAATGTTCTTATGCATACATATTTTGCACACAGATTGATGACGAGACGTGTGGCAATGTTAATAATTGCAACCGGCTGGATTGTGGGCACTTTACTAGCTTGTATTCCAGTGTTTTGGAATCATTGGAATACTGCAGTTAGTTGTGAGTTTTATGAAGTCCTTCCCACCTTGTACTTGGCTGGGATTATAACGCCAAGTTTCATCATCATTTGGATTTGTATGTTGCTGGTCTATGTGAAAATTTGGCAGGAGGCATCTAAGCAGGCTAAAGAGCTGCGGAAGATACTGTGCAGCAAAGACGCGCCGTCGGACTGGAAATCTGCACAGGTAAGCGCAATGAATTGTTATGTGAATGTGGCTTATATTTGTTATTCGGATCATACTAACTGCCGATCGTGTTTAGAGTTGTGCCGGTTTAACAGGCCGAAAAAGACGGTCTCGAGTTACTCAGGGTGTGGTAGATTTAACATTTATAAAAATAAGTAAACATATTTAGTGATCGGCAGTTACTCAATCGGGACGTTCGGATACCAACTTCATGTAGAGCTCCAACTAGATTTGTCTGGACTAGGTATACGAATGGCGTTGACTAGTAAAAGACTATTCATACGAGAGCGAATTGTGAACTGCGAACAATCGAATATTCGTAGTTTCTGACACTTCATTCAGTTGAGAACATTTAGTCGTAGTTCCATATACATACTAAATATGGACTGCTAGTAAAATATCATTTTCATATACTTCAGTGAGAAAATATGTCCCAAAACAGCACAGGCGCTACTGTTTTACAGCGGATTAGCAAAGAAGCACATGCCGCCGTCAAGTTTAAATTTCCATGGTAACGTAAGCAAAAAAGCGACATTTTTAAAAAAAATAGGTTCGTTTCCATAGAAACATGTAAGAGAAAGGTGACATCTTGTCCGAAGAGATTCATTTCCATAGTTACAAAAGAGCGTCACCCATTGAAAAGAAGCAAAGCTACAAAGAGTGATACCAAATTAATTCGAATAAACTAAAAAAAAAAACCTATAGGTATCATCCATGTATCGTTCAATCGCACTAATACTTATATATCGCGGGAGGTTAATCTTCGGTGAAATTGAAGTTAGTCCAGTATTCAATCGACCTATTTCTTTTTAACTACATCCCACTGAATGTGCTTCCTTATAGCCATTTAATCCATCATGTCATGAGATAGTTTCTTATTTTTTCTTTCTTTCGATGTAGCTATGGACGTAGAATACATCCACAGACTTTTTAATGAATCCAGCCGTCACTTCAGTTTTGGAGTACCATGATCTAAGTGTGAACAACTATCTATACAAAGATAATAAATAAAGGTACCCTAGGATTAGCTTATTACAACCATTCGTATTGTGTTTTTATTTTTGTGACAAGTGGAAGGGACCATTAATTATTTTATGCAGCTTATTTATTTTAGTCCGAACGGCTGAATTACGAATCTCTTTCAAGACAGTTAAACTCTAGGACAGATATGCATGATATGCATCAGCTAAGCAGAGAAAAGTAGGATTTTCAGCAACGCAACACAGTAGTTGTTGCAATTGCGTGCTCAAAAATCCTAGTTTACTTTGCTTTTCTAAGATCATCAAAGCTCAAAAAAACACGCCTAATGTCGTATCGAAATTATGGTAGTTTAAATTGTTTAAATAGATGAAAGTAATAAATTTGTTTAAAAAATCGTATTGTAATACATTTATTGCCCCATAAATGTGGGAGTTGGTTATCCCAGAATAAAGAAAAACTATTGTTTAAATTTGAATTGATAATTTATTAAAAAATGAATCTGGGTCGCTTCAACTACTCCGTTCAACGTTTGGTGACGATTGATGTGTCGTCTGTTCCTCAGTACAGTTGGTTGCTGTTCGTACTCTATGTGTTAGTGAGGAGGTTATTTACCTACTGTCACGTTGCGTTCGTCTTGTGTGTCATGTACATTGTCTTTCGTCCGTAGGTTAATGTCTGTCTGTCTGGCCCTATCCCACGTAAATTGTACAGCTTTCGTATATTGATAGCGAATGAGTTTTTTCTGTTGTTTTACATTTTTTTCTTTTTTTAAATATTATGCAATATCTACCACTTTTGCATATTTTTCATTCAGCAGAGTTTTTGGGGCAGTTTTACAAATTTTCGAATGCCCTTTTGGATAGATTCATAGCCCTGGAAGTTGTACTATAAGTGTCAAACGTTGCCTTGTTTTAAAAGGCTGCACAGTCGGATGAAATCCCCTCCGAATTTTACAAATAAAGAACAGGGGAGCTTTTGAATATGCTTACCTACTTGTTCAACTTATAAGACGAAATGTTTTCTCAGATTTGTTCTCTTCAAAGTATTTTTCAATTCCTCATACTAATAATGAAGCCCATAAAACCTAATTTATTTCTGATTCTTTTATTTCGTTTTCAATTTATTCCGCTCTGTACCAAGAGCAAGAGCGCTAGCGCTAATATTGGAACCAACGCGAAGTTGGCTACTAGCAGTCCATATAAAATAAGTCTATGGCAGTCCATATCAGAGACAATACTGAGACCACCAACTCCGACCGATTTCCCGTTACTTAGCCAACAAGCTATATTTTTATGGGGTGGCAAATGCGAAGTGCGCTTGTATTGTTACATAGAAATTCGTATTGACAAATGTCACGTAACTTCAAAAATTCCGACTCACCAACACGCTCGCACCTTGCATATGCCACTTCCGCTGTGGGCAAAGTTGCTGCCAGCGTTCATAGAATTTTATCCGTTAAATTTTAAATTATTCGTTACGTTTGGATAACATTTTCTTTCATGGGTAAGTGTACATTTGCTTAAAATATTAATGAAAAATGAACAATGTAGATTGGTTGAAGGAAAATGCAAACATTTTGAGCAAATTTTCTTAAGTTATCTAAGAAAAATTTACACATGAAATCGAAGTTAATGATATTCAAAAGCAGAACATACGTAACCATATTTGTCATAATAAGTTTCTTGAATATAGAACATCTCATTTAGCTAGTTTTATTAACCAAATAAATCAAATTATTCGCCTTTTAACAATATATAATTACTAACCAATGGCATTCAGTAATGTAAAAATGTGGTATTCCCGAACTCTAGCACATTTCCCCACGGTTGCCGAGATTGGCAGCACTTATTTTTGTATTTTTTGTATGTTTTTGCATGTCACACGGATTCTTAATTGACACAACACCGATAGGAAAACAAAATGGCGACTGAGGGGCCCAGCGGCAAGAGGATTGTGAGTTGGAGGTCTCAGTATGATTTGTCTCTGGTCCATATACCTAGTCCAGCCATAAATTCTGTTACAAATATATAGCGGCATAAAAAAAAAGTAGTGAACATTTTGAATTGTTTTTTTTTCTGCAATTATTAGATAATAATATTGGTAATTTATAAAAAAATACATCACTCAAAATGACCACCGTTTGCCTTAACACAAGCTCTCAAACGGGTTGGCCATTGAGCTATTGCGGCACGTACTGTTTCCATGGATATCGTTGACGCTGCCACGGTCAACGATTTTTTTACCTCTACAAATTTCTGTGGTTTGTTTGGCAAACCTTGTTCTCTAATTCTGACTATATACTATAATCCAATGGGTTCAGATCTTGACTTCCCGACGGCCAATCCTCAGCGGCTATAAAAGCAGGAATATTGACCCTGAACCACTCCTGCGTATTTTGGCTTTCTACGCCGGAGCAGTATTTTTGAAAGACCCATCTTTCTTCAGTAAAAAGAGCATTTGTTAGCGTCTTTACAACACCCTCTAGCATATCTTGCTGATAGACTTTTCTACCTGTTTTGACACCTTTTTCACAGAAATGGAGAGATGTGAAACCTTGGTGAGAGAACATGCACCAAAACGAAAGCGGGATGATGGCCACGCTGAACCCTTTGAATCACTTTTTTCGCTTCCTTTGATGACAAAGCATGAACTCTATCATTTTGTTTGTTAAAAACTTCTTCCATGGTAAACATTTTTTCATCCGTAAAAAGAAAGTTTTCATGCCCTATTTTCGCGTGCCACAGCAAGAGTCTCTTGCATCTCTCCGCCCTAATTTTTTTTAGTAGAGGAGTTAAAAGATGGCCTGTTGATAAGATAGGCTTTCATGTGAAGATCACCCCGAACTACCTTAGGCATCGATCTGGCGGATATGTTCAATTCGCTGGACATGATCTTCTGCTTCCGAAGGAGATTACTTCGAATACGTTCAGTCGTTTACTACCGCACTCGTACGTGCGACGCGTGGGCGACCACCTCTTTGACTGTCCTCCACTTCCGACAATTCACTGATTCGACCAATAGTTCGATAAACGAACATTCTCGATATTCCGAGAAGTTTTAGCAAACTGAAGATTTGGCCAGCACTCTTTCCGCTCTTATGTAACGCTATAACCGCGATTCTGTTTTCTTTAGCACCCCACTCCATGTTAATTGACTGCAAGCTGAAACCAAACTGGCTTCTATTCATTAGTTAACAGTGCACATGTTACGAAAAAAAAGTGAACGGGTCTATTCCAAGTGGATATTTTAAGAGATAGGCGCTGTTAACTGTGTTACAGAATTTATGTCAGTACAAGGGATAGTATGTAAATGGTTCGCACATTAGTGCACCAGATATGTCAAAATTAAACTGGAAGAAACAAAATTCCAGCAAATCATTAGTTAAATCTCATTAGCCGCGCAAAATCAGCTGGTTATCGATTTTTAGGGTAAACTAACCAAACCGCTGATTATCTGGTTAATATTTTGCGGAACAAACACATTCGATGGTTACCAGCTGGAATATTCGATGATTTAAGATAACGACGATTGAACAAACCGGTCCGGAAAAAGTAGATATCCAGACATTTCCATTTTGTTGAGGGTCACTTCACCCACATATAACTTTTTGAAATGTCTAAATTATGACGGTTTAGTCAGTGATTTAACATCTACTGAACTGTCATATTTTCATCAATTATTTTTTATACAAAATACTCTTTTTCTTCCTTTCAGGTTGTACTTCTTATCATGGGCGGTTTCACAATATGCTGGTTACCCTATTTCGTCGTGGCATGTAAACAAATTACGAGTGCATACGCGTTCGGCACTTGTCCGGTATTATACAAAATAGTATTTGCATTGGCCATGAGCAATTCCGGATTGAATCCTTTAATATACGCATGGAAGAACCAGAACTTTCGACAATCATTTGCTCTTTTACTACGTTGCAAGAGTCCGAACGGCGTCAATACCAGCGAATATAGTGTACGTGCGCATTGCCAGCGAAACGTGTCTGTCATCCGAGCACCAGCGACAGCAGAAACACAATTCGATTCTGTGCCAACAAGCAGTCTGGGAGGAGTGATTCACACACAGGAACCCACGTCTAACACGGTGTGTTGTGGTCCAAACGGACAGATTGGGAGTGAACTCAGCGCTGCGCAACTTCTTTATCGGATGGAAGCAAATCGGAATGCACTACCAATGCTGGCCAATGAATCGTATGCGTCGCGCGGCATCCTATGTTCGCCATGTGAAATTTGCAAACTTGTAATGGGAAAGAGAACCAAACTGGGCGACCATATCAAAGGATCCCTCGCCGCACCATGGAAATGCGGAGAATATAATCAATACATCGTAAGCGCTGTCAAATGTAGATGGTAAAATATGTACGCACTGTAAATGCGTTTCTTTTGCGCAATAAATGCATGCAGACATTTTATGGAAGGGTTATGCTTTTCAATCAGTTGGAGAATGTGCCAAGTTTAAGGATCCAAACAGCTCTGGATCATATTTTTTCTTCACAACTTTTCGGACACCGAACGTGATGCCAGACAAATTGATATATCCTCTGTTCGACTGTACTAAATTGCTTACTAGGTCTAAGACTCACCTCGATTCCGGTCACGCCCAGTGCTTCCTCCAAGTTGGCCGTCATACGGAAGGGAACCTTTTCGGGGACTCGCAACGTCTTGCCCTTTTCAAAGCAAACGTTGTAGTCGATATGCACAATCTCGCCGGTAGTCAGCTTCACCAAAACGTTGTCCAAATGTCGATCGCCCAGCCCAATGACATATCCAATCACAGACATAACAGCCACCGACAGCGAATACTTGCGAATCGAAGCACGCCATGTTGCACAGTTATCGCTGTGACACCACAGTTCCTTGGCCAGCAGGTCACGAGGCGTCTCTTTCGACAATTCGTCCAGCACCTGCCGCAGTGTCGCTAATGGCCACGTCTTTCGACTATCAGTCACTTTTATATTCTTCTCTGCTAGCAACGGACTCAGCTTGCTGTAGAACATTTCCGAAGGTCTGGTTACGGCCGTGCCATGACGGTCTTTGATGGCCGCCTCCCGCTGTTGCCATTTCTTGTAGATGCCAAACAGTGGTGTTACACCGTCGACCCAACTGATTAGGCCCGATTGGGGTCCGAGGGGAATCACAGAGTAGTGATGCGCCCGATACACATTCGTATTGGTGCGGGCCATCATGGAGTTGGAAATCGAAAGGAATTGCATGATGCGTTCATCCAAATGGAGATCTTCCAAGCCCTTGAACAGGTAGGTGTACTTCTTGCCATTGCTGCCGAAGAACGCCAATTTCTTGGGCTTGGTTTTCGTTGGCAGTATATACACCGTGGTGTCAACAGCTTTTATGAATATCGGTTCGTTTTCGGTCGTTTCGACGCCTGGCATCGAGATGGCGGTGTTCCGCATGTTCGCCAGTACTGGACTAATGTCGACCATCTTGAGCGACGACTGAGAAGTCTTTTGCAAACGCTGCTGAAAGATTGTGTAGAGTTGTTTGAGTTTCTGCCACGATTCGTTGATCTTAGTTAGGTTGAGCGGCTTGTTCAGTTCGTCAATGGTGCTCTCGATGATGCTGGAGTACTTCTCTTGGAACATTTTCTCATATTTTGTCTCGGCTGGCTTGGATGTTACGGCAAATAATTTCTTCAGGTCATCAGCGATGTGTGTCATGAGGATTGTATGTTTCGCATCCAAACTGGCGTAGTTCTGGGTGGCCGAGCTCTTTTTGGCTTCCAGCTCTAGAGCGTTGAACAGATGAGAGTACTCGTTGTACAACTGGGCAAGCGAGTGTATCCAGAATTCGTCCCACAACAGAGTTACACGCTTCAGTTCGCGCACGAGCAGTTGCACCTGCTGCACAGTTTCCGGAGCTTGATTCGACAGAGTAGTGAGCAACGAGTTGAAGCAGTACGTGAGCGGATTCACGTCATCCGATGTGGAGTTCTCGTCCTTTTTGTGCTCTTGAAAGGCGCCCACAACGGCTGGGAATATGATCAGGTGCGGGGTGTCTTCGGCCACGCGGCACAATAGTTCGGATACACGCTTCCTCACATACGGTTCGTGATGGTTGAGTCGGCTGAACAGCTGCGGCACTATTACTTTCCACGGACGTGTTGGAGTAAAGCTGAGACCGTCCTCCAGCACTTCCTGCAGACCGAGCGCGTGCTTTACCACTAACCGCAACAAGCGCAGCGTAGCTGTGACTAGAGAACAATCGCCAGACTTGGCGTCATGGTTGGACGACAGGCTGAGGTATTTGAAATAGGCTTCGGCTGCCATTTCGTAGTACACGTATACGCTCTTGTGGGCCTGCCTCCATATCTGTATGATCGACATTATCAAGTTTACGGGCTTGTCTTTAAGGATAGGAATTTTTCGCAATTGATTCTCTATCAGCTCCGTTGAGCTGATCTCATTCGACTCGATCTCCTCATCCTCTGTCGCCGTGACTTGGTGCTTGTTCAGTACAAGCACTATGGCCGCAACATCGTCGTCGGTTATGAACGCATTGTACTCTTTGATTAACTCTATGTCGCGCGGCGATAGGCCGGCTTTGTCACCATTATCTTCCGCCTTTGCTTCGACTAGCTTCTTGCCCCATCTGTAGCACCAGTTGCCAAATGCCGACCATGACCTGCCGGAGTGATCGCACTGCAGGACACTTGCTTGGATCAGCTTTCCCACCGCCATGTCGATGGGCGGTATCATTTCGTTGAAATCCTCATCGGGGTGACCTGCAAAGGACATTTGTTAGGCTAGACTCTCACCTATACTGGGATACTCACCTGATATGTCAGGAACGCTTATCAACAGCCGATGCAAGTGCTGCTGATTCTTGCCATCCACAAGAAAGTCATCAGAGAACTGTTGAGGTAACCACTCGCTGAGTGTTAGCAGCATTCTGGACACTGTCTCAGGGTACTGCGTCGCCTTCTGCGTTGAAACCTGCTCAATCACCTGCAGACAACACGCCGACGCCAATGCAATGGCATCGCTCTGTTGTTCGCCATTTGTGTACATGCATTTTGACATCTCGCCGAGCCCCTGTAGAATTTCTGTATCGCCAATGTCCAGTTTAATCCGGTTGTTCAGCACACCGGCAAAAAGTTCATCGGCATCGTTCCCGAGCCCTTTGGTCTGGAAGAATCGCTCCAGCTCGGATCGGCACAGCGTATGATTGCCATCCTTTCGTGCGACTGCCGCCACGTTCAGGAACATCGAATGTTTTATGTCGCTGCTCTGTCGCCGTGCAAAGAACTGCGCCCAATTGACACACTTTGTTAGGGTGGCCGAGTCCTGGGTTGCACAATGGGCATCGAAGGTGTCACATGAATCGTTTTTATCCAGCAACTTGCACGCTACATGATTGAGTATGGTAAAGTCGTGCAAATGTTCGCTGTGCCGCTTCTTTAGGCTCTCCTGGAGCCCTGCTTTGATTAGTTTGCAAGAAACCGCCGGATCGTTACCTTCGCCACCCAGGGTCAGTGCAGTTAGTGTGCTGCGGACAGAATTCAGCATTTTGTAGCATGAGAAATTGGTGGGCAGCTCATTGTTGCTGGTTTCGACATTTTCCCATTTGGACAGCTCCAGAACGGAGATATCGGCGTTATAATCGTGGTATAGGTTCTCCATCACTTCCAATTGGCTTGGACTCATTCCGAAAACCGGCAGCGTCTCCCTTTTATTGGACTGCTGGTCGCCAAGCGTGTCCTTCAGCTTACCCCACTGGTTTGTAAAATACAAGCAATCAAACAGCTGGTCATTTAAAAACTCCCTCATGTGCGTATCGATTTTCTCATCGCTCGCTATCACATTTGCATAGCCTTCGGCGGCGAGTTCTCTGCGTCCAGACGCGTGCTCTGATGCGAACTTTATCCACTGGTAACGTTTGCCTGCCTTGAGCTTAATCCACACATAAAGCCCTTGCAGTGAGTCGGGTTCTTTGCACTTGAGTAGGGCCCATACAAGCGACATAACAGTGTGATCAAAGATCATGTCATTGGTTTTTCCGGACGCGATAAGGCTCCTCAGCATCGCCTCCGAATAACGGATCACCATCTGGGGTTCCATGCAATGAATGGCAATTAGGTTGGCAGCCGTGCGTATCCTGTTGAACCACTCTCTGCAGGTGGGGGTGTTCACCCGGAAGAATGTTTTTGCTGGCTTTTCCGGCGCCTGCAGCGCAAAGGCTGTCCCATCAGCGGCATTGTAAATGCATTTCTCCAGACATTCAAGGAATCCCAAGAGAATTCGAGCGTTATTTTCGTTTGCAACCAACTCGGATGCACTCTGCACCTTGTCGACATCTTTCAGCGCCAACACTCGTGCGTACTTCATAATAAGCGATTCAATTTTCAAGAATGTGTCTTGTGGCTTACCGAGCTTAGTCCTTAGTTTATTCCTCACACAGTATCTCGCCGCTTCCCACTGTACCCATGAAGTTAGCATGTTCCAGTTGCCCAAGGTGGTTCGATAGAAGTCCCCTGCTCTCTCGCGCATCTCGGCTACCCAGCATTTTGGAAAGATATCCTTCAGGAAGCTGTCAATTGACTCGCAATCGCTGTTCAGTGCGATCTTTTCTACAAACTCGGCGAAATACTTCTCCCTGAGACTTGCTGTCAGTGAAGTTGAGATGTACCACTGCTGCAGCTCATTCGTTTTTATCTGCTTTGCCTCGAAAATGCCGAGTTCTTCGTTTACATTAACCAACGAGACGTTAAGTGGCAGCCGCCCAAATACATTGCAGTAGGCCTCACGCACTTCCTCGTCCCCCGATTGCAGATGGCAAAGGCATGCGTTTCTAATGTGCATCAAGGTATTGTGGTCCAGCGTTTGATAGGCCTGCAGCGTTGCAATGCATTCGGCACACTTAATCGGCTGCAGCATAGACGTCGTGCAGAGACTTTTACAAATCGCAATAAACGCTCTGTTGTTGTTTAAGAGGTCGGCGCTCTCCTTACATTCACCGAGCAGATTGTTCACCCAGACGAGTATGATGTTGAGATTTGTTTCGGAAAGGCGGCTGCCATGGGATAGAATCTCAGACAGGAACTTTAGTATGCGGCTGAAATTTTCCGATGTGGGACTTGTCTCATCCAGTGATAGCTTGGCGAACACATTGTCCGTTAGCAATCGGCTGGACATGCGATAATTGTGATTCTTCTGGCAATGCGCAGAGAGTAGGCTGAGCAGCGCCGTGTGCAGAGTCGGGTTGGACGACCAGATCTTCATGTTTGTCGACTGGCAGTTTGTGATGAGGAGCTCCAGAATTGACGGGTTCAGCGCGTACATTCCAATAATGGACGACGTTTGTGTCGCTAAATTTGCAAGCGCCGAAAAGTAAAAAGTCAGCACACTTTCTGCCTGCGCTGGTGTGTACACCGCCGGCACGTCCTCTTCAATTTCACTGTTTATGGAGTAAACAGACAGTTCAATGTCCAGCAGAATATGGCGATACGCCTCCAGCAGTAGTGGAACGTTCTTAATCATTAAAATTTCATGGTATATCTTAACCAACAACTTGAAATTACGATCGTTTTGCGTTAGCTTAGTGCGGGTTAGGAAATTCCCGTCCAATTTCAAGAGCGTCGTTACCAACTGCATCGGAGTATTCGCCTTCAATTGGTTTATTATAGTCAACACCAGGAATAGCAAACTACCAACCAATGTGACATCAAACTTGTCCATGTTGCTGATCTCGATCTGCAGAATGTCCTCGATGTCTTCAATTACCACAACGTCTTCCATTTTGCTGTAGTTGCTGAAGATTAGCGTGAAGAACTCATTCACCGAATACACCGTCTCGCCGCACGAAGTGGCTTTTAAGCTTTGCTTGGCCGCTTTAGTAATCACCACTACTGCGGTTGATAATAGGTTTTTCCCAACAGTGAATGCGACAAATTCTTTTTGGTTTGCAAGCGATTTCATTATAGAATTGAACGCTCCTATAAACGCTCCAACACTGAGTTCAGGCGTTGCCAGTGGCGACTTGTTACTGGAGCATATATCGTCGCATGCTGACTGAATGTCTTCTAGGAATTGTCCCAGCAATCCGAATGTAAAGTCAAGCTTTTTCACAAAGTACTTGGATAGATTTTGCAGAACCGTTGAGCAAAAATGTTTCAACGATTGTGATTGTTCTGTTTCCAAGTGCCAGCCAACGATAATGTCCACAATGTCAGTAAAGTGTTTCTCGAACGCTCGCTTGTAGTGTTTGGAAAATTCGACTATGGTCTCACTCACCGCTATGAAATTATCGACGAGGTCAGCGTTTTCGAGGTACTCCTTCAAAATGATTAGCATCCGCTCGCTGTAGACAGATAGATCTTTGTTTACGGCATCACAACTGCGGAACGGAAAATAGACAAATTGATTAAACTTCAGTGCGAGGGTAAGTTTGAGGCAGAAAACAGAAGGAAGGTTCAAGTGCTTTCAAAAAAAAAAAAGTGTTGTGACAGCTTGATGGAGAAAACAAATTTTTGGCGCGATAGCCTAAAAGCGCTCTCTCAACGAGAAAAGAGCAAGCAAAGGGCGACCTTGAAATGATGAAATATCAAACTTCTCATCTCGCACCAATAAAACTCTCTGCCTAGACCCAGACGACTTTTCAAATTATCCAACTGAAAATAGCTTACCTAAAGGTGGTCTTCAGTGACAGCATTAGGTACTTCTGAATACTCCGGCTGGACGTGTAGTTCTTCACAATATAGTTCTTGTATATTGGGAAATCAGATCGATTCACATACCCAATCAAGCCAAAGATAGTTGCCACATGTCGCAGACACGGCAAAGGCCCCTGTTTTAATATTATTATAATTTGTTCGGCGAGAGTCTCGAACGATCGACATATGTACTGCATGTTTGCCTTATTTCTTACGGCGCTCTCCAATTTTACACACAAATCCAGTGCACTACTGCTGGTATTCTCATCGAGAAGACGACGAAGAATTTTCGAAATACGCATATCGTCATTAAGCAGCTGCATGAATGGAGTTATCTTTTTCCCTCTATTGGCTGAAAAGTAAATCACACATATGAAAAAATGGTAACACATCAAATCGCACAAGGCTGTACAAACCAGAACTGTTGCTTGACCCTGATTGTCGGTATGTATCATCGTGACTATAGCGATCGAAGATTCGAGATGAAAAAGTCCTTTGGTCATCGATTACATCCATTTCAGTGTGTGCTTTATGTTTTCCTTCCTGATTCGGGTACAGAATTTTGCTGTTGTCAGTCATTCTCCAATTATACTGGCCATTAACAACATCGGTCTTCGAGCTTTGTTCAATTGGTTTCCTAAAGTCGTCTATAGTGGTCATGAACTCGGTTGGCAGGGATTCGCTGTTATAGGTATACTCTTCGCTGTGGTTTGACGAGGCCTTGGATATAATACTCTTTTGTGGCACATTCCCATCAGAGTCTGTTTGCATTACAGGCAAATCTCACCAAATACAAACACATGGAGCGCAAATTCGAATTGAAGTTCGAGAAGCAAATCTTCAAATCCAGGTAAATAATAGTATTGTGTTAATTTGCAATGAATGATTCAATGGAAAAAAGGTTTTAAAACTTTATTCGTAATTTATAATCTGCAATTGCAGCGCACTATCCTTTTTTATTTAACAGTTAGCTGTGCCTGTAGTGACAGCCATGAGAATTTGGACGTTTGATGTACTCTACTCCCTACTGTATGGGTGCAAACGCAATGAAATATTTATCCAAATAATCGCGTTCAGTTAAATAAATTTTTTTTAACAATAGGCCTGTTTTTTTGAGCTTCGTTCTCAGCAAAGCAAAGTCAAGTAGGATTTTCAGCACACAATTTACAATTTACAATAGCCGTGTTTTTTTGAGCTTCGTTCTCAGCAAAGCAAAGTAAAGTACGATTTTCAGCACACAAATTACAATAACTACTGCGAGTCTCGAAGTGCCAGGTAGAGTGTGGTTGTTGTAATTGCGTGCTGAAAATCCTACTTTACTTTTCTGTGCTGAGAACGAAGCTAAAAAAAAAACAGGCCTAATAACTACTGCGAGTCTCGAAGTGTCAAGTAGAGCGTAGTTGTTGTAATTGCGTGCGGAAAATCCTACTTTACTTTGCTTTGCTAAGAACGAAGCTCAAAAAAACAAGGCTAATGATGGGCTAATAACATCGTTATAAAGCCTTTTGCAATTAAATGCCTCAGAGAATATATCATTAGCAGTCGAGTTCATTTTAAAATCCCCGGTTCTGCGTGATTCGTATGAAATGGTTAATCGTGTTGCAGATATTTTTAAAAATTGCTGGCCTTTAGCCAAAACTCTCCCAATGGGTTATTTATGTAACCTTTATATTGGTTTGGTATTTCTTTATTCGCAATAACAGATCCTTTTGCCACACAAATAACCTTTTGTTTTTCATATAATGCTTCGTAGTAGTGTTGTTCTCTAGTTATCGTTTTTTGACATCATTTCAACTATTTTGATTCATACGATAGGCCATCGAATTATTGTTCTAGTTATAAATGTCTACGTCTAGATATTTTCGTTGCTCCCGGAGATTTTCAACCACAGGTACTATATCGCCTAAACGTTTTGGAATTAATCGTCTGAGGTTACTCCGTTTTCTAGTTCAATTAAAGCCATTACGTGGAGATAGTCATCCTTTACTTATGAAGTATCTGAAATTATTTAATTTAATGTTTTGGAATTGGAATAGGATATGATTTTGAGCCCAATTGTCGAAGAGAGATACTTATTATATATATTTATTTTATTGAAAGGGCTTCATATCGAAATTCTGTGTAAGGTTTGTGGTAGACCCCATTTTGAACATTGACGAAAGAAAATTGCAGCCAAAAACGTCTGCGAATCCACGAAATGAATTGTTAGTGAATTTGAAAACAATTGCGAAAAATTCCTTCCGCCTTGCAGAGTAAGCAACATAGCTGTACATTTTTCTTATCTTTGCGTTGACATTGTTTCGAACAGAGACAAATGATACTGAGACCCCCAACTCACAATCCTCTTGCCGCTGGGCCCCTCAGTTTTTTTTTTTGAAATTCGCCATTTTGTTTTCCTATCGGTGTTGTGTCAATTAAGAATGACATGCAAAAACATACAAAAAATACAAAAATAAGTGCTGCCAACCTCGGCAACCTTGGGGAAATGTGCTGGAGTTATATTGTTAAAAGGCGAATAATTTGATTTCTTTGGTTAATAAAACTATCTAAAGGAGATGTTCTATATACTAGAAACTTATTAGGACAAACATGGTTGTGTATTTTCCGCTTTTGAATATCACTAACTTCGATTTCATGTGTAAATTTTCCTTAGATAACTGAAGAAAATTTGCTCAAAATGTTTCTATTTTCCTTCAACCAATCTACATTCTTCATTTTTCATATATATTTGAAGCAAATGTACACTTAATCCTAAAAAACCTCCTCATTTTTATGTCGCAGTTGATGCTGATGAACTTATGGTTTATTTTTCACCTACCATTTGCTTCGTCTGGCCATGATCACCTCCATGCTAGGACCTTTATCGAACTCGCCATAAATACGCAATCCACTGACAGTCCGCTGAAATGAACGTCCCAGTAGACAGGTCTAGCATTCAGGTATAATTATTATGGATTAAAAATACACTGCTAATTTCTAATTTAACGAGCGCTAGGTGAAGAGGCTTTCGGTAATACTGTTTTAAATACAGTGGGAACAACAACTCAGTTTTAAATTCATATTTTTTTAGTATATTTTCATTACCATCTAATATAAAACAGATCTCTCATATAATTAATAATATTAATTACAGTAATAAAATTAAAAGTAAAATTAAATACAAAATCACCAGAAAGGAAGATCTAAGGTTACAAGTGCATGCATGTAGTGTAATTACAATTGTTTTTATTTAAACTTTTTATTTTAAAAATTCACAATTAATTCTTAAGCGTAGGCCACCATGTGTTGCACAAACGATGTTTTTTCAATTAATTTAAAATTCAGAATCATTTATATAATACTCATTATTTCATCACAATTTTCCGTTAAAATGTTTTCTTGTTTTTACTCTTTCTATACATAAAATTTAAATTTACTTTTTGCACAACAATTAAGCGCTACCAACTTAAAATAATTTAATAAGAAATCAATCGCTAACTGATTAGTTTTGTGGTTATAAATGCAATTACAGGGGAATTTTTGAAAGAAACAACTTCTTAAAAGTAGAACAAACTGGTTTCGAAAAAAAATGTAAGCAGACTAAATTAGAGGAGAAGAAAATATATGTGTATTGTATATATATATAAAATATATGCATCGCGAACATACACCGACTACGGTGACAGTTCGCAGATAAAGCCTAAAGATTCCTGATTTCGGTTTTGTCTTTCAATTTTAGAAATCCAAAGATATGACTCTTTCCTAAATGTATACATGTATGTACAGTGGACTTAGTTGTGTTTCAAGGTATATATATAAAATCCTTACAATAATTAACAACATTATGGTACTTAGAGTTTATGGCTACATGCTCCACATGGCATAAGAGACCTCTTCCCTTTCTAAAGAGTTTTTTTTTTTTTTTTTTAAATAGTTGGGGGTTTAACCACTCATCATTTTGTGACACGACCTATCTAGGAATTATTGTAAGCGTTTATATTTGAAAGTCTTGGCGCCGACGGAGGTTGGCATTCGTTTTCATCATCATCACAAATGCTTTCCGGGGCTGACCATCGCCGTTTACGCGATAGGGAAGCGTCAACGGGCTGTTGTTGGATTTCACTGCTAGGCGGATGGTGAGGTTCCGGATAGTAGGACCGGTTGGATGGAGGGCGGGATTGTTGCACTGGTGCGGAATGGGACTGCGGTGGTGGTGGTGGAGGAGGTGGTAGAGGAAGCCTCGCCGCGGGAGGATGTTTTATTTCAGTTATACCAAGTAGCCGATGGTATGGATGGTGAAGATGAAGCTGAGGTTGATAAAATTCATGGTGTCTGGAGATCTGGTTGTCAAACCCAGCAGCTTCCTCGTATGGATGATGCGTATTCGGTATGTATGTCGGGGCTCCCATACTGGCAGCGAGCCGGTTGTTGGTATTGCTTGCAGCAGTCGTGTTTTCAGTTGGCGGTGGCAATTTTCTGGACAGATTCTGTGGAAGCAACGACGGCTCTCCTTTGTCAAAATTTTGGGACGGAACTGACTGGCCGCAGGCTGCTGACATTGAGGTTTGATGAGTGTTGTTGTTGATCAGCGGATTTTGTTGGGCAGGCTGATGATCTCGTGATGTTAACGAAATGCATATATCTCCGACTTGCAGTCGCTGGCATTTCAGGCCGAACGATTTAAGTGTTAGATCTGGGTTGCATGATGCCCATCCTTGACCGTAAACAAAGAAGGGGTGTTCTTGTGATACCTCGACATCAGCCTTTACAGAGAGGAAAAACTATTAATACATCAGTTTTTGAGGAGAAGGAGACAAACAACGTTACCTTTGATCGATTCTTGTCATAGCTAAACGTAATGATGACACTGCATTGTATCGCACATATCTTAACAACAGTAGACTCAGCTAGCTGATGAACCGCACTCTTCTCCGCCGACTGTATAAAGTCCTCCGTTCGCATGTCTTCAACACGTCGCAAAACTCCATTCGCTAGCTCAATATAGGCTCCCTTGGTAAAGTTACTCGTAGAACTGTTAGAATTAGATCTGCAAGAGAAACGTGTTCATTGTAATACTGTCTTCTGAGAAAGTTAGCTGCTACCGTACCTAACAATTGAGGTACTTATGGGTGACCTTCTCTTGGCACCGTCCTTGTCCGATGACGCAGGCCGCGTTAGAATTCTGTGCTTGAGTGAGCCCTCCTTTCCGCTGGGTACTTTGAAGCCGCTTACCGACTCGGGTGCAGCTGGTGAGGTATTTACTTTTCCATTCAGATACGTGCCATTCGTGTTGCTGATCTCCTTCGGACTGATCTGTGGATACGAACAAATACGTTCCAAGGGACTGGATGGTTTGCTTGCACCACCCAAGTTGTTGTTGTTTAAAAGCACTTGTGGAGCTGTTCGTATGAGACCAATATTTGATTGGGACTGAACATTTGGTGGCACCGCGGTTTGGTAGACACCCGCTGCCTGGAGGTAGGGCGAAAAAGCTTCATGCTGACTGCCCAAATAGGTCGGGCAAGGTCTTAAGGTGTGTCCAAGTGGATGGTGTCCCGAAAAGAGAGCGGATGACCTGAAATGTATAACAACGTTTAGTTTGAAATTTACCAAATCGAAGAGTTGTTCAAACTTACCCATAGAGGGCTCGACTGGCGTACATATGTGGATAGTTATACTGATAGGCGGCAGCTGCTGCTGCCACAGCCGCATTGTTGGAGGCCGCCAGCGATTGTGCTGTAAAAGACAGCTTTTGTGCGTAGATCTCCTGCTTCCGAGTGCAGTCGCCATCATCTTGAACAGGCACCTCTGACGAATGTGATGTAGGTGGCGTTCGACAATTGTTGTTGCTCACTGAATTTGTATTATTATTTGTGACTAAATTTACAGGCCCAGACTGTTCATTTGAGTATTTCGCACGTGGTTGTGCGACTAAGGTAGGTTTGTTCACTATGCTGGTATTGTTGTTTAAATTATTGCTAGGGCTTAAGTGGCTATTATTTATATTACAATGATTCGTATCACCCGCCGCAACATTATTGCTGTTGTTCATACAGTTGTTGTAATTTTTATTTATGTTGGCTGCAACTTTTGTTGAACGCAAATGTAATGGAATGGCATTGCTGGTGTAGTTGTTATTGTTACTATTGGTGGTATTCACATTGTTGTTGTTATTGTTATTGTTAGTGTAGCGCGGTTGTTTTGGATGTGGCCGAGCGAATTCAGCTGAGGACATGTTGCTGGGACAACTACCACCACCGTCTTGACCTTGGAAATTTGCAGTTTTCGAGCGTGGAGATCTATCTCGTGGAGATTTTGGCTGCTCCTGCGGTGAACACTTCGAGGAAAGGACTAACGAATTGGGCAGTGTATTAGGGGCGGACGAATTAATCAACGATAACGTTGGTGGTGGCAGGTAGAGACCGCTGCCCAAATGGGGATTCGAAATGTGATTATTTGAGCCGGCAACACTGTTATAACTATGGTTAAGAGCAAAGTGATGCTCCAGCGCTGTCGCTGATACCGATTTGATTGACTGATGATGGCTGTGGCTAAGATGGTGGGGGTGATGATGATGTGAAGGAATTACGGCTGCAGCTGCTGCTGCAGCTGAACCAGCGGCTGCGGCGGCTGCAGCAATTGCAAACGGATTGTGATGAGCATATGGATGTGCTGCCGCAGCAGATGCAGGACCAAAACTCTCAACAGCTGATAACATGGAAGTGCAGGATTATTCCTGGGTAAATCGTTCTCGCCCCCCTGAAGTATTTTTCAAAAATCTGAAAGGAAAACAAATGCAAAAGTGTTACTGGTTTGTCACGAAGTATTTTTTTTTTTAATTTATTGGGAAAATCCCCTAAGATCATGGATGAATGTTCGTATTATGTTTTGAGCTTCTTTTAAGAGTTGGATCACCTCACCGTTTGGTACTTTAGCTATTTTTTTCTCTGTAACGAGTAAGTAAAAGGCAGCACCTCGGAAGATGCTTCTTCGAAAATTTAGAGGAGGATGGTTTCTCAAACAAAATTGTGCCGGGAAATTAAGTGCATGGGTGAATTGGTTTAGGTTCTGACCGTGAAGATTGGCTAGGAATGGCGAGGGGCCAGGGTCTTTTGTGATGCACTCACAACTGCACAACCTAACCTAGTTAATTTGAAAATAATTATTTTTTTATTCTGTAGAATTAGCGTGCAAACGGCAACATTCAATATTTAGAACATAAAAATTGTTTCACGGCTGATCCCGTATTGCAAATGTATCAAGACTGGAAGTGCAGATACAGTATTTCCTGAGGTTATTTAGAGGTGTAGAAAAAACATAGATTTTTTATTCTGTAGAATTAGCGTGCAAACGGCAACATTCAATATTTAGAACATAAAAATTGTTTCACGGCTGATCCCGTATTGCAAATGTATCAAGACTGGAAGTGCAGATACAGTATTCCTGAGGTTATTTAGAGGTGTAGAAAAAACATAGCGCAGAACAGAAACAAATGTAACGATTTGTCAAAAAGAACCTACTTATTGCAGGGATACCATTAGCAACCGGGAAATAGTTTAAAATCAAACAAAATGTTTAAAATTTAATTAAATCTATGTAGCTTTCTAATACCATATTTTCACAGAGATTTTGTATTAAAAAGCTATAGGGGCTGAGGAGCTATAGCTAATATTTATTGTAATTAACTCTTTGATATATCTTTCACAGGTCTTATGCTACTGAAAAGGGGATTGGAGCTGTTATAAAAAACAAATGCAACTAAAGTGTGAATTTGCAAATAGTTTATCTTGTTTTTACAACAATAATTCAATGAAATCCGACTAAAATGATATCAAGGCATGCCCAATTAGCAAATGAGCACAGTAACTTCTCGCTTTCTGCATTCGAGTCGGGCTTTTCGTTTCAGATTCACAGTTTCCCATATTCAGAAAATACCACCCCAGTGACGATCTTAAGAAGTTCCTTTACACAATGGTTCGGGTGGAAAACTGATTCGCGCTGGGTTATCTCTCTAAAGGGAAACCTAAACTGATTTAGGCGATCTTCTAGAGCTTATTTTCCACAGCAAAATTGCGGCTCAAATTTTCAACATACCACAAGAACTTCAAAGAAAATGTTTTTCAGTGCGTAAAACACGAAACACATACAAAAAAGAAACAAGATTGGACCCAGGACACTACCCTGTGGTACATTGTCGATATACAATTCAGATCCGAGTATTCATTTTCATATCTTTCACGGAAATAGCTACCCGTCTGTAATGTATGATTTGGGAACGCAAGTAAACTCCTCAGGAATATCCGCTATCAATTTACATTCTAGCCCATGGTGACAAACTTTATTAAATGCTTGGACAACCATAAAACAGGACAATTTCGTAATATCCATTTCGAAACAGTCTAATATCGATTCCCAATGTTTTCTTAAACTTAAAATATACAAGAATTTAGCTTTCGAAGAGGTTAGCGTGTATTTGTTTTAAACAGACCGAGGCGCCGCATTCTACCTTTGAACACACCTCAAAAGTGCTGCCAACTTTCCAGACCAACCAACTCTGCGCATAATTTTTACTTTCAATTTTACTCCGCAAAATCCCAACCGTGATACTAATATTCATTTCTAATGCCCAGGCTAAATTTTTCGAACTCACAGTGGCGAAATTTTCTATTAAAAATTGCAAAATATTTAGTGTGAAGTTTAAAAATGATTATTAGTAGACCTTAAGACTTTGGATATCACAAAGGCAGGAATAGCTTGAGCACTGTACTTAAAACAAATAAGCCGTATTCAGCTTAATAGGTTATCTTGGATTGAAGGCAATTTCAGAAATTCAAAAAGCTTGTTAGGTACAATCCTTTACTCAACATTTTCCAATCTGAGGAATGATGCCGAATTTTCACAATTAAACCGGTACAATTCGATGCCACTATACAACCGTTATAAAAATACAACAATACAATAAAATATAAAACTAATAACCAATCTTACATGTAATTATGTAGGTAATCCGCTCTCAAGGAAACAGGGAAATCCGTTAGTTCAATTATCACTGTCTAAATAACCAATGAGTATTTATTTGTATAAAATATTTATAATTTTTTCGAGTATACACTTCAATTCAAACAATTCATTTCGTTGTTTATTTTTCATTTAAATATGTTTGGATGCGGACCACTTTAAACAGGTACACAAGTTTCACTTTCATCACAACGAACGACAAACTCCTTTCCGTTTAACGTTTAAAGTTTAGCGCGACTTCTTTCGTTCACCGATCAGTTGAACTATCAAAATCCTACTAAACCATGGCGTTCTTATTGCTTTGAGTCAGTCGCACAGGAATGGACTCATTACGGGCTTCGCTTTAGGTTTTTCCAGGACTACATCAATAAAAATCTTCATCTGCGAGCATGTGTACCTGAGCGTGTAGCGCACACTCTTACTCACCTCAAGTATAGCGTTCGGCTTGACTCGTATGATATGCCCTACCCACCAGTGTTATTTTATTTGGAAAACAGGCATAAATAACCAAAAAAAAATAAACCTAGCGTTGCACATTTAGGAGGAAAAGGCACAAAGCAACAACAACAGGTAGAAAAGATAATAAAGGACACATTTCGTTCTGGGTCATTGAATTTCCCACTATCTATCATTCTTTTTGTGTTTTATGATATTCCTTTTATATTCCCCAGAATAGAGGTACCTGATGCACACACTTGAGTTTTGACAAAGGCACCCATTGTCCTGCGGCACCGTGCGCTCTACACTCAATACAGCAATCGGCACATTCAAAATTTACTTCTCTATATATGTATACACTGGAGATTTTCAAATTATTACCCCATAAATCTATTTATTTTTCGTTCATCGCCTACAACTCGTAATAAAAGTTGAAAGATGTACACTTGCCCAGGTTTGGTGGTAAGGTGATTAGCGGGAACATCGAGTAAATGCGGTGCATAGTGGGTCAATGGGAGTATGGTCACAGGTAGGATCTGCGCACAAGTTGTGTCAATAATAATAAATAATTATTATTATGTGCATAAACAGCTTTTTGTAAAAAAGGCAAATGCACAGTCAACTTATTATGACTGCGAGGATAACCTTTTGCGCGTGACTTTGACCATTTGTATCAGAAGATCTTTAGTAGTTTTCTCCGAATGCATTTACAAACGGGTAGTTGTGTAGGAACTTTCCTCAATCAATTTCAGATCATTCAGCAAATAGACGATAAACTGTTTTTCAATTGGGACGGAACGATGTTGGCAGCCTATGGCGGCCATGTTGTTTTGGTAACGTCTGCCTTATCGGGTGATTATTATTATTCCATCACTAATGCCAAATCACTAGTTACCCGATTGAGCTACAGCATGTCCAAATGATAGAAATTTATCATCAAAATGAGTGTTCGTCAATGCAAACGTTGAGCCCATTTTAAGGAAGACACGGCGGCCTTTCACAGTCGACTCTCAAAAGACAAAACCCGTACGTCAAAGGAACGCAATCCGTGAAAGTGTAGATACAGATACGCAACTCCTCGCCGTGCACAAAAATTTGGCCTTTCGCAGACTTCAACTTGGTGAAGTTTGGATCGGTACTTGGGCCTACACAAGATCCAACTAACCCAGGCGCTCAAACAACGCCATTTGCTTGATGACTGGGCTTCGGAGTGTTTCGAAGAGGACCACAATTTCGGTCGAAAGTCATATTTAACGACGAGGCGCATTTTTGGATGATGGAATAACGCAAATCCACACGAGGTTCAGTAGGTGGCAATGCATCCACAAAAATTTACGGTTTGGTGCGAATTTTGAGATGGCTGCTTATTTTATTTTTGCAAATGACGAACAAATCAACGACGAACGCTACAATGTGATGGCAACCGATTTATTTTGGCCCAAATTGAACGATATAGAGGAAGACGTCTACATAGAATCACACATTTTAAAAGTCTAACAGAGGTCTTACCGAAACTTAATTTCATATCCCTCTATAAAGCGTGTGTATATGCTCTGCAAAGGTTTTACAGAAAGGTTCTTTCGACACAACTACTTCGAAATAGGTCTACTTCGGTTAACAAATATAGTAGAAAGCTCTATCGAAGCTGTCTGTTGGACATTTTAACCTTACCGAAGTCAAATTGTTCCAGCAGGACGGGGCCACGTGCCATACGGCAGATGCCACGATGGACATTCTGCATAAACGTTTTGAAAGTATATGGTTACCCCTCGCAGAGGTGACATGAATAAGCCCACAAGATCGTATGATTTGACTATGGTGGACTTTTGCCTGCAGCCGCATTTCATGCCAATAAGTCCGCAAACTTAGCCGGATCTATGCTGCAAAGTCCTAAAAAATGAGACGACTCACTCGGATAAGCCGCGGCGGACATTTGATCGATTTCATATTCCGCACAATAATGACATTACATGGGCCTTTCAAATAAAAATACGAATTTCATTACACGCCGACTCTACCAGAGATATATCTCTCCAAAAAACTCTGTGCTGGGCAAATCAAGAGAGGTTGTAGGTGTAAAAAATGTCATTTCCAGACGAAAAGCAACAAAAAAACAAACATCTGTCAAATTCATGTTAGACATCCATGCCAAGATATAATCGTTGAGAGCGATCGCTGACTCAACGAGATATTTCATCTCATGATAAGCATTAGAGAAATTATCTCCTGTGGAGTCGGGGTGTAGGCCTCAATCAGGCCTCAGCTATAGCCATATACGTAAAATGCAACCGAAAAAGTTGGAACAGTGTGAAAATGAATTTTTTTTTCTTTTAGGCGGTCATAGAAAAATGTATCAGAAAAATGTTTCCCTACGAAAACAAATACACCAAATCACCAATTAGAAAAATGAAGTGCACGACTGGGTCGAACGAAACTTTCTCGTTCATCAAAAGTTTGCTTGGTTGTTTTCTTATTTTATTAGGTATAGGTATTATGTGGTAAAAAATGAAAAACAATGCTAGATAAAAAAAGCAGTGTGTAGTAGAATATAGGAAAAGGAATAGTGTTAAATAAAATTCACTTTTGGGTAGTTCATCTGATATGGCTGTACATATCAAATAACAATGTGGGTTTTTAAAAGTTGAAAGTTGAAAAACTAAGTACGGGGTCCTATTAAGAATACTTTTATTATCCTTAATAAGCATTTTGATCAAAATCGTTAGAGCGATTTTTGAAAATTTGCCAGACAAAACAGCACCAAATATTGAATTGTTTAGTTTGAAAATTACTACTGTTTAACTATTTTGCTGAAAACCGAGTATAAGTTCTTGTTCGGGATGTAAGCATTACTAGAGTTTTAAAGTTTTTTTTTTTATAAATCAAAAATGGGGTTTTCGAGATGTGAGCAGTTTTTAAAATTAGCGTTTTCGGTGAATCGAATTGAAAATTAAGAACGCTATAATTTTGAAAAGATCTATTTTACTGTAAGTTTACATTTTGGTCGAAATCGATGTTGCCGTTTTCAAGTAAACTAAAGAAAACTAAATTTAAAAAATAACTTTTTTCAGAAATCCATTTTACGATAATACAGAGAAAAACTGAGTTTGCCATTAAGTTGAAAATGACCATATTACATTAGCAACGAATTTTTGTTACAATCGTATAGACCGTTTTCGATATATGTCCAAATTTCGAAAGTACCGTTATTTGATTTTTTTAGCGGAAAACGGAGTATGCAGTCGTGGTAATCTCACCTTAAATATCAATTTTGGTTGAAATCGTTAGAGCCGTTTTCAAACAAATCAAACTGGTATGAAAACGTTGTATGGGAAGTACCATTAATATTAAGATAACCGTGCAAAAAAAAATACTGCCCCGAACTGTAAGCTCAGAAAATCCAAATCCTAAGTTTAAAGGAAATCCGGGCAGGCATTTAGGCTGTAGGCCTCGAGACATACAGACAGACAGATGGACAGAATTTTGCGACACACTTTTTTGAGTTCCTCTATGAACGTAATGTCAGAATTCTGTTAATCAATTCTGACATTTTGTATGAATACAATATCTTTCTCTGGAGAAAGTTACAAAATCCTGACAGATGGAACAGTAAATAAATAAAATAGTTGAAAGATTTGGTTTTTGTTTTGTGGATTGACTGAGAAGTTGATCGGAAAAAGTTTTGCAAACGGAAAAATTAATAACTTCTTTGTCTAGAAAATTTAAAGATCATTTGCTTACTTCTTTTTTGAAAGACAAACTTTATAATTTTAAGACCAAGATTGAGTTCAACCATTAAGTTTAAGAACAAGCTGGGCCAAAAGAGATCACCCTATTGGAAGATGCTCTTATTTTTGCAAGTGGCCGCCAATGTCAAATCTGTTTTGACATTTGTGGACTAGACAGATGTGGAATACAAGTGAACGAGCCATGGAGCGATACACTCCCTAAGAACGAGGAATAATCGTGTCTATTTTTTTGCGTAACAATTCGTCTGTAGTGTTGGCGCAGCGCGAATTCCGTCTCGCCGATTCCACGGCCGTCCGACACCGACTGCGCAAACATTGCGCCGGTAAGCCACAAGCCTTGAAGAGTATGGGACCACACGAGACGTTGCCAAGAGTGGCCGGCCCCGGAGTGCCCGTTGTGCCGAGAATATCGCCGCTGTTGACGACGATGTCGAGCTCTCGCCGGAAACATCGACCAGACGCCGTGCCTCGCAATTAGCCATCAGCCGGTCGTCCCTAAGGCGAATTTTTAAAATTCTAAAGGTTCAAATAAACATAATTAAAAAACAGAATCGAAGTTTTTCATTTAGAACAAAAATGAGAGCCAAACAACATCGGATGACCTCTTTTGGTCCACCTTGTAGTTAAGAAAATGTTTACGGTTTCGTTTTACGTATGGCTATAACTAGGGCCTAAGCCATGGATAATATGGTTACGATATGACGTCTCATATTCCATTTTCATTATGACCGCACCGTGTCTCTTTCTCAGCACTCAATGCACACATAAATTAAGCGAAGGGGCGGATAGAAACATTGGAGAGGCGCTTAATTTTAGCTTTCCTCGAACAGCATACTAGGCTTTTAACCCCGATTAGACGAGCAGTTATCAGTTGAATTTCAAATTATCGCTCCGTTTCGACATTTCGGAAAAAAACAAAACAGGAACTCGAAGATTCACCGCCAAGTGCAATTGAAATGACAACTGAACTGAAATGTATTTACTCATCAATTTAACTGGTAACTGAACTGATACCTTATGGGAATTCAGTCAGTTACATTTTTAAATTTTATCATTTAGACATCTGTTTAACTGAAAGATTAACTGATAGCTGAACTTAAACTGAAATGATTGTCATAATGGGACTTTATCAATAATAAAAACAGTCGGAGAGCAAATTTATCGTTGTTCCGTTCCGGTACAGATTGGAATTTGGAATGTCAAATCGTAAACATGCTAACCATTGTTGAGAAACCAACCGTACTCCCGTCATTATTGATTTATATGAAATTGCATTGAATTTAGTCCCGCAGTCTAATTTTGCCAGCTGAAAATTAGTCTATTCATATTTTTGTTCTTGAACAATTTTAGTTTGCAGTTTAAGAAGGGAGACAAAATTGGTTAAAGTTAATCATTCTATACTTGGATCTAAAATACTTCCTAAAACATTGTCTCCAAAAAACGTCAAAACCGTGTTGCGATTCCTGCAACTCGTACAAGACGTTTTCATAATACCCCTTCAAGAAGTAAAGAGTCCCCTCGATCAACCACAATTTGGTAATCGAATCATTGTTATACTATAAACAAAAGAGTAAGAAAAGTGACAGATCTATAGGTACATACTGTTTGAATAAATTTCGCGTAAACACCCACGCATTGTTGTATCATCTCAATGTCACACATTGACTCAACTCCATTTCAGAATCAACAAGCACAAGGCGTCATTATTGTGAAGCCTGCTGCTGATAGTTTCGTTTTTCACTTTAATTGATCAATACAAAACCAAGTGTCTGTGAAAATAATTTGCATTAATTTTTGTCGCTTCGTCTTCGGTTGTTTATATCCCGCATTCAATATGCAACAACAAACTCAGTAAATAGAACAAAAACAAACCGAACAATATCATATGAATAAATGAACGATTTATATTTAAGTCATACCTGCGGCCGACGAACACACCTTTGTTATAGATACGATTCGTTCATACGATGCGATAAAGATAAACATAAGCAATAGCGTATGTGATACGTACGCGAACGATACATAATGCTCGTATCTATATGCAAAATGATTGCTTAATAAAACACAACTCTTTCAACAATACACACGTTATTTTTTGAATATTATACACACATACGGCTACATTCAGCCGCAGATACAAGCGTATAGTATTTGCATTTATATTTCCAAAGAACGTTATTCTTTGAACGAAATTCTGTTGAAAAAGGTCCGAAATATACAAACAATAACTACTGGCGGCTGAACTGAATGTGTTCTGCGGACACACTGTGAGTCACGTAGATATATACGCAAACGTTGCCGGGACGGGATCGCCGATTGTAATTTACATTTATACCATTATCCGTTCCCTCGTGGCAATTGCGTGCGTAGGACGGCATAGAAGCTCGGAGAAAAGCGTGTTTTTCGTAGTGGCTCCTCCTACCGATTACAATATAACTATGATTAATTTCCTCGTCCCACAACCTGCAGAACAGAACCTATTCAATGACACCCAGCACTCTGCGGATACGAAAGGCATGTCCTATGGACATAGTCGTCCGCACCTAGGTCGGGAAAGTTTACATGTTATCACTCTGTGTTATCAGTATTATTTTCAAGCATGTAAAGTTGTAGAAGAAAATGTAACAAACAAAAAAGAAACACAAACAAAAGCGAACAAGTATACAACTTTGAATTAAACATCTCATGAGGTATGGGCCGAGTGCAGATGGTGTGAACTGTGAATGGTTAAGTTCTGTCTCGCCACTGTTTCGTGCTTCCCTCCTCTCCCAAAAAAAAGCTTGTTGGCCTTGGCAATGACACCTTGATTGTGAAAGCTGTTGTCGCTTTTCGATTATGGCTATGTTCACACACTCGCCAATGAAAATAGCCGCAATAACGATTAATCTTTTCATTATATACCTATGTATTTAAATTCTCTACTGCTATAGTTGCTAAAAATGATTATTGTTGTCCGCCACCTGAATCTCTAGAGATTTCTCATGTGAATTTGTAGACCAGGTCTATATTTAGTTTCACACTCATTTGCTAAGTGAGATAATAATTGGTTCTTAACTTTGGGTAGAAAACTTGAATCCCAATTCGATTGAGGCGCGTATGCAATTTAATTTTTGGCATTTGACCTTTCGGCCAGAGAGGACTTCCCCATATTATATAACAACGTTTCTGCTATTTGAATAATTGCCGCGGCTATTATAAGTAATAATTGCTGAGAAACAAACGAAAAAAATTAATTAGATGTTACTTTGTCTTGCTCATGATGGGGCTGGAGTGAAGTTGCTTCCTTAAAGCTTTATGTCAACAGAGGGTGGTTTTGGGGCAATATTTGTACGCCAACAAATAGGTTGTGGACGTAAATACTTATTACACATATGAACATTATTTGTGTGAACTTTATTATCTGTGTTTAGATCCTATCGACCGCCTAGAAAATAGTTCATAATAATAATAATAATCTTTCTTTTTTTCATTTCAAGAAACTTAAATATTTAGTACAAAATAATCCAGTTTAAATTAGGCTTTAAGTTTTTTGAATGAAATAGCTTAGTACAATCTATTGTCTAGCAAATGACAAGAGGCGAAAGTACGTATCAGTTATATTAAAGAAATACAAAAAAATATCTATTGACAATGACTTTCTTTGCATTTAGTTGTCATCGGTGTTTAGCTTAGTACGCTGATCGAGCTAAATTTTGGCTCCCATACAAAATTCTCTCCAAAATTTAGCTGGGCTAAATCTAAGCGAATCCATTTAGCTGAATGGCACGCAGCTTTTAATCAAACTTTTGTTTCAGCGTGTACTTTATGTTTCTGTCAAAATTTAGTGTGCCCATTTAATGCGTCGGAACATTTTCTCAAGCTAAATTGTGATAATAGCGACAGTTTTGTTGCTGAAAAGTATGCAAGGACGAGCTTTTTTAATTATTACATGCACAAGAAGTACTTAGAATCAGAAATAGAGAGAATTAATTTTTGAAAGAAGTTTTTTTTTTCAAAGATCTGCTGTTTTCTTGGACAATTATCCACGGCTTGCTCTATGTCAAAATTTATCTAAGACTTTATCTGATGTTTGGAGAGAAAAATTGGAGACCAGATAAAGTTTAGTTTAGCTCGAGCAGCGTACCAAACTGTACTAAAATGTAGAGTGAAGCTAAAAAATCAAACTTTTGTTTCCGAATGTACTTCATGTCAATATTTATCGTGTCCATTTAATGGGTCGGCACATTTTCTCAAATTAAATTTTAACAGATTGTTATGTTCTGTTGCTCTGTTGTGTTTTTGGTTTGGCGGAAAAGTAAGCAAGGATGAGCTTTTTTAATGACTAACTCGATGAGAAATAGGTAACTAGAATCAGACATGGTTGAAATAAGAGAGAATTCAATTTTTGGAGGAAGTTTTTTTTTAAAGAACAGCTGTTTTCTGTGACACTTATCCACAGCGTTATCTATGTCAAAATTTACCTAATGTTTTTTTTTTTATGGAAAAGTTGGAGTACTAAGTTGACGTACTAAGCTTTAAGTCTAAATTTACAAATTTTTCTTGTTATGTTGAAGTAAAACTATTTCCAGTTTACCCTTTTTTTGGATAAAGCAAACAAAATTAGGCTGAACTGGACTTTTTCAACAATCTTTAGGAACATTTTTTTAAATAATTTACAGCAATTATTAATTTTGACACTAGATGATACAAACAACAAATTCAACAACCAGACGAATAAGAAAAAGATTAAAGTATTCAATAGAAGATCGGTTGCATATCCAATGAATAAGATGATTTTGCAGACAAATTTCAGAGTCGAAAATGTTTTGTGAATGAAGTGTCATTGACATTTCAAAGATTCTACCAATGGGCACATTGTAAAACATATTAGACTACATGTTCCTTCAGTGTAAAAAATAAGCAACATTTTCTGTGTCAGCCACACATAAATGAACTGGCAATTTACAATTTAGTACTTTAGCTTAGTATCCTGTTCGCACTAAATTTTATCTCCCATACAAAAATGTCTACAAAGATAAAATTTAGCGAAGCAGTTTAGCAAAGCAGTATCCTGTTCGCTCGCTAAATTCTTAACTTCCTATAGATGGGCCGATGACAAGTCTCCACTCATTTAGCTCGCGAAATAAATGTCCGATACATTAAATTGAAGATAAATTTTGACAGAAGAAAAAGGAGGAACAAATTTGTGTTCTGATTAATATGGATTTGTCGGAGGAAACAGCAGAGAACGTTAGCGTGATAAATAAAAATAAAAACCCAAAACCAAAATACAAAAAATTATTTACCGACCATTTATCTTTGGTGTGAAGAATCGCAGTGGAGACTAGGGACGCTAAGATTTAGCGCGAGCAGTATACTAACCTTAAGTCACTAAAGAACGTTAGCGTGATAAATAAAAATAAAAACCCAAAACCAAAATACAAAAAATTATTTACCGACCATTTATCTTTGGTGTGGAGAATCGCAGTGGAGACTAGGGACGCTAAGATTTAGCGCGAGCAGGATACTAACCTTAAGTCACTAAATTCTTGACTCGACTAGCCCCCTCTATGATAGACGCTCATGAAACAGTTGTTCATGTAATCGATTTAGACCACTCAAAACTGGGACTAAACGAGATATGAATGTGCTTTATATAAATTTGTGAAATCTGTTAACGGACACAAGAATACAAATTTAACCGAGAGGTGTGATCCTCAAATAAGTAGAAGTCCTAAAGCCTAGTATGGAGTTGCAGATGTTTCGGAACGAAAAATCACACACAAAAGTGACAACGAAATCATGAACGAACAAATTTCGCTCGTCTTTTCGATTAGCTGCTCCGAAATGATGGCAAAAAGTGTGTAATTGTAGTAAATTTCTTGGTACGATTCTCCATTCTTTTTTTGCCTACATTTATTTTCTGGGACATTAATTGCTTACGAAAATTTGACATTTTCACTCAGTGTTTCTAGCTTTTATAAGAGGCATGGAGAGAAGTTTGAAAAGTCTTTCAGTAAAAAATTGCCAACGCAAATGAGCATTTCTTTGTAAAGCCCGTATGACACTACATTTTTTTTCTCATTTTCATCATGTTGAAAAGTCAGTGGTGTGTAAAAGAGACTGAAAGTGTATTACGAAAGGGGTAGCAATTGTTTGCAAAGCAACCAACAATTTCCAAACGAATTTGTTATCAAATAATCTTGAAATGTCAAAAAATAAAAGCTACCAGCAGCTAAAAAATGAAATTTGAATACATTTTTAATGTTTTTTTTTTATGTTTCTACATTAACAAATTTTGTGTGTACGCACACACTCCTATCGGGAATTTTCGTTCTAATTTTTCGTACTGCTCTAGTTTCATTTTAAAAGTAGAAAAAATGCAAAAAAATGAAGTGTCATTTGGGCTTAATTCCTAGGCACACTTATTCTGATTAAATTGTTTTTAAGGACGACAATATTAAATTAAAAAAAAAATAACAACACAAACTCGCAATTGAAACCCCTTTTTAGTTTTTAGATTGCGCTAATAAAAAAAACAAAACCTTTTGCTGGAATCGGGCATACCTGGACTTTGTGTTTTCATATTCATGCATATCTTGTGAGATGATTTTACTTCTAAAATGGGAGAGTCTGATCAAAAACTATATGCAAATGGAGTTGGATTAAGCGAGAACAATTTTAGTCAGACGAAAAGAAAAGTACGTTCGCAATAGAAGTATGCATTTTTTTTTGTTTATAAATTTCTAAGGAGCCTAAAAATCGCCCACCTTTTAAGTAAATAACCAAAATTAGGATAAATGACAATTTAAGGGAGCCAGTGAAAAGTTCGAGTAGCAAAATCTCAGATAAATTAAATCCCAATTGTATCTCCTATCTATATCTCCCCAGCTTAGTTTTAAGAAATTGTCTGTATACTAGTCTTAAGTTATTTAATGTAATCATTTTCTGTTTTTTACACCACACTAAGTACTAAAAAAGATTATATCTTAATGTACAAACCATTTTATGAAATGAAATGAAATAAATAGCCAGCACTGTTAACACTTCTACTTGTGAAACTCTGCACAAATTATTTTCCGCAGACGTTTCGCTGTCCATTTGGAGACCACCCGAAAAACTCGTTCCGAAACAACTGCCTACTAGTCTTAACCCATTGCATAGCAGTAACCGAAAGTCAACTCCAAGGTAATGACAACCAGTGCAGATCCAATACCCGAAATTATCAGTCTCTTTAAAAAATTACTCCTTCCGCTCGTCAACTCCCCCGCCCAGCAGTTTGAAAATTGAAACTTCGCAACCATTTCCTAGAAAGTACATACATGTGTCCGAAAAATGACAACACCAATGACGAACTGGTTGTTGTTACAAGTTACAACCCATCTCAACAAAACATGTTCAAATGTCGATATCAGCAGTAATCCATGCAGGGTGGCATCAGCTCTTTTTCGTTCACTGCCTTTGCCATGAATATTTGTTTACAATCGATACATAATTACGTTCTTATGTTTGGCTTTATATCCGAGTCGGCATGACATACAAACTAAATAGGTACACAAAGTGTTTCCTTCCCAGAACTGCCACTCAAAGTAGCATTTTCTTTTTTTCAAATGTATGTAAAATCTACATACACAAGAGCTATGCTTAGCTTATGCCTTTGCGTCACACTGCAAATTGATATCTATATATAGAAAATTTAAATTAGATTCGTTTGGCATTTTATTTTGCTGCTGTTGTTTCTCTTTCATCATGCTGGTGTTCCGTTTATTTAGTAGCACAGTAGCAGAGCAACAAATTGTGTGTACTAGTATTTTACGCAATCTAGTAGTTGTAAGGAAGCTATGCAGGTTATTGTAAAACGATTGCATTTAATGTAAGCGCTAGTAATCGCGGCATAAATGAGCTTAGACACAGATTACACTCATGCACTGTCATTCATGCGCTCGGCATAGTATCAGTCCGCTGCTCCCGCGCCACACCGATCAAACATTTCCAGCTTGAAATTCATTCAGCTTTTCACCCCATAAAAGCTAATTGCTCAAATAAACTTTTATTTTTGTTTTTTGTTTTTTTTTTTCTTTCATAATACGATAGTAAATACATGTACACACGAGTGCGGCAGTATATATGTTTATGTGTGTGAGAACGAGATGGATACCAACCTTTGGAGTGATATATTTCAATAAAGTCGACATATGACAATGAGGATAATTGATAATCGACGAAGGGACAGTTGACGATGGTGGTGAGCTCCAAAACATTCGAGAGATATTGTTTTGTACGGTATGTGCGCTTCAGTTTGTGCCACTACTGTTCACAATTGTCTTACACTTCGTTTGGCAGTATGTTTGTTGTTTCTTTTCGCCAAGTTTACTTTTGTGTGGCCGTAGTAGCCCGCCCGCCCTCACTCTGTGTGTCGGTGAAATGGCCTTGAACGAAAGTTTTCCGTTTTCCTTTGTCAGATTTCTGTGTTATCCCGAGTCGGTGTCGTGCTACACACACACACAACTACACATCCAAACTACACACGCGTTCTCGCACTCGCAATAGCTTTACGGATTTAGATTTTTGAAAATTTGAATTCAGTTGTATTTTTCAATCGAAAACTGACAAACAAACAACAATTACATAATGGAATTTTCCAAAAAAAAAAATATGCACTGCACTACACCACTAAAAGAAGAACTGATAGTACAAAGCTAACATATTACCACTGCCGTGGTCGTCGTCGTAGTCGTCGTCGTTCCGGTTGACGTCCACGGAAAACACATTTTTTTCGCACGAAAGTAAACCTAGAACTGCACAATCTGAATCGAGATCGGGCGGTGCGGTTGCCGTAGAGTACCGTAGCCGAATGAGATTTGTACATGAGGAGCTTTTTATTGAATTGAAAAGGAAAAGGCGAACATGAGCAGAAAAAAAAAACATACAAAATCGTGGCGAGTAAAGAAAAACAACACACAGAATTGAATAGGCAACAACAAGAAGCGTATGTACAAGAGTATGGAATTGAGTAGATGGTGTGTAGAATTCACCTTTTATCTGTTCGGTTGTATAGTAGTAGTACACGTGATATACTACTACACTATGCCGAGGAAGAGGAAGAGTCGGTGTCGATGGTAGGAGCTGAGCAACCCTCTCTTTTCCCACTCATCTCAGTCACCAGCAACACGACGATGTCTCTGTTTCCTCCTCTCCATTCGACGTAAAATAACAATAAAAAACAACAACAGTTCGCTTGTGTCTCTACTACACAAAGTTAACACTTTGTGCTGTTGCTGTCCCCTGACACCACCCACCCGGGCAGCCGCATGGAGAGGCCAAAGCGCTTTTATGACGCTGTGCTTGGTAAAGCTGCCACTGGGGTGGCTACATTGAATGGATTTGTAAATAATCTACTATATGCATGCATGGCACAATAATTCTTTTCATTATATTATTATTATTTTTTGGGGTAAAAATAGTGTGTAAGGAGAATCAGTGTTATTGTTGCTGTCGGTATTTCTCGTGGCTCTGTGTGTTGGATATGTTGTGTACATTCAAACATGTACCCCGTGTATTTTTGAAGTGCCCATCATAGCGAGGCGACAGGCTTACACGGCTCGAAATTGACTTCAAATACGTTTGGCAGCGAAATTCGCTGGATGGCTGTCCTTTGGGTTATGGTAAAACTGTATTGGAAGTGCATATCCCTAAAAGCGTAGGGATAACCCGGAGCATCGGCTATGCAAATGACTTTAAACCATTCGTATTGAAAATAATGATCGCATTTTTGGACCTGTGACGATCGCCCATCGAGAACTGCCGGTTGTTTCACGCGTAGACCTCAGCTCATCTCTGTGTTATTTATTAATTAAAAAATACATTTCCCCACGCACATAATGACAGGCAAAGTTTCGACCAGTCGCTCCCAATTAGCACGAAAATAAATTATTAAACGGCAAAAAAAAACAAAAGGACATCGGGGCGTATGTGGAACATTTTTTTATGACTTTTTTTCGCATGTTTTTCTTATTCTTATATGAGAAAATAAAAAGAAGTACAACAACAAAAAAAAATGGTGGCACGATCGTTCTCAGCAGATCGTATAGACCCAGTAGGTATTTCCAAGCAGAACTCACGATGCTATGCAAAGAAGGCGTTGAAAGTGGGTTGGGGAATGCAAATCTGAACGAATAATCTGAAAATGAAATCAGACAATTAAATCTGAAAATGAAATAGTCAATTCGGTGAAGAAAAGGTGCCCGGTAAAAGCCTTGAAGGAAGGATAAACATTTATGGAAATCTATTAAAAAATGAAGGGAATTGAAGACCGCATTGTGGGAGGGTGTAATCCGCGGTCGGGCGGTAATGTTTTACTTTTGCTTTGAGTTTTGGAAAACAATTTGGAATTTATGAACGTGCTTAAAATCATAGATAGAGTTCTTGACCAATTTATGTTATTTGTGGGAATAGTTTTCCGTTGGCTTTTTTGGCCATGGGCGTTTGAATGCAACTAAATTAGTTCATTACTTTTCATTACGTTCTTAAAATAGTATTTTAAACAAATAGGGAATAGACTCCGTACTTTTGACGAAATGTCAAAAAAATATCTCCCTTCCACCTCGACATTAACCAACCCAAAACCACCTATAGACAATTGCTGTTACAACTGCAGAGATGATTGTACACCGCACTCAATCACTTTGGACGAAATGTTGGAGGAGGTTAGGTGAGAGGTTAGCTGTCTTGGTCACAATTCATCTAGCCGAAGACAAATCAACACCATGTACAGGTACACACGCAGCAATAAGGCTGCCATTAGTCTTTATAGAAGTACCTGTGGCTATCTTTCATTCTCCTCACTCATGTGCTATCACAAAGGACCTATTAATCTGGTCTAAAGGACTATTGCTGAGCGATATTGCAACGAGAATAAAAATGATCCCTTTTTCAGTCCTCATATTATAATGAAGTGAAACTACCCGCTTAAAAGGAGTGGCCAGCGATCGTGTGATTTCGAGAGGAATAATAATTGAGTAAATCAACTGTCATGAAAAGTTTCGATCGCTGGTTGATTCGGTGGTAGACCTGTAAAACAAGATTCGTAGGAGAGCGAATTTCCAACAAGCTGACATTCGTAGTTTCTGACATTTCATTCCTATTTAAATTTTTTTTTAGTAACAGATACCCGCCATTCATTTTCATTTTTATACCCTCCACAGGAAGGTATATTCACTTTGTCATTACATTTGCAACGCCAAGAAGGAGTCACCGAAGACCTCATAAAGTGTATATATTCTGAATCGGGATCACATTCTGAATCGATTTAGCCATGTCCGTCTGTTTGTCTGTCTGTCTGTTTGTAGAAAGCACAATAGCGCCCAAAGGGATTGACATAGGCGAATGAAATTTGGTGAAAGGACTTATTTGTATCGTCGTCAGGTTGGTATTGAAAATGGGCTATGTCGGTCAAGTAGTTCTGGTACCTCTCATACAAAATCAATATAAGACCCTTGTGTCTCTCTGTCTGTTGGAAACACGATAGCCTCCAAAATAATCCACGTAGGCAAGTGCAATTTTGTGAGGTAACTTATTTTTATTGTCGTCAAGTTGTAACTAAAAATGGGCTATGTCGGTCAAGTAGTTCTGGTACCTCCCACACAAAATCAATATTAGGCCCATGTGTCTCTCTCTCTCTCTGTTGAAAAGACGATAGCGTCCAAAATAATCCACGTAGGCAAGTGCAATTTTGTGAGTGGACTTCTTTTTATTGTCGTAAAGTTGTTACTAAAAATGGCCGACATAGCCCATTTAGTTCTGGTACCTCCCATACAATACCAGTTTTGCATGACTTGCATGCAATGGAGGGTATCAAAGCATCGGTCAGGCCGATGGCAACACTTTTACTTGTTAAAGGTTAAGTTCGATCGAATTTTCCATTCGTGATTTTGTGTGGATCGCGTCTGTATTATGTGGGTCGGAAATAAAGTCTGACAGTTCGTGGCTAGAATTTTCAATTTTTTGTAATTGAAATTTCGCTATTTAAAGCAATTACTCAGGTTTTTCTTACATTAGATGTTAGGTTAATTAAATATAATCCGCGATACTAATAATTATTTTCAGTGTCCAGGGTAAATTTTTCGAACTCACAATGGTGAAATTTTCAATACAAAATTGCATATTGTGACCTACAAAATATTTTGTGCGGAGGTTAAAAATGATTATTAGTAAGGCCCAATGCGAATAGCAATTTTCAATTCAATTCATAAATGTAGTTAAATTGATTTGTTCGCCATTCACCTACTCGCCATCCGCTCTCAGTTGAATGGCCCAAGAGTGCCCTTATCGACAGCCACCTAACCTCAAGCAACCTAAATTAGGAATTCGTCTGTTTTAGCAGGCTTCGTTTAGAAAGGCCTGGGACGAGATGGTTAGTGGGTTGGTGTCCAATTTACCTCCTCTACGCTTATGTGGTTGCCGTTTGGCTTCCTTAGGGGAATGACTCATTTTTAAGGCTCAAAGCCCGTCGCCAACACATTTTTAAATATGATCAAATGGCCTTAAGTAAGATTTCATTTTCTATTGAAACGAAAAAGAATTTATACTTTTTTTTGGGTTTGTTTTAAATAAATGTTTATGTGTGTTTTTTATGTCTTTTTGTTTGCTTTATTAGTATTTTATGTCGACCCCTTTTTAATACCCTTTTTGTAATTTTACAGCGGCAGCATTCGTTGGTGGCTCAGAGTTTGTGACGGTAAACCTAAACTAATGGAGAATCAACTTACAAACCGAAGCATAGTTAGGAATAGATTAGATTAGATTTATAATAAACAGTATTTAAATTATTTATTTTATATAAAATATTCAGGTCTCCGATTATTTTCGTTTGGCAAGTCTCTTGTAAGTAACCATCGGCCATAATAGAAATATAAAATCAGGACCAAGAGACAATGAATCACAGGAATTGCCAAAAGACTTGAAAAATCAGAGCCCTCAGTTTAGGTAGTTGCTGGACAAATTGAGCCTTGGCCGTAAAACCCACTAAAGCTTTGGTTTGCCTCAATTTTTCCAACCCATGTCGCGTTTTGCTCCTTTAGATGAGCATACCAAGGCTGTTTATTTTCAAAAATCATGAGCCTGGCTTTTTTTTAATTTTCGAAAACCCACTTCGACTCCGAGATGCAGCAAAATATATCTCTCAGTGCTTGCATAACAAAGAACATTCAAATGAAAACGTAGTTAAGTGGCTTGTGGTGATGCGGTTGACTGTGTATATTTTGGGGGTAGGTAAGTATGTGAGGCAATCGCTTTCGCAAGGTGGATATATAAATAAAGCACACACGCCAAACTACACCACCCCAAAGAATCAGATTCTGAATGAAAAAGGCGTCGTCGCTGTCGTTGTTTTCATCATCGTCGTCGTCCTCGTTGTCCAGGAATTCCACTTCGGGTTTTTGTTTGTAAAAAGCTTTGAAACATATTGCACAATTCAACAGAGCCGTGGATAGACTGAAGGTCGTTTGGTGGGGGAGCAGGGCACGGCACGGCAAACCTTATTACAGAAACCCACCCCCATTTGCGTTGGCGTATACAAACCCAAGTGTTAGTCATTAGCCGGCTCTTAGGGATGATTGGTTACACATATATACTGATGTGTATTTTCAAGGACGATTTATAATTAAAAATACACGAAAAGGCTTTCCTTGGTGTCATTATAGGCACGTGGAATGATACTAAATTGGAATCTAATCAATAGATTACGCTCTTCAGTGGACTTTTGTTACCAAGACAAAGTTGGTTGAGGTGAAAACCACCACCTCGCAGCAGAGGCCTTTGTGTTTCTGCGGCACCGTTAAGAGCTTGCCATCACCTGGATGAATGAGAACGCATTATATGACCTTACCCAGTGTGTATTTTGCTAATCCGTAACAATATAGCAAAGCGAATATCAAAGCCACATAACATGGTTCAACACACCACCTGAATGGGAAAGGGAAGCGATCCATCCCTCCGCTGGCCCATTGTTTGCGTCGCACCGTTGTATTTACAGAGAGGCAGTCAACCGAGCGACTCGGATGACAGAGTGCGCCCAACTAGATCCATACTATAAAACAAAGGTAAGAGGTTGTAATTTATTCCTGCAGCGGGTGTACCCAGTGCGGTGGCACTGGTATTGGTGGTTTGTCCGCAAAGTGGAGAAAGAGAACACAACGCGTGTTTCGACTACGATATCATGTTGACTTTTGAAGGTTGACCTACACCAGAAGTATTTCAATTGCTGTAGCTTCCCGCATATGACGATCCAGTGCGCATGCAGAGCTTTTCTCCATGATGGAATTTGTAAAATCTAGTCGATATGTACAGACGCTGGTGGTGGGCATGTGTCTTTGTCTATAGCGGAAGCAGCATAACACCAGCAGCAGCAGCAATCGTAAAGCTTAACATCCCTGGACTGGATGGATGGATGAATGGGTACTAGAGGTGATGACAACATACAGTTGTGGCTATACACATGCGGGGCTTTGTGTGTAAATCATTTATTTCTGAATGAAATTTTAGTATGAGGGACTTGTTGTTGGTGTTGGCGTTGTAGTATATTTGTTCTTTGGATATCCTTGAGGTTAAGGTCTTCCAGGATATTCTTGCGCACTATTGTCACGTGCTGCTCTCTATGTTAATTTGTGAAAAGGGACAGGAACAGCGAAAGTAAGGGGTAGGCGATATTTTACTATTGGAAAAGTAGGCGCTCGTCTCTGGTTTCATTTTTTTTTTTGTATTCAGTGAAAGATCGAGGCAAAAGTGGGATTTTTTATAGAAATCTAATTGGATGCGAAAAGGTTGTAATTGTGGGATGATAGTGTAATTTCCGTATAGGTGTAGGTTTTAAGCATCATTAGGGTATCACTGGAATTTGCTTTCATCTGGAAGAAGACTTGCGCCGATAATCGTAGTGCGCGCATCTCTATCGAGAAGATGAAATAACAAGTGTATCAGTAATAGAAAAAATACGAAAAACATTTGAGTATATTTTTCTGGACTCAGCACACTGAAAACAATATGCCACTTCAACGAGCACAAGTGCTTCTTCGCTATCGGCTATACAAAGTTCGCCTTTTTTTTCTGCGCTATGAAAGGCTGTAGCCATCTTTCTTGGACATGACTACAGGTTGTTATAACCCAAAGCTTCTGCAAGTCAGTGATTCAGGTTGGTAGCACTGGCATTTGACACCTGTCAAAATCAGCTGTCATTTGAAGTGTCATAATATTTGTTGAATGTTTGCCATTTACGATTATGCATCGCTTAACAATCGACCAACGCGTTAAAATTATTAAAACTTACTACAAGACGGGGCAACAAGCCACACAACACCACCAATTATGGCTTTATTGCGTAATTTCACGTTTGGGCGACGTCAATTAGCCACCAAGATCATGCGATTTGACACCGTTAAATTTTTTTCCTGTTGGGCAACGCAAAAGACCGTGTTTACGCGAATAATCCCCGAAATGTAGGCGCATTAAAAACCAACATTACTCAAGTTATGGTTACTCAAGTGGTTAAAAATTAGGCAGCTCAAAAGAATCGCATGCTGTGAATCTTCCCGAGGCGCCGAGGCGGCTATTTGGACGTTCCCTAAACGGTTTTTTTTAATAAGGATGGGTCGATGTTGAAATGCAATAAAACAAACCGTCTTTCAGGTATTAATGAAATTCTTTTTTTATTTAGAAGGTTCATGATGCCATTATGTTTGAAATGCAACATCGTTTAAATGGCCGCCGTGGCTTCTCCACGGTGGCACAGATCCGAGTGGTCCAATTTTGAATGACTCTATACCGCATAGATCCGGCTGAATTTGAGCGACGACATTGGTTATGCTGGCTTTAAGGATATCGGTAGATTGTGGCTTGTTGGGAATAGACCTGCGACTTCAGGAGACCCCACAAGAAAACGTCCAGCGGGGTCAAATCATGCAATCTTGTTGGCCAATTCACGCCAACTCTGCGAACGATTACTATATGCTTTTAAAACGTTAATGCGGAATGTTCATCGTCCATAGTGGCACGTAGCCCCGTCCGGCTGGAGCTGAATGTCCTCTATATCCATATAGTTTAATTTAAAAGAAAAATAAATCGATAAGCATCGTTCTGTAGATGTCGCTGTTGATGGCAACGTCATTTTCAAAAAAGGACGAACGAATGACGAACGTAAGTGAACTTCGTGTTCGTCGGCATTGTCCCATATAGCTATTCATGCGAAAATGCGCCTTGTCGCTAAGACGTTTTTTCAGGTTTTCATCTATGGCGCTGACGTGACTAAAATTAATGTCAACGAAGTCAATTTGACAGTCTGTTGGAAACACAAAAAAATAAGGGAAAAATATTTTTCAAAGAATATTTTTTCATTTTTATTATTCGAAACCAATTTCCATGATACTGACAAAGTATTCGTCTCTTGTGGACAGGACTTCCCATCACCGTGCTTCAAAAAACTTCGTTCAAAAGGTGAAATATTTTTGCCAAACGCAAAACTGCTAAATTGGCTCTTTTTTTTTTAAAAATTGAATGTTTGTTGACAAAAACTCAGGAAAGATTAAGTTAAGACCAAAATATATCAAAAAGATGACAATACTTTGAAGAAAACTCGTACAAACAATTAAATTTAGCATTTTACAAAGTAAACAACATTTTTGTTTGAATTTTTGCCGTCAAAATTGGATATTTTTTTCAAATTGAAAGTTTGTTGACAAAAACTCAGAAAAGATTAAGCTAAGACCAAAATATATCAAAAAGTCGACAATACTTTGAAGAAAAATCGTACAAACAATTAAATTTAGCATTTTACAAAGTAAACAACATTTTTGTTTGAATTTTTGCCGTCAAAATTGGATATTTTTTTCAAATTGAAAGTTTGTTGACAAAAACTCAGAAAAGATTAAGCTAAGACCAAAATATATCAAAAAGATGACAATACTTTGAAGAAAAATCAGACCAGAAGCTAAGACCAAAATATATCAAAAAGATGACAATACTTTGAAGAAAAATCGTACAAACAATTAAATTTAGCATTTTACAAAGTAAACAACATTTTTGTTTGAATTTTTGCCGTCAAAATTGGATATTTTTTTCAAATTGAAAGTTTGTTGACAAAAACTCAGAAAAGATTAAGCTAAGACCAAAATATATCAAAAAGATGACAATACTTTGAAGAAAAATCAGACCAGAAGCTAAGACCAAAATATATCAAAAAGATGACAATACTTTGAAGAAAAATCGTACAAACAATTAAATTTAGCATTTTACAAAGTAAACAACATTTTTGTTTGAATTTTTTCCGTCAAAATTGGATATTTTTTTCAAATTGAATGTTTGTTGACAAAAACTCAGAAAAGATTAAGCTAAGACCAAAATATATCAAAAAGTCGACAATACTTTGAAGAAAAATCGTACAAACAATTAAATTTAGCATTTTACAAAGTAAACAACAATTTTGTTTGAATTTTTGCCGTCAAAATTGGATATTTTTTTTCAAATTGAAAGTTTGTTGACAAAAACTCAGAAAAGATTAAGCTAAGACCAAAATATATCAAAAAGTCGACAATACTTTGAAGAAAAATCGTACAAACAATTAAATTTAGCATTTTACAAAGTAAACAACAATTTTGTTTGAATTTTTGCCGTCAAAATTGGATATTTTTTTCAAATTGAAAGTTTGTTGACAAAAACTCAGAAAAGATTAAGCTAAGACCAAAATATTTCAAAAAGATGACAATACTTTGAAGAAAAATCGTACAAACAATTAAATTTAGCATTTTACAAAGTAAACAACATTTTTGTTTGAATTTTTGCCGTCAAAATTGGATATTTTTTTCAAATTGAAAGTTTGTTGACAAAAACTCAGAAAAGATTAAGCTAAGACCAAAATATATCAAAAATATGACAATACTTTGAAGAAAAATCGTACAAACAATTAAATTTAGCATTTTACAAAGTAAACAACATTTTTGTTTGACTTTTTTTTTTTTGAAACATCGTAAACAAAAAAATATTCCACTCCAACACACATTCACACATTGACGGTGAATGTTTTTGGTAGTTTTCGAAAAAAAATTATCTACCCATCTGTACCAACGGTAATTGCTTGTGTTGTTATCTAAAAATACGACTAAACATTTGCACTCAATTTTAATCACTACAGCAGACGCAAATAATGTTCTATTTTTAATCAAACAGCTAGATGCGAACACACATCCGTGCATATGTACAACGTAAATTTCAAAAACAAAAATTACACAATATATTCAATATTTCTCATTTCTTTTTTTTCAGGAAGATGCCGCGATCTTCACCGTACCTGGTATAGTGTGTACGGTACACAGAACAATATTTATTCACAACCGGTAATTTATGAAAAAAAAAAAAAAAACAAAAACAGCCACCCGGCAATGAAAGGAAACAAAAAATTCTTTAAATTTGAATGAAAAACATGATGCGAATAAATTACACAGGGTGGGTCCGTTTCTTTTTGAAATCATACCGCCCCGGTGTTGATTATTCACATTAGCAATGATAAACTTTTGATTTATCCGAGTTGTTCAACATTGAATTGGATTTTTTGGCAAACTATGTATGATTTTGACCCGCATATTCTTGCAAACAAACTAAACTGAATCACCCTGTGCGCAGTCAAAACGTTTAAAAGAAAGACACGAAATTCCATTGTGTCGCTTGTCTGGTACGACTGCTCAACTGTCTGTCGGTTTTTTTTTTTCTTTTTTAGGAATTTAAAATTAAAATGTATTTTTGAGAGCGGGCGAGAGAAAAACAACCGACAGTGTTTGTTGTTTTTTATTTGAAGTTTGAAGGTGAATAATCTAGACAAATTCCAAGCACTGTCGGACAAAGCCGACCGCCGAACGATGGAAAGATTAGGACGTTTTACTCTTAAAATGCCCGTTGTAAATAAATCATTTCAAAACGAATAAATTAATCGAAAACATTAATTTTTATAAATAGAAACCACCGAGAGAACACTAATGACATTTATTAGTGCGCACACACAGAGACAGAGGGCAGAGGCATCGTGCATCGAGCTGTAGACAACAGTGACATTTCTTTCGAGCCTGACAAATTGATAAAACAAGTATAAAGAAAACAATATCAAGACAGAGAGGGGAATAAATTATTAAATAAAATCGAGGCATCTACGCCGGAATGTGTAGTAAATTTCTGCGCAGTGTGTGAAAATTGATGAACCAAGGGATGGGAAAGTGAAAAATGAAAAATATACGGCATAAACGAAAGAATTTCGTTTAAGAGAATTATTTTTATCTTTTACTACATGTTGTACATATACTCGTGCATATTTGTGTTGGCTACAGTCTCGCTGCTACTACTTTCCCGCTAATGCTGTTCCATAGTGTTTTCTGTTTTGGCACTTGGATGCCGCAATTTTATTTTCTGACATGTTTTGTTTCTATTCGAATGCAGTAAATGAGTGGGAATTTTCATGTGTATTATGAAATGTCGTCAGTGACTGGGAATGTGGCGGAAATACTCTCAGAAACATAAGTCAGCAGCACTGTGGCGTTGCGAGCGATGGCTGTTGCATTGTGTTGCGTCTTCTGCTGCAAGTGAGCTAGCACGATGGTGCATTGCACATATTGTTCTTTATTTGTAATAAAAAATGTGCAGTGCAGTGCGACCAGAAGTCGTTGATTCTGTCTGATACTTAATCCCCTGCTTTGATGATCATAGATTGTGCCATAGTAGTTCAATTATTTATTGTTTGCAACATTCATTACATACGAGTATGTGTTAAAGTGTTTTAGAAATTATCATCGAAATGATTCCTTCTTGGTTGGTATTTTTTGCAACGAATATCACAGAGTTGATTGATCTGAAAGAGGTTCTTTCTTTGAGTCAAAGTTTGATATTATAGATATTTTTAAGTAAATGCTATTTTGATACTGACAGCATTTTTGCATTCAGTGGGGATGTTCATATATCTAGTGTAATAAGTCTGACAGCTCCTTGACTTAATGTATCTCAGTTTTGCTTGGCTTGGATCGGTCATATGAACAGCTGTATCAGTTGACGTTTTTGGAGGGGCAGCCGACGAATCTAGTCGAAAAAATTCACGACTGAGTGCGGACGTTTGACTAGTTTAGTAAGTCTGACAGCTCTCTCACTAGATGTATGTCGGTTCTGATTGGGGGAAATCGGTCCTATGAACAGCTGTATCAGTTAAGGCTTATGGAGGGGTAGCCGACGAATCTAGTCAAGAAATTCACGACTGAGTGCTAAGTTGACAGTTCGCATATGTAGCTGACGTAAGTAAACTGATGTTTCCGACAAATCTAGTTTTTGCGTATGGCAAGTTCCACGATTGAGCAGCATATCCTAATAATAGAACTATATCATCAAAAGAAGTGTTGGTCAGTGCAAATGATGCACTCATTTTAAGGCCACTTCAAAGTCGACTTTCGAAACGTTGAAACGTTTTCGTGCACACGAATGATTTGCTCTAAGTTGTAGAAGTAAATCGTTCGTGCACGTGAAAACGTTACAAAAAATTCGCCTTATTGAATGCCGACCCTGGTCGCAACAAAGCCCGAACATTTTGAAAAGGATATCCAAAATTCGACTAATAGCACTAGCATGAAATATTCCCTCTATAAACCTGTGAAAAAAAAACTCGAATAATGATTAAAAATATATTTTTAAAAATGATGTACTTAACCTCACATATATAATGCCACGATTTGGTTGTTTTTCCAAAATCAACACGATGCAATATCCTCAATACTTTTCTTCGAAGTAATCGACTTTAATTGTGAAAAAACGAGTGTGCTTTAAACCAGAGACAATACTGAGACCACCAACTCCGACCGATTTCCCGTTACTTAGCCTACAAGCTATATTTTTATGGGGTGGCAAATTCTAAGTGCGCTTGTATTGTTACATAGAAATTCGTATGGACAAATGTCACGTAACTTCAAAAATTCCGACTCACCAACACGCTCGCACCTTGCATATGCCACTTCCGCTGTGGGCAAAGTTGCTGACAGCGTTCATAGAATTTTATCCGTTAAATTTGAAATTATTCGTTACGTGTGCATAATATTTTTTTAAGGAATAAGTGGAGATTTGCTTAAAATATATATGGAAAATGAACAATGCAGATTATTTGAATTAAAATAGAAATATATTGAGCAAATTTTATTCAGTTTTCTAAGAAAAATTTACGCATGAAATCGAAGTTAATGATATTCAAAAGCGCAAAATACGCAACCGTGTTTGTCATAATAAGTTTTTAGTATATAGAACATCTCATTTAGCTAGTTTTATTAACCAAAGAAATCAAATTATTCGCCTTTTAACAATTAATAATAACTAACCAATGGCATTCAGTAATGTAAAAATGTGGTATTTCCGAATTCTAGCACATTTCCCCACGGTTGTCGAGGTTTGTATTTTTTGTATGTTTTTGCATGTCACACGGATTCTTAATTGACACAACACCGATAGGAAAACAAAATGGCGAATTTGAAAAAAAAACTGAGGGGCCCAGCGGCAATAGGATTGTGAGTTGGGGGACTCAGTATCATTTGTCTCTGCTTTAAACCACACGACTGAAGTAAAACTGCTTTAGCTTAATCTATATATACGTGTTTAGTTTATACATATTATTATATTAATTTTCTTCGACTGCTCTCTCTTGTTCCTACAGTATGATACAGACAATAGGCCACGGTTGCCACTTACAAAAAAAACTCAAATTATTTTATTTGATTTTGCACAAAATGACCAGCTGCTAGAAGACATGGGAGAACATCTACCTATTTTCTTATAACAAACCCTTAAAAAATTAGAATTTCATGTCTGTATATGACTAATATAATAAACAGAAACTATTTCGAAGATCACCATCTGTCAAAAGAAGAAAATGAGTGCATTCTGTAATTTTTTGAATAGCGAATAAAACAGTTTTATATGGATTGTGATGAAGCATATGCAAATAATGCAATGTGTTCACTCAGGAACAGTAAGGTAGCATTTAAATGAGGTGATATCGAGTTCGCATTCTTGGTACATCTGCTCAAAAATTTACCATAACCAGATAAAAACTACCAAATTAGCAAAAATCAAAAAAAAAAACAAAAAATACCAAGTTTGGTAAAAAATTACCAAAGTGGCAACCTTGTAATAGACGTGCACTATGTCTTAAATATATGAAACGTAACTGGCTATGAGAAAATGAAAATAAACTGTGTGCTATCTCTGTTGCTCCTACAGTGTGATACAGGCAATATACCTGCACTGCAGTGATACCAGACTTTAGAGGCAGGTTATCCCACGGTTATACTCAAAATATCCCTTTTATGTTTACAAAATAAATAAATTTATCATTTTAAAAAATACTCGTGATTCATTCACAGACACATATGTCATTTTATGAAACAGTTTAGGGAAATAAAAAAAGAAAATGAAAGCATTTAGATATTTTGAATGAGTTTTTTCTAAACCTGAAAATATTTAATTTGATCGTAGGTTGAATAATTTTTTTATTCCTAATAAAATGAGCAATTACGAACAAAATTTGACCAAAAAGTAAAATCTCTTTCTTTTTTTACTATGAGGTCTGAAAAATCCCTTTTAGTTTAACATTAGTAAGAAAATCCCGCAAAAAGCGATAAATCCCCCGATCTGGTATCACTGCTGCAATGTATGATGTGTCTTAGATAAAAAAACGTAACTGGCTGAGAGAAATAGAGAAAGAAAATGTGTGCTCGCATCTATCTCTCTTGCCTCTACAGTAATATTCGAAACGAAACGTAACTCTCTCTCTTTTTATCTCACTAACTTGTATCTCCCTCTCAACTTCCGCTCGCAATATCCGTAACGCTTTCGTGACGCATTCACCAGCTTACCCCCCAAGTCAAGAAGTATCAAAAAAGGACAATAAGGCCTAAAATAGTCAAAACCAGACCTAAGAACGTTCAAATAAATTAAACAACTTCATCATTTTCAAAACTACACACAATCGTATTTTATTTTATGCTATTATTTTATCAACATCACTTTAACAAATAAAATTCCGAGGATTTCCCTGCATGCACACATTAAACCTCGTTAACAGGCTGTTCAATCGTTTCCAAAAATCAGTTTATTGAATGGAAAAATACAAACGTGATTAGATTTCAAGCAATTGAAACTTGATAAGCAATAAGCAAAAAAAAAGTCCGATACCAACAAAAAATTAACGAACACACCTCCATTTATCATTGCTCATAATTCCCACTTAATTCTAATGTAGTACCGTTTAATACGCGCCATACTCGCTTAAATTCTGAGCAATTAATCATAAAGAGGGTCTGGAAAATATCAATCTATCATACAATTAAGCCTGTGTGTGCCTGTGCATTCATATACATGAGTGTTCTTTTTATTTCAATTTGACTCGTTCTACCCCGCTTGCTTGTACACTCACGCTTTCCACTTCGTAACAAGCTACCTAAACAATAATTATAATTCATTTTCCCACTATACATGTGAGTGGAATAAGAACTAACAGCAACAAGAGACGAACGAAAGAAAAACAACCGACAAAAACCGACAAATAGGTAAAGAGTATCTGTGTAAACTTTAATTAGCGCTGATAAGATAATTCGCCTTTTTTTTCAATTTTCAATTCATTCCTATTCGTAGACCATGTGCCACATGTGCAGCAGACAAGATGTGGTCTGTGGCACTGTCAGAGTGATTTTCGAATTTGATTGAATTCTGATGCAAGCGACTGCATTGCACTAGTAGATACAGCCAAAGCCAAGCCAGCCAGCAGCATGACGCTCGGCCGGGTAGCAACTATTTAAAGACCGCAACCTGCTGGAGTTGAACTGATCATTTAACGATTCATTCGGATTGCACTTAAAAAAACAGAAGAAGAATCAATTTTGTTTAAACAGAAAATGACTGTGGTATCTGTACACCTTCCGTTGTATTTTGATTTTATTAATAGCACAGACTTTGTTGTTCAAGAATCATCAACACACGATAATTTGTGTGTTTCGAAAATAGTCTAATGATCCAGGTGGCATTTTTGTATTTTTAGCGTGAGAACATAGTGTTCTCTTTGTTGTAGCAAGTCTGCACTAGATTAGAGAATACTGTAAGCAAAGTGTGTATATTTTCGCTTGAATGAATTGTTTACGAGAATAATAAATTTAATGAAATAGCGAAACGAATGATTCGCACGCGTTTGCTCGTGATATGGACGTAAATAAGTCAATCTCGTTGTTAGAGCGAGTTGTAAAAAAAACAAACTACATACACTTCGAAGTCTTTAAGGCTTTTTCTCGAATTTTCTTCAGCTTGATGCGACAATTCGTGTAATAAGCCAAATATACAAAACTTTTTCTTTATACGTGAATGTAGTTCTGTTATTACTGGAAATGCCAGATATCTTTTCTAATAATTCATGGATGCACATTCAAAGTAAGAAAGACTTAATTGTGCAGAAAACGATTCGTTTTTTCCCGGCTGACGGGCTTAGGAGGAGGAGATTAAACAGAGTTGTACAGCGACATCGACTTGATCAGAAAAGAACCAAAGTGGTCTAAGAGGGCTGGGACATGTAGAACGAATGAACACCAATGCGCCGCCTAAGTTTTTCGAACTCACAGTGGCGGAGTTTTCAATACAAAATTGCAAATTGTGATCTAAAAAATATTTAGTTTGAAGGTTAAAATTGATTATTAGTAAGGCCCAATATCACTAATCCACCCACCAAGCTGCGTTTGCAGACCTGCATTAACACCAAATAATAGACAGGACATTTTTCTACATTTGATTTTATTGAACTTTTGCAGCCTTATTTATAAACGTATTATAAAGAGTGTATAAAGTTATACACACTTTAAAATGCCTCTAAACGCAAAAACCTTATTTAGAAAAATTATTCAACGTTGTATAGAGCTTGTATAAGCTAAATGGGCTTGGAGGTTGTTTAGTGCCTGTATAGAGCTGGAATAATATCGGAATGTCATTTTGACTGCAAAAAACTGTCACATTTTATTTTAAATGAAATCAAAAAGAAATCGGATGGATTGTATCGAGGTTTTTTTTTAATTTTAAAGATTCTACAAATATCCTCGATAAGAAAATATGTGCAGATATGAAATACATATTTTGAATTGTTTTAAAAATTAATTTGCATAAGACTACCATTTCTTAGGAGTCCCAAATTTCCCAAATTTTTTCTTTTTACTTTTCCATTTTTTAATTCCTATTTGTATTTGAATTTGCATTTCTCACAAGCTGCTGAGTTTTTTTTTCATCTTTTCGGACAGATATATGTAATAGATTTCTGTATAACTATTTATATATATATATAAATTGAGCCTTAAAATTGTGTTCGTTTGTCGCCGATTCACGCCTGAACGCATTTACCGATTTTAACCAAACTTTCACATATCTTTGGTATTGGTCTATATATGGGTTTTGTGAAGTTTTGTTGAAATCGGAAAACGTATGTGTGTGTTATGCGTGCGTTAAAAAACACATAAATTTCAGTACATTTTGGTTTTTTTTCCACACATTACATATATATATAAAAAAAATCAATTGCTGTGCGTTAGTCGGGTAAAAACAATGTTTCTGGACAATCGCGTTTCGCGATGTACTCGGTCGAATGGCCGAAGCGAGGATTGCCGATTGCCCACATTCGGCCTTGGTTGATTTGGTTAATTGAGAAAATCTGACCGGACCAACTCAATTCAATCAGTAGCACGGAAAAAACGATCATGAAACCGACCCGGAGGAAATCTATGAAGTCCTTTCTATGCATTGAACTTTATTTAATTCCAAGGGAGTTTCATTCGTTCAAAAGAGAGGTTCCACTTTATCAAAAGATGATAACAAAATTAATTTTAGGTGGTACGAAGTTCGCCGGTTCAGCTAGTATTTTATAAATAAGAATTTTTGAGAGGGTGTATAAATACTTATACATTGCATAAATATACAGGTGCTAAGACGCGTTTAGCAAATTCTAATAAATAAGGCTGTAAATAATTAACTGATGCTTTTTAAACGATAAGATATTATTATTTACTTTAAAGTTTGGCGATTTTTATGCTCCTTAGGAATTTATAAAAAAGCATACTTCTATTGGGAACGTACTCTTTTCGTGTAAATAAAACTTTTGATAATGATACACCTCCATTTGCGTAAAATTTTTGAAGAGATTCTCCCAAATCAGCAGTAAAATCATCACACAAGATATGTATGAATACGAAAACACACAGTCCAAGTATGCAGGTATCCCCCTTTCCAGCAAAAGATTTGGTTTTTTTTTATAAGTACAACCTAGAAAAGAAACTAAACAGGTATCTCTTATTTCTTTTTTTGATTTGTTTAATATTAGCCCTGTTTTTTTGAGCTTCGATCTCAGCAAAGCAAAGTAAAGTAGGATTTAAAGCAGGCAATTACAACAATTACGTTCTACTTGACACTTGGACAACTCAGAGTAGTTGTTGTGATTGCGTGCTGAAAATCCTACTTTACTTTGCTTTGCTGAGATCGAAGTTAAAAAAAAAACACGCCTATTGTCATCTTTAAAAACAATTGAATCAGAATAAATGATACAAGAAAATTGAGCATTTTTGATCTTCATATTTGAGTTTGGCTATTTTTGCCAGCAAAATTGCTTAATTTGGCTCCATACCCCTTACAAAAGCTGGCAATACTGCGTGCAAGTGTCAAATATTCGAAAGCAATTAATTATTAATTTCCCGGACAATAAATGTGTGCGACAGAGATGAATGAATAAAAGAGATGAATATCTTTCGTACGTCTATCCCCCCAAAACCCATTTGTTTACATTGTTGTTTTTGTAATTTCAACCCCCGTCTGTGAATACGTGTAAGCTACAAAAAAGCATGTTGCTTATGGCTGGCCAACATTCCTTTTGCTTTTATTGGCATCGCGCTGTTCAATTGTTTTGTGTTTGGTGTTGAACTTTTTTAGTTTTTGTTAAGGCTTCGATTAAATAAAAAAAAATAGTGAAATATACATTTCGGAATAGCGAATTCTTACATTAAAGTTCAATTCATGAACTCACGTATACTAGAAAAGAAATGAGCATATGTGCATTCTTCATGAATTTTTCGGGAAAACAGCTTGTGGGCAGCCGGCTTTCCACTGGAAAGTTATATATTTCTATATTCCATTATATTTGGTGTGCGATAAGAGAGTGGCAAATTGTACCAAGCAGTCTACTACAGTTATCCACTTTTCGTCATGATTTCGCAGCAACAAATCAAAAGGAGAGCAACATTTTTCGTTGTGTCACTTTTGTATGGGATTTTTCATTTCGAAACATCCGCATACTTGGCTAAACGAATACATTTAAAACTGAGTCGTCTTTTCAATTCTGCGAACTGAGCAGCTTGCTCCATATAGATCTAGTTGAAATAACTCGAGATCAAACTCATCCGCCAGCGGCATAAGTAAACGTATGGTCCTCTGCCTGGCAGTAAAAAGTTTCATTAAAATGAATGCCTGACTGGTTGCTGGTGCAAATCTTCCTTCTACCTCTATCCTAAGTTTCTCCTTGGTTAAGCCCGTATGACACTACATTTTTCTCATGTTGAAAAGTCAGCGGTGTGTAAAAGAGAAAGGGGTAGCAATTGTTTACAAAGCAACCACAAATTTTCAAACGAATTTATTTTCAAATAATCCTGAAATGTTTTTTTAAAAAAAAAAAGAGGTGGAAAAAGTAATTTAAATACATTTTTAATGCATTTTTTTGACGGTTCTACATTTATAAAGTTGGTGTGTACGGACTCACTCCTATCGGGGTTTTCGTTCTAATTTTTCGTACTGCTCTAGTTTCATTTTAAAATCAGAAAAAATGTAAAAAAAAATGTAGTGTCATACGGGCTTTATCGACATCAGCATATTGTACAGCTTTTGCGGTCTGCCTAGCCATCCTCTTAGAAGTAAGTACTGTTGCTGGATCCGCACTTTCTTTGCAACAGGTCCGTCTTAAGTCCTCGACCTAGATTCTGACAATTTAGATGAGTTTTTATTTTCTGGACGGATCAAATGTGTTAACTGCGGTGCCAGTAACAGACTTTGACACGTCCGTGGCTAATACTACAATACTCTTTATTTCGTATTAGGCATATGAATATATAATGTGAGTATATAATAAGGCAGGTTGGCGCAACCTATATTACAGGAGATACTTAAAATTGTATACCAAGTTCGATTCCAAACTGCTGAATTATGAGAAGTTTTTTTTCAGACGCCCGCAAGAGTTTGCGCTGTGGAAAAAAAAACCTTAAAACGGACATGAGACTCCCCGCCCAGTAATCCAGCACAGTAAAAAATGAGACATTGCGCCCACAACCAACAACTTATTTAACCTATTTTAAAAAAGCATAGCCATTTTCCATAAAAGTGTCTTTTGGTGGGTTCCTGTATTTGCTAATGAATTAACCAGCAAAAGAATGAGAATATTTTCATGGTGTTTGTACATGGGTGTAGTGTTCTTAAAAATAGGTACTCGAAGACGCTTTTCTTTTCAGGTATAGGTCTTAAGAAATCAGTCAGAATAGCGGATGAAACTGCCGCGAAAAAGTTTTTTTTTATTAAATGTACTTTTTGAGGCAGAGCCAGTCTTTGAGTGACTTCTATAATAAAAATTGCTTAAAACCATTAACTGCTGATCTGTTCTTTTTTAGGGAAAATTATAATTTTAATGACATATACAAACGGTACCTAGGATATAAATATGGGTGACATTTTAGTTCATAACTTGTCTCCTAAAACAGACGTTTTTCAACCCAATTTCCGCTTTATTAAAAGCAGTATGCACAAGCACATTCTACCTTACTCAAGGACTTTCTTTCAAGTTCCCTTTCTACGGCGGCGTCGGCATTTTCCTTCAAACCGTAAATTTATTATCAATATTCATTACAAAAAGAAGGAACGAAACGGCTTAACTCTCATATATTGGGCGGCACATATAGATATACCGCGACAATAATAATCATTTTTAGTGTCCGGGTTAAATTTTTCAAACTCACAATAATTTGCCTACACAATTGCATGTTGTGACCTAGAAAACATTTAGTGTGAAGGTTAAAAATGATTATTAGTAAGGCACAGAGAGAACAAAGTGTATACACGTAAAATAGGTATAGGTGTTGCCAAACCTGGCAGCACTTGAATAATGTATTCGATTGGGCGCTCTCATGTTTATGTTTGTTTGGTACGAAAAAAAAAACAATCTTGTTACGATTTCAGAGCACTTTTGCGAATCTGAATTTTTTCTCAGATTTGTTTCAGAATTACCAATTCAAGTGCGTTTGAGTTTGACAGCTAGTGGATGTTGTTTACGTTTTCGTGAAATTTTTCAACTGCAAAGAAACGCATTTCATCGGGTGGATCTATTTTTGTTAATTATTTATTTACAAAAATGTTTAGCAATCAATTTGGGCGCAAACTTCGAATGTTTTAATATAAAATTTAACCAGTGAATGAAAAACGCGTCAAAAAAAGTGTTGAAGGCTACCCATATTTCAATCGCACGAATATCACCAACAAAAAAAGAGCAAGAGACGTTCTTATATTTGATTAGACACACGAAATCTGAAATCTGAGAGCGAATCTGAAGAATCCCAATCGAATACCACATACCAGATACCACATAAGAATAAAGTAAAACGAGAAAGTTGAAAAAGGAAGTAGGAAAAATGGCGTCCTATTTGTCACTTTCTGGCTAAAAATGAACTCATTTTTAACACAGCGTTTTTTTCCACATTGTCCTAAAATAAGTAAAGAAGACTTATTGTAAGTAGAAATGAAATTATTGAATTGTTATTTTAGGAAATAAAAGTTTTTCAAGCACTTCAGAGCTTATTTTATTACTCGAATTTTGGTCGATCGACAAAATTCGTTTCCATACACCTACAACCACAACTAATAACTCAACGAAACGAATATACCTAGCCAAGGTTTAATCATCAGACAGTACCTAACTCAATGAGAAATATGTTCAGCTAATTTTACGCTTGCGAGCATTTTTTATCAAGAACATTATGTGTACATTGCGTGCTCATCTAGCTTGCCTGTAGGTCTAGAGATTTTCATAAGCAAACTTTCAACGCGATAAGGCACAATTTTAAAGGGGAATTTTCGCAACGCTTATCTAACTTGTCATAAACACACATATTAAATTATATGCTCATTGTTAGTCAGCTTATCGCTAACTAAAATTGCAAGCTCGAAATGGCATGCAAAGCTAGATAAGTCAGAATTAAAAATAACGCCGTATTTTCGTTCTCGTACAGCAAAGATTAGGAAAGACAATTAGTGTGTCTGAAGATATTTGATAGAGAAAGACTAATATATAACGACTGCTTGGGTGTACGTCTGTATGTATCCACGGACACTCGGAGGCCGCAATTTTCAATAGTCATTGTCATCAGTAGTATCTGCTAGCTAGGCCCAACTTCACGATTATACAGATTTGGTATGCTACCTATAAAACAGAAAAAATAAACGAAGAAAAAGAAAAAAAAACATCCAGCACTTTTCCTTCTGTGGAGTTTTCGTCTTCTCGGAGCTCGTAAAGCCGGTTTAGTTTGTATTTCTTCTTTCTTTTTAAAGACCGACTTGATGTTGGCTCTTATTTGACCAAGACCGAGAGCACAACCTATATGGCACCACAGCCGGCTATGAGTACAACATTGGATTGACGGATATTTTACGTTTGCTGCGTCATATCTTCCCTAACCGGTCCGATACTTTATCAAAGGAATTTGTGTGTACGCATAGTATCTGAACACACGCTTATAAGTATTGGGGAGTAGTTTTCGAGTTGTTAATTTTTTTTTTTTTTGCTGGTTGTCGTCTTTTATATCGAGTTTCTTCTACCTGCTGCTCTGTTGTACATTGACTTCTGGATACCAGAGAGATGGTGCGATGGTGAGATGCCGACAACAATAAAAGCAACATAAGCATGGCTGATATGCTACAACAGAAACTGGTACTTCTACTATTGTGATTAGGATTAGGACGGGTACCTGTGTCTGGCTATCTACATATATCATCTACCCACCTCAATGCCCGTATTTGTAGTTATCGTACACCTCCTCCCCGGGCCTGGTATAGTAAACAACATACAAGTGCTTTCGTAACGTAATATTGTGATAGTTCGTAGTAATACTATGCTCGTATTTTAGACTCTTAAATGAAGCAAGCCGATAAAGAAGACGAAGAAACATAGAAGAATGTGTTGGCTGTTCGGTGTACATTGTGGTCTTGTTTTTGAAAACTTTTCGCTTTTTCTTGCTGCACTGGCAGAGTGGCAGACCTGGCAGCGAACGCAGAAGATAAGGATAAACGACAACGACGAAGAGGAAAGAAATACCAAAAACCATTTATAGACTTATTTCTCGTTTACTTAAAGTTGCTACGCGCGTTCAGCCATCCATCCATGTTTGCTGGATGTTGCTTGGCCAGCCGAATGTTCGTTTTGTCTTCGCCGTCCCTTTTGTTGGTATGTTCGCATTTGGGGTTATAATTTGAAGCAACTTGAAGTTGTTCACATGGCCAAAACCTGAGTTTCTTCTTTCTTCTCATTAGGCTTGTACTCTCTCGCCATACTCACTGTCAAGGTCATTTTGGAGTATAGCCCGTCGGGTTTTAGAACGATTTTTTTTTCGCTTCTGTATTTAGTTTGCCTACACTTGTTGGATTTATTGTGCGCTTCAATCAGAAGTACCTACCGACGAGCGGAGGAGATTCGAATAATAAATCAAACGGAAAACACAAACAAAAAAAAGTTGACTGAAAGAATTAAATATTGATTTAAACTTGCTTATCAGCTGATTTTTTACACATTAGCGTTTTGATAAGGATTTTTTTAACGTCGAGTGAAGCGAAACTGATATACCTAGCAACAGTTCGAAATGAAAGCGAACTGAGTGATTTAAAAGTTTGCAAGGTAGAAACAAATACAACATACTCTGCCCACCAATTCTTAATATATCACATCAGTTTTGATAAGCTGTGCGGATTAGCTTTAAATCGGTTAACGATGTTGTAGGAAACAAAAGGAGATAAGGGCAGTGTTGCAGAAAGCAGAGTCCATAACATCTCATCATCAAAAAGTATTGCTAGTTCCACTTTCCATAACTATGTGAGAGAGAGAGAGATGGCTGAATCTGACACTTTCGTCGCTTGCTTCTTTTTAGTTACGGATACTTTCACCATCTGTTTAGAGGTTATTCGGACTACTTCACCTCCCGGTAAACCCATTTTTATCCACAAATAAACCCCAAAATCTGTACTGTCAAGCAAGAAATTGAGCCCTTCACTGAAGCAAATTTTGTTCTAGGTCCCACCGAGGTACGGAAGTTAGCTTGTAATAATTTGACGTATATAACTGTCCTATAACCAAATGATAACTTTTACGTTGCTTTTGCTTCTTTACTTACGGGGTAGATCTTTTAGTTCACGGTGGCAAATATTACAAACACTCAACTGTCATCTACCGATTACGGCTGGCATTTTCGCTTTTGTCAAACTTTTGTGTTATCCTTTTTTTTTCTGTGTGGAACTGACATTTCACTACAAAATACATCGAAGATCGTGATAATTTGAATTTGCGTTTCAAATTGACAGTGCAAAGCTAGTTCCCAAACTTTGAATTTTAAAACAATTCATCCTATCTCCATCTTTTTTTTATGAAGTCAATCACAATCATAATGTGCACAATAGAAAACCTATGTATAGTTATTAAGTCGACTAGATTGGTCTCGATTGGACGTAGGCACCTCGAACGCAAAAATGCCTCTTTTCCTACGTCAGCCACATATACGAACTGTCAACTTATTACTCTGTCACGAAATTGGGTAGGTTCGGATACCTATAGTTCATATAAAACGTCATATAGATTTGCCTGGACTAGGTTTACGAAGGCGTTAACCAATCAACGTGAAATGGTTTTGTATTTTAAATGTTGGCACTTCAAAATGTCAGCGGAGTATGCAGGCAGGATTTTCTTGACCAGATTCGTCCGAAAAAAATATTCTTGTGATATCGTTTTCTATTGAGACAGAGCTTTTTTGCGAAGCTTGATTTATTAGCAAGATTGACACCAACTTTCACTAACACCAAAACATATGACATTTGTCAAACATTGAAGTGTGTTCTTATTTAAGTTTTTAGACGATGAGTCTGTGAAAAACAAAGAAAAGTTTGCATTTGGCCGTTGCAATGGATACATAATAAATGAATAGATTTTTATAAACACAAATAACAATTTAAGAACAGGTGACTTTTAAATAACGCACCAACACAAATGCAAAATAAGAGTGATCTCTTTTCATGTTCCATTGGGCAAGAACAATCTGAAATCTGAAAATCGCAACGGAAAACGACATGGGACACATTAATGTCGTTTTCCATTGGGACCACCAAAAATCTTTTTCAGATCTCAGATTTCGTGCGGCTCATGGAACATGCAATGAAATTGATCTGCTTTTGTAAATGGATTAGTGCGTTATTTGACCACAAAATCAGCTGTTCAAATCGCATTTATTTTTTGTAAAATCATCCATGGAAATCGGCTTGAAAAATATTTCCTCTGCTGTAGCTACAAATGGAGTAGTTTCGGTGATTCGTAGTTTCCAGATGATGAGGAAAACTATGAAGATAATAGTTGCTACAAAACTATGTCCACTGCTGTTTATATATTTCTTTATTTTGGTTTTCACGGAACTTTGCACATTTGTTTTAAAACAAACTTCTTTAAATGACGTAAAACAGCTGTTCTGTATTTGTGGTAGTATGTGTAAATCTGAAAAAATATCGAGATTTGCAAAAAGTGATCCGAATCAAAAAAAAAGATTGATTCTTTTTCCCAATGGAACGCCAAAAGTGATTTAGATCAAAAAAAAAGATTGATTTTTTGCCCCAATGGAAAACGACATAAGTTAGCCAGCTGTCAGACTTACTAAACTAGCCACTTGAACGCCCTCAATCCACGATTTGAATCATTTAAAAAACGTTTATTATCCATAAATTGGACTTAAAGTTGGCTACAAAGAATAGAAGGCGATTATTCCCAAATTGTGAACCTGCTGTAGCTATCTGGACACATGACAACGTTGTCTAAAATTTGTTTATTGGAAATCCTTTAACGTTATTAAAAATATAAACATAATTGTCCCTAATCAAAGAAAGCATGTAGAAAATATAAATGCAACAACTTCCTACAAGACTATACATTGATGAAAAAAAAAATGTCTCGTTCATATTTCCAGAGCGTGACAATTTGACCCATCTCAGTAATTGCATTTAATTGCTTTGTGGCAACTTGTACAATGATCATGTGGATTTGTATTCGGGTCAAATGTTCCACCCACCGTCAACAATAATTGTTTGCCACTTGTGAGTACACATCTCGACATAGTTTTGCTTTTCCATTATTGACACTTAGAAATGTCAGCTTAGACAGTATATGTTTATTTAAATTCTGAATAGATATGCGTTCAATTAATTTCTGTTGTTCAAAAATTGCGAAACCGGTAAGCTTGTTGTTCAAAACAATCAGTGTTGACCGAAATGTCACCCAGCAACTTGACAAGAAAGCACCGCAAAATATATCTCACAGCATTGTGAATGCACCCGAACAGAATTAAAAACTCTTATATAATTCCATTTGTGTAGTGGACATCGTCGACGCAAACAAAGAGTTCATTTATTTTAATTTGCGATTAATTAAAGATCTTACTAGAGACAGAGAGGAAATACCTACATGTGTATGCACAATTGGACGTATACCATATTTACATGGGAACAATAAAATTTCAACTTACTTAATTTACTTTGTGTGTGATTCAGAGCCTGCGCCCACTTGATGACTCCTTTTAGGTAATTGTGCCGGTCGGATCGTGTTATTAAGAATTTGTTATACACTTTTTACCGCTTAGTATTGTTATCATTGATTGTGTGATGCTGTACTACTCTATTATAGTTGTACATAGGATTATTTTTTTACTTTCGGATTTATTCTTTTCTTATTGTTTTTGTCTGGCTTTTTGCATAATATCGCTTTTTTTTGACGGATGCCAGACGGGGAGAACAATGCTACCGTGACACTTTCAATAAAAAGTGATACCTACTTTGTTTCCCTCTTAAGAGCACTTTATTGGCAGAGGCGCATGCTATACACCATTCCAACTAAAGCAAAACACTCGAACAATTTCATATTATATTTTCATTATTACCAAAAATAAAATAAACACCCGTCAAACGAATTATTCAAGAAAAGAAAAAGTAACACTAAACAATTTAAAATCCGCATGAAAATTATCGAACGATCGTGATATCTTTTCAGAACTATGAAGCATACTGAACGCTGACAATCGACCAGAGAACTAGTCCTAAAAGCGAACGCAATACTACTCAGAGGCGGCGCGGCACAATACCACCACCACACATTGGAACCGAACGCCGAACCCCAAATCTCCGAGTCGCCGAGCACTCACAGATCAAAGTATGTACACACAGCACACTATTAGCGGCGGCGGCGGTGGTGGTGGCAGCGACAATCCAACAAAACACACAGCAACAAGAACAAGACGGTCGAGAGATTCTCTGTAGACCAGTCTGTGCTCTGTGTGCTGTTTGTAGGATAGGAGCCCGGCCATAGTAGAGAGGAGGCCGGGCAATACCAACCAACCCGATCCCATAATGAGTTAAAAAAAAAAATTAAAAAATAAAAAATTCTATTCAATCCAATCGGTTTCAGTTCATCTTAATTTTCCTTTTGCTTCTCTCCTTCGTCTTATTTTTCTTTCATAGCCTTTCGCTCTCGCCGTTTTACAACTCTACTACGGCCACATACTACAGTCAACAACCGATCTGATCTGATGGCGATATGATCGTGACAGAAAAAAAAACAACATCGTACACATAACGACACTTAAATACAATACAATACATACATATTTATTGCCCCACAAGCCATAGAGAGCATACACACTGAAGAGCTCCCGCTTTTACACTGCTCCGCTAAGCTTTGGTATGTTATGGCAGATACGTCACTTGCTATTCCAAGGCAGACTTTTCTGAAGTCGCGTCAAAAGTTGTATAGCCCATATGTGAGACAAAGAAGATAGGGGATTGTCAAAAATATTCTAAAACGTATTAATCCTTACTTAAATTTATTTTAGATTTGTGTAAAGAAAACTTGGGAAAAACTCACGTGTAAACAGCGAACGAAAATCGTAGAATTTTATTTTTAAAATCAACCGCCAGACTTGGAACGTCAGGCGCAATGATAAATTGACTTAAAGTATGCAACTAAGATTTAAGTTTGGAGAAGTTCTCTTTTTAACACTTATGTTTTTAACTAACTTGTATTTTTTTCAAACTTCACCTTGAAACAAAAAAAGATACCAAAGAGCCCAATCCTATCATTGCACCAGGATCAAAGTAGAGCAAGAGCAATGCGTCACTCAATTTGCAGAACAAAAACAAAAGTCATCTACTACTCGTTTACGAATGCGGTAATTTGACCTCAGCTTAATGTCGTTTTCCATTGCGGTAGAAAAAAACACTTTTTTTCAGATTCAAAGCAATTTTGCGAATCTCGAATACTAAGCGAGATTTTCAACTACCTTCACTTACACCAAAACCTTTGGCATTTGTCAAACTTTGAAGTGTGTTTTTAGACGACGATCCAGTGAGAAATAGAAAAAAATTTTTGTTTGACCACTGCAATTGATATCAACATAAATTGAATAAACCCAAATTACCATTTAAGAACAGCTGACTTTTAAATCATGCACCAACACAAATGCAAAAAAAAAAAAATAAACTCAATTTATGTTCCATTGGGCACGACAAATCTAAAAATCCCAATGAAAATTGACAAAATACCGATTTTTAATAGGAATTAAGCTACGATTACAAGTGAGACGATTCGTGTCAAATTTTGAATGCTGACGGCACTATGACGCAACGTAGTGACGTAGCTTTTTACAAATATGTCAATAGTGACCAGGTGTAATCGTAGCTTTACAAATGTTTTTAATGTAAAAGTTATTGGTGCACTAGGACCATGATATACGATCCTAGTTTTTCATAACCATTAGTGTGTGCGAATTTTGGATATTTGTATGCCAGGACGATTTTTCAGGACCCAAAGCTGCAATTTGTTATAACCAATATTAAAAAATAACCACATAAACAAAAACGCCAGCACCCGTTAAAAGCGACAAGTATAAGAACCTCTTTCTGGCTTTTGTTTTCGATTTGCTCTTTTGCCTGTAAAGTATTTGATTTTCATTTTCGTTTTTTAATACCGTAACCAAATTAAACATCTCGAGAGCAAAAATAAAAAAGTAAATAAATAAAAAAAAACAAGCCAGTCGGCTTCCGAAATGAAACAGTCAGGTTTATTTTCCTGGTTTTGTTTTATTTATTCATTTATATTTTATGCCACACATTTATGTTTACAAACGCTCGAGTAATTTATGCAGGATGGTGAGACGGTACGAGGGGGCATGCGGCAGGCTTTTGTCGAATGTGGACGATTGCGTACAATTTACCCCACCATTGCTAACCAAAGAATTGATCTAACGACGAGACGATCAACAGATTTGTGTAGGAGATGGAGTAAGAGAAGCAGATCAAAAGGACAGCGGGCAAGAAGCGTAAAATACTAGCTCAGCGGATCGCTATCAGTGTGGCCAGAGTAAGCTGATATATGCTGCAGACTTGATACACATTTGCGTAAAAAAATAGCTCTGTATTTGAACTACCGTAACTAAGCCCCGGTGGACAGGTTTTTTTTTGTTTTTTAACCCTTGGTTCCGCTTGTGCAGACAGGGTGTTGAACCCGGTTCTTCACTCACTAACCAAGCAGCCTGTGAAACACAGCGTCTACAATATTTTTTAGGTAATACCTATGCGTTACGTTGTTTCGGATGTAAGACCAATTGCAAACCAATAGTCTCTACATAGCCCGTGCATTTTACAACACGCTGCTTGCACTTTATTTGTTGAAGCTTCAGAATTGAATCCGACTGACCGAATTTTTGGGATACTAAATGTCAAATATGCAGTTTTCTCAAAACAAAATCTACGGATTAAAGATAATTGAGGAAGTAAACTCGAAATATTAAAAGAGCGAGCATTTGTCGTTCGGCCAAAAGAGCGTCGAAACTACGTGTATATGAATCATTGGTAGCAAAAATAGTTCATGTTCCAAAGTTGCGTAACTTGATCAAACAAAAGCCGTCGAATTGTGACAGTTTTTATCATTGGGGGAATTCAAGTACAGAGTTTAGTATGTCTGACAGCTGCCTCACTTGATGTATCTCAGTTTTGCTCGGCTTGGATCGGTCATATGAATCTAGTCAAGAAATTCGCTACAGAATGCTAAGTTGACAGTTCGCATATGTGGATGACTTATAAAAAGTGACATAAGGATAAGTCTGCGTTTAAGGAACATCTGCTCCAGACAAATCTAGTCGACAAGATAACTACATTTTTAAATCGGAATACGATTTTTTCTTAATTCTAAGTTAGTTGGAATATTAGAATCATGAAAACTGAAACGTCGACTCCTTATACATCCAACAGCGACATGGGCTAAGTGTGTTTTAATCTTCACCACACTGTCACTTCTAGGACTAGTAAAACGACTCTATAGAGCTCAAGTTTTCCTTTTTAATTTGCTATTCCTTTTTAATTTGCTATTCCTTTTTACATAGAAATATAACTGACAATATTTCTTCCAACGAACTTAACTGGAATGTCAAATCTGGTCACATTTATAGCATAGTACCAGATAAGCACCACTAACCAACAGCACACAAACAAGCATCAACCTTAAAAGGCCAGCTCCAAACAAAACTCGAATTCAAAGACTGCTAGTGAAAGAGACAACTAACTATTAAACCGAACGTAGAGAATTGTTATCGGTGCCTGTTGCTTGCTTCCTTTATTAAGAATAACGCATTCTTCGCAAGTCGTCAAATTGCAAACACAGTTCTTTGATGGTTGATTCATCTTCATGTGTAAATATTCCCATTTTATTTCCACTACTGATGCGTAGGGTTGATTATGTATTGTTCGGCAAATAATACAAGCATCAGGTAAATCGAGATTTGTGTATACTTTTTCAGTATGTGAATGTTCGTTATGTCAAAAACAGTTGACAATATTGAAATAATTTATCAATCGTAAAATTAGGCTTGATTTGTTGTTAATGTCTATAACTTGGCCAAGTCCAAGTGAAAAATACAAAAGAATTCAAAGCGATATACAACCTTAAAGTTGTAAACATAGACAAACCAGGCTGAGAACCCCAAACCGAATTTTTTTTTCCTATCGTTGTAATGAAAATTAGAATCCGTGTGACATGCAAAAACATACAAAAAATAAAAAAAAAATCTGCCAACCGTACGGTAATTTGATAGAGTTCGGGGACACCACATTTTTATATTACCGAATGCTATTGGTTAGTTATTAGAAACATTGTTAAAATGCGAATAATTTGATTTGTTTGGTAATAAACATATAATAACAAATAAACAAATACAAACAAACAATAAATGTGAACCCTTATTTCGTGTGTACATTTTTCTTAAATAACTGATGAAATTTTGCTGAAAATGATTTTATTTTCCTACAACCATTCTGCGTCGATAAATTTTAATAAATATTTTAAGCAAACTTACACTTGTTCCAAAAAATAATTACTATCCACACGAAACGAATAATTTCAAATTTAACGGATAAAATTCTAGGAACGCAGCCAGCAACTTTTCCCACAGTGGGGCATATTAGGTGCGATTGGCTTGGTGAGCCAGAAGAAGTTATGTGACATTTGTCAATACGAATTTCTATATAACAATACTAGCGCACTTTATGTGAAACTCCGTAAGAATATATTATTATCATTATTATTAATTTCATTCCACTAATTCAAGAAAAAATAGCCATAAAGCTTAAGATTACTTAATAAATAGTGATAAGTCAAGTAGCGGAAAGAAAAAGAGACCATTCTTAACATAAAGTCAGCGTGAATGGCACTCAGTTACGAAGAATACAAAGAAGAATCTGATATTGGTTGGAGACAAAACGTTACGTGAACTCGTCTGAAGTTAGGGATCTCAGTATGGTTTGTTTATAGTCTGGAAATACGATTTTCATGACTTTTCTTATTCTTACAAAGACATTACTTTTCGTTTCGATTTTCATGGATATAGTTCGATAGACATAGGGCATCATATGCTTTTAAGGTTACGTTGGGTAGCTTTTTGTATTACTTCTTTTTATTAATTGGTGATTCAGTTCGTCGTCTTTCACATGCGTTTTTGCTAGTCTCATGAGTCAAATTAGTTAAAATTTTTCATGAAGTCTGTAAATAAATAGTTTAAGTTGCATAACTCAACATAAATTTATTGATTTTATTTTTGCTACTTTATTTCTAATCGCATGTCTTCTTCTTCTTCTTGGGGCATGTGTTGTGTGTTGGACATTGTGTAATGCAGCATATATTAGGCGTTGTTTGTTCTATAATTTTTTTTGAAGTAATACTTCTTTAGGCACGCTTGACTTAGGGGGTAAGCTGGTGAATGCGTCACGAAATACGTTACGGATATTGCGAGCGGAAGTTGAGAGGGAGATATAAGGTAGTGAGATAAAAAGATAGAGAGAGTTACGTCTCGTTTCGTATATTACTGTAGAGACAAGAGAGATAGATGCGAGCACACATTTTTGTTCTCTCTTTCTCTCGCCCAGTTACGTTTCGTTATCTAAAACACATCATACATTGCAGCAGTATCTACCAGATCGGGGGATTTATCACTTTTTGCGGGATTTTCTCACTAATGTTAAACTAAAAGGGATTTTTCAGAGCTCATAGTAAAAAAAGAAAGAGATTTTACTTTTTGGTCAAATTTTGTTCCTAATTGCTCATTTCATTAGGAATAAAAAAATTATTCAACCTACGATCAAATTAAATATTTTCAGGTTTAGAAAAAAGTCATTCAAAATATCTAAATGCTTTCATTTTCTTTTTTTATTTCCCTAAACTTTTTCATAAAATGACATATGTGTCTGTGAATGAATCACGAGTATTTTTTTAAAATGATAAATTTATTTATTTTGTAAACATAAAAGGGATATTTTGAGTATAACCGTGGGATAACCTGCCTCTAAAGTCTGGTATCACTGCAGTGCAGGCATATTGCCTGTATCACACTGTAGGAGCAACAGAGACAGCACACAGTTTATTTTCATTTTCTCATAGCCAGTTACGTTTCATATATCTAAGACATAGTGCACGTCTATTGCAAGGTTGCCACTTTGGTAATTTTTTACCAAACTTGGAATTTTTTTTTTTTTTTTTTTTGATTTTTGCTAATTTGGTTAATTTTTATCTGGTTATGGTAAATTTTTGAGCAGATGTACCAAGAATGCGAACTCGATATCACCTCATTTAAATGCTACCTTACTGCTCCTGAGTGAACGCATTGCATTATTTGCATATGCTTCATCACAATCCATGTAGAACTGTTTATTCGCTATTCAAAAAATTACAGAATGCACTCATTTTCTTCTTTTGACAGATGGTGACCTTCGAAATAGTTTCTGTTTCTGTTTATAAATATATTGAGATATGGATAGGTTAATCAATCATATTAGTCATATACAGATATGAAACTCTAATTTTTTAAGGGTTTGTTATAAGAAAATAGGTAGATGTTCTCCCATGTCTTCTAGCAGCTGGTCATTTTGTGCAAAATCAAATAAAATAATTTGAGTTTTTTTTTGTAAGTGGCAACCGTGGCCTATTGTCTGTAGGAGCAAGAGAGAGCAGTGCGCGCGCCCATCTCCTCTCATAGCCAGTAAATTATTGAAGAAAATTGATATATTAATATGTATAAACTAAACAGGTATATATATAGATGGAGCTAAAGAAGTTTTACTTCAGTCGTGTGGTCTAAAGCACACTCGTTTTTTTTTTTTAATTAACATTACATTGTCCTTATACAGGACAATTTGGAGGCATTTGAGAATTAATTAATTAAATACACGACTTTGATAATAAAGTGCACAGGACAAGGACTCACTGGAATCACCGGCTGTCACAACTATTAGGTGATTATTGCTGATAAATAAGTGTGGTTTTCGATTGGGCTTCTTCAGATTCGCTGTCAGATTTCAGATTTCGTGTTTCTAATCGAACATAAAAACGCCACTTGCTCTTTTTTCTGTTCATATTCGTACGAATGGAATAATGTGTAGGTTTCGACACTTTTCTAAGCGTTTTCCATTCACTGGTTAAATTCTATATTAAAAATTGATTTCTAAACGTTTGTACATAAAGAAGTTACAGAAATAGATCCACTTGATGCAATGCGTTTCTTTGCAGTTGACAAATTTCACTAAAACTTAAACAAACTCCACTAGTTCACGGTTAAAAATACTGGAGTTAAATATAATATTCCAATCAATTAATAAAAGATTTATTAATTTTAAATAATGTCTGCTATTACAAAATATGTCTGAAATATTAAATTATAATATAGATGGAGATGGTTTTCAGTGTAAAAATATTTAAATTCAACGCTTATTTATATTGGAAAATATTTTTTTAATATCGACCGGGTTAGATTGTAGAACAAAAATACTAGATTTTAATCTTTAGAGATTTAAGTTCAGGAAATTCGTATTAAAATGAGAATTTTAATGAAAGAATAATTGAATTTGATGATAGATATATTACAGAAAAAGTTTAATAAATTGTAAATATTGAAAACCAATTATTCTTGTATTGCATAGACCTGTATAACTGCGGATGTATTAAAAAACACCCCCATATTTTTAACCGTGTTGTCAAACTCAAAAGCTCTTATCAGAGAAAAAAAAATCTAAATTCGCAAGTGTTCTGAAATCGGAAAGAGAATGCTTTTTTTGTACCAATCGATCTTAAAAAGTGACCTAGAGCAAAAAATCAAAAAATGTGCTCGAGAGTGCCCAATCGAACACCACATAAGCCTCGCACGTTTTTTTTTAACGCATTGCAGCTTTATCACTTGCGATCTCTGCTGTGCTATGCATCAAAATATAAAGCAGCACCCTTCCGTTTCTCTTTCTTTCTGTAGTTTCTCACAATCGTCTTTAAATTTACCAGTTTATTCGAAAATTTATACGCGTTTTTGGCACCTTCGGACATCGACGCCACACAAATATTTGCCTAAAAATGTCCTGTTGAGCTACCCAAATTCTGTATCTGTTTCCATTCACACAAAAGATGCCCAGCACTTTGCTCAAATGTAACATTCAACCCTTCTTCTTTTATGCTAATCTTTTCTTACAACACCGAGCCGATCCTTTACCAGAACAACACCTTGAAGTGTCATTCAATAATAAACAGCGACATGGAAGAGCTGGACTGCCTTTAAATAACATTTCAGCTGCCACCAGGACAACTACGGTATATTCCAAATAGTTTTGCTGGCCTGGTGCAGTGTATCTAGAAACGGCCATTCAATTCTCTCAGGGATTTTCGTAACTTTGACAATACCATGTGTCCAGATCCTATAATGCTCACGCATAAAAGAACGTACTTGAAGTCAAACAATGCAATCTGCTTAATAACCACTTCAGAATGAGTACTTGAACGCGTACATTGAGCGAAGGCGTAAAGATTCAATCCCAAGAACAATGAACAATGAACAATAAACAACACTCGAAAACTCAGCAGGATGCCAGTGTAATTATTCCCTTGCCTTAAAACTTCCTATTCACAAGATGCTAGCCTTGGCTTCCAAGAACTACGAGCGGTTTCCGAATGCACCTAAACCATGTGAAACAGTGCCATACCTAAGAGTGTCATAAAAACAGGACCAGCAATCGCGGGCGGGATTTTCTCGAGTGGCTATGGAATTTACCATAAAGGAATTCCCTTCGGTTTTTATCCTAAGCTCACAGTGTTTCAGGGAACAATTGTTGTCCGCGACCAAGCACTGCTAGACTAAGAAGCGCCATAACAGATCGTCAATAAGAAATTACCCTCAGAAGGTAGAAGAGTAACGAGTACTGGACGAGAGAACCCAGGCTGCCGTAAAAATCAGATGTAATTTAGAGCCTGAAAGGATCACAAGGTGCGCCAGGTACAATGGATTTTCAAGAGGGTGTAAAATCGAAAAACAATTGTTTTCAATTATATCGCACAAAAATAGTAATTTATGGCCACAAAACACCTTGCCTGCAGAGAAAGTCAGTGAAACAAATGAATCGAGGACCTTTCCAACTTCTTCTGTTCGATGCAACTGAAATAGATTCTTATAGAGATTTAACTTTGAATACACACAGAAATGGGTTGTGAACATGAATTCGGATTCGGAATGACAATAGGCGAATTGGAATACAAAACAACCAACAACTGTCCGGCATACGATTTAAAAGTGTGCGCACTTACCTAATGTGCACTGCGTCCACATACAGAGAAGGCATACAAATAACTGTCGTCGGCGTCCAGCTTGATGTGGAATCATTTTCTTTTTCGTTTTAGTTGATAAGTTTTGACATATAGAGGTAAAATGGAAATAGATAATTTACCGAACTCCACACCGAATCAATAATTCATAACCCACGTACCATTGTACGTTAGCATTGTTGTTATGGATTCAAATCGAGTACGCTCCAAGTATTTTTGTCTTGCTAATATCTCCTTATGCATGAGTTCTATTCTCGGCTATGTAACTAAGCATACGGCAATAAGCAGATTCGAATATAAATAATCTATAACTACTTCGGGCAGTGAGACAACATATATATATATTTTTTAATAACGATTGGTTGTGCAACTTTCGGTTTTTAAGTTTTAATTTATGTATATTCTAATAGTCGGCATAGCTTGACTCACTCAGCACCATGTGGCTCGTTTGAGAAGCGCTGTTGAGGCTAGTGAAACGAAACATTTTCCAGGGTTATAGATACCTACCATTTTATTGAAAAGTAGGAACAAAATTGAGTGGCAAGGAATTATTTTAGCTGAAATTCCCTTGCTTGATCAACGACTAAGCATTGCCAAGCAATAAACCTCTTTAACAATATCCCAATCCTTACGAGAAATATATTTGCTTCTTGCTGTTCATTTAATTACAAGTCAGTTAATTTGTATATATTATTCACTGTGAAATTTACACAATCGCCTTCGAAGCGTTTCCGAATAATTCCTCTGGGTGATCGCATTTTGCTCTAAACTAAAAGCGATTTACTGGGTTTGTTATAGGTACCTAGGTATTTTTTTCATTTGTTCCCCGTGATCTTTATTAGCATTGTTATAAATAACAGTACACGATCCTACTGTTGTTGTAAACCATACAGATCATTTGGGAAACATATAAAAAAGCCTTATACTGAATTTACAACATCACGCATGCAAATTTTTTTACGAGACGGGCAGAGATGGCAGAAATGCCTCTTTTTTGGAACTACTATATTTGTTACGTCTGCTATGTAACTGAGGTAGTTAAATAGTTAACGTAACCAAATGTAGTAAATGTAGCGCTAACTGTCAAAATGCAGTTAGCGTTGTCAGACCCAACCTTCAAACTGACAATCTCAATTATTCCCAATCTGTTTCGCTTTAATTTGTATTGAAATTTAATTTGTTCTACCTACAAAGACCATGTAACAAATTAAGGTGATAAATGAAACATATCAGGAGTGTAGTTTACTCGATTTACTACGCGTCGTTAATTGAGATTACTTCACGTAATCTACTCTGCCATCTCTGGAGACGGGGCAAAGACATCCGTTTGTCCGCAATCAGTGCTAATAAAGGCATAAGAATGAGATCGGTAATCATACGCCTATAGTGTCATAGATGTTCTACACATAATAACAGATACGTAAAACGGAAATAAACTAGTTCCGTCGACCAACATTTCTGCAATTACTTGAAAACATTTCTATTTATGATTTAAAACATGTCAAATGAGAGTGGTTATTAGTGTTAGTAAATTAAACCAAAAAATCATCAATCAGTTATACGAAAAAAAATAAACAATTGTCCTTTCATCACTTCCCAACTTTTTCATAATTCCTACAACGTAAACAAGATGGTCGACCAAAATACGTGTCACGTATTATTACATGTCAGGTAATGCTGTCCCTTCCAATCACACGGCTATTTATTATTGACATCCCTTTTGATCTTCCGTGTTAGGAATGTATAATGCTGAAAATACATTATTGTGATTGTGATACAAGACAGCAAAGTCGTTGAATGCATTTAAAACAAAAGTCCACACATTCGCACTGAACACATTCAACTAAAGAAGAGTTCAGTTCGAAATTGCGACGATTTGCGATCAATCTAACGCTTTGGTTATTCAGTTTCGCTGTGCTGTTCGTCGTGTGTACACAACTTGCAGTCGAAGTGTTCATTATCTTATTTTCTTTTTCAATAATATTAACACAGTTTAAATGCAGAATATCCAATTTAAGTTCTCGTAGCATTGCAAATCAATTAGATAATGTGCACACAAAACACGCTATCGATTGCTGCCGCTGAACATCAAACGAAATTTAGCAAATTTAGTTTATAGTGAACAATGCAAGTGAACATCGAATTTTAATCCATTCGTGCATACCTAGTTCTATAAATACAAGTAAACACATCCACACAAATATATATATTTATATATAGGGTATACTTTTGACAAGAGCCTCATAATATACCTACTTTTCTTGTAAATTTTCGACTTCTTTTTAACCAATTTTTTGTTGCTCTTATAACGTGCTTAAGACGATTTCTCTGTTTGTTTTTCTTTTTCGTTTCATCCGCTCTTCAATGCACTGCAGCACCAGCCGAAAGTAATCCGAAAATAAAAACAAATGCATAAAAGCAAAAATATGTTAGCTAGTTCAAATATCAAACAGATGAAAGCGAATTCCTAATGATTAGGAATATTTAGTTGAATTTTATTTTTTGTTTGAGTTTGAGCCGACGAAGAAGGAAACACCACTGCTGTTATCTGCCAATACAACTTCATGCTGTGAAACAACAAAGAAAAAGAGGAGGAAAGAATATCAATAAAAAAAAAGTGCTGGCCACTGGTGAACAAAACAAACGACGAAGATCTTGGTTTTCAAAAAAAAAAAAAACAACCAAAAAATCCATGTATCCGACAATCCACTGATGGTACCGTGACCTCAAGAACAGCAAAGTGAATTGTATTGGCGCAGGGGGCAGAGGCTAACGCAAAAAAGTGAGAAGCTCATAACACTGCCGAATTACAAAAGACAAATATATATAATTGGTCATTGCATGGCAGCCAGGTTTAGTGGCCTGAAAAGTAAGAAACACAGATTGGTTAGCAATCGCCATACGCTTTCAACATCACCTTCATCGTCAGCGTCTGACTCAGCGAAATCGTACCGCACCATTAAGAAGATGTCTAACTCGGGCTATCAAAACAATTACAATTATCGCATGTCGAACCATCATCGCCACAACAATGTAGCAGACAACGATGAATCGTTAAGTGGCGGGAGATCCTACTCCCATATGAATGGCGGCAGCAGTGGGCCGCACGCTCATTTGAATGGTCACACAAGTCACCACAATGGTCACCAAAATGGACACGTAAATAATGGCATTAAGCCCCTGGATCAAGTTGCAGTTCCGGATATGTGCTTCTTTTGTTTCGATGTCCTCTATTGTGAGCTAAATAATATAGAGGGCCCCGGACAGCCACCCTTCACGAATAATCCTTTGTAAGAGTGCAATCGTATTTGTTGTTTAATTTCAACGTTAGCTTTGGTTTTGTTTGTTTGCAGCCCCTTGTTTGTGACATGGAAGATTGGTAAGGATAAGCGCCTGCGCGGGTGCATCGGAACGTTCAGTGCAATGCATTTGCACTCTGGCCTGCGTGAGTACGCATTGACAAGTGCTTTGAAGGATTCCCGATTCGCTCCCATCACTCGTGATGAATTTCCAAGACTGACGGTGTCAGTGTCCATTTTGCAGGCAAGTACATTTAACACTTGTATGACTTCTGATGAGAAGTGGTCTTGAGTGGCCGCAATTAAAATTCGATAATTAATGATGTCCCTACTCTTCCTTTTGTCTGTACAGAACTTTGAAGAGGCACGCGGGTACTTAGACTGGACACTTGGCATACATGGCATAAGGATCGAATTCCTGAATGAACGAGGGTGCAAGCGGACAGCTACTTACTTGCCGCAAGTGGCGACCGAGCAAGGTAAAACTTTCTATAATCATTTGGTTAGTAAATGTACATTCGATTTGCTTTTATCATTGTAGGCTGGGACCAAACCCAGACTATCGACTCATTACTCAGGAAGGGTGGCTATCGTGCAGCAATCACCCCAGATACACGTAAATCAATCAAACTCACACGTTATCGTTCGCAAGAGATCCAGATGAACTACAAAGAGTACCGTGAGGTTGTGGAACGCAAGGCGCAGTGCGCCAAAGTTCACTGCTAACAACCGATCAAGTTTTTCCAAACACCGCCACATTGACAAATACGAAAACGTGCAACAGTTCTAATGCAATATTTATCGATTACACTTAACTATAATAATATTGTTTACGTTGTGGGTCAAGTAGGACGCGGCAACTCGGTGTTTTGTCTTTTAGTTTAAAAGTTTTATTTCGTCTATACAAGTGTACCGGCCTGAAGAGCATCATACCGTTGCCAAATTTTCTCATTTTCAACTAACGCTAATAGAATTACATCGTTTTTCGTTGTTCTGTTCATACATTTTCACAGGATATCAAAGGGACTTGAATACATAATTATTATGAATTATTAATCCTTGAATTACAATGAACAAATTAATCCGTAAAAATAGATGTTAAATTGTTTTGAAGTGTGGAAGGAAACGTATGTAATAAATGTACGCGGCAACTACGCTGATTTAAAAATGCAGAACCTTATTAAATTTAACAATATAAATCAGTTATGCTTATGATGCTAGTAGGAAGCTTTACAGAGTGTTTTCTTTATTTGCAATAGCTTCGGCTTCTATTTGCAGCATTTTCCCTTGGAGGCGTAACTGCTGTTGCGATTCCTTGAAGGTTATGTACATTGCAATGAGGGCGTTGAACGATATTGCAGCACCAATGACAGGTACAATGGGTTTTGTCATTTTCCTCCACAGAGTGACTACTTCTAATGGTTTTTCGATGATGGATGGCAGGCGGAAGGTAAAGTGGCGGGTTGCGAACATGAACGATGCAAGCGGAGCAAGGAGTGTTGGATATATAACTCCGAGGGTGGATTGGAAAGCAGCTGCTTTTAGTTGAAGGCAAGTCGGGCATTGTAGGGGCTCCAATATAACGTCTCTTTGAATGAAGAATTTATGGTATATCACTGTAGTTATGGCAGGTAGCACAACTATTGGGAGATATGTGGACAACTTGCCGTAGTTTCCCAGCTTCAGTTTGTTTCTATAATAGTTGTTCATATAGATTCCAGTTGCGGCACCACATACACCTAGTATCTCAGGAGCATACTTCAACGACCACCTTTGGGGTTAGACAAGTGTTAAACAAGAGATGAAAAAGATAGGTTAATAGAAATGACATACACTTCCGACGTCTTTTCCCAATTCTCCACTAATTTCCATTGATAGGCAAATGCCTGGTCCTCTGTTAAAGCTACCGCATCTTCGGGAATTTCAGTTTTACTACTTCTTGAAAGAGCCATCAGTAGTTTTCTTCACAATTTTCAATGAAATTTTGTTACACCGCTTACAACTGTCAGGTTCAGCTGTTTAAATCGTTGATTGCATTCAGAGCAGGTCAGTTGAAGGAATTCAAATGGAGATTCGATGTGGATTTTATATCGTACTGTATGCAGGAGAATAGCCGCATTCAGTCTTTTATTTAGTTTTGAGTTTTTTTTCCATTGGGTAAAATGAAACATCCGGGCAGAGATGAAAGAATAAAATATCCCCCCAGAACCCATTTGTTTATATTGTTGTTTTTGTAATTTCAACCCCTGTCTGTGAATACGTGTGAGCTACAAAAAAGCATGTTGCTAATGGCCGGCCAATATTCCTTTTGCTTTTATGGGCATCGCGTTGTTCAATTGTTTTGTGTTTGGTAATAAACTTGTTTACTTTTTATTAACGCTTCGATTAAAATAAAAAAATAGGGAAAAACATTTCGGAATAGCGAATTCTTGCATTAAAGTTCAATGCATGAACCAAAGATAATGGAATACAGAGATGAATAACTTTCCAGTGGAAAGGCGGCTGCCTACAAGCTGTTTTCCCGAAAAATTCATGAAGTCACGCACATATACTCATTTCTTTTCTAGAATATGTGAGTTCATGAATTGGACTTTAATGCAAGAATACGCTATTCCGAAATGTGTATTTCGCTATTTTTTAATTTTAATCGAAGCGCTAAAAAAAACCAAACAAGTTTAATACCAAACACAAAACAATTGAACAACGCGATGCCCATAAAAGCAAAAGAAATATTGGCCGGCCATTAGTAATATGCTTTTTTTGTAGATCACACGTATTCACAGACGGGGGTTGAAATTACAAAAACAACAATATAAACAAATGGGTTTTGGAGGGATAGATGAACGAAAGATATCCATCTCTTTTATTCTTTCATCTCTGGCATGAACTCACATAAATGCTAGAAAAGAAATGAGCATATGTGCGTGACTTCATGAATTTTTCGGGAAAATAGCTTGTAGGCAGCCTCCTTTCCACTGGAAAGATATATATCTCTGTATTCCATTATCTTTGCGTCCGGGAGAGTCCGGAATCAAAAGAATCACTTCTGAAACCGTTCCATTGGCACAAGAAATACTCTTCTGGTGATTCTGAGAAGACAATTTCTCTTCTCGATTTGAAGTTAGAATCCACTCAAGAAGCACTCACGCAAATGTTATTTATTTATTTTATACAAGTCAGGTGACAGCCGCCGTAAGTTATTTTTTGGCATTTCACCAATTCTTTTGTGAGTTCAATCAGAAGGAGTTTTGTTGTTCCATTGGATCACAAAATGTGTGTATCCCCGAGTGAAACCAATTGAAAACGACATTAGACGAGCCGCCATACTAATAACAATAAGCAATTTTACAAAATTGCATATTGGGACCTACAAAATATTTAGTGTGATGTTTAAAAATGATTATTAGTAAAGCCCAAGGTAAATAAATGTTAAGGAGAAGGACTAAAAAGCCAGTAGTCGATCTCGATTTCAAGTCTGAGAGCGATACTATGAACGAAATGTAATGTCGTCTGTATTCTTTTACTCGTTTCTTTTTCTTAAACCTTAGGAGATATTTTCTTTTATGGCATTTGTTGAACCAAGGCAAACGATAATAAAATATAAATCAGATTGCGCGATTAAAACTCGACTCAATCTCCTGATTTTTTTTCATTTCTATTTCTTTCTAAGTTCGAGTTCAGTATAACGCCAGACATAATATTTTATCTATATAAATAAAAAATACCGAAGTCCGTGTCTGCACGCAGAACTCGAAAACGAATCGTTCGATTTGGACGATATTGGTCTTGATGGATTTGTATTGTCCCAAGGAAGGACATATTCTTTATCGCAAACACAAAACTTTATGGGATTAAAATAAGGGATGTAAGTTTATAACCGCACTTTCATAAAAATAAACTGGATAGAAAAACATGGAGTGTCACTTCAAAAACAATAAAATAATACAAAATTTTGGGCGGAACGAAATGCGCCTGGTCACTCATAGTAATACATAAATCAGTCGTTGACATCAAAAATCAAACTAAATTTTCTGAATAGCGACGAAACTTAAGAAATTATAATGTACTATACTATTCTTTACTCATAGTTAAATAATTAAATATAAATAACTTTAGAATTCTTTGACAATCAATCCAAACTAAATTTGTTTAGTGGTTTTTATTCCATATCCGAAAAAAAGTGAACTAAAATATTATTTGGGGTTAAACTAATGTCAAATGTCTCCGAAAATTTAAGTTTTCTCAAACTCTTGTTCCATTCATTCAGGTAGCGACATAAAGTTCCAAAGTAATCGAAAATCGTGTGCGTTAGATGCATTGCAATATTTTTAGACTCAATACGGGGAGCAAATAATTGCAATTTGCAAATAGATAAAACTCTCATTATCTTTAAGATACATATTGTTCATACTTAAAAACAAGAAATCATGCCCAACATTTGTTACATGCCGAAGTTGGGCACCCTGTGCTATGTTCGCAGATATTTACATACCCACAAGTTATTTCCATGGAATACTATGTACTAACTTACGACTGTGTGTCTCAATAAATACGAACCTAATAAATCTCTGTCAACGTCGAAAAACAATAACAAATAACAGGATCCCCATTAAAGTAATGTTTACCCAAAAACAAGAATTAAATTATTGGTTCTATAAATCACATACTCTCTCAAGCAATGATGGACTAATGTTAAGTTTGGGAATCAGATATTAATAAAATTACCTGCTAGGTGGGATTGAATTCTATGGAGTTTAACCGCAAACATAACCGGTTACAATTATTAAAACAAAAAATTAACACGATTACACTTAGACATCATTTTTTGGCTTGAAAACCAATTACACTTACTCACAGAAGTTGGCATACGGGTGCTATTTAAAAACATTTATTTTCTTAAATATTCTCTAAGATAAGTGAGAATGTACTTTAATTGCCTGACAACCAGCAATTCACCTTCATAAAATTAAAAAGACGTTGTATTAATTAATTTATAAACCGATACTCACAATACAACATCTTTATGTTATCGTGCTAAAAATAATTTTGCAATTATTTGACACTTATTTGTTCTGTCCGTAAAACTTTTGCAATTAATCGAACAGTCAGTCAGTATCGTATTCAAAATAGTGACAGCAAGCAGTTTGAAGAAATTCCTCTTTTTTCTGTTCATTATCGAAATTTGACTGTCACACCAATGGATATTGCAAATATGGTCAAGTGGTAAGGCAAATACCGGGTCTAATAGGATGGGTGTGATAATTTTTGCAATACTCATAGCTAATGAATAATTTGCAATCAAGTGTGACATATCTCACTTAAAAACTGTGTCCATCTTCAAGGAGAGTTGCAGTTCTTTACCTAAAAACTGGACTTTTATATCTAAGAATATTTTATTGGGTAAATGTCAAGAAACGTCACGTAATCGTAAACAAACGTAATCATTTTTTCTAATAAGTTTTGATTGTTTATTTTTTTTTTACATTTTCTCACGTGGGATTGCAACTTCGGCCTTTATAAGCCCGGCTAGAAACTCAAGAAAATTAGTTTTCGGATTAAAATGGTGAGTTCCGAAAATAAGGCAACAATTAGTAACTGCCTATAGGCCAAGCAGAAATATCAAAATAATTTGGTACAGCATTCTGAGTGTGATCATTATAGGTTTTATTTTATTTTACTGATTATTGCAGCCACCATATCAGGGAGCAACGTATTTCTGCTCTGACAACCCAAAGGTTATTCATTTTTAATTTATTCAATCTTATCAAATCTTGATTTGTTTCCACTGTTATTTGCTTCTTTAAACTGTCCTGTTTGTACCTAAGTGATCATGTAAGCTCGCTAGGCCTAAACAATGCCCCTTGATCAGTTGTGGTCACCAAAGCTAGTTATCAAAACGGATTATTGGAATTAAAGGCCACTCACATTTTAATTTATTTATGTTAATATAATTTGGAAATAGTTTTAACTGACTCAAGGCTTTTCTGAGTTGATTCAGGTTAGAGCTACTCAATTTTATCGATCTTTATTCAGTGAAATCTTATCAGATCAAGAAAAAAAGCCTATCGACGTCATCAAGTCTGGATATGTGTATCAGATCAACTATTAGCTCTCAGCTATTAGCTCTCTCTTGAAGCTATGTATCTATGCGTCATTGGACCAAGCAACATTTGCATCTATTTGGAAATAGTTTACATTACAGTTTCTTGAATGAGGCTGTCGCTCACAATAGGACTTTAGTCATCCAACTAGAACTGTCTCAGCAAAGCAAAGTAAGGCCCACTATCATTTTGAATTTTTGATGTTTTTAAAATAAAACTAGAGCAGTATTGAAAAAAAATTCGAACAAAAATTACGGATTGGACACACCAACCGTATCAATGTAGACATATAAAAAAAATGCATTGAAAGTATGTTAACATTTTTCAGCTGCTGTCAGCTGTTGTGAGATTTTAACATTGAAAATAAATGTGGTTGAAAATTTGTGGTTGCTTTGCTAACCTTTCGTATAAGACTTTTAATGTCTTTTACACCCAGTCTCAAAGAGACATAAATTAAGTCAGGACTTAAGCCATGACAACAATATGTCTAGTGCAGGCCGCGAATTTTTCGACATGACACAAATCTATACATTTGAGTTAGACTTTTTATCCTGCTTCGCTGCATACATATCTTCTGACTGAAATTTGAGGTCGAGACCACTGTTTGACAGCTCAATTTTCCAAGTCTTTTAATGCTTTGAAAGAGAGAGTCACCTTCACTTGTATCTTCGTTGATGACATCTTGTGAAATGAAATGTCATAACAAAATTTGCCCAACCAAATATAGCGGACAAAAGGTCTGACATAATTTAGACTCGTGGAGACGCGGTGATACCTACACGCAGCTGACTTTTCAACATGAATTAAATGTGATACCAATGAGGGAAAACAATTAGAGAGAAATGTACTGTCATACGGACTTAAAGTAAGATTTTCAGCAAACAATTACAACAATTACATCCTATTTGACATTTTTGAGACTCACACTTCGTATATATGCCGAGTAAAAGTGACATGACAGCAGCATCCTTTGTTGGAACGTTTCTGGTGGAAATTGCTAGTAAACTGCAAAACTTAAAATCAAGACACACAACATTTTATACCACTCAAACACAAATGTGACTGGAATCGTTTTTTTGCGCATTAGTTTGCTTTGCTGAGATAGAAGCTAAAAAAAAGCGCGTCAAATGTTATTATAATTATTTTTCAAGAAAACCTTGGGTTAATATATAAAAATGTATTTATAACACATCTGTCAATAAAGAAACGTCACTCGTTTGGAGGAATAGGTGCCTGACAGAAATTGTCCGTGTCCCTGCGTATTGCGAGCTTTATTATTTGGGACTTCCGAAAAAAAAAACATCCAAAAAAATGAATCACTGGTGGTGCATACTTCCTACAATTCACCACTAAAAACTTGCATATGGCTGCCAAGAAAGTTTACATAATCTTCCTGAACACATTCGCGTTGGCTTGATGTCCGAATGATGTTTTTCCAGGAATCGCAGCCGATATTTCCACCAGCATTCGCTACGAAGTCAACCATTGCATACGAAAAAATGCATCGCCTGGGATTCTAACCCAAGAATAAAGTTTCGAGTTTCGATGAACTCGAATTGAAACAAGTTCTATCTCACTAAACCAAACGCATTATGCTTTCTTAGTACAATAAATATCTAAGAAAAAAGAAAGGAAATAGTAGTGAAAGTGATTTTATTATTCGTAAATTTAAGAGTTGCAGTTTTTTAATAACTAGTTTGCTCATATCTATGATTTTTTTTGCGCAATCTTCATCTATGCATTGTCGCACTACTTTCCAGAGATTTACACAACACTTGGGCTTTGCCAATCCTTCCATCTGCCACGACGACGTCAAATATTTCACACTAATTTGGGAGGAGCTATTACTCAATCTCTGCATTGCGTACAATTGTTATGTTTGAGGTCTGCAAGACAACGCATTATAAATTCCAGTCAAAAATTGACACTATTTATTCACACCAAATAGTATGGGAACATGCCTATTGATAGCTTGATAGTTCTTGACACGTGGTCGTAAGTTTCTTTAAGATTTTAAGCGGTACGCAAACTTTTATGAATTAGTGTCGCCAGAAAGCCAAGAAAATTCCATGCCTGAAACTCTACCAACTTGAACAAGCCATGCACCTGAGAGCAACATGTCCAGCAACAAATTACCTGAGCGAACTCTCAGACAGGTAGTGTTTATAATATGTCTATGCACTTGTATCAAGAACAGAAGCAGTCACGTACGGGTCTACATACCTACAAAGTAGGTAGGTACTACCTATATATATATATACTGTCGAAAGTGCAACATAACGTAGTGAATATAATATTACCGCCCATACACGAGTAAAACAAGTGTACAGCAGCCAAAATTTTATAACATCCGATAAGTGGGTGCCACCGATACATGACATTCCTATTGTTTCATCCATTGGGCTAATTGACAAAACGAGGATTTCTACGATCCATCTACACACCTTATGTTCAATCTGGCTACAGCGACACGACACTCATTACAGGCATCTGTGTATATGTGACGGCTTTGTATAATTGCAACTGTGTTCACTTCTCTTGAGGAATTACCTTTACCGACCACCGACGATCGCCCCCACCAAAGAGGTTTTCATGTTTCTTGCTTCCCTGGCGCTGATGGTGGTGCTTGCTGCTATAGGCAATAAGCCAACCAGTCAGCCAGCCAACCAGCCAATATGGTAATTTCTTGAAACCAACTATACAAGTTTGACGAATGTAAAATTGTTTCGTTAGTCTCGTATCAGCATTCAGCAGTCGATAATAAGAAGTGAACGTGGCCTGACACTGCCAAATTAAGTTCATCCGCGAGCAGACGAACCGTCCTTTTGTTTCGGTTTTTTTTTTTTTTGTTTTTGTTTTTCACTAACAACAATAAATAGTTTAATTAAAAATGAAATTCCTCAGCAAGTGAGTAAATTTGACTTTTAAATTATTGTTTCCCCTATATATATATTATTTCGCAAGAAAAATAAACCTTTTCACAATTTGCCAATTAAGTGTTTGCGGTTAACGCCACATAAAGAGTGCTGAAACATTCGAGGAGTATACTCGCATATCTGCAACCAGATTAACTACTCACGATCTGTGATAATCTGAAATATCGTAGCGAAAACAAAATTAGGACAATGCCAATTAACTGTAACTCTCAGTTGTTTCTGTTTAACACTCTTGGTCCACAGACGCTTAATGTCACAGGTAATAGGGGCGACAGTGGTTGTTGTGGAAAGATATTTCAAGGTCGTTCCGATCTTACAGCATTCTCTATCCGAGTCTGATACCAGATATGCAAATTAGTTCTGCATGAAAATTCGATGGTAGATGGTTAAATGACATGAATTTTATTCAAAAATAATATTATGCAACATTCAATCGAAAAACCGGTCAATTATACATATTTTTATTTTGTTTTCTGTTGGTGAGATAATCGCACTGAAATACTTGTTTGCGCAGATATATTCGACTTGTGGTGTATCTGTGGCGAAAAAAAAAAAATTAAATTACAACCACAGGGTATAAATGTCGGCATATTGGTGGCGGTGACGATGACCTTTTTGCCTGCCACCATTACAGTGGACGTGCGTGGATGCAACTTGAAAATTTTCTTCTATGCCAACGGTATACAATTAAATGACCATTATCTTGCCGTTATTTATAAAATAGCACACCTAGGTATGGCATGGCATGAAAAGAGTATCCAATAGACATCCAGCACCGCCATCAGCAGTCACGTCTGAAAGTCGTGACAACTAATGTCATAGGTGCATTTTTCTTTAGCCGGTAATCGCTGTAATCGGTAATAGGTAATGCTGTGTCTCTTTGACATTTAATATATTTATCCCCTACTCGCTACTCCACCTCATCATTCTTCTTGTTCTTCTTTTTCTGGTCTCTATTACTGGTTTTCCTTTGTGTACAGCTGTACAGAGCAGGATCAATTACTCACAGAGAGTCAATCAATCTCCATCTAATAGCTGCGATTTTTATACTACCGGCTTTAGATGTTTTTTTTTTTTCAAAGTGAAAGTTCTTCTTGAAGGACGTCTTAACAACCTCACACTACTTGTTATTCAGCAGCAAAACAAAAAAAAAAAACAACAAGAAGGTAAAGAGGGCGATCACAGAAAAACGCAAAAATATACGCCACTAAGTCGCGCTTATAGGTGAGATAAACCTGTTTTCAATTTAATGAACTATTATGCGCTGCGAATGAATATATATTTGCGGATAAAAGTATATAAACGTGCCTACTTTTATTTCGGGGGTTGGCGCATGCATTTCGATAAACACTTGCGCAAAACACGTCTTTTGTTCCAACTTAGTCGGCGGCACAGCCGCAGAGTGAGAGCGTTTTTTTTTTTTGTTTTTTTTTTATTTTCATTAGTAAGCAATTCAAGTGACCTTTCCAAACCCATGTCTATGCACGAGTACATCCCGGTGGCGTTCCATCTTCGCGCGTTTATAACAATTGTATGACGAGCGTCAGGCTTAAGAGACCGTAAAAGTTCCTTATGTAAGTCCGACTTGTTTGTGGCTTCGTTTCCAATTCAAGCCAGATCACCAATTGGATACACAAGTAGATTAAATTATGGTAATCGTAACGTGCGCAGGGTCTTAACTTTAGCTTCTTCTAATAATAAGCTATGACACAATTGCTGCTGGTGTACTCCAGTTCAACAATAAGTCTTTATTCTGTACACCCCGACAAGCGGCGATCAGTCAGCCTGAACAGTCGTGTGCATGGCTAATTGGACCGTACCCACAAACGATAAAACTGGTCAAAAAGTGAGGAGAGAATTCACAAAGAGCCAAGGCACATTTTTGGGACTGGTTCGCTAATAACCAGTACCGCAGTTGAGGTAACAACATTTCGGGGTTTTACAATTTTTTGTGGTTTCCATTTGCAGAGCCTCCTTATTCTTGGTAATTCTCGCAATTGCTTGCACGGCAGTCTTTGCCGAAGAGGAGGGTGCTAAAAGAAATTCCATCTTGAGACGACCATCAGCACGAGGTGCCCCAAAGGCAACTACCACAACCGCTGCGCCTAGTGAGGATCCACAGGAAATCGGCGACGAGGAATACAGCGATAATCCGGAATACGAAAATGAAGGAGGCGACCAAGAATCACAGGAACCCTCATCGACGACAACATCAACGGAAGCACCGAAGAAGATTGGACCAATCATCAGGCCCTTCCGCACAAACGATGATTTCCTCAACTCACTCAAACGTCGCCAGCAGAACGCCAAGAAAGCCCTCAAGGGTAAGTTATATCTGTACTAGTTTTGCCCCCCCCCGAAAACATAGCATTGGCTTGATTTTAGAAAAACCAACCCCAAAAGTGACAAGAGTTGACGAGCCCAAAGAAGACGGTGAGGAAGACAGTGAACCAGCACCTGCTCCAGCGCCTCAATCGAAATTCAAAAGCAACTCAGCTTGTATGTCCGATTGGATAGCCACCATTTGATAGAATAAAATAAAAAAAAATCTCTCATTTTCTTTGAATAGTGAGCCGAAGAAAGCCATCGAAGCCCTTCAAGCCAGAGCCTTCTGCCGAAGAACAAGCAGATCAGCCTGAAGAAGACGCACCTGCACCTGCACCAGCCCCAGCTGGCAGACGTCCCGGGCGCTTGTCTTTGAAACCAAGAAATTAATTAAAATACGATTTAGTACTTAAGACTTTAAGATTTTTTTATTTCGTTTGTTATATTATAATTTGTATGTACATAAAAAAAATCTGGAAATTATAAATTTCGACCTTTTTCTTTTGTTTTTGGAATGGAGCCGTGTTGCGTTGTTGTTTCAACTATTGTATGATGTGCGGCCAATATTAAACTTAAAAGTTTGTAAAACTTTTCATTAATGTATTAGTGCAGATTAAGGTCCCACTCGCTGCTAAAGTTAAGAGATATCGCGTGTTAAGTTGTTTGTGTACCTTAGAGGCAGAGCGCGCGCTATCAATTTTAATATAAACAAATGTAATATAATTTTTAGATTCCATTATTGGAATTGCATTTTCTCGTTACCTCTTGTTTTATCTTTCGTTTTTTTTTTTTTTTTTAAGTTTTTATTGCCAATGATGATGATTAATTTGTTTATTTTTCAAAGTTATATACCTAGTTCGGGTAACAGAATTCACTAGTTGTCATTAATTTTTAATTTATTTTATTCGGTGTGCACAAGATATCACACAGTTACAGGTGTTTTTTCTCTTATTTAACTATATTATTAGGATTCAAGCTACATACACAAATGTTCAACAATTTCTTGCATACAATAAGGGTATTCACTTAATCTCATCATTTTATGCAGCTCGAAAATTCATAAATTTCTGCGGTGCAGAATGATATTTCCTCCTCGGAAATATCATTGCGTAGATCGCGTAAATCGACTGTCAAGTCGGTTGTCAACCTCAGCTATTCAAATTATTTCCAAATTATCAAAATTCCGAAAGTAAGCGTAAAGAAAAAACTTATTAAATTCTTGGAGAAATCGGCAGTAAACGAGTTATTTATATTGGACGTATAAAAAAAACTCTGCAAACAAACAAACAACAGACGATTGTCTGTCAAAGTTTGACACTTGTGATTTGCGCAATTTTCCGCGGTTGATTTCCAAGCCTAAATCGTCGCGGAAAATTATGAGGTCTGCGCAAACTATTAAATAAATAAATAATTGGCTCAACAGGTCCGTAGGTATCCTAGGCCTAGCTTCTCACAACCATCCGTCTTTGTGTCAGTTTTTATTTTTGGGACGAATGGAAGGGATCTACAATTTTATGCCGAGTCCAAACGGCCAATTGAGAAGCTCTTTCATGACAGTTATACTCTCGGATGTTTGTCTGACGTTCGCGAGAGGTGGCGCAGTAAAAATAAAACCTTAAGTTGGAATTTGGGTTTTTTCGGGACTCGAACCTGGGGCCCCTCGCTTAGTAGTCCAACACACTAACCACTAAGCCACTGCGCCGACTACTATTACCATACAAAATCTGACAGTTCATTTACGAGGTGATACATTTCTGCAGTTTACGTAGTTTATGATGCTTTAATGCGTTTAAGTGAATACCCTTTATTATTATTCTTTTCATACTCAAACATTTTTCGAAAAACCGATCAAAGCTACACAAACTTAAACCTAGACAAATTGGCAACTTGGAATCGTGTTTATTAAATGAATTATAACCCCAGTATTAATAAAAAATGTGCACAAGTAAGTTTGTTGCGTTAAATTTTACCGCAACAAGGTCTGCTCTCTTTCCTTTCTCTCTTTTCTTGGGTTTTGTACTCGAGGTTCTGGGATGTGGACGGGCATCCGAGGCCCCTATCAGCCTCCGGACCACCTCCCTGGGGGCTTAAGGGTTCGACCACATAGGTACTCGTAGTGACAGGCCGGTCGCTTAAGCTAACAGACGTCAGTTAGCATACATAAATTTTATGTAACCGCTGAGTAACCAGTTGATAACTTTTTGGCATTTTATTTATTTATTAATTAATAATAGTTTTAATACGAGTACAGTATTTACAAAATGTGTAAATATTCAGCTAATAATAAGGATTATACTGCATTTAGAGAGATCCTTTAGTCCGCAGTCACTGCTAACAAAGGCGTAAGAATGAGATCAAAAATCAGGAGCGAAAGTGTAATGGATGTTCTACTCATAATTATAGATACGTAAAACGGAAATAAATATAAATCCGGCGACCAACATTTCTGCAATTACTTAAAAACATTTATATTTCTGATTCAAAATTTAGTAAATTTAACCAACTATTCATCGATCAGTTATACTAAATAAATAAATAATTGTCCGTTCATCACTTCCGGAAGCTATTTTATTTTATAGGAACAGGAAATTTCGTAATATGTCAACACACTGAACTTTCCCACAATTCCTACCTCGCAAAAACAACATGGCCGACCAAAACACTTGTCACGTATTTTTGCGTCAAGTAGACCGACATAGCCCATTTTTAATAACAACTTGACGAAAATAAAAATAAGTCCTTTCACCAAATTTCATTCGCCTATGTCAATTCCTTTGGGCGCTATCGTGCTTTCAACAGACGGACAGAATATATACCTTGAATATACCTTCCTGTGGGGGTAAACAAATGTACGTCTTGAAGTTTTTGCCCCAATGCCGAACGTTTGCAAAACATCCTGGGAAATTACTGAATTCGGCATAAAATTAAGGACATAACCTTTACAATCTTGAGACCGATTAGTGTAAATGCTTATACATATGCATATGTGTTTATATTCATTTCAGTCCATACCGATTATAGGAAGTATACGGCTTATATAGTTGCATCACTCAGTATAATGAAGGCTACTGGCTTTCGTTACGAAGCCAATGTCCTCCTACGATTAGCATACCTTACACAACGGTATTTGATGATGGCCAACTTCTTTTACTTTTATTTTCGCATTGGGCTTAAATGTGTAACAAATTTGAATACATTATACCAAGAGTTGTAAAAAACAATAATCTTATGAAACCTCTATTCAAATTGTTATAAACATGCACCTAGTTGTCAGTTTAGTATATTGCACCATTAGACACATTTTTTGATATCATATTTAAGATCGGCGGGTATGATTTCCATGTCTATGTACTGCGTTACTTGCCAGCTCTAGTTGAAACACATCATATTTATACGCAACTTAAGACTGGGGTTTTGTGCCTATTAGCGGTTGACGTGAAACTTCGTAGGAAATGTTTCCGACACCAAAAAAAAAATTGAGTCATTCATTGTCACACCTCGATTTTGAGAGCGTTTTCGTTCAAAAGGTATTTTCTTTCTTGATTTGTCCCTGTTTTTTAATTAAATGAGATAAATCCAAAAAAAAAAAATACTTGGGAAGCGTACTATTTTTTAAAAATTTGTTTTATTTATGTAATGCGGTTAATAATTATAGGCGCATTTTATATTAGAAAAGTGTTACATTTATTAAATTAATAAATTCGTTTTAAAAATTGAAATAAATTTATTTCTTAAAAAAACTAGATACCTTTAAAACCAATTATCATTTTATGTATTTCCTAAAAATGTATTAAAAATAATTTTGTTACATTAACTTCTTTAAATGTTTACCTTTCTGATTCATCCGGCAGCTGAGTTTACAGACCAAATTTTGGTACTTTAAATGATTTAATGAAGGTGATTAAACCTTTGGTCAACTTGAAGTAAATGGCATGTTCCTACCAAATGAAACCGGGAGGTTTCGTAAAATTTTTCCAAGCCTCCGAGGTTTTTCAATACATTTTTGAGGTTTCCAAATCTCGGGTTTTCAGCGGTACCTATTTTAAACCCCTCTCTGTTCATCCGTCCGTGAGAGGTTATCAAACCGAACATGCCTACAGCGTGAACTTTTGCTTATTTTGTGTTCATTTGTGGATGCCAAAATATTAAACGACAAAACAATTGTGACAATCAAAGAAATAATAAAAAAGAGGTAAGTAATATTTTTAAGAGAAATATTTATAAATACTTCAATTGTTTCCTTAATTTTTCCAGAAAACTTTTTTTAGTAATTTTTCTTTCCAACACTATTGTTGGAACATGCCTACAGCGTGAACTTTTGCTTCTTTTGTGTTCATTTGTGGATGCCAAAATATTAAACGCCAAAACAATTGTGACAATCAAAGAAATAATAAAAAAGAGGTAAGTAATATTTTTAAGAGAAATATTTATAAATACTTCAATTGTTTCCTTAATTTTTCCAGAAAACTTTTTTTAGTAATTTTTCTTTCTAACACTATTGTTTTGCGTCAACAAACAGCTTATGACTTTTGAGCTCACTCCAACTCGGTGGGAACGACTTTCGCTAAAAGTTCATCGAAACCTCGCGATTTCAGTTTGGTAGGAACTTGTCATAGTATTAATTTTGTAGTTTTCGATTCATTGCATCACAATACACAAACATAACAACTTGCCCCTCATTTCTATTCCGATATTGAAGTGTAAATGCTTATAATAAATACATTCAAACATACTTGTTGTTTCTTTTAATGCCGCAGATCCAGTTTTCTAGTCCGTCTTCTTATTCTACTCGTTCTCTTGTTAAAGATAGCATCAATATATGGTTCTCCAGAATCTTTTCCTGTATTTTGAAAAGATTACAAAAACAACTACTCGGTTCAAATTTAGAACATTTTGAAATATAAGTGGTACCCCATTTGTTGAAAAATGTGTATTATTCTAGTGGAAGTAGCACCTCCTAAGGCGCAGTGGCTTAGTGGGTAGTGTGTTGGACTACTAAGCGAGGGGCCCCAGGTTTGAACCCCGAAAAAAACCCAAATTCCAACTTAAGGTTTTTTTTTACTGCGCCACCTCTCGCGAACGTCTGACAAACATCCGAGAGTATAACTCTCATAAAAGAGCTTCTCAATTGGCCGTTTGGACTTGGCATAAAATTGTAGATCCCTTCCATTCGTCCCAAAAATAAAAACTCACACAAAGACGGATGGTTGTGAGAAGGTAGGCGTACAGGGTCCCTACGGACCTGTTGCGCAAACTATTTTTTTTTTAATAGCTCCTTTTGGCAATTGTTGATCTTTGGTAGAGAAGTGATCTCATGTCATAACCAATAAAACAGCATTTTACAAATAGCTTACGCTAGATGTAACTACTAAGTTAACAAATTGCGACAGCAACATTGACACCCGGACTACAACTTTTATCACTGATTTTAAATGTCGTATAACACATTAGCAGAGTTAATTTAGCATTGATATTATATGCGCCAGATTTGGTTGCTGTGCAAATGATACCACCTTTAAGTCGACATTTTTCAGTTCGTCCATCATTTAAATGGTAGAAGGGCTAGAGGTATTAGAGGCAGGTAATATTTTTCAGAGAAATATTTGCAAATGCTGCAATTATTTCGTTAATTCTTTTCAGAAATCATTTTTAGTATAATTTCTCTTTCCCATATTATTATTTTGCCTCAACAAACAGCCGTTTTGTCAGCCACTTCAAAATTGACAGCGTATGGCTTTTGAACTCACTTCGACTCGGTGGGAACGACTTATAAGGTTTCGGTAAAAGTTAATCGAAACCTTGCGATTTCAGTTTGGTGTTAACATGGCATAAAAAGGAAAATAACATATGGCCTGTTGTTTTTTTTTTTCCATGGTACATCAAAATTGACAGTTGATTTGGGAAATGTGATCATTTTTGGTCAATTATTTCAATATAAGTAGACCTACTACCTCAGCTGCTAGGAAAATTGGCCAAACTTAGACTCTCAGATTGTTCTGTGCATGGTGGTCATTAGTTAACAATTTTCAGAGTTTCGAGGGAAATAAATTTAAGTAGTTTTGGGTAGCATGAGCTAAAAAAAACAATTGCAATATTTAAAAAAAGTGAAAAAAGCAAGCAAATTCGATTGGTCACTAGGGCGTATGTGAGCTTTTTTCGGGGAATCGAGATTTGTGTCCGGCGAAAAATAATGCTACTTAAGTAACGCACGAATTAAAAAGAAAAATATTTTTTCTTCTTTGCTTACATAAGTTTAGGTTCTTACGGAATTATGCATCACTGTATTTCGGCTGTCAAACGATTTGTTCTAAATTGAAATGATGTCACTCACTTATATCTCTATAAATATAAAAACGGAATCTGGGACCTATACATCTAACGGGCAGTAACCTCACCTTAAATGGATGCTCTGATTTATTAAAAATCTACTATAAATACTTACAAGAAAAGAAAAGATCGATCCATAGATTTGATACATTGTTGAAGAGAAACGAAAGTGAGGACGGTGGAAACAATAAAAAAATAGTCTATTTAAAAAACCAAAAAAAACCGGACTGATGTAAAAAAAAAGAACTAAAAATATATGAACAAGACACATTCAAGTGTACATAACTCATCTGCAAAATTGGTCAAGCCTTTTAGGCTACAGAACGTCACATAGGAACGGACATAAGATACTCGCGAAAAATATTACCCTCCATTATGTCCAGTCGGATAAAAGCAATACAAATATGTACACAAGTAAGTTATCTAGTAGACGTCAGATAGCATACAAAATTTTGACATAACTACTAAGTAACGAGTACGCCGTGTTTATTATTTCAGGGGTATATATTTAGTTTCTAAATGAAATTATGAATTTATTTTTATTGTTTCATTTAACGACTAGTTGTACCCGCTCCACTTTGCCCTTAGCTTTCATATTCGCTATATTCGAGTCCTTCGCCGAGCCAAGCACTAATAATTTGTCATAGTCGATAAATTAAACGAAACTCGCCGAATTTTCGTTATTTTCATATTTTATTTTTGTGCGCAATTGATTTTTAAGATGCAGTTTGAATTCGTGTTGTTGCTATAAAATTAAACAACGCAGTGAATTAAAAATAATTAACAAAAAGCTTTACGAAGTAGGATTTATTATTTCAAAAATAATGACAGATAGAAAAGAGGCGTGTTCACAAAGAAAAATCTTAGGAAGTGTTCACATTCAGTAAGTTATTTCAAAAATGATTCTTGTTTTCTCTTTTTCTATCATTTTTGATGAGAACATTTATATAGACTTTGTGCGATTGCGATCAATTTATATCGACTGAGTTCGATTTAAGCCACTTGCGCGAATGAACCTATTCCGGCCTAACGCTTAGTACGCTGCTCGAGCTAAATTAAATTTTATCTGGTCTCCAACTTTTCTCTCCAAACATCAGCTAAAGTCCTAGCTAAATTTTGACATAGAGTACGCTGTGGATAAACGTCACAGAAAACAGCTGTTCTTTAAAAAAACTTCTTTCAAAAATTTAATTCACTCTTTTTTTAACTATTTCTGATTCTAGGTACTTCTCGTCGACGTAATAATTAAAAAAGCTCATCCTTGCATACTTTTCCGCAACAGAACAACAAATATACACAATTTAGCTTGAGAAAATGTGCCGACCCATTAAATGGCCACGCTAAATTTTGACAGACACATGAAGTACATGTAGGAACAAAAGTTTGATTATTTAGCTCGAGCTGCGTACCACTCAGCTTAATGTGTTCGCTAAGATTTAAAAAAAAAAATAAGATTTAGCTCAGCTAAATTTTGGAGAGATTTTTGTATGGGAGCGAAAATTTAGCTCGAGCAGCGTACTAAGCTTAATAATCAAAATTTTACAATTTTAACTCCAAGAAATAGCATTTGAGTATATTCTTTTTATATTGGTGGTACAACGCCCCTTTTTCACAACTGATAGATTCAGTAGGCTTTCAGTAGGCAATATTGGTCCATTTACAAAAGTTCAATACTAAGATATTTTGAGTACAATTTTGTTGTTAAGGAGGTGCCACTCCCCCTTTTTCGATCCCGCTTATTTCATTCAAAGGGCTTTGTTTGTTCACATAATGCACATCAAAGTTCTAAACGCTAAGACATGGATGCTAACCATGTATTGTTTTGAACGTTGCAGTGGCAGCTTGTTTGGCTGAGTCTTCACTGATGGCAAATTTTTGGAGCATATTTGATGACTTGTCCGGCTTTTGGACTTTACAGAGAAATGATTCATAAGTTAAATAAATCGATTAATGGGTCTTTAATCCAATAAGCATTTGTGAAGTTAGAATAGTGCATTTAACTCTCTTTAGACCCCCAATGCTCAGCTCTCTTAAGTGATAAACTAGTTTTTAATACGCGTAAGCCTTCGCATAAATATCATGCGACATGCCCTCTACAACTGAACAACAAATTCAGCACAAACCCACTATATACCTTGCAATGCGCATAACAGTTTGAATTTTTGAAACGAATAGGACCTTCAATCAAATGTCTTTTTCAAACGGCTGAATGTAACGTAAATGTTTTTTTTGGCAGTTAAACCGGGAACCTCTCACTCGGTAGCTTAGACCTCTTCCTGAACGCTTACTTTCTACCCACTGAGCTACTGCCTCCACGAACTTTACTTTAAAAGCCCAAATTAACTGCACTGCACTTCGCCGCCTACTAGGCATTCACACATAACTTCTTGAATTACTACCAGAGACTACAAAAATATTTCGTTCAAACTAGGGCAAATTAAGTTTGATTCACTGACGACCGGACTACTTGTTTAAATCTAGTACGCAATGTCAGCCAAGCAACTAATCGCTGAATGATTTACTGTGCCAGCACAAAATAATTCTTACGTCTCAGCTTCTGAACCATAATTCCGTCTCTCTTTCTTAGCATTAGCATATTTCACTAAACAACTTTAGTCGTCTAGAGTACCGATAAGAGGAAAAAAAAGCTGAACGCTTACTTTCAACTGTCAATAATTTCAGTTTCTATTTGGCTCTTCCAGTGCGAAGACCGTAGTTCGTTCATTCTTCTGTGAATCGTTAAAGTCGCAAAGTGTTTCAATTTAAATCAGCCAACTAAGGTCAGATAAAAAACAAAACTGCTTAAATTAATCTATATAGGTAGGTACCTATTGTTGTTTCAATTTTGCATAAAGCTTCGGACTGTAATAAATGGGAAAGGGGACAAATCTAGTTTCTCATCAAGATTCAAATCAGAGATAAATAAAAGTTATCAATTTTGCACAGCATATCGAAATTATTTGAAAAAACACCACAATCGCCATCAATTAATTGAACAGAAGCAATACAGATTTGGTTGAATGTATTCACACATAACGTGCGTCAGTATAATGACCCAAATTGTAAGACTGTCAAAGCATAGATTATAAAATATGTTGACGAACTAGTTTCCATTTACTGATAGCAAACTGCTGGGAGTGCCTAAAACGACTAACCTTGACTGATAAGTGCTACGTAGTTCAGAGTCATTGCTCGTTGGTGGTCCAATGGGCATAAATCAACCCATCGCATCCCTCTGACGGGTATTGTACGAGATTTTTGGGCGAACTTGTTTTTTCTTATCGGTGTACACATCTCAATTCAAATAAATGAATTTATGTGAAGATTGCGAGAGTGAATGAGTGAGTGAGATTGCACATCGATGATCTCGTACTCGCGCCTATATAATTTCAAACGAAACTCTCCCTATAAATTTGTTATACTCCTACGTTCGAGTAAATTATTATGAATTTTTTAAACAGCTCATGGAATCTAGTTAAATGTTGACAGGCACATAAGAGGGTGTGACAGAATGTTATTTGAAGTACTATTTTAGATAAGATACGATTGACAAGTGACGACAAGGTTGTTCTTAGTGTGGGTGGCATGTTTTATATGTATCGATTCGAATTTTAAAGCGTATTTTTCTCACATTATTATCAATGAACGATTCTAATCACAAAAGTAAAAAGCTGTACTTGAATGAAATCAGATGCGGAATACGAGAATGTATGTTTATAGCTATTTTCGGTATTGCTGGCGCTACGCGAAGACTTTTTGGTCTGTTATCCCTGGCGAGTTGTATCCAGGGCTGCTTTTCCGCCTAGATAAGATAAGATTCTGCTTGATGCTTGCTTATATAGATTTATTTCTATTTAGTAATAAAAACGTGCAGATAAGATGTTTGAATTTAAATTTCTATGCAAAAATTTGCCACTTACAAGTCTTCAAGTATATTTCTATTTTAGTATGCCTGACAGCTGGCTGAATTGATGTATCTCAGTTTTGATTGGGGTAGGGATTGGTCTCATGAACAGCTTTTGCCAGTTGATGTTTATGGAGTGGTATAACAGACGAATCTTTTCAAGAATTTCGTGACTAAGTACTAAGTTGACAGTTTGTACACGCAGCTGACGTAGGAATAGTGGTGGTACCGACCAGCCTAATTTTCGCATTCAGGTTACATCTAGTCCAGACCAATCTAGTCGACTTAAGATAACTAGGTTTTTAAACGTGCCCAGTGTAATGGAATGCAGTTTGTTTTTATTATATGAAATTGCAAAACATGACATTGCGCGCAACCTGTTTCGGTATTGTAAACGATAAGAATGAATCCCAATACAAATTAATTTTAACTATGAGCTTGTAATGAAACACGAATCAGCACGAACGATGTCAAATAAATAATCTGTAACTTTTTTATGACAAAATGATTCGTTTTCTAACTAAAAGCAAATACGAGACTTGAGGCAAATCACGTATGATGAGACACATCAGGTCAGGCTAATGTGGTATTCGATTGGGCATTCTCGGATCTCTTTTTCTGCTCTAGCTCACTTTTTATGTTCGATTGGTATGACAAAAGCAACCCTTTTCCGATTTTAGAATATACTAATGCAAATCTGGATTTTTTCTTAGAGTTGCTTCAGATTTACCAATCCAAGTGCGTTTGAGTTTGACAACTAGTGGAGTTTGTTTGCGTTTTCGTGAAATTTATCAACTGCAAAGAAACGCATTGCATCGGGTGGATTTATTTTTGTCAATTTTTTATGTACAAATATTTAGAAATCAATCTGGAAATGTCGAATGTTTTAATATAAATAAAAAAGTTTTGAAGGCTATACATATTTCCAAAAGCGCAAATGTCAACAACAACAAAAAAGAACAGCGAGTGACGTTTTAATGTTCGATTAGGCACACGAAATCGGAAATCTGAGAGGGATTTTGAAGAAGCCCAATCGAATACCGCATTACTGTTTTTTTTTGCCAACTTTAATTAGGTAGTTGCTGACTGATTTATTTTTTGAGGTGACAACTACTTATGTCTCTTTGAACAGTAGGAACATAGCATAATCCGAATTCCAATGAAAGAGCGATAAGTCGTTGAGCAGCAATTCCGAATTAAGATAAAACGAAGACGCGTTAGGAAACGGGAGGGTTTAGGCCTTTTTTTGCATCTCGGGTAAAGTTAGATATGGGACAGGAACGGAAATGCGACAGGAACTCGAAAAACAAGTAAAAATTTGAGTGTCATGAGTGGTTAACAGTATTCGTCGTGAATGAGTAAACTATGTAGGCGAGGGACACCGACGATTCATCTCGTGTTCGTACAATAGACCTGAGTAGGTATGTGGACACAGTCATGAATATGGTGATCTCTCATGAGAATTCACGTTAAAGTTATTGTTAGGTGTGGTTTATTTGAGCATCTGAGATATAGCAAAGCACGCAATTACAACTATGACATTCTACTTGACATTTCTGAGATTGGACACATTCAAGAATCTAATTATCGTAAGTCGACTAGATTGGTCTGGATGAGATGTAAGCTGAACGCAAATACTAGATTGGTTGGGAACGTCACTTTTTCTACGTCAGCCACATACGCGACCTGTCAACTTAGTACTCAATCACGAATATCCTGACTAACGTCGTTTTCTATTGGGCAAAAAGAAGCGTCCGGGAGAGTACGGAGTCCCAAAAATCTCTTCGGAAACCGTTCCATTGGCACAAAAAATACTCTTCTGGTGAGCAGCCGTAGATTATTTTTTGGCATTTCACCAATACTATTCAGAAGCTGTTTTGTTGTTCCATTGGATTTCAAAATGAGTGGATGTGCGAGTGAAACCAATGGAAAATGACATAAATTCGTCGGCTGCCCTTCCAAAAACGTCAACTCAAACAGCTGCTCAAATGACCGATTTTATCCAATCAAAGCCGAGATACATCTAGTCAGACAACTGTCAGACTTACTAAACTAGATAGCTCAACGTCTTCATTCACACTACGTATTTTTATTAGAAGTGGAATTGACATAACAGCAGCAGCATATGCTGAAACCTTTCGTAATGTGGGTGGAATTTACTAGTAAACTGCTAGCCAAAAGTGGATACAAACAACATTTTATACCAGTAAAATGTGACTGCAACTGTTTTTTAACATCCGTCTACTTTTCCTTTTCTGAGTTAGGTGTTGAAAAAAACACGCCTACTGTTGTCGCGCAGCAGATACTACTTTTAGAGTGAAGTGCGTCGACTGACGAAATTGTTGAGGTTATGAGAAAGTGAAAAATACTTAACGAAGATTATATTATTTTTCAAATGCTCAGCTGTGTAAAGAATACAGAGACTGCGTGTTTTAAAGTACTTGTTGTCTATAACGGGCATTTTACGTTCATCAAACTTAACCTTACCGCCTTCACTTCCATCACAAGCCTGCTTACTTTTTTTCAAAGGAAATTCAAATTACTTCTATCAGAAGATTACCCGGTCTTGTACTCTCTTAATTATTTTATTTTTATTAACTCAAATAGTAATTTTGTTCTGTCACTAACATAATATACCTACGCAATTGCAGGTAAATACCTACTACTTAAAGTCTACGCAGCATGAGTCCGCCAGCACTACTTAGCAAGGAAGTTCCCGATATAGAGGTAAGGGCAAGATTCAATTTAAATTATTTCCTCTACTCACTTGAACTTTTTATAGAATCTACTGAGCCTGAATCCGCGTGTGAAGAGCAAGTGCTCCCTCGTTCCAACTAGTGACACGAAGGTTATCAAGAAGCATTGGAAGAGAAATTCAGACCATTCTTGTACGGTAAGTTGAAGGCCTTTCAATCACAGAACAACTACCTCACATATATGTGTAAATTATCGAAGGCTCCCGTTAAACTCAACAACAACTTTGAGGACATCAAGCACACCACACTTTCCGAACGTGGTGCGCTTAGAGAAGCTGCGAGGTGCCTAAAGTGTGCAGACGCTCCTTGTCAGAAGTCATGTCCGACTCAATTGGACATCAAGAGCTTTATCACAAGTATTGCTAATAAGGTAAGGCTTCAGTTTATTTACAAAGCTCTAGATGGGAAGTTTTGTTTTTCGCTAGAACTACTATGGCGCAGCCAAGGCGATCTTCTCCGACAATCCACTCGGACTAACTTGTGGCATGGTTTGTCCCACCAGTGATCTATGTGTCGGTGGATGCAACTTGCAGGCATCCGAAGAAGGCCCTATCAACATCGGCGGCCTACAGCATTATGCTACCGATGTCTTTAAGCAAATGGGTGTTAAGCAGATAGTTCCTCCGGGACAGAAACCTTTGGCATACCCTAACAAAAGGATCGCACTATTAGGTGGAGGTCCCGCTTCCCTATCTTGTGCTACGTTCCTAGGTCGGTTAGGATATAAGGACATAACCGTTTATGAGAAGCGTTCCTACCTAGGAGGCTTGAGGTTGGATTGGTGTCTTGTGTAAAAGCAAACAGTTTTAAACTAATTCAAATTTTAGTTCCGCCGAGATTCCTCAATACCGTCTTCCGGTTGATGTGGTGAATTTCGAAATTCAACTTGTTAAGGACTTGGGTGTGAAGTTCGAAACCGGACGATCGCTGTCGTCCAAAGATATCACTGTTGATGTAAGTTTAAAGGTCGGCGAAAGGCGCAATGTCATGAACGTTTATTTTCATCGCAGGGTCTACTTAAGTCCGGATTCGATGGGGTTTTCCTAGGCATCGGTCTGCCAGAACCTAAGCTCGATCCCATATTCAAAGACCTTGACGAATCGAAGGGATTCTACACTTCTAAGAGCTTCCTTCCGCTTGTAGCTGGGGGTAGCAAGCCAGGGCTGTGTGCATGCAAGGCCAGTCAGGCCCTACCTGAAATTTATGGCAACGTCATTGTGTTGGGTGCCGGAGACACTGCATTCGATTGCGCAACGTCGGCATTGCGCTGTGGTGCTAAGCGTGTGTTTGTTGTTTTCCGTAAGGGTTCGACGGGAATCCGTGCTGTGCCCGAAGAAGTGGAACTGGCCAGAGAAGAGAAATGCGAATTTATGCCATATCTGTCGCCCACAAAGGTCATCGTTAAAGACAATAAGGTGAGACACATCTCTTTGGTCTGCAAAAATATCTACTAGCTAATATGTGAATTAATGTTTGCAGATAACCGGTATGGAGTTCTGCCGCACCGAACAGGATGAAAACGATAAATGGATCGAAGACACAGAGCAGACCACCAGACTGAAGGCCAACTTCATTATATCAGCATTCGGATCGGGACTTTACGACACCGAAGGTGAGACAAGACAATACATTCCATTTCTGTTCTGCATGGACTAAATCCAATCCCAACAACTTTTAGTAATTAATGCACTGAGTCCTGTGGAATTGGACAAATGGAGTTTGCCCAAAATCAACCGTTCAACAATGCAGAGCTCCCTTGCAAGCGTGTTTTGTGGCGGAGATTTAGCCGGTGTTGCTAATACAACGGTCGAGTCAGTGAACGATGGCAAGACTGCCGCCTGGTATATGCATTGCTACTTACAAGGACTGCCTTTGACGACCCCGCCAGAGCTGCCGCTCTTCCATACCGACATCGACCTGGTTGACCTCTCTGTGGAGATGTGCGGACTGAAATTTGAAAATCCATTCGGTTTGGCATCAGCTCCGCCCACCACAAGCGCTGCTATGATCCGCCGTGCCTTCGAACAGGGTTGGGGCTTTGTTGTCACAAAGACCTTCGGTCTGGACAAAGACTTGGTTACCAACGTCTCACCGCGTATAGTTCGGGGCGTGACCTCTGGCTACAACTATGGCCCACAGCAAGGCTCGTTCTTGAACATCGAACTGATTTCGGAAAAACGTGCCGAATACTGGTTCAGATCAATTGCTGAGTTGAAGAAGGACTTCCCTGAAAAGATCGTTATTGCCAGCATTATGTGCTCATATAACGAAGCCGACTGGATAGAGCTGGCCAAAAAGGCAGAAGAGTGCGGTTCTGATGCCCTCGAACTGAATTTATCCTGTCCCCATGGGATGGGTGAGTCCGGCATGGGATTGGCATGTGGTCAGGATCCGATTTTGGTCGAGAACATTTCCAAGTGGGTTAGGAAGACTGTGAAAATTCCATTCTTTGTTAAACTCACTCCAAACATCACGGATATAGTATCAATTGCAATGGCAGCTAAGCGTGGAAATGCTGACGGCGTTTCCGCAATTAATACCGTTCAGGGGCTTATGAGTCTGAAGGCTGATGCTACCCCATGGCCGGCGGTGGGCGCTGACAAGAGGACAACGTACGGCGGTGTGTCTGGAAACGCAACGCGACCAATGGCTTTGAGGGCGATTTCTTCGATTGCCAACAAAATACCTGGCTTCCCTATTTTGGGAATTGGTGGTATTGATTCGGCGGAAGTTGCTCTGCAGTTCCTACACTGTGGCGCAAGTGTCCTGCAAGTGTGTTCGTCTGTCCAAAATCAAGACTTTACTTTAATTGAAGACTACTGCACTGGGCTGAAGGCCTTGCTGTACCTTAAGTCGAATCCACCTCCGAAAAATGCCCTATTCTGGGATGGCCAGTCGCCACCCGTGACAAAGCACCAAAAAGGAAAGCCTGTGCTACACTTGACCGGTGAAGGCAATAAGGTAAGGGGGTTTCACTTTTAAAAAGCCTATCCTAACCATTATCCTTACAGACTCTTGGTTTCCTGGGGCCGTACAAAAAGGAGCGCGACGAAATCATGCAGAAAATTCGCGAAGACCGTGGCCCCATGTGGAAGTTGGACGACAATGAGATTGCAACCAATTTAATTAAGAACAGTAAGGCTGCGCCAAAAGTGCAAGACATTATTGGGCGCTCATTGGCGCATGTCGGAACGTACAAGAGTTTGGACAACAAAAAACAAGCCGTTGCACTGATTGACGATGTAAGTTTCTTCGATACAATGCTTACGCAGACAATCACTGACATTCAATTTTCAGGACTTGTGCATCAACTGCGGAAAGTGTTATATGACATGTGCTGATTCTGGCTACCAGGCCATTGAATTCGACCCAGAAACTCATATTCCACATGTCACCGATGATTGTACGGGCTGTACGCTTTGCGTGTCAGTGTGCCCTATTATTGACTGCATCAGGTAGGATTCAAGGAACGCTTACCATTAGATGTGATAACTCATTTCTTTTTTTTTTCTATAAACAGTATGGTGCCGAAACGGATTCCACATGTCGTCAAGCGAGGGCTTGGTGAGGAGAAGAATTTCTATACACACGCCTTAAGTCAGGTGCAATAAATAGTGGTGTATTATAAGTGCTCAAAATAAGAAAAAAAGTTTGTAAATGTTTGAAATTCTGTGTGTTTTCATTAACAACAACGATGGTAACAAATAAAAAAAAAAACTTCTTCCAATGGCACTAAACAATTGCGAAGATGTCAGTGCTGCCGTTATAAAGAATACATCTTCCATCATTTCTTTTCCAGCAGCCTAACTACTAAACAATTGCGAAGATGTCAGTGCTGCCGTTATAAAGAATACATCTTCCATCATTTCTTTTCCAGCAGCCTAACTACTCGTGGAAATTCCTCACTGACCTCAGCTTCAAATGTGTAAGACTGGCTTACGTATGGTATCTCCCACATTCACTATTGACGCAGTTGATTTAGTCCAGTGAATTTGGCCTGCTTCTGAGGGGCTCACGTTAGACTTCTGAAACTGCTGCGACGAGTCAATTCGAGTGTGTTGATATTATCTTCGCGTTCCACACTTAAAAATAATTGGCGGAACAGGTCCGTATGGACCCAAGCCTAGCTTCTCACAACCATTCGTCTTGTGTGAGTTTTTATTTTTGGGACGAATGCAAGGGATCTACAATTTTATGCCGAGTCCAAACGGCCAATTGAGAAGCTCTTTCATGACAGTTATACTCTCGGATGTTTGTCAGACGTTCGCGAGAGGTGGCGCAGCGAAAAAAACCTTAAGTTGAAATTTGGGTTTTTCTCGGGATTCGAACCTGGGACCCCTCGCTTAGTAGTCCAACACACTAACCACTAAGCCACTGCGCCTGCGTTCCACACTTGCGCTACTAATTTAAGCAAGTCGAGTCTTGGTGTATACGACAACTGAGAGGTAAGATAAACACAATTGAAGTGAATTACACAGGTCAAACTTGGCAGCACCGAGTTGATGTCAATCGGAGTCTCAGACAATACTTAAATTTATGACGTAAGTAAAAGAGCGTATTTTGGGATAATTATACAATACGTATTTTTTTTATTATTGATATCGTTTATCTTAATATTTATATAAATTAATTTCCTTTGTCTGTTTTGCGAACAATTCGACAGTATTTGTTATAAAAATCTCGTAATTTTTTTGTTTATTAAAAAATTTCCAATCAAAAAAGAGTTTGCACGTCATAATAAAAATAACATATAAAAGTTACAAAATATACACAAAAAAATTACAAAAATATAAAGTAAAAAAAAAACAAGACAAAATAGATAGCGCGATTAAAAATGTTTTCATCTACCTTAGAGTTATTTAATTAATTTTCGTCTCTAATTTTATAGGAATATAATGTGTGAGTAGTTTAAAAAATATTTCGAAGCGGCATAGATACCCTTCCTTGCGATTTGTAAACAATTTACCGCCTTACGTAAATGATTTGCTTAAATTGTAGTAGAATTTTGTTTTCCATCCACTGCAATGAATACTATAGGTATTATAATATAAATACAAAAAAAAGGAAAGAGTTTACTTCCACAAAATCTAAACATTTAATATGTAGGTGTATTGCATGCTTTTAAATTTATTTTTTTTTATTTATTAAAACGCTAGATAAAGAGGATGAAACTGAACAAATTTAAAATGCGGAACATAAAGAGATTGCATCAGTCTACTCTCAGTTTTTGGCAATGGAGTAGTGTAGTGTTTGAGTGTCCTAGTGCTTTATATTATTTAATATTGTATAAATGTATAAAATACTATTTTTGTTTTTAATTCTTCGTTATTAATATATCTGTTGTGCGGATGTTTTTTCTTTTTCTTTTTCCAGTTTTCTTGTATAAAAATATATAAAATAGAGATATAAATAGGGTTTTTGTTTTCGAAATCATTTTGTTCTCATTATTGCATGGGTATCCTCCTAATGCTTGTGTGATAATTATGATATAAATGATTATAATTGTAAGATTCCTTTAGTTTATATATATATATAGAGAGATATTCTATTGCAAATTTGCGAAATATTTTTTTTTTCCATGACTTCTTTCGGACAAGGGCATTGGCGCAGGACTATTTTAGAACTCCCACTGTGTAGCAGTGTCTGTGCCGTCCTCGACCAATTTGAATGCACCGTTTTTGGTTGCACCTAGATACTTTCCATCGAGGGTTCTGTAACGAGAAGTACTTTAGATTGCTGTGATGAAATCAGAAAACTTTGCTTACCGAATGCAAATTCGTGTTGGCTCCCTCAGTTCTAAGTAGAAACCGTCGACAGGAATGTCTGAGTCAACTGAGATGCCGTCGCCATCAATTCTCCAGTATTTTCCGCTGTGTGCTTTCAGATGCACGAGTCCCTTCTGGGCTCGTTCGACGAGAATTGTCTCATAAGTTGCCTTGTTGCACTCGAGCTTCAGATTGCCAGGTGTTCTATAGCCGACAAAACCTTGTTCGCATTTAAGTACTAAAATTGGCCTGCAAAAAAACAATTAAAAATAAAAAATAAACCCGTAATGTGAGATCAAATGGTGACGAAAGACTCACCTGTTGATAAGATAAAAGTAGAACTTTGTGATTTCCTCGATAGACTCGGAGGTTGCAAACAAATGGCCGGAACGTTTTGTAGCTAAGAACTTTCCATTATTTGCCCTGAAGGAGAGAGATCCATCGCCGTGCCAAATCAGCTCGAATAACGCATCGGCGCAACGTCGATTGCCGGTAGCTTGAATGCCACCTCCTGTGGACAAACACCAGTACCGATCCTGTGTGGTGCGCAGTCCCCAGCGGTGGGCCGACCAATCGTACTCCAACTGGAAGGTCTCATTCTCACCAACCTCATCCTGGTTAGCGGTTACATCTACACCCTGTTTCACAGAAACGTACCGTGAATTCAGTCCAGCAATAAACGATGCCTGTGGTAAAGAGTCCTCCAACGAGAACAGTTCATCGCGGGTTACAGTCGACGAGCGAGACTTAAGTACAGCCTTAGAGCCGATTGGCGAAAGGTATTGGCTTTGCCTGCAAAAACAGATAACAATTATGTATTCTCAATTGGCGGTTGCTATTTATTTATTTACTTATCCCGCAGAGCCAAGTGTCCACCGTGGTATTCAGCACTGAATAAACAGTCGTCGTTACACTGCACCTGGAGTTTGCCATTGGCATTCAAATACCTAAAAGATAACTCACATATTTAGGAAACAATCTTTGGAAAGCCAATCAAAACATACTTATTGTTGCATGTGTGCAGCGCATAGCGACCCCCTTCATCAGCACGAAACTCCAAAGTGAATAGAGTGTCCTCACCCCATGGAATGTTTGCGTCCACATGAATCTCGTCTTGAGTTTCGGACAAGTGTGCAAACCGCTTTCTTCCAATCGAGCGCAAATTCACTTGAGGTCTAGCGGCCAAATGCACTGTCCAGAATTCGCCGTTGGATGGGGTCTTTGCTGTACACACTAGCTTGTCTGGGGTGCCACCTAAGAAGTAGCCGCGCGATTCATTTTTCAGCGCCCATCGACCCGTATTATCCTCGCTTATACTTATCTGAAACCGACTTCCTGCTTCGCGTTCTTCAGTCTCACACAGCACGTTGCCGAAAGAGTCGACGGAGAGATATTTATTGAGATGAGATCGAAGGTAGATAATACCTGTGAACATAAAAATACAAAACGAATGAATTTGTGGATCATACCGAGGAGTAACACAACACTTTGGGACAATATATATTCCATCTGTAGCCAATTGACACTTCATAAGTAAAACAGTAACAGAAACTGATATGTGGAGTGTTTGCCGCTCCTAAAGCATGCGAAGATCGAGTCACAATCAGATTGCATAGAGTTGCATTCACTTGAGCAGGAATATGTATCACCTTGTAAGGCAGGATGCTTGTTAGACATTGGGGTATTGGAAGGCGCGGTTCGAATTCAAATTAATGTGATTGTTTAAGAGCAAACATGGCATAATCAAAGACATTTAGACAGGGGAATGGTAAATGATTTGGAATACGATGAGAAATTGTTGTACGCTTGTTTTATAAGCAGTGCAATCAATTATTCGTTTGAACAGTAGTCGCTTTAAGACCATTCAAGCAAATTAGTCCACGCAAAGCCTACAGACAAGTAAACCGGATTAATGGGTTAAGTGAAATACAATTAGATTAGTTGATAAGAATAAAGCGAGTCTCTGATCGATCAATGTAAACTACAAAATAAGTCGTTTGAGCACGATGCAGCGCAAAACGGATACAGCGGATATGGCAGATCATGTAAAAGCTTTAAAGCTGCAGCTGGGTATTGCAAGAGACAGCAATATAATAGAGTGCAAATAGGGAAGCTATAATCACGACATTTTCTCTCTCCTTCGAAAATCATTCAAGACGTACAACAGCCTGCGGTCGAATCGACGCATTCATATGCAAACTGTGCGTTTACGGATTTTTGTTTTATTTTTGTTGTTAACACAGCTGATACTATTCTTCATCCAAGAGCAATTAATATTCAAATGTAATCGTGAAGCTACGAGTGCAAGATATCTCAACCCCGACAATGCACGAGTGTCCGACTACACATCCGTGCGTTCGATCAGAACGTGATTTACTTTACTTGGTGTAAATGGGAATTTTTTGGGTGTGTACTTAAGTTTCTTTCTAATTTTCAGGGGCCCGTAGTGTGATTTATGAACTTACCAGCCACGTCCTGAAACCACACACAGGTCACAAATAGTTCCTGGTGGTCACACAGTATTTAAATTTGTTTGCCGATGATCGACAGTTATCGGAGAGGGTTACTTATGTAACACCACTATCATCCTGAACGAAGAACCAAAAAAGTTATTCAACTCATGCCACTGCCCAGCTTTACTGGAACTCCGCCCATCCTGTATGGGAGCAAGGTTCTTCAAAAGTTTGGACGACTTAGCGGGGGTACCTCTATCAGGCATAAAACTAATCCTCAACAGATCGAAGTGGTTTTGTTAGCCACATGTCCTTACCTGTACAAACAGGGTGCTAACAATGGGCCTTCGCGGCTTCCGGGTGAAATTAGCATCGGATGCAAAACTGCCCTCCCAACCTAACCTAACCTATTCAACTCAACTTCAATAATATAGGTTACAAGAGCCAATTGAAAAAGAGAAATTGAGCAGGAGAGACTTTCCTTCGTAGAAGTAACATTTTTTAATAAAACGATTTTGAGGTTTATACTTTTAAAGACTAAACACATTCGGCCTTACTAATAATCCAACACTAATGTCGACGATTAGTGGTTGTCCGCTTTAATAAAAATGTACAGCATTAGTGAAACGGTACCAATAAACAATTAGAACTCCACATTTGCTAGTGCGACAACTTTCTTAGAATCTGTTACATTTTTTGTCATCGCAGAATTCAAATTTCATAATTTGTTTTCGTGAAAAACAAGGTCAATGTTTTATTTCAGAACGAGGATTTTATTTTAAGAAAAGGAATATATAAATCGCAAATTAATTTGCCCAACAGATAACTTTCAAAGGTCTTTTAATAAGAGATCTGGTACAACTGGGCAGAACTGCACCAGACAATTTTTCCCCAAATTCTCCCCCAGAAAATCGCTCTTCCTGATTAATCTGGACAAAAATAACCTGAGGATCCTAACAGGAATAATATTATCCAAATTCTTTTCCAGCACTGTAAAAGTAGCCATGGCCTCGTAAAAAAAAATCTCCACCGCATTAGCGTCTCACCGGATCCTATTTGCAGACTTTGTCTTGAGAGTGATGAATCCTCTATTCACATAGTCACAGAATTTCCGGCTCTATGCCGTCTCAGAAAAAACATCCTTGGCGATAAAATTGACAATTTAGTAACCCTTTCTGACATACACCCAGAGAAGATTCGTGTCTTCCTGACTGCCTCTGGAGTGAAAATATGGCTCTAAGAATCTACCAGGGTAGGCACAATAGGCTCCTCTAAGAAGCCGCAGTGCCAGAGCTCTCCTTGAAAGCTCTCACCCTCTACTACCTAATCTAATCTAAGGCCTTTTAAAGCTTATTATAAGCAAAAAACAAAACACAAAATAGGAAAAGGCACAAAATATCCGCTTATCTGTCAAATATCATATGCAAATCAGTAATGCCCTCTCGTTCGATCGGACACAATTTTCGGTACTTTTTATAGTAAACTTTCCTTTGTTTTCTAATCCTTCACGATTGATTTATGAATGAATTTGTGTCGGAACACATTTTTTTTGGGCTGATTATGCAAATCGAAGCTTATTGATCTAAAGGTTGAATGGTTAGCAAGTGAATATTTTTGAAAAAAGAAATAATAGAATAAATTAAAAACTCACGTAGGAAGCCAAAAGCGTTTTAAGGACCTATCGTTTCTGTTTTTTTGAATTTCAATCCACCAAGAAACGAAACAGTGCTTGTAAAATCTTGTAATGATCTTTTAAAAGTTGTATAGCTCATATTACTTAATTCGGTAATTCGGGAAATTTAGAAAGCGACAAAAAATTAAATTCATTCAGAAAAATATAAACCCGCGGACATTTTTCAACACGAAAACTCCTCTATGAATTCACACCAAATAAATCAGAATTCTGTATATCCTGAATTCGCTAATACTACCCGTTATTCCTACAGAAGTCCCTAAATTTATTAGTTTATAATTGTAAATGTTCAGGCTGAACAAAAATGTATTTAAATTCGCTCCTATTACGATATTCCATACCGCCATTTTTGGCGGTTGGGCACGACTCCTCTTGAAAATTACATTCAGGGAGGATTTCTTTAGCTAATGCCCGAGATCATAGACTAACCAAACTAGACAGTCGACTTTCACTGCACCCAACCGATTTTCCCCGCAAATTTTGAATGACAGCCCTCTCTCTCGCGCTCCCTTTTTTTCCTGTACGTTTACGTGTATTAAAGGCCGTCGGGTGGCAGAATTTCATTAACAAACAAAATGTAAATGAATCAATAACAATAAAAGTAAAAAAAGTAAATGTTGAGTATGGTTTTTTAGATAGCTTAATTTGTCTTCCATCCATCTTCGGCAGTAAAAGGCGTTCATCCATTCACATTTCAGTTTATTTTTAATTTTGTTTGTATGAACTCTCTGTTTTGACAGCAAAATGCAAAATTGAAATCATTGGGGGTTGTTCCAAAAATGAGTCCACATCTTGCAAGTTAAACCCAAGCTAGACAAAAGCGAATGTTAGTAAATGTTCATGAATATTGTATAAATTTCTATTAGGGTGAATGTTTTTAAATTCGTTTATTTAACACCATTTTTGTACAAAATCAATATATGATTGGTAATTCTGTAGTTTAATAACACTGAACATTGTTGAGTAATGTTAATTAGGAACAGTAAGAATGCAATTGCCGTTCTTATTTTAAAAACAAAAAAATATGAATATCGAAAAGCAAAAAAAAAAAAGTTTAACTCCTAACAAAAAGACAATAGACCTGTTTTTTTGAGCTTCGTTCTCAGCAAAGCAAAGTAAAGTAGGATTTTCAGTACGCAAACTACGCTCTACGTGACACTTCGAGACTCGTAGTAGTTAATGCAATTATGTGCTGAAAATCTTACTAAAACATTTTTTATCGTTACGAGTAAGATAAAGGGCGAAATAATTTTTTTCAATTTAACAAATGCATACTTGCATATATTATTTACATACTAATTACAGATTATAAATTATGCTAAAACTAAAAATATATTTTTCCCCACGACATACATAAAAAAAACGTTTTCGCTAAACTATGTTAAAACATATTTTTTTTGCAATCACCGGAAAAAAGTTTATTTTCTTAAAATATGTAAAAAAAACCTGAAGTTACAAAATCTCTTTTAAAAAAAGTGAAAAAACCGTGGTAGTTAATTTTCCCTGATTAATATTATGAAATGGATTTTTGCAGGATATTGACAAATAGTTATTATATTAATTTATTTGGCATTGTAACGAAATTATAACATGAATTCCATTTGATACCAACAATTTCAAAAACTTTAAAAATTCTTAAAATAAACTGTGATGTGAACACCGCATAACTAATGGTCACAAAGTATGCCGAACACAGTCGCAAACACTTCATTTCCCACCATAATAATGGCCGCCCGGATGACATGAAGTCCCTGCAGCAAATTGTATAAGTATGCGTGCGGTAGCAATGGCGCCAATGGCGAAACATGGGTTTCTCAACATTATCATTTAACCCTACAGTCAGCGATATTCTGGCAACTATATTTGTTTATTGGTAAAGGGATATTGTAATTATAATTGTCCACATTCAGAACGTAGCTACAATGGTTTTTAAAACTTCGTCAGAAGATGTTTCCTAATAAGATGCAATTGGCGCAGAAATCATTACCCGCGGGCCAGAACAACCCTAAGATGTGCTAATAAATTTATTCGGCCAGCCAGCGAATTACCACATTGCCTTTTAAATGGAAATGGAAATGGAATAAAACGAACTGAGAATTCGAGAGCGATGCATCAGCGCAAAGTACTCGACATTGAGTAGGTACCTAACAAACTAATTGAATCAGCATCAGCATTTTTTGCAACAAGATAGAACAGCGCCGGTACATTGGCTTTCCGAAGAAAACATCGACAACAGTATTATAAATAATACTTTGCAGTTATTGTTAGCGCAATATGCTCGTTGACAAAAGTAACGAGCTAAAACCACCAAACTGAGCCAGCAAACTGAATTACATCTCCTTACTATGCAGACAAGAGGCCCTTTAGTTCAGGTATAACTATAAATTTGCAATGGAAATTACCATCAAAGCCTCCATTTTCAAACGAAACTCTATCCATAGAAACAATAAAAAAAAAAATAAACAAACAATTGTTGATGAACTGGGTCAATATATCGACAAAGTTTGACAAAGCCAACCCGTAAATCAACGCTAACTGCCAACCGTGCGACTTGTAGCTTCCTCAGCTCTAATTCTAAGGTCATTAGCCTTTGAGAGCAAACCACCAAACACAAGTGATACTAAAAGACAGACCAAAGAAGAACAAAACTTAATGCTTATTTTTTTTTGCATACGTCACTGTTTTGCTGACCCTTCCCGCCTTTGTTTTGTCATCATGTTTCCAGGCACCAAACACTTTGGTAGTATACTTTCCATTTCATCATCAATAGCAAGGAAATCTGCATCACCGCAATGAATGGAGGAAATTTATCTAAGACTATTTTAAATTTTACAATTTCAATAGAATCGTGATGAGGCCTCTATTGTCCACTGACTCAATCGAATTAAATCCAACTTTCAATTAATGTCTACAGTTATTGTCATCAATTATACTCACTTTCTCCGGTATTGGAGGGCTCCAGTGTCCACAACTGCTTCTTCTTCAGACTAGCGCCATTTGCATTTAATTTGTAGCCGAACGTCTCTGCGGTCATGTACTTGTGCTGGCCATTGATCAGGCCAATAGTCCACCAACCCTTCTGTTGGTTCTGTGCAATAATATCGCCATTGGATCCGTTCAGCTCATACCCTTGACCGTTCATTTTATATGTCTATATAGCTCGCTCTCTGTCGCTGTGATCGGTTGCTTGTCAATATGAAAAAAAAAGCAAAAGTATTCCACAGTTCTTTGCGCTCTGATAGCCAGTCACAATCTGCAAAGGGGAAAAAAATATATTCGTCAACATTAATGATTACGAATGTAAATGAAATTTCAGTTATGTCGTCACTTCACTTTATTGTTTTGTTGAAGTTTTTTTTTGTTTGTCCAGCTTAGACCACAGATTCGAGCTCGATCAACAGTTTGCGGTTGTTGTTCTGTGTGTATGCTTTCGCCCATAATACGCAAATTGAGAGAAAATAAATTTTCGTTCAAATTCATAAAAATCAATGAAGTAAATTTTAAGCTTGTTGGCCAAACGTACAGTTATTACAGTTACAGAGAAGCATTTAAATATTTGAAATAAATTTGATATGATGCGACCATGCAACTTTCTTCTTCATTTCGAATCGAATATCAGTGATCTACTTTGAAGCCAATTGGATAGTTAACTGTAATAGCGAATAGATTGCTGGGTACACAGGTGACAAACCAGTGGGTAATGTGCAGAGTAATAAAAGCCAAAAATCTATTTATGACCATGCTAGTTAGTAATGGAACGCGAATTGCGGCTGATTACCTCTTGGGACGTCAATTAGATCATTTTGGCGAAGATCAGTAGTCTCCCGGGTTTTCGAGTATTGGCCTACTTGTGGGCATAGGCTTCTTTGGCAGGGCACTGAGATGAATAATTAACCTCAATCAATATCTATTTATGGGAAGACCCGGATTGCACATTTATGCACAGATTCTTGAAGAAAAAGGTCACGCCGACGTTCGTTTTATTCCACGACGTTCCCTTTGTTGTCACAGTCATATATGAGTGATGAGTAGACAGGTTGCAACGTTTTTTGTCTTTGTTCAAAGAAAGATTTATCGGTTATTCCCATTTCTTTTGTTTACATAGAGACAAGGCATGCTTGTTCAACGACATGCTACAACTGAGCAGCAACATAAGGTAGTTTAAGTCCCACTAACTTGGTCCAGGGATCTTTTTGCGGAAAACCGCCAAGCGCACCGCGTCAGATCTTTCAAACTTCAAGTGCAAAGCAACGGACCAGAAATGGGAGTACACTTTTTTAAGACACATTGAGCTACTGCCCACAACGCATCCACCTAATGTATACATTTTCATTGTGATGGTTGACAATGACTGCGAAGCGCTTAGACATGCTATGGATATAGATAAACTCGTCTACGAACAAAAAAAAATCTAATCGGAGTAAGATTTGTCGATTTCTGCGACATGAATTGCCTTGTCACAGGCAGCACCATGTAATGTATGACCACAACACATGACTTGTTGTCATAAAAACCGTCGCGTTTGCACTGAATGGCAACGATGTTCCAATCAGTCGAGCATGGCGTTCATCCGTCGGTTTAGGAAACGTCTCTTGGTCGTTTCAAACCGAATGGTTGGCATGTAATGCAGTACATATGCGGCCAAACCCGTTATAATACCGAATGGATGGTGCTGTGCTCCATGTGTGTACTTTTATTTACAACTATACAAATTCAAAACTCCCCCTTCTTGAGCAGAATACAATCTGACATTTACAAGTTTGTTGTTGACAAATAACATACAGGCGACAGCGAATATAGCAAGATGAGAAATCTGGAGAGTAGGAAAACCTTACAAAGCATCTATGTGTATGTTGTCGGCTATGTTGAGGCATAAAATAATATTGAGAACTCAAAGCGGCCATAGAGCAATTGTTCTCGACATGGAGGGCTGTCAAAGAGCAAGAGAAAATGTACTTTAAACATGGACCGGCTTACCACAATCTTAGTGGATATTCCTTCCATATCGACAAGATTTATGTGATTTACTTAAAGGCATTTTGAGACAATTGTTTGACAGGTCTGTGATGTGGTCAGTCTGTAGACACGACTGGACAGATTAAATAGCAAAATGGCCGCGTTCCACGGTACGCTGGATGTTTAGCATTGCAGATGAAGAAGCACAATAAATACAAAAATAAAAATTGCATTTGTTTTAGTTTATTGTAATTTTTTTGTTACGAATTGCTTTATCGACAAACCTCTAACTACCATAAAATTCGTTGGAACTTAACCTTAAAAATGAAACTGATACGCGGGTATCTGCGACCAAAAAAGTTTTCACGTGAATGAAATGTCAGAAACTACGAATATTCGCTTGTTCGCATTCGCAGTTCGCAATCCCTCTCATGTGAATAGACCTTTACTTCCACTTTTAATCAAATGGCTTTGAAATCTATTTGTTGTTGACAATTTCTCGTCTTATGAGGCCGTTCTGAACTGTTTAGTAGACGATTTTCTGTACCTATTTCTCAGGTGGAAATGGAGCAGACTTATGAAAAGTTGTTCGCTGATAACTGAGGTTGCTTTTTGAAATGAATTAAAATACATAGGATATCTTTTTAGATTAATGCAATTAACTGTAAGTAACGATTCTGCTTATGCAAATCTTAACTGTGATAATGTTCTCTCTCACAAAATAACATTTAAAAAATTGTCAGTGTTATGACAGTGGCACTCCAATAACTGTATGGGTACACCATTAACTTATTATATATGGACTGCTAGTGAAATGTCACTTCCATGCAACCTCTGCCCAGAAATTGACGCCAACATAACTAGCGCTCGTGGTTCTATGCGAAAAATAAGTGAAACAAAATGACAACCATCTTGCATTTATCCATAAAATGCTAGAGCCACCTATTGGGCGTGAGTGGATTTGCCAAGTGAAACGGTTGAAATTCAAATTTTTGCGGCATTGTTTACAATAGATGTCGTCTCGAAAATGTGGTAGTTCATATTGTTAATAATATAGATGGAGTCAACAAAATTTGATTAAGAAATCGTATTGTAATGCATTTATTGCTCCATAAATTGCACAGTTTTCGTATATTAATGGCGAATGAGTTTCTTTCTGTTGTTTTTGTTTGCATATACATATTTCAGTCCACAAAGTTTTATGAACAGTTAAACAAATTTTCAAATGCCATTTTGGGCAGATTCATAACTCTGGAAGATGTACTGGAGGCTACCAAATGGAATTTCCTCCGAATTTTACAAATAGAGGCCAGAGAAGGTCTTGCTTAAACTTACTTCCCTTTTTAACTAATATTACGAAATGTATTCAAAACTTTGTTTGCCTTCAATGTATTTTAAGAAAGTTATTTTAAAATTCCTCACACTAATAATGAAGGCGATAAACCTACATTATTTCTGCTTCTTAATATTTGTTTCCAATTTATTCCGCTCTGAACCAAGAGAGCTATCCCTTTGGAACCAACGCGAAGTTGGATACTAGCAGTCCATAATAATGTATAGTTATAGTAAGTCCAGTGCGCCATCTCCCGCGAACGTCTGATAAACATCCGCGGGTATAACTTCCTAATTAGCTTTGGTACTTGGCAAAAAATTGCAGATCCCGTCTATTCGTCCCGAAAAAAAAAAAAATTAAAAAAAACGAATGGTTGTGAGAAGATAGGCTGTTGGTTCCTTACAGAACTGTTAAGCCAATTATTTACTTTTTTACGATTTTTACGAGTGCTGTCAAAAAATCAAAAACTGTATGCTATCGTTCACACCTATAGTCTTATGAATTGCATAACTGCGTTCAAATGATCGCGTTTATGAATTTTGACAGTGAAAGCCGTGAAGGCATCATAACGAATAATCATGTAAAGTGGATTTAAAGAGTTGCTCTAAGAATACTCCACTGTATCTGCAAAGCTGCACTTCTATGTCTGCTGCACTAAAGGCATTTTTCATTGAAGATCCGAGAGAATTGTCCCATAAATCAGAATTGCTCTATTCAATGAATTCGTTGGAGAACTTTTGCAACAGTGATAGACACATTGAGATTTGGTTGTCATGTACTTATTTTTTTTTCTATAGTAAATATAAATTTTTTAAGTCAAAAACAATTGCATTTGCAAGAAAAATTGCATATTCCCGGATCACATAGCTCAAATTTTGTTTCTAACAACACAACAAACATTTCAATCTGACATTTTGCTAGTGTGTGCTGGTGAGTTCAGGGCAATTCTTTAAAATTATCCTGGACACTTCTGTCGTGTAAAGAATTGACCTGGTAGTGCACTTTCTTTTTCAATGAAACACAGAAAGAGCACTTTTAGATTTGCTCTTTCGCTAGCAAGGTAAATTATTTTCTTCAATAGAAAACGCCATAATCCTTGCCAAGCCGATGGAAAATTTGAAAAGATGAAAATTCATGCAGGCTGTTTCACAATAAAACAAATTCCACTAAAGAATCGATCGTGGAAACTATCAGCTAGGTTTAAAGTATTTGTAATTAAAAGTTCCTGTCAAGTCAAGTAATTCAATTCAAAAAGCTTAGAACACTATTCTAAACCAAGTTATCTAAGGATTTATTCAGTAAGAAATTAGGTATGGCGTTTTTTCAAAAACTTTCCACCTCTGCTCGATTAAACATTAAATCGCGTTAATCAAAAAAAAAAAGAGCACAAGAACAAAACTTCATAAAAATGCCTGGACGAAATTGCTGCAGTTTGTTGTAACTTGAAGCTGACTGCGAAATCTCTCAAATGCAACAGGAAAAATATTGAAACCTAGTGTCGTTTGATTGAAATGACAAATTTCTTCTGGCGTGCGACTTAATGAATAATAATACCCAAGCACTTGTCCGTTTACAACGTCTCATTGTAAGCTTTTCGTGAACCCATTATGCAAATTCTTTAATCCAAAATGAATGCCTAATACAAGTTATTATATTAGTTCTCTGCGCTGGGGGTGGCCATTCCCAATGAACAATTCATTTGCACAAAGCACATTTCCTTGAAACACATTGCGAATCAATAATTTAATCACTTCATTGAGTTTCATATAATTGCCTTCATATATGTAGTAGCTATCGGCACGACTCATTGCCTAAAGCAGATGAAACGCTTATATAGACACGAAAGACGCAAAGAAAGCTATTGACAATTATTTCTTCTGACTTCGAAGAGATTCGGTTTGCTCTTTTCCAATAATCCAACCGACCTTGTCGATGCGTATAGTTCGAAAGAATACATAGCCGATAGCCCTTGCAAGATAAACTCACCAAGTCAGTATCCTCTCCTCATCGGCGAACCAAACTGGGCATTAAATTGGCCGCTGGAATCATTAGCATATATTGCATTTTGTAGCAACAAAGGACACAACCTCTCTCGCATGTAATCGAAGGCTGATTATTGTGTTTTATTTTCATTTTTCTCCTTTCAAGTACAAGTACATATATTCCAACGTAGTCGTCGTTGTTGTCGTCTGCTTCGTCGACAAACGTCTCGACTCGGCGCAAGATAATATTTGCTGTCTAAAATTAGAAGCGTTTTGTTAAACGTTCTTTCTTTAGTATTCACTCAGCATCGCACATTTTTTCCCCATTCTACCTACAAGTGACTGGCTGAGAGGAAGTTGATTTGTTTTACTGTCTTTGTTTCTCCCGAAAATAAAAGAAACAAATAAAAACGAGTATAACAAAACCAACGTGCGTGCCATTGTGCGCATACAAAGATGGCAAGGGTAACCCGGCGCGCACTCCTCGCTCATTTGATGTGAAGAAGAAGGTCTGATGTGTGCACAGAGATCGGAAAAGGATGTGTCAATGGATTTATTAAGTGCATGCCCAGCACTCAACTCATGCCGAGTATTTATATTTAAATTGAATCGCATGTCAGCCATCAGCCTGCTGACTGTGATATTCTCAAGCACACACGAGTACCCACAGTGTGACCCGCATCTTCGTCCAATTACCAAAATCGCATTTCATTCAAGTCTAAATTAATTAGCGCAATTAAAAGAGTGATGACGCGTACCATTGTGTGGAATAGTATGTGGATCTCAACAGCTAGAAAGTCTGTTAGATGCGCATTCTTACTGCTCTGAATGCTTCCACACATGAACCACAAGACAAAACAACGGAACTCCGCAAGAATAGAAGTAGTTCCCCCCATTCAGACATTTGAGCTTAACATGCCCACTAAATTGCTTCTCCTCTGCTTAGTTATTCTTCATCTACTCTTCATTCGTTTGTACCGATGCATGCTGGAGTTGGAGTGTAATAGCTCTTGGTGTTGCGCCTCAGCTAATGATGATAGCATAGCAGTGACCGGCCACAGGTAAACTGCTAGTTAAAAAAAAAAAAAAAAAAATTATAATAGAAGAAACCAGTTAGATAAAACGGAATTTTTCGTGTTCTCCCCATACACACACACACCAAGCGCGTATAAAGCGAAATTTCACTAGCAATCCACAATACCTACAAGTAGTTATAAATCATTTGCGCTCTTTATGGCCGGTCTGGCGATCGTCAAAATTCTGTTCACATATATCTTCCACAAAACGGTATTCAAATGCATCTGAGATAAAGCACAAGTCGGCTTCAATGCACCACCAAAGAGCCACTTTGGGGATATCTATTCCAACATTTAGTGAGACAAAAAACTATACCGAGCAGCCAGCTCAAGATCAAGATGTGCCGTTGAAAGTTGAAAAACTAGATAAATTGGTCCGCAAAGACGAAATACATTGTAAATAGGTATAAACCAGTGCGCGCACTCTTTTCAGTGCACATTCTCCGTGGTTTTTGTTGCAGCAAGAAAGGCCATCCATTGCAGCAGCAGCAATTTCTTTTCACCTCTGAGCGCTGCTCCTGCTCTTTTCTTTCTCCGCAAACATAGCTGTGACTCGGATCTCTGATTCATAATTCGCTAATTGAAGGCGGTATAGAACCGACTGCCTGCCGCAAATTCATACAGCTTCAGGTATAATTTCCCAAATTGGGGTTTTCCATTCTCTTCCAAGAATCGCAGCGATTTTGATCGTGGCCATAATGATTCATTAAGAAAATACTACTTAGCAGTTTAGTTAAATAATTAAACACATAATTCTATGCCGACAGTCGGAGAAAATAGGTTGAGATAAATGTGCATTCATTTACATTTTTCGGAAACCGTTGAACGGGCGACTTTCTTATTTCACTCCATTTGCATACTAGCATAGTGGTACGTTTCTATATGCAAATATTATACGTCAAGTCAGACTCGAAGAACTGTATCCGATTGCCGAGAGACCACAGATAGAGTTACCCATCGCGTGTCCCATTAAAGTATAAACATGTTAATTCCGCCTGTATTTCCAGATAAGTTTTCTACAGCTCTACACACATCCGATGGCGATAAGTGCCCAATGACTGGGATGGATGAATCACTGTAGGGTCCAAACAGATCGCTGCAAATGAAAACCCCATACAAATATATTATATCGCCGCGAGAGGTCATTGCATTTATGCGGGCGCAACCCCCGAAATTGTTTCGAGCCACGCTATCAAGGCGAAAAGGAAACACATTCACATGCAGAGGGGCATGAATCATTCAAGTCATGCTGCTATGAGTTGTGTCTTGTGTGTGTAGGAAGGTACTCGCGCTGTCGTGTTTTTAATTTTGCCCGAGCACCAGAATATGCGATGGGAATTTCAAAAACACAACAAAGCACACAAGTCCCTGCTCCCAGCCCAAGGAGGGAAAACTGAAAAATAATCAAAAGGGAGAAGAAGAAACGCAAGGGAACTAAATCAACCAAACCCAAGCACTTGTGTTGGTATAGACTATAGAAGTCAAAGAAATGATGATATGTAATGGGTGCTCCTCTCTTGGAGAAGCGGGTGAAGACGATAAGCGTGCGAAACATGTTTCCCTGGCTTTGGCGATAAAAATGTTCAAGTTTGATTATTTTTTTTCCTGTCGAGTTGTGATTTTCTTCTTATTTGGTAACGATTTCTTTAATATCACAACAAAACGATGGTTGGTTTTTTTTTTCATTAAGAGGAAATTAGCTAATTATTCGGTGCAGTGTTATTTACTGCTTACTGCTTCTATTTTTATCTTATCAATTATGTCGTCGTCGAATGTTGTGGTTCTTAGGGGAGGACGAAATATGCTTATCGCAGCTGGAAACAGCATTTTTTTTTTTCGAAACTCAGGCGACACGTTCGTGGGTTTCAGCCGTGGTGATCTAACCCACAGCATTGTCAAGGTTGAAAGTAATTTCGCTAGATCATTATACCGCGTCTGCTTGAGTCTTAATAATGTCAGACTTTTAAGACAGACTTCTTGTCCGCCATATTTGCATGTCTTTCGTTGGGCAAATTGTTTTATGACCAGCGTTACCAGAGCAGTGCTTTCGGCGTTAGTTTTAGTGCCGACAAAGTCGATTGAGCGCTTGGGCGTTTTTTTAGTGATTAAAAATATTTTTCAGTTTTTTTTTTTAAAGCTGTAATTGCACACCGACATTTTTTCTTATTCTTTGAATGCAAGAAACCTCTTGTACCAGTTAAATGTACGTAATACGTTTTGTTTGTTAACCTTGCCGCTAATTCAAGTATTGTATTCACTCACTTTGTATTCTATATATGTAAGTACATGTATTAAATTTATTACCAAAATGCGTAAGTTTCCCTCTATTGCCCGGATTTTTCAACCAATTTAGTTGTTTTTTTTTTTAATGTAGATAATTACAACCATTCTAGGCAAAAAATTACAAAAACATTGCAAAAGAAAGGCTAGTAGTCTAATGAATGCTACTTTTTACTTTTACTTCTATTACTTTTATTCTTCTTTAGATATGACAATTTTGGTGCCCGAGAGGTAAAAATTAACACTGAAAATTCTAAGTATGGTGCTCAATCGCCAGGGGCCAGATTCCGTATAACAACGATCGTCTAAACGATATCGTTTAGAAACTTTGATCACCAAAATAAGTCATATTCTGCTCGAATTTTTTTGACAAACGTAATAATTTGCCAACATTGGTTATGAGTTATGACATTTCATGTCATCAACAAGTGAGGGTGGCTTTAAAAGCATTAAAAGACTTGCAAAACTAGGTGTTAGCCGAAAAAAAAAGAGAAGCTCGGCATGTGAGTGAATTTATTTCTTCAGAAGCGAGACCTACACGATTTGGAAGCACGATTATTAGACCTCGAACGTCAAATTTCAGTCAAATGATATGTCCGCAGCGAAGGCAGGAACAAAAAGTCAGACTGAAATGTTAAGATTTGTGAAATGTCCACAAAATCACGGTCTACACTTGACGTATTGTTGCCATGACTTAAGTCATGACTGAAATTATGTCTCGTGGAGACTGGGTGCTACGCTTCCACTTTCGGGAATATAACCATTTACCTAAGTGGAAAAATGAACTTTAAGTGGGAGTGATTATCGTGTCATTTTACTTCAAACCGATTAAATTTGTCGTCAATCAAAAAAACTAACTGTTACACCTCGTCTCCGTCCGTGACATATTGTACCGTTCCTTAAATATCTGCTTTTTTTAAAAGACCATGAAAGAGTTTCTCAATTGGCCGTTTGGACTCGGCATAAAATTGAAGATCCCTTCCATTTGTCCCAAAAATGAAAAACTCACACAAAACGAATGGTTGTGAGAAGCTAGGCCTATTTTTTATTTATTATTTTAGCTTGAGTGCTTGTGCTTTGGTTAAAACGAAGCGCACTGCGAATTGCAATAACTTGAACTCGACCAGGAAGAGCTATCATCGGAATGCGTTGAATAAACGCGACTTCTTGCTTCAATGGCACTTGGAATCATTTTTTTTATCTATTCCTAGGCTAGTTAAAGGCAAGTTCCATAATGGACTTATCGGAAATACAGTAAATTTAAATTTAGCAAGTGACGGCATGGCTGTACTAAATTTAGGAACTCTATTGAATAGTTAACAAGGTCTATTGTTAAGCCGAGCGCGCTGTTTATCAGCCTTCTGAAGTATGATCGACCGACTTCCTCCTGCTGATTTCAATATTCTGCAAACTGCAAACAACAAGTAGATGTTTTTAATACCTTTTTATGGTGGGGTACTCTGATTTTATTCGTATCTCTTTCGAGTATTACTGCCCCCCTGGGCGTTCGGACCAGCGCCGCCCGGAACACAAACAATGGTCCACTACACCATTGCCACCCCGTCCCGCTTTAAAATTCTGTTCTAAGTTTACAAGAGGTTGATAGATCTATGTACCAAACAAGTCTCGAGATGTAGAGTTTTAAATTATTTTTTGGCAGTTCAACAAAGCGCATTTATGTACGAAATTTCGTAGCCGCAGCTGGTATAAAATATATCGCTTTAAATGCGATGATCCCCGCCTTCTAGTCCGTGTCGTTTCAATAGGAACATCTTCAAAAGACGCACCGATATATGACCCTTCATGCATATACGATCAAATTAAGAAACATTTAAAGAATAGCTGTACACACGACGTGTTGCATTCAATTTCAGAAAGTAATAGAAGAAGAAGATATATTAAAGTATAATGTCGCTTGAAAGCCTGCCGTGTCAAATAACTAGTTACAGTCGATTCTCACGCGATACAACATATTTTAGACAAGAAAAAGAAAGTCCCGGCAATCGAATCTTGTTGGTGTAAGATGGTAGCGGCAACTGCAAGTGAACATCACAGATCTTCTGCCGACAGTTAAAAGGGATTCTAATGATAAGCGACTGAAAGTCGCCTTTCAATACAATCGGCACTTACCCACACGCAGTAGAACTGCAAAGGTGCAATGATATTCCAGAATACATTGCAGTCTAGAGCTCATTAGGCGAAATGAGAATATAAATTTGTTTGTTCACGTGCATAGTAAGAAGAAAACTACAGATTTTAGTAGATGCTGTCTACAGTGTTTAGAGAAGTTGGTGTGAGTAATTAACGGGAACCACGCTTTCCTAACTCACTATACCCGTTTGGGAAGACGTTTCAAACATTGCATTGAGAGCATAAACAAAATGCTTTAACCCAGCAGGTGATGTGGAAATGGGCGACAGCCCGAAGCATACACAAGATTTCGACTCTATATCATATTTTTTTGTTGAAAAATCAAGTGATTCAGTTAAACTGGCCGATAAACTGGATTCATTTCATATGAAATCTTGTCTGCTGGTACACTCAGGGAAAAAATGCAAACTAAAATGTAATATGTTCTATTTGATTTTACGTTGAATAAACTTTAATAAAGAATATTCCTTTTCACGTTAAAACATATTTGACTTAAATACGCAATGTAATTTTAAATTAAGTCACTATTACATTTAAGCATGATTCCACGTTAAATCAAGGTGCATACGTGGTTAGATCAAATTAAAAATATATGCATTTAGAAACCCTTTGAATTAATGTTATACCACATTGATTTAAAAACTTTCGTAGTCGATGCTAAAATATTCCGAAAAATATTTAAATCAAAGTGGTTTTCTTTGATTTTATGTTGTTTTTTATTCTAGGTGTACCATCCAGCCAAAAACCTCGACAAGAAATTCATCAGCATGTAGTTCTTCTGTTCAGCTAATTAATGGAAGATCAGAGAAGATAAATGTCGCTATAAAGTTTACTGCACTATTTCGTAAACCGGTATAACATGACCAATTTAAAGTTCATAGCTCAATTTTAAATATTATCGACGATGAACTCAATTCAGACTCAAAGCGTAAGTCTTAGGACTGAAAATCAGCACATTTTACTGGTATTTTAATATCTGAAACCATTCGTCTTTCTCATATGCGTATAGAGAAATACGCATATGAGAAAATGTCGATCAATATTCAGCAAATGCATAGTCAAATGCCAAACTCTGTTTCCGCAGACAACAGTCGGGGCTAGAGGATACCGACGAAAGGAAAGCACACATTTTACTTTTTATCTCCATTAAAATTTAGTCCAAGAAATTCACTTGGAACAGTTTGTAACCATTATGAGAATTGTAACGTTAAATAAAGTTACCATAGGATGAAAGTTCTGTAATCACGGATTTTTATTAAAATATTTTCTGTAGTACGTATTTCAGATTTATATTGACAACTGGAACACATTTGAGTTGTTGTTGAGTAGGCGCAGTTGAATTTGAGGACCCTAAATCTGTCTCGGCCTCGGCATTCTCTAAGGGGAAACGTTCAAACGTTTTCGTGTGCACAAACGATTAACTTCTGCAACTTAGTTCCAATGAGTCGTGCGCACGAAAACGTTTCAACGTTTTCGGCTCCTTACAGAATGTGACCCCTGGCTTGTATTTAATTTATCTATTTCTTTTTTTTTTTTTGTGAATTGGCTAGAAAAAGAATTCATTTATTTCTTATGAGTGAAAATTTCTTTGGATTTAATTGTCAGTGAATTCTACAAAAAATTAACCACTGAAAGCTTTACATTCGTTCTGCTTTCGTTTAATTCATTCCGGAAAAAAATGTCTGCAGTGGATTTGCTTTTGGAGTTGGTTTTTTACTGATACATTTTTTCTGATAGCTACTACTTATAAACGCACTTCGACGAAATGTTTATTTTTTTTTTACTATTGGATTATAAACAAATTTATATATAAACCAAGCGAGTTGACAGATGTCTGTCTTGTAACCAGCCCCATCGAAAGTATTTTAATAGAAAAATTAAACTGCATTTACAACATCACGCACACGCATTTTTGCACGACACGGGACAGACAGATCCGTTTTTTCCGCAGTCAATGCTAAAAACGTAAGAATGAGATCACAAATCAGACGCCTTAAGTGTGATGGATGTTCTAACCATAATTATAGATCTTACGTAAAAGTAAAACGGAAATAAACACAAGTTCCGGCGAACAACATGTCTGCAATCACTTGAAAACATTTCTATTTCTGATTTAAAACATGTGAAATAAGAGTGGTAATTAGTTTCAGCAAATAAATCCAACAATTCAATAATCAGTTATACGAAATAAATAACTTCCGGAAGCCATTTTGTTTTATAGGAAGACGAAATTTCGTAAGCCATCTCTATAAAAATATCAGCATAATAGGAAAGAATTCCCATCACGTAAGCAAGATGGCCGACCAAAAAACGTGTAACGTTTTATTGCGTGTTAGGTAATGCCGTCCCTTTCAGTCACACGGCTATTTAATCCCCTTAATCTTCCGTGTTAGGAATGTTGAATGGTGTAAATGCAGCATTTTCTCCACATGTTGTACTATTATTTTCAATGTCGTGTTTTGATATTTCCATTTTAGTTGACATTTTTCTACCGAACAGTGATACCAGATCGTTGGTAATTACCAATTTTGTGGGCAGTTTCAAAATAAGCTAAAAGACGAAAAAAGAGCATTTCATCGCTCAGAACAAAAAAAAAGCATTTTAAATCTGAATCTGAAGAATTTAATAAAAAGAAAAGAATCTTTTTATTAATTTTTGTGCTTTTCATATGAAGATATAGTATGTACGTAAAAAAATTTATGTAGGCAAATTCTTGTGGGGTTTTTCTAACAACGGCATGAACAAATAGAGTATTTTTGATAATCGTTGCGGCAAGTAAGTCCGAAAAGTCTGGTATCACTGCTACCGATTGCAATGCACAACCAATTCAACGTTTTAGACGCTTCGGCTGAGATTTTTTGTCACTGGCTGTGTTTGATACTGTCATATTCTTGCGGATCTGTCAATTTCTCTCTTTCTGTTAGTATTTTTATACATAGGTATTAGGTTTGCTTCTTTCCTTTGTAATGAGAATCGAAATGGCAATGGTATCGGAAAAGAAAAAGAAAAGTCTCCAAAATTTCTGATAATCAAAGAATTTGCTACTTTATTTAAAACATTAGGTAGTGATTCATACGGCGATAAAAATGCCTTTGAATTAAACAGAATTCTTTTTGATGAATGCGAGTTTGTCGAGTAAAAACTAGTAAGATTCGAAGTGGATGGGAAAAATATTCCTCGAAGCCGAATTTCTGGAGTTAAGGAACGGAATTGAGTAAAAACTTGTAAGTTTGATAAAATTCATACAATTTAAAAGTATGAACGACGTACATCAGACAGTGTCCGCGCCCATAGCAAATCGAGATGCAGGTATAGGAAGTCAGGGAGGCACCTTACCTCAATGCAGAGCACAGAAATTCTATCTAAAAAAAATGCTCCTTACATCCAACCACACAATGAGCCAAACGCAGCATTTTTCAAGGACGTAATACCAATTAGTAAGCTGATTAGAAAACAACAGTCTCGGCAGATTCTATTATCGCAACAAGGAATTTCCAATAAGCATAGGTTATACCTATTATGTATCCAGAAATTCCCTGTGTGTTGGTTAGTCATGATCCAGCCCAGTCTCTACTCTACACCAGCAGTCAACCTTTCACCCAGCCCAGTGGAAGTATGGCACCACCCCTGAAAATCACTCAATTGCCAGCACAGGACACTTGCCACTCAGGGATGGGATTCACCCTGCTGCACAGTTTCAGTTCAGGTACACAGAACACAAGTAGGTATGTATAAAATTCATATCGATTTACAATTAATACTTTCGTCCTTTTCTTTTCCACCCATCTGCTGTATTTCATCTCTTTAAACTCAAACAGTGAGGGCAACACACCGAACAGCAATTGCGGAATTGGGTGGATCTCCGCTGGTAGCAAGGATTCCGCCACTACGAGTACTTTTCTTCAATACAGAGGGTGCGGCGCGGGTGAGTCTGCAACTGCAACCCTCCTTTGAGTCGAATTTGTTAGTCCCACTGTACTCCGTTCTGTGTCTGTACAATATAAGAAAAAGTAGAAGCATTATTTGCCAGCGCTCGGCTTTTGTTCACCGACCCAACAGCAACACCGACGAGTACATAGCTCAGTTTAGCTAACCAAGCAAGCATAATGTGTGCAACGTGTTTGAAACACAAGGAAACTATCCATACACGATACACACAGTTCGGCAGGGACACGATTCAACTCATAAACGTACCTATATGTATAGAATTACAAAGTGGAGTCCTGGATATTTTTAGGCACTGTTCAACTTCTCCGTTTAAAATAGGACCCTTCGTTCAGAATGTTTAAATATAGGCACAGGACCGCTTGCTGTAAAATTTAACATCTTAAATCACCTCCTGGGAGAAGGCAACACGCACCTCACTCAAGAATGAATGTACAAACACAGCCAAAGACAGAAACGAAAGGGTCGGGTCCATTTCCATTCCCTTTTTAGTTTTCTTTTATGCCTGGGTTCCTTCAACTTGTGTTACTCTAACCAATCCCACTTTGGTAAATAAATTCACGAAATTAATTATAGTGCACACTTTACTTTACTTATTTTTAAATTTATTCCTACCAATAGTTCTACAGTAAATAGGCGAAAAGAGAGCACAAAGCCGGTTACTCGTTTTTTTTTTCCTTCTAATCCGCACTCTCGGTTCTATTATTTGGGAATGAAAATCTGCACTTACATTTCGTAAACTTCCTGTCTGCACTGGTAAATCCAATTCTGCTTTAATAAACGTGAACTTTATATAAAAAATAAGTAAAAAATTGAAAATAGTTTCTGATTTTGTGTTACACCCTTTTTGGCCAGGAAATAAAGAAAACAACTCAAACTCAATCGGACTGCAAAACGGAAAGAGATGAACACTCGCGCTAACAACCTGCACACGACTCCGTCTCAAACACGAATGAGATTTTTGACTCCGTTCTTGTTGGAGGAAGGCTGAATTTAGTCGATTCGGCTGGTTGCGTTGACAGCGAGTTGATTGCAACTTTCGCCGCTCCTCGAACTCAACCCAACTCAACTGTGTTGGTGTTCTGTCTTCAGTGTGGCCTGTGTTGTGTCTTGTGTGCTTGTGTGGGTTGCTGAAGTCCGTCAAGCCGCAAGCCAGAGTTAAATGGCATATTGGTCGAGCATTGCCATGAGATGTAATTTTTTTTAGCTAGGTATTAGACATATTTTTTTTTATTTGTTTGCCACTAAAGAAACAATTAGATTGATCGTCAATCTGAGAATCTTCGTTCTCAGCAAAGCAAAGTAAAGTAAGATTTTCAGCACACAACTACTGTGAGTCTCGAAGTGTCAAGTGAGCGTAGTTGTTGTAATTGCGTGCTGAAAATCCTACTTTACTTTGCTTTGCTGAGAACGAAGCTAAAACAAAACAGGGCTCATGAACAGTAATCTTAATCAAAAAAAAATAGATTTTTTCTCAAAAAGATTGATCTGTTTGCCAAATCGAAAACGACAAAAGTTTTCAGCACACGATTACAACAATTACTGTGAGTCATAAATTACTTTGCTTTGCTGAGATCGAAGCTCAAAAAAACAGGCCTATTGTAATTTGTGTGCTGAAAATCTTACTTTACCTTGCTTTGCTGAGAACGAAGCTAAAAAAAAATACCTCATAACGCTCTGTCTAAATTTAGCTTGAAAATGTGCTAAACCATTACATAAGCGCGCTTAATTTTGACACATGAAGTGCATTCTGATGCAAAACTTATTTTTTTTAGTTAGAGTTGTGTACTTCGAACCATTCAGCTTAAATTTGGCTCAGCTTAATTTCAGAGAGAATTTGGTATGGAAGCTAAAATTTATCTCGAGTAGCGTAATATGTTTGAGGGAAACGTCAGAACAATTTAGCACAAAACTACAGCTTTTTTAGTGTTTCATGAAAGGAGATTGGGGACGTTCAAGTATCTAGTTTAGTAAGTCTGACAGCTCTCTGACTAGATCTATCCCGTTTTTGATTGGGGGAAATCGGTCTATGTGCATCTGTTTCTGTTGATGTTTATGGAGGGGTATCCGACGAATGTAGTCAAGAAATTCGTGACTGAGTACTAAGTTGACAGTTCGCATATGTGGCTGACGTAGAAAAAGTGACGTTGACGATCAATCTAGTTCGGGTTACATCTTATCTAAACCAATCTAGTCGACTTAAAATAACGAAATTCTGGAATGCGCCCTTATCTTATCATTTTAAGTTGTCAATTTTTTTAAGCAGAATAAAATATGCATTTGAAACTGAAAAATATAAGAAGTTATTTTTCCAAAGCGAGTCCAATTTTTATAAATATCGTTTTCGATTGATTCGATACGAATGAAAGGCGAAAATCAACAAAATGCGGATTTGACGAAGAACCTTTGAGTTCCATTAAGACGTTATTATTACATTGTTATTTTTTTATATGATTAAATCTCAATTTAATAGAAGGGAATTTATGAACCGGTGTTTCGAATATTACAGGTAAAGTAAAGAGAAGGTATGATCACAGCTTTAAAATAAATTTATCACCTATTAACGCTTTTTTTTCAATTCATTCTAATGATTAAAAGGGGGTTAAGACTGGGACCTTTTCATCACAACTGAATCAAGATTTCTTACATACCTAATATAGAGTTATAGCTGCCAACTTCACGCCAGTATGTACCAAAACTTAAAAGCTGCTTCTTTTTTAAAGAGTAGAGTACAGTAATAAAACTAGTTGCCAACCATTTATTACTATAGGCGTGTTTTTTTATCTTCGTTCTCAGCAATGAAAAGTAAAGTAGGATTTTCAGCACGCAATTAAAACAACTACGCTCTACTTCACTCTTCGAGACTCGCAGTAGTTATTGTAATTTGTGTGCTGAAAATCTTCCTTTACTTTGCTTTGCTGAGAACGAAGCTCAAAAAAACACGGCTTATGCTACAGATAAACAGAAAAAGTATCCTCTTCAAAAAAGCTGTACAAAATATTTTTTTGACTATACAGATACCTCGCCCTTTTTACCTACACTCTAATTAAATCGGAAATAAATATGTACCACGTTCTAATGAGATCCGCTACCGATGCGACACACTGCCTTCAGTAGATATGCCATTATAATAAATTGTTAATACATATCCAACTTCAGCAACCATGGCCATGACAGCCGCATTCGGCTATATGAATCACTTCGAATTAATTTGATAAAACTTGATACCTATTATAAAAACTTCTCCGGTTATAAAATGGTTCGAATACACCCCATGCGCACCAGATAACAGCTATCATTGAAATGTCTAAGCACCCAATAGTCGAATCCACGGTCTAATAAATTTCGAAGATGTTCATCTGACCGCGCAACTGCTCATCGAGCTCATCGTATCCACGGAAGTGGTTGGTTTGGTAGACAACAGCACTAAATGCATTCTGCACGATTTTCACGAAGCGAATGTGCAGTGAATGAGAGTGTGAAACGAACGCAGTTCAAGTGCATGTGCAATTAAAAAGTGTATTACCCCAAATATCGCGTATTTAGATGCCAATTGGCATTGGTTTGGTACCTATATAGCCGAGAGGCGTATTAGGTGCGCAGGAGTAGATAAACTAGGCTTTGCGTGCTTCAAGTGTGCTGCCGCATTTCGGATGTAATTATAGAGGCGAATACTGTTGGTTGAAAAATGTATCGCCAAACTAGATGAAGATAAGAACTTTTGTTAACATGCCTGCCTTGTAAGTTATGAGTTTCGTTACGATACCGTTATACATATGTTAGAAAAAGCCTCTAGAAACATTGGTATGTGTCTGAGAATAAATTACATACTTTCTTATCTTTCAATGCCGCGCTGTGTACTATTAGTCGAAGCACTACCCCTTCAGTTAGATTTAATGGTCCAAATGATTGTTTTTTTTGCTGATGGGTTGAGAAGATTAGTAATATTCATAGTTTGTTAAAAATACTGAAGGGGAAACTGCATGTTGTTGTTACATAGTCTTGTAAGATCAAACCATTCTTGAGACTGTGGGAGGAAGCAAGTGTAGATAAAAACGATTCTGATTCAAATGAATAAGCAGAGATGTTCCGCTTTTTGGTGTGGTATAATTAAAATAATTTTCACCTTAACATCGTGTTCAGTAGGTAACCTATTTCATTTATGTATTTCATACTTCTTCTAACCTTAACCATGAATTCAAAGACAAATCAAGTTTAGCCAATGTTTGCAAAAAGCCATTTTTCCAAAACTAAAATGAAGGGCAGTAGGTACGGAACGCAGTCATTACATGTTCTTATTTCTGTTATATATTCGAGTTATATTTAGCCGAGTTGGCAATTTAATCAAACGAGCAGTTACACATGATGAAGTGGTGTGAAGCTGAGGATCAGAGACAATTCGTCTCTGCTGAGGATAAGGCCATAAGGGAATGAAAATATTTACAAAACATTAAACAAAGAACTTCACTTAAAGCGTGCGACCAACTTGAATTATCTTATTGAGATTAGAAAATATAAAGTACCTACTATAGAGAAGAAATTGCTATTAACCACTAATAATGACAGAAAGAAGTTTGACTTTTGGGTGATAAAGTAGTTGTGAGCGATTGGACAAAATTGTAACTGATCTGTCTAAGTTCCTACAATTGGCATATTTGTTCATGTATTAAAAATTATGTAAATAACAAAAAAAACATATTCCAAAAATGATACCATAATTTTAAGCTTTTAAAAAGAGTAATCTAAAATTGCAGACAAATGAATCTATTAAAAACGTTTGACTGGTTTTGACCGTTATAATAATAATTATATAACGCTTGAGACGTTCTACCGAGTTCAAACTTGTGCTCTGTTTACAAAAGTTACAAAAGTAAGGAAAGTTTCTCAATTTAGACAGATAAAGGAGAGAAATGTTCAAAACCAACCTAACAGTTTAGTTGATTTTCGTTAAGATATGGATATAGACTGACATTAAAACCAGAGACAAATCATACTCTTAGCCCTTTGAATAAAACTGTTCCATCTTCCAAATAAACTAGATACCTAGTTACATGAACAAACAATTTGGAACAAGATCTTGCTATTTATGTACTCTGTTCACTATAACAGCTCATGAAATTAAGACCCCTATAATTAGACGCTGACATTTCATAGACGAGCCTACCCACTACAGCAAATCAAAAAATTTAAGAAAAAACAAACAAACAGATTTGTATGTTTTTTGTGATTTGTGCATTTGCCACAATTCAATTGGAAAAATAAATATATCCTGCTCGCGCTAAATTTTAGCGTCCCTAGTCTCCACTTCATTTCTCCACACCAACCAAAGATAATGGAATACAGAGATATATATCTTTCCAGTGGAAAGGCGGCTACCTACAAGCTGTTTTCCCGAAAAATTCATGAAGTCACGCACATATGCTCATTTCTTTTCTAGCATATGTGAGTTCATGAATTGAACTTTAATGCAAGAATTCGCTATTCCGAAATGTATATTTCACTATTTTTTTTATTTTAATCGAAGCGTTAACAAAAACCAAACAAGTTTAATACCAAACACAAAACAATTGAACAACGCGATGCCCATAAAAGCAAAAGGAATATTTGCCGGCCATTAGCAACATGCTTTTTTGTAGCTCACACGTATTCACAGAAGGGGGTTGAAATTACAAAAACAACAATGTAAACAAATGGGTTTTGGGGGGATAGACGTACGAAAGATATCCATCTCTTTTATTCTTTCATCTCTGACACCAAAGTTAAATGCTCGCTAAATTATTAAACATCATACAGATGGGACAAAAACCATATGTTCATGACAGTAAACATTATTTTAATTATTCGCGTACATACAATTTTCCAATTTCAAACTTTAGAGACAATGCATTGTTTGAATCGTTCCAAAAGAATAGATATAGGTAAGCAAAATTGAAAAAGATATTATCATTTCTGCAGCAGCTCAAATAATTTCAATAGTAGCAAGCAGACGACGACACGTTCCTTCGTGTCGGGTAAATCCCTTTTTCCTCTACAGGCCTTGCTTTTTTTTAAGAGACTTGTCATCGGCCCATCTATAGGAAGTTAAGAATTTAGGATACTGCTTTGCTAAACTGCCTCGCTAAATTTTATCTTTGTAGACAATTTTGTATGGGAGATAAAATTTAGCGCGAGCAGGATACTTAGCTTTAGCACAAAACATGCACACATTACACAATTATTCAAAATATTATTAGGTACCCACACATAGGCATGTTTTTTTTTAACTTCGTTCTCAGCAAAGCAAAGTAAAGTAGGATTTTCAGCACGCAATTACAACAACTACGCTACTTGACACTTCGAGACTCGCAGTAGTTATTGTAAATTGTGTGCTGAAAATCTTACTTTACTTTGCTTTGCTGAGAACGAAGCTCAAAAAAACACGACTTATACTTACCAATAAACAATTATTTGAATTCGCCGTGCAATAAAAACCAGTAGCAACACAACCCATACGCACATGGAATTCCGTTTTCCATTCATTCGAGAATCGAACGACAGAGATGTTTGTGGGCTTCACTTGGAAAAAGTATTTCTTGCGTCAAAATCATACTTGTCAGCTGCCAGTACACTCGGAGTTGCTTTCTTATTTTTTGCGTGAATAATTTTCAATCGAGTTTTTCTCGGTGTTTTTATCAATTAAACTGTGAAATAGTGATCGAAAGTAGAATTTATATATAACTGCTCAAAATAAAAGCTAATGGATATGAGTAGATTAACCACTCGGCGGATATAAAATGTGAAAATCGTCCATCGGTCGCGCTCAGTCTCCTCTTTTCTTGTAGCAAAACATTTTCTTCGTCGTTTCTGCACATTCCTCATTGAAACAAAGAATTTCCACAATGGATATCGTTGGCTTAATAAGATCCTCGTACAGAGATTATGGAACCATATTTTCCGATACTTGGATACACTACATTTCGCTAGAGATTCGAACTACGGTGAGTTTTTCCAATTTTCCATCATCTACGAAGCTGCGCTGGTGCAATGCATGCATAGTGGACAGTCGACAGTGGTTGGTGGCCCACACGGCCCACCCCCACAAAAGTACTCTTTCTGTAAACAAAATGAAAATTGATTTACAATTGTTATGTAAGCTGGTTCGAGGGCGACATGTAAGAACCTGCCAATGCCACTGACATCGCTTTGCGTATTTGTTTATATCGTTTTATTGCATCTTGGCGCAATCAGTGATGTCGTTTTATATTTCCGCATTTTTTCTTCCCGCTTATTTCGCAGATAAATATATATATTGTTAGTGAAAAAAACTGTTTTTTCTACTAAACATGTTATGAGGAACTCTGTTAAGCGTATCTTATTAAAAAGAGCCTATTACTGGGATCGCTCTGAATTGATTTGCCCCGCTGAGTCAGTGGGAAGTTATTATTTTTATTGAATTACTATTGTTCATTTTGAATACGAATACATGATTCAATGTGATAATCTATCTTTAATTGAAATCGATTGCCGATGAGGACAAGCTAAGTTGACTGTGTGTGACACCACAGTCTGAACAGCCGCACTGATTTCTTCACAGACTGCAATCAATTTTTGAGCACAAGAATTTACATATTTGACGTATGTAACATGTGTTTCTACATTTATATACCCCTCAAGAGCTGGGAAAGTACAACATATCGACGTCTCCACATTATTCTGGGAAACTAAAAATGCAGCAGTAAATCGTAATTATTGCCTTTCCCCGACTTTTTGATATCACGCTTGAAGGCAATCGTGGCAGCACTTTGATGTAAAATTCTTTAGTCATTGTCGGTTTAGGAGAATCTAGTTTGTTGCGTCGCAATATTTAGCAGTGTTGTTATTATTTGTTGCCGAAAATAGCACAGAATTGCGTAACATTGTTTTTTTTTAAATCCCTTGAGATATTGCTTCTCCAAGGACAACACCCACAGCAAACAACGTTTTGCTTCAAACAAAGGCCGATTAGGAATAATTTTGTTAATCAATCAATGAGGTCACATTGGAAAATCTTTCTAATAATTCAATACTTCATTTCGAGTCATTACTACTAAACAAATCCACGAAAGCAAGCGCGAAAATAGTATACTCGTATATAGCCGAATTTTTGTTGTTATTATACTACACGCAACAAGCACTAGACCACACATACGAAAAGTGCATTCGCACATGCATGATCGCACTTTTGGATAAAGCTAAGATCAGATGTCCTTGCACCGGAATATTGTAGATCGGATTGCACAATCGCCAGTGCACTGCAATTCTTCCGAAGAAAACGAAGGACGAAAAGTTATGCTCATCTAGTTTGAGTATGTAATTGCAAATCCGCTTTAGATACGCTACTCTTGTCTTTCGCACCGAGGAAACAGCTTCCGCAAAACCTCACAATCAAAACAGTCTGTGGTTGAATTTGATGCACATTTCTATCCAGTTGCACGAATACTTTTCAAATCGCCAACAATTCCCTATGCATGATGGAGTCAGGGAACTTTGCTCCGATAAGAGCTTATCAGTTGAACATGACATGCATTTCTGTGGTCAAATATGTAAATAAAACAAAATATAATATTTTCTATATTTTGGGTTAGATAAATTACCAAAGATAATGACGAACCGATAGGGTTTCGCACATTTTGAACATCTTTGTCGGTACATACCCCCTCTTGAGTCCAACACTGTGCATGGTTGCGGGTTTTCTTCCATAACTGTATGCGTATGCGTCTTTTCAATCAATTGCGGCTCATAACCAACTTCGGTCATGGCCAAACCGCGGGTATTGATCCTGTAGGTTAGATTGAACGTATCCGTCTCACATGAAATTCAGAAATACAATTACCTCCTCTGGTTCCTTTGCTATACACGGTTGTGGTGGGATCTATGAAATCATTTACACATTAAACCAGTTTAAAGTAACATCCTACCCTCTTTGTATTTGCAGGCATTTCTTTGTATATCATTTGTCGTCCTCACAAGTATTCTCGTCGTTTGGTACATCTTCTACAGAAGACGGGTCCGTGGTAAAGAACGCGACGCCATGCTGCTGGCTCAAAACTCGGACCTAGGCCGTTTGCGGTTTAGAAAACGAGACAAAATGATTTTCTACGGGCGACGCATAATGCGCAAGGTGAAAAACGTGTCCGGCCAAGTGTACGGCGGGCAGGGTCGTAAGAGAAAGGCTGTGATGGGTTTCGCCAAGAGAATCCTCCAATTGCGTGGCGAAAATATGCCAATGCAACTAAAGACTGTTGAGCCTCCGGCAGAGTATTTGGAAGAGACAATGGAGGGCAGTGATCGAGTACCCCCCGACGCGCTCTATATGCTTCAGAGCATACGTATCTTTGGGCACTTTGAGAAGCCAATTTTTCTCAAGCTTTGCAAGCACACTGAAATCCTGACCCTAGAACCCAATGACTTTCTCTTTTCCATCACAGACGCTGACGACAGCGTTTTCATTGTACAATCCGGTTGTATACATGTGTTCATCAGCAATGCTGATGGCAGTACGCTATCCTTGAAAACGGTGAAGAAAGGCGAATCAGTGACGTCGTTGCTCAGTTTTATTGATGTGTTGTCGGACAATGGGAGTTTCTACAAAACCGTGTCAGCGAAGGCGGTTGAAAAAACGCAGGTCATTCGGCTGCCAATGCGAGCGTTTAAGGATGTGTTCAACGAGAATCCCGATATTATGATTCGAGTCATTCAGGTGATAATGATACGGCTGCAACGTGTTATTTTTACGGCTCTGCGCAACTACTTGGGCCTGACGTCGGAGCTCGTGCAGAACAATATGCGAGCGAAGAAATCGCAAGTCAACGTGAAAACATCGCCGCAACATAGACGATCGGATAACTTTCAGCACACGCTATCGGATTGTTTTGTACCGCCGGACATGCTGGCCGACCTTGGAGACCCGCAGCATTCGAATGCCGTAGGCCTGGGGGCGAGTAACACCGCGAATCGTCGTTGTTCAGTATCAAACACGGATTCAATTGATGTGAAACTGGTGCATGCTTCGGCAGTGTGCAGCTACCTCAAGGAGCTGGGCTTGAGGGAGGACGATCGCAGTATGTTGGAAAAATTCGTTGAAGTTCGCGAAGTTGAAGCTGGCGTTACTCTTATCACTGAAGGGAACTTAGAGGTAACTCTACGAATTGTTATCGAATTTAAAATGCTTAATAAATGTTTTCTAAAGGATGTGTGCCTTTGCTTTGTAATGACGGGCTGCCTCTGTGTCTATCAGAATGCCGCCGATATCCCGCGAGCTGTTAAGAAAAATGATAAAAGTGAGGTAAGATCTGTGAAGCCGTGTCTGTGAATTATGTAAGCAGTTTGTTGCTCCCTTAGGTGTACATTCATTTAGTGAATCCGGGAGAGATTGTCGGTGGACTGGCCGTGCTAACTGGTGAAGGAAATGACTACACGATTCGCTCCAAGCAGGCTAGTCGAGTTGCGTTGATACCAAGACTAGCAGTCTATCAGTAAGTTTCATTCGAATGAATTTGAGAACAAACTCCAATGCTGTTCTTTCGTATCTGTGGTTTTTGACCGGTTTTAATATGTTTTCCAGAATAATGCGGGAACGTCCGAATATCGTGCTCGACCTAGCGAATGGTGTAGTTCGGCGACTCTCGCCTTTGGTTAGGCAGTGTGACTATGCTTTGGATTGGATTTTCCTAGAGTCCGGCAGAGCAGTTTATCGCCAAGACGAAGTGAGCGACAGTACTTACATTGTGCTCAGTGGGCGTATGCGTTCCGTCGTTACCCAGTCAAGTGGAAAGAAGGAAATTGTCGGTGAATATGGCAAAGGCGATTTGGTTGGCATTATCGAAATGATAACAGAGACACAACGTACTACAACCGTAATGGCAGTACGCGACACAGAACTGGCAAAACTGCCCGAAGGGCTATTCAATGCCATCAAGCTGCGCTACCCGATTGTAGTAACTAAACTCATCAGTCTACTTAGTCACAGAATCCTGGGCAACATGCAGTCTCGTACGTCTGGCTCTGGCCCCTTGGATGCTAACCCCGTCACCCATAAATATTCCACAGTTGCGTTGGTTCCCGTCAGCGATGATGTGCCCCTAACCGCATTCACCTATGAAATCTATCATTCATTGTGTGCGATTGGTGAGAAATTGTCGAACAAATTCTGTCTTTCAATTCAAAAGTGAATGTTCCATAGGTCCGACGTTGCGCCTCACGTCCGAAGTTGTAGCGAAAGAACTCGGTTCACACATTTTGGAAGCCAGTAATGAGTATCGGCTGGCATCGTGGCTTGCGCAGCAAGAGGACAGGAACATAATTACGCTATATCAGTGCGACTCATCGCTCAGTCAGTGGACGCAAAGGTGTATGCGCCAAGCCGATGTTATATTAATCGTTGGATTGGGAGAAAGATCGCCGGTGGTGTGTAAATTTGAGCGCGAGATCGATCGTTTGGCGCTGCGTACACAGAAAGAACTGGTTTTGCTCCATCCCGAAGCAACTAATGCGAAGCCCTTTAACACGCTGCAATGGTTGAACGCCCGTCCCTGGGTAACGAATCATCATCACGTGCAGTGTCCCAAGAGAATGTTTACCCGCACCAGCCAATATCGAATTGTAAGTGAATTTAGCAAACTTTTGAACTTTCTTTGTCATCGCCTCACGTTGCGCAGAATGATCTCTACAATCGAGTCCTGATGTCAGAGCCAAACATGCATTCCGATTTCTCGCGGCTCGCCCGTTGGCTAACGGGCAATTCTGTTGGCCTAGTTCTGGGCGGCGGTGGAGCGCGCGGTGCTGCCCACATCGGTATGCTGAAAGCAATACAGGAGGCCGGCATTCCAATTGACATGGTTGGTGGGGTGAGCATCGGTGCTCTCATGGGAGCTCTCTGGTGCAACGACAGAAACATGACTAGTGTAACGCAAAAGGCACGCGAATGGTCCAAGGTGAGTAACACAAGAACCTTGTCACAAATTTAGGCTCAATAAACTTTGCCTTCCATCAGAAAATGACAAAATGGTTTTCGCAACTGTTGGATCTCACCTACCCCATAACATCGATGTTTTCCGGTCGGGAGTTCAACAAGACCATCCGCGGCACCTTCGGCGAAGTTTGCATCGAAGACTTGTGGATCCCATATTTCACGCTTACCACCGACATCACCGCAAGTTGCCATCGAATACACACAAACGGTAAGTCAGCCGCTCAATATCACCACGTCACACGTCACAAAGTTTCATTACTCCGTAAAGAAATCAATTCAGCTTTTGGTAACATGGTAATCGCCAGATTAATCGTACAATGTCCATTGTCAAGCATTCTGAGGTTTTTACATTTACAGCAAAATTGTTTGAGTTACTTATTGCTTTTTGTTGTAATTTAGTTCGTTTTGCGATTATTTGTCTTCCAACTCGTTGCACACACTCCTTGATTTTAGTCCTTTTATTCTTTTAGTTGTAATCAGTTTGTTGTATTTTGTTGGCATCGATCACGCTACTCATCCATCCAGTGATCATATCTCACAGTCACCTCCCCCCGGTCTAGTATTTACACTTTTGTAAAATATGCTCTGTAAATTTGATTTTCGTTTCGACTGTAGTTAAACCAAACAAGCAATTTTGCAAAATTTCTCATTTACCAAATATATGTATATGCCAATTAAGAAAAAAAAAATATATTATATTTTTTTTTTGTTTGTTGTAAATCTAATGAAAATTCCAAAATGAATGTAAAAAAGGATCTCTGTGGCGCTTCGTGCGAGCATCAATGTCTCTCAGCGGCTACATGCCACCACTCTGCGATCCCAAAGACGGACATCTGTTGCTGGACGGAGGATATTTCAATAACTTGCCAGGTAATTTATTTATTGGTATTAAGCTAAGTTTGTGTTAAAATAATTAGCGCGGCATGTTGAGGCAAATTTGTTAAGAGTGTTGAGGATTGCGTTCCTTGTGGTTATTTATTTTGCTTTCTCCTTGGAATCAAGTTTCAAGTGATTTGGAACGGCCTAAAAAAATGATTTGTTTTCCTTTTTCCACACCTACAATGATTGTGTTCTGAACTCTGATGAACATTTTAATGGGGGCGGCGACACGCGTCTGAATTTAGTAAGAAAACAATGTTCTTCGACAGGATACATAATATAATCGGACGTGCAAATCCGGTACCGGTTTCCAAGAGCAATTGGCGTTTTGCTATTTTCTCTGTTTAAAAGACTCTTTCAACTTGATCGAAGATGAGTAGGTAGGCGTACTTGATCAGTTGTTCGGCTAACACTACCGAATGTACCGATGCATCGCAACTCATTTAAGCCCATTTCATGTCCAGACAGTGCTTCCAAAAGCAACAACTAGTGTTTCGTAGATGAGTTGTATTAAATTGAAAAGGATTTCATTGAACATGAGCCATATCAGCTCAACACTTTTGTATATAAAACCTATTTTGTAGTATCAGTCTTGTTTATGCACAAAGTAAGTATGCTTCCTTAATATTATTAATTACATGGTAGATATCCAATTGGTTGTACCGAAATGCATGAACATGTCCATTGTCCATTGTCCATGTCCATGCATGAATACCTTTCCTCAAAAAAATGTAAAAAGCTCAGAATGTAGCTCCGCCTAAGTAGTTGATCCAGTGGCGCAGACTTGTATTACCATTGTCATTGACATTCCGTACGCGTGATACTTACGGCACTCTCAACAATATGACACACACACTCAATTAAAAAAAAAAACAAAAAACAGCCATAATAATATATTTCAAATAACCATTAGGGTGTTTGTGGCGCTATTGTCGTGCCAGCATGAGCATAGCTGGAGTATTTCCTCCATTCTGCGACTACAAAGATGGCCATTTGCTTCTAGACGGCTGCTACACGAACAATGTTCCAGGTAAATTAAAACATTTTCTATTTTCCTTATTTCGCACACCTTTATTTAAAAAAAAAAAAAACAGCAACAACAACATATCTATATGTTCTACACTTATTCTCTTCTTCATGTCGTTTTTCCTACTATAAGCATATGCATTTCGCACCCTCATACACTGTTGGTAGAAGCCATAGTCAGAGCGCCATTAGTGTGGATACAAATTTGTTCAACAAATACGCTTAGATTCCTTAGATGTAAATAAATTTCGTTTGACAAACAGACAGACGTGCCCCTTAAGTTAAAAGAAAAGTCCTCTACTTTCATTCCCCAAAATAAAATAAATCAATAACAAAGTAAAGTCAGCTCTTCAAATTTGCTTCAAAATGAGTAACTAAAAATAGATCTGTCACTTCTCAAACACTTTTAATGACAAACGTCGATAAAGCAAATGAAATTTAAAGTACTTGTTAACTGCTAAACCCACAGCTGACGTGATGCGAAACCAGGGAGCGGCGCATATCATTGCCATAGACGTTGGATCTCAGGATGACACTGATCTGACGAATTACGGGGACGATTTATCCGGCTGGTGGCTGTTGTACAAAAAATGGAATCCCTTTACGTCGCCGGTCCGAGTTCCAGACTTGCCCGATATTCAATCTAGACTGGCGTATGTCTCTTGTGTGAGACAGCTTGAGGTAGGTCACTCAACAGAGTTCATTTTCAACTTAGTTGTGAGCTGTCATTCGCACATTTCAAATTTCAGGAAGTGAAAAACTCCGACTATTGCGAGTACATTCGACCGCCAATTGATAAGTACAAAACTCTGGCATTTGGTAGTTTTGATGAGATTCGTGACGTAGGCTATGTCCATGGGAAGAACTACTTTGAGAACATGGCTAAGGCGGGGCGACTGGGCCGCTTTAATCAATGCAACAAGGAGCCACTTAAGAAGCAAAACCACTCGCTGAGCGAGTACACATTTATCGATCTCGCACAAATAGTTTGCAAGCTACCTGAAACCTATACAGAGGGCAACTTCCTCTACAGCGAGGACGAGGAGTTCGATGGATACATTTCGGAACCTTCAACGTTTCACACGGTAAGTAAAACGGACATTCTATTATATTCCCTCCACATATGAAAATCATTATTAGAATGCTGGATCGGCAATGAGACTCAAACGGACTGGCGGCTCGCTTTCGCTGTCGGAAAATGAGATGGACTCTGACCTAGAAGTGGACATAGCGATTGCGTTAAACAAAGAGATATCGCGCAGCTCAACGCAAACGCCAATTTCGGATCCGTTGACTACCCCGTCCTCCGATAGAAGTGATATTCCCATGCGAAGCACCGTCGACGCCCATCAGTCAACAGAAGCCACGAGTACAATTGAGGACCTCCCTTCCGACCCTGATCCGAAGGCAAGCAGTTAGATTTCAATTAGTATTTAGTTAGAAGTAGTAGCTGTTGTTGTTTGTGGTTGAACGCAAATCGGTGGAACAAATGTATGACTTAGACTTTATTTTTTCAACAAAATATGCTATATTGTAATTAATAATAAACTGGTATTGTAAATATTGAGCACAATCATTTTTAAATGAGAAACGAAACGGTTTTGCATACTTTTTTCTCAGTTCATCTTTATTGGAGACTATTCCAAGAATATGCACAATGCACATCCATATTATAATATTGACAGCAAATGATATTTTATTTGTGAATATTTAATAAGTGACTTGTAGGTCGTGGTTGTTAGCTCTTCAGGAACAGAAACATCCTGCGGCTACTGTTACGGTTTTGAATTTCCACAATGTTCGTAAGACATCCGGTAGCAGCGACATGGCAGGATCCTTTTGCAAGTGATCGGTATGGGAACGATAGGTAAGCACACGTACTTTGTATTCGAGTGGTTTACACTGGGCGCCCCGCCAGCATTTCGGTGGGTATTCAAATGCTTCGTCTTCCTTTTGGCAAACGGCGTTGAGCAAATATCGCGGATAATGCAAGTGCCCTAGGTCTAACAAGATGTTCTGAGAAAGAAAGAAATTTGTAATAAACACAATAGCCCACTGACAAAAAGAATCTTTGCAGTAAATCAATTTTAAGAAGTGAAAAATCTTTTCTGTGGTTCGAGTATAGTCCAAAACGATGGCACACTTACCATTTTATTGACACTAATAATATAGCCATCGCGAGCCATCGTCTTAAGCAAATATCTACAGCTATATTTTAAAATAAAAGTTTTCTTATGTCTGACGGTTAATTAATTTTAAACAGACTGTTATTTTGATTTGTCTGTTATTCTGTACCTAGGTATAGGTAGAACTATTTATTGAACTATCAAATTAACATTTATTTTGGTGTAAAATGGCTTGGTTTTATGTCCAAAATTACGGAATGCTCGAACTTACCCCACAATGGTGCACCCGCATCAATAAAGGGTTTTTTTCGAACTTGCTGCTGTTAAGTAGGTTAAAAAGTGAACGTAAAGGTACTTTTACTAGTAAATAAAGCGACAGTAAAGCTGAAGTAAATAAGCAATTGTCTATAGTGAGCATAATATCTGACCTTGATCTTCTAAAAGTTACGTATAACTGATCAAAACTATTCTCCAACACAACTTGTAAGAAGAAAGTGGTACTGAGAGTGTTAATCATAAATCATTTCTCCTTAAAAGTTTGCCATCAAATTTCTTTGAGTAATTTGTTAGCCGTTAATATTGCTATTATAAATCCGTATTTAAGCGTAGTACGCTGCTCGAGCTAAACTAAATTTTATCTGGTCTCCAACTTTTCTCTCCAAACATCAAAGTCCTAGCTAAATTTTGACATAGAGTACGCTGTGGATAAACGTCACAGAAAACAGCTGTTCTTCGAAAAAAAACTCCTTTCAAAAATTTAATTCTTCTTATTTCAACTATTTCTGATTCTAGGTACTTCTCGTCCACGTAATAATTAAAAAAGCTCATCCTTGCATACTTTTCCGCAACAGAACAACAAATTTACAACGATCTGACAGAATTTAGCTTGAGAAAATGTGCCTACTCATTAAATGGGCACGCTAAATTTTGACAGACACATGAAGTATTTACATGTTGAAACAAAAGTTTGATTATTTAGCTCGAGCTGCGTACCACTCAGCTAAATGGGTTCGCTAAGATTTAGCTCAGCTAAATTTTGGAGAGATTTTTGTATGGGAGCGAAAATTTAGCTCGAGCAGCGTACTAAGCTTTAATGTAAACTTGAATAAATCAACTAAAAACGACACTACGCTACCCTATACGGAATTTTAACTGCTTTCAAATAAGCAACAAAAAGCTTAGGAGAGTAAATTATTTTTTTCTGATTTACATGGCATGACAGCTTTGATATTTCTTTTTTAACTGATTTTTATGTATACAATTCTTTTTACACCTCATCCCCATTTTACTTGTATACCTATCATTTTTTTTCGTAGAAATTGACAAGTGACCCGTGATGATGATTTTGTTTGACAAATTTCAAGAAATACTTATTGGGCACATTCCAAAACATATTTATCTATTTTGAATGTAAAAATTAGGTTGGTGGGTGACGCCATTTTCCCTACGTCAACAAGCTGTCAACTTATGCGGTATTTGTTTTATTGGGCACTCTCAGATCACTTTGTTTTGCTCTAGGTCACTTTTTATGTTTGATTTCAGAGCACTTTTGCGAATCTGGATTTTTTCTCATTTGCTTTAGATTTACCAATGCAAGTGCGCTTAAGTTTGGCACTTAGTGGAGTTTGTTTATGTTTTCGTGACATATTTGCAACTGCTAAGAGACGCATTGCATCGGATGGATCTATTCATGTTCATTATTTATGTACAAACATTTAGAAAATATGAATCAGGGAAAATATGAAAATTTAACCAGTGAATGGAAAACTGGTTTGAAAAAATGTCGAAGACTACACTTATTCCAATTGCACGAATATCAACAAAAAAAAGAGCAAGTGACGTTTTAAAGAAGTCCAATCGAATACCACTAATGGCGTTTTTCATTGAAGATCCGAAAAATCGCCCCGAAATTTACAGTTGCTCTTTTCAATAAAGTTCGTTGGAGCACTTTTGTAATAGTGGTAAAAACCACAATATGTGAGATTTGGTTTTCTGTTGCTACTTTTTTTTTTTGCTACAGTAAATATGAAATAGGCCATATTTCAATTTAAGTTTACATTTTGCACGCATAATTGTATATTTTCAGATCAGAAGCGAAAAATTTGTTTCTAATAAAAAAACAAATATTTAAATCTGACATTTTGCAAGTGTGTGTTGATAAGTTCAGGGCAATTCTTAAAAATTATCGCGGACACTTCTGTTGTATTAAGAATTGACTTCTTTTTTTCAATGAAACATAGAATACATAGAAAGAGCGCTTCTAGATTTGCTCTTTTCATAGAAAGGGCAATTCTTTCTTCAATCGAAAACGCCATAAGACACGTCACGTCAGCCAGTGTGTCAATAAATGTGTAGTACATATTATTTTGTGGCAAACGTGGAACCAACTTTGGTAATACATACCTTTATCGGAGGTATATAAATTTAACATTACATTGCATTATTCGATGGCAGAAACTCATCACTATCATTCATTGAAACAAATTCAACCTATCGCTCCGAGTATGTTTTAATAACTATTCCGAAGGTGCAAATATATCCAAATCCGATAGGAATTGGGTTATGTCGTTTTCCATTGGGACCACTAGATTTTTTTTTCTCAGATGTAATAATAATAATACAATACTTTATTAATAAGTAATAAATTACAATATTAATACTAAACAAAAAAATATATTGCAGCACTAGTTACCAGGGCTTTCAACTATTAACAAAAAGCAGAAAAACTGCTAATTTTTGTCCCAATGCTAAACGTCATAAGAGTAACGCACAAATCATTGATTGACAGATCAGAATTTGAATGGGCAACGAAGTTTTGCAACAAGAAATATGCTCACAACTGATAGTAAAATATAGATTTGATCGGAATAAATAAACAAATTTGGAAAAACACAAAGTGGAGCGTTGAAAGGTTAAAGGATTTCCATTAGGACCACCAGATATTGTTTTTCAGATCTCAAATTTTACCCGGCTCATCGAACATGCAACAAAATTTATCTGCTTTTGTAAATGGATTAGTGCGTTATTTGACAGAAATAATCAATATCAGCTGTTCACATTGCATTCGTTTTTGGAAAAATCACAAATATGGGATATCGAAATGTTTCCCCAAATGGAGTAGTTTTATGGTGATTCATAGTCTTCAGATGACGAGGAAAAGGAAGAAGATAATATTTCCTCCAAAATTATAGCCTTGGCTATTGATGTATATCTTTGTTTTGATTTGAACGAAACTTTGCACATTTGTTTTAAAACAAACTTCTCAAAATGACGTAAAACAGTTGTGCATTCGAATCAAAAAAAAAAATTGATTTTTTTGCCTAATACTATGTTCCCACCAACGTAATTTAGCTGAAGTGATTTATAAATCACGAAAGGCGTCTCCACCGAACTTTAAGTGATTTAGTGTGACATTTTTGTCGACTTTGACATTAGGTGTACAACACCAGATAGTTATTTTTTTTGTTCTTTCTGTTTTTTTGCCATACCTTCCAAGAATAAAACAATTTTTCATTGTACGAACTTAATAAAAATATCAAAAACTCATCGAAACACGAACAAAATTAGAAAATTGAATTTGAAATAATTTTTTTGACAGTTTTCTTTGTTTTTTGTGTGCTGAATAAAGTGCTGAAGTTAATAACAGGTATGTTCGATTTTATTTTGTGTGGATTTGCGATGACAGATACGTAATTAAAAGTTAAACACATATAAATCACGTAAATATAAATCCCGAAAATGTATGATAAATCACGTGATTTATGAGATGATTTAGCTAAATCAAGTTGATTTAGCTAAATCACGTTGGTGGGAACATGGTATAATGGAACATAAAAAGTGATTTAGTTCAAAAAAAGATTGATTTTTTGTCCCATTGGAAAACCACATTTGACACCAGATTCAAAATATCTTCTTTATAGGTTTCACTTAGTAAAATAGCCTGTCTTTTAAAAATTGACTTATAACTTTAACCACTTTATAAAATCTATCACGTTCTCAAACAAAAACAGACACATACCTTTATTTTACAATCACATCCGATAGTCGGGGAGTTTGTGCTTTTCTTCGTTTCCTCCTCCTTCAAGAAATCAAAATCATCGTAACTACTTAAGAAGTTGACACTTTTTTCGTCATCTGCAACTTTAATCGTGTCTTCACGTGTTTCCTCTTCTAAGCTATCACTCCTTGGATGAACTTCCACTCCATGGTTTCTACATATATAAAAACACAGAAATTCGAAATTTTAACACTCGCGTTCTTTCCATTAAGAATACACAATTTAAATCACTTTTTAGTTTTCACATTGTCAAAGCTGGTAGCTTCGGTTTCGTCAACATTGAAGTTCTCCTTCAGACCGGACAGCAATTTTATATACCGACAGCTAATAGCATTACCAACACACCGTGGAAATCCCCTGTGCAATAGATCCATTGAGGAGGAAGACGTCCTTCGTAAATCATAATCCGTTTTAGCGCAAGCTGTACCCCACAGGAGTAGTATCACAGCAAATGTCGTCTGATTCACGATTAAAAATATACAAATTATCGGCAAGTGACAAACTTAGCGGAGGAACCGTAAACTTACCCATAGCACCATCTTGTACTATGTACAAATAAACTTAAGATCCGCATGTGGATTGCTTTTATAGCTACAGCAATGGGTCCCTGATTGGCGTTAATGGGTTTCGCATATAGACAGCCATTGGTTACGCTCTTAGACTGTCTAACATTGTCTCAGCGATAATACATCCCACATCGATATCGCTCCCATGCACCTCCCTAGACAATGGGCTTTATTGACGACTAAGATCAAATTACCTTAAGCATCAATCCAATCTTGGAGCAGCCTTATAATATCCTTTTTTGTGTTTTTCCTTATACATATAAATTTTTTTTTCTTCTGCTGTGAGACAATAGAAATAAATGACGTGAGCAGGATGTAATGTGGCAAAGGGGGGGGGAAACAAACAATGGACGTATCAACATAGAGTTGCCTTTTGTTTAAAAACATAATTCTTTTGTAAATATTTATTTTTACACCTTATAAGGGAAGTGACAAAGCCTTTAAATAAGGGGGTATTCTACCTCCATACCTACTTGAGTTGCTATTAGAGTCATGTAACTCGAATTTTTAGTTAAAACGGTTTCACTGTTTCCAGTATATATGCAAGAGTTTTTTTTAATAAGACAACCAGCGTGTTGTCGCAAAAGTTTTGTATAAAAATGTTCGCGAAACTGCGAATGACTCCACAACATTAAGGCTATGTAAATGCGGGTTTGGCGAGACAGGAGGAACCTACTGTGACACTTATATCAATGTAGATCCACTGTAATGCCCTTCGGGTTTTAGAAACCTTTAAAACCGTGATTTCAAGCCTTGAGGCAGGTTGAGGCTGTTACAAAATTAAGTCTTTTACAGACTTTCTAAGTTTCCGAAAAAATGTCTTTCAAGAAATCCGATGCGACAGAGTGGAGTCCCCTCATAGCCCCATCCTCTGCTCAGTTAATCGGTGTTGATCGTCATTTTCTTGGTGTGGTATTTCAGATGTTGTTTCGAAAAACTCCACAAACTTTTCGGTCTGACATTTTGCTAATGTGTGTTCATAAGTTCTGGACAAGTATTTCAAAATATCCCGGACAATTCTGTCGTGTTAAGAACTGACCTGGGGGGTTATTCCCAAATGCGCGGCGGATATGAATTTTTGTATAAGCGAAAGCACTTTCCAACATCATTTTATGATTGCACTGAACACGATACGTGTTCAGGTGATGGATTGCCGGCGGAAAGTTTGCCGCACCTAATAAAAATGTGCTCGAATGGAAACACAAAAATTCAAATCCGCCATCAAAAGCGATCCTCCACGCATTTGGGAATGACCCCCCTGGAAGTGCCCTTTTTCTCCAATGAAAATCGAAGAAAGGGCAAATCTTTTCTTCAATCTAAAACGACATAAGAATTGGATTTGTTGTCCTATTTGGCATACAGATATGTTTTCATTTTCTGCGTATTAAAATGATTTCAACATGCGGAACTATAAAATTCAATGTCCTCCCCAAGATTCTTTTCGAAAGTGGCGACGAAATTCCTCCTTGCTGTAAGAAGGGACAATATCCTCCACGTGAATTCGAATGCAGTGTCGCTTTTCCTCTTCTCGGATGCTTTGTAGTTCAGCCAGTACTCGGATTTATAAAAAGAATCAACTAATATTGTTAACAAATCTGCTAATTCTTTGAGTTTATCTAATGTTTTAACGACTTTTCGTTCCACTTTTTTTGAATTTTTCAATTACATATCTCTCATTTTTCATGGATTGCTACAAAACCCTTTCCTAACTTTTTAGCATTATCGTAAATGTATCTCTCTATGAAAGAATTTATCCCCAAAACTGTCATTTTGACAGTCTTGTCCATTCTGCCTACAAAAGTAAAGGAACAAACCTATTGTCATTATTGCAACCAGTTTTGCAGCTGCTGTAGTCTGATTGAACTGCATAGTTCAAGTATTTCAGAGTGGAATCCCACGCCAACTCTGACGTCCATTTTGGATCCGTCCGTATGGATGGCAATTGTTGATTCCTTGTAAAACGGTTGTTCTTCTTGTCATTCCCCCCACCCTACTGAGGATATAACTGACAAAGTGACAGTCTTTCGAAGTCTATAAACGAAAAGTTTTGTAGTTAATCTGATGGTTATTTTGTATGCTATACACAACAAGACAGCAAGATTTGTGACATATTTTGCGGGACTTAAAATACCAGATGGTCATGTAATCAGATCTGATCTTTTTGACAGATGATCTGCACAGTCGGTCACTCTGCATGATACTTCGGAGAAAATATAGGTTTGTTTGACGTGGACCCTAGTGCGCACTGCCCTAAACTGACCCCAGTTAATTTATCGGGGCAAGAATTCAGTGCTGAGTTTGCTGTCTATCGCTTGCTGTTCTTCATTTTCAAACTCATTAGGAAGAAAGTATTACCAAAAGATAAATATTTGTGAATTTCTAAAACTGACAGACTATAGAGCAACATTTTGCGTTCGATATAAGGTTTGTTTGACGTGGGCCCTAGTGCGCACTGGGTTGACCCTAATGCGTTCTATATAGCACTGAACTTGCCCTGGTACTGAAAACCTGTGTTTTACATGACTTCTAGGGCACCCCAGTTGTGCCCTGAACTGACTCCAGTTAATTTGTCGGGGCAAGAATTCAGTGCTGAGTTTGCTGTCATTTCGATTGCTGTTATTCATTATCAAACTAATCATTATATTCCGAATTCCGATTACCAAAAGATAAATATTTGTGAATTTCTAAAACTGACAGACTATAGAGCAACATTTTGCGTTCGATATAAGGTTTGTTTGACGTGGGCCCTAGTGCGCACTGGGTTGACCCTAATGCGTTCTATATAGCACTGAACTTGCCCTGGTACTGAAAACCTGTGTTTTACATGACTTCTAGGGCACCCCAGTTGTGCCCTGAACTGACTCCAGTTAATTTGTCGGGGCAAGAATTCAGTGCTGAGTTTGCTGTCATTTCGATTGCTGTTATTCATTATCAAACTAATCATTATATTCCGAACGCTTTTATCAACTAATTGCATTATGGCAAACTCAAATTCTGAATTGAGTTCACTCATTTTTAACAATAAAAGAAAGAAAGTATTACCAAAAGATAAATATTTGTTAATTTTAAAAACTGACAGACTACAGGGCAACATTTTGCGTTCGATATAGAAGCCGAATTTTCAGGATTGTGCAGGGTTTTTGACAGCTGACAAAAAAATTAGCTGACAATTCTCAGTGCCACTAGTGGGCACTAGTGCTAGCGACGTCAAACAGAACTTATAAAAAACTGGACAGTTTGCTTAGCGTCTGCAGGTTGACACCTGGCCGACTATGGCAGCGGTTAGGCTCAAACATGGTGACAAAACGTTACCTATTCCCATTTCCCAAATTATTCTGTTCTTGTTACAGATTTGTCCCTTTATGTTGTGTTTAGCACTAAAATCCTGCAGTCAATATCGGTTCTGATTTCAGCCTCAAGCACTATTTTGTAAAAGTTTAAACACCAAAGCCAAAAGTGCTGAAATAGACGACAGTATACTCTGCCAATTGCTTCATACTCTCTCTTCAATGGATACAATTCAATCAGGCAGGATGTGTATGCGGTTTCGAACTTCTTCTCAATCTAAACCCAAATTATTCATTGCATCTCTTGAAGGTGTCTTACGCCTAGCTTAGTACATTTGATTTAGCATTTAAAAATAATATGCTATTAACATAATAACGTCTTAAAGTGACTAAGCCTCTAGTTTTTGCATCTCTTTCTCTTCGATTCGTAGTTCTATTTTATACATATATACTTTCTTCTATACAATTATTTTTCCCAAGAGTATACATTGTCCAATAGCTGGACTACATTCACTAGGCTTGCATAGAATATATACTTAGGAGAAAGCACTAAAACAAAACTTCTACGGTTTCCTTTCGAACTTCCAAAGTTCAAATCGTAGAAAACCAACCCCCTAATTCAGTCTATCTAGCGCCTTCGCGAGTGCAATGCTATATATTTGAAAAAGTACTACGACGATCCTCAAACAACAATTATTGTTATAAAAGAAAATATAACTGATTTCTCGTTGATTTTCAATAAACAAATTCATATTAATATTGGTGCTACTTTTTTTAACAGTTTATAATAAAATACATATTTAAATAGAAATACAAAAATGTGTAATCGTTTCGAGAGATTAAAAATGTGCCACGCATCGGAAGCCGTATAAGTGTTTGTCAGTGTTCTTATATAGTCCAGGCTTAAGGCATCGCCGCGCCGATAGAAAAATAGAAATAGACAAGTAGTAACTCAAAACGAGGAGTCGTGGGACTTAGGTGAGCCCATTCGTGAGAATATTCATGGAAAAGGTTACAATGAAGCGGAAGCAACGGCGATACAGGTGCGCGATTATGTGATTTCTTTTTGTTTAAAGTAGCAGATTATTCTAGGGAACATACGAGTAAATCTGAGTTCGATACTATCGACAAATCAGGGATATCTTATTTTCCAGTTGTTCAGAAGGAACGTAGGGCTTGTTCTGATTTGTGGGACAGTTTGGAGCTCGACTGCTAATTTAAAATCAATCTGTAATTTAATCTTTTTGCAAGAGCTTCAGATGCGAATTGTTTCATTAAAAGCATTAAGTTTACTTAAACAAAAATTATAACTCAACATAAACAAATATTATACTCATGTGCGGTGTGCTTTGTCCGCAAATCTGGCTTGCGCATCTACATTCATGCAAATGGGATAATATAAGCTACTTATTTCATTTAACTTTCAGTCTGAGAAGGACCTGGGCCGCAGCCAATAAGCCTCAGCCGTAGATGTTGTTTTTAATTGACCACCTACAGCTGTGAAGTGCAAACTACGACGAGGTTTGCTAATAGTTCTGCCTTATCTCTACGTTAAAATGTAAGATTATTTGGCCAGGCTGTTTATTTCGAATGGCTCTACGAGTATAAACTGTGGCTTAGTGTGTATTAAGCTTCGAGTCCTGAAAAAAGCCAAATTCCAAACTGAATTTTTTTTTACTGCGCCACCTCTCGCCAACTTCTGACAAACATACGATAGGATAACTCTCATGAAAGAGCTTCTCAATTACCCTTTTTTCCCAAAAATGAATACTCACACAAAACGAATGGTTGTGGGAAGCTAGGTCTACGGCCCCTATGGACTTGTTGCCCCAAATTTTTTTTTACGAGTCTCAGCAATCCTTGACAACCGTCGTGGACTTTTCTGAGCAAGTCAAAATGTTTGTGTCAACACAAACGGTGCCGAAAATCACAGGATGAAGTTTGGGTTTAAATAGGTCTGTTTTCTTACTTTATGGTTCAATAGGCGTTTTTTTTTTTTTGTTTAGAGCTGAGCTCTGAACCGATCCTACTCAGATCGTTCTGATGTAATTATGAAAAACACTTGAGCACATAGCTGTCATTTGTAATAAAGTATATGTATAAATTGAATATTTATTAATTGTTATTTATGAAATTGGTTAACCTTCAGTTCCAGAACAACTGGAACCGCCATTTCAATTATTTTGTTTATCCCGTTTTCTTTTCTGTCAAATGTGACTCTAAGTGTGTAGTCAGCTTTTCACTCAGCCTGCTCAGACAATTTATTCTGAGCCCATAGAGCGCGCTCTGATCATGCTCTGAACGAAAAAAGAAATACAAATTTTGAGCTCTGATGTGTCTGAGCTAAAAAAAGGCGTTTTTCTTTTTTAGTTCAGAGCTGAGCTCTGAACCGAGCTCGAGCATTATGAGCGCGCTCTGAGCCGAGCGTGCTCAGATTGTTCTGATGTATTTATGAAACACACTTGAGCACGTAGCTGCCATTTTTAATAAATGTATGTAAAAATTGAATATTTATTAATTTTTATTTATTAAATTGGTTATCCTTTAGTTCCAGAACAACAAAGTTCGTCCACCATTTCATTTATTTTGTTTTCCTGTTTTTTTTTTCTGTCAAATGTGACTGTGAGTGTGTATTCAGCTTTTTACTCAGCATGCTCAGTCAATTTATTCTGAGCTCATCGAGCGCGCTCTGATTATGCTCAGATCGAAAAAAAGAAACACGAACTTTTCGTATAACAGTTCAGGTTGTGCTCTGAACTAAAAAAGAAAAACGCCTAAAGAAACACGAACTTTTTGTATAACAGTTCAGGTTCTGCTCTAAACTAAAAAAGAAAAACGCCTAATATTGGCAATATGTCAAATTTCTCTCATTGCGAGAGAATTCGCTCACCGAAATGAAAAATAATCAAAAAAAAAAGGATTACGTTGAACCACAAATTTGAAATTTTTTTTTCCTGGGCAGGAATATTCAAACATCTTTTTTAATGCTATACCTACCAAGCAGAAAATATAAATAAAATCAAATACAAAAGTCAGTTACGAAATAGCAATTGAACAATTCGACAACCATATGTCAGCTATAACCAACTAGACACAAAACAATTTCTTCTTTTGTTCTCCCTTTGTGGCTCTCTTGTGCACAACTTTTGCTTAAAGCTTAGTAGTTAGCTGCTCGACTATTTTTTATCTGCTCTCGAACTTTTCTCTCCAAACATAAGCTAAAGTCCTAGCTAAATTTTGACATAAGTGTCACAAAAAACAGGTGTTCTTTGAAAATAACTTACTTTAAAAAATCAACTCTATCTGATTTCAACCATTTCCGTTTCTTGATACTCCCCGTCGAGATATTTATTAAAAAAAAAACATTCTTGCTTACTTCTCAACAATACAAAAACGGAACAGAGCCCAACTACGTGTCAAAATTTAGCTTGAAAGAATGTGCCGACTCATTAAATGGACACGCTAAATTTTGACAGATACATGAAGTACATTCTGAAACAAAGGTTAGATTATTGAGCTCGAGCTGCGTACCACTCGGCTAAAGGAATCCGCTTAATTTTAGCCCAGCTAAATCTCACCAAACATTAGCCCCAGCTAAATTTTGACATGCCGTGAATAAGTGTCACAGAAAACAGCTGTTGTTTGAAAAAACTTCTTTCAAAAATGTAATTCCCTCTATTTCTGATTCTAGGTTCTTCTCGCCCATGTAATAATTAACAAAAGCCCATCCTTGCATCCTTTTTCGCAACAGAACAACAAAACTCAACGACATGTCACAATTTAGCTTGAGAAAATGTGCCGACTCATTAAATGGCCAAGCTAAGTGTTGACAGACACATGAAGTACATGCTGAAACAAAAGTTTGATTATTTAGCTTGATCAGCTAAATGGATTCGCTTAAGTTAAGCTCAGCTAAATTTTGGAGAGAATGTTGTATGGGAGCGAAAATTTAGCCCGAGCAGCGTTCTAGGGAACGAAGTTTGAATAAATTTGACAAACAGACCTAATGATACATTTTTCCTCCATTCACATTTTCTGTTCTGTTTTTCTGATTAGGAATTTATAAAGTCACTCCTATACCACTTTAAAGTTTCTTTGGAAGGCCCTATTACTATTAATTTCGTTAAGTCAAAATAAATAGCTAAAATAGCAAAAATCACAAAAGTATTCGACGCAGAGGTCGAAAAATACATAATGTTTATTTAATACTCAACGCTAAAACACTGAGTAGCTGAAACATATGTGAAGAGGATAAAGCCGCTCACATTATTTCGAAACTGTTACTTAGCACAATGCGTGGCTAGGGGGCGGTCAGCTATCTAGTCTGACAGCCCTCTGACTATCTCAGTTTTGATTGGCTTGGATCGCTCATATGAACAGCTGTTTCTGTTTCAGAGCATGATCAGAGCGTGCTTTATGAGCTCAGAATAAATTGACTGAGCAGGTTGAGGGAAAAGCTGATTACATTACATTTGTGGAAAATGAATTGGATTAAGGTCTCAAACTCGTAATTTTGGCATACTTAGTTGCTACTTTTGGAGGTCTATTGTTTTGCCGATAATCGTCTGAAAAAATACAGAATGATTGCCCAGGATAAACAAAATAAATAAAATGGCGGACGAACCTTGTTGTTCTCGAACTGAAAGTTAACAAATAACAATTATGTAATTAAATTTATGCATATATGTATTACAAATGACAGCTATATGCTCAAGTGTGTTTCATAAATACATCAGAAACGATCAGTCCTTTTGGACTTAAGTCAAGACATTGCTATGAACACTTACTTTTAATTGGAAGGAAGTTCACTTTCATCTTAGGTTGAGTGGTTCGTTCAAACTGACACAGAATTTCAGTAGTCTACACTCTACACCGTTTACTGTCGGCAAAAATTTTGTTTTTTTTTTTTCGTTTTATTTATACAGGACTTTAGATTTTTGTTCGGATTTTGTTAATTTGAAATATTTCACCTCTTGGTGAAACTTCCCAATTTCCTGAAGAAGAATTTAGTTTTTTTCTCAATCCAGAGCTTTCTTGCTACGTTAGTTTTTTTTACTTCGAGGGAAACTCGAGACAATCTTGGTATGCATCTTATTTGATTTGTAAAATAACAAGAAGTGTTTTTTTAATGCCTGGAGCAATCAGTGGAAAATGTCATGGTCTCCATCTTTTTTTCCATATATATGTAGGTATAACCCTTCGCCCTTTTTGAGTATTGTAACCTCTTCCTTTCTACACACTGCAGGGCATTCGCAAATATTAAACATTCAGGACTACTCTTAAATTTCTAATGGCTTTGCCTAAAAATATTTCGAAGTTTGTACCTACGCATTTTAGGTATCTGATAGACTGACGGATGACTCAATCACGTGAAATCATCAGCGATGGGTCCTCCTTTTGAGAAGGGGCTCATGTTTGACCACTGCAGCTCCGGCAGACAGTAATGATATTATAGTGCTGTTATTTTGTCCTCTCTCATCCCACTGAAGCTTGAAAGTTTTTACACAACACCTTGTTTCCAGAGGACTACAAGGACAACAATTTACGTGCTTAGCATCAACCTATCTGGCAAGCATCTCAAAGAGCTGTTGAAGCGTCGAAAGTTCTCCTTTATACACAAGTTTATTTGCTAGATATCTTCTTTCATTCACAAACTAGTAACTAGAACCTTACATTATGTTCTGTTATATCTACTTATGTTTACTTGAATGGGCAACAAATTTCCGTTTCCATGCAACCCAAATGCGTGGGAGCGTTCGTACAACAACTTGGCAGTGACACCACTTCATACCAAGGAATTCATAAATATAACACCCTTAAAATATATCCCTTGTTTTGAAGCAACATCAAAAATACCAAATCAATTATTCCTTTTGTGAGAAACCATTTGCAGAGATCTTACCGCAATGCCTTGCAGTCAAAACAAAACAATAATGGAGTAGTATACCCAGTACCCACATTGCCATAACATTATACACGTTTTACGTACGGTGTACCTATGTATATGGTGTTCCTATACATACTTCTCATTTGTATTAAATACCTAGGTATGTGCTATTATATTGTCATTCAGTTCTTAAGCTTCCCACCCTGCTGTCTTTTTGATTTGTTTTTATTATCGCAAAACCTATTTTCCAATAATGTTCTCCAATCGATAGGTATGTTTGTTTGTATTTTCTTACACCGATGTCTCATGATGGGACTCCACGGCTTTTGGAAGTACAATGAACTGAATTCTTTTTGCTACGAGTATGTGGTGGCGGAGGTGGAACGTGGAAGCCAAACCATAGCAGAAATTACTTTTGACAGACATAGGTGCAGAGGTGATCAATTCCATGCATGATATTTCACTGGAATCAGACTGAAAAGATTCATGGATGTGTTGTTTTGAAAACTAATAACTGTCAACAAATGATTTGTGCGTTACCTACTCTTAAGCCGTCTTGTATTGGGACAAAAAATAGCAGTTTTTGTGCTTTTTTAAGAGTCAACGCAATATTGCGAACCTCGATTTCTTAGCGAGATTTACACCAACTTTCACTAACACCAAAACATTTGGCATTTGTCAAACATTGAAATGTGTTATATAGACGACGATTCTGTGATAATTGGAGAAAAATGTACATGCACTGCAATGGATATAAACATAAATATATGGATTTTTATAAAAAGAATTACAATTTAAGAACAGTCGACTTTTAAATCACGCATCTAGCACAAATTTCAAAAAAAAAAAAGAAGAATTATGTTCCATTGGGCGAAAAATCTAAAATCTGACAGCAAAATTTGAAATTCCCAAAACGAAATAGTTTCAATATGCAATGGGTGCGCCATCTTTTATGTCGGTATGTTACCTATATTGAAAAACTTTAAGAAAAAAAAACAAAAAAAAAAACTGATTTCCATATATTTGGTATTTTTATTTAATTTCGTCATTTACAATTTATTTGCATTGGTTTTGAATACAACGTCAATCAAGTGACCGTCTCTGTTGACCAAAGGAAAATGTGACCTTTTTGCTGTGGTTTCTGTGTGGCCAGTCAATGTAGCCAATTTTTGACAGCACCCTGCATTGCATGACTTGCAGTACAGCATGGCGCCCCGTCTTGTTAAAACCAGTAACCATTCAGACCTTTTTCACAATTTTGTTGGCAGATATAGTTAATCAACATACAACAACACCGACGACGCAGACGGTGCTTCTAAACCAAATTGATTTAACACATAATCATTTGTAGTGTCCAGGCTAAATTATGATCATTGGGCCTTACCAATAAACATTTTTAGTTTCGACTCTAAATTTTATTAGTTCACAGTGGCTATATTTTCCGTACAAATTTATCTATTAAACGTGGTTAGTATAACGTGCACTTGTACTACATACGACATCTGTCCTCGTACGACATTTAAGCCAAATGTCCTCAAATAAATGGGGAAGTTCAAGTCTAGTTTAGTCAGTCTGACAGCTGACTGACTTGCTGTGTCTCAGTTTTGATTGGCCTAGATCGGTTACATGAACAATTTTTTCAGTTGAGGATTACGGAGGTGTGGCCGAAGAATCTAGTAAAGAAAATCGTGAGTTTTTTTTTAATTTCTGAGTCGCCTAAGCGATAAAGAGACACCTCGACCTAAAAGATCTTTTGTGCCGATAAAAAAAAATCGGGACTTATGTCGTTTTCCATTGGTATGATATATATTTTGTTCAGATCTCAGATTTAACGCAGCTCTTGGAACATGCAACAAAATTGATCTGCTTTTGTAAATGGATTGGTGCGTTATTTGACAACAATATCAACTGTTCAAATTGCATTCGTTTTTGGTAAAATAAACGATGGATATCGACTTGAAAAATGTTTCCCCTGTTGTAGATACAAATGGAGTATTTTCGGTGATTCGTAGTGATGACGAAGACAATGAAGATAATAATGCCTCCAAAATTATGCCCATGTATTTCTTTATTTTGGTTTTTACGAAACTTTGCGCATTTCTTTTAAAACAAACTTCTTAAAATGACGTAAAACAGCTGTGCAAAGTATATTGGTATGTGTGGCAGTATGCGTAAACTTGAAAAAATATCGAGATCTGCAAAAAGTCATCTGAATCAAAAAAATAAATAGATAGTTTTCCCAATGGAACACGAAAAATGATTTTTGAGTTGACAGTTCGCATATGTGACTGGCGTAGGAAATATGACGTTACCAATCTAGTTTTGGCGTTCCGTTCAGATTACATATAGTCCAGACCAATCTAGTGGACTTAAGAAAACTAGATTTTTCAATGTGCCAATGCCTGCACACTTAAGCCCAGAGATTTCTTTTTTCTTTGTCTTAGACTGACAGATGAATTTAATTGTCAAATGAGATAGGCTTTTTATAAGGATATGAAGTAACAAAACTTGTTTTCTTTGCAGGACGACGTTTAATTCATTGCAACTGCAAGAATTGGAGCGTGCTTTCCAGAGAACCCACTACCCAGATGTGTTCTTTCGCGAGGAGTTGGCAGTACGAATCGATCTGACAGAAGCTCGAGTACAAGTCTGGTTTCAAAATCGACGCGCAAAGTGGAGAAAGCAAGAGAAAGGTACATTAAAGGACAACGGCGATGGTGATTTAAACACTACACCATACGACGACAATGTAATGAACCAACTAGACAATACCTTGGGTATGATCCCTGAAAAAGCCATAAACATGCTTACTCTATTGAATTTAGCTATTTTTCTAGGTAACACCCTTCTGCCAGACACACCACCACAATCGTCAAACTCCCTAGACAACGAACCAAAAGTAAATTTCGGTTCATTGTCTCCGTCCCGAATGTCGCCCAATATCTTTCTTAATCTTAACATTGACCATATGGGGCTGGAGCGAGGCGGAGGCCTATCCATGGAATGGTCAACATATCCTCCGACACACTCGTTAAATGCAATGCAACCAACAGCTCGATCTACACCACCTCAACACAATATCACCAACAATAGCGTTACCACAATTAGTCATTCCCTAGACCTCGATACGCCAACGTCCACATATGATGAAATGAAGTTTCTCAATGTGGATCAATTCACAATAGATAATTTTAAGGCAGAATGCATTCTAAATCTAGACCAAGCCATCATGGACGACAAACAAGTGCACATGCATCTTCATCATTCGTCTGCGCATCACTCACACCTCAATCAACAGTCGCAACAAGATTCCCACGACTCCCTGAGTCTGGACATGCAGTCCTTTGGAATGGCTTCCAACAACAAATCATCACCAATGCTTATCATGGATAAGCCAATGCTAAACATAAGTGTGGATGGTATGTCTGACCTTGTCGATGACAAATTTTGAAAAGTTCTTATAACAAAAGCGAGCGGACACGTATGCAATCTATAACACAAATATTGTAAATTCTTACTTTTAACGCACTAGTACTAGGTCTATTGTAATTTAAATAGTAAAATCATAGTAAAGATAGTCAAATTAAAATAATAAAAACAAAATTGCCCAAGGAAGTACGAGGAGATGAGTGGACACAATGCAAAACAAGACACAATTCTGTTCACAAGGACAACCATATTATGAAAAGGCTTAAAGGTTGTGAATAAAAAGCCATATTTACTCTGCAAAGCCGTATTTTTTGCTAAAATGGGAATAGTATTTACTTTAAAGTATTTCAATTAGTAAAATAATCATAAATGTATGATATAGATAAAATTTGTAATAAATAACTTAGAAAATTGGAAAAATTATTCAATTTTATGTTTAAACATGTATGCAGCGATCCCGGTGATTTTCAGGTGACATTGGGGACGTTCGGATATCTCGTTCATCTAAAACGTCATCTAAATTTGCCTGGGACTAGGTAAACGAATCCGCGGACTACTCAACTTGAATTGTTTTTTTATTCTCGCGGTTTAATTTAATTTTTAAGCTTCGAAAAGTGAACTGAATATTTTCTTGACTAGATTTGTCGGCTACACATTCATAAACGTCAAATAAAAAAACTACACACGTCACCAATTTAGGCCAATAAAAACTAAAGTCAAGTCAGTCAGCTGTCAGACTTCCTAAACTAGAAAGTCGAATGCCCCCATTGACGCGGGATAAGAGTAATTTTCTGCGACTGCCATTCGGTCACTTGAAAACTACCTAATTTCGATTGGGCACTCTCACAGCAACTTTTTTTGCTCTAGATCTAGGTCACTTTTTATGTTCGATTGGTACGAAAAAAAAAACAATCAAGGGTATCGTGAACAAATTCCGATGGAAATGTTTCCCTTGTCAGCAATAGCCCTGTTTTTTTGAGCTTCGTTCTCAGCAGAGCAAAGTAAAGTAGAATTTTAAACACGTAAATACAACAACTACGCTCACTTGACACTTCGAGACTCGCAGAGACTGGTGGGAGTTGTGTGCTGAAAATCTTACTTTACTTTGCTTTGCTGAGAACGACGCTCAAAAAAACACGCCTAATGTAAATCTGATTGCTGAATTGAAAACTTTCCGTGGGAAATATTATTCCCGATAAGGGTGAATTTCTTAGATTTCTATTTCCAATCGCAGGAATATCAACAAACAAACAACAACTGAGCAACTGACGTTTTCAGTTCGATTAGACACACGAAACCTTTAATCTGAGAGCGAATCTGAAGAAGGTCAATCGAATACCATGCAATGGTAAAATAACAGCATCCAGTATCAATGAAACAAATTAGGCCTGTTTTTTTAGCTTCGTTCTCAGCAAAGCAAAGTAAAGTAGGATTTTCAGCACGCAATTACAACAACTACGCTCTACTTGACACTTCGAGACTCGCAGTAATTTGTGTGCTGAAAATCTTACTTTGCTTTGCTGAGAACGAAGCTCAAAAAAACACGCCTATTGACAAATAGGACAGAACGTCACGATGGACATCTATAGCTTTGACGTAGTTTACCTCGGCTTCGCTATCACTCTGAAAATGACATCACAGCAGAAATCAAGCGAAGCGTTAGACTTGCCAATCGCTGTTACTTTGACCTAAGAAGGTAATTGATGAGTTGTTGGGTTGTATATCTGACCGTCATCAACCCGGTCCGGGCCTAGTTTATGGCGTAGAAGTATGGACGGATAAGGTTTCAAATGGTCTAAGATGACTGGGACTTGTATAGTAAACTGACACCAACGCTCCGGGCCGAAGAGTCCACGAGGGATAACGCAGTAGGGTAAGACCACGCCTTGCGAGCGCCAGTGGAAGGATAAATCAAACAACTTGGAGTGCGCAACTGGTGGCAGTTAGCCAAAGATTGCGCTAAATGAGGAGAGAGGCCAAGGTTCACCCCGGATTCTAGTGCTGCCAAGGTAAGTAAGTGAATATCTATGAAATCGATCCTAACTTTGCCTACATTATTTTAGTTTCTCTGTTAAAATCTGGGGTCCAATTACCGCATTCGTGAGCGAGTAAGACGTCACTGAATTTTGTGGATTTTACATGCAAGAGAATAACAAATTCAGTCACGTAATACACGATAGCGGATGCGTTAATTCAACCCCTGATAATGCTAATATTTAAATTTAAGGTCGTTGAAATGCTTTAGGGCGATACCTACATATACATAATATAATTATGCAGAGTTGTCTTACTATCTGCCATAGTTCTTCAAACCCCCTCCTGTGTCATGCATGGATTAACTGTAGGTATGTCAAGAACAGTCACAAGACAAATTGCCGTATAGGCTAGTGACAGACCTAAAATTCCACCCTAACGCGTGTGGCACAGAAAACGTTTAAATTTTCCAATCACATTATCAATCAAAGACCAATTGATCGGACTAGTGTCTCAAATTAAAAATTCAATTTAAAGAGCAATTCAATATTCAAGTTTAAATGCCAACTCCAATCAACTTTTAAAATCCAAATGGCCTGGTATAAACTTGGCAATTTGTGTCTCGCGTTTTATTTTCGCCCGCTAGTCCGAAATGGGTAGAGCTCTCTTCACAATTGCTGCATTTTATATGCACGTATTGAGCACCGCATTCGATTGTAATCAGATTCGAACAAGTAATGAAATTAAAATCCTCAATTGGGAAAAATTAGAACAGTGTATCGTTGAGATTGGCAAAAACCAAGTTGATAGAAATACAAGTGAAAATATTTGGAAATTAATAAAACATGTAAGATTCCTGCAAATCATAGAGTAGTTCACACATATCATCACTTTTCGACTATATTAAAAGTTTAAACAAAATATGTACATAATGTTGAGTGAATGTGGCACAAAGTTGCTTAAAGCTCGCGCTAAATTTTATCTCCCATACAAAAATGTCTACAAAGATAAAATTTAGCGAAGCAGTTTAGCAAAGCAGTTCCTGTTCGCTCGCTAAATTCTTAACTTCTTATAGATAGACCGCTGACAAGTCTCCACTCATTTAGCTCGCGAAATAAATGCCCGGTACATTAAATCGAAGATAAATTTTGACATAAAAAAGGAGGAAACAATTTGTGTTGTGTTTACTTTTTTTAGAGGAAACCGCAGAAAACATTTGTGCGATAAATAAAAGTGAACGCAAATCCAAAAATTACGTTTCATGCGATAAAAAAATTGCAGGCCTTGTGGAGGAACGATCAGCAATATGGAAATTGTAGAAAAATTCCAATGCAAATAGGGATTCAAGGAAGGGAGGTGTCGTCTTCTGCTTGCTACTATAGAAATTATTTGAGCTGCTGGTGCAATGATAATATCTTTTTCAATTTTGCTTATTTATCTATTGTTTTGGAACGATTCAAACAATGCATTGTCTTTAAAGTTTGAAATTCGAAAATTGTATGTACGCGAATAATAAAAATAAAGTTTACTGTCATAAACAAATGGTTTTTGTCCCATCTATATAATGTTTAAAAATTAAGCGAGCATTTATCTTTGGTGTGGAGAAATGATGTGGAGACTAGGGACGCTAAAATTTAGCGCGAGCAGGATACGAGGCTTAAACAGTGATGTTCTGTCGATTTGATTTTCTGATAAAAAGTGTTCGCTGAAATATAAATGAACATTGTAAATTGAAGGCAAATGGCGGCTTGGAGAACATTTCACCGCTGGTGTACCAAAATATGGGATATCTCTTGATTGGCATTCCGTTGGACGACTTACGCAACATTTCTATTGACGTTGTAGAAATAGTGAAAGCCTTCGGATCGGTTAGAAAAGGCTTCTCCGGGGAACAGTTGAATCTCATCGCACGCAAAGTTCACAGCGAATGGTCAAACAAGAAACCCGAAATGTACTCCGAATACGATTTGATATCTATGGGACAAATTGTTTGTCATCTTAATCGTTCAGATATAGCAGCAATTCATGCAGATGCTTTTAGGTAAACTACTAGTTCTTTGTTTGTTCAAAGGATTAGTTTCTTTGTTTTCCAGATTCGCTGCGGAATGGATCGGAAATTTGGAAAATTGCCCAGCTGATCGGATTCAAGCTTTCGCGCAGTTGGCTATTCAAAGAAACGCATTTGGATCGCCAGCATGCTGGTCAAAACTTGATGTGATTTACTAACATATTTAAATAGTTCACGATTTAGCTTTCCCTTTTTTTTATAGGTGAGTATAGTGGGTAACATAATAAATGGACTGCGTCCCTCTCAAATCGAGGCAATAGGTAAAGAAAAGTTGCTGCTAAACAAATATTTCAAGATGAACTACACAAGTCAAAACGTTGACGGTTAAAAGGGCGGTACAGCATACAAGTTGAATTCAAATAACTGGTTAGTAAAGACGGCTAGTAACATAAGTGTTTTATTTCATTAAATGTGGTCTGTATGACTCGTATCGCCAGAGTCATGAATCAAGTTGTATCAAGTCGAAATTTTGTGGAAAAACTGCAAAAAAGTATACATTCCTATTCTAAGTAATTCTTTACAATTTTTAAGAAAACAATATGCTTGCTGTCACGAAAAGGAAATACTTCAACCGCTGTACGAAGAACGTCATATAAAATGCAAGCTTTAAAGTGTTTTAGTTCGCCGAAACGAGCCCAGCTGTTTCTGTCCTGCCATTTGCGATTGGACAACAATTCTAGCGACTATACATTCGACATTAGTCAGACTTCGTTCCCTAACGCAAAAGTTGGGTGAACGGAAATGAAAAGTTTGACTAAGATTTACTAATAATGAACAGACCTATTATCACCGCCTTTGCCTTGGATTCATAGCGAAGATCTATCCCGCCTAATTCTGTATTCTATTGAAAATGCAAAGTAAGTGAGGAAGTTAACGGTGTTGCACCGGACATACGCACCAGCGAAGAATTTTATAAGTTTTAGATAGAGGCGAGTACTGAGCGATTTTTTGTTATTGTTTTCACTTCTGGCGGAAAGAGGATCTCTTACTTCTTGTCGTACCGAGGAATACTTCTGGTGTTACTGTGGTACGCTGATTTTGGATCATCTTAATGGGAATGATCAGTATGAACAGATTTTCAGTGAATTTGTATCTGATTTTGTGGCAGGTCTTGTGCTCAACCTTTGGGCCGCCTATGTCAATACGATTTGATCTTAATATGTCTGAGCTCTACGTTGTTGATTCTAAGGTTACCTCCTTAGCCCTGATAGCCCATCCTCATGAAAGTCAGAACAAACGTTGGTTACAACCTTACAAGGTCTCGCACGAGCTAGAGGAGTTACATATTCGCTCCGCAGACTTTATCCGGTTGCAGCTCAGAAGACTTGATGAATTTGCAAAATAGGGAATATATATTTATTTATTAATTAGATAAAAAAGAAACAAAAAAAACTAATAAACACAACAACAGTGATATTTTTCATTCTACAATAAATATGAATTTTCATTTACTATCTCTTGTAATCAATAGATTTCGGCATAGGTAAGATAATTGAGATAATTCAAGATTCTCATCTAACTAGTAGGCGACTGCGTTACACTGCCACGTGAGCTGGGCCGTTCTATTGTCATCGTTTGCTGCGGTACTTGGCTGTCTGTACTTATGCCAATCCCACTGTAGATCTCCTTCATTACAAAGAGTATTGTGTCTTCAGATTCCCTATAAAACCGAAAAATAAGTTTAAATTCCGATCCATCAACAAACAGCTGCAAATAGTACCAATAGCAAACGTGGCTGCTTAAAGCGAACAAATATTCGTTGAAAAATTCCAGCGGAGCCTCCTGCAGAACATAATCGATCCGTTTCGAGTCGTTCAGTTTGCCAAGTGGGAAATCAATTTCAATAATATCCGCTTCAGATTGATAAGTCGAACTCGAATCAGCTCGTGATCTAGATGTAGACGGTCCCTGATGTGTTTGTTGGTCTTGTTGCGCCTGCAATTCGAGAACCTGAAAGTTGTTTATGAAATTTGTTTAAGACTTATCACAGCAACTAACCTTTTCGACTTCTTTTTCCATTTCTTTGGGGTCACTTTTGAGTTTTGGCGCTAAAAAGCCGACACTGTCGAATGTGGTCTTGAATGTTTCAAAGAAACGCTGTTTTAGATCAGCACCCACTCTGGACATGGTCTCTTTCAGCTCCAAATGCATTCGTTTTCTACCCTTATGATGAGGAATTAGAACTGGTGGTATACCATTCATGTCTGAATTTACTAGTGCTTCGAGTCGATACGCGACCGGATCGTACGGATGGAATATATTGTAGAAACCAGGGCAAGTTGGCAGGCGGAAATCCAAACCGAGTTTGTCGATTCCACGGATTGTGACAAACATGCCTAAATGAAGGAAACTTGTATTATCGTTGGCATAGAGGTGAGGATGATATATGGCGTGATTGAATATTCGAACGAAACCTTAAGTTCTAGGAATAAATATTAGGGGTATAGCCAAAAAGAACTGTTTTCTTTTTAGTGATTGTGCCGAAGGACTTGAAATGTCGAAAAATTCAGTGCTACCAGTCTGCGATTGTGCTTAACAAGTGCCTTAAATATTTTAAGTTTCAAGCGGCCTGCGTCTGACACTACAGAACTGAGCAGGTATAGATCAGCAGCTGCGACCAGCAAAATTAATCTTCACTGCTGACATAGCTCGGGGCATCATTCACGGTTAAGGTGTCATTACAATTGCTGAGAAGCATTGTTGTGGACATTACACATTCTTAACAGGGAAGATTAAAAGGATACCCAATAATAAACAACCGTCTGACTGAAAGCGACAGCATTATCTAGCACGCAAAAATACGTGACACGTATTTTGGTCGGCCATCTTGTTTATGCGGTAGGAATTATGGAAAAGCGCAGCATGGTAATTTTTTTATAGCGATGGCTTACGAAATTTGGCTTTCCTATAAAACAAAATGACTTCCGGAAGTGATGAACGGATAATTATTTATTTATTTCGCATAACTGATTTATTGTTGGTTTAATTTACTGACACTAATCACCACTACAATTTTATATGTTTTAAATCAGAAATAGAAATGTTTTCAAGTGATTGAAGAAATGTTGGTCGCCGGAACTCGTGTTTATTTCCGTTTTACATACATACAAGGTGGGCCAAAAGAAGTCATCCAATGTTGTTTGGCTCTCATTTATTTTCTAAATGAAAAATTTTCATTGTTTTTATTTGAACCTTTAGAATTTTATTGGTCAAGTCGAGAAGATGATATCGGCCAAATTGACGCCGTCACAATTGATTGCCATACGGGCTCGTTTTATGGCATTTTTCATCACTTCGGCGAGAACTTCGGGCGACAGATTCTCCCACTCGTGTCGAATGTTGTCCTTGAGGGCTTCTAGGGTCTCGGGCTTGTTCATGTAAACACGGGACTTCAAAAAACCCCACGAAAAAATAGTCTGGAACGGTTAAATCGGGCGATCTTGCGGGCCAGTGCAAATCGCCGAAACGAGAGATGAGGCGACTCGGGAACGCCGAAACGAGAGATGAGGCGACTCGGGAACGCCGTCTTCAGAATATCGGTTGCGGCTCGCGCAGTGTGTGCCATAGCTCCGTTCTGTTGGAACTACATGTCCTCCAGTCCTATTTCGTCCAATTGCGGCAGAAAAAACTCGGTTAACATGACCCTATAGCACGCACCGTCCACTGTTGTCGTTTGACCAGCGGCGTTCTCGAAAAAAATGGCCCGATGACTCCTCCAGCGTGACTGAACAGCGCACCATGCAGTAACTTTGAGCGGGTGTAATGGCTCCTCGTGCATTACTCGTGGATTTTCGATGCCCCAGAAGCGATAGTTTTGCTGGTTCACGTACCCAATGAGGTGGAAATGAGCCTCATCGCTCATTATGATTTTGGTCGAAAAATCGTCCACTTCGTCCTCGAGATTGAGGATGGCTTGGGCGTAGGTTACACGCGTTTGGCGGTCGACGGGCAGCAGCTGATGCACGGACTGAACTTTGTACGGGAACATGCGCAAGTCTTTGACCAAAATTCGCCTTAGGGACGACCGGCTGATGGTTAATTGCAAGGCACGGCGTCTGGTCGATGTTTCCAGCGACAGCTCGACATTCTCGTCTACAGCGGCGATATTCGCGGCACAACGGGCGCTCCGGGGCCGGCCACTCTTGGCAACGTCTCGTGTGGTCCCATACTCTTCAAGGTTGGTGGCCAAACGGTGCAGTGTTTGCGCAGTGTAATCGGCGAGACAGAATTCGCGCTGTACCAAAACTACACACGAATTGTTACGACGATTATTCCGCGTTCTTGGTTAGTGTATAGCTCCATGGCTTGTTCACTTGTATTCTACATCTGTCAAGTCCACAAATGTCAAAACAGATTTGACATTGGCGGCCATTTGCAAAAATAAGAGCATCTTCCAATAGGGTGATCTCTTTTGGCACACCTTGTCTGATTTGTGATCTCATTTTTACGTCTTAATTAGCATTGACTGCGGACGATGTATCTCTCTGTTCATAATGTTGTAAATCCACAATCGAATTGGTTTTAAATAGTTTTTTTTTAACAAATTCGCTTTATCAAATGGTGCATTCAGCGCAACAAATTTTGCGGGAGTTTTGAGCTATCTTTGGTATGGATTAATGTCAGTGGAAAATTAGCGTGTACTTACCAATTGGCGATCCGAGCGCAAAGAATTTTTTTGGCTGAAACAGCAACTGCGGATAACTAATAAATGGCTGACCAGTGCCTGCGTGTCCCATTTGGTAGCTAATATGTGTTGCTGCATCCTCATTAAGTTGATTCGAATCTACCGGACAACCAGGTACGATTCCATCAGGATTTTCCTACAAAATAAAAATTGGTTTGTTCAAATAACAAAACCACCTAACTGGGCGTAAGCCAACTTACCATATTCTCTTCATCACACTCTTTGAGTGGCCTTTGATGGCATAACAAATCGAAGATAATTAATGAACCCAAACTATGACCAGCCAACGATACTCCACCCCGAAAATCCGGATGTCTTTGTTTGTACTTTATATAGATACTATTCATGGACGCTGTGACTGTGTTCATAATTCTCTGACAGAACATGGGACTTGTGTAGAAAAGAATATCCAGCAGAGTGTCATTGGTGAAATTGCGCAGCTTCGGAATGGATTCAAGTGTTATCGATTTGAGTTTCTCATCGATGCCCAATTCATCGGAATGCAATTCGCCGTGCCATGAAACGGGAAGGACTTCTACGCGTCCTACAAAACCATTCTCAACCGAGTTTTTGTAATGTGATTGGACTAGTTGGAGGGCAATGCCTCGGAACTCATCAACTATTAAAAGAGTACACATAACCTAGCATACACGTTTTGAGTTCGCAGAAATATTTTTTACATACCGACTTCCTCTACACTTCTCATTTTAAGATCACATGCTGATCCGATACCATGGACCATGTAAAGTAGATGATCCACTTTGTGGGTCTCTCCATCCTCGATAGTAAAGTCGTCCAAATCTCGTTTGACCACCCGTGGTCGCGTTGAAGTTTGCTGTTGTATATAGGAGAGAAAACTTTCCGAATCAGGCTGATGGTCCAACACCAGGAAACGAAATGGGTTAGAATGTACAAATGTATTATGAGTTAGTAAATGTGAAGGCGAAATTCTTGAGTTGGGTGGTTGGGAGTGGTAAATGTGCGGAACGTTAACTGTCTTTGTGTGGTGTAAGAAATTCAGCCTCCGAAATAATTTGGCATTTCTGCGAAACCTTCCAAAAGGCATAGGATGTACGATATAATAATATACAGGAAACTTAATTTCGTTGGATGACCTTAATAAGTTATAGGTTATGATACCGTGCGAGAGACAAATGTCGTTATTCATTCTTGTTTATCAGAAGGTGAAATAAAGAGAAGGCGAATATTGTGAACTCCACAAAATGTATGAAGATATCCGGGTAGTCAAAAAACGACTGCACTGCGTGGTGTTGTTGTCACGTCAAAATGGTTGCAACAGCCCGAATAAACTCAACAACGCTACAAATTGTTTTCTGTTAGGGACTTACATTTTTTATTCATATAAAAACATCGAGAATCACTTTTTGAACCGTAAAGAACCTTTAACAGGCGGAATATAAAAACAATTAACCCACAACAACTACGAACATAGATGAACTTGTGCTCTAGTCCCGTAAAACAAAATCTGTGACAGATGCTTTGCAAAATTTTACTCACCGATGATCCGCCCCATGAATCCACCAGTTGCTGCTGCTGGAAATGCACGATTACAGTTGGGCCGTGAAACACAACCATGTCACCGGCAGAAATGGGGATTTTCTTATGCCATTCACAGGTGTCAGTAGATTTTTTGTATTCTTCTTCAAGCAGATCAGCAACTTGCTCCTCATAGGGAACATACTTCGAATCGACCGCTTTGTAGAACCAGGAGCAGCGCTTAACCTCAATTGGCTCGCCTTCCCAATAGACAGGAATCTTGGTTCGTTCCGAAATGTTAACATCGTAGCGGCCGCCTTCGACAGCTACTAAATTCTGTGCTTCATCTATTGAACAAACAGATACAAACACTTCAATAATACAAAGACATTTTTTTAGTACCTCCACATAGGAATGCATTCTCTAGCAATGCAGAGTCATAGTGAGAGAATGGAGTCCACACATGCTTGGCGTCAAGTCTTCTCTTGTAGAACCAATGCTTTTCCGCGGGCTTGTAAACCTGAAACGGACGGGATCAGTTAGGATATCTAGAAGATATACAATCAAGTTCAAATATTAACCACATTCGCGGGAATAACAGCGCCACTCTTCTCTAGTGCCATGTTGGCCATTTTTATTTCATTTATAATCTCCTCGGGCAAATCTTGGTTATCGGGCGCTTCAAAAATGACTCCCTCCTCAGGGGACACTTTATTCGAGTCCTCAGCTGGCACTCGGGGCTGTCTGTTGGCTGCCGATACAGAACTATTCAGCTCAGAGAAGTCCGAACATGAAGACGATGGCGGCTCAGCCAAATTCGATGCAGGGGTGAGCGAGCGGGTTTGTAAATTCTTCACTGACAGTCCACTGCCCACGAGATTATAGTTCAAATCACCAACAGGATCGAGATCCTTCGGTGGGGGATTGTTAAAGAAATTCTGTATACGCTGACTGTTTGGATCCTCAGGGGGTGCGGCGTCTACTCCCACGCTAGGCACTTGACCAAAAGAATCGAAAAATGATGTAGGGTCCGGAAGCGATGGCTGATTGATAACTGGTGTCACAGCTGTCGATGCTGTTGGAGCTACGTGATCGAAAAAGCTTGTAAATAAATTTGGCACCGATTGTTGGGATTCGGAATTTTGTTCTGAATCAAGTGGAGAAGCAATTTTGAAACTTGCTGCTGGCGGTGGAGCCGCCACTTGTTCTTTCGCGGAAGTTTCCTGCGATGCGCTCTTGATAGACAGTTCGTTTGAGGGAACTGCTGAAATTTGAGTGGGTGGCGAAGGGGGATCCGCTTTGAAGAAGCTGACGAGATTTGAAGCAGGTGTCGCAGTTGCTTCAGGCTCGGCTTGTGATGAACTGGTTTCAGCTTTGCTCGCAAAAAACGAAGAAACAGGATCGGCCTGAGTAGGTAAAGTAGGGATTTCAGCTAAAATCGGCGGACTGGGTGCCGAAGCCGGTATTGGGGTGAAAAGAGCTGAAGTTGGTTGGGTATCAGCGATGTCTAGTTGTTGAATAGCTGAATCAGTTGTGGAGTGTGGTACTTCAGCAAATGTCCCCGATCCAGTGGTACTGCCAAAAAATGATGCAATCGGTGGAGTACCTGTAAGCGGTTGGTTCACTGCCTCACTTACAATTGGTTGAAATAAATTGAAGTCGCTTGGGGTGAAGAACGTTGATAGTGATGTGGGAGCAGCCAATTGCGAATGATGCGATTGCAGGCCCTTGCGGTAGGGATTTGAATTAGCTTTGTTTTGGAATGAATGCTGAGGTGGTGGCGGAGGAAAGTTTGCAGTTTCCTTAGATTGTATTCCGACGCCAACAGTTGGTGGTGGAGGTAATTGATTGGATTGGCCGAGATTAGTTTGCACAGCTGAGTTCAGGGTGTCCTGCAGTAAAGCTTGATCTGTTTCAAATGCATTAACCGATCCAATGGTGGACGGTACTTCAGAAATGTCCTTGAGTGAATGATCTTCGGGTGATATTGTTTGTGGTTTGATTGACTGATCAGGAGTAATCTCAAATGGAACGAGAGGCTGTTGGTCGGTTAATTGGTTCGAGAGCTTACCTTGAGGTGGTAGCTCGGTCGTTGGCTGTTCTTGAACAGGATTAGTTTCAGTTTTTGACACAGACTCTGTTTCTAAAGCGGGTTCGTGAGATGCTACGGCTGTCTGCAGAGGTTTTAATAATGTAGAAACGTCAGCTTCCCGAACAGTGTTTGGGGAAATGCTTTCAGTGGCAATTATCGGCGCTGATAGTGTTTCCCTTTCTGGAGAAGCGAATTGAGATGTTTGTACCACCGTTGTTTGGAGAGTACTTGTCTGAGTTATCTCCTGTCCTGGTACTAAAAGTGGAAGCGAATCTTGAGACGATTCAGGGCCCGGATTGAAAACACTGCGTATGATTTTACTAGGATCAGTGGATGTTGCTGCGTCCGTTTGTGGTGTAAAAGGTGGAAGATATCCTTGAGCTGGTACAGATCCTTGTTGTAGTGAATTGAAGGGAGTAAACACGTCAGCAGTTGCTTGTATAGGAGGAATAAAACTCTGTAAAGCTGGAGACGTATAGCCACTAATCGGCTGTGGCTTATATTCACAAGGTGCAGCTGCGAATGGACTCTTGTAGAGTCGGGTTCCTTTTTGTAAACGGAATGACGATGAAGGTGGTCCCCCAGAGGGTGGCTTAGTTGATGGCGCCTGTAGTGGCAATTGTTGCGACACAAATTGTTCGTTGGCCTGTGTTGGCTGGGCAAATGATGCAAGAGGTGGAGCTACTAGGGGTATATTCGTTGGTGTAGTACTTTGAGGAGGCTGTCCTGCAAAAAGAGCTCCAGTAGAAATTGCCGGAGTAGAAGGTATTAGATGAGGACCTGGTGCTACGTTCGTCGGAATGGTACTTTGAGTTGATTGCCCTGGAAAGAGAACTCCGGTAGATGGTGGCCTCTGCGGTGGCTGTGCTGAAGGTGTAAATGTTTGGCCTGGAGCTACGAAACCACTATTTGGTGGTATAGTTGTAAAAAAATTGCCAGTAGGCTGTACTTGTCCCTGAACGGATGATTGAGGTAAAGCCTGAGTGGCCTCCACTACTGCTGACGGAAAGAAATTTACCGGCGGTGGATTTTGATAGGACTGCTGCGAGTTCTGGTCTGCGCCCTGACTTCCAGGAGTAAAAAACGATGATGGAGCCTGTCCAACAGTGTCCACTTGAAATGACGCGAAACTACTATCAGCTGGCTGCTGTAGTTGAGGTTGCTCTTGTGACTTTTGCGTTAGACTGCCTGCAGCCGATTGAACAAGCCCAGACAAATTTTGAAAAACCGATGGAACACCTGGTACTAGGTTCGACAGCGAAAAGAGTCCCCCTTTGTTTTCCTCCGGCTTAGCTGCTGATTGCTCTGGATAAGCAGGAATCGGCGAAGTTTCAAAACCTATTGGCGGCAGATAACTGCCTGCAGGCGATGGAAAATTGTTCTCTTGATGTGCTGAAGAGAGTCCAGGAATCGGCGCATATATTTTCTTTCGCGCGGATATTCGATACGTGTTCTGGCCCGAAGGAATTGGTGGATGTGAAACTCTACCTGTAACAGTTCGGACCTCGGTTGGACTATAGAATGTTGGCGGATCTACCGGCAATGGTGGTGCGCTTTGAAACGTTGTATTTGGTTCAGGTTGTTGTTCTTGATTTGCAAATGCAGTAGCTGGTGGATATATAGGCTGTGGCGCCTGTGTACAAAATGGTTGAATGTCCAACTGTGGATTTGGGTTCGAGTTGATGTCGTCTCTTGCCGAATTGAATTTTTTCGAGAATGTAGAAAATACCGAGGATGCAACAGACGGCAGTTGGGAGAATGACGATGCAGCTTGGCTTAGAATAGAATTATCAGCATGAGCTGAGGGTTCCAGAAGAGAATTACTGTTCTCATCCGAGGTATCGGCTGTGTTTGATGCTGTTGATCCAGATAGGTCATTCAAATTAATTTCGCTAAGACTTTCCGTGTCAATATCCGAGGACTTGCCAACGGTTACTAGTGGTGTGGACTCTGCAACAAAATAAAAGGAAAAATGAAGAGTGAAACAAAATTTAAATAAATTCTTCATCCAAATAAACGCATTTATTCCGGGCAAACCTCTTTCAGTTTGGACGCTTTTTGACTTTTAGGATTTCAGTTGTCATTGGTCTTTAAGATCACATAAAGAATTTACAACGAAATTTCCTTCTTTTTGCAATGAAAAGCACTAAGGAGACCAAATAACACTAGCTGCTCCTACACTCAAAATGTTTGTACAACAATTGAAAGTACTCGTCCTCCAGTAATTCTGTATTTTGACAAACAACATTTTTAAATCCCGATTTAAATTTCTTTGAATACACCCTGTGGGAAATATGATGTTCCCGAAGTGAAATGAATTCGCTCTTGAACTAGCTTCGGTAATTAATGCGTATTTGCATAAATGTATAAAACACACTCTGTTGGCTACCAGCATCTTTTGAAATACCCTTCAATCAGATGGGCGGAAACTACATCGCTGCGCAACAATGAATGTTCATTCAAGTCACCTATATTTGCAATTGTCGACCATTTTTGATATAAAGACAGAGTACCTTCGGCACTGGCATACAGTAGCAACATGTCAACGTTCGGAATATCTACGCTTCTTGTCTTGTTAGGAGCCAGCTGTGCATTGGCTGCGAATGGTCGCATCGTCAACGGAACCGACGCTGATGTAGGAGAATTTCCATTTGTAGCTTCATTGAGACGCGCCAAACGTGGCTTTCATTCTTGTGGTGCTTCTATTTTGAATCCCATGTGGCTCCTGACCGCGGGACATTGTGTGTCAAGAGCAAGGCCTGAACACATCAATATTCAGTATGGCGTAACCGAAGTGAACAACACCGGTCCGAATGTGGTAAATGTGTCAAAAATTGTGCTACACGAAGGATATTTTCCTCCAAACCGATTCATTCATGACATCGCATTGCTCCGTGTGCAGGAGCCTATGCAGTTAAGTGAATCCGTGCAAACAGTGAGATTGCCGAAAATGTTCCAACTTACACCGGGAAACACGACAGCCATGCTAGTAGGATGGGGACTGAATGCGGTAAGGAAGACAGGATATCAGTAAGAATATGTTTAACCTACATTTATGTTCATGTCGATAGTCTGGAGGAGATATTCAAAAGCATTTACAGAAGGTGGAGTTGAAAGTATTTTCCAAGGAGGAATGCTACGAACGTCATAATCAGATGACTCATCAAACCAATATTTGCGCAGGCGTTGAAGAGGGAGGTAAAGGCCAATGCAGTGGAGACTCGGGAGGCCCACTTATTGTAAATGGAACACAAGTGGGAATAGTCTCGTGGAGTAGGAAGCCATGCACTATTGCACCATATCCCGGTGTTTTCACTGAGGTTTCGAGTTACGTCGACTGGATCATGGAAACAATTGAGAAGGACATTGATGAATCTGATTGGTATAGGTAAGGGGAATGCGCACAAATAAATTGTGGCGATCGGTGTTAATCAAATTAACAAACTCAATAAACATTTAAGCCCTGGTCGACTTTATGATACTTTGAATTGTAACCGCATAATCTCAAATGTTGTTTTCTTAAATGAAACACGTAATCAAAACTTGGTTTTGCTGCGAAATAATTTCGTAATACGCAATTGAAACGAGTGTACAACTGCCTGCAAAGGGCACTGCACACTCTTTCAATTGAACGATAACCTAAAATTTGCATTTCAAATAAAATTGACAGATTGGCCTAACGTCGTGTTGTAAATCTCACTTATAGACAGACCAACTAAACACATCGCTCATAACAGTTGTCTGTTATTGTGGTGTAAATGTCAACGTTCATAACTATTGCCAATCCATCGATGTAATGTGTTATAACACAACATTTATACGCGCTCGCAGATGAAGTCTCTGACAAGCTATTATTTTATTACAGAAGATTTCTTGCCAGATTTTAAATTCTCAGATAGTAGCTGGGTTATTTCAAAATTATGTCACGTAATCGTGAAGTTAACTCTCTTTTCGGTAAACAAATCCAAAGTATCAGTGGATTGTTTGCGGGGATATGGGTTTTATTTTTATTTATTTTTTTTTTTGCTTCTCTACTTCAATTATTATTAATATTCCCCACATATGTTAAATATGCGGTCAGCAGATGGGAGGAGTTTATCGTCCTCGTACCGAAAGATGCCGCCAGCAAATTGTTTAACATTTTCAAAGGGATCGACTACCTCTGAAGTAGAAAAGCTTGAACTTCAACCGAATAAATACGCAGGTTATTTGAGTGCCTTTACGCCGGCACTGGCGCCGGTCAAGTGGTTACAATTTAAACGATTGTACGTGCCTACGGCATAGCAATTGTATGTGTTCCACAGCCTAGCAAAAAAAAAATAAAACACAGTAAAAGGTGTTAAAAGACGTACTTGGTGGTCAAGTTTATAAAAATTCCGAAATACTTGTGAAAAAGGGTAGCACACATACGCAATGACAGTTAGAGAAATGGCGGAGTTCTTAGAAGTGCTTTAAATACTGCTTTGAATACATACTGGCGGCGATTTCCCGTTTTATTTTGCGAGTGGGCGTTGTAAATCCAAGAGCCACAGTCAGCCGAAACTATACTTCTTTAATACGTTAAGTTTTCGACCCTTGGCGTTGCCCCCACCGAAGTGAATAGTGTTCTTTGTGTGTAAGTGCTTGTAGAATTGTACTTGATGTCAAATTAATCCCACAGTACGCTGTCAAGCTAGCAAACTGTATGTATTGTCGTCACACTTTGTATATGTGCATTATTCTGGACCTGGTCTAACCTGTGCGTCAGTCTCAGTCGCTTCGGAATGAATTACCTCTATTGCAGACAGGGTTCGGGTCTAATTCATCAACTCATTCATGGCCATCACATATTCGTACAACTGTCCTTTAGGCCAACTCATCTATTGGACATTTCATCCACCATCAATAAACTATAGTGTATCACTTTCGGGCGTCATACGACTAGGGGAAAGCATATTTTCCTTACGAGCTACACCCATTTGTAAAAATTATAGTTGAATGAAATGTCCATGAAAGACTTGTCTTTAAATCCTGTTGTTAATGAGTATAAACCGGGCAAGTATGTCCTGGTTGTAGGTGAGCAACTGATTTATAAAACTTTGTATGATAAAAGAACGCTCAATTTAACCACCTAAGTACGTTTCCAAAGTGATTCAGTATCTAGGAAAAAAAGTCCAAAATTACGGAACAAACCGTTATGTAGAGGATTGAACTTGTAGCAATTTTCAATTTTCCTCTGCGCAATTTCTTGTAGAAACACAAACAAGATACTCGCCAATCAACGTTACTCAACTTACACGATAAACAGCTTTCCAAGACACCAAAATTAAAGCCTGGCCGGCTATAGAGATAGTTTGCCAAACAAACAGTTGCAATCATCGAAGCTAATTATATCTAGAGAACTTTCCCATGGTAGGCATTGAAAAACAAAAAATCCCGGCCGACCATTTGTCTATCCATCCATTGCCCTTTACTCGTCCTTGAGGAAAGTGTTTACAACTTCTCGTGAACCGGAACTACCAACACGTACAAATCACGCAAGTATGCAAATCAACTTAGAACTTATTATAATTATTATCGACTATTGGTGTCCCCAACAGACATACTGGTAGTAGCTAAAACCAGACTTTTGCTGAAACTATTACTAATCTGTTTTCTTACAAAACCATCCAATATAAGAGAAATGCCAACAAATCACCGGGCAAAACGATAAAAAAAAAGAATCCAAGACGTTGATCGACAGTTAAAAAAAGCGAGCTTTTAATTGCACTACCTGAGGTAGGTGCCGCGTTGTCTGTCGAAGTCACTCGCTAATAAAATTTCAGCTTGCAGTACACGTTTCAATTAAAGATGGAATACAAATTAATAATTATTCTGTTTGTAATTCTCTTTTTATTACGAGTTTTATCGCGTCATATCCTTCTCGATGTAAATGATTGCGCATCGCGCGCTAAGACATTTTTTTGTTCTTAAATTTTGTTTTCAAACTTGCAAATTATCACTTCCGACTGAGAATATCAGTTACGCGGGCAATGGTTTCTGTTTTGAGAAACTGCAAGGTGTGTGCTCTAATAAGATACACAAATCGCAGTCCGTTCCTAAGAGATCACCACTAGCTGGAAACGAATAAATTAGTGCAGAAACGGCTATTTTTCGTATGCATACACAATACACATCCAACGGCGACGTATATCTTTTATTTGAATTCGATTTTGACAAAACAAAACCGAATAACATGACAAGTGGGTGAAGCCTTCACAACAGGACAGATGCAAATTATTTCAAAATTTATGGACTGACGTTTGCGTTCGTCGCATTTTAATTTTCTGAAAGGAGTCGTCGATTGGCAGTGCTGCCATTAACCATTAAATATGATAGTTTGTAATTTCTCTTTAGGCCCCGTTGCGACTGTCGCTGCTGTAGTGTGATTGCGAAATCACAATCATAAAATAAACAAAAAATCAAACTGTAAATAAAGGCTTGCATCGATTATGTAAACGATGTTGGCCGGACGGCGCTGTTGTCAAATCAAAAGAAAAACAACCTCTGCGGCTTTTCCACCCAGAGGTGGGTGTAGATAAAATCAAAATAGCGTACACATTAACCGCTGTCCAATGTCAATATCACATCGAATGCGTTTAAAATGACTGCACGCAGTTGGATTTTCGACAAAATATGTCTAGATAATAAAATGTAAATAAGGAAGTGGTTTTCGGTTTTGGTGCGGTATTGCGCTTAATTTATGGCTCTACTTCGACTCATTGATATTCAGCGGAGGGATATCGTCAGAGACAGCACATCGACTTGTCTCAGGCAGATAGTGCTATTAGTCATCGTATATGGGTAGTTTCGGAAACAAAAGTGTACGCACTTGTTGCTTTCATTGGTGTTCACTTGGATTGCGGAGAAGAGGTAATTGTGAAGAAGTTTCAAAAGCCAACTGTTATTTGAGTACAGCCGCAGGGCTAGCTATGCTCCGATTTACCGGATGTGTGCCAATTATTGGGCGTTGAAACGTTTGTTACGAACGATACCAATCAGATGACGCGAAATCGAAAGAACGTTCTCTTCGTTTCAAAAATAAAAACTCACCGGACCTGTTTGTGAAACTAAAACAAAAATAAAACATATAAAAAAATGCTTCCTCAGATCCACTGTGACGTATACTTGATATTTCTTTCTCTATTTAATCGTTTACTTTTTACAGTCTATAGGCTGACATGCTTAATACTCTTGGTACAATTTATGTACATAAACAACCTTCTAGTAGGTATCTGCAACCGGATTCCAGGCAATGGCGATAAGCAGGTGTCTTTCAACGATTCTCTGTTTAATTGCAACTCACCGAGTATAACTACCTACCAACATCTTTTACTGTTTTATGTCATACAAACATTTATGAGAAACCATATGCAGCAGTGTAGCCGTGAGCTGTGATTAGAGAATGCATTTTAAAAAAGCATGGTTCATTAGCGTAGCCCTTGCGCAATATGCATACGTATATATTTCCCTCTGATCGTAGAAACATAAGTTTCAGCCTTGCTGACAACAAGACGTGCGTTTTTTTATATACGACTTTCCCATTCCTATTCCTACAACTACAGAGATCTTATTAAGCTGGGGGTCAATTCTTGTGAAAAAGTGAAACAAAAATAGTTCACCCGTTCACCGAAATTTCGATTCTCGATCTACGAAAATGTGAAACAAAACTTTTAAAATTTTCATGTGATTAATTTTTTTTCGCGTCCTCATTTTTGCAAGTGAAAGTTTGAAAACTGAGAACCTAATAATAGGCCTGGTTTTTTTTACCTTCGAACTCAGCAAAGCAAAGAAAAGTAAAATTTTCAGCACGCAATTACAACAGTTTCACTTATTGAACGAGAATCGCTTTTTAGTACCGAGTGAATTGAAAAAAATGAAAGCACTATGCAAAAGCGAATGTGAACATGATTTATTCGATTCACTTTTACACAGAACCAGAACTGACCCTCTGGATGCTACAGATGACAGCTTAAAATATTAGGAATGGATATTGTCATACCTGTACATCGACAGGAGAGCTGTCATCAAATTTCGGCTTGAAATATATTTAGGTTTATTCAAGTACTTTCCAGGTACTAAAAATCTGTCAAACTCAAAAAAATGAGCAAATCTCTCTCGGAGATCTGAAAATACACTCCAAAGTACGTATGGATAGACTTCGAGCTACTTTAAGTCACTTACATCTTTGACGTCTAATCCACATCACAAATAAATATGTAACCTACCGTTTTGCAGTAAATGAAACGTTCTGCGAGAACATTCGACCACCACCGAATTTTCTTTTTTTTTCTTTCTTTACAGATTTTATTTTTGTGCGCAATTGATTTTTAAGACGGATTTTTAATTTGTTTCTTGTCAACTTTGTCCATTTGGCATATTTATCAGTACTTGCCGGTTGAAATTCTCTGAGCTTTTTCGAGCCAAGAGAGGAACTTCTCCTTACTTATTATTTGGCTAATTTTCTCTTTTTGTGTCATCTTTGATGAGAACGTGTGATTGCGATCGAGTTATATCGATTATGATCGAGTTATATCGATTGCGATCGAGTTATATCGATTGCGTTCGATTTCAACCGCGTACGCGAATGAAAAATCAATAGGCAGACGTATAGGGCGTAGTTCAGGTTTGCAGCGGAGGTTCCGTTAAGATTTACTTCAGCATCCGAAATTTATGGAAACATTCACCATCGATGAAGTGATCTTCCGCCGTCGAATTCTATTTTCTTTTGTATTTTTTACAACAACTATACAAAATGACTTCCGGAAGTAACGAACGGACAATTATTTATTTATTTCGTATAACTGAGTGGTTCAATTAACTGACACTAAATATCACTCTCATTTGACATTTTTTAAATCAGAAATAGAAATGTTTTCAATTGTGTTTATTTCCATTTTACGTATCTATAATTATGGATAGAACATGCATGACACTTTAGGCGTCTGATTTGTGATCTCATTCATTAGCATTGACTGCGAACAAACGGATCTCTCTGTCCCGTGCAAAAGTGCTCGTGCATGATGTTATAAAGGCTGAATAAATTACTTTTATTTCACGCGCATTCGTTTGACACTCTATGCAATGACAGCTGTCAAAGGAGATATCAAAATTTGTTGTGTTTCAGTGTTCTACGTGCTAAACGGCAAAAACCGGGTTATCTTAAGTCGACTCGATTGATCTGGATCTGGACGAGATGTACCCTGAACGCAAATACTAGATTGGTTGGTAACGTCAGCACATATACGAACTCTCAACCTTGTACTCAGTCACGAAATTCTTGACTAGATTCATCGGTTAAGAAAAACTGAGTTTTCTTTCCCCAAACCCTTTGTGATGCGCGTCAACCTTTAGCTCGATGACAACGAGCCGGGAGTCAACAAATTACCATAAAAGTTCTTACATAATAAAAGAAATGTAAATGCGAACAAGTCGCAATTAATTCACCACATGCCCAGCACTGCTCAACCTCCCAGCTTAAAGCCTTTCAAACTTGTTTGTATAGAGTACTACCTGCTTCCGCGACAATTATAAATAGCTTAACTTGCGAGCCTAGGGGCTCCATTTTATTCAATTGCCGGGAATCCGCATCTCAGGCAGCAACTAATGTTCATAAAGTCACTCGCACATCTAAATAAATTCACTCTACGTATACATATGAATGAGCGGTCGTGCAGCTCTTAAGAGACCTTCACAAGGTTCGCAAACACCTCTTTAATAGCTAAATCTATGCTTACTTATGTTTACCACTCGCAAGATCTGGCCATTTAGAACTTTAAACGAAGAAGTACCAGCATGTGAAGGAGAGGAACGCCGAGTGCCCACAAGATACCACCACGGTAGTCATTCGAAATGTTTTACACACATCTTTTGAACGAGGAGATCTCAATTTGCATATAGAGTTCAGCAGCAAGTGCGAATGCCAGCGAACGAGCCAATGTTGATAGTGTTGTGGTAGAAACAAGACCAAAGAGTCATAAAACGTAAATTGAATGCCAAACACGTATCAAGATCGAGGCAAAGTTACAAAGACCCCACACTTCCTCTAAACATTCGCGGCCTTCTTTTCGCCTGTGCATTTTTAGGGTCAACTCACTGGTTCATGACAAAGTTACAGTCGCATACCATCCACTGACACTTTATACTAGTCGCACAAGTGTTTCAACAAAGTTGCAGTTTCATTAAATAATCAATCTGTATTATGACATCAAGTACTTGTATGAGCATTCACAAAAGCCTGCGTTTGTTTTCGGTAATCTGGCACCTGACACTAATTCTTAATAAAGTTCTGCGTCGTTCAGCATGCAAAGCGAGCCTCGATTTACCTGTTATGGACTTTATTAACCATTACTTGAAGGAAGAGACATCACGCAGCCACGAAGACATTGTTTAAGGCCAGAGCGCAGAGCTTAAGCCGCGCACAACTATTCGCGCGCTAAAAATAGAGACGTACGAAACTGTGTTCGAGGCCTCAATCTCAATCCACTCCTATACTTGATAAATTGGGTTTTCTGTCACGTAAACGTATAAATAGGAATTTATTGCGTGTTTTTCAAAGTAGATTTTATTCTTGCTCCGTTTCTGTGGCAGAGTGCCGGCCTTTGAAGGTCAAGTTTGATACACAAAAAACTACACAAGTCGACAGCCTATAGCGATATTTTGTTTGCAAAAACTATAGACTATATGATCTCACAATGCAAACACTTGATAGTATATCATGTAGAAAAGATAAGTAGAACATTCATCAGATCAAACAGACTCACCCTCAAAATTAGGAAATTACCTTCGCGCTAATCGCAGTTGGCTTTTTCCCGTGTTTGCATATGACTACACAAACTTTGCTGCTTATTCACCGAACTTCAAACAAAACTGGTCTTTCCCCAAATGGTCGCAGGTGGAAAGGTGGATACGTTTATAGAGCAGAACAAATGGGTCAATCAACTCTTGACAAATTTGACAAGCGTATACATTCCGGGACCGTAATACATGAACGCTGAACCATAGAGAAGGTGCGTTCCATTAAAAATCCTCTTTAAACCTTTTCTCTTTGGTTGCGTTGTTAATCTCCCTCCCTTCGGCAATGCCAAATATCTGTCTTTATATCTCTAATGATGTCATGTGATAAAAATTCAATGGAGTCGTACACTCGGACACAGATTTATTGCAGGTTTCTTTTTTTACATTTTCTTTTTGTTTTCGTTAACAATCGGACGACCCTAAAACAAAATAAAAACAAAAAAGTCAGACAACGAAAATAAGATAATTGACGTGAATATCCCAGACTTTGAAGCATCATCTTGGGATCATCATTGAAAGGAATTCGAATTTGAATTGAACCTCTTGAGAGGTTTATTATTATTATTATTTTTATCTTAATTCAGCTCCTTTGGCGAAATACACACATAGACCTACATTAGCGTGAGCATGAGCACACTTTCTTGCCGGGATGTTTGACATGGGTGGATAGCACATCACTCTTGCTAAAATAATGACACAGAGCACGCTGCTCAAAGCAGCATTTGAGCAACACATAAATGGTTGTGAGACCATAAAAATAGTTACTTCCAAATAAATAGCAACAAATATCCGGCAGAAAAAAACGCCGGCTTTTCAGAACAAATGGGGTTTCAGTCAGTTTCGTGCCAGATGTCAGTTTAGCTTCGATGTTGACGCAGTTACTTACAGTTACTTTCCACAAAAAAAAAAACACCACGAAAACTACTTCCAATCTTTGTGTTGTTGAAACAAACACACCTTTTGCAATATTCAGCAAATTCAGCTGAACAACTGACCGAACAGAAGTCACAACTTTAATACCATGTTCCCACCAACGTGATTTAGCCAAAGTGATTTATAAATCACGAAAGGCGTCTCCACCGAACTCTAAGTGATTTAGTGTGACATTTTTGTCGACTTTGACATTAGGTGTCCAACACCAGATAGTTAGTGTTTTGTTGTTCTTTCTGTTTTTTGCCATACCTGCCAAGAATAAAACAATTTTTCATAAATAAAAAATATCAAAAACTCAACGAAACACGAACAAAATTAGAAAATAGAACTTGAAATAATTTTTTTGACAGTTTCTCTTTCTTTTTTGTTTGCTGAATAAAGTGCTGAAGTTAAGAACAGGTATGTTCGATTTTATTTTGTGTGGATTTGCGATGACAGATACGTAATTAAAATTTAAACACGTATAAATCACGTAATTATAAATCACGAAAATGTATGATTTAGCTAAATCAAGTTGATTTAGCAAAATCACGTTGGTGGGAACATAGTATAAGTCACACTTAATTGATGGGCTAACATTATTTTTAAATGCTCTGAATTCGTTTTATTTTTTAATTAATGCTATCGAAATTTGTAACTAAAATTGTTTACACAGAAGAAAACACGGTTTTCGGAATCACCTTCGGATAGCTGATTCCGTTTTGACGTCATTGGTGAGATTAAGGTTAAAAATTCCTCGAAAATTGTACCCCTTCGGTAACCGTTGTGTCGTCCTCCAGTACACATTTTTATATATTTTAAAATTGATTGATCTGTTTGTGGATTTGTTGAAACATCAACCTAACACTACTCAAAGTGCTTACAGGAGCAACATTAAGTTTTAAAAAAGGGAGTAGATTGTTGTAGCAGATTGTTGTACTTCGAAGAAATGAAACTAGTACACAAAGTATTGTATAGTAGACAAAAACTTGTGTATGCAATATTTAATGTTCTCAAAACTGAAAATAAAAAAAAAATCCGCTGTACCCCAAATACCAATGTCAAACTAAAATTCGAAAATGCATCGCACTTATTGGCCTTTTGAAAGCAAATTGAGAAAAGGTGGAAAACCCCTGGTGTTGTTAATGCGCAGTATGATAATCAAATCTCGTGATCAAATCCATTCATCGCTTGATTTATTTGGGTTTTCAATACTGTCGTAGGTAAATCCCCTTTGCATAAACATTATGACTGAACTAGATACAAATTAATGAATCTATTACATTGATAGAATTTGGCCTGGATAAATCATATGACCGGTTCTTCTGATGACGTTTATGGAGCTAAAAAAATTCTGAAGGAGTTGGCATTTCGATCTCAAAAACTATAAATATTTTGTGGAACTTAAATTAAGCAACAAACCATCAAAACGTCAATCTTACGGCAAAGTATATGAAAAATGAACATTCAGTAGAAATGGTTTGAACCACTTGTTAAGTGTCAATTTTTTTGCAAAGTTTGATTTACTAGTTTAATGGGTTTAAAAATATTTTGAAAATATGACAAAAATGGCAATGGGCCATTTTCAAAAATTTAGTTATCTTAAGTCGACTAGATTAGTCTGGACTAGATGTTTCCGATATCCTGAATGCAAAAATAAGTCGGGAACGTCACTTCTTCTACGTCAGCCACACGAACTGGCAACTTAGTACTCAGTCACGAATTTATTGACTAGATTTTTCGGCTATTCCTCCATACGCGTCAACTGAAACACCTGACTGATCTAAGGCAATCAGAGATACATCAAGTCAGCCAACTGTCAGTCTTACTAAAATAGATATTTAAACGTCCCAGTGGTTAGTGTGCTGGGCTACTGGGCGGGGGTTCTCAGGTTCGATCGCCGAACAAACACAAATTACATTTTAAGGTTTTTTTCCATTCGCAAACGTCTGAATGTCATGAAAGTTCATCTCAATTAGCTGTTCGGACTTGGCGTAAAATTGTAGGTCCCATTCCATTTATCTGGAAAAATGAAAAACTCACACAAAACGAACGGTTGTGAGAAGCTAAGCCTAGGGTACACAAACCTGTTCCGCCAACAGTTTTTTTTTTTGTTTGTTTTTGTCAATTGGAGATCTGCGAACTTACTAAACTTGAAATTGTCCATTCGGATTTTCCTCCGTCACTACACAATACAATCAGAGCGTAAGGAAAATTCTGAAAGTAATTTTTCTCATTTTTTTCACTCGCAACCTATTACTCAACATTATCTTCTGCAGAAAGGTTTTTGACAAAGAACAAGTACTTGCTATCCCTTTCCGCGACATCACCCCCTCAATAGATAAAAGTAACCGCGGCCATTTATCGCCGCAAACGGGAAGATACCGAACCGACGGCAATGTACCCGCTACCCGCATTGCCGATCATATACTACGACGTCTAATCCCAATAGGGAGAGAGAGAGACATTTCTTAAATACCATGCCAGCCCACCTCGCTCCGCAGGTAAACATGAATATCTTTGGCCAAAAGTAGATATACGTACGACGTACGACCAGACTATATCGTATGCATTTGGTTTTTGTTTTGTTTTGGTTTGTTTTTGTTTCCCCATTGATTTGTTATTTTTTCGCTCTTAACAAAAAGGAACACTTTAAGACCTAATTTTAGTCAGTCGAGTTTAAAGCGCGTTATTGACCACAAGTCTCTCCTCTCATACACCAGGCGATAGCACCGCATGACCATCGCGTTACGCGACCATTCGTTGTTATTTGAATCTCAAAATAAAACCAACTATAGTTACACTAATATAGAACGGTTTTGATTTTTATTTAGTTACTTGTTCAACAAAAACAAAAAACCAGTGCGAGTGAAAACGTGAAAAGTTAGCTGGAAAAAGGTGCGCGCATTCGCACATTGTTCCCAACACATTTGGTTTTGAAATTATTGCAGCGTTTGAAACTTTTCAAGTGCTTTGGACCTTTTCTCAGGGTCTCTCATACCAGACAGTTTCGCGGTCAAATTGTGTTTTGCTTTCCCATAGTTCTACCTCATTACAGCAACACAAATTATGCAATTGCTGTACTGAGTTACAAGAAAAAAAAAATCAAAGTCACGACTAACGAAATAGAAAGTGTTATACGACTGCGCGGGATAAATTGTTTTTTTATTTTAAATAGTTGCTAATTTGGAATTGCTTTATTGTGGGAGCCAATTGCCAAAGTGGAACTGTAATGTGTTAATCAAAGAAAAACACCTTTGCATAAGTTCATTATCAGGTAAATGATGACGGTAATCCATTGCACATACCTTTGAATAGATTCATTCAATTAAATTCGTTTTTAATGAACCGAGCTTGGGTCTTGGCCCTTGGGTCAGTGCTGCTTGGATAGTCCATAGACCTTGAGCAAGACAAGCAGATCAACTTTTTACTTCCGTCTAACCGGAAACTGACCCCCGACCATCAGCCACATCTAGTTCCAAGCGAGGGAAGTAGTTTAGTAACTTGATTTTTTTGTTTTGTTTTTATATTTTTTTTTGTTTTTTTTGCGCTTACTTTGGACGACATTTGCATACTTAGAACTGCGATGTGAACGAACTTTATCGACAGAAAAAAAAAAGTAGTCCAGACACTTTGACAGCTATTTTTGTTTGCCAACCTTTTATATACCAAATGTCAAGATGTGCTTAATGTCAATCAAATAACCACCAGCGGCCACGATTAGTTATTGTAAAAACAAGTTCACGAATTGGGCACGAGTCCTTATTATACATTTTTGTCTTATTTCCAGTGTTATTCACGATTTCGATTTCTGGTTTGAACGAGATTGAACTGATTTGGTTAAGAGAATGTGTGCGGATTGTCGTTGGGAGTAGATACGTACCTGAGTGCATTTTGTTTAATTTCTTGTTTGCATGCCGCAGAGTTCGTCCTAAAATATTCGCGGGCCGATAGATGGTAGGTTAATTAAATGTTGACTCTACAATCACGATTAAATAATCGAGACGTCGAGTGTCGCATTCGCCGATGGCATTTAAAATACGTCCAGGTGGTTCTTCTCGTTAGAAGAATGTACGAGTATTAATAAACTTATTAATCTCACGCTAATGGGGTCTTTCGTGATGAGTGGGAGGTGTATTTCACAGATTCTGGTTACTAATCATTTTTGTTCTCGGTACAGTTTGGTTTCCAAACGCTCGGTTGCAAATAAAATAAAAGAAACAACTCAAGCCTTTTTGTGTGAGTATTCAATTTTTGGGACGACTGGAAGAGATCTACAATTTTATGCCAAGTCCAAACGGCTTCATGACATTTAGACTCTCGGTTTAGACATTCACGAGAGGTTGCGCAGTGAAAAAACCTTAAGATGTAACTTTTCGTAATTACGGCTCTGTTTAACAGTTTTTTCTCCGGGGATCGAACCTGCGGCCCCTCACTTAGAAGTCCAACACACTAACCACTAAGCCCCTCCGCCAAAAATTAACTTAAATGAACATGTGGACATGTTGGTTCAAAATGAAAATTTGTGTAACAAATTTTTAATCGCTGCACTTGAACTTAAAACTTTTATGGAATGTTGTGCAAATAAGCGTAAAATTTAGGCGAAAAAAGCGCGAATAGTTTTTGTGATTTCAAAGAAATGATCGCCGATCGTTGTCCGGTAACGTTGGCCACATCCCAAGTCCATTGAATCAAAATATACTGCAATAGGCAGCGGCATCAGTGCGATTGATACAGACGGCTTTAAACCATAAATGTTAAAGAACTGGAAAAAATGGCGGAATGGTTTGAGCCTTAGCAGGGTAAAAATAATGCCTTTAACATGCATCCCTTCTGATGCAGGCAGTAACATATTTTTACCCCCGTATTAATAAAGAAACGCTATCCGCTCTTTAACACGCGTTTTAGCTGACAGACGCATAGTGAACTGATCCGTTTATTAACTTTTCTCATTAATAAACATATACCATATCAATTTTAGCTATTCGCTCTTTGTCAGCTTGAACAGTGATGCCAACACGCATTATTATGCCTTTTAGCCATAATTCCGATGCTGAGGCATTAAGAATAGTTTTTTTTTTAGAAAAAAAGGCGTAATTTTTTTAGAATTGTTTTTTACAATCAATTTATACAAATACGTTTTGAATTTGGTAAATCTAAATTAAAGTCGCACCACTAATTTCCATTTATTTACCATTAAATTATCAATTTGAAACCCAAACCTTGGATTAAAAAGGTCAAAAAGGTTTATTTACCAATCGATAGACCTACATTCTGTTTTTAACTGTTTTAATCACCTTGTAGGTTTGTTTCCGTGCCTTTGTATAACATGCAATTCTTTTCTTTTTTACCAAAAAGGCATAATTTTTTGTTGCAAATGCATAATTTTCTTTGATTTTATGCATAAAAACTTTGATTGGGGTTGGCATCACTGCGCACGACAGCACTTCACGGAATTGTACTAAACATTCCAGTACATCTGTCATATTTCGTCTTTTATGCAGTTGTCTTCCTCAGAGAGTTATGTATTATAGTATTCACCGATTTTCTTTCAGATTCTCTTCCAGACTTCAGATTTTACGCGTTAATCGAATCGTTAATGTCATGTTAAGCAATCGAGACCTCATCAGATGATTTTTATTGTCAGCCTATATTTTATATTTAATTATTTAAAATATGCACTTAAGTGTATTTATAAATATTCGCTACCTAATAATAAACAAAAATTAATCTCTCGTTGTTCGCAAATTTCATGTAACACCGAAAAGGAATCGAGATTTTCCAAAGGCCCTTTCTGTGCTGAAATTTTATCCGCTCTCTAAACGCGGATTCGGCGAGTTGAGTTATCTGCTCGTTATTTCATGGCAATATTATTTATTATTTATTAATACAAATTTTAAGTTAACATGATTGTGTGTTAGCGCAAATTCGATACTGCTCGGCGTTATTAATGCGGAGGTTAAAGTTTAAAATGTTGTAACGAACAGCTGCGACATTCATTCAGTACTAAATAGCTAGCAAACGTCAAATACAATGTAAAAAGTTGACGTTACTGCTGTGTTAATGGTTGATGATAACTTTTACGGAGCATTTACTAATATGCAGCGGTATGCAATTGTCCATTGATCAAAAAGGTATTGAGCCTTACGAATAATCATTTTTAACCTTCACACTCCCAAATGTCAACTTAAGGTTTTTTTTTCCATACATACAGAGGTTTTGCATACCTCTCGCGAACGTCTGAAAAACATCCTAACTGTCTATGAAAGAGCTTCTCAATTCGCCGTTTGGACTCGGCATAAAATTCCAGATCTCTTTCATTCGTCCCAAAAATGAAAAACTCACACAAAACGAATGGTTGTGCGAATAGAGGTCTACCGTCCTGTTGCGCCAACTATTTTTTTTAACCTTTACACTAAATATTTTGTAGGAAAACTTCGCCATTCGAAAAATTTAGCCTGGACAATAAAAATGATTATTAGCGGATTGCAAAAATAAAGAGGAAGCAGCGCATCGTTGTTTCAAAAACTCCACTATATATCTTAGGCTCTTGCCATTCGACTGACATATGTCAGTCAATAGAAAAAACACATGGGAATAGCCACTTCGAACATCTTATTCTTCTTAAACTAAATTAAAACACAAATTTTACTCTATTTCTATTCAAGCAAACAATGTTACTACCTAACAACTGGAATGAATAACAAAGTTGTGGTCAGCTTGCACTGTATAGTGCAATGACATTTTGCATAAGCAATCTGTAAGTAACAGCGTTCTAAAGAATTTCGCTTTTATGTAGGCATACACTTGTGGTTTTACTGTGCGGTCACTCATGCTACGCGTTGCAATACCAATTACCTCACAGCCCTTTAAAGTTTAAACGCTTTTCCCAACTTGATTGCATATGAGTTCTTTCACTTTAGCACTACGTAACTCGCTTATTACGTTTTCCGTTCGCATACAAAAAGGTTTGACCTTTACCTACTGATTCTTTAAATTTATTACACCTCGTACGGCGTGAGCCCACATTCAAAGCCCAAAATAACAACAAATTACATAAATAACTCCACTGAAAGGCAACCGAACAACCCGCACTGAAAAACAACCTGTAAGGAGAGCAAACTCTTTCTGTATCGACAGAGGTGATCATGAGAAATAAATTCAAAACAGGTCCGTGTGCAGGTTTGCAAACCGAAATTGACTTGCAAAATGTCACAATTGATCATTTGAATCACTGTTGTGTGTTGTGTCGCCTGAGAATGGCCAAATGGGTAGATCTTCGGCGCAACTTCACCACCTCCCTCCTCCAATTTGGAGAGCTTTCAGTGATACCAAACAAAACAAAACTTTTTTTTCTTATTTTTTTTGAATAACTGCTTCTCTAAACTTAGACGCATAGCACCACCATCATCATGAGTGCAACTATTGTGTATTCCGTCTGTAAGCGACTCAACTGGTGGCAAATAGGTATCTTCAAAAAGCGACAAGAGTGCCCACATTTACTGCATCATTTATGTTTAAGGTTTTTCGTATTGTTATTGCAGACGCTGTGGTCTTTTCGGGTCTTGTTAGTAGTATACTAACTTTTTCTTCGGTTAGCTTCGACAGGTTAGCTTCACCCAGCTGAGCCAGTCTGTATAGGCAGTCTCTGTATAGCTTGCAATAGCAACGACGACGTTTTGCGACGAGAGCAAAAAAAAAACAAAAAAGCTAAAGCTCTTACTGTGTTAATAATATTAAACTAAAGTGTGGTACAGACGATATATGGGTTTTTATTAAAAACGCCGCTTTCAGTTTCATTTCAGTCGTCGTCGTCTCGTTGGCCATATGCGATAATCGCGCGGACCGAGATTTGTAACCCATTCTTCGTTTTTTTTTACCTCTCAGTGGAGACTTTGTCTTCTTTTTCTCCTTGTAACTTTTTATGAATTAAATTTTAAGTCTCCAGGTGTGTATTTTCGAGTGTCAAAGAGTGTAACTCTCGATTAATGTTCATCTTCGAGTGTTGTTAACTGTGCAGTGCCATTAAAAGATACGAAATATTATTTTCTCTTGAGCTCTACCTACCCGTGAGCATTGTGTGCGAGCGAGGTGGTGTAAAATTAATGTTGATGTAACTTAAGTGCTCAACTAAGTACATTCACTTGAGTGACTGATAAATTTCTGTTTGCTGGATTGTAGGATTTACAACATACAAACATTCACTTGAAACGCGTAATCGCAGCAGAAATAAAAAAATATAAAAAGAAACAATTAAAAAAAAGGCAAGTTCATTTTGCATTCGCAACAACAATCTAAAAAAAAGGGCAGCAATTTATTTTATTGACACACTCAATTAGCATGACGTTGACAGCACAATATCGGTGATAATTGATCATAGTCCTATTATTTTCGGTTAATAAATTTAATTACGATTGGGTAGCAAATTTTGAATTACTTTTGTTACTTTTCGAATATTATACACACCGCTGATCCAATTTACTATGCTTGGGATAAATCGTGCGGTATTGTTGCATAGTTTTATGGCAAATCAATTATTAATTTGATTAAATTATAATCAAGTGGAGCAGTAGGAAAACTATTGTTTATTTTTTTTACATAACTCTTTGGTTTTGTGTCGAGGTGTATTTTCCTTCCCGGTTAGTCGTAAGTGCTGCGCACGTCTGTTTTGTTGTCTTGTATTTTTTTTTTTTTTGTTTAAAGAGTCTGTTCAGTGTTTGCCTTTGAAGGAATAGAGTGAACTTGAACAGTTTATTGAGTCGCCATGTGTTAGACTGTTTTTTTTGTTTTTACAAACTGTTTGTTGTACAAATAATGAATGAATTGGTCTTTTATTTAGTGTGAGTAAATCGTAAACGATATTAAAAATTCTTACACCAACTCTCAAGCGAATGCTCGTTCGTTTTAATCCGCATTTGACTTTGCCACTTATTGACAAATTAAACAATATCTACGGTTGATTATAAGCTAATAAAATGCTTAAAGACCGATCTACGGCGGGAATTTTGATTGTAACTGGGCACCATTTAATTGATAGCTTATGCAGAACCTGTGTATATGACTTGTGAAGTAAACTTGACCGATTGCAGTTGAGATAAGAAAATCTTCTTTCTCATTGGGATATTCGGCTAAAACTATTTTAAGAAGACGAGCTCCTTACTGTTCTGAAGCTGTATAAAAAACTGCACCAAACTACCAAGACTTCTGAGAGGAACGCATTTTAAGAAAATAAATATTTTACCAAAACAAACAAAGAGTTTAGCTTAGAATAAAAGTCACATAAATTAATCCTTTTTCCCCTTTTTACCCAACCCAAAAAAACACCCGAAAAAATAAATGTCCGGAGGAAGATTTTCTACTTTTGCGAAAAATTATTATTTAAATAACAAGCAAATAATTTATCCGACAAGCGGAGCTTGACAGTTTAATACCTGTCAAAGTATTCGAATTTTGAAAGTTTCATTTGGAGTGTGCAGAGTTTCCTAATTAAGTGCTTTCCTGTTCATAGGCCGTAAGCGAACTCTAGGCCTAACTAATTATCAATAATTTGATGTGAAAAATTGCGTCACTGTAAGATTAGTACAATTTTTTTACTGGACTGGAAATTAGTACTAGTTCGGCGCTTTACGTCTGTGTAATGTGTGGTACTATGGTGGTGTAGATATTATATTCACGGGTGTTTTATTTTCTGAATTAATTCAGAAACAAAGAATTATATTTCATAAATACTTGTGAAATCCAAAGTAAAGTAAAAATAAAAAGTTAATAAAATGCAAATTAACAATAAAAATTACAAACTAACTTTCTTAGTCCGGTTTTTATATACAACGACTACAATTTTGGACAACTTCAATCACATCAGTTATTGTAAAGGGTTTTCCAATGAGAGGTGTTATTGTGAAAGACCCGCTATTTCGGTAGCTGTCACTTTTGAAGCTTTTATTCTTTGACATTTAACAAGTAGAAACTACGCCATTACTAAAAATGGAACGATACACGCTTCAACAACGCATTGAAATTATTAAAATTCACTACAAAAATGGTGAAAATCTTGCAGTCACTGTTCGCAAAACTAAATTGGTGGAATACAGAAATTGGTGGAAAAATCCGAGCTGTTGGGACAAGTTAGTGATGTGATGTATAAAGCGCGTGCACGTCGCTCAAGAACAACTGAGAATATTGCTGCTGTAGCCCAAAGTGTTGAAGAAAACCCAGGTTTGTCCATTCCTCGTCGTTCTTTGGAATTGGGCATTCCACAAACGTCATTACACCGTATTTTGCATAAAGACTTGGGTCTACCTTCCTCTTTATTATGAAATAAACATCCGATCATTTATCTCCAAAAATGGTAATTTTCTTTGAATACCAAATTAACACCTCTTATTGGAAAACCCTTTATAAGTTTGTGGAATTACAATTTTTTTCATAACAGATTCTTGCTTTGCGTGGCAGTATAAATAAACCCGGTATATTAGCATGCAGTTCGAGACTCACATTTAGGTAGAACTTTCAATAGAAAAGCAAACAGCCTGCAAAAATTGTTGGTAGGTTGTGCTGGCAGACTTTATCAAACGTCAACCTAGCCGTCAAAAAAAAAAATGCAAAAGTGAAACATGGTCCGGCAACACTTTACAATTTAAGCTAAATTCTTTTGTTAATTCACAAACAAAGCAAAACAAAAGCACACATTCCTAAACCGGAAAATTAAAGGGATGCCCAATACTAAATAGCTGTGTGACTGAAAGGAACAGCATTACCTGACACGCGAAAATACGTGACACGTATTTTGTTCGTCCATGTTGTTTACGTAGTAGAAATTATGGAAAAGTTCTGCATATTGATATTTTTATAGCAATGGCTTCAGAAATGTAGCTTTCCAACAAAACAAAATGACTTCCGGAAATGATGAACGGACAATTCTTTGTTTATTTCGTATAATAATTGATTGATGATTAAGTTGGTTAAATTAATACTGAAACTAATTATCACCCTCATTTGGCATGTTTTAAATCAGTAATGGAAACGTTTTCAAGTGAATGCAGAAATTTTGGTCGCTGGAACTTGCATTTATTTCCAATTTACTATAATTATGGGTAGAACATCCATGACACTTTAGACGTCTGATTTGGGATCTCATTCTTACGCCTTTATTAGCATTGACTGCGGATAAACCGATCTCTCTGCAAAAATGCTCGTGTGTGATATTCCAAATGTATTATTAGGCAATAAAAATTAACGGATCAATTTATATTGACTATCTTATGGGCTCAGTGATCACTATACTGAGTGTAGGTTCAGCGCCCGGAAAAAAATGCTTCCTATAATTTGTCCCAAAAATTAAAAAAAACTTACACAAAAGGCCTATGATCACAAAAATTGTTGCAAAACAATGGTCTTTTCGGCTACAATGCGGGTGGTATGAATAATATGTAGCAATTGCTTTTACTCAAAAGTAAAGTCAAAATCGAATAATTTTCTTGCGTGGTATTCGACTGGGCTTCTTCCAATTCGCTCTCAGATTTGAGATTTCGTGTGTCTACTCGAACATAAAAACGTCATTTGCTTCTTTTTTTTTGTTGATATTCGTGCGATTTCCATTCACTGGTTTAATTTTGTATCAAAACATTCGAAATTTGCACAGATTGATTTATAATCAATTAATCTAATTATAATCGAAATAAATAATTAACAAAAATAGATCCACCAGAGGCAATGCGTTTCTTTGCAGTTAAAAGAATCCACGAAAACGTAAACAAATTACAATAGCTGTCAAACTCAAATTCATTTGTATTGGCAAATCTGAAGTAACCATGAGAAAAAAACAGATACCGCAATGACCTAGAGCAGAAAAAGTGTTCTTTGAGTTCCCAATTGAATACCACATAAGTTTCGTCAACTCCAATGTTTGATATGTTCGAAAAGCGACGCCTCTTACCTTTTACTCCGATCATAATGAATAAAACGTGTCAGACAAAAAGCAATTGCTAAGAAAATTCCAAACCTGCTATTTTGCTGACTCAGGCCTTTTGCTAAATATTTTTTACGCACGTTTTCCATAAAACAATAAAAGCCTTGTGAGGTTTCACTGTTTTGTTAATGAATAGTTGAGTTACATTTCGTTTGTGCAGGAAAACCAACAAAATAAAGGTGCGATAAGTTGGCACATTACACACACATATCGCTTGTAAAAAAAAAGGCAATTTTTGCTTCAGTTCACGCGTCGAAGTGTGGTTTAATGTTGAAACAGAATAAACATTCTTAAGACATATTGGAGATCCGGATTTTTGGGTTAACATAGTTCTTCTATGAATAATTGACTTGTGTGTCAAAAATGCTGCAAAAAAGCCGATAATCAGATACAATTGCCAGCATCTGAAGAAGAAATGAAACCTTACCAAACTATTGGGCACACACAATTCATGTTTCCAGGTGCAATTGCAGCCATGGACTTCACTCATTCGATAAATCTGTATTGTGGCTACTCTTCTTTTCAAGAAACATGCAATTTTTTTTTTTTTTTGGAAATTGAAAGGGGGGTAAATGGAAGGGGCCCGCCTGCCTTTGTAAAAGTTAAGCATAAATTAAGCGAGTTTACAATCGAGTATCTTAATTATTCGGGAATCGATTTCGCACTTTCCACACCTAAGGCACTTTCTCGCACAAAATCTTGACCAATATCTTCGACTTCTATCACTTTCCTAACTATCACTGTCGAGCCTTTTCACTTTGAGGCCTTCTAATCAATTACGTGGTGAATATTTTTAGATGATTCTCTATTCAGTTCCGTAAACATTTGGCTAATTTTCATGTGTCTAAATTAAATACTACTTACTTTTATGACAGTCTAATTTGAAAAATAATACTTCATTCTGACAAGGTAATGAACTCAATTAATCATAATCAGAAAAGTCTTCACTGCAAGCATGTCTGTCAAATCTAAATCAACCGTCGACGTCATCGTACGTGTCATGCGTCAACAACCAAACTAGGTACATTTACTTTCAACCTAGAACCTACAATCGTAGGTCATTCAGCTCTCTAAATAAATAACAACAAATGAACGAGAAATCATTGCTCAAACGATAGCTGAATAAAAAAAGAAAACAACGAATCACCTACGTTGATAATGATTATACCATTATAGTAATGATATCAATAAACACATTTTCTATTTATATTCACACAAAGCTGTTAACATATAAATCATACTGATTTCCTGCTTATGCCTCTGTGTGGAAAAGCGGTTCCTCTATCTTTGGCCTAGCCAAGACCACACGAGACACTGCGTCATTTGCATACGAATATATTTTGATGTACTCGTATCGACATCCTTAAGCTGCGTAGACCTTTAAAATGGCTCTTTGGTAATTTCGAAAGCATGTGACCTTTGTGGGGGTTAAAACTTCAAACCCCTTCCATCTATCCTCGTCGCAATAACCAGTTGTTGTAATGAACTTTTCAACAAATTACCATACCTGCAAATCGTGGGAGAAAAATAGTCTCATTTTTTACACAGACCTCTAATATTGGTTGAATTTTGAATTTAGCCCCCAAAGTGGGCAAACGAACATGATTGTCTGATGAATTTAATAACAAATTTGCCTCTCAACAAAATGTTGAGTGAAGTAAGCTGTTAGTATAGTTCCGATTCGATTCTTGTTTTATTGCAAAACAAAAGAGCCAGTTAAGCCGGTTTTATTTTTACAGCGCCCCCATGTCTTGCTAATATAAACAGGGGCATCAAATCTATACAACCGCAATAAACTCCAGGAATGTATAAATCTTTTCAAGTGCGCACGAAAGTGAAATACACCTGACAGGCCGACTGTTAATTGGATGACGAAAGCGAGAAACACCAATTTGCTTAAATATTCAAATCGATGCGATGGATTTATTAATTTGAATAATTTCGCGGCGATCAACCGACTTGATGTGATTAGCTGAAGCTTACGAAATATTTTCACACAATGATTATTCATAATTTTCTTGTTTACTATATCATCTCTATGTTGAATTTGAATGGAAGTTTCCCTTTGCCTATGTGTGTAGTCTATCACCGCCGGAGTGCGAAAAACTGCAAAATCTATTAAAAACGATTCAAATACGAGTATGTGGAAGTAATTGTTCGCAATGGCAATTTCTTTGGAATTCTTCTTAGAACACTTTTATTCGACGGATAGAGTAATTGTGTTCTGGGAGGTGATTCAATAATCGGGAGATGGTTACAGTCCAGAGGGTTAGCATTACGACTTAAGGCGGACAAATGTGAAAAATGCTAGAAAAACAATCTTTCATATCAAATGTCAAATACCTAGTTAATCGCAGAATTAACCACGTACTAGCGAAAGCAGGGATATTCACGAAAATATTCAGTAAAAACGAGTCAAACTTAGCGTTGCCAATTAAGGACTTTTTTTCGCAGTATATTTTCTAAAAAAAAAAATGTAGTAGATTTTTTTTCAAGCAAAACCAAAGTAAATAATAAAAACCGAAAACAATACAAAATTAATTAAAACGAGTATTTCCACAAAACAGAAAAATATCATTAATATTAATTAACAGAACAAAAAAAAAACATACACACATGACTCATGCGATCAGATAAGAAATTCAACTTTCCGAAAAGTTTTGTTATGTTTTCTGCTAAAAGGGAAACATTTTGTCGATCTAGATGTGCATACTACAGCGTACTACAAAAATGCAGTAGAATTAAATTTGTTGGTAGTAGATTTAAATTTCGAAAAATAATTCACTAGATCTGTTGCAATTACAGCAAAGTGTCTTCCTTAAGGGACACAGTATGGATTTTCATTTAAAAACGTAAAAGCCTCTGGCTAAATGATAGAAATTTACAACCCCAACTGTCAGATTTTGTATAAAGAATAGTTTACGCAGACCTTTTAACTTTCCGTGATGATTTAGGCTCGGAAATCAATCTCGGAAAGTTACGCAAACTTTCAAAAATGTCAAAATTGTGTTTCTGTTATTTTTAAACGTAATCAAGAAGTCTCGGGTATATTTTTTTTTTGTTCCTATAAAAGTAACCCATTTACTGCCGATTTCTTTAAGATCAAGCATTATCTTTCGAAAACTTAGTTTGACAAAAGCCTTTCGATTTGACAGTCGATTTGTGCAACTTACACAAATAAACGAAACAAGCGAATATTCGTAGTTTCTAACATTTCATTCACATGAAAACTTTTTTTAGTCGCAGGATCAGTTTCATTGTTCGAGCGAATTTTTCATTCGTTGGTTTATGGATCGCGACTGTGTGGATTCTGAATAAAGTGTGACAGTTGGCGGCGAAAATTTTCAATTCGCGAGAAAATTGCTGTTATTGTAAATTTAGATGTTTAAATTGAATCTAATTTTTCATTCGTTGGTTTGTGGATCGCGACTGTGTGGATTCTGAATAAAGTGTGACAGTTGGCGGCGAAAATTTTCAATTCGCGAGAAAATTGCTGTTATTGATGTTAATTAAATACAATGCTTTAGTGGTAGAAGAAATAGCAATTTTCAATTCATAAATTCAATCATTTTGATTTGTTCGCAATTTTTTTGCGCACTTAATCCTTAAGTTAATACACTTCATGATACTCGCAGCTCAGGGAATTTATGTCTTGGGTCTTGCCCTTACCCTGAAAAGGTAAAGTTTTTTTTTTTTTTACATTTAATTTTGTCGTTTTGGAACCATGTTCTTTTGTTTGGAAATACTTATCACGGAAAAGGTGAACCTATAACGCTTTAAGCTGTTGAGATGTTGGCAGATCTTAGTTCTACACTTTTATTGAAGGAAGTTGTAGTAACTGTCAGATGAGCAGCCATAGCTTATAAAAACTGTTAAACTGTGCCCAACAACTATGGCTTAAAGCTATCTGAGATCCGAAAGATTTCGTTTTTTACATCGATTTTGATCTACTCCTCTACATTCAGGCAAGAATTTATAAAACATTTCCTCAGCCCTTTTAAACGAAAAACAGATTTATTTTGACATTTCTAACGACTTAAAGGCAAAAGTCTCCGTCAAAAATGTTGAAGAAGATCTTCAGATCAAGTGATAGCGACTAGTTTAAGGCAGATTTCCTATAAGGTTAACTCAATCAAACCCAGTTTGATGGCAGAGCTCAGGCAAATATTGAAGGAAACCACTGTGCAACTATTAAGAAAAGTTTCTACACGAACCTAGCTATATTTGATAGATATGATATACATGAATGCGATTTGAGGCCGTGCTAGTCTGTAAAGATCATTCTTGAATTGAATAATTAAAGTCCCACTTGATTAGACTGATTTCTAACGATAACATACGATTAGGTGCAAGTGAAGACAGATTCCACTGCACTGACTAAAGTGCGATTATTCTCGAAACTCATTTCCCACGCTACATTTTCGCATAATCAAATCTACTGGCCAAAGGCTAGCTTTCAAGGCATTCACCAGATTGCCAATCACACCATTTCCCCCTGAGACTAATTTCAATGCGAACTGGCAGAGGTGTGAACTGTTGATATTGTTCTTATGTAATCCGACCATAATGTAAAACTAATGACACTCAATTCAGATCTTTTTTTACCTCACCATTTTGTTTTTATTTTATCTACGCTATTGCATTATTTCAGTGCAGATACTTTGTGTTGTGGTTCATCAATTTACAGCAGCTACTGTATTCACTGACCTCGGTCTATATAGTGGACATGTAATCTATTGACTTTAAATTTAAAGTGCTACACGCAGACATTTGTGTCAGACATAGTGTTTCTATAACATAAAGACGAAAAGTACATTATTGCAGTATAATTTAAATAACTTTCAACCAGAGACAGAAAGATATCCAGCAAGACTGTCTTTTATGCTACTGCTGCAGGCTCATTAGTTTTCTTTTATCTATTTTTAACCAACGCGAAGCTGGCTGGTCAAGGTCAGTACGCGATTATGTTAGGTGTTTCATGCTTTGATATTTGATTACCCGCTTCTTCGCATTGCGATTGTGAATGGAATGGAATACCGCTTTGTGAAATCTGCCTCTATCTACGGACCACAGCTATTCCGCTTTGGACTTAAGACAAATGAAACTAATGAATATTTAATATTTAACTGATTGAACTGGTAGTCAGGCAGGCCAGCGGCAAACAGGCCAACCAAATAAGCAAGTGGGCTACAACCCGGTTACAACTGGCTTTAAATCTCTTACCATTTCTTCATTGGTGGTGGGTGTGTGTGTGTGTGTGCGTGTGTCTTTTTTCACTATCGATGGATGTATTTAGCAGCACTGTGGCAGTGGCCACATGTAACAGGAACACGATGTCTGAAGTCTGCGATCTGGCCTACAACACTCTTGGCATGTTGCTCTGTTGAGCTTTTGTGAATTTTGACCTCATTGAGAAATCGCCAGTTTGACCACCGTCGCCTGAGGGGTGGCGGTTTTGCGGTTTAAATTAATTGCAAAGAAAGAAAGAAATAAAAAACCATGAAAGAGGCTTGTCACCTCAAATAAGCACGCATAGACGTGTGCTTGCGATGTCTTATTGCCACTATATTGCAATGTTGGCTATTCTTCCCCTCCAGTTGATAAAATGTCTTGCAAATAGCTTAAAAAAATGGTTAATTTGCAAGCGTTTAGCATCTGCGACTTGGTTATTGCTGTTGCTGGTCGCTGAAAGGGTTCATAAATTGCGTTTATTATACAGAGTGGCTTGTGTAAGAGACAGCCGACGGTTAACAAGCACAACTCTTGATGGATAATTGTCAAATATCACAGACAGACGGGTTATATAATACTTGATCTAGATTTTACATACACCCAGTGCGAGATGAAGCAATTGGAGTCCGAAGACCGCACTATTAGGCCGGTCGATGTTTTTACAAGACTTTAAACAGGCTTGAATTTTATTTACTAAAAGCATCAAACAGAAACGAAAGGTCAACTATGGAAGATGCAGTCTTTTGATGACATTCTTTGCGTTCTTTGTCAGGTAGTGTCGCACTCCCTGTCGACCTATAACCTCTGGACGCCCGGCGCGGTGTCATTATACTGCTACAAATGGAAAACAATTTGTAAACCTCTTATAGAAAGTTGGTGTTTCTTTCGGAGGACCCTGGATCCCACTACAAACTTCGACAAAAAGTACTATGTCCCATTTGCAAAAGATGACTTTGAAAAGTCTGGTTTGAAGTCGACTCCTCATAGTTAACCCTTTTGACAAGTTTTATAGGTTTCGCTTGTCCCATCAGTTATGCAAATTTTCAAATTTTGCGCCATAAAAATAATGCATGCCCGAACTAAAGGGTGATTTTTTAGCTGGTTTGGTTTTGGCAACACCGGTTTTGACAGCTGACGTGTGTTAAGTACCTTGTGTCACTGTCAAACAGCTTCAGTTTGGTTTGCAATTTAACCATGGATCGTCTTACAAATGAACAAGGCTTGCAAATTATTGAATTTTACTATCAAAATTCGTGCTCGGTTCGAAATGTTCATCGCGCGCTGCTTCCATTTTATGATCGGCATTCTCGACCTTCTGAGCAGTCTATTCGGAAGATTGTGACCAAATTTCGCACCAAATTTACTTTGTTGGACATTAAACCACCAACACGTTTACGTACTGTGCGTAGTGAAGAAAATATTGCGGCCGTATCAGCTAGTGTGACAGAAGACCGCGAAATGTCGATTCGGCGCCGTTCCCAGCAGTTAGGCCTTTGTTACAGCACTACGTGGAAAATTTTGCGGAAGGATTTGGGCGTAAAGCCTTTTAAGATACAGCTGGTGCAAGAACTAAAGCCAGCCGACCTACCACAACGCCGAATTTTTGGTGAATGGGCTCTTTGAAAGCTGGCCGAGGATCCGCTTTTTTATCGAAAAATTGTGTTCAGCGATGAGGCTCATTTTTGGTTGAATGGGTACGTAAATAAGCAAAATTGCCGCATTTGGAGTGAAGATCAGCCAGAAGCATTGCAACAGCTACCAATGCATCCCGAAAAAGCCACTGTTTGGTGCGGTTTATGGGCCGGCGGCATTATTGGGCCATATTTCTTCAAAGATGATGCGAATCGCAGCGTTACTGTCAATGGTGAACGCTACCGAGCGATGATAACAAACTTTTTTTTTGCCCGAAATGGAAGTTCTTGACTTGCATGATATGTGGTTTCAACAAGACGGTGCCACATGCCACACAGCACGCGAAACAATGGCGCAATTGCGAGGCGAGTTTGGTGAACAGTTAATTTCACGTTTCGGGCCGGTCAATTGGCCGCCTAGATCTTGCGATTTGACACCATTAGATTATTTTTTGTGGGGGTATGCCAAGGCTAATGTGTATAGGGACAAGCCCGCTTCGATTGACGCACTGGAAGCCAACATCCATGCATTCATTTGTGAGATACCGGCCGATATGTGTTAAAGAGTATGCCAAAATTGGACTCAGCGGATGGGCTACCTGAGACGCAGCCGCGGTCAACATTTGCATGAAATTATCTTTAAACATTAAATTGCAAGGTTCAAACTATCGATTCAAATAAATATTTCATTCATTTTTTCGAATTTTTTGTGTTTTTTTTTTAAAAAAAGTTCTAAACCTCTTAAAAAATCACCCTTTATAAAAAAAAACATTCCTCTCATACAGCACGAAATAATAATTTTCCAATTCTTCAATTTCAGATATAAGGCGATACGATGTCAACGTAAATCCCCGTTCAAGCGATTACCAATTCCACACTCAAACCTATAGAAAAGCAAAAATTTACTACAAGAAAACTACAAAACCAGACTAACAATGGTTCTCAAAAGCTGTTCAACTTTAGCCTTAAAAATTGCGCTGCTTGCATTCCTGTTAAACAGAGTCGAAGCCATTCCCGACTACGCATCCTCAGAAGATGGCCAACTGTACACAGCTGACATACATGATGACCCCGACTTTATAGATCCCTCACAATTGCAACAAGAAGTCGACGAGGAGGAGATGCGCATTAAAAGTCTTGAAAATGCGCGCACGGCCTATTACGATTCACAGGAAGACACCACCGACACAATGATGGCCGATACCGAAGAGGATCCGACTAATAGAATATCGCGCACCACAATGGTGCCCGAATACATTCGAAGGCAAAAATCGTATCCACACGATACCGCAGCCGATGACAATATGTCGGCCAGTGCGGAGGAGGAACCCGAACCCGAAACCGACTTGGGTTACATGGAAATGGGACCGATGGAGCTGGAACAGAGAAACGAATCAACACCGCTCGCAATGAAGTCGAATGTTCTCTACACCGACACCGACAATAACCTGCGAGACATCCAACACCAACAGTTGGACAATTTTAACAGCAGCGTAGAGGAAGAATACTACGAAGATGCACCCGAAAGCATTGAGGAATTGTATCCGTCCAGCCTACTTGGCACCACAATAACAAACGCCCCAATAAAAACAACAACATCGCCGCCAATGAGAGTTTCCTCAGCTGCAACAACAATGCCGCTGACAACACAATCGGCGACTGCTGCAACGACAGCGGCAACAACGACAACGAACCGGGCCAAGCAGGGCAAACAGATTCACATAGCACGTAGAAGGCTTCTGCCGCACGAACAATTACGCAACTACATAGAAGACGCTTACATCAGAATGCCATTGGCGGTGATTGTCGATCCATCGCCAGAGTCCCTCGAAAAGACGAAGGCGCTTTGGCGAGATGCGCTCAGATCAAATATTGCCATTAAGATTGTCTTGGTCGCGCTGAATGCTTCAGGTAAGACTAAGAATATTATATGACCACACTTGTGGCGTGTGCGCTCGCGCATATACGCACACGGCTTTGATTTATGTTTAGATTTTGAATTTCCAATTAAGTCATTGGGGTCAATTAGAAACTAGTTTGTGGATATACTATGTACATCTTGATCGAAGGACAGGTAAATAAAATATTGTTTGCACGTCTGAAGATGGAGAGATGTACCAACAGTCGCGTCCGTCCGTCCATCGTCATCGTCATCGTCATCGCCATTTGGATCAAGTGCACTGATCTCTCTCTCTTTCTCTCTTACACTCGCCGCCGTCTTGTCAGTCACTCTAGGTGAGTGAAATATGAGCTTTTTTCTGTTAGCGGAATTCTCGATGAGTTTCAGAGCGTGCCAACATGTACACACACTTGTGGCTGTGTTTCCAGCAATACAATTTGCACCCCCCACACATTACGACTTTGACCATGCTTAACGATTATGTGTGCTCCTCTTTTTGCTTCATTGGCACTCAAGTTGATAACTCGAGTTATGTGCTCGAAGAGTGGCAATAAAATGTCTTCAAATTCGAATGGTTTAATGGCGTTCACATTGAATGCCACTGTTGGTTTTCATGGCGTCTATTAGAACACTGAATGGGTAGTGAGTTGAAGGATTATGCGCATTTGATAATGTGCAGATGAGTTCGCCTGTTTACGTCCACCATAAGCCCAAAAAATTTGTTATTTTTCAGTAACCTGTTGGTATTTCGCAGTCTCGCAGTAATAAATAATAGTCACCTGCTATTTCCGTTGGATGCCCAATTTTTGCTTACAAACCTGATGTGGTTTGAGTCATGGTTTCAGAACGGTCATTCTTATAACATTATACAACAATTTGACTGTAAGTTTGTTTTATGAAACACCTACCTCAGCAAAGCAAAATAGACAAATGGTCGATAGGATAGTATACCCGGACTCAGTTGGTTCGAATCACTTGGTCAAAAGGTCTAAAATCATTTTGTGATAAACTGTTATAAACTAATACATTTGGTTTATATTGCTATTGACATCAAAACGCCATTACCATTTGAACAATCCCCAAAGTAGTGCTTTCCATATCACAAAGTTGTCGTCAACATGAATTAGAAATTCACTCTTGTTTGGGATACCTAGTGTGATTGACACAGAAGACAAAAACTGTCAAGCCGAGTGTACCTTTCTAAAACAAAAAATCATCAAAACAGACCGTAAGGCACATTGAACGCAACAAGTCCATGGGGCTTACCAATAACCATTTTGAACCTTCAGCATAGGTATATATTTTGTAGGTCACAATGTGCAATTTTCTTTGGAACTTTTCGCCATTGTGAGTTCGAAAAATTTAGCTTGGATACTAAAACTGATTAAGTATTAGTATCGCGAAATGGGCCTTACCAATAGACATTTTTAGTTTCGACATTACATTTTAGTAGTTCACAGTGGCAATATTTTCCATATTATTTTGTTTTTGTGAGCTTCCGTAAATTTAAAGTCGAGAACAAAAATTGTTATTAGTATGGCGCAATAAGTCGTATGAATTAAAACTAGCATTTGATTTGAGTAGAAGGTTGTAGCAAAGTAAAACCACTTTGAATAAAATTTACTTTGCTATAGTAAGTTCGAAAATTCGTACATAGCTTTTAGTGCGCTGCGTTATGCCATGTTCCCACCGAACTGAAATCGCGGGGTTTCGATGAACTTTTACCGAAACCTTGTAAGTCGTTCCCACCTATTTGAAGTGAGTTCATAAGCTGTCTTCCTCCGCGAGCGTCTATAATTCTTTTTTTCATACCGCTTTGCCATGATCTTTAACTAAAAACAAATTACATTTAAAAAAATTATAAATATTTCTCTTGAAAATATTTTTTTATGATTCAGATTCTTTTCTTATTTTTTTGATTGTCACAATTGTTTTGGCGTTTAATATTTCGACATCAATAAATTAACACATAAACCAAAGTTCACGCTGCAAGCTTTTTTGGTTTGATAACCTCCAACGGACGGATGAACTCAGAGGGGTTTCAAATAGGTTTCGCTGAAAACCCGAGGTTTCGAAACCTCAAAAATGTATGCCAAAACCTCGGAGGTTTGGAAAAAGTTTACAATACCTCGTGGTTTCATTTGGTGGGAAGATGGCATAATTGTCTTGCAATTCCTGTCAATCCGGATCAGTAAATTTTAAATTTCCCGTGATAAGGTTAGTACTCTGCTCTAGCTAAATTTTCGCTCCCATACAAAATTCTCTCCAAAATTTAGCTGACCTAAACTTAAGCCAACCCATTTAGCTGAGTGGTACGCGGCTCGAGCTAAACAATCAAACTTTCGTTTCAGAATGTACTTCATGTGTCTGTCAAAATTTAGCGTGCCCATTTAATAGTTCGGCACATTTTCTCAAGCTAAATTGTGGTACATCGTTGTGTATTTGTTGTTCTGTTGCGGAAAAGTATGCAAGGATGAGCTTTTTGATATATATCAGATATTGTTGAAATAAGATATAATTAAATTTTTGAAGGAAGTTTTGTCAAAGAACAGCTGTTTTCTCTGACACTTATACACGGTGTACTCTATGTCAAAATTTAGCTAGGACTTTAGCTGATGTTTGGAGAGAAAAGTTGAAGACCAGATAAAATTTAGTTTAGCTCGAGCAGCGTACTACGCTATAGTCTAAAGATTTTTTTTTTTTTTTTTTAAAGGTAACCTGTGAACCAAATTGAAAAAAATCAAACTAAACTTCCAATTGCACCTGGAAATATGAATTTTGTTTGTCCAATAGATTTGTGACGTTTCATATTCTATTATGGTACGAGAAATTGTATCCGATCGGAAATATTTTTGAAACACAAGTCAATTAGTTATAGAAGAACTATGTTAACCTTCAAATTCGGATCTTCTACATATCTTAAAAATGTTTATTCTGTCTTAACAATTTCATCTAACCAAATAGTCCACACGTCAAATGAAACAATGGTTGCCGTTTTATTCACGAAAGTTATGTATGTGGTTATGTGCCAACTTATCGCAGCACAAACAAAAATTGCCTTAACTATTCGTAAACAAAACAGCGAAACCTCATAAGGCTTGTATTGTTTGATGCAGAATGTGCGTACAAAATATTTAACAAAAGGTCTGAGTCAGGACAGTAGGAGACTTTGAAATTTCGTAGACATAGCTTTTTGTCTGACACGTTTTATTCATAACGATCTGAGTAAAAGGTAAGAGGCGCCGCTTTTCGAACATATAAAAAGTTGGAGGTAACTGAAATAAGTTTTTATTTTGACATTTCCCTTGAGTAAAAGTAATTCCTACGTTTTATTCATACCACTCAGTAAAGGATCCTAGGCCTCTCACGAACTTTCTGCAACCCTTGTACTTTATACCGAACGCGAAGAATGTCATCCAATTCCGAAAGTACACTTTGAACTATTGATTAAAAAAAACTCCAACGTATATTAATTGGGAGGTAAATCACTTCACTTCAATCAATCTTGCGGATTTTCGATAAGAAACGAATTTATTTCTTAGTTCGTGACCAAGCTATCACAGTGTTTCCTTTATTTCATTGATATGTTTTGTGTATGTGTACATTGGACCACTCACCAAACTGGTTGCAATTTTATCAGATCAGTGGTTCATGTTTGTGTCGAACATACTCGTTAAACAAAAATCCAAAGTCAAATTTGACTTGCAAATTGCGCCATTTTCGTTTGTTCTTGTTTATTTCTTGAAATTTTATAGATCTCTGTTAAAATGTTCAACGAAAAAAAAATATTTAAATAGCAGAGATTCGCTAAATAAACTAATATCAATCACAAAAAAAAAAACAGAAAAAAAGAACGCCACACAGTTAAATTCAAAATGTAATATTAATTTTAATTAATAGCTACGAGTTTCAGTTTTTAAATTCAGCACAAATATACATTATGGAAATATTTGTTAGTAATTTTATTTGCGCAATATAAGCCGCCGCGTCACACCAAAAACACAATACAATGAAGCAATGAATTTCACTTGATGCATACGAACGCACTAAGTTTAGCAGCCGATCAAATATCTCCGACTTAAACGAGGCCACAAAATTTAATTCTATTGAAAGATCATTTCTTATCGCTTTCATTCAGAATAAAATTTCAGACAAGAAATTAAAGCATACCTAACGAGTCAGGGGAGCGGAGCGTATAACCCGCGGGCTTTAAAGTGTTTTCCAGTGGAAATAACGTACAGTTGAGGGTTATTTTCTGGTACAAAAACTGTGTCTTAACCACCTTGAACTAGGTAGCTATGCGGTTTATTTGTAATTCCCGTCAAATGTTTAAACTATAATCCGGTAGTAGTAGATACGTATTTAAGAAAAAAAAAATATGCGAGCGATTTCAGCAAACAATTCACAAGTACACGTCAGAACTGGCTGTCAAAATATCTATTTCGGTTTTTAAATGGGCGCATGAAAAAATCTAGTTCTTAAGTCGACTAGATGTAACCTGAACGCGAAAACTAGATTAGTTCGTAACGTCACTTTTCCTACGTCAGTCACATATACGAATTGTCAACTTAGTACTCAATCACGCGATTCTTGGCTAGATTCGTCGGCAAACTTTCCATAAACGTCAAATTAAAAAGTTATTCATGTGCCCAATCTATTCCAATCAACACTGAGACACATCAAGTCGGCCAACTGTTAAACTAAAAGTAAACTAGATGATTGAACGTCCCACAATTTGTGCGTCGTCTTTGGAATGAATGTTGTCAACCTCTGACAAGCGATAAGTCGTAATCATAGCTTTTGATTTGTCATATTTCAACAGTTGAGCGTTATTTGTTTTTACTGATGTCTTAAAAATGTTTTTTTTTTTTAAGGCGGCCACACAGCGTACAGCTTTAACAATACACGCCAATTTTTAGCCGGACTTGACAGCATCAAGGAGAGTTCGAGTGGTAATGCATTTATTGGAGTTGTTCACGCATCCGAACTTGTACCATACGATAGTGCTGTGTTTATATCGACAGCATCAATTCCAGCGCACACTGAATTGGTTCAGGATGCCGCCATAACGCTGCTCAAGAAACGTATAAGGGTTTGTTTAATAAAACCCAGTCCAACATGTAAAAATGTGAACGAAATTGTTGTCTCTTTAATTTCCAGCTCTACTTAGTGTGGTACGGAGAGCGCTCCGAAACTGAGAACGAGACTCAAGAAGCCGTCGGAGGAATACTAGGAGAAGTGGCCATCCGATCGGGTGGAGAGATTCTGCATGTGGTCGGAAATGAAACTTCCCAGGAACTAGAAGGGAATCCTGTAAGTACATTCTAGGCACGAAAATAGTTACAGGAACTGCGTAAAACAACTACTTACCTAGCAATTATCAGCTGTGTTAAGAGGGGGCACAGTGTCCCAACGCCGGTATGACAGCATTCGAAGTGCATGACATATCAAAGCGCTTGTAATTATTACAAAGCAGTCTTACATCACAACCACTCTTCCGAGATCACACATGGAGAGAGGATAATTTATTTAACAACGCACTTAGAATCCACTGCATGGCACTTTTACTTTTCTGTCTCCAGCACCCTTCACTTGTAGTGTTGCAAGCTATGGCAATCCGCAGGTCTACGAAGCGTACAGACACTGACGGAACAATGCAATGCGTTTTCTTCTCGTAACTGGATCATGTGAAACATGATGAGATGTAACATGAGACATTCGCATTGCATGTGCAGAGAGCTGCTTTTTAGGACACCGCTGTTCTAATTGTTTTCAAATTGTTTCTTTACAGCTAACATTGGTCGCTGACGCCTACCAGGGATCACAAGAAATCGATATACCAGTGGATACGACGCTGTCTAGTTTGCATGTGAAAATCGACTCAATGATGAGAACAGCGACATTGGAAACTCCAAATGGTGGTTAGTTAAACAAACTAAAACAGAAATATTTTACAACAAAAATAGCGAATACAAATAACCATTTATTATAAACGAAACTATCCTTGATCTCCTTAAAAAAACAAAACAAAAATAAACAACAATAAAATCGGGCTTCTATCACTTCCTAGCCTGTCCCACTGTTTTCCGCTTAAAATCACAAACATAAAAACAAACACACACACACTCAAATTCCACACAATCTGTAAAATAATAATGTATTTTGTTACATGTATGATTTAACAAAAGAAACTATTTTTAATGAATGTTTAGTCTATAAGAGCATTTTTTTTTAATTAATATTATTTATTACTTCTACTATGCACTTATGTATGTACTATACATATGTATATGTCAATGTAAACAGTAAGTTAAAAACTTAGCAATACCAAGCAACAACACCAATCGAATCCAGATAATTTGTTTCACAAAAAAAAATTATAATGATACAGTTTTGTCCTTTTATTTTGTACATGTACTTTTTGTTTGTAAAAATTAAGAAAACAAAACAAAACTTATTTAATTAACCGTAGTACAAACCAATTAATAATAATTATTAATAAAGTATGCTGAAAATGAGTATTGTTTCAGCGCGAGGAAATTATAAATATAATTCTAGTTGATGTATGTGTGTATTTTTATTAACCCCAACAACTAATTAGCAACAACAATTGTATTGTCCTTTGTCCTATTGATGTTTATGTAAGTATTTTCTATTCGTTGTAAATCTTGTTCTGACTTTTGTTTTCTGTGTTTGTTCTGTGCAAATACCTTCAATTTAAGTAACGCACTGGGAATCTAAACAATACTAACAGAAACTAAACGGACGTTTAGCCCTACGAATAGGGCAACATTTAAGCGAAACAAAATGTGTACTAGATACTGGGGGATACTGCAACTGGGAATGCTTGTTTAGGTTAAGGTTGTCTAAAGCAAATATAATTTTAATCGCCAATAAAGAACAGCTCCGCTTACAAATACCACATGTACGCAGTTGCCCAGAGCAACGACAGTCAGATCAATTTTAATCTGCTATCAGATCATTACTAATAGTGTTTGGTGGGATTGTCATATTCTTATTTTAGACCAATAAATCACCGCTCACTGCAGCACGTAGATAATACCACCAGACTTGGCAGTAGCTAATTGGTTCGAAGGTTCCCATGGATAAAATGAAAAGCTTAGCAATAACCAAGAATATCTGTTAATATAAACTCCCAGATTTAAAAATATGCCATAAATATTCAAAACAATTCTCCGTTATGTCATAGAAGGCATCAAATCTTTATATCCACTTCTACTTCTACTCAAATAAGTGCGCAACAAAAATAGAATGTTAGTTAAAATGCTAAAGTACAACTTGAAATGTGAATCGCATTATTATTATTATTATTATTATGAACGTGTGCAAATTATAAAAAGGCGTTGATGGGCATTTCCCAGTAATTCCTTTATGTTCATTTTAAAAATTGTGACAATTTTTGTTGTTTTCTATTTTATTCAAGTCCATTTAACATTCAAGTGCTAACGACAATCAGACCATTCATTTTATTGTGCCATCACGTATTGGGATGGTCGTATAACAAATATTTGTCTTATATATATAATTGTTTGGTAATATTAAATAAAAATATTTTATTTTGCCAGAGGCACGAGGCTTTCGTCAGAATCTTTGCTCACAACCCAGATTTTTAATTTATTATAAGCAAATAATTTATTCTGCTAAACAACTTAATTTAGATTCATAATAAATAAACATATTTTCTTGATTGAAAATATTTAAATTGCTCCAGAGCTGCAGTTTATTTTTAATTGCTGCTCAAAGCCATCACATACAGCAGAAGTTTAGGCTTTCTAATTTGAATTGAAAATTACTTGCCTGGGGGCTTTCCACTAGTAGTGATTTTGTTTACACCGACATAAGAAGTTCTGACTGTATTACAAGGGACCTATTACTGGTCTAAGTTTGCTGGCTGTTTAGCTGGCAGTTAATTTAACCTAACCTAACCTATAACCTCGGTTTTAATTGAGCCGCCCTGAGCCTTTGTTTGTTTGTGGGAAAACAAGAGTTTGTTGGCTCAAGAGGTATATTAAAGAGATGTTTCATGTTCCGCATTAGAATATCCTAACCATTTCATGACCAAAAACAAACATAAAGTGATTTGTGCAGATCGGTTTCCGTTTTTCTAAAGCTGATTCCTTACTTAATACGTATACATATAAGGGAAATAACATTTTTTTTGTAGAGCAGTAGAATCAACTTTTATCTGATTGCCTGCACAGTCGAGGTCGTCAGAGTCACCTCAATCATTTAGTTTATTGGTTTTAATACGAGGCTAATGGAGAATTCTAGTTCTAGAATTAATGTTACGAGTTCATAGTGCAGACTATGGCCTTAGCGAACTAAGAAAACGGGTTCTACAAAATATTTATATGATGGAGTCAAGATTATGTAAACAAAGCAAACGTGGAGATACCAATTGCGAGACATATTTAGCACACCGTGCGTTTAGCCTAGAACGGCACCTTGGCAAAGCCACCGTAACTTATAAGAATAGACCACAAAAAAATGCATAATCAGCGCTTGAGTTCGTTCTTGACCCCCAACTTAGCAGTAGACTTTATTAAGTGATTTGTTAAGCAAATTTTAGGCTGTTCATGGGGCCGTTTCAATTTTTTTTTTAGTATTTTTTTCTCGTGTAGTTGCAGTATTCGTGTAAAGACAGTGTATGCACACCTCGGCATAAAGCACCATCATACGATTCTATTGATTATACGAAACATTTTCTTTGTTAATCTACGCATTCATAAATTGAAATTGATTTTCGAAAGATTGACAAAAATGACACAAATTTTCAATCAATCAGTCTCACTCGTTGGAAAATATGGAAAAACTGTTAGAGCTGTAGTTTTAGGAGGAATTGTGAAATACAAATGCAAATGCAACAGCTTGTTAAACCCTGCGGAGAATAAATGAATTCCTCAACAGGGAATAATTTGTTTTAAGTATGTAGATTCGTCGACACGTAGGGCACATGCAGCTCTGCTTAAGAAGGTTGTTCTAACGAATCTCGTGTTCTCTGCATTGAGGGTACAGTACCCCACGGCTTACTTTATGAAATTCTAACACCTCTACTTGAATGTATCAATGCAGAAGCTGTTAAAGACCACTCGAATCTATATATTCACATTTCCATCGCAACGACTGGAGAATTAAACGCATGGCCTAGTTCGTAGTGGCGCAGATTCAAATGGGCCCATCTGGTAAATGATCGCTCTCCCAGGGATCGCGATGGGCCCACTAAGGTGCCGAGTGTCTTGTGACGGTTTTCCTCACAATCCTGCGTTTAACCTAACCTGAAAATGAACCCGGATAAAGGAGAAATACAAATACAAGTAAATAAAAATGAAGGTGATCCGAACTTGATAAGCCAAACTTAGACCAAATAGATAAATGCCGTCACAACCTGTTAGGCTAGAAGATGTAAATCTAAGCATGTCAAACAAACAAAATAAGTAGTGGCTCCCTTCATGAAAAGTGCACGCAACTTGCCATCCAACTATCCCAAACTTTGGCGCGTAAAGGACTCCACTGTATCCAAATCCTTTCTTTCTATTTATTTGTTTTTCTTGGTAGACCACTCTAGATAAAAGACAAGTGCTATCTATACAAATGCTTCTAAAGTACATCGTGCATTAGATTTATTATCCAAATCAAACATCAACAGATAAAAGAAGAAAAAAAAACAAAGCACATTGTTCAAAAATAACAACGTTAGGTCAGTATTTGAAAGATAAGCATCTGCAGCCATGGTGGACCTTGTCCTCGACCTTGAATCAGTGACTAATATATCGTTCCACCACCACGTCATATTTGGCGTGTGTACTCTGCCGAGATAATTGCTGTTCGGTGTGGCTGTTGTATTTTGTTTATCGTAGTAGCTACAACACATCGGATGTTTGAAAACTTCTACATATTCCAGAAGAAGTGAATCCACTTTGGATGCGTGAATTGCATTGCTATGCTAAATGTTGTTATGACTCTCCCAGAATGATTTGTTATCTTCATGCGCAACAGACAATACACCGACACCGAAAACAATTCCCGATATTCCTGACCTAAATTTATGTTTCATATAAACTCTCACTGCGTACAGTTATTAACAATGAATAAAGAAATTGCAATCAATTGGAATCCAAAATGCAAACCTTTTTATAGAGATTTCACTTCCCGAAGAAAATTAGAAAAGTGAAATTTTGGGATTTCCTCTCTGCGTACACCAAAGTTCTACTTCTTTCCTTTTCTATTGCACCATTAATTAGCTCGCACTTTTAAATTTCACTTTAATTATGGTAGATATTCAACAAAAAATTTATGTATTAAATAATATTGCCAATTTGCCTCGGGTGATTATTTTCAGTAGCCGTTTTTGCTTTTTCTTTTATTTTTTTAATTCCTGTGATGTTATTCGAATCGAATGCCAAACACAAATCAGCTGTGAACGACAAGCTGTATTTTATGTTATAAATGGACTGCGCGAAAACTGTTATACATACACATGAATGAGTAATGCCTCGCTTACACTTTTGTTTTTTTGTTGTTTTATTTTTTATAGAAATCAATTTGAAAAAGTTGGTAAAGTTTAAATCTAGATTATCACCGTCGAATGAAGGTCAACTAGATGCATTTGTTCCACTAAATAAAGTGTTGAAGTCAACGAAATTCGTATTAAAACTTGTGCCGCAGAAATTAGACGAGAAATACAATGTTTTTATACGAGCCGACCGGAAAGCTGATATTTTTTTAGGTAAGTTAAATGAAATTGATACTGTCCGAAAGGAAAACTAAACAGATACTGAACAAAAACTAGTAAAAAATTCTTTCTGGGACCAAGAAATATTTTTAATTTTAGTTCTACTGATAAGGAGTTAAATTAATTTGATAACATTTCCACCCAATTTGAATAACGTAAGTATGTGGCGGGTAGTGGTTTGCATCAACCAAACGATTCGGGAGATGGTTTTTCTAAGTGGAATTTGCTCATTGGGGTATAATCTTCATTACGAAATATATTTGGAGCTCGCAATGACAGGGAGAAAAGGTGAAAGGGGCTTGTTTACAAAATAAAAAAAAACTCTGCTTTGTTGTTGTCTTTATATTGATTTATATTATGTGTTTTTTTCCACAAACCTATAGACAGACTTATCAGATTTAAATAGGTAAACAACAATTGACCCTGAAAATAATGAGTGGCGAAAATAGACCAATTAAACCTTCTGGACGCCAACTGTTGCTCAAGCACACTATACGATATTTGAACGCACAAAAGAATGAAATGACGGCATGATCCTTATAAATGTTTATTCTATGAAGAAATTTTCTTGATTTCCATTCATTTCGTAATTTAAAATGTCTTTTACTGGTAGTTTCAGGGTTGGACAGAATATAAAATTGGCAGAGACTTCTTTCTCATTAACAAGTGTATCTTCTAGCTTATTGTGTATTTTATATTACTTAGCACGTTTAAGCTTAGCTATGGTCGTTGAGTTTAGGAGTAGATGGGCCACATTTGCTACGGCCACTAGTTGAAATATCCCTAACGACATCCTTGTCAATTCACAGATGACATGATAAGACGTTTGGATTTTTTCTACGTCAACGGAATGCATTATCCCCGAGGCGGCAGGGAACACATTATATCGACACATCAGAACCTCCGTTTCCCCGAGGAAACAACTGATCCGGATTCTGAAATATTTCCCAACACCCCAATAAGCCGCAAAAACAATACATATGTGTTTCAAGAGAAGCAAACAATTCTCACGAACAGCGTACTCAACCAGGGAATCACCAAAATTGACATGGGAATTCAGTCACAGGTACTTGTTGCACCTGGGATGTTGGCAAGCTTGCATTTCGAAGTAACAAATCTCCGAACGGAGCCCATATATCATAAGATTCAAGTGACCGATGAGCAGCGATTTCTAAGAAGTCTTTCACCACAGAGGTAAACACTGGGAGCTGAAAAATATCTGTTGATGTCACCTTTTTGGTAGTATTTTCCTTCCAGCCGGACAGACCGCAACGGTAACAGTGACAGTACTCATTCCTAACATAACACCCCAAGGAACCAAGGACATGATCAAGTTCATGTGTCAGGGCACAGGACAGGCTTCCCAATCAGTTGAACTTAGGGTTATCACGAGCATCGATGCGGAGGTAAGTTTATTCAATATAAAGACTTATTGCATGGCCAATGTGTATTGTTTTTTTAAGGATACAACACCTCCAAGTGTATCTTGGCAGTTTGGAACCAGATGTGACAACGTTCGTACTGATACGGCCTCCTGTTCGGAGAGGTACTGGACTATGGATATAGTTGCACAGGATTGGGAGACGGGACTACTGCGCCTCCAGGCCAAACCTGGTGGATTGATAAATCGCAACACTTTCACAGTTGGATCCATTGAAGCACTCCGAGCTACGTACTCTGCAAGTTGCTGCCAACCAAAATCAACGCTTATCGCTTATGATATTGCAGGCAATCAACGGACATACAATATAGATGTCCGCGATATCGTGCTGTCGGAAGCCTCCATAGCAGCGATTGTTTTGGGTGTTCTACTTTTAATTTTATTGATAGTTTTGATTGTTATTCTCTCCGTGTGGTGTTGTAGGCGAAGAAGGGCATCGCATGATCTACCTTCCTACAGATCGCACGCGGAGATCCGATAGATTTCGTGTTGCTTGTCCCAAAAAGTATGTAAAATAAGTTATATTAGGTTAGTTTAGTTTCTAAGGTGAGCGGGATCAAAATATTGCCAAATTAGCACTATAAGATTGAATAAAATTAAATTCATTTCTCCTGTTATGTAGTGTCGATCATATCTCATTATAGTGTTCTAATGATATGATAACTTTGTCGATGATAACAGACAGCGAGGTAACTAAGTAGGTACTTAAAGCATTATCTACAACTCCATACCGTATTCTCGGAATACGAAAGCAACAAGTGACATACGAAAACAAAAACTCCACTTACCTCGACTACTGACAACCGGCACTGGATGTAGGATTGGCGGACCTGCTGGCAGCAGAAGTGGTTTATTATGGAAATCATCGAACGTTAAGCCAGTTACAGAGGCACTTAACAACGGATTCTTTACAACTCGCGCTGGTGGTGCTGCCACAGAGGACGACGTGTCACCTTTCGATCTTTCTGACATCGTACCTTTTTCACCTATTTCAGAGTTTTCTTTTAAATAAACACTTAAGTTTTACCTTCAGTTGGTTTTTTAAGACTTTCCGTTTCTAATGTTATCACTGGTAATAATGATTTTTAGCCATAAATAGTTTTAAATGTAATTACAAAGTGAGCCGATAAAATAAAAGGAAAAAGAATATTTGCGATTTCGTTGTCTGACAGTTTAGATGTGACAGAACTTTTTTGAAGTCAGGAATGTTCAAAGAGGAATTGAGGCAAACTGTTATATTGTAACCTTCACCCATTTATTAATATATAACAATTAAATAAATCAGTGAAAATATTCCAAAAACAATTAATTTTCGAAATTTATTTTAGGGGAAAGAAAACAAGAGAGTATACCCTAGTTTGGAAGCAAATTAGCCTTTTCCGAAAGATATCCAAAATACGTATTTGATTGGGCTTCTAAGATTACAATTTTCTGCCCAATCAAACACATCTTCGCCGTGTTTTTATGCACTTGTTTAATTTTAAATTTAATCATTTGAAATTTGATATCAAAACGACGCGATGTGTTTCTTTACAGTTGAAAAATCGCTACTAGGTGTCAAACTCAAACGCGATTAATCTCAAGCAACTCTGAAAAACAATCTAGATTCGCAAAAGTGTCCTGAAATCGATAAAAAAAAAGAAAAAAAATACCTCGTTTCTCTCCAATCGTATACCATTTTATTATTATCCCGTTATTCGGAGATCGAACAAATTTCAAGCGTTAAATAACATTATCGGAAAATGGTAGGTAGGTTTGTTTGCTTGACTTCTTTATTCGAAAGACTCTGCAGCAGAGATGAACGATTTAAATGTTTTTACTGTCTGCATTCAAGAATCTAATTTCGTTTTCGATTTAGCATAAAGATCAATTTTTTAGAGAAAAAATATTTTTTTTTTTTTGATTGAGATTGCTTTTCATATTCGATTTGCCAAAAAAATCAATCCTTTTTTTGATCTGACTCTCTTTTGAGAAATCTCGTTTTTTTTTTTCAGATTTCACACATACTTTCCTTTATACCAATGTGTATGAGACACAGCTGGCGGTTACGAATTGTTTATGGTTGGAAAGATTGTTTTTTTAAATTAATTATTAATTTTTAAATCATTTCGGAATGAGATACTATAAATGTGTAAAAATCAATTGAAATAGATTTCCAGTGCAAGTGAAAAAAAAATTTTTTTGCGGCCAACTCAATACACACAATACAATTCGGATTTTATGTTCGATTTGGCAGCAGAAATCTGAAATATCAAATCAAAATCGGAAACGACATTTGCTCTGCACTTCTGCTGTGGAGACGGCCATTCACAAATTACAAAACAGAACAATTCTATATGTTTGACAGTTGACGTTTAATTGTGAGGTTAATTTTTGTTTTGGCGGAACAACCGGAACGCTGCGAACGCTTTTGGGAATCATCCAAAAGCAACTCATTTGTTTTTTGTGGCTTTTTATGTGATATATTTACAGTTTGTGTTAAGAAAAAAAATAGAATGGAAAATTTCACTCTGAGCTACCGAGAAGTCATACCAGATTTATCAACAGAAGATGATTGGAATGAGATCACTCTAAATACAGGTACCTACCAATTTGCAAATCAGTTTCTCACAATTCCTAACGTTTTGTGGATGCCCTAGGTGGTACCCAAAGTACACTCCAGGATATAAAAGTTACTGAAAAAGCTGGCGGCTATTGCTACAAAAATGCTGCTCAAAATCACATTCGCAATCGTTTTATATACTGGTAAGCTGCAACGCTAATATTTGACCATTTTATGGTGTGTTAATTATTTCTCCTGCAACAGGCGTACGTATCAGGATATTCTGGAACTATCAGAAATAAGTCTGGATTTCAATCTATACCACAGCAACGTACGCTATAAGTTTACAGATTCACCAGTGCTCTCATTAACAATAACTGAGCAGGAGGAATTTATCATAATTCTCGTCACAACGGTGTCTAGTCTACATCAAATCAAATATTCGCATCCAGATACTCTAGCTGGAAAACACGAAATCGCAGACACACAATCATTTTCAATATTTCGTGATGCTAATAGCAATTCAGCTCGCGATCCATCTACTTTCTATGTCATTGGACAGAACACGTTATCAAGTGAGTTGAAACTATTTAAAAGTAATAGTTCTCAATTTGACGGAATTCGTAGGTAACCCAGTTCCACATGCCGCTGCCAGCTTCCTATCGCCTAATGGGGAGGAGGCCTACTTTGCTCTGGCTTATCAGAATCAACTGATGCTGTATTTAATGAACTGCCACTCAGGCCAGACAGTGGTGCAGATTCTCAAAGAACATCACATAATGCCAAGGCTTTTTTCCAACTTGAAAGGGGCACTAACGTGAGTAGGATAACTTGCTGTAATATCATAGTCAAATAATTGCTGATATCGCAGTGGGAAATCGAACTCTTCGGACGCTGAATACGCCACGTCTTTAGTGTTTAACCACATCAAAGGGCATATCTTTCTTGCGGCTCTCTACCGAGATGATCAACTGCGAATGTGGTCAACAACGTCGCTGCAGAATATCTGCTCTATAAGTTGCATTCGTGAAGGCGCGGAATCACGAATGCAAGGACGTAAGTTAAGACCTCGCTATGTTTTCCTCGTCTATATTTATTCCACTATTCAGCTCAAACAAATGCTCTACGGAAGATCAACGAAACTACGCTGTGCGTCTTTCTGTCGCACTCAATGGGATCTGAATTCGTTTGCATAGATATCAATTCCGATGGACCATCTAACCACTATCTGACACGAAAGAAAATCATCTCGGCTCCGCAGTCTGATCTGGCTGACTTTGACGCAACTGAGTCTAGAATTTGGGCGCTCTGGTGCAACGCCGAAGGCGAATTCAGTATATCAAACTTTTGCCTCCAACGGGGAACTGGCATTAACTGGGTATCGGCCGCAATGGAACCACCACCAGATCGCTACTGTGTGGGTGTTGAGCATGGAATGGATCCACGCGAAGCATTTTGTTCGTATATTTTTCGAAAATTTGAAAGACCGGTCATCTGCAAAGCGCTTTTTGTAAGGATTTCGTTACCCAACCTTTTTCAATGTAATTATTATCTCCTTTTTGTTTGTTTTTTTAGATGTTCCGTCGGTCGAGTGTATGTTTTGACTTGAAAATGTCGATCGCAGCGCTCAAAGAGAAAGCGTGTCAAGCTGTAGAAGATGAAATCCTGAACGAAATCAAAGACTTTGATATCAGCGACGATGAGTACTTGGAAATATCAACACGGTTGTGGGAACGCTTTTACTCGTGCTGTGAACAGTACCACATCAAGGCCTGTCAGCCAATTGGCCTGTTGATTCTCGATCCCATTGATGCGATGTGCATTGTTAAGAAGAACACGTTCTCCATGCTGCGGCCATGTGAAACACTGGAGCATTTGATGGTTTCGGGAGAGAATGTCGAAGTGGAGAACGTGATCTCTGCACATTTTGCCACAAATGAACAGGTCGGCGAAGATTTGGTGAATTTAGTGGCCATACTGGCTCAGCTGGAGCAATGGCTTCCGGAGGACGTGAAGATGGATTTGGACAAGAAGCTTTATCAGTTGGAAATGCCCAACGTGCTGATCGCGAAGCTGGTTGATGACATTCTGGCGGGTGACCACGAAAAAGAGGTTAGACCTGAAGTTTTACGCCGCATCCGAGAGTGATAACTTGTCTCGTCATTTCAGATACTGCCCGGCAATTTTATAGTCACAATTCGGCAAAAAATCCAGGCGATTAGTGACATAAGATCACCGATGGCCCTACTCCTGGACAACCTCAGAATGGACAATGGCAGTCCGGAAAGCATGCAGACCAATGCCAGTAAGTACTATGCTAATAGATTCGTGTAATGCATCAAACGCCTTGGGTTAGATCTTACAGAGTCGTCCCGCTTCCTGATGTCTATCGGAGGCCTGTTTGGCAGTAACATTGGGATCTCACTGCTTTCGGAATCAGTGCGCCAAACATCCTTAATAAGGTTAGGACTTGACTTTTTGTAAAAGATGATTCCCCTAATCAGATGTTGTTTTTGGTTTCAGCTTCGCGTTGTGTCGAAATCTGCTGATTCTGCAACAGATTCTTATCGACACCTACTCTCTGCCGTGTGACATCCTGGAGACCATACGTTCGCAATTTATGCCGGATACTGTCCTTTTCTTGCAGTCGTACTACGTAATGGTGTGGATTTGCGAAACTCCAGTGAATTTGGCCGCTTGCTCCACAATGTAAGATGAACACTTGAAACTAAGAACTTGCACGAAAATAACTTTTACTATAGGCAAGGCAGCATTCAGCGTTTAAGTATGCTGCAATTCACCAATGGCGGTTCGAAAATGTATTTGCATGGGGGCAAGAATCACGCGGCTCCGCTTTTACGCATTTTTCTCAGCTCAAAGGGACTTCATACCGCTTTGGCTCTGTATGGAGAGGGATGTAAGTCGCTTGATAGTCCACAGTGGCAACAAACGCTGATTCCTTTGGCTAGAATAATCAGCCAGCTGATGTAAGTTGCCACAACTCAAATCTAGGTCTGTTATTGTTTAACTGTTGCCCCTTCTAGTTGGGCAGTTTCGTTTAATTTCACATTTGGAGAGTGGTTATTCAGCACCTGTCAGCACATAATAGTCGAAGACTATGTGCGTCTTTTGAACACTTGGTGCGAGTGGAATGTTTGCTCGAGTAAGTTGTTTTTGCAGCATTACATCAAGTCACACTAAACTCCCCTCTTGTAGGACAATTCATTCTGGCCGTGTCGCTGTTGGACAATGGCGAGACATACAAGGCCTATGATCTGTTTCTTCAATCGGCTAAGGGCGTTCTCAACGAGCCATTCATGAGCGAGAAAATGCTAAGGAATAGCGAAGAGGAACTAACACACAACCAGGCAATCGCTCAGTACTACCTCAAAGTCATACAACTGTTTGAGCAGCACAATGCGCTGGATCATATAATATCAATGGCCCAGGTGGCCATCGGCATCCTCGAGAAGAACGATCCGCAGCTGCCAATGTTCCAATCGATTGTGTTCAACAATCACCTGATGTTGGAGCACTATGAAGAGGCGTACCACTCACTCATTTACAACGCAGAACTATCGAGGCGAAAAGACTGCCTCAGGCAGTTGGTGGTCACTCTGTTCAATAGAAAGCGTTTGGATCTACTTATGCACTTCCCGTATGTGGGACTTCACGATGAATTTGAAAACATTGTGGAATCCCGAGCCAGATCACTGGCCATCGACGACAACGAGATCTATGACTTTCTGTACGCATTCCATGTGAACAATGGAAACATGCGCAAGGCGTCGTCCGTCATGTACGAACAGGCAATGCGTTTGCTGTTGGAAAGTGATTCTGTGGAGGCGATGAAAAAGCGCTGTTCCTGCCTGTTGGTTTGCATAAACTCGTTGTATCTGATTGACACACGATACAGGTGGATTGCGAAGCCGGTGATTGGCGACGATTATGCCAGCAGCCCGATAAACAATGAGAATATGGAAGTTGATGATGCCATTGGCAAAGAGCAAGTTGTTGTTCTCGAGATCAAAGACATTCGCAAAGAGCTTCTGCAAACCGAGTCGCTTATAGTGCTGTCAGGGAATCAAAAAGATCTTGTTTCATTCCTGCACGCGGATGCAATAGAACTGATTGTAATTCTAGCGAATAGTGGCCTTTTTACGCCAGCACTTAAATTGGCCAAAGGCTTTGGGCGTAGTGTTTTAACAATATTCGACAGCCTCACGGCAGCGTGTGTCCGGACAGCCGATGAAGCTCCGAACGAACCGTGGTCATGGTTGCAAAAAAATGATCTTGCAGGTAGAGGTAGAAGGTGTGCTTTCATCCCATATCTAAGTCCTGTGTTTTTTTCCAGATCTTCCACACAAAAGCAGTGCTGCTGACATGGCATGGTCGCTGTTGCAGAAACTGGTGGAGGACAACGAGGAGGACAATTCCACACTGATTCGGAAAAGTGTTGTCAACAAGCTGCTCAGTTTGAACGCCTTTGTTCCCCAGTGGCTGTATGCAGCTTATAAGGTAGGTAAACATTGCGACATTTTGTGTTGGACATAATTGAAAGGAAACAGTTGGGGCTCCCATGTGTATAAACGATTTAAATCTGAACGCATTTGCAGTAACTGATTTCGGTTTTTGCTGCTTAATTTTTTCACCCGGCCATTGTTTTGTTTCTTTTAGGCTGCCAACTCGTCCGAGCTTCTTCGATTATTCGTCAGCCACGGTCGTCTGCTTGAAGCAACGGAACTGGCTAAGGAAATTCTCTGGGCAATGCTTGGCGCGGGCAGTGAATATTTTGACTTTAAGCGACCGATCGCCGTCACCAATCGGGAGATGTGTCTGCCACTGAATTCGTTGGATCTCCTGCTGCATGGACTCAAACTCAATTCTAACGTTGATGTGGAATACAAGCAGGCTCACATTGAACTGGAAGAACTAGTTGAAACTTACATTGAAACCGCTACGCGTACATCGGAGAATAAAATCCAAATGGCCTACCAAATGGAAAGAGATCGTCAGATGCAGAGGACTTGAATAAAGTTATATATTTTTTTGAAAAACATTGACATTTTATTTAAGTTAACAAACAGCAGGATTAAAATTCATCCATCACAAGCGAATCAGATATGAATTGCTTGTAAATGTTCATGAAATGTGCGACAAAAGCCTCCAAGTGGAATATATGCTTGGAACCATTCTGCATGCGGTGTTCGTAGAGCGTTGCGAATTCGAGTGTTTTCGCCTTCAGCGACATGTCACAATTCTTAACTAGATTCTCAACGAGACCCTTGAAGATCATATCAGGCGGCACACCCTGTGCCAGCAATTCATACAGACGATCACGAATCTTTTCCAACTTCGCTGGGGTCTGCTCAAGGATTATTTGATTCGCTGTCTCCTTGAGAAATACCTGCCAATCAAGATCGACGATTTCCTGATTCGATGTAAACGGATACTGCTGAACTTTAGCCGCTTCGAGCATAAGAATCGCACGGCGAAGATTTCTCTCAGACTTTTCCGAAATGCGAACAGCAAGCTCAGCAGGTAGGCTAAGGCCTTCCTTCTTACAAGTACTCTGTAGAATGCTAACAATAGTATCCTGTGATGGTGCAGCCACGCGAATTCCTAAACATCTACTTCTAATAGCTGGAATAACACGGGAGGTTGAATTCACCGAGAGGATAATGCGACAAGTGGCAACATATTTCTCCATGGTGCGTCGAAGCGCGTGTTGTGCGTCTTTTGTAAGTTCATCAACTTCAGAGAGTACTATTACCTTAAATTCCCTTTGGCCGTGCGGATCGATTTGGTGTGTCTGAGCAACTTGCTTTATAAGGTCTATAACTACCACACGATCGTAAATGCCAGCATCGGAGGGGTTAACCTCCAAGTGATAATTACTACTAACAGTCATAACTTCCACCTTTCGATTCGATGGAGTTGTGAATGTCATTGTTTCATTTCGCAGACGCTCTACACCGGCACCATATAGCTCTCGCAAGAGGCACATTATGCGCGTTTTCTTGCCAGCACCCGAAGGTCCATAAAACATGAGATGTGGGAAATCTCCTTGTTGGCTGAGGTTGCGCAAGTGTTCCGCTTGATCCTAAAAAGAATGTTCTGTTAGACTTCAGTGTGGGATTAATATTTGGAGCAACTACCTTGTGATAATCCAGTTTGGACAGCTCTTTAGGCCGGTGCTTATCCACCCACAGAGACATTTCGATTTGTTTAATTGATTACAGAAATTTTATAATCAAATTCCTGTTTTAAACAATCGAAGTTCGAGATATCCCGCGAATTTCAAGCCGGCTGTTTCGATACGTCAAAAAAAAATAATGAAACAAAGCTTTTTCGGTAGAATTTCTCTATTACAAGAGGTTCGTTCGTTTTGTTGTCTTCTTTATCTGGGTACCTCTCTTGATGTTGCTGTCAAGATTTTTATCTATACGCTTTTGCAAATTTTTGAAACAAAAATTAAATACGAAAAATGCAAATGGATGCAGGATTTTTGAGTAAAGTGAATATGACGTTAATAGGCGTTTTTCTTTTTTAGTTCAGAGCACAACCTGAACTGTTATACAAAACGTTCGTGTTACTTTTTTAGCTCAGATACATCAGGGCTCAGATTTGTGTTTCTTTTTTCGATCTGAGCATTATCAGAGCGCGCTCGATGAGCTCAGAATAAATTGACTGAGCATGCTGAGTAAAAAGCTGAATACAAACTCACAGTCACATTTGACAGAAAAAAGCCCGCTCATAATGCTCGAGCTCGGTTCAGAGCTCGCTCTGAACTAAAAAAGAAAAACGCCTAATGAGAAGCACCCCAAACAGGTTAGAAAAATCAAATAGCAGATAAAGCGAACACATCCCACAGTGCTAACTTTTTGACATTTCTTATGTTTACTTATTTTTGAACCGCATTTTTACACAGTTCGTTCGATAGCCGATAATTAATTGTTCATTTGTGTTTCTTAAGAAAACTGAGGAGAAGATGAATCTAATTTGTTTACCTGGACAGCGGCTCTGTCTGTCTGATGAAAATACAGTTGCCGGACAAGGTACATACGAAAGACATGGCTACATCTACTCAACCCTGGCTGGAACACTGAGCATAAGAGAGCAGGATAAGGTCCACATACAAATTGAATTGTGTCTAATTCATTTAGCATTGCTTAACAGAATTATTTTTTCAGTTTAAATTTATAGACGTGAAATGTTTTGGAAACCAGACAATAGTACCTGTCGCAGGAGACGTGGTCACCGCACGAGTTCAACAGGTGAACCAAAGATTCGCTAAATGTTTGATTATCTGCATAGGAGATCATATATTAGAAAGAAATTACAGGTAGGCCTATAAAACGGATTTCTTTGCTATCTTACCTTGTTCGTCATGTATATTTAGAGGGCTTCTACGAAAAGAAGATGTCCGTGCCACAGAAAAGGACCGTGTTGAAATGTACAAGTCATTTCGTCCCGGTGACATTATTCTAGCGAGAGTGGTAAACATTTCCCTTGCCAACAAGTTGCAATTATCTCTTAATGCTTACAACGTGTTTACAGCTACCACAGACAGAACTATCCTGCTACCAATTGAGCACAGCTGAAAACGAACTAGGAGTAGTTGTTGCATTGGCCAATGAGAGCGGCCCCTATGGAGTACCGATGGTGCCGGTTAGTTGGACTGAAATGCAGTGCCCGGACACGCTTGTAAAGGAGCTTCGCAAAGTAGCAAAAATTGTACCTGAGAGCGCATTAAAAATTGAAGAAGAATAAAACGACCATTCAAATGGCAAGATGTTGCTACTAACTTTAATTCATTTCTTATTTTCAATCAGATGTCGAAGAACATATCGTCGATGAAACCAGAAAAGTGTGTAACTCCATATTGAGTGAAAATGGGCCTTGAACTGTGTATCTCCACTAAAAAGTTGAAATTACACACCACGTTGACCTGAAATCCTTTTCATACAATAGAAATAATACATTATAACAATATCTGAAAATATCAGCCATATAACGTTAGCTATCTTAAAAATATGATGTTTTAATGCTCTCCTGAAAAAGTCTTAAAATGGAGTTACACAGTTTTCTGGTTTCACCGACGATATAAGATTTAGGTTAAAGAAGACCGCAATAGTGAGGTTATGTTTTAAAAGAATAATAATTTTGATTGTGTAGATGAAACCAACTCAACTTAGTAAGCGACTTTGCCTACTTTGTTAATTCAATGAACTCTTATTTCATGAAATGCAAATCCAACAATAGCTCTTTTCCACTCTGTTTCTTTGGGCTGAGAAAATAAGTACTTTGTAGAAAAGCCTTTCGAACAGGAGATTAGGTGTAAGACCTTACTATTCAAGTGTGTGCTATACGCACATTAAGCATAAATAAATAAATAGTTGGCGCAATAGGTCTGTAAGGACCCTAGGATTCTGGACGAATGCAAGGGATCTGCAATTTAATGCCGAGTCCAAACGGCTTATTGAGAAGCTCCTCCATGACTGTTATACTCTCGAAGTTTGTCAGACGTTCGCGAAATGTACATTATGCATGGACTATTACAAAAGCCGATATAGATGACCGTTCTGAAGAATACTCGGTCCTGTTTGAGTTGAAGGGTTTTGCAGGACACGCTTCATGTTTCCATACACTTGATTACGAATCGATTTCGCAATGGTTGAGACAAGCAAGCTCAGTTCCCAGAAGCAATTTTCAAATCACGTTTATTTTCTCATGATATTCTTGGTTTATTGTGTATTCATTCTTTAAGTATTTTTTGCAATACTTTGACAAAATAAATAAATTAAAATGGATTGTGTACGTTCTTTAAATATTTAATTTGAGTGGGTACAATTACAACTCTTGATTATACTTATATCCTTTTTGCGAACCGGCAGCATAATTCTTGGCTCAACACCTCTTCCGCGATCAGAAATAATAATCATGATGTACATTTTAGGTTATGTATATTTATTAATTAACGAGACACCTAGAATATTCAAATATATTGGGCGAAAACTACAACTTACAATATGCTATAATGTTGAACGCTGTTGTATTTTTGTGTTTGTATGGGCCGTAAAGTCAATTTCCAGTTGGAAAAGCGGTTTCTGATGCAATCTGCTGTGAAGTGATTCGGGCCGGAGGACCATACATATTTGCGTCAAAAACTGTATTTTTGCTTTACTTCTTCCGCTTGGGATTCTCGGTGGGGTTTACATCTTTGTTTGGATCATCGTGAATATTTAGAAGACAAAACTCGGTAAGAAAATTGTCAACATATTTTGGCTCCAGGGTCTGCTTAGCTCTATCACATAAGATGCCCATTCGCTTGGGTTGGTGAGCTCGTTCAAATTTAATGAAATCTATCCACACGTCGCAGCGAGTTTTCCCAAAGTTAGTAATTGCGTTCTCGTAGCATTCTCTCATTTTTTGAATATCAGGTTTCAGCTAGAAGCGGTAATAGAAACAAACAAGATAACGATTAAAAAAAAATGTGATGACCTAATCAGCTCACAGTTGGACTGACGAAAGTGAACAACTTTAAAATAATAATTACATTTAACTGTATATATATATACATAATTTATCCCATTCAAATTGAAGGAGCAATCAAATTGTTTATGCAAACTACCTATTTAAAAACTATAACCCTTTTTGGTGGTACTTACGGCCTGAGTCTCAAGCTGAATCATTTTCTGGTGAACTTCCAAAGATGGCGGTGTCAATGCGAGCATGGTGTTGTAAGTCCTGCGTGTGTGTGCAAGATCGTTGTTAATAAGTATCCATTCCAAATACTGTACTCGGAAATTAAAGAACTGCGGGTCTTTAACTTTGCATGCTTCTTTAAAGACTGTCTGCATCATTGGCAGCTCATCATCGTAATGCGTCTGGTAGTACTGCAGAAGTAATTTCCACACCGGATAACATTTTTGACCATACTTGTCGCAGCACATACGAAAAACTTCGTAACATTTCTTGCTATTGTCTTCCATTACGTAAAATGTTAAATATTGCTCCCATAGTTTCAAAGTGTTGTGCTGTTCGGTAGCCTCTGTCATTATGCTAACAATGTATTCCCTGTTCGTTTTTGACTCGATTAGGAGGTTAATGTATGCGTAGTAATGTTCAGCAGACATGCAATTGTTTTCGTGGGCACCTCTAAAGGCAATAGCCAACTTCTTTCGCTTCAACACTTGCTGAGTGGACAAATCAGTGTTCAGTTCCATCATTGCGTTGATGAAGAGTGACCACATTTCCGGAGTTTTCAGCTTGAAGTAATACAAAAAAAAATATAATACAAAAACTGTGGAAAAACACAATAATTATCTTCAAAACATACCGTATTTACAGCTGCTTGATAAACGCTAAATGCCATTTCGATGCGCCTTTTTAGAGTTGGCTTTTGATTGCCTGATTTATCAGTTTCCTTATCGTCTTTCTTGTCATCCTTTTTTTCGTCATTTGTGTCATCTTTCTGGTCTGAAACCATCTTCTCCTCTAAAAGAGGTTCGATTATGTTCTCGTCCAAAAACTCCGACATGCTACAGCCTCGTAGCTCGCGCTGTGCCAATAGATCCCAAACGGATTCTTCACGGGGATACAACTCCATCATGTCGTTGATGATAAGCTTTTGGAGAGGCTTACTAAACTCAACAAATGTGTCCTTGTCGCATTCATTAAGCAGTTTGAACAGAAATGCAACATTGCAGATCTTCTTCTTGGCCGTGTTGTACACGGCAATTACACGCTCCAAGCTGGCTTCTTTGTGATCTTTGGCTTGATTTGAAGTTTCCAACAAAAGGATTTTGAAGAAAACCAAGTACAACTTTTCATCCTCTGGGTGGCGTTGTAGGCCACGGAAAAAAATGCTTTTTACTTTCTCCATGTTGTTGCCTTGTTCATAGTACCATAATGCAGCATTGGACCAGACTAAAGGGTTGTCGCCTTGTTTCTGAAAAGGATAAAATCAAAAATTATGAAGAGAAAATAGGTAGGAGTAAGAAACCATTAAAGACCCCAGATACTGTTGGCATCTACATTTGGCACCGCTTCCATTTTCAAATTCTAAACAGACAGAAAACGAATACCTATATTATTTACATAATGCCAAAGATTAAAACTGTAAACTCGGACAGCCCAAGTTGCAACTAGGTGTCCGAAACCAATTTTTTTTCCCATTCAGTTGAAAATCAATAAAATAATTGATCCTGTTTACCAAAAGGGGCAGTCACATATTTAGTACCTATGTACGTAAAATATTATTAGCCGGAGGTACCTGTATGAGTGTCTCGAATGCATTCGGCAGCTCCGATGTGAAATTAGCCTTGCAAAAATCTAAATAGTCGCGCCAAATGTAAACATCTTGGGGAAAGTTGCGTATAGCCTCCTTGAACAGCCGTATAATGCGGTTAACAATGGCTGCCTTGAGGCCGGCGAAGTTCTCATTGCGCGAACTTTCAATCTTGCTCACGTGTAGGTACACTTTTCTTTCAAATGAAATGTACTCCTTATAGTCAATCACTGACTTTAGAGTTTTGCTAAGTTTGTACTGATGGTTTTCTCGGGTCTTTACTATGGCCCTGCAATTGATGAAAAGATTATAATCACTCGAAAGATGGTAGATTGGAGATTTTTTTCCTTGCCTTATTTTTGCATCTGGGAGGATTTGATGCTTTCGCAACAATTCGTATTCGGGAATAGTACGCTCAAGGGCGGAACATACGACTTCTGACATTGTAAGTTTTGTTTTAAAAACTATTACCGATTTTATTTATTCTTCCAAATGAACTTATTTGATTCGGGTATATAAATATTTAAGCGAATAGGAAAAACCTACGAAGTAAACACGCGTGCTCAATCTTTATAGGTATGTATTTAACCAAACATAGAAAAGATGTCTTAGTTTTTCCCACTGGTTCCTTCAAAATCGTCTGTCGGTAATGTGGCATCTAGGGTGAATGAATAGGAATAGCACACTATTGTGACGAAACTGCTGTCAAGCTTGCGAGTGTGGAAAATGAAACATGAAAGCAACGAGTGACGTCTTATTATTGTTCGTTAACCAAAACAAAAGGCCAAAAACAAAATAAATTTTCTCATCATAAACCATACTATCTGTTCGAATTGCAAATAGATTGTTTTTGCAAATAAACTTTACAGCCTGATGCTATTTTATTTCAACAAATAAAAACAGTTTTTTTTTGTAGATTGTAGTTTACTGCAAAGTAGACTTAGAGAAAGCATGCGACAGCGTCCTGCAAAATACCTAATGCAGGAGCACATAGTTGGTGTTTCTCTTCAGAGCCATTCGATCTCTTTGCATAAACTGTTCCAGCTAGCTCTCCGAAAGGAGCGGTCTATAGTGAAATCTGTAATGATTTGTTCACTCTAAACTCATGTTCTCAACGGTCTTTGGTTTTAGGGTTTGGTCGCGTTAAACTTATGTTAACTCGAATTTCAAGAAGCGAATTTCAAGTGGAAATCAGTTGTATCCCTATTAGTAGGTACCTAAAGGGATTGCACTTGATGATTTAGAGCCGGGCACGGAAGATCCGAGGGTTATGGAGGGTCTATTTGCTGATGAATTGGCCATCGTCCCAAAATGAACAGAGCGCACTGAAAGTTAATAGCAAACCGATTGCTGTCTATAACCATTCCGTGCAAAATATTGCACATTTAATTAATGCAAATGTCACACAAGTGACCAATGTGAGCAGTTAAGAAACTGATAGAACTACGTCGCAGCCCTTTTTAGTAGCGATGTAACTTTACTCTTATAATTCATTAATATCATACATTTTCTATACATACCTCTGTAATTTGGTCGTATAAAACGAACACCTCGGATATTAAATGCTTCTTGCAAAACTTGAGATACGCATTCCAGATGCGAGTCTCTTCGGGGGAAGCAAGTATGGCCTCTTTGTGCAGGCTTGAAATCCGATTAATCAGTATTGCCTTAAGAGTGGAATAATTTTCGCGTCTCCTTTTTTCAATACTAAGGATAACATTATAGACTTGTTTTTCGTAAATGATGTATTCAACGTAGTTGTTGGCGATTTTCTTATTTTTACCGAGTTTGTATTGATAGTTTTGTCGGGATTTAATGATGGATCTGAAATAGAGGGTTTTTAAATTGTATTGCTAAGGGTATGTTAAACTGAAAATAAGCTTACGCTATTTGTTTATCCGGAAAGATCTTGTGTTTTCGAAGGAACTCATATTCAGGAGTACTATAGGCCTGGCTGCAGCCAACAACTTCTGCTTCGTCCAAATTTTCAGGCATTTTTGCTATTAAATAAAGCTTTTTTTTCCCAGACACGATACAATCAGAGGTAAGAACTTGTATATCATATATTATTTGTAAATTCCTGTTCATACGGCTGTGGCAATGAGCCCTACGCAACTTTCAAGTCATGTTCTCCTGACTTCACGTGCACAGACACAGGTTAACTTTACAGTATTAATTTATGAATTGGCATAAGGTATATGTCAGAGATGAATGATTCCATTATCTTTGGTATATGTAAACAAAACTGTTCCATTTTTCGTATATACCTACCTAAACTGAGTGAAGGCCGCCAGTCGATAATGTGGTGTCGGTGTTAACTATGAATAAAAATAATTTGCACTAAATTTTATTTGCCCATTGTTAACATATTTATGTAAATTGCTTTAACAGTTGCTTTTGTAATAATATGTGTTATTTTTCCTCCAGGGTCATTGATTGAATGGCTCTTAACAAAGCTGGAGCTGGATCACTTTGTGATCTGAAGATTAATTCTTATTTTCGCCGGCAATGTTACGATTTTATTTCTGAATAGCGGTAGTATTTATATCTGTACATTTCAATTTCCGACACATGAAATTTCTTTATTTAATTATTATTTATATAAAAGATAATCCGCTGGAATGGTAGTAGCAGAGACAAATCATACTTTTGTCCCTGGGTAATAGCTGCGAATATTTTCACTGGAATTGTAGTTCCTTTTGTTATGAGCCGATAAAAGGCGTAAATTTATATGAATTCGTCTCGCTGCGTTCTTTAGCAGGTAACCCCCATAAATAAAAAAAATGGAATACGAATGGTGAAAAGAAAAAAAAAAAAACTGGGTGGTGCCTTTCAAATTCCACCGTTTTTAACGTTGTGACAGATAAATAGAACGAGGAAAAGTTAACTAAACTAACAACAGACAAAACTGCTTCGCTTCAAAAAATTGTTGTGGTGCTCCCGCCGCGAGAAATCTGGAATCTAGGATAGGTAGGTATCTATAAACATAGCTATAAAATTCAACGTCAAAGTTCAAAACTGGTCAATGTTAGGTTAGGTGACGGTAGGTACCTACCTAGTCGAAAATCATTGTTCCGTTTTCGCTATCTACGGATAGCTGTTTCTTTAACGAGTTCAAAATAGGTACAAGACCAATAAAGACGATATACATACAAACAGTACTTATCAAGTGCAGTCGTGTATTTTGTTTCTTTTGACATTTCATGCATTTTGAACCACACATGATTTTTATGGAATTGGGATGAGTTCAGTTTACTTTCTTGTTTGATTATTTTCCAATTAAACATAATTAAAAGTATCACCAAGAAGCCACCTGCAAACGCATGGATGATATAAATACAAATAAACAAATCCAACATGACTGATATTCGATGTAAAACTTGCTACGTAAGTTTACTCAATATCAAATATATTGCCACAATAATTTACAACTTCTTACCTACCTACCTAATTTGATACAGGAACTAAACGATCAAAATTCGGTTAAATGTGAAATATGTAAAGCATCCCTTTCTGACACCAACTGTTCCGAAGTGGACGAATGTGAAAATGATTATCGTTTCATTGAAGAAGCTGAATTAAAGGGTCAAGTCTATAAATTAGAAAATGTTGACGATAATGTTTTCTTCGAGGTCTTACCTGTGACGATAGAAAAACACGACATCAAAATAGAAGCGGATGAAAATGTGAACGAAATTTATCGAGTAAGTTGTGTCAATTTTTCTAAAGAAAACAAATTATGTTTGCCTTACCATCGTATTTTAGATTTCAAATGGATCCAATGTAAATAACAATGAAGCCTTAAATATTAAACCCAGAGAAGTGGTTAGTTCCATAACCATCGAGCCCAGGAAAATTTGCGAAGTAGAAATAACACTTCCAGAGGCACCGTACAAATGTGACCAGTGTTCAAAAAGGTAAATAAAGCACAGACAGCTGTTGCTTTGAGTAGTCATAGTTTAATATGCGTGTTTGCATTTCAAAAATTTGATCGACCTATAACTACTTTATTCGGGGTACTATGTTTGACATCGGTTTGAAATTAATACAACGCCTGCATGCGGTTTTCTAGCTCTGCCCGATACTATTGAGGAATAGATCACTGTGGGGTAACTCCCACCTTCTTATTCGATGTATTTTTTAGTTCCATGGAGTCCGCTTAGTAGTAGGTAGCGCAACAAGTTCATATATGAACCCTGATCCTAACAACTTTCAACTACTACCTTTTCTTTGAATAAATATTTGAAGTGGTACTTCATTCCGTACTCCAAATGATATTTTTTGTATATGCAGCCATACCTCTATCTGACAGATCGAGTCTATTTTATATGTTTTGTCGACTGCCAGGCTACCAACTTAAGAGTATCTGATATCATGGGTAAAATCATCCATGAATTAAGATATCTGCTCGATTTGGTACCAAGATTCAGTGTGAACTTAGTATATTAGTACATCGCTTAGAAGTACAGCACAGTACACTCACCACTGAGCCATTACGCCAACTGTACGTAAAATAGTTATCCTCTCTACCAACATACCTTTCGACACAGAAGAACTAAAACTTACCTTTAAATTTGCAACAATTCAGTAACCCCACCATTAGCTAAACTCCTATCAATAAAAATAACAAATCGACAAAAACTTACCATAGCACAATATTATAATTTTGAAGGCGTACTCTTTTCTCTATTTAATTAAAGCTTTAAAAGAAAGGCGTCGCTAAACGCACATATAAACAGAGTGCATAACCCTGATGATGATCCTAGGGCATACGGTTCTGGTATATCAGCAAAATCGGAACCTAAGCGAGATGTATCTCCTGCTTTCTCTGAATCGTGCGACTCGGAATATGTACCACCGGAAGAAAACTCCCAGGACAACAAAATCAGAAAGCAAACAAAATTGCCGCTCAAAGTCAAGCGGAAACTAGAAGAAACATCGGAAGAGTCGGACTCTGAAAACAACAACTCGAAGAAAAGATCGCCAAAATGTAACAGCAATGTCAGCCCTCCCCTTCACAATCTTTTGAATACAAAACTAGAAAAACCCGTTTTAAAGCGTCATATGGTTTACAAGTGCACGGCCTGCGAGAAGATCAGTAACTGCTACGAAGAGCACATTAAGCACATAGTCATCCATGAAGCTCCAGTGGACAGCCTTACAGCGACAACTTCTCTAAAAAAGTTAAAGAAAACCCCCAGTGGTTTCCTGAAATGCGATCAGTGCGATGGAATCTTTATGAGTGACCGTGAATACGCGCGCCACGAAAAAACGCACGTAGAGCAAGTCTTCCAATGCGACATATGCAAAGCATTCCTGGCCAATAAGTCCAGTCTGAGAAAGCATGAAATCCGGGTGCACAAAAGGCAGACACCAAAAAAAGAAGTACAGTTCGAGTGTGTTACCTGCAATCAGAAGTGAGTTTTATTCCATTATTTGTTTTGGCTTTTTTGATTTTCGATATTTTCACAGATTTCCTTCAATGATTCTCATGGTTCATCACAAAAAATGCCACACGGATGTGATCAAGAAAATTGAGCAAATGACAATCATTAAGAGGGGCGAAGGGAAAACCCTTTACGTGTGTAAAATTTGCGCAAAGACATCGAACAACAAATACCGTCATGAGGAACATTTACGAATTCACACAAAAGAGAAACCGTACAAATGTGAGCAATGCGGAGATAGTATTGCAACTGCTAATGCGCTAGCGCACCATTTGCGTTTGCATGAGAACGATAGACCATTTCCGTGCGATGTCTGCGGAGCCACTTATCGTCATAAGAAGAGTCTGAAAAAACACTTGAGACACCACACGGGCGAAAAGCCATTCAAGTGTCGTTGCTGCGAGAGAACGTTTGTGTTCAATTACACGCGAGCCGATCACGAGCGCAAATGCCATTTGGGTGATCCAAAAATACCCAAATTACGCAGGCAACGGAGTGGTAAAGTAATACAGAAAGTAAAACGTGAGACCAAGGTGCCTAAAATTGCTGAGGAAGTAGATGCGGAAAATGAAGAGATAGGTTAGAAGATGCGTTCATACTCTGCCCAAAGCAATATGTACATAATACAAAAGTGTTATTTTTTGAATAAAGCTCATACGTTTATATCCAATACTTACCATAAAGACCTCTGATGTAACGTTTGTTAATATCGTTCAGTCTTCTAAAACATGTTTCTTGTGGGAAACATAGTATAATGTTGGATTAGTTATAACCTTTAATATTTTTTGCCATTCACTCAGCGAGAGTGATTCTAGAAAACGTCTTAAAAGTTGATACACTCAACAAATTATACCACTTTGAGACAAATCCGACTAAAAACTATTTTATTGCGTATTCGTATACTTTACTTTGCTTACATCTATCTGAGTCACTGTACTTTACCATATTCGGTTGCACCTCTGTTTACCAATCGCTTCAAAATCGAACAAAGCTGTTTAAAATGCTTATAATCTGACGTTTCGTTTTGTTTTTGTTTGCTTTTGGTTGGAGTGTCCTCCGTTTTACTTCCATTTCTCTGATAAATGATCGCAAAGTTTTAAAAAGTTTTGAAAGAATTACGATCGAAAGTGTTGATTTTATTTTATACACATAGCCACATGGCCACTATAACATGCAACACATGCAGCGTAAGTTCCAGACAATGGCTTGAAATCGCATTTACATCTATGTTGTTTTGTAGGTCATAAATGATTGCAACAGTATCAAATGTGAATGTTGCATGTCCATCTTGTCAGATGAAAATTCCTCCGCGATTGGCGAATGGGAGAACGATTTCCGATTCATCGAAGAAGCAGAGTTGAAAGGTGAAATCTACAATCTCGAAAGTTTCGATGGGGCGCTTGTCAAAATGGAACCGTTTGAGGCTATTGAACAGTGCATCAAGGAAGAACCAGAGGTTCAGTTGGAACCAGACATTGTCAACGAAAATGTAATTATTTTGATTAACCCATTAAATTTCTCTTAAGTTATTTAAACTTATTTTTGCAGTATATAGAAACAGATAAAGAGTTTAAAGAAGAACGGGCGGACACAGAAGACTACAAACATCGGTGTACTGAATGCACAAGGTGGTGAGTGACAATGACACGAAAAACTAACGAAAAGTATTACATGTTTCCTTTAAAGCTTTAAACGAAAAGCAAGCCTTAAAGCACACTTTACTGCTGTTCACTGTGAAAGTGATTCTGGTTCAGACAGGCCAATAATCAAAAAAATAAAATCCAAACAGGTATATGTGAAACCCAAGATTACAGTATACAAATGTAAGAGCTGTGCTAAAATTACAAAGGACTATAAAGAGCATCTTCATCATATGAAGTCACACGAAAATCTAAGAAAATCCCTTCCAAGTGGTCTTTTAAAATGCACCCTATGTCAAAAGCTATTTTCGAACAGTTTTGATTTCAAAATACATAACGCTCAGCATGAGGGTGGAAAGGTGTTTCAGTGTGATATATGTAATGCTTTCCTTTCCAATGAAATTGTGTTAGAAAAACATAAAAACAGGCTACACAGTGATGTGAAACATAGCAGCACTGCAGGAGAGAATAAGTTCAGATGTGAATTTTGTGGTGAACGGTTGGTTTCTCCATTGCCAAACAAAAAACATTTTTGTAAGCTTTTCCGTATTTACAGATTTCCTCTTCAAATCTTGATGGTCAATCACAAGAAAACTCACGCCGAGGATGCTCAATTACTTGAAGACACAGCAACTATCAGTAAGGAGGGTAGCCGAATAAGTTACATTTGCAAAATGTGCGGCAAATCATCAAGTAATAAATCGCGACATACTGAACATCTTCGGGTACACACAAAGGAGAAGCCATTCCAATGTGATATGTGTGGAGCAGCATTTACCGCACGCGGATCGTTGACGCATCATTTACGTTTACATTCGGATGAGAGACCTTTCAAATGTAACATATGTGACGTAACATATCGTCACAAAAAAAATCTGAGGAGACACTTGCTGAAGCACACAGGCGAGAGGCCTCACAAATGCCACTACTGTGATAAACGGTTTTCTCTGAAAAGCACCAAAATTGATCACGAGCGGCAGGTGCACACGGGTGAAACGCCTTACCAATGTGAGATTTGTGAACTCTGGTTTACGACATTTGCCTTACGAAATGTACACAGGCGATTGAAGCATGACATCGATACTAACAGCAAGCCAAGAGTCGAAATATTAATAAATAAAATTTCTACACGCGATGGCGAACTGTCAGATGAAGAAAAGAAATAATCTAGAACTATAGAAAGCACCGAATAAGGACAATTTTACTCGAACAATGACGTTACATCTACGTGGAAGTGCCGGGCAAGCATAATAGATTACCGCAATTCTACATGCGTTGTGCTAAGGCCAGGTCCAATTGGTATGCGAAAGGGAGAAGGGACCTGCTAAGATTGCACTACTTGTTACATAGTTTTTTTTACAGTCAGCGGAGAGTGACAAGCATATGGTGTACAAAAATCAAAACGTTGCACGGTCGTATAACAGATTATTAACTTGCATGGCAACGTCAGCGAATCGATACTTCATAACCGCATAAATGACCAACCGCGAATCAGACTCAGGATAAAGAGCTTTGAGCTCTAGCTATCTTCGGAATAATCCTGCAACCAGATTTCGATACCGCTAACAATATATCGAGGAAACGCGCGTCAAAGACAAAGTGCGGTACCGTAAAAAAGAATATTTAAATCGATCAGGATCATAGCCTTTACTTAAACCACAATCCAATCAGTTTTAAATTTTAATTTTTTTTTATAGCTTTTCTTACATATTTTTTTTAAATAATGTATTAATCTAGGTATATACATTCATTATTTGGAAATTATCACAATATTTTTAATGTATAACGATGTGTAACGAATTATGCTTGATTTATTAAATTCAGTTAAAAACTTTTATTCCATTATACCAACAACAATTTCAAAACATTTTACTAATCAAATTAGGAAGCACTTTGTCATCAATCTAGAATGGGATCTGGATTGAACTGTGTTTTCAACTGTGAAAATTCAAAGTATCACATTTTTCAGTAAAATATGAAATGTACTGCAAATATCCAATCGAAATTCTGCAACAAGTTTTAGATTGGCAACTTTTCATCGTTATCTACAAAAAAGGCGCCAAAACCAGATTTGTCAGTGGAGTACTAGTTCCGTTGAGTTGTGAATTCACAAATTCTACTCTACTGTCACAAATCTAATTGAATGCTGTGCTGATACCTATGTTTGAAGGAATTTCTTCAAAACAAAACGTTCACTCGATGCGAAATGTTTCGATCATGTTGAAAATTTTACGAAAACATTAACAAACTTCAGTAGTTGTCAAACCTTCAACATATGCGTTGGTGAATCTCGAGCAACTGTGAAGAGAAATCGATATTCGGAAGAATTGTGCAGATTGCTGTTTTGTGCCAATTTAGTATATATATAGATTTCGATAAATATTCGAATCAGACCAACATTGTCGGGTCTCTTTTCGTCTTTCTACTACTGTAAATCTTACTCAGAGAGACTCTCTGGATTTTTCAACAGTTCTTCTCTGGGCTCGATTCCTAGTGTTAACGGTAGCATCTGTTTATGGGAGATCTGTTTCATCGACTGGGTCTCGACCGAATGACGTCCCAAGATCCTCATTTTTCTGCCAGCCAACGGCGGACATTGACACAGTATATGTGCCGCTGTCTCAGGTTCCTCCAGGCATTGTTTACAGGTAGGTACCTAAAAAATATTGAGCCAATTGTGTAGCATATATTTTTCAACTTGTCAATGTTTTTTATAACGAATTAATTACTCAATACAATCATGTAATTAGTCGAGTGTTTAGTTTGTGAAATTAGTTAGCCATAGCGGTAATGAAATGAGAAAAATAAATTATATTGTGTGTGAAGATCAACGAAGGTGGGTACATATTTGATCTGTGTAGCAGTAGTCACTGTGGCAAGAGTAAATCGAAAAATGGAATACGTCAATCGTAACCATATGTATGCATGTCATATTTTAATGATCTAAACTAGGCAAAAAAAAATAGAGAAAAACCCATGGTTGAGAAACCGAAGGCAACGCAGAGCATTATAATGCGGCTACTTGTCACGCAACCTAATTTTACATCAACGTCTACAGACTAGTTGATGTCATTAGAAGTATTCACAATTCGGTGTAACAGGCCATGTAAAATTGCGAAATTTTATTTCAACACTGAAGCAAAGCGAACTGTAAAAAGGACAAGAGTACACTTTACTCTAATATATTTTTCTTTTGCAACAGGTACAGGTAATTTGCAAAAGTGTAGCGAAATTTTAGTCAGTATATATTGTATATAATGATACTAGACCAGTTGCATCCCATCGTGAATACCCCCATTCCAAATTTACATAGAAAATAATTTGTTAAGATATTTAACCAATGTGAAGCAGCCTTTAAAGACATTTTGTTGTTTTACATATCAAACAGTTCCAAACATCTTTACCATTTTTTTTCACTTTGACGCCAAACTGTCAGTTGTCAAAATATAGTCGCCCGCCGAATAATGCTAACATTTGAATCAAAACACTGCCGCTTCCTTTTTTTTTCTCTCATAAAAAGGATAATTAATTAATAGTATTTAAAAATTATCACCTAGCAATAAAAATATGAAAAATTCATTTTGTCGCATCTGCCGTGGACGTTTTAATTTAAAGTATCCACCAGCAGCTGTTGACAGCGAAAATAATCCAATTTCACGCACGATAGCTGTACAAGTACGACCTAATTTCGATAAAAAAAATGAAAGAAAAAAAAAATATGTAAAGTTAAATTTGTTGCCTTGTTTTTAATTTTTTCCAGATCGCAGAAGGCGGTGAAATTTCCGAAAATATTTGTTGGGACTGTGAGGATACATTACTGGGCTTCCACAAAAGTGTTGGCGAAGATAACGACGACGAAGAGGAACCTGTAGTTGTTGACGACGACGAAATCCTATACAAAAACTTGGAGAAAACAATACGCATTCACCGCCTGTCGAAAGAAGTCGAAATTATCAAAATCGAATCTTCTGAATCCGAGGATGAAGAGTGTTTTATAATCCCAAAAGAAGACAATATTATTACAGTTAAATCGGCAAGTACGATAGTTGGCATTTCGAAAAATCGTGGCGGTGCACTAGTTGCTGTAGTCGAGAAGGTAAGCTGATCCGCTTGTCTCTTATCGTTGGTTTCTTATTTCGTTTAGGTGCACGAAAAGTGGAAATATATTTTTTCCCGTTTTGAATTGTGCATCCATACGTGCATCTATAATCCTTTCAAATTAATGGATTTAGCTTAAAAAATTATAAAACAGTATCAACAAGTTTACGCACACACTATTGTCTTTGAAAGCGACACTTTTTTTTTATTATGTTTAGTCGACTTGGATTAGCGGATACATTTTTTTTATCTGCAATAGTCGATCAGCACTTCTAGATAATAGAATGTTTATTATTTAAATGAAAAAAAAATGACTCAGTGTAATGTAATGCTAACGATTCGTTTATATACCTACTGGACATTTTTCCCTTATATTTTTTTGTACGAAATATAGTGATTAAATTGGTTTAGCATCGTCAGACGGTAGAGCTATTCGTTGTCGTTATGCCTCCATGTTTGTTAGAAGTCTTCACGATTTTAACAGGACGATTCTGCGTTAAATTAGGGTTTGATTCAGTAGCTTCCGCTTCCGGTTATTCATTCCTTCGTTTTACATAAAAATCTACTTAGACTTCCGGGGCTAGGTAGTTGATTAAAGTTATACGGACTGCAAATTAAAATGTTATTCGTTAACGTATTTGAAATGTTTTATGGGACAACGAAAAGCTGTCAATAATAAACTCCAAAACCAAATCCGACTAAATCTATTGATTTTTTTTTCAAGTTAAACTACACTTTCTTAAACCAGATAAAATCATGATCATTCTACATTTCAGAACACTTCCGACGTATCCGATCAGAACCATAAGAAAGACATGTTTACAAGAGCAAAAATATTCGAGAGTATGAGGTGCCCGCTATGCCCATACCTGTCTGGTATCGAATGTGAGGTGGTATTCCACATTCGTCAAAATCATCCTCACTACACAGGAGAACACCTACGCTTCGACCCACAGGAGGGCGACACTTCGCTGACCAGAAGGATTATATTCGCCCGTATGTTAACGTTTTTCGAGTGCAAAGCATGCGGTAAAATCCATGACAGATTTTGGGCCCACAGGAAACATCTCACTGTCCACGATCGAAAAAATCCGAAGACAACAATTGAAAACGACATCACTTTAAATAACAACGAAGTATTAATCTCTCATAGTAACGAGCATAAAGTTCAAACCTCAAAACGTGCCTTAGATACTGTCGAATATAATCGCGAAGCAAAAAATCCCAAACTCGAAGACCGTGTCCTACGCAGAGCTTCCAAGGAAAAAAAATTTACGGAAACGAATCGAGCTACAACGGTGGATATCTCAAAATCTTTGGAAAACGCTGCAAAGAAGCAGCAGAATCACAGCGCCAATAAAAAATCCAAATCCAAGGGTCTCTTACGCAAACAGCAGAAACTGCAAGCGAGGCGCGAGAAGAGACGTCAAAAACGAGAGGAGGAGAAGAAGGCCAAGGCGAAGAGTGGGCCTCCTCCAGTAATTCCGAAGCCAACTTTTAAAATGCCACAACAACCAGCTCCGCGCGCTTCCTCAGTAGTCAAACAACTATTAAGCCAACCGAGGTATACCTGTAAGCTGTGTTCAACAACATTAGCTACCTTTATTGCATGGAATGTGCATATGGTAAGCATACACTCGAAAATCGAGTTCAGCTACAAAACAGCAGGAGACCAGACGCCCGACAATAGCTGCAGAAAATGTGATAAAAGATTCCAAAGCGCGAGTAACTTGCGCATACACACTCGGCTTTCGCATCGGCGAAAGAACCGTCTTGTTGAAATCAATGGAAACGACAACGAGGAGATTTGTCGACAGACCCTAACGCCAAAAAAAGTATCCAAAGAACAAGAACAACAACAATCTGATGATAGTCCGCTTCCCAATGGAGTCTCGCCAGCGCTAGGCAACCCAAATCCTACCTCGACAAGTGCCTTATTATGTCCTTACTGTGGGATTCTGTTTGCCGATTTACTCACAATGGGTAAACATGAGCCAGATCATATAGCGTTTGACCACGCAAAGCGAATTTTCCAAATCAAACCGCAAGCATAAAATCATATCATTCGTTTTAAAAAAACTGACGTTATTAATTGAATTGAGTGTTATTTTTTACGTAATTATTATAATCTGTTTGTTTAGTTTATGAATGCGTTGGTTCATCACATGAGGTCTTAAAGAATTATTTAATGAAATGATTTACGTAGGTATTTACTTAACAAATGAGATACGATCTACAAGTCGTATATAATGTATGTGATGCTGTTGGCAACGGTTAGGACTATTCATATTTTGTGTTTTTATTGATTCGACAGAGATTTCGAATGTGCAGGTATTCAATAAAACGCCTTAATATAAATAAATTAAACAAGCAGTTGTGTATACCTATAGCATTGGTCTTAAAAATTACTAAGTAGGTAAAGGAAAAACAAAATGGCGGGAGTTGGTGTTGGAATCGGAGTAATGCATGCCATGAATAAGTCATCTTGTACAAATCGAAAAATATTCGCAGCTTTGTTGTCTGTAAATGGACTACGAAGATCATTTAGGAAAACTTTCGAAGTAGGTACTTATCCATGCCAATTTTATTCCATTATGATACAGCTGTCCGTCCTGTACTTTACGATCCAGCAAATGGTGAGTATTTCAATGGGATGTATGAATTTTAATTGGACTGCAATAATAAGAAAGTTGTTTCTTTCGATTAGTGACTAGTTTGATTAAAAATCCAAATTTTGATCTTTGTTGCAAAATAAAACCGAAAACCAAATCGAAATAGCTATGTACGTATAATATTTTAGAAGTAAGCACTCTTTAATTTTTCAAACGAAGCGAAGTCATTTCCCCCTTTCAGTCGTATTCAAATTAATTCCCTTTTTCGGTCGATCCTTTTCTTGAAGAATCGGGCCCTAGAGATGCTAACAACGTCAAACGCTTGCAAAGTTTCAGACGGACTCGGAGGAAGTGAGATTGATTGTTGTACAGAGATTGAGATTGTTTGGCTGAGATAGGAAACAAAATGGACCAATCTTTGAAATTGTTTATTTCTTTCGGTTAAGGGTTTGGAATCTTAATTTGTTCACCGACCAAAGTGGAAAAAACCGACACGTTCAACAGAAAAAAAAAAAAAAACCGTTCCGGATTGTAATAAAAAGGAATTCATTCATATTCCTGCGTAATTGGTCCTTAACAAGGGAGAAATCCATTATCAAAGCAATACGCAATTGAACCCTACATGCAAACGAACAACTCGACACCTAATGAAAGAGACAAATAGTTGTGCTAAATTATATGCTTCCATGACATTTGAGTTGTATTTATCAGAGACAAATGATACTGAGACCCCCAACTCACAATCCTCTTTTTTTATTGTCTCTAGTGTGTATTTGTATTGTCTCTGGTATTTATTGTGCGATGAAGTTTCTTAATTAGTACTTTACTTAACAAATTAATTATTCTTCAATAATATCGTGTAAACTTCAAAAGTAATTACTTTATTTTATAGGTTGTAACCGCGTTTAGTTTTATTTATTAATTCGCCTATGACAAATAGTTTGATTTGTTTACTGTCTCTGTACCTTGGTGTTGAATTAATGGAATAAACAGACATGACATTAGAAATCTGCCGCATTTGCGGTAGCAAAGCAAATCTGAAACATATTTTTCAAGAAGGCGACGATGAACTTCTGGACCAAATCAGGCTGTGCGCGAACATACACGTAAGATCTTAAACTATTAAATGCAAAAACTATATAAAACCTTCTATATAGTTTTTGATAAAATACAAAGCTTAAGACTGTTGAACCATATTTTTAGATTGATGCACTCGATAGCCTGCCGAAATTTGTATGCAGTGCATGTGAACACGGTCTGGCATTTTCGTATCGTCTTCGCAAGCGTGGTGAAGAAACAGAAAAAAAGCTACGCCAAGAACTTCTTGGTCAAACCAGAGGTGAACCCTACCATTTGGTCGAAGAAAATGGGAATGACAATGGAGATGAACCCATTGGCAATGGGTTCATCTTCATAGAAGAATTCCAGGAAGAAGAAGAATTGTGGATCAAGGATGAGGTTGAGAGCAGTGTGCCTTTCAACGACGATGATGATTTCATTGATCATGTGGAAGATTCTGATGAAGGCAATAGAACTAAGGATTCATGCTATGAAAGTGAGCAGTGGATAGGGGAAGAGGATTTCCTTACCGAAACTGATGAAACAATAAAAGATGTCGATGTAAAAGAAGTTAAATTGGAGTTGCAGCTTATGCAGAAGACAGATGATAGCAATTCGGTGACCAATGAACTTGATCTTACCGGATCACAGGTAAGATTTAGCTCATTCTTTGTAAATTCTATGTAATTTGAGTTAGTTGGCGACAAAGTTGCACAGTAATTCTCCTTATTTCATTCCGTTTCAAAAGAAGTTTTGTTTTGAAACTCGTTCAGAAACTTTCGGAGCGCAAAATCTTACAAATACTACTTGGGCGATGTGTATTACCGAAGGGATACTGGCTTGAGATGACATACACAACACGCAAGGTACCAGCGAGTCTAAATAAACTATATATGTAATTAATTGCTGTACAAATGTTTTCGGGATTAATAAAATTCGACCAAAAAAATAAAGTAGTAGGTATGCAGGCCGAAGCTAAAGAAAAAAAAGGGTCATTTCGTATGTCACCTTAATGACTGTTCGCACTTTTTTGGTTGCTAGTTTCGTCAACGCGTCAAAAGTCAAATTACCTACGTTGTGTGAAGAAGTCCTAAATCGTCAACAAATGTTATACAACTTTTGGTTTCCATTTCAGTGTCCGGGCAGCAGAAATACCAGAACAATCCAAATTGAATGCGAAACCTGTGCAGAAGTATTTGAAACCCGAACAAAATATTTCCAACATGTGAAGGAACACGGCGATAGGAGGTACCATTGCGTTGTCTGTGACAAATGGTTCAGCCGTCGATATGTTTTCGATCAGCACATACAAAATCATTACAGTGAGACTGGAGCCTTTCCCTGTCAAAAGTGCAACAAAACCTACACAAATCACTGGAATTTGGAACGACACGCTCGATCGGCGCACCGTGGAGAGAAGAGTTTTCGTTGTGGACAATGCAACTCGAGTTTCGGCAGATCAGACGTATTAAAGATGCATATGGCTAAGCACTTCACGGAGAGGAACATCAAATGTGATATTTGCGAAAAGAAGTAAGTATAATATTCAGCAAAGACTGTAAGTCTATCTGACGCGTAAGACGATCTCATATATATCTTTGTTTACAGATTTAAGACCTCTCAGAGCTTGCATTTCCATAAGAAATGTCATCTGGCAAAATCCGAACGGCCAAAGAAACCCACCCGACCAAAACCAAAAGCAAAAACGAAAATCGATTTGTATATATGTGATGTGTGCGAAAAGGTTTCTCATCACAGGACAACGCATTTGTCGCACATGAGGACGCATACCGGCGAGCGTCCGTACCCTTGCAGCGAATGCGATAAATCATTTAAAACGTCTCACGGCAGATCATCGCACATGTTGACACATACGGACCAGCGTCCACATGAGTGTAAAATCTGTGGCACATCCTTTCGGCAAACGGCTCACCTCAAGTCGCACATGCTAATTCACGAGGGTGTTAAGCAACATGTGTGCCAAGTTTGCAATAAAGCGTTTAGAATGAAATGCAATTTGATAGTACACTCGAGGACGCACACGGGCGAGCTGACATACAAATGTAATCAGTACCCGGAAAAATCCGTTCGTCTAAGGCCATCCAAACGACACAAGGGGAACCACACAAATGCGAATGCAGAGCAACATGAGATCTGCAATGCAAATGCACATGCAACAGAAAGTGACTTTAATGATTCGCAAATGAGCGTGTACGTTGATGATATTATTGAAATTAGTCCTAATGGTCCTGGCGGTATTGTTATATCTGATTGTGTAGTACAAAATATCGAATCTGTGAATTGAAAGGAAATTGTCTTTTATTTGTTTTATTGTTGTTTAGAGATTATTTTAAAGTTGAAAGTTAATTCGGTAATAATGTGCCAGGATTAAGCAAGATCGCCCAATAAGCGTGCACAAAGTAGAGCTTCATATTTAGGACAAGTGGGTACTGCAGTCCGCAGTCTTCTTTTTTTCTTTACAGATCCTTGGACCAAAGCTTGAAACTAATCTCCCTCATAGTCATTTACAAGCTGCTGTTCGATTAGTATAAGATCCTGCGTTAACAGGACTTTTCCAAACGTTTCTTGTTACAAGGTAAGAATAGCTTGAAACTTCATGGAGACATATCTCAAGGGCTCTACAACTTACAAAGAGCTGCGTGTATGCAACTAATAAAGTTCTTAAAAAATGTCCTAGCAGTCACACTTCCAACTCCGTTTTCGTGGATTTTTCATCAGCACTTAGTTTTTAGTTCATAAATAAGTGGTATCCTTATGGTATGTCCATTTTAAGATATGGGAAGAATATTCACCACATAAATCTGTCTGGTTATGAATGGACCAATTTTTAAATTTTAATAGACCAACAGCGAAATCCATCCATAGAAGCAAACTCATGCTGCCTCACTTCGAAGTGTTATATCAATGTAAACACACACATTTCAACACCTAACGTACGATTACATACCACTAGCTTTGTATCGATGATGTCCATTTATTATACTTGTCATTAAGAAAGGATACAAATATTTTGATGTACTCAGCTAAATCTGAAGAGATAAATCTTGGAGTCCCTAGACATTTCTTTATCTGTCAGATGTGAGACACAACCTACCCCAAACGTAGACCCTCTTCGTTGTCACGTACAATGAGTTGCATCGTACTCAGCAAAAAAATACCTACCCACGTATAACATTTTATTTGTTACTGATAAGGGACGGCGTCCATACGTAGAGCAAAATTCCCAGTCGTGAAATGTGTGCGATTAAACGTGTTAAATGGTTTGCTTACCATTTTGCTTATCTTACAGCCATGCTTCATCAAGTATTATGACCATATATTTATACGCTCAGTCGGGGTAAAAGCTGTTAATTGTTTTCGATTCGTTGGTTGTTGCCGAATAGGGTGTTTGGTGAAACAAATACAAAATTAAAATAAATCATTTGCCATCATTTTATTGGAATAAAACGGACGCTTAGTCGCTAAAAATGAAACGAATCAATATAAATGCGTCGAAAGATCATCTAAATAAAATGCTGTGATTTGTTGCATTATTGGAGTGATGCAGCAATGATTTTCCTCGGCGAAGTTCAAAAGTATTAATAATGATTAAAAATTGTTGGTGGGACATTCCATGAAACGAAGCATTGTGTAGACTTTGGTTAGAGTGTTTTTTTATTCTTTGCGACATACAGCGGAACTGTATCGAGGGCGTATACGTAATATTTGTAAAACAGATTTATCAGAACTTGATCCTTGCGATACGCGAAGAAGATTTAAATACATTTCTAACTTTAATTTGGGGATGTGCTTTAAGTCTCGCTTTAAGTCGATTAACTGAAAGTAGGGAAAGTAGAACTAGTAGTTCGTTCTCAGCAAAGCAAAGAAGAGTAGGATTTTCAGCATACAATTACAACAACTACGCTCTGCTTGACACTTCGAGACTCGCAGTAGTTATTGTAATTTTTGTGCTGAAAATCTTACTTTACTTTGCTTTGCTGAGAGCGAAGCTCAAAAAAACAGGGCTAATATTTTTTCGTATTTATTTACATTTAAAATTTGCACCCAGATTGATTTCGAAACAATTGTACTTCGCACTTGAACCATTACCAAAAATAGATCCACCCGATGGAAAGCGTTTCTTGGCACTTGAACAATTTCGCAAAAACGTAAACAAACTCCACTAGTTGTCAAACTCAAACGCACTTGTATTGGTAAATCTGAAGCAACTCTGATGTCGTTTTCCATTGTGAAAAAAATCAATCTTTTTTTTTGATTCGGATCACTTTTTGCAGATCTCGATAATTTTTCAGATTTACACATACTACCACAAATACAGTACAGCTGTCATACGTCATTTAAAGAAGTTTGTTTTAAAACAAATGTGCAAAGTTTCGTGAAAACCAAAATAAAGAAATACATAAACAGCAATCGAATTATTTTTTGGAGGAATTATTATCTTCATTGTCTTCCTCATCATCTAGAAACTAGAGTAGCTACAACAGAGGAAACATTTTTCAAGCCGATTTCCATGGTTGATTTTACCAAAAACAAATGCAATTTGAACAGCTGATATTGTTGTCAAATAACGTACTAATCCATTTACAAAAGCAGATCAATTTCATTGCATGTTCCATGAGCCGCATAAAATCTGAGATCTGAAAAAGATTTTTGGTGGTCCCAATGGAAAACGACACGAGAAAAAAATCCAGATTCGCAAAAGTGCTCTGAACTCGGTAAAAGATAAATTTCTTACCAATCGAACATGAAAAGTGACCTTGAGCAATAAAAGTGTTATGAGAACGGCCAATCGGATACCATATAAGTAAATTAGGCAAAAAAGGATTTATGGAGGCTGTTACTAAACCACTTAAAAGAATTATTGTGCGACACTTACAAAATTATGCATTGGATGTTTATTTAAATGGATGCCTACACCGAGAGTATTAGCATTCAAAATGTATAGAACTAAGCAAGCGCAAGATCATCAAATTTCTTAACTCCTCAGGCTGGTTGTTAGCTCCTTTATCGTCCTTCTCCCCCTTTATTTCTCAGGTTTCCGTGAGTTGTAGTCTCAAAACGGCGCTCAATGTGTTATTTGTGCTTTTCCCTCGTACGGGAAATACTGCCACTTAAGCCAACCAACCAAGCAAGCGCTGGATTATCTAACTAGTCCACCACACTAACCACTGAATCTATGCACACATAGAGGTTGGTTGATAATTAAAAAAAACAAAACAAAAAACGCAATCAACACAGAGCAAAGCGAATTTAAGTTGACAAATGCATCTTGTGACGGGTATCACAATTGGTCAGTACTGATCTGATTGTGGCACGTTTACACCTAGCCAGCCAACAAGCATAACATAATTCCTGGGAAGAAAACCACGGAACTTTTACTTGTGAAATATTCTCACATACTAAACAAAATTTGTAAATTAAAATTCTTTGGTGAAACGTAAAGTCACAAATAAGTAAAATTTTCACAAATTTGTAACTTGTAAATTACAACTATAAATAACTTTTAGTTAAACGAAAAGTGAATTATTCCCACAAATTTCCCGTTGTAGAATACAACTACAAATTTTACAAATAGTCAGAGTTTGGTGAAACGACATAAATAAAAAAAATCACAAATTTTGTTAAAAAGTGCTTGTAAATGATTTGTAAGTTTTACCAACTTACAATATAGGGCACTGATTGGAGTTAGGTTATTCTCCAAGCAGGAGTTAGGTTATGTACACAATTGCATGTAATTATTGTAAATCCGTGTTGAAAATTGTATTTTGTTTTGGTTTACATTTATAAAAACAGAACCATTCGCAAAAAATAACGAACAATTTACAATTGTCTCATTTTTTAGAACTAGTATCGCTTGTGGTCGAAAATCGACCATTCCTTTTATAAGTATGTAAAATGTAATATTAAAAAAAACGTAGCACAATTTTTTTTTTTTTTTTTAATAACGCAAATAGCGACATCTAGACATCGAAAAATTACGTAAATAAGCTGCTCCATTGGAAACAGGTTCTAATCTAAGATGATTTATATTTGAATACGTTACTATGGTAATATGTCGGCGACAAATTGAATGTCGCCAAAATCCTTTCAATTACCTATTTTGTATGGGGAATTCATAACTTAATTTTACCAGCCGTAATGGCGACATATACCCACGATTCTTGGTTTGTGCACATCTATGGTACAGTACCTTTAATTTTAATTCTCCTTATTTCATAATAAATACTTAAAAAGTGTACCGAAACTTTTGATGTTCACGTATTAATATAATGATGATGCCTTTGCCATGGTCGACGTCTGTATCTTCCGAAATTAAGCTTATTAAGACAACGTTCTTGTACGACTCGCTGAAACTATAAGAGTTGTACAAAAAATTTCAATTAGATGCTACGTCTAATTCATAAATACCCTTCGTTTGATTTTTCTTCATTTCTTTAATAAATCATTTCGTTTTAATTCTGCTCTTGTCAGTTCATGATTAGTTGCTTTTAGAACACAGAGTGCTGCCAAGTTTGGCAACAAACTATTTAACACTTCATATACTAACTTCTGGCGTTTTGTCATGTACTCGCGACCTCAGTTAATTTGTCGATTAACTGAGGTCGAGAGTTAGTCGAATGTCAAAAGTCTGCCACCCATCAACTAATAAGGTAATATTTTCCTCCATTATCTATTCATCGCCGGCAAACTAAAAAAAAAATAAAAAAAGTTAGTTAAGTTCATAAACTTGATGAAAATAAACAATATTTTCTGAAGTACCTACATATTAATTGAATTTTTTAGATATCGCCTCAGTAAATGACAGCCCTAATCATCTCTGACATTCAATTTCCCAAAGTTCGCATTCAAGTCCACCTGTTTAATTCACCACCACTACCAAAATCCAAAAAACAAAACCCATCCACTTGCTTAAGTATTTAAAGACTAATTAAAGTATTCTATATTCGAGAGTATATTTCTCGGATATCCCTTAATACCCTTCAGGATATCACTGACAATCTCAACCCCAAACCATTTAATTTAAGAAATTTCGTCCATTATGCCATGCTAAAGCGTTTAATTGCTCGATTTTATTTCGCTCGTTGACGTTGAACAGAAATAATGAAACCCACTTTGTTTCATTTATTTAATTTGGTGGTTGTCATTTTAGCGCATTTCGGAACAGAGCAGGAGATGTGAATGAACATTCACTCCCGATATTATACTCTGCCAAAGTGGGTAGTAACGACCTGAGGATTTAGTTGGATTCCCTCATCAATATACTTTGTTCGCATCTTTAGTTGCGATACTAAACTTAGATCTGGCATTCCGGATGAAGCCATTAGTTAAGTTGTTGTCAAAAAATCCTCAGCTCATCTGTTTGAAAGGAGAAATCTGAATGTGACCATGCGGTATCTAGAATGCTATACAGAATATAAAATGTGACGACTTTTGACACTACGTGTGCTGATTACAGCTACCTACCGGGCGAATGACTTCGATTTGCATATTCCGTTCATAAATCATACCTCAGTGTCACCCGTGCTAGAGTTTTCCGTGAAACACCCTCTAGTGGTATTCGGTTTCAGAAGCCAATTACTTCTCGCATGGAATTTGCCTGTTCTAGGGTACTGTTCTAACTATATGCAGGAACTGCTGTCGCTATACTTGTTCAAATAATCTCGTTAGTGGTAATTGGAAAATTTGTATGCCATTGCGAAGGATGTGCGATAGTTTTTACTTTGAATTTCCTTTATTGGATTCTTTTTAGCCCGTGCAAACCCGATGTCATTGAGGAAATTGTTCAATATTAGGTATGCTGGTAGCATAGTAATCATTTTCGTTGTTGTAAGACGTTTGTTGCTACATGGCGTGGATAAAATCAATTTAAATGTATAGACGCGAGTGGTTGACATGCTGCCAAAATAAATAAAAAAGAGAACTCACTGCCGCTGTACCTACATTTAGAAGGATATTTCACTTTAAGACGGCCCCGCTGTACACAGCCTTCAAGGGAAGTGGCTGCAATCCTGTTGCACTTCAATTCACACTTCACCCTAAGAACACTATGGGAGACTGCACATCTATCAGCGCACCAAAGCCATCGTCGAGATTCAGGTGCATTCGAACTCAAATGGTAAGGGTTTTCACCTTAAATAGCTAATAACATTCGTCGATACACCTATTGAGAACATCTTCCACTGCAAGTATTTCCCGCCAAAAACCAGCCGAGCCAACATAATCATACTTGCGATGTCTGGTGCGATGTTTCCCCACGCTTGTCTCGCCGACCAAACAAAACAAAAACCATCTGAGCACAGCACGGGATGTGCTTACCCTCCAAGTACGCATGCTCTTGCCAACAATAATGTTTACATCTTTCACATCTGACTATCTGAGTTTTCACTTTCCTCGAATTGTTTGGCCATTTGTTCCTCTCAGTTGACTACTGTACTTCAATTGGCTTAAACGTACCCACGGAATGCGCGACATTGTCAAAGGAAATTGCGGGCAAACTGTCTTACGCGTCGAATGACCACATATATCATTCAGAGTTTCAAATAATCTTTCTCGTAGTCTTAATATTTCAAAACGAAGAAAAAAAAACTTTTCTACAGTGAAATTGTGTGTACCCCTTTACAAAAATATAAGCAAAGCGATCTATAATGAATCAATGTCTGTGGTTCCTAAGTGTAAATATTCCCCACCCCCCGTAAAAAGTTTCAGTTAGTTCGTATAATTATAAACCGACACAAACAAAGAAAATTTTCAAACATCCACAACCCTGTTGATTAAGGGGGAGGTAACATCGTAATCAGGACAACTAAAAAGGTGAGTTCACAGATAATTAAAAATCATTCACACCATATAGCGTGCACAAAATTGGGCGACGGGGTTAAATACCCTTAAAATGGGGCGACCATCAAATCGCTGGCCGGCATTTGTAGCTTAGGAATATTTTTACACAAAAAAAAATACACCCAGAGTTTGATCTATTTATGGACCATGGATGTGTATCGTATCGTTGCCTCCTCGTCTGGTTATATGCGAAAAGGTTTCGAACACGGATTCAGGAGGGAAATATGATTTGACGTTTTATATTTTAAATATTTACGAACGTATTACGACTGTTCAAATATTTAAACAGGAAAACAATGGCGGCAATTACCTTCGATCGATATGTGCGATTATGGGAATTTTAAATTTCATTCGCATGTCGTTCCAATTGTTGGGCATGTTTGTCACGAGGGCTTGAAGAATGGTCGATAAATTAGATGAAATAAGTGGGTATAATGCAATGAATTTGTGGCTAATTGCTAAGTTGCATTTGATGTAATTTGTTTGCCAATAAGCTGCTGGTTGTCTGTTTAGATTATGAATAAAACTGCCAAGAATTAACACATGTGCTGTTTGAGTGCCATAAATCTTAAACAGTTCTATTATTTGCTATTGCGTGAATTTTACAAAATAGATTAGGCAATTGTTTAGATTAAATAAAATAAATTCATTTGAAAACTCTTGTTCTTTTTGCGGTACTGAATTTTGAAACAACTCTAACTGGTTGCACAAACTAACAGTAATGACTTCCATTTCTTTATGTTAACAAAATGGATAGCAATGCATACCCATTAGTACAGGTATTTGTTCAGCGTGTTAGTTCGTATGAATTCTATATTTAAATTTACTTAAACTAACAAAATCTGGAATTGAAATGTACCGCCGATATCTTCAGCAACTTATCTGTTCCATTATTTCACAAGCAAAAATTGTGCGAGGCCATTTGATTGGAAAAACATTTCTGACATTTTATCATGTTTATTAGTATGTGTTCCGAAATTTATTAGTAGTTGACGCAGAAGGTCCGGAAATCATCCATCAAAAGGCTTAGCTTCGCGCAACCATTTCCGATAAAATTCACACCGAACGGCTGCATTGGGGAGCATTTTTCGCGGCAGTTGCACTCTCAAATGTTCGTCAGAAGTTCACTAGAGGTGGCACATTCAAAAAAAACCAAGATTTTATTTTGGTTTTCAAAATAATCAAACCTGACACGAACCAAATGTCTAGACAACACACTTCACCCAAATTCATCAACTACCAGTCTTTAAATGTAAATTTGCCCTATTGGTTTAATCCAACCCCATTTTTTGGTTCCCTAACCTGGTCTCTGTTACATATCTGCAGAAATAAACACAATTGAGTTCACCTCCTGTACTAATTATAAAATCAGAATCATGGTCTCCATTTATGGGAACAACACTTTAACTAGACACAAGTGTATTGCAAGGGTCTATAGTGGTCGCAGTTTCAGGCGCGGTCTTTGTCCATGCCCTCGTGATGGCTACATATCGATTCCCCTAAAAGGAGACATGAATCATTGTCCTCCTGAAGCTCAATCATCCGTATCCTCTTAGGATGCTACCGTATTTTGGTTGCAGAGCAATTAATCATGTGCAAACTGCGTAGCCATGTCCTTGTCTACAAAGAACCATGGAACGAAGTAACTTAATGAATAAACTCAATAGAATGTTTGTCCAGAGTTAATGACGCAGCAAAATAGGTACCCAGTATGGTATATGGTACTGAATTTTAATGAGAGAACAATGCAAGGAAAGACATTTTAATTCCTATCCCAGATGATGAGTCTTCGGAGAAACAGGTGCAAAGGTGCATAAAACAGCTAGCGACTCATTAGAGGTCCGTGAATATATTGTTTTGCTTGAAATTGTTTGTTTAAAATTTAATTTTAATAAAGACTGGCCACTTGCGTCTTACTTGAAAATAGCACGAGGATAGCTGTGCATAATTGTTTGACTGACAATGACAGTGAGTAATGGGGAGTGATTTGTTTTTGATACTCGTTGTTACCGTTGGCGATCGAATGCATTTTTTTGAATGAGTTTTCTCGCTTAGTTGATGGTAGCGTTGAATATGTTTCTTAACCAAATCAATCAATCTGGACACTTCATTGATATTTTCTGTTTGAGGTAAATATAGCCTGCTGTTGGGAAAGGAATTTGAGGCGGTATTTTACTATGAGAAGCTTTCCACAAGGTCGCCCTTCCTACGACAGCCACTTACGAGTACGAGTACTCCTACTAGTCGCGAAATTTTGGACTAGATTCATCGGCTACACTTTCGCAGACGTCAACTGAGAAAGTCTTTTGTTCATGTGTTCGATATAGGCCAATCAGAACTGATGTGGTGTTCGATTGGGCTTCTTTAGATTCGCTCTCAGATTTCAGATTTCGTGTGTCTTTGTTGTTTGCTTTTGTTGGTGATATCCGTGTTATTGGAATATGTGCAGACTTGACGCTTTTCTAAGCGTTTTCCATTCGCTGGTTAAATTTTATACTAAAACATTTGAAATTTTTTTTGTAAATCTGAACCAACTCTGAGAAAAAAATCAAGATTCGCAAAAGTGCTCTGAAATCGGAAAAAGATTGCTAGAGTAGCGGAAGTGCTCTGAGAGTACCCAATCGAATACTGCATGAGATACATAAAGTCAGCTAGCTGTCAAATTCACTAAGCAAGACTCTTGAAAATTTCCATTCACTTTGTTAGGCTCCTTTGAATTGTTATGCTTATCCAACTGTTGACTCCCTTCAAGCGATTTCTATTAAATAGTTGAAATCTGACAGTCATTCTACTTCGGATGACATTTATGTTTTTCTCCTATCTCAAAATGAACCTGTCCTTACTTGCCATAATTTTAAATGGATTGGTTACAAGTAATCAGTCGTAAGTACTTTCTGTGACCTCCATTCGGCACATGTATATAAAAGTTGTGTTTTTTTTAGCTTCGTTCTCAGCAAAGCAAAGTAAAGTAAGATTTTCAGCACACAAAATACAATAACTACTGCGAGTCTCGAAGTGTCAAGTAGAGCGTAGTTGTTGTAATTGCGTGCTGAAAATCCTACTTCACTTTGCTTTGCTGAGAACGAAGCTAAAAAAAACAAGGCTATTGTCGACTCTGAACTCAAGTGCCGATTGTTCATCCGTTTGTCCGCAGTCAATGCTAATAAAGGGGTTAGAATGAGATCACAAATCAGACGCCTAAGTGTCATGGACGGTCTACCCAAAATTATAGAAACGTAAAACTGAAATAAACACAAGAGCGAACAACATTTCTGCAATCAGTTGAAAACATTTCTATTTCTGATTCAAAATATGTGAAATGAGAGTGCTAATTAGTTTGAGTAAATTAAACCACAATTCATCAATCAGTTATACAAAACTTCCGTGAGCCATTTTGTTTTATAGGAAAGCGAAATTGGCCATCGCTATAAAAATCAACATTCTGATCTTTTCCTTAATTCCTACAGCGTAAACAAGATGGCCGACCAAAATACGTGTCACGTATTTTTGCGTTTTAGGTATAGTAATGCTCTCTCTTTCAGTCAGACGGCTATTGGACAACCCTTTAATCCTCCATCTTAGGAATATACTCGTATATGTTGTAAACGCAGAATTATTGTAACTTAATTGTTCTTTTTGCAATGAAATTGAAATGCCAAAGAAAAAAATCAGTGAAGTCGTGTGTATTACTGAATTCTAATCATATTATTAGAGGAATTATGCATTTTTGTATTAAATTAAACCGTAACGGAACTTTTTCCGATTTGTACGAAATCCGTTTCGATACAACTGTCGAAAAAATGACATACAGCGCACGTAGCCGCATTGCGTTATGTCACTTCTTTTTGACATTTACCCCAAAGCCTTCCGACAACAATTCATGTCAAATGAACGCGTTTATATGCTTTATTTATTTTGTTTCAAAACCGTTATTTCGAAAGCAATTTTAGTTCCGAACAGACTCGCCTTTCGTTTCGAAATTCTATCCGACGGATGCCTCGATAGGGGTGATTATTTACTGAAAACGTGCGAGTATTTTATATATACATCCGTGACTTTAAATCTGTTTCCATACGCAATAAATCGCAATATTTTATAAAATTCTACTAAATCCATTTCCCCTAGGGAAATTAATGTTCCCAACTTTTCGTAATCCGTTAAATCTGTTAAACCAAATGAGTGTCGTTGGAGAGACCAACAACTTGGCTGAACTTTGGCTAGGATTATAGTTAATTCGAACTATAGCACTAAAGCATTTGTTAAGTTATTATTAAGACACGATTTTGCCTGTACATATATTTCTCTTGAAGAGAATTTTCTGTTTTCTTCCGTCAATTCGCCAAACGCCCAGCACTGCACTTGTGCCAACTGGGCGATGAGTTCTAGGCCACGAATTTCCAAATAAAACAGAGAGAATGACAACCGTAACGTCTCTTCTTCTGTTAAAAAAGTTTTGTTGCTTTATCGAGTTCTTCTTTTGTTCTTGCTGCCGCCTTAAAGAATATCGTACAATTAGTACTATTTAGTAACTTTGCCTCTCGTTGGAAAAATGATCCCCTACCCCTTAAAATTATGTATCATTTCGCATTGATTTAAGAAATGACTGTCGGAAGTTATCGACAGCCTTGACTATGCTAATCGATTAAAAAACGTTACCTTCGAGCAAATATCGTTGAATTTCAAAAATCAAATTACTTTCCATATCCTTTGATGAAAACACAAGGTCAAACAACATTTTCTGGAAAAATATATTTGTTCCACATCTGCTCACACATTCTTTCCAATATTCGCGGTATTTGCATACACTCAATGGAGAGAAATTTGCAAAAATGTAAAATATTTCGCACCATTCCTCCCCAATGTCAAATATTGCAATCTCTTTCATATCCTTACAGTCGCGTGGTTTCAATTCCCGCAACACATGTGCATGTTTTCGGTGTAATGCTCTGGAAATCTCATTTTAAAATTACAAGCAATGTGAGTCTTTAACCGATTATTTTGTTTGCCCGAATCACCAGCAACGTCATTCTAACTCTTCAAATGGGAGAAACTCACGTGGTCAATGTCATCCTTAAGTATAGAATTTCGCAGCAGTCAGTCGTGTCGCAACTCAACTTGGAATGTGTATGACTTCGGTCCATACCACAAGAGGATACGGCGCCATGTTAAAGGCATCCCAAAGCTGAGCGCCATAACTCTAAACCATTTTGAAATCATTTCAGCGTTATAGACAACAGCACGTAGTCACGTGGGTACTAAACGCGGGCCCAGATCTCTATTCAGATCATAACCATATTACGAGGACGGGAAACTGACAAAATGACAGCTAAAAATATAATCAGGACGACTGTTTCAGTCATATAATTCTGAAGGACGAGCGCCAAAAGCGGGTGGGAATTACACAGAATTAACAATATGGAAACAACTTCTAATAAGTTATCAGAGATTTTTTTTTCCATCCTTGTCATCGACAATTCTGGAGGGGGTTGTCATTTAGTCTCGGGAAAGTATTACGTTTTTGGTTGTTTCACATGTTACAGTTTTGCACACACACACACCAAGAGGAATGTGAAGAAATCCATATTGATTTTATTGGTACTTCATTCAGTTATAATGCCTCGTGAGCAAAGGATATTCTTAGATGTCGGTGATTACGAATGTGACGTTAAATATGTCTCACGTTATACACTTCTAGAAGGAGTGTGGGTGCAATGGTTGGTCTATTCCATTAGCACTACTTGCAGACAGAAAAATAGTTGATCAAATATTCCATTGGGTTTTCTTTATGACTTTCTTACGTATAGCAGATTTAAATGACACTTTTGTTGCTTTCGGAGGGGAATTTCTTTTAGCGCCTTCTTTCTAATTATGTCGGGACAATGGCATTTTGATTGTCAGTGGATAAGTGAATGTAGATCGATTTATGTTGTATTTACAACATCACACATTAATATTACGGAAGATTAAAGGGATGCCCAATCCTAAATAGCCGTCTGACTGAAAGGGAGAACCTAAAACGTAATAATACGTGACACGTATTTTGGTCGGCCATCTTGTTTGCATTGTAGGAATTATGGAAAAGTTCAGAATGATGATATTTTTATAGCGATGTCTTACGAAATTTCGCTTTCCGATAAAACAAAATGACTTCCGGAAGTGATGATCGGACAATTATTTTATTTATTTCGTATAACTGAGTGATGAATTGTTGATTTAATTAACTGACACCAATCACGACTATGATTTGATATGTTTTAAATCAGAAATAGAAATGTTTTCAAGTGATTGCAGAAATGTTGATCGCCGGAACTTGCATTTATATCCATTTTATGTATATATTATGGAATATCCATGACACTTTAGGCGTCTGATTTGTGATTGCATTCTGACGCCTTTATTAGCATTGTCTGCGGACAAATGGATCTTTTGATTTCCGTCTCGTGTAAAATGACGCGTGCGTTATGTTGGAAATGCAGTATTAAATAAAAGAAGATCGGCAGCCATTCAAATTAAATTCTTTTTCATATTTAATTTTAAGTTCTCACCCTTTGCCATTTGGCTGTAATTTATTTGATGAATGAAAGTCTTTGGTTCTGCTTTTGAACTTGATAAGATTTTTTCCATTTAATCAAGTTGGAAATGGTCCTCCTAGCTCATGATGATTTTCTATGAAAAGTTTTCTCCCTCGTGGTCGATTTTCAGGATTGCTTTCAGCTAAGAGCTGATTCACTTTGTTAGAAAACATCTTCAAGTCTTTCACTAAAATTCTCTGCAAAGACCACCGATTGATGCCTAATTGTGTGGCACGTCGTCTGGTCGATACTCCGATTTCCTCTGCGACATCTTCAGACACCAGCTGCTATATTCTCAGCAGAACGGCTGCTCTCAGCCCGGCATCTCGTGTTGTCCCAACATCGGGATGTTTGACCCGATTGTGTCGGACGACCGGGAAATCTGAGACGAAATTTACGCTGCCCCAAACACTATACCAACAAACTATTTCGCAAACAAATTGAAACAATTATTCCGCATTCTTTACGAGTACAGCGGTCTATGTCTTGTTGATGTATATTTTGTATCTGTTTACTTCACAAATGTCAAAGTAGTATTGCTGACATTTGCTAAAATGACAGGATCTTCCAATAGGGTGACGACTTTTACGCCACCTCTTCGATTATACTATTGTATATACTATTAGACTATAGTGAGTACTATATATACTCTCCTCAATGAATCAAACAATTTCAACATCATTTTTAAAAAGAAACCAGCAGGAGGACAACTATTTTTAAATAGTGTTGTTTTTAGTGGTTTGTTTTCGAATTTGCAAACTTTTTTTTTGACGCGGAAACAGCCTTGACAGCTTTGTGCTGATTTTGGGTTGCCATTTCATATACGCCTCCAGCTGCCTTATTCGACCGAACCGCCCACATTCAAGACGTCATACTTAAACAGTACCTAATGGCATAAGACTATTTTTCGTATATAGACAATACGATAAATCATTTGCATAATTTTTGTTTGGTTTTTATTTCATTTTACATTTATATTTTATATATCTCTAAGAAGCTTTCTTCTAACCAGCTCAAAATAACACCCCTTCAACGGCATCAGAATAAAGTGATTGTATTATGACTGATTATTTATTCACTTCGATGAGACTGCTCATCACTTCCGCACTATTGTGTCTGGCCAAGTGATGAATGCGAAACCCTTTGTGTATTGTAGTCAGGAAATTAATTTCCTTTTAAACTGTCGCGTCGGCCGCTGGACACTCCTTTCTATTTCATTTTTATTCCTCTTTGCTGTCCAAAAAATAAGAAAAAAACTGGATGCAGCACAAACTAAAATGTTTTAATTTTATTTAATTGAATGGTGCACTTAGGCGTATGTGGAACATAATTATACAAGTACTAGGTATATCACGTGCACGTGGAATCTCAAATGCTGATCTATATACTCATTCGTGTATTTTTTACAGTTTGTTGTAGAATATGCGTTGTGGCTCAGGATAATTTAAATAAAATACTTCGGAGCTCAGAGGGAGGAAAAATAAGGTTTATATAAATTTGGTGGACTCAATATACCCATTTTTAAAAAAAAGATGATCGGAAGGATTTAAATAAGTACAGATCCATTTCTCTCCTTTCAACATTTTCAAAACTATTTGGAAAGGTTACAAAAAGAAGAGTTATCAATTTTCTTGAGAGGAACTTGTTTTTTAGCTCCAATCAATATGGTTCTAGAGAATGTAAGTGTACAGAAGATGCACTCTTAAATTTTTGCACTATATATAACAGTCAGAAATTAATTGCGTCCCTCTTTATTGATATAAAGAAAGCGTTGGATACTTTGGATCATTCTATTCTCTTGTCTAAGTTAGCAAATGCTGGTTTCAGAGGTCCTATTCTTGAGTGGTCCGCTACGTATCTCAAAGATAGAAAACAAATGGTTCGAATTGGCGGTACCTTTAGTGAATGCCGTGTTAATTGCACCGGTGTACCGCAAGGCTCAGTTCTTGGACCTATATTATTTCTAATATATATTAATTATATTTGTGATCTTCCATTGGAGGGTAAACTAATTGGTTTTGCAGATGATATTGCATTGGTGTATTCAAATGTGTCCACTTTAGACTTGATCGCGGCTATTAACCATGATCTCGAAATCATAAGGCTCTGGTTTTCGATCCACAAGCTAGTCATAAGCGATAAAACCAAAATAATATTTTTAATCCTTCCGTCTTTTGAATTTGATTCTCCGGACTTTGTCTTCGACAGTCGTGACTGTGAAAATATCTGTTTAAGCTCAGAAACCTGCCCTTCATCTAAAAATGCACCTTTAATGATGACTTGCCTTGTTCCACAAATTCCTTTAAAATTGATAAGGTCCAAGATTTCAAATACCTTGGCCTTGTCATTGATAACAAAATGAATTGGAATACGCACACCGCGCTCCTCAAAATATACCTATCATCTGCTACATGTTTGTTAAATCACTTGAGGCGTTTTTGCTCCAGAAATCTATTAGAGACAGTCTATTATGGTCTAGTACAATCAAAGATACAATACGGATTAGTTTGCTGGGGTGGCACCTACAACTATAATTTACAACCCTTAATAGTGGCGCAAAAGCATATTTTAAGAATTATGTGGAGTAAAAGAAGTAGAGAGCACAGCTTTCCACTCTTTACTAATTCTGCCATCCTCCCTTTAAAACACCTTTACTTTTATAAAGTTCTTAAAGTTTTCTTTCCAAGAAGCGGTAACATCTTAAATATCTGCTGCTTCTGAACTACGAAGTAGTGAAAGACGGCTTGCTGTAATTCCTAGCTTTTATTCTAATCATTTCCAAAACTTTTATTCTTCGGCAGCACCAGTTGCAGTTTCGACTTCGATCAGATCAATCATTTTGTATATTTAGTAATTAATCTAATATTTGACTTAAGTCTTGCTTTCTATTTTTAACTCTTTCCTCTCTTTAGCTTTTTTATTTATTAATATTTCCTATTTGTAACTCCTTTTATCAAAATACAACCAGTATTTCAAACATTGTAATTAGATTATAAGGTTTTTGCATATCATACATTCGTCACTAGTTTATTTTAGCTAAAAAATGTATCTAGTTTAATTTTTAGTAGAGGTACTGTTTTTATCACTAAAATGTCAAAATGCACTGTATATGAAAAAATTAAATAATAATCATGTATGCCTCTCGTGGAAAATAGATTGTTTACTAATAAAAAAAGGAATTAAGACCGTAACGTTGAAATAAAATTTGATTTCTTGGGTACATATATATCTTTTATTTTAAAACCATTTACAGGGAAGACATTTCTGTATAACTTGTACTTACCTACTTACAGTTACAGTCAGGGGGGAAATGGGCCTCAATCAAGACGCCTCTCCAGTTAGTGCTCAAAACATATATACTGTACCAATCCAAGTGATTTAGCGACTATTTTCTCACTGTAATTTCAATCATATTAATTACATAGTCACTTTTATTTTTTTATTTCCCAATTTCCAAAGTTAGCTTTCAGCAAATCGAATTGTTACATTGAAATTATACCTATGACGAGTGTAAACAGCGCAACTTAGTAACGCAATATACTCGTGTGTTTTGCAGTTTGCATATTGCACGATGATGAGTGCGTGACCGGCCGATATCTCGTTTATAGGTCAGTTTGCATAGACCGCAAGTATTTGAAGAAGGAGAACATGTCACGTTTGTGGCCAACATCAACGTTCGTGAATACGTTGTATTGCCCCCCTTTTTCTGCTGAATGTTCTAACTAGAATGCCAATACAAATACAATGAAATATTCATGGAACGCTGTTTGAATGGAAAAAAAAATATATATGACAGCACATGAAAATGCATCTTCCTTGCAAAAGGAAAGGATGACGTGTTGGCGGCACCAATAGCAGCTTTTTTTATTTATTTAGTTTTCATTTGCATCCCCGTGTGTGTTCTGTGCAATATATCCGCACTGTGTTTGTTTGAATTCGAATGGAAATTAATTCTAGTCCAGCTGGTTAATAGTTCAATAAATCATTGTTTACAGTGCAGCATTTGGAAATAAGTTTATTACACTAGAAACGGGAATAAACAAGTCTTGATGGTCGGTGTGGCGAATGGTTCAGTGAATGAAAGTGGACATAAATAGATTCTGCACCGTTTCGGATATTTTCATGTTGATTTTAATAGATTACAGGTTTTGGAGTTATGAACTCTTCGAATGGACTATCATTATTTTTTTACGAATCTATCGTTAAATAGACGCTTTAAACAAGACCCAACAAAATACTAAAAAGAGGTATTTTTCACTCGTTGAAATTTTGGGTACTTAAGAATTTTATTTTTATTTTTGGGACCGTAGCCGGGAGTCTTAAACACAGTTTGCGCAGCTTTAATAAATAATGTAAAAGAACAGTCCGCAACTCTCAAACACTCCCCAACAATAGACTCATCTTTGCGCTGTCAGAATTTGTTAAAGGCGTCTCTTGAATGGACGCTGAATTTCAGAATTGACATTTTATTGGTAGAAAACTAGTCTCGTCTTTTGTGGGTGTACTCGGAGCCAACATTTCTTTGTTCGGCTTTTGACGATGGATAGAGCTTGTCATAATCTTCGTCCGTATCAGCCAGTCTAATGAAATATTCATAGAGAGATGGTAGGATTCCAAAAATGCCGCACGCCTTTCGACTCTAGATGACGATTCTATTGTATTTGTGGTAAGAAACTGGGTGCTGAATATGATTGCAGACGTTTCGCTGAACTCTCGGCAGTACAGGCTTTTTGTTTGCCCAAAAACCACGTAAATCCGATTTCACAAAATAAGGCACAAACGCCATTGCAATTGCCCATCAATCGGGGAGAACAAGTCTTTCATTTGTCCCTAAAAATGTAGTCCATTTTGAACAGTATCGCCCCAATTACAAGCAAATGGAAATCTGTAACTGATATGATAGCCAAGAAGTTTAATTTCCCATTGCCAAACAGAAATATATTGAAACCTCCACCTGTCTCTGTGACTACTGACTGAAGATTGATTCGGTATAGATTTTAATCAATGTCACTGTCAAAGCAAACTAACATCAAAAAAGCGCCCAAAAAATATTTCAATTCCTACCATCCGTTTGACTCCCAATTGATGTTGCGAATTCGACATGATTTATAAATCAATTTAGATACCCAATGTAATGTCGTTCTATTGAAGCATTTTCCCACAATTTAAGGTCAGAGAGGATTGTGTTACCACTCTGCCGTCTGAATGCCCCACAACCGTGTATCAGTCCCAGCAGTGAAAAACGAATGCGATTCCACCCCCAAAACCCCTAACCGAATAACTTTTGACATTGCCTATTCAGCAGCAAGTAGGAAGCATGCTCCAAGAGCATCCGTCACACCATCACCACCGTACGACGTTGATGGAGTGTGGAAAGTTGCAAATTTAAAAATATGGAAACCAAAGTCGTCAAATTGGTATACGAGTACATAATAACAGGATGTTTGAGGTTGGCTTGTTTTTTGCAACACAGTCATCTGGGACACGACGACAAGAGGGCAATTCATTCATCAACTTCGGTATCAACCTGGCCCCTCCAGTGCCATGTGTGGCTGTCTTGAATGTTTCCTTTAATGTGATGCTTGACCTAAATTGCTGTGAAACAAGTATGATGGTGATTTAAGGACTTTTTGTATTAACAATGAAGATCTTCATATCGAGGGGGAATGAATTTACTGTAGTAAATCATAGAGAAGGCGATTCTTATGCTGACTTATTTGTTTTAACGAGTACGACTTAGCATCTGTTTGATGTAGTGTGAGTTAAGGAATTTGATTAATCGTAAAATAGCCCAAAATGCATTTTAAGGTTATAATTCACCCTTGAATGCGTCCAATACAATCAAAATGCAACTTCTCAGTCTGGCTGCTGCCATTGACTTCGAAATCATTTTGTTATACTTCGAAATATTTACCGTTACTGGTCGGTTGAACAACGATGGAGACAAAAAAAAAAAGAAAAAGAAAAAAAAGCCGAGCAGCGATGGAAAGAACTCTTTCGCCAAATGAACAATCAAATACCGTAATTTTAAGTAACCGTTAGTAGTTTTAAACGAAATAAGAGTTAAGGCTTAAAATCGGTAAATTTTTTTGTTTTACATTCTTTTGGTCACAAAAGGTAGTGACAGTAAGTATTGTGTTGAAATGGACAAGTAACAACGATTCATTCTCACGACGAAAGTGACAGGCATTTGATTGAACTCGTTACTCATTTGATTGGTATGGATTATAAATAGTTGGCGCAACAGGTCCGTAGGGACCCAAGGCCTAGATTCTCACTACCATTCGTTTTGTGTTTTTCAGTTTGGGACGAATATAAGGAATCTAAAATTGTATGCCGAGTCCAAACGGCCAATCGAGTAGCGCGTTCATGACAGTTATACTCTCGGATGTTTGTCAGACGTTCGCGAAAGGTGGCGCAGTGGAATAACCTTAAGATGTAATTTGGTTGTCTTTCTCGAACATGGGACTCCTCGCTTAGTAGTCCATCACAATAACGACAAAGCCACTGCGCCTACAAGTGAGGTTAGGTTAGGTTAAATCGGCTGCCAGCTAAACGCCAGCACACTTAGACCAGCAATAGGTTCATTGTGATAGCGTCTGGATCAGAAATTCCATATCCTCAACCGCAAAACCAATTACAGCTTCTAAAGCAAAGAAGTATCATTAAAGTAGAAAACCCCCAGATGCGTTTTATTCCGAGTAGGTACGGAGAAGGTACAGGATAGTCTCCTGCTCCTCCTTATTTCTACAGTTTCTATAGAAATCGTTTAAAGGTACACCGAACCTTTTCGCGTCTTTTCCTTTCAGGCAGTGTTCACTGATGACACCTCTAACAGTGCTAACGTGAACTGTTTAAGTGTTTAGACATTAGTGAGATCAAAATCTTATATCCAGATTGGGCCAAATCCGTTTTGTCGCTAGACACGTTGTACCACTTGCGCACTAAAAATTTGGACCTTGCTTTATACCGTATTCACACCGCAGCGAAAACTTGTCGATGCATCCACACCGAACGCCAACTAGTTTTCGTTTGACGTTTCAATCAGCTGTGAGACACTAGTCGTGGAACTTCTGGGTAAATTATTTTGGTTTCAAATTTCTATCGCATTATTAACAAAAAAAAAATGAATGAGCACTTAAAAATAATATTGACATATCAATTAATTGATAAAGGTGTGAGTTGTGACTTCTGCTCGATCAGCTGTTGAATTTGCTGAATATTGCAATAGGTATGTTTGTTTTAACAACCCAACGATTGGAAATCGTTTTCGTGGAAAACGACTTTAAAGACTCGTTTTGAAAACTGAAATATGTATGGGAGAACATCTGTTTTCGATGCAGTTTTCGGCTCGGTGTGAAAAGGGCATTAATCTAAGTTTGCTTTTATAGGTATACCTATTTGTACTTTATCTAGTAAAAAGTTATAAGTGTTCTACTTTTGCCGATTACCCTGCACCCAGGAGGGGCAGTCCAGGGTACTCATTCCGTAACATTTTAAACGATAGACCTCCAAAACTAACAACCAAGTGCTAAAATTACCAGTTTGAGAACTTAATCCAGTTAATTTTCCAAAAATATAATGAAAGCTGACGTTTGTCAAAAACATTCAAGCAGAATATAACTTATTTTGGTGATCAAAGTTTCAAAAACGCTATCGTTTATACGGAATCTGCCCCACGGAGCTATCTTTTAATTGCTTGCGACAGATTCCAATGATTTGATGGATTATTGGTTATCTGAAAATATGCGGTTATCACGTTATCCTGGAGCTGGGATATGACCTCCTTCGTCAGCTTTTAATCCGTCAGTTTAAAAGTGAGCCGGCTTGGACTCGGAAAATTGTTCTTTATTAATCAGTTTGTCAGAAGACGTTTGTGGTTGGACGCTGTCTAAGTATGCCGACTTGGCATTTGTCGACTAATTAAGCATTTTTGGAACTTAAACCGAACATAAATTCCAATAGACAACTGCGGAGAGAAATTAATTGTCCTTTTCAAGTTACACTTGCACAAAACTTGTTACGGCAAGCCTTCGAAAATATACTGATTAAGTCACTATCGTTGCGTTGATCTAAATCCAAATTTCTCTTCACAGTCGAAATAATTACTACCCGTACTTGAAGGCCGACAATAAACCATTTAAAACGACCGCGTACATTTTATAAATAGTCTTATCCTCTCATAAATATAACATTTAAATGGTTTCAAAAAAAAAAAAAGAAAAATGTTTAATTGTTGGAAAAAAAATAAATTCATTTCACTAAGCTCATGCGTCTGCGGGGTTATGATGCTTTTTCCAGGAAAAATTTATTTCCTGCTGAGTAAACACTGGAGATGGCCAGAGATTTTGTTTAATTTACTTCCATTAACTTACTGCTCTCTTTTTGTGATTTACGAATATCAATTAAAGCGGGCCTACGTTCTGTAGAGCTTTTGTTTCCTAAGGCAATGGAGCCCGTGGTTGTATTTCTATGAGGGGAGATTGCAATTTATGGTCCCCATATGTTGGATTGCTTTGTTCTATTCTGTTGTAAACAAAAGTAAATTATAGTAAATTATAAAGAAAGAGCAAAATTTCTTCTTGGATTTTAAATTTATCTAAGAAAAATCCTTCTTCAGGTTGATTCTGATTGTCAAAGTGTTGTAAGTCCGTTAGAGTTAAGAACCATCAAAAGTGAGGTTCAGTTCCTGTGAAACGTATACCCAAAGTGGGTGATTATGGTCTTGTGTATTGTAAGTGGTGAAGGAACCTTAAAACAAGTTAAAGCAAGCAAATACGTAGGTACACCCCGAAGACACTTGATACATAAATTGCCTTGAGGGGGATTAAATTTAACTGCAATTATTTTTTATTGTGATGAATTCTGCGGGGCAAATTGCCACGCAGAACAAACCAAACACAATAATGTTCACGCTTCTTTATTGTCGTTTTTAGTCAAAAAATTATGCCCGCCAAAGGCAATTAAGAATACATTTTTATTGACGCTGCAATAGCCTACCGAGCCATAAAAAAATCCCTCCTAAAAGAAGGTCAAATAAAATTACATCGTGGCGTGCAGATAAACATCAGATTTGTTTCCGCTTTTTTTCGGAAAAAACTGCCTGCAGATAGTTGAGATGATGGCGGTTACAATTACAATGGATGAGCTGCAAGACCCATAATAGGGTTTATCGGGCCAACAGAGTGAAGCGAATGCTCGAATGGTGGTGCCTTTGGCTTTCTTTCGCTAGGAAAAGCAGGGATTAGTATTTATTTTGCTGTTCTGTTTCTTTCTCATGATTTGTTTGTGTGGGTAGGACCAAGTTAGTAGCCTTTAGGTAATTATCCCTGTACTGTATGTTTTGTCTCACAACAAAGCCCGCCAGCAGATGACAAACAGAAAACACAATATAGGGATAATTTTCTAGACTATTTGTTGGGTGGGATATATGAGATGGATCCTTAGCTTGCTGACTTAATTAAGGACTTCCTATTGCGAAGCACAAGCTCGCGCTAAGCGCAGTAAGCTCATGGATTTAAGTGTATAAAACTTCCATTTGAATGTTCTTCTTACCGATGGCTATAGATACAGATTACTCACTTTTGTTAAAGAAATAATTCATTGTGCATTCAAGAGCTTGCGATTGAAAGCCTTATAGAAGCACGTAATTTCCATTATTTGGATATATGTGCTTTTATGGGGTTCATCAAAGATTCCCTATGGTTTTTCAATAAGAACAGTGGCACGGATCAAAATTAGCTAGGCTGGGGTCCTACACTCATCGCCAAAAGTTTGACTGTCGCTTTCAAGGCGAATCATTTCCAACGGCTACGGATCAACTGCCTACAGTTTTCACTCAGTGATTGCATATGGTGTGACCTATGATTATGCGTGTAAACTAGACCATATGAGACCCATCGCTGGACGGCGTAGGCCTATTAGTGGTAATAGATATTTTGATTGGCAAAATTATTTTGACAAACTCTTTTTTCATGTTTTTTTTTTGGCGAAAAATGCTGCTATCGTTTGAATTTAAATTAAATATGATCGATTTATTGTGCACAGGTACATTTTCATTAAAATATGGGGAAAAGGACAGAGTTAAGTATGGAAGATCGAGTAGGTTTTGTCACAAAATACGATTGCGGTGTTTCTGTTAAAAAAAATAGGAAAAGAATTTAATTTGTCGAAGCAAATCGTAAATAAAACAAGTAAAAGTGTTATCATCAGTCTGGCCGATGCTTTGATACCCTCCACTGCATACAAGTCATGAAAAATTGGTTTTGTATGGGAGGTACCGGAACTACTTGACCGACGTAGCCCATTTTTAATACCAACCTAACGACGATAAAAAGAAGTCCATTCACCAAATTTCATTCGCCTATGTAAATTCCTTTCGGCGCTATCGTGTTTTCGACAGAAAGACAGACAGACAGACAGACGGACATGGCTAAATCGATTCAGAATGTGATCCTGATTCAGAATGTGATCCTGATTCAGAATATATATACTTTATGAGGTCTCCGGTGACTCCGGATGATTTTTCCTTCTAGCGAACACCCAACAAAAAAAAATTAAATCTCTCGGACAAAAATCACAAAAGTTATACCGCAGAAGGTAGAAAGATGGAGATATATTTGGGGAAAGTTAAAATGAAAAAAAATATGCTGAAAACCCAATTATCTAAAGGATAATTATGTATGTATTCCAAAACGGTGTCTTCCACTCATAAAAATTTGCCCACCAATGAAAATTGAAACTACGTTCCTACTCTCTAATTTCAATCGATTCAATGGGATGCAGTGAAAAAAAATTCCGTTTTCTTAACCGCGAAGGCTTTCATTGTTGTAATTGAATGCAGACTCATCATTCATCAGATCTGGAATGCGGGTTAAGTGTTACCTACGCATTTGCCTGAAAGATCGGATCAGCTCAGTTTGAGGTTAGGTCATTTCCCACTTTGTCAAAACTTGACATTTCCCTTTATAATCCACACGCAGTTATAATAGGAAAATGTCTGCCATCTCCGAGTGTATACAATCTTCGTTCAATGTGGCTGACCCCTGATGGAACCAAGAATCCTTTTCTTTTGTCCTCATCCCAATTCCGATTTATCATTCCATTCAATCCGAAGAAAAGTAATGAAAGGCCTTCGACTTGAATAAGGTTCAAAGCCATAACTGATTGCATGTGGCGTCCTTTGTGAATGTAAAGGCAACAGAAAAAAAGAAAACCGAATTATTCAAATAGTAGCAAAAGCGAAATCATACATATTCAAAATCTGTAGTCGTATGTAGTGTTTTTTGTTCGTATTAAATAATTTATTATACGAAAAGCGACTATAAAATTCACCAGCATCCAATCATTTCCTCTCAACGGGAATTTCATTACCAGCCCTACCCACCTACTGCAATTCTTTGGGGATAAAAATATTTACGCGGAACAAGTCCTCCATTGTGAGCTACCGAAAATAAAACGATCGCGTAAATATTTATGAATGGAAAATTGACACGCATCGTGTTTGCTGTCGATTTACAATTTATGCATACATCACCATTCAGCATTCACCACATTTAAAAACAAATAAAAGTGCTGAAAATACGATGCAATTTAATTTTGGTTGTGGGTAATGATTGCTGGTGGTGATTTAATGGAGCAAGGCTGTGCGCGTATAATACGCCAACGTGTGTCCGGCTAGGATATACTATATGCTAATGAGTTATATTTTTCGGTTAAAGCTGTATTGGCTTTGATGGAAATTGACATGTGACATGAAAGGCGTAAATCACTGGGAACGGATTTTGAGCCGAAACAGCCACAAAGAAGTTAAAATGGGAAAATAAATTTGCGTAGATGTTGATATTGGTTTTCCATGTGTAGTAGGAAAAAGTTGAACGTCAGGGCAATCCTTTTTTTTTGTTTTCTGTGGAAATAGTTTTATTTCGATGAGGATAATATTGAATGAGAGTTTTACGACTGCTCGTGGTTTTTTATAGTCATAGCTGCTTGTTTGCCCATCAGCTGGAATGGAGGAGTTGAACGCAAGCTGCCACAAATAGATTGACGTTCATGGGGATTTTGAACCCGTTCGCACACTATAAAGCTATTAATTTGAGTTTGCCAATATTGGATGTTATTGTATTTTGATCTGGAGCTTGAATGAGAGTATGTTGCAAATTGAAATGAGTAATTCAATTAATTAAATACTAGTAAATGAAAACGAGGAATGAAATCGAAATATGTTTGTTTGTTTATTAGGATAGTTTAACAGTTGCCTGGTTTCCATTTCAATGCTGGGCTACAGAACGAAAGCACTTTACGTTGCGCGGTACTAAAAAGAACTATTTTTAGTCTCCAGGCTAAATTTTTTTGGACTGACTAACAATCATTTTTAACCTTCACACCAAATATTTTATAGGTCACAATCGGTAATTTTGTCTGGAAAATGTCGCCATGGCGAGTTCGTAATATAAAGTCTGGGCCCATGTTCTTCAACTCATGTGATAATTCTCATGGAAAGCTAAAGAATATAAATACATCGATACGATAATTAAATTACATGGGCCCTGGACACTTAAAATGATTACTAGTATCGCGCAAATGACCAAGTTTTCTATACTAAATTATATATTGCAACCTTCAAAATAGGCATATTAAATGAAGGTTAAAAATGATTATTATTAAGGCCCATGATGTTCACAGTTCCATCTCTCATGTCAAATATTCTATACTAATTGTTCAAGCGAAAATATAATTATAACACTAACTATAATTCCTGTCTATAGGCCTTTTTTTTATTATGCTCACATGATCTGTATAGATCATTGATTTTCATAGTATACAAGAAAAGTTGGATCTTGTACTGTTACCATGTTACTGGCCTTATAATGTAACTTGGGCCTTCAACCACTAAAAAATCTAGTACTTTTTGTTAGCCGTAAGCCACTGCACTGAACTTACAAAATAACTTTCCCAGCATGCATTTCCTGGTTCTTTTTCAAACGGTTGTGGTCTTTTAATATTTGTCTCGGTTATTCACTTGACTTATTTGATTTCGCTAGAATTGTTCGGTTATCAACCTAATAGGTATTCATAAATCTTAATTCTTTGCAACCTATATGGCGGAACTACCACTGGCAGCATTGTTTAATTATTATGTGGTTTTTAATACGCGACAAATAAAGTAAATTGTTCCTAAAAGTGTTTTTGATTTCATTGTGGCGGCATACCCGCATGCACCAATTGGAGAGTGGTACATCCCACATCCCTAAACACTAATTATTATCCCATTAAGAAGGGTTTGCTATAAATTAAAATATTACACAAAACCGAGGGAGTACATTTTATCAATATTTTGACATCATCTGTCAGTCAACCGACACGACGTCTAAAATTCATTTTCTGTTTTTACAAATCAAATTTAAACATTTTTGAACAGTCAGTGGGCTACATTTGCAACTTCTTGGATATACCTACAGTTGAATCCTAGAAAGATGAACAGGAAAAAACAGGTCCTGTTCAAATTTTCTAATTGTTCATCTTTTCAAGCAGATACATAAAAATATATATCAAAATAACAATTCATATTATTTAAAAATAAAAACAAGAAACATAACATAAAGACAAAAGCTAAATGTAGGATATAACAAAAAGGGTTTATAGGTTTTTCTAAAAAGAAACTGTTGTACCATGATTTTCGAAACAGTTTAATGGCGGAACAAAATTGGTTCATTTTATAGAACCGTCCATGTTTCCGAGATTCTACTGTATTTGCAATTAGAAGATCGCAGTAAATTTTGCAGGCTCTTGGCGCAAGTCTCTTATAGGCTTAAGATAGATAAAAAAAATCATCTACGCAAATAATAATAGGAAATGCATTGGAAGTTGAGCAAAACTTTTTTTCTAAAAATACCTTGAAAAGATTATCCAAACCTTTCAGGGCCGTTTGCTGATACTACTCATAGCGAATTAAGTGCCACATAAACTCTTATGTGACAGTTTATGCCCTAAAAAATGTAGCCTATAAGTATTTAAGTGGAACTTAAATCGTTAAGAGTCGTATGAGCAAACGGCCCTCAGAGTATTAAAATTTTTGTTTGTTATTGGACCTCTTTGAATTTGGTTGCAAAGCTGAGCTGTTTGACTCTTGCATGTATCGTATGGATCGCGGAAAATGAGATTACAAAGCTCAGAGGACATTTTCTCAGGACCCGAAACTGCGTGCCAATTGATTGTGTCTCTCACGATCGCAATTGTGTCTGGCACGGCTTCCAAGGATGCATGCAGACTAAACGTGTGCTCCCGAACGTCTTTAAGAAATCAGCGGCATTCTTGCTTTCCCTCAACAGCAAAGACTGTAGACAACTTTTTTGCATTCTTATGTGAATCTTTCTTTTTTCAAATATTAATGTGCTGCCCTCTGCACTGGCGACGCTTGTGGAGATTTCGCAGTGATTTCGCAGCTGCTTAAGGAAGTCGAAATTCCAGTAAAATGGGTGATACTGGATTTGCTTTCTGGTAATAAAATTGACCAGTTAGGTCCGGGAGCACTAGTGGACTTAAAAATTTGCCCAGCTCATTCCATAGAAAAATATCGCAATATTTCATAGTTTGTTCATACAAAATAATATTAAGGATTAAAGGAACTCTAAATTAAATAAAAAGAAAACAATACAAACTATTAAAAACTGTTAAATTTATGGAATATATTTTTTTCTCTGGTTTTAAATTGACATCGATTGTGCTTCCTGAAAACTAATAATAAATCATAATTAAGGTAATAAAATTATTTCAACTAACAAGACAATTAAAAAATTTTCCAAGGTGCCGCCATAAAACATACCACTACCTGAGGTAAACTGTTTCCTCATACAGCCTTCCTAAGTTTTTCCCAAACAAATTAAAAAGTTAATAGACCTAATAAAATAAAATTGTAAAGCAAACTAGTCCGCACATATTTTTGGGAATTGTAAAAATACCTGATGTAGTGTGTACACAGATATATTTAAATAGATAAAGTAAATAATATAACCTTATTCTCATAGGGACATAAGTACCTAATTGTAAATCTGTTGTTCCCTTTGAAATATGATGAAGGAGAAACTCCACACTATTTACCTCTCTTTCTTTATTTTCATCTTTGCTTTCGGTTGCTTTCGGGGACCTATAAGCTTCTTGAAGGATCCTACCTAACAAAGGATGCAGTCGTCATCTTTATTAAAATTAGGAAAACGTTACAAAAAGTTTTATATTATGTACCTAAAGCACATTTGGGTAAGACTGGTATTGTTTCATGGTGCGTTCTGTTTTTGGGAATATGTTGTTGGGCTGAAAAAAATCCCACCATTACCGCAACTTTAGTGCTACCATTCATTCCCATTTGCAGACACTTCATTACGTTGTTAATGTCTCCTTAAGTAATCATAATAACCAGAAATATTACCTCATCATACTCTCTGTCACATTATTATGGCCACACAAAAAACAGAATTAGCCAAGGACAAATGATAATTATCCTTCGCTTCCTTTCACCACACCAAACATTAACCAGTCAAATTTACTGACCATACCATTCGCAAGCAATAAACACAAATGTAGCACGTGGACGTGGACTATCACAAACCATGGAGGATTTGTTTTAGATTGATGAACTAAATAAGCATGATTTCCGTAATCCGTACAAAAGTCGAAATCGAAAAAAACATACTACAAATAATTCACTTCATGACAAATCAATAACGGTCTCAGTGATAATCATGTTGATGTGCTCATTTCCGCAGCAAATCTACGAACTTTCAATGGTCTGGTCCGTTCGTATACAACAGCAGTGGGAATAAATCAATTCAATGCGGTAATACGTATACAATGCCATAAATAAGAAATGACGGTCAGCATCTTAAATGTGTGATGCTATTTGACAGTTGAGACAGAGAATTAAGTTTCGGAAGTTCAGAAGATAGAAAGTAATCTTTGGGCAACATCCCCCATCAAGGAACTTTTACAATGCGAAGCAGACGTTTTCACAAATCGAGTATCACATTTGTACGAGTATTATTTATATTGAGAGAGAAAGTTTCAAAGGGACATGTTCAAGGTTGTGTGTGTCCACAATGTTTATTTTATTAAACCCTTAAGCCTACTTCCACGTAGTTTGTCAAATGGAACAGAACTGCTTCGTTTCGAAACTGGAATTTGTGACTTTTTGTTTTCTTCAAAGTCAGTTAAAGCTTAGTTGCCGATTAGTGCAAAAAAGTTGGCCTAACTGTGAGCGCCAAAAAAAACTACCATACAGAAATACATTTTTGTTTTTTACGATCTCAAGGTTTTCGTTAAATGCCGCTCTCTCGTGATTCTTTTCCTGTTCTTTGATAATACGTATGCCTTGCAACATCACGCTCGCGCAGTTTTGCACGAGACGGGGTATGGACATCCGTTTATCCGCAGACAATGCTTATAAAGGCGTAAGAGATCGGAAATCATACGCCTAAAGTGGATGTTCTACCCAGAATTATAGATATGTAAAACGGAAATAAACACAAGTTCCACCATTTCTGCAATGACTTGAAAATATTTCTATTTCTGATATAAAACATGTGAAATGTTTGTGTCTGTAAATTAAACCAACAAGTCATCAATAACTTTATAAATAACGAAATAAATAAATAATTCATCACTTCCGGAAGCCATTTTGTTTTCTAGGCGAAATTTCGTAAGCCATCGCTATAAAAATATCATCATTCTGAACTTTCCCATAATTCCTACCATTGAAACAAGATGGCCGACCAAAATACGTGTCAAAAATTTTTTTTCATTTTAAGTATAGTAATGCTGTCCCTGTCCCTTTCAGTCAGACGGCCATTTGGTTTTGGACATCCCTCTAATCTTCCGTGTTAGGAATGTGTGATGTTGTAAATTTAAGTGATTTAACACTTGTAAATCCATTAAAAATATTAAGAAAATATATTTGTTGAACTTTTTACATACGTTTCTAAATTGCAACTAGTTCATCGACTAGTTTTCTTTACGTCACTTAAGAGAAGTAACCCATTTTGAGGATATTAATGACGGATTTCATTCAAGCAAAGAACCGATCACTCCACTGAAATCTTAGCCTATTATTTATCAAATCACTTATTATTATAAAACATTCCTTTCGTTTTTTGCTTAGAGATTGCAACTTCGTAGTACCATTCTCGAATAATGATGGCGACTTTCCTAATCGCAGTTCTTTTTTATGGATCTAAAAAGTGGAGTTTTTAAAAGACTTATACCGGCCGTTTCTAAATAATCTGTCAATTTTCTTTCCAAAGTGCTGGATGCTTTCTTTGCAATCAATGAACTCTACATGACTTTCACCCAAAATAAGCCAAAAGCTCAAATTCGTCTGCATTTTGCAGATTTTCAACCTAGCTGCAGGCTTTAAACAAAAAGAAATTTGCCTTTAGATTTAGCCTACATTCGCAATAATATTTGTTGTCCTTTTTAAAAAAATAATTTCAAATAGCATACACTTGCTTTCGTTGTACCTATGCTATAATTTTTGTATTCAGCTCTTTCTTTTCTTTTTTTAATTTGTTACTTAAATAAAAACAAAATTTGTGAACTAAGTTTTATCCAGAGAAGTCTGCATTGCAATTTTTATTTTGTCATAATTGCAGATTTGCCCAAATATTTTTATTGCCCAAAATTGTCTCTTTGACAAAGATTAGGTACTAGAGTTCTCTCTCATATTTCCAACAGTGAGACACCAAAATTAATTTTGCGAAAGCATCCCTTGTTCTCCTATACATCCGCTATTTTAAAAGGATTATTTGGACTCAATGTAATATAGGGAAAGAACACGTGTTCTAATTCCCCAGTAACTTGTTCTCTCATTTATGCCGTTTGCCTTGGGCAATCAAAGCAATTTACCTATCCACAGTTTAATTAAATGGAAAATGCAATTTAGTTTCACACGTGTCCGCATCTAGTGCAAGGACGCAAATACATTTATTTTATTTAGCTGCAAAGAGGTGCAATGCTTTGCGGAAGGCGACACTGCACGAAGGATCACACAAATGCAGAATCGCGTTAATCCAGAAGAATGTACTTTCCAATGTCGGAAAGAGAATCTGATTGGGTGAAGAGTATAGTCAAGGACATCGTCCAAAGTACAGGTTACATACATCTACTCCATTATTGCTGTGGTGTCGTTTGGTCTACATCTTTTTGTTTCTGGTTATTTCGAAATTGGATTGTGTTTTCCTCCTTGTAAGAAAGTTGTTTGCATGATTGCAGAGTGTTCTTTTACTGATTGGACTGACGTTAAGCACATTTTCAGTGATTACTGTGCCATTTGTTACTGTATGTTTCTTTTGCTCAAAATAAATTTAGAATCGCAATGATTTGATGCACATGTTTTTGAATATTTCGCTACTAGTGAAAAATACGTAGAATGTGAATAAAATTCATTTGCAACACATTTTTCTACCTGTCAATTTAACACCTGTTACCATAGGGAACTCTTTTTCGGGAATCGTTCTGCCTGCGGACACAGCAATAAACTGACTTGGAGAAGTTCAAAATAAATAATTTTAAACGGAAACGTCATCATAGCGCGTACCTGTACAATAACGGTTCTATTTGTATGACAATTCACGGCGGATTATAAAATGTTTGCAATTAGTATTCTACTTCGTCAGCCCGCAGGTAAAAAAAAAAACAGTAATAAAACCTGTTCTGGGCAGGTAATTTGTGTGCTCAAACTGACAAACCGTAGTAGCGTATATAAGCTAAGCATCAGCTGTTCTGCAGTTCAGTATTCCTGTGACGTTCGTTGAGTTTTCAGTGATTTTCATAATGGGAGCAGCGCAAAGTGGTGCTACAAGTTCAAACAACGTCAAAGTTCGCCAAAGCATAGTTCAAAAGTTAAGAAATAGAATAAAGCGAGCGTATCACCGATATATCAAGAAAAATCATTGCGAAAACATTCCGATTCAAATGGATTTGGAACACTTGCCAAGATGTTCAACGTTCAGCAGCACGTCCTGCTATCACTGTCAGCATCGGCATGTGAAAAAGTGTTGCCGATACTCGAACGATTCGAAGTCAGACGCTAGAAAGTACGCCAAGTGGAAGATGATGTTTGAATTTCCAAGCAAGCCAATAAAACCCATTCGGATAATTGGCTTATCGGAAGCGGTAGCTGGTCAGTTTTTTCCGAGCTTTTTCCCCGCATATAGTGACAAGATTCCTTGGGATACAATTACAATGACAAAGAAGCCGAAGAAGACATTTTCGTTCAAACCGCACAAGAAGAGTGCCTTTAAAAGGTGCAGCACGCCAGGAACAAAGAAGACAGCGCCATCTGCCTTAAGACCAGTCAGACGCAGAACCAGATCTAGAGCGTGTGCTAATGGTATTATTATTGTTAAATAGATGTTAAACTATAAACTACTGTTTGACCTCCATTTTCTTAAAAAGGAATATAACTGCAATTTGTGTGCATATTATTTTTAAGTTAAAAAAGTCCGAATTTCTAAGTGAAAGAGGATAGAATGAATTAAGTCAAATATTTTCCCAGCTCTAGATTCAAAATTATAAATATAATGTCATTTAAACCAACTTAGCAGTCTAAATATTTATTCTGTAATTTCAATATATAATAAACATTATTTTTCGTATTTCAATTGGATTTATAAAACTTCTTTATAAATGAACGTGATCTGTCGCGCATTTTAGTTCTTCGGAACACATTTCTAAAATGTGCTTAGTTATTTGAGAAACTGTAACTTTTTTTGTCTTTTCATACACAAAATTGAACAAAAGAGAACTTTACTTAAAAGAACTAATCTATATCTATCGTTTCAATTCTGGAGCGAATTCGAGGCAGCATTTCAAGTTTAACTGTAACTAATGGAACCAGGATTGTATTGTTGATTTAGTGGCTTTTTTGAATTTAGCAAATGCCAGTCAGGTTTTTTGCATTGACAGCCGTAGACAGCGAAAGCAACCACACTGTTGTCAGTTGTTCATTCAGTTAAGTGCCCGCTCCTTAAACTGTCACAACTGTCAATGCGGTAGTTCATTTAATCAACAGCAGAACTTGGAATGCTGTTCGAATATTGATATAGTCGTTCAGCTGACAAAAAGACAAGTAATTTCCATGAGATTTAAATGAGTAGTCTAGTCTACCATTTGGTATTTGCGTTTAGCGAGTGTCAAAGTGACGACTAAAATACCTGTCGGTGCGCTTCACCTTAACGATACACAATTTATTTGTGTCTTCGATTCCAAAATATCTTCCATTCCAATGACGTGAAAACCGCCATTTTTGGCTCTTTTATTTTTTTTTTTATAAAAAAGAATAAAATTTGAAAAAAAAAAATCTTCGTTGTAAACATTCGTAAAAGCACCAAATGTATAAAGGTGTTTGTCAGATGCACTCATCGATAACACCAATTGCACCCAACTTCACTACTGTGTCAAGAAAAGAAGAAGTTGAATTTGTTTTGGGCGACGCATGTTGTAAACGTTTAATAAGAAAATTAATAATTTAATCCGAGAATGGTTTATATTAAAACAAGAAAGAAAACAGCCCATCGAAGGTCAACATAAGAATTTGTGTGTATCTGAATGCACTCACTCGTTTTGATGTAATGGGTACGTTCAAGTGAGGACGTTCAAGTATCTAGTTTAGAAAGTCTGACAGCTGTCTGAGTAGATGTATCTCGGCTTTGATTGGGTGAAATCGGTAACATGAGCAGCTTTTTCAGTTGACGTTTGTGGGGGGGAAGCCGATTCGAAATGAAATTCGTGACATACATCTAGTGAGAGAGCTGCCAGACTTACAAGACTAGATACTTGAAAGTCCTCAGTGGTAAGTTGACAGTTCGCATATGTGGCTGACGTAGAAATAGCGACGTTCCCAATCAAGTTCTTGCGTTCAGGTTATATTTTATCCAGATCAATCTAGTAGAATTAAGATAATTTGATTCTTGAATGTGCCCAATGTATATTAAAAAAGGATATTATTGTACTATATGTGTAAGTATATTTTGATGTTATATACATGTTTACAGCTTGTTAACAAAAACGGTTTCATTCTTTAACTTTTCTCATGTGGAAACAAGTGCAAATTTCACTTAGGGAAAGAAAAGTGGATTCTTTTTTCGAATTTAGGGTAAAACTAATGCTTTTGCTGGGAAAAACAGTCTTCAAAGTTTAGGAACGCTGTACATGATCATGGGCATGAAAGATGTGTCGGGCAAGACAGGTAGATGTTTAAGTTAGTTGAGAAAAGAAAGGTACATTGCATGGAAAATCCCTTTTTTTCCTTTCCATTAAAAATTTAGATATCTGTTTCGCCCAAGGCAACACCATTTAGGGTCCTACGTTTGGAAGACCTAAACTTTTTATACCGCACTTGTCTACCAAAGCCTATTTGTAAATGTCGCGGTCCGAATATATTAAAAGATTTCTATCAAGTTGTATGACCAACGCATATATAAAGGGTGATTTGTTAAGAGTAAAGTTTTCAGGTTGGCAGCACTAGTTCGTAACGGCGTCCAAACGTCATCTGTCAAAGTGAAAAGTTTTCAGTATACTCTGCCATTTAATCATGGAAAGACTTACAAACTAGCAACGACTGCAAATTATTGAAATTTATTATAAAAATTCGTGCTCTGTAAAAAATGTGCACCGTTTGTTAGGACCGTCATAATCGACCTGGTGAATCCGTCAACGGCGAAGGATATCGATCCATGATACTCCCAGTTGGCTGAGTTGAACTTGCTTGACATGTGGTTTCATCAAGACGGTGCCGCATGCCACACAGTTTGTGAAACAATAAAAATGTTAATGTTGAATTTGGTGAGCAGCTTATGTCTCGAAATAGCCCTGTGAGTTAGTGGCCAAGATCATGCGATTTAAGGCCTCTTGATTATTTCTTGTGGGCTTATGGACAAGCCGATTGAAGCCTTACAGGATAACATAACACACGTAATTCGTGGAATACAGTCCGAAAGGCTCGAAAAAGTGACACCAAATTGGACCTTCCGAATGGACCATTTGAAACAGCCGCGGACAACATTTACATGAAGTTGTCTTTAAAACGTAAATGGCAAAGGCCTGTTAATCGATTACAATAAAAAATTTGAATATTTGATGCAAATTTGAGTGTTTTATTAGATTTAAAAAAAAACTACGCTTAAAAAATCATCCTTTTGATCTATTTCTAAACACCCGCACGAATTACTTTATATTCCCTTTAAATCTGTTTACTTTATAAACCAAATTGGATTCAAGGAATGAGAATTGAAATTTGGAAGAAAAAAAAATAAATATAAAATATTTACCACTAATTCCTGACCTATAACTTAACCTCAAAATATGCATGCCTCTGTCTATGTTAAAACTTATAACTCATCTATAAATGTCCTCACTCACTTACTACTCCTTTCCACCATTAAATCCGTATCCAAAATTTAAATAAAACTACGCGCTCTTAACCAACCCTTTTTAGAAGAACCCACCTATCTAAACAAAAATCGATACAGGTAATTTCTATCGATTTTCCAAAGGTCATAGACATATAGCCACAGCCAGTCAAATGGGCTGTCACCCCCCCCCCACATGATTGTGATTATTATTATTATCCATCATACACTTTACACATTATAAAAAGAAAAACATGATCAATACCCATATTTGTCCTTGACATTCAGTTCCACATAACTTAACGACTCTAAACTAGTCTAATTAGTTGAACTATGATACTTAAGGACTGTTTATCTCTTAGCATGAAGTGCGTTCGAATGTGTGGTCGTTGCCGCTTTACCCGACCCAAGCACACATCAAACATATCTATTTGCGGTGAGAAGATAAACAAAAACAGAATAACACCATCAAAGCAAAACCACAAAGAAGGCGCAACCCCACTGGGGATTGCCCTAGATATTAAGAAGCCACACATCACTCGACGGCGATACGTGACATTGAGGTGTTTCAACTTGAACTACCTTTTGGCCATCTCTCAGCATTGCCATCTTTGAGATTCCTTCCAGTGGCAGTTTGCAAAGTGCACATTGCCCAGGGGTGAGCAAATTTTAAGTGCAACTTTCGCACTGACTTGGAAATTCCATATCCACCGGCACTTTACAGAAGTTAATTAGAGCTTGTTAAACTAGACTCGTTAAGGTTTAGTTTATGCCTTACTTTACGTGCGAGAGCTTGGAAATTCTGTTTTAACAAAGACATTGCATACTGATACTGACATAAGGCCATTAAAATGCTAAAACGTGCTTCCGGTTCGGGCAACTTGATCAGGGCAATCAATTCGATGCGTTTTACACAACCAGACCTTTTCGCCTTTGCGGAGTACTCGAGTGTCAGTCTTCGTCCGCACTCCAATTAGAACGAGGCTCATAATAGCACTTTGGCATCATGTCTCCAAATTTGTGGAACTGTCCTGGCTGGGGTTTGTGTTTATGTGATGATTATGTTGATAACCAAATGGCGATGTGTGCCAGAACGCTGGAAGCTGTTTTGCGTACATTTCTACTTAATTCTGCATAAATGATGTGTTGAGGTTGCCGCATTGACAAGGGTACCATTGCGTACCAACTCGTAAGTGTTATCGCTGATATGCATACGACACACCATTTAATTTAATTTTTTTGAACTGTCATTAAGTGGGAATGGTTAAAGTTTTCAGTTAATATATCTATGGTTCAAATGAGTGTGGACACGTTTGACGTTTTTGGGAAATAATTTTTTTTTGTGGTTTGACATATGACAATTCACGTTAATTTTTGTTTGCCATATCGTTTTGGCATTCGAAATGCAAGAATGGATATTGTTGTCAGCTAATTAGCGATTACAATAATCGATATATCAAAATGTATAAATGATGTGATCAGAAATTACGAAATTGCATTTGTGTCCTTTTTTTTTAAACAGGGATGAAATAGGTATAACGTATAACCCCGTTTTTTGGGCTCAATGCTTCGCGGAGGTTGCAGCAACGTATTTGATTGACAGGTTGATAGAATGCACAGTAACTTACGGAAGGTGACCCATAAGCACTTCACGTGCCAGATGCAATGGATAAAGTGAGTTGCAGGGTTGCACCCGTTGACAGTTGGCACAGCGTGAGAGGAAGCACTTTTATTGGTGAAAATATTAAGAGAATGAGAGATGGCTGCATCGGCTTTTACGGTATGCGACGGATTTCATTAGACTATCGACGCGTCGACGCGACGGATTCTATGGGCTGGGCCTTGAAATTCGATAAGGCGTTGGGAGTTGGAAACGTACATTTAGCTCGAAATAAGGCAACATTTGACTTAAGACTCCTGTTGTATAATGTACGAGTTGATTCCACACTTGAAAAGAACACCGAAATCCGAGAGCAAACAAATTTATCGAAAAGAAACGAACTTCTCAACCGACGACAAGTATAACTTTATTAGTTGTTACCAGCTCTGTGTCTTCTATCCAAGTGAACGAGACAAGTCAAAAGTTGATGCTTACAAGAACGGTATCATCTAAACAAAAAATACATAGTAATGACGAGTGAGAGAGATTTACAGTAGATCCAATACATGACGAGTTAACAAAATAGTTTAACTGTTGAAACATAGGGTACATAACACAATGTTGAAATTAACGCAAAAAGAGCAAAACAATATAGTGAAACTGAGCAATAAGAAAATGTAAATAAAGAAATTAGAATTAACGAAAATTTGAACAGACATGAATATATTCCTAAACAACTCCAATGCTCAGAAATAGAGTAATTTTTAATACGCGTACACCTGTACTGAGAAATTCAGACCATTACAGTTAAAAAGCAACGAAGTGCGTTCATTGGCTCTCCAGGATAGCGGCAGCGTCTCTTTTTGTGGACTTTTCTTTTATATAGTTTATTATGCTGATCGATTGATGATTGATAATTATTATGGGAACGCTGGGGTAGTACGTCTCCATAGTTGTTGCTTTTTGCATGAGGAAAAACCTAATCAATTATGCCTACATGGCATAAATGATTAGGTTTTTTCAATCAGCCGAAAATATAAATTTTTGATTTGAATAAAAAAATATATAAATGTCATACTTAAAAAAAGCTTTGACTACATTTTATCAGACAGAAGAGACAGAGAGAGATCTGTTGCTGCGGACAAATGAGATCACAAATCAGACGCCTAAAGTGTCATGGATGCCATAATTATAGATATGTAAATCGGAAATAAATACAAGTTTCGGCGACCAACATTTCTGCAATCATCTGAAACCATTTCTATTTCTTATTAAATACATATAAAGTGATTACTGTCAGTAAATTAAACCAACAAATAATCAATCAGTTACACAAAATAAGTAAATAATTGTACGTTCATCAGTTCCGGAAGCCATTTTCTTTTATAGGCGAAATTTCGTAAGCCATCGCTATAAAAAAATCATTATTCTGAACTTTCCCATAATTCCTACCACTTAAACAAGATGGCCGACCAAAATACGTGTCAAGAATTTTTTCATTTTAAGTATAGTAATGCTGTCCCTGTCCCTTTCAGTCAGAGGGCCATTTAGTATTGGACATCCCTTTAATATTCTATATTGGGAATAAGTGATGTTGTAAATGCAGTAATAGAATTAAAAGTTTGTGTTAATTTATGTAAAATGTCAAATTGATTTGGCTGATTTGAATTTTGACACTTCGAATAATGCCAACTGAGTGTGCAATGTGCAGGCCGGATCTTGACTACATTTGTAGCTTAATCATCCATTAACGTCAACTGAAAAAAAATATATTATGTGATCAATCAAGGCCACTCAAAAACTAAAATACATCAAGTAAGACAGCTGTCAACCTACTACCCTATACATCCGAACGCCCCAAGTGTGTTTTTTTTTCCGAAGAACTTTTCAGTCAATCCTTCAAAAAAGAAACACATAGTTTTCCTGAAACGATTCAAATTTTTACTGCTAACTACGTAGCAAAAGATTTTCCGAAGGATTCCATTCCGGAAAAAAATACTTGCAGTCAAAAAGCTTTGGAGATCGTTGTTTTTTCTTAAATTTGTTTTCTTTTTTGGGTGCTTTTTACATAAATTATGATGATGACATTGGCAAATGCGATTATAGTTAATTTACAACTAGGACCTAATGTAGGCCCTCTTTTCCTCTCTAGCTTTATTGGTAGTTTTTGAAATGGTAAACCACCAGAAATGATGATGAATGTCAAATAAGTTCCCCGTGCTTCAAGCATGAAAACTACGAATTTCTGTGGTCACAAGGCAAAACCGCCTAAGTCTGTTTTACTCATTGTTCAGGAGAGCAGTTTAAAGTTTTTTTTACTCCACTGACTCTAGTGACTTAAGCTGTTGTTTTTTTTTTTGAAATTGTGGCCACTTTTTTAAAGATATAAAGCTGAAAAAAATTTTCAAAATAGATTTGGGTACGCTGAATCTAATGGCATTAAAATCTCAATTTCGTCTTAAGTCGACTTAAGCGGTTATGCAAACTGATTTTGTCTTTTTTCTTTGTAATTTCGTTTCCCGCTAGAGACAACCTCCACACACAGTTTCAATCAATTTCAATATCGCAATGCGATGTGATAGTCAATTTGTTTACTATCATTCAAAAGAATGTTCTTCTATGGAATGACACACCTTCTTCAATATTAACTTCGATGCATAGTGTACTAGACTCTTTAAGATATCAATAAGCTCGTAAATATGTGGTGTCAATTTCCACTGCGTGCAAACAGAGCGGATTAAGGGAATTAAATAGAAACACACTTCGACCTAATCCTAAACTAGTTTCGTGCAACTTTTAAATCCATGTAAGCTGTTAAAACTATAACAGTTATTCAAAATAAAGACGGACAATACTCTTTATCTTGACACATATGTGCCTACGCGTGTGGTGTTTTGTTAAGTACGAAAACATTTTGCAAATCAACCAAAATCGGAGCAGTTTTATTGCCGTCTTGTGGTGTATATGAACCACTAATCCCCTGCCCGCATTAATCCTGCACCGGACTACACACAAGGATTATGATTATTGAACAACTCCTACCAGTGCAACCTCGGCCTATAAAAAAGGTGTATCCGTATATATCGTATATAAATAATCGCTTACAAAGAAATATTAAACTTGAACCCCTCTCAATACGGAATACACATGCCTTTGCATGATGGATTGAAATGATTGATGATGTGCGTATAATGTGCATCTTTCAGCACGCGCAATAAACGAGCGATTGTTCCTGTCACCACAATCGATTAATAAGGCAATCAATCCACTTAATGTAATCATGTTACTGAATATTGCAGTTCGCGATTGTCTTTAAGGGATAAAAGAAACGTGTTTGTCGCTTATAATCACTTTACTGAAATGTAAGCAACACCACAGAATGAATTTTTCTTGTTTGCGGTTACATTTCGCAGAAAATTGCTTACAGTTTCGAAATAAATAATACGTTTGACAAAATTCGACGGCTTAGAATTTAATTGAGTGCACGGCAGTGTAACGATGGCATAAATGGATATTTGCCATAGAAAAACTTTTAATTGCTGTTTGGGGTTTGATAATTTCCCTTAGAGCTTTAAATTTTTGGAAAGTGTCCATCAAGTGATTGCGGTTAAATATACATTTGCAGATGAAATTAAATTTAAATGGAGATTTATAGCCACAAACAAAAACTGAAAGGTATTTGAATTAAGTAAACGGTTAGTGCTTAGTCACATCATTGAAAATTACTTATTTAAAAGAGAGCTACAGGTGACTATAGATTTCAGCTTGTTTGGGTTAGTTTAAGCACGTCGAATTAGTTTAAGGTATACGGGCTTTTCTAAATAGAAAGTAGAGAAAAAAAAGTTTATATTTTTAAATTTAGTAGGGCAATAACCCCATTTGAAATACAAGCTAACATTTAAACTTAACTGAGAATTTAACTTAACGCAAAAACTTATAACTGACACACTTAAAAATGAAACCTAAAAAGTCTTAAAACTAAAACTTATAGGTAGGGCGCGATACTACTATCATATTTTCCATATAAAATTACCTATTGTGACCTATACAAAATTTAGTGATGGATTATTAGTAAGGCCCAATGCGAATAGTTAAGGAGATCGAGTTTGTGGTAGGCGGTGCTACAGTCAAATTCGAAAACTGAAAGGTTTGAGTTTACGTTGAACGAGAGAGATTGGTTGACCGTTGAAAAGGTAAAATCGGGGAAGGGATTTTCTGTGATAGGGTAATTGATTGTCATTTGGCGATGTTGAGCACTAAGCCACTTTTAAGGCACCAGGTCAAAATCTTTTTGAAGGAGACAGGTGATAAGAGTTGATTTTGAAGAATTTAGTATCATCCCGCATGACACTAAATTTGTTTGCATTTTTTTTTTAAATAAAATTAAAGCTGTACGAAAAATTAGAACGAAATCAACTTTATTAAATTAGATAAAATAAATTGATAAATTCGTTTGAAATTTTCTGGTTGGTTTGCAAACAGTTGATACGCCCGCCGTAATACACTTCTGTCTCTTTTACACGCAGCAGGCATTTCAACACGATTTAATGTGACAGAAGTGAAAAAAAAAATAGAGAAAAAGGACAAGAGGGACAAGTGTTTAATGACCTTAGCAAGATCATTTATAGCTGGGATGAAGAGAAAGGGACATAAAAGTACGAAAGGTCGGACCTGAAGCGAACGCTACATCATCCAAATTTTGAGGAGGATGACATCTATTTTATTCCTACGACTATATGTTGAACGGTACATCAAACTTCCTCAACGATTTGGCAAATGTCAGCGGATAATAAGCTGGGTGCAGCCTTAACAGTCTTTATTAAACTACAATAAACTGAACGGAACAATTCAAAAGCATTCAAAATTATTTCAAGCCAAAACGAAAAAAAATATTTCTGCTTGTAATACCAAATATTGTAAAATGTAACTTACTCTTCAGAATTGGAGAGCGCCCTCTATAATCAAACACTAGTATTATGTAAGTTTAGCCAACATAAAGGCATCAAAAAGAAAAAGATAGGAGGAGGAAGAAGGAGGGCGGCCATCTTGGCTTTTGCTGTGAAAAACGAAGGAGCGAAAAGAATTATAAATGAGATCCGAGCACATCGGAAAGAAATAAAAGGAAAATAAAACTAAGTTTATATGCTATAAGTTCTTGTAGAGACTAAAATTTGCTATTAGGAGCCGTACTCATAAAAAAATGTTAGTCTCTAAGAGAACTTATACGGCTCCTAATAACAAATATTACTTTCCACTTTAAATTTACGGAAGTCACAATTGCGAAATTTGTATGCCAAATATAAACACTGTGAACTACTAAAATTTAGAGTCGAAACTGAAAATGTTTATTAGTAAGGGCCTTAGGATTTTCCAAATGTCTGTGCAACTACTTGCATCTGCCGAAGACATCAGCGACATTATTCACAGAACACAGCAAGCCGTCATTGGTGCGTGTCTGTATAGAATCGGCAGAAATGAGTTTAGTGGTAAATGAAGGGAAAACGAAATATATGCTGCCAACAAGAAGTTCTTTAAGAGAGCTTCTTTTAATAGAGCATAGAAGAGACTGAGTTTAAGGTAAAAGAAAGACCCTTTTTGACGATGTGACTTGAAGACTTGTTTGTAAATTTGTTCTTATTATAAAAAAAACAACTGCCGATGATGGCCCACATTTTGTAAAAACAATTGATTCCACAGTGGTAATGCATGCCAAGAAGATCAACCGATACCCATCTCCAAAGAGATCTTCAAAATGCATGTATATGTACTATGTACTATGAAATTATTTGACTATGCAGTTAAATCGGACCTACTGAATGTAGCAGCGTCTTCAGTTCAATGCAATGACCGGAATAAAATCGATCTTCTTTTAATTGAACGAAGGTTGGGTCTGAAAACTATCGATAATACAGCATTATTCTGAAATTTTGTTTTTCTGAAATTTATATAAATTGAAATCCCGAAGAATTGCGTTGCGATTGCATCGCTAGCTCTAGTACATCAGGGCTGTCAAACTCAAACTCAAAAAGCGGTCCATTTATGAAAAATAAAATGCGAAATAAACGGGGGTTGAAATTACAAAAACAACAATGTAAACAAATGGGTTTTTGGGGGATAGACGTACGAAAGATATCCATCTCTGGTTCCAACACCAGTGTTCGCGTTGCCAACCAATTTTGACGAAAAAATGAGTATTTTGAATAAAATTCATTTTTCGCCTAAAATATTTTTTTTTTTGGTAAAGTGGAACAATCAACAATTAAACACAAATATAAAAAAATACACAAAATCAATTTTTATTTATACAATAAAGAGCTTCTAAATTTGTTTCCAATTTAATTCCACTTACTGGAAGTGGACGCTGGAAACACATTCTTTAAGACCGAGGTTACACATAACATTGTTTTTTTTGTTTGGCAAAGATTTTTTTAAGATTGTTTAAAAAATTAAAAGTCAGTATGTTGGATCAAAAAAAAAGAAATATTAAAAATAAAAAAATGCCTTTTTGAAAAAAAAACACAAGTCTTAGCTAATAAAATAATGTCTAAAATGCATGAAAAGGACTTAGTTGGTGTAAAATTCTTATTAAGATTATTGCGATTATAAAACCACATCCACTTTTCGTTAAACTTTATTTAATTCATGCTCAAACGAACGGTCTTTAAAGGTTGACAATGGAATGACAAATTGTAACAATTAAAGCAAGAAGGAAATGAGAACGAATGACTGTGGTGGATTGAATCTACGGTATATCTAAATCAAGGTTGTACATAAGAAAAATATACTTTGTTATGCGGGAAATTAAAAATTTAACGTTTCTGTAATTATTAAAATGATTATATTTTTTGGTGGCAACAGTTGGCATTTTTTTTGTAGCTTATTAGCTTATAATAATTAATAAAATATAAGTAACTTCATTTAAAAGTATTTCCAACACAAAAAATATTTCCTGACGATTTAAAAAATATATTTACGTGTAATTGTTCAAATTTTCTGTCGGCACTCCCTAAGTGTCACTGTTTTTTTATTATTAATTTTATGGAGAGAATTTTACATTTATTAGTTTTTTTTTAACCAATGTTGTACTTTCAGATATAAACTTTAAAATACAACAGCAACAACTCTCAGTCCAATCACCCTTTGGCTTGATTTACTTGTAATTGCCCTCCTAGCTAAACGCCTTTTGCGGCACAGGCTGCAATTTGTTTTTTTTGGAGAGTCCATTAATTTGTTCCTCACAAATCTAGTAGTTGATTCCAAAATGAAAGACTTTAATGACTTCATAGAAGTCCCTCTCGGCTTCGATGGGGGGTCTGGTTTTAAGTTGCGGTTATCCAAATTGCAGTTTATCACGCTGGCAGTTCCCCCAGAAAGTCTGAAATAATTTGCTTCCACCTCCTTCGGCGAAGAAAATTTATTTCCAATAACTTTGCGATATTTGCGCTGCATCTCTTTCCATAGTTTTTTGGAGAAAGTTTGGGACACTTGAATTTTGTTGGCGTCGGAAGATCCACTTTGTACGGAACCCATGTTATTATTATTATTATTTTTTTTTAAACAAAATACAATAAATCTACGTCTATGCAATAGAATAGCGCAGGACGAAAGTGATAAGAAGACTGAGTATGAATCTTGCAAAATTTCATATTAATACCTTTCATGTTCTTACTCTTACCTGGGAAAATTGTCCGTGCAATAAATCATAGAGCGAGGGGATGTTAGTTTTTGCTTGCAGGTTTTTCGCGATACCTTAGATATAGTACATGTAAAACTGTAACTGTGTGTGTTGTTTGATGTCAAGTGGAGGTGCATCGTCTAAATATTGCGAAAGCCGGGGGAATATTGTGAATCACTAAAACCCAATAATAAATAAGAAAGCAAAGTACTTCCGAAGGAGTTTCAATAAAACAAATTTGGAATTTGTATATTTTGAAATCAAAAACTTTTCCTACAATTAAATCAAACCACAGCACAAATTTATCAACCGTCTTCGACAGGCGGTTGTTGTTGCTCCGAAATTATATAGTTTCCGAAATTCCCTTCAAATTCCCTACGTATTTCCGACAGCAACATGTGTCAAATACGAGACAAAATTTGTTTTTGTTTTATATATAAGCACAACAACAGCCGCAATTACGTTTAGCCTATGACAGAGAAAAAAAATAAATATTTCCACTGAATGACTTGATCATATTTTGGGAATTCATTGGGAAAGTTCAAAATTCGAAAATTCCACCAGCAGCCGACATTATACAGCGCCAGTTACACATTGGTTTCGGCATTTGGGATTTTTTTTACTTAAATCTGTTTTGGGTTTTAGCTGGTTTGGAAAATTCCGCTGTTAATCTTCTGTGAATTCACTCATGACAAGGAAATATCATCCCACCTAAGAAATGTTGCTTATTAATTTGAGAAAAAATCACAGGATGATGATTTCGTTTACGGGTTTGCTTGAAGGGATTTATTGCGGTACCAGGTTTATAGGTTACGGTAGGAAGTGCTAATTGTATAAGGCCTGCGGATTTAAGTTACTGAACATATATATAGGTTTTTGTATAATAGCCCACATATGCCAAAAAAAGACTACCAAAGGTTGTTTACATGCTGAATATCTAAAGGAAATCAGAAGTATACCGACCCACCCATAGTCCATAAATGCAATCCTTAACGAATCTAATCAAACTAGGTAGGTATATTTTATAAGCTATTCGATTAAATTTAAAAGTTCCCTTGTTGACAGATAAGTGATAGTTTTTAGGATGTTTTTTTTTTGATTGCAAACGACCGTTTTGTAAGATGTGTTCTCTGTGAGATACCTGTGCCTAAACTTGAGCTTTCGGAACATACAACTTTGCAACTTATAATGTCTGATACTTAAATTGACTGTCAATCAGTCAAAACAAACTCCACTCCAGGGTCCAACTGATTGTCTGCAATCTGAGCCTTTTGAGGGAATAATCTTAACAAAATGCGTCTTTCCCAGACTTCCCCCGGGGCATGTTACTTAGAAACTTCCCCCATCTAAACTCGCCCCAAAGTTATATGACAATCAATTCCGAACAAAGAACCATTCAAATCGTATTGTAAGAAGAATGCTCAAAGTTGTATTTGCTTAAAGGAAATTTCCCGCCAGCAAATTGTATTATGCCAACACAGGCTCACAAGTTGGGGAAATATAATTCAAAACACAAGCATACTAATCCAAGTGATTTTTCAGAGCACTCTTCAATTCCTCAAAGTAAAATATGAACAACAACAAAAGAAATGTCCTGCATGTTTGATATACGAACCAAGTCGCAGGAAGTTGACTAACATATTCATGAGTGTAATCTCCTTCGAGATACAAATTAAATTTCTTATTCAATTTGTTGCTGTAGGGCTTCGTTTCTTGTTGAATGACGAAAGCGCGAGTCCTTTGGGCTACTTTCGCGAACTGAAATTCCTTTTCGAATTTACTCAATTTGTAAGTCCTGAGCCCTTTTTTGCAACGAAGTAAATAGGTCGCTTGAAAGCTGGATGCACCGAATTGTGTACGAAATATCAGTGCAAGGACATATTCACTTTCGCCTGTGTGAACTGAAAAGACCACGCTGGGGTATCTTTTAAAATTGAAAAACTTTTCCCCCCAAAGCCCACAAGAAATAAACAAATGTAAACAAGAGAGCCTGGAGAAAAGTTTTCCGCTTATTCTCCTGCTTTGTGTGCGTGTGTACCTGACGCAGGTACAGAAGTTTTGTATTACCACGCTGTCACAAAGTTTACTGGACCTTCAGCATTCCGATAAAGGATCAACAAGTGTTTCTGATGGAGTGTTTTGAAAGGTATTTTTCAAGAAAAACAAAAACCTATCCCTTTGTGGTGGCACCAGGTAGTCGGTCTAATATGAGCATTGAATCCTTGAGGGCTTTACAGCCCTCAGAAGTACAGTTTTATTACACCTTACGCTAATCCTGTGCTTCTCAGAATTCCAGGTAAAAGGAAATTTTCGAAACCATAAATTCTGAAAATTTGACGCAGAAATTCTGGAGACGGTAATAAAACATGCTAAACATAAAACCCGACGGCAGCGGCTGGTAAATTTTCACACTCTGTCATTCAAAATGTGAAGCACACAAAATGTGCGAGGGAGATAGATTCGAAAATAAATTTCTTATGGATATATTTTTTTTTACGATTTATTTATTTATTTTTCTACATTTTCTTATATTTCTTATAGATATATATTTTTTACATTTATTTATACTTTTTCCTACATTTTCTTATCGATATATTATATTGTTTAATTAATTAAATTATTTATACGTCTTTCTACATAATTTACACGAGCTGTTTGTACAAGCTCTACAAAAGGTCGGGCGATAAAAAATCATCTCAGTATCTTCTCGGTGTTTGTGTTGTGGTGACGACGCGTTGTTGAAACCGCTTGATGTCGGTATATGCTGGAAAGCCTTTTGGTGTAAACTGACCGGCAATGGCTTCTGGAATTTCTGTAACATTGTTGAGGACGTACGGCGGTGTACGCTGCAGATGTCGCCGCCATCTGTTGTACGAACTCTGTGGCTGGTCCGATTGTTCATTTTCCAATATTGAGTTCCTCGGTGGCATTTGCCTTGAGGCGTTTTTGGTCGGCAGAATGGGTGACGATATCTTTGGCATCACTTTCCTGATTTTGGTCATCATGTACATTTCCATTTTCAGATCACAATCGTTGGCATTGAAGCTGAAGTCCGAGGTGTTGGCCGTCGAAATGGACTCGGAGAAGTATCCGTAGCTCTTTTCGTCGTCATATCCATCGTGGAAATCATCGCAAATCGATAAAATCTCTGTTGTTCGTGTTACTGGTGGAAGACTTGTTTGGTGGCAACTGGCAGCCTTCTCAGTTTTGATTTTGTACAGTTGCTTTGAGCCATTTATCCAAAAGCGCTTTTTCAAACTGCAGTCTTCTGGATGCCATGAGCTTGTCGATACGTCCGAACTTGTAATGCAGCCCATTTTTATTTTTTCAATAATTGTTCGTTCTAATATACGTCTTGACTGGTTGAGAGCGAAGAAGTGACTATGACAAATGTTGACAAACGTCCCCTTTTTATACCTACTTAAGAATGTCTGGCATAGCTGTCAAAGCAGGTCATTTTATCCTTCGCGGGGAGGTTTCCTATGATTCACTTCTGGCGTATGGGATTTGGGTCGCGGGACAGGTAGTCGCCAGCATTTATGGTCGGCAGGGCAGGCTGAATTTGCATTTAAATATTTATCAGGAGCTGTTGTCACTGCATGTGATAATATTAGAGAATGCGACAGTTACACATTTACAATATGTACACTGGGCTTCGGAAGGAAGTCTGTTTGATTTGATAGTGAGTCTGAGTAATGGGGATTGTCAATAAATTCACAAAACCCAATGAAGATAGTGATGGCTTATAACAGTTTGAAAATTGTTTTCCGTACGGCATCAGACTCACAAGTCATCTTTACCTTCTGCATATCGCATTTGTTTGTGAGATTTTAATTATAATCTGTTATCTGATTACGTCATCGATCGTAAATCAGCAAACCAGTTATAAATGACCTCATTTTAAGGTGAAATTTTCAATGTAATTCCTTTTCAAAGCATATTTGTAGTAAAACAGCGAATAGTGCAAAATGACTTTACAGCCCACATCCGGTATAGGATTTTCTTTTAAACAAAATACAACGTTCATTTTATAATGTAACTAGACTAATGTTGCTTCAGATTTGGGTAGCCCATATATAAAATTCTTAGAAAAGGATTACAACTGACGCCAAAAACAATATATTTGAAGCGTCTTCCAGCCTGGTGTCTTTTTCTTTTATAACGAGGTGTGGATAATAAAAATACTCATTAAAGATTTGAATAGTTGTGTTTGCGAATTCTGGCGTTATCCTTAAGGAAGTATTTACGTGGGTAATTAGCTGTCGGCTCCGGACAGTCGTCGCTAAGATTAGCATGGGAGCGCTCATTCAGTCTGTAGTCTGGAAATATTTTTTTTTGTTTAATGCATCAGTGTCTGGGAGACGTGTCATTTGTTTGGTGTCAGCAAGTTTCTATGGAACCTTTGAAAGACAGTGAAATAAATTTGAATATAATAATTGTTGCCATATATATACCCATATACCTAATATACCTATATGCGAACTACTCGGGCAGATTTGACCAAAATTAGATGCCAAGCGGACCCAAGGACTTCTGTATATTTGTACCTACAAATCTACATAAGAATTCTTTGCTCCGTAGTGGGATGGGGAGGAAGAAGAAACTATTGTAAATCTTCTGTGTACCTGCACAGCTCTTGACCCCTTGGGCAAGGCCAACTCAGGGGGTTACTTCTATTTAGACCTGAGCGACTATTCTCATACGGCGACATACGCCGAATCAGCAAATATGTCACAAAGTCCAGAGGGCTTCAACAACGAACTCGATGTAAGCAGAAGGTCGCACCAGCTTCTGCCCGCAACATTCTCTTCGGGATGCTACAAATTAGATATAAGCAGGGGACAGACTATTTCGGTTACCCTTGGTATATCCAGTACAAATCATCACCTACAACTTTTTGACCAACTTATGTGGTATTCGATTGGGCTTCTTCAGATTCTCTCGCAGATTACTGATTTTATATCTAATGGGACATAAAAACTTCACTTGCCTTTTTTTTCTTCATATTCCTGCGCGATTGGAATATGCCTTCGACACTTTTCTAAGCGTTTTCCATTCACTGGTTAAATTTTAAATTAAAACATTCAAAATGTACACCCAGATTGATTTGTAAACATTTGCACATAAATAATTAAAAAAAAATTGATCCACCCAATGCAGTTGCAGTTGAAAAATTTCCCGAAAACGTAAACAAACTCCACTAGTTGTCAAACTCAGACGCACTTGTATTGGTAAATCTCGAGCAAATCCAGAATCGCAAAATTGGTCTGAAGTCGGGAAAAGATTGCTTTCGCACCAATCGAACATGAAAAGCAGCATTGCCAACCAATTTTGACGAAAAAATGCCTAACTTGAGAAAAAAAGATGCTTTTTTCAAATCAACAATTAAACATAAATTAAAAAAAATAACCAAAATTATAAATCACAGAAGAAATTCTTAATAGGAACAAAATTTATGACTTTTTAGTTTCATAAGTAGGCACAAAGAATTGAACAAAACAATCATAGTTTTCGTCCAACTAAAATATTTGAAATAAAAACAATGCCTCTTGGAAAAAAAGCAAGCCTTAAGCTTATGAAATAATGCATAAATGGCATGAAAAAGCCTCGGTTGGCATCACTGATGAAAAGTGCCCTAGAGCAAAAAAGTTTTCTGAGAGTGCCCAATCACAGAATACCCCATGAGTGATTGGCGGAGCATGTCAAAATTTGCCACGAAAAATTGGCAATCGTACTTACTCTCTAAATGTAATCCGATGATTACAACTTGAAACTTCATATTCCAACAGCGAACAGTGGAGCATAATAAGTTTGAAGTGACCTAATAAACAATCCACAAACATGATAACTGACAGTTGAAAGTTTAGTTATTGAAAAGATAAATCTTACCACCTGCTTAAAGAAACAAAGTATACTTAAGAAATGGAGTGTGCACACACCAGAAATGAAACCTCTCTTGCTAAATGTGGACATTTAATATTATGATCACTTAAATTTCGTTGCAATTGTATTGCATTATAAAATGTTACGAAGTTTTTATAATAAATTAAACTTGACACAGCGCAGTAGAAGTTTATTCATTTCATTCATTTAAAAGGTTTTCATAGTGCAATCCAATCCAACTTCTATTTTTAGAGTTATTGCTGGCATTTTGTTTTCGTTCGGTTACATTATAGATTTAATTTAATAAACTTTTAGACATAAGTTTGATCTTATCTTAAAAAGTTTTTTTTTTATTTGAAGAATTAAAATTCGAGGGAATTCACTTCCGTTACATGGCCAGAAAAAAAAATCGTTTCACATTCACCAGCTCCGGACTACCTAGCATTATTCACTTATAAAAACACAAATACTCGTGAAATGAATGAAATGTTCTCCCAGGCGAACGTATCGCGAACATCGTTACAATTATTTGAAAATTATTTGAAAAAAAAAACCAAAGCGATCTGCGATCTTTATGGGATTTCGCATCCTTCCATATAAAATATGATTAGTAGACACTTCTTTACGAGTATAATATTCCAGTTCCATGAGCATTTACTGTAAATGTAGGCACTCAATCAGCGTTACCGATCAAGTTGCCAACAAAGGTGAGAATCTAAAAAGGGGTCCAATACAGATATACAAAAAAAAAAAACAAAGCAAAACATTGATCACAAATAAAAATAATATCCAAGTATATAATCAAAGACGGAAGGGTAACGGAATAACGAGGGAACGGAATACTCCGCATTGGAATGAAGTCTGTGGCAACAAGGAAAAACAGCATAAGTCATTTTTAGTCATTTTTCAGAGCGGAGCTTAGAGGTTTGACTTTCAATGTAAGTAAATGACTTATGCGTTTTTTTTTTCTGATCCATAACTCAGCAACCGTAAGAGATATTTGAATGAAAAAAATTTCACATATAGAACAGGTGACATAAGTCGACTTATGCTGTTTTTCCACAGAAGTAAAACCATATACTTATGCACACAGCGAATATTTCCTTAAATATATTCACTGTGTATGGACAATGGGAATTATTTGACAGTTTTGAGTACTTTTTATTGACGACTTTCGGTCAATGTCGTAAAAAGGGGCGAAAACAGAGAATTTTTGAAAAGCCGTCCCAAAGCCAATGGCAACTGAAGTCACATGGGTAATGCTGCACTCAATTCCAAAATTGAAAGTTCTACATTCCACAGAAAAAAAAAATTAAAGTAGTAACAAACAGAACCCCTGTAAATTAAAAATGTTCATATCGTTTCTCAACTCCCAGGTGGAGTTACCTTATATATTCGCATTTTGTTCTTTCGCGTGGGTCTTGGCGAATCGCCGGTTAATTTTTCCATCGGCGGCATTAACAATTTCAAACTAGACATGAAATCTTCTCCCCGTGGACTCGAAATAAGCGAAATGAGAATGGGAGTAGCTGCTGCTTTAATTACACGACACAGCCATTGAACTTTGACTTTAATAACTCGTAGCATGGGGAATGTTTTCGCGAAGTGAGCGCACCTATAGCTAGATTTGATAATAGATGTGGATAGTTTGCATATGATATTAAAAGTCCGAGAACGAGGACATAAGGTAACATTTGCTTCGGATTTATTAAGACTTTTTCTGAATCTCTACCTTCAGTTGAGGGTGGAGCTGTTCATTAATCTACTTGCTACTTGCGTACTTTAATTTGAGTTTTATGAAAAAAAAAATCATATATTGTAGCGCCACATAAAACCAGATCCTCCAGAAAAGAAATTAATAAGTTCTAATGTGTACCCACAACAAAGAAGCCTATATTTAACTTCGCAAGCAACCCAACATGTTCTTCTCGAAGAGTCCCTACAAATAAAATTTCAAATATCAGACTTCCTGTTTGTTATCCGCGAACCACCACGCGTTCCACGTCTCCATACATATTTTTATGAAGGACGCGTTCAGGTGATAACTTCAACAAACAAAAGGCATTTTAAGCCCAAAACCCGCACTTCTATTTAACACAAATCAAACAGTTTACAGAAGGTTTTAAATTAGTCGAATGAGTTTCACGTATATCCTATTATACACGCTGTTGTGAATTTCCCCCTAACCCCTAACCCAAACCGCAAGGTTAAGTTCCACAACAATATCCTACTCCTCGAACGGCAGCAGCAAAACCCGTACCGGTACATACTTGGTGAATCCTTGAAAGTGTGTTTCTCCAACCATTGCGGGGGGTTTCCCGCATGAGACATGCCATGAGTATACGCAGAAAAGGGGTACTCAGGTTTGTGGTTTTCCATATCACTTCCATGATTTTACCTGATTTTCCCAGGTAATTCTCATTATGATGACAAAAACAATAAAGGCGAGTTAATCTCCATTATAACGTGAGCATAGTGTGTTCCATTTTAATAAGGCGTCTGTAACGTAGCGATAGCGCCTCATTTATCCAAAATGAAACAGAATTACACCCGTGTCACCTTGGGGTTATTTACTCTCAACTAAACACTCAGGATAATGTATCTTTTGGGTAATCAGCTGAATGTGAGTGCGGATTTTATGTGAGTAATCGCTCCACCCAAATGAATCGTAATGATTAGGTTGATGATGGTAATGCTGTGCGATGTAATTATTAGCTAAAGTTAGTCCACCGCTCGCTCAAGTGCTGTGAGCCAACGGGCATGATGCAAATGATTACAGTTGTGTGCCAAGCCGCTTGGAATTGGGGGGCGCACTTTTTGTCTCTCGGCGAGAGGGGTTTTAATTATGAATTCGAAGGTAATTTGAATGTTTGTTTTACCCGAGAGCGATGAGATTTAATTAGGATCGCAAATTTACTGCCGCTAATTTGGGAAAGTTTGATCGAACCAATTAGGGAAGACCCATCAATTTGTGTACACGCTTTAGCATATTTCTCCCTGGGCTACCTAAAACTTCGAGTGGTTTCCCAATGTAAGGAGGTAACGTTCAATTAATTTATCTACTTCGGTGGCGCTGCAGTTCGGGTGGAATTGGGCCTCATTTAATGCGCCTCTCCATAGTTAAGGCGATATTTGACTAACTGCCTCCAATTGAGCTCCACTTGCGCACAGCACGGCGAGGTCTTCCTCTACTGTGTTATCCCTTCGGGTTGGAATCGAAGACTCTTCAAGCGTGCGGAAAATGTCAACGCATGTTGCTTTTTGAAAACATCTTTCCCTTTGATTTAATTGTTGTTTATAAAATTTACAGATGAGATCTGCTTGAATTCGGAAAAATTAGTTTAACAAAAAACTAGAACTTTTTGCTAGTGAAAACTGGCATTAGCTTATTTTTAAAAGACTTGTTTTGTAAATGAAAATAGGTAAAAGATATTAGAACGAATAATTTTCACTGCCAAATTTTTGGAGAATCGATCAATTATTTTACAGCGTTTTAAAATAACACACACATTTATTTCATTCTCTATTGTCATATTCGATTTCAAAAAACCTGGTAGTGGACAGAATGGAATGCCGTAACTATACGCAACCTCATTCCTAAGTTTTGTTACTCAGCGATCAGCTTCTCTTACCGTCGCAAAATGCGAAAGCACATTTTAAGGTAACCAAAAAAGATATTAGGTATAACGAAATACAAAGGAAATAGAATTTAAAAAAAACCCTAGATTTCCCCCCGTCGTCGACCAGGAAAATCCGTAAGCCTGGAGGGAAAACCCCCAGATTGGCAACTCTAATGTGAACATAATTAATTGGGACAATGTTTTGGTGAGGAAATGCAGAGATGTCAATAAGTGTTGTAAATTTGGAAAGCTCACTTAATTTTGAAACGTTGTCTCCATTTCGGTGACTGTATCCCTTACTCAAAAGAAGTTTTTTTTTAGTCAAAGGTTCGTCAAATAATATTTTTTAAGAAATTGCTCAAAGAAAATGGGAACATCAACTGGATTAAGTTTTAAGGCTTTATCAATAAACATTTTTAATTCCGACTTTGAATTACAATGGTGTGAGCTTCCGTAAATTCAAAGTCGAGACTAAAATCTGGGGGAGACTACAATTACTTAGGCGCCAAAAATGAGGGGTTAAATACAAGCACTTTTTTTAAACAATGGTAGGGGGTCTATCTCGCCTCGTTTAAGATGGAGGGTTATTTAAAAAAAAATAATATTACTTAACAATGGCAACATTAACAATAAAGTACTATAAAATAAAAAATGGCAAAAATAAATAATTGGCGCAACAGGTCCGTATGGACCCAAGCCTAGCTTCTCACAACCATTCGTCTTGTGTGAGTTTTTATTTTTGGGACGAATGGAAGGGATCTACAATTTTATGCCGAGTCCAAACGGCCAATTGAGAAGCTCTTTCATGACAGTTATACTCTCGGATGTTTGTCAGACGTTCGCGAGAGGTGGCGCAGTGAAAAAAACCTTAAGTTGGAATTTGGGTTTTTCTCGGGATTCGAACCTGGGACCCCTCGCTTAGTAGTCCAACACACTAACCACTACGCCACTGCGCCGACTATAGCATTTATAAAAGCCAGGAAACTGTTATTTCATATTATTTTTAAATCAAATTGTATATGATAATAGTTTTTGGAGTCATGCAAAATTGGTTTTGTATGGAAGGTACCAGAACTACTTGACCGACATAGCCCAATTTTAATATCAACCTGACGACGATAAAAGTGAGTCCTCTCACAAAATTTCACTTGCCTAGGTCGATTTGTTTCGACGCTATCCTGTTTTCAGCAGACAGAGAGACACATGGGTCTAATATTGATTTTGTATGGGAGGTACTGGAACTACTTGACCAACATAGCCCATTTTCAATACCAACCTGACGATGGAAAAAAGAAGTCCTTTCACCAAATTTCATTCGCTTATGTCAATCCCTTTGGGTGCTATCGTGCTTTCAACAGACAGACGGAAAGACGGACAGACAGACAGACAGACATTGCTTAATCGATTCAAAATGTGATTCAATACCAATCTGACGAAGAAAAAAATAAGTCCTTTCACCAAATTTCATTCGCTTATGTCAATCCCTTTGGGTGCTATCGTGCTTTCAACAGACAGACGGAAAGACGGACAGACAGACATGGCTTAATCGATTCAGAATGTGATCCTGATTAAGAATATATTTGAGATAGTGTCCATGGAGAGAGTATGGTAATAATAAAAAAAAACCTGTGTGCTTTAGACCGCACGACTGAAGTAAAACTTCTTTAGCTCCATCTATATATATTGGGTTTTCCAATAAGAGGTGTTATTTTGGTATTCAAAGAAAAATGCCATTTTTTTGAGATAAATGATCGGATGTTTATTTCATAATAAAGAGGAAGGTATGTCGTTAATAATGAAAAACAACATCAGCCAAATGGCCACCGCGAGCACGCATACAGGACCATATCCTTTTCATGAAATTTTCCATAACCAAATCGCAAAGTGGCTGCCCTATGTCCTCGATAGCCTCACGAATTTTATCTTTGAGTTCTTGAATCGACGCTGGGCTGTTGGCGTAGACCTTATCTTTCACGTGGTCCCAAAGGAAGAAGTCGCAAGGTGTTAAATCACAAGATCTCGGTGGCCGATTGTGATCACCTCTTCGAGAGATAACACGGTGCGGAAACTTTTCCCGTAAAAGATCAATGGTTTCGTTGCTTGTGTTTTTTCACCATTTTTGTAGTGAATTTTAATAATTTCAATGCGTTGTTGAAACGTGTATCGTTCAATTTTTAGTAATGGCGTAGTTTCTACTTGTCAAATGTCAAAGAATAAAAGCTTCAAAAGTGACAGCTACCGAAACAGCGGGTCATTCACAATAACACCTCTTATTGGAAAGCCCTTTATATTTATGTATAGTTTATCATTATATTCATACGTGAACATCAAAAGTTTTTAAGTATTTATTATAAAATAAGGGGAATAAAACTTATATCATTCGAAAGGTACTGTGCCATAGATGTGCACAAACCAAAAATAGTGGGTATATGTCGCCATTAAGGCTGGTAAAATTAAGTTATAAATTCTCCAACCAAAACATTGGAAGGATTTTGACAACATTCAATCTGTCGCCGACATATTACCATAGTAACGTATTCAAATATAAATCATCTTAGATTAGAATCTGTTTCCAATGGAGCAGCTCATTTACGTATTTTTTCGATATCTGGATGTAGCTCTTTTCGGTAATAAAAAAAAACATAAATAACGAAAATAATTGTGGTACGTTTTTTAGTATTACATTTTAAATACTTATAAAAGTTATGGTGGATTTTCGACCACAAGCGACACTGGTATATATTAATATATCAATTTTCTTCAAAAATTTACAGACTATGAGAGGACGAGAGCAAGCAAATATGCGCGCGCACTGCTCTCTCTTACTCCTACAGTATGATACAGTTCGCATCCTTGGTACATCTGCTCAAAACGTTACCATAACCAGATAAAAATTACCAAATTAGCAAAACTCAAAAAGCAAGACAAAAAAATACCAAATTTGGTAAAAAATTACCAAAGTGGCAACCTTGCAATAGGTCTGCACTGTGTCTTAGATAACGAAACGTAGCTGGCTATGAGAGAAAGAGAGAACGAAAATGTGTGTTCGCATCTCTCTCTCTCTCTCTTGCCTCTACAGTAATATACGAAACGAAACTTAACTCTCTCTTTCTATTTTCACTAACTTATATCTCCCTCTCAACTTCCGCTCGCAATTTCCGTAACGCTTTCGTGACGCATTCACCAGATTAACCCCTAAGTCAAGCGTGCCTAAAGAAGTATTACTTCAAAAAAAAAAAATATTCAAGAAGACACAATATTCAATTCAATACGCAGCTCATCATTTAAAGGAAAAAAAAAAACTTCCGTTGCCAATTCTCATAATTGCTATAAGGACAATTTGGCTTCAATTCAATTCATTTTGTTTAGGGAATACATACATAGTTCAAGGACTTGCAAACAGTTTCATTGAACCTTCAATCAGAACTCCCTCCCATTGTTGAAATTAAAATAGATACAAGGGTATCTGTGTCTGAAAATTATATCTGTCTGCACTTAGATCTCTGGCTCAGTTCCAAAAAATGCTTTCATTTACAATTAATGCGAACAGATTAATCGAATGCATCTCCCCTTTCAGATACAAACTGGATCGTCAATTATCACAAGTGGATTCTACACCAGGAGTTTCAGAAGGTATACGCAGCCGACCGTACCATTGTGAACAAGAACTAAATTTATACCCTTGGTCTTTTTTTTTAGAATGGGGCTCCGGGTGGAATGCACCAGACTTTATAGTCGAAGTACAAGAGACTGCACTGAACACAGACCTCCGTCACGCAGATGCCACACTGGATTCAACAAATCACACAACAGAAGGTACGCAATCAGACATTTTAGTTCAAAAAATTAGATAAGCGTTATGAAGGTCAAAAAAAAAGAACCGCGGCATGCTGCTACCAGATGTTATGGCGTAATTAAAGTAGAATCCAGCAAACACTAAAGAATGTTCATAAAGCAACGGTTTCACTTTGTTACCACTTTCGTGTAATACCTCGTAAAGTGAAAGCTTTGTGCTTGCCCATAAAACTCCATCAAATGGGCAGAGGCGCAAATAAAACAGTCATGACTACGAATATCCTGCGCTACATAATTACACGGCCACAGAAGGTCCTTTGCCGCAGATAGGTGTCAGCAGCAGATGCTGTTTGAAGTCTTATAAATGAATTTCCAGCTTTAATATATTTAACTTCCTCATGAATAATTCAAACGAATTTCCAATTTACGTATCATTTACAGGCCCAAAAATCATCGTCCGCACAGAAGAGGTTTTAATTGTTGGCCTGGTGCTGATGCTGTGGGTAGGCGCCATCGTTTTGTTCTTTAATCGGTGGGGAAAAATCCGCATGTTGGAACCGTATCAGCCAAAGTTTCAACAGCAGCATAGGTCTTCCTGTCCACTAGTCGACTTGGACTCGTTACAATCGCATCCGGTGAGTATGACAGACACTGCCTCGGCGTGGGTGTGTTCTACTTTGCATAGTTCAAATTTAAATATGAGAGGGTGTTTCGAATTTCAATGAAAGTTTTTATTTCAGCCGTCAGGTCGGTGTTTTCAGTTGCACGGGGCGACACATTTTCGCTATGAAAATAGAAAGAGATTTACGCTTCGCACATACTTCGGGAGGATATTTTTTCACCTTGTTCGTATCGGGTGCGTGGCATGTCAATCTCTATGAATGTAATGGCAGCATACTCGCTTTGAATTCTAAGATTTTCAGCCCGTGCTGCCATATAATTAAATATGAACTCTGATATTCTTGGAAAAGTTGTAAGCACGGGCGAAAGTTGTCAAGAAATTTCTCAAATAATCTTCAGCATTTGACGTGCCGCGGATGGAAAGACACTTCTGAAAGGAAACTGGGTATTTATTCATTCATAGAAACGTTAAGCGATTCATTCTAAGTACATGGAAAGCTTAAACGAAAATGTCAATAGAAGACAAGGAAATCCCTCAAAGAAAAATATTTGCGAAGGAGTTGCTTTAAAAACTTAAAGCCAAACTTACCTATCAATAGGATTTCAAATTAAAAATTATCATTGATAAAATCAAATACAAAATGCCGTTCGATTATTTTTCTTGTATGCACTGACTTCAGGACGAAAACATTATAAAATCACATACCTATTACCTACCTCTTAAAATGAAGCGCAAAGTCATTACTCATTTGACAAAATTTATTTCGACAGAAAAATTGCTCTGTTACAGAATTATCTAAATAAAGCTTTACTGAATTCTTAAGAGCAGTGCTCGTAGACTTTTAAGACTGTTTCCCCTTTTTTTTTATCAGCAAAGGCAATGGTTTTCCCCTTAATTCGATAAAAGCTCCCATTTTATTCTTTTAAGTGAAATTTGCATTTATTTTCATTCAAAAAATTAAGTTGTTTTTGTAAGCAAGGTTAATATAAACATATAACATAAAAATACACATAATTATTATACAAGGATCAGTTAACTGAATCATATGAAAATTTGAATTTGAAATGATTTCCTTTTCTATTCGACAAAATGTCAAGACAAGTGAATGCATTCAGAAAAACTCTTTCGTAGACATTCGATGGGCTGTATTCTTTCATATTTCGTATGAGCATTTCATTTCAAGTTAATTTTGAAATTTGTTAAAATGAGTTTTACAGAGATTTTTGATTTTTTCCACTTTTTTTTTTAAGCTTTTCCCTATATTTCAGTATGCCCCAATTTTGGTGCTTTTTCCCTCAATCTGGGATCACTGCTTAAGAGTGTTAAACAATTTTTCGAATATATCCATCCTGACAATATAATAAGGTAGGCTACATCCAATTCGTCAACCAAGAGTACTTTAAGTGGTCTGATTTCGAAAGAAATAGGTCTTTTGTAGCTCTATGGTTAAACGCAACTATACAACCATCCCGGCATCCCAAGTTCGTTTACGGTAGGGCAGTTTTAATGTATTAAGTGCAACTGTTAAAGGAAAAAAATGTGCTTTTAAGGAGCAGTCCGTTCAACGGTTGTCTTGCAGATAAAAGTAGCTTGAATCCAAGTTGCAGGCCCTTTTTTGATATTCTCCGGGATTTCAAAGTCCGACATTATTCCGCTAGTCTTCCAGTACCAGGCCCAACTGTTCTTGTCTTGTGAAGTTCTTCTAGCTATACTAAAGGCTTTATTGAAAGAGTTTTTACTTTTTTGTTTTAAACTCTATAAACGCATTCATTTTATAAATGCTGCGAACTGCGAAAAGGATATTTTAAAACAGCAAATGCTACAAATATCCAAGGGAATTGCGCGGTATTTTGTTTTTAAAGACGTCGGGGGAGCTGCTCTCAATTTCTTTACGAATTTACGAATAAATACTTAGCCAAAGACCGAATACTCGATAACTCTAAACACAAGATGTTCATTTTACTAATTTGACTAATTTCGCAATCAACAAGACTGTGCTTAGGACTGCACGCCAGTGTCCTTTTTTTTTGGTGTGTGACAAAAGGGCTTTTATGACTGAATAGCTCAATACGAATGTTACACAAGAGAGCGATTTAGAATCTGAAAGAGCCGCCGCTTCAGCAGACATTAAACCTTCTATACGATAGGTACTAAACAATGGCAACATTAACAATAAAGTACTATGTCATTTTTAGTCATAAATAAATAAATAATTGGCGCAACAGGTCCGTATGGACCCAAGCCTAGCTTCTCACAACCATTCGTCTTGTGTGAGTTTTTTTTTTTATTTTTTTGGGACGAATGGAAGGGATCTACAATTTTATGCCGAGTCCAAACGGCCAATTGAGAAGCTCTTTCATTACAGTTATATTCTCGGATGTTTGTTAGACGTTCGCGAGAGCTGGCGCAGTGAAAAAACCGTTGGAATTTGGGTTTTTCTCGGGATTCGAACCTGGGACCCCTCGCTTAGTAGTCCAACACACTAACCGCTAAGCCACTGCGCCGACGTCATTTTTAGTCCCCAGGCAACATTTTTCGAACTGACAATTGCGAAATTTTCGATACAAATTTGAATATTGTGACCTACAAAATATTTAGTGTGAAGGTTAAAACTTATTATTGTAAGGCCCATTGAAAATTGTCAAGTCACAAAATACGGAATACTCGAAGCTTGTCACATCCGCAAGTGGACAAAACGTAGATGAACAGACAGCATAGAATCGCATCTGAACTAGCTCATAAAAAAAGCAGCACTGCAAATATAATAAGAATACAATTTAAGTAAAGTTAGAGGTCGGCCATTTTGTCCCATTTTGCCAGATCGGCCGAGCTGTAATGTATTTTATACCGTCATCTATTATTAATGCACCTAAACATGTCAAACCAATTTATTGTAATCTGGCAGTGCCTTATCAAGAAATGTCAATAAGAAGAAATAAAGATGGAAGTCACTTCCGCAAAAGAACGAAAATAAGAAAAAGTCGTCATCGTTTGCAAATCAATCATGGAAAAAGAAAATGATTTACAGATTATTGCAATATTTTACTATATTGTTGACTCAGTAGGTACAATACTCTTACTAATAATATTTATTTATTCTTACTAATAAATATTTTGTAGGTCACAATGGGTTATTTCATATGAAAAATTTCGCCGTTTTGAGTTCGTAAAATCTAGCCTAGACACTAAGGACTAAAAAATTATTGTTAATTATTATTAGCACTCTGAGTTGAGAGACCTTCTCTTGATCTTGAGCGGCTAAACTTAAGACTCTTTCTCAGGACAGTTATGCTGTCAGATGGTGGTCGATATTATATGCAGCAGAATCCTAACACTCATTCGGTATAATAACTAATATTTTGAATTTTTCCATTTTTTTCATTTCAGAGAGCATCCGTATCCAGAATGTCAATGGGCTACGCTGGTCAATTAAATATTCCAGCGTGTAAATTTGCGACTTATAACCCCAATATTTATACAAAAGGTGAGTAGAGGTTTCCCTTGCCTTAGACTTAAGAGATTTGTTGGGTCATTGACGGTTCATCCAGAATTATTACCAATGGCTATAGTTTAGTTGTGTAGAGCTGTGTGGAGTGTTGACTACTAACCATAAACTAACTATTAAATAGACTGACAGCTTCAGCAAAAAAAAAAGAGAAATTTCCTACAAGCTGAATTTGACCTTGGATGTAGCCCAGTTCGAATTCATGTATTTGTGCCTATGTTAATCAAAAACTCATACTTGGAAAAAAACAGCGTACACTCTTCCGGTTCCGGTTTAAACCGCCATGTCGGTAGCCTTAGGTGGAATCTCATTTCAATATCAAGGGCTGTGTTCTAAACCATAGTTTTTCTTAGTTCCAGTAAATAAATAGTTGTTCGATTTTCTTATAATTGAATAGAAATTAATATTCAAAGTACAGGAGTTAAAAAATAGTAATATTTTTTTAGTTATTTTATAACAATATTAAAAAATTGTTCGCATGTTCGACATAGAATTTCGTTTAAGTTTCGCAACCAATTTCTCCTTTCACATTCCCATTTTTGCTTTAATGATCGATTTGATGACACTATTAACAACAATATTAAACAAGACTGACAACTGTACTGTCACTTAAAAAAGTGTAAGAAAAATTACAAACAAAACATCAAGTAAAACAAATTCGTCAGTTTCCTGGAAAAAAAAATGTGAAGAAACAATAATAAATAAGCAGTCATCATTTTGCAACTTTATTTTACTTTTCACATAAATAGTGACGTTATTTTCATTCATAAAATGCCTACCAAAAACTTTTTAGTTGTGTTTTTTTATTAAAAACTACCATGTTGTTGTCTAAAGCAGTTGTTTTCAAATGGAATTATTTAAAATGTTCTAATAAATTGGTTGAATTGTTTTTTTTTTTTTTGTTTTCAGCGATTAAATGGAATCTTCATGAAAAGATTATAACTCAAAAATCATATTTCAAATCATAATAATCGTAATCAATCCATTGCCGTTTTTCTATTGACATTCCCGGCGAAATATTTGCTAGCATAAAAGAGAGACAACACGAAGACATGTTTGAATAAGCTTCATGAGTGAACATGTAAAGATGTTGTTGATTTATAAATAAAAAGAATTACTTGAGTTTGTTATTAAAACTTCATTTTGATTATTTTTGTGTGTTTATAAATTTTGGGTATTCCACTAAAATTGTTGTTTTCCCAAAAACAGACACATTAATTGTAGGAACAAAAATATCTCCATTTATTACAACGAATGAATTTTTCACACTTATTCCTTTATTAATTTATGTTGATTACATTCGCTATTTTAAATTTTGTAGAATAGAAAACAAATGTTATCGTGGTGCAATAAAACAACGAATATAAACTCTCAGAACGCATCCATCAGCTGACAGCAACTCACGAAATACACTAAATCTCAGTTAGTGTTCTCAGCACTCTCTCTTTATTTTTCCCAAGAAGCGTGTTCATTTTTCCCTTTTCACTAAGCTCAAATTACCTCTATTATTGTATGACATGCTTTTAAAATAAAAATTTGTATTTTTGGGAAAGAAAATAACATTGAATTAATCTTCAGTATAAAAATCGCTGTTTGCTAACATTATAATCATTATTTTTCGTACTGGATATTGTTACTAAAGGCAAATATCCTTTTGATGTACATTCAGTACGTTGATATAAATGATGGTTGATATTCTCACAATTTTGATGTTTTACGCATGGAAATTTTACCGAAAATTGAAATTAACACAAAAAGGTTATGCCACAATATAGGAACACTGCTGAGTGTCAGTATTTTTTTTTTTGCTGCTTCACACGTATTCACAGACAGAAAGCTATCGGTGGGAGGGCTTATATTGAAAAAAATCTGCGTGGTAAATCGGGGAGACGTAGGAAAGCTGTCAGTCTATTTAATAGTTAGTTTATGCTACTAACAAACAAATATATTTTATTTTCCGAATGGGATTCGAACATTCTGTTCAAACTTGTGATCACTTTTATTACATTTAGAAATTGAGTTGGTTCTAGAATGAGCTGGTTCCTACTGTCATAATATTTCACGATAATTATGCTTCATTTACAACATTACACATTTCTTACACAGAAGATTAAAGGGATGCCCAATACTAAGTAGCCGTCTGACTGAAAGGGACAGCACTATCTAATACGCATAAACAAGTGACACGTATTTTGGTCGGCCATCTTGTTTACATGGTAGGAATTATGGAAAAGCCCTGCATGTTGATATTTTTATAGCGGTTGCTTACAAAATTTCGCTTTCCAACAAAACAAAATAGCTTCCGGATGTGATGAACGGACAATTATTTATTTATTTCGCATAATTGAATAATGATTTGTTGGTTAAATTTACTGAAACTAATTATCACTCTCATTTGTAATGTTTTAAATCAGTTATAAAAACGTTTTCAAGTGTTTGCAGAAATATTGGTATTTATTTCCGATTTACATATCAACAATTATGGGTGGAACAACCATGATACTTTAGGCGTATGATTTGTGATCTCATTATTACGCCTCTATTAGCATCGACTGCGAACACACGGATCTCTCGTGCAAAAATGTGCGCGCGTGATGTTGTAAATGAAGCATAAATCCTCATAAATCAATTTAATGTTTGGATGTGGGCGAATACTTTTATTACTCTCTCTTCGAACAGATGGAACTAGTTGAGTTAAAATCTTGAATCTAACGAGGTTTATAGATTTTATTTTGTTGTCCATCACTCAAAATTTATTATTATTTCAGTATTGCCAGACCCTTCGAGTTCGTTTTAAGCTGATACTGTTCAAACTGAGCACATATGGAAGATTTAAAATCCGTTTGCAAATTGTTGAATATATTTTTACTCAATTGTATGTTCAAAGTAATGTGCACGAGATTTTCCAAAATAGAAAAATCACGACAACACATGACATGACACCTTCGTCGACGAAGAAAAATGACCTCGCACTTGTACCTACATATATTCCGCAGCACAATGCAAGGAAACTCTTTTTGCAGACTCACTGCAATGTGAAAATGGAAGCAGTGTATCATCTTCCTGTGAGCGTTGGCATGGTGATAGTCCGCCCCTCAGCATAGATATTCTTATATTAGATCGAAACAACAACTAACACTGAAATTTATATCCTTTCCCCTTAGCAATACATTGCATTATCCTTGTGGAGACTGTTCATGTTTTACACCAGAAAATTTTGTGGAAACAAAAAAAAATACCATCTGAGCAAGGGGCAAAGTATAACCGCAATGAAATTACTTTTGGGAATTAGTAACTTCCTTTCATGACGTGGTTGGGTCTGCAATATACATACATTGAAACTCGTTCAAAAAATTATATTGCTGTTGTTTCATATTTTAAAATATTGCCGTCATATTCGAAATCAACCGACTTGTGCTCAATGAAAACAATACTTTCAAATACTTCCCGTTCCCGATGATGAATAATGAATACAAATACCCGTAGGGTATACATAAAATTCAATTTACTTACAAACGTGGTGGTGATTTATCCTGAAGGGGAAATAATAATCAAAAGGTTTCAATATTTCCTTTTTTTCACTTGATGGAAATATGAGATTTAAAATGGCAAAGTGTTTCCATTAGTGGAACACACAAATGCATCATGTTATTACATTGCAAACTTCCATTAGAAAAATCAGTCTTCAGGTTAAGTGCTAGTGCGCTCTCATGTGCAGGACGGTATCCGGCACCGGCACGTCAAAGGGATAATAGATTGTTTGAAGTGAGGAGCAAACTTCGTGTGTATTCGAGGGAAACTTAAACTTGTGTCGACAATTTAAATTGACTGCAAAGCTATCTTCTGTCCATTGGAGTTCACTGTTTGTGGACTATGTACATCAATTCAAATGAATTCAACCGCAAAATGTTCATCAGGGACAGGCAGACCTTAAATTTCCATAGCTAAGATTTTATTTCAAAACAGTTTAAACCATATGCCATCAGATGTTTAATTAACAGCAGTGGTTGGTAATTTATGGAAGTGAGGAGCTGTAAATTTTATGTACATTTATAAATTTTGAGTTCACAAAATCATTTTCACAATTTAGAGAGATTTAAAAAGTTTTAGCTGGTACTTACGTTTTGAGACAGAAGTGTAAAAATAAATATTTAAGATCGATCATTTTTTTCATGAAGACCAATATACTTCTGCAGCGTTCGACTACATTTCCGAAGCACTGTTTCCACTCCGATTGAGGTACCTCCAAAACAAGTGAATTAACAGCATCAACCGCTTCTTCGGGCTCCAAAAAACGTTGACCACGCATTTTTTGATTGATCTGCTGGAATAAGAAGAAATCATTGGGTTTTAAATCAGAACTTACAGCGGATGGCATATCAATCGATGTTTTTAATGCTCAAAAACGCACTTGTTTGAGCCGATGTGTTATCGTGGTGGAGAATGATTCGTCTTCTGCGATTGGTTTCCCATATTTTTCTGAACACTTCTGATAAAAAAATGGAGGTTAAAGAATGTTTCTAAGTTGTCGATAGATGGCGTTACTAGTATCGCCACAGACAATTGTACGTTGCTCTAATGGCACTATGGTTCCGAAAAAAAAAAACAGGAAACCGACCTCTCGCTTCGAAGTGCTTCAACAACTTTTGTTGGATTTGGCTGGTTTTGAAAGACAGTCGATTGTTGTCCAGTGTCGAGTTCATATGCAGTGATCCAGGATTCGTCACCTGTCACGATGTTCTAAACGCCCTTTGAAGCACCACGATTGAAGTTTTTCAACATTTCTTGGCGTCAATCGACACGAGCCGTTTTTGAGCGATCGTCAAATTATGCAAATATTTTTTACGGCCAAAGTTTCACGCATTAAGGAATGTATGGGAATGGAACTAATGCCCAAGCATGCCTCAATCTCATAGAAGATGTGTTCCTTTACTTTTGTAGTAAGAATGGAAAAGACTGTCAATATGGCAGTGGTGGGGATAAATTCTCTCTCAGAGAAAGACGCTTATAAAAAAGTTAGATAACACTTTTGTAGTAATCAATGAAAATTGACAGATACATAATTCAAAAATTAAAAAAAATGTGATACGAAAAGTCGTTAACATATCTGACAAATAGAACAACAAATTTCAAATCATCTGTCAATAGACAGGTGACTGACAGCTTTCTCCATTCTTTCACCAAGAAATTTGTTGATTAAAAAATCGCAAGATTCTCAAGTGGAGGGGTGACGCTCTCTTTATCGAATTTTTTGAGTTAAGGAATGGCATTAGTAAAAATTCGTAAGAGTTAGTAACCTTTGGTTTTTTCTGTCACAACAACTGATTCTGGACGACCTTAATAAAAAGCGAAACGCGGTGGCTTCATTACGAAAAGACGAAGCAAGTTAACCGGCACACTATTTTCGGTTTAATCCGCGTCGAAAGGCATAGAAAATGAATGTTCCAAGTGACTTTAAATAACGCAAATAGCACTCGCGTTCAATTGCCAATAGAAATGTCAACTTTTCGATGACAATGAGGACGTTCAAATAGTTTATGTAAAACGCCAACTAGATTTATCTGGACTAGGTATACGAACTCGTTGACTACTCAATATGAATTGTTTTTGTATTCTCGCGGTTTATTTTGAATATTCCGAGTCACGCGAACTGATTATGCATATCTACAGGATTGTATTGACTAGAGATAGCGACTACCCATCCAAACTATTCACTTGACCATTCGGCCAATAAAATTATCAAGTCAGACAGCTGTCAGTCTTAATACATTAGAAATTCAAACATTCCCAGTTTGTTTTTTTCCGAACAACTTTTCAGCCAATCCTCTAAAAATGAAACAGATCGTTTCCCTGAAATGATGGAACATTCAAAAATATAGTTATCTTAAGTCGAATAGATTGGTCTGGACTGATGTCACCTGAACGCAAAACTAGATTGGTCGGGAGTGTCACTTTTTCTACGTCAGCCACATATCCAAACTGTCAACTTAGTACTCAGTCACGATTTTCTTGACCAGCTTTGTCGACTACCACTCCATACAGGTCGCCAGAAAAACTATTCCAGTGACCAATATATGCCAAATATGACATACACTGGTGTTGCCGTATCTTAAGACTTTAGTAGCAACCTATGTACCATCTGAAACTATTTCAGTTGTAAATGTCTAGCACGGCCTGTAACAAGAGCCGTGGCGCGGTATATATAAAAATAGCTGCGAATAAGCCGATCAAAAATAGTTGCGAATAAGCCGAGCAGGCACCCTCCAAGGTGTTCGAAAACTGAAAATAATTTGTGAAACAGAATGGTTTCTAAGTCTGCTGACAGTATAATTTTAATGAAGGACCATTAAACTTATATGTTAGGTGGTTGGTTTTTCAAAAAATTAACCAATTTTGTTGGAATGCCCTACCTCCTACAATATGACTGTTTTTAAAAAGCTTCTCAGTTCGGTAGTTCAGGAACGGTTCCAAATTGTAGGTCCCTCCGATTTGTGTCTACAACATTTTTTTATTTGTTCTTCGTATTCCCTGAGTTCATATTATTTTTAGAGCTGTTTTCAATAACATTATCGTGATTCTGTACATAATTTTCTTTCTCTTACAGCCTTCCCAACATACACGCGACCTCGCCAAAATTCGGTCTTTGTTGGTCCACAAGTTTTGTTGCCAAAGCCGCCGCGAAAAACAAGATCAGCCATGGACATACATTCGATGGTACTAGACGAGTCGGCGGAACATGTATAATGTACATGGCATGGAGACCTCCAGCTTTAAGGACAATACCACGACAAATGGTGTACAGAAATTAGCCGTCACAAGTCTGTATTAACAGAAACTATTTCCAAAAAAAAAAAACATATATCTGAACTCGAGTGGACCTAAAACATAAAAAAAAGAAACAAAAACAAATTGAAAGCTTTAAACTAAACTAGACGTTCAATTTACAAAAGAAACAATTTTGTATCTTCCGCAAAACCCTTTACATTGTCCCCACACACACACACACATACAGATGAGAATTTTGCAAGCCGAATCCACTAAGCTAGTGGCAGGAATAGCATGGGGGCAAACACAAAGAATTATTAGAATAAGCATACCGAGGATTTCCATTTTGAAATCCTTTTACTGTGAGCAAAGGACGGAAAATGTAATTCGCATTTCATCCGTTATTGAAATTTGGTGTTTTCTTGACCGCAAAGGGAAACAACAACAGTGCCAATGGCTTTGACTTTATCTCTCCCGTTTTTACTTGTTTATTCAATCTTTTTTTCTTTCTTAATTTCCATCCCTTTGTTATATGCACAAAGCTTTAAAGATTGCCTGCTGTGATGGTGCCGCGCTGCTGTTGTCAACAAGGTTTTTTTAATTTTTGTTCTGTATGTAGTTAATTTATAAATAAGTGTGACCGCAAATGCTTATATCCCCAAAGTCAATCTTAACATCATGCCAATTGGAAAAAAGTGAGAATGCTTTTTTTTTTGGGAAATTTATTCGTTTTTTAAATGAGACTTGTGACCACACAATGCAAATGCGGTTCATTTAACGAGTTTTGTCACAGAACCCAAAATCCTTAATTAAAAATCTCGGACGACCAGTTCAACGGCCACAGAGGGAATTTCAAAGCCTGAAAGCAATAAGAACTTTCTATGGTGAATACTTAAGGCATCCGGAATCCTGAATGCTTACTAATTGGATTTCTGGTTGGGACACTCTCGCATTTTGGATTTATTGGCTCTAAATAAATATATATGTGTCTCATGGTATAAGGACCAATCGTTTGAGATTCATACTATTAAAAGTTTGTCGAAGAGGAACGACTTTTATTTAAAAGTGTCATTTTATTAATTGCAAAACAGAACTTCATACAAGTAGGAAGGGGTTTTTGAGATTCCTTTGTTCCTTTTCGACGGAATTGATTGTCATAAAAAGGACAACAAAATGAAATGTGTCTTCGAGTTTGTAGTCTAGCCACACAACATGTATGTGGAGATACAATTTACAAGGCACGTTCATATCTAATTTCGCAGCATTAATAATTGAGTGACATTCCCTTGCTCTCGTGAGTACGTGATATGAGCAGTGGGCATGCATGTTTGACTCAAAGTGAGAGAGATAAATTGATGAAATTTCAACTAAGTACCAGTGCGTGGGTGCGCACGTTTAGCAAAATATTTCTTCACAATTTATGCAAAAAGTTTGGCTTAGCAGGCAGTTTGTGGATTGGGAGCTTTAGGTGATGGCTGGGTGCTGCGGATTAAGACAGCTTAAAGGTTCCGTAAAACTGTTATAATTTATTACAAAAAGATTAACAAGTGAGTAATAAACGACAGTTCGTCCTGGCCTTGGCATCCAATTACGACTTGATGGATGCATCTAATTTTGGTGGGTTAACTATGATGGCATGGGGTCCTTTGCGTCTGAGTTTAAGAGTCAAAATTATATTTGATGCACAGAAATCCATGAAGTTTCCCACATATCTAATCCGCGTCAAAAGTGAAAATTAAAAAGTGGTTTATTTACGAAACGACCGCCCTTTTCGCGATTAATCAATTTAATTTAGACGGCGAAGGACTCCATTTTAACTCAGTAGTAACTTGGTAGGAATACTCTGTCATGCCATGCGACTAGGCTTAGCTAATACGGATATATGCAGGTACTGTGAGGACCTTCAAGTCACGGAAGACATCTTCCAGCTTCTGTGTGAGTGTCAAGCAATTGCTCGGAGTAGAAGGAAGCACCTCGGCAGGTACTTCTTTAATAATTCAGGGGAGGTTGCTTCCCCAAGCAATATTGAGACCATACTCAAATTCTGAAGGGAAATTGATTATTAGGGCGACTGTGTTTGGGTTTTTAAACGTAATGGTTCCCCGGGGAGGTGATCGGCCCGCCATGGTGCCTGGTTTTTTGTGATGATCTCACAATCCCACTCAACCTAACCTAATCTAACCTAACTTGGTTAATAGGTGAGGAATGAAATACCGAAGTGCGTCTGTCAATATTCTAAATTAATGTCGAACTTAATTTATACAAATTTCTTGCAAAATTAAACTAAAATTACTACAGGGTGACCTAAACAAAAATCTAGATTTGAATAAGTTTTTTTTATGTCATTAACGAACTCTTAGAAAATGTTGGAGGATTATGCTTACTTTGATGTTTTTAGTTTTCAAAAACCACCAATCTTTTGGTAAACCTTTCCATTTCTGTTTTCAAATATTTGTTGTGACAAATCAAGTAATATGAGAGAATGTTTATTTTAAGTTCTGCAGGAGAAATTTCAAATAATATAAGAAGATATCTGCCTGTCAAATGAATACACAAAAAGTGCCATCAATTATCATCATTAATTTTATACGTGAACATCCACTTTTTTGTATGTATCATGCAACGAGTACAAGTAAACTTATATCATTCAAAAGCTACTTTGACATAGATCTACACAAACAAAAAATTGTGGGTCTATGGCGCCATTAAGGCTGGTAAAATCAAGTTAAGAATTCTCCATACAAAACGCAAATCAGTTAATTGGAAGCATTATTGTGACAGCCAATTTGTTGCCAACATTATTATTATCATAGGAATGTTTTCAAATATAAATCATCTTAGGTTAGAACCTATTTTCGATGCAGCCCCTCATTTACCCGAAAAGTATGCAATTGTAGAATTTTAATTAAGGGGAATCGCATTTATAGAATCATGGAAGCATTTTTGTGACAGCCAATTTGTTGCCACCATTATTATTACCATAGGAATGCTTTCAAATATAAATCATCTTAGGTTAGAACCTATTTTCGATGTAGCCCCTCATTTACCCGAAAAGTATGCAATTGTAGAATTTTAATTAAGGGGAATCGCATTTATAGAATCACTATCCGGCCACTTTAGTTTTAATGATGTCGCTGGAAACGAATATTTTTCGACATACATTGTTTGCTCTAAATATTGTTACATATTAAAATGTAAACCATTAAAAAAGTTCCTTAATTATAAAATAAAATAATTAAAAATAAATTTTATTTTCAAAAACTTTTTTCGATACCTCTGTTGCTTTTTCGCTTATAAAAGATCAATATAAACATCAAAAATTACAGAACTTTTTAGCATACTCGTACACTCTTATAAAAGGTAGGGTCGATTTTCGGCCACAAGCGAGCCCATTTATTATTATAATTTGAAAAGGGATTGTTGCACTGCGGCCTTTTGGTGTATTGTACCTGATTACATCTCAAAGAGGTACAGTCCGTCATAGGAGTTCCCCTCGTATTACCATTCCTTTCGGAATTATTGAGAGTCTTATACTCTTACTTCTCATTGGCGGAAGAAATCTATCCTTCAGCAGTCTCTCTCGTTTCATTTAAGAATCTGTGGATAAGAGCTGGATCCAGTGATAGAATTTCCTCATTCCAGATAATTGGCCTAGGGTTCCCAGATCCAGAAAATCTCAGATGAAAAATTGAAGAACAAACAACAACAACCAAAATAATAATAATAAAATAAAATAAATAAGTTATAAAAATAAATAAACTCAATTCGAACTTTAAATATAAAATAAAAATAAAATAATGGCACTGATTGAATTACTGACTTTGATTATATTTGTCGTTTAACCGTATATTTTTAAAATATCGTTTTCCTTTTTAGAAAAACACACACAGTACCTCAACAAAAGAAAACAAAATAAGCCATTTTGTATTTACTTGAAACAGAAATTGAGCTGTGGGTGTGTTCAGACGATTGTTAAAAAAACAGATGGTGTTGTGTTCAAAAGTGTTTTAGTTCTCGTACAAATATATTTTAGGTCGTGTTCCCACCAGAAAGATGTAGAATATTTCTGAATTAGTGTTGAAAAAAAGATTTGTTGAAGTTTTGTGAGAAATCTCGAAAAGAGGACAAATTGCTTATTTTTTCAAAAAGATACCGGACATTTTTGTTTTAGATAAAAAGAAGACATGTCCTCTTAAAAGTGGACCCAAGTATTTCGGTCTTTTTTGAGTCAATGGCTTCAGCACATGTTCTGGGATTTTCAGGAGAAATTCCTTAGATACGAAGGTTGTCCTTGCTCATACCCATGAAGGAATCTTATTCGGTTGTTTTTCCCTAGAAGCCTGCTGGCATGCCTAATGTCCAGAGTGCTATGCCAGATTCTTTTTTTCTTTAGTTTCCTAAATTCTTCTTTGAGGGTGTTATTCTCTCTTTAGCATTAGGCCATTTATCCTCTATCCCCAAATGGCCAGTCCCTCAACAGAGGGTTGTTTTGTTTCTCTAACCACACAAGTTTGGACTTAATGATGTACGAATAAGGAGCCATAAAAGCAGCCTGGTCCAAATAGCTCTATCGCAGTTGGTTTTGTGTCTATCGAGGTTGATTTGGACACATGCATCTATGGCAAAGATTTCAGCCTGAAAGATGCTGGCACTTCTGCCGATTAGTTTAGATTGGACCGAATATTCCCGCCCCAGTTCCTTCATAAATTTTCGACCCATCTGTGTAAACTTTGTTAAACTATCACTCACTCTGTGGATTGTGGAATCATTGCTTCAGATCTTCTTGCTGCTGAAAGTGATATCAAACTTGTACGACAATAGAACCAGTTTTAATATGGCTGTAGCAATGTTTTCTTTAAAGAAGAAAGTTGTATATTGATTTGTTCGGATTTCATTTTGCGAATTTTCGGCCGTAAAACGGCAGAAGTGAAACGCCAACTAAATCCCTAACAAAATTCTTTTGTTAATTTTGTTAGGTCAGTCCCAAAAAGTAAAACAAAAATAAGGTCCCAAAATTTAGGTAAATTTTCATAATGAAATTATGCCCCATTTGAAAATTTAAATTAAGTCCTAATGAAAAATGAAATGAGGCTTTTATTTTTAATTAATTGTTACACTGAAAAATTTTCTCAGATATTCTGTTACGCAATTTTTGCCAGCTATGTGTTTTTTTTTTTTTTTTAATAAAAATTAAATAAGGCCCCAAAAAGTGCAATTGCACCCCAAATTTGGACAACTTTTGCTGTTGTTGTTTGGGATGTGAATTTTTGGGGCCTTATTTCCTGAGGTCTTATTTCGCGTTGCCGTTTGTTACTTCAATATCGTAGAAAGTCGTCTCAAACTCCATACTGTACCTAACCTTGAATTTCCCTCCTATTTAATTTAATATGCAATATTAATGACTAGTTGGTCTGCAAAGCCAAACAAGGACAAACATAAATCGATGTCCATTCCACTGCTGTCCGTTTTATTCAAATTGACAAACTTTTCCAAATAGCATTGTCCACTTTCCGTACGGACATGGACAGCAGAAATATTATATTATTACTCGTCCCATCACGTACTTGTGATACAGCAGTTTTTTGTGATTGGTGTGTGTTGTCCCTGCGAGCACGCTCGAAGACACTGTGCCCTAAACGTTTTCTTTTGTGAATTGAGCCCTTAAGCGATTGACGACAATTTACTACAAAATCCACTTGACACTTCAGTCGACTGCTCATTGCGAACACAAGTATAATCCATACAGCAGAAACAGATACAGAAACCCTCCTCTCCTGCTAGGGTACAATGCAAATCCCATTTGCAAGGACAAGGATACCGTAAAATAAAATAAACTTTGTCCCTTTTCAAAACAAACATCCGAGGAACATATAACTTTTCATTGCTGCTGATTAAGTACCACGCTCCAAGGAACTTCTGGCCATATGGACGCCGTAAGAGTATGAGGGGCAGAGTGCCTGTTGGAAATGCCATAAATTCGGGCAAACGTTCTTTTTACGAGGTCCTTAACCGGCATCCTCTTGCAGTTTGATATTCCTTCCGAGTAGTGCCAGATTCGATAGTTGCTAAGCAGTAGATTCGCTCGTTGTGGCTTGTTTTGAACGATTGCGCCATAAAGTCCTTGACTCAGTGGAGCTATTTACATTTTAATCACGTTTCACTTTTCAATCGAATAAACAGTTCAATTGAATGGGTTCATTTCATATATCCCGGTATAATGATATCGCGCGGGTGTATATCCTCATAAATTGGGAATCTTGGGGTACATATTAAATGTATGAAGTCAGTCCGCAGCAAAGTGGCACAATGACTTTGGGGTATGGGTGGTGCTGGCTGTGACAGTAATTTGATTTGTAGCGAGTTTTCATTGAACGAAGCTATCAAGATATCCTCTCGCGTGTCCTTGTGATACAAAGTATTTGTCCAACCAGAGGACATTCTCTGGTATGAGTTGCCTTCCACCGCATCTGTGTTTTGGTTAGTGGTTTCAAATTATTGACTGTCACACTCACAGCAAGGAGGTTTTCGTTAAAAGACCCAAAGTTGGGGTGCCTTGGAGGTTACATTTAATAAATTCACTGGAAAGTGCGACACCTGGCTTTGTGGTTGACGTTAAGAGTTTCTTGCTTTTTTTCGTGTTTATTTGCCTTTTAAGCGTGGGTTGTAATTGCCCACGCCAGGGGGCGTTTACGGCCATTGAATATAAATTGGTCTTCAATGATTCGCTGTTTAAGCTCATTTTGCAAATTCTATTGACTGATGACAGCCCAAACTCGGCAAACGTATAACGAAGATGCTTTTTTAATTGGGTGACAGCTTGGCAAAAGTTACGCCAGACAAGGTTAAGGACATTGCAAAATAAATTTGTTAACTTAGATTGACAGGTTGGTTCTTAAAGACAACGACGCGACGTTATGAGTCAGAGCGACGGCATGTGGCTTATTTTGCGTTGCTAAGATAAGATAGTAAAATTTCAAATGTCGACGTTCAGGATTTGACAGGGATTTTCCATCATTCGAATTTAATGATGTTTGGATATTTGAAGGTTGTTGAAATTTCCAAAGAACGTCAGACATAAACGAAAATAAGATTAGCATATCGTCAGGGAGTTTGGAGCTGTTGTTTTTTTTAATCGATTGTTTTTGTTTTTAATACACTTCAGTACCTAGTGGAAGCCTTGACCGTCTTACGTAAAAGTAATCCAATTAGTCTACCTTTTTGGTACGTGAATAACTTGTTTTCACATAATTTAGAGTACGAATGATCTATTTTCAATGACAACTGCAACAGGGTCTTCATTTTTCCCTTCTTAAGGGAATTTAAATCCCATAGCACTCAGTGGTGGAGTATTATATAAACCGGAAACTATGGGGGTAGTTGTAGATATATAGGTAAATGCCTCGTTCGTTGCTCTGGGCAGCGTGCTGTTGGTCGTCAAGCTGTCGGATAGGAAGCAATCCTCCGAAGTGGTCATAGAGACTCGCTGCATTAAGGAGGGTGGTATTTTATCCCAAAAGCAGATATTCTTTAGTCAAACTCTTATGTGCGAGTAATCCATCATCAGCTATCGTGCCGCTACACTCATGTCCTATTCTGTTCCTATAATAGTACTAGTGATACATTTGAGTGACCTGAGACCAGTTATGTGGAATCAACATCAAAATCGTTTTTTTTTTTGTCTTAAAACTTCACTCGAAGAAGGCGAATTCATATCTCTCCAACAGCGCCCGAAGACGTTTGCAGATAGACGTTAATTCTGCACTTAAATTATTGCAAGTGCGGAAATATTTCGTCACGATGCGAGTCTCTCGGCCACATAATCTACTCACTTTAAGCCGGTGAAAGTTTACACACGGATATAATTGAGTTTAACTCAAAAACTAAAACCCAAGCCCATAATATTCAGTCGTTAAACCCGAACATAAACACAGTTTTTTAAAACTTGACGGCGCAGCGTTTAATCTGACTGAATTGAAACTGCACTTCGGCGACCAGTTTAAGTATTTTAACTCGGGTTAAAACCGATGTTTTTTTTAAAGTGTAACAATTTTTTTCAAAAAGTGTAACAAATGGAAAAAAATGTAACAAACTGCAAAAAAAAAACATTGTCAACGCGGCGAGACAGAAAAATATATATTTTTGTGTTTTCTCGTTCGCTGCCATTCCCATTCCCACTCGCAGTTTGACGTTTTGCACAACAAATACATTGACAGAAATTGGTAGAAGTTTGTTCGAAAGAAAAAGTGCTGCCAGTTCAACTGTTCAATATTTTTAAACGAGAAAACAAAAAAAGATTTTAATGGGAAAAAGTGTAACAAAGCGAAAAAAAGTAACACTGTAACAAAATTATAAAATAATTAAAAAGTGTAACACTTTTGTTACACTTGTATCATTGTGGCAACGCTGGTTAAAACTCAATTTAATATTAGGCATGTTTTTTTGAACTTCGTTCTCAGCAAAGCAAAGTAAAGTAGGATTTTCAGCACGCAATTACAACAACTACGCTCTACTTGACACTTCGAGACTCGCAGTAGTTATTGTAAATTGTGTGCTGAAAATCTTACTTTACTTTGCTTTGCTGAGAACGAAGCTAAAAAAAACACGACTATTATTATTGTCTATGATGCAGTGCGCAAAAAATAAGAAATGTAGAAAAGTGGAATAGAAAATACAAAATAACAAGAAGCTGAAAAAGATCACTTCATTCGCGAAATGGATGAAATGTTGATGTATTCATCGTCAGAAGTCGAATTTGTCGGAAAACTGATGAAACAGCAGCTAATGATAAATCAACGTCGTCCTCTTCGTCGAATATATGGAATGCACAAGCGGGTTGGATTTTGGAAATATTTTCGGCTGAAAAAAGGGTTCCGCGAAATAAAATCCCAGGAAATAAGACCGCAGAAGTAAAAATGAAATAAGGGCCTAGAAAAGGGAAAAATTTGAAAATGGAAATTAGGCCCCAATGAAATGAGGCTTAAATATTTAATTAATGGTTTTCAACGCTCAATTTTTTCAGTTATTCCAGTACATTCCTGTAAAATGTAAGACTCGCTTTGAAAATCGCGCGATAAATTCATCCAATTTAAATAAGTTGCACGATTTGTTCAGCTATTCTGTTAGTCGCTTTCAATAACGTAGAAAATTAGCCTCAATTTGAAAGCAATCAGTGGTGAAAAATCGCATTTTTCAGCTATTCTCGTACGCAATTTTTGCAGCCATGTGATTTTTCTTAAATCAAAATAAAATTGGGTCCCAAAAATAATGTTTGGGTCTTAATTTGCCTCATTTCCTTATGAAATTAAACAGTCATTTTGGTGGCTGTTTTTTGTACGTTTTTGTGGGGCCTTGTTTCATTCTTATCCCGAAAAAAACCAAATTGCAACTTAAGGTTTTTTTTTTCACTGCGCCACCTCTCGCGAACGTCTGACAAACATCCGAGAGTACAACTGTCATGAAAAAGCTTCTTTTGGCCGTTTGGACTCGGCATAAAATTGTAGATCCCTTCTTTTCGTCCTAAAAATGAAAAAATCACACAAAACGAATGGTTGTGAGAGGCTAGGCCTAGGGTGTCCCTACGGACCTGTTCCGCTAACTATATTTTTATTTTATCATTTCTGTCTTACTTTTGGGTCATATTTCCTGGGGTTTAATTTTACGGATCCTGAAAATAGGGCCATTTTGGAGGCTACATTTATGCATGTTTTTAAGCGATATATTTTGAGTATGCGTTCATGTTCTGCCTAACTTACTAAATACGAGTCATTATGTTTTCGGCCAAAATACTTTTTCACCAAAATCCCGAAACTTTCATAAAAGGCGGAAGTTTTTCCATACGTTTTTTGAAGAAAGTGCCTTTCGTGTCGACATACCAACCTTGCGCACTATCTGCTCCAAAACGATGTTGAAGAAGTCACATGATAGCACAACTCCTTGCCGATGTGTGTTTGAAATGGTTGGGTGGAGCTCCTTCCAAACTGAACGTTGCAAGCTCGTGTTTTCCAGCATCACGCGATACAATTGGATCATTTTTGCCGGAATTCCGAAATCTGCCTTCTCCAAATGCAGCTCCTGACGATGAGTGCTATCATGTGCGGCCTTAAAATCGATGAAAAATGATAAGTCTCGACTGGAAATTCGTTGGTCTTTGCCCATGATTTGCTCCATTTGCTCCAACTTGGTCTGTAGTCGATAGGGTGGAACGGAAGCCCCACTGGTTCGTGTCGATTAGAGTGATGCAAAACGGCTTGAGCAGTTTGATATAATCTTATATGGGACGTGCAAGTCATCGTATTTGAAGAACTCCGCTAGTATATTATCAGAAGAGCCTGCGGACTTTTTTTCTTTTTATAGTTACGAGTGAGTCAACTAATTCAACAATATGGGTGGGGGAACTGGTTCTTTATTGACTGAACGTGGGGTGTCTTCTGGCCCTATCACTCTCTCTGCATGACGCGCCTTTAGCAGCTGTTTAAACACATCTACTATTCCCTGCACTTCGGTGACAAAATTTCTTTTGCTGTGTCAAAAAAACCTGGGTCGGTATTCTGTAATGCGAAACGTTCAAACGTTTTCGTGTGCACGAAGAAATTTGCTTGTGTAACATAGGGCACGAAAACATTTGAACGTTTCGCCTTACAGAATCTGACCCCTGTTTCGGTCTTGGAGCTACCAGTGAGTTACTTAGCTTTCTTATGGAACGTCCAGATGTTCTTTCTATCACGAGACTCTTCGACCCCCTTGAGCTGGGATACTATGCTTCTTCTCCCTTCTCCTGCCGCTTGAAACTCTTCTCTCGCTGCTCTTATTTAAAGCTTCTTACGTGTCTAAGTGACGTTTGCTTATACAACGATTTAAATTCTACTTAAATACTTATAAGTTACTTTTTTTAGGGCATAAACTGTCACATAAGAGTTTGTGTGGCACTTAATTCGGTATGAGTCGTATCAGCAAACTGCCTTAAGTTTTGTGTATTTATAACAAAAATTAACGATCATCAAGTATATGAATGATTATCTTTAGTTTGGAACCTTTGCAAACATTTCACAGGTGAATAAGATAACAACGAAAGTTGAGGTTAGGTAAGCGTGAGGTTTTTTAAAACTCCATTTTTTTGTATTATACCATTGGCAGCGGTACAAATATTTACCAGTCCTAAACTTCAAAAAGTAATAGCACCGCCACTGAGAAACTCTTAAAACAAAACAAGCCACTGGTGGTCTGCGCAATGTAAAATTTTTCCTCTAAGTAATTGGTCCAACGCATATCTGAATAAGGAAAAATAATCAAGTTTTTGGGATTCCTCAATTTGTTGTTGTTTCCCTTCGTAAAATGCTCAAAATCAAATGAATCCAATTAGAAAAAGTATACAAGAAGAAAAAAAAGAAAAAAATATCTGGAAACAGTATTTTAGGGGAATCACCTACAACGAATCGTTGTACGCCAATGTGTTGACTATAAAAGTTATTGCGGTAGATTAAAAAAAAAAATAAAAAAATCTTATATAACCTGAAACCTTACGGATCAAAAACTGTTAACGTTATCTATCTCTAAACTTTACTCTTATTAAGTAGTTTATACCTACGATTTATATTATCGTTTTAAATTTTAAACTAAAGTTTCTATTACTGTTTAATATTTATCAAACATTTCCTATTATCATATTTTCCTGTTAACTAAAAAAACTTATTTAAACTTAACCTCTATTGAAGGTCTTGAATTAAACTTTAAAAACTGAACTAATTATTTAGAACTCTATTAGAAGTTAGCATGATTGACGAAATGCCTCGAGGGCGTTAAAATTTTCCGAATATCTGTATATATTACTATCGTCTTTGACACACTGAACAAAATGGATCAATATATTGAATAAATATTTTTAAATCTGAGAGATTACAATTTATATTTGAATGTAACTCAGACAGAAAGAAAATGTTGTTACTCTTACAAAAACAAGTGGAATGAGACGAGATGTGAATAATAAAAACTGACTAAAGGTAACATATTTTATGAGAATAATAATAAAATATCAGTAGAAGTTTTAATTTTTTATAACTTACATGCATACAAGAATAAATTACATACAAATAAATAAATAAAATATATTTATCATCGAGGAACACTGTTTTAATGCTTCCTAGTGTCTTCTTCTTTGTGGAGGCAGTTGCTCCTTGTAAATGAAATCGAATTATGCCACTCTTTCATGTGCCTAAATGGATATGCACACCAATATAAATAAATTGCCCCCAGCTCAGCACCTTTCAACGTGTTCAATTTCGTAAAACAGTTACGATGAAATGGGATTCCCGGACTGATGTGGCCCGCCAGACCATGTGGAATTTTACTTTTAGCAGGACAGAACTTCAAATTGAGTTCATTATTATGCGCAAAATGGGGGAAAGGATAAAAATTCCTGAGAACTTGCACACATGTTTCCCAAAGCAGACAATGTGCACACCAAAAACACAGCACAACCGCTGGGCAAACAACCTGGTTGAGAGTTCCGTTGAATCAGCTGTCAGCAGAAATAACCCGAGCGAGGTCGACAGCCAATCGAAGCCAATGATCCCAAGCAGGGACGTCGAGAGACAACTCGGGCCCGGATAGAAAAAATGCCGAGCATGCATGTAAAGTGAAGGAATTTAAAAAACGGCTCTGTGGACGGCCCTGACCCCAATTTATGTTGAAGTTTTGAGCTTCATTTATAAATTTCCTGACGATTTAAATTTAATGAAATGGAAGGGCATCTGCTTTGCAAGAAAGAGCTCGGGCTCGACGACGAGCTTCGCAGGTACGGAGGCTTATTCGAAAGCCCTTACAAATTGGCGAGGAGCGCATAAAAGTAATCCGTGGAGGTTTGAATTCGCATGCTCCCGTGAAAGCATCCATATGAATAAATAAATCTTTATTGTTTTAGGTTGCTTCCAGTCTGTATCCATGTACTTGGGGGGAGGGTTCTCGATAAACATTTTCATTTGTACGGGCGCGATGGAAAGAGTTTGATGATGATAATATTTGAATTTGACACTCGCAGTAATTTACGAAAGCTGTGTTCTAAGGAGGGTGGGACAATGTGAGGCGGATTGTTTCCAGTTGAATTACGACTGCGATAATATTATGTGGGATATAACTCACGCTGCCGTAGAACATAAAGGGATCTTCTTCAGATGGGGGGATTATGGCTCAAGTCTGGAGATACGACCACGAGCATATTGTGCAAATTTATTCTCTTTTTGTTATTGGGTTCAGCATCAGTTGGCACCCCAGGAACAACATCTTTTTTGAGGATGTGCGGCTCAAATCTTTTCTAAATTTTAAGCACTTCCATTTGTCGAATATATCTCTCTATCCATCATGTGGGGATAGTATAGTTTATTATTGTTGCTTAAAACTTTCAATAGTTAATTGCGCATAGTTTGGGCAACCGATACATATGGGACCCTTTCCCTAGCTTCTCACAACCCTTCGTTTGTTCGAGCATGACTTCGAACACCACGAGTGTGTTCTTCTGCAAGCATTATGGTTAATGGATTGTTAAAAGTTCGTTAAGTTGTAAAGGAATACCACTTTTTAGGACGGGACGATGTTGGCGGCCATATTGTCTAGTGTTTATTATTCTGTGACGGATGCCAAATCACCATGGCAAGATACACGATTCAGCAGCAGTATCAAATGATGAAACTTTGTTTATAATGTGAGTTCGTCGGAGCAAACGTTGCGCACTTTTTACAGCAGATTTAAGTCCCTCCTCCAGCTTTCGGTGGCCCAATTCAAGACAACCGTTTGGTAAGCAAGGAGCCAACACCCGTACGTCAAAGGAACGCCAGATCGGTCGAGAATATTGCCGCGGTCCACAAAAAAGTGTACAGGAGAACACCAGTCAGTCAACTCCTCGCCGTACACAGGAAGTCCGCCTTTCGCATACTTCATCTTGGCGAATATTATATCGGGACTTGGGCCTACAGTTGTAAAAAATCAAACTGCCCAATCAGGAACTCAAAATGAATGACCAAACACAACGCCGTTTGTTCGCTGAATGGGATTCGGACTTCGGAGCGTTTGGAGAATACCCCGATTTTGGCTGAGAAATCTACTAGCATTTTCGGATAAATGGCAATATGAACAAGCAAAATTTACGTATATGGGACCACGCCAACTCACACGAAACTTCCCAGATGGCAATGCATACACAAAAAGTTACTGTTTGGTGAGGATTTTGAGTCGTCATTGGTCCGTTCTTTTTCGAAAATGATGTTAGTGCTCCCATCACCATCAACGGCGAGCGCTACACGATGCTAACTGATTTCGTTTGGCCCAAATTGAAGGACACGGATATAGAAGTCATTTGGTTCCAGCAGGAGATGGCTACGTGCCACACAGCTGACGCCACGATGGACATTCTGCTTAAACCATTTGAGGTTTAATATAGGTACCTCTCGCCGAGCATGAATTGGCCATAAAGATCGTGGGACTTAACCCCGCCAGACTGTTTTCTTGTGTGGTTTCCTGAAGTTGCATGTCTGCGCCAGATGCCCTTAAAGATCAACCATCCACAGCCATCTCTTCAATCACAGCGGCAGAGTTATTAAAAATTGAACCACTCGAAACCATGCCACCGTGAAACAGATATTTAATCGATGTTATATTCCATATAAATAATGGCAGACATAAAAACAAGAATTTTGCTAACACCTCACACATAGCATGTTTTATCCATATCAATATCGAAACGTCCTTATTGGAAAACCCTTCAATATTGCACAATATTACTTAAGAGAATATGGCAGCACGAGTGCAGCCTTAACCTGTTTATTATTTGTCTGTGGAATAAATTAAATGCTACAGTTACAGTTGGAAAGGTGGATGGTATAAAGTGCCCCAAGAGCTCGATGTAAGTTTCTGAGAAGTTTGGCTGCGGTATGTTTAGTTCGGTGCGCAGTTTTATAAATGTATTTAGGTAGTTAGTTCTGGTGAAATATGTACTGTTTAATACAAACTTAAGGGGAACATTTGCTAGGGCAGACTATGATTTGAAACCCACTGCAAACGGATTAATGAAAACGATTTCTGCATCTTTGCACTTATTCCCTATGATCCTCTTACATGGAATAGTGGTGTAGTTACAACTGCTCTTGGACGGAATCTATACTTTATTAATTACAAAAATGATTAAGAGGGAGACAATTGTTCCATCACACGCTTTAACTATAAAAGACCGTATTCTAATAATTAAAATACACAAAATTCGCCACATGATAACCAAAGTGCAACTGGCAATCGAATTTAAGGTGGCATTCGATTGGACTTCTTCAGACCCGCTCTAAGACTTCAGACTTCGTGTCTCGTGTGTCGAGTCGAAGATAAAAACATCAGCTGCTCCTTTTTTTCAACGCTTTCGACATTTTTCTAAAGCCCGTATGACACTACATTTTTTCTGTTTTTAGCCTAGTATGCTGCTCGCGCTTAAATTAAGCTCCCATACAAAAAAATCCCCAAAGATAAAATTAAGCAAAGCAGTACGCAATGCAAGCTAAATTTGTTAGCCACTGTACGAATAATCTGTACAAAATTTAAGTAAGCGTATTAATGCAAAATACATTTTCACATGCACAGTTAAATTTTCACAGATCAGAGAATATATCGTTATTCGGAACTAAATTTCAAACGAAAGCAAATTAACAGTATGGAAAATGGTTAGTTAAACAGAGAGAAATTTGTTGTTGTTAATTTACTGCTCTCTTTTACTCCCACAGTATGATACAGTTCGCATCCTTGGTACATCTGCTCAAAAAGTTACCATAACCAGATAAAAAATACCAAATTACCAAAACTCAAAAAGCAAAAAAAAAATTACCAAATTTAGTAAAAAACTACCAAAGTGGCAACCTTGCAATAGGTCTGCACTGTGTCTTAGATATACGAAACGTAACTGGCTATGAGAGAAAGAGAGAATGAAAAGAAACTGTGTGCTCGCACCTCAATCTGTTGCTCCCACAGTGTGATACAGACAATAGGCCTGCACTGCAGTGATACCAGACTTTAGAGGCAGTTTATCCCACGGTTATAACCAAAATATCCCTTTTATCCCCCGCCAAAATGTAAAAAATCCCACATTTATCCCACGAAATATTAAGTTAAGAAAACATTTCTTTTATTTAATTCTGTCTTTTTATTATTAACAAATACAAGTTACAACTATGCAAGCTAACAAAAATAAATACATGTTAAGATACGTTTGTGTATAATACAAAAATATAAATGTAGGTACACATTTTTAAAAAGTTACAAAAAGGAACATAAAATTGCATTCAGCATTAGCCCTGTTTTTTTGAGCTTCGCTCTTAGCAAAGCAAAGTAAAGTAAGAGTTTCAGCACACAAATTATAATAACTACTGCGAGTCTCGAAGTGTCAATTAGAGCGTAGTTGTTGTAATTTGTGTGCTGAAAATCGTATTTTACTTTGCTTTGCTGAGAACGAAGCTCAAAAAAACACACCTATTAAAATGAAAATAATATTCAATATAAAATTAATTTCTTATGAATTATTTGAAATTTTATATCGGTTTCAAGTCTCATTATTCTTGATTTTTCATATAAAAATGACACAAAAATTTTATTGGAGAATGAGGTAAGGCTTTTGTGCATACATTCCAATGTTTACAAAATAAATAAAATTATTATTTTAAAAAATACTCGTGATTCATTCACAGATATGTCATTTTATGAAACAGTTTAGGGAAATAAAAAAAATAAAATGAAAGCATTTAGATATTTCGAATGAATTTTTTCTAAACATGAAAATATTTAATTTGATCGTAGGTTGAATATTTTTTTTATTCTTAACGAAATGAGCAATTAGGAACAAAATTTGACCAAAAAGTAAAATCACTTTATTTTTGTGATATGAGATCTGAAAAATCCCTTTGTCCCTTTTAGCTTATTATTATTGAGTAAATTACGCAAAAAGTGATAAATCCCCCGACCTGGTATCACTGATGCACTGTATGCTGTCTCTTAGATAAAGAAACTTGACTGGCTGAGAGAAAGAGAGAACGAAAATGTGTGCTCGCATCTCTCTCTCTTGCCTCTACATTAATATTCGAAACGAAACGTAACTCTCTCTCTTTTTATCTCACTAACATATATCTCCCTCTCAACTTCCCCCCAAGTCAAGCGTGATTAAAGAGGTATTAATGCAAAAAAAAGTGTCATTTCTGAAGCAGAATAGCTTATTAAGAATTTTTGAACGATGCGTAACAAATATTGGTTCGATAAACACTATAAAAGTGTTGTGAATAAGAAACTGCGTTACCTTTAAAAGGTTTTTATTTGGAAATAACAGAAAACTTTTTGAACGCCTTCTCCAAATAAAAAAGGGCCCGATTAGAGCCTACCACAGCTCTCGAAAAAGTGTCAAATTGTAATTTGCACAACGGTCACGCTGTATACCGAATTAGAGTCGCCACTGAACTGGCGCGCGTTCATAGTGACAGACAAACCTAGCAAACTTGTTCGCTTTTTATATTTTTTTTCGTGAGCATTTTTCTCCGAAATCAGGGTCGGCATTCTGTAAAGTCCAAACTTTTTCGTGCGCACAAAGAAATTTGCTTGTGTAACATAAAGCAAATCATTCATGCGCACGAAAACATTCGATCGTTTCACCTTACAGAATCTGACCCAAGTTCTTCATTTAACTGAATTTGCATTTCCGCAACAAATCCCAACCTAAAATAAATAGAAAATATTAAAGTGGCAGACTAAGCAGCACATCTCCTAACCATAAGCATAAGCTTAACAATTTAATTTACCCTGTCTCACAAACAATTTAAATATGCCCAACTTTGCAGTTTCATGCCGACATGCTGGCGATAGCAATCCTTAGATAGAACTGACTTTATGACTTGCTGCATGTACCTATGTGATAGCCAGGTAAACGCAAAGGTTGGACATTTTCAGTTGGACAGGCGCAGAGATGAGGAAGAGGACGAGGTAGTTGTGTACTCCCTGTGCATGTGCATGTTTCAACACCTACCAAAGTAGGCCCCTACCTTTTCTATATAAAAACGACAGGAGTGATGGCTCACTAAAATAATTGGTTCTAGGAGCATACAGCATGACCAGTGGCAAAACAATGGACACATCTTGCTCTAAGTGTAACTTAGGGAAATTCAAACCAACCAATCAACTCCGAACCAAATAAACGAAAATGCATAAAACATCTCAGATCCATGTTGGATTTAAGTCTCACTGTTACTTTAAATTGGTTTGGGGTGACTTTTGTATTGTTTTATTTTCCCAATAAATTATTTGCCAATACCATCGTGGCACTGGTACTCTTATGCACTTAAACAACAAGAGTATTTATGTGTGAAACAAGTGCATTAAGGACCTCACTCCTGATGAGGTTAAAAGCCTCAAACAACTTTGTCCATATAAATATGCATGCACATCTGTTAACCTTTTAGAATTACCGTGTTAATTACGAAGGATGCTGTAAAGGTCAGACGCATTACGCTAAAAGCATGCCCAATCATCCCGTTCATATACATGTGCAAAGGATGCGAATATATGTATGTCCATTATACATACCCACATTATCGGATTACCTTCTCGATTTTCGATTAATTAGTATACCTACAAAGGGACTTGTTTCTCAGCCGTGATAAAGTCATCTAAATATTTCAGACACACAATTACTCCACAAACACACGCACCACTTACATGTAATTAGACTCGGGTAACAAGTAAATGCATTGTTCAAGATTAAAGGTATAAACATAAGGCAAACGGAGTGACCACATCAAGTCGCATTGTAGACGAAATACTGCATCTAATGAATATCCCAGTATCGATTAATAGTGTCCTGTCTTCCAACCCAGAGAGGCGGGAGTGCAAACTTGACTGAAATCTGATTTGCGATCGAGTTTGAGATATAGTCGTATACAACTATGCAAATGACGACGCTTTGGCAATCGGATTTGTGTGTTGAATTTTAAATCAGTCGGAACAATGCGAGTAAGGGAAGCTGCGAATGCGAATATTCCCTTTGACATAATCCCTACTCCCTCCTTTAATCTAAGAAAATGGATCTCTCCTTATCCAAATTGGCAGCACTATACGACGAAACGTGCGGCAATCGTAAAGAAAGCCTCTAATCAAATTGAAAGCACGACAGGTTGATTGATGCCACCGGGAAAATTATCACCAAAGTCGATGGCTATACCTAAACCCACTTAAGCACCATTGATGCCATCGCAGTTCTCGCTTCAAAAACGGGCCCCAGGTCAGGGTGTCGGTTCACTTTGAACGCAATTCAGATGCCTTAAATTAGATTTTTATGCAGAGCCAAGTTGCGGTGACCCTTATTCGATTTGGGATTGCAGTGTAAGTAGGTACCCAAAATCCGATACCCATCGGGGTGTTTTTTGACAAATTGAAATAGAGCGACTGGAAGGAACTAGTGTCCCATTGTCGCTAGACCTCGATCGCCTTCACACCAATAAAAATAATCGTTGACCTTGCAAATTTGTAAACAGCACAAATGGAAAATTAATGCGAGCGCTCTGCTCGGTTTAGTGAACCGCAGTCAATTGTCACAGGATTCACAATCAATTTATAACCGCTACAAAGTTTCAGTGTTTGATACTGAAAATATATCAAATGGCCAATACCATTGACTGTCATTTATTCGGACTAGAGCCATTCGACTGGGAATCTAATCTTCTACGATGGAGCCATAAAATCGAGGGAGCCGACTTGAGAAGATGATGACTGGGTGGGTTTAAGGACCGTCATAAAGCACGTATAACCCCTCAAGAGGTGGGACAGGATATAAGGTATACGTTTATCTGTTTTCTACTGGCAATTTTTCGGTGATGACGAAGTTTTCTCGCCTTTGTCGTATAGGGGGTGTGCGTATATACTATGGGACGGCAGAGGACATTAATCAACTTGGTGTTGGTATACGTAGAGTAGGTGGCATTGTGATTGAATATGTGTGATCCCAAAACGGGGTCAAGGACAAGTCGATGGTTATATGGGGTCTCTGTGTCAGTGGAGTTTCTTGGGAGCTTCTTATTACTGCAAATGGGTTGGCTCTATGCCGCAACAGAAACGCTTTGTGGTGCCAATTATTGTGTGCGTATACGAGTATTTCTCAATGGATAGTTATCGGCGTGGTAATGATCATTAGGGCTGGCATAACTCATTGCTGTCGTTTGTGGTGATATTGCTATCGTTTGTGGTGATATATTATGTGTCAAGACAACACATTGCTCTTGGAAGAATCAATATATATGACAGGGAGTCTGGACTAATGTGGTCTTCGATTGCTTCATTTTATCATCTAAGGCATGATGAACCACGATAATGAGTTTGCAAGTTGTGTCTTTGATGGTAATTTATTTTTGAGAACTCTTGTTTAACTAGATTTCAGGGGCAGTGCTCTCTATTTCGTTTCGAGTGTCAATCCTATTCGAAATTGCTTTCCGTTCCGCTTTTTAGTTGGTATTCTGTAAGAAATAGGATAATACTGCACGCGCACGCGCATTTTTGCACGAGACAGGACAGAGAAATCCGAATGCGATCACAAATCAGACGCTTAAAGCGTCATGGATGTTGTACCCATAATTGTAAAACGAAAATAAACAAGTTCCGTCGACTAACATTTTTGCAAGCACTTGAAAAAATTTCTATTTCTAATTAGTGTCAATAAATTCATCAATCAGTTATACGAAATAAATAAATAATTATCGGTTCATCACTTCCCGAAGCCATTTTGTTTTATAGCAACGCGAAGTTTCGTAATCCATTGCTAAAAAAATAACAGCATGCTCAACTTTTCCATAATTCCTACTACTTAAACAAGATGGCCGACCAAAACACGTTCCACGCATTTTCGGGTGCAAGGTAATGCTGTCTCTTTCAGTCAGACTACTTTTTAGTACTGGGCTACTGGGCATCCCTTTAATATTAAGTGTTAGGAATGTTTGATGCATTGACTTATTATATATGGACCGCTAGAAGGCAACTTCGCGTTGGTTCCAACATAAGCGCTAGCTCTCGTGGTTCGGAGCGGAATAAATTGGAAACTCTCATCTGACGTTTCCATTTCGTTGCAGATGATGACTGTGTTATTTCGATTAATTGAATAAAGATTTAAAATTAAATAATGAAGTGTTGTATAATTAGTTGCAATTTACAATATGATTCAAGTGTCTCTGATATGATGAATTAAATTCTCATGAACTTGAATGTGATATTCTGAAAAATCATAAGTATTTATTGATCAGAAATGTGATTGAAATATACGCTTAAGTGTAATTACATAATATTTCTAGAATTAATAATGAAAAACAACATAAAAAACTAATTCGCAATAAATATATGAAAATTGTGCAATTTATGGGACAATGAAAAACGATTTTTTATTCAAATTTTTGTTATTAAATATTTAAACTAGCACAAATTCGAGACGACATCTGTTGTAAACAATGCCGCAACAATTTGAATTTCAACCGTTTCACTTGGCAAATCCACTCACGCCCAATAGGTGGCTCTAGCATTCTATGGATAAATCCAAGATGGTTTTCATTTTGTTTCACTTATTTTTCGCATAGAACCACGAGCGCTAGTTATGTTGGCGTCATTTTCTGGACAGAGGTTGTATGGAAGTGGCATTTCACTCGCAGTCTATATATAATAAGTCAACGGCGTGATGTTGTAAATGCACTATAAAACGTTCGTTTTGGAAAAAATGTATGTAATTTCGGAACGAGATACAGAATTTGTGTCCCAAATGTCAGCAAATACCTAGATTAATGAAAAGGGGTGAAGACTGGCGACAACAGCCTGCAGCCGGTCCAATGTCTTACTAGGGACAGGTGTACTTTCAGTGGCAGATGTTTCACTGTAAATGAGGCTTTCTAATGGGTATGGGATGATGTTGAATCTTTTCTGATGGCTATGAGGATATTTGATATAACACTGGTATTTTGCTGATGGTGGGTGATTTTTTAACGACTATTAGTTGCAGCATTGGAAGAGTTTTCTTCTAGCAATTTTTCATTTCTGCTATTATTATTTTTTTAACTTGAGCATCTTATTCAAAAACTGACAAACTTCCGAGAGTTGGTATAACTTTAGCTGTCATGGAAGAGTTCCTCAATTCAGCCTTTCGGAATCGGCGTAAAATTGTAGATGAATTGAATACCTCTTCAATACCCAAAAGTAAAAAAATTTGAACAAAATGAATGGTTGTGAGAAGGGACTCCGAAGTCCTAGAGCACCTTTGTAAACCTATATTGTGCCAACTATTTTATGTATGCAAAAAATGAATGGTGAATTATATGTCTGCAAATATCTTACCAACTATTTCAACGGTTTACATATTTCTTTTTCTAAAGTGTGTTAAATAAATATGTGTAGGTTTAAGGCTCTTTTTTTATTTTCAAAATACAGCATTTTTCAGCAATGACCATCAATTCATCAACACCCGGAACACCCTGAGGTAAGCCCAGACAACGAGTATAAAATGAATCCGAGAAGACAGCCACAATTTATGTAAAATAGATCTAAGAAAACAAACATTGTATACCGTTGGGCCCCTGTTGTTGAGCAAACACATTTAAATATTAACTATTCACCATCATTTGTTACATAGTTTAAGTCAAATTGTATACCTATACCAAAAGTTCAATAAAAGCTATAATGTAAATGCAAATGACCATCAATGGAGTAGGTTATGACGTGATACAAAGAAATCTAATGTGGTATTCGATTGGGCTTCTTCAGATACGCTCTCAGATTTCAGATTTTGTGTGTCTAATTGCGATTATATCCATCAATATGTGTAGCCTTCGACACTTTTGTAAGCGGTTTCAATTCACTGATTAAATTTTATATTAAAACATTCGAAAATTAAGCTCAAATTGATTTCTAAAAATTTGTACATAAATAATTAACAAAAATAGTTGCACCCGATGCAATGTGTTTTTTTCTCAGTTGAAAAATTTCATGAAAACGTAAACTAATGTCGTTTTCCATTGGGACCACCAAAAATCTTTTTCAGATCTCAGATTTTATGCGGCTCATGAAACATGCAACAAAATTGAACTGCTTTTGTAAATGGATTAGTGCGTTATTTGACAACAATATCAGCTGTTCAAATTGCATTTGTTTTTGGTAAAATCAACCATGGAAATCGGCTTGAAAAATGTTTCCTCTGTTGTAGATACAAATGGAGTAGTTTTGGTGATTCTTAGTTTCCAGATGATGAGGAAGACAATGAAGATAATAAATCCTCCAAAACTATGTCCATTGCTGTTTATGTATTTCTTTATTTTGGTTCTCACGAAACTTTGCACATTCGTTTTAAAACAAACTTCTTTAAATGACGTAAAACAGCGGTTCTCTATTTGTGGTAGTTGTGTAAATCTGAAAAAAATATCGAGATTTGCAAAAAGTGATCCGAATCAAAAAAAGATTGATTTTTTTTCCCAATGGAACGCGAAAAGTGATTTAGATCAAAAAAAAAATTGATTTGTTGTCCCAATGGAAAACGACATAACTCAATTAGTTTTCAAACTCACACGCACTTGAATTCGTAAATTTGAAGCAAATCTGAGCAAAAATCCAGATTCGCAAAAGTGCTCCGAAATCTGAAAAAGATTGTTTTTTTTTTTGTACCAAACGAACATAAAAATCATAGACAAATCATACTGAGACCCCCAACTCGAAAATCCAGATTCGCAAAAGTGCTCCGAAATCTGAAAAAGATTGTTTTTTTTTTTGTACCAAACGAACATAAAAATCATAGACAAATCATACTGAGACCCCCAACTCGCAATCCTCTTGCTGCTGGCCCACTGAATTTTTTTTTCAAATTCGCCATTTCGTTTTCCTATCGGTGTTATGTCAATTAAGAACCCGTGTGACATGCAAAAACATTAAAAAAAAATAATAAAAAATAAATGCTGCCAACCTCGGCAACCGTGGGAAATGTGTTAGAGTTCGGGAATATCATATTTTTACATTACTGAATGCCATTGGTTAGTTACTATATTTTATATTGTTATAAGGCGAATATTTTGATTTTTGTGGTTAAAAAAAAACTATCTAAAGGAGATGTTCTATATACTAGAAACTTATTAGGACAAACATGGTTATTTAACTTCGATTTCATGGGTACATTTTTCTTAGAAAATTTGCTCAAAATTTTTTTATTTTCCTTCAACAACTCTACGTTGTTCATTTTTCATTTATGTTTAAAGCAAATGTACACTTATTCCTAAAAAAAAGTATTATCCACACGTAACGAATAATTTAAAATCTAACGGATAAAATTAAATAGCGGAATTTTTGAAGTTAAGTGAAATTTGTCACCACGAATTTCTATGTAACAATTAGCATTTGCCACCAATCGAACACCGTCAAAAACATAAAATTGTAAGCGAAATAGAAAGGAAATCTATTTTTAATAAAACATCAAGAAAAAGAGGCAATTTATGGACTTTATATATGCAGCTTAAATATCGTTTTTATCATAATTTGTTGACTCAGAATGCAGTAATAAAAACTAACAAGCACTTGTCGTCGTAAAGTCCCAATAGCTATTAATTTGAAATAGATATACAATTTTTTATACTTACTTAAAAATTGTTGTTTGTTCTCAAAATAAACAAATTGAGTTATGAATGCCTTGTTGAATCACGAACGATATTTAGAGAACTTACAATCCTTTTTTTCAAAACTCATTCTTTCAAATTTCATGTGCCTGTGCATCGGTGTCGTTCATTCATACTGATTACAGTCTCGAGACACTATAACACGTCAACCGAGTTAAAATGACTTTCGTTAGTTTTTGACGAACTCATGAAAATACCTTTCGGTTTTTATTCAGAATCGGTCTCCAACTTCAGTAATAAATAATGGCTATCCAAGACTGATGTATGCCGCACATAATCTAAATATGAGAAAAGAATTTATCTCCAAATAAAAGTCGTCTTTAACGATGAGTTACAGAAAGAAGAATGAAGAAGAAACTTTATTGAAAGATGAACGTTTACACAGAGAGTGCTGCCAAATTTTGTTTTTACTGACAACAAAGACAGCGCACTATTTTTCTTTATTGCAAAAATGCCTTCTTGCCCAAAATTCAACCGAATATTTATGACACTTGCCCATTTTCATATTTATCACCCTTCCATCTAAACCGTTCGTGCTTAAACTGACAGCAAAACTCCTGGCATTATCTTATCCACTTTATCCTCAAGCTTAAGTTGTAGTTTAAGGCACCACATCAATTCAAAATTATAGCACATAGCTAACCAAATTCAGTTCTATTGTCTGGTTTGTTGATTAAACCGAAGTGAAATATTTATTCACCCCAAACAATAGCGGCTCGGTTTTAATAGAAAAAAAATAGTCTCAAGCTTATTTAATGGGCGCCCATCCTTTTTTCCTTTTGTCAAAGGACACCATCTTCCGACAAAAATGTTGCGCATTTTCTTTGTGCATAAGGGAGTATTTTTACAAAAAGTGACGGCGAAAAATAATAATGCCGCACAATAAAAATTTAAACAGCCTTCATTGCCCTTAACCTCAAGGCAATTGAAAATTTGCGTGTTATAAATTTGTCTGCAAAGATTGTCCTCGCGAATGCCTGCCGCTTGAATCTTATGATAATGACCGAAACGTTTAGAGGGATTTTGTTTTCATGATTAATGGAAACATCAGATTCGTCTGATGTGGTTTTTTGTATCTAATGGTTTTATGCATCTATTAAGATGAATATTTGGAGTAGGAGGTAAGTAACCTTTGACTTGCAGCCATGTCCTTGGGGTAGATTTCCACCCCATCCATATGATTGTGAGTTGTGTTCTTCTGTGAAACTCGAAACATACTTAATTGACAAAGGTATAACATCCCTTTCCTTACCCGAAGGAAGGCAACCCCCAAAAAGATGACCGAGTTAAGTCAATAACCTCCGAAAATCTACTGATAAAAATTCTCATAAATCAGTTGGAATATTTTAACATTGACCTGGAAAAAAGTTCTACGTATACAGCATACAGATACAGCATATTCGAAAATAAAGGACAATCCAAACCAACCATTCGCCTCAGGAATCTGTTAAAGTGAACACGCGTACAATTGTCCTTTTTATTCCTTGCATCTACTATATGTATTCCTTTCTAGGCAAATATTTTGGTTCGTACCATCTGAGAGATGATACGCGTCTCCTACAGCATACAACCACATCAGATAAACACATCTTGTTTGAATTTATCATGGCAACCATCCTTGGATCAATGTAAGAAAAAGAGAATGTATTGGATGAAAATTCGATTGCAAGTCAATGTCCTCTTTGACACTGGATAGGTAGAGGATTAACAAGAGTCTCAGTAGGTATATGCCCCCAGGCAGGAATCAACTTTGTTCTTAAGAATGTGGATTTAAACGAACTTATCGTGGCGACTGTCAGATTTCTAATTAGGTACCTAATCGATTGATATTGTTAAGCGTATAGAAGGATAGTGGTTGGCTTGGAACCACAGTCAACCAGCTGTGAAACGGTTGCAGTATTTGGAAGTAGCCAAGAAGCTTCAGAATCTATTAAGGGATCATTTCCGTCTTTCCTTTAAGCATACTGATGAGGTTATCAAAGCATTATTCATGTTAGGAAGCTCATATTTTAAGAAAAGAGTAATGCCTAAAACACAAGATTTGTATGATTTGTCTATGAGTTTTACTGTGCAAATTATCAATAGAACACAAAATCTAGTACATTTTATTACTTGTCCACTGCCACTCACGTGCTAGTATCACCAACCATACCAAACAGTTTTCTTGCAACTGCTTGCCGCGACATCTAGTATCGTATAGCTCTTTGGCTCTCGTCCAAATTGTATTCTATAAAAATTCCAACTAGTTAGGTATGCCATTTGTTTAAAATGTTTTTCGTGGGATAGATATCATATATAAATACCCCCAAATTCATTAAAGACCAATTTATATGCTGAACATATGTTAAATTCATTTGGGAACACAACCGCCACTACCGTTGTCATTTCGATAACATCCGTAGTTGACATGTGCGATGCGTATTCATCGAAAGCATCATCATTTTGACTTTTACCACTGCAAGGTGTCGTTTGTCGCTGTCTCGTCGCAAAAATTTCTAAATAGTTTGTCGATTTTTGTGCAACAAAAGTGAACCATCTGTCGTAGAAACTTTAAATCGAATCCATGTCGAAAATGCCGAACGAAACACTAAAGAAAGTGAGTACTTGCTAGTATAATTGTCCATTACGCACCCCATTTTGCATGGTTATGTTTTCCCGCATAAAATTCCCCCACATATACAAATAAATTTTCTCGATGTTTTTCGTGAATTCACAAAGTCATACGGATATTAACTAATCCTACGTAATCCAGGTGCAAGACTACAAAGACAGTCTCGTCAAGAAAGCCGAACTGCTCATCTTCCAAGGCTTCCCCGAAAAGATCGTCGAACTGAACGAAATGCTTGCCACGGCCATGTTTAGCGAACGCAATTTCAACGAGGTCCACCAAGATTTGAACATTCCAGTTCCTGATCCGATTGTCGTCAATCATTTGGATGAACCCGAGGAGCCACCCAGCGCCAAGAGACCAAGGAATGATTTCTGCGTTCCCGGAACAAAGGTAATGGTTCTGCCAACTGGCACAGTGCCTTGCAACGACCCACTGTGCGAAATGATTAAGATTGTTAAACCCATCATTAGGAAACTTGTCGAAGACTGTAAGTGATCGCTCGATTTTGTTTGTGGACTTGTCACAAGCTTTGTGTCTTTTCAGCGAATCTCCTAAAGATGTGGATCTCGTTTCTGATACCGAAAATCGAGGACGGCAATAATTTTGGAGTGTCGATCCAAGAGGACACTTTGGCCGAAATTCAGGCGGTCGAATCCGAGGCAGCCGCATTCTTCGATCAGATTTCCAGGTATTTCCTTTCCCGTGCGAAAGTCGTCTCCAAAGTAGCCAAGTATCCGCACATCGAGGACTACAGGCGAGCTGTCATTGAACTCGACGAGAAGGAGTATCTCAGTCTGTGGCTGGTGGTGTGCGAAGTAAGAAACCGATACTCTTCACTACACGACATAGTCATCAAGAACTTAGAAAAACTCAAGAAACCTCGGTCTTCCAACGCTGAGAGTTTATACTAGGCAAGGGGACGTGACACAACCACCAACACACTACTCTGTAAGATTGCATCTTTAAAAAACGATTGAAACGTAACCTGAACGAAATCAGCAGCTGCGTTGTGGGAACCACAAAGAGAATCCATTTTTTTTTCCTAAGTTTTATCTCGGAGTTAACAATTAAATTAAACAATTTATTTTCCTTTCTGGTTACATACACTACACACATATGCATAGATTTACTCTAATTGAGAGCTATAGTATACAAATAAATAATAAAATTAAACTCCTACGGTGCAGAGTTGTCTCTGGCAAGCCAGTTTGTATATTTTTGTCAGTCCTTGCGGCTTTTGCGTTCAATGCGTAAATCGTACCATTTTTTTTTAGAGTTGCAGCATGTTTAAACGCTCATATGAGCTATATCGCAAGTAATGGAACGAATTATGACTCAAATCGCGTTCTAGCAAATATGATTCATTGGAGATAAATGCAAGCTACCAATAGAAATATTAACGGCTGGTTGGTGATTGTTATAACAGTTATTTCGAGACAAACAGCGTCGATTGAGGGAAAACACAACGGAAATAATTCATAAAATAATGAAAGAAATTGAATCGTATTATAATGGCATATGTTTCGGAATTCAAGGAACTTAACGTGCGACAAATAACATTCCAACAAGGTGTACGAGATGCAACTGATATACACCACGCATGAAGGAGAAGATATGTTTCCAGAGGACTACAACTGTCGACGCCTGGCAAAAAATAAAGCTCAGATCAAAAAACATTTTGGTTATTCAGACTGACGTGCACTTAGCTAAAAACTAAAAGAATAATAAATCACTCTTCAATTTGTTTTCCAGGTCGGCAATCCACAGTCTTAGTCCATTCCTATCTAATAAGGAAAATTGGGGGGTAGATGGAGACTAATGGCGTTTTCGATTGAAGAAAAGAATTGCCCATTCTACCAAAAGATCAAATCTAGAAATGCTCTTTCTATGTTTTATTGAAGAAAAAAGGGCACTTCCAGGTCAATTCTTAACACGTCAGAAGTGTCCGGGAAATTTTTATAAATCTCTCTTCCATATTGCTGGGGCTTCGAAAACACATCTTATTTATTTATCGAAAGCGGGCCAATGTACAAACTAATGATTTGATATGTTTGTTGCTAAGACGCAGTAGCTTATCTGCCAAACTCTTGCATCCGTACCGGTTAAAGAGTCTCAAAAATGCCACACAAAGTACGGAACTGGTGTTAACTGATGACTTGTGTGAATCTCTTAAAAATTGTGATTATACCTCTGCACAATAATGCTTTAAACAATCTAAAAATTGCATCTAAACAAAGCACCGGATCACAGACTGACTTGGCACAATCACGTGGGAAGGACATTATATTAAAAAAGTGAAATGCTCTTTTATGCGATTGTCTCTGATATTTCTACAAGAGTGGAGTCTCCGTTTTAAAATGGTTTATTACTTATTATTCGCTGGTGTGGGAATCGGCAAATAAAACAATAACTCAAAACGCACTTCAAATAGTACAAATAGTGGCGTGTGTTGGTATCGCAGGTGTCTTGTAATCCTGTCCAACTGTAGCTTTATTGACACTACTCAACCTTCCAACGGTATAAATACGACTTATGTAGGCAGCCGCCGCCAGCCCTACTTGCCCAAAAACTATAATCATGTGTTTAGATGAAGGTCTTAAGATCAATAAATATTATGATGAACACCTTCATCAAAGGCCAACTTCCATCGAAGATATAAAAAAATCCATTCAACAACAAAGTCGCAGAAGGTCAAACATCGATACCTCTTGACTCATATAAAATTTGACTCCAGGCTGATCAACTGTTTGATCACTATTGAACAAGTTGACAACAAAGTCGCTTTTTTGGGTGTCCCTGGAAGGCTACGCTGCAAGAGTTCTACAACTGAATGAAACTGGGGATATTGAGATGCTAAGCGTTTTAAAAAAGATGTCTGAGGACTGACCGTACCCCGGTGTAATTTTTGATCCGTTTGAATAGATTGTGTGTTGAGAAGAATTCTGTTTCTACATACTTCGCTGCGGGGGAAGACACTCGAGAAGATCTTGTGAATTCTACTAAGACGTGATGTAATCCGTGAGAGGTACCAAAGTATTTTTGCAAGTTCGTTGAGTGACCCTCTTCATCACATTTCGAGCCTGTTGATTAACTGACTTTTATGGCACTTGTTGCTGCCAATGATTGCATAATGATGTCTAGTGGAAGCAGATTGAAGATAGCCTCTAGTCCGGACTGCGGTTGGAGTTGACCTCATCGCGCTGTTGACATTGATACAATACAAGGTTGTCTTGTTCTTTTTTGGTAGAGATTTTCGTTGCCGGCGACCAATACAACTCCCTTCATTGGCACAGATATGTTTTTGTCTCCTGCCAAGCAGAGTTGGGCCTTTGAAATTCAAAAGGAAATTACCGAATCTGATCACTTTGGATGGTATATCTCAGGACGAAAGGTTTTCACGTGATGTACGATTTTAGACTTATTCGTTGCTACCTTGAACATAATTTTAATAAAATCGATAGAAGTTGCAGGGCGTTTGCTCATACGACTCTTAACGATTTAAGTTCTACTTAAATACTTATAGGCTACTTTTTTTAGGGTATAAACTGTCACATAAGAGTTTATGTGGAACTTAATTCGCTATGAGTCGTATCAGAAAACGTATAAGTGATATGTGCATACCAAGTAAGAAAGCTAAATATCCAGCCATTGCCCAAAGAGGACTTTAAAACTTCAAAAGGATATTTAAAACTCAGCGGCGATGACAATATCGTAAGATACTGTTACATCCGAGCTGGGATTCGAAAAGATAAAACGCTATTCTGTTGATCTTTTCTAATAAAATAATTTTTATTACACTATTTACTCAAATAATTCACTTCAAAACAAAATTTCTTATCCGACTTAATCCAATCACTTAATTCACTACATACTTTACACTTCTTTATCTTCACAACCGATTACTATCTAGAACTTTACCAATCACTGTTCAAAAGTCAACCAGAGACAATAGTATGATTTGTCTCTGAAGTCAACTGTCCCTCCTTGTTCTCGAATCTGCTCTTTTATATCCGCTCCGCCATCTATCGGGAACTTTCTAGTGAATTACTGTTCGTCCCGAACAAACTCGATGGTTCTCACTTAACCCTCCACTTCTTTAACAGATTCGAGTCTTCAATTGGAAGTGGAACTTGTTTGGTGCCTAATGGGTTGTTTACATTTAGGGCTCCACGCTACAATACCTTCGCTACATCGATTTATCTCTTATGTAATTTTTCATTGGTTTCACACGCGGATCCAATATTATCCAATGGAACAAAAAAACTGCTTCTAATTGAATAAATAAATAAATAATTGGCGCAACAGGTCCGTACGGACCCAAGCCTAGCTTCTCACAACCATTCGTCTTGTGTGAGTTTTTTATTTTTGGGACGAATGGAAGGGATCTACAATTTTATGCCGAGTCCAAACGGCCAATTGAGAAGCTCTTTCATGACAGTTATACTCTCGGATGTTTGTCAGACGTTCGCGAGAGGTGGCGCAGCGAAAAAAACCTTAAGTTGGAATTTGGGTTTTTCTCGGGATTCGAACCTGGGACCCCTCGCTTAGTAGTCCAACACACTAACCACTAAGCCACTGCGCCACTTTCTTCTTCTAATTGAATCCACAAAAGTATTGGTGAAATGCCAAAAAATAATCTAAGGCTGCTGTCAGCTGGGTTGTATAATGTCGTTTTCCATTGGGACCACCAAAAATCTTTTTCAGATCTCAGATTTTTTGCAGCTCATGGAACATGCAACGAAATTGATCTGCTTTTGTGAATGGATAAGTGCGTTAATTGACAAGAATATCAGCTGTTCAAATTACATTTGTTTTTGGTAAAATCAACCATCGAAATCGGCTTGAAAGATGTTCCCTCTGTATCTGTTGTAGATACAAATGGAGTAGTTTCGGTGATTCGTAGTTTCCAGATGATGAGGAAAACAATGAAGATAATAATTCCTCCAAAACTATGTCCATTGCTGTTTATATTTCTTTATTTTGGTTTTCACGGAACTTTGTACATTTGTTTTAAAACAAACTTCTTTAAATGACGTAAAACAGCTGTGCTGTGGTAGTATGTGTAAATCTGAAAAAATATCGAGATCTGCAAAAAGTGATCCGAATCAAAAAAAAAAGATTAATTTTTTTTCCCAATGAAAAACGACATAAAAGACATAAATTACACTTGTGTGAGTGCTTCTTGAGTGGATTCTGACTTCAAATCGAGAAGCGATATTCTCTTCTCAGAATCATCAGAAGAGTATTTTTTGTGCCAATGGAACGTTTTCAGAAGTTATTTCAAAACGGCATAATAATCATTTTTATCCTTCACCCTAAATATTTTGTAGATCACAACAATTTTGTACCTATGGAACTGTGCAACTGTGAGTTCGAAAAATTTAGCAATTGTTGTATCAAATTAACAGTAATACGTATTAGACATTCTTGTTGGCGGAACGATTGCTTGCGTTGTCATTTAGTTGGTCTTGAGTGTTAATCAGTGACTGTGACGTAAAATTAAAAAAATGGAAAATTTTCTTTACGAAATTGTTAGTGGCAAGCAAAAAAGTAGTACCTAAGCTTTTGTATGTTGTTGAAGCTCAATCAGTTGCAGACGGGCAACAAAAATATGATTGTCCATGCTGCCGGGAAATCGTGGCAGACACACTTCAAGTTTACATTTAGTAATATAATTGTATTTTACATATTGATAAATTGACAAATAAAAAGGCGAACATTTTTAGAAACTTTTACATTCAAACAGTATAATTTTTTATATTTTTTTAAACATGACAGTTTGTGAGTAATATAGTAATTAAGTAATCAAATAATAAACGCCAGCGTTAAGCTTCGTAGTTCGTTGTACCGCGCAGCGCCCTTTCCTCTCCGCCGGCACGATGATTCTCCAGATTTTTTTTTGTTAAATTACCTTATCACTCACAAACTATCTAGTTAAAAAAATTAAATAAAGCAATTTCAGGTCTTTTTTTTCCAAAAAGAATTTGGAAATTAGGCCAGAATATATTTATTTTCGAAATCATAATTTCCATTTTACTTTCTAGTCTAATTTCCAACATTTCTGGCGTATTTTCCAAACAATGTTCCAGTGCTTTTTCCAATTTTGACTAAATAAAATTTTCCTGACGTTTTTCACAAAAAGAAAAATTCTGGCGTAATTTCCGGGAGCCGAAAACACCTATCTGCAAGCATTCCTAGGTGATGTTCAATATTTACAGCATTGCTTTTCATGAGAGCAATTTGCATTTAAACAAAAGAAAAAGAAGCGGAAGGCATTCGGTAACCCTGGCCGCAGTTTGAATACAACTTCATACATCTCCATGCGACCGAGTCTTCCGCAAACATTCAAAAGCGAACCCAATTCTTTTCGTAAAAATAGTTCGTCTTTTATTTTCATCAGTTGAGGAATAGTCGTTGTCGAGAGTGGATGCTGCCGGTTTGAATTGGAAAACAAACTTTCTATCTATTTGTCGGCTTATTGGGTTGGGGGTTTCGTCGAATTATTATTAATATCCGAATTTGTCGACGGTCGAAGATATTTTAATCGCTTAATATACAACAGTGTCTCGCTTTACACTCGATATTCGGGTCAATATTCTGACGGTATTTTTATTTACTACGTATTGTCCACGTCATATCAGCAAAACGTTGACGGCGAATCGTTGAATGTGTTGTGTTGTACTGGCTTAGGCTATGATAGACGGAATGCGCTGCTGGTAAATAGCTAGGTCGTTGTGTTTTATAACGTGCTAAGGTGGGCCGCTGGCCCTGCTCTAAACGAACGTGTGAAATCATCCCTAAAATGTTGTGAATTGTGATACCATTGCCATTGCCATACCATATAAATGTAAAAGGTGTTTCGGTTTCTATTTCGCCCATTTGTGTTGTTTTGGATTTTACGCGGGTCAATTCTTTTATCTATCTGATTGAGTATTTTAGCATTGGCTTGCTTAAGGAAGAAGATATTTTCGCCACGTGATGATGTAATATGGTGATCTGATAAATATTTTTGCTTGGGCGGGAATAGATTGATTTTTGTATCTACTGTTTTATTTTTTATCAAGCTTCATGCTGTGATACGTGTAGAGGTTGTCAGTGATATCACTACCTGCGCATCATAAATAAACAGGTGAATTTGTGAGATCGTTGAAAAAGGTGGACGGGTACACAACCAAATAAACAAATGCTCATGAGATACCTGCACAATGCATTTGGAATCGGTGTTCTGAAGTCGGCCGCAGAAGTCTCCTATTCAGAATCGGAGTTCAAAAGAAATTCGTCTCCGTCGACCAGAGTGAAACTTCACGCCAGTGCCATGGCTTCTTTAAGCAGTTGTTTAGTGTTAAGTGTTGTAATGTTAATTGGTAGCAGTAATTATGCATATGGATTCAACCTGGAGAACCGACTTCCCATCGTCAAGTACGGAGAGAGCTCAACCTACTTTGGATATTCAATAGCCACACATGTCATTGGGGAATATAATATTGCGAATAATACTAAATGGTGAGTGTTGGGCTTAAAATCAAAATTATGCAACGAGGAGATTGTTGTTTTCATCAGAGTTGAATGGTGAACATGTTCAGCGCGTAATTACGTGAATTGAATAAGGTTACCATGTCCCAGATGGATGGAGGTACATACCTACCTATAGATAACAGAAAAAAAATTACAACTACTTTTCAGTGTTAAAAAAAGCCGAACAAAAAATCAGTGGAGGCTTGAATAAAGTGCGCATATATCATCCATTGACCACCTATCAATTTCAAACACTTTGAGAACCTAACTAACTAAATAACGAGTCATATTGGGCCTTACCAATAAACATTTTTAGTTTCGACTCTAAACTTTAGTGGTTCACAGTGGATATATTTTCCATACAAATATCGCAATTGTGAGCTTACGTAAATTTAAATTTTTCTGTCAATTGAAGGTGAATCGTTCATTAAATGGGTTTTTGTGGTCACTGGCTAGAGTGTTGAACGTCTGAGCGAAGTTCAAGCCCCGGAAACACCCAAATTACACCGGCTTTTTAATCTGCATCGGATCCCACGAGAGCATCATAAACACATCAGAGTTAAGCTGTTCTCAAAATAGCGTCCATTCAGCAAGATTCGCACCGTTAGGACCGTCTAACACAAATACCCAAGTAACCTTTTTAACCATTTTGGTTTTCTACAAGCTAGGCTTTTGAATCTCTAAGCCATTCTCTTGTCCTTGGATTTAGTCCTTTTTGAGTGTTTGTCAAACATACCCCTAGAAGGGCTTAGGACTGGATTTCCTTACCTAAAAAAAGTCCTCATTTCTCGTATGCTGGTTGAATGACGAACTTGTTGGTTATCCATCTTAAAGCCGACGGAACAGAATACTGTAGTCTACAGAAAACAATTTTAGATCTAGAAACAAAAAAAGATCAAAAGGCTTCCATAACTAAAGGGGAGAAGTTTTATTCTCTAAGAAGCCCCCATGGCAAATACACATAAAGTCGTGAACCTTGTATTTAAGGAGAGGTACAGGTTGTCAGGTTGCCTCGTTAGGCACACGATTAGCGATCGATATAGAAATTTTTTTTTTTATAATAAAAGGAAAAAAAAAACACGTGGTAAAGCTTCACACATCGAAAATTCAACTTCTGAAAGTCAGTTTTTGTTAGATAAATATTAGTCGAAGGTGGGGAATATTCATATATAAAACAGCTGGTCTACAACCAGCTTTCCTTATCAAAACGTCAAAATCTTAACCAACACAGCTTTTTCACATGAAATATGATTTCTATACAGAATTTCCTATACCTAATACGCGCTTAGGTTATTGGAAAAACGATTATTCAACATTGTAGTCGTATGGAAGCGATAACCGCAGTAAATTTATATGTACAAGTATAAACAAAACTGTCTCTAACTGCGGGAATTGTGTTCCCCTACCTATTGATAACTTAGTCACTGAGGAAACTGTCATAAAATCTATCTAATTATTATCTATTTGTGGAAATTCATGGAAACCGCATTATAAGCTAAATAGAAATAAGTTTTACTAGGTATTGGTATTAGAAGGCTTAGCTGGTTAGGCAGGCAATTACGTAGATAGGTACTTGCAGACGAGCTGTAGCTACCTGCTGTGGTATTGATAGTAATGCCTATATCTTTTTACTGATTAACTCAGTTCGATTTATGTCTATACAAAAAATAAAATCCAGAAAATGTCTGCCAATTTCAGGCTCTGGTACAATAACCAACGATGAATGGCAAAATCGTATGCCCGCTAAAATCTTACGAAATATTGCACCGATTCACAAATGACTTCTTGTTAAATGATGTTAGATGACTTTAGTTTTAAAAATAAAGTATTTTTTTATTTGACAAAACTATGTTAACGCGCGCTTAAACGCCTAGCAAATCAGGCGGAGGTCTGCTAGTACATTTTACATCGCAAAAGTCTTGGAGACTGAAAAATTGGGAGAAAATGGAGACACAGAAATGTGATTCTTTTTGGGAGAGAAATAACCCGATTCGAACAATTGAAAACGAAGCAAGTTCAATTTTATGTGCAACATTGGATCTGTTACAAAAGTCTGCTACCGGTAGATATACTTTTCCGACTTATTCTAATACTTTGTTTCTTCTAATTAACAAGGTAAACGCAATTTGACAAGCAATGCACGACTTAAGTACTATAAGTACTGCAGTCTCGAAGGAACAGGTTTTAGTGAACAAAACTAGTGCCCGGCGGTGCCGAGTAAATACAATTTTCTGAGATGGTACTAGATGCAATATCAATGAAATCAGAATTAAGTATTCTTAGTGTTATTAAATACAAGTCATATATAGCTGGTAGTCAAATGCTTGTAACTCTTGTGACCTCTCCCTTGAACAGCTTATTACAATTTCAAAATACAATCGACTATCGTTAATTCAAACCTGCGATAATTCGAAGCGAACCTCATTCAAAGTTATCACGAGCAGTGGTGCCAGATAACATTTTACAAAATCTGCATTTGCTGCTTAAAAAATCGTTATGTTGGCGTCAATTTCTGCGCAGAGGTTGTATGGAAGTGACATTTCACTTGCATTCCATATATAATAAGTCAATGGCTTTCATGTTTCATGTAGGAATTAGGAAGTGTTCTTAAATTGTGTCATGGGAGATGGGAATGGGCACATTTATGAATCTAGTTATCCTAAGTCGACTAGATTGGTCTGGACGAGATGTAACCTGAACGCAAAAACTAGATTGGTCCGGAAAGTCACCTTTTCTACCTCAACCACATATGCGAACAGGCAACTTAGTACTCAGTCACGAATTTCTTGACTAGATTCGTCGGCTACCCCTCCATAAACGTCAACTGAAACAGCTGTTCAAATGACAGATTTTGGCCAATCAAAACCGAGATACATCTAGTCAGACAGCTGTCAGACTTACTAAACCAGATACTTGAACGTCGCCAATGAAATTACATTTCATGAGTGATGGTGATGGGGGTTGCCATTAGGTGGAAAATTAGGAGCGTAGCATGATATAGTGAAAAATGGTCTAGTCGTCGTTTGACATTTGCTTGAGACCTGAAAATCCTCATTTGACAGGCTAAAACCGTCAAATCGTCATGGAGGCTCAAAATCGTCATCGCTGATCACGAGTTCCCTACGAAATCTCTTTATATTTCGAACTAAATAAATACATTTTTATGCACTTGGTAATTCGAACGAAAAAATCATTGCTTCGTAACAAAACGACGCCTTAATTCGAACTCATCGGCGTCAAATACGCGACAATTCAAAGTTGCAGAGAGAAAGAGACAGAAAGATTGAGGCAAGTTGTATCATCGTACACGAGCCTTTGTTTTTGTAATGAGTAGCTTGGCACCATTTGATATTTCAAACACTCGATAATTCGTAATATTTTAAGAGTCCCTCGAGTTTCGAATTGACGAGTGTCGGCTGTATGTCATTTCCTAACAATAACAGTTGACAACGGTATTATATATTTTATTGATGCACTTTGCACTGAGTAAGAGTTCAACACGCACAAATCAGTTAACGAATGAAAATAAAATTTAGATGTACTCTGACAACCATTCGACACAAGCCTGTTACGTTTACCATACCATTTTTAAAAAATGACTTATTTTCTTGACATATTTAATGGCACTTGTGCAATTCTCCTTCAGTTGCTTCGTGTCTTCGTTTCAAACGCATTACACTGTTAACCAGTGCAGTCTTAAGCTGGTCACATTAAATCGTTCCAACTGTGTTAACGAATGGTATCCCATGTCTAACCGTTGGTAATTGCGAAGTAGGATTTACAACTGACAGCTTAAAGAGGTAAAAGTGCCTGCACATATTTTATAGAATAACGTTGTCAACGTCACTGCGCTGACTTTCAATTAATTGCAGCTCTGTTCAAAAGTAGCTGTGCTGCTCTGAAATTGTCACTTCATTAACAAGTTCGTTTGCAACAAAGTCCAAATCATCTTTCGTTTGTTAATTGGTTCAGTTTGTAAACATTTAACGACTGTTTGTTTAACCAGCCCAGTAGAGCGGAACAAATGGAACTGTTCTACTACCTAAATATATCATGTCAACATCGATTATGTTGCGTAACTCTTAACAGAGCCGACAACCGAATATAATTCAAAATTAATATTCTCCAATATTTCAAGCACGTACAGATAGATCCATATGCAGAAGACATTAGATATGCATGTGCCCCTAAGACGCTAGGGAATGAATAATTCACTCGAGTGTCGAGTGTGCAATGTTTGACTACTTGGTGTATATTTTGTGTTCAGTGATTAAGCGATATTTACAATCCGTTCTTCCAGGAAACATGATGCGCAAATGCCATCTGAAACGGTGATTCACTAATCGTACGCAAATGGAGTAGATACCCACCTCTTTCCGGAGTTCACATTCGCTAAATAAACATTTTTTTTTGCAAATTTCAATGAAATCAAATCCGAGGAATGTTTTCGTCTGAAAAAGAACCAATAAAAAAAACGGCAGGGTCTTCGAAACCGGTATCCGGAGTTTACGATCACATTTCGAATATAATTTCCATAATCCAAATGTATATAGACACAAACTAGCGAGAAAAAGAAGGTTTGAACGGATACGGACGCGACGATTGGATTTGTATCTTATGTACGTCTGCAGATTTCGTGTATTTGTATATTTGCTTGGCCAGACTGAAAGATCGTTTGGTATTCTGCTGATTTAACCAATTCAGTAAATATTGACTCCTGCGCTGTGGCGGTATCTGGAACGTTTGGAAAACTCGATAACTGATTTAGTTTATTATTGAAGAAGAACTAAACCCATTGACGATAACGATATCTTATCGAAGCACAATGAGGAGCGACACCGATGTAATGGGTCATTGATCGGAGGTATACGCTTTGCCTTTCAATCATTCTTGTGTTTGAAGAGTGATATATTTTGGAGAAAGACTTCCATTCGGGAATAAGCCTGCGAAAATCAATAGCAATACAAATTTGTGGCGAATAGCAGGCCATATTGCTGTGGCTCGAAATACTTTGTCTTAAAGCATTTCTGATAAGATAAGACGTGTTTGCCGATAGTGTGTTTAAACATCGAATATGTACTATACAGAAAATGAATTATTTTACTTGGGTTGGGTTATTTTCGTTCAAAAATTTCACTTAGTCATCCGAGGGAAGGGGAATGTGACTGAAATTGCAGATTCAGTTGTAGGTAGGTATATGGAGAGTGTAGCCTAATCTTCCAAGTTTATTGTTCTGTTTCGAGGTGAAGCTATTGTTATTTCTGTGCTAACCTGCTAACGCGTTACAAGGTCCTCTCTGGTTCCTTTTATCTGAGAACCGAACTAATTGCACGTGTTTCGGGGGAAGAGGAGTGTTTACTGTGTCCTTAACAGGTACCTATAGAGAACGAAACATGCATCTTTTTGGCACTTGGTTTGGTGGTGCAACTTGTAGGAATAAATAGAAACCATAAACACGTACGTGACTTTTGCGCAAATGCTACGCACTAGCTTATGCACGTTTCTAACATTCAATCCAACATTTATATTGTGACGATTGCTGTTTATTAGACCCGAGCATTTGCTGAACATTGTTTTAAAGTAGAATTGAGTGTTTTATTGGGTAATAATAGTTTATTAGTAACTGACATCACCGCGATCGTGCTTTTACTTCCTTAAACTCTGATTCTGATTCATCATTATCGTTCTGGAGAAGTTCATTAGGCATTCATCGCTGCCGGCTTGTATATTATTGTCAAATGGATGTTTAGTGTCCCGCCAGAAATAAAGAAAATGCCCACTGAGCTTCAAGTTGCGAAACACGTATAAGAGTATCCATAGAGTCCAAATTTTAACCAACACTATACATGTTACAAAGAATGGGGACGTTCAAGTATCTAGTTTAGTAAGTCTGACAGCTCTCTCACTATCTCGGTTTTGATTGGGGGAAATCGGTCATATGAGCAGCTGTTTCAGTTGACGACGAATGTAGTCAAGAAATTCGCGACTGAGCACTACGTTGACAGTTCGCATATATGGCTGACATAGGAGAAGTGACGTTCCCGACCAATCTAGTTTTTACGTTCAGGTTACATCCCATCCAGACCAATCTAGTCGATTTAAGATAACTAGATTCTTGAATGCGGCCAATGCCAGCCAAATTGACCTATCCAACTCTGCACATGTCATATTTCCTGGCAAATTTTGACATGCTGACGTCTCAAAAATTCGGCCATTCAGTGGTCATTCGTATGTCTTTGGTGAGAGTGGCGACAGCGCGCGTTACCAGACGCTTTACAGGTATCACACGTATTGACAATTTTAGGACACATGACGTCGGCATGTCAAAATTAAACATGAAAAGTGGCATGTGTTATCGTAACTTTAGGACGTTCGAAATTGTTAGTCAATTCAGTTGTAATTGAAATTGGCTTTCGAAAGCAACTTTCATGATTATTAATTGATGTATTGGAAGTCGCCTTTTCCGTAAGTCAGAACACTTTAGACGAGGCAGCTGCTCTCCCTTCGAACAAAAAATTGCATTGCAATTGAAAGCAGACCTCGATGAATAGCCTAACAAATCGCATGAAATCGCACAAAATACAGCTCATCTATTAACAGTCTAACTATACTCCGTAATAGTTCCCTTAACAGCTTCAAATTCTTGGTGCCAAGTGCCTCGATGTTGACCATTAATTAAACAATCAATGTCAAAAAGGCCATAGAAATGTTCGGTAACATAAACTACAACTACAAGCAACATTTTGGTAATATTCATAAAAGTACATCATTGCATTGCCGTTGTGAGGGTATACTTGAGATACCTACCTACATAAAATGTTGCTATCACAAATAAATTGTTTTGATATCAGAAAACTCGGGAGAAGTTGGCGGTTATCTTGGTATATTCGATCAAATAAGTACATTGCTAATCGATTAAAGAGTTTTTTGATAAGTTAAGTAATTGTTTTTGAGTACCCAACACCAATATGGAATCTTTTCGCGGTCTTACCTGGGTATTATTTTGGAATTTGTTTTTTATAACAAATACTTATCACTGCCCAAAAAAGCACATTTCAGTTACGTCATGTTTTCTAAACCTTTTGCTTTTGAACCCATTTAAATCTGTCATTCTTTTCCTAAAATATTTTTAGTTGTCGTTTGGTTTTTCATTCTATTCATTTGACACTGACGTTGTGGGGAACTATTCTATCACTGAACTCACCACGCTAACGATGGTGCTCCCATGAGGTGCCAAACAATAGATACTGAGTAAAAAAAAAGTGGCAGCTCTGTTACCCTTTTCCTAAACCACTGAAAACTGATACATGACCTTGATCATACCTATTATAATGTCAAAAGAATGACAAGAAGATCATCGCTGTCTAGCTTGTTTGTCGTATATACGATATCGAATGCCGACTTTTAAAATAAAATTAAACGATTTATTCCACGCTGAGTCTATATTTTATATTTGAATATGCTTATGCGCCACCCTGTAGAAGAAACTTAAAAGCACTAGCAATCGTGGTGATTTTCCGAAAACACTATAGCTACTATAGAAATATTCAAGAATGGTAATAAATATAAGTGACGTGTAGGACTCGGACTGATTTAATAGAAAAGTTAAAGTAAATTATATCAGTATAGATCTAAGCATTACCAAAAAGTAAATCATCAATAAGCTTAAATAAACTAAATAAACTAAATATTGGAATTTTAACTTATGCTTATCCATTTTTTGAAATTTATCTGTCAAAATTAGCACGTTTATAAACATTCTTTGACAGCCAGAAATGGTGATTATTTGACCACTTGGCCACTTAGTGTAATCTTAGGTACCTTAAGTTCTTGCCTTATCATTTTACGTTACAGAACGTTTATCGAACTCATGAACTTCAAAACTTGAAGCATATAAAATTAGAAAGCCCGTGAGGTGACTATACATTCAGCTATGTGGTGAGGGCAACTTGACAGTCAGATAAATTATTTTGTGCAAAAATGCTCGTGGCGGCCATTTAATTGATTATATTTGAACATCCTTAGTTCTGGTAGTAAATAATCTATAAACCCCATTGTACCCCCTGTTCATTACTACGTGCCACTCAATCAAATGTCTATTTAAGTAGATTGCCGGGTACAATTCTCCACTCTCTTTTCGGGACATTAATTTCTTGCAAAAATTTGACATTTGTACTGCAGTGTTACCAGCTTTTTTAAGAGGTATGGAGCCAAAAAATCAAAAATCTTTGGGCCAAAAATAGCCTAGCTCAAATATAAAGATCAAAAGTTGACATATTTCAATTCTTAAGCACATTTATTCTGATTACATTGTTTTTAAAGACGACAATATTATACTAAAAAAAAAAAAAACACGACACAATATTATAATCAGGGAAATTCTCTAGTTTCCATTGTTAAAAATGTAAAAAAAAGAAAAGCCTATGGAAACTAGTTTTTATATTAAATTATTTCGAAATAAGTTTGTATAAATGTGTGAAAATCAATTGCAATGGATTTCCAGTGTATTTTTCGCGGCCAACTCAATACACAAAATAAACAAGAAAATTTGCATTTAATTCGATTTGGCAGCAGAAATCTGAAATATCAGATCAAAATCTGAAATGCTCAATCGAAAATGACGAAATCGTTTAGAAAGTTTTAGTTATACAAAAAGAGTGCGCTCGCAATAGAAGCATGCATTTAATAAATTCCTAAGGTGCTTTAAAATCGCCAAACTTTAAAGTGATAGCGTAAATTAGGATAAATCCCGAATGACAATTTTAAGGAGCCAGTGAAAAGTTCGAGTAGCCAATTCAGAGATAAATATCCAGTGCTGGTAACACTGCTAATTGTGTATCAGCTGATGGAACTCTTCACACATTATTTTCCGCTGCTTTTTCGCAGACGTTTCGCTTTCCATTTAGAGACCACCGGAAAATTTCGTTCCGTAACAGGTCCGTAAAAAATTATTCAAATCCGTCGAGACTTTCTTGAGTTTTTACCCGACTAACGCACAGCAATTGATTTTTATTTATAAAATGTGTGGAAATAACCCATATTGTACTGAAATTCATGCTAACACACTCATACGTTTTCCGATTTCAACAAAACTTCACAAAACCCATATATAGACCAATACCAAATATGTGTAAAAGTTTAGTTAAAATCGGTAAATACGTTAAGGCGTGAATCGGCGACAAACGAACACAATTGTAAGGCTCAATTTTTATATATATAGATTGTAAAAAACTTTTAACAAAAGAATTATGCCTTTTTTCTAAAAATAATTTTTTACATATTTAATTATTATTCCTCAATGCCCAAAAGGCATAATTATGCTGTAGTTGGCATCACTGGTACAAACTGTCACAACTGAAATGCATTCTTGTACATGTTTCTGGATCTAGTCATGATATATTCGCCCGCGTATTTGTAAGTCTGACAGCATCCCAAGTTTGCAATAATTGTCTAATGTCTAGCGCTGAATACTTTCGCTCTGATGAGTCAGTCCAGCCTGACTTTGCAATTATACATTTCTAGATTCAAGTTTCCAACGAACGTTGTCGTTAATAATTATTAACCAATTATTCAAGACGTCACAGCTATTTTTATTTGTTATATGCCTGCACCTATGTAGAGGCGCAAAATATTCACAAACTTACTGCTTGATAGGTTTCCCTTAAATTCTATTGTTTTAATTGCACGTAACGAAATTATCGCGATGAGTAATTATTTCTACAGCTTCTACTAGTTCCTATCGCAAAATTTAAGCTGTAGAACAACAAAGATCTCACTTTCAGATCAACTCAAAAGGGACCTGACCTAGGGACCTAGTTTATAGCGGCCACAAAACGAGCGTGCTTCCAGCTCAGTCTCGTACTTGCAAATACTGTAGTCCGTACATATTAATAAGAAAAATAAATCTCCAGCCAGCATGTGTCAGCTATAAAAATACCAACACACACAGTCGTAAAAAAAACTGTTCCATTCAACAATTTTATAGTTTGAATCAGCATCAGATCGGAAATCAATTACAACGTTTGTTTATAGTGTTGTTCTCATCAACTGAACAAATGCGACCAAAAGGAAGCTCCCCGCCGACGCCGCCGCGCCACCACCATGATGTCAGAGTTAACACTTCCGATCTGGCACGCCGAAAGGGTGTACTCGTCTTCCTCTCTACTAAATAAACAAGTACAACTGAAACCGAAACTGACCCTGCTCCAAATCCAATTTGCTTCAAAGCGTCTACGAGCATGCTTCGTTTTCCATTTTCTTTTTTCGTAATCAATTGCGTCAAATATACATAAGTGCGAGCTCTTTAGCTGCATGTTTGTATTGCCTTGCATAGCATGTTGTGCACATTTGGAGTTGTCGGCATCGGCAATCTGTCAAAACGATGATGGCCCTAGATCGACCCTCGTGTGTGTTTTGAAATAATTTTCTTGCGATGAAAGTGAAATCTCCACAGACACGAGCAATTTGGGAATTCACTTCGAGGTCGCTCCCAGCAATCTCAACAAGCCCACTTTCAATGGAACAGTTGACTTGATGCATGTGCGTACAATGAACATTCATGAGATTGATAACGCCGCCGATTGACTTTAGTTACGCACTGTACAAACCCATCCCCGGATTCTTACTACCAAAGTCGTGGCTTTGGGCTATCATCATCGGTTAGGAATTAGTTCCGCATTTCGTGCCAAGAATTCAAATCACAGGCACGGCGGCGGTGTCGGGTTTGTGTGTGTGTATGGGTGGGGTGGGGGGAAAAGCAAATGGGTAAATGGGTGCTGATGGCCGCGTTACGCCTGCCTTTCTGTGCCTACTGCACGCGCAATCTGGGCAAATACACTGGTAGGCACGCGGTAAATTTGTGCATATGGGAGTGCTGTTGGAATTTATCGCCCACGGACAGCCAGGGCTGACTGTCCCTGCCCCGTGTTCGACTGGCGGTGGCCAGTGGACATGACATGATGTAGTGGAAAATTGCGCACACGGGGAACCTATCTTCATTGACCATAAGCATAACTTAGGCTGCCTTGTTCCGTCACAAACGTACATAGGTACGCGGTCGCGTTTCCTCCTTCTGCACTCGCTGTGGTATGATTTTGAATTTATGGCTTACCAGACGTGCATAGATGGTTCCCTCTTGCAACACCTTGGCGGTGGGCCGGTGGCTGTTGCTCGCCGAGTGATTGACACATGTTGAACTGGTTGCTTGCACATTATGAGAGATTCCCTTGTTGTCTGGTCTGACTCTATAGGAATGGTGTTGAAACTTGGATCCCCTTCTTATGGACACATAACTGTCTGAACATCTGCTGTGGCAGCCATTTACTTGTGCAACGGCAAAATGCTTTGCACGAATCCTGATTAGCAACAAAATGCGAGTAGGCGCACCTACTCGGGTGGGAGTAAGTTGTGTTGACAGTTGTTGTTGCCGAAGGAAAGGACATTTTACCAGTCGGACCAAAGTAAGCTTTTGATGAATGTGGGGATAATGAGACGCAATATGGGATCAGATTGAGGTCTTCCCAATCAATCAAACGGACTATTTCATTTATTCTCCAACAAACACCCCGCACTGACATGTTAATTGATTTTGTTTTCTATTTTCCCGTATGCCATAACCCCGCTGTTATTATTACTTCACGTTAATCCGACAATGGACGTGAGTTTTCAATCGACATAAACAACGACGAGGCAACGCGACTTTTCAAAATCCCGTGGGACAGAGAGGTGCGGTGCAATGGCAGTCGTGTGCTGAACTGGTTAAGACAATAAGCCGCCTAATGAGAACGCACACGTTCAACACTATTTTGTTTGTTTTCCTTGCAAAAGAGTTGAATTGGAAATTTTTCCCCATATGTGGTTTCACATTGGCAGATGTTTTGCTGAAGTTTTGTTTTAAGTTTGATGGCAAACAACATGTGGTCTCGGAATGAGGCCGTATTTTTTTTTTTTTATTTTTTTTTTCAAGAGCAATTTGAAAGAACTTCTTGTTTTGTACCCTTAATTATAATTTCCTTTGTTTCGGTTTCCTTAATCGGCAGATGGAGAATTGGTGTGCTATCGCACAGAGGAGGAGGATGTAATTTGAAAGTACCTGACAGACATTTAACGGGAAGTGACTGTTTCCTTCGATGAGATAGGAGGGGGATTGGGTATTTGTGTTTATTATTTGCTTGCATGAGCTGTCTTATATTTATTTTAATACTGACATCTGAAATGTTGGGGGACGTCTGTTATTTCCGGCCGGCAGTGTTTCCGGGTTCCTATACTCGTATGTTGTGACTCACTGCAATAGAACTTATAGCTATATCACTTTGATTTTTTATCATAATCTTAAATGGGACTAAAAGTGCAGTAAACGATAACAAATAATAACAAACCCCGTCCAAAGACAGTTGACTGTTTATAGTCTTATACCGTTCAAAAACAAAAGGCAAGTGATTTGCTATTTAATCAAGTTTGATGAAGTTAAATAGTTTTGAGTGTTAGCAATACCTACAATAAGTTCGTAGACTTGTAGAGAAAGGACTATAATTTTTTAGATGAGAACTGGATCACTGATTCCGATCAATTGATAGAACGATTTGGGGGTTTTTCCAAAACGAATATCTTTGCAAACAGCAATTGTGTTAATTCAGAGAGTCCATCAAATTTAAATTGGTACGAAGCAAAAAAAAAAAAAAACAAGCAAAAGTGTTATCATCGGCCTGGCCGATGCTTTGATACTCTCCACTGCATACAAGTCATGCAAAATTGGTTTTGTATGGGAGGTACCAGAACTACTTGACCGATATAACAAAATTTTAATAGGTATCAACCTGACGACAATAAAAGTAAGTCCTCTCACAAAATTTCACTTGCCTAGGAAGATTTGTTTCGACGCCATCCTGTTTTCAACAGACAGAGAGACACATGGGCCTAATGTTGGTTTTGTATGGGAGCTACCAGAACTACTTGACCGACATAGCCCATTTTCAATACAAACCTGAAGACGATAAAAATAAGTTCTTTCACCAAATTTCATTCGCCTATGTCAATCTCTTTGGGCGCTATCGTGCTTTCAACAGACGGACAGACAGAGAGATAGACGGACATGGCTAAATCGATTCAGAATGTGATCCTGATTCTGAATAAATATATTTTATGAGGTCTCCTTCTTGGCGTTGCAAATGTAATGACAGAGTTAATATACCTTCTAGTGGAGGGTATAAAAAGCAAAAAAGGGGCCTCCACATAAAATAGCTTAAAAAAAATAAACAGCTCAAAAACATTTGTTTTTTAATTCCCTACAAAAACAAACAAATGTGTTCATTACAAACAACCATTTATAATTTTTTTGCATTCTTTTTCTATCAATAAAGAATAAAATCTTATTTAAACTGAAAAAGGATCCATTTTCATTATTTAAAAAAAAAGTGGGGGAAAAACGGCAACGAAGTAGGACAATTTGCGCTCTTTTGTGTATTGCGAATCTCTTTATGGAGAATTAGTTAGATATGTGCTCGCAGCTTTTTTTGTTTTAATAAAATACATAAAATGCAGGATTTAAAATAATAATGTTTTAAAATAAACGTAAAGGTTACACTGGTTCCATCATTCTGGACAGCGTTCAAAGTGGTTATCATTCCCAAATTAGGCACGCCCTCCCACACCCTTTCCACGGACTGCAGACCAATCAATCTGGCCTCCTTTCTTCGAAGCTTTCGAAAGGATCAACGATCTCAAAATCCAATCCCTGATCTCAAGCTTTTAACATGCCTATACAAAAGGACAAGTCCACCGAAACGGCTCTTCACTTATGTATGTAATTGTTGGACCGATCGAAAGGTCATTTTCTCTCAAGGAGGACAATCATAAATCCAGAAAGCACTGGAGTGGGCAATCAACTTGCCAGCAACTTCCTGTAGAAGAGGAAAAAGGCTTCACACACAAAATATCTGGCATATCCCAATGGAATTCACAGAATTTCCTACACATGAAGTGAAGTCAATGCCAATATTCACGGACGGATGGAGCCGGGGTCTTCTTAGAAAAAGCAACTCTGCGCCTGTCCTTCACCCTCCCGAAACATTGCAGTGTCTCCCAAGCCGAAATCACAGCTATTCACCAAGACACGGCATCACAAACATTGACGGCTCAGTGGAAAAATAGCTAAAGCAGTCGAAAATTACAGTGCGCTGGACAGTACAACCTCAGCCTTTGCTAGGTTCCGGGACACCATGACATCCCAGGGAGCTGGTTAGCAGACTAATTGACAGGGCTCCATTTCTTTCTGTAAAAAGCGTAGTTTCCACATATCCCAAGATATGTAGGGCTCACTAAGTGAGGGAACATATTTAATCCTACTTCCGTCTTCAATCAACCAATCTAGTCGCCGAAAAGTAGAGCAAACATTGAGATTTCTTGCAGAATGATATAAATATTTTATTTTGGAATATTCCTTCCCGTTCCGGAATAAATGTAAATGTATTAGGCCTGTTTTTTTGAGCTTCGTTCTCAGCAAAGCAAAGTAAAGTAAGATTTTCACCACACAAATTACAATAACTACTGCGAGTCTTGAAGTGTCAAATAGAGCGTAGTTGTTGTAATTGTGTGCTGAAAATCCTACTTTACTTTGCTTTGCTGAGAATGAAGCTCAAAAAAACTGGCCTAATAACAGAAAAAAAAGAGCTGAATACGAAAATGATAGTAAATAGCGAAAGGAAGTGGGCAAACAATTTTAAAATTATATTTTAAAAAGAACAAAATATATTATTGCGATGAAGAAAAAATTCTGAAGCTCAGATTTCTGACTTTCAAAAGTTTGCAGCTAGGTTGAAAATCTGCAAAATGCAGACAAATCTGCATTTATGGCAACGCTACATGATACCAATCCGAATATTCAATTCCACCGAATTATTACAGTCACAGCCGGTGAGGCCAGACTACAAGATATGTCTTTCTATATTTTCAAGATTTTTGAGCTGCAAAATATGTTCAAGACTTTTTACTTCAAATTCATTAAATTTCAATAATTTTATATATCTAAAAGAATTAAAACAACATTTCCTATTGAAGGAAAACTTTCTATTAGGTAGGGCCGTTCTGTTCAAATAGTGTGGTGTACCGTATTCTATATATCTGTCACTGTCAGTTGAAAACATCTACGAAACTGTTTCAGTTCACTCGACCCTGCGTTATATTACATACGTTTATTGTATTTTTTTGTATTTTTCTCACAATATTGTTCAAAGAGTTGTTGTGTATAGCATAAACGTCAGTATTAATACCTACGTAGTCCTTAAAAAAACTTGAACAAACGAAAGTCCAGAAAATCATTGGTTAAATTTTCTTTGGTTATCGATTTCTCTGGTTAACTAACCATCCACTGATTCTCTGGCTAAAATTTTGCTGAACAAACATGCTCGATGGTTACCAACTGGAATACCCGATGATTAAATATAACCAAGATTGAACAAACCGGGCCGTAATGTGGGTCGAACAGAGCCCATGCTCAACTTCCTTTTTTCCAACGTTTCCATCAACTCTAAAGTAAGGAAATTATTTCTCGTATGTAAGTGATAAATTGAAATTAATCGGTAGCACTCGGTGCTGCCAATACAACAGATGTGTAACGGTATATTAAATACTTTTTTTTTTCTGTATTAAATATTGCGTTTTAAAAAAGGTCTGTTTTATTGCGTTCTTGGAAAAAAGGAAAAGAAAAATATAAACGAGATTTTCAACTTTTTTATCTGGGAACACTGACACACAGCTCATTTTCCTTATGGTTCCTTATTTACCACGCCAAGTAACAACTCTTCTGGTACCAGCATCTTGCAATTGCCGGCCACCCTCATAATTCACAATGAAATGAAATATTATAGTTAAAGCGAATAAATTTCGAAATTCTCATCCACAAAGATGGAGTATTCAACACATAAACACCAACACAATTGATAAATTCTCAATTCAATCCATTAGAAGAGGAGGTCTAATAATTTTTGATGGCGCCGGAGCATCGCACAGAAGTTATTGTCCTTTCGGGTTAATGTGTACATACATACAAAAGTTGCTCCTCTGTCTGTGATGTGAAAATTTATTTTCCAATATTTGTCAGACTTACTCTTTTATCGAGTTGTGGTCCTTTTTCCGGATATACATAAAAAGAGAGAAACTTTTTTCAATCGCAAGTGGGCTATTTTCCTCTGAGTCAGCAGAGGAAATGTCTCGCCAAAAGATGAAAGTTTAGCAGAGTTCTCATTGAAAATCCCCACACTTAAGACGTCTGGCGGCAAAATGATTTTGGCAAGCATCCGATTTGGTTTTTCTTGTAGACAACAGGGAATTCCTCGACGTCTTGGTTCATCTGAAAGAAAGGTATTTATGCAGAAGAATTTCTAAACTATTTCGGTAGTTGTTCGCTTAAGGTTCATGGTGAGCTAGGTGTTGGGCGATGGTGAAACTTCTTGGTAGCTATGTAGCTACAGGGTGGTCTCTGTTAGCAGACCGTCCTAAGAAATTCCCATGAATTCATGCAGCTTTAAAAAAAAGTTTGCACATACTTTAGATATTTAACTTAACAGTTTCTTAAGCGATACATGGGATCTACATGTATATACGTATTCTGAAGTGAGATAGTTTCAGGGCAATAGTTTCGGGTTTGAATATTATTATTTCCCTTATCGTGGGTTGTAATTGATTTATGCATATTGTAAGATTATTTAAACAGTTCTGCCAGCGTGCAGACGAATATATTATGGTAAAAGTTTTTTTTTTACGTGAAACGTCTTTAAAATCGAAACATACGAGTACCAGGTCAGGTCAGAAAAGTGTACCGCAAATGGTATTTACCTTAATAGTTACAAACCTATTAGTTTTAGAAACATGAATCCAGTGTCTTTCGTTAGCTTATATAGTCCGCTCGCTGTTCTGAGATTGAGTTGGGGCGGAGCGGGACGGCGGAGTAGGGGCTCTGCTTAGACTGATCTATTTTATTTCTATTCATTGTAACTCAGGACTCGCCCGTGATAGCACAGCGATTCTTTCGGGTCCTTACAGAGTTCTTCATTCCAATCTTTATCACTAAAAAAAGTCGCTGACATAGACGTTTCACGTCAAAAACAACGGCCGTGTGTCCCGACACAGCCCCAGCCGATTTTTTTTTATCAAGAACGGGTCGATGTTGCAGTGGAATAAAACAAGCTGTGTGTGATTGATTAACGATTTTTGTTTTTATTAATTTAAAGGGCCCATGTTCGCCATAATCCATGTAATATAACATCGTTCAAATGCCCGGTGCCACGGATGCGAGTTGTTCAATTTTGAATGCATCTGTCGCTTAGATCCGGCTGAATTTGAGCGATATCATTGGTTATGTTGGGTTTATTGCGGCTTATTGGCATAGACCTGCGGCTTCCAGGAGACCCCACAAGAAAAAGTCTAGCGGAGTCAAATCGCACGAACTTAATGAAAATTTCACGCGAGAGATAATCATATTCGTAGAATGTGCATCATGGCGTCTGCTGTAGAATCGTAAAATATAAAATTTTAAATAAATTTAAATAAAACAGTTAATATTTCGTCCAACCATTCATTCCTGCCTTCAATTATCAGACTAATGATTATGCTACCTTTGCACAGTTTAAATACTGCGGCTATTTAAAAAAAAATCAGTGGGCGGGTTAGACTTTAAATTAATTTCACATGCCGATGGTTGATTTTTTACCGAACCGATTGTCTCGAATTTGGCCAAAAAAGCGTTGAAGAGTAGACTTTGAAGGGCCACCGCGTCTGTCGTAATATTTTTTCGCTGACGAACACCACTATTTCAAAGATCTACTCAATCTTGTAACTTGTCAATTGTCATTATGGTTTGGCATCGGTGACTTAACAAGTTATATTTAAATTCTAACTAATCTCGTTAAAAAGCTTCTGCTAAGATGTTACAAAGTTCTTAACCTCCTTCGTTGGAAAGTCTCTAAAGTCACTTGGGTTGGGTGGCCCATTTTGTGTTTCTAATATTTTCAGAAAACACGACCTTTGGCATAAAATATGCCTCACTTTAGGTGGCTCCAGGGCCCAAAACATTTCTATATTTGAACTCAATAATTTCCTACATTTTGGCTTTTCCTATTCTCAAAAGTAAAAGCGAAACCGATCACTTCCTCTGTTTAACACCTGCCTACACATAAAGTAAATAAAAATCCAATTACGCCAAGCCTCATTCAGCTTTCGTCAAACAAACACGGCTACGCGGCTTCCGGCTACTTAAGCCTTAGTCTAGACAACCGGCATACATTCTGTACAAATTGATTGATTAATGGCCTGATTCTGAAACTACGGTTACAAAATTTACATCTAGTAGGTGGCAACAATACAAATATGCTAACAAATCTTTTAGGCCAAGATCAGTCATACACCACATTCAACTATCTTGTTATCTTAGTAAAATTGATATACACCCGAGTGAGACACTAAGAGCCATCTCATTGATAAATCTCACAAGAAAAATGACAAAAAAAAAGATGAAATGAAGAAGAATCTTTTCTAAACTTAACAGACAAGTGAGTGAAAGTTGTAAACATGCACGGAAAACACTAAACAGACAACAAATCTAGATAACGACTATGATAATGTGAAAAGCAAATTAAAATTGGATTTGAATGGCATATTTAGTACCTATGAGGGGCAGCCATAACCGCACACTGGGAATTGATCTTTCCGAACAAAAAATAAAGGAAATAAAAATACGTAGGCTCGAGTAAGTTTGTTATTATAATATTTTACCACTAGATTTTGCTTTTGTCATGGACAGTGGCAGATAGTATACGTTTTATTTCGAAATGTTTATAAATACCTACTCTGGATGTCAGTTTTCTCCGAACTAATGACAGACCAATTTGTTTACAAAAATGCGTTACCCACAAATGTATTTGACAAGCCCCTCATAAAAAAGGCCGATTAATCAAATTCAACCTAGCGAGTGGAACATCTTCGATCTTACATCATATCCAAAAATTTGCCAAATCATTTAAATTGCTCCCGCTGACGTAAGCACTTAAAAAAAATTCAAATTTTACTCTAAAATACCAAATTACGTAAGTTAATTGTAACTACAAAGTCCACATGGTTCTGTTGCCATTTATCGCGCATTTTGTGTAGCACTCCTTCAGAGTTGTTCTCATTTTCAAATGGTGGCCCATTTGACTTTATTTGTTTGGCGTTATCCCGCCCGTTTTTTCATGGCTGATTGCGCACTATTTCTTTGTGTATATTTTCGGCAACAAAAACCTCTTAAAGTCCATTGTCCGACAGTAGTCTCAATTAGATCACTTGAACTCGAAAGTGTACACTTCCATCTCGCCGCAAAGGAACATCCTTTGTTGGGCCATTAGTGACGTGCACTCGCAAACTGTCACAATCACAACATCTGTCCCATTGGCAATTTGAGGATTTTTGTTTGACCTCAGAGAGGGGCAAATGAACACACTTTCATCCTTAAAATTGTCCTTCCGCCAGATGGTCGCCAATTTGAGAAGCTATGACTAATCTGATTTCGAATTTGTTTAGAATGCACACACGCACAGAGATTGCGTCCAGTGACAAATCGCTGAAATGCGAATTTATTTTTAAAGATGTTTGCACAAATTGAAGTCACCCCTCGTGAATAAATAAAATCGTTTGGGCGCTAAATTTAGATTATTTTTAGTATTCGGCCACGGGGCACATCATGCAAATCGAGTCCCCCAACACATCGGAATCGCGACGTGTTTGCGCGTACTTTACCAGAATCAATATAAACTGGGACAAGTCAAGACCCGACAATGTAGTCAGAGAGCAGACGTTTGCCTGTGAATGAGCTGCTTTGATGTCGTCAATCCTGGGGCGTGATTCATGAAACTGGAACCCTACAGCCGGAACGGTAGAAATATTGTGCTCAATGGCAACTCACAGTTGAACTCATTTATTGGCACCAACGATTCTAAGAAAACCTATCTGATGTTTATTCTTCAGTCGAATCAAGTTTAAACGGGCATCCGTCATGCCCGGTTATAGGAAGTGCAGACTCCATTAGAGTCGATTTTAATCATAAGTACCTCTCTGCCACTTTTGGGGCCAACACAATACACACGAGAAACAATCAAACTCAGGCGCGAAACCATTGGCTATGGCCTGCGGAGCCTCAGTCTCTCTCTCTCTGTAAGAGATGGCCTTTCCCGATACAAGGTCTATTGAACTGCAGAAATCGCTTATTATATCGACTGACTCAACGGAATTATGGGAAAGAAGGCCGGCAGCAGCAGCAGCGCAACCAACCTCTCACTAAAGCACAATCATGATTGTATACAAGATAGGTACTTGAAAGAGTTACTCGAACACTTGGTTCCGTGGATGGAGGTGGCTTCTGTGTATCTTGGCTATGCAATCTGCGTGCAAACATTTGGATATATTGAAATGTCTGTCAAAAGTGGTTCTGAAGCTGTGACTCCTTCGCCTCCCCTCCCAAAATGGAGTTAATTAGGAATAGGCACGGCGGCGGCGGTACTGATCACTTGAAACACACTCATTACATCACCCAAACAAGTCGGGAAGCGCTGGCTGTCCAGCTATCTAGCATATCTACATATGTCTGTGCCCGCCAATTAATGTCACCATCAACTTTTGTTGATATTTAAATTAAAGTTCTCCGTTGTACACAACTGACAGTTGAATGGACAAGGGAAATATGAATACATCTGTCCATGTATGGCTCTGTGGAATGGCAATGCAATTGGGTGCATTCGACTCGGAGAACGTAGCGTAAGTAAGTCGGCGCATTGCTGCCGGGTTAATAAATAAACTGCCGCGCCACGGTGGTCCACTGGGAACTGTCAAGTCTTTGGTTAAGATGTCCATCCATTCAAGGACGGGGAGAGCACACATGAATATGCATTACCCGCATTTCAGTTGATCTTCCTACTGTAAATGTAACGTCAGTCATCCGAATGTCACGTGTCAAAATTTATTTCGACAGGCGAAATCATTCCGAATTTCAGTTGCAATGTGTTCTGTCGCTGATGGGCGATGTGTTCTCCTGGACACGTCAATCACCTGCACCTGTGCATAAGAAGACATCACAAAGATGATGCATTCTCTGCGCCGCCGCTGCACAGATGGGTGTGCAGTGCAATGTGCAAAGCAAAACCAAAAGAAAAACTCTGTTGAAAGCATACCGAAACGTCACAAACAACCTGAGCAAACATTGCACCTTTGAACGAGTCCATTCGCTGTGTACGGTGCGCTGTGCTACTCGCCGACGACAGGTATACACTGTATGCACAGGCTGGTAGACTTTATCGCACTTCATAAGCTCGTACGTGTCGTATATAGCCTGCTTGCACTTGCTATCTGTCTTCCACTCTCATGGGCTTGATAATGCGGTCGAAATGTGTTTGTGTTTGTGTTCGCGAGCACTAAGAAGTATGTAATAAAAAAGAACCTTTAATAACAGTAATAAAATTGCCTTGTCTTTCAGTTGAACTTCTGATTTGTTTTCTGTTTATTTGTTTTCAGAGTTTGAGTTTTTTTTTTAGGTCTTAAGCTATTTATGTACTCATCTCTTATCAGCTCCTGACAGCTTATAGCACCGAAAATAAATTCTAGAGATAACTAGATGGTGGATCACCGGCCGGCGATGGAATACTTCTACTTACTGAGAGAACAGGTTGTGTCGCTGCCGCAACAGAGTATCTCCGAATTGGGATTATAGGGGCGGCCCGAGGCCCTTTTATAGCCTGCTCGTATTCACATCCAAACGTATGCTTTATAATCCAGGAATGTGTTGTTTTATGGCCTATTAAGGTCTGTACGGAGTTTCGCTCTTTTTTTGACATATATTTGTACAGCTTTTTCAAACGTAATCCCACTTTGACACGTGACATTAATTTTCCATGCAGATATTCATAAAACTTGTCAGAAGCAATATTTTTCAAAGAGGACGTTCAATAATCTAGTTTAGTAGTTTAGTTTGACAGCAGACTGACTCGATGGTGACGTTTAAGAATCAAGTTCAGTAAGTCTCACAGCTGATTGGCTTGATGTGTCTCAGTTCTGATTGAACAAGATCGGTCTCACGAGCAGTTTCTTCAGTTGGCGTTTATGGAGAGTTAGCCGACGGATATAGTTCAAATTTCATGACTGAGTAGTTAGTTGACAATTCGAATATGTGACTGACGTAGGAAATATGACGTTACCGACCAATCTAGTTTTTCCGATGAACATCTAGTCCAGACCAATCTAAATACTCATTTTAAGAAACTGAATTTTTGAATATGCCCAATGATTTTGCAACAGTGCATTTGGCACTATGACATATGACAGTTGTTGTTTGATTCGGTATACATCGCCGATGTGAAAATTTTGATTTCAGATTGCAAAAGACGTTAGATAATGAATTTGATCATGCAATCCAATCAAGTGTTGAACTGGAATTGAGTAATAGGCAAGATGTTGATTGACAGCCGGTGGAAGTAGTTTTTTTTATTAATGTGGAGTGATTCGCACTAAGGTGGCAACATTGCGACATAACGGGGAGCGGTTTTCAGTCTCTATCCACTCCTGGGGTCCTACTCTGTGTCTCGTTCCGAAAGTAACATTTTTCGATCACGAATGTTTGTCGGATTTTGAATTCCGTAAGTGGAATTAATATTATTTGATATTATTTTTTCTATTTCGAAAGTATTACCGAGTACCTACTTAAACCACCTTTTCGTAATTTCGAATGGGATTGACTTCCAAAACGAAATAGAGAGTAGGGCACCCGGAGGCCCTCGTAGATTACATTAGGCCTGTTTTTTTTAGCTTCGTTCTCAGCAAAGCAAAGTGAAGTAGGATTTTCAGCACACAATTTACAATAACTACTGCGAGTCTCGAAGTGTCAGGTAGAGCGTAGTTGTTGTAATTGCGTGCGGAAAATCCTACTTTACTTTGCTTTGCTGAGAACGAAGCTCAAAAAAACACGACTATTGTCTACAAGATTAGAAAGAGCATGTACAAAAATTGTTGCTAGCGTTTCGACAGTTTGAAGGTGTAACCCTTCAGTATTTTAAAAAGATGATCGCGGCTTAAGCAGACAAAGTTTGTCTGACTCAGAAGCAATTTTCAAAATTCCAAAAAGCACACTTGGAATGTATTTCGCACGCATGCGTAGTAAAAGACAAGCACTAGGTTCAGATTTGCAAGGTTTTTAGTCCCGCTCTGTCAAAAATATTTTGCAAACAAGTTGCTAGCCAAACAAAGGTGGGTACAATTTCAATCCAATTCATTTCTTCGTACACTCGCGAACGACTTGTTGGAGTATTTCAATTTCGTCCTTAATAAAGTCCATTTGCTCTTCCACATCAAGTCTCTTAAGAGACGGACTCAGCCCTGAAAAGAGAAAAGCCTTGTTCCCGACATTCATTTCGATCAGTTAGAAATGGCCAACCCCTGCGCCTGCACAGTATTCGATACATAATTTGAATTTCATTCAACATCCGGTCCTTTGTTAGATTATTCTCCAGTAGGCAATCCTTAGCGCTGACAATGATATTCTCCCATTTTGAACACTCAGAACGTGCATGGGAATAGGCCCTCTCCAGTTCGGCAAGCTCGTTATTCAACCCCAGCACTGTCGAGGCAGCATCGTTGCTCATCTTGACCATTTTCAGACGCAGCTCTTCGATTTCTTCGATCTTTTTCTTCCTCAGTTCACCAATTTCCTCTTGAGTTATCACTAACAAAAGCTTTAGATCAGAAACCTTAATCAAAAGCAAGAAAATTCTCTTCATACTTAGAGCATCGCACCGGTCGGTGCAGTCTTTTGGTGATGTCCAAATATCACTGTCAGCAACAACCTGATCGATTACCACCTCATACGGCTCGAATTGCTTGACAGTATTTTTCAAAACCTCACGGAAATCAGCCAGAACCGCAATATCGGTCTTGTACTTTTGTATGACTTGTTTCAGCTCGCCATGAAGCTTTTTCTCCTCGGATACCTTCAGTTCTGCGGCTGTCTTCTTGTCGTCACATTGCTTGAAGAAACCGGTTGCCTCTATGAAGCGCTCTCGCAGAAGTGTCTGCATTTTGAAGAGCTCATCGATTCGATTAGAATTGATGACGCTCTGATGCTTGGCCCGTTCAAGCATTTCTGCTTGCAGCTGAAGCATGCCTCTGTGTTCGCGATCATTTTCGATAGCTAGTACTTCGATTCCACCCTCGGGGCAGTCCCAATTGGGTGACTTGCTGTTGGGCGGGTGAAAAATTAATGTGAAATGGTTTGATTTTGTTATTGCCTCCTACACGAAGAGTTCGTTTTGTAACTTCGACTCGGTGAAAGTACTTATCGCCTTGACGGGATCCAAGGCGAGATTTCCGAGAACATCGAGTTTTGCTGTAGGCTTTGATCGGGCCATTGGAATCGGAAATATCATTAAATTGACTGATGGGAAAATAAAAGGAAATAGTAGTTTTGTTTCTAAATAGAAAAAAAAAACAGTATAGAGGCAGGTACAAAGTAAGGCCCCAACCAAACGCGTTGCCCTATTGCTCTTTCGTTTCATCCGAACTTTGAATTACCGCTAAATAAGTTTCACTTATTTTTGGTTAAAAACGTTCCCAACAGGTAGGCGTGGCAATAAGTTACATAGCTTATAGACTTCTTGGAGTCTTTGGAAGCATTTCAAAAAAAATTACACACAAACTGGTAACAGAGGGGGGTCTGTTGATTTATTATATGTAAAAAACAGAACTAGTTGGAGCAACAGGTCCGTAGGCCTAGCTTCTCACAATCATTCCTTTTGTGTGAGTTTTTCATTTTTGGGACGATCCCAGATTTATGCCGAATCCAAACGACTAAATGAGAAGCTCTTTCATGACAGTTATACTCTCGGATGTTTGTCAGACGTTCGGGAGAGGTGGCACAGTGGAGAGATGCAATTTAGGGTTTATTTTTTATATATTTGCAGGCTTGCATTTTAACATACAATATCTGTAAATATTATGCACAGAAAAAGATAATTCATCGACTGCCTGATGCCTGTCAAATAAAGATGTTTAGCAATTCAGGGTGGACTACCAAAACCTTTCACTAAATACACAATTGGGACTTTCAATGTTCGACGGAACAATAGAAAATGACCGCTTTCTTTACCCTCCATTGTACAGGCACTGTCAAATTTGAATCCTAGTCGCTGAAACCCTAAGATCCTTTACCATTTTTTCGAAATTTAAATACGGTTTCGGTTTTATCAAGTCCAAGTATTTTTTTTCATCAATCCATTGATATATTTGCTTGTAACAGTTGCTTTTGCTCAGTTTTGCCGTTGGATTTGGATACCTAGCAATCATCCCAGTGACCCCAGGAAAAAAAGCGCGCCAACATTACATACCTACTTCCATTGCGCCCCCAAATGACAATATCAAGGAACCAATACTGCTAATGATCGACAGCAATCTTGAACTGTAGTCGAATGCATTGAAAATGGATGAAATAAAATGTCTAGACCCACAGACTAAACATTTAATGCTTTTAATGGCAGCCACACACGCCAACCAACCTCAATGCTGATGATGATGATGATGATGCCGAACATTGTAAGGCGCACGGCACTGGCACATCGCCCGCATCACTAAAGTCAATTATTGTCCCACTCCACGGTATGTCTTCTATCTCTGTCAAACTACCGCCCGACGACGAAAATGTGACATCTGCAGTGGAAGCGAACCCGTTTTTTTAGGTCAATGCTGTCATAAATTTTTCTATTAGCGTGCGATAGTTGTAATCTTATCGCCAGCGACAGTTTAACCCTCCCCACGGATTGGGTCAATAGGTGAGCTCAAGGGGGTTCGGCATTCCAACCATGCGAATAAGTATATTAATTTCCGCATAAATATGAATCTAAACGACTTCAGAGTGGATTTTGACACCTCAAAGGTAGTGTTTATGTATTTTATTCTCTCTCTATTGGTTGTGATTTTGAAAATGCTAATTACCCCAACCGGTCGGTGATAGTTGCAGTTGCAGCTGCAGTCAAGTCACTCGATCACATGGTGGAACAATGCAGCTCCATTGATACAACATGTGTACGTGTACAGTAAGACCAACCTCCTATATATGTATGCAGTCAATTAAACCCAGATGTTTATCAATGGAGCACGGCAACGAAAAAAAGTGGAACGACTTTAATTTTTTTTTGGAGTAATTGTTTCTGGTTTCCGAACGAAACGCGTGTAGGCAGACTGTGGTGCAGAGTCACATGAAACAGCTGAAAACACTTTTGCTGTTGTATAAGTGCACGTGAAAATTAAAATTAAATGATGCGTATCCACTTCTGTCGTACGTATATCTACCTACCTACCACCCACTCGGCCAAATGATCATTTTACCATGACAGACATTGTGTAGACACACCTTGGACGGAGTGAGCAGGAGAGGGGAGTCCTTTGTAAATTGTAATCCAGTCCTACCTTAGCTCGCTGTGGATCATAATTAAATTCGTGAGCAGCGCGGCGGCAATCCTCTACGTTCCCAAGAAACACTATATCCAGCGGCGGGTGTGAGTGGTAAGAGAGGGTCCGCCACCACTTGGTGGCTTACCATAACAAAGAGTTGTCCTTTTATTACGAACGAGTCTCTTTTTTCCATCGTTTATGGATTTTTGATATTTCTACCTCCGCACGGTTACCTTTTTGAAAGGCATACGGCAATCAAAATGTGCCCGTGCATACGAGAAGAAGGTAAGGGCATCATGCCACACAAGAAGCGACACTCAGGTAAACAAAGTACAGCGTCCAAAGGTACAAAAACCGAAATTTGAATTCCACAATATCACCGAGAGATATCACACATGGATATTAAATTAATTGCCCTTTGGCAAACTACCGGTAGCATGAATTGAGTGTTTGTTCTTCATCATCTCCTGGGCCATGATGCATCTGTTGATTCAAGTGTGAAAATGGTAAAACAATAAGGGTAGGTAGACAATAGATCGATAAATTCACGGGTTTGATTTGTTTCTGAATTTTCTCACGTTTCGGTAATTACCGCATGAATAAAGGAAACCATCCCGAATGACAGGAAGTCGAGAACAAACAAAGATTTCCATATTATTCCGAGGGGAAGAGACCCGTCCAAGCAGAAGCTGAAGGTAAACAGAAAATTATGACCCACAAAAACCGCTTTAAATCTTGTGCTTGAAGGGGCAGAGGCAAACAACGATATTTCTAAGCGGATCGGATCGCGGATTAAGACATTGAAAAGTCAGCCGATTTAAAATTTAAACCAGTCAAACAGCATCGACTGGACTTTGTCATTCCTCATCAACATGCAGCTGATGGCTGGTGACTTCATTCGATGCTTCATGTTTGTGTGTGTTCACAATGTTAGATGCAATGAAAACTCATCGCATCGTCATCATCATTTGTAAATGTCCAACAATATGACAGCGGCCGGTATTCGTTGAGGCATTAGACAGCCAGCCATGAGCTTCTCCTCGCGTCATCTCTCCACGGGGCTGTGCTGTGCATTAATTTGAAAATTGTGCAGTTGGTGAAGGCGCATCGATGAACAATGTTGGGCGGCGCGGCACGTGTGTAGGTGTCTAAGAAATCGCTACGCCATCAAACTATACATCATTTTGTGCGAGGATACAATGACGGAAGTGAACTCTATTAACCTAAAAATAGGAGAAAAAATTGAATAAGGAGTTCAACTGACCGTGGGCGATTTATTATAGACTTGGCTTTGAGAGACTGATTGCTTTTCTGGGGAACTCGAATTCTATGAGGCGTTCTGGGCGTAGCCTAAAGGTAGTTTTGTTGTTCCTAATTGACAATGGACACGTGGGATTTGCCTATACTCTGAACCTATACTAAGTAAAATAATAGTGAAGCACGGCTAAGTTTGCTGTCTACTTTACCTCCATTTCCCAGCAATGCAGCAAATGTAGTCTCTTTTCGTTGGAGTGATGTCATTTTTGCCAATATGAGGTAAATCTACTACAATTTCTGAATGGGAACTTATTCCAATCCACCAATTGCAATTAAATGTTGCCATTCGGCCATTAAAAAGCTCTCTAAAATCGCTTTTCCCAAAAAGAAAATTGCATTTTGCTCGCTTTTAGTTCGCGGAAGAAGATTTCGTTGACCTTCGAGTTCATCTAAGAGTTTATGGAAGAGTTGTTGCCAAATCGAACAAAATATGAACATTTCGAGAAAGAGTATGTGACCTGGAAGCAAATTTACAGGGTTGGTTTTGATGATGGTTAAGAAGGATATGGGCGACATGAATCACTGTTTTTCTGAAGAACTTTTACTACTGGGCATTCGAAAAAATTTTAATTTTTGTGGTAATAATGGTAAATAACAAATAAAATGTCTTCCAGCACATTGCACGGTACTAGTAATAATTTTTAGTGTCCAGGCGGACTCACAATGCCAAAATGTTCTAAAAAAAAATACAGATTGTGATTTTAAAAATATTTTAGCAAAAGGTCCACTTATTTTCACAGGTTACATTTGTATAAAATCTGCGCAAGATCACTTTGACAGTTTTTGCTGTCCAGAACTTAAAGCGGGACACATTAGGCTCCAAAAAATACAAAGATCACTTTAATCTCTTTTAAATTTTAAATAAAATGGAACGACGTTCACGATAAATTCTTCTAAATGAACGACGTCGACCTGTTTCGGGATAAAACTTCGATGTTTAACTCTTTAGGCGATTTGAGGATTTATGACTGCAACCCGAACCCCAATGCCACTTTCCACAAAAAAAATAATATAGATAATTTTACTTTTGTTGATTCAAGAAAAATGTCGGCCAGTCACCGCGATGCTCGGAAAAACAAGGAGGAAAAACCGAGATGTCGGAAACCCGCCGGCTTTACAAATTGAAGTTAGTTGGGATTTGCCATAATATGAAAGAGTAAGAAAACGTACTAGATTTTAGATTTTTAGATTTTTTTTTTTGGTTGGAGGTGGTATAGTGTATCCTTAATCACTGCAACCACAAGTGGTCCTGTTGTGATGTCCTCCGTTTGGAGATTGCCCACGATACCGCAGTAAATGTACTAGATTTTCAGACTGGTTCTGTTACACGTTCATAGATGGCGTTAACACGAGCCGTGCTTTGCTGGGAACATATAGATTTTTGGGCCTGTGTAACTCATTTACTGAGATTGTTGTTTGTATATTTTGAATAGGCGATGCAGATAAACTAAATTCTAATTGAAAACACTACCGGGGTAAGAAATCGTATAAGAAAATGACCATCAGAATATATGAGCTAGTTAATTTCGAGCAGCTACCTCTCCGACATAGCGTTCCGTGCTTTGATGGTTTTAGCGAATGTCTCCAACGTTAATTCCAAGTGAATCTCTATGCAATCCGTGTCGTCACGTAAGCTCCAAATGAGATTGGTGGTTCAACTCCGATATAAATAATCTCCTCTTCCAATATGGATGTGGTACTGACGAGTTAGAGTCCCCGAAGCAAAATTTGTAATAGCTTAACTTCGAAATAGTTGCAAGCAGCTTTTAGGTAAAAAGCGTGTTCTAACTTTCGCTCAATTATAGACAATTTTTTAATCTACTACTAACTAATTTTTTTACAAAACTTTTAAAAAGCGTGTTCTAACTTTCGCTCAATTATAGACAATTTTTTAATCTACTACTAACTAATTTTTTACAAAACTTTTAAAAAGCGTGTTCTAACTTTCGCTCAATTATAGACAATTTTTTAATCTACTACTAACTAATTTTTTACAAAACTTTTAAAAAGCGTGTTCTAACTTTCGCTCAATTATAGACAATTTTTTAATCTACTACTAACTAATTTTTTACAACACTTTTAAAAAGCGTGTTATAACTTTCGCTCAATTATAGACAATTTTTTAATCTACTACTAACTAATTTTTTACAAAACTTTTAAAAAGCGTGTTCTAACTTTCGCTCAATTATAGACAATTTTTTAATCTACTACTAACTAATTTTTTACAAAACTTTTAAAAAGCGTGTTCTAACTTTCGCTCAATTATAGACAATTTTTTAATCTACTACTAACTAATTTTTTACAACACTTTTAAAAAGCGTGTTCTAACTTTCGCTCAATTATAGACAATTTTTTAATCTACTACTAACTAATTTTTTACAACACAATATAATATTGAAGCATTTCGTATACAAAAAAAAAATTGGTTGCGATTGTGTCTTTATTTTGCTTAATTTGTTTTTGTTTTTCGTTATTTTGCCGACTTTTTAATTTATTAACTTTTTGACGAAACGACAGATGACTCTAAATCCCAGATATATATTTTCGGGTGTCTTCAAATTTATTACTTTATCATTATCAATAAAGTAGGCTTTTTGCCGACAATAATTAACATTACTGTAACTTAAGAAAGAGACGACTATAAGGGAGGACTAGTGAGCACCCGCGAATCGCAGGCTACTCGGTATAGGCAGAGGTCACAGTCCATCAAGCCATGGTATGACGCAGATAATTTCAGTCTTGAATTTCCTAAAATCGTTTGTAAAGTGCGGAATGGAATAATTTTAATTTCTTTAAATAAATTTGAGTATTAAATAATATAGCATTAAATAAAAATGTCCGTCTCACCAACGATAAATATCGGATTTTCTGTTCCCAATCAAGTCGTACGCAAGAGATCAACTGCGAAACGTAGTAAAACAATATTAAAGCCTACTTCTTCTCATTATAAATTTGTGGTTTGTTAAAACATATTCGCTAAATTACCAGCATGACACCATAAGCACTGTGGCTCTATCCGTCTGGAACCATATTTCAGGCTTATTTTTTACAGATGGCCTTAAGAGCTTTCTGTCGCTTATACGGAGTTATACGAGCATGGCCAAAACTCACAATTGGACAATTCAAGCTGATGCCAGCTCTCTGATCAGCAACCAAAATTTAATGCCAATTTATATGCAAGTGGACTCGTCGCTCGATATTAAGTCATTAAAAAAACGGGCTTACTGACTGTGTTGTTCGTTAGTCCGTTCAGATAATCCGATCTCGATAAGAAAAAAAATATTTAACTCCCAAGAGCATCGCGTTTCATCGCTATTCTAATGAGAAAACTGTCAAAGACCGCCCGTGAATCCAAAACGGTCGTAACTGTTATAATATCTTCTTCTAAAAATATTGACGCAAACTCTGACACTTGACACCTATAGGTGGATTTCAACGAGTACCAAAGAGGCGCACTTCCTCTATTTATGTAGGAGTTACCGATATTATACTATAATTGAAGATACACCCTGTACACCCTTTAAAATGCTGCAAAACTTGACCTAATCAAAGCAAAACTGCCTCAGATCGACGTGAAAACTAAAAACCTGTTTGTATGCCAGGAAAATGTACACACACTCCCCCACTTTTGTATGCCGATGTCACACAAATTCGAATGATACAAGTCACGTTTTCTGAACAGTAATTTAAACCGTGTCTACATCTTTATACATGTAGTATCCGCATTTAAGGCCTTATCCGTCAACCATTGGGCGTGTTTGGAAGTCATCAATTTGTAGCTTGCATATGTAATTTTCCAACACTTTTTTTTTATAGCCGATTGTTGAACATGCTCACAGAGAACATATAGAAACACTAATGTGCGTTACACCAAACGCCCCTTTGATTTAACACCACTCTTTTTCGGATCATAAAACCACACGGCCATAAATGTTGTTGTGACTAATCATGCGTTTAATTTGACCGCAAATAATAAAACTATATATATAAAAACAAAGCAATCTACGCTTCTTCACATAATTCAGATTGTCTCGCATCATCACCGCGCCTCGACCGGAAACCGCTCTTCGGTTACCATTTAAAGTGAAGACGCACACAGCACCCATACTCGTACAAGATAGTCGAAACAATGGCAATGCCTTTGGGAGACAATCTAATTAATTAATGCTCCCCACAATCCACAGTACAGATATCCGTATATAACTAACAAGATCAACAGCGCGCGATATATAGGCTATTAGATGCGAGATAATACCCCTTCGGTCTGTCAACGATGACTTGGCGTTTCGAAAGTGAAAACAGCAGAAATTGTAACAAAAACGGCATTAGTAACTATTAACATGGCGTGCTACTACTCGTGGTACGCACAAAGCTATGTCAAATTCATCCGAGCTGTTGTTGTCATTCGAAACCGACGCGTAAAGTGATCTCTTCTCAAGCCGAAGGAACAATGCCAACCGCTTTGAATTATTTATTAATAATTAAAAATTCAGCTCCCTCTCATCGTTGTCGTCATCAACATCAACATCAGCGCAACAATCATGATCAACGTTCAAGCTACAAAGTTGGATTTGGGTCTAACTTGAGATCGCTTGCCACACAACTTCATAACCTTGTCCTATAACAATCTACCGTGAAGAGAGCAGCAAACCCATTGACAGACTGGGGCACGGAGCTATCACATTATTTGTATGTATATACCCGTGTCTCGTGCACACCATTATACTTTGATTTCCATTCAGTGCGAGTGGTAAAAGCCGAGAAAGTATGTGTATCGCTGGAAACCGAAAACACGCTGTGAATCTGCCGCTGTGGACCAGTTGAGAATTTATGACGGATCCTGGTTGAAATGAAATAAAGCTAAGGGGGCGTTTGTGGAACGATAAAGCTATACCCTGGCTGGGTATGATTTTTGTGTCGCCTCGCCGAATGGCGGAATTATTTTTCTCGGAATTTTTGAAGTCAGGATGGGAATGACCGGCGATAGTGACCAAGGCGCGGAGAGCTTATCGCCACGACACTGGGGACATGTTTTATTCGTGCAACGAATGTATGTGGAGCCGGTGGGCGTCTCGTGGCTATCGGTGTAATCGGATTTGATTTTTTTTTTTTCTATTTACGAACGCCGGAACGCCATAAGGGCATAAATTTGGTATCTAGTCAAGTCAGTGAGTGTGACACTATGTCACTGACACGGGTGGGGGGGTATGTTTTTATTATGGCTAATCCTGTTTGGATTCCAACCGCATGCTGTTGGAGTTGATTGTTCATAATTTGTAAAAGTGTAGGAGACATTATGTTGGTTATTGATTATTATCTTCAATGATATGCAATAAAATAGCTCAAGGAATTTAGAAGAGAACTGTAAACTGTAATAGGGGATTTGTTGAGTGTGCGGTTTTTTTTACAAAGTTTATCAAACAAGCTTACTCAAATAAATAAAAAATATTAATTGGCAGCAGGTCAGTAAGGGACCCTACCTAGCTTCTCACACTAATTCGTTTTGTGTGTGAGTCTTACATTTTTGGGACAATTTTATGTTGAGTCCAAATGGCCAAATTAAGAAGCTCTATCTTGACAGTCATACTTGCGGGTCTTAATGAGACGTGATAGGTGGCGTAGTGTTTTTTTCCGGGGATCAAAGTTTCGACCCCTCGCTTAATAGTCCAATATACCAACCGCTAATCCACTCCGCCAATAGCCTTCGTCGAGTGTCCTAAAATTGTCATTACCAAGAGGAATATGTGCAGCATGCTTGCATAACTTGACTATAGCTCAGACGCCAAAACTGTCCAGTTCCTTTTTGAATGTTGTAGATACTACGAAGTTTTTGTCGTGAACAAAATACGTGCCTTAGGTAAGGTTAGGTATGTGGGTCGGCGTGCAGTATTCCTTGCCGCACTCAGGTCAATATTGACCCATTGTGATGCTCATTGGGGGAAAAGGTTGTCCCTTACCCATAATAACCCTGTCTATAGATACCTATGTTTAAGTACTCACTGTGCTGTTGCATACAAACCATCCTGTGGATTTGATGAAGCTCAATATCTTGTCTATATGTATGCTGGAAAGCTCGTCTAGGTCGTGGAAGAAGTGTCTCCCTAGGAATCTATGTCTATAGTGTTGGATACCTGGGCAGTGGCGTAGGAAGTGGGTTGTGTCCTCAAGAGCTTCCTCTACATAGTTCTTCTTCCGTCAAGCGTAATTTCTTCATGTGATACCGTAGAGTGTTGTGCCCCGTTATAATTTCAACGAGGGTGGAAAGAGATTTTCTATCCTTTCGCATTAGACTCTCGGTTCTGGCTTCATTGAGGGTTGGCCATAGCATTTTTGTGGTATGACAAGTTTCTAGTGCGGTCCATCTGGCGTTCGCCTCTCTTGTGGCCTTTCTTCCTGCTTCAAGCTTGAGTGCGCAAGGCGGGATGTTCACAGAGGGATCAGCTTGTTCTGATACAGCTGCCGAACTTTGTCTTGCTAATTCGTCCGCTCTCTCGTTGTCTGGAATGCCTTCATGTCCCGAAACCCAATAGAACATTACCTTGTGCTGAGTGCCAAGAACCCTGAGTTCTTCGCGACAGCATTTCACAAGCTTTGATTTTATTTCTATTGCAGTTAATGCTTTTATTGCTGCCTGGCTGTCACCTTCAGGTGGTTTTACCCTTACCACAGACTCACGGGCCGCTGTTGTCACTGCCAGGACCTCTGCTTGGAAGACACTGCTGTGGTCGGGGAGGCGAACCGATTTAGATATACCCAGCGACTCGAAGAAGACGCCGGACCCTACCCCGGTGTCCATTTTTGAACCGTCCGTAAAAACGGCTATGGATTGTGTGTTAGGTACGAGTCCGTCTCTCCATTTTTCCCTGCTGGGGTAGGCGCTGGAGAAAGGTCTTGTAAACTATAAGTATGGCGTCATGTAGTCTGTGCTATTGCAAAATATTTCTGTAGGATCGAGGAGTGACCCTTTAAATTCAGTTTCCAGTTTACTGATTGGCTTATTCTCATGACACTAATGGCGGCTGAGAATTGTATAAAGATGTCTAGCGGCAGCAGATTGAGGATAGCCTCAAGACCTGCGGTAGGAGTTGTCCTCATCGCACTGATGGTGCTGATACACGCTAGTCTTTGTACTGTCGTTATGGCCTTTAGATAGGTGGTTTTTTGGGTTGCCGGCCACCATACGAGACAGTCAGAGGTCAGTATAGGTCTTACTATAGCCGTGTACATCCACAGCGTTCATCCCAGGTTTTTGCAAAAAGTCTGCTGCAGGAGTAGAAGGCTACTGTGGCTTTTTTGATTCCTTCGCATATGTTCTGTTTCCAGTTTAGTTTATTGTCTAGTACAAGCCCCAAGTATTTTGCGCTGTCAGATATTCTGAGTGGTATACCGCCAACAGAAATACGAGCCTTAACTTGACTGCAGTTCTGTATACCATAATGTCAAGTTGTGCTTTGAAGGGTTCTTACTTCAAAAGCAGTACGGGTTTATGGCTTAAACGTTGGCCGTTCGTAGTTTCTCTATAGGTTTCCTTCTGCAGCTGTCTTCATTTAGAAAAACGTAGAAGTCTAGTCCTGTCGCAGAAAAACCGCATTTTAAAATGTATGTGATGAAAACTGTAGGGAAGTCGTTCAGTAGGTTCAAAACCCCTCCTTTGTTTACACACTCGGGTTGCTAAGCATACCCGAAAAATAAAGTGCACGTCTGGTCGAACGAAACTTTCTCATTTATCAAAAGTTTGGTTGGATGTTTTCTTATTTTATTAGATAGGTAGGTACAAACTTGAAGAGCGATGCTAGATCAAAGAATTGGTTCATAAAATATGGGAATAGTGTTAAATAAAACTCACTTTTGGGTTATACATCTGTTATGGCAGTATATATGAAATAACAAGTGAGTTTTTAAAAGTTGAAGCTTGAAGCATTTGTCGCAAGTTAGAGAGTTATAAGCGCCTAATGCACTATTTAATAAGCTCTTACACTTTATTTTTGAGTACGAGGAAAAGCGTAGTAGGAGTTTCTGTTTTCTAATCTAGGGCAGGTTTTTTTTTGACTGGAATAGATTAGTAATGCTGGTTTAAGGTGTCTATGATTGGAAGCAGGGTTCGACTCATATATTAACACAGATATATTGTGTAAGAATTCAGAGATTTGTTTCTGAATTTGCATTCTAAACTGAATATCCCGATGGACGTGTGTTTTGGGGGTGCAAATGTTGTGCGAGTTTCTGATTGTGTTACCTCTCCAAGTGGTTGCCATTATTTTAAGGGGTATATTTAAAATGGTTGAAAAAAAAGAAGAAGTGGGTAATATTTGCTAAAAGGAAGTTTTTACCATAGTTCTAATTGCATTTTTATTGGCAGAACGGATTTGAGGCTTACAAAAATATACGAAGACATGAATTTGGGTATTCATGTTTGAGAAATAATTCAAAAACTGATTTATTCGAATTTTTTTTAGAGAAAACTAAGTACGGAATCATATTTAGATTACATTTATTATTCGAATTGAAAATTAAGGACGCAGTCATTTTGAAAACATCTATTTTACTCTAACTATGCGTTTTGATCAAAATTGTTACAGCGGTTTTTGTAAAATTATGCAGACAAAATAGTAACAAATGTTGCAATTTTTAGTTTGAAAAATACTATTGCATACAACAATTTAGGGGAAAACTGAGCATAACGGCCATGTTAATCCGGGTTAAAGGTTACACCCGGGTTTAAGTGAGTTTAACCTAAAAATTAAACCCTAGTCCATACTCAATCGTTTAACATAATTCCAGTTGACAGCGTTTAATCCGATTGGATTTAAACTACACTCAGGAGACCACTTTAAGTCGGGTTAAAACTCAATCTCAATGTTGACATCTTTTTGTAAGAAATAAGAAAAGTGGAAAGAGAAAATAAAAAAGTAGCAAGGAGTTAAAATGGATTTTATTCCTGAAATGAATGAAATGTTGATGTCTTCGTCACAGAATATGAATTTATCGGAGAGCTGATGGTAAATCAACGTCGTCCTCGTCGTCGATAATATCGAATGCACAAGCTTGTGTCGACGATTACGATGTGGTGGATCTTCGGAAATATTTCCGACTGAAGAAAAACGTTTTTGGAGGCTACATTCCATGCTCCGACTAATGTGCACTCAAGACCAAAATCGACACACTACAAGCACATAAGTGACAAACCAAAAAAAAAAAAAACAAATGTCATTATTTGTGAAATTTGACATTTGAATCCATCTTTAGTCCAGCTGGTTTAAAGCATGTCTTTCGGTGAATAATATGGACACAGGTTTAAATTGTCGGATTTAAAAAATGAGGATTAATGATCGGGTGTAAAATTAACTATAGCCTGAGTTATAATATGGTCGTAAGATATTGTTCAGGATGTAAGCACTGAAAATTGGCTTTTCGAAATATGGGAAGTTTCTAAAATTTGCGTTTTTCATCATTCGAATTGAAAATTAAGGTCGCAGTAATCTTGAAAACATCTATTTAACTCTAACTATGCATTTTGGTCAAAATCGGTCTTACCGTTTTCAAGTAAGTTGCAGAAAATCAAATTTAAAAAAATCGATTTTTTTCAAAAATCCATTGAACGATAATATATATAAGAACTGAGTTTGCTATTGATTCAGAAATGAAGATATTACCTTAGGTATGAGTTTTTTTTTCCAATCGCATTGAGTGTTTTCGAGATATATCCATATTTCAAAAGTACCATTATTTGATTTTTTTTTTAGCGAAAAATTGGGTACGCAGTCATATAAACCTCACCTACCTAAGTTAAAATATCAATTTTGGTTGAAATCTGGAAATCTTGAAATGAAATATAGCCGTTTTCGAACAATTTGAACTGGTACGAACATTGTATATGGCGAGTACCAATAATTTTGGGACTACCTATGGCGCAGAAAAACAAAACTGCCCTGGGCACTCATTCCGTAACTTTTCAGACGATTATCGTTGAAACGATATACCTCCAAAACTAGCAACTTAGGGCTAAAATTACAAGTTTGAGAGCTGAATCCAGTTCATTTTCCAAAAATATAATGAAAGCTGACGTTTGTCAAAACAATTCGAGCAGAACATGAATTATTTTGGTGATCAAAGTTCCAAAAACGATTTCGTTTATACGATCGTTGATATACGGAATCTGCCCCCTGAAGTGTAGGCCCACAAACTCTGAATTCGAAGTTTGAACCAAATCAATCGTGTAGGTAGGTATCTTTCTCCTGCTTTTTAGTAAAATTGTTATAAAACAATCTTAAAACTAAAACCATAACAAAAAACACACTCCAAATAAGCTTTTTGTATTCGGATTAAGAATTTCCGACTTTTGTTAACGGATCGACTTGATCGGACACTGATTATCTTAATGTTATCTCGTTTTTTGCCTGAGTGTACGTATTTGAGAAAGTTAAAAAGTCTTTTTGATTGGCAGGGCTTGTAGTCATTCCATAGACGATAGGAATATCCGGTCCGCACTAATGGAATAGATTAACAATTCGTTTTGGAGCGAGCCTTCTAGTCAAGCGGGACCTAAGTGCAATGTTTTGGTTCCACTTTACTCTTGGCAATAACTTTATAGGCAATTTGGGTACTTGGTAACTTGAGCCTGTTTTATGCCTCAAACGCAGGCTGCAGATTTTATACTTTTCCATTGAATTCTACAATCGGGTACGAACATTTTTTAACAAGTTATTTGGCGCAATATAGTTGCGAACAAGCCCTACAAATTGAAGGAACTTCTGAATATGTCCCGCAGCAGTCACGCCACACTCTTGCATTGCAATCCCAACATATTTTTTCATCCCCGCCAAAACTAAGCAATCAAGTTCCTGTCTTCAAGAAAATAACCAAACCACCTTTTAAGAACCACCACAGGTTCAAACTTTATTCGTCCACATCGTAGTCCATTACCCAACGAATCCAATCAACGTAATTCGAAACCTCTGTGTAAACACCAGGGTACGGTGCAACGGTGCACGGTTTCATGCTCCATGAGGATATTCCAACTTGTCTGCCCCTGACAATTAATGGACCACCTGAATCTCCATTACACTGACCCTTACCTCCACCTTCGACGCCAGCACAAATATTGGTCGGATGAATGAACAGTATGTGACGGCGACTGCATTCCTCCCGCGAGTAGATTTTTATCTCGACTTTTTGCAGATCCTTCTGAATCCTTCCTCCAGTCTAAGCAAAATAGAAGTCAGGTCATACAACTCTGTTCGATTTGACTCACCTCATTTATTCCCCAACCGATCAATGTAGCCGGCACATTCTCCTCTGTCAATTGGTACATCCTTGGCAAGCCGATAACTTGAACTGACTGATCCAACGTCAAGGGCTCCTGCAGTCTCAACAGGGCAATGTCATGCAGGACAACCGGGAGTAAGTATCCCGGGTATACCACTATTTCGGAGACATTGGCCACGTTTGAACTATTCCGAGTTAAGCTCGTGGTGCCATACTGAATATTTATGCTTTGAGGCCCTGATCCAGCCACGCAATGAGCCGCGGTTAGAACCCACGAGGGACTCAAAATTGTTCCGCCGCAAAAATGCGAACCACTCTGGGCGCGTCTTAGCGAAACAATGAATGGAAACTCTCCAAAGTCGGCTCGCGTCCCATTCACCACTCGAAGTGCGATCGGATATGCAGAGGCAAACTCCAGCAATACCGAGAGTACCGAGAGAATGAATATGCCCAACAGCGACATGGTGCTACTAAGTCGCCTCATTGGCTTGTCACTTGTTTTATAGCACTTTCAGCCCTAAATTTCCTCAAGAACTGCAATTATCATGTTCGAGGCAGCCATTCGGAATACAATTGCAAAGAATTTGTGGATCTAAATTGATCATCACAAGTGTTGTAACATTTGACCCAAGGTAACCGCCGATTACGACTTGTGGTTAGAATCGATTATGTTCGAGTGTAACAGGCAAGATTGGTGACGAGGGCTTTTGCTGTGAGTAACATCCAATAATAGACAGTGCATGGCTTTCCTAACCCCAGGCGGACTGTTTGGCCGCTGAATGGTGGCCTTTGGTGGCCTCAAACTACAGCAGAACCTGACCATAGTCAAAATTAGTTCTACAACCACTTTTTTGACTTTAAATTTGTGTGTTCTGCAACAATTGGCCACCGACTTTATTTTTCAATTTACTACCACTTTTTTTGACTTTAAATTTGTGTGCTCTGCAACAATTGGCCACCGACTTTATTTTTCGATTTATTGCTTGACACAAACCCATTTTGACATTTCTGCTCTCCTCAACTGCCGGCGTTGTGTGTCTCGCATTAATTTTGACGTGTGCACAACCTATGTCTATAATCTGGAAACGTCACCCGGGATTACCATCATCCAGCTAGCACACACAAGCTCTCTCTCTCTCTCTGCGCGTAACTTTGTGATATGCTATCAAAATCCATTTAAATCTCTGTCACCAATCCCACTTCCTATACCCCGTTGAAGATCTTGTCCGCCTAAAGGACAACTGCCTACATCCGCACTTTCTGGTGCACTCCATTAAATACAAGTACTGTAGGTCGGTTGGAAAAATCCACCTTCTTCATGTCTAAATTACTATCTGATTGTGTGCGACGTTCCTGTTTGCCGAGGCAGAGTGTGTCAAGACAGGAACACCATCTTGTTTTTATTTGTGTCGTGTCGTTCGAAAAGGAACAACACACACAAAAATCCATTTTTTATTCTGTGTGAAGTATAGGAAAACTGATGCTGGCCGAGGGAAGGACTTGATTGGAAACAGGCCCGTGCGTCTCTGTGTCGTGCTAGTGTTACCGCCGCGCCGCAAGGTTATCCGCTCCGGATCTCTATAAACATTTTGAAACCCGAACTTGATGCCGAACAAGAATAAAGCGTCAGAGATATGAATCTACAGTCCGATTGTCGTTTTCTTGTCCTTACAGCCAGCAGCTGGATGTGCACACACAGATGGAAGGGGAAGCTCTTTGTGTACCTACCTGTTGATGAAGCACCTTTTCCATCAATGCTCTCGGTGAACATTGAAATAGGTGAATATTTTCCACGAAAAAGAAAGATGGAAAAATGTCACACCTTTCCTACCTGGACCAAGGATGTTGGTAGGCTATTTCTGTGATTTATGCCGTAGGCGGGAGATATTAATTAAACCACAAACGGATAATGGTTCTCATGTTGTCCCTGGAAACAGCCATTCAGCGTGCCGATGGGGATTCATTTCTTTTTATGGGCACACACGAAACAAAAGGAATTTTTATAATTGTATTGGTATTCGAAATAATTTCAGATTTTCAATTAAGAAAAATCCAGACAGAAGGGGATATTTCACGAATTCCAAACAAGGATCGAATGGAATTTTATATGTGTTGTTGTTTCCGTTAATTAGGACGTTATTCCTAATTAGAATCTTGAGTTTGTAAATGGTTGCGTCTTTCTGTTGAAGTCTGGCCATTAGCGACGGATATTCCATTCTGAAGGGAAATGGTATTTTGACAGGAGGGTGATTCAACATTTAACGGAAAACATATGGAAACACTTGCCGCGTGAATAATTGAAATAAGTTAATTGAAAATTAACATTTTTTTGGAGGTTTCGTTTTTCGAACTTGCAACGCTTTTTCAATATACTTGAGAACATTTTTGGAAACTTGCAAAGCAAGCATAACAGGGGGACAGTTTTCCTTGAGCCTGCGCAACGCCTGACATCGACGTCAGAACACGGCGAGCTATCACTGTCACAGCGAAAAAAAATGGCTTTAGTTGTGAATGAGGGCAACACAAAATATATATTCTGTCAACAAGAAGAGTCACACAATAGTCGTGTTTTTTTGAGCTTCGTTCTCAGCAAAGCACAGCAAAGTAAGATTTTCAGCACACAAATACTGCGAGTCTCGAAGTGTCAAGTGAGCGTAGTTGCTGTAATTTCGTGCTGAAAATTGTACGTTACTTAGCTGAGAACGAAGCTCAAAAAATCAGGGCTAATATCGAAGACAGAACGGTACGATAGATAGCTGTAACTTTGAGGTAGTTAGCGGCTTTGTCTACATTAACTCTGAAATTGACATAAGAACAGAAGTCAAGAGTTACACTTGCCAATCGATGTTACTTCGGCCAAAGATAACAATGGATTGGTAAGGCCATGTCGAGACTCTATCTGGGATGATGAGGTCAGACCTTATTGCTTTATGGCGCACAAGCATGGAAATTATCAAAGACGAATGAAGATTTCCTGGGTCGCTTTCGAACGCCAAATTCCTAGACTGATTTTCGGTCCCGTTTGCGTTGACGGGCTTTGGAGGAGGAGATTCGATCTGGTCAGAAAAATACGAATCAGTCGTCTAAGATGGCAAGGACATGTAGTACACCAACTCGCTCTGTCTTGCTTCCAGACAGGAGGGACAACTCGGTAGAGGAAGACCTGGCCTTAGGTCTTCCAGTTACAAAATCCTTTTAGGGATTTATAAAAAAAATACCGAGCACAAACCAGGGGTTGGTTCAACTTGCTTTGTTATTCCAACAACCCTAATTCTTACAGCGTTATAATAATATATTCAAATAGACAACCGTCGCGTTACAAGTCAAGTTGAAAGGACCTCAACCAATTCAGATTGCGCAACTGGAGGCAGTTAGCCAAAGATCAGGCGTTTTGGTTGAGGCCCAGGTCCACTGCGGACTGTAGCGCCACGTGAGAAAGTTAATAGTAACACTTTTTCAACTAGAGAAAGATGACAGTTGATTTAAACCTATTTTGGCACTTCTCCATTAGTATAAACTTACGATACACAGCCCCACCTGCTCGAAAATAAGCCTTTCAGATTGCGCTCTACTCGAACGAGCCGTGAGCCTATGATAAGGCTCAAACTGTAATGACAATAAGTGGTCTGTCTACTGAGGTTAAGTGCCTTAAAGATTTCCTGTTGTTGCCATGCAATATTTTAATTATAACCTCAAACAATTCGAAAAAATCAACTTTACAGAGCTTTCGTCTGTCGACGACGCACTATTTTCTTTTGTTATATGTACCATTTAAAACAACTCAAGCTCAAGCTTTCGATGTCCTACAGCTTACTGAGGAAATCAGACAGCCGACAACATTAACCGGAGCCAGTTGGAGGTTATCAAAAAAATCCCAAGACTCAAACCAAAGCAATAAGGTCTGACTATAGCCGCAACCAATAAAACGAACTCTTTTCTTTGCTCTAGGCTTGCAACTTTATTTGCCTTGAGGATTTTTATCGGAAATATTTGATTGTCTTCCGGGATGGGTCTCATTGCTGGCTTCCGTCATCCTTTGACATAGCTAGGTACGTTAAAATTCTATCTTAATCTCTATGTAATTCCTACGGGGTGAATCTCGATGACGTTATTACTAGATAACCGCTGTTCTGATTTTTATGATTCTTTTTTTTAGTTTTGTTCGTGTTTTTTTCGCATTTTACGATAGGTGTCGTTGGTGGCCAACTGTTGTGGGCAAAACGGAGTTATGTCGGGTCCAGCTAGTACCAAATAATATTAACATAAAATGTGCGGATCCCTTTTCTTGCGAACTTTCTACATCTCTTTGATCTTTCATCGCTTATGATCGTTTTGCTTGCGCCGGATCAGGTATGCTTTGATGGGCAACTCGGGTCTTTTTTACAGCGCTGCTATTTCATTGTTAGGAAAAAGAAAAACTCCTTCCTTTATAGAACCAAAGACAAATCTGTTTCTTTTTATATATAGAGATACAGATTATTTATCATTTTTCAGGGAGACTTCTTTTTGTTTTCGTTAAACATATCAGACTGTTAAAAATTCTCAAGCAATCTCAGTGCAGGAATAGTCAGTTTGATGTTGTTTTCCATGTTGCTGTCGCAATCATACATTCAATACAAAATAAATCCTCTTCCCAGTTTATGATTTGCTTCCCAGCTCAAGTCGTGACGTCCATCTATTAAATCAAATAATCCATTCGTATACAAACAACACTCTACCCTATTCGGTCAACCACAATCCGGATACAAAGGAGAGCCACGCAATCACGAAAGATCATCACAAGGCAAATGCGAGAGAAACCGAAAATCTAAATAGCCAGTTAGTGTGCACCAAGGATATCCAAAAGCAGACAAATTCCTATACAAAAAAAAAAAAATCATCAAAGATAATGATCCGCACTCCAAAAAATATCCCCAAGAGATCTGCCCGGTGCACCATTGTCAATGGCATCCGCCTGCTTGCGAAACCGCACTCTCCTACAACGACAGTCATCGAATATATAAAACATTTTCGGTTACCACGTGATGTGCCACTAACGAGCTCCTCTCCCGAACAGTCGATCAATGGCTGCGATTTTCATAAAAGGCAACAACGGAATCCGCATTAAGGATGCTGCACGCTGCACGCTGCACTGTGGTGGCTTAAGTGAAGCGAAAAAAAGGATTCATTTCGAAATTCGTTTCATAGCTGCGCGCACCTCGTTAGCGCAAGCTGTCCCGATACAACAACAAAAGAAAAAACCGAAACCCTAAACGAACACCGGGAACGCATTCGCATTTCAAGAGAGAAGCGACTATCGAATTGGAATGCGAGAAACTGGCAGTTTTCTGTTAATTGGAATCGAATTGTAAATCTAACTTTTAATGATTATTCCTTTTGCCTTTCTATACTGTATACGACTATACCTACTCCGACTAGAACTTGTTCTTAGAATTAAGAGGCACAGTATCAGACACTATTACGTACTGACTGACTGTGGTTGTGCTAGTGCATCGGTTTTTGCCTCGCCTGTTACCAGTTTTTTGTTGCCCTCTTTGTTCGTTTGTGCGCGCTGTTTAGAGTACAAAGTGCTCGAATGCAAAGACAATCAAAAGTCTGTCTCTGCGGCTAAGTGCACAAGAGCGGGAATAGGAATGGGAACCCTGTCGCTCTTAAGACCGACGCAATATCATCCATCCACTTGAACCGTTGCACTATATAAACAATCAATTTGATGGCCATGGAATGTACAGAAGGAAGATAAACACACTTGTTTCAGTGTGGAGTGGTACCGGTGCCCATTGCTCGATGCCCGATGCCGGTACTGCGTTACGGAGGTGTACGTGTTGGGTGGACTTGACACAATAATCTTATCAGATCTCTTTATTACAAGAAAGGATTATGACGTGAGTGGATGTCATCTGGTTTTGTGTGTCTGCTCTGGATTTGATGAGACTGTGTCTTATCACGTTGGACTCCTACTGAAACTGGGTGTGGGCTAATTTATGGGACAATTATACGAAAGTATGTTGTTGGCATGTTTCGGTCGTCGAATGCACGTACTTTCCACTGTTTGCGTGAATTATATATCTCAAGCGACATGTGAATGGGTATATGGGTACCCACTCAAGATAATTCGGACTCGCTTTCTTTTCCAACAGCAACCCACGCGTGATGGGACAATTTTACATGTGTCTGGTGGTGGAATGCCCGCGTATTTTGTCAAATTTTAGTTTAGTTTTGTGTTGGACTATGATTACATGTTTGCATTGTTCCTTTTTTATTTTGTTGAGATTTGGAGAGTTTTCCATGAAAGTGTTTTTTTTTTATCGGGAGTAGCGTCATCAACCCCCAACAAGTGCAGAAATGAGAACAGCGATCTTACTTCTAAAAAAAATTACAAGGCAGGTGGACTTTGGCATTCCCATCCACCGAGTCACCGAAAGCGTATCCCAACGCAACGGCCCGTATTTTGTTTCCACTTTTTCAGGCGTGCGAAATCGCTTGGAATGGATTGACGAAGTTATTGTCAAGTTACCGAAGAAAGGCGATCTTGAGAACTGCAACAACTGGCGTGGTACCGCCGTTTTGTCAGCCGTAGCTGATGTCAAAATAGTTATTGTCAATTGGATAAACAAGTCTTTTACAAAATATCCTTTAGAAAGAGTGTACCAGTTTGGTTTTGAATAAATGCCGTCACTTGAGCTTAGTACGTACTACGTAGATCACGTGAATCCAATTCTTCATACAGTTTTTTCACCGGGAAATGTCAAAAATAATAATTCACACTCAGTTCGAGTGAAAAATAACTGCTTCAAAAACTGAGTTGTCAGTTGAGTTGCTATCGCCAGTAAAATGTCTCCATTGCTATTTCACTTGGCTTTTGTTGTCCGTAGCTTTAAGTTTTTGACATTTCAGCGTGAAAAATGATTTGTAGAAAAGCGGTTTTGAATTTATTTGAATTTCAGATATTTCTTTAAGCGAATACAACGTTTTTCGCACTTATAAAATTGAATATGGTAAGAAAATGTTAGGTGTACAATAGGTTGATGGTATGGATGACCTTTTTTAGAAGCACGATGCTTCAAGAACATTTTTTTACCAAGCTTTGGCCAACAAGAGCTAACGGATAAATTCAGGCACAAATTTAAAAAATTATATATATACCCATCGTTTGTAGTGTTTCAGAATTTATTTGTTAGAAACTATTGCGGAATTTCTTTGCCTCAACTAATTTTTATAGATCGAGAGGTATTTCTCCACGAAAATCTAAAAAAAAAAAATATTTCACGATTCACAGCACTTTTTGGAGAGGTGTGAAAATTTCATTTAACTCGAACTGGTATTGTCTACTAGCAGTCCTTAGAATAGACTGTTGTGTTAACCTATGTAATGCTTAAATATTTTTTTTAAATTTCGCGAAATCAACGCAGTTTCGGAACGTTACACTTTATGGATTACTCAGTGCTCTGTCAATTTTATCCCCCATGCATGGTTGGCAGAATTTAGTTTGTTTTAAGCGCCCAAACCTTAAAACAATTTAGCCCAAAATTGTTGAAAATTTTCCCAATTCCTACATTTTTTGGTATTTTTCCCACTTATGCGCGCCACGAATATTATTTGAATTCTATCTTCTGCAATTGGCTGTTGCGGTTTGTGTCAAATCAAGAGGCCTGCAAAATAAATTGGTGTGTCTGCAATTTGAACTGTTGAATATTCGATGTCACTTGACTTCACAAGTGCGGTTTTGTGAAAGAATAAAACAAACAAAATTTGTAAAACTATATACATATATATCCTAAAATTGTGTTGGGCGCTTATGGAAGAAATTTCTATCGTTTTTTAAGAAAAAATATAGTCCAATATACGACAACACTGCCCCCATGTGACTGTTTTTCGGAAGCTCGTTTGAGTGGTTTAGAAGACTCGTAAAAGATTTCAGAAGACCCTTGAATTAAGGTTTACCAAAGATACTGCTTAATTATTTTTGACAGCCTGTCAATATTTTTCATCATCGGCCGTAGTATATTCTTCGTGTTGTAAGCTGAGGTATCTTAATTTTGTCTTTTGTAATAGCACGGGCAGTAGCTTAACTCCTTTAAATATTTCCAAGTCCCGTATCACTACGGTGACCATACTTTAGAATTCCAAAAAAAATGAACAATAGAAAAAGAAACAGATTTAAACACAATATTTAACTATACAATTCTTTATTTGGTAAAAAAAAATCAAATAGTACCCATTTTTTAGTACTAGATTAGTTTGCTCGTTCAGCAAGTGAGGGCACGTAAGCATTTTGTTAATTTACATTTGGTTTTCTTAATGTTAATGTTATTGGGTTAAAGAATTTAAAAAAAAATACACAACAAATAATGAACAACTTCTAAAATACAGAACTCTTCATAATTATAATGAACGGATGGTCACCGTACGTATCACTCATACTTAATGTTCGGTACACTTCTCTATCAAGCAGAAATCTCTCTTTCGGTATTGAGACTTGATATTATAAATTGTCGCAGTCATATAATTCACTCCGGGTTTAAATCAGGTTAAAGTTCTTTTTAAACCCGACTATTTAATTCGCGTTTTTTAAATCCGACAATTTTAATCTATATCCCTAATATTCACTCAAAAGCATGCATTAAACCCGCTGGATTAAAGATGCATTTGAACAGCGATTTCAAACAGTTTAAGCCCAATTTAACTTGTTTTAAACCTGCTTTTTGGTAGATTTCACAAAAAATGACATTTGTTGTTTGTCACTTGGAAACTGATTTGATTTGTTGTGCGCCCAGTTTAATTTTGTTCCTCCAAAATGTCTCTTTTTTAAGCCGGAATTATTTCCGTCAATCCACCAAATCGTAGTCCACCGTTGTCCATGGCCGCTTGTGCATTTAATATATTCGATGACGAGGATGACGTTGATTTACCATCAGCTGTTGTTTCATCAGCTTTCCGACAAAATCGTCATCTGACATTAACATCATGCACGTCCATTTTGTTTTAGCTTCGTACTATTTTTTATTTTTCATTCCACTTTTCTACTTTTCTTATTTCCTGCGAAGAAATGTCAATATTATGAAATTGAGTTTTAACCCGAGTTAAGGTACTTAAACTGGTCTCCGGAGCGCAGATTTGAATCAACCGGATTAAACGGCGTCAAAATTGAAAAACTGGGTTTATATTCGGGTTTAACGGCGGAATATGGACTTGGGTTTAATTATTGGGCTAAACTCACTTAAATCGGGTGTAAACTTTAACCCGGACTAAAGAGAGCGAATAATATAGCCGTTAGAGTAGGTACTCCTAACCTAATCTCATCTCTGCTGCCTGGTAAGAAGGACTTGCTTATTTTAAATATTTTACACCATTCATTCAACTTAAGGAAAATGTTCGTAAATGAAAAGCCTATCGAGACAAAATACGAAAAGCTTTCAGTCGAATAGCCTATCTGAAAGTTGCAAAATCTGTCTTCAGTCTTTGGTGAAGTTGACTGTTCCACACGCAATTAGTCGGCCCGTTAATTGACATAACAAATTGTAGCACTGTATGAAGAAAAGTGCACATGTACTCTTACGTTAAAACGCATTTCGCAACCGCGCGTGTGGGTAGAACTGAAAAGTGACGGCTAACGCAGCAACAACATTCGTTGCGCGCACTCAATAGTCGTTGGCCTAACTCAGTTACCTAGATCCAACTGGTATTTTTACCGCCATATCTCACCCAGTCTGCTAATTTAAAAGACACATACTCTGCTGGCTGTCTGGTTATGCTTTTATGGCGTTATCCGGCGATCATTTACCATGAAAACAGGCATAATACTCAACCGGACTGGAGTTGGTGTCTATGAACTGTCATTGCCTGAGTTCGCCGCCAGAGTGTACCTATACAGCCGACACCTGTTACAAATCCGATTCCAGTTAATTGTTATCTTGGTGGATGGGACAGTATGCTAATTAGTCCCGAACACCCAGGATTGCAGTGGCTGTCAGTCGCTCTGATTCAAGGGCAACAGCGCTTTGCCTGGGGCTGGCGGTATAGTTGCCCGTCGCTCTCGTGTAATTGCAATTTACGATTTCGGTTGGCATTATCTTCGCGATGCAAGTAAATTATGCAGTAATCAGTTTTGCGAGCGCAAATTGCTGGCGGCCGCATGAATCCGATTTGCATGATCGTCATCGGTGGGGCCCTTGTGGTCCCGATGTCTACAGTATACAGCTGCATCTGCCAGATTCGTGTTTCCAGCATAGAACATGCAAATGGAACGTGTATTTCTGGGAAGAACGTGCAGCCTTGGGACGAGATCGGCCGAGCCGAGGAGTCAAAGTCATTGGCTGAGTCTCATCCTTTTAGCCAATTTCGAGATGATTGGACTTGTAGCCGGGGGCGGGTATTTTTGTAATTTGTTCCACGCAAAGCTAGGTGGCGCTCCGCGACCGCCATATATTGCCTGTGTGGCTATCCTTGTCATTGGAATTTTCTTACCTCTGTGCGGGCATATAGTTAACAAGTTCCATTCAATTACATAACTCAACATTATGCGTTGACGAATTGCATAGGTCTGGTATATGCCATCTACGGCTGGTGGGTTCTTCAGACAATCCAATCACGTATCCGTTATGACTGGAACAACTTCATCATTCGCTGGGCGAAATTACATTTGTTTATTTGATTGCTGTATGTGTGCCGAAAAAAGACGAATACGAAATTTACTGATTTGCATTTTTTGTCTGCTCACTCTTTGTCGTTTCGCAGGTGAGTAACACGAGTTTTAACGCGCATTGAAGGAGCGTTTATGGTGTGCTTCAACCGGGGTGAGTGCGCATCTTTGCGCGTTTCTGTCACCAGAAAGGCTAATTTACATCTCGTTAGTTGCGACACTGAGGCATGCTGTCATTGGACTCTTCTGAAGAGGGCTGGGTGTCGTTCTGTGTCGCAAGACAGCATTCTTTGGCGGGTGAGTGGACAGATACGCGGATGATACCTTCTGCGAGAGTGTGTAATTATTCCAAGGAATTCTCATTTGAATGCTAATTCTTCACCAGCAGAGGGGGTCTTTATGATGCGTATGATAATTTTTTTTGTGAAGTGGATACAGGGGGAGCTGTTGAAATGTTATCTCCAGATGATGGAGAGCGGTTTGCTGAGAGTTCCTTGTTGTTTCTGCATCGTGATGCAATGGTGTTTGTTTTTTTTTTCTTGCAATGGAATTTGCAAATTTATTTTGTATATATAGTTATTTGTAGTTGATGAAATTCAATAGGTTTTTAAAAAAGACTTTAGCTGGTTACACTGCAACCACAGCTTCCGTTTTGCAAATGGCAATATTGTTCAATGAGATTTGCCTCCAGACAATTCTTTCTACACGGAGTGATTGATGTGCGTATCAGTAGACATCTACATGGACAATAAACTTGAATTTCAGTTTCCCTCAATTATGTCCTGATTTATTTCAATATTTGCTACTTTTCTTGTAGCTGTGCAATGTTCCCACATCCCTACACTTGAATTATTTTGTTTTGTATGAGGATTTTTCAGACACAAGAACGAGCTTAAGTTAGGTTAGGTTGAGTTGAGATCGCCAGAAAAGACCAGGGCGCAGATTCCGTACATCAATAATCGTCTGAACGATATCGTTTTTGAAACTTGGATCACCAAAAAAAGTCATATCTATTCTGCTCGAATTTTTTTGACAAACGTCAGCTTTCATTATATTTAAATCGATTAAGCTCTCAAACTTGTAATTTTAGAACTAAGTTGCTAGTTTTGGAGGTCTATCGTTTGAAAAGTTACGGAATGACTGCCAAAGCATCTAAGCGGGGTAATCGCCATCGGCAGGTAAGAAAGGGTTGAATGGTGCAACATTTTGTGTTTCTATATATAAATCATCTAAAATATAAACCTACTTTCGATTAAGCGTATATTTCTCAACAACTAGATGTCGCTAGTCTGTGTGATTGTGTGGCAACATAATGGGGTCGTTCAAGTATCTAGTTAAGTAAGTCTGACAGCTCTCTCACTAAGTGAATCTAGGTTTTGATTGGTCGAAATCGGTCATGGGAGCAGCTGTTTCAGTTGACGTTTATGGAGGGGTAGCCGACGAATCTAGTCAAGGAATTCGTGACTGAGTACTTGTCAACTTAGTTCGCGTATGTTGCCGACGTAGGAAAAGTGACGTGCCCGACCAATCTAGTTTTTGCGTTCAGGTTACATCTCATCCAGACCAATCTAGTCGACTTAAGATAACTCGATTCTTGAATGCGGCCAATGTAATTGAATTCCATATAAGTGATTAGGCCCTCTGCAAGTCAACGAGAGAAGTATTAACCTACACATTTTATTGCTGCTTAGTAAGAAAGTTTTTCAATATTTCTATCTGCCATAAACGGCTGCTGTGCACGATTCAAAACTTTGCAACTGATTTTCTGCATCGCCTTTTTCACCTTTTTCGCTTGTGGTTACGCAACACAACAAATAATGGGTAAAATAAAACGAATCTTCATTTTCAAGGAAAACTTTTTCATTTCAAACCCACAATTGTATTAAAGGAAGATTGAAGCGATGTCCAATACTAAACAGCCGTCTGGCTGAATGGGACAGCATTGTATTTGGTCGGCCATCTTGTTTACATGGTAGAAATTATGGAAATGTTCTGCATGTTTATTTTTTTTTTATAGCGATTGCCTACTACATTTTGCTTTCCTATAAAACAAAATGGCTTCTGGAATTGATGAACGGACAATTATTTGTTTATTTCGTATAAATTGATTTATGAATTCTTGGTTTTCGTGTTATTTACTGAAACTAATTACTACTCCAATTTGACATGTTTTAAATCAGTAAAGAAAACGTTTTCAAATGTGATTGTACATTTATACCGTGTGTGAAAACAGATAAGGATTTGGGTAGCACTTTTTGAGAAACATCTAAAAGAAAACGGATTTATTCGATTTTGTTTAAGGAAAACTAAGTACGGGATGTTATTTAAAATAGTTATGTTATCCTAAATATGCATTCCGGTTCAATTCAGCAAAGAGGTAAAATTATGCGTGGTAACAAATATTGCAGTGTTTGAACTGAAAAATTACTATTCCTTAACGATTTAGCTAAAAATCGAGTTAAAGGTATTATTTAGGATGTGAGCATTACTTGGTTTCCAAATCGAAAATGGGGTTTTCGAGATATGAGCGGTTATTAAAAGAGGCATTTTCGGTGATTCAAATGGAAAACGAAGGATGTAGTAAATTTGGAAACAGTAATTTAACTCCAAGTATGCGTTTTTGTTGAAACCGTTGGTGCTGTTTTCATCTAAGTTAAAGAAACCCAAGTTTTAAAAAAATGCCTTTTTCAAAATTTCGTTGCACGTTAAAATAGAGAAAAACTGAGTTAGAAATGACAATTTTACCTTATTAGGAATGAGTTTTGGCTACAATTGTACGGACTGTTTTCGAAAGTACCTAATGTTATTCGATTTTTTTTAGCCAAAAACTGGCTATGCAGCCTTGTTAAACTCACCTACATAAGCTCAAATATCAATTTTGGTTGAAAACGTAAAACTATTATGTATGGGAAGTACCATTAACATTGAGGTTACCGTGTGGCCCCAAACTATAAGCCTACAAGAAGTGGGCTAGTCCGAAGTTTGAACTAAATCTTACCAGCCATTTAGGCTCCAGGCCTCATGAGCATACGAGCAGATGGCCACAGTTTCGGGACTCACTTTTTTGAGTGCCTCTATCCTCGTTATGTCAGAATGGATTAACATCTCGAGTGCGAAATTTTGTACTAACACGATAGGTTCATTTGCGTACGCGGTTTAAATCGAACGCAATCGATATAAATCGGAAATCGATCGCAATCGCACAGAGTCTATACGCGTTCTCATCAAAAATGTCGGAAAAAGAGAAAATTAGCAAAATAACGAGTAACGAGTAACGAGTAGTTCCTCTCTTGGCTCGCAACAGCACAGAGAATTTAAATTTATGTCAAATGAACAAAGTTGACAAGAAACAAATTTAAAATCCGTCTTAAAAATCAATTGCACACATAAATTAAATCTCTGAAAATAAAGAAAATTCGTCGGTGATCGAATGTTTCATATTCTGCAAAATGGTAAGTTATTTATTTCATTCTGATATGGATTAGATGTCAGAGATGTAAGAGCTTTGGACTCGTTCCCAATTTAGGAGGCTCTGAGGCAATGTACCGAAGAATCGACAGAGCGATGGGCGTTCGATTTCAGTGAATGGCAACTGAAACCTGCGCCAACTCGAGATGGACGCGTCCTCTACTAACAGTAGCGCCACCAATGTAAATAATTGCCAAGCTTTTCGTCTACCAATTGATAAGAATTCCGATTGCAAAAAAAAAAAAACTGCTTTAGTAGATACAAACATGTCAACAGCACAAGTTCCACGAAAGTGCATCCCACCAAATTATCTCTCACAATTAAAAATAGTGGCTCCACTGGACGTTTCGTCTACAATCGTGGGCTCTGCCATATCGGCTGTGCGTCTCCGAGTATATGTCCTGTGCACGCTGAATTAATGATCTTTCGCACAGCCATGATTGCCAACACTAGAGTACCTAGAGCAGCAGTACCCGTCGTGCATTAACCCAATGTAGACACGTCCACGTCGGCGGCACACTAAGTGCGTCCATGATTAAAGTCTGCACTTAAGGGGACGCCAAATCGGTAGATTGGGTCCAGGCGACACTACAAAATGTTTAATCGGCAATGCTCTCATCACTGTGTTGCACACGGCTGCTTGGTAAAACAAGCCACCGACACGACTCCTTGCGCAGTTGCCAATTATATTTGACATTTTCCCCCCGAAGCTGTGGAAACATGCGCTCGACAGGCACATTAGGATGACACGAGCGAGAAAAACTCTGGACGCAGCGCTAATAGGACAGTGGATTCCTCACTATAAGCTCTCACTGATCAATCGGCCGGCGCTAAAGCTAAACCATTAGCTCTAGAAATACTCCCCGTATATACGCACATTTAACGAGGACGTTACGCAGGCTCACTATACACACAATGGTGACTGCATTACCTACGTTCACCTTCATTGGTGCGCCGCGCAGAAGGTAAAGTTTGCCTCTGTGTGTTTGGTGGACGCTATATGTGCTCTCCGTCATAGGTCTTGTTATCTGCCATTTATAGAAGTTTTGTTTGCGTTTAATTAAGTTTAAGAACCGCACTCGCCGCGCCGCCTCGGCGTGTGCATGTTGGATGTGTCGTACACGAACCGACCCCAACGCTCCGTGGCTGCCTTATTTGGGTATCGGTTCGTGACTAATTAAAATAGTTGTATATACGATTTAGCGCCTTTATAATTAACAACACACATAGCTGTGCCTGGTCCCAATGCAAGTGCAACACCGAACCATGTTCTTGGTCGGTCCTGCTTTCGGAGGGGCCTCCTCTAGCACGGGAGTCAAATTCGTGCGTTGCAGATGGATGGCCAAAAAAGGCTCCTCCGTGCTAATCAAAAGAAACCACGCTGCCTCATTGGCAGTCCATATCCGCTGGTGAAGTGCTCTTTCTGGAAAGATGGGTAGGGCGCAGTACACCCGCACCCACTCGCATTAGCTGCAGTAGCTGAGTAAATCTCATCAAAATTTATTGCCCCGGCCATTTGAGGGATCAATATAAATAGCTTTCATAGTTCCGTTCGCAGGCTGCATTTGAATGGCCGCTACATAAATCTGTTTGCCAAAGTAATAAACATTTTGCGTGGTCAAACGACTGCAGCCCCCATAATTGAATTGATGTCCTATCTGGCCCTCGTCAAATTGCAGTTTGACTTAATGGTCAATCAGGGTTCCGCAAAAGACGAGGGTGATAGGTCAGGCAATCAGCGTAAATTGCCATAGAACAACAAACACCAAGCGATGCCATAAAAGGACGCAGCAGCGGGGGTGGAATTCAAGTGCACACGAGATTTAACGAGCCAATTCTCACACCCGATGTGTTCTGTTGACGAGGCCGTTGTCTCATTGATTCCCTCTTCACAGTTTAGTACACTCGTATCGATTTCTTGTCATCGTCAGAATGATGGTCCGCTTTCGAGTGCTAGATCCTCGACGTTGGCGGATTGTATGCGTTTGCATAGCTAATCTCTGGCACGACTTGCATCTAGCGTACAGGGTATACAAATAGAACCTTTTGCATGGATGGAGGGAAAACGTTTCAATGGTTCACGATTTTTGTCTTCTTTTTTCGCGCTCCTTCCGAAAGGGCCTAGGGGAAGAACGGTGCGCCATTAAAGCACGACTATCGGGCACTAATTTGTTTCGTGTCTCGTGTAGTTTTATTTGATTTTTATGCAAATATTCACGCGCTTGCATTTAGCGAAGTGACACCCTGATCGGATCTTGTGCAATTTTAATTCACAAAATGACACAAACAGGGGAAGAGTCGAAAGTGAATCACCATTCTTCGTAATTGATGTACACTCCAATGAGGACACACCTCAAACTGAAGTAGTTTGAGTAGTACTTGTATTTTGCACTTCGAAAGGTTTTTTCAAAGACGCTTTAACTTCAGAGTTATTCGATGGAAAATCCCAGAAAAGACCTACTTTCATTTTTCGTTGAGCTGCATTGAATTGAATTTTTTGAAGAAATCTTCAATTCAAAGAAGACCCCTTTCCCGTAGCAAATGTTCCGACTTTACCACAAGCTTAAATGTGTGACCAATCCATCCGTCACCATCGTGCGTAATTTCCTTTTCAGATCAACAACCGATTTTTGAACTGTACTTTTGGGGAATTCCAAATTTCAACTTTTTCTTAAATCGTTAGATCTGTTTTAGAAAAGTTTCGACTCAGAGAAAGCCGTATTTCCCTATTGAAAGTACAAAGTCGGAAACAAATCCTTGAGCCGTCTATGGGTAGTAGGTTTCTGAATCAGGCGGTTCAGCTGCACTATCTTCGTTAAGTTGAAAACGATTTGAATCTCGTGTTGGATATATCGTCGATTAACAGGTAAGACTCACTAAGATCATTCAGAGCTTTCCACGGGGCCAAAGTAAGACAGTTAAAGGGAAAAAGGCGACACAAATGTCACAAATTCTGCTGCCAGACAAAAAGAACCCTTCAACTTGTGCAGTGAAAGTCACGACCTCCGTCCACTCTGATAAAAATAAAGTGAGGATAGGAATATCCTATAGCTGTTGGACCCGGTAGAAAATGCCCCGATGACAGCGTACCTGCCGAGCTTTTTAAAGGGATATGTATGTTGGGAACATACAACAACTCGTCGCCTGGTTGAAATAAATAATGACTGAGGAATGGAGCCTCAGCATTGTTTGCCACAATAAAGGAGACCCTCCAAACTGCCCCAACTATAGAGGCATCAGTCTTTCTAGGGTCGCATATGCAATCCCGTCTGCTGTACTGTGTGATCGTTTGAAACCATTTGTTATACAACCTGATTGGTCCTCACCAGTGCAATTTAAGTCCCGGAGGTCCTTAAAACCGACCAAATACTCACACGACGGTAGAAAAACAACGAAAAAGTCCATCTTTTTAACGACTTAATGCCGAATATAACAGGATTTAAAAAAAGAAACAGGCTATATGGAGCGAGCTGTCAATGGTGCGTTTGCAAGCCTCAGTATAGAAGCGTCCAAAATAGGGTAAACCAAATATATATGCTGACAGCAATAAGGGACACACAACACCGACAGAACGTCACAATGGACAGCTAAAACTTTGAGGTAGTTAGGGACTTTGTCTACTTCAGGTATTAACTCTGAATAGGACTAAAGAGCGTAGTCAAGAGTTAAACTTGCCAATCACTGTTCCTTTGACCTGACGAAGGCATAATTGATTGGTAAGGCCTTGTCGAAAAAACACTAAGGAAAGTCTATATAAGACCCCCATCATCGCAGTCCTGTTTTTTGGGGCAGAAGCATGGACGTTAGCAAAGGCGGATAAATATCTCATTGGTCGCTTCAAACTCTTGGAGTTATTTTTAGTCCCGTTTGTGTTGCCGGACCTTGAAGGAGTGACAGATCAACCAGGTCAGAAAAGTACGCATACATCGTCCAAGATGGTTGCGACACGCAGAGCCAATGGATACCATCGCTCCGGCCCGAATAGTCTTTGATTCCAACCCGGAGGTACATCGCAAAAGTGGAAGACTTCGACTTAGGTGGTGACCACAAGTGGAAGAGGACCTCAAGTGAAGTGCCCAGGGAGTAATTAAAAAATCGCGTTAGCTATTCAGAGTCATAAAAGTTGAGGGTTGAGACCCAGGTCCACCGCGGACCGTAGTGCCACCTAGGTAGGTCGTTAGTAAAATCGGCAGCGATCCACCTTTAAGCTTAGAACGTTTCGCGAGCTAAATTTTCGCTCCCTCACAAAATTCTGTGCAAAATTTAGCTGAGCTAAATTTAGGCGAACCCATTTAGCTGAGTGGTACGCAGCTCGAGCTAAATAAACAAACTTTTGTTTCATGTCTCTGTCTGTCAAAATTTAGCGTGCCCATTTAATGGGTTGGCACATTTTCTCAAGCTAAATTGTGACAGTTCGTTGTGTATTTGTTATTCTGTTGCGGAAAAGTATGCGAGGAAGAGCTTTTTTAATTATTATATGGACGAGAAGTAGTTGAAATAAGAGAGAATTAAAAATATGTGAGTGAAGTTTTTTTCAAAGAACAGCTGTTTTCTGTGACACTTATCGACGGCGTACTCTGTGAAGTGGTCGGTGCAGGGAAATAAGTCCACGGGAAATAAGTCCACTGAGGGACTTAGTACCCACCAAGGGGGAAATAAAACCATTTTCGTGAAGTGGACTTAGTTCCCATATAAGGTGGGAAATAAATTCCGAAAACTCAGAGTGGTTTTATTTCCCTTTTAACGTCAAGTTGGTGTTATTGCGCTCTCAAACTATGAAATCTGTATGGGGGGGCATGCTGCCCCCCTGCAACCCCCCTGCTTGGATTTACTGTTGGATTACGGGGTGGGTGCAAGGTTGGTCTTATTATTCAAATTTTGTTGGCGTTATTACGCTTTGTCGGAGTTACTCCAATAAAAGATCGTGAGTTTGTTGTCCAATTTAGTTTGGACGTAAGTTCCCCCTTCTTATTTTTGAGTGTGTACTAAGTTCCCATCAGAAAGTGGACATAGTTCCCACCCTACATGGGAACTTAGTCCACTTCACGAAAGTGGTTTTATTTCCCATTAGGTGGGAACCTAGTCCCTCGGTGGACTTATTTCCCGTGGACTTATTTCCCTGCACCGAAGTGGTCCCACACTGTGAAGTTTGTTTTCCCCTTTTTTTTTATCAGCAAATGCAATAACTTTCTCCTAAATTCGAAAAAAAATTCCCCTTTTTTTCCTCTAAGTAAAATTTGCCTTTATATTTGAAAAAAAAATAAGTCGTTTAATAACTGTCTTTTTTAACAAGCTATAACATAAAAATATACATATTATACAAGGTAACTGATCCTTTTAAATTGTATATAATCCTAAAATGAAATAAATCGACTCAAATCGAGTGAATGCATTCAGATACACAAAAATCTTTACGTAGACGTTCGATGGGATGTTTTCTTTCATATTTAAGCTTAGTATCCTGCTCGCGCTAAATTTTATCTCCCATACAAAAATGTCTAAAAAGGTAAAATTTAGCGAGGCAGTTTAGCAAAGCAGTATGCTGTTCGTTCGCTAAATTCTTAACTTCATATAGATGGGCCGATGACAAGACCCCGCTCATTTAGCTCGCGAAATAAATGCCCGGTACATTTCGAAGATAAATTTTGACAGAAGAAAAAGGAGGGAAAAGTTTGTGTTGTGATTATTATGGATTTTTGGAGGAAACCGCAGAGAAAGTAAGCGTGATAAATAAAGAAAAAACGCAAAACCAAAATACAAAATAATTATTTAGCGACCATTTATCTTTGGTGTGGAGAATCGAAGTGGAGACTAGGGACGCTAAAATTTAGCGCGAGCAGCTTTAGTGTGAACATTTCATTTTGAGTAAACTTTGAAATTTATTTGTAATGGAAAAGTGTTTCAATTTTACTTTTAAGCAATTTCAAAGAGATTTTCGATATTTTTCTCCTTTTTTTTAAATATTACCTCGTTTCCCCCTTTTTCATTGAAAAAGCGCCAAAATTGGCGCCTTTCCCCTCAATCTGGAACCACTGACTCTATGTCAAAATTTATCTTGGATTTTAATGTTTGGAGAGAAAAGTTGGAGAGCAGCTAAAATGTAGTTTACCTCGGGCAGCGTACGTTTAAATGAAGTTTTTACTTTTTTTTTTTTGAAAGAATACAATTCTTTTTGTGACTTGTTAAGTGTCGGTTAGGTTTGTCCGGATCGGGCTGTTATATTTTAACTTAAGAATAATTTACAAAAATTGTAGGTATATATTTTAATTTAAATATTAAAAATTTAGAATGAAATCCATTCCAAGGTTGGAATAGGTATGTTTTTGAGCGCTCCATGCTCCCATTTATCCTGAGTGCAACTTTACCTCCCAAGGAACTACACTAAATTTAGAGCAGATAGTTCCGCATTTTGTTCTAAGAGGACGTAACCCCTCTTGGTTGAAAAGGACTGTAGAGTAGAACTAAAATGACATAACCCCTCTTGGTTGAATAGAACTGAAAATATTTCCTAAAGATCGATGGTTGCACGGCTTGTGTGTCGCTATGCTCGTCTTATTGCTCAATTTTGAACCAAATAAAATTGCCTATTCCATACTTGTGAATATTTTTGAAAAGAATATTCCCCGATGGTCGATCTCAGATGGTTTCGAGTACACGCAATAACAACCGCTGCTGACACACATTTTCAGCTGCAAGATCTCTTTGCTCTGAAATTATTAATCCGTTGAACCAACATATAAGAAACAAGTTTCGAAACAACCCTCCCACGACCACGTGGTGGCAAGCTGTTTACCAATTATGAATCGAATTCGAGCATCATGCTGCCTTGTATCTATATATATATATAAACAAAACCACTTCGCGCGCTGCCCGCTTACCACTGGCAACCGCGATTTCGGTTCGATGAATGTATCTTAGCAAATCGGATTCAGGTCATTAAACTGCAAGCGTGAAATCCAACCAGACGTAAACAACAAACAACCTCTAAGGAAGCCTCCTGCATTAGCGCTCGCGCACTTTTTCCATCGAACAATTTATAAACAAGACCAGACCGCGCCGCCGACCACCTCCAGCAGGCGCGAGTGTAGTAAACCAATTTCCAAAGCGGAGATTTCTATTTACTCGCCGATTGATATGGTTCTCTTCCGCCAAATGGTTCTTCTTGCCTGGCCGTCCAGTGGGTGGCATCTGGTTCTGGTCTGTTCCATTGCTGTGAACAATCTGCCGTAATTACGATTGTTTGCATATCGAAGAACGCCAGATAGCAGATGTGGTTTTCATTCCAGTATTTTATCGAACAGGATCTACAGTTGTAGAGGTATCGCGAATCGATATCTTTGATCGATGCGAGAGGTGTTCAGAAACAGCATACCGATTGATAGTGGAGCCACTCTAAGGACACTGTTGTGATTGCATGATACATCATCTCGGCTGTGAGATGTGTGCGAGCGCACTTCCCTCACGCTCCGCGGCCTCCGCGCAATGACAAATTGCCTGCGGTGCAGAAATTATCTTCGATGAGGAGGATGAAACCAACTCTATGCAGAGGTGAGATTTATAGATCGAGAAGAGCGGGCCGACAAGCCGCCAACTTGCAGGAGGCGTTAGACATACGTTCAGTTTTGCTTTCCCAAACCGCGGATGTGCACGGCACAGTCACTCGATCCAACGCAGAATCGAAGATCTTAAGAGATACGACACCACCGTCCAAAAGCAAAGCCAATCGGCAGCAATTATCGCGTAGGCAGACGGGCTGGATTTTGTCTCTCTGATATACGAGCAGCTCATTATGTTTGATTGGATTTGGTTTCGTTTGGCTGCCCAAGGGAGAGCAATCTGGCAAATATTGCCGAGTGCAAACGTCTCCCGCCCCAGCCGGATTTGCATTTCGACAGACCTAAAACTGCTAACCAACGGCAAACGAAATGTTTACTCTGCTTTACTGCTGTTTGTGGCTGCAACAGCATGTGTTCTGGATGCAGTACCTACCTCTACCACCAAACAGGAATATCGACTCTCGATATAGTGTGGCTGTAGCAGCAGCTTCGACTGATCGTGATTTTTTGTCATTAAATTTTGATGTTGTGCATCTCCTCTCGCTCTGCGCCGACGTCGTCGTAATCTCGCCAACGCGAAGGTGAGATGTCAGTGAACGGTTCGGTCGCCCACAACATGCCGCATAATTTATGACAGACGCAAATTACACGTTACAGTGCCGCCAACTGAAAGCAGCTTTCTTTCGGTTCTTAAAGATATAGGTAGGTGACAAGATTGAGCGACAGATATGGGGAGTACAAAAAACGGATAAGCGTTGTATTTCGCACAGCCCGAGTGAAGACTGACGTTTATGACTGCGCGGTGTAAACGACTTGAAACGGTGAATGGAAGCAATGCGATGAGGATAAATGCTGGTTGGGTATTTTGTCAGGCCGGTCGTAAATATTAGTTGTGTCGAAAATATTTCCTGCGCAAAAATCACAGTAAAACTATCTAGAGGCTAAGGCTTCTCCATGTCGCGGATTAAATGACTTCGGGTAGCGTCTTGTACACCCACACCCAGGTTGGAGTAATTAGCTTAGCTGCAAGTGTAAAGAGTGCCAGACTAGCAAGCTTGTTCCTCTTTTTTTCGAATTTAATTTGGAACTAGTCTGGAGATTTTTCCAAAGAAAAATGAAATTTCTGTAGTTTTTATAAGGATAGCAACAACCAAGCTTAAATCCAACAAATCTGCTAGACCTGATGTTGTTCGAAGAGATGACTTGGTAGGGCTCATAGACCAACTCGACTCCAAGATTTTATCGGAGTATATGCCTGAGGAATGGAGCGTCAGCATCGCTTGCCCGATCCACGAGAAAGGAGACCCCTAAATTGTACCAATTTTAGATTACAATTACAGACTCCTCAACGCTGTGTGCAAGATCTTTCGTCGGTCTTTGTAAGAGCCTGAAACCTCTCAGACACCACTTTGATCGGTCCCTACTCTATCAGTGTGGTTTCAGTCCAGGAAAGTTAACGTTCGATCAAATTTCCAGACTTCGACAAATCGTCGAAAAAACCAAATAACTTAAAATCAATACTCACCATCTCTTTACCGATTTCAAGGCCGAATATATATTCAGAGACGAGCTGTACACGGCCATGTCTAGCTGTGGTAGCCCTGCCAAACTTGTCAGATTCTGCAGAATGACGATGGAGAACGTTCACTGCCATAAAGGTCGGAAGCAACTTCACCGAGACCTTTGATGTCAAAAAAAGATTCAGACAAAGTGACGCGCTGTCAGGTGTTTTTTTTTTTAACATATTTTAAATGAGGCACAATCTTTCTAAATTCTGTACAACTACAAACATATGCCGACGATATTGACATTATTGACAGAACACAGCGAGTTGTCACTGATGTCAGCATTCAATATTCAATCAATTGGGTCGAATGAGACCAAAGCTAGGTATATGCTGTCAACAAAAAGGGACACATAACATTGACGAATCGAACAGAACGTCACAATTGACAGGTCTAACTTTGTAACTTTGGGGTAGTAAGCGACTTTATCTACCTCGACTTAAAGAAAGGAAAGTTCTTGCGCCAACCGCTGCTGAGAAGGCCATTAGGTAAAGTAAATCGATGTATTGGAGAACTAAGGAAATTCTTTACAAGACCTTGATCATCCAGTCAGTCCTGCCAAAGCGGATGGAGATATCTCATTCGAGAGAAAGATTCGCTGCAATTTCGGTCTCGTTTATATTGACGGGCTTTAGAGGAGGAGAAGACGATGAACCAAACGAGCTGCAAGGCTATAAAGACCTGGTCAAAGAATTGCCTAAGACGACCGGCCAGCAGAGTCTTCGATTCCAACCCAGAGGGACAACGCAGTAGAGAAATATCTCGCCTTAGGTGGCACGCACATGTGGAGAGAGACCTCAACCAGTTTGAAGGGCACAACTGGAGGCAGTTAGCTAATTGCCGTGCTAACTAGAGGGGCTTGTTAGTGGACACCCAACAGGTTCACCTCGAACTGTATGCTCTGTAGCTTGGACTAACTTATGTGACAGGGTAGATAAAATTGTCCAACGGAACAGAAATTCCATTTACAATTCAGATAATTAAAAGGTTTATGTGTCCTTAAAGTATATAAGAATAGCTTTGGGAGCTTAACGGTCGGAAGCCCTTTTTTATAGCCACAGACAGCCATATTTGATTCGATTTGATCAAAATTTAACTCAAACGTAAAGGTAGTTCATAAATAAAAGATCTTCTCAAGTCAGGTACCCTAATTAGCTTTTTATATGCAAAGTCATATAAACCTTTTTATAATCTGAATTGTAAACGAATTTTCTGCTCCAAAGGATAATTTTACCCAGTCACATAAGCTATAAAGACAAAAGTCACAAGTTAAAACACATTTTGACAGTGACCGATGATAGCAAGGATTTGGGTAGGTACCCGAAATACGAAACAGTCTTCAAAGACTGTGTCTGCCCCAAGCACTCAAAATCGGTATGTCTTATGGTAAAATGAAAAATCGCCCAGCCCCCATTGTCTGACCCACTCCAATCACCCTCAACAAAGAAAACCAAATCACTCCCTTGCATGCCACTTATATCGGCGTCCACTCCAGAGACCGCAAAAGAGCAATGTACGAAAGCTGTACACATCCATGTCCAACTCACACAATGCGCGACGCGCATTGACCACGACTCTGATGTGGATACACATTTTGTAGTTGGAATCGATTCACCTCCAGATGAATCAGTGCTAAACAAAGAATGTGACCAACCCCATATAAGGACCATAGGCACCGAGATGTCTACCTCTAGCCGCGGGACTTAGTCACATCAGTACTACACGCGAGACCAACAAGCAAAACTACTGCGCCAACATATGTTCGGAGGCGATTTTAGACTTGAGACAACCAACAACAACTACGAGAATGGCCATAAAAATTGAAGCAATCTCCTACAGTCGCTGGGCAAAACAAATGAGACACACAGAAAATATTGTAATTTTTGATTTTGGTCGCGTGACACTGCGACTATGTGACAGTCTGGTCTGCGTTTTCACTCAGACAGAGGATAGCAATTGGCTTTTTATTCGAATGCGGACGCAAACTCATTTTATAGTCTGATCAGCGTTCCCCGCTCAATTGGAGTGGAGTTCCACTTGACACAGTAGATACGCTTCAATCAAGAGCGTCGCGCGTCCACAAAATGGGGAACCCTAATATAATTGCATCCGGTGTCCGGGCCTTGAATAACAAGAACAGCCATTTGAATCTGGAACGCATGTGCTGCTTAGAGAGTGCATGTTGCACTAAGCACGGCTGATAATGCAACAAGGGGCCCTTGTGCAATTAAAAGAATTAGTGTGCACAGGCTGTGTTTGTGTGTATTCTTTGAGATAACCGAAGAGGAACACACATGCGTTTCGATTTAATTATGCATGCATCTGATAAAGCCAAAGAATTACATTAGGCCGTCTGTGTGCGGAGAGCGCGCAAGTTCAGACCGATAACCAGCGGTGGGATAGGGATGCGTTTTCTTGAGTAGACGGCACTGGTGTTGCAATCCGGTTAATTGACTGTCCCACAACGAAACCATTCGACTTAATTGAAGAACAATCAATAAGAGACTGCGAATGCTTCGCTTTCGCACTTACGGAATGGGCTGGCGGTCTGCATTCGCCTTTCGATATTGGGGTTAATCGAAAGATGCTGAGGGCAACATTCACCTAGAGAAGACACACACAATCAATTAAGAAATGGATGTATATAAAGTGTGCATTCAACTGTCTACATCAGCATGGTGGGTGCATCAAATGAGAAAAGACCATTCCACGATCTCGTAGATCAACATCGGAGAAACCACCACAAACCATCCAGGCCAAGTTCAATGGCATTCAAGTTCGTGCGAACGCTGTTAATGAATTTTATTTCCCTCCTCCGTTTGATGGGGTAGAGCAGTCTGCGTATTTTCCTCCACAGTCACAAGTTTGGTATTCAATACACATGCGTTCGTTGAACCCCGAATTGCAGACAATCAAAATTTAATTGTTTGTCGGTTATGGGCTAAAAAACTTTCGGTTTCATAATCGTGCTTGTTGTCGGTTTGTGCGCAGTGGACGTTTCATTTGTGGTTAGTGGCTTCAAAAGTGGGCTTAATTTTATAACTCAATGGCCAGGCATCTGTAGTTCGATTTCTTTTCATGAATGTAAATACAAAACAACATTAAATATTATCGATTTGTTTAAAAGGAAGGTAAAATAACAACAAATTGCACTCCCCCTTTACGAAATCCTGGATTTGCGCCTGGTCTTAAGTGTTTGAGTTCCTTTTATGAAGACTATTTATACATTCAATTGCTAGCCAATTTTAAAAGCATTCAAAAAACAGATAATAGGTTTGTTTGACGTGGGCCCTAGTGCACACTAGTGCGCACTGGGTTGACCCTAATGCGTTCGATATAGCACTAAACTCGCCCTGGTACTGAAAACCTATGTTTGACATGACTTCTAGGGCACCCCAGTTGTGCCCTGAACTGACCCCAGTTAATTTGTCGAGGCAAGAATTCAATGCTGAGTTTGCTGTCATTTCGCTTGCTTACATTCATTTTCAAACTCATCATCTATACTCCGAAAGCTTTTATTAACTAATTGCATCATGGCAAACTGAAATTCTGAATTGAGTTCACTCATTTTAAACAATAATAGGAAAAAAGTGTTACCAAAAGATAAAATTTGTCAATGTCAAAAACTGACACACTACAGGGCGACATTTTGCGTTCGCTTAGAAGCCGAATTTTCAGGGCTGTGCAGGGTTTTTGACAGGCGTGAAAATTAGCTGACACTTATCAGTGCGCACTAGTGCTGCCACATCAAACAAACCTAATCACAAATATTTGACAGCCAGTTCTAATAGTTAAAGAGAATTTTATGTACCTATACTTAAATTTGAATGTAAATTTATAGCAATAGGTAAGATTTACTACCATTTTCTTTTCTCTTCTGTCAAAATTTGAGTACGGGAACGGAGTTTGTCCAAATTTAACATAAATATTCTCATTTATTGCGCCTGTTCGTTTACTTTTGAAGTATAAATAGGAAAAGATGTCAAAACGACAGTGGTGACGATGAATTTATCTTATTGAGTGAGAAAAACTTACATAAAAGTTAACGAAGGTTTATATGTTGTCAATAGAGTTAAATTGAAATAAATCTGGTGTCATTTTAGTGATTAATAAAAGTTTGATAAACAGAAAATTTCGTTGATTTACTAATCGAAGTTTTTGGCAACCACTTTTTAATGAAACCTGCATTTGTCTAGATTACTTCTTTTAAGGTCAACAGTCAAGACTAAACGTTCTATCTTTGAAACATGGACATTTGGAGACATTAAGTTGTAAACAGTTTTTTTAAGGCACCAGGTGGAAGAACTATTTGGATCTTCTTGAAGGAGACTGGAGTCATGTTGTGAGGAAACGGGTTTGAAAAACTTGGTATCATAAACATAGTGAAAGACTCAGTATTCTTTCAAGATGGATCATTTTTAGTATGTAGAGAAGGGGATTTAGGTGACTACCTTAAGGAACATTAAAGTGGCTAAGAAAGGGGTCGAAAGAATGGTCCTGAAGCGAACACTGAAAATACGGTTTTCCGGTTATGAAGATGTCCATTTTTGCGAAAAGGGTTCGCACCCCATGGCACACAATTTGAAAAGCAATAAAATATGGGAGACCTTATTTGAAATTAGTTGTAATAACGTTAACTTCTTTTTCGCTTTCGAAGGCAAAGAGTGCAGGGGTATGAAGGAGAGCCACCCTGGTTAGGGGATTAAAGGAAACAAAAGACTTGCACTGGGAGGTTAAGGCTTCATACAAAATATTTTGAAAGAGTTTGGGAATTTGCTTAAGGTTAGCCATGGAGCTATGGTTACTTAAAGGGTACCTATCATTGTTACGAAAAAGGACTTCCACATCTGAGGAAATTCACCTTTAGAGAGCGATAGCCGATAGAGATATGGAAGGCGGAGGGAAGGTTAAAGGGACATTTTTTTTTTAAAAAATATTGCGGAAAGGCCATCTGTTGCGGAAATTTATGTTAAACTGAATTGAATAAATAAACTTAGCTCCAAGAAAGATTTAAGTTATTCACTTCCAACTTCACTTTTTGCAAGCATTTTTGAACAAAACGTGTTTTTTTTTCGAACTGCATTGCTTATAAAAACATTTGCCATTATTGAAATAAATCTGTACCAAATTAAAAAAAGAAGAAGGAAGAAGCCACACAAAACTTCCTTCAACAGTTTGTACTTTGTAGGTATTTTTTTAAAGAACAGTTGCATCGTTTTTGTAGCTCAGTGTAACTCTACTATATAAATAGAACCCGATATCTACTAGTCTGAAATAGTGGGCTAATGATTGCATGATCCTTTCGGTAGTATATAATATCCCGTATTAAGTAAAGCCTTCGAGTTGTGGTTGAGTTTTAGTTTCTAATAAACCCTCGTAAAATGAATCTGACTCATTTAAAGTCCGTTTCCTCCCTACAAGTTCAAATTATAAACGCGTTTTTTACGGTTTTTCTTTTTACATTTCGACCTGCAAACAAAACAGCAGAAAATTGGTGGCTTTAACATTGAACCCAACGGTCCAACCGCTTTCAACCTTGACCCTTAAATCAACCTGCAGCTTCAGCCTTGTCAAAACTACTAATTATTATGACGTACTAATTGATTTACGTATATCCGCTGCATTATCTGAAAGATAATTATTACGCAATTTGCGCGTATATCTTATTGACCCCTCGTTTGTTTGTCGTTTTCAGTTAGTAAAAATACATAGTCAAGACATCCAAAAATAAACTTAACGATCAATAAAAAACATTTAACATGCAAAAATACACATGATTAATATAGAGAGAGTTGTCTTTACAAATCAGACGCTCTGCGGATATCCACCGAAAGATTTCCATCGCATACCACAGCTGCGTAACGCGGAGATCTGACGTGCGGCACAATCTTTGCTTGTTGCAGCATTAAAAAAGTTTTTTATTATTTATGGATGCCCATACCAAATACCCATCTATTTGGTATTTAAAATTACATATTTTCTTTTCCTATTTTACAACCCATCGTACTGAACGCTGTCGAAAATAAACTATTACAATTTCTTGCATCTTGCCATTACATCACTGACACTGACAAGTGGGCCGCTTCAAGTGGCAGTACACTTCAAACCATTAAAACTCAAAAATATTGACGTATGTATATAATAATAATAATAAATAAACAGATGACTGGACACACTTGTGCATATGGTGCGCCTTACCGATCTCAGACCCAATTGAAATGTGATATCTCGAATTTTCAAGATTTCGAATTGTAGGGCTGTTGCTGTCGGGTGTAGACTGTGGCGCGTCGTCCCTTTGTGGTTTTTTTGTGGAAACCAAATACACCCAAATAGATTGCGCGCGCTCGAGTAATTAGTCACACTCCGAACAGTAGCTGAATGCAATCAATTAATCGGTTACAAGAGTCGTGACGCCGAATTGGCATACTTATAATAAGATCAGATATCGTCTTACTGCAGTGAGGTGTCACAATTAATCTGGGGGTGCGAGCGCAGGTGTAAGACTGCAACACGATGGTAATTGCTTAACTGTCTCGCTCGAAATCTAGATGCATACGATTGATTATGCATTGGGAGTAAAATGTTGTCTTTTTTGTTTCGTTTTAGGTTATTGGTTGGTGCACCACTGGGGAAGAACCTGCAGCCGCAATCGAATCATTCGGGTGCGTTGTACAAGTGCCCCATCACGCAGAGTCGGAACGATTGCGAACAGATTATCACAGATGGTCGTCGGTGTAAGTTTTCAATTTATTTAAATGAAAAATCTAAAAAAAAAATCGGTTCTTAAGTTGACATAATCATTTGTAATTCTTGTCTACGAGCTGGTGACGGGATTTCAAGAACTATCGCTAGTCTCTGTCACAGTCCGTGTAAAAAGGACTTGACGCTTTTTTTTATTTATTTTTTATTACTCTAAGATTGAACGAGAAATTGCCATTTTCTTTTGCATTCAAAATTTGTAAATAATATTTACTAGTAAATTGTAATATTTTAGTAAACGTGAATTGGAAAAGATTTTCTTGTAAATAAGTAAAGGAGTTTTATATATTATGATTTCGAAAATATTTTTATTTCTTAAAAACAGGGTTTTAGTATTTGCTTTGATGGAAATTTGTGCCTCGGTATATTGTTTGGATAGTTTATGTGTACTTAACAAAAATATTGTCCACGATCAATGCGAATCTTATAGTTGTCTCTGTAGAAAGTGTGCTCCCGCGGCTTGTGAGGAATTGCCGCTTAAAACTCAAAAGTTGGTTTTAGATGACCTAAAATATGTCTGAGCGGATAATTGTAGGCCGGTCAGTGTTATTATTTCGTGGGATTTTTCTCAATTCTTTTGATGCCCGAAAAATCTTCCGTGGAAAAGCTTAGTATCCTGCTCGCGCTAAATTTTATCTCCCATACAAAAATGTCTACAAAGATACAATTTAGGGAGGCAGTTTAGCAAAGCAGTATGCTGTTCGTTCGCTAAATTCTTAACTTCATATAGATGGGCCGATGACAAGACTCTACTCATTTAGCTCGCGAAATAAATGTCCGGTACATTAAATCGAAGATAAATTTTGACAGGAGAAAAAGGAGGGAAAAGTTTGTGTTGTGATTATTATGGATTTTTCGGAGTAAACCGCGGAAAAAGTAAGCGTGATAAATGAAAAAAAAAACCAAATCTGCCAAAAAAAAGTTGAAATTGTTGCTAAAATTTCACATACATTTCAACAAGACTATAAACACACTAAAAAAATAATTTTCACCTCACTTTGTGCGGGTCTTGTGACTTGTGAGTTATCAGTGAATTGGACTGTAAAAAATGTCAAAAAAGAGCTCATGTAAATCGCCTTTTAGCAAAATTTCTAGTACCAAAAATTATGATAAAAAAAACTGACGTAACGTTTTTGCCATATTTATTTTTGATGAAAAATTGCCCAAGGACGTCATTTTATAAGTCAATGTCATGAAAAATTTCAGCGCACTTACAACAGACGAAATTGTTATTTGGATAGAAATTATTTTTTTTCAAAAACTATAAAGGTTCAAATATTTAAAATCGTAAATCTATACATAGGAGTATTATTTACCGTTTGAGCAAATAGGATAGCTAGATGTCATAACCTTTTACAGAATAACTTGCGAGCTCTAGTCTTCCGTCAAAACAATAGAACTCATTGTGGAGTTGGATTATAGGTCTATAGACACGCATTTGAATCCGGATCGCAACGTGTCAAAAACTACTGCATTAAACTATCCAAACTCCAAGAATGTAAATAAAATCGCTGAAAGCACAAACTAAAATAATATTTAAACGTATTTAGTAAAGAGTATTATAATAAAATTTATTCTTTTTCTTTCTTTTTTTTTATTATTCTTTCCGGTATTATAAAATGGATTTCTGAAACTATCTACAAAATTGAAAATATTAAATTTAAATAATATTAAATAAAATTAAAATAAATTTGTAGCGCCTGGCGGAGCTTATGAACCTTGTAAGTGGTATGGGTGCTTTATTTGTTGTTAACTTTTAGTTTGGTTATTTTTTTTAACGTTGTTGTTGTTTTTTTTTATTTTTTTTATTGGCTAACTTTCATTAACATTGCATTTTTTTCATTTGTTTTAAAAAATACATTGAAATCGTTAAATTCAAAATACGTTATATTTTATTTAATAAGCCGTCGTCTCATGCCGCCATATCATGTTCATACCAGTGTTATAGCTTCCAACTGGCTTTGTTTGGCTGCTTTGCCTACATAATGTACCTAAATAAATTTATGATTAAGTGCGTTTTTACTTTTGTGGATTTTTGTTAATTGGAGCTTAAAATTAATTTTGAAGGTTGACACATGTCGGAGTAAATTTCTGGGTCAAGGATGAAAAGGATAGAATTGATATAGTTCCGTTTTAGCCAAATGATGGTCGGATTTGAAAAGTCGTAAGATAGAACTGAGAATGACCATTGTAGGGGACCAAAAGCCGTCATTTATTTTTGTTCATCAATTTTTATCGTTAGGTGGACTATTTGTTTTATAATATTCACAAATTATATATCTATCAGCTGACGTAACTCCTTCACTTGTTCTGAAGCCGCTTAGCGCCACGCACGGCTGGGAATAGTCAAAAATAACATTGATTGGCGCAACGGACTCTCTAAACAGATCTACACAGCTTAGATTTTTTATGTTGGTCGCAATAAAAGTATGCAATTTTTATAAATTCCTAAGGATGCTACAAATCACCAAACTTTAAAGTAAATAGCCAAAAGGAGAATAAATCCCAAATGATAATTTCAAGGAGCGAGTGAAAAATTCGCCAAATCGAAGATAAATTGCCAGTGCTATGGCAACACTGCTACTTGTGTAGCAGCTAATGGAACACTACACAGATTATTTTTTACTTCCTGTTCGCCAGACGTTTCGCTGTCCATTTGGAGACCACCGGAAAATTTCATTCCGAAACAGCTACATACTTGGCTTTACAACGAATGTAAAGAAACCTACAACTGTATGCCGTATTCTGGGAAGCGTTGCCACTTTGCTGCAATTGCTGCATTTTTTTTTTCAAAATTTAAATCTACTGCATTTTTGTATGTATATAATATACTTGCATGTATACACTTCTGAATCGAGAAAATGTATCCCTTTGAGCAGAAAATACAATAACAAAATTAATGAATAAATGATTTTTTCCGTTTGGTTTAAACAATCGTTTTTATTAATTTCGTTTTGTTTATGTTATTTACCATGGTTTTGTTTGAAAAAAAAATACATTGCAAATAAATCCAATCTACTGCATTTTTTTAGAGAGTCCTCTGCGAAAAAATGGTCTTAAAGTGGCAACACTGATTCTGGATTGTCTGTCAGAAGTTTGCGACGTCAACCGCTTGGTGAAGTGTGTTATGACGATTTATCAAAATAGTTCAATTGTCCTTATGTTTTTCTGTTGCAACTTTTAAAATTCTTGAATTCAAAAGACGAGAACTTTATAAAATAAACACAAATTGACGATTTTACCCAAAATCACATCCAAGCCAGAGGCTCGAAAGACCATACATATGCATGTGCAATGTGCATATAGCATGTTCCAGGTACTGAAGTTCATAAAGATAATACCTAGAGATTTGCAGGCACCTACGGTGTTGCGGATTGTCGTCGTTGTTGGTGTGCAAATCGTTCAAACTGAAACGGTAAGAGGCGGTGACACCTAAGCAGTCAGGGTTAATCATTTTGGGGATGGCATATTTTTGTTAAAGCGTTACAGTCATGGAATGTGGTAAGCATTGCGTGTTCATAGCGCTACCAGTGCGCCATTAATAACATCGCATTTTGTTGCTTACTCAAAAAACTATTTTATTTCAAAATCCCATTTTTGCACTAGGTACCCTGTTAATGGCAAAGGCTTATACGAGAAGAATAGCGTTGGCAAGGAAGTTGGAGAGTCCGTACAACTAATCTGGCATGCCATTCTAAAACATGTGCGTGTGTGGTATAAAACAAATCGCGTTGACCCATTAGTATTGTATGAGAGTCCGTATATCTTATTTCTGTCTACAAGGCGGATACACGTGACCGCAGTACCTGATCCATTTTATTTGAAACCACCAGTTTTGAATGGCCAACCGCATCTGATGTGCACTATAAAACCAAAGAGTCAGCACGCTCGTTTCAATTCGACATAAATTGATTTGCTCGGAAATATTCGACAAATCACAGCCTCATATCCCGGAAGTGTTGCCGACTGCGCATTTCTCAGAAATCTACTCGAATAAACAAACACTGACATTTTATGCAACGTCAGCGAGCTCGCACGCGCCTAGCCGCAGCAGCTGTTCATTGGATTCAGCGCTATTATACACTATTGGCCATTTAGGTGTGCATTGATCCCAATTCGCCGTATACTGCCATTGTACTCCAAGTGTCCGCTCCAATCGCTGCCTGTTGGCTGTCAATTGTCATACAATTTATTGCCATGCAACTATATGCCACTCTGTGTGATAGGAACAAATTTGCTTATCGCTACTGCAGCGAACGACGGCGACCACAGAGGAAAATAAATCCGCTCCGTTCGGCAGCGGGATCCAATTCACAATTCACTTCTCCAATTGATTGTGCGCGCGGTTGAAGGTTTTCGCCTTTCCATAGTTTCCAGTTCCACATCGCGCACAGTGAAAGGTCTATTGCGATGGCAGTTCTCCAAGGTTCATTAAATTCGCGACTCTGTTTACTCCACTTTAATTGGATTTCAATAGACCCTATCAGGAAACGCATGCGGCGAAAAAAGTTGGCCATTACTCAACCAACTGTCACTTGCATCTAGCGAGGTTGCCGTTGCGTGTGTGTTCATGGTGCATATCGCACTCGCGCACACTTGGAATGGACCAGAGGTTGATTTGACATGTGTTTTCTGGGACGCCTACGCAGAGTCCACAGAGCAGACATATCAGCGGTTTGGTTACCCTGAAAGGCGGATCTCTTTACACCGCTGACTGTGCGAAATTACTGTTGACGGTGTGAATATCCGTGCCCAATCTTATGGAAGATGTCGGTCCAGAGCATGCGGCACATGATGAACGAGTAGACGCAATCTCCTCATGCGTGGGCAGTTCACGAGTGCTTTATGAAGAGGCAAGCAAAACTATTAAATTTCGAATTCACTTCTCGGCTCATTTATAGGACTCTGTGTTCGAGATTCGCAAAACGGCTAATGCATGCTAATGACTCAGAGCACAGCATTCTGAGTTGTTCCCATGCTGTCCCACTTTCTCATGCGGGACGGGATGTTGTGTGGCAGCGAGAAGGGACCGACCAAAACCAAACCCATCCCATCTATAAATAACACATGACATACATAAATACACTGCTGCACACTGGATGGGGATAGGGTGCGCGCAAAGCAGTAACCGCTTCGTGTCCCGAAAAGCTTATAGGGTGTCGGTCTGTGAGGCGCCCGAGGGGACTCATAAATTACTTGAAAGCGAATTCCTCCTCTGCCATGCCGGTCGCCAAAAGTATGCGGATGAGCATGATGTGGTGAGAACAAATAGAAACGCGTCGTCATTCGCAACCAAGCAAAAGGATTTTCAGAATTTCGTTAATCGCCTGCAAGTGTCGATCGAGCACAACGCGACTGGAGGAGGTTGGGCGGCGGCGCCTCTCTCTACTTGGTCGTTGGTCGTAGTCTTGGCTCTTGGGGTGAGGTTCATCTGCAAGCATACTGGGTATTTAGTATTCTGTGTTGTTTGGGAATTTTGTTGTGCCGCTTGGATGAGCATGTGGCGCGCTCCATCACTTCGTTGACGCATGGTGAAATATGTGCTACCATACAGCGAAATGTAAGAACTGTGAATTCTACAGTTAATTTTATGTAGACCATAGACATAATCCAGTGAACAAGACAAACGTTGGGGAAGGTACTTATGCGAACATATAAAAAGTTTGAAAATAGCTGCTGGGCCGGTGAAGAGATCATGGGATAGAATGAAAGTATGCCTCTCAGATTTTGAGGTTTGTGCGAATAGAATCGTGCTGAAAACAAAGCAAAGAAACGGAAGAAGAAGCTTGGTCTCAAATTTTATTTGAATCCTTTTGCGGAAAGTAGGTATTTATTTTTTTAGTTATTACTTTTGGCATGTCCAGTCTTGCAAAAACAGCTAGCTATTCAAAACATTTTAGAGACGCCATATATTTTGTATTGAACTGTGGGAGCATTTTGGGCCAACCCTGTCTCATCTCATATGCTTCCAAAAGTGAAGCTTACTGAACTGAACTAGGAGTAGGATCCATAAACAACTGCAATTTAACTCTCCTCAAATATGAAGACATATGTCTCTCCACTGAGTGTGAGGTCGATGCCGTCAAATAAACTTTAAAGATACTGGGCCTTACCAATAAACATTTCTATTTTCTATATTTTCCTTAAAAATTTCGCATTTGTGAGTGCAAATTTAAAGTCGAGACTAAAATTTGTCACTAGTACGGCTCGAGCATTGCATCTTATCCAACTTGGTGCATCTTGAATACAGTCTGGAATTTTAAAACACTTTTGTTGCTTGGTTTTTTCAAATAGGTATCTTGTTTTTAAGATATCGGTCTTTTACACACTTCCTTTAAACATACGGCTTTTAGGAGTTGCCTCCGACAGACTTCTGAAGAGAAATTAATTTTTCAAAGTTTCTGCGAATTGCTGATAGTAAGTTTTTTTTTTGAATCCCATAGTTGCATTTCAGGCATGGGAGCCTTTTTTCGAATTATAGGGAAAACTAATGTTTTTCTTGATGAAACAATAGGGAAAAACTGTTTTGAAGTCTGGTAACATTGCCTGGATGTGTGCTGTCAAAAAAAGGCGACACTATCCACCCAGATCTCCATATTTGATCCCTCCGGACTCCTCTTTTGGGGCTAAGCTTAGTACGCTGCTCGATCTAAACCAAATTTTAACTGCTCTGCAACGTTTCCCTCCAAACATTAACTAAAATCCTAACTAAATTTTGACATACAGTACGCAGTGGGTAAGTGTCACAGAAAACAGCTGTTCTTTGGAAAAACTTCCTTCAAAAATTTAATTCTCTCTTATTTCAACTATTTCTGATTCTAGGCACTTCTCGTCCATGTAATAATTAAAATAGTACATCCTTGCATACTTTTCCGCAACAGAACAACAGATACACAACGACCTGTAACAATTTAGCTTGAGAAAATGTGCCGAACCATTAAATGGGCACGCTAAATTTTGACAGACACATGAAGTACATTCTGAAACAAAAGTTTGATTATTTAGCTTGAGTGCATTTTGCTTTCGCAAATAGAGTCGTCCACTTGATTGGTGTTGTATTCAAAAACTAGTTCAAATAAATTGTAAAGGGCCAAATTAAATAAAACAAATCATATATCCAAATCGGTGTTGTTTTGTTTTTAAAACTATTCAAAGCTCACAAACCGACACAAAAGATTTCAACTCATAGTTCGAAAAAAAAAATTATACTTCGGTCGGATGACAGGTCAAACATAAACAGCACGGAGACGAAGCTTTGATATTTTAAGGGTTAGGATGACAGTCCATTTATTTATGAAGCTTTCTTTCATACTGTTAAAAAATATGAATGCAAATTGCGGACAACTCCCTTTGGTAACCCCTAAAACGGACAAATCCTTCCTACCAAGCCTTCATGTTTTTGATTGAAGGTACATGCGGACGCTCTCTTGACGTGTATACTTTTCACAATTTTGTATTTCATTGCCTAAAATTGAGAACCTTTATTGCTCGGCAGCTTGCCAAGAAACATTCGACGAAGGTCCACTGACCGCCAGTCTTCTTAATTTAAATATGTTTTTAACCTCACTTTATTATATAATGAGCAGCCGCTGAAGAGGTGATGTAGTGTGAAATACACAGCATGAACTGAGAATACCGTTTTTTTATGTTTACTACGTCTTGGCATCAGGGAAGCTTCTACTGTACATTTGTATGTATGTCGAAATTTTATATTAAGCAACTTTTTCACAACCGGGAAACAAATTGTTCGTGAAAACTTAACCCCATTACACCTACCTACACTAAAGCTAACGGATCTTTGAAACTGGGTTTATTACCCGCACGGCTCGCTAATTGCTGTACTGTTTACACATTATACATCCACTATCCGCAAAGGTCCAATGTTGTTTCTGTTTGGCCATACTTCACAGTTCACACATCGCATTGCGGAGAAAGTTCATTGAACTATAAGCAGCTATTGCCAAATTTCTTTTCCAGTTCATTAACATTTTTTTTTGTTGCCGATTCGAAATGATATTTTCAATTACTTCCTTGTGTGGTGAAAGAAACCTCCATTCCGTTTCCGTACATGGTGAACGGTGAAGTGTCAAAAAGATGACAACCAAAACTATACCCTTCTTATATAAACCTCTACCTACCGCTCTTCTGCTTTTGATGTTGTCCTTCTTATTTTGTTGGTTTTCTACTTATGCGTGCTATCATCGCACTCATCACATCCATCATATCTGAATGTTCCCTCCAGCTCTGTCATCACCAGTGATAAATGCGGGACGGCACAGTTGCCGGTTTCTCATAAACCGACCGATGACGGTGCGGTGGTGGGGAAAGTCTTGATCCTTGTTTTTGGATACCATGCGAATGAATTATGTTTCATTGGAAATACATTGTTTTTGTTTTAATTTGTTGGCATTCTTTTAAGCCGTGTACACATGTATATAGTCCTTTTACTAACTTAGCGCTTCTACTAACTCTGACGATCTTGTCGTAGCTACTTTTTATTTATTTTGCTGTAGATACGTGCATTAACAGCTTAAGAGTTACTTCTCCTTCAATCATCTCTTTGTCTTCGATTTTCGTTAATTGTTGTTCCACTTCTCTTTTTCTTTTTTTTTGTAAATTTAATTAACATTTGTGTACGTTTTACAAAACACAATCGCTAATGTCTCATTTGCTACAGCATACGATAGCGATGACATTGAGGAACTCTCTCCACAATCGGACGACGAGATCAAGGAGGGACAATGGCTTGGGGTGACAGTTCGATCACAAGGTCTCGGAGGCAAGGTATGTACCACACATATGTATACACGATCGAATTTCATGATAATTGACATGCAGTCCATTGGGCTTTTATTGCATTCGGATTGGATAACCTATTGTTTCTATATTTGTGAAGGTTCTGGTGTGTGCCCATCGATACATCACGAAGATACGAGACAATCAATACGGGCAAGGGTTGTGCTACGTGCTGACGAACGACTTGAAGTACGACGAAGTCTATGAGCCCTGTAAAGGCCGCACCGTTCAGAGGTTTGTATTGAATTTCTTCTTTTTATGTTGTGACGAGTGCGCACTGTGGGCCGTGACGATAACGATTCAAGCGAGCGATTAATTTAACTAACGTGCGGGAAAATGCTGAGACACACTTTCTATTGGACGAACTTGTGATTTTGTTCCCATAAAACGATAATCAATTAAATGAGTTTATTGTAATTGAGTTACACTTGACATTTGTTAGATTGTCAGATGTAGAATGTTTGTCGATGAATAAGGGCGAGTAATTCGTTTGGCCATGACAGTAAGCCAATTGATTCGAACTTTGATCTTCGAAATAGAAATACAAATTTGCTATAAATAGAAATAGAAATTTGCTTAGCTTTGGGAGCTAAAATTGAGCTAGGACAGCGTAGGCATACCTACAAAGCTTTAGTGCTAATTTTTTGTTGATATACACTGAGGGCCTTAGTAGTGATAATTTTTACCGTTCAGACTAAATATTTTGAAGGTCTCCATCAGCGTTGCCAGAGGGTTCAACTATTTCCCCCATAGACAAATCTGAGAAACCCCCAGATTTAACTATTTTCTAAAAAAAACGATCCTTTTTAGTGAGAGGAAAAAACAGTTGAACACAATTCCAAAAAAAAAAATCCCCAGATTTTCCCCCGTCGGTCAAAAAAAAAACCCTAGATCTGGGGGGAAAACCCCCAAAACTGGCAACGCTGGTCACCATGGGTAATTTGATTTGAAAAATTTCGCCATTTTGAGTTCGTAAAATCCAGCCTGGAGCCTGGACACTAAAATAAATGATAATTAAATTAGTATCGCGCTGAGAGAAAACCTTTCAGTGATAATATGGGGACCTAGTTTGCGAACTAATTTCTTAAACGAACGTGGCTACAAGTTGTTGGCTTTCCACCGAAATATTTGATCTATGAACTATAAACTCTTGAAGGCGTTGGGGCATTAGAATAATAGTATAACCTTTTTGGAGGCTATCCCGTATGCAATTAAGGCACAATTTTTGTTTCCTGAAAAAACCTTTTTCTATGCAACTTAGTTAAGTCGGATGAAATGTCCGTGGATGAGTTGTCCTAAAGTTCAATTGTCTTGTTGATATAGGTTAAAATACACAGAATGTGGATGAGTGGTGTTGACCCCATAGCTAGGATAGGTACTTCTCGATTTTTTTGATCTCCGAATTTGGAGAATAGGCCTAATTGATATTGCTGTATTTATCCCAGTAAATTAGTAAAATTTAAATATTAGATTTCAAAGGTTCTGGTAAAATTTTCTCTGTAATGGCCGAAATTTCAAAATTGCTCGTTTTCGAGGCGCAATCGCTTCATTTGCTTCATTCAAAACAGCTTTTGGGTTGAAATCCGTGAAATGGTTCATATACGCTAAAAAATTGGATTCAAACGACTGGTTTTTTTGATCGGTTTACGAAAAAATTGGACGAAAATGAACCTATCTGTTGAAAATAAAAAGACGAGTACCTATTCGTTGTTAAAAACTAACAAAATTGGATCCAAATGACTGAGTTTTTTGATCGGTTTACGAAAAAACGGATGGAAATTAACTTATCTGTTGAAAAAAAAAGACGAGTACCTATTCGTTGTTAACAACTGACGAGATAGAAAGGTTTAATGTTGAAATAAAAGTCAATATTTTCTTAAAACGGCTGGTTGGGGGAAATAGTGAATAGAGTTTCCTTAAAGAAGTTGACTCGGTTATTTTGAATCCACTAACAGTACTACTTCCCCGGAAGATGAGTGGTTTTTCTGCGTGAAGAGGCGGTTGTTTTTCAAGAACATAATAGGTTTCCGTTTCCCAAAAAAATATGCATTTAAAATAAAAGCGATTTAAAAATTTTCTTAAGATTCATAACAAACTACAACCTTGGGTTTTTTCCACCGCCGCACCTCCGTGAACTTCTGGCAAACATTCGACAGTTTATTTGGGTCCGAAGAAAGCTTCTCGCTCGTATAAGCCGTCAAAATAGATCTGACTATGTCTTTTCCATTTTCTTCACGTGCATAATATTTTATAAAGCCAAAGTTTTAACCAACTTATTCCAACCTTTAACAAAAAAAAAGAAGACATTTTTGGGTTTTCTATACCGCAATGTTTTTGCGTTTTTCGTATCTCAAAACTAAAACGCACACGTGTACACCATACGAAGGAGACGCTAAAACCATGACCTCGGCAAATCAAATACAATCGCTTTTAGCGCAAAACGTTATTTACCACAAAAGGTGTGGTTCGCAAGAAAGGACGGCACTCACCCATTACGACACCGTACTGCGGACATCATATTGCATGTCCTGTGCACAGACCTATTTGGGATAACGATGACAAAATTCGTATAATTATCGCAAACTAACAGGCCCACGGCGGCTTTGTCGTCGAAGGCCACTTTAATCCTTGGCATAAGCATATTACGACGGGGAGTGCTACGCTGAACTTTCATGCAAATTAAAGGGAAATTAATGTGCGAATGTGAGCAGGAAATGGGTGGGGTTCCCGGCTCTTCGTCTCGGCCGCGACACGACACAGGACCAAGACAACAGAAACCTTAATGCGGTCAAACGATAAGTAATGACATAATGAAATGTGTGTTTATTTGCAGATCGCACGAGGACTATGGCTTTTGTCAAGTGGGCACGTCGGGAGCACTGTTGGACGACAACACAATGGTATTGGGCACACCGGGTCCGTTTACGTGGCGTGGAACGATTTTTGTCACAGAAATCGGAGGCGAGTATCTGGAGCGTGACAAGAACATGTACTATGGAGACCATTCGGAGAGTTCGTCGCCCGTGGATAAGTACAGTTACTTGGGAATGGCTGTGACGGGTGGCCGGTACTTTAGCGAGAGGATGTCTTACGCAGCCGGCGCTCCTCGGAGCAATGGTCATGGTCAGGTGGTGATCTTCAATAAGGCCAATTCGAATCCGATCCCAGTGCAGATGATCCTGGAGGGAGAACAGTTCGCTTCCAGTTTCGGTTATGAGTTGAGCACAGCCGACATAAATGGGGACAGTGAGCCGGACTTGATAGTTTCGGCGCCGTTTTACTTTTCGAAAAACGAGGGCGGCGCGGTTTACGTTTACCAAAACCAGAAAGGTGTACTGCCACAGAAGCCGACACTCAAGTTGACAGGCACTCCAGAGAGCCGCTTCGGACTGGCGTTGGCCAACATTGGCGACATCAATAAGGACAACTGTGAGGATCTGGCAATCGGTGCACCTTACGAAGACAGTGGAGTAGTATATATATATCTCGGCTCACGCTTGGGTTTGCTGGAGAAACCCTCTCAGATAATTCGCGCCACTGAGCTGGGAAACATGCCGAAGCCGATCAATACGTTTGGAAGCTCTATCACTGGTGGAACGGATTTGGACGAAAACTCATACCCGGACATCGTGGTTGGAGCTTATAACTCGTCAGTTGTAGTGGCGCTCTTATCGCGACCAATCATCAGCATTCAGACAAAAGTCCGGGGTGCGGAGTTGAGGAACATTGACCCCACGAAACAGGGATGCCCCACAGACGTGTCAACCAACCTTACATGGTAAGAATGGGTTCCTTAAAAGTCTTTGACGTTTCTAACCAAGCTCCATTTACAGTTTCTCGTTTGAGGCGTGTTGCTCGATTGATCCCTACGAGCAGACTACGAAACCGACGGACCTGAAACTTCTGCTGACTGTGGAAGCGGAGACTTTCTCGAGTGCGAAGAAATTCTCCCGGGTCTTTTTCGACCGCGACAACAAGCGGAGGAATGTTGTTAAGCGGGAGGTCACCGTGCGAACCAGTGGAATGCTGGATTGCCACCTGGTCACGGGGTACATCAAGGAAAACACCAGGGATATCCAAAGTCCCTTGAAGTTCAGACTCAACTACACGATTGTTGAATTGGAACTACCTGATTCGGGTCTCAAGGCTCTCAATCCGATACTCGACAAGACTCAGGCTGATATTGAATTTGAGGGTACGTTCCAAAAGGACTGCGGAGAGGACGATGTCTGTGAATCCAAACTCAATCTGACGGCTGAGCTGGACCTGGAGAAGGAGAGTAAGTTGAAATTACACCTCACTAACGGACAGTAGACTGACAGTCTTTTCGTTCTTTGCTTGCAGACAACAACTATGCTTTGATCCTAGGCGAGCGTGACGAGCTGAGGGTCAGCGTGAACGTTAGCAACTCAGCAGACTCGGCGTATGAGTCGCAGCTGTTTATTGTTCATCAGAAGAGTGTCACGTATATTGCAGCTTCCAAAACAGTAAGTCCCCAACGTTGTATGTGCAATTGGCAGTGTTTATTTTACCCTCTCCCTAGAATACAGCGATTTGCAACCGATTCAACGAGACAGTAGTGGCGTGCAGTTTAGGCAATCCAATGCGGAGAGGCTCAGCGGTTAAAGTATCTATTCGTTTCGACCCCAGCGGCTTAGAAGACCAGGAGACAACGCTGACCTTCGACATATTTGCGAATACGACTTCTAAGCTTATCGGCGGCGTACCAGCGACTAAGCAGGTTGTAAGGGTCGTTAAGCGAGCTGTCCTAAGCGTGAGAGGATGGGCACGACCCGAGCAATCGTTCTACGGTGGCGAGGTCAAGGGTGAAAGTGCCATGGAATATCTGGAGGATATCGGAACGCTAGTCACACACACTTACCAGGTAAATCCTCTCAAAACATACCATCCAATTCATGTGATAAATGCGTTCCTTATACAGATCTACAACGACGGTCCGTGGAAGGCGCCGAAGGTGACGCTAACCATCTATTGGCCGCATCAAGTTGCCAACGACAAGAAACAAGGCAAATGGTTGCTTTATCTGGAAGACCTACCGATCATCGAAGGTGTGTAGTACATTTTATTCTCTTTTTATTCAGATGGCACACGGGTTTTAAAAAAGATTCGTTGATATTGCTGCGACTCTTCGTAACATTTCAACGGTTCGTCAGGATATCTTTGATAACAATCAATCAACTGCTTCCTCATTTGAATGTATTCCTCAGGCCACTTGATTTCCCACGGATGTCCTAGCAATGAATCGACTTGCTTGGCTGTTGAAATGATTTGATTCTCCAGGAGCTCATTCGATTTGCGGTACAAACGTTCGGCTTCCTCAATTTGTTCCCTACAGCTATCATCGGAATGCACAAGAGGCGAACATTGTTCGTTGATGACAAAGTCATTTATCCGTTGGTCCACCTTTGATGTGATAGTGATTACGTTTTGTCTCTGCTCAGGGTTTTCAATACACTGCGACCTGGTTTGTGTGCCGCCCATTTTTTCGTTATCTTTCCCAGTCCAACTCCAACTGATTTTCACAATTTTCCGGAGCAAATGTCAAAAAATGGTCCTAACCTAATATTTTTGAATAATTCCATGTGTCCTATGATTTTGAGGAAAATCTTAAAATGCTAAGTGGCGTTTGTATTAATCGTCCAGCCAATGTAGCCGACGTGTTTTGGTTCTTTTGACTTGCACCCAACATCCAACTCTTGCTGGGATTTATTTTTGAAAACCTGTACCTTCTTCCGCAATCGGTCCACTTTCATTAGGCCTTTTTTATTTTGCTCACATGATCTGTATAGATCATTGATTTCCATTGTATACAACAATAGTTGGATCATGTACTTAGTACTGTAAACCGTGAAAATCAATGATCTATACAGATCATGTGAGCATAATAGAAAAGGCCTATTGTGACATTGTTACGTCAAGTAATTGACGACGAAGTTGTATCCCGAATCATTTTTGGTTGCCGAGTTATCCTCTAAATCTTTTTAAATCATAAAACCAATCCAATATCCTTGCTCATTTGCAGGTGGACGTCAAGGTGAATGTACTGTTGCGCCAGGCTATGTAAATCCCCTGAAGCTGTCCCGCAAGGCGAAGGCATCAATGACCCACGAAGACCTCCGCTATATACCACAACCATATATGATAAAGCCAACCAATAAATCGCATTTCTACAACCGCCACACCTACTTCGAAAAATCCGAAACCCTCGAAAAAATGTCAAACGATGCGCACCTTAATCGAGTGCGCCGCGACCGAGCCAAGATCATTCGTGCCGAACGTCTTACAGACAAGGACGGTAAGAAACACGATGTCGTTGTGATGGATTGCGAAAAGGCAACAGCCTTTTGCATTAAAATCAACTGTGAAATCTACAACATGCCGCAGAAGACAGAAGCCTACGTTCATGTGAAGGCGCGACTATGGAATTCCACATTCGTAGCCGATTATCCCAGAGTAGACTTGGTCCGAATTATCTCCAGAGGCCATGTTCGAATACCAACCGAGTACTCGGTTGAGCAACTCGATTCAGACGATCGAGCCGAGGTAGGCCGTCAAAATTCAAAATACTTTTCAATTATTTAAGGTGTCAATTTATTTATTTTTTTTAGGTGGAAACACGAGCCTATCCAGAACTGCTGGACCAAACACGTGATACAGCCACTCCTTGGTGGATAATAATCTTGTCCATCATCGGTGGCCTGATATTGTTCGCCATTGTCACATTGGTGATGCACAAATGTGGTTTCTTCAAACGACGAAGACCCGATCCAACACTTAGCGGAAATATTGAGAAAATGGCCGAAGAGAAACCTTTTTTGGCGGCGAATAACAAAAAACGGGTTTTCTAACGAACACGCACTGTGAAGGATAACTTTAAGGGATGCAACGTGAAATCTAATTTAATCGAAGGATTTGTGGAGCACAAGTCTTGTGAAACGACGCTTACGGCTCGAGACTATGGCACCAGCCGTCTTTGAGTACTTCTTCTACTATATTCCCGATCAAATTACCGTTAGACTTTTACTTAAAATTCTTAATATTGTACATACATATTTGTGTTAACATAAAGTCGCGATTTTTGAAACAAAACGTCAAACAAACACTGTCAAAACTGTGAAGTTAGAATTAGGTAGGTACTATTGATAGTTCCTCTTAGTGGGAGAAAGATTTATGGGCAACTTGTAACGTTTAAAATTGTTTAGTCGGTTTCCAAAATGTTGTGCGCGGCTGTTTCAAATCCTGTAAAGGAGTGTAGTGTTTAGATTTCAGTTTTACTAATGTAATTTATCCCAGTGTGCCTTACCTTAGATTAGGTATTGCTCTCGAATTTCACTGTACCTTGTTCTTGGCGACACCACTTCATTCTGTGGGAAAAGCCTCCTTTTAATGCATTTTTCAAATGAGTAAAGACGCTGATTGCAATAAGCAATAGGTCTTTTCGCCGCTCTGCCAATGAGCAAACGTCGCACGCCACAAAACCAGGTAGTGTGTCCCCGGCCTTACGTAGGCTGAACTACCACTTTTATGTACTTACCCGTCACTAATCTCGTTTACAATTAGCTTAAAGATCCATCAACAATCTCGTCACTGAGAGGAGTTGCCATATTGAGCAATTGAACACACAATTTTCAAGGTAGCTACGTACACTTTTATAAGATACCTTTTTTTTAAATGAAACTTCTCGCGGATGCCTTTAACGTTGCGTTGTAAATAAGCATTTATGTCTTAAATTGTTTTAATTTAAGTTGTATATTGATTGAACTCGAAAGTATTATTATTATTTCCTTTTATTATTTGTTAAAATGATAATACCTGTACAAAGATCAGCTATAATATAAATATTTGTTTTTTAAATACACTAAGGCGTTGCGAATAACTTTAGGTTTAAGGAAAAAAATAGTAAGAAACATAGATATACGCTGTAGAAGTTTTCTATGAAGACAAGATAAAATCTGTGCTTGTGCTTAAATAAAAATGATTTAATTATAAATAATAATACACTGGGTGTTATTTGTTAGTTATATGCATGTTATATTTAGAACAAACAATAGAAATCATTTGTAAGTGCTTGTACTTTTCAAACGAGCAACGCAATTTGAGTTTTACTAATAAGATTGTTATCTGGTAGAAAAAGAAAAAAAAATTAAAAATGTTACGATATACACGCGCAAAAAATAAACTAAGTAATTTTTAAATTTAAAAATAGTGGTGGTTCTTTTTCTCTTTTCCAAAATGGTTTCAGGGCTGTCAACGAAATATAGTGATAGCTTTATCTAGTAATAGTACTTCTTACAGGCAACGGGAGATGACTTCGTAAAGAGCAAACACCCAACTGGTCTCCAAGATTTAGTCGGGGGAAAGTATGCCTGAGGAATGGAGCTTCAGCCACAAGAAAACAAACTCTACACTGCGCAAATATAAAGTAGTCTTTCTATCAACGCATATGAAATCCTATCTGCTGTACTGTGTGATAGCCTGAAACCATTTGTCATACGGCCTGAATGGTCGCTACCAGTGCGGTTTTAGGCCCAGTAAGTCAACAACTCAATAAATTTTCACAGTACGGCAGATCCTGGAAAAACCCAAGAAGTCCAGATCGATACCCACAATCTTTTTAACGATTTAATCCCGAATATGACAGGATTTTATAGAAAGAATCTATACGGAGCCATGACAAGCTTTGGCATTACAGCGAGCTGTTAATAACGGTCCATTTACAAGTCTAAGTACAGAAGCGGCCAAAATAGGGAAAATGAGGAAAAATATCAATTCTTTGTTTTCAACAAAAAGGGACACACATCACCGACGAATCGGACAGAAACAGCGACATCGACCAGAGGCCCTACTGTGTATCTCGTTCTGAAAGTACAATTTTTCGAAAACGAACGTTTTGTACTCTCTATTTCGAAAGCGGAATGAAATCTACTACTCTCGGATTTAATATTAAGGCTATTCACTTATGTCGGACAATGAAGACAATAATTCCTCCAAAACTATGTCCATTGCTGTTAATGTATTTGTTTATTTTGTTTTTTTACGAAACTTTGCGCATTTGTTTTAAAAAAAAGATTGATTTTTTTCCCCAATGGAACGCAAAAAGTGATTTAGATCAAAAAAAGATTGATTTTTTGTCCCAATAGAAAACGACATTACTTTGCTGTGCTTTGCTGAGAAAGAACCTAAAAAAAACACGACTAATAAAACCTTTGACAGCCCATCTGTGAGAGAGGAGGCTGGTGCTAAGTAAAACGGGTGATTGAAGCGCTCTTGCTTATGAACAAATAAATAAATAGTTGTCGCAACAGATCCGTAGGGAGCTTCTCACAACCATTCGTATTGTGTGAGTTGATCATTTTTGATACGAATGGAAGGGATCTACAATTTTATGCCGGGTCCAAACGGCTTATTGAGAAGCTCTTTCATGACAGTTATACTCTCGGATGTTTGTCACATGTTCGCGACAGGTGGCGCAGTGGAAAAAAAATCATAAGTTGGAATTTCAGTTGTTTTTTTGGGATTCAAACCTGGGACCCCTAGTTTAGTAGTCTACAGACTAACCACTTAGCCACTGCGCCCACGCTCTTGCTTAAGACCCATTATTTGTTTATTTTTGATATGTAAATCTTGCATCTGTTTTCCCTACGCAACGCATAGAAGAATAGGTATATTTGAGGTTAGATTGTTTCACGTGTTTGCTGTCATATTTTTTTTTTTTTTGTCGGAGGTTGTTACCAGAGACAAATGATACTGAGACCCCCAACTCACAATGCTCTTGCCGCTGGGCCCCTCAGTTTTTTTTCAAATTCGCCATTTTGTTTTCCTATTGGTGTTGTGTCAATTAAGAATCCGTGTGACATGCAAAAACATACAAAAAATACAAAAATAAATGTTGCCAACCTCGGCAACCGTGGGGAAATGTGCTAAAATTCGAGAATACCACCTTTTCACATTACTGAATGCCATTAGTTAGTAATTATATGTTGTAAAAAGGCGTATAATTTGATTTCTTTGGTTAATGAAACTAGCTAAATGAGATGTTCTATATTCAAGAAACTTATTATGACAAATATGGTTACGTATTTTCTGCTTTTGAATATCATTAACTTCGATTTCATGCGTAAATTTTTCTTAGAAAACTGAAGAAAATTTGCTCAAAATGTTTGCATTTTCCTTTAACCAATCTACATTGTTCATTTTTCATTAATATTTTAAGCAAATGTACACTTACCCATGAAAGAAAATATTATCCAAACGTAACGAATAATTTCAAATTTAACGGATAAAATTCTATGAACGCTGGCAGCAACTTTGCCCACAGCGGAAGTGACATATGCAAGGTGCGAGCGTGAGTCGGAATTTTTGAAGTTACGTGACATTTGTCAATACGAATTTCTATGTAACAATACAAGCGCACTTAGCATTTGCCACCCCGTAAAAATATAGCTTGTAGGCTAAGTAACGGGAAATCGGTCGGAGTTGGTGGTCTCAGTATTGTCTCTGGTTGTTACTATCCGATGGAGCACTCAGACACAACTACAGGTCCATTGTACTGCCAAACAGACACCTTACATTAATGTACTGTCATATTAGGAAAGCACCTTATAAGACAAGTAGGATATTGTTATTGTTATTAACTTTCTTTCCATAATTCAATAAAGAATTTCAACTACATATTTGCAGCTTATTAGTGGTAAAAAAAATGTTGTCGAATGATAAATAAAGAGTACTTTTCCAATACCAACGGCAAGTCTGTTCGCCAAATGAACATTTTAGCAAACTTTGAAAGCTTTTTTACGTCAACCAGTCAGCTGATACCATTTATTTTCAAGAGCAATTCTCCGACATTTGGCCACTATGTGAAGTATTTGTGGTGCGAAATTCTGCGTTTCGTGTTTTCTCCGTATATATTGATTATAAAACGATTGCTACTCCTATTACTTTGAATATGATGTGCAATTAAAATACGAACACAATCGACGGAACGTAAGGAGACTCATATTAATAAAAAAATCAACAAATTCGTACGAATTACCTTGGCATTTACCTATGGCTTTTGAGTTTAGATCGTTGTGTAATTCTGTATAATGGTTACCGCATCATTTCTTTCTCATTCTTGGAAAGGCTGAGTTAATATTTTTAAGTGATTGTTTTTGATATATAATTCATCCAAAAGCTGTACTTTGACGGTCAACTTTTGTATTTTTTTTTTTTTGGTTCTAACTAAATTCAATTGATTGTGCTTTGTGCGGTGCAGGGTGCCACTGCACTATATTCAAGGTCAGCCATTCGCCCATGTGCTTTGGCTTTTGTTGTTGCACTTCCTTTTCTTTTTCGCTTTGTTTACAATTTCATTCGGTTTGTTTTGTTCTTGACAAGTATGTATACATTAGTAGCAGGAATCCAGGAAGTGACACTAATAACTTTTGATGTAATCGCATTGAACAAGTGCCAATTTTAGATTGATGCAATTTATTTTTGTAGGCTATAAAATAAATGTGTTATAGGGGCATGCCTAGGGCTAGCTAGGGTCAGTAGTATCCATTCATTATTGGACCACTCGATGTGAAGAGCATAGGCACAAGATGCTGTCTGACAACACTCCATTGCTATAACACTTTGCTGATTAATTAAACTACTCGATAGGCGATGAGGAAAGCGATAAGTGTGGTAATAAGATCTAGTTGCGGCTCTACCGTGCTATAGCCTAAATTAGTGCGAGCTATGATTATAATAGGCACTGCTGGGCATTTTACGATAAAAAAAAAATTCAGTAAATCGGCGCAATTTTGGTGTGAAACTTTAAAACAATTTTCTATGCATTGGGGGTTGTAGCCACCCATGGCTTTCGACGAGATCCAGCTTCTTCTCATTTTCATGCGATGAGAAGAGTTGCATTCGTATAGACAGAAATCCCCCACATTGACTAATTGACATTAAAAGCCATTGCTCTATGTTTGTACGAATTACACAGTTTAATCACTCTCGGTCTTAAAAAAAATAAAACACCTATCACCTCTGACTTTAGATCTCGATTGGAGTTTGCCAGTCAGTTGAAAATACACAATAGCAATGGCGTCTACCTCGCTGTTAGGTAAAATAAGGATATTCAGCAATCGACATCCTATTATAAAGGGAATGCTATCCTATGCGGTGCTTTGGCCAACCAGCAGCGCGATACAGCAGGCTATCGAGGGATCGACTCTGGGTAAGGTAGTTCTTCACCTCACACCAATAACGCGCTAACAACATTTTCGACAGAAACCTTTGACTGGAAGCGCTGCTTGCGTTTTAGTATATACGGGGCAATTGTCGTGGCACCAACCCTCTATGGATGGGTGCGTTTGTCAAGCGCAATGTGGCCCACCACCAACCTCAGATCGGGCCTAATAAAAGTAAGTTAGTTATTTAAAATACTGGTTGATTCATATTACACAATTTTGCGACTATTTCCAGGCCTCTGTAGAACAGATATCCTACGGACCCTTTGCAATGGTAAGTTTTTTCGTCGGAATGAACTTGTTGGAGTTCAAAAGCCTTGGTGATGGGTTCGCCGAAACGAAGGAGAAATTCCTGCCGACATGGAAGGTAAAATTGTGTTAATATCAAACTGGAAGTGGTCTTCAACTCACATCCCTCCATTGCAGGTGGGAATATGCGTTTGGCCGGTTGTACAGACCATTAACTTTTCGCTGATACCTGAGGCAAACAGAGTTGTCTTTGTTAGCATTGTTAGTGTGATGTGGACTGTATTTCTAGCATACATGAAACAGCTGAAAGAAGATGAGCCAGTTGAATAAAACCCACCGAGTTTAGATTACTGTACATATGACATGTGAATAGGCGACAGAATTGTTGCCAATTGTACATAATGCATACCAATGAATTATCTATAAGTTTTATTGTATTAGGCAAACTTTAAACAATATAGAAGCATTTATTTTACGGCGAGTGATTTGTATTACATATTTATTTATTGCAATTGTCATAGTTAAAGGAAACAAAGATAATTTAGGCGTCTTTCTCGGCCTACGCCTACCTTTCTGTCGCAAAAACTACGCTGCAAAGCTTGTGCGAGTGTTCACCACTCTAGCTTGGCACAGTCGACGAGCAAGAGTAGCTACACCAATAAAACATGGGATATAGTACAACGTGTTGTAATGTTTCCATCGATTTTCAAGTAAACGAGTAAAAACAACTGTAATATTTGGACCCAGCTGTCTGTCGGAACGGAAAATTCTCCGATTTTATAGGATTCAGAGGATTTTTGCTTCGAGTTTTTCTTTCGGACAACTGCCAGTGTAGGGACAAAAGCATTCAAGCATTCAACTGTAGACAGAATGGCAGAAACAAAGGAGTACTCCATAAAAAGCAGATGGACCCACTGCCTTTTTTACATGCATCCAACCATAATTGTTTTTATTTGTTGCTAAAGCACTACCTACAATCTAACAGAACTTCCTCCAACGCGGTACTGTCGTTCCCGCTTGCAAACATGCCGCAGAGGCCCAGTTTGTAATGCCCTAATTTTTTAAAGCGCATATTTAGTCAGTGAAAGAAAATTCCATCGGCTTCTCGCCTGGCAGACAAAATAGGCATTTGGTGCCAAATTGATGACCCTTCCTTTGTTATTTTTTCCATCTTCATTAAAGGCAATTATAAGGCTTCGTACGACACCCCTCTATCTCACTTCCATATCGTCATTTGGCTTGTCCCAAAAACTATCCTTCGACTCCGATCTCTCAGTCTGCATGGCGCAGGTAGGGTATACAGATACACAGCATCATTTCCGCAGCTATGTCGTGCAAGTTGTAACAGCATAAATGACTAGTCAAGCAATTTATAAATAAAATTTGCGAGAACTTTTGCAAGCTCTTTAAATGTAAATAAATTCAAATTGAGATAGTTTCGCGCAGTACGAAAACGTCCCACTAGTCGACTGCATTTCGTTGCAAGTATTTTTGTTTATAAAAATCGTACGTACCTGCGCTAGGTACACTATTAGAACGTGATTAACTTTAAGTATGTGCGTGATGTAACAAACTTCATAAATACTAGTGGACAGGGTTGTGACTATGGAAATTTGAATTGCGGCCTTGATATTTTACCCTGCACCTGACATAGACGCAATGGCATTGGCAATCATCGTCCGAATTGCTTCCGTCAGATGAGTTTAAAAATACCCCATTCAAATGATAGTGAAACTGGCAGCAGCAGCAGCACGGGCAAATTGATTTCAGCTTTTTGTAATGCAACTATTGTGTAAGATTCGTTATGTTGCATGGGTGCTGGGGTGCATCCGTGCATTTGAAACAGATGTTTCGTTAAAATAATCATCTGGCGTACGATTTATAAGGGATTCTGGGAGATAATTGTGTATAAGTGGATATGAAGCTTCTCCTGTGACGCATTTCGTCAAACTAAACGTTTTTCAACCGTCGTGTGATGGTTATATGTGACATAGGATGTTCTATACAAAGAGTGTGAAATGTAACGTTTATCGTAAGTCGCATGCACAAGGATATGCAAGTTGTTTTGTTGGTGAGTCAACCATGAAAAAGGCATCCACTGCGTCCTTATTGGATATGTGTAACTAAAGAAATCTGTAGATCGAAAAGTAGCACAAGAAATAAAACACCGCACATCAAGTAATAAAAATAGGGAAGAAGTTTAATAAATATGACGTTTTGAAGAAATACACATTTGTACAGTGTTGCCTAGGTAAAGAGCATTGCCAGAGATAATTACAAATTTAAGTTTACCTACTTTACAGTAGTAACTCTTTTAAAACTGTGTCAATATCTAAGCCCACTGGCTTAACAATTAAATAAGTTATAGGTAAATTTTAGTTTTCGGTGGATGTAGGCGCCAAATATTCACCAAAAATGGACGTCTCTTGTGCTCGATCATAACAATATTATGAGCGTTGTTGGCATTTGCTTCGATGAACCTACATCTGACGGTCGCCGGTCTTCTTACGTGCACCGAAGATGCACCATTTCAATTTACAATGTTGCCAAGCATTTGCTCTAACAATATCAAGGCCGTATTACAAACACCATTTAATATTTGCCAACGCACTACGTGCACATTTAGTAGGTGTAGGAGGTGATAAGCAAACAGGTAGTAGAATGAATAGTTTAGTTAACAAAATAAAAGTATTAGCCACAAAGTATCCCATGGTGAGGGGCATGATATCGTACAGCCTTATTTGGCCAACGAGCAGCATAATCCAACAGACAATCGAGGGCAAAAGTTGGGGTAAGTACCCCATCCCAGTGAACTACAATTTTAAAGAGACGATGACCCTGTCCAGGTACCTATGACTGGTGGCGATGCCTGAGGTTCAGCCTGTATGGTGGATTCTTTGTAGCTCCGACGCTCTACGGCTGGGTGAAGATATCAACGGCAATGTGGCCTCAGACCTCATTGCGAACTGGTTTGATAAAAGCAGCCGTTGAACAAATTTCCTACACCCCAGCTGCCATGACGTGTTTCTTCTTCTTCATGAGCCTGCTCGAAATGAAGACAGTGCGAGAAGCCGCCACCGAAGTCGGAAACAAATTTCTACCAACCTATAAGGTAAGTGTTCATGCAATAAAGCTTTATATTGAAATTAAATCCAATTTTGTGGCAGGTGGCTCTGTGCGTATGGCCGGTACTGGCTACGATCAACTTCTCGCTGATCCCCGAACGGAATCGTGTGCCGTTCATAAGCATGTGCAGCCTGATGTGGACGATTTTCCTGGCGTACATGAAACACCTCGAGCACCGCAGCGAAGACCAAACAGGGAAACCAATTTCGCTTTAATCTACTGCTTTAAATATATATTTTTTTTATTTAAACTAAGTCGCGCTTATATTAAAACTAATAAATTTATAAACCTATGCGAAGTGGGAAATTCAGCCATTCATCTCGGATTCTGCGCACGGCATACATATATCTGCGTCTTCCTTTAAGGTCACTTCGCAGAACTCATTGTCGAATATTCCGGGACAGAGTTTCATTTCGTCGATTTGGGCAACCGCGTCAGAGAGGGCTTCTATTGAATTGATGTCGAACACAAGGCTGTCCTCGTTCAAAAGACGATTACCCAGGACAATTTTCGTCAGACCCTGATTGTTAATGGTTATCATCTTGGAAGTTCGGAGAGCACTCGGATCGACGTATGAGAAGAAAACTGAGCTGCGCTCCGGACAACGATGGACACCCCATAACGTGTTCGGTAAGACTACTTCGTAAATATCATCATACAGACTTTCGAAAAGTTCTTGTGAATCATGGACTTCGGAAATTTCTATGGATTCCAAATGTTCACCATTCATGGCTGAGGCACACTCGGTAGCTGTTGTTACCGTTGGGATCTTTTCAGCCCTCACTTCTTGTGTTTCTTCAACATCTTCTATTTCTAGGTGCTGCTCCTCATGCACCTCATGTAGCATAAAGTGTTCGTCTTTTTCTTTTGTGGGACTTACCTCTGCTCTCATCAATTCCTTGAGTTGCTCCACAGCAGCCGGTTCCAGTTTTGCTACTTTTTTGGTATTTTGTCCGCGTTTATAAGGGGGAACCTACAAGCATATAAAAGGACTCTTTTGAATAAATACGTCCAACAGATCCGTAAAGGACTACAGGTTTTTTTGTTTTTGGTACGATAAATTATTTGGTTTACTACTCATACATCAAGGTTTCGACAAGGAACGGCTTTCAACCGAAGCCGGGGCCTGCCGCGTTCAATCTTGTACAGCACTCCTTGCACCAAGTTGTCATAGGTGGTGGAGATGTCTTCCTCGAGAAAGTGTCGTTCACATACTTTATCATGAGCTTTGAATTTGCGATTTTTTGGAAGAACACTCATCCAGGCTTGGAAAGTTTCCTGGTCCTAGTTTGATAAGAAGGGATATCTTTAGCAAAAGAATGCGTTTTACAAGCAGCACATTATCGTTACCTTTGGGGCACAAAACATCCTTCGCTTGGCAATGCCTTTGCATATTTGATCGCATCCCGGCACGAAGCAGTTTCTCATTTTGTTACTTTTTGCGATTTGTAATACTTTTATAGTTCAAATTAAAGTGAGTTTTTAATAAAAGAGAAACATTCGGCCGCGCAGTTTGCTGTATTTGTTGATATAAAATTTTGTTGACAGCAGCTTTATTTGTCAAATCGTAACGCAACGTAAAACGTAATCGGCCTATATTTATGCAGTTGCTTTCAAACTTTACTCAGTGGAGTGCTGCCAAGCTGAATCAAATACTGGGCTGAAATAAAATTTAGGAGAAAAAAGAAGCATTTGGATAGCCCGTTAATGTAGAACGTCAATTAGATTTATCTGGACTAGGTACTACGAATTTTGTATTATCATGGTTTATTTTGGTTTTTGACACTTTGAAATGTCAACTGAGTATGTAGGTAGGATTCCCTTGACTAGATTTGTCGGCTACCCCTCCATAAACTTCAACTGAAAAAATAAACTATTACGCGTCACCAATCTAGCCCCATTAAAAGTGATATACATCAAGTAAGTCAGCAGTCAGTCACAGACTTATGAAACTAGAAATCCGAACATCCCCAATAGAGCCATCCTTTCACAGATCATCTTTTTGGGTCAGACGTCAAAAAAAACTTGTAAGATAACAAAGGTGATTTGTAATGGCCAAAAGTAGTATTTTGTTTAAATATTTTTTTAAAGCGCATAATTCCTATTACTTAAGCTTCTCGTATTTTAAATAATACATTTGATAAACATCATTTTTCAATTCTACAATGACTTTATAGTTACTTATAAACTTTTTAGTAATTTTTCAAAATAATTATGCTACAGCCATATAAAATCTGTTTTGTTTTCCTATAAGTTTTTTAGCTGTCATTTGGTTTTTTCTTCTTCTAATTTGACACTGACGTTGTCGCGAACTACGCTATGTCAACGTGATGACACGTTAGGTACTTCAGGTGACAAGTGAAATTTTAATGGCGACGTTCAAGTATGTAGTTTAGTAAGTCTGACAGCTCTCTCACTAAATGTATCTCGGTTTTAATTGGGGGAAATCGGTCATATGAGCAGCTATTTCCGTTGAGGTTTATGGATTTGTAGCCGACGAATCTAGTCAAGAAATTCGTGCTGAGTACTACGTTGACAGTTCGCGTATGTGGATGACGTAGAAAAAGTGACGTTCCCGACCAATCTAGTTTTTGCGTTCAGGTTTTAACTCATCAGGTTCTTGAATATGGCCGATGACGATCAACGTGAACAGTGCTGCCAGGCTCTTGTTTAATTTGCAACTACAATGTAAAAGTGATTACCAGAGACAAATGATACTATTGTATTGTCTCTGGTGATTACCACCTACCAGTTTACGGGATTCCTTGTGGAATAATTCATAGACTTAGTATTACCGCTAGTGCTCTGTCCGTTTTGTAGCAGTCTTGGGATGTGGTAGGCAGATTATCGTGTCTTTTTGTCCGTTTTTCAGGCCGTCAATAGTAGTAAAAAGGGGAAATAACTGCTTTGAGCCCACAACAGCAGGTCGGACATGGCGCTGTCATTTTCGATCTAACCCATTCCCAATGAAAACCACACATAAATTTATCACTATATCATTTTCATTGCATCCATTTTAAAAATTGTAAAGTTTTTTAAACAAAAATATACAGGACAAAATACGGCAAAGTAAAACTATCAAAATAATACTTAAAGATATAAAATAAAGTCACGGGCTACCAGTCCTATTGCCTTTATGATTTAGCGTCCACCTTCAGCGAAGCGAATTCTTTGCTAAGCAACTTCATGACATCGGCGTGCTTGAGATCGGGTTGCTTGTATTGCTTGTACTTCTCCTTGACAAACTTCGCAAAGCCAGTTGGCTCTTTAACGGGAGTTGCCACCACGTTACCCTCTTTGTCCTTCTTGTTGAGGTATATTTCAATAGCTCCATGGCAGTAGGAACACCTAATGTTGTCAACCTTCTTCGACTTGGAATGGGCATGCGACCTGGAATCGAAAAGGCATTGCATTCATGTTGGATACTGCGATTTGTTAGGCTTTACTTTGCGCCGCATAGAATGCACTTGTATGTGTACTTATACTCGATGTCGTACTGATGGCAAACGCCGATCTTTGGTAGTTCGGGAAAGATCTGATTTGCCTTGCGTGCCCAGGATTTCCATGTGGCGCCATGGCCTCCTTCTCCTGTGAAAATCCACGTCGCAGCATGGCACAGCTCATGCATAAGAGTGCAGCGCAACCGATCGGCACTGGTAAGGACCTTTTCGCTCAGCTCTATGCAACAGGTTCGTTCGCCCAGTCTGAAAGATGTCAATCAAGCAGAATGCAGGAGCTGACAAATATGCTCCGGCAGCTAACCCTACTCAGACTCACCTCTTCTTGTTCATACAACGGCCAGCCGTGTTAGTCAGTTTCTTGTTCCAGTGGATCGGAACGTCCAACTGCTGGTTGAAGCATTGGTGATTGTATATCTCATACAGCTTATTTGTCAATTCTTCTTTTTTCAGTCGGAAATTGTCCCTGTAATAGAGGGCGTCTGGATGGCAGAACGATCTCCCAACACAGACTACAAGGAGCAAAATTAATTACAGCACACTTATAGCTTTTCAATACCTACGATCTAATGACTTGAGGAAGCCATATTTGTCCTTCGGCGTAGCGCACAGGTTGCCAATAACATTTAGTTCCTTTGTGACAGACTGTGGGGTTTTCGGCTCTTCAGCTGAAAATTGTCGGCCGTCGCGCTTTGCTTTTGGTGTTTGAATCTTGAAAATTGGTTTGCCAAGCTTCACGGACTCAAGATATTTATTGAAAGGCTCGAACTTTGCGGGCATTCGTGCCCCAGAAATCGATACGCACTCATCATCTTTGTCAATGTTTTGCAATCGCTCTTTGGAAGAGTCGAAGGCTGGCATTACATTCTCATCGTCGTCATTATAATTCGCGGTGAACAGTTTTCGCTTTGTTTTGGTCCCTCCCCCTGGGGTGCATTCGATTTTGGGCTTGTCGCTCAACTTGCAACTATTGAGGATATCATCAAGGCGGCGGCTGGAGTTTTTATCTGCTGGGGAATCGTTAGTTTCAATGTGACAAGGAAATGATAGACTCACCGTTATTAGTCGGGGAAGACGCGTCATCCTTGGTCATGTCCATGTACACAAGGTCACTGTCTTTATTTGTTGACTTGACTGCCCTTGCGCGTCGCCGTGATACTGTGGGCTTTTTGTTATCTGCGTCATCTTCGTCCGATACGTTCCAAGACTCATCCGAGGCATTTTCACCCTCAGACTCGGTGTCACTGTCCACTATTGTCCGCCATCGGGGACGTACCGCTCTGCCACTTTTTGTGAGTACAGGAGAGACCTGTTTCTGTTGACCTATTTTGTCACGTTTCGCCTTTGTTACCTCAGTTTGTGGTGAGAGAACTTCGTCCATTTTTCGTGGTCGGCGCAAAATTGTTGCGGCTGTTGGCTCTTTAAAAACAGTTTCAGATGTGAATGGCAGTCGTGTAGAGTCCAAATCTTGTGGAATGTTTCTCCGAACTGTCACATGGCGAAGAGTTAGAAAGATGATCAAGAAAAATCAAGGCATACTTACAAATGGAAAAATCATCAAGAGCGCTCTCGTTCTTTGATTCGGATTCGTGTTCCCTTGGGCTTTGACTAGTTGGTGGTTCCAAATTGCATTCATTTGCCCTTGGAAGCTGTCTTATTTTGGCAGGGCCGACGTCTTTTTTGAGGGAACGCATAACTTCTGGTGTCTTCCATGTGTTGCCATACAGTTCGTTGAGCAGGCGTTGGGCGCTCTCCAAGAAACCGTCTGGTGATGTATTCGGCTTTTCCGGTGATTTTGGGGGAATATCCCGCTCGGGAGGCGAGTGTGGGATGTCTTCCAGTGCATTCGGTTGGCTTTTGGCTTTTTGGGCGCTACTCTGCGGTTTTTCATTTGAAGAGTTCGCCTCTGACTTGCTATTGAATGGGGATGAACTTGTTGAAGTGTACGACCCTTCCGTAGAGGTGGACTCCTCCATTTGCTGTGAGACCTGTATCTTTATGTTAATTTTGGCAGAAATGTTGATCTGGAACTGAGTGTCTTGCACACTCGTTGTAGATGAGTCCTTTGACGTTAGTTGTGATAGAGAAACGCTTGGCCTTAGTGCGCCTTCTGCAGCTGATTCTGCTTTGGTCTGGTCGGGCTCTTCTTCGTTGCTTTGATGCTCTTGCTCTTCCTCTGAGGTTTCGGCAATCGTCAGGGAGTCGTCCGGAATTGAATCACTTGACTTGTGTACACTGGCGTCAAGAAGTTGGTTCGCCACAACCATCACGGGAGCATAATGCGGTACATCTTGCATGGACTCGCTCAAGTTTGTCATATCCTCGGTGTCGTCCAAGGCCAGCCTTCTATTTGAAGCGTCCTTTGGCGTTTCACCGGACATCCCGTCAGTGGTTTCCTTCTCTGGCGTCATGGATTCAGTATCAGCAGTTGCTATTCGAACGGCTGTCCCAGCACTCCGTGAATCATTATCAACAGTCATCGGCTCCGTGTCTGCGGTGGCAATTGCCTTTTGTCTGTTTTCGTATTCCTGAGCCTGGCTGCTTGATGAATCAAGTGGGAGACCATAGTTTCGACGTACATCACGTAAAAACGCGGCCATTCGGTCAGCTTTAATTAAAACCGAGGTCTGAGAAAGCCCAACGCCATTGGCAACAGAGTTTGACACATTAACCTCGTGCTCATCCTCAGAAGTGTCTGATAGGGAAATGATACTTTCTTCACTTTTACTGGAAGATGATGAGATAGATACCAGTACCTCTGGGCCCTTCTTACACTTCGACCGCAACAAATCAGAAAATCTTTGTCCGCCGCGCATTTTTTGACTTTCTGTTGACACGATTTGACTGAGCTCATGAGGGCTTTCCTCTCGGATAGGAGCTCCTGCGACGGCCAACGAGCTGACTCGTGAAGACAGTATTTCAATTACATCGTCCAGATCGGGCTGCGCTCCAGTGTTTTCCAGAACACTCACTATCAGTGGTTCCATATCCAATGACTTTTCAAGATTCTGCTCAACCTCAGAGCAGTGCGTCGCATCTGTGTCGTTTAAGGTGTTCCTCTTTGTTGCCGTATTGCCATCACTGGGAGAAGAGTCCGTACGCAAGAGCAGATTCTGAGGCTGTTCCTTTTCGCCATCGGATTCATCATCGGTGAGAAGTTCACTTAACAGGTTTCGACTTACGTTGGACTGCATGGCTTGCTCTCTAGCCTGCTCGTGCTGTGCTTTGGCTTCTTCCTGTCTCTTTTTGTTAGATGAAAGCGTGAGTTTGGAAAATTCTATGAAAATGATCGGAGAGACGCCAGTTAGATAAACGGTCTTTGCAGTCAGTTGAAATCTACTTACTTTCTCTGAATTTAGGTCTGCACTTTGTCGGATCAACCGAATGCACAAGTTTGTAATTGCTGTCCATATAATAAAAGAAAATAAATAAAATTGTTGCAATTTGTAAAACAAGCTTGTGAAGAAGGTATTTCAATTTTTGTACTATCGTCAAAACAAAACGGTTGCTGTCGCAAGTCTCCCTGAATGTAATAGATTACAATATCGTATACTAGGTAACAGGGGCTCTCAAAGAATAAATTCATCAGGTACTAGATTCTTGGTAACATTAGGTAGGTACATCTAGGAACCAAGGGCAATTTTGGAAATACAAGACAAAGATAAAAATATTGAAATAGGTGTTCCAAAATGACTCAGAACAATGAAAATAATGAAAAATAATAAAAACAAAATATTCCGTATGATATTAATGGAAATGACAGATTGCCAAAATATTTGCTAAATCATAAAATCACATCAACAGGAGTGGCAAACTAAAAAATAACGCTTAAAATCACATAACTAAAATATTATGCTAAAACTAGCATCTTACTTTTAAAATGTACTAGCACAACATTTGTAAGTCTAACGACATAACATCTCTGAGCAAGGTTAATTTGTATAAAATTATTTTGACATTTCTTTGACAATCCAATTCGAGATATACTTTTTATCGTGCTTGTGGACGCGAAGTTTTTATTTTAAATTAAAATTCCGGAATATTAGTTAAATAAAAAGATGGGACGTCGCTCTATCAATACCACTAAAAGTGGTAAATACATGAATCCAACGGATCAAGCGAGTAAGTGCTTAAGGTTTCCTTTAGACTGCAAGTTTTTAAAAACTACCTTCTCGTCCTACAGGAAAGGAGGCCCGCAAAAAGGAGCTGAAGAAAAACAAACGCCAGCGGCAAATGGTCCGTGCCGCTGTGCTAAAAAACAAAGACCCCGGACAGATTCTAGAGGAAATGGAAAAAATCGACGAAATGGGTAAGTTAGCTCAATAAATCAAGTGATACTGTCTGACTTTACGCTTTCGCCAGAATACAATGTCCTGCAGCCATCGCCTTTGAATGAGAAAGTTCTACGTGACAAGCGAAAGAAGCTCAAGGAAACCTTTGACCGTGTTATGCGCCTCTATGTAAGTCAAATGCAGTTGCTCCTTGTTTGATTGCTACAATTTATTAACAAACAGCACACTGACGACCCCGAACATTGGGCCGAGCTTAAGCGTAAGGAGGTGGACTATGAGAAGAAACGTCTTAAAAAGCAGCAGTACTATGAGAGCGTTAAGCACGCACAAAGCGTTCAAATCGATGAGATTCCCCTTCCGGCGCAAGTAAGTTGAAGTTCTTTTTATAAATTTCCTAATTATGACTTTGGTTTGCAGGTAAATGCCACTGTGGGTGTCATGCCGTTCCCTGGGCCGCCAAACCGGTTGCCACCACCTCCAGCTGCTCTGTCCCTCCCACCATTTGCTCCAGGTGCACCTCCAGGGACCCTACGAAAACCAAGTGAAATGCAACAAAAGCCCGAGGAAAAACCTGCCGACACAAAGAAACTGGAGCCACCTGGCGTGCCGCCCGGTCCGCCGCCAGATCTCTTCGAAATGTCCGATCTCGACACCGATGCCGAGGATGACGAACCGCTGCAGAGGGAACCGAGCAAAAAGTCACGAACAGATCCAGCCAAGGGCAAGGACGGAGAAGATATTCCCAAGCCAAACGCACTCCAGCAACGCATGCTGGCTATTTCGGGCCAAAATATAGACGAGTTCATGAAGGAAATGGAGAACGTGCATAAAAAGAAAGAAAAGGAGCGTGCGGCCGAACGAAAAGGAAGCGAAAGTGACACCAAAGATGACTCGGAAGAAGAATCTGACGACAGTTCGGAAGACGACAGCGACTCAAGTCTATCGAAATCAGATGATGCTGCGCCCGATACTTCTCATGTGGCCATACCTCTTCCTCCAGCATTACCTGCAGCTATTCCGGCTCCTCCAATGACACTACCCAGTGGTCCGCCGCTGCCACCACCGGCTGGCCTACCCCCCCCAATGATGTTCAGACCACCGCCCTTGCGTCCGGGTATGCCACCCAACTTTGGCATCCGTATGCCACCTGGCCCACCCCCAGGTCGTCCTTCTCTTGGTGGCATGCCCCCTAGAATGAATATTCGAATGCCACCTGGACCACCACCAGGCCTGCCGCCACGCATGATGCACGCAAAGAATCAGCCTCACAAGGACACGAAGGGTGTTACGACAATCACAGCCAAACCCCAAATCAGGTAAGCGAATTGCTTCCATGTCGTGGTTGTTAATCAAGTCTTTCTTTTGTTGTAGAAATCTGAGCGCGGATGTGACCCGGTTTGTTCCATCTGCGTTGCGAGTGAAGCGCGAGGACAACAAGAGGCCCAGCAATAGAACAAAGCATTACACTCAGGAACCTAAGCCAGTATCGGAGCTGAACAAGGGGGCTACAAAGGACGATGCCTATATGCAGTTTATGAATGAAATGCAGGGACTGCTGTAGACTTTAATGAGTGTGACTACAATAAGAGAACTGAATATAAAATAAAGTGCACAGTAGAGGCAGCCGTTTGCCAAGGAACTCTGTACTAGTCGAACGGCTGTTCTGTGCTATTGGATAAGTGGATTGTTTTAATAAATAAACATTGCAAGGTCAGCTTTTCAAAGCTACGGCGTTTGGTATTGATTATTAGATGAACTGACCTTAGGTTGTTTAAGTTGTTGACTTTGCTGGGCTGGAAGCTTAGCGGTAACGAAAATCTGAGTCTTCATCACCCACCCACACATATGAGCGTTCATTTCGAATTTTGTGGCCATACTGCACCCGTAGCTCGATTTTTTCCTCCTTTTTCTCAATCCAGCGGTAGATTGAAAATTATCTCAATAAGAGTAAAAGTCCTGCGACGTGAGATGGTTTATTCAGAACTAATGTGCGCCCTGATACATGAATGGATGAATGAATGTGGCGATATGAACCGTAGTTAGCTTCTCAGCCAGCACAGAATGAAATCTAAAACAGGAAAAGCTGAAATGCAATCGTAAGAATGAGGTTAACTATTATTACCAAACCAATCTTTCACCATAAACCTCGTACAAGAACTGATATGAAATTCTAGTTATTATTTGCCGTTCATTTAATTTCTTTTATACAAGCCAGTTGAATAAAAAATAATATAGGCAGTGTAGGTATGCTCATCGTCTCTTAACAGCGCAAATTCCACCGCAAATTGCTCATTTAGTTGATCTGCTATTCAGATTCAGACTGCTTTTCCCCCTGATCCGCCGAGTTTCGAAATAAGCACCCTCACCGGAATCCTTCTCGCAGCAACTTTGTTGTGTATGTATTTTACCTCCACCTACTTGCAAAGGGGTCGGCAGAATCGCACAAAGTAACAACCACGAACTCTTTCATTGGCGTGATAAGAGGTTTATGGATATAAAATCGCTTTAGTCGTCCCTTCGTTGTTCAAGGGGTTTCTCATTCCAAGTAAACAAAAATTGAAAGTTTTTACTTTTGCAATCATTCTTGCTCCCTGAAATATGAAAAACAAAATGCATAAAAAAATCTCTGGCATTTTCCCTTCTGCTGGCGCACTTTTATCTATTTGTTTCAATCTCCTGTATATCCTGCATATGGAGGGAAAGCTTTCAGCAAAACAATCGGTTTCCTTTCACAGTGCTTCCCCTTGGCAAACACTATATATCCTTTCGACATCTCTTTGAAATGGATTTTATTTTTCGTCCGTCTACAAAAGGACTACAGCATGAAGTTTCTACTGGCTTATGGAATAGTTTTTTAATTCGGTTACAAAGCACTCGTTTTAAAATTGCTTCATAGTGCATCAAGGAGGAATATTTTCCTCTGACTTTGATTGCCTTTATGAAGATGTAAATTATAAACAGTTCCAAAGCCTGTGCATGTGAAGTTAGGTAGAAGTATCTTTTACTGAATTTTGTGCAGCCCCTCAGGCGCTAGTCTCAAATTTTGTCAACAAGAGTCCCATGGGAAAAATGCGCAACACCTTTGCTGGAGATGTTTTAGCAGTTTTCCCTTTTCTTAAATGTTATCTGTCATGAAAATATCTGAACAGAAGCCTTTGTAAGCTATACGCAGCACAACTCTTAAGCAAGCCAAAGGATGCCTGCCATAACTATGATTGCCTTGAGGATGGAAATAAGGGAATTCAAGAAATTTCTTTGCTTCAAAAGGCGCATTGTAGATTCAAACCTCGACAAAGTCGCATTGCATGTAACACAATGAAGTGGATTCAAGCTATTAAAGATATTTATTTCATATTCTTGTATGCGCTTTGTTGCAGGCTTTAGGTTTAAATTATAATATAAAACTATCTTCTAGCAGCGCTCGTCCTAGCTACGGGCAACCGTTTTTACTATACTACAAGTTATAGGAGGTGGCGCAAAAGATGTCACCCGAAGCTGTATTTTTTTTTTGTGAATGAAAAACGTTGATTCTGCTTTTGGATTGTGGGTTTTTAATGTTCTAATTGTTTTTCTACGAGCCCAAACGCAAAATAGTTGGCCTAGTATTGTATTTTTTATCACATACATTTTCAAATGCGTTATTATTATGCATAATTAATAAAAATTTGATTCTTTTTTCTATTATCCATGAACATGTGTTCTTTACAAAGCAATCAATAAGTTAAAACAGTTAACAGTTAATAATAATTGGCCCGTTAGTTTTTTGCCGCAAAATAGTTGGCCTAAGCTGGATAATGTCTTTGTCTCTTAACATTTACCGTTTATTGTTGCGTTATTTAAGTGCGGATGTCTCAAGTCAGGCGTTCACTGATTGCAGTCGCAATCAAAGTTCACTATGGCGCGTGGCAAGTGTTTATCGGAAGACGAACGTAATTTAATAATAAAAGCGTACAAAAAAAACGTTTCGGCATATAACATCGCAAGATATTTGGAAATATCGAGGTCTTCAGTTCGAAACATTATTAATTTATTCAAGAAGACTGGAAATGTGAAACCACTGAAGAAAACTGGAAGACCATCAATTGCTAACGATCGTAACAGAAGGGCTTTAAGAAAAATTCCCAAGAAAGATCGTCGTGCTACAACGGCAAATATCACCTTAGAGTGGAAAAATGTGATTAAAAAGCAAGTTTCAAGAGACACCTGCATTCGAGAAATGAAGAAAATGGGATACAAATTTTATGCAGTAATTTTTTACCAAATTGTTTTTGTTTTATTAACTTAGAAAATTGTTTCTTCTAAAAAACCGTCACTTAAGGCAAAATATAAACCACTTTTAACTCCTTTGCAAAAAAAGAAGCGCTTAAGATGGACTCGCGATCATCAAAACTGGACCCTAGAGCAATGGAGGAGTGTAATATGGAGCGATAAGTCTCGATTCGAACTTTTTGTTGGAGACTCACGATCAAGAGTTTTAAGAACGCCAGCTGAAGCATTTCACCCAGACTGCTTTAGACGAAAAACTAAATTTACCGCTTCAGTAATGGTATGGGGATGTATGTCAGCTCAAGGAGTAGGTGACCTTCGCTTCATCGATGGTACTGTGAATGCCAGTAGGTATGAAGACATCCTAGAGCACCAACTTTTACCTTCGATTCCGAGGCTGCAAACAGAAGATGGCAGTTTTACATTTCAGCAAGATGGCATCATGTCATACAGCCAAGCAAAATATGAGCTGGCTTCGAGAACACACAATTCCAGTTATAACGTGGCCTCCAAATAGCCCGGATCTGTCTCCAATTGAGACTTTGTGGGGAAAAATGAAAAAAAGAATTAAGAATACATCCGACTAAAAACTTGAATGAATTGAAGGAAAAGATCCAAAAAGTTTGGAATGGCATAACTCCTGAATACTGCTTTAATTTAGTGGAAACTCTTCCAAGTCGAATTACAGCCGTTATTAAAAACAAAGGTGACGTCACTCAGTGGTAAAAGACAGTTATTTTTGTATTAGGCCAACTTTTTTGCGTCGATAAAAGAGTGGGTCAACTATTTTGCGTTATATGAGTTACAATAATTTCGTTTATTTAATCATTAAATGAGATGTTATTATTTTATGAAGAATTATCTTTAAATGTATATTATGTCTAACACTTTCACAATATCGAAATAAATTTGAGTTTGTTTGTTTACCTTGGAGTGCCAATCTTTTTTTTTTCGAATTTCATAAGACGGAAAGAAAACGGGCCAACTATTTTGCGTTTGGGTCGTATTAAGTCGAGGAAATGATGTCGGGTAAATGGACACAAAAAATGGATAAGCATTCAACTTCCGGCGCTAAGTCCTAACACTTTTTCTATTGGAGGGCTTCAAGAGTCTAAAGCTTGTTGACGTAGACTCGCGACTTCAAAAATCCACAAAAACATGCCTGAAATGGTTAAGTCAGGCGATCTTGCCGATTAGTGCAAATCGCCAAAAGGAGATATTTGGCTTGAGCATATGTTAAACACGCTAATGCACTCTCTGCACTTTGTATAATTAAGCATCTTGAGGTCTTTCACCAAAATTCCCTGTAAAGACCGCCGATTGATGCCCAATTGGGAGGAACGTCGTCTAGTCGATACTCCGGGGTCCTCGACATCTTCAGCAACAGCTGCTATATATTCTTAGCAGAACAGCTGATTTAATACCGGCCAGACCTGGCAGCATCTCGTGTTGCCCCATACTCATCTAGGCGAGCGGCGAAACGTCGTAGGATTTGCCCAGATGTTGTCGGAAGACCGGAAAATCTGCAGCAACACCACCGATGAATTATTACACTAACGAATCGAATTGAGTTCTTTAGGAGTATAGCAATGGCAGCATTCAAGAATCTAGTTATCTTAAGTCGACTAGATTGGTCTGGATGAGATATAACCTGAACGCAAAAACTAGATTGGTCGGGAACGTCACTTTTTCTACGTCATCCATATACGAACTGTCAACTTAGTACTCAGTCACGAATTTCTTGACTAGATTCGTCGGCTACCCCTGTATAAACGTCAGATGAAACAGCTGCTCACATGACCGATTTCGACCAATGAAAACCGAGATTCACTTAGTGAGAGAGCTGTCAGACTTACTAAACTAGATACTTCAACGTCCCTAATTCATATTTAGTGTATATTTTGGGTCTGTTTATTTCACAAAAATGTCAAACTAGAATTGACATTTGCGCCCTTTGCAAAACTTCTAACATCTTTCGAAAGGGTGATGAGTTTTTGCGCCATCTTGTGCAAATAGATGGTAGGGCAGTAGATCTATTCGGTATCCCGCTCGTGCATTATCTCATATATAATAACCACGCAAAATATACCAACTAGTGCTTAATACGAATTCGAAATTACTTTCCGACGAGTCATAAAGCGTTTCACTACAATTATTACCTTTTCCCATGTCTCTTTCTGCTTCCACTTCCTGTCGCTTTTACATATAACCGGAGATCGCGATTAGTGCCCTAAAAAATACCTAGATCTAGATCAACATTGAAATTGAAATTAGTTGAATTGGATTCCGTTATTTGTACTCCGCGTTCTATTCATATGTTGTTATGTACACACTTTCTTTTGGTTCGGCTGTTTTTGGTTTCCAATTCATTTCTCTTTAAATGTAATAACATACAAATTTATCTTCAATTTTGCTGCAGTCAAAATTGATAAAATACTGCAACGCTGGTCTATCGATTTGCAAAATGTCCTTCGCTCTGCAACTATATAGAATATGATAATGTGTCTCGCAAAGCATCGATTCTTATAATACCACTTTTCGCCGTACCAACATAATCTCATATGAGTGTGAGCCAGCAGCCACAGCATCCTTGAAATCGTTTCTCAACCCCCTAGGAATATCCTTCTAAGCACTAGAGCGTACACCTAACTAAACTAAAGTAGGTCACCAAAAATAATCACATATTATTAGAGATGCTGTCATATTTATATTCCATCACATTGTAAAGTACTCTTGAGCGATGAAACATTAATGTGTCAACAGTTTTTCTTAATCAGATTCATTTCTGTCCTCAAAGTTGTTTGTTCTTCCGTATTCAGCGGGGATACGCTTTTCACGTGTTAGTGCAATGAAATGTTTGCTTTTGATATACATACTCTGAGAAATGTTTACTTTTATGTCGCAACTAGGGTTGCCAGATCTGAAAAATTAGCTGGCGGGACATTTTAGCATTTTAAGCGAAAAAATCGTTTTTATTTTGGTTTTAATTTTATTTGTTGTAATAAATAATATTTGGTTTAAGTAAAAGTCTTTTAATTCATATTTGTACATTTGTTATGGCTAAATTTTTGAGTTCGGAGACCCAGACCACTGAACTATCATCATCAGATTAAGGCGCACTTAACACTTTGTAATCTATGATTACAGCTAACTAGTACTAGCGCTATAATTTCAATTTATTAGTAATTTAATTTATCTTTATTTAATATTGAAGTAATATTAGGACAACAATTTGAAAGGCGGCACATTTTACGGGACACTTTTCATTGCGGGACACTTTATAGCGGGACAGTCACGCACTGAGCGGGACGTCTGGCATCCCTAATCGCAACTGCAGTTATTGCAATCGCTTGTTGTGTCATTGTGTCTGTTAGGATGTAAAAATTGCTCGTTTCCTTGGGGGAAAGAAATGCACGACCAAGTTTCAAATTTAGTTAAGTATGGTAAAGTAACACAGAAGATATCAAGTTTTCATTTGGAGATGTACCTACGATTTTGATGCCCTTAGATTCAGCGTACTATTTTGTGAATTTTGTTCAGCTTTATATCTTTAAAAAAGTGGCCAAAATTTCAAAAAAAAACAACAACAGCTTAAGCCACTAGAGTCAATTGAGTAAAAAAACTTTCAACTGCTCTACTGAACAATGAGTACCTAAAACAGACTTGAGACGTTGCAGAGGTGCCTTGTGACCACAGATTTATTGCAAAATGTAACTTTTTCTCTGTTTTGTATACAGACTAGTCGTCTAAAAACGTAACACACTTCAAAGTTTGACAATTGGCAAAGGTTTGACAGTGTAAATCTCGCTAAGAAATCGAGATTCGCAAACTGCCCTGGCTCTGAAACAAGTGCTTTCAAGCCACCAATGGCCATGAAATCTGACAGCCAGCTGATTTCGAGAGCAGAAAACTGCTCTGAATCTAAAAAAGTGTTTTTCCGTTCCAATAGAAAATGACATAAAATGTTGTGGGTCATACGGCTTGGACGTAAATGGCGTATGACGATGATAGCTTGGATGAAACGTCAACTGAAACAGCTGTTCATCTGACCAATCCAAGCCAATCGAAACTGATGTCGTTTTCCATTGGGACCACAAGATATTTTATTTTTTGATTTATGCATCTGGCATTTTCATAGATTACTACAGTAACTTTTACTAAGAGTAACTTTTTCGTTAGTGTCTCTCTCTGTGAGAGAATTTATCCCTGGCGCTGCCATTTTGACAGTCTTTTCCATTATTACTACAAAAATAAAGGAACAGCCCAGATGTATCTCAATTGAGATCATAAACTAAACTAATGTGGTATACGATTGGGCTTCTTCAGATTTGCTCTCAGATTTCGTGTGTCTCTCTTTTTTGTGTTTATATAAGTGCAGTTCGAATATGTGAAGCCTTCGACACTTTTCTAAGCATTTTGCATTCACTGGTTAAATTTTATATTAAAACATTCGAAGTTTGCGCCCAAATTGATTTCTAAACATTCGTATATATATAATTAACAAAAATAGATCCTCCCGATGCAATGCATTTCTTTGCAGTTGAAAATGTTCACGAAAATGTACTAGTTGGCAAACTCAAACGTACTTGTATTGGTAAATCTGAAGCAAATCTGGGAAAAAATCCAGATTCGCAAAAGCGCTCTGAAATCTGAAAAAGATTGCTTTTTTTGTACCAAACGAACATAAAAATTGCATGGAGAGCGCCCAATCGAATACCGCTTAAGTATTAAATAGACCGTCAGCTCAGCCAACTTAAGAGAAACTGTCTACAAGATGTTTTCCTATTACCCATTGCCTGGCCAATGAGATGACCCTTCGTGTGTCGTGTGTGCAACTGGTGGCGGCGTTCAAGATTGCTCTAAGGTGCTGCCAAGTCGTGCTGACTTCGCAAAGGAGCTTCTCAAACAGCCGTTCGGTTCCGTCATAAAATTGTAGGTCCCCTCCATTCGTCACAAGAATAGAAACTCACACAAAACGCTTTATTAGGCGTTTTTCTTTTTTAGTTCAGAGCTGAGCTACTGAACTGAGTTCGAGCATCACGAGCGCGCTCTAAACCGAGCTCGCTCAGATCATTTTTCAACTATTTTGGTTACCCTGTTTTATTCATCAAATGTGACTGTAAGGGTCGTTTGCTGATACGACTCATACCGAATTTAAGTGCGACATATACTGTTAAGTGACAGTTTATGCCCTGAAAAAAGTAGCCCATATTAATATTTAAGTAGAACTTAAATCGTTAAGAGTCGTATGAGCAAACGGCCCTAAGTGGGTTAGCTTAGCTTTTTACTCAGCCTGCTCAGTCAATTTATTCTGAGCTCGTAGAGAGCGCTCCGTTAATGCTCTGACCGAAAAAAGAAACACGAACTTTTTGTATAACCGTTCAGGTTCTGTTCTGAACTAAAAAGAAAAAAGCACCTATTGCGAAAAGCTGGGCCAAAAGGGTAGCCCAATCCAAGCTTAAACTTTATGTTTATTTATTTTTGACACGGATCAGACGCGAGCCCTTTCATTAAAGCTTACTTTACCACAAAACATTGACTAGAAAATTAGCGTCTAAGCAATATTCGTTTATCTTTTTGAAAGTCATAAACAACTTTCAAATCACATAAAATCATCAGAAAACGAAGTTTGTGGCAAAATGTCATATCCGTGCTTCGTCACAGGAAAAAAACATGTCCTCCATGAAATGATTGCCACCTTAACATTTATCAATCAAAAGCAAAAAATCTAAACGACAATTGACAGTAAATCTTGTGCCTCCGACGACACGCTTCCGATATAAATACCAGTTAATCCTGTAATTATTTTAAGCGATGTGATTAGCGTAAACAGCAAATACGCCACAAAAACCAACTCCTTCCTTGTGAAAGTCCCTCGCAAATTCATGCCATGGGATTCAAATGGATTTCGAATATAAATAACATCCATGGTTGGCGATATACATCTTAATGGCTTAGAATTTATCATGGGTTAACCGTTTTCCTTGGAAGCCCTAATGCCTCGCATTTACTTTTCATGCGAATTCCCTTTCATGAAAATGAAAAAAAAAAAAAAAACTGTATCTGATGAGGAATGAGCCTACAAAAGTGCGTGTGAATGAAGCATAAAAGTTACGATTGGGTCAGCAATAAATCTTGTTCCGCTGAACTAACATTGCAAAACTGTGCGAGCATATACGAGTACACCGCCGAAGGTCGCCATATTATAAATTGAGATATTCCATCCGAATTTTGAATTTTACGCCTCACATTTCTGTATGGTTATGGATTAGGAAAACGAAAACACTTAATGAAGTGAAGTTCATGAACAATTTCCATCTACAGCAAAGTTTCATTGTATCGACACAAAACACGACGAGACGAATATCCCAAAGCAATTATCACAAACAGCTTGTGTGATAAAATAGAAGAGGGAAACCATTTACTCAGTTCGATGCGCCCCACAATATGTGGTGGGAGGCAGTTTCAAAGTTCATTTTCATAATTTAGTTGCTCTGAGTTCCCAAGTTGTACGGTTTCTATGTGTTTCCATTGTCCTTGTGTGTCATGGCTGAGATGAACAAGTGATTATTATCAGTTCAATGCGCGATGGGAATATGAATTGTGATATCTGCTCTTTGTGCTGCGGTGACAGTTGAAGGAGTCTGTGCCTTGGTAAGTAAGATGGAAATTCATTTGTAAATATAATCACGTAGCAATGGTGCATAGAGAGCGTTTCGAGACAAAGGTGTTTCTTGTTGAAGACACTTTGTGATGGACAATCTATTACCTTGATACATATTAATGGAGTTTCTGGTCACTAAGCACAGAATATCCACGAGAAATATGCCGATAAAAGTCAAACTTGAAACGTACCTATGGAGGGAGTGCATTGGAATCACAAATTTTGCACATTCTCGATGAGGCAAAGGTAAAACGGCGAATATTAGGGACCGTACATAAGTGACACCAACACTATCATTAAGTCTAATTGCTCCTTCACAACACAAACACAAGCTCGGTACGTTGACAAAACGTTAATGGCCACTTAAGAGTAAGGGACGATTCGGACTGAGGATTATTTTCTATTTGACAATCGAAAAGGGATGGAGAAGTAAAAGATGATCAGAGAAAATGTTGTAAGTGGATTAGGAGGAGAAACTGGCTTAAGTGCCGAATGGAAACGCGGCGAATGGAATGCGTGCAATAAACGATGATAACTGGATAAAAGTTGGCGACAACATAAATAGCTCTTGTGTATCCTGACAGCGAATATTAAATATTGTGTGTTGAAAAGTTCGTGCCGTCTACTTTTATGGGAGCGATATTTAAGCACATATCAAAATGTTTTTCGAGACAGGTTCACTACACTTCATGCAGTGTAGTGAACCTGATTTCAGAATTTGCTCTTAGATCTCCGATTTTTCGTTCCCAATGGAACATAAAATTAGATTATTCTTTTACAAGACAGCTTTAATTGTAATTTGTGTTTTTAAAAGTACAATTGAATAAATTGCATTTACATAAAAATTGCAGCGGAAAAATGTAAATTTGTCTTCTTTCCTTTCCACAAACTCGTTTAAAAACGTAAAAAAAAACACACTTTGAAGTTTGACAAATAATGTCAAATGTTTTGGTGTTAGTCGTTTGCTTTGTTTTTGCGGCCGATTGAACGTGAAAATTGACAGCAGCTGATATCGAGAGCAGACAAATTCTGCCCCAATGGAAATCGACATTGGGGACGTTCTGTACGTAAGTCTGACATCTCTCTCACTAGATGTAGGTATCTCGGTTTTGATTGGGGGAAATCGCTCATATGAGCAGCTGTTTCAGTTGACGTCTATGGAGGGGTAGCCGACGAATCTAGTCGTGACTTTCGCGTTGACAGTTCGCGTATATGGATGACGTAGGAAAAGTGACGTTCCCAACCAATCTAGTTTTTGCATTCAGTGCCGTCTGACTGAAAGAGACAGCACTAGCTAATACGCAAAAATAAGTGACACGTGTTTTGGTCAGCCATCTTGTTCATATGGTAGGAATTATGGAAAAGCCCTGAATGTTGCTATTTTTATAGCGATGGCCGACAGAATTTTGCTTTCCCACAAAAAAAAAATGGCCGACGGAAGTGGTGAACGGACAATTATTTTTTTACTTTGTGTAATTGATTGATGAATTGTTGGTTTTGTTTACTAACACTAATTACCTATTAGAAATGTTTTCCAGTGATTGCAGAAATGTTGGTTGCCGGAACTTGTCTTTATTTCCATTTTACGTATCTATAATAACGAAATAATGTCGAAAATCGACCATAACTTTTATAAGAATATCCAGACTTAATTGTAAATTTCACGCGCAGGTCCCTTTATATTAGATATTTTACTCTCCTTGTGACACACAAAAGAGTCTTGCAATAACACATTAAGACAAAAATAAAAAGGAACACAGCAGCGTTGCCGCTAATTTTTTTTTAAATGAAAAGAGACCCGAGCTGAAAAAATTACTCCCGCATAAAATACTTATAATACAAAAACACATATATTTATGATAAACAAATATAAATGGCAAAAAAGATGAAATTGAGAAAATACTTTAACAATTTCGTTTGATCAAAAATGCGTTAAGAGAAAATATTCAACTACTTTTGGACGGACTATAACACTTTATTAATAAATAAGTGTTCGTCTTGATCACTGGGAACATGTCCCTGGTCTAAGACAATCCAAGCGATTAATTAAGCCTTACTCCTATAAGGGAATCCTTAGGCTCAGTAAGGATAACATAAGAAAGCTAACGGGCTTCCTCACAGGTCATTGCGGCCTTAGATATCACCTCAACAAAATGAACCTTTGTCCGGAAACAGAATGCAGATTCTGTCTGGAGGATGTCGAGTCCTCTGAGCACATTTTATGTGAATGTCCGGCTTTTCATTGGTTAAGAAAACGTGTCTTTAATAGAGAGACTCGTACGCCAGCAGATATAGCGCACTAAAGACTTATTGACCTTCGTTAGGGCGGCCGCACGTCTCTTAGATTAACTATTCCCTATTGATACAATAGATCTTGCAGGTCGCAGTGTCAGCCAGCTGGGCATGGGTATATATAAAAAAAAAAAATAAATAAATAAGTGTTGGTTTAATTCCTTGTCATTTTTAAAAAGTACTAAAAAAAGTGTATGTAGGAGTCTTTGGATGTTCAATTGATTTATACCGAAAAAGACCTTGCAGATAATCACCCTCACCACTATCGAGGTATCCGTTCGGAACGGAATTTTCTGCGATTTTTACGAAATCATTTCATAATAAATACTTAAAAAGTGTACCGAAAGTTTTGATGTTCACGTATTAATATAACTAGGTTCGCCCAGTGCTCGAAAATCGACCACACATTTTTTTTTATATCATTACTATATAGATAAATAAAATTGGTGTAGCTCTGTTTGATTTGAAGCGAATTTGAATGTCTGTCTTTAAATGACTTACCAAAGAATAGGTAATAATTGGCCAAAACCAGGATCAGAGCACAGTGAAACCACAATTATTGTAGGATGGCTATCTAAAAATTCGTGTAGGATACAACCGACTTCGAATGGCCGGAAGCCAAATCAGACTAATGCAACCACACCTGCGCATAACTTCTCTCCCTCATTCGCTTAACCCAAACGAAAACGACACACATTCATCCGCCACGCCCCCACACGCCAAACACTTTCGTTTCGGTGAGGTGGCTCAGTGGCTGCTCTATGTATAGGGCTACACTATACAAATAAGGTCAATAGCAACGCCCAACGCAACCACAGAAAATACAATTTTGTACAATATTCGGGCAACATTATGATTACCTATAACTTATAAGAGACAGAGTAGGTATACGTATCCAATCCAACCACCAATACGCGTGCGCATATTCCCTTCTCTTCTTAATTCGCTTAACGCACACCATTCACCCCTCACTATGTTACAGCTACATTAGAGTTATACGCATACGCATATAGAAACGTTCTCTGTGTATGATTCTCTTTTTTTAATTTCTGATTCATACAATAGAAGGAGACAGTCACAGGACTTCGACTGAGCGAAAGAAAAATGTGACTTATCCAATTACCCATACCCACCCCTGCGCATATACTTTTCTCTCTTTCTTTGCTTCACTCCCATCATTCAAACGTGACACTCGCCGCACAGATAGCTAAGCTACAAAGCTATCTTTCTTTGTATGTTTACAATGTCGTTGTTGTAACCAAGGTAATTTAAAAACATTATTTTACCTATTTTGCAATAACTTTTTTGAAATCATAATTCTTTTCGACCGATCTATGAGCTGTACGCTTCAATTTGGTAAAAAAAAAATTCAATTTTACTTCATTAAATAGGGTAAATATGTTCTGAAAGAAATTGGGTCGGCGATTAATATAGTGGATGATAGGTAGAGCATCCATGACACTTTAGGCGTCTGATTTGTGATCTCATTCGTACGCCTTTATTAGCATTGACTGCAGATAAACGGATCTCGCTTTTTTATTTCGTGCAAAAATGCGCGCGATTGATGTTGCATTGTACATTGCTATTCAAAATTACCTGTAATAATTGCCCGGCTTTGTCCTGTGCAATATTAGATTGACCCTTACCCGACTATTGTGCCCTGGTTCGAACTCCCAGCACGTATGCAGTAGAGCGGGTAGTCTGTTTGGGATTTAGGCTGTATAGCCAGTAAAACACCATCCGGTTTGACTCTCGTTTGAAAGGTCCTCAGTTTATTCAGAATTCAGGGTTTATATACAGTTTTGAGTCTTAAAATCTATACCTACTCTTGAACCCTTAAACCATTTACCACATTTATCGCATATTCTGCATAATTCTATGACGACCGAGGCACTTGAATTGTATCTACTCGAAATGTTATGCCTAATCGGCATATTGTTGTGACAGGTAATCGATAACGATGAGGTGTCGTTGCCTGCGCTCGGTAATATGAGCGTTTTTCACGTCGACTGCTTTGCACGTGTTTTCGTTTGCAGTATGTGTTGCATGCGCCGAGTTCAAGGAACGAAATAGTATTTGTAAGCAATTAGTTAAGTGGTCGCTGGTGCGATCCCGTCACAACCAACGCAGTTACTTAAGACAAAAATTACGCATTAAATCGATGTTAATGATATCGAAAAGTGGTAAATACTTAGTACATGTTCATCCTAATATGTTTCTCAAATGTAGGTATTTTTATTAACCAAGCAAAGCAAAGTAAAGTTTTTTTTTTAAAGCACTGTGAGTCCTCGAAGTGTCAAGTAGAGCGTAGTTGTCGTATTTGGCAGCATTCTTTTTATTTTTTTATATTTTTCCATGTCTAACGGATTCTTATTGATACAACAATATAAAAGCAAAATGGCGGAATGGTTTGCCTATGAGTAAGATAGACAGACGTACTAGTGGATGCTTTGATGTTTCGCGCATGCTTGTCGACGATTTGTCTACGGGTAGGTGAACGACTCCTTGCCAAAAGAGCAGAATCTGGTTTAGCGTAGTTCAAGTTTATCAGTTCATTTCCATAAATAGCTTTGCAAGGCCAAAAAATGTCTCTAACTGCTGGTGCTGAAGATACGTACAGCTTACCATACACTCATACACATAAACTAACTGAATTCCATTTCATTCCACTGTTGAAAGTATCGTTTGTTAGTTTTTCTTCGTTGCTCACCCAACCTCTTAATGAAAGATATTCGCCACCTCCCCATTTGCACCCCTTGGTCAATATGCTTCAATAAATTGGGTTTAAGAGTGCTAAACGTATTCCTTTCTTTGTGTTTCAACCTTGAAATTTCTCCTTGAAGTACATTTGTAAATATAACCAACAAACTTCAAATTCGTTGACCTGGACAAATATGTGAGAATGGTCACAGAGTCTGAGGGTTGAATAAACCCAAACTAGAGCATACTATTGAAATAGAATGAGTTCACACTGTGAGTATACACACTGAACAAATATGTGCAAATGGTCACACAGTCTGAGGTCTGAATAAACCCAAACTAGAGCACACTATTGGAATAGAATGAGTTCACACCGTGAATGAAAATAGCTACTGTGTGGTTTCAACTTGTGGCTCGTGAGCACTTGTAGCGCAATCATTTTATAAATTGCTTTTGGCTCGGCAAACACAAACAACGTTTATTCTAGTAAAAGGCCTCATTTATTACAAATGTCTCCTAATTAATTATTTAGAAAATCCATCACTAAGAGTACATATGTCAACAAAATTGTACAGCAATGACTCATTTCCCAATCATTTCTCGAATTTGTAAGAAATCAAATCGGTGGCGTATACGTAATATTTTTCTCCAACAATATTGCCCTGCCACTGTGACGAGTATTCACTTAAATATGAATGAGTTCCACTTGACAAGCATCCCTACAAATCAAATACACGGTAAACCCCACCCGCTTTACACCAAATCATTTACACGCGGCAGACTTTCGAAGCGCCTTACAAAATGTTGCTTATATGTCGTTATGTCGTGGCAAACATAAAAACATGAAAAGATTCACTTCACCATGGAGGTATCATTTTATACATCAAGCGTTGGTAAATTTTTCGACAAAAAAAGACATTCCCTGCTTAGAGAATGGAGGTGCTGTGACAAAGTGGCAACCGTGATTCAATCCTTGACACGCATAGGTCCAATTTTTATTCATGATACATTCAATAAGAGATTTGGATACCTTTATTCAGAATCGTAGCGGAAAATAATTTCGCAAACCAAATATGCGAGAATGTGCTACAATTTATGAGGTTCAAAGACATTTAGGAGGGTGTTCAATATTTGAAATGTCGCTGCTATGAACAGGGAGCATTAGTTAGAGAAGGTCTTGTTTATTCTGTGAGTGTATGTTGCAAAAAATAAAAGATTTTCTATATATTCTCATCTAAAATAAACAATTCTTGAACCCCAAACTTACAATATACACCCCTCATTCATCTTGCACGATGTCAATTAACTTTTCATTTTGCTTACATGCAGTGCGTGATATTATCATAAACCAAATGTATTAAAATTCAGTTTACACTTCTTGGGGATAACATCACTCGCATATTAGCATGAAAAATGTAAATCAATCTGCCTATTCCATTCCCATGCAGGATTCACGTTTCGTACAAATGTAAAATGTAAATGCGCCCTTAAAAGGTCGTAAATGACAGGGAAACACATAAACTGATGCTAATCCATGTAAAATATTTATGGAAACATTAATCATAAGTTCACCACAGGTTCGTACGTTTCACGTGCCAAGTCAGAACCTGATAACAACGTCTCAGACCATGCGGGCCTTTGGGGACACGTACAGGATGTTTTTACTGCCCATTAATTGTAAATCTAATTTTAACTTTCTCGAGTAACAATTTTTAATAAATTCCTTGACTTTGGCCACGAATTTTTAACGAAAACTTTTAGCTATTGAATTATCACCTGTCCGTTTGAAATTGGAATATCCTCCAAAAGTTAGGGCACACAAAAGCAATGTGCATCAAATTTTTGGAATTAATTAACACATCACATATTTTTTTTTGTTTTAGGTACGTTTACTCGTTTGAGGATTTGCAACTTATTTATATTTTTAAACTTTGCGAAATGATGATATGCAAAAGGGAGTCGCTAAGATTTTTATGGAAAATGTAGAGAACTAGCTGAACCCCCGCCAGCTTCACCGGACAAAAAAAAAAACGTTTTCCAATAATTTAATACATAAACAAAAAAAAAAAAATTGCAATGCTTTTACGTAAACAACATTCTTGGTTCTTTTTTACCCGACTGGACACAGTGAGGGTTATGTGATTCGCGCGTATCCTATGTACGTTCCTACATGATGCCGTGTAGCCTAAACGGCTTGACCGATTTTTAAGGGTGAGGTATCTTTAGATTCGTGTTCGTCCCCGGAATGTCATAGGCCAAAAAATAAAATAAAAAAAGGATAATTTTAGAAAACAAGAAAACCCGACTGACTGTAAAAAAAGAATTAAAAAGATATAAACAAAACACATTCAAGTACCTATTTTACAGTCGGAGGGTACTCAACACTCATATATTTGTTAGGCTGTATTTAGCTATAGTCTCTGATTGTTAGGTATAGGCACTTGAATGTGTTTTGTTCACATCTTTTCAATTCATTTTTTACAGTCAGTCGGGTTTTTTGGTTTTTGAAATTAACTTCTTTTATTTTAACCACGATTGAATAAACAAATAGTGCAGATGGTTTTCCGACTCGGGAACATGCAACGTAGAGTTAGCCTTGCAAAATTTATACCGCACATTTCAAAATATTGTCCTTGCGATATAGTAATGGTAACGCTTAAATTCGATCAGTTGGTATCATTGCTATGCGAGGAATCAAAACTTCTTGAAAATATTATTACGTTAGCGAGTCGAATAAAAACTCCTGCGAATGTGACTTATTTTTATTATGGTTAGTGAATCGAACAAAATTCATTTGCCTGAACTGTCAAACTGCTGGTGAATGTAAAGACGCCTTATTGCCATTTGCGAGTTTGTGAAATGTCATTCACCTTCAACTTCAAATTTTTGGCGAACAAAACCATTTGGTGAAACCAGAGTCGAATGGAATTTATGAGCTGGAGAAATGTATAAAACCAGTTGAATTCATGTAGAAATATATATATAATGCAAATCGCCTTTTATAGTTTCAAAAGAAGTAATTCCAGTCAAATCCAGAATGTAGTTGAGCTCATGGAACAAAACCCAGACATAGCCAAAGGGTTAGTACAATTGGGAGCTTCAAAAAAATTCAACAATAATAATAATTTCGCTGTTGAAATAAGGCCAACGTTATAATAGGAAGGATTGACGAAGATAGGAATTTGTCTTTTATTTGGTCCAATAAATACACGAAAGCTTCTTTAGTTAAACGAAAGTTGGACTCAAATTTAAAAATATTCACAGAATTAAAGTGCTTAATGTATTTCGGTACTTACAAATGGTTTGGAAGTTCTAGAATCTAGAGGATTGGAAATTGTCTTTCAAATTCAACGTAAACGTGTGTTAGCGAAACATGCAAAACATGTACGCACCAAAACTCATCCAAACACACAAAAAAAAAATGTCCAGAAGCAAAAAATAGCTTTCTGTTGTGATATTTTTAAATTTTTTTTTGGCCCATCAATTGATTACCGTAATTACCGACATTTAAAAAAAATCAACTAAATTGTTTGAAAATTAGAATAGAGGGAAACATACACATTTTGCTACTTTGTTTTATATATATAGAGAATAATAAAAAAGTTGTCTTTTTGTGTTTTAAATATATAAAATATGTGTGTTAATTAACGCAACTACACTTTTGTCCAAAATAGAAAGAATACACGATGGCGTACTAGGATTATCAGAATTTGTTGTTTGAATTGGATAGAACTCACGTCTACGCAAGTCTAACAACATCTTTTTTAAATATATATTTTTTAAGCTTCTTCAAAGTGCGAAATCCTTTGATAATCTTATTAAAATGTAAGTTTGGTTGAATTTTACACCATACACTATTAAAACACATCATACCAACATATTTTAAAGAAACAACTGAAGGATTTACGAAAAAAAAACTTAAAGCCTTAAAAAATAATTTTTAATAAAATATTTCGGGGACGCTAAAGATTTGTGTCGGTTCATAAATGATTTTGTCAATTCAGGTTGTTCCGTAAATAAGGTTTCTTTCTTCCTTGGTTTGTCGTAATAGCTTTTGACAAATCGTATTAAATCAAGTGGAATGACTGGAAAACCATAAGTGGATGTAGCAATAATTTGTTCTTAAAAAATTCTGACTTCTTCTGCATTGAAAACGGGTTTGAAGTCCCGGAACATTTGAATGAGCATCTTTGAATTAACTCCCTAGAGCGTTTTTCAATGACTCATGAGTGAAATTGCAGAAGGACCGCCCTCCTATCTTTTATTGTATATTTTCGAGGCATTTCGGCTTAATTTTCGAACCTTCAAATTTGAAATTATAAAGTTAGGCGTTACTTTGAACCAAGAACGCTGAATGTGAAAAAGAAAATCAATACACAGGGGGTAACTTTTAGCCAAGTAAATACATGCGACCGTATTGAAATGGGCACGTAACAACTGAAACAATAGCTTTTACTTATATTAATTTTAATATTACTCATCACAAGTAAATCGTAAAGAAAAATTGTTTTTTTGGTTTTATATGAAATCTGTTGCACTAAAACTTTTCCGCCAAAAACTTGATTTTGAATGTCATTTCATTATTCAAAATCATATAAACAAAGAAATTAATCTTGCACAGTGAAAATATGTGCATATTTTATGTTAAAGTGTTGGTAAAGTGAAATTGAATGTAAAAATAAAGCACGGTTGGCACAAAGTAACCACAGCTTACGGTACTTATTTGTTTGTTTCTCCTTCTACCACGTCACAATTAAGTAACTGCCTCATTGCCATACTAAATATGGACTGCTTGTGAAATGTCATTTTCATATCCTTCTGCGAAAAAAAAAATTTGTTCCAAAACAGCGGAGTCTCCACTGTTTTACAAGCTGCCGTCAAGTTTAAATTTATGAAAGCAAAAACAACAATAGATTTGTAAATTTATTGACCCATGAACTAGAAAAAAACTGCAGGTTTCTTTCAAATACTACTAATACTTAGGTATATCGCGGGTAGAATTGAAATAAGCGCCGTAGTCAATTGTACCAATGTATTTTTTTTAACTTCATCTCACTGAATATGTTTTCTTATTGCCATTTTATCCATCAAAGATATACAACTAGTTTCTTATTTTTTTCCTCATGATGTACTTTTAAGATATATGTAATACATCCAATGACTTCTTACTGAATCCAGCCGTGTCACTTCAATTGTGGAGTACCATGATGCAAGCGTTTTTTTTTATTTGAATAGAAAAGTGTGAACAAATACCTTTACAAGACCTAAGACCTAGCATCTTTTGTGTGTTTTTATTTTTGTTGGGAATGGAAGGGACCTATAATTATTTTATACAGAACTGCCTAAATACAATGAGGCTGCGCAGTAGTAGCGGTATGCTGCGGTAGTACAAGCTTACAAATTATGTGGCGCTGCACACACAAAAAGTGTATCAAATTAAGTAGCGCGATACATCAAATTCAAACAAAGCACAACATTCTTTTTCATATTTTTATAAAGTGGATGACAAAGATTCCATGAAATCTGTTTTTCTTTTATACCAATTGTATTAGTAGAATTTTAAGTACATTGAACTAGCTATGAACAAATATCAGCAAAAGTTAAAAGTTGGCCAATAAGTACTACAGCGGCGCGGCCCATTGTGGTCACGTTACATGCAATCTGTGTATTTTAAGTTTTGACATTTGCGTCTTTATGGTATTTAGGCGGTAACGGTTCGACGACATGAGTTTTAACTTTAGCGTTAACACTTTTCTAATTTGTGCATGATTACTGTTTTACGTTTATAACCATGGCTATTATGTACGGTCAGATATTTCAGATGAATCCTGATGAATGCAACTGAATGACATACTTGCAATTACTCTTTAACCATAAGCGCCACTGTTCTGCCTGAAACGTCTAGACGTGTAGTTTAACGGTATTGTTTACCCCCGTAGTAATGCAGCTGCCAGTTTACAACGTGCTTTCATTGTGATCGGAAATAAGGATTTTGTGCGTGAATTTTTTTTTTGTATTAAGTGTTTGCTCCAGAATTTCTGATAAGGTAAGTATTGTGTTGTGTCTGAAGTGTTTTGTGGCTACAGTTATTGGTATATTTAGTTATTTCTGTGCGATATTTTCGTCTGTTCGGAAAATTTTGGTGCCAAAAATCTGCTAAATATTTTCGATCCAATCGGGCAAGATGACATAGTACCGGACTGTCCAAGATAACGCGGTATGTCATCTTACCAAAGGTATTGCATTTTATTTTAATTTATATATCTTTTTATTTCAGTATGCCAAATAATTACAAGACGTCAAACAAGCATTCTTGGTCGAAAGAGGATATGGCTAAGGCTACTCAAGACGTTAGGGAAAATAAATGTGGTTGGCTACTGGCATATGTCATCTTATACCAAACTATGTCATCTTGAACTCTCTTTTCAGCTCATTTAGAAATTCTTTTAAAAGTACTATTTATTGTTTTACTGAATTCTTTTAAAATTTATTTTGTTAACCAATAAATGAATTGACTCAATTCACTTTGTTTTTCATCCCTATGTTTACTAAATATTTTTATATTTCACTTTCCAGAAAAAGTATGTCATCTTGAGCACAGTTCCCCTATTATGAAAGAAAACAAAACTCAACACAATTACGAAAGCACTTTTATTTTCCAAACGTAAATATCATCAATTCCTTATTGTATGGTTAGTGTAACCCTTTTTAAATTGGTCGGGTTATTACACGACTACCTTGATGAAAATATTAGGTAATTCCCCTGTTTTCCAGTATTGACAAATTGCTTTCAGCGCGGCGCAAAACGTAGTTTGTGGTGTGACCAGAGCTCTCGTTTAAAAAATGTACTTAAAGTTCAAATTATTATACATTTTGATACAACTTTTCCGTGGTACCGAAGTATCTTACATACATTAATTTGAAAAAAAATATTTTCACGCTTCGTTCCAATTAAATATTTTCTTACAGTCAGAAGGCGATGGTGCGCGGAGCCCCAAAATCTATGAAAAAATTCTGCCATTTTTTCATATTACAGTATCACAGAACAAGAATTCTACCTATATTAATTTGAGAAAATATTTTCATACAATATTAAGATAATATATTTAGAGTTAATTTTTCAATTACAAAATTAAATTTATATTTATAATGGTTTTTGTTATAAAAAAAATACATTACATGTCTATCTAATGGTTGAATATTAAATAACAGCTTTATTAATTTGCTCCCTTAGTTTCTGTTTGTAGACCATACTGTCAATAAGGTGACTCTGTTCTTCTTTACTATAGCTGGTGAGGTTGTCCAGGTTGGTATCCACCAAATCGGTGGTCAGATGATATTTAGCCTTGTAGAGTTTCAAAGTATTTCCACCCTGCATTGCTTCACGGTATAGGAAAATTCGGTATGTGATGGTTGTTTTATTATTTCCTTCAGCCATTTTGTCAAAATTTAATTTAACTTTTAAATAGAAAAGGCTTCTTTAATACTGAAATGTTTCCCTGAATGGATTTTTGTGAACTGAAGAAAATAACGAACACGATGCAATTTTATACCCAATATTGCAACGAGGATGTAGGTATTTCAAAATGTACCTGTTTTCTGGGCATATTATTTACAAACTAGCTCGCAGGTATAAACGATGTACCGATATTGTCTGATGACTGGAAACGCCCCGAATTGTAGCGGGGAAGTAAGCTACTGATTTACCCTTACACTGAAGGTGTTTTCAAGGAAACAGTTCTCTTTTATGATAGGTGTATATGTTCTTTGGTAACTGATTCAAAATGGTTGGCATGGTTTATCCGAATTGAATTGCAATGTGTGTGACCGATTTTCAGGAAATCCTTTCTTCTGTTGGAAGGGAGAAAAAAGTTACAAAACGAAACAAACAAAGGATTTATTGAATTTTTGTTTGCTTTATCGTGCACAAATTCTCTGGAAAAAGGTGAACTCCAAAGCTTATTTGTCTTGCAACCAAACGATTTTCGGAAAAGTCCTCGCCGTTGTCAAGCATATGAACTGAAAGAGAAAGTAGGTGTATATTGATTTATCTGCCTTGGGTGATTATTTAAGTGACGGTTAATATATTGATAGGTATATATATAATTTTTTTTTCGAAAAAGGTAGTTATTTTAAAACAATGTTATATTTCTTTCAATATTTATTTTTTTTAATTGAACTTAGTTAGCTTGAAATCAATCACTCATGATTGAACTTATTAAAATCTATCATCAGCATATTGACGGTGCCATTGTTTCCATAGTCCATTGATATACAAAATTGGTGGAGTTGATGTTGCCAGTCAGGACGCGAAATAAAAATAAATCAATTGATATTTTCACTTCGTCTTTCGAAGTTTTGCAAGATTTAGCAACCTAAATCGGCTTTTGTAGGAGGGAAGACGACTTTCGGGGTTCTAAGGTAAATCTCGCAATGCAAAAGAAGAAAAAACAATTATTGTTGAGCTTCTTGTCAAAGATGATTCCAAGACCGTTAAAATGATACACACTTTCAATAACTTCATCATTGATGCAATAAATAAATAAAAAGTTGGATTTTTACGTCTCATGAAGGACATGCATTTACATTTTTCAAATTAAGCTGCATGTAGTTCTCCTTACACCATTCCTGCATGCGGCCAATATTATGCTTCAGAAAAATATATACATAAGTATCGGCAAACAGTAAAATCTTTGAGTATGTAAGAAAAAGAAGTCGTTGATAAATAACAGAAACAGGACCGGATCAAGGTAAAAAAAAAGACGACGATGCTATTTTTGGACAAACCATTCAGTTATAAAAATTGCGTTTTGAGTTAAAACATCGACCAAAACATCTGTTAATAAAATAATACATTTTTAATTCATCTACATAAAAAGACTCTAGGCTCAGATTGTCAACTTTTATTTTTTGAGCTTAGGGCCGAAAGGCAAGGACATACGAACTCGATTTGGATACAGAAGCTTTGGCAGTTTCTCAAGTATAACTTCTGCGTTGTTTGGCATTAAGAAAGTCATGCATGTAAACGGTTTTCATAGAGAAGCTACGACAAACAATAGGGGGCTTGTGAGTTAAAGATATTGAGGTTCATATCATTATTACGGAACCACTTGGAAAATAGTAATGCCCAATTGACTGTCTCGGGGTTATTAAGAGCCCAAAATTGGGATAGTGAAATTTTTAATATAGAAATCAGGCCCCAATGAAATGAAATAAGGCCCCGAAAATAAATGAAATAAACTCCAAAATTGAGATAAATTTTATTGAAATTATGCTCCATTTGTGAAATGAAAATTAGAGCGCCCATCGTGATTTTCCCCAATCTAATGTCGTATGGTAACTCAATTTATTGTCTATTTGGAATAAATGTTTAACAAATTTAACGAGGCAACAATTCTACAAGCACGTAGGCCCAAACTGTTGTCTAAGCAGGGATGACAGCGTTCAAAATGACTTCCAAAGAATTCATTAAAGGAAGTAACGACGAGTATATCATGCCGAGCCATCTGCCCAGGATAAATGTAGGTACGTAAACTCAGTTTATTTATTTATTTATTTTTTTTGTCGTCGTTTTTCCACCCTTGAGCAACAATCTGATTGTGAAAGACATATTAAGCTTGTTCGTTGGTGTTGATTTCAATTTAAATTTAAATTGCAGATTTTTATCCTTGAAATTGGTTGACACCTTAAGAGGCATAGAGATTAGTGTCAGTTGTGGTGTTTCTGAGGAGGCTTTTAGATGGAGTACATAAAAGGATACAAATGAAACCACTTTGTTGATTATTTCGTGGAATACCTCAAGAGCAGGATGCCACTTGTGGCTGAAGAAAGAAACGTGGTTGTTTCGTATTGGTATTACATGTTCGTGTTCTAATCTAAAATTGAGTGGTTGTATGGGGTCGTTGAGTTTATCTGTAGTTATTTATGAAAATGTTTCCAAGTTTTGATAATGTTTCTGCCGAGCTTTTTGGGTGCGACTTATTTCAATGGTGAATTGGATTGCGGCTGTTATTTGCATAAGGCACTTTTGGGTTTATTTAAATTACTTGAATGAAGAAATGAGAATAAAATTCAAGATGATTGCAATGGAATGCCAATGATTGGTTAGGATTGCTGACTCATAACATATATCATTTGTTTGGCAAAAAATGATTGCACTGATTGCCAAACTGAATCTTGGAACATCTAAGTGAAGCCCATCCAGCTCATTCCATACTCTGCCATAAGATTACATTTTTTGTCTGAACAGAGCCAGCTTTACCAAATATACGCAGTTCTTAGGGCAATTACATGAGCACCCGCGATGGAATGCAAAACATCATCGAATAAATTAGAAACATGATTTTCCGCAGCTTAGGACGTTTCACTAAGCCCCTGATTTATCATCTCGGTAATTTGCCGCCGTAAATTGAAAAATAAGGATAATGACAGAGAAGGATTAAATGTTGGAGAGATTGGTTGGACTTTAATACCTAATAGAAAAAAGACACCCCAATTACGTACATCCCTTTATCGCGTTTCTGCTTCTCACTGTATTCCTTGTCCGTTTGAAACTTGAAATAGAATGATCTAATTTCGTTGGAATTTAATTTAGGGTAGACAATAAGCATTTAAATTAGGCAAACGCACACAGCTTTAAATGGACGGGCTGTGGGCTTGTATAAAATTCACAGACTGTTGTTTATATTGAGACTTTTAAGGGGGCGGATTTGAATGAAATTTGAAGGGAGCGATTTGTAAAAATATTTCTATTTTCAATTTACCTTTCAAATTAATATAATCTTTTATATTTTGCTTCTTCGAAAATTGCTTCTGGGTTCATTTTGAAACTATATTTATATCATTACTAGCTGACCCGGCGAACTTCGCACCGTCCAAAATTAATTAAATTATTAACATTTTTTGATAGAATTGAACGTGTCTATTGAACGAACGAAACTCCTTTGGAATTCAATTCAGTTCAATGCATAGAAAGGACTTCATAGCTTTCCGGTTCGACTTCTTGATCGATTTTTTTTTGCACGCTAATGATTGAATTGAGTTTTCGGTCAGATTTTCTCAATTAACCAAAGCAAACAAAGTAGAACGTGGGAAATCGGCAATCCTCGCTTCTGCCATTCGACCGAGTACCTACATCCAGAAACGTGATTGTCTAAAAACATTGTGCTTAACGATGGAGCCCATGATCGTTTTGAGCTTTTGTTTGAAAAATCGTGCGGTATGTCATGGTGATCGTCCGAAGTTTTCCCGGGAAGTAAGAATCACCATTCAGATAATTTGTTTCCCACTTCACATTCCATAAAGGTGCTATAAAATATTAAATATTAGTAGTTGCGACTTGTGAATACAGTGGCTCAGTGATTAGTATGCTGGACTACTTGGGTCAGTGGTCAATTTGTAAAAATGATAGTATACGAATAATGAGCACAATATACCTTCCCTTCATTCTACCAAGCGATATATGCCGCATGCTGTATCAATTGGATGAGTCATTCCAAAGCTAGGAGCTAGAAGGCATTCGAGAATTACAACTTTTCTTAGTTATCAGCTTAGATCTCCGCTTCCGGACAGCGGACAATGGTAAAACATATCCTTTCTTTTAATCTCGACAATTATCAATGCAACTGTGAAAACCGGAATCAATTTCTTGCAGTACTTTCTTAATCTATTCCCGGCAAACACCTTAGGGCCGGGAAAAAAGTTACATATTTATAATAGTAAGGATGCATGCACAACACACATATACGTTTTCCTATATCAACCAAAAATGTGTGTTGGTTAAAGGTTGATTAAAATCGGTATATGCGTTAAAGCGTGAATCGGCGACAAAGGAACACAATTTGAATGCTCAATTTTTATATATGTATACAAATGTCATCCGATGTTGTTTGGCTCTCATTTTTTTCTAAATGAAAACGTCTTTAATTCTTATCTAAGTCATGAAAAAGCCTTAGCTGACATTTTTTTTTTGAGTCGTGGTTTTTAATACTGAATAAAAAAAACTTAATTTAAAAGTATTTCCTACACAATCAAATAATTCCTGACGATTCAAAAAATACACACGTAGTTGTTCAATTTTTCACTTCTGTATTTACGACACATTAGGCCAACAAAAAAAAAAACTGAATGGAAAAATGATAGCATAAAGCAAGTGTGCAAAAACGGAATGCAGACAAAATCTGAAGCGCAGAGATTTTGGAGATTTCTGGTCTGCAGTGAGGTTGAAAATCTGCAAAATGCAGACAAATCTGCACTCATGGCAACGCTGGGTCAAACAAAGAAACCAATCAAGAGAGTAAAAGACGAAAACGTTCACATGTTATAAAAGATGTTATTGGAATAAGTTCAAAATTAATTGTACACTAATTTTGCACACTAAATCCATAAAATACTTTCGTTCTATGTTTATAAAAATTTATTTGTCTAAGTGTGTGCGGGTATTGTGAATTAGGAATGTGCGTATAATAACTTCGCAATAATTTCATTTGCATAATATTAATATCTCTTCTGATTGAGACAGCAAACTGGAAAGTGTGCTGGGGTTCTATTAATATACCACTCGACTGCGCAATTATTCACAATATTTCATCTGAGAAATTGCAAACTTAATATCCGTTCATTTAATCCGACAGTCCTGGGAAAAGCAATAGAAAAATGTAGAAACGCTAGGCAATATTTTGCCACCAAATTTATGAACACATGCCTGTCGTTCCATTTGCAATTACGATTTCTCTCATGTCGATACAACCGAAACATGTGCGAAGATATATCGTGGTTAGTCTCTGAGACATAATTCCATTATTAACCACTTGAATATTTCCGCAAAATTGTGTTTACATCAGTGCAAGAGGAGATTGGGACGACATTAAATTCAAGCATGGATTCTCATCTTAAGTACTCAAAACACTCAACTACTCGAAAGAGCGTTCAATAGCTCCTTAGTAAAATGTTATCGATTTGTTTTAATTGCTTTTGTGTTGCACAGTTGTACAATTTCATTGAAACGTTTTGCCTGGATAATTGCGAGCATGTGGTTGTCAATGCTCATCAACAATGGAATGGAACATTTTTAATTGCGCTGCCAATTCGATGGGATTAATGAGCTGGCGATAAGTGGAAAATGTTTAACTAACTGTTCCTCCATATAAAATAAATTAAAATAAGGCAACAATTCGCACCAACTGTTTATTTAATTTGAATGGGGTTTTAGATAAAAATTTTAAATCTATTTAATCACCGATGAGGCTCTACAAAAAGTTGGTATTGAACTTATCCAATCAAATAGTAGATATATATGATGAGGGTCCAGAATAATTTGGAGTCTTAAATGCGGCAAAAGACATGAATTATAAGCTACTCCAGTTAGCATGGCCCTCCTCCATTCGGTTGCTCAGGTAGCGCACTCCAAGTTGTATAAGGTCCTTAAAAGTTTGGTTTTACGAAAAATATATCTGAGAACTGTGTCTAAGCAACATCAATAACGATTTGCTTTTTTTTTATTTACCTAGCTTGACAAAAGCCAATTAAAGCAATTTCATGATATTTTGCAAAAGTTTACTAAAATAAAAATTGCCAAAAAATCGTAACAAAGAAAATTCCGTCCGAAAAATTTTGTAAATTCGTCCAAATTTCAAATAAAAACAAAAATATGCGTGTTCCGTCTTGAAAATCTTCCACTACCTACTTTGAAGTCTGATGTCTTACGAAATTTCACAAAAAAAGTAGGGAAACAAAAATTGAGGTCTTGAAAAACTTGCTACAGTTATTTATTACTCATACAGACATTTTTGTTTACAGTTTGTTAAATACAGTGGCACGTCACCTACCTTAGGTTTGTTGCTAATTTTAAAACAAAAATGTTTTATTCAAAATTCCATGCTTTCAAAATTTATTAAAAAATAAGAACTTAAAGCCTATTTAAAGTAAATGGTGACAAAAGTACACATATAAATTGGCTACTCCATCGCATGTATTCCAAGTCGAGCTGCACTTTCAATACGTTCCTTAAGATGGGCTTTTCTCTGCTGAAGATTTTCACTAAGACGTCTTCTGACCGAGTGAGCAGAGTCTTCTAGTTGCCTTTTCAACTTGTGCTTATAAAAGACGATGCGAGTCAAATTCGACATCAACTCTTTCACAAAACGACCCAGATGTGGTGCATTTGAGGACACCAAACTTTCGGTAAGTCTTAATTTTGCTTTTGCCAATTGAGCAGGACTATGCACGGCGCGATGTAATTCCTGCCGGTACGCGAACAAGTTATAAGCCAATGATGCCTTGGGCGGTTCCTTGGGTATTGCTTCTGCACTTTGCGGACGTCTGAAATATGTGATTTTCAGTGAACACATGGTAATGACTCGAAGGATTCTCGGCACAAACTGATGATCCTGGTCTGCATGATTTTGAATTTTTACAGGAGGTTGTATTTCCAAACACCGCCTACCAATTCAGTGGAATCGAACATGCAGAACAGGTCCACGCCCATATTTTTAATTTAAGAAAAAAAGAAGAGGAAATTCTTTGTCCTGCTTAGAGTGGAAACATAATATTTTGTTGCCTGTATCTTCATCTGCGATATAACCTGTCATCTTTATGAGAGGCAATAAAATGACTCAAACTCGGGTATATTCGGGTTAAACATTCTCCATTTGCGAAGGTCAATTTCACCGAAACGGTTCGTCAGCAAAAGGTGTTCGATTTATTGTCCTTTTTGTGGCATGCGTTTATTGGGCGAGAGATAATCCGTACTAATGACAGGCAAACACAAAATTAAATGTACTACCATTATACGATTCAAGTAGTGCAATGGCCTCATTGTCCTCAATTCGACAACAGGTCAAGTAGGTAGGCACACTTGGGATGGGGTTTCTAGAGACCGGTGACAAGATATACAGGGATAAAGGTTTCGGGGTTTTCCCCCTTCTTAATTGCTATAGTTATTTGCAAATTACATTTTGTGTGGCATCATAAAATTTTCCAACTTTGATATCGACTGCCGACAGGGGATTAGTTAGGAGCAGAAAAATAAAATAAACAGGACAGTGTTTAAGGTCGCATAAGCGCTTAGGCGCAGGTAATTAAATTTGTGAAATGTGCGTATAATCGTTTCGGTAAATGTAGCAAGGATAAGTTACAATTAAGGTTTCTGGGTTATTGTGTATGGTGGGAAGGAGCAGCGAAGCATTAGAGCCCTCTGTTGCCATCTGGTGCCACCTCTTTAATTATGCAAAGAGACTCAAATTTGGATAGTGACATGGTAATTAGCCAAAATGCCTGCGGGCAGAGACCGTTCACTGGGATTTGTGTACACAGCAGCGTAGCCATAAGGTTCTACTAGCCATAAGGTAACTGACAACTTTTTAACGCGACATACATTTCTAGGTTTACTATAGTCTAACACAAAATGGAAAGTGAAATGGAGGTGCTTTTAAAATCACAAGGGACATTCAATGTTAAGGGATAGGTTCGTGCTGAGGGCATATGTGTTGACTATGAGGGGTGTTAGGATCATAAGGACCTTCTCTACTTTATTCGAATATACTAGAAATACGATTTTCGGTAAGCATTTAAGGCATTCACAATGACGAGTGACTGAAAGACAATAAACAGTCATTTTATGCAATGCCACAATTAAATATGGCAATGGTTACGTTGGCTTAGAGGACATTAGTCGATTCATCCAAAAATGCGCCTCGTCGTTAAAGATGATTTGTGGGTCAAAATTGGGGTTGAAAGAAACGGTGTTGTCTATTGTCATTAAGTCTGTCACGCAGACTGTGAAAGGACGACTTGTTGTGCAGGGTGCGGAATTGACTGCCACTCCTGCACACTTTCACGGATCTCAGCTGATCTGGCATTAATTTAAAGCATCGGTGTGTGCTGATTCCATTCTAAACAGCTTGTCTCGAATTTGGCCACAAAAACGTTTAAGAGTCGACTTCAAAGAGCGCCGTAAAATGGGCGCAACTGACGAACACTCACTTAAAATATAAATTTTTATCATTTGGCTTAGCTGTTCAATCTGCCATGGTGATTTTGCATCAGTGGCTGAATAAAAAATACAGATTAGATAGATATAGGCTGGCAACATCAACCCGTGCCAATTAAAAAAAAAAAAAAACAATTTCCATAATTTATGCGGCTGAAGTTTAGACTTCTGAAGAATTAATCAGGATGGATACAAAATTTGTAATGGACAGACAAACAGATATCTTTTGCCAATTTTTCATTACTTCCCTTCCTCATGGTACATTTTGAATTTTAGCAAAATAAATTAATTTGTTTTAATGACCCAAAAGAGGCATTGATAATACCTCCACCAGCAATCTTTCCACATACATTGCTGGAAAAAAATATATACATGCGTAGATATGCGACTTAATTTGGACAAAGCTCCTCTGTGTCTAAATAAATCCACCCTCTGCAGGAGTACACCTCTAATAAGCACAACAAAAACCCGGTATCTCTCGCCACTTTAAGTCCCAACAACACCCACACCTTTCATCATCAATATTAACATCCAACAGCAATTGTTGGGACTTATTTATTTGCATACCCACTGCCGATTGTGCCGAATACAGCTTTTGTTCGGTTACTTTTGCACGACTCAAAGATTCACCATTACACCTTTGCTGGGCTTTCAAAAATTTCCAATGTTGCTCTTTGGAGTCTATGGTGCCAAATTACGCAACCGCCATTATTTAGATGCTGTGTGAAGCTTCCGGATCCAAGGAAGCTCAAGGACGCTTCCCCGACTCTGCTTTATTTACGCTCATATTTAACTAATCAGTCGTCCGTACCTTAGTGAATTGTTCCACCTTGGATCTATCTCATATCGTCGAATTTGCAGAATTTGGCAAGTCAGGTCGCAAAAATGCCTCTGGTTTTATGTGAACATATAAATAACTCTGCTTCCTTCCTGTCTGACGTACTGCAAGCATAAATAATATACCGCGAGGTGAGGTATTTTCCAAATTTTGATTTCTTCAGGATATTAAGCTTGTTTATTTATTTATTTTTTACCGATACGCTATACGACTTGCAAGGAATGTTGAGTAGCTGATGTTAGAATGCGAAAAGTATTGATCGTTAACCGTGTGGGGATGGCATTTTATATAGGTATTCTTACGTATCCTGTTGCTCTCCACTATATCACTGCGTTTCCCATGGTGTTTATAAACGAGATGAATATTGTATTTTTGTTTGTGCGTTTTCCGGATTAAAGGTTAAAGGTGAATAGCTTTTAGAGTGACAGAATCCACTTTTGACAGATTTGGGTTACTTTTATCGCATGCTATTCATCTTAAAAAGAAAACTGTTGAGTTTTTTGCTACATTTTCACAAATGCTTTTTAATTTCTAGTTTCATAAAATAGTTTGGAATTCCTTCCTAATTGTTTCAAAATATAATCAAACTACAAATGACTGGTACTTTTATTTCGGATGAACTGGAATGATTTCTACCAAACCTGGTATCGAAAAGAGAGTGGCACATGGTCTGCAGCTGGAAAAACATTTTAGTTTGTTGCTGAGAATTGATCACTTTTATATAATACTAGCTGTACCCGCCCGGCTTCGCCCGTTCAAAGTTTGACCAGTGATTTATTGATTGTCATGGCAGAACAAACTTTAATAGAAAATCCGTTTAAACTAAAATGGATAATTGCTGGGAATTATTTGTATTCTTGTTTATAACACCGTATCTCCTTTACCAGACTCAGTTAAAAAACTCTCAATCTTGTTCCATTACAAAGCTTTGGGGATTCAAATTGCGAAGCAACATAATGGAAACTCCAACTTTTAATTCAATTTTATGAGCAAAAAGTCCATTGGCTGTAATGCTATTTAAAAACGTCACCCGGTAATTTACTGCCTCATCTTAATAGCAAATAACATTCATAAATAGTACGATATGTATCACCAGGAATTTTCCTTAATATAGATCCCCTAATGTAATAATACCATGATCTGGTATCACTGGTACCTATACCTATTTGACATTTCTTTCAAGACACTTTATTTTGTAAGCAAAACAGGACAAACAAACCTTTCCTACATATTTGCCATTTCTTTTGTTCTTTTTTCTTAGCAAACCACTGTCTGTCTCCCTCTTCGTCACAGGAGTAAAATAGGGTTAAAAGAGATGTCAATATAATATTGCGCAGTTAGTATGTTTGATTTGAGAATGAATTGCATATCTACTCACTCATGTGAAAATCGTAGAAATGTTTCAAATTTTGCCTTTTTATTTAAAAACCTTTTAAGTTATCGAGTTATTGGATATCCTAAGTTGTACCTACAGATGTTCTCTATAAGCTGGTATTTACTATACTTAAATGCTCCCAGTATTTTCGAACGGAAAGCGTAACAAAGAAAAAAGCAAATCGAAACGAAAAAATAAATTACTCTTGTTCAATTTATTATAAACAGGACAAACAAACCTTTCCTACATATATACCTATTTGACATTTCTTTCAAGACACTTTATTTTGTAAGCAAAACAAGACAAACAAACCTTTCCTACATATTTGCCATTTCTTTTGTTCTTTTTTCATAGCAAACCACTGTCTGTCTCCCTCTTCGTCACAGGAGTAAAATAGGGTTAAAAGAGATGTCAATATAATATTGCGCAGTTAGTATGTTTGATTTGAGAATGAATTGCATATCTACTCACTCATGTGAAAATCGTAGAAATGTTTCAAATTTTGCCTTTTTATTTAAAAACCTTTTAAGTTATCGAGTTATTGGATATCCTAAGTTGTACCTACAGATGTTCTCTATAAGCTGGTATTTACTATACTTAAATGCTCCCAGTATTTTCGAACGGAAAGCGTAACAAAGAAAAAAGCAAATCGAAACGAAAAATTAAATTACTCTTGTTCAATTTATTATAAACAGGACAAACAAACCTTTCCTACATATATACCTATTTGACATTTCTTTCAAGACACTTTATTTTGTAAGCAAAACAAGACAAACAAACCTTTCCTACATATTTGCCATTTCTTTTGTTCTTTTTTCTTAGCAAACCACTGTCTGTCTCCCTCTTCGTCACAGGAGTAAAATAGGGTTAAAAGAGATGTCAATATAATATTGCGCAGTTAGTATGTTTGATTTGAGAATGAATTGCATATCTACTCACTCATGTGAAAATCGTAGAAATGTTTCAAATTTTGCCTTTTTATTTAAAAACCTTTTAAGTTATCGAGTTATTGGATATCCTAAGTTGTACCTACAGATGTTCTCTATAAGCTGGTATTTACTATACTTAAATGCTCCCAGTATTTTCGAACGGAAAGCGTAACAAAGAAAAAAGCAAATCGAAACGAAAAAATAAATTACTCTTGTTCAATTTATTATAAACAGGACAAACAAACCTTTCCTACATATTTGCCATTTCTTTTGTTCTTTTTTCATAGCAAACCAATGTCTGTCTCCCTCTTCGTCACAGGAGTAAAATAGGGTTAAAAGAGATGTCAATATAATATTGCGCAGTTAGTATGTTTGATTTGAGAATGAATTGCATACCTACTCACTCATGTGAAAATCGTAGAAATGTTTCAAATTTTGCCTTTTTATTTAAAAACCTTTTAAGTTATCGAGTTATTGGATATCCTAAGTTGTACCTACAGATGTTCTTTATAAGCTGGTATTTACTATACTTAAATGCTCCCAGTATTTTCGAACGGAAAGCGTAACAAAGAAAAAAGCAAATCGAAACGAAAAAATAAATTACTCTTGTTCAATTTTATTCGTAATTTATAGAGATATAGGATTGAAACAAAGTACAGATTGTAGGCGTAGGTATCCTCTATAGGTCTGTGAAAAATGCACCAGAATATATTGAACGGTTTCTTAGATTTTTGTATTTAAAGACATGTCGTCAAATTCAATCTTAGTCGAACAGAACTACTCCAATTTTATTTATATGATTTCAACAGTCCCCCGAAAAGTTTGATTAAGAATAAGCCTCACCATAAACACCCAAGACGACTGACCCATAAACTAAGTATGAAAATAGAACGTTAAACTGACCGCAATCCATGCAATTGTAAAGCTAAAAGAGAGTACATTTTTTCCAGCTTTTCTGGTTAACAATTGAATTCGCGCCAAAATTATAAACATGTATGTGCATGTGCTTGGACTTTTTACGTCGTTAAGAACACTGACACTCTGAAATACAATTTCCAGGTCAAGTTCAAATCTAAGTAGAGCAATGCAGAGAAGCCAAACAAAACTCACCGCGTGATGGAAGGTGCGAGTGTACAGAGTATTCCAGCGGCGACGCAGTGGAGAACATAGAATTTCTTATTCTCCCACATGACTGTGTTGGGAGGCTTCAGGCACAGAAACTTTTAAACTTCCTGTGATGTTGTACTCTTTTTTGGTACTCAATGGATAACATGTAATCGCTGATAGGGTTGAATTATCAACTGGGAACACCGTTATCGTCACATGGGAATGTATTCCGGTTGTTCAGATGGGTTTGAGCAAAAAACAAAAAGGGACAAAAGGCTTTGAATGTATTCACATAAAGATTCTGCCCATCTCTTTTTGTGAATTTTCAACTTTATCTAGGAATGAAACAGACTCTGGGGGTGCACATAAAGGCAAACTATTTGTGAGGATGTGTCCACGTTCATTTTATTCTTTGTACGAGTCGCTCAAGAGCTGGAAAATCGTGTGAAGCCTCTAGAATTAAACGAAATGACGTTTATGTGATATACTTGCAGTTGTGCATTTATAACATTTCTTCAGTCTTCATGGAATAGTATTTTTCACGAAAGCATTGTATATTTTAGTGGACATCGCGCTCACAAAAGAAGTTTAATTCTGAAAACTGGTCAATTCTGTCTTGAGACGCTTTGTATCCTTTTTCGAAAATTGACGAAGCTAGCGGCTGTAACAGCATTTATAAATTATAACCGTTTAAAACTTTCATTTTGAACTTGTACTATTTTTTATTATTATATTTCTCGTTTTTCAATGATTAGTAAATTTGGATGTCGTATATCAATTGCAATTAAACTGAAACTTCGAGAAATACATTTTGCACAGCAGCTGCTCACAGTTTATAACTGCATCTATGAAATTTACATTAAACATGTGATGTTGTAAAAGTGAAATCCATCATTTGGGTTTTTATAGCAGAGATGCAATAAAATTAGTTGACAGTATTATTTAATGTCGCACAGTAGGTTTCAACACTCGTTTGTTGCGTTTTTATGTCTTGCAAATACAATTGAGCATTCTGCTGAAGGCATAGATGTCGTAGCAGCGTTGCCAACCAATTTTGACGAAAAAATGCCTACCTTGAGAAAAAAAGATGTCATTTCAATGAAATAATGCCTAAAATATTTTTTTTAGGTAGGTAAACTGAAGCAATATATCTAAAATTAAACACAAAAAAACTAATTATAAATAAAAAAAAGATGCATTTTTGAAAATGAAATAATGCCTAAAAGCCATAAAAATGACTTATTTGGCATCACTGTGTCGAAGGCTCGAGGCGTACAAAGTTGAGGAAGAGGAAAATATGGTTATGGAAAGTTTCAGACTGAAAGCGGAATGAGTAATTTGAATACGACTCAAAACTGAGTAATTAAAACTTTGCTTGAGGATCGGTTTTACGTTGCGTTGTGTTTTGTTGTCAAATCATCAGTTCATAATATAAAAAGTTAAAGTGTTATTTCAAAAGAATGGAACAAAAGTATGTCCGCATCGTAGCAAATTTGCATTCGCTCTTCAGCCGTCTTTGGTTCAGTTCATTTGGGAAAGCACAGATTACATTTTTAGGGGTTTTCGCTCGTGAACGTCTAAAAAACAAAATACAGCAGAATCTCGAAAACATGACCAGTTCTATAAGATAAACAGTTCGGAAAGATGGACGAACTTTTTTCCGCCGCTGAAGCATTCCGACAGTCTGGAATATTTTTTTTTAAGAAAAACTAATAAATAAGTCAGTTTTTAAACACTGTTACATTTTTGCTATATTTTTATGAGCTATTGTTTTCACTGTTGTTATATTTTTTTCATAAAAAACAAAACTAATTATTGTTTTGGTATAGATATTTAATGTTTTTATGCGTGAACGTTCTTCTTTAACTTAATTTTGATGCAAAGACGAATGGGACCTGTTTTATATCTGTTCATCTTTCTGGGAATATACTGTTTGAGAAAGCGCCGCATAATGCACACTGAACAACGGCGAAGACGTTACATTTCTAAATTTCCTCTAGTTGAAGGAGTAGAAAACCGTTTATAAGAATTTATACCAAACAAATGGCTAAGTACAATCATCTTGGATCGATTTCAAAGAGTTTTGGGTTGGCTTTTCTGTGGAAATTTATTAAAAAGGTCTGTTCTTCGGCCAGTTCCTTACTCGCATTTGTTAAGCAACTTACCTCCATGCACTCTGTTAAAGTAAAACTTCCACTTTATAACCAACACAATAGAACTTCTAAAGGATATAGCTCGCAAAAAATGTATACATATGTGGAGAGGATACTACACGTACTCTGTTTATGCTTAGAACTTTAGAGTAAAGTTCAAGTTTATTGAGTTCAGTATGGTTGAACTTTTAGAAAAGGAATTCAGTAAACCTCGAACCAATGTCAGGGACTGAAGAAATTCCTAACTAAAAGGTATTGCTGAAGAAAATGTTGATATACACAACCAGCATACAACTGTGTCTGAATTAGTATTATTCATTCCCACAAGTCAGTATTTCCTAAAATTGAGCTTTCCAAGGATTGACGCATTTTCAAACAATTTCAGTAGAAGCTGTATGAACCAGGTGCAAGGAGACCATTCTCCACTTCCTTTGTGCACTTGCTTCGCTCTTTCGCTAAAGTTTAAGCCCCATCTGGTAGCGTTCTACTACAACTATCTAAACATCCAAATGAAAACAGCCATTCAAAGACGCTTACGCTGTTTTTTTAATTAGTGGGACAAATTTTCTCTTCAACTATACCTCAGGTAGAGCCACCAGTATGAAGGAATCTTTAAAAGCAGTATGGTAAAATATAACAACATTTTGAAGGAATCATTCTCCGAAATCTTTGAAAAGCCAATGAAAGTCTTGGCACACTTGACTATAATACACCCTACCATCTACGATGTAGAGAGGATTGCTATGGGAATTGAGTTTCGAGGAAAAATGTAATTTCATTATATACTGACCATTGAGGATGTCTGGTATACATCTACTCCAGCGAGTTGTGCTTACAGATGGCCCTGAGATTTCCGGGTTTTAACTCAAAAAAGGTCTGGAGACAAACAGCAACCAATACCAATGGTTGAATTATTATTTAAATGAAACCCTTGCCATGAATTAATTTGTTTTCATACTCCATAAAATCAGCCTACCGTTCATTCAATTCACTTATAAACAAGACCAAGAACAAGAAGTCTCAAATCAAACCATTTCGAAAATCACTTTTATCAAATAAATGTATAGCCGAACTTTTCGAAGCTTATTACCAATTGTTGATGAGAGAACCTTGCCCAGATCACGGTCTTACGCGTTATTTAAAATCAGAGAAATAGGCTATTTATCCTTCCCATTCATCCACTTGGGAATTTAAAAAAGGTCAATGAATTCGTTAAGAAGAAGAAATTAAATCCAATATTAAAAAGTGTAATCCTGCAATTGCCCAACTCAACACCATTTGCGTTTCGCTCACTTTTTAGGTCAATTTTACAAATTGTATATTCTCAAATTACACCCAAGGAGATAGCTGTACACTTGACATACATTTCCTGCAAAAGGCTTCACAACTGAATAAATTTATCTCTTCTGCTGGGGGGGAGCAGCCTGTCAAACGAACAAAATATGCAAACGGGGATTGAGTTAGACGTTTCAAAGTCGTAAAAGGGCGCAAAGAGATTAAAAGAAACGATTTATTTATCGCATCTTGATGTCGTCTCCGCACGGCGGAGCAGGAGAAAGATTTATGTGGTTGTACCGTCAAGCAAGGCAATGTGCTTTCATAATTCCAACGATTTTATCCGATTTTACCTTTAAAATTCAAATTCAACTTAAATTTTTTAGTGATTCCCTTATTTAAGAAATAAAATCCTTAAAATATTGGACAACATCTTTCTTATGCTACGTATTACGTGTGGGTACACTGGTAAAAGATAAAGTTTAAAATTAATGTGCAATAAAAGGATTCAAGTCGAGTTGCATATTATTTTTTTTAAATTTCCCCTCAAGTTTTTTTGAGGGTGTTTTTAGTTTGTCTCTAAATGACTACCACTTCGCCAGCATACGCAATAACTTTGATTCCGGCACAGGATGACAGGATTTGAAATCAAATGTAGGTCCCCTAAAGACTTGCTTACATCAAATGTCTGTAATCTCTTTAAGAGTGGTCATTAAACATTTCTCAACGGCACCAACTATAGCTTTACCTCTATTATTCAATGATCTGCTACCTTAGCTTATCGCAGGCGTTTCTACTCCTTTCAAAGTACACTCAACTTTGGTAAATTGTTTGCTTTCGCTATGAAATTAGTTGTGTAAACCATCGACAACTGAGGGAACATCCGGGCGGTGGCAAACAATTAGACCGAAACCGCCCCGGTAGTAAGTCCATACATACCTAACATTAAATTTGGAGATTTTTCCTACCCACTGCTTGAATGTTGATTTCACCAGTATGGAAACAAAAACACATCCGGAATTTATTTCATGTGACCATATTTATGGCCCCAAATGAAGCACACATCTGTCTGTCTTTCAAGTACATTTTTTTTGTTGACTTTAATCGAATTATTGTCACTTTCAAGACTTGTTGTGTAGGTCGACTTGTTTACTTCTGGGGATAATAATAACAATACGATATTAAGAAAACGATTAAAGTCTGACATGATTTCATTTGTCCAAAGGCTCTTTTGTTCAATTTTTTGCTTGTTGCGTACCTTCGCCTGAATATTGAGAGAAACGTGGTAACAACGATGCCTACACAGAACACATTCCCTGGCTGAGTAATGGCAACGCCAATGAAATGTGTTTTCCTTTGTTGAACAACAAATATTTACAAAAAAGGATATTAAAAAAGAATCTTAACTTTTTGAATAAATTTTCATGCCTGTGCATGTGTAAGAAGATTGGATGAATAATGGAGCAGGTAATCGTTTCCATGACAGATAAAAATAACATTTTTAAACGCGATTACACCAGTCAAGGATGTCTGGGGAAAAAGGGAGTTGAGTTGAAGAACTCAGAATGGCAATCAAATAGTAACATTATCTCCCAGTTATGAGCAAATAAAGATGGGAATGCGTATTGTGTCATTCCTGAATACTTCTTCCGAATTGCTCTAAGGATATGTAGTTGAGTGATTGCGATTTAAAAGGCACAAAAATGTGGCGGTACGGTGAATTTTAAATTCCAAGGAAAACTTTTTGGGCGTGGAAACATAATATGCTCTGGTGAATTTAAAATACATTTTCAAGGGAACATTAATTGGCCATGAAACGCATAAATATTCTTAAAGATTCAAATGATTTTGGAATAAGTAAATAACTGATTTATTTTAATTTTTGGAAAAAAAAAATAAGTACGGCATCTTATTTAGAATACCTATAATATCTTTAAAACGTATTTCGATCAAAATCGTTAGAGCGATTTTTGTAAAATTAGGCTGGCAAAACAGTAAGAAAATTTTCAACATTCAGTTTGAGAAATACTATTCCTTAACTATTTATATGTAAACTGAGCATAAGATGTTTTTTGGGATTGCTATACTTGGCTTTTTAAGTTTTATCGAATTCGAAAATGGGGTTTTCGAGACATGAGCAGTTTTTAAAATTAGCCTTTTTGGTTATTCGAACTTGAGAATTACGAACGCAGTAATTTTGAAAACATCAATTTTACTCTAAGTAGGTATGCATTTTGGTGAAAATCGTTATTGCCGTTTTCAGATAAACTAAATTAAAAAATACCTTTTTGTTTTTTTAATTCAATTGTACGATAATATAGGAAAAAATTGAGTTTTTCATTAAGCTACAAATGACCATATTACCATAGAAATAAATTGCTATTACAATCGTAGCAAATTCGTTTTCGAGATATGTCCAAATTTCAAAGCTACCGTTGCTATTGCATTTTTGTAGCGAAAAACTGAGTATGCAGTCATGTTAACCTCATCTACTTAAGATGAAATATCGATTTTAGTTATAGACGTTTTCGAAAAAATCAAAGCGGTATGAAAATTTTATATGGGAAAAATGTACCATAAATATTGAAGTTGCCGTGCAAGAAAATAACGACTCCGAACTGTAGTCCCACAAACTCCAAATCGGAAGTTTGAATCAAACCCGGGCAGCCGTTTATGCTGTAGGCCTCGGGTCATACGGACGGATGGACAGAATTTTGAGACCCACTTTTTTGAGTCAGAATTGATTTACATCTAGAGTTAGAAATTTTGTACGAATACAATATCTTTCTCTTACTATGTAATGGAGAAAGTTAGAAAACCACTTGTAAGATTTTGTGGTAGAAAAGGGTTGTTTTTATTTAAACGCCTTCCCGAAACAACACCAATTAGGTGTGGCTGTCTGGCTGTGTAAGTTGGTGCAGTAATTTTTGGCCAACTTGGAGATGTGGCCAACTTATTAGGGTAGGTACTTGTTTTTTTGTTAATATTACAAAAAAACGCAGCTTTTACCATATGTTATTATATTAGTTTTAAAAACAAAACAAAATCAATAAAAGAAACAGCTTTTTTTTAACAAAACCAATATGAAAAGTATTAACTTATAAAAATATAGGAATATACATATATTTAACGGAACACATTTATAAACACACACACAGCAAATGGCGGACGCCAGAAGAGAGCTACCAAAAGGGAAGAAGCCTCCAGGAGATCCATCTTCTTATCGCCCAATATGCATATTGGACACCATGGGAAATATCCTCGAGAAGATAATCTACAATAGATTACTCGCAGTGGCAGAAGAAGAGGAACCCTCTCAGACTACCAATTTTGCTTTAGGAAAATGCGATCCACTGTTGATGCCATAAGAGCAGTAGTTGGTATTACAAAAGGCGTCATTGAAATGGAAATATGGCTCCACGGGACAGAGGAGTTCTGTGCGATAGTAACGTTGTACGTTAACTAACGAAACGCTTTTAACTCTTTCATTAGAAGATCCCTCGTCAGAATGGATACACCGTACTACGTGCTACGTATAGTGACAAGGTACTTCAACAACAGAAAGTTGAGATATAACACAGATGAAGGTGAAAAATACTACAACGTGACTGCCGGAGTTCCACAGGGATCGGTCTTAGGGCTGTTATTGTGCAACATCATGTACGACGGAGTACTGCGATTGGCGCTACCTGAGGGAGTGACGGTAATTGGATTCGCCGATGATATTGCCGTTGTGACAGTGGGTAAACAGATTCATACTGTTGAATCCACAACAAACGAAGCAATTGCCTGGATAAAGGATTGGCTAGCAACAGACAGCCTAGAACTAGCAGATCATAAAACAGAAGCTGTTCTCATAACAAGTCGAAAAACTGTAGAGTTCGCCAACTTCCAGGTTGGTAACCAAATAATCCGGTCCAAAGAAACGGTTAAATACCGGGGAGTAATGCTGGACAATAGATAGCGATTTAAAACACACGTGGACTATATAGCCAAGAAAGCATCGCAAATGCAAGGTGCTCTCTCGCGCATACTGCCTAACGTTGGTGGACCTGGATACGCAAGAAGGATCCTAATTTCCAGAGTTGTACATCAGTTTTACTGTATGCAGCTCCAGTCTGGGCGCAGGCACTGATGACAAAGGAGACCAAAAGGAAACTATTATCGACATACAGACTCTCCGCGCTACGAGCGGCTTTCGAACCAGTGGTTGAAGTCTGTTGGGTGTGGATTAGTACGTAGGCGCATTCGTGGCATCGATTATTCGGGCTTGCGAATCGTGCATGTTGGTAGCACGGGCTACCGCATCTTTAGAAGATTACCACATTCATTGGCGCAACCAAAGAGCGACTATGGCCAAATTTCTCAGGTTATTTTGTACGAAAGATCAACTGACATATAGAAATGTGTGGCCAAGTTCCATGATAGACAGGTGGCCAACATACGGAGGAATTTGCTCGAATATTTGTACGCAATTTTCTTGGTGCTACTATATGCTGGCCAACTTGACAGATTTCACTGTATAATACTTCGCCCTTTTCACCTATTCAAAAACTTTATGCCTGTTCCTTGTTTTCTTACGAGTGCTTACTCAATGCCGTTCCTTAACTTGAAAAATTCATCATCGTCATCGAGAGAGAACGATATTACCACTCCACTGAGAATCTTGTGAGTTTTTACTCAACAAATTTCTTGGTGTCAGAATTGGAAATCTGTCAGTCAACAGCCTATTGACGTGTGTCTGATTTGAAATTTGCTGTCCAATTTGGTTTACGGGTGCTTATGTTTTGGTTTTCTGCGTATTAAAATGGTATCAATAGGCGGCAAAATAAAATCCAACGTTCGCCTCAAGATTCTTGTCGAAAGTGGCGAAGAAATTGTTCATGGCTTTAAAAAGGAACAATCTCCTCCACGTAATTTTGAATGCTCGGATTCATCAAAACAAAGATCGTTTCAACTATTCGTTAACTATTTCTCTCCGATATAGAAAATACCTGTATAAGCTTCTGCATTTGACCACAATGGAAAATAATAACGCAATTTCGTAAAAGGATACAGGTTCAATCTTAAGTGGGAACGCAAGTTTACAAAACCACAAACCATAAAACAAAACAAGCAAACCGTGACAGCTTTCAAAAAAGTGTCGTCCTACTTATGAATATTTTAAAGTGATTTCTGTTTCAAAGTTTGTTTTGTGTAAAACAAAAAAAAAAAACTATTGCCCGAGTTTCAATCATCAATTTATTTACAAGCAGCTTAATTGTTGAGATATTCCTACTGAAATGCTTGATGGTGGACTAATATTTAACCGTCCGAAACGGATTTAAAAATAACAACACCGATGGAATTTTTTCGACAAGGCAGAATATTATTTTTTATTTCATTTGCGTATCGGAATCGGATCCCCCGGAGGCGTAAATATGAAATCCAGATTAGTAGACTCTGGGAAAGCAAGGAGTAGGAAGATTTCATGCGACTTGCCCTGGAAAGAGTCTATTGGGAAATTGCAGTTGATTTTAATTAGATAAGTGTTACGGGAATGTGATGAATTCCGTTCTTGTTTCGTTTACAATTAAAGAAAATTTTGAAGAACGCTACTAGTTCATCATCAGAGTTCTCTCGAAAGCGGAAAGAAAACCTTTCTTTCAAACCCGGCAGGGCTATCATAGTTCCCTTCATTAGGAGAAGAAATTTAACTAAAACAAAATTTTAATCGATGACACAGTTATTTAGTACATAAAAAAAATAAAAATAATTGGCGCAACAGGTCCGTATGGACCCAAGCCTAGCTTCTCACAACCATTCGTCTTGTGTGAGTTTTTATTTTTGGGACGAATGGAAGGGATCTACAATTTTATGCCGAGTCCAAACGGCCAATTGAGAAGCTTTTCATGACAGTTATACTCTCGGATGTTTGTCAGACGTTCGCGAGAGGTGGCGCAGCGAAAAAAAACCTTAAGTTGGAATTTGGGTTTTTCTCGGGATTCGAACCTGGGACCCCTCGCTTAGTAGTCCAACACACTAACCACTAAGCCACTGCGCCACGCAAGTACATAGGCGAAGCAAAAAATATACTTAGCTCAGCAAGTCTTCCTCAAGGGGAAGAGATAGGCCTTAGCTACCATTCAAAACTATAATGGCCCTTATATCCAAACTGCCGGAACTTATTATGCGCAAGCCTTACAATTACTAAGAAAGGGAAACGGAAAAGCTGACGAACCTGACAGAAAAGGCTCAGAAACTCCTTGTGTAGGACAAACACAGTTCTGCGTAGTAACACAAAATATATCCCACAATAAGTGCAACACACCCATTTAACGATACTGCCAAGACAATTCTAGATCCACTAAGTCCCGATGACAAAAATCATGTAGGTTACCTCACAGGATACCACCAAAACAAAATGCACATAGTCAACTCGCCGGAGTGTCTACTATGTCTCGACGAAGACAAAACAGCAGAACGCTAATGCTAATGGCCCTTTTTTATAAATAAATACTTAGAAGAAAGTTCTGCTACAGGGAAATCCTATTAGCGTTTTCGATTGAAGGAAATAATTGCCCTTTCTACCAAAAGAAAAAACCTAGAAGTGCTCTTTCTATGCCAATTCTTAACGCGACAAGAGAGATCCGTTCATCCGCAGTCAATGATAATAAAGGCGTAAGAATGAAATCACTAATCAGACTGATAATCTATCCATACACATATGGTATCGGTAATCGGAAATAAACGCAAGTTCCAGCTACCAACTTGCAAACGTTTTAATTTCTGATTGAAAACATGTGAAATGAGAGAGGTAATTAGTTTCAGTTAATTAAACCAACTATTCATTAATCAGTTATACGAAATAAATAGATAATTGTCTGGTCATAACTTTCAGAAGCCATTTTGTTATAGAAAAGCGAAATTTCGTAAGCCATCGTTATAAAATGCATAGCTTTCCAATAATTCCTATCACATGAACAAGATGGCCGACCAAAAAACGTGTCACTTTTTTTTGCGTGTTAGGTAATGCCGTCCCTTTCAGTCACACGGCTATTTAGCATTTAGCATCCCTTTCTACGCCACCATAGACAAATCATACTGATCTGGGACCCACAACTCGTAATCCTTTTGCCACTCGCCACTTCAATTTTATTTTTCAAATTCGACATTTTGTTTTCCTATCGGTGCTATGTCAATTAAAAGTCCGTGTGACATTCAAAAACATACAAAAAATACAAAAATAAATGCTGCCAACCGCGGCAACCGTGGGGAAATGTGATAGAGTTCGGGAATACCACATTTTTACATTACTGAATGCCAATGGTTAGTGATTATATATTGTTATAAGGTGAATAATATGCTTTTTGTGGTTAATAAAACTATCTAAAGGAGATGTTCTATATTAGGACAAACATGGTTGTGTATTTTCCGCTTTTGGATTTCATTAACTTCGGTTGCATGTGTACATTTTTCTTAAATATAATGAAGAAAATTTGATCAAATTGCTTTTATTTTCCCTCAAGCATCTCAATTTTTAATTTTTCAAGAATATTTTAAGCAAATGTACACTTATTCCTAAATAAAAATATATTCAAAAGAAAATATGACTTTTCAAAAACCATGCCATTTCTATAAAAGTTTATCAATTGCAATTCAATCTGAGATAATAAAGAGTTGTAGAAAAAAGGACGAGATGAAATGAAATAAAACACGCTGTATGTGCGAAACCCATAGGTATATGCCATTATGTATCATGTATGTATTTAAATTTAATTCTTGCAACTAAATTTATTTAAACATATCTCCAATAATTCTTTAAATCGACAACGTGGCCAACTTTCCATTCATGAATCCTTGAGGTTGTTTTCCATTTTCTGTTGTTTTTGAAACTTCAGCTTCTGATACATTTTACTGAGTTCGCTACTGTGTTCGGGGCTGATTTCTTGGTTGGATTTTTTGACCAAAAGTAGATTGTTAATTACTAGTTCTTTAGTTAGATTGTATTTAATTTCGCTTATTTCATTTTTTCCTGATTTGGTATAGATATACCAAATATGGAACCAGAACTTGATGCTTTTCTGTCTGAGTATTATTTTCTGACGTCATTGTGTTTTGTTTTATAATTTTAATATTTAAGGTTTAAATGTTGAAGTATAGTAATTTCTAGTTTTTTTAATGAATATGCGTTCGTTTTACTTACCGATAGAATATTTTCAAAACTGATCCTCCAGCTCACGCTTTTATGCAGGCAACTACAAGCAGATCCTTTGTTGAAGATCACTCAGAGCACCAGTTATAAATTTTTTATGACGTCAAGTTATATGCATTTACCTAAGGATGAAGTGAGACAAGTGTAGTTCTGCAAACTATATTCGAACGCATGTATTTGTTTTGCAATAATTGGGACAGTTTTTATCAGAGTAGGGAAAGTGCTAACTGTACCCTTGTAAACCTGATGGTCACAATAACTCATAATCTCATTAAATTTCTGAGTAGGACTTCCTTCTCTGCCTTTGTGCTCACGCTTTTATGCAGGCAACTACAAGCATATCCTTTGTTGCAGATCACTCAGAGCCTCAGTCATAAATTTTTTATGACGTCAAGTTATATGCATTTACCTAAGGATGAAGTGAGACAGGTGTAATCCGATGGCACATGCAAACTATATTCGAACGCATGTATTTGTTTTGCAATAATTGGGACAGTTTTTATCAGAGTGGGGAAAGGGGTAACTGTACCCTTGTATACCTGTCGCTCACAATAACTTACAATAGGTAGGTAGCGTCCTACCTATTCATCTATTTTTCGTATGATCTCTTTCTAATGACTCCTTGAATAATCAAATTCTGTTCTGTACTGTTTAAAGCTCTGGATATGGGTCAGACGCTTCTGGGTTTAAATGACTAGGGTCCGCGGGTCGTTACGCCCGTTACCTCTCTCTTGCTCTCTCTCAAGATAAGAGAAGTACCCTTGCGGGGATTAATTGATTACTTGTAAGTATTCAAAATTCTACCTGTAATATAACCATAAAGACACAATATGGATATAAATATTCACGAAAGCGCACACTGAGAGCAGTTTAAAATTATCCTTTGAGGACTACGTTTCAAAAGTAAAATCACACAAACTAAATATTAAAATGACTGGCGGAAGTAAATCAGTTACGTACCGCGTATTCCTTTACCGAGAAGCATTGCGGCATTCACAAACAAACACATTGAGGTTGTACAAAGCCAAATATATGCTCACCAAGGATCTCGTAGAAACTACATTGGACAATATTGACAACTATAGTGAAGAGGAGTGCGGCTATTTAATTGGCTACAAGAAAGAGCTGCGGAAGAAAATCACCGGGAAATCTTAAGGCGACGATGAAGGCGAGGACATTTGCGATGAAGAGGAGCAGTAGATGGTGAAATTATTTTCATTTTTTAATAACTTTTACTTTCGAATGTGATATTTTGTATATCCTAAGTTCTACTTATTGTAAATAAACGAACAAAAATTTTGGAATATTTCCTTTAGGAAAAAAATTATGTTATTTAATTTCCTCGGGCCTTGCCGGACCTTCACACAAAAAACTGTAGATTAATTTTTTATGGAAAATTTCGCCATTGTGAGCTCGTGAAATCTAACCAGGACACTAAATATTATTATTAGTTCCAAAAAGATGGGAGATGGGTGTATGGGATAAGCATTCCATTAACAATCTTGATCAGGAATTCAGATTATACTTCCGTGTACGAAATTTTTGTATAATGTTTTTGAAAAGCAGGACTTGTAGCGGCACTGTTTTTTTTTTAAACTTTCTGACTCGCCTGCGCCACGTAGACCTAAAAATTCTATTGTGCCATAGGGGCAGAATATTGTAGAGTCTCTCTACTTTCCTAGCAGATGATTTCTTCATCTCTACGGGGCTCAGGAACTCCCTGTAGAATATAGTTCTTTTGATTCCGCATAAGGCTGGACACTCATATATTATGTGTTCAGCAGTTTCGTCCTCTTCAAGGCACAAACGACAAAGTGAAGAGTCGACTAAATTTATTTTATTTAAGTTAGGTTTTTAATATCATATCTATGTAATTAGGTTTAAAATTTTGTTGGCATCTTTTCTGAAAAGCTGTATAGCACTCTTGGCCTGTCTTAGAGCTGTGATATTTTCCCAATATGAAATACATTTTGTACGTTCCCATCTTTTGATGGCGAAATTTATAGACGATTTGGGAGTATAGCAGAAGGGTTCAGGGCCTGTGAAGGGGGTTTCAGAGCCCGTTCTAGCTAGTTCGTCGGCTTTCTCGTTTCCCTCAAAACTCTCATGGCCAGGAATCTACCATAATATTATTTTATTCTTAAGGCCAAGCGTTTGAAGTTCGTCGAAACAGTTTAGTACTGATTTGGAGTCAATGATAGGCGAGCTGAGGGCGTTTAGAGCTGCTTGAGTGTCAGTCAATATATACCAATGTCATCAGCCTGGAACACGCTTGGGCTAAGCCCCATTGGTATTGAGACATTTTGGTTAGGTCCGTCGAAACCAGCTCCCACTCCTGTTTCCATCTTGGAGCCGTCTGTATACAACTTTATGCCAATTTGGCCATGCTCCTCGACTAGGGATTTCCGTAGTGAACCGTCGCATAAAGTTATTGGAAGGCGGTCTGTTATCGCGCAGATCATTTCAAGTACTGAAATTTCAGAGAACAAATCAAATAGATCAGGATTAATTTTTTTATTTGGATCAAACTTGCCGAAGAGCGAATTGCCATTTTATTTATCTATATGCGGAGAGGTGTTAGTCTACATCAAATATATTTGGTAAATATTTGAAAGTGTGGATTACCTAATAAATTTATTTTTGTGGCTTTAGGTATGGCTCCGTAACAGGTCTTACTGAAGTTATTATCGAAACAATTAATTCGAAATGGACCAACTTCGGTTAACAAAAACTATGGAAGCTCTATCGAAGCTGTTGCCTACAGAAATTACAAATAGGTTCCGAAGTCAAATTGTTACTTGGGCAAACCAATGACTGTTGCCTATAGTTAAAATTGTAATTTGAACAACAATGAGCAGAGTTTAAAGCAGAACATTTTTAAAGGATTCGGATATGTATCCGTAACCTAGGCGCATGGCTAAATTCGAGCTACCACAAAAATGCAGTTCCTATGCAAGAGTTTATAAACGGTCGGTGGAAATCAGTAAGCCTACTCTAAAAATATATTTGTTGGTGCGATAGTGCGTAGAGACTCAGGGCTTAGCCGCCTCGCGCCGATCACTTTTTTTTGTTTTTCTATTTGTGAATTTAAATACAACTGTACATATTATTATGTTATAGCAGTGAAGCCAGACTTTAGAAGCAGGTTATCCCACGGTTATACCAAAAAAAATCCTTTTATCCCTCGCGAAAATATAAAAAAAATCCCACAATTATCCCACGAAATATTAAATTAAAAAAAAAACATGTATTTTATTAAATTCAGTCATTTTTATTATTAACAAATACAAGTTACATTAACAATGGAAGCTAACAAAAATAAATACATATTCGCATATAATAAAAAAAATAGAAAGTCTTACACATTTTTAAAACGTTAAAAAAAGGAACATAAAATTGCATTCGGCATTAAAATGAAAATAATATTCAACATAAAATAAATACCTTATGACTTATTTGAAAATGACTGGTATGCAAAAAACTTGAACTCGGTTTCAAGTCTCATTATTCTTGATTTCTCATACAAAAATGACACGGATATGTCAGTTTATGAAACCCTTTTTAGGGAAATAAAAAAAAGAAGAACGCATTCAGATATTTTGAATGACTTTTTTCTAAACATGAAAATATTTTTTATTTGATCGTATTTGCCTAATTTTTTTATTCTTCTCAAATCAAATTAGCAATTAGGAGCAATAATTGACCAAAAAGTAAAATCACTTTTTTTGTACTATGAGTTTTGAAAAATTCCTTTGTCCCCTTAATCTTTTTTAAGCGAGAAAAGGGATAAATCCCTTGATCTGTTATCTCTGTGTTATAGTTATATAAAGGAAGGATATCTGCGACAACTTCATGTGCATTTATAATGGTCTTCTCCATCAACCACTGACTGGGCTTTTAATTTAATGTTATTTCGGCAAAACAACATAAAAAGTAAGCCAAAGAATGCAACTTTATGGAGCTTTTTTCTAAAACGAAACAAAAAAATATTGGCGTATTTTTCTTTTTAATTTGGAAATTAAAAATAAATTTCATTTTCCTTTAATGGAAAAAAATGCCCAAAATATTTATGGAAAAAAGTTAAATTTCGCGACATTTGCGGCAAAATACTCGGGATTTTTTTCTTAAGAAAACCCACCACAACTTTGTATGGAGATTTTTGGGCTTTTTTTTTTCATTTTCATTTTTGGCGTAATTTCAGGAAGCACTTTTTATTATCTGGGCCACGCACCAGGTTTGTTTTTTTACTTTTGTAGTAAGAATTGAAAAGTATGTCAAAATGGCAGTGGTGGGGATAAATTCTCCCTCAAAGAGAGAAAAAAAGTTAGGGAACGCTTTTGGTGTAATGGTATTATAATTCCTAAATTGCAGTGGTAAAAAGAAGTCTTATAAAAATCTACTACATTTATGAATTCTCCGCTTAGCACTAATGCAAAATCGTGCATTTGTGAACTCTCTGCTTAGCACATTTTGCGCAATATTGCTTTTATGAAAAGACTCTATGTCTAAGTCTATGCTAGTAAAGCGAATTTTTGTGTCGTTTTTATGATCAGGGGACATATTCCGTTTAACAATAATCGTAGGGACGATATCGTTTTTGAAAATTTGATGAACATAAGAAGTTCCGTTCTGCCCGAATTTGTTTCACTATCGGCAGCCCGTAGGTCCATATTGGTTTTAGAACTTGCTTGTATAGCAATAACTTATTGTAGTTGGACAGGGATGAGTATCTCCCAATAAGCCAATACATATTACTGTGTCGCATGTTCAACTCATCTTTTTTTTTCTTAACGTGCGCTTTCCAACGCAGTTTAGCGTCTAGAGTCATGCCTAGATATTTAGCTGTGTTAGAAAATTCTACTACATTGTTGTTAATGTAGACTGGAATGTGTGGTACGTTTTCATACGTAAAATTAATATGGACTGACTTAAGGTCATTTAATCTAATCTGCCATTTCTTAGTCCATTCTGAAATATTGTTTATTGCCGTCTGAAGCTTTTTAGTTGCTATTTCGACAGTTGCTCCCACAGCAAGGACGGCTGTGTCATCTGCAAAAGTAGCTATGGTGGTTTCTTCACTTGCAGGCAAATCGCTAGTGAAGAGTAGGTTAAAACTGGACCTAGCACACTCCCTTGCGGTACACCAGCTTTAATCTCTCTTAATGTTTAGCACTCTGTATCTTGCTTAATTCTGAAGAGTCGATCTGATATATAAGACTCCAGAATGGTCGAATACTGCTGCGGCAGTTGCTTTTGTAGTTTGTGTATCAGTCCTTTGTGACAGACTTTATCGAAAGCTTGTGCTATATCAAGAAATACTGTAGAGCACACATTTTGCTCTTCAAATGCTTTTTCGATTTTATCTGTGATTCTATGCACCTGATCAATTGTAGAGTGCTTGTTTCTAAACCCAAATTGATGATTTGGAAGTAGCGACTGATGAAAATCAATAATTTTTTGCAGACGTTTTGCCAGCATTTTTTCGAATAGCTTGGACAACATTGGTAGTATCGATATTGGGCGATATGAGGTTACTTCGCTAGGTGGTTTACCTGGTTTTGGTATCATTATTACCTCCGCGACCTTCCACATACTTGGCACACATCTTAATTTAAATGTAGCATTTATAATCTGCGCTAGTTTTGTTAAACCTTTTCGAGAAAATTGTTTTAAAATTTCCCTTTGATTAAATCGAACCCTGGGGCTTTTTTTATGTTTATGCCTTCTTTGATTTCTTTGGCAAGTTCTTTAGCTGTTACCGGCCCAATAGGTCTGTCTTCTTCGCACGTTTCTTTGTTTTCTTGATAATCTTTATCTTCATAAGGTTTGAAGACGTTCTCAAGGTACTCTGCAAAAGTATTTGCTTTTTCTTGACTGCTTTTTGCCCAATTACCTTCTCTGGTTTTTACTGGCAGAGTGTGAGCTATTGGCCTGTTCATTTTCTTTGTTGCCATCCAGAGCGAGTAGTCGTTTTTAAACGTTTTTAAAGACTCGTTATTAAATTCTCTTATAGATTTTCTGAGCTTATTATTTAAGTTGTTCAGTGTGGTTTTGTCGCTTGGCGCCTTTGTCTGTTGCCAGCGTTTTCTAGCTTTCCTCTTTTCTGTAATAATTTCACATATTTCACGAGGATAAGAGCTTTGTTTAATCTTGTTTGTTCTTTGGGGAGTTGCAGCCCATGCAGCTTTTTGTATATCCAGTGTAAATATTTGCACTGCTTCTTCTAGTTGATCTTCTGTTTGAATAGCTGACGATAGTTGGATACATTCTTCCAACTTCTGCCTAAAGTGGTTCCAATCAGTCAGTCTATTAACTAGGTTAGGGCTATGTTCTTTTATTATTATTTTATCGCCAAGTGTAATAAGTATTGAGGAATGATCTGATTGAAGATCAGGGCCTTCTTCTATATTTATTTTATTTGAAGATATATTTTTGGATATAAAGAAGTCTACAAGATCTGGGGTTTTATTCCTATCTGTAGGCCAGTAGGTAGGTTTCAAATGAATATCGAGTCTGACAATGGAATGTGATTGGTAATGCATGGGTATTTCGAATATTCGCCACATTGCTTCTTCGCGACGTAACAAATAATCAACTCTATTTCTTTCCCTCTCACGCCTACCCGTCAAAGTTCTTTGCCGAGGCATATCTACCTAATATTCCATCGAAAAAAAAGAAATCAATAAATAAGCATTCACAATAAATAAACTCTTATAAACTGTATAAAAAAAAGAAATCAAAATGACTTACCAAAGAATAGGTAATAATTGGCCAAAACCAGGATCAGAGCACAGTGAAACCACAATTATTGTAGGATGGCTATCTAAAAATTCGTGTAGGATACAACCGACTTCGAATGGCCGGAAGCCAAATCAGACTAATGCAACCACACCTGCGCATAACTTCTCTCCCTCATTCGCTTAACACAAACGAAAACGACACACATTCATCCGCCACGCCCCCACACGCCAAAAACTTTCGTTTCGGTGAGGTGGCTCAGTGGCTGCTCTATGGATAGTGCTACACTATACAAATAAGGTCAATAATAATAGCAACGCCCAACGCAACCACAGAAAATACAATTTTGTACAATATTCGGGCAACTATGATTACCTATAACTTATAAGAGACAGAGTAGGTATACGTATCCAATCCAATCACCAATACGCGTGCGCATATTCCCTTCTCTTCTTAATTCGCTTAACGCACACCATTCACCCCTCACTATGTTACAGCTACATTAGAGTTATACGCATACGCAATAGAAACGATCTCTGTGTATGATTCTCTTTTCTTAATTTCTGATTCATACAATAGAAGGAGACAGTCACAGGACTTCGACTGAGCGAAAGAAAAATGTGACTTATCCAATTACCCATACCCACCCCTGCGCATATACTTTTCTCTCTTTCTTTGCTTCACTCCCATCATTCAAACGTGACACTCGCCGCACAGTTAGCTAAGCTATAAAGCTATCTTTCTTTGTATGTTTACAATGTTGTTGTTGTAACCAAGGTAATTTAAAAACATTATTTTACCTATTTTGCAATAACTTTTTTGAAATCATAATTCTTTTCGACCGATCTATGAGCTGTACGCTTCAATTTGGTAAAAAAAAAATTCAATTTTACTTCATTAAATAGGGTAAATATGTTCTGAAAGAAATTGGGTCGGCGATTAATATAGTGGATTGCGGACTACGGATGTACACACGAACCGCGATAAATACCTTTAGTGGAACAATAACCGAGCGCATGTAGTGCCAGGATGTTCTGGAACTTTTTTTTTACTCATCACTGAGTTTACAGCCCGAAACAAAGATGGATTTTATTTTCTTTGAATGTAGTTGTGGATGGAAAGGATCAAGCCACCATTTGTGTTGTAAAATTTTACGCGACCCTTTTCATTAGTAGGTAACATAAATGCTGTGTATTCAAATTACTGGTATTTTAATTTGAAAAACTTGCAATGATCGGTAATTAACGGTAAGTGGGTGTAACTGGGATTATTAGGATTACGTTTTAAATCGGTAGGTAGGACACACAATACATATACATATATATATTTTGATTTATGACAGCATGCGTGCAACACTTGCCACCTTCAGGTACATGGTAATTGGGTCCTTGTAACTGTGTGTGGTGGGACCCAAAATCAAAGATATCACCGCAGGTAAAAGATATGCTCTATATAAATAGTGTGCAAATTTCTCTCTGCCAATTAGTTTGCAATTGTCCTTTGACTCTAATAGATCTACTTAAAGTTAATAATTCAAATGGAAGGAGTCAAGAAACCAACAGTTCCTTATTGGCGGTTCCTTTACTTGGAAGAACTTCGCGTTCGCAGGCGTGTTATAGAAGACAGAGAATACAAATACCATATTAAGTATTGCTTAACAGATGAGTTGGTTCACACAAACTTTATCCACACCAAGCATTTTACACCAATTGAAATCGGCAACATGCAGGACAGTGTAATCTACAAGAAGAAACTCAGACAGAAGATTGCAAAAATCAGACAGGAAGAGCAACAAAAAATGTTGGAAAAACTAATGGAACAAGAAAACGATGGGCACGCAACAACCAATGAATGAAATCTGTAATCATAGTTTTAAGAAAAATACTTGTATATAATAATTTATGTCATTTTTTAGCATTACCTTAGAAAAGTAAAGTGGGGCTTTCAGCACAAATCGTTTGTGTGTGCTGGTCAAAACCCCTAACTGGGAAAAACCAAAAATGTCTTCCCATCGGGGTATTCAACTGTCAACTTAAATTGTATATAATATAAGGATAAACTCAAATTGACTGTGTTTCTAAGAATACTCCCGATGGGAGTCCGCCTTAATTTTGTTTATTTGTTCAAAAAATTGTAATGTAATATATAATAAAACCACCATTAAAATTACTTTAAATTAATAACAAATTTTTTTTAAACGAAAATCCACTTCGACGGATATTTCTTCAGCACCTAGAAAATTGTTCATTTGTTCTGTGATAGGAACATTAAAAAACAATCGGTTTCTAAGCATCCTCGAATCGCTTGCTCTGCTCGAAAGCTTTGGAGAAGTCTGTATCAAATTAATACTTTTTCTCAGGTACATTTAATATGTGATTTAAAAAAATTGTTGCAACAAAATTATGGAAAAAAACTTAAAAAACTTTTAAGAGATTAGTTAATCTGGCATAAATCAGTTTTTCGAAAAAAGTTAGAAATTTCCTGTCTACTTCCCGATTTATGAATTGTAACAATAGAAAACTAGTTGGTACTCGCGGCTTTGTCTGCGTAGAATTCGAACTTCGAGTAACTAATTAAAATATTTATAACAACAATAGCGCCACTTATCGGCTCCCCACGATCGTGGGGTTCTCCGACCGTCAACCTCGGGACCTCTAGCTAACCTCCAAGTAGATCCTGGTTGCTGCGTTTGACCGATTGTCAAACGGATGCGAAAAATTCGACGAAAAGATTAACCAGCAGAAACTTTGTGGTTATGACAACGAATAGCGAGTTGGCGAATAAAAAATGCGGATATTTTCCGCTAAGGGTTTTCAACAAGAATAATAAAAGCTTTATTTCATGGTTGGTTTATATAGAAGATGAAATAACAGGTTTTCTTTTACTTGAGAGAGACATTACGTTATTTTTAAATGTTTAAATTATGTGGCGAAGAGGCAAATACAAAAAATATGGTGAATGGTATAATTTAAGGCGCCAGATTCAAATAAACAATTTTAATCTAACTTAAGAATTAGGATGATGACAATGACGGTGATGAAGATTACCCAAAAACTATCCTTTCAACCAATCAGCTCTAAACATTTAAATTGATTGGTAAAATACGCGGCAAATGTATTTATTTCTTACCAAAAGTATAAATACCTATAATGAATTTTATTATCCCTATCTTGAGAAATAATTGGTTCGTCATTTGAACTTCCATTCCCTACTTCATCCCCTTCACGTTATGTTTTCGCGACAAAAAGTAGACTATGCCATTCTGATTTCTGAGAGGTTCCATCTATCCCTATACCAAAATTCATAAAAATTTGTTTTGCTGTCGTTAAAAGGTAACATTCTTACTTTCGCATTTATAATATTAGGATTACTTCAAGGCTACCTCGAATTTTCAGTGCAAAAATGACAACTGGCAAAAAAACTATATCTTTAAATAACAAAGTGATGCCAAATTTGTTAAAAGGTGACTATCGCAAAAGTGATTATTACCTTACGGAATTCCACCCCTTGCCTGATAGGTAATACACACACAAAATTAAGTTAAGTGGATCCCAAATATTTTGTTCATAAACTAAGTACCTATTAAGTAAGAAGATATGCAAAAACCATTTTTTTATACAACAAACAGCTTTCAAATTTGTTTCCGATTTCATTCCACTTACTGGAAGTGAACGCTAGAATTAATTTTAAGGAATGACAGATAGTGTTCGGAAAATGGACAGAATTTGAAGGTGGAAACACATTCTTTAAGGCCGAGGTTACAAATAATTTTTCTTTTCATTTTTTAAGAATGTTTAAAATTAAAAAAATATAAAAAAAACTATAAGCATATTTAAATTAAAAAAAAATCCCTTTTTGAAAAAAGCAGGCCTTAAAGCCTTAACTAATAAAATAATGCATAAAAGGCATTAAAAAGACTTAGTGGGCATTTTTTGTAGGAGTGGTTTATAATAATGAATAAAAAAACACTTAATTTAAGAACATTTCCTACACAAAAATATATTTCCTAACGATTCAAAAAATACACACATAATTGTTCAAGTTTTCACTTCTGTCGGCACTCCCAGAATGCCACTGTTTTTTTTTTTTGATTTTGGTTCAATTCGATACATTTTTCAATTTAAATTCTGCACAATCTCCCTTTTTTCAAATATTGTATTTTTTTTTTTCAAACAAATTTTTAATTATTTTTAAACTATTGTAACTATTGCTCATTCTGAATAGGTGTTCATGGGTGGGAACCCATTCTTCTACTGTACTGTACGATATAAATTATGAATACGGTCGTTGGATTTAGAAAAAAAACTATATTCGAACGGAGGCACTGAACAAAAAGAAAGTTTCCCAATTTTAAAAATTGAACGACACTCGATTCGAATAATTCACCAAGCGCAGACATTTTTTTGCACGATGACGAGTAGTGATAGTGATGGACAATTTTTACTCCTAGAGGAAAACTTAACTCTATACCGAACACAACCATAGAACCGCATGCCGCATTTTTAAAATACAAAATCTTCCCATCTCCACAATGACGCACTTATTTCACAGTTTGTCACTAGCTATTGTGCAAGAGTATATCCCTGACATTATGATGTACATATATAAATTCACCAAAAGTTCCAGGAAATGGGTTGCAACTTGAAATGGGATTTATGTTTTTTGGTTTAACTAGCGCCGGAATAAGGTTTATCCATTCTTGACTGACAGTTTATATTTTTAATTATTAAAAATGCCAATTGTAGAGCTCCAGGAGATGAGTTCGTATTCTGTTTGGAGAACTGTCATATACTTAGTTTTAGCAAATTTTACGGCCATATTATTCACTCCCTTTAATCCGGGTTAAAAGTTACATTCGGGTTTAAGTGAGTTTAACCCAAAAACTAAACCCAAGTCCATAATATTCACTCGTTAAACCCAAACATAAACCCATTTTTTTGAACTTGACAGCATTTAATCCGATTGGATTTAAACGCAATCCGGAAGCCGGTACTTTAACTCGGGTTAAAATTCAATTTCATAATATTGACATTTCTTCACTCGCAAGAAATAACGAAAGTAGAAAAGTCGAATAGAAAAAAATGGCAAGAAACTAAAAAAGACTTCATTCGTGAAATGGACGAAATTAATGTTGATGTCTTCGTCGTCAGAAGACGAATTTGTCTTCGAAGAGCTGGTAAAACAGAAGCTGATGATAAATTGACGTCGTCCTTGTCGTCAAATATATTGATTGCACAAGCGGGCTTGCGAAAATATTTCGTGCTGAAAAAGAGTCATTTTGGAGGCTACATTCGATGATTCGATAGAAATTTCGCATAATTAATGCACCTTAAAATATAACTGGCCGACAAATAATTGAAATCAATTTCCAAGTGACAAACAAAAAAAAGTCATTATTTGTGAAATCTGACATTACGTGGGTTTAAAACGGATTAAAAACGGTTTAAAGTGTTTTAAATCCATTTTTAATCCAGCCTTGTTTAATGCGTGTTTTTCAGTGAATATTATGGATATAGGTTTAAATTATCGGGTTTAAAAATTGCGGATTAATGATCGGGTGTAAAATTAACTTTAACTTTAACCCGCAGTGAATAATATCGCCGTTAAAATACAAACACAAGTGTGTTTGATTTTTTTGGCATACCTAGCATACCTTTTCCTAGAATATTATTTAAGCCAAAGCGTAATTTTAAAATTTTAAATTTACTACATATTTATATGTGAAAATGGAAGAACAATTTTATTTTAGGTATTCATTTTATTGCGGTTCACTTTTTTTTGCATACAAACACAAATAATAGTTTTTTTTTATTACTAATAGTGCAATATATCTCATCAGTGATAACCCACGACGTTTCGTCGCATTTTATCGCTACTTTCACTTAGAGGTAGAAACCACCCATTTTATTTTCCCAGATAATTAACAAGGGGGAAAACCAGTAGAAAAAATAACGGCACCTTTTTGTGGTAGAAACTATCTAATCCTTTCTAGGAAATTGACTAACCCTTTAAGTATATAGGGTAACATTCAGACCGTCACCTTAATGCGTTAATCTTTCTTTTATAACTTTTAGCTGTTAACACTGTGACAGCAACAGCGCCATCTACCTGGAAATGCGATTGTTTGAAAAATCGTCGATCGTTGATGGAATAAACAAAATGGTTTAGGATATTATTTTATTTAGTAAGCTGTTTTTTGCACTTGGTATTTTTGCCAGCAGATGGCAAATATTTAAAATAACTACCAAAGAAAACATTTGTGATTGCTGCAGTTTTCAATTATCTCTTGGAGTGGTGAAGGATTTGATTTGATTGGATTTGTATCCCCAAACATATATCGTTGGGCCACACGCAACGAAATACAAGAAGAAACAAATAAAAATAATTCTCATTTAATATAAGGTTCATTATTTGTATTATTGCTATTATTTATATATTTGCAGACTTGCATTTAAAGATACAATATCTCCTAAGCTAGTACTTACTTCCTTACTTAAGGTGGCGCTACAGTCCGGGGTGGACCTGGGCCTCAACCAACAAGCGTCTCCAGCCAGCACGATCTTTGGCCAGTTGTCTCCAGTTTCGCACGCTAAGTTGGTTAAGGTCCCCTTCCACTTGCGCGCGCCACCTGAGTCGCGGTCTTCCTCTACTGCGCCGTCCCTCGGGTGTGGATTCGAAGATCTTCCGGGCCGGAGCATTGACGTCCATTCGCTCTACATGACCCAGCCACCTCAGTCGTTGGATCTTCACTCTTCTTGCCAGGTCGATGTCGCTGTACAGCCCGTATAGTTCTTCGTTGTATCTGCTCCTCCATTCACCCTCTATGCAGACGGGACCGAAAATTACTCGAAGAATTTTCCTCTCGAAGTAACCAAGTGTAGCCTCATCCGATTTTGATAGAGTCCATGCCTCTGCACCATAAAGTAGGACTGGGATGATCAAGGTCTTATAAAGGGTCACTTTCGTTGTTCGAGAGAGGGCTTTGCTACTCAATTGCTTTCTTAGCCCAAAGAAACAGCGATTGGCAAGAGTTATTCTTCGCTTAATCTCAGATCGTTGACAAAAGGTTTCAGGCGTTCACACAGTATGGCAGACAGGATCTTGTATGCGATGTTAGGTTTTTGTATATTTATAAATCAGAATAAAATAAAATCTACAACATAAAATGTACATAAAAATATTTATAATATGTTTTTAACAAAATACTTCTTGTCTTGTGTGTTAGGAACGCTTTTGGTGTAATGGCATAATAATTCCTAAATTGCAGTGGTAAAGCAAAGTCTGAAAGAAAAAGTGACACTGCATTCAAAATGATGTGCAGGAGAATTTCGTCGCCACTTTCGTATGCAAAAATCTTAGTGGACGATTTGAACAATGTGAAGTCAATCCGCAATACTAATAATTGTGTTATTGTGGTTAAGAAGAGTCCCTCCAGGTCGTAGTAAGTAATCTTCCATTCGTTGCTGTACAAGTTTATATTCTCGAGTTCCTCAAAGCTGAGCTTTGATTGACAACCGTGCCCGAGGTTAGGGCGAAAATAGTACTAGGAGATCCATGGTCTGTAATTTAACGCAAACGGAAAGACTAATTGTGAAAGAGAGAATAGATCAACGTTGGACCATAAGTGTCTGGTGTGAGGTGTGTTTTGTGAGGAAGAAAAAACGTTTTCTTTATTTTTTTTTAAATATATATATTTATTTTTTAAATACTAAAAATCTAATTTTGTTTATCAAAGAATTGTTCTTCGTTTTCCCACTTGATCAGCGCTTCTATGTGGTCATCGTAGTCGAAGAAGTCGTTTGAATTGTCTTCGAATCTACGGATATGGGTATCAGGTTCCCATACTAGGGTGTCTGCAGAACCGTTTGAAATTTGGTCATCGTCGGGGATGGTCATTCTTAAAGGGTTGTTCCAACGTGAGATTAGCTGGCGTTTCAATATATATGTTGGGGAGCAATCCAAGATGAAATTTTCTTCCCGTAGTCCGAATCCAACTCGATCTCCAAACGCTAACTTACGTGATTTCGAACCCTTGATTCTTTTGCCATTTAGGAAGGTGTCAAAGAATGGTCCGTTCGTTAGAGTCACACATTTTTCGTCTACGCTTATCTCGATAGTCGCGTGAGTGTGTGAAACAAATCCTGAGGGGATAGCCAATCGGTTTGGGTCGGTTGAAGACGAGTGAATGTTGGTTTGGTACGAATTACCAATTATGGTTGACCCGATCCGAAGAGGAATTTCAAATCCAGATACTATGTTAAATAGTAGCCAGCTGGAGTTGGGGATGTAATTAATGATTTCGGTTTCCATTATCTTATTTGAAGTTATTCTGCTGCTGTTATATAGCAATTCCTAGCTTTTTTTTAAATGAATTCGTTCTACTTTTCGATAGAATATTTCGCGGCCACTGGTTTTTCAAAACTGATCCTCCAAGTGAAATGCTCACGCTTTTATGCAGGCAACTACAAGCAGATCCTTTGTTGAAGATCACTCAGAGCCTCAGTCACAAATTTTTTATGACGTCAAGTTATATGCATTTACATAAGGATGAAGTGAGACAAGTGTAGTTCTGCAAACTATATTCGAACGCATGTATTTGTTTTGCAATAATTGGGACAGTTTTTATCAGCGTAGGGAAAGGGGAAACTGTACCCTTGTATACCTGTCGCTCACAATAACTTACAATAGGTAGGTTGCGTCCTTTTCATCTATTTTTCGTATGCTCTCTTTCTAATGACTCCTTGAATAATCAAATTCTGTTCTGTACTGTTTAAAGCTCTGGATATGGGTCAGACGCTTCTGGGTTTAAATGACTAGGGTCCGCGGGGTACTCGTTACCTCTCTCTTGCTCTCTCTCAAGATAAGAGAAGTACCCTTGCGGGGATTAATTGATTACTTGTAAGGATTCAAAATTCTACCTGTAAAATAACCATAAAGACACAATATGGATATAAATATTCACGAAAGCGCACACTGAGAGCAGTTTAAAATTATCCTTTGAGGACTACGTTTCAAAAGTAAAATCACACAAACTAAATATTAAAATGACTGGCGGAAGTAAATCAGTTACGTACCGCGTATTCCTTTACCGAGAAGCATTGCGGCATTCACAAACAAACACATTGAGGTTGTACAAAGCCAAATATATGCTCACCAAGGATCTCGTAGAAACTACATTGGACAATATTGACAACTATAGTGAAGAGGAGTGCGGCTATTTAATTGGCTACAAGAAAGAGCTGCGGAAGAAAATCACCGGGAAATCTTAAGGCGACGATGAAGGCGAGGACATTTGCGATGAAGAGGAGCAGTAGATGGTGAAATTATTTTCATTTTTTAATAACTTTTACTTTCGAATGTGATATTTTGTATATCCTAAGTTCTACTTATTGTAAATAAACGAACAAAAATTTTGGAATATTTCCTTTAGGAAAAAAATTATGTTATTTAATTTCCTCGGGCCTTGCCGGACCTTCACACAAAAAACTGTAGATTAATTTTTTATGGAAAATTTCGCCATTGTGAGCTCGTGAAATCTAACCAGGACACTAAATATTATTATTAGTTCCAAAAAGATGGGAGATGGGTGTATGGGATAAGCATTCCATTAACAATCTTGATCAGGAATTCAGATTATACTTCCGTGTACGAAATTTTTGTATAATGTTTTTGAAAAGCAGGACTTGTAGCGGCACTGTTTTTTTTTTAAACTTTCTGACTCGCCTGCGCCACGTAGACCTAAAAATTCTATTGTGCCATAGGGGCAGAATATTGTAGAGTCTCTCTACTTTCCTAGCAGATGATTTCTTCATCTCTACGGGGCTCAGGAACTCCCTGTAGAATATAGTTCTTTTGATTCCGCATAAGGCTGGACACTCATATATTATGTGTTCAGCAGTTTCGTCCTCTTCAAGGCACAAACGACAAAGTGAAGAGTCGACTAAATTTATTTTATTTAAGTTAGGTTTTTAATATCATATCTCATTTTCATTTTTGGCGTAATTTCAGGAAGCACTTTTTATTATCTGGGCCACGCACCAGGTTTGTTTTTTTACTTTTGTAGTAAGAATTGAAAAGTATGTCAAAATGGCAGTGGTGGGGATAAATTCTCCCTCAAAGAGAGAAAAAAAGTTAGGGAACGCTTTTGGTGTAATGGTATTATAATTCCTAAATTGCAGTGGTAAAAAGAAGTCTTATAAAAATCTACTACATTTATGAATTCTCCGCTTAGCACTAATGCAAAATCGTGCATTTGTGAACTCTCTGCTTAGCACATTTTGCGCAATATTGCTTTTATGAAAAGACTCTATGTCTAAGTCTATGCTAGTAAAGCGAATTTTTGTGTCGTTTTTATGATCAGGGGACATATTCCGTTTAACAATAATCGTAGGGACGATATCGTTTTTGAAAATTTGATGAACATAAGAAGTTCCGTTCTGCCCGAATTTGTTTCACTATCGGCAGCCCGTAGGTCCATATTGGTTTTAGAATTTGCTTGTATAGCATTAACTTATTGTAATTGGACAGGGATGAGTATCTCCCAATAAGCCAATACATATTACTGTGTCGCATGTTCAACTCATCTTTTTTTTTCTTAACGTGCGCTTTCCAACGCAGTTTAGCGTCTAGAGTCATGCCTAGATATTTAGCTGTGTTAGAAAATTCTACTACATTGTTGTTAATGTAGACTGGAATGTGTGGTACGTTTTCATACGTAAAATTAATATGGACTGACTTAAGGTCATTTAATCTAATCTGCCATTTCTTAGTCCATTCTGAAATATTGTTTATTGCCGTCTGAAGCTTTTTAGTTGCTATTTCGACAGTTGCTCCCACAGCAAGGACGGCTGTGTCATCTGCAAAAGTAGCTATGGTGGTTTCTTCACTTGCAGGCAAATCGCTAGTGAAGAGTAGGTTAAAACTGGACCTAGCACACTCCCTTGCGGTACACCAGCTTTAATCTCTCTTAATGTTTAGCACTCTGTATCTTGCTTAATTCTGAAGAGTCGATCTGATATATAAGACTCCAGAATGGTCGAATACTGCTGCGGCAGTTGCTTTTGTAGTTTGTGTATCAGTCCTTTGTGACAGACTTTATCGAAAGCTTGTGCTATATCAAGAAATACTGTAGAGCACACATTTTGCTCTTCAAATGCTTTTTCGATTTTATCTGTGATTCTATGCACCTGATCAATTGTAGAGTGCTTGTTTCTAAACCCAAATTGATGATTTGGAAGTAGCGATTGATGAAAATCAATAATTTTTTGCAGACGTTTTGCCAGCATTTTTTCGAATAGCTTGGACAACATTGGTAGTATCGATATTGGGCGATATGAGGTTACTTCGCTAGGTGGTTTACCTGGTTTTGGTATCATTATTACCTCCGCGACCTTCCACATACTTGGCACACATCTTAATTTAAATGTAGCATTTATAATCTGCGCTAGTTTTTTTTAAACCTTTTCGAGGAAATTGTTTTAAAATTTCCCCTGTGATTAAATCGAACCCTGGGGCTTTTTTTATGTTTATGCCTTCTTTCATTTCTTTGGCAAGTTCTTTAGCTGTTACCGGCCCAATAGGTCTGTCTTCTTCGCACGTTTCTTCGTTTCCTTGATAATCTTTATCTTCATAAGGTTTGAAGACGTTCTCAAGGTACTCTGCAAAAGTATTTGCTTTTTCTTGACTGCTTTTTGCCCAATTACCTTCTCTGGTTTTTACTGGCGGAGTGTGAGCTATTGGCCTGTTCATTTTCTTTGTTGCCATCCAGAGCGAGTAGTCGTTTTTAAACGTTTTTAAAGACTCGTTATTAAATTCTCTTATAGATTTTCTGAGCTTATTATTTAAGTTGTTCAGTGTGGTTTTGTCGCTTGTCGCCTTTGTCTGTTGCCAGCGTTTTCTAGCTTTCCTCTTTTCTGTAATAATTTCACATATTTCACGAGGATAAGAGCTTTGTTTAATCTTGTTTGTTCTTTGGGGAGTTGCAGCCCATGCAGCTTTTTGTATATCCAGTGTAAATATTTGCACTGCTTCTTCTAGTTGATCTTCTGTTTGAATAGCTGACGATAGTTGGATACATTCTTCCAACTTCTGCCTAAAGTGGTTCCAATCAGTCAGTCTATTAACTAGTTTAGGGCTATGTTCTTTTATTATTATTTTATCGCCAAGTGTAAGAAGTATTGAGGAATGATCTGATTGAAGATCAGGGCCTTCTTCTATATTTATTTTATTTGAAGATATATTTTTGGATATAAAGAAGTCTACAAGATCTGGGGTTTTATTCCTATCTGTAGGCCAGTAGGTAGGTTTCAAATGAATATCGAGTCTGACAATGGAATGTGATTGGTAATGCATGGGTATTTCGAATATTCGCCACATTGCTTCTTCGCGACGTAACAAATAATCAACTCTATTTCTTTCCCTCTCACGCCTACCCGTCAAAGTTCTTTGCCGAGGCATATCTACCTAATATTCCATCGAAAAAAAAGAAATCAATAAATAAGCATTCACAATAAATAAACTCTTATAAACTGTATAAAAAAAAGAAATCAAAATGACTTACCAAAGAATAGGCAATAATTGGCCAAAACCAGGATCAGAGCACAGTGAAACCACTATTATTGTAGGATGGCTATCTAAAAATTCGTGTAGGATACAACCGACTTCGAATGGCCGGAAGCCAAATCAGACTAATGCAACCACACCTGCGCATAACTTCTCTCCCTCATTCGCTTAACACAAACGAAAACGACACACATTCATCCGCCACGCCCCCACACGCCAAACACTTTCGTTTCGGTGAGGTGGCTCAGTGGCTGCTCTATGGATAGTGCTACACTATACAAATAAGGTCAATAATAATAGCAACGCCCAACGCAACCACAGAAAATACAATTTTGTACAATTTTCGTACAACTATGATTACCTATAACTTACAAGAGACAGAGTAGGTATACGTATCCAATCCAATCACCAATACGCGTGCGCATATTCCCTTCTCTTCTTAATTCGCTTAACGCACACCATTCACCCCTCACTATGTTACAGCTACATTAGAGTTATACGCATACGCAATAGAAACGATCTCTGTGTATGATTCTCTTTTCTTAATTTCTGATTCATACAATAGAAGGAGACAGTCACAGGACTTCGACTGAGCGAAAGAAAAATGTGACTTATCCAATTACCCATACCCACCCCTGCGCATATACTTTTCTCTCTTTCTTTGCTTCACTCCCATCATTCAAACGTGACACTCGCCGCACAGATAGCTAAGCTATAAAGCTATCTTTCTTTGTATGTTTACAATGTTGTTGTTGTAACCAAGGTAATTTAAAAACATTATTTTACCTATTTTGCAATAACTTTTTTGAAATCATAATTCTTTTCGACCGATCTATGAGCTGTACGCTTCAATTTGGTAAAAAAAAAATTCAATTTTACTTCATTAAATAGGGTAAATATGTTCTGAAAGAAATTGGGTCGGCGATTAATATAGTGGATTGCGGACTACGGATGTACACACGAACCGCGATAAATACCTTTAGTGGAACAATAACCGAGCGCATGTAGTGCCAGGATGTTCTGGAACGTTTTTTTTACTCATCACTGAGTTTACAGCCCGAAACAAAGATGGATTTTATTTTGTTTGAATGTAGTTGTGGATGGAAAGGATCAAGCCACCATTTGTGTTGTAAAACTTTACGCGACCCTTTTCTTTAGTAGGTACCATAAATGCTGTGTATTCAAATTACTGGTATTTTAATTTGAAAAACTTGCAAATGATCGGTAATTAACGTTGAAAGTGGGTGTAACTGGGATTATTAGGATTACGTTTTAAATCGGTAGGTAGGACACACAATACATATATATATATATTTTGATTTATGACAGCATGCGTGCAACACTTGCCACCTTCAGGTACATGGTAATTGGGTCCTTGTAACTGTGTGTGGTGGGACCCAAAATCAAAGATATCACCGCAGGTAAAAGATATGCTCTATATAAATAGTGTGCAAATTTCTCTCTGCCAATTAGTTTGCAATTGTCCTTTGACTCTAATAGATCTACTTAAAGTTAATAATTCAAATGGAAGGAGTCAAGAAACCAACAGTTCCTTATTGGCGGTTCCTTTACTTGGAAGAACTTCGCGTTCGCAGGCGTGTTATAGAAGACAGAGAATACAAATACCATATTAAGTATTGCTTAACAGATGAGTTGGTTCACACAAACTTTATCCACACCAAGCATTTTACACCAATTGAAATCGGCAACATGCAGGACAGTGTAATCTACAAGAAGAAACTCAGACAGAAGATTGCAAAAATCAGACAGGAAGAGCAACAAAAAATGTTGGAAAAACTAATGGAACAAGAAAACGATGGGCACGCAACAACCAATGAATGAAATCTGTAATCATAGTTTTAAGAAAAATACTTGTATATAATAATTTATGTCATTTTTTAGCATTACCTTAGAAAAGTAAAGTGGGGCTTTCAGCACAAATCGTTTGTGTGTGCTGGTCAAAACCCCTAACAGGGAAAAACCAAAAATGTGTTCCCATCGGGGTATTCAACTGTCAACTTAAATTGTATATAATATAAGGATAAACTCAAATTGACTGTGTTTCTAAGAATACTCCCGATGGGAGTCCGCCTTAATTTAGTTTATTTGTTCAAAAAATTGTAATGTAATATATAATAAAACCACCATTAAAATTACTTTAAATTAATAACAAATTTTTTTTAAACGAAAATCCACTTCGACGGATATTTCTTCAGCACCTAGAAAATTGTTCATTTGTTCTGTGATAGGAACATTAAAAAACAATCGGTTTCTAAGCATCCTCGAATCGCTTGCTCTGCTCGAAAGCTTTGGAGAAGTCTGTATCAAATTAATACTTTTTCTCAGGTACATTTAATATGTGATTTAAAAAAATTGTTGCAACAAAATTATGGAAAAAAACTTAAAAAACTTTTAAGAGATTAGTTAATCTGGCATAAATCAGTTTTTCGAAAAAAGTTAGAAATTTCCTGTCTACTTCCCGATTTATGAATTGTAACAATAGAAAACTAGTTGGTACTCGCGGCTTTGTCTGCGTAGAATTCGAACTTCGAGTAACTAATTAAAATATTTATAACAACAATAGCGCCACTTATCGGCTCCCCACGATCGTGGGGTTCTCCGACCGTCAACCTCGGGACCTCTAGCTAACCTCCAAGTAGATCCTGGTTGCTGCGTTTGACCGATTGTCAAACGGATGCGAAAAATTCGACGAAAAGATTAACCAGCAGAAACTTTGTGGTTATGACAACGAATAGCGAGTTGGCGAATAAAAAATGCGGATATTTTCCGCTAAGGGTTTTCAACAAGAATAATAAAAGCTTTATTTCATGGTTGGTTTATATAGAAGATGAAATAACAGGTTTTCTTTTACTTGAGAGAGACATTACGTTATTTTTAAATGTTTAAATTATGTGGCGAAGAGGCAAATACAAAAAATATGGTGAATGGTATAATTTAAGGCGCCAGATTCAAATAAACAATTTTAATCTAACTTAAGAATTAGGATGATGACAATGACGGTGATGAAGATTACCCAAAAACTATCCTTTCAACCAATCAGCTCTAAACATTTAAATTGATTGGTAAAATACGCGGCAAATGTATTTATTTCTTACCAAAAGTATAAATACCTATAATGAATTTTATTATCCCTATCTTGAGAAATAATTGGTTCGTCATTTGAACTTCCATTCCCTACTTCATCCCCTTCACGTTATGTTTTCGCGACAAAAAGTAGACTATGCCATTCTGATTTCTGAGAGGTTCCATCTATCCCTATACCAAAATTCATAAAAATTTGTTTTGCTGTCGTTAAAAGGTAACATTCTTACTTTCGCATTTATAATATTAGGATTACTTCAAGGCTACCTCGAATTTTCAGTGCAAAAATGACAACTGGCAAAAAAACTATATCTTTAAATAACAAAGTGATGCCAAATTTGTTAAAAGGTGACTATCGCAAAAGTGATTATTACCTTACGGAATTCCACCCCTTGCCTGATAGGTAATACACACACAAAATTAAGTTAAGTGGATCCCAAATATTTTGTTCATAAACTAAGTACCTATTAAGTAAGAAGATATGCAAAAACCATTTTTTTATACAACAAACAGCTTTCAAATTTGTTTCCGATTTCATTCCACTTACTGGAAGTGAACGCTAGAATTAATTTTAAGGAATGACAGATAGTGTTCGGAAAATGGACAGAGTTTGAAGGTGGAAACACATTCTTTAAGGCCGAGGTTACAAATAATTTTTCTTTTCATTTTTTAAGAATGTTTAAAATTAAAAAAATATAAAAAAAACTATAAGCATATTTAAATTAAAAAAAAATCCCTTTTTGAAAAAAGCAGGCCTTAAAGCCTTAACTAATAAAATAATGCATAAAAGGCATTAAAAAGACTTAGTGGGCATTTTTTGTAGGAGTGGTTTATAATAATGAATAAAAAAACACTTAATTTAAGAACATTTCCTACACAAAAATATATTTCCTAACGATTCAAAAAATACACACATAATTGTTCAAGTTTTCACTTCTGTCGGCACTCCCAGAATGCCACTGTTTTTTTTTTTTTTGATTTTGGTTCAATTCGATACATTTTTCAATTTAAATTCTGCACAATCTCCCTTTTTTCAAATATTGTATTTTTTTTTTTTCAAACAAATTTTTAATTATTTTTAAACTATTGTAACTATTGCTCATTCTGAATAGGTGTTCATGGGTGGGAACCCATTCTTCTACTGTACTGTACGATATAAATTATGAATACGGTCGTTGGATTTAGAAAAAAAACTATATTCGAACGGAGACACTGAACAAAAAGAAAGTTTCCCAATTTTAAAAATTGAACGACACTCGATTCGAATAATTCACCAAGCGCAGACATTTTTTTGCACGATGACGAGTAGTGATAGTGATGGACAATTTTTACTCCTAGAGGAAAACTTAACTCTATACCGAACACAACCATAGAACCGCATGCCGCATTTAAAATACAAAATCTTCCCATCTCCACAATGACGCACTTATTTCATAGTTTGTCACTAGCTATTGTGCAAGAGTATATCCCTGACATTATGATGTACATATATAAATTCACCAAAAGTTCCAGGAAATGGGTTGCAACTTGAAATGGGATTTATGTTTTTTGCTTTAACTAGCGCCGGAATAAGGTTTATCCATTCTTGACTGACAGTTTATATTTTTAATTATTAAAAATGCCAATTGTAGAGCTCCAGGAGATGAGTTCGTATTCTGTTTGGAGAACTGTCATATACTTAGTTTTAGCAAATTTTACGGCCATATTATTCACTCCCTTTAATCCGGGTTAAAAGTTACATTCGGGTTTAAGTGAGTTTAACCCAAAAACTAAACCCAAGTCCATAATATTCACTCGTTAAACCCAAACATAAACCCTTTTTTTTGAACTTGACAGCAATCCGGAGACCGGTACTTTAACTCGGGTTAAAACTCAATTTCATAATATTGACATTTCTTCACTCGCAAGAAATAACGAAAGTAGAAAAGTCGAATAGAAAAAAATGGCAAGAAACTAAAAAAGACTTCATTCGTGAAATGGACGAAATTAATGTTGATGTCTTCGTCGTCAGAAGACGAATTTGTCTTCGAAGAGCTGGTAAAACAGAAGCTGATGGTAAATTGACGTCGTCCTTGTCGTCAAATATATTGATTGCACAAGCGGGCTTGCGAAAATATTTCGTGCTGAAAAAGAGTCATTTTGGAGGCTACATTCGATGATTCGATAGAAATTTCGCATAATTAATGCACCTTAAAATATAACTGGCCGACAAATAATTGAAATCAATTTCCAAGTGACAAACAAAAAAAAGTCATTATTTGTGAAATCTGACATTACGTGGGTTTAAAACGGATTAAAAACGGTTTAAAGTGTTTTAAATCCATTTTTAATCCAGCCTTGTTTAATGCGTGTTTTTCAGTGAATATTATGGATATAGGTTTAAATTATCGGGTTTAAAAATTGCGGATTAATGATCGGGTGTAAAATTAACTTTAACTTTAACCCGCAGTGAATAATATCGCCGTTAAAATACAAACACAAGTGTGTTTGATTTTTTTGGCATACCTAGCATACCTTTTCCTAGAATATTATTTAAGCCAAAGCGTAATTTTAAAATTTTAAATTTACTACATATTTATATGTGAAAATGGAAGAACAATTTTATTTTAGGTATTCATTTTATTGCGGTTCACTTTTTTTTGCATACAAACACAAATAATAGTTTTTTTTTATTACTAATAGTGCAATATATCTCATCAGTGATAACCCACGACGTTTCGTCGCATTTTATCGCTACTTTCACTTACAGGTAGAAACCACCCATTTTATTTTACCAGTTAATTAACGAGGGGGAAAACCAGTAGAAAAAATAACGGCACCTTTTTGTGGTAGAAACTATCTAATCCTTTCTAGGAAATTGACTAACCCTTTAAGTATATAGGGTAACATTCAGACCGTCACCTTAATGCGTTAATCTTTCTTTTATAACTTTTAGCTGTTAACACTGTGACAGCAACAGCGCCATCTACCTGGAAATGCGATTGTTTGAAAAATCGTCGATCGTTGATGGAATAAACAAAATGGTTTAGGATATTATTTTATTTAGTAAGCTGTTTTTTGCACTTGGTATTTTTGCCAGCAGATGGCAAATATTTAAAATAACTACCAAAGAAAACATTTGTGATTGCTGCAGTTTTCAATTATCTCTTGGAGTGGTGAAGGATTTGATTTGATTGGATTTGTATCCCTAAACATATATCGTTGGGCCACACGCAACGAAATACAAGAAGAAACAAATAAAAATAATTCTCATTTAATATAAGGTTCATTATTTGTATTATTGCTATTATTTATATATTTGCAGACTTGCATTTAAAGATACAATATCTCCTAAGCTAGTACTTACTTCCTTACTTAAGGTGGCGCTACAGTCCGGGGTGGACCTGGGCCTCATTCAACAAGCGTCTCCAGCCAGCACGATCTTTGGCCAGTTGTCTCCAGTTTCGCACGCTAAGTTGGTTAAGGTCCCCTTCCACTTGCGCGCGCCACCTGAGTCGCGGTCTTCCTCTACTGCGCCGTCCCTCGGGTGTGGATTCGAAGATCTTCCGGGCCGGAGCATTGACGTCCATTCGCTCTACATGACCCAGCCACCTCAGTCGTTGGATCTTCACTCTTCTTGCCAGGTCGATGTCGCTGTACAGCCCGTATAGTTCGTCGTTGTATCTGCTCCTCCATTCACCCTCTATGCAGACGGGACCGAAAATTACTCGAAGAATTTTCCTCTCGAAGTAACCAAGTGTAGCCTCATCCGATTTTGATAGAATCCATGCCTCTGCACCATAAAGTAGGACTGGGATGATCAAGGTCTTATAAAGGGTCACTTTAGTTGTTCGAGAGAGGGCTTTGCTACTCAATTGCTTTCTTAGCCCAAAGAAACAGCGATTGGCAAGAGTTATTCTTCGCTTAATCTCAGATCGTTGACAAAAGGTTTCATGCGTTCACACAGTATGGCAGACAGGATCTTGTATGCGATGTTAGGTTTTTGTATATTTATAAATCAGAATAAAATAAAATCTACAACATAAAATGTACATAAAAATATTTATAATATGTTTTTAACAAAATACTTCTTGTCTTGTGTGTTAGGAACGCTTTTGGTGTAATGGCATAATAATTCCTAAATTGCAGTGGTAAAGCAAAGTCTGAAAGAAAAAGTGACACTGCATTCAAAATGATGTGCAGGAGATTGTCCCTTCTTACAGCAAGGGAGAATTTCGTCGCCACTTTCGTATGCAAAAATCTTAGTGGACGATTTGAACAATGTGAAGTCAATCCGCAATACTAATAATTGTGTTATTGTGGTTAAGAAGAGTCCCTCCAGGTCGTAGTAAGTAATCTTCCATTCGTTGCTGTACAAGTTTATATTCTCGAGTTCCTCAAAGCTGAGCTTTGATTGATCGGGCTATAGACAACCGTGCCCGAGGTTAGGGCGAAAATAGTACTAGGAGATCCATGGTCTGTAATTTAACGCAAACGGAAAGACTAATTGTGAAAGAGAGAATAGATCAACGTTGGACCATAAGTGTCTGGTGTGAGGTGTGTTTTGTGAGGAAGAAAAAACGTTTTCTTTATTTTTTTTTAAATATATATATTTATTTTTTAAATACTAAAAATCTAATTTTGTTTATCAAAGAATTGTTCTTCGTTTTCCCACTTGATCAGCGCTTCTATGTGGTCATCGTAGTCGAAGAAGTCGTTTGAATTGTCTTCGAATCTACGGATATGGGTATCAGGTTCCCATACTAGGGTGTCTGCAGAACCGTTTGAAATTTGGTCATCGTCGGGGATGGTCATTCTTAAAGGGTTGTTCCAACGTGAGATTAGCTGGCGTTTCAATATATATGTTGGGGAGCAATCCAAGATGAAATTTTCTTCCCGTAGTCCGAATCCAACTCGATCTCCAAACGCTAACTTACGTGATTTCGAACCCTTGATTCTTTTGCCATTTAGGAAGGTGTCAAAGAATGGTCCGTTCGTTAGAGTCACACATTTTTCGTCTACGCTTATCTCGATAGTCGCGTGAGTGTGTGAAACAAATCCTGAGGGGATAGCCAATCGGTTTGGGTCGGTTGAAGACGAGTGAATGTTGGTTTGGTACGAATTACCAATTATGGTTGACCCGATCCGAAGAGGAATTTCAAATCCAGATACTATGTTAAATAGTAGCCAGCTGGAGTTGGGGATGTAATTAATGATTTCGGTTTCCATTATCTTATTTGAAGTTATTCTGCTGCTGTTATATAGCAATTCCTAGCTTTTTTTTAAATGAATTCGTTCTACTTTTCGATAGAATATTTCGCGGCCACTGGTTTTTCAAAACTGATCCTCCAAGTGAAATGCTCACGCTTTTATGCAGGCAACTACAAGCAGATCCTTTGTTGAAGATCACTCAGAGCCTCAGTCACAAATTTTTTATGACGTCAAGTTATATGCATTTACATAAGGATGAAGTGAGACAAGTGTAGTTCTGCAAACTATATTCGAACGCATGTATTTGTTTTGCAATAATTGGGACAGTTTTTATCAGCGTAGGGAAAGGGGAAACTGTACCCTTGTATACCTGTCGCTCACAATAACTTACAATAGGTAGGTTGCGTCCTTTTCATCTATTTTTCGTATGCTCTCTTTCTAATGACTCCTTGAATAATCAAATTCTGTTCTGTACTGTTTAAAGCTCTGGATATGGGTCAGACGCTTCTGGGTTTAAATGACTAGGGTCCGCGGGGTACTCGTTACCTCTCTCTTGCTCTCTCTCAAGATAAGAGAAGTACCCTTGCGGGGATTAATTGATTACTTGTAAGGATTCAAAATTCTACCTGTAAAATAACCATAAAGACACAATATGGATATAAATATTCACGAAAGCGCACACTGAGAGCAGTTTAAAATTATCCTTTGAGGACTACGTTTCAAAAGTAAAATCACACAAACTAAATATTAAAATGACTGACGGAAGTAAATCAGTTACGTACCGCGTATTCCTTTACCGAGAAGCATTGCGGCATTCACAAACAAACAGATTGGGGTTGTACAAAGCCAAATATATGCTCACCACGGATCTCGTAGAAACTACATTGGACAATATTGACAACTATAGTGAAGAGGAGTGCGGCAATTTAATGTACAGTATAGGCTACAAGGAAGAGCTGCGGAAGAAAATCACCGGGAAATCTGAAGGCGACGATGAAGACGAGGACATTTGCGATGAAGAGGAGCAGTAGATGGTGAAATTATGTTCAATTTTTAATAACTTTTACTTTCGAATGTGATATTTTGTATATCCTAAGTTCTACTTATTGTAAATAAACGAATAAAGTATTTGGAATATTTCCTATAGGAAAAAAATTATGTTATTTAATTTCCTCGGGCCTTGCCGGACCTTCACTCAAAATACTGTAGGTCACAATGGTTAATTTTTTATGGAAAATTTCGCCATTGTAAGCTCGTGAAATCTAACCAGGACACTAAATATTATTATTATAGTCGACAAAGTGAAGAGTCGACTAAATTTATTTTATTTAAGTTAGGTTTTTAATATCATATCTATGTAATTAGGTTTAAAATTTTGGTGGCATCTTTTCTGAAAAGCTGTATAGCACTCTTGGCCTGTCTTAGAGCTGTGATATTTTCCCAATATGAAATGCATTTTGTACGTTCCCATCTTTTGATGGCGACATTTATAGACGATTTGGGAGTCAGGCAGAAGGGTGCAGGTCCTGTGAAGGGGGTTTCAGAGCCCGTTCTAGCTAGTTCGTCGGCTTTCTCGTTACCCTCAAAACCCTCATGGCCAGGAATCTACCATAATATTATTTTATTCTTAAGGCCAAGCGTTTGAAGTTCGTCGAAACAGTTTAGTACTGATTTGTAGTCAATGATAGGCGAGCTGATTAGATCAGGATTAATTTTTTTATTTGGATCAAACTTGCCGAAGAGCGAATTGCCACTTTATTTATGTATATGTGGAGAGGTGTTAGTCCTACGGCTTCTATAGCCGTAGCAGTACAGGAACGCTTGGCTCCTGATATACCGAGATATGCAAGTCGTTGTACCTTTTTAAATTTTGGCAATGGGTATCTCTTATTTTATTTTTGACCACCATACTAAAGAAGCGTACGTTATGACGGGCCTGATCATCATTGTGTATATCCATTGATTATCGTGGGAGAGATTCCCCATGTTTTACATGCGACTTTTTGCCCATACAGTTTAGTTATTTTGTTATTTGGGATTAGGCCCAGGTATTTGACTTCGTTGGAGTACTCAATGCACCGCCTTCCTAGTTTTATATTTTCATTCCAAAAAATCCGTTCATTATTCCAGGGTTTCACAATAACCTAATCTAAAGTATGTTCTGAGCTTACAACTTTACAACTCTAACATTTAAGCTTTTGCAAATATGTATACAGGCTCAATCTTAATTTTGTAACGATTTTTTTGAGTTGTTTACCAACAGTCGTCTCAACTTCACCTTTGAATATGGAATGCAAACTTCTATAATTTGATTTTAACATGTTTTCTCATTCTTTAAGTTAGTCTTAGTCGATACTTCAAACAATAAAGGACAGGGCAATCTGCTCTAAGAAATTATTTTTTTTACGAATTTCGGCGTAAATTTTATTAACTTACAGTATAGGCTTTTACCAAATTCATAATTAATCCACTTGTTCGCAGAAGGGATCTTGTGTTTCTTGAATTTCTTTTCCATCTTCTGGATGAAGATTCATAAATTGCGTCCTCTTTGGAACAATCCGCTTATTGCACTTTATATTTGAAAACTGTCAAAACAGGCAGATCTGGAAAATGTTTTGCAGTCCCAAGTCGCAACGGGTGATTTTAATTTCAAGATACCTGTCTACTGATTTTATAGCACCTCAATAAAATGAGACGCTTACCCAAATTGGAAAACAAAGTTCTATTAACAATTAAAAGCGGCTTATATTAAAAATAGTTTGAAACTAGTTGGGGTTGTATTAATTTATGCATTTTCTAATCTGAATAAAAACGAATCTTTTAAAGCATAACAATATTTCTATTGTGTAAAAAGTGTAAAATTGAACGGAGCAAAAAGAAAAAAAAAATAGTTCCACATTCATACAGTATATGAACCGAGAAAAAAATACAAATTAAGTAAATTGTATCCGACGAAAATAAAAAATTGGATAGAATAGGTTTTTGTATATTTATAAATCAGAATAAAATAAAATCTACAACATAAAATGTACATAAAAATATTTATGCTAACTGTACCCTTGTATACCTACCTGACGGTCACAATAACTCATAATCTCATTAAATTTCTGAGTAGGACTTCCTTCTCTGCCTTTCTGCTCACGCTTTTATGCAGGCAACTACAAGCAGATCGTTTGTTGAAGATCACTCAGAGCCTCAGTCATAAATTTTTTATGACGTCAAGTTATATGCATTTACCTAAGGATGAAGTGAGACAAGTGTAGTTCTGCAAACTATATTCGAATGCATGTATTTGTTTTGCAATATTTGGGACAGTTTTTATCAGAGTCAATGATTTTAAAATTTTACCTGTGTACCCCAACCGAGATGTATAAAATCTCAACTGATGAGTCCAAATTTCATCAGTTCAACACTATCGTCACCGGTTGTAACAACTTATTGTTCTCTAAACATATTCGGAATTATGACGACAGCTTACTTACTATTCAAGTACCGTGAACAACTACGTCGCCGCAAGGAGGATATAGTTAAATATAAAATTAAACACTATCTCACTAATGAAATAATTGCTGCAACCTGGAGTAATATCACCAACTTTGACAAGGACGAGCTCAACAATTTCTTGAACACCGCCCAGTACAATCAGCAGCTGAAAGAAAACATTGAAGCGAAGAAGAATCACTGCTCCCGAAAACAAGTCACAAGCAAAAAATTAGACAAATGAAATGCTTTTAATAGCAGTTATAGTCTTAAGAAAACCTATTTCATGTAAAACGATAAATAGTTATTAATGAAATTTTAAACTGATTTATTTACGGAACGAAATTTTAAAAATATAAAAATTTACTCCAAATATACGAAAATAATTAAATTTTTCATGTAGACGAACTATTTTTTATTTTTAAGATATTCTCTTAAGGAACAATTTGAACCCACCATGGTACATTTCATATTTCATAGGCCTAGCCTATAAAGCCTAGCCTGTGTATATGCTTCGAAAGGTCTGTTGTGAGCCAGGGTCGAGCCACAGGGGCAGCTTCGGTACAGGTGAGGAGGGCGCGGCAAGCTAGTGGTTGCTCGGCTCAGCTCGTCGGACGGGGGTGTTCTTGCCCCCTTACCACATACCACCAGCTCAACAAACATTTTATTCCATGCCATATGCAAAGAAAAGAGAAAAAAATTAAGAAAGCTACTCGACTTTGACCTCGGACAGTTAATCTGAAAAATAGCACAGGAAAATAAAGAATATCCAAGGACCTCTGCCAATACCTCAAGGAAAGAACGGAAGAGACACCGCGAAACTAACCTATCTAGCCTAATCTATATCTAAACTAACCTAAGAGAATGAACTAAACCCTAAACTACACCTACTATAACTTAAATCTAACCTATCTACTTTTACCCCAAACGCAACTTGTCCCTCCGTAGTCTCCTGAAGGTAGAGGTTCGTCATGACCTCGAAACGCGCCAGATGTTAATGGCAAGGGCTGGCCGTAGATATATCCAAAAGCTATCGCTCTCTGGCCGAAATTGTGAGAGATAGCCCCTTAATAACCTCCCAGTCACAACACTAGAATGGCCGAAAAACAACGCTGAAAAGCGTCATGTCGGGTCGTCAGTCGCGTATTGTCATTGTCGATTTACCAAAAGGATGGCCTTCCCAAATATCAACACACCGTGAGCTATTAAACCTAGCCGCTCATATTGAAAAGCATCTAAACTACTTGAAAATATTTAGAACACATTGGGCAAATAGTGCCACTTTTATAAAGTAAAAAAAAAACAAATTTAAAGGAAAACTTAAAAATATAACTTACAATTCTAAAATCCAAAATTCAAAAAAAAGTATCGAAATTAAAATTACTCACGGTTTTTCACGTCCCCCGTTGTTCTGGGGCCAGCACAAGAAGTTTCGTTTGTTTGTAATTTGTTGGCTTAAAACTACCTATTTTCTATTTCACTAACCGCACACAAAACTAAAAAGTACGTTAAGAAAAAAGAAAAAAAACTGCATTCAAAAAAAATCATAAATTTAATTAGCACTACTGTGGCACTTCACAAAAAATCCTCGTTATAAGCGATGATTTTTCAATTCTCTGAAGATAATTTTTTTCCTCGTCACTGTATGACACAAAAAATGTATTCGTCCAGCTGACTTTCAAAAGGGCATCGACCGCTTGTTCTCAATCAAAGAATATTGTGAAGGCCTGCCGGCAAACCAATTTTGCATTTGTCTTTGACCCTGTCCTTCTTTTTCCTTTTCTTTTTATTATTTCCCCTTCGGTTCCTCAAAATTGGTTTACTTTTCTTGGAATGAGAGCGGGGGGTCTCTTAATTCCTGATCGTCAAGTCGTATAAGTCTTGTTCTCCTATCTCCTATGTTATTACCTACATAAAGTAACGATACCTAACATAGAGAAAATAACGTAACTTACAAAAAAAAACTTTCAACTACATCTTTACGATCACCCACTAACCTGGAACACAATGGAATGGAACGAAGAAAAACTTAACGACGGAGAAATGATTGACAAGACAAAACGTCAAAAATCAAACCGGGAAGTGCAACAGACGGTCGTAAACATGGTAAAAAAAAATTATTTTATTTTACTTTTTCCGATTAATATATATTCTTTTATTTTCAGGTTTTCCAATTTCATTGCACAGGTGAGTTTATCCTTCTTTCACTGGGGCTTGTCCTCTCAACGCGCATTGGATATGCGGTTGAGCGGCCAAACTCCAATGTAAGAGTTTGTTTACATTTTTTTTTCTAATTCCTTTGGTAAATATTTGAATGTGTGGATTACCTAATAAATTTATTTTTGTGTCTTTAGGTATGGAAACAATTAATTCGAAATGGACCAACTTCGGTTAACAAAGACTATGGAAGCTCTATCGAAGCTGTTGCCTACAGAAATTACAAATAGGTTCCGAAGTCAAATTGTTACTTGGGCAAACCAATGACCGTTGCCGATAGTTAAAATTGTAATTTGAACAACAATGAGCAGAGTTTAAAGCAGAACATTTTTAAAGGGTTCGGATATGTATCCGTAACCTAGGCGCATGGCTAAATTCGAGCTACCACAAAAATGCAGTTCCTATGCAAGAGTTTATAAACGGTCGGTGGAAATCAGTAAGCCTACTCTAAAAATATATTTGTTGGTGCGATAGTGCGTAGAGACTCAGGGCTTAGCCGCCTCGCGCCGATCACTTTTTTTTGTTTTTCTATTTGTGAATTTAAATACAACTGTACATAATATTATGTTATAGCAGTGAAGCCAGACTTTAGAAGCAGGTTATCCCACGGTTATACCAAAAAAAATCCTTTTATCCCTCGCGAAAATATAAAAAAAATCCCACAATTATCCCACGAAATATTAAATTAAAAAAAAAACATGTATTTTATTAAATTCAGTCATTTTTATTATTAACAAATACAAGTTACATTAACAATGGAAGCTAACAAAAATAAATACATATTCGCATATAATAAAAAAAATAGAAAGTCTTACACATTTTTAAAACGTTAAAAAAAGGAACATAAAATTGCATTCGGCATTAAAATGAAAATAATATTCAATTAATTAATACCTTATGACTTATTTGAAAATGACTGGTATGCAAAAAACTTGAACTCGGTTTCAAGTCTCATTATTCTTGATTTCTCATACAAAAATGACACGGATATGTCAGTTTATGAAACCCTTTTTAGGGAAATAAAAAAAAGAAGAACGCATTCAGATATTTTGAATGACTTTTTTCTAAACATGAAAATATTTTTTATTTGATCGTATTTGCCTAATTTTTTTATTCTTCTCAAATCAAATTAGCAATTAGGAGCAATAATTGACCAAAAAGTAAAATCACTTTTTTTGTACTATGAGTTTTGAAAAATTCCTTTGTCCCCTTAATCTTTTTTAAGCGAGAAAAGGGATAAATCCCTTGATCTGTTATCTCTGTGTTATAGTTATATAAAGGAAGGATATCTGCGACAACTTCATGTGCATTTATAATGGTCTTCTCCATCAACCACTGACTGGGCTTTTAATTTAATGTTATTTCGGCAAAACAACATAAAAAGTAAGCCAAAGAATGCAACTTTATGGAGCTTTTTTCTAAAACGAAACAAAAAAATATTGGCGTATTTTTCTTTTTAATTTGGAAATTAAAAATAAATTTCATTTTCCTTTAATGGAAAAAAATGCCCAAAATATTTATGGAAAAAAGTTAAATTTCGCGACATTTGCGGCAAAATACTCGGGATTTTTTTCTTAAGAAAACCCACCACAACTTTGTATGGAGATTTTTGGGCTTTTTTTTTTCATTTTCATTTTTGGCGTAATTTCAGGAAGCACTTTTTATTATCTGGGCCACGCACCAGGTTTGTTTTTTTACTTTTGTAGTAAGAATTGAAAAGTATGTCAAAATGGCAGTGGTGGGGATAAATCCTCCCTCAAAGAGAGAAAAAAAGTTAGGGAACGCTTTTGGTGTAATGGTATTATAATTCCTAAATTGCAGTGGTAAAAAGAAGTCTTATAAAAATCTACTACATTTATGAATTCTCCGCTTAGCACTAATGCAAAATCGTGCATTTGTGAACTCTCTGCTTAGCACATTTTGCGCAATATTGCTTTTATGAAAAGACTCTATGTCTAAGTCTATGCTAGTAAAGCGAATTTTTGTGTCGTTTTTATGATCAGGGGACATATTCCGTTTAACAATAATCGTAGGGACGATATCGTTTTTGAAAATTTGATGAACATAAGAAGTTCCGTTCTGCCCGAATTTGTTTCACTATCGGCAGCCCGTAGGTCCATATTGGTTTTAGAACTTGCTTGTATAGCAATAACTTATTGTAGTTGGACAGGGATGAGTATCTCCCAATAAGCCAATACATATTACTGTGTCGCATGTTCAACTCATCTTTTTTTTTCTTAACGTGCGCTTTCCAACGCAGTTTAGCGTCTAGAGTCATGCCTAGATATTTAGCTGTGTTAGAAAATTCTACTACATTGTTGTTAATGTAGACTGGAATGTGTGGTACGTTTTCATACGTAATATTAATATGGACTGACTTAAGGTCATTTAATCTAATCTGCCATTTCTTAGTCCATTCTGAAATATTGTTTATTGCCGTCTGAAGCTTTTTAGTTGCTATTTCGACAGTTGCTCCCACAGCAAGGACGGCTGTGTCATCTGCAAAAGTAGCTATGGTGGTTTCTTCACTTGCAGGCAAATCGCTAGTGAAGAGTAGGTTAAAACTGGACCTAGCACACTCCCTTGCGGTACACCAGCTTTAATCTCTCTTAATGTTTAGCACTCTGTATCTTGCTTAATTCTGAAGAGTCGATCTGATATATAAGACTCCAGAATGGTCGAATACTGCTGCGGCAGTTGCTTTTGTAGTTTGTGTATCAGTCCTTTGTGACAGACTTTATCGAAAGCTTGTGCTATATCAATAAATACTGTAGAGCACACATTTTGCTCTTCAAATGCTTTTTCGATTTTATCTGTGATTCTATGCACCTGATCAATTGTAGAGTGCTTGTTTCTAAACCCAAATTGATGATTTGGAAGTAGCGATTGATGAAAATCAATAATTTTTTGCAGACGTTTTGCCAGCATTTTTTCGAATAGCTTGGACAACATTGGTAGTATCGATATTGGGCGATATGAGGTTACTTCGCTAGGTGGTTTACCTGGTTTTGGTATCATTATTACCTCCGCGACCTTCCACATACTTGGCACACATCTTAATTTAAATGTAGCATTTATAATCTGCGCTAGTTTTGTTAAACCTTTTCGAGAAAATTGTTTTAAAATTTCCCTTTGATTAAATCGAACCCTGGGGCTTTTTTTATGTTTATGCCTTCTTTGATTTCTTTGGCAAGTTCTTTAGCTGTTACCGGCCCAATAGGTCTGTCTTCTTCGCACGTTTCTTTGTTTCCTTGATAATCTTTATCTTCATAAGGTTTGAAGACGTTCTCAAGGTACTCTGCAAAAGTATTTGCTTTTTCTTGACTGCTTTTTGCCCAATTACCTTCTCTGGTTTTTACTGGCAGAGTGTGAGCTATTGGCCTGTTCATTTTCTTTGTTGCCATCCAGAGCGAGTAGTCGTTTTTAAACGTTTTTAAAGACTCGTTATTAAATTCTCTTATAGATTTTCTGAGCTTATTATTTAAGTTGTTCAGTGTGGTTTTGTCGCTTGGCGCCTTTGTCTGTTGCCAGCGTTTTCTAGCTTTCCTCTTTTCTGTAATAATTTCACATATTTCACGAGGATAAGAGCTTTGTTTAATCTTGTTTGTTCTTTGGGGAGTTGCAGCCCATGCAGCTTTTTGTATATCCAGTGTAAATATTTGCACTGCTTCTTCTAGTTGATCTTCTGTTTGAATAGCTGACAATAGTTGGATACATTCTTCCAACTTCTGCCTAAAGTGGTTCCAATCAGTCAGTCTATTAACTAGTTTAGGGCTATGTTCTTTTATTATTATTTTATCGCCAAGTGTAAGAAGTATTGAGGAATGATCTGATTGAAGATCAGGGCCTTCTTCTATATTTATTTTATTTGAAGATATATTTTTGGATATAAAGAAGTCTACAAGATCTGGGGTTTTATTCCTATCTGTAGGCCAGTAGGTAGGTTTCAAATGAATATCGAGTCTGACAATGGAATGTGATTGGTAATGCATGGGTATTTCGAATATTCGCCACATTGCTTCTTCGCGACGTAACAAATAATCAACTCTATTTCTTTCCCTCTCACGCCTACCCGTCAAAGTTCTTTGCCGAGGCATATCTACCTAATATTCCATCGAAAAAAAAGAAATCAATAAATAAGCATTCACAATAAATAAACTCTTATAAACTGTATAAAAAAAAGAAATCAAAATGACTTACCAAAGAATAGGCAATAATTGGCCAAAACCAGGATCAGAGCACAGTGAAACCACAATTATTGTAGGATGGCTATCTAAAAATTCGTATAGGATACAACCGACTTCGAATGACCGGAAGCCAAATCAGACTAATGCAACCACACCTGCGCATAACTTCTCTCCCTCATTCGCTTAACCCAAACGAAAACGACACACATTCATCCGCCACGCCCCCACACGCCAAACACTTTCGTTTCGGTGAGGTGGCTCAGTGGCTGCTCTATGTATAGGGCTACACTATACAAATAAGGTCAATAGCAACGCCCAACGCAACCACAGAAAATACAATTTTGTACAATATTCGGGCAACTATGATTACCTATAACTTATAAGAGACAGAGTAGGTATACGTATCCAATCCAATCACCAATACGCGTGCGCATATTCCCTTCTCTTCTTAATTCGCTTAACGCACACCATTCACCCCTCACTATGTTACAGCTACATTAGAGTTATACGCATACGCAATAGAAACGATCTCTGTGTATGATTCTCTTTTCTTAATTTCTGATTCATACAATAGAAGGAGACAGTCACAGGACTTCGACTGAGCGAAAGAAAAATGTGACTTATCCAATTACCCATAGCCACCCCTGCGCATATACTTTTCTCTCTTTCTTTGCTTCACTCCCATCATTCAAACGTGACACTCGCCGCACAGATAGCTAAGCTATAAAGCTATCTTTCTTTGTATGTTTACAATGTTGTTGTTGTAACCAAGGTAATTTAAAAACATTATTTTACCTATTTTGCAATAACTTTTTTGAAATCATAATTCTTTTCGACCGATCTATGAGCTGTACGCTTCAATTTGGTAAAAAAAAAATTCAATTCATTAAATAGGGTAAATATGTTCTGAAAGAAATTGGGTCGGCGATTAATATAGTGGATTGCGGACTACGGATGTACACACGAACCGCGATAAATACCTTTAGTGGAACAATAACCGAGCGCATGTAGTGCCAGGATGTTCTGGAACTTTTTTTTTACTCATCACTGAGTTTACAGCCCGAAACAAAGATGGATTTTATTTTCTTTGAATGTAGTTGTGGATGGAAAGGATCAAGCCACCATTTGTGTTGTAAAATTTTACGCGACCCTTTTCTTTAGTAGGTAACATAAATGCTGTGTATTCAAATTACTGGTATTTTAATTTGAAAAACTTGCAATGATCGGTAATTAACGGTAAGTGGGTGTAACTGGGATTATTAGGATTACGTTTTAAATCGGTAGGTAGGACACACAATACATATATATATATTTTGATTTATGACAGCATGCGTGCAACACTTGCCACCTTCAGGTACATGGTAATTGGGTCCTTGTAACTGTGTGTGGTGGGACCCAAAATCAAAGATATCACCGCAGGTAAAAGATATGCTCTATATAATTAGTGTGCAAATTTCTCTCTGCCAATTAGTTTGCAATTGTCCTTTGACTCTAATAGATCTACTTAAAGTTAATAATTCAAATGGAAGGAGTCAAGAAACCAACAGTTCCTTATTGGCGGTTCCTTTACTTGGAAGAACTTCGCGTTCGCAGGCGTGTTATAGAAGACAGAGAATACAAATACCATATTAAGTATTGCTTAACAGATGAGTTGGTTCACACAAACTTTATCCACACCAAGCATTTTACACCAATTGAAATCGGCAACATGCAGGACAGTGTAATCTACAAGAAGAAACTCAGACAGAAGATTGCAAAAATCAGACAGGAAGAGCAACAAAAAATGTTGGAAAAACTAATGGAACAAGAAAACGATGGGCACGCAACAACCAATGAATGAAATCTGTAATCATAGTTTTAAGAAAAATACTTGTATATAATAATTTATGTCATTTTTTAGCATTACCTTAGAAAAGTAAAGTGGGGCTTTCAGCACAAATCGTTTGTGTGTGCTGGTCAAAACCCAAATGTCTTCCCATCGGGGTATTCAACTGTCAACTTAAATTGTATATAATATAAGGATAAACTCAAATTGACTGTGTTTCTAAGAATACTCCCGATGGGAGTCCGCCTTAATTTTGTTTATTTGTTCAAAAAATTGTAATGTAATATATAATAAAACCACCATTAAAATTACTTTAAATTAATAACAAATTTTTTTTAAACGAAAATCCACTTCGACGGATATTTCTTAAGCACCTAGAAAATTGTTCATTTGTTCTGTGATAGGAACATTAAAAAACAATCGGTTTCTAAGCATCCTCGAATCGCTTGCTCTGCTCGAAAGCTTTGGAGAAGTCTGTATCAAATTAATACTTTTTCTCAGGTACATTTAATATGTGATTTAAAAAAATTGTAAGGTTTGTGCTAGTAGCAACAAAATTATGGAAAAAAACTTAAAAAACTTTTAAGAGATTAGTTAATCTGGCATAAATCAGTTTTTCGAAAAAAGTTAGAAATTTCCTGTCTACTTCCCGATTTATGAATTGTAACAATAGAAAACTAGTTGGTACTCGCGGCTTTGTCTGCGTAGAATTCGAACTTCGAGTAACTAATTAAAATATTTATAACAACAATAGCGCCACTTATCGGCTCCCCACGATCGTGGGGTTCTCCGACCGTCAACCTCGGGACCTCTAGCTAACCTCCAAGTAAGGACTAGGTAGATCCTGGTTGCTGCGTTTGACCGATTGTCAAACGGATGCGAAAAATTACGGAATTCCACCCCTTGCCTGATAGGTAATACACACACAAAATTAAGTTAAGTGGATCCCAAATATTTTGTTCATAAACTAAGTACCTATTAATAGACCGTCAGCTCCGGCGCTCCTACTTCCTACCCAATTCCCCCGCAAATTTTGAAAATAAAATCCTGTATTGGATAAGCAATCTGGTACTCAGCGTTGCCACAAAGTAAAAAATTGCTAGGTACTTAGATACCTTTTTGAAATGAAAACTTCTTTGGGCATTTTTGAGATGGGATAAAACCATTGAACTCGCGATACCAATGTTCGCGTTGCCAACTAATTTTGACAAACAAATTCCTAACTTGCAAAAAAAAGATGCCTTTAATATTTTTTTTGTGGTAAAGTGAAACAATAAATCAAAAACTAAACACAAATATAAGAAGATATGCAAAAACCATTTTTTTATACAACAAACAGCTTTCAAATTTGTTTCCGATTTCATTCCACTTACTGGAAGTGAACGCTAGAATTAATTTTAAGGAATGACAGATAGTGTTCGGAAAATGGACAGAGTTTGAAGGTGGAAACACATTCTTTAAGGCCGAGGTTACAAATAATTTTTCTTTTCATTTTTTAAGAATGTTTAAAATTAAAAAAATATAAAAAAAACTATAAGCATATTTAAATTAAAAAAAAATCCCTTTTTGAAAAAAGCAGGCCTTAAAGCCTTAACTAATAAAATAATGCATAAAAGGCATTAAAAAGACTTAGTGGGCATTTTTTGTAGGAGTGGTTTATAATAATGAATAAAAAAACACTTAATTTAAGAACATTTCCTACACAAAAATATATTTCCTAACGATTCAAAAAATACACACATAATTGTTCAAGTTTTCACTTTTGTCGGCACTCCCAGAATGCCACTGTTTTTTTTTTTTGATTTTGGTTCAATTCGATACATTTTTCAATTTAAATTCTGCACAATCTCCCTTTTTTCAAATATTGTATTTTTTTTTCAAACAAATTTTTAATTATTTTTAAACTATTGTAACTATTGCTCATTCTGAATAGGTGTTCATGGGTGGGAACCCATTCTTCTACTGTACTGCACATGTACGGTCCGACTCACAGTCACAGTTACTGTCGATATAAATTATGAATACGGTCGTTGGATTTAGAAAAAAAACTATATTCGAACGGAGACACTGAACAAAAAGAAAGTTTCCCAATTTTAAAAATTGAACGACACTCGATTCGAATAATTCACCAAGCGCTGACATTTTTTTGCACGATGACAAGTAGTGATAGTGATGGACAATTTTTACTCCTAGAGGAAAACTTAACTCTATACCGAACACAACCATAGAACCGCATGCCGCATTTAAAATACAAAATCTTCCCATCTCCACAATGACGCACTTATTTCATAGTTTGTCACTAGCTATTGTGCAAGAGTATATCCCTGACATTATGATGTACATATATAAATTCACCAAAAGTTCCAGGAAATTGCAACTTGAAATGGGATTTATGTTTTTTGCTTTAACTAGCGCCGGAATAAGGTTTATCCATTCTTGACTGACAGTTTATATTTTTAATTATTAAAAATGCCAATTGTAGAGCTCCAGGAGATGAGTTCGTATTCTGTTTGAGTTCGTATTCTGTTTGGAGAACTGTCATATACTTAGTTTTCAATAAAACTGAAATTTTTGCAAATTGTCTTACAGCAAATTTTACGGCCATATTATTCACTCCCTTTAATCCGGGTTAAAGGTTACATTCGGGTTTAAGTGAGTTTAACCCAAAAACTAAACCCAAGTCCATAATATTCACTCGTTAAACCCAAACATAAACCAATTTTTTTGAACTTGACAGCATTTAATCCGATTGGATTTAAACGCAATCCGGAGACCGGTACTTTAACTCGGGTTAAAACTCAATTTCATAATATTAACATTTCTTCACTCACAAGAAATAACGAAAGTAGAAAAGTCGAATAGAAAAAAATGGCAAGAAACTAAAAAAGACTTCATTCGTGAAATGGACGAAATTAATGTTGATGTCTTCGTCGTCAGAAGACGAATTTGTCTTCGAAGAGCTGGTAAAACAGAAGCTGATGGTAAATTGACGTCGTCCTTGTCGTCAAATATATTGATTGCACAAGCGGGCTTGCGAAAATATTTCGTGCTGAAAAAAAGTCATTTTGGAGGCTACATTCGATGATTCGATAGAAATTTCGCATAATTAATGCACCTTAAAATATAACTGGCCGACAAATAATTGAAATCAATTTCCAAGTGACAAACAAAAAAAAGTCATTATTTGTGAAATCTGACATTACGTGGGTTTAAAACGGATTAAAAACGGTTTAAAGTGTTTTAAATCCGCATTTAAATCCATTTTTAATCCAGCCTGTTTAATGCGTGTTTTTCAGTGAATAATATGGATATAGGTTTAAATTATCGGGTTTAAAAATTGCGGATTAATGATCGGGTGTAAAATTAACTTTAACTTTAACCCGCAGTGAATAATATCGCCGTTAAAATACAAACACAAGTGTGTTTGATTTTTTTGGCATACCTAGCATACCTTTTCCTAGAATATTATTTAAGCCAAAGCGTAATTTTAAAATTTTAAATTTACTACATATTTATATGTGAAAATGGAAGAACAATTTTATTTTAGGTATTCATTTTATTGCGGTTCACTTTTTTTGCATACAAACACAAATAATAGTTTTTTTTTATTACTAATAGTGCAATATATCTCATCAGTGATAACCCACGACGTTTCGTCGCATTTTATCGCTACTTTCACTTACAGGTAGAAGCCACCCATTTTATTTTACCAGTTAATTAACGAGGGGGAAAACCAGTAGAAAAAATAACGGCACCTTTTTGTGGTAGAAACTATCTAATCCTTTCTAGGAAATTGACTAACCCTTTAAGTATATAGGGTAACATTCAGACCGTCACCTTGCGTTAATCTTTCTTTTATAACTTTTAGCTGTTAACACTGTGACAGCAACAGCGCCATCTACCTGGAAATGCGATTGTTTGAAAAATCGTCGATCGTTGATGGAATAAACAAAATGGTTTAGGATATTATTTTATTTAGTAAGCTGTTTTTTGCACTTGGTATTTTTGCCAGCAGATGGCAAATATTTAAAATAACTACCAAAGAAAACATTTGTGATTGCTGCAGTTTTCAATTATCTCTTGGAGTGGTGAAGGATTTGATTTGATTGGATTTGTATCCCCAAACATATATCGTTGGGCCACACGCAACGAAATACAAGAAGAAACAAATAAAAATAATTCTCATTTAATATAAGGTTCATTATTTGTATTATTGCTATTATTTATATATTTGCAGACTTGCATTTAAAGATACAATATCTCCTAAGCTAGTACTTACTTCCTTACTTAAGGTGGCGCTACAGTCCGGGGTGGACCTGGGCCTCAACCAACAAGCGTCTCCAGCCAGCACGATCTTTGGCCAGTTGTCTCCAGTTTCGCACGCTAAGTTGGTTAAGGTCCCCTTCCACTTGCGCGCGCCACCTGAGTCGCGGTCTTCCTCTACTGCGCCGTCCCTCGGGTGTGGATTCGAAGATCTTCCGGGCCGGAGCATTGACGTCCATTCGCTCTACATGACCCAGCCACCTCAGTCGTTGGATCTTCACTCTTCTTGCCAGGTCGATGTCGCTGTACAGCCCGTATAGTTCGTCGTTGTATCTGCTCCTCCATTCACCCTCTATGCAGACGGGACCGAAAATTACTCGAAGAATTTTCCTCTCGAAGTAACCAAGTGTAGCCTCATCCGATTTTGATAGAGTCCATGCCTCTGCACCATAAAGTAGGACTGGGATGATCAAGGTCTTATAAAGGGTCACTTTCGTTGTTCGAGAGAGGGCTTTGCTACTCAATTGCTTTCTTAGCCCAAAGAAACAGCGATTGGCAAGAGTTATTCTTCGCTTAATCTCAGATCGTTGACAAAAGGTTTCAGGCGTTCACACAGTATGGCAGACAGGATCTTGTATGCGATGTTAGGTTTTTGTATATTTATAAATCAGAATAAAATAAAATCTACAACATAAAATGTACATAAAAATATTTATAATATGTTTTTAACAAAATACTTCTTGTCTTGTGTGTTAGGAACGCTTTTGGTGTAATGGCATAATAATTCCTAAATTGCAGTGGTAAAGCAAAGTCTGAAAGAAAAAGTGACACTGCATTCAAAATTATGTGCAGGAGATTGTCCCTTCTTACAGCAAGGGAGAATTTCGTCGCCACTTTCGTATGCAAAAATCTTAGTGGACGATTTGAACAATGTGAAGTCAATCCGCAATACTAATAATTGTGTTATTGTGGTTAAGAAGACCCTCCAGGTCGTAGTAAGTAATCTTCCATTCGTTGCTGTACAAGTTTATATTCTCGAGTTCCTCAAAGCTGAGCTTTGATTGATCGGGCTATAGACAACCGTGCCCGAGGTTAGGGCGAAAATAGTACTAGGAGATCCATGGTCTGTAATTTAACGCAAACGGAAAGACTAATTGTGAAAGAGAGAATAGATCAACGTTGGACCATAAGTGTCTGGTGTGAGGTGTGTTTTGTGAGGAAGAAAAAACGTTTTCTTTATTTTTTTTTTAATATATATATTTATTTTTTAAATACTAAAAATCTAATTTTGTTTATCAAAGAATTGTTCTTCGTTTTCCCACTTGATCAGCGCTTCTATGTGGTCATCGTAGTCGAAGAAGTCGTTTGAATTGTCTTCGAATCTACGGATATGGGTATCAGGTTCCCATACTAGGGTGTCTGCAGAACCGTTTGAAATTTGGTCATCGTCGAGGATGGTCATTCTTAAAGGGTTGTTCCAACGTGAGATTAGCTGGCGTTTCAATATATATGTTGGGGAGCAGTCCAAGATGAAATTTTCTTCCCGTAGTCCGAATCCAACTCGATCTCCAAACGCTAACTTACGTGATTTCGAACCCTTGATTCTTTTGCCATTTAGGAAGGTGTCAAAGAATGCTCCGTTCGTTAGAGTCACACATTTTTCGTCTACGCTTATCTCGATAGTCGCGTGAGTGTGTGAAACAAATCCTGAGGGGATAGCCAATCGGTTTGGGTCGGTTGAAGACGAGTGAATGTTGGTTTGGTACGAATTACCAATTATGGTTGACCCGATCCGAAGAGGAATTTCAAATCCAGATACTATGTTAAATAGTAGCCAGCTGGAGTTGGGGATGTAATTAATGATTTCGGTTTCCATTATCTTATTTGAAGTTATTCTGCTGCTGTTATATAGCAATTCCTAGCTTTTTTTTAAATGAATTCGTTCTACTTTTCGATAGAATATTTCGCGGCCACTGGTTTTTCAAAACTGATCCTCCAAGTGAAATGCTCACGCTTTTATGCAGGCAACTACAAGCAGATCCTTTGTTGAAGATCACTCAGAGCCTCAGTCACAAATTTTTTATGACGTCAAGTTATATGCATTTACATAAGGATGAAGTGAGACAAGTGTAGTTCTGCAAACTATATTCGAACGCATGTATTTGTTTTGCAATAATTGGGACAGTTTTTATCAGAGTAGGGAAAGGTACAGTTAGTACCCTTGTATACCTGTCGCTCACAATTACTTACAATAGGTAGGTAGCGTCCTTTTCATCTATTTTTCGTATGCTCTCTTTCTAATGACTCCTTGAATAATCAAATTCTGTTCTGTACTGTTTAAAGCTCTGGATATATTTTAAAAAATAACTTGCTTTCTGAAATTTCTATCGTTCTCCTTGGAGAAAAGCAATACCGCCATGGAAACTTTCTATATGATTCCTGTTTAGAAAAACGGTCATCGCAGGTCCAACCTCAAATCATGCTACTGACATTCAACTCAACTTTAGTCACGCTCGTGAATCTGGCCCTCCTGCTGTTTAAAAATTATATTCAATATATTCTTTCACCCTATAGTCCCGACATCACCGTAATTTTTCAGGCGTGCTATATGCACATAGGTTATGTCACATTTGGTGTGAAATCTCTCATTACGGGCAAATGTACGACATTTTTACTAGGTATACAAAAAGTTTCAAAATTTTCAAGCATCAATGCAGAAAATATGTTAATAAGTTGGAACCTGTCAGTCAACCTCAATAAATCAAATATAATTATCTTCAGAAAAGGACATGGGAGATACGCGAGTAATGAAAAGTGAAACTATCAAGGTCGAGAGGTAAAAGTGGTGAAGGAATTCAAATACCTGGGCGTGTTAATTTCGAGTATCCTTTGTATGCGAAAGCATGTCAAGCTTAAGCTTCAGAGGCCAAGACTGCCTTATGTGTTTCGTGGAAAAAATGTATTTCAAATAAAGCCATCCATCATTTAGCAAAATATAAACTGTTTCAAGCAGTTGCGAAATCAATAGTGTTATACTCGGCCCAAGTTTGGGGCTACAATGAGTATGAGGACGTGGAAAAATCTCTCCGTTACTTCTTAAAACGCGCTTTTGCTCTTCCTTCATCTACACCAAATTACCTGCTGCACATTGAAACGGGACTGCCACCTATGTTTGTTGACTCTCTTAAAATCCACTTTGACTACATCCTCAAGATACTGCAAATGAACCCCTCACGTTTAGTCAACAGGATCCTAAAATTTATAATTTCAAACCAACTCAACTGTGTGAAAACCTGGAAAAACCTTTTTAATTCTCTGGGTTATTCTATGAATCTAAATATAGAAGACTTGATAATTTTCAAAAAACAACTCTATTTACTGGTCTCTAAATTGGACTCAAAATTTCGGAAGGACTTCATCACTCAGGCCAAAGCATCCCAATATAGGGAATATTGTAGTAGATTAGAGTTCGATCTGGGAGAACTTAATTATTTTAACGATAAGCATCCTACCGAAATGATCGCAATGATACTAAGAGCACTGATACTTGCTTTGAATTTTGTTCCGCACAGGCCTCGCCAAAGAGAAAATATCGCGGATTTCATAGGGTCTTGCCCCATTCTAAGAGAAACTTGTCGGAACATTTTCGGAAGAAGCAAATTGGAAGTTGAAGAAGTTTTACAAATTCTAAACGGTATGGTGGGGTGGGAGAAGCTCTACAAATTTATTAGACTAGCTTTGGGATATAGAAATAAAATTTTAACAGAAAGTTTTTGTCCACTTTATTTTTCTTTTTGTTTTGTTAAGTAGTTTGACTTACTTTTTTTTTCTTTTTCTCATTTTCGCTCCTTCCTTTTTCTATTTTTTAAATTACTATAATCATTCTTTTCAATTCATAATCTGTTAATCTGACCAACGGTTTGTAAACCAGGACCAAACAAAAAGACTAGTAAATGTACTTTTGTAAACTGAGTTTAATCCAATAAAGTCTATTCTACTACTATTCTCGAGTTCCTCAAAGTATATACCTGAGCTTTGATTGATTGGGGTATAGACAACCGTGCTCGAGGTTAGGGCAGAAATAAGCGAAAATAGTACTAGGTACATGGTATGTAATTTAACGCAAAGGGAAAGACTAATTGTGAAAGAGAGAATAGATCAACGTTGGATCAAAAGTGTCTGGTGTGAGGTGTGTTTTGTGTACTACATATATTTTATATTTATTTATTAGATAATAAAAACCTAATTTTATTTATCAAATTTTAAGGATGGTATTTGGGTGCCATACTTAAACTGGTTTTATGGTCGTTGTCAAAATACAAACAATAAAAAGGAATGCCATAAATTTTGCTTTATATTTAATTTAAAAATGTTAAACGGTAGTTTTCCATATTCCAAAAATGGATTATTATGATTCCGCTTATCCAAATTAACCCATTTTTTGCCCTTGCAAGAATTGTTTATTTGACATAACACATAACCCTTTCAGGTATATCACAGGTAGCCACACACATTCTTTTATTTTAACACGCCCTTAATTATCCTTTAGCGGAATTGGATGTCATAAACTTTGATTACTTATAAGTATTAAAAATTGTACCTGTAATATAACCATAAAGACACAATATGGATATAAATATTCACAAAAGCGCACACTGAGAGCAGTTTAAAATTATCCTTTGAGGACTACGTTTCAAAAGTAAAATCACACAAACTAAATATTAAAATGACTGGCGGAAGTAAATCAGTTACGTACCGCGTATTCCTTTACCGAGAAGCATTGCGGCATTCACAAACAAACAGATTGGGGTTGTACAAAGCCAAATATATGCTCACCACGGATCTCGTAGAAACTACATTGGACAATATTGACAACTATAGTGAAGAGGAGTGCGGCTATTTAATGTACAGTATAGGCTACAAGGAAGAGCTGCGGAAGAAAATCACCGGGAAATCTGAAGGCGACGATGAAGGCGAGGACATTTGCGATGAAGAGGAGCAGTAGATGGTGAAATTATGTTCAATTTTTAATAACTTTTACTTTAGAATGTGATATTTTGTATATCCTAAGTTCTACTTATTGTAAATAAACGAATAAAGTATTTGGAATATTTCCTTTAGGAAAAAAATTATGTTATTTAATTTCCTCGGGCCTTGCCGGACCTTCACTCAAAATACTGTAGGTCACAATGGTTAATTTTTTATGGAAAATTTCGCCATTGTGAGCTCGTGAAATCTAACCAGGACACTAAATATTATTATTAGTTTCAAAAAGATGGGAGATGGGTGTATGGGATAAGCATTCCATTAATAATCTTGATCAGGAGTTCAGATTATGCTTCCGTGTAAGAAATTTTTGTATAATGTTTTTGAAAAGCAGGACTTGTAGTGGCACTGTTTTTTTTTTTTAACTTTCTGACTCGCCTGCGCCACGTAGACCTAAAAGTTCTATTGTGCCATAGGGGTCTCTCTACTTTCCTAGCAGATGATTTCTTCATCTCTTCGGGGCTCAGGAACTCCCTGTAGAATATAGTTCTTCTGATTCCGCATAAGGCTGGACACTCATATATTATGTGTTCAGCAGTTTCGTCCTCTTCAAGGCACAAACGACAAAGTGAAGAGTCGACTAAATTTATTTTATTTAAGTTAGGTTTTTAATATCATATCTCATTTTCATTTTTGGCGTAATTTCAGGAAGCACTTTTTATTATCTGGGCCACGCACCAGGTTTGTTTTTTTACTTTTGTAGTAAGAATTGAAAAGTATGTCAAAATGGCAGTGGTGGGGATAAATCCTCCCTCAAAGAGAGAAAAAACGTTAGGGAACGCTTTTGGTGTAATGGTATTATAATTCCTAAATTGCAGTGGTAAAAAGAAGTCTTATAAAAATCTACTACATTTATGAATTCTCCGCTTAGCACTAATGCAAAATCGTGCATTTGTGAACTCTCTGCTTAGCACATTTTGCGCAATATTGCTTTTATGAAAAGACTCTATGTCTAAGTCTATGCTAGTAAAGCGAATTTTTGTGTCGTTTTTATGATCAGGGGACATATTCCGTTTAACAATAATCGTAGGGACGATATCGTTTTTGAAAATTTGATGAACATAAGAAGTTCCGTTCTGCCCGAATTTGTTTCACTATCGGCAGCCCGTAGGTCCATATTGGTTTTAGAACTTGCTTGTATAGCAATAACTTATTGTAGTTGGACAGGGATGAGTATCTCCCAATAAGCCAATACATATTACTGTGTCGCATGTTCAACTCATCTTTTTTTTTCTTAACGTGCGCTTTCCAACGCAGTTTAGCGTCTAGAGTCATGCCTAGATATTTAGCTGTGTTAGAAAATTCTACTACATTGTTGTTAATGTAGACTGGAATGTGTGGTACGTTTTCATACGTAAAATTAATATGGACTGACTTAAGGTCATTTAATCTAATCTGCCATTTCTTAGTCCATTCTGAAATATTGTTTATTGCCGTCTGAAGCTTTTTAGTTGCTATTTCGACAGTTGCTCCCACAGCAAGGACGGCTGTGTCATCTGCAAAAGTAGCTATGGTGGTTTCTTCACTTGCAGGCAAATCGCTAGTGAAGAGTAGGTTAAAACTGGACCTAGCACACTCCCTTGCGGTACACCAGCTTTAATCTCTCTTAATGTTTAGCACTCTGTATCTTGCTTAATTCTGAAGAGTCGATCTGATATATAAGACTCCAGAATGGTCGAATACTGCTGCGGCAGTTGCTTTTGTAGTTTGTGTATCAGTCCTTTGTGACAGACTTTATCGAAAGCTTGTGCTATATCAATAAATACTGTAGAGCACACATTTTGCTCTTCAAATGCTTTTTCGATTTTATCTGTGATTCTATGCACCTGATCAATTGTAGAGTGCTTGTTTCTAAACCCAAATTGATGATTTGGAAGTAGCGACTGATGAAAATCAATAATTTTTTGCAGACGTTTTGCCAGCATTTTTTCGAATAGCTTGGACAACATTGGTAATATCGATATTGGGCGATATGAGGTTACTTCGCTAGGTGGTTTACCTGGTTTTGGTATCATTATTACCTCCGCGACCTTCCACATACTTGGCACACATCTTAATTTAAATGTAGCATTTATAATCTGCGCTAGTTTTGTTAAACCTTTTCGAGAAAATTGTTTTAAAATTTCCCTTTGATTAAATCGAACCCTGGGGCTTTTTTTATGTTTATGCCTTCTTTGATTTCTTTGGCAAGTTCTTTAGCTGTTACCGGCCCAATAGGTCTGTCTTCTTCGCACGTTTCTTTGTTTCCTTGATAATCTTTATCTTCATAAGGTTTGAAGACGTTCTCAAGGTACTCTGCAAAAGTATTTGCTTTTTCTTGACTGCTTTTTGCCCAATTACCTTCTCTGGTTTTTACTGGCAGAGTGTGAGCTATTGGCCTGTTCATTTTCTTTGTTGCCATCCAGAGCGAGTAGTCGTTTTTAAACGTTTTTAAAGACTCGTTATTAAATTCTCTTATAGATTTTCTGAGCTTATTATTTAAGTTGTTCAGTGTGGTTTTGTCGCTTGGCGCCTTTGTCTGTTGCCAGCGTTTTCTAGCTTTCCTCTTTTCTGTAATAATTTCACATATTTCACGAGGATAAGAGCTTTGTTTAATCTTGTTTGTTCTTTGGGGAGTTGCAGCCCATGCAGCTTTTTGTATATCCAGTGTAAATATTTGCACTGCTTCTTCTAGTTGATCTTCTGTTTGAATAGCTGACGATAGTTGGATACATTCTTCCAACTTCTGCCTAAAGTGGTTCCAATCAGTCAGTCTATTAACTAGTTTAGGGCTATGTTCTTTTATTATTATTTTATCGCCAAGTGTAAGAAGTATTGAGGAATGATCTGATTGAAGATCAGGGCCTTCTTCTATATTTATTTTATTTGAAGATATATTTTTGGATATAAAGAAGTCTACAAGATCTGGGGTTTTATTCCTATCTGTAGGCCAGTAGGTAGGTTTCAAATGAATATCGAGTCTGACAATGGAATGTGATTGGTAATGCATGGGTATTTCGAATATTCGCCACATTGCTTCTTCGCGACGTAACAAATAATCAACTCTATTTCTTTCCCTCTCACGCCTACCCGTCAAAGTTCTTTGCCGAGGCATATCTACCTAATATTCCATCGAAAAAAAAGAAATCAATAAATAAGCATTCACAATAAATAAACTCTTATAAACTGTATAAAAAAAAGAAATCAAAATGACTTACCAAAGAATAGGCAATAATTGGCCAAAACCAGGATCAGAGCACAGTGAAACCACAATTATTGTAGGATGGCTATCTAAAAATTCGTGTAGGATACAACCGACTTCGAATGACCGGAAGCCAAATCAGACTAATGCAACCACACCTGCTCATAACTTCTCTCCCTCATTCGCTTAACCCAAACGAAAACGACACACATTCATCCGCCACGCCCCCACACGCCAAACACTTTCGTTTCGGTGAGGTGGCTCAGTGGCTGCTCTATGTATAGGGCTACACTATACAAATAAGGTCAATAGCAACGCCCAACGCAACCACAGAAAATACAATTTTGTACAATATTCGGGCAACTATGATTACCTATAACTTATAAGAGACAGAGTAGGTATACGTATCCAATCCAATCACCAATACGCGTGCGCATATTCCCTTCTCTTCTTAATTCGCTTAACGCACACCATTCACCCCTCACTATGTTACAGCTACATTAGAGTTATACGCATACGCAATAGAAACGATCTCTGTGTATGATTCTCTTTTCTTAATTTCTGATTCATACAATAGAAGGAGACAGTCACAGGACTTCGACTGAGCGAAAGAAAAATGTGACTTATCCAATTACCCATACCCACCCCTGCGCATATACTTTTCTCTCTTTCTTTGCTTCACTCCCATCATTCAAACGTGACACTCGCCGCACAGATAGCTAAGCTATAAAGCTATCTTTCTTTGTATGTTTACAATGTTGTTGTTGTAACCAAGGTAATTTAAAAACATTATTTTACCTATTTTGCAATAACTTTTTTGAAATCATAATTCTTTTCGACCGATCTATGAGCTGTACGCTTCAATTTGGTAAAAAAAAAATTCAATTTTACTTCATTAAATAGGGTAAATATGTTCTGAAAGAAATTGGGTCGGCGATTAATATAGTGGATTGCGGACTACGGATGTACACACGAACCGCGATAAATACCTTTAGTGGAACAATAACCGAGCGCATGTAGTGCCAGGATGTTCTGGAACTTTTTTTTTACTCATCACTGAGTTTACAGCCCGAAACAAAGATGGATTTTATTTTCTTTGAATGTAGTTGTGGATGGAAAGGATCAAGCCACCATTTGTGTTGTAAAATTTTACGCGACCCTTTTCTTTAGTAGGTAACATAAATGCTGTGTATTCAAATTACTGGTATTTTAATTTGAAAAACTTGCAATGATCGGTAATTAACGGTAAGTGGGTGTAACTGGGATTATTAGGATTACGTTTTAAATCGGTAGGTAGGACACACAATACATATATATCTATTTTGATTTATGACAGCATGCGTGCAACACTTGCCACCTTCAGGTACATGGTAATTGGGTCCTTGTAACTGTGTGTGGTGGGACCCAAAATCAAAGATATCACCGCAGGTAAAAGATATGCTCTATATAAATAGTGTGCAAATTTCTCTCTGCCAATTAGTTTGCAATTGTCCTTTGACTCTAATAGATCTACTTAAAGTTAATAATTCAAATGGAAGGAGTCAAGAAACCAACAGTTCCTTATTGGCGGTTCCTTTACTTGGAAGAACTTCGCGTTCGCAGGCGTGTTATAGAAGACAGAGAATACAAATACCATATTAAGTATTGCTTAACAGATGAGTTGGTTCACACAAACTTTATCCACACCAAGCATTTTACACCAATTGAAATCGGCAACATGCAGGACAGTGTAATCTACAAGAAGAAACTCAGACAGAAGATTGCAAAAATCAGACAGGAAGAGCAACAAAAAATGTTGGAAAAACTAATGGAACAAGAAAACGATGGGCACGCAACAACCAATGAATGAAATCTGTAATCATAGTTTTAAGAAAAATACTTGTATATAATAATTTATGTCATTTTTTAGCATTACCTTAGAAAAGTAAAGTGGGGCTTTCAGCACAAATCGTTTGTGTGTGCTGGTCAAAACCCAAATGTCTTCCCATCGGGGTATTCAACTGTCAACTTAAATTGTATATAATATAAGGATAAACTTAAATTGACTGTGTTTCTAAGAATACTCCCGATGGGAGTCCGCCTTAATTTAGTTTATTTGTTCAAAAAATTGTAATGTAATATATAATAAAACCACAATTAAAATTACTTTAAATTAATAACAAATTTTTTTTAAACGAAAATCCACTTCGACGGATATTTCTTAAGCACCTAGAAAATTGTTCATTTGTTCTGTGATAGGAACATTAAAAAACAATCGGTTTCTAAGCATCCTCGAATCGCTTGCTCTGCTCGAAAGCTTTGGAGAAGTCTGTATCAAATTAATACTTTTTCTCAGGTACATTTAATATGTGATTTAAAAAAATTGTTGCAACAAAATTATGGAAAAAAACTTAAAAAACTTTTAAGAGATTAGTTAATCTGGCATAAATCAGTTTTTCGAAAAAAGTTAGAAATTTCCTGTCTACTTCCCGATTTATGAATTGTAACAATAGAAAACTAGTTGGTACTCGCGGCTTTGTCTGCGTAGAATTCGAACTTCGAGTAACTAATTAAAATATTTATAACAACAATAGCGCCACTTATCGGCTCCCCACGATCGTGGGGTTCTCCGACCGTCAACCTCGGGACCTCTAGCTAACCTCCAAGTAGATCCTGGTTGCTGCGTTTGACCGATTGTCAAACGGATGCGAAAAATTCGACGAAAAGATTAACCAGCAGAAACTTTGTGGTTATGACAACGAATAGCGAGTTGGCGAATAAAAAATGCGGATATTTTCCGCTAAGGGTTTTCAACAAGAATAATAAAAGCTTTATTTCATGGTTGGTTTATATAGAAGATGAAATAACAGGTTTTCTTTTACTTGAGAGAGACATTACGTTATTTTTAAATGTTTAAATTATGTGGCGAAGAGGCAAATACAAAAAATATGGTGAATGGTATAATTTAAGGCGCCAGATTCAAATAAACAATTTTAATCTAACTTAAGAATTAGGATGATGACAATGACGGTGATGAAGATTACCCAAAAACTATCCTTTCAACCAATCAGCTCTAAACATTTAAATTGATTGGTAAAATACGCGGCAAATGTATTTATTTCTTACCAAAAGTATAAATACCTATAATGAATTTTATTATCCCTATCTTGAGAAATAATTGGTTCGTCATTTGAACTTCCATTCCCTACTTCATCCCCTTCACGTTATGTTTTCGCGACAAAAAGTAGACTATGCCATTCTGATTTCTGAGAGGTTCCATCTATCCCTATACCAAAATTCATAAAAATTTGTTTTGCTGTCGTTAAAAGGTAACATTCTTACTTTCGCATTTATAATATTAGGATTACTTCAAGGCTACCTCGAATTTTCAGTGCAAAAATGACAACTGGCAAAAAAACTATATCTTTAAATAACAAAGTGATGCCAAATTTGTTAAAAGGTGACTATCGCAAAAGTGATTATTACCTTACGGAATTCCACCCCTTGCCTGATAGGTAATACACACACAAAATTAAGTTAAGTGGATCCCAAATATTTTGTTCATAAACTAAGTACCTATTAAGTAAGAAGATATGCAAAAACCATTTTTTTATACAACAAACAGCTTTCAAATTTGTTTCCGATTTCATTCCACTTACTGGAAGTGAACGCTAGAATTAATTTTAAGGAATGACAGATAGTGTTCGGAAAATGGACAGAGTTTGAAGGTGGAAACACATTCTTTAAGGCCGAGGTTACAAATAATTTTTCTTTTCATTTTTTAAGAATGTTTAAAATTAAAAAAATATAAAAAAAACTATAAGCATATTTAAATTAAAAAAAAATCCCTTTTTGAAAAAAGCAGGCCTTAAAGCCTTAACTAATAAAATAATGCATAAAAGGCATTAAAAAGACTTAGTGGGCATTTTTTGTAGGAGTGGTTTATAATAATGAATAAAAAAACACTTAATTTAAGAACATTTCCTACACAAAAATATATTTCCTAACGATTCAAAAAATACACACATAATTGTTCAAGTTTTCACTTCTGTCGGCACTCCCAGAATGCCACTGTTTTTTTTTTTTGATTTTGGTTCAATTCGATACATTTTTCAATTTAAATTCTGCACAATCTCCCTTTTTTCAAATATTGTATTTTTTTTTTTCAAACAAATTTTTAATTATTTTTAAACTATTGTAACTATTGCTCATTCTGAATAGGTGTTCATGGGTGGGAACCCATTCTTCTACTGTACTGTACGATATAAATTATGAATACGGTCGTTGGATTTAGAAAAAAAACTATATTCGAACGGAGACACTGAACAAAAAGAAAGTTTCCCAATTTTAAAAATTGAACGACACTCGATTCGAATAATTCACCAAGCGCAGACATTTTTTTGCACGATGACGAGTAGTGATAGTGATGGACAATTTTTACTCCTAGAGGAAAACTTAACTCTATACCGAACACAACCATAGAACCGCATGCCGCATTTTTAAAATACAAAATCTTCCCATCTCCACAATGACGCACTTATTTCATAGTTTGTCACTAGCTATTGTGCAAGAGTATATCCCTGACATTATGATGTACATATATAAATTCACCAAAAGTTCCAGGAAATGGGTTGCAACTTGAAATGGGATTTATGTTTTTTGCTTTAACTAGCGCCGGAATAAGGTTTATCCATTCTTGACTGACAGTTTATATTTTTAATTATTAAAAATGCCAATTGTAGAGCTCCAGGAGATGAGTTCGTATTCTGTTTGAGTTCGTATTCTGTTTGGAGAACTGTCATATACTTAGTTTTCAATAAAACTGAAATTTTTGCAAATTGTCTTACAGCAAATTTTACGGCCATATTATTCACTCCCTTTAATCCGGGTTAAAGGTTACATTCGGGTTTAAGTGAGTTTAACCCATAAACTAAACCCAAGTCCATAATATTCACTCGTTAAACCCAAACATAAACCCATTTTTTTGAACTTGACAGCATTTAATCCGATTGGATTTAAACGCAATCCGGAAGCCGGTACTTTAACTCGGGTTAAAATTCAATTTCATAATATTGACATTTCTTCACTCGCAAGAAATAACGAAAGTAGAAAAGTCGAATAGAAAAAAATGGCAAGAAACTAAAAAAGACTTCATTCGTGAAATGGACGAAATTAATGTTGATGTCTTCGTCGTCAGAAGACGAATTTGTCTTCGAAGAGCTGGTAAAACAGAAGCTGATGGTAAATTGACGTCGTCCTTGTCGTCAAATATATTGATTGCACAAGCGGGCTTGCGAAAATATTTCGTGCTGAAAAAGAGTCATTTTGGAGGCTACATTCGATGATTCGATAGAAATTTCGCATAATTAATGCACCTTAAAATATAACTGGCCGACAAATAATTGAAATCAATTTCCAAGTGACAAACAAAAAAAAGTCATTATTTGTGAAATCTGACATTACGTGGGTTTAAAACGGATTAAAAACGGTTTAAAGTGTTTTAAATCCATTTTTAATCCAGCCTTGTTTAATGCGTGTTTTTCAGTGAATATTATGGATATAGGTTTAAATTATCGGGTTTAAAAATTGCGGATTAATGATCGGGTGTAAAATTAACTTTAACTTTAACCCGCAGTGAATAATATCGCCGTTAAAATACAAACACAAGTGTGTTTGATTTTTTTGGCATACCTAGCATACCTTTTCCTAGAATATTATTTAAGCCAAAGCGTAATTTTAAAATTTTAAATTTACTACATATTTATATGTGAAAATGGAAGAACAATCGTATTTTAGGTATTCATTTTATTGCGGTTCACTTTTTTTTGCACACAAACACAAATAATAGTTTTTTTTTATTACTAATAGTGCAATATATCTCATCAGTGATAACCCACGACGTTTCGTCGCATTTTATCGCTACTTTCAATTACAGGTAGAAACCACCCATTTTATTTTACCAGTTAATTAACGAGGGGGAAAACCAGTAGAAAAAATAACGGCACCTTTTTGTGGTAGAAACTATCTAATCCTTTCTAGGAAATTGACTAACCCTTTAAGTATATAGGGTAACATTCAGACCGTCACCTTAATGCGTTAATCTTTCTTTTATAACTTTTAGCTGTTAACACTGTGACAGCAACAGCGCCATCTACCTGGAAATGCGATTGTTCGAAAAATCGTCGATCGTTGATGGAATAAACAAAATGGTTTAGGATATTATTTTATTTAGTAAGCTGTTTTTTGCACTTGGTATTTTTGCCAGCAGATGGCAGGAGATTGTCCCTTCTTACAGCAAGGGAGAATTTCGTCGCCACTTTCGTATGCAAAAATCTTAGTGGACGATTTGAACAATGTGAAGTCAATCCGCAATACTAATAATTGTGTTATTGTGGTTAAGAAGACCCTCCAGGTCGTAGTAAGTAATCTTCCATTCGTTGCTGTACAAGTTTATATTCTCGAGTTCCTCAAAGCTGAGCTTTGATTGATCGGGCTATAGACAACCGTGCCCGAGGTTAGGGCGAAAATAGTACTAGGAGATCCATGGTCTGTAATTTAACGCAAACGGAAAGACTAATTGTGAAAGAGAGAATAGATCAACGTTGGACCATAAGTGTCTGGTGTGAGGTGTGTTTTGTGAGGAAGAAAAAACGTTTTCTTTATTTTTTTTTTAATATATATATTTATTTTTTAAATACTAAAAATCTAATTTTGTTTATCAAAGAATTGTTCTTCGTTTTCCCACTTGATCAGCGCTTCTATGTGGTCATCGTAGTCGAAGAAGTCGTTTGAATTGTCTTCGAATCTACGGATATGGGTATCAGGTTCCCATACTAGGGTGTCTGCAGAACCGTTTGAAATTTGGTCATCGTCGAGGATGGTCATTCTTAAAGGGTTGTTCCAACGTGAGATTAGCTGGCGTTTCAATATATATGTTGGGGAGCAGTCCAAGATGAAATTTTCTTCCCGTAGTCCGAATCCAACTCGATCTCCAAACGCTAACTTACGTGATTTCGAACCCTTGATTCTTTTGCCATTTAGGAAGGTGTCAAAGAATGCTCCGTTCGTTAGAGTCACACATTTTTCGTCTACGCTTATCTCGATAGTCGCGTGAGTGTGTGAAACAAATCCTGAGGGGATAGCCAATCGGTTTGGGTCGGTTGAAGACGAGTGAATGTTGGTTTGGTACGAATTACCAATTATGGTTGACCCGATCCGAAGAGGAATTTCAAATCCAGATACTATGTTAAATAGTAGCCAGCTGGAGTTGGGGATGTAATTAATGATTTCGGTTTCCATTATCTTATTTGAAGTTATTCTGCTGCTGTTATATAGCAATTCCTAGCTTTTTTTTAAATGAATTCGTTCTACTTTTCGATAGAATATTTCGCGGCCACTGGTTTTTCAAAACTGATCCTCCAAGTGAAATGCTCACGCTTTTATGCAGGCAACTACAAGCAGATCCTTTGTTGAAGATCACTCAGAGCCTCAGTCACAAATTTTTTATGACGTCAAGTTATATGCATTTACATAAGGATGAAGTGAGACAGGTGTAGTTCTGCAAACTATATTCGAACGCATTTATTTGTTTTGCAATAATTGGGACAGTTTTTATCAGCGTAGGGAAAGGGGAAACTGTACCCTTGTATACCTGTCGCTCACAATAACTTACAATAGGTAGGTAGCGTCCTTTTCATCTATTTTTCGTATGCTCTCTTTCTAATGACTCCTTGAATAATCAAATTCTGTTCTGTACTGTTTAAAGCTCTGGATATGGGTCAGACGCTTCTGGGTTTAAATGACTAGGGTCCGCGGGGTACTCGTTACCTCTCTCTTGCTCTCTCTCAAGATAAGAGAAGTACCCTTGCGGGGATTAATTGATTACTTGTAAGGATTCAAAATTCTACCTGTAATATAACCATAAAGACACAATATGGATATAAATATTCACGAAAGCGCACACTGAGAGCAGTTTAAAATTATCCTTTGAGGACTACGTTTCAAAAGTAAAATCACACAAACTAAATATTAAAATGACTGACGGAAGTAAATCAGTTACGTACCGCGTATTCCTTTACCGAGAAGCATTGCGGCATTCACAAACAAACAGATTGGGGTTGTACAAAGCCAAATATATGCTCACCACGGATCTCGTAGAAACTACATTGGACAATATTGACAACTATAGTGAAGAGGAGTGCGGCAATTTAATGTACAGTATAGGCTACAAGGAAGAGCTGCGGAAGAAAATCACCGGGAAATCTGAAGGCGACGATGAAGACGAGGACATTTGCGATGAAGAGGAGCAGTAGATGGTGAAATTATGTTCAATTTTTAATAACTTTTACTTTCGAATGTGATATTTTGTATATCCTAAGTTCTACTTATTGTAAATAAACGAATAAAGTATTTGGAATATTTCCTATAGGAAAAAAATTATGTTATTTAATTTCCTCGGGCCTTGCCGGACCTTCACACAAAAAACTGTAGGTCACAATGGTTAATTTTTTAGGGAAAATTTCGCCATTGTGAGGTCGTGAAATCTAACCAGGACACTAAATATTATTATTAGTTCCAAAAAGATGGGAGATGGGTGTATGGGATAAGCATTCCATTAACAATCTTGATCAGGAATTCAGATTATACTTCCGTGTACGAAATTTTTGTATAATGTTTTTGAAAAGCAGGACTTGTAGCGGCACTGTTTTTTTTTTAAACTTTCTGACTCGCCTGCGCCACGTAGACCTAAAAATTCTATTGTGCCATAGGGGCAGAATATTGTAGAGTCTCTCTACTTTCCTAGCAGATGATTTCTTCATCTCTACGGGGCTCAGGAACTCCCTGTAGAATATAGTTCTTTTGATTCCGCATAAGGCTGGACACTCATATATTATGTGTTCAGCAGTTTCGTCCTCTTCAAGGCACAAACGACAAAGTAAAGAGTCGACTAAATTTATTTTATTTAAGTTAGGTTTTTAATATCATATCTATGTAATTAGGTTTAAAATTTTGTTGGCATCTTTTCTGAAAAGCTGTATAGCACTCTTGGCCTGTCTTAGAGCTGTGATATTTTCCCAATATGAAATACATTTTGTACGTTCCCATCTTTTGATGGCGAAATTTATAGACGATTTGGGAGTATAGCAGAAGGGTTCAGGGCCTGTGAAGGGGGTTTCAGAGCCCGTTCTAGCTAGTTCGTCGGCTTTCTCGTTTCCCTCAAAACCCTCATGGCCAGGAATCTACCATAATATTATTTTATTCTTAAGGCCAAGCGTTTGAAGTTCGTCGAAACAGTTTAGTACTGATTTGGAGTCAATGATAGGCGAGCTGATTAGATCAGGATTAATTTTTTTATTTGGATCAAACTTGCCGAAGAGCGAATTGCCACTTTATTTATGTATATGTGGAGAGGTGTTAGTCCTACGGCTTCTATAGCCGTAGCAGTACAGGAACATGGCTCCTGATATACCGAGATATGCAAGTCGTTGTACCTTTTTAAATTTTGGCAATGGGTATCTCTTGTTTTTTTTTTGACCACCATACTAAAGAAGCGTACGTTATGACGGGCCTGATCATCATTGTGTATATCCATTGATTATCGTGGGAGAGATTCCCCATGTTTTACATGCGACTTCTTGCCCATACAGCGTTTCTTGCTTTAGTTATTTTGTTATTTGGGATTAGGCCCAGGTATTTGACTTCGTTGGAGTACTCAATGCACCACCTTCCTAGTTTTATATTTTCATTCCAAAAAATCCGTTCATTATTCCAGGGTTTCACAATAACCTAATCTAAAGTACGTTCTGAGCTTACAACTTTACAACTCTAACATTTAAGCTTTTGCAAATATGTATACGGGCTCAATCTTAATTTTGTAACGATTTTTTTGAGTTGTTTGGCATAATAATTCCTAAATTGCAGTGGTAAAGCAAAGTCTGAAAGAAAAAGTGACACTGCATTCAAAATTATGTGCAGGAGATTGTCCCTTCTTACAGCAAGGGAGAATTTCGTCGCCACTTTCGTATGCAAAAATCTTAGTGGACGATTTGAACAATGTGAAGTCAATCCGCAATACTAATAATTGTGTTATTGTGGTTAAGAAGACCCTCCAGGTCGTAGTAAGTAATCTTCCATTCGTTGCTGTACAAGTTTATATTCTCGAGTTCCTCAAAGCTGAGCTTTGATTGATCGGGCTATAGACAACCGTGCCCGAGGTTAGGGCGAAAATAGTACTAGGAGATCCATGGTCTGTAATTTAACGCAAACGGAAAGACTAATTGTGAAAGAGAGAATAGATCAACGTTGGACCATAAGTGTCTGGTGTGAGGTGTGTTTTGTGAGGAAGAAAAAACGTTTTCTTTATTTTTTTTTTAATATATATATTTATTTTTTAAATACTAAAAATCTAATTTTGTTTATCAAAGAATTGTTCTTCGTTTTCCCACTTGATCAGCGCTTCTATGTGGTCATCGTAGTCGAAGAAGTCGTTTGAATTGTCTTCGAATCTACGGATATGGGTATCAGGTTCCCATACTAGGGTGTCTGCAGAACCGTTTGAAATTTGGTCATCGTCGAGGATGGTCATTCTTAAAGGGTTGTTCCAACGTGAGATTAGCTGGCGTTTCAATATATATGTTGGGGAGCAGTCCAAGATGAAATTTTCTTCCCGTAGTCCGAATCCAACTCGATCTCCAAACGCTAACTTACGTGATTTCGAACCCTTGATTCTTTTGCCATTTAGGAAGGTGTCAAAGAATGCTCCGTTCGTTAGAGTCACACATTTTTCGTCTACGCTTATCTCGATAGTCGCGTGAGTGTGTGAAACAAATCCTGAGGGGATAGCCAATCGGTTTGGGTCGGTTGAAGACGAGTGAATGTTGGTTTGGTACGAATTACCAATTATGGTTGACCCGATCCGAAGAGGAATTTCAAATCCAGATACTATGTTAAATAGTAGCCAGCTGGAGTTGGGGATGTAATTAATGATTTCGGTTTCCATTATCTTATTTGAAGTTATTCTGCTGCTGTTATATAGCAATTCCTAGCTTTTTTTTAAATGAATTCGTTCTACTTTTCGATAGAATATTTCGCGGCCACTGGTTTTTCAAAACTGATCCTCCAAGTGAAATGCTCACGCTTTTATGCAGGCAACTACAAGCAGATCCTTTGTTGAAGATCACTCAGAGCCTCAGTCACAAATTTTTTATGACGTCAAGTTATATGCATTTACATAAGGATGAAGTGAGACAAGTGTAGTTCTGCAAACTATATTCGAACGCATGTATTTGTTTTGCAATAATTGGGACAGTTTTTATCAGAGTAGGGAAAGGTACAGTTAGTACCCTTGTATACCTGTCGCTCACAATTACTTACAATAGGTAGGTAGCGTCCTTTTCATCTATTTTTCGTATGCTCTCTTTCTAATGACTCCTTGAATAATCAAATTCTGTTCTGTACTGTTTAAAGCTCTGGATATATTTTAAAAAATAACTTGCTTTCTGAAATTTCTATCGTTCTCCTTGGAGAAAAGCAATACCGCCATGGAAACTTTCTATATGATTCCTGTTTAGAAAAACGGTCATCGCAGGTCCAACCTCAAATCATGCTACTGACATTCAACTCAACTTTAGTCACGCTCGTGAATCTGGCCCTCCTGCTGTTTAAAAATTATATTCAATATATTCTTTCACCCTATAGTCCCGACATCACCGTAATTTTTCAGGCGTGCTATATGCACATAGGTTATGTCACATTTGGTGTGAAATCTCTCATTACGGGCAAATGTACGACATTTTTACTAGGTATACAAAAAGTTTCAAAATTTTCAAGCATCAATGCAGAAAATATGTTAATAAGTTGGAACCTGTCAGTCAACCTCAATAAATCAAATATAATTATCTTCAGAAAAGGACATGGGAGATACGCGAGTAATGAAAAGTGAAACTATCAAGGTCGAGAGGTAAAAGTGGTGAAGGAATTCAAATACCTGGGCGTGTTAATTTCGAGTATCCTTTGTATGCGAAAGCATGTCAAGCTTAAGCTTCAGAGGCCAAGACTGCCTTATGTGTTTCGTGGAAAAAATGTATTTCAAATAAAGCCATCCATCATTTAGCAAAATATAAACTGTTTCAAGCAGTTGCGAAATCAATAGTGTTATACTCGGCCCAAGTTTGGGGCTACAATGAGTATGAGGACGTGGAAAAATCTCTCCGTTACTTCTTAAAACGCGCTTTTGCTCTTCCTTCATCTACACCAAATTACCTGCTGCACATTGAAACGGGACTGCCACCTATGTTTGTTGACTCTCTTAAAATCCACTTTGACTACATCCTCAAGATACTGCAAATGAACCCCTCACGTTTAGTCAACAGGATCCTAAAATTTATAATTTCAAACCAACTCAACTGTGTGAAAACCTGGAAAAACCTTTTTAATTCTCTGGGTTATTCTATGAATCTAAATATAGAAGACTTGATAATTTTCAAAAAACAACTCTATTTACTGGTCTCTAAATTGGACTCAAAATTTCGGAAGGACTTCATCACTCAGGCCAAAGCATCCCAATATAGGGAATATTGTAGTAGATTAGAGTTCGATCTGGGAGAACTTAATTATTTTAACGATAAGCATCCTACCGAAATGATCGCAATGATACTAAGAGCACTGATACTTGCTTTGAATTTTGTTCCGCACAGGCCTCGCCAAAGAGAAAATATCGCGGATTTCATAGGGTCTTGCCCCATTCTAAGAGAAACTTGTCGGAACATTTTCGGAAGAAGCAAATTGGAAGTTGAAGAAGTTTTACAAATTCTAAACGGTATGGTGGGGTGGGAGAAGCTCTACAAATTTATTAGACTAGCTTTGGGATATAGAAATAAAATTTTAACAGAAAGTTTTTGTCCACTTTATTTTTCTTTTTGTTTTGTTAAGTAGTTTGACTTACTTTTTTTTCTTTTTCTCATTTTCGCTCCTTCCTTTTTCTATTTTTTAAATTACTATAATCATTCTTTTCAATTCATAATCTGTTAATCTGACCAACGGTTTGTAAACCAGGACCAAACAAAAAGACTAGTAAATGTACTTTTGTAAACTGAGTTTTATTTATTTATATATATATATATTTTATTATGTTATTTAATTTCCTCGGGCCTTGCCGGACCTTCACACAAAAAACTGTAGATTAATTTTTTATGGAAAATTTCGCCATTGTGAGCTCGTGAAATCTAACCAGGACACTAAATATTATTATTAGTTCCAAAAAGATGGGAGATGGGTGTATGGGATAAGCATTCCATTAATAATCTTGATCAGGAGTTCAGATTATGCTTCCGTGTAAGAAATTTTTGTATAATGTTTTTGAAAAGCAGGACTTGTAGTGGCACTGTTTTTATTAAAACTTTCTGACTCGCCTGCGCCACGTAGACCTAAAAGTTCTATTGTGCCATAGGGGTAGAATATTGTAGAGTCTCTCTACTTTCCTAGCAGATGATTTCTTCATCTCTACGGGGCTCAGGAACTCCCTGTAGAATATAGTTCTTCTGATTCCGCATAAGGCTGGACACTCATATATTATGTGTTCAGCAGTTTCGTCCTCTTCAAGGCACAAACGACAAAGTGAAGAGTCGACTAAATTTATTTTATTTAAGTTAGGTTTTTAATATCATATCTATGTAATTAGGTTTAAAATTTTGTTGGCATCTTTTCTGAAAAGCTGTATAGCACTCTTGGCCTGTCTTAGAGCTGTGATATTTTCCCTATATGAAATGCATTTTGTACGTTCCCATCTTTTGATGGCGACATTTATAGACGATTTGGGAGTCAGGCAGAAGGGTGCAGGTCCTGTGAAGGGGGTTTCAGAGCCCGTTCTAGCTAGTTCGTCGGCTTTCTCGTTACCCTCAAAACCCTCATGGCCAGGAATCTACCATAATATTATTTTATTCTTAAGGCCAAGCGTTTGAAGTTCGTCGAAACAGTTTAGTACTGATTTGGAGTCAATGATAGGCGAGCTGATTAGATCAGGATTAATTTTTTTATTTGGATCAAACTTGCCGAAGAGCGAATTGCCACTTTATTTATGTATATGTGGAGAGGTGTTAGTCCTACGGCTTCTATAGCCGTAGCAGTACAGGAACATGGCTCCTGATATACCGAGATATGCAAGTCGTTGTACCTTTTTAAATTTTGGCAATGGGTATCTCTTGTTTTATTTTTGACCACCATACTAAAGAAGCGTACGTTATGACGGGCCTGATCATCATTGTGTATATCCATTGATTATCGTGGGAGAGATTCCCCATGTTTTACATGCGACTTCTTGCCCATACAGCGTTTGTTGCTTTAGTTATTTTGTTATTTGGGATTAGGCCCAGGTATTTGACTTCGTTGGAGTACTCAATGCACCACCTTCCTAGTTTTATATTTTCATTCCAAAAAATCCGTTCATTATTCCAGGGTTTCACAATAACCTAATCTAAAGTATGTTCTGAGCTTACAACTTTACAACTCTAACATTTAAGCTTTTGCAAATATGTATACAGGCTCAATCTTAATTTTGTAACGATTTTTTTGAGTTGTTTACCAACAGTCGTCTCAACTTCACCTTTGAAAATGGAATGCAAACTTCGATAATTTGATTTTAACATGTTTTCTCATTCTTTAAGTTAGTCTTAGTCGATACTTCAAACAATAAAGGACAGGGCAATCTGCTCTAAGAAATTATTTTTTTTACGAATTTCGGCGTAAATTTTATTAACTTACAGTATAGGCTTTTACCAAATTCATCATTAATCCACTTGTTCGCAGAAGGGATCTTGTGTTTCTTGGATTTCTTTTCCATCTTCTGGATGAAGATTCATAAATTGCGTCCTCTTTGGAACACTCCGCTTATGCACTTTATAATTGAAAACTGTCAAATACCTACACAGGCAGATCTGGAAAATGTTTTGCAGTCCCAAGTCGCAACGGGTGATTTTAATTTCAAGATACCTGTCTACTGATTTTATAGCACCTCAATAAAATGAGACGCTTACCCAAATTGGAAAACAAAGTTCTATTAACAATTAAAAGCGGCTTATATTAAAAATAGTTTGAAACTAGTTGGGGTTGTATTAATTTATGCATTTTCTAATCTGAATAAAAACGAATCTTTTAAAGCATAACAATATTTCTATTGTGTAAAAAGTGTAAAATTGAACGGAGCAAAAAGAAAAAAAAAATAGTTCCACATTCATACAGTATATGAACCGAGAAAAAACTACAAATTAAGTAAATTGTATCCGACGAAAATAAAAAATTGGATAGAATAGGTTTTTGTATATTTATAAATCAGAATAAAATAAAATCTACAACATAAAATGTACATAAAAATATTTATGCTAACTGTACCCTTGTATACCTGACGGTCACAATGACTCATAATCTCATTAAATTTCTGAGTAGGACTTCCTTCTCTGCCTTTGTGCTCACGCTTTTATGCAGGCAACTACAAGCAGATCCTTTGTTGAAGATCACTCAGAGCCTCAGTCACAAATTTTTTATGACGTCAAGTTATATGCATTTACATAAGGATGAAGTGAGACAGGTGTAGTTCTGCAAACTATATTCGAACGCATGTATTTGTTTTGCAATAATTGGGACAGTTTTTATCAGAGTAGGGAAAGGGGTAACTGTACCCTTGTATACCTGTCGCTCACAATTACTTACAATAGGTAGGTAGCGTCCTTTTCATCTATTTTTCGTATGCTCTCTTTCTAATGACTCCTTGAATAATCAAATACTGTTCTGTACTGTTTAAAGCTCTGGATATATTTTAAAAAATAACTTGCTTTCTGAAATTTCTATCGTTCTCCTTGGAGAAAAGCAATACCGCCATGGAAACTTTCTATATGATTCCTGTTTAGAAAAACGGTCATCGCAGGTCCAACCTCAAATCATGCTACTGACATTCAACTCAACTTTAGTCACGTCCGTGAATCTGGTCCTCCTGCTGTTTAAAAATTATATTCAATATATTCTTTCACCCTATAGTCCCGACATCACCGTAATTTTTCAGGCGTGCTATATGCACATAGGTTATGTCACATTTGGTGTGAAATCTCTCATTACGGGCAAATGTACGACATTTTTACTAGGTATACAAAAAGTTTCAAAATTTTCAAGCATCAATGCAGAAAATATGTTAATAAGTTGGAACCTGTCAGTCAACCTCAATAAATCAAATATAATTATCTTCAGAAAAGGACATGGGAGATACGCGAGTAATGAAAAGTGAAACTATCAAGGTCGAGAGGTAAAAGTGGTGAAGGAATTCAAATACCTGGGCGTGTTAATTTCGAGTATCCTTTGTATGCGAAAGCATGTCAAGCTTAAGCTTCAGAGGCCAAGACTGCCTTATGTGTTTCGTGGAAAAAATGTATTTCAAATAAAGCCATCCATCATTTAGCAAAATATAAACTGTTTCAAGCAGTTGCGAAATCAATAGTGTTATACTCGGCCCAAGTTTGGGGCTACAATGAGTATGAGGACGTGGAAAAATCTCTCCGTTACTTCTTAAAACGCGCTTTTGCTCTTCCTTCATCTACACCAAATTACCTGCTGCACATTGAAACGGGACTGCCACCTATGTTTGTTGACTCTCTTAAAATCCACTTTGACTACATCCTCAAGATACTGCAAATGAACCCCTCACGTTTAGTCAACAGGATCCTAAAATTTATAATTTCAAACCAACTCAACTGTGTGAAAACCTGGAAAAACCTTTTTAATTCTCTGGGTTATTCTATGAATCTAAATATAGAAGACTTGATAATTTTCAAAAAACAACTCTATTTACTGGTCTCTAAATTGGACTCAAAATTTCGGAAGGACTTCATCACTCAGGCCAAAGCATCCCAATATAGGGAATATTGTAGTAGATTAGAGTTCGATCTGGGAGAACTTAATTATTTTAACGATAAGCATCCTACCGAAATGATCGCAATGATACTAAGAGCACTGATACTTGCTTTGAATTTTGTTCCGCACAGGCCTCGCCAAAGAGAAAATATCGCGGATTTCATAGGGTCTTGCCCCATTCTAAGAGAAACTTGTCGGAACATTTTCGGAAGAAGCAAATTGGAAGTTGAAGAAGTTTTACAAATTCTAAACGGTATGGTGGGGTGGGAGAAGCTCTACAAATTTATTAGACTAGCTTTGGGATATAGAAATAAAATTTTAACAGAAAGTTTTTGTCCACTTTATTTTTCTTTTTGTTTTGTTAAGTAGTTTGACTTACTTTTTTTTTCTTTTTCTCATTTTCGCTCCTTCCTTTTTCTATTTTTTAAATTACTATAATCATTCTTTTCAATTCATAATCTGTTAATCTGACCAACGGTTTGTAAACCAGGACCAAACAAAAAGACTAGTAAATGTACTTTTGTAAACTGAGTTTAATCCAATAAAGTCTATTCTACTACTATTCTCGAGTTCCTCAAAGTATATACCTGAGCTTTGATTGATTGGGGTATAGACAACCGTGCTCGAGGTTAGGGCAGAAATAAGCGAAAATAGTACTAGGTACATGGTATGTAATTTAACGCAAAGGGAAAGACTAATTGTGAAAGAGAGAATAGATCAACGTTGGATCAAAAGTGTCTGGTGTGAGGTGTGTTTTGTGTACTACATATATTTTATATTTATTTATTAGATAATAAAAACCTAATTTTATTTATCAAATTTTAAGGATGGTATTTGGGTGCCATACTTAAACTGGTTTTATGGTCGTTGTCAAAATACAAACAATAAAAAGGAATGCCATAAATTTTGCTTTATATTTAATTTAAAAATGTTAAACGGTAGTTTTCCATATTCCAAAAATGGATTATTATGATTCCGCTTATCCAAATTAACCCATTTTTTGCCCTTGCAAGAATTGTTTATTTGACATAACACATAACCCTTTCAGGTATATCACAGGTAGCCACACACATTCTTTTATTTTAACACGCCCTTAATTATCCTTTAGCGGAATTGGATGTCATAAACTTTGATTACTTATAAGTATTAAAAATTGTACCTGTAATATAACCATAAAGACACAATATGGATATAAATATTCACAAAAGCGCACACTGAGAGCAGTTTAAAATTATCCTTTGAGGACTACGTTTCAAAAGTAAAATCACACAAACTAAATATTAAAATGACTGGCGGAAGTAAATCAGTTACGTACCGCGTATTTCTTTACCGAGAAGCATTGCGGCATTCACAAACAAACAGATTGGGGTTGTACAAAGCCAAATATATGCTCACCACGGATCTCGTAGAAACTACATTGGACAATATTGACAACTATAGTGAAGAGGAGTGCGGCTATTTAATGTACAGTATAGGCTACAAGGAAGAGCTGCGGAAGAAAATCACCGGGAAATCTGAAGGCGACGATGAAGGCGAGGACATTTGCGATGAAGAGGAGCAGTAGATGGTGAAATTATGTTCAATTTTTAATAACTTTTACTTTAGAATGTGATATTTTGTATATCCTAAGTTCTACTTATTGTAAATAAACGAATAAAGTATTTGGAATATTTCCTTTAGGAAAAAAATTATGTTATTTAATTTCCTCGGGCCTTGCCGGACCTTCACACAAAAAACTGTAGATTAATTTTTTATGGAAAATTTCGCCATTGTGAGCTCGTGAAATCTAACCAGGACACTAAATATTATTATTAGTTTCAAAAAGATGGGAGATGGGTGTATGGGATAAGCATTCCATTAATAATCTTGATCAGGAGTTCAGATTATGCTTCCGTGTAAGAAATTTTTGTATAATGTTTTTGAAAAGCAGGACTTGTAGTGGCACTGTTTTTTTTTTTAACTTTCTGACTCGCCTGCGCCACGTAGACCTAAAAGTTCTATTGTGCCATAGGGGTCTCTCTACTTTCCTAGCAGATGATTTCTTCATCTCTTCGGGGCTTAGGAACTCCCTGTAGAATATAGTTCTTCTGATTCCGCATAAGGCTGGACACTCATATATTATGTGTTCAGCAGTTTCGTCCTCTTCAAGGCACAAACGACAAAGTGAAGAGTCGACTAAATTTATTTTATTTAAGTTAGGTTTTTAATATCATATCTCATTTTCATTTTTGGCGTAATTTCAGGAAGCACTTTTTATTATCTGGGCCACGCACCAGGTTTGTTTTTTTACTTTTGTAGTAAGAATTGAAAAGTATGTCAAAATGGCAGTGGTGGGGATAAATCCTCCCTCAAAGAGAGAAAAAAAGTTAGGGAACGCTTTTGGTGTAATGGTATTATAATTCCTAAATTGCAGTGGTAAAAAGAAGTCTTATAAAAATCTACTACATTTATGAATTCTCCGCTTAGCACTAATGCAAAATCGTGCATTTGTGAACTCTCTGCTTAGCACATTTTGCGCAATATTGCTTTTATGAAAAGACTCTATGTCTAAGTCTATGCTAGTAAAGCGAATTTTTGTGTCGTTTTTATGATCAGGGGACATATTCCGTTTAACAATAATCGTAGGGACGATATCGTTTTTGAAAATTTGATGAACATAAGAAGTTCCGTTCTGCCCGAATTTGTTTCACTATCGGCAGCCCGTAGGTCCATATTGGTTTTAGAACTTGCTTGTATAGCAATAACTTATTGTAGTTGGACAGGGATGAGTATCTCCCAATAAGCCAATACATATTACTGTGTCGCATGTTCAACTCATCTTTTTTTTTCTTAACGTGCGCTTTCCAACGCAGTTTAGCGTCTAGAGTCATGCCTAGATATTTAGCTGTGTTAGAAAATTCTACTACATTGTTGTTAATGTAGACTGGAATGTGTGGTACGTTTTCATACGTAAAATTAATATGGACTGACTTAAGGTCATTTAATCTAATCTGCCATTTCTTAGTCCATTCTGAAATATTGTTTATTGCCGTCTGAAGCTTTTTAGTTGCTATTTCGACAGTTGCTCCCACAGCAAGGACGGCTGTGTCATCTGCAAAAGTAGCTATGGTGGTTTCTTCACTTGCAGGCAAATCGCTAGTGAAGAGTAGGTTAAAACTGGACCTAGCACACTCCCTTGCGGTACACCAGCTTTAATCTCTCTTAATGTTTAGCACTCTGTATCTTGCTTAATTCTGAAGAGTCGATCTGATATATAAGACTCCAGAATGGTCGAATACTGCTGCGGCAGTTGCTTTTGTAGTTTGTGTATCAGTCCTTTGTGACAGACTTTATCGAAAGCTTGTGCTATATCAATAAATACTGTAGAGCACACATTTTGCTCTTCAAATGCTTTTTCGATTTTATCTGTGATTCTATGCACCTGATCAATTGTAGAGTGCTTGTTTCTAAACCCAAATTGATGATTTGGAAGTAGCGACTGATGAAAATCAATAATTTTTTGCAGACGTTTTGCCAGCATTTTTTCGAATAGCTTGGACAACATTGGTAGTATCGATATTGGGCGATATGAGGTTACTTCGCTAGGTGGTTTACCTGGTTTTGGTATCATTATTACCTCCGCGACCTTCCACATACTTGGCACACATCTTAATTTAAATGTAGCATTTATAATCTGCGCTAGTTTTGTTAAACCTTTTCGAGAAAATTGTTTTAAAATTTCCCTTTGATTAAATCGAACCCTGGGGCTTTTTTTATGTTTATGCCTTCTTTGATTTCTTTGGCAAGTTCTTTAGCTGTTACCGGCCCAATAGGTCTGTCTTCTTCGCACGTTTCTTTGTTTCCTTGATAATCTTTATCTTCATAAGGTTTGAAGACGTTCTCAAGGTACTCTGCAAAAGTATTTGCTTTTTCTTGACTGCTTTTTGCCCAATTACCTTCTCTGGTTTTTACTGGCAGAGTGTGAGCTATTGGCCTGTTCATTTTCTTTGTTGCCATCCAGAGCGAGTAGTCGTTTTTAAACGTTTTTAAAGACTCGTTATTAAATTCTCTTATAGATTTTCTGAGCTTATTATTTAAGTTGTTCAGTGTGGTTTTGTCGCTTGGCGCCTTTGTCTGTTGCCAGCGTTTTCTAGCTTTCCTCTTTTCTGTAATAATTTCACATATTTCACGAGGATAAGAGCTTTGTTTAATCTTGTTTGTTCTTTGGGGAGTTGCAGCCCATGCAGCTTTTTGTATATCCAGTGTAAATATTTGCACTGCTTCTTCTAGTTGATCTTCTGTTTGAATAGCTGACGATAGTTGGATACATTCTTCCAACTTCTGCCTAAAGTGGTTCCAATCAGTCAGTCTATTAACTAGTTTAGGGCTATGTTCTTTTATTATTATTTTATCGCCAAGTGTAAGAAGTATTGAGGAATGATCTGATTGAAGATCAGGGCCTTCTTCTATATTTATTTTATTTGAAGATATATTTTTGGATATAAAGAAGTCTACAAGATCTGGGGTTTTATTCCTATCTGTAGGCCAGTAGGTAGGTTTCAAATGAATATCGAGTCTGACAATGGAATGTGATTGGTAATGCATGGGTATTTCGAATATTCGCCACATTGCTTCTTCGCGACGTAACAAATAATCAACTCTATTTCTTTCCCTCTCACGCCTACCCGTCAAAGTTCTTTGCCGAGGCATATCTACCTAATATTCCATCGAAAAAAAAGAAATCAATAAATAAGCATTCACAATAAATAAACTCTTATAAACTGTATAAAAAAAAGAAATCAAAATGACTTACCAAAGAATAGGCAATAATTGGCCAAAACCAGGATCAGAGCACAGTGAAACCACAATTATTGTAGGATGGCTATCTAAAAATTCGTGTAGGATACAACCGACTTCGAATGACCGGAAGCCAAATCAGACTAATGCAACCACACCTGCTCATAACTTCTCTCCCTCATTCGCTTAACCCAAACGAAAACGACACACATTCATCCGCCACGCCCCCACACGCCAAACACTTTCGTTTCGGTGAGGTGGCTCAGTGGCTGCTCTATGTATAGGGCTACACTATACAAATAAGGTCAATAGCAACGCCCAACGCAACCACAGAAAATACAATTTTGTACAATATTCGGGCAACTATGATTACCTATAACTTATAAGAGACAGAGTAGGTATACGTATCCAATCCAATCACCAATACGCGTGCGCATATTCCCTTCTCTTCTTAATTCGCTTAACGCACACCATTCACCCCTCACTATGTTACAGCTACATTAGAGTTATACGCATACGCAATAGAAACGATCTCTGTGTATGATTCTCTTTTCTTAATTTCTGATTCATACAATAGAAGGAGACAGTCACAGGACTTCGACTGAGCGAAAGAAAAATGTGACTTATCCAATTACCCATACCCACCCCTGCGCATATACTTTTCTCTCTTTCTTTGCTTCACTCCCATCATTCAAACGTGACACTCGCCGCACAGATAGCTAAGCTATAAAGCTATCTTTCTTTGTATGTTTACAATGTTGTTGTTGTAACCAAGGTAATTAAAAAACATTATTTTACCTATTTTGCAATAACTTTTTTGAAATCATAATTCTTTTCGACCGATCTATGAGCTGTACGCTTCAATTTGGTAAAAAAAAAATTCAATTTTACTTCATTAAATAGGGTAAATATGTTCTGAAAGAAATTGGGTCGGCGATTAATATAGTGGATTGCGGACTACGGATGTACACACGAACCGCGATAAATACCTTTAGTGGAACAATAACCGAGCGCATGTAGTGCCAGGATGTTCTGGAACTTTTTTTTTACTCATCACTGAGTTTACAGCCCGAAACAAAGATGGATTTTATTTTCTTTGAATGTAGTTGTGGATGGAAAGGATCAAGCCACCATTTGTGTTGTAAAATTTTACGCGACCCTTTTCTTTAGTAGGTAACATAAATGCTGTGTATTCAAATTACTGGTATTTTAATTTGAAAAACTTGCAATGATCGGTAATTAACGGTAAGTGGGTGTAACTGGGATTATTAGGATTACGTTTTAAATCGGTAGGTAGGACACACAATACATATATATCTATTTTGATTTATGACAGCATGCGTGCAACACTTGCCACCTTCAGGTACATGGTAATTGGGTCCTTGTAACTGTGTGTGGTGGGACCCAAAATCAAAGATATCACCGCAGGTAAAAGATATGCTCTATATAAATAGTGTGCAAATTTCTCTCTGCCAATTAGTTTGCAATTGTCCTTTGACTCTAATAGATCTACTTAAAGTTAATAATTCAAATGGAAGGAGTCAAGAAACCAACAGTTCCTTATTGGCGGTTCCTTTACTTGGAAGAACTTCGCGTTCGCAGGCGTGTTATAGAAGACAGAGAATACAAATACCATATTAAGTATTGCTTAACAGATGAGTTGGTTCACACAAACTTTATCCACACCAAGCATTTTACACCAATTGAAATCGGCAACATGCAGGACAGTGTAATCTACAAGAAGAAACTCAGACAGAAGATTGCAAAAATCAGACAGGAAGAGCAACAAAAAATGTTGGAAAAACTAATGGAACAAGAAAACGATGGGCACGCAACAACCAATGAATGAAATCTGTAATCATAGTTTTAAGAAAAATACTTGTATATAATAATTTATGTCATTTTTTAGCATTACCTTAGAAAAGTAAAGTGGGGCTTTCAGCACAAATCGTTTGTGTGTGCTGGTCAAAACCCAAATGTCTTCCCATCGGGGTATTCAACTGTCAACTTAAATTGTATATAATATAAGGATAAACTTAAATTGACTGTGTTTCTAAGAATACTCCCGATGGGAGTCCGCCTTAATTTAGTTTATTTGTTCAAAAAATTGTAATGTAATATATAATAAAACCACAATTAAAATTACTTTAAATTAATAACAAATTTTTTTTAAACGAAAATCCACTTCGACGGATATTTCTTAAGCACCTAGAAAATTGTTCATTTGTTCTGTGATAGGAACATTAAAAAACAATCGGTTTCTAAGCATCCTCGAATCGCTTGCTCTGCTCGAAAGCTTTGGAGAAGTCTGTATCAAATTAATACTTTTTCTCAGGTACATTTAATATGTGATTTAAAAAAATTGTTGCAACAAAATTATGGAAAAAAACTTTTAAGAGATTAGTTAATCTGGCATAAATCAGTTTTTCGAAAAAAGTTAGAAATTTCCTGTCTACTTCCCGATTTATGAATTGTAACAATAGAAAACTAGTTGGTACTCGCGGCTTTGTCTGCGTAGAATTCGAACTTCGAGTAACTAATTAAAATATTTATAACAACAATAGCGCCACTTATCGGCTCCCCACGATCGTGGGGTTCTCCGACCGTCAACCTCGGGACCTCTAGCTAACCTCCAAGTAGATCCTGGTTGCTGCGTTTGACCGATTGTCAAACGGATGCGAAAAATTCGACGAAAAGATTAACCAGCAGAAACTTTGTGGTTATGACAACGAATAGCGAGTTGGCGAATAAAAAATGCGGATATTTTCCGCTAAGGGTTTTCAACAAGAATAATAAAAGCTTTATTTCATGGTTGGTTTATATAGAAGATGAAATAACAGGTTTTCTTTTACTTGAGAGAGACATTACGTTATTTTTAAATGTTTAAATTATGTGGCGAAGAGGCAAATACAAAAAATATGGTGAATGGTATAATTTAAGGCGCCAGATTCAAATAAACAATTTTAATCTAACTTAAGAATTAGGATGATGACAATGACGGTGATGAAGATTACCCAAAAACTATCCTTTCAACCAATCAGCTCTAAACATTTAAATTGATTGGTAAAATACGCGGCAAATGTATTTATTTCTTACCAAAAGTATAAATACCTATAATGAATTTTATTATCCCTATCTTGAGAAATAATTGGTTCGTCATTTGAACTTCCATTCCCTACTTCATCCCCTTCACGTTATGTTTTCGCGACAAAAAGTAGACTATGCCATTCTGATTTCTGAGAGGTTCCATCTATCCCTATACCAAAATTCATAAAAATTTGTTTTGCTGTCGTTAAAAGGTAACATTCTTACTTTCGCATTTATAATATTAGGATTACTTCAAGGCTACCTCGAATTTTCAGTGCAAAAATGACAACTGGCAAAAAAACTATATCTTTAAATAACAAAGTGATGCCAAATTTGTTAAAAGGTGACTATCGCAAAAGTGATTATTACCTTACGGAATTCCACCCCTTGCCTGATAGGTAATACACACACAAAATTAAGTTAAGTGGATCCCAAATATTTTGTTCATAAACTAAGTACCTATTAAGTAAGAAGATATGCAAAAACCATTTTTTTATACAACAAACAGCTTTCAAATTTGTTTCCGATTTCATTCCACTTACTGGAAGTGAACGCTAGAATTAATTTTAAGGAATGACAGATAGTGTTCGGAAAATGGACAGAGTTTGAAGGTGGAAACACATTCTTTAAGGCCGAGGTTACAAATAATTTTTCTTTTCATTTTTTAAGAATGTTTAAAATTAAAAAAATATAAAAAAAACTATAAGCATATTTAAATTAAAAAAAAATCCCTTTTTGAAAAAAGCAGGCCTTAAAGCCTTAACTAATAAAATAATGCATAAAAGGCATTAAAAAGACTTAGTGGGCATTTTTTGTAGGAGTGGTTTATAATAATGAATAAAAAAACACTTAATTTAAGAACATTTACTACGCAAAAATATATTTCCTAACGATTCAAAAAATACACACATAATTGTTCAAGTTTTCACTTCTGTCGGCACTCCCAGAATGCCACTGTTTTTTTTTTTTGATTTTGGTTCAATTCGATACATTTTTCAATTTAAATTCTGCACAATCTCCCTTTTTTCAAATATTGTATTTTTTTTTCAAACAAATTTTTAATTATTTTTAAACTATTGTAACTATTGCTCATTCTGAATAGGTGTTCATGGGTGGGAACCCATTCTTCTACTGTACTGTACGATATAAATTATGAATACGGTCGTTGGATTTAGAAAAAAAACTATATTCGAACGGAGACACTGAACAAAAAGAAAGTTTCCCAATTTTAAAAATTGAACGACACTCGATTCGAATAATTCACCAAGCGCAGACATTTTTTTGCACGATGACGAGTAGTGATAGTGATGGACAATTTTTACTCCTAGAGGAAAACTTAACTCTATACCGAACACAACCATAGAACCGCATGCCGCATTTTTAAAATACAAAATCTTCCCATCTCCACAATGACGCACTTATTTCATAGTTTGTCACTAGCTATTGTGCAAGAGTATATCCCTGACATTATGATGTACATATATAAATTCACCAAAAGTTCCAGGAAATGGGTTGCAACTTGAAATGGGATTTATGTTTTTTGCTTTAACTAGCGCCGGAATAAGGTTTATCCATTCTTGACTGACAGTTTATATTTTTAATTATTAAAAATGCCAATTGTAGAGCTCCAGGAGATGAGTTCGTATTCTGTTTGAGTTCGTATTCTGTTTGGAGAACTGTCATATACTTAGTTTTCAATAAAACTGAAATTTTTGCAAATTGTCTTACAGCAAATTTTACGGCCATATTATTCACTCCCTTTAATCCGGGTTAAAGGTTACATTCGGGTTTAAGTGAGTTTAACCCATAAACTAAACCCAAGTCCATAATATTCACTCGTTAAACCCAAACATAAACCCATTTTTTTGAACTTGACAGCATTTAATCCGATTGGATTTAAACGCAATCCGGAAGCCGGTACTTTAACTCGGGTTAAAATTCAATTTCATAATATTGACATTTCTTCACTCGCAAGAAATAACGAAAGTAGAAAAGTCGAATAGAAAAAAATGGCAAGAAACTAAAAAAGACTTCATTCGTGAAATGGACGAAATTAATGTTGATGTCTTCGTCGTCAGAAGACGAATTTGTCTTCGAAGAGCTGGTAAAACAGAAGCTGATGGTAAATTGACGTCGTCCTTGTCGTCAAATATATTGATTGCACAAGCGGGCTTGCGAAAATATTTCGTGCTGAAAAAGAGTCATTTTGGAGGCTACATTCGATGATTCGATAGAAATTTCGCATAATTAATGCACCTTAAAATATAACTGGCCGACAAATAATTGAAATCAATTTCCAAGTGACAAACAAAAAAAAGTCATTATTTGTGAAATCTGACATTACGTGGGTTTAAAACGGATTAAAAACGGTTTAAAGTGTTTTAAATCCGCATTTAAATCCATTTTTAATCCAGCCTGTTTAATGCGTGTTTTTCAGTGAATAATATGGATATAGGTTTAAATTATCGGGTTTAAAAATTGCGGATTAATGATCGGGTGTAAAATTAACTTTAACTTTAACCCGCAGTGAATAATATCGCCGTTAAAATACAAACACAAGTGTGTTTGATTTTTTTGGCATACCTAGCATACCTTTTCCTAGAATATTATTTAAGCCAAAGCGTAATTTTAAAATTTTAAATTTACTACATATGTGAAAATGGAAGAACAATTTTATTTTAGGTATTCATTTTATTGCGGTTCACTTTTTTTTGCACACAAACACAAATAATAGTTTTTTTTTATTACTAATAGTGCAATATATCTCATCAGTGATAACCCACGACGTTTCGTCGCATTTTATCGCTACTTTCAATTACAGGTAGAAACCACCCATTTTATTTTACCAGTTAATTAACGAGGGGGAAAACCAGTAGAAAAAATAACGGCACCTTTTTGTGGTAGAAACTATCTAATCCTTTCTAGGAAATTGACTAACCCTTTAAGTATATAGGGTAACATTCAGACCGTCACCTTAATGCGTTAATCTTTCTTTTATAACTTTTAGCTGTTAACACTGTGACAGCAACAGCGCCATCTACCTGGAAATGCGATTGTTCGAAAAATCGTCGATCGTTGATGGAATAAACAAAATGGTTTAGGATATTATTTTATTTAGTAAGCTGTTTTTTGCACTTGGTATTTTTGCCAGCAGATGGCAGGAGATTGTCCCTTCTTACAGCAAGGGAGAATTTCGTCGCCACTTTCGTATGCAAAAATCTTAGTGGACGATTTGAACAATGTGAAGTCAATCCGCAATACTAATAATTGTATTATTGTGGTTAAGAAGAGTCCCTCCAGGTCGTAGTAAGTAATCTTCCATTCGTTGCTGTACAAGTTTATATTCTCGAGTTCCTCAAAGCTGAGCTTTGATTGACAACCGTGCCCGAGGTTAGGGCGAAAATAGTACTAGGAGATCCATGGTCTGTAATTTAACGCAAACGGAAAGACTAATTGTGAAAGAGAGAATAGATCAACGTTGGACCATAAGTGTCTGGTGTGAGGTGTGTTTTGTGAGGAAGAAAAAACGTTTTCTTTATTTTTTTTTTAATATATATATTTATTTTTTAAATACTAAAAATCTAATTTTGTTTATCAAAGAATTGTTCTTCGTTTTCCCACTTGATCAGCGCTTCTATGTGGTCATCGTAGTCGAAGAAGTCGTTTGAATTGTCTTCGAATCTACGGATATGGGTATCAGGTTCCCATACTAGGGTGTCTGCAGAACCGTTTGAAATTTGGTCATCGTCGGGGATGGTCATTCTTAAAGGGTTGTTCCAACGTGAGATTAGCTGGCGTTTCAATATATATGTTGGGGAGCAATCCAAGATGAAATTTTCTTCCCGTAGTCCGAATCCAACTCGATCTCCAAACGCTAACTTACGTGATTTCGAACCCTTGATTCTTTTGCCATTTAGGAAGGTGTCAAAGAATGGTCCGTTCGTTAGAGTCACACATTTTTCGTCTACGCTTATCTCGATAGTCGCGTGAGTGTGTGAAACAAATCCTGAGGGGATAGCCAATCGGTTTGGGTCGGTTGAAGACGAGTGAATGTTGGTTTGGTACGAATTACCAATTATGGTTGACCCGATCCGAAGAGGAATTTCAAATCCAGATACTATGTTAAATAGTAGCCAGCTGGAGTTGGGGATGTAATTAATGATTTCGGTTTCCATTATCTTATTTGAAGTTATTCTGCTGCTGTTATATAGCAATTCCTAGCTTTTTTTTAAATGAATTCGTTCTACTTTTCGATAGAATATTTCGCGGCCACTGGTTTTTCAAAACTGATCCTCCAAGTGAAATGCTCACGCTTTTATGCAGGCAACTACAAGCATATCCTTTGTTGAAGATCACTCAGAGCCTCAGTCACAAATTTTTTATGACGTCAAGTTATATGCATTTACCTAAGGATGAAGTGAGACAAGTGTAGTTCTGCAAACTATATTCGAACGCATGTATTTGTTTTGCAATAATTGGGACAGTTTTTATCAGGGTAGGGAAAGTGCTAACTGTACCCTTGTATACCTGACGGTCACAATAACTCATAGTCTCATTAAATTTCTGAGTATGACTTCTTTCTCTGCCTTTGTGCTCACGCTTTTATGCAGGCAACTACAAGCATATCCTTTGTTGAAGATCACTCAGAGCCTCAGTCATAAATTTTTTATGACGTCAAGTTATATGCATTTACCTAAGGATGAAGTGAGACAAGTGTAGTTCTGCAAACTATATTCGAACGCATGTATTTGTTTTGCAATAATTGGGACAGTTTTTATCAGAGTAGGGAAAGGGGTAACTGTACCCTTGTATACCTGTCGCTCACAATTACTTACAATAGGTAGGTAGCGTCCTTTTCATCTATTTTTCGTATGCTCTCTTTCTAATGACTCCTTGAATAATCAAATACTGTTCTGTACTGTTTAAAGCTCTGGATATATTTTAAAAAATAACTTGCTTTCTGAAATTTCTATCGTTCTCCTTGGAGAAAAGCAATACCGCCATGGAAACTTTCTATATGATTCCTGTTTAGAAAAACGGTCATCGCAGGTCCAACCTCAAATCATGCTACTGACATTCAACTCAACTTTAGTCACGTCCGTGAATCTGGTCCTCCTGCTGTTTAAAAATTATATTCAATATATTCTTTCACCCTATAGTCCCGACATCACCGTAATTTTTCAGGCGTGCTATATGCACATAGGTTATGTCACATTTGGTGTGAAATCTCTCATTACGGGCAAATGTACGACATTTTTACTAGGTATACAAAAAGTTTCAAAATTTTCAAGCATCAATGCAGAAAATATGTTAATAAGTTGGAACCTGTCAGTCAACCTCAATAAATCAAATATAATTATCTTCAGAAAAGGACATGGGAGATACGCGAGTAATGAAAAGTGAAACTATCAAGGTCGAGAGGTAAAAGTGGTGAAGGAATTCAAATACCTGGGCGTGTTAATTTCGAGTAACCTTTGTATGCGAAAGCATGTCAAGCTTAAGCTTCAGAGGCCAAGACTGCCTTATGTGTTTCGTGGAAAAAATGTATTTCAAATAAAACCATCCACCATTTAGCAAAATATAAACTGTTTCAAGCAGTTGCGAAATCAATAGTGTTATACTCGGCCCAAGTTTGGGGCTACAATGAGTATGAGGACGTGGAAAAATCTCTCCGTTACTTCTTAAAACGCGCTTTTGCTCTTCCTTCATCTACACCAAATTACCTGCTGCACATTGAAACGGGACTGCCACCTATGTTTGTTGACTCTCTTAAAATCCACTTTGACTACATCCTCAAGATACTGCAAATGAACCCCTCACGTTTAGTCAACAGGATCCTAAAATTTATAATTTCAAACCAACTCAACTGTGTGAAAACCTGGAAAAACCTTTTTAATTCTCTGGGTTATTCTATGAATCTAAATATAGAAGACTTGATAATTTTCAAAAAACAACTCTATTTACTGGTCTCTAAATTGGACTCAAAATTTCGGAAGGACTTCATCACTCAGGCCAAAGCATCCCAATATAGGGAATATTGTAGTAGATTAGAGTTCGATCTGGGAGAACTTAATTATTTTAACGATAAGCATCCTACCGAAATGATCGCAATGATACTAAGAGCACTGATACTTGCTTTGAATTATGTTCCGCACAGGCCTCGCCAAAGAGAAAATATCGCGGATTTCATAGGGTCTTGCCCCATTCTAAGAGAAACTTGTCGGAACATTTTCGGAAGAAGCAAATTGGAAGTTGAAGAAGTTTTACAAATTCTAAACGGTATGGTGGGGTGGGAGAAGCTCTACAAATTTATTAGACTAGCTTTGGAATATAGAAATAAAATTTTAACAGAAAGTTTTTGTCCACTTTATTTTTTTTGTTTTGTTAAGTAGTTTGACTTACTTTTTTTTTCTTTTTCTCATTTTCGCTCCTTCCTTTTTCTATTTTTTAAATTACTATAATCATTCTTTTCAATTCATAATCTGTTAATCTGACCAACGGTTTGTAAACCAGGACCAAACAAAAAGACTAGTAAATGTACTTTTGTAAACTGAGTTTAATCCAATAAAGTCTATTCTACTACTATTCTCGAGTTCCTCAAAGTATATACCTGAGCTTTGATTGATTGGGGTATAGACAACCGTGCTCCAGGTTAGGGCAGAAATAAGCGAAAATAGTACTAGGTACATGGTATGTAATTTAACGCAAAGGGAAAGACTAATTGTGAAAGAGAGAATAGATCAACGTTGGATCAAAAGTGTCTGGTGTGAGGTGTGTTTTGTGTACTACATATATTTTATATTTATTTATTAGATAATAAAAACCTAATTTTATTTATCAAATTTTAAGGATGGTATTTGGGTGCCATACTTAAACTGGTTTTATGGTCGTTGTCAAAATACAAACAATAAAAAGGAATGCCATAAATTTTGCTTTATATTTAATTTAAAAATGTTAAACGGTAGTTTTCCATATTCCAAAAATGGATTATTATGATTCCGCTTATCCAAATTAACCCATTTTTTGCCCTTGCAAGAATTGTTTATTTGACATAACACATAACCCTTTCAGGTATATCACAGGTAGCCACACACATTCTTTTATTTTAACACGCCCTTAATTATCCTTTAGCGGAATTGGATGTCATAAACTTTGATTACTTATAAGTATTAAAAATTGTACCTGTAATATAACCATAAAGACACAATATGGATATAAATATTCACAAAAGCGCACACTGAGAGCAGTTTAAAATTATCCTTTGAGGACTACGTTTCAAAAGTAAAATCACACAAACTAAATATTAAAATGACTGGCGGAAGTAAATCAGTTACGTACCGCGTATTCCTTTACCGAGAAGCATTGCGGCATTCACAAACAAACAGATTGGGGTTGTACAAAGCCAAATATATGCTCACCACGGATCTCGTAGAAACTACATTGGACAATATTGACAACTATAGTGAAGAGGAGTGCGGCTATTTAATGTACAGTATAGGCTACAAGGAAGAGCTGCGGAAGAAAATCACCGGGAAATCTGAAGGCGACGATGAAGGCGAGGACATTTGCGATGAAGAGGAGCAGTAGATGGTGAAATTATGTTCAATTTTTAATAACTTTTACTTTAGAATGTGATATTTTGTATATCCTAAGTTCTACTTATTGTAAATAAACGAATAAAGTATTTGGAATATTTCCTTTAGGAAAAAAATTATGTTATTTAATTTCCTCGGGCCTTGCCGGACCTTCACACAAAAAACTGTAGGTCACAATGGTTAATTTTTTAGGGAAAATTTCGCCATTGTGAGGTCGTGAAATCTAACCAGGACTCTAAATATTATTATTAGTTCCAAAAAGATGGGAGATGGGTGTATGGGATAAGCATTCCATTAATAATCTTGATCAGGAGTTCAGATTATGCTTCCGTGTAAGAAATTTTTGTATAATGTTTTTGAAAAGCAGGACTTGTAGTGGCACTGTTTTTTTTTTTAACTTTCTGACTCGCCTGCGCCACGTAGACCTAAAAGTTCTATTGTGCCATAGGGGTCTCTCTACTTTCCTAGCAGATGATTTCTTCATCTCTTCGGGGCTTAGGAACTCCCTGTAGAATATAGTTCTTCTGATTCCGCATAAGGCTGGACACTCATATATTATGTGTTCAGCAGTTTCGTCCTCTTCAAGGCACAAACGACAAAGTGAAGAGTCGACTAAATTTATTTTATTTAAGTTAGGTTTTTAATATCATATCTATGTAATTAGGTTTAAAATTTTGTTGGCATCTTTTCTGAAAAGCTGTATAGCACTCTTGGCCTGTCTTAGAGCTGTGATATTTTCCCAATATGAAATGCATTTTGTACGTTCCCATCTTTTGATGGCGACATTTATAGACGATTTGGGAGTCAGGCAGAAGGGTTCAGGTCCTGTGAAGGGGGTTTCAGAGCCCGTTCTAGCTAGTTCGTCGGCTTTCTCGTTTCCCTCAAAACCCTCATGGCCAGGAATCTACCATAATATTATTTTATTCTTAAGGCCAAGCGTTTGAAGTTCGTCGAAACAGTTTAGTACTGATTTGGAGTCAATGATAGGCGAGCTGATTAGATCAGGATTAATTTTTTTATTTGGATCAAACTTGCCGAAGAGCGAATTGCCACTTTATTTATGTATATGTGGAGAGGTGTTAGTCCTACGGCTTCTATAGCCGTAGCAGTACAGGAACATGGCTCCTGATATACCGAGATATGCAAGTCGTTGTACCTTTTTAAATTTTGGCAATGGGTATCTCTTGTTTTTTTTTTGACCACCATACTAAAGAAGCGTACGTTATGACGGGCCTGATCATCATTGTGTATATCCATTGATTATCGTGGGAGAGATTCCCCATGTTTTACATGCGACTTCTTGCCCATACAGCGTTTCTTGCTTTAGTTATTTTGTTATTTGGTATTTGACTTCGTTGGAGTACTCAATGCACCACCTTCCTAGTTTTATATTTTCATTCCAAAAAATCCGTTCATTATTCCAGGGTTTCACAATAACCTAATGTAAAGTATGTTCTGAGCTTACAACTTTACAACTCTAACATTTAAGCTTTTGCAAATATGTATACGGGCTCAATCTTAATTTTGTAACGATTTTTTTGAGTTGTTTGGCATAATAATTCCTAAATTGCAGTGGTAAAGCAAAGTCTGAAAGAAAAAGTGACACTGCATTCAAAATTATGTGCAGGAGATTGTCCCTTCTTACAGCAAGGGAGAATTTCGTCGCCACTTTCGTATGCAAAAATCTTAGTGGACGATTTGAACAATGTGAAGTCAATCCGCAATACTAATAATTGTATTATTGTGGTTAAGAAGAGTCCCTCCAGGTCGTAGTAAGTAATCTTCCATTCGTTGCTGTACAAGTTTATATTCTCGAGTTCCTCAAAGCTGAGCTTTGATTGACAACCGTGCCCGAGGTTAGGGCGAAAATAGTACTAGGAGATCCATGGTCTGTAATTTAACGCAAACGGAAAGACTAATTGTGAAAGAGAGAATAGATCAACGTTGGACCATAAGTGTCTGGTGTGAGGTGTGTTTTGTGAGGAAGAAAAAACGTTTTCTTTATTTTTTTTTTAATATATATATTTATTTTTTAAATACTAAAAATCTAATTTTGTTTATCAAAGAATTTTTCTTCGTTTTCCCACATGATCAGCGCTTCTATGTGGTCATCGTAGTCGAAGAAGTCGTTTGAATTGTCTTCGAATCTACGGATATGGGTATCAGGTTCCCATACTAGGGTGTCTGCAGAACCGTTTGAAATTTGGTCATCGTCGGGGATGGTCATTCTTAAAGGGTTGTTCCAACGTGAGATTAGCTGGCGTTTCAATATATATGTTGGGGAGCAGTCCAAGATGAAATTTTCTTCCCGTAGTCCGAATCCAACTCGATCTCCAAACGCTAACTTACGTGATTTCGAACCCTTGATTCTTTTGCCATTTAGGAAGGTGTCAAAGAATGGTCCGTTCGTTAGAGTCACACATTTTTCGTCTACGCTTATCTCGATAGTCGCGTGAGTGTGTGAAACAAATCCTGAGGGGATAGCCAATCGGTTTGGGTCGGTTGAAGACGAGTGAATGTTGGTTTGGTACGAATTACCAATTATGGTTGACCCGATCCGAAGAGGAATTTCAAATCCAGATACTATGTTAAATAGTAGCCAGCTGGAGTTTGGGATGTAATTAATGATTTCGGTTTCCATTATCTTATTTGAAGTTATTCTGCTGCTGTTGTATAGCAATTCCTAGCTTTTTTTTAAATGAATTCGTTCTACTTTTCGATAGAATATTTCGCGGCCACTGGTTTTTCAAAACTGATCCTCCAAGTGAAATGCTCACGCTTTTATGCAGGCAACTACAAGCAGATCCTTTGTTGAAGATCACTCAGAGCCTCAGTCACAAATTTTTTATGACGTCAAGTTATATGCATTTACATAAGGATGAAGTGAGACAGGTGTAGTTCTGCAAACTATATTCGAACGCATGTATTTGTTTTGCAATAATTGGGACAGTTTTTATCAGCGTAGGGAAAGGGGAAACTGTACCCTTGTAAACCTGTCGCTCACAATTACTTACAATAGGTAGGTAGCGTCCTTTTCATCTATTTTTCGTATGCTCTCTTTCTAATGACTCCTTGAATAATCAAATTCTGTTCTGTACTGTTTAAAGCTCTGGATATGGGTCAGACGCTTCTGGGTTTAAATGACTAGGGTCCGCGGGGTCGTTACGCCCGTTACCTCTCTCTCTCTCTCAAGATAAGAGAAGTACCCTTGCGGGGATTAATTGATTACTTGTAAGTATTCAAAATTCTACCTGTAATATAACCATAAAGACATAATATGGATATAAATATTCACAAAAGCGCACACTGAGAGCAGTTTAAAATTATCCTTTGAGGACTACGTTTCAAAAGTAAAATCACACAAACTAAATATTAAAATGACTGACGGAAGTAAATCAGTTACGTACCGCGTATTCCTTTACCGAGAAGCATTGCGGCATTCACAAACAAACACATTGAGGTTGTACAAAGCCAAATATATGCTCACCAAGGATCTCGTAGAAACTACATTGGACAATATTGACAACTATAGTGAAGAGGAGTGCGGCTATTTAATTGGCTACAAGAAAGAGCTGCGGAAGAAAATCACCGGGAAATCTTAAGGCGACGATGAAGGCGAGGACATTTGCGATGAAGAGGAGCAGTAGATGGTGAAATTATTTTCATTTTTTAATAACTTTTACTTTCGAATGTGATATTTTGTATATCCTAAGTTCTACTTATTGTAAATAAACGAACAAAAATTTTGGAATATTTCCTTTAGGAAAAAAATTATGTTATTTAATTTCCTCGGGCCTTGCCGGACCTTCACACAAAAAACTGTAGGTCACAATGGTTAATTTTTTAGGGAAAATTTCGCCATTGTGAGGTCGTGAAATCTAACCAGGACTCTAAATATTATTATTATAGTCGACAAAGTGAAGAGTCGACTAAATTTATTTTATTTAAGTTAGGTTTTTAATATCATATCTATGTAATTAGGTTTAAAATTTTGGTGGCATCTTTTCTGAAAAGCTGTATAGCACTCTTGGCCTGTCTTAGAGCTGTGATATTTTCCCAATATGAAATGCATTTTGTACGTTCCCATCTTTTGATGGCGACATTTATAGACGATTTGGGAGTCAGGCAGAAGGGTGCAGGTCCTGTGAAGGGGGTTTCAGAGCCCGTTCTAGCTAGTTCGTCGGCTTTCTCGTTACCCTCAAAACCCTCATGGCCAGGAATCTACCATAATATTATTTTATTCTTAAGGCCAAGCGTTTGAAGTTCGTCGAAACAGTTTAGTACTGATTTGGAGTCAATGATAGGCGAGCTGAGGGCGTTTAGAGCTGCTTGAGTGTCAGTCAATATATACCAATGTCATCAGCCTGGAACACGCTTGGGCTAAGCCCCATTGGTATTGAGACATTTTGGTTAGGTCCGTCGAAACCAGCTCCCACTCCTGTTTCCATCTTGGAGCCGTCTGTATACAACTTTATGCCAATTTGGCCATGCTCCTCGACTAGGGATTTCCGTAGTGAACCGTCGCATAAAGTTATTGGAAGGCGGTCTGTTATCGCGCAGATCATTTCAAGTACTGAAATTTCAGAGAACAAATCAAATAGATCAGGATTAATTTTTTTATTTGGATCAAACTTGCCGAAGAGCGAATTGCCACTTTATTTATGTATATGTGGAGAGGTGTTAGTCCTACGGCTTCTATAGCCGTAGCAGTACAGGAACATGGCTCCTGATATACCGAGATATGCAAGTCGTTGTACCTTTTTAAATTTTGGCAATGGGTATCTCTTGTTTTATTTTTGACCACCATACTAAAGAAGCGTACGTTATGACGGGCCTGATCATCATTGTGTATATCCATTGATTATCGTGGGAGAGATTCCCCATGTTTTACATGCGACTTCTTGCCCATACAGCGTTTGTTGCTTTAGTTATTTTGTTATTTGGGATTAGGCCCAGGTATTTGACTTCGTTGGAGTACTCAATGCACCACCTTCCTAGTTTTATATTTTCATTCCAAAAAATCCGTTCATTATTCCAGGGTTTCACAATAACCTAATCTAAAGTATGTTCTGAGCTTACAACTTTACAACTCTAACATTTAAGCTTTTGCAAATATGTATACAGGCTCAATCTTAATTTTGTAACGATTTTTTTGAGTTGTTTACCAACAGTCGTCTCAACTTCACCTTTGAAAATGGAATGCAAACTTCGATAATTTGATTTTAACATGTTTTCTCATTCTTTAAGTTAGCCTTAGTCGATACTTCAAACAATAAAGGACAGGGCAATCTGCTCTAAGAAATTATTTTTTTTACGAATTTCGGCGTAAATTTTATTAACTTACAGTATAGCTTTTACCAAATTCATAATTAATCCACTTGTTCGCAGAAGGGATCTTGTGTTTCTTGAATTTCTTTTCCATCTTCTGGATGAAGATTCATAAATTGCGTCCTCTTTGGAATACTCCGCTTATTGCACTTTATAATTGAAAACTGTCAAATATCTACACAGGCAGATCTGGAAAATGTTTTGCAGTCCCAAGTCGCAACGGGTGATTTTAATTTCAAGATACCTGTCTACTGATTTTATAGCACCTCAATAAAATGAGACGCTTACCCAAATTGGAAAACAAAGTTCTATTAACAATTAAAAGCGGCTTATATTAAAAATAGTTTGAAACTAGTTGGGGTTGTATTAATTTATGCATTTTCTAATCTGAATAAAAACGAATCTTTTAAAGCATAACAATATTTCTATTGTGTAAAAAGTGTAAAATTGAACGGAGCAAAAAGAAAAAAAAAATAGTTCCACATTCATACAGTATATGAACCGAGAAAAAACTACAAATTAAGTAAATTGTATCCGACGAAAATAAAAAATTGGATAGAATAGGTTTTTGTATATTTATAAATCAGAATAAAATAAAATCTACAACATAAAATGTACATAAAAATATTTATAATATGTTTTTAACAAAATACTTCTTGTCTTGTATGTTAGGAACGCTTTTGGTGTAATGGCATAATAATTCCTAAATTGCAGTGGTAAAGCAAAGTCTGAAAGAAAAAGTGACACTGCATTCAAAATGATGTGCAGGAGATTGTCCCTTCTTACAGCAAGGGAGAATTTCGTCGCTACTTTCGTATGCAAAAATCTTAGTGGACGATTTGAACAATGTGAAGTCAATCCGCAATACTAATAATTGTATTATTGTGGTTAAGAAGAGTCCCTCCAGGTCGTAGTAAGTAATCTTCCATTCGTTGCTGTACAAGTTTATATTCTCGAGTTCCTCAAAGCTGAGCTTTGATTGACAACCGTGCCCGAGGTTAGGGCGAAAATAGTACTAGGAGATCCATGGTCTGTAATTTAACGCAAACGGAAAGACTAATTGTGAAAGAGAGAATAGATCAACGTTGGACCATAAGTGTCTGGTGTGAGGTGTGTTTTGTGAGGAAGAAAAAACGTTTTCTTTATTTTTTTTTAAATATATATATTTATTTTTTAAATACTAAAAATCTAATTTTGTTTATCAAAGAATTGTTCTTCGTTTTCCCACTTGATCAGCGCTTCTATGTGGTCATCGTAGTCGAAGAAGTCGTTTGAATTGTCTTCGAATCTACGGATATGGGTATCAGGTTCCCATACTAGGGTGTCTGCAGAACCGTTTGAAATTTGGTCATCGTCGGGGATGGTCATTCTTAAAGGGTTGTTCCAACGTGAGATTAGCTGGCGTTTCAATATATATGTTGGGGAGCAGTCCAAGATGAAATTTTCTTCCCGTAGTCCGAATCCAACTCGATCTCCAAACGCTAACTTACGTGATTTCGAACCCTTGATTCTTTTGCCATTTAGGAAGGTGTCAAAGAATGGTCCGTTCGTTAGAGTCACACATTTTTCGTCTACGCTTATCTCGATAGTCGCGTGAGTGTGTGAAACAAATCCTGAGGGGATAGCCAATCGGTTTGGGTCGGTTGGAGACGAGTGAATGTTGGTTTGGTACGAATTACCAATTATGGTTGACCCGATCCGAAGAGGAATTTCAAATCCAGATACTATGTTAAATAGTAGCCAGCTGGAGTTGGGGATGTAATTAATGATTTCGGTTTCCATTATCTTATTTGAAGTTATTCTGCTGCTGTTGTATAGCAATTCCTAGCTTTTTTTTAAATGAATTCGTTCTACTTTTCGATAGAATATTTCGCGGCCACTGGTTTTTCAAAACTGATCCTCCAAGTGAAATGCTCACGCTTTTATGCAGGCAACTACAAGCATATCCTTTGTTGAAGATCACTCAGAGCCTCAGTCACAAATTGTTTATGACGTCAAGTTATATGCATTTACCTAAGGATGAAGTGAGACAGGAGTAGTTCTGCAAACTATATTCGAATGCATGTATTTGTTTTGCAATAATTGGGACAGTTTTTATCAGAGTAGGGACTCAGAGCCTCAGTCATAAATTTTTTATGACGTCAAGTTATATGCATTTACATAAGGATGAAGTGAGACAAGTGTAGTTCTGCAAACTATATTCGAACGCATGTATTTGTTTTGCAATAATTGGGACAGCTTTTATCAGAGTAGGGAAAGTGCTAACTGTACCTGGAGTAATATCACCAACTTTGACAAGGACGAGCTCAACAATTTCTTGAACACCGCCCAGTACAATCAGCAGCTGAAAGAAAACATTGAAGCGAAGAAGAATCACTGCTCCCGAAAACAAGTCACAAGCAAAAAATTAGACAAATGAAATGCTTTTAATAGCAGTTATAGTCTTAAGAAAACCTATTTCATGTAAAACGATAAATAGTTATTAATGAAATTTTAAACTGATCTATTTACGGAACGAAATTTTAAAAATATAAAAATTTACTCCAAATATACGAAAATAATTAAATTTTTCATGTAGACGAACTATTTTTTATTTTTAAGATATTCTCTTAAGGAACAATTTGAACCCACCATGGTACATTTCATATTTCATAGGCCTAGCCTATAAAGCCTAGCCTGTGTATATGCTTCGAAAGGTCTGTTGTGAGCCAGGGTCGAGCCACAGGGGCAGCTTCGGTACAGGTGAGGAGGGCGCGGCAAGCTAGTGGTTGCTCGGCTCAGCTCGTCGGACGGGGGTGTTCTTGCCCCCTTACCACATACCACCAGCTCAACAAACATTTTATTCCATGCCATATGCAAAGAAAAGAGAAAAAAATTAAGAAAGCTACTCGACTTTGACCTCGGACAGTTAATCTGAAAAATAGCACAGGAAAATAAAGAATGTCCAAGGACCTCTGCCAATACCTCAAGGAAAGAACGGAAGAGACACCGCGAAACTAACCTATCTAGCCTAATCTATATCTAAACTAACCTAAGAGAATGAACTAAACCCTAAACTACACCTACTATAACTTAAATCTAACCTATCTACTTTTACCCCAAACGCAACTTGTCCCTCCGTAGTCTCCTGAAGGTAGAGGTTCGTCATGACCTCGAAACGCGCCAGATGTTAATGGCAAGGGCTGGCCGTAGATATATCCAAAAGCTATCGCTCTCTGGCCGAAATTGTGAGAGATAGCCCCTTAATAACCCCCCAGTCACAACACTAGTCAAGCCGGAATGGCCGAAAAACAACGCTGAAAAGCGTCATGTCGGGTCGTCAGTCGCGTATTGTCATTGTCGATTTACCAAAAGGACGGCCTTCCCAAATATCAACACACCGTGAGCTATTAAACCTAGCCGCTCATATTGAAAAGCATCTAAACTACTTGAAAATATTTAGAACACATTGGGCAAATAGTGCCACTTTTATTTAAAAGTAAAAAAAAATCAAATTTAAAGGAAAACTTAAAAATATAACTTACAATTCTAAAATCCAAAATTCAAAAAAAAATATCAAAACTAAAATTACTCACGGTTTTTCACGTCCCCCGTTGTTCTGGCGCCAGCACAAGAAGTTTCGTTTGTTTGTAATTTGTTGGCTTAAAACTACCTATTTTCTATTTCACTAACCGCACACAAAACTAAAAAGTAGTACGTTAAGAAAAAAGAAAAAAAACTGCATTCAAAAAAAATCATAAATTTAATTAGCACTACTGTGGCACTTCACAAAAAAAATCACTACTGATAGTGCTGCAGATCCTCGTTATAAGCAATGATTTTTCAATTCTTTGAAGATAATTTTTTTCCTCGTCACTGTATGACACAAAAAAATGTATTCGTCCAGCTGACTTTCAAAAGGGCATCGACCGCTTGTTCTCAATCAAAGAATATTGTGAAGGCCTGCCGGCAAACCAATTTTGCATTTGCGGTGCATTTGTCTTTGACCCTGTCTTTCTTTTTCCTTTTCTTTTTATTATTTCCCCTTCGGTTCCTCAAAATTGGTTTACTTTTCTTGGAATGAGAGTATAAGTCTTGTTCTCCTATCTCCTATGTTATTACCTACATAAAGTAACGATACCTAACATAGAGAAAATAACGTAACTTACAAAAAAAAACTTTCAACTACATCTTTACGATCACCCACTAACCTGGAACACAATGGAATGGAACGAAGAAAAACTTAACGACGGAGAAATGATTGACAAGACAAAACGTCAAAAATCAAACCGGGAAGTGCAACAGACGGGCGTAAACATTGTAAAAAAAAATTATTTTATTTTACTTTTTCCGATTAATATATATTCTTTTATTTTCAGGTTTTTCAAATTCATTGCACAGGTGAGTTTATCCTTCTTTCACTGGGGCTTGTCCTCTCAACGCGCATTGGATATGCGGTTGAGCGGCCAAACTCCAATGTAAGAGTTTGTTTACATTTTTTTTTCTAATTCCTTTTTTCGTCCCTCACAGGTACTACATCAAATATATTTAGTAAATATTTGAAAGTGTGGATTACCTAATAAATTTATTTTTGTGTCTTTAGGTATGGCTCCGTAACAGGTCTTACTGAAGTTATTATCGAAACAATTAATTCGAAATGGACCAACTTCGGTTAACAAAGACTATGGAAGCTCTATCGAAGCTGTTGCCTACAGAAATTACAAATAGGTTCCGAAGTCAAATTGTTACTTGGGCAAACCAATGACCGTTGCCGATAGTTAAAATTGTAATTTGAACAACAATGAGCAGAGTTTAAAGCAGAACATTTTTAAAGGGTTCGGATATGTATCCGTAACCTAGGCGCATGGCTAAATTCGAGCTACCACAAAAATGCAGTTCCTATGCAAGAGTTTATAAACGGTCGGTGGAAATCAGTAAGCCTACTCTAAAAATATATTTGTTGGTGCGATAGTGCGTAGAGACTCAGGGCTTAGCCGCCTCGCGCCGATCACTTTTTTTTTGTTTTTCTATTTGTGAATTTAAATACAACTGTAGGGGAGACCGGGGCTAGTTGACACAAAATTTACATTTATTTCTTTTTCTCTTGAACTAAGACTGATATCAAGACAGTTCAAATATCATTAAAAAAAGCATCCTTTGGTCTTCATGAGCAAAGTTACTCAATCAAAAAAAAAACAACATGAGGGCAATTTTTTCTTAATTTTTCTAGAGCACCTCGATTGTGTCAACTAACCCCGGTACCGGGGTAAGTTGACTTACGTTATGGGGTAAGTTGACCCACGCCGTGCGAAACTGAATTCTTACAAAAAATTTAAAGATTAAGATCAATTTATTTGTTTTAGTTTATTTTTTTATTTTTTTGTAATAACATAAATGAATTCTGTACCTACTTAGCAAACAAGTATCACCAGATAGGAACAATTTTTATTATTAGGCAATATTAGGCACTTATGTAGGTTATGTTAACAAAAAACAAAACCACTTCTTGTGGTGGAAACAAAAAGGCACTTAATGGCCATTAACTAAAATAAGGCAAAGTTATTAAATTAAAGAGGTGCATACGTCTAGTGCTTAGGAAAAATCTATGATTTTAAATTAAGCAAAATAAATAAATTAAAAGCCACTTCCTGTGGTAAAACAAAAAACAAAAATATCACGTTATATTCTTAGTCACTAATTAAGCAAAACAAAAATTTTAGAGGCACTTTCAGTGCATAGGAAAAAGTCAAATAATAAACGCACTAAATGACTTAAAATTAAACAAAATAAATAAATTAAAACCCACTTCTTGTGGTAAAATAAATATTACCTACTTAGTCACTATCTAAATCGTCATCAGAATTACAATTTTGACAGCTATAAAAAACCAAGTTTCCTCGTGAACATTTCGAGTGTGCGCATTTGTGACAGCGAATGCATTGAATCCAATCCTCTCCTGGAACGCTTGCTAAGTATGACTCCCCGCAAACGAGGCATACTTCATCATCTTCTTCTTCTGAAGACTCGTTTAAAGTTGGCTTCCTCCTCGGTTTCGGTGTTTTTTTTGCTTTGTTGTTTTTGGCTGGTTTTGTTCTTTTGGCTATTTGTCTCTCAGTTTTAGCTTCTTTCTTAGACCTTACTGCGTTTTGTTTTTCTTCAAGAGCGGTTTTTTCGGGGGTGTCAGTATAAATTGCCGATGATCTTTTGCGACTGTTTTCTTTGGCTTTCTGACGCGGGCCTGACTTTGGCAATGGTCGTATCTCGAGCAAGAGAGCCATCCTTGAGGTGGAAGGCTGCGGATCATCGCCTTCTCTCAGATCTTCGGGAATCATTTGCTTTGTAGGAGTTCTTTGATTTTCGTGAAACAAGGATAAGTCTGGCTCAAAACTGTTTGCTGCTGGTGGTGTGTCGGCATATTGTTCATCTTCACGGTCAGGAACAGGTTTATTGCTGCTTGTTGTTTCAGGCCGGTCAGATACATAACTTCCCATAAATTCTGAATCAGGAAAGACGTTTTCATTTAAAGGATGTATTCCAGATACCTGAAACCCAGACTGGATGTTGTTTACGGTGAATGCTAAAGGAAAGACAGTTTTTATGATTGCAGGAATATTGTAAATTGAAATAGGCCTTCCCGGATTGGTAGCCATCCAATTTCCACATGCTGTATTGATATACTTTTTAAACGGCCCGAAGACTGTTCTATCCAGTGGTTGGAGTTTATGGCTGCAGTGTGGAGGAAAAGACAACACAGTTACTCCATTTCGCTTAAATAAATCAAGGCCTGCTATCGACAAATGGGATTCATGGTTGTCAAGGAGCAGCAGAACAGGTCTTTCTTTCGCATGCTGTATAAAATGATTTGCAAATTTTAAGAATTGTTCCTCTTTCATCCATCCTGAAGGGTTTGCTGCGCCAATTGATCCAATTGGTCCTCCGTTCACAAAATAATCTTTGTAGTTGACACGCGGGAACACAAAAAACGGAGGTATTGCATTCCCTACCGCTGAAACAGCAGCAGCTACTGTCACCAAAGTTCCTCTCTCAGCTGAAGTCACTGATCCAAGTTGCTTAACTCCACAGCGAGCGACTACTCGATCGGGTGTATGAACTGTTGTGACACCCGTTTCGTCCATGTTCCAAATATCTTCAGGATGCAGTTTTAGGCGTTCGTAAACAGTTTTCAGGTTCTTAAAAAACAAACCGACATTATGCTTATTAAAAGAAGTCGCTCTCGACAAACTTGTGGCTTGTGGCCTTCGCAGCGAAAGTGCTGGATGTCTTTTTAAAAAATGTCCGAACCAGTCCTCCCCGGCAGACTTATTTTCAGTCCATGAGCTTGGTATTTTAGTTGCTGTTTTTATGGCAAACTCGTATGCCAGTTTTCGAACTTGGAAGGCTGTCATGCCAAAATAAATATCAGCAGTTGTTTTTAAATATTGAACTAAACATTGCTCTTCTGTGTCGGAAAATATTTGCCTAGTTTTTGAATAGCCCACTTTTTCCAAACTTAATTCACCAAATTCACTACTAGGATTTTCTTCCTTTTTCTTTTGAAGCTTTTGTACATACCTTTGCAGGGTCTTGTATGGAATTGCCTCTTCTTTTGAAACTGACCTTATACTGAGGCCTTCCATCAAAACAAGTCTACAGGCTCGTTCCATCACGCTTTGCTGAGTATCTCCTCTTTCTGTTTTCCTTTTATAAGTCCTCATTTCCTGTAAATCCCGAAAAAAATTATTGAGTCAACTAGCCCCGAACAAAATGAGTCAACTAACCCCTCCCGACCATCTGGCAAATAACAAGATTTTTCAGAAGCAAAAACAGAAAATAACAAAAAATAAAGGGCATGCATGGACAACTAATACATATATACACTATATTCCAAAAAAAAATCTGCGCCAGACGCTCAAAAACGGCCGGAAAGAGGAAAATAAAAGAAAAAAAAAAAGTTACTTACGGGAGCAAAAAATCGTTTTTCCTTAATATTTCATGAATGACATGCACTCGCGACGAGATACAAAAGGAGACTAAACAGGTATCGGTATTGAATGTAAAAACAGGAATGCACATGCAATTCATATCTTCTCTTTCAAATAAATGGCAGTGAGTCAACTTGCCCCTGAGGCCAACTAGCCCCGGTCTCCCCTACATAATATTATGTTATAGCAGTGATGCCAGACTTTAGAAGCAGGTTATCCCACGGTTATACCAAAAAAAAATCCTTTTATCCCTCGCGAAAATATAAAAAAAATCCCACAATTATCCCACGAAATATTAAATTAAAAAAAAAAAACATGTATTTTATTAAATTCAGTCATTTTTATTATTAACAAATATAAGTTACATTAACAATGGAAGCTAACAAAAATAAATACATATTTGCATATAATAAAAAAATAGAAAATCTTACACATTTTTAAAACGTTAAAAAAAGGAACATAAAATTGCATTCGGCATTAAAATGAAAATAATATTCAACATAAAATAAATACCTTATGACTTATTTGAAAATGACTGGTATGCAAAAAACTTGAACTCGGTTTCAAGTCTCATTATTCTTGATTTCTCATACAAAAATGACACGGATATGTCAGTTTATGAAACCCTTTTTAGGGAAATAAAAAAAAAAGAAGAACGCATTCAGATATTTTGAATGACTTTTTCCTAAACATGAAAATATTTTTTATTTGATCGTAGGTTGCCTAATTTTTTTATGCTTATCAAATCAAATTAGCAATTAGGAGCAAAAATTGACCAAAAAGTAAAATCACTTTTTTGTACTATGAGTTTTGAAAAATTCCTTTGTCCCCTTAATCTTTTTTAAGCGAGAAAAGGGATAAATCCCTTGATCTGTTATCTCTGTGTTATAGTTATATAAAGGAAGGATATCTGCCACAACTTCATGTGCATTTATAATGGTCTTCTCCATCAACCACTGACTGGGCTTTTAATTTAATGTTATTTTATGGCAAAACAACATAAAAAGTAAGCCAAAGAATGCAACTTTATAGAGCTTTTTTCTAAAACGAAACAAAAAAATGTTGGCGTATTTTTCTTTTTAATTTGGAAATAAAAAAAAAATTTTTCATTTTCCTTTAATGGAAAAAAATGCCCAAAATATGTATGAAAAAAAGTCAAATTTCGCGACATTTGCGGCAAAATACTCGGGATTTTTTTCTTAAGAAAACCCACCACAACTTTGTATGGAGATTTTTGGGCTTTTTTTTCATTTTCATTTTTGGCGTAATTTCAGGAAGCACTTTTTATTATCTGGGCCACGCACCAGGTTTGTTTCTTTACTTTTGTAGTAAGAATTGAAAAGTATGTCAAAATGGCAGTGGTGGGGATAAATCCTCCCTCAAAGAGAGAAAAAAAGTTAGGGAACGCTTTTGGTGTAATGGTATTATAATTCCTAAATTGCAGTGGTAAAAGAAGTCTTATAAAAATCTACTACATTTATGAATTCTCCGCTTAGCACTAATGCAAAATCGTGCATTTGTGAACTCTCTGCTTAGCACATTTTGCGCAATATTGCTTTTATGAAAAGACTCTATGTCTAAGTCTATGCTAGTAAAGCGAATTTTTGTGTCGTTTTTATGATCAGGGGACATATTCCGTTTAACAATAATCGTAGGGACGATATCGTTTTTGAAAATTTGATGAACATAAGAAGTTCCGTTCTGCCCGAATTTGTTTCACTATCGGCAGCCCGTAGGTCCATATTGGTTTTAGAATTTGCTTGTATAGCATTAACTTATTGTAATTGGACAGGGATGAGTATCTCCCAATAAGCCAATACATATTACTGTGTCGCATGTTCAACTCATCTTTTTTTTTCTTAACGTGCGCTTTCCAACGCAGTTTAGCGTCTAGAGTCATGCCTAGATATTTAGCTGTGTTAGAAAATTCTACTACATTGTTGTTAATGTAGACTGGAATGTGTGGTACGTTTTTATACGTAAAATTAATATGGACTGACTTAAGGTCATTTAATCTAATCTGCCATTTCTTAGTCCATTCTGAAATATTGTTTATTGCCGTCTGAAGCTTTTTAGTTGCTATTTCGACAGTTGCTCCCACAGCAAGGACGGCTGTGTCATCTGCAAAAGTAGCTATGGTGGTTTCTTCACTTGCAGGCAAATCGCTAGTGAAGAGTAGGTTAAAACTGGACCTAGCACACTCCCTTGCGGTACACCAGCTTTAATCTCTCTTAATGTTTAGCACTCTGTATCTTGCTTAATTCTGAAGAGTCGATCTGATATATAAGACTCCAGAATGGTCGAATACTGCTGCGGCAGTTGCTTTTGTAGTTTGTGTATCAGTCCTTTGTGACAGACTTTATCGAAAGCTTGTGCTATATCAATAAATACTGTAGAGCACACATTTTGCTCTTCAAATGCTTTTTCGATTTTATCTGTGATTCTATGCACCTGATCAATTGTAGAGTGCTTGTTTCTAAACCCAAATTGATGATTTGGAAGTAGCGACTGATGAAAATCAATAATTTTTTGCAGACGTTTTGCCAGCATTTTTTCGAATAGCTTGGACAACATTGGTAATATCGATATTGGGCGATATGAGGTTACTTCGCTAGGTGGTTTACCTGGTTTTGGTATCATTATTACCTCCGCGACCTTCCACATACTTGGCACACATCTTAATTTAAATGTAGCATTTATAATCTGCGCTAGTTTTGTTAAACCTTTTCGAGGAAATTGTTTTAAAATTTCCCTTTGATTAAATCGAACCCTGGGGCTTTTTTTATGTTTATGCCTTCTTTGATTTCTTTGGCAAGTTCTTTAGCTGTTACCGGCCCAATAGGTCTGTCTTCTTCGCACGTTTCTTTGTTTCCTTGATAATCTTTATCTTCATAAGGTTTGAAGACGTTCTCAAGGTACTCTGCAAAAGTATTTGCTTTTTCTTGACTGCTTTTTGCCCAATTACCTTCTCTGGTTTTTACTGGCAGAGTGTGAGCTATTGGCCTGTTCATTTTCTTTGTTGCCATCCAGAGCGAGTAGTCGTTTTTAAACGTTTTTAAAGACTCGTTATTAAATTCTCTTATAGATTTTCTGAGCTTATTATTTAAGTTGTTCAGTGTGGTTTTGTCGCTTGGCGCCTTTGTCTGTTGCCAGCGTTTTCTAGCTTTCCTCTTTTCTGTAATAATTTCACATATTTCACGAGGATAAGAGCTTTGTTTAATCTTGTTTGTTCTTTGGGGAGTTGCAGCCCATGCAGCTTTTTGTATATCCAGTGTAAATATTTGCACTGCTTCTTCTAGTTGATCTTCTGTTTGAATAGCTGACGATAGTTGGATACATTCTTCCAACTTCTGCCTAAAGTGGTTCCAATCAGTCAGTCTATTAACTAGTTTAGGGCTATGTTCTTTTATTATTATTTTATCGCCAAGTGTAAGAAGTATTGAGGAATGATCTGATTGAAGATCAGGGCCTTCTTCTATATTTATTTTATTTGAAGATATATTTTTGGATATAAAGAAGTCTACAAGATCTGGGGTTTTATTCCTATCTGTAGGCCAGTAGGTAGGTTTCAAATGAATATCGAGTCTGACAATGGAATGTGATTGGTAATGCATGGGTATTTCGAATATTCGCCACATTGCTTCTTCGCGACGTAACAAATAATCAACTCTATTTCTTTCCCTCTCACGCCTACCCGTCAAAGTTCTTTGCCGAGGCATATCTACCTAATATTCCATCGAAAAAAAAGAAATCAATAAATAAGCATTCACAATAAATAAACTCTTATAAACTGTATAAAAAAAAGAAATCAAAATGACTTACCAAAGAATAGGCAATAATTGGCCAAAACCAGGATCAGAGCACAGTGAAACCACAATTATTGTAGGATGGCTATCTAAAAATTCGTGTAGGATACAACCGACTTCGAATGACCGGAAGCCAAATCAGACTAATGCAACCACACCTGCGCATAACTTCTCTCCCTCATTCGCTTAACCCAAACGAAAACGACACACATTCATCCGCCACGCCCCCACACGCCAAACACTTTCGTTTCGGTGAGGTGGCTCAGTGGCTGCTCTATGTATAGTGCTACACTATACAAATAAGGTCAATAATAATAGCAACGCCCAACGCAACCACAGAAAATACAATTTTGTACAATATTCGGGCAACTATGATTACCTATAACTTATAAGAGACAGAGTAGGTATACGTATCCAATCCAATCACCAATACGCGTGCGCATATTCCCTTCTCTTCTTAATTCGCTTAACGCACACCATTCACCCCTCACTATGTTACAGCTACATTAGAGTTATACGCATACGCAATAGAAACGATCTCTGTGTATGATTCTCTTTTCTTAATTTCTGATTCATACAATAGAAGGAGACAGTCACAGGACTTCGACTGAGCGAAAGAAAAATGTGACTTATCCAATTACCCATACCCACCCCTGCGCATATACTTTTCTCTCTTTCTTTGCTTCACTCCCATCATTCAAACGTGACACTCGCCGCACAGTTAGCTAAGCTATAAAGCTATCTTTCTTTGTATGTTTACAATGTTGTTGTTGTAACCAAGGTAATTTAAAAACATTATTTTACCTATTTTGCAATAACTTTTTTGAAATCATAATTCTTTTCGACCGATCTATGAGCTGTACGCTTCAATTTGGTAAAAAAAAAATTCAATTTTACTTCATTAAATAGGGTAAATATGTTCTGAAAGAAATTGGGTCGGCGATTAATATAGTGGATTGCGGACTACGGATGTACACACGAACCGCGATAAATACCTTTAGTGGAACAATAACCGAGCGCATGTAGTGCCAGGATGTTCTGGAACTTTTTTTTTACTCATCACTGAGTTTACAGCCCGAAACAAAGATGGATTTTATTTTCTTTGAATGTAGTTGTGGATGGAAAGGATCAAGCCACCATTTGTGTTGTAAAATTTTACGCGACCCTTTTCTTTAGTAGGTAACATAAATGCTGTGTATTCAAATTACTGGTATTTTAATTTGAAAAACTTGCAATGATCGGTAATTAACGGTAAGTGGGTGTAACTGGGATTATTAGGATTACGTTTTAAATCGGTAGGTAGGACACACAATACATATATATATATTTTGATTTATGACAGCATGCGTGCAACACTTGCCACCTTCAGGTACATGGTAATTGGGTCCTTGTAACTGTGTGTGGTGGGACCCAAAATCAAAGATATCACCGCAGGTAAAAGATATGCTCTATATAAATAGTGTGCAAATTTCTCTCTGCCAATTAGTTTGCAATTGTCCTTTGACTCTAATAGATCTACTTAAAGTTAATAATTCAAATGGAAGGAGTCAAGAAACCAACAGTTCCTTATTGGCGGTTCCTTTACTTGGAAGAACTTCGCGTTCGCAGGCGTGTTATAGAAGACAGAGAATACAAATACCATATTAAGTATTGCTTAACAGATGAGTTGGTTCACACAAACTTTATCCACACCAAGCATTTTACACCAATTGAAATCGGCAACATGCAGGACAGTGTAATCTACAAGAAGAAACTCAGACAGAAGATTGCAAAAATCAGACAGGAAGAGCAACAAAAAATGTTGGAAAAACTAATGGAACAAGAAAACGATGGGCACGCAACAACCAATGAATGAAATCTGTAATCATAGTTTTAAGAAAAATACTTGTATATAATAATTTATGTCATTTTTTAGCATTACCTTAGAAAAGTAAAGTGGGGCTTTCAGCACAAATCGTTTGTGTGTGCTGGTCAAAACCCAAATGTCTTCCCATCGGGGTATTCAACTGTCAACTTAAATTGTATATAATATAAGGATAAACTTAAATTGACTGTGTTTCTAAGAATACTCCCGATGGGAGTCCGCCTTAATTTTGTTTATTTGTTCAAAAAATTGTAATGTAATATATAATAAAACCACAATTAAAATTACTTTAAATTAATAACAAATTTTTTTTAAACGAAAATCCACTTCGACGGATATTTCTTAAGCACCTAGAAAATTGTTCATTTGTTCTGTGATAGGAACATTAAAAAACAATCGGTTTCTAAGCATCCTCGAATCGCTTGCTCTGCTCGAAAGCTTTGGAGAAGTCTGTATCAAATTAATACTTTTTCTCAGGTACATTTAATATGTGATTTAAAAAAATTGTTGCAACAAAATTATGGAAAAAAACTTAAAAAACTTTTAAGAGATTAGTTAATCTGGCATAAATCAGTTTTTCGAAAAAAGTTAGAAATTTCCTGTCTACTTCCCGATTTATGAATTGTAACAATAGAAAACTAGTTGGTACTCGCGGCTTTGTCTGCGTAGAATTCGAACTTCGAGTAACTAATTAAAATATTTATAACAACAATAGCGCCACTTATCGGCTCCCCACGATCGTGGGGTTCTCCGACCGTCAACCTCGGGACCTCTAGCTAACCTCCAAGTAGATCCTGGTTGCTGCGTTTGACCGATTGTCAAACGGATGCGAAAAATTCGACGAAAAGATTAACCAGCAGAAACTTTGTGGTTATGACAACGAATAGCGAGTTGGCGAATAAAAAATGCGCATATTTTCCGCTAAGGGTTTTCAACAAGAATAATAAAAGCTTTATTTCATGGTTGGTTTATATAGAAGATGAAATAACAGGTTTTCTTTTACTTGAGAGAGACATTACGTTATTTTTAAATGTTTAAATTATGTGGCGAAGAGGCAAATACAAAAAATATGGTGAATGGTATAATTTAAGGCGCCAGATTCAAATAAACAATTTTAATCTAACTTAAGAATTAGGATGATGACAATGACGGTGATGAAGATTACCCAAAAACTATCCTTTCAACCAATCAGCTCTAAACATTTAAATTGATTGGTAAAATACGCGGCAAATGTATTTATTTCTTACCAAAAGTATAAATACCTATAATGAATTTTATTATCCCTATCTTGAGAAATAATTGGTTCGTCATTTGAACTTCCATTCCCTACTTCATCCCCTTCACGTTATGTTTTCGCGACAAAAAGTAGCCTATGCCATTCTGATTTCTGAGAGGTTCCATCTATCCCTATACCAAAATTCATAAAAATTTGTTTTGCTGTCGTTAAAAGGTAACATTCTTACTTTCGCATTTATAATATTAGGATTACTTCAAGGCTACCTCGAATTTTCAGTGCAAAAATGACAACTGGCAAAAAAACTATATCTTTAAATAACAAAGTGATGCCAAATTTGTTAAAAGGTGACTATCGCAAAAGTGATTATTACCTTACGGAATTCCACCCCTTGCCTGATAGGTAATACACACACAAAATTAAGTTAAGTGGATCCCAAATATTTTGTTCATAAACTAAGTACCTATTAAGTAAGAAGATATGCAAAAACCATTTTTTTATACAACAAACAGCTTTCAAATTTGTTTCCGATTTCATTCCACTTACTGGAAGTGAACGCTAGAATTAATTTTAAGGAATGACAGATAGTGTTCGGAAAATGGACAGAATTTGAAGGTGGAAACACATTCTTTAAGGCCGAGGTTACAAATAATTTTTCTTTTCATTTTTTAAGAATGTTTAAAATTAAAAAAATATAAAAAAAACTATAAGCATATTTAAATTAAAAAAAAAAATCCCTTTTTGAAAAAAGCAGGCCTTAAAGCCTTAACTAATAAAATAATGCATAAAAGGCATTAAAAAGACTTAGTGGGCATTTTTTGTAGGAGTGGTTTATAATAATGAATAAAAAAACACTTAATTTAAGAACATTTCCTACACAAAAATATATTTCCTAACGATTCAAAAAATACACACATAATTGTTCAAGTTTTCACTTTTGTCGGCACTCCCAGAATGCCACTGTTTTTTTTTTTTTGATTTTGGTTCAATTCGATACATTTTTCAATTTAAATTCTGCACAATCTCCCTTTTTTCAAATATTGTATTTTTTTTTTTCAAACAAATTTTTAATTATTTTTAAACTATTGTAACTATTGCTCATTCTGAATAGGTGTTCATGGGTGGGAACCCATTCTTCTACTGTACTGTACGATATAAATTATGAATACGGTCGTTGGATTTAGAAAAAAAACTATATTCGAACGGAGACACTGAACAAAAAGAAAGTTTCCCAATTTTAAAAATTGAACGACACTCGATTCGAATAATTCACCAAGCGCAGACATTTTTTTGCACGATGACGAGTAGTGATAGTGATGGACAATTTTTACTCCTAGAGGAAAACTTAACTCTATACCGAACACAACCATAGAACCGCATGCCGCATTTTTAAAATACAAAATCTTCCCATCTCCACAATGACGCACTTATTTCACAGTTTGTCACTAGCTATTGTGCAAGAGTATATCCCTGACATTATGATGTACATATATAAATTCACCAAAAGTTCCAGGAAATGGGTTGCAACTTGAAATGGGATTTATGTTTTTTGGTTTAACTAGCGCCGGAATAAGGTTTATCCATTCTTGACTGACAGTTTATATTTTTAATTATTAAAAATGCCAATTGTAGAGCTCCAGGAGATGAGTTCGTATTCTGTTTGGAGAACTGTCATATACTTAGTTTTCAATAAAACTGAAATTTTTGCAAATTGTCTTACAGCAAATTTTACGGCCATATTATTCACTCCCTTTAATCCGGGTTAAAGGTTACATTCGGGTTTAAGTGAGTTTAACCCAAAAACTAAACCCAAGTCCATAATATTCACTCGTTAAACCCAAACATAAACCCATTTTTTTGAACTTGACAGCATTTAATCCGATTGGATTTAAACGCAATCCGGAAGCCGGTACTTTAACTCGGGTTAAAATTCAATTTCATAATATTGACATTTCTTCACTCGCAAGAAATAACGAAAGTAGAAAAGTCGAATAGAAAAAAATGGCAAGAAACTAAAAAAGACTTCATTCGTGAAATGGACGAAATTAATGTTGATGTCTTCGTCGTCAGAAGACGAATTTGTCTTCGAAGAGCTGGTAAAACAGAAGCTGATGGTAAATTGACGTCGTCCTTGTCGTCAAATATATTGATTGCACAAGCGGGCTTGCGAAAATATTTCGTGCTGAAAAAGAGTCATTTTGGAGGCTACATTCGATGATTCGATAGAAATTTCGCATAATTAATGCACCTTAAAATATAACTGGCCGACAAATAATTGAAATCAATTTCCAAGTGACAAACAAAAAAAAGTCATTATTTGTGAAATCTGACATTACGTGGGTTTAAAACGGATTAAAAACGGTTTAAAGTGTTTTAAATCCGCATTTAAATCCATTTTTAATCCAGCCTGTTTAATGCGTGTTTTTCAGTGAATAATATGGATATAGGTTTAAATTATCGGGTTTAAAAATTGCGGATTAATGATCGGGTGTAAAATTAACTTTAACTTTAACCCGCAGTGAATAATATCGCCGTTAAAATACAAACACAAGTGTGTTTGATTTTTTTGGCATACCTAGCATACCTTTTCCTAGAATATTATTTAAGCCAAAGCGTAATTTTAAAATTTTAAATTTACTACATATTTATATGTGAAAATGGAAGAACAATTTTATTTTAGGTATTCATTTTATTGCGGTTCACTTTTTTTTGCATACAAACACAAATAATAGTTTTTTTTTATTACTAATAGTGCAATATATCTCATCAGTGATAACCCACGACGTTTCGTCGCATTTTATCGCTACTTTCACTTAGAGGTAGAAACCACCCATTTTATTTTCCCAGATAATTAACAAGGGGGAAAACCAGTAGAAAAAATAACGGCACCTTTTTGTGGTAGAAACTATCTAATCCTTTCTAGGAAATTGACTAACCCTTTAAGTATATAGGGTAACATTCAGACCGTCACCTTAATGCGTTAATCTTTCTTTTATAACTTTTAGCTGTTAACACTGTGACAGCAACAGCGCCATCTACCTGGAAATGCGATTGTTTGAAAAATCGTCGATCGTTGATGGAATAAACAAAATGGTTTAGGATATTATTTTATTTAGTAAGCTGTTTTTTGCACTTGGTATTTTTGCCAGCAGATGGCAAATATTTAAAATAACTACCAAAGAAAACATTTGTGATTGCTGCAGTTTTCAATTATCTCTTGGAGTGGTGAAGGATTTGATTTGATTGGATTTGTATCCCCAAACATATATCGTTGGGCCACACGCAACGAAATACAAGAAGAAACAAATAAAAATAATTCTCATTTAATATAAGGTTCATTATTTGTATTATTGCTATTATTTATATATTTGCAGACTTGCATTTAAAGATACAATATCTCCTAAGCTAGTACTTACTTCCTTACTTAAGGTGGCGCTACAGTCCGGGGTGGACCTGGGCCTCAACCAACAAGCGTCTCCAGCCAGCACGATCTTTGGCCAGTTGTCTCCAGTTTCGCACGCTAAGTTGGTTAAGGTCCCCTTCCACTTGCGCGCGCCACCTGAGTCGCGGTCTTCCTCTACTGCGCCGTCCCTCGGGTGTGGATTCGAAGATCTTCCGGGCCGGAGCATTGACGTCCATTCGCTCTACATGACCCAGCCACCTCAGTCGTTGGATCTTCACTCTTCTTGCCAGGTCGATGTCGCTGTACAGCCCGTATAGTTCTTCGTTGTATCTGCTCCTCCATTCACCCTCTATGCAGACGGGACCGAAAATTACTCGAAGAATTTTCCTCTCGAAGTAACCAAGTGTAGCCTCATCCGATTTTGATAGAGTCCATGCCTCTGCACCATAAAGTAGGACTGGGATGATCAAGGTCTTATAAAGGGTCACTTTCGTTGTTCGAGAGAGGGCTTTGCTACTCAATTGCTTTCTTAGCCCAAAGAAACAGCGATTGGCAAGAGTTATTCTTCGCTTAATCTCAGATCGTTGACAAAAGGTTTCAGGCGTTCACACAGTATGGCAGACAGGATCTTGTATGCGATGTTAGGTTTTTGTATATTTATAAATCAGAATAAAATAAAATCTACAACATAAAATGTACATAAAAATATTTATAATATGTTTTTAACAAAATACTTCTTGTCTTGTGTGTTAGGAACGCTTTTGGTGTAATGGCATAATAATTCCTAAATTGCAGTGGTAAAGCAAAGTCTGAAAGAAAAAGTGACACTGCATTCAAAATGATGTGCAGGAGATTGTCCCTTCTTACAGCAAGGGAGAATTTCGTCGCTACTTTCGTATGCAAAAATCTTAGTGGACGATTTGAACAATGTGAAGTCAATCCGCAATACTAATAATTGTGTTATTGTGGTTAAGAAGAGTCCCTCCAGGTCGTAGTAAGTAATCTTCCATTCGTTGCTGTACAAGTTTATATTCTCGAGTTCCTCAAAGCTGAGCTTTGATTGACAACCGTGCCCGAGGTTAGGGCGAAAATAGTACTAGGAGATCCATGGTCTGTAATTTAACGCAAACGGAAAGACTAATTGTGAAAGAGAGAATAGATCAACGTTGGACCATAAGTGTCTGGTGTGAGGTGTGTTTTGTGAGGAAGAAAAAACGTTTTCTTTATTTCTTTTTTAATATATATATTTATTTTTTAAATACTAAAAATCTAATTTTGTTTATCAAAGAATTTTTCTTCGTTTTCCCACATGATCAGCGCTTCTATGTGGTCATCGTAGTCGAAGAAGTCGTTTGAATTGTCTTCGAATCTACGGATATGGGTATCAGGTTCCCATACTAGGGTGTCTGCAGAACCGTTTGAAATTTGGTCATCGTCGGGGATGGTCATTCTTAAAGGGTTGTTCCAACGTGAGATTAGCTGGCGTTTCAATATATATGTTGGGGAGCAGTCCAAGATGAAATTTTCTTCCCGTAGTCCGAATCCAACTCGATCTCCAAACGCTAACTTACGTGATTTCGAACCCTTGATTCTTTTGCCATTTAGGAAGGTGTCAAAGAATGGTCCGATCGTTAGAGTCACACATTTTTCGTCTACGCTTATCTCGATAGTCGCGTGAGTGTGTGAAACAAATCCTGAGGGGATAGCCAATCGGTTTGGGTCGGTTGAAGACGAGTGAATGTTGGTTTGGTACGAATTACCAATTATGGTTGACCCGATCCGAAGAGGAATTTCAAATCCAGATACTATGTTAAATAGTAGCCAGCTGGAGTTGGGGATGTAATTAATGATTTCGGTTTCCATTATCTTATTTGAAGTTATTCTGCTGCTGTTATATAGCAATTCCTAGCTTTTTTTTAAATGAATTCGTTCTACTTTTCGATAGAATATTTCGCGGCCACTGGTTTTTCAAAACTGATCCTCCAAGTGAAATGCTCACGCTTTTATGCAGGCAACTACAAGCAGATCCTTTGTTGAAGATCACTCAGAGCCTCAGTCACAAATTTTTTATGACGTCAAGTTATATGCATTTACATAAGGATGAAGTGAGACAGGTGTAGTTCTGCAAACTATATTCGAACGCATGTATTTGTTTTGCAATAATTGGGACAGTTTTTATCAGCGTAGGGAAAGGGGAAACTGTACCCTTGTATACCTGTCGCTCACAATAACTTACAATAGGTAGGTAGCGTCCTTTTCATCTATTTTTCGTATGCTCTCTTTCTAATGACTCCTTGAATAATCAAATTCTGTTCTGTACTGTTTAAAGCTCTGGATATGGGTCAGACGCTTCTGGGTTTAAATGACTAGGGTCCGCGGGGTCGTTACGCCCGTTACCTCTCTCTCTCTCTCTCTCTCTCTCTCAAGATAAGAGAAGTACCCTTGCGGGGATGAATTGATTACTTGTAAGTATTCAAAATTCTACCTGTAATATAACCATAAAGACACAATATGGATATAAATATTCACGAAAGCGCACACTGAGAGCAGTTTAAAATTATCCTTTGAGGACTACGTTTCAAAAGTAAAATCACACTAAACTAAATATTAAAATGACTGGCGGAAGTAAATCAGTTACGTACCGCGTATTCCTTTACCGAGAAGCATTGCGGCATTCACAAACAAACACATTGAGGTTGTACAAAGCCAAATATATGCTCACCAAGGATCTCGTAGAAACTACATTGGACAATATTGACAACTATAGTGAAGAGGAGTGCGGCTATTTAATGTACAGTATAGGCTACAAGGAAGAGCTGCGAAAGAAAATCACAGGGAAATCTGAAGGCGACGATGAAGACGAGGACATTTGCGATGAAGAGGAGCAGTAGATGGTGAAATTATTTTCATTTTTTAATAACTTTTACTTTCGAATGTGATATTTTGTATATCCTAAGTTCTACTTATTGTAAATAAACGAATAAAGTATTTGGAATATTTCCTATAGGAAAAAAATTATGTTATTTAATTTCCTCGGGCCTTGCCGGACCTTCACACAAAAAACTGTAGATTAATTTTTTATGGAAAATTTCGCCATTGTGAGCTCGTGAAATCTAACCAGGACACTAAATATTATTATTAGTTTCAAAAAGATGGGAGATGGGTGTATGGGATAAGCATTCCATTAATAATCTTGATCAGGAGTTCAGATTATGCTTCCGTGTAAGAAATTTTTGTATAATGTTTTTGAAAAGCAGGACTTGTAGTGGCACTGTTTTTTTTTTAACTTTCTGACTCGCCTGCGCCACGTAGACCTAAAAGTTCTATTGTGCCATAGGGGTCTCTCTACTTTCCTAGCAGATGATTTCTTCATCTCTTCGGGGCTTAGGAACTCCCTGTAGAATATAGTTCTTCTGATTCCGCATAAGGCTGGACACTCATATATTATGTGTTCAGCAGTTTCGTCCTCTTCAAGGCACAAACGACAAAGTGAAGAGTCGACTAAATTTATTTTATTTAAGTTAGGTTTTTAATATCATATCTCATTTTCATTTTTGGCGTAATTTCAGGAAGCACTTTTTATTATCTGGGCCACGCACCAGTTTTGTTTTTTTACTTTTGTAGTAAGAATTGAAAAGTATGTCAAAATGGCAGTGGTGGGGATAAATCCTCCCTCAAAGAGAGAAAAAAAGTTAGGGAACGCTTTTGGTGTAATGGTATTATAATTCCTAAATTGCAGTGGTAAAAAGAAGTCTTATAAAAATCTACTACATTTATGAATTCTCCGCTTAGCACATTTTGCGCAATATTGCTTTTATGAAAAGACTCTATGTCTAAGTCTATGCTAGTAAAGCGAATTTTTGTGTCGTTTTTATGATCAGGGGACATATTCCGTTTAACAATAATCGTAGGGACGATATCGTTTTTGAAAATTTGATGAACATAAGAAGTTCCGTTCTGCCCGAATTTGTTTCACTATCGGCAGCCCGTAGGTCCATATTGGTTTTAGAACTTGCTTGTATAGCAATAACTTATTGTAGTTGGACAGGGATGAGTATCTCCCAATAAGCCAATACATATTACTGTGTCGCATGTTCAACTCATCTTTTTTTTTCTTAACGTGCGCTTTCCAACGCAGTTTAGCGTCTAGAGTCATGCCTAGATATTTAGCTGTGTTAGAAAATTCTACTACATTGTTGTTAATGTAGACTGGAATGTGTGGTACGTTTTTATACGTAAAATTAATATGGACTGACTTAAGGTCATTTAATCTAATCTGCCATTTCTTAGTCCATTCTGAAATATTGTTTATTGCCGTCTGAAGCTTTTTAGTTGCTATTTCGACAGTTGCTCCCACAGCAAGGACGGCTGTGTCATCTGCAAAAGTAGCTATGGTGGTTTCTTCACTTGCAGGCAAATCGCTAGTGAAGAGTAGGTTAAAACTGGACCTAGCACACTCCCTTGCGGTACACCAGCTTTAATCTCTCTTAATGTTTAGCACTCTGTATCTTGCTTAATTCTGAAGAGTCGATCTGATATATAAGACTCCAGAATGGTCGAATACTGCTGCGGCAGTTGCTTTTGTAGTTTGTGTATCAGTCCTTTGTGACAGACTTTATCGAAAGCTTGTGCTATATCAATAAATACTGTAGAGCACACATTTTGCTCTTCAAATGCTTTTTCGATTTTATCTGTGATTCTATGCACCTGATCAATTGTAGAGTGCTTGTTTCTAAACCCAAATTGATGATTTGGAAGTAGCGACTGATGAAAATCAATAATTTTTTGCAGACGTTTTGCCAGCATTTTTTCGAATAGCTTGGACAACATTGGTAATATCGATATTGGGCGATATGAGGTTACTTCGCTAGGTGGTTTACCTGGTTTTGGTATCATTATTACCTCCGCGACCTTCCACATACTTGGCACACATCTTAATTTAAATGTAGCATTTATAATCTGCGCTAGTTTTGTTAAACCTTTTCGAGGAAATTGTTTTAAAATTTCCCTTTGATTAAATCGAACCCTGGGGCTTTTTTTATGTTTATGCCTTCTTTGATTTCTTTGGCAAGTTCTTTAGCTGTTACCGGCCCAATAGGTCTGTCTTCTTCGCACGTTTCTTTGTTTCCTTGATAATCTTTATCTTCATAAGGTTTGAAGACGTTCTCAAGGTACTCTGCAAAAGTATTTGCTTTTTCTTGACTGCTTTTTGCCCAATTACCTTCTCTGGTTTTTACTGGCAGAGTGTGAGCTATTGGCCTGTTCATTTTCTTTGTTGCCATCCAGAGCGAGTAGTCGTTTTTAAACGTTTTTAAAGACTCGTTATTAAATTCTCTTATAGATTTTCTGAGCTTATTATTTAAGTTGTTCAGTGTGGTTTTGTCGCTTGGCGCCTTTGTCTGTTGCCAGCGTTTTCTAGCTTTCCTCTTTTCTGTAATAATTTCACATATTTCACGAGGATAAGAGCTTTGTTTAATCTTGTTTGTTCTTTGGGGAGTTGCAGCCCATGCAGCTTTTTGTATATCCAGTGTAAATATTTGCACTGCTTCTTCTAGTTGATCTTCTGTTTGAATAGCTGACGATAGTTGGATACATTCTTCCAACTTCTGCCTAAAGTGGTTCCAATCAGTCAGTCTATTAACTAGTTTAGGGCTATGTTCTTTTATTATTATTTTATCGCCAAGTGTAAGAAGTATTGAGGAATGATCTGATTGAAGATCAGGGCCTTCTTCTATATTTATTTTATTTGAAGATATATTTTTGGATATAAAGAAGTCTACAAGATCTGGGGTTTTATTCCTATCTGTAGGCCAGTAGGTAGGTTTCAAATGAATATCGAGTCTGACAATGGAATGTGATTGGTAATGCATGGGTATTTCGAATATTCGCCACATTGCTTCTTCGCGACGTAACAAATAATCAACTCTATTTCTTTCCCTCTCACGCCTACCCGTCAAAGTTCTTTGCCGAGGCATATCTACCTAATATTCCATCGAAAAAAAAGAAATCAATAAATAAGCATTCACAATAAATAAACTCTTATAAACTGTATAAAAAAAAGAAATCAAAATGACTTACCAAAGAATAGGTAATAATTGGCCAAAACCAGGATCAGAGCACAGTGAAACCACAATTATTGTAGGATGGCTATCTAATAATTCGTGTAGGATACAACCGACTTCGAATGGCCGGAAGCCAAATCAGACTAATGCAACCACACCTGCGCATAACTTCTCTCCCTCATTCGCTTAACCCAAACGAAAACGACACACATTCATCCGCCACGCCCCCACACGCCAAACACTTTCGTTTCGGTGAGGTGGCTCAGTGGCTGCTCTATGTATAGGGCTACACTATACAAATAAGGTCAATAGCAACGCCCAACGCAACCACAGAAAATACAATTTTGTACAATATTCGGGCAACTATGATTACCTATAACTTATAAGAGACAGAGTAGGTATACGTATCCAATCCAATCACCAATACGCGTGCGCATATTCCCTTCTCTTCTTAATTCGCTTAACGCACACCATTCACCCCTCACTATGTTACAGCTACATTAGAGTTATACGCATACGCAATAGAAACGATCTCTGTGTATGATTCTCTTTTCTTAATTTCTGATTCATACAATAGAAGGAGACAGTCACAGGACTTCGACTGAGCGAAAGAAAAATGTGACTTATCCAATTACCCATACCCACCCCTGCGCATATACTTTTCTCTCTTTCTTTGCTTAACTCCCATCATTCAAACGTGACACTCGCCGCACAGATAGCTAAGCTATAAAGCTATCTTTCTTTGTATGTTTACAATGTTGTTGTTGTAACCAAGGTAATTTAAAAACATTATTTTACCTATTTTGCAATAACTTTTTTGAAATCATAATTCTTTTCGACCGATCTATGAGCTGTACGCTTCAATTTGGTAAAAAAAAAATTCAATTCATTAAATAGGGTAAATATGTTCTGAAAGAAATTGGGTCGGCGATTAATATAGTGGATTGCGGACTACGGATGTACACACGAACCGCGATAAATACCTTTAGTGGAACAATAACCGAGCGCATGTAGTGCCAGGATGTTCTGGAACGTTTTTTTTACTCATCACTGAGTTTACAGCCCGAAACAAAGATGGATTTTATTTTGTTTGAATGTAGTTGTGGATGGAAAGGATCAAGCCACCATTTGTGTTGTAAAACTTTACGCGACCCTTTTCTTTAGTAGGTACCATAAATGCTGTGTATTCAAATTACTGGTATTTTAATTTGAAAAACTTGCAAATGATCGGTAATTAACGTTGAAAGTGGGTGTAACTGGGATTATTAGGATTACGTTTTAAATCGGTAGGTAGGACACACAATACATATATATATATATTTTGATTTATGACAGCATGCGTGCAACACTTGCCACCTTCAGGTACATGGTAATTGGGTCCTTGTAACTGTGTGTGGTGGGACCCAAAATCAAAGATATCACCGCAGGTAAAAGATATGCTCTATATAAATAGTGTGCAAATTTCTCGCTGCCAATTAGTTTGCAATTGTCCTTTGACTCTAATAGATCTACTTAAAGTTAATAATTCAAATGGAAGGAGTCAAGAAACCAACAGTTCCTTATTGGCGGTTCCTTTACTTGGAAGAACTTCGCGTTCGCAGGCGTGTTATAGAAGACAGAGAATACAAATACCATATTAAGTATTGCTTAACAGATGAGTTGGTTCACACAAACTTTATCCACACCAAGCATTTTACACCAATTGAAATCGGCAACATGCAGGACAGTGTAATCTACAAGAAGAAACTCAGACAGAAGATTGCAAAAATCAGACAGGAAGAGCAACAAAAAATGTTGGAAAAACTAATGGAACAAGAAAACGATGGGCACGCAACAACCAATGAATGAAATCTGTAATCATAGTTTTAAGAAAAATACTTGTATATAATAATTTATGTCATTTTTTAGCATTACCTTAGAAAAGTAAAGTGGGGCTTTCAGCACAAATCGTTTGTGTGTGCTGGTCAAAACCCAAATGTCTTCCCATCGGGGTATTCAACTGTCAACTTAAATTGTATATAATATAAGGATAAACTTAAATTGACTGTGTTTCTAAGAATACTCCCGATGGGAGTCCGCCTTAATTTAGTTTATTTGTTCAAAAAATTGTAATGTAATATATAATAAAACCACAATTAAAATTACTTTAAATTAATAACAAATTTTTTTTAAACGAAAATCCACTTCGACGGATATTTCTTAAGCACCTAGAAAATTGTTCATTTGTTCTGTGATAGGAACATTAAAAAACAATCGGTTTCTAAGCATCCTCGAATCGCTTGCTCTGCTCGAAAGCTTTGGAGAAGTCTGTATCAAATTAATACTTTTTCTCAGGTACATTTAATATGTGATTTAAAAAAATTGTTGCAACAAAATTATGGAAAAAAACTTAAAAAACTTTTAAGAGATTAGTTAATCTGGCATAAATCAGTTTTTCGAAAAAAGTTAGAAATTTCCTGTCTACTTCCCGATTTATGAATTGTAACAATAGAAAACTAGTTGGTACTCGCGGCTTTGTCTGCGTAGAATTCGAACTTCGAGTAACTAATTAAAATATTTATAACAACAATAGCGCCACTTATCGGCTCCCCACGATCGTGGGGTTCTCCGACCGTCAACCTCGGGACCTCTAGCTAACCTCCAAGTAGATCCTGGTTGCTGCGTTTGACCGATTGTCAAACGGATGCGAAAAATTCGACGAAAAGATTAACCAGCAGAAACTTTGTGGTTATGACAACGAATAGCGAGTTGGCGAATAAAAAATGCGGATATTTTCCGCTAAGGGTTTTCAACAAGAATAATAAAAGCTTTATTTCATGGTTGGTTTATATAGAAGATGAAATAACAGGTTTTCTTTTACTTGAGAGAGACATTACGTTATTTTTAAATGTTTAAATTATGTGGCGAAGAGGCAAATACAAAAAATATGGTGAATGGTATAATTTAAGGCGCCAGATTCAAATAAACAATTTTAATCTAACTTAAGAATTAGGATGATGACAATGACGGTGATGAAGATTACCCAAAAACTATCCTTTCAACCAATCAGCTCTAAACATTTAAATTGATTGGTAAAATACGCGGCAAATGTATTTATTTCTTACCAAAAGTATAAATACCTATAATGAATTTTATTATCCCTATCTTGAGAAATAATTGGTTCGTCATTTGAACTTCCATTCCCTACTTCATCCCCTTCACGTTATGTTTTCGCGACAAAAAGTAGACTATGCCATTCTGATTTCTGAGAGGTTCCATCTATCCCTATACCAAAATTCATAAAAATTTGTTTTGCTGTCGTTAAAAGGTAACATTCTTACTTTCGCATTTATAATATTAGGATTACTTCAAGGCTACCTCGAATTTTCAGTGCAAAAATGACAACTGGCAAAAAAACTATATCTTTAAATAACAAAGTGATGCCAAATTTGTTAAAAGGTGACTATCGCAAAAGTGATTATTACCTTACGGAATTCCACCCCTTGCCTGATAGGTAATACACACACAAAATTAAGTTAAGTGGATCCCAAATATTTTGTTCATAAACTAAGTACCTATTAAGTAAGAAGATATGCAAAAACCATTTTTTTATACAACAAACAGCTTTCAAATTTGTTTCCGATTTCATTCCACTTACTGGAAGTGAACGCTAGAATTAATTTTAAGGAATGACAGATAGTGTTCGGAAAATGGACAGAATTTGAAGGTGGAAACACATTCTTTAAGGCCGAGGTTACAAATAATTTTTCTTTTCATTTTTTAAGAATGTTTAAAATTAAAAAAATATAAAAAAAACTATAAGCATATTTAAATTAAAAAGAAAAATCCCTTTTTGAAAAAAGCAGGCCTTAAAGCCTTAACTAATAAAATAATGCATAAAAGGCATTAAAAAGACTTAGTGGGCATTTTTTGTAGGAGTGGTTTATAATAATGAATAAAAAAACACTTAATTTAAGAACATTTACTACGCAAAAATATATTTCCTAACGATTCAAAAAATACACACATAATTGTTCAAGTTTTCACTTCTGTCGGCACTCCCAGAATGCCACTGTTTTTTTTTTTTGATTTTGGTTCAATTCGATACATTTTTCAATTTAAATTCTGCACAATCTCCCTTTTTTCAAATATTGTATTTTTTTTTTCAAACAAATTTTTAATTATTTTTAAACTATTGTAACTATTGCTCATTCTGAATAGGTGTTCATGGGTGGGAACCCATTCTTCTACTGTACTGTACGATATAAATTATGAATACGGTCGTTGGATTTAGAAAAAAAACTATATTCGAACGGAGACACTGAACAAAAAGAAAGTTTCCCAATTTTAAAAATTGAACGACACTCGATTCGAATAATTCACCAAGCGCAGACATTTTTTTGCACGATGACGAGTAGTGATAGTGATGGACAATTTTTACTCCTAGAGGAAAACTTAACTCTATACCGAACACAACCATAGAACCGCATGCCGCATTTTTAAAATACAAAATCTTCCCATCTCCACAATGACGCACTTATTTCACAGTTTGTCACTAGCTATTGTGCAAGAGTATATCCCTGACATTATGATGTACATATATAAATTCACCAAAAGTTCCAGGAAATGGGTTGCAACTTGAAATGGGATTTATGTTTTTTGCTTTAACTAGCGCCGGAATAAGGTTTATCCATTCTTGACTGACAGTTTATATTTTTAATTATTAAAAATGCCAATTGTAGAGCTCCAGGAGATGAGTTCGTATTCTGTTTGGAGAACTGTCATATACTTAGTTTTAGCAAATTTTACGGCCATATTATTCACTCCCTTTAATCCGGGTTAAAAGTTACATTCGGGTTTAAGTGAGTTTAACCCATAAACTAAACCCAAGTCCATAATATTCACTCGTTAAACCCAAACATAAACCCATTTTTTTGAACTTGACAGCATTTAATCCGATTGGATTTAAACGCAATCCGGAAGCCGGTACTTTAACTCGGGTTAAAATTCAATTTCATAATATTGACATTTCTTCACTCGCAAGAAATAACGAAAGTAGAAAAGTCGAATAGAAAAAAATGGCAAGAAACTAAAAAAGACTTCATTCGTGAAATGGACGAAATTAATGTTGATGTCTTCGTCGTCAGAAGACGAATTTGTCTTCGAAGAGCTGGTAAAACAGAAGCTGATGGTAAATTGACGTCGTCCTTGTCGTCAAATATATTGATTGCACAAGCGGGCTTGCGAAAATATTTCGTGCTGAAAAAGAGTCATTTTGGAGGCTACATTCGATGATTCGATAGAAATTTCGCATAATTAATGCACCTTAAAATATAACTGGCCGACAAATAATTGAAATCAATTTCCAAGTGACAAACAAAAAAAAGTCATTATTTGTGAAATCTGACATTACGTGGGTTTAAAACGGATTAAAAACGGTTTAAAGTGTTTTAAATCCATTTTTAATCCAGCCTTGTTTAATGCGTGTTTTTCAGTGAATATTATGGATATAGGTTTAAATTATCGGGTTTAAAAATTGCGGATTAATGATCGGGTGTAAAATTAACTTTAACTTTAACCCGCAGTGAATAATATCGCCGTTAAAATACAAACACAAGTGTGTTTGATTTTTTTGGCATACCTAGCATACCTTTTCCTAGAATATTATTTAAGCCAAAGCGTAATTTTAAAATTTTAAATTTACTACATATTTATATGTGAAAATGGAAGAACAATTTTATTTTAGGTATTCATTTTATTGCGGTACACTTTTTTTTGCATACAAACACAAATAATAGTTTTTTTTTATTACTAATAGTGCAATATATCTCATCAGTGATAACCCACGACGTTTCGTCGCATTTTATCGCTACTTTCAATTACAGGTAGAAACCACCCATTTTATTTTCCCAGATAATTAACGAGGGGGAAAACCAGTAGAAAAAATAACGGCACCTTTTTGTGGTAGAAACTATCTAATCCTTTCTAGGAAATTGACTAACCCTTTAAGTATATAGGGTAACATTCAGACCGTCACCTTAATGCGTTAATCTTTCTTTTATAACTTTTAGCTGTTAACACTGTGACAGCAACAGCGCCATCTACCTGGAAATGCGATTGTTCGAAAAATCGTCGATCGTTGATGGAATAAACAAAATGGTTTAGGATATTATTTTATTTAGTAAGCTGTTTTTTGCACTTGGTATTTTTGCCAGCAGATGGCAGGAGATTGTCCCTTCTTACAGCAAGGGAGAATTTCGTCGCCACTTTCGTATGCAAAAATCTTAGTGGACGATTTGAACAATGTGAAGTCAATCCGCAATACTAATAATTGTGTTATTGTGGTTAAGAAGACCCTCCAGGTCGTAGTAAGTAATCTTCCATTCGTTGCTGTACAAGTTTATATTCTCGAGTTCCTCAAAGCTGAGCTTTGATTGATCGGGGTATAGACAACCGTGCCCGAGGTTAGGGCGAAAATAGTACTAGGAGATCCATGGTCTGTAATTTAACGCAAACGGAAAGACTAATTGTGAAAGAGAGAATAGATCAACGTTGGACCATAAGTGTCTGGTGTGAGGTGTGTTTTGTGAGGAAGAAAAAACGTTTTCTTTATTTTTTTTTAAATATATATATTTATTTTTTAAATACTAAAAATCTAATTTTGTTTATCAAAGAATTGTTCTTCGTTTTCCCACTTGATCAGCGCTTCTATGTGGTCATCGTAGTCGAAGAAGTCGTTTGAATTGTCTTCGAATCTACGGATATGGGTATCAGGTTCCCATACTAGGGTGTCTGCAGAACCGTTTGAAATTTGGTCATCGTCGGGGATGGTCATTCTTAAAGGGTTGTTCCAACGTGAGATTAGCTGGCGTTTCAATATATATGTTGGGGAGCAGTCCAAGATGAAATTTTCTTCCCGTAGTCCGAATCCAACTCGATCTCCAAACGCTAACTTACGTGATTTCGAACCCTTGATTCTTTTGCCATTTAGGAAGGTGTCAAAGAATGGTCCGTTCGTTAGAGTCACACATTTTTCGTCTACGCTTATCTCGATAGTCGCGTGAGTGTGTGAAACAAATCCTGAGGGGATAGCCAATCGGTTTGGGTCGGTTGGAGACGAGTGAATGTTGGTTTGGTACGAATTACCAATTATGGTTGACCCGATCCGAAGAGGAATTTCAAATCCAGATACTATGTTAAATAGTAGCCAGCTGGAGTTGGGGATGTAATTAATGATTTCGGTTTCCATTATCTTATTTGAAGTTATTCTGCTGCTGTTATATAGCAATTCCTAGCTTTTTTTTAAATGAATTCGTTCTACTTTTCGATAGAATATTTCGCGGCCACTGGTTTTTCAAAACTGATCCTCCAAGTGAAATGCTCACGCTTTTATGCAGGCAACTACAAGCAGATCCTTTGTTGAAGATCACTCAGAGCCTCAGTCACAAATTTTTTATGACGTCAAGTTATATGCATTTACATAAGGATGAAGTGAGACAGGTGTAGTTCTGCAAACTATATTCGAACGCATGTATTTGTTTTGCAATAATTGGGACAGTTTTTATCAGGGTAGGGAAAGTGCTAACTGTACCCTTGTATACCTGACGGTCACAATAACTCATAGTCTCATTAAATTTCTGAGTATGACTTCTTTCTCTGCCTTTGTGCTCACGCTTTTATGCAGGCAACTACAAGCATATCCTTTGTTGAAGATCACTCAGAGCCTCAGTCATAAATTTTTTATGACGTCAAGTTATATGCATTTACCTAAGGATGAAGTGAGACAAGTGTAGTTCTGCAAACTATATTCGAACGCATGTATTTGTTTTGCAATATTTGGGACAGTTTTTATCAGAGTAGGGAAAGGGGTAACTGTACCCTTGTATACCTGTCGCTCACAATTACTTACAATAGGTAGGTAGCGTCCTTTTCATCTATTTTTCGTATGCTCTCTTTCTAATGACTCCTTGAATAATCAAATTCTGTTCTGTACTGTTTAAAGCTCTGGATATGGGTCAGACGCTTCTGGGTATGACTAGGGTCCGCGGGGTCGTTACGCCCGTTACCTCTCTCTCTCTCTCTCTCTCTCTCTCTCTCAAGATAAGAGAAGTACCCTTGCGGGGATTAATTGATTACTTGTAAGTATTCAAAATTCTACCTGTAATATAACCATAAAGACACAATATGGATATAAATATTCACGAAAGCGCACACTGAGAGCAGTTTAAAATTATCCTTTGAGGACTACGTTTCAAAAGTAAAATCACACAAACTAAATATTAAAATGACTGGCGGAAATAAATCAGTTACGTACCGCGTATTCCTTTACCGAGAAGCATTGCGGCATTCACAAACAAACACATTGAGGTTGTACAAAGCCAAATATATGCTCACCAAGGATCTCGTAGAAACTACATTGGACAATATTGACAACTATAGTGAAGAGGAGTGCGGCTATTTAATTGGCTACAAGAAAGAGCTGCGGAAGAAAATCACCGGGAAATCTTAAGGCGACGATGAAGGCGAGGACATTTGCGATGAAGAGGAGCAGTAGATGGTGAAATTATTTTCATTTTTTAATAACTTTTACTTTAGAATGTGATATTTTGTATATCCTAAGTTCTACTTATTGTAAATAAACGAATAAAGTATTTGGAATATTTCCTATAGGAAAAAAATTATGTTATTTAATTTCCTCGGGCCTTGCCGGACCTTCACACAAAAAACTGTAGGTCACAATGGTTAATTTTTTAGGGAAAATTTCGCCATTGTGAGGTCGTGAAATCTAACCAGGACTCTAAATATTATTATTATAGTCGACAAAGTGAAGAGTCGACTAAATTTATTTTATTTAAGTTAGGTTTTTAATATCATATCTATGTAATTAGGTTTAAAATTTTGGTGGCATCTTTTCTGAAAAGCTGTATAGCACTCTTGGCCTGTCTTAGAGCTGTGATATTTTCCCAATATGAAATGCATTTTGTACGTTCCCATCTTTTGATGGCGACATTTATAGACGATTTGGGAGTCAGGCAGAAGGGTGCAGGTCCTGTGAAGGGGGTTTCAGAGCCCGTTCTAGCTAGTTCGTCGGCTTTCTCGTTACCCTCAAAACCCTCATGGCCAGGAATCTACCATAATATTATTTTATTCTTAAGGCCAAGCGTTTGAAGTTCGTCGAAACAGTTTAGTACTGATTTGGAGTCAATGATAGGCGAGCTGAGGGCGTTTAGAGCTGCTTGAGTGTCAGTCAATATATACCAATGTCATCAGCCTGGAACACGCTTGGGCTAAGCCCCATTGGTATTGAGACATTTTGGTTAGGTCCGTCGAAACCAGCTCCCACTCCTGTTTCCATCTTGGAGCCGTCTGTATACAACTTTATGCCAATTTGGCCATGCTCCTCGACTAGGGATTTCCGTAGTGAACCGTCGCATAAAGTTGTTGGAAGGCGGTCTGTTATCGCGCAGATCATTTCAAGTACTGAAATTTCAGAGAACAAATCAAATAGATCAGGATTAATTTTTTTATTTGGATCAAACTTGCCGAAGAGCGAATTGCTACTTTATTTATGTATATGTGGAGAGGTGTTAGTCCTACGGCTTCTATAGCCGTAGCAGTACAGGAACATGGCTCCTGATATACCGAGATATGCAAGTCGTTGTACCTTTTTAAATTTTGGCAATGGGTATCTCTTGTTTTATTTTTGACCACCATACTAAAGAAGCGTACGTTATGACGGGCCTGATCATCATTGTGTAAATACCTCCATTGATTATCGTGGGAGAGATTCCCCATGTTTTACATGCGACTTCTTGCCCATACAGCGTTTGTTGCTTTAGTTATTTTGTTATTTGGGATTAGGCCCAGGTATTTGACTTCGTTGGAGTACTCAATGCACCACCTTCCTAGTTTTATATTTTCATTCCAAAAAATCCGTTAATTATTCCAGGGTTTCACAATAACCTAATGTAAAGTATGTTCTGAGCTTACAACTTTACAACTCTAACATTTAAGCTTTTGCAAATATGTATACAGGCTCAATCTTAATTTTGTAACGATTTTTTTGAGTTGTTTACCAACAGTCGTCTCAACTTCACCTTTGAAAATGGAATGCAAACTTCGATAATTTGATTTTAACATGTTTTCTCATTCTTTAAGTTAGCCTTAGTCGATACTTCAAACAATAAAGGACAGGGCAATCTGCTCTAAGAAATTATTTTTTTTACGAATTTCGGCGTAAATTTTATTAACTTACAGTATAGGCTTTTACCAAATTCATAATTAATCCACTTGTTCGCAGAAGGGATCTTGTGTTTCTTGGATTTCTTTTCCATCTTCTGGATGAAGATTCATAAATTGCGTCCTCTTTGGAACACTCCGCTTATGCACTTTATAATTGAAAACTGTCAAATACCTACACAGGCAGATCTGGAAAATGTTTTGCAGTCCCAAGTCGCAACGGGTGATTTTAATTTCAAGATACCTGTCTACTGATTTTATAGCACCTCAATAAAATGAGACGCTTACCCAAATTGGAAAACAAAGTTCTATTAACAATTAAAAGCGGCTTATATTAAAAATAGTTTGAAACTAGTTGGGGTTGTATTAATTTATGCATTTTCTAATCTGAATAAAAACGAATCTTTTAAAGCATAACAATATTTCTATTGTGTAAAAAGTGTAAAATTGAACGGAGCAAAAAGAAAAAAAAAATAGTTCCACATTCATACAGTATATGAACCGAGAAAAAACTACAAATTAAGTAAATTGTATCCGACGAAAATAAAAAATTGGATAGAATAGGTTTTTGTATATTTATAAATCAGAATAAAATAAAATCTACAACATAAAATGTACATAAAAATATTTATGCTAACTGTACCCTTGTATACCTGACGGTCACAATAACTCATAATCTCATTAAATTTCTGAGTAGGACTTCCTTCTCTGCCTTTCTGCTCACGCTTTTATGCAGGCAACTACAAGCAGATCCTTTGTTGAAGATCACTCAGAGCCTCAGTCATAAATTTTTTATGACGTCAAGTTATATGCATTTACCTAAGGATGAAGTGAGACAGGAGTAGTTCTGCAAACTATATTCGAATGCATGTATTTGTTTTGCAATAATTGGGACAGTTTTTATCAGAGTAGGGAAAGTCCTAACTGTACCCTTGTAAACCTGACGTTCACAATAACTCATAATCTCATTAAATTTCTGTGTAGGACTTCCTTCTCTGCCTTTGTGCTCACGCTTTTATGCAGGCAACTACAAGCAGATCGTTTGTTGAAGATCACTCAGAGCCTCAGTCATAAATTTTTTATGACGTCAAGTTATATGCATTTACATAAGGATGAAGTGAGACAAGTGTAGTTCTGCAAAGTATATTCGAACGCATGTATTTGTTTTGCAATAATTGGGACAGTTTTTATCAGGGTAGGGAAAGTGCTAACTGTACCCTTGTATACCTGACGGTCACAATAACTCATAGTCTCATTAAATTTCTGAGTATGACTTCTTTCTCTGCCTTTGTGCTCACGCTTTTATGCAGGCAACTACAAGCATATCCTTTGTTGAAGATCACTCAGAGCCTCAGTCACAAATTTTTTATGACGTCAAGTTATATGCATTTACATAAGGATGAAGTGAGACAAGTGTAGTTCTGCAAAGTATATTCGAACGCATGTATTTGTTTTGCAATAATTGGGACAGTTTTTATCAGGGTAGGGAAAGTGCTAACTGTACCCTTGTATACCTGACGGTCACAATAACTCATAGTCTCATTAAATTTCTGAGTATGACTTCTTTCTCTGCCTTTGTGCTCACGCTTTTATGCAGGCAACTACAAGCATATCCTTTGTTGAAGATCACTCAGAGCCTCAGTCACAAATTTTTTATGACGTCAAGTTATATGCATTTACATAAGGATGAAGTGAGACAAGTGTAGTTCTGCAAAGTATATTCGAACGCATGTATTTGTTTTGCAATAATTGGGACAGTTTTTATCAGAGTAGGGAAAGTGCTAATTGTACCCTTGTAAACCTGACGGTCACAATAACTCATAATCTCATTAAATTTCTGAGTATGACTTCATTCTCTGCCTCTGTGCTCACGCTTTTATGCAGGCAACTACAAGCATATCCTTTGTTGAAGATCACTCAGAGCCTCAGTCATAAATTTTTTATGACGTCAAGTTATATGCATTTACCTAAGGATGAAGTGAGACAAGTGTAGTTCTGCAAACTATATTCGAACGCATGTATTTGTTTTGCAATAATTGGGACAGTTTTTATCAGAGTAGGGACTCAGAGCCTCAGTCATAAATTTTTTATGACGTCAAGTTATATGCATTTACATAAGGATGAAGTGAGACAGGAGTAGTTCTACAAACTATATTCGAACGCATGTATTTGTTTTGCAATAATTGGGACAGTTTTTATCAGAGTAGGGAAAGGGGTAACTGTACCCTTGTATACCTGTCGCTCACAATTACTTACAATAGGTAGGTAGCGTCCTTTTCATCTATTTTTCGTATGCTCTCTTTCTAATGACTCCTTGAATAATCAAATTCTGTTCTGTACTGTTTAAAGCTCTGGATATGGGTCAGACGCTTCTGGGTATGACTAGGGTCCGCGGGGTCGTTACGCCCGTTACCTCTCTCTCTCTCTCTCTCTCTCTCTCTCTCAAGATAAGAGAAGTACCCTTGCGGGGATTAATTGATTACTTGTAAGGATTCAAAATTCTACCTGTAATATAACCATAAAGACACAATATGGATATAAATATTCACGAAAGCGCACACTGAGAGCAGTTTAAAATTATCCTTTGAGGACTACGTTTCAAAAGTAAAATCACACAAACTAAATATTAAAATGACTGGCGGAAGTAAATCAGTTACGTACCGCGTATTCCTTTACCGAGAAGCATTGCGGCATTCACAAACAAACACATTGAGGTTGTACAAAGCCAAATATATGCTCACCAAGGATCTCGTAGAAACTACATTGGACAATATTGACAACTATAGTGAAGAGGAGTGCGGCTATTTAATTGGCTACAAGAAAGAGCTGCGGAAGAAAATCACCGGGAAATCTTAAGGCGACGATGAAGGCGAGGACATTTGCGATGAAGAGGAGCAGTAGATGGTGAAATTATGTTCAATTTTTAATAACTTTTACTTTCGAATGTGATATTTTGTATATCCTAAGTTCTACTTATTGTAAATAAACGAATAAAGTATTTGGAATATTTCCTTTAGGAAAAAAATTATGTTATTTAATTTCCTCGGGCCTTGCCGGACCTTCACACAAAAAACTGTAGGTCACAATGGTTAATTTTTTAGGGAAAATTTCGCCATTGTGAGGTCGTGAAATCTAACCAGGACTCTAAATATTATTATTATAGTCGACAAAGTGAAGAGTCGACTAAATTTATTTTATTTAAGTTAGGTTTTTAATATCATATCTATGTAATTAGGTTTAAAATTTTGGTGGCATCTTTTCTGAAAAGCTGTATAGCACTCTTGGCCTGTCTTAGAGCTGTGATATTTTCCCAATATGAAATGCATTTTGTACGTTCCCATCTTTTGATGGCGACATTTATAGACGATTTGGGAGTCAGGCAGAAGGGTGCAGGTCCTGTGAAGGGGGTTTCAGAGCCCGTTCTAGCTAGTTCGTCGGCTTTCTCGTTACCCTCAAAACCCTCATGGCCAGGAATCTACCATAATATTATTTTATTCTTAAGGCCAAGCGTTTGAAGTTCGTCGAAACAGTTTAGTACTGATTTGGAGTCAATGATAGGCGAGCTGAGGGCGTTTAGAGCTGCTTGAGTGTCAGTCAATATATACCAATGTCATCAGCCTGGAACACGCTTGGGCTAAGCCCCATTGGTATTGAGACATTTTGGTTAGGTCCGTCGAAACCAGCTCCCACTCCTGTTTCCATCTTGGAGCCGTCTGTATACAACTTTATGCCAATTTGGCCATGCTCCTCGACTAGGGATTTCCGTAGTGAACCGTCGCATAAAGTTATTGGAAGGCGGTCTGTTATCGCGCAGATCATTTCAAGTACTGAAATTTCAGAGAACAAATCAAATAGATCAGGATTAATTTTTTTATTTGGATCAAACTTGCCGAAGAGCGAATTGCCACTTTATTTATGTATATGTGGAGAGGTGTTAGTCCTACGGCTTCTATAGCCGTAGCAGTACAGGAACATGGCTCCTGATATACCGAGATATGCAAGTCGTTGTACCTTTTTAAATTTTGGCAATGGGTATCTCTTGTTTTATTTTTGACCACCATACTAAAGAAGCGTACGTTATGACGGGCCTGATCATCATTGTGTATATCCATTGATTATCGTGGGAGAGATTCCCCATGTTTTACATGCGACTTCTTGCCCATACAGCGTTTCTTGCTTTAGTTATTTTGTTATTTGGTATTTGACTTCGTTGGAGTACTCAATGCACCACCTTCCTAGTTTTATATTTTCATTCCAAAAAATCCGTTAATTATTCCAGGGTTTCACAATAACCTAATGTAAAGTATGTTCTGAGCTTACAACTTTACAACTCTAACATTTAAGCTTTTGCAAATATGTATACAGGCTCAATCTTAATTTTGTAACGATTTTTTTGAGTTGTTTACCAACAGTCTTCTCAACTTCACCTTTGAAAATGGAATGCAAACTTCGATAATTTGATTTTAACATGTTTTCTCATTCTTTAAGTTAGTCTTAGTCGATACTTCAAACAATAAAGGACAGGGCAATCTGCTCTAAGAAATTATTTTTTTTACGAATTTCGGCGTAAATTTTATTAACTTACAGTATAGGCTTTTACCAAATTCATCATTAATCCACTTGTTCGCAGAAGGGATCTTGTGTTTCTTGGATTTCTTTTCCATCTTCTGGATGAAGATTCATAAATTGCGTCCTCTTTGGAACACTCCGCTTATGCACTTTATAATTGAAAACTGTCAAATACCTACACAGGCAGATCTGGAAAATGTTTTGCAGTCCCAAGTCGCAACGGGTGATTTTAATTTCAAGATACCTGTCTACTGATTTTATAGCACCTCAATAAAATGAGACGCTTACCCAAATTGGAAAACAAAGTTCTATTAACAATTAAAAGCGGCTTATATTAAAAATAGTTTGAAACTAGTTGGGGTTGTATTAATTTATGCATTTTCTAATCTGAATAAAAACGAATCTTTTAAAGCATAACAATATTTCTATTGTGTAAAAAGTGTAAAATTGAACGGAGCAAAAAGAAAAAAAAAATAGTTCCACATTCATACAGTATATGAACCGAGAAAAAACTACAAATTAAGTAAATTGTATCCGACGAAAATAAAAAATTGGATAGAATAGGTTTTTGTATATTTATAAATCAGAATAAAATAAAATCTACAACATAAAATGTACATAAAAATATTTATGCTAACTGTACCCTTGTATACCTGACGGTCACAATGACTCATAATCTCATTAAATTTCTGAGTAGGACTTCCTTCTCTGCCTTTGTGCTCACGCTTTTATGCAGGCAACTACAAGCAGATCCTTTGTTGAAGATCACTCAGAGCCTCAGTCACAAATTTTTTATGACGTCAAGTTATATGCATTTACATAAGGATGAAGTGAGACAGGTGTAGTTCTGCAAACTATATTCGAACGCATGTATTTGTTTTGCAATAATTGGGACAGTTTTTATCAGAGTAGGGAAAGGGGTAACTGTACCCTTGTATACCTGTCGCTCACAATTACTTACAATAGGTAGGTAGCGTCCTTTTCATCTATTTTTCGTATGCTCTCTTTCTAATGACTCCTTGAATAATCAAATACTGTTCTGTACTGTTTAAAGCTCTGGATATATTTTAAAAAATAACTTGCTTTCTGAAATTTCTATCGTTCTCCTTGGAGAAAAGCAATACCGCCATGGAAACTTTCTATATGATTCCTGTTTAGAAAAACGGTCATCGCAGGTCCAACCTCAAATCATGCTACTGACATTCAACTCAACTTTAGTCACGTCCGTGAATCTGGTCCTCCTGCTGTTTAAAAATTATATTCAATATATTCTTTCACCCTATAGTCCCGACATCACCGTAATTTTTCAGGCGTGCTATATGCACATAGGTTATGTCACATTTGGTGTGAAATCTCTCATTACGGGCAAATGTACGACATTTTTACTAGGTATACAAAAAGTTTCAAAATTTTCAAGCATCAATGCAGAAAATATGTTAATAAGTTGGAACCTGTCAGTCAACCTCAATAAATCAAATATAATTATCTTCAGAAAAGGACATGGGAGATACGCGAGTAATGAAAAGTGAAACTATCAAGGTCGAGAGGTAAAAGTGGTGAAGGAATTCAAATACCTGGGCGTGTTAATTTCGAGTATCCTTTGTATGCGAAAGCATGTCAAGCTTAAGCTTCAGAGGCCAAGACTGCCTTATGTGTTTCGTGGAAAAAATGTATTTCAAATAAAGCCATCCATCATTTAGCAAAATATAAACTGTTTCAAGCAGTTGCGAAATCAATAGTGTTATACTCGGCCCAAGTTTGGGGCTACAATGAGTATGAGGACGTGGAAAAATCTCTCCGTTACTTCTTAAAACGCGCTTTTGCTCTTCCTTCATCTACACCAAATTACCTGCTGCACATTGAAACGGGACTGCCACCTATGTTTGTTGACTCTCTTAAAATCCACTTTGACTACATCCTCAAGATACTGCAAATGAACCCCTCACGTTTAGTCAACAGGATCCTAAAATTTATAATTTCAAACCAACTCAACTGTGTGAAAACCTGGAAAAACCTTTTTAATTCTCTGGGTTATTCTATGAATCTAAATATAGAAGACTTGATAATTTTCAAAAAACAACTCTATTTACTGGTCTCTAAATTGGACTCAAAATTTCGGAAGGACTTCATCACTCAGGCCAAAGCATCCCAATATAGGGAATATTGTAGTAGATTAGAGTTCGATCTGGGAGAACTTAATTATTTTAACGATAAGCATCCTACCGAAATGATCGCAATGATACTAAGAGCACTGATACTTGCTTTGAATTATGTTCCGCACAGGCCTCGCCAAAGAGAAAATATCGCGGATTTCATAGGGTCTTGCCCCATTCTAAGAGAAACTTGTCGGAACATTTTCGGAAGAAGCAAATTGGAAGTTGAAGAAGTTTTACAAATTCTAAACGGTATGGTGGGGTGGGAGAAGCTCTACATAAAAAATAGACTAGCTTTGGAATATAGAAATAAAATTTTAACAGAAAGTTTTTGTCCACTTTATTTTTTTTGTTTTGTTAAGTAGTTTGACTTACTTTTTTTTTCTTTTTCTCATTTTCGCTCCTTCCTTTTTCTATTTTTTAAATTACTATAATAATTCTTTTCAATTCATAATCTGTTAATCTGACCAACGGTTTGTAAACCAGGACCAAACAAAAAGACTAGTAAATGTACTTTTGTAAACTGAGTTTAATCCAATAAAGTCTATTCTACTACTATTCTCGAGTTCCTCAAAGTATATACCTGAGCTTTGATTGATTGGGGTATAGACAACCGTGCTCCAGGTTAGGGCAGAAATAAGCGAAAATAGTACTAGGTACATGGTATGTAATTTAACGCAAAGGGAAAGACTAATTGTGAAAGAGAGAATAGATCAACGTTGGATCAAAAGTGTCTGGTGTGAGGTGTGTTTTGTGTACTACATATATTTTATATTTATTTATTAGATAATAAAAACCTAATTTTATTTATCAAATTTTAAGGATGGTATTTGGGTGCCATACTTAAACTGGTTTTATGGTCGTTGTCAAAATACAAACAATAAAAAGGAATGCCATAAATTTTGCTTTATATTTAATTTAAAAATGTTAAACGGTAGTTTTCCATATTCCAAAAATGGATTATTATGATTCCGCTTATCCAAATTAACCCATTTTTTGCCCTTGCAAGAATTGTTTATTTGACATAACACATAACCCTTTCAGGTATATCACAGGTAGCCACACACATTCTTTTATTTTAACACGCCCTTAATTATCCTTTAGCGGAATTGGATGTCATAAACTTTGATTACTTATAAGTATTAAAAATTGTACCTGTAATATAACCATAAAGACACAATATGGATATAAATATTCACAAAAGCGCACACTGAGAGCAGTTTAAAATTATCCTTTGAGGACTACGTTTCAAAAGTAAAATCACACAAACTAAATATTAAAATGACTGGCGGAAGTAAATCAGTTACGTACCGCGTATTCCTTTACCGAGAAGCATTGCGGCATTCACAAACAAACACATTGAGGTTGTACAAAGCCAAATATATGCTCACCAAGGATCTCGTAGAAACTACATTGGACAATATTGACAACTATAGTGAAGAGGAGTGCGGCTATTTAATTGGCTACAAGAAAGAGCTGCGGAAGAAAATCACCGGGAAATCTTAAGGCGACGATGAAGGCGAGGACATTTGCGATGAAGAGGAGCAGTAGATGGTGAAATTATTTTCATTTTTTAATAACTTTTACTTTAGAATGTGATATTTTGTATATCCTAAGTTCTACTTATTGTAAATAAACGAATAAAGTATTTGGAATATTTCCTATAGGAAAAAAATTATGTTATTTAATTTCCTCGGGCCTTGCCGGACCTTCACACAAAAAACTGTAGGTCACAATGGTTAATTTTTTATGGAAAATTTCGCCATTGTGAGCTCGTGAAATCTAACCAGGACACTAAATATTATTATTAGTTCCAAAAAGATGGGAGATGGGTGTATGGGATAAGCATTCCATTAATAATCTTGATCAGGAATTCAGATTATGCTTCCGTGTACGAAATTTTTGTATAATGTTTTTGAAAAGCAGGACTTACCGCGTATGTTTTTTGTCACTGTTTTTTTTTTAAACTTTCTGACTCGCCTGCGCCACGTAGACCTAAAAGTTCTATTGTGCCATAGGGGCACAATATTGTAGAGTCTCTCTACTTTCCTAGCAGATGATTTCTTCATCTCTACGGGGCTCAGGAACTCCCTGTAGAATATAGTTCTTCTGATTCCGCATAAGGCTGGACACTCATATATTATGTGTTCAGCAGTTTCGTCCTCTTCAAGGCACAAACGACAAAGTGAAGAGTCGACTAAATTTATTTTATTTAAGTTAGGTTTTTAATATCATATCTCATTTTCATTTTTGGCGTAATTTCAGGAAGCACTTTTTATTATCTGGGCCACGCACCAGGTTTGTTTTTTTACTTTTGTAGTAAGAATTGAAAAGTATGTCAAAATGGCAGTGGTGGGGATAAATCCTCCCTCAAAGAGAGAAAAAAAGTTAGGGAACGCTTTTGGTGTAATGGTATTATAATTCCTAAATTGCAGTGGTAAAAAGAAGTCTTATAAAAATCTACTACATTTATGAATTCTCCGCTTAGCACTAATGCAAAATCGTGCATTTGTGAACTCTCTGCTTAGCACATTTTGCGCAATATTGCTTTTATGAAAAGACTCTATGTCTAAGTCTATGCTAGTAAAGCGAATTTTTGTGTCGTTTTTATGATCAGGGGACATATTCCGTTTAACAATAATCGTAGGGACGATATCGTTTTTGAAAATTTGATGAACATAAGAAGTTCCGTTCTGCCCGAATTTGTTTCACTATCGGCAGCCCGTAGGTCCATATTGGTTTTAGAACTTGCTTGTATAGCAATAACTTATTGTAGTTGGACAGGGATGAGTATCTCCCAATAAGCCAATACATATTACTGTGTCGCATGTTCAACTCATCTTTTTTTTTCTTAACGTGCGCTTTCCAACGCAGTTTAGCGTCTAGAGTCATGCCTAGATATTTAGCTGTGTTAGAAAATTCTACTACATTGTTGTTAATGTAGACTGGAATGTGTGGTACGTTTTCATACGTAAAATTAATATGGACTGACTTAAGGTCATTTAATCTAATCTGCCATTTCTTAGTACATTCTGAAATATTGTTTATTGCCGTCTGAAGCTTTTTAGTTGCTATTTCGACAGTTGCTCCCACAGCAAGGACGGCTGTGTCATCTGCAAAAGTAGCTATGGTGGTTTCTTCACTTGCAGGCAAATCGCTAGTGAAGAGTAGGTTAAAACTGGACCTAGCACACTCCCTTGCGGTACACCAGCTTTAATCCCTCTTAATGTTTAGCACTCTGTATCTTGCTTAATTCTGAAGAGTCGATCTGATATATAAGACTCCAGAATGGTCGAATACTGCTGCGGCAGTTGCTTTTGTAGTTTGTGTATCAGTCCTTTGTGACAGACTTTATCGAAAGCTTGTGCTATATCAATAAATACTGTAGAGCACACATTTTGCTCTTCAAATGCTTTTTCGATTTTATCTGTGATTCTATGCACCTGATCAATTGTAGAGTGCTTGTTTCTAAACCCAAATTGATGATTTGGAAGTAGCGATTGATGAAAATCAATAATTTTTTGCAGACGTTTTGCCAGCATTTTTTCGAATAGCTTGGACAACATTGGTAGTATCGATATTGGGCGATATGAGGTTACTTCGCTAGGTGGTTTACCTGGTTTTGGTATCATTATTACCTCCGCGACCTTCCACATACTTGGCACACATCTTAATTTAAATGTAGCATTTATAATCTGCGCTAGTTTTTTTTAAACCTTTTCGAGGAAATTGTTTTAAAATTTCCCCTGTGATTAAATCGAACCCTGGGGCTTTTTTTATGTTTATGCCTTCTTTCATTTCTTTGGCAAGTTCTTTAGCTGTTACCGGCCCAATAGGTCTGTCTTCTTCGCACGTTTCTTCGTTTCCTTGATAATCTTTATCTTCATAAGGTTTGAAGACGTTCTCAAGGTACTCTGCAAAAGTATTTGCTTTTTCTTGACTGCTTTTTGCCCAATTACCTTCTCTGGTTTTTACTGGCGGAGTGTGAGCTATTGGCCTGTTCATTTTCTTTGTTGCCATCCAGAGCGAGTAGTCGTTTTTAAACGTTTTTAAAGACTCGTTATTAAATTCTCTTATAGATTTTCTGAGCTTATTATTTAAGTTGTTCAGTGTGGTTTTGTCGCTTGGCGCCTTTGTCTGTTGCCAGCGTTTTCTAGCTTTCCTCTTTTCTGTAATAATTTCACATATTTCACGAGGATAAGAGCTTTGTTTAATCTTGTTTGTTCTTTGGGGAGTTGCAGCCCATGCAGCTTTTTGTATATCCAGTGTAAATATTTGCACTGCTTCTTCTAGTTGATCTTCTGTTTGAATAGCTGACGATAGTTGGATACATTCTTCCAACTTCTGCCTAAAGTGGTTCCAATCAGTCAGTCTATTAACTAGTTTAGGGCTATGTTCTTTTATTATTATTTTATCGCCAAGTGTAAGAAGTATTGAGGAATGATCTGATTGAAGATCAGAGCCTTCTTCTATATTTATTTTATTTGAAGATATATTTTTGGATATAAAGAAGTCTACAAGATCTGGGGTTTTATTCCTATCTGTAGGCCAGTAGGTAGGTTTCAAATGAATATCGAGTCTGACAATGGAATGTGATTGGTAATGCATGGGTATTTCGAATATTCGCCACATTGCTTCTTCGCGACGTAACAAATAATGAACTCTATTTCTTTCCCTCTCACGCCTACCCGTCAAAGTTCTTTGCCGAGGCATATCTACCTAATATTCCATCGAAAAAAAAGAAATCAATAAATAAGCATTCACAATAAATAAACTCTTATAAATTGTATAAAAAAAAGAAATCAAAATGACTTACCAAAGAATAGGTTATAATTGGCCAAAACCAGGATCAGAGCACAGTGAAACCACAATTATTGTAGGATGGCTTTCTAAAAATTCGTGTAGGATACAACCGACTTCGAATGGCCGGAAGCCAAATCAGACTAATGCAACCACACCTGCGCATAACTTCTCTCCCTCATTCGCTTAACACAAACGAAAACGACACACATTCATCCGCCACGCCCCCACACGCCAAACACTTTCGTTTCGGTGAGGTGGCTCAGTGGCTGCTCTATGGATAGTGCTACACTATACAAATAAGGTCAATAATAATAGCAACGCACAACGCAACCACAGAAAATACAATTTTGTAGAATTTTCGTACAACTATGATTACCTATCACTTACAAGAGACAGAGTAGGTATACGTATCCAATCCAATCACCAATACGCGTGCGCATATTCCCTTCTCTTCTTAATTCGCTTAACGCACACCATTCACCCCTCACTATGTTACAGCTACATTAGAGTTATACGCATACGCAATAGAAACGATCTCTGTGTATGATTCTCTTTTCTTAATTTCTGATTCATACAATAGAAGGAGACAGTCACAGGACTTCGACTGAGCGAAAGAAAAATGTGACTTATCCAATTACCCATACCCACCCCTGCGCATATACTTTTCTCTCTTTCTTTGCTTCACTCCCATCATTCAAACGTGACACTCGCCGCACAGATAGCTAAGCTAGGTATGTTTACAATGTTGTTGTTGTAACCAAGGTAATTTAAAAACATTATTTTACCTATTTTGCAATAACTTTTTTGAAATCATAATTCTTTTCGACCGATCTATGTAGGGTAAATATGTTCTGAAAGAAATTGGGTCGGCGATTAATATAGTGGATTGCGGACTACGGATGTACACACGAACCGCGATAAATACCTTTAGTGGAACAATAACCGAGCGCATGTAGTGCCAGGATGTTCTGGAACGTTTTTTTTACTCATCACTGAGTTTACAGCCCGAAACAAAGATGGATTTTATTTTGTTTGAATGTAGTTGTGGATGGAAAGGATTAAGCCACCATTTGTGTTGTAAAACTTTACGCGACCCTTTTCTTTAGTAGGTAACATAAATGCTGTGTATTCAAATTACTGGTATTTTTTAATTTGAAAAACTTGCAAATGATCGGTAATTAACGTTGAAAGTGGGTGTAACTGGGATTATTAGGATTACGTTTTAAATCGGTAGGTAGGACACACAATACATATATATATATTTTGATTTATGACAGCATGCGTGCAACACTTGCCACCTTCAGGTACATGGTAATTGGGTCCTTGTAACTGTGTGTGGTGGGACCCAAAATCAAAGATATCACCGCAGGTAAAAGATATGCTCTATATAAATAGTGTGCAAATTTCTCTCTGCGAATTAGTTTGCAATTGTCCTTTGACTCTAATAGATCTACTTAAAGTTAATAATTCAAATGGAAGGAGTCAAGAAACCAACAGTTCCTTATTGGCGGTTCCTTTACTTGGAAGAACTTCGCGTTCGCAGGCGTGTTATAGAAGACAGAGAATACAAATACCATATTAAGTATTGCTTAACAGATGAGTTGGTTCACACAAACTTTATCCACACCAAGCATTTTACACCAATTGAAATCGGCAACATGCAGGACAGTGTAATCTACAAGAAGAAACTCAGACAGAAGATTGCAAAAATCAGACAGGAAGAGCAACAAAAAATGTTGGAAAAACTAATGGAACAAGAAAACGATGGGCACGCAACAACCAATGAATGAAATCTGTAATCATAGTTTTAAGAAAAATACTTGTATATAATAATTTATGTCATTTTTTAGCATTACCTTAGAAAAGTAAAGTGGGGCTTTCAGCACAAATCGTTTGTGTGTGCTGGTCAAAACCCCTAACAGGGAAAAACCAAAAATGTCTTCCCATCGGGGTATTCAACTGTCAACTTAAATTGTATATAATATAAGGATAAACTCAAATTGACTGTGTTTCTAAGAATACTCCCGATGGGAGTCCGCCTTAATTTAGTTTATTTGTTCAAAAAATTGTAATGTAATATATAATAAAACCACCATTAAAATTACTTTAAATTAATAACAAATTTTTTTTAAACGAAAATCCACTTCGACGGATATTTCTTAAGCACCTAGAAAATTGTTCATTTGTTCTGTGATAGGAACATTAAAAAACAATCGGTTTCTAAGCATCCTCGAATCGCTTGCTCTGCTCGAAAGCTTTGGAGAAGTCTGTATCAAATTAATACTTTTTCTCAGGTACATTTAATATGTGATTTAAAAAAATTGTAAGGTTTGTGCTAGTAGCAACAAAATTATGGAAAAAAACTTAAAAAACTTTTAAGAGATTAGTTAATCTGGCATAAATCAGTTTTTCGAAAAAAGTTAGAAATTTCCTGTCTACTTCCCGATTTATGAATTGTAACAATAGAAAACTAGTTGGTACTCGCGGCTTTGTCTGCGTAGAATTCGAACTTCGAGTAACTAATTAAAATATTTATAACAACAATAGCGCCACTTATCGGCTCCCCACGATCGTGGGGTTCTCCGACCGTCAACCTCGGGACCTCTAGCTAACCTCCAAGTAGATCCTGGTTGCTGCGTTTGACCGATTGTCAAACGGATGCGAAAAATTCGACGAAAAGATTAACCAGCAGAAACTTTGTGGTTATGACAACGAATAGCGAGTTGGCGAATAAAAAATGCGGATATTTTCCGCTAAGGGTTTTCAACAAGAATAATAAAAGCTTTATTTCATGGTTGGTTTATATAGAAGATGAAATAACAGGTTTTCTTTTACTTGACAGAGACATTACGTTATTTTTAAATGTTTAAATTATGTGGCGAAGAGGCAAATACAAAAAATATGGTGAATGGTATAATTTAAGGCGCCAGATTCAAATAAACAATTTCAATCTAACTTAAGAATTAGGATGATGAAGATCAGGATGATGACAATGACGGTGATGAAGATTACCTAAAAACTATCCTTTCAACCAATCAGCTCTAAACATTTAAATTGATTGGTAAAATACGCGGCAAATGTATTTATTTCTTACCAAAAGTATAAATACCTATACTGAATTTTATTATCCCTATCTTGAGAAATAATTGGTTCGTCATTTGAACTTCCATTCCCTACTTCATCCCCTTCACGTTATATTTTCGCGACAAAAAGTAGCCTATGCCATTCTGATTTCTGAGAGGTTCCATCTATCCCTATACCAAAATTCATAAAAATTTGTTTTGCTGTCGTTAAAAGGTAACATTCTTACTTTCGCATTTATAATATTAGGATTACTTCAAGGCTACCTCGAATTTTCAGTGCAAAAATGACAACTGGCAAAAAAACTATATCTTTAAATAACAAAGTGATGCCAAATTTGTTAAAAGGTGACTATCGCAAAAGTGATTATTACCTTACGGAATTCCACCCCTTGCCTGATAGGTAATACACACACAAAATTAAGTTAAGTGGATCCCAAATATTTTGTTCATAAACTAAGTACCTATTAAGTAAGAAGATATGCAAAAACCATTTTTTTATACAACAAACAGCTTTCAAATTTGTTTCCGATTTCATTCCACTTACTGGAAGTGAACGCTAGAATTAATTTTAAGGAATGACAGATAGTGTTCGGAAAATGGACAGAGTTTGAAGGTGGAAACACATTCTTTAAGGCCGAGGTTACAAATAATTTTTCTTTTCATTTTTTAAGAATGTTTAAAATTAAAAAAATATAAAAAAACTATAAGCATATTTAAATTAAAAAAAAAATCTTTTGAAACCTTTTTGAAAAAAGCAGGCCTTAAAGCCTTAACTAATAAAATAATGCATAAAAGGCATTAAAAAGACTTAGTGGGCATTTTTTGTAGGAGTGGTTTATAATAATGAATAAAAAAACACTTAATTTAAGAACATTTCCTACGCAAAAATATATTTCCTAACGATTCAAAAAATACACTCATAATTGTTCAAGTTTTCACTTCTGTCGGCACTCCCAGAATGCCACTGTTTTTTTTTTTTTGATTTTGGTTCAATTCGATACATTTTTCAATTTAAATTCTGCACAATCTCCCTTTTTTCAAATATTGTATTTTTTTTTTTCAAACAAATTTTTAATTATTTTTAAACTATTGTAACTATTGCTCATTCTGAATAGGTGTTCATGGGTGGGAACCCATTCTTCTACTGTACTGCACATGTACGGTCCGACTCACAGTCACAGTTACTGTCGATATAAATTATGAATACGGTCGTTGGATTTAGAAAAAAAACTATATTCGAACGGAGACACTGAACAAAACGAAAGTTTCCCAATTTTAAAAATTGAACGACACTCGATTCGAATAATTCACCAAGCGCAGACATTTTTTTGCACGATGACAAGTAGTGATAGTGATGGACAATTTTTACTCCTAGAGGAAAACTTAACTCCATACCGAACACAACCATAGAACCGCATGCCGCATTTAAAATACAAAATCTTCCCATCTCCACAATGACGCACTTATTTCATAGTTATCCATTCTTGACTGACAGTTTATATTTTTAATTATTAAAAATGCCAATTGTAGAGCTCCAGGAGATGAGTTCGTATTCTGTTTGGAGAACTGGCATATACTTAGTTTTCAATAAAACTGAAATTTTTGCAAATTGTCTTACAGCAAATTTTACGGCCATATTATTCACTCCCTTTAATCCGGGTTAAAGGTTACATTCGGGTTTAAGTGAGTTTAACCCAAAAACTAAACCCAAGTCCATAATATTCACTCGTTAAACTCAAACATAAACCAATTTTTTTGAACTTGACAGCATTTAATCCGATTGGATTTAAACGCAATCCGGAGACCGGTACTTTAACTCGGGTTAAAACTCAATTTCATAATATTGACATTTCTTCACTCACAAGAAATAACGAAAGTAGAAAAGTCGAATAGAAAAAAATGGCAAGAAACTAAAAAAGACTTCATTCGTGAAATGGACGAAATTAATGTTGATGTCTTCGTCGTCAGAAGACGAATTTGTCTTCGAAGAGCTGGTAAAACAGAAGCTGATGGTAAATTGACGTCGTCCTTGTCGTCAAATATATTGATTGCACAAGCGGGCTTGCGAAAATATTTCGTGCTGAAAAAGAGTCATTTTGGAGGCTACATTCGATGATTCGATAGAAATTTCGCATAATTAATGCACCTTAAAATATAACTGGCCGACAAATAATTGAAATCAATTTCCAAGTGACAAACAAAAAAAAGTCATTATTTGTGAAATCTGACATTACGTGGGTTTAAAACGGATTAAAAACGGTTTAAAGTGTTTTAAATCCGCATTTAAATCCATTTTTAATCCAGCCTGTTTAATGCGTGTTTTTCAGTGAATAATATGGATATAGGTTTAAATTATCGGGTTTAAAAATTGCGGATTAATGATCGGGTGTAAAATTAACTTTAACTTTAACCCGCAGTGAATAATATCGCCGTTAAAATACAAACACAAGTGTGTTTGATTTTTTTGGCATACCTAGCATACCTTTTCCTAGAATATTATTTAAGCCAAAGCGTAATTTTAAAATTTTAAATTTACTACATATTTATATGTGAAAATGGAAGAACAATTTTATTTTAGGTATTCATTTTATTGCGGTTCACTTTTTTTTGCACACAAACACAAATAATAGTTTTTTTTTATTACTAATAGTGCAATATATCTCATCAGTGATAACCCACGACGTTTCGTCGCATTTTATCGCTACTTTCAATTACAGGTAGAAACCACCCATTTTATTTTACCAGTTAATTAACGAGGGGGAAAACCAGTAGAAAAAATAACGGCACCTTTTTGTGGTAGAAACTATCTAATCCTTTCTAGGAAATTGACTAACCCTTTAAGTATATAGGGTAACATTCAGACCGTCACCTTAATGCGTTAATCTTTCTTTTATAACTTTTAGCTGTTAACACTGTGACAGCAACAGCGCCATCTACCTGGAAATGCGATTGTTCGAAAAATCGTCGATCGTTGATGGAATAAACAAAATGGTTTAGGATATTATTTTATTTAGTAAGCTGTTTTTTGCACTTGGTATTTTTGTCAGCAGATGGCAGGAGATTGTCCCTTCTTACAGCAAGGGAGAATTTCGTCGCCACTTTCGTATGCAAAAATCTTAGTGGACGATTTGAACAATCCGCAATACTAATAATTGTGCTATTGTGATTAAGAAGAGTCCCTCCAGGTCGTAGTAAGTAATCTTCCATTCGTTGCTGTACAAGTTTATATTCTCGAGTTCCTCAAAGCTGAGCTTTGATTGACAACCGTGCCCGAGGTTAGGGCGAAAATAGTACTAGGAGATCCATGGTCTGTAATTTAACGCAAACGGAAAGACTAATTGTGAAAGAGAGAATAGATCAACAGACCATAAGTGTCTGGTGTGAGGTGTGTTTTGTGAGGAAGAAAAAACGTTTTCTTTATTTTTTTTTTAATATATATATTTATTTTTTAAATACTAAAAATCTAATTCTGTTTATCAAAGAATTTTTCTTCGTTTTCCCACATGATCAGCGCTTCTATGTGGTCATCGTAGTCGAAGAAGTCGTTTGAATTGTCTTCGAATCTACGGATATGGGTATCAGGTTCCCATACTAGGGTGTCTGCAGAACCGTTTGAAATTTGGTCATCGTCGGGGATGATCATTCTTAAAGGGTTGTTCCAACGTGAGATTAGCTGGCGTTTCAATATATATGTTGGGGAGCAATCCAAGATGAAATTTTCTTCCCGTAGTCCGAATCCAACTCGATCTCCAAACGCTAACTTACGTGATTTCGAACCCTTGATTCTTTCGCCATTTAGGAAGGTGTCAAAGAATGGTCCGTTCGTTAGAGTCACACATTTTTCGTCTACGCTTATCTCGATAGTCGCGTGAGTGTGTGAAACAAATCCTGAGGGGATAGCCAATCGGTTTGGGTCGGTTGAAGACGAGTGAATGTTGGTTTGGTACGAATTACCAATTATGGTTGACCCGATCCGAAGAGGAATTTCAAATCCAGATACTATGTTAAATAGTAGCCAGCTGGAGTTGGGGATGTAATTAATGATTTCGGTTTCCATTATCTTATTTGAAGTTATTCTGCTGCTGTTATATAGCAATTCCTAGCTTTTTTTTAAATGAATTCGTTCTACTTTTCGATAGAATATTTCGCGGCCACTGGTTTTTCAAAACTGATCCTCCAAGTGAAATGCTCACGCTTTTATGCAGGCAACTACAAGCAGATCCTTTGTTGAAGATCACTCAGAGCCTCAGTCACAAATTTTTTATGACGTCAAGTTATATGCATTTACCTAAGGATGAAGTGAGACAAGTGTAGTTCTGCAAACTATATTCGAACGCATGTATTTGTTTTGCAATAATTGGGACAGTTTTTATCAGCGTAGGGAAAGGGGAAACTGTACCCTTGTATACCTGTCGCTCACAATTACTTACAATAGGTAGGTAGCGTCCTTTTCATCTATTTTTCGTATGCTCTCTTTCTAATGACTCCTTAAATAATCAAATTCTGTTCTGTACTGTTTAAAGCTCTGGATATGGGTCAGACGCTTCTGGGTTTAAATGACTAGGTACCGCGGAGTACTCGTTACCTCTCTCTTGCTCTCTCTCAAGATAAGAGAAGTACCCTTGCGGGGATTAATTGATTACTTGTAAGGATTCAAAATTCTACCTGTAATATAACCATAAAGACACAATATGGATATAAATATTCACAAAAGCGCACACTGAGAGCAGTTTAAAATTATCCTTTGAGGACTACGTTTCAAAAGTAAAATCACACAAACTAAATATTAAAATGACTGGCGGAAGTAAATCAGTTACGTACCGCGTATTCCTTTACCGAGAAGCATTGCGGCATTCACAAACAAACACATTGAGGTTGTACAAAGCCAAATATATGCTCACCAAGGATCTCGTAGAAACTACATTGGACAATATTGACAATTATAGTGAAGAGGAGTGCGGCTATTTAATTGGCTACAAGAAAGAGCTGCGGAAGAAAATCACCGGGAAATCTTAAGGCGACGATGAAGGCGAGGACATTTGCGATGAAGAGGAGCAGTAGATGGTGAAATTATTTTCATTTTTTAATAACTTTTACTTTAGAATGTGATATTTTGTATATCCTAAGTTCTACTTATTGTAAATAAACGAATAAAGTATTTGGAATATTTCCTATAGGAAAAAAATTATGTTATTTAATTTCCTCGGGCCTTGCCGGACCTTCACACAAAAAACTGTAGGTCACAATGGTTAATTTTTTAGGGAAAATTTCGCCATTGTGAGGTCGTGAAATCTAACCAGGACTCTAAATATTATTATTATAGTCGACAAAGTGAAGAGTCGACTAAATTTATTTTATTTAAGTTAGGTTTTTAATATCATATCTATGTAATTAGGTTTAAAATTTTGGTGGCATCTTTTCTGAAAAGCTGTATAGCACTCTTGGCCTGTCTTAGAGCTGTGATATTTTCCCAATATGAAATGCATTTTGTACGTTCCCATCTTTTGATGGCGACATTTATAGACGATTTGGGAGTCAGGCAGAAGGGTGCAGGTCCTGTGAAGGGGGTTTCAGAGCCCGTTCTAGCCAGTTCGTCGGCTTTCTCGTTACCCTCAAAACCCTCATGGCCAGGAATCTACCATAATATTATTTTATTCTTAAGGCCAAGCGTTTGAAGTTCGTCGAAACAGTTTAGTACTGATTTGGAGTCAATGATAGGCGAGCTGAGGGCGTTTAGAGCTGCTTGAGTGTCAGTCAATATATACCAATGTCATCAGCCTGGAACACGCTTGGGCTAAGCCCCATTGGTATTGAGACATTTTGGTTAGGTCCGTCGAAACCAGCTCCCACTCCTGTTTCCATCTTGGAGCCGTCTGTATACAACTTTATGCCAATTTGGCCATGCTCCTCGACTAGGGATTTCCGTAGTGAACCGTCGCATAAAGTTATTGGAAGGCGGTCTGTTATCGCGCAGATCATTTCAAGTACTGAAATTTCAGAGAACAAATCAAATAGATCAGGATTAATTTTTTTATTTGGATCAAACTTGCCGAAGAGCGAATTGCCACTTTATTTATCTATATGTGGAGAGGTGTTAGTCCTACGGCTTCTATAGCCGTAGCAGTACAGGAACATGGCTCCTGATATACCGAGATATGCAAGTCGTTGTACCTTTTTAAATTTTGGCAATGGGTATCTCTTGTTTTATTTTTGACCACCATACTAAAGAAGCGTACGTTATGACGGGCCTGATCATCATTGTGTAAATACCTCCATTGATTATCGTGGGAGAGATTCCCCATGTTTTACATGCGACTTCTTGCCCATACAGCGTTTGTTGCTTTAGTTATTTTGTTATTTGGGATTAGGCCCAGGTATTTGACTTCGTTGGAGTACTCAATGCACCACCTTCCTAGTTTTATATTTTCATTCCAAAAAATCCGTTCATTATTCCAGGGTTTCACAATAACCTAATCTAAAGTATGTTCTGAGCTTACAACTTTACAACTCTAACATTTAAGCTTTTGCAAATATGTATACAGGCTCAATCTTAATTTTGTAACGATTTTTTTGAGTTGTTTACCAACAGTCGTCTCAACTTCACCTTTGAAAATGGAATGCAAACTTCGATAATTTGATTTTAACATGTTTTCTCATTCTTTAAGTTAGCCTTAGTCGATACTTCAAACAATAAAGGACAGGGCAATCTGCTCTAAGAAATTATTTTTTTTACGAATTTCGGCGTAAATTTTATTAACTTACAGTATAGGCTTTTACCAAATTCATAATTAATCCACTTGTTCGCAGAAGGGATCTTGTGTTTCTTGGATTTCTTTTCCATCTTCTGGATGAAGATTCATAAATTGCGTCCTCTTTGGAACACTCCGCTTATGCACTTTATAATTGAAAACTGTCAAATACCTACACAGGCAGATCTGGAAAATGTTTTGCAGTCCCAAGTCGCAACGGGTGATTTTAATTTCAAGATACCTGTCTACTGATTTTATAGCACCTCAATAAAATGAGACGCTTACCCAAATTGGAAAACAAAGTTCTATTAACAATTAAAAGCGGCTTATATTAAAAATAGTTTGAAACTAGTTGGGGTTGTATTAATTTATGCATTTTCTAATCTGAATAAAAACGAATCTTTTAAAGCATAACAATATTTCTATTGTGTAAAAAGTGTAAAATTGAACGGAGCAAAAAGAAAAAAAAAATAGTTCCACATTCATACAGTATATGAACCGAGAAAAAACTACAAATTAAGTAAATTGTATCCGACGAAAATAAAAAATTGGATAGAATAGGTTTTTGTATATTTATAAATCAGAATAAAATAAAATCTACAACATAAAATGTACATAAAAATATTTATGCTAACTGTACCCTTGTATACCTGACGGTCACAATGACTCATAATCTCATTAAATTTCTGAGTAGGACTTCCTTCTCTGCCTTAGTGCTCACGCTTTTATGCAGGCAACTACAAGCAGATCCTTTGTTGAAGATCACTCAGAGCCTCACTCATAAATTTTTTATGACGTCAAGTTATATGCATTTACCTAAGGATGAAGTGAGACAGGTGTAGTTCTGCAAACTGTATTCGAACGCATGTATTTGTTTTGCAATAATTGGGACAGCTTTTATCAGAGTAGGGACTCAGAGCCTCAGTCATAAATTTTTTATGACGTCAAGTTATATGCATTTACATAAGGATGAAGTGAGACAAGTGTAGTTCTGCAAACTATATTCGAACGCATGTATTTGTTTTGCAATAATTGGGACAGCTTTTATCAGAGTAGGGAAAGTGCTAACTGTACCTGGAGTAATATCACCAACTTTGACAAGGACGAGCTCAACAATTTCTTGAACACCGCCCAGTACAATCAGCAGCTGAAAGAAAACATTGAAGCGAAGAAGAATCACTGCTCCCGAAAACAAGTCACAAGCAAAAAATTAGACAAATGAAATACTTTTAATAGCAGTTATAGTCTTAAGAAAACCTATTTCATGTATTAATGAAATTTTAAACTGATCTATTTACGGAACGAAATTTTAAAAATATAAAAATTTACTCCAAATATACGAAAATAATTAAATTTTTCATGTAGACGAACTATTTTTTATTTTTAAGATATTCTCTTAAGGAACAATTTGAACCCACCATGGTACATTTCATATTTCATAGGCCTAGCCTATAAAGCCTAGCCTGTGTATATGCTTCGAAAGGTCTGTTGTGAGCCAGGGTCGAGCCACAGGGGCAGCTTCGGTACAGGTGAGGAGGGCGCGGCAAGCTAGTGGTTGCTCGGCTCAGCTCGTCGGACGGGGGTGTTCTTGCCCCCTTACCACATACCACCAGCTCAACAAACATTTTATTCCATGCCATATGCAAAGAAAAGAGAAAAAAATTAAGAAAGCTACTCGACTTTGACCTCGGACAGTTAATCTGAAAAATAGCACAGGAAAATAAAGAATGTCCAAGGACCTCTGCCAATACCTCAAGGAAAGAACGGAAGAGACACCGCGAAACTAACCTATCTAGCCTAATCTATATCTAAACTAACCTAAGAGAATGAACTAAACCCTAAACTACACCTACTATAACTTAAATCTAACCTATCTACTTTTACCCCAAACGCAACTTGTCCCTCCGTAGTCTCCTGAAGGTAGAGGTTCGTCATGACCTCGAAACGCGCCAGATGTTAATGGCAAGGGCTGGCCGTAGATATATCCAAAAGCTATCGCTCTCTGGCCGAAATTGTGAGAGATAGCCCCTTAATAACCCCCCAGTCACAACACTAGAATGGCCGAAAAACAACGCTGAAAAGCGTCATGTCGGGTCGTCAGTCGCGTATTGTCATTGTCGATTTACCAAAAGGATGGCCTTCCCAAATATCAACACACCGTGAGCTATTAAACCTAGCCACTCATATTGAAAAGCATCTAAACTACTTGAAAATATTTAGAACACATTGGGCAAATAGTGCCACTTTTATTTAAAAGTAAAAAAAAATCAAATTTAAAGGAAAACTTAAAAATATAACTTACAATTCTAAAATCCAAAATTCAAAAAAAAATATCGAAACTAAAATTACTCACGGTTTTTCACGTCCCCCGTTGTTCTGGCGCCAGCACAAGAAGTTTCGTTTGTTTGTAAGTTGGCTTAAAACTACCTATTTTCTATTTCACTAACCGCACACAAAACTAAAATATTAAAAGCAGGTAGATACAAAAAAAAAGGAATAAAAACTACGTTAAGAAAAAAGAAAAAAAAACTGCATTCAAAAAAAATCATAAATTTAATTAGCACTACTGTGGCACTTCACAAAAAAAATCACTACTGATAGTGCTGCAGATCCTCGTTATAAGCAATGATTTTTCAATTCTCTGAAGATAATTTTTTTCCTCGTCACTGTATGACACAAAAAAATGTATTCGTCCAGCTGACTTTCAAAAGGGCATCGACCGCTTGTTCTCAATCAAAGAATATTGTGAAGGCCTGCCGGCAAACCAATTTTGCATTTGCGGTGCATTTGTCTTTGACCCTGTCTTTCTTTTTCCTTTTCTTTTTATTATTTCCCCTTCGATTACTCAAAATTGGTTTACTTTTCTTGGAATGAGAGCGGGGGGTCTCTTAATTCCTGATCGTCAAGTCGTATAAGTCTTGTTCTCCTATCTCCTATGTTATTACCTACATAAAGTAACGATACTAACATAGAGAAAATAACGTAACTTACAAAAAAAAACTTTCAACTACATCTTTACGATCACCCACTAACCTGGAACACAATGGAATGGAACGAAGAAAAACTTAACGACGGAGAAATGATTGACAAGACAAAACGTCAAAAATCAAACCGGGAAGTGCAACAGACGGGCGTAAACATTGTAAAAAAAAATTATTTTATTTTACTTTTTCCGATTAATATATATTCTTTTATTTTCAGGTTTTCTAATTTCATTGCACAGGTGAGTTTATCCTTCTTTCACTGGGGCTTGTCCTCTCAACGCGCATTGGATATGCGGTTGAGCGGCCAAACTCCAATGTAAGAGTTTGTTTACATTTTTTTTTCTAATTCCTTTTTTCGTCCCTCACAGGTACTACATCAAATATATTTGGTAAATATTTGAATGTGTGGATTACCTAATAAATTTATTTTTGTGTCTTTAGGTATGGCTCCGTAACAGGTCTTACTGAAGTTATTATCGAAACAATTAATTCGAAATGGACCAACTTCGGTTAAGGAAGACTATGGAAGGTCTATCAAAGCTGTTGCCTACAGAAATTACAAATAGGTTCCGAAGTCAAATTGTTACTTGGGCAAACCAATGACCGTTGCCGATAGTTAAAATTGTAATTTGAACAACAATGAGCAGAGTTTAAAGCAGAACATTTTTAAAGGGTTCGGATATGTATCCGTAACCTAGGCGCATGGCTAAATTCGAGCTACCACAAAAATGCAGTTCCTATGCAAGAGTTTATAAACGGTCGGTGGAAATCAGTAAGCCTACTCTAAAAATATATTTGTTGGTGCGATAGTGCGTAGAGACTCAGGGCTTAGCCGCCTCGCGCCGATCACTTTTTTTTGTTTTTCTATTTGTGAATTTAAATACAACTGTAGGGGAGACCGGGGCTAGTTGACCCAAAATTTACATTTATTTCTTTTTCTCTTGAACTAAGACTGATATCAAGACAGTTCAAATATCATTAAAAAAAGCATCCTTTGGTCTTCATGAGCAAAGTTACTCAATCAAAAAAAAAACAACATGAGGGCAATTTTTTCTTAATTTTTCTAGAGCACCTCGATTGTGTCAACTAACCCCGGTACCGGGGTAAGTTGACTTACGTTATGGGGTAAGTTGACCCACGCCGTGCGAAACTGAATTCTTACAAAAAATTTAAAGATTAAGATCAATTTATTTGTTTTAGTTTATTTTTTTATTTTTTTGTAATAACATAAATGAATTCTGTACCTACTTAGCAAACAAGTATCACCAGATAGGAACAATTTTTATTATTAGGCAATATTAGGCACTTATGTAGGTTATGTTAACAAAAAACAAAACCACTTCTTGTGGTGGAAACAAAAAGGCACTTAATGGCCATTAACTAAAATAAGGCAAAGTTATTAAATTAAAGAGGTGCATACGTCTAGTGCTTAGGAAAAATCTATGATTTTAAATTAAGCAAAATAAATAAATTAAAAGCCACTTCCTGTGGTAAAACAAAAAACAAAAATATCACGTTATATTCTTAGTCACTAATTAAGCAAAACAAAAATTTTAGAGGCACTTTCAGTGCATAGGAAAAAGTCAAATAATAAACGCACTAAATGACTTAAAATTAAACAAAATAAATAAATTAAAACCCACTTCTTGTGGTAAAATAAATATTACCTACTTAGTCACTATCTAAATCGTCATCAGAATTACAATTTTGACAGCTATAAAAAAACAAGTTTCCTCGTGAACATTTCGAGTGTGCCCATTTGTGACAGCGAATGCATTGAATCCAATCCTCTCCTGGAACGCTTGCTAAGTATGACTCCCCGCAAACGAGGCATACTTCATCATCTTCTTCTTCTGAAGACTCGTTTAAAGTTGGCTTCCTCCTCGGTTTCGGTGTTTTTTTTGCTTTGTTGTTTTTGGCTGGTTTTGTTCTTTTGGCTATTTGTCTCTCAGTTTTAGCTTCTTTCTTAGACCTTACTGCGTTTTGTTTTTCTTCAAGAGCGGTTTTTTCGGGGGTGTCAGTATAAATTGCCGATGATCTTTTGCGACTGTTTTCTTTGGCTTTCTGACGCGGGCCTGACTTTGGCAATGGTCGTATCTCGAGCAAGAGGCCATCCTTGAGGTGGAAGGCTGCGGATCATCGCCTTCTCTCAGATCTTCGGAAATCATTTGCTTTGTAGGAGTTCTTTGATTTTCGTGAAACAAGGATAAGTCTGGCTCAAAACTGTTTGCTGCTGGTGGTGTGTCGGCATATTGTTCATCTTCACGGTCAGGAACAGGTTTATTGCTGCTTGTTGTTTCAGGCCGGTCAGATACATAACTTCCCATAAATTCTGAATCAGGAAAGACGTTTTCATTTAAAGGATGTATTCCAGATACCTGAAACCCAGACTGGATGTTGTTTACGGTGAATGCTAAAGGAAAGGCAGTTTTTATGATTGCAGGAATATTGTAAATTGAAATAGGCCTTCCCGGATTGGTAGCCATCCAATTTCCACATGCTGTATTGATATACTTTTTAAACGGCCCGAAGACTGTTCTATCCAGTGGTTGGAGTTTATGGCTGCAGTGTGGAGGAAAAGACAACACAGTTACTCCATTTCGCTTAAATAAATCAAGGCCTGCTATCGACAAATGGGATTCATGGTTGTCAAGGAGCAGCAGAACAGGTCTTTCTTTCGCATGCTGTATAAAATGATTTGCAAATTTTAAGAATTGTTCCTCTTTCATCCATCCTGAAGGGTTTGCTGCGGCAATTGATCCAATTGGTCCTCCGTTCACAAAATAATCTTTGTAGTTGACACGCGGGAACACAAAAAACGGAGGTATTGCATTCCCTACCGCTGAAACAGCAGCAGCTACTGTCACCAAAGTTCCTCTCTCAGCTGAAGTCACTGATCCAAGTTGCTTAACTCCACAGCGAGCGACTACTCGATCGGGTGTATGAACTGTTGTGACACCCGTTTCGTCCATGTTCCAAATATCTTCAGGATGCAGTTTTAGGCGTTCGTAAACAGTTTTCAGGTTCTTAAAAAACAAACCGACATTATGCTTATTAAAAGAAGTCGCTCTCGACAAACTTGTGGCTTGTGGCCTTCGCAGCGAAAGTGCTGGATGTCTTTTTAAAAAATGTCCGAACCAGTCCTCCCCGGCAGACTTATTTTCAGTCCATGAGCTTGGTATTTTAGTTGCTGTTTTTATGGCAAACTCGTATGCCAGTTTTCGAACTTGGAAGGCTGTCATGCCAAAATAAATATCAGCAGTTGTTTTTAAATATTGAACTAAACATTGCTCTTCTGTGTCGGAAAATATTTGCCTAGTTTTTGAATAGCCCACTTTTTCCAAACTTAATTCACCAAATTCACTACTAGGATTTTCTTCCTTTTTCTTTTGAAGCTTTTGTACATACCTTTGCAGGGTCTTGTATGGAATTGCCTCTTCTTTTGAAACTGACCTTATACTGAGGCCTTCCATCAAAACAAGTCTACAGGCTCGTTCCATCACGCTTTGCTGAGTATCTCCTCTTTCTGTTTTCCTTTTATAAGTCCTCATTTCCTGTAAATCCCGAAAAAATTATTGAGTCAACTAGCCCCGAACAAAATGAGTCAACTAACCCCTCCCGACCATCTGGCAAATAACAAGATTTTTCAGAAGCAAAAACAGAAAATAACAAAAAATAAAGGGCATGCATGGACAACTAATACATATATACACTATATTCCAAAAAAAAATCTGCGCCAGACGCTCAAAAACGGCCGGAAAGAGGAAAATAAAAGAAAAAAAAAAAGTTACTTACGGGAGCAAAAAATCGTTTTTCCTTAATATTTCATGAATGACATGCACTCGCGACGAGATACAAAAGGAGACTAAACAGGTATCGGTATTGAATGTAAAAACAGGAATGCACATGCAATTCATATCTTCTCTTTCAAATAAATGGCAGTGAGTCAACTTGCCCCTGAGGCCAACTAGCCCCGGTCTCCCCTACATAATATTATGTTATAGCAGTGATGCCAGACTTTAGAAGCAGGTTATCCCACGGTTATACCAAAAAAAAATCCTTTTATCCCTCGCGAAAATATAAAAAAAATCCCACAATTATCCCACGAAATATTAAATTAAAAAAAAAAAACATGTATTTTATTAAATTCAGTCATTTTTATTATTAACAAATACAAGTTACATTAACAATGGAAGCTAACAAAAATAAATACATATTCGCATATAATAAAAAAAATAGAAAATCTTACACATTTTTAAAACGTTAAAAAAAGGAACATAAAATTGCATTCAACATTCAAAATAATATTCAACATAAAATAAATACCTTATGACTTATTTGAAAATGACTGGTATGCAAAAAACTTGAACTCGGTTTCAAGTCTCATTATTCTTGATTTCTCATACAAAAATGACACGGATATGTCAGTTTATGAAACCCTTTTTAGGGAAATAAAAAAAAAAGAAGAACGCATTCAGATATTTTGAATGACTATTTCCTAAACATGAAAATATTTTTTATTTGATCGTAGGTTGCCTAATTTTTTTATGCTTATCAAATCAAATTAGCAATTAGGAGCAAAAATTGACCAAAAAGTAAAATCACTTTTTTGTACTATGAGTTTTGAAAAATTCCTTTGTCCCCTTAATCTTTTTTAAGCGAGAAAAGGGATAAACCCCTTGATCTGTTATCTCTGTGTTATAGTTATATAAAGGAAGGATATCTGCGACAACTTCATGTGCATTTATAATGGTCTTCTCCATTGCAGAAGATGATGTTCTGCGCATATGTCCGAGATCTTCGTATTCTTGGATGAATTTAGAGTACTCATCGAAGAACGATTGGTTCTGCTTAAAACGATTCTGCATACGTAGAAGCATTTTGAGTGCTGGAGATCGAAGTCACCTAATGTCGATGGGTGCGATTTAAAGGGCAATCGTACAATGTAGCGTCCTTCTGCATTTCTGGAATGGGTTGATTGGAAGATTTGTTCGCACTCTGCTTCGTCGGATGTCATTTGATTTGAAGAGGATGTAAAGAGTTCTTCCTGCATCCAAAATCGTGTTAACAATTCGTCGAGCTTAAAATCCAGTTGACAATGATAGCTTTGAGCTCCGAGTAAAGATGAAATTGATAATACAACGCCTGATACGATCCAGCCTAGTGAAGTATTTTGTGCGATTGGAGCGCCCACTTCACCCTTTCGTATACCCTCTTGCAAAATTTGGCCATATAACTGTACTCCCAATATAAGATTTACACGCCCGGATTGATAATATTGTGGATCTGCTAACTTGATTCCGTGTAGATGCGACCAAATTTTAGGAGAAACGTTGGTTGTTGGAAGATGACTGGTTAGTTTCGGTAGAATATGCGCTTCGATATTGCAGCTGAACTCTGTAACGCACGACGATAGATTTAGTGAAACTATTCCTTTAGATTGATGAGTTGATGAAGCATTTGCTCCGATACCAGTGATTGAAAGTGGTGAGTGACGTCTCGTAAGATGAAGAGCCTGAGTAAGATTTTCTGACACTAAGTTGATTTCGGATCCTTGATCTAAAAATGCTCGTACTGTGCAAAACTCTCCACTACTTGATTGAATTTTTACTAAAGCAGTTGCTAAAAGTACTGGTTGTGTACCTGAATTGTTGATGCAGGTCACGTGAGATGATGCGGTGTTGCTGGACGATTCCCTTACTGATGATGCTGGTGCAGCGGTATCTGTTGATACTTTTGATGTGGATGGGGAACAGGATTGATGAATTGGATGAATTGAGGTGTGATGACGTTCGTTGCAGAATTGGCACCTTTTCTTGGAAAAGCACTTTGCCAACTGATGATATCCCAGACAATTGAAACATAATTTCAATTGCTTGATTGTTTCAAGCCGCTGCTCGACACTTTTTGACTTATACGAAGGACAAAGGGAGATGTAATGGTCACCTTTGCAGTTTACGCATGTTTGAGCCGATGATTTGGTTGATACATGATGAGCTTTAGCCTTATTCCCTGTGATTTTATTGGATGTAACAATAGATGACTTACTTGGCAAATTGGGCGAAACACGTTCATAAGCTTGAAGTGAGCGAACACGAGTGATGAGAAAGTCCTTGAATGATGTCCACGATGGCGAATCTTGAGAAGAGCCTAGCGTTTTCTCCCACTCTTTGATTGAGACCGCGTCAAGTTTCCGTGATACGATATGCACAAGAATATCATCCCATTTGTCCATGTCACGACCGAGTCCCTCCAGCGATCCAAGGGCTTGATTAGTTTCGTTGAATAGGGTTTCGAGTTCGGAGGATGACTCGACAATAACTGGTTTAGTCGAAAATAAGGAAGTTAGGGCTGCATCGACCAAAACGCGTTTATTGTCTGCGACGATGCGACACCATTCATCGATTCGCAGGGAATACTGCGAGTTGGCGGGCGGCTTCGCCTTGCAAAGATCGATCCAGATATGAAGCACCCAATAATCTTGCCGAGGAACTCACCGTTTACTACATTGGTTCTAGACAAAATTCATCGATCCACATTACATGGAGGGGTTCAGCTGATGCTGAATACATTAAGACGACAATACTGGATCATTGGTGGCCGCAATCCAGTAAGGTGCTTCATACATCGTTGCGTAGTCTGCATACGTCATCGGGCAACCAATGCCAACACAATCATGGGTCAACTACCTGTTCTTCGAACACAATCATTTAGGCCATTTCTACATTCAGGAGTGGACTATGCAGGGCCGTTTACTATCAGAACTTGGAGAGGACGGGGAGCAAAAACATATAAGATTTACCTTATAGTTTTTGTTTGCTTCTCTACATCAGCTGTTCATCTGGAGTTATCTACCGACTACACGACTGAGGGATTCATAGCTGCTTACAAACGTTTCACGAGTCGCCGTGGTATCTGTGCGACGTTATCAAGTGATTGCGGATCGAATCTTATAGGAGCTGATGCTGAGTTGAGAAAACTATTCGACGCTGCTTCAAAGGATCTCGAAACACTAAGTGACCTGCTTGCAAACAATGGCACGAAATGGAAGTTCAACCCACCAGCAGCGCCTCATTTTGGTGGTAAGTGGGAGGCAGCCGTCAAATCTGTTAAGTTTCACATTAAGAGAGTTGTTGGTGAAGTTATCCTAACTTATGAAGAATTCTCCACACTCTTGGCTCAAATCGAAGCTGCGCTTAATTCCCGACCGATCTGCCCTCTATCTGAAGACCCGACCGACCTAGAAGCCCTCACTCCCGGTCATTTTATCATCGGAGAAGCTCTTAATGCAATCCCTGAACCATCTCTAACGCATATATCACAATCAAGGCTATCACGGTATCAAATAATACGTCAAATGCTTGAAGGATTTTGGAAACGATGGTCAATCGAATATATTCAACGACTACAAGCAATGGTAAAGTGGCATTATCCATCACATAACATCAAGGTAGGCTCACTTGTTCTTCTTATGGACGAACGTTATCCTCCATCGAAGTGGCCTCTTGCTCGTGTCATCGAAACCCATCCAGGGCCGGATGGTTTCATACGTGTAGTTACCATCAAAACGCAGACTAGCACTTTTAAACGCCCTATATCAAAGCTGTGTCTACTTCCAGTATCTTCAACCATCGATGATGATCACATCAGACATCCCGAATCAGAAGTTTCGACGCCCTGAAACAGTCGTCGAGGCGGGCGGAATGTTAAGAAAATTTATCATAATTACTATCAATTCATTCTTTTTTTTCTAAATCATTTTGTAAAGTTTCATCTCTATTAATTAATCTATTACATTCACATTTTGTATTCTCTTGACGTCTCTTACTGTCAATAAAGTTTAGAGTTAAATTTAAAACCGTACAGATCGGTCGTCTCTGTGTTCTCTCTGCCAAAAGGAATTTTATAATTTCAGAGTTCTCCGGAAACAAATCGAAAATTCTAACAAACTCATCTTTTTTTTTCTTAACGTGCGCTTTCCAACGCAGTTTAGCGTCTAGAGTCATGCCTAGATATTTAGCTGTGTTAGAAAATTCTACTACATTGTTGTTAATGTAGACTGGAATGTGTGGTACGTTTTCATACGTAATATTAATATGGACTGACTTAAGGTCATTTAATCTAATCTGCCATTTCTTAGTCCATTCTGAAATATTGTTTATTGCCGTCTGAAGCTTTTTAGTTGCTATTTCGACAGTTGCTCCCACAGCAAGGACGGCTGTGTCATCTGCAAAAGTAGCTATGGTGGTTTCTTCACTTGCAGGCAAATCGCTAGTGAAGAGTAGGTTAAAACTGGACCTAGCACACTCCCTTGCGGTACACCAGCTTTAATCTCTCTTAATGTTTAGCACTCTGTATCTTGCTTAATTCTGAAGAGTCGATCTGATATATAAGACTCCAGAATGGTCGAATACTGCTGCGGCAGTTGCTTTTGTAGTTTGTGTATCAGTCCTTTGTGACAGACTTTATCGAAAGCTTGTGCTATATCAATAAATACTGTAGAGCACACATTTTGCTCTTCAAATGCTTTTTCGATTTTATCTGTGATTCTATGCACCTGATCAATTGTAGAGTGCTTGTTTCTAAACCCAAATTGATGATTTGGAAGTAGCGATTGATGAAAATCAATAATTTTTTGCAGACGTTTTGCCAGCATTTTTTCGAATAGCTTGGACAACATTGGTAGTATCGATATTGGGCGATATGAGGTTACTTCGCTAGGTGGTTTACCTGGTTTTGGTATCATTATTACCTCCGCGACCTTCCACATACTTGGCACACATCTTAATTTAAATGCCTGATAGGTAATACTCACACAAAATTAAGTTAAGTGGATCCGAAATATTTTGTTCATAAACTAAGTACCTATTAATAGACCGTCAGCTCCGGCGCTCCTACTTCCTACCCAATTCCCCCGCAAATTTTGAAAATAAAATCCTGTATTGGATAAGCAATCTGGTACTCAGCGTTGCCACAAAGTAAAAAATACTTAGATACCTTTTTGAAATGAAAACTTCTTTAGGCGCGTTGAACCATTGAACTCGCGATACCAATGTTCCGACAGCAATGTTCGCGTTGCCAACTAATTTTGACGAACAAATTCCTAACTTGCAAAAAAAAGATGCCTTTAATATTTTTTTTTTGTGGTAAAGTGAAACAATAATTCAAAAACAAATGTAAGAAGATATGCAAAAACCATTTTTTTATACAACAAACAGCTTTCAAATTTGTTTCCGATTTCATTCCACTTACTGGAAGTGAACGCTAGAATTAATTTTAAGGAATGACAGATAGTGTTCGGAAAATGGACAGAATTTGAAGGTGGAAACACATTCTTTAAGGCCGAGGTTACAAATAATTTTTCTTTTCATTTTTTAAGAATGTTTAAAATTAAAAAAATATAAAAAAAACTATAAGCATATTTAAATTAAAAAAAATCCCTTTTTGAAAAAAGCAGGCCTTAAAGCCTTAACTAATAAAATAATGCATAAAAGGCATTAAAAAGACTTAGTGGGCATTTTTTGTAGGAGTGGTTTATAATAATGAATAAAAAAACACTTAATTTAAGAACATTCCTACACAAAAATATATTTCCTAACGATTCAAAAAATACACACATAATTGTTCAAGTTTTCACTTTTGTCGGCACTCCCAGAATGCCACTGTTTTTTTTTTTTTTTTGATTTTGGTTCAATTCGATACATTTTTCAATTTAAATTCTGCACAATCTCCCTTTTTTCAAATATTGTATTTTTTTTTTTTTAAATAAACAAGCGTCTCCAGCCAGCACGATCTTTGGCCAGCTGTCTCCAGTTTCGCACGCTAAGTTGGTTAAGGTCCCCTTCCACTTGCGCGCGCCACCTGAGTCGCGGTCTTCCTCTACTGCGCCGTCCCTCGGGTGTGGATTCGAAGATCTTCCGGGCCGGAGCATTGACGTCCATTCGCTCTACATGACCCAGCCACCTCAGTCGTTGGATCTTCACTCTTCTTGCCAGGTCGATGTCGCTGTACAGCCCGTATAGTTCTTCGTTGTATCTGCTCCTCCATTCACCCTCTATGCAGACGGGACCGAAAATTACTCGAAGAATTTTCCTCTCGAAGTAACCAAGTGTAGCCTCATCCGATTTTGATAGAGTCCATGCCTCTGCACCATAAAGTAGGACTGGGATGATCAAGGTCTTATAAAGGGTCACTTTCGTTGTTCGAGAGAGGGCTTTGCTACTCAATTGCTTTCTTAGCCCAAAGAAACAGCGATTGGCAAGAGTTATTCTTCGCTTAATCTCAGATCGTTGACAAAAGGTTTCAGGCGTTCACACAGTATGGCAGACAGGATCTTGTATGCGATGTTAGGTTTTTGTATATTTATAAATCAGAATAAAATAAAATCTACAACATAAAATGTACATAAAAATATTTATAATATGTTTTTAACAAAATTCGTCATTAATCTACTTCTTTGTCTTGTGTGTTAGGAACGCTTTTGGTGTAATGGCATAATAATTCCTAAATTGCAGTGGTAAAGCAAAGTCTGAAAGAAAAAGTGACACTGCATTCAAAATTATGTGCAGGAGATTGTCCCTTCTTACAGCAAGGGAGAATTTCGTCGCCACTTTCGTATGCAAAAATCTTAGTGGACGATTTGAACAATGTGAAGTCAATCCGCAATACTAATAATTGTGTTATTGTGGTTAAGAAGAGTCCCTCCAGGTCGTAGTAAGTAATCTTCCATTCGTTGCTGTACAAGTTTATATTCTCGAGTTCCTCAAAGCTGAGCTTTGATTGACAACCGTGCCCGAGGTTAGGGCGAAAATAGTACTAGGAGATCCATGGTCTGTAATTTAACGCAAACGGAAAGACTAATTGTGAAAGAGAGAATAGATCAACGTTGGACCATAAGTGTCTGGTGTGAGGTGTGTTTTGTGAGGAAGAAAAAACGTTTTCTTTATTTTTTTTTTAATATATATATTTATTTTTTAAATACTAAAAATCTAATTTTGTTTATCAAAGAATTGTTCTTCGTTTTCCCACTTGATCAGCGCTTCTATGTGGTCATCGTAGTCGAAGAAGTCGTTTGAATTGTCTTCGAATCTACGGATATGGGTATCAGGTTCCCATACTAGGGTGTCTGCAGAACCGTTTGAAATTTGGTCATCGTCGGGGATGGTCATTCTTAAAGGGTTGTTCCAACGTGAGATTAGCTGGCGTTTCAATATATATGTTGGGGAGCAGTCCAAGATGAAATTTTCTTCCCGTAGTCCGAATCCAACTCGATCTCCAAACGCTAACTTACGTGATTTCGAACCCTTGATTCTTTTGCCATTTAGGAAGGTGTCAAAGAATGGTCCGTTCGTTAGAGTCACACATTTTTCGTCTACGCTTATCTCGATAGTCGCGTGAGTGTGTGAAACAAATCCTGAGGGGATAGCCAATCGGTTTGGGTCGGTTGAAGACGAGTGAATGTTGGTTTGGTACGAATTACCAATTATGGTTGACCCGATCCGAAGAGGAATTTCAAATCCAGATACTATGTTAAATAGTAGCCAGCTGGAGTTGGGGATGTAATTAATGATTTCGGTTTCCATTATCTTATTTGAAGTTATTCTGCTGCTGTTGTATAGCAATTCCTAGCTTTTTTTTAAATGAATTCGTTCTACTTTTCGATAGAATATTTCGCGGCCACTGGTTTTTCAAAACTGGTCCTCCAAGTGAAATGCTCACGCTTTTATGCAGGCAACTACAAGCAGATCCTTTGTTGAAGATCACTCAGAGCCTCAGTCACAAATTTTTTATGACGTCAAGTTATATGCATTTACCTAAGGATGAAGTGAGACAGGAGTAGTTCTGCAAACTATATTCGAACGCATGTATTTGTTTTGCAATAATTGGGACAGTTTTTATCAGCGTAGGGAAAGGGGTAACTGTACCCTTGTATACCTGTCGCTCACAATTACTTACAATAGGTAGGTAGCGTCCTTTTCATCTATTTTTCGTATGCTCTCTTTCTAATGACTCCTTGAATAATCAAATTCTGTTCTGTACTGTTTAAAGCTCTGGATATGGGTCAGACGCTTCTGGGTTTAAATGACTAGGGTCCGCGGGGTCGTTACGCCCGTTACCTCTCTCTCTCTCTCTCTCTCTCTCTCAAGATAAGAGAAGTACCCTTGCGGGGATTAATTGATTACTTGTAAGTATTCAAAATTCTACCTGTAATATAACCATAAAGACACAATATGGATATAAATATTCACGAAAGCGCACACTGAGAGCAGTTTAAAATTATCCTTTGAGGACTACGTTTCAAAAGTAAAATCACACAAACTAAATATTAAAATGACTGGCGGAAGTAAATCAGTTACGTACCGCGTATTCCTTTACCGAGAAGCATTGCGGCATTCACAAACAAACACATTGAGGTTGTACAAAGCCAAATATATGCTCACCAAGGATCTCGTAGAAACTACATTGGACAATATTGACAACTATAGTGAAGAGGAGTGCGGCTATTTAATTGGCTACAAGAAAGAGCTGCGGAAGAAAATCACCGGGAAATCTTAAGGCGACGATGAAGGCGAGGACATTTGCGATGAAGAGGAGCAGTAGATGGTGAAATTGTTTTCATTTTTAATAACTTTTACTTTCGAATGTGATATTTTGTATATCCTAAGTTCTACTTATTGTAAATAAACGAACAAAAATTTTGGAATATTTCCTTTAGGAAAAAAATTATGTTATTTAATTTCCTCGGGCCTTGCCGGACCTTCACACAAAAAACTGTAGGTCACAATGGTTAATTTTTTATGGAAAATTTCGCCATTGTGAGGTCGTGAAATCTAACCAGGACTCTAAATATTATTATTATAGTCGACAAAGTGAAGAGTCGACTAAATTTATTTTATTTAAGTTAGGTTTTTAATATCATATCTATGTAATTAGGTTTAAAATTTTGTTGGCATCTTTTCTGAAAAGCTGTATAGCACTCTTGGCCTGTCTTAGAGCTGTGATATTTTCCCAATATGAAATGCATTTTGTACGTTCCCATCTTTTGATGGCGACATTTATAGACGATTTGGGAGTCAGGCAGAAGGGTGCAGGTCCTGTGAAGGGGGTTTCAGAGCCCGTTCTAGCTAGTTCGTCGGCTTTCTCGTTACCCTCAAAACCCTCATGGCCAGGAATCTACCATAATATTATTTTATTCTTAAGGCCAAGCGTTTGAAGTTCGTCGAAACAGTTTAGTACTGATTTGGAGTCAATGATAGGCGAGCTGAGGGCGATTAGAACTGCTTGAGTGTCAGTCAATATATGGATGTGAATGCCCTTTATACCAATGTCATCAGCCTGGAACACGCTTGGGCTAAGCCCCATTGGTATTGAGACATTTTGGTTAGGTCCGTCGAAACCAGCTCCCACTCCTGTTTCCATCTTGGAGCCGTCTGTATACAACTTTATGCCAATTTGGCCATGCTCCTCGACTAGGGATTTCCGTAGTGAACCGTCGCATAAAGTTATTGGAAGGCGGTCTGTTATCGCGCATATCATTTCAAGTACTGGAATTTCAGAGAACAAATCAAATAGATCAGGATTAATTTTTTTATTTGGATCAAACTTGCCGAAGAGCGAATTACCACTTTATTTATGTATATGTGGAGAGGTGTTAGTCCTACGGCTTCTATAGCCGTAGCAGTACAGGAACATGGCTCCTGATATACCGAGATATGCAAGTCGTTGTACCTTTTTAAATTTTGGCAATGGGTATCTCTTGTTTTATTTTTGACCACCATACTAAAGAAGCGTACGTTATGACGGGCCTGATCATCATTGTGTATATCCATTGATTATCGTGGGAGAGATTCCCCATGTTTTACATGCGACTTCTTGCCCATACAGCGTTTGTTGCTTTAGTTATTTTGTTATTTGGGATTAGGCCCAGGTATTTGACTTCGTTGGAGTACTCAATGCACCGCCTTCCTAGTTTTATATTTTCATTCCAAAAAATCCGTTCATTATTCCAGGGTTTCACAATAACCTAATCTAAAGTATGTTCTGAGCTTACAACTTTACAACTCTAACATTTAAGCTTTTGCAAATATGTATACAGGCTCAATCTTAATTTTGTAACGATTTTTTTGAGTTGTTTACCAACAGTCGTCTCAACTTCACCTTTGAAAATGGAATGCAAACTTCGATAATTTGATTTTAACATGTTTTTCATCATTAATCCACTTGTTCGCAGAAGGGATCTTGTGTTTCTTGGATTTCTTTTACATCTTCTGGATGAAGATTCATAAATTGCGTCCTCTTTGGAACACTCCGCTTATGCACTTTATAATTGAAAACTGTCAAATACCTACACAGGCAGATCTGGAAAATGTTTTGCAGTCCCAAGTCGCAACGGGTGATTTTAATTTCAAGATACCTGTCTACTGATTTTATAGCACCTCAATAAAATGAGACGCTTACCCAAATTGGAAAACAAAGTTCTATTAACAATTAAAAGTTGCTTATATTAGAAATAGTTTGAAACTAGTTGGGGTTGTATTAATTTATGCATTTTCTAATCTGAATAAAAACGAATCTTTTAAAGCATAACAATATTTCTATTGTGTAAAAAGTGTAAAATTGAACGGAGCAAAAAGAAAAAAAAAATAGTTCCACATTCATACAGTATATGAACCGAGAAAAAACTACAAATTAAGTAAATTGTATCCGACGAAAATAAAAAATTGGATAGAATAGGTTTTTGTATATTTATAAATCAGAATAAAATCAAATCTACAACATAAAATGTACATAAAAATATTTATGCTAACTGTACCCTTGTATACCTGACGGTCACAATAACTCATAATCTCATTAAATTTCTGAGTAGGACTTCCTTCTCTGCCTTAGTGCTCACGCTTTTATGCAGGCAACTACAAGCAGATCCTTTGTTGAAGATCACTCAGAGCCTCAGTCATAAATTTTTTATGACGTCAAGTTATATGCATTTACCTAAGGATGAAGTGAGACAGGTGTAGTTCTGCAAACTATATTCGAACGCATGTATTTGTTTTGCAATAATTGGGACAGCTTTTATCAGAGTAGTGAAAGTGCTAACTGTACCTGGAGTAATATCACCAACTTTGACAAGGACGAGCTCAACAATTTCTTGAACACCGCCCAGTACAATCAGCAGCTGAAAGAAAACATTGAAGCGAAGAAGAATCACTGCTCCCGAAAACAAGTCACAAGCAAAAAATTAGACAAATGAAATGCTTTTAATAGCAGTTATAGTCTTAAGAAAACCTATTTCATGTAAAACGATAAATAGTTATTAATGAAATTTTAAACTGATCTATTTACGGAACGAAATTTTAAAAATATAAAAATTTACTCCAAATATACGAAAATAATTAAATTTTTCATGTAGACGAACTATTTTTTATTTTTAAGATATTCTCTTAAGGAACAATTTGAACCCACCATGGTACATTTCATATTTCATAGGCCTAGCCTATAAAGCCTAGCCTGTGTATATGCTTCGAAAGGTCTGTTGTGAGCCAGGGTCGAGCCACAGGGGCAGCTTCGGTACAGGTGAGGAGGGCGCGGCAAGCTAGTGGTTGCTCGGCTCAGCTCGTCGGACGGGGGTGTTCTTGCCCCCTTACCACATACCACCAAAGAAAAGAGAAAAAAATTAAGAAAGCTACTCGACTTTGACCTCGGACAGTTAATCTGAAAAATAGCACAGGAAAATAAAGAATGTCCAAGGACCTCTGCCAATACCTCAAGGAAAGAACGGAAGAGACACCGCGAAACTAACCTATCTAGCCTAATCTATATCTAAACTAACCTAAGAGAATGAACTAAACCCTAAATTCCACCTACTATAACTTATATCTAACCTATCTACTTTTACCCCAAACGCAACTTGTCCCTCCGTAGTCTCCTGAAGGTAGAGGTTCGTCATGACCTCGAAACCCGCCAGATGTTAATAGCAAGGCTGGCCGTAGATATATCCAAAAGCTATCGCTCTCTGGCCTCTCTCGATTTACCAAAAGGACGGCCTTCCCAAATATCAACACACCGTGAGCTATTAAACCTAGCCGCTCATATTGAAAAGCATCTAAACTACTTGAAAATATTTAGAACACATTGGGCAAATAGTGCCACTTTTATTTAAAAGTAAAAAAAAATCAAATTTAAAGGAAAACTTAAAAATATAACTTACAATTCTAAAATCCAAAATTCAAAAAAAAGTATCGAAATTAAAATTACTCACGGTTTTTCACGTCCCCCGTTGTTCTGGCGCCAGCACAAGAAGTTTCGTTTGTTTGTAATTTGTTGGCTTAAAACTACCTATTTTCTATTTCACTAACCGCACACAATACTAAAATATTAAAAGCAGGTAGATACAAAAAAAAAAGGAATAAAAACTACGTTAAGAAAAAAGAAAAAAAAACTGCATTCAAAAAAAATCATAAATTTAATTAGCGCTACTGTGGCACTTCACAAAAAATCCTCGTTATAAGCGATGATTTTTCAATTCTCTGAAGATAATTTTTTTCCTCGTCACTGTATGACACAAAAAATGTATTCGTCCAGCTGACTTTCAAAAGGGCATCGACCGCTTGTTCTCAATCAAAGAATATTGTGAAGGCCTGCCGGCAAACCAATTTTGCATTTGTCTTTGACCCTGTCTTTCTTTTTCCTTTTCTTTTTATTATTTCCCCTTCGGTTCCTCAAAATTGGTTTACTTTTCTTGGAATGAGAGCGGGGGGTCTCTTAATTCCTGATCGTCAAGTCGTATAAGTCTTGTTCTCCTATCTCCTAATAACATACCTACATAAAGTAACGATACCTAACATAGAGAAAATAACGTAACTTACAAAAAAAAACTTTCAACTACATCTTTACGATCACCCACTAACCTGGAACACAATGGAATGGAACGAAGAAAAACTTAACGACGGAGAAATGATTGACAAGACAAAACGTCAAAAATCAAACCGGGAAGTGCAACAGACGGTCGTAAACATGGTAAAAAAAAATTATTTTATTTTACTTTTTCCGATTAATATATATTCTTTTATTTTCAGGTTTTCCAATTTCATTGCACAGGTGAGTTTATCCTTCTTTCACTGGGGCTTGTCCTCTCAACGCGCATTGGATATGCGGTTGAGCGGCCAAACTCCAATGTAAGAGTTTGTTTACATTTTTTTTTCTAATTCCTTTGGTAAATATTTGAATGTGTGGATTACCTAATAAATTTATTTTTGTGTCTTTAGGTATGGCTCCGTAACAGGTCTTACTGAAGTTATTATCGAAACAATTAATTCGAAATGGACCAACTTCGGTTAAGGAAGACTATGGAAGGTCTATCAAAGCTGTTGCCTACAGAAATTACAAATAGGTTCCGAAGTCAAATTGTTACCTGGGCAAACCAATGACCGTTGCCGATAGTTAAAATTGTAATTTGAACAACAATGAGCAGAGTTTAAAGCAGAACATTTTTAAAGGGTTCGGATATGTATCCGTAACCTAGGCGCATGGCTAAATTCGAGCTACCACAAAAATGCAGTTCCTATGCAAGAGTTTATAAACGGTCGGTGGAAATCAGTAAGCCTACTCTAAAAATATATTTGTTGGTGCGATAGTGCGTAGAGACTCAGGGCTTAGCCGCCTCGCGCCGATCACTTTTTTTTGTTTTTCTATTTGTGAATTTAAATACAACTGTACATAATATTATGTTATAGCAGTGATGCCAGACTTTAGAAGCAGGTTATCCCACGGATATACCCAAAAAAAAATCCTTTTATCCCTCGCGAAAATATAAAAAAAATCCCACAATTATCCCACGAAATATTAAATTAAAAAAAAAAAACATGTATTTTATTAAATTCAGTCATTTTTATTATTAACAAATACAAGTTACATTAACAATGGAAGCTAACAGAAATAAATACATATTTGCATATAATAAAAAAAATAGAAAGTCTTACACATTTTTAAAACGTTAAAAAAAGGAACATAAAATTGCATTCGGCATTAAAATGAAAATAATATTCAACATAAAATAAATACCTTATGACTTATTTGAAAATGACTGGTATGCAAAAAACTTGAACTCGGTTTCAAGTCTCATTATTCTTGATTTCTCATACAAAAATGACACGGATATGTCAGTTTATGAAACCCTTTTTAGGGAAATAAAAAAAAGAAGAACGCATTCAGATATTTTGAATGACTTTTTTCTAAACATGAAAATATTTTTTATTTGATCGTATTTGCCTAATTTTTTTATTCTTCTCAAATCAAATTAGCAATTAGGAGCAATAATTGACCAAAAAGTAAAATCACTTTTTTTGTACTATGAGTTTTGAAAAATTCCTTTGTCCCCTTAATCTTTTTTAAGCGAGAAAAGGGATAAATCCCTTGATCTGTTATCTCTGTGTTATAGTTATATAAAGGAAGGATATCTGCCACAACTTCATGTGCATTTATAATGGTCTTCTCCATCAACCACTGACTGGGCTTTTAATTTAATGTTATTTTACGGCAAAACAACATAAAAAGTAAGCCAAAGAATGCAACTTTATGTAGCTTTTTTCTAAAACGAAACAAAAAAATATTGGCGTATTTTTCTTTTTAATTTGGAAATTAAAAATAAATTTCATTTTCCTTTAATGGAAAAAAATGCCCAAAATATTTATGGAAAAAAGTTAAATTTCGCGACATTTGCGGCAAAATACTCGGGATTTTTTTCTTAAGAAAACCCACCACAACTTTGTATGGAGATTTTTGGGCTTTTTTTTTTCATTTTCATTTTTGGCGTAATTTCAGGAAGCACTTTTTATTATCTGGGCCACGCACCAGGTTTGTTTTTTTACTTTTGTAGTAAGAATTGAAAAGTATGTCAAAATGGCAGTGGTGGGGATAAATCCTCCCTCAAAGAGAGAAAAAAAGTTAGGGAACGCTTTTGGTGTAATGGTATTATAATTCCTAAATTGCAGTGGTAAAAAGAAGTCTTATAAAAATCTACTACATTTATGAATTCTCCGCTTAGCACTAATGCAAAATCGTGCATTTGTGAACTCTCTGCTTAGCACATTTTGCGCAATATTGCTTTTATGAAAAGACTCTATGTCTAAGTCTATGCTAGTAAAGCGAATTTTTGTGTCGTTTTTATGATCAGGGGACATATTCCGTTTAACAATAATCGTAGGGACGATATCGTTTTTGAAAATTTGATGAACATAAGAAGTTCCGTTCTGCCCGAATTTGTTTCACTATCGGCAGCCCGTAGGTCCATATTGGTTTTAGAATTTGCTTGTATAGCATTAACTTATTGTAATTGGACAGGGATGAGTATCTCCCAATAAGCCAATACATATTACTGTGTCGCATGTTCAACTCATCTTTTTTTTTCTTAACGTGCGCTTTCCAACGCAGTTTAGCGTCTAGAGTCATGCCTAGATATTTAGCTGTGTTAGAAAATTCTACTACATTGTTGTTAATGTAGACTGGAATGTGTGGTACGTTTTCATACGTAAAATTAATATGGACTGACTTAAGGTCATTTAATCTAATCAGCCATTTCTTAGTCCATTCTGAAATATTGTTTATTGCCGTCTGAAGCTTTTTAGTTGCTATTTCGACAGTTGCTCCCACAGCAAGGACGGCTGTGTCATCTGCAAAAGTAGCTATGGTGGTTTCTTCACTTGCAGGCAAATCGCTAGTGAAGAGTAGGTTAAAACTGGACCTAGCACACTCCCTTGCGGTACACCAGCTTTAATCTCTCTTAATGTATAGCACTCTGTATCTTGCTTAATTCTGAAGAGTCGATCTGATATATAAGACTCCAGAATGGTCGAATACTGCTGCGGCAGTTGCTTTTGTAGTTTGTGTATCAGTCCTTTGGGCCAGACTTTATCGAAAGCTTGTGCTATATCAAGAAATACTGTAGAGCACACATTTTGCTCTTCAAATGCTTTTTCGATTTTATCTGTGATTCTATGCACCTGATCAATTGTAGAGTGCTTGTTTCTAAACCCAAATTGATGATTTGGAAGTAGCGACTGATGAAAATCAATAATTTTTTGCAGACGTTTTGCTAGCATTTTTTCGAATAGCTTGGACAACATTGGTAGTATCGATATTGGGCGATATGAGGTTACTTCGCTAGGTGGTTTACCTGGTTTTGGTATCATTATTACCTCCGCGACCTTCCACATACTTGGCACACATCTTAATTTAAATGTAGCATTTATAATCTGCGCTAGTTTTGTTAAACCTTTTCGAGGAAATTGTTTTAAAATTTCCCTTTGATTAAATCGAACCCTGGGGCTTTTTTTATGTTTATGCCTTCTTTGATTTCTTTGGCAAGTTCTTTAGCTGTTACCGGCCCAATAGGTCTGTCTTCTTCGCACGTTTCTTTGTTTCCTTGATAATCTTTATCTTCATAAGGTTTGAAGACGTTCTCAAGGTACTCTGCAAAAGTATTTGCTTTTTCTTGACTGCTTTTTGCCCAATTACCTTCTCTGGTTTTTACTGGCAGAGTGTGAGCTATTGGCCTGTTCATTTTCTTTGTTGCCATCCAGAGCGAGTAGTCGTTTTTAAACGTTTTTAAAGACTCGTTATTAAATTCTCTTATAGATTTTCTGAGCTTATTATTTAAGTTGTTCAGTGTGGTTTTGTCGCTTGGCGCCTTTGTCTGTTGCCAGCGTTTTCTAGCTTTCCTCTTTTCTGTAATAATTTCACATATTTCACGAGGATAAGAGCTTTGTTTAATCTTGTTTGTTCTTTGGGGAGTTGCAGCCCATGCAGCTTTTTGTATATCCAGTGTAAATATTTGCACTGCTTCTTCTAGTTGATCTTCTGTTTGAATAGCTGACGATAGTTGGATACATTCTTCCAACTTCTGCCTAAAGTGGTTCCAATCAGTCAGTCTATTAACTAGTTTAGGGCTATGTTCTTTTATTATTATTTTATCGCCAAGTGTAAGAAGTATTGAGGAATGATCTGATTGAAGATCAGGGCCTTCTTCTATATTTATTTTATTTGAAGATATATTTTTGGATATAAAGAAGTCTACAAGATCTGGGGTTTTATTCCTATCTGTAGGCCAGTAGGTAGGTTTCAAATGAATATCGAGTCTGACAATGGAATGTGATTGGTAATGCATGGGTATTTCGAATATTCGCCACATTGCTTCTTCGCGACGTAACAAATAATCAACTCTATTTCTTTCCCTCTCACGCCTACCCGTCAAAGTTCTTTGCCGAGGCATATCTACCTAATATTCCATCGAAAAAAAAGAAATCAATAAATAAGCATTCACAATAAATAAACTCTTATAAATTGTATAAAAAAAAGAAATCAAAATGACTTACCAAAGAATAGGTTATAATTGGCCAAAACCAGGATCAGAGCACAGTGAAACCACAATTATTGTAGGATGGCTATCTAAAAATTCGTGTAGGATACAACCGACTTCGAATGGCCGGAAGCCAAATCAGACTAATGCAACCACACCTGCGCATAACTTCTCTCCCTCATTCGCTTAACACAAACGAAAACGACACACATTCATCCGCCACGCCCCCACACGCCAAAAACTTTCGTTTCGGTGAGGTGGCTCAGTGGCTGCTCTATGGATAGTGCTACACTATACAAATAAGGTCAATAATAATAGCAACGCCCAACGCAACCACAGAAAATACAATTTTGTACAATATTCGGGCAACTATGATTACCTATAACTTATAAGAGACAGAGTAGGTATACGTATCCAATCCAATCACCAATACGCGTGCGCATATTCCCTTCTCTTCTTAATTCGCTTAACGCACACCATTCACCCCTCACTATGTTACAGCTACATTAGAGTTATACGCATACGCAATAGAAACGATCTCTGTGTATGATTCTCTTTTCTTAATTTCTGATTCATACAATAGAAGGAGACAGTCACAGGACTTCGACTGAGCGAAAGAAAAATGTGACTTATCCAATTACCCATACCCACCCCTGCGCATATACTTTTCTCTCTTTCTTTGCTTAACTCCCATCATTCAAACGTGACACTCGCCGCACAGATAGCTAAGCTATAAAGCTATCTTTCTTTGTATGTTTACAATGTTGTTGTTGTAACCAAGGTAATTTAAAAACATTATTTTACCTATTTTGCAATAACTTTTTTGAAATCATAATTCTTTTCGACCGATCTATGAGCTGTACGCTTCAATTTGGTAAAAAAAAAATTCAATTTTACTTCATTAAATAGGGTAAATATGTTCTGAAAGAAATTGGGTCGGCGATTAATATAGTGGATTGCGGACTACGGATGTACACACGAACCGCGATAAATACCTTTAGTGGAACAATAACCGAGCGCATGTAGTGCCAGGATGTTCTGGAACGTTTTTTTTACTCATCACTGAGTTTACAGCCCGAAACAAAGATGGATTTTATTTTGTTTGAATGTAGTTGTGGATGGAAAGGATCAAGCCACCATTTGTGTTGTAAAACTTTACGCGACCCTTTTCTTTAGTAGGTACCATAAATGCTGTGTATTCAAATTACTGGTATTTTAATTTGAAAAACTTGCAAATGATCGGTAATTAACGTTGAAAGTGGGTGTAACTGGGATTATTAGGATTACGTTTTAAATCGGTAGGTAGGACACACAATACATATATATATATATTTTGATTTATGACAGCATGCGTGCAACACTTGCCACCTTCAGGTACATGGTAATTGGGTCCTTGTAACTGTGTGTGGTGGGACCCAAAATCAAAGATATCACCGCAGGTAAAAGATATGCTCTATATAAATAGTGTGCAAATTTCTCTCTGCCAATTAGTTTGCAATTGTCCTTTGACTCTAATAGATCTACTTAAAGTTAATAATTCAAATGGAAGGAGTCAAGAAACCAACAGTTCCTTATTGGCGGTTCCTTTACTTGGAAGAACTTCGCGTTCGCAGGCGTGTTATAGAAGACAGAGAATACAAATACCATATTAAGTATTGCTTAACAGATGAGTTGGTTCACACAAACTTTATCCACACCAAGCATTTTACACCAATTGAAATCGGCAACATGCAGGACAGTGTAATCTACAAGAAGAAACTCAGACAGAAGATTGCAAAAATCAGACAGGAAGAGCAACAAAAAATGTTGGAAAAACTAATGGAACAAGAAAACGATGGGCACGCAACAACCAATGAATGAAATCTGTAATCATAGTTTTAAGAAAAATACTTGTATATAATAATTTATGTCATTTTTTAGCATTACCTTAGAAAAGTAAAGTGGGGCTTTCAGCACAAATCGTTTGTGTGTGCTGGTCAAAACCCAAATGTCTTCCCATCGGGGTATTCAACTGTCAACTTAAATTGTATATAATATAAGGATAAACTTAAATTGACTGTGTTTCTAAGAATACTCCCGATGGGAGTCCGCCTTAATTTAGTTTATTTGTTCAAAAAATTGTAATGTAATATATAATAAAACCACAATTAAAATTACTTTAAATTAATAACAAATTTTTTTTAAACGAAAATCCACTTCGACGGATATTTCTTAAGCACCTAGAAAATTGTTCATTTGTTCTGTGATAGGAACATTAAAAAACAATCGGTTTCTAAGCATCCTCGAATCGATTGCTCTGCTCGAAAGCTTTGGAGAAGTCTGTATCAAATTAATACTTTTTCTCAGGTACATTTAATATGTGATTTAAAAAAATTGTTGCAACAAAATTATGGAAAAAAACTTAAAAAACTTTTAAGAGATTAGTTAATCTGGCATAAATCAGTTTTTCGAAAAAAGTTAGAAATTTCCTGTCTACTTCCCGATTTATGAATTGTAACAATAGAAAACTAGTTGGTACTCGCGGCTTTGTCTGCGTAGAATTCGAACTTCGAGTAACTAATTAAAATATTTATAACAACAATAGCGCCACTTATCGGCTCCCCACGATCGTGGGGTTCTCCGACCGTCAACCTCGGGACCTCTAGCTAACCTCCAAGTAGATCCTGGTTGCTGCGTTTGACCGATTGTCAAACGGATGCGAAAAATTCGACGAAAAGATTAACCAGCAGAAACTTTGTGGTTATGACAACGAATAGCGAGTTGGCGAATAAAAAATGCGGATATTTTCCGCTAAGGGTTTTCAACAAGAATAATAAAAGCTTTATTTCATGGTTGGTTTATATAGAAGATGAAATAACAGGTTTTCTTTTACTTGAGAGAGACATTACGTTATTTTTAAATGTTTAAATTATGTGGCGAAGAGGCAAATACAAAAAAATATGGTGAATGGTATAATTTAAGGCGCCAGATTCAAATAAACAATTTCAATCTAACTTAAGAATTAGGATGATGAAGATCAGGATGATGACAATGACGGTGATGAAGATTACCCAAAAACTATCCTTTCAACCAATCAGCTCTAAACATTTAAATTGATTGGTAAAATACGCGGCAAATGTATTTATTTCTTACCAAAAGTATAAATACCTATACTGAATTTTATTATCCCTATCTTGAGAAATAATTGGTTCGTCATTTGAACTTCCATTCCCTACTTCATCCCCTTCACGTTATATTTTCGCGACAAAAAGTAGCCTATGCCATTCTGATTTCTGAGAGGTTCCATCTATCCCTATACCAAAATTCATAAAAATTTGTTTTGCTGTCGTTAAAAGGTAACATTCTTACTTTCGCATTTATAATATTAGGATTACTTCAAGGCTACCTCGAATTTTCAGTGCAAAAATGACAACTGGCAAAAAAACTATATCTTTAAATAACAAAGTGATGCCAAATTTGTTAAAAGGTGACTATCGCAAAAGTGACTATTACCTTACGGAATTCCACCCCTTGCCTGATAGGTAATACACACACAAAATTAAGTTAAGTGGATCCCAAATATTTTGTTCATAAACTAAGTACCTATTAAGTAAGAAGATATGCAAAAACCATTTTTTTATACAACAAACAGCTTTCAAATTTGTTTCCGATTTCATTCCACTTACTGGAAGTGAACGCTAGAATTAATTTTAAGGAATGACAGATAGTGTTCGGAAAATGGACAGAATTTGAAGGTGGAAACACATTCTTTAAGGCCGAGGTTACAAATAATTTTTCTTTTCATTTTTTAAGAATGTTTAAAATTAAAAAAATATAAAAAAAACTATAAGCATATTTAAATTAAAAAAAAAAATCCCTTTTTGAAAAAAGCAGGCCTTAAAGCCTTAACTAATAAAATAATGCATAAAAGGCATTAAAAAGACTTAGTGGGCATTTTTTGTAGGAGTGGTTTATAATAATGAATAAAAAAACACTTAATTTAAGAACATTTACTACGCAAAAATATATTTCCTAACGATTCAAAAAATACACACATAATTGTTCAAGTTTTCACTTCTGTCAGCACTCCCAGAATGCCACTGTTTTTTTTTTTTGATTTTGGTTCAATTCGATACATTTTTCAATTTAAATTCTGCACAATCTCCCTTTTTTCAAATATTGTATTTTTTTTTTTCAAACAAATTTTTAATTATTTTTAAACTATTGTAACTATTGCTCATTCTGAATAGGTGTTCATGGGTGGGAACCCATTCTTCTACTGTACTGTACGATATAAATTATGAATACGGTCGTTGGATTTAGAAAAAAAACTATATTCGAACGGAGACACTGAACAAAAAGAAAGTTTCCCAATTTTAAAAATTGAACGACACTCGATTCGAATAATTCACCAAGCGCAGACATTTTTTTGCACGATGACGAGTAGTGATAGTGATGGACAATTTTTACTCCTAGAGGAAAACTTAACTCTATACCGAACACAACCATAGAACCGCATGCCGCATTTTTAAAATACAAAATCTTCCCATCTCCACAATGACGCACTTATTTCATAGTTTGTCACTAGCTATTGTGCAAGAGTATATCCCTGACATTATGATGTACATATATAAATTCACCAAAAGTTCCAGGAAATGGGTTGCAACTTGAAATGGGATTTATGTTTTTTGGTTTAACTAGCGCCGGAATAAGGTTTATCCATTCTTGACTGACAGTTTATATTTTTAATTATTAAAAATGCCAATTGTAGAGCTCCAGGAGATGAGTTCGTATTCTGTTTGGAGAACTGTCATATACTTAGTTTTCAATAAAACTGAAATTTTTGCAAATTGTCTTACAGCAAATTTTACGGCCATATTATTCACTCCCTTTAATCCGGGTTAAAGGTTACATTCGGGTTTAAGTGAGTTTAACCCAAAAACTAAACCCAAGTCCATAATATTCACTCGTTAAACCCAAACATAAACCCATTTTTTTGAACTTGACAGCATTTAATCCGATTGGATTTAAACGCAATCCGGAAGCCGGTACTTTAACTCGGGTTAAAATTCAATTTCATAATATTGACATTTCTTCACTCGCAAGAAATAACGAAAGTAGAAAAGTCGAATAGAAAAAAATGGCAAGAAACTAAAAAAGACTTCATTCGTGAAATGGACGAAATTAATGTTGATGTCTTCGTCGTCAGAAGACGAATTTGTCTTCGAAGAGCTGGTAAAACAGAAGCTGATGGTAAATTGACGTCGTCCTTGTCGTCAAATATATTGATTGCACAAGCGGGCTTGCGAAAATATTTCGTGCTGAAAAAGAGTCATTTTGGAGGCTACATTCGATGATTCGATAGAAATTTCGCATAATTAATGCACCTTAAAATATAACTGGCCGACAAATAATTGAAATCAATTTCCAAGTGACAAACAAAAAAAAGTCATTATTTGTGAAATCTGACATTACGTGGGTTTAAAACGGATTAAAAACGGTTTAAAGTGTTTTAAATCCATTTTTAATCCAGCCTTGTTTAATGCGTGTTTTTCAGTGAATATTATGGATATAGGTTTAAATTATCGGGTTTAAAAATTGCGGATTAATGATCGGGTGTAAAATTAACTTTAACTTTAACCCGCAGTGAATAATATCGCCGTTAAAATACAAACACAAGTGTGTTTGATTTTTTTGGCATACCTAGCATACCTTTTCCTAGAATATTATTTAAGCCAAAGCGTAATTTTAAAATTTTAAATTTACTACATATTTATATGTGAAAATGGAAGAACAATCGTATTTTAGGTATTCATTTTATTGCGGTTCACTTTTTTTTGCACACAAACACAAATAATAGTTTTTTTTTATTACTAATAGTGCAATATATCTCATCAGTGATAACCCACGACGTTTCGTCGCATTTTATCGCTACTTTCAATTACAGGTAGAAACCACCCATTTTATTTTACCAGTTAATTAACGAGGGGGAAAACCAGTAGAAAAAATAACGGCACCTTTTTGTGGTAGAAACTATCTAATCCTTTCTAGGAAATTGACTAACCCTTTAAGTATATAGGGTAACATTCAGACCGTCACCTTAATGCGTTAATCTTTCTTTTATAACTTTTAGCTGTTAACACTGTGACAGCAACAGCGCCATCTACCTGGAAATGCGATTGTTCGAAAAATCGTCGATCGTTGATGGAATAAACAAAATGGTTTAGGATATTATTTTATTTAGTAAGCTGTTTTTTGCACTTGGTATTTTTGCCAGCAGATGGCAGGAGATTGTCCCTTCTTACAGCAAGGGAGAATTTCGTCGCCACTTTCGTATGCAAAAATCTTAGTGGACGATTTGAACAATGTGAAGTCAATCCGCAATACTAATAATTGTGTTATTGTGGTTAAGAAGAGTCCCTCCAGGTCGTAGTAAGTAATCTTCCATTCGTTGCTGTACAAGTTTATATTCTCGAGTTCCTCAAAGCTGAGCTTTGATTGATCGGGGTATAGACAACCGTGCCCGAGGTTAGGGCGAAAATAGTACTAGGAGATCCATGGTCTGTAATTTAACGCAAACGGAAAGACTAATTGTGAAAGAGAGAATAGATCAACGTTGGACCATAAGTGTCTGGTGTGAGGTGTGTTTTGTGAGGAAGAAAAAACGTTTTCTTTATTTCTTTTTTAATATATATATTTATTTTTTAAATACTAAAAATCTAATTTTGTTTATCAAAGAATTTTTCTTCGTTTTCCCACATGATCAGCGCTTCTATGTGGTCATCGTAGTCGAAGAAGTCGTTTGAATTGTCTTCGAATCTACGGATATGGGTATCAGGTTCCCATACTAGGGTGTCTGCAGAACCGTTTGAAATTTGGTCATCGTCGGGGATGGTCATTCTTAAAGGGTTGTTCCAACGTGAGATTAGCTGGCGTTTCAATATATATGTTGGGGAGCAGTCCAAGATGAAATTTTCTTCCCGTAGTCCGAATCCAACTCGATCTCCAAACGCTAACTTACGTGATTTCGAACCCTTGATTCTTTTGCCATTTAGGAAGGTGTCAAAGAATGGTCCGTTCGTTAGAGTCACACATTTTTCGTCTACGCTTATCTCGATAGTCGCGTGAGTGTGTGAAACAAATCCTGAGGGGATAGCCAATCGGTTTGGGTCGGTTGAAGACGAGTGAATGTTGGTTTGGTACGAATTACCAATTATGGTTGACCCGATCCGAAGAGGAATTTCAAATCCAGATACTATGTTAAATAGTAGCCAGCTGGAGTTGGGGATGTAATTAATGATTTCGGTTTCCATTATCTTATTTGAAGTTATTCTGCTGCTGTTGTATAGCAATTCCTAGCTTTTTTTTAAATGAATTCGTTCTACTTTTCGATAGAATATTTCGCGGCCACTGGTTTTTCAAAACTGATCCTCCAAGTGAAATGCTCACGCTTTTATGCAGGCAACTACAAGCATATCCTTTGTTGAAGATCACTCAGAGCCTCAGTCACAAATTTTTTATGACGTCAAGTTATATGCATTTACCTAAGGATGAAGTGAGACAAGTGTAGTTCTGCAAACTATATTCGAACGCATGTATTTGTTTTGCAATAATTGGGACAGTTTTTATCAGGGTAGGGACTCAGAGCCTCAGTCATAAATTTTTTATGACGTCAAGTTATATGCATTTACATAAGGATGAAGTGAGACAGGAGTAGTTCTGCAAACTATATTCGAATGCATGTATTTGTTTTGCAATAATTGGGACAGTTTTTATCAGAGTAGGGAAAGGGGTAACTGTACCCTTGTATACCTGTCGCTCACAATTACTTACAATAGGTAGGTAGCGTCCTTTTCATCTATTTTTCGTATGCTCTCTTTCTAATGACTCCTTGAATAATCAAATTCTGTTCTGTACTGTTTAAAGCTCTGGATATATTTTAAAAAATAACTTGCTTTCTGAAATTTCTATCGTTCTCCTTGGAGAAAAGCAATACCGCCATGGAAACTTTCTATATGATTCCTGTTTAGAAAAACGGTCATCACAGGTCCAACCTCAAATCATGCTACTGACATTCAACTCAACTTTAGTCACGTCCGTGAATCTGGCCCTCCTGCTGTTTAAAAATTATATTCAATATATTCTTTCACCCTATAGTCCCGACATCACCGTAATTTTTCAGGAGTAACCTTTGTATGCGAAAGCATGTCAAGCTTAAGCTTCAGAGGCCAAGACTGCCTTATGTGTTTCGTGGAAAAAATGTATTTCAAATAAAGCCATCCATCATTTAGCAAAATATAAACTGTTTCAAGCAGTTGCGAAATCAATAGTGTTATACTCGGCCCAAGTTTGGGGCTACAATGAGTATGAGGACGTGGAAAAATCTCTCCGTTACTTCTTAAAACGCGCTTTTGCTCTTCCTTCATCTACACCAAATTACCTGCTGCACATTGAAACGGGACTGCCACCTATGTTTGTTGACTCTCTTAAAATCCACTTTGACTACATCCTCAAGATACTGCAAATGAACCCCTCACGTTTAGTCAACAGGATCCTAAAATTTATAATTTCAAACCAACTCAACTGTGTGAAAACCTGGAAAAACCTTTTTAATTCTCTGGGTTATTCTATGAATCTAAATATAGAAGACTTGATAATTTTCAAAAAACAACTCTATTTACTGGTCTCTAAATTGGACTCAAAATTTCGGAAGGACTTCATCACTCAGGCCAAAGCATCCCAATATAGGGAATATTGTAGTAGATTAGAGTTCGATCTGGGAGAACTTAATTATTTCAACGATAAGCATCCTACCGAAATGATCGCAATGATACTAAGAGCACTGATACTTGCTTTGAATTTTGTTCCGCACAGGCCTCGCCAAAGAGAAAATATCGCGGATTTCATAGGGTCTTGCCCCATTCTAAGAGAAACTTGTCGGAACATTTTCGGAAGAAGCAAATTGGAAGTTGAAGAAGTTTTACAAATTCTAAACGGTATGGTGGGGTGGGAGAAGCTCTACAAATTTATTAGACTAGCTTTGGGATATAGAAATAAAATTTTAACAGAAAGTTTTTGTCCACTTTATTTTTCTTTTTGTTTTGTTAAGTAGTTTGACTTACTTTTTTTTTCTTTTTCTCATTTTCGCTCCTTCCTTTTTCTATTTTTTAAATTACTATAATCATTCTTTTCAATTCATAATCTGTTAATCTGACCAACGGTTTGTAAACCAGGACCAAACAAAAAGACTAGTAAATGTACTTTTGTAAACTGAGTTTTATTTATTTATATATATATATATTTTATTATGTTATTTAATTTCCTCGGGCCTTGCCGGACCTTCACACAAAAAACTGTAGATTAATTTTTGATGGAAAATTTCGCCATTGTGAGCTCGTGAAATCTAACCAGGACACTAAATATTATTATTAGTTCCAAAAAGATGGGAGATGGGTGTATGGGATAAGCATTCCATTAATAATCTTGAAATTTTTGTATAATGTTTTTGAAAAGCAGGACTTGTAGCGGCACTGTTTTTTTTTTAAACTTTCTGACTCGCCTGCGCCACGTAGACCTAAAAATTCTATTGTGCCATAGGGGCAGAATATTGTAGAGTCTCTCTACTTTCCTAGCAGATGATTTCTTCATCTCTACGGGGCTCAGGAACTCCCTGTAGAATATAGTTCTTCTGATTCCGCATAAGGCTGGACACTCATATATTATGTGTTCAGCAGTTTCGTCCTCTTCAAGGCACAAACGACAAAGTGAAGAGTCGACTAAATTTATTTTATTTAAGTTAGGTTTTTAATATCATATCTATGTAATTAGGTTTAAAATTTTGTTGGCATATTTCTGAAAAGCTGTATAGCACTCTTGGCCTGTCTTAGAGCTGTGATATTTTCCCAATATGAAATACATTTTGTACGTTCCCATCTTTTGATGGCGAAATTTATAGACAATTTGGGAGTCAGGCAGAAGGGTTCAGGTCCTGTGAAGGGGGTTTCAGAGCCCGTTCTAGCTAGTTCGTCGGCTTTCTCGTTTCCCTCAAAACCCTCATGGCCAGGAATCTACCATAATATTATTTTATTCTTAAGGCCAAGCGTTTGAAGTTCGTCGAAACAGTTTAGTACTGATTTGTAGTCAATGATAGGCGAGCTGATTAGATCAGGATTAATTTTTTTATTTGGATCAAACTTGCCGAAGAGCGAATTGCCACTTTATTTATCTATATGTGGAGAGGTGTTAGTCCTACGGCTTCTATAGCCGTAGCAGTACAGGAACGCATGGTTCCTGATATACCGAGATATGCAAGTCGTTGTACCTTTTTAAATTTTGGCAATGGGTATCTCTTGTTTTATTTTTGACCACCATACTAAAGAAGCGTACGTTATGACGGGCCTGATCATCATTGTGTATATCCATTGATTATCGTGGGAGAGATTCCCCATGTTTTACATGCGACTTCTTGCCCATACAGCGTTTCTTGCTTTAGTTATTTTGTTATTTGGTATTTGACTTCGTTGGAGTACTCAATGCACCGCCTTCCTAGTTTTATATTTTCATTCCAAAAAATCCGTTCATTATTCCAGGGTTTCACAATAACCTAATCTAAAGTATGTTCTGAGCTTACAACTTTACAACTCTAACATTTAAGCTTTTGCAAATATGTATACGGGCTCAATCTTAATTTTGTAACGATTTTTTTGAGTTGTTTGGCATAATAATTCCTAAATTGCAGTGGTAAAGCAAAGTCTGAAAGAAAAAGTGACACTGCATTCAAAATTATGTGCAGGAGATTGTCCCTTCTTACAGCAAGGGTGAATTTCGTCGCCACTTTCGTATGCAAAAATCTTAGTGGACGATTTGAACAATGTGAAGTCAATCCGCAATACTAATAATTGTGTTATTGTGGTTAAGAAGAGTCCCTCCAGGTCGTAGTAAGTAATCTTCCATTCGTTGCTGTACAAGTTTATATTCTCGAGTTCCTCAAAGCTGAGCTTTGATTGATCGGGGTATAGACAACCGTGCCCGAGGTTAGGGCGAAAATAGTACTAGGAGATCCATGGTCTGTAATTTAACGCAAACGGAAAGACTAATTGTGAAAGAGAGAATAGATCAACGTTGGACCATAAGTGTCTGGTGTGAGGTGTGTTTTGTGAGGAAGAAAAAACGTTTTCTTTATTTTTTTTTTAATATATATATTTATTTTTTAAATACTAAAAATCTAATTTTGTTTATCAAAGAATTTTTCTTCGTTTTCCCACATGATCAGCGCTTCTATGTGGTCATCGTAGTCGAAGAAGTCGTTTGAATTGTCTTCGAATCTACGGATATGGGTATCAGGTTCCCATACTAGGGTGTCTGCAGAACCGTTTGAAATTTGGTCATCGTCGGGGATGGTCATTCTTAAAGGGTTGTTCCAACGTGAGATTAGCTGGCGTTTCAATATATATGTTGGGGAGCAGTCCAAGATGAAATTTTCTTCCCGTAGTCCGAATCCAACTCGATCTCCAAACGCTAACTTACGTGATTTCGAACCCTTGATTCTTTTGCCATTTAGGAAGGTGTCAAAGAATGGTCCGTTCGTTAGAGTCACACATTTTTCGTCTACGCTTATCTCGATAGTCGCGTGAGTGTGTGAAACAAATCCTGAGGGGATAGCCAATCGGTTTGGGTCGGTTGAAGACGAGTGAATGTTGGTTTGGTACGAATTACCAATTATGGTTGACCCGATCCGAAGAGGAATTTCAAATCCAGATACTATGTTAAATAGTAGCCAGCTGGAGTTGGGGATGTAATTAATGATTTCGGTTTCCATTATCTTATTTGAATTTATTCGCTGCTGTTGTATAGCAATTCCTAGCTTTTTTTTAAATGAATTCGTTCTACTCTTCGATAGAATATTTCGCGGCCACTGGTTTTTCAAAACTGATCCTCCAAGTGAAATGCTCACGCTTTTATGCAGGCAACTACAAGCAGATCCTTTGTTGAAGATCACTCAGAGCCTCAGTCACAAATTTTTTATGACGTCAAGTTATATGCATTTACATAAGGATGAAGTGAGACAAGTGTAGTTCTGCAAACTATATTCGAACGCATGTATTTGTTTTGCAATAATTGGGACAGTTTTTATCAGGGTAGGGAAAGTGCTAACTGTACCCTTGTATACCTGTCGCTCACAATAACTTACAATAGGTAGGTAGCGTCCTTTTCATCTATTTTTCGTATGCTCTCTTTCTAATGACTCCTTGAATAATCAAATTCTGTTCTGTACTGTTTAAAGCTCTGGATATGGGTCAGACGCTTCTGGGTTTAAATGACTAGGGTCCGCGGGGTCGTTACGCCCGTTACCTCTCTCTCTCTCTCTCTCTCTCTCTCTCAAGATAAGAGAAGTACCCTTGCGGGGATTAATTGATTACTTGTAAGTATTCAAAATTCTACCTGTAATATAACCATAAAGACACAATATGGATATAAATATTCACGAAAGCGCACACTGAGAGCAGTTTAAAATTATCCTTTGAGGACTACGTTTCAAAAGTAAAATCACACAAACTAAATATTAAAATGACTGGCGGAAGTAAATCAGTTACGTACCGCGTATTCCTTTACCGAGAAGCATTGCGGCATTCACAAACAAACACATTGAGGTTGTACAAAGCCAAATATATGCTCACCAAGGATCTCGTAGAAACTACATTGGACAATATTGACAACTATAGTGAAGAGGAGTGCGGCTATTTAATTGGCTACAAGAAAGAGCTGCGGAAGAAAATCACCGGGAAATCTTAAGGCGACGATGAAGGCGAGGACATTTGCGATGAAGAGGAGCAGTAGATGGTGAAATTATTTTCATTTTTTAATAACTTTTACTTTCGAATGTGATATTTTGTATATCCTAAGTTCTACTTATTGTAAATAAACGAACAAAAATTTTGGAATATTTCCTTTAGGAAAAAAATTATGTTATTTAATTTCCTCGGGCCTTGCCGGACCTTCACACAAAAAACTGTAGGTCACAATGGTTAATTTTTTATGGAAAATTTCACCATTGTGAGGTCGTGAAATCTAACCAGGACTCTAAATATTATTATTATAGTCGACAAAGTGAAGAGTCGACTAAATTTATTTTATTTAAGTTAGGTTTTTAATATCATATCTATGTAATTAGGTTTAAAATTTTGTTGGCATCTTTTCTGAAAAGCTGTATAGCACTCTTGGCCTGTCTTAGAGCTGTGATATTTTCCCAATATGAAATGCATTTTGTACGTTCCCATCTTTTGATGGCGACATTTATAGACGATTTGGGAGTCAGGCAGAAGGGTGCAGGTCCTGTGAAGGGGGTTTCAGAGCCCGTTCTAGCTAGTTCGTCGGCTTTCTCGTTACCCTCAAAACCCTCATGGCCAGGAATCTACCATAATATTATTTTATTCTTAAGGCCAAGCGTTTGAAGTTCGTCGAAACAGTTTAGTACTGATTTGGAGTCAATGATAGGCGAGCTGAGGGCGTTTAGAGCTGCTTGAGTGTCAGTCAATATATACCAATGTCATCAGCCTGGAACACGCTTGGGCTAAGCCCCATTGGTATTGAGACATTTTGGTTAGGTCCGTCGAAACCAGCTCCCACTCCTGTTTCCATCTTGGAGCCGTCTGTATACAACTTTATGCCAATTTGGCCATGCTCCTCGACTAGGGATTTCCGTAGTGAAGGCGGTCTGTTATCGCGCAGATCATTTCAAGTACTGGAATTTCAGAGAACAAATCAAATAGATCAGGATTAATTTTTTTATTTGGATCAAACTTGCCGAAGAGCGAATTGCCACTTTATTTATGTATATGTGGAGAGGTGTTAGTCCTACGGCTTCTATAGCCGTAGCAGTACAGGAACGCATGGTTCCTGATATACCGAGATATGCAAGTCGTTGTACCTTTTTAAATTTTGGCAATGGGTATCTCTTGTTTTATTTTTGACCACCATACTAAAGAAGCGTACGTTATGACGGGCCTGATCATCATTGTGTATATCCATTGATTATCGTGGGAGAGATTCCCCATGTTTTACATGCGACTTCTTGCCCATACAGCGTTTGTTGCTTTAGTTATTTTGTTATTTGGGATTAGGCCCAGGTATTTGACTTCGTTGGAGTACTCAATGCACCGCCTTCCTAGTTTTATTTTTTCATTCCAAAAAAATCCGTTCATTATTCCAGGGTTTCACAATAACCTAATCTAAAGTATGTTCTGAGCTTACAACTTTACAACTCTAACATTTAAGCTTTTGCAAATATGTATACAGGCTCAATCTTAATTTTGTAACGATTTTTTTGAGTTGTTTACCAACAGTCGTCTCAACTTCACCTTTGAAAATGGAATGCAAACTTCGATAATTTGATTTTAACATGTTTCCTCATTCTTTAAGTTAGTCTTAGTCGATACTTCAAACAATAAAGGACAGGGCAATCTGCTCTAAGAAATTATTTTTTTTACGAATCTCGGCGTAAATTTTATTAACTTACAGTATAGGCTTTTACCAAATTCATCATTAATCCACTTGTTCGCAGAAGGGATCTTGTGTTTCTTGAATTTCTTTTCCATCTTCTGGATGAAGATTCATAAATTGCGTCCTCTTTGGAACACTCTGTTTATTGCACTTTATATTTGAAAACTGTCAAAACAGGCAGATCTGGAAAATGTTTTGCAGTCCCAAGTCGCAACGGGTGATTTTAATTTCAAGATACCTGTCTACTGATTTTATAGCACCTCAATAAAATGAGACGCTTACCCAAATTGGAAAACAAAGTTCTATTAACAATTAAAAGCGGCTTATATTAAAAATAGTTTGAAACTAGTTGGGGTTGTATTAATTTATGCATTTTCTAATCTGAATAAAAACGAATCTTTTAAAGCATAACAATATTTCTATTGTGTAAAAAGTGTAAAATTGAACGGAGCAAAAAGAAAAAAAAAATAGTTCCACATTCATACAGTATATGAACCGAGAAAAAAATACAAATTAAGTAAATTGTATCCGACGAAAATAAAAAATTGGATAGAATAGGTTTTTGTATATTTATAAATCAGAATAAAATAAAATCTACAACATAAAATGTACATAAAAATATTTATGCTAACTGTACCCTTGTATACCTGACGGTCACAATAACTCATAATCTCATTAAATTTCTGAGTAGGACTTCCTTCTCTGCCTTTCTGCTCACGCTTTTATGCAGGCAACTACAAGCAGATGCTTTGTTGAAGATCACTCAGAGCCTCAGTCACAAATTGTTTATGACGTCAAGTTATATGCATTTACCTAAGGATGAAGTGAGACAGGAGTAGTTCTGCAAACTATATTCGAATGCATGTATTTGTTTTGCAATAATTGGGACAGCTTTTATCAGAGTAGGGAAAGTGCTAACTGTACCTGGAGTAATATCACCAACTTTGACAAGGACGAGCTCAACAATTTCTTGAACACCGCCCAGTACAATCAGCAGCTGAAAGAAAACATTGAAGCGAAGAAGAATCACTGCTCCCGAAAACAAGTCACAAGCAAAAAATTAGACAAATGAAATGCTTTTAATAGCAGTTATAGTCTTAAGAAAACCTATTTCATGTAAAACGATAAATAGTTATTAATGAAATTTTAAACTGATTTATTTACGGAACGAAATTTTAAAAATATAAAAATTTACTCCAAATATACGAAAATAATTAAATTTTTCATGTAGACGAACTATTTTTTATTTTTAAGATATTCTCTTAAGGAACAATTTGAACCCACCATGGTACATTTCATATTTCATAGGCCTAGCCTATAAAGCCTAGCCTGTGTATATGCTTCGAAAGGTCTGTTGTGAGCCAGGGTCGAGCCACAGGGGCAGCTTCGGTACAGGTGAGGAGGGCGCGGCAAGCTAGTGGTTGCTCGGCTCAGCTCGTCGGACGGGGGTGTTCTTGCCCCCTTACCACATACCACCAGCTCAACAAACATTTTATTCCATGCCATATGCAAAGAAAAGAGAAAAAAATTAAGAAAGCTACTCGACTTTGACCTCGGACAGTTAATCTGAAAAATAGCACAGGAAAATAAAGAATGTCCAAGGACCTCTGCCAATACCTCAAGGAAAGAACGGAAGAGACACCGCGAAACTAACCTATCTAGCCTAATCTATATCTAAACTAACCTAAGAGAATGAACTAAACCCTAAACTACACCTACTATAACTTAAATCTAACCTATCTACTTTTAGCCCAAACGCAACTTGTCCCTCCGTAGTCTCCTGAAGGTAGAGGTTCGTCATGACCTCGAAACGCGCCAGATGTTAATGGCAAGGGCTGGCCGTAGATATATCCAAAAGCTATCGCTCTCTGGCCGAAATTGTGAGAGATAGCCCCTTAATAACCCCCCAGTCACAACACTAGTCAAGCCGGAATGGCCGAAAAACAACGCTGAAAAGCGTCATGTCGGGTCGTCAGTCGCGTATTGTCATTGTCGATTTACCAAAAGGACGGCCTTCCCAAATATCAACACACCGTGAGCTATTAAACCTAGCCGCTCATATTGAAAAGCATCTAAACTACTTGAAAATATTTAGAACACATTGGGCAAATAGTGCCACTTTTATTTAAAAGTAAAAAAAAATCAAATTTAAAGGAAAACTTAAAAATATAACTTACAATTCTAAAATCCAATATTCAAAAAAAAATATCGAAATTAAAATTACTCACGGTTTTTCACGTCCCCCGTTGTTCTGGCGCCAGCACAAGAAGTTTCGTTTGTTTGTAATTTGTTGGCTTAAAACTACCTATTTTCTATTTCACTAACCGCACACAATACTAAAATATTAAAAGCAGGTAGATACAAAAAAAAAGGAATAAAAACTACATTAAGAAAAAAGAAAAAAACTGCATTAAAAAAAAAATCATAAATTTAATTAGCACTACTGTGGCACTTCACAAAAAAAAAATCACTACTGATAGTGCTGCAGATCCTTGTTATAAGCGATGATTTTTCAATTCTCTGAAGATAATTTTTTTCCTCGTCACTGTATGACACAAAAAATGTATTCGTCCAGCTGACTTTCAAAAGGGCATCGACCGCTTGTTCTCAATCAAAGAATATTGTGAAGGCCTGCCGGCAAACCAATTTTGCATTTGTCTTTGACCCTGTCTTTCTTTTTCCTTTTCTTTTTATTATTTCCCCTTCGGTTCCTCAAAATTGGTTTACTTTTCTTGGAATGAGAGCGGGGGGTCTCTTAATTCCTGATCGTCAAGTCGTATAAGTCTTGTTCTCCTATCTCCTAATAACATACCTACATAAAGTAACGATACCTAACATAGAGAAAATAACGTAACTTACAAAAAAAAACTTTCAACTACATCTTTACGATCACCCACTAACCTGGAACACAATGGAATGGAACGAAGAAAAACTTAACGACGGAGAAATGATTGACAAGACAAAACGTCAAAAATCAAACCGGGAAGTGCAACAGACGGGCGTAAACATTGTAAAAAAAAATTATTTTATTTTACTTTTTCCGATTAATATATATTCTTTTATTTTCAGGTTTTCCAATTTCATTGCACAGGTGAGTTTATCCTTCTTTCACTGGGGCTTGTCCTCTCAACGCGCATTGGATATGCGGTTGAGCGGCCAAACTCCAATGTAAGAGTTTGTTTACATTTTTTTTTCTAATTCCTTTGGTAAATATTTGAATGTGTGGATTACCTAATAAATTTATTTTTGTGTCTTTAGGTATGGAAACAATTAATTCGAAATGGACCAACTTCGGTTAACAAAGACTATGGAAGCTCTATCGAAGCTGTTGCCTACAGAAATTACAAATAGGTTCCGAAGTCAAATTGTTACCTGGGCAAACCAATGACCGTTGCCGATAGTTAAAATTGTAATTTGAACAACAATGAGCAGAGTTTAAAGCAGAACATTTTTAAAGGGTTCGGATATGTATCCGTAACCTAGGCGCATGGCTAAATTCGAGCTACCACAAAAATGCAGTTCCTATGCAAGAGTTTATAAACGGTCGGTGGAAATCAGTAAGCCTACTCTAAAAATATATTTGTTGGTGCGATAGTGCGTAGAGACTCAGGGCTTAGCCGCCTCGCGCCGATCACTTTTTTTTGTTTTTCTATTTGTGAATTTAAATACAACTGTAGGGGAGACCGGGGCTAGTTGACCCAAAATTTACATTTATTTCTTTTTCTCTTGAACTAAGACTGATATCAAGACAGTTCAAATATCATTAAAAAAAGCATCCTTTGGTCTTCATGAGCAAAGTTACTCAATCAAAAAAAAAAAAACATGAGGGCAATTTTTTCTTAATTTTTCTAGAGCACCTCGATTGTGTCAACTAACCCCGGTACCGGGGTAAGTTGACTTACGTTATGGGGTAAGTTGACCCACGCCGTGCGAAACTGAATTCTTACAAAAAATTTAAAGATTAAGATCAATTTATTTGTTTTAGTTTATTTTTTTATTTTTTTGTAATAACATAAATGAATTCTGTACCTACTTAGCAAACAAGTATCACCAGATAGGAACAATTTTTATTATTAGGCAATATTAGGCACTTATGTAGGTTATGTTAACAAAAAACAAAACCACTTCTTGTGGTGGAAACAAAAAGGCACTTAATGGCCATTAACTAAAATAAGGCAAAGTTATTAAATTAAAGAGGTGCATACGTCTAGTGCTTAGGAAAAATCTATGATTTTAAATTAAGCAAAATAAATAAATTAAAAGCCACTTCCTGTGGTAAAACAAAAAACAAAAATATCACGTTATATTCTTAGTCACTAATTAAGCAAAACAAAAATTTTAGAGGCACTTTCAGTGCATAGGAAAAAGTCAAATAATAAACGCACTAAATGACTTAAAATTAAACAAAATAAATAAATTAAAACCCACTTCTTGTGGTAAAATAAATATTACCTACTTAGTCACTATCTAAATCGTCATCAGAATTACAATTTTGACAGCTATAAAAAACCAAGTTTCCTCGTGAACATTTCGAGTGTGCGCATTTGTGACAGCGAATGCATTGAATCCAATCCTCTCCTGGAACGCTTGCTAAGTATGACTCCCCGCAAACGAGGCATACTTCATCATCTTCTTCTTCTGAAGACTCGTTTAAAGTTGGCTTCCTCCTCGGTTTCGGTGTTTTTTTTGCTTTGTTGTTTTTGGCTGGTTTTGTTCTTTTGGCTATTTGTCTCTCAGTTTTAGCTTCTTTCTTAGACCTTACTGCGTTTTGTTTTTCTTCAAGAGCGGTTTTTTCGGGGGTGTCAGTATAAATTGCCGATGATCTTTTGCGACTGTTTTCTTTGGCTTTCTGACGCGGGTCTGACTTTGGCAATGGTCGTATCTCGAGCAAGAGAGCCATCCTTGAGGTGGAAGGCTGCGGATCATCGCCTTCTCTCAGATCTTCGGGAATCATTTGCTTTGTAGGAGTTCTTTGATTTTCGTGAAACAAGGATAAGTCTGGCTCAAAACTGTTTGCTGCTGGTGGTGTGTCGGCATATTGTTCATCTTCACGGTCAGGAACAGGTTTATTGCTGCTTGTTGTTTCAGGCCGGCCAGATACATAACTTCCCATAAATTCTGAATCAGGAAAGACGTTTTCATTTAAAGGATGTATTCCAGATACCTGAAACCCAGACTGGATGTTGTTTACGGTGAATGCTAAAGGAAAGGCAGTTTTTATGATTGCAGGAATATTGTAAATTGAAATAGGCCTTCCCGGATTGGTAGCCATCCAATTTCCACATGCTGTATTGATATACTTTTTAAACGGCCCGAAGACTGTTCTATCCAGTGGTTGGAGTTTATGGCTGCAGTGTGGAGGAAAAGACAACACAGTTACTCCATTTCGCTTAAATAAATCAAGGCCTGCTATAGACAAATGGGATTCATGGTTGTCAAGGAGCAGCAGAACAGGTCTTTCTTTCGCATGCTGTATAAAATGATTTGCAAATTTTAAGAATTGTTCCTCTTTCATCCATCCTGAAGGGTTTGCTGCGGCAATTGATCCAATTGGTCCTCCGTTCACAAAATAATCTTTGTAGTTGACACGCGGGAACACAAAAAACGGAGGTATTGCATTCCCTACCGCTGAAACAGCAGCAGCTACTGTCACCAAAGTTCCTCTCTCAGCTGAAGTCACTGATCCAAGTTGCTTAACTCCACAGCGAGCGACTACTCGATCGGGTGTATGAACTGTTGTGACACCCGTTTCGTCCATGTTCCAAATATCTTCAGGATGCAGTTTTAGGCGTTCGTAAACAGTTTTCAGGTTCTTAAAAAACAAACCGACATTATGCTTATTAAAAGAAGTCGCTCTCGACAAACTTGTGGCTTGTGGCCTTCGCAGCGAAAGTGCTGGATGTCTTTTTAAAAAATGTCCGAACCAGTCCTCCCCGGCAGACTTATTTTCAGTCCATGAGCTTGGTATTTTAGTTGCTGTTTTTATGGCAAACTCGTATGCCAGTTTTCGAACTTGGAAGGCTGTCATGCCAAAATAAATATCAGCAGTTGTTTTTAAATATTGAACTAAACATTGCTCTTCTGTGTCGGAAAATATTTGCCTAGTTTTTGAATAGCCCACTTTTTCCAAACTTAATTCACCAAATTCACTACTAGGATTTTCTTCCTTTTTCTTTTGAAGCTTTTGTACATACCTTTGCAGGGTCTTGTATGGAATTGCCTCTTCTTTTGAAACTGACCTTATACTGAGGCCTTCCATCAAAACAAGTCTACAGGCTCGTTCCATCACGCTTTGCTGAGTATCTCCTCTTTCTGTTTTCCTTTTATAAGTCCTCATTTCCTGTAAATCCCGAAAAAATTATTGAGTCAACTAGCCCCGAACAAAATGAGTCAACTAACCCCTCCCGACCATCTGGCAAATAACAAGATTTTTCAGAAGCAAAAACAGAAAATAACAAAAAATAAAGGGCATGCATGGACAACTAATACATATATATACTATATTCCAAAAAAAAATCTGCGCCAGACGCTCAAAAACGGCCGGAAAGAGGAAAATAAAAGAAAAAAAAAAAGTTACTTACGGGAGCAAAAAATCGTTTTTCCTTAATATTTCATGAATGACATGCACTCGCGACGAGATACAAAAGGAGACTAAACAGGTATCGGTATTGAATGTAAAAACAGGAATGCACATGCAATTCATATCTTCTCTTTCAAATAAATGGCAGTGAGTCAACTTGCCCCTGAGGCCAACTAGCCCCGGTCTCCCCTACATAATATTATGTTATAGCAGTGATGCCAGACTTTAGAAGCAGGTTATCCCACGGTTATACCAAAAAAAAATCCTTTTATCCCTCGCGAAAATATAAAAAAAATCCCACAATTATCCCACGAATAATTAAATTAAAAAAAAAAAACATGTATTTTATTAAATTCAGTCATTTTTATTATTAACAAATACAAGTTACATTAACAATGGAAGCTAACAAAAATAAATACATATTCGCATATAATAAAAAAAATAGAAAGTCTTACACATTTTTAAAACGTTAAAAAAAGGAACATAAAATTGCATTCGGCATTAAAATGAAAATAATATTCAACATAAAATAAATACCTTATGACTTATTTGAAAATGACTGGTATGCAAAAAACTTGAACTCGGTTTCAAGTCTCATTATTCTTGATTTCTCATACAAAAATGACACGGATATGTCAGTTTATGAAACCCTTTTTAGGGAAATAAAAAAAAAAGAAGAACGCATTCAGATATTTTGAATGACTTTTTCCTAAACATGAAAATATTTTTTATTTGATCGTAGGTTGCCTAATTTTTTTATGCTTATCAAATCAAATTAGCAATTAGGAGCAATAATTGACCAAAAAGTAAAATCACTTTTTTTGTACTATGAGTTTTGAAAAATTCCTTTGTCCCCTTAATCTTTTTTAAGCGAGAAAAGGGATAAATCCCTTGATCTGTTATCTCTGTGTTATAGTTATATAAAGGAAGGATATCTGCGACAACTTCATGTGCATTTATAATGGTCTTCTCCATTGCAGAAGATGATGTTCTGCGCATATGTCCGAGATCTTCGTATTCTTGGATGAATTTAGAGTACTCATCGAAGAACGATTGGTTCTGCTTAAAACGATTCTGCATACGTAGAAGCATTTTGAGTGCTGGAGATCGAGGGTCACCTAATGTCGATGGGTGCGATTTAAAGGGCAATCGTACAATGTAGCGTCCTTCTGCATTTCTGGAATGGGTTGATTGGAAGATTTGTTCGCACTCTGCTTCGTCGGATGTCATTTGATTTGAAGAGGATGTAAAGAGTTCTTCCTGCATCCAAAATCGTGTTAACAATTCGTCGAGCTTAAAATCCAGTTGACAATGATAGCTTTGAGCTCCGAGTAAAGATGAAATTGATGATACAACGCCTGATACGATCCAGCCTAGTGAAGTATTTTGTGCGATTGGAGCGCCCACTTCACCCTTTCGTATACCCTCTTGCAAAATTTGGCCATATAACTGTACTCCCAATATAAGATCTACACGCCCGGATTGATAATATTGTGGATCTGCTAACTTGATTCCGTGTAGATGCGACCAAATTTTAGGAGAAACGTTGGTTGTTGGAAGATGACTGGTTAGTTTCGGTAGAATATGCGCTTCGATATTGCAGCTGAACTCTGTAACGTACGACGATAGATTTAGTGAAACTATTCCTTTAGATTGATGAGTTGATGAAGCATTTGCTCCGATACCAGTGATTGAAAGTGGTGAGTGACGTCTCGTAAGATGAAGAGCCTGAGTAAGATTTTCTGACACTAAGTTGATTTCGGATCCTTGATCTAAAAATGCTCGTACTGTGCAAAACTCTCCACTACTTGATTGAATTTTTACTAAAGCAGTTGCTAAAAGTACTGGTTGTGTACCTGAATTGTTGATGCAGGTCACGTGAGATGATGCGGTGTTGCTGGACGATTCCCTTACTGATGATGCTGGTGCAGCGGTATCTGTTGATACTTTTGATGTGGATGGGGAACAGGATTGATGAATTGGATGAATTGAGGTGTGATGACGTTCGTTGCAGAATTGGCACCTTTTCTTGGAAAAGCACTTTGCCAACTGATGATATCCCAGACAATTGAAACATAATTTCAATTGCTTGATTGTTTCAAGCCGCTGGTTGATACATGATGAGCTTTAGCCTTATTCCCTGTGATTTTATTGGATGTAACAATAGATGACTTACTTGGCAAATTGGGCGAAACACGTTCATAAGCTTGAAGTGAGCGAACACGAGTGATGAGAAAGTCCTTGAATGATGTCCACGATGGCGAATCTTGAGAAGAGCCTAGCGTTTTCTCCCACTCTTTGATTGAGACCGCGTCAAGTTTCCGTGATACGATATGCACAAGAATATCATCCCATTTGTCCATGTCACGACCGAGTCCCTCCAGCGATCCAAGGGCTTGATTAGTTTCGTTGAATAGGGTTTCGAGTTCGGAGGATGACTCGACAATAACTGGTTTAGTCGAAAATAAGGAAGTTAGGGCTGCATCGACCAAAACGCGTTTATTGTCTGCGACGATGCGACACCATTCATCGATTCGCAGGGAATACTGCGAGTTGGCGGGCGGCTTCGCCTTGCAAAGATCGATCCAGATATGAAGCACCCAATAATCTTGCCGAGGAACTCACCGTTTACTACATTGGTTCTAGACAAAATTCATCGATCCACATTACATGGAGGGGTTCAGCTGATGCTGAATACATTAAGACGACAATACTGGATCATTGGTGGCCGCAATCCAGTAAGGTGCTTCATACATCGTTGCGTAGTCTGCATACGTCATCGGGCAACCAATGCCAACACAATCATGGGTCAACTACCTGTTCTTCGAACACAATCATTTAGGCCATTTCTACATTCAGGAGTGGACTATGCAGGGCCGTTTACTATCAGAACTTGGAGAGGACGGGGAGCAAAAACATATAAGAGTTACCTTATAGTTTTTGTTTGCTTCTCTACATCAGCTGTTCATCTGGAGTTATCTACCGACTACACGACTGAGGGATTCATAGCTGCTTACAAACGTTTCACGAGTCGCCGTGGTATCTGTGCGACGTTATCAAGTGATTGCGGATCGAATCTTATAGGAGCTGATGCTGAGTTGAGAAAACTATTCGACGCTGCTTCAAAGGATCTCGAAACACTAAGTGACCTGCTTGCAAACAATGGCACGAAATGGAAGTTCAACCCACCAGCAGCGCCTCATTTTGGTGGTAAGTGGGAGGCAGCCGTCAAATCTGTTAAGTTTCACATTAAGAGAGTTGTTGGTGAAGTTATCCTAACTTATGAAGAATTCTCCACACTCTTGGCTCAAATCGAAGCTGCGCTTAATTCCCGACCGATCTGCCCTCTATCTGAAGACCCGACCGACCTAGAAGCCCTCACTCCCGGTCATTTTATCATCGGAGAAGCTCTTAATGCAATCCCTGAACCATCTCTAACGCATATATCACAATCAAGGCTATCACGGTATCAATTAATACGTCAAATGCTTGAAGGATTTTGGAAACGATGGTCAATCGAATATATTCAACGACTACAAGCAATGGTAAAGTGGCATTATCCATCACATAACATCAAGGTAGGCTCACTTGTTCTTCTTATGGACGAACGTTATCCTCCATCGAAGTGGCCTCTTGCTCGTGTCATCGAAACCCATCCAGGGCCGGATGGTTTCATACGTGTAGTTACCATCAAAACGCAGACTAGCACTTTTAAACGCCCTATATCAAAGCTGTGTCTACTTCCAGTATCTTCAACCATCGATGATGATCACATCAGACATCCCGAATCAGAAGTTTCGACGCCCTGAAACAGTCGTCGAGGCGGGCGGAATGTTAAGAAAATTTATCATAATTACTATCAATTCATTCTTTTTTTTCTAAATCATTTTGTAAAGTTTCATCTCTATTAATTAATCTATTACATTCACATTTTGTATTCTCTTGACGTCTCTTACTGTCAATAAAGTTTAGAGTTAAATTTAAAACCGTACAGATCGGTCGTCTCTGTGTTCTCTCTGCCAAAAGGAATTTTATAATTTCAGAGTTCTCCGGAAACAAATCGAAAATTCTAACAAACTCATCTTTTTTTTTCTTAACGTGCGCTTTCCAACGCAGTTTAGCGTCTAGAGTCATGCCTAGATATTTAGCTGTGTTAGAAAATTCTACTACATTGTTGTTAATGTAGACTGGAATGTGTGGTACGTTTTTATACGTAAAATTAATATGGACTGACTTAAGGTCATTTAATCTAATCTGCCATTTCTTAGTCCATTCTGAAATATTGTTTATTGCCGTCTGAAGCTTTTTAGTTGCTACAGTTGTTCCCACAGCAAGGACGGCTGTGTCATCTGCAAAAGTAGCTATGGTGGTTTCTTCACTTGCAGGCAAATCGCTAGTGAAGCGTAGGTATAAAACTGGACCTAGCACACTGCCTTGCGGTACACCAGCTTTAATCTCTCTTAATGTTTAGCGCTCTGTATCTTGCTTAATTCTGAAGAGTCGATCTGATATATAAGACTCCAGAATGGTCGAATACTGCTGCGGCAGTTGCTTTTGTAGTTTGTGTATCAGTCCTTTGTGCCAGACTTTATCGAAAGCTTGTGCTATATCAAGAAATACTGTAGAGCACACAAATGCTTTTTCGATTTTATCTGTGATTCTATGCACCTGATCAATTGTAGAGTGCTTGTTTCTAAACCCAAATTGATGATTTGGAAGTAGCGATTGATGAAAATCAATAATTTTTTGCAGACTTTTGCCAGCATTTTTTCGAATAGCTTGGACAACATTGGTAGTATCGATATTGGGCGATATGAGGTTACTTCGCTAGGTGGTTTACCTGGTTTTGGTATCATTATTACCTCCGCGACCTTCCACATACTTGGCACACATCTTAATTTAAATGTAGCATTTATAATCTGCGCTAGTTTTGTTAAACCTTTTCGAGAAAATTGTTTTAAAATTTCCCTTTGATTAAATCGAACCCTGGGGCTTTTTTTATGTTTATGCCTTCTTTGATTTCTTTGGCAAGTTCTTTAGCTGTTACCGGCCCAATAGGTCTGTCTTCTTCGCACGTTTCTTTGTTTCCTTGATAATCTTTATCTTCATAAGGTTTGAAGACGTTCTCAAGGTACTCTGCAAAAGTATTTGCTTTTTCTTGACTGCTTTTTGCCCAATTACCTTCTCTGGTTTTTACTGGCAGAGTGTGAGCTATTGGCCTGTTCATTTTCTTTGTTGCCATCCAGAGCGAGTAGTCGTTTTTAAACGTTTTTAAAGACTCGTTATTAAACTCTCTTATAGATTTTCTGAGCTTATTATTTAAGTTGTTCAGTGTGGTTTTGTCGCTTGGCGCCTTTGTCTGTTGCCAGCGTTTTCTAGCTTTCCTCTTTTCTGTAATAATTTCACATATTTCACGAGGATAAGAGCTTTGTTTAATCTTGTTTGTTCTTTGGGGAGTTGCAGCCCATGCAGCTTTTTGTATATCCAGTGTAAATATTTGCACTGCTTCTTCTAGTTGATCTTCTGTTTGAATAGCTGACGATAGTTGGATACATTCTTCCAACTTCTGCCTAAAGTGGTTCCAATCAGTCAGTCTATTAACTAGTTTAGGGCTATGTTCTTTTATTATTATTTTATCGCCAAGTGTAAGAAGTATTGAGGAATGATCTGATTGAAGATCAGGGCCTTCTTCTATATTTATTTTATTTGAAGATATATTTTTGGATATAAAGAAGTCTACAAGATCTGGGGTTTTATTCCTATCTGTAGGCCAGTAGGTAGGTTTCAAATGAATATCGAGTCTGACAATGGAATGTGATTGGTAATGCATGGGTATTTCGAATATTCGCCACATTGCTTCTTCGCGACGTAACAAATAATCAACTCTATTTCTTTCCCTCTCACGCCTACCCGTCAAAGTTCTTTGCCGAGGCATATCTACCTAATATTCCATCGAAAAAAAAGAAATCAATAAATAAGCATTCACAATAAATAAACTCTTATAAATTGTATAAAAAAAAGAAATCAAAATGACTTACCAAAGAATAGGTAATAATTGGCCAAAACCAGGATCAGAGCACAGTGAAACCACAATTATTGTAGGATGGCTATCTAAAAATTCGTGTAGGATACAACCGACTTCGAATGGCCGGAAGCCAAATCAGACTAATGCAACCACACCTGCGCATAACTTCTCTCCCTCATTCGCTTAACCCAAACGAAAACGACACACATTCATCCGCCACGCCCCCACACGCCAAACACTTTCGTTTCGATGAGGTGGCTCAGTGGCTGCTCTATGGATAGTGCTACACTATACAAATAAGGTCAATAATAATAGCAACGCCCAACGCAACCACAGAAAATACAATTTTGTACAATATTCGGGCAACTATGATTACCTATAACTTATAAGAGACAGAGTAGGTATACGTATCCAATCCAATCACCAATACGCGTGCGCATATTCCCTTCTCTTCTTAATTCGCTTAACGCACACCATTCACCCCTCACTATGTTACAGTGTTACAGCTACATTAGAGTTATACGCATACGCAATAGAAACGATCTCTGTGTATGATTCTCTTTTCTTAATTTCTGATTCATACAATAGAAGGAGACAGTCACAGGACTTCGACTGAGCGAAAGAAAAATGTGACTTATCCAATTACCCATACCCACCCCTGCGCATATACTTTTCTCTCTTTCTTTGCTTCACTCCCATCATTCAAACGTGACACTCGCCGCACAGATAGCTAAGCTATAAAGCTATCTTTCTTTGTATGTTTACAATGTTGTTGTTGTAACCAAGGTAATTTAAAAACATTATTTTACCTATTTTGCAATAACTTTTTTGAAATCATAATTCTTTTCGACCGATCTATGAGCTGTACGCTTCAATTTGGTAAAAAAAAAATTCAATTTTACTTCATTAAATAGGGTAAATATGTTCTGAAAGAAATTGGGTCGGCGATTAATATAGTGGATTGCGGACTACGGATGTACACACGAACCGCGATAAATACCTTTAGTGGAACAATAACCGAGCGCATGTAGTGCCAGGATGTTCTGGAACGTTTTTTTTACTCATCACTGAGTTTACAGCCCGAAACAAAGATGGATTTTATTTTGTTTGAATGTAGTTGTGGATGGAAAGGATCAAGCCACCATTTGTGTTGTAAAACTTTACGCGACCCTTTTCTTTAGTAGGTACCATAAATGCTGTGTATTCAAATTACTGGTATTTTAATTTGAAAAACTTGCAAATGATCGGTAATTAACGTTGAAAGTGGGTGTAACTGGGATTATTAGGATTACGTTTTAAATCGGTAGGTAGGACACACAATACATATATATATATTTTGATTTATGACAGCATGCGTGCAACACTTGCCACCTTCAGGTACATGGTAATTGGGTCCTTGTAACTGTGTGTGGTGGGACCCAAAATCAAAGATATCACCGCAGGTAAAAGATATGCTCTATATAAATAGTGTGCAAATTTCTCTCTGCCAATTAGTTTGCAATTGTCCTTTGACTCTAATAGATCTACTTAAAGTTAATAATTCAAATGGAAGGAGTCAAGAAACCAACAGTTCCTTATTGGCGGTTCCTTTACTTGGAAGAACTTCGCGTTCGCAGGCGTGTTATAGAAGACAGAGAATACAAATACCATATTAAGTATTGCTTAACAGATGAGTTGGTTCACACAAACTTTATCCACACCAAGCATTTTACACCAATTGAAATCGGCAACATGCAGGACAGTGTAATCTACAAGAAGAAACTCAGACAGAAGATTGCAAAAATCAGACAGGAAGAGCAACAAAAAATGTTGGAAAAACTAATGGAACAAGAAAACGCAACAACCAATGAATGAAATATGTAATCATAGTTTTAAGAAAAATACTTGTATATAATAATTTATGTCATTTTTTAGCATTACCTTAGAAAAGTAAAGTGGGGCTTTCAGCACAAATCGTTTGTGTGTGCTGGTCAAAACCCCTAACAGGGAAAAACCAAAAATGTCTTCCCATCGGGGTATTCAACTGTCAACTTAAATTGTATATAATATAAATTGACTGTGTTTCTAAGAAGGCGTTGAATACTCCCGATGGGAGTCCGCCTTAATTTAGTTTATTTGTTCAAAAAATTGTAATGTAATATATAATAAAACCACCATTAAAATTACTTTAAATTAATAACAAATTTTTTTTAAACGAAAATCCACTTCGACGGATATTTCTTCAGCACCTAGAAAATTGTTCATTTGTTCTGTGATAGGAACATTAAAAAACAATCGGTTTCTAAGCATCCTCGAATCGATTGCTCTGCTCGAAAGCTTTGGAGAAGTCTGTATCAAATTAATACTTTTTCTCAGGTACATTTAATATGTGATTTAAAAAAATTGTAAGGTGCTAGTAGCAACAAAATTATGGAGAAGGAGTACTTTTAAGAGATTAGTTAATCTGGTAAAATCTGTTTTTCGAAAAAAGTTAGAAATTTCCTGTCTACTTCCCGATTTATGAATTGTAACAATAGAAAACTAGTTGGTACTCGCGGCTTTGTCTGCGTAGAATTCGAACTTCGAGTAACTAATTAAAATATTTATAACAACAATAGCGCCACTTATCGGCTCCCCACGATCGTGGGGTTCTCCGACCGTCAACCTCGGGACCTCTAGCTAACCTCCAAGTAGATCCTGGTTGCTGCGTTTGACCGATAGTCAAACGGATGCGAAAAATTCGACGAAAAGATTAACCAGCAGAAACTTTGTGGTTATGACAACGAATAGCGAGTTGGCGAATAAAAAAATGCGGATATTTTCCGCTAAGGGTTTTCAACAAGAATAATAAAAGCTTTATTTCATGGTTGGTTTATATAGAAGATGAAATAACAGGTTTTCTTTTACTTGATAGAGACATTACGTTATTTTTAAATGTTTAAATTATGTGGCGAAGAGGCAAATACAAAAAAATATGGTGAATGGTATAATTTAAGGCGCCAGATTCAAATAAACAATTTCAATCTAACTTAAGAATTAGGATGATGAAGATCAGGATGATGACAATGACGGTGATGAAGATTACCCAAAAACTATCCTTTCAACCAATCAGCTCTAAACATTTAAATTGATTGGTAAAATACGCGGCAAATGTATTTATTTCTTACCAAAAGTATAAATACCTATACTGAATTTTATTATCCCTATCTTGAGAAATAATTGGTTCGTCATTTGAACTTCCATTCCCTACTTCATCCCCTTCACGTTATATTTTCGCGACAAAAAGTAGCCTATGCCATTCTGATTTCTGAGAGGTTCCATCTATCCCTATACCAAAATTCATAAAAATTTGTTTTGCTGTCGTTAAAAGGTAACATTCTTACTTTCGCATTTATAATATTAGGATTACTTCAAGGCTACCTCGAATTTTCAGTGCAAAAATGACAACTGGCAAAAAAACTATATCTTTAAATAACAAAGTGATGCCAAATTTGTTAAAAGGTGACTATCGCAAAAGTGATTATTACCTTACGGAATTCCACCCCTTGCCTGATAGGTAATACACACACAAAATTAAGCTAAGTGGATCCCAAATATTTTGTTCATAAACTAAGTACCTATTAAGTAAGAAGATATGCAAAAACCATTTTTTTATACAACAAACAGCTTTCAAATTTGTTTCCGATTTCCTTCCACTTACTGGAAGTGAACGCTAGAATTAATTTTAAGGAATGACAGATAGTGTTCGGAAAATGGACAGAGTTTGAAGGTGGAAACACATTCTTTAAGGCCGAGGTTACAAATAATTTTTCTTTTCATTTTTTAAGAATGTTTAAAATTAAAAAAATATAAAAAAAACTATAAGCATATTTAAATTAAAAAAAAAATCCCTTTTTGAAAAAAGCAGGCCTTAAAGCCTTAACTAATAAAATAATGCATAAAAGGCATTAAAAAGACTTAGTGGGCATTTTTTGTAGGAGTGGTTTATAATAATGAATAAAAAAACACTTAATTTAAGAACATTTCCTACACAAAAATATATTTCCTAACGATTCAAAAAATACACACATAATTGTTCAAGTTTTCACTTTTGTCGGCACTCCCAGAATGCCACTGTTTTTTTTTTTTTGATTTTGGTTCAATTCGATACATTTTTCAATTTAAATTCTGCACAATCTCCCTTTTTTCAAATATTGTATTTTTTTTTTCAAACAAATTTTTAATTATTTTTAAACTATTGTAACTATTGCTCATTCTGAATAGGTGTTCATGGGTGGGAACCCATTCTTCTACTGTACTGTACGATATAAATTATGAATACGGTCGTTGGATTTAGAAAAAAAACTATATTCGAACGGAGACACTGAACAAAAAGAAAGTTTCCCAATTTTAAAAATTGAACGACACTCGATTCGAATAATTCACCAAGCGCAGACATTTTTTTGCACGATGACGAGTAGTGATAGTGATGGACAATTTTTACTCCTAGAGGAAAACTTAACTCTATACCGAACACAACCATAGAACCGCATGCCGCATTTTTAAAATACAAAATCTTCCCATCTCCACAATGACGCACTTATTTCATAGTTTGTCACTAGCTATTGTGCAAGAGTATATCCCTGACATTATGATGTACATATATAAATTCACCAAAAGTTCCAGGAAATGGGTTGCAACTTGAAATGGGATTTATGTTTTTTGCTTTAACTAGCGCCGGAATAAGGTTTATCCATTCTTGACTGACAGTTTATATTTTTAATTATTAAAAATGCCAATTGTAGAGCTCCAGGAGATGAGTTCGTATTCTGTTTGGAGAACTGTCATATACTTAGTTTTAGCAAATTTTACGGCCATATTATTCACTCCCTTTAATCCGGGTTAAAAGTTACATTCGGGTTTAAGTGAGTTTAACCCAAAAACTAAACCCAAGTCCATAATATTCACTCGTTAAACCCAAACATAAACCCATTTTTTTGAACTTGACAGCATTTAATCCGATTGGATTTAAACGCAATCCGGAAGCCGGTACTTTAACTCGGGTTAAAATTCAATTTCATAATATTGACATTTCTTCACTCGCAAGAAATAACGAAAGTAGAAAAGTCGAATAGAAAAAAATGGCAAGAAACTAAAAAAGACTTCATTCGTGAAATGGACGAAATTAATGTTGATGTCTTCGTCGTCAGAAGACGAATTTGTCTTCGAAGAGCTGGTAAAACAGAAGCTGATGGTAAATTGACGTCGTCCTTGTCGTCAAATATATTGATTGCACAAGCGGGCTTGCGAAAATATTTCGTGCTGAAAAAGAGTCATTTTGGAGGCTACATTCGATGATTCGATAGAAATTTCGCATAATTAATGCACCTTAAAATATAACTGGCCGACAAATAATTGAAATCAATTTCCAAGTGACAAACAAAAAAAAGTCATTATTTGTGAAATCTGACATTACGTGGGTTTAAAACGGATTAAAAACGGTTTAAAGTGTTTTAAATCCATTTTTAATCCAGCCTTGTTTAATGCGTGTTTTTCAGTGAATATTATGGATATAGGTTTAAATTATCGGGTTTAAAAATTGCGGATTAATGATCGGGTGTAAAATTAACTTTAACTTTAACCCGCAGTGAATAATATCGCCGTTAAAATACAAACACAAGTGTGTTTTTTCTTCGTTTTCCCACATGATCAGCGCTTCTATGTGGTCATCGTAGTCGAAGAAGTCGTTTGAATTGTCTTCGAATCTACGGATATGGGTATCAGGTTCCCATACTAGGGTGTCTGCAGAACCGTTTGAAATTTGGTCATCGTCGGGGATGGTCATTCTTAAAGGGTTGTTCCAACGTGAGATTATCTGGCGTTTCAATATATATGTTGGGGAGCAATCCAAGATGAAATTTTCTTCCCGTAGTCCGAATCCAACTCGATCTCCAAACGCTAACTTACGTGATTTCGAACCCTTGATTCTTTTGCCATTTAGGAAGGTGTCAAAGAATGGTCCGTTCGTTAGAGTCACACATTTTTCGTCTACGCTTATCTCGATAGTCGCGTGAGTGTGTGAAACAAATCCTGAGGGGATAGCCAATCGGTTTGGGTCGGTTGAAGACGAGTGAATGTTGGTTTGGTACGAATTACCAATTATGGTTGACCCGATCCGAAGAGGAATTTCAAATCCAGATACTATGTTAAATAGTAGCCAGCTGGAGTTTGGGATGTAATTAATGATTTCGGTTTCCATTATCTTATTTGAAGTTATTCTGCTGCTGTTGTATAGCAATTCCTAGCTTTTTTTTAAATGAATTCGTTCTACTTTTCGATAGAATATTTCCCGGCCACTGGTTTTTCAAAACTGATCCTCCAAGTGAAATGCTCACGCTTTTATGCAGGCAACTACAAGCATATCCTTTGTTGAAGATCACTCAGAGCCTCAGTCACAAATTTTTTATGACGTCAAGTTATATGCATTTACCTAAGGATGAAGTGAGACAAGTGTAGTTCTGCAAACTATATTCGAACGCATGTATTTGTTTTGCAATAATTGGGACAGTTTTTATCAGCGTAGGGAAAGGGGAAACTGTACCCTTGTATACCTGTCGCTCACAATAACTTACAATAGGTAGGTAGCGTCCTTTTCATCTATTTTTCGTATGCTCTCTTTCTAATGACTCCTTGAATAATCAAATTCTGTTCTGTACTGTTTAAAGCTCTGGATATGGGTCAGACGCTTCTGGGTTTAAATGACTAGGGTCCGCGGGGTCGTTACGCCCGTTACCTCTCTCTCTCTCTCTCTCTCTCTCTCTCAAGATAAGAGAAGTACCCTTGCGGGGATTAATTGATTACTTGTAAGTATTCAAAATTCTACCTGTAATATAACCATAAAGACACAATATGGATATAAATATTCACGAAAGCGCACACTGAGAGCAGTTTAAAATTATCCTTTGAGGACTACGTTTCAAAAGTAAAATCACACAAACTAAATATTAAAATGACTGGCGGAAGTAAATCAGTTACGTACCGCGTATTCCTTTACCGAGAAGCATTGCGGCATTCACAAACAAACACATTGAGGTTGTACAAAGCCAAATATATGCTCACCAAGGATCTCGTAGAAACTACATTGGACAATATTGACAACTATAGTGAAGAGGAGTGCGGCTATTTAATTGGCTACAAGGAAGAGCTGCGGAAGAAAATCACCGGGAAATCTTAAGGCGACGATGAAGGCGAGGACATTTGCGATGAAGAGGAGCAGTAGATGGTGAAATTATTTTCATTTTTTAATAACTTTTACTTTCGAATGTGATATTTTGTATATCCTAAGTTCTACTTATTGTAAATAAACTAACAAAAATTTTGGAATATTTCCTTTAGGAAAAAAATTATGTTATTTAATTTCCTCGGGCCTTGCCGGACCTTCACACAAAAAACTGTAGGTCACAATGGTTAATTTTTTAGGGAAAATTTCGCCATTGTGAGGTCGTGAAATCTAACCAGGACTCTAAATATTATTATTATAGTCGACAAAGTGAAGAGTCGACTAAATTTATTTTATTTAAGTTAGGTTTTTAATATCATATCTATGTAATTAGGTTTAAAATTTTGTTGGCATCTTTTCTGAAAAGCTGTATAGCACTCTTGGCCTGTCTTAGAGCTGTGATATTTTCCCAATATGAAATGCATTTTGTACGTTCCCATCTTTTGATGGCGACATTTATAGACGATTTGGGAGTCAGGCAGAAGGGTGCAGGTCCTGTGAAGGGGGTTTCAGAGCCCGTTCTAGCTAGTTCGTCGGCTTTCTCGTTACCCTCAAAACCCTCATGGCCAGGAATCTACCATAATATTATTTTATTCTTAAGGCCAAGCGTTTGAAGTTCGTCGAAACAGTTTAGTACTGATTTGGAGTCAATGATAGGCGAGCTGAGGGCGTTTAGAGCTGCTTGAGTGTCAGTCAATATATACCAATTTCATCAGCCTGGAACACGCTTGGGCTAAGCCCCATTGGTATTGAGACATTTTGGTTAGGTCCGTCGAAACCAGCTCCCACTCCTGTTTCCATCTTGGAGCCGTCTGTATACAACTTTATGCCAATTTGGCCATGCTCCTCGACTAGGGATTTCCGTAGTGAACCGTCGCATAAAGTTATTGGAAGGCGGTCTGTTATCGCGCAGATCATTTCAAGTACTGAAATTTCAGAGAACAAATCAAATAGATCAGGATTAATTTTTTTATTTGGATGAATTGCCACTTTATTTATGTATATGTGGAGAGGTGTTAGTCCTACGGCTTCTATAGCCGTAGCAGTACAGGAACATGGCTCCTGATATACCGAGATATGCAAGTCGTTGTACCTTTTTAAATTTTGGCAATGGGTATCTCTTGTTTTATTTTTGACCACCATACTAAAGAAGCGTACGTTATGACGGGCCTGATCATCATTGTGTATATCCATTGATTATCGTGGGAGAGATTCCCCATGTTTTACATGCGACTTCTTGCCCATACAGCGTTTGTTGCTTTAGTTATTTTGTTATTTGGGATTAGGCCCAGGTATTTGACTTCGTTGGAGTACTCAATGCACCACCTTCCTAGTTTTATATTTTCATTCCAAAAAATCCGTTCATTATTCCAGGGTTTCACAATAACCTAATGTAAAGTATGTTCTGAGCTTACAACTTTACAACTCTAACATTTAAGCTTTTGCAAATATGTATACAGGCTCAATCTTAATTTTGTAACGATTTTTTTGAGTTGTTTACCAACAGTCGTCTCAACTTCACCTTTGAAAATGGAATGCAAACTTCGATAATTTGATTTTAACATGTTTTCTCATTCTTTAAGTTAGCCTTAGTCGATACTTCAAACAATAAAGGACAGGGCAATCTGCTCTAAGAAATTATTTTTTTTACGAATTTCGGCGTAAATTTTATTAACTTACAGTATAGGCTTTTACCAAATTCATCATTAATCCACTTGTTCGCAGAAGGGATCTTGTGTTTCTTGGATTTCTTTTCCATCTTCTGGATGAAGATTCATAAATTGCGTCCTCTTTGGAACACTCCGCTTATGCACTTAATAATTGAAAACTGTCAAATACCTACACAGGCAGATCTGGAAAATGTTTTGCAGTCCCAAGTCGCAACGGGTGATTTTAATTTCAAGATACCTGTCTACTGATTTTATAGCACCTCAATAAAATGAGACGCTTACCCAAATTGGAAAACAAAGTTCTATTAACAATTAAAAGCGGCTTATATTAAAAATAGTTTGAAACTAGTTGGGGTTGTATTAATTTATGCATTTTCTAATCTGAATAAAAACGAATCTTTTAAAGCATAACAATATTTCTATTGTGTAAAAAGTGTAAAATTGAACGGAGCAAAAAGAAAAAAAAAATAGTTCCACATTCATACAGTATATGAACCGAGAAAAAACTACAAATTAAGTAAATTGTATCCGACGAAAATAAAAAATTGGATAGAATAGGTTTTTGTATATTTATAAATCAGAATAAAATAAAATCTACAACATAAAATGTACATAAAAATATTTATAATATGTTTTTAACAAAATACTTCTTGTCTTGTGTGTTAGGAACGCTTTTGGTGTAATGGCATAATAATTCCTAAATTGCAGTGGTAAAGCAAAGTCTGAAAGAAAAATTGACACTGCATTCAAAATTATGTGCAGGAGAATTTCGTTGCCACTTTCGTATGCAAAAATCTTAGTGGACGATTTGAACAATGTGAAGTCAATCCGCAATACTAATAATTGTGTTATTGTGGTTAAGAAGAGTCCCTCCAGGTCGTAGTAAGTAATCTTCCATTCGTTGCTGTACAAGTTTATATTCTCGAGTTCCTCAAAGCTGAGCTTTGATTGACAACCGTGCCCGAGGTTAGGGCGAAAATAGTACTAGGAGATCCATGGTCTGTAATTTAACGCAAACGGAAAGACTAATTGTGAAAGAGAGAATAGATCAACGTTGGACCATAAGTGTCTGGTGTGAGGTGTGTTTTGTGAGGAAGAAAAAACGTTTTCTTTATTTATTTTTTTAATATATATATTTATTTTTTAAATACTAAAAATCTAATTTTGTTTATCAAAGAATTGTTCTTCGTTTTCCCACTTGATCAGCGCTTCTATGTGGTCATCGTAGTCGAAGAAGTCGTTTGAATTGTCTTCGAATCTACGGATATGGGTATCAGGTTCCCATACTAGGGTGTCTGCAGAACCGTTTGAAATTTGGTCATCGTCGGGGATGGTCATTCTTAAAGGGTTGTTCCAACGTGAGATTAGCTGGCGTTTCAATATATATGTTGGGGAGCAGTCCAAGATGAAATTTTCTTCCCGTAGTCCGAATCCAACTCGATCTCCAAACGCTAACTTACGTGATTTCGAACCCTTGATTCTTTTGCCATTTAGGAAGGTGTCAAAGAATGGTCCGTTCGTTAGAGTCACACATTTTTCGTCTACGCTTATCTCGATAGTCGCGTGAGTGTGTGAAACAAATCCTGAGGGGATAGCCAATCGGTTTGGGTCGGTTGAAGACGAGTGAATGTTGGTTTGGTACGAATTACCAATTATGGTTGACCCGATCCGAAGAGGAATTTCAAATCCAGATACTATGTTAAATAGTAGCCAGCTGGAGTTGGGGATGTAATTAATGATTTCGGTTTCCATTATCTTATTTGAAGTTATTCTGCTGCTGTTATATAGCAATTCCTAGCTTTTTTTTAAATGAATTCGTTCTACTTTTCGATAGAATATTTCGCGGCCACTGGTTTTTCAAAACTGGTCCTCCAAGTGAAATGCTCACGCTTTTATGCAGGCAACTACAAGCAGATCCTTTGTTGAAGATCACTCAGAGCCTCAGTCACAAATTTTTTATGACGTCAAGTTATATGCATTTACATAAGGATGAAGTGAGACAAGTGTAGTTCTGCAAACTATATTCGAACGCATGTATTTGTTTTGCAATAATTGGGACAGCTTTTATCAGAGTAGGGAAAGTGCTAACTGTACCTGGAGTAATATCACCAACTTTGACAAGGACGAGCTCAACAATTTCTTGAACACCGCCCAGTACAATCAGCAGCTGAAAGAAAACATTGAAGCGAAGAAGAATCACTGCTCCCGAAAACAAGTCACAAGCAAAAAATTAGACAAATGAAATGCTTTTAATAGCAGTTATAGTCTTAAGAAAACCTATTTCATGTAAAACGATAAATAGTTATTAATGAAATTTTAAACTGATTTATTTACGGAACGAAATTTTAAAAATATAAAAATTTACTCCAAATATACGAAAATAATTAAATTTTTCATGTAGACGAACTATTTTTTATTTTTAAGATATTCTCTTAAGGAACAATTTGAACCCACCATGGTACATTTCATATTTCATAGGCCTAGCCTATAAAGCCTAGCCTGTGTATATGCTTCGAAAGGTCTGTTGTGAGCCAGGGTCGAGCCACAGGGGCAGCTTCGGTACAGGTGAGGAGGGCGCGGCAAGCTAGTGGTTGCTCGGCTCAGCTCGTCGGACGGGGGTGTTCTTGCCCCCTTACCACATACCACCAGCTCAACAAACATTTTATTCCATGCCATATGCAAAGAAAAGAGAAAAAAATTAAGAAAGCTACTCGACTTTGACCTCGGACAGTTAATCTGAAAAATAGCACAGGAAAATAAAGAATGTCCAAGGACCTCTGCCAATACCTCAAGGAAAGAACGGAAGTGACACCGCGAAACTAACCTATCTAGCCTAATCTATATCTAAACTAACCTAAGAGAATGAACTAAACCCTAAACTACACCTACTATAACTTAAATCTAACCTATCTACTTTTACCCCAAACGCAACTTGTCCCTCCGTAGTCTCCTGAAGGTAGAGGTTCGTCATGACCTCGAAACGCGCCAGATGTTAATGGCAAGGGCTGGCCGTAGATATATCCAAAAGCTATCGCTCTCTGGCCGAAATTGTGAGAGATAGCCCCTTAATAACCCCCCAGTCACAACACTAGAATGGCCGAAAAACAACGCTGAAAAGCGTCATGTCGGGTCGTCAGTCGCGTATTGTCATTGTCGATTTACCAAAAGGACGGCCTTCCCAAATATCAACACACCGTGAGCTATTAAACCTAGCCGCTCATATTGAAAAGCATCTAAACTACTTGAAAATATTTAGAACACATTGGGCAAATAGTGCCACTTTTATTTAAAAGTAAAAAAAAATCAAATTTAAAGGAAAACTTAAAAATATAACTTACAATTCTAAAATCCAAAATTCAAAAAAAAAATATCGAAACTAAAATTACTCACGGTTTTTCACGTCCCCCGTTGTTCTGGGGCCAGCACAAGAAGTTTCGTTTGTTTGTAATTTGTTGGCTTAAAACTACCTATTTTCTATTTCACTAACCGCACACAAAACTAAAAAGTACGTTAAGAAAAAAGAAAAAAAACTGCATTCAAAAAAAATCATAAATTTAATTAGCACTACTGTGGCACTTCACAAAAAAAAATCACTACTGATAGTGCTGCAGATCCTCGTTATAAGCAATGATTTTTCAATTCTTTGAAGATAATTTTTTTCCTCGTCACTGTATGACACAAAAAAATGTATTCGTCCAGCTGACTTTCAAAAGGGCATCGACCGCTTGTTCTCAATCAAAGAATATTGTGAAGGCCTGCCGGCAAACCAAATTTGCATTTGCGGTGCATTTGTCTTTGACCCTGTCTTTCTTTTTCCTTTTCTTTTTATTATTTCCCCTTCGGTTCCTCAAAATTGGTTTACTTTTCTTGGAATGAGAGCGGGGGGTCTCTTAATTCCTGATCGTCAAGTCGTATAAGTCTTGTTCTCCTATCTCCTATGTTATTACCTACATAAAGTAACGATACCTAACATAGAGAAAATAACGTAACTTACAAAAAAAAACTTTCAACTACATCTTTACGATCACCCACTAACCTGGAACACAATGGAATGGAACGAAGAAAAACTTAACGACGGAGAAATGATTGACAAGACAAAACGTCAAAAATCAAACCGGGAAGTGCAACAGACGGGCGTAAACATTGTAAAAAAAAATTATTTTATTTTACTTTTTCCGATTAATATATATTCTTTTATTTTCAGGTTTTCCAATTTCATTGCACAGGTGAGTTTATCCTTCTTTCACTGGGGCTTGTCCTCTCAACGCGCATTGGATATGCGGTTGAGCGGCCAAACTCCAATGTAAGAGTTTGTTTACATTTTTTTTTCTAATTCCTTTGGTAAATATTTGAATGTGTGGATTACCTAATAAATTTATTTTTGTGTCTTTAGGTATGGAAACAATTAATTCGAAATGGACCAACTTCGGTTAACAAAGACTATGGAAGCTCTATCAAAGCTGTTGCCTACAGAAATTACAAATAGGTTCCGAAGTCAAATTGTTACTTGGGCAAACCAATGACCGTTGCCGATAGTTAAAATTGTAATTTGAACAACAATGAGCAGAGTTTAAAGCAGAACATTTTTAAAGGGTTCGGATATGTATCCGTAACCTAGGCGCATGGCTAAATTCGAGCTACCACAAAAATGCAGTTCCTATGCAAGAGTTTATAAACGGTCGGTGGAAATCAGTAAGCCTACTCTAAAAATATATTTGTTGGTGCGATAGTGCGTAGAGACTCAGGGCTTAGCCGCCTCGCGCCGATCACTTTTTTTTGTTTTTCTATTTGTGAATTTAAATACAACTGTAGGGGAGACCGGGGCTAGTTGACACAAAATTTACATTTATTTCTTTTTCTCTTGAACTAAGACTGATATCAAGACAGTTCAAATATCATTAAAAAAAGCATCCTTTGGTCTTCATGAGCAAAGTTACTCAATCAAAAAAAAAACAACATGAGGGCAATTTTTTCTTAATTTTTCTAGAGCACCTCGATTGTGTCAACTAACCCCGGTACCGGGGTAAGTTGACTTACGTTATGGGGTAAGTTGACCCACGCCGTGCGAAACTGAATTCTTACAAAAAATTTAAAGATTAAGATCAATTTATTTGTTTTAGTTTATTTTTTTATTTTTTTGTAATAACATAAATGAATTCTGTACCTACTTAGCAAACAAGTATCACCAGATAGGAACAATTTTTATTATTAGGCAATATTAGGCACTTATGTAGGTTATGTTAACAAAAAACAAAACCACTTCTTGTGGTGGAAACAAAAAGGCACTTAATGGCCATTAACTAAAATAAGGCAAAGTTATTAAATTAAAGAGGTGCATACGTCTAGTGCTTAGGAAAAATCTATGATTTTAAATTAAGCAAAATAAATAAATTAAAAGCCACTTCCTGTGGTAAAACAAAAAACAAAAATATCACGTTATATTCTTAGTCACTAATTAAGCAAAACAAAAATTTTAGAGGCACTTTCAGTGCATAGGAAAAAGTCAAATAATAAACGCACTAAATGACTTAAAATTAAACAAAATAAATAAATTAAAACCCACTTCTTGTGGTAAAATAAATATTACCTACTTAGTCACTATCTAAATCGTCATCAGAATTACAATTTTGACAGCTATAAAAAACCAAGTTTCCTCGTGAACATTTCGAGTGTGCCCATTTGTGACAGCGAATGCATTGAATCCAATCCTCTCCTGGAACGCTTGCTAAGTATGACTCCCCGCAAACGAGGCATACTTCATCATCTTCTTCTTCTGAAGACTCGTTTAAAGTTGGCTTCCTCCTCGGTTTCGGTGTTTTTTTTGCTTTGTTGTTTTTGGCTGGTTTTGTTCTTTTGGCTATTTGTCTCTCAGTTTTAGCTTCTTTCTTAGACCTTACTGCGTTTTGTTTTTCTTCAAGAGCGGTTTTTTCGGGGGTGTCAGTATAAATTGCCGATGATCTTTTGCGACTGTTTTCTTTGGCTTTCTGACGCGGGCCTGACTTTGGCAATGGTCGTATCTCGAGCAAGAGAGCCATCCTTGAGGTGGAAGGCTGCGGATCATCGCCTTCTCTCAGATCTTCGGGAATCATTTGCTTTGTAGGAGTTCTTTGATTTTCGTGAAACAAGGATAAGTCTGGCTCAAAACTGTTTGCTGCTGGTGGTGTGTCGGCATATTGTTCATCTTCACGGTCAGGAACAGGTTTATTGCTGCTTGTTGTTTCAGGCCGGCCAGATACATAACTTCCCATAAATTCTGAATCAGGAAAGACGTTTTCATTTAAAGGATGTATTCCAGATACCTGAAACCCAGACTGGATGTTGTTTACGGTGAATGCTAAAGGAAAGGCAGTTTTTATGATTGCAGGAATATTGTAAATTGAAATAGGCCTTCCCGGATTGGTAGCCATCCAATTTCCACATGCTGTATTGATATACTTTTTAAACGGCCCGAAGACTGTTCTATCCAGTGGTTGGAGTTTATGGCTGCAGTGTGGAGGAAAAGACAACACAGTTACTCCATTTCGCTTAAATAAATCAAGGCCTGCTATAGACAAATGGGATTCATGGTTGTCAAGGAGCAGCAGAACAGGTCTTTCTTTCGCATGCTGTATAAAATGATTTGCAAATTTTAAGAATTGTTCCTCTTTCATCCATCCTGAAGGGTTTGCTGCGGCAATTGATCCAATTGGTCCTCCGTTCACAAAATAATCTTTGTAGTTGACACGCGGGAACACAAAAAACGGAGGTATTGCATTCCCTACCGCTGAAACAGCAGCAGCTACTGTCACCAAAGTTCCTCTCTCAGCTGAAGTCACTGATCCAAGTTGCTTAACTCCACAGCGAGCGACTACTCGATCGGGTGTATGAACTGTTGTGACACCCGTTTCGTCCATGTTCCAAATATCTTCAGGATGCAGTTTTAGGCGTTCGTAAACAGTTTTCAGGTTCTTAAAAAACAAACCGACATTATGCTTATTAAAAGAAGTCGCTCTCGACAAACTTGTGGCTTGTGGCCTTCGCAGCGAAAGTGCTGGATGTCTTTTTAAAAAATGTCCGAACCAGTCCTCCCCGGCAGACTTATTTTCAGTCCATGAGCTTGGTATTTTAGTTGCTGTTTTTATGGCAAACTCGTATGCCTGTTGTATCGCCGTTCGCCGTGCTTTCCTGTCACCAGGAGAAGAGCGAACTTGCGGAGAGGTTGAAAGAAAACAAAGTATTAATTTTTTATTAGAAAGGCCCGCTGTCTATAGCTTGGCTGCGACCTTTACTAATAGTATATTTTATTTTAATTAAATCAATATAGTAAGGCCCGCTGTCTATAGCTTGGCTGCAACCTTTACTATTCAAAAATCAATTAACAACTCTCTGCCTGACCCTTTCAACCACTCCTTTTTATATTCATTTTAACAGTTAAATTCCCCTCCAATCACTTGGAATCAGCAACCCAAGACAATTCTTATCCCAAAAACCTATTTTCGTAATCATGGTGCCCAAAGCAATATCCAAAGAATATGCTATGCCATCAATGTGTCGCAACATGTCATTGGCACTTCGACCATTCTGAGTTGAACCCGAAGTGAGTCAATGCGCTATCAGCATTACCCATGTCATTAGCACTTGTGTTCCTTTCCGTGTTCCCAGCGGTCGCCATGCGTCACCATTCATTGATACACGATACCCATAGTATACTCGTACTCGTAGTATGTAGTATATCGTATGAGTGTGCCTGATGGGTATAGTATGTCGCTTGGGTACCAATATGCAAGTGTTGCATTTTGGTGTTTACGGAATTGAAGTGGATTGCGCAAGTGAAATGCATTAGCGCGATAGTGACCTAGTGCCGACAAATTTATAGGTCATTTGTTTTATACTTTATGTGGACGTATATATTGGATTACGAAAGATAGAGTTTAGGGTAAAGATATCATAGTGGATGTTGCTGTGAAAGGAGTTGTGTGGGAAAACAGAGATAATTATGATGGGATATTGTGGGATATGTAGCGTGGATACTACATCCCATCCCCCTAAAAAAAAGAAAATTACTACCTTGAAGAGGTTAATTTTCTGTGGAGTCGTAGTGGGTGTAAGGTACAGGTCAGTTGATTATTAGTTTTTACTTATTATCTATTACAAAAAGATAATGATAATTTTATAAAATGGGTTACATATAATTTTTTCTTAAATGTATAAAAAAATTTTTTTCTTTTTCAGAATTATTACGTAAACAATATATTTTTAGTTGTAAACAATTTGTAATATAAAAGTAATGTTTATGAATCGTAAGAAGTAATTTTATATTATTAGATACTTTTCTATTACAAAAACTTAATGATAATTTTATAGAATGGGTTACATATATATTTTTTCTTAAATGTATACAAAAAAATTTTCTTTTTCAAAATTATTACGTAAACAGTATATTTTTAGTTGTAAACAATTTGTAATATAAAGGTAATGTTTTATGAATCGTAAGAAGTAATTTTATATTATTAGATACTATAAATTATGTTTTTACAAGAATAATGGTATAAATGTATTGTAGTTATTTTTGTTTTGTTTAATTATTTGCAGTTTTAAGTTTTATTAATTTCCAAGTGTAATGGTAGGAGTCTCAATATCATTGAGTGTTTTGGGATTGGTTTTGATTTCGGAAGTGGTTTCGGGAGTAATGGAATCATGTTTGAACCTGTACTTAGTGTACTGTTTGTAACAGAATAATGTTAGAATTAAAGCGATGATAAGGTAAGTAGAGACGTAGTGGTGGATATTATGTTTGTCTAGTGGTATCAGGGGATCGTCTTCTAAGTTTTTCATGAGATTTATGCTTTCAGAGAGTGCATTTAGATCGTCCTGGCTTGAGAATTTTACGAAGGATGGTTTGTTAGTTTCGTTCCAGGGTCTACTGGTATGATTTGTGAGGATAGTGGAAATGTTAAGGGAGGGGATAAAAATGTTGTGGATGTATGTGGTTTTTTCCTTATGTGATCGTATGGTTAGTTCCTTGGTTTTGAGGTAGCAATCTCCAGAAATTAGTAATGTAGCTGTGTCTTTTAAAGAATAGGTCGTGAGGGTGTCTTGACAGATTTCGTCAAAAGTATACTCATTGATGGTTGAGAATAACCATTTATTAGTTTGAGACAATTGTATCCAAACCGTTGGGATGTTTGATTCCCTTATATTGCAGTTAGTGGGGTATGTGTTTGTCCTTTGGAGTATTTGGATTTCACACGGAGGGTTATTGGTGTTTGTATTAAATAGGGGGTGAGATATTTCGCATAAGAATTGGTTTCCTGGGATTTTGCATTGTTTGAGCTCCTCCTCGTCGAGACTGTAGAAATGTTCTTTGGGATTGGGATATTCTCGGTTGTGCGAGGTGAAGTTTGTCGTGTGTTCCATTCGAGCTGAATGTTCACTAGCATAAGCGATGGCCCTTTTGAGGTCTCTTTCGCCATGTGCTTGGACGATCAATTTTAAGTTGTGGCTTTTTATTCCGTCCTCAAAAGCTTGCACTGCCTGTTTTTCATTTTCCGAGACTAAATACCTTCGCACGGCTTCCTCTTTAGTACTAAAAAATGTGGCTGAATTTAGCGAATTTAGTAACCGTAATATTCGATCGCCAAATTCTTTAATGGATTCCCCATTTTTTTGTTTAGCATTTGTCAATGCTCTTTGTGCAGAGGAACGTGATTGTTCTTCTTTAAATTGGCTTTCTAGCTTGCTCACTAGATCGTCCCATTTATTTAAAGTGGTGAACTGAGTAAGTTCAAATGCGGGTCCTTGGAGTCTAGTTTTAACAACTTCAAGGAACAATTTATGTTCTGCATCTGTTTTGACAGATGAAAAGAGAACATTACCACAAGCGGTGAACTTGCTAAGTTCGGCTGGGTCTCCGTTGAAGGTGGGGACAATGTTGTATATGTCCCCGAGACTACGAAAGATAGAGTTTAGGGTAAAGATATCATAGTGGATGTTGCTGTGAAAGGAGTTGTGTGGGAAAACAGAGATAATTATGATGGGATATTGTGGGATATGTAGCGTGGATACTACATGCCAGTTTTCGAACTTGGAAGGCTGTCATGCCAAAATAAATATCAGCAGTTGTTTTTAAATATTCAACTAAACATTGCTCTTCTGTGTCGGAAAATATTTGCCTAGTTTTTGAATAGCCCACTTTTTCCAAACTTAATTCACCAAATTCACTACTAGGATTTTCTTCCTTTTTCTTTTGAAGCTTTTGTACATACCTTTGCAGGGTCTTGTATGGAATTGCCTCTTCTTTTGAAACTGACCTTATACTGAGGCCTTCCATCAAAACAAGTCTACAGGCTCGTTCCATCACGCTTTGCTGAGTATCTCCTCTTTCTGTTTTCCTTTTATAAGTCCTCATTTCCTGTAAATCCCGAAAAAATTATTGAGTCAACTAGCCCCGAACAAAATGAGTCAACTAACCCCTCCCGACCATCTGGCAAATAACAAGATTTTTCAGAAGCAAAAACAGAAAATAACAAAAAATAAAGGGCATGCATGGACAACTAATACATATATACACTATATTCCAAAAAAAAAATCTGCGCCAGACGCTCAAAAACGGCCGGAAAGAGGAAAATAAAAGAAAAAAAAAAAGTTACTTACGGGAGCAAAAAATCGTTTTTCCTTAATATTTCATGAATGACATGCACTCGCGACGAGATACAAAAGGAGACTAAACAGGTATCGGTATTGAATGTAAAAACAGGAATGCACATGCAATTCATATCTTCTCTTTCAAATAAATGGCAGTGAGTCAACTTGCCCCTGAGGCCAACTAGCCCCGGTCTCCCCTACATAATATTATGTTATAGCAGTGATGCCAGACTTTAGAAGCAGGTTATCCCACGGTTATACCAAAAAAAAATCCTTTTATCCCTCGCGAAAATATAAAAAAAATCCCACAATTATCCCACGAAATATTAAATTAAAAAAAAAAAACATGTATTTTATTAAATTCAGTCATTTTTATTATTAACAAATACAAGTTACATTAACAATGGAAGCTAACAAAAATAAATACATATTCGCATATAACAAAAAAAATAGAAAGTCTTACACATTTTTAAAACGTTAAAAAAAGGAACATAAAATTGCATTCGGCATTAAAATGAAAATAATATTCAACATAAAATAAATACCTTATGACTTATTTGAAAATGACTGGTATGCAAAAAACTTGAACTCGGTTTCAAGTCTCATTATTCTTGATTTCTCATACAAAAATGACACGGATATGTCAGTTTATGAAACCCTTTTTAGGGAAATAAAAAAAAAAGAAGAACGCATTCAGATATTTTGAATGACTTTTTTCTAAACATGAAAATATTTTTTATTTGATCGTATTTGCCTAATTTTTTTATTCTTCTCAAATCAAATTAGCAATTAGGAGCAATAATTGACCAAAAAGTAAAATCACTTTTTTTGTACTATGAGTTTTGAAAAATTCCTTTGTCCCCTTAATCTTTTTTAAGCGAGAAAAGGGATAAATCCCTTGATCTGTTATCTCTGTGTTATAGTTATATAAAGGAAGGATATCTGCGACAACTTCATGTGCATTTATAATGGTCTTCTCCATTGCAGAAGATGATGTTCTGCGCATATGTCCGAGATCTTCGTATTCTTGGATGAATTTAGAGTACTCATCGAAGAACGATTGGTTCTGCTTAAAACGATTCTGCATACGTAGAAGCATTTTGAGTGCTGGAGATCGAGAGTCACCTAATGTCGATGGGTGCGATTTAAAGGGCAATCGTACAATGTAGCGTCCTTCTGCATTTCTGGAATGGGTTGATTGGAAGATTTGTTCGCACTCTGCTTCGTCGGATGTCATTTGATTTGAAGAGGATGTAAAGAGTTCTTCCTGCATCCAAAATCGTGTTAACAATTCGTCGAGCTTAAAATCCAGTTGACAATGATAGCTTTGAGCTCCGAGTAAAGATGAAATTGATGATACAACGCCTGATACGATCCAGCCTAGTGAAGTATTTTGTGCGATTGGAGCGCCCACTTCACCCTTTCGTATACCCTCTTGCAAAATTTGGCCATATAACTGTACTCCCAATATAAGATCTACACGCCCGGATTGATAATATTGTGGATCTGCTAACTTGATTCCGTGTAGATGCGACCAAATTTTAGGAGAAACGTTGGTTGTTGGAAGATGACTGGTTAGTTTCGGTAGAATATGCGCTTCGATATTGCAGCTGAACTCTGTAACGTACGACGATAGATTTAGTGAAACTATTCCTTTAGATTGATGAGTTGATGAAGCATTTGCTCCGATACCAGTGATTGAAAGTGGTGAGTGACGTCTCGTAAGATGAAGAGCCTGAGTAAGATTTTCTGACACTAAGTTGATTTCGGATCCTTGATCTAAAAATGCTCGTACTGTGCAAAACTCTCCACTACTTGATTGAATTTTTACTAAAGCAGTTGCTAAAAGTACTGGTTGTGTACCTGAATTGTTGATGCAGGTCACGTGAGATGATGCGGTGTTGCTGGACGATTCCCTTACTGATGATGCTGGTGCAGCGGTATCTGTTGATACTTTTGATGTGGATGGGGAACAGGATTGATGAATTGGATGAATTGAGGTGTGATGACGTTCGTTGCAGAATTGGCACCTTTTCTTGGAAAAGCACTTTGCCAACTGATGATATCCCAGACAATTGAAACATAATTTCAATTGCTTGATTGTTTCAAGCCGCTGCTCGACACTTTTTGACTTATACGAAGGACAAAGGGAGATGTAATGGTCACCTTTGCAGTTTACGCATGTTTGAGCCGATGATTTGGTTGATACATGATGAGCTTTAGCCTTATTCCCTGTGATTTTATTGGATGTAACAATAGATGACTTACTTGGCAAATTGGGCGAAACACGTTCATAAGCTTGAAGTGAGCGAACACGAGTGATGAGAAAGTCCTTGAATGATGTCCACGATGGCGAATCTTGAGAAGAGCCTAGCGTTTTCTCCCACTCTTTGATTGAGACCGCGTCAAGTTTCCGTGATACGATATGCACAAGAATATCATCCCATTTGTCCATGTCACGACCGAGTCCCTCCAGCGATCCAAGGGCTTGATTAGTTTCGTTGAATAGGGTTTCGAGTTCGGAGGATGACTCGACAATAACTGGTTTAGTCGAAAATAAGGAAGTTAGGGCTGCATCGACCAAAACGCGTTTATTGTCTGCGACGATGCGACACCATTCATCGATTCGCAGGGAATACTGCGAGTTGGCGGGCGGCTTCGCCTTGCAAAGATCGATCCAGATATGAAGCACCCAATAATCTTGCCGAGGAACTCACCGTTTACTACATTGGTTCTAGACAAAATTCATCGATCCACATTACATGGAGGGGTTCAGCTGATGCTGAATACATTAAGACGACAATACTGGATCATTGGTGGCCGCAATCCAGTAAGGTGCTTCATACATCGTTGCGTAGTCTGCATACGTCATCGGGCAACCAATGCCAACACAATCATGGGTCAACTACCTGTTCTTCGAACACAATCATTTAGGCCATTTCTACATTCAGGAGTGGACTATGCAGGGCCGTTTACTATCAGAACTTGGAGAGGACGGGGAGCAAAAACATATAAGAGTTACCTTATAGTTTTTGTTTGCTTCTCTACATCAGCTGTTCATCTGGAGTTATCTACCGACTACACGACTGAGGGATTCATAGCTGCTTACAAACGTTTCACGAGTCGCCGTGGTATCTGTGCGACGTTATCAAGTGATTGCGGATCGAATCTTATAGGAGCTGATGCTGAGTTGAGAAAACTATTCGACGCTGCTTCAAAGGATCTCGAAACACTAAGTGACCTGCTTGCAAACAATGGCACGAAATGGAAGTTCAACCCACCAGCAGCGCCTCATTTTGGTGGTAAGTGGGAGGCAGCCGTCAAATCTGTTAAGTTTCACATTAAGAGAGTTGTTGGTGAAGTTATCCTAACTTATGAAGAATTCTCCACACTCTTGGCTCAAATCGAAGCTGCGCTTAATTCCCGACCGATCTGCCCTCTATCTGAAGACCCGACCGACCTAGAAGCCCTCACTCCCGGTCATTTTATCATCGGAGAAGCTCTTAATGCAATCCCTGAACCATCTCTAACGCATATATCACAATCAAGGCTATCACGGTATCAATTAATACGTCAAATGCTTGAAGGATTTTGGAAACGATGGTCAATCGAATATATTCAACGACTACAAGCAATGGTAAAGTGGCATTATCCATCACATAACATCAAGGTAGGCTCACTTGTTCTTCTTATGGACGAACGTTATCCTCCATCGAAGTGGCCTCTTGCTCGTGTCATCGAAACCCATCCAGGGCCGGATGGTTTCATACGTGTAGTTACCATCAAAACGCAGACTAGCACTTTTAAACGCCCTATATCAAAGCTGTGTCTACTTCCAGTATCTTCAACCATCGATGATGATCACATCAGACATCCCGAATCAGAAGTTTCGACGCCCTGAAACAGTCGTCGAGGCGGGCGGAATGTTAAGAAAATTTATCATAATTACTATCAATTCATTCTTTTTTTTCTAAATCATTTTGTAAAGTTTCATCTCTATTAATTAATCTATTACATTCACATTTTGTATTCTCTTGACGTCTCTTACTGTCAATAAAGTTTAGAGTTAAATTTAAAACCGTACAGATCGGTCGTCTCTGTGTTCTCTCTGCCAAAAGGAATTTTATAATTTCAGAGTTCTCCGGAAACAAATCGAAAATTCTAACAAACTCATCTTTTTTTTTCTTAACGTGCGCTTTCCAACGCAGTTTAGCGTCTAGAGTCATGCCTAGATATTTAGCTGTGTTAGAAAATTCTACTACATTGTTGTTAATGTAGACTGGAATGTGTGGTACGTTTTTATACGTAAAATTAATATGGACTGACTTAAGGTCATTTAATCTAATCTGCCATTTCTTAGTCCATTCTGAAATATTGTTTATTGCCGTCTGAAGCTTTTTAGTTGCTATTTCGACAGTTGCTCCCACAGCAAGGACGGCTGTGTCATCTGCAAAAGTAGCTATGGTGGTTTCTTCACTTGCAGGCAAATCGCTAGTGAAGAGTAGGTTAAAACTGGACCTAGCACACTCCCTTGCGGTACACCAGCTTTAATCTCTCTTAATGTTTAGCACTCTGTATCTTGCTTAATTCTGAAGAGTCGATCTGATATATAAGACTCCAGAATGGTCGAATACTGCTGCGGCAGTTGCTTTTGTAGTTTGTGTATCAGTCCTTTGTGACAGACTTTATCGAAAGCTTGTGCTATATCAAGAAATACTGTAGAGCACACATTTTGCTCTTCAAATGCTTTTTCGATTTTATCTGTGATTCTATGCACCTGATCAATTGTAGAGTGCTTGTTTCTAAACCCAAATTGATGATTTGGAAGTAGCGATTTTTCATCAATAATTTTTTGCAGACGTTTTGCCAGCATTTTTTCGAATAGCTTGGACAACATTGGTAGTATCGATATTGGGCGATATGAGGTTACTTCGCTAGGTGGTTTACCTGGTTTTGGTATCATTATTACCTCCGCGACCTTCCACATACTTGGCACACATCTTAATTTAAATGTAGCATTTATAATCTGCGCTAGTTTTGTTAAACCTTTTCGAGAAAATTGTTTTAAAATTTCCCTTTGATTAAATCGAACCCTGGGGCTTTTTTTATGTTTATGCCTTCTTTGATTTCTTTGGCAAGTTCTTTAGCTGTTACCGGCCCAATAGGTCTGTCTTCTTCGCACGTTTCTTTGTTTCCTTGATAATCTTTATCTTCATAAGGTTTGAAGACGTTCTCAAGGTACTCTGCAAAAGTATTTGCTTTTTCTTGACTGCTTTTTGCCCAATTACCTTCTCTGGTTTTTACTGGCAGAGTGTGAGCTATTGGCCTGTTCATTTTCTTTGTTGCCATCCAGAGCGAGTAGTCGTTTTTAAACGTTTTTAAAGACTCGTTATTAAATTCTCTTATAGATTTTCTGAGCTTATTATTTAAGTTGTTCAGTGTGGTTTTGTCGCTTGGCGCCTTTGTCTGTTGCCAGCGTTTTCTAGCTTTCCTCTTTTCTGTAATAATTTCACATATTTCACGAGGATAAGAGCTTTGTTTAATCTTGTTTGTTCTTTGGGGAGTTGCAGCCCATGCAGCTTTTTGTATATCCAGTGTAAATATTTGCACTGCTTCTTCTAGTTGATCTTCTGTTTGAATAGCTGACGATAGTTGGATACATTCTTCCAACTTCTGCCTAAAGTGGTTCCAATCAGTCAGTCTATTAACTAGTTTAGGGCTATGTTCTTTTATTATTATTTTATCGCCAAGTGTAAGAAGTATTGAGGAATGATCTGATTGAAGATCAGGGCCTTCTTCTATATTTATTTTATTTGAAGATATATTTTTGGATATAAAGAAGTCTACAAGATCTGGGGTTTTATTCCTATCTGTAGGCCAGTAGGTAGGTTTCAAATGAATATCGAGTCTGACAATGGAATGTGATTGGTAATGCATGGGTATTTCGAATATTCGCCACATTGCTTCTTCGCGACGTAACAAATAATCAACTCTATTTCTTTCCCTCTCACGCCTACCCGTCAAAGTTCTTTGCCGAGGCATATCTACCTAATATTCCATCGAAAAAAAAGAAATCAATAAATAAGCATTCACAATAAATAAACTCTTATAAATTGTATAAAAAAAAGAAATCAAAATGACTTACCAAAGAATAGGTAATAATTGGCCAAAACCAGGATCAGAGCACAGTGAAACCACAATTATTGTAGGATGGCTATCTAAAAATTCGTGTAGGATACAACCGACTTCGAATGGCCGGAAGCCAAATCAGACTAATGCAACCACACCTGCGCATAACTTCTCTCCCTCATTCGCTTAACCCAAACGAAAACGACACACATTCATCCGCCACGCCCCCACACGCCAAACACTTTCGTTTCGATGAGGTGGCTCAGTGGCTGCTCTATGGATAGTGCTACACTATACAAATAAGGTCAATAATAATAGCAACGCCCAACGCAACCACAGAAAATACAATTTTGTACAATATTCGGGCAACTATGATTACCTATAACTTATAAGAGACAGAGTAGGTATACGTATCCAATCCAATCACCAATACGCGTGCGCATATTCCCTTCTCTTCTTAATTCGCTTAACGCACACCATTCACCCCTCACTATGTTACAGTGTTACAGCTACATTAGAGTTATACGCATACGCAATAGAAACGATCTCTGTGTATGATTCTCTTTTCTTAATTTCTGATTCATACAATAGAAGGAGACAGTCACAGGACTTCGACTGAGCGAAAGAAAAATGTGACTTATCCAATTACCCATACCCACCCCTGCGCATATACTTTTCTCTCTTTCTTTGCTTCACTCCCATCATTCAAACGTGACACTCGCCGCACAGATAGCTAAGCTATAAAGCTATCTTTCTTTGTATGTTTACAATGTTGTTGTTGTAACCAAGGTAATTTAAAAACATTATTTTACCTATTTTGCAATAACTTTTTTGAAATCATAATTCTTTTCGACCGATCTATGAGCTGTACGCTTCAATTTGGTAAAAAAAAAATTCAATTTTACTTCATTAAATAGGGTAAATATGTTCTGAAAGAAATTGGGTCGGCGATTAATATAGTGGATTGCGGACTACGGATGTACACACGAACCGCGATAAATACCTTTAGTGGAACAATAACCGAGCGCATGTAGTGCCAGGATGTTCTGGAACGTTTTTTTTACTCATCACTGAGTTTACAGCCCGAAACAAAGATGGATTTTATTTTGTTTGAATGTAGTTGTGGATGGAAAGGATCAAGCCACCATTTGTGTTGTAAAACTTTACGCGACCCTTTTCTTTAGTAGGTACCATAAATGCTGTGTATTCAAATTACTGGTATTTTAATTTGAAAAACTTGCAAATGATCGGTAATTAACGTTGAAAGTGGGTGTAACTGGGATTATTAGGATTACGTTTTAAATCGGTAGGTAGGACACACAATACATATATATATATTTTGATTTATGACAGCATGCGTGCAACACTTGCCACCTTCAGGTACATGGTAATTGGGTCCTTGTAACTGTGTGTGGTGGGACCCAAAATCAAAGATATCACCGCAGGTAAAAGATATGCTCTATATAAATAGTGTGCAAATTTCTCTCTGCCAATTAGTTTGCAATTGTCCTTTGACTCTAATAGATCTACTTAAAGTTAATAATTCAAATGGAAGGAGTCAAGAAACCAACAGTTCCTTATTGGCGGTTCCTTTACTTGGAAGAACTTCGCGTTCGCAGGCGTGTTATAGAAGACAGAGAATACAAATACCATATTAAGTATTGCTTAACAGATGAGTTGGTTCACACAAACTTTATCCACACCAAGCATTTTACACCAATTGAAATCGGCAACATGCAGGACAGTGTAATCTACAAGAAGAAACTCAGACAGAAGATTGCAAAAATCAGACAGGAAGAGCAACAAAAAATGTTGGAAAAACTAATGGAACAAGAAAACGATGGGCACGCAACAACCAATGAATGAAATCTGTAATCATAGTTTTAAGAAAAATACTTGTATATAATAATTTATGTCATTTTTTAGCATTACCTTAGAAAAGTAAAGTGGGGCTTTCAGCACAAATCGTTTGTGTGTGCTGGTCAAAACCCCTAACAGGGAAAAACCAAAAATGTCTTCCCATCGGGGTATTCAACTGTCAACTTAAATTGTATATAATATAAGGATAAACTCAAATTGACTGTGTTTCTAAGAATACTCCCGATGGGAGTCCGCCTTAATTTAGTTTATTTGTTCAAAAAATTGTAATGTAATATATAATAAAACCACCATTAAAATTACTTTAAATTAATAACAAATTTTTTTTAAACGAAAATCCACTTCGACGGATATTTCTTAAGCACCTAGAAAATTGTTCATTTGTTCTGTGATAGGAACATTAAAAAACAATCGGTTTCTAAGCATCCTCGAATCGCTTGCTCTGCTCGAAAGCTTTGGAGAAGTCTGTATCAAATTAATACTTTTTCTCAGGTACATTTAATATGTGATTTAAAAAAATTGTAAGGTTTGTTCTAGTAGCAACAAAATTATGGAGAATATTTTAAGAGATTAGTTAATCTGGCATAAATCAGTTTTTCGAAAAAAGTTAGAAATTTCCTGTCTACTTCCCGATTTATGAATTGTAACAATAGAAAACTAGTTGGTACTCGCGGCTTTGTCTGCGTAGAATTCGAACTTCGAGTAACTAATTAAAATATTTATAACAACAATAGCGCCACTTATCGGCTCCCCACGATCGTGGGGTTCTCCGACCGTCAACCTCGGGACCTCTAGCTAACCTCCAAGTAGATCCTGGTTGCTGCGTTTGACCGATTGTCAAACGGATGCGAAAAATTCGACGAAAAGATTAACCAGCAGAAACTTTGTGGTTATGACAACGAATAGCGAGTTGGCGAATAAAAAATGCGGATATTTTCCGCTAAGGGTTTTCAACAAGAATAATAAAAGCTTTATTTCATGGTTGGTTTATATAGAAGATGAAATAACAGGTTTTCTTTTACTTGACAGAGACATTACGTTATTTTTAAATGTTTAAATTATGTGGCGAAGAGGCAAATACAAAAAAATATGGTGAATGGTATAATTTAAGGCGCCAGATTCAAATAAACAAATTTAATCTAACTTAAGAATTAGGATGATGAAGATCAGGATGATGACAATGACGGTGATGAAGATTACCCAAAAACTATCCTTTCAACCAATCAGCTCTAAACATTTAAATTGATTGGTAAAATACGCGGCAAATGTATTTATTTCTTACCAAAAGTATAAATACCTATAATGAATTTTATTATCCCTATCTTGAGAAATAATTGGTTCGTCATTTGAACTTCCATTCCCTACTTCATCCCCTTCACGTTATGTTTTCGCGACAAAAAGTAGCCTATGCCATTCTGATTTCTGAGAGGTTCCATCTATCCCTATACCAAAATTCATAAAAATTTGTTTTGCTGTCGTTAAAAGGTAACATTCTTACTTTCGCATTTATAATATTAGGATTACTTCAAGGCTACCTCGAATTTTCAGTGCAAAAATGACAACTGGCAAAAAAACTATATCTTTAAATAACAAAGTGATGCCAAATTTGTTAAAAGGTGACTATCGCAAAAGTGATTATTACCTTACGGAATTCCACCCCTTGCCTGATAGGTAATACACACACAAAATTAAGCTAAGTGGATCCCAAATATTTTGTTCATAAACTAAGTACCTATTAAGTAAGAAGATATGCAAAAACCATTTTTTTATACAACAAACAGCTTTCAAATTTGTTTCCGATTTCATTCCACTTACTGGAAGTGAACGCTAGAATTAATTTTAAGGAATGACAGATAGTGTTCGGAAAATGGACAGAATTTGAAGGTGGAAACACATTCTTTAAGGCCGAGGTTACAAATAATTTTTCTTTTCATTTTTTAAGAATGTTTAAAATTAAAAAAATATAAAAAAAACTATAAGCATATTTAAATTTAAAAAAAATCCCTTTTTGAAAAAAGCAGGCCTTAAAGCCTTAACTAATAAAATAATGCATAAAAGGCATTAAAAAGACTTAGTGGGCATTTTTTGTAGGAGTGGTTTATAATAATGAATAAAAAAACACTTAATTTAAGAACATTTACTACGCAAAAATATATTTCCTAACGATTCAAAAAATACACACATAATTGTTCAAGTTTTCACTTCTGTCGGCACTCCCAGAATGCCACTGTTTTTTTTTTTTGATTTTGGTTCAATTCGATACATTTTTCAATTTAAATTCTGCACAATCTCCCTTTTTTCAAATATTGTATTTTTTTTTTTCAAACAAATTTTTAATTATTTTTAAACTATTGTAACTATTGCTCATTCTGAATAGGTGTTCATGGGTGGGAACCCATTCTTCTACTGTACTGTACGATATAAATTATGAATACGGTCGTTGGATTTAGAAAAAAAACTATATTCGAACGGAGACACTGAACAAAAAGAAAGTTTCCCAATTTTAAAAATTGAACGACACTCGATTCGAATAATTCACCAAGCGCAGACATTTTTTTGCACGATGACGAGTAGTGATAGTGATGGACAATTTTTACTCCTAGAGGAAAACTTAACTCTATACCGAACACAACCATAGAACCGCATGCCGCATTTTTAAAATACAAAATCTTCCCATCTCCACAATGACGCACTTATTTCATAGTTTGTCACTAGCTATTGTGCAAGAGTATATCCCTGACATTATGATGTACATATATAAATTCACCAAAAGTTCCAGGAAATGGGTTGCAACTTGAAATGGGATTTATGTTTTTTGGTTTAACTAGCGCCGGAATAAGGTTTATCCATTCTTGACTGACAGTTTATATTTTTAATTATTAAAAATGCCAATTGTAGAGCTCCAGGAGATGAGTTCGTATTCTGTTTGGAGAACTGTCATATACTTAGTTTTAGCAAATTTTACGGCCATATTATTCACTCCCTTTAATCCGGGTTAAAAGTTACATTCGGGTTTAAGTGAGTTTAACCCAAAAACTAAACCCAAGTCCATAATATTCACTCGTTAAACCCAAACATAAACCCATTTTTTTGAACTTGACAGCATTTAATCCGATTGGATTTAAACGCAATCCGGAAGCCGGTACTTTAACTCGGGTTAAAATTCAATTTCATAATATTGACATTTCTTCACTCGCAAGAAATAACGAAAGTAGAAAAGTCGAATAGAAAAAAATGGCAAGAAACTAAAAAAGACTTCATTCGTGAAATGGACGAAATTAATGTTGATGTCTTCGTCGTCAGAAGACGAATTTGTCTTCGAAGAGCTGGTAAAACAGAAGCTGATGATAAATTGACGTCGTCCTTGTCGTCAAATATATTGATTGCACAAGCGGGCTTGCGAAAATATTTCGTGCTGAAAAAGAGTCATTTTGGAGGCTACATTCGATGATTCGATAGAAATTTCGCATAATTAATGCACCTTAAAATATAACTGGCCGACAAATAATTGAAATCAATTTCCAAGTGACAAACAAAAAAAAGTCATTATTTGTGAAATCTGACATTACGTGGGTTTAAAACGGATTAAAAACGGTTTAAAGTGTTTTAAATCCATTTTTAATCCAGCCTTGTTTAATGCGTGTTTTTCAGTGAATATTATGGATATAGGTTTAAATTATCGGGTTTAAAAATTGCGGATTAATGATCGGGTGTAAAATTAACTTTAACTTTAACCCGCAGTGAATAATATCGCCGTTAAAATACAAACACAAGTGTGTTTGATTTTTTTGGCATACCTAGCATACCTTTTCCTAGAATATTATTTAAGCCAAAGCGTAATTTTAAAATTTTAAATTTACTACATATTTATATGTGAAAATGGAAGAACAATTTTATTTTAGGTATTCATTTTATTGCGGTTCACTTTTTTTTGCATACAAACACAAATAATAGTTTTTTTTTATTACTAATAGTGCAATATATCTCATCAGTGATAACCCACGACGTTTCGTCGCATTTTATCGCTACTTTCACTTACAGGTAGAAACCACCCATTTTATTTTACCAGTTAATTAACGAGGGGGAAAACCAGTAGAAAAAATAACGGCACCTTTTTGTGGTAGAAACTATCTAATCCTTTCTAGGAAATTGACTAACCCTTTAAGTATATAGGGTAACATTCAGACCGTCACCTTAATGCGTTAATCTTTCTTTTATAACTTTTAGCTGTTAACACTGTGACAGCAACAGCGCCATCTACCTGGAAATGCGATTGTTTGAAAAATCGTCGATCGTTGATGGAATAAACAAAATGGTTTAGGATATTATTTTATTTAGTAAGCTGTTTTTTGCACTTGGTATTTTTGCCAGCAGATGGCAAATATTTAAAATAACTACCAAAGAAAACATTTGTGATTGCTGCAGTTTTCAATCCACAAACAAACACATTGAGGTTGTACAAAGCTCACCAAGGATCTCGTAGAAACTACATTGGCCAATATTGACAACTATAGTGAAGAGGAGTGCGGCTATTTAATGTACAGTATAGGCTACAAGGGAGAGCTGCGGAAGAAAATCACCGGGAAATCTGAAGGCGACGATGAAGACGAGGACATTTGCGATGAAGAGGAGCAGTAGATGGTGAAATTATGTTCAATTTTTAATAACTTTTACTTTAGAATGTGATATTTTGTATATCCTAAGTTCTACTTATTGTAAATAAACGAATAAAGTATTTGGAATATTTCCTATAGGAAAAAAATTATGTTATTTAATTTCCTCGGGCCTTGCCGGACCTTCACACAAAAAACTGTAGGTCACAATGGTTAATTTTTTATGGAAAATTTCGCCATTGTGAGCTCGTGAAATCTAACCAGGACACTAAATATTATTATTAGTTCCAAAAAGATGGGAGATGGGTGTATGGGATAAGCATTCCATTAATAATCTTGATCAGGAATTCAGATTATGCTTCCGTGTACGAAATTTTTGTATAATGTTTTTGAAAAGCAGGACTTACCGCGTATGTTTTTTGTCACTGTTTTTTTTTTAAACTTTCTGACTCGCCTGCGCCACGTAGACCTAAAAGTTCTATTGTGCCATAGGGGCACAATATTGTAGAGTCTCTCTACTTTCCTAGCAGATGATTTCTTCATCTCTACGGGGCTCAGGAACTCCCTGTAGAATATAGTTCTTCTGATTCCGCATAAGGCTGGACACTCATATATTATGTGTTCAGCAGTTTCGTCCTCTTCAAGGCACAAACGACAAAGTGAAGAGTCGACTAAATTTATTTTATTTAAGTTAGGTTTTTAATATCATATCTCATTTTCATTTTTGGCGTAATTTCAGGAAGCACTTTTTATTATCTGGGCCACGCACCAGGTTTGTTTCTTTACTTTTGTAGTAAGAATTGAAAAGTATGTCAAAATGGCAGTGGTGGGGATAAATCCTCCCTCAAAGAGAGAAAAAAAGTTAGGGAACGCTTTTGGTGTAATGGTATTATAATTCCTAAATTGCAGTGGTAAAAAGAAGTCTTATAAAAACCTACTACATTTATGAATTCTCCGCTTAGCACTAATGCAAAATCGTGCATTTGTGAACTCTCTGCTTAGCACATTTTGCGCAATATTGCTTTTATGAAAAGACTCTATGTCTAAGTCTATGCTAGTAAAGCGAATTTTTGTGTCGTTTTTATGATCAGGGGACATATTCCGTTTAACAATAATCGTAGGGACGATATCGTTTTTGAAAATTTGATGAACATAAGAAGTTCCGTTCTGCCCGAATTTGTTTCACTATCGGCAGCCCGTAGGTCCATATTGGTTTTAGAACTTGCTTGTATAGCAATAACTTATTGTAATTGGACAGGGATGAGTATCTCCCAATAAGCCAATACATATTACTGTGTCGCATGTTCAACTCATCTTTTTTTTTCTTAACGTGCGCTTTCCAACGCAGTTTAGCGTCTAGAGTCATGCCTAGATATTTAGCTGTGTTAGAAAATTCTACTACATTGTTGTTAATGTAGACTGGAATGTGTGGTACGTTTTTATACGTAAAATTAATATGGACTGACTTAAGGTCATTTAATCTAATCTGCCATTTCTTAGTCCATTCTGAAATATTGTTTATTGCCGTCTGAAGCTTTTTAGTTGCTACAGTTGTTCCCACAGCAAGGACGGCTGTGTCATCTGCAAAAGTAGCTATGGTGGTTTCTTCACTTGCAGGCAAATCGCTAGTGAAGAGTAGGTTAAAACTGGACCTAGCACACTCCCTTGCGGTACACCAGCTTTAATCTCTCTTAATGTTTAGCACTCTGTATCTTGCTTAATTCTGAAGAGTCGATCTGATATATAAGACTCCAGAATGGTCGAATACTGCTGCGGCAGTTGCTTTTGTAGTTTGTGTATCAGTCCTTTGTGACAGACTTTATCGAAAGCTTGTGCTATATCAATAAATACTGTAGAGCACACATTTTGCTCTTCAAATGCTTTTTCGATTTTATCTGTGATTCTATGCACCTGATCAATTGTAGAGTGCTTGTTTCTAAACCCAAATTGATGATTTGGAAGTAGCGACTGATGAAAATCAATAATTTTTTGCAGACGTTTTGCCAGCATTTTTTCGAATAGCTTGGACAACATTGGTAGTATCGATATTGGGCGATATGAGGTTACTTCGCTAGGTGGTTTACCTGGTTTTGGTATCATTATTACCTCCGCGACCTTCCACATACTTGGCACACATCTTAATTTAAATGTAGCATTTATAATCTGCGCTAGTTTTGTTAAACCTTTTCGAGAAAATTGTTTTAAAATTTCCCTTTGATTAAATCGAACCCTGGGGCTTTTTTTATGTTTATGCCTTCTTTGATTTCTTTGGCAAGTTCTTTAGCTGTTACCGGCCCAATAGGTCTGTCTTCTTCGCACGTTTCTTTGTTTCCTTGATAATCTTTATCTTCATAAGGTTTGAAGACGTTCTCAAGGTACTCTGCAAAAGTATTTGCTTTTTCTTGACTGCTTTTTGCCCAATTACCTTCTCTGGTTTTTACTGGCGGAGTGTGAGCTATTGGCCTGTTCATTTTCTTTGTTGCCATCCAGAGCGAGTAGTCGGTACAAGCATCATTTGTAAGACTGGTAAGAAACGTTTTTAAAGACTCGTTATTAAATTCTCTTATAGATTTTCTGAGCTTATTATTTAAGTTGTTCAGTGTGGTTTTGTCGCTTGGCGCCTTTGTCTGTTGCCAGCGTTTTCTAGCTTTCCTCTTTTCTGTAATAATTTCACATATTTCACGAGGATAAGAGCTTTGTTTAATCTTGTTTGTTCTTTGGGGAGTTGCAGCCCATGCAGCTTTTTGTATATCCAGTGTAAATATTTGCACTGCTTCTTCTAGTTGATCTTCTGTTTGAATAGCTGACGATAGTTGGATACATTCTTCCAACTTCTGCCTAAAGTGGTTCCAATCAGTCAGTCTATTAACTAGTTTAGGGCTATGTTCTTTTATTATTATTTTATCGCCAAGTGTAAGAAGTATTGAGGAATGATCTGATTGAAGATCAGGGCCTTCTTCTATATTTATTTTATTTGAAGATATATTTTTGGATATAAAGAAGTCTACAAGATCTGGGGTTTTATTCCTATCTGTAGGCCAGTAGGTAGGTTTCAAATGAATATCGAGTCTGACAATGGAATGTGATTGGTAATGCATGGGTATTTCGAATATTCGCCACATTGCTTCTTCGCGACGTAACAAATAATCAACTCTATTTCTTTCCCTCTCAAGCCTACCCGTCAAAGTTCTTTGCCGAGGCATATCTACCTAATATTCCATCGAAAAAAAAGAAATCAATAAATAAGCATTCACAATAAATAAACTCTTATAAACTGTATAAAAAAAAGAAATCAAAATGACTTACCAAAGAATAGGTAATAATTGGCCAAAACCAGGATCAGAGCACAGTGAAACCACAATTATTGTAGGATGGCTATCTAATAATTCGTGTAGGATACAACCGACTTCGAATGGCCGGAAGCCAAATCAGACTAATGCAACCACACCTGCGCATAACTTCTCTCCCTCATTCGCTTAACCCAAACGAAAACGACACACATTCATCCGCCACGCCCCCACACGCCAAACACTTTCGTTTCGATGAGGTGGCTCAGTGGCTGCTCTATGGATAGTGCTACACTATACAAATAAGGTCAATAATAATAGCAACGCCCAACGCAACCACAGAAAATACAATTTTGTACAATATTCGGGCAACTATGATTACCTATAACTTATAAGAGACAGAGTAGGTATACGTATCCAATCCAATCACCAATACGCGTGCGCATATTCCCTTCTCTTCTTAATTCGCTTAACGCACACCATTCACCCCTCACTATGTTACAGTGTTACAGCTACATTAGAGTTATACGCATACGCAATAGAAACGATCTCTGTGTATGATTCTCTTTTCTTAATTTCTGATTCATACAATAGAAGGAGACAGTCACAGGACTTCGACTGAGCGAAAGAAAAATGTGACTTATCCAATTACCCATACCCACCCCTGCGCATATACTTTTCTCTCTTTCTTTGCTTCACTCCCATCATTCAAACGTGACACTCGCCGCACAGATAGCTAAGCTATAAAGCTATCTTTCTTTGTATGTTTACAATGTTGTTGTTGTAACCAAGGTAATTTAAAAACATTATTTTACCTATTTTGCAATAACTTTTTTGAAATCATAATTCTTTTCGACCGATCTATGAGCTGTACGCTTCAATTTGGTAAAAAAAAAATTCAATTTTACTTCATTAAATAGGGTAAATATGTTCTGAAAGAAATTGGGTCGGCGATTAATATAGTGGATTGCGGACTACGGATGTACACACGAACCGCGATAAATACCTTTAGTGGAACAATAACCGAGCGCATGTAGTGCCAGGATGTTCTGGAACGTTTTTTTTACTCATCACTGAGTTTACAGCCCGAAACAAAGATGGATTTTATTTTGTTTGAATGTAGTTGTGGATGGAAAGGATCAAGCCACCATTTGTGTTGTAAAACTTTACGCGACCCTTTTCTTTAGTAGGTACCATAAATGCTGTGTATTCAAATTACTGGTATTTTAATTTGAAAAACTTGCAAATGATCGGTAATTAACGTTGAAAGTGGGTGTAACTGGGATTATTAGGATTACGTTTTAAATCGGTAGGTAGGACACACAATACATATATATATATATTTTGATTTATGACAGCATGCGTGCAACACTTGCCACCTTCAGGTACATGGTAATTGGGTCCTTGTAACTGTGTGTGGTGGGACCCAAAATCAAAGATATCACCGCAGGTAAAAGATATGCTCTATATAAATAGTGTGCAAATTTCTCTCTGCCAATTAGTTTGCAATTGTCCTTTGACTCTAATAGATATACTTAAAGTTAATAATTCAAATGGAAGGAGTCAACAAACCAACAGTTCCTTATTGGCGGTTCCTTTACTTGGAAGAACTTCGCGTTCGCAGGCGTGTTATAGAAGACAGAGAATACAAATACCATATTAAGTATTGCTTAACAGATGAGTTGGTTCACACAAACTTTATCCACACCAAGCATTTTACACCAATTGAAATCGGCAACATGCAGGACAGTGTAATCTACAAGAAGAAACTCAGACAGAAGATTGCAAAAATCAGACAGGAAGAGCAACAAAAAATGTTGGAAAAACTAATGGAACAAGAAAACGATGGGCACGCAACAACCAATGAATGAAATCTGTAATCATAGTTTTAAGAAAAATACTTGTATATAATAATTTATGTCATTTTTTAGCATTACCTTAGAAAAGTAAAGTGGGGCTTTCAGCACAAATCGTTTGTGTGTGCTGGTCAAAACCCCTAACAGGGAAAAACCAAAAATGTGTTCCCATCGGGGTATTCAACTGTCAACTTAAATTGTATATAATATAAGGATAAACTCAAATTGACTGTGTTTCTAAGAATACTCCCGATGGGAGTCCGCCTTAATTTAGTTTATTTGTTCAAAAAATTGTAATGTAATATATAATAAAACCACCATTAAAATTACTTTAAATTAATAACAAATTTTTTTTAAACGAAAATCCACTTCGACGGATATTTCTTCAGCACCTAGAAAATTGTTCATTTGTTCTGTGATAGGAACATTAAAAAACAATCGGTTTCTAAGCATCCTCGAATCGCTTGCTCTGCTCGAAAGCTTTGGAGAAGTCTGTATCAAATTAATACTTTTTCTCAGGTACATTTAATATGTGATTTAAAAAAATTGTAAGGTTTGTGCTAGTAGCAACAAAATTATGGAAAAAAACTTAAAAAACTTTTAAGAGATTAGTTAATCTGGCATAAATCAGTTTTTCGAAAAAAGTTAGAAATTTCCTGTCTACTTCCCGATTTATGAATTGTAACAATAGAAAACTAGTTGGTACTCGCGGCTTTGTCTGCGTAGAATTCGAACTTCGAGTAACTAATTAAAATATTTATAACAACAATAGCGCCACTTATCGGCTCCCCACGATCGTGGGGTTCTCCGACCGTCAACCTCGGGACCTCTAGCTAACCTCCAAGTAGATCCTGGTTGCTGCGTTTGACCGATAGTCAAACGGATGCGAAAAATTCGACGAAAAGATTAACCAGCAGAAACTTTGTGGTTATGACAACGAATAGCGAGTTGGCGAATAAAAAATGCGGATATTTTCCGCTAAGGGTTTTCAACAAGAATAATAAAAGCTTTATTTCATGGTTGGTTTATATAGAAGATGAAATAACAGGTTTTCTTTTACTTGACAGAGACATTACGTTATTTTTAAATGTTTAAATTATGTGGCGAAGAGGCAAATACAAAAAAATATGATGAATGGTATAATTTAAGGCGCCAGATTCAAATAAACAATTTCAATCTAACTTAAGAATTAGGGTGATGAAGATCAGGATGATGACAATGACGATGATGAAGATTACCTAAAAACTATCCTTTCAACCAATCAGCTCTAAACATTTAAATTGATTGGTAAAATACGCGGCAAATGTATTTATTTCTTACCAAAAGTATAAATACCTATACTGAATTTTATTATCCCTATCTTGAGAAATAATTGGTTCGTCATTTGAACTTCCATTCCCTACTTCATCCCCTTCACGTTATATTTTCGCGACAAAAAGTAGCCTATGCCATTCTGATTTCTGAGAGGTTCCATCTATCCCTATACCAAAATTCATAAAAATTTGTTTTGCTGTCGTTAAAAGGTAACATTCTTACTTTCGCATTTATAATATTAGGATTACTTCAAGGCTACCTCGAATTTTCAGTGCAAAAATGACAACTGGCAAAAAAACTATATCTTTAAATAACAAAGTGATGCCAAATTTGTTAAAAGGTGACTATCGCAAAAGTGATTATTACCTTACGGAATTCCACCCCTTGCCTGATAGGTAATACACACACAAAATTAAGTTAAGTGGATCCCAAATATTTTGTTCATAAACTAAGTACCTATTAAGTAAGAAGATATGCAAAAACCATTTTTTTATACAACAAACAGCTTTCAAATTTGTTTCCGATTTCATTCCACTTACTGGAAGTGAACGCTAGAATTAATTTTAAGGAATGACAGATAGTGTTCGGAAAATGGACAGAGTTTGAAGGTGGAAACACATTCTTTAAGGCCGAGGTTACAAATAATTTTTCTTTTCATTTTTTAAGAATGTTTAAAATTAAAAAAATATAAAAAAAACTATAAGCATATTTAAATTTAAAAAAAATCCCTTTTTGAAAAAAGCAGGCCTTAAAGCCTTAACTAATAAAATAATGCATAAAAGGCATTAAAAAGACTTAGTGGGCATTTTTTTTAAGAGTGGTTTATAATAATGAATAAAAAAACACTTAATTTAAGAACATTTCCTACACAAAAATATATTTCCTAACGATTCAAAAAATACACACATAATTGTTCAAGTTTTCACTTCTGTCGGCACTCCCAGAATGCCACTGTTTTTTTTTTTTTGATTTTGGTTCAATTCGATACATTTTTCAATTTAAATTCTGCACAATCTCCCTTTTTTCAAATATTGTATTTTTTTTTTTTTAAATAAACAAGCGTCTCCAGCCAGCACGATCTTTGGCCAGCTGTCTCCAGTTTCGCACGCTAAGTTGGTTAAGGTCCCCTTCCACTTGCGCGAGTTACATGTAGGAGCTCTGCGAGAGGGTAAAAAAAACACAACCTTTACTAACAACTGACAAGTTTATTCTGTATTCATAATTATTCGAAGTCTAAAAGGTAAATTACAATGATTTCTTGGAAGCCAAATAAATGAAATGCTAAATTGACAATATTGGAGTAAGCGTGAGTTCTTGGTATTTGAATTAATAAAAAATGTTAAATTGACAATATTGGATTGAACATAAATTCTTAGAAATTGATGTGAGGTTAATGACTGCAGGCTATGTGCTGCATCCGCTTAGTCGTGGTGGCTTTGGGGGTGCTGCGTCAGCATGATGGCATCTCGTAACTCCTCCCCCCTTGGTGTGAAGCGTCGGCCACAGGAACTGGGGTGTTGTGGCCGAAGCTGAATGCTGGATGACAATTGTTTTATTGTTATGGTTTCTGTAAATATATGCAATTAGGATTAGAAGAAACAATATTGCAATGAAGAGTGAGCCAAGGGTGTATTGTTGTTGTCTTTGAGTGGTGGTTTTGAGTATCTTGATTTGTTCTTGATTTTCTGTGTTCCATGATCTTAGTCGTTGTAAGTTAAGTTTTTCTATTGTGGAGTTAACAAGGATTCTTTGATGCGATGTTGGTAGTAGGTGGATTTCTTCCCAAAAGATGGCAGGGTGGTCTTTGTAGTTGATACCGTTGATGATGACATCACAGTTTTGGTAGTGTAGTAGGAAGCTTCCAGAAATTTGGTGTTGTCCGTAGTTACAGGTGGAATCGATAGTTGTAGGTGGGGCTTGTATAAGTAGGATATAGTTGGGTTCCGGTTGTAGAACTTTCGAAATTGTTCCGACATCGTTCAGGTTGCATTGGCCAGGTTGGTTGTTTAAAAGTTGTCCTAGACATGGTGATTGCTTTGTGTTTTCTTGGTGCGATGCTTCTTTGCAGTAGTATATGCTTTCGACTTTGGGGCATGGTTTGTTAAAGTACTGAATATTTTGGGAGTTGTATAGGGCATAGGGTGGGATCTCAATTTCGTGGGTATTATTTACTGGTAATGGGATGATGTGCAAAAGGGAATACGTTTCTGGAGATAGGATGGGTATTTGAACATTAAGTATGATCTGAGAATTGTTGTAATACGCCTGTAAGCCAAGCATTTCATATATATGTTCGCTAGAGTTAATTTCAATGGATTGGTTAGTTAATATTTCTTGTATTTGGTCTAGCTCATTTCTATTAAGGATAAATTTGGGGATAATATTTAATCTTGCCATGACTATTGACTCTGCTATATTCGTTATGTGGTTATTGAGAAGGTCGATGTTGTAGTTAATCTGACTAAGATATTGCGTTCGTAGAATTATTTCTTCGTTCGTGCGCATTCGGTTGCTATTTAAGTCATTAAGTCTGTTAAGAAAGTGTTCGATGTCTGTTTGTTGCTTATTTATATGATTCGTTATATTTTCGAACCTTTGTAACATTCTTGTGTTTATTATTGTTTGATTCGCTAGTTCTTTCTGGGTTATAGATTGTTCTTCCACTAAACTTTTGATTTGATTGTTTAGGTTTTCTGCATCCATTGCATCCATGTTGCCTGTGATGAACCTGATAGCAGTACCCAACCCATTGATTAAACCTCTTCTTGTTCGCATTTTTGGTGTTAAGGAGTTTAGTTTAAATTCTACGTCTTTTAGTTTGGTTTTTGTTATTTCGCTAGAGTCTTTTGTATTGTGGAATTTGTCTAAGGCCGTGATTGATTTGAAAATGTTGTCTATGTTATTTTGGTATTTCTCTAGGTCGATTATGTGTATTAAGTTATAGTACGTTTTTATTGTTCGTCCTGCACCTAACTTGAGTGGTAGTATTGTCTGTTTGTCCGTTAGTTCTTGAATTTCTAATTTTTGTGCTGTTACGCACAATACCCTAAAAAATAAAAGAAGTATTAGGTATATATTGTTACATTTATCGTTCTAAACATTAGGTTGATTTTCGTGTTGTTTTTGCCCTTTTCTTCTTCTTTTTATCTTTGCTTTGTGTTATTTCCTATTGTCATTAGTTAGCACTGTTATTTTGTTTGCTCTCCTTACTGTGTGCTTTGAAAAACGCGGTGTTAATTTATTCCTACGGGATTCTTTCCTGAAGATTACGTCATTAGTTTCTAGCTCTTCAGGTTCTTCACGGTTTAAATTGAGTTTGTTTATTCTATTATTAGTAGCCTTTTCAACCTTTTCTTTAATTTTTGGATATAATATTTGTTTGTATTCATTAAGTTTTTTAAGATAATCATGTTCGTTACTAAAGTTAATTTCTTTATTGAATTCGGAAGTTCTCCCATAGAATAATTCGAAATGCGTGAATTTAGTTGCTGAGTGTATTGCATTGTTGTATGTAGTTATTGTCTCTGACAGAATTTCTTCGTGGTCTAGTTCAAGGCGGTTTTCTTTTCGTTTAATTACTATTATTCTATAAATTTCGGTTAGGGTCGAGTGCAACCTTTCAACGGGAGAGTTGCTACTCGATTGTTGGATGGAAGTAAAGTGAAGATGGATGTTATACTGCTTACAAAGTTCTTTGAAAATGTTGCTTGTAAACTCAGCTCCATGATCGCAGATTATTTTTGTAGGGGTGCCGTGTAGGCTAAAGAAATGTTTCATGTGCTTGGTTATGAAAATGCTGTTTCGAGCAGGAAGTGGGTAGGCAGATGCAAATTTGGAGAATTTGTCGATTATTGTAAGTATGTTTCTGTTGTTGATCGTGTATATATCTATATGAAGAATATCTAAGGGTTTTGTTGGTGATTCATGTTTTTCAAATTTGGGTTTTTGTGGGATCCTGTCGTACTTTAGCGTTTGACATTGTTCGCAATTGTTTATTGTTTGGGTTATTTTAGATTTCATATACGGGAAGAAGTATTTCCGTTTCAGATGAAGTAAGGTCTCGTTTATTCCCCTGTGGTTGTTTTTAGAGTGGTATTCATTTATCAGTCTGTCTTGTTCGTCGTTGTTTGTAATGTCTGTGAGTTGGTCAGTGCATCTAATGAGTTTGAAAAGTTTATTGTTACAAAAGTATTGCGAATAGACAAGTTGTACTATTCGAAAGGTCTCGTCGTCTGTTAGGATGGCTGTTAGTTTATTTGGTGGTGTGAATTTTTTTAAGATTTTGATTACAGATTCTTCGGTATAATCAGGTTTCTGTATTGTACGTCTTAATTTGTTTCTGAAAGGAACTTCTGTTTTAATAGATGGGTTATTGGATTTTAAGAGAATCAGTTGGATGCTAAATTCATTGAGGGGTCGTTCGGAGATTGAAATATGGTCGTTGAGGTCTTCTTCTGCAGAATGAATTGTGGTTGCAGATGTCTCTTGTGTGTCTATTTCATTTACGTGAACTTCTTCTTGTTTAATTGGGGTAATTTTTATTCGGCTGAGGGCATCAGCGTTGGTGTTCAGTTTGCCCTTTTTGTAAACGATTTCGTAATCGTATTCTTCTAGCTTGAGTCTCCACCTTACGAGCTTGGAGTTTGGTTCCTTGAGACTCATTAGCCAAGTTAATGGTCTATGATCCGTAACAATTTTGAATTTGTGTCCGAAAAGGTAAGGACGGAAATATTTGGTGGCCCATACGATGGCCAATAGCTCCTTTTCGATCGTTGAATAATTAATTTCAGTGTCAGTCAAGGTACGGCTAGCATAACAAATGGGTTTGTCGGAACCGATATGTCCTTGAGAGAGAATGGCGCCTACTGCAAAGTTGCTAGCGTCTGTTGTTAATATGAATGGTTTTGTAAAGTCTGGGTACTGCAGTAAGGGGTCGTTAGATAGGATGTTTTTACAATCCTCGAAAGTTTTGATATATTCTGTTGTGAGGTCTACGGTTCTGTCTTTCTTCAGGCATTCAGTCATGGGTTTAACAAGTTTTGCGAAGTTTTTTATAAACTTTCTGTAATACCCTATCAATCCTAAAAATGATTTTATCTGGGTTTGGGTTTTTGGGATTGGGAATTGCTTTATGGCTTGGATTTTGTCGGGATTCGGTTTAATTCCGTCGGTTGACACGATGTGTCCTAGAAATGAAATTTCTCTATGAAGAAACTCTGATTTGTCGATTTGGATTTTGAGGTTGTATTCACGAAGCCTATTGAATATTTTCTTCAGGTTCTCCATGTGTTCTTGGAGAGATGTAGAGAACACAATTATGTCATCTAAGTAGACAAGACATATTTTACCTTGGAGATCTTTTAGGATGTTATCCATGACGCGTTGGAATGTCGCCGGTGCATTTTTCAGACCGAAGGGCATTCTTAGGAATTCGTAGTGTCCGTTTTCGACTGTGAATGCTGTTTTTGCAACGTCTTTTGGGTGCATCTCGATTTGGTGGAAGCCACTAGCCAAATCGAGGGTGGAAAAATATAAGCATTTTCCTAATTTGTCCAAAATTTCTGTTATGTTCGGGAGTGGGTATCGGTCTGAGACTGTCTTCTCATTTAATTTCCGATAGTCGATGACTAAGCGCCACTTCCGTTTGCCACTTGCATCAATTTTTTTGGGGACCACCCAAACGGGTGAGCTCCATGGTGAATAGCTTGGTCGAATGATATTTTGCTGTAACATTTTGTCGATTTGTTTTTGGACCTCTGGCTTGTGAACATATGGGTACCTATACGATTTTGTATATATTGGTAGTTCGTCTAACGTTGTAATTTTGTGTTTGACACTGTTTGAAAAAGAGAGTGCGGAGCTTTCTTTGAAGAAGATATCGTCGTATGATTTGCATAGTTTTAGGAGGGTGCGTTTTTCTTCCGTGTTGAGGTGAGAAGCACGTATTTGGTTAACAATGTCTATCTCATCTAGGTCTTCGTTATATTCTATGTTCAAATTATTTATCTCGTGAAATTCGGAAGGGTTGTATTGTCTTACTTTGAGCGGTTGCTCTATAAGGATGGTTTTGTTATGGTTGCTTTTGTTTACAATTTCCATTAGGCTAAACCAGTTGTCTGCTTGGTATATTCCTTCGGAAATAAATATATGTGGTTCGATCATAATTTTAGTGGTAAAAATATCGCCGTTAGGGGTATCGACTGGCACCTTGATGATTTGTTTTGAATTGGAAGGTATTACAATTTTTCCGGAGGTGAAATTGGGTTTAAAATGAAGGGGAATTGTGGCATTGTTAGTGATTAATATATTACTGCGGAGGTCTACTTTAGCTCCTAGTTTTATCAATGTATCTATTCCTAGGAGTCCATCAAAATATTGATGAAATTTAAACAGGAAAAATTTTAGGTTACCGTTTTCTTTGAACTCTGTAAACATTGGGAGGGTGACTTGTTCGTTGAGATTATATTTACTTAGGATTGTTGTGATAGTAATCGGGTGGCATGGCTTGCGCTCGTTGGGGTGTGTGAATTCAGGGTTTAAAAACGAGGAGGAGGCTCCTGTATCAATGAGGAATTTGAGGGGACGACCGAAGGGAGATGCTATGTGTATGTATGGAAGGGTGAAACCATGTTTGTTGATATCTAAGTATCCTGTTGGTTCCGAGAGGCGGTTATTTGAAAATTTTCAGTATCTAAGGCATTAAAGGTATCTAAAAGATCATAGTCTTCTTCTGTGAAGTTTTGATAGTTCTGTTCGAGGTTTTGGGGGATATTATTAGCATGATCGACATCATAATAGTGATCCAATGATTGGTATGTTTCTGGTATGGGTTCGTCTGAGTTTGTCGTTATATTATGAACTTCTTCTATTGTAAATTCTGGTCTATTGTTTGGGTAACGTGGTTGATGGTTTGACCTGTTGGTCCTATACGTTAGACGCGTGTTTGTAGTCGATGCGTCCATTGGTTCTGCTTGGGATGTTCCAGTTGAATTTTGCGGTAGAGACGGTCTGTTTTGTAGCTGTGTTCCGGGCAATATTTGCGGAAAAGATGGTCTGTTTTGTTGAGGGTACCTAAGGAAGTGTTGTTGAGGGGGGTATGATAGCTGTTGGCTAGTTTGTCTGTTCGGAAAATTTCCGTATGGTTGGATGGGTTGTCCTTGGTTATTTGGGAGTCTAAAATGGGGGTTTCCGTTGTAATTGATTTGTGGTCTGATTATTGGTTTCTGGTATGTAGGGAACTGTTGGGGAATTAATTTGTTTTGTTGGTTCCTGTATGGTTTTAATGTTGGGGTATTTTGAAAAAATGTTGCTTTTGTATAAAGGATATTTTGCTCTTTTATACAAAATGAAAGTGCTGTTGGGAGGGTTTCGGGTCGCATCGCTCTGACGACAGATCCGATGGGTTCTTTGAGACCTACTAGGAATACGTTTAAGCACATTTCGCTGTATAAGGTTTGTTTTGCTTGTATAACGTTTTGATTTTTCTCGTGTATTAAAATGTTATTGAGTAGGGTGGCTTGAATTTCGATCAAGCTACTATAAAATTCCTCAATAGTCTTTGCGCCTTGACGCAGATTGTGGAGGTCACGTATTAGTGTCGTTTCGGTTCGTTTGTCCGAATAATGTAAAATTAAGTTGTTTTTGATTTCTTCCCATTTTAAAGGCGTTGCGTACATATTCAGTACCTCGTTCGCCTGTCCCTCAATTTTATTTCTAATTGCTCTTAACAGAAATGTTGAATATGCGGTACCATCAGCTAATTGAATGAAAGATAAAATTTCTTCTACGTTATTAATGAATTCATGGAGTGATCCAGAGTTCCCGTCGTATTTTGGCAAATCTTTGATCACGTCAGGAATTCTTAATGTATTGAATATATCGATTTGTGGTACTGGTAACATGTTGGGGTTTATAGGTGCTGTACCAAGGTTCATATTAGGGTTGGGTGCAATGGAGGGGTTATTTTCCATGTTTAATTGAGGTGTGGAAACGAATTTAATATTTCTACTTAACGCAAAATCTTCTTCAGCTATCGAGTCTAAACTTAATGTTCTTTTAGGTTTATTATAAGGGAGGAATGAACGGATTTTCTTATGCATAGGGAAAATATTCAGTTTTACTCACATGAGCCCAAGTATAAGCATTCCGCTGTTGGTATTTATTCCTTGATGAGTGGATTTGTTGTGTGTTCTTCCTTTGTAATGTCTATATTTGTTTCCTTTGCACTACAGATGTTCTTTCCTTATTTATGTGTTTTAGATTCTTAATTGTTTTCACTTATTTATACTTAAATTAATAAGATTAATTTCTTTTTATTTATTTTTTGTTTCACTTAGGTATTGTGTTACTTATTTGTATGTTTAATTTGTTCTTAACTATTTCACTTATTTTTATGTATTTATATTTAATTTGTTCTTAACTATTTCACTTATTTCGTGTTTCGGTTCCCAGTGTTGAAAGAATCAAAAATTCCACGATATAATGTATCATGTACCACTGCTGCCAATAAACCGTTGGCATTAACAATAACTCGATGATCCGTCGCGAAATTGCTACGATACAATTATTTACATTTATCTACACTGGACTACTCGACTGCGCCAGTTACATGTAGGAGCTCCGCGAGAGGGTAAAAAAAACACAACCTTTACTAACAACTGACAAGTTTATTCTGTATTCATAATTATTCGAAGTCTAAAAGGTAAATTACAATGATTTCTTGGAAGCCAAATAAATGAAATGCTAAATTGACAATATTGGAGTAAGCGTGAGTTCTTGGTATTTGAATTAATAAAAAATGTTAAATTGACAATATTGGATTGAACATAAATTCTTAGAAATTGATGTGAGGTTAATGACTGCAGGCTATGTGCTGCATCCGCTTAGTCGTGGTGGCTTTGGGGGTGCTGCGTCAGCATGATGGCATCTCGTAACTCGCGCGCCACCTGAGTCGCGGTCTTCCTCTACTGCGCCGTCCCTCGGGTGTGGATTCGAAGATCTTCCGGGCCGGAGCATTGATGTCCATTCGCTCTACATGACCCAGCCACCTCAGTCGTTGGATCTTCACTCTTCTTGCCAGGTCGATGTCGCTGTACAGCCCGTATAGTTCGTCGTTGTATCTGCTCCTCCATTCACCCTCTATGCAGACGGGACCGAAAATTACTCGAAGAATTTTCCTCTCGAAGTAACCAAGTGTAGCCTCATCCGATTTTGATAGAGTCCATGCCTCTGCACCATAAAGTAGGACTGGGATGATCAAGGTCTTATAAAGGGTCACTTTCGTTGTTCGAGAGAGGGCTTTGCTACTCAATTGCTTTCTTAGCCCAAAGAAACAGCGATTGGCAAGAGTTATTCTTCGCTTAATCTCAGATCGTTGACAAAAGGTTTCAGGCGTTCACACAGTATGGCAGACAGGATCTTGTATGCGATGTTAGGTTTTTGTATATTTATAAATCAGAATAAAATAAAATCTACAACATAAAATGTACATAAAAATATTTATAATATGTTTTTAACAAAATTCGTCATTAATCTACTTCTTTGTCTTGTGTGTTAGGAACGCTTTTGGTGTAATGGCATAATAATTCCTAAATTGCAGTGGTAAAGCAAAGTCTGAAAGAAAAAGTGACACTGCATTCAAAATGATGTGCAGGAGATTGTCCCTTCTTACAGCAAGGGAGAATTTCGTCGCTACTTTCGTATGCAAAAATCTTAGTGGACGATTTGAACAATGTGAAGTCAATCCGCAATACTAATAATTGTGCTATTGTGGTTAAGAAGAGTCCCTCCAGGTCGTAGTAAGTAATCTTCCATTCGTTGCTGTACAAGTTTATATTCTCGAGTTCCTCAAAGCGGAGCTTTGATTGATCGGGGTATAGACAACCGTGCCCGAGGTTAGGGCGAAAATAGTACTAGGAGATCCATGGTCTGTAATTTAACGCAAACGGAAAGACTAATTGTGAAAGAGAGAATAGATCAACGTTGGACCATAAGTGTCTGGTGTGAGGTGTGTTTTGTGAGGAAGAAAAAACGTTTTCTTTATTTCTTTTTTAATATATATATTTATTTTTTAAATACTAAAAATCTAATTTTGTTTATCAAAGAATTTTTCTTCGTTTTCCCACATGATCAGCGCTTCTATGTGGTCATCGTAGTCGAAGAAGTCGTTTGAATTGTCTTCGAATCTACGGATATGGGTATCAGGTTCCCATACTAGGGTGTCTGCAGAACCGTTTGAAATTTGGTCATCGTCGGGGATGGTCATTCTTAAAGGGTTGTTCCAACGTGAGATTAGCTGGCGTTTCAATATATATGTTGGGGAGCAGTCCAAGATGAAATTTTCTTCCCGTAGTCCGAATCCAACTCGATCTCCAAACGCTAACTTACGTGATTTCGAACCCTTGATTCTTTTGCCATTTAGGAAGGTGTCAAAGAATGGTCCGTTCGTTAGAGTCACACATTTTTCGTCTACGCTTATCTCGATAGTCGCGTGAGTGTGTGAAACAAATCCTGAGGGGATAGCCAATCGGTTTGGGTCGGTTGAAGACGAGTGAATGTTGGTTTGGTACGAATTACCAATTATGGTTGACCCGATCCGAAGAGGAATTTCAAATCCAGATACTATGTTAAATAGTAGCCAGCTGGAGTTGGGGATGTAATTAATGATTTCGGTTTCCATTATCTTATTTGAAGTTATTCTGCTGCTGTTGTATAGCAATTCCTAGCTTTTTTTTAAATGAATTCGTTCTACTTTTCGATAGAATATTTCGCGGCCACTGGTTTTTCAAAACTGATCCTCCAAGTGAAATGCTCACGCTTTTATGCAGGCAACTACAAGCATATCCTTTGTTGAAGATCACTCAGAGCCTCAGTCACAAATTTTTTATGACGTCAAGTTATATGCATTTACCTAAGGATGAAGTGAGACAGGAGTAGTTCTGCAAACTATATTCGAATGCATGTATTTGTTTTGCAATAATTGGGACAGTTTTTATCAGAGTAGGGACTCAGAGCCTCAGTCATAAATTTTTTATGACGTCAAGTTATATGCATTTACATAAGGATGAAGTGAGACAAGTGTAGTTCTGCAAACTATATTCGAACGCATGTATTTGTTTTGCAATAATTGGGACAGTTTTTATCAGGGTAGGGAAAGTGCTAACTGTACCCTTGTATACCTGACGGTCACAATAACTTACAATAGGTAGGTAGCGTCCTTTTCATCTATTTTTCGTATGCTCTCTTTCTAATGACTCCTTAAATAATCAAATTCTGTTCTGTACTGTTTAAAGCTCTGGATATGGGTCAGACGCTTCTGGGTTTAAATGACTAGGGTCCGCGGGGTCGTTACGCCCGTTACCTCTCTCTTGCTCTCTCTCAAGATAAGAGAAGTACCCTTGCGGGGATTAATTGATTACTTGTAAGGATTCAAAATTCTACCTGTAATATAACCATAAAGACACAATATGGATATAAATATTCACGAAAGCGCACACTGAGAGCAGTTTAAAATTATCCTTTGAGGACTACGTTTCAAAAGTAAAATCACACAAACTAAATATTAAAATGACTGGCGGAAGTAAATCAGTTACGTACCGCGTATTCCTTTACCGAGAAGCATTGCGGCATTCACAAACAAACACATTGAGGTTGTACAAAGCCAAATATATGCTCACCAAGGATCTCGTAGAAACTACATTGGACAATATTGACAACTATAGTGAAGAGGAGTGCGGCTATTTAATTGGCTACAAGAAAGAGCTGCGGAAGAAAATCACCGGGAAATCTTAAGGCGACGATGAAGGCGAGGACATTTGCGATGAAGAGGAGCAGTAGATGGTGAAATTATTTTCATTTTTTAATAACTTTTACTTTCGAATGTGATATTTTGTATATCCTAAGTTCTACTTATTGTAAATAAACGAACAAAAATTTTGGAATATTTCCTTTAGGAAAAAAATTATGTTATTTAATTTCCTCGGGCCTTGCCGGACCTTCACACAAAAAACTGTAGGTCACAATGGTTAATTTTTTATGGAAAATTTCGCCATTGTGAGGTCGTGAAATCTAACCAGGACTCTAAATATTATTATTATAGTCGACAAAGTGAAGAGTCGACTAAATTTATTTTATTTAAGTTAGGTTTTTAATATCATATCTATGTAATTAGGTTTAAAATTTTGTTGGCATCTTTTCTGAAAAGCTGTATAGCACTCTTGGCCTGTCTTAGAGCTGTGATATTTTCCCAATATGAAATGCATTTTGTACGTTCCCATCTTTTGATGGCGACATTTATAGACGATTTGGGAGTCAGGCAGAAGGGTGCAGGTCCTGTGAAGGGGGTTTCAGAGCCCGTTCTAGCTAGTTCGTCGGCTTTCTCGTTTCCCTCAAAACCCTCATGGCCAGGAATCTACCATAATATTATTTTATTCTTAAGGCCAAGCGTTTGAAGTTCGTCGAAACAGTTTAGTACTGATTTGGAGTCAATGATAGGCGAGCTGATTAGATCAGGATTAATTTTTTTATTTGGATCAAACTTGCCGAAGAGCGAATTGCCACTTTATTTATGTATATGTGGAGAGGTGTTAGTCCTACGGCTTCTATAGCCGTAGCAGTACAGGAACATGGCTCCTGATATACCGAGATATGCAAGTCGTTGTACCTTTTTAAATTTTGGCAATGGGTATCTCTTGTTTTATTTTTGACCACCATACTAAAGAAGCGTACGTTATGACGGGCCTGATCATCATTGTGTATATCCATTGATTATCGTGGGAGAGATTCCCCATGTTTTACATGCGACTTCTTGCCCATACAGCGTTTGTTGCTTTAGTTATTTTGTTATTTGGGATTAGGCCCAGGTATTTGACTAGAATAGGTTTTTGTATATTTATAAATCAGAATAAAATAAAATCTACAACATAAAATGTACATAAAAATATTTATGCTAACTGTACCCTTGTATACCTGACGGTCACAATAACTCATAATCTCATTAAATTTCTGAGTAGGACTTCCTTCTCTGCCTTAGTGCTCACGCTTTTATGCAGGCAACTACAAGCAGATCCTTTGTTGAAGATCACTCAGAGCCTCAGTCATAAATTTTTTATGACGTCAAGTTATATGCATTTACCTAAGGATGAAGTGAGACAGGTGTAGTTCTGCAAACTATATTCGAACGCATGTATTTGTTTTGCAATAATTGGGACAGCTTTTATCAGAGTAGGGAAAGTGCTAACTGTACCTGGAGTAATATCACCAACTTTGACAAGGACGAGCTCAACAATTTCTTGAACACCGCCCAGTACAATCAGCAGCTGAAAGAAAACATTGAAGCGAAGAAGAATCACTGCTCCCGAAAACAAGTCACAAGCAAAAAATTAGACAAATGAAATGCTTTTAATAGCAGTTATAGTCTTAAGAAAACCTATTTCATGTAAAACGATAAATAGTTATTAATGAAATCTTAAACTGATCTATTTACGGAACGAAATTTTAAAAATATAAAAATTTACTCCAAATATACGAAAATAATTAAATTTTTCATGTAGACGAACTATTTTTTATTTTTAAGATATTCTCTTAAGGAACAATTTGAACCCACCATGGTACATTTCATATTTCATAGGCCTAGCCTATACAGCCTAGCCTGTGTATATGCTTCGAAAGGTCTGTTGTGAGCCAGGGTCGAGCCACAGGGGCAGCTTCGGTACAAGTGAGGAGGGCGCGGCAAGCTAGTGGTTGCTCGGCTCAGCTCGTCGGACGGGGGTGTTCTTGCCCCCTCACCACATACCACCTGCTCAACAAACATTTTATTACATGCCATATGCAAAGAAAAGAGAAAAAAATTAAGAAAGCTACTCGACTTTGACCTCGGACAGTTAATCTGAAAAATAGCACAGGAAAATAAAGAATGTCCAAGGACCTCTGCCAATACCTCAAGGAAAGAACGGAAGAGACACCGCGAAACTAACCTATCTAGATTAATCTATATCTAAACTAACCTAAGAGAATGAACTAAACCCTAAACTACACCTACTATAACTTAAATCTAACCTATCTACTTTTACCCCAAACGCAACTTGTCCCTCCGTAGTCTCCTGAAGGTAGAGGTTCGTCATGACCTCGAAACGCGCCAGATGTTAATGGCAAGGGCTGGCCGTAGATATATCCAAAAGCTATCGCTCTCTGGCCGAAATTGTGAGAGATAGCCCCTTAATAACCCCCCAGTCACAACACTAGAATGGCCGAAAAACAACGCTGAAAAGCGTCATGTCGGGTCGTCAGTCGCGTATTGTCATTGTCGATTTACCAAAAGGATGGCCTTCCCAAATATCAACACACCGTGAGCTATTAAACCTAGCCACTCATATTGAAAAGCATCTAAACTACTTGAAAATATTTAGAACACATTGGGCAAATAGTGCCACTTTTATTTAAAAGTAAAAAAAAATCAAATTTAAAGGAAAACTTAAAAATATAACTTACAATTCTAAAATCCAAAATTCAAAAAAAAATATCGAAACTAAAATTACTCACGGTTTTTCACGTCCCCCGTTGTTCTGGCGCCAGCACAAGAAGTTTCGTTTGTTTGTAAGTTGGCTTAAAACTACCTATTTTCTATTTCACTAACCGCACACAAAACTAAAATATTAAAAGCAGGTAGATACAAAAAAAAAGGAATAAAAACTACGTTAAGAAAAAAGAAAAAAAAACTGCATTAAAAAAAAAATCATAAATTTAATTAGCACTACTGTGGCACTTCACAAAAAAAAAATCACTACTGATAGTGCTGCAGATCCTTGTTATAAGCGATGATTTTTCAATTCTCTGAAGATAATTTTTTTCCTCGTCACTGTATGACACAAAAAAATGTATTCGTCCAGCTGACTTTCAAAAGGGCATCGACCGCTTGTTCTCAATCAAAGAATATTGTGAAGGCCTGCCGGCAAACCAATTTTGCATTTGCGGTGCATTTGTCTTTGACCCTGTCTTTCTTTTTCCTTTTCTTTTTATTATTTCCCCTTCGGTTCCTCAAAATTGGTTTACTTTTCTTGGAATGAGAGCGGGGGGGTCTCTTAATTCCTGATCGTCAAGTCGTATAAGTCTTGTTCTCCTATCTCCTAATAACATACCTACATAAAGTAACGATACCTAACATAGAGAAAATAACGTAACTTACAAAAAAAAACTTTCAACTACATCTTTACGATCACCCACTAACCTGGAACACAATGGAATGGAACGAAGAAAAACTTAACGACGGAGAAATGATTGACAAGACAAAACGTCAAAAATCAAACCGGGAAGTGCAACAGACGGGCGTAAACATGGTAAAAAAAAATTATTTTATTTTACTTTTTCCGATTAATATATATTCTTTTATTTTCAGGTTTTCTAATTTCATTGCACAGGTGAGTTTATCCTTCTTTCACTGGGGCTTGTCCTCTCAACGCGCATTGGATATGCGGTTGAGCGGCCAAACTCCAATGTAAGAGTTTGTTTACATTTTTTTTTCTAATTCCTTTTTTCGTCCCTCACAGGTACTACATCAAATATATTTGGTAAATATTTGAATGTGTGGATTACCTAATAAATTTATTTTTGTGTCTTTAGGTATGGCTCCGTAACAGGTCTTACTGAAGTTATTATCGAAACAATTAATTCGAAATGGACCAACTTCGGTTAAGGAAGACTATGGAAGGTCTATCAAAGCTGTTGCCTACAGAAATTACAAATAGGTTCCGAAGTCAAATTGTTACTTGGGCAAACCAATGACCGTTGCCGATAGTTAAAATTGTAATTTGAACAACAATGAGCAGAGTTTAAAGCAGAACATTTTTAAAGGGTTCGGATATGTATCCGTAACCTAGGCGCATGGCTAAATTCGAGCTACCACAAAAATGCAGTTCCTATGCAAGAGTTTATAAACGGTCGGTGGAAATCAGTAAGCCTACTCTAAAAATATATTTGTTGGTGCGATAGTGCGTAGAGACTCAGGGCTTAGCCGCCTCGCGCCGATCACTTTTTTTTGTTTTTCTATTTGTGAATTTAAATACAACTGTACATAATATTATGTTATAGCAGTGATGCCAGACTTTAGAAGCCACGGTTATACCAAAAAAAAAATCCTTTTATCCCTCGCGAAAATATAAAAAAAATCCCACAATTATCCCACGAAATATTAAATTAAAAAAAAAAACATGTATTTTATTAAATTCAGTCATTTTTATTATTAACAAATATAAGTTACATTAACAATGGAAGCTAACAAAAATAAATACATATTTGCATATAATAAAAAAAATAGAAAATCTTACACATTTTTAAAACGTTAAAAAAAGGAACATAAAATTGCATTCGGCATTAAAATGAAAATAATATTCAACATAAAATAAATACCTTATGACTTATTTGAAAATGACTGGTATGCAAAAAACTTGAACTCGGTTTCAAGTCTCATTATTCTTGATTTCTCATACAAAAATGACACGGATATGTCAGTTTATGAAACCCTTTTTAGGGAAATAAAAAAAAAAGAAGAACGCATTCAGATATTTTGAATGACTTTTTCCTAAACATGAAAATATTTTTTATTTGATCGTAGGTTGCCTAATTTTTTTATGCTTATCAAATCAAATTAGCAATTAGGAGCAATAATTGACCAAAAAGTAAAATCACTTTTTTTGTACTATGAGTTTTGAAAAATTCCTTTGTCCCCTTAATCTTTTTTAAGCGAGAAAAGGGATAAATCCCTTGATCTGTTATCTCTGTGTTATAGTTATATAAAGGAAGGATATCTGCGACAACTTCATGTGCATTTATAATGGTCTTCTCCATCAACCACTGACTGGGCTTTTAATTTAATGTTATTTTACGGCAAAACAACATAAAAAGCTTATGAGCTTATTATTTAAGTTGTTCAGTGTGGTTTTGTCGCTTGGCGCCTTTGTCTGTTGCCAGCGTTTTCTAGCTTTCCTCTTTTCTGTAATAATTTCACATATTTCACGAGGATAAGAGCTTTGTTTAATCTTGTTTGTTCTTTGGGGAGTTGCAGCCCATTAAGCTTCTTCAAAGTGCGAAATCCTTTGATAATCTTATTAAAATGTAAGTTTGGTTGAATTTTACACCTTACACTATTAAAACACATCATACCAACATATTTTAAAGAAACAACTGAAGGATTTACGAAAAAAAAACTTAAAGCCTTAAAAAATAATTTTTAATAAAATATTTCGGGGACGCTAAAGATTTGTGTCGGTTCATAAATGATTTTGTCAATTCAGGTTGTTCCGTAAACAAGGTTTCTTTCTTCCTTGGTTTGTCGTAATAGCTTTTGACAATTCGTATTAAATCAAGAGGAATGACTGGAAAACCATAAGTGGATGTAGCAATAATTTGTTCTTAATAAATTCTGACTTCTTCGGCATTGAAAACGGGTTTGAAGTCCCGGAACATTTGAATGAGCATCTTTTAATTAAATCCCTAGAGTATTCCTATTCGTCCACTTCGGACTTTCTGCACAGCGTTTTTCAATGATTCATGAGTGAAATTGCAGAAGGACCGCCCTCCTACCTTTTATTGTATATTTTCGAGGCATTTCGGCTTAATTTTCGAACCTTCAAATTTGAAATTATAAAGTTAAGAGTTACTTTGAACCAAGAACGCTGAATGTGAAAAAGAAAATCGATACACAGGGGGTAACTTTGTGCCAAGTAAATACATGCGACCGTATTGAAATGGGCACGTAACAACTGAAACAATAGCTTTTACTTATATTAATTTTAATATTACTCATCACATGTAAATCGTAAAGAAAAATTGTTTTTTTGGTTTTATATGAAATCTGTTGCAGTAAAACTTTTCCGCCAAAAACTTGATTTTGAATGTCATTTCATTATTCAAAATCATATAAACAAAGAAATTAATCTTGCACAGTGAAAATATGTGCATATTTTATGTTAAAGTGTTGGTAAAGTGAAATTGAATGTAAAAATAAAGCACGGTTGGCACAAAGTAACCACAGCTTACGGTACTTATTTGTTTGTTTCTCCTTCTACCACGTCACAATTAAGTAACTGCCTCATTGCCATACTAAATATGGACTGCTTGTGAATTGTCATTTTCGTATCCTTCTGCGAAAAAAAAAATTTGTTCCAAAACAGCGGAGTCTCCACTGTTTTACAAGCTGCCGTCAAGTTTAAATTTATGAAAGCAAAAACAACAATAGATTTGTAAATTTATTGACCCATGAACTAGAAAAAAACTGCAGGTTTCTTTCAAATACTACTAAAACTTAGGTATATCGCGGGTAGAATTGAAATAAGCGCCGTAGTCAAATGTACCAATGTATTTTTTTTAACTTCATCTCACTGAATATGTTTTCTTATTGCCATTTTATCCATCATAGATATACAACTAGTTTCTTATTTGTTTCCTCATGATGTACTTTTAAGATATATGTAATACATCCAATGACTTCTTACTGAATCCAGCCGTGTCACTTCAATTGTGGAGTACCATGATGCAAGCGTTTTTTTTATTTGAATAGAAAAGTGTGAACAAATACCTTTACAAGACCTAAGACCTAGCATCTTTTGTGTGTTTTTGATAAGGTAAGTATTGTGTTGTGGCTACAGTTATTGGTATATTTAGTGATTTCTGTGCGATATTTTCGTCTGTTCGGAAAATTTTGGTGCCAAAAATCTGCTAAATATTTTCGATCCAATCGGGCAAGATGACATAGTACCGGACTGTCCAAGATAACGCGGTATGTCATCTTACCAAAGGTATTGCATTTTATTTTAATTTATATATCTTTTTATTTCAGTATGCCAAATAATTACAAGACGTCAAACAAGCATTCTTGGTCGAAAGAGGATATGGCTAAGGCTACTCAAGACGTTAGGGAAAATAAATGTGGTTGGCTACTGGCATATGTCATCTTATACCAAACTATGTCATCTTGAACTCTCTTTTCAGCTCATTTAGAAATTCTTTTAAAAGTACTATTTATTGTTTTACTGAATTCTTTTAAAATTTATTTTGTTAACCAATAAATGAATTGACTCAATTCACTTTGTTTTTCATCCCTATGTTTACTAAATATTTTTATATTTCACTTTCCAGAAAAAGTATGTCATCTTGAGCACAGTTCCCCTATTATGAAAGAAAACAAAACTCAACACAATTACGAAACCACTTTTATTTTCCAAACGTAAATATCATCAATTCCTTATTGTATGGTTAGTGTAACCCTTTTTAAATTGGTCGGGTTATTACACGACTACCTTGATGAAAATATTAGGTAATTCCCCTGTTTTCCAGTATTGACAAATTGCTTTCAGCGCGGCGCAAAACGTAGTTTGTGGTGTGACCAGAGCTCTCGTTTAAAAAATGTACTTAAAGTTCAAATTATTATACATTTTGATACAACTTTTTCGTGGTACCGAAGTATCTTACATACATTAATTTGAAAAAAAATATTTTCACGCTTCGTTCCAATTAAATATTTTCTTACAGTCAGAAGGCGATGGTGCGCGGAGCCCCAAAATCTATGAAAAAATTCTGCCATTTTTTCATATTACAGTATCACAGAACAAGAATTCTACCTATATTAATTTGAGAAAATATTTTCATACACAGTGGCTCTAAAACAACGTTAATTGTGTTTTCCCAATATAAACAATATTAAGATAATATATTTAGAGTTAATTTTTCAATTACAAAATTAAATTTATATTTATAATGGTTTTTGTTATAAAAAAAATACATTACATGTCTATCTAATGGTTGAATATTAAATAACAGCTTTATTAATTTGCTTCCTTAGTTTCCGTTTGTAGACCATACTGTCAATAAGGTGACTGCGTTCTTCTTTACTATAGCTGGTGAGGTTGCCCAGGGTGGTATCCACCAAATCGGTAGTCAGATGATATTTAGCCTTGTAGAGTTTCAAAGTATTTCCACCCTGCATTGCTTCACGGTATAGGAAAATTCGGTATGTGATGGTTGTTTTATTATTTCGTCCCGCCATTTTGTCAAAATTTAATTTAACTTTTAAGTAGAAAAGGCTTCTTTAATACTGAAATGTTTCCCTGAATGGATTTTTGTGAACTGAAGAAAATAACGAACACGATGGAATTTTATACCCAATATTGCAACGAGGATGTAGGTATTTCAAAATGTACCTGTTTTCTGGGCATATTATTTACAAACTAGCTCGCAGGTATAAACGATGTACCGATATTGTCTGATGACTGGAAACGCCCCGAATTGTAGCGGGGAAGCAAGCTACTGATTTACCCTTACACTGAAGGTGTTTTCAAGGAAACAGTTCTCTTTTATGATAGGTGTATATGTTCTTTGGTAACTGATTCAAAATGGTTGGCATGGTTTATCCGAATTGAATTGCAATGTGTGTGACCGATTTTCAGGAAATCCTTTCTTCTGTTGGAAGGGAGAAAAAAGTTACAAAACGAAACAAACAAAGGATTTATTGAATTTTTGTTTGCTTTATCGTGCACAAATTCTCTGGCAAAAGGTGAACTCCAAAGCTTATTTGTCTTGCAGCCAAACGATTTTCGGAAAAGTCCTCGCCGTTGTCAAGCATATGAACTATATAATTTTTTTTTTCGATAAAGGTAGTTATTTTAAAACAATGTTATATTTCTTTCAATATTTATTTTTTTTAATTGAACTTAGTTAGCTTGAAATCAATCACTCATGATTGAACTTATTAAAATCTATCATCAGCATATTGACGGTGCCATTGTTTCCATAGTCCATTGATATACAAAATTGGTGGAGTTGATGTTGCCAGTCAGGACGCGAAATAAAAATAAATCAATTGATATTTTCACTTCGTCTTTCGAAGGTTTGCAAGATTTAGCAACCTAAATCGGCTTTTGTAGGAGGGAAGACGACTTTCGGGGTTCTAAGGTAAATCTCGCAATGCAAAAAGAAGAAAAAACAATTATTGTTGAGCTTCTTGTCAAAGATGATTCCAAGACCGTTAAAATGATACACACTTTCAATAACTTCATCATTGATGCAATAAATAAATAAAAAGTTTGATTTTTACGTCTCATGAAGGACATGCATTTACATTTTTCAAATTAAGCTGCATGTAGTTCTCCTTACACCATTCCTGCATGCGGCCAATATTATGCTTCAGAAAAATATAAAATATAAATATATACATATCTTTGACTACATCCTCAAGATACTGCAAATGAACCCCTCACGTTTAGTCAACAGGATCCTAAAATTTATAATTTCAAACCAACTCAACTGTGTGAAAACCTGGAAAAACCTTTTTAATTCTCTGGGTTATTCTATGAATCTAAATATAGAAGACTTGATAATTTTCAAAAAACAACTCTATTTACTGGTCTCTAAATTGGACTCAAAATTTCGGAAGGACTTCATCACTCAGGCCAAAGCATCCCAATATAGGGAATATTGTAGTAGATTAGAGTTCGATCTGGGAGAACTTAATTATTTTAACGATAAGCATCCTACCGAAATGATCGCAATGATACTAAGAGCACTGATACTTGCTTTGAATTTTGTTCCGCACAGGCCTCGCCAAAGAGAAAATATCGCGGATTTCATAGGGTCTTGCCCCATTCTAAGAGAAACTTGTCGGAACATTTTCGGAAGAAGCAAATTGGAAGTTGAAGAAGTTTTACAAATTCTAAACGGTATGGTGGGGTGGGAGAAGCTCTACAAATTTATTAGACTAGCTTTGGGATATAGAAATAAAATTTTAACAGAAAGTTTTTGTCCACTTTATTTTTCTTTTTGTTTTGTTAAGTAGTTTGACTTACTTTTTTTTTCTTTTTCTCATTTTCGCTCCTTCCTTTTTCTATTTTTTAAATTACTATAATCATTCTTTTCAATTCATAATCTGTTAATCTGACCAACGGTTTGTAAACCAGGACCAAACAAAAAGACTAGTAAATGTACTTTTGTAAACTGAGTTTAATCCAATAAAGTCTATTCTACTACTATTCTCGAGTTCCTCAAAGTATATACCTGAGCTTTGATTGATTGGGGTATAGACAACCGTGCTCGAGGTTAGGGCAGAATTAAGCGAAAATAGTACTAGGTACATGGTATGTAATCTAACGCAAAGGGAAAGACTAATTGTGAAAGAGAGAATAGATCAACGTTGGATCAAAAGTGTCTGGTGTGAGGTGTGTTTTGTGTACTACATATATTTTATATTTATTTATTAGATAATAAAAACCTAATTTTATTTATCAAATTTTAAGGATGGTATTTGGGTGCCATACTTAAACTGGTTTTATGGTCGTTGTCAAAATACAAACAATAAAAAGGAATGCCATAAATTTTGCTTTATATTTAATTTAAAAATGTTAAACGGTAGTTTTCCATATTCCAAAAATGGATTATTATGATTCCGCTTATCCAAATTAACCCATTTTTTGCCCTTGCAAGAATTGTTTATTTGACATAACACATAACCCTTTCAGGTATATCACAGGTAGCCACACACATTCTTTTATTTTAACACGCCCTTAATTATCCTTTAGCGGAATTGGATGTCATAAACTTTGATTACTTATAAGTATTAAAAATTGTACCTGTAATATAACCATAAAGACACAATATGGATATAAATATTCACAAAAGCGCACACTGAGAGCAGTTTAAAATGATCCTTTGAGGACTACGTTTCAAAAGTAAAATCACACAAACTAAATATTAAAATGACTGGCGGAAGTAAATCAGTTACGTACCGCGTATTCCTTTACCGAGAAGCATTGCGGCATTCACAAACAAACACATTGAGGTTGTACAAAGCCAAATATATGCTCACCAAGGATCTCGTAGAAACTACATTGGACAATATTGACAACTATAGTGAAGAGGAGTGCGGCTATTTAATTGGCTACAAGAAAGAGCTGCGGAAGAAAATCACCGGGAAATCTTAAGGCGACGATGAAGGCGAGGACATTTGCGATGAAGAGGAGCAGTAGATGGTGAAATTATTTTCATTTTTTAATAACTTTTACTTTCGAATGTGATATTTTGTATATCCTAAGTTCTACTTATTGTAAATAAACGAACAAAAATTTTGGAATATTTCCTTTAGGAAAAAAATTATGTTATTTAATTTCCTCGGGCCTTGCCGGACCTTCACACAAAAAACTGTAGGTCACAATGGTTAATTTTTTATGGAAAATTTCGCCATTGTGAGGTCGTGAAATCTAACCAGGACTCTAAATATTATTATTATAGTCGACAAAGTGAAGAGTCGACTAAATTTATTTTATTTAAGTTAGGTTTTTAATATCATATCTATGTAATTAGGTTTAAAATTTTGTTGGCATCTTTTCTGAAAAGCTGTATAGCACTCTTGGCCTGTCTTAGAGCTGTGATATTTTCCCAATATGAAATGCATTTTGTACGTTCCCATCTTTTGATGGCGACATTTATAGACGATTTGGGAGTCAGGCAGAAGGGTGCAGGTCCTGTGAAGGGGGTTTCAGAGCCCGTTCTAGCTAGTTCGTCGGCTTTCTCGTTTCCCTCAAAACCCTCATGGCCAGGAATCTACCATAATATTATTTTATTCTTAAGGCCAAGCGTTTGAAGTTCGTCGAAACAGTTTAGTACTGATTTGGAGTCAATGATAGGCGAGCTGATTAGATCAGGATTAATTTTTTTATTTGGATCAAACTTGCCGAAGAGCGAATTGCCACTTTATTTATGTATATGTGGAGAGGTGTTAGTCCTACGGCTTCTATAGCCGTAGCAGTACAGGAACATGGCTCCTGATATACCGAGATATGCAAGTCGTTGTACCTTTTTAAATTTTGGCAATGGGTATCTCTTGTTTTATTTTTGACCACCATACTAAAGAAGCGTACGTTATGACGGGCCTGATCATCATTGTGTATATCCATTGATTATCGTGGGAGAGATTCCCCATGTTTTACATGCGACTTCTTGCCCATACAGCGTTTGTTGCTTTAGTTATTTTGTTATTTGGGATTAGGCCCAGGTATTTGACTAGAATAGGTTTTTGTATATTTATAAATCAGAATAAAATAAAATCTACAACATAAAATGTACATAAAAATATTTATGCTAACTGTACCCTTGTATACCTGACGGTCACAATAACTCATAATCTCATTAAATTTCTGAGTAGGACTTCCTTCTCTGCCTTAGTGCTCACGCTTTTATGCAGGCAACTACAAGCAGATCCTTTGTTGAAGATCACTCAGAGCCTCAGTCATAAATTTTTTATGACGTCAAGTTATATGCATTTACCTAAGGATGAAGTGAGACAGGTGTAGTTCTGCAAACTATATTCGAACGCATGTATTTGTTTTGCAATAATTGGGACAGCTTTTATCAGAGTAGGGAAAGTGCTAACTGTACCTGGAGTAATATCACCAACTTTGACAAGGACGAGCTCAACAATTTCTTGAACACCGCCCAGTACAATCAGCAGCTGAAAGAAAACATTGAAGCGAAGAAGAATCACTGCTCCCGAAAACAAGTCACAAGCAAAAAATTAGACAAATGAAATGCTTTTAATAGCAGTTATAGTCTTAAGAAAACCTATTTCATGTAAAACGATAAATAGTTATTAATGAAATCTTAAACTGATCTATTTACGGAACGAAATTTTAAAAATATAAAAATTTACTCCAAATATACGAAAATAATTAAATTTTTCATGTAGACGAACTATTTTTTATTTTTAAGATATTCTCTTAAGGAACAATTTGAACCCACCATGGTACATTTCATATTTCATAGGCCTAGCCTATACAGCCTAGCCTGTGTATATGCTTCGAAAGGTCTGTTGTGAGCCAGGGTCGAGCCACAGGGGCAGCTTCGGTACAAGTGAGGAGGGCGCGGCAAGCTAGTGGTTGCTCGGCTCAGCTCGTCGGACGGGGGTGTTCTTGCCCCCTCACCACATACCACCTGCTCAACAAACATTTTATTACATGCCATATGCAAAGAAAAGAGAAAAAAATTAAGAAAGCTACTCGACTTTGACCTCGGACAGTTAATCTGAAAAATAGCACAGGAAAATAAAGAATGTCCAAGGACCTCTGCCAATACCTCAAGGAAAGAACGGAAGAGACACCGCGAAACTAACCTATCTAGATTAATCTATATCTAAACTAACCTAAGAGAATGAACTAAACCCTAAACTACACCTACTATAACTTAAATCTAACCTATCTACTTTTACCCCAAACGCAACTTGTCCCTCCGTAGTCTCCTGAAGGTAGAGGTTCGTCATGACCTCGAAACCCGCCAGATGTTAATGGCAAGGCTGGCCGTAGATATATCCAAAAGCTATCGCTCTCTGGCCTCTCTCGATTTACCAAAAGGACGGCCTTCCCAAATATCAACACACCGTGAGCTATTAAACCTAGCCGCTCATATTGAAAAGCATCTAAACTACTTGAAAATATTTAGAACACATTGGGCAAATAGTGCCACTTTTATTTAAAAGTAAAAAAAAATCAAATTTAAAGGAAAACTTAAAAATATAACTTACAATTCTAAAATCCAAAATTCAAAAAAAAGTATCGAAATTAAAATTACTCACGGTTTTTCACGTCCCCCGTTGTTCTGGCGCCAGCACAAGAAGTTTCGTTTGTTTGTAATTTGTTGGCTTAAAACTACCTATTTTCTATTTCACTAACCGCACACAATACTAAAATATTAAAAGCAGGTAGATACAAAAAAAAAGGAATAAAAACTACATTAAGAAAAAAGAAAAAAACTGCATTAAAAAAAAAATCATAAATTTAATTAGCACTACTGTGGCACTTCACAAAAAAAAAATCACTACTGATAGTGCTGCAGATCCTTGTTATAAGCGATGATTTTTCAATTCTCTGAAGATAATTTTTTTCCTCGTCACTGTATGACACAAAAAAATGTATTCGTCCAGCTGACTTTCAAAAGGGCATCGACCGCTTGTTCTCAATCAAAGAATATTGTGAAGGCCTGCCGGCAAACCAATTTTGCATTTGCGGTGCATTTGTCTTTGACCCTGTCTTTCTTTTTCCTTTTCTTTTTATTATTTCCCCTTCGGTTCCTCAAAATTGGTTTACTTTTCTTGGAATGAGAGCGGGGGGGTCTCTTAATTCCTGATCGTCAAGTCGTATAAGTCTTGTTCTCCTATCTCCTAATAACATACCTACATAAAGTAACGATACCTAACATAGAGAAAATAACGTAACTTACAAAAAAAAACTTTCAACTACATCTTTACGATCACCCACTAACCTGGAACACAATGGAATGGAACGAAGAAAAACTTAACGACGGAGAAATGATTGACAAGACAAAACGTCAAAAATCAAACCGGGAAGTGCAACAGACGGGCGTAAACATGGTAAAAAAAAATTATTTTATTTTACTTTTTCCGATTAATATATATTCTTTTATTTTCAGGTTTTCCAATTTCATTGCACAGGTGAGTTTATCCTTCTTTCACTGGGGCTTGTCCTCTCAACGCGCATTGGATATGCGGTTGAGCGGCCAAACTCCAATGTAAGAGTTTGTTTACATTTTTTTTTCTAATTCCTTTGGTAAATATTTGAATGTGTGGATTACCTAATAAATTTATTTTTGTGTCTTTAGGTATGGAAACAATTAATTCGAAATGGACCAACTTCGGTTAACAAAGACTATGGAAGCTCTATCGAAGCTGTTGCCTACAGAAATTACAAATAGGTTCCGAAGTCAAATTGTTACCTGGGCAAACCAATGACCGTTGCCGATAGTTAAAATTGTAATTTGAACAACAATGAGCAGAGTTTAAAGCAGAACATTTTTAAAGGGTTCGGATATGTATCCGTAACCTAGGCGCATGGCTAAATTCGAGCTACCACAAAAATGCAGTTCCTATGCAAGAGTTTATAAACGGTCGGTGGAAATCAGTAAGCCTACTCTAAAAATATATTTGTTGGTGCGATAGTGCGTAGAGACTCAGGGCTTAGCCGCCTCGCGCCGATCACTTTTTTTTGTTTTTCTATTTGTGAATTTAAATACAACTGTACATAATATTATGTTATAGCAGTGATGCCAGACTTTAGAAGCCACGGTTATACCAAAAAAAAAATCCTTTTATCCCTCGCGAAAATATAAAAAAAATCCCACAATTATCCCACGAAATATTAAATTAAAAAAAAAAACATGTATTTTATTAAATTCAGTCATTTTTATTATTAACAAATATAAGTTACATTAACAATGGAAGCTAACAAAAATAAATACATATTTGCATATAATAAAAAAAATAGAAAATCTTACACATTTTTAAAACGTTAAAAAAAGGAACATAAAATTGCATTCGGCATTAAAATGAAAATAATATTCAACATAAAATAAATACCTTATGACTTATTTGAAAATGACTGGTATGCAAAAAACTTGAACTCGGTTTCAAGTCTCATTATTCTTGATTTCTCATACAAAAATGACACGGATATGTCAGTTTATGAAACCCTTTTTAGGGAAATAAAAAAAAGAAGAACGCATTCAGATATTTTGAATGACTTTTTTCTAAACATGAAAATATTTTTTATTTGATCGTATTTGCCTAATTTTTTTATTCTTCTCAAATCAAATTAGCAATTAGGAGCAATAATTGACCAAAAAGTAAAATCACTTTTTTTGTACTATTTTTTATTTATTTATTTATTTATTTATTTAAAGAAATAGTTTCACAGTAAGATTACAATATCTCATAATTTGTGAAAGGCTTAAGATATAATTCAAGTCATAAAAAAAAATTAAGAATTAGAAAATTTAGAGCTAAGAAGTACAATTTATTTTTAGGTTTAGATGGAGGGAACATTTTACAAAGTACCTACATGAACAGACTATAGATTGACATTATTTTAAGTTTATTGTGTATCACTGGCCAAGTGTTTAAAAAGATTAGTTTTTAATTTGTTTGCGCTTGTGACTCTCCTGAGTGCCGTGGGTAATGAGTTCCATAAGCGAGTGGCGTGGACGAAAAATGTACGTTCAGATTGTAGGCAATTAAATCTGGGCTGTATCAGAACAGCTGTTCTTTGTGAGGTGGCAAAATTTAGTCTGCTGTATAAATACTCGGGCTGTCGAGTTTGCATAATTCCATGCAGTAGAATTAATGACCTAAACTTAATAAGGTTATCAAAACTAAGATTCATTATCTGATTAGAATAGCTAGATATATGGTCATGATATCGTTTGTTAAAAACGTACCTTGCTAAGTTATTATAGATAACATTTAATTTTCGTCGAGTATTGTAGTCAACATTACAAAAGACTTCACACCCATACAACAATATAGGCAAGAGTAGTGTCTTAACAAGTAGTATCTTGGTTTTAATAGGCACAGAGTTTTGGGTTAGCCATAACAAACGGAGACCATTGTAAACTTTTCCGATTGTGACAGTTGCATGATCGGTCCAAGATAGCGTATCATTGAATACTATTCCTAAGTTTCTTGCCGTGTGAACGTATTCTATGGAAGATTGTCCCAATTTTATGGGCGGAAAGCTGGATGTATCCGATTTCTGTTTATAAATACACAGAACTTTTGATTTCGCTGGATTAAGGGACAAATTATGCTTAAGTGCCCATCGCTGAATAATTTCCAAGTCTTCGTTTATGTTATATATAGCACAACTAGTTCTATCTAACGGACAGCTAAGATAAAGTTGGACGTCGTCTGCAAACATGTGGACACAGCAATGTTTTACTAGTTGAGGGAGTTCATTTACATAAAGCGAGAACAACAACGGCCCGAGGATGGAACCTTGTGGTACCCCTGCGACTAATCCAAGAAAGGAAGACGTTTGATTTCCCACTCTCACACATTGCTCGCGATTTATAAGGTAGGAGTGCATGAGTTTGACAGCAAGAGAAGAAAATTCGAAATCATACAGCAACTTATCGCAAAGAATAGTGTGATCTACCGTGTCGAAAGCTTTTGAGAAGTCCAATAATGTTAAAAATGTACGACGGTTATCGTCCATGGCTTTGCGAATGTCGTCCACAAACAGTACAAGTGCAGTTTTGCAACTCCTTTTCGCACGAAAGCCAGATTGGGCGGGACTTAAGAAGTGCTTGCTGCTTAGGTGCGCTTGCATCTGTTTTAGAATAGCCTTCTCAAAAACTTTCGACAAAAACGGTAGTATAGCAATTGGTCTATATTCAGGGCTAGTTTGACTATTATTTGACTTGGGTATCGGAAGTATTTTTGCCTTTTTCCACAAATCAGGGTATAGCTCTTCGTGAAGGGATTCCAGAGAGAGGGCTGCGTGTACAGAAGTAGTTTGCGTGCACGGTGGAGAACTCGTTACAGGTGCAGTGAATAGGTGATCTGTCGCTTGTCTTTGCTTAAGCGGCTCAATCGAGGTGGAAGGGCGATCAGTTACCTGTTTTTGTGTGAGTGGCATAAAGTGCTTCTTTTCGGAAGCTCCTAGTATACCATCGATGTGTTTGTGGGTGTTTGGTGAAGTCGTCGAGGTTGAATGTTGCTGTTGCGCTCGAGCCACGTTTGCTCTGGTATTGACTGAAGACATCGTGTGGTGTATGATTTAATATAAGTATGTTAATACGGAAAACAATACAAATTTAGAATTTCGATTTTCCTTCTATTTTAGAGTAGATATGTGAAACTTTCAACTTTAAACAAGGATTCAAATCGTAGTGTTTGTTTCCGCACAATTTAATTTGGAAAGAATAATAAACACACGAGTTTAAATGGTTTTGCCGGCAGAGATAAAAAATGCGACTATTCACTCTCGAACATATATAACTATGAGTTTTGAAAAATTCCTTTGTCCCCTTAATCTTTTTTAAGCGAGAAAAGGGATAAATCCCTTGATCTGTTATCTCTGTGTTATAGTTATATAAAGGAAGGATATCTGCGACAACTTCATGTGCATTTATAATGGTCTTCTCCATCAACCACTGACTGGGCTTTTAATTTAATGTTATTTTACGGCAAAACAACATAAAAAGTAAGCCAAAGAATGCAACTTTATGGAGCTTTTTTCTAAAACGAAACAAAAAAATATTGGCGTATTTTTCTTTTTAATTTGGAAATTAAAAATAAATTTCATTTTCCTTTAATGGAAAAAAATGCCCAAAATATTTATGGAAAAAAGTTAAATTTCGCGACATTTGCGGCAAAATACTCGGGATTTTTTTCTTAGGAAAACCCACCACAACTTTGTATGGAGATTTTTGGGCTTTTTTTTTTCATTTTCATTTTTGGCGTAATTTCAGGAAGCACTTTTTATTATCTGGGCCACGCACCAGGTTTGTTTCTTTACTTTTGTAGTAAGAATTGAAAAGTATGTCAAAATGGCAGTGGTGGGGATAAATCCTCCCTCAAAGAGAGAAAAAAAGTTAGGGAACGCTTTTGGTGTAATGGTATTATAATTCCTAAATTGCAGTGGTAAAAAGAAGTCTTATAAAAATCTACTACATTTATGAATTCTCCGCTTAGCACTAATGCAAAATCGTGCATTTGTGAACTCTCTGCTTAGCACATTTTGCGCAATATTGCTTTTATGAAAAGACTCTATGTCTAAGTCTATGCTAGTAAAGCGAATTTTTGTGTCGTTTTTATGATCAGGGGACATATTCCGTTTAACAATAATCGTAGGGACGATATCGTTTTTGAAAATTTGATGAACATAAGAAGTTCCGTTCTGCCCGAATTTGTTTCACTATCGGCAGCCCGTAGGTCCATATTGGAACTTGCTTGTATAGCAATAACTTATTGTAGTTGGACAGGGATGAGTATCTCCCAATAAGCCAATACATATTACTGTGTCGCATGTTCAACTCATCTTTTTTTTTCTTAACGTGCGCTTTCCAAAGCAGTTTAGCGTCTAGAGTCATGCCTAGATATTTAGCTGTGTTAGAAAATTCTACTACATTGTTGTTAATGTAGACTGGAATGTGTGGTACGTTTTCATACGTAAAATTAATATGGACTGACTTAAGGTCATTTAATCTAATCTGCCATTTCTTAGTCCATTCTGAAATATTGTTTATTGCCGTCTGAAGCTTTTTAGTTGCTATTTCGACAGTTGCTCCCACAGCAAGGACGGCTGTGTCATCTGCAAAAGTAGCTATGGTGGTTTCTTCACTTGCAGGCAAATCGCTAGTGAAGAGTAGGTTAAAACTGGACCTAGCACACTCCCTTGCGGTACACCAGCTTTAATCTCTCTTAATGTATAGCACTCTGTATCTTGCTTAATTCTGAAGAGTCGATCTGATATATAAGACTCCAGAATGGTCGAATACTGCTGCGGCAGTTGCTTTTGTAGTTTGTGTATCAGTCCTTTGGGCCAGACTTTATCGAAAGCTTGTGCTATATCAAGAAATACTGTAGAGCACACATTTTGCTCTTCAAATGCTTTTTCGATTTTATCTGTGATTCTATGCACCTGATCAATTGTAGAGTGCTTGTTTCTAAACCCAAATTGATGATTTGGAAGTAGCGATTGATGAAAATCAATAATTTTTTGCAGACGTTTTGCCAGCATTTTTTCGAATAGCTTGGACAACATTGGTAGTATCGATATTGGGCGATATGAGGTTACTTCGCTAGGTGGTTTACCTGGTTTTGGTATCATTATTACCTCCGCGACCTTCCACATACTTGGCACACATCTTAATTTAAATGTAGCATTTATAATCTGCGCTAGTTTTGTTAAACCTTTTCGAGGAAATTGTTTTAAAATTTCCCTTTGATTAAATCGAACCCTGGGGCTTTTTTTATGTTTATGCCTTCTTTGATTTCTTTGGCAAGTTCTTTAGCTGTTACCGGCCCAATAGGTCTGTCTTCTTCGCACGTTTCTTTGTTTCCTTGATAATCTTTATCTTCATAAGGTTTGAAGACGTTCTCAAGGTACTCTGCAAAAGTATTTGCTTTTTCTTGACTGCTTTTTGCCCAATTACCTTCTCTGGTTTTTACTGGCAGAGTGTGAGCTATTGGCCTGTTCATTTTCTTTGTTGCCATCCAGAGCGAGTAGTCGTTTTTAAACGTTTTTAAAGACTCGTTATTAAATTCTCTTATAGATTTTCTGAGCTTATTATTTAAGTTGTTCAGTGTGGTTTTGTCGCTTGGCGCCTTTGTCTGTTGCCAGCGTTTTCTAGCTTTCCTCTTTTCTGTAATAATTTCACATATTTCACGAGGATAAGAGCTTTGTTTAATCTTGTTTGTTCTTTGGGGAGTTGCAGCCCATGCAGCTTTTTGTATATCCAGTGTAAATATTTGCACTGCTTCTTCTAATTGATCTTCTGTTTGAATAGCTGACGATAGTTGGATACATTCTTCCAACTTCTGCCTAAAGTGGTTCCAATCAGTCAGTCTATTAACTAGTTTAGGGCTATGTTCTTTTATTATTATTTTATCGCCAAGTGTAAGAAGTATTGAGGAATGATCTGATTGAAGATCAGGGCCTTCTTCTATATTTATTTTATTTGAAGATATATTTTTGGATATAAAGAAGTCTACAAGATCTGGGGTTTTATTCCTATCTGTAGGCCAGTAGGTAGGTTTCAAATGAATATCGAGTCTGACAATGGAATGTGATTGGTAATGCATGGGTAATTCGAATATTCGCCACATTGCTTCTTCGCGACGTAACAAATAATCAACTCTATTTCTTTCCCTCTCACGCCTACCCGTCAAAGTTCTTTGCCGAGGCATATCTACCTAATATTCCATCGAAAAAAAAGAAATCAATAAATAAGCATTCACAATAAATAAACTCTTATAAACTGTATAAAAAAAAGAAATCAAAATGACTTACCAAAGAATAGGTAATAATTGGCCAAAACCAGGATCAGAGCACAGTGAAACCACAATTATTGTAGGATGGCTATCTAATAATTCGTGTAGGATACAACCGACTTCGAATGGCCGGAAGCCAAATCAGACTAATGCAACCACACCTGCGCATAACTTCTCTCCCTCATTCGCTTAACCCAAACGAAAACGACACACATTCATCCGCCACGCCCCCACACGCCAAACACTTTCGTTTCGGTGAGGTGGCTCAGTGGCTGCTCTATGTATAGGGCTACACTATACAAATAAGGTCAATAGCAACGCCCAACGCAACCACAGAAAATACAATTTTGTACAATATTCGGGCAACTATGATTACCTATAACTTATAAGAGACAGAGTAGGTATACGTATCCAATCCAATCACCAATACGCGTGCGCATATTCCCTTCTCTTCTTAATTCGCTTAACGCACACCATTCACCCCTCACTATGTTACAGTGTTACAGCTACATTAGAGTTATACGCATACGCAATAGAAACGATCTCTGTGTATGATTCTCTTTTCTTAATTTCTGATTCATACAATAGAAGGAGACAGTCACAGGACTTCGACTGAGCGAAAGAAAAATGTGACTTATCCAATTACCCATACCCACCCCTGCGCATATACTTTTCTCTCTCTCTTTGCTTCACTCCCATCATTCAAACGTGACACTCGCCGCACAGATAGCTAAGCTATAAAGCTATCTTTCTTTGTATGTTTACAATGTTGTTGTTGTAACCAAGGTAATTTAAAAACATTATTTTACCTATTTTGCAATAACTTTTTTGAAATCATAATTCTTTTCGACCGATCTATGAGCTGTACGCTTCAATTTGGTAAAGCAAAAATTCAATTTTACTTCATTAAATAGGGTAAATATGTTCTGAAAGAAATTGGGTCGGCGATTAATATAGTGGATTGCGGACTACGGATGTACACACGAACCGCGATAAATACCTTTAGTGGAACAATAACCGAGCGCATGTAGTGCCAGGATGTTCTGGAACGTTTTTTTTACTCATCACTGAGTTTACAGCCCGAAACAAAGATGGATTTTATTTTGTTTGAATGTAGTTGTGGATGGAAAGGATCAAGCCACCATTTGTGTTGTAAAACTTTACGCGACCCTTTTCTTTAGTAGGTACCATAAATGCTGTGTATTCAAATTACTGGTATTTTAATTTGAAAAACTTGCAAATGATCGGTAATTAACGTTGAAAGTGGGTGTAACTGGGATTATTAGGATTACGTTTTAAATCGGTAGGTAGGACACACAATACATATATATATATATTTTGATTTATGACAGCATGCGTGCAACACTTGCCACCTTCAGGTACATGGTAATTAGGTCCTTGTAACTGTGTGTGGTGGGACCCAAAATCAAAGATATCACCGCAGGTAAAAGATATGCTCTATATAAATAGTGTGCAAATTTCTCTCTGCCAATTAGTTTGCAATTGTCCTTTGACTCTAATAGATCTACTTAAAGTTAATAATTCAAATGGAAGGAGTCAACAAACCAACAGTTTCTTATTGGCGGTTCCTTTACTTGGAAGAACTTCGCGTTCGCAGGCGTGTTATAGAAGACAGAGAATACAAATACCATATTAAGTATTGCTTAACAGATGAGTTGGTTCACACAAACTTTATCCACACCAAGCATTTTACACCAATTGAAATCGGCAACATGCAGGACAGTGTAATCTACAAGAAGAAACTCAGACAGAAGATTGCAAAAATCAGACAGGAAGAGCAACAAAAAATGTTGGAAAAACTAATGGAACAAGAAAACGATGGGCACGCAACAACCAATGAATGAAATCTGTAATCATAGTTTTAAGAAAAATACTTGTATATAATAATTTATGTCATTTTTTAGCATTACCTTAGAAAAGTAAAGTGGGGCTTTCAGCACAAATCGTTTGTGTGTGCTGGTCAAAACCCCTAACAAGGAAAAACCAAAAATGTCTTCCCATCGGGGTATTCAACTGTCAACTTAAATTGTATATAATATAAGGATAAACTCAAATTGACTGTGTTTCTAAGAATACTCCCGATGGGAGTCCGCCTTAATTTTGTTTATTTGTTCAAAAAATTGTAATGTAATATATAATAGAACCACCATTAAAATTACTTTAAATTAATAACAAATTTTTTTTAAACGAAAATCCACCTCGACGGATATTTCTTAAGCACCTAGAAAATTGTTCATTTGTTCTGTGATAGGAACATTAAAAAACAATCGGTTTCTAAGCATCCTCGAATCGCTTGCTCTGCTCGAAGCTTTGGAGAAGTCTGTATCAAATTAATACTTTTTCTCAGGTATATTTAATATGTGATTTAAAAAAATTGTAAGGTGCTAGTAGCAACAAAATTATGGAGACTTTTAAGAGATTAGTTAATCTGGCATAAATCAGTTTTTCGAAAAAAGTTAGAAATTTCCTGTCGTAAGCCACCCAGTAGTCAGCCCTCAACCAGTAGTCGGCCTTTTTTTCCCTTTTTTGCCTCTAAATAGTTGAAAACACAAGTATTTCCGCCACAATCAAAACAGATGCAATCTATCAACATTTTGTCAAAGGTCACGCATATATTCAAACTATAGATCCCTTACCCTTTTATAGAAAACTCCACGCAGTTGCAGTGCGAAAGCGATAGTATGCAGATGTGTCATCTGTCTAATATTTCAGTAAGGTGTAGTGCTCTGTATACAGGTAGGTTTTTTAAGTTTTTTTCGCTGCTTTGATAACATAGTATAGTTTTTCTTTATTAACAATACTTATTCTTCAATATATTGTAAAAAAAATATAAATTTTATTAAAATTACGGCAAATAACAAGGGGCTGACTACTGGGATAAGTAACTAGGTGGCTAGTCCAGTACTCAGCCCCAAGCGGCCGAGTACTGGAATATTCGTGATTTTCACCAATACAGTTAAAATTAGTTATGCGTGTCAATTCGATAATGCTGAATTATATTACAGTCATTTGGGAAGTGTTTGTAGCATTTTAACCAGTAGTCGGCCACTTTCAAAAGTTGTTTGGTGTGGGGGCTGAGTTCTGGAAAACCTTTCACCAGTAGTCAGCCATCATGGTTTTCGATTTAAATATTTGAATTTAAAGCGGTTTTTGGTAAACTTAGTGGTTTTGTTAGTGAAGAAACTCTTAATAACTTTGTTATTTAGACAAATATGTAGGTACCTACTGACATTGAAATCTGTTTAGATATTTACAATGTCGAAGCGGCCGATTCACAAATACTGCGAAGAGAATCTTACTAAAGCAATGGTAGCAATTAGAAATGGTATGAAGATACGAAAAGCTAGTCGGGAATTTGGTGTGCCGAGGGGCACCCTTCAAGATAGACTGCATTTAAGGATATCAGAAGGTCCGCGGAAGATGGGACCAGCTGCCGTCCTGTCCAAGGAAGAGGAAACAGCAATTGCTAACTGGTGCATCAACCTCAGCAAATGCGGATTTCCTTTGAAGCCAGATGACCTTTTAAATACTGTGCAAAACATTGTTTTGGAAGAAAAAAGACCTAATCCTTTTAATAATGATAGACCAGGTAATAAATGGTACAAATCCTTTTTAAAAAGAAACCCCGGCCTGTGTCACAGAGCTCCTGAGGACATATCAAAAGGACGAGCCGTAATAACAATGGAAAGCATAAAAAAATGGTTCGATAATCTAAAGAACTACTTGGACTCTATAGATGCTGGTGATATACTTCAAGATCCACATCGAATATTTAATGGAGATGAGACTAGTTTTAGCCTTTGTCCAAAAAGTGGGAAAGTTATAGCACCTCGAGGGTATAAGAACGTATACAAGATCGCACAAGGAAAAGAAAAAGAGGCTATAACGGTCCTTCTCTTTTTTTCCGCAAGTGGAAAAACTTTGCCCCCGTGTGTGGTTTTTCCTTACGTAAGACCTCCAAAAGATGTGGTTAATAGCATGCCAGATACTTGGTTTTTAGGAAAATCTGACACCGGCTGGATGAAGTCAGATATATTCTTTGACTATATTACTAAAGGATTAGACAAGTGGATAACAGAACAGAATATAAAAAAACCAGTCCTTGTCCTCGTTGACGGACACCGAAGTCATTTGACAATGAATTTAAGCCAATTTTGTCATGATAGGCAGATTATTTTATACGCTCTTCCACCGAACACCACCCATATTATGCAACCCGCCGATGTTAGTGTTTTCAAACCCCTTAAGTCAGAATGGAAGAATACTCTTCATGACTGGGCAATGCAACGTGAAAACATAAACAGCGTTTTAAGTAAGTCGACATCTGTCCTCTTTTAGAGAGAATTTTGAAAAAAGAAAATTTGGCAGAGATCATCGTAAACGGTTTTCGAAAATGTGGGTTGTATCCATTCAATCCGGATGCTGTGGATTACACAAAGTGCGTGCAAAATAATAATGAAAGCCTAAAGAATAAGAGCCGAGAAAATTCATTTAATTCGCCATCAAAGTCATTGACCAAAAAAGATTTCGACGCCGCCACAAAAGTCATAAATACTTTAAGTGAAGATTTCAGTAATGCTGGGATTGATGTCAAAACTGTTCTTGACATCATTCAAAAGGGGAAAGAAACTAACAGCTTTGGAAGTCCACAAAGTCCAATAGTTGCAACACAAAATCAACCTCTGGTCAATACACCAAATGTCCCTCCGTCTTTTGTATTGACAGATGAAGAAAACAACGTCAGTCTGCCAGATTTCGATGACGAGGCATTATGGAATAACTACTGTGAAGACGAAGGGACGTATCTTGACATACCATGTGGGACTTTCGAAGTTTCGACAGAAGGTATTTTGGTTCCTATTAACGACAATGTAGAAATCGGGCACGATTCCGAAACTACTGATTCCAAAAACAAGAAAAGTATTGGAAATACAGGAAAAGAGGCAAATAATTCAAGTATGCCATCACCGAGTGCAGCTCGAAATCCATCGTCTTCCTCCACATTTGCAAAGCCGTTAAGCTTGTCCCCTGTTGTGAAAAAGCATTTAAAAATTCCATCTCCGATGAAAAAATCGGAAAAGCCTAAATGTGTTAACAGAATCGGTGCAATATCTTCCAAAGAATGGAGACAATTCGAAAAGGCAAAGGAAGAAGAAAAAGAAAAAAAGAAGACCGCTATTTTAACGAGAAAAATAAGTCGAATTGGGGCCAAAGAAAAGAAGGAAGAAGAGGCTCGTAAGAGAAAGATCGACAAGGAAAACCAACGAATCAATAAAAGGAGAAAGGTAGCAAAAGAGATTCTTCAGAAAATTAAATGCGCCGAATGTGATGAAGATCTTATAAGCGACACCGAAGACAACGATCTTAAAAACATTGGATGCGACGAATGTGCATTATGGTTCCACCTTAAATGCACCGATTTTGAAGGAAGGATGTATGAGGAAGTCCAAAGCCTTCCCTTTTTATGTTTTCACTGCAATATTTAGCTGTAAATAAGACTGAAAATATTGGGGCTGACTATTGGCTCTTGAACGGCTGAGTACTGGATTCCAAAGGCTGAGCACTGGGCAAAAGTGTAATTTTTTTGTTTTTTATTTATTTTTATTAAAAATGAAATGTTTTTGTTTTTGTTGTATGTTTAAGTTGAACTGAATTAAACAAAGTTTATTTTAAAAATGTATCTATTTAATTTTTTCTTTCATTTATACTAAATATAATCCCTGGAATAAATTTTTTTCACTAAAAGGCTGACTACTGGGTAGGTTACCCTACTTCCCGATTTATGAATTGTAACAATAGAAAACTAGTTGGTACTCGCGGCTTTGTCTGCGTAGAATTCGAACTTCGAGTAACTAATTAAAATATTTATAACAACAATAGCGCCACTTATCGGCTCCCCACGATCGTGGGGTTCTCCGACCGTCAACCTCGGGACCTCTAGCTAACCTCCAAGTAGATCCTGGTTGCTGCGTTTGACCGATAGTCAAACGGATGCGAAAAATTCGACGAAAAGATTAACCAGCAGAAACTTTGTGGTTATGACAACGAATAGCGAGTTGGCGAATAAAAAATGCGGATATTTTCCGCTAAGGGTTTTCAACAAGAATAATAAAAGCTTTATTTCATGGTTGGTTTATATAGAAGATGAAATAACAGGTTTTCTTTTACTTGAGAGAGACATTACGTTATTTTTAAATGTTTAAATTATGTGGCGAAGAGGCAAATACAAAAAATATGGTGAATGGTATAATTTAAGGCGCCAGATTCAAATAAACAATTTTAATCTAACTTAAGAATTAGGATGATGACAATGACGGTGATGAAGATTACCCAAAAACTATCCTTTCAACCAATCAGCTCTAAACATTTAAATTGATTGGTAAAATACGCGGCAAATGTATTTATTTCTTACCAAAAGTATAAATACCTATAATGAATTTTATTATCCCTATCTTGAGAAATAATTGGTTCGTCATTTGAACTTCCATTCCCTACTTCATCCCCTTCACGTTATGTTTTCGCGACAAAAAGTAGCCTATGCCATTCTGATTTCTGAGAGGTTCCATCTATCCCTATACCAAAATTCATAAAAATTTGTTTTGCTGTCGTTAAAAGGTAACATTCTTACTTTCGCATTTATAATATTAGGATTACTTCAAGGCTACCTCGAATTTTCAGTGCAAAAATGACAACTGGCAAAAAAACTATATCTTTAAATAACAAAGTGATGCCAAATTTGTTAAAAGGTGACTATCGCAAAAGTGATTATTACCTTACGGAATTCCACCCCTTGCCTGATAGGTAATACACACACAAAATTAAGTTAAGTGGATCCCAAATATTTTGTTCATAAACTAAGTACCTATTAAGTAAGAAGATATGCAAAAACCATTTTTTTATACAACAAACAGCTTTCAAATTTGTTTCCGATTTCATTCCACTTACTGGAAGTGAACGCTAGAATTAATTTTTAAGGATTGACAGATAGTGTTCGGAAAATGGACAGAGTTTGAAGGTGGAAACACATACTTTAAGGCCGAGGTTACAAATAATTTTTCTTTTCATTTTTTAAGAATGTTTAAAATTAAAAAAATATAAAAAAAACTATAAGCATATTTAAATTTAAAAAAAATCCCTTTTTGAAAAAAGCAGGCCTTAAAGCCTTAACTAATAAAATAATGCATAAAAGGCATTAAAAAGACTTAGTGGGCATTTTTTGTAGGAGTGGTTTATAATAATGAATAAAAAAACACTTAATTTAAGAACATTTCCTACACAAAAATATATTTCCTAACGATTCAAAAAATACACACATAATTGTTCAAGTTTTCACTTCTGTCGGCACTCCCAGAATGCCACTGTTTTTTTTTTTTGATTTTGGTTCAATTCGATACATTTTTCAATTTAAATTCTGCACAATCTCCCTTTTTTCAAATATTGTATTTTTTTTTTTCAAACAAATTTTTAATTATTTTTAAACTATTGTAACTATTGCTCATTCTGAATAGGTGTTCATGGGTGGGAACCCATTCTTCTACTGTACTGTACGATATAAATTATGAATACGGTCGTTGGATTTAGAAAAAAAACTATATTCGAACGGAGACACTGAACAAAAAGAAAGTTTCCCAATTTTAAAAATTGAACGACACTCGATTCGAATAATTCACCAAGCGCAGACATTTTTTTGCACGATGACGAGTAGTGATAGTGATGGACAATTTTTACTCCTAGAGGAAAACTTAACTCTATACCGAACACAACCATAGAACCGCATGCCGCATTTTTAAAATACAAAATCTTCCCATCTCCACAATGACGCACTTATTTCACAGTTTGTCACTAGCTATTGTGCAAGAGTATATCCCTGACATTATGATGTACATATATAAATTCACCAAAAGTTCCAGGAAATGGGTTGCAACTTGAAATGGGATTTATGTTTTTTGCTTTAACTAGCGCCGGAATAAGGTTTATCCATTCTTGACTGACAGTTTATATTTTTAATTATTAAAAATGCCAATTGTAGAGCTCCAGGAGATGAGTTCGTATTCTGTTTGGAGAACTGTCATATACTTAGTTTTCAATAAAACTGAAATTTTTGCAAATTGTCTTACAGCAAATTTTACGGCCATATTATTCACTCCCTTTAATCCGGGTTAAAGGTTACATTCGGGTTTAAGTGAGTTTAACCCAAAAACTAAACCCAAGTCCATAATATTCACTCGTTAAACCCAAACATAAACCAATTTTTTTGAACTTGACAGCATTTAATCCGATTGGATTTAAACGAAATCCGGAGACCGGTACTTTAACTCGGGTTAAAACTCAATTTCATAATATTGACATTTCTTCACTCACAAGAAATAACGAAAGTAGAAAAGTCGAATAGAAAAAAATGGCAAGAAACTAAAAAAGACTTCATTCGTGAAATGGACGAAATTAATGTTGATGTCTTCGTCGTCAGAAGACGAATTTGTCTTCGAAGAGCTGGTAAAACAGAAGCTGATGGTAAATTGACGTCGTCCTTGTCGTCAAATATATTGATTGCACAAGCGGGCTTGCGAAAATATTTCGTGCTGAAAAAGAGTCATTTTGGAGGCTACATTCGATGATTCGATAGAAATTTCGCATAATTAATGTACCTTAAAATATAACTGGCCGACAAATAATTGAAATCAATTTCCAAGTGACAAACAAAAAAAAGTCATTATTTGTGAAATCTGACATTACGTGGGTTTAAAACGGATTAAAAACGGTTTAAAGTGTTTTAAATCCGCATTTAAATCCATTTTTAATCCAGCCTGTTTAATGCGTGTTTTTCAGTGAATAATATGGATATAGGTTTAAATTATCGGGTTTAAAAATTGCGGATTAATGATCGGGTGTAAAATTAACTTTAACTTTAACCCGCAGTGAATAATATCGCCGTTAAAATACAAACACAAGTGTGTTTGATTTTTTTGGCATACCTAGCATACCTTTTCCTAGAATATTATTTAAGCCAAAGCGTAATTTTAAAATTTTAAATTTACTACATATTTATATGTGAAAATGGAAGAACAATTTTATTTTAGGTATTCATTTTATTGCGGTTCACTTTTTTTTGCATACAAACACAAATAATAGTTTTTTTTTATTACTAATAGTGCAATATATCTCATCAGTGATAACCCACGACGTTTCGTCGCATTTTATCGCTACTTTCACTTACAGGTAGAAACCACCCATTTTATTTTACCAGTTAATTAACGAGGGGGAAAACCAGTAGAAAAAATAACGGCACCTTTTTGTGGTAGAAACTATCTAATCCTTTCTAGGAAATTGACTAACCCTTTAAGTATATAGGGTAACATTCAGACCGTCACCTTAATGCGTTAATCTTTCTTTTATAACTTTTAGCTGTTAACACTGTGACAGCAACAGCGCCATCTACCTGGAAATGCGATTGTTTGAAAAATCGTCGATCGTTGATGGAATAAACAAAATGGTTTAGGATATTATTTTATTTAGTAAGCTGTTTTTTGCACTTGGTATTTTTGCCAGCAGATGGCAAATATTTAAAATAACTACCAAAGAAAACATTTGTGATTGCTGCAGTTTTCAATCCACAAACAAACACATTGAGGTTGTACAAAGCCAAATATATGCTCACCAAGGATCTCGTAGAAACTACATTGGACAATATTGACAACTATAGTGAAGAGGAGTGCGGCTATTTAATGTACAGTATAGGCTACAAGGAAGAGCTGCGGAAGAAAATCACCGGGAAATCTGAAGGCGACGATGAAGACGAGGACATTTGCGATGAAGAGGAGCAGTAGATGGTGAAATTATGTTCAATTTTTAATAACTTTTACTTTAGAATGTGATATTTTGTATATCCTAAGTTCTACTTATTGTAAATAAACGAATAAAGTATTTGGAATATTTCCTATAGGAAAAAAATTATGTTATTTAATTTCCTCGGGCCTTGCCGGACCTTCACTCAAAATACTGTAGGTCACAATGGTTAATTTTTTATGGAAAATTTCGCCATTGTAAGCTCGTGAAATCTAACCAGGACTCTAAATATTATTATTATAGTCGACAAAGTGAAGAGTCGACTAAATTTATTTTATTTAAGTTAGGTTTTTAATATCATATCTATGTAATTAGGTTTAAAATTTTGTTGGCATCTTTTCTGAAAAGCTGTATAGCACTCTTGGCCTGTCTTAGAGCTGTGATATTTTCCCAATATGAAATGCATTTTGTACGTTCCCATCTTTTGATGGCGACATTTATAGACGATTTGGGAGTCAGGCAGAAGGGTTCAGGTCCTGTGAAGGGGGTTTCAGAGCCCGTTCTAGCTAGTTCGTCGGCTTTCTCGTTACCCTCAAAACCCTCATGGCCAGGAATCTACCATAATATTATTTTATTCTTAAGGCCAAGCGTTTGAAGTTCGTCGAAACAGTTTAGTACTGATTTGGAGTCAATGATAGGCGAGCTGAGGGCGATTAGAACTGCTTGAGTGTCAGTCAATATATGGATGTGAATGCCCTTTATACCAATGTCATCAGCCTGGAACACGCTTGGGCTAAGCCCCATTGGTATTGAGACATTTTAGTTAGGTCCGTCGAAACCAGCTCCCACTCCTGTTTCCATCTTGGAGCCGTCTGTATACAACTTTATGCCAATTTGGCCATGCTCCTCGACTAGGGATTTCCGTAGTGAACCGTCGCATAAAGTTATTGGAAGGCGGTCTGTTATCGCGCAGATCATTTCAAGTACTGGAATTTCAGAGAACAAATCAAATAGATCAGGATTAATTTTTTTATTTGGATCAAACTTGCCGAAGAGCGAATTGCCACTTTATTTATGTATATGTGGAGAGGTGTTAGTCCTACGGCTTCTATAGCCGTAGCAGTACAGGAACATGGCTCCTGATATACCGAGATATGCAAGTCGTTGTACCTTTTTAAATTTTGGCAATAGGTATCTCTTGTTTTATTTTTGACCACCATACTAAAGAAGCGTACTTTATGACGGGCCTGATCATCATTGTGTATATCCATTGATTATCGTGGGAGAGATTCCCCATGTTTTACATGCGACTTCTTGCCCATACAGCGTTTGTTGCTTTAGTTATTTTGTTATTTGGTATTTGACTTCGTTGGAGTACTCAATGCACCGCCTTCCTAGTTTTATATTTTCATTCCAAAAAATCCGTTAATTATTCCAGGGTTTCACAATAACCTAATGTAAAGTATGTTCTGAGCTTACAACTTTACAACTCTAACATTTAAGCTTTTGCAAATATGTATACGGGCTCAATCTTAATTTTGTAACGATTTTTTTGAGTTGTTTACCAACAGTCGTCTCAACTTCACCTTTGAAAATGGAATGCAAACTTCGATAATTTGATTTTAACATGTTTTTCATCATTAATCCACTTGTTCGCAGAAGGGATCTTGTGTTTCTTGGATTTCTTTTACATCTTCTGGATGAAGATTCATAAATTGCGTCCTCTTTGGAACACTCCGCTTATGCACTTTATAATTGAAAACTGTCAAATACCTACACAGGCAGATCTGGAAAATGTTTTGCAGTCCCAAGTCGCAACGGGTGATTTTAATTTCAAGATACCTGTCTACTGATTTTATAGCACCTCAATAAAATGAGACGCTTACCCAAATTGGAAAACAAAGTTCTATTAACAATTAAAAGTTGCTTATATTAAAAATAGTTTGAAACTAGTTGGGGTTGTATTAATTTATGCATTTTCTAATCTGAATAAAAACGAATCTTTTAAAGCATAACAATATTTCTATTGTGTAAAAAGTGTAAAATTGAACGGAGCAAAAAGAAAAAAAAAATAGTTCCACATTCATACAGTATATGAACCGAGAAAAAAATACAAATTAAGTAAATTGTATCCGACGAAAATAAAAAATTGGATAGAATAGGTTTTTGTATATTTATAAATCAGAATAAAATAAAATCTACAACATAAAATGTACATAAAAATATTTATAATATGTTTTTAACAAAATACTTCTTGTCTTGTGTGTTAGGAACGCTTTTGGTGTAATGGCATAATAATTCCTAAATTGCAGTGGTAAAGCAAAGTCTGAAAGAAAAAGTGACACTGCATTCAAAATTATGTGCAGGAGAATTTCGTCGCCACTTTCGTATGCAAAAATCTTAGTGGACGATTTGAACAATGTGAAGTCAATCCGCAATACTAATAATTGTGTTATTGTGGTTAAGAAGAGTCCCTCCAGGTCGTAGTAAGTAATCTTCCATTCGTTGCTGTACAAGTTTATATTCTCGAGTTCCTCAAAGCTGAGCTTTGATTGATCGGGGTATAGACAACCGTGCCCGAGGTTAGGGCGAAAATAGTGCTAGGAGATCCATGGTCTGTAATTTAACGCAAACGGAAAGACTAATTGTGAAAGAGAGAATAGATCAACGTTGGACCATAAGTGTCTGGTGTGAGGTGTGTTTTGTGAGGAAGAAAAAACGTTTTCTTTATTTTTTTTTTAATATATATATTTATTTTTTAAATACTAAAAATCTAATTTTGTTTATCAAAGAATTGTTCTTCGTTTTCCCACTTGATCAGCGCTTCTATGTGGTCATCGTAGTCGAAGAAGTCGTTTGAATTGTCTTCGAATCTACGGATATGGGTATCAGGTTCCCATACTAGGGTGTCTGCAGAACCGTTTGAAATTTGGTCATCGTCGGGGATGGTCATTCTTAAAGGGTTGTTCCAACGTGAGATTAGCTGGCGTTTCAATATATATGTTGGGGAGCAGTCCAAGATGAAATTTTCTTCCCGTAGTCCGAATCCAACTCGATCTCCAAACGCTAACTTACGTGATTTCGAACCCTTGATTCTTTTGCCATTTAGGAAGGTGTCAAAGAATGGTCCGTTCGTTAGAGTCACACATTTTTCGTCTACGCTTATCTCGATAGTCGCGTGAGTGTGTGAAACAAATCCTGAGGGGATAGCCAATCGGTTTGGGTCGGTTGAAGACGAGTGAATGTTGGTTTGGTACGAATTACCAATTATGGTTGACCCGATCCGAAGAGGAATTTCAAATCCAGATACTATGTTAAATAGTAGCCAGCTGGAGTTGGGGATGTAATTAATGATTTCGGTTTCCATTATCTTATTTGAAGTTATTCTGCTGCTGTTGTATAGCAATTCCTAGCTTTTTTTTAAATGAATTCGTTCTACTTTTCGATAGAATATTTCGCGGCCACTGGTTTTTCAAAACTGATCCTCCAAGTGAAATGCTCACGCTTTTATGCAGGCAACTACAAGCATATCCTTTGTTGAAGATCACTCAGAGCCTCAGTCACAAATTTTTTATGACGTCAAGTTATATGCATTTACCTAAGGATGAAGTGAGACAGGAGTAGTTCTGCAAACTATATTCGAATGCATGTATTTGTTTTGCAATAATTGGGACAGTTTTTATCAGGGTAGGGAAAGTGCTAACTGTACCCTTGTATACCTGACGGTCACAATAACTCATAATCTCATTAAATTTCTGAGTATGACTTCTTTCTCTGCCTTTGTGCTCACGCTTTTATGCAGGCAACTACAAGCATATCCTTTGTTGAAGATCACTCAGAGCCTCAGTCACAAATTTTTTATGACGTCAAGTTATATGCATTTACCTAAGGATGAAGTGAGACAGGAGTAGTTCTGCAAACTATATTCGAACGCATGTATTTGTTTTGCAATAATTGGGACAGTTTTTATCAGGGTAGGGAAAGTGCTAACTGTACCCTTGTATACCTGACGGTCACAATAACTCATAATCTCATTAAATTTCTGAGTATGACTTCTTTCTCTGCCTTTGTGCTCACGCTTTTATGCAGGCAACTACAAGCATATCCTTTGTTGAAGATCACTCAGAGCCTCAGTCACAAATTTTTTATGACGTCAAGTTATATGCATTTACCTAAGGATGAAGTGAGACAGGAGTAGTTCTGCAAACTATATTCGAATGCATGTATTTGTTTTGCAATAATTGGGACAGTTTTTATCAGCGTAGGGAAAGGGGTAACTGTACCCTTGTATACCTGTCGCTCACAATTACTTACAATAGGTAGGTAGCGTCCTTTTCATCTATTTTTCGTATGCTCTCTTTCTAATGACTCCTTGAATAATTAAATTCTGTTCTGTACTGTTTAAAGCTCTGGATATGGGTCAGACGCTTCTGGGTTTAAATGACTAGGTACCGCGGAGTACTCGTTACCTCTCTCTTGCTCTCTCTCAAGATAAGAGAAGTACCCTTGCGGGGATTAATTGATTACTTGTAAGGATTCAAAATTCTACCTGTAATATAACCATAAAGACACAATATGGATATAAATATTCACAAAAGCGCACACTGAGAGCAGTTTAAAATTATCCTTTGAGGACTACGTTTCAAAAGTAAAATCACACAAACTAAATATTAAAATGACTGGCGGAAATAAATCAGTTACGTACCGCGTATTCCTTTACCGAGAAGCATTGCGGCATTCACAAACAAACACATTGAGGTTGTACAAAGCCAAATATATGCTCACCAAGGATCTCGTAGAAACTACATTGGACAATATTGACAACTATAGTGAAGAGGAGTGCGGCTATTTAATTGGCTACAAGAAAGAGCTGCGGAAGAAAATCACCGGGAAATCTTAAGGCGACGATGAAGGCGAGGACATTTGCGATGAAGAGGAGCAGTAGATGGTGAAATTATTTTCATTTTTTAATAACTTTTACTTTCGAATGTGATATTTTGTATATCCTAAGTTCTACTTATTGTAAATAAACTAACAAAAATTTTGGAATATTTCCTTTAGGAAAAAAATTATGTTATTTAATTTCCTCGGGCCTTGCCGGACCTTCACACAAAAAACTGTAGGTCACAATGGTTAATTTTTTAGGGAAAATTTCGCCATTGTGAGGTCGTGAAATCTAACCAGGACTCTAAATATTATTATTATAGTCGACAAAGTGAAGAGTCGACTAAATTTATTTTATTTAAGTTAGGTTTTTAATATCATATCTATGTAATTAGGTTTAAAATTTTGTTGGCATCTTTTCTGAAAAGCTGTATAGCACTCTTGGCCTGTCTTAGAGCTGTGATATTTTCCCAATATGAAATGCATTTTGTACGTTCCCATCTTTTGATGGCGACATTTATAGACGATTTGGGAGTCAGGCAGAAGGGTTCAGGTCCTGTGAAGGGGGTTTCAGAGCCCGTTCTAGCTAGTTCGTCGGCTTTCTCGTTACCCTCAAAACCCTCATGGCCAGGAATCTACCATAATATTATTTTATTCTTAAGGCCAAGCGTTTGAAGTTCGTCGAAACAGTTTAGTACTGATTTGGAGTCAATGATAGGCGAGCTGAGGGCGATTAGAACTGCTTGAGTGTCAGTCAATATATGGATGTGAATGCCCTTTATACCAATGTCATCAGCCTGGAACACGCTTGGGCTAAGCCCCATTGGTATTGAGACATTTTAGTTAGGTCCGTCGAAACCAGCTCCCACTCCTGTTTCCATCTTGGAGCCGTCTGTATACAACTTTATGCCAATTTGGCCATGCTCCTCGACTAGGGATTTCCGTAGTGAACCGTCGCATAAAGTTATTGGAAGGCGGTCTGTTATCGCGCAGATCATTTCAAGTACTGGAATTTCAGAGAACAAATCAAATAGATCAGGATTAATTTTTTTATTTGGATCAAACTTGCCGAAGAGCGAATTGCCACTTTATTTATGTATATGTGGAGAGGTGTTAGTCCTACGGCTTCTATAGCCGTAGCAGTACAGGAACGCATGGTTCCTGATATACCGAGATATGCAAGTCGTTGTACCTTTTTAAATTTTGGCAATGGGTATCTCTTGTTTTATTTTTGACCACCATACTAAAGAAGCGTACGTTATGACGGGCCTGATCATCATTGTGTATATCCATTGATTATCGTGGGAGAGATTCCCCATGTTTTACATGCGACTTCTTGCCCATACAGCGTTTGTTGCTTTAGTTATTTTGTTATTTGGGATTAGGCCCAGGTATTTGACTTCGTTGGAGTACTCAATGCACCACCTTCCTAGTTTTATATTTTCATTCCAAAAAATCCGTTCATTATTCCAGGGTTTCACAATAACCTAATGTAAAGTATGTTCTGAGCTTACAACTTTACAACTCTAACATTTAAGCTTTTGCAAATATGTATACGGGCTCAATCTTAATTTTGTAACGATTTTTTTGAGTTGTTTACCAACAGTCGTCTCAACTTCACCTTTGAAAATGGAATGCAAACTTCGATAATTTGATTTTAACATGTTTTTCATCATTAATCCACTTGTTCGCAGAAGGGATCTTGTGTTTCTTGGATTTCTTTTCCATCTTCTGGATGAAGATTCATAAATTGCGTCCTCTTTGGAACACTCCGCTTATGCACTTTATAATTGAAAACTGTCAAATACCTACACAGGCAGATCTGGAAAATGTTTTGCAGTCCCAAGTCGCAACGGGTGATTTTAATTTCAAGATACCTGTCTACTGATTTTATAGCACCTCAATAAAATGAGACGCTTACCCAAATTGGAAAACAAAGTTCTATTAACAATTAAAAGCGGCTTATATTAAAAATAGTTTGAAACTAGTTGGGCTGGTATTAATTTATGCATTTTCTAATCTGAATAAAAACGAATCTTTTAAAGCATAACAATATTTCTATTGTGTAAAAAGTGTAAAATTGAACGGAGCAAAAAGAAAAAAAAAATAGTTCCACATTCATACAGTATATGAACCGAGAAAAAACTACAAATTAAGTAAATTGTATCCGACGAAAATAAAAAATTGGATAGAATAGGTTTTTGTATATTTATAAATCAGAATAAAATAAAATCTACAACATAAAATGTACATAAAAATATTTATGCTAACTGTACCCTTGTATACCTGACGGTCACAATAACTCATAATCTCATTAAATTTCTGAGTAGGACTTCCTTCTCTGCCTTAGTGCTCACGCTTTTATGCAGGCAACTACAAGCAGATCCTTTGTTGAAGATCACTCAGAGCCTCAGTCATAAATTTTTTATGACGTCAAGTTATATGCATTTACCTAAGGATGAAGTGAGACAGGTGTAGTTCTGCAAACTATATTCGAACGCATGTATTTGTTTTGCAATAATTGGGACAGCTTTTATCAGGGTAGGGACTCAGAGCCTCAGTCATAAATTTTTTATGACGTCAAGTTATATGCATTTACATAAGGATGAAGTGAGACAGGAGTAGTTCTGCAAACTATATTCGAATGCATGTATTTGTTTTGCAATAATTGGGACAGTTTTTATCAGAGTAGGGAAAGTGCTAACTGTACCCTTGTATACCTGACGGTCACCATAACTCATAATCTCATTAAATTTCTGAGTAGGACTTCCTTCTCTGCCTTAGTGCTCACGCTTTTATGCAGGCAACTACAAGCAGATCCTTTGTTGAAGATCACTCAGAGCCTCAGTCATAAATTTTTTATGACGTCAAGTTATATGCATTTACCTAAGGATGAAGTGAGACAGGTGTAGTTCTGCAAACTATATTCGAACGCATGTATTTGTTTTGCAATAATTGGGACAGCTTTTATCAGAGTAGGGAAAGTGCTAACTGTACCTGGAGTAATATCACCAACTTTGACAAGGACGAGCTCAACAATTTCTTGAACACCGCCCAGTACAATCAGCAGCTGAAAGAAAACATTGAAGCGAAGAAGAATCACTGCTCCCGAAAACAAGTCACAAGCAAAAAATTAGACAAATGAAATGCTTTTAATAGCAGTTATAGTCTTAAGAAAACCTATTTCATGTAAAACGATAAATAGTTATTAATGAAATTTTAAACTGATCTATTTACGGAACGAAATTTTAAAAATATAAAAATTTACTCCAAATATACGAAAATAATTAAATTTTTCATGTAGACGAACTATTTTTTATTTTTAAGATATTCTCTTAAGGAACAATTTGAACCCACCATGGTACATTTCATATTTCATAGGCCTAGCCTTTAAAGCCTAGCCTGTGTATATGCTTCGAAAGGTCTGTTGTGAGCCAGGGTCGAGCCACAGGGGCAGCTTCGGTACAGGTGAGGAGGGCGCGGCAAGCTAGTGGTTGCTCGGCTCAGCTCGTCGGACGGGGGTGTTCTTGCCCCCTTACCACATACCACCAGCTCAACAAACATTTTATTCCATGCCATATGCAAAGAAAAGAGAAAAAAATTAAGAAAGCTACTCGACTTTGACCTCGGACAGTTAATCTGAAAAATAGCACAGGAAAATAAAGAATGTCCAAGGACCTCTGCCAATACCTCAAGGAAAGAACGGAAGAGACACCGCGAAACTAACCTATCTAGCCTAATCTATATCTAAACTAACCTAAGAGAATGAACTAAACCCTAAATTCCACCTACTATAACTTATATCTAACCTATCTACTTTTACCCCAAACGCAACTTGTCCCTCCGTAGTCTCCTGAAGGTAGAGGTTCGTCATGACCTCGAAACCCGCCAGATGTTAATGGCAAGGCTGGCCGTAGATATATCCAAAAGCTATCGCTCTCTGGCCTCTCTCGATTTACCAAAAGGACGGCCTTCCCAAATATCAACACACCGTGAGCTATTAAACCTAGCCGCTCATATTGAAAAGCATCTAAACTACTTGAAAATATTTAGAACACATTGGGCAAATAGTGCCACTTTTATTTAAAAGTAAAAAAAAATCAAATTTAAAGGAAAACTTAAAAATATAACTTACAATTCTAAAATCCAATATTCAAAAAAAAATATCGAAACTAAAATTACTCACGGTTTTTCACGTCCCCCGTTGTTCTGGCGCCAGCACAAGAAGTTTCGTTTGTTTGTAATTTGTTGGCTTAAAACTACCTATTTTCTATTTCACTAACCGCACACAAAACTAAAAAGTACGTTAAGAAAAAAGAAAAAAAACTGCATTAAAAAAAAATCATAAATTTAATTAGCACTACTGTGGCACTTCACAAAAAAAATCACTACTGATAGTGCTGCAGATCCTTGTTATAAGCGATGATTTTTCAATTCTCTGAAGATAATTTTTTTCCTCGTCACTGTATGACACAAAAAAATGTATTCGTCCAGCTGACTTTCAAAAGGGCATCGACCGCTTGTTCTCAATCAAAGAATATTGTGAAGGCCTGCCGGCAAACCAAATTTGCATTTGCGGTGCATTTGTCTTTGACCCTGTCTTTCTTTTTCCTTTTCTTTTTATTATTTCCCCTTCGGTTCCTCAAAATTGGTTTACTTTTCTTGGAATGAGAGCGGGGGGTCTCTTAATTCCTGATCGTCAAGTCGTATAAGTCTTGTTCTCCTATCTCCTATGTTATTACCTACATAAAGTAACGATACCTAACATAGAGAAAATAACGTAACTTACAAAAAAAAACTTTCAACTACATCTTTACGATCACCCACTAACCTGGAACACAATGGAATGGAACGAAGAAAAACTTAACGACGGAGAAATGATTGACAAGACAAAACGTCAAAAATCAAACCGGGAAGTGCAACAGACGGGCGTAAACATGGTAAAAAAAAATTATTTTATTTTACTTTTTCCGATTAATATATATTCTTTTATTTTCAGGTTTTCTAATTTCATTGCACAGGTGAGTTTATCCTTCTTTCACTGGGGCTTGTCCTCTCAACGCGCATTGGATATGCGGTTGAGCGGCCAAACTCCAATGTAAGAGTTTGTTTACATTTTTTTTTCTAATTCCTTTTTTCGTCCCTCACAGGTACTACATCAAATATATTTGGTAAATATTTGAAAGTGTGGATTACCTAATAAATTTATTTTTGTGTCTTTAGGTATGGAAACAATTAATTCGAAATGGACCAACTTCGGTTAACAAAGACTATGGAAGCTCTATCAAAGCTGTTGCCTACAGAAATTACAAATAGGTTCCGAAGTCAAATTGTTACTTGGGCAAACCAATGACCGTTGCCGATAGTTAAAATTGTAATTTGAACAACAATGAGCAGAGTTTAAAGCAGAACATTTTTAAAGGGTTCGGATATGTATCCGTAACCTAGGCGCATGGCTAAATTCGAGCTACCACAAAAATGCAGTTCCTATGCAAGAGTTTATAAACGGTCGGTGGAAATCAGTAAGCCTACTCTAAAAATATATTTGTTGGTGCGATAGTGCGTAGAGACTCAGGGCTTAGCCGCCTCGCGCCGATCACTTTTTTTTGTTTTTCTATTTGTGAATTTAAATACAACTGTACATAATATTATGTTATAGCAGTGATGCCAGACTTTAGAAGCAGGTTATCCCACGGTTATACCCAAAAAAAATCCTTTTATCCCTCGCGAAAATATAAAAAAAATCCCACAATTATCCCACGAAATATTAAATTAAAAAAAAAAAACATGTATTTTATTAAATTCAGTCATTTTTATTATTAACAAATACAAGTTACATTAACAATGGAAGCTAACAGAAATAAATACATATTTGCATATAATAAAAAAAATAGAAAGTCTTACACATTTTTAAAACGTTAAAAAAAGGAACATAAAATTGCATTCGGCATTAAAATGAAAATAATATTCAACATAAAATAAATACCTTATGACTTATTTGAAAATGACTGGTATGCAAAAAACTTGAACTCGGTTTCAAGTCTCATTATTCTTGATTTCTCATACAAAAATGACACGGATATGTCAGTTTATGAAACCCTTTTTAGGGAAATAAAAAAAAGAAGAACGCATTCAGATATTTTGAATGACTTTTTTCTAAACATGAAAATATTTTTTATTTGATCGTATTTGCCTAATTTTTTTATTCTTCTCAAATCAAATTAGCAATTAGGAGCAATAATTGACCAAAAAGTAAAATCACTTTTTTTGTACTATGAGTTTTGAAAAATTCCTTTGTCCCCTTAATCTTTTTTAAGCGAGAAAAGGGATAAATCCCTTGATCTGTTATCTCTGTGTTATAGTTATATAAAGGAAGGATATCTGCCACAACTTCATGTGCATTTATAATGGTCTTCTCCATCAACCACTGACTGGGCTTTTAATTTAATGTTATTTTACGGCAAAACAACATAAAAAGTAAGCCAAAGAATGCAACTTTATGGAGCTTTTTTCTAAAACGAAACAAAAAAATATTGGCGTATTTTTCTTTTTAATTTGGAAATTAAAAATAAATTTCATTTTCCTTTAATGGAAAAAAATGCCCAAAATATTTATGGAAAAAAGTTAAATTTCGCGACATTTGCGGCAAAATACTCGGGATTTTTTTCTTAGGAAAACCCACCACAACTTTGTATGGAGATTTTTGGGCTTTTTTTTTTCATTTTCATTTTTGGCGTAATTTCAGGAAGCACTTTTTATTATCTGGGCCACGCACCAGGTTTGTTTCTTTACTTTTGTAGTAAGAATTGAAAAGTATGTCAAAATGGCAGTGGTGGGGATAAATCCTCCCTCAAAGAGAGAAAAAAAGTTAGGGAACGCTTTTGGTGTAATGGTATTATAATTCCTAAATTGCAGTGGTAAAAAGAAGTCTTATAAAAATCTACTACATTTATGAATTCTCCGCTTAGCACTAATGCAAAATCGTGCATTTGTGAACTCTCTGCTTAGCACATTTTGCGCAATATTGCTTTTATGAAAAGACTCTATGTCTAAGTCTATGCTAGTAAAGCGAATTTTTGTGTCGTTTTTATGATCAGGGGACATATTCCGTTTAACAATAATCGTAGGGACGATATCGTTTTTGAAAATTTGATGAACATGAGAAGTTCCGTTCTGCCCGAATTTGTTTCACTATCGGCAGCCCGTAGGTCCATATTGGTTTTAGAACTTGCTTGTATAGCAATAACTTATTGTAGTTGGACAGGGATGAGTATCTCCCAATAAGCCAATACATATTACTGTGTCGCATGTTCAACTCATCTTTTTTTTTCTTAACGTGCGCTTTCCAACGCAGTTTAGCGTCTAGAGTCATGCCTAGATATTTAGCTGTGTTAGAAAATTCTACTACATTGTTGTTAATGTAGACTGGAATGTGTGGTACGTTTTCATACGTAAAATTAATATGGACTGACTTAAGGTCATTTAATCTAATCTGCCATTTCTTAGTCCATTCTGAAATATTGTTTATTGCCGTCTGAAGCTTTTTAGTTGCTATTTCGACAGTTGCTCCCACAGCAAGGACGGCTGTGTCATCTGCAAAAGTAGCTATGGTGGTTTCTTCACTTGCAGGCAAATCGCTAGTGAAGAGTAGGTTAAAACTGGACCTAGCACACTCCCTTGCGGTACACCAGCTTTAATCTCTCTTAATGTATAGCACTCTGTATCTTGCTTAATTCTGAAGAGTCGATCTGATATATAAGACTCCAGAATGGTCGAATACTGCTGCGGCAGTTGCTTTTGTAGTTTGTGTATCAGTCCTTTGGGCCAGACTTTATCGAAAGCTTGTGCTATATCAAGAAATACTGTAGAGCACACATTTTGCTCTTCAAATGCTTTTTCGATTTTATCTGTGATTCTATGCACCTGATCAATTGTAGAGTGCTTGTTTCTAAACCCAAATTGATGATTTGGAAGTAGCGATTGATGAAAATCAATAATTTTTTGCAGACGTTTTGCCAGCATTTTTTCGAATAGCTTGGACAACATTGGTAGTATCGATATTGGGCGATATGAGGTTACTTCGCTAGGTGGTTTACCTGGTTTTGGTATCATTATTACCTCCGCGACCTTCCACATACTTGGCACACATCTTAATTTAAATGTAGCATTTATAATCTGCGCTAGTTTTTTTAAACCTTTTCGAGGAAATTATTTTAAAATTTCCCCTGTGATTAAATCGAACCCTGGGGCTTTTTTTATGTTTATGCCTTCTTTGATTTCTTTGGCAAGTTCTTTAGCTGTTACCGGCCCAATAGGTCTGTCTTCTTCGCACGTTTCTTCGTTTCCTTGATAATCTTTATCTTCATAAGGTTTGAAGACGGAGTGTAAGCTATTGGCCTGTTCATTTTCTTTGTTGCCATCCAGAGCGAGTAGTCGGTACAAGCATCATTTGTAAGACTGGTAAGAAACGTTTTTAAAGACTCGTTATTAAATTCTCTTATAGATTTTCTGAGCTTATTATTTAAGTTGTTCAGTGTGGTTTTGTCGCTTGGCGCCTTTGTCTGTTGCCAGCGTTTTCTAGCTTTCCTCTTTTCTGTAATAATTTCACATATTTCACGAGGATAAGAGCTTTGTTTAATCTTGTTTGTTCTTTGGGGAGTTGCAGCCCATGCAGCTTTTTGTATATCCAGTGTAAATATTTGCACTGCTTCTTCTAATTGATCTTCTGTTTGAATAGCTGACGATAGTTGGATACATTCTTCCAACTTCTGCCTAAAGTGGTTCCAATCAGTCAGTCTATTAACTAGTTTAGGGCTATGTTCTTTTATTATTATTTTATCGCCAAGTGTAAGAAGTATTGAGGAATGATCTGATTGAAGATCAGGGCCTTCTTCTATATTTATTTTATTTGAAGATATATTTTTGGATATAAAGAAGTCTACAAGATCTGGGGTTTTATTCCTATCTGTAGGCCAGTAGGTAGGTTTCAAATGAATATCGAGTCTGACAATGGAATGTGATTGGTAATGCATGGGTATTTCGAATATTCGCCACATTGCTTCTTCGCGACGTAACAAATAATCAACTCTATTTCTTTCCCTCTCACGCCTACCCGTCAAAGTTCTTTGCCGAGGCATATCTACCTAATATTCCATCGAAAAAAAAGAAATCAATAAATAAGCATTCACAATAAATAAACTCTTATAAACTGTATAAAAAAAAGAAATCAAAATGACTTACCAAAGAATAGGTAATAATTGGCCAAAACCAGGATCAGAGCACAGTGAAACCACAATTATTGTAGGATGGCTATCTAATAATTCGTGTAGGATACAACCGACTTCGAATGGCCGGAAGCCAAATCAGACTAATGCAACCACACCTGCGCATAACTTCTCTCCCTCATTCGCTTAACCCAAACGAAAACGACACACATTCATCCGCCACGCCCCCACACGCCAAACACTTTCGTTTCGGTGAGGTGGCTCAGTGGCTGCTCTATGTATAGGGCTACACTATACAAATAAGGTCAATAGCAACGCCCAACGCAACCACAGAAAATACAATTTTGTACAATATTCGGGCAACTATGATTACCTATAACTTATAAGAGACAGAGTAGGTATACGTATCCAATCCAATCACCAATACGCGTGCGCATATTCCCTTCTCTTCTTAATTCGCTTAACGCACACCATTCACCCCTCACTATGTTACAGCTACATTAGAGTTATACGCATACGCAATAGAAACGATCTCTGTGTATGATTCTCTTTTCTTAATTTCTGATTCATACAATAGAAGGAGACAGTCACAGGACTTCGACTGAGCGAAAGAAAAATGTGACTTATCCAATTACCCATACCCACCCCTGCGCATATACTTTTCTCTCTTTCTTTGCTTCACTCCCATCATTCAAACGTGACACGCGCCGCACAGATAGCTAAGCTATAAAGCTATCTTTCTTTGTATGTTTACAATGTTGTTGTTGTAACCAAGGTAATTTAAAAACATTATTTTACCTATTTTGCAATAACTTTTTTGAAATCATAATTCTTTTCGACCGATCTATGAGCTGTACGCTTCAATTTGGTAAAAAAAAAATTCAATTTTACTTCATTAAATAGGGTAAATATGTTCTGAAAGAAATTGGGTCGGCGATTAATATAGTGGATTGCGGACTACGGATGTACACACGAACCGCGATAAATACCTTTAGTGGAACAATAACCGAGCGCATGTAGTGCCAGGATGTTCTGGAACGTTTTTTTTACTCATCACTGAGTTTACAGCCCGAAACAAAGATGGATTTTATTTTGTTTGAATGTAGTTGTGGATGGAAAGGATCAAGTCACCATTTGTGTTGTAAAACTTTACGCGACCCTTTTCTTTAGTAGGTACCATAAATGCTGTGTATTCAAATTACTGGTATTTTAATTTGAAAAACTTGCAAATGATCGGTAATTAACGTTGAAAGTGGGTGTAACTGGGATTATTAGGATTACGTTTTAAATCGGTAGGTAGGACACACAATACATATATATATATATTTTGATTTATGACAGCATGCGTGCAACACTTGCCACCTTCAGGTACATGGTAATTGGGTCCTTGTAACTGTGTGTGGTGGGACCCAAAATCAAAGATATCACCGCAGGTAAAAGATATGCTCTATATAAATAGTGTGCAAATTTCTCTCTGCCAATTAGTTTGCAATTGTCCTTTGACTCTAATAGATCTACTTAAAGTTAATAATTCAAATGGAAGGAGTCAAGAAACCAACAGTTCCTTATTGGCGGTTCCTTTACTTGGAAGAACTTCGCGTTCGCAGGCGTGTTATAGAAGACAGAGAATACAAATACCATATTAAGTATTGCTTAACAGATGAGTTGGTTCACACAAACTTTATCCACACCAAGCATTTTACACCAATTGAAATCGGCAACATGCAGGACAGTGTAATCTACAAGAAGAAACTCAGACAGAAGATTGCAAAAATCAGACAGGAAGAGCAACAAAAAATGTTGGAAAAACTAATGGAACAAGAAAACGATGGGCACGCAACAACCAATGAATGAAATCTGTAATCATAGTTTTAAGAAAAATGCTTGTATATAATAATTTATGTCATTTTTTAGCATTACCTTAGAAAAGTAAAGTGGGGCTTTCAGCACAAATCGTTTGTGTGGCTGGTCAAAACAGGGAAAAACCAAAAATGTCTTCCCATCGGGGTATTCAACTGTCAACTTAAATTGTATATAATATAAGGATAAACTCAAATTGACTGTGTTTCTAAGAATACTCCCGATGGGAGTCCGCCTTAATTTAGTTTATTTGTTCAAAAAATTGTAATGTAATATATAATAAAACCACCATTAAAATTACTTTAAATTAATAACAAATTTTTTTTAAACGAAAATCCACTTCGACGGATATTTCTTAAGCACCTAGAAAATTGTTCATTTGTTCTGTGATAGGAACATTAAAAAACAATCGGTTTCTAAGCATCCTCGAATCGCTTGCTCTGCTCGAAAGCTTTGGAGAAGTCTGTATCAAATTAATACTTTTTCTCAGGTACATTTAATATGTGATTTAAAAAAATTGTAAGGTTTGTTCTAGTAGCAACAAAATTATGGAGAATATTTTAAGAGATTAGTTAATCTGGCATAAATCAGTTTTTCGAAAAAAGTTAGAAATTTCCTGTCTACTTCCCGATTTATGAATTGTAACAATAGAAAACTAGTTGGTACTCGCGGCTTTGTCTGCGTAGAATTCGAACTTCGAGTAACTAATTAAAATATTTATAACAACAATAGCGCCACTTATCGGCTCCCCACGATCGTGGGGTTCTCCGACCGTCAACCTCGGGACCTCTAGCTAACCTCCAAGTAGATCCTGGTTGCTGCGTTTGACCGATTGTCAAACGGATGCGAAAAATTCGACGAAAAGATTAACCAGCAGAAACTTTGTAGTTATGACAACGAATAGCGAGTTGGCGAATAAAAAATGCGGATATTTTCCGCTAAGGGTTTTCAACAAGAATAATAAAAGCTTTATTTCATGGTTGGTTTATATAGAAGATGAAATAACAGGTTTTCTTTTACTTGAGAGAGACATTACGTTATTTTTAAATGTTTAAATTATGTGGCGAAGAGGCAAATACAAAAAATATGGTGAATGGTATAATTTAAGGCGCCAGATTCAAATAAACAATTTTAATCTAACTTAAGAATTAGGATGATGACAATGACGGTGATGAAGATTACCCAAAAACTATCCTTTCAACCAATCAGCTCTAAACATTTAAATTGATTGGTAAAATACGCGGCAAATGTATTTATTTCTTACCAAAAGTATAAATACCTATAATGAATTTTATTATCCCTATCTTGAGAAATAATTGGTTCGTCATTTGAACTTCCATTCCCTACTTCATCCCCTTCACGTTATGTTTTCGCGACAAAAAGTAGACTATGCCATTCTGATTTCTGAGAGGTTCCATCTATCCCTATACCAAAATTCATAAAAATTTGTTTTGCTGTCGTTAAAAGGTAACATTCTTACTTTCGCATTTATAATATTAGGATTACTTCAAGGCTACCTCGAATTTTCAGTGCAAAAATGACAACTGGCAAAAAAACTATATCTTTAAATAACAAAGTGATGCCAAATTTGTTAAAAGGTGACTATCGCAAAAGTGACTATTACCTTACGGAATTCCACCCCTTGCCTGATAGGTAATACACACACAAAATTAAGTTAAGTGGATCCCAAATATTTTGTTCATAAACTAAGTACCTATTAAGTAAGAAGATATGCAAAAACCATTTTTTTATACAACAAACAGCTTTCAAATTTGTTTCCGATTTCATTCCACTTACTGGAAGTGAACGCTAGAATTAATTTTAAGGATTGACAGATAGTGTTCGGAAAATGGACAGAGTTTGAAGGTGGAAACACATTCTTTAAGGCCGAGGTTACAAATAATTTTTCTTTTCATTTTTTAAGAATGTTTAAAATTAAAAAAATATAAAAAAAACTATAAGCATATTTAAATTAAAAAAAAAATCCCTTTTTGAAAAAAGCAGGCCTTAAAGCCTTAACTAATAAAAAAATGCATAAAAGGCATTAAAAAGACTTAGTGGGCATTTTTTTTAGGAGTGGTTTATAATAATGAATAAAAAAACACTTAATTTAAGAACATTTACTACGCAAAAATATATTTCCTAACGATTCAAAAAATACACACATAATTGTTCAAGTTTTCACTTCTGTCGGCACTCCCAGAATGCCACTGTTTTTTTTTTTTGATTTTGGTTCAATTCGATACATTTTTCAATTTAAATTCTGCACAATCTCCCTTTTTTCAAATATTGTATTTTTTTTTTTCAAACAAATTTTTAATTATTTTTAAACTATTGTAACTATTGCTCATTCTGAATAGGTGTTCATGGGTGGGAACCCATTCTTCTACTGTACTGCACATGTACGGTCCGACTCACAGTCACAGTTACTGTCGATATAAATTATGAATACGGTCGTTGGATTTAGAAAAAAAACTATATTCGAACGGAGACACTGAACAAAACGAAAGTTTCCCAATTTTAAAAATTGAACGACACTCGATTCGAATAATTCACCAAGCGCTGACATTTTTTTGCACGATGACAAGTAGTGATAGTGATGGACAATTTTTACTCCTAGAGGAAAACTTAACTCTATACCGAACACAACCATAGAACCGCATGCCGCATTTAAAATACAAAATCTTCCCATCTCCACAATGACGCACTTATTTCATAGTTTCCATTCTTGACTGACAGTTTATATTTTTAATTATTAAAAATGCCAATTGTAGAGCTCCAGGAGATGAGTTCGTATTCTGTTTGGAGAACTGTCATATACTTAGTTTTCAATAAAACTGAAATTTTTGCAAATTGTCTTACAGCAAATTTTACGGCCATATTATTCACTCCCTTTAATCCGGGTTAAAAGTTACATTCGGGTTTAAGTGAGTTTAACCCAAAAACTAAACCCAAGTCCATAATATTCACTCGTTAAACCCAAACATAAACCCTTTTTTTTGAACTTGACAGCAATCCGGAGACCGGTACTTTAACTCGGGTTAAAACTCAATTTCATAATATTGACATTTCTTCACTCGCAAGAAATAACGAAAGTAGAAAAGTCGAATAGAAAAAAATGGCAAGAAACTAAAAAAGACTTCATTCGTGAAATGGACGAAATTAATGTTGATGTCTTCGTCGTCAGAAGACGAATTTGTCTTCGAAGAGCTGGTAAAACAGAAGCTGATGGTAAATTGACGTCGTCCTTGTCGTCAAATATATTGATTGCACAAGCGGGCTTGCGAAAATATTTCGTGCTGAAAAAGAGTCATTTTGGAGGCTACATTCGATGATTCGATAGAAATTTCGCATAATTAATGCACCTTAAAATATAACTGGCCGACAAATAATTGAAATCAATTTCCAAGTGACAAACAAAAAAAAGTCATTATTTGTGAAATCTGACATTACGTGGGTTTAAAACGGATTAAAAACGGTTTAAAGTGTTTTAAATCCGCATTTAAATCCATTTTTAATCCAGCCTGTTTAATGCGTGTTTTTCAGTGAATAATATGGATATAGGTTTAAATTATCGGGTTTAAAAATTGCGGATTAATGATCGGGTGTAAAATTAACTTTAACTTTAACCCGCAGTGAATAATATCGCCGTTAAAATACAAACACAAGTGTGTTTGATTTTTTTGGCATACCTAGCATACCTTTTCCTAGAATATTATTTAAGCCAAAGCGTAATTTTAAAATTTTAAATTTACTACATATTTATATGTGAAAATGGAAGAACAATCGTATTTTAGGTATTCATTTTATTGCGGTTCACTTTTTTTTGCACACAAACACAAATAATAGTTTTTTTTTATTACTAATAGTGCAATATATCTCATCAGTGATAACCCACGACGTTTCGTCGCATTTTATCGCTACTTTCACTTACAGGTAGAAACCACCCATTTTATTTTACCAGTTAATTAACGAGGGGGAAAACCAGTAGAAAAAATAACGGCACCTTTTTGTGGTAGAAACTATCTAATCCTTTCTAGGAAATTGACTAACCCTTTAAGTATATAGGGTAACATTCAGACCGTCACCTTGCGTTAATCTTTCTTTTATAACTTTTAGCTGTTAACACTGTGACAGCAACAGCGCCATCTACCTGGAAATGCGATTGTTTGAAAAATCGTCGATCGTTGATGGAATAAACAAAATGGTTTAGGATATTATTTTATTTAGTAAGCTGTTTTTTGCACTTGGTATTTTTGCCAGCAGATGGCAAATATTTAAAATAACTACCAAAGAAAACATTTGTGATTGCTGCAGTTTTCAATCCACAAACAAACACATTGAGGTTGTACAAAGCCAAATATATGCTCACCAAGGATCTCGTAGAAACTACATTGGACAATATTGACAACTATAGTGAAGAGGAGTGCGGCTATTTAATGTACAGTATAGGCTACAAGGGAGAGCTGCGGAAGAAAATCACCGGGAAATCTGAAGGCGACGATGAAGACGAGGACATTTGCGATGAAGAGGAGCAGTAGATGGTGAAATTATGTTCAATTTTTAATAACTTTTACTTTCGAATGTGATATTTTGTATATCCTAACGAATAAAGTATTTGGAATATTTCCTTTAGGAAAAAAATTATGTTATTTAATTTCCTCGGGCCTTGCCGGACCTTCACACAAAAAACTGTAGGTCACAATGGTTAATTTTTTATGGAAAATTTCGCCATTGTGAGCTCGTGAAATCTAACCAGGACACTAAATATTATTATTAGTTCCAAAAAGATGGGAGATGGGTGTATGGGATAAGCATTCCATTAATAATCTTGATCAGGAGTTCAGATTATGCTTCCGTGTATGAAATTTTTGTATAATGTTTTTGAAAAGCAGGACTTGTAGTGGCACTGTTTTTTTTTAAACTTTCTGACTCGCCTGCGCCACGTAGACCTAAAAATTCTATTGTGCCATAGGGGCAGAATATTGTAGAGTCTCTCTACTTTCCTAGCAGATGATTTCTTCATCTCTACGGGGCTCAGGAACTCCCTGTAGAATATAGTTCTTCTGATTCCGCATAAGGCTGGACACTCATATATTATGTGTTCAGCAGTTTCGTCCTCTTCAAGGCACAAACGACAAAGTGAAGAGTCGACTAAATTTATTTTATTTAAGTTAGGTTTTTAATATCATATCTATGTAATTAGGTTTAAAATTTTGTTGGCATCTTTTCTGAAAAGCTGTATAGCACTCTTGGCCTGTCTTAGAGCTGTGATATTTTCCCAATATGAAATACATTTTGTACGTTCCCATCTTTTGATGGCGAAATTTATAGACGATTTGGGAGTATAGCAGAAGGGTTCAGGGCCTGTGAAGGGGGTTTCAGAGCCCGTTCTAGCTAGTTCGTCGGCTTTCTCGTTTCCCTCAAAACCCTCATGGCCAGGAATCTACCATAATATTATTTTATTCTTAAGGCCAAGCGTTTGAAGTTCGTCGAAACAGTTTAGTACTGATTTGTAGTCAACGATAGGCGAGCTGAGAGCTTTATTTCATGGTTGGTTTATATAGAAGATGAAATAACAGGTTTTCTTTTACTTGACAGAGACATTACGTTATTTTTAAATGTTTAAATTATGTGGCGAAGAGGCAAATACAAAAAAATATGGTGAATGGTATAATTTAAGGCGCCAGATTCAAATAAACAATTTCAATCTAACTTAAGAATTAGGATGATGAAGATCAGGATGATGACAATGACGGTGATGAAGATTACCCAAAAACTATCCTTTCAACCAATCAGCTCTAAACATTTAAATTGATTGGTAAAATACGCGGCAAATGTATTTATTTCTTAACAAAAGTATAAATACCTATAATGAATTTTATTATCCCTATCTTGAGAAATAATTGGTTCGTCATTTGAACTTCCATTCCCTACTTCATCCCCTTCACGTTATGTTTTCGCGACAAAAAGTAGCCTATGCCATTCTGATTTCTGAGAGGTTCCATCTATCCCTATACCAAAATTCATAAAAATTTGTTTTGCTGTCGTTAAAAGGTAACATTCTTACTTTCGCATTTATAATATTAGGATTACTTCAAGGCTACCTCGAATTTTCAGTGCAAAAATGACAACTGGCAAAAAAACTATATCTTTAAATAACAAAGTGATGCCAAATTTGTTAAAAGGTGACTATCGCAAAAGTGACTATTACCTTACGGAATTCCACCCCTTGCCTGATAGGTAATACACACACAAAATTAAGTTAAGTGGATCCCAAATATTTTGTTCATAAACTAAGTACCTATTAAGTAAGAAGATATGCAAAAACCATTTTTTTATACAACAAACAGCTTTCAAATTTGTTTCCGATTTCATTCCACTTACTGGAAGTGAACGCTAGAATTAATTTTAAGGATTGACAGATAGTGTTCGGAAAATGGACAGAGTTTGAAGGTGGAAACACATTCTTTAAGGCCGAGGTTACAAATAATTTTTCTTTTCATTTTTTAAGAATGTTTAAAATTAAAAAAATATAAAAAAAACTATAAGCATATTTAAATTAAAAAAAAATCCCTTTTTGAAAAAAGCAGGCCTTAAAGCCTTAACTAATAAAAAAATGCATAAAAGGCATTAAAAAGACTTAGTGGGCATTTTTTTTAGGAGTGGTTTATAATAATGAATAAAAAAACACTTAATTTAAGAACATTTACTACGCAAAAATATATTTCCTAACGATTCAAAAAATACACACATAATTGTTCAAGTTTTCACTTCTGTCGGCACTCCCAGAATGCCACTGTTTTTTTTTTTTGATTTTGGTTCAATTCGATACATTTTTCAATTTAAATTCTGCACAATCTCCCTTTTTTCAAATATTGTATTTTTTTTTTTCAAACAAATTTTTAATTATTTTTAAACTATTGTAACTATTGCTCATTCTGAATAGGTGTTCATGGGTGGGAACCCATTCTTCTACTGTACTGCACATGTACGGTCCGACTCACAGTCACAGTTACTGTCGATATAAATTATGAATACGGTCGTTGGATTTAGAAAAAAAACTATATTCGAACGGAGACACTGAACAAAACGAAAGTTTCCCAATTTTAAAAATTGAACGACACTCGATTCGAATAATTCACCAAGCGCTGACATTTTTTTGCACGATGACAAGTAGTGATAGTGATGGACAATTTTTACTCCTAGAGGAAAACTTAACTCTATACCGAACACAACCATAGAACCGCATGCCGCATTTAAAATACAAAATCTTCCCATCTCCACAATGACGCACTTATTTCATAGTTTCCATTCTTGACTGACAGTTTATATTTTTAATTATTAAAAATGCCAATTGTAGAGCTCCAGGAGATGAGTTCGTATTCTGTTTGGAGAACTGTCATATACTTAGTTTTCAATAAAACTGAAATTTTTGCAAATTGTCTTACAGCAAATTTTACGGCCATATTATTCACTCCCTTTAATCCGGGTTAAAAGTTACATTCGGGTTTAAGTGAGTTTAACCCAAAAACTAAACCCAAGTCCATAATATTCACTCGTTAAACCCAAACATAAACCCTTTTTTTTGAACTTGACAGCAATCCGGAGACCGGTACTTTAACTCGGGTTAAAACTCAATTTCATAATATTGACATTTCTTCACTCGCAAGAAATAACGAAAGTAGAAAAGTCGAATAGAAAAAAATGGCAAGAAACTAAAAAAGACTTCATTCGTGAAATGGACGAAATTAATGTTGATGTCTTCGTCGTCAGAAGACGAATTTGTCTTCGAAGAGCTGGTAAAACAGAAGCTGATGGTAAATTGACGTCGTCCTTGTCGTCAAATATATTGATTGCACAAGCGGGCTTGCGAAAATATTTCGTGCTGAAAAAGAGTCATTTTGGAGGCTACATTCGATGATTCGATAGAAATTTCGCATAATTAATGCACCTTAAAATATAACTGGCCGACAAATAATTGAAATCAATTTCCAAGTGACAAACAAAAAAAAGTCATTATTTGTGAAATCTGACATTACGTGGGTTTAAAACGGATTAAAAACGGTTTAAAGTGTTTTAAATCCGCATTTAAATCCATTTTTAATCCAGCCTGTTTAATGCGTGTTTTTCAGTGAATAATATGGATATAGGTTTAAATTATCGGGTTTAAAAATTGCGGATTAATGATCGGGTGTAAAATTAACTTTAACTTTAACCCGCAGTGAATAATATCGCCGTTAAAATACAAACACAAGTGTGTTTGATTTTTTTGGCATACCTAGCATACCTTTTCCTAGAATATTATTTAAGCCAAAGCGTAATTTTAAAATTTTAAATTTACTACATATTTATATGTGAAAATGGAAGAACAATCGTATTTTAGGTATTCATTTTATTGCGGTTCACTTTTTTTTGCACACAAACACAAATAATAGTTTTTTTTTATTACTAATAGTGCAATATATCTCATCAGTGATAACCCACGACGTTTCGTCGCATTTTATCGCTACTTTCACTTACAGGTAGAAACCACCCATTTTATTTTACCAGTTAATTAACGAGGGGGAAAACCAGTAGAAAAAATAACGGCACCTTTTTGTGGTAGAAACTATCTAATCCTTTCTAGGAAATTGACTAACCCTTTAAGTATATAGGGTAACATTCAGACCGTCACCTTGCGTTAATCTTTCTTTTATAACTTTTAGCTGTTAACACTGTGACAGCAACAGCGCCATCTACCTGGAAATGCGATTGTTTGAAAAATCGTCGATCGTTGATGGAATAAACAAAATGGTTTAGGATATTATTTTATTTAGTAAGCTGTTTTTTGCACTTGGTATTTTTGCCAGCAGATGGCAAATATTTAAAATAACTACCAAAGAAAACATTTGTGATTGCTGCAGTTTTCAATCCACAAACAAACAGATTGGGGTTGTACAAAGCCAAATATATGCTCACCACGGATCTCGTAGAAACTACATTGGACAATATTGACAACTATAGTGAAGAGGAGTGCGGCTATTTAATGTACAGTATAGGCTACAAGGAAGAGCTGCGGAAGAAAATCACCGGGAAATCTGAAGGCGACGATGAAGACGAGGACATTTGCGATGAAGAGGAGCAGTAGATGGTGAAATTATGTTCAATTTTTAATAACTTTTACTTTCGAATGTGATATTTTGTATATCCTAACGAATAAAGTATTTGGAATATTTCCTTTAGGAAAAAAATTATGTTATTTAATTTCCTCGGGCCTTGCCGGACCTTCACACAAAAAACTGTAGGTCACAATGGTTAATTTTTTATGGAAAATTTCGCCATTGTGAGCTCGTGAAATCTAACCAGGACACTAAATATTATTATTAGTTCCAAAAAGATGGGAGATGGGTGTATGGGATAAGCATTCCATTAATAATCTTGATCAGGAGTTCAGATTATGCTTCCGTGTATGAAATTTTTGTATAATGTTTTTGAAAAGCAGGACTTGTAGTGGCACTGTTTTTTTTCAAACTTTCTGACTCGCCTGCGCCACGTAGACCTAAAAATTCTATTGTGCCATAGGGGCAGAATATTGTAGAGTCTCTCTACTTTCCTAGCAGATGATTTCTTCATCTCTACGGGGCTCAGGAACTCCCTGTAGAATATAGTTCTTCTGATTCCGCATAAGGCTGGACACTCATATATTATGTGTTCAGCAGTTTCGTCCTCTTCAAGGCACAAACGACAAAGTGAAGAGTCGACTAAATTTATTTTATTTAAGTTAGGTTTTTAATATCATATCTATGTAATTAGGTTTAAAATTTTGTTGGCATCTTTTCTGAAAAGCTGTATAGCACTCTTGGCCTGTCTTAGAGCTGTGATATTTTCCCAATATGAAATACATTTTGTACGTTCCCATCTTTTGATGGCGAAATTTATAGACGATTTGGGAGTATAGCAGAAGGGTTCAGGGCCTGTGAAGGGGGTTTCAGAGCCCGTTCTAGCTAGTTCGTCGGCTTTCTCGTTTCCCTCAAAACCCTCATGGCCAGGAATCTACCATAATATTATTTTATTCTTAAGGCCAAGCGTTTGAAGTTCGTCGAAACAGTTTAGTACTGATTTGTAGTCAATGATAGGCGAGCTGAGAGCGATTAGAACTGCTTGAGTGTCAGTCAATATATACCAATGTCATCAGCCTGGAACCCGCTTGGGCTAAGCCCCATTGGTATTGAGACATTTTGGTTAGGTCCGTCGAAACCAGCTCCCACTCCTGTTTCCATCTTGGAGCCGTCTGTATACAACTTTATGCCAATTTGGCCATGCTCCTCGACTAGGGATTTCCGTAGTGAACCGTCGCATAAAGTTATTGGAAGGCGGTCTGTTATCGCGCAGATCATTTCAAGTACTGGAATTTCAGAGAACAAATCAAATAGATCAGGATTAATTTCTTTATTTGGATCAAACTTGCTGAAGAGCGAATTGCCACTTTATTTATGTATATGTGGAGAGGTGTTAGTCCTACGGCTTCTATAGCCGTAGCAGTACAGGAACGCATGGTTCCTGATATACCGAGATATGCAAGTCGTTGTACCTTTTTAAATTTTGGCAATGGGTATCTCTTGTTTTATTTTTGACCACCATACTAAAGAAGCGTACGTTATGACGGGCCTGATCATCATTGTGTATATCCATTGATTATCGTGGGAGAGATTCCCCATGTTTTACATGCGACTTCTTGCCCATACAGCGTTTGTTGCTTTAGTTATTTTGTTATTTGGGATTAGGCCCAGGTATTTGACTTCGTTGGAGTACTCAATGCACCGCCTTCCTAGTTTTATATTTTCATTCCAAAAAATCCGTTCATTATTCCAGGGTTTCACAATAACCTAATCTAAAGTATGTTCTGAGCTTACAACTTTACAACTCTAACATTTAAGCTTTTGCAAATATGTATACGGGCTCAATCTTAATTTTGTAACGATTTTTTTGAGTTGTTTGGCATAATAATTCCTAAATTGCAGTGGTAAAGCAAAGTCTGAAAGAAAAAGTGACACTGCATTCAAAATTATGTGCAGGAGATTGTCCCTTCTTACAGCAAGGGAGAATTTCGTCGCCACTTTCGTATGCAAAAATCTTAGTGGACGATTTGAACAATGTGAAGTCAATCCGCAATACTAATAATTGTGTTATTGTGGTTAAGAAGAGTCCCTCCAGGTCGTAGTAAATAATCTTCCATTCGTTGCTGTACAAGTTTATATTCTCGAGTTCCTCAAAGCTGAGCTTTGATTGATCGGGGTATAGACAACCGTGCCCGAGGTTAGGGCGAAAATAGTGCTAGGAGATCCATGGTCTGTAATTTAACGCAAACGGAAAGACTAATTGTGAAAGAGAGAATAGATCAACGTTGGACCATAAGTGTCTGGTGTGAGGTGTGTTTTGTGAGGAAGAAAAAACGTTTTCTTTATTTTTTTTTTAATATATATTTATTTTTTAAATACTAAAAATCTAATTCTGTTTATCAAAGAATTTTTCTTCGTTTTCCCACATGATCAGCGCTTCTATGTGGTCATCGTAGTCGAAGAAGTCGTTTGAATTGTCTTCGAATCTACGGATATGGGTATCAGGTTCCCATACTAGGGTGTCTGCAGAACCGTTTGAAATTTGGTCATCGTCGGGGATGGTCATTCTTAAAGGGTTGTTCCAACGTGAGATTAGCTGGCGTTTCAATATATATGTTGGGGAGCAGTCCAAGATGAAATTTTCTTCCCGTAGTCCGAATCCAACTCGATCTCCAAACGCTAGCTTACGTGATTTCGAACCCTTGATTCTTTTGCCATTTAGGAAGGTGTCAAAGAATGGTCCGTTCGTTAGAGTCACACATTTTTCGTCTACGCTTATCTCGATAGTCGCGTGAGTGTGTGAAACAAATCCTGAGGGGATAGCCAATCGGTTTGGGTCGGTTGAAGACGAGTGAATGTTGGTTTGGTACGAATTACCAATTATGGTTGACCCGATCCGAAGAGGAATTTCAAATCCAGATACTATGTTAAATAGTAGCCAGCTGGAGTTGGGGATGTAATTGATGATTTCGGTTTCCATTATCTTATTTGAAGTTATTCTGCTGCTGTTGTATAGCAATTCCTAGCTTTTTTTTAAATGAATTCGTTCTACTTTTCGATAGAATATTTCGCGGCCACTGGTTTTTCAAAACTGATCCTCCAAGTGAAATGCTCACGCTTTTATGCAGGCAACTACAAGCATATCCTTTGTTGAAGATCACTCAGAGCCTCAGTCACAAATTTTTTATGACGTCAAGTTATATGCATTTACCTAAGGATGAAGTGAGACAGGAGTAGTTCTGCAAACTATATTCGAATGCATGTATTTGTTTTGCAATAATTTGGACAGTTTTTATCAGGGTAGGGACTCAGAGCCTCAGTCATAAATTTTTTATGACGTCAAGTTATATGCATTTACATAAGGATGAAGTGAGACAGGAGTAGTTCTGCAAACTATATTCGAATGCATGTATTTGTTTTGCAATAATTGGGACAGTTTTTATCAGAGTAGGGAAAGGGGTAACTGTACCCTTGTATACCTGTCGCTCACAATTACTTACAATAGGTAGGTAGCGTCCTTTTCATCTATTTTTCGTATGCTCTCTTTCTAATGACTCCTTGAATAATCAAATTCTGTTCTGTACTGTTTAAAGCTCTGGATATATTTTAAAAAATAACTTGCTTTCTGAAATTTCTATCGTTCTCCTTGGAGAAAAGCAATACCGCCATGGAAACTTTCTATATGATTCCTGTTTAGAAAAACGGTCATCGCAGGTCCAACCTCAAATCATGCTACTGACATTCAACTCAACTTTAGTCACGTCCGTGAATCTGGCCCTCCTGCTGTTTAAAAATTATATTCAATATATTCTTTCACCCTATAGTCCCGACATCACCGTAATTTTTCAGGAGTAACCTTTGTATGCGAAAGCATGTCAAGCTTAAGCTTCAGAGGCCAAGACTGCCTTATGTGTTTCGTGGAAAAAATGTATTTCAAATAAAACCATCCACCATTTAGCAAAATATAAACTGTTTCAAGCAGTTGCGAAATCAATAGTGTTATACTCGGCCCAAGTTTGGGGCTACAATGAGTATGAGGACGTGGAAAAATCTCTCCGTTACTTCTTAAAACGCGCTTTTGCTCTTCCTTCATCTACACCAAATTACCTGCTGCACATTGAAACGGGACTGCCACCTATGTTTGTTGACTCTCTTAAAATCCACTTTGACTACATCCTCAAGATACTGCAAATGAACCCCTCACGTTTAGTCAACAGGATCCTAAAATTTATAATTTCAAACCAACTCAACTGTGTGAAAACCTGGAAAAACCTTTTTAATTCTCTGGGTTATTCTATGAATCTAAATATAGAAGACTTGATAATTTTCAAAAAACAACTCTATTTACTGGTCTCTAAATTGGACTCAAAATTTCGGAAGGACTTCATCACTCAGGCCAAAGCATCCCAATATAGGGAATATTGTAGTAGATTAGAGTTCGATCTGGGAGAACTTAATTATTTTAACGATAAGCATCCTACCGAAATGATCGCAATGATACTAAGAGCACTGATACTTGCTTTGAATTTTGTTCCGCACAGGCCTCGCCAAAGAGAAAATATCGCGGATTTCATAGGGTCTTGCCCCATTCTAAGAGAAACTTGTCGGAACATTTTCGGAAGAAGCAAATTGGAAGTTGAAGAAGTTTTACAAATTCTAAACGGTATGGTGGGGTGGGAGAAGCTCTACAAATTTATTAGACTAGCTTTGGGATATAGAAATAAAATTTTAACAGAAAGTTTTTGTCCACTTTATTTTTCTTTTTGTTTTGTTAAGTAGTTTGACTTACTTTTTTTTTCTTTTTCTCATTTTCGCTCCTTCCTTTTTCTATTTTTTAAATTACTATAATCATTCTTTTCAATTCATAATCTGTTAATCTGACCAACGGTTTGTAAACCAGGACCAAACAAAAAGACTAGTAAATGTACTTTTGTAAACTGAGTTTTATTTATTTATATATATATATTTTATTATGTTATTTAATTTCCTCGGGCCTTGCCGGACCTTCACACAAAAAACTGTAGATTAATTTTTTATGGAAAATTTCGCCATTGTGAGCTCGTGAAATCTAACCAGGACACTAAATATTATTATTAGTTCCAAAAAGATGGGAGATGGGTGTATGGGATAAGCATTCCATTAATAATCTTGATCAGGAGTTCAGATTATGCTTCCGTGTATGAAATTTTTGTATAATGTTTTTGAAAAGCAGGACTTGTAGTGGCACTGTTTTTTTTTAAACTTTCTGACTCGCCTGCGCCACGTAGACCTAAAAATTCTATTGTGCCATAGGGGCAGAATATTGTAGAGTCTCTCTACTTTCCTAGCAGATGATTTCTTCATCTCTACGGGGCTCAGGAACTCCCTGTAGAATATAGTTCTTCTGATTCCGCATAAGGCTGGACACTCATATATTATGTGTTCAGCAGTTTCGTCCTCTTCAAGGCACAAACGACAAAGTGAAGAGTCGACTAAATTTATTTTATTTAAGTTAGGTTTTTAATATCATATCTATGTAATTAGGTTTAAAATTTTGTTGGCATCTTTTCTGAAAAGCTGTATAGCACTCTTGGCCTGTCTTAGAGCTGTGATATTTTCCCAATATGAAATACATTTTGTACGTTCCCATCTTTTGATGGCGAAATTTATAGACGATTTGGGAGTATAGCAGAAGGGTTCAGGGCCTGTGAAGGGGGTTTCAGAGCCCGTTCTAGCTAGTTCGTCGGCTTTCTCGTTTCCCTCAAAACCCTCATGGCCAGGAATCTACCATAATATTATTTTATTCTTAAGGCCAAGCGTTTGAAGTTCGTCGAAACAGTTTAGTACTGATTTGTAGTCAATGATAGGCGAGCTGAGAGCGATTAGAACTGCTTGAGTGTCAGTCAATATATACCAATGTAATCAGCCTGGAACACGCTTGGGCTAAGCCCCATTGGTATTGAGACATTTTGGTTAGGTCCGTCGAAACCAGCTCCCACTCCTGTTTCCATCTTGGAGCCGTCTGTATACAACTTTATGCCAATTTGGCCATGCTCCTCGACTAGGGATTTCCGTAGTGAACCGTCGCATAAAGTTATTGGAAAGCGGTCTGTTATCGCGCAGATCATTTCAAGTACTGGAATTTCAGAGAACAAATCAAATAGATCAGGATTAATTTCTTTATTTGGATCAAACTTGCTGAAGAGCGAATTGCCACTTTATTTATGTATATGTGGAGAGGTGTTAGTCCTACGGCTTCTATAGCCGTAGCAGTACAGGAACGCATGGTTCCTGATATACCGAGATATGCAAGTCGTTGTACCTTTTTAAATTTTGGCAATGGGTATCTCTTGTTCTATTTTTGACCACCATACTAAAGAAGCGTACGTTATGACGGGCCTGATCATCATTGTGTATATCCATTGATTATCGTGGGAGAGATTCCCCATGTTTTACATGCGACTTCTTGCCCATACAGCGTTTGTTGCTTTAGTTATTTTGTTATTTGGGATTAGGCCCAGGTATTTGACTTCGTTGGAGTACTCAATGCACCGCCTTCCTAGTTTTATATTTTCATTCCAAAAAATCCGTTCATTATTCCAGGGTTTCACAATAACCTAATCTAAAGTATGTTCTGAGCTTACAACTTTACAACTCTAACATTTAAGCTTTTGCAAATATGTATACGGGCTCAATCTTAATTTTGTAACGATTTTTTTGAGTTGTTTGGCATAATAATTCCTAAATTGCAGTGGTAAAGCAAAGTCTGAAAGAAAAAGTGACACTGCATTCAAAATTATGTGCAGGAGATTGTCCCTTCTTACAGCAAGGGAGAATTTCGTCGCCACTTTCGTATGCAAAAATCTTAGTGGACGATTTGAACAATGTGAAGTCAATCCGCAATACTAATAATTATGTTATTGTGGTTAAGAAGAGTCCCTCCAGGTCGTAGTAAGTAATCTTCCATTCGTTGCTGTACAAGTTTATATTCTCGAGTTCCTCAAAGCTGAGCTTTGATTGATCGGGCTATAGACAACCGTGCCCGAGGTTAGGGCGAAAATAGTACTAGGAGATCCATGGTCTGTAATTTAACGCAAACGGAAAGACTAATTGTGAAAGAGAGAATAGATCAACGTTGGACCATAAGTGTCTGGTGTGAGGTGTGTTTTGTGAGGAAGAAAAAACGTTTTCTTTATTTTTTTTTTAATATATATATTTATTTTTTAAATACTAAAAATCTAATTCTGTTTATCAAAGAATTTTTCTTCGTTTTCCCACATGATCAGCGCTTCTATGTGGTCATCGTAGTCGAAGAAGTCGTTTGAATTGTCTTCGAATCTACGGATATGGGTATCAGGTTCCCATACTAGGGTGTCTGCAGAACCGTTTGAAATTTGGTCATCGTCGGGGATGGTCATTCTTAAAGGGTTGTTCCAACGTGAGATTAGCTGGCGTTTCAATATATATGTTGGGGAGCAGTCCAAGATGAAATTTTCTTCCCGTAGTCCGAATCCAACTCGATCTCCAAACGCTAGCTTACGTGATTTCGAACCCTTGATTCTTTTGCCATTTAGGAAGGTGTCAAAGAATGGTCCGTTCGTTAGAGTCACACATTTTTCGTCTACGCTTATCTCGATAGTAGCGTGAGTGTGTGAAACAAATCCTGAGGGGATAGCCAATCGGTTTGGGTCGGTTGAAGACGAGTGAATGTTGGTTTGGTACGAATTACCAATTATGGTTGACCCGATCCGAAGAGGAATTTCAAATCCAGATACTATGTTAAATAGTAGCCAGCTGGAGTTGGGGATGTAATTGATGATTTCGGTTTCCATTATCTTATTTGAAGTTATTCGCTGCTGTTGTATAGCAATTCCTAGCTTTTTTTTAAATGAATTCGTTCTACTTTTCGATAGAATATTTCGCGGCCACTGGTTTTTCAAAACTGATCCTCCAAGTGAAATGCTCACGCTTTTATGCAGGCAACTACAAGCATATCCTTTGTTGAAGATCACTCAGAGCCTCAGTCATAAATTTTTTATGACGTCAAGTTATATGCATTTACATAAGGATGAAGTGAGACAGGAGTAGTTCTGCAAACTATATTCGAATGCATGTATTTGTTTTGCAATAATTGGGACAGTTTTTATCAGGGTAGGGAAAGTGCTAACTGTTCCCTTGTATACCTGACGGTCACAATAACTCATAATCTCATTAAATTTCTGAGTATGACTTCTTTCTCTGCCTCTGTGCTCACGCTTTTATGCAGGCAACTACAAGCATATCCTTTGTTGAAGATCACTCAGAGCCTCAGTCATAAATTTTTTATGACGTCAAGTTATATGCATTTACATAAGGATGAAGTGAGACAGGAGTAGTTCTGCAAACTATATTCGAATGCATGTATTTGTTTTGCAATAATTGGGACAGTTTTTATCAGAGTAGGGAAAGTGCTAACTGTACCCTTGTATACCTGACGGTCACAATAACTCATAATCTCATTAAATTTCTGAGTATGACTTCTTTCTCTGCCTTTGTGCTCACGCTTTTATGCAGGCAACTACAAGCATATCCTTTGTTGAAGATCACTCAGAGCATCAGTCATAAATTTTTTATGACGTCAAGTTATATGCATTTACCTAAGGATGAAGTGAGACAAGTGTAGTTCTGCAAACTATATTCGAACGCATGTATTTGTTTTGCAATAATTGGGACAGTTTTTATCAGGGTAGGGACTCAGAGCCTCAGTCATAAATTTTTTATGACGTCAAGTTATATGCATTTACATAAGGATGAAGTGAGACAGGAGTAGTTCTGCAAACTATATTCGAATGCATGGATTTGTTTTGCAATAATTGGGACAGTTTTTATCAGAGTAGGGAAAGGGGTAACTGTACCCTTGTATACCTGTCGCTCACAATTACTTACAATAGGTAGGTAGCGTCCTTTTCATCTATTTTTCGTATGCTCTCTTTCTAATGACTCCTTGAATAATCAAATACTGTTCTGTACTGTTTAAATCTCTGGATATATTTTAAAAAATAACTTGCTTTCTGAAATTTCTATCGTTCTCCTTGGAGAAAAGCAATACCGCCATGGAAACTTTCTATATGATTCCTGTTTAGAAAAACGGTCATCGCAGGTCCAACCTCAAATCATGCTACTGACATTCAACTCAACTTTAGTCACGTCCGTGAATCTGGCCCTCCTGCTGTTTAAAAATTATATTCAATATATTCTTTCACCCTATAGTCCCGACATCACCGTAATTTTTCAGGAGTAACCTTTGTATGCGAAAGCATGTCAAGCTTAAGCTTCAGAGGCCAAGACTGCCTTATGTGTTTCGTGGAAAAAATGTATTTCAAATAAAACCATCCACCATTTAGCAAAATATAAACTGTTTCAAGCAGTTGCGAAATCAATAGTTTTATACTCGGCCCAAGTTTGGACGTGGAAAAATCTCTCCGTTACTTCTTAAAACGCGCTTTTGCTCTTCCTTCATCTACACCAAATTACCTGCTGCACATTGAAACGGGACTGCCACCTATGTTTGTTGACTCTCTTAAAATCCACTTTGACTACATCCTCAAGATACTGCAAATGAACCCCTCACGTTTAGTCAACAGGATCCTAAAATTTATAATTTCAAACCAACTCAACTGTGTGAAAACCTGGAAAAACCTTTTTAATTCTCTGGGTTATTCTATGAATCTAAATATAGAAGACTTGATAATTTTCAAAAAACAACTCTATTTACTGGTCTCTAAATTGGACTCAAAATTTCGGAAGGACTTCATCACTCAGGCCAAAGCATCCCAATATAGGGAATATTGTAGTAGATTAGAGTTCGATCTGGGAGAACTTAATTATTTTAACGATAAGCATCCTACCGAAATGATCGCAATGATACTAAGAGCACTGATACTTGCTTTGAATTTTGTTCCGCACAGGCCTCGCCAAAGAGAAAATATCGCGGATTTCATAGGGTCTTGCCCCATTCTAAGAGAAACTTGTCGGAACATTTTCGGAAGAAGCAAATTGGAAGTTGAAGAAGTTTTACAAATTCTAAACGGTATGGTGGGGTGGGAGAAGCTCTACAAATTTATTAGACTAGCTTTGGGATATAGAAATAAAATTTTAACAGAAAGTTTTTGTCCACTTTATTTTTCTTTTTGTTTTGTTAAGTTTGACTTACTTTTTTTTTCTTTTTCTCATTTTCGCTCCTTCCTTTTTCTATTTTTTAAATTACTATAATCATTCTTTTCAATTCATAATCTGTTAATCTGACCAACGGTTTGTAAACCAGGACCAAACAAAAAGGCTAGTAAATGTACTTTTGTAAACTGAGTTTAATCCAATAAAGTCTATTCTACTACTATTCTCGAGTTCCTCAAAGTATATACCTGAGCTTTGATTGATTGGGGTATAGACAACCGTGCTCGAGGTTAGGGCAGAAATAAGCGAAAATAGTACTAGGTACATGGTATGTAATTTAACGCAAAGGGAAAGACTAATTGTGAAAGAGAGAATAGATCAACGTTGGATCAAAAGTGTCTGGTGTGAGGTGTGTTTTGTGTACTACATATATTTTATATTTATTTATTAGATAATAAAAACCTAATTTTATTTATCAAATTTTAAGGATGGTATTTGGGTGCCATACTTAAACTGGTTTTATGGTCGTTGTCAAAATACAAACAATAAAAAGGAATGCCATAAATTTTGCTTTATATTTAATTTAAAAATGTTAAACGGTAGTTTTCCATATTCCAAAAATGGATTATTATGATTCCGCTTATCCAAATTAACCCATTTTTTGCCCTTGCAAGAATTGTTTATTTGACATAACACATAACCCTTTCAGGTATATCACAGGTAGCCACACACATTCTTTTATTTTAACACGCCCTTAATTATCCTTTAGCGGAATTGGATGTCATAAACTTTGATTACTTATAAGTATTAAAAATTGTACCTGTAATATAACCATAAAGACACAATATGGATATAAATATTCACAAAAGCGCACACTGAGAGCAGTTTAAAATTATCCTTTGAGGACTACGTTTCAAAAGTAAAATCACACAAACTAAATATTAAAATGACTGGCGGAAGTAAATCAGTTACGTACCGCGTATTCCTTTACCGAGAAGCATTGCGGCATTCACAAACAAACAGATTGGGGTTGTACAAAGCCAAATAAATGCTCACCACGGATCTCGTAGAAACTACATTGGACAATATTGACAACTATAGTGAAGAGGAGTGCGGCTATTTAATGTACAGTATAGGCTACAAGGAAGAGCTGCGGAAGAAAATCACCGGGAAATCTGAAGGCGACGATGAAGACGAGGACATTTGCGATGAAGAGGAGCAGTAGATGGTGAAATTATGTTCAATTTTTAATAACTTTTACTTTCGAATGTGATATTTTGTATATCCTAACGAATAAAGTATTTGGAATATTTCCTTTAGGAAAAAAATTATGTTATTTAATTTCCTCGGGCCTTGCCGGACCTTCACACAAAAAACTGTAGGTCACAATGGTTAATTTTTTATGGAAAATTTCGCCATTGTGAGCTCGTGAAATCTAACCAGGACACTAAATATTATTATTAGTTCCAAAAAGATGGGAGATGGGTGTATGGGATAAGCATTCCATTAATAATCTTGATCAGGAGTTCAGATTATGCTTCCGTGTATGAAATTTTTGTATAATGTTTTTGAAAAGCAGGACTTGTAGTGGCACTGTTTTTTTTCAAACTTTCTGACTCGCCTGCGCCACGTAGACCTAAAAATTCTATTGTGCCATAGGGGCAGAATATTGTAGAGTCTCTCTACTTTCCTAGCAGATGATTTCTTCATCTCTACGGGGCTCAGGAACTCCCTGTAGAATATAGTTCTTCTGATTCCGCATAAGGCTGGACACTCATATATTATGTGTTCAGCAGTTTCGTCCTCTTCAAGGAACAAACGACAAAGTGAAGAGTCGACTAAATTTATTTTATTTAAGTTAGGTTTTTAATATCATATCTATGTAATTAGGTTTAAAATTTTGTTGGCATCTTTTCTGAAAAGCTGTATAGCACTCTTGGCCTGTCTTAGAGCTGTGATATTTTCCCAATATGAAATACATTTTGTACGTTCCCATCTTTTGATGGCGAAATTTATAGACGATTTGGGAGTATAGCAGAAGGGTTCAGGGCCTGTGAAGGGGGTTTCAGAGCCCGTTCTAGCTAGTTCGTCGGCTTTCTCGTTTCCCTCAAAACCCTCATGGCCAGGAATCTACCATAATATTATTTTATTCTTAAGGCCAAGCGTTTGAAGTTCGTCGAAACAGTTTAGTACTGATTTGTAGTCAATGATAGGCGAGCTGAGAGCGATTAGAACTGCTTGAGTGTCAGTCAATATATACCAATGTAATCAGCCTGGAACACGCTTGGGCTAAGCCCCATTGGTATTGAGACATTTTGGTTAGGTCCGTCGAAACCAGCTCCCACTCCTGTTTCCATCTTGGAGCCGTCTGTATACAACTTTATGCCAATTTGGCCATGCTCCTCGACTAGGGATTTCCGTAGTGAACCGTCGCATAAAGTTATTGGAAGGCGGTCTGTTATCGCGCAGATCATTTCAAGTACTGGAATTTCAGAGAACAAATCAAATAGATCAGGATTAATTTTTTTATTTGGATCAAACTTGCCGAAGAGCGAATTGCCACTTTATTTATGTATATGTGGAGAGGTGTTAGTCCTACGGCTTCTATAGCCGTAGCAGTACAGGAACGCATGGTTCCTGATATACCGAGATATGCAAGTCGTTGTACCTTTTTAAATTTTGGCAATGGGTATCTCTTGTTCTATTTTTGACCACCATACTAAAGAAGCGTACGTTATGACGGGCCTGATCATCATTGTGTATATCCATTGATTATCGTGGGAGAGATTCCCCATGTTTTACATGCGACTTCTTGCCCATACAGCGTTTGTTGCTTTAGTTATTTTGTTATTTGGGATTAGGCCCAGGTATTTGACTTCGTTGGAGTACTCAATGCACCGCCTTCCTAATTTTATATTTTCATTCCAAAAAATCCGTTCATTATTCCAGGGTTTCACAATAACCTAATCTAAAGTATGTTCTGAGCTTACAACTTTACAACTCTAACATTTAAGCTTTTGCAAATATGTATACGGGCTCAATCTTAATTTTGTAACGATTTTTTTGAGTTGTTTGGCATAATAATTCCTAAATTGCAGTGGTAAAGCAAAGTCTGAAAGAAAAAGTGACACTGCATTCAAAATTATGTGCAGGAGATTGTCCCTTCTTACAGCAAGGGAGAATTTCGTCGCCACTTTCGTATGCAAAAATCTTAGTGGACGATTTGAACAATGTGAAGTCAATCCGCAATACTAATAATTATGTTATTGTGGTTAAGAAGAGTCCCTCCAGGTCGTAGTAAGTAATCTTCCATTCGTTGCTGTACAAGTTTATATTCTCGAGTTCCTCAAAGCTGAGCTTTGATTGATCGGGCTATAGACAACCGTGCCCGAGGTTAGGGCGAAAATAGTACTAGGAGATCCATGGTCTGTAATTTAACGCAAACGGAAAGACTAATTGTGAAAGAGAGAATAGATCAACGTTGGACCATAAGTGTCTGGTGTGAGGTGTGTTTTGTGAGGAAGAAAAAACGTTTTCTTTATTTTTTTTTTAATATATATATTTATTTTTTAAATACTAAAAATCTAATTTTGTTTATCAAAGAATTTTTCTTCGTTTTCCCACATGATCAGCGCTTCTATGTGGTCATCGTAGTCGAAGAAGTCGTTTGAATTGTCTTCGAATCTACGGATATGGGTATCAGGTTCCCATACTAGGGTGTCTGCAGAACCGTTTGAAATTTGGTCATCGTCGGGGATGGTCATTCTTAAAGGGTTGTTCCAACGTGAGATTAGCTGGCGTTTCAATATATATGTTGGGGAGCAGTCCAAGATGAAATTTTCTTCCCGTAGTCCGAATCCAACTCGATCTCCAAACGCTAGCTTACGTGATTTCGAACCCTTGATTCTTTTGCCATTTAGGAAGGTGTCAAAGAATGGTCCGTTCGTTAGAGTCACACATTTTTCGTCTACGCTTATCTCGATAGTCGCGTGAGTGTGTGAAACAAATCCTGAGGGGATAGCCAATCGGTTTGGGTCGGTTGAAGACGAGTGAATGTTGGTTTGGTACGAATTACCAATTATGGTTGACCCGATCCGAAGAGGAATTTCAAATCCAGATACTATGTTAAATAGTAGCCAGCTGGAGTTGGGGATGTAATTGATGATTTCGGTTTCCATTATCTTATTTGAAGTTATTCTGCTGCTGTTGTATAGCAATTCCTAGCTTTTTTTTAAATGAATTCGTTCTACTTTTCGATAGAATATTTCGCGGCCACTGGTTTTTCAAAACTGATCCTCCAAGTGAAATGCTCACGCTTTTATGCAGGCAACTACAAGCATATCCTTTGTTGAAGATCACTCAGAGCCTCAGTCACAAATTTTTTATGACGTCAAGTTATATGCATTTACCTAAGGATGAAGTGAGACAGGAGTAGTTCTGCAAACTATATTCGAATGCATGTATTTGTTTTGCAATAATTGGGACAGTTTTTATCAGGGTAGGGACTCAGAGCCTCAGTCATAAATTTTTTATGACGTCAAGTTATATGCATTTACATAAGGATGAAGTGAGACAGGAGTAGTTCTGCAAACTATATTCGAATGCATGTATTTGTTTTGCAATAATTGGGACAGTTTTTATCAGGGTAGGGAAAGGGGTAACTGTACCCTTGTATACCTGACGGTCACAATAACTCATAATCTCATTAAATTTCTGAGTATGACTTCTTTCTCTGCCTCTGTGCTCACGCTTTTATGCAGGCAACTACAAGCATATCCTTTGTTGAAGATCACTCAGAGCCTCAGTCATAAATTTTTTATGACGTCAAGTTATATGCATTTACATAAGGATGAAGTGAGACAGGAGTAGTTCTGCAAACTATATTCGAATGCATGTATTTGTTTTGCAATAATTGGGACAGTTTTTATCAGAGTAGGGAAAGTGCTAACTGTACCCTTGTATACCTGACGGTCACAATAACTCATAATCTCATTAAATTTCTGAGTATGACTTCTTTCTCTGCCTCTGTGCTCACGCTTTTATGCAGGCAACTACAAGCATATCCTTTGTTGAAGATCACTCAGAGCCTCAGTCATAAATTTTTTATGACGTCAAGTTATATGCATTTACATAAGGATGAAGTGAGACAGGAGTAGTTCTGCAAACTATATTCGAATGCATGTATTTGTTTTGCAATAATTGGGACAGTTTTTATCAGGGTAGGGAAAGGGGTAACTGTACCCTTGTATACCTGACGGTCACAATAACTCATAATCTCATTAAATTTCTGAGTATGACTTCTTTCTCTGCCTCTCTGCTCACGCTTTTATGCAGGCAACTACAAGCATATCCTTTGTTGAAGATCACTCAGAGCCTCAGTCATAAATTTTTTATGACGTCAAGTTATATGCATTTACCTAAGGATGAAGTGAGACAGGAGTAGTTCTGCAAACTATATTCGAATGCATGTATTTGTTTTGCAATAATTGGGACAGTTTTTATCAGAGTAGGGACTCAGAGCCTCAGTCATAAATTTTTTATGACGTCAAGTTATATGCATTTACATAAGGATGAAGTGAGACAGGAGTAGTTCTGCAAACTACATTCGAATGCATGTATTTGTTTTGCAATAATTGGGACAGTTTTTATCAGAGTAGGGAAAGTGCTAACTGTACCCTTGTATACCTGACGGTCACAATAACTCATAGTCTCATTAAATTTCTGAGTATGACTTCTTTCTCTGCCTTTGTGCTCACGCTTTTATGCAGGCAACTACAAGCATATCCTTTGTTGAAGATCACTCAGAGCCTCAGTCATAAATTTTTTATGACGTCAAGTTATATGCATTTACCTAAGGATGAAGTGAGACAGGAGTAGTTCTGCAAACTATATTCGAATGCATGTATTTGTTTTGCAATAATTGGGACAGTTTTTATCAGAGTAGGGACTCAGAGCCTCAGTCATAAATTTTTTATGACGTCAAGTTATATGCATTTACCTAAGGATGAAGTGAGACAGGAGTAGTTCTGCAAACTATATTCGAACGCATGTATTTGTTTTGCAATAATTGGGACAGTTTTTATCAGGGTAGGGAAAGGGGTAACTGTACCCTTGTATACCTGACGGTCACAATAACTCATAGTCTCATTAAATTTCTGAGTATGACTTCTTTCTCTGCCTCTGTGCTCACGCTTTTATGCAGGCAACTACAAGCATATCCTTTGTTGAAGATCACTCAGAGCCTCAGTCATAAATTTTTTATGACGTCAAGTTATATGCATTTACATAAGGATGAAGTGAGACAGGAGTAGTTCTGCAAACTATATTCGAATGCATGTATTTGTTTTACAATAATTGGGACAGTTTTTATCAGAGTAGGGAAAGGGGTAACTGTACCCTTGTATACCTGTCGCTCACAATTACTTACAATAGGTAGGTAGCGTCCTTTTCATCTATTTTTCGTATGCTCTCTTTCTAATGACTCCTTGAATAATCAAATTCTGTTCTGTACTGTTTAAAGCTCTGGATATATTTTAAAAAATAACTTGCTTTCTGAAATTTCTGTCGTTCTCCTTGGAGAAAAGCAATACCGCCATGGAAACTTTCTATATGATTCCTGTTTAGAAAAACGGTCATCGCAGGTCCAACATCAAATCATGCTACTGACATTCAACTCAACTTTAGTCACGTCCGTGAATCTGGCCCTCCTGCTGTTTAAAAATTATATTCAATATATTCTTTCACCCTATAGTCCCGACATCACCGTAATTTTTCAGGCGTGCTATATGCACATAGGTTATGTCACATTTGGTGTGAAATCTCTCATTACGGGCAAATGTACGACATTTTTACTAGGTATACAAAAAGTTTCAAAATTTTCAAGCATCAATGCAGAAAATATGTTAATAAGTTGGAACCTGTCAGTCAACCTCAATAAATCAAATATAATTATCTTCAGAAAAGGACATGGGAGATACGCGAGTAATGAAAAGTGAAACTATCAAGGTCGAGAGGTAAAAGTGGTGAAGGAATTCAAATACCTGGGCGTGTTAATTTCGAGTAACCTTTGTATGCGAAAGCATGTCAAGCTTAAGCTTCAGAGGCCAAGACTGCCTTATGTGTTTCGTGGAAAAAATGTATTTCAAATAAAACCATCCACCATTTAGCAAAATATAAACTGTTTCAAGCAGTTGCGAAATCAATAGTGTTATACTCGGCCCAAGTTTGGGGCTACAATGAGTATGAGGACGTGGAAAAATCTCTCCGTTACTTCTTAAAACGCGCTTTTGCTCTTCCTTCATCTACACCAAATTACCTGCTGCACATTGAAACGGGACTGCCACCTATGTTTGTTGACTCTCTTAAAATCCACTTTGACTACATCCTCAAGATACTGCAAATGAACCCCTCACGTTTAGTCAACAGGATCCTAAAATTTATAATTTCAAACCAACTCAACTGTGTGAAAACCTGGAAAAACCTTTTTAATTCTCTGGGTTATTCTATGAATCTAAATATAGAAGACTTGATAATTTTCAAAAAACAACTCTATTTACTGGTCTCTAAATTGGACTCAAAATTTCGGAAGGACTTCATCACTCAGGCCAAAGCATCCCAATATAGGGAATATTGTAGTAGATTAGAGTTCGATCTGGGAGAACTTAATTATTTTAACGATAAGCATCCTACCGAAATGATCGCAATGATACTAAGAGCACTGATACTTGCTTTGAATTTTGTTCCGCACAGGCCTCGCCAAAGAGAAAATATCGCGGATTTCATAGGGTCTTGCCCCATTCTAAGAGAAACTTGTCGGAACATTTTCGGAAGAAGCAAATTGGAAGTTGAAGAAGTTTTACAAATTCTAAACGGTATGGTGGGGTGGGAGAAGCTCTACAAATTTATTAGACTAGCTTTGGGATATAGAAATAAAATTTTAACAGAAAGTTTTTGTCCACTTTATTTTTCTTTTTGTTTTGTTAAGTAGTTTGACTTACTTTTTTTTTCTTTTTCTCATTTTCGCTCCTTCCTTTTTCTATTTTTTAAATTACTATAATCATTCTTTTCAATTCATAATCTGTTAATCTGACCAACGGTTTGTAAACCAGGACCAAACAAAAAGACTAGTAAATGTACTTTTGTAAACTGAGTTTTATTTATTTATATATATATATTTTATTATGTTATTTAATTTCCTCGGGCCTTGCCGGACCTTCACACAAAAAACTGTAGATTAATTTTTTATGGAAAATTTCGCCATTGTGAGCTCGTGAAATCTAACCAGGACACTAAATATTATTATTAGTTCCAAAAAGATGGGAGATGGGTGTATGGGATAAGCATTCCATTAATAATCTTGATCAGGAGTTCAGATTATGCTTCCGTGTATGAAATTTTTGTATAATGTTTTTGAAAAGCAGGACTTGTAGTGGCACTGTTTTTTTTCAAACTTTCTGACTCGCCTGCGCCACGTAGACCTAAAAATTCTATTGTGCCATAGGGGCAGAATATTGTAGAGTCTCTCTACTTTCCTAGCAGATGATTTCTTCATCTCTACGGGGCTCAGGAACTCCCTGTAGAATATAGTTCTTCTGATTCCGCATAAGGCTGGACACTCATATATTATGTGTTCAGCAGTTTCGTCCTCTTCAAGGCACAAACGACAAAGTGAAGAGTCGACTAAATTTATTTTATTTAAGTTAGGTTTTTAATATCATATCTATGTAATTAGGTTTAAAATTTTGTTGGCATCTTTTCTGAAAAGCTGTATAGCACTCTTGGCCTGTCTTAGAGCTGTGATATTTTCCCAATATGAAATACATTTTGTACGTTCCCATCTTTTGATGGCGAAATTTATAGACGATTTGGGAGTATAGCAGAAGGGTTCAGGGCCTGTGAAGGGGGTTTCAGAGCCCGTTCTAGCTAGTTCGTCGGCTTTCTCGTTTCCCTCAAAACCCTCATGGCCAGGAATCTACCATAATATTATTTTATTCTTAAGGCCAAGCGTTTGAAGTTCGTCGAAACAGTTTAGTACTGATTTGTAGTCAATGATAGGCGAGCTGAGAGCGATTAGAACTGCTTGAGTGTCAGTCAATATATACCAATGTCATCAGCCTGGAACACGCTTGGGCTAAGCCCCATTGGTATTGAGACATTTTGGTTAGGTCCGTCGAAACCAGCTCCCACTCCTGTTTCCATCTTGGAGCCGTCTGTATACAACTTTATGCCAATTTGGCCATGCTCCTCGACTAGGGATTTCCGTAGTGAACCGTCGCATAAAGTTATTGGAAGGCGGTCTGTTATCGGGCAGATCATTTCAAGTACTGGAATTTCAGAGAACAAATCAAATAGATCAGGATTATTTTTTTTATTTGGATCAAACTTGCCGAAGAGCGAATTGCCACTTTATTTATGTATATGTGGAGAGGTGTTAGTCCTACGGCTTCTATAGCCGTAGCAGTACAGGAACGCATGGTTCCTGATATACCGAGATATGCAAGTCGTTGTACCTTTTTAAATTTTGGCAATGGGTATCTCTTGTTTTATTTTTGACCACCATACTAAAGAAGCGTACGTTATGACGGGCCTGATCATCATTGTGTATATCCATTGATTATCGTGGGAGAGATTCCCCATGTTTTACATGCGACTTCTTGCCCATACAGCGTTTGTTGCTTTAGTTATTTTGTTATTTGGGATTAGGCCCAGGTATTTGACTTCGTTGGAGTACTCAATGCACCGCCTTCCTAGTTTTATATTTTCATTCCAAAAAATCCGTTCATTATTCCAGGGTTTCACAATAACCTAATCTAAAGTACGTTCTGAGCTTACAACTTTACAACTCTAACATTTAAGCTTTTGCAAATATGTATACGGGCTCAATCTTAATTTTGTAACGATTTTTTTGAGTTGTTTGGCATAATAATTCCTAAATTGCAGTGGTAAAGCAAAGTCTGAAAGAAAAAGTGACACTGCATTCAAAATTATGTGCAGGAGATTGTCCCTTCTTACAGCAAGGGAGAATTTCGTCGCCACTTTCGTATGCAAAAATCTTAGTGGAAGATTTGAACAATGTGAAGTCAATCCGCAATACTAATAATTGTGTTATTGTGGTTAAGAAGAGTCCCTCCAGGTCGTAGTAAGTAATCTTCCATTCGTTGCTGTACAAGTTTATATTCTCGAGTTCCTCAAGGCTGAGCTTTGATTGATCGGGGTATAGACAACCGTGCCCGAGGTTAGGGCGAAAATAGTACTAGGAGATCCATGGTCTGTAATTTAACGCAAACGGAAAGACTAATTGTGAAAGAGAGAATAGATCAACGTTGGACCATAAGTGTCTGGTGTGAGGTGTGTTTTGTGAGGAAGAAAAAACGTTTTCTTTATTTTTTTTTTAATATATATATTTATTTTTTAAATACTAAAAATCTAATTTTGTTTATCAAAGAATTTTTCTTCGTTTTCCCACATGATCAGCGCTTCTATGTGGTCATCGTAGTCGAAGAAGTCGTTTGAATTGTCTTCGAATCTACGGATATGGGTATCAGGTTCCCATACTAGGGTGTCTGCAGAACCGTTTGAAATTTGGTCATCGTCGGGGATGGTCATTCTTAAAGGGTTGTTCCAACGTGAGATTAGCTGGCGTTTCAATATATATGTTGGGGAGCAGTCCAAGATGAAATTTTCTTCCCGTAGTCCGAATCCAACTCGATCTCCAAACGCTAACTTACGTGATTTCGAACCCTTGATTCTTTTGCCATTTAGGAAGGTGTCAAAGAATGGTCCGTTCGTTAGAGTCACACATTTTTCGTCTACGCTTATCTCGATAGTCGCGTGAGTGTGTGAAACAAATCCTGAGGGGATAGCCAATCGGTTTGGGTCGGTTGAAGACGAGTGAATGTTGGTTTGGTACGAATTACCAATTATGGTTGACCCGATCCGAAGAGGAATTTCAAATCCAGATACTATGTTAAATAGTAGCCAGCTGGAGTTTGGGATGTAATTAATGATTTCGGTTTCCATTATCTTATTTGAAGTTATTCTGCTGCTGTTGTATAGCAATTCCTAGCTTTTTTTTAAATGAATTCGTTCTACTTTTCGATAGAATATTTCGCGGCCACTGGTTTTTCAAAACTGATCCTCCAAGTGAAATGCTCACGCTTTTATGCAGGCAACTACAAGCATATCCTTTGTTGAAGATCACTCAGAGCCTCAGTCACAAATTTTTTATGACGTCAAGTTATATGCATTTACATAAGGATGAAGTGAGACAGGAGTAGTTCTGCAAACTATATTCGAATGCATGTATTTGTTTTACAATAATTGGGACAGTTTTTATCAGAGTAGGGAAAGGGGTAACTGTACCCTTGTATACCTGACGGTCACAATAACTCATAATCTCATTAAATTTCTGAGTATGACTTCTTTCTCTGCCTCTGTGCTCACGCTTTTATGCAGGCAACTACAAGCATATCCTTTGTTGAAGATCACTCAGAGCCTCAGTCATAAATTTTTTATGACGTCAAGTTATATGCATTTACATAAGGATGAAGTGAGACAGGAGTAGTTCTGCAAACTATATTCGAATGCATGTATTTGTTTTGCAATAATTGGGACAGTTTTTATCAGGGTAGGGAAAGGGGTAACTGTACCCTTGTATACCTGACGGTCACAATAACTCATAATCTCATTAAATTTCTGAGTATGACTTCTTTCTCTGCCTTTGTGCTCACGCTTTTATGCAGGCAACTACAAGCATATCCTTTGTTGAAGATCACTCAGAGCCTCAGTCATAAATTTTTTATGACGTCAAGTTATATGCATTTACATAAGGATGAAGTGAGACAGGAGTAGTTCTGCAAACTATATTCGAACGCATGTATTTGTTTTGCAATATTTGGGACAGTTTTTATCAGAGTAGGGAAAGGGGTAACTGTACCCTTGTATACCTGACGGTCACAATAACTCATAATCTCATTAAATTTCTGAGTATGACTTCTTTCTCTGCCTTTGTGCTCACGCTTTTATGCAGGCAACTACAAGCATATCCTTTGTTGAAGATCACTCAGAGCCTCAGTTATAAATTTTTTATGACGTCAAGTTATATGCATTTACATAAGGATGAAGTGAGACAAGTGTAGTTCTGCAAACTATATTCGAACGCATGTATTTGTTTTGCAATATTTGGGACAGTTTTTATCAGAGTAGGGAAAGTGCTAACTGTACCCTTGTATACCTGACGGTCACAATAACTCATAGTCTCATTAAATTTCTGAGTATGACTTCTTTCTCTGCCTTTGTGCTCACGCTTTTATGCAGGCAACTACAAGCATATCCTTTGTTGAAGATCACTCAGAGCCTCAGTCATAAATTTTTTATGACGTCAAGTTATATGCATTTACCTAAGGATGAAGTGAGACAAGTGTAGTTCTGCAAACTATATTCGAACGCATGTATTTGTTTTGCAATATTTGGGACAGTTTTTATCAGATTAGGGACTCAGAGCCTCAGTCATAAATTTTTTATGACGTCAAGTTATATGCATTTACATAAGGATGAAGTGAGACAGGAGTAGTTCTGCAAACTATATTCGAATGCATGTATTTGTTTTGCAATAATTGGGACAGTTTTTATCAGAGTAGGGAAAGTGCTAACTGTTCCCTTGTATACCTGACGGTCACAATAACTCATAGTCTCATTAAATTTCTGAGTATGACTTCTTTCTCTGCCTTTGTGCTCACGCTTTTATGCAGGCAACTACAAGCATATCCTTTGTTGAAAATCACTCTGAGCCTCAGTCATAAATTTTTTATGACGTCAAGTTATATGCATTTACCTATGTATGACTTCTTTCTCTGCCTTTGTGCTCACGCTTTTATGCAGGCAACTACAAGCATATCCTTTGTTGAAGATCACTCAGAGCCTCAGTTATAAATTTTTTATGACGTCAAGTTATATGCATTTACATAAGGATGAAGTGAGACAAGTGTAGTTCTGCAAACTATATTCGAACGCATGTATTTGTTTTGCAATATTTGGGACAGTTTTTATCAGATTAGGGACTCAGAGCCTCAGTCATAAATTTTTTATGACGTCAAGTTATATGCATTTACATAAGGATGAAGTGAGACAGGAGTAGTTCTGCAAACTATATTCGAATGCATGTATTTGTTTTACAATAATTGGGACAGTTTTTATCAGAGTAGGGAAAGGGGTAACTGTACCCTTGCATACCTGTCGCTCACAATTACTTACAATAGGTAGGTAGCGTCCTTTTCATCTATTTTTCGTATGCTCTCTTTCTAATGACTCCTTGAATAATCAAATTCTGTTCTGTACTGTTTAAAGCTCTGGATATATTTTAAAAAATAACTTGCTTTCTGAAATTTCTATCGTTCTCCTTGGAGAAAAGCAATACCGCCATGGAAACTTTCTATATGATTCCTGTTTAGAAAAACGGTCATCGCAGGTCCAACCTCAAATCATGCTACTGACATTCAACTCAACTTTAGTCACGTCCGTGAATCTGGCCCTCCTGCTGTTTAAAAATTATATTCAATATATTCTTTCACCCTATAGTCCCGACATCACCGTAATTTTTCAGGAGTAACCTTTGTATGCGAAAGCATGTCAAGCTTAAGCTTCAGAGGCCAAGACTGCCTTATGTGTTTCGTGGAAAAAATGTATTTCAAATAAAACCATCCACCATTTAGCAAAATATAAACTGTTTCAAGCAGTTGCGAAATCAATAGTGTTATACTCGGCCCAAGTTTGGGGCTACAATGAGTATGAGGATGTGGAAAAATCTCTCCGTTACTTCTTAAAACGCGCTTTTGCTCTTCCTTCATCTACACCAAATTACCTGCTGCACATTGAAACGGGACTGCCACCTATGTTTGTTGACTCTCTTAAAATCCACTTTGACTACATCCTCAAGATACTGCAAATGAACCCTTCACGTTTAGTCAACAGGATCCTAAAATTTATAATTTCAAACCAACTCAACTGTGTGAAAACCTGGAAAAACCTTTTTAATTCTCTGGGTTATTCTATGAATCTAAATATAGAAGACTTGATAATTTTCAAAAAACAACTCTATTTACTGGTCTCTAAATTGGACTCAAAATTTCGGAAGGACTTCATCACTCAGGCCAAAGCATCCCAATATAGGGAATATTGTAGTAGATTAGAGTTCGATCTGGGAGAACTTAATTATTTTAACGATAAGCATCCTACCGAAATGATCGCAATGATACTAAGAGCACTGATACTTGCTTTGAATTTTGTTCCGCACAGGCCTCGCCAAAGAGAAAATATCGCGGATTTCATAGGGTCTTGCCCCATTCTAAGAGAAACTTGTCGGAACATTTTCGGAAGAAGCAAATTGGAAGTTGAAGAAGTTTTACAAATTCTAAACGGTATGGTGGGGTGGGAGAAGCTCTACAAATTTATTAGACTAGCTTTGGGATATAGAAATAAAATTTTAACAGAAAGTTTTTGTCCACTTTATTTTTCTTTTTGTTTTGTTAAGTAGTTTGACTTACTTTTTTTTTCTTTTTCTCATTTTCGCTCCTTCCTTTTTCTATTTTTTAAATTACTATAATCATTCTTTTCAATTCATAATCTGTTAATCTGACCAACGGTTTGTAAACCAGGACCAAACAAAAAGACTAGTAAATGTACTTTTGTAAACTGAGTTTTATTTATTTATATATATATATTTTATTATGTTATTTAATTTCCTCGGGCCTTGCCGGACCTTCACACAAAAAACTGTAGATTAATTTTTTATGGAAAATTTCGCCATTGTGAGCTCGTGAAATCTAACCAGGACACTAAATATTATTATTAGTTCCAAAAAGATGGGAGATGGGTGTATGGGATAAGCATTCCATTAATAATCTTGATCAGGAGTTCAGATTATGCTTCCGTGTATGAAATTTTTGTATAATGTTTTTGAAAAGCAGGACTTGTAGTGGCACTGTTTTTTTTTAAACTTTCTGACTCGCCTGCGCCACGTAGACCTAAAAATTCTATTGTGCCATAGGGGCAGAATATTGTAGAGTCTCTCTACTTTCCTAGCAGATGATTTCTTCATCTCTACGGGGCTCAGGAACTCCCTGTAGAATATAGTTCTTCTGATTCCGCATAAGGCTGGACACTCATATATTATGTGTTCAGCAGTTTCGTCCTCTTCAAGGCACAAACGACAAAGTGAAGAGTCGACTAAATTTATTTTATTTAAGTTAGGTTTTTAATATCATATCTATGTAATTAGGTTTAAAATTTTGTTGGCATCTTTTCTGAAAAGCTGTATAGCACTCTTGGCCTGTCTTAGAGCTGTGATATTTTCCCAATATGAAATACATTTTGTACGTTCCCATCTTTTGATGGCGAAATTTATAGACGATTTGGGAGTATAGCAGAAGGGTTCAGGGCCTGTGAAGGGGGTTTCAGAGCCCGTTCTAGCTAGTTCGTCGGCTTTCTCGTTTCCCTCAAAACCCTCATGGCCAGGAATCTACCATAATATTATTTTATTCTTAAGGCCAAGCGTTTGAAGTTCGTCGAAACAGTTTAGTACTGATTTGTAGTCAATGATAGGCGAGCTGAGAGCGATTAGAACTGCTTGAGTGTCAGTCAATATATACCAATGTCATCAGCCTGGAACACGCTTGGGCTAAGCCCCATTGGTATTGAGACATTTTGGTTAGGTCCGTCGAAACCAGCTCCCACTCCTGTTTCCATCTTGGAGCCGTCTGTATACAACTTTATGCCAATTTGGCCATGCTCCTCGACTAGGGATTTCCGTAGTGAACCGTCGCATAAAGTTATTGGAAGGCGGTCTGTTATCGCGCAGATCATTTCAAGTACTGGAATTTCAGAGAACAAATCAAATAGATCAGGATTAATTTTTTTATTTGGATCAAACTTGCCGAAGAGCGAATTGCCACTTTATTTATGTATATGTGGAGAGGTGTTAGTCCTACGGCTTCTATAGCCGTAGCAGTACAGGAACGCATGGTTCCTGATATACCGAGATATGCAAGTCGTTGTACCTTTTTAAATTTTGGCAATGGGTATCTCTTGTTTTATTTTTGACCACCATACTAAAGAAGCGTACGTTATGACGGGCCTGATCATCATTGTGTATATCCATTGATTATCGTGGGAGAGATTCCCCATGTTTTACATGCGACTTCTTGCCCATACAGCGTTTGTTGCTTTAGTTATTTTGTTATTTGGGATTAGGCCCAGGTATTTGACTTCGTTGGAGTACTCAATGCACCGCCTTCCTAGTTTTATATTTTCATTCCAAAAAATCCGTTCATTATTCCAGGGTTTCACAATAACCTAATCTAAAGTATGTTCTGAGCTTACAACTTTACAACTCTAACATTTAAGCTTTTGCAAATATGTATACGGGCTCAATCTTAATTTTGTAACGATTTTTTTGAGTTGTTTGGCATAATAATTCCTAAATTGCAGTGGTAAAGCAAAGTCTGAAAGAAAAAGTGACACTGCATTCAAAATTATGTGCAGGAGATTGCCCCTTCTTACAGCAAGGGAGAATTTCGTCGCCACTTTCGTATGCAAAAATCTTAGTGGACGATTTGAACAATGTGAAGTCAATCCGCAATACTAATAATTGTGTTATTGTGGTTAAGAAGAGTCCCTCCAGGTCGTAGTAAGTAATCTTCCATTCGTTGCTGTACAAGTTTATATTCTCGAGTTCCTCAAGGCTGAGCTTTGATTGATCGGGGTATAGACAACCGTGCCCGAGGTTAGGGCGAAAATAGTACTAGGAGATCCATGGTCTGTAATTTAACGCAAACGGAAAGACTAATTGTGAAAGAGAGAATAGATCAACGTTGGACCATAAGTGTCTGGTGTGAGGTGTGTTTTGTGAGGAAGAAAAAACGTTTTCTTTATTTTTTTTTTAATATATATATTTATTTTTTAAATACTATAAATCTAATTTTGTTTATCAAAGAATTGTTCTTCGTTTTCCCACATGATCAGCGCTTCTATGTGGTCATCGTAGTCGAAGAAGTCGTTTGAATTGTCTTCGAATCTACGGATATGGGTATCAGGTTCCCATACTAGGGTGTCTGCAGAACCGTTTGAAATTTGGTCATCGTCGGGGATGGTCATTCTTAAAGGGTTGTTCCAACGTGAGATTAGCTGGCGTTTCAATATATATGTTGGGGAGCAGTCCAAGATGAAATTTTCTTCCCGTAGTCCGAATCCAACTCGATCTCCAAACGCTAACTTACGTGATTTCGAACCCTTGATTCTTTTGCCATTTAGGAAGGTGTCAAAGAATGGTCCGTTCGTTAGAGTCACACATTTTTCGTCTACGCTTATCTCGATAGTCGCGTGAGTGTGTGAAACAAATCCTGAGGGGATAGCCAATCGGTTTGGGTCGGTTGAAGACGAGTGAATGTTGGTTTGGTACGAATTACCAATTATGGTTGACCCGATCCGAAGAGGAATTTCAAATCCAGATACTATGTTAAATAGTAGCCAGCTGGAGTTGGGGATGTAATTAATGATTTCGGTTTCCATTATCTTATTTGAAGTTATTCTGCTGCTGTTGTATAGCAATTCCTAGCTTTTTTTTAAATGAATTCGTTCTACTTTTCGATAGAATATTTCGCGGCCACTGGTTTTTCAAAACTGATCCTCCAAGTGAAATGCTCACGCTTTTATGCAGGCAACTACAAGCATATCCTTTGTTGAAGATCACTCAGAGCCTCAGTCATAAATTTTTTATGACGTCAAGTTATATGCATTTACCTAAGGATGAAGTGAGACAAGTGTAGTTCTGCAAACTATATTCGAACGCATGTATTTGTTTTGCAATAATTGGGACAGTTTTTATCAGGGTAGGGAAAGGGGTAACTGTACCCTTGTATACCTGGCGGTCACAATAACTCATAATCTCATTAAATTTCTGAGTATGACTTCTTTCTCTGCCTCTGTGCTCACGCTTTTATGCAGGCAACTACAAGCATATCCTTTGTTGAAGATCACTCAGAGCCTCAGTCATAAATTTTTTATGACGTCAAGTTATATGCATTTACATAAGGATGAAGTGAGACAGGAGTAGTTCTGCAAACTATATTCGAATGCATGTATTTGTTTTACAATAATTGGGACAGTTTTTATCAGAGTAGGGAAAGGGGTAACTGTACCCTTGTATACCTGTCGCTCACAATTACTTACAATAGGTAGGTAGCGTCCTTTTCATCTATTTTTCGTATGCTCTCTTTCTAATGACTCCTTGAATAATCAAATTCTGTTCTGTACTGTTTAAAGCTCTGGATATATTTTAAAAAATAACTTGCTTTCTGAAATTTCTATCGTTCTCCTTGGAGAAAAGCAATACCGCCATGGAAACTTTCTATATGATTCCTGTTTAGAAAAACGGTCATCGCAGGTCCAACCTCAAATCATGCTACTGACATTCAACTCAACTTTAGTCACGTCCGTGAATCTGGCCCTCCTGCTGTTTAAAAATTATATTCAATATATTCTTTCACCCTATAGTCCCGACATCACCGTAATTTTTCAGGAGTAACCTTTGTATGCGAAAGCATGTCAAGCTTAAGCTTCAGAGGCCAAGACTGCCTTATGTGTTTCGTGGAAAAAATGTATTTCAAATAAAACCATCCACCATTTAGCAAAATATAAACTGTTTCAAGCAGTTGCGAAATCAATAGTGTTATACTCGGCCCAAGTTTGGGGCTACAATGAGTATGAGGACGTGGAAAAATCTCTCCGTTACTTCTTAAAACGCGCTTTTGCTCTTCCTTCATCTACACCAAATTACCTGCTGCACATTGAAACGGGACTGCCACCTATGTTTGTTGACTCTCTTAAAATCCACTTTGACTACATCCTCAAGATACTGCAAATGAACCCCTCACGTTTAGTCAACAGGATCCTAAAATTTATAATTTCAAACCAACTCAACTGTGTGAAAACCTGGAAAAACCTTTTTAATTCTCTGGGTTATTCTATGAATCTAATTGATAATTGATAATTTTCAAAAAACAACTCTATTTACTGGTCTCTAAATTGGACTCAAAATTTCGGAAGGACTTCATCACTCAGGCCAAAGCATCCCAATATAGGGAATATTGTAGTAGATTAGAGTTCGATCTGGGAGAACTTAATTATTTTAACGATAAGCATCCTACCGAAATGATCGCAATGATACTAAGAGCACTGATACTTGCTTTGAATTTTGTTCCGCACAGGCCTCGCCAAAGAGAAAATATCGCGGATTTCATAGGGTCTTGCCCCATTCTAAGAGAAACTTGTCGGAACATTTTCGGAAGAAGCAAATTGGAAGTTGAAGAAGTTTTACAAATTCTAAACGGTATGGTGGGGTGGGAGAAGCTCTACAAATTTATCAGACTAGCTTTGGGATATAGAAATAAAATTTTAACAGAAAGTTTTTGTCCACTTTATTTTTCTTTTTGTTTTGTTAAGTAGTTTGACTTACTTTTTTTTTTCTTTTTCTCATTTTCGCTCCTTCCTTTTTCTATTTTTTAAATTACTATAATCATTCTTTTCAATTCATAATCTGTTAATCTGACCAACGGTTTGTAAACCAGGACCAAACAAAAAGACTAGTAAATGTACTTTTGTAAACTGAGTTTTATTTATTTATATATATATATTTTATTATGTTATTTAATTTCCTCGGGCCTTGCCGGACCTTCACACAAAAAACTGTAGATTAATTTTTTATGGAAAATTTCGCCATTGTGAGCTCGTGAAATCTAACCAGGACACTAAATATTATTATTAGTTCCAAAAAGATGGGAGATGGGTGTATGGGATAAGCATTCCATTAATAATCTTGATCAGGAGTTCAGATTATGCTTCCGTGTAAGAAATTTTTGTATAATGTTTTTGAAAAGCAGGACTTGTAGTGGCACTGTTTTTTTTTTTAACTTTCTGACTCGCCTGCGCCACGTAGACCTAAAAGTTCTATTGTGCCATAGGGGTCTCTCTACTTTCCTAGCAGATGATTTCTTCATCTCTTCGGGGCTCAGGAACTCCCTGTAGAATATAGTTCTTCTGATTCCGCATAAGGCTGGACACTCATATATTATGTGTTCAGCAGTTTCGTCCTCTTCAAGGCACAAACGACAAAGTGAAGAGTCGACTAAATTTATTTTATTTAAGTTAGGTTTTTAATATCATATCTCATTTTCATTTTTGGCGTAATTTCAGGAAGCACTTTTTATTATCTGGGCCACGCACCAGGTTTGTTTTTTTACTTTTGTAGTAAGAATTGAAAAGTATGTCAAAATGGCAGTGGTGGGGATAAATCCTCCCTCAAAGAGAGAAAAAAAGTTAGGGAACGCTTTTGGTGTAATGGTATTATAATTCCTAAATTGCAGTGGTAAAAAAAAGTCTTATAAAAATCTACTACATTTATGAATTCTCCGCTTAGCATTAATGCAAAATCGTGCATTTGTGAACTCTCTGCTTAGCACATTTTGCGCAATATTGCTTTTATGAAAAGACTCTATGTCTAAGTCTATGCTAGTAAAGCGAATTTTTGTGTCGTTTTTATGATCAGGGGACATATTCCGTTTAACAATAATCGTAGGGACGATATCGTTTTTGAAAATTTGATGAACATAAGAAGTTCCGTTCTGCCCGAATTTGTTTCACTATCGGCAGCCCGTAGGTCCATATTGGTTTTAGAATTTGCTTGTATAGCATTAACTTATTGTAATTGGACAGGGATGAGTATCTCCCAATAAGCCAATACATATTACTGTGTCGCATGTTCAACTCATCTTTTTTTTTCTTAACGTGCGCTTTCCAACGCAGTTTAGCGTCTAGAGTCATGCCTAGATATTTAGCTGTGTTAGAAAATTCTACTACATTGTTGTTAATGTAGACTGGAATGTGTGGTACGTTTTCATACGTAAAATTAATATGGACTGACTTAAGGTCATTTAATCTAATCTGCCATTTCTTAGTCCATTCTGAAATATTGTTTATTGCCGTCTGAAGCTTTTTAGTTGCTATTTCGACAGTTGCTCCCACAGCAAGGACGGCTGTGTCATCTGCAAAAGTAGCTATGGTGGTTTCTTCACTTGCAGGCAAATCGCTAGTGAAGAGTAGGTTAAAACTGGACCTAGCACACTCCCTTGCGGTACACCAGCTTTAATCTCTCTTAATGTTTAGCACTCTGTATCTTGCTTAATTCTGAAGAGTCGATCTGATATATAAGACTCCAGAATGGTCGAATACTGCTGCGGCAGTTGCTTTTGTAGTTTGTGTATCAGTCCTTTGTGACAGACTTTATCGAAAGCTTGTGCTATATCAATAAATACTGTAGAGCACACATTTTGCTCTTCAAATGCTTTTTCGATTTTATCTGTGATTCTATGCACCTGATCAATTGTAGAGTGCTTGTTTCTAAACCCAAATTGATGATTTGGAAGTAGCGACTGATGAAAATCAATAATTTTTTGCAGACGTTTTGCCAGCATTTTTTCGAATAGCTTGGACAACATTGGTAATATCGATATTGGGCGATATGAGGTTACTTCGCTAGGTGGTTTACCTGGTTTTGGTATCATTATTACCTCCGCGACCTTCCACATACTTGGCACACATCTTAATTTAAATGTAGCATTTATAATCTGCGCTAGTTTTGTTAAACCTTTTCGAGAAAATTGTTTTAAAATTTCCCTTTGATTAAATCGAACCCTGGGGCTTTTTTTATGTTTATGCCTTCTTTGATTTCTTTGGCAAGTTCTTTAGCTGTTACCGGCCCAATAGGTCTGTCTTCTTCGCACGTTTCTTCGTTTCCTTGATAATCTTTATCTTCATAAGGTTTGAAGACGTTCTCAAGGTACTCTGCAAAAGTATTTGCTTTTTCTTGACTGCTTTTTGCCCAATTACCTTCTCTGGTTTTTACTGGCAGAGTGTGAGCTATTGGCCTGTTCATTTTCTTTGTTGCCATCCAGAGCGAGTAGTCGTTTTTAAACGTTTTTAAAGACTCGTTATTAAATTCTCTTATAGATTTTCTGAGCTTATTATTTAAGTTGTTCAGTGTGGTTTTGTCGCTTGGCGCCTTTGTCTGTTGCCAGCGTTTTCTAGCTTTCCTCTTTTCTGTAATAATTTCACATATTTCACGAGGATAGGAGCTTTGTTTAATCTTGTTTGTTCTTTGGGGAGTTGCAGCCCATGCAGCTTTTTGTATATCCAGTGTAAATATTTGCACTGCTTCTTCTAGTTGATCTTCTGTTTGAATAGCTGACGATAGTTGGATACATTCTTCCAACTTCTGCCTAAAGTGGTTCCAATCAGTCAGTCTATTAACTAGTTTAGGGCTATGTTCTTTTATTATTATTTTATCGCCAAGTGTAAGAAGTATTGAGGAATGATCTGATTGAAGATCAGGGCCTTCTTCTATATTTATTTTATTTGAAGATATATTTTTGGATATAAAGAAGTCTACAAGATCTGGGGTTTTATTCCTATCTGTAGGCCAGTAGGTAGGTTTCAAATGAATATCGAGTCTGACAATGGAATGTGATTGGTAATGCATGGGTATTTCGAATATTCGCCACATTGCTTCTTCGCGACGTAACAAATAATCAACTCTATTTCTTTCCCTCTCACGCCTACCCGTCAAAGTTCTTTGCCGAGGCATATCTACCTAATATTCCATCGAAAAAAAAGAAATCAATAAATAAGCATTCACAATAAATAAACTCTTATAAACTGTATAAAAAAAAGAAATCAAAATGACTTACCAAAGAATAGGCAATAATTGGCCAAAACCAGGATCAGAGCACAGTGAAACCACAATTATTGTAGGATGGCTATCTAAAAATTCGTGTAGGATACAACCGACTTCGAATGACCGGAAGCCAAATCAGACTAATGCAACCACACCTGCGCATAACTTCTCTCCCTCATTCGCTTAACCCAAACGAAAACGACACACATTCATCCGCCACGCCCCCACACGCCAAACACTTTCGTTTCGGTGAGGTGGCTCAGTGGCTGCTCTATGTATAGGGCTACACTATACAAATAAGGTCAATAGCAACGCCCAACGCAACCACAGAAAATACAATTTTGTACAATATTCGGGCAACTATGATTACCTATAACTTATAAGAGACAGAGTAGGTATACGTATCCAATCCAATCACCAATACGCGTGCGCATATTCCCTTCTCTTCTTAATTCGCTTAACGCACACCATTCACCCCTCACTATGTTACAGCTACATTAGAGTTATACGCATACGCAATAGAAACGATCTCTGTGTATGATTCTCTTTTCTTAATTTCTGATTCATACAATAGAAGGAGACAGTCACAGGACTTCGACTGAGCGAAAGAAAAATGTGACTTATCCAATTACCCATACCCACCCCTGCGCATATACTTTTCTCTCTTTCTTTGCTTCACTCCCATCATTCAAACGTGACACTCGCCGCACAGATAGCTAAGCTATAAAGCTATCTTTCTTTGTATGTTTACAATGTTGTTGTTGTAACCAAGGTAATTTAAAAACATTATTTTACCTATTTTGCAATAACTTTTTTGAAATCATAATTCTTTTCGACCGATCTATGAGCTGTACGCTTCAATTTGGTAAAAAAAAAATTCAATTTTACTTCATTAAATAGGGTAAATATGTTCTGAAAGAAATTGGGTCGGCGATTAATATAGTGGATTGCGGACTACGGATGTACACACGAACCGCGATAAATACCTTTAGTGGAACAATAACCGAGCGCATGTAGTGCCAGGATGTTCTGGAACTTTTTTTTTACTCATCACTGAGTTTACAGCCCGAAACAAAGATGGATTTTATTTTCTTTGAATGTAGTTGTGGATGGAAAGGATCAAGCCACCATTTGTGTTGTAAAATTTTACGCGACCCTTTTCTTTAGTAGGTAACATAAATGCTGTGTATTCAAATTACTGGTATTTTAATTTGAAAAACTTGCAATGATCGGTAATTAACGGTAAGTGGGTGTAACTGGGATTATTAGGATTACGTTTTAAATCGGTAGGTAGGACACACAATACATATATATATATTTTGATTTATGACAGCATGCGTGCAACACTTGCCACCTTCAGGTACATGGTAATTGGGTCCTTGTAACTGTGTGTGGTGGGACCCAAAATCAAAGATATCACCGCAGGTAAAAGATATGCTCTATATAAATAGTGTGCAAATTTCTCTCTGCCAATTAGTTTGCAATTGTCCTTTGACTCTAATAGATCTACTTAAAGTTAATAATTCAAATGGAAGGAGTCAAGAAACCAACAGTTCCTTATTGGCGGTTCCTTTACTTGGAAGAACTTCGCGTTCGCAGGCGTGTTATAGAAGACAGAGAATACAAATACCATATTAAGTATTGCTTAACAGATGAGTTGGTTCACACAAACTTTATCCACACCAAGCATTTTACACCAATTGAAATCGGCAACATGCAGGACAGTGTAATCTACAAGAAGAAACTCAGACAGAAGATTGCAAAAATCAGACAGGAAGAGCAACAAAAAATGTTGGAAAAACTAATGGAACAAGAAAACGATGGGCACGCAACAACCAATGAATGAAATCTGTAATCATAGTTTTAAGAAAAATACTTGTATATAATAATTTATGTCATTTTTTAGCATTACCTTAGAAAAGTAAAGTGGGGCTTTCAGCACAAATCGTTTGTGTGTGCTGGTCAAAACCCAAATGTCTTCCCATCGGGGTATTCAACTGTCAACTTAAATTGTATATAATATAAGGATAAACTTAAATTGACTGTGTTTCTAAGAATACTCCCGATGGGAGTCCGCCTTAATTTAGTTTATTTGTTCAAAAAATTGTAATGTAATATATAATAAAACCACAATTAAAATTACTTTAAATTAATAACAAATTTTTTTTAAACGAAAATCCACTTCGACGGATATTTCTTAAGCACCTAGAAAATTGTTCATTTGTTCTGTGATAGGAACATTAAAAAACAATCGGTTTCTAAGCATCCTCGAATCGCTTGCTCTGCTCGAAAGCTTTGGAGAAGTCTGTATCAAATTAATACTTTTTCTCAGGTACATTTAATATGTGATTTAAGAGAATATTTTAAGAGATTAGTTAAACTGGCATAAATCAGTTTTTCGAAAAAAGTTAGAAATTTCCTGTCTACTTCCCGATTTATGAATTGTAACAATAGAAAACTAGTTGGTACTCGCGGCTTTGTCTGCGTAGAATTCGAACTTCGAGTAACTAATTAAAATATTTATAACAACAATAGCGCCACTTATCGGCTCCCCACGATCGTGGGGTTCTCCGACCGTCAACCTCGGGACCTCTAGCTAACCTCCAAGTAGATCCTGGTTGCTGCGTTTGACCGATTGTCAAACGGATGCGAAAAATTCGACGAAAAGATTAACCAGCAGAAACTTTGTGGTTATGACAACGAATAGCGAGTTGGCGAATAAAAAATGCGGATATTTTCCGCTAAGGGTTTTCAACAAGAATAATAAAAGCTTTATTTCATGGTTGGTTTATATAGAAGATGAAATAACAGGTTTTCTTTTACTTGAGAGAGACATTACGTTATTTTTAAATGTTTAAATTATGTGGCGAAGAGGCAAATACAAAAAATATGGTGAATGGTATAATTTAAGGCGCCAGATTCAAATAAACAATTTTAATCTAACTTAAGAATTAGGATGATGACAATGACGGTGATGAAGATTACCCAAAAACTATCCTTTCAACCAATCAGCTCTAAACATTTAAATTGATTGGTAAAATACGCGGCAAATGTATTTATTTCTTACCAAAAGTATAAATACCTATAATGAATTTTATTATCCCTATCTTGAGAAATAATTGGTTCGTCATTTGAACTTCCATTCCCTACTTCATCCCCTTCACGTTATGTTTTCGCGACAAAAAGTAGCCTATGCCATTCTGATTTCTGAGAGGTTCCATCTATCCCTATACCAAAATTCATAAAAATTTGTTTTGCTGTCGTTAAAAGGTAACATTCTTACTTTCGCATTTATAATATTAGGATTACTTCAAGGCTACCTCGAATTTTCAGTGCAAAAATGACAACTGGCAAAAAAACTATATCTTTAAATAACAAAGTGATGCCAAATTTGTTAAAAGGTGACTATCGCAAAAGTGATTATTACCTTACGGAATTCCACCCCTTGCCTGATAGGTAATACACACACAAAATTAAGTTAAGTGGATCCCAAATATTTTGTTCATAAACTAAGTACCTATTAAGTAAGAAGATATGCAAAAACCATTTTTTTATACAACAAACAGCTTTCAAATTTGTTTCCGATTTCATTCCACTTACTGGAAGTGAACGCTAGAATTAATTTTAAGGATTGACAGATAGTGTTCGGAAAATGGACAGAGTTTGAAGGTGGAAACACATACTTTAAGGCCGAGGTTACAAATAATTTTTCTTTTCATTTTTTAAGAATGTTTAAAATTAAAAAAATATAAAAAAAACTATAAGCATATTTAAATTTAAAAAAAATCCCTTTTTGAAAACAGCAGGCCTTAAAGCCTTAACTAATAAAATAATGCATAAAAGGCATTAAAAAGACTTAGTGGGCATTTTTTGTAGGAGTGGTTTATAATAATGAATAAAAAAACACTTAATTTAAGAACATTTCCTACACAAAAATATATTTCCTAACGATTCAAAAAATACACACATAATTGTTCAAGTTTTCACTTCTGTCGGCACTCCCAGAATGCCACTGTTTTTTTTTTTTTGATTTTGGTTCAATTCGATACATTTTTCAATTTAAATTCTGCACAATCTCCCTTTTTTCAAATATTGTATTTTTTTTTTTCAAACAAATTTTTAATTATTTTTAAACTATTGTAACTATTGCTCATTCTGAATAGGTGTTCATGGGTGGGAACCCATTCTTCTACTGTACTGCACATGTACGGTCCGACTCACAGTCACAGTTACTGTCGATATAAATTATGAATACGGTCGTTGGATTTAGAAAAAAAACTATATTCGAACGGAGACACTGAACAAAACGAAAGTTTCCCAATTTTAAAAATTGAACGACACTCGATTCGAATAATTCACCAAGCGCTGACATTTTTTTGCACGATGACAAGTAGTGATAGTGATGGACAATTTTTACTCCTAGAGGAAAACTTAACTCTATACCGAACACAACCATAGAACCGCATGCCGCATTTAAAATACAAAATCTTCCCATCTCCACAATGACGCACTTATTTCATAGTTTCCATTCTTGACTGACAGTTTATATTTTTAATTATTAAAAATGCCAATTGTAGAGCTCCAGGAGATGAGTTCGTATTCTGTTTGGAGAACTGTCATATACTTAGTTTTCAATAAAACTGAAATTTTTGCAAATTGTCTTACAGCAAATTTTACGGCCATATTATTCACTCCCTTTAATCCGGGTTAAAAGTTACATTCGGGTTTAAGTGAGTTTAACCCAAAAACTAAACCCAAGTCCATAATATTCACTCGTTAAACCCAAACATAAACCCTTTTTTTTGAACTTGACAGCAATCCGGAGACCGGTACTTTAACTCGGGTTAAAACTCAATTTCATAATATTGACATTTCTTCACTCGCAAGAAATAACGAAAGTAGAAAAGTCGAATAGAAAAAAATGGCAAGAAACTAAAAAAGACTTCATTCGTGAAATGGACGAAATTAATGTTGATGTCTTCGTCGTCAGAAGACGAATTTGTCTTCGAAGAGCTGGTAAAACAGAAGCTGATGGTAAATTGACGTCGTCCTTGTCGTCAAATATATTGATTGCACAAGCGGGCTTGCGAAAATATTTCGTGCTGAAAAAGAGTCATTTTGGAGGCTACATTCGATGATTCGATAGAAATTTCGCATAATTAATGCACCTTAAAATATAACTGGCCGACAAATAATTGAAATCAATTTCCAAGTGACAAACAAAAAAAAGTCATTATTTGTGAAATCTGACATTACGTGGGTTTAAAACGGATTAAAAACGGTTTAAAGTGTTTTAAATCCATTTTTAATCCAGCCTTGTTTAATGCGTGTTTTTCAGTGAATATTATGGATATAGGTTTAAATTATCGGGTTTAAAAATTGCGGATTAATGATCGGGTGTAAAATTAACTTTAACTTTAACCCGCAGTGAATAATATCGCCGTTAAAATACAAACACAAGTGTGTTTGATTTTTTTGGCATACCTAGCATACCTTTTCCTAGAATATTATTTAAGCCAAAGCGTAATTTTAAAATTTTAAATTTACTACATATTTATATGTGAAAATGGAAGAACAATCGTATTTTAGGTATTCATTTTATTGCGGTTCACTTTTTTTTGCACACAAACACAAATAATAGTTTTTTTTTATTACTAATAGTGCAATATATCTCATCAGTGATAACCCACGACGTTTCGTCGCATTTTATCGCTACTTTCACTTACAGGTAGAAACCACCCATTTTATTTTACCAGTTAATTAACGAGGGGGAAAACCAGTAGAAAAAATAACGGCACCTTTTTGTGGTAGAAACTATCTAATCCTTTCTAGGAAATTGACTAACCCTTTAAGTATATAGGGTAACATTCAGACCGTCACCTTGCGTTAATCTTTCTTTTATAACTTTTAGCTGTTAACACTGTGACAGCAACAGCGCCATCTACCTGGAAATGCGATTGTTTGAAAAATCGTCGATCGTTGATGGAATAAACAAAATGGTTTAGGATATTATTTTATTTAGTAAGCTGTTTTTTGCACTTGGTATTTTTGCCAGCAGATGGCAAATATTTAAAATAACTACCAAAGAAAACATTTGTGATTGCTGCAGTTTTCAATTATCTCTTGGAGTGGTGAAGGATTTGATTTGATTGGATTTGTATCCCCAAACATATATCGTTGGGCCACACGCAACGAAATACAAGAAGAAACAAATAAAAATAATTCTCATTTAATATAAGGTTCATTATTTGTATTATTGCTATTATTTATATATTTGCAGACTTGCATTTAAAGATACAATATCTCCTAAGCTAGTACTTACTTCCTTACTTAAGGTGGCGCTACAGTCCGGGGTGGACCTGGGCCTCAACCAACAAGCGTCTCCAGCCAGCACGATCTTTGGCCAGTTGTCTCCAGTTTCGCACGCTAAGTTGGTTAAGGTCCCCTTCCACTTGCGCGCGCCACCTGAGTCGCGGTCTTCCTCTACTGCGCCGTCCCTCGGGTGTGGATTCGAAGATCTTCCGGGCCGGAGCATTGACGTCCATTCGCTCTACATGACCCAGCCACCTCAGTCGTTGGATCTTCACTCTTCTTGCCAGGTCGATGTCGCTGTACAGCCCGTATAGTTCGTCGTTGTATCTGCTCCTCCATTCACCCTCTATGCAGACGGGACCGAAAATTACTCGAAGAATTTTCCTCTCGAAGTAACCAAGTGTAGCCTCATCCGATTTTGATAGAGTCCATGCCTCTGCACCATAAAGTAGGACTGGGATGATCAAGGTCTTATAAAGGGTCACTTTCGTTGTTCGAGAGAGGGCTTTGCTACTCAATTGCTTTCTTAGCCCAAAGAAACAGCGATTGGCAAGAGTTATTCTTCGCTTAATCTCAGATCGTTGACAAAAGGTTTCAGGCGTTCACACAGTATGGCACACAGGATCTTGTATGCGATGTTAGGTTTTTGTATATTTATAAATCAGAATAAAATAAAATCTACAACATAAAATGTACATAAAAATATTTATAATATGTTTTTAACAAAATACTTCTTGTCTTGTGTGTTAGGAACGCTTTTGGTGTAATGGCATAATAATTCCTAAATTGCAGTGGTAAAGCAAAGTCTGAAAGAAAAAGTGACACTGCATTCAAAATGATGTGCAGTAGATTGTCCCTTCTTACAGCAAGGGAGAATTTCGTCGCCACTTTCGTATGCAAAAATCTTAGTGGACGATTTGAACAATGTGAAGTCAATCCGCAATACTAATAATTGTGTTATTGTGGTTAAGAAGAGTCCCTCCAGGTCGTAGTAAGTAATCTTCCATTCGTTGCTGTACAAGTTTATATTCTCGAGTTCCTCAAAGCTGAGCTTTGATTGACAACCGTGCCCGAGGTTAGGGCGAAAATAGTACTAGGAGATCCATGGTCTGTAATTTAACGCAAACGGAAAGACTAATTGTGAAAGAGAGAATAGATCAACGTTGGACCATAAGTGTCTGGTGTGAGGTGTGTTTTGTGAGGAAGTAAAAACGTTTTCTTTATTTTTTTTTAAATATATATATTTATTTTTTAAATACTAAAAATCTAATTTTGTTTATCAAAGAATTGTTCTTCGTTTTCCCACTTGATCAGCGCTTCTATGTGGTCATCGTAGTCGAAGAAGTCGTTTGAATTGTCTTCGAATCTACGGATATGGGTATCAGGTTCCCATACTAGGGTGTCTGCAGAACCGTTTGAAATTTGGTCATCGTCGGGGATGGTCATTCTTAAAGGGTTGTTCCAACGTGAGATTAGCTGGCGTTTCAATATATATGTTGGGGAGCAGTCCAAGATGAAATTTTCTTCCCGTAGTCCGAATCCAACTCGATCTCCAAACGCTAACTTACGTGATTTCGAACCCTTGATTCTTTTGCCATTTAGGAAGGTGTCAAAGAATGGTCCGTTCGTTAGAGTCACACATTTTTCGTCTACGCTTATCTCGATAGTCGCGTGAGTGTGTGAAACAAATCCTGAGGGGATAGCCAATCGGTTTGGGTCGGTTGAAGACGAGTGAATGTTGGTTTGGTACGAATTACCAATTATGGTTGACCCGATCCGAAGAGGAATTTCAAATCCAGATACTATGTTAAATAGTAGCCAGCTGGAGTTGGGGATGTAATTGATGATTTCGGTTTCCATTATCTTATTTGAAGTTATTCTGCTGCTGTTGTATAGCAATTCCTAGCTTTTTTTTAAATGAATTCGTTCTACTTTTCGATAGAATATTTCGCGGCCACTGGTTTTTCAAAACTGATCCTCCAAGTGAAATGCTCACGCTTTTATGCAGGCAACTACAAGCATATCCTTTGTTGAAGATCACTCAGAGCCTCAGTCACAAATTTTGTATGACGTCAAGTTATATGCATTTACCTAAGGATGAAGTGAGACAGGAGTAGTTCTGCAAACTATATTCGAACGCATGTATTTGTTTTGCAATAATTGGGACAGTTTTTATCAGAGTAGGGAAAGGGGTAACTGTACCCTTGTATACCTGTCGCTCACAATTACTTACAATAGGTAGGTAGCGTCCTTTTCATCTATTTTTCGTATGCTCTCTTTCTAATGACTCCTTGAATAATCAAATTCTGTTCTGTACTGTTTAAAGCTCTGGATATGGGTCAGACGCTTCTGGGTTTAAATGACTAGGTACCGCGGAGTACTCGTTACCTCTCTCTTGCTCTCTCTCAAGATAAGAGAAGTACCCTTGCGGGGATTAATTGATTACTTGTAAGGATTCAAAATTCTACCTGTAATATAACCATAAAGACACAATATGGATATAAATATTCACAAAAGCGCACACTGAGAGCAGTTTAAAATTATCCTTTGAGGACTACGTTTCAAAAGTAAAATCACACAAACTAAATATTAAAATGACTGGCGGAAATAAATCAGTTACGTACCGCGTATTCCTTTACCGAGAAGCATTGCGGCATTCACAAACAAACACATTGAGGTTGTACAAAGCCAAATATATGCTCACCAAGGATCTCGTAGAAACTACATTGGACAATATTGACAACTATAGTGAAGAGGAGTGCGGCTATTTAATTGGCTACAAGAAAGAGCTGCGGAAGAAAATCACCGGGAAATCTTAAGGCGACGATGAAGGCGAGGACATTTGCGATGAAGAGGAGCAGTAGATGGTGAAATTATTTTCATTTTTTAATAACTTTTACTTTCGAATGTGATATTTTGTATATCCTAAGTTCTACTTATTGTAAATAAACTAACAAAAATTTTGGAATATTTCCTTTAGGAAAAAAATTATGTTATTTAATTTCCTCGGGCCTTGCCGGACCTTCACACAAAAAACTGTAGGTCACAATGGTTAATTTTTTAGGGAAAATTTCGCCATTGTGAGGTCGTGAAATCTAACCAGGACTCTAAATATTATTATTATAGTCGACAAAGTGAAGAGTCGACTAAATTTATTTTATTTAAGTTAGGTTTTTAATATCATATCTATGTAATTAGGTTTAAAATTTTGTTGGCATCTTTTCTGAAAAGCTGTATAGCACTCTTGGCCTGTCTTAGAGCTGTGATATTTTCCCAATATGAAATACATTTTGTACGTTCCCATCTTTTGATGGCGAAATTTATAGACGATTTGGGAGTATAGCAAAAGGGTTCAGGGCCTGTGAAGGGGGTTTCAGAGCCCGTTCTAGCTAGTTCGTCGGCTTCCTCGTTTCCCTCAAAACCCTCATGGCCAGGAATCTACCATAATATTATTTTATTCTTAAGGCCAAGCGTTTGAAGTTCGTCGAAACAGTTTAGTACTGATTTGTAGTCAATGATAGGCGAGCTGAGAGCGATTAGAACTGCTTGAGTGTCAGTCAATATATACCAATGTCATCAGCCTGGAACACGCTTGGGCTAAGCCCCATTGGTATTGAGACATTTTGGTTAGGTCCGTCGAAACCAGCTCCCACTCCTGTTTCCATCTTGGAGCCGTCTGTATACAACTTTATGCCAATTTGGCCATGCTCCTCGACTAGGGATTTCCGTAGTGAACCGTCGCATAAAGTTATTGGAAAGCGGTCTGTTATCGCGCAGATCATTTCAAGTACTGGAATTTCAGAGAACAAATCAAATAGATCAGGATTAATTTCTTTATTTGGATCAAACTTGCTGAAGAGCGAATTGCCACTTTATTTATGTATATGTGGAGAGGTGTTAGTCCTACGGCTTCTATAGCCGTAGCAGTACAGGAACGCATGGTTCCTGATATACCGAGATATGCAAGTCGTTGTACCTTTTTAAATTTTGGCAATGGGTATCTCTTGTTCTATTTTTGACCACCATACTAAAGAAGCGTACGTTATGACGGGCCTGATCATCATTGTGTATATCCATTGATTATCGTGGGAGAGATTCCCCATGTTTTACATGCGACTTCTTGCCCATACAGCGTTTGTTGCTTTAGTTATTTTGTTATTTGGGATTAGGCCCAGGTATTTGACTTCGTTGGAGTACTCAATGCACCGCCTTCCTAGTTTTATATTTTCATTCCAAAAAATCCGTTCATTATTCCAGGGTTTCACAATAAGCTAATCTAAAGTATGTTCTGAGCTTACAACTTTACAACTCTAACATTTAAGCTTTTGCAAATATGTATACAGGCTCAATCTTAATTTTGTAACGATTTTTTTGAGTTGTTTACCAACAGTCGTCTCAACTTCACCTTTGAAAATGGAATGCAAACTTCGATAATTTGATTTTAACATGTTTTTCATCATTAATCCACTTGTTCGCAGAAGGGATCTTGTGTTTCTTGGATTTCTTTTACATCTTCTGGATGAAGATTCATAAATTGCGTCCTCTTTGGAACACTCCGCTTATGCACTTTATAATTGAAAACTGTCAAATACCTACACAGGCAGATCTGGAAAATGTTTTGCAGTCCCAAGTCGCAACGGGTGATTTTAATTTCAAGATACCTGTCTACTGATTTTATAGCACCTCAATAAAATGAGACGCTTACCCAAATTGGAAAACAAAGTTCTATTAACAATTAAAAGCGGCTTATATTAAAAATAGTTTGAAACTAGTTGGGCTGGTATTAATTTATGCATTTTCTAATCTGAATAAAAACGAATCTTTTAAAGCATAACAATATTTCTATTGTGTAAAAAGTGTAAAATTGAACGGAGCAAAAAGAAAAAAAAATAGTTCCACATTCATACAGTATATGAACCGAGAAAAAAATACAAATTAAGTAAATTGTATCCGACGAAAATAAAAAATTGGATAGAATAGGTTTTTGTATATTTATAAATCAGAATAAAATAAAATCTACAACATAAAATGTACATAAAAATATTTATGCTAACTGTACCCTTGTATACCTGACGGTCACCATAACTCATAATCTCATTAAATTTCTGAGTAGGACTTCCTTCTCTGCCTTAGTGCTCACGCTTTTATGCAGGCAACTACAAGCAGATCCTTTGTTGAAGATCACTCAGAGCCTCAGTCATAAATTTTTTATGACGTCAAGTTATATGCATTTACCTAAGGATGAAGTGAGACAGGTGTAGTTCTGCAAACTATATTCGAACGCATGTATTTGTTTTGCAATAATTGGGACAGCTTTTATCAGAGTAGGGAAAGTGCTAACTGTACCTGGAGTAATATCACCAACTTTGACAAGGACGAGCTCAACAATTTCTTGAACACCGCCCAGTACAATCAGCAGCTGAAAGAAAACATTGAAGCGAAGAAGAATCACTGCTCCCGAAAACAAGTCACAAGCAAAAAATTAGACAAATGAAATGCTTTTAATAGCAGTTATAGTCTTAAGAAAACCTATTTCATGTAAAACGATAAATAGTTATTAATGAAATTTTAAACTGATCTATTTACGGAACGAAATTTTAAAAATATAAAAATTTACTCCAAATATACGAAAATAATTAAATTTTTCATGTAGACGAACTATTTTTTATTTTTAAGATATTCTCTTAAGGAACAATTTGAACCCACCATGGTACATTTCATATTTCATAGGCCTAGCCTATACAGCCTAGCCTGTGTATATGCTTCGAAAGGTCTGTTGTGAGCCAGGGTCGAGCCACAGGGGCAGCTTCGGTACAGGTGAGGAGGGCGCGGCAAGCTAGTGGTTGCTCGGCTCAGCTCGTCGGACGGGGGTGTTCTTGCCCCCTTACCACATACCACCAGCTCAACAAACATTTTATTCCATGCCATATGCAAAGAAAAGAGAAAAAAATTAAGAAAGCTACTCGACTTTGACCTCGGACAGTTAATCTGAAAAATAGCACAGGAAAATAAAGAATGTCCAAGGACCTCTGCCAATACCTCAAGGAAAGAACGGAAGAGACACCGCGAAACTAACCTATCTAGCCTAATCTATATCTAAACTAACCTAAGAGAATGAACTAAACCCTAAACTACACCTACTATAACTTAAATCTAACCTATCTACTTTTACCCCAAACGCAACTTGTCCCTCCGTAGTCTCCTGAAGGTAGAGGTTCGTCATGACCTCGAAACGCGCCAGATGTTAATGGCAAGGGCTGGCCGTAGATATATCCAAAAGCTATCGCTCTCTGGCCGAAATTGTGAGAGATAGCCCCTTAATAACCCCCCAGTCACAACACTAGAATGGCCGAAAAACAACGCTGAAAAGCGTCATGTCGGGTCGTCAGTCGCGTATTGTCATTGTCGATTTACCAAAAGGATGGCCTTCCCAAATATCAACACACCGTGAGCTATTAAACCTAGCCACTCATATTGAAAAGCATCTAAACTACTTGAAAATATTTAGAACACATTGGGCAAATAGTGCCACTTTTATTTAAAAGTAAAAAAAAATCAAATTTAAAGGAAAACTTAAAAATATAACTTACAATTCTAAAATCCAAAATTCAAAAAAAAATATCGAAACTAAAATTACTCACGGTTTTTCACGTCCCCCGTTGTTCTGGCGCCAGCACAAGAAGTTTCGTTTGTTTGTAAGTTGGCTTAAAACTACCTATTTTCTATTTCACTAACCGCACACAAAACTAAAATATTAAAAGTAGGTAGATACAAAAAAAAAGGAATAAAAACTACGTTAAGAAAAAAGAAAAAAAAACTGCATTAAAAAAAAAATCATAAATTTAATTAGCACTACTGTGGCACTTCACAAAAAAAAAATCACTACTGATAGTGCTGCAGATCCTTGTTATAAGCGATGATTTTTCAATTCTCTGAAGATAATTTTTTTCCTCGTCACTGTATGACACAAAAAAATGTATTCGTCCAGCTGACTTTCAAAAGGGCATCGACCGCTTGTTCTCAATCAAAGAATATTGTGAAGGCCTGCCGGCAAACCAATTTTGCATTTGCGGTGCATTTGTCTTTGACCCTGTCTTTCTTTTTCCTTTTCTTTTTATTATTTCCCCTTCGATTACTCAAAATTGGTTTACTTTTCTTGGAATGAGAGCGGGGGGTCTCTTAATTCCTGATCGTCAAGTCGTATAAGTCTTGTTCTCCTATCTCCTATGTTATTACCTACATAAAGTAACGATACCTAACATAGATAAAATAACGTAACTTACAAAAAAAAACTTTCAACTACATCTTTACGATCACCCACTAACCTGGAACACAATGGAATGGAACGAAGAAAAACTTAACGACGGAGAAATGATTGACAAGACAAAACGTCAAAAATCAAACCGGGAAGTGCAACAGACGGTCGTAAACATGGTAAAAAAAAATTATTTTATTTTACTTTTTCCGATTAATATATATTCTTTTATTTTCAGGTTTTCCAATTTCATTGCACAGGTGAGTTTATCCTTCTTTCACTGGGGCTTGTCCTCTCAACGCGCATTGGATATGCGGTTGAGCGGCCAAACTCCAATGTAAGAGTTTGTTTACATTTTTTTTTCTAATTCCTTTTTTCGTCCCTCACAGGTACTACATCAAATATATTTGGTAAATATTTGAATGTGTGGATTACCTAATAAATTTATTTTTGTGTCTTTAGGTATGGCTCCGTAACAGGTCTTACTGAAGTTATTATCGAAACAATTAATTCGAAATGGACCAACTTCGGTTAAGGAAGACTATGGAAGGTCTATCAAAGCTGTTGCCTACAGAAATTACAAATAGGTTCCGAAGTCAAATTGTTACTTGGGCAAACCAATGACCGTTGCCGATAGTTAAAATTGTAATTTGAACAACAATGAGCAGAGTTTAAAGCAGAACATTTTTAAAGGGTTCGGATATGTATCCGTAACCTAGGCGCATGGCTAAATTCGAGCTACCACAAAAATGCAGTTCCTATGCAAGAGTTTATAAACGGTCGGTGGAAATCAGTAAGCCTACTCTAAAAATATATTTGTTGGTGCGATAGTGCGTAGAGACTCAGGGCTTAGCCGCCTCGCGCCGATCACTTTTTTTTGTTTTTCTATTTGTGAATTTAAATACAACTGTACATAATATTATGTTATAGCAGTGATGCCAGACTTTAGAAGCAGGTTATCCCACGGTTATACCCAAAAAAAAAATTCTTTTATCCCTCGCGAAAATATAAAAAAAATCCCACAATTATCCCACGAAATATTAAATTAAAAAAAAAAAACATGTATTTTATTAAATTCAGTCATTTTTATTATTAACAAATACAAGTTACATTAACAATGGAAGCTAACAGAAATAAATACATATTTGCATATAATAAAAAAAATAGAAAGTCTTACACATTTTTAAAACGTTAAAAAAAGGAACATAAAATTGCATTCGGCATTAAAATGAAAATAATATTCAACATAAAATAAATACCTTATGACTTATTTGAAAATGACTTGTAAAGTTTAGAGAAAAATATTGCAAGACCCCTTACCGCTGGTGGGGGGAAGTCTAATGATAATTCTCTAAGGTCTTTTCTTTACGAATGAAATCGTTTTTATTATTCTTCCTCCTTATATACTAAAATATTGCTTACGTAAGGTACAAATATTTACATCTTAAATTTCTAGGTGTCAAGCAGAGCCAGCGATAAGTCGTGAGAAATTTTATTCTGCTGGTCTCGCTGAGAACAGATATATGAAATTTTACACGTTAAAAAATAAAGCAAAAAATAATAGATAACGTTGTCTGGTATGGTCACCATGACATGCTGGGGCCGCTCCTTACGTCACAGCGAAATCGGCTGTAGAAAAACGCCGAGTTGCTGGTATTGGTGGTAGTTCGTGAGCTTGGACCTCTATCTGCATAGTCCTCTTGATCTTGTAGTATCGCCATATGATGTAGGAAATTATAAAAATAAACAGTATAGTTATTAGGCTGTAAGTCAGTCCATGATGAATCGGATGTACTGCTGCACTATTGGACAAATGCTCCTCATTTTTTATATCCGTTATCCATTTGCTAAGAATTTTGATGTCTTCATTGTCTGACTTAAGTATGACGTGTGGAATAACTAGTGGTTTGGATATATTCCTAGGGCTTTCAGACAACAGCTCTGTCAAGTTTGCCAATGGAATGAATGCTGCGTTTATGCTACTGGAACTACTGCTATATGATGTAATAGTCATTGAATCGTGTTTAAGGATACAATTTGGTTGTAGTGTCAATATCCCGTCGTTTTGCAATGAGATCTCTAAAATCTGTCTGCCACAAATAACGTTAAATGTATACAACCTGTCTAAGACGTAAATCCAGCTATTGCCGTTGTTGAGTTGAATCCAGACAGGAGATGGTTTGATGCTGCGCAATTTACAGTGTGATGACAATTCCTTCTCATGCGTCAGTAGATCCATTTCACATTTGCTGATATTGGAGCGGCGATTAAACATCGGATGCTGTTGCTTGCACAAATATTTTTCACTGGTTATTGTGCATTGTCCCAGCTCTTCTCTTGTTAATCTGTAGTAGGCTTCTCGTAACAGGTTAACTGTTAAATAATCCAGCGATGGTTCAATAAAAACATATTCATTGTTATGGGGAGTTGGAACGGGTATGACCTTGAATAGGTCAAAGTCTTCTGTATTTACTAACGGCACTCGTAAGTCGAATATGACACTCTTATCAGTTATTCTTGCTCTTGCTGTGAACATTTTATATAGTCCTAGCAAGCTCGAGTGTGTTTCGTCTCCTGCTACAGACAACTGCGGGGGCAAGTGGCTTCTTATTAATGTCAGCTGTGATCTCAATTGGTCTGGTGTTATCACCAAAGGGCTAATTTTGGCTTGATGGATATCTGTCAGAACATTCAATAGAGACGTCTGTGTTTGCTGATAATTCAACATAGCTAACGTTGCGTAGGTTGTCACTGCTAAAAATGTCTGTTTTGCTTCGTTCTGGTTGATTGATTTGGATGTCATGCTCTTAAGATTTTCAAGATCGGTTTGGAATGCTTGCAGTTGTGCGGTAATGGTTTCAGTATTTTTCTGTAATATATTGTTTGTTGCCTCCGCTACTGACGTCTGATTTTTTATCAATTCAAGTAGATGATTCTCATTTGTTCGTGTTTGCTGAATTTGTTGCTCATAGTGTTCAGCATACGACTCATCTAGTACGCCGAAAAGTTTGTTTGCCACCGTACCAACAAAGTCGAAAGGAGATCGTTTCATTCTAATCCTTTTTGAGTTTCCAGCTCCTTGCGTATGCAGTAAGTCGTTGTTGCTTTCTATAATCGTTAACTGATGGTTAAATTGATGGACTATATTGTGAGTTAGAGCGTCAGACTTAGTTTTACAAAAGTCATTCATATCCCTCACAAGGTCTTGGAATCCTTCAAATTCTCTCCAATAGTTGGTCATATTGTAATAGATGATTATTTTCCAGTCGCTCGTAATCAGGTTTACACTTCCAATCTTCTCAAAGTAAATTCCTGGACGGTTTTTAAATGGAATCACCTTTACGGGATCATGTTCTTCGTTCAATGTCAATGTGTTACCATGCCCAAGAACAATTATAACCAAACTGGTGAACAATAGCCACCTTATTGGGCTTATCCTAAACGTTGTTTTATTTTCATTTCTCGATGTGTATATGCCTTCGATGGAGTCTATGGCCGAGTGGATTTTGTCTATGGGTTCCGATCCAATGTGAGTTAGCGCAAGATGTACATTAACTGTTCGTTTTGGATTTTCAACATTGCCTGGTAACAACCCTTCATCTTCAATTGGGAGTAGGCATAGTTTTGTAATGGGTCTCTTTATAAACTTCTTGTTACTGTAGACAGTTGCAGCTCTAACATGATTGTCCTTCCCCGGGTGTGTTTCGGTAATGCGGCCCATCAACCAGCTTGTTGGGGGTAATCGATCTTCCTTTATCAAAACGACGTCGCCAATGTTTACGTTTGCTTCAGTGCCCTTCCACTTTATTCGCTGTTGAAGATGTGTCAAGTACTCCGTAGACCATGTCTTCCAGAAATCTTGAGTCATCTTTTGTAATAACCGCCAGCGTGATCCATAGTTTCGTGTATCGTCTAAACAGGGCTCGGGTGCTGCATTCAGAGCGGATCCAATAAGAAAATGACCAGGAGTGAGAATTGGTGTATCTTCTATGTCATTGCTTACTTTTATCAGCGGTCGAGAATTCAGGCATGCCTCTATCTGCGTTAGAAGAGTGGATAATTCTTCAAAGGTAAGTTTCGTATCACCAATTATTCTTTTGAGGTGATATTTTATTGACTTAACTCCAGCTTCCCACAGGCCGCCGAAGTGTGGTGCTGCTGGTGGTATGAAATGCCACTGTATTCCATTCATAACTAACCTTGTTGAAGCATTTTTCTCCGCTTGATTGATGGTGAGTATTCGAAGGTTTTGAAGTTCTTTATTGGCTCCGACGAAAGTTGTTCCATTGTCACTGTATATGTGACATGGCAATCCTCTTCTTGATATGAAGCGCCTCACAGCTGCGAGAAAAGCTTCTGATGTTAGGTCACTAACAAGCTCAATATGAATAGCCTTTGTAGCTAAACAAACAAATATGGCTATGTAGCCCTTTGTAGTCCGAGTTCCTCTTCCCTTTGACATTTTAATTGTCAATGGTCCTGCATAGTCTACTCCAGAGTGCGTAAATGGCCTAGATGGTGTTACTCTTGGAGATGGCAGCATTCCCATTATTTGGTGTGTGGATGACGCATTAAAACGATAGCATCGGACGCAGTGATGAATTATTTTCCGGGCTAACCGTTTAGCGTGAGGGATCCAATATGATTGTCTTAGTGTGGCCATCATCAGATTGATACCGCCGTGAAGTGTTTTCTTGTGTACATATTCTGCCAGTAGTTTGGTAAAAACGCTACCATATGGTAAAATATACGGGTGTTTTTCGTTGTAAGTCATGCTGGCGTGCTCTAATCGCCCTCCAACAACTAACATGTTGTCATGGTCCAGATGGGGATTTAGCGAAAGTAGGCTGCTCTTCTTGGGGATATCGTCTCCGTTCCTTAAGCATTTCATTTCCTCCGGAAATGCTTCTAGTTGCACCAAATGGACTATTCGCTTGTTTGTCTCTTCAATTTCAGTTAGTGAGAGCTCTCCTGTTCTTCTGTCTTTCTTATGGTGCGTAATGTTGAACACAAATCGTATACAGTAGGCCATGGTCCGGATCAGCCTTGTGTAAGAAGAAAATCTGTGCAATATGGCGTCCTTTATTATCATAGACGTTAACACAACTCTTGGTTCAACGGTCTCACTTACTGACCGTACCTGCTCGATTTCTGACTGTATGGGCCAGTATTCCATGCTACCCCTTAGCCAGTTTGGTCCACTCCACCATAATGAGTGATGTTTCAATTGCACTGGAGTTAAACCTCTCGATGCACAATCTGCGGGGTTGTCTGCCGATCTAACGTGCCTCCAACAATCTGGATCTAATGTTTCTCGAATTTGAGATATTCTGTTGGCAATGAATACCTTTTCCTTGGATTCATTTTTTCTTATCCATGACAGCACAATTGTTGAATCTGTCCATGCGAATACCTTATTGATCTGTGCCCCAAATATTAGCTGCACCTCCTTGAGGAGTTTTGACAATAAATGTGCCCCACATAATTCGAGCTTGGGCGTAGTAAGCTTGGTTTTGATGGGTGCAACCTTTGTTTTGGATGTCAACAATGTAGTTACAAATTTTGTATTATATGTGGTAGTTCTTGCATATACTACGGCTGCGTATGCGCCTTCAGAGGCATCGCAGAATCCATGTAACTCGATTTTCTGCCGTTTGTTGGTAACAATCCATCTTGGAAATTTAATGGATTCAGCATGCGGAAGTTCATGCCTGAACCGATCCCAACATTGTTGCAATTCATCTGTTAGTTGATCATCCCAATCAATGTCTGCCTTCCAAATCCGCTGCATAAGTATCTTGGCAGTGATGGTTACTGGCGTCAGCCATCCTAATGGATCGAAAAGACGTGCTATTTCCGATAGTGTGGCACGTTTGGTGGATCCATGCTCTTCTTGTAAGGATGTTGTTACGTGGACCTTAAAGTGAAATGTGTCAGCTAATGGGTTCCAATGTATTCCCAAAGTTTTAATTGTCTCTTCCTTATCGAACTTAACTTCAGGTTGGTTATGTGCATCTGATATTGATTTTAAAAGTGACGAATGGTTTGCTGCCCATTTGCGAAGATGAAATCCACCACCCCTTAGTAGCTTTGCTAGCTGTCCTTGGGCTTCCTTACATTCCCGTAGTGTATCTCCTCCAGTCATAACGTCGTCTACGTAGAAATCATTTTTCACAATCTCTGCCGCCTTTGGAAATTCGTGTTGTTCATCGGCAGCTAATTGATGCAAGGTTCTTACAGCTAGGTATGGTGCTGATGCAGTTCCATACGTCACTGTTGTGAGCTTGTACTCCCTTATTGGTTCATTTGGGTTAGTTCGCCATAGAATGCGTTGGTAGTCTTGGTGCTCACTATTGACCCTTATCTGCCTGTACATCTTCTCAATGTCTGCAGTGAAGACGTACTTGTGAGCTCTCCATCTCATAATAATAGTTGTAATGTCGGCTTGGAGTCTGGGACCCACCATCATTAATTGATTCAGGCTCACTCCAGATGATGTTTTTGCAGATCCATCAAACACCACCCGTAATTTAGTCGTGGTACTATCGGGTTTAATTACAGCGTGATGGGGTAGGTAGTAACACTTGTTGTCGAACTTATCCATATTGGAGATTTCCACCATATGACCCAGTTGGAGGAACTCAATCATTACTCTTATGTAATCAGCCCTTAATTCCTTGTTGATGTTGAACTTCTTTTCAAGCTGTAGCAACCTGGCTAATGCTCTCTTTTTGGATTCTCCCAGCCTTTCTTCTTGATCCGTTGACTTCTTTTTAAATGGAATTTTAACTACGTATCTGCCATCGTTATCACGAAAATGAGATTCCTGATAAAACTCTTCGCATTCTTCATCAGTAGACTTCTGATGACCTTGTTGAGGAACTTCTTCAATTTCCCAAAATCTCTCAAGTTGTTTATCTAATGTTTGAACGACAAGACCATTGATTTTGATTTTGTCATTTCTTTGAGTTGATGTCCGACCGGAAATAAGCCATCCTAGTCGGGAATTCTGTGCTATAAGAGAATTTCCAGTCCCTCTTTTCAACCCATCAAGGATTACATCTCCATAAAAGTCTGCTCCTATGATTAGGTCGATTCCTCCAGGGATATTGAACGTTGGATCTGCTAGTTTTACGGATCCAAACTGGTCATCCATCATATTATTAGCTTCTTCATCTGGTAGAGTTCTTGTTAGTTTTGGTAAAACAAGGGCTTCTATCTTAACTTCGAAGTCGGATGAGAATCTCGGGAGGATTGTTAGTTCTACCTTATTTCGCGCTGTTCCTGCTTCAGTAGCTCCCAGACCGCTTACTTCAATGTGCACCTTCTGCTTCTTCAGTCTCAAGGTTTGGGCAACAGCTTCTGTTACTAGGGTGGCTTGTGACCCTTGATCAATAAGTGCTCGAAGCTCAGTGCATTGACCATGTTCAGAAGCACCGCGTGCCCTTACAATTGCTGTAGCAAGCAAGATGTTTTGGCTCTGATGACCATGATTAGATTGAATATGTACGTCAGCTTGGGCATGATCAGATTGTCGTCCTTCCATCCTATCAAAATGCAGTAAGGAATGATGTTTTCTATTGCACTGCTTGCATTTATTTTTGCTCATGCATGGAACTTGTTTGTCATGTCGTAAACAATTTATGCATAGTCTCGTTGCCTTAACCTTTTCACTGCGCTCCTTCGGGTTCCAGCCCATGAATTTACGGCAAGCATATATGTTATGCTCACCTTGGCAAAATACACAGGTTGATTTTGTTGACACGTGAAAGTTTCGCGTCACGTTCTTTGTTTCCTCTGAAGCCTTATACTGCCTTTGCCTTGTGGAAGCTAGTACCTCCAATGCCTGATATCTTCTTGCTAAGAAATCGTATAGCGTTTGAAGCGATGGCATCTTGTTCGGTTGTTCCAAACTTTGTTCAAAAAGACTTCTACTGTCTTGGTCTAGTGCCCTTGTTACTAGGTGCACAATTATCGGATCCCAGGATTTTGTGTTCAGACCCATATTATTGATTGCTGACAGCCCTTCCTTTGTTGTGTCTAGGATTGACTTAATAGAGTTCGCTGCTGAATGGGCTCCTTGATGACCAGCCTTAAGCATTTTATCTAAATGCATTGACACTATTTTTCGTTCATTATCATATCGTGCCTTTAATGTCTCCCAGGCACATGCATAATTAGCACTTGAAATTGTTAGGTGCTGAATTAATGCCATTGGTTCGCCTTCTAAATGAGTTTTCAGATACTCCATCTTCTCTGTCGTGTTTAAGTTTGGCTTGTTGTGTATAATGGTTGTAAATATGTCAGCAAATGACCGCCATTCCAGATAATTTCCCTTAAATGTCGGTATCTTCAGAGGTGGCAGTTTTGTATCTGAACGATCTGTATCCCGTGGTTTGTTGGAATAACCTAATGCCGAAGCCATTCGATGGAGGCATTGGTTAACATCTCTCTTAATGTCATTATATTTATTATTAATGACATATGGTGATTGCAAATCTTTAGATGTTGCATTTGACATGAAATCTTCATGTAATTCTGTCATGTTTTTCAGTTGATCCAACAATATTTTTTGTTGGTATTCACAGATTTGTGAAGAATATTCTTGGAAGGTTTCCTCAAATTCTTCCATGTTTCCGATTATAGCTTCTATTTTTATGTTCAGCTTTCTTAATCGTAGAGTCTGGATGTTGTTATCTGTGGAAGTGGATGGTGGAGAGCAAGATGGCGTTTCTTCTGAGGGTGTAATCTTTTCGAGCAAAGTTTTTAGATCGAGAAACAGATCTCTAACCCTTCCATATGTATCTCTCTCCATGTATGGAGTATCGAATTTTATTTTATCCTTTATCTTACTGTGATTATCGTCGAATTCTTCCCAAAGCGACTGAATTTTGTGAAGGCGTTCTTCCTTATAGCGGAGCGTCTTCCTAGACGCGCTATCCTTTTTGAAATTTATAGTTGCTTTTTCTAACTCCTCGGCAAGAGTTTTTTGTCTAGCAACAATTATAAAAATGTCCATTTCATCATCCATGATTGCTCCGGCTTATTTTTGATTTCTTTCACTGAATTGAATTATCACTACCAGTGTTAGCCCTGGCAACGCTTGTGACTTGATATTTATGTTTCCACTACCAGTGTTAGCCCTGGCAACGCTTTTTACTTGTTTAATGTTTAATGTACTAGTGTAGTATATTATGCAAAGTGTATTTACTGATTCGTTTTAATGACTCGAAGGACCATATGTAAAGTTTAGAGAAAAATATTGCAAGACCCCTTACCGCTGGTGGGGGGAAGTCTAATGATAATTCTCTAAGGTCTTTTCTTTACGAATGAAATCGTTTTTATTATTCTTCCTCCTTATATACTAAAATATTGCTTACGTAAGGTACAAATATTTACATCTTAAATTTCTAGGTGTCAAGCAGAGCCAGCGATAAGTCGTGAGAAATTTTATTCTGCTGGTCTCGCTGAGAACAGATATATGAAATTTTACACGTTAAAAAATAAAGCAAAAAATAATAGATAACGTTGTCTGGTATGGTCACCATGACAGACTGGTATGCAAAAAACTTGAACTCGGTTTCAAGTCTCATTATTCTTGATTTCTCATACAAAAATGACACGGATATGTCAGTTTATGAAACCCTTTTTAGGGAAATAAAAAAAAGAAGAACGCATTCAGATATTTTGAATGACTTTTTTCTAAACATGAAAATATTTTTTATTTGATCGTATTTGCCTAATTTTTTTATTCTTCTCAAATCAAATTAGCAATTAGGAGCAATAATTGACCAAAAAGTAAAATCACTTTTTTTGTACTATGAGTTCTGAAAAATTCCTTTGTCCCCTTAATCTTTTTTAAGCGAGAAAAGGGATAAATCCCTTGATCTGTTATCTCTGTGTTATAGTTATATAAAGGAAGGATATCTGCGACAACTTCATGTGCATTTATAATGGTCTTCTCCATCAACCACTGACTGGGCTTTTAATTTAATGTTATTTCGGCAAAACAACATAAAAAGTAAGCCAAAGAATGCAACTTTATGGAGCTTTTTTCTAAAACGAAACAAAAAAATATTGTCGTATTTTTCTTTTTAATTTGGAAATTAAAAATAAATTTCATTTTCCTTTAATGGAAAAAAATGCCCAAAATATTTATGGAAAAAAGTTAAATTTCGCGACATTTGCGGCAAAATACTCGGGATTTTTTTCTTAAGAAAACCCACCACAACTTTGTATGGAGATTTTTGGGCTTTTTTTTTTCATTTTCATTTTTGGCGTAATTTCAGGAAGCACTTTTTATTATCTGGGCCACGCACCAGGTTTGTTTTTTTACTTTTGTAGTAAGAATTGAAAAGTATGTCAAAATGGCAGTGGTGGGGATAAATCCTCCCTCAAAGAGAGAAAAAAAGTTAGGGAACGCTTTTGGTGTAATGGTATTATAATTCCTAAATTGCAGTGGTAAAAAAAAGTCTTATAAAAATCTACTACATTTATGAATTCTCCGCTTAGCATTAATGCAAAATCGTGCATTTGTGAACTCTCTGCTTAGCACATTTTGCGCAATATTGCTTTTATGAAAAGACTCTATGTCTAAGTCTATGCTAGTAAAGCGAATTTTTGTGTCGTTTTTATGATCAGGGGACATATTCCGTTTAACAATAATCGTAGGGACGATATCGTTTTTGAAAATTTGATGAACATAAGAAGTTCCGTTCTGCCCGAATTTGTTTCACTATCGGCAGCCCGTAGGTCCATATTGGTTTTAGAATTTGCTTGTATAGCATTAACTTATTGTAATTGGACAGGGATGAGTATCTCCCAATAAGCCAATACATATTACTGTGTCGCATGTTCAACTCATCTTTTTTTTTCTTAACGTGCGCTTTCCAACGCAGTTTAGCGTCTAGAGTCATGCCTAGATATTTAGCTGTGTTAGAAAATTCTACTACATTGTTGTTAATGTAGACTGGAATGTGTGGTACGTTTTCATACGTAAAATTAATATGGACTGACTTAAGGTCATTTAATCTAATCTGCCATTTCTTAGTCCATTCTGAAATATTGTTTATTGCCGTCTGAAGCTTTTTAGTTGCTATTTCGACAGTTGCTCCCACAGCAAGGACGGCTGTGTCATCTGCAAAAGTAGCTATGGTGGTTTCTTCACTTGCAGGCAAATCGCTAGTGAAGAGTAGGTTAAAACTGGACCTAGCACACTCCCTTGCGGTACACCAGCTTTAATCTCTCTTAATGTATAGCACTCTGTATCTTGCTTAATTCTGAAGAGTCGATCTGATATATAAGACTCCAGAATGGTCGAATACTGCTGCGGCAGTTGCTTTTGTAGTTTGTGTATCAGTCCTTTGGGCCAGACTTTATCGAAAGCTTGTGCTATATCAAGAAATACTGTAGAGCACACATTTTGCTCTTCAAATGCTTTTTCGATTTTATCTGTGATTCTATGCACCTGATCAATTGTAGAGTGCTTGTTTCTAAACCCAAATTGATGATTTGGAAGTAGCGATTGATGAAAATCAATAATTTTTTGCAGACGTTTTGCCAGCATTTTTTCGAATAGCTTGGACAACATTGGTAGTATCGATATTGGGCGATATGAGGTTACTTCGCTAGGTGGTTTACCTGGTTTTGGTATCATTATTACCTCCGCGACCTTCCACATACTTGGCACACATCTTAATTTAAATGTAGCATTTATAATCTGCGCTAGTTTTTTTAAACCTTTTCGAGGAAATTATTTTAAAATTTCCCCTGTGATTAAATCGAACCCTGGGGCTTTTTTTATGTTTATGCCTTCTTTGATTTCTTTGGCAAGTTCTTTAGCTGTTACCGGCCCAATAGGTCTGTCTTCTTCGCACGTTTCTTCGTTTCCTTGATAATCTTTATCTTCATAAGGTTTGAAGACGGAGTGTAAGCTATTGGCCTGTTCATTTTCTTTGTTGCCATCCAGAGCGAGTAGTCGGTACAAGCATCATTTGTAAGACTGGTAAGAAACGTTTTTAAAGACTCGTTATTAAATTCTCTTATAGATTTTCTGAGCTTATTATTTAAGTTGTTCAGTGTGGTTTTGTCGCTTGGCGCCTTTGTCTGTTGCCAGCGTTTTCTAGCTTTCCTCTTTTCTGTAATAATTTCACATATTTCACGAGGATAAGAGCTTTGTTTAATCTTGTTTGTTCTTTGGGGAGTTGCAGCCCATGCAGCTTTTTGTATATCCAGTGTAAATATTTGCACTGCTTCTTCTAGTTGATCTTCTGTTTGAATAGCTGACGATAGTTGGATACATTCTTCCAACTTCTGCCTAAAGTGGTTCCAATCAGTCAGTCTATTAACTAGGTTAGGGCTATGTTCTTTTATTATTATTTTATCGCCAAGTGTAATAAGTATTGAGGAATGATCTGATTGAAGATCAGGGCCTTCTTCTATATTTATTTTATTTGAAGATATATTTTTGGATATAAAGAAGTCTACAAGATCTGGGGTTTTATTCCTATCTGTAGGCCAGTAGGTAGGTTTCAAATGAATATCGAGTCTGACAATGGAATGTGATTGGTAATGCATGGGTATTTCGAATATTCGCCACATTGCTTCTTCGCGACGTAACAAATAATCAACTCTATTTCTTTCCCTCTCACGCCTACCCGTCAAAGTTCTTTGCCGAGGCATATCTACCTAATATTCCATCGAAAAAAAAGAAATCAATAAATAAGCATTCACAATAAATAAACTCTTATAAACTGTATAAAAAAAAGAAATCAAAATGACTTACCAAAGAATAGGTAATAATTGGCCAAAACCAGGATCAGAGCACAGTGAAACCACAATTATTGTAGGATGGCTATCTAATAATTCGTGTAGGATACAACCGACTTCGAATGGCCGGAAGCCAAATCAGACTAATGCAACCACACCTGCGCATAACTTCTCTCCCTCATTCGCTTAACCCAAACGAAAACGACACACATTCATCCGCCACGCCCCCACACGCCAAACACTTTCGTTTCGGTGAGGTGGCTCAGTGGCTGCTCTATGTATAGGGCTACACTATACAAATAAGGTCAATAGCAACGCCCAACGCAACCACAGAAAATACAATTTTGTACAATATTCGGGCAACTATGATTACCTATATCTTATAAGAGACAGAGTAGGTATACGTATCCAATCCAATCACCAATACGCGTGCGCATATTCCCTTCTCTTCTTAATTCGCTTAACGCACACCATTCACCCCTCACTATGTACAGCTACATTAGAGTTATACGCATACGCAATAGAAACGATCTCTGTGTATGATTCTCTTTTCTTAATTTCTGATTCATACAATAGAAGGAGACAGTCACAGGACTTCGACTGAGCGAAAGAAAAATGTGACTTATCCAATTACCCATACCCACCCCTGCGCATATACTTTTCTCTCTTTCTTTGCTTCACTCCCATCATTCAAACGTGACACTCGCCGCACAGATAGCTAAGCTATAAAGCTATCTTTCTTTGTATGTTTACAATGTTGTTGTTGTAACCAAGGTAATTTAAAAACATTATTTTACCTATTTTGCAATAACTTTTTTGAAATCATAATTCTTTTCGACCGATCTATGAGCTGTACGCTTCAATTTGGTAAAAAAAAAATTCAATTTTACTTCATTAAATAGGGTAAATATGTTCTGAAAGAAATTGGGTCGGCGATTAATATAGTGGATTGCGGACTACGGATGTACACACGAACCGCGATAAATACCTTTAGTGGAACAATAACCGAGCGCATGTAGTGCCAGGATGTTCTGGAACGTTTTTTTTACTCATCACTGAGTTTACAGCCCGAAACAAAGATGGATTTTATTTTGTTTGAATGTAGTTGTGGATGGAAAGGATCAAGCCACCATTTGTGTTGTAAAACTTTACGCGACCCTTTTCTTTAGTAGGTACCATAAATGCTGTGTATTCAAATTACTGGTATTTTAATTTGAAAAACTTGCAAATGATCGGTAATTAACGTTGAAAGTGGGTGTAACTGGGATTATTAGGATTACGTTTTAAATCGGTAGGTAGGACACACAATACATATATATATATATTTTGATTTATGACAGCATGCGTGCAACACTTGCCACCTTCAGGTACATGGTAATTGGGTCCTTGTAACTGTGTGTGGTGGGACCCAAAATCAAAGATATCACCGCAGGTAAAAGATATGCTCTATATAAATAGTGTGCAAATTTCTCTCTGCCAATTAGTTTGCAATTGTCCTTTGACTCTAATAGATCTACTTAAAGTTAATAATTCAAATGGAAGGAGTCAAGAAACCAACAGTTCCTTATTGGCGGTTCCTTTACTTGGAAGAACTTCGCGTTCGCAGGCGTGTTATAGAAGACAGAGAATACAAATACCATATTAAGTATTGCTTAACAGATGAGTTGGTTCACACAAACTTTATCCACACCAAGCATTTTACACCAATTGAAATCGGCAACATGCAGGACAGTGTAATCTACAAGAAGAAACTCAGACAGAAGATTGCAAAAATCAGACAGGAAGAGCAACAAAAAATGTTGGAAAAACTAATGGAACAAGAAAACGATGGGCACGCAACAACCAATGAATGAAATCTGTAATCATAGTTTTAAGAAAAATACTTGTATATAATAATTTATGTCATTTTTTAGCATTACCTTAGAAAAGTAAAGTGGGGCTTTCAGCACAAATCGTTTGTGTGTGTTCCCATCGGGGTATTCAACTGTCAACTTAAATTGTATATAATATAAGGATAAACTCAAATTGACTGTGTTTCTAAGAATACTCCCGATGGGAGTCCGCCTTAATTTAGTTTATTTGTTCAAAAAATTGTAATGTAATATATAATAAAACCACCATTAAAATTACTTTAAATTAATAACAAATTTTTTTTAAACGAAAATCCACTTCGACGGATATTTCTTAAGCACCTAGAAAATTGTTCATTTGTTCTGTGATAGGAACATTAAAAAACAATCGGTTTCTAAGCATCCTCGAATCGATTGCTCTGCTCGAAAGCTTTGGAGAAGTCTGTATCAAATTAATACTTTTTCTCAGGTACATTTAATATGTGATTGTAAGGTGCTAGTAGCAACAAAATTATGGAGAAGGAGTACTTTTAAGAGATTAGTTAATCTGGTAAAATCTGTTTTTCGAAAAAAGTTAGAAATTTCCTGTCTACTTCCCGATTTATGAATTGTAACAATAGAAAACTAGTTGGTACTCGCGGCTTTGTCTGCGTAGAATTCGAACTTCGAGTAACTAATTAAAATATTTATAACAACAATAGCGCCACTTATCGGCTCCCCACGATCGTGGGGTTCTCCGACCGTCAACCTCGGGACCTCTAGCTAACCTCCAAGTAGATCCTGGTTGCTGCGTTTGACCGATAGTCAAACGGATGCGAAAAATTCGACGAAAAGATTAACCAGCAGAAACTTTGTGGTTATGACAACGAATAGCGAGTTGGCGAATAAAAAATGCGGATATTTTCCGCTAAGGGTTTTCAACAAGAATAATAAAAGCTTTATTTCATGGTTGGTTTATATAGAAGATGAAATAACAGGTTTTCTTTTACTTGACAGAGACATTACGTTATTTTTAAATGTTTAAATTATGTGGCGAAGAGGCAAATACAAAAAAATATGATGAATGGTATAATTTAAGGCGCCAGATTCAAATAAACAATTTTAATCTAACTTAAGAATTAGGATGATGAAGATCAGGATGATGACAATGACGGTGATGAAGATTACCTAAAAACTATCCTTTCAACCAATCAGCTCTAAACATTTAAATTGATTGGTAAAATACGCGGCAAATGTATTTATTTCTTAACAAAAGTATAAATACCTATAATGAATTTTATTATCCCTATCTTGAGAAATAATTGGTTCGTCATTTGAACTTCCATTCCCTACTTCATCCCCTTCACGTTATGTTTTCGCGACAAAAAGTAGCCTATGCCATTCTGATTTCTGAGAGGTTCCATCTATCCCTATACCAAAATTCATAAAAATTTGTTTTGCTGTCGTTAAAAGGTAACATTCTTACTTTCGCATTTATAATATTAGGATTACTTCAAGGCTACCTCGAATTTTCAGTGCAAAAATGACAACTGGCAAAAAAACTATATCTTTAAATAACAAAGTGATGTCAAATTTGTTAAAAGGTGACTATCGCAAAAGTGACTATTACCTTACGGAATTCCACCCCTTGCCTGATAGGTAATACACACACAAAATTAAGTTAAGTGGATCCCAAATATTTTGTTCATAAACTAAGTACCTATTAAGTAAGAAGATATGCAAAAACCATTTTTTTATACAACAAACAGCTTTCAAATTTGTTTCCGATTTCATTCCACTTACTGGAAGTGAACGCTAGAATTAATTTTAAGGATTGACAGATAGTGTTCGGAAAATGGACAGAGTTTGAAGGTGGAAACACATTCTTTAAGGCCGAGGTTACAAATAATTTTTCTTTTCATTTTTTAAGAATGTTTAAAATTAAAAAAAATATAAAAAAAACTATAAGCATATTTAAATTAAAAAAAAAATCCCTTTTTGAAAAAAGCAGGCCTTAAAGCCTTAACTAATAAAAAAATGCATAAAAGGCATTAAAAAGACTTAGTGGGCATTTTTTTTAGGAGTGGTTTATAATAATGAATAAAAAAACACTTAATTTAAGAACATTTACTACGCAAAAATATATTTCCTAACGATTCAAAAAATACACACATAATTGTTCAAGTTTTCACTTCTGTCGGCACTCCCAGAATGCCACTGTTTTTTTTTTTGATTTTGGTTCAATTCGATACATTTTTCAATTTAAATTCTGCACAATCTCCCTTTTTTCAAATATTGTATTTTTTTTTTTCAAACAAATTTTTAATTATTTTTAAACTATTGTAACTATTGCTCATTCTGAATAGGTGTTCATGGGTGGGAACCCATTCTTCTACTGTACTGCACATGTACGGTCCGACTCACAGTCACAGTTACTGTCGATATAAATTATGAATACGGTCGTTGGATTTAGAAAAAAAACTATATTCGAACGGAGACACTGAACAAAACGAAAGTTTCCCAATTTTAAAAATTGAACGACACTCGATTCGAATAATTCACCAAGCGCTGACATTTTTTTGCACGATGACAAGTAGTGATAGTGATGGACAATTTTTACTCCTAGAGGAAAACTTAACTCTATACCGAACACAACCATAGAACCGCATGCCGCATTTAAAATACAAAATCTTCCCATCTCCACAATGACGCACTTATTTCATAGTTTCCATTCTTGACTGACAGTTTATATTTTTAATTATTAAAAATGCCAATTGTAGAGCTCCAGGAGATGAGTTCGTATTCTGTTTGGAGAACTGTCATATACTTAGTTTTCAATAAAACTGAAATTTTTGCAAATTGTCTTACAGCAAATTTTACGGCCATATTATTCACTCCCTTTAATCCGGGTTAAAAGTTACATTCGGGTTTAAGTGAGTTTAACCCAAAAACTAAACCCAAGTCCATAATATTCACTCGTTAAACCCAAACATAAACCCTTTTTTTTTGAACTTGACAGCAATCCGGAGACCGGTACTTTAACTCGGGTTAAAACTCAATTTCATAATATTGACATTTCTTCACTCGCAAGAAATAACGAAAGTAGAAAAGTCGAATAGAAAAAAATGGCAAGAAACTAAAAAAGACTTCATTCGTGAAATGGACGAAATTAATGTTGATGTCTTCGTCGTCAGAAGACGAATTTGTCTTCGAAGAGCTGGTAAAACAGAAGCTGATGGTAAATTGACGTCGTCCTTGTCGTCAAATATATTGATTGCACAAGCGGGCTTGCGAAAATATTTCGTGCTGAAAAAGAGTCATTTTGGAGGCTACATTCGATGATTCGATAGAAATTTCGCATAATTAATGCACCTTAACATATAACTGGCCGACAAATAATTGAAATCAATTTCCAAGTGACAAACAAAAAAAAGTCATTATTTGTGAAATCTGACATTACGTGGGTTTAAAACGGATTAAAAACGGTTTAAAGTGTTTTAAATCCGCATTTAAATCCATTTTTAATCCAGCCTGTTTAATGCGTGTTTTTCAGTGAATAATATGGATATAGGTTTAAATTATCGGGTTTAAAAATTGCGGATTAATGATCGGGTGTAAAATTAACTTTAACTTTAACCCGCAGTGAATAATATCGCCGTTAAAATACAAACACAAGTGTGTTTGATTTTTTTGGCATACCTAGCATACCTTTTCCTAGAATATTATTTAAGCCAAAGCGTAATTTTAAAATTTTAAATTTACTACATATTTATATGTGAAAATGGAAGAACAATCGTATTTTAGGTATTCATTTTATTGCGGTTCACTTTTTTTTGCACACAAACACAAATAATAGTTTTTTTTTATTACTAATAGTGCAATATATCTCATCAGTGATAACCCACGACGTTTCGTCGCATTTTATCGCTACTTTCACTTACAGGTAGAAACCACCCATTTTATTTTACCAGTTAATTAACGAGGGGGAAAACCAGTAGAAAAAATAACGGCACCTTTTTGTGGTAGAAACTATCTAATCCTTTCTAGGAAATTGACTAACCCTTTAAGTATATAGGGTAACATTCAGACCGTCACCTTGCGTTAATCTTTCTTTTATAACTTTTAGCTGTTAACACTGTGACAGCAACAGCGCCATCTACCTGGAAATGCGATTGTTTGAAAAATCGTCGATCGTTGATGGAATAAACAAAATGGTTTAGGATATTATTTTATTTAGTAAGCTGTTTTTTGCACTTGGTATTTTTGCCAGCAGATGGCAAATATTTAAAATAACTACCAAAGAAAACATTTGTGATTGCTGCAGTTTTCAATCCACAAACAAACAGATTGGGGTTGTACAAAGCCAAATATATGCTCACCACGGATCTCGTAGAAACTACATTGGACAATATTGACAACTATAGTGAAGAGGAGTGCGGCTATTTAATGTACAGTATAGGCTACAAGGAAGAGCTGCGGAAGAAAATCACCGGGAAATCTGAAGGCGACGATGAAGACGAGGACATTTGCGATGAAGAGGAGCAGTAGATGGTGAAATTATGTTCAATTTTTAATAACTTTTACTTTCGAATGTGATATTTTGTATATCCTAACGAATAAAGTATTTGGAATATTTCCTTTAGGAAAAAAATTATGTTATTTAATTTCCTCGGGCCTTGCCGGACCTTCACACAAAAAACTGTAGGTCACAATGGTTAATTTTTTATGGAAAATTTCGCCATTGTGAGCTCGTGAAATCTAACCAGGACACTAAATATTATTATTAGTTCCAAAAAGATGGGAGATGGGTGTATGGGATAAGCATTCCATTAATAATCTTGATCAGGAGTTCAGATTATGCTTCCGTGTATGAAATTTTTGTATAATGTTTTTGAAAAGCAGGACTTGTAGTGGCACTGTTTTTTTTTAAACTTTCTGACTCGCCTGCGCCACGTAGACCTAAAAATTCTATTGTGCCATAGGGGCAGAATATTGTAGAGTCTCTCTACTTTCCTAGCAGATGATTTCTTCATCTCTACGGGGCTCAGGAACTCCCTGTAGAATATAGTTCTTCTGATTCCGCATAAGGCTGGACACTCATATATTATGTGTTCAGCAGTTTCGTCCTCTTCAAGGCACAAACGACAAAGTGAAGAGTCGACTAAATTTATTTTATTTAAGTTAGGTTTTTAATATCATATCTATGTAATTAGGTTTAAAATTTTGTTGGCATCTTTTCTGAAAAGCTGGCCTGTCTTAGAGCTGTGATATTTTCCCAATATGAAATACATTTTGTACGTTCCCATCTTTTGATGGCGAAATTTATAGACGATTTGGGAGTATAGCAGAAGGGTTCAGGGCCTGTGAAGGGGGTTTCAGAGCCCGTTCTAGCTAGTTCGTCGGCTTTCTCGTTTCCCTCAAAACCCTCATGGCCAGGAATCTACCATAATATTATTTTATTCTTAAGGCCAAGCGTTTGAAGTTCGTCGAAACAGTTTAGTACTGATTTGTAGTCAATGATAGGCGAGCTGAGAGCGATTAGAACTGCTTGAGTGTCAGTCAATATATACCAATGTCATCAGCCTGGAACACGCTTGGGCTAAGCCCCATTGGTATTGAGACATTTTGGTTAGGTCCGTTGAAACCAGCTCCCACTCCTGTTTCCATCTTGGAGCCGTCTGTATACAACTTTATGCCAATTTGGCCATGCTCCTCGACTAGGGATTTCCGTAGTGAACCGTCGCATAAAGTTATTGGAAGGCGGTCTGTTATCGCGCAGATCATTTCAAGTACTGGAATTTCAGAGAACAAATCACATAGATCAGGATTAATTTTTTTATTTGGATCAAACTTGCCGAAGAGCGAATTATGTATATGTGGAGAGGTGTTAGTCCTACGGCTTCTATAGCCGTAGCAGTACAGGAACATGGCTCCTTATATACCGAGATATGCAAGTCGTTGTACCTTTTTAAATTTTGGCAATGGGTATCTCTTGTTTTATTTTTGACCACCATACTAAAGAAGCGTACGTTATGACGGGCCTGATCATCATTGTGTATATCAATTGATTATCGTGGGAGAGATTCCCCATGTTTTACATGCGACTTCTTGCCCATACAGCGTTTGTTGCTTTAGTTATTTTGTTATTTGGGATTAGGCCCAGGTATTTGACTTCGTTGGAGTACTCAATGCACCGCCTTCCTAGTTTTATATTTTCATTCCAAAAAATCCGTTCATTATTCCAGGGTTTCACAATAAGCTAATCTAAAGTATGTTCTGAGCTTACAACTTTACAACTCTAACATTTAAGCTTTTGCAAATATGTATACAGGCTCAATCTTAATTTTGTAACGATTTTTTTGAGTTGTTTACCAACAGTCGTCTCAACTTCACCTTTGAAAATGGAATGCAAACTTCGATAATTTGATTTTAACATGTTTTCTCATTCTTTAAGTTAGTCTTAGTCGATACTTCAAACAATAAAGGACAGGGCAATCTGCTCTAAGAAATTATTTTTTTTACGAATTTCGGCGTAAATTTTATTAACTTACAGTATAGGCTTTTACCAAATTCATAATTAATCCACTTGTTCGCAGAAGGGATCTTGTGTTTCTTGAATTTCTTTTCCATCTGAAGATTCATAAATTGCGTCCTCTTTGGAACACTCCGCTTATTGCACTTTATAATTGAAAACTGTCAAATACCTACACAGGCAGATCTGGAAAATGTTTTGCAGTCCCAAGTCGCAACGGGTGATTTTAATTTCAAGATACCTGTCTACTGATTTTATAGCACCTCAATAAAATGAGACGCTTACCCAAATTGGAAAACAAAGTTCTATTAACAATTAAAAGCGGCTTATATTAAAAATAGTTTGAAACTAGTTGGGGTTGTATTAATTTATGCATTTTCTAATCTGAATAAAAACGAATCTTTTAAAGCATAACAATATTTCTATTGTGTAATTTCGCATAATTAATGCACCTTAAAATATAACTGGCCGACAAATAATTGAAATCAATTTCCAAGTGACAAACAAAAAAAAGTCATTATTTGTGAAATCTGACATTACGTGGGTTTAAAACGGATTAAAAACGGTTTAAAGTGTTTTAAATCCGCATTTAAATCCATTTTTAATCCAGCCTGTTTAATGCGTGTTTTTCAGTGAATAATATGGATATAGGTTTAAATTATCGGGTTTAAAAATTGCGGATTAATGATCGGGTGTAAAATTAACTTTAACTTTAACCCGCAGTGAATAATATCGCCGTTAAAATACAAACACAAGTGTGTTTGATTTTTTTGGCATACCTAGCATACCTTTTCCTAGAATATTATTTAAGCCAAAGCGTAATTTTAAAATTTTAAATTTACTACATATTTATATGTGAAAATGGAAGAACAATCGTATTTTAGGTATTCATTTTATTGCGGTTCACTTTTTTTTGCACATAAACACAAATAATAGTTTTTTTTTATTACTAATAGTGCAATATATCTCATCAGTGATAACCCACTACGTTTCGTCGCATTTTATCGCTACTTTCACTTACAGGTAGAAACCACCCATTTTATTTTACCAGTTAATTAACGAGGGGGAAAACCAGTAGAAAAAATAACGGCACCTTTTTGTGGTAGAAACTATCTAATCCTTTCTAGGAAATTGACTAACCCTTTAAGTATATAGGGTAACATTCAGACCGTCACCTTGCGTTAATCTTTCTTTTATAACTTTTAGCTGTTAACACTGTGACAGCAACAGCGCCATCTACCTGGAAATGCGATTGTTTGAAAAATCGTCGATCGTTGATGGAATAAACAAAATGGTTTAGGATATTATTTTATTTAGTAAGCTGTTTTTTGCACTTGGTATTTTTGCCAGCAGATGGCAAATATTTAAAATAACTACCAAAGAAAACATTTGTGATTGCTGCAGTTTTCAATCCACAAACAAACACATTGAGGTTGTACAAAGCCAAATATATGCTCACCAAGGATCTCGTAGAAACTACATTGGCCAATATTGACAACTATAGTGAAGAGGAGTGCGGCTATTTAATGTACAGTATAGGCTACAAGGAAGAGCTGCGGAAGAAAATCACCGGGAAATCTGAAGGCGACGATGAAGACGAGGACATTTGCGATGAAGAGGAGCAGTAGATGGTGAAATTATGTTCAATTTTTAATAACTTTTACTTTAGAATGTGATATTTTGTATATCCTAAGTTCTACTTATTGTAAATAAACGAATAAAGTATTTGGAATATTTCCTATAGGAAAAAAATTATGTTATTTAATTTCCTCGGGCCTTGCCGGACCTTCACACAAAAAACTGTAGGTCACAATGGTTAATTTTTTATGGAAAATTTCGCCATTGTGAGCTCGTGAAATCTAACCAGGACACTAAATATTATTATTAGTTCCAAAAAGATGGGAGATGGGTGTATGGGATAAGCATTCCATTAATAATCTTGATCAGGAGTTCAGATTATGCTTCCGTGTATGAAATTTTTGTATAATGTTTTTGAAAAGCAGGACTTGTAGTGGCACTGTTTTTTTTTAAACTTTCTGACTCGCCTGCGCCACGTAGACCTAAAAATTCTATTGTGCCATAGGGGCAGAATATTGTAGAGTCTCTCTACTTTCCTAGCAGATGATTTCTTCATCTCTACGGGGCTCAGGAACTCCCTGTAGAATATAGTTCTTCTGATTCCGCATAAGGCTGGACACTCATATATTATGTGTTCAGCAGTTTCGTCCTCTTCAAGGCACAAACGACAAAGTGAAGAGTCGACTAAATTTATTTTATTTAAGTTAGGTTTTTAATATCATATCTATGTAATTAGGTTTAAAATTTTGTTGGCATCTTTTCTGAAAAGCTGTATAGCACTCTTGGCCTGTCTTAGAGCTGTGATATTTTCCCAATATGAAATACATTTTGTACGTTCCCATCTTTTGATGGCGAAATTTATAGACGATTTGGGAGTATAGCAGAAGGGTTCTGTGAAGGGGGTTTCAGAGCCCGTTCTAGCTAGTTCGTCGGCTTTCTCGTTTCCCTCAAAACCCTCATGGCCAGGAATCTACCATAATATTATTTTATTCTTAAGGCCAAGCGTTTGAAGTTCGTCGAAACAGTTTAGTACTGATTTGTAGTCAATGATAGGCGAGCTGAGAGCGATTAGAACTGCTTGAGTGTCAGTCAATATATACCAATGTCATCAGCCTGGAACACGCTTGGGCTAAGCCCCATTGGTATTGAGACATTTTGGTTAGGTCCGTCGAAACCAGCTCCCACTCCTGTTTCCATCTTGGAGCCGTCTGTATACAACTTTATGCCAATTTGGCCATGCTCCTCGACTAGGGATTTCCGTAGTGAACCGTCGCATAAAGTTATTGGAAGGCGGTCTGTTATCGCGCAGATCATTTCAAGTACTGGAATTTCAGAGAACAAATCAAATAGATCAGGATTAATTTTTTTATTTGGATCAAACTTGGCGAAGAGCGAATTGCCACTTTATTTATGTATATGTGGAGAGGTGTTAGTCCTACGGCTTCTATAGCCGTAGCAGTACAGGAACATGGCTCCTGATATACCGAGATATGCAAGTCGTTGTACCTTTTTAAATTTTGGCAATGGGTATCTCTTGTTTTATTTTTGACCACCATACTAAAGAAGCGTACGTTATGACGGGCCTGATCATCATTGTGTATATCCATTGATTATCGTGGGAGAGATTCCCCATGTTTTACATGCGACTTCTTGCCCATACAGCGTTTGTTGCTTTAGTTATTTTGTTATTTGGGATTAGGCCCAGGTATTTGACTTCGTTGGAGTACTCAATGCACCGCCTTCCTAGTTTTATATTTTCATTCCAAAAAATCCGTTCATTATTCCAGGGTTTCACAATAACCTAATCTAAAGTATGTTCTGAGCTTACAACTTTACAACTCTAACATTTAAGCTTTTGCAAATATGTATACGGGCTCAATCTTAATTTTGTAACGATTTTTTTGAGTAATGGCATAATAATTCCTAAATTGCAGTGGTAAAGCAAAGTCTGAAAGAAAAAGTGACACTGCATTCAAAATTATGTGCAGGAGATTGTCCCTTCTTACAGCAAGGGAGAATTTCGTCGCCACTTTCGTATGCAAAAATCTTAGTGGAAGATTTGAACAATGTGAAGTCAATCCGCAATACTAATAATTGTGTTATTGTGGTTAAGAAGAGTCCCTCCAGGTCGTAGTAAGTAATCTTCCATTCGTTGCTGTACAAGTTTATATTCTCGAGTTCCTCAAGGCTGAGCTTTGATTGATCGGGGTATAGACAACCGTGCCCGAGGTTAGGGCGAAAATAGTACTAGGAGATCCATGGTCTGTAATTTAACGCAAACGGAAAGACTAATTGTGAAAGAGAGAATAGATCAACGTTGGACCATAAGTGTCTGGTGTGAGGTGTGTTTTGTGAGGAAGAAAAAACGTTTTCTTTATTTTTTTTTTAATATATATATTTATTTTTTAAATACTAAAAATCTAATTTTGTTTATCAAAGAATTTTTCTTCGTTTTCCCACATGATCAGCGCTTCTATGTGGTCATCGTAGTCGAAGAAGTCGTTTGAATTGTCTTCGAATCTACGGATATGGGTATCAGGTTCCCATACTAGGGTGTCTGCAGAACCGTTTGAAATTTGGTCATCGTCGGGGATGGTCATTCTTAAAGGGTTGTTCCAACGTGAGATTAGCTGGCGTTTCAATATATATGTTGGGGAGCAGTCCAAGATGAAATTTTCTTCCCGTAGTCCGAATCCAACTCGATCTCCAAACGCTAACTTACGTGATTTCGAACCCTTGATTCTTTTGCCATTTAGGAAGGTGTCAAAGAATGGTCCGTTCGTTAGAGTCACACATTTTTCGTCTACGCTTATCTCGATAGTCGCGTGAGTGTGTGAAACAAATCCTGAGGGGATAGCCAATCGGTTTGGGTCGGTTGAAGACGAGTGAATGTTGGTTTGGTACGAATTACCAATTATGGTTGACCCGATCCGAAGAGGAATTTCAAATCCAGATACTATGTTAAATAGTAGCCAGCTGGAGTTGGGGATGTAATTAATGATTTCGGTTTCCATTATCTTATTTGAAGTTATTCTGCTGCTGTTGTATAGCAATTCCTAGCTTTTTTTTAAATGAATTCGTTCTACTTTTCGATAGAATATTTCGCGGCCACTGGTTTTTCAAAACTGATCCTCCAAGTGAAATGCTCACGCTTTTATGCAGGCAACTACAAGCATATCCTTTGTTGAAGATCACTCAGAGCCTCAGTCACAAATTTTTTATGACGTCAAGTTATATGCATTTACCTAAGGATGAAGTGAGACAGGAGTAGTTCTGCAAACTATATTCGAATGCATGTATTTGTTTTGCAATAATTGGGACAGTTTTTATCAGAGTAGGGAAAGTGCTAACTGTACCCTTGTATACCTGACGGTCACAATAACTCATAATCTCATTAAATTTCTGAGTATGACTTCTTTCTCTGCCTCTGTGCTCACGCTTTTATGCAGGCAACTACAAGCATATCCTTTGTTGAAGATCACTCAGAGCCTCAGTCATAAATTTTTTATGACGTCAAGTTATATGCATTTACATAAGGATGAAGTGAGACAGGAGTAGTTCTGCAAACTATATTCGAATGCATGTATTTGTTTTGCAATAATTGGGACAGTTTTTATCAGGGTAGGGAAAGGGGTAACTGTACCCTTGTATACCTGTCGCTCACAATTACTTACAATAGGTAGGTAGCGTCCTTTTCATCTATTTTTCGTATGCTCTCTTTCTAATGACTCCTTGAATAATCAAATTCTGTTCTGTACTGTTTAAAGCTCTGGATATATTTTAAAAAATAACTTGCTTTCTGAAATTTCTATCGTTCTCCTTGGAGAAAAGCAATACCGCCATGGAAACTTTCTATATGATTCCTGTTTAGAAAAACGGTCATCACAGGTCCAACCTCAAATCATGCTACTGACATTCAACTCAACTTTAGTCACGTCCGTGAATCTGGCCCTCCTGCTGTTTAAAAATTATATTCAATATATTCTTTCACCCTATAGTCCCGACATCACCGTAATTTTTCAGGAGTAACCTTTGTATGCGAAAGCATGTCAAGCTTAAGCTTCAGAGGCCAAGACTGCCTTATGTGTTTCGTGGAAAAAATGTATTTCAAATAAAGCCATCCACCATTTAGCAAAATATAAACTGTTTCAAGCAGTTGCGAAATCAATAGTGTTATACTCGGCCCAAGTTTGGGGCTACAATGAGTATGAGGACGTGGAAAAATCTCTCCGTTACTTCTTAAAACGCGCTTTTGCTCTTCCTTCATCTACACCAAATTACCTGCTGCACATTGAAACGGGACTGCCACCTATGTTTGTTGACTCTCTTAAAATCCACTTTGACTACATCCTCAAGATACTGCAAATGAACCCCTCACGTTTAGTCAACAGGATCCTAAAATTTATAATTTCAAACCAACTCAACTGTGTGAAAACCTGGAAAAACCTTTTTAATTCTCTGGGTTATTCTATGAATCTAAATATAGAAGACTTGATAATTTTCAAAAAACAACTCTATTTACTGGTCTCTAAATTGGACTCAAAATTTCGGAAGGACTTCATCACTCAGGCCAAAGCATCCCAATATAGGGAATATTGTAGTAGATTAGAGTTCGATCTGGGAGAACTTAATTATTTTAACGATAAGCATCCTACCGAAATGATCGCAATGATACTAAGAGCACTGATACTTGCTTTGAATTTTGTTCCGCACAGGCCTCGCCAAAGAGAAAATATCGCGGATTTCATAGGGTCTTGCCCCATTCTAAGAGAAACTTGTCGGAACATTTTCGGAAGAAGCAAATTGGAAGTTGAAGAAGTTTTACAAATTCTAAACGGTATGGTGGGGTGGGAGAAGCTCTACAAATTTATTAGACTAGCTTTGGGATATAGAAATAAAATTTTAACAGAAAGTTTTTGTCCACTTTATTTTTCTTTTTGTTTTGTTAAGTAGTTTGACTTACTTTTTTTTTCTTTTTCTCATTTTCGCTCCTTCCTTTTTCTATTTTTTAAATTACTATAATCATTCTTTTCAATTCATAATCTGTTAATCTGACCAACGGTTTGTAAACCAGGACCAAACAAAAAGACTAGTAAATGTACTTTTGTAAACTGAGTTTTATTTATTTATATATATATATTTTATTATGTTATTTAATTTCCTCGGGCCTTGCCGGACCTTCACACAAAAAACTGTAGATTAATTTTTTATGGAAAATTTCGCCATTGTGAGCTCGTGAAATCTAACCAGGACACTAAATATTATTATTAGTTCCAAAAAGATGGGAGATGGGTGTATGGGATAAGCATTCCATTAATAATCTTGATCAGGAGTTCAGATTATGCTTCCGTGTATGAAATTTTTGTATAATGTTTTTGAAAAGCAGGACTTGTAGTGGCACTGTTTTTTTTTAAACTTTCTGACTCGCCTGCGCCACGTAGACCTAAAAATTCTATTGTGCCATAGGGGCAGAATATTGTAGAGTCTCTCTACTTTCCTAGCAGATGATTTCTTCATCTCTACGGGGCTCAGGAACTCCCTGTAGAATATAGTTCTTCTGATTCCGCATAAGGCTGGACACTCATATATTATGTGTTCAGCAGTTTCGTCCTCTTCAAGGCACAAACGACAAAGTGAAGAGTCGACTAAATTTATTTTATTTAAGTTAGGTTTTTAATATCATATCTATGTAATTAGGTTTAAAATTTTGTTGGCATCTTTTCTGAAAAGCTGGCCTGTCTTAGAGCTGTGATATTTTCCCAATATGAAATACATTTTGTACGTTCCCATCTTTTGATGGCGAAATTTATAGACGATTTGGGAGTATAGCAGAAGGGTTCAGGGCCTGTGAAGGGGGTTTCAGAGCCCGTTCTAGCTAGTTCGTCGGCTTTCTCGTTTCCCTCAAAACCCTCATGGCCAGGAATCTACCATAATATTATTTTATTCTTAAGGCCAAGCGTTTGAAGTTCGTCGAAACAGTTTAGTACTGATTTGTAGTCAATGATAGGCGAGCTGAGAGCGATTAGAACTGCTTGAGTGTCAGTCAATATATACCAATGTCATCAGCCTGGAACACGCTTGGGCTAAGCCCCATTGGTATTGAGACATTTTGGTTAGGTCCGTCGAAACCAGCTCCCACTCCTGTTTCCATCTTGGAGCCGTCTGTATACAACTTTATGCCAATTTGGCCATGCTCCTCGACTAGGGATTTCCGTAGTGAACCGTCGCATAAAGTTATTGGAAGGCGGTCTGTTATCGGGCAGATCATTTCAAGTACTGGAATTTCAGAGAACAAATCAAATAGATCAGGATTATTTTTTTTATTTGGATCAAACTTGCCGAAGAGCGAATTGCCACTTTATTTATGTATATGTGGAGAGGTGTTAGTCCTACGGCTTCTATAGCCGTAGCAGTACAGGAACGCATGGTTCCTGATATACCGAGATATGCAAGTCGTTGTACCTTTTTAAATTTTGGCAATGGGTATCTCTTGTTTTATTTTTGACCACCATACTAAAGAAGCGTACGTTATGACGGGCCTGATCATCATTGTGTATATCCATTGATTATCGTGGGAGAGATTCCCCATGTTTTACATGCGACTTCTTGCCCATACAGCGTTTGTTGCTTTAGTTATTTTGTTATTTGGGATTAGGCCCAGGTATTTGACTTCGTTGGAGTACTCAATGCACCGCCTTCCTAGTTTTATATTTTCATTCCAAAAAATCCGTTCATTATTCCAGGGTTTCACAATAACCTAATCTAAAGTATGTTCTGAGCTTACAACTTTACAACTCTAACATTTAAGCTTTTGCAAATATGTATACGGGCTCAATCTTAATTATGTAACGATTTTTTTGAGTTGTTTGGCATAATAATTCCTAAATTGCAGTGGTAAAGCAAAGGCTGAAAGAAAAAGTGACACTGCATTCAAAATTATGTGCAGGAGATTGTCCCTTCTTACAGCAAGGGAGAATTTCGTCGCCACTTTCGTATGCAAAAATCTTAGTGGACGATTTGAACAATGTGAAGTCAATCCGCAATACTAATAATTGTGTTATTGTGGTTAAGAAGAGTCCCTCCAGGTCGTAGTAAGTAACCTTCCATTCGTTGCTGTACAAGTTTATATTCTCGAGTTCCTCAAAGCTGAGCTTTGATTGATCGGGGTATAGACAACCGTGCCCGAGGTTAGGGCGAAAATAGGAGATCCATGGTCTGTAATTTAACGCAAACGGAAAGACTAATTGTGAAAGAGAGAATAGATCAACGTTGGACCATAAGTGTCTGGTGTGAGGTGTGTTTTGTGAGGAAGAAAAAACGTTTTCTTTATTTTTTTTTTAATATATATATTTATTTTTTAAATACTAAAAATCTAATTTTGTTTATCAAAGAATTGTTCTTCGTTTTCCCACTTGATCAGCGCTTCTATGTGGTCATCGTAGTCGAAGAAGTCGTTTGAATTGTCTTCGAATCTACGGATATGGGTATCAGGTTCCCATACTAGGGTGTCTGCAGAACCGTTTGAAATTTGGTCATCGTCGGGGATGGTCATTCTTAAAGGGTTGTTCCAACGTGAGATTAGCTGGCGTTTCAATATATATGTTGGGGAGCAGTCCAAGATGAAATTTTCTTCCCGTAGTCCGAATCCAACTCGATCTCCAAACGCTAACTTACGTGATTTCGAACCCTTGATTCTTTTGCCATTTAGGAAGGTGTCAAAGAATGGTCCGTTCGTTAGAGTCACACATTTTTCGTCTACGCTTATCTCGATAGTCGCGTGAGTGTGTGAAACAAATCCTGAGGGGATAGCCAATCGGTTTGGGTCGGTTGAAGACGAGTGAATGTTGGTTTGGTACGAATTACCAATTATGGTTGACCCGATCCGAAGAGGAATTTCAAATCCAGATACTATGTTAAATAGTAGCCAGCTGGAGTTGGGGATGTAATTAATGATTTCGGTTTCCATTATCTTATTTGAAGTTATTCTGCTGCTGTTGTATAGCAATTCCTAGCTTTTTTTTAAATGAATTCGTTCTACTTTTCGATAGAATATTTCGCGGCCACTGGTTTTTCAAAACTGATCCTCCAAGTGAAATGCTCACGCTTTTATGCAGGCAACTACAAGCATATCCTTTGTTGAAGATCACTCAGAGCCTCAGTCACAAATTTTTTATGACGTCAAGTTATATGCATTTACCTAAGGATGAAGTGAGACAGGAGTAGTTCTGCAAACTATATTCGAATGCATGTATTTGTTTTGCAATAATTGGGACAGTTTTTATCAGAGTAGGGAAAGTGCTAACTGTACCCTTGTATACCTGACGGTCACAATAACTCATAATCTCATTAAATTTCTGAGTATGACTTCTTTCTCTGCCTCTGTGCTCACGCTTTTATGCAGGCAACTACAAGCATATCCTTTGTTGAAGATCACTCAGAGCCTCAGTCATAAATTTTTTATGACGTCAAGTTATATGCATTTACATAAGGATGAAGTGAGACAAGTGTAGTTCTGCAAACTATATTCGAACGCATGTATTTGTTTTGCAATAATTGGGACAGTTTTTATCAGAGTAGGGAAAGGGGTAACTGTACCCTTGTATACCTGTCGCTCACAATTACTTACAATAGGTAGGTAGCGTCCTTTTCATCTATTTTTCGTATGCTCTCTTTCTAATGACTCCTTGAATAATCAAATTCTGTTCTGTACTGTTTAAAGCTCTGGATATATTTTAAAAAATAACTTGCTTTCTGAAATTTCTATCGTTCTCCTTGGAGAAAAGCAATACCACCATGGAAACTTTCTATATGATTCCTGTTTAGAAAAACGGTCATCGCAGGTCCAACCTCAAATCATGCTACTGACATTCAACTCAACTTTAGTCACGTCCGTGAATCTGGCCCTCCTGCTGTTTAAAAATTATATTCAATATATTCTTTCACCCTATAGTCCCGACATCACCGTAATTTTTCAGGAGTAACCTTTGTATGCGAAAGCATGTCAAGCTTAAGCTTCAGAGGCCAAGACTGCCTTATGTGTTTCGTGGAAAAAATGTATTTCAAATAAAACCATCCACCATTTAGCAAAATATAAACTGTTTCAAGCAGTTGCGAAATCAATAGTGTTATACTCGGCCCAAGTTTGGGGCTACAATGAGTATGAGGACGTGGAAAAATCTCTCCGTTACTTCTTAAAACGCGCTTTTGCTCTTCCTTCATCTACACCAAATTACCTGCTGCACATTGAAACGGGACTGCCACCTATGTTTGTTGACTCTCTTAAAATCCACTTTGACTACATCCTCAAGATACTGCAAATGAACCCTTCACGTTTAGTCAACAGGATCCTAAAATTTATAATTTCAAACCAACTCAACTGTGTGAAAACCTGGAAAAACCTTTTTAATTCTCTGGGTTATTCTATGAATCTAAATATAGAAGACTTGATAATTTTCAAAAAACAACTCTATTTACTGGTCTCTAAATTGGACTCAAAATTTCGGAAGGACTTCATCACTCAGGCCAAAGCATCCCAATATAGGGAATATTGTAGTAGATTAGAGTTCGATCTGGGAGAACTTAATTATTTTAACGATAAGCATCCTACCGAAATGATCGCAATGATACTAAGAGCACTGATACTTGCTTTGAATTTTGTTCCGCACAGGCCTCGCCAAAGAGAAAATATCGCGGATTTCATAGGGTCTTGCCCCATTCTAAGAGAAACTTGTCGGAACATTTTCGGAAGAAGCAAATTGGAAGTTGAAGAAGTTTTACAAATTCTAAACGGTATGGTGGGGTGGGAGAAGCTCTACAAATTTATTAGACTAGCTTTGGGATATAGAAATAAAATTTTAACAGAAAGTTTTTGTCCACTTTATTTTTCTTTTTGTTTTGTTAAGTAGTTTGACTTACTTTTTTTTTCTTTTTCTCATTTTCGCTCCTTCCTTTTTCTATTTTTTAAATTACTATAATCATTCTTTTCAATTCATAATCTGTTAATCTGACCAACGGTTTGTAAACCAGGACCAAACAAAAAGACTAGTAAATGTACTTTTGTAAACTGAGTTTTATTTATTTATATATATATATTTTATTATGTTATTTAATTTCCTCGGGCCTTGCCGGACCTTCACACAAAAAACTGTAGATTAATTTTTTATGGAAAATTTCGCCATTGTGAGCTCGTGAAATCTAACCAGGACACTAAATATTATTATTAGTTCCAAAAAGATGGGAGATGGGTGTATGGGATAAGCATTCCATTAATAATCTTGATCAGGAGTTCAGATTATGCTTCCGTGTATGAAATTTTTGTATAATGTTTTTGAAAAGCAGGACTTGTAGTGGCACTGTTTTTTTTCAAACTTTCTGACTCGCCTGCGCCACGTAGACCTAAAAATTCTATTGTGCCATAGGGGCAGAATATTGTAGAGTCTCTCTACTTTCCTAGCAGATGATTTCTTCATCTCTACGGGGCTCAGGAACTCCCTGTAGAATATAGTTCTTCTGATTCCGCATAAGGCTGGACACTCATATATTATGTGTTCAGCAGTTTCGTCCTCTTCAAGGCACAAACGACAAAGTGAAGAGTCGACTAAATTTATTTTATTTAAGTTAGGTTTTTAATATCATATCTATGTAATTAGGTTTAAAATTTTGTTGGCATCTTTTCTGAAAAGCTGTATAGCACTCTTGGCCTGTCTTAGAGCTGTGATATTTTCCCAATATGAAATACATTTTGTACGTTCCCATCTTTTGATGGCGAAATTTATAGACGATTTGGGAGTATAGCAAAAGGGTTCAGGGCCTGTGAAGGGGGTTTCAGAGCCCGTTCTAGCTAGTTCGTCGGCTTCCTCGTTTCCCTCAAAACCCTCATGGCCAGGAATCTACCATAATATTATTTTATTCTTAAGGCCAAGCGTTTGAAGTTCGTCGAAACAGTTTAGTACTGATTTGTAGACAATGATAGGCGAGCTGAGAGCGATTAGAACTGCTTGAGTGTCAGTCAATATATACCAATGTCATCAGCCTGGAACACGCTTGGGCTAAGCCCCATTGGTATTGAGACATTTTGGTTAGGTCCGTCGAAACCAGCTCCCACTCCTGTTTCCATCTTGGAGCCGTCTGTATACAACTTTATGCCAATTTGGCCATGCTCCTCGACTAGGGATTTCCGTAGTGAACCGTCGCATAAAGTTATTGGAAGGCGGTCTGTTATCGCGCAGATCATTTCAAGTACTGGAATTTCAGAGAACAAATCAAATAGATCAGGATTATTTTTTTTATTTGGATCAAACTTGCCGAAGAGCGAATTGCCACTTTATTTATGTATATGTGGAGAGGTGTTAGTCCTACGGCTTCTATAGCCGTAGCAGTACAGGAACGCATGGTTCCTGATATACCGAGATATGCAAGTCGTTGTACCTTTTTAAATTTTGGCAATGGGTATCTCTTGTTTTATTTTTGACCACCATACTAAAGAAGCGTACGTTATGACGGGCCTGATCATCATTGTGTATATCCATTGATTATCGTGGGAGAGATTCCCCATGTTTTACATGCGACTTCTTGCCCATACAGCGTTTGTTGCTTTAGTTATTTTGTTATTTGGGATTAGGCCCAGGTATTTGACTTCGTTGGAGTACTCAATGCACCGCCTTCCTAGTTTTATATTTTCATTCCAAAAAATCCGTTCATTATTCCAGGGTTTCACAATAACCTAATCTAAAGTATGTTCTGAGCTTACAACTTTACAACTCTAACATTTAAGCTTTTGCAAATATGTATACGGGCTCAATCTTAATTTTGTAACGATTTTTTTGAGTAATGGCATAATAATTCCTAAATTGCAGTGGTAAAGCAAAGTCTGAAAGAAAAAGTGACACTGCATTCAAAATTATGTGCAGGAGATTGTCCCTTCTTACAGCAAGGGAGAATTTCGTCGCCACTTTCGTATGCAAAAATCTTAGTGGACGATTTGAACAATGTGAAGTCAATCCGCAATACTAATAATTGTCTTATTGTGGTTAAGAAGAGTCCCTCCAGGTCGTAGTAAGTAATCTTCCATTCGTTGCTGTACAAGTTTATATTCTCGAGTTCCTCAAAGCTGAGCTTTGATTGATCGGGGTATAGACAACCGTGCCCGAGGTTAGGGCGAAAATAGTACTAGGAGATCCATGGTCTGTAATTTAACGCAAACGGAAAGACTAATTGTGAAAGAGAGAATAGATCAACGTTGGACCATAAGTGTCTGGTGTGAGGTGTGTTTTGTGAGGAAGAAAAAACGTTTTCTTTATTTTTTTTTTAATATATATATTTATTTTTTAAATACTAAAAATCTAATTTTGTTTATCAAAGAATTTTTCTTCGTTTTCCCACATGATCAGCGCTTCTATGTGGTCATCGTAGTCGAAGAAGTCGTTTGAATTGTCTTCGAATCTACGGATATGGGTATCAGGTTCCCATACTAGGGTGTCTGCAGAACCGTTTGAAATTTGGTCATCGTCGGGGATGGTCATTCTTAAAGGGTTGTTCCAACGTGAGATTAGCTGGCGTTTCAATATATATGTTGGGGAGCAGTCCAAGATGAAATTTTCTTCCCGTAGTCCGAATCCAACTCGATCTCCAAACGCTAACTTACGTGATTTCGAACCCTTGATTCTTTTGCCATTTAGGAAGGTGTCAAAGAATGGTCCGTTCGTTAGAGTCACACATTTTTCGTCTACGCTTATCTCGATAGTCGCGTGAGTGTGTGAAACAAATCCTGAGGGGATAGCCAATCGGTTTGGGTCGGTTGAAGACGAGTGAATGTTGGTTTGGTACGAATTACCAATTATGGTTGACCCGATCCGAAGAGGAATTTCAAATCCAGATACTATGTTAAATAGTAGCCAGCTGGAGTTTGGGATGTAATTAATGATTTCGGTTTCCATTATCTTATTTGAAGTTATTCTGCTGCTGTTGTATAGCAATTCCTAGCTTTTTTTTAAATGAATTCGTTCTACTTTTCGATAGAATATTTCGCGGCCACTGGTTTTTCAAAACTGATCCTCCAAGTGAAATGCTCACGCTTTTATGCAGGCAACTACAAGCATATCCTTTGTTGAAGATCACTCAGAGCCTCAGTCATAAATTTTTTATGACGTCAAGTTATATGCATTTACCTAAGGATGAAGTGAGACAAGTGTAGTTCTGCAAACTATATTCGAACGCATGTATTTGTTTTGCAATAATTGGGACAGTTTTTATCAGGGTAGGGAAAGGGGTAACTGTACCCTTGTATACCTGACGGTCACAATAACTCATAATCTCATTAAATTTCTGAGTATGACTTCTTTCTCTGCCTCTGTGCTCACGCTTTTATGCAGGCAACTACAAGCATATCCTTTGTTGAAGATCACTCAGAGCCTCAGTCATAAATTTTTTATGACGTCAAGTTATATGCATTTACATAAGGATGAAGTGAGACAGGAGTAGTTCTGCAAACTATATTCGAATGCATGTATTTGTTTTACAATAATTGGGACAGTTTTTATCAGAGTAGGGAAAGGGGTAACTGTACCCTTGTATACCTGTCGCTCACAATTACTTACAATAGGTAGGTAGCGTCCTTTTCATCTATTTTTCGTATGCTCTCTTTCTAATGACTCCTTGAATAATCAAATTCTGTTCTGTACTGTTTAAAGCTCTGGATATATTTTAAAAAATAACTTGCTTTCTGAAATTTCTATCGTTCTCCTTGGAGAAAAGCAATACCGCCATGGAAACTTTCTATATGATTCCTGTTTAGAAAAACGGTCATCGCAGGTCCAACCTCAAATCATGCTACTGACATTCAACTCAACTTTAGTCACGTCCGTGAATCTGGCCCTCCTGCTGTTTAAAAATTATATTCAATATATTCTTTCACCCTATAGTCCCGACATCACCGTAATTTTTCAGGAGTATCCTTTGTATGCGAAAGCATGTCAAGCTTAAGCTTCAGAGGCCAAGACTGCCTTATGTGTTTCGTGGAAAAAATGTATTTCAAATAAAACCATCCACCATTTAGCAAAATATAAACTGTTTCAAGCAGTTGCGAAATCAATAGTGTTATACTCGGCCCAAGTTTGGGGCTACAATGAGTATGAGGACGTGGAAAAATCTCTCCGTTACTTCTTAAAACGCGCTTTTGCTCTTCCTTCATCTACACCAAATTACCTGCTGCACATTGAAACGGGACTGCCACCTATGTTTGTTGACTCTCTTAAAATCCACTTTGACTACATCCTCAAGATACTGCAAATGAACCCCTCACGTTTAGTCAACAGGATCCTAAAATTTATAATTTCAAACCAACTCAACTATGTGAAAACCTGGAAAAACCTTTTTAATTCTCTGGGTTATTCTATGAATCTAAATATAGAAGACTTGATAATTTTCAAAAAACAACTCTATTTACTGGTCTCTAAATTGGACTCAAAATTTCGGAAGGACTTCATCACTCAGGCCAAAGCATCCCAATATAGGGAATATTGTAGTAGATTAGAGTTCGATCTGGGAGAACTTAATTATTTTAACGATAAGCATCCTACCGAAATGATCGCAATGATACTAAGAGCACTGATACTTGCTTTGAATTTTGTTCCGCACAGGCCTCGCCAAAGAGAAAATATCGCGGATTTCATAGGGTCTTGCCCCATTCTAAGAGAAACTTGTCGGAACATTTTCGGAAGAAGCAAATTGGAAGTTGAAGAAGTTTTACAAATTCTAAACGGTATGGTGGGGTGGGAGAAGCTCTACAAATTTATTAGACTAGCTTTGGGATATAGAAATAAAATTTTAACAGAAAGTTTTTGTCCACTTTATTTTTCTTTTTGTTTTGTTAAGTAGTTTGACTTACTTTTTTTTTCTTTTTCTCATTTTCGCTCCTTCCTTTTTCTATTTTTTAAATTACTATAATCATTCTTTTCAATTCATAATCTGTTAATCTGACCAACGGTTTGTAAACCAGGACCAAACAAAAAGGCTAGTAAATGTACTTTTGTAAACTGAGTTTTATTTATTTATATATATATATTTTATTATGTTATTTAATTTCCTCGGGCCTTGCCGGACCTTCACACAAAAAACTGTAGATTAATTTTTTATGGAAAATTTCGCCATTGTGAGCTCGTGAAATCTAACCAGGACACTAAATATTATTATTAGTTCCAAAAAGATGGGAGATGGGTGTATGGGATAAGCATTCCATTAATAATCTTGATCAGGAGTTCAGATTATGCTTCCGTGTATGAAATTTTTGTATAATGTTTTTGAAAAGCAGGACTTGTAGTGGCACTGTTTTTTTTCAAACTTTCTGACTCGCCTGCGCCACGTAGACCTAAAAATTCTATTGTGCCATAGGGGCAGAATATTGTAGAGTCTCTCTACTTTCCTAGCAGATGATTTCTTCATCTCTACGGGGCTCAGGAACTCCCTGTAGAATATAGTTCTTCTGATTCCGCATAAGGCTGGACACTCATATATTATGTGTTCAGCAGTTTCGTCCTCTTCAAGGCACAAACGACAAAGTGAAGAGTCGACTAAATTTATTTTATTTAAGTTAGGTTTTTAATATCATATCTATGTAATTAGGTTTAAAATTTTGTTGGCATCTTTTCTGAAAAGCTGTATAGCACTCTTGGCCTGTCTTAGAGCTGTGATATTTTCCCAATATGAAATACATTTTGTACGTTCCCATCTTTTGATGGCGAAATTTATAGACGATTTGGGAGTATAGCAGAAGGGTTCAGGGCCTGTGAAGGGGGTTTCAGAGCCCGTTCTAGCTAGTTCGTCGGCTTTCTCGTTTCCCTCAAAACCCTCATGGCCAGGAATCTACCATAATATTATTTTATTCTTAAGGCCAAGCGTTTGAAGTTCGTCGAAACAGTTTAGTACTGATTTGTAGTCAATGATAGGCGAGCTGAGAGCGATTAGAACTGCTTGAGTGTCAGTCAATATATACCAATGTCATCAGCCTGGAACACGCTTGGGCTAAGCCCCATTGGTATTGAGACATTTTGGTTAGGTCCGTCGAAACCAGCTCCCACTCCTGTTTCCATCTTGGAGCCGTCTGTATACAACTTTATGCCAATTTGGCCATGCTCCTCGACTAGGTATTTCCGTAGTGAACCGTCGCATAAAGTTATTGGAAGGCGGTCTGTTATCGCGCAGATCATTTCAAGTACTGGAATTTCAGAGAACAAATCAAATAGATCAGGATTAATTTTTTTATTTGGATCAAACTTGCCGAAGAGCGAATTGCCACTTTATTTATGTATATGTGGAGAGGTGTTAGTCCTACGGCTTCTATAGCCGTAGCAGTACAGGAACGCATGGTTCCTGATATACCGAGATATGCAAGTCGTTGTACCTTTTTAAATTTTGGCAATGGGTATCTCTTGTTTTATTTTTGACCACCATACTAAAGAAGCGTACGTTATGACGGGCCTGATCATCATTGTGTATATCCATTGATTATCGTGGGAGAGATTCCCCATGTTTTACATGCGACTTCTTGCCCATACAGCGTTTGTTGCTTTAGTTATTTTGTTATTTGGGATTAGGCCCAGGTATTTGACTTCGTTGGAGTACTCAATGCACCGCCTTCCTAGTTTTATATTTTCATTCCAAAAAATCCGTTCATTATTCCAGGGTTTCACAATAACCTAATCTAAAGTATGTTCTGAGCTTACAACTTTACAACTCTAACATTTAAGCTTTTGCAAATATGTATACGGGCTCAATCTTAATTTTGTAACGATTTTTTTGAGTTGTTTGGCATAATAATTCCTAAATTGCAGTGGTAAAGCAAAGTCTGAAAGAAAAAGTGACACTGCATTCAAAATTATGTGCAGGAGATTGTCCCTTCTTACAGCAAGGGAGAATTTCGTCGCCACTTTCGTATGCAAAAATCTTAGTGGAAGATTTGAACAATGTGAAGTCAATCCGCAATACTAATAATTGTGTTATTGTGGTTAAGAAGAGTCCCTCCAGGTCGTAGTAAGTAATCTTCCATTCGTTGCTGTACAAGTTTATATTCTCGAGTTCCTCAAGGCTGAGCTTTGATTGATCGGGGTATAGACAACCGTGCCCGAGGTTAGGGCGAAAATAGTACTAGGAGATCCATGGTCTGTAATTTAACGCAAACGGAAAGACTAATTGTGAAAGAGAGAATAGATCAACGTTGGACCATAAGTGTCTGGTGTGAGGTGTGTTTTGTGAGGAAGAAAAAACGTTTTCTTTATTTTTTTTTTAATATATATATTTATTTTTTAAATACTAAAAATCTAATTTTGTTTATCAAAGAATTTTTCTTCGTTTTCCCACATGATCAGCGCTTCTATGTGGTCATCGTAGTCGAAGAAGTCGTTTGAATTGTCTTCGAATCTACGGATATGGGTATCAGGTTCCCATACTAGGGTGTCTGCAGAACCGTTTGAAATTTGGTCATCGTCGGGGATGGTCATTCTTAAAGGGTTGTTCCAACGTGAGATTAGCTGGCGTTTCAATATATATGTTGGGGAGCAGTCCAAGATGAAATTTTCTTCCCGTAGTCCGAATCCAACTCGATCTCCAAACGCTAACTTACGTGATTTCGAACCCTTGATTCTTTTGCCATTTAGGAAGGTGTCAAAGAATGGTCCGTTCGTTAGAGTCACACATTTTTCGTCTACGCTTATCTCGATAGTCGCGTGAGTGTGTGAAACAAATCCTGAGGGGATAGCCAATCGGTTTGGGTCGGTTGAAGACGAGTGAATGTTGGTTTGGTACGAATTACCAATTATGGTTGACCCGATCCGAAGAGGAATTTCAAATCCAGATACTATGTTAAATAGTAGCCAGCTGGAGTTGGGGATGTAATTAATGATTTCGGTTTCCATTATCTTATTTGAAGTTATTCTGCTGCTGTTGTATAGCAATTCCTAGCTTTTTTTTAAATGAATTCGTTCTACTTTTCGATAGAATATTTCGCGGCCACTGGTTTTTCAAAACTGATCCTCCAAGTGAAATGCTCACGCTTTTATGCAGGCAACTACAAGCAGATCCTTTGTTGAAGATCACTCAGAGCCTCAGTCACAAATTTTTTATGACGTCAAGTTATATGCATTTACATAAGGATGAAGTGAGACAAGTGTAGTTCTGCAAACTATATTCGAACGCATGTATTTGTTTTGCAATAATTGGGACAGTTTTTATCAGAGTAGGGAAAGGGGTAACTGTACCCTTGTATACCTGTCGCTCACAATTACTTACAATAGGTAGGTAGCGTCCTTTTCATCTATTTTTCGTATGCTCTCTTTCTAATGACTCCTTGAATAATCAAATTCTGTTCTGTACTGTTTAAAGCTCTGGATATATTTTAAAAAATAACTTGCTTTCTGAAATTTCTATCGTTCTCCTTGGAGAAAAGCAATACCGCCATGGAAACTTTCTATATGATTCCTGTTTAGAAAAACGGTCATCGCAGGTCCAACCTCAAATCATGCTACTGACATTCAACTCAACTTTAGTCACGTCCGTGAATCTGGCCCTCCTGCTGTTTAAAAATTATATTCAATATATTCTTTCACCCTATAGTCCCGACATCACCGTAATTTTTCAGGAGTAACCTTTGTATGCGAAAGCATGTCAAGCTTAAGCTTCAGAGGCCAAGACTGCCTTATGTGTTTCGTGGAAAAAATGTATTTCAAATAAAGCCATCCATCATTTAGCAAAATATAAACTGTTTCAAGCAGTTGCGAAATCAATAGTGTTATACTCGGCCCAAGTTTGGGGCTACAATGAGTATGAGGATGTGGAAAAATCTCTCCGTTACTTCTTAAAACGCGCTTTTGCTCTTCCTTCATCTACACCAAATTACCTGCTGCACATTGAAACGGGACTGCCACCTATGTTTGTTGACTCTCTTAAAATCCACTTTGACTACATCCTCAAGATACTGCAAATGAACCCTTCACGTTTAGTCAACAGGATCCTAAAATTTATAATTTCAAACCAACTCAACTGTGTGAAAACCTGGAAAAACCTTTTTAATTCTCTGGGTTATTCTATGAATCTAAATATAGAAGACTTGATAATTTTCAAAAAACAACTCTATTTACTGGTCTCTAAATTGGACTCAAAATTTCGGAAGGACTTCATCACTCAGGCCAAAGCATCCCAATATAGGGAATATTGTAGTAGATTAGAGTTCGATCTGGGAGAACTTAATTATTTTAACGATAAGCATCCTACCGAAATGATCGCAATGATACTAAGAGCACTGATACTTGCTTTGAATTTTGTTCCGCACAGGCCTCGCCAAAGAGAAAATATCGCGGATTTCATAGGGTCTTGCCCCATTCTAAGAGAAACTTGTCGGAACATTTTCGGAAGAAGCAAATTGGAAGTTGAAGAAGTTTTACAAATTCTAAACGGTATGGTGGGGTGGGAGAAGCTCTACAAATTTATTAGACTAGCTTTGGGATATAGAAATAAAATTTTAACAGAAAGTTTTTGTCCACTTTATTTTTCTTTTTGTTTTGTTAAGTAGTTTGACTTACTTTTTTTTTCTTTTTCTCATTTTCGCTCCTTCCTTTTTCTATTTTTTAAATTACTATAATCATTCTTTTCAATTCATAATCTGTTAATCTGACCAACGGTTTGTAAACCAGGACCAAACAAAAAGACTAGTAAATGTACTTTTGTAAACTGAGTTTTATTTATTTATATATATATATTTTATTATGTTATTTAATTTCCTCGGGCCTTGCCGGACCTTCACACAAAAAACTGTAGATTAATTTTTTATGGAAAATTTCGCCATTGTGAGCTCGTGAAATCTAACCAGGACACTAAATATTATTATTAGTTCCAAAAAGATGGGAGATGGGTGTATGGGATAAGCATTCCATTAATAATCTTGATCAGGAGTTCAGATTATGCTTCCGTGTATGAAATTTTTGTATAATGTTTTTGAAAAGCAGGACTTGTAGTGGCACTGTTTTTTTTCAAACTTTCTGACTCGCCTGCGCCACGTAGACCTAAAAATTCTATTGTGCCATAGGGGCAGAATATTGTAGAGTCTCTCTACTTTCCTAGCAGATGATTTCTTCATCTCTACGGGGCTCAGGAACTCCCTGTAGAATATAGTTCTTCTGATTCCGCATAAGGCTGGACACTCATATATTATGTGTTCAGCAGTTTCGTCCTCTTCAAGGCACAAACGACAAAGTGAAGAGTCGACTAAATTTATTTTATTTAAGTTAGGTTTTTAATATCATATCTATGTAATTAGGTTTAAAATTTTGTTGGCATCTTTTCTGAAAAGCTGTATAGCACTCTTGGCCTGTCTTAGAGCTGTGATATTTTCCCAATATGAAATACATTTTGTACGTTCCCATCTTTTGATGGCGAAATTTATAGACGATTTGGGAGTATAGCAAAAGGGTTCAGGGCCTGTGAAGGGGGTTTCAGAGCCCGTTCTAGCTAGTTCGTCGGCTTCCTCGTTTCCCTCAAAACCCTCATGGCCAGGAATCTACCATAATATTATTTTATTCTTAAGGCCAAGCGTTTGAAGTTCGTCGAAACAGTTTAGTACTGATTTGTAGTCAATGATAGGCGAGCTGAGAGCGATTAGAACTGCTTGAGTGTCAGTCAATATATACCAATGTCATCAGCCTGGAACACGCTTGGGCTAAGCCCCATTGGTATTGAGACATTTTGGTTAGGTCCGTCGAAACCAGCTCCCACTCCTGTTTCCATCTTGGAGCCGTCTGTATACAACTTTATGCCAATTTGGCCATGCTCCTCGACTAGGTATTTCCGTAGTGAACCGTCGCATAAAGTTATTGGAAGGCGGTCTGTTATCGCGCAGATCATTTCAAGTACTGGAATTTCAGAGAACAAATCAAATAGATCAGGATTAATTTTTTTATTTGGATCAAACTTGCCGAAGAGCGAATTGCCACTTTATTTATGTATATGTGGAGAGGTGTTAGTCCTACGGCTTCTATAGCCGTAGCAGTACAGGAACGCATGGTTCCTGATATACCGAGATATGCAAGTCGTTGTACCTTTTTAAATTTTGGCAATGGGTATCTCTTGTTTTATTTTTGACCACCATACTAAAGAAGCGTACGTTATGACGGGCCTGATCATCATTGTGTATATCCATTGATTATCGTGGGAGAGATTCCCCATGTTTTACATGCGACTTCTTGCCCATACAGCGTTTGTTGCTTTAGTTATTTTGTTATTTGGGATTAGGCCCAGGTATTTGACTTCGTTGGAGTACTCAATGCACCGCCTTCCTAGTTTTATATTTTCATTCCAAAAAATCCGTTCATTATTCCAGGGTTTCACAATAACCTAATCTAAAGTATGTTCTGAGCTTACAACTTTACAACTCTAACATTTAAGCTTTTGCAAATATGTATACGGGCTCAATCTTAATTTTGTAACGATTTTTTTGAGTTGTTTGGCATAATAATTCCTAAATTGCAGTGGTAAAGCAAAGTCTGAAAGAAAAAGTGACACTGCATTCAAAATTATGTGCAGGAGATTGTCCCTTCTTACAGCAAGGGAGAATTTCGTCGCCACTTTCGTATGCAAAAATCTTAGTGGAAGATTTGAACAATGTGAAGTCAATCCGCAATACTAATAATTGTGTTATTGTGGTTAAGAAGAGTCCCTCCAGGTCGTAGTAAGTAATCTTCCATTCGTTGCTGTACAAGTTTATATTCTCGAGTTCCTCAAGGCTGAGCTTTGATTGATCGGGGTATAGACAACCGTGCCCGAGGTTAGGGCGAAAATAGTACTAGGAGATCCATGGTCTGTAATTTAACGCAAACGGAAAGACTAATTGTGAAAGAGAGAATAGATCAACGTTGGACCATAAGTGTCTGGTGTGAGGTGTGTTTTGTGAGGAAGAAAAAACGTTTTCTTTATTTTTTTTTTAATATATATATTTATTTTTTAAATACTAAAAATCTAATTTTGTTCATCAAAGAATTTTTCTTCGTTTTCCCACATGATCAGCGCTTCTATGTGGTCATCGTAGTCGAAGAAGTCGTTTGAATTGTCTTCGAATCTACGGATATGGGTATCAGGTTCCCATACTAGGGTGTCTGCAGAACCGTTTGAAATTTGGTCATCGTCGGGGATGGTCATTCTTAAAGGGTTGTTCCAACGTGAGATTAGCTGGCGTTTCAATATATATGTTGGGGAGCAGTCCAAGATGAAATTTTCTTCCCGTAGTCCGAATCCAACTCGATCTCCAAACGCTAACTTACGTGATTTCGAACCCTTGATTCTTTTGCCATTTAGGAAGGTGTCAAAGAATGGTCCGTTCGTTAGAGTCACACATTTTTCGTCTACGCTTATCTCGATAGTCGCGTGAGTGTGTGAAACAAATCCTGAGGGGATAGCCAATCGGTTTGGGTCGGTTGGAGACGAGTGAATGTTGGTTTGGTACGAATTACCAATTATGGTTGACCCGATCCGAAGAGGAATTTCAAATCCAGATACTATGTTAAATAGTAGCCAGCTGGAGTTGGGGATGTAATTGATGATTTCGGTTTCCATTATCTTATTTGAAGTTATTCTGCTGCTGTTGTATAGCAATTCCTAGCTTTTTTTTAAATGAATTCGTTCTACTTTTCGATAGAATATTTCGCGGCCACTGGTTTTTCAAAACTGATCCTCCAAGTGAAATGCTCACGCTTTTATGCAGGCAACTACAAGCATATCCTTTGTTGAAGATCACTCAGAGCCTCAGTCACAAATTTTTTATGACGTCAAGTTATATGCATTTACCTAAGGATGAAGTGAGACAAGTGTAGTTCTGCAAACTATATTCGAACGCATGTATTTGTTTTGCAATAATTGGGACAGTTTTTATCAGGGTAGGGACTCAGAGCCTCAGTCATAAATTTTTTATGACGTCAAGTTATATGCATTTACCTAAGGATGAAGTGAGACAAGTGTAGTTCTGCAAACTATATTCGAACGCATGTATTTGTTTTGCAATAATTGGGACAGTTTTTATCAGAGTAGGGAAAGTGCTAACTGTACCCTTGTATACCTGACGGTCACAATAACTCATAATCTCATTAAATTTCTGAGTATGACTTCTTTCTCTGCCTCTGTGCTCACGCTTTTATGCAGGCAACTACAAGCATATCCTTTGTTGAAGATCACTCAGAGCCTCAGTCATAAATTTTTTATGACGTCAAGTTATATGCATTTACATAAGGATGAAGTGAGACAGGAGTAGTTCTGCAAACTATATTCGAATGCATGTATTTGTTTTGCAATAATTGGGACAGTTTTTATCAGAGTAGGGAAAGGGGTAACTGTACCCTTGTATACCTGTCGCTCACAATTACTTACAATAGGTAGGTAGCGTCCTTTTCATCTATTTTTCGTATGCTCTCTTTCTAATGACTCCTTGAATAATCAAATTCTGTTCTGTACTGTTTAAAGCTCTGGATATATTTTAAAAAATAACTTGCTTTCTGAAATTTCTATCGTTCTCCTTGGAGAAAAGCAATACCACCATGGAAACTTTCTATATGATTCCTGTTTAGAAAAACGGTCATCGCAGGTCCAACCTCAAATCATGCTACTGACATTCAACTCAACTTTAGTCACGTCCGTGAATCTGGCCCTCCTGCTGTTTAAAAATTATATTCAATATATTCTTTCACCCTATAGTCCCGACATCACCGTAATTTTTCAGGAGTAACCTTTGTATGCGAAAGCATGTCAAGCTTAAGCTTCAGAGGCCAAGACTGCCTTATGTGTTTCGTGGAAAAAATGTATTTCAAATAAAACCATCCACCATTTAGCAAAATATAAACTGTTTCAAGCAGTTGCGAAATCAATAGTGTTATACTCGGCCCAAGTTTGGGGCTACAATGAGTATGAGGACGTGGAAAAATCTCTCCGTTACTTCTTAAAACGCGCTTTTGCTCTTCCTTCATCTACACCAAATTACCTGCTGCACATTGAAACGGGACTGCCACCTATGTTTGTTGACTCTCTTAAAATCCACTTTGACTACATCCTCAAGATACTGCAAATGAACCCCTCACGTTTAGTCAACAGGATCCTAAAATTTATAATTTCAAACCAACTCAACTGTGTGAAAACCTGGAAAAACCTTTTTAATTCTCTGGGTTATTCTATGAATCTAAATATAGAAGACTTGATAATTTTCAAAAAACAACTCTATTTACTGGTCTCTAAATTGGACTCAAAATTTCGGAAGGACTTCATCACTCAGGCCAAAGCATCCCAATATAGGGAATATTGTAGTAGATTAGAGTTCGATCTGGGAGAACTTAATTATTTTAACGATAAGCATCCTACCGAAATGATCGCAATGATACTAAGAGCACTGATACTTGCTTTGAATTTTGTTCCGCACAGGCCTCGCCAAAGAGAAAATATCGCGGATTTCATAGGGTCTTGCCCCATTCTAAGAGAAACTTGTCGGAACATTTTCGGAAGAAGCAAATTGGAAGTTGAAGAAGTTTTACAAATTCTAAACGGTATGGTGGGGTGGGAGAAGCTCTACAAATTTATTAGACTAGCTTTGGGATATAGAAATAAAATTTTAACAGAAAGTTTTTGTCCACTTTATTTTTCTTTTTGTTTTGTTAAGTAGTTTGACTTACTTTTTTTTTCTTTTTCTCATTTTCGCTCCTTCCTTTTTCTATTTTTTAAATTACTATAATCATTCTTTTCAATTCATAATCTGTTAATCTGACCAACGGTTTGTAAACCAGGACCAAACAAAAAGACTAGTAAATGTACTTTTGTAAACTGAGTTTTATTTATTTATATATATATATTTTATTATGTTATTTAATTTCCTCGGGCCTTGCCGGACCTTCACACAAAAAACTGTAGATTAATTTTTTATGGAAAATTTCGCCATTGTGAGCTCGTGAAATCTAACCAGGACACTAAATATTATTATTAGTTCCAAAAAGATGGGAGATGGGTGTATGGGATAAGCATTCCATTAATAATCTTGATCAGGAGTTCAGATTATGCTTCCGTGTATGAAATTTTTGTATAATGTTTTTGAAAAGCAGGACTTGTAGTGGCACTGTTTTTTTTCAAACTTTCTGACTCGCCTGCGCCACGTAGACCTAAAAATTCTATTGTGCCATAGGGGCAGAATATTGTAGAGTCTCTCTACTTTCCTAGCAGATGATTTCTTCATCTCTACGGGGCTCAGGAACTCCCTGTAGAATATAGTTCTTCTGATTCCGCATAAGGCTGGACACTCATATATTATGTGTTCAGCAGTTTCGTCCTCTTCAAGGCACAAACGACAAAGTGAAGAGTCGACTAAATTTATTTTATTTAAGTTAGGTTTTTAATATCATATCTATGTAATTAGGTTTAAAATTTTGTTGGCATCTTTTCTGAAAAGCTGTATAGCACTCTTGGCCTGTCTTAGAGCTGTGATATTTTCCCAATATGAAATACATTTTGTACGTTCCCATCTTTTGATGGCGAAATTTATAGACGATTTGGGAGTATAGCAGAAGGGTTCAGGGCCTGTGAAGGGGGTTTCAGAGCCCGTTCTAGCTAGTTCGTCGGCTTTCTCGTTTCCCTCAAAACCCTCATGGCCAGGAATCTACCATAATATTATTTTATTCTTAAGGCCAAGCGTTTGAAGTTCGTCGAAACAGTTTAGTACTGATTTGTAGTCAATGATAGGCGAGCTGAGAGCGATTAGAACTGCTTGAGTGTCAGTCAATATATACCAATGTCATCAGCCTGGAACACGCTTGGGCTAAGCCCCATTGGTATTGAGACATTTTGGTTAGGTCCGTCGAAACCAGCTCCCACTCCTGTTTCCATCTTGGAGCCGTCTGTATACAACTTTATGCCAATTTGGCCATGCTCCTCGACTAGGGATTTCCGTAGTGAACCGTCGCATAAAGTTATTGGAAGGCGGTCTGTTATCGCGCAGATCATTTCAAGTACTGGAATTTCAGAGAACAAATCAAATAGATCAGGATTAATTTTTTTATTTGGATCAAACTTGCCGAAGAGCGAATTGCCACTTTATTTATGTATATGTGGAGAGGTGTTAGTCCTACGGCTTCTATAGCCGTAGCAGTACAGGAACGCATGGTTCCTGATATACCGAGATATGCAAGTCGTTGTACCTTTTTAAATTTTGGCAATGGGTATCTCTTGTTTTATTTTTGACCACCATACTAAAGAAGCGTACGTTATGACGGGCCTGATCATCATTGTGTATATCCATTGATTATCGTGGGAGAGATTCCCCATGTTTTACATGCGACTTCTTGCCCATACAGCGTTTGTTGCTTTAGTTATTTTGTTATTTGGGATTAGGCCCAGGTATTTGACTTCGTTGGAGTACTCAATGCACCGCCTTCCTAATTTTATATTTTCATTCCAAAAAATCCGTTCATTATTCCAGGGTTTCACAATAACCTAATCTAAAGTATGTTCTGAGCTTACAACTTTACAACTCTAACATTTAAGCTTTTGCAAAGATGTATACGGGCTCAATCTTAATTTTGTAACGATTTTTTTGAGTTGTTTGGCATAATAATTCCTAAATTGCAGTGGTAAAGCAAAGTCTGAAAGAAAAAGTGACACTGCATTCAAAATTATGTGCAGGAGATTGTCCCTTCTTACAGCAAGGGAGAATTTCGTCGCCACTTTCGTATGCAAAAATCTTAGTGGAAGATTTGAACAATGTGAAGTCAATCCGCAATACTAATAATTGTGTTATTGTGGTTAAGAAGAGTCCCTCCAGGTCGTAGTAAGTAATCTTCCATTCGTTGCTGTACAAGTTTATATTCTCGAGTTCCTCAAGGCTGAGCTTTGATTGATCGGGGTATAGACAACCGTGCCCGAGGTTAGGGCGAAAATAGTACTAGGAGATCCATGGTCTGTAATTTAACGCAAACGGAAAGACTAATTGTGAAAGAGAGAATAGATCAACGTTGGACCATAAGTGTCTGGTGTGAGGTGTGTTTTGTGAGGAAGAAAAAACGTTTTCTTTATTTTTTTTTTAATATATATATTTATTTTTTAAATACTAAAAATCTAATTTTGTTCATCAAAGAATTTTTCTTCGTTTTCCCACATGATCAGCGCTTCTATGTGGTCATCGTAGTCGAAGAAGTCGTTTGAATTGTCTTCGAATCTACGGATATGGGTATCAGGTTCCCATACTAGGGTGTCTGCAGAACCGTTTGAAATTTGGTCATCGTCGGGGATGGTCATTCTTAAAGGGTTGTTCCAACGTGAGATTAGCTGGCGTTTCAATATATATGTTGGGGAGCAGTCCAAGATGAAATTTTCTTCCCGTAGTCCGAATCCAACTCGATCTCCAAACGCTAACTTACGTGATTTCGAACCCTTGATTCTTTTGCCATTTAGGAAGGTGTCAAAGAATGGTCCGTTCGTTAGAGTCACACATTTTTCGTCTACGCTTATCTCGATAGTCGCGTGAGTGTGTGAAACAAATCCTGAGGGGATAGCCAATCGGTTTGGGTCGGTTGGAGACGAGTGAATGTTGGTTTGGTACGAATTACCAATTATGGTTGACCCGATCCGAAGAGGAATTTCAAATCCAGATACTATGTTAAATAGTAGCCAGCTGGAGTTGGGGATGTAATTGATGATTTCGGTTTCCATTATCTTATTTGAAGTTATTCTGCTGCTGTTGTATAGCAATTCCTAGCTTTTTTTTAAATGAATTCGTTCTACTTTTCGATAGAATATTTCGCGGCCACTGGTTTTTCAAAACTGATCCTCCAAGTGAAATGCTCACGCTTTTATGCAGGCAACTACAAGCATATCCTTTGTTGAAGATCACTCAGAGCCTCAGTCACAAATTTTTTATGACGTCAAGTTATATGCATTTACCTAAGGATGAAGTGAGACAAGTGTAGTTCTGCAAACTATATTCGAACGCATGTATTTGTTTTGCAATAATTGGGACAGTTTTTATCAGGGTAGGGACTCAGAGCCTCAGTCATAAATTTTTTATGACGTCAAGTTATATGCATTTACCTAAGGATGAAGTGAGACAAGTGTAGTTCTGCAAACTATATTCGAACGCATGTATTTGTTTTGCAATAATTGGGACAGTTTTTATCAGAGTAGGGAAAGTGCTAACTGTACCCTTGTATACCTGACGGTCACAATAACTCATAATCTCATTAAATTTCTGAGTATGACTTCTTTCTCTGCCTCTGTGCTCACGCTTTTATGCAGGCAACTACAAGCATATCCTTTGTTGAAGATCACTCAGAGCCTCAGTCATAAATTTTTTATGACGTCAAGTTATATGCATTTACCTAAGGATGAAGTGAGACAAGTGTAGTTCTGCAAACTATATTCGAACGCATGTATTTGTTTTGCAATATTTGGGACAGTTTTTATCAGAGTAGGGACTCAGAGCCTCAGTCATAAATTTTTTATGACGTCAAGTTATATGCATTTACATAAGGATGAAGTGAGACAGGAGTAGTTCTGCAAACTATATTCGAATGCATGTATTTGTTTTGCAATAATTGGGACAGTTTTTATCAGGGTAGGGAAAGGGGTAACTGTACCCTTGTATACCTGTCGCTCACAATTACTTACAATAGGTAGGTAGCGTCCTTTTCATCTATTTTTCGTATGCTCTCTTTCTAATGACTCCTTGAATAATCAAATTCTGTTCTGTACTGTTTAAAGCTCTGGATATATTTTAAAAAATAACTTGCTTTCTGAAATTTCTATCGTTCTCCTTGGAGAAAAGCAATACCGCCATGGAAACTTTCTATATGATTCCTGTTTAGAAAAACGGTCATCACAGGTCCAACCTCAAATCATGCTACTGACATTCAACTCAACTTTAGTCACGTCCGTGAATCTGGCCCTCCTGCTGTTTAAAAATTATATTCAATATATTCTTTCACCCTATAGTCCCGACATCACCGTAATTTTTCAGGAGTAACCTTTGTATGCGAAAGCATGTCAAGCTTAAGCTTCAGAGGCCAAGACTGCCTTATGTGTTTCGTGGAAAAAATGTATTTCAAATAAAACCATCCACCATTTAGCAAAATATAAACTGTTTCAAGCAGTTGCGAAATCAATAGTGTTATACTCGGCCCAAGTTTGGGGCTACAATGAGTATGAGGACGTGGAAAAATCTCTCCGTTACTTCTTAAAACGCGCTTTTGCTCTTCCTTCATCTACACCAAATTACCTGCTGCACATTGAAACGGGACTGCCACCTATGTTTGTTGACTCTCTTAAAATCCACTTTGACTACATCCTCAAGATACTGCAAATGAACCCCTCACGTTTAGTCAACAGGATCCTAAAATTTATAATTTCAAACCAACTCAACTGTGTGAAAACCTGGAAAAACCTTTTTAATTCTCTGGGTTATTCTATGAATCTAAATATAGAAGACTTGATAATTTTCAAAAAACAACTCTATTTACTGGTCTCTAAATTGGACTCAAAATTTCGGAAGGACTTCATCACTCAGGCCAAAGCATCCCAATATAGGGAATATTGTAGTAGATTAGAGTTCGATCTGGGAGAACTTAATTATTTTAACGATAAGCATCCTACCGAAATGATCGCAATGATACTAAGAGCACTGATACTTGCTTTGAATTTTGTTCCGCACAGGCCTCGCCAAAGAGAAAATATCGCGGATTTCATAGGGTCTTGCCCCATTCTAAGAGAAACTTGTCGGAACATTTTCGGAAGAAGCAAATTGGAAGTTGAAGAAGTTTTACAAATTCTAAACGGTATGGTGGGGTGGGAGAAGCTCTACAAATTTATTAGACTAGCTTTGGGATATAGAAATAAAATTTTAACAGAAAGTTTTTGTCCACTTTATTTTTCTTTTTGTTTTGTTAAGTAGTTTGACTTACTTTTTTTTTCTTTTTCTCATTTTCGCTCCTTCCTTTTTCTATTTTTTAAATTACTATAATCATTCTTTTCAATTCATAATCTGTTAATCTGACCAACGGTTTGTAAACCAGGACCAAACAAAAAGACTAGTAAATGTACTTTTGTAAACTGAGTTTTATTTATTTATATATATATATTTTATTATGTTATTTAATTTCCTCGGGCCTTGCCGGACCTTCACACAAAAAACTGTAGATTAATTTTTTATGGAAAATTTCGCCATTGTGAGCTCGTGAAATCTAACCAGGACACTAAATATTATTATTAGTTCCAAAAAGATGGGAGATGGGTGTATGGGATAAGCATTCCATTAATAATCTTGATCAGGAGTTCAGATTATGCTTCCGTGTATGAAATTTTTGTATAATGTTTTTGAAAAGCAGGACTTGTAGTGGCACTGTTTTTTTTCAAACTTTCTGACTCGCCTGCGCCACGTAGACCTAAAAATTCTATTGTGCCATAGGGGCAGAATATTGTAGAGTCTCTCTACTTTCCTAGCAGATGATTTCTTCATCTCTACGGGGCTCAGGAACTCCCTGTAGAATATAGTTCTTCTGATTCCGCATAAGGCTGGACACTCATATATTATGTGTTCAGCAGTTTCGTCCTCTTCAAGGCACAAACGACAAAGTGAAGAGTCGACTAAATTTATTTTATTTAAGTTAGGTTTTTAATATCATATCTATGTAATTAGGTTTAAAATTTTGTTGGCATCTTTTCTGAAAAGCTGTATAGCACTCTTGGCCTGTCTTAGAGCTGTGATATTTTCCCAATATGAAATACATTTTGTACGTTCCCATCTTTTGATGGCGAAATTTATAGACGATTTGGGAGTATAGCAGAAGGGTTCAGGGCCTGTGAAGGGGGTTTCAGAGCCCGTTCTAGCTAGTTCGTCGGCTTTCTCGTTTCCCTCAAAACCCTCATGGCCAGGAATCTACCATAATATTATTTTATTCTTAAGGCCAAGCGTTTGAAGTTCGTCGAAACAGTTTAGTACTGATTTGTAGTCAATGATAGGCGAGCTGAGAGCGATTAGAACTGCTTGAGTGTCAGTCAATATATACCAATGTCATCAGCCTGGAACACGCTTGGGCTAAGCCCCATTGGTATTGAGACATTTTGGTTAGGTCCGTCGAAACCAGCTCCCACTCCTGTTTCCATCTTGGAGCCGTCTGTATACAACTTTATGCCAATTTGGCCATGCTCCTCGACTAGGTATTTCCGTAGTGAACCGTCGCATAAAGTTATTGGAAGGCGGTCTGTTATCGCGCAGATCATTTCAAGTACTGGAATTTCAGAGAACAAATCAAATAGATCAGGATTAATTTTTTTATTTGGATCAAACTTGCCGAAGAGCGAATTGCCACTTTATTTATGTATATGTGGAGAGGTGTTAGTCCTACGGCTTCTATAGCCGTAGCAGTACAGGAACGCATGGTTCCTGATATACCGAGATATGCAAGTCGTTGTACCTTTTTAAATTTTGGCAATGGGTATCTCTTGTTTTATTTTTGACCACCATACTAAAGAAGCGTACGTTATGACGGGCCTGATCATCATTGTGTATATCCATTGATTATCGTGGGAGAGATTCCCCATGTTTTACATGCGACTTCTTGCCCATACAGCGTTTGTTGCTTTAGTTATTTTGTTATTTGGGATTAGGCCCAGGTATTTGACTTCGTTGGAGTACTCAATGCACCGCCTTCCTAGTTTTATATTTTCATTCCAAAAAATCCGTTCATTATTCCAGGGTTTCACAATAACCTAATCTAAAGTATGTTCTGAGCTTACAACTTTACAACTCTAACATTTAAGCTTTTGCAAATATGTATACGGGCTCAATCTTAATTTTGTAACGATTTTTTTGAGTTGTTTGGCATAATAATTCCTAAATTGCAGTGGTAAAGCAAAGTCTGAAAGAAAAAGTGACACTGCATTCAAAATTATGTGCAGGAGATTGTCCCTTCTTACAGCAAGGGAGAATTTCGTCGCCACTTTCGTATGCAAAAATCTTAGTGGACGATTTGAACAATGTGAAGTCAATCCGCAATACTAATAATTGTGTTATTGTGGTTAAGAAGAGTCCCTCCAGGTCGTAGTAAGTAATCTTCCATTCGTTGCTGTACAAGTTTATATTCTCGAGTTCCTCAAAGCTGAGCTTTGATTGATCGGGGTATAGACAACCGTGCCCGAGGTTAGGGCGAAAATAGTACTAGGAGATCCATGGTCTGTAATTTAACGCAAACGGAAAGACTAATTGTGAAAGAGAGAATAGATCAACGTTGGACCATAAGTGTCTGGTGTGAGGTGTGTTTTGTGAGGAAGAAAAAACGTTTTCTTTATTTTTTTTTTAATATATATATTTATTTTTTAAATACTAAAAATCTAATTTTGTTTATCAAAGAATTTTTCTTCGTTTTCCCACATGATCAGCGCTTCTATGTGGTCATCGTAGTCGAAGAAGTCGTTTGAATTGTCTTCGAATCTACGGATATGGGTATCAGGTTCCCATACTAGGGTGTCTGCAGAACCGTTTGAAATTTGGTCATCGTCGGGGATGGTCATTCTTAAAGGGTTGTTCCAACGTGAGATCAGCTGGCGTTTCAATATATATGTTGGGGAGCAGTCCAAGATGAAATTTTCTTCCCGTAGTCCGAATCCAACTCGATCTCCAAACGCTAACTTACGTGATTTCGAACCCTTGATTCTTTTGCCATTTAGGAAGGTGTCAAAGAATGGTCCGTTCGTTAGAGTCACACATTTTTCGTCTACGCTTATCTCGATAGTCGCGTGAGTGTGTGAAACAAATCCTGAGGGGATAGCCAATCGGTTTGGGTCGGTTGAAGACGAGTGAATGTTGGTTTGGTACGAATTACCAATTATGGTTGACCCGATCCGAAGAGGAATTTCAAATCCAGATACTATGTTAAATAGTAGCCAGCTGGAGTTGGGGATGTAATTAATGATTTCGGTTTCCATTATCTTATTTGAAGTTATTCTGCTGCTGTTGTATAGCAATTCCTAGCTTTTTTTTAAATGAATTCGTTCTACTTTTCGATAGAATATTTCGCGGCCACTGGTTTTTCAAAACTGATCCTCCAAGTGAAATGCTCACGCTTTTATGCAGGCAACTACAAGCAGATCCTTTGTTGAAGATCACTCAGAGCCTCAGTCATAAATTTTTTATGACGTCAAGTTATATGCATTTACATAAGGATGAAGTGAGACAGGAGTAGTTCTGCAAACTATATTCGAATGCATGTATTTGTTTTGCAATAATTGGGACAGTTTTTATCAGGGTAGGGAAAGGGGTAACTGTACCCTTGTATACCTGTCGCTCACAATTACTTACAATAGGTAGGTAGCGTCCTTTTCATCTATTTTTCGTATGCTCTCTTTCTAATGACTCCTTGAATAATCAAATTCTGTTCTGTACTGTTTAAAGCTCTGGATATATTTTAAAAAATAACTTGCTTTCTGAAATTTCTATCGTTCACAGAGCCATTTCATTTGATGTTCGCAATGGATCTAAAAGGAAAAAAGATCGGAAATACATCAGAATTCCAAAGAACACAGATAGGATAAAATACCTGGAAGTGTTGGAGGAAAAACTGAATGTAAGGACATGCGGAATACCGAAAAACACTTGGCATGTAGAATCACAACTGAAGCATCTGCAATCGGCTGTTGAGGATGCGTACCGAGTGGCTTGTACACCTATTTTAGTGGAAAAACAAGATCCGGCGCCTTGGTGGTGCCGGGAACTTGAAAAGCTAAAAAAGGCTGTGAGGAAGGCCTTCAATCACGCCATGAGGAGGGGAGAACCCGAAGCATGGGATGAATATAGGGCGAAAAAGAAAGAGCTAAATGTTACTCTGCGACGACGTAAAAGGGCGTCGTGGAGTCGAACATTCTCACCCTTCAAAACTGCGGGGCCGGATGGTATATTTCCAGGTCTAATGCAATGGGGTATAGACGTAATTGCACCACGGCTCAGGAATATATACGTTGCATGCCTAGCAATGGGCTGTATCCCGATTACATGGAGGGAAGCAAATGTGGTCTTCCTTCGAAAACCGGGAAAAAAGGACTACACCAAGGCAAAGTCATTCAGACCAGTCAGCCTAACATCCTTCCTGTTAAAAACAATGGAAAGGGTGATGGTGGACTATATGGAGAGTACTGCGCTTAGGACGTATCCTTTAAATAGTAGACAGCATGCATACAGGGTAGGCATGTCTACAGAATCAGCGCTACATCAAGTAGTACGCGTTGCGGAGGAAGAGCTAAATACCGGGGGCATTGCCATGACCACTATAATGGGCATTGAAGGTGCCTTCGATGAGTTAAGAAAGGGTACTACATCAATGCAATGTGGACAGAGGTGGGGACTCTCGCCTAGGTCAGCATACTGGATGTATACGATGATAACTAGACCCATTATCACGTACGCCTCGGTTATATGGTGGGCGAAAGCCTCTCAGAAAACCGTCAGGAAGCACCTGGATAGGGTTCAACGTTTAGCATGTATAGGAATTACAGGTGCAATGCGTACAACCCCAACATGCGCATTGGAGGTCATCATGGGGATATTACCGCTGGACTTATTTATTAAGAAAACAGCGGCCCAAACGGCACTTCGTTTGCATCGAGATGCGAAACGGCACAATTGTGGTACGATCTATGGACATAGATCCTGGAACTTGTCAAAAACGAGATTAGGGAGCTCGAATAACAAGGGTGCGTATTATGGAAAGAAATCACAAAACTCGTATTGAGGACGGATTACTTCCAGAAAAAAGAAATGGTGAAATAGTGATTTTCACGGATGGATCCATGATGGATGGCGGAGCGGGGGCCGGTATCTATTCAGAAGAGCCGGAACTTGCCCGTCACATTACTTACTTACTTACTTACTTAGGTGGCGCTACAGTCCGGGGTGGACCTGGGCCTCAACCAATACGCCTCTCCAGTTAGCGCTATCTTTGGCTAACTGCCTCCAGTTGCGCACTCCAAGTTGGTTGAGGTCCCCTTCCACTTGCGCGCGCCACCTAAGGCGAGGTCTTCCTCTACTGCGTTGTCCCTCCGGGTTTGAATCGAAGACTCTTCGGGCCGAAGCGTTGGTGTCCATTCGCTCTACATGTCCTAGCCATCTTAGTCGACTGATGCGTACTTTTCTGACCAGGTCGATGTCGCTGTACAGCAGTGGCGTGGCGTGAACATTTTTAAATGGGAAGTCGAAGCAAAATCAATTCAAGCCACCTTTTTTATACTTTAAGTCATTAATATTTAAAATTTATAATGAGCTTAAGGCATACTAAAAGTGGCTTCTATAGAAGCTCTTATTGACAGACGGATGATGCCATAACTTAAAGCAAATTCAGATTACCTAATGTTTATAATAAAAAATAAAGATATGTAATTCAGAAATATTTTAGTGTTCATTTAATTTTTAAAATTAATGAGAAATTAAAAAAAAATGGAAATTCATATAGATTAATAAATAATAAAGTAATATAATTGAAAATAATATAGGGAAGAATAAGAAGAAAATATAAGATAGGTATTTTAAATTAAAAACAACTAAATTTGCAAATAAAAGAAGCAAAAACAATGAAAGGTTTTGTTGAAATATACCTACTTTAATTATTTGTATTCTAAGGCAATTCTACGATTTTTTTTAACAAATTCCGAAAGAACTCTTTCGTAAAAATTCGGTCCATTTTTAATTTTTAAAAGGAGTCGCTTCTCTATCGACAGAAGCGCTAGATCGGTGAGCCTGTCTTCGCCCTGAGAATTTCTACTGAAATCATTTTCTTCCTCGAGGAGGTAATCTGTTAAGCAGCAATCTACACTTAATAATGCCATATTCAGTAGGTATATTCGGATTGCACAAATAATAAAATCCCTACACTGCAGCTATTAATATAAGCCTAAAACCATCACCTTCAAAACTAAGTAAAAGTTTTTTTCCAACAAAAACTTCCACTGCTTTTAATATAATTTTATACAAATTGAATTCACTGCACTAAATTCACTTTAAGTCACGCACTGCAATCTGCCAGACAACTGAATTTTTAAACCAAAACACACCCTTACCTACCTCAACAACTACCTGTAATTATTCACACAAGAGACAATAAGAAAAGAATAAGTAAAATAAAATCGAATAACTCGAAGAAAAGCGCGTTATTTTGTTCATATCATAACCAAACAAACACATACGACATACCCAAAACACAACCCAGTGGCCATGGCCAGTACCAGTAACAAGCTCTGGCTCTGGGAAGAAAAAAAGAGATACAAACAAATGTTCACTCAGTACTCAGCAGTCAAAATGAACTTTGTGCGAACCGCGAATAACTCGAAGAAAAGCGGGTTATTTTCTACAATGGGTGTTGAACAAAGAGGTGTCAGAGTCAGACAAAGTACTCAGGGAAGAAAAAAAGAGATAACAAGCAAATTTTCTCTCAAAATGAACTATAAAGTGAGAACTTTAATAACCCGACTTATTTTGGGTTACCGATGACGACGTTGTATGAAAATGGATACACACACGATTTTTATATAAGTGCTTTTGTGTGTGTACAATTTGGTGAGTATTCACATTCATTTGGTAGTGTTTCATTTATATTCGGTTTTTGGTAGATAGATAGTGTTGCCTGGTGGAGATTTCAAAAGGTAACTCGGTAGGAATCGAGTTATATGGACGCCACGCCACTGCTGTACAGCTCGTAGAGTTCGCTGTTAAATCTCATCCTCCAAAGCCCGTCAACGCAAACGGGACCGAAAATCAATCGAAAAATTTTGGGTTCAAAACGACCAAGGAGATCTTCATCCGCCTTTGATAGCGTCCATGTTTCTGCGCCATAGAGTAGGACTGGGATGATGAGGGTCTTATATAGAGTCTCCTTAGTGGTTCTTGACAAGGCCTTACTTCTCAATTGCCTTCTTAGGCCAAAGAAACAGCGGTTGGCAAGTGTAATTCTTCGATTGATTTCTGATGTGATGTCGTTGTCAGAATTTATAGCGGAGCCGAGGTAGACAAAATCCCTAACTACCTCAAAATTATAGCTGTCTGTCGTGACGTTCTGACCGATTCGTCGATGTTGTGTTTCCCTTCTTGTTGACAGCATATATTTTGTTTTGCCCTCATTCACCACTAAGCCCATTTTTGCCGCTTCTGTACTGATACTTGCAAACGCACCGGTGACAGCTCGCTGTGTTCTGCCAATGATGTCGATGTCATCAGCGTATGCAAGTAGTTGCACAGACTTCTGGAAGATTGTGCCTCTGGTGTTGGCTTGCGAGTTTCGCACAATCTTCTCAAGAATGATGTTGAAGAAGTCACACGACAGCGCGTCACCTTGTCTAAATCCTTTTTTGACATCAAAGGTCTCGGTGAGATTGTTTCCGACCTTTATGGAGCAGCGAGCATTCTCCATCGTCATTCTGCACAATCGGACGAGTTTGGCAGGGATGTCAAAACTAGACATAGCTCTATACAGCTCGTCTCTATAAATGCTGTCGTATGCGGCCTTAAAATCGATAAAAAGATGGTGAGTATCGATCTGGACTTCTTGGGTTTTCTCCAGGATCTGCCGTAGTGTGAATATTTGGTCTGTTGTGGACTTACCGGGCCTAAAACCGCACTGGTAGGGACCAACCAGATCGTTGACAAAAGGTTTCAGGCGTTCACGCAGTATGGCAGACAGGATCTTGTATGCGATGTTAAGAAGACTGATACCCCTATAGTTGGCGCAGTTTAGAGGGTCTCCTTTCTTGTGGATCTGGCAAACGATGCTGAGGTTCCATTCATCAGGCATACTTTCCTCCGACCAAATCTTGGAGACGAGTTGGTGTATGCTCTCTACCAAGTCATCTCCCGCTGCCTTAAAAAGCTCGGCAGTCAAGCCATCTGGTCCAGCAGCTTTGTTGGTCTTAAGCTTGGATATTGCTATCCTCACTTCGTTTTGGTCGGGTGGACGGAAGTCTTGGCTTTCATCGTCTAAGTTGAATGGTTCGTTCTGCCTGACAGCGGAATTTGGGTCGTCTTCGCCGTTTAACAGTTTGCAGAAATGGTTTTTCCATATCCTCAGCACCGACTGTGACTCTACCACAAGGTTTCCTTGTTCGTCTCTACAGGTCTCTGTTCGGGTCTTGTTGCGATTGCACGTTCTTTTTACCCTTTGGTAAAACTTCCGAACATTGTTCCTGGAGTAGCACCTCTCTATTTCCTCGATCGCGCGCTTCTCGTGCTCTTTCTTTTTCTTCCGGAGAAGCCGATGTTATTCCCTTCTCTTTTGCTCGTAGAGCTCACGAGCTGCCCTCGTCCTTCTGTGCAGCGCCGCTTTGTACGCGCTTTGTTTTGCTGCATGTGCTTGCCGGCATTCTTCATCAAACCAGGGGTTTCGTGAGGGTGGTCGTGTGAAACCCAGCACATCGGTTGCGGCGTTTCTGATGGCGTCTTGGCATCTATGCCACTGGTCTTCAGCACTTGATGCTGGCTGCATAGGACTTCTCGAGAGGTTGAGGGATACGCGATCAGCAAAGGTTCTGGCGGTTTGTTGCGATTGTAGCCGTTCAACGTCAAATCTTCTCACAGTATTTCCCCGTTGTTGTGGCGTTTGAGATATCCGCATACGCAACTTGGCTACAACAAGGTAGTGGTCCGAGTCTATGTTGGCCGCTCGGAAAGTTCGGACATCTAGAACACTGGAGGAGTGCCTTACGTCGATCGCAACATGATCAATTTGGTTGACGGTTTGATGATCTGGCGACCGCCATGTTCCTTTGTGGATATTGAGGTGAGGAAACCGTGTGCTAGTTATAGTAACATTACGCCCCTCAGCAAAGTCAATTAGCCTAAGTCCGTTCCCAGACGTAATGTCGTGTAGGCTGTGCTTTCCGATTGTGCTACCAAAGATGTCCTCCTTTCCTATTTTGGCGTTAAAATCACCTAAGACAATCTTAACGTCATACTTAGGACATTGCTCATATGCTTTGTCGAGGAGCTCGTAGAAACACTCTTTGGCAGCATCGTCTTTTTCTTCTGTGGGGGCGTGAGCGCATATTAGGCTGATGTTGGCGAATTTAGCCTTGATGCGGATTGTTGTAAGGCGTTCACTAACGTGTCGAAAGCTCAAGACTTCTTGCCTAAGTCTGCCGCTTACAACAAATCCGCATCCAAATAGACGCTGCTTTCGTTCCCTATAGCAATCACCGTAGTAAATGTCACAGGTTTTCATCCTTCTTTTGCCCGGCCCATCCCACCGCACTTCCTGGATGGCGGTGATATCTGCTTTGTAGCAGTCTAGGGCCTCCGCTAATTGTTCGGCTGCACGCGGCCGGTTCAGGGTTCGAACATTCCACGTGCAGATACGAACGTCGTTGTCCTTTTTTCGTTTTCCAGGGTCGTCAACAGTGAATCCGTCCTTTTCCGAGGCTTTTGGTTGCTTCGCAACAGTATTTTTTTTTTCCGTGGTTGGGTAGTTAGCCCCACGCACAACCCCCAACTTGGAGGACCAGGCCCTAGATTGACCCTAGGACAGCGGGTCGGATATTCCGTTGTCAGTAACCCACTTCGGGGATATGAGTGCTGCCGTTGGCCCATAGAGGGTTCATCCGCCACCATCTCTATTTCAACACCCTGACTAGTGCTGAAAATTCCTTACTGACCTTAGCTCCAAATACGTCAGAGTAGCTCACGTAAGGTATCTGCCATCTTGACTGTTGGCACCACCGTTGATCCAACCTTGTGGATTCATCCGCTGTATGTCCTCTTTCTGAGGGGCTCATGTAAGACCTCTGAGACTCAATCAGGCAGTCATTCCGACAGAGCATTATAGTGTTGCTATTTTCTTCGTGCTCAACACTCGCGCTTATAAGTTTAGCAAGTCAAGCCCGGGTGGACGAGACCGGTGGCTACCACGGGGAGGTAAAATAAGCACAATTGATATGTATGAAACAGTTGCAACAGCTGGGCATCGCCAGGTTGATACCAATCAGTGTCTACCCTATTCATACAACACCCAGTCGAGACCCAGTCGATGAAACAGATCTCCCATAAACAGATGCTAGCGCTAACACTAGTAATTAAGCCCAGAGAAGAACTGTGGAGAAATCCAGAGAGTCTCTCTGAGTAAGATTTACAGTGGTAGAGAGACGAAAAGAGACCCGACAATTGTGGTCTGATTCGAATATCTCTCGAAATCTATATATATATATATATATATATAACGACGGGTTTTCCAGTTCATACATTCAGAACTTTACTTTATTGGGCTTTTCTGGTTCTTGGGGGTTCGATCATCATATGTTTCTTTTCGATTTGCATGTTTATCCATATATCGAATTTAGCAAGGTTTCGCTTGAGCTTCTCCTTATAGACAACACCGCGCATTAAGCAGAAAAGTAGTTCTTTGTTACAGGTTCCGGCGTACTCTGGAGTACATTCCGCCACCAAGTTCTGGGTTAGCTCCACTTTCTTCTTTGCCAGCTGGACGTGGCGCCTATTTTTAAGCGATAATTCCTTGCGGTAAACGAATAGGTTATATGCCGTGGATGCCTTGGGTGTTTTTTGCGCGTTTCCGGCTGATAGTGCCTTATTTTGTTTCGTCATGTTGTTGTTTCTTTTATAATTTTTCTCGGATTGTGTGCTCACCGCCTGTTGTGGTCAAACTGATGCAGAACTTAAAATTCTGCATCTTTTGACACCCATCCCTTGTGTGTAGGTATTTTTTTCCATTTTTGTTTGCAATTGTAGAGCAATGGCTGTTATTTTAGTTTGGCCTGTTAAGTATTTCTTTTTATTCCCGGAAGGTAATTTTCAAATACACACACAGGGAGTGGATGAATAGTGACTGGTAGACTAAGTCGCATAACCCATTGAAAAAGTTGCGGTACATTTTAACAATCACTAACAACCCCAATTTATATTTTTGTTTATTAGAATTATACGTAAATATTGCATTAGTTGCAGGTAAAGGTAGCACTTTAACCTGTCATGACCATTTCTAGCTGATGTCCTTGTAATTCGCTTCTGTTGGGACAGTTATTGCTCTGTATTTTCTGCTGGGGATTATAAAAATTAAATATTCTTTAGAAAACAAGGGAGAACTATATAAACGTCTTTATGTTGTTGGTATGTTGTATGTACTACGTCCTTCACATATCAGTTCAGCCTATGCTATAGAGAGCGAAGTATTGGTGAACTAAATTTGTTACAGATGTAATTGCTCCTTGATGGTGAAATAAAGCTGTTAATTAATTAAACGTCACCTTCGGTGGGACTCACTAATTAAAGCGAAAGGAAAATTGACTAATGATGTCTATATGCATATACAAAGAAATCCACAGATAGGATTCAATAGTTTCCTGAAATTAATGTGTGGCCGTTCTTTTGCTTACGCACGAAATGAAAACGTCTTTCGTTTCTGAATTTATATGAAGCAAAACTGTTGTGCTACCAAAAACAATTGAAAAAAAATAAAAAAAAATTCCATTTCATTTGTTTAACATTTTAAAGCTACTCAGTAACAATTTGAGTCAACCAAGAAACGTAAAATTCAGTTAAAGAATACGACATCTCGTCATTCTATATCCTTGTAAACCTATTCGTATGCATTCTTATACTAAGCTTCGGTTACAAAAACGTTTGTATGAATCGACATTGGTTTCCATTTGCACACCAAATGATACCAGTCGTGTTAAATTATTATTCCAGCACCGGAGAGATACGTGTAAGATACAAGAGTTTCGACTACATTGTTGAGCTAACTCAGCCACTTATGTTGAATTTATGAGATTCCTTGCAGCAAAACAAAGAAAATAAGAAAAGCCATATTGCTTTGATATTGATGCTCTACCATGAACACAGAAGTGTGCTCAGTTCTATCGTCATATCAATGTATAAAGTAATCATAAAGCACTAAGTGTATTTTATAAACGAAAAACGTTGCAGGATTAAAAAATGATATGAAACAATAGAAACTTTCCGGAACACAATTTTATTCCTCAGAGCACACAAAGCCGAAGAGAAATAAAAAGAGAAAACAAAGGTTTTAATCTTTGTTGGCAGCAAAAAAGGAGGACCACTGACTCAAAGACAATTCGCAGCTAAAAATATAAAAATAAATTGCAACAAATGTGTATAGAAAAAGAAAGAACCGACAATCTTATGACATGAAACACATAAATTTCTTTTGACGGCTTTTTTTTACACCTCTCAAGCTCGAGCTGCTCCTTTTTGTAACAAGGACATCTTCTCGTCTATAGTAAGCAAAGGTGTGCATTGTAGTTATTGTGAGAAAGACAAATGAAACATTTTGATTGCAAGGGAAGGTTTTGGATGCCACAGAGAATTGCATTTTAAAACAAGTTTTAAAGTGGACTACAGTTAACGTTTCATGTTCCACACTTGTTTATTTGATAGGTATTCAAAGTATCTTCCATAGCTTTCCTCGGTTATTTCTGGTATTTAATTTTTCATAACAAAATCGATTTAAGATCATCCGTTGATAGATAAATAGTCGGGACCCTAGATATAGCTTCTCACAACCATTCGTTTTGTGTGAGCTTATCTTTTTTTAGACGAATCAAAGGGATCTACAATTTTACGGCTATTCAGAAGCTCTTTCTTGACATTTGTACTCTCTTGGCACAGTGGGAAAAACCCTTTCGATATAATTTTTGTTTTTCCGGGGTCGACTCGCTTAGAAGTCCAACAAATACGCGCGCGTACAGGTGAGCGCTCTAGACGAACATTTGGCGACTATAAACAAACAAAAAATTAAGTAACCTACTGGAGATACAAAATTTACCATATTACGAAAATCGTTGACTCCATTTAACGTCTTTCACTCATAACTGAACAGCTGTAGTCAGTAAATCAATGCTTACATGTAAAGAACCAGAGCTTCAATTAACAAGTTCTCCACTTAGCCCGACCTTTAACCAACTGTATCTAGTTGCTTACTACAATCCGGTTGAAATCATTATCTCCTCCGGATAGTGCACATTTTTAAACGTGAAAATAATAAAATTATCTCCCTTGACCTAAGAATTTCCCCCATTTAAGTAGTGTACTACCAAATATGGATATGATTTATGTAAGACCTGTTTTTTCAAATGAATTCGTGTCACAAGTAATAATAATCCCTTTGAATTATTCTCATCATCTAGACAAATAGACAAATTAGGTAATCCAAAGGCAATTGTAAATCACTGCGGCAATAAATTCGAATTCAGTAAGAACGCCATCTGAGGTCTTTCAAAGCCTACCGAAATTTATTTGAGTCGGTGTGTGGGCATGAAATATGGTTCCTCCGATTCACTGAGCCATAAAGCTTTGGCTTTGTAGAGGGAACCCTTTGCATGAAATATGGTTCTTTGGACTCACCTTTGACCTTGATATCCACTCAAGTAGACGGAAGCCTTTCAGTTAGCAACATGAACAGAAAGAGTTTTGGAAACATATTATTGTCTGTTCAACATAGATCACAAAGCTCATTTAAACATGGCAAGCTATTTTTGCACGTGCTCATAATCTGAGTAACATCACCTTATTTTCCACACACATGATCATAAGCTGTTTCTCATCAATAATTTGCGAAAACTAATTTGAAGTTGGGAGCAAGTATGTAAAGTGATTTAGCTTGAAACAAGGTGCGTATACGCCCCGTGGTCACAGGAAGTTGCGAGAAGCTTCAAAATGTGATTTAAATGCAAACTTGAAATGAGTTTTATCGAGATATTGACAAACAACCGTTGGCTATTCGTGCCACTTCTAAACTTTAAGTTTGGCGAGCACATTTGTTGTTGGGACGGCCTTTGTTTCTGGGACGTCGTTTGTTTATTAGGCGAAGTTTATTTTCATTTCGGATGCGCGTAGCTAAAGGCTTACTTCGTAAAGTCAATTTCCGAATTGGTAATTTAAATTACGTTAGCTTGGGGCAGCTCCAACTCTGCACTGAATTTAACAACAGTGGCAGTAGGACTTGTCCCTCTTTAACAGCACAACGATGTTACCACAATATTTATTGCAAACTTTCGCCATACATACATGGGTTTGTCTTTTCAAACCTGAAAAGTTGTTTGTTTACATGAAACCTCTGTTAAGCAATCCTCATTGATATCCATTATGAACTTTTCCATTTAAAGTTCGGTGCGCTGTTGTCACTTTTGTTGTTATTTTTTATATTTTCGATTTTGATACATGCTTCTTTGCAACTCTTCGAACTCTTCTAATTTTAAGGGAGTTCCGAAAAGTTTCCAACTGATAAACTTTCATAATAATCTACACAGCATTGCTTTGAGTTTAGCGAAGAGGTATGAGTGGGACGCTTCTGTGAGGAAGTGGAACCCATTCGGAAGTTACCTCGATTCACACGACTTTTCTGTCTTTTGAAACTTTACAAATTTAATATGATTGTTTGACACGAAACTTTCTGTTGATAATCAAAGCGAGTAAAGGAAATGTAATCGTGCAGGGGTTTATCTTTGAAATGGAAACCTAGTCAGTTGTTTGAAAATGAAATTGGAAAGTGGGAAGCACGCACTCGTCACGTCGGAGAGGATGTTCAGTAAAATTAATTTGATTGTTACTCATGTTCGAATGGGCGAAATGCATGCTGTTTAATGAGGAGATTCGTGAGTTGGAGAGACACCAATAACACATTAAGGATTGTTTTACAACCCATCGGTTAGTTAACCACTATGAGCTCTGGCACTACATCCTCTTTAATAAAAGGCCTATTTATTTATTGATTTAAGCCAGACCTGATTGGATTCGACAGGAAATGTAGTTGCACAAGTGGTTTTGGCTGACACAACAAAAGAGTTTCGATCCGATGAGTGGTATTGTTGTGCCGATTTTAGCAAGTGAAACGATAACATAGTTTGAGATCGCATCTCTGGCGCCATTTACCTGCGACTTGAAGAAAGCGGTTTTGGAGGGACGAGATATGGGCTGGACTTGAGCCTTAAAGACATTCGTACTTTGGCTGTAGAAGCGGAAGGAAGTGATAGATATTAACGTGAATGAAATATTCAAATAGAAACGTGTTGTGTCTTCTATTTAATTACATACAAGTCATCTGTTCCGTTGCCAGCAAAGCCGATGTGAGCTGGAATTCAGTGGAGAATGACTGGAGTCTTTTCTAGCAAGTTCGTAGATGGCCATGTATATGTTTTTAGAACAAGCTTCGATTTGATGACAGATGAGTCAAAAGCTTTGAAGGCTGTTTGACTGTCCGAGAAGATGGATATAGTTTTGCCACGAATATTAGAACTAAGACTTATTATGTCGTTAATGGCAAGGACTTTAGCTTGAAAAAGTGATAAGTTTTTGACAAGGCCAAATCCCGTGCCTAACTTCGCGTAGACACTTAGTAGAACTTGTTCTAGTTATCTGCTAGTGGTGACGTTGGTATTTGTCCATCAGACCCCGAGTAACGTGTTAAAAGTTCACGAGAAAATTAAAAACAATTATTACACACTTTTTTATATTTTTATTTTATTATTTATTTTATTTACAAAATTTGATGGCTAAACTTCAACTAACTTCTTACCAACAGCTTTGCCTCACTAGCTGAGCATAGAAACAAAACAATATATATACATATATATAAACTGTCACTCAATAGGCGTTTTTCTTATTATAAAAAGTTCGTGTTTCTTTTTTAGCTCAGATACATCAGAGCTCAGAATTTGTGTTTCTTTTTTCTCTCAGAGCATAATCAGAGCGCGCTCTATGAGCTCAGAATAAATTGACCGAGCAGGCTGAGTATAAAGCTGATTACATACTTACAGGCACATTTAACAGAAAAAAAAAACAGGATAAACAAAATAATTGAAATGGCGGACGAACCTTGTTGCTCTGGAACTGAAGGTTAACCAATTTAATAAACAACAATTAATAAATATTCAATTTATACATATATTTATTAAAAATGACAGCTATTTGCTCAAGTGTGTTTCATAAATACATCAGAACGATCTGAGTACGCTCGCTTCAGAGCGCGCTCATAATGCTAGAACTCGGTTCAGAGCTCAGCTCTGAACTAAAAAAGAAAAACGCCTTGAGTAAAAAGCGATTACACTTATACATACACACTTCAGTCACATTTGACAGAAAACATAAAACAGGATAATGGCTGAAATGGCGGATGAACCTTGTTCTTCTGGCATTGAAGGTAAACATATTTAATAAATAACAATTAATAAATATTCAATTTATGCATAAACTTTATTACAGGGTTTAAATTGACGAACAGCATGATTGGCATGCTCATTAGTTTAATAAAGGAAAACTTCAACCGCCTGGAAAATGGAGTGAAAAAAATTGCGTACCAGGAAATTGCAAAAACAATTAATAATACATTCGTTTTAAATCTAACATACGAGCAAGTAGACTCGAAGTGGAAATGACTCAGAAAAACATATAAAAAAAATAAGGAAGACAGTAAAACAACGGGTCAGTCGAGGAAATCGTGGGAATACTACGATATGATTGACGATGTCCTATTTAGAGCTCCGGAAATTAATCCCCCAGCCGTTCTTTCTTCTGAGGACATAGAAGTTCTTGAGTGCGATCCACATTTAGCTTTCGACGATTCGGATAATGAAGTGTACGATCCAGAGCCAATCTTTTCAACTAATGTCCGTAAAAGGAAGCGCAGAAATACAGAGGATGCAGCTGAAAGGCGGCATAGGGAGAGGATGAATGCCAGCAACAGGTTTCTGGAAATTTTTCAAAAAATGGTGGACAAAATGTGAGCCAGCAGGGAAAACCGAATTATTTTTGAAGTGAATTTTTTTTGTTTGTTTTTGTTTCTATTTAATATGTTTAAATATTTTTACTGTTAGTTAGTATTAAAAGTGAAGTCATTTATTTATAATCTTAATAAACTGTTTTTTTAAAACAATGAATTCAGCAAACTTTCTCTTTTTGATTGAGTGGATTGTATATCAGTGGAATCTGTATCGTGGTCATCCTCAATAAACTCGTCTTCTAATACAGTGAATACATCATTCATATCATCGGCTTGTAAGCATATATTATGTAAAATACACTATGCAATAATATATTTTACTATTGAGGTGGGCTTTAGGGAATCAATATGGAACAGTCTTCGAAATCTTCCTTTGAGCAGACCAAATGCCCGCTCGATTGTCACTCTGCATTTGGAATGAATCCTGTTGAACATTCTGTGCTGTTCTCTTAAATTGCCATTATCCTTGTATGGGGTTAGTAACCACTGTTTTAGTGGATAGGCTGAATCTCCCAATAAATGTTGGTTTTCGTTGGTATTAAAGTCACCTAAAATTAAAGTTGGGATTTTTTTATGATCTATTGTTATTGTAAATGAATTAACTGCTACCTAAATTGATTGATTTTATGTATTAATCCAGATCTTCTTAATAGTAGTGCATCATGAATAGAGCCTGCTTCGCCGGTGTAGCAGTATAAAAACTGCATTTTGTGGTTACATATACCTTGAAGTAGGACTGAATGAAATCCTTTTCGATTAATATAAGAGTTATGCGAAACAATTGGGGCTCGTATTGGTATATGTGACCCGTCGATAGAACCAATAATTCCTAGAGTTATAAAATTTCATGAATATTTATATATAAATACGTAGGTATACGACTATAAACCATATCTTTACCTCCAAGGCGAGTTTGCCTGAAATAATGTGCGCGACTTTCTGGCAGTTTCTTTTGCAGTGGGCCACCGAATGTATCTTTTGGATCTATTCAATAGAATTAAATTGTCGGAGTTTTTGGATACAATTCTCCAAACATTAGCAATGCACACACCAAATCCAAATAATTACATATAACATACCTCATACATTCTGGGTTTCCTAGATACCACAAGGTTATCATTAACTGCTTCTCTATCAGCGTCGACTCTCTGCCTGGTCCGTATTTATGCTCCTCAATAGCGTGTAATTCAACACAAAAGGTCTCAAATACATCTGGATTGATGCGAAAATGTTGTTTAAATGTCTTATCCGAAATCCTTGGAACAACGTCTACCGAATAGTTTTTATTTCTTGCAATTTTTCTCGAACAATTTGTTTCAGAATATTCGTCCTCATCTTCGTTAAATGCTTCCTTCAGAACAATTAGCTCATCCATTTCAATTATTATTTTTCTTTTTTTGATTTACGAAAACTACCTACCCGTCCGTCAACTTCAAAATAAAAAGCGCTCTGAGGCGAGCGTGCTCAGATCGTTCTGATGTATTTATGAAACACACTTGAGCACGTAGCTGACATTTTTAATAAATGTATGTATAAATTGAATATTTATTCATTTTTATTTATTAAAGTGCTTAAATTTTAGGTTCAGAACAACAAAGTTCGTCCACCATTTCATTTATTTTGTTTATCCTGTTTTTTTTTTTTCTGTCAAATGTGACTGTGAGTGTGTATTCAGCTGTTTACTCAGCATGCTCAGTCAATTTATTCTGAGCTCATCGAGGGCGCTCTGATTATGCTCAGATCGAAAAAAGAAACACAAATCTAAGCTCTGATGTATCTGAGCTAAAAAAAGAAACACGAACTTTTTATATAAGAGTTCAGGTTGTGCTCTGAACTAAAAAAGAAAAACGCCTATTATAGTACTATCACTTCGTGTATACTACCATTGCGCTACTGGTGTCAAAAGAGTGAAGCTCAAATATTTTAGAGCGGTGAAGATCATAACTTTTGTTGGTTTACTTCAGTAGGCGCAGAAACCTCGATGGTGGCGGTTGCATTGGTGTCAGCGCTGGTGGCTGATATATTTTTTTAAGGGAAAAGCCACCCAAGTGTAACGCGAACATCCTTACTTGAATGAATGCGTATACATTTGCATTGCTGTTTGCTGATATGATTGATTATCCTGATTTACTCTATATATTTAATTGGTTGTGGTGGTCGGATCTTGTGGGTATTTAAAAAAAAAAACGTCATGTGCTTTAAGTTATTAATAAGAAACACGGATTTTTTTTTAAATATGTACTTAGAAACAGTCAGTTACAGTTACAAAACTTCGATGAATTTTTCATAATATACACCGTACGTGTTAATAGGTCTTCATTACTGAAAGTTTTTAAATTAATTTTAACTTTTTTATCTCTCCTCCAACGTTATTTTGCATACTTCTTTATTTAACTAAAGACTCGTTTCAAAATATTTCATAAAGCCATGCAATACTAATTCATAATGTCATTCTTTGGAAATTTCCAAATAACAGAAAGCTACAGCATGTCCTATATCTTTTACATCCGAGTGCTAACCTATATTACTGGTATAAAAACTATAATTTTGACGCTATCCGAGCCATTATGGTCCATTTATTAAATTCAAACAATCATTCCTAAAAAACGGACAATTTGCCGAATAAATATCGCCGGCCAACCGCATATGTTTTGTATATTAGTTTTATATGGGGCCATAAATCTTAAAATCAAAAAATTGTCAGCCTAATGGGATTTCTCCATAACTTTACATTTTTAATTACTATGAAGTGCTTATATAACGTTTGTGAAAACTTAAAAGCATTTGCGTCGTTGTCGTTTTTTCGGGTTCCGTATGACCAAAGACGGTCGATTTGGTTAAGGCATTTACAATGTGAGGGCTTACTTAAACCTGCATATGTCTGCGAAAATTATTTTTACGCAAAAGACGTAAAAGTCGAAGGCACTCGCAAACGCCTGAAAAAAGGTGCTTTGCTTATATCATATTCGGGCTGTAGTTGCTCCATTTCATCTATTGACAATTCGTGTTTCCTTGTGATGAATTCGGGCGTTTCACTACAGCAACATACTTCCACTTTGGTTTTAGGAACATCGGTCGATGGTTTCTCTGAATAAACGGGATTTTCTGACATACCGAATGATTCTCAAACATCAACATTGATAGCATCGTTACGTCCCTCCCTTAATCCTTCTGATGTTTTAGAAGTACCAATTGAGCCACATAACTCGAGCCCGGAATCTCTTTCTCTTTCAAATAGGGTTTCGAGCCCGAAAACTTATTCTAGAGATTATTCTTTTGCAGATATACCTTCTTGCTCCCACATTTCACCCACTCAATTTTCTTCTCCTGGTCTTTATTCATACGAAATGGAACAGCCGAACCCGGAGCCCGTACGCGTTATACCCCAACACATTTTCGTTCCAGTTGGACGGTTTACCAACTGATGTCCAGACATTTGTTTTTGCCCAAATATTTCATAAGACTCAAGTCATTGGGGAAATGATGAAAAAGATGTTTGTCTCAAACTCTTTTACAAATCCCCATCCGCATACTCACACTTGTTGAAAACACGGTTTAAATTGCCAGCGGTAAGTACTATTTACCGTTGGCACTCCGCTTTAAGTCAACCAGCTGGATTTTCAGGTCATGTGTTTAGTCTACTCAGTAGCAGAGCCCAAGTGATGACAGCGATGCAAAAGAAATGTGTTCTCGACGAGGTTGGCTATAAAACAAGAACTTGAATACAATATCAAGGATGAATTAATATACGGACTCACTGACTTTGGAGAGCTTGGCAGGACAAACACCATAGCATCCAAAGTAATGGTATTCACATTAAGGGGCCTAAATACAAATTGGAAACAGACTGTATCCTACTACGTCGGAAGTCCAAAGGGTAATGATATTGCCCAATTGCTAAAAATTACCATCGACAAAATAACACAATGTGGTTTTAACATTGTTGCTACAAGCTGTGATCAAGGAAACAGATAACCCGAATCAGAAACCAATAACGGAAACGAATAACATCCTACAGTCTATAAAAACTGCGCGAAATTGGATTACATCATGGGAATATACTGAACCATATCAAAAGCCCCCTTGCTTTTCAGGGCTATTGCAGACATTGCTAGGAATTGAGCAAATGTGGGAACATATAAAAAGCAGCGAACAAAAGTTTCTTCTTGTTGAACACCTTAATACAGATGTCGCAGAGAATTTGTTCTCCATGGCACGATCTAATAGAGGCTCGTATGAGAGGAACCCTTCAGATTACAGATTCATTCGGAATCTCAAGCAAATAATTTTTAAAAACTTAAATTCCTCCGATTTTGCAGGATATGAGACTTTGTTGCAGCAAAATGAAAGCGAGCAAATGCAAATGGAAATGGAATCAGAAGTTGATGAAGAGTACTCTTTGGACATGGGATTACAGGTGGATGAAGAGTACTCTATGGAAGCTCCAATAGAAGACCATATTTTGCAAATAGACGATACAGTTACTCAGAAAAACTCCAGGAGGCAGCCCTTACATATTATTCCGTATTTTCGGCCTATAAGCTCCAGAGAAAGATAAATTGTGATGCTTGCACACAATTTATGATTGATCAGACAAACGAGTCCAGGAAAGAGACAGTACTAATACGCCTCCACATCGTCGGAGTTTGGAAAACTTAAAGTGCCTACTGTCAAATGTGAAAAAATAGTTAAAAAAAATGCATGCTATTTTCACTGTGCATTTTCCTGAGGACCGTAAGCAAGAAAACTTGGTTGAAACCCTATTGTCACAGTTGATATTCCAGTTTGAATTAATAAAGCACATGACGTGTTCCAACTTTAGCCATAATGAAAAAATAATTAAATTTAATTTGATTGGTCTTATAAAATGTTCTTTAAGGAAAAATAACAAGGATTTAGGTGCACATTCAAGTAAAAAAAATGTGAATAGGTAATGAAGAATGTTTAATTGTTTTGCAAATAGGTATCTACATATACAAAATTGTTGTTACATTTTCAGCGAGGATTAGGCCTACTGGGGATAACCTCGTTAAAAAAAACGCATCTATAGTTCCACCCCTTGGGTGATGTGGAAGAGAACGAATATAATAATAATAAGTAAATTGATATCAACTTCTTTCATTATTCTGGTTTTAACAACTGTTTATTTTTAATCGTCAATCACCCACTTCGATTAGGTATGAGAATTCCAAAACTTTATGACGTTTAAAAACAATCCGATGAAAGATCATCAGCCATTCCAGTCTTAAATTCGCACGATCAAAGCTGATCGGCAGAAAGCCGTTACAAATGTGGCATTCACTTTACATTGTTTGGGGTTAATTACAGATATAATTTCAAATCAATAATATCACTAAATTGTTGGTCATGAATTCATAACTAACAGAAATACGAAAAAAAAATATAAACTTGAAATAAATTCCATTTGCATTCAAATATCTACGAGACCGAATTTTCAAATCTTAAATTAAAGATCAACCGTCATCTCGTCATACAACAGAATCGTTTCTTTCATAAACATCAAAATTTGCCTTTCATACGATCGAAATTCCAAATCAGAAATTTGTCATCATTTCCTTCATGCTTCATTCATGAAAGGATGAAAGCTCATGTGCGAGCAACAGAGAAAAGAAACCCAAAAAATGTTTTTATCCCTTTATTTGCTTTTTGTTCCCTTTATTTGCTATTTGTTTCGGTTCTCTAATCACAAGTGTGAATATTCCTCTCTTCTTTGGTTTACCAAGAAACTTAGCAACGACTGCAACGCTATACGGCGACTCCAGCGGCCAAGACAATTTTCGTGTTGATGATAGTACTATAGTCTCTATATACAATGCTGTTAGGCAGCTGCAAGCTGTGTTTTGATTTGGTAAACATGTTTACAACATTTTGCCAGGTACTGTTACCATTGTATTTACAAGGTGGCGCAAAAGTAATCCTCCTATCAGAAAATGCTATAAATTTTGCGATTGGCCCCTAATGTCAGTTCTGTTTTGAAATTTGTGTAGTAAACACATGCGAAATACACGTTAATAAACAATGTTACGCTACACTGCTCCAGAACGCGGAATATTGGTGACTATTTATTTGAGCAATAATCGGTCGGTGACTTTGGCACAACGTGAATTTCGTCGCAGATTTCCTAGCCGTCCAACGCCTACTGGTGAAACACTGCGACGTTTAGCCGCTCGTCTCGAAGAGACTGGCACAACACGAGACGTTGCCAAGAGTGGCGGGCCCCGGAGCGCCCGTTGTGCCGAGAATATCGCCTCTGTTGACGCGGCCATTTTTTTTTTCGAGAACGCCGCTGGTCAAACGACAACAGTGAACGGTGCGCGCTATAGGGCCATGTTTACCGATTTTTTTCTACCGCAATTGGACGATTTAGGACTGGAGGACATGTGGTTCCAACCGGACGGAGCTACGGCACACACTGCGCGAGCCACAACCGATATTCTGAAAGCGGTGTTCCCGGGTCGTTTTTGGCGATTTGCACTAGCCCGCAAGATTGCCTGATTTGACCGCTCCAGACTTCTTTTTGTGGGGCTTTTTGAAGTCGCGGGTTTATGTCAACAAGCCTCAGACTCTTGCAGCTCTTAAAGACAATATCCGTCAAGAATGTGAGGACCTATCGCCGTAAGTTTTGGCCAAAGTGATGGAAAATGCCATAAAAAGGGCTCAAATGACAATCAACTGTGGCGGCGGCCATTTACATGACATCATATTCTCGACTTGATGTAAAAAAAATTAAAAGACCAAATAAAAATAATCCACAAGGAGAATCAAAGTTTTTAAATTTTTTTTAAATTACAGCCAAAAAACATCGGAAGGTTATTTTTGCGCCACCTTGTATATAGAGACTTGTTGTGACTATGTTTATATACAATGCTGTTACACAGCTGCAAGCAGTGCATGCATTTTGGTAAACATGTTTATCACATTCGCCCAGTTCTATTATACAGCTGCACTTTCTAATCTGCAGGTGCAGTCTGTGCGCGAAATTGGTTAACATGTTTACTTGTTTATCCGATAACTCGGCTATCACGCGGCCTGCTAATGCTCCATAACATTTAATTTTCGATGGATGTAGGGAACATGTGACTCCCGGCAGCATATACGATCGCTGGTATAGGTAGGTATCATTCCGGTTCTAAGACCCAAATTGTTACAGCAGATGCATTAGGACCTTGGGGCCCTGTTGACAGTTCCATGATAGTTTAATGATGCCCACGGGTAGCCGCCAAATACCCATGAGGATTTAATAGTTTCGCCATACATAGTAGGGACGATAGTATTTTTTTTTGGATTCAATGAAAGACCGCATACTCCCTCCTTTACTTTTGTTCCGATTTAAATCATAGACCTGATCATTTCCCTGATTCTAGGCTCGCTCTATAGTTACCGTGACCATACGTCCCGAATTTCACGGGAAAGTCCCTTATAGCAATAGCCTGTCCCGGTTCCTTTTTTAAGAAATACGCAATATTCCAGTACGAATTTTTGTGTTATTTTTGGCCATTTGTGTGCTGTTATATATTTTCACTTTTTTGTTTTCTCTGGTTTCTAGTCCAACTGACAGAACGTACATACCATACCTACAGAATTTATAAGATATACAAGTGGGTGCGGGTTATTTCATTAGTGCAAAGAATGTTTCGACATCTTGAAATAGCCCCATCAGTTGTACACACAAATGGAGACATGTTACATCTCGGGGGAAAACAGAAAACAAAAACATTCTCTCTAGAGCTGTGAAAATTAAATAAAAATGTTAAGGTCAGGCGTATGTGTCGCATTATGCTAAAAAAAAAAACTGTAGTTGGGTCCCCAGGGTAAAGGAAATGAGCTTCCAGACATCCATTTCTAAAAGGTCACAGGCGAATTCGTTGAGTATGTTTCATTTTCGAGCACAGGTGGGCAGGACATAATTTGGCAGATGTCTCACTTTTAAAAGGGACACATGAATACTATATTCTGTAGAAAGCTACCTGATGGGTGAGTTTTACGATTTTATTTATTTTACAATTTTCACTGAGTTGTGGGTACACGCAGATAAGAGAACTAAGACGACATCTAAAAGACGTATAGCCGACTATGCGCTATGCAACTTAAGCTATAGTGGAGAATTGAACTCAGAATGGAGAATTATTTTTCCATCGGTGATATATTTTACTGCAAAACGAAGTTGGTCAAATTCCCACCCGTAGTCTGCAGTTGTGAGCGATTTTATGAGAGCAGTGGTGGAACGTAAAAAATTGAATGTGAAACACTTTTTGTAACTATATTAACCATAGTTGCGAAACCGAAAGCACTGTGATATATTAAGGCGAATTATTATAACTACAAAAATATTGATATCTCAGGTTTTAAATGGGTATATTTATTACAAAATTGCATACGTAGATCCGCTCATATAACTAGAGAACGAATCGTCCGATTAGAGCTATATTTTTTTTTGCTGTTATTGTTGTTTCTGTCTCTTGTATTTCATGTTTTGAACATCTCGTTAAAACTAATTTGCCGGATGGCAATTTAAAGTAAGAAATATTTCACAAACCCACTCCTTTTTATTTAAGCGTCAACCACAGAATTCATTTCAGCACCACAAAGTGGAGTTAACCTTATATGCTTATAGCTGTACAGAATAGGCTAAAGAAAATTGCAAATATTTGGAGTGATTTCTGGGAAATTTGTCTGGATGGATGACAATACACAACAATTACAATAACAAAGTTAGAAATGAGCTTTAAAATTTGAAGAATATACCTTCAATAGTCAATTGAACTTTATATGAATACATGAACTTCTACTTAGCCATTTACATTATTCAAATTGGTAAGGTAGGGGAGACCGGTGCTAGTTGACTAAAAGTTTAAAATGTTTTCTCTTTCTCTTGAACTAAGATTGATATCAGGATACTTCAAACATAAATAAAAGTAAGCATCCTTTGGAATTTCTGAAAAAAGTTATTCAATTAAAAAAAGGGACATTTGTTTCAATTTTGGTAGGGCACCACGATTGTGTCAACTAACCCCGGTAGCGGGGTAAGATGACTTACGTTCTGGGTAAGTTTATTTGATTTGATTACAAAAACATTAAAAGATTGTTAGTTGTTTTTATATATTCCACCAGACATTGCTCTTCTGTGTCGGAAAATATTTTCCAAGTTTTTACCAAAATATTCCAAATATAATTTACTTAATTCTGCATACAATTGCTTTCCTTTTTCTTTTGAAGCTTTTGTACATACATTTGTAGGGTTTTGTACGAGATTGCCTGTTTTGAAACTGTCCTTATACGGAGGCCTTCCATCAAAAAAGGACTACAGGCACTTTCTATCAAGCATTTCCTGTAAGTCCTGCAAAAATTATTGAGTCAACTAGCCCCAAAAAAAAAAATAAGTCAATGGGTCAACTTACCTCGCCCGACCATCTGGCATCAGACCTGAATAGACAAAGAATACATGTATACAAAATATTCACAAAAAAAAATCCGCACCGAGGCACAAAAATCGCAAAGAGGAAAATAAGTGAAAAAAAGTTACTTATGGTGGCGAAAAAATAGTTTTTTTTTTTTTAAATTTCTTGAATGACATGCACTCGCGACGAGATACTAAAGGAGATAGGAGACCAAACAGGCATCTTTATTGAATGCAAAAATAGGAATGAACATGCAATTCATCTTTTCCCTTTAAAATAAATCGCAGTGAGCCAATTTTCCCTGCTGCCAACTAGCCCCCGGTCTCCCCTACTTGTTGCTACTTACGGCATCGTTGTTGTCAAATGCGTCACACGTTTTCAAGAACAATAGAAAAGTTAGAAAAGTAAAGCCGTACAGTTGGTATTGTTGATTGTATTGTACAATAGGCAGACAGTTTGAGAAAACTCAACTAGGATCGATACATTATTTTCAAGTCATATTCGTCGGCTAAGAAACGTGCATTATAAATGTTCCCATTTTCTGCTGAATCAAAGATATTGTTAAAGACGAACTTCACAATACTGTACAACCAGCTCGGATACGAGATTTGGTATTCAATTTCCAAACCTACAAGAAGCTGTAGATCCTTTCAGCTTATTTCCAGTTGACATCCAACACAGACATCCAAACTTTGCTTGATTTCGGGTCGTTGTTGCATAATTTCCTTCGAAAAAAATAAAAACAAAAGCGCGATTCCAGATTCGGCTGGGTACCCGGCGGTCAAAAGTCGTGAATGACAGATGGGCGAAAAACCAGATGGTGAAGGGCGAACAAAAGGACAACAAGCAGCGCGTTGGTCGCTGCCACTCTCGGCCACTCAGCTGTGGTGGGTCCAAAAATGAAATGCAGAAAAGCTGCAATGGAATGGGCGCCAAACAATCTTTGAAAGGAATTGTTAAACCTTTGGAAGAATATGATTGCTTTAGGGTAAAAGATAAAACAAAGACAAGATATTTTTCGTTATAAAAGCTCAATATGAACACGGCTGTTTATTGTCGGTAGAAAAGTAATTTAAGACGGTCGTTAAAAAGAAAAATTGTCCGATGCGACAAATTGAATTTTGGGGATTGCGGTTTTCTAGCCGTTGGAATTGGCTCGTTATCGCGCTGTCTGAACCGTTAAAGATAACAACGGAAAGGGTCGCGCGTCCCGTTCTTTTCCGGGAATTTTACGTAACGGAAGCCAACGGAATTACTTCTACTTTTAAGAAATACCCAACTAACGATCACTTTTTCCACTCTACTTATATATCTTTACTGGGTCCTCTTATTTCTTCTCCTCTACTCTGCCGTCCTGGCGTTTTATATTTCCTTCGCTAAGTCCTGCCACTACTCCTGCTTTCTCCTGTTCTCCTTCCTTTTTCTTAATATTTTATTTTCACCACACTAATTATTGTGTCCGTTTCTTTCGGGCTTAACTTTTCCAAAATTCCTTAAATTCGCAAAAAAAAAACTTCTCGATTTTAAAAACTCTAACTAACTCGGGCACTACCTCCTCTCTAATCACTGGCCAAGCAAGAAGTGATTATTTTCCCACATTTTCCTTTGTTCCCCTTCTCGGGGATCATTGACGATATTTTTGAGCGTTTCTAACAGCTTTTTCGCCATGGAACACGACTGTTTATGATCACCAATGCATATTCACTCACTCCAGACATATCCGAATTCGCCAGGTCGCCGGGAAATTTGCAGTGCCTGACGAGTACAGAACAATTCTTGTTATTTGATTCGACGATAGTGGTGCAAAGTTGCCTTAAAGTCAGTTCAGTTTTGTATCGAGCGTTGTGGGGTATGCACGTTACATGACAATTAAAGAAGCCCGTAAAGCTAAGTTAAAAGTAAATTTATAACAACAGTCATTTCGAACTTTTCTACTGGTTTTTTTAATAATTCAAATAAACCAACAATAATGAATAATAATTGCATTTGTGAGAAAAAGGTCGATCGGAACGATGTTAACAAAATAGAGTGCTTTGAGTGCAATGTGTTTTTTCATGGAAATTGTGTAAATGTGATGCCTGCAGACATTAAGTTTATGCAAAAAAACAAAAACAGTTGGAGATGCTCTCGCTGCTTATCATTTCGTAGACGCTCTTTATCTACAGATAATATGCCCGTCCCTGTCACCCCCAAAACTACAATAGACAAACAAAACCCCATCTCCGTCGCCACAATAATTGAAATAGAAAATAAAAAAACCAAGTGATATTACGATCGACAAAATTTATGATGAAATCCTAGAACTAAAAAAGATGAATCAAGACTTTATTTCCCGTATCACTAGTCTCCAAGTTGAAAATTGTGAACTGAAAGCTACTGTGTCTATTTTGCAAAACAAAATGCATTGGTTGGAGCAATCCAACCTTGCAAGCACCATAGAGATTGTAAATGTGCCTGATGTTGAAAATGCAAGTGCAGTGCAATCAGCTCTAAAAATTGTTCGTGATGGTGTTGGTGTCCAAATAAGTGAGCAAGATATTGACAATTGCTTTATCAAAAAAATAAACAATAAAATTATGAATGTTAAGAACTCAAAATCCAAATCCAAGACTCCCAATAACCCCGTCACCAATGTTTTGGTTGTGAGATTTACCCGTCGCCAAATAAAAGACAGTGTAATGGAAATGAAATTCAAAAATAAACTTAAATTAAACACAAAAATACTTGGCGACCATCATGATGGTACAAACGTATACCTAAATGACAGCATGACATCCCACACAAGAGAGCTGTTCAATGCAACGAAGAAGACCAAGTTGGATAAGAAATACAAGTACATGTGGATGAGGAACAACACAATATTTTTGCGCAAGAAAGAAGGAGACGATGTAATTAGAGTGAGGTGTTTAGGCGACCTATGTGGTCTTTAAGTGTATTTAATTTTTTGTTTTGTTTACATCTTAAATGAATTCGAATACTTCTAATTACGCAAAAAATTGTGAAACTTCTACATGTAATAAAATTAGTTTAATTCATCAAAATATTCGTAGCATGAGAACAAACTTTAATTCTTTTTTAGCACACTTAAATGCATTGAATTGTGAAGCATTTTTCATTATATTAACTGAAATCTGGGTGTATGACAATGAGCTATCCAGTTACAATATTCCGGGCTATGAGATCTTCGGCAATTGTAATAATTCTTATTGCGCTGGTGGCGTCGCAGTGTTTATTAAAAGTTCGATATTGGGTGATTGTAAAGTTGAACGTCTTAATTTGAGTAGTGCTGATGTATTACAAATAAATTGTAATTTAGTAAATGAACAATTTTCAATTCTTTGTGTATACCGCCTGCATGAGAACAACTTGAATAAAACCGTATTCATTGAAGAAATGGATAACCTTATTAGAAACATTAGGAGGAGAAATTTACTGATTTTAGGAGATATGAATATTGATATCCTAAGTAGCACAAATGACTCTAATAATTATTTGCTTTCAATGTCATCTCATGGGTTAGAATCACTAGTAAATGAGCCAACGCGTATAACAAATAAATCTCAAACATGCATTGATCACGTTTTTGTCAGATTTCACAAAAATTGTTCAAATATAGTATCAAGTGATGTTCTAGATTTGAGAATTACTGATCACTGCATGGTAAATCTGAGTATTGAAGTTTTAATACCAGAAAAGTTAATTAAAACTAAGTACATACCGTTCCCCGTAAAAACAGTAATAAATTTTGATAAACTAATTGAGGATCTAAAGCTTGAATTTTGGGATGAAGTCTATGGCGAGACAGATCCTACATTAGCTTATGACTCATTTTTAAAAATCTTAAAAAAACACATTAAGAGTTCTACCAAAATTCAATCTAGGTCATCAAATAGCTCTAAATTAAAACGTCTCAAGCCTTGGATTAGCGAGGGTTTACTTAAATTGATAGCCATGAAAAATTCAATGTGGAGAAAATGTAAACGTAACCCTCACGACTTACGACTGAAACACAATTATAATGAATTATGTCAGGATGTCAAGAAACAGGTAGAAGAAAGCCGAGATAGTTTTTACTCTAATAAATTTGAGAATTGCAAAGGAAACTTAAAAGGCGAGTGGAAAATTGTAAACAGTATTCTCAACAAGCAATGCACTAAAGACACAATTCCTGAAATCGAAGTTGGAAACGTAACAGTTTCTAGTACAGTGGATATAGCCAACAACTTCAACAAATATTTTGCTTCTGTTGCTGCTGAATTAAAGCCATGTCCACCCCAAATAGATTGTGGATGCGATCTGTTTTCGGACTTAGTCGGCGATCAATTTCAAAGCAATAGTTTCGTTTTTGAACCCTTTACATCACGTGAAATTTTTAAAAGTATTATGTATCTAAATAATAAACAATCCAGTACCTCTGACGGTATTACTAACTATCTTCTTAAGCGCATTGCCTTTTTTGTTGTCGACATAATAGCTCATATATTCAATATGAGCGTAGTTCGTGGCATATTTCCCACTGCCTTAAAATGTGCTGAAGTTATTCCATTGTTTAAAAAAGGAAATCGGAAGCATATGAGTCAATATAGACCCATTTCCCTACTTCCAACTCTCTCCAAGCTTTTTGAGAAGATTATGAAGAGCCGTATGTTGTCGTATCTAAACAAAATGAAATACCTTAGTAATGCACAATTTGGTTTTTGGGAAGGCAGATCTACTGAAGATGCCATATTAAAATTGTGCAGTGAAATAAGTGATGGTTTCAATAGTAACTGCAGCACAATATCTTTTTTTATTGATATGACTAAAGCCTTTGATATGGTCAATCATGACATCCTATTGGATAAACTCTATAAGGCTGGGTTTAGGGGTTCAGTGCACAACTGGTTTGCTTCATATTTAAATGGAAGATCTCAACGAGTTAAGCTTGAAGGGGTTTTTAGTAGTGCTGTTGAAATATGTACTGGTGTACCGCAGGGGTCAGTTTTGGGTCCCATTTTGTTCCTGATATATGTGAACTCTATTTTTCTTCAAAAGTTTAGTAGCAACCTTACAGCTTTTGCTGATGACTTGGCTTTCACATATTCAAATAAGTCGATTTGTGAATCTTTAGTTAAATTGCATACTGACCTTCAAATCTTAAGACAATGGTTCGCAAAGCATCAGCTCTTGCTGAGCGAAAAAACTAAGTTTATGATTTGTTGCTTAAAGTCTTCTGAGTCTATTGAATGTCATATACCCTTCCATTCAACTGAATGCGAACAACTTTTCATGGCCTCTCACACTTGTGGTAAAATCAATTACAACTCAAATCTTCCGTGTAATGCCAACTGTTTTAAAATAGAATCAGTTGATAGTTTTAAGTATTTAGGAGTCTTAATTGACAAAAACATGAATTGGAAGGCACATACAACACAACTAAAAAAATATATGATGTCCGTAAATCGAAACATGTACATGCTACGTCCATATTGCTCAAAGAAACTTTTATTAACAATATACTACGGGCTTATACAATCAAAGCTTCAGTATGGTTTGTCTAGTTGGGGAGGTGCCCATAATAGCACCCTTGAACCTATAATTCTAGCACAGAAGCATGTTATTAGGATTATTTTAAATAAAAATAGGCTTAGCAGTAGTTGGCCTCTGTTTCAGAGTCTTGGTGTTTTACCTTTAAGACACCTTTATGTTTATAAGGTACTCAAAGTGTTCTTTATGCGCAGTGGTTCTTCCTCTAACATCAGAAGCTCAACTGTATACAGTTTGAGGGTAAATACTAAATCTCTAGTCAATGTGCCAACTTCAAATAAAACTCACTATTCGAACTTTTTTACTGTCTCAGCTCCAAAGATTTTTAATAAATTGCCGCAAGACATACGAATTTTAAATGTACGTAATTTATTCCTGTCTAAAGTTAAAAAATGGCTTTTAACCATGGATTGCTCACTCGTCAAAAACCTACTGCATTAATTAGTTAAAATCATAATTTGTTTAAATGGTATTTATTCTGAAATTGTTGTACTACTTACCCCACAATTAACAATTAATAATTACTAATTTTATTGAAAAGGGTCATTCGCCTCTAGTCACTTTTGGCTACAGATTGACCAGTTCTTATTCTTTTTTTTGAAAGTATTTAATGTATTATAATATTATATATATGTAATGTACTTATCTTTTTTACAAAAAGAATAAAGAACTACTACTACTAAAAAAAAAAAAAAAAAAAAAAAAAAAAAAAAAAAAAAAAAAAAAAAAAAAAAAAAAAAAAAAAAAAAAAAAAAAAAAAAAAAGTCTTTAAAACCGAGAATCGTATTAATTTTATACTGTTTTCTATCATTCAAATATTCAAAAGGGTAGGAGAGGTTCATAGAGGCGATAGCTTGGGGACAGCGGATATTATTGTTCGCCCTTTTGCAGTGCCTGGAGAAGAGCGAAGAGTGACCTTTGCTAAATATTTCGCGTACCCTACTCTGTCCCGTGGACCTCCGCGCAGATTTTGGATGAGGAGACTTGCAGATAACGTGCCAATTCCTTACAACATAATCTGATATGGTGGGCTCTCGGCCTTTCTAGTTTATGTTGTGTTTGTTTGTATTTCTGTCCTCAATGAATGTCACATTCTTGGCGAGCGAACCAATGTGATTTTCCCTGCTCTCGGACATGTTTTTTTTGTTGGGGTGTCTTCCTGAGGTATCGTTGAGTGTTGGTTCCCGGACAACGTCCTCCCCCACTCATCGTTGCGAGTTTCCCGACCGTCTGTTTGGACTCGACCTGTTTTTGTCACTTTCTCTGGACGCATGACCAGCGAGGGCGCTAAATTGAGACCCATTCAGAAATTCAGCCTAGCTGCAGACTTTCAACAAACAGAAATCTGCACATCAGATTTTGTCTGCATTCCCAATAATATATTTTGTTCTTTTTAAAAAAATAATGCAGCATTTTTGGCACACTTGCTTTCGGTGTACCAATGCTATCATTTTCGTAGTAATCACTTTTTTTTGTTATTGTTACTTAAACGAACAAAAATTGTGTGATGTAAAATTTCCCTTAGAAATCTGCAGATTTTTTTGTCATAATTTCAGATTTGTCAAAATATTTTTGTGGCAAAGTAATAAAGTGTATATAATGCCTCCCAGCGTAGTTCAGTAGTCAAAAACTGAAGCACAGCAAGTTCGATGCTAAGTAATCTTTATATTTAAACTCATTTGCTATGAAAACATCGCTGACACTATTTGTCTTTGAAATGCGACACTACCTTCCCGTATATGATAAGACAGGTAGAAGTAAATCTACCATCCCACGAGGATTGTTGACGGCAGGCTCCGTTGATAAGCAAACTCTTTGGACAATTCAATTCCACGGATGAATAGAACTTCTTCAATTTTTATTGGAAACAGCCAATCGTGCTACTCAGCGTTCCGTTCGTTTGTGCACTGCACGAGAAATTTCATTTCAATATAAATGCAGAGCCCTTGTGTCACATACTTCACTGCACGCTCTGTCAAACGGGCTGAATACAAAAACCTCCAAAGTATCGTTCGTTTTTAATGGAAATTCGAGAACATCAGCCTTACGCTATTCTTCCGTCTCGCACTTGCGACTGAATACAAAGCAGTACAGTCTTAACTCCTAATATAAACACAAAATATCTCCACAAACGTCTTGTCATTCTATTTTAGTTGTTCATTTTTAGAGACAATCTGGCAAAATGCTGCTGGGTTTGGCCCAAAAGATAAAGAAGGCAGCATTAAGTAAACCTTTAAACCATTTTGTAACGGTCGTGGCAGGAATAACAACTATGAACATGTCGTAAAGATAAAGACTTCCATGGGCTGAAGAACTAGTTATAGGTTCTGCTGTTGATAATGTTTTCTAATTAATGTTGGTTTCATTCATTGCTACTTATCGATACTTCCAATCTAACAACGGAGAAACTTAAATTTTAACTTAATTTCAATTGTTCCGAATGTTCCACCAGCGTCATTTTTGGGGGAAAAATATGACCAATAAAAATCAATCTCTTGAATATTCCGTTTCCTTCGAAAAAAGTCCTAACTGCGAACGGCAGTCATAACAATTTAAACCTGTTGATGCGAAAAATTACTGCAGAGAGGAAACTATGACGGAAATGGCAAAACCAATTAACCTTCTTTTCCTTTATTTCCGCTTAGAGTGTTTAAACACAATTTGCCCCCCCTCCTCCCCCCCCTACAGGCGGTAATAAAATTTAAAATTGATTGAATAGATATTTTTTAATGGATTTATATCCGCTTTGACTTTTCATTTCGGATGTAAACAGGAAGTGAAATGTTTTGGATTTTCATACGTTCTTATTAAAAATAACTTGATGTGGGATTTAATGAATTAATATTTTGTATAAAGAAATACATTTCTTACTGGCATCCGCAGTGGAATAAATGTATGCAATCGTTTTTACTGAAGCTGTCGCAGTCGCTTGCGCCGTTACTCCAACCTATGCCAAATTTCACGCTGCGCCGACACCACCGAAGAAGTTTTTAAAAAAAGTAGAAAGATCACCTTCTTCTCTGATCTTAAGGAATATAACTATTCAGGTCTGGTTGACATGTGTTTTGTTTACTTCACAAATGTCAAAGTGTAATTGGCATTTGCCAGTATCTGTTAGAATTATAAAATCTTCCGATAGAATGACGCCTTGTGCCACCTTGTATAAATGATCTAAACAGCGATAATTGGAAGACCAATATGAGAGAATATTTGGCAGCTGCACTGACAGCTGCATTTATTTCAGACCGTTCTTGCGTTTTCTGTAATTTTGATTGGCATCAAACTTCGGGTTTGGAGTTTTTAGGGCTCACAGTTTGTGGCACCGTTTTTGCAGGTTAACCCCATTGTTACCGGTACCATTTTTAAGCATGTTCGATTTTTTTTTTTCGAAAACCGCTCTAACGATTACAACCAGAATTGATATTCAAACTTAAGTGTGTAGTTAGGGTGCATACCCGGTTTTCCGGTAAAAATCGACGGTATCTACTTTGGAAAATTTAACTTATTTCAAACACGTCTATATGATTGTTACAAAAACTCACTCTTAAGGTAATATGGCCATTCCTAACTTGATAGCTTTTTTTTTTGGTTTTTCTCTAAGTTATCGTAGAATAGATTTTTGAAAGTAGGCAGTATAATTTGTTACTTGAAAACACAACGAATTCGAAATTGCAAACCTGCAGGAAAATTGATATTTTCAAAAATATTCATTTTCAATTTAAATCACCGAAAACGCTACTTTTAAAAACTGCTCATATCTCGAAGACCCCGAGCTTCTGTTTTGAGAAAATTAAAAAAAAAAAACAAATAATGCAAACATCCTGAACAATACCTGAAATTTTTTTTTGTCCCATGCCCATAGTTGGCTGACACTGTGACCTGTAAGAGCTATTGTATCAGTGGGAAATGGTTAATCTAAGAGACGTGCGACCTCCCTAACGAAGGTCAATAAGTCCTTAGTAGCAGAGTGCGCTATATCTGCTGGCGTACGAGTCTCTCTATTGAAGACACGTTTTCTTAATCAATGAAATGCCGGGCAGTCACAGAAAATGTGTTCAGAGGATTCGACACCTTCCAGACAGAATGTGCATTCTGTTTCCGGACAACGGTTCATTTTGTTGATGTTATATCTAAGGCCACAATGACCTGTGAGGAAGGCCTATAGCTTTCTTGCATTATCCTTACTGAGCCTAAGGATTTCCTTATAGGAGTAAGGCTTAATTAATCGTGTGGATTGTCTTAGACCCGGGACATGTTCCCAGTGATCAAGACGAAGTTGTTTTTCCCAATCATTAATTTGCCTTAGCGCAGTAGTCCAGTTGACTGTGCAGCAGGGTTCTGGTCCACAGAGAAAGGATTCTGAACCAAACCTAGCTAGTTTATCTGTATGTTCGTTGCCTGCAATACCTTGCTGATCCGGCACCCAACCACGTGTTTGGCAAGGGCTTGCAGAGCATCGTGACAGCACTTAACTGTCTTGGAGTCCATTGTATTGGATGCCAATGCTTGTAAAGCTGCCTTACTCTCTGAAAAGATTTTAATGATTGCGCCGTTCATACCTTTTTTGGAGATTAGATCAACGCAAGTTTCGATCGCATGGATTTCCGCTTGAAAAACCGTGGGCCACGTTCCGGTGAATATCGAGACTTTGGTGTTTGGTCCAAAGGCACCAGCTCCATTTTCGGAATCCATTTTTGAACTGTCGGTGTACCATACTAAGCTTTTTGAGTTCAGTGTCGGAACTCCATGGGCCCAACTAGCGTGTTCCTGGACTTAGTTTTCAGCTAATAGTTAAGCAATAACCAGCATCACCAATCTATTCTAGTCAAAAACAAGAACTTGCCTTAATAAATCAGAAACTCCTGCTACACTTACCCTTGTACTCACATATCTTGTAAGGTGTAAGAGCCTACAAACAGTACGTTCACCGTTTAAACATTTTTAACCCGAACTTGTGAAAAACGCTTATGGCTTAAGCTCCATAATGATAAAACAATAAAGGTACTGCCATCGGAAATGAACGTGTTTAAGCCAAAAGTGCACTTTCTTTTAATTTATTCCTATGTTTTCTGGTACCGTTTATTTTTTCTAATATCGCTTTTGAGTTTTTTTTACCTATATACACAATAACACATACCTAATAGAAGTCTTTTAATTAAACTTTTGATTTAAACGAGAAAGTTTCGATCCAGTGGTGAACTTTATATTTGTTAGTTTAGATTTATTTTAAAAACTCAACCCAATCCCTTTTCCTCGTTGCTTTCAGATAGCCTTATTTACAAAAATCCAAAAATATTTTTCTGTCTTCCTGGAGGGGTGGATTTCCATTGTTATTCCACCATAATTACAGACCCATACAAATGAAATTGCATGTATAAAAAAGATCAGAATGTCCATGAAAAATAATAACATACACAGTCCCTAAATTAATAACTTATGTTAATCTATGACATTGGCCCTTCAGAGCTATAAAAAATTCTGTGGGCGATATCTGCGTTATAAGCCACAAATAGGGGTTGAAATTGTAACTTTCCAGGTTGCACGTTGTAGACGAAAAAAACATTTGTCCCAAAATTATACACATCAGCAAATCACCCAGTAAAACTAGGAGCAATCAATTGTTATTCATATCTAACTAGCGTGACTAGAACCAATACATCGAAAATTGTAGCCAACATGTTTTATGCCTTGAAATAGACACTTTGAATTGATAAACAATTATCTTTCCTTTTTTTTACCGAAACCAGTAATAGAACTCGATGAGTGCACTCACTTTTGCAACATTAAAGGTAAGTGGACTATACCCTTCGAGGCATGTCAGAACAAACAAATTGACAGGCAGACAAGAGAGCCGTGCTATCAATCAGAAAAAATTAAGTTGTTCTGATAAAAAAATAAACGTACAACCACAGCCGGGAGTGTAAGTTTATATACATGTCCCGCTCCAACCGAAGAACAATTTGGTTCCATTTATGACTGACTGATTGAACAAGTGCCTGGGGGTAACTTGCTTGTCAACTTTTCGATTGAACATCTGCTCCGAATAATCGAAGAGGAGTAAATTTCATCCTTAAAGACTGTAGTAACCCGAATAAAGTCACTCCACACACACATGTCATTTCTTTTGCCTGAAGGAGGATCCTTTGAAAAAACCTAACAAAGCAATCTCGTAGACGCAATGTGGGCTCCTCTCTAAACTTATCAGATGTTTAGTATTGGCAGCCAACTCACACAGGAATGACATCCTTTAACCCTTCTATCGCGATTGAGTTTTTCCAATGCCATGCACGCGTGTCCCTTCGTTTCAATTATTTAGTATGCCGCTACATGGGACTGGAATGAAAGGAATACAATTGATTTATAAAAATTACACGACGCTTGGGTTGAATAGTGGAAATTTTTTAAAAGGAAGTTAACTGTATACAAACAAATAAATTCCAATATAGAAACGTAAAAATAATGAAGTACAGTCCTTTATGGGATGCACGTGGATACAAGTCCCTCAATTTATTTTAATGAATTTACTGATGTAGCTGTTTAAACATGCTGCTTCTGACTGTGCATGTAGATTGTAATGGACGCACAGACGGAAATGGGAAGCAGCTTGTCGAACATTATTTGCAATGCAGAAGACACAGAGCCTCGGTTTCAGGGTCATATACTTGTTTCGGGTCTAACATTCATGTGCGTCCAGATGATGGATGCAGCTGCACGGCTTTTGAATGTCACATTTATAACCTCAACCTTGATTGGGGTGGCAAAGGAACTACACGTGCTTTTCCCCATCAGGGGAATGCAGCCTTGCGTATATTTGCCTTTGCTCTACTAAGCAAACATTAAATCCGTGACTGGCTGGGTAGTGGGTATTTCTTAATTATTCCGTTGCGAAAACATTATGATTGCGACTTTTAATTAGTTTACTGATTGAGGCAGACGCTATCTGGCGATTGGGACTTTTTACTGCGAACCGCTGGAGGTCACCTCTAATACATTTTCCTTTCCACTTTTTATTTAAATATGGCCTTTGAAGTCCCAAGCGTGACCGAAGCACCGAGGCAAAGGCCGCTCCGACTGGGGAAGTGGTCCCTCGACTTTGAATACCTCGCGTGTTATGGTGTGCCTTTTACGAGTACGATCTGTGTGACTTACTCCTGATGGAATGTCATTTCATTTTTTTTTTTTTTTTGCCTCATTAGCAAAATCTCGAAACTATAAGCCAGACATAATCGAAGACTGGTAACAATGATATTATTTCAGGCTGACCAAAAGAAAACCTTCCTTCTAAACTCCATATCCACCAATTTCAAACAAATTTATCATCGTTGCATAAATCTACCGACTTTGACATCCAGTTTGCTCCACCAGATAACAGAATGACAAAGCCGTCCCAAAATGAATCCAGCCTGACCAATCCTACAGGAAGAGTCAAGATTTGATTTTAACTTCGCCATCTGATTTACTGGGACTCCACTAACATGATTTGTTTGTCCTCCGCATTCTGGATAACCATCTGAATAGTTTAGTGTCTAAGTTATGTTAGTTGCCCAAAAAGGTAGGTGTGTTTCCAGGAACATTAGGTATTTGTTGTGAATTCACTAAAAACTACATCAGAACCGCAAGTAAAAGAGTTCCATACAAAGATTACAAATCTGGACAGAATTTTGGAAAGTGGATATCAAAATTGGAGTGCACACAGGACATTTATTACCACATCCAATCATCCAAGTTTTTACAAGTTTCTTGGAAAAAAATCATAGATATTGAATATTAAGGACATTCATACGCTTAAAGCGCTTTTGAAGAGCCAATTATTATGTGAGAGGGGTTGTTGTACTGCGACCTTTTGGTCTATTGTACCCCCAATAATATTGAAGAGCCAATAAACTAGAATAAGTTGGATGTTAATGTTAAATTAGATTTACTCTTTTTTTTATTATTTCTGTAGTAGTATATTTACCTCTTGCGGTTCACACGAAGATATTTTCTGGATGCTTATTTTCGCATTTTTACATTTATAAAATATTAACAATTGGAAAAGTTGAATTCTACTACATTTAATTTCAATTAATGCAAAGATTATTGAAATCTGACAATTGTTAATAGTAGAGGTTTAGATGAGTTTGAATTGAATTTCCCATGAACTGGAAGAAATTTATGAATGCAAATGTGCTCGAGTCCGACCGTACATGTGCAGTACAGTAGAAGAATGGGTTCCCACCCATGAACACCTGTTCAGAATGAGCAATAGTTACAGTAGTTTAAAAATAATTAAAAATTTGTTTGAAAAAAAATATAATATTTGAAAAAAGGGAGATTGTGCAGAATTTGAATTGAAAAATGTATCGAATTGAACCAAAATCAAAAAAAAAAAAACAGTGGCATTCTGGGAGTGCCGACAGAAGTGAAAACTTGAACAATTATGTGTGTATTTTTTGAATCGTTAGGAAATATATTTTTGTGTAGGAAATGTTCTTAAATTAAGTGTTTTTTTATTCATTATTATAAACCACTCCTACAAAAAATGCCCACTAAGTCTTTTTAATGCCTTTTATGCATTATTTTATTAGTTAAGGCTTTAAGGCCTGCTTTTTTCAAAAAGGGATTTTTTTTTTTAATTTAAATATGCTTATAGTTTTTTTTATATTTTTTTAATTTTAAACATTCTTAAAAAATGAAAAGAAAAATTATTTGTAACCTCGGCCTTAAAGAATGTGTTTCCACCTTCAAATTCTGTCCATTTTCCGAACACTATCTGTCATTCCTTAAAATTAATTCTAGCGTTCACTTCCAGTAAGTGGAATGAAATCGGAAACAAATTTGAAAGCTGTTTGTTGTATAAAAAAATGGTTTTTGCATATCTTCTTACATTTGTTTTTGAATTATTGTTTCACTTTACCACAAAAAAAAAATATTTTAGGCATTATATTATTGCAAAAGGCATCTTTTTTTTGCGAGTTAGGAATTTGTTCGTCAAAATTAGTTGGCAACGCGAACATTGCTGTCGGAACATTGGTATCGCGAGTTCAATGGTTTTATCCCATCTCAAAAATGCCCAACGCGCCTAAAGAAGTTTTCATTTCAAAAAGGTATCTAAGTACCTAGCAATTTTTTACTTTGTGGCAACGCTGAGTACCAGATTGGTTATCCAATACAGGATTTTATTTTCAAAATTTGCGGGGGAATTGGGTAGGAAGTAGGAGCGCCGGAGCTGACGGTCTATTAATAGGTACTTAGTTTATGAACAAAATATTTGGGATCCACTTAACTTAATTTTGTGTGTGTATTACCTATCAGGCAAGGGGTGGAATTCCGTAATTTTTCGCATCCGTTTGACAATCGGTCAAACGCAGCAACCAGGATCTACCTAGTCCTTACTTGGAGGTTAGCTAGAGGTCCCGAGGTTGACGGTCGGAGAACCCCACGATAGTGGGGAGCCGATAAGTGGCGCTATTGTTGTTATAAATATTTTAATTAGTTACTCGAAGTTCGAATTCTACGCAGACAAAGCCGCGAGTACCAACTAGTTTTCTATTGTTACAATTCATAAATCGGGAAGTAGACAGGAAATTTCTAACTTTTTTCGAAAAACTGATTTATGCCAGATTAATTAATCTCTTAAAAGTCTCCATAATTTTGTTGCTACTAGCACAAACCTTACAATTTTATTAAATCACATATTAAATGTACCTGAGAAAAAGTATTAATTTGATACAGACTTCTCCAAAGCTTTCGAGCAGAGCAAGCGATTCGAGGATGCTTAGAAACCGATTGTTTTTTAATGTTCCTATCACAGAACAAACGAACAATTTTCTAGGTGCTTAAGAAATATCCGTCGAAGTGGATTTTCGTTTAAAAAAAATTTGTTATTAATTTAAAGTAATTTTAATGGTGGTTTTATTATATATTACATTACAATTTTTTGAACAAATAAACTAAATTAAGGCGGACTCCCATCGGGAGTATTCTTAGAAACACAGTCAATTTGAGTTTATCCTTATATTATATACAATTTAAGTTGACAGTTGAATACCCCGATGGGAAGACATTTTTGGTTTTTCCCTGTTAGGGGTTTTGACCAGCACACACAAACGATTTGTGCTGAAAGCCCCACTTTACTTTTCTAAGGTAATGCTAAAAAATGACATAAATTATTATATACAAGTATTTTTCTTTCTTCATTCATTGGTTGTTGCGTGCCCATCGTTTTCTTGTTCCATTAGTTTTTCCAACATTTTTTGTTGCTCTTCCTGTCTGATTTTTGCAATCTTCTGTCTGAGTTTCTTCTTGTAGATTACACTGTCCTGCATGTTGCCGATTTCAATTGGTGTAAAATGCTTGGTGTGGATAAAGTTTGTGTGAACCAACTCATCTGTTAAGCAATACTTAATATGGTATTTGTATTCTCTGTCTTCTATAACACGCCTGCGAACGCGAAGTTCTTCCAAGTAAAGGAACCGCCAATAAGGAACTGTTGGTTTCTTGACTCCTTCCATTTGAATTATTAACTTTAAGTAGATCTATTAGAGTCAAAGGACAATTGCAAACTAATTGGCAGAGAGAAATTTGCACACTATTTATATAGAGCATATCTTTTACCTGCGGTGATATCTTTGATTTTGGGTCCCACCACACACAGTTACAAGGACCCAATTACCATGTACCTGAAGGTGGCAAGTGTTGCACGCATGCTGTCATAAATCAAAATATATATATATGTATTGTGTGTCCTACCTACCGATTTAAAACGTAATCCTAATAATCCCAGTTACACCCACTTACCGTTAATTACCGATCATTGCAAGTTTTTCAAATTAAAATACCAGTAATTTGAATACACAGCATTTATGGTACCTACTAAAGAAAAGGGTCGCGTAAAGTTTTATAACACAAATGGTCGCTTAATCCTTTCCATCCACAACTACATTCAAACAAAATAAAATCCATCTTTGTTTCGGGCTGTAAACTCAGTGATGAGTAAAAAAAACGTTCCAGAACATCCTGGCACTACATGCGCTCGGTTATTGTTCCACTAAAGGTATTTATCGCGGTTCGTGTGTACATCCGTAGTCCGCAATTTATATTGTTTCACAAGTTTCATCACCAGCAGGCTCCAAGTGTAAATAAATGGAAGCATACATGAGTTTCTCTAACTAACCGTATTCGGCATAACAATAAAATTCTATTGTATCGAGGAAGTGAGATGGTTTGAAAGTACGCAAGGATGTGAATGACTGGCAGGAGAATTTCGTATGCGATTTGTTAATTTTTTTTTTACCACGGCAACCCGTAACTAGTGAGGCTCAAAAATAATCCACGACAGTGATGAATGTATTTTAAATTGTACCCGCAAGTGGAATTTGGAATATTGCCGCAAGATTGCCTTACTTAAGTTCACTTTAAATCCTCATATTTAGTTTGCAATGGACATGTATTTTTATACACTTAACATTTTTACTAATGCTAGTGGCCGCCCTTAAAATTGTCTGATATTTGGCCTAATATCACTAAAAAAAAATTTATAGGTCATAATGGTTAATTTTATATAGAAACCTTAGCCATTGCGAATTCATAAAATTAAGCCTGGACACTAAATATAATTATATGTACCGCGCGTTATATTTTTCGTTTTCGATTCGTGAGGTTGTACTCATTTCTTTGAAATTGAATGCCAATACCACCTAAAGATAAACTTTATAAATTTTAGTAAGTAATAGAAAACAATAAATACCTAATTAGCAGAAAAATATGATCAGTTTTTTATTATATATATTTATTTTCTTGCATTCTTAGAAACGAAGAGTTTTTGCAGCAATTCTTCAAAGGTCTTCTCTCTGCTCCAAGTCTGAGAAACAGTTATTTTTCTTTGAAAGTAAACTCGTTTTCAATAGTGTTAAATCTGGACTTTGTTTGAGTCGGCCAGTTGTTTCTTGTTCGATATCACACAAAAGTTGCATCATTGTTGCACCATTCGGCTTTTGTGACAAGGACTGACATCCATTTGGAGAATACATTTTTCGTCATTTGAGAAATGATTTCGTCAAAATATTTTTAACAAGTAAAAAATCACATTTCAACATTTAAGTTGGGCACACGTTTTCATATCTCACACCATAGAGTGACAATGAAATAAAACATTTACTAAGCTTGGAGATATTGTATCTTTAAATGCAAGTCTGCATATAAATAAATAATAACAATAATACAAATAATGAACCTTATATTAAATGAGAATTATTTTTATTTGTTTCTTCTTGTATTTCGTTGCCCAACGATATATGTTTGGGGATACAAATCCAATCAAATCAAATCCTTCACCACTCTAAGAGATAATTGAAAACTGCAGCAATCACAAATGTTTTCTTTGGTAGTTATTTTAAATATTTGCCATCTGCTGGCAAAAATACCAAGTGCAAAAAACAGCTTACTAAATAAAATAATATCCTAAACCATTTTGTTTATTCCATCAACGATCGACGATTTTTCGAACAATCGCATTTCCAGGTAGATGGCGCTGTTGCTGTCACAGTGTTAACAGCTAAAAGTTATAAAAGAAAGATTAACGCATTAAGGTGACGGTCTGAATGTTACCCTATATACTTAAAGGGTTAGTCAATTTCCTAGAAAGGATTAGATAGTTTCTACCACAAAAAGGTGCCGTTATTTTTTCTACTGGTTTTCCCCCTCGTTAATTAACTGGTAAAATAAAATGGGTGGTTTCTACCTGTAATTGAAAGTAGCGATAAAATGCGACGAAACGTCGTGGGTTATCACTGATGAGATATATTGCACTATTAGAAATAAAAAAAAACTATTATTTGTGTTTGTATGCAAAAAAAAGTGAACCGCAATAAAATGAATACCTAAAATAAAATTGTTCTTCCATTTTCACATATATGTAAATATGTAGTAAATTTAAAATTTTAAAGTTACGCTTTGGCTTAAATAATATTCTAGGAAAAGGTATGCTAGGTATGCCAAAAAAATCAAACACACTTGTGTTTGTATTTTAACGGCGATATTATTCACTGCGGGTTAAAGTTAAAGTTAATTTTACACCCGATCATTAATCCGCAATTTTTAAACCCGATAATTTAAACCTATATCCATATTATTCACTGAAAAACACGCATTAAAGAGGCTGGATTAAAAATGGATTTAAATGCGGATTTAAAACACTTTAAACCGTTTTTAATCCGTTTTAAACCCACGTAATGTCAGATTTCACAAATAATGACTTTTTTTGTTTGTCACTTGGAAATTGATTTCAATTATTTGTCGGCCAGTTATATTTTAAAGTGCATTAATTATGCAGAAATTTCTATCGAATCATCGAATGTAGCCTCCAAAATGACTCTTTTTCAGCACGAAATATTTTCGCAAGCCCGCTTGTGCAATCAATATATTTGACGACAAGGACGCGTCAATTTACCATCAGCTTCTGTTTTACCAGCTCTTCGAAGACAAATTCGTCTTCTGACGACGAAGACATCAACATTAATTTCGTCCATTTCACGAATGAAGTCTTTTAGTTTCTTGCCATTTTTTTGCTATTCGACTTTTCTACTTTCGTTATTTCTTGCGAGTGAAGAAATGTAAATATTATGAAATTGAATTTTAACCCGAGTTAAAGTACCGGCTTCCGGCTTGCGTTTAAATCCAATCGGATTAAATGCTGTCAAGTTCAAAAAAAAGGGTTTATGTTTGGGTTTAACGAGTGAATATTATGGACTTGGGTTTAGTTTTTGGGTTAAACTCACTTAAACCCGAATGTAACCTTTAACCCGGATTAAAGGGAGTGAATAATATGGCCGTAAAATTAGCTGTAAGACAATTTGCAAAAATTTCAGTTTTATTGAAAACTAAGTATATGACAGTTCTCCAAACAGAATACGAACTCATCTCCTGGAGCTCTACAACTGGCACTTTTAATAATTAAAAATATAAACTGTCAGTCAAGAATGGATAAACCTTATTCCGGCGCTAGTTAAAGCAAAAAACATAAATCCCATTTCAAGTTGCAATTTCCTGGAACTTTTGGTGAATTTATATATGTACATCATAATGTCAGGGATATACTCTTGCACAATAGCTAGTGACAAACTATGAAATAAGTGCGTCATTGTGGAGATGGGAAGATTTTGTATTTTAAATGCGGCATGCGGTTCTATGGTTGTGTTCGGTATAGAGTTAAGTTTTCCTCTAGGAGTAAAAATTGTCCATCACTATTACTACTTGTCATCGTGCAAAAAAATGTCTGCGCTTGGTGAATTATTCGAATCGAGTGTCGTGCAATTTTTAAAATTGGGAAACTTTCTTTTTGTTCAGTGCCTCCGTTCGAATAGAGTTTTTTTTTCTAAATCCAACAACCGTATTCATAATTTATATCGACAGTGACTGTGGCGTCTACGACGCGAAATAATAACGCAAAACTTTATGTCGCAGTTATTCATTTACCCGAGTGCCACGCATTACTCAGAGAGTACTCAGAAGATGACGTTGTTCGTTGATTGATGGTAAAGTTCATTTGTCTTCGCAAAACTTTGCTACCAACGAACAATGAAACTCTATATATTTGCCATGTTTGAACTGTTGTCCCTGAGAGAGAAATTCGATGGTTCGTGGAAAGTTCTACCGGAAATATGCAAGTACTTCCTAATTATTCTATTTAAAGATATTATCAGGAATAGATTTGCAGGATTTCCCTTAATAGAATTTCGTCTTCAGAACAAAGTTAGTTAATTTTGGATATCTACTTTAAATAGTGAATTGACGGATAGTTTATAATCGGTCTAATTTTGTATTATTTTGCAGGGCTCTGTCATTAGTTTTGAATGAAACAGAAAGCTGATTAAGAGCTTAAAACATTTTTGAGCCAGTATAAGCTCTTTAATAAGGACTTTCTTTTGTTAGCACATTTTCGTCAAAAATCTGAAATATTTCAAACAATGTCATCGAAATCATGTCAAATTGATTTCAAGTAAACCTTGAATATACGAAAGACCACCTTTGGCCTTATTATATGTCTACATTCCGCAAATACTGATGTGGTGGAACGGTTGGGGTTTATTATTTTTATTTTTTTATAATAAGCACGCGCTAAAGAGGTTATGACTACTCCTTTAAGCAGTGTGATATACACAACGCGGCCATTATGGAAATTGGAACCGATTAGTTTAATCGCACAATTTTGAACTCTATCTAGTAAGTGCAATGTGGTTTTTGGCGCAGATATGAATGTTTACTCAAGTTTTGGGCGGATGCATGTTTTATATATTGTAGCCAGCTTAGGGGTAAAATATTTCTTGCACTGATTGAGGAAATCTAGACACTTTGCAGCGTTTTTGGCGACTTCGTGTATGTGGTCATGAACGCACATCCCGAGAATGGACAGTCTTTCAGTTTCGGTAATGAAAGTGCCATTCATGGATAATGGCTGTAGATTCAGATTTGTCTACAGAGATAGCAGACAGCATTGTGTTTTTGAAGTATTAAATTTTACTGTATTAGCTAAACCGCATTTCAATTAGCTTTGCATACGTTGCCGTTCAAGTTCTACGGCCGAAGAGCAGGGACGTGAGTCCTGAAACAAGTATGAAAAGCTGAGGGTACTGTCATCAGGGAAGGAGTGAATTGGATTAGAAGTTGTAGACAGAAGATATTTTATGAAAATGAGAAAGAGAGTCGGCGACAAAACAGAGCCTTGCGGATCACCAGCATTTATATGATGAGTTTCAGATTTAAAAACATCCAAAACAACCTGAATTCAACAGCCAGAAAGATCGTTTCTAATCTATTGAATCGATCCCATAAGTACGCAGTTTCGACAAGAGAGCATGATGCCAAACTCTGTCAAATGCCTGTGAAATATCAAGCGCAACAATCTGCGTTTCACCGGAGTGAGAGATTGGAACCACTTCTCCACTTTAAATGCATTGCCTTTCTCGTAAAAATCATAAAAAGAAAAATACCAAATTGCTTGTTTGACAAATTAACGTTTTCACAGTCAGGTCGAGGTATTACCCTAAGACCTTGTATATACACCTGTCTTAGCCAGTTTTTACCAGCCGTTCCATTTTTAACACTGGATAGTTCTCAAATAATTGAATCTTGAATTTCAATTTTTTAAATTTAAATTCGACCACCTAAACCAAATTTTGGATCAGGGGTTTAATCACTAATTTTTCTTTTCTTTTTCAAATATATACGTATACTCTACCTGTCGATTATCGACTTTAAAGTCACGTATGATAGCGCATATAAGGACGAGTTATACAAAACCATGTCAAATTTTGGCATCCCCGCCAAACTCGTCCGTTTGTGCAGGATGACGATGGAGAAATCTCGCTGATCCGTCAAAGTCGGCAAGAATACCACCGAGCCTTTTAATGTCGAAAAAGGTTTGAGATAAGGCGATGCGCTATCGTGTACGTTCTTTAACATGAAGCAATTGTACGAAACTCACAAGCCAACACCAGAGGTACAATTTTTCAAAAGTCCGTTCAACTACTTGCCTATGCTGATGATATTGACAATGAAAATATAATAAAAATAATAACGCGGCGAACTGTCAGTGGCGCATTTGCAAGCATCGAAACGGAGGCGGCGAAGATGGGTCTGGCTGTTAATGAGGACAACATGAAGTATATGCTGTCAACGAGAAAGGACTCTCAAAATCGGCGACTGGGACAAAACGTCACGATGGACAGATACAACTTCGAAATAGGTAAAGACTTTGTCTACCACTATCACTTCGCAATGTGATATCAGCGCAGAGATCAGGCGAAGAATCACTCTTGCCAATCGCTGTTTCTACGGGCTAAGAAGGCATCTAAGAAGTTAAGCCCTCTCTCATAGAACCAAGGGGACATTATATAAGACCTTAATAATTCCGGTTCTGCTGTATGCTTCTGAAGCATGGACCCTGTCAAAAGCGGATGAAAACCTTCTGGGATGCTTTGAAAAAAGGATTCTTCGAGTGATATTCGGTCCAGTTTGTGACAATGGAGTGTGGAGGAGAAGATTGAACGACGAACTATACGGGCTATACAGCGACGCTGGCCTGGTCAAGAAGCTAAAAATACAACGGCTGAAATGGCTGGGACACGTGGAGCGTATTGACAACAACGCACCAGCCCGACGAGTTTTCGAATCCACCCCTGAGGAACAACGCAGTGGAGGAAGACCCCACTTTAGGTGGCGCGCACAATTGGAAAAAGACCTCAACCAACTTAGTGTGCGTAACTGGAGGCAGCTAGCGAGGGACCGAGCTGGCTGGAGAGGCTTGTTGGTTGAGGCCCTGGTCCACCCCGGACTGTAAGCACCACCAAAAGTGAAATAAGTACTCTACCTGTACTATTTTAAGAAATTATTCTCTATGTACAGCGATCAAATTAAGTAAATAAATAAATAAATAAACCATCAGATCATCAGTGGATCTATTCTTAAGGAAACCGTACTGCCGGTCATTACGAAGCTTTCGTGGTTGAATATATTTCATAATAACTTTTTTCGGTTTTCCTCAGATGTAAGAACCGAAAACTCAACTCCTTTCAACCTTAATAGCCTCTTTACAGCTCAAATCGTACCACTTTTTTTTTACGATACTCTATATCCTATTAGGAATAAAGAACTTCATACCTAAGGTGATGACATTAGACACTTATGTCGTTTTCAATTGGTATCATTTGAGGATACACTCATTCTGAAATCCAATGGAACAACAAAACAGCTTCTGAAATAATCCACAATATTATTGGTATTGGTGAAATGCCAAAAAGTAATCTTCGACGGCTGTCAGCTGACTTGAATAAAACACATAAATTACACTTGTGTGAGTGCTTCTTGAGTGGTTTCTGACTTCAAATCGAGAAGCGAAAATCTCTTCTCAGAATCACCAGAAGAGTATTTTTTGTGCCAATGGAACGGTTTCAGAAGTGATTTTTTCGATTCCGGACTCTCCCGGACGCTTCTTTTTGCCCAATGAAAAACGACATTAGATAATACTTCCATGGAGTATTGGGTGGTATGAACAAGTCCATTGTGTTAGACCGTCAATGTCAGGAAACGTGTTGGCTCATTTACAATCTGAGTTATTTGATTTAACTCTGAAAAGATCTGTAAATAAATTCCTTCGGGTGTTGTCTGTTCAGAATGTCGAAGCCAATTAGAATTGTGGATATTGAAATCACCTGTAATGACGATTTCAGTATAAAGGTACAGGGAAACAATTCTTGGTACGGACAGCATATCAAACTCGTTACAAGTAGAGTTAGGTACTGTTAAAGTTAGAGTTTCTGTCAACATTATTTGTCTACGGACATACAATTTAAGCCACTTGGAATTAAATTCGGGATTGGAAAAGTGGCCATACAACTTTGAAATTTGATAGGATACATAATAATGTACATATAAATGCACTAAGCGGTAACCAGGGACATCGAATTCTGAGTTACTAGACTTGTCACCCACCTGGGTCTCGCGCAGTGTCAAAACAACTGGTTTGTATTTGGCAACATGGACGTACACCGAAAGAGAATCGATCACAGCCCACGAATGGTGCTAAAATTTACACAAAAATTCCTCTTTGAGGCAAAAGCCAGACACAAAAAAACAATGGCACTCCGGGAGTGCTGACAGAAGTGAAAACTTAAACAATTAAGTGTGTATTTTTTGAATCGTCCGGAAATATTTTAATGTGCAGGAAATTTGTTAAATGAAGTGCTTTCTTATTCATTATTATAAATATAATATGTACTACAAAAATTATACTATAATCTTCAATTTCCTTTAATGCGCTATTGTACATGAAAAATAATGCATACTTGTTGGTACCCGCAATTTCGTCTGCGTAGAATTAGTACTTCGAGTAACTCATTAAAATATTTGTATCAATCGGGTCAAAAACTATTCTATCTTCCAAGCCAACCAATTTAAATTCATTGGTAAAATACGCAGCAAATAATATATTTATTTCTTACCAAATATAAATCCCGATGATGAATTTTATTATACCTAACTTGAGATATAATTGGTAGATACTTCATCCACTTCCCTTGCACCAACCAGATTGCCAAGCAAATTTTGAAAATACAATTCTCTCTTAAATTACTTTACCATAGCAAACACATTTTCCCATTCCCATCCAGGCTTGCCAGATTGCGCGATAAATCGTAAAACGCGCGGTATTTTTTCCTATCTTGCGGTGTAAAATTAGAATTTGCAACATCTCTTATTTTTTGCGATGTTTGCGATATTTTGTTTTATTAATCATTAAAACAAAATAAAATACTAATTCAATAAAATTCTTCCCATTTGAAAACACTGAATACAACCATTATTGCTTTATCAAAAATATATGCTAAGCGCACTCATTTTCATATTTCTTCTATCTTGACGTTGCCATTCAATTTAGTTCAATTCAAAAATAAAACTGTTTATGCTAGTTCATTGTTCTAACGATTGCTTACGGTGTTATCTATTTGCATTTTGAAATACTTATACTAATTTTTTCCTTTTTCTTTATTATTGTGTTCTGTTCTAACCAAAAATATTAAAAATCAAGTTTGATGTGTTATTTTTTTTATTTTTAAGCATTTTGCGATAACTTTTTTGTAATTTTGCGAAAAAAATTACTTAAAATTGCGATATAGGCTTATAAAAATCTGGTAAGCCTGTTCCCATCCCACATTAACAGGGAAAACAGCTTGTAGTAGGCAAATTCTCTTAAGTTTTCTGAGCTTGCGGCAGCGTTGCCAACCACTTTTAACGAAAAATTGAATAACTTAAAAAAAGGATGCCTTTTTCAATAAAATAATACAATACAAAAAAAAAATGTTTAGGTAAAGTGGAACAATAAATCAAAGATTAAGCTCAAACATAAAAAAAATAAACAGCTATCAAATTTGTTTCCAATTTCAATCAACTTAAGTGAAAGCTGGAACTATTTTTAAAGATTGACAGATAAATTGTTCGTAAAATGGGCAGAGTTTAAAATTGGAAACACATTCTTTAAGACCGAGGTTACATATAAAATTCTTTTTTTGGCCAGATTTTTTTAAAAATGTTTAATGTAACTAACTCTTGTTAAACCACGATTCCCAACCTATTCAATTCAATTAATTTTTTTTAATTTTTTAAACATTTTTAAAAATTCTTTGCAAAAAAAAATTAAATGTAACACCTTCAAGCTCTGACCATTTTTCGAACACTCTATCTGTCATTCCTTAATAATAATTCCAGCTTCCAGCTGTCTGTTGTATAAATACAAAATGTTTTGTTTATTTTTTTATATTTATGTTTTACTTTTGATTTATTGTCGCAATTTACCAAAAAAGATATTTTAGCCATTATATTATTGAAAAAGGCATCTCTTTTCTCAAGTTAGGCATTTTTCGTCAAAAGTGGTTGGTAACGCGAACACTGGTGTCGCAACATTACTAACACAACATTTGTGCTGCGAGTTCAACTCATTCCCTGCACTTAGCGACATCTACATCTCAGCTCTGCAACTGGACACTTACCTTCTCAAATTCGCACGCATTTTATACTTTTATTTTTTCAAATTCTCTGAAGCTAAGTTAATTTATTTTCTCAAAAAACTTATTGTCTGAATGAAATAACAAATTCCGCAAATATATTCATCCATTCATGTGTGTAAGTATTCATAAGAGAATATAACCTGCGTTTGTAGCTCCTACTCTAATTTCACAAAATGGTTCCCAAAACAATAACACAAAATGTCTTGTAATATGGTAACACATATTTCCCACATTAACTACCATAGACTACAACCCAAACGATATAGTGAGAAGGTAAGTTTCCGTTGACACCATTAATGGCGTCTGTTGTTCTCTTTAATCTGTAATGACTGGGTGTCGCTGGTTCTTAGTTGATACATCTATCTACTCTATTATTGTATAGAAACATTTCTCTATCATTTCTCTATATACAATGACTCTATATACCCTCTCAACTTTCGTTCCAATTTCACGAACACTGGTAACGCAACATTGGTGTCGCGAGTTCAATGATTTTACCCCATATCAAAAATGCCCAACGCGCCTAAAGAAGTTCCGCCATACCAATAATCATTTTTAGTGTCCAGGCGAATTCGAATTCACAATGTCGAAATTTTCCATGCAAAACTGCATATTGTAACTTATAAAATATTTGGTGTGGAGGTTAAAAATGATTATTAGTAAGGCTCCTTATCACTTCAAAAAACACAACTCCGACGCTTACTAAGCATTTATAATTTTAATAGATGACGCAACGCGGTGAATGACAAAAGAATTACATTTTTGTTTCCTGTCCAAAATGTATCCACCGAGATCGTGTCATCTTACGCTGTGACCATCTTATACATAAATAGGCGAAGGCAAATATTCAAGAACCTCTTTCACCGCCTTAAACACAACGGGCCTTACTAATAATCATTTTTAACCTCCACACTAAATATTTTGTAGGTCACAATATGCAATTTCGCCATTGTGGTTTCGAAAAATTTAGCCTGGACACTGAGAATGATTTTTAGTAACGCGGAATATAATCGCTATTTTGTTAGAAAGATTGTACCGAGATGCAGTCTATGCTATGTGCAATCTGTTTTCCAATGTGTTGTGAATAAGCCAAATCAATATAATGGGAACATTTTATTCCGCTGGGCGAACTTTACAGATTGACTTTATGCAAACAAATCAAACACAATTCCTAAGTTGAATAAAAAAATTCAACTGCCAATATGTAATCACTAAGTGAGAAACGCCCTCTATGAAGGCAAGTATGCTCCCAAATTGGCAAGCTTTTATAATAGTACTGAGTAGCTGTACGAATACCACCCGCCAAGCAAAACCTCCGAATCGGTGGGCCAATTGAAGGCAGCCTTTCTAAAACTACATTTCGAATTGAAAAGAAGAAATCTCTTCTATGAACTGAATTAACTATTTATGCAAAAGTAAACAGACACTACTACTGTATCTCTTATAATCTGATTGCACCCTGGTGCGTTTGCTCATTTTGTTTCGAATCGTATCCCAGCTGGTGTTTAATTCAATTTGCATAACTTCGTACACATCATCGTATCTTGCAATAATAACCTCTACTGGGACGAAAAATCGTATTACGGGTAATATTATGCAGATTGTTACTTGTTTCGTTGAATCCTTTCACTGACTGTGTGTACATACTTTGGACTCGTAATTAACAATAGCAAATCCCCAAAGGCATTCTCGGCTAGTTAACATAATTTTGAGCCTTAATGCGACAAAGGGAGAGAAGTACTTTCACGGCGGCTTAGTTTTGCATGAAAATACCCCTAGCTTCATATTTAAACCGCTGTCATTTGAATGGGCTACTTGCAGTGAGAAAATTTATACAACTCAGTGACTAAGCCTCAGCCGAAGCTATCCCACTTGTACAAAATGAGAACCTTTTGGCTGCTTCCTTTTTAGGCATATTAAAAAAAAATAAAAAAAAAAGATGGCAACTCAAGGGAGAAGGGAAATCTACACGCACTTGGGGTTCCATTGTAAGGAAATCCATATGACAAATTTTCTACGGAAAGTTGGTCAATTTAAATTCTGTCAATTTCATACGAATACAGTTGGTAGATAAGGATATAGAAATACAGAAAAGGTACACAAGTGTAGGTAAAAAAAGACTGCTATTGCGAGAAACTATAAATTGACCGAGTGTGGTGTTAGGGGTTGACATATCTATGACAACGTATAACAACTGTATGCATAAGTTTTAGTTCACCTTCAATGCAATTATCTAAAATGCCCCAAATTGACGAGACTTGGTTACGAATTGGATCTAATACAAGTTTAACGCTCTTCGGATGCGAAACGACAAAGTTCAAGTAAATCTTTTAAACTGCTTGTTTATGTGTCACTATAGCAGTGGTTCTTAACCTTTTAGTGATGAGGGACCATTTGACAAAATTTCTGTCTCGCCATGGACCACCAACTGAATACAATGTTGTTCTATCTATACATAAAAAACGCATACAATTTTTTAAAGCCAACAGCATTTTAGTTTATTTTTTACGTCAATTTAACATTATAGAAACTATATTAATGAGATTTTTGTGACTGCATACTCTTTACTAATTTCTGGATCCTTGGTTCAGTGTTACTTAAAGTCACACGCATGTCGGCACTGGCATCCAATCGATTTCGGTGCTTGTTTTTAATTATTAGAAGCGCCGAGAAACCCTGCTCGCATAGATATGTCGAGGAAAACAAAGTTAGGTACCTTAAAGCAATTTCTCGAATCTTCGGGAAAGAAATTGCCTTTTGGCTCCAAAATTCTTCAATATTTATTCCTGTCTCGAATATATCTTTCAAGTAACTTTCGTGTTGCATTTCAATCACTTCCTCTTGAATTTCATCAGGCACCTCAGAAACGCTTACAATGAAAGGATTGCGGATCAGTTTCCGAATAACATTGTCCTCGCAGTCAGGAAAATAATGAGTGAATTCACTTTTCAAGTTCTTCAAATGGAGTGTAATATTACTCTGTATTTCTCCTTTAGTCTCAGTGTCACACTGTCCGTCAATAATTTGATTCAGGGTATCAAACGCAGAAAAGTTTTCTCTTTCGACTTTATTGATCCATAGCTCAATTTTCGCGATAAATGCACTGATTTTATCTTCATATGAAAATATATTGCTAGTGCCTTGCAACTTAAGATTTCCCGATCCTTGCAGTTGAAGGTTTAATTTATTTAGATGTGCGAAAAAGTCGACCAAATAAGCAAAACGTATTTGAAATTTGGACTCACAGAACTTATCCAACAACTCTTTGTTTTTGTCAGCTAGGAATGTTTGTACTTCCTCTTTCAGTTCGTACAACCTTGACAGCATGTTTCCCTTGGAAAGCCAACGCACTTCCGTGTGAAAAAGCAAAGTTTCATGATCAGAATTCATATCAGAGCACAATTGTTTGAGAAGACGAGTGTTCAGTGCACTATTTTTAATGAAATTAACTACTTTTATAGCGGTTTTCATTGCAATAGCGAAGCACTCCGGGAGCGTTTTTACAGCCAGTGCTTGACGATGAATAACGCAGTGTGTCGTAATTGCAGCTGGATTTTTTGTTTTTATCAACGTTGCAAGACCAGAGCGGGAACCAAGCATTGAAGGAGCACCGTCCGTACAAAGCCCCGCAAGCTTTTGCCAGATGAGTCCATGTTTCTCCATATATAGACTTATTACATTCATAACATCTGAGCCTTTCGACGTCGTTTCCAGTTCTTGAGAAAATAGTAACTCCTCTTCAAACTTTTTATTGTCATTCAAAAATCGAATAAATACAAGTAATTGACAACATTGTGAAACGTCGGTAGATTCATCAAATTGTAGCGCAAAAAAAGGACTACTTTTTATCTTGTCAATAACTTGTTTTTCAATATCAATTGACATTTTTTGAATACGCGACTTCACTGTGTCGTTTGAAAGTGGTATTTCTCTAATTTTCTTTTGAGCTTCCTGTCCTAAAAGCTCTTCTGCAGCTTTCAACATACAAGGCTTTATTAGAGACTCACCGATTGTGTGTGCTTTTTTGGATTTGGCAATCAATTTTGAAATTTCAAACGACGCAGCTAATGTTTTTTCAGATAATGCAAAACTTGTTCCACTGGGTCCAAGTTTCATTTTTTTTAGATTTATTAGTTTACCTTCAAAGAATTCTCGCGGTCGGTCACAATAGGTCGGATGTACGGTCTTTAAATGACGTTCCAACTTCGCCGGCTTTAAAGCATCATTGGAAAGAACAGTTGTACATATTACGCATTGAGGTCTTGTCTCCCCATTTATTTCTATTGAAGTAAAGCCGAATTTAATATAATCGCCGTCATACTTTCGTTTCGGTGGCATTTTTCTGAAAAAAAAATAAATTATTCCTACCTATACTAGTTATCGACATTAATAATTGAAAATAGTGGGAGAACAAATACGGATAAAACACACATAATTTTAATAACAACCCCCTTGCAATGGCGTACAAAGTAAATCGTAAATGTGCAACATAAACAAAACAAACAAGATTTAGAGTACTTACGTATTAAACTCTGGACTTTTTATAACAACTACGACTATAAAGACTTTCGTTGAATAACAATATTTGAACTTTGCTGTTGAACTGTAAAACTGGAAAAAAATATAAGCACGCACACAAAAACACCAACGGCGGTAGGTACTATCACTAACTAACAAAAACAAAAAGCCAAAGGAACAATGAGCAAACCATGTGAGACACTGACTTGTCGCTGCACGTGCCACATACATGGCGCCAACCCCCGCGCCAGCTCTCAACACAACTGTGTCGACTGACGACTCGTCATCTATACGTCTGCATTCCTTTCCCTTTGAGGTGAAATTCGATGACGTAATAACTCGATCACCGCTGGGCCGATTTTCATGATTCTTATTTTGTTTTGATTCCGGAAAATCGATTTTTTCGAAATTTAAGACAAATACTGAGCACCAGTTTATTTAATGTTTTTTGAATGACTTCGTGGACCACTTCGGGTGCTTCCAGGGACCACCAGTGGTCCGCGGACCACTGGTTAAGAACCACTGCACTATAGCGTGTTAATGGCGATTCTGTTGGCTTACATTAGGGACTCGTAAATATTTTATGAGAAACGGATTAATAGTGTCGTGTTTCCTGTTTTTCCTTACTTAACAGTAGGAAACTTTCTTGTCAAAAAAAAGTTTCAAACCTCCACACTTCTACGAGTGTTTATGTGTATATTGTGATTGCGAGGGAAATGGCTGTGGAGCAATTTGCCACAAAAAAATGCTTGCAATTATTATTTGTTTGTTTTCACTTACTTTTTTAAGATGGCGCATCACATATGCTGTGGTATTATGTAATTTTAACTTAACTGATATAACTTGGGTTTTTCTCAAGATGACAATTGGGTTTTTCCATTTAATGTTTCAAGAGAGAATGACATTCAAGTAATTGACACGATGCTTGCTACGAACTTCCATCAATTGAATGATTTTCGCAACGCTATGGGTAATGTGTTAGATTTAATCTCTATTAGGGAAGTGCTTGAAGTGAATGGCAGCCGGGCTGATTTTCCATTATTAAGTAATAGTATTTTCCACCATGCGCTAGCAGTATCATTCCATTTTGTTAATATTTTATTCATTATGTGCGAAGATTTATAGTGACAAGTTGGATTTCGCTAGTGCAGATTATAATGCCATAAAAACAATTGTTTAAGCTCTATAAATTAGCAAATTGATAATACGATTTCCACATTTGAACCAACAAAACGAACGTTCAAATAAACAAATTTGGTTCAATAAAAGTTTATCTGGATTGAAGAATGCTGTTAATAAAGCCAATAAGTTAAGTAAACTCAATTCAATAATAATTTTGTGCGAAATTTGTTTAGGTACATCGTATATGCAATACGTTTCATCATTGGAAAATAATATTAAACGCGATGGTCTTTCATAACTACAAATCGAAAATTGGTGTACCGTCCATTATGAGTTATAATGGAGTTGATAGTGAAACCTAAATGAAGTATGTAACATTATTGCAACATATTTTTATTCAAAATATGTAAATGAAGCTACTGATTGCAATTCATTACCTAATTGTCACTAAATATTAAATAGAACGTCAGCTCTCGCGCACCCAACCGATTCCGCCCACAAATTTTGAAAACAAAATTCTCTAAAAATGCTGCGTTTTTTAAAAGACTGCTTAATAATAAAAAAATGAAGAACATACTTAGTAAAATCAAGTTTTTTATTTGGGAATACAATCTTAATGTTTGAGTAAAAAAAATAGAACCATATGTATTAAACAAAGCTTAAAAAAACATATTTTAGTGCAGATCGTCGAATCGACGAATGTTTAGCTTATTAGGTGTAGTCAGCAACATTAGCCTACTAGGGTTAAGGGAATTTCAATTTCCCAAAAACTTAAAAGAAAATAGGAAAAAACATCAAAATTGTGTGAAATTGACAGAAAAACATTCAAATTACATTTCACCATGAATATCAACGCACTAAATGTACATAAAAAATGAGATTTTAGCAGCAATTTCTAGTACAAACAAAATTATCATTTTGATGTTAGGAAATTGCGATTTTTATATTGAGGATTAATTTAACGTGATTTTCTTATTCCGCTTGCGAATGTCGATAGAATAAAAAGGAAAAGGGAAACACTTAATTAGGATTATTCAAATTTAAAATATTTTGGGGAACAGGGGAGATTATATGAACATTCCTAAGTGGGTAAGATTTCTGAGTTATAATCTTTTCATTAAGTTTCCGTGTAATAAAGGAGAAAAAATAAACAACATTCGAAACAATACAAAAAATTGAGTCAGCCAAGAATATGCATAATTTAGGAAAGAATTTTTTTCATTAAATTCGGCCTGTTATTTTTTTGTACTATTTTGGTGCAGGCTATACTAAGACAGAATTTTATGTAGGCTTCAATAAAATATGAGTTAATGCTTGAACATAACACAATGACTATACAAAATGTGTCTACTAAAAGCCAAACATGCTCTTGTCCATCACATGTCATTGTGAGAAAAAACGAAAAAACTTCCTGTTCCTTAAAAAAATGAAAACCTCATTTATAAAAACATTTATTGATTTAAAAACGATAAGTTAAGTTTAAAGAAACTTGTCTCGCACGTTTTAAGTTAATTTATTGGAAGTAATTAATAATTGAAAAAAGGATAAGGATGTTTTTGGTATACTAAAATGGATAAGGCATGTTTTGCTATTAACTCAAGTGTATAAAGTACATTTTGACCAGAACTTAAAAAAAGGATTATTATTTTTTCTAATAGTATTTAAAATTGTATTTTATTTTTCATATTATTATAAAGATATAAAAAGTAGGGATAGAGGTTTTATCAATTAAAACAAAAACTTAATAACCTAGTGACTAACTTCATTGCACTGTTACGATTCAAAATTGTAATTTTAGTGATTTTCATTGCACTTTTTCGTAAATAAAATCATATTAAATTTATGACAGTTTTTAAGAACTAAATAAGTTAAATAAAACTTTCTTAGATCCTTAAATCTACTTCCTCCTCCATCATTTCGCATGCTTCTGTTTCAGTTTCATCAATGGAATGGGGTTCGTCTATAATATGTTCATAAAACAAAAGATCTTTGTTTGAACGCCAGTCTGTGCCAAAATGTTTGTTTAACAGTGCATCAACATCTTTAATTTTTTTCGGTTTTAACTGGAACATTGTTGGGAAGTTCATCAATAACCATTTGTTGCAGCTTCTCTCCTCTCTTAAGCACAGATTTCGCAACACCTAAATCTGACTTATATGCAACCTCTCCGCGAATGTATACCGATAGGTTTATCGACCGCTTGAGTATAAATCTCTTCGAAGCATTAAACTTAAAATGCCACTGGCCTGGTGGTTTGAATGTGGCAGCTGCAGCTTTTTTCCAGTCACGCACTGGACAGGAAGGACTTCCTAAATTGACAATAGTTCCGTTGTCCTGGTACATCTCAACGTATTCCTCTGGTTTAATTATCGTCTCCATCCTCTTAACTTTTTTGTCCAATTGAGCAAAAACCCTGTCTGGTGGTATATATAAGTGACCGGGCACAGGGAAAACAGGTTCTACTTCTTTAATATGGCTGGGAGCTTTTATGATCAACCAATATGAACACATTGCCATCATGGAGCTGTTTTTGTTTTGCGCTCCACATCCGTCGCATATTAGCCGAACTTTACGAATGGAATTATTGTTAAAACGTGTGTTTTGCAACCGATGGTACACTGCTGAAGCGATTTCGTTAGAACCTTTTGGACGATAATTTTCTGTCCAAAGGTAGAGAAAAACGTTATCTTTTCCAAGACTTGATTGGGATGTACCTTGAACAATACCCAAGTTATATAAATACAGCTGTCTGCTGTAGTATGCTGCTTGATCAGCTACTTTCGGCAATAGCATATTTTTCTGGCAATCAAAAGAAAACGTTTGGATTGTTTCATTGTTTTCCCTGGCCAGTGAATAAAATGCTTTTGCTCGTAGTTTATGTACTCTGGATGTCGTCATTATAGCCGATCGTTTTTGCGGATCCTTTTCAATTTTAAGCTGTTCTTTGAAAGCTTGGCATGTACTACAAACATCAGAAGAAGGGGCCTTAAAGCCGATATTGAAGTTTCTATTAAATACTAGCCGGAAATAGCTTGGTTTAACATGGATTTCTGAGAATTTGTTTGCAAACATCCTGTAAAGTTATTGATAGATAGCTCTCCTGACAAGTACTGTCTTTGAGCCACACGAGATCGACAGTAATGTATTTCGAGAACCTTAAAAAACATGCTATTAAGTACCTTCTTTAAGAAAATTGACAAGAAATGTATATACCGGAAACTTCTTTACAAAGCTTATTATTGCATCACGTTTATCTGCAAATTTTTGTGAAATTCGATCGCCTCCACGAGTTTCGACTGGTAGTACTTTCTTTTCGAAATACCTTTGAATAACTCCTTTTATCCGAATTTTTGTTATTCCCAAAATATTTGCGAATGTATTTTGGCATATTCTGATTAATTTGGAATTTTTTTTGCGCATCAAATATTGAACACTAAACTTTTTCGGAGGTCCTCCCTTGCCTCGGTTTCGTTTAGGTGCATTAATTTTTGTGTGCAACAAAATAAATGAATCCTGCAAAATTTTAGTCTTGCAGCTGCTATAGAAGGAGTCCGAGAAGCTTAGTGCATCGACTCCTCTAATATTTTTGCAGCGAAAAATTTTGGCATTTTTGGCAAAGCTTTGCGAGAATACCTAAATAACTGGATTTTGCTTATATTCTAAGATATTGCAAATTTTAAATTGCCTACCTTTTTTGGTTTTGTTGCTCCCTTTTCCAGTTAGTTTTGTACACACTCGTTTTTCTTGATTTTTCACCATTTAAAACATTTTTCGCGAAAACAGCACTCATATTTACGTTTTAGTAAAAAAATAAACTTATCTTTACGAAATCTGTATCTGCAATGATTTTAACAGGTAAACGAAACTGACTTTTTGAGCCAGAATAAAAACAAAAATAAGATTACTTTTTGCTTTTGCAGAACGTATTTTGTGGGAACTTTGTATCGGATAAGGTATGTTTTGCTTTACTCCTGCGTTGATGGATAACATAATGTTTTGGAGTAAACTGTCAGATGGATAAGATATGGTTTTGATTCTAGTAGCAGTTTTCTTCTTACTTTTAATAAGGGATAACATCGATTTTGTAATATAAAAGTGAATTGGTCATATAGCTGTCAAAATTTGAAATATAACGCCATCTTTAATTCAAAAAAAAATTTTTTTGGTGGAAGAGTATGTTTTGCTTTTAACAGACATATATGTAAAATAACTACTTTTCGAAATGTTACTTTCCAAAAGAATATGCAAACTTCTACAAATTGTTAAGAGTGCTATTAGCAATAATAATTTCCCTGGCAACTTTTGCTAAAAGATGAGCTTATTACTCAGTACTTTTTGCACATGATGTTATTACCGCTAATATTGAGTGTTCGCTTTTATTAACAATGTTTAGTATATACACTCCGTTACGCATTCTTCGACTATATTTTTGTATGTCTCCCGGAACAGAACAAACTATGGTCGAAATGATCCTATAAGTAAAGCTTGTGTCAATTACAATTTATACAATAACTCAATTGACTTTAATATGAGTAGAATATCATGTTAAACTGCTATTATGAACTCGATGTAATTTTAAATTTATGCAATTAACTAATTGTTAGTTAGTAGTTAAAGCAATAAATCATGCATTTTTTTTTGTAATGTATTAGGAGTAGTCTAAAATAAGATTATAAACTTGTAAGGCAAAATAAATAATAAATGAATAAGAAAATAAAATCAGAAAAACTTAGTACAAACAAAAAAAAACGAGTGTACTTTAGACCAGACGACTGAAGTAAAACTTCTTTAGCTCCATCTAAATATACATGTTTAGTTTATACGTTGTAATATGTCAGTTTTCTGCAATAATTTACTGGCTAAGAGAGGAAGAGAGCAAGAAAATGTGCGCACTGCTCTCTCTTGCTCCTACAGTATGATACAGACAATAGGCTACGGTTGCCACTTACAAAAAAATCTCGAATTATTTTATTATCTTATAACAAACCCTTAACAAATCAGAGTTTCATGTCTGTATATAAATAATATGAATAATTATTACTACACACCATCTGTCAAAAGAAGAAAATGAATGCATTCTGTAATTTGTTGAACAGCGAATAAAACAGTTTTTTTATGGATTGTGATGAAGCATAGCTATGCAAATAATACAATGCGTTCACTCAGAAGCAATAAGGTAGCATTTAAATGAGGTGATATCAAATTCGCATTCTTGGTACATCTGCTCAAAAATTTACAATAACCAGATAAAAATTACCAAAACTCAATAAGCAAAAAAATTACCAAATTTGTTAAAAATTACAAAATTGGCAAGCGTGCAATAGGCGTGTCTGAGATATACGAAACGTAACTGGCTATGAGAGAATGAAAAGAAACTGTGTGCTCGCACCTGTCTCTGTTGCTCCTACATTGTGATACAGATAATAGGCGTGCAATGCAGTGATACCAGACTTTAGAGGCAGGTTATCCCACTGTTATACTCAGAATATCCCTTTTATGTTTACGAAATAATTAAATTTATTATTTTAAAAAAACTCTTGATTCATTCATAGATATATCATTTTATGAAACAGTTTAGTGAAATAAAAAAAAGAAAATGAAAGCATTTAGATATTTCGAATGACTTTTTTCTAAACATGAAAATATTTAGTTTGATCGTAGGTTGAATAATTTTTGTATTCTTAATGAAATGAGCAATTGGGAACAAAATTTGACCAAAAAGTAATATCCCTTTATTTTTGTACTATGAGGTCTGAAAAATCCCTTTGTCCCTTTTAACTTATTATTAGTGAGAAAATCCCGCAAAAAGTGATTAATCCCCCGATCTGGTATCACTGCTACACTGTATGATGTGTATAAGATAATGAAACGTAACTGGCTGAGAGAAAGAGAGAACGAAAATGTGTGCTCGCATCTCTCTCTCTTGCAAATACAGTAATTCGAAACGAAACGTAACTCTCTCTTTTTTATCTCACTAACTTATATCTCCCTCTCAATTTCCGCTCGCAATTTCCGTAATGATTTTGTGACGCATTCACCAGCTTACCCCCCAAGTCAAGCGTGCCTAAAGTTTTTAAAATGGGCCTAAGACAAATGTGTCCGTCATCTTTCTTTTTAAAAGGGGGACATTCAAAACTCTTGTTTAGTAAGCCTGATAGCAGGCTGGTGGCTGACTTGTTGATTTAAGTTCGTATTAACCTAGATTAAACTGATTTTTCAGTTGCCATTGATGGAGCAATTTCTTGACTGAGTATTAAGATGATATATGAGGCTGTTTGAGGCTGATGCAGTGACGTTACGTTACCCACCAATCTAGTTGCTACTTTCAGGTTATCTAGTCTAGAAAAATTCAGTCGACTGGCGGCAATAAAATTCTTGAACATGTCCGCGGTCTCTCTCTCTTTTTAAACCAAGTACGCACCTGTTCCGGAACGAAAACTCCCATACAAGAATGACACAACGAAATCATGATTGTTTTGCAGTAGGTACGCAGCTGCTGCGAAATGATGGTGGAAAAATGGGTGGTTGTAGTAGATTACTTGGTACAAGTCTCCACTCTCTCTTCGCACTCATTGGGGACGTTCGCGTATTTAGTTTAGTAAGTCTGACAGCTCTCTGACTAGATCTATCTCGGTTTTGATTGGGGAAAATCGGTCATATGAGCAACTGTTTCAGTTGACGTTTATGGAGGGGTAGCCGACGAATCTAGTCAAGAAATTCGTGACTCATATGTGGATGACGTAGAAAAAGTGACGTTCCCGACCAATCTAGTTTTTGCGTTCGGATTACATCTTATCCAGACCAATCTAGTCGACTTACCAGGTCTTATTAGGATATAGAGCAAAATTTAAAAAATCTAAGAGCCAAACTAGAATATAAAATATAAAGACCAAAAGTGCGCATTTTTTTTTTTGCAATTCAGGCACACTTATTTTGATTGCATTGTTATTAAAGGCGACAACATTAAGTAAAAAAAGAAGAAACCCAAACAACACAAACTAATTGAGAAACTTTTCTTGAAACGAGTTTTTTAACGATTCATTTATTTTGAAATGGGTTGGTATAACTGTGTGAAAATCAATTGCAATGTATTTTCAGTACAAGTGAAAATGTATTTTTTTGCGGCCAACTCAATACAGAAAAGACAAATTCGGATTTAATCTTCGATTTGGCAGCAGAAATCTAAAATCTCAGATCAAAATCTGAAATGCCTGATCGAAAACGACTAATTGTCAAGAAAGTTTTGGTTATTCAAAAAAAGTACGTTCGCAATAGAAGTAAGCACTTTTTTATAAACTTTTGAGGCGCATACAAATCGCCAAACTTTAAATTTAGTATAAATCCCAATGACAATTTTAAGGAGCCAGTGAAAAGATCGACTAGCTAAATCAGGGATAAATACCAAGTGCTGGTAATACTGCTACTTCTTCTTCAGCTGATGGAACTCTCTACAAATTATTTTCCGCTGCCTTTTCACAGACGTTTCGCTGTCCATTTGGAGACCACCGGAAAATTTCTTCCAAAACAAGCCCGAACTAGGCTTTATGTGTTCAGTTCTTCGAGAATATATTTCTTGTCCTTGACTTCATGTCTATAAGCCATCTCTGCCTGAAATTCGCTGCAAATGCAAATATTGCTGATTCTGAAAAATTCTTGCAGGTCCATAGTCTCACTAGGGACGTCCTTATTTGTACGAAACGTATAAAGAAGAAATTACCTTTATTTATGGTTTATTTACTGCAACACTCGTGTCCAGATTTAAATAACCAGACCGCGGACTCTTTAAGACCGATTGCAGTTTCGACCACCTTGCTGTCGCATTTAATGTAATACACAACAATTCTCCTTAATAGCTTTCGAACGGCAACTGTGCCACATAGTAATATGAACACAACGAGTGTTCCACATGCTGCCCGAATCCACATGATTTGCTGATTAGGTACTCCTCTGTTCATACTTAGCCACGTATGCTTTTTTATGCGATTCTCTATGTTTTCATAAAATAAATTATAAATGTACTGTTAGTAACTAGGAACTCATAAATTTTTTTTTGTCCTGATAGAAAATACTGCTCCCCTCATCCGATGAATTTCCGTCTTTCTTTAGCATGCCACCACGGATACTAAACTACACCCTGGCCTAGGCAATACAGAAGAAAAGATCATTGTTCAACATAACACGAACACGATTGACATTGTAAGACGACATAAGAGGATTACTACATAGAAACTGAACTGGCCGAGGGAAACTGTGCCAGGAACTAATTGGATTAACTTGGGGTTGGTCTCTCATTCCTCACCAGCAGATGATGTCAACAGAATAAAAAATAATGACGTGATGACGATAAACGTATACAATGTAGGTTATGCCTAATGCTGCTCATTGCTCCGTCATCCGCCTTCAGGAAAGTATATCAAACAGGAAAACATGCTTCTGTATCTTATTTAATAAGGGGAGCTTAGAAGTTTGTATAGCAAATGCTTAAAAAACTGAAATTCATAAAATAAAGGTACGCATGCATTTCTACTGCTGTGGCGCCAGTTTAACTTAAATCAAAGCTAAGCCTTCGTTTATAATTTATGAGCACAGAATTTATTATTCGCTCATAAACACTTGCGGCGTAAACAAAGCCATTGAATCTAGGAGTGTGCTCACACATACCAAACCAACCCACACTAATTTATATGAATTATGATGCAAGGAGGTTGCCTTAAGTATAGGCATCAATCAGGACTTCTCCTTGAAAATGTGTTCAGCCGTAGGCTGTGTTCGTAATATGCTGAGGATTTACAGGCTCTCGACTTCGTGTGTTTAGTTCTTTGATTCTTACTCCGTGACCATAAAACATTTTGGTTCGCTCATCTGATGAATTTACTGAAAAAGATGACAATCTATTTAGCTTTAAAGCCTTTTCCAAATAGGGCAACTTATTGGCCACGTGCTCAAAATAATGCTTGAAGTATATGAGTGCGGGGAAAACAAGATGGCATTAATAAAGTCAAGAACACTTTCAATATCAATTGCCCAAACATTTGCCACCCAATGGAGATCCAAGTTCATCCCTGCTTCACTCAATTGCTTCAATTGGTAAAGTGGTCATTAGACGAAATGAAATACATAAAATATAGCATTTGATTGTCCTTTGTATGTTGGCCCTTAGGGTGATTTTGGCCTAATAAATTATCCGGTTGCTAGTGGCGCCAATTCAAGTGCGGATAATCAGGGGGCATTGGTTTTATCTAAGACACATTAAAATAATTGTAAACCCATCAGTAGATTCGTTGCTAAATCGCAGTTAAGAATAATTGGTTTTTGTGAAGAAAAACGGGGCAGGAGATATTGAGTACCAAAATATATTCAGAATTGCTTATAGTTATGTATGTTAGATACAAGGTGACGCAAAATTAATCACTCTATCGGAAGAAGTTAACATTCTTGCAAATAGCGTCGTAGATCAATCATATTTGACCTTTGCAAACTAGACAGCTGCAGTATAAAACAGACAAGCATTGTGTCGATTTTTTAAGTTAAAACTTTATTAGGCGCGTTGAGCATTTTTGAGATGGGGTAAAACCATTGAACTCGCGACACCAGTGTTCTGCTACCAATGTTTCCACACCAGTGTTCGCGTTGCCAACCACTTTAGACGAATAAATGCCTAACTTAAAAAAAGGATGCCTTTTTCTTGTTTTTTTTTTTGGAAAGTGGAACAATAAATCTAAAATTGAAAAGAAATATAAATAAATAAACAAAAACAATTTTTATTTATACAACAAACAGCTTTCAAATTTGTTTACAATTTCATTCCACTTACTGGAAATGGACGCTGTTTAGGAATCTATTTATTGTTTTTTTGTTATTTAAATATGTACTATTCCGTTGATTTCTCAATTACCAACCTAACACAGTGTAACATACACTATAGTTGGCTAAGTTTGTTTGTTTCTGTAATACTAATGTCGCTGTTTTTTTCTATTGTTGCTCGCATATGCAAGTGCTGTTGCTAATCACTCATCAGCATACAACAACTTGAACTTGTGATTTCTGTTAAGTCTGTTACCGGTGAGAGCATTGGCGTTACAGTTCTTGTAGTTTTTTTTATGTTCTTTGTACAATTGCATATGCGACGTCATGTTCGGTTGAATCACTTTTGTTCTAGCAGCCACCCAGACAACACCTCGTCATTGTCAACCAGCGAACTATCTGGTATTTTGCTTTGTTGCTAATTATAAGCATACTAAATTGTATAACGTTGTTCGGAAATCGGCTTTTAATTGCAAACAGACGCTGGAATTATTTTTAAAGAATGACAGATAAAGTGTTTGGACAATGGACAGAGTTTAAAGATGGAAACGCATTCTTTAAGACCAATTTTGTTTTTAATAAGATTTTCAAGAATGTTTAAAAATTCGAAAGTCAGTATATTGAATCAAAAAAAAAACTGAAAACATATTTAAAATACAAAAAAGAAATCCTTTTTAAGAACAAAAACAGACCTTAAAGCCTTAACTAATGAAATAATGCAATAACAAAGGCATGAAAAAGTCTTAATTGGCATTATTTTGTAGTAGTAGTTTATAATAATTAATAAAAAACACTTACTTTATAAGTATTTCCTCCAAATGAATCATTTCCTGACGATTCGAAAAATACACACAATTGTTCAAGATTTCACTTCTGTCATTATTTTTTTTTAACAAAAATCGGTCGATGGTGTTATAGTGCAACCACAATGGATATTGTGAAGGAAGCGTTTCGTGGTCGCATAATCTCCCATTTTGGCAAATTGGCATGGCCAGCAAGATCGCCCGATTTAACCATCCCAGATTTCGTTCTTTATGCCTACTTGAAGTCACGGGCTTATGACAACAAGCCTCAGACAATCACAGTCCTTGTTCGGGCGGTGAACAAAGGAGTTACGGTTTGCGATTCGAATACTGTTTTTGAGAAAAAAGACGGCTTAAATATTCCGCACTTAAAAACCACCGCTCCACAACTTTATAATATTCAGTTTTATTTTAAACACAAAACCATCCTTTATATACAATACTATTGTTTACATGTTTTTAAATTTGACATTTGTCACAATCTGACAGAATTTCCCTTTAGGGTGTGTTTAGTGCACCTGCACTTTGTTGATGTTGAATCGTCAACAGTCCTTAATGGAAATATTAGACAGGAATTCAAAAAGCTAACACCAGAAATCTCCCGTAATGTCATGGAAAATGCGAAAACGGGCTCAAATGTGTATGAACACTGGCGGCAGTCAATTGATGGATATCATCTTTTCCACTTAATAAAAAATATTGTTAAGGTCCAAATAAAGATTTTCATCACTCAAATTTTTTTCTTATATTTAATAAAAAAGTAATTCAATAAAAAAAAATTAAATTACAAATAAAAAACTAGTGTGCTTTAGACCACACGACTGAGGTAAAACTTCTTTAGCTCCATCTATATATACATGTTTAGTTTATACATATTAATATATCAATTTTCTTCAATAATTTACCGGCTATGAGACGAAGAGAGCGCACTGCTCTCTCTTGCTCCTACAGTATGATACAGACAATAGGCCACAGTTGCCACTTACAAAAAAAAACTCAAATTATTTTATTCGATTTTGCACAAAATTAACAACTGCTATACCTTTTTTTCTTAACAAATTAGAGTTTTATGTCTGTATATGAAGAATATGATTAATTAACCTATCCATATCTCAATATAGTTATAAACAAGAACAGAAACTATTTCGAAGTTCACCATCTGTCAAAAGAAGAAAATAAGTGCATTCTGTAATTCATTGAATAGCGAATAAAACAGTTTTATATGGATGGTGATGAAGCATAGCTATGCAAAAAATGCAATGCGTTCACTCAGAAGCAGTAAGGTAGCATTTAAATGAGGTGATATCGAGTTCGCATTCTTGGTACATCTGCTCAAAATTTTACAATAACCAGATACAAATTACCAAAACTCAATAAGCAAAAAAAAATACAAAATTTGTTAAAAACTACCAAAGTGGCAACCTTGCAATAGGCGTGTCTTAGATATACGAAACGTAACTGTCTATGAGAGAATGAAAAGAAATAAAATTACTTCAAAAAAGCAAATGAAAGCATTTAGATATTTTGAATGACTCTTTTCTAAACATGAAAACACATAATTTGATCGTAGGTTGAATAATTTTTGTCTTCTTAATGAAATGGGCAATTGGGAACAAAATTTGACCAAAAATTCCCTTTATTTTTGTACTATGAGGTCTGAAAAATCCCTTTGTCCCTTTTAACTTATTATTAGTGAGAAAATCCCGCAAAAAGTGATAAATCCCCCGATCTGGTACTACTGCTACACTGTATGATGTGTATTAGATAATGAAACGTAACTGGCTGAGAGAAAGAGAGAACGAAAATGTGTGCTCGCATCTCTCTCTCTTGCAAATACGTAACTCTCTCTCTTTTTATTTCACTAACTTATATCTCCCTCTCAATTTCCGTAACGATTTCGTGACGCATTCATCAGCTTACCCCCCAAGTCAAGCGTGCCTAAAGAAGTATTACTTCAAAAATTGGATGAATGGCGCCAACCTGTTCATTCCCCAAGTTCGAGTCAGAATAGTTCGCCCACCCTATCATTGATTGGACACAATTGAGTGCATTTTCTAATCACCTAATCTAATATCAATCGTTTTAGTATGTGGCACAATCACGTACTCGTATGTCGTATGTGTCAGCCTGTAGATAATCAACCAGGTGGTGATAGTCAGTTGTGGAAGAAAGATGCGCCACTGAAATATTTACATTTATAATAAAAGAGACCTTTATTACACCAACCCACTCCGAAGACGACCTTAAGCCTGTCCCTGAGTGGACAAACAAAAAACAAAAAACAGGACACATCTGGTGTTATGTCAAATTACAAATTGTCTTTAGCACAACAACTCTCAACCGCAAATCTCTCACAATAAACATTTAGCCATCGTTTCTCCACAAAAAGTTGAGCTAAAAAAGAGATACATTTCCTTTTGCCATTTTGTGCTTCGGCTGACATAAAAAATTCCCACAATTAGTTGGTCCTGTCTCGAAGGGCTCTGATGCTGATGAGCATCTAATGGATTATAAAAGAAAGCGTTGCGTCCTTAATTAATGGCTTTCTGTTGAAATTGGTTATTAATATACAAACTCGTTGTATATTCCTCGCCAAGGATCCATTATGGCTGTGGATGTAAGGATGTAATTATCATTAATTCAATTTGGTGGTAAGAAAATTCCCGAGTAAAACGCTCAAAATTTGGCAACCGCTATTTTCTTTTTCTTTTTATTCCGGGTAAAGGTTTATTCATCCTAACGTTAGAGTAGCATTTGAGCGCATAACGACGACGTAAATCACCGTGAAGATGAGAGTAGACTGTAGCGGGAGCCAACATTTTAAACGTCACAATTAAGTCAGCGCAATTAATTTATTCGTGGCAGATTGTATTTTATTATGAAGTTGATACGCGATGCTATGGCAGCTACCGCTTGAACATACACGCGAAATTAATTTTCAACTTTGCATGCTTAATTTCTGCATCTGACTGAGTAGCGTTGGTCTTTATGCCATATTACATTTATTGCGTAGCAGGGGAAACGGGAACCTCGGATATGGCCAACCTGTTGAGGTTAAAGTGCGAGTGGGATTGCTGATTGGATGGGCCAGCTTGCAAATAAATTATAGAACGAACACATAATGAGATTCAACATTTCAGATCCCAGCTGCGGAGTTTTTAATTAAATGCAGTTTGAAAACATACTGCCATGTGTGAATTCCTATTTTGAATTAATATCCTCCCACTCGTGGAAGTTTGTTAACACCCAGAGGAGACAAAATGCAAGCACTACCTACACTTGGGCGTGCTTTTGTGGCACACTGCCGGCCAAACTTTTTCTTCTCTGAGGACTGGCGAACTCGTATTTCTGATGGTGCAGATAAAGTTGGAACCGAAGGGTTTGTTATCCAAAACGTACTGTTTTTTCTAATTAATTTTTAAGACATGCAAACCAAACCAAACCTTATATTTAGATATCGTTCTATATATCCCGTACATATGAAGGGATAGGGGTAGGATCCCGTTTATACTTACCTGTTAATTCTTCCTGTTGCATTATTTTTGCTGGGCTCTTGGATAGGTATTACTTTAATGCTTACGTAGGAAAAGAACAATAGGGAAACATAAATTAATTATTATTAAATTGACTTTCCAACATTCAGTTTCTTCTGATCATCGCCATTATCCCAAGGACCTATTGATACCAAAACAACCGATCAAAACCATAACCTCACAAATACTGAAAAAAATCAGTTTTATTAATTCGGATAGTTTTTCGGTCGAAAATTCGTTTTTCTTTACGCATATTGTTAAAATTCGTAAAATATTCCCATAATAGTATTTTTTGGCTGCCGACCAAGAGTGTCATGTTTTTGGCGCACGATTTGCAAAAAAGGTTTTATTTAAGTTATTTCTTCCTTTGTTCTACTAAAATAAACTAAAATATACATACTGGATTTAAAAAACAAAAACTATAGTCACGATATTTGTCCACAAAGGTTTTTGGGACTTCAATGAAATTAGATAATTAGCAAAGACTGGTTTCAAGATCTTTATTCGGCTGTGGTCCAATACAAAAAGAGGCCGAGCAACCATTTTCTCGTATGTAGAAAGGGAAATTTTAATGGGAAATTTACCTTACATTAATAGCTTTTACATTGAAATTAATTTTTAGATAATTCACAATTGCATGGTTTGTGGAAACATAAGAAAGAAATATAGGTCCAAGTACTAATAATGCTACCTCAAAGAGGTTTCAAGCGTTTAATCCTAGTAGGCTAATGTTGCTGACTACGCGTAATAAGCTAAACATTCGTCGATTAGACGACCTGTACTGAAATATGTTTTTTTAAGCTTTGCTTAATACATATGGTTCTATTTTTTTTTTCTGAAACATTAAGATTGTATTCCCAAATAAAAAACTTGATTTTACTAAGAATATTCTTCATTTTTTTATTATTAAGCATTCTTTTAAAAAACGCAGCATTTTTCAGTCTAAAATGAGCATGTTTTCACAATATTTAAAAAAACTAAAAAAAAACATTCATTCTTTTGCTGATAAGAAAAAAAATAAAGGAACTAATTTTTCTTTGCGCAAAATCCGCAAAAGTCAATTCGATGTTGACCACAAATTCCAATATTGCATTTAAAAATAGAAATACTGTTTTTACCTGCCGGACACAACAGTCTTTCGCAAGAACGCATCGGCGACTGAGTTAGTTGTTGAGCATAAGTTACTATGTGCCCGCGTTGAAAAGAGACAGGAAAATTAAGAAAGCGACGACGTCGAATCGACGAACATTAGCCTTCTAGGGTTAATGAGACTCATGATAGTGATGACATGCTGAACGAAAAGAAGTCAAAATAGATAAAGTCAACTTTTTGTCCAACAGCCTCCAGTGAATGTACTTGTATTTATTTATCACCTCCACTATGAGCAAATCGTTTAACCTTTTCGAACCTAAAAATATCCCTTTCTATTAGAGGACAACGTTCTGTTTTGCTATTATATTCCTGTAAAACTGTTGATTCAAATCTAATGCAATTCAATTATTACACCAAAAATATTCCAGTCTACCGAACGCATAAATAAACCCATTTCGCTATTCGTTTCACATCATAATCCTCCATTTTCCGGACTCGTAACTTTCATGATTTTAATATTCCACGCTGTTTGCCTAACACAATTACGGCTCACACATAGCGGAATGTTTGCCGCGGGCGGAGGCGGGCAATATGCTGGTATTGCCTATCTATAGTAATAGATTGTACTGATCTATTGTTGTCTTCTCTTACGTTGAAATGTTGAGATAAATAATTAAATTTATAGGTAGGTATCCTGATTAAATTCATTGCATGTATTTGTTTCGACAATGGTATGTTGGTATCGGAAAGTGCTTCCATTCAATAGATGAAAGTAATTGCGGCAAATCTCAGAGGAATAATCTGATCCTTTGGAAAGTTTTGCGCAATGTTTCCCTTTCTTTGGCTCATTGAATGTGCTGAATGTTGACTAAGGCCGAATTTGAATTAATTCGAAATTACACATCTTATAGAAACGCCAATTTGGAATGGGATAATGGAATCTGACGAAGTTTTTCTCGTGTTGGGAATTCCTTTTATGAGTAAAACTTTTTGTTGGGGATTTTCCGAATTAGATTTCCTTGCTAGGTTTAATTGAGAAATTCAACTGTGTACCTACCACAAGCGAAAACTAAAAAAAGAGGCAATAGCAAAAGTGGAACTGTTTCCATTGCTTTTCAAACAAATGAATAATATATATGCGCAGTAATAGATTGGTATTTGCAACCGCATTAAGGTTACTTATGACCTAGATATCATTATGACAATGTTCATTATCATCAGTGTTCATTATCATCATAGTGATTGTCCTTTTTACTCGACTGGACACAGGGAGTGTTATGTGTTTCGCGTGTATCCTATGTCCGTTCCTACGTGACGCACTGTAGCCTAAACAGGTTGACCGATTTTGAAGAGTGGGGTGTTATTCGATTCGTATTCTTCCCCGGATTGTCTAGCCTATGACAATAAAAAAAGTTAATTTTAAAAATCCAAAAAAAAAGAATTAAAAATATATGAACAAGACACATTCAAGTACCTAACCTAACTATTTGGCCGTCGGATAGTACTCAATAGGTACTCATATATTTGTTAGGCTGTGTAGGTATTTAGTCTCCGATTGTCAATAAGTTGGGTATAGGTACTTGAATGTGTCTTGTTCATATATTTATAATTCTTTCTTTTTTCAGTCAGTCGGGTTTTTTGGTTTTTAAAATTAACTTTTTTTGCTTAAGTTAATCACTTTTGCTTGCTCCTTATTAGATAATGATAAATGCTGTGCATGCGGGAAACATAAATCGCTTAAATTTGAACGGCAAATGGGTCGGAATCATGAGAACATGCTGGGTAAAATCGACTTCACTTAGCCGTGCCATCTAATATTTCTGTGTCAATGGCAATTCGTACCACAAGTAGTATTAGTATTTCTTTCTCCATTACCTTAACCAGTTAATAGAATCTTAGAAGTAACCATATATCGCCCAATATCGATACTACCAATGTTGTAAAAGGTTTTCGAAAAAAAAATGCTGATAAAGTTTGCAAAAATTTCTTGATATATGGGACTATATAATAAATAATTCGGATTTAGAAAAAAAAACTCTAGGCGTAATTATAAATTAAATAAGCATTTAAAGAGATAACAGTTAGTGCTTCAATATTTTTTGGTAAACTACATGCTTTCAATAAAGTCTGGCACAAATGATTGATCGACAAACTACAAAACCAAGTGCCGAAGCAAAATTCTGAAGTGCGAGGTATAGTACTCAACATTCAGAGACATTAAAGCTGTGTACCGCAAGGCAGTGTTCTAGGTCCAGTGCTATATCTCATTCGCTAAAGCGGATTAAAAGAAAAAAGGATTAGTTGAACATGCGATATAGTAAAATGTATTGGCTTATTGGAAGGTATTCATCCCTGTCCAACTATAAAAAGTAATTGCTTAACAAGCAGAACCAGTATGGACCTAAGGGATCCACTTGTGGGCTTGAATATGCCAAACAAATTTACAAAAATGTGCAGGTCTTCCCAAATAGAGTCCTTGGTACATACACAACGCCCATCTACAGAGAGATCTAAATATTGAAATGGTTGAAGATGAAGTTAAAAAAGTTGCTCAAATATACGAAAGTAGACTTCTCAACGATGTTAACTTAAAAATATACAAACCTTAAAATACTGACAACGTAATCAGAAGATCAGGGCGGATTAAACCTCTTGATCTATTGAAATTACAAAAAATTAGGTTAAATTTTCTAACAAAAAAAATCAGAAATCCGAAACCGGCATATTTGTCTTTAAATTTGTCAAATAATTCAAAAATAAATTGCGGCTTAGACGCACGACTATGTGCAAGTAGAAAAGTCAGTCCAACAGTTTAATAGATGGATTAAAGTCCCTCTCACTATTGCAGAAATAAATTATTGATTTTAAATCGAGCAATTGTGTGGAAAGTCCTGTACGCTGTAGAGGATTGAGGAATTGAAAAAAAACGATGCCAGTTTTCCTTCTTCAAAAGGCGGACGAAAGGAAGCAACACAAGCACAAAACAACGACAAACATTCTTATTACCAGTCCATACGAAAATATTTCCCAATGTGATACACCTGTGAGCTAACATCTTTAACTGTAAAGGGTACACGTATCAGAAAGTGTCGGTTTATTGCGATGAAATATAAACTAAATGTTGATCCATGTTAAGCAGTATGTTTTTCTAGGCAACCCGTATACAAGTAAGGACTATTGATGACGTAGCAAGAGCAACCACCGTGCGTCGTTTCTGTATTTCTGCGAATACTGTATAGTAATGGGATCGTCTTCAAATACCCGCATCAATGTGTGGCAGTCTAGGCTTCCAACGATATATCAACGGAATACGATTCTAGAGACATACAAGGAGATTAAGACAGAGAGGCAGCCAAACAGACGTGTTTCACTCAATTTTGAACAAAAAAATATTCTGCGTTGCCGACTGATTTTATTTCTTAAGCAAAGATGGTCAAAGATCCGATTTAGATTATGAGTCCACTTCGTACAACCTTAACATTCTGAAAAACATAAAAACATGTTCTGAATTACTGAGGAATATTTACTGTATTTGGTCCTTATATGAAAAATCGTTTGCTATCAACATTCCAACATTCATTCAAAGGATACGGCCCATTGTAAATACACTTAATTTTAACAGCGCACATACATAGCCAACCACTAACCCTGATGATAGTCTCCCTCCCTTTTGTGTGGTATTTAACGCTTTTATGTTGCAGACAAGTTGATAGTCCTTGGCCGCATTCAAATTATTTTTTATTGGCGGTTGAGACGAGTTTCGCAGTACTGTCTAGACATAGGTAGCCACAGAAAAAAGAAGCCACAAACATTTTATAAATACATTTATTTGCATCAAGAACTGTGCATTTTTCCTACAATCCATCAGTCGTAAGTCCACAATACACCAGCCGAATACACATATACGATACCCATACGTATCATTGCAATTGCTCTGAATTAATATCAATTTCTGAACTCTGCACTTCATTGGCAATATGACTCTGACAGCAGTATCCCCACTTAACATCCTAACCCTAGATGAGCAGTGTATAAATGAACAACAAACGAATTCCTATAACGAGTCAATGAAATATTATCTCTCCAGAATGAGTCAATAGTATGTACAAAGCTGTTCGCCGTTTACATAAACGTGTCCCTCCCTTCAACCTCACTCGCTTCACGTTCAAGACTTTCATTGAAGAATGTAATTTCAAGGTTGTTTTTACGCAAAACTAGAACAGGGCCAGTTACAACTAAGGATATTAGATGGTGCCGCAATCTGTGGAAGTTCTTTCATAAAATGTTGAATTCCAGCGCCGGCGCAAAATTGTCAGAACATAGAATGACAGTTGAATTTTTGAAACCATTTTCCATTCCATTGAGGTTTAAGGATAACCGAAGGACATGAATTCAATGGTATCGCATCAGTTCTTTGATATTCCTTATTCCGTTAACACGTTATATCGGAGGGACAACGTCCTCAAAACCATACAACGAAATACAGGAGGAGTGCATGCAATATCTCATATTGATGTGCGGTTCACTCGTGTGAATGTGGCATACGTAACGGTTTAATAGTCTCCTTACTTTCGGTTGTGCATTGAAAAAGTGGATTCTTCGCTTTTTTTGTGAAAGAAAAATCTTAAATTATATTTAATAAATACGGTAAAAAAATATTCTATAAGCAAATAGTTTAATATCTTAAGAAATAAAAATAAATAATAAGATTATATGATAAAAAAAAAACAGGGAAAATATTTCCCATTGTGAGAGTGTTTTTGAAGGTGACTTGTTTTAAGGATGAAAAAAATCTCCTTGGATTCTTGAATTTGAGAAGCAGTACCATACTTAAACTTGGATTAAAGGAATACCTAATTTAAGACGTAAGCTTCAGTGAGACACAGAATTTTTAAAACTATAATTCAGACTATTATAAAACTGAAATATCACCATTTTTCTCAGTCTCTTAAAAGTCCTTTTTCCGGTTTTTTTTTGCAAGTTTAATTGTCTTTTTAATGGCTGGGTTATCGTTGTGTAAATGGGAAGGGTTTGGTTCTTTTTTTATTTTTAATGCGGCTTTTAAATGAAAAGTGTTTCGATTATTTTATTCTTCTAGATCTAGATTATTGATTTATTCAAGGAGCTGTTGGTCTATTCATTTCTTGACAAAAATAAAGGCTCAAAAAATTATCTCTGTTTATTTACATTTGAATATTTGAATATTTTTTTTTTTGTTTTCGAATATACTGGATGAAATTAAATAAAAAATCAAATATGAACAAAAAAAAATATAAAAACTCGAGGAATCACCGGTCTAGAATCAAATTTTTTTTATTTTCAATAGTATTATTGTAGCTATACTCTTTAAATGGTAAATCCTTTATTTAGAAACAATTTATTTCAGCAATATTTATAGTATTCGAGTTTTAAGAAAAATTATTGAAAAAAAATATTTTTTAATAACTGAAATTTGTACTGAAAGCTTGATCAATTTACTTAAAGTAAGGTGTCGTGTGATTGAATCAAAAGTCCTTCAAAAGATTTGAATTTTTTTTTTAAACTAACAGACCCTAAAGATATGTAACTACTAAAATACACAGTAAAGCGAGTACGAAAGAATAGCACCTACCTAATGTATTCAATTTTGTAAGGTAACCTCTCTTTATGCATACTTCTTAATTTCGTTGAAGAAAAGGATCATAAAAATGTTAACAATTAAATAAGCAACACTTTTCTCTCTGCGAAGGATACTTGGGAATAATTAACACTTGTTGTTCTAGGCGTAGGCGACTTATAGAAGAAGAAGCTGGTGAAGGCGTCTCACTTGGTACAAGTTTCAATAAAAGTCAGAGAAAGTTTAGTGAACTTTAACTTTAACTTTCTCAATATTCCTTGGCTTAATTCAACTGCTTCCACCCCGCTTTGTAGGTACGACTAATCCCGAGGTATGATCATTTTAAGAAGTTGTCAATTTGGAAAAAAAAGTCAGAAGACAATGCTGGGATATTGAACGATGGGTCTCAGATTCGATCCCCTGAAAAACACGAAATTACATCTTACAGATTTTTTCTACAGCATCACCCCTCGCGAACGTCTCACAAACATCCAAGAGTATAGCTGTCATGAAAGAGCATCTCAATAAGCCTCACGGACTCGGCATAAAAGAGTAGTTCGCTTCCATTTGTCAAAAAATGAAAAACATTTATTTTGTTGTTTATTTTCCTTCAATATCAAGAAAGCGTTAATATGCAACGACAATGGGCTTCACTAATAACAATTACTGTTAAACTTCACCTTAAATATTGAGATAATTTTCTATTCACTTCGCAATTAAAAGTGTTGATGATGAACTCAACGACTGCCTAAGGAAGGCCAAAATTGGATTTTAGGCTGAACTCCAAAACGTCAAAAAATGCGCATTGTGAATGCACACTGCTTTTCTGATGCCAGGTTACGAATGATTTTGCGCTGGTTTGCATTTGTTATGCAATTGTTACTGCAAACCAAAATAAAATTGGCAAATTATTACAAAATATATTATTTTACTTACGACTCAGGCCATCAATCAATTTTATTTGGCGTTTCAAACTGAATTGTCAAATATCTGCATAATAATTTTTACCGATGCTCTGTTTGCTTTTGTTTGCGCAGTTGATGCGTTCAAAATGCGTTTTGGAAAAGTACGAATTACATCATAGTAATCTGAACGCTTGATTAAGCAGTAATGCAGAAGTACTGCGTTTTGGAATTCAGCCTTAGTCCCGCAAAAAATGTGGAACGCTCACTTGGCATTGTGATGGTCTTCGCGTATGGCCGCAGTAGTTGCAGCCTTAATCTACGATTACACGGCCATTTTTTTGCGTCCTTTAAATGGCGCTTTCACGTCAAAATCGCGTCACAAACCCTTCATTTAAATGTCGTTGTGTGTGATCGCCAATTTTGGCATCATTTAACTGACTCAGAAAATGGCAGAACAAATGACATGGATTTTGTGCCTTTAAAATGACGACAAAAAAAGACCGTGTGATCGCCCTTTTGGCTGTTGCGTCATTTAAATGGCAGTCTCCAAAAAATGAATATACACGAAATTCATTGCACGCCATTTTCCTACGCAAATGACAAATGATGCAGCATTTAATACGATATCTGTTCTTTAAGCTGGTGTTTTTCTCGTGGCCAAAGAACGTATTAATTCATAAATTGGGTTTTATTTGTTTTTTTGTTGTGGTTGTGTTGTTCGACATCAACAAATAATTAAATTGATTGGCTGACATACGAAGGACATTGCGATATAGTTCAGGTTCAAGCGCAATTCATTCAAGCAGCACAAAATCCCCTCTTCTCGCGACGGCTCAACCACTTCTTTTGCCAAATACTCCGCTTTCGTCGCGTTGGCTCGATCGTCGTCACTACTTTCCAGCATATATGCTGCCAAATACGCAGTCGCAATTTCCACCGACATATCAAAAGTTCTTTTCGCCATTTTTCATTTATTCTAATATTTTTTTTCTTTACACTGTTGTTTAAATAAGTCGTAGCACAAGTAACCGTCTTCGCGGAGAGAAAAACACTCAATACCAGTAGCTACATTTTTTTCATCGGGCAATATCAATACCGTCTGATCGCAAAACAGATAAATGACGCGAAATGGAAATATAATACGAAACGTGACATTTGTCATTTTGATGTGGCATGTCATTACCATGTGATCGTTATTTTTTCGCTCGCCATTTAATGCCGACCTAACGAAAAATTCTAAAAGACGCGCAGTGTCCGCCTTTTATTTTGGGACAAAAATGAAGATGATATTCATTTCGTGTAATCGCCCTTTTATTCGCAATGAGCAATGACCAATCGTAGCTTGAAAAAATGGCCGTGTAATCGTACCTTTAGTGAATTCGTTTTCAAATTTGAATATACGGTTTGTAGGATATGAACTTGGGACTAATTTTTAATTTATATTTCAGTCCTTAGACTTTCTATACCTACCACAGTTTTATAAGAATAAATTAAAAAAATGTATGGGTAACAATTCTAAAGAAAATTCACATTTGAGCGAAATTCATAAACTTAGTAATGCCTCTTACTTAATCCCATATACTGCATTTGCAGATAACTAACTTACCTACCAAACCTTCTTTACACAAAGACTTTCTTCTGAAAACGGAAACCACGATTTTTAAAGGAATTCATAATTTTCGTTAAAAGAGAGCTGCTTAATTTTTCTAATAAAGGTATCTTCATACATTATTGCCAAAGAAAAACTGCATTTTCAAAAACATAAAAATCATTACAACCTAGCACGTGGCCTGCAAATGTCAGAATATGAAAGACTACAATTGGACTCTTCAAAGTTGTTCAGCTTTTCAAAGCAATTCAATTCATGTTAAGAGTGGAAAGAGCAACTAATTCTAAGTATTTATCTAAACTATGCAGTAATTATAAAAAGACTACAACTGAAATTCTACAAACAAGTTCTGACTTCTGACGTCGGATTGTCAATGGTGAACTAAAATAATAAAATCGTATTCGCAGTCGCAGTGAAAGGGGACTTCGCTTTTGATTTGGATCTAAATCTTAACAAAGAAAAAGATTTATTGTAGTGTGGAGCAAAAAATTTCACGTGGCTGTAAATAAAGCTAAATCTATTCTGATTTACTCTGAAATATGCAGAGGATTGTAAATATTTCCATCTTTGGACGGTAATAATCATACCCCTTCAAATTCCAAAGACAGTTTTACTCATTTTGGTAAATACAATAGTTTTAAGCTTTAACAGAATATCTTCTGCATAAAACTTCATATGCATAATGCAAATTTGAAGAATGTAACCTATGTCCGGTCCAAGTATTTACTATACTCTTATAAGAACAGAACTTGACGTCCCATCTGAACCTACATCAACCTTATTATTTTCTTTTGCTTTTGCTTTTCATGACATCCTCCTATGAACATGTGATTTGAGTGTCCTATTCTTCCCCATCCACCACATACATCGATTGCATTCGAAAATCGGCAGATAAATTCTATTTTTAGAATATTTCGGGAATCGCCATCAGCAGGAGATTTCTAATCATGGGACTCTGCAATTTCAATTTAAATTGTGCTCCAAATGCATTTGGCATACCAAAGAGATGACCGCAATTAAAACTGACTTGCATCCAAGTTTCTCAAAGTCTCTAATTAAAACAATCTGTGCAGAAATATTCAAAAATCAATATGCAAAAAAGATGCAGCTTCGAACGGAAATTACCAGAGTTGCAATGGGTTTTACGAATGCACATTAATGCTTGGATATAATAAATATTTAAAATATTTTGTTATTAGGAATTTATTCCTGCTGTCCTTGCAGTAAGTTCTTCTCAATTAAAGGAAATGTTTTTTTTAAAGTAAAACATTAAAATTGTAGTCATTACAAAGTATGGAATCCATTTGCAGCCGCCAAGTTTCGTTGTTGGCGCAATATCTGTCTTCAATAACAACGCTTTCAAATTGTCGAGGCTCTATTTGCATTTCATTCCTTGTGACGAATTCGACACTTTAGTCCTTGTTATGAAGGTTATTTTTAAAAAAAGCTGTCACAATTACCACTATGCTATTTTATTTAATTCATTCCACTTGTTGCCACAATTATTCATGGAAGGAATACACAAACAGACATAGGTACTCGTAGTTGGTACATTTTCCATCATATTGTTACGACTGCAACGGTAAATACACCCTAGGACTTAAAACTAACAAAAGCCTCTTGACGGTGAAAGCCTTTCCAGAGTGATATCATCTTATTCAAAGCCCATTGGCACATGATGACATAAATCTTTTCAATAAGTTGCAGCTTCTTTCGACGCTGACGATATAAAATAGGAATCTAATTAATTTTGTTCTCACATTTTGAAAACACAGCGAAACAATGTTAACGTTGCCTATATTGTTATTTTTTTACAATCAACGGGTGGCCTTGGCGTAGTCAGCAAGTTGTTCCGAAGGTTACGGCTTAAGTACCAACGGGGGACAGTGATTTATCTTTCAATAAAGTGCCCCACAGCCCCTTTTCCAGGTTGTGGAATAAAATGGAAAAAAGTATCTATCTTTTATCGTATGAATTCGAAGTACAATGAGTAGCATGTCTGCTGTGGCAACAATTTCAAATGAGATGACTCAATTTCCCACTTTGGATTGATAATACGATGACTTTTTTATTTACTTTCTTTCTGTCGGATTATTTTCCTTAGACAAAACATTGTCAGAAATTCCATCTATCTATTCCAATTGCGCAATTCCCATTTAATTAGAAACAATGTTTTAAGGCAATAGCAATGTAGTGAGGATTAATTTAGCAAGTAGCCTTGACTTTAGTTTTAAAAATCCATGTTCACCATAAATTAGCTATCGACGAGTTGCACATAGAGCAATATGAAATATGAGTCGTGCACACTACAGACAGGAGTAAAGCTACGGTTACACGTGCCATTTTTCGAGGCAAATTCGACATGCAGACGTCATAAAAATTCAGCCATTCGGTAGCCACTCGTGTGTCTTTCGTGAGTGCGTTGCGACAGCCCGCGTGACCAGACGCTTGACAGGCGATAATATTCACACGTAGTAACAAATTTAGGACAGATATTTATGTCATAATGACGTTAGCATGTTTAAATTTAATATAAAAAGTAGCATATGTATTTTGTAATCGGGGTCGTTCGGCTAATCTAATGTCAACTAGATTTGTCTGGACTAGGTATCCGAATGCGATGACTAGGCAACTTTTTGTATTGCGGTCAGGGTTACCGTTGTTCGAGTTATGACGAGATTTGGCCCTTTTTTCGAGAACCAGTCGCATTTTACTTTTTTTTATACCGTCCACAGGAAGGTATATTCACTTTGTAATTACATTTGTAACGTCAAGAAGGAGTCACCGGAGACCTCATAAAGTGTATATATTCTGAATCAGGATCATATTCTGAATAGATTTAGCCATGTCCGTCTGTCTGTCTCTCTGTCTGTTTGTCTGTCTGTTTGTCTGTCTGCCCGTCAGTCTGTTGAAAGCACGATAGCGCCTAAAGGAATCGACATAGGCGAATGAAATTTGATAAAATGACTTATTTTTATCGTTGTCAGGTTGGTATTAAAAATGGGCTATGTCGGTCAAGTAGTACTGGTACCTCCCATACAAAATCAATATTAGACCCATGTGTCTCTCTGTCGGTTGAAAACATGATAGCGTCCAAAGGAATGAACCTAGGCGAATGAAGTTGGGTGAAATGACTTATTTTTATCGTCGCTAGGTTGTTATTAAAAATGGGCTATGTCGGTCAAGCAGTTCTTGTAGCTCCCATACAAAATCAATATTAGGCCTACGTGTCTCTCTATCTGTTGAAAACAGGATATCGTCAAAACAAATCTACCTAGGCAATTGAAATTTTGTGAGAGGACTTACTTTTATCGTCGTCAGGTTTATATTAAATTTGGACTATGTTAAGTAGTTCTGGTACCTCCCATACAAAACCAGTTTTGCATAACTTGTATGCAGTGGAGGGTATCAAAGCATCGGCCAGGCCGATGATAACACTTTTACCTGTTTTTATTTAAAAAAAGGCCCTTCGCAATTTTTTTAAAAATTGGTATTTCCAAATAAGTACGTTTATAATGTAACACGATTGCCCATCACAATACAATTGAAGTGTTTTGCGAACTAATGGTTGTAAAATATAATGCAAAAATTCTAAATTAATAGAGTAGCTTCAGATATGACAAATTTTTCTCTCGCCAGTCCTTTTTTTGACTTTTCCGAATTCTGCAGATGCCACTCTCTTTATTTTAAATTTGACTCTTCGAAATGTCAACTGAGTATGAAGGCAGGATTTTCTTGACTAGATTTGTCGACTTCCCGTTCCGTATTGTGACCACTAAAAATTGACATAAATGTAGTCAGTCAACTGTCACACTTACTAAACTAGGAATCCGAACGTCCCCATCGTTATGAAGGAAAAAAACGAAATGCTGGAAACTCGTCGCTTTGAGAAATTGAAGTTGGTTGGGGTTTGCCAACGGCTACACGTTCATAGATCGCGTTAGCACGAGACATTTTGTTAATAAGACCCGTTCTGATTTACACATTAAGCATAGATGAAGCTTCAATATAATGATGACTATTACGCACAAAACTTTCTCGTCGGAAATTAAATCATGCCATTTTATTTTCCCTATGCCTAGCTTCTTACAACCATTCGATTGGTATGAGTTTTTCGATTTTGGGACGAATGGAAAGCATCTACACTTTTATGCCGAGTCCAAATGGCTAATTGAGAAGCTCTTTCATGACAGTTTTACTCTCGGATGTTTGTCAGACTTTCGCGAGAGGTGGCGCAGTAGAAAAAAACATTAAGACGAAATTTGTGTTATTCCGGGGATCGAACCTAGGACCCCTCGCTTAGTCCAACACACTAACCACTAAGCCACTTAATACACTACTGACACTTAGAAAAATATTGAAGCCTTAAGCATGCAACGCAAAATGAATGGCTCATGTCAACGAACGTTATGTACCATTTAAACATTGAATACTTTTGAGTCCACACCACTCTGTTTGTTATCAATTATAAACCAATTTACAATCATTGCCACCATTCAACAATCAATTCGGATTTTATTACTGTGTATTGTGAATTGCAATTGCTAGTCACTTTGACACACAATTGTTTCTACGTAACGTAACGTAAAAGGGACATTTCATTTAAATAGAACTCCTGTGAAAATGTGGTTTGACGTTGTCGATGAGGATGACCCAAAGGATACGGGTTTGGAAATCGCAAGACGAAAAGAACAGCTGAGGGATGGGGGCTGTTTCAAATCCCCATAAAAGTGCAGGAAAAATGTGGTTTCTCTCTTCTATTCTATGAACTTCCAATCAGTTTCTACAGTTTACACTTTCAATAGAAAAAGGAAGGTTAACATCATTAAAAAGTGGACAGTTTTAGAAAACTCATCCCAGTTGTTTCTATCTTAAATGGATTTTGTGATCATAAAAGTTCCATCCTTGCAGGAACCCCTCACTCACCTCGCTGAGTTTCGGACTCGTATGTATTGTCTTTGCGAATTTCAATGGTTATCATAAACAGGCAACAGAGCTACCCCATTACTTGGAAACCATTTAAACCATTATGAATGAACAAATTTGATTTTAGGAAAGGCAAAAGCACTCCATTTGGTACATACATGGTACATTTTAGATCAGCGGCACGAAAATTTTCACTTAGGACAAGTCCTGCATTTAATGTACAATAATTCATTTAAATATTTGTCTCTATTCCAGCAAAAACTTCCGCTTAAAAGTTTAACATATTTTTGGAACTTCCACAGCAATTCGGGTGGCGATGCTGTGCCACGCTTCAGTGAACACTAAAATTAGGGATGTGATACTTGTGGTTACTATGAATGCCGAGGATTATCCAAGGAATTACTCCTAATTACATTCGAAATGATTAATGATCCTTCAGTGACTTATTGAAACCATAATTGTAGTTTCTCTCTAACACACATGTGCAGGAACCCAACCCCAACATAGCTTGACTTAAGCTTAAGCTTAGGGAATTTTATAATGTATAGCTGCTAAAGGATTAAACAATAAGTATCAAACAAAAAGTTAGATAAGCTTTATTGAATTTGACACTGATAAGTCGCTCTTTAGCATGTCCGCCTTATAGGCATTCGACTAAAAATACATTCGATAATGATGTCTCTGCGGGTATCAGGTTATTTGTGTTTCTGTTGGATTGTTTTAAGTATCCTTAGAAATTGACTGTCCATTTGTTGTTATAAAATATACTTTTTATAAACAAATCTTTGGCATGCCGATGGGCAACCCATTCTCGGCCACAATTGCTAATCTGGTAATGGATCACTTATTAGATGAATGCTTTAAAATTACATCTAAGCCTTAATTCATCGCAAAACATGTCGACGATATATTTGTTGTCATTGACCAACAGGACAGGGATGCCATAAAATATTGAAAGTTTTACGCTATCTCCGCTTTTGTACCTTTGAACAATTTAAGTTTTCAAACGTCGGGAAAAAATCAATGAACTAATATAGTTTAATTCAAACGCTTATGACCAAAAAAGCCGACGGAAATAACCATTTCCACAAAACACATACAAACAAATAAACTGTTTATTTTTATTTTAAATTCAACTCAAACATTAGAATACTATCCTCTGAATAAAAAAACGCTAAAAATTACCATTTATAAACTACCAGTTCTTTTATTGAGCACCAATTTAATTAGTTAATTAAATATGAATTTGGTTTCGTTTATTTTTGCATATTTTTTTAATTAACAACATCAACCCTGCCATGAGCAAGTAACAAGTGAAATTAAACAGGATCCAGATAATAATAAAATAGATTAACAAATCCGAATAATTTTGTGCTCATTCAGTGTTTAAATGGGTAAATTAAGTGGATAGTGCGTTTTATACACATTGGCCTTTTTGATTGCAATGTTGAATAATTAGGCGGTAAAATACATAGTGGATTGCAATACGATTATTTTCGAAGCGACGGATTCTGTAAGCTATAGTTCATAGGTCAGAAGAACCAATGACACCTTGCTTGCGGGGAATCTTTTGAATACTGGTGCAAAAAGTGTTTGCATATTTTTAATACAGGGACATAAGTAGTTCAAACAATTGCCACTTTATAAGGTACTTCCGTTACTTTCCTTCACAAATTTGATTGATTATAACACGCAAAAAAAATACTAATTGAAAATCAATTAACTTTCGGTTAAAAACTACCAAGAAATACTGTTAATATTGCTCCTACAGAGTTAGTGGATTACAAATAACCGATTCAACTTGTTTAAGAAAACTCGATTAAAAATAACCGATTTTTCAATTTCCTTCCAATTTTATCGTTCATTAATATTTAGTAATACTTTTCATCTCGGTAGTTTTTAACAACGAAAAATAAGTAAGAGAAAAATATTGTGTTCGTACAAAATTTCGAACTCGAGATGTGAATCGATTATGACGATGAAAGAGGAACTCAAAAAAGTGGGTCGCGATATTCTGTCCGTCTGTCTGTGTGTGCGTATGCTTAAGCGGCTGATTTGGTTCAAACTTCGGATTTGGAGTTTGTGGACCTACAGTTCGGGGCTGTTTTTTTGTTTGCACGGTAACTTTAATATTAACGGTAGTTTCCATATACAATTTTCTAGCCAGTTTGATTTGTTCGAAAATAGCTCTAACGATTCCAACCAAAATTAATATTTGATCTTAATTCGGTAAGGTGAACATGACTGCATTCTCAGTTTTTTTTCCTAAAAGATCGAATAATGGTAGTTTTTAAATTTAAACATATCTCGAAAACGGTCCACACGATTGGAACAAAAACTCATTCCTATTGTAATATGGTCATTTCTAACCTAAAAGCAAACTCAGTTGTTCTTATATTATCGTACATTAAAAAAAAAAACTATTTTTAAAAATTTGGTTTTCTTTAGTTTACCTGAAAACTGTAATAACGATTTTGACCAAAATACCTACATGAAATACAATTGATGTTTTTAAAATTACTGCGTCCTTAATTTTCCTTTCGAATAACCAAAAAGGCTGATTTTACAATCAGCTCATATCTCGAAAACCTCATTTTCGACTTGGATAAGACTTAAAAAAAAAACCAAATAATGCTAACACCCGAAACAATTCATACTTAGTTTTCAGCAACATTGCAACAGTGTTGTTTGCATAATTTTACAAAAACCGCTTTGACAATTTTGATCAAAATACAAATTTAGAATAATAAAAGTATTATAATTAAGGCCCCATACTTAGCTTCTTTTTTTAAATCGAATAAATCCGTTTCTTAATTATATCTTGAAAATCCAGATCTGTCTTTGTATATTTTTGTAAAACGGAATACCGTTCTGCCAATAAATATGCAATTACAACTACGAACTTTTGTTTTCCCAAATATTTCCCACTTCTTTTTTTTTTTCATCCAAATTGAATATGTGTCTTAAAATAATTCTAATCACTTGGAGCTTAGACAATCAGAAACGTCCACTTTATTTGCACCCCTCACACGTCCATTGGGGTATTCAGTTTATAACTCAAAAACAAATCCCTGAAAATATAATATGTCTGTGCAAAGATATCAGTCTATCGCGAACCCAACTTCCAATTCTCATCATAGACACCTTGAACAAACTGTTCCGGATGTAATCTAACATTATTAAAATTTTATTAAATTAAATTAAAGTAAAACTCTGTCATATAAAATTGTAGATAGCAATATTGTGCATAAGCCATTAGCTTTAATTTGACACTTGTCAAATAACTCTGCACTTTTTAAATAAAAGTCAATAACTCATAAATCAATCATTAAGCTTAGTACGCTTCTCTAGCTAAACTAAATTTGAGCTGCTCTCCAACATTTCTCTCCAAACATTAGCTAAAATCCTAGCTAAATTCTATGTCAAAATTTAGCTAGGATTTTACGCCGTGGTGTCACAAAAACTGCTGTTTCAACAATTTAATTCTCTCTATTAATTTCTGATTCTAGATACCTACTTCTCGTCCATCTAATAACTAAAAAAGCTCATCCTTGCATACTTTTCCGCAACAGAACAACAAATACACAACGATCTGTCATAATTTAGGTTTAGAAAATGTGCTGACCCATTAAATGGCCACTCTAAATTTTGACAGACACATGAAATACATTCTGAAATAAAATTTTTAAAATTTAACTCGAGATGCGTACCACTCAGCTAAATGGGTTCGCTAAATTTAGCTCAACTAAATTTTGGAAAGAATTTGGTATGGGAACGAAAATTTAGCTCAAGAAGCGTACTAAGCTTTAGGAAAAAAAAACCCAAAAGTTATAACGTTGTTTGGAAATTACAGCGCGTTTTTCTCTTACTTTATCCGTTTAACAGTTTATCCACATTTTACACAGTTTTCCCTTTGTCTGAAAAATATAATACAGTTTTTGAATAAAACACCAGCAGATAAGAAAGCAGAAGCTTCTAAAAGTAATAGCTTATAAAATAACATATAAGATCCTTATAACTCGTTAACCAGAACTTGTGAAAGTTGCTTGTTACTGTTAACAGCTCGCATTGTTTTCTGATATGTACTGCCATCTCAAATGAATAACCTAAAAGTGAATTTTAGTCAACAATACCTGTTCTTACATTTTACGTATGGTTGCTTCTGAACCAAACTTTTGATAAATGAGAACCGGTTTTTATTTTTTTTTTCAACAAAGACTTAGTTAAATTTTAACTCAGCAAAATTGCACTCGGCTGGGACCAATTTTTGAGCGTGTATTTCTAGAAATAGGAGTAGTATCAACACAATTTAATATAAAGCTTGACCTTCCTCGCATTTCGTTCCGAATATTCCTATTGATTTAATTTAACTCACAAGAGTACGTACGATGTACCTACGTGCTCTTACACAAAATTGTGTTTGTAATAAATACAATTTCTCCGAGAATCCTGTGTGCCTCTAAGCAAAGTCAGTGGTGTGAACTTTTTAGCATTCCTGCAGAGAAATTGGCAGTGAGTGCTCTCACAATGAAAGTCCCTTTCCCCATTGCACTTTGTCTCGTGAGTGGCTGAAATTGCGATAAAACCGAACTTCAACTGAATGGGGTGAGATTAAAATTCCCACAGGGACATATATTTGTTTCGTCTGTAAATATTAAGTAGGACCACTGGATGTGCTTCACTATGGCGGTAAGAAAAGTTACCTTAATGTAACTTTTTTAATTCTATTGGGAATGTCAGAATTAATTTGAGTGGAATGGCGTTTGGTCACGTTTCCAGTCGCAAAAGAATAATACACTTGGTGTGTCTTATAGTTGTAAAAGCGAAAGCCATCTATACACACTACTTGTGTTATAGAGGGTCCTTAACATTAATCCGTTGGCTAGCTCTCAAGTTAAGTCATAATTTAATAAAATTGAACACATTTATATAGTGACTGCTTCACTTTGTGAATGTCCTATCCGAGTGCAAACATTTTTGGTTAGATTGAGGCAATACGTCAGATGTGAAATACTATCTTATTAAATTTGACTTCCTGTTGGGGTTGGCTTGAGTCATGGGTTGAAGTTAAACCGACTGAAGTTTGTCTCATAAATATATTTCTAAATCATTTAGTGAATTTGTTCGTGCCTACACTTATTTATGACACAAACGATTTTTCTAATCCCTCAGTTTAAACTGCCTCACCAACAATAAAACACCGATTCCGGTTAAACCACTGCCTTCTTAAATTTTGACTGGTTTAAGTATGTGAATTGTTTCAAATTAACTGCTGTCTTTAGTTTTAAGTGCAAAATTGTTCAGCTTCACGAAAACTATATGTCTTTGAATCGCCGGCTTGAAATAAGAATTTGCCCAAAAGGGATTCTTACCAAATTTTCTGGTATTGGGATGTGAAGTCTCCTTACCTAAACTTTGTCCTCTTTTAAGAACATTCAGTTCATAAGGGCAAAGTGCTTTCTTACAACTTAACTTTGGTGTGCTATTCACTGTCAGCCTCGGCTGTGTGGCACAGATTGTTTCGAAGGGAGTATGATAAGTGAGCAAAATCGGTTTCTTTTGATGGAAATTTATTTGCAGTACCAAACTGTAGGTATTTTTATACCCTTCAGCCCGGGTTGGAATGGTGCAACTTTTTCAAGTATGCCCATATTTTGTTCTCTCTTTTTTGACAATATGCTCGTATTTATTACTTGTGATTTTTGTTTTCCCTCATCGCCAATGGGATTTCTGCATACGTATAACAAAATCTTTAAGTTTATCTGCTTGTAGCATCATATGGAGCTACCCACCCAATATCTATATGGTTTTTCCCATACTCTATATGCTCAGGTTAAATTGAGTGGGGTTGTGAGATCGGCATAAAAGATCAGTCCCATCGCCATCTCTGGGAACCATTAAGGTTAAAACTTTAACCAATTCCCTACCACAACTTAATTTAATTTAAGGTTTTTTATCACGGCGGCACCTCTCGCAAACGTGAGTATTACTGCCATGAAATAGCTTCTCAATCGGCCGTTTTTATAAAATGGTAGATCTATTCCATTCGTCCCAAAAAATAAAAACTCACACAAATCGAATGGTTGTGCGAAGACAGGCCTGGGTCCCTACGGATCTGTTGAGCCAACTATTTTAAATTTCAATTAGTACTAACATTCAAAACAAGCAGCTGCAAGCTTGCACCCCAAAAATATTTTATTCGCCTTCAATCCCGTGGCGCTGAGTTTACGAAAGTAGTGTATGTTTGGTATCTTTATTTAATTTCAAACTCGAGCTCGAAAGGTTGTAATAAATGCATGCTTTTATTTTGTACCCTTAACCCTAGTAGCCTGCTCGCGCTTAATTTTAGCGTCCCTAGTGTCCGCTTCATTTCTCCACACCAATGATAAATGCTCGCTAAATAATTAAACATCATATAGATGGGACAAAAACCATTTGTTCATGACAGTAAACGGTATTTTAATTATTCGCGTACATACAATTTTCGAATTTCAAATTTTAAAGACAATGTATTGTTTGAATCGTTCCAAAACAATAGATTTAAGTACAATTGAAGAAGATGTTTTAATTGCTGCAGCAGCTCAAATAATTTCTATAGTAACAAGCAGAAGATGACACGTTCCTTCGTGTTGGGTAAATCCCTATTTGCATTGGAATTTTTCTGCAATTTCCATATTGCTGATCGTTCCTCCACATGCCCTGCAATTTATTTATGTTTTTTTTTATCGCGTGAAATGGATTTGTTTTTGTTTTGCGTTCACTTTTATTTATCGCAAAATGTTTTCTGCAGTTTCCTCTGGAAAAATTCCAAAGTAAACACAACACAAATTGTTTCCTCGGCTTTTTATGTAAAAATTTATCTTCGATTTAATGTACCGGACATTTATTGCGCGAGCTAAATGAGTGGAGACTTGTCAGCGGCCCATCTACAAGGTGGCGCAAAAGTAATCCTCCTATCAGAAAATGCTATAAATTTTGCGATTGGCCCCTAATGTCAGTTCTGTTTTGACATTTGTGTACATGCGAAATACACGTTAATAAACAATGTTACGCTACACTGCTCCAGAACGCGGAATATTGGTGACTATTTATTTGAGCAATAATCGGTCGGTGCCTTTGGCACAACGTGAATTTCGTCGCAGATTTCCTAGCCGTCCAACACTGCGGCGTTTAGCCGCTCGCCTCGAAGAGACTGGCACAACACGAGACGTTGCCAAGACTGGCGGGCCCCGGAGCGCCCATTGTGCCGAGAATATTGCCTCTGTTGACGCGGCCATTTTTTTTCGATAACGCCGCTGGTCAAACGACAACAGTGAACGGTGCGCAAGATTGCCTGATTTGACCGCTCCAGACTTCTTTTTGTGGGGCTTTTTGAAGTCGCGGGTTTATGTCAACAAGCCTCAGACTCTTGCAGCTCTTAAAGACAATATCCGTCAAGAATGTGAGGAAGTTTTGGCAAAGTGATGGAAAATGCCATAAAAAGGGCTCAAATGACAATCAACTGTGGCGGCGGCCATTTACATGACATCGTATTCTCGACTTGATGTAAAAAAAATTAAAAGACCAAATAAAAATAATCCACAAGAAGAATCAAAGTTTTTCATTTTTTTTTTAAATTACAGCCAAAAAACATTGGAAGGTTATTTTTGCGCCACCTTGTATATGAAGTTAAGAATTTAGCGAGCGAAAAGGATACTGCTTTTCTAATCTGCTTCGCTAAATTTTATCTTTGTAGACATTTTTGTATGGGAGAGCAGGATACTAAGCTTTAAGCTTAAGCTTACATTTCTATTTTCGGTAACAAGTGCTATCACAGTACAACTTAGACAGTCTGTCTCCGAGTCTGATTTATGATTTATAGAGCTGAGTCGGCTGATATTTATAAAGAAATTCATTCTAGGCATTAACCCCACAGCGTCTTGTGGAATCTTGAGAAGTTGAAATTGTGTATGTCTACCGCTCGTATCTTTTTTCGGGCCAAAAACAGTGTATTAAAAAAAATGTATTTACGCAGTATACATTTTATTCAATGAATATTGACAGAAATAGCAAATTAATTACCTAACAATTCATTTCCATCATCTGAATCGTCTTCATTTCTATATCTTCTTCTGTAATTGTTGTTTTGTATTCAGTCCTTTCAAGCATTGCCGGCTTTGTTTTAAGGTATTCAAATAAATAAACGCATAAATATCATAAGTAACATTTCGCCTTTCGCTTTCATGTTTCCACCTCTAACCGAGTGTTGTCTGAAAGACAAGTTTTGTTAACTGCAGAAAAGATTCGTTCCACCGATGCTGAAGTTCCTGGCAACCATTGAATGTGCTCAACGATTGCAGCCATTGATAGATAGATAAATAATATATTAAAATAATATAATAATAATATATAATAATAATGACATTTTTTATTTGTATATAGAAGAGTAATAAAAATAGGGTTACATTTCATTTTAATTGGCTAATACAACAAAATTTAAATTCTGGGTGTGGTGACCCAATAGATAATACTTAAATGAATTGTATGAGTTGGGAACCTATACAGAGGCAAGATATAAGATACAGCATCACATACAAAAATACAAAATAAATAAATCAATTTATGAAAAAAATGTACAAGAAAAAAATAAACAAGAGCTCAAATTAAAATAAATAATAAAACTAAAAGTTAAACCAGAATATCAGAAAATAATAGATTCAAAGCTGGCATAGTTAAAGCGAAAAAGACAACTGAATGAGCTGAATTTGCTCTGATGAGCTGCGGGAGTTCATTAAACAAGCGAAAAGATAAAATAGAGAAAAAAGAGTGGAACGGAATTTGGGAACAGATAATATGCTAAAGGAATTAACACGTAAACCATAGTTAGAGATGACACGAAAACTGCGATGACCAGACATCATGAAAAAATACCTTGAAACAATATAAACGACGAACAGGGAGAATATTCAAGTCACAGAACAAAGGATAGCTAGGATGTCTGCGAGGTTTACGATAAATTATTCTTAAGATATGTTCATTTCAAATTTGGACGATTGAGATAAATCGAAGAACATTATTTTAGTTTTATAGCTAATAACTAAGTGATGTTCAGCAAACCAGTGTTTCAAAATCAGCCATCAAGTCTAAGGGACTTTTTGAACCATAAGAGAAGCCAATGTCATTCGCGAAGGCAGTAGGTGATCCTTCGAAATTAGGAGCAAACACTGAATTTATGTAGACTAAAAACAAAATGGGACCCAAAACAAAGCCGTGTGGTACACCGAGACTAAAGAACTTTTCCTGTATTCGCAATCGGCGTTATTAAGAAGGCTGAATATTTCCACTTAACGATTTACAATCGAAACTTGGCCATCCTTTCATACATTTAAGTTTTATACTTTTTTGCAGTATTTTGAAAAAAAAAGCGGTACGCAGTCCAAAAAAACAGTGTGATATTGCAAAAGGCAGTATAGATACGAGTGGTGCGTATACACATTAGCCTCCTTCTGTGTGCTGACGGGTTATAAAACCTAGCTTGAAAAAACTCTATTTTTTTCAAACTTTTTTATAGTTTTTTTGGAAATGCACAAACCGATTTCGACCAAAATACAAACTTGGAGTAAGATTTATATTTCCAAAATTATTGCGTCCTTCATTTTTCATTTAAATCACCGAAAACGGTACCTTTTAAAAAAAGAAAGTTCATATCTCGAAAACACCATTTCCTACTTTGAGAAAACTTAAAAAACCAAGTAATGTTTGTATCCTAAACAGTTACTTGTACTCAGATTTTTGCTAAATAGTATTTTTCGAACTAAAGACTGCAATACCTGTAACTATTTTGTCAGCATAATTCTACCAAACAAGTAAACTATCATCCACTTCTGCCTTCCACACCATAAAATAACTAGGAACCACCTAGGTCTTATACGATTGAAAACACTTCATTACTCCGACTTCCACTTTAATCTGCTTGTTGATATTGGGGAATGAAAATTCAAAAAGATTTCAGTATTATCATGAACCCTACTTCCACCCATAGGCACGAAAATCAGCATCACCAATCTATTCAAGTCAAAAACAAGAACTTGCCCTAACAGATCAGAAACTTCTGCTACGCTTGGCCTTGAACTCAAACATCGTGTAAAGTGCCAACGCCTATAAACAGAACTTGCGTAAAATGTGTTTTAGTGAAAGCTTAAGCCTTACATTTGTTTATCTGAGTTTTTTTTAATTACATATACCTATATTAAATGCAATCAACCAAACTGTTCACATGAACGAGAAAGTTGCGTGCAACCTAGTAGTGTACTTTATTTTATTTGTTTTGGTTCGCCCATATTTCTCCACAACCTCAACTCCCAGTGGAAAACAGTGTGAATAAATTAATTTTGCGCACGAAAACTGTAAAATAAAAACTCATACCAAGGTTTGCTGCCAGTGTTCACAAACAAACTCACCCTTGCCGAATATATCCCCAGGTCGTGAAGAAAAAAACTCGAAATATTACAAATCTTCTATTAAGGATTCATCTACATCGTATAGCTTCTCGTCCTAACGTCAATATATATAAAAGTTCTTATTACGTCACAAGGCGCGCCTCACTTACATAATAGAACTGATTGTTAGTGAACTAAGTGGGGTTTTATGCCAATTAAAATGACGTGTAAAAATTGCGTGCCATCTCCGGAGAATAAACAATAAAAAAAAGTCGTTTCTAATGATGGCATTGGAAGGGAGAGGCAAAATCGACTGGCAGGAGAACCAAATCGAATTTGAATTACTGCCCAAACTGTGAAAAGGTGTGTTCAATGAAGTCAACTAATTGGGACACAGCTTCAAGTTACCTTCGCTTTCGTTAATGGCTCCTTTTAAATGCCCACCATTTGAAAGGAGCCATTAACGAAAGCGTATTCGTTTTTTTATTGAAGATATAGGTATTGTGCATGAACCGCGATCTTCTTTTCCATCCCCATTCCTTTGTATTGGTGGAATGCCAGTCTCTTACTTCGTAAATAGCTGAGAAAAAAATGTTCAAGAGCGACCATTTATAAAATGTTTGGTTATGCTCCAAGTGCTGTGTCACTAGTGCATTTGAAAGTTGAAATGCAAACAAACCTCCACCGAAAGCAGAAACAGCTTTCACACTTGCAATCGGTACTTTGACTGACACAAAGTCCATTTTTAAATTTTGCTTGGCACACCATGAAGCATTCCTTTCATCTCTCTATTTGAAAACATTCACTTCTGATAGCACTAACTTTCTCAAATCTTTCATTCACAGATATATGAAAAATGATCCCATCAACAGCTGCAGCAGTATCAGCTCCTCCGCTTAGGGCATGAACGTTTATTAACGGAACGTAAGACGAGGAGCAATCAAAGGAGAACCATCACCATACATAACCGTCAAGCGACACCGACTATGTCCTCATATCTAATGAATTTCACAGAGAACATCCTGCTCGACTACGCGGCATACAATTTAACAAATGCCACCAGCACATCGTACACACTGCTGTCGACGGCGGATACGGTAAATGGCAATGCAGTTTCAGCACCAGCACCGCCGCCGCCGGCAGCTCAGGCAATGGGACAGATACAAATAGCACTGTATGCCATCATCTTTATGCTCGCCATTGTCGGTAATATTCTCGTCATTTTGACACTAGTGCAGAACCGGCGTATGCGTACGATAACGAACCTATTTCTACTGAATCTGGCTGTATCTGATTTACTGCTCGGAATGCTGTGCATCCCTTTTACGCTGGTCGGAGCCATGCTAAGGAACTTCATCTTTGGCGAATTCATGTGCAAAATATTGCCATATTTGCAAGGTAAGTGCGTGCATAGACAGTTTAGGCTATGGTTGAAGATTGATTAAATGCCTTCTGGTTACTGGACGTGCAACAAATGGGATAGCATTCCCTTAAGCTTCTTGTATGCTTTTGAGTGTAAACTGGCAACGTGCCTCTGAAATGGAATTTCTCTTTTTCAAAAGGCCAGGCCGGCGATATATACGCGTAAGTTTGGCTATTTGCCTTTGCATGATGTATAGTTAGGTCTATAGAATGGAAAACGCAACTTTGGCCTTCATTGGCCATAAAATCGTGGATAGCTCAATGGATGTAGGTACTCACATATGAGTTCTTCCATCTGATATTCAGATGCACTTCAATTGCAATAATAACCCCTGGGAGTTTGGCAACTTTTGAGGACAAGGAGCATTATTTTTGCAATGGCCCACATTTTGCTCTTCTTTTGCAAATGATAACAGGAAAGTCATGTTTCATCAGTAGAGTATGTAGAAAAAAATGTCTGTGATTGTAAACTGGGTTCCTTTACACACAAGAACATAATATTTATAATTACAGGCTCTTGCGTTTCCAGTGCAAAATTTCAAAAATGATCATCACACTGTAACAGTATGTAGCAGATCTTAAAAAAGTGAATAAGTCATCCAAATTTTGCTGCAAATGCAAAATGAAAACAATCAAAATTGTGTCCATTTTGACTACAATATGAAGGGTGTTTACATTCGTTAAGAGTCCTTTTGAAATCAGTCCAATTAAGCATAATCATTGTTTCTGTTTGTGCAAACAACTCACAGCGCTCTGCCGTAACATTTATCGATTGACCTTGAGCCTTATGTTGCTGCAAAGCACCATGTTTGCCTTAACGAAGAATGATTAGATGATTGGAATTAAAATAAGGCAGATAATAAAAAAAGCGAAACGAGCCGTCACTCAAATTTCATTCACCATTAAAAAAGGAGGACGGCAACGCTCGAGAAAATATATATAAAACACTTACATTCGTTTTATGTTTCATATCCAAAGCTACAAAAATATGGGATGACTTTTTCCAAATATTAGACCCAATCTCAGCTTCGAGATAAAATCAGAATTTTATTTTTAGTCAAAATAAAAAATGGAGCTTAGGATTTTTTTTGGGAACGTCTTCAAGTATTTTATAAAAATGAATATCTAATATTAGGTAAGCCCATCAAATTATGTTGGTCTAACAATTTAAGAAAAAAAAAAACTTTCTTACGACGAAGAGTGGCTTTTACGATTTTTAAAAATACTGTGCAGTGTTATCACCTTTTGTCTGTTTGTATGCGGATTTGAAGACGCATCACGTTAAAATTACTCAACCAATCTGTATGGCAAACATATAGGCCTTGTAATTGAGAAGCTTTAAGTTTGTTATTCAACGCAATCGTCCAACTTAATTGGATACACCCACAATGATTAAGTATTAAGAAGAGGACCTACCTCCTATGGCCATACATGCAAAATTTAGAGTTTTTTGCGTGTAAGCTTTCCAGGTGTCTGTCACTGGGAAATGGTTGTCCATGAACTGTTGGTAATCGTTGTAAGGATAAGGACTCAACTCTTTCGATTGAATATGCATTACCTGTATTATTAATGAAACCCTATAAAGGGTTTTTCTACAAGGACGGTTTGCTATTGAAATTAAATTAAATAACCTCTGTGTGTGGTATAAACGAAATTTGAATTTTTTTTACCTGAAAGACCCATGTTTGTCATTTATGTTACATATAACATTGTTCAAATGTTTGCTACTTACGGTAGCATGGATAGTGGTAGTCCAATTTACGTGTAATGACTCTGACACATCGATGCGGCTGAAATTGAGCGATGGGATTAGTTATATCCGCTGTATTGAGCATCAGTCGATTGCGGCTTACTGCCATAGTCCATCAACTCTATAGGAAACATCACAAGGAAAAGTCGAGCACGTCACCTCTGTGAGAGATAGCCATATTCAAATCGTGAAGTGAAATGTTCAACGTTCATTCAGAATGTTGAATGTGGCGTCTGCTGTGTTGCACGTAGCCCCGTTCTGCCTGAACCACATGTCGTATCCCCGCATATCGTTCAATTTCGGCCAAGGGAAATCGATTAGCATCATCGTTCTGTAGCACTCGCCGGTGAGGGATACGGCCTCATCGTCAATTAAAAAAAAAAAAAAATCACGAACCAATAACGCCACCGCCGGTCCAAAATCCGCACTAATCAGTCATTTTTGTGAATACTTTGCCATCCGTTGAACCTCGTGTGGGTTCGTGTCATCCCATTTAGAACAATTTTGCTTGTCAGCCATTTATCGAAAAATTAAAAAATATATTTTTCAGCCAATTTTTGTGGTGCTTTGTCTATGGTCATCAACTTTGAGTCATTCGGATCTTGTTCGGGTTAAGGCCCAAGACCTGGGCCCTATTTCACCAACCACTTTTCACTTTGCATTTTGCAATTTTTCACTTTATCTTTGCAAATTTCGTTTCACCAAACGCAAATTTTTTATAGTGCAAAGCATGTTTTTGCAAATTGCAAAGTTTTGTCAATTTGCAAATAATTCGTCGATTTCGTTTCACCAAACAAATTAGATTTGCACTTTACATTTAAGATCGTGAAAAGTTAGTCAATAATATACAAAGAAAAAAAAATCATTTGCAGTTGAGCTTATGTTGTGAACAGTTGGTGATATAAATAAAAAAATATATAATGAACCGTTTCGAAGCACTCTTTGAAGACGAAGAGGATACAAATAATGTGCAAAGGGTTGAAAAATTAAGCAAACATTTTGAAATTGGAGATCATTTTTCAACCCTGGAAAGCTTTCGTTTAACGAAGACGAGTATTGAACGTATTTTGTCAACAATTGGACATAGGCTAAGGTTTGACAGCGAACGAAATAATTGCTTAAGTCCTTGCAACAGATTCTATGCACACTATGTTGGATTGGAAATGGAGGGCAATAACATGGAGTCGCTGCTAGGCACGGAATAAGTAAAGCTACAGTCTGCAGAGTAGTATAACGAGTTTCGGACGCAATAATCGAGGAATTGCTTGCAACCACCATTTGCTGGCCAAAAAATACTTCCGAAATAGGTACCCAATTTTTTGCTCAAGGTGGATTCCTTTGTGTAGCTGGATGATTCACCCAGGGAAAATGAAGAACAGTTTATTAATAGACATGGGAAGCAGGCATTGATTGCAATGATGGTATTAAGGAATTCCCGTTTGGCTGCGAATTTCAATGCAGGATATCGACTATTTCCAAATGAAGTACTTTTAGGAGACAGCGCTTATTCTTTAATTGTTGATAACACAACTAAGAACATTCCAATGGAACAGCGTTTTAACCGAGCTCATAAAAAGACTAGGCGAATCATTGAAAATAGTTTTGGTATGTGAAATGTACGAGTTTCTTTCATTCTCAGACATTTAATTTTTTTAGGAATATTGAAGGAAAAGGAAAGATATGAAAGAAAAAGACAATAAAACTTGCTCTTTATTACGCGATGGGTACAATTAAATATACAAACATACATGCGTATGTTTTTCACTTTGCAAATTTGCAAAACACGTTCGCTTTATAATTGGTGAAACACTTATACTTTTCACTTTGCAAAAAAGTCTGAAAAAGTGCAAAATGTACTTGTACTTTGCAGGAATTATTTTTGTTTGCAAAATTGCATAGTGCAACATGAAAAGGGGTTGGCGAAATAGGGCCCTGACGCACAATTCACCAAGTTGGAGTCTGCGCAAGACCGACTTCTTGTGCACGGCGACGAATGGACTGGTTTGGGCTCTCCTGTGCACTTTCACGGACTGCGGCAATCTTCTCGATCGATCTGGCGTTGTTTGACTCACGGGTGTTGGCCGACTGTTTACCGAACCGGTTGTCTCGAATTTGGCCACCAAAATTGCTGGAGAGTCGACTTTGAAGCGCCACCACGTCTGCCCTGACGAACACTCATTTTGGATATAAAGTTGGGGGTGCTGCTCAATCGTGTAACTTGCCATACTGATTTGGCATCAGTGACTAAATAGTAAAGACCAGATTAGACTGACGTTGCCAAAACACCATGGCCGCCACAGGCTGGCAGCATCTACCCGTCCGAATTGGAAAACTCTTTATTACTATGATTAGCCAGTGTTTATAGGCTTAGCATTATATAAACGCAAAACCAGTTAAGTGATTGCATACTTTGCAATCACAGCGACTGTGAAAATCACGTATGCAAGTATGAAAGGCTTGGTTTTTTTTTTTCGAATCACTTGACCAAATTGGGGTTTTAATTAAATCCGCCATATGGTTTCGAAAATATCAGGATTACATTTTCCGCACCCAAAATGGGAAATTGATTGGAAATCGTTGTAATTATAAAATTTGGACATTAATCTTTGTTCATTGACGAAAATCATGAACATAAACAAATTGTCAACCTCATTAAATTCAAATTGTCGACATTCCATTTAACTTTCTTTTCATTTTTTATTTCTTTCTGTTCTGCTTATCCGCTTGTAGCATGTTCTGTGTCTATTTCCGCTTGGACATTGGTGGCAATTTCCTGTGAACGGTATTACGCCATTTGCCATCCGTTGCGGTCGCGAACGTGGCAGACTCTGAAGCACGCCTACAAGCTAATTGCGCTGATATGGATTTGCAGCTTAATGTTTATGTTACCAATCGCCGTGCTGAGCAAACTGATTCCCATCGGGAAGGGTGAGTATACATGTAAATCACTTAAAATTTACGCAATCAATCAATAATAATTGTTTTTTTCTCTGTTTAAACACATTCGACAAGAGATACTGGGAGAGTGTAGTCTGTCAATAAAAGTGTATTCTGTCACATGGCAGCGGCGGGGTATGTGGGGTGAAAGATAAATTCATTAGGTGTACCCGAGAGCCATCCATCCGGGACACGTCTGTTTGTTAAACAGGATAAGGAAGGGATAGAAGTGCTTACACAACACATACCTATATATTATAAAAGAATCCTCTTTTCAGAGACGGACAGTTCTAATCAATTTTGTACGCTCTGTACGTGATTCTATAAAAATACAACGCAAAGGTGAACGTGCAAATAGCTCGATAGAACTAAGGAGTGGTGACATTGGTATTGGGAAAACCTATTTTTATCGTTGTGCGTTCAATTGCTTTTGAAATGTGTCATTTGGTATTCACTTCGGTTTTTTTAGAAGGGGAAAAACTATTTTCGGATAAGTAGCCTGTAATTTAATGGAGATAAGTGGGCACTGATAGTATCAGCAGCTAAGCAGTGGGTGGGTAAAAAACTGTCCAAAATGTTGTATTTATCGCGCACCAACAGCTCTACATCTAATCCTAATCACCCATCACCAGACGCTGGGCAATTACAATTAAATATCGCTGTAACGTAGCACATTGGGGTATCGCTATCTATGTTGTTGGTGTATCAAAATAGGGTGCGGGAGGAGTCCTTTCCGGCATGCGTAATAATGATAGGTCCTTACACAGAATTGGTTTACTCTCCCAGCACGATAACGGCAGGAATCAGGAAAACGGTTATTGCTCTAATAGCTCTTAGAGCTTAAATTACAATTTTTGATGCATACAATTTTGTCCTTCATTACATTGTTCATGTAATAATTTAGTCGTAGCATTCAGAGCTGCGTTGGGTGATAGCATTTTGTTAGGTCGTCTTCATAGTAAACTACCTCTGGTTATTAACTTTTGAAGTGTAAATTACCAAATTCTGTTTGAAAAGGTACAGCGCAAAATTGACGTGGAACTTCAACAGACATAGATATGAGAAAAATGAAAACAATTGATATAGAGACGATGAATTAAAAATGTTCCGTAGTAAACAAATTTTTCTTGCGAAACTTTGCAAAAGAAAACAACTTTTGGGCATTACATTGACCTCCTTACAATAAAACGAAAGCAACAGAAAAAATGGCTAGTCCCTTGATAAAACGAGTAAAACTCAGAACAAATTGATGATATTAGTGCTTTCTAACAACAAAAGAACAGCCATTCTGCCCATGGACTTACCTGCGTAGGTAGCCTGACGAAAGACATCTCATTATATTAATTAGGCCACCATTCTACCGGAACAAAAAGTCCCAAGCGAAAGGACGTTTCATTAATCTTCATCTAAAGTAATTTTTTTACAGCAGTAATCGAATTTATGTAGAAATGTAGTACCCTTGACCACAATGACAAAAAGAAACACATAAATAAAGGACAAATGAAAATCCTTCGTGAGTGTCAAACGTCAATACAGGATAACCAGAACCACACTTCTTCCACGGGAATAGAAAATGATTAATTGCATAGGTCGAGTATTCTTCGCTGGCACTGGAGTCCTTTGGCGGACTTGGAGCAACTGAATAATGAATAATTTTCTGATGGTTTTTTTCTCAAATGATTGATTCAATCCAGGAGGTAAATTGAATGCCTTAACATCACACGACACAGTTGCAAATGCGAACTTATTACGTAAATTCTCCATACGGTTGATGCACATCAACTTCAATAATTTAACAAGCAAAACAAAAACGAAAGATCATTAAATTTCCATATTCTTCGTATATATGAATAAACAATAGTTTGCTTAAATAAGCGGAAAATTAAAAACGAAAGAGAACTGAAAGATTCCACCGGCAGAGTGTCATTCGATTTGCTGTCCCTGTGGTGGAAACAAGGACAATTTTGGAGTTGTGTCACTCCTCTTGATTTGGTAGTTGTTCTTTTTAGTTTATATTTTTTCCAATTTATTCCCCTGTCATGTGTTATTTGGGAGTAATGCCAGTTTTTGACAGTTGGACAGCTTCAGGATCTATTCCGTTGTATTTAGCAGAGATATCCAATTTATTTTTTAATTTGTAGGTGTTGGTCTTTGGAATAACTGCCAAAACTTCTCTCAATAATTGAAGAAAATAAGCATGGATTTTTCTACGTTCACTTCACTTCATTCAATTTTCCATTTAAATCAATAAATCTTAATAGACCGAAAAAAGCTTGAAACTGTATTTCGCGAGTATTTCAAGCTATTTACCCATGTACATCCAGAGTCTTAGCTACAATATTTTCAAAACAGATTTTACTTGCTGAAGGCCGACAAAAAGGCGAAAACTATTATTTTCGACATTGCCTGTGCTTTGGTGGCTGTCTCAACGAATGGAAACAACAACTTCCAGAATGTCCCAAGCATAAACTTACTATTAAATAGACTGCCAGCTTTCCTACGTCTCCCCAATTTACCCCGCAGATTTTTTTCAATATAAGCCCCTCCCACCGCTCGCTATTTTACTGTCTGTGAATACGTGTGAAGCAGCAACAAAAATACAAATCTAAATGGCGGGAGTTGTAATATCCTGCTGACACTCAGCAGTGTTCCTACATTGTGGTATCTCTACCTTTTTGTGGGAATTTAAATTTTCCGTAAAATTTCCGTGCGTAAAAGGAAAAACATCAAAATTGTGTGATTATCAACAATCTGACAAGAAAACATTCAAACTACATATCACCGTGAATGTGAACGAACTAAATAGACAAGACAAAGGAGATTTGCCTTTAGCAACAAATTCCAGTACCAAAAATAATGATTATAACTGCGATTTTTATACTGAAGATTAATTCAATGTTATTTTCTTTCCGAACAATACAAATTTTACTTTTCAAAGCATGTTTTTTTCATAAAAAAATTGAAGTAATTTGAGTTTAGTGAAAAGGGAAAAATGAACACGCTTCGTGGGATAAATAAAGAGAGAGTGCTAGGAACACTGACTGAGATTTAGTGTATTTCGTGAGTTGCTGTCAGCTGATGGATGCGTTCTGAGAGTTTAAATTCGTTGTTTTATTGCACCACTATAACATTTGTTTTCTATTCTACAAAATTTAAAATAGCGAATGTAATCAACATAAATAAATAAAGGAATAAGTGTGAAAAATTCATTCCTTGAAATACAAGAAGATGTTTTTGTTCCTACAATTAACGTGTCTGTTTTCGTTTGTTTGAAAAATATAATTGCTTAACTATTAAGGTGAAAACTTTGTTTTTAAAAGTTTTATCCAAATCGAAAAGGGGGTTTTCGAGATATGAGAAGCTTGTAAAATTTGCGTTGCAATAATTTTGAAAATATCGAGTTTACTCAAAGGTTGCCATTTTTTTCGAAATCATTGGGCGGCTTGAGGGGCTGAAGCCCACCCCGAAAATCTAAACAAAGAACTAAAACTTTTTTAGGTCTCATTTCTGCAATCGACCGCACAAAAGATGTTCTGAATTCCCTTAAGAACATCAGAGAAAATGCCGACGATTTTTTCCGAAAGGTTTTTCAATCCGTATCCCAACTTGCCGAGGACGTATTTGAAGTTGAATTGAGCGCTACACGAACTTCATCGGAACAAACAACGCGTTCTAATCCAGAAACCTCTTCTACTGAATCATATTTTTTTTGTCCATACTGATTTTTTGCATAGATTATTTGATACAAAATCTTACGGACAGATTCATGGTCAACGAAGACGTTCTACCGTCGGTTCAAGATCTTCTCCCAGGTTTTGCTAACATGTTACTTTCATAATGCAATATCGTTGTCAGCTGTGAAAGCTGAGTACATTCTTTGGTGCCAAAAAATGTTGTCGAGTGATCCTTTTACCGAAGTTTTCAAATTGCTTGATATATGTCACAAGACTTACTTTAGAGATATAAAATGTTTGGTTATGGTTTTCGCCACGCTTCCAGTGACCACAACAGTGTTGAAAGAACCATTTCAACTATGAAAAGGATTAAAACAGTGTTCCAAAGCATTATGGGGAATACAAGATAAAGCTCACTTGCTATGATATCTGTTCATTCAGACATTAATGTGGATCCAGATAAGGTGATTGATCTCAGGTCAACAAAAAAAATCAAGACGTCTTCTGCTTTGAAAAAATGTGTGTAAACAAATAATTTACGTATGCACGTTTAAGTACTTACGATTTAACATTAATAAAAATCAATGAATTTTAATAGGCATATAAAGTTTTTTTTTAAGAATACCTCGTAAGATTTGGAAGCAAGCCCCCCGGAAACAAAATTCTGGATAGGGCACTGTTGGGAGGTTTGGTTAGTAACCGGGCGAACGTTCGCAGAAATAAGTGTCCCGTCCCGGAAGTGTAAAGCCCACAAAATCCAAATCCGAATTTTAAAACAAATCAGACCTCAGGAGCTGACGGACAGACTGACCGACAGTTTTTTTGATTTCCTCTATTATCAAAATGTCATATCGAGTTCGAAATTTTGTACGAAAACCATATTTTTTTCTTACTACGTATTCGAGAAAGTGAAAAATCGTTTGGTTTACATAGGTACCTAAATTTTAATCAAATAGGAAAGAAAATATTTCAAGTAGCAAATTGGTTGTAAAAATATTAATTTGACCAAGATCTGTCTTTTTCGGTAGATGGACTGATAAAGTTTAATCGGTGAAATCCGTAAGTGAATCTATGCCAAAAAGAACATTTTTTAGCTCAGGAATCCATTCAGGAAATGTCTGGGCTACCGATAGAGGCAGAGGTAGGACCTTAATTAAAATATATCTAAGATTGGGTAACAATTTTGATAGGTGAAACTATTTTCTACATAGTTTCGATCATATTAGCTACTGAAATCGAACTGTGGGAGTAGTTGGACTAATAAAGGAGGGGTTACGATTGCAGAAAATAAAATTACCATTGTGAAGCTCTGAAAAATATCAACTCGCTTGTAACAATGTTTTTCATGTGATTTCCTCTGATGTCATTTCCTGCGTTTGTTTTATTAATTCCTATTCAGATAATGAGCATTCAAATAACGTAACCTTATGTTATTACTCACGTGAGTAATACTCATGACCCACTTCCTCCTCCAAATGTTCAAATATCAGCCTAATTGTCCATGATAAACGGAGCTAATGGCCACACAATTTTGCATTTCAAATCAACATGTTATAAATCCCCGAAATACATAATTATTCCTATCAACTATGACTTAAATGGCCCACACTTAACAGAATTCTTATCCTCGAATTCAATAATTTATTACCCGCCCTTTGTGGTAATGAAACGTAATAAAACCCCGTCTTGTATGGCGATAAAAAATTATCTCACATCAACATCAGATACAGAGATCACACCCCAAAATCTTTTCTCCCCACATACTTTATACATTATTAAATACAAGAAATTATTATATTCTTTTTTATTACACATTTACTTGCAGGCCACCACAAATGTCGTGACTATTGGCCACCCAGCATGAAGACCTACGAAAAGGCCTACAATATTTTTCTGGATATTATCTTATTAATAATCCCAGTTGTGGTGCTTACAGCAACCTACACGCTCATATCAAGGACGCTCTGGCATGGAATGCGCGCCGAGAAAGTGGCGAAAAGTACACAATCAAGTAAGTTACGTATTTTACTTCTGTTCTATTATTCACGGGATGGTTGCTCTCATTTATTTGGTTATGTTGCGGCTTTTTGCATACCATGCCTCGGTTAACTTTCAGATGGATTTAGTATCCTCCCGCGATGTTTATTTATTTGCAAAGTTTATTTTTGCTTGCGGCTTGTGTGCGTGTAACGAACAACACTGCTTGGCAGTTCGAAATAAATTAAAATCCTTATCCCTTCGCGATTGTGTAATTCAATTTTGTTGCGCGGAAACTTTTCGCATCAAATCGAGAAAAATCACGCATAATTTAGCTAAATTATAAGTTTGTTGTCATCTGCAATGAAAAGGGATACTCATAGGAGTCAATATGAATAGTACTAATAGGAGTGGTGATGGGGAAGTGAATACAGTCATTGATAGTAACCCGGGTGGCGCAACCCCTCCTGGGGGACAACAATATACTCGCCCACCCAATCATGAACAAAAACGAATAATATCAGGGTTTTTTTCTTGGAGTACAAATGACCGGGATTGGTCGGAATTTGGAATTCCCTTTTCAAAAAAAAAATATAATCCCATAACCGCAAATAATTTGTTTGTGTATATCACACAAGGCAGCTCAACAATTTTTTATGCATTAAAATATATTTCGAAATAAGTTTTCCTGTCACACAAGGATATATGCTCAACTTTGATGGCATTCTTTGCGAAAAAGATGATGAGGTCGATTTATATGGAAATATGAAACGTCTCTTTGATGGCCTGGTATAAGTACTCGTACCTCGATACAATTTCTTGGGAAAAAAATTCATGCAGTAACTGTCATGACAATTAATCACAAAGCCGTACTTATCACTAGGAGACATGTTCAATGCATTTCACTTATATTGTATCTCCCATGTGTGGACCGACACATGCCATTAAAAACAACTGGTGTAATTGAATGGGCGGTCGAAAAGGAAATACTCACGTGGAGAAAAATATCCGCTTATTGTTTGCGCATACAAAAAAATGGCAGAGTGGGTCTTGTTTTTCTTTTAAATTGCCAGAAAAGGATTGAACATAATATTCCAAAGTTATTGAACTTTAGGCTATCAAAGCATGGATTAGAATTTCATTTAAATGACTGTTCTTGTCCGGAAAAAAATACACCATATTCTCCAAATTCAATGTTTGTATTTAGGATCTATTTTTTGCTGGTTGGGTAGTTGAACGGACACACACCAGACCCATAGAACAGCATGCCAAATATTTCGGAGTCAGTAAACCAGTTAGGGGATGCGAGAACCACCATAATTATCCAGTGGGAGTTGTAGATCTGTGGCACAGTAGCGAGAACAATGAAATGCGAACGACGCAGTTCGACTAGAAGTTCACATCAGAAGTGAAAATATGTATATGTTTATACATACATAATTTGTTTGAGCAGCGGCTGGTTCTGACAATGAAACAGTAAAACGGTTGGGGCCAGGGCTGCTGTTTCATAATTTCGTTGTCGAGTAAAAATAGAACTATTTTGGGGAGCACAGAACAAAAATAAGAAATTTATTTTAAGCTAAGGGTTTTATAATAGGGACTGGTTCGATGTTGGCAGCAATGTTGTTATTCAGTCAGCAAATCACCAATTAACCCGATTGAGCAGCACGGCCAAATGATAAAAGTCTATTCACAAAATTATTGTTCGTCAGTGGAAATGTTGCTCCTATTTTACGGCAAACGCGGTGGCACCTCAAAGTCGGCTCTCCCAAGGTTGTTGGCCACATCCGATACAACCGTTTAGGTAAAAATTGACAAGCCACGGCAGTGATTTGAACGGAATTCAAATGTCTGAACGATTTTATACTTTTGGCAACCTCATTAAATTCAGAACACTTACTCTCTTGCACGGTTTCATGATGATACAACACCACCTTGCCACCTCACAAAGTACAGTACAAGTATATTGATAAGGCCCGGATCCAATTGCTTGCAATCTAATGTCGTTTTCCATTGGGGCCACCAAAAATCTTTTTCAGATCTCGGATTTTATGCGGCTCATGGAACATGCAACGAAATTGATCTGCTTTTGTGAATGGATTAGTGCGTTATTTGACAACAATATCAGCTGCTCAAATTGCATTTGTTTTTGGTAAAATCAACCAAGGAAATCGGTTTGAAAAATGTTTCCTCTGTTGTAGATACAAATGGAGTAGTTTCGGTGATTCGTAGTTTTCAGATGATGAGGAAGACAATGAAGATAATAATTCCTCCAAAACTATGTACATTGCTGTTTATATATTTCTTTATTTTGGTTTTCATGGAACTTTGCACATTTGTTTTAAAACAAACGTCTTTAAATGACGTAAAACAGCTGTGTTGTATTTGTGGTAGTATGTGTAAATTTGAAAAAATATCGAGATCTGCAAAAAGTGATCCGAATCAAAAAAAATATTGATTTTTTTTCCCAATGGAATGCGAAAAGTGATTTAGATCAAAAAAAATATTGATTTTTTGTCCCAATGGAAAACGACATAAGAGTGCATTCTTCGTCCACGCCACACTCATGTGGAATTCATTACCCTTTGCAAGGAGAACCACAAACTCAAGCACATTGAAAAATAAACTATTTGAACACATGGCCAGTGATCAGCGTTGCCGAAGTACTCCCATAGGAGTATTGTACTACTTTCAACACCTCCGTACTCCTCCTTTTACATTCGTACTCCTATTTTTTTTAAAGTCCTACAATATCTTACAATTGTGATTTGTAAGATATTGTAGGATTTTCAAAATGTTTGCAAATTGTTTGCCATATGTGTAATACTAGCAGTTACCCGCGACTTCGTCCGCGTGGGACTTTATTAAAATGTACTTTTTTAGAAAAATTGTTACTTTAATTGTTTTTGTTTTTAAAGGATTTCTTTGTAGACAATGTTTTTTTTTGTTTTTTTATTGGGCGGCAGTAATATCCCCAGACTTCAGGGTGAAGTTCACGAGAGCAAGCTACGTAAAACTGACCGTGCGTAAAGCAATCTTCCCTTAAATCTATACCAGCGTATTTCAATGATTGGCCCTGAGATTTATTGATCGTCATGTGGAAGCACACTTTGAGTGGAAATTGTAATCTCTTAAAGTTAACCTCCCCTTATTAGGTATCAGAGGAATGCGCGGCACGAATACGTTTTCCCCTTGAGCAACCCCGGTCAATATAATAGCTTCGATTAAATTTCTATATAGTTTTGATTTGCAGTCTAGTGCGATTAGTTTTGGTGGTTTAAAGTTCCGAAGGTGCATTACGGGTGTGCCCTTCCGAAGAGTTAGTCTATAGTATGGAATAGGTACCCGATGGTTTAAGGGAATTTAAAAACTCTACGGGATAGTTAACGGCTTCATCAACATTGCAAATAGTGTCTATCTAATAGAACGCACTAAAAATTAATTAAATAGGTAGATATCTCATCAAAGACAAAAAAAAATTAAAAGCAAATTCAAATTTAAAGTAAAATAAATTGAAATTCAAATCAAATTTGATTTAACCTAGTAAACCGAACTACAAAAAAGCTAAAAACAATTAAACGAATGATTTTTTTGGATCAAATTAAATGCAAACGTTTCGCAGAACAAAAAGGAATTACGAAGCATACACCAAACAGAATGAGGTCGATCGCACAAATGACACTTGGTATTATAAAACCAAGCAACTTATTATTTACAATACAAAAATAACACATCAATACCTTTACATTTTGTTTGCAATTAGTTTGAAATAGAAATATATTAAGGTATTAATTCGAAAATGAAAAATCGCCAAAAATCGCATGTTTTTGGGTATGTCGCCAAACTGATGTTCGAGTCGCCAAACGCGATTTGAAATCGCCCATTTGGCGATAAATCGCCACATCTGACAGCCCTGTACGCTACATATCCATTCCATATTCCATATCCATACCATACACCATAGGCGTTTTTCCTTTTTAGTTCAGAGCACAACATGAACTGTTAACCAACAAGTTCGTGTTTCTTTTTTAGCTCAGATACATCAGAGCTCAGTTTTGTGTTTCTTTTTTCGATCTGAGCATAATCAGAGCGCGCTCGATGAGCTCAGAATAAATTGACTAAGCAGGCTGAGTAAAAAGCTGAATACACACTACAGTCACATTTGACAGAAAAAAAAGAGGATAAACAAAATAATTGAAATGGTGGCCGACCTTTGTTGTTCTGGAACTGAAGGTTAACCAATTTAATAAATTACAATTAATAAATATTTAAATTATTCATATATTTATTAAAAATGATAGCTATTTGCTCAAGTGTGTTTCATAAATACATCAGAACGATCTGAGTACGCTCGGCTCAGAGCGCGCTCATAATGCTCGAGCTCGGTTCAGAGCTCAGCTCTGAACTAAAAAAGAAAAACGCGTAATATTAACCATTGACAAACCGAACGCACTGTATGTGTATAAATCATTCATAATGATTTCTATGAGTATGATATACGCAACCCACTCACCCCCCAAGCATAGCTGGCAATCGAGAAATCAATCTTAATTTCTTGTTGATTAAACGATTTAATTTTTTAATTTTAATTTTTTCTAGCTCATCCTCTTGAAAAAACAGAAAGATAAATAATGGCTTAGAATACTCGGGGAAGTATTGGCTAAAGAGCATTTTAACCTTTCCGAATTGACCAAGCTATGTGAAAGTAATAGCAGGTTGAGTGAATTAACGTTAAAATAAAAAAGTTTTCAACCTCTTTTTCAACCTTTATAAAGCGAATTTTGAATAAAAAGTCGAAAAATGTATTCGATGACTTTTTATTTTCTATAAACATACATAATTTCAAGTTTGTACCACAAACGGTTCGTGAGTAACAGAAAAACCTCTCTAGAAAGGACAGGGAGGGTCGTATCGAAAAATGCGAAAAGTGCGCGTCTATACACAGCTAGTGGAACATTTCCTGAAAGTTTCATGAACATACATTTAGCGGTTTGGCCTGTACGATGTGTGTCAGCTCAATCACGCTACTCTTTTATGTATAGAGATGAATCAAAATACCTTACTTTTTGCAAGGCCACTTGTATTTAATGTAGGTATTTAATACATATCTTCTGATTCAATATGTTCCTAAAATATCAAAAATAATATTAAAGCTATCTGCCTTGAGACAGATTTTGAGATTTTTACTAACTAAGAATTAATAATTTATTTATTTATGTTTGGTTTTTTTTACATGAATTTTTTTATAATTTTTGTTTAAATAAAAATAAAAATAAAAACGTCTGTACTCCTATTTTGTTCAAATACTCCTCTTTTCTGGCTAGAGTACGACCTAATAATATTTCTCTCCGGCAACGTAGGCGTTGTTTTGCAATTTACTAGGAAGAGAAATATCACGGCAAGTGAAAGTAGTTCAATCCGAAACTCAAAATAGGAGTACTATTTGGGGCGTTGGTGAGTACCGGAGTACGGCAGCCGAAAAGGGATTACAATACTCCTATTGTAGTACTTTTTGCAGCACTGTTGGGTGCGCATATATTACTTTCCTGCTGATGGTAAAAAAAAAAATACAATGTCGTTCTGTGAACAATCGAGTATCATGTCCTTTTATCTCATCCAATATATCATGCTTCGTCAAATTGGGATTAACGTAGCTCTTTCTTCCTTGAAATGAGATTTATCCCAATTATTATTATGATTTGATTGTGATTTATTTTCTCTGTCAAAGAAGGTCCTCAAATTGTATGTAAACATAAAACAATTGATAAAGCTAACCAACCGATTTATAAGACCGCAATCCTAAGCTCATGATCTTTAGAAACATATTCCCCAAATCTCTCCCAATACTTTTCTCTAATGAAATTTCTTCATTTATTTGCAACAGCGGACAATTTAATGGAAGTCTTCATCAACAAGAACGGCTCCCCAAGCAATCGTAGTTTCGTCTCATACCGGGCGAGTTCTCGTGATAACCTTGCACACTATACGCAATATAGCAATAATTTCCTACAAGCGCCGGTCACTTTTAAGGAGTTCTCCTACTCGACTCGAAGAAAACACGGCCTGCGGAGGTACATATCCATAAATATAAAGCAAAATCCATTTTATTTTTTCCAGTCACACATAATCTTTCACTATGAAGCTGACCATTGGATTATTTTGTATCTTTTTGTTATCTTTCCCAGAACGAACATCGAGAAGAGCCTCCAGAATAAAAAACGAGTGATCAAAATGTTATTTATGGTTGTTTTAGAATTTTTCATCTGCTGGACCCCACTGTATGCCATCAATACTCTATCAATGTTCAACCAATCGCTGGTGTATCAAAACCTTGGATATTCCGGAGTGACTTTCTTCCAGCTGTTGGCTTACTCGTCAAGTTGTTGTAATCCGATAACGTACTGCTTCATGAATCGGGGATTCCGAAAAGCATTTTTGAATTTATTTCGGTGCTTCAAAAGATTTCGGTCCCCAAAACGAAAAATCAGCATTGGAGGAGGTGCCACTCAAGAGACTGACCTCGAGATAAGCAAATTGTATTGCCAGAGAATATGTACCGACTCAACGCTGTCATACTGATCAAGGCTTTATGAGGACGAGAGGGAGTGTACACAGTTTTAGATTGCAAACGTACGTAGTTGATAATAACCAAAGTACATGAGTGTACAGCAGTAATTAAACCTTTTCTACGTAATTTTCAATATGTTTCTAAGGTTTATTTATTCGGGCAGGCCAAGCAGTTTTGGGGAAGGGTTTTTGTTGCCGTTTGTCTGATGGGAGATATGGAAAGAGTGCTGAGGAGCGCTCCTTTTGTTAACCGTGTGTTTAGTTTATGGCCCCTTTATCCGTCCGAAAAGTTTAACAAAACATTGTGATTATAATAAAATCAATCGAATACGAAAATCAGCACGACTAACGAGTATAGATTGGAAACTTTCTTTCTGGCTACTCATGCTTTACACGCCCGAGGCTAAATATTTCGTTTTTCATAATGTTGACTATTGAAGGAGCAAGTTAAGTGTGACTCAACCCTGGGCTCAGATTTTGTAAGGCGGAAACCTTGAAACGTTTTTGTGCGCACGAATAATTTGTTCTATGTTATACAAGTAAATCGTTCGCCCTACAGAATGCCGACCATATTTCCAAAAAAAAAATTTAATTTAAAAAACCAAAAACCGGCCATAAAATTGTACATCCCTTCCCAATGGTTGTGAGAAAAATTGAAATTGAAAATTGTTTGTATTTTGTGTTCGAAAGGGTTTTCATTAAAATGTATCACCTAAAAGCAAACAAAATCTTACAACAACCATTAGCAACTCCGCTCTATCCAGCACAATCGAGCAACAAAAGCTCACTCAAAATGTAGGCTATATCGACAACAAACAAAATGTTATCCTAATTTAAATAAATCGAAACTAATCCTACAAATATTTATATAAATATTAAAAGTATGTGTAAGCTTTTTTTTGTAAATTTTAAAGAATTGAAATAAAGAAAACTTTACTATACCGTTAAGCTCTAAATATGTAAAATTTTTTGACAAGATAATAATTTTTTATGAATTTTAATAAAATTAATACATAATATGAATAAGAATTAATTTATGTATAAGAATTGAACGAAGGACATCAAAAGAGAATCGGTGATAGTGAACCTTTAGGGGAAAGCAATTATTATTATATTTGTCTGTAAATTATTAAGAAAATGACCTGTGGTTGTTTGGGCTTTGTTTATCTAGGACAGTCTAAGACCATTTTATGTAAATTTTTCTAATCTCAGTTTGTAAATAAATTTTTATCTAACTGTCTGTTGTTTGCCTTGCAAGTGTCACAAGGCCCAATTGGAATATTTGGAAAAAAAAAATAAGACGAAATATTTAATAAAAATAAAAATAAAACAGACTTCTTTTGACAGAAAATAAATCAAGAGGAAATATTCTATTAAAACTTTATGTCTGAATATATAAATTCATCAAAAAGCTGTTTATTCTTCTTCGTTTGGAATTCTGTTTTCAGTGGGCTGACAAAGTTTGTATTTAAATTCTTGGACCGATTGATACAATAATACATTGAGATTCGCCTTTTTGGGGAATACACAAACTGGACCATCTGCTAAATGGACGAGGAATGGATTTGCAGCTACTAAAAATACATTTTACGAGGGGTAAATAATAGGAAAGTGGACAGTATCATACAAAGTGGAATTTATTCCTGGCAAAGGGTTATAGGCAAAGTTAGTCAAGTCGAAATGTGTAACACGTGGTTGCAAGGGTATATGCCTTGGAATAACCCCTTTGTGGTATAAATTCTGAAATGGTTTACAAAAGTATGATTCGGTGTGGGAGTTATTATACCCTAAACGAAGTGAAGAATTGAACTTAAATAATCCCCGAAACGGAGAGTTTTCAATTGTCTGGATGGGTACAAAGAAAGCCGGATCGATTCATTGAGTGATGCCTTCTCGAAATAACACTTTAGGGGATTTATGTCGGAGCATCTAAAATGCGGAATATATTAAAATGAGCTGTTGTAATTTTAGACTACTAGAAGCTGGCTGAATTTTAGGTTCCACTGGTCGTACCATTAAGTTGTTGGGATTAATGTGAGTAATTATGAGAAAAGTTTATGTAGATGGGGCATCATCATCAAGGCTTGTGTGAGAATATATTGAAGATAGTTATTCGCTTTTAACGGCTTAGCTGAAAGGGGATTACGTAAATCAAACAATTTAGCATCGTTTGAAGCCAGACAAGATATTTGGAGCTGGTACGTGAGGAGTTAATATGTCGAGTGCTATATACCCATGGGTAAGGACATCAATGTTTGTTTTAAAAGTTAAAATACGATAGTCCAGTGGCAATGAGTAGAAAGTTCTTATTTCCACTACAAAATACTGGACAATTAAAAGGGTTATCGGAAACTTGGGTATTCAACCAAAATTCTTATTAGCTATTCCTTCGCTGTTCGAAACTAGCAGAGATGTAGATGGCAAGGGGGGCACAGGCCCCGGGCGGAACTTTCTTGGGGCGGCAACTTGGAGCGGTTAACATTTTTAAATAAAATAACATTCACAAAACGGATTCTTGATTCAGTACAACGAATTTATTTACAAAGTTTACCAGCATTAGCACTGTGTCATAGTAAGTAATCAGATATTCCTTGTGTTGCTTAACAACAAAATCCAATGAACGCTACTCATTAGTATGCAACTATATTTTATCAAAAATTATACACACAATTATGTAACAGTGGACAACATCTGCATCCGAAAATACTCTTTTCTCGCTAGAAGTTGTGTGTGTATGCGTATGTAAGCGATGTATAGCTGGAGACTGGAGTTCATGCGAATAAGTTATTTTGTTTTTGCTTTTGTTAGAGGTGTCTAATATAATTAGTAGTAGTAGATACCATAGAAAGAATAGTGCAAAACTCAAACGCCAACACCAGAGGCAGGATCTTTCAAAAGTCCTTCCAATTACTCGCGTACGCCGACGACATTGACATAATTGGCAGAACGCAGCGTGGTGTAAATGGCGCGTTTGTGAGTATTGAGACTGAGGCGGCGCAGATGGGTTTGGCGGTTAATGAGGGCACGACGAAGTATATGCTGTCAACAAAAAATGACACCCAGCACCGACGGCTCGGAAAGAACGTCACAATAGACAGATATAACTTTGAGGTGACTTTTAGGCTCCGCTATGAACTCAGACAATGACACCAGCGCTGAGATTAAACGTAGAATAACACTTGGCAATCGCTGTTTATTTGGGCTAAGAAGGCAATTGAGTAGCAAAGCCCTCTCTCGAACAACTAAAGTGACCCTTTATAAGACCCTCATCGTCCTAGTCCTGCTATATGGCGCAGAGGCATGGACTCTATCAAAAGCGAATGAAGTAACTCTAGGTTGTTTCGAGAGAAAAATTCTTCGAGTGATTTTTGGTCCCGTCTGCATTGACGATGAATGGAGGAGGAGATTCAACGACGAACTGTACGGGCTGTACAGCGACATCGAAATAGTTAGAAGAGTAAAGGTCCAACGACTGAGGTGGGTGGGTCATGTAGAGCGTATGGACACGAATGCTCGGGCCCGGAAGATCTTCGAATCCAAACCCGAGGAAAGGCGCAGTAGAGGAAGACCGCTACTCAGGTGGCGCACGCAAGTGGAAAGGGACCTTAACCAACTTAACGTGAGAAACTGGAGACAGCTAGCTAGAGATCGCGCTAGCTGAAGGCGCTTGTTGGTTGAAGCCCAGGTCCACCACGGTCTGTAGCGGCACCTTAACCCTAGAAAGCTAATGTTCGTCGATTCGACGACGTCGCATTCTTAATTTTCCTGTCTCTTTTCAACGCGGGCACATAGTAATTTATGCTCAACAACTAACTCAGTCGCCGATGCGTTCTTGCGAAAGACTGTTGTGTCCGCCAGGTAAAAACAGTATTTCTATTTTTATTTATATTTTTAAATGCAATATTGGAATTTGTGGTCAACATCGAATTGACTTTTGCGGATTTTGCGCAAAGAAAAATTTGTTCCTTTATTTTTTTTCTTATCACCTGTTATTATTAATTTTATATTGCTAAAGAAGGAATGTTTTTTTCCAGTTTTTTTTTAAATATTGTGAAGACATGTTCATTTTAGACTGAAAAATGCTGCGTTTATTAAAACACTGCTTAATAATAAAAAAAAAATGAAGAATATACTTAGTAAAATCAAGTTTTTTATTTGGGAATACAATCTTAATGTTTCAGAAAAAAAATAGAACCATATGTATTAAACAAAGCTAAAAAAACATATTTTAGTACAGATCGTCGAATTGACGAATGTTTAGCTTATTAGGGGTAGTCAGCAACATTAGCCTACTAGGGTTAAGTAAGTAAGTAAGATACCATAGAAAAATCATACAGAGACTCGCAACTCGCAATCCTCTTGCCGCTGGCAACCTCAATTTTTTTTTTTTTTTTCAAATTCCGACTTTAAAAATCCTGACATGCGAAAACATACAAAAAATACAAAAATAAATGCTGCCATTGGGAAATATGCTTGAGTTCGGGAATACCACATTTTAACATTACTGAATGCCATTGTTTAGTTATATATTGTAAAAAGACGAATAATTTGATTTGTTTTTTTATTAAAACTATCTACAGGAGATGTTTTATATAAGACCAAACATGGTTATATATTTACCTCATTTCGATATTATTATCATGTCATGTGCACATTTTTCTTAAATAACTGATAAAGTTTTGGTCGACATGTTTTTTTTTTATACAATCATTCTGCATTGATAATTTTTCATAAATATTTTAAGCAAATGATGATGTTATTAATAAACAAGTAAAAGGCCTGGCCGATGCGTTGATACCCTCCACTGCATACAAGTCATGCAAAATTGGTTTTGCATGGAAGGTACAAGAACTACTTGAACGACATAGCTCATTTTCAACACCAACCTGACGACGATAAAAGAAGTCCTTTCACCAAATTTCATTCGCCTATGTCAATTCCTTTGGGCGCTTTCGTTACAGACAGACGGACTTGGATAAATCGATTCATAATGTGATCCTGATTTAAATATATTTTATGAGGTCTCCGGTGACTCCTTCTTGGCGTTACAAATGTAATGAAAAAGTGAATATACCTCGCTGTGGAGGGTATACAAAAATACTATCCACACGTATAAAAATAAATTTAATGAATAAAGTTCTACGAACGCTGTCAGCAGCTTTGCCCACAGCGGAAGTGGTGATATGTATGAGGTGAATGTGTCTTGTTCATATCATTTTAATTCTTTTTTTACAGTGCGTCGGATTTTTTGGTTTTTTAAACTAACTTTTTTTTGTATTTTTCTGCTCATCGAAATTACACTCCTAATTTTTAATAGCAAAAGTAAATGACAAGAATTGTCGTGTCACGATATATTTCAATTTACAATAAATAAATTTCAAATTTTGTCATTATGAAAGCTACGTAAAATAATAAAAGAACAAATATAATAAATACAGTAAGTTCAAAAATAAATTGGTCTATATCTGTGTGTGTTACAGCAAGACGCAAGTGCCGTCGGACGAATAGAACAACAATTCAGAATTTGAACCCACCACGGCAATGGCATTATCGAAGCCACCATTTTGTGTAACAATTTCCGAGGCGAAAATGTTTTGTTGCCACGAATTCCAATGATTCCCACAGACGTACCAATTGAATTCAAACGCGTTTAAAATCCTATTAGATTGGCATTCGATTTGGGCACACCATGTTTTTCGCACGGACAATTATACGTGTCATGTTCTCGCGTGGGCAAACAATCGAGCTTATTGGTGTTGGCTAAGGACGGATTGACAAAAAATATCGCACACTCAATTGCTCTTTGCAATTTATATTGATTTTCTTTATTTCATTCTTCTTATTTGCTATAGCAAATATATTACTTTTTTCACTTCAAATTTTACTTTTAAGAAATGAATGGAATAGAATATATGTCAGTTATACTTTAATGAAAACAAATTGAATTGAGAAAATGAATGGCTGGTGTTTTGTTATTTTTAGCCCTTCATACCTATTTCTATCATAGATCTCATCCCCACATACTCCGGCTTGGGAAGACCATTTTCCCGGGGCGCTACGCGAAATACGGTCAAACCTTCACGTATTTGCTAGATATCCACGTGGAATATATCCTCAACGGCGAATAAGCTGCGTCGTAATTGAAATAACCGACAGTGGACACAACTGTTAATATTGCACTTTATTCATACATACGTTCGATTTCTTTGAGATCCTAACCTGCATGTCCAAGCGACCCGGCGAGATTGCAGCGATATTTCCAAACGATATAGCAGTGCGACATTTTTCTTCTCAATAGAGCACAAGATTCACGAACGTTTCACAGTTGATTACCGAATGACAATGCGCACCGTCATTGCCGGCAGCATAAACGTCAAACAAACTTTCAGTTAAATCGTATCATTGTTCTATTTAATCGATTACATTCGATCATTGAAACGATGTTGCTGAATCTTTATGCACAATCAAAGTCATCTCTTTTCAGTGTGGGGACTGGTCTCTGGACAGAAATGCCGGTGATCTTTTTGCTTGAAGGCTGGAATTTTTATGTCGTTTTCCATTGGGCAAAAGAAGCGTCCAAGTGAGTCCGGAATCGAAAAAATCACTTTTGAAACCGTTCCATTGGCAAGAAAAATACTCTCCTGGTGATTCTGAGAAGAGAAATTCGATTCTCGATTTGAAGTCAGAATTCACTCAAGAAGCACGCACACAAGTGTAATTTATCAAATAAATATCAAATATCAACTGACAGCCGCGTAGATTATTTTTTGGAATTATTTCACCAATACTTTTGTGAATTCAATCGGAAGCTGTTTTGTTGTTCCATTGGATCACAGAATGAGTGGATCCCCGATTGAAACTAATGGAAAATGACATTAGTGATTTAATTGGCAGGATGATCGTAATTACACCCTCCACAGGAAGGTATATTCATTTCGTCATTACATTTGTAACGCCAAGAAGGAGTCACCGGAGAGTATATATATTCTGAATCAGGATCACATTCTGAATCGATTTAGCCATGTCCGTCTGTCTGTCCGCCAAAAGGAATTGACATAGGCGAATGAAATTTGGCGACAGGACTTGTTTTTATCGTCGTCAGGTTGGTATTGAAAATGGGCTATGTCGATCAAGTAGTTCTGGTACGTCCCATACAAAACCAATACTAGAAATCACATGTTGAAAACACAATAGCGTCGAAAGGAATCCACCTAGGCAAGTTAAATTTTGTGACAGGACTTATTTTTATTCTCGTCAAGTTGGCATTCAAAATGGGCTATGTCGGTCAAGCAGTTCTGGTACGTCCCATACAAAATCAATATTAGGCCCATGTGTCTCTCTGTCTGTTGAAATTTTGTGAAAGGACTTACTTTTATCGTTGTCAGGTTGGTATTGGAAATGGGCTATGTCGATCAAGTAGTTCTGGTACGTCCCATACAAAACCAATACTAGAAATCACATGTTGAAAACACAATAGCGTCGAAAGGAATCCACCTAGGCAAGTTAAATTTTGTGACAGGACTTATTTTTATTCTCGTCAAGTTGGCATTCAAAATGGGCTATGTCGGTCAAGCAGTTCTGGTACGTCCCATACAAAATCAATATTAGGCCCATGTGTCTCTCTGTCTGTTGAAATTTTGTGAAAGGACTTACTTTTATCGTTGTCAGGTTGGTATTAGAAATGGGCTATGTCGATCAAGTAGTTCTGGTACGTCCCATACAAAACCAATACTAGAAATCACATGTTGAAAACACAATAGCGTCGAAAGGAATCCACCTAGGCAAGTTAAATTTTGTGACAGGACTTATTATAATTGTCGTCAAGTTGGCATTAAAAATGGGCTATGTCGGTCAAGCAGTTCTGGTACGTCCCATACAAAATCAATATTAGGCCCATGTGTCTCTCTGTCTGTTGAAATTTTGTGAAAGGACTTACTTTTATCGTTGTCAGGTTGGTATTGGAAATGGGCTATGTCGATCAAGTAGTTCTGGTACGGCCCATACAAAACCAATACTAGAAATCACATGTTGAAAACACAATAGCGTCGAAAGGAATCCACCTAGGCAAGTTAAATTTTGTGACAGGACTTATTTTTATTCTCGTCAAGTTGGCATTCAAAATGGGCTATGTCGGTCAAGCAGTTCTGGTACGTCCCATACAAAATCAATATTAGGCCCATGTGTCTCTCTGTCTGTTGAAATTTTGTGAAAGGACTTACTTTTATCGTTGTCAGGTTGGTATTAGAAATGGGCTATGTCGATCAAGTAGTTCTGGTACGTCCCATACAAAACCAATACTAGAAATCACATGTTGAAAACACAATAGCGTCGAAAGGAATCCACCTAGGCAAGTTAAATTTTGTGACAGGACTTATTATAATTGTCGTCAAGTTGGCATTAAAAATGGGCTATGTCGGTCAAGCAGTTCTGGTACGTCCCATACAAAATCAATATTAGGCCCATGTGTCTCTCTGTCTGTTGAAATTTTGTAAAAGGACTTACTTTTATCGTTGTCAGGTTGGTATTGGAAATGGGCTATGTCGGTCAAGTAGTTCTGGTACGTCCCATACATCGGCCAGGCCGATGATAACACTTTTACTTGTTTTACTTTCTTTGGCACTGACTGCCAAGTTCCTTCGGACTTTTTAAGTGCAAATACTTTTACTTTTGCGGTTATAATTTGTATGTACCTACTATTTTTAAACGTTTTGATTTTTAAAGAAAAATGAACTGCACTAATAATTTAATAGAGAATTTAATTTAATAGAGAATATATTCGCTTCTCTAGTGTACGTTTGTTACTCCATATAAATGGTGTGAATCCGAAGCTGATTTAAGCGAGATACCCACCTTCTCGCATGAAACGCAAGTTACCTCTCGTATTCCCCAAGGAAACCAAAATGGCAACTTGTTTTTCGAGCAAAGTTTTCGTATGCGTAATGCACCGAACTGTCATTCCGAAAAGTGGCGTTCGGAATTACAATTTTAAGTCCTATCAACATATTTGAGACATAGCAAATTGACTCATATGAATGCCACCATCACGCAGCCCTTAAATATAACAAAGCCGCCTCCAGTAAGTGTAACTAAAAGCAACATCAATTTACCAGATTTCACTTCTCAGTTCTCAGTAACATGCTACGCAAATGCACTTAGCAAGGCCATATTTCACTACAGTACATTGTTTTTACATGTCCCAATCCGTTTCAGCAATACCACATCGACATTAATTAAAACTTCGCCCAGCTTTTTCAAACAATCTACTGTAGCTTATTCAAAGTCGATTTAACTTCCAGGCGAGAGTGGTATCCAAAATACTTATACTAATCTCCATAAACGAGTAGCTGCTACCTATGTACATTCCGCTGGGAAATTCCGCACACAACCTCTTGGCAGTTTGTTAATATTCCTCCGAAAAGCACCATTAACTTTCGCAAAAGCTGAGTACAAATTATTTCCCATAACATCCCGTGTAAATTTAATGGTTACAACACTTTCGCAATCAGAGAAAGTTTCAAGTTACTCCCCCGCCACATGGGGTAGCACACTGTTTCCTAAACACTTCCAAAAGGTAATCTTTTGTGAGTGAGCCATACAATTTACTAATTTGAACACACAATAAACGTGGGCGGTAAGCCTGTGTAAACTTTATAAGTTTCGGCGGCCGATGCAAACAATTTTAAGGGCAACTTTTTATTCAGCGGACCATTTAGTTCACTCTTTAAAACTTGGAATAGTGTCATAATGGCGTCTGCTTCAGCTTGAAATTTTTTATTTGTCGTATGTCGCCACAGGAATATTTCGCTTTGAGTTTTTCTTTGCTATGGTTTCGAAAAACTTTCTTATTCTTAGCCACATTGATTTTGAAACCGCATTTCTTCTGCATACCTTAAGTCAGGAGCAACCTAACACGGCCACAACAGAAACTGAAGAAGTTGGCTTTATAAATATTTAACACGAAAGTTCGGCTACCCAGTAGCGAGCCACATTTATTCGTAGCCTGCCAGTGTGGATTTCGATTATCCTTGAAAACGTATATGCGGGTTTATAATCCAATTCAGTGTAGAGAAAGAGTAGTTCTAGAATTTTAGGTGCAGCAACGCAACAGCACAAAGGATTTTTGAGCATAAACTTTAGGAAGCATGGCGATGATAATCTGATGCCTGTCACTATGACTTTCGATGTCTCGTTTTCGAAGATAATACCAGTGATACCAAGTCTTCGCGAGTTATTAATAATTGTTTGTTTAATAATTTTCACTTGGCTGGTAATTTGGCGCATTTTCTAAATGTTTTTTCCAGTCGATCCTGCTGGCCTCCATCTAATCTGTAATTCAGTCACTGATCAGGCACAGATCACCATGGCAAGTTACATGATTGAGCAGCGCATCCAAATAATACAGATCTATTATCAAAATGAGTGTTAGTCGGTGCAAATTAAGCTGACGTTGAGCGCATTTTGCGGCGAAGCGCTGTTCCTTCTAAGATGACTCTCCAACGTTTGGTGGCTTAATTCGAGACAACCGGTTCGGTAGACAATCAGCAAAGACCGTAGAAGGAAAGTCAGATCGCTCGGCAACATTGACGCGATCCGTGAAACTGTACAGAAGAATCCGAGGCACTCGATTCATCGGCTTGCAAGAAGTCGGCCTGTCGCAAACTTGGCGGATTTCGCGTCGAGATTCGGTTTCACTCCCATTCAAATGAACGCGACCTAACATCAATTAAATATATTTTAATTAAACGTGACTACCCGCAGATCCAATGCAACGTCGTTTGATTTGATGACTGGGTTTCGAAGTGTTTGGAATAGGACCTCAATTTTGACCGAAACATCATCTTTAGCGATGGGGAGAATTTTTTCATGAATGTCTATGTTAACAAGCAAAAGTGCCGTATATGGGACGAAGTCAACCCGCTTGAGGTACACCAGGGGCCCTTCTCTCTATTTCGTTCCGAAAGTCAATCTTATTCGAAATTGCTTTCCTTTCGTTTTTAAGTTGGCACTGTGTTATGCTTTCGGAATTCTAAATCGAAGTAGTAGTACATTTCATTCGGCTTTCGAAATAGAGAGTACGAAATATGTTACTTTCGAAACGAGATACAGAGTAGGGGCCCAGGTGGCAGTGCATCCACAAAAAGTTACTGCTTGGTGCGAATTTTTGGACTGTGGCGTCATTCGTCCTAAGTTGTTTGAAAATGATATTAGTTAGGCCATCACCAGAAACTGTGACATGTGATTCCAGGATGGGGCTACAGCCACACAGCTGACTCCACGATGGACATTCTGAAGAGGGATTTGAAGCTATGGTTATCTCTTGCAGAGTTAAAATCAATTTACCAACATCATGCGATTTGACTCCGCGAGACCTTTTCCTGAGGTCTATCCCAATTAGCAATAATCGGCCAATTCCCATAAAACCAATATAACCAATGCCATCGCTACAGGTCGGACGAATTTAAAAAAAAAAATAAAATTGGACCACTCGTATCCCTACTATCGTGGGAAACTGCGGCGGACATTTGAATGATATTATGTTACAATATACACAATTGCATACCTAGATGTATCTTTTAAAGAGAAGAATTTCGGTAATACCGCACACAGAGTTTGTTTTTTTTTTCATTTCAACATCGATCCGTTCTTATTGAAGAATTCTTTATTTGCAGTATTTCGGTATCTAAGGTTTTGTTTTAAGAAGCCAGCTTTCTGGTCTCAAAACCAGCAGTCAGTTGCTTGGCTCTTCCCTAAAACTTTGTGTTCTTGGGTGAGGTGAGGTGAGTTTCATCAAAAAATCATATTTTCATACGTATTTGTAAAGCAATCACCACCAAAGTTATAACTCTCTAAAAACACGATTTTGGGGTGTTTCTGTTTAGGAAGCCATTTAGCCTTTTAAAACTACAGTAGCATTTATCTTTACCGACTTCTGTGAGGGATTTGATGCAATACAAACGGAACTGACAAAATTTATTTCCAACTTCCAGGGACGACGAACTCCGGATGGCTCAATTGAGACACTAGTTATGCCCTCGAATATTTTTTGATATTCGCCTGAGATGTAACAAAGCCAGCCCTTCACCGTACAGTTGGAAGACCTATTAGGTTATCTTAACAAATTGCATGCATCACATTCACCGTACATTATAAAACCAAACCCAACACGTGTCATGAAATAAAACAATTTCACAATGCGCTGTTTGCAAGTATCAACGGATAATTTATGCGCCCACTACAATCCGACATTGTTGAAATTACACAAAAATAATTAATCCACCCGACCACGAATGGATGCGTTTGCATTCCCTTTCTATCAAAATACGACGGGTTTCATGTAGCAGCTTCACACGAAATGCATGATACAAATGCATAGGTGTCCAGTAAGCACTGGCGCTCCTGAATTTCTCGTTACACCTTTGAGCGTTTTAAACAATGACTACCTGCATACCATACAAATGCGATAAAAACAATATCACGTTAAAAACAGATCAACATTCAGTACATTTATCCACAATTAATCGTCAATATCCTATATCCTCTTTGTTTTCGCTAGCCATGGAATTGTTTTCAACACATTGCTCAGGTAATTCCATTTAAATGTTTTCAACTGAAATTTGTGTAAATAAATACATACAATCCGTGCTGAGCATCCTTATTGAGGCTTGTTTTCGAAACAACTTCACACATCGATAGTGCATACGATGATTTTTTTGTCAGTATCATTACAATGTCTATCGAGGCGAAAATAAAACAAGTTTAATCCCGTATAAGGGCAATTAATAACAGCTTCATTAGGGGAACTTTGAAGCAAAAATATATATATATAAGTTCAGTATGTATTCAATAAAGAATGAAGATGAAAGTATGCAAATTCAACAACAGTGAGTAAAATTGTTCCATAGACTTATGTCGTTTTTAATCATAAATCTCATTCTCACCATGAACTATGAATAAAATGTCTTTGTGGACTTAATATTTCCATGGCTTGTTGTTTGCAAACAGAATAACACTTCCTATACACTCAGCTTTGAGCTTGATAAATGTAGCCACGTCCTTTACCAACGCCATGACAAAGGACCTGCTATTTTAATTTACCATACAGTTCATTACACTATGTTGACTCGTATTTTACCACCTCCATTATCAAGTGCAGGCATCAAAGAACCTAGACATTGTCCTTCAATTTTACAATCCCATTCCATTTAAGCAGATTCTTCCCAACTGATGGGCATTCCCTTTCTCTATACAGTGGCTTTCGAGACAAATAAAAATAACATTACCTCAGTACCATTACCGTCGCACTGACGGTGCGATTTTATTACAAAAGCAGTAACAACTACACACAAACGTTGTTTGGTGACGACGTATTGCTCACATAAGGACTGATCAAAGGACTCGTGCCATGAATAAGTAATCGTGCGTAATTGTCGAGAAATTACAATGGCTTTGCATGCCCAACTGATGGAATTACATAAATAAATCCTGGCAGCCTCTATGTGTAGGGAACCGAACTCGCACACGCTATGCGATTGCAAGCAAGTGACCAACAGAAAATGCCAGTCCCTTGGGAAATTCATAATAAATCGTCAGATATAATAAATCATGATTATGAGCTCATTTGAATGTTAATTTAGCTGAAAAGAAACCGCAGCGCCACTGGAAAGGGATTGCATAATGAGAGACATGAGCTGTGTCTTTGCGAACCTCTGCATTAATGGCTATTCCTGTATATTCAAATGTAAGAGTATATAATGATTGATTGGCGCTAATGGTTTTTCTATGTTGAATTGAGATTTGTAGGCACCGATGAGAGATCTAACATTGAACGGAAATGAAAAGCAGAGACAATACTGAGACCACCAACTTCGGCCGATTTCCTGTTTATGGCCTACAAGCTATATTTTTATGGGGTGGCAAATGCTAAGTGCGCTAGTATTGTTATATAGAAATTCGTATTGACAAATGTCACGTAACTTCAAAAATTCAGGCTCACCAACACACTCGCACCTTGCATATGCCACTTCCGCTGTCAGTAAAGTTGCTGACAGCGTTCGTAGAATTTTATCCGTTAAATTTGAAATTATTTATATATTACGTGTGGATAGTATTTTTTTACTTATAAGTGAACATTTTCTTAAAATATTTATGAAAAATTGTCAATGCAGAATGGTTGTATAAAAAAAGAAAACCATTTTGACCAAATATTTATCAGTTATTTAAAAAAAAACGTACACATGACATCTGTCTTAATGACATCGAAAAGAGGTAAATACATAACCATGTTTGGCCTTATATAAAACATCTCCTATAGATAAGTTTATTTACAAACCAAATTAAATTATTCACCTTTTAGCAATAAATAACTAACAGTGGCATTCAGTAATGTTAAACTCTAAACCGAACTGTAGCACATTTCCCCATGGTTGCCGAAGTTTGGCAACATTTACTTTTGTATGTTTTTGCATGTCACACGGGTTCTTAATTGGCACAACTCCGATAGGATAACCAAATGGTGAATTTAAAAAAAAAAAATAGGTTGCCACCGGCAAGATTATTGTATTGTTTCTTTTAACGAACGTTTTGTACCTTGTCTGCCATTTTGTCAAACTTAACAAAGGTGTGCTGGAGCATAATCCCAGTTGAATAATTTTAATGCCATTTTTTACCACCCCTCTTCAAATTACAATCAGTTTAAAGCAGGAGCCTATTACACCTTAATATTGCTTTTAAGTCTGACAAACATGGTAGAGTATAAATAACTGACTGAGAAAGCTTTTGCTTTTGTTGCTCCAACTATTTTATTTTTATATTATTTTGTTTGCAACTAATTTAGCTTTTAATTACTTTGTTCAATTATCGTGTTCGGATACACATTTTTAACAGTAAAACAATTGCCACTGTGGCTACAAAGGAGGTCTAACTCCTCTCAGATGCAAATGTCTCTATCCCATTATGGATAAAGTTTGCGGTACCTGGTACTCACAAAACTTTTGCCAGAGGAGTATTTCATATTTCCGCAAATGACTTAACTCTCAATCATTATGCCATTTTCACTTTCCTCCTGTGTCTACAGTATATATTTTTGAAATTGAGTTCACCTCTTTTGCATGCACCTGTTAAAAGTCCGACTTCCACATAAAGGAGGTAGCTGACTTAATGGAATATTCTGCAGTGATGTGCATTCTCGATATGCATGGGTAAAAGAGTATCACGAGTTAGAAAGCAAAGCGAATACTTGACATAGTAGGAAAATGAAGAGTATCGGGTTATAAAACTGGAGTTTCATTTCGGACATTACACTAGATAAACTAAGGCTTTCAGAAAATATGGGATCCATTTGGAAAGTATATATTCTGGTGGATTAAAACGGGAACCACATCTGAAGAATAATTTTTAAAATATGAAGTGGGACTCCCTTGTTTCATTTATTTGGGAGAAGTCATCTCGAGCTTAGATGTAAACATATCAGACATAATTTTAAACTTAGGTCGCAGGTCCCTTTACATCAGATATTTTACTCTCCTTGCGACAAACAAAAGAGTCTTGCAACAACACATCAAGGAAATAAAAAAAAGGAACACAGCACCGTTGCCGCTAATTTTTTTTAAAAAATGGGAATTAAAACTGACACGTTCTGAAAAAGTACTTACATAGCAACATATAAACAAAACAGCAATAAATACATATTGTATAATACTCCGATTTAAAATGAAACACGGTACGAATTTTATTGTGGGAAAAATATACAAAAAACCCTCATTTATTTTCTCCGCTTCTTCGGAATAAAATACGTCTTTCACGGTCGGAGACCGATCAAGAACTAACTCTTACATGTCATTTTAGAATGTAACACATATGGCCAGTGTTGCCATACGTAACACATATATTTATGACAAAAATATTCAAATGGCAAAAAAGATAAAGTGGCTTTAACAATTTCATTTGATCAAAAATGCGCTTAAGCGACAATATCCACTAAATGAAATTGCTACTGCAAATCTAGGGAAGTTTCAACTAATTTTGGACGGACTTTAACACTTTATAATTATAAAAGTATTTGTTTAATTCCATTTCATTTATAAAAAGTGTACGAAATCCTTGGATGTTCAAATAATTTATACCGAAAAGACCTCGCAGATAATCACCCGAGGTATCCGTTCGGAACGGAATTTTTTTCCGATCGAAGAAATATCCGTTTCAACACAACTTTGGGAAAAATTCTCTTATCGCAATGCGTGGAAGGAATCCCGTTATGCCGCTTACTTGTGAAAGCTACACGACCACGCGCTCCCCGACAACTAATAATCAGAGTTCCCAGATAAAAAATCTGAAAATTTAGTTTTTCGGAAATAAAAAATCTTTTTTTTTCAAGATTTTGTTCAAAATATAAAAAGAGCGAAACATAAAATACAACTTTGAAGTACTTTACTACTAATACACAAATCACCTAAATATTTATAAAAAGAACTTAGGTCATAAATTAAAGTTAATGCTTTTTGAAATTTTGGAACATATTTGAATCAAATTGACTTAGAATTTCATTGCTTATATCGGGATCAAAGAATTTTGGTTCATTAAATCACAACAAATCTTTGCAACTATTAAAATTACAACAACCGTTTCAGTACTCAAACGATTTCAAATTTAGTTTTATTTAAATTTAAACCAGAAAATATGATTTCAACATTTGCAGAGGAACGTGGAATAGATAAAATATTAAAATGACAAATACATATAATTTCATTCAATATCCCTGAGATATTCTTTTCTCAGAGAAGTGATTTATATTCTACCGAGGGTTGCCCCTTAGACTCGTCCCTCGGTAGTCGAATACGAACGATATTAAGAACTGCAGACCTTAAGACCGACAGAATATCGTTTGAAACGTCAAAAAATTGCGTCGCACTAAATTGTCTCGTTTATAGCAAATTTTGCTGGAACAAGTTAGTTTGAAGATTGAAAAAAAAAAACAAAACCTGCAAAGAACTTTCCAACAGGCGCAAAAAAATACACACACGACTTAGGTACGTTCAAATCTTACATTTCTTAAGGTTTGTCAACTTCGCTTACACAACTGATTTCGGGACGCCCACTTTTTGAGGGTGTACTTAAACTGTTGTTTGAATTTTACAAAACAAAAAAAAATATTGCCAATCCACACGTTATGAAATAAAAATAGTTTTGAATGTGAGAACGCGAGGTGTACCAAAGAATAACGCTTTAGATATTATTGCCACTGACAATTTCTGTTGAAAAACAGTCGACGAATTTGGATATTTTTATTGTGAATTCAAACATAACAACAAAAGGGTTGAAATACATCACTAATTCATCATTAAAAACTCACACAAAACGTTTGGTTGTGAGAAGCTACGAACATATTGCACCAAGTATTTATTTATTTATTTTTATTTCGTCATTAGACGAATTTAGTTGGAAATGTGACAAATGCAACTTCCGCTTTCATTGAAACACGAATCGTGTAATTTTTCATGTCTGCATATTTATGCAATCCACAGAATTGCATCCAACTCCATAAAGCTGCAACGCATCAACATCTATACTTCCTATTTGCCTTCCAAAGCAAACAAAGGCCAATTAAATCACGGCTTTCAATTTCACGTAAACTTTAACAGGCTTCATTATCCCGGTTAACCACCCATTAGCCGTTTGATAGGGACAATCAGTGCTAATGGCTTCCTATATAGCAAGGTGTGTCTGTGTACTATTCAGATTCACCTCTCAAACGATTTCCATATTTACATTACGTTCACGCACATTGCCTGCGAGTATGGTAGGTAATAAGTATACATACATTCCGATTCATAATTCACATTCCTGTGTTCAGTTTGAGTGACTTGTCATGATGGATTCCATATCCATCAAATTTCTCCACACCACCATGCATTATGGGATAGTGACTCAGTGCGAAATCGCATTTGGTCGGTCCTTGACTCCGGCTGTCTGTGGCATATAAAAACTATTCGCCATAAAACTAAAACAGTCAATTTATTGAATTGATCAACATGATTGCAGATAATCCTTTGGTTGGAGGAGCCATAAATAAAACCACCATACACATCGCCACGATGACAAGAACAACCCATCAACACCGGGGGGTGTAAGCCCTATTCGTCTTAAGTAGCTGAACCAATTGCAATTGCTGTTCACCCTTTCACATAATGACACTTGAACATTTTCCCATACTCCCTCTCTTTATTTATTGACTTCAGAATCCACAATAATCTGTTTGTGTTGAATAAATAATCTCAAGTGGCTTTTTAAATTATTCACCACTTACGGCTTTTCGATATACCTTATACCAGCAATTCATCCTCTAATATGATGATATCGTCTGTACGTAAATATTCCCCACTCAACTCTGGGAAACAAATTTATTGGTTTCACCTGAGGCTGAGGCCGTCCGCGTGCATATTTACTCGTACAATCGTTGACTCCTTGCGCGACACATTACTCCGCAGCTATAGGGTGGGTTCAGAAATTGACGATATCTATTCGGAAATTGTGGTTAACATTTTGGCGTGTATTCAATAAAAGCCTGAAATATGACCAGGTAGATGGGGACATTACATGTCGTTGAGCAACGCGAATGATTAAAATTCTATGTCGGGCGGATTAGTCGACCTCGACCACGACCACGACATCAAACTGTCATTGTAGTGCAAACTGCCGGGAGTCTAATGTAATTTCGCTTCTAATTCAAAGCGAATCCTCTGCGGTACTCCCTTTTTCGTGGGCTTATTTGTGGATTTTAAACAGCCGCAGAATGTTTTCCATTTGTATGTGCATGGGGTAAGATATCAGATCACGAAGGAAAAGTTTTACGGGTCGGGCTGAAAGTTAATTTCGGCGGCGGTGCGAAGGGCCCTAGAGAAGATTCGTTAATATTTTATTTCCCCACTCATGCGAAAGTTTTGCCAGCAATAATATTTCCGCTGAAGTGTTCGTGAATTAATTTAATTAAAAGTATTTACCAGCGATCTGAAAATTAGTATGGGCTATGGATTTCAATTAACGACGACTTTGAATGATGGATAAGTTATTTCGTTGTTTAATGGGTTCCTTTTTTTGTGCTTTAAAGACAAATTAGACTGTGCCAGCAATTATTAGCACCATTGCTCGCTTAATGATGATGAGCAATAAAAGTTGAATAACCAAATCGAATAGCCGCAGAAGATTTAATGTGACAACAGAGTGTGCTGTGTGCGAATAATAACAATTCGTCCCAATAAAACACAGAGACAGGGGTTGACTCGCTATAAGCTTCAAACACAACTCATGTAAATTTTCGATTGTGTCGTTTTGAAAGAGAGCAGGACCTTTGGAGTCGATATATGACGATTAAAAATGGTCCACCAAACGTATGGTTAAATTTTAAAAGATCGCTGAGGCTATTAAGTGTGCACCATGACATACGCGACGTGTGGGACAGTGTAGTTGTCGTTTTTCAGGTATTGAACCTCGCCCGCGTAAGTCAAACAAAATTTACTAAAACTCAGTGGCAATACTTATACCCTGACACCACAAAAATTACCACCTTGTCTCAGGCACAAGAAGTTTCTCCAATTTTACATTTCCCCAAAACACTAATCAGCCATTCAACCAAAGAAAATGTTGATTGCGTTCAGTGGAAACCGCAAAACCCTCTAATCGCCCATGACATCCCTTTCGTGTGCTTCGCATTCCCTGCAGGAGTATAATACGACTGCCACTTGACAGCAATATGGGCCATATGTTCGCTGATTTGCCTCAGCATTCGCTCAGGACAATGGCCTTTAGCCATCAGCATTAAAGACCTCAAGTGGGGTCGTAAAAGATGCCAAACGCTCCAAAGGGACACAGTACTCGGTGCGAGGATATTTGCTAAAAACCACTCAGTTTATGTATGAACTACACTCGGACTTGTAGGTCAATTCCGAGTGTATGAATTAGGAAGTCCGTGGCGACAAAAAGAAAGGAATATCCAAGGACTCAATTGTTTATTGTGAATATATTTCCTGACTTAATAGAACAAATATACTTTGTGCTATCTTTCGCTAAGAATACACTTCCATCGGCGAGAGAAATTCCTATTCAAGGGTCAGGAGTTTACTTGAACAACAGTTTTTGTTGCGAGAATCCAACTTAACAAGTTGTTTGCTTTGCGATGTCGACACAATTAAAATTCATTTTCAAACCTTAAGGGAGAGGTGCAAGCTAAAATCACTTTAGACAACGGTTATGGATCACGTGTACTTTAGCTGGACAGGTAAATCCATCAATGGTTGTAGGTATTAATATTTGCATGCATTGTCCTGAGGTATTGTTATCAATGATTGTGTAGGACCATAGGAAATATGCTAATGAGCTTTTGGAAACACTATACCTACAAAGTTTACCCTTCCCGAATAATGTTTATGTCTCCAAGAAAGCATGTACACTTCTCCGTCTCTTACTGGCATTAACTGAATTTTAAATACTCCCCCTTAAAGACTGATGACCCAAAAAGACTTATATCCAAAGACTTATATCCAAAAATCGTGATCTAAATCAACAGTTTATATAAAGGAAAACAGTCGGCCGGCAGGAAAGCAATTTAGATTTGGCTTTGTCTTATTTATTTGTTCCCTATCTGTTACCAGTACGCGCGTTTTCGGTCAGATTAGTGCCTGTTCCTGACCCACAGAGAAAGCAACTTGTATCAGATTTTGCTCTGTAACCACTTCAACTGATTAAGGTCAACCTAAAGAAAAAGAAGCTAAGTAGATAAACCAATCGAATTTAAGTCTGCGGATAGTCACCAATTATTTGAAACACTTCCCTTGTCAGTAATATCAACAACAGGCTGTATGTATGTATTTTTTTTTTTTCCTAGACAAAAATCAAGGAGTTTGCGCGTGTTGCCCTAATTGAGGTTCTGTCGCCAATATAATTTGAAAGTGACATGGTCGATTATACTATAAACTGTGGCAGTATCAGCAATCAAACTGTCGTGACTGGACGTGGAAATGAAAATCTGAACTCTTTCAAGTGGTAGATAATCGATCCAGCTGAGTAGCTACTACTTGAATGGAAAGCACCATTTTCGAGTAATTAGGTCGCCCGCTGGACAAGTTTTATTTATAAATCAAGCTCCTATACACGCGATAAAGTCGTGGAAGGGATTTAATTTGCGCGTGTTATGTTTGAGATTTTGTCGCCAGGAAGTTATTATTTTAAATACTACATCGTTGGAATGTTTTTAGTTAATTGTCACACATGTTCAGTTCTGACTTTTCACATCATACAAGGTTGTTATATGAGTGGCGGTGCATGCATTGGAGGGCTCTTAAAATGAAAGTAGCAACATAGCCACCGTTGAAATCGTTTTTACTTCTGAAAGCCCACCTCTACAGAAATACACTTGGAAGTGTTTTTCAAATTAAAAATGCAAAACTGTGCTATGCTTGTTAATTGGTGGAACATTTTCCTCTTATCGACGTTTTCTCCGGACTTTGTATATACGCTGATGAAGCTGTCACTTATTTCTGTACATAGGAGTCGGTGTACCGAGTACCAAATCTATGGGAATGCGAAGGCACTCGTTAGCAGACTATGTTTGCGGCTTGTGGGTTGTAGTGTTTTGCATCTGTATAGATCCATATTCGATAACGACTTCCTCAGTGTACGTCGAATGAATAAATAAATGGATGGAAAGCTATTTTTGTTGGTGGGGCTATTAATATACCGGAGTAAATTAAGTTTTCACTAAAAGCATTGAGTAGGACTGACACGACATAATGAACTATTTTGTGTTTCTGTTTATTATTATTATTGACAAATTCGAATTGCAAATTAATTAGTTGACTATCCGTCGAAAACGATTTTTACAGATGTTTGATGCGAAGAGGTTGTTGCAGCAAACTCACCACCAATTCCAATGCCAATCACTAATGCAAATGTTCACAACCAACTCAAACCTCGCGCCTTATTTTATACTAGTGTCCTTATTTTTTAAGTACCGATTTTTCTTAATAAACCTGTAAAAAGTACAACAATAAAAAAACGAGTGTGCTTTAGACCACACGAATGAAGTAAAACTTCTTTAGCTCCATCTATATATACATGTTTAGTTTATACATATTAATATATCAATTTTCTTCAATAATTTACCGGCTATCAGACGGAGAGAGCGCACTGCTCTCTCTTGCTCTTACAGTATGATACAGACAATAGGCCACGGTTGCCACTTGCAAGAAAAACTCAAATAATTTTATTTGATTTTGCACAAAATTACCAGCTGCTAGAAGACATGGGAGATCATCTACCTATTTGCTTATAACAAACCCTTAACAAATTAGAGTTTCATGTCTGTATATGAATAATATGATTAATTAACCTATCCATATCTCAATATAGTTATAAACAGAAACTATTTCGAAGTTCACCATCTGTCAAAAGAAGAAAATGAGTGCATTCTGTAATTTTTTGAATAGCGAATAAAACAGTTTTATATGAATGGTGATGAAGGATATGCAAATAATGCAATGCGTTCACTCAGAAGCAGTAAGATAGCATTTAAATGAGGTTATATATGAGGATATATGAGTTCGCATTCTTGGTACATCTGCTCAAAAATTTACCATAACCAGATAAAAATTACGAAATCAGCAAAAATCAAAAAGCAAAAAAAAAATACCTAATTTGGTAAAAAAATTACCAAAGTGGCAACCTTGCAATAGGCGTGCACTGTGTCTTAGATATACGAAACGTAACTGGCTATGAGAGTAAGAAAAAAAACTGTGTGCTCGCACCTCTCTCTGTCGCTCCTACAGTGTGATACAGACAATAGGCCTTCACTGCAGTGATACCAGACTTGAGAGGCAGGTTATCCCACGGTTATACTCAAAATATCCCTTTTATGTTTACAAAATAATTAAATTCATTGTTTTAAAAAACCTCCTGATTCATTCACAGATATATCATTTTATAAAACAGTTTAGGGAAATAAAAAAAAAAGTCAAAGCATTTAGCTATTTTGAATGACTTTTTTCTAAACATTTTCATGTTTAGTTTGATTGTAGGTTGAATAATTTTTTTTATACTTAATGATATGAGCAATTAGGAACAGAATTTGGCCAAAAAGGAAAATCCTTTTCTTTTTGTACTATGAGGTCTGAAAAATCCCTTTGTCCATTTTAGCTTATTATTAGTGAGAAAATCCTACAAAAAGGGATAAATCCCCCGATCTGATATCACTGCTGCACGGTATGCTGTGCCTTAGCAAACGAAACGTAACTAGCTATGAGAGAAAGAGAGAACGAATATGTGTGCTCGCATATCTCTCTATTGCAACTACAGTAATATACGAAACGTAACTCTCTCTCTTTCTATCTTCACTAACTTATATCTCCCTCTCAACTTCCGCTCGCAATTTCCGTAACGCTTTCGTGACGCATTCACCAGCTTACGCCCCAAGTCAAGCGTGCCTAAAGAAGTATTACTTCAAAAATAATGTATCGTTAGTTTTAAGCCAATGATATAAAAAAAAACAGTCGCTAAAAAACCCACAGTGGTGGTCAAAACCTATCTTTTATTTGGTTATCGCTTTCGCTCATTGTTCTAAACAAACAGCTTCAGCGGAGTAAGTTAATGCACAACCAGAATCTCACTATTAAGAATCGTTAAAATAAAGATTCTCGGTTGGCAATTGGAAAACGTTTCAATCGTACAGTGGTCATTATTCGCTTCGTCTTCGAGGAATACATTTAATAATATTTTTATGCAGGAGTAGTATATCCTGGTACTGCTGGGCTATCCGATTTTCTAGCATTCAAAGCGGCACTATACCCTTCAGCGTGCTGTTTGTTATTCCGCATGCCGAAAAGCTTCTACCACTTTGTGTCAGCTTCGACTTTATAGCTACTGTCAACAAAAACGTAATTGCAGAGTGCGGATCTCCAGCTTGGAAAACCCTTGTTTTTAGTCGCCAGTGTTATAAAACCAAACCCACTTTGTACATTTTAATGAAACCTTAATGTGATTTATCAGTGTGAGTTTCTGGCTGCTAGAATAGGCTTCGCAGAAGAGCACTGTTTGTTTTAAAGGTGACATATTGAGCACAGCTCCAAAAGCGACAAAAAAGTCTGATTTTACACTCCTACAATATAAAAGGGTTCCCATACTTTGAAGACTGTTTTCCCCATTTTTATCAGCAATAGTTTTCACCTTCAAGTTAGAAAACAATTCTCCATTTTAAGTCGTTTTTATTCACAAGCTTAAAATAATCATCTAGCATAAGTACAAATGTACATATTAAAAAAGGACCAGTTAAATATATCATATAAAAGTATGAATTTGAAATGATTTCCTTTTCTATTCGACAAAATGTCAAAACGAGTGAAGTACAAAAAATCGCTTGTAGACTTTTTTTGGCATATTTAATATAAACATTTCAATCTGAGTAAATTTGGAAATTGAAATTGTAATTTTACTTCTGAACAATTTAAATTTTACATACATTTTTTATCTTTTAACCTTTCTTAAGCTTGTTCCCCAAAATTGGCGATTTTCCCCTCAATCTGGAATCACTAGTCATACTCTCGGTTGTTTGTCGTCCGGGTGAGGTGCCTCAGTTTAAAAAAAAACTTTAATATGTAATTTGTGATTGTGAACAATCGCCGATTGGAATTCTATAATAATTTTAGGCCTTGGATAGCTTTAGCTGCAAATATCATTCGACGCAATGCTTTCGTTGCCTTCAATGTTATTTCCTTTATTCTGAGAATGACTCAAGATTCAAAGAAACTTGGAGTGTTCGGAAGTATTTAGTCGAGGACCCCATAATAAATATTGGAATAAAGTCCCGAACTACCCATTTATTTGTAAACATCATGCTTTTACAAAGAACAGCATAAGATGCTGATCAAACCTTATTAAAATTTTAAACTGCGCTTTAGATCTTATCTCAAGTTGCTTAACCCCCACAAGCCGCAATCTTCTCTCTTTGGCCACTTTTTCTTCAGCCGTCTAGACGTGCCATTATAACTTCAATACTTAGCTGTTGAATACTTAGAGGATACTCAATCATCACCACGTTCGATTATAATCAGCAAAACAGTCATTAGCACCAACTTCGAAAGAGCCACTGCAGGTAAGAGCGACGTCAACATTAATTACAATCTCCCGAGTACCGCACTGTTGACTTTATTATTATCAAAGTATACACCTCAGCAAAGAACCTTCAAAAACACTTGATAACAATTTTTACATTTTCAGATTAAAGTCAAAATTGCTTCTTTTCGGAAACGAAATAAAATCTCCCGCAATGACATATTTAATAGCTGTCAATGGTAACTTCCTTTGGGAAATTTTGTTGCTCTGCCCTTTCAGCTGGTATATGGAATTGTTTGGGCCAAGGCAAAGACACTGGGAAAAACGCGGTTCTTTGGTTGACTTCATTCGTGTCAGAGAAATAAACAAAGTCGGCGAACGTTCACAAGCACGTTGTGCTGTTGCGGAAGGCAATAACTTTTTCAGGGTTTTTCGAACTGCGATGGTAGTTCCCAAATGAAGAGAAACTTTTCATCTTTCCCAATAAATTCCCCCGAGAATAGGACCAGCTAATGAATGTTCAACATTGAGGTGGTTATAGGTGCGGTGGTATTTCTTAAGTAGTAAAAGTACTTACGAAGGGAGGATTTCTATTTCGTAGCATTTTCTGAAAGTCATTAAATTCAAAGTATACAATTCTATACGACGAAGTAAAATAGAGAACGGCACATCCGCTCGAAAGATGGCAGTGAATACAAGGATAGCAAGCATTTTTTAAATTCAAATTTAATATGATTCGTCCTACGTAAGTCATACAAAAACCCGAACGCCATTGACTCGTTAGCTAGTATAGCTAACAGTCTTTCTCGTATGATTTGCTGTCCAAATAAGGTTGGGTGGACATGTTTTTAAAGCTCCTGTTTGAGACGCTGTATTCCCAGCTCCAATTCAGAGATTTATTTCCGTCACACTACCAGTAGTAATTACTTTATTTAGAGCAAATTTCAACTGAGTATACAATGCATCCTCCAGGAGACAGGTGAACGTAATCATTATCCCAAAAAATGGAAACAGGCCGTGTGAGCTGCCTAAACCATATAGAGCTATCAGTCTAACATCATTTGTTCTTAAAACTATGGATAAACTGATAGATATTCATATTAGAGGGCAGAGAGTGACATCTAATCATCTAGACTTAAGTCAAGTTGCGTTTAGAAAGGGCAAGTCCAGAGAAGCGTCCCGGCGTAAGGAAATAGCTCTGTGTGTATTTTAAGACGTTGAAAGTGCTTTCGATAAGCTGTAAGGGAATCGAAGGTTCGAAAAACCAATCGATCCAAGGCTTATTGGAAAACCGAGTAATAAATTCCTCCTCTGGTGGAGTGGCTGTGTCAGTGGGATTTCTGTTTCACCTCTCGAAAAACATACATAACACCCCTGAGGGTTGTTTTCACTATATACCTATTTTGATATTCATGATTCAGTTTCCAAAATAGAAGTAGGCAGCTCCATGTCGCTACAAAATTCGTAGAAAATCAAACTTTGACATTAGGTACCTTTTATTAACTTTGTCAATATAATCATTATATTTATACATGAACATGAAAACTTTTGGTAAACTTTTCAAGTATTTATTATGAAATGAGGAGAATAAAACTGATGTCATTCGAAAGGTCCTGTGCCATAGATGTGCACAAATAAAAAATTGTGCGTATCCATACATGCTTATCAGTTAAGTTAAAGCATTTTTGTGACATTAAATTTGTCGCCGCAATGTTACCATAGTAACTCTTTCAAAAATAAGTCAATATTAGAACCTGTTTTCGATGGAGCGCATCATTTACCCATAAGGGAATGCAATTTACGTACCCCTTAAAGTTAGCAATTTTTTAATTTTAATTCAGAGGCATTTAAAGAGTCATTCGCCCCAATCGAAGTTTCCGTTCCTGAATAAAAAAAAATTAAGGATATCATTATATTTATACGGGAATATCAAAAGTTTCGGTACACTTTTAAGTATTTATTATGAAATGAGGAGAAGGTATTGTGGTACTGTGCCATAGGTGTGCACAAACTAAAAATCGTGGGTATATGTCGCCATTAAGACTGGTAAAATTAAGTTATGAATTCCCCATATAAAACAGGTAATTGGAAGGATTTTGGCGACATTCAATTTGTCGCCGACATAATATTAACATAGCATCATGTTCAAACATAAATCATCTTAGATTAGAACCTGTTTCCAATGCAGCCGCTCATTTACGTATTTTTTCGATATCTAGATGTCGCTCTTTCGTTAATAAAAAAATATAAATAACGAAAATAATTGTGGTACATTTTTAAGTGTTACATTTTACATACTTATAAAAGGATACTATTAGTATTATTTGTCCAAGAGCTTCGGAAAAAATGTGACGTGTAGCTGTCAAAAGGGTTCCTTCCACGCAATGCCACAAGGGCCGCTATCTGCGTCATCGGGCAATTTTTACGAAAGTTGTGTTGGAACGGATATCTCGAATGGAATTTCTCCGATTTCGTAAAAATTGAACGAATACCTCGATGGGGTTGATTATTTGCAAGGTCTTTTTCGGTATAAATTATTAGAACAACCAAAGATTCCGTACACTTTTTTACTACTTTTTATAAATGAAAAGGAGTTGAATATTTTCTCTCAAGCGCATTTTTATTTAGCTTATTATTATTTATTATTTAGATTTAGATCAAATGAAATTGTTAAAGCTTTTCTGCACTTTATCTTCTTTGCCATTTACATTTTTTTGTCATGAATAGTTTTTGTTATAGAAGTATTTTATGCGTGGGTTCCTTTTTCAGCTCGGGGCAGTTTTCATTCCCATTTAAAAACGAAATTGCGGCAACGCTGCTGCGTTCTTTTTTTTTTGCTTGATGTATTGTTGCAACTTGCAAGACTCTTTTGTGTGTCGCAAAGAGAGTAAAATATCTGATGTATGATATCCGACCTGCGCCTGCAATTTACAATTAAGTCTGGACGGACTATACTATCTTATATAAGTTATGGCCGATTTTCGACCACAAGTGACACAAATTTTTAAACAGTCAGAAAGGAATTATTAAACAATGCATTCGGTGTGTCTCTGTTGTATTGCCAAGCGGCATTTAAAGGGTATGTGAGTCACTAAGGGTAGGTATATTATTTCACATTTCAAGTCGAATACATCTGCAGGGTGTATTCATAATTGGTGGCATTACAACTTGGACTATCGTAAATTCCGACACACAGTATAAGAAAATCAATATAAATATGAATACTCCATCTTAACGCTCCCGGCCTCAACCACAAAAGGCCACCAGTCAATTGAATTCCTTTTGTTAACATATTCTACCTTAGGGCTAGTTATGAATGTACTTTCCTCAACTTTGCTAACACACTCGGGCGTATACGCCACCTTTTTTGTATTTATATTTATTTTTATGTATTTAGTTTTGTGTGGCTCGCCTAGGGGATTGTATTGATTTGGATAGTAGTTCATAAAAAAAAATATAAACAAATTGGAAACCCGCCGCGTTCCATATAAAGAGTGTTTACAATTTTAATTGGAAATAAGTTCGATGAAATTTCCATAAAAGTATTTGTTGGGTCATGTTTAATATTTGTTGGAAAATATTATGAATATTAAATATAACAATTTAATTTGGGATACATTTGTTGTTAATGTATCATTTAAGTTTGCAGACCTTCATTCGAATATGCGTTCACAGCAATTTTTAAATAAATGACATTGCTAGAATCAATTTTTCGAAAGATAATTTTTGCAAATGCATATTTTAACGATGTTGCGATTTACATTTTTAAAAACTTGTTGCACTTCCGTGACGAGTGTTTTCAATTGTTGGTCACCGTGCAACTAAATTGGTTCTATTGTCGATTTCTTATTGGATGCAGCTCCAAAACCTCGCGTGTGCCGAATCTGGTTTACGGAACGTGCCAATGCACTAACAGCGGGTTTCCTTTCGACTTTCTCATTGTCCCCCTCATCTAGCAGGTCCGTTTCGTAGTCCACGGTTATCTCATAGCACTCGTCGATCTACTTCAACCGTTCTTCAACATCAACGAAGTTAACATGTTCTTCATAACGCTTGGCAATCGTTTTAGATCTTTCCTTCAAGTTAATCGAATAGCGGTAGTTTCTGTTTTGGCTTTAAAACTATATTATTGAAGTCCTTCTCCATTTGCTGTATTGCCTTTTAAAATGCCTTTGTACTCATATTATTTTCTTTGTTCTTTTTTATTTGTAGCGATATCGAGTAAGTATAAAAAGAAAGTACGATTTTTAAAGATAAAAGAACCTCCATTCTTCAGTGATTAAAAAAGGCTGGATGGACCAATGTTTTCTTTGTTACTTCAACGATTTCCTTTCTTCCGTTTTTAACTTGCGCTTTAAAGTACAACTCTTAATTAAAAATGCACTTCCTTAAGTTTCAATTCGGTTTTTATTAACATTACCGAAAAAAGTTTGTCACTCAAACTCCCATACTCCCAAATATAATTTTGTTGATTTTTTTATCTTAAACAAACAAGGCATTTCTATTAAAGTATCTAAGTTCTTTTTCAAGATTATTTTAATACAAATTATGGAAATTTACTTTAACAACTCGTCTACTTTCAGAAGGATTGGTTGGATTATTTCTTTTGCGAGGTAAAGACACCACAAGAACAAACCAAACAGTGCGTAAAGTTAATTCCGTAATTTTCTCAATATGGCAAAGCTTTCAATTCTCTTCTTAAAATTAAAAAAAAAAAAAACGGTTCAAACAATATGCATCATACTAAGCTATGGCATACAAATATATAACCAAACCTTATATTAAATTTTCTAAAGACTTGGTATAATAATCACTCTAGCAATTTTGCGGTGTGCTACCCCTATAATCGGATTTATAACAAAACTTCGAAATAAAAAATACCTCTTGAGGCAAGTCCTTAAATACAAAAGCATCGTTCCTTTCATTGCCAGCGTCTTTTCTTATGCGGTACGCATAACGCGTTGACACACGAAAATCCTTCTCTAAGCTGAAAATATAAATTTCCAAAATTAACTGTCAAACCAATGAGATTATTGTTTCAATGCGCAAATGGAAGGCTGGGGATTCATTGCCATGGAAAGCCATAACTCCAAGTCTGATTCATTACGAGACTTCAATTCATTCAACATTGTTTGTTTATCTTTACAATTTAGATACATTTTCAACATTTGAAAGGAATCTTCCTGTACTAATGACAACCTTGTTGACGAATTTCGGGAATTTCCCTCTCCGCTGCCTGCAGGCCAACGGCCAATAACTTTAGAAATCGTGCGCAATTAACTTTGCTGTTGAATTACATTATCGCAAAATTCCAAGAATAGTATCATTTAATTGATCAAATCAAAGGTGAGGCGGAAATGTCCTATTTCGTTTGCCAACAAAAAAAAAAAATCAGTACCAAGATGCTTCAGACGGGAATCTGTCTCCGCCAATTGATGAGACTCATTTTCAGAAAATTCTTTGAAAGAATAACAGAATTACGCACGATACAATTTCAAAGTATTCTCAAGTGGACCATTTTATATCTCGTGTGTGCGGTTTGGTAATAGTATCAAAGGTGGATTTTATTTTCCTTCGCTGCAATAACCCCAAGATTGCAGGATACTTCAGTACAGTTCACCTGTGTGCCTGTTTACCATAATTCATTTCAACCGACTGAAATGTGTTTCATATTTTATCAGCGTATATTACTTTGAAAGCACGTGCGCTGAATTTCATTATATCAGCTGAATTCCTTGGGAGGATACCGGATACTTGGGAACATCAGCAAGGAGTTCGTTCCTGAGCATTGTGAAATGAAATTGTTTTGATGAAATTGAGTTGTTATCTCCCTAACAGGTTTGAATTCACAACTTGATTTCTCTTTTTATATGAAAGTGGTATTAACCACAAAGCTTTGTACAGTTGCATATAGTTTTCATTTCGGGTGTCTGTTTACATTTAATACATACATCATGTAGACACATATGACCACATATATGTGCCAAGAAGCATGGACTTTTAAATGTGCAAATTGTTCCCCGAGTGATCATGGGTTTAGTTTTGTATTGGAGGGGTTTCTTGGAGTAGGCAAAATGAACACCTATAAACCTATTCAAGAAGATTCGAATTAATTGCGGACAATAGACGTTGACATCCTGCCCAACTTTACTAGCAACCGTGCTGCGCTACCTTAAAGGTCATTAATAGCATAACTAAAACTGCACTTTGAGCGTTTTTTTTTATATTTTATACAGAACCTATTGCACTCTGAGGTGTAAACGAGTCAATTCTAATTGGCTATCAAAGAAGTTCATTTGGACAATGCATACATAGTCGGTCGATATCGAACCACTCTACCAAATTTAGCATTAACCATATCCAGGGGCGTATTGTATAAACATTCCCTTATCGAAATAACCTCTTAAAAGGGAAGTGGTTCGCTGATTGATTTATGGCATACTCAACAATAATATCTCCATCACTCTCGACCAGCTTCACAAATGAGAAAAACTTTTATTCTCTTTGAGAAGCATGCAAATTAAAGGCGAATACCAGGTGTAAAGGATTTTTTTTTTTACTCTAGGTAAAGGATTTTTCGACACAGTATTTGAAGAGGATACTTTGAGTAAGAAATCAATTGCCCTACTAGTAATTAGTTAATTAATCCAGACCTGTTTGTGGTGAAGGGGATTGCGTTTTCTTTATTTTAGAAACAAAATCAATTCAGCGATGATATAGAGATAGAGTCCTACTGACATTTCGGGACGGGTTAATAATGACAGCATATGGCTGTCATTGGTGGCCTTTGTCTGTCAGTCACTGATGCCAAACCAATATGGCAAGTAACACGATGGAGCAGCTTTATTATCAAAATGAGTGTTGGTCGATGCAAACTAAGCGGGCGCTGACCCTTCAAAGTTGATTCCCCAACGTTTAGTGTCTGAATTCGAAGCAACCGGTTCGGTAGACGATCTGCCAACACCGCCAAAGAAACGACGGATCGCGTGTGAACATTGGCGCGGTCCTTGAAATTGTACAAGAGAACCCGAGGCAGTCAATACATCGGCTTTCAAAAAGAAGTCGGCCAACTTGGCGGATTTCGCGTCGGGATTCGGGCTGACATCCGTTCAAGATCTAACTGACCAAGGAGCTTAAAGGTAATGACTCAATACAACGCCATTTGATTTGCTGACTGGGTTTCGCAGCGTTGGGAATAGGACCTTAAATTTTGGCCGAAACATCATCTTTTGCGACGGGGAGAATTTTTTTATGAATGGCTATGTTAACAAGCAAAAGTGTCGTATATGGGAGAAAGTCAACCCGCTTGAGGTACACCAGGTGGTAATGCATCCCCAAAAAGTTACAGCTTGGTGCGAATTTTTGAACGGCGGCGCCGTTGGTCCGTAGTTTTTTGCAAATGATATTCGTTAGGCCATCACAGAGCGATGCTAATCGTTGTTTTACCGCCCAATTTGATCGATATATAGGTGGACGACATGTGGTTCCAGGATGGGGTTACATGCCACACGGCAGACGCCATCATGGACATTCAGCATGCACCATTTGAAGGTATGGATATCTATTGCAGAGGTCACTTGAATTGGCCACCAACATCGTGCTATGAGTATATGACCCCGCGAGACTTTTTCTTATGCAGTTTCTTGGGGTCTAACCCAATAAGCAATAATTGACCGATACCCTTAAAACCCACATAACCAATGCCGTCGCCCGAACCATTGGTTATATTGGCTTTAAGTACATCGTCCTGTTGCGGGTTATTGGCATATATAAGCGACTGCAGAGAACCGTACAAGAAAAACTGTAGTTACGAGCCATTGAGAGACACTTGAATGATGTTACATTTCATGCATAATGGCATCCATGGAACTTTGAAATAAAAAAGATTAATATCTCACATTGAGCTTGTGCTGTTCCATTTCAACAGCAACCCATCCTTATTGAAAAACTCTTTAGATGAATGGTTGGATTTCGGATACTACCCAGCTTGCTTCGTAAATTGTGCTGTCTTGTCATTGATGTATATTTATGGTATATTAAATTTCCTAAGAGTATAATAAGAATTATGAGGAGAACGGTTAAACCCAATATTATTAGCGGTTGAGAGAAGCGGCCTGTATGGGTTCGTTTATAACACAGCACTGTTAATTTATTATAAGCCCTTGATCCTTGATCTTTACCAGAGGTCTCTTCAGTGTGTGAACTTGGTGTGTGGTACAAAAATCGAGATTACAAGGTACTTAACATTTAAAGCCGTAAAGCCTTACACGGCATAATATACTAAAATTAGTAAACGAAGCAAGAAAAACGAAGTCAGGAAGTCCTCAAATTGAGTTTAAATGTCAGACGGCTGGAATAAATTTGTTCCAATACACCACCGGGCTTTTAATGTCAGCAGAGCAAGAATTTCCAACAAACGTGTAAACAAAAGCCAACGGTATTTGAGGCCAACATTAAAAAGCGATTAACATTTTTTCGCAGCGTTGTTTTAAAAAGTGTCTTACGTTTGTTTTACTTGCATCATGATTCATAACACAGGCGCCTGCCTCAAGTTTAGTGCAGTAAAAAAGCGATATGGTTAAACCATACCTTCCGTCATACTACATAGACAAATTTGCTATGCAAGACAGAAGAGTAATTGTTGCAACTAATGCAAAACCAGACGACTACTAGGGACAAATCAAAAACTAAGAAGAAGTCTTCAACGTTATAATTTTATTTGACGACTAACCGAGTTTAAGGTAATGTAATTCATTTTATGTGCTTCGGTAAATAACGATGGTACTTGATAAGTGTTGCTGAGTCATTAATTTATGTTAATTCAAATACTCTTCAACAGTAATTTTATAATTTTACCCGAGCAGGTGATTATTTTTAGGGTGATTATTTATAGAGTGGGCCAAATACAAGTTTCTTTTTACAAATGCAATAAAATTAAACTATTTCCATGAATTATGGTTCTTTTAGTAAGAGAAACATTCCCATTCCCGGCTGTCACTCAAATTTTGCAAGCCCTTATTGCTGTTTTCGGGCTGTAGCTCACGGATTGCTTGGACGATATTGATCTTAAATGATTGAATCGTGTGTGGATTGTTGGCATAACATCGGTCCTTCACGGTTTCCCGCAAAAATGGCCAATTGATCAAAATTGTGGCATGGGCTGTGTGGCGTGGAGCGCCATGAAGCAGAGGTCGTCCAAATCCATGTCTTCAATTTCAGTAAAAAACAGTCGGTTAACATATAGCTCTATAACGCCCTCCATTGACCGAAACATTGTTCCCAGCCTCATTGAATTGAGTTGCACACTCTCGGCTGCAGCAGCCACATTATCGTCTATGCGGTACGACGACGGTTACCATGAGTGTTTTTTTCACTAGCATACCAGTCTCACGAACTATTTGCACAGACTTGCGTACAGCAGGCGCGTTGGGTGCTTCATATTTACCAACGTTGTTCAAGCGTAAAGCGACTCATTTCGTTCCGCGGGAGTATGATACTGATTTTCTGTCAAGATTTCAAGCGGGATACAGCTGTCAGTGTCAAAGTAACCTATGATTTAAAAAGAAACCAATATAGATGGCCCACCCTGTATGTGTCCAACTCTATACCATAGATAAAGCTAGCAGAGTAAACTCTCTGTGGAAAAAACTCAATTTATAAATAGAATTGTTTCGGTTTTGCAAGTAACTTTTGGCCAAATGTTGAAAGAATGCCAAACATTTTCTAAAAACAGACTTGCTGAAGTAAATAGCACATACGATGTGTCTAATCCATGTACGGGCATAATTAATACTTTGACTGATGGGGAGATTTTTTTTCTTCTTATTTCAAATCGCAAATAGGCTGCAGAGCGTTCTGTATAAGTCTGCTGATGGGCTCGTATGCTTCACACGTCATCTCTGTAATAAACAACTCAGCTAAATGGTATAATTTTCATAATTTCCGGTGTAATTAGCAGTGATTAATGGAAGCATAACTTTGTGAATGGCGGTGTGCAGTAGATGCGCAGATAAATAAAATTAATTACAAGATATTAAGACTGATGAAAGCAATCACTGTGATATCGACTCGTGTCCTGAACATTAGAGATGAACTTACTCAGCATCCTGCAGTAGATGTAGGTTTTATTTCTATTCATATTAGGGCAGTAAACACATTTGTCGATGTTGGTACTGGTACCTAATGCAATGACGAAATATCGGATAATGAATTTATAAATTTTACATTTTCAATTATTTCGAAAGGAGATCTTCCCTTTTTTCATTTTATTCAATACTAGCTGAACCCGCCCGGCTTTGCCCGTGCAAAATGTGGTTTCAGTGGAAAATTTTTTTTATAAATTTGCTGTCTTGTAGGGGAAACAATTTTTTTTTTTTTTTTGATAATCGCTCGAAGGAAAAATTATGGATAGACATTGCAGAGGTTTAGCGTGAGGGAGCGTTATGCAATAGTGAGGGACTTGAACCCGTATTTAACAACCTCCCAAAGACTGAGTCCACTCTGGTTGGACTTATCGGCAATAATTTAATATTCTTTGGACAATGAAAATGAAAGAAAATAATTTTATAATAGGTATTTAATTCACTTTTTTATTAATGTAACGCTTCTTTGTATACTATATTAGCCGTATTGTTTCTATCGGCTGCATTATTTACCATGGAGCACGCTACATAATTATTTATGACTGCCCGTGAATTCAACTCCCGCTTTTCTTAAAGTTTCACGCTGTGACTTATTGATAATCATGGCAGAACAAACATTAACAGGAAATTGAATCCGTTTAAACTAAAGTGGGAATTATTTGTATTCTTGGTATAAATACCGTATCTTCTTTACCACACCCAGTTAAAATTAACGCATCTATAACGTTTTTCTGTAACGAAATCACTCGCATTATGGTACCATTACGAAGCTTGGGGGATTCAAATTGCGAAGCAACATAATGGGAACTCCAACTTTTAATTCAATTTTATGAGCAAGAAGGCCATGAGCTGTAGCTATTTAAAAACTCCACCGGGTAATTTACTACCTCATCTTGATTGCAAATAGCATTTATAAATAGTACGACGTGTATCACCAGGAATTTTTCCTAATAAAAATCCCCTAATGTTATAACACCACGATCTGGTATCACTAGTACCTATACCTATTTGACATTTCTTTCTAGACACTTGATTTCGTAAGCAAAAAAGAGGCAAACAAACCTTTCCTACATATTTGCCATTTCTTTTGTTTTTTTTTTTTTTCTTAGCAAACCACTCAGCGTATTGCCTCTGTCTGTCTTCCTCTCCGTCACAGGAGTAAAATATCTAGGGTCAAAAGAGATGTCAATATAATTGTTAGTGTTAGTATGTTTGATTTGAGAATGAATTGCATATCTACCCACTCATGTGAAAATCGTAGAAATGTTTCAAATTTTGCCTTTTCATTTAAAAACCTTTTAAGTTATCAAGTTATTGGATATCCTAAGTTGTACCTGCAGATGTCCTCTATAAGCTGGTATATACTATACTTAAACGCTCCGAGTATTTTCGAACGGAAAGCGTGACAAAGAAAAAAGCAAAACGAAACGAAAAAATAAATTACTCTTGTCCAATTTTTTCCGGAATTTATAGAGATATGAAGTTGAAACAAAGTACAGATTGTAGGCCTAGGTATCCTCTATAGGCCAGTAAAAATTTCACCAGAATATATTGAACAGTTTCTAAGATTTTTGCATTTAAAGGCATGCCGTCAAATTCAATCTAAGTCGAACAGAACTTCACCAAATTTTATTTATATGATAAACTTATTCGATTATTTATAAATACCTTAATAATTGAACATTTTTAGCAGTCACCTCAAATTTATTTTGTAGTTCAGCATAGATAGATTTATACAGAAAACGCAGTACACCTAATAATCATTTTTAATTTTCACACAAAATATTTTGTAGGTCACAATGAGTAATTTAATATGGAAATTTTCACCACCGTAAACAGGGGCGTCTTTGTGCCATAACAAATAAATAAATAATGTATACCATTTTGTTCTTAAGCATTAAGCAATGAAGGAAACGTTTTCAAATAAACGAAGGACTTACGATTTTAAACATATAAGCCTTCAAAGCCTTGCCACTGCCGAAATCCTTGGATAATCTTGTCAAAATGTAAGTTTGGTTGAAGTATTAAAACACATGATAGCAACATTTTTAAAAGTAACAACTGAAGGATTTTTAATTGGGGTAAAAAAACTAAAAGCCTTAGAAAAAAAATGTTGATAAAATATTTCGCGGATTCTATAAAGACCATAAAGATTTGTTTCGATTCATAAATGATTTTTTCAATTCAGGGCTAGTCCCGTTGTTCCGGAAACGAGTTTCTTTCCTCCTTAATTTGTCGTAATAGCTTTTGACAATTAATTTTAAATGAAGAGGAGTGACTGGAAAATCATAAGTGGGTGTAGCAATAATTTGTTCCTAATAAACTGTGACTTCTTCGGCACTGAAAACGGTTTGAAGTCCCTGAACATTTGAATGAGCATCTTTTAATTGATTCTCTAGTGTATTTCTATGAATACGGTATCTTTCGCTCGCTTTTCGAATTGAAATTCGTCCACTTCGGACTTTCTGCTCGGCGTTTCTAAACGATTCATGAGTAAAATTACCGTAGGGCCATCCTCCTATCTTTGTGCCAAGTGAGGCAACAAGGACGGTGGTACAAAGTTACCCCATGTTCTTGCGAATTTATTGAAAAGGGCACCGTTCAAATTTAAACAATAGGTTTTACTTATATTAATTTTATTATTACTCATCACAAATAAATCATAAAGAAAAATAACCCACCTTCAACTACGCAGCGATTTGGGTCATAGATGAAATTTGTCGCACTAAAACCTTTCCGCCAAAATCTTGATTTTGAATATCATGTCATTATTCAAAAACATAAAAACAAAGATTAATGAATAACTGGTTAACCATTTCTGCCGCCGTGCACAGTGAAAAAATGTGCATATTTTATGAAAAATTGTTGGTAAAAAACAAAAAAAAAGTAACCCTGCAGGCTTAAAGTAACTCCAGCTTACGGCATTGTAAGTTCGTAAAATCTAGCCTGGGGCAAGAGTGAATTTTTTGGTGTACACGAAAGAAATTATACACTGGCTTGCTCCGATTCTGCAATCTTGTAAATGAGTTTTTATGACTTTTTTTCGTGCGCACATTTGAATAAATTTATTCACTTGTGTTTTTTTATTGCAGGGAGTTGCAGTAGATAGGTTAACATATTTTGGAGCTCAAAAATCTTAAAAGAATAAGTATAACTTGTAATCTGGCATCACAGGCAGTGACTAGTGAGTGTAAGTTGTGTTGCGCTTATACATTAACGAAATCGGGCCTCTAGATACAAAATATGATTAAAAGTATAACTCGCGCAGTGAGTTTGTAAAATTGACCCTGAACACTTAATGATAAACCACAGTTGAATATTATTGCTCGAAAGTGTACATAATGTCGTTGTTACTCGCTACGAATTTGTGTCATCTGATATAACATCAAATATGTTTTATGTTATTATAATTGAGCGACCTTTGGTAAATTTTTATAACCCACATGCTCAAATAAAACCAAAGTCATACAACTTTCTTCAACCGGAACGGAATCCATGCCCAAATTCTTATTAAAGTAGCGGTATGCAGCTGGAATGAGGAATTTGGATAATATTTCCTAAGTAGATACTGACAAACATTTTATTAGACTACAAAAGAAGTAAACATAAACGCATGTGTAAATTTGAATATAACATGTGTCGTTAAATGAAAGGAGAAGTACAGCACACAGCTGCAGGAGTGTATCTTAACCCATTTTATTTTTATGCCAAAGCTTATGAAAAGTGTTAGATCAACGATGTGATACTTCTCCGGCTTTTGAAAGAATGATTTGCGTCAATTTCTAACACTTTGTAAGCAGGGATGTTAAGTAGAGTTTTATGTATGTTAGCTATAAAATAGTGATGATACTCAAATTTTTTCCCAGAACGATAGATAACTTAAAGTTTGTATTAACATGTGGATTGTATCTTTTTAATTAAATGTTATTGGGATAGTTTTCCCCGCGAACAAAAAGGTTGCAGAAAGTGAGAAAAACTTACATTTCTTCAGTTATAATACTGTATAAAAAACGAATCAAGTGAAAGAATAGTTTGTTGTGTCGGGAAATTTTAGCTCTCTTTTTTTGGACTATTTATAGCGAATTCTACTCAGACGAGCTAAGCTCGTCACACGAGTGTATTCGCGCGAATAGAATGGTTTCATTTAGAAAGCAATGGTAGCTAGCACTATAAGTTTTTTTTTAATATTATCTTTTAATATATTATTAGTTAATAGTTTAAATAATAATAGAATGGTTACGGTGCAGCAAGTCTTGCTCAGGCGAACTTAGTGAATTATTTATGTAGTAGTGCTATGTACGCGCGTTTTAAAGTTGTGCTTTTTGAAAGTTAAATAATATTTGTCGTTCTGTGAAAACGAAAAAAAATATCATCTTTGTTAGAAAACATCTTTCTGAAGTATTTACAAATCTCATTACCACAGCTATTTCATCCAAAAGTTTTGCATTCTTTCGGAAGACTGGCAGAATCAACCAGAATAATGTTGCATTATAATTTATAAGAAAAATCTTTTCTAAAATAATCGCATTAAATAAAATAATAATAAGTAATAATATTAAATTTTGCATTTCCCTCCATTTTAATATGAAAGTAGTATCAATTATTGCTCTACATACATAATATATTCCATTCCTGTTCATGTCCCATAACGATGCTCGATTTTTAACTTCTCAAGTTTTCTTCCAAGAATCCATTTTGCTGAAAATTCAGTATACAACAAAACTCAAACCCTTTGAAGTTAAAAAAAAAATAAATTAACTTGCTTGGATTCGCACGCGTAAATTTTATACACCCGAACCACAACATTGGAAATGTATACTTTTGAGTCTTTCTGAAATGTAAACAATAGAAAACGACCATAAATATGCAAAACGTTTGGAAGTAAATGTAATCCTTTACAGAGACATGTTTTTTTTACACTCGATTCTTTTTTTGCCACATTTGCATGTTTTCCATTTGCAACGCACATGGACAAATTTCGCATAAAAGCCGCTTATAATCCTTTCCCTGTAGTCAAGCGCGTTACTAATAAATCAAATTTAGTGTCTGGCTAGATGTTACGAACTCACAACTTCCATAGGAAATTACCCCTGGGACCTACAAAATATTTATTGTGAAGGTTGAAAATGATTATTTGTAAGGCCGAAAGTATAAACCTGACCTAAAATCAACCCCCGGTAAAGCACCAATTACATCTTAAGAGTGTTTCCACTTTTTATTTTAACCCATTTCTGCTTAGTTAAACCTATAAACGAAAACATATAAATAAAATCGGCGATTCTCGAGCTATAAGTACCCTGAGGCGTACAAAGGATACTCCTCAAATAATGAAACCAAATATACAACAAGAGAAATGACGATTCATGTGATTCGATCGATGTCCTTGTTCAGTGTGTACTTCCAACAAAAGATGGACAATGAGAAAACAGATGATAGAGGATTGGGATATTGGAAACGTAGTTATTTACCCGATACAGTGTCAATAAAATCGTATAATCACAGGCGATAAGAAATCGAATTAAATTGAGATGGCATTGTACCAATCTGTGTTTCATTTGATTTAGTACAATGCAATTTCCTTGGTAAAGCTGTAAGGGTATAGCGCTGGTTAAAGATAACACTTTTCTCCTGTTGTTTTAAAAATGCGTTTAAATTATTGATTTCAGCCACCTTACGGTGGCAATAATTGAACTTATTAAATTATAATACGGTTTTAAATTGAGCAATGAGAGTCAACCCTGTACGAAAGAAACTGCCACTCTATGAGCCGTACTTAAAACAAATTTTAGTCTCGACTTTAAATTTACGGAGGCTCACAATTGCGAAATTTACATGCAAAATATGGCCATTGTGAACTACCAAAATTTAGAGTGAAAACTTAAAATGGTATATAAATTATTGCGGCGCTTGTAAAATATGTAGGTTTGTTCCTTATCTTTTAAATTATACGAATTTTTCCAAAATATAACGAATTTTCACAAATTTTTACTCAATGCCGTTCCCTAACTCGAAAAATTCGTAAAAGAGAGCGACTTTTAGTACTAGTTAACTCCATTGCTAAACCAGTTAACTAGTACTCATAAATAAGCAAATTCTCCACGTTTATCGGACATTTTTAAACACTTTTCTAAATTTCTAAAATGACAAATACCTACCAACTTATTCATAGATTACTACAAAAGCACTCCCTAACTTTTTCGTAAGTCTCTCTCTCTCTCTGAGAGAATTTATCCCCATCACTGCCCTTTTGACAGTGTTTTCCATTCTTAATACTAAAGTAAAGGAAAGGGTGTGCCATCTGGTGGTTTATTTTTAAACCATAGGTTACTTTGACACTGACAGCTGTTTCCCGCTCGAAATCTTGATAGAAAATCAGTAGCGGAACGACATGAGTCGCTTTACGCTTGAACAACGTTGGGAAATATTGAAAACTTATTTCTAAAGTGAGTGCTGTGTAGCCCACACAGTGCGTTTTTTGAAAAAGAGTTTTGGCCAAAATGAAGCACCCATCGCGCCTGCTGTACGCAAGTTTGTGCAAAAAGTTCGTGTGACTGATATGTTAGTGGACTACACTCAAGGTCGTACGGTGCGCACAGACGAGAATGCGGGCATCTGTAGCCGAGAGTGTGAGACTCAATTCAATGAGGCTGGGAACAACGTTTCGGTCATCGGTGGGCGTTATGCCGTAATCGATCTTTTGTGCACCAAATTCCAAAATCGTGTTATCAGCTGTCTTGGTGATGTCAATTGGCCGAATCGGAGCAGCGATTTGACCGCTTTGGACCGATGTTATGCCAACAATCCACACACGATTCAAGCATTTAAGGCCAATATCATTCAAGCATTCCGTGAGCTACAGCCCGAAACCATCAAAGAATGCGCTACGAAGCCAGCCGAGCCACTTGAACGACGTTGTGTTCCATAATTAATGGGCATGTTTCCTCTTACTAAAAGAGCCATCATTCATGGAAAAATTTAATTTTATTTTTATTGCATTTTGAAAAAGAAACTTATATTTGCCCCACCCTGTATATATGGCTTTGATGCTGTCCTATGTAACGCTGGTTGATGCCCATTAATTATATGCTGCCCAAGTGAATATTTAATAAAGTCCTTCGAAGTGATTTTCATGCAGTACGAGCGAATTGTAAGACTATACTCTCCTACAACTTTCCAGGTATTTCTTTGCCGGATCTTTAACATTCCATCTTCATCGTAGAAGGCAAAGACTATTTTTATTAGACCTTTAAGCCCTACACAAAATTATATTCGAAGGCTTCGCTCTAGTTACGTCTTTTTCTTTCTGCAACAAGTCAGCAAGAATGTTCTATATTTATTTAATAAGCTGCAACTTATTAAAAGGTGGAAAGGTTTTATTCTTCACCAGCAGTTGGAGGACTACAATGTTTTTCAGGAATTTTTCCTAGAAAGTAATTTGTATAGGACAACGAAATTTCCATTTCCGTGAATTACTTTTCTGCTGCATTCTAAACTGGGAGTCACCATTGAAAATAAACGGAACACTAACGGCTGCTGGAGATAATAATTGACTGCACTTCAATACGAACATTTTTAAATACAAGACTCTGGTCGTTCATGTGCACCAATGTAAAATCCAAATGAGGCTACATATTACTCTATATTTTAATGTGCCCAAATGTTGATGGATGCTTTTGTAATTTTTGTTGATTTTTGTTTGCATTTTACTGCATTTTGGTAAAACTCCCAGGATTCACAAATTTTGTAATTTTTATTGATTGCGAGGTTTAATTTCTACCGAGCGTCACTAATTTGTTTGAGTAATTTTTCCCTTTTCAATATTTATATAATCCGAACAGTCTTTGTTGCGAAATGTTGGTGTACTGCCAGGGGTGAAGACATATTGACTCTCGAAATCGGAACTATATCGAAATTCAATAGCTACTGGAATCAGTGACGCCTGTTGTTCAATGTCATATCTCTTAGGAAAAGATCAAGACATTATTAATAACTGATTTGGAAGAAAAAATTAATTTAAAGACTTTTGCTTCAATTAACATTTTGTGTTCGATTTATTAGCGGAAGAGGGAACCGTTCCTTATCAAGTGACAGATGAATTTCACTTTTCATAGAAATTGCCTGTGTGAAAGTTCAATTGTTGATTCTTAGAATTTGGGTAATATTGATTTTACTTTTCAATCGAATACCCAATTGTAATGAAAATACTTAATCACCTTACCCAGTTCTTGTGGACTTCTTCGTTAAAGAGAATATCTCGTCTGACACTTGCAGAGTAGAAGAAGGACCAGAGCCTGACTCAGATCATTCCAAAATACTTTTAACACTTGGCGATGAAATCACTGTGACAGAAAATTTCCCACGACTACGTAATATATTGACTAATTGGAGTTAATTTAAACAGAAACCAGAGAATAGTATTCAGCTTTTAAAACCAATTGAACCCGCATTATTCAAAAAGCTGTATAGGGAAAAGAGAAAATCAAGAAAACGTTGGCAACAATCAAGGGTGGCCAGCGACAAAATATAATAGGTACTAAATAAAGTACACAGCTGGGCCAAACTAAACTTTTTCGTTCATCAAAAGTTTGGTTGGTTTTATTCTTTTTTTTTTTGTTTATTTTATAGGTAAAAATCTGAGAAGCGATACTTGGTAAAAGAATCGTTTCATAAAATGTAGGAATAGTGTTAAATAAAATCTACTTTTGGGTTATTCATCTGATATGGCAGTATATACTCGTATGGGAGTTTTTACAAGTTGAAGCTCGCAGTAACAGGCATTTGTCGCAAGTTCTGGTTAGAGAGTTATAAGCGCCTACTGTACTATTTCATAAGCTCTTACTCTTACAAGATTTTTGTATACAATGTTTTCTCATCTATTAGGGTAGGATTTTATATTTGAATGGAATAGATGAATGACTCTGGTTTAAGGTGCCTATTTTTATAAGTAGGGTTCGTGATAGACCAATATCTTTACATAGATATTTATGTAAGAATTCATAAATTTTTTTTTGAGTTTACATTATCAGTTATAAACTAAACATCCCGCTGGACATGTGAGGGTTGCACTTGAAGTGGGAGTTTCTGAATGTGTAAGCTCCAAGTGGGTGGAACTATTTATTCCAGGTGCATATTTAATGCACCTTACCAATAATAATTTTTAACCTTTAAACTAAATATTTTGTAGGTCACAATATGCAATTTTGTATGGTAAATTTCGCCACTATGAGTTTCGAAAATTTAACTTGGACATTAAAATTGATGGAATATGGCGGAATATGTTTAAAAAAAAAGAATATGGAAAAAGTGTGTGATATTTGATAAAAGGAAGTTTTGCGTAGCTGTTACTGAATTTTTATTGGAAGTGGGGCATTGAGATTATTACAATAACATGCCGTAGACTTATTTGATATGATACACATCGGCATTTTGGCAGTAATTTTTAAAATTGATTTTTTTTTTGGGCCAAAAAGTACGCGTTTCGAATTTTTTTATTGTCTGCATAATTTTTCAAAACAGTACAAAATATTGCAATGTTTATTTGGGATTTGATAAGTTAACTATTTACCTGAAAACTGAGTATAAATATTGTTCGTGATATAAGCATTACTTGGTTTTTTAAGTTTTATCCAAATCGAGAATGGGGTTTTCGAGATATGAGTTGTTTCTAAAATTCGCGTTTTCGGTTATTCGAATTCAAAATTAAGGGCGCAATTATTTTGAAATGATCAATTTTACTCTAAGTATGCATTTTGGTCAAAATTGTTAGTACCGATCTCAGGTAAACTAAAGAAAGCCAACATTTTTAAAAATTGATTTTTTTTTCAAAAATCTATTGTACGATAATATACGAAAAACCGAGTTTGTTATTTTGTTAGAAATTACCATTTTACCTTATAATATTAATTGTTGTTCTAATTCTTATAAACCGTTTTCGAGATATGTTTAAATTTAAAAACTACCGCAGTCACGTTAACTTCATCTGTTTAAGCTCGAACAAATCAAACTGGTGTAAAAATGTTATATGGTAAGTACCATTGATGTAAAGGTTACCGTGCAAAAAAAAAACCGGCCCCCGAACTGTAGTCGCACAAACTTCAGAACGAAGATTAAACCAAATCAGGCCAGTCGTTAAAGCGGTAGGCCTCAGAAAGAATACGGACCAACAGACAGGCGGACAGAATAGGGCGACCCACTTTTTTGAGCTCCGCTATCATCGTAGTATCACAATTGATTAATATGCTACTCTTACTACGTATTCGAGATAGTCAAAAATCAAGATGTGTGCGTTAAAATTTATTGGCTTGTAGGGAAATATGCTTGTTCCTCAAATTACAATAAATTACTTACATATAAAAAAAAATCATCTTCTCAGGTCATTTTACCGCCAAATCGCCGCTGCTAAAAATAACTACACGTGATTTCGAACGCCTACACTTTTTTCTAACTCCATTTTGGGAAACATGTTTATAATAAGCGACGAAGGACAGAAAAAGTTATACAACCCGCTGCAGAAAATTTAACTTTACCGGCGCGCTACTTAATTCAACACATTCAGAAAATAGTATGGAGATATGGCTAACACAAGGAATCGAGATAATCCTTTTGCGACAAATCATTCCTTTTGCATGAAAAATAAGCAACACCAGAAGCTTTTTGAAATTGTTCACCGTAATCAAACCAAATGAGACGTCAATTTGACTTTAACGAAATTGCAGGTGAATGACATCCCAATTTGTTTCTTTTCGTTTGCAATATTGAGTTTAATCTTTCTGCGAATGAAATTGGAAAGGTTGTTCTCATCAAATGCGGATATTTTCAATTTCCTTTTTTTATTTAGGAGATAGCTACATCGAAGCCGTTGTATACAATTCATGTTCTACGATACATTTTTATCGAATCTGTTATCCTGTTGACACGACTCAATACTCAAGAAGGCGGATCTGGTTAGTCATCTTGAAATATTTGCAGTAAAGTGCACTACAGCGTGTCATTCCTTTCATCTACTCAAATATGGAACTTTAATCCCCAATTTATTTTGCCACAGTTCCGGTTTTTTTGTGCGATGTTTGATGTATACCTACAATCCACTTTAGCCCGAATCCAAGAGCGTGCATTAGATGAGGACACACTTTTTTTGTGGCGAAGCCACTTACCCTTGAGAGTGTGTAACATTGTGAAAGCTATACAGAGAAAAGCATCACAAGAAATTGAGGAGGGTATTTTACGGTGAATATGGCATTCATGCAGTTGAATGAGTAAGCAGTGAACTCTTCAAAGCCACTGGATAATAGATTTCCTTTCCATAGCCAATGGAATGAATTGGATATTCTATTCATGGATAGGCAAGGATAATGCAATATGGTATGTGTGACAATGAATTTATTTCAAGTAATTGCATCTGATAAAGGAGAATACAAATTGCAAAGTTTCATGTATGAATGTATTAGGTGGCAATGAAATCCGAAACTTCTTGTCGTCCTTCGAAAAACCTTCAGGTATCCATTCAGATGCCTTTACGAAGTTCAATTTACGAATTTTGTAACATAATCAAAATATAAAGTGCATAATTCTGTTTGTCACCATATTCGAAGGGTTTTCAGCATTCATAATAAATGTGCAATGCTTCAATAGAGTCTAAAAGAAATTTTTGGAACAATAGGACCTACTGCTTGCATGACTAGCTCCCCACAACAAATTGAAGGGAATTACAATATTATGCCGGTTCCAAACGGCTAATTAAGAAGCTCTTTCATGACAGTTATACTCTCGGATCTTTGTCAGGCGTTCGCGAGAGGTGGCGCAGTGAAAAGAACATTTTGGATGGTTGTGCAACACTCCCCTTCAAAATGACAAGATAAACATGGCTTTCACTCCTTCTCCGCATTTTAAGGATGCTCTTCGTGGTGTTTTCTTTTTTTTGTCATTTTTTCTATTGATCGTCTTGAAGATTTTTTTAGTCGTTTCCCAAAGGCTTTTTTTTGTCCTTTTCGCTGCCTTTTTGGATCTTTTCTTGGTTTCCGGAGTTTCCTTTTCGGGAAGCTTTTGTGTTTAACCAAGAATAGTCTTGAGGGTAGATTGAAAAAATATTATTTAGCTGAGTAAATCATTTTTACTTCGATAAGGCTAGCATATGAATTGAAAAGCAATCAAAATGAGGGGTAAATTTGAGGAAAACAATAAAAATGATTTCGAAGGAGGTACATTCCCGTCAACAAAGTTCGCCTTTGAATCAGTTTCTCCACACTCTGCCAATACAAAGTGGACCGAATGTCGTTCGACGAAATTTTCTCTTAAATCTGTTTTAATCCGCTTTCGACAACATCAAAAAAAAATCTTTATTAACGAGAACAATGGTTCTCCATTTTTTTGTTTGTTATTGAAGGATTCCTGGGCGAATAGATAATATGCCTCGTCATATAATCTTCCAGGAAGTGTATGGGTTGTTCTTTAGTTATTGTGGAAGAATATAATTTCCCTTAAAGTGGCAAAGTTGAAATAAATATTATTATTTTATTAATCAGAAAATAAATTAAAAAAAAAGATAGCACAAGCTGCCAGGGCTTACGGCTATTGAAGTAAATAAAACGAGTAAGCATCAAAATATAATACTACACACCTTTACCATGTTCGCCTATAACATTGCGAATAAGAAGACATATGTGTTTGTCAAAAGCTACATATTAAACTTATAACGGATTGAGAAATAAAAAAACATGGTTGTAAATACAAGGGATTCGTAATTTTCGATTTTTTATGACAGCTATTAAAATATATTGAAAACCCCAGCTCAGAACTAAAGGGGAAGCTCTGTAAACTTTGTTAGGTTTGTAACTTGTTTCTCTCGAGTAGACTTCTGTGTCTATCAGTTAAATCCCAATTTGAACTCGTTGAAGTTTCGAAATTAGCCATTTCAACTTTCTACTTGAAACTTTACGAACATTTTTAATAGAAAATCCTCGAGTAGCATCAGTTAAACTTTCCTTTGCATTCCCAGCATTTCAAAAAAAGACACAAATACGCCAATATGTCTATTTATTTGCTAACCAGAGAAGCTTATTGTTCCTTTTTGTTCAGTATAAATCCAGAGGACTGCAAGACTCAGCGATTAACTGTACAAAGTATTCCCATGGGAAATTTGTTTAAACAAAATCTTCAAAAGGTACAAATCTATTTATGAAAATGATTTTAATCTACCACTGGAAGATTCCACAATAAAAAAAAATATCCCAGCTCTACGCGCTGTATAAAGTATATAACAAGCTATCCCGTAATGTTTATTATTTCGTTTAATTAATTTTTTAAAGGAGACAACCTTAGGGTTAATTGAAAAGGTAAAGATTTTAGTGCAAGAGAAAAGGAGAACTATCATTTACAAATAATGTTGAATTTTTGTTTGCGGCGCTATTAAATGACTTAAACAAAATACATACAAAATGGTACAGAATTTAGGGTCAACATGTGTTTGATTGGGAGAAGCGGTACACCTTTTCATAGCCATTCAAATATGAATTAAAATTTTGTTATGTGTATAGAGAATGAGCATGCGCAAAAGCTTAGCTCATGTATTGCAGAACCGTTTTTCCAATCCATTCTTAAGGCTTGTTTTAATTTGTTCCCCATCGATATTTTTAGATAAAATATAGTTAAGTCAAACAGGCGTCGCCGCAGTGGCTTAGTGGTTAGTGTGTTGGACTACTAAGCGAGGGGTCCCATGTTCCGAATCCCGAAAAACCCCAAAATCCAACCTAAGGTTTCTCGTCTGACTCGAGAGTATGACCGTCATGAAAGACCGTTTTACTTAGCCGTTTGGTCTCGGCATAAAATTGTAGATCCCTTCCATTCGTCTCAAAAATGAAAAACTTGTAAGAAGCTAGACTCCATACGGACCTATTTACTTTTATTTATTTTTAAGTCAAACAGACACCAAGTGAAATTTATGACCCCATGCGAAAGTTATTTAAAAAAAAACTCGCAGACTGACGAACCAAACAACCAAACACTCAGCCAAAAACTATCAGAAAGGAAGTTGAACGTATATGACAAAATGTAACTGAAAACAAAGATCTAAAGAGAGATGATAATCGTCGAAACGATAGACCTCCAAAATTAGCAACCAAGTGATAAAATTACAAGTTTGAGAGTTTAATCCAGTTCATTTTACAATAGTAAAATGAAAGCTGATGTTTGCCAAAAACATTCGAGCAGAATATGACTTATTTTGGTGATCAACGTTTCAAAAACGATATCGTTTAGACAATCGTTGATATACGGAATCAGCCCCCTGAATTTGTTATTATTTTTTTTTTTTTCAATTTTCCTTATTTCCATCAGAAAAACGTTTAAAATTTGTGTGTGAGTGACACCTTCATGTGTGTACAATAGCATGGAAGCGAAATTGAGTATAGCTATCACTTAACATGGGGTAAAATAGATTAGCAGCCCAGAACTAAAATGCCACCTCCATCTGGATATTTTTTTTTTGTTTTTTTGGCAACACTCCCCTGGAAGGTGAATATACCGTTTATTGTGCTCCGTGTTCTCTTTGAACGAAATACCCCCCCTCGATGGTAAGTCGCACTTTGACGGCAATCATTTTTACCCAATTGGCACATACACCCCATACATTCGTCATCCGATGGTGTACACCCTTATTTGGCACTCTGGGAAATCATTGTCACATCATCACACTCGTGCGAGTGACATAATACTGTAGGTAGGTATATAAAGTGTCTGTATATGTAGGCAATTTTCATCACATCATTTTGAGATTTCATGTGGTGTCTATTTCGTTGATTTTCCATTCGCATTAAGTACTCTTTCTCATGTCTCCTCGTTATTTTCCCCCATTTCGCCCTGTTTAGGGGAATGTGATTTTTATATTGCCTCATGAGATTGGAAACATACGGCACCATCCCTATAACCAAAAAAAAAAAACACAAATTGCGAAGATTTCATTTGATTTCGGTGATAGCCTCTATTGTGGAAAATCCTCGACAAATTTTTTAGCAAGCATCCACAAAAATAGCGACTTAATCCAACAGAAACGCACACATATCAGAGTTAGGTTTGGGAATATGCTTTTTGCTTTTACGGATTTGCTTTAAAATACGGACAGAGTAGGTAATCCTTTTAAGATAATATGGGTGCGAATAACTTTCCCTTTGCATTGGCAAACAAAACACTAGTGTTAATACAGGACGAGAGGAAAAACAATTTTCAAACGGTGAAATGTGGAGTTGTCAAACAAGCCAATATGCTCATAATGTGTAACGCTTTAAATGGAAAAACTTTTTCATTGTTGTACGTGCTCTTTTCGCGTCGGCGGCAGCCTTACATAAATTATGTTCAGAGTAAGCAATTTTGGGAAATCGACACGGTATCGGAGCATACAGCATGTACTTCTTGCCGAATAAAATAATCTGATCTACATATGAATAGAAATTCAATAAGATGTAATTTTGCGTAATGAGATGCCGCACTAAGCGAATTGTATAAATGTTTTCGGCAAACCAGGGCAAGTTGTGTAGCTGCCAGAATGTAACGCACCTACAGAGTGCTGTATAGGTACATATTGTATGAGCCTTGTGTTTCTAATGTGTATTTAATGATATCACTTAAGGGCGGAGCCATTGGGAGTGTATATTGGCATTTGTAGCAGCTTCTTGGGTATGGTGCTATCAAGATTTCCTTTTAATTTTGCCAAGAACCGATAGATGAAGTTGGAATCTTGGTCGACGCTGACTTGAAGATAGTCATCTCGGTCTGGGAATGGGACATTCATTTTATCCAACTGCGATTAAGTTTTGTTATAAAGTTCATAATAAAGGTTGTTATAGCTTGTCTAAAGTGGCTTGGCTTTGTGTCGGAAAGATTAAGGTCGATGGAAGGCGGTACTTAATTAAGTAAAATTGAAGTAGTGAAGCTAACCCATTATTCCAATCAAGGAAATGGTCATGTGAACGTTAATGGGTCGAGTCATATATATTGTCAAATGGTTCTGGGAGTGGATAAATAAACAGGTGAAATGGAAAATGGTAGTTATCCGAAAGGTATTTCAACGGGAAGATTGGGATCTAAAACGAAAGTTGGCTTTTGTTGTGTTCTTTGATTCTGCATTTTCTGATGAAAAAACTATCATAGAAAATACCTCTCAATCGGGATCACCATTTCAGTTTAATCAACTCGTTTAGCGGTTGGCTTTGTTACTGGCGATTTAAGGATTTTTAGGAGTTTAATCCCTTCAAATAAATGATGCTGCCGGCCATGCTATTCTCAATTCATTTTGTGTCTCGTTTTATAGTAGAGGGATGGCCAAAAATAATGCTAGGGTCTTAAGCTTGAGTAACTTTAATAGACACCAAATCTGAACGCACGTCGGGGTAAAAACTGGACACTGCATCGTTGGAGACATGGCTAAAAGAGTGGGTATCTTTACAAATGACTGCTGAAGAAATTGCCGAGACGAGAGAACAAATAGAATCTGTCACTGCCCAGCCCGCTACTCTTGGGAGCACGGTTCTTCGAAGACTTGGAGGAGCTAGCAACGATACATCTATCAGATCTTACAAGCTTCATCAACAGGTCCGAATTGTTTTGTTAGTTTCATTTCCAACCATGTACTGGATAATGTCAATCATATTGGGCCTCATTGGGTTCAGGCTGAAATTGCATATAATGCAAACTGCCCCTCTAACCTAACCTAACTTGACTTAAATAAAACAGCATTCGAAGAATATTGAGGATCAGTCTATAGACATTTATATTTTATGAAGTTAACAATGGAAAAATATTTCTTCTAGATAACTACACCCGGAAATCTATAGGTTTACGGTCTGTGAAATAAGCCATTCAATAAGTGTCTTGAATACTGGAAGGCTCAATGATGCAAATTCCATCTTACCTAAAGTATATCCCCTTTGAGCCCAAAATTGAGAACCTCTGGCAAATAGCTCGTAGTACAACACCAACGAATGATTGTGAGCAGTAAGATCTAAAGACCAATATAGACCTGTTGCGTTAACTATTAATTTGCTGTTCGTCTTGAAAACGAATGTCGAAGAATTGCAATCATATCTCGGGCTGTATGGATAGAAGCGTAATCTTGCTTAAACCATAATATGCGGGCATGGTGTTGGTGTTTCAACTACGGGCGTAAGAAATGCTTCTGGTAGAAGCCAAATTTTTGCGCATATTTAAATTATTAATGCAGCCATTGAGCATTTCTCGAAATGCAGATCTTTTTCTGCGGGACAGTAATAGCTAACTTGTGAAGTTTATCTATGATTTATTTTCAACAGCAAGCAATATAATAAATAAATAGTTGGCGCAAAAGGTCCATAGGGTTCCTAGGCTTAGTTTTTCATTTTTGTGACGAATGGAAGGAATCTACAATTTTATGCCCTGCCCAAACGGCTAATTAAAAAGTTCTTTCATGACGCAGTCATACTCTCGAGTCAGACGTTCACGAGGGGTGGCGCAGTGAAAAACAACTTAAGATGGAATTGGGTTTTTTTTCGGGAATCGTATACCTGGTACCCCTATACAGCCAGCAATTGTTGACTTAATAAATCGCTTTATGAATTGGGCCATCCGCTGGGTTTTCAACTGCGATATAGCGCCACTGACTAATGCGTTCGCCAACATCTACCTCTATGTAGGTCCACCAATTTGTCAGTGATTGATCACAATTCCCTCTTCCTACGAATGAAAATTGAAACGCAGCATAGCATCTCTCTCGTAATTAACTAAATGCGAAATGCGTCATGAGTTTGATTAAAAGAGCTGCTTCAAGGCGTCACAATCTTCCATTCATTTACTAAACCAACATCAATGGCTGAATAATAATTAAACGAAATTTAATTTCATTTTATTTTTCACCTTCGATTTTTTATTTTATAAATTAACAGATCCGATTGCGAAGTAAATTGAAGAAACTCGATGCCATAGTCGAAAACACATTTGCCCGAGGTCATTGTCACAGGTCTCTTCGTATAGAATTGTTGGCATTATTTATTTTGAAAGAACACTATATTGTAGACACAGATCAATAAACTGTCATTCCTTGTCTTCGGGCTATCCCAGTGATATAAATTTCAAAGCAGATGTCCCAATTCCCCGCCAATCATATTAGAGGCCTTTAAGCAACCGGAGACAGAACCGAAACCAGAAACTATCTAATTACCATTCCTCAATGTTCATCGAGAAATAATTGGTTTTTTGGTTGGATTCGAAGTGTGAGTCAGTTTCAAAGGAACCACAAATACTACAGCTCTATAACGTAACGAGAATTGAGTTTGGCAAAGCAATTCACATTACTTGCGGTCAATAATCATGAATTAAATTTGAAACGCGGAGATCGTGCGAAATTCTGCGAGAATGTTAGCGGATGCATTAATAAATAGGCTGACGGAGGAGGAAATTGATCTAAGGTGTCAATAGAATTCGACCACCAATGGACAAAGTAAGAAAATTACATGCAACTCCAATTAAAGCCAAATTGGCTTTGGAGGTACCTGTAGCAAATTTGATCAAGGGGCCCTTGGATTGCTTTAGGCTATCAAGCGTATGGTATTAAATAAAATAAATCTGTTTTTCTGTTTTAAACGAACAAACTTTTCTGGATCATGGATCTGGATCATAGTTAGACAACATTTTTTTTACTTAATGTTTAGCCCCAGAATCGAACTCAGACGCCGCATGCCAACTGCGCCATTTGAGGTAAAAGGTCAGACCGTAATTTTAAAAAACCACATATAAAAAAATAAAACATGAAAAAGTGTTATCATCGGCCTGGCCGATACTTTGACACCCTCCACTGCATGCTAAAGTCATGCTAAATTGGTTTTGTATGGGACCGACATAGCGCAATTTAAAAATCAACCTGACGACGATAAAAGTCAGTCCTCTTCCAAAATTTCAATTGCCTATTTCGATTTGTTTCGACGCTATCCTGTTTTCAACAGACAGAGAGACACATGGGCCTAATGTTGATTTTGTATGGGAGGTACCAGAACTACTTGACACATTGCCCATTTTGAATACCAACCTGACGACAATAATAATAAGTCCTGTCACAAAATTTCACTTGCCTAGGTGGATTCTTTTCGACGCTATCGTGTTTTCAACATGTGTTTGCTAATATTTATTTTGTTTGGGACGTACCAGAACTACTTGTCCGACATAGCCCATTTTTAATGCCAACCTAACGACGATAAAAATAAGTCCTTTCACCAAACTTCATTCGCCTATGTAAATTCCTTTGGGCGCTATCGTGCTTTCAACAGACAGCCAGACAGACGGACATGGCTAAATCGTTTCAGAATGTGATCCTGATTCATATCAATACTTTATGAGGTCTCCGGTGACTCCTTATACAGTATACACCTCCTTAGGCACCATAAAAATAATAAAGTAGGTACCTACTAATTTGTTTAATATTTTCATCGTAACTGATTTAATTTTTGAATCAAGTACATTCTCCTACAATGTTCAAAAAAAAAACATTAACATAAACCCTTTTCCCTGCGCGCTGAGAAAATAATTTATAAAGTTGATTTAATTTGTTCATTATTAGTTTTTTGTGTTTATAACGTTGGCTATATTAAATACAGTCAGATCTATCAGATGAACCCCAGAGTTATTGAAGAGTTATAATAACTTCAATTGGAATATGAGTAATATAACTACAAAATATACAATTAATTGCCTCATGCGCAGTTGCACCCTATTCACGCCGAGCCGTAATCTGGGTTTTTCGCGAAAACCCTCGAAAACAGGAGTTTTTCCATACATATTTCAGTTTTCAAAACGAGTTGCTTAGTCGTTTTTCGCGAAAAGGACTTCTAAGTTCTAACGGTTGCCATAATTCGGTTTGCTTTGACCGCCCAAAATTAAAAAAAGGAGCCCAAAATCGTTGCCCATAAAGAAGCCCAAACTGAAAAAAAAGTAGCCCAAAATCGTTGCCCATTAAGAAGCCCAAAAATCGTTGAAAATTTTCCAAATTCCTTAACTACATTTTTTTTTGTATTTTTCCCACTTACCCATCTAACTTATGCGCGCCGCGAATTTTATTTGAGTTCCATCTTCTGCAATTGGCAGTTGTGGCTTGTGTGTTGTGTCAAATCAAAAGGCCTGCAAAATAAATTGTTGTGCCTGCAATTTGAACGACTGTTCAATGTCGCTTGACTGCAAGGGTGCGGGTTGGTTCGAAAATATTTATTTTTTTGTAGTTTTGTGAATGAATAAAACAAACAAAATTTGTTAAACGACATCTAGCCCAAAGTTTTGCTGTACGCTCATGGAAGAAATTTCTATAGTTTTTTTTAAGAAAAATGATAGCCGAAAATACGACAATGCGCCCAATCAGGCAACGCTGCGTTCAAATCGTTGGATTGCTGAAACAAACACAGCTGACCGAACAGAAGTCACAACTCAAAACTTAAAATCATTTTCCACATACTTATAATAGATGGGATTTAATTATTTTTAATTGCTCTTATTTGTTAATTAAACCGATCGAAATTGGATAGTAACGAAAATAGTTTCCACAGAAGTTTCACGACTAGTGTCTCAAAACTGATTGAAACGTCAAACGAAAACTAGTTGCTGTTCGGTGTGAATGCATCGACGAAAACACGGTTTTCGGTGCGGTGTGAATGTGAATAGGGTATTATTCTGGTTTACACTTTTCTCTCATTCACTACATAAAAACACTCTTATATTTGGTATATTTTCAAGAAATAACTGAATACTGAAGTCGGTTACACCGCTATATCATTCAATTCAATTCTTATTAATTTTTTACTTAAAACTATTTAACTTTTTTTTTAAGGCACACACGGAAAAAATTTTAAGATCAAATCAAGAAAAATGAGCGCAGAATCACGAAAAGTTTTTCTAGTTTTAGAGCTTAGCTCAGGATTTACTAATTCACGACTTTTTATTCGCAATTCTATAAATTGTACGAAGTGAAGATATTGACCCTCAAAAGTCGCGAATCGCTACTTTTTATTGTCAATGCTGCAATCAAATGAGGAATACATATTGCAATAACCTATTACACCTATTATTATTGCAATTTGCTATTACTATGGATTGTGAATTGCAAAAATAATTCGTAAATTACCACTTTGTGTTGTAATTTCGGATTTCCTCCCTTAGCAAATTACAACCATTTAGTCTTGAATTGCAACTCAAAAGTGTTGATTTGCGAACAAAAGGGGTAGATTTACCACTTCAGTAGTTGCAATTTACGAATTCGTAATGGTAAATTGAATCTTTTTTTTATCAATTTGTATTTAATATTTTGCAATTTGAGGCATCACCGTTTTAAATTGAAATTGTTTTATGGTGAAATTAGAAAACTTTATTCTCAATTTACAACTTATATCTTATGATTTACAAATCAAAATTCGTAGTTTAATTATTTATAATTATTTAGGTTATTTTCGAATACATATTTAAAGTCACATTTTATAATTTGTTTCCTCCTGATATCCATGAAAAGCATACGGCGCCATATCGTCCGGAGACAACGGGATTTGTCTGGGGTGGTTTTTTGGTCTATGCTAAAAATTTAAATACAAACAAATTATTTAGAAGAACTTGCCATTGATACGAATATTTACAATCGTTTTCAATTACATAATGATATTTTAGATTCCATTCCAAATTAAACTTCTTTCTAATAGCCCTACCTACTTAATTTTTTTTTCTGTATTATTCAATATGTACTTACAAGATATATTCCAAAATTCTTTACAATTTGTTGGTTAGTACACTCACTATCACTACGAATGAGTTATGCTTATAAAAAAACTTTGACCCGACAAGAACTGCTTTAAGCAAAGATTGAATACCGACTGCCTGACTCGAATGAAGCCAAATACGCATGGTTGGAGCTGTCCATGCAGAAAATGAAAGGAATTAAAAGGATTTCTTTACATGGACCATGGAAATTCTATGACGTTTCGTTTTTGTCGGCTGCCTGGGCGCACACAAATTTCACACATCGGGTAGTTAATTCCATGGAAATTACAAAAAAATATTTTGTAATTTTCAATTTACATGTGTTAAATTATTATAAGATTTCATTGATTCATCACTCAGTGCTTGTAAATCAGCAAATACTTTTTACAATTTGCGATTGTGAAGTAGTGCTTCAGAAATTGACCCATTGAAGTGGTAAATAGCGTCAAACAATATCGCAAATCACTACAAATAAAAGAAGCTCGAATTTATGCTTCTAATCGCAAAATTCAACAAGCAGACTTTTGTATTCTACGCCGTTTGCAATGCCGAATTACGAATTTTTATATCAATCCAAGAAAAAATCGTTGTAATTTGCGACAAAGATATAATTCGTGAATTGCAACTCAAAATTTTGCACTTGGTGATTTTCAATTCTTTCCGTGCATATATGAATAAAAAGAAAAAATTAAGTGAACAAGAATAAATTAAAGCCAATCTATAACGACAAAAGTTTGTGATGAAAGGCTACAAAACAAATATTACAATGCGACAATTATGTATACGCAACGCAATCACGAAACCCATTTTTCTCAAGAAAGGCTCATATCGAAATCGAAAATAATATTATTATCTTCCAAATGTAAATATCATCAATTTCTTGATTGGTAGTCAATATAACCTTTTCCAAAGTGGTTGGGTACTAGCTCAATGAAAATATGGAAATCCCCTGCTAGTTGAGCAGTATTGCCAACTTGCGAGTAGTGCGGTGCAAAACAAAATTTCTGGTGTGACCAGTGCTTATTTCTAGAAATGTACTGAAAGTTAAAATTTTGGTTGAGCATTTTGATACAACAAGTAAAATTGATTTGAAAAAATACTTTCACGCTTCAAGCTAAATGGAAACTTTATTACGATCAGAAAGCGTTGGTGTGCGGAGCACATAGCTCTTGCTACTCTTGCTACGTGGCTAATCCGCCACTGGATGTGGGCCCATTACCTCTTTCTGCTTGTACGGCCAAGTACGAATGTCTTCAAATCTTAAGTTCATCTCATACCTCGTCCCTCTAAAGTCGCTTTCGTCCAGTCGCAGGTAGATGGCGCTTGAGGTGCATGTTGCCATACTCGATTGATTTCAGCGTTACACAAACGCGTCGGTGGAGTTATCTGCTCTTTTTCTTCTCACTTCAAATTTCTCAACTTTTAGGATGTAATTTGTCACCTCCAAGCAACTCATGTACCCTCAATAGAATTTTTTCCACAATGTAAAATTAATGACTGCCATTTTATTAGTCAACTTCGAACGATATCAAGTCCTCGCAAAATTTCATTTGTATAAAATCATTCTCATCCTGTTCAATTGTCTATAAATCACCTCCTCGACTTATTTGTATTCTATAGGTCGCCATTTGAATAACCCATTCTACATTCATACACACGTGCTGAATGGACTCAACCGTGGGCAATGAGAAAGTCGTGTTTTTTTTTCCTAATTAATATGAACACTAAATCGCCTCAACCTGCACGTGTGCCTGCTCGGATACAAACCAAAGCAATAAACAATTCAGCAAATATATGCTTCATGCTGTTCTCAATTAAGGGCATGTGGAATAGCAAACCCTTTGCTGACAGAAGAACAAGCAGGGAGCACTATAATACGTGCCAACTTATTCCTTGCGATTATCCAGAAATTCTAAAGAGAAATCATGGGCAAATGTGTCTCGTAGTGGCAATTTTGTCATATTGTTCGGAGGCGTACGAGTACCTATTTATGTTCTTAATTTATTACCCCATATGGGTGAGCACAGCTGGATTGGATTCGTTTAAGTTGGCGTTGCATGATGTCTAGCAAATTTTTATACAATGAATAGATATTGATTATATAACAGTTTTATTCTGGACACGGAGCAGCGGCGCTCTTCAGAGTAGGAGTCGAAATAAATGGGCTATTGTGGTTTAGGTACGAGTATGTAGAGAACAGCACGAGACGATATCAGCGATTTTTTTATTTATTCATTAATCAAATTATGGCGCCACAAAACTAAGAAAACTTTATTAGTTCCGTGAATACATTAACTGCAAAGTAAATGTTTACGTAATATGAATGATTGAATTACTACATGAATGAGCTGTAAGTGTGTCAGATGCGGAAGGAATCAGTAAACAGTATACAATTTCACAACTTTACTTGTTTCTACGTCCTCCACTTTTCCAGTTAAACTACTGACTAAACTATAAAACAAACTGTCGACATATTGACAAAGCTGAAATAGTGAAGTGTATTATTTATTTTTATTATTTTTCCAGTTGCATTATGTCAGTTAGTGAACTGCAAAAGTTTCCAAACCCAACAGCATTGCCATAGACGATAGACCACAATAACAATTTTCATTCAGATTAAATATGCAAAGCTTTCAGAATCCACAAAAGGATATACATAGAGTTTGTAATATGTATCCACTCCCATCTGACTGGAATAACGAATTTAAGGCTGTATAATAAAGCACCTTCGAGTAATATTCTTGTATCTCACCTGAGGTTAAGCTGCACACTACAAACTAAAGTACATACAAGCAGTTGATGTACGACGGAGGACACAAACAGAGAAGCCATTCTTCCTAACCACAAAATTCTGTTGTCAACTAAAAACACTGTTCAACAACAAAATGCCATTCACGCTCTCGAGTTTCGTCCAGTGTGCGTGTTCTTATAGTGGCTGCCACAATGGACGCAGTTTACTCTTGGCGGGCGAATATGAATAATGCATTCAAATATGTTATCACTCTGAAAATATTGCTGATGGTTTACATTGTACAGCTACACACGGTTGATTCTGATCGTAGAGTTACATATTGCAGTGTTTAAGAACGCAATAATTTAAGGGCAACCTGCTAAAGGCATTTTAGACTATCGAATGCAGGTGGAGTGTGTCTGCTTTGAAGAGAATAACTAACTGTAGACCGACACGGTAAACAAGTGCATATGTCAGGCAAACAAAGAGGCGATAAATTTAATAACACCAAGACAAAGGTGATGATGTGGGGTTAGTGGAACTTGGAAATGTATCCGGTTGGGAAATATTCCTGCTGGTTGACAACGCACATAAGCTGTGATTGCAGTTGTTTTACATATCAGGCTCAGGTCTTCGATATACACTACCAATAGAGTGTAAAACTCATAAGAATAAAGCTTGAAAACAACATAAGATCTGGTTTCTGTTGGTCTCTTTTCGGAACTCATAATAAAACCACAAAGTGGAAAATGTCACTCTATAGATGAAAACCAATTGGATTTCAATGATTTACGCAATCTGTTCAGACATTGGACATTTCTGTGAACTGAATACTGCATGATACTATCAATTGAAGTTCACCTGGAGAATGTCAATTGAAGATCCATGTAGGGAAATGGCAATAACTCTCGAGTTACTGAATTTTATCTCTAAAAGAGATCCCACAAATGGAACTCCTGTCCAGTGCTTCAGTTTAGTGCTTTCGGAGTTAGATCTGGCTGTTTTAGCGCGCATTAAATTTGCGAAATTTGTATGGAAAACTGTGAAATACTAAAACTACATAAGAGTCGAAAGTAAAAATGTTTATTGATAAGGCCCTATGTACCTACATATATTTATTAAAGTTGAAGGCTTGAAATTTTCTAAAATAATAAATACTTTACATCTTATCAAAATGTGAGAATTTTGTTTAATTTAACTCCTATTTTTTGATTTAATTTTTGTTTGCGTAATCTAGCGCTTTCTATTTAGATTTTATTTGCACTGCTCCATCTTCTGTCTCGATACTGTAAGTCCTATGAAGCCGACAATGAATGTGTTCCAAGCCTTTTGAAATGTGAATTTTTGGAATTTTGCATGACGTTCCAGAAATTTTATTATTTAAATGCAAAAAAGAATGAAATTTTGGCCACATAGTTCTGCATTTGAGAGCAAATATCGTGCGGCTATTATCGATCATTTTGTCGTGCATACTTGACTCCCATAGATATGCAAGCATACGCACCGTGATTGGATATACGTTGCAAAGCATGGCTGATTCGCGCGTCATTAGAGACACGGCTTAGGTTAGATGCGGCAAATAGGGTTAATGTGGCTCGCTTCGCTCGCTTAAAAAGATCTAAACTCCACTATTTCATTTTCGGGCACGAGCCTGTATACGTTTTAAGGCCCAACTTATTTCTTAAAGTATTTTTAATTATTACGTTACGTCAAATACGTAGCCGTCCACTTAAGCCGTGTCCCCTAACGACGTGGGATAGACACTTTGGCAAAACAAAAAAAACAAACTTTTTCCATTCTAATAACTGCGAAGCATTTCAAAGCCCCCTTTGTTTAATCCCTAAGCCCAAACTTCAACCGATGTAGTGACAATAATGTTCAGTGTAAAACTCACTAAAGAAACAGTAAAAAACAAAACAAAAAAAAATTATTAAAATTTTTCTAATATTAAATTATATTATTGTATCCGGGCTGGCATTCGAAAAGATAAAACACTACTCTGTTAAACTTTTCTCATAAAATCACCTTTACCACACTATTACGGATTATTCTAATAATTCAGTTCAAAAAAATATTTCTCAAAACAATTCTTAAACAATATAAACCAATCACTTAATTCACTGTATTACTTTACACTTATTTATTCTCACAACCGATTACTGTTTTTCGAACTTTACCAAACACTGTTTAAAAATCAACCGTTTCTCCCTGTTCTCAAATCGACCTTTTATATCCGCCCTGCCATCTATTGGGAAGTTTTTAGTTTATTCTGGTTCATCCCGAACAAACTCGTTGGTTCTAGAATTAGCTCAGTAAACTCTCCACTTATTTGGCAGATTCGAGGCTCCAATTGGTAATGGAACTTGTTTGTTGGCTAATTGGTTGTTTACACTTCACGATGTAGGTTCCACGCGCTACATTCCACACCACAACATCATTAAATCTTTGGAAGTAAACGGACCTTCACTTAATTTAGATGCCTGGAGATATACATAATAATTTTTCAGTTTTATTTCAATTTCAATAAATTTCAATTCTACTAAAAAGGCGATTGTTTTATTCATTTATAACACTAGTCAAATATACTGCGTTCCGCAGCCTACTCCATGCAGCAGGGATTTCCCTGCTCTCTCTCACATCGTTTAGCAACTACAGTACGTATTCATTTGTACACTAGCGATATTTTGTTTAGATTTCGTTTTAGTTAACAGCGGAATCACTTTTATGCATCAATGTCCAGGTTAGGAACAGGAAAGCACCGACCTCCAGTGTATTGGCGAATACCAGAACTCAGATAACCGAAGAATTGACCAGCGCTCGCGGAATCGATACGCCGATTATCACGAATTGCAACTCACATACAATGCACACCGAGAACCAAGAACCGGTTTTAAAAAAGAAATAACTATAACAATGACATCTGAGCTAAGGTTTACAAAATCATATCGATGAGGGTGAAAGTTTTCAGTATGTACTCGCCAACGTGCCCAGTTTTGTTATGGCACGTATTTGAGACTCTATTTTCCCGCCAAAAAAAGTAGGGAGTTGGGAAATCCAAGTGCTCGAGACTTCGCACCTATACTCATAATAAGACCGAAAGAATTATTCGAAGCATTATATGAAGGACCGCGATAGGAAGGCGTTCCAAATAGTTCTCTAAAAATCAGAATGAAAACACTGCCCGAATTATTCTCCGAAATGTTAAACGTGTGTCTCAAGGAGGGCGTTTTCCCTAAGCCGTGGAAGCACCAAAGCTTCCATAGCGTTCTGCCGAAAACAATATAGAATCGAAAAAAAACATTATCGTCTATTTGTTTACTAATTACGTAAAATTCTTAAACGAATCAGCAATTAAAGCAAAATAAATTTCAGTATTGCAACCTGCCAACAACAATGAAATGAAATCGGAACAAGTGTTCATCGATTGCTCACAATAGAAATCTGAGATGTTTGCCCTACGGGACCAATTTGGGAATGATCGACAACCGATAACAATCGTAGATTATATTAGATATGTTACAGAGAGGCGAAACGGATTTTCTGTAAGATTTTGGAAGGCAAAAATGAATGATTTGCTACAAGTAGCAAGATTGCCGACCCAGAAAATTAAAAGCATCCAACAAACAGCTTTCAAATTTATTTCAAACTAGCTGTGCCCGCAACTTCGTACGCGGCGTGAAGCTGTGTAATTTCCAATTTAAGAAATATTAACAGTTAAGTTTCAATACATTAAAACATAGTGATAAACCTTGTCAATGTCAAACAATAAATCAAACAAATCTATTCACCTAAACACCAATTTAAGAAGTTTAAATTCAACACCGTAAGTAAAACAATCTAAATTCTTGAACTCTTCAGTTCTTCACGTAGGTAATATGTAAACATCCACTAAAACAAAAACCTTAAACTAAATTTGTATTTACACCAACAATAAGTTAAACAAAATTCTGCAATTCTTTACATCAATGTAGGTAACATCACAACCACAAACAACAAAAAACTTAAACTCAATATATATTTACACCACCATACGACCATCATTGCATTTCCTTAGAAAAACATTGTCGCAGTTGATTCCATCCACACTCACATCCCATACTTCTCTTTCGTTTCACTTAATCGGAACAAACTTCACGCAGTTGTTCTTGACATCTATGTGCTTGAGCGATGTGCGCCAGACACCCACCTACCCCAAAGCAGAACAGCGATCAAGAACAACGGTTGCTGATAATTTCTGATTTGAGAAAATAAATTTAGTTTTTTGATGTTAGATTTTGGGTTGTAGCTCAGCTTCTAGATGGCACAGAAAGTATTGACTCTTGTTCGAATTTTGTTTTGTTTTGAAAAAAAAAAAACGCATTTTGGTCGAAAACGCTCCCAACAAATAGGCATGCCAATGAATGGAATAGCCTATGTCCTTCTCTGGTTCTTAAGGGACATATCAAAAGAAGTTTCATCGAAATCTGTGCAGTAGTTTTCACGCCAACCGCTAACACATGAAAACGGCTACAGTTTTATTATATGTATAGATTTCATTTCACCTACTGGAAGTGGAAACTGGAATTAATTTTAAGATAAAGTGTTCGTTAATTTTAAAAAGTTTGAAAGTGGAAGCACATTCTTTAAGACCGAGGTTATATATATTTTTTGTTATGGCAAAGATTTTTAAAATTAAAAAGTCAGTAGGTGGAATCAAAAAAAAACTGAAAAAATATTTAAAATTAAAAAAGATGCCTCTTTGAAAAACATAAAGCCTTAAATAACGCCTAAAATGCATGAAAAAGCCATAGTTGGCATTATTATTTGCATTAGTGGTTCTTAGTAATGAATAAAATAACCCTCCCTGTGCCCAGTCGGGTGAAAGCACTTCATTTAAAAGTATTTCCTACACAATAAAATATTTTCTGACAATTCAAAAAATACACACGTAATTGTTTAATTTTTCACTTCTATCGGCACTCCCGGAGCGCCACTGTTTTTTTTTTTATTTGTTTGTGTTTGATTTTGTTACATTCGCCAATTCTGGAAATTCCCTTTCTTCTGCCACTACTTGAAGATTTTTCCAATAAGCACCCTTTGAATTGGAATGGAAAGCTGTGTATGAGGTATTAACGAAAAGTATTTTATTATTTTGAAAGGGCTATGTCCGCCTCTATATATGAAATGTAACATCGTTTAAATGTCCAACGCGGCTTCTCACGATGGCACAGATCCAAGTGGTCCATTTTTTGGCCGAATCGGTTATCTCGATTTTGGCCACCAAACTTTGAAGAGTCCACTTTGAAGGGCCAACGCAACGTGTCTACCTTTAAAGGGCACAACGTTTTACTGACGAACACTTATTTTGATGCTAAAGTTAAAGTCAGATTAGACAGACTGCCAAAACAAAATAGCGTCTGGTTTGATACAGTGAATTTCCATGAAAATACATGTTGCAATTCGATATATTAACATAGTAATGCAAGGTACTCGGACCGAGATGAAATGCAAAAAAGCAAATTGTTCATTTAGTTAGTTAAGAAACAAACTCAAAGTAAAGCCGGAACCACACTTGTAACGTATGGTGTGGTGTGTCGCTATCACTCCAATGGATTTCATGCGTAGAAACATATTTTTCTTGTATGGAGTAGTGCAGTGCGGCGCGTTGTGTCGTAATCGCTCCTGTTCCAATTGCGCTACAACGCTCTGTGCCGCAATGAAACGAGACAAATATATTTTATGAAATTGCCTATGTGAAAGAAAGAGTACACATGAACTAGGAAATTGACAATAGGCCTTTTTTATTATGCTCACACGATCTGTATCATTGATTTTCACGGTTTACAACAACAGTACAAGATCCAACTTTTGTTGTATACCATGGAAATCAATGAGGGCAAATGTCAAAAAAGCAAAACAAACAACATTTGAATTCATTTAAAAAAGGAACAGCACACTGGAGAAGTGTGCACAGAACACAACAAACGATACGTTACAAGTCCGGTTCCGGCTTAAAAAAGCTCAGAGCAACCTGCTCCGAAGAAAAAATAGTTTTTCAATAATAAATAATGTACAGTAAGCTGGACTCCAATTTTCACCCATAATCGCAACACACGCGACTCATCGCACTCGCACAATACAAATTCGACTGTATGCCCAGCTCATAAATTAACTATTAAATAGACCGTCAGCCAGCGTTGCTGGAGAGAAATATTATTAGGTAGTACTGCAGTCAGAAAAGGGGAGTATTTTGGAAAAAAAGGAGTACAGACATTTTTATTTTTATTTATACAAAAATCAGTTAAAAAAATACGTAAATAAATATTTAAATTATTAATTAGTAAGTAAGTATCTCAAATATGTCTCATGGCAGATGGCTGTAATGCATATTGATATTATTTTTAATATATAAATTGGGAACTTATTAAATCGCAATATATATTTTAAAAGTAAGGTATTTTGATTAAATTTGAAGTGAATTAAATTTATGAATGTTGAAATTATACTCTGCTGCAAGTGTAAGATATTTTAGGGCTTTAAAGAAATAGGAGTACAAATGTGAAAGGAGGAGTACGGAGGTGTTGAAAGTAGTACAATATTCCTATGGGAGTACTTTCGGGAACGCTGCCGTCAGCTCCCGCTAATCCACCCGATTTCACACACAAATTTTGAAAGGAAAATTCTCTCTTTAATTTCCTATCTGTGAATACGTGTGAAGCAGCAAAAAATTAAACTCTAAATGGCGTTAGTACGGACACTTAGCAGTGTTCCTACATCGTGGGATCTCTACCTTTTTGAGGGGATTTCAATTTTTTCACAAACTTTCTGTGCGTAAAGGAAAAAACATAAAAATTGTTGGATTATCAATAATCTGACAAAAAAACATTCTAACTACATTTCACCATGAATTTCAACGCATTAAATGTACATAAAATGGAGATTTGCCTTTAGCAACAATTTCTAGTACCAAAAAATAATCATTATAATATTAGCAAACTGCGATTTTTATATTGAAGATTAATTTAATGTGATTTTCTTTCCGAATAATACAAATACTTTTAAAAGTATGTCTTTTTTTCCTAAAAAAATCGAGGTAATTTGAGTTTAGTGAAAAGAATATAATGAACACCCTTAGTGGGAAAATAAGTACAGACTGCTAAGAACACTGACTGAGAGTTAGTCTATTTGGTGAGTTTCTATCAGCTGATGGATGCGTTCTGAGAGTTTATATTCGTTGTTTTATTTCATTACAAAAACATATTTTCTACAAAATGTATAATAGCGAATGTAATCAACATAAATAAATAAAAGAATAAAGTGTGAAAAGTTCATTCATTGAAATAAAATAAGACTCCTATTTTTTTCCCCCCAAATTATTTTGTCTGTTTTCGTTTGTTGTTTTTGACAAATTATTTCACCGGCGAATGTCGATAGAAAGATATTTCTAAACATTTCTGTTCGTGTATAATTTTTGAGTTTACCAATAACAAATTTAGTATCGAGTTTAAATTTAAGAAAGCTCACAATTGCGAAATTTGTATGGAAAATAAAACCACTGTGAACTACTCGTAAATAAAAGTGTTTATTGGTAAGGCCCAATCTTTCCATGAAGATTCCGTTTATTAATGGGAAAACAAATTAAATTATTAAAAAAATTGAACCAAATGACATAATTATTGAAATCACATTTGAGATAAAATGCGTCAGTCGAGAATATGAATAATGTTCATTTATAATAAAAAGAAAAACTCTAATAGACACAATCAACGAAAATTTATTTTCTTTAAAATGTACGGGAAAGAACGAAACTCAAAATGTATATAAGCAAAATTTGAAATAAACATGTTTGCTGATTTGTACCCTGATATGTCTCACGCATTTAAGTTTTGCTGCGTACAATTTTCTTTTTATTCATACGAATTCATAATGATTAGTAATCGGATATTTTTTTTATCTTAATAAGCGTTTTTTTTGTATTTTTTTCGATGATTCATATAGTTCATCGATTTCCATTGTTTACAACATGAATGCAAACATCCCATACTATATAGATTTTCCAGGTAAAATGAAAGAAATGCGTTTTAATAAATTTGGTACTAAATTCACCACACCATACCCACCATTTTCCGCAATTATTTGAATTATTTGAATTTTTTTCCAATGAATGAACTGTCAGGCAGCTGTCAGGTTTCTATGAGCAAGTGTATGCGTGCGGCTAATTAACTTTAACATGGCATACATACTTTGCCACATAGAAACACGAAAAACAGCTTGTAGGCAAATTCGTTTAAGTTGAAAGAGCTGAAGGTCTATTTAATACTTAGTTTATAGCCCAGCCCATGACCATTATGTTGAATGAGACATAACCCGCCGGGAAAATGTACTTCTCTGCATCTTCTTCCCCATCACTGATTACCCTTCTAAATGGCTCAAATACTGAAGGAACAAAAAATTTGCATACCCAAGTGATCCTAAAAATGATGTCGGACCTGAATGACTTTTTTCTCCTGCTGAAGCATGGAAAAAATTCGATTTGCTATTGAGGACGTGATTTAAATTGCTGGAATATATTTTGCAAATCTACCTATTGGATATTGAAACCCTTTTTGGTATTGTTTCTAGCTCTTGGATATGACATCATTTGTGGATTTTATCTCATGGACGTGTTGAGGGAAGGCAAGACATTTGTTAACATTTTGTTAAGGGCATATTGTGAAATTTGTATTTCAAGTCGATTACAGGTAAGCCGCGCTACTGAGGACAGAATAACAATGGAGGGATGAGCCAAAATTCTAGATCCACTGTCTTTTGTCGACCGCTAAAGTGATTACTCAAACCCATTTCGGTGGAAAATATTTTCAGATTAATGATGCTGTCGAAATTGATCGATTATCGGGTATACCTATACCGAATACGAGTACATGTGCTTCATTTTGCTAACCCAGCTATAGCGTGACCTGTCTGCTTGAAAATAATCACTTTTGATTTACGATTTGGTTGATTTACATGCAACCTGTGAAACTCCACTAAAGGATTTCAAGATGAATGGAGGTTCACCAACATGAATTTCTATGGAACTTGAATCAGTAGACTGAATTTAAGCTTAATATTTAAGCCTCAAAGCATCATGTTTGTGTATGGAAAGAAATTTATCATTTCCGTAGCGACAAGAAAACTTTCTCACATCCAATAAAACGATGGCTATCTTAGCAGTCCAATTCGCAAGTAATCATCTGAAATTTGTTCCAATTACTCTCGAGTTGAATCTCATTTCTATACACTAGATCCTTACCATCATTTACACTTTAACTTTTTGTGCCTAGTACTCAGTGGTCCTGAATATAATTTACGGGTCACTTATCCGACTGTTATGCCCATACTTAGCAGCAACACATGTTGTCAGTAAATAGATCTCGATTCGTTCGGCCCGAAAATTCATTGCGTGCATTCAGCCATCGCCGTCTCCTGTAGTTTGTATGTACCTACGTCCATTTATATCTTCTCCAATAAATACCGATTTGCTTCGATACGTCAGCCAAGTAGGGGGTGGTACCTATCTAAGATGGGGCAAGGATGCTCGCATAGACTCGAGAAACTCTACGAGTGGAACTTAATTTTATCGGAGATATAAATTGATTGGATCCTGAAGAAGAAAGCCTGTTTGTCTTATTACCACTAAAAGTTGTTTTACAATTCTCCAGCAAATGTAATTAATTAAGAGTATCGGTCTAATAATGACAGTGACCCCATTTAGGCTTTGTTCGTTCGTTTAATTGATTAATTATGTTTTCTTGTTTCGAGTAGTTATACTCGAGCTTATACGTACATTATTATGAAAGTGTTCTCGCAACGGGAGCTGTATACCATTGAAACTGATTTAATAATTTTACCTAATAAATACATGGGCTGCGAGTGAAAGCTTGGTCTTATTTTATCTAACAACTGCAATTTATCTAGGTAAGTTTGCAAAAGTTTCAAGTGCTGTCCACGCCTGTGTTTCATTGGAACATATTCCATCACTTGACAAAAAGCACTTCACAAAATGTACTTATATAGGGGAGAGTGGCTATGTATGGGACTTTTTTCCAGACAAACACACAAATGTATATTTTTGTAATAAAGAGCAGTTCTGTGTTTGAATAGGTCCGATATTCATTCTGAATTATTTAGTATACAAAAATATAAAAGAGAACTACGTCCGTGTGTGCGCGCATAACTCGATAACGGATCGTTCGATTTTCACGGTTTTGGGCTTAATGGTGTCGTATTAGCTCAAGAAAGCACATAAGCATAAAAGTTTGAAAAAAATAAACTGGATAGAAAAAGAGGGAGTGTCGCTTCAAATAGAACAACAATTATTTCAACTTTTTGAAACTATATTATCCATTGATATCGGCGGTTCCCAGTCTCATTTGATTATGCCGCCAGTGAGGAGAAGGTCAAACCTTTCACGACGCATGGCGACTGTTCGTAAAACGAAAAACCAGACGAAGGCTCAGATCGGATTGTAATCGAGAAAGATTATCACAAGAAAAACAACGTGCAGATGTTTCGAGGCTAGTGTCCCATATTTTGTCAACACCCAACTTTGAACACCCTGAGGTCAACCCAGACGAGAAGGCAGCTACGATTTATGTTAAATAGATTTAAGAAAACAAACTTTGTGTGTATACCGTTTTCTTTGGGCCCCTGTTGTTGAGCCCACTTATTTAAATATGAAATATTCATTACCATTTGTTACCTTAAATCAAATTGTGTATACCAAAAGTTCAATAAAAGCAAATGTAAATGTAGACTAGTGTCCCGTTTCTCCTCTGTCCCACATGTACCCACTTTCCCTTATATTTTAAAATGGGATGTGAATTGTTGTTTTTTAATACAATTTTTCCTAGCATTTCCCATTTTCTCTCTTTCTCTTTGTTTTTACTGTTTGTATGAATTCGCTCATGTATCAAATAAAGTAGCTACCTTAGATACCATTTATACTTTGGGAGTATTTTCACTTACAATTCGCAATTATACTCGGCAAAGTGTGTTCAAATGTCCAATGTCATAGCATTCACGGAAATATTTTAATATCGTTGTTCAGCATACAATTGTCTTTCTGAGCAGGAATGTAGGGAACAAAGCGAAGTTAAAAAAATGATGCACATAATATAAATATAGACGTCAGGGATAAATCAGCATTTTTGTTATTTTGTCATTTATCATGAGAGAATCCGCTCTAACGGACAGCGGACAGCTGTGTCGCATAAAACTTTTCTCCATGTCTTCTGCATAAGTTGACTTTTGTTCAATACGTATCCTAAAAATTTTGAATTCTTGTGGCGGAGATTAGACTGCAATTATCTCACAGGCTTTCTTGCAAAATACACAGTGATAGCTCACAAAATGGAAACTTACACGAAGGACGAAGCGTCTCCAGTAACAATTTGACTTCGGTAAGGTGCTATCAAAGCTATTTCACATCCGGCAATATTAACTGCATAAGACCTAATCGAAACACATATGGAGCACTTTAATGCAGATATTTACTTTTTTAAGGATTCCTGAACAGCTCGGGGAGACCTTACTGAAAACACAACTTCTTCGTCTGAAAGGCAATTAACATCCACGGTAGGCTAATGCTGCGCAAAAGAAGCATCGCGCGGTTGTCAGCCGTAGCTTATTACTTCGGTAGGGCATCACCGAAACTTTAGAAATAAAAATTATTTATGTTTTTTATTGTATTCCATTTTCTTATTTTTTATTTGTTTTTATCTTATTAATAAATATTTTCAATGACTTTTTGCAATTTTCATGCAGTTTATATTTCCGTACTCGTTATTATTTACATTTTACTTACATGCGTCGCACTGAGAATCGAACATGGTACACCGGCGTACACTACCCCCAAGGCTTATTTGTCATAATGCTGTATTTTAGAGTTTCATTAAAACTTGTAGCTTACTCGAACGAAATTTTAAGCAAGTCATTTAGTGCTACCTAATTTATATATGAGCGAGATCACATTGCAGACATAGTTTTCGCTGTGCTTAAAGCGTTTTATTTTTTGCCATTTTTCCCCTATTCATTAATAACTGATATTATTTATTTCATATGAAATTAATTTTACCGCTAGGAGGAAGTACGAGTAAGTGAATAACAGTTCATTGCTTCTATAGTGCCTTCGGTCAGAAGCTCTTAAGAAGCTTCTAAAGAGCGCTTCCAACCACAAGCTTTATCGAAGCAATTCACTATCCACACACAGCGTTGCCGAAAATAATCCCATAGGAGTATTGTACTACTTCAACACCTCCGTACTCCCGTACTCCTCCTTTCACATTCGGACACCTAGTTTTTTTTTAAATCATAAAATATCTTACACCTGCAGCAAAGTCTAATTTCAACATTAATAAATTTAATTCACTTCAAATTTAATGCAAATTTGGCAGCACTTTTATCTTCCAAACTGTCGTCAAAAAGGGAATTTCCATCATTCTAGTTTGTTTTTTATCTTTTTTATGATTTTTTTTAAATATAAATAAAAATATCTGTACTACTATTTGTTTTTAAAAATACTACCCTTTTCTGGCTGCAGTACTCCGTAATAATATTTCTCTCCGGCAACGCTGTCGACACATCTTCATCAGACACATTTTTTTAAGTCTAGAAGAGATCTTATCGAAACCTAATTTCATATCTCTCTACAAAGCCTGTGTAGGTATATTCTTCATAAAAATAAAGGTAAGGGTCTTACTGAAGTTATATTCGAAACAATAACTTCGAAATGGTTCAACTTCGGTTCAAAAAGACTATAGAAACTCTATCTGCCCTCAGAAATTACAAATTTGAACCTTACCGAAGTCAAATTGTTACTTGAGGTTCAATGTTCAGCAATCTTTAAAAAAAAATTAAGTTCTGACAGTTCCAGTTCGTAGTTCTCATACTTTACTGATGATCGAATTTATCGAATTTGGAATTCATAAAACTCACGTGGGATTTTTCCGAAATAAATGCATCCCAAAAAAAGACACAAATTCCAACTTAAGGTTTTTACCACTGCGCCACCTCTCGTCTGAACATCTGACAAACATCCGAGAGCACAACTGTCATGAAAGAGCTTCTCAATTGGCCGTAATGCATCCCAAATAACTCGATACGGATTTTGGAATGGAGGCAGCATAACATACTAACTAGCTCATGTGCCGGTGAAAATTTCCCTCGGTTTGCGTAAATTTTGGTTCACTTTTTATTTTCGAGAACATTACTGTCGATCTTGGTAAATAATTTCTTCTATTTTTATTCTAAAAATATTTAATTGAATAATTGAAATATATTATGTAGTTCACAATATTATTTCAAATTCAAATCGGCAAGTGTTTGGAGCCGTTCGGATTTTGGTCTGGCGGCGTCATTAGTCCGTTAGATTGGTTTTGATAATGACGTTGGTGAGGTCAACATCATCAACGGCGAGCAATACAGAATGATGCTAACCGATATTTGGTGGCCTAAATTGAACAATATGGACGTAGTTGGTCTCAAAAGGACGAAACTACGTGCTACACAGCAGTCGCCACGATGGGCATTGATTATGATTGCGTATGCTTAGGTGACATGAATTGGCTACCAACATAGAGCGATAAACAAAAGATCTTCGTTGCTATTCCACAGTTCGAAATTATTGATTAATGACATTTATACCGGCGAACATATATTTCTTTTTTTCTCTCACGTTATTTGTGTTTTTTTTTTAAAGTTCCCCTACATTAGCGATTATTTTTCCCTTAATATTTTCATATATTTTCTATTTTTTGTGTCTTTTTCTATATCACAGCTAATGGTTCCACTCCGACCATGACAATAAGCCCTGAGGCACAACAGCTGCACTCATCTTCCACCAAACTAAAAGTATTCGCACAGATTCGTTAAAAAGTTCTAAGCTGGCGGCCGTTCCCATTTCCATGTCTCGTTTTGTGTTTGCGAGTATGCCCTATAGGTGGAAATGTCTATCCTCATCAAACGACGAATTCTACTCTGATAAAATAGCGTTGACTTTGATTAGGAACTATGTGCATGTAGAATTAGTAGAAACTTTGTGATTATTCGCCATTCCATATCCATCATAAAGGTCAGCCGAGATCTTGATGTTGATAAATTAGCCAAATGCAAAGTTTGTGATTAATTCCCACCCATTACAGCAATCCGGACTATCTCAGTCAAGGCGAATTAAAACAAGTAAAAGTGTTATCATACAATTCATGCAAAATTGGTTTTGTATGGGAGGTACCCGAACTACTTGACCGACATAGCCCATTTTTAATACCAACTTGATGACATGACGACAGACAGACAGGCAGACTTGTTTGTCTTTACTTTACTTTACTTGTTCACGTACCGGCTGAGGTGGAAACGAGCCTCATCGCTCATTATGATTTTGGTCGAAAAATCGTTCACTTCCTCCTCAAGATTGAGGATGGCTTGGGCGTAGGTTACACGCGTTTGGCGGTCGACAGGCAGCTACTTGGACTTTGTACGGGAACATGCGCAAGTCTTTGACCAAAATTCGCCTTAGGGACGACCGGCTGATGGTTAATTGCGAGGCGCTGCGACAGCTCGACATCCTCGTCAACAGCGGCGATATTCTCGGCACAACGGGAGCTCCGGGGCCGGCCACTCTTGGCAACGTCTCGTGTGGTCCCATACTCTTCAAGGTTGGTGGAGGGTATAAAAAGTCAAGCGCTGCAGCAACACTTAGCTGATTTTGAATCAAATGTAACCAAGTGAATAATGGTTTTTCATTTTTCACTGTCGTTGGTTGTACATTGAACTCAATTAACGCGGTCATCTATTTTAAAACACTTCCCTTTCTTCCGTTAACGGATTGATAGGACTCCCATCGAAGGAGCCATGCTGGAGATTGCTGTGCCACGCAAGATTGTTGATGACGTTTTAATTTTCCTTTGCATTAATGACGCTTGAACGCAGTTTCAATCAGATCCTTCTGATTGTTCTGGAATTTGTCATTGAATAATTTCCCAGCCAAAAGTGGAACTTGAAAATGTCCACCCCTCGTAATGGGCATTTATATTTAAAGAAAGAGGTTCACTTCAGAGTCTCCTATCTGCCTCAACCGCGACAAATGAAATTATGCCGAGAAGTTTTACGCTGATAGTTTTAGCAAAAATTCACAACCGAAATTGTGTCCCCCGGGGCCGTTATGAACAACAAAATAATTACAGTCCTCGCGATAATATTTAGTCCGCCCGCAGACTGATCCTGTGGAAGTATGCCTTCCGAATAGTTAACCATTCTAGGGCCCCTTTTGTTCGAATGCGAAGTGGGTAAACAGTAGGGTGGGTCACTCTAGTATGGAGTAATATTTTTTTTCTTTTTTTTACTTCTAATAGCAATTTAAATGTGCCTCATGGTTACGGGAACTAATTTAGAAAGTTTCATAAAAATCAGATATTACCTTCTGCCTCCGGATTGTCCTTGAAATTCTGGAAAATTGAATAAAATTTACATTTCTGAAAATTTTTTTAACTATTTATTTTTTATTTTTAAGTTAGGTATATTATTTATTTCATTAAATGGTTAAGTTATTTTAAATGCATATATTTTATTTTACACGAAAATCCTTTTTGCTGTCAAATTTCGGCATAAGTCTACGGGACTCGATTTTCGCTTTAATGAGACCTTCGCGCGCTGATTTTGTGCATAGACTCCCTGAGGCTTCAGTTACAGTTTTGACCGACCTCTCAACTGCTTGAGTATGGCAAGGTAAACGCAGAAAAGTTATTTTGTTGTCTTCTCCTTGAGCAATAAGAGATTCAAGTTCTTCGTTAGAGATTTGCTTCAGGATTGGTGGTTCTGTAACGTGAACCGCTTGCCAGTTAATAAGTTCGTAATAAACTTTTGCATCCATGTTTAAGGCTGGAACCTGGAATAACCTCAACTTTTGTGTATTTTCACATCGTGATTTCAGAATACGACGCAGAGCCAGTTCTCTGATATGTTTTTCAGAGTCTGTTAACATTGCTAGGAGAAGATTTTCAGGATGGGCGAAGTAACTGTTGCGTTGTATAACCGGGTCAATCACAGTCTTCAGTTCTGTTGTTAAATAACGACACCTCGATATTAGTTGATACAAGTGCCTCCCTCCATCTTTGCAACTTGCGTGGCTTTTGATGTCAAACCATGTTGGAGCGTAAACTTTGACAACATAAGTTGCTAAGCAAACAAGTTTCTCAGAAGGGTCTGATGTTGCAATGTAGAGACGAAGAATTCGGTTAGCCCGTGTGAGCCATCTGGCATGAGACATTTTCCCAGGCGATTTGTTTACTAAGTCTTCAGGGCATTCACCAGATACAACGCCCGATACTATTTTGTATAAATACAGTTGGTCAGAACTGAGATCTTTCTTGTCTATCAATGGCATTTGACCTGCAATATTTTTAAATTTAGCCACAGCTTTTTCTTCACAATTTTCCAAGGCTTTTCCGATTTCACCAGTGAATGTTCTTGGACCAGAAGTAGAACCATCAAGAAAAGAAAATAAATGCCGAAATGGCAACTCATTCATATGCAGTAAGCAAATTAGCCACTGTAAGGGTCTGTTTAACGTTTTTTCGACTAATCTTATTACACCACCAAATTTTCCAACATTGACATTTGTTCCATCACATCCTATAGCCATTAGATAATCCAAATTTATATTTTCTCTTACAAAAAAATCAAAGATTGCTCTTTCTATTGATTTAGCTGTTCCAATTGCTGGAGTGACATAGCCCAAATATTTGCTATCTGGTTCTTTAATCAATGAAATATGTTCTTCAACAATGGTTTCTCTATAGTATTTTCCGCCTTTTTTCTTGGTGACCATTGTTTTATCTTTTCGACCGTCAAAGTATAGCGCAGGTATTTGCCAAACTTTTTGTTTCTCAATAATGTTTTTTCGAGCCTTCTGTCTCTCCCTTCTCAATTTATTTTTATCAATAATAGGCATATTGGTTTCTTGCAAAACAACCGAGGCTATAGCTGAAGCTGCTCTATCTGATAGACCGTAACGATCACAGGTTTGAGACAGTGCAGAATACCTTATAACAGGAGAGTCCTTCTTCATTTTCATTATTTTTGCTGGTTGATAATCTCCGCTTTCGCTGGACGAGGAGCTATCACACACAGTAGATGAGGAGCTATTGGTGATAGAAGCACTAGTAGTTACGACTTTGGTATTCGTCTGTGAGTTATTTTTTTGTGACATCTCCCGTTTGAGTTTCCTTTCTAGACCCTTTTGATTTTTCTTTGTTGTTACCACGTCTATGTTTCCAATAATCATTTTTCTTGCAGTTCTTTGGTCGGTAAGAAAACTTTGCTCATTCGATGGTATTTTCTTTTCTTTATGGCAAATACACTTTGTAAAATCTGAGCACTTACAAGAAGATATATCAAACAAAATCTTGCTGGAAGCCAGGAAGTCTTCTAATCGCTTTTTAGGTATTTTAGGATGAGATTTCAAAATAGTTTTAAATTTGAGATGATAAGCTTTAAGCATTTGTTGCACTCTTACGTGTGATGATATCGGAAGTGAAGCTTTTTTCCATATATTTTCTATTTTTACGGCGACAACATCAGAAACTTCTTGAAAATTTGGTTCTTTTTTCGTATTTTTATTCATTTTAATTTTAAGCCGCGTCCACTCGTAGCACTTCATAACTTCTTCATAAGTTGGAAGTACATTATCTTTCAAGTCACTTGTATCACCAAATATAGGACAGTTCCAAGCCTTTCGAGTACGATTCATTTTAACACACCTTTGTTTTAATTTAATACACCACAACTTAACGACTAAAGGAATCTTGTTGCAATTTGAAATAAAAACTTTTCAAAAAATGTATGTTAACCGTAGTATGCCGTAGAATAAAAAAATCATTAGTTTTTGCACTTTATGGAATTAAAAAGAATATGCCTACTGCTGGCTTATTTGCAACTCTGAATGCAGCGGAAAATTTATTTGAGAAATAAAAATGGAAGAATACGATATTAATAACTGATCCTATTACAAATAACTGATCATATTAGCAAAACCAAATATAAATTAACGAATTTTCTACATTTAATAATAAATACATAAAACGCTTGACCATACTCCCTTATTGCGAAACTTTAAGCCTGATCCGGAGGCAGTTATACTATACCGATTGCAATAAAATTTTATACATGTTATATTAGTCCCAATTGGCAATATTTTTTCGCTATTAGAACCCAAAATTCCAAAAAAAAATTTTTTGGCCCACCCTAGTAAACAGACTCTGTTCACGATTTGTGTGTTTGCCAAAGAAATTTGTTAGGCGAATGGGGTTATTTTCCACTTAAACTTCAACTCACGGTGTAGTGAATTTAATTTATTTATAAAGTATTAACGAACCATGATAGAAACTGGGTAGTATTGGGGACAATTTAATTAGAGAGCCCCCCTCAGCATTCGTAACTTCGAATAAATAATATCCCAGTCCACATAGGCCCCCACAAGACACCGGGTATTTTGATCGGAATCTGTGTATGCCGTGCGGCCGTGAAGCAGTCGCAGATTGTTGAATGTGAGAATGTCTCCCTGTTGCGCTTTGAACTCAACCGTTTCGTTGGTGGAGAGCTCGACAAATTTATCGTATGCCTCGTACCAGGGAATAACCTTTTCAACATCGATCCGGAAATTGCTGTCCCGTCTAGTTGTGTTTTGGTTGATTCTCGTACAGTTTCCCTCCAAATCGAGGCTGTGTGAACAAATAAATCGAATCAATGCGGTGACATTTATTTAATCACATCAACTCACCATATCACCGGCGAGCGATATATGTTGTGAAATGAGAAGTCGCCTTCGGCTCCGATGTCATACCAATCAACGAGTGTTGTCGACAGAATGTCATAGTATTCGGGACATTCGCACTTCAAGCGTCGTGCTACATAGAATCCATCGCAAATGGTGTTTGCACCGCCCTGGGAATTGGATTGGATGAGGTAGTGCAGTATGTTGATGCCGGGCATGTAGTCGTAGAACGGCATGTCGGTGTGCAGCTCCAGGGGTGTCATTAGGTACGCATAGTTCTTTGCCCCAGGTTTGGATTTCACATAGAATCGCTCACTTCAAATAGAGTTAAATAGAAGCAATTGTTGAAATGTGATTAGTTACTCGTTAGGCGTTTTTCTTTTATCGTTCAGAGCACAACCTGAACTGTTATACAAAAAGTTCGTGTTTCTTTTTTAGCTCAGATACATGAGAGCTCAGAATTTGTGTTTCCTTTTTCTCTCAGAGCATAATCAGAGCGCGTTCGTTGAGCTCAGAATAAATTGACTGAGCAGGCTGAGTAAAAAGCTATAACCTACAGGCACATTTGACAGAAAAAAAAACAGGATAAACAAAATAATTGAAATTGCGGACGAACATTGTTGCTCTGGAACTGAAGGTTAACCAATTTAATAAACAACAATTAATAAATATTCAATTTATACATATATTTATTAAAAATGACATCTATTTGCTCAAGTGTGTTTTATAAATACATCAGAACGATCTGAGTACGCTCGGTTCAGAGAGCGCTCATAATGCTCGAGCTCTGTTCAGAGCTCAGCTCTGAACTAAAAAAGAAAAACGCCTATTATGGCAGGCCAACACCACCTTTTCCAAATTGAATTTAATCTTTTATTAAGCACATTCATGAAAATAGTTATGATTCCAAGCTTTGGTTGTGTGATTGGCTATAAGCAAAGTCTTCTGTTGGCATTGCCAGCTCTTTTCAAATTATCTGATCATTTTAGAGTTACACTGTTACCAATAGAAAAAGTAAACACAAAAAATAAAAATTGAGCCTTAAAATTGTGTTCGTTTGTCGCCGATTCATGCCTTAACGCATTTACCGATTTTAACCAAACTTTCACATAAATTTGGTATTGGTCTATATATGGGTTTTATGAAGTTTTGTTGAAATCGGAAAACGTATGTGTGTGTTATGCGTGCGTGAAAACATATATGAACGTCTAAATCAAGGTTTGTAGGGCTATACGATCTTTGTATGTTTATTGGTTATACGAGTTACAGGCATTTTGAACATTCCTGTGTTGTCGAACTCCTAAACCCCTCAATCGATTTAAATTAAATTTTGTGGATATGCATGGTTGGTTGCAGCCTAAAGGATAGGATAGTGGTGGACTCGATAGGTAGCGCTGCTGTCAATCTCCTAAACCACTCAACTGATTTCAATGAAATTTTGTGGATAGTTATGTTTGGTTTCAGCTGGGAAGATAGGATAGCTTTGGACCCGATAGGTGGTGCTGAATTATCTGAACGGGAATTCTTACTTCCTGGGCAAACTTCGGACTCAAAACGATCATGGGCTTCATGGTTAAGGACAACGTTTTTTGGACAATCGCGTTGCGGGGTGTACTTGGTCGAATGGCAGAAGCGAGGATTGCCGATTGCCCACATTCTGCTTTGGTTGATTTGGTTAATAGCGCGGAAAAAATCAAGCCATGTAAAATAATTTAAGAGAGAATTTTATTTTCAAAATTTGCTTGGGCAATAGGTATAGGGTTGGTGCGAGGGAGCTGATGGTTTCATAAGTTTCATTGGTATTCAGTTCAAAGAATACCAATTAATTGAACTTCAATTAAGCAATAGATTGTAATTTTTGTATGTCAAATAATCGATCAATCCATCAGTCCACTCCATTATATTTCTGTAGTAGTGTATTTACCTCTTGCGGTTCACACACTCAACCGATCTTAACAAATGAAGTGTCGAAAAAAAGAAATTTTTGGGGTGCTTATTTTTGCATTTTTACTTTCTTAAAATATTAACAATTTAAAAAGTTCAATTTTACTACATTAAATTGCAACTACGCAGTTGTGTACAAACTATGATTCAGGCAAATAATTTCTTTCATTCATCTTGCCCGTACGCCGTAGCCATACGTAGAACGTAGCCCATACAAACGACGTCACTAAAGAGAGTCGACGGCCGAAGAGAGTTACAGTCATTAGAAATCTAAGAGAGAATTTTTGCGAAAACAAAACGTGAAGTGGATGAAGTAGTGGATCCAAATCCAAAATCCAAGTTTAAATGACGAACCAATTATTCCTCAAGTTAGGGATAATGAAATTCATCATCGGTATTTATATTTGGTAATAAATAAATACATTTGCGGCGTATTTTACCAACGAATTTAAATGTGTAGAGCTAATTGAAAGGCTTGAAAGATAGAATAGTATTTGACCCGATTGATATAAATATTTTAATGAGTTGCTCGAAATACTAATTCTACGCGGACGAAGTCGCGGGTACCAACCAGTATGCATGTACAATAGAGCATTAGAAGAAAATGAAAATTATAGTAAAATGTTTGTAGTATATAGTAGTTTATAATAATAAATGCACATTAAAATATTTCCTGACGATTCAAAAAATACACAAGTAATTGTTTTCACTTCTGTCGGCACACCCGGAGTGCCATTGTTTTTTTTTTTTTTTTGTTGCATTCTTAATCTCTTTGCAAATCTAAAATTTACAATTTATTGCTCGTATAGATAAACGTTTGTTTGTTTGCCTCGAATTCGATTCTACCACCACTAACAAACCAAGTGCCGATCTAATCTCACAACTATTTGTCGCCCAACAACTGATAGACGGCCGATTTTAAATTTAGCACAAGCAACCGCTGACGTTTATCTTCCTCAAGTTTGACATAAATATTATTTCCAACCACTGGATCTTCTTACCCATAGGTGGTGCGCTTTATAAAACCAATTCGATCTGCCAGCCGCTCCACCACTCCCTCGTCAGCTGGAGCATTTCCCATCATAGCAATACCCCGCACTGCCAACGTGTGAAGCCATTCATATAAAGCTACAAGTAGACGGAATATCAAAACGTGCAGAAGACTCATTCCACTTCACGGATTCAACACCAGGCCTCACCACTGTCACTGCGAAAAATTTCCTCGAAATCGAATTTATTAAATTTGCTGGGAAACTCCTTGCCACTCCATAGATCCGGCGATGGTCGGTATGTCTCGTGAAGAGCCATTTGACGATGTTCGGCAGAGAAATCCCTTTCCTGCAACCACTTCAAGTCGAAGTCACATCTGTGCTCGTCGTTCCACTCGACTTTTACCGATTTGACATGCAAATCGCTGACAATTTGAACGCTTTTTACTTTCACCTGCGGGCTGAACGACTGCCAATTAATTACGCGGCTCTGTGTCGCCTCGTGAAAGCATTCGGGACACTGGCAGTTGTCGCGCAGCCAGATTCCGGGGTACTTTGTGGATTTGCCATCGTTATCTTGAAGAATGATGAACTTATTGTCACCAGCAACCAGGGCGCTTATGTACCTACGAGCTGAAGCGATTGTTTGACTAGAAATCGTTCTTAGCATTTTGTGCGCGTATACTCTGCGAACAAATCTATTAATAATGAAGCAGGCGCTATTGGAAATGGAGAGGCATACTGCTCAGTGTTGTCCACTTTGTCTCGGGGTATTGCGGTTGTCGTTATCAATTTAAGAAAGGAAAAGGAAAAAAACCCCGCAGATGTGCGTTCAGTGATTAGATTGGTGTGGCAAGTTGTTATTGGGCGGCGGTAATTTTTTTTTTTTGTTTTGCAGACAAACAGATGTTTTTTGTCGAATAAAGTAAGGAACGCGTGGGAAATTTCATATAGCACCTGTGACCATTGGGGAATGGCTCTTGATTCTGACAGATAGTAGAATAATTTCATTTATTGAATATTTGGTTTGTTCCTTTACTTTTGTATATAACAATGAAAAATGACAAATGCATAGTTCAAAAATTCAATAAAAAGTCGAAAAGTAGTTGAAATTTCTGATAAACTCGAAGAGTTTGCTAATCTTTTAACAATATTAGTTGATTTATCTAGCGATGGATGTGATTTGGAGTTAATCTTCTTTTTGATAAATCCGAGTATGTGGAAGAAATTGTATTGATTGAACTACATACAAGCATTCGAGAAGCGGACAAATCGACGCGAATTTGAAATCAACTGTCAAATGTCAGGTAACTGACATTTTTTCCAATTTTTACACCAACAAATTTGTTGAGTAAAAACTCGTAAGATTCTGAAGGGGTAATATCTTGCTCTCTCGATGACGCTCTCTATTATGCATTTTTCGAATTAAAGAACAGTATTGAGTAAAAAGAGTAAAATTTAAAAGAACACACCTATTGCTTTGAGACTCTGGTGAGTTTTGTATACTATTATCCGAGAGGTTGCTACTTAGGTCTTGAGATATGGCAACACCATAGTGTGAATATGTCAAATTTGACATTTTCATCATTGTGTTTGACATTTCAAATGGTAAGCGTACTCAGAACGCTTTGTCAAACGAATGCTATTTTTTGTTGCACAGTTGCTTAAATCATTCATCTTGGTCAAAAAGTGGAATCGAATCGTGAACATTTTCGTGCAATGATTTTCTATGACTTTTGAGCTGGATTTAACCAACAATAATATGCCGATAAGATTCGATTAGATTGTTTGTGCAGGGGAGGTGGAAACACAAATGGTGGCATGTTTGTGTCGGAATAATTTTACATGTTGCTTGACCGCGCCATTCGAGCGGTCAATTTTAAATGGTACACCACAATTTGTTTGGAGTGTTCAGGAAAATAAGGGAAACCTAGCTCTCACACATCGGCTCAACCAAGTGCGTTTATGAGTATTCCAAATATCGAATTGATGCGTCATCCGCTGTACAGTCCCGATTTGGCACCCAATCATGTCTTCTTATTGCCGCAGACATTTATAACCTGCGATGTTCGGAAGAGGCGGCTTTACATTGTCAATTAATAAACGCAGTAAGCCTCGCATTGAGAACAGTAACCGAATGAGCTGAAAGCAAATGAAGCGATTTTTAATTAATGTAAAACTCGTGTTTAAGGCAGACAAACTATAGGTGTCCTTGTTGTGGAAAGCAACAAAAGTTCTTTGTTCTTTGTTCTTTAAAATAAAGACATAAGTACAAAAAAAATTAATAATATTCGAAGTTTATTTCATTTCATATTTCCAGTCCCATCATAGTCATGGGAACCTCTTTCCATTTTACAAAATTTTTTCATTATTAAAATAATTAAATATACCCAGGCCAGGCCATGTACGAATATTTATATTAACCACAATAAAAGCAAGCAAATTGGATCAGTTGTTAACGTGTTATAAGCTGACACGCAGACAGGCGTTAAGTTTTATATTATTACAATAAATTAATGGCCTTTTATTCTGGAAATGCATTTCACCTGGGTGTTTGCTTTAAATTGCAACAGTCAGCATTTGGTTCAGGATATTACACAGTTTACGTAGAGTCCTTTATGTCTAACTGTATTAAGTGCAAAGAAAATCCATGATTTTGTTATGCGGCAGTGCCGAGTGTACGCCGGACACAGTGATTTATCTCTCTTTGTTAATACTGTGAGGAGAAGGGATTTTTGTAGTCACTGACTCACTTGAGAACGTCCTAATAAGTACTTGATATGGGTATCTGTTCAAAGAACCAGTTCCTAAAAATAACAAATTTATTTAACAAGGGATACCTTCAAAGGAAAGCAAATAAGGAGCAACTCCAGTAAGAAGAAGAAACGGCACCCAAATCTGAAGCAACACAATTAAGTCCCAAGTCTCAACACCTGAAATGGCCTTTGAAACTACATATATGTAGATAAAATTTCCAGCTTTTCTTAGACGAGGTCCGGAGGCAACTGTTGAATTGACTACTGATTACCTACTGTTTTGCTCCGGTGGAAAATCTGAAAGGACGTATTTATGTTAGGAAAAAAATTAACGCATGTTTCTCAATCTACAACTGATTTTAATATTACTAGAGTCCGTCCAGTGGTTGAAATTCTACCATTTGACTGACCTGCCTGAGACACAACTTCCCAACATAAATCAAGCGAATATGTTGTTGAAGTGGTTCCCTACTCTTTGCTTTCGCCTTTTTATATACAACAATTAGTAAGAATTCGACGCATAATTTTTATTTAAAGCTCCGAATAGTCAACAATTTTATCTTTATTACAAAAGCTATATATAAGAAACATAATTTTGTTGGCGAGCTTTTAGTCCGTCTGCACACAATGCAAGACACAAATCATTATACCAATTTATTTTTATCATCGCCAATTTATTTCAGTGCTTGTCGGCACAATTGTACATGAAAAATAATATTTTCTAAATTTGAAGTAGAAGCTTCTTAAAAAAAGAACATATGGTCCAAGACAATTATTTCCTATTTTTAATATTTTTATTTTATGATTCAAGAATGAGAAAAAAAAATACTAAAATTAGAAAATGTTCCTTTATTTAAGATAACAAATGTTTAATAAGATGATTTGCCTCTAAAATTATTTTCTTAAATCGTTTATAGGATTTTCTGACCCAAAAAACTGTTTTCTCAATTATTTGTCAGTCAGAAACAATTTTCTTAAATCAATTAGTTATTTCTGAAATCAAGTTATAATAATAATATTCCTGATCAATGAACGGATATGTTCAATTCGGAATGTGACCATAAGAATTTTTCTTTTCTTTCAATATTTTCTTTCTTAAATCGTGCATTTATTTATTCAAAATAATTTATGCGAGCTCAAATTATTGAAATATGCAAGTGCATTTTCTGATACCAAGTAAATACTTAGGTACTTCTTTGGACTATCATAGAAATCTTTTTCTTCAGTCAATAAATAATTTAAAACTAAATAGAAATCAATCTAGAAGGACTTACTGTTTTTTTTTTTTTTTAATTATTTTTATTATGCATCATTTAAATAATTTTAAATTATATGTTACCTCAAGTCGTAGTGTTCTTGTTTTAATAATTTTCATGTTGAACTTCCAAGTTTTCGTTGCCTTCAACCAAGAAATCATTTTATCTGTTTTACGTAAATTTTCAAAAATTGATATAAAGTATCAATGATAACAAAATAAAATAAACATGTACCAAAATAGTGACCGTGACATAGCCAAGTACAGGAAACATGGCTTCTCGCAACAATTTGCTTCTTATATCCTCGTTATAGAACAATAGATAGAACAAAAAAAATAGCTTTTTCCATCTGAATACACGATATTGCAAATTAAAATTACGCTAACAATAATTAAAAAAAAAAAATAAATAATTGGCGCAACAGGTCCGTATGGACCCAAGCCTAGCTTCTCACAACCATTCGTCTTGTGTGAGTTTTTATTTTTGGGACGAATGGAAGGGATCTACAATTTTATGCCGAGTCCAAACGGCCAATTGAGAAGCTCTTTCATGACAGTTATACTCTCGGATGTTTGTCAGACGTTCGCGAGAGGTGGCGCAGCGAAAAAAACCTTAAGTTGGAATTTGGGTTTTTCTCGGGATTCGAACCTGGGACCCCTCGCTTAGTAGTCCAACACACTAACCACTAAGCCACTGCGCCGAACAATAATTATAATATTAAAATAAAATAACTTACCAAAATTATAAAAACATTTGTAAATTTGTTCGTAATACTTTTACAACACTTTACACTCGGACTTACTTAGTAAGAAGTGAATAATGGATTGACTTGACTTGACTTATTTTCTAAAAATCTACTTAGATGATTGGTGATACTGAAGATGGCAAAGTTTGATGATTATCTGGACATGAAAACTGAAAAAATGTTTTATGTCTCAATTTCTGTCAATAGAGAGTGATATAGTACAAAACATTTATGACTAGATAGAACAGCATCTCGCCATTTGACGATGCCATTCAAATGGGAAATGTTGTCGATTTTCCAATTCTTTGCAGATTACTGTAATAATTTGTTTTAGTCTCATTATTTAACTCCACCGCCATCAACGACCTAAATACACTTAATTACAAGGACTTAATAAAAATAAATGCTGCTGCCTGCATAATAATCCCCGTAAATTTAAACGCAATTTCCTGAAAAGTAAACGCTTATTTGATTATCATTATCTGTTTTCAGAGATTTTTGTTCATTACGCAGCGGGATGATGTAGTTTAAGCATCTGAAAGTCCCTTACGAAAGGATAACGTGAACCGTCGAGCTGAATAGGTTTTGCAGGATAATTTAATAATGGTTATAGCTGTTTAGTTTTTCTTAAGAAGGGTACAACAAGTACCCAAGTATCCCAAGTTGGATAATGACGCGTCTTTGTCTATTTAGGTTATATTAAGGGGGATTTATGATTCACAAAGTTAACCGTATTTAAACTTGAAAAATAATTTGATATATATGAGCCTACGTAGAAAATAAAATTGAGCCAAGCGGAGTTATGGCACGTGTAGGACGATGAAAAGTCGAATCTGTAAGTGGCAAGAATTTGCTCGTACAATTTCAAGAGAATAGTAAATTATTAGGTAGGTGTGCGAACATACCTACATACGAAGACAGTAAATTTTTTTTCTTACATTTTTTGATTTGGAAAGTTCCTGCGAAAGCTGCGCTCAAGGAGCTCTTGAGGAAACGAATTTGTACAAATTATATTGAAAAGTATGGTTTGGGATGCTCTGGAGAATGTAGCAACATTTTTGGAAGTCCGAATGGGGTCATTTTGGTACTCCTTCTACTAGATGCGACTAGGAAATTAATTTTATTCGTTGAATAAAGCAAATCTAATATCATAATGATTTACAAAATTCTGCGAAATCGGTAAGCCAAAATTCAGACCCAGAAAAACATTCTGGCCTTCGTTTGTTAATGATTCGTTTTTACGAATGAATTGATTTAAATCATAGACTCACCCAAGAAGCTATTAACCTTGTGAATGATAATTAATTACGGAATCTCACCTTCACGTAAATGGAATTGTTATTTAATTAGTTCTCAAAGGAAAGAAGCGATTGTCATTGCAAAATGAAATGGGACTACGGGTTGGGTACGAAAACTCCAAAACTAAAATCCCCAACCTGAAATCCCCAAGTCAATATCCCCAAACCCAAAATCCCCAAATCCAAAATCCCCAATCACAAAATCCTTAAACATAGATTTCCAATATTTCAAGTGTATCTAAGAATTGATGTTTGCCGCAAACATCTAAATCTATGTTTAAGGATTTTATAAATTAAAATTGTAACTCATTTTTAAATTGTATTCAAGATAATAACTAATATAATATTACAACTTAAATTCAAAAAATATAACAAAAAGGACTTCAAGAAAGAAAAACCAACGAAAAATAAGAACTTCTTAACATAATGATATTTTATGTGATATAAATTGTAAAAATTCCGTTTTGCCGATATTCGGTCGTTTTGAAAATATTTTATCGGTATGTGCAATCATCATCTACAGTGGGGATTTTGCATTTGCAAAACGTTTAGGGATTTTTCATTTGGGGATTTTGTACTTGGGGATAGTCAATTCGGGTATTTTTCAAAAGGTGGGGATCTTGGGGTTCGGGGATTTTGCACTTCTGCATTATGTAGGTATCCCACTATTGCCCCATTTATTGCCCCATAAATTGCATAATTTTCGTATATCGATGGCGAATAAAATGTTTCTGTTGTTGTGCAATTGTTTTGGAAATATTATGCAATACCACTTTTGCTCATACATATTTGAATCGACAAATTTTTCTGTACTGTTTTACAAATCTTCAATTGCTATTTTGGATAGATTCATAGCTCTGGAAGATACTGCAGGTACCATATTCTACTCCCTTATAAGACGAAATGTATTTTAAAAAAGTTATTTTTAAATTGCCCAAACTAATAATGAAGCCCATGACCTACTCTATTTCTGCTTCTAATAATTTGTTTCCAATTTATTGCGCTCTGAACCGAGAGCGCTAGCGCTAATGTTGGAACCAAAGCTAAGTTGGCTACTAACAGCCTATATTATAATAAGTATATAATATTGGGAAATTTGTGGCAGTCTATCAAAAGTTCTCACACTCTTTGTTTTTTAATATTTCTAAGCATTTGTAAAATTTGTTGTAATTCATCAACCGGCAATGCTTTATTCCTAAATAATGTATCATTGCAGAAATGTGTTCGAAATGGATCTGTTGTTCGTATAGCATGCATTGAATATGTTAATTTTGTGGTATCGCCATTAACGACAAGATATCTATGTACATCGTATCAGCAATAGCGTTCACATGTTGCATGTTAGTACACTATAGTTGTAACTTGATTTTCATTATAAACACTTATCTTTTGGACGAGAGCATAACAAAATTTTATGATAACGACTTATAATACTTTGGCAGTAGCTATAAAAGACCACAATTGTTGGAAAATGGTAAGCCAACAACAATCCTAGTACTGGAAAAACCCCGGAGGCTCCCATTAAACTGTGTGACAAAAGGCTGGTAAGCACTACTATTAGTTTTTATTTGGGATGCTCCCAAACAGGTACGAGCAGGAGCAAAGCACCGGAATCATTATTCGTTTATTAAGGTTTAATACGTGACCAAAATTTCCACAGCAGCAGCGGTTCTAAAAAAAATGCTGCAGGTCTAATAACTGGCTTATTTCGTGCCACACTATAGTATACAAGACAGCCGAAACACACCTTGATGAGTCCAAGATAATTAAATATTTAACTTCTGATAAATTTTTAAAATGATATCTGTACGTCAGAAAGGCAAAACCTTTGCTAGTAACATGGCGAGGCTCATACTCAGCAATCTCTGCAGCTCAAGAGCGGACCTAGTTTTACCTTTGAAAATTGTCAGTAACTAAAAAAAAAAACAGTCCCGACTGAGAAAAGGAGCCCCATTCCCGTCTTAATATTTTTTGTTTTCTTTTTTATACTTTACGCGCGCTTATACTGATTAAAGAAATAAGGGTTATTTTTTTATTCAATTCAAGATAAATCAAATGTAAAAGAAAATGATGCTACACAACCTACCACCAAATAAAAATATCAGATCATGCTGACGTTACAGCATCACACATTATTATCACGAAAGATTAAAGGGATGCCCCATACTACAAAACCAACAGACTGAAAGAGACAGCATTATAGTCAGAAATACAAGGACGGCCAAAAGAGATCACCCTATTGGAAAATGTTCTTATTTTTGCAAATGGCCGCCCATGTCAAATCTATTTTGACATTTGTGGACTAGACAGATGTAGAATACAAGTGAACAAGTCAGGTACCGATACACTTCCCAAGAACGCGGAATAATCGTGTCTATTTTTTTGCGTAACAATTCGTCTTTAGTGTTGGCGCAGCGACCATCCGACACCGACTGGCCATCAACCTTGAAGAGTATGGGACCACACGAGACGTTGCCAAGAGTGGCCGGTCAGGGAGCGCCCGTTGTGGCGAGGATGTCGAGCTTGCGCCGGAAATATCGACCAGCCGGTCGTCCCTAAGGCGAATTTTGGTCTTGCGTATTGTTCCCGTACAAAGTCCAGTCCGTGCATCAGGTGCTGCCTGTCGACCGCCAAACGCGTGTAACCTACGCCCAAGTCATCCTCAATCTCGGGGACGAAGTGGACGATTTTCCGACCAAAATCATAATGGGCGATGAGGCTCATTTCCACCTCAGCCGGTACGTGAACAAGTAAAACTATCGCTTCTGAGCCATAACACCCGCTCAAAGTTACTGCATGGTGCGGTGTTCACGCTGGAAGAGTCATCGAGCCATTTTTTTTTCGAGAACGCCGCTGGTCAAACGACAACAGTGGACGGTGCGCGCTATAGGGCCATGTTAACCGAGTTTTTTCTGCCGCAATTGGACGAATTAGGACTGGAGAACATGTGGTTCCAACTGGACGGAGCTACGGCACACACTGCGCGAACCACAACCGATATTTTGAAGGCGGCGTTCCCGGGTCGCCTCATCTCTCGTTTAAGCGATTTGCACTGGTCCGCAAGATCCTTGAAACAAAGTGTCTTCCGGAAGTAATGACCGGACAATGCTTTATTTATTACGTGTACCTGATTGAAGAAGTTTTGGTTAAATTTACTGGCACTCTCTCTCATTTTACATGTTTTAAATCAGAAATAGAAATGTTTCCTAGTGATTGCAGAAATGTTGGTCGCCGGAACTTGTGTTTATTTCCGTTTTCCATGACATTTTTGGAGTCAGATTTATGATCTCATTTCTGGTTCTGTGAAATATTGAATCGAATAAGCCGTTTTCACATTGCTTTAATTTTTTTCGATTCGCTCGGTACTAAAAAGCGATTCTTGCTGAATAAGTGAAACTGCTGTGGTGATCTTAATATCGTACCCTGCCCTGTGTTGTACGATATTAGCTTCTCAATTTCCATCTGTCACTAAAAGCATTCACTTGCAAAAATGAAGTGGAGAAATATTATTATTCATATGTAAATTCTTGAAGTCTGGTTTCACATTTTCGTAGAACGAGAATCGCAATTGCGGTGAAAGAGTGAAAACATTTTCGTTTCACTTTTTCACAGACCGAGAATTGACCCCCAAACGTTCAAAAAGGAGTAAAACTAACTCAAAAGCGGCCCGATGGTAACACTGATAGGCGAATAGCAATAAGCAAACAAAAAAAAAAATAGTAAACTTCCCCGTGACAAACCTATCAACCTGTTAGGGAATTTAAGTGAATTATAAAAAACGATCATGTGCATATAGAACTAGAAAACCAGGCCTCTAGCTTCCCCAACCATTCTTTTGTGAGAGTTTTAACTTTTGGGACGAATGGAAGATACCTACACGCAATTTTATGCAACTGATGGTTGAACTACGACTGAGTAGGCCAACACACTAGCACACACAAAATGAAGGATATACAAGTCAACAGAAATGTGTGTCTTTATTATTAAAGAGGCTATCATTCACAGTCAATAAATGATGCGGAATTCCATGGCGGACTTCCTAAAATACCATTCATCCACATTCAGCTGCCAAATTGAGACATCAAGGAACATTTCCCTTTTCGCTGTAGATGAAGTATGTGTGAGAAGCACAATGAAATTATTATTACATTCATTTCCTTAGACGAAAGCAGTCCTTATAAATATATAAGCACTGCATGGATACATTTGATTATGCTACATTTTGGGTACTTTTACCCCAATTTGTCTATCCCACGCGTAGAGCACTCGCACACAAAAGAAGCATTATGCATCCAATTAGCCGTAGCTAATTGGTTTCATTGTTAGAGATAATCGAAGGCAAATGAGGTAATTTATTCAAGATGAAAACTCGTAAAAAGCATACATTTTGCCTCTATTTAAGACAATTGCTTAACAAAATTAAGAAAGTGTGTTTCCAGCACCAGAACCTATTTTGCAGCAGTTGTTAAATTAACAGCTAATGGGTTGGCAAAACATTCTGAATTCTCAAAGCCATTGCGAGGGTGTTAGGAAACATCGCCCTTTGAACAATGGAACACGTCTGGTTTTAAGTTCAACTGGAACTGGAGCACATACCTACTTATATAAAAGCCACAAACAAAGCCGAACCCTTTGACAGTTGGGGTTTCTAAACAATTTATTTACTGATTGATGGCGGAATGAAGGTCCATCAATATTGTCGGGTATTAAACCATGCTCAATTGTTCATAAAAATGCACTTAAATAAGAAATAAAATACGCACAGTCCACATACTCAATTGGCCCTAAAAACGTCGCACCGAACAATTTATTGTTCCGCTGATTTATGGAAAAGAAAACCAGTCATGCAAGAAACTTGCAACAATGGAATTTCACCGCTTTTTTGTTATCCACAAAATCAGTGTTAAATTGTTTCTGAATCGAGTGATAGTATTTTGTTTGACTGACGAAAAATGCTAAATGGATTAAAGATACCATCGTAATAGGATAATGCGGACAAAAATTCTCTTAAGCTCTTCCAATCGCTTTAAATGGAGTACTGTCCCTTTGGAACTTTATCGTCGATTATTGGGTGAAAATACTTACCTAAACTTAAAACCCTTAGAAATATTTTAGAAGATCACAGCTTGGCGACCCATTTGTTAGTCTTTTCGCATGCTGACCAAAAACTGACAGCTGACTGAATGCAAATGATTTGATTTTTCACTGCCTTTTTATACCCAGAATTGTTACGGCACAAGTATTCTTTCTTTACTTATATATTTACAATAATTCTGCTTTCTGTGTACCTGCCTATGCAGGCCGTTCGGGTTTACCTTTTTAGTTCCAGGAAAATATTTGCCTTTGTTGATTTGTAATGTGAAGCTTTGTAAAATTATTAAATGAATTAAATTTAAAAACCATTGGTGTCCTTACCCAAATAACGAAGTGGTGAAATCACCGTTTCCTGTCAGTGAAAGCGTTGCAAATGTCGGGCGCTGACATTTAGTCATTTTGCCATCATGTGACAGATAACCAGCACATTCAACAGCTTAAAAAAAATTGCAATAAATATTTGCTTTTACTACCTATCCCTATGGATTAACTATTAAAACGTGTGAATATATGAAAGTTGAAAGTGTGCGGTGACATGGTATGGCCGCGTTTATATCGCATAAAATGTGGGGTTTAGCAAGAAACTTAATGTCGTTTCATTCCATTGGAACCACCAGCTATTTTTTTCAGATATCAGATTTTACGCGGCTCATAGAAGATGCAACGTAATTGATCTGCTTTTGTAAATGGATTAGTGCGTTATTTGACAGTAATATCAGCTGTTCAAATTGCATTCGTTTTCGGAAAAATCAACTATGGAAATCGACTTGCAAAATGTTTCCCCTGTTGTAAATACAAATAAAGTAGTTTTAGTGATTTGTATTCGTAGTCTTCAGATGACGAGGAAGACAATAAATCCTCCAAAATTATATCCATGACTATTCATGTATTTCTTTATTTTTGTTTTCACGAAACAGTGCGCATTTGTTTTAAGACAAACTTCTTAAAGTATTTCGGTCTTTTTAGCAGTAGGTATGTGTAAATCTATCGAGATCTGCAAAAAGTGATCCGAATCCAAAAAAAAACATTGATTTTGTTTGCCCAATGAAACATGAAAAGTGATTCAGATAAAAAAAAAAGATTGATTTGTTGCCCCAATGGAAAACCACATTACATTTGCTAACATTTTTTTTCCATTTAAATCCATTTTTTTAATGTGACAGCTCGCTAATGAAGATTAGTGGAAATTTTCCTGCTAAAATTCAAAGTTGTTGGTAGCACTCACAAATCTCTCAAACTTGGCAGCACGGAGGAATAAAATGGGAGTCAAGCAACTGATTTAGTAGCACGGGAAATATAAGAATGCAAAATGATTTATTTACTTGATTGTTTTTTGTAGATTTAAAATTATTATAAAAATAACGAGAAAAACTGTTAAAGATCTGTCAAAGAAAGTTAATAAATAGACCACAGGACTTAAACATGTTTCCGAATTGAGCAAAGACTTGAAGGAAGGTACGGAATCAGAAATATAGGTATTTTACGAATGAGGTAACATTTATGAATGAGCAACCGACAATAAAATGGGTACGTTCAAGTACCTAGTTTACTAAGTCTGATTTGATGTGTCACAGTTTTGATTGGTTGGATTAGATCGGTCATATGAACAGCTATTCCTTTTGACGTTTATGGAAAGGTAGCCGACGAATCTAGTCAAGAAATTCGTGACTAAGTACTGAGTTGACAGTTCGCATATGTGGCTGACGTATGAAAAGTAACTTTCCCGACCAATCTACTTCTTGCGTTCAGGTTACATTTAGTACAGGCAGATCTAGTCGACTTAAGGTAACTAAATTTTTTAATCTGACCACTCCTGACGTATGTCAACTGGGTATCCAAACGTCCCCATTGACATTAGTTAAGTGCCCAAGTGTGTTATTGGTTTAAAGCATGCTTCAAGTTTTCCGCTCACGAGCTCTGCTCAGTGACCCCCTCTGAACGAAAAAAGAGAAAAGTTTTATGAAACAGTTTTATGGACTTGTAGCTTCGTTATAAACAGCCTGGGTACTATATATATAGAGTTAAATTAAAGAAGACTTTGGCTGCAGGAACAGAAAACTTTTGAACCCGCTTCCTGGGACATATTTTCTTAGGACTACACAAACAAATCAGTGCATTGGTGACACTCTTTGTTTCTCAAAACAATACAATAGTAAGATGTATAAATGATGGCTGTTTTCTCTGTAAATAAATAAATAAGCAGTAAATAAGCAAACAGTTCTGTTAGCACGCTACCCAACTCTAAACGTTCGCCGAGCATCGTGGTTGCCATATAAACAAGCAGAACCAATGCCATAGTCAATTCAATCAGTTCGACGGACCGTAGCGTCCCTTTCAGGATTTCCATAGCACCTATTACAAACAATGTCAGTTCGTTACTCTAGGCACACACAACCACCTATTTCTGGACCAAAAATCTGTTAGCCTCCTTATATTCGAATATCCATTCAATGCCTATGCCATATACAAAGGAAACCCATTTCGTCTGGGACAGTTCTCTCGGAATCACTATTTTATAGACTACCATGCTTGCCCCATTCTCGGCCTCGGCCATTCTATCGCAATTGTATTAAGCCTTCTGCAACCAACCCTTGTTGTAGGGTGTTCTGTTACACAATAATCAAATTCCTTTCGTTTTGTCGGCAATCAATCACTGGATTTGCTTCGATTATCCGGGATCGAAGTACCTATTATTTTTTGCCGGGACAGCGGGTTGAGTCAAATTCGCCAGATTTGAAATGACTACACACTGACACATAAATTTGGAAGGAAGCCATTTCGTCAGATCTAATTACATATACATTCCTTTAATTAATGACTCACATCCCAACAAAGAGCATAGTTAATACCAGTTGAAGCCGGTCTTTCCGTTCGGCTTCTTTGCTTCGTCTCAAATTGGAAATAAATATTCATTTTCCTCGTGGTTCCCTACCATTTCATCGATTTGTTTTGGTTTACTAGCGCTTTACATGCAAATCGACTCACTGCTAGGCTATTCCCGGTTCGGGAAAAAAAAACAAATATTTTATTTCGTTAACACGAGTGGAATAATAAAAGGATTTCGAATTCGCATGGCATCGGAGGAATTTTTGTATCCTTAAAAAAAGAACGCGTGCTGGTATTGCCTGAACGATTTGCACAGCGCCATCCAAGTGGTGGCTAGGCCGTGTTTCATAAATTGAGTATGGTGGTCCTTTGAGACGGTTGTGGAAGTTGTGGCTGAGTTGAATTCAAAGGCCGAAGTATCGCGCCAGTCATTTCTCTTTTGTTTAACAAATATGAATCCCACATATAGGATTGACTTGTTCCCCGAAGAAGTTTGTTTTTGTTTTTTTTTTTCCCCCAGAGGGGTTAATTGAAACCCAAGGTTATTTCACAATGTCAATTGCGTTGTCAATACTGAAAACAACAACGACATCAACAAATACACTTTTGCGTGATGAATGTCCTCCTAATATTTTATTCTGTGAAATTTGGATTGACATTCTATTTTGTATAAACATGTACCATGAATGATTGATGGTAAGAACACCGAGTGGATTTTCAATGTATTTAGGACTACTACGCATTATTCCGTCTATTGATGATACAGAATTGCACAAGGCATCACATTCATACTTGGACTTTTCAAGCGAAACAAAAGTTTAGTGTTCGTATTTTTAAAGTCGCAGAAGCTACACAATTTCATAGCAAGAATATTTGTGGCACCATTGACATACTACCTACATTATGGAGTGCTAGTGAAATGTCAGTTGCACACAAGCGCTGCACAAAAAATTACAACAACATAACTAGCGCTCCTGGTTCAAAGCGAATAAAAAGTGTAACAAAATGCCAACCATCTTGTATTTCTCCAAAGACTGTCTCGAGCAGTCGTTCAAGGGACGTTCAAGTATCTAGTTTAGTACGTCTGACTAGATAAATGTGGGTTTTGATTGGCTGAAATTGATTATATGAGCAACACTGTTTCAGTTGAACCAATCAAGAAATATTCCTTTTAGGGAAATTTCTCAATCTAGCGCAAAAATACCCGCTGCATTATGAGGAAAAACAAAAAAAAACAACCAGTCAGGAAATCGTTCAAACGTTAAAAAATAAAAATAAATACTTACGAAGCGAACCAAGTGTAATTGTGAGAAAATTGTTAATAAAGTGAGTAAAATAGACATTCGGATATTGTTTTTATAATATATTAGGCGTGTTTTTTTGAGCTTCGTTCTCAGCAAAGCAAAGTGAAGTAAGATTTTCAGCATACAACTACTGCGAGTCTCGAAGTGTCAAGTGAGCGTAGTTGTTGTAATAGCGCGCTGAAAATACTACCTTACTTTGCTTTGCTGAGAACGAAGCTCAAAAAAACAGGGCTATTGTATCATTTGTTTAGTTGCAGTGTCGAAATAATTGTTATCAAATGTCAACTTGCCGCTGGCGTTCTAGCGCGGACGTTCCTTCATCTGGGATATTTTGTGCTAGACGTCTAGCGGGCAATGGATCGCGGCCATCGTTTTGTTTTTAAAAAAAAAACATGTGTTCTTTTCTTAGACCCACAAATATTGCAAGTCTGTTCCCTAACGACATTTGATTCGAACACAATGGTCAAACTTCGTTCCCTTACGAAAAAAGGAACGAAGTGTGACTAAACGTCAGTCAGTGTTCGCTTAAAGCTTTCATTGTAGATAGGTACCTATATTTTAAAAATATTCGCACGGAAAAACTCTTTCAAATGAAAGCCCTACACCTTAGGATAAATCCTGCAATCATGTTGACAAAACCGACATTGTCTCAGAGATCCAGCACCAGCTTGCTGACAGACACAATTATGTTGTTAGAGACCATTATATGTATATGTGCACGTAAGGAAGTCCAAGTACCCTTTGAATTGTCTAATATTAGATGCCGCACGTTGTTTGTGTATTGTGTTACTTCTCATGCATGAAGGTAGGTGATAGGTAGGTATGGTTGCTCACATCGCAGCCAATAAGGTCTTTTGTAAACTAAACGCTGACGGGGGTACTAGAAGAATTCGTTTTATCTGCTTTTAAGTTGAATTAACCCAATACCCACCGACAAAATAACCAATACCCTCAAGGTTATTTTGAGATGTCAGCTCTCATCCTTCACTCTCATCAAGTTCTTTGTATGAGTATGTACCCTCATGCGTTTGTGTTGACGCGATTGTAAAAACCGATAATGATGTCAAAGTCATCATGTTCGATTGGCAAGGAAAACTCCAAGGGTGAAAATGGTAGACTTATGAGGTGGAAAGTTGACAGCTTTAGAAAAAGTTTTCATTTCCAGGATTCGTTTTATCTTATAATTATACATAATATTTGCCTGCAGGAGGGAAGAATCGGGAAATTGTTTTTTTGTTTGAAAAAGCAAACGCTTTATTTAGTCATTTTGTCTGCAATCGAAATTGGAAATTTGAAATTTTTGCAGAGGGTGGTATACAAACCTTCACCTAGCAAAACCACGCAGACATGGTTTGCATAACTTTCAACCTGGTTGGTACGGATACCTATGTATTTGCTTTGAATTAACTAGCTATGCCGATGGAAAAATTATTTGCTCAACAATTTGATTGAATTTCTCACCAAATGTTTGCTTTGTCAATTATTATCTTAATTACATAAATCCATGTTTAGTAAGCTTTGGCTAATGCTTTTGCATTTTAGAGCAGAGGTGTCCTTCCGAGTATTTGTCCGACCTAAACAACGAAAGCACCCCATCTCCGAGGGTGAACGGCTGTGTATTCATGTGGACTTAGAAAGGTCGCCAAACCGGAGTCAGGGGACATAATATTGGCAAAGTGTGCACGGTGTGAAAATATTGACCTTTGGTGCGGTCAGCTCCATTTTCCATTGTATATTTTTGCTTGGGTAGGTGATGGGCATCTACCCACTGGACCTTTTTATTTAAAACCCAACTCATGGGATTTTATGATTTATGTCTAAACAGTAAAGCAAGGGCTTGTCTGCAAGAGGGTTTTTAAGCCTAAATAAAAGACAAGGAACGGGTTCAAAACTTGTGCCAACCCTTTACATTAATTTGAAACTAAGACAACTGATAGACTCATTATTGATCGGGGTGTCGTCAGTCATTGATAAAAAGACATGAGCTATTCTACACGACGTATTGGTCTAATTTGGAGAGGATCTTTTTTGCAGATTCGTCACCTATTGTCTTTGAATAAATAGCACTAGTACTTTCTTCCAAGTTGTAGGGAAAATTGGTCTATATTACTCTTAAACGACTAATATACCTCACGATGCAATATCCGGTATATTAAACTCTACGCTAGTCAAGTTGGGTGTTCATAAGCCCTCCTGAATGCGTTTCCGTTCCGAGTGAAATTACGCGCAAACATTTTTTGCCTGTGCTGCCTTTCATATTTAGACCAAGATATAACAAGTTTTGCCCATTGAATTCCATCAGAGGGTGAAATTCAATCAATTGAAGCTCTCTTCAAAGTTCACTTCTCTGTGGTCGGTCATATAATTATAAGCTATTGCTTCCACAACTCGGCAATATATTTCCACCAATCCACACAGATTACTGAGGAAGCATAGCCCTAACCGACTGTGCGAACAAATTACTTGAGTCAATAGTTGATGCATTCACTGTGTCCACGTCAACCTACTGGTATCACTGAATCCATAAATAAAAAGAAGAAACCTACAAGCCCCATTCCAAAGATGAGTGGATATCTCTCACGCGTATATTGCACATTACAGGATATCCGTTTTGTACTCAGCATCTCGGGTACCACTAGAAGCGAGAGGGTGATTGATACTTCTTCTACGCAGAAAACGATGTCGTATTATACGCTCTGTTTGGCTTAAAAGCGGATGATATTGGTTTCGAATTATGCCTTACGGAAGGTCGACTCACCTAAGCACACACAGGATCGATATTTGAGATTGCAGGAGACAAAGTGTGTGTAGGTCTAGGAGACTTCAGATGATGAACTCATGCCACGAATTGAGTTTATTTATAAAACTGAAGGCCATTAGGTGGGTGAATTACTGGTGATTGGGAAGCAGTCATTTTTTTAATATCCGAAGCAAATCCTTGCACAGATTGCATCTACTCACACTAAGATTATATATAAAGGGTAAGGGAAGTAGACATACTTCTCTCTACTTATTTTCCGTATGAAGGTACATCACGATGAAAGTAATCATCAGGGGGAAAAAAACGTGCTCGTTAAATCAAGCTACGAGGACGTTTTGGTCGTGTCTGGTTTAGGCCAGATAAATATAGCAACCCCTCATTTATTTAACGACGGTTAATTAAGATAATGAAATGGCATTGGGTCTAATAGGTATACACGAATTGTTACACTATCTTGCTGTGCAATTGAGGTGGAGCACTACAATAATTTGTAAGTGGATGCGTATCAGTTGAATAGCTGCGTGCAGAAGCTAGTACCACCGCTGTTGATCGCTGTGCTTTTAAATAGAAGTAGATGCCTAGCACCTTGTTTAACTTCATTCCTGTATCTGTTTATGCACTTCATAACAACAAAAAAATTACCTTACAAGCAGATGATTCTTTTATCGTTACAGCCACTGCAATACCATAGGTCTGTTCCGTGGATTCTAACACATTGTTCAAATGTCTTTCCTTACGCAAAAGTTTGGTAGAATGGAACGAAGTTTGAGTGGTGTGTTCTAATGCATTGCCTATCGTTAGATCTCATGTGTCGCAACGAATTTTTGAAAAATGGGCGTTGCTGTGGTACGAAACGAAACGTCGCTACAAAAGTTACCTGGAGTGGAAGAGACTAAGGCAATACTCAACATGCACATTTGTCAGCTGTTTCCCTAACACTATTTGTAAACGATCACAAAACGTTTGTAGTGCAGTTTGAGTACTTTCTGTGTCAATCGAACGACTTTTCCGGATTCTACTGGATTGCTTACCCAATGAGCAACGACACAAGCTTACCTTATCCCTCGATTTCAGCACAAATTTGATAAGTACACGACACCTTGATTTTTCCAAACTATCATTATAATATATTTTTTTTGTATTTATATTTGTCTTACAATATACAGGCACATTCTTCTCTTTTTAAAGTCGACTAGTTAAGTCTAGTGGGCTGTTAAGTCGAAAACTCTGATACGATGTGAAATTGCTATCGGGCCTAAAGACGTAAAAGTATTTTTATTCGATTCATTTATTGGAATCATTTCGGTGCGATTATTGTTCCTATATTTATTTCGCTGTCTGATGTGTAACTGCCAGAGTAAGTCACAACGCAGCGCAAGATGTGTGGTTATCCCTCAGGAATTGGAAAACACAAAGCACATTCATGGAATCTCTTCCTTCTTTTTATTTTTCTTTTTTTTGTGCTTTACATCCTTACTGTTTATTTCACACGTTTCGGCAATGGAATTTGGATTTTCTAGCCAAAATTTGTACTTTGGGTTAATAGGAAAATTCTTGGTGTAATTACATTTGCTGCATTTTATGGACAAGACTTCACTTTTGGGGTCGGCTGCTGCGATTTCTGCTGTGACACCTGGCTTCAATGCCATTCCACACTTTTTACAAAGTGTCCTCTTTATATCAGGTTCACTAGAACAAAAAAGACGTATGTTAACTTCGATTGGATTTGTATAATAGGTTACTTACATCCGAAGGACCGACTTCTTACCAATGCTTTTGCTTAGATTTCCATAATAAGCCGAGAGCGTGTCGCTCTTGCCAGCCATCAACATGGACGCTTGGTAGAGAAAATTCATTCGGCTGAGAGAATCTTTTCCCTGGAAACATTTGCCTTTTGCAGACATATTTATTCTTAATTTAGTTTTTATTTATAAGTATTTGTATTTGGCAAACAATATAATTTTAGAACAGCACAAACTGCTTTCACTTGTGCCAGCTGTCAAAGTGTCAAGTACTACTTACATTACAGCGGTTCTGTGTGGCGTTCATAAATTCGTAACATACAAATGGGTGTAGCACAGATAGGTACCCATTGGAAAAAATAGTTTGAAAATCTTACCTACTTTACTTTGCTTTGCTGAGAAAGAAGCTCAAAAAACACGCCTAATGTAGAAACGTCTAAAAAATTCATTGAAAATGTAATTTAATTGTAATTTTCAGCTGTTGGCAGATTTATATTTTTGACATTTCAACATTTTTTTAAAATAAATAATAGTAAACAATTGCTACCCCTTTTGTAATACGCTTTCAGTCTCTTTTACACACCGCTGACTTTTCAACATGATAAAAATGAAGAAAAAATGTAGTTTCATACGGGTTTTACCTATTATGCACAAATGAAACGCCAGCCCAGGGATATTTCCATTTGCCATCAGCGCACAGAAGTCGATTTGATTTATTTTATACGCCTTCACTTCTCTAATAAAAACGTCAAACGCCTTAATAACATTTTTGTGTACAAAAATATTTTCTTGCGTTAAAATTTCCCAAAAATACGGAAAAAGTTATAGCAATTATTTATCTTTAAAGTATTCAAAAACAACCGCATCATATTCTCAATATATTTGTTTGTGAGTTGCTGTCGGAAAATACGCCAAAACCAACAAAAGTAGAATCGCCATCGGATGCCATAGCTTTCATTTTATTTTCTAATTTTTAGTTTTTTTTTTCGATTTTCATCCTAAATTGTAATATTTTGTGGGGAAATGTACAAAAGCATTCCGCAAAAGTGGCGTTTGTAAGCGATAATTTGAGTTTTGAGCGTTATTTCCTCCAAAAAATGCAGGTATGTGTATATGCACTAAATGCAGCGCGATTTGTTAAGCTCTTGCTAATTTGCTTTTTACCTATAGCAAGTGGATGACCCACCGTCGTTACCCGTTGGAACGGAGGTAAGCGCAAAATACAAAGGAGCCTTCTGCGAAGCAAAGGTACGTAAAGTTGTCCGCAACATAAAGGTAAAGGTCGCCTTCAAACATGGCATGGGATCGGAAATCGTGTCGGATGACGCTATTAAGTCGGGAGTGCTGCGTGTCGGCTCGACCGTTGAAGTGAAGCATCCCGATAGAAGGGAAAATGTCGAGGCGACGGTAATGAAAATTCAGGATTGTTCGCAGTACACTGTAGTGTTTGATGATGGGGACATAACGACGCTAAGGCGCACCGCGCTCTGCTTGAAAAGTGGACGGCACTTCAACGAGAGTGAGACGTTGGATCAGCTGCCGTTGACACATCCTGAGCATTTTGGAAATCCAGTTGTTGGGGGTAGGAGAGGTAGACGTTCGCGTCACCTCCATGATGATAGTTCAGATGAAGATGATGAAAGTGACGCCAAGGAGGTCATCAACGAAAAGGAGGAACACATTGGCAAAGTCGTGTGTGTTGAATCGACGGACAACAAGAAGAAAGACAAGGAAAAGTGGTTTCCTGGATTGGTGGTATCGCCAACGGCCCAGGTGACGGTAAGGATTCGTGTTAAGGATGAGTATTTGGTGCGTTCGTTCAAAGATGGCCGGTACTACACAGTCCCGAAGAAGGAAGCAACCGAATTCACACGAGAACAGGCCAACAGGCAGGATGGTCCGGCGGTGCAGGCAGCTTTGGAGTACTTGGATAGTGATGTACTACCGCCACACTGGGACCGTGACTCACTGTTTGGCTTGGCCAACTCATCAAGTGAGTATGAGGAGGTTGACTCGGACAGTTCAGACGACGAGCCAAGCGAAGCAAAGGACCATTTTATCGCGCAGCTATACAAGTACATGGACGACCGTAACACTCCTCTAAACAAGGTGCCGTCAATCACAAATCGCGAAGTTGACTTCTACCGCCTGTTCCGCGCGGTTCGCAAGCTTGGCGGCTATAATCGCGTAACCAGCCAAAACCATTGGAAGTCCATCACAGTGCGCCTGGGGTTCATGCCAATCACAGTGAGTGTCACAAATCTGGTAAAGCAGGCATACAAGAAGTTTCTGCAGCCATACGAGGATTTCCATCGGAAGCTGGGCTGCTCCATGCTGATGACACCACGCAACGCCAATCGCAGTAAGGGCAGGAGCTTGGTGCGAGCAAATTCGGTTGCTTCTCCGAAGCCGGTTGATACCAGCAAGGAAACTAAAACAGGTGGCTTGACGGCTGCAGAGACGGCGTCCCATTCCGCTGCAGCAACAGCAGCGTCTGCTGGTTCCTTGTTTATGAATTATGAATCAGAACTAACCAGTGAGTCGAGCGTAGAGGTCGCAGTTACAGCGAAACCTGCAGCCAAACGTAAATCATCTGTCGGTGCCGGAAAAGTAAAATGTTTGGTCGAGAAATTCGAAGAGAAGTCTAAGGAAGATTACGATATTCCGTTAGCGAAAATTCAGAAAGGCCACCAACGTGCGGCCGACCGAAAGAGCACAGAAACACCGACAACAACGAGGGAAAACTCTCCCGCGGGATCAGTTGGTAAGTTAATGGGGATGATCCACTCATTTCAGACTGATTTACGTTTGTCTATTCCCGCAGGAGCGACCAAGAAGGAGAAACAAAAGAAACCACAAGCGGAAGAAAAACGCGGTGTCAAACAAAAGAAAAAAGAGGAACCACATGAAAAGGGGGAACCAAGCGAATTTCCTGTTGAAGTAGGCGATAAGCTGAAGGTCTACTACCACGAAAAGAAAGTCACATATGAAGCCAAGGTAATAGAGATATCCGTTACGCGAGGATCGCCACTGTATCTGGTTCACTATACCGGCTGGAACAACCGGTACGATGAATGGGTACCCCGCGAGCGCATCGCCGAGAACCTCACCAACAATAAACTAAAGAAGACACGGGTAGGCAGCGGCTCCGACAAAAACAAGCATGAAAAGTCAGAGAATCCACCAAAGCCGCCATTCCTGGCCAATTCCCCAGCTGCGGGCAGGACCCCTAATACATCCGCCAAGCGAGGTCGTGGCAGAAGTGATTCTCTCCCACCGCGTTCCACTACCCCATGCTCGATTGCGTCAAACTCGAGCCGCACAAAATCGCCAGCTGCATCAAACGCACAGAAGCGACCCCCACGCACTGTGCATAGCTCAATTCGACGGACGTCGAACAATGTCTCGGACATATCAATGCAAACCGATTCGGACAGCGACTCTGACGAACCGGTCCGAAGGCCCACACGAGCGACTCGTGACTCTAAGGGCAAACAATCGCAGGCCTCCCGCGGAAAGTCACCACAATCCGTGGCAGCCACATCAGCAAAGTCTAACAGCCCCAGCGAGAGCGAAAACGATGAAGCAGCGGCCGAGGATATGCCGAACACCGCGGCATCCAGCAGCAAAGGTCGCGACTACGACTTGAATCAAATCAGGTCCGAGTTGAAGGGCTTCCAAGAGCTGAAGTCCCCAACTTCAGACGGTGACGCCGATGCCGAAGCCGAGGAGACCGAAAACGCCGACCAGCAGGATTCAAAGTCTGACAGTGTATTCGATTTCAAACCGAAAAAGGAGGAATCATCCGAGCCCAAGCCGGAGGAAAACACCAAGTCCTCCAGCACCGAGGCATCCTCTTCAGATGAAACCGACTCCTATGCAGACGATGACTCCCAGTCGTCGGATAAAACCACCACGCTGGAGAACATGACAGAGAAGTTGCAGTTGAAAATCAATGCAGACAAGAGGGCATTACTAGAGAAATTCCCATCGGGCAAAGTGCCGGAGAAAGCCGGGCCAATGTCCTCTTCGAGAATCGAAAAGATAATCAAAGACTCCCTCGCCGAGAAGCGACAGGAGAGTCTCAAGGCAAAGCCTTTCATTAACGAAGAACCAATAAAGATTCCCAAGTCTGAAGTGAAGATTGAGGCAGTGGAAATGCCATCTAACGAAAAAGAACCGGTACCCATGATCCTTGAGTCGGCAACCAAGCCGACTGTAAACCTCACCCGAATCGGCAAGTACCCAGTAATAATTGACAAGCCATTGGTAAAAAAAGAACCGCCAGAGCCAGCTGTGGATCCAATTAAAGTGGAAGACCCGCCAGACGTGAAGGAAGTGGCAACAACAGCGCCACCACCAGCCCCAACCCCAGACATTTACGAGTTCAAGGAGCCCGAGCCTTTTGAGTTTGAAGTTCGAAAAGCTGCCCCGGTTGCCGCATCAACGCTCGAGTCAAAAAAGAAGACAATAGCCAACCCACAGAAGCCCACTCCGGACCAACCGTCGATCTCTCCTCTGGCCAACACCTTTGGCAAGAAGAAGAAAGCCTCACCAGTTAAGGACTCGCCCGAGAAGCCAAAGCAGATGAAGATGGACAAAGAACAGGAAAAGGTTTCTCTCTCGAATCTGTCCACGGCCATGAGCAATTTGTTGTCGCCGCAAAAGATGGAAAGCACGCCATTCGATGTGCTTCGCAAATCGCCAAGCTTCAACCTGAACTTCAATGCGCTTCACGAGGAACTAGCGACCACTGTACAGGAAACAACACGAGCTTTGACAGACGTTCAACCCGTTCCAGACCTCCTCACACCAACCAAGTTGACCGGCGAGGCATCTGATTCTCGTGTCATCGGCAGCCCATTCATCGAGACCACGTGCGACCTGTCGAACGTCTTCGAACTCAACCAAGACGTCGAAGGACGCACAAGCAGCGATGAGTCCAAGGACAACAAATTTGAGCTGGAAAATGTTAAAATTCTGCTCTGTGACTCGTCATTTGATCTCGAGCCAATGAAGGTCGAAAAACCGTCATCCATAGCCGACAAGGTGCTGAAAGCCATAAGCCAAAAGAAGGAGGAGGAGGAGAAAAACAAGACCGAGGTCATAACAAAGGCGGAAGAGATCAAACCGGATTTGGAGGTCACTGTCAAGCCAGAAGAGCTCAAAATGGAGGAGGACAACATGCCCAGCACCAGCAATAGCAGTAGCAGCAACAGCGCTATCAGCACGTCGCCGTTCATAACTGAACCGCCTAAAATAGCCGACATCACGTGCACTCTGATTAAGAAGGAGTTTGAAATGCCGATCAAGAGACCCATACTGAGTAGTCCCGAGCCCAAAATCGGCATTCTCGAGTCAATCACCGTCAAAAACAATGTTCTCAGTGAAACCATACAGAAGTTGGAATGTGCAATACAAAAGACAACCACTAGCGCGAGTGTCGAGCACTTTGCGGACGACTCTTCAGACAGTACCGACTCGGAGCAGAGGCTGGTTATAGAGGACGATGACGAGCCCCAGGACGTTGCAAGTCCGGCTGAAGCGAAGCAACTAGTTGACGTCGTAAAAACGTTTGAGGATCCACTCAAGTTGAGTGTGGTCGAGTCGGAATCGCGATTGGACGAGGTCGAGAAGGAAGAACCTCAGCCACAAGCTCAGGTGGTTGTGCAGCCCCAGCTGCAACTGTTGGTCCAAGCTAAACCACAAGTGCCGCTGCTCCCACCGGTACCGGTTCAATTGCAGATACAGCCACCACAACAGGCGCAAACAGTGCCAGTTCAGATGCAATTGCCATCTAAACTTCCATCGCCAGTCCCCGTGAAGACCATCGAAGGGCCAAGCATCTTTAACATGCAACATACCTTCTACGCGGATGCGAATCTCCACCCAGACGATGGAGTTAAACCGATTCTGGACATTCGTTCGGTTGAGGTGTGTGCTTCGCAAGCGGCGAGCGCAGTGACGCCCCAAATTGAACCGGCCACGCTTATCGAACAGACGCCCATTCTCCCACAAGAGGTAAAGAAGGACGATGCCATTTCCGCCGCCGAGAGCCTGAACCTGCAAACAGAATCGATAAGCCAGCTGCTGTGTGAGGAAACCATTCCCGGTAGTCCGTGTTCCATGGTGGGCAAGGATCAATTGGACCCCTTGGCTATAAGCCGCAGCAACTCGCACCCTATCGAATCGGATATCAAACCCGTTCCTATGGATATTGAGTGTTCAGCTCCCCCAAGCAAACCGCCGCCACCGATGGAAGCTCCATCCAAGCCAGGGCCGACACCCAGTAGTTCGCCAAATGATTCTGCCAGCCAGGACGAGAGCAGTGAGGATCTCAAAAAGCAAGCCGATGTCGAGAACGAGGTGTCGCCGAAGAAGCGTCGGCGGACTAGAAAGCAGTCGGAAATGCTCTTGGACTCACAGTCCAAGAGGCGGCGACCATTGGTGTCTGTTAAGAAAAACAATGGTAAGCTCTCTGACTTCCCGTTCGTGCTCCTGTTGTAATGAGTTTCTAACTAGGTTCCGATAGCGAAGACAACTCGGATGCGATTTCCCAGCGATCACCGTCGTCACGCCATGCCAGACCCTGTCAGTATAACTTCCTCGTGCAATTGGGTAAGTAAAGTGTTGAAAAGTTCGAAACCATTTGCCTCACCAATTGTTTTCTTCAGATCCAACTCTCAATCCCGACCAAAGGATATCGATCCTCCTCAAGCAAATCCAGGATCTTCGCAAGACCTACAACATGATCAAAGGCGATCTGGCAAGCATCGACCGCCGCCGCAAAAAGCTGCGACGAAGGGAACGCGAAAAGAAACAAATGCAGCTGCACCTGCAAGCGATCAAGATAAATGCTTAACAGAAAGACTAAGCCAGGAGCTCAAGGTCTAAGCTTTCTTCGTTCAAACAAAACACGGAAATTGATTGCGCAGAATTTTTCACATATTTAAGTTTTAACTTACTTATATTTTACGGGAGACCTTATGTTGTCAACCACAAGATTATCATTATGATGATATGTTATACTTTTTATTGTGTGTAGGAAGATGATATAATTTTACTATTTTAAACTTTGTAAAGGTCCATGGCCTTGCAACTAAAACCATTAGGTACATAGTGGGAAAAGGGGTATTTCGGTTTTTATTTTGGGTGGAATCCAACTCGATGGTTCGTGTTTGGGATATATATTTCAGCTGACTCATTGGAAAAAGTTGATATCCAATTGCAATGCAAACAGAAAAAAAAATAGAACGTAGCCAATTACTTATCTACGTAGATGGCGCTACAGTCCGGGGTGTAACTGGGCCTCTCCAGGGGCCATACTATGAAACTCGATTCTACTATTGATTCTATTTGACAGGTTATTGCAATTCTATTTTCAAATGGTACTCTCTATTGTCGTTTTCCATTGGTTTCACTCGGGGATCCACTCATTCTGAAATCCAATGGAACAACAAAACAGCTTCTGAATGAATTCACAATAGAATTGGTGAAATGCAAAAAAATAATCTACGGCTGCTGTCAGTTGACTTGTATAAAATACATAAAATTACACTTGTGTGAGTGCTTCTTGAGTGGATTCTGACTTCAAATCGAGAAACGAAATTCTCTTCTCAGAATCACCAGAAGAGTATTTTTTTGTGCCAATGGAACGGTTTCAGGAGTGAATTTTTCGATTCCGGACTCTCCCGGACGCTTCTTTTTGCCCAATGGAAAATGACATAAGCAAGTTATGAAAGCGAAATTCGAACAGCTCTAGTACTGCCAACTCATTTTCTCGGTACATTTGGTATTACCTTTTCCGAAAGTTCATGTCAAAATCGTTCGAATTCGCAAATAATCATTCTACATCAAATGCGCTTGCGAGAACGTCGATTTAAGAATATTTTTTTTTCTCAGAATTTAAGTAAATAAATTTTAAAAATTAATAATTCATTAATATTTCAAAAAATAGTAATATGTATAATGTTTGTGTTTTTTTTAATCCCAGGGAATCATCTAAAAGTCCAAACACAAAAGCGTCGCAGTTTGAAATAGTGCAATATGCGACCCGGCATGCAGATTTGTCCAAGGGGTATTTAAAAACATACATAAACTAGTACATGTATAATGTTTGTGTTGATTTAGCTAAATCACGTTGGTGGGAACATGGTATTACTTTACTTTGCTTTGCTGAGAACGAAACTCAAAAAAACACTCCTATTGTTCTATGACTAGACAAAAAGGATACCTTTCTATAATTTGAATGATATTTGGTCATATTTAACGAACACACTGCCACTGTGAGCAGCACTGATTCCGATCCGTTACAGGTGGACAATCAAACTGATTGCAGTCTGTTCTAAATTATATTCAGCCACGTTGATAGATTAAAGGTTTTGTTACTCACTATATCCACGTTGGATTATAGCAAACATCTTGAGGTGTAAAGCTCCAATCAAGCTCTATTATACAACTTGACGCCACTCCCCTCTGCCGTTCAATCTGCCCACACTTTTTGACAGTCCGTATAGGAAAACCGTGGTCCATAAAATTTCCCCACCCTTGGTCCCTGTATAAAACGGGAAAAAAAGCTCCGGCAAATCGCAAAATAGGGAGCTTTCAGTTCCAACAAAAAATTAAAAATTTTGAATTTTAAGGAATACACTTTTGGACGCGCAAGGATAATTTATTTCTATTTAATTTAATTCTGGGTAAACATAAATTATACGAATCTCCATTCATGTCAACGTTAACTAGTTAATTTGTGGAACGGAATCTCGTGATAACTTACCAACTCGCACTCTTTCTTCCCTCCCATCCTAATGGAATGCAGAGGACTTAAGAACCAGTAGAGAAGTTAATCAGTGTGCAGCCATCCGCAATTATCACGTCTTGCTTACCTACTCCACAGCCTCAGAAGGTGACATCAGAGATCTATTGAACGATAAGAGCCAGTCACGTACCGGCAATTACCTTAGTTCAGTACATTTTAGAGAGATTTCGTGGTGGTCGTCGGACCATCGGCAAGTTGACTTCTTTATCACCATCGCTGCATAAGGACTTATACGTGAACTATTATTAGCACCCGCATACACGGTCTTTATCGGGGATGATGAAATGGTCCCGTGGAAGCAACACATGCCCCATTGTGAACTAGACACATCTACGTAGCTGACCAAAGCGGTCGAAATCAATAATAGGTATACCAAAGAGCAGCGGAACAAAAGTTTGGGTCCTGATTCTGCTCGTGTAGCCTCTTGAAAATCAGGTGCCATAGTCGTCGCTGTAAATTTATTATTAGATAAGATTTCCGAGGACAGCACAATGAGCGAACGAAATGAATACCAACCGTATTGATTGTGAGTGCTTATCGAGTGCTTCCATCGATGTGGTGGCTATGGTGGGCCGTAGCCGAGGGTGAAATTGAGGGCTTATTGTGAGAGTCTTGTATAATGAATTCCAACCATAATTGAAAGTGGAGAATGTTATGTTGTATCTTGTCACAGTGCTGGGCTGCCGGAATGGCGGAGGCCGGAGGAAGAATCAGGAAAGCAACACAAATCGAAGGAGCATTGTGTGTATTTCTTCTCCTTTTGCAACCGTTTGCAGGGTATATGAAATGACGCCAAGGGGTCTCGGTCTCGGGATAGAAGAAAACAAATTAATTGCTTTGGCATGGTAACAGAATAGGTATCAATAGAAGAACCCATAAGACTTCTTCTCAGGTCCTTGTTCTCTGATCGAGATGAAAGAGTAGATTCAACTGAACCCTTTGATAAAATGGACTATGTCCCGGCAGCAGGCAATAATGGTTTGAGTGTACTAAGAGTACCTGTTGGAGTGTAATTGTCCTTTATTTAATTGGAAAAAAATATGTTGTTGACCTGAGGGTGTTCGAGAGAGGAATTCTTAAAATGCCTGTTGAACGTGGGTGGCGCACTTTGTAAAATTGTTTCGTATAACTGCACATATATGTTCTTAACGAGATTGCCAATTAAGTAACGAGAACGGCATGTGTAATGGAGAGAGAAAGTCGATGGTTGTTGCTTGAATTGTTTTCTAAAGTAAAATCGAGCGGAGTGTAGCTGGTGGTAGACTTTATTGAGTCGTTCCTCAAGCTGGTCTAGACAGGACAAAGAAGAGTGCCCATCGTGACTCAGGCTAGGAATTTGGATTCATTTTGTGAAATTTTCAAAAATATGTAAATTTTTTGGACCACCACAACCAAAAAAAATAAAAAAATAAATAAATAGTTGACGCAACAGGTCCGTAGGGAGCCTAGGCCTGCCTACCTCCTTACAACAATTCGTTTTGTGTGAGTGTTTTCTTAATTTTTTGGGACGAATGGGTAGGGATCTACAATTTTATGCCGAGTTTAAATGCTAATTGAAAAGCACTTTCATGACAGTTATACACTCGGATGTACGTCAGACCTTCGCGAGACGAGTCACAGCGAAAAAAAACTCCAATCTATATAGAATGATTATCTTAGGAGTCTCTTAAGCTCTACATGTCCATCTCTCTTAGCACACTAAACAACTGTCACACTGCTATTCTTGAATGGTGGACAGAGTTAATGTCACTTCAACATCCTGACAGGTGACAGCTTTTGCAGAGTTTTTGGCCCTTTCACATCAATCTTTAGTCCCAGAGACCGCCCTTACTGACAATGAATGAAAGCTGAGCTGTCTTTTCTGTGCTCAGTAGGGATCATGTTGTTTCAGGAAAAGTCTTTGACTTTAAGCCTAGTATGCTGTTCCAGGAAAGCTAAAATTTAGCGCCTCTCCAATGTTTCTCTCCACCTCTTCGCTTAATGCTCGCTTAATTTTAACAGTGTCAAAAAAAACTGTGTTGGTAAAACTGATTGACTTGGTTCTGTTTCTTTATTTATAATTTTACAGCTCCCTCCTCAAAAACCTCTTACTCCTCGTTAAAATATTCCATTTCAACGAATTTCTAACCATTCTCCATACTGTTAATTTGCTTTCATTTGAAATTTTGATGCGAATACCGATATTCTCTCTGATCTATCAGAATTTAGCTGTGGAAAAATGTATTTTGCATTAATACGCTTACTTAAATTCTGTAGAGATTTTTCATACAGTGGCTAACAAATTTAGCTTGAAGTGCGTACTGCTTGGCTTAACTGCTTTGCTTAATTTTATCTTTGGAGACATTTTTGTATGGGAGCTTAATTTAAGCGCGAGCAGCATAGGTACTAGGCTTTATACTTACAACTGCGGCATTGACTTATGTGACATTCGATTGGGCACTCATAGCACTTTTTTTTTGCTCTAGGCCACTTTTTATGTTTGTTTGGTATGACAAAAAAAAAAACATTCTTTTTCGATTTCCGAGCACTTTTGTGAATCTAGATTTTTTGTCAGAGTTGCCTCAGATACAAATGCGTTTGAGTTCGACAACTATTGAAGTTTGTTTACGTTTTCATGAAATTTTTCAACTGCAAAAAAACACAATCTATTTTTGTTTGATTTTTGAATATTTTCAAAGTGGTATAGTTTTGATGGATCTGATGGAACTCCCTCCGAATTTTACAAATATAGGACAGAGGAGCTATTGAATAAACTTATTTCATTGTTCAACTTATAAGACGAAATGTATTCTAAGCTTTTTTTGTCTTCAATGTATTTAAAAAAGTTATAATTAAATTCCTCCAACGAATAATGAAGTCCAACAACCGACCTTATCTTATATGTAATTTGTTTCGAATTAATTCCGCTCCGAACCAAGACCGCTGGCGCTAATGTTGGAACCAACGCGAAGTTAGCTACTAGCTGTATATAATAACAATAAGTAATTATATTAAGTCTATGAACTGCGGTAACTTTTACGCTTGTTTGGATGATAGGAAAACCAACCTGTAGCGAAACAGTAAAGGTGTCTTTAAATTCAATGATATGTGTGATACGCATTCTTGGATATAGTCATAAATTTTACGCCAATAACTGATGTGTTAACCACAGACCACAAAACCAAGTCATCATTTAAAGCAGTGGAGCTATCTCTTATTATTCAGCACATCCCACTCTGAATGTTTTCTTCGGCATAAATTTTACATTGCATTGCGGAAAACTACATTGTTAGCCATGAACAATATTTCACGATGCAAAATCCCGACAACTATACAACTCCCGTTCCCGTAACTGGACACAATGGCGCACAAGAGCGCCCTTTTACATACCAACCTACCATATAACTCCTTCTGATGCAATCGACAATTTCCTCTAAACAAAATAAAATTGCTTGCCATTTTCACTGAGGAGTGGAGTTCAATTTAACTTCGTTTCCAATTCAACCCAACGGCAACCATTCATACAAAAAAAAAAAAGTAGAAAAATATTGAGGTTGCCTAACTTTGTACTAACAGCAAGTACTCATGTTGGCGGAAGGAATTTATTTTGTTTCTGCATTCCCTTATCTTTACCTACTTACATAGTACATGAGAAACTCCGTGTCGGATCTTCTCACGAGGTTTTATACTACCCCTGCGCCCTGCCTCGAACGATACCTTTGTAAGTGGTGTATCGCCACAGCACAGTAGAATGTAAAAAAATAGTATTGAATTACCTTCCTCCGTCACCTGGCGGGTAACGATTTTCGAATTGCATTTTCCTTTGTGTGGTATTAAACTTTTGTTTACTGATGTTTATCTTGCAGGGCCTCCTCGATACAGGCAGGTAGACACAGTGGACTAGGTGTCCACAGAAAAATTAGAAAATTTGTTCAGCTTGTTGTCTTTAAAACTAAACCAATCCTCGAAAAATATTATCTCCATGAAAAAACTGTACGAATTTTAATAAATGAAAATAAATGAGCTGGGCGTTTATGTCTCCAGCATTGAAAAGGGAAAATTTTGTAAAATTAATGTACATACCGTTTCTGTAATATTTTGTTTTATAAAGTTCGCTTTCCAAAATGGAATTAGAATATAATTTTTCTTAAGCCGATAACTGTGACTATGAATTTACCGGAATTGCGATATTTTTAAAGCACATCTTCTATTAATTTCTGTGCAACCTTTTATGTCACAAAAATTACACTAAATTGCGCTAATTACAGAGCGCTTTCAAAATATATATTGCTGAATATAGGAGTGGTGACCTGGTGAGTGTACTGGACTACTGAGTCCTGAGTGGGGAGTAGCAAACTCGACCACCGGAAAAACACAAACTGATGTCAAAAATTCATGCTCAGAATTACATTTTGCTTTTATTGAACTTTTGGTATATACAATTTGACTTAAAAAATTATGGTGAATAGTTAATATTTAAATATATTGTCTCAACAACAGTGGCCCAACGGTATACAATGTTTGTTTTCTTAGATCTATTTTACATAAATTGTGGCTATGTCTTCTCGGATTCATGCTCATTGTATGCATCATTGTCTGGGTTAACCTCGGGGTGTTCAAGTCCGGGTGTATATGTTCTTGTGGTTTTGAGGTGGTTGGTCACATTGGAAGTATCCTCGATGGTGGGTTGTCTCGGTTGATTCGTAGAAGGTCAGGTCTGTCTTGTCTGTGACGCTTGGGAATACTCCTCGTTAAGCAGAGCCAGTACATGGAGGTACCGATGCTCTGGGACGTGTTGCAGGTCTGCAATCCTTCGGACTAGTCGGTTTAGATGGCTGGAGGTATTCCCGAGTATTTTCTGGAAAATTGTGACCATATACTTTTATAAGATTTTGGCTTCTTCGTAGAGTTTTGAACTTCTGACTATTTTCTTCCGGATTGGATCGTAGTGCAATCCTGTGAATATCAGCAAGCGTTTTCTTTCAAAGCCATGCTCAGAAGGTATGTGCCTTTACTATATCTGTTCCTTTACTTTTAAGGTCTCTGAAATTTTAGTAAGCCTTACGAATTTTTACTCAATGCCCTTCCTTAACTCGAAAAAAATCATAAAAGGGAGGCTCTCTCGAAGCAAGATATCACCCCTCAACTGAAAATGTGACGAATTTTTACTCAATAAATTTCTTGGTGTAAGAATTGGAAAAGCTGTCAATCACCTGACAATTTTGTTGATTTCAAATTAATTGTCTTATTTGGCATAGGCACGCTACGATTTTTCCTGCTCTCGAATGCTTTTAGTTCAATCAGTACAAACTCCTCCACATATTCGGATTCATCAAAAAGAAGTTCGATTAATTCCGAATCACTTTTATTGCTAGACAAATCAAATAATATTGTGAATAAATTAGTATTTTGTTCGCGTTTATCAGACATTTTGCGACTTTTCGTACAACTTTTTTTTTTTTGAATTAAGTATCTGTCATTTGTCATACATTATACTACAAAAGCGCAGCCTAACTTTTTCGTAAGTGTCGCTCTCTGACAGAGATTTTATCCCCACCACTACTATTTTGACAGTCTTTTCCATTCTTAAGTTTAGTACGCTACTCGAGCTATATTTTCGCTCCCACACATAATTCTCTCCAAAATTTAGCTGAGCTAAACTTAATCGAACCCACTTATCTGAGTGGTACGCAGCTCGAGCTAAATAATCAAACTTTTGTTCCAGAATGTACTTCATATGTCTGTCAAAATTTAGCGTGCCCATTAATGGGTCGGCAAGCTAAATTGTGACAGATAGTTGTGTATTTGTTGTTCTGTTGCGGAAAAGTATGCAAGGATGAGCTTTTTTAATTATTACATGGGCGAGAAGTATCTAGAATCAGATATAGTTGAAAGAAGAAAGAATTACTTTTTTGAAGGAAGTTTGTTCAAAGCACAGTTGGTTTCTGTGACACTTATCCACGGCATACTCTATGTCAAAATTTAGATATGACTTTAGCTGATGTTTAGAGAGAAAAGTTGGAGACCAGATAAAATTTTGTTTAGCCAGAGCAGCATATTAAGTAAAGTAACAAACCTAATGATTTAACTTTAGCAATCACGTTACCTACTTCAAAAGACGTGATTCTTGGGCTTTAGTTTTTTTTTTAAACGGACACCACTGCGTCGTATGAATAAAAACTAGCTTTGGCTCTGAGTAAACGTTTTTAGCAATTGCTTTGTATCGGTATGAATAAAAAGCTACTTTGCTAAAGTAAGTTCGAAAATTCAAACATATCATTAGGTCTGTTCCTTTATTTTTGTAGTAAGAATGGAAAAGACTGTCAAAACGGCAGAGGGAGGGATAGATTCTCTCACAGAGAGACACTTACGAAAAAGTTAGGGAACGCTTTTGTAGTAATTTATAAAAATGCCATAATTCAAAAATTCAAACAAGTTGTAGGGCAAGTCGTTAAAATATCGTATAAACTCGAAGAATTTGCTAATTAACGAACAAAATTAGTTGATTTATCTACCTAGCGATGAAAGTGACCCGAGTAGGTATGTGGAAGAGTTTGTACAGGTTGAACTATGAGCATTTAAGAAAAAGCGACACGGCATTCAAATTTACGTGGAGGAGATTGACCTTAATTACTCTTTGCAGCAAGAGAACAGGAAAACATTGAATTATATTTTCTGTTTATACCACTTTAATACGCAAGAAATCAACACAAATGAACTCATATGTAAAATAGGACAACAAATCAGCTGTGAATTGTGAAGCTTTTTCAATTCTTACACCAAGAAATTTGTTGAGTACAAATTCGTAAGATTCTCAGTGGAGGGGTAATATCTTGCTCTCTCGATGACGCTCTCTTTTACGAATTTTTGCAAATTAAGAAACCGCATTGAGTAAAAATTCAGAAGATTTAAAAAGGATCAGACCTATTTACTTCGCTGTACGCGTACTTGGTGCAAAGCAATGGGGACGTTCAAGTATCTAGTTTAGTAAGTCTGACAGCTCTCTCACTAGATGTATTTTGGTTTTGATTGGGGGAAATCGGTCATATGAGTAGCCGACGAATCTAGTCAAGAAATTCGTGACTGAGTACTAAGTAGACAGTTCGCGTTTGTGGATGACGTATGAAAAGTGACGTTCCCGACCAATCTAGTTTTTGCGTTCAGGTTACATCTCATCCAGACTAATCAAGTCGACTTAAGATAACTAGATTTTTGAATGCGGCCAATACAATGGAAAAAATTAAATCCAGCAATATGAGTGCAATTGCACCTGGAAATTTGATTATTGTTTGCCCAAAAATAGCTTACTGATTTTTCATTTCTTCTTCAGATGTCGGAATTTGAATCCGATCGTCGGTCGGCTAGTTCAAAACATTTGTGGCCAATTATGTAGTTCCAAATGAATTTCCAGTAGGTTTTTGTAATGTCAACTTTAAAGCCCGAATCTCATACATGTTCAATTGAAAGAAATATTATTCAAAAAGTCCACGTACCCCCTTTGAGTGACAATATTGCTGCCTGAACAAACAAAATTGAAATTGAGTACATATTTTTAAACAAAACAACGAAAATTCGCAATGCTTCATTGTTTTATGTCAAAATTAAGCGTACAAAATATTTATCAAAAGGCCTAAGTCAGCAAAAAAGCAGTCTTGGATTTTCTTGCGGTGGGCCGCTTTTCGAACATGTCAAAAGTTGGTGTCAACTCCAATCAGTTTTAATTCATACAAAACTTAGAGTTTATTTTGAGTATAAGCAATTGCTACATTTAATTCATATCAGCCACTATGTGTGGACGGAAAAACTTTCCACGTGTAGGGTGATGGGGTATAAGTTCAGCCCCTGCCAGTAGTCAGCCTCCGGTTTTTCTTCCAAGCGAAAAATATTACTACCTTTGGCTAATATTTCTTCTATTTGTGTTCAACAAATATATGTTTGCGTAAAGTTCAAAGAAAAAAAAATGAGTTAAAGCGATACAAATACTAATCCATTGAAGGTATTTGCATTTTGCGATTATTGTTGTTATTGACAGCTTACTTTTCTTGTTTCTTAACTTAAAAGTTAAAAATATTTTTTTTTTGTTAAATAGGTAATTAATTTTAATAAATAATTATTAATGGTCATTATTAATTATTTTTATGATTATCCTAGGCTCAGCCATATCCGGATGACTCGCAACAATTTCGATCAATTCTCTTTGTTTTTCAGAAGTCCCCCTGTACATTTACTAGAGAAATGGGTGCTGTTCCCCCATGTTCTGAAAATGTGTAAATTAAATTGGGGCTGACTACTGGATACCTGCATGGCCGACTACTGTAACTAAGGGGCCGACTACTCCAAAATCATACCTTCACTTATTTTTTTAAAAAGTTTGCATTAGGTAGCTAATATACTTAAAAAGCTTAGTATTTTCCAATCTATCCACTTCAAACATTTAAACCAAAAAACTCGATTAAATAGTTCAACAAGGGATTTTTGAAGACCAATCAAACACGAAAATAAGTTAAAAGGCTGACTATTAGTGCCATCACCCTACTTGTGTAGAATGCAAAACTACATAGCGCCCTTGCCAACTTACAAATTGCACCCCTCTTGCGGCTTCCGAAATTGCATTCAAACTTCTTCGGAATTATTTTCAAATTAATGCCATCAGCATCTTATAAGGATACACGTAACCATCACAGTTTAAACGAGCGCTGCCAGTGTCAAAACTTCATCTCTTTCCCAGTTTTGTCGACAACATTATCATGTATATGTACATCGATAGGTAGGTAAAATTATATGCTCATATAACGACCCAAGGCACCTTTTCAATTTGCCTTTCTCGAAGTATGGAGGTGGCGCAACGGTGTTTGTATACGCTTTGCAAGCTGTAGGGATGATGGAAAAACCCTGCAACGTAAAACGCAGAAACACAAAAAAACAGAAGAGCAGATAGGTATAGGACGACAGCAGCCATATCGTTCTGAAACTACATTAGCCTCATTCGATATGTAAATATGAAGAGCTCTGACTCTCGTTACCGGTCGCGGCGTAGAGAATAAAAGTGCTCAGGGTTTTTGCTTTTTGTGGAGCAGTTCTTGATTTGGTCCATAGTCTCGGGATACAAGCAGCAAAAAAATAAAAACTAATTTAGATATACACTTTTTCCACACGATGTACCTTTGTTTTTACGTACGCTTTCGACCCCTAGCACAGAAGCTGTTTGCAAATAATTAGAAACTCGCCTTCATCTAGGTGCATAGGTTAGCACGCTCTACCTGTGCAACCGTTTTCCTCGAAATGGTAATTCAAAGGCAGAAACCATGGAATATTTATCTAGTTACCCTTACCCACCACTCAAGGTGAAGAGGGTTCAGTGGGGATGACTCTTCCGGTGCACTGAGACTTCCTGCCGTATAGTCGAGAGCCGGCTTAAGTAGTGTAATGAAATGGCAGACAAAGTTAAAGAGCACTTCACCATCACCAGTCAAATTGTTGTGCAGCTCTTGTTTGGACAAAAGTACATTACGTTCTGTTAAATTTTTAACCAACAAGATGTAGCTAATTTTTTTCTTGTATAAAGAGGAAACCAACGGAAGTAGGGGATGCGAAAAGTTCGTCTGCAATAAGATACGCAATAGATACAGCTTGCATCTCTTAAATAATTCTAAACAAGAATATGGGATACTGACGCTATGTACGTGCGTTCTGCCGTCATTTAAACTGCAAGCACATGCACCAATTGTGGGAGCAATGGGAGCAGCGTTGCCACAAAGAAAAAATAATTGAGGGCCATAATCGGAAGGCCATTTCCAAAAAGTACCGACCACTAACCATTACAGAAAACTTTTAAAAAAGAAAAAAAAAAAGCTATAAGGCTACATTAATATTTATTCATATGAACCTGCATATTCTTACTAACGCTTCACACTTCATTACAATTTGTGTTCTAAAAATATTCAAAATATTTGTATATCTTTATAATAACTATATATATAAAACAAATGTTTCAATTCAGTATATACATATGACTGTCAAATAATAAGGTTTAAATGGAATAGTAGAATCTATAAAAGAATATAGAATACTTTATTAATCGATAATAGAACTTCAAGAATTAACTATTAAATACTTACGGCCATAGAATTCACTCCCTTTAATCCGGGTTAAAGGCTACACCCGTGTTTAGTGAGTTTAACCCAAAAACTAAACCCGTTTAAGTACGTTAACTCGGGTTAAAACTCAATTTCATAATATTGACATTTCTTCGCTCGCAAGAAATAAGAAAAAAAATGGCAAGAAACTAAAAAACTACTTCTTTCGTGAAATGGACGAAATTAATGTTGAAGACTTCGTCGTCAGAAGACGAATTTGTCGAAGAGCTGGTAAAACGGCAGCTGATGGTAAATTAACCCTTTCGGTATTTTGATGCCATATGGCAACAGGAATATTCATAACGTCCATTCTCTCTCTATGAGTATATTTTTTCGATTTTCTTTTCTGATTAACTTCTTGAAGTATCTGTTCAATCAGTAGAGGCAAACAAAATGGTTGATGGTTGATATCATTGTGCTTTTAGCTCTCGTGCAAGGAAGGTCTGCAGTACAGCTCGAAGACTATTTTTATGATTTAATTTATACATTGGTATTTGACAAATACATTATCAATTTCGATTTTATTTTAATGATAAATAGCAGGCATACAATAAAAATAATAAAATAGACATCTTAGTTCTGTTTTCTTGATTTGACACATTTTTCTTTTACTATGTTGCCAATCGGCATCAAATTTGTTTAGAGGTGCTTTTTGAGGCATCATTTCCTAGAATAAGATTGATGCCGCTGTTGCCTTTTTACCTAAAAAAACTGAAAAAAATCTGAAATTCAAAATATTTTGGATAATTTCGAAGAGTCGGATATATCTGATCTCGAAGATGCAGATGAGCCAGATATTCTTGATGCCCTACTAGAAAACTTCAACGACGTTTTTCTATTGGAAGATAGCAATAAAAGTTAGCATAATTTGATCGAAGAAGCTAAAGCTAAATTAAGATGTTGGAAACCCAGATGTTGACGAGGTTTCAGTGGAGGAAGACGAAAATGTGGCCAGTTGTTCGCATACGGGTTTTAAAAAAAAAATGTGAAAATTTTAAATGGGTTAAAAGACTGTGGACCATACCACAATCTGATTTCAAGGAAAGCTACCCAAAAGATGATTTGAAAACACCTGTTCAATATTTCTTTAGTTATTTTACTGATGAATTAATAAATATAATGCTTCAAGCAACAAATCAAAATTCGCTTTTGAGAAATGGAACGTCAATCAATATTACAAAGGAAGAAATCTTAAAAATTATTGCGTTGGGAATTATTACTGGTACATTGGGGTTTCCGAGGTTAGTAATGTACTGGACTAAGGCCACTGAAATACCGTCATTCAAGAAGAATATAACAAGGGCAAGGTTTAATTTCTTACGTTACAATCTTAAATTCACCGTGGGCGAAAATTCAAAGGACAAACTATATAAAGTTCGCCCATTGATAGACACTTTCCTGAAGAAAACTTTTGAGATTCCTAAGGATGAAAACCTTTGCGTTGATGAAATGATGGTTCCATTCAAAGGGAAAACGGCTTTGAAACAATACATGCCTAAGAAACCCATAAAATGGGGCATCAAAATATTTTGTATGTGTAGCTCAAATGGCATTTTATACGATTTTGAAATTTACCAGGGTAAAAATGGTTGATATCCCGCAACCTAATATTGTAACTACGTACAATAAGAATATGGGAGGAGTAAATAAAATGGACTTTTTGTTATCGTTATAACGGATTTCTATACGAACTAACAAATGGACATTAAAAATCTTCGACCGATCTTGATCTCGCCGTATGTAACGCTTGGTTAGAATATCGAATTGACCACGCTAAAACAAATTTGAGACCGAAAGATCGAATGGATTTACTAGACTTTCGTAACGATATCGCAGATGGACTTTTAGCATCGCAGCAAGGCTCTTCCCGAAAACGTGGACGACCCAGGACAGATGATGATTTAAATGAGTGCAACAGCCCAAGGGCAAGAAAGCAATATGAATCAACTCCATCGGTTTCCCATCGATATGACGGATTTGAACATTGACCGGAATATACTGTGGATAAACGGAGGTGCAAGATAATAGGATGCTCAGGATACTCCAGGTACATGTGTGTGAAATGCAACATTCATTTGTGCGTCCCAAACGCAACCAGAAATTGTTTTAAGGCATACCACAAACGAAACATGTAAAAATGTAATATATAAAAATTTTTTTTTTTTTTTTTTAAGTTTCAAGTATATCCATATACATCCATTATAATGAATAAAAATACATGTACTTGTACGCATTAATACTCTTTAAAATCTTTATTTTTTAATTTAGTTTGAAGGAAACAAAATTTTAATTTCATGAGTTCTTTATTTTTTTTTAAACTATTTTTTTCTATATAAGTACACGTGTTACCCTGAAATATTCGTAATTTTGAATTCGAGTTCGAAGTAAATGACAAAAACCGAGTGTAAATGCTATAATTTATGAATTTTTTAATTTTTGTATGAACATTAGTGTTTTTTAATATTTTCGAAGCTCCCTATTTTTTTTTTATATTATATTTGAAATAAACAAATTTAATGATATTTTTTTCTTTTCAATTTTGTTAATAAATGTTTTGTAAAAAATAAAAATACATAATTTAAATATAATATTGTTGTCCTTTTTTCTGCTGCCACTTGAGACAATTGATGCCATTTGGCAACATTCCCAAAAACCACTTTAGAACAAGTACTTAACAAAAATAATGTTCCAATGTTTTTAGTCGGAGCCTCCGTAGCAAAAAAAAAAGAAAAAAAAAATTTTTAACCTTAGAACAAAAAAGAAGTACCGAAAGGGTTAACGTCGTCTTTGTCGTCGAATATATTGATTGCACAAGCGGGCTTGCATCGACGATTATTATGTGGTATATATTTTCGAAAATATTTCGTGCTGAAAAAGAGTCATTTTGGAGGCTACATTCGATGATTCGATAGAAATATATTAATACACCTTAAAATATAACTGCACCCAAAACAAATGAAATCAATTTCCAAGTGACAAACAAAAAAAAATGTCATTATTTGTGAAATTTGACATTAAATGAGTTTAAAACGGATTAAAAATGGTTTAAAGTGTTTTAAATCCGCATTTAAATCCATTCTTAATCCAGCGTGTTTAATGCGGGTTTTTCAGTGAATAATATGGACATAGGTTTAAATTATCGGGTTTAAAAATTGCGGATTAATGATCGGGTGTAAAATTAACTTAAACCTGCGTTACACCCGGAGTGAATAATATGGCCGTTAATATCTTTCCAAAACTACGCAAAAACAACTTCCAAACAAACAATAAAAGAAATGACAGGCACAAGACAAAAAATACGAAGTCGAATTATTAAGACGGGACAAACGAAAATTAAACGTCAGTGAGAATGAATGCATTCAGTATCGCTTTCAATATGTGAACTTGTTTTTGGAGGAAACACATTGCTAATTTTTGTGATGCAATAAGTGTGCTTCTTAGAAAATTATAGTACTTAGCCCCGGACCAAGGGTCAAAATTAAAAACAGAGGGCCAAAGGGCCCGATCGGGCATATTATGACAACGCTGAATGGGAGTTTTAAAATGTTTGTTAATGGTAGCCTTAATTTTTTGTGAACAAGTAAATGCTTTCTTTAAATTGTTCCGTGATCCAAAAAAAAAAGTTGGTTTTAAATTGCTCAAATGGGATGAGGATTCTCTGGGTCAGGGCAAGCAGCATGCATCTTAGGTTACCTAACCTCGTTCACAAAACAGAATTGCCATATAAATTCATCCATTGTGGCCTACAAAATATTTAGCGGAACAACTCAGGATACTGGTAGAAGAATCCTGTCAGGGCACTACTCTATGCCTTTTGAGAAAATATTCAAAAATCTATAAATTCATGATATAAAATACAGAATAAGAGTTCCGTATATATTTTTAGGTACTTATTGTGTAATCGTTTGAAATTAACTGATTTAATTTTAAACAAGGTATTACGGGTGCGTCATCTTTTATGTCGGTATTTGAATATTAAAAAAAAAAAACAACCTTGTGATCCTTTACAATTTATTTGCTCTGGTTTTTGAATACATTATCAAATAAGCGCCACCCTGTATTGACCAAACTGAATTTTCCATCACTTTTTCGAGTATATTGGGTGCGGTATAGTCATGATTTCGGCATGAATGTTTGCCTTGAGCTCGTCAATGGTCTGAGGCTTGCTTGAGTACACTTTGCCCTCAAAAAAACCCGCAAGAGGAAGTGCGGAGGGGTAAAATCTGGGGATCTGGTGGCCAGTAGAAGTCACCGTTTTTTGGCAGCACAATTTTCGTTGCAGAAACAGCATTGTTTCAATTGCAAGGTGGCATCTTGTCTTGTTGGAACCAACATGTCTACCTCATTTCTTTGATTGATAGATGTCAAAGTTTTGAAATGTTTACATTTCGACATAAAAGATGGCACACTCTGTACATATCCAAAAACCAACCCCCGGAAGAGCACAATTTACGCCTTAAGTTGTTTTTCCCTGCCACTTTATTCTGATCAAGACGACTGCAATTAGTTGCTCGTTTTAAGTGCCATATATACAAATCGTATACGGTACTATATTTGATTCTATCGTTTAAATATATCTTTTACTTGCATACCACTAACTGTCAAAACAAACAAATGTTATCGGTTGGTATTCCACTACTATCCAGGAACGTGTTAATTGTTGAGTAAATATAAATACCGCCAGGCAAACTGTGACTCAATCAACGATTTCAATTAGAGCTAACCCAAATCCAAATAACAAAAACCAATCGACCACAACAACTCAATTCTACATTTTACACAATTTCCCACAGCACAGGACAGGAGCAAACACCGGTACAGTACGGTATCGTACAGGTAAACAGAGTTTGTGATGCCAATCAGTAGCTGACATTCGCACGCCAGACGGCACAGGCCAGCCAAGAGATCTGAAGAAAAATAAATCAACTCAATTCGAGAATAGAATAAAAACGTACCTACCGAAAAAAGAAATTGGTTTAGGTAATAGGTATAACTATGCCTAGCTTTTTGTAATGCATATACCAATCCAACAAATCAGCATCACGCAGGAGTGCTTCATGAAATCGATCATAAAAATTGGATATCTGTTAATGAAATCTTAAAGTGCTCTCACCTGCCATGCGTATATATTTTGTGCGAATATTCGTTTTTGCCTCTGTTTGTTTTCAAAGTGCTTTCAATATTTTAACCCGCTGATTCACCACATTTTATCAAATGAAGTTTTATTTTTTCGCTCGTTTTATTACAGCGCGCCTTTGTTTTGCGGAACAAGCAGGATTAAAAATAGAAGCATGCATGTAGGTATGAAGCTTCGCACGTTCACACAACGGGGTATAGTGCTTCGGGCAAAAAATGTTGTTGTGAAATGCTCTGTTGGTAGCAATAAAAATTCGATGTAATTGAGTAATTTAAATCGAAAACGACACTTGATAGATGAAATGCAGATGCATCCGTACGCAGTTTGAGAGAAAACGTCACACTAACCTATCGGGTGTATAATGCTTAAAAAAGTAGGTCGCCCAGTTGCAGGGGCTATCTGCCTGTATACCTTAATAAAAATTAATTCATGCACTTAGTCAAATTGGTTTGAAAATTATTTCCAATCCGGCGATTTACTTTCCTCTGATTAGAAGACTGCTCGAGTGGTATTTTGCTTCATCGATATGGCAATCAATTTGGTGCCAGAAGGGATTCAAACGGGTGCGGTTTTCTGACAAAAACCGGAAGCATGTGGCGGAAAACATCCCAAAAAAATAGCTATGTCTTAAAGCCGTGTTTTACGTTAGTGCCAAGGTTCGTGTATTATCGTAGGTAGGTTTGGCATGAGCCCGTCTCGATGTTTCGCTTCTTAGTTGCTGTAATTCTATTGCCTTTCAAGTTAAAAAGTCGTATCCTTGGAGGTTAAGTTAATACCTTTAGGTATCCTTTATATATAAAATAAGTGGATGTACCCGCTTTGCTGGGTACTAGCGTGTACCCTTGTGTGGGACACTCTCAGTTTTCTACAGCATTTATGTATCTAATTTGACGTACCTACTCGTACGTGCTCAATTTAAAATGAATAGGGACAGTAAAAACTAGAAATAAATTCAGTGGGCCCCACCAATAAACATTGTTAATTTCGGCTCTAAATTTTATAGTTCATAGTGGCAACCCATATGTTCCATAAAAATTTCGCAATTGTGAGCTTCTGTAAATTTAAATTCGAGACTAACATTTGTTATTAGTATTGCTCAGTGTCTATGTTCACAACATTCAAAAAATCAGTGTACATTTTTTCCTTAAATTTCCAGTTTGAAAGTATTTTATTAATTTTTGTTTTAAATATTAACGGAAATAAAAATAATATAAAAGAAAATGTTTCTTGCCTTCGAAAATGCGAAAGACTACCACAGTCTTTTATTGTAAGTGTTGCCATTGTTTTTCAATATTTTTTTCATTCTAAGTAGATACATATATTTTTTTAAATTAACCCTCCCGCCTAAGCAGATCATGATAGACACCCTCCCAAAAAAAAAAATCTTGTATTTAACTCCTCTAAATGAATCATTATTTTTCGCTTCCCAAGTTATTGTACTTGTGGCGTGATGTGCAACAGGTGACCAATTTATATTTGTAATTTATAAAGTGAGCTTTAAAAAAAGAAAGAATTGAAATCTTCCTGTCCACGGTTTGACGTCAAGCCTTGATTTATTCGCCATTCTATTCTCTAAGCACTTGTAGTGTATTTTTGTTCATCTCTGAAGTAATGAAAACATTATTTATTTATTTGTAGTAGACACTCGTGTTTACCTTCACGATATGAAGGGTTAAATGTCAGAGGTTCGGTTATGCCAAAGTCATGCCCTGAAGTATTATTGCCCTACCCCTGGTTGACGTGTATTCCACATCTTAAAAGCTGTGTATGACATTCTTTTCCCAGCATTAAATAAATTTCCACATTTTTATTCCACACAGCCTGTAATAAGGGGATTTAGATTAAATAAATTAAATTAATAAAATGATAATTGAAAGAAGATGAAACATAATATATCCAACATGATTTCATATTACATATGTCTACATTAATTCACGGTTATTTTGCGCTGCCCGTGTTGCCAATCAATGATTGCGGCTTATATGAGAATAATACATACATTGGGAGTACTCATTCGTAAGTTATTAAGAATTTGAATAATTTTTGGGAATATACTTACTTGCCATATACTCGTACATTGGATTATGGTATACGCGAAAAGTTAGTTTGAAGTCCTTTTCGTTAGATGTACTTGTGATAGCCATGTGCCTAAAAGTTTTAAATTATTTCCTTAAAATTGTTCACAATGCGTAGGTGAATATTCATGTCGGAGTAAGAAAGTTCCCGCAAACCCATATAGGTCAAGGTCTGCCATCAAGTCAATGGGTCATAATTCTTCATGGCCATGCTGGTATGCAGAAGTCTTACTATATGAGTAGGTAGACATTGGGTGTGATATGTAGGTATTCCCCCTAAACTATAATTTTTGATGTGAACTCCCCGAAGAAGTCCACAAAGAAGTGCTTAACGGCATTTAGGCTCAAATGGTAACCATGAGTTAAAAAATTGTACGATCAGCTCTGGCCGAATGGTGAATGCGATTAGTGAGTGAAGTCCTCCATTTGATCTCTACTTCCATGTAGGTGGCGAAGTTATCAGTAAAGCCAAGATAAGGTAGATGAAGTATTTCCGCCTCAAAAGTTGATTTCTGTTGCACAATATAACAAATTCATAGCTACCGCAAACAGTTGGAGGACATGAACCTCATTCCCACAATTTTATTGCTAACCGTGTTTAAGATCATCTGACAGAAAGAAAAAAAATCCCTATAAATACTTTCCAAGGGAATGACCTTAAATGCAATAACATCATTTCAGTACACATATCCCCGGTCGTAAATGTCCAACTTTGTTGTAATGTATCGCCACTCCTCACTAAATACTTATGCCATCAATAAGCTCATAAGCTTCAGCCGAACAAAGTACATACCGAGTATACCTGCATCCAAGTGGATCGTAAATAAAACTCCGCAGGACGCTGTTTTCCCACTTGTACTAAATAACAGAAAGCAGTAACACAAATTTGAATCCATTACAGAAGACCCTTCGTACAATACCATATCAATTAATTTTTATTGCCTACAGAAAAAAAAAAGAAGAAGAATCTCTTCAGCAAATACAAATGTAAATTGTATCCAGGGACACAATTCTCGTCCACCGGCTGTGGAAAGGACACGAACCGAGTAAAAAAGAAAAGGCAGATACATTTCCATTTTTATCAACTTTTTTCATTCAGTTGATCCTTTATTCAATTTAGTAAAAACCCAAGCGATTAAAACTTCGCAGTGCAGAGTTATCCTTAAAAAAAATAGTAGATTAGTACCGTCTCTATTTGTCTCTACTACCTCTTTGAATGTTAATTTAGCTCCGTGTTCCATTTATTTAAATTAAAAAAAAGTCCTTAGAAACAAAGTGGTTATATGAACTTGAACTAAGACAGGATTATCCCTTCGCAAATGCATTTACAATTTTCAACACAGAATGTTTTTGTAACTGCGCTAGAATTGCTATCCCCCTTGGTAAGATAATATCGGGTTGAAACCAGATGAAATATTTGTGCAGGTTTGTGTTGTGCTGTGGCTACTTCTTTGGAAATTTATTAAAATTAATTATTAAACAATGAGTAAATAACCCAACGGTATAGAGCAGCGGAACTAGAATTCGTTCATATGTGTATGCATTATGAAATGAGGTTTCCTGTTTTGTGCTGTTAGCTTCTGTTGGAATTTATCATTCAATGTGGCATCATGTTGACCAATATGTTGGGCCAAGAACCCGCAGGTATATTTTACATATATAAATTGGACTACCCATTGGATGGGTGATTTTATTACTGTTTATCGGCGTATTTTCCAAATGAATTGGCTGACGATTTATAGCGTTACGCGCACATATTCACTAATATATTTAATGCTGCAGGAAACTTTGTTGACCATAAATCCATGTAGGGGATATAATATATTTCACAAAATATCAAATATTCGAGTAGTATGAGAACTATTTTTGAAATGCTTTCTAAATGTGAAAGCATTCCAAAAATAGGACACGAAACGGTGTAATAGAATTTGGAACCTTTGTCAAAATAAGTTTTTTCGTTCATGCAAAGGACTTAATTGATCATGCGGGGGTTGATGTGGCAGTATTTATGTTAATCTACAAAAGGACGGATGCTTCTGAGGACGTTCGGATATCTAGTTGCATGTAAAAGACTAGGTATACGAACGGTTTTTTGAGCGCTTTTCGCTCATTTCTTGTGACGCGTTTTTCTCGTGTTTTTTTTTACCTTTTTACTCGCGTTTTATTAAGCATTTTTCTCGCGTTTTTTCGGTCAAAATTCTGGATGGGTTAAAATTCTTTTACAAAATTCTGTTTTCAAAAGTCTGCTTTACAACATTCTGCAAAAAATAAAAAAAGGAGGTGTTTAAAATGTTGAAAGGCTTTTACTTTTTTTAATTTAATAACTCCTCTTTTCTTAATTCTTATTTGTAGCCTTATATTTCCTCCTGGGAGGAAAATAAAAGATGTCGTGGATAATATTTTAAAAATACGATTTTATTTTACTTTTATTATAGAAATACGAAAGTTAACAAAAGAAGTGACACTGTTATTGACAGTTTTTAGAAAGACTGAAAATAAAAGATGTCGTGGATATTTTTGGATATTTTTTAAAAATAAAAGATGTCGTGGATAATATTTTAAAAATACGATTTTATTTTACTTTTATTATAGAAATACGAAAGTATTAAAAATAAAAGATGTCGTGGATAATATTTTAAAAATACGATTTTATTTTACTTTTATTATAGAAATACGAAAGTTAACAAAAGAAGTGACACTGTTATTGACAGTTTTTATAAAAACTGAGAAAAAGTCCTTGTCTATCCACCAAACCATCAATCGCAGCGTAACAGTAATTACAACGAACCTCCTAGAAAAATCGTCTAAGAGTATTTGAAGATCCTACCGAGTCGCTGGTCGACGGATTTTTGATTAAACGACATTTCGGATGTTCTTTTATACTGCCGAAATGAAATATAAAAAGAAAGAAAATGCAATTATAATAAATTATCACGCAAGCTGCTTCGCAGTGTTTCATTCACGTACTGCAAAAAAAAAAAAACTTTTTTGTTTAAAAGGGCTTGTCTCGAATATTGAACAAACATTTACCCTATAATTTAGCACCCAGTTTGATTTAATTTAATTTACTTACATTAATTTAGAGGGCGCTTACACTCTGAGGTAGACTAAATAATTTTACTTTATTTTTATACTTTTGCGTTAGTTATTTAGCTAAATAATAAAGTTTACTTATATCGCAAACGACGAATATAGCTTCGAAGTGTAATTTCTTGTCTGCTTGCAAAATGACATGGGCGCAGAAGTTAAGCAAAAACTGCTATGTATCTCCAATCGCCGGTTCTGTTTTCGTGATAAGAAGACATCTTTGAAGTAAATTCCTCTCTCATTTAAAAACGGAGTTATTCTGCTGTAATGAAAATGAAAATGTTGTTTTCACTATGCTAGCTCTGACGAATGTCTAACAAAATATACGAGAGGCTAATTACCCAAAGAAAGCTTCTAAGTTCAGCCGGTAAAATACGGCAAATTATTGTTGACCCGAATTTTTCTAACAATATATATCAATTCTAAAACAAACTTTGTTCCACCAGCCGTAAGACTTGTATAGATCTTTTTGAATAATTCTCCAATCCAAAATGTCTTCTCTATGGCCAGACCTTGTATTACCCCAAGTTGGTGTTTATTCAAATTCTAGATCAGGCAAACAATTTTAGCAACAAAAGCCTGTGGAAATACTTTACTTTAAATTTCGAGAAGCAAAAGGTTTGTTATGCGTTGTTTTGAAACAGCAGCCAATATAATGCCCGAGTACATACATCGACTTTGGATAGGTATGATTGATTGAAAATGGGAAGAAACTGTCTTCTGAGAAAATATCCCCTTAATGAAATTGCTAGTGGGCATCTTGGGAAGTTTCAACTCCTTTTTGGACGCACTATACTTGTACAATTCTGTGGCAACTAGGAAAAACAGCATCAGTCGACTTATGTCAAAATTGAGTTAATGTTACGATCGGATGCTATATTTCAATTTTTTTTTTCATTCAAATATCTCTTATGGTTGCTAAGTTATGGATCAGAAAATAACGCATAAGTCATTTACACGTATTGAAAGTCAAACATTTACACTGCGCTCCTGAAAAATGACTAAAAAAGACTTATGCTGTTTTTCTTTGTTGCCACAGAATTGTACATACCATGTTTCATTGGTAGAACACCAGTTGTGTCCAATTAGTGCAACCACAGTCTGATTTAATAAGTGTTAATCGATAATTATTAGTAATCGAAGAATGATGAAAATGAAAATTTAGCACGCTCCACTTTATTTCATCCTCTACGCCCTCGGTGCAAATTACATGTAGTTCATTTTGAGTTTGACCTGCAAGTTTGAATGAAAGCTAGCATGGAGATAGCTCTCCGGTGCATGGAATTTCCAATGGCGACACATGACTATAGCTGTGTTGGTGTGACAATACTTACCGTTCATCGAAGGGACTTGACACTTGAAGAAGGAAAAGTGTCTACTGCACTTAAGGTGAACTCTTCGACCTGACGTGAAAAAACTTTAAAACAACAAGGGTATGAATGGCAGAGTGTGTCAACAGAGGGCGATTTGCGAGAATGTCCTATAAGTGGGCGGCGGACCTAATATACCAGCGGCTACTAACGTTAGCTTTTGAGAATTGTAAGAGGTGCATCTTTGCAACTGAGTTATTTTTTCAGACAGGTAAGCTCAAAGGCTGAGCCTTACCACGATTCACACATGCCAGTGGGCGCGAAGCGGACACCCGCAAACGACGAGATCGTTTTGTGTATGTTGATGTCGTGATGTGAATAAAAACCAACATTGTTGGATTTTTTTGCTTTTGAATTTGCGGCACAGCATTTCCTTGAACTTTGCTCCTTCGAAAAATCAACACTTGTCCGGAGTCTTATCGAGACATCAATGAAATCTTTCCAGCCTACAAAAAGGTTTCTACACGTTTTGCTTTACAAACTTTATAATTGTATTTTAATCGATTTTCATCCTGCCAAAAGGATTGGATATTAAAGATGATTAATTAAGGTGACTTTTGAGATGCCAGCATCTACTGAGGTGGGTGGAAGTTCATATTCAAATTGCATTAAGGTGCACTTACCAACTTCGTGGATCGATAATGAATTCTGTACTCTATTAAGGACTGCTGCCTTTATAGGTGGTTTTAGAAAGATATAGCTCTCATAAAATCGTTATATCGGAAGTAGGAAGTATCTACTAATAATAAGGACTAAAATGAAAATTAAACAAAGCGTACGGGACTTTCCTCATTTAAGGCGAGACTTAACGTAGTGGTTCAGTGACTGGTGTACTGGACTACTGAGCAAGAGGTCTCAGGTTCAACGCCCAAGTAAGCACAGCTTATCAATTAAGAGGTTACGATTCATCAATCGTGATTTTAAACGTTTTTGACTACAAGTGACTACTTACACCAGTGTTCCCAGACTTTGAAGAATGTTTTCCCCTTTTTTATCAGCAAAAACATTATTTTTTCCCCTAAATCAGAAAAAAAAATTCCACTTTTTTCCTCGCAACTTGTTTGAAATATGAAAAAAATTCAAAAATGTATTGTTTTTATTAACAACCTTTAAATAAGCATATAAAAAATATGTAACCGTTTTTTAACAACCTTCAAATTAGCATATAAAATAAAAAATATACATAGCTATTATACAAAAATTCACTTTTCTAGTGAAGACTTATCAAAACTAGTCAATGCATTCAGGATATATACAAAATCCTTACGAAATTTGTTCGTCATTAAAATTCATTTTAAATGTAGTTTTAAATAAAAATTGGCGCTTTTCCCCTCAATTTGGGATCACTGACTTACACTCTGTCCACGCAAGAAATCGTACTTTAATTGAAAAGTGCTGATCCATTAGTTTTGTTAAGTATTCAGATACTGATTCATATGTTTACCTTTTTTCTAACGTTTTTCTTGAATCAACCTGGGGCCTAAGACCTGCTCTATGAGAAATAAAAAAAAACAACAACAGTGGCACTCCGGGATTGCCAACAGAAGTGAACACTTGAACAATTACGTTTGTATTTTTCAAGGTGCTTCACGACGACCAAAGATTTTCACCATTTTTGTAGTGAATTTCAGGAAATATTTTATTGTCCAGGAAATAAAGGATTTTCCAATAAGAGGTGTAATTTTGGTATTCAAAGAAAAATGCCATTTTTTGAGATAAATGATCGGATGTTTATTTCATAATAAAGAGGAAGGTATGCGGTTAATAACGTAAAACAACATCCATATCCATATCCTTTTCATGAAATTTTTCATAACCAAATCGCAAAATGTCTGCCCTATGTCCTCGATAGCCTCACGAATTTTATCTTTGAGGTCTTGAATCGACTCTGAGCTGTTGGCGTAGACCTTATCTTTCACGTGGTCCGAAAGGAAGAAGTCGCAAGGTGTTAAATCACAAGATATCGGTGGCCAATTGTGATCACCTCTTCGAAAGATAACACGGTCCGGAAACTTTTCCCGTAAAAGATCAATGCGTTCGTTGCTTGTGTGGCACGTAGCGCCGTCTTGTTGAAAGTAAACGTTGTCCTTGTGTTAACTGAACTTTATAAGCCTTAAGACCCAAGTCTTTATGCAAAATACAGTGTAATGACGTTTGTGGAATGCCCAATTCCAAAGAACGACGAGGAGTAGACACACCTGGGTTTTCTTCAACACTTTGGGCTACAGCAGCAACATTCTCCGTTGTTCTTGAGCGACGTGCACGGGTTTTATTCTTCACATCACTAACTTGTCCCAACAGCTCGAATTTTTCCACCAATTTCTGTATTGCGGTCCGACAAGGTGCTTCACGACGACCAAAAAATGCTTTAGTTTTGCGAACTGTAACTGCAAAATTTTCACCATTTTTGTAGTGAATTTTAATAGTTGTTGAAGCGTGTATCGTTCCATTTTTAGTAATGGCGTAGTTTCTACTTGTCAAATGTCAAAGAATAAAAGCTTCAAAAGTGACAGCTACCGAAATAGCGGGTCATTCACAATAACACCTCTCTGACAATAATCGTTTGGACGATATCGGTTTTGAAACTTTAGTGGCCATAATAAGCTATATTCCCTTCGAAATCTTTACACTATCATCAGTTTTTATTACATTTGTGGAAAATGAACTGGGATTAAGCTCTCAAACTCGTAATTTTTGTACCTAGTTGTTAAGTCTATCGTTTCGACGATAACCGCCTGAAAAGTTACGAAATGAGTGCGTTCAGGAGTGTTTTTCTTGAACCTGATGCTTTTATATCGAGGCTAATCAATTCACTAACTACCTGTAAGTTTCCGCTGTCTGGACTGGAGTAGATTTTTTGACAGGATTTTGTCCTCGTTTCAGTAAATTTCCTCTCCAGTAAATTTCATATGTTAAATATTTTCATGCATGCGATATACTTAAAAACTCTTCCGGGAGCATTTTTAAATTTCAATTTATATTATTATTGTTATTATTTATTATAAGGTAATTACAACTTACAAGGTAATCGAATTAAAGAGCCTAGCTGTGGAGACTATTGGCTCTGATCATACTTAGCCATCGTTTGTACACTGGGTTGGTTCTTCATTGACAAGACATGGGTTCTCTTTCTCGCTTTTCCTCGTTCGGTACTCCTTTCTTGGTGGTCCTGTTTGTCTTTTGTCGTCTTTTAACAGCACACATATATCTGCTCATTCACGGCTCTTTGTCGGGGGTAGCAGCTGACTTAATGTGGTTTCGGTTTGATGATGTAGCAATACCACTTGTTGAACCGGTCCGCAAAGACAGTGAAAATCAACAACCTTATCAGCCAGAATGTATGCAAATTATATTAACGCTACAGTAGTCTCTCTCTTCATCTAATGTCGATCCCTAGGATTCATCTAAAGTGTCCCCCATCGAAAGCAGACAACAAGCTGCGAGCTTCTTTAGACGACTAAATGCCAATATTGAAGACAGTAAAAACATTAAATTTTAAGACACTGATGTCCACAGTACTTGGAAATACTTGTCGTTCAATTTTTACGTTTTCAACGCTCTTTTAATTTATTTGTTGTATTTTTTTCCGACTAAGATGTTAACATATTTTCCTACAGCTCTTCGCAGTTAACTTTATTTTACCCGTCCGCGATAAATCTATTCATGGGTTTTTGTATATTAATTCTCATTTTTCTTTATATTTGTCCTTCGTTTCACTTTGCACTTCCCTCCACCATAATTTGAAAAATCAACGGTTAGCAAAACAGTTGTTGGCACAGACGAAGATGTAACAGATATGGCGTATTCGATGCCATAAACTCGTACAGTTATATAAATAACTCCGCAACGCTCTCGGTCAATTATGTCACGCATGTCCGTAATACTGTTGCTCGAATTAAACGCAATTAGAACATCGATGCTCCCTTCCAAACACCAAATATACACAGGCATTCCGAATAAAGTTCTAATTCAATTAGAATGTTCGTTTGTAAGGCACACGAGGTTACCATTAAAACCGATTGTAACTATGAGTCGGCTGCCAGTCACAGAGCAGTTCCAGTTACACTCACAACGCGATGTATATTCTGTAAGTGGAAACCTTTTGATTGGAGTCGTGTGTCCTCAATTAAAATTAAATTTCACAGGCGCATTTGTTTAGCAGTCGCCATAGTTCAGATTTACTGCATGAATATCGTCCACCCGCAGAAGCCTCACAACGTCACTACTTGGGCGAAGAGTCGACAGAAGCGTTTTCTGATTTTCCAAACACAGGGTGTGCATAAGGTGGGCATATCCTTTTGGCCTATCGAGTGCTCGATGCTTGATTTTTAACCTCTTGCAGTTCATCCTAAGTATTGCGTTGGGCATTGATTTGAAAGACAAAACAGCATGGAGATCATTGTCCGGTGCGTGGAATTTCCAGTGGCAACATTCCTTACCCACGACGGTGCTGCACTGGTGGAACAGTACATATTTCCCAGCGGAACGTCGCTCATTCGGAGAACCGATACTAAGGACTGCCCCTCCGAAGCAACCTGTTGACCTGACGGCGATATTCTTGTACGCGATGATTGAAAGCTACATGAACAACAAGGGCATAAATGGCAGAGAATGTTTGCAGAGAGCAATTTGTGAGAACGCCCAGGTCAACTATGTGGGTGGTGTTCTCGACAGGATATACCAACGTCTGCTAACGTAAGCTAGTTAGAGGTTGATGAATGCATTTTCTTTGTAATTAATTTTTTTTTTTTACTTTTTCTAGTCCGGAAGAGTCAATGGAGACGCACTACCACGATTCGTTTGCAGTCGGCAAAAAAGGAGCTGATTGCTTTAAAACCTACATTGGCTGTCCCAAGGGGATGAGTGTGTTTGATCAATTTGTGTATATAGAGGAGGTGATATGAATAAAAGTGAGAGTTAAGGACGCGATGGTTTTGATGGCACAAAATATGATTTTTGGGAAACCAAATCAAGTAAAGGATTTTGCCGAAGTGCTGCCATTGATGACGATGGATACCAAACCATGATGTTTGTCAAAAAAAACTTGACAATCAATTTTTTTTCAATCCTTCACACAGTTTTGCACCGCATTCTATTATTTATTTCCATTACTTACACATCCATGAAAGTTTTTCGATTCATCTAACCAAGAAAAACTGCTGAAAATGCTGCCGAAAATTATGCACCATCGCAGTTTACGAACAACCCCGATGGTAATAAATTTCTTTTTGCTGGGTTGTATTTTAGCGAATTAAGAAAGGACCGCATTTTTCCTGCTAACGAGCTTCTCTCATTTTATAGAGTAAAAAAAGTCTTGATGACTTCAGACAACATAAATACCCCAACGATTAATCGTCCTGACGGGCCATTTGCATGGTATTCTGTGTCAAGTAGGTCTATATCAAATGTGATATTATTAAGAAAGTGATAATCTATCACGTACGATAATGGCTCCAATTTCAAAATGGAAGACGAGCAAATGCGTTGTATGTTTGCAATCTTGTACCATTTGTTTTTATAGAACTACAACTGATGACGACGAGTATGTGGGTTGCAAAAACACGGGCAAATGAGAAACCGAAATGGGATGGGATGGGATTTTTCTTCATTTACTCCCACATTTATTGTTTCCTTTTCCCATACAGTAACATATTTGGGTAGAAAGCGCAATAATTCTACGTCAAATAAATTGAAAAATAAGTCCCATCTATGTAAGTAATATTGTTAATGATTCATAGCTAGCAAAGTTCAAAACCACCTTTTAAAATGTGAAACAAAAAATTGGTATACTTTTAGACACTACCTACTGTCGTTCGCATCGGCCTCATCGTAGCAAACTCAGGAAACACGCCTACTTTTAGGAGACCTGGCTGCGAAGGCACCATCCCGGACGTAACCTTTGCCTCGGAACACACATTCGCGAGAACTCGAAACTGGAGGGTCATCGAGGACTACACGGGCAGCGACCATCAATACATCGTATTTGACTTAGATGGTTACCAACGAGCTCCAAATCGGAACCAAACACGAGCTCCGAGGTGGAACGTGAATAGACTAAACGAAGAGCTCCTCACTTCAGTGATAGAAGACGGAAAAGGGGCTGTACTTCAAGTGGAGGGATCGGCGGAAACAAAAGCTGAAGCCACGATGCAACTAATACGGCTCGCATGTGACGCCTCTATGCCACGAAAAAACGGCACCTATCGAAACAAGGACCCAGTGTACTGGTGGACGGAGAATATAGCGGCGCTACGCAGAAGATGCTTACATCTCAGACGCAAGGTCACTAGGGGAAGGAGAAGACATGCTGAGTCAACGGAGGAAGCTCTATTGGAATACAGAAGCAAAAGATCCGAGCTCAAGAAGGCCATCAATACGAGCAAAAAACAGAAGTGGGAGGATCTCCGTCGAGACATCAACAACGACCCCTGGGGGCTAGGCTACAGGATCGTTATGCGAAAACTTGGAGCCCAGACAGGAAATCCTGTTCTCGACGAAGAAAAGATGAAGGGTATTGTGGGCACGCTTTTCCCAACTCACCCCGTTAGGCCCCTCGACACCACATTGGTCCAACGTGAGGAAATACTACCCTTTAATGAAGAAGAGCTGTGTTCAGCAGTGAAAACCCTACAAAACAGAAGAGCCCCTGGACTTGACGGGATACCATCAGAAGCGCTAAAGGCGATCGCCAACTCATGCCCCCAACTACTACTGAATATGTTCAATAGTTGCCTGGAAGATGGAGTCTTCCCTAGAAATTGGAAGAAACAACGCCTAGTGCTAATTAGTAAAGGCAAAGGAGACCCAGATTCTGCATCAGCGTACAGACCTCTGTGTATGCTTGACACGCTAGGGAAACTCTTGGAGAAGATGTTGAGACCGCGACTTACAGCTGCAGTATACCGAGGAGGAGACCTCTCGGAAAGACAGTACGGCTTCAGAAAAGGCCGCTCTACTATTGGAGCGATCGAAGAAGTAGTAAGGGCCACCCAATCCGCCCAAAGGGGTAGTAACTACTCAAGGAAGATCGTACTGCTGGCAACTCTGGATGTCAGGAACGCCTTTAACTCAGCCAGGTGGAGTGACATGCTGAACGCGCTCGAGAACACTTTCAACATCCCAGCCTATCTCTTACGGATGGTTAAGGACTACCTCAGGGACCGGGAGCTGATCTACGAGACTACAGAAGGCCAAAGAAGAATGCAAGTAACCTCAGGAGCAGCCCAAGGATCAATTTTGGGGCCTGACCTCTGGAACATCTCGTATGATGGCATTCTTCGCATGGAGATGCCGCCGGACACCTTCCTGGTGGGGTATGCAGATGATATCGCCGCGGTCATAATGGCAAAAGACACTGAAAATGCGCAACTGAAGCTAAACCAAGTCATGCGACGAGTAACCTTTTGGATGGATGAACACGGTCTCGGCTTGGCTACAGAAAAAACCGAGATAGTGCTTCTAACGAAGAAAAGGATCCCGACTTCAATCGACTTCCAAATCGGCCAGGAGGTAATAAGAAGCAAAGACGCCGTGAAGTATCTGGGTGTGACCATCAACACCAAAATCACCTTCTGGCACCATATAAAGAATGCAGCGGAAAGAGCATCGAAAGTGACTGCGTCACTGAACAGGCTGATGGCAAATGTAGGTGGCCCAACGGCCAGCAAACGAAGGCTCCTGATGTCGATCACGCATGCCATTCTCCTTTACGGATGTGAGATCTGGGCAGATGCACTTCGAAAGGAAAAGTATAGAAAGCAGATGGCAGCTGTGCAGAGACGCGGAGCTCTACGTGTTGCAAGCGCATACCGAACCGTATCGGAGCCAGCCGTTCTTGTTGTCGCAGGGGTGACCCCAATAGACCTCTTAGCGGCAGAAAAGAAGTACGTCTACGACAAAAAGACGGAAGCTGGAGTAGAAAGGGCTACGGAAGAGGCCAAAGAGCTCACGAAACAGAAGTGGCAAGAACGCTGGAGCTCGGAAAGCAGAGGACGATGGACAGCGAGGCTCATCAGGAACGTGGCTGAGTGGAATGACCGGAAACACGGTGAAGTTAACTATTACGTCACACAGTTACTCACCGGACACGGATACTTCAACGCCTTTCTCCACAAGATCGGGAAAACAAACAGTCCAGCTTGCCAGTACGGGGACTCCCAGGAAGACGACGCGCATCATACCTTCTTCGCCTGCAGCAGGTGGGAATCCAACAGAAGAGAACTGGAGACGAATATCGGTATCATCACTCCAGACAACATAACAGAAAAGATGCTGGCCAGCGAGCAGAACTGGAACAAGATCTGCGCCTACGTCCAACGCATTCTCAGAAGAAAGAAAAGAGAAGAAGAGCAATCCCGCGAAACAGAGTGAGCCCGAAAGGGCGTATGATTACAGCCCCCCTGAAGTAATGCGAACAGCGGTCCCAGGGGGGCGGGTCAGAAACCGAAGGGAAGGAGGAGTTTTAGTCCGTAAACCTGTAAACCTTGTACAAACGCGCTGTACAAATGGGAGTCGGACACACGGGGATGGTCAACGCCAAAAAGACCTCCCTACGGTGCACAAAGCATTTCTCCTCCCCCCAATAGGAAAAAAAAAAAAAAAAAAAAAAAAAAAAAAAAACTGTCGTTCGCATAAGGGCCTCATCAATAGAATCCGCCGTGTCCTTAGCGGCAATATATTGGACTTAGGTTTAAATTCTAAAATAATAAATAGTTGGCGCAACGGGTCCGTAGGGACCCCAGACCTATCGCCTCACAACCTTTAATTTGTAATTTTTGGGATGAATAGAAGGAATCTTCAATTTTATGCCGAGTCCAAACGGCAAATTGAGAAGCTTTTTCATGACAGTTATACTCTTGGATGTTTGCCAGACGTTCACGAGAGGTGGCGCATTGGAACAACTTTAAGATGTAAAATGTGTTTTTTCCCCCTTATCGAAAAGCACATTCATCAGATTTGCCAGACGGTCAAAATATTTCCCCCCAGATAAATCTGAGAAATCCCCAGATTTGGCTATTTTTTCCCCAAAAAAACCCAACTTTTTTTCATTATTTTGTTAACATGTTTTCGAACGATTTTTAAAAGTAATTTCAAATTAAGACGCGCACGCACACGTAGGTAAGTTTTGATTTTCCGAATGCAAAAGTGTGCGCCAAATAAATACAACGCAAATGTTGCATTTTGAAATCATCTTGCATGAAATAAAACAGCCACTATGCAACTTTGATGAAAATGTTGTTTATAAAAATTACAGATGAGGTTGGTGCTTACACCGGAAAAAAATATTTAAGGAACTATAATTTTTTTCCAATGAAAGTGGTATTGGCTTTTTTTGAGAGATTTGTTTTGTAAACAAAGATTGGCCAAATGTACAAGGTGGCGCAAAAGTAATCCTCCTATCAGAAAATGCTATAAATTTTGCGATTGGCCCCTAATGTCAGTTCTGTTTTGACATTTGTGTAGTTAACACATGCGAAATACACGTTAATAAACAATGTTACGCTACATTGCTCCAGAACGCGGAATATTGGTGACTATTTATCTGAGCAATAATCGGTCGGTGACTTTGGCACAACGTGAATTTCGTAGATTTCCTAGCCGTCCAACGCCTACTGGTGAAACACTGCGACGTTTAGCCGCTCGCCTCGAAGAGAATGGCACAACACGAGACGTTGCCAAGAGTGGCGGGCCCCGGAGCGCCCGTTGTGCCGAGAATATCGCCTCTGTTGACGCGGCCATTTTTTTTTTCGAGAACGCCGCTGGTCAAACGACAACAGTGAACGGTGCGCGCTATAGGGCCATGTTTACCGATTTTTTTCTACCGCAATTGGACGATTTAGGACTGGAGGACATGTGGTTCCAACAGGACGGAGCTACGGCACACACTGCGCGAGCCACAACCGATATTCTGAAAGCGGTGTTCCCGGGTCGTTTTTGGCGATTTGCACTAGCCCGCAAGATCGCCTGATTTGACCGCTCCAGACTTCTTTTTGTGGGGCTTTTTGAAGTCGCGGGTTTATGTCAACAAGCCTCAGACTCTTGCAGCTCTTAAAGACAATATCCGTCAAGAATGTGAGGACCTATCGCCGGAAGTTTTGGCCAAAGTGATGGAAAATGCCATAAAAAAATGCTCAAATGACAATCAACTGTGGCGGCGGCCATTTACATAACATCATATTCTCGACTTGATGTAAAAAAAATTAAAAGATCAAATAAAAATATTCCACAAGAAGAATCAAAGTTTTTCATTTTTTTTTTTTAAATTACAGCCAAAAAACATCGGAAGGTTATTTTTGCGCCACCTTGTATATTTCATATTTTTTTTATATTTTAATCCAAGCCTTAACAAAAACCAAACAAGTTCAACACCAAACACAAAAGAATTGAACAGCGCGATGCCCATAAAAACAAAAGGAATGTTGGCCGGCCATTAGCAACATGCTTTTTTGTAGCTCACACGTATTACAAAAAACAACAATGTAAATAAATGGGCCTTTGGGGGATAGATGTACGAAAGATATCCATTATTCATTCATCTCTGTTGGAAATATTCGGAGAATAGAAGAAACTGTCATTGGCTGTCAACGTATGCGACGGATTCCATGGGACTGCTTGTTCGGTCAAATACGGCAATATTGACGGACATTGACAAAATATTTTTTTGTTTTTTTTAATTTTCTTGATATTTTTTGTTGTTTATAATATGTAATAGGTTAATTTGAGTATGTGGCTTAAATCGAACGCAATTGAAATAACTATACCTATAGCAATCGCACGAAGTCTATACACGTTCTCATTAAAAATGAGAGAAAAAGAGAAAAATTAGCAAAATAACGAGTAAAAGCTCGGAGAATTATAACCGACAAGTACTTTAATCATATGTCAAATGCATGAAGTTGACAGGAAACAAATTCAAAACCCGTCTTAAAAATCAATTGCACAGAAAAATAGAATCTGTGAAAATAATGAAAATTCGGTGGTGGTCGAATGTTTTCCCAGAACGTTTCATATGTTGCACAGAGGTAAGTTATGTATTTATAGTCATAACTATTATAGGTTACATGTCAAAGATGTAAGTGGCTTAAAGCGGCTCAAAGTCTATATTCTCTCTGAGGGAGTTGCGCTTATTTTCTTGAGTTTGACAACCTTTTACTGCTTGGCTCGGGAAAGTACGCAAAAAGATCTGCTGAGTACCGCTTTGAACTTCCCCTGACTTACACGATAGTAGCTTGTCTTTTGTGACAAGCCTGCTACTATCCTGTGAGACCGGCGTTCTTTTATGGCTGCAACTTGATTGATGTAATGTAAAGTGCAATAAAAAAGGACGAATGTGGTTTCGAAGCCATAAATTGGGAGTCGGAAACCCTGAGTGAGGTCACTTGACAGTACTAAACCAAAAGATGAAAAATGTAATAGCCTCGCAGCAACAATTATCTACGTTTGTTGTGCACTTTACATGTACGATGTACTGCATATAGAACAACTTATCCCGAAAAAATAAATCAATATAATTATATTTACTGTCAGTGTTGCTAACTAAATTTGTTGACGAATAGAAGTCCGAGTGGTTTGAGTAGCTAATTGGATTAATTTGGCAAACCTTTTGTCTGAACTTCAAGTAGTTCTGCCACCAAAATAAGGAACCTATGAGAAAGACTTAAACTGAGCTGTACTTGACAAACAAATTGATACAGTTGGGTCGCACGAAACTTTCTCGTTCATCTAAAGTTTCTCGTAAATTCAACGCGACCATATATACCTTCAATTACTTCCATGGTTTTTGAACGGATTGAAGCTACAAATTTAAAAAAAAATAAAGGTCACATAATAGATGCACGTTTTGTTCACAATATTCCGTTGGGTAAGGCACAGAGTATTCAATCGAACGAATGTGTCAGAAATGTAATTTAAGAATTTGCCAAATTTTTACTTTCACCTAATATTTACAAAACACAATACAAATGAACTTGCTCAACACTGAGATCCATAGTCCGAAGTTCATCTTCAACAAGTTTGACATATTTTTTTAATATTTATAATACATTTTATATATTTATAGTGTTTTCGCGACCGTTCTAGACATAAGCACAACTGAGTGAGTAGCTCGTAGTAGACTGATCGGAACAACAATTTTCCATAAGGTACATGGTCATACCGCAAACGGAAGGGTTACATGTTCCACTAAACAACGAGCCACTAAAAACACAACATACTGGTATAGTACATGCGTTTTTAAATCTACGATGATGACTTGATGGATGCCAATTCTCGTGTTAGAAAATCTCTTTCATCCATTTGCTGACCTTCTTCGGTCTTGGCTCCATTGCGGCACCTACGGATCAAAATACCCCAGTCCATAACTACAAAGTAACCGACTCGACTGGACAAATTAGTACATTAGACCAAATGACATAAGTACATCTACCGAAATCTGTGTGGTTTCAAGTGGGTCACGTTGAATACCTAATTAAACCTACCAGTCCCGTTGCGTAAACATGACAATCGCATCATCTACGGCGCAATCGCCATACCACCAGGTTTTATGTGTTCAATACACGTGATCATCTGCCACCGGATTGTTCCCCCAGAAGACGTCTCAATAAGCTCTAATTCAATTAGAACGTCTGATTCAATACTTCGCTTCGTGTGTCCCAAATTTACCATTAAAATAGGTAGTAAATCTATTCCGATACCAGTAACAGTGAAACCGCAGTTAAATTCACAACACCATGCACATTCTGTAAGCATCAACTTTTGCGATAATTGGAACCGCATGTATTTAAATGTATTTAACGTGAATTCTTTGCAGAAGACTTTGTTTTGCCGTCGCGATAATAAGCCTTGGCTGCGTGTGTTACTCCTACCAACAGCTGTCGCAAAACCTCACCAACTGGGCGAAAAGTCGACAGAAGCGTTTTCTAATTTACAGCACGGCGGGTGTCTGCAAGGTAGGTGTCCTCCATTCTAGCGCTAAGTGTAATAACAAAAACCAAACACTTTGCAGTACATCGTGAGCTATGGCATGCCCGTCGAGTTGCAGGACAAAAAGCAGTGGCGAGCGCTATCGAATGCATGGAATTTGCAGTGGCAGCACACACTGCCTACGCAGGTGCAGTACTGGTGGAACACGACAACGTTCCAGCCGTCGAAGAACGCGCGCTCCTTTGCAGACCTGCCACCCGAACCCTCTGACCTATCGGCGACTTTTCTCTACGCAATCCTTGAAAACTATATGAACAACCAGGGTCGGAATGGCCGCCAATGCCTGCAAAGGGCGATTTGTGAAAACGCACAAGTGCACTATGTCGGCGGAGTGTTTGATAAGATATATCAGCGCTTGTTAACGTACGTTCGATGATTGCACTAAATTTTTCTTGTTCTGTATACTTGTCTCGTTTAGGCCGGAACGTTCAATGGACGAGCACTACAGGGACTCCCACACGATGGGAGCAAAGGGCGTCGACTGCTACAAAGCCTTTGCCGGTTGCCCCAAAGGAGCGAGTCTATTCGACCAGTTTGTACGGATTGGTACAGCGAACTAAATCCTAGTGTGTGTTTACAATTAATCAGTGTCCAAGCGGTTCGGTGATTCATATTTGTGCAAGGACCTTTCAGCTAAGTAAAAATATTAGTCCACGAGACTTATTGGCGTCGTTTGTAACCCAAATCGGTTTCACTGTTTGGCCAGAGGAAACAAACTCCACTTAATGGTGCGCGATAAACGTGTGTGCGTGTGTAAGGCAAAAGTTTTTCCAAAGTTGTGCTGCCCAATAAAATAAATATACCATAAAGCATCAGCATTTGTGCGCGTCCTTGGGAAATGTCTCCGCAATGAATACCCTAAAAGCATCTGGCTATACACATCCATTTTGGAATGCATCCGCCGGCCGCTTTGTAAGCGAAGTTATTTCAATATTTCCCCATGCAGATTCATTAAATCCACATAGGAAGTGTAATTTTAAGGTTACCCTATCCCCCGTGGAGCCATTTCAAAATAAACACAATGGCTCGGTGTAAATCATGCATGAGATCCAAGTGCCAGAAGATTTGCAACATAGTATCGCGTCGTCCCAGCCCCACACTGAGTGGCAGGGTATGAGTGTGGTAGATGACTTTTCCAGATGTAGTATACGCCCCACTTGTCGGAAATGTAAAAGACAACCCAACACAGTTGGTTAGATGTTGCTGCTCTGTTGACGATGTTATGATGCTGGTATTGTGCTGCGTGAGCCAGAGCACATCCTTTCGCCTCGGAATAATACAAGCTTCACGAGGGAGTAATTTAATAAAAGAAGTCGACAACACTGGCAATGCCATCGTGCGAAGAACATTTATATCGTATTTTCAAAGACAAAACACACACAGGCAAAAAATTATGCTAGACATTTAAATGTATAATATATCATATAAGGTCTCTACAATCTACACATTTTCGAACATCAATTTATATGTATACATGTTTTTTTTTGTTTTGTTTTTGTTTTTGTTTTACATTTTTATGTGTTGTGTTGGTCCCGGAATACTATTTGTCCCTTTTTCCTGTGTGATGCGCCGCTCAGCTCCATTGACAGATGATGCCAAACAAATACAAGTCAATGTTTAACATTTAATTCAATCTGCAGAAACGTGCGCGTTATCCTTACATCCTTCCGTTTGAAATCAGAAAAAGAAAAATCAAATTCTACCAACTTGGAGACAGTCACTTTGTATCCAATAGATACAGACTCCTTAAAGCTGAATCTAGTTGTTGGTTGTTATGCGTTAATGTAGTACTCTCGCTTCTTTTGACATTTCTCGTAGACGATGTAGCAGAGGGCGACCGTTATGAGAACGGCTATGGTGATGCCCATGCCGATGCTCACCCAGATTATCTCATCGTTGATGCTCTTGTAGGAGCGTCCTGTGAATGAGATAAAAAAAAAGCCAAATAAAGTGATTGTGCAGTAGGTTTGAATGTATAGCGCAGAGCGGTAATGATAATGACAAATTGTATTAAATTGGGATTGGGATGGGGTGAAATCTTTGCAAATTCAACGGGGAAGTAAATGTCTTGATAATTCTGACAAATGGAAAAGATTGAGTTGTCCTTTGATGTGGTAAATCGGAAAACTCTCGGAATATAGTTCGACTTTCTTGAAAGCGCGTGTAAAATGTAAACTTGGCAACATGGCAAATTTTAACTCTTTTGAATGAGAATAGGTATGAAGAGGAAAGAGGATTGTGGACGATGTGAAGTTGGCGCACTAAACTGGTTATAGTCAAGGTGAACGGTGTTAAACAAAAACAACCAAAAGTCTTATCATCGGACTGGCCTATGCTTTGATACCCTCCACTGCATACAAGTCATGCAAAATTGGTTTTCTATGGGAGGTACCAGAACTACTTGACCAATATAGCCCAATTTTAATATCAACCTGACGACAATAAAAGTAAGTCCTCTCACAAAATTTCACTTGCCTAGGTCGATTTCTTTGGACGCTATCGTGTTTTCAACAGACAGAGACACACATGGGTCTAATATTGATTTTGTATGGGATGTACCCGAACTACTTGACCGACATTGGCCATTTTTAATAGCAATTTGACGTTGATAAAAAGAAGTCCTTTCACCAAATTTCACTCACTTATGTAGATCCCTTTGGGCGCTATCGTTCTTTTAACAGACTTTATGAGGTCTCCGGGGACTCCTTCTTGGCGTTACAAATGTAATGACAAAGTGAATATACCTTCCTGTGGAGGGTATAATAAATAATATTTCAATTTAATGAATTATCGAAAAGTCGTTTGTTCCCTTTAAATTGCGTGAGCACAGTTCTTAAGCTAAGCTATATAGGAGCAAAACCTGTGCCGGGCGATGCAAATAGACAGAGATACACAGCTTGGGTTCTCTAACACACAAATTGAATGGAAAAACAGCACCGCTCAAGTAAGGTTTTATTCAAAGTTCACATACTCCTCCCTAAGCTATTCACATGTTTGGTTCTTGCACATGTTCCTTCATAAACTTGTACGATGAACAAGCAATTCTGTCGGAATTTCTAAATTTTATTTTAGAGAGAGAAAACCCCTTCTAACATAAATGTTAGCATTAATGATGGCAAAACCATCATGGACTGGTAAAAGGCAAACTTTTTGTTTGCCCTATGCAAATAGGTATGTGCCATAACACTCAAAGCTGCTTTGTGGATTTAAAAATAATTTTATTTATCTATAAGAACAACACAGGACAAATAAAAACAGAAAGAACAGGACGAACGTTCAGCATGAAAAGAGCTGTACGATAGGGTGATCCAATATCACCACCATTATTCTCTGCAATACTCGAAGAGATATTTAAACAACTTGTATGAATATATAATATGGGGACAACATTTGAACAATTTCAGATTTGCTGACGAACATCGTCCTAATATCACAAAAAGCGGACAATATTCAGACAATGGTAACACAGCTGGCTCCAATTTGTAAAAAAAACTACGGACTGTGCATAAATCAGTCTAAAACAAAAGTAATGACCAACATTACACTCGATGGCGTAAATATTGATTATGTTGAGGACGATATTTTTAGGATTTGTCAGACAGAAATGGAAAGGAAACTTCTCGATACAAGACTAATACAACGAACGAAGAAATAAGAAGACAAATGGACATCATCGATGTAAAAAAAAGACGAAACAACTTAAATGGAGCTGGGCTGGATACATATCAAGAATTGCGGATAATAGATGGACAAAACTTTTGACAAATGGACACCACAAGAGAGAAGACCAACCGGACGACCACGAACAAGATGGGCTGACGATATTCAACAATTTAATAGCTATTGCTATCATGACGCAAAAAATAGAGATTTATGGACAATTATGGGGGAGGCTTTTATACTATTTGCAACTAATTTTGAAAACAATGCTTAGACTTAGCCAAGTTATGATAAGTTTATTTTATCTATATATATAATAATTGAGCCTTAAAATTGTGTTCGTTTGTCGCCGATTAACGCCTTAACGCATTTACCGATTTTAACCAAACTTTCACACATCTTTGGTATTGGTCTATATATGGGTTTTGTGAAGTTTTGTTGCAATCGGGAAACGTATGTGTGTGTTTTGCATGCCTGAAAAAACACATGAATTTCAGTATATTTTGGTTTTTTCCACACATTATATATATAAAAATCAGTTGCTGTGCGTTATTCGGGTAAAAACTCAAGAGCGTCTCCACGGATTTGAATGATTTTTTGTTTGTCTTGAATCAGGGATGGTTTAAGATGAAATTAAAATGAAAATTCGGAAAACTCTCAACAGGTGGCGCTGTTGGTATATTTCGTTTTTCATCAATCTCCTTCTATAAATATATATCAAAATGAGTCGCATTGTGTTTGAATTGATGGTCTCTTAATCTTAATGCGTTAACCGATTTTGTTTCTGGAAATTTGTACCAAGGAAGGGCCGAACTCCTTGTCCTGCTGACGTGCTTACGTGGATAGATGATTTATTTTGAACTATTTGAACTATTATGACTCGAACTTGAACGTCATCCGCCACCATTATTTACCGTGGCAACAACGCCAACTTTTTTAAATTTTGTCTTTAAATTTAAACAAAATAGGGACGAGTTCACTGTAAAGCTATAGTGTATCCACGCAGTTTCAGATTAAAAATCTTCCCTCTATACAGTTTGGTCAAAAATTAGGGTATACTCGGCTCGGGTATCCGTCGGAACGAAAAATTTCCCGATTTCATACGATTAAGGGGATTTTTGCTGCGAGCTATTCGGCTATTCGGAGCATCGTTTTGCGTTGCAGTCCGATTAAGTTAGTTTTTGAGTGACATTCTTGACAGGTTCATAAGAATTGTTTCCGATATCCTCCATGACAAAAAATCTGTCGCGAAATTTATTTACGATTTATTGTCCAGTGCAAAAATGTGAGCAATAAAAAGAAAAAAACATAAGCAAGGCGTAGTTTTGTATTTATTGCTTCAATTTGTGCTTACGGTGCCAAAATCAAGCATCGTACGAAGTCGTGAAATCAATACGTCATCGCAATTTAAATATTATTTTCCGAATACGTATAACTCGAATATGATTTGCGATTTCGACAGAGTATGCGCTGTGGAGAATTTTCCGTTCTAATGAGTACATCGCTAGGGCCGACTAGCTAGACCCGGAATAACTCCGTTTTGTCAGCAACATCAACTGTCAGATGTTGACACCCCCAAGGTCACCTGCGAATGCGAGTAAATCGATTTTCCGAAATTTTCTCTCTGCCTAAAACTGAAATACAGCAATACGAACAAAACAAAAACAACAAGAATCATGAAAATCGACCCAGCGGTTATCGAATTATAACGTCATCGAATTTCTCTCCGATACATGTACAAAACTGTAGTAAGTGGCTATTTCTAACATGAACTTCATTATCTAAATCGAAATCTTTAGTGCGGATGACAGCATTTTCAGGTTAACTGACTTCACTATAACCACAACGAAAACACATAAGAATTTTTTTTTTCCTGAGAAACAATCTACACAGCGATGTCTTGAATAAATTTAATTGAAAGGTAAATCGCGGCTTTTGCGTTGAAGATAGCAGAAGCTCCTTACATGGAGGACTGCAACAGCGATAGCTCCTAAGTGGATTCTTTCGACATATTTTTGTTTATCTTTGTATTAATAGTACATAACTATTAATGAGGTTATGACTTCTCTGTCCATGTCCACAGTTGAGATAGGAAATTTAAATTATTTGACTTAAATCGACTCTCATTTCTGCACATCATCAAATTCCACAACCACTTGCGGCAATAATCTCCTACATGGTCAATTCCACTCAAAATTCCAAATAACACAATGCATCGTTTTTCAGCCGTTGTCATCACCGCTGTCACCGTGGCTGATGGAGAAGAGCCGAAATCAGTCGGCCTCCTCTGTCTAGCCAGATGGCGCCATTACCTCGCCGCTGAAATTCTAGCTGCGCAATGAGTAACCCTGCTGTATTTCATCAAACTAATAATTGACCCGGAGGAATATCGCTCAGTTGTTTGTTTCGCGATGGAAAAAGTACCATATCCGCCCAGATGCTGATGAGATGATTTCACTGGTAAATCCCCTGGAGCATACTGCCTACAAGCAAATCATATAATACGCAATCAAAAGTATAGCTTTGGTTGGTAAAATCTGAATCGGACATAATACACCACGGCTCAATTTGTCAAGAGCGCGGCATTTGCTTAAGGGGAGACTTTCGTGGACTGCCAGCTAAAAAAAAAACGAAAATTTTTTGTCTGTAAAACTTACACCGATTTGCACAATTTACAAATTTCTTATTTTATAATCTGTGAAATTAAATATGTATGGGCAAGTTTTGGGCTGTACATATGTACAAGGTGGGCCAAAAGAAGTCATCCGTTGTTGTTTGGCTCTCATTTTTTTTCTAAATGAAAACTTCGAGTCTGTTTTTTGATTATGTTTATTTGAACCTTTAGAATTTTATTGATCAAGTCGAGAATATGATATCGGCCAAATGGGCGCCGTCACAATTGATTGCCATACGAGCTCGTTCTATGGCATTTTTCATCACTTCGGCGAGAACTTCGGGCGACAGATTCTCGCACTCGTGTCGAATGTTGTCCTTGAAGGCTTCTAGGGTCTCGGGCTTGTTCATGTAAACACGGGACTTCAAAAAACCCCCCAAAAAAAAGTCTGGAACGGTTAAATCGGGCGATCTGGCGGGCCAGTTCAAATCGTCAAAACGAGAGATGAGGCGATCCGGGAACGCCGCCCGTGGCTCGCACAGTGTGTGCCGCAGCTCCGTCCTGTTGGAACCACATGTCCTTCAGTCCTAATTCATCCAATTGCGACAGAAAAAACTCGGTTAACATGGCCCTATAGCGCGCACCGTCCACTGTTGTCGTTTGACCAGCGGCGTTCTCGAAATAAAGTGGCCTCATCAACAGTGGCGCTCCGGGCGCTCCGGGACCGGCCACTCTTGGCAACGTCTCTTGTGGTCCCATACTCTTCAAAGTTGGTGGCCAAACGGCGCAGTGTTTGCGCAGTCAGTGTCGGACTACCGTGGAATCGGCGACGGAATTCGCGCTGCGCCAACACTACAGACGAATTGTTACGCAAAAAAATGGACACGATTATTCCGCGTTCTTGGGGAGTGTATCGCTCCATGGCTTGTTCACTTGTATTCTACATCTGTCTAGTCCACAAATGTCAAAACAAATTTGACATTGGCGGCCATTTGCAAAAATAAGAGCATTTTCCAATAGGGTGATTTTTTTTGGCCCACCTTGTATATGAAAATACAGAATTTTCACTCAAAAAAAATGTATGATTTCGTACATTTTTAAGCCGAGCAAAGCAGGCGGGGTACCGCTAGTAGATGATATTCATAAACTAAGTAACTTAGTTTACGGATACAAATACAATTGAGTAAATAATTTGGTGTTGGCGGGTGCCATAAATATTATTTCGAAAATGTCTCCGTTGACAAAGTACGAGAAGTACGGAAGGTAGAATAAATCCGCAGAATAAATTTAAAGACGAATATATAAAACCAGGGAATACTGTGTAGGAAACGCATCTTGGGACTCTTCGCCTGTCAACAATTCAAGCGCACAATACTCACAAATGCCTAAAATATCCATCAATCAACCCTTAGGGGTCTTTTCGGCTTTGTTTTGATGAAAAGTATGTTTCTATATACATCGCACAGCTTGAATATATAGATATTCACTGATAAATGATTCTTTTAACTGACCTTTTCATTTCAATTTATAAAATATTCTGTTACGCAAAAGAAAACAACAAAAAAAAATATGTGATATTTAAATTTGGTCAGAATGCTAATAACTCAAAAAATTAAATAAAAAACCGCTTAAGAGAAACAGCAAAATGTCACAGTCTTTCTTTTCCTTAAACGAACCCCGCTTAAGTGAACATAAAGCGGAGTCCGGATAAATGAAAACAAATACCATTAAGCGTAAAATTAAAGCTAGAAAAATTTATATTATCCTGAAAAAAGTTAAAATAAATGGTTTTAATATCCAACAACGATTTAATAACACAAAAAAAAGAAATGTGCTATAGACCACACGACTGAAGTAAAACTTCTTTAGCTCCACCTATATATACATGTTTTTGTTTAGTTTATACATTCTAATATATCAATTTTCTTCAATAATTTACTGGCTATTAGAGGAAGAGAGCAAGAAAATGGGCTCACGCACTGCTCTCTCTTGCTCCTACAAGAGGCCACGGTTGCCACTTGCAAAAAAACTCTAATTATTTTATTTGATTTTGCACACAATTACCAGCTGCTAGAAGACATGGGATCATTTATCTTTTATCTTATAACAAACCTTTAACAAATTAGAGTTTCATGGCTGTATATAAATAATATGATTAATTATTATTATTCACCATCAGTCAAAAGAAGAAAATGAGTGCATTCTGTAATTTTTTGAATAGCGAATAAAACAGTTTTATATGGATGGTGATGAAGCATATGCAAATAATGCAATGCGTTCACTCAAAAGCAGTAAGATAGCATTTAAATGGGGTTATGTATGAGGATATATGAGTTCGCATTATTGGTACATCTGCTCAAAAATTTACCATAACCAGATAAAAATTACCGAAACTCAAAAAGCAAAACAAATTACAAAATTTGGTAAAAAATTACCAAAGTGGCAACCTTGCAGTAGGCGTGTCTTAGATATACGAAACGTAACTGGCTATGAGAGAAAGAAAAGAAACTGTGTGCTCGCACCTCCCTCTGTTGCTTCTACAGTGTGATACAGACAATATGCCTGCACCGCAGTGATACCAGACTAGAGGCAGGTTATCCCACGGTTATACTCAAAATATACCTTTTATGTTTACAAATTGTTATTTTGTAAAAAATACTCGTGATTTATTCCCAGACACATATGTCATTTTATGAAACAGTTTGGCGAAATAAAAAAAAGAAAATGAAAGCATTTAGATATTTGGAATGACTTTTTTCTAAACATGAAATTATTTAATTTGATCGTAGGTTGAATATTTTTTTTATTCTTAATGTAATAAATAAAATCCCTTTCTTTTTGTACTATGTGGTCTGAAAAATCCCTTATTATTAGTGAGAGAATCCCACAAAAAGTGATAAATCCCCCGATATGGTATCACTACTGCACTGTAGGATGGATAGAAATGATAATTAGATAATGAAACGTAACTGGCTGGTAGAAACAGAGATGTGGGCGTGCATCTATTTCTCTTGCATCTACAGTAATATTCGAAACGAAACGTAACTCTCTCTTTTTATCTCACTAACTTCTGTCGCCCTCTCAACTTCCGCTCGCAATATCCGTAACGATTGTGTCAAGCGTGCCTAAAGAAGTATTACTTCAAAAATAATAAGAAGTGAATGCAAGCGTTTAGAAAATTTGTTGTTCTGTTCGATTCAACATTTTTTCACTTAAGAGAGTTTTTTGTCAATGAAATATGTGAAATATAACTGAAAATATGTTTAAGGTATCCGGGTTTTTCACTTAAGAGAGTTACGCTCTGACAAATACTCGAAACTCAAGTATGAAAATAGTGTTTGAGATAAAAGGCCTTTTCTCTCAAGCGGGTGTCACTTAAGAGGATTTTACTGTATATACTATAATGCAGTATTTATTTAAATTTTCTGTGCCCGGTGTAGCTTGCATCGGTTTTTTTTTTTTTAAATAAACAAGGTATGAGATCAGAATAAATAGAAAAAATTAAAAATCATATCTACTCTTTATTTTTGCAAAACAACAAAACTGCAAAAATAGGTTCTAAACTTGGGTGGATTACTCTCGATTTACAATCAAACCTGCCAATTTCAATTCCTTGGCTTTGAATTTCCTAAAAGCAGGGGTAGGATTCTGTAAGGCTTAAATGTTAAAACGTTTACGTGTGCACGAATGATTTGTTCTAGGTTTCAGAAGTAAATCGCTTGTGCTCAGGAAAACGTTTGAACGTTTCGCCTTACAGAATGCCAACCCAGATTTCGTTCATCGGCAAGTTCATTTAAAAATTCCATTCCATGATTCTAAAAAAAATACTCATCGCAGCCGGAAGAGTCGATTGTGATTCGCCAAAATGTACCCGAAAGTATAAAATGCCAACATATACAAAGAGCTCATGAAAATCACGTATAAATTGATGTTTCTAACGTCTTACCGAACTATATGGAAATTTACGGAAACCAATTATGCGAACTCGATGAATATACAGAACCGATTTAAATAGTTTCTCTAAGGAGTTCAAATATTGTACACAATCATTGCCCAAAGGCATCAGATTGTATCACATTTTATTTTTCCGATTAAAAGTAAAGGTGTCTCAAAAGAATGTTTATCGCTAGTGAATGGATTAAAAAGGGGAAAAATTTGGTACTTATTAAGAAACACAATTTGTGAATTTTAAAATAAAAACAAATAAATAATTGTCGCAACAGGTTCGTGTGCCCTAGGCTTTGATTCTCACAACCTTTTGCTGTGTATGAGTTCTTAATTTTTGGGATGAATGGAAGGGATTTCCAATTTTAAGCTGAGTCCAAACTAACTGAGAAGCTCTTTCATGGAAGTTATACTCTCGGATGTTTGTCAAACGTTCACGAGAGGTGGCGCAGTGGAAACAAAACCTTAAGATGGATTTTTTTGTCGGGAATCGATCCTGGGACCGCTCGCTTTGTAGTTTGGAAATTTATTTCCTAAAAACAATATCGTGTTCATCGTACTCAGTTAGTCGAAAAGTAAAATTTATTTCTTTTTGCACTTATTAAATGCGCTTAATTAAAACTTTCGGATCACCACGAACAGACTGATTAACACTCTCACCGTTTTTAACCGATCTTGATGATCTTGGTCGCTTAGCTTTTGGTTCTCTCAGTGTTATACCGGTCTCTTGAAACCTTTTGGAATAAGAGTTTTCCTTTGGGATATTATTCAAGTGTAAATCACCGTTTTGTAAATTTCGCACACACACAACACGCGGTCCGCTCCTGCGAAACGCTCCATAGCGTTTGAATTCTCTAGAGCCAGAATATTGATTGACATACCTCCCGCGACCTCAGATTCCTTGCGTTCTCGCAGTACACTAAGCAAATATAAGCTTCAGGAACCTTGTATTCGGATCCCTGAAATTGTTTTAAGCACAAATTCAAAACATGTCAGACAGATGTCACAGATACAGACATATGAAGCAATCTTCTTACCTACTCCTACCACACTGTGCATGTCAATCACTGTTCAGTGATAGTCCTCATTTGACTCCTCTCAGACCTCAGACGCCAAAGCTAAATTATTTGAGCGTTGTAAAGCAAAAGTTTAAAGTCTTTCAAAGAGCGTAAGCACCTAACCCCCTACCTTTAGCATAAATTTGTGCGCCCTGTCTTGAAACTTCGGGCATTAAATCCAATTAATGCTAATTGCGTCGCGTCGGTAGTCAATTTCAGCGCATTTATCAGATAATTAATTTTGCTGTTCATTGGCATTGATGATTTATTTTTAATTTGTCAGTTCAACATAGCCCCCCCTGAAAATATCGTCGCGTTACACCGTCCTTATGAAAATTAACGAAATTGCATCGATTGATATGTCTTGTTAATCAATTACCTACCCAGCCAGTCAGCATCAGCACCCCCCTAAAATACTCTCTTCAGTAGAGAACATGATATCATTCCAATTATAAGCACTTTTCCAAGGATACACCCAAATTTAATGTACCTACACACTCCCTCGTGAACACGAAGTATAAAACACAAAACGCAATTCTCATCTCATTGGAAATAAATTATCCACAGGGATTATTTTGGGAATCAGCTATAACGACGTACTTAGCCATCATCTTTAAATTCATTTCGCGCAGCTATTATAAAACACAAAAAAAAAAACACCAATAAAATTGATGATCCTTCTTATTATGGCATCCACATCCACATTGACATACAGCCATAAAATGGCCAATATCGTATCGGCTATATATCATGCGGTGCTGGTTTTTATGATTTCATCCTAGTCCCATCCATCTATCCACACGGATGTCTTCATCACAATAAAGTCCCTAAAGCTGTAGCTAATTTAGTTACATACGATGATCCAAAGGACCATGGTTTTATCCCGATTTCATTCAATATCCCCGATGGGTGGGGAAGGATTTCCAAATCTGTTTAGCCATTCCATTGACCGATTAATGAGATCCTTTCAAGAACAGTTCAATGCCTCATCTGGTAATTATGGAAACAACATAAATCCAGTTCAGCTCGGTTTGCTAAAATCGCGCACTAATTAACTTTTTATTAAGCAGCTGAGGGACTGAAGGGCTTTCTCTACCCACTGCCTCAGTAAATGTTAAATTATCCGAAGCGGCGAACCCCCAACCCCTTGTTATAGTTGGAATTATTGACATTTTCATAATGTTTAATGTTTACATTAAGTCCAGTTGCCGTGGGAGTGTTTCACTTTTCCATCGCAAGTGAACTTAATATACATAAACGCGGGGGTGGGGGACGAAGAACTCTACTCACTCGTTAAAACAACGTTGGTTGAATTCTCGTCGAAATATAATGCCAAATGGCTTTTAAAATCAGCGGTACACCTTTTATGTTGCCTCACGGCAATTAGTGCAGCATTTGAATGAAAGTGGGTTGGAAAATTCTAATTGAGTGGTGTTTTGAATTGACTTGACTCAACATTCACTGAGTAATTGAATTAATTATGACAACGGAGTTCTGTAAGAACCTGATTGGTAAAAAAAAGAGACCGTCTTTTCCATTTTCATGTGGAATAAGACCTCCAGGTCTATATATTACTCTACATCTTAAAGCTGACAAATTGGAGTTACAATAAATAAATGGCTATACATTTGTCACCCCGCGATAGGGATGGGCCTTAGAAGTGGATATTTCCAACGCTTCAGTCGCTTTGAGATGAATTACTTTGCTAATGAGAATATTGGTTACTTTGCAGGCGAATTTTTTGCAAGGTGTTTGTCATCTGTCTCTGTATCATTTCTCACCTGACACATTTTTCTCTCTGAGGAAGAGAAACTTCTGGTGAAACACGTCACCAAAAATAGATTGACATATCGTCGACATCGAATAAAACATTTATTGGGTATTTCAATCCTACAGATGTAGTTCTACAACTTAAAAATTAATATCCCGCAACAGCGGAAACTTTTTAGGATCACTTGAGTGCTGCTTACAATATTCATGGTTCTCCCAAAATCGTTAAAGAGACGACTCCATCGAACTCGCTCTATCATTATAGGTACCTACCATCGAAATTGCATTGCCATTTGACAGCGACTTCTGATGGTGGCGTGTTAATGACCAATTAAAGATGAAAATTACCCTCAAGATGAGTGCTCTCAAATCACTTTCCGGCTTGTTCGGGAATCCATAACGAGGACTTGTCTTAAGTGGCGCGAACAATTTTGTGCGAGAAGTTAGCGCGTTAATATTTTAAATAAAGAATTTGCAGTAGGCAAATTGACATTTTATGGACAAGTGACTTTTAACAGAGTTGGGTTAAAAAGGGTTTTCCAATAAGATGTGTTATTGTGAATGACCCGCTTTTTCGGTAGCTTTTATTCTTTGACATCTGACATTTATTCTTTGACATTTGACAAGTAGAAACAACACCATTACGAACAATGGAACGAAACACGCTTCAACAACGCATTGAAATTATGAAAAATGGTGAAAAAACACAAGCAACGAAACCATTGATCTTTTACGGGAAAAGTTCCCGGACCGTGTTATCTATCGAAGAGGTGATCACAATTGGCCACCGATATCTTGTGATTTAACACCTTGCGACTTCTTCCTTTGGGGCCACGTGAAAGATAAGGTCTACGCCAACAGCCCAGCGTCGATTCAAGACCTCAAAGATAAAATTCGTGAGGCTATCGAGGACAGGCCAGCCACTTTGCGATTTGGTTATGGAAAATTTCATGAAAATGATATGGTCCAGTATGCGTTCTCGTAGTGCCCATTTGGCAGATGTTGTTTTTCATTATTAACGGCATACCTTCCTCTTTATTATGAAATAAACATCCGATCATTTATCTCAAAAAATTACATTTTTCTTTGAATACCAAAATAACACCTCTTATTGGAAAACCCTTTAGCATAGGGAACATTCAACCTTCGTCAAGTTGAGTGGAACCTATGATGGGCTCCAAGTGAAGAGAGGAAATAAACAAACCTCGGGAATAAAGTATATTCGTATTTATGTGTCTTTCAGATGTGGGTTGGTAGGGGAATCAACCAATTTCGACAATTTGTCTGTTAAATTATTTGCAAAAGAAGGCCGAAATTGATTCTCTTTTAGAGTAAGGTTAGGTTGATGTAGCTGTCGGTAAAAAGCTGATATAGTGAAACCACATGAATCTTGAAGATTGTTCCCCCCAACTCGTTGTACCAGTTTAAGTTTTAAATGACGGCTAATAAACTTTATTATATCGTTTAGAGATTAAAAGGCTCCGAGATGGAGTTTTCGCTTTTTGGAGAAAACTAGGCAAATATACAGAGGAAGTGATGGAGAGGGATTCATACAGCTTCTACAAAAGTCGTTTAAAAAGACGCCAAACCTTGCTGCAGGCTTGCGTATGAGGCTACATTGGAACTGCGCAAAGCTGAATATTGAGCTGCTCTTTCATATCCTTGAGAAATGTGAGTCAGTTTAGGACTAATACACAATATGTGTAGATCGGTTCCAAGCACATTGTTTCAGCGTGGCTATCCAAGAAGATTTGGATATCCTCGTTAATTTTTTTTACCAAAAATAAGGCTACTTAAAGCATCCTGCCGGGATTTTAACAAAAAAAAAGCCAACCTGGGTTGGTCCAACTAGTTCGAGAATAAAACCCGTTTGATTTTAATTTACTTTCTACAACGTCATGTTTATATTACGAGGGCCGTCTAAGACTAAATACTTAAAACTATATCAATGCCATGGGTAGTTCCATCGACCATGGCCAATCCGCTGAGTCGTCAAAATGCATGCGGCGCTTGTATCCGCCTGCATCGGGTGTCATCCTTATTTAATGTTTTTGGAAAGTGCTGACGCAGCTAGTGCTGTTGATAACGGTGGAACCTGACCAATGACCTGCTGACTCTGTGGGAAGATGTTTGTGTGCGCGGGTGTGGCGTTACAGATAGTGATATCTGGCTTCTTTAATCTACAATTATTTCCTCCAAACAAACAGCTATAGTACACAAGCGGAAAGATGTTAGTAGAATCTGATGATGACATTCAACCATTAGCATATAAATTCTCAATGGTGGATACGCCTGCATTTAAAACAAAGGCCCAAACTTCTACTAACCCTGGAGTTTGTCTCCTTTCTCGAAGAGTTCATGCAGAAAAGAAAATCCCGGTAAATATGTTTCTCGGATTATGCTGAACATATGCAAACAGAGATACGGCTTAAGCATCGCACATGTTATTTTATAAATCATTGCGGAGGCAAACTCCCACTCACATTTGATTAATGGATGATCTCTGGTTGCAAGCGCCGTGTCCGGCAGCAGTCAGTGTCCATTAACAAAAAAAAAAAAAAAAACCAACAAAAACACGCAACACAACACCCTTAATTTGATGTGCGAATAACGAAGGCAAGGATACGAATTCCAAGGAATATGTTGGTGAAACCCAATGCCCGATGTGTGGCAAGACTGTAGAATGTCCATTGGAATTTCAATCGCTTACGACCCAACATCAGCTGAAACGAGAGTTCGGCCTTGCCTCACCAAATTGGGGTGTAGAATGTTTAATGGTTTCCATATTTGTGCTATGGCCCAAAAGAATACAATATTGCTGTCGATTTTGTCCAAAATTAAACTTGAAGATAAAGGATATCCAATAACTACAACCCTCGTGTCCTCCACGTAATACGAATTTGGCAAATCGCTGCGTACTGATGTTGACCTTATACAATTCATACCGAGAAAGATGAGTTTTAATAAGTTATCTTCAAGTTTTAAATTTTTTTGTTCGGCCATCATCGCTGGGTGTTTCGGAAACTTTTTTTCGTCTCGTTGGCTTAAGTGGACGAAAGTTTGTTTAAACTTAGGACAAAACCATTATCCTCTCTGTGATATTTACAGAGGTCCCTTTATTATGCTACTGTGCCTTCAAAGCAGTCCGAAGGACAGAACTAGAAAAAAAAAGAAAACAAAATTCTAAAGTGGCAATAAACGCTTTATTTATCACTTCTCTGTGGCATCTTAGGCAAACATGAATGACACTGTAGAAGTGATATCGATTGAGGGGTCTTTTCGATCAGATTTTCAAGTCGGAAGTTTTCAACTTGACCGCGTTAATAACTCAAGGAGGCTTCACTAAAAGGAGAAGGCGAACTGTTTGCTGGACAAGAAATATAAATTTTAAATTTGTGTGGATAGTTACTTGTCATACATACTAATAACCACCTGACAATGGTAAAATTTACGATGGAAAATTCACTATTTTGGCATTTAAACAATTAAAGAACAACAATTATTACTAACAAAGGATTTTATAAAAAAAATTCTCAAGTTTAAAATAAACAATAAAACGAATCATCTTCGCGCACCAATTGCTGTCACTACCATCAATAGAGTTATCACAATAAGCACCATCCACCATATGCGAGCCATCATTTATACTTTGCCAACATAAACATTACTTTTCATTTGGCATTTTTCCCCCTAAAGAATATAACGGATAACAGCTGTGTGTAGCAAATTGCTTTCTACTCCATAAAGCGTAAGGTCAATGGTGCATCATTTCACTAAGAATAAAATCCGGAACATCATTCAAACGTCTCCCTTTGAGCTTTTAGCACCACTATAACAAATATCAGACCATTAGCTCCCTTGGACGAACGATGCAAAATGATGTGGCAACAAAGTACACGTTGATTCCGAGAAGAAAAGGAGTGTCAGCGATTGTATCTAACCTCCAGCATAGTCAATCGGCGAACTGCTTTTTTACTTCATTTTGTGTATACCTTATAGAACAAAATAAAGCTTTGGTCGGAAAAAAAATTAATACCTGAAGAAAGTGATTTTACCATCGACTAAAGTGTCATTCTGGTTTGGAACTGGGCCGGCATCTATTAAATACGCTTCTCCAATAACCACGATCCTGTTTTATAACTGCCTTCAGTAGCCCACTTTAAGTTGTTTAAGGTGCCCTTTCACTTTGCGCGATAATCGAGGTTCGTTGATTGGAATTGAGTCAAAACATTCGGGTCCATTCGTTGTGCAGCGAAAAGTTTACAACAAGAATGATCTTACGAATCGGCAAAGTTAAGATTTCATATTGGCGATTGGAAAACCCTTCAACCGTTCAGTACATGTCTTTCATTTTTAGATGAATGGTTCGCACATTTGTCAGTTAGGTCAATGTCGCTTAAGCTCAACTTTTTACTACTTTCTTCAAATCGGCGCCAACGATGGTCATTATATTTGTAATTCTTGGACTATGTAAATCTTCAGATTTTAAAGTGATGCACGGCAAGACTTTCGCACAAAACAAAAAGTGGGATTTTGTTGAATCACCAATCGCCTATTTAGTCTTTATTTAAGCAAAACTAATTTTCTTACCCTTACTCTGTGCGACTGTGGGAAACAAAACTTAACTTGTAAACTGCGTCAAACTTCTTGAATACCAGCTATACCAGATCAGCTTTGACAATGTTCAAGATATATAGCTAGTGCTTGAATATTTTAACCATCTAAAGTGCATTTTTATTTTCTTATTAGTTTCCTCTTTTCCAAGTACTAATTAACAATTTAAGTCTCTTTCAGTGCTTATAGTCGCTCCTATAGAACCCAAGATTCCATGTTCCTGGGCGGTTGATTAAAAAGAATTTGCATGGCGCTGATTGAACTTGTGCAAGGGGGACCAACACTAAAATGTGAAAATGTGCCCCCTTTCTTACAACTTTAAATATGAATTTCTGTGGAATGTATTGCCCGACTTCGGCCAAATGAAAACTTTTTGTTCCTCAATTAAGACCTATGATATGAGTACATTTAAAAACAAGTTCTTGTTCGGGATGTAAGCATTACTTGGTTTTTTAAAGTTTTTTTCGATATCGAAAATGCGGTTTTCGAGATATGAGCAGATTTTAAAAGTAGCGATCGAATTGAAAATTAAGGACGCAATCATTTTGAAAACATCAGTTTTACTCTAAGTTTGCAATTTGGTCGAAATCGTTGTTGCCGTTTTCAAGCAAACTAAAGTTTTAAGTTTTTAAATTTTTTGTTCTCTTTCTTTTGGTCCTATTGGCATAAGTCTAGCGTAATATCTTCGTATAGAAATTATTTTATACAAAGGGTATAAGTCGGGAAGTTTTTAAAATTGTTTGTGTAAGTGGACTGAAGTTCTTTGTATTCTTACCAATTTCATATTTTGAAATAATTAAGTTGCTCCTAAGGGCTCAAGTCATCTTATGCCACATGTAAAAATTGAATAAGATACCTAATATTTTACATTATTATTAATTAATTTAGTGTTTACAAATTTTTTTAATTAATTAAACTCAATTATTATTGTAAACAAAAATTTGTTTTCTCGATTTAAGTTAAATGGCTGTAAGGAGATAAGTCCTAAGAAAATCTGGTAAGCACTTATTTGTTGGTCAACGGCCTATAACCTTAGTGTTTTGATGATTGTATTGCATCATTCTATTTTCGCAAAAGGAATATCTGGATTTACAAAAAAAATGTTCAATCGTCAATCTAATTTTGTGGAAAACTACTATTTCTGACTTAACCCCTTAAATAATTAATAAATAACAAACTAAATTACAAATTGTTATTTTAAGTATTCACAAAGTCTTATATGTGATTGGTATTACCGCCAATTAAAAAGTGCGTCTAGGTGACGTTTTTACTGTTCTAAGACTGAGATCGATAGCAACATTTATATTGGTACAACTCATACGAATGTAATGTCAAAATGAACGAATATTAGCTCGTCTTCAGCTGATTTGCTACAATCGAATAGTCCTCGACTGTCGATGTACAAATTTAAATATTTAGAAAGAGAAAGCTGCAACATTAAAAGTGACCACCTAGATATCAGTTTAGGAAGCTATTTTTCACTCGAACTGCCTAGTTAAATTTTCACTTGGAAAGTTGTTTTTGACATTTCGCTGTGGAAAATTTAACAATTTAATTTCACGTAAAGTGCATACTAAGATTTAACCAGTCCATCTTAAATAGTAACTAGTCGCTCGCATTACATTTGTGCGCAGTTTCTTACTGAAGTCTCTGGCAGAAGTTCTAGTACAGTTCAAAGACAACCACCATAAGAATTGTTTCAAGTACTCTTAACATAAAACCATTTCTAAGAGAGCGAAGCTAAACTTGTATAAGGCTTTTTAAAAAATTCTTGGAATCCCTAAACCCCAAGGTAGATCTTAAGCTCAGAAGTATGTTGTTTAAATTACTCCGTCTTCTCCTTGCAGAGTCGTTTTCTCTACCTGGGCGGGAATATCCAACACTGGTTTAAGCTCGTACAACTCTTAATTCTTAACACAAAGCAGGCCAAAAAGGTGCTGTATGTGAGCGAATTGTAAATGAATAGTCACATCTCATGACTTGTTAGATGAAAATATAAAAAATATATCCTACTGCCGAGCATTTACGTCACACTCGTATATTTAACAAAAACTCACGTGTAATAAGTGCACTGACTAGAATATTATTGCGGTTGACATTAATTTCCTTTCCGCCGACTCAGCCACACAGTTTCCACTCGCCTGAGCACATCTACAGCATACCATATCCTCATCCACTGTCTAATACAGTGCACAACGTGTTGCGAACATTCATCGCAATTCCTAAATAGAGCCCATTCGAAGTTTTTTGGGTTGACTGCCATCATCATCAGCATACCGATCGTTTAAATACGAGCCCACTGTGCTAGACACTTTGACAGGGCACTTAGCTTTGCCTTTCATCCCACATCATAGACAGCAACACCTAATAATCCAAGCAAATGTCAACAACATACGAATGAGTCCTTTACGCCACCGACATGAACATGAGTCTCAAGGGATTAATACCATATATCGCATGCAAATGACGAGACAGGATGATGGATTATTTCCGCTGTGTACGGTAATTGCTTAATTATTAGATTAGGTGTGTTACTTACCGCTGTAATAACTGTTATCCGAGTAACCGAATTTACCAGCAGTCCTACCTCCCACAGGCATGTTGTTTGGTAATTTGTTTGTCGGCTTGTTCGTCTCCTCGATACGGTGGGCGGCAAATTAGGATGTTCAGTTCCGGCAACAGGTCATAGTATCCTGCAAAGATTAATTTTCGGAAAATCCTGTCTTCATATTGTCAGATGAAAAAGATAAAATAGAAAAACGAAAAAAAAAAAGCTGATGCTAGAATAACTACCAATGTCCTTTGAAGTGTGACATGGAATGTCTTAAGAGTGAGGATTTTCTTCCTTTTTATAGCTATGCTCAAAATAAAACTCCCCCTAGAATGGTGCTTGTTATTAAGATCATGAAACTCCAAGGATACGCCACCGTAAACAACAAACAGCGCCAGCATGAAAGGAAAAACAAATTCTGTTCTGTTTAAATATTTTTGTGGTATGCGGATTGCGGACACCAACAGTAATTTGAACTTTTGCCTAAGCACGAATTGCGCATTCAAACAACGTGTGTCAGTTAGTTGGTTTATGAGGGACACAATTTAAAGGATGTAGTCCCCATTTGGAATCGGTGTTCCTTTAGGGGACTGCTTGCATTCTGTTGGCTTTCAAATTCACATGCACATCACAGATTGCTGAAAATGAAACTCAAATTGAATTTAATCAACTGGCTGGCTGGTTATAGCATTTTCAAGATGCGACTTGACAACAAGCAGACGTTCTCAAACTAATCCCAACGAAGACAGCGGATAGCGATGTTAACTATTTAAGAGTTTGAATTTTATTGACGCCTAGGAACTGCTGGTATGGATATCAACGGATGTTATGTTCTGGAGAAACATGGATAGGGTTGGGTTCGGATGTCGACAGAGGACAGCACGTGCGGGGTGTGTATTTATTTGTTTTCATTTTATGCCTTGTACAGTCTTGATGGAAATTGAGTGATAATCATTTCAATAAAACACGTTTATGGTTATTCTGGCGTCCGATTGTCTAGTCATGTGGCTAAGGCAAAGGTTGCTTTGGAAACGAAGGTTGAAAGAAGCTTCGCAAATGTAATTCAAAACAATTATGAATGTATGTCAAGCTAAGGTTGACCTTTCGTGCTCGAATTCTGTAATGTAATACTCTGACCTTTGCCGAGGTTACATAGCTACCGGCCTTGTTTTGCACTCATAACAGGGGTTCGTCTTCTAAGAACTTATATTTATTTACTTTCTTCGAAAAGGGCAAGAACTTATTGAATATTCAAAACGTTATGTTGCTACGTCTGGTCAGCAGGTTCTACACAGTGCTTTCCACGTGAAGGGCTTGTGTTGTGCTTTTTGTCAAAGGCTGGGGTACAGCCGAAGACAATGTTATTCCTTATTCCAAAAACCACTTAAAAATACATTTTGGGGCTTACCTTTGCAAGAGCCACATTTATAGTGGGACAGAAATCGGCTCAACGAGAAACGTGATCCACCGGCGGGGGTCGAATGAAAGCAAACCAGAGGCATACCTCGTAGAGTGCGGGGAGCGATACGGGCAGGCAAGAGGGCGGACAAGAGAACTTTGTTTCGGCGTTGACGCTGCCAGTTTATGGCCAATCTCCTAGTATGAAATTTGATCACCAAAAACAATCCGCAAGTCAATTTAAATCAACTCGACGCAAAGAAGTCGGTATTGGAATTGGAGCCCTCGCTTAGTAGTCCAACACACTGACCACTAAGCCACTGCTCCGACATCTTATAAATATTATGCGTTTTTATTTTGTCCCGGGAGAAAATTGTAAGTCCCGGGTGTTTCCCATATTTTTGTCATATGTCACGTTGAGTTGTGAGCAAAATTTGGCAACACTAGTCTGAATGCAGCGTTGCCAGATGGTCAAAATATTTCCCCTTCAGATAAATCTGAAAAACCCCCAAATTTGGTTATGTCTTACAAAAAACCCCCAACTTATTGGCATTATTTTTTTTTTTAAATGTTTTATGTACGAATTTAAGAATTTTGAATTTGAAACGCATACATGTAAGTTTGGTTTTCCGAATGCAAAGTTTGTGGCAAAAAAATACAACGCAAAACGTCAACGCATTTTGAAGCCATCTTGTGCAATTTTACAAAGCCCTTACGCAAAATTGTTAATCATAAAATTTACATTTAAATTTGCTTAAATCTGGAAAAAAAATTAAGAAACTACTACAAAAAACTATAATTTTTTTCCAATGAAACTGAACATTTCAAAAGGGGAATAGAAAGGGACCCGATCCAGAAAAAGGGGCCTCCGCATAAAATACTAATAGGTATAATCAATCAAAAATCACTATACCATGTCCTCCCCACCTGTTTAGACTTAACTGATTGCAATTCGCACACTCCAGCTACCACTAATTCGTCCATAAAATTTGTCGTAGAGCACACTCCCATGCAATGCGGTTAACCCGAAAGACAAAGGCTTGCATCTCAATCCAAGCGCAGTATAGCAGCAGGAAAATTCTTCGAAATACCCACAGAGCACAACCACGTGGTGCAGAAGGAAACCCAACCATTTATTTCAACTAAAGCCGCACTCATTGTTCCATATCAAGTTACTCGTGGTATGAAACACATGGCCTATTTTCGGGGGACTTTTAGCCCACTCCCGATCAATTGTTTGCACACTTGGGTTTGCTATGCGGTTTGACCGATGACATACCTACCGCTGCCATTTAAATATATAAATAAATACGTATCAAGTATTAATTTCTGAAGTTCCTGCGGAGCCGGCAGCATAACACTTCAATAAAAGTGGCAGCGGTAGTTGGGTGCCTACCGCAGAGGGAACAGTTTCGAGAGTTGTGCTCAATGGAAGGAAGTCCTCGTGCGCGGAGGGGGTGTACAAAGTTTCCTTTTTAGGTGATTTATGGATTCGCTAGGAACTTTTTTAATTGCATTTGAAAATTTATTTCGACTGAGAGCATACTAATGGTTGCCGTTGGGAAAATCCATTTCATAGAGAGATTGTGAATAAATTCATTTCCATTCTACAAAAGTTGATGTCAATCAATCATTATGATCAAAGGTCTTCTATTTTGAGATTCCATTTCGAATGGGCCTTGCTATTGTATTGTTTCAAATTGTGTATTTCAAATGGATCAACATTCAAATAAAATCCCATTTGTATGTTAACTTTTGTTTGTAGCATGTATGCATACAAGAAGGAGGCACTCGCTTGATGGGGGAATTACATTTGAGGCTCAGCGTTGTGCTGTCTAGAACTTAAATCATCTGTACATCAACATATGTCACGTAGCGAATGGAATTTTCAAAATTAAAACGACAGAAGTCAAAGGAAGTCCCTCAGATAAACACGTATGGCAAGAAATAATTAAACTTGCTTAATGTAGTCACGTGAATGTTATAAACAAAATGTGCTGTTCTTTATGTTGGATTCGCAAATGTAAGGACTTGAGTGACTTCAATTACGATTGGACCATTCGACGAATCATTCTTTTGGTAAAGGTTTTTCTTTCTCTATAGTTTGACATCAAAAAGTCAAATTTTAAAGATTTTGTAGCCAAAAAATTCACAACTACCTGTAATATCTTTAAACATTTTGTTTGTTTTGGTTTTTTTTTTCAGAATGAGGACGCTCGCATTTCTAGTTAAGTAAGACTGAGAGCTGGGCGACTTCAAGTCAGTTTTTATGTTGTTGAAAAGATGTGACTAGTTTTGCAAATTGACGTTTATGAAGGGATAGCCGACAAATCCTGCCTACCATTTCCAAGTGTCAAATTTGAATGTGTAAATATTGGAAATAAACCGCAAGAATACAAAACAAGTTCGTATACCTAATCCAGACAAATCTAGTTCTAGTTATTTGAACTACGTATCCGAGCGTCCACCATATCACGGAAACCTATCATACGACCTGTCAATATTGACGCCATATTTCCCAGTTCCAAAAAGCGACCTTCGTCCAAATTACGGACTAAATAGATATAGTGGGTGCAAGGTATGTGCCCCTTAGTTTAACATATTTCTTTTTAAAATGAAAGAAGTCAGACAGACACAACCAGTTTTTCCGCTTTTTTGCTGATTCTTGCAAATGTAACAGTGACAGCTCGCGGTGTTCTGTCAATGTTGTCGATATCGTCAGCGCAAGCCCCTGGTGTTGGCACAATTTTTCACCGTCACCTTTTCTACATCCTTTTTTGACATCAAAGAGATTATTTTGTACCTTTAAGCCTAGTATCCTGCTCGCGCTAAATTTTATATCCCATACAAATATGTCTAAGAAAGTTAAAATTTAGCGAAGCAGTTAAGCAAAACAGTATCCTCTTCGCATGCTAAATTCTTAACTTCATATGGGTGGGCCGATGAAAATTCTCCACTCATTTAGCTCGCGAAATAAATGTCCGATATATTAAATCGATGATGAATTTTGAATTAAAAAAAAACGGAGGAAAAATGTTGTGTTGGGTCTACTTTGGATTTTTTTTTAAGGAAACCGCAGATAACATTTTGATTGAGAAGGACAAGAAAATGCAAAGCCAAAAACAAACCTTTTATAGTGTTAATGGAAAATTTGTTTTTTAAGCTTCAAATAATCTTACGTCTTTTGCAAATCGACAGTTTATTTGCTTTTGCAAAATAGGAATTAATTGGCAGCAATGATAATATCTTCTTTAATTTTTGTTATATCCTTTTTTTTGGAACGATTCAAATACTGCGATGTCTTTGAAGTTTGAAATTCGAAATTTGTAAAACAAATGGTTTTTGTCCCATCTATATGATGTCTAATAATTAAGCGAGCATTTATCTTTGGTGTGGAGAAACGAAGTGGGGACTAGGGACGTTAAAATTTAGCACGAGCAGGATACTAGGCTTTATGGAGCAGTGAGGGCTCTCCATCGTCATTCTGCACAATCTGACTGATCTGATCCGAGTTTGACAGGGATGCCAAAACTAGACATGGCTCTGCATACATGTTCTATAAATTCTGTCATAAGCGGTCTAAAAATCGATGAAAAGAATGCCGATTATCGATCTGAACTCCTTGAGCTTTTTTTACGATTTGCCGCAGTGTTTTGGATTTCCCAGACCTAATAAGACTGATACTTCTATAGTTGGATGATAAAATGTACTACTTTCCTTCGAACAAACAGTTCTGAAATAAGATGTTGTCAAAATAACTTGATTTTTGTTGGGTACGCAGATGTTTTGAAGTTTTATGTTGGTTAACCATCAGCCAGGACTATCATAAAGGGAAAAGTTCAAAAGTTACTTAGGGATTTTGTACACTATCAATTTAATGTTTATGTTTATAATTTGCCGAATTTGTATGCCTACACTTACCAGTAAAAGTCAAAGTTTGGCAACCACTCTGGTAAATAAGTATGGCGCTAAATTCCCATAAAAGGGAATAAGCTTAGAAGTTAATTAGTAGCACATCCTTTACCCTGTAGTTTGCTTAAATGACATTTCAACGATAAATGAATATGACAGATTAGGATACCTCATTAATAACGACAATTAATTATGTGGAAGCGACGAAATGTGTGAATAATTGGGATTAAATGAAGAGCACCCATCCCATCGGTATATAGTATAAATACTATACGCGCTCGGTGAGTGCCCCGACCTTGCAAAGTGGAGCATCTCCTTGCTTTAGGTTGTAGCTATCGACCTATCTATAGAGTTAACGTAAGGCCTTCGCCATCATTTTTCATGAATATTGATAACATGATTAAGTTAGCACGCAGAGCCATCAAAGATGTATCTTCCTTTGTGTGCTTATTAACTTCAAACAAAAGGGACTACAAGTTCAAAAAACCTGCCACTGTGATTCCGGTTTTGCCGGCACCCTAATTATCGGTTTTTCCTCTTCAATGAGTTCCAATTATGTAGATGTCTGCCGCTGATAAGGCTGAATAAAATATCATTAATTTCCCCTAATAAAATACGCAATTCATCCAACGCTGATAGGGTACATCCTCACTTTTGTTATCGAAAGGTGCCCTCTGTTAAAGAATAATCCCTACGCACTTGAACTCTTAAATATATTTCCAATATAGCTTCCAACAGAAAGACTGCACTTCGTGGATTCTCTTCGAACCATATTTAAGTTCTGATCGACTTGTTCGGACACTCAGTTGGCATCACTGCGCTGCTTAAAATTATTGGAAAAATCTCAATTCATCATAATGAAAACATGCCCGAAGGGGATTATCGAAATAAATCCCCCCCCCCTGGTGATTAATCAATTACAACTTAATTCAACGGACCTGATTTTTAACTATACGACGACGATCAGCAGCGCCCGCAGTGTCCGAGGGGAAATTGAAGAATTTCCTTTTTGCCAAGGAGGAAATCACGCCCCCGGTGCTTATCGACTCATTGAAAATCGAATTGGATTCCAGCGAAAATAAGTATACCGACTTGGGAAAACCTACACTTTGCGGACCCCATACCACTGTGCGCTACGTGGCGCACAATACAAATTGTATTTCAAACTTTGGCATTTACCCTAGATTTAGTTTGGATTCAAGTTACAAGTAAATATTGCGTTACAGGAGCGGACGCGGCACCGAATCCGCTAAATAAATTCATTTCCTCTGGGATCTGGTAAGGAGCAAACTTTTTAAGATGTCTCTCCTGATTGTCGTTAGCCTAATAGGGTATGAATCCCTAGAAAGCACCCTAAAGTGGTGTCTAATCCATGCGATAACATGAAACGGATTACCTCATGGATTTGTGCTTTTCTTTTCGACACAAACCAGTCTAAGGAATTTTCCGACAATCTTTCACATATCCTTGGGTACATATGTCACTCGACACTGGATCATGCATTCCGAATGCATTTCGCAACACTGCCAGATATAGGTATCTTGAGTACGTGCCGTTTTATCACTGGTACATTCGGAATGAGGGTACCTATAAAAGCACATATCCAAGTGCATAATCAAATGCTTTGATGCATATCGTATACGATTTGAGAGGGAACGTGCATCCTTGGTGGTATACCTCAGTCGTTGATGACTGGCGAAAAACGTTTTCGGTACGAAATGAAGCGATTGGTAAACAGTTGCCTCCGCACTGTGTATTGTACAGTGGTGATGTGCTGGGACAGAACAGAATGACCTTTGGCTGAAGTCATCAGCCGGAGATGTCATTTTGATCGAAGATGTCTTTTGAACAGTCAATTCAGGCTACAATCACCTTCAATGCAATATATGGATAGACTGACAAACCGCGTAGTGATTGTAGTATCAGCACCATTTTCCTGAGCTATGATATTCCAATATTTATTCACATATGATTTGCACAAAGATCTCCCCAAAATCGTCTGTAAGACGTGCGCACAGAAACGTTTGAACGTTTCAAAGAACGTTTGAACGTTTCAAAGAACGTTTGAACGTTTCAAAGAACGTTTGAACGTTTCAAAGAACGTTTGAACGTTTTTGCCTTACAAAATCTGACCACGGACTTCTCTCAACTATTCGTTTTGTGTGAGTTTGGTTTTTTGGGGCGAAAGGAAAGAGCCTGCAAAAATTTTATGCGCCGAAACCAAACGGCTAATTGAGAAGCACTTTTATGACAGTTAGCGCAGTGCATAAAACCTTAAAATCATTGGGCACATTCAAAAATGTAGTCGACTAGATTGGTCTGGCCTAGATGTAACAAAAACTAGATTATTCAGTTACGTCACTTTTCCTGTCACGTCAGCCATATATGCAAACTGTCAACTCAGTCAGGAATTTCCTTGACTAGTTTCGTCGGCTAAAGATGTCAACTGAAACAGCTGTTCATGTGACCGATCCAACCGTATCAAAATTGAGATATATCAAGTCAGCCAGCTGTCAGACTTACTAATATATATACTTGAACGTCCCAAGTGACTAACTTTATATGGACTGCTAGTGAAATGTCAGTTTCATATAAAATCTGTCCAAAAAATGATGCTAAAATAACTAGCGCTCTTGGGTTAAAGCAAATAAAAAATGTATCAAAACGGCAACCATTTTGGATTTCTCCATAGAATCCTAGAGACACCTGGGTGTAACTAGATTTATTAAGTATAAAACGGTTGAAATTCAAATTGTTGCAGAATGTTTTACAATAGATGTCGCATAGAAAACGTGGTAGTTCAAATTGTTAATAATAATAGATAAGGAACCAAAAAAAAATTGAATAAATGCATTACAGTATTGCCCCACAAATTGAACAGTTTTCGTATACTGGAAGGGCGAATGATTTTTTTCTGTTGCTTTACATGTATTTCTTATTTTTTTTTTTTTTTAAGTATTACCCAATATTACTTTTGCATATACATATTTCAATCAACAAAGTTTTCGGGACATGTGTACAAATCTTCGAATGATATTTTGGATAGATTCATAAGATGATGAATTTCTTATCCCATCGTACAAATTTTAAAATTTCACCGCTGTACGACAACTTTCATCACCCACTGTAACTAGATTATCTATGCCACTTTGAGGGTGAGCGCCAATCTCAAGACAGACAATTTCAGCATATCCGAGTACGAAACTACACACCACACATTCGAATGGAAATGCATTTCAAAATGGTTGATTGTTATTATCCTGTGCAAATTAAAGTGCGGATTTTACAACTTTTCCCCCAAATGCAATCCCCTGGCTATGTGTATAGTATATTTTATGAAGGAAGCGCACTACTGGTGGGATTTTCTTTATATTTGACTATGAACTTATGTGGCTGGTGGCTATATGACTTAGTTCGTTTTAATGAAATGGATAGTGCCCCATCACCCTCTCCATAATTATCAATAAAAAATCCTCTAATGGCATTTGAAGCATTAAATGTTAGTGATTGAGAGCGCCCCAATCCAGTTCGGTCGGAGAAAAGGATTTCGGGTCATCAAAGTGGTTATTTCCAGCTCTTCATCGGATTATTGGATTCGACTTTTATTCTGCGACATAGAGTGTATTTTATGAGTCTTGACCATATACGGATTTCATATCATGTTTCCTTCAATGTATGCGAAGGGTGTGTTGGGGAATCCGCAGAGCGATTGAGCTCGAAAATCAAACTTTCGACCGATTTGAAGTGCAGTCATTTGTCAACTTTTTGAGAATCTATTCTTGACAAGGGATATATGGAAAGTTTCCTCACTCATGTCGTTCAAACGAAACTATATTTGCATATCCGAGGGGAAGGTTTCAATTGAAAATAACATCATACGGATTTCTGATAAAATCACTTCGACTATGAAGTGACTCTCGCGAATACTTTTTATTATTTGCAAACACGATTGAAATGGGAAAGTCGTTCTTACCGAATACCACCATAAACGATGGAAGAGTTTGGTTAAGCTCGGGACATTTTTTAAATATCTCTAAATGGATATACTGCATATTTTTTTCCCATTTGAATATTGCCAACATAAACATTTTATATTGAAGTCTAACACTCATTTAAATATTCTGGTAAACGAAATACGAATTTTTATTATTATTTTATTATTTTCTGCCTTTCTAGATGGGGAATTGGGTTCCTGCTATCAGTGACGGAGCTATAACCGGTCCACCTTAGGAGCATACACAACCAAATCTTGCAATAGGTGATGATAAATATTCAATATTTTTTGGAAAGGCGATCGTCAGGTTTTACGCTGAAGAAAATTAGTTATTAATTCATCATTCGAAATTTAAGCACCGTACGTTGACCGTAATCGCTGCAAGATTACTCTTAATGGACATACTTAGACTTCGACCATTAAGTTGTTGAGGCAGGGTTCTGCGGTCAATAAAGCTACAAACATCCAGAAAGAAAAAATCAAGATTGCCCACTTTGGCAGGCCTGGAGTCGAATAGTCTCTTTCAGAATTTGTTTTAGTAACCGACATAATTCTTTGATCGTATAGCTCGTCCATGGATGTGAGGATATGACCCCTGAAGTAGCCAAAAACCCGTAGTGGCATTCAGAATAAAATAAAAAGAGGGCACACTCTGCCTAAAAGCTAAAGGAGATCGAAGATTCTTGTAATGGATACAGCATTTGGAGGTTTTATAAGAAAGCCATAATAAATCTGTAGAACAGAATATCACCATTGTTAGTAGCAGTTCACCTTTTAAGCACAACTTCCACGAACGATACCCTAGAGAAGATCCGGCGAAGACTAGTACTGGACTTCTTTGGAAGAAAAAAATCTTCTACGAAGTTTCGGTCCTCTAAGCGATTAGGCTAAATGCAGGAAATTATACAACCGTGAACTATATAAGCCGTAGAAAGTCGTGTAATTATTCCAAAAAGCCAGAACTTGCATTGCCTCAGGGCAAATATATCGATTGGACAATAATGGTCCAGCCAAGAGGCTTTTAAAATCCCACCCAGCCACAGATTAGGGACTGTTATAACGACCGAACATTCGTTTCAGTTCAGTTCTGCCTATTGTCTATGACACACGCGGAACTTTGACTCTCTCGTTATGAATTCTTCTTGCTTTAAATAGATACTTTGACCACTAACGCTTGTTTTCTATCTCACTCAATAATTTGTTTAAAAATATAGACTGGTTTACTGAATTGCCCACCATGAATTTAGATTGTATGTACAAGCGTTTTGTTGAAATTCCAGTTGATGGCTTTGCTAAATCCGTCCCGATTTCCAATAATCAAGCATTATGCAAGCCTCCTTGGTATAAAAAAAATAAATCAGCTTAAAAATTAAAAAAAACCGAACTTTCAAAGCATTTAAAAAATCTTGTAATACTAATGATTATATCAAATCTAGTAAATTACGTAAAGAATTTACCTACCTTAGTAAGTTTCTTTACAAGAATTATATTATTCCTACAGAAAGCAAAATTAAAAAAGACAGTAAATCCGTCTGGCATTTTATAAATTCCAAACTTAAATCTGTGGGGAATCCGGCCACAATGCATTTTAGAGGCGTGAAGTCTACTTTAGAGCTTTTCGCTTCTTTCTTTTAATCGGTTTATACTAATGGCAATTGTCATAGTAGTAAAACAATTAATATTGTTAATCTTGTCAGTTTGGATATCTTGAGCTAAGCTATGAAGAGGTTTTGTTAGGTCTTAAGTCTGTCCGGCCAAACCCCTATTGTGGCGTGGATGGCATACCAGCAATTCTATTGAAAAATTGTGCCATTGGTCTTTGCACTCCACTATTAAATATTTTAAGCCGTTCTCTTCAAGATGGAACATTTCTTAATGATTGGAAGACTTCTTTTCTTCTCCCTATTCATAAGGCTGGTGACAAAAATTACGTCGAGAACTATCGCGGTATTTGTAAGCTCTCAGCTATCCCCAAGCTGTGTTAAAGCATCGTTAAAAATAAACTAGGGTCTTTAACGAAAGAATGCTTATCTGAAGCACAGCATGGTTTTGTATGTGGTCGGTCTACTGTCACAAACATGGCCAAATAGATGCGATATATACCGATTTTAGTAAAGCCTTCGACTCGGTCAATCACTCAATTCTTCTTGAAAAACTAGAAGCTTTTGGAATTCACTTTAAAATGCTTCTATGGATTTCATTGTTCCTAATTGGTCGCTCTCAACGAGTAAAAATTGGAACTTCGCTCTCGAAAAGTATTAGGTGTACCTCGGGTGTTCCGCAAGGAAGTCATTTAGGTCCACTGCGTTTCATTATTTTTAATAATGATATCGTTTCAACAGTCAAAAATAGTCATTGCTCACTATACGCAGATGATTTAAAACTGTTTTCATGTATCAAAAGTATTGGTGACTGTTCTTTGATCCAATCTGACTTGGATAGTATAACTAATTGGTGCAACGTCAATATTTTAAAACTAAATATTAAGAAATGCAATGTGATTTCTTTTAATAAATCTGCATCAATATTTGAATATGATTACTCTATTAATTCAATTCATTTAAATAGAGTTATGAAAATCAAAGATTTGGGATTCATGTTCGATACGACATTTTCCTTTAAATGTCATATTGATTATACTGTCGCGAAGGCTAACTCAGTTGTTGGCTTCATAAAGCGTAATGGAAAAGAATTTAGAGGTCCATTTGCTTTGCTTTCGCTATTTACTGCATTAGTTCGATCCCTGCTTGAATATGCTGACGTGAATTTGGAATCCACTATTTTTAACTTACTCTGATCGCCTAGAAAAGATTCAAAGGCGTTTTACTAAATACGTGTTTTATAAAATGCATTGGGAATTTTCTCCTAATTATAAAACCAGACGTTTACTTCTTGGTATTAAGTCTTTGAAATCCCGGCGTCAAATACACGATATAATGTTTGTAAGAGACGTCCTTTGTTTCCATATAAGTTGTTATAATTTGCTCTCGATGATATCAATATATGCTTCAGAATTCGTAATCTTCTTTTTCAAAAAAATCATAGAACAAACTATGGCCTACATGAGCCCATGACAAGAGCCATTCTAGCTTTCAACAGCGTTTATTCAAAAATAGATTTATCTATGTCAAGAGTTCAATTATTGTACATTTTTTATTTTTAAATAAAATATTGTATACTTTTAGCATTCCTAGTTTAGTTAGTTGTTTTGTTAGTTGTAAGCACTTCTAGATGAATTAAAAATAATAATAAATAATAATTCGTTTCGAAGACTTAATCATCGCTAATCCCAGAGCAATTGATTTGGGCAAATGGAAGCAAGCTAAGCTTCAAGATCTTGGTCGGGAACCCTATAAGTAAGGGCTCGATATAGCAAGGTCTTTTAAAATCAAGCTACATCACATTCTCAGATGTAGGTCAACTGGTGATCAACAATAGTCCCCAAGAAGTACGCAACAGAGTTTTAAACGAACAAAAGTTCCTTTTCCTTTTATTGACACGGAACATAATCAAAGCCAAAATGAAAGCTAATTGAAGTCGACGTCTAGGTAGAAACGTATAGATTGGTACCCTAGTTTACGGCCAGCAATTTATGTTCATTGTGCCCGTTTTTGAATAATCTATTAGAAAAAGACGTTTGCAATAATTCCACATTTTTTAGAACCACTTGGATCTATATAATGATTAGGGTGTGGTCCTAGCCGTTCAGGTCCTAGTGTTCATCAAATCAAATTCCATTATTTGACTTGGCATGCAAATGTATATACAGTATACACTCATCTGCTTGGGGAACTGGTGCTATTTGTTTCACAGAGAACTGCGACTGACAATTCGATAGCAGTTTCAAAAAACCTTCAATTTTCGAAGCAGTATGGTCAAGTCAGGATCAATTCATTAGTCATTTATGCATCACGTCGGAGGTCAGAGGCAATGGACATATCTGCGTATCCGTTAGTTTCAAGGAAGTCTATTCCTACTGTAGCAGTGGAATATAGACGGTCACAAAAAAACCTAGCTAATGGTCACGAGTCTCATGTACGCATTGCTTCTGCCTGTACAAGCAATATCACGCAATAACCAAATATCGATGACAGATACAGTTTCGAGACAATTTCAATTTCCAATCAGTGCAAAGATGAATTAACCAATATCGGATACATAGATTGGTTTGCTAGTTTGTTGACTTGTTTTTACTCGGACAACAATTCCACTTGCCTCCTTAAACACTGGAACCTAATATTTGCCGCAATAACCATTTTCAGTTCCAACTCACATTTCGCAAGTGTGAGCATCCGCAGGTTTCAAGTCGAGACTCAAATTTGTTATTAGCACGGCGCATCAAGTCTCCACACACATCCTTAAAGTAGTAACTAAAATCGAATCTCCTTGCTAAGGTCCTTATCGTGACGTTTCATTTCATTTCATTTAATTTTCTGATTTAATAATTATCTGCTGTTGGAAGTTCTAACCATCTTCTTGGAAAGAACCATAGGAAAAGTTGAAATGCTGTGCACAATTATAGAACCAACGCAACTGTTCGTTGTTCGTGTTTGGGAGATTTAATGGAACTGCTATCGGTCGTTTGAAAAATTATATGCACAAGCCAGAGATTTTAAGGGAATTCCTGTAAAAAGGAAACGAATTCTGGTTCCATCTAAAAATTGTACCCGCTTAAAGTTTAAAGTTTACACAAATTTGTGTATTAATTTTTTTCCTCAGTAACGTATTTTGTTTCCCCCCCCCCCCCCCAACACAGGCAACTGACACTGTCGCAACTTTCTACGATGTGGGGGAGGTTTGTTATTATATACGGAACGCCTGCACTCGAATTGTTTGCCTAACTTGTTCTTGTTTACATAGCATCTCAACTTTTGCACACCCATAGAGATAGATGCGTTGAATTTAATTCCGTTAAAGACCGCCTGAGGTCGGCTGGCATTCGAAAATGAGTTTTTCATTGATGCTTCACTCTGACAAACTTTGCTTGACTGGCAAATGGAACTGTATCCGTGCGTCGTTGATTCTCAGCTTAATGAAACCTTTTTCGCTAATGGGCATTTGTTATTGTTGGCTGTAATTTGTGATGATGGAAAATGATGAATAAATATCAACAAAAACCGCCTTTGTTATCAAATTTTTCCTTTCATGGTTCGTATTGTATTTCACCAGAAAACCAATAACAAATATATACATACTCGCGGATCATTTAATGAGTGACTCCCATCAACAGCACGGCATTTCAGAGGATAACGAAGAGCGTCTGTTCAATTTTATGGTTTCCAGCGGACCCATAAAATGTTCAATAAACTCTCATAATTATAGGAATGCCTTTCGTAAAATTTTGATGGAATCGAACTTTTTGGCGGCGTCCTTGAAAGAGTTTCCGATATTGTTGCAGAGTGAAACTGAAATGGAATAGCTACATACATCATTGATTAATTGATCCATGAGTTTGATACGTAAACGCATTAGTAAATCAAATGAAATTCAATGGAAAATTAAACTGCGTTTCATAACCAAATTAGTGACAAAATGATATAAATTATTTGAACAGCTGAGAGCTATGGTTATTAATTACCAAATATTTACCATAGTTGCGGTTGTTGTCATGGCAGTAGCTTGTCTATGCGATGTGGATCATATGCTAATTGAACGTAATTGCAGTGAAATCAATTTGGAAATCTTAGTCAACATAAATCAGAAATTTAATCGATTTGCGAAATTCAGTTCGATTAAGGCAAATAACCTATTGAATTTATTAAGTGGTAGTAGCGATATGTGATGTCATGCTAATATCTGGCGCGTTCAATATTTCGAGTGACAGTACCGCTTAGCTTTTATATTTTTGTAGTCGATAATTTCAGAATCACATATTGGGCACATTTAAAAATCTAGTCATCTTAAGTCAACTAGATTGGTCTGGACTACAAGTACCCTGAGCGCAAAAAATGGATTCGTCGGTAACGTTACTTTGTTTTTAAGTCAACCACATATGCGAACTGTCAACTTATTACTGTCAAACTTTACTTATTCTTGAGTACATTAGTCAGCTACCCCTTAATTTAATTCAACTGATAAAACAGTTCATATGACCGATCTAGGCCAATCAATATTGAGACACATCAAGTCAGCCGGCTGACAGAAGTCAGACTTACTAAACTAGGTTCTTGAACGTCGCCATTTTGCTTTGTTGTCGGATTTTCCATCTGTCATTAGTCGAAGAATATTCGACACTACTTTTTAAAAAACTTGGAAGTGTAAGTTGATCTTGCTTTTTCACTGGTTGCAGAGCTGGTGCTGTTTGTTTCTTGAACCCCTTGCAGTTATGCCGATCAGAGATGTGATGCGACAGGATTGTTACAGAGAAATTCGTATTGACAAATGTCACGTAACTTCAAAAATTCCGGCTCACCAACACATTCGCACCAAATATGTGACACTTCCGCTGTGGGGATAGTTGCTGGCAATGTTCATAGAATTTTATCCATTAATTTTGAAAATATTCGTTACTTGTGGATAGAATTTTTTTTTTTTTAAATCATTGTACATTTTCTTAAAATGTTTTTAAAATAAAGTGCACGACTGGGTCGAACGAAACTTTCTCGGTCATCAAAAGTTATGAAGTAGGTAGGTAAAAATCTGAGAACCGATGCTAGATAAAAGAAACGGTGAATAGAATATAGTAAAAGGAATATGTAGTATTCAATAAAATTCACTTTTGGGTTATTCATCTGATAGACAGTACATAAATATAAACAACAATGCGAGATTTTATCAGTTGAAGCTGACTAACAGGCAAATATGTGAAAATAGATCGGGAAATATAAATAATTAAAAAACCTGATCTTTTCGAATTTTTTGAGAAAAACTAAGTGCGGGATCTTATTTCGAATACTTATTTTATCTTTAATATGTATTTTTATCAAAATCGTTTCAGCGGTTTTTGTAAAATTTAACAGACAAAACAGTACCAAATATTACAATGTTTTTCTTGAAAAATACTATTGCTTCACTATTTAGCCGAAAGCCGAGTACAAGCTATTGTTCGGGATGTAAGCATTACTTGGTTTTTAAAGGTTTTTCAAAATCGAAAATGGGGTTTTCGAGATATGGGCGGTTTTAGAAATTAGTTTTTCAAAAATCCATTAATGTATTGATGCTATCGGGGAAAAAAAACCTCCCCGAACTGTAAGCCTCCAAACTCCAAATGCAAGGTTTGAAGGAAATCCAGGCAGGTGTTTAGGCTGTAGGCCTCGGGACATACAGACAGACAGACGAACAGAACTTTGCCAACGTTTTTTTTATGGAGGTTAAAAATAAACAACAGGATGACTGCTGGAGGTTAGTAACCAAATAAATTTGGTCTAAGCTAACCCCTGTCTTATCAGTTTATGAGGACAATTAATCGCGTTTAAAATATACACATTATAATTAATTTATTTAATATTTTGCTGCATATACAGCTAGATTTAAGAAAAAAAAAATATATGTTTAGGGTGTTTATACCCCGCTGTCGACCGTCGTTTAAAATTTAATCGCATGTTACACTTTCCATTGCAGGTAGTACATAAAATGTTTTAACGATTTTTCTTTCTTTTTCGAGCAACTAATTAATTTATGAAGTCGGGTTTAAGCATTACCCTACCAGTGCTGCTAAGGTCTCCGTCACAGCAGTTTCCGTCCAATAGAAATTGATTTTAAGAAAAATCCCACCATAGCTTTCTTTTATAGCTTTTATGATATTAAATTTAGGGCTGTTTAGGAGAAAAATATTCAAGTATCTCTACTTCGCGGTAGGTAAGAGCAACCACATTTTGAGAAGGATTTTTCCAACCACCACAGAAACACCGACTCCATTAACCTCATGTAGTGCGAAGGTATGTGCCGACTTGTTCGTGGTTTTCAGTAAGTTTTATAAAAGTTTCCAAAATGAAAAATAATGTACAACTCGGGCTGATGCACTAGCGAAAAGCATTTTGGTCCACTGAACAATTTTAATTTACAAAGGAAGGACCACAAACTGTGTGCAGAAATGTAAAACGTATCTTCAGTTACTTATACAAACATTTATACGCATCAAATGTGAACTGAACCAATCTACAGAATATTAAATTTCTTTAAAATGCACACAACTAGATCTCTAGACGACTCTGAAGTGGAATATCTCAAAACAAATGAACAGACTGAGATAGCTCACTATTGAAAATTACAGAACAAACTGTACTATATACAAGAGCTACGTCCGTCTGAAACGCTTCGTGGCAAAATGAAGCATAAATAAAAATTCCAGCAGAAACTCCAACCGAGTGTATCGTTTAATTTAGTCTTGGGTGGGCCATCTAGTGTTTTTTTTTAAATAATAGGTTATTTTAACACTGGCAGCTGTTTCCCGCTCGAAATCGTGACAGAAAGTCAGTATCATACAACGTTGGGAAATATTGAAAAATTATTTCCAAAGTTAGTGCTGTGAATCCTAAAGAGTGCGTTTTTTGAAAAGAAGTTTTTGCCGAAATGAAGCACCCACCGCGCCTGCTCTAAGCAAGTGTGCAAAAAGTTCGCGAGACTGGTATGCTAGTGGACAACACTCATTGTCCTGCTGTAGCCGAGAGTGTGAGACTCAATTCAATGAGGCTGGGAACAACGTTTCGGTCAACGGTTAATAGAGCCATGTTAATCGACTTTTTTTTTACTGAAATTGAAGATATGGATTTGGACGACCTCTGGTTCATGCAGGATGACGCGCCATGCCACACAGCCCATGACACAATTGATCTTTTGATCTTTTGCGCAAAAAATTCCCAAATCGTGTTATCAGCTGTGTCGGCGATCTTGGAGCTTCGATTTAACCCCTTTGGACTTATTTTTGTGGAGATCATTGAAGGACCAATGCCATCAATCCGAAAACGGTTCAATCACTTGAGGCCAATATCATCCAAGCAATCCGTGACCTACAGCCCGAAACCATCAACAAGGTCTTGGAAAATTTGAGTAACAGAATTCGCTACTGCGAAGCCAGCCACTTGTACAACCATAATTAATGGGAATGTTTGCTCGTATTGATAAAGCCATAATACATAAAAAAAAATGTTTTTTCTATTGTATTTTTGAAAATAAACACGTAGTTGGCCCACCCTGTATAATGCCGCATCCTGATATTGCTTACTGAAGCAATTTATTTACTTTTGATCAGCAGGAATATGCTGTTTGAAAGCTAAATATAAACATCTACATTCAATCACGGTATTCTGTTGGAGAAAGAATTTATTTTAGGAGCTGGAGGGGATAATGTACTCATATTTATTCGAAACAAAAAAAGATTTATTTCACCTAATGGCGCACTCCCTTTTAGTTACTCTACCTACCTATTCTTCATGCATGAAATCCTCTTTCCAAAAGAGCTGTTCATTCAAATTTACCACACACACACACACACATACACATTTTATACGTATTATGTTAGCAATATGAATGATTTATAAGAGTCCCCTCGCACAGTTCTGATTATTCGGTACTCAGTTCAGGCAGCTCCTTACACCCTTAACTTTTGAGGGCATATTTCCTTATTTGTTGCGAATTTCCATATGAATACAATATACAGCAGCGTATAGTTAGTGACAATAGTTTTGAATTCGAATCACGATTTTCTATGATTATACTTGGCGCCAATTGTGAAATCAAGACCTGCCAGTTTCACAAGACATTATCCTCTCATGCTAAGGGCAAAAAAAAAAAATTAAGTTCAATATAAATGGCGTGTGCAAATAAACACATTTTCCAGGGGACGGCATAAACAAAAGAGCTTCGGGGAATTTCGAACTTAATTAGGGAGTTGCTGTAAGACAACAGATTCCATTTGTATTTTTGATTCGAATTTTCTTTTCGCATCGTCGGAGATGGAGATATATGTATATTAATACGTTGCCAGGGAGCATAGACACTTGATTTTCTTCCAGACGATCAAAGCAAACGGTTTGGGCAGACGGACGTACTTTGCTGAGGTTAAGTTTTGTTAGAATGGGTCACTGCGGGAGACAAGAATATCAGCCAACGGCTCAGCTCATTTCTATATCAATTTAGGTGATGATTGCTTAATAATGCAAAACGCCTTGGGCTGTGGGTTAGGGAGTGTAAATCCAACTCTGTTCCCATTAACAAAAGTTGTTTTGATTTTTGTTGTCAATGGGCCTTGCCAATAAATATTTTAATGTGGATTTCAATTGGGCTTCTTCAGATTGCTCTCAGATTTCAGATTTCGTGTGTCTAATCGAACATAAAAACGTCACTTGCTCTTTTTTGTGTTGATATTTGGGCGGTTCGAATATCTGTAGCTTTGGACACTTTTTTAAGCGTTTTGAATTCACTGGTTAAAGTTTATATTAAAACAATCTTAATTTGATCCCAGAATGATTTCTAAACATTTGTACATATATAATTAACACAAATAGTTCCACCCCATGCAATGCATTTTTTTGCAGTTGAACAATTTCACGAAAACGTAAACAAAGTCCACTAGTTGTCAAACCCAAACGTACTTGTTTTGGTAATCTGAGGAATATATGAGAAAAAATCCAGATTCGCAAAAGTGTTCTGAAATCGGAAAAAGATTGCTTTTTTTTTGTACCACACGAATATAAAAATTGCTCAGTGAGCAAAAAAATTGCTCTAAGAGCGTCCAATCGAATAATCGAAAAGTTTCGACTCTAAATTTTAGTAATTCAAAAATAGCTATATTTTCCAAATACAAATTTTGCAATTTGTTATTAATAGTCTTGCTTTACAATATTTTTTGAATATCAATTTACAAAATTGTAAGCTCGGTACTAGGGCAAGTAAACTTCGAAATTCTTTTCGATCAACGATTCACCTTCTTTTGGTGCTAGAAAATGTGGATCGCACGATACTTCCTGCGTCATATGGCAAGAACTAGCAGACTTACTGAGCTGAGTTAAAAACATAATATTTTGGCCATTGATGTGGAGCTTCCCCCAGAAGCGATGTTCGGTACAAATCCGCTTAGCCGTTTTCGCTGTAGGTAAGACGGGGGTGGATAGAATAACCAGACTCGTCTTTTGGATAATTTTATCATCATTACTCATTTCGAGAGTTAGAATTTTCGTGAAAAAGAATTGCCCTCTTAAAAGCAAGTTACGATGACGTTAACTGCAATGGGAACTACGGAATACATTCAAATGAGAGGGTTTTCTCTTATAGAAATGTTGAGCACATCTTTTACTGTAGCATTTTTGAGACGGAACTAAATACGTGCCATCCTACATCCTTCTAGGGTTTCACAATTTGTAATAATAGCCAGGCTCATATGCCTGGAATTGTAAAATCACACCTCGAATAGTCAAGAGGCTGACTGTTTGAGGTGTTTGTTTTTTATTAAAAAATCCCATTGAAAGTGGGTCGCCTTCTACTACTCCATGACCTCATAAAAGAATGTGGACTCCATCACTAAAATGTGACATTTATGATTTTCACCTTTTCCCGTAGAGTGCACACAGATAACTCCAAAAAGTGGATGACTCACTTTCACTCAAGACTGAGATGTCCCTAAACTTAATAGAACTCCACAGCCCAGTTAAATGCTGGCAGTGTGAGTTACCTTTCAGAATGGCATACGGAATGACCGCGCAAAACGTACATTGCGCGCCATCAATCATCATAATTTATTTGTTTTGTGGATTATGCGGACACAAATAACTAGAGTACAACCAGAAGACATGATATTTTCTTTACTGCATGTTTGCAAAGACACTGGTGATATCACATGCGCACAGGAATAGAAATGCTTCGAGAAGATATAAATGAATTGTGATGATGAAAGGATGCCTTATCCATCCACTAACGTCTTTATCACGATTGAGTCAGCTATCTTCTTTGTTCCCTTTTCTAACGTAGTACGGGCTGTCATAGAATAAAGACAAGGGTAGGAGCTTTTATGAAACTTCTTTAACACATACATTTTGAAGGAAGTACAGAAAATGCACAAGGACTAGCCGTTTGTGTTGCTAATCACATGCGACTTGGGTTTGTGTCTAAATTTAATTACTTTAAGTGCAAATGGAGGCCATCAGTAACAAACGGAGGTTACCCACTTAATTTTGTTTATAGATTTTTAGATGGAACTACCCCTTATTTGACTCAATATTCCTGAATGATAATGCAATGCGCCATTACCCTTTAGAGTGCTTACACAAAAATGAATACTCGTCAACAAAAATGTTTGCTTGTTCTGCGCAGTTGTGTCCGGTCGAATGAGTCTTTCTTTTAAAAGCAAAAATCGAGTTAATGAACTAGAAAACGAAAAAGGGTAGAATCTAGAACGTTATACTTTCACGGACTAACTTTCACATTAGAATTAACGCACGTCATTAGGCGTTTTTCTTTTTTAGTTCAGAGCACAACTTTTTATTTAGCTCAGATACATCAGAGCTCAGAATTTGTGTTTCTTTTTTCTCTCAGAGCAAAACCAGAGCGCGCTCTATGAGCTCAGAATAAATTGACTGAGCAGGCTGAGTATAAAGCTGATTAAATACTACAGGCACATTTGAGAGAAAAAAATACAGGATAAACAAAATAATTGAAATGGCGGACGAACCTTGCTGCTCTGGAAATGAAGGTTAACCAATTTAATAAACAACAATTAATAAATATTCAATTTATACATATACTTTATTACAAATGACAGCTATGTGCTCAAGTGTGTTTCATAATTACCTCAGAACTCAGATCAGCTCTGAACTAAAAAAGAAAAGCGCTTATTTTCTGGACCCAATTCTACGGCCAGTGGATAATTTATATGGAGGTTACCGATTTCAAGGCTTAAAATTGTTTTCTAGATTAGGATTAGGTATATATCCCATTATTATTAAATTTCAAGCTGTACACCGTTCCGTAAATCGCATTTGTAAAAGGTACCCTTGAATCAAACGACTTATACATTATACTCCGAGTCCGTAAAAAACAATCGAACCACAGTGGGCAATAAAAATCAGTTCGGATTTAGCGATCTTGAAAAGTAGTCTTTGAAATTTTGGATGGTGAATTTAGTTCTTTGTAAGGTACACTCAAACCAAACTAAATTCATTGACACTGAAAACGTCAGGAACGACAGCCCCCAGCAGTGATGCCAACCCAGGCAAAATTCCATTGCTTTAGGCATTGAGGAATAATTTTTAGTAAAAGGCATAAGTTTTTGTGAATTATTTCTTACAATCAAATCATATACATAAATCAATTTTGAAATTGGTAAAACTGGTACGTTCATTGATGAAAGTGGCATCCCTAATTTTAATTTACAACTGTTACTCACCAAACCCAAACCTTGGATTACAGAGATAAAAGGGGTTTAATTTATTACCTATTGATCGACCAACAGAATGTCAACGAATATTAATAACCTTGTAGCTTTGTTGCTTCCTTTGTAACATATGAAATTTTTATTTTTTTTTACCAAAAAGGCATGGATTTTTGGAAAAAGGCATCTTTTTTCCGGGGTAATGCCGAATTCACAATGTTGCGTTGACGCGCGCGTGCGTTGACAGATTATGTTGAAGCAAAGCGTTCATATGCTGCCACACAAAATACCATTCAACGCGACGCCTTGAGTAGACCTACTCTCTACTCTCACGCGCGTTTGACAACTTCAGAATTTTGAATTGTTCAATTTGAGGTCATAGAATGTGCCGTTGATAGTTGGAGTAGCACAGAACCACTAATGTTTATCAGGCACATGTTTTAAAAAGCATGTTTTTATTTAGTCTGTGGAAATAACGAATACCATTTTTTGGTGGAGCTAATACGAATTTCTTTCGATTGTCTTGTAAACAAAAATTAATCATCAATGTTAAGGTTGTTCTTTATTATTATACTGCTATATATGATTTTTTATCTATTTTTGGAGAACACTTATTTAATTCTTGCACAAAAATTACAGCTACAATAAAAAGGGAGTAGACTTGATAATTGAATTCTGCTCTCTATTTGTGTACATTAGTTAAAACCAAGCCGAACTTTTAATCTGTCATACTCTTCTACACGCGCATTCGCTTCAAAGCAGCATTTCGTTTCACAAAATTGTTGCTCGCGTGCTTTGGCATTTAAAATCGTAAAGTTTCGATAAAGCGTGTCAAAGCGCGCAGACGCACGCACGCGTTCAACGCAACATTGTGAATTGGGCATTAGGCATAAACCCCTTGAACCGGGTTGGCATCACTGCCTCCAGTATGGTGAACAACTACAGATTTATTGCCTTTTCAAAGGCACCACTCATTAAGATGGTTTCGTTTGAGTCATAATCACCGTTGCCATAATGTGCCCGAAAGGGCCATTTGGCCCTCCGTTTTTTTATTTCGGGCTTTGGCCAGGGGCCAGTAAGAAATCTTAAGAAAGAATCTTAATTTTTGTATTCCTTAAGTAAAATATTCTAAGACGCACACTTCTTCTGTCGTCACAAAAATTAGCTATGTGCTTACTCTATAAACAAGTTGACTTATTGAAAGCGACACTGAATTCAATTATTCTGACTGACGTTTCATTTTCGATTGTTCCTGTCATAAAAATTCAACTTCGTAACGTAACGTAACTTTTTCAAATATAAATCATCTTAGATTAGAACCTGTTTCCAATGGAGCAGCTCATTTTTACGTATTTTTCCGATATCTAGATGTCGCTCTTTTCGTTAATAAAAAAATATAAATAACGAAAATAATTGTGGTACGTTTTTTAGTATTACATTTTACATACTTATAGAAGTGATACACTGCGCTAGTTCGATCAGATACGAATAATGAGAGCTTAACCCAATACGCCCGTCTCACTTGACTAGCTGGCAATGTGCAGACCTACTCTAAACTGTTATACATTTGCGCAGGAGGGATTTCCTGCTAGATCAAGTTGATGGGTAGATTACATTTAGGATAACAAAAGGAATGGTCGATTATATAAAAATATGAATATATATGTTGCCATTTTTTTTTTAAAGTTTTCTCTGAATGGTAGTGGCCCGCACTTTTTGGAACTGGCCCTCAATATTTTTATCATTTTGGCAACGCTGGTCATAATATCGAAATAACGAAGGAAGGGTGGCCTCTCGAAAAGAGATATTTAATAGGCTGCTCCTCTTTTTCATACCTGCATCAGTCTCTACCAGATATGTTATAGGGAATACCGATTCTACGGGCTTGTCTGCCAAAGTATGTGGTATGTGGTTATGACGATCGTTAGTGTGGCAATGCCATTCTGTTCCAATTATGTTTCAAAAAACAATTTTCTGGCCCAAATAATCTTACTTTTAGATATGCATACGATATATTTATCCCTTGTTGTGGGATTTTCTCGCTTAAAAAAAGGTAAAAGGGAGAAAGGGATTTTTCAAACCTCATAGTACAAAAAGGTATTTTCATGTTTAGAAAAAAATCATTCAAAATATCTAAATGCTTTCATTTTCTTTTTTTTTTATTTCCCTAAACTGTTTCATAAAATGACATATTTGTGAATGATTCACTAGTATTTTTTTAAAATAATAAATTTAGTTATTTTGTAAACATTGGAATGTATGCAAAAAAGCGTTACCTTATTCTCAAATCAAATTTCTGTGTCATTTTTGTATGAAAAATCAAGAATAATGAGACTTGAAACCGCGATAAAGTTTCAAATGAATCATAAAATATTTATTTTATGTTGAATATTATTTTCATTTTAATGCCGAATGCAATTTTATGTTCCTTTTTGTAACGTGTAAAAGGACTGAATTTAATGAAATACATGTTTTTTTTTTTAATTTAATATTTCGTGGGCTAAATGAGGGATTTTTTATATTTTGACGAGGGATAAAAGGGATTTTTTGGGAATAATCGTGGGATAACCTGCTTCTAATGTCTGGTATCACTGAGCCGTCTTTGCATTATGAGTAAACTAGCGTTGTCAGTATCTTGTTCTCTCTATTGCGGAGAGTCCATTTAAACGAAACGCTGAATTGGTAGCCGCGTGGGATCAAGAATGTTAAGCATGGTCTGAAGTGGTGTTTTTAGAGAGGTGCTCAGTGCCTCCGAGGGGAGTTCATAACGCATCAAGAACGTCGTAAAAATATTACGGATTTAAAAAAAAAAACACAAACCGCTCATCGTAGATATTTAACGAATGCTTTTTAAACTCATGTTTTACTTAATTCGTAGCATTGGTAATGGATAACAATATTGTAGGGAGCAGTATGTAAGTAAATCGGAATAGAATAATACACAAAATAATTCGAAACTAAATTAAATCTGGGAAAGGATTTCAGAGCTCTGCTCAATTATGGCTTCAATTCATCGTTAGTGACGAAACTCACTTCTTTACAAATTTCAAAGACAAAACAGAAGCTACTTGGGAGCCTTTGGCCCTTCAAGTGAATCAACAGTGTCCTTAAGACCCTCATAGAGCTAAGTAATATAAAGTGCACTATTTTGATTAATTTTGCAATGCACTAGATATTTGACATAAGTACCTTCAAGTGATGGTTGTGGTGCTCCGCTGGAGATCTTGTTGCCGCCCGAATCGCTTTTATTTTATTTATATTTTAGACGCATGTGCTCGTTTTATTCTGTAGATCACTGTGCAGTTTAGAAATTAGTTCAGAAGCAAATTACCCCGACTTGAGTGGATGCGAACTACATCACACACAGATATCTAATCTAAATCCTGATGGTAATAACGCAAACTATAAGTTTTTGTTTTTATTTTGCTCAAGTGATCTATATAGATCTTTGATTTCTATGATTTACAGCAATAGTATAACAATAAATGGAAATCAGTGATCGATATAGATCATGTGGGCAAAAGTAAAAAAATAACTGTGTAAGTATGCCTCATTAAAGAAGGCTACCATTTTGCAAGAGTCAGCCTTAGCGTCCTCGCATCAAGCAGTACTTTGTCCCAATCGGGTTTAGTAGTAATCGACTTCCTTTACCATTGCCATATGTTGGCATGCAGTTTTCTGATTCATTCCGAATTCAAATTTCCAATTCAATATGCCTGGTCAAAATATGTTAAAACCCAATTTCCTCCCTGTATCGAACCGCAGTTTGGTTCATATCTCCAAAGCATATAGGGGTACCTACTTTGTGATAACAATATAAAAAAGCCGATTGTCATCCATCGACATACCAATAACAAAAAATATTCTTCGTGTTACGATGTAAACGATAAAAAATGTAATTTGTCCCAGTGGAAGGGAGTGATAGCACGTCCGTCACAGGCAAATACAAATGCGCGCAGTATAAATTATTAAATCGTAAGGCAAAGATTGAAATAAAACAATATAACGGTTTTATCGCGCCATCAACCATCCACCGAAGGATTCAAACAAAATACAACCAAAATTCCAAACCCCCCACTGGGAATTATTGACAGAACAAAAAAGAGAAGAGCCCACTTTGTCTGTGTTACGGATATCGGTTCCGCAGAGCGTTATCAGAAAATTGGATTCTTACACTTGGTGCACGCTTTCAAAATCAGCAAACTATTGTTCCCTGGGAAATCCGTTGTGTGTTCGCTCCTTTTTGTTTGTCTGTTCACACACAATCACAAGGACCGCACACTCGCTCAGCACAAAGGTTAAAAAGACGGTGACCCAAAACTAAGTTTACACCCGGTAAGCCAAAGCCTTTAATCTAATTATAGCTCAAGTCTGCAAAAAAGCAAAAACCAACACGACGATGGTAACACGTATACGCGGTGGAATGACGCACAAGCGTATAGGCAGGACTCTACGCGCAAGAGGTTTTTATCAAACTGAGGCAGCATCTGATTCGACTTGGAGTGGTGATGGTCTGTGGACCACAGCATCAATGGAACTTGGCGCCAAACTGAGCATGACACCGAAATTCGTAGCCCACTGTGAGCTTTTACTATGAAAGCTCACAACAAGCCAGACCGATTTGGTAGGGTGGTCGCCATCGAAACGGTGGGCCGATACAGGATCTGCAGAAAAACGCACATTTATCTTGACCTGGGGGCAGCACCGTAGGGATGGATGGTGAAATCAAACATTCTACGGTCCGACGATTTGAATTTGGGCTTTTTGTATAAGGTTAGGATTATGGTGCTCTCTAGCAACCCAACATGGGGCTAATGACAATTGCACGGGTTGCGATGCGATGGTTTCATGGATATGTAAAAGAGGCAAAGCGCTCCAACACTTAGGGCTAATGGGCAAGTCCTGATAGAGAAAATAAATAGCACAGCAATAACGAGGGAAAGCAGGCGACCCCTTTCTGTGTATTGAAATAGATGGTAATCAATTATGCGGCGGATTATTGTTGCGATAAAGTCGAGTTCCGGCTTTGTTCGCTGGGAACAGATTAAAAACGCCGCCTCACATAATTATTTCGCTTGAATCCATCAAGGCGGCGAGGAGATTGTGCAAATCCGTGGGTTTGTTGGTGCGCACTTTCCTTCTTCACACAACGGGGTACAGCGAGGCTACACGCATAGTGCACTCATCTGGAATGATGGTATTATCCGGGAAAAAAAAAACCGAAGCTTGATGCGACATTACTCTGAGTGTGCCGCCAAGTTTGTAATTTAATAAAGCTATTTCGGCGAATTGGTCCTCCGCGACTTGTTTTGACGGCGGAGTGGATGTGGTATAGGTACTAGTCCTAGCATGACTTTATGGGTACTTCCATCAGGAGACTACCTCCATAATAAAGTATACAACTTGTGTAGATTTTCTAATTAATATTCCTGAAGCGTAATTTTATTGAATTTATTCTAGCGCAGGTGGAAAGTAGGGAACGCATTAAAATGGCATACAACCAGCAATATACTTTCCAGACTTATTAACTGCTAAGCGATTTTTGCGGTTTGGGTAAGCCATCAACATGGGGGGACAATCTGTTGCAGACTTATTATACTCCTACTCGAAAGGTACCTACTACAGCTGTTTGAATTATTCATTGCGTGTAATTTTCTTCCCTGTTGCCAGATTTTCTTATCAAAACAAAGTCATTGAGTTGAAAGGTGGGCTTGGACTGGATAGAGATTGTTAAGTGCACCTATTTCAGGGCTGACTAGTTGGCACTTCAAAATCGACTCTCGAACGATTGTTGGGCGAATTCGAGGCAACGCGCTCGGTAAGAAATCAGCCAACGTCAAAGGAATGCCAAACCGGACGAGAATATCCCCGCGGTTCGTGAAATTGTATATAAACAGGAGAACTCAAGGCGGCCAATCCCTCAGCTAGCACAAGAAATCAGCCGTTCGCAGACTTCAAATTGGCGAGTTTCTAGTCGAAACTTGCACCTACAGCCGTACCAGATCCAATTGACCGAGCAGCTCAAAGTTAATGACCATAGACAAAGCCGTTTGTTCGCTGACGGGGCTTTGGAGAGTTTGGATTTTGGAAGAAGACCCCCATTTATGGTCGAAAAATCATCTTTAGTGACGAGGCGTATTTTTGGGTGAGGGGCTATGTTAACAAGCAAAATTGCTGTATATGGGACGACGCCAACCCACACGAGGCTCATCCAATGGCAGTGCATCCACAAAATTTTACTTTTTCAGTTTTGGGCCGGCCGGCGCGGAGACATTGGTCTGTATTTTTTTTGAAAATGACGACGGCAAAATCACAAAAGAACGACTCTAGCCGATTTCTTTTGGCCCGAATTGAACGAAATGGTAGTGGACGTCATATGGTTCCAACTAGACGGGGCCACGTGCCGCACAGCAAATGCCACGATGGACATTCTACATTCTACATTAATTGCCCACCAAGATCTTGCGATTTGGGTCCGCTGGGCTTTGTGTTTTGTGGGGTTTCCTAAAGTCACAGGGGAATGCCAATAAGCCACCATCGAATGATGAATTTCGACGGATATTATATGTGGGGAGTCATTTAAAATTTGATCAATCAGATCCGTGCCACCAAGAGAAGAGCGTGCCGGCCTTTCGAACGATTTTATATTTCATACGGAAAATACACGGGCCTGCAACTGCAAAATGTATTTTTTTAATACCTCACACATAGCTTATTTCATTCCATTTCAACACGGCCTTATTGAGAAACCCTTTTGTTTAAGTAGGTACCCCGAATGAACAAATTTTGAAATCGAACAAGTTTTTCCTGTGTTATCCAATAAGGAAAAACTTCCTTTACGTACCTTTTTGGCTGAAATACAGCTTAGAATAGAGAAAGCCTTACCGATTTGGCTATACTATACCTTTTGGTTAGGTAAGGTTAGGTTAAGTGATGTTGTACTAGGTATTAGACTGGCTTTAGGTTAGGCTAGATTAAATAGAGTGAGGTTGCGAGATCGCCACAAAAGACCAGGCACATTACGGCGTACATGGCCATCCCCGGTCTAGCCTACCTTTTCGCAAATAATATTTGAAATAAAAGATTTGAAGGTAAAAATTGATTGGGGGTTATTTCATTTGGATATATTTTTGTAATAAAGTCTGAGGCACGTAATAAGGCAAACGATGTTTCGGATGATTGCTGGAAATACAAAAACGTTGATCCAAAGAACTATAATATATTTAAAATCGGAACTACTAAGTCAACCAGGAACGAGTCTCCTTAAAACTTGAAATTAGTACTCCACAGACCGTCTGCTGAAATACATATTATCGACAGTGCAGTCTTGTCTATCTTATGCTTTTGTGTCATTCGATTGGGCACTCTCGGCGCACTTAATTCTTTTTTGCTCTCAGTACGAAAATTTCAGAGACTTTTGCACTTTTGCCAATCTGGATTTTTTCTCAGAGTTGCTTCAGATTTACCAATTCAAGTTTGACAACTTGTGGAGTTTGTTTACGTTTTCGGAAGTTCTTTCAACTGCAAAGAAACGCATTGCATCGGGTACGGGTGGATCTATTTTTTGTTAATTATTAATGTTCAAATATTTAGAAATCAATCAGGACGCAAATTTTACTTTTAATTTACAGTTTAAGCAGTGAATGGAAAACACTTGGAAAAGTGTCGAAGGCTACACTAATACATCGCATGAATATCAACAAAAAAATAGCAAGTGACGTTTTAATGTTCGATTAGACACACGACATCTTAAAGCTGAGAGCGAATCTGAAGAAGCCCAATCGAATACCTACCACATTTGTATTTCCTTAGCACTAAACGCACTAGAGTCTGCCTAAAACCCCGCCGCAGGTCTTGTCAATTCCAATCTATTTAAGTAGCAAGATTCTAATCGACAACACAATGCATATCACACAGCAACTGATGTCAAGGTGCACAACAATTTGTTGATCAATTGAATAAATAAACTAATCTGCAGAGACATGTTTGTTCAAAAGATTAATTCTTCGAAAATCCCTTCACCACCTAATAGCCACATAAACACCCTAATAAACCGTAATCTACCAATAAGAAGATTTCCTTCGAAAGAAGATACCACAGGTATACAAATTTACGCATCAAAGTTCACATAGAATGTAATTTCCGAGGCCGATAACTTGCTTTGGTACCAAAATGTTTGCTTTCCTTTCACTAAAAAGCAGATATACACCCAAGCTTATGGTCAATAGAGTCCCATTGTTATGTCGTCGGTGCGTATACCTGTAACAGGAAGCCATTATGTTCCCTCCTCACAATGTTCCAGTTTCTTTGAGCAGCAACTACCATTTCGATGATGAAATTCTGTCATAAATATCGCCTGCCCCCGATGGCGAGGTACACAATAGAAATGGGAAATTAAATTGCACCCGAACGCCGTTACAAAACTGTTGGCACTCTTATTGGAGTAGGAAAAACATAAGTCACTCCTATTAAATCGAATGGCCAGTCATACGGAAAAAGGTTCTATTTAATGACTAATTCTCGGGAAACGGAAAAACAATTCAAAACTCCCTTTCACCTATCTGGGTCTGGGGACATCAAATCAACTGAAAAGATGCAGTCGAGAGAGATGCTCAACGACTTACTTATCACTTCGGGCAGTGGCTCCACTTCGTGCAGTGTAAATTCTTCGCTAAAATCGATTTTTGCCGTCGTGTCCTCCGCAACGAAAAGGACAATCGGGATTTAATTTACCGAACGGTGTCGAGTGAGTTAGGTGAGAAATATAATTTTTCTTTCGGTTGGGGATGAAATGTGAAAATAATACGGGAGAGCTTCCACTTTAATTAACCTTAATACGGCAAGGATGCATTATTGATTTTCATCATCGACAGACTGCATGTGTGTGTATTTTATGCGTTCATAATGGATTATTTTTAACAACTGCTACACGAGACAACCTCTCTGCAATAGTTTATTCATGAGCCAATAAATGCCATTCGGGGGTCTATAAATCACTATTAGATTTCCTCCCCGCAACGAGAATCCCTTCCGGAGCCATGAGGATTCCGGTTCGAATGGAAAAATCTGTTGATTATGTCGATTTCATGCGCGCAGTGTATATGATGGAGTGGGTGGCGCGAAGCGCAAAAAGCCTCTTTGTTGAGCTTGTATCTATTGTTGGGTTTGTTGTAAGTTTTTCTTATGCTGTACATTAATTCAGAATCTCATCCTCAAATGTTCCTTTTCCAAAAAAAAAAACAAATTTTGGCCACAATTTGTTCTTTTCTCTCGGAGGAATTTCAACCAAAAAAAAAGAAAAAGGTGCATCTGAGGATGAGATCCTGAATTGTAAGGGGTATCAATATTTTAGACAATCAAATATCCGGCGGATCTTGTTTGTGTTTATGGAATTTTTTCCCGGACTTTGCGGAACTACGTAAGAAGAGGGCAAACATAAATTTTCGTCATTGTCTGTGTATCTGAAATTTATTGGACTTTTTTGGAATTCAGGTTCCGAAGAGGTTCTTTTTAATTCCACATGAAGTCTGGATGCTGTTATTGAACTTGGAATAAATTGGAATATCTGCGTAGATATGTCGACGCTGCGATTGCGATGTGTATTTTGACATCAACGAAGATATTAACATAAAAGTGTGGGGTGATACAAGTATTTTGCAGTACCTCCGTAGTACATACGTTTTGTTCTCGGAAAAGTCGAATCCTCTAAACTCTGACTGAAATTTGTTAAAATACTCCCGGTCCATACAGTATTATCGCCTATAATTGTGCATTTACTTTTCTTTGCGACCAAAAGTTGTTCTCGCGAAAATAATGTCATCTTCATCTTCGACTTCGAGTATAATAACACGAAACAAAACTCAGAAGGACGCTCTCTTTTCTCGTATTGGCCCTCTCTCACCATCTATCGAAGGCAACAACAAAGGAATGATCTCTATTAAAGACCTACAATCCCAGTTGGCTAAACAATCCGCATCATTACAACGCAGCTTCACTGAGGAAATTGACAAAATGCGATCTGATTTTGTCAAAAAAATTGATGAAATTAAAGAAAGTTGGGCTCAGCGCTTCGAGAGTTTAAACAACGCGATTTCAAGCGTAATTTCTCGAGTTGATCGAATTGATGAAAACTACTCTTCCACGGCTCATATGCATAGTGCTGAGATCCTCGCTCTTCGTAAACAAGTGAACATCTTGGAGAGAAAAGAAATTTCTTGTGATGCTGTGCTCTTTGGAGTTCCTGTACTGCCTGAGGAAAACCTTCAGCAAATATTTCTGCAGCTCTGTAACACCATTAAATGCACTCCGCCCCAAATCGTTGATGTTTTTCGTGCCAGAAGGCGAAATAACTCTAACAACAACTCTTCATTGGCTGCCCCACCATCGATTATCATAAAATTTGGCTCCACACGTGAAAGAAATGCTGTTCTTGGAGCTGCTGCAAATTACCGAAAAGAAAACAACAGCGTGCTAAAGCTGAGAGATATTGGTATCTCATCTAGTGACAGCTGCTACTTAAATGAGAGCTTAACCAAGCAGTCGCGCTTTCTCTTACAAAGTGCACTTGGTTTAAGAAAGAAAAAAATACTCTTCTCAGTTTACACCAAGTCCGGTATTGTGTATGCGAAGAAGACGGCCAACGCAAAAAGCTTTTCCATCGATAGCTCTGACGATCTCCACTCCATTGCTCGTGATGCTGCTGTTTCTGCTGGTGCTGCTGTGACTCATCACTAAATTCACCGTATTGTATTCTATATTACTTAGTTACTCTTATTAAATAATTGTTATTGACTAGCTCTTCTCCTCCTTCTTTTTCACTCTCTTCCTTTCTTTCTTTTTCGCTCTCATTTTTCTTTTAGTTTTATATCCTTCTCTCACTGTCTAGGTCTACTACTTACTTTTCTTTCATTTTTGTTTTTTGTTTGTTTTATTTTGCTAAACATGAGTAGAGTGTGTTCCAATTACAGTGTTGATAAAAAATCAACGCTTACAATGCTTAATGTTCTCTCTAATTGTCGTGATGGTTTTAAAGTTTGTCACCTGAATGCTCGTAGTCTTAGCCTATACAAATTGGATTATTTAAAATATTTGTTTACGGATTCTGGAGTTGATGTTGTTTGCGTCTGTGAAACTTGGTTTAAGCCTGCTATATCTGATATACAATATAATATACCGAATTATGTAATATCAAGAAATGATCGAGTCACTAATACTTGCGGAGGTGGGATTGCAATCTACTGCAGATCATCCCTTAAATGTAAAATTATAAGCAAATCGGTTGATTTAGACACTGAGTTTTTGATTGTTGAGGTCCATGATGGTTGCACTAAATGCTTGATTGCTTGTGCCTATGTCCCGGACCGAAGTTGCTCCCCTCAGCCGTTTTTCTCTGTTCTTTCTCAATTCTCGCCGCTTTATGAACACATAATAGTTTGTGGTGATTTTAATGCAGATTTATTCAAAAACGACTCTCGTGCCTTCCAAATAAAAGATTCTGCTTCCTCCTTAGGACTCCAAATAATTAATGTCAATTATCCAACGCGTTTTGCTAAAAATTCTATTCCTAGCCTCCTTGATCTGACAATTGTATCAGACCCATTGTCGGTTATCATCTTCGACCAGCTTTCAATTGATCTTATATCGGATCATGATCTTCTGTTCTGTACATACAACATTAACTTCAATCACTTTCCTGCTCCTTTGACTTTCTCATTTAAGGATTATAAGTCAATAAATATGGAAGACCTTAGAAACGCCGCATTTCTGGCACCTTGGGATGGTTGTCGCTCATTTCCTAATCCTGATGCCAAGCTAAACTATTTCCAAGATGTAGTTAATGAGTTATATAACCAGTTTGTCCCTGTCAAAACAGTAAGAGTTCGTAATAGCAACTGTCCCTGGTTTACAACTGAAGTTGTCGCGACCATCAAAGCTCGTAATAAGCTTTACAGCAAATGGAAACATAGTCCATGTAACTCCAATTGGCTCGCTTACAAAGCGATGCGAAACCATTCGACAGTTGTGTTACGAAATTCCAAGAGATATTACTACACATCTAAACTGAATACTCATCTTCCCCCTAAAAAGCTCTGGAGTAACCTGAGACAAATTGGTGTTTCCCGTGCAAAAAGTAATTTAAAATGTGAAATTGACCCTGATGTGTTAAATAACTTCTTTCTCGATAGCAATACTGAGAAAATCAATTTCAATCTCTCTAATAATCATAATTCGCTCTTGCAGTTAGAACGTGGTTTTGAAATAGAATCTGTTAGCGAAAATGATGTCATAAAATGTGTTGCAGCTATTAAATCAAATGCTATCGGCGAAGATGGAATACCAATACGATTTGTAAAACTCATTTTACCCTATATTGTTTCTCACTTGACACATATTATCAACCACTGTATTACCACGTCAACTTTCCCAAAATCTTGGAAAATAGCTCGAGTTGTACCTGTTGCAAAAAAGAACACCCCGACATCTGCTGCTGATTTTAGACCAATCAGTATTTTACCGTGCTTGTCAAAAGTCTTTGAGAAACTCATAGCGGGACAGGTTATTGAACACTTATCTCTTAATAGCCTTCTGTATGGTGGGCAATCGGGTTTTAGGTCTAACCACAGTTGTTCTTCTGCGATGGTTAATATTTTAGAAGACATAAGAAAAGAGTTTGATAATGGATGTCTAACGCTTCTTTGTCTGCTTGATTTCTCAAAGGCTTTTGACAAGGTTAACCATAAAATTCTTTGCTGGAAATTGCAGCATCTTTTTGGTTTTGGTAACAGTGCAGTAAAACTTTTTGAGAACTTTCTTTCAAATAGATTTCAGAAAGTTATAACTTCCGATTCTTCTTCCGCTCTTCTGCCAGTAAAACAGGGTGTTCCACAAGGATCAATACTTGGTCCCATTATCTTTTGTATGTTTATAAATGACCTGCCATCTGTCTGTAAACATACTTCGGTCCATCTCTATGCCGATGATGTTCAGCTCTATTTGGCCAGGCCATTCAATAATAAAGCTGAACTTGTACGCAACCTAAATGAGGATCTCTCCAGTATTTATTTATGGTCTGTAACTAATGGATTACTTCTAAATCCAGACAAGTCGCAAGTTATACCCATATCTAAAAAAAAACTACCGATCCAAACTTTACCTGATGTCGTGCTTTCTGTTTTCAAATTAAAGGTTGTTCATACTGTTACTAGCCTGGGATTTGTTATCGACTCTAATTTATCGGGATACGAACATATAAACTATGTAATAAGAAGGGTTTATGGATGCCTTAGGAAACTGTGGCTAAGTGCAGATTTTACTCCTATTGCCACTAGACGTAAACTTGTAATAAGTCTCATCCTACCCTTAATTACGTATTCTGAGGTTGTATACTGTAATGTCGATTCCTTATCCCAGCGCAAGCTTCAAGTTGCTTTCAACGATACGGTAAGATATATTCATGGGCTACGAAGATATGACCATATTTCACAGCAGGCAAAAAGCCTATTGGGTACAACCCTTAGGCACTATATTGACGCTAGAAACTGTATATTCCTACATAACATAATAAAAACTAAGACTCCTATGTATCTATATGAAAAACTTAATTTTTCTCGTTCCCTTAGAACGCTCTGTTTAATTCCACCGCGTTACACCTATCTTAATTCGTCTCGTTTATTTTTTATTTATGCTGTAAAATTATGGAACTCCCTACCAACAAATATCAGAACCATCTCCAATGCCAATCGTTTTAAAAACTCAGTCTTTCTTCATTTCTCAAACCTATCCTAATGTTTTCATTCTAACTTTCCTCCTCACTTGTACTGTCATCTATTCTATTTGCTTATACTTAGTCTATTTTCCTATTCTCTCCTTTCTTCTTTATCTTATTTTATATCTTAATAATAAACTTAATTGTAATTATAAGATTAACTTATTGTATTATTGAAATTATTTTCTTATTGTCTTAACTCTAAGTACTATAAAAGATATTTATCTTAATGTACCTTTATATTGTATAATAATAATAATAAATTGAATTGAATTGAAATATTGGTAGAAACAAGACGGCTATTTTGAGGTGGGGTTCTTTTTGGAAACGTACCATCCCTATACTCACTAATTCACAGCTTCGTTAATGAGTTTATCCTTATTGCGGTACATATGCTAGAGTTCCTCATTGTTATTTCCTCTTCAAACTCCTAGCGACACACTGAAGACTTTTTTTCTGATAAGAGTAGCTGGGTTCGTTTTGATCCGCCTCCGATCCAGCAATCTCTAGTTTTTCATATTTCAATTTTCAACCTAAAAAATCTCCCCTGTAAATAAACCTAATCTAAGGGTGACACAATTCTTAGGTTCATCATATTCATTGTATTCCCCCGATAGAAATGGGCATAGTTCGCCGAGGAGTTTGTCTGAGAATCCGAGGCGATATATGCACAATGGAAGAATAGTGTGCGATTCGCCAAAGCCCATGCGGAAGAACAAAATGCGAACATTTTGAAGAAAATTCCGTGAATAAGCAGGGAAAGTTTTAAAAAGATATAAGTAAATATTAGGGTGGCGGATTATGCGAGGTCACAGGAGAAGAAGGTACCTACATTTATTTTCCGTAAGCGATTATAATTTTGCATGTATTATCATATCATAAATAAAAAATGTAATGTTTTCAAGATTTTTCGGCTGTCAAATATTAGAATACATTTTTAAAGTTTGAGTGAGATGACTTAAGCAATGATCGTGCTTATTTTTACCCGACTGGACACAAAAGGAGGGTAATGGGTTTCGCGTGAATGTATGCTGTTTCGATGTGACCTACTATAGCCTTAACTGCTTGACCGATTTTGAAGAGTTATGTATCACTGTATTCGTATTCTTCTCCGAAGTGTCAAAAGATAAAAAAAGATTTTATTAACATTAAAAATACCCGAATGACAGCAAAAAAGGACTTAAAAGTTGTGAACAGGAAATTAACATGTACCTCTAGTTGGCAGTCAGAATCTACGCATATTTTTGTTTGGATGTGTCTTGTTCACATCTCTTTAGTTCTTTTTTTTACTGTCAGTCGAGTTTTTTTTGTTTTTTAAATTAACTTTTTTGATTGTAGGTAGCAACATTTTTAACAACTACGCGTTTCGCTGAAAACTTTTTTTTTCACATTTCCTCATTTCGTCTACATCTTTCTTTGGATTCAGAATTATTTTGAGCAACTCTGTGGGGTCATTGCTTAGTGGGATGGACTACTAAGCAAGCGACGAGTCTCAGGTTCGGTCCCCCAAAAAAAACATAAATAACTTGTAAAGGTTTTTTTTCAATGCACCAGCTCTTGCGAACGTCTGACAAACTCCCAAAAGAGGTTCTTAGTTCAGCCGTTCAGACCCGGCATAAAATTATAGGACTCTTCCATTTCCATTCGTCTCAGAGATAAAAACACCCACAAAACGAATGGTTGTCTGTAGCTCTAGATTCTATCTTTCGAAATCGTTGCTGCAGCCTAAGCTGATGGAATAAATAAATAAATAGTTGGTAGGTCTATTTGCTCACAACAATTCGTTTTGTTTGAGTTTTTTTTGCAACGAATTCAAGGGATCTACAATTTTATGCCGAGTCCAAGCGGCTAATTGAGAAGCTCTTTCATGACGGTAAAACTCTCAGACGTTCTCGAGAGGTGGCGCAGTGGAAAAAAATCTGAAGACGAAGTTAAACCTGGGTTACCTCACTAAAAACTAAAGCCACCATGTCTTGGCTGGTGGGTACACTAAGAAATAACTCCCAATTTTACTCTGACTCACGGCACGGCAAAGCTAGTTTGTACCGACAAAACTCGTCAGTCGTCATATGCCATTTGATTTGACTTACAAACGACTACATCTTGTACCCATAATAATACCAATTCAGTCGCATATTGAAATTTGTCCCATTATATCCAGACACAACCATCTAAGTTAGTAAATAATAGGTACAGATAACAAGACCCGACTAAGATAACTCCACTTTCATTGAACACAATCAATAGGATCCCCAATCTCAGGTCCCCTTCAGAGACACACTCCGCACCACAAATTGCCCATTTCCCAAGGCAATAAACTAAACTACAAGAACAACAGCAAAGCGCTTTTATCCCACAAAGGATCTGTTACACTTTCGATTAACATTTCGAACATGTGTCCATTTTCCTTAGGCGGCAGACCGTACTTTCAAAACAACATGAAATGAATTCAAAATCCCCACAAATGCCTTAATCCAGAATCATCCACTGTCCAGACAAAAGGACTGTTCATTACCTACACCCTCAAATGACTGCCGTCATTTTTGCTGTCCCATGGCACACATTCATGTTCATTGATTTTTCGCCAACACACCTCCTTGAGGAGCAAAATGTGTCAAAATTGATGGAGATCCTTGCCAAATTTTCGTATCGAAAAACGCATAAATGTTAATGTTGGCAGCAGTATGGTGTCGTTTCGGTCACATCTGTAGTGTCACGTTGAAAACTTACACAGAGGTAATTTGGGGTGAAATGTCGCCTCGTAAATCATTGAGTTTCCGCATTTTAGTACAACATTGTCTTATGCTGGTCCGAGAGGAACTTTGGTTGTGGAAAATAAGTCTAAATCAACGAGGTCGTAAGATCTTGACAAATTCTTGCTGCTGGACGCATTTACTTCGGGCTGTTCCAAATGCAGATGCGTGTGAGCCGCTATAGCGTGCGAGAATTAAATACGTTTCAATTGTATTGCGTGCGTGAGTAGTAGCTCATTCCCCATTGGGTGTTAGGCATCGATTAATCTGTGGAAGAATCTCAGAATTATCTTCAGGGAGGTTCTCGGGAATATTCGGTGGATAATAACTTTTTAGTACCGGCACACCCACATACAGAGCCGGTTGAAAGGCAAAACAACAACAATATCCGAATGAAATGTAGTCGAAGATATTTTTCATTTCAAGCGCTATTGCGGGGCCGCAACAATTTTCATTTGTTTATGAGCAGAGTCATTTGGGCAAGCGTATCGGGTACAAATAAATCTGTGTGTTACGTAGATGAATAAGACATTAATTGCATTTGAGGAAATTCTGGATGGAGAAAATTGCTCAAGTAGATTTTAGTAACGCAACCGTTCACTACATCGGACTAGTAGGAAATCGAAATGTGTAATGTGTTTTATAATGTCTCACCAATACAGAACAAAAATTTAAGCATTGTTAGTGAATTTCTTATGGCAACCCGCATCAAGGCCGGCACTATACCTGCTCATGCCCAAACAGGGAGAACGATGAGACCTGCCAAAGATTACCTCTGCGATATCCTCGACCAAGCAATGAGCAATGCTCTATGACGTAAAAATTGGCCTCGGTGATTTTAACACCAGAATAGACGTACTTATTGTCGTTCTTGGTGCGATCCGAATTCATAGCCAGACGTCACTTTGCAAGGACAAGACTTTGCGTTTTCATTTTATATATAACTTATTCTTGTTTTTAATGCTTTATGACATCACGCGGTCGGCTCTCTTACTAATTGTTTAAACATATTTTATTTTTGCAAGCAGTACTTTCGAAAAGTTTTATTATCCAGCCTTTGCAGAGTAAACCTTAAAAGATGCTGGTTACATCTGCATTATTTCAAGTTCAACTGTTTCGTAGGGCACATTTTCAGTGCGTCTAAGAAGCCACAGCGGAATAAATATTTCAAGATTTTCAAGATTCTACTGGCAACACAGTAAGCCTCATGAACAAGAAAGTGATCTAATGGTCCAAATTTCTAAGTACCTACCTTCAATTTTCAAAAACAAATTGGAAAACACTGGACTTTATCTAATTTATGTCGCTTCAAAGCATATTCAACTTTAGAATTTCATTGCAAAGCAGTAAGTAATGTTAGCCCTTTGAGAAAAACAAACAGTAGCAGTTATGTTCAAATCGTAAAATGTTCATCTGTTCGATTAAGATTGAATTTGACTGCGTGTATTTAAATGCAAAAATCTTAGAAACCGATCAGTATATTCTGGTGCATTTTTCACAGGCCTATAGAGGATACCTAGGCCTACAATATCTACTTTGTCTCAACTTTATATCTCTATAAATTACGGAAAAAATTGGACAAGAGTAATTTATTTTTTCGCTTCGTTTTGCTTTTTTCTTTGTCACGCTTTCCGTTCGAAAATCCTGGGAGCTTTTAAATATAGTTAACAGCAGCTTATAGAGGACATCTGCAGGTACAACTTAGGATATCCAATAACTAGATAACTTAAAAGGTTTTTAAATAAATAGGCAAAATTGTAATCATTTCTACGATTTTCACCTGCATGAGTAGATATGCACTTCATTCCCAAATCAAACATACTAACCGCGCAATATTTTGACATCTCTTTTAACCTTATTTTACTCTTACTCCTGTAACGGAGAGGGAGACAGACAGAGGCAGTATGCTGTTTGGTGTGTTAAGAACAAAAAAGCCATAAAAGAAATGTCAAATGTGTATAGGTATAAGTGATACCAGATCGTGGTATTATTACAAATTCCTGATGATATACGTCGTACCTGTTTATAAATGCCATTTACAATCAAGATGAGGCAGTAAATTACCAGGTCGAGTTTTTAAATAGAATTACTGTCCATGGCCTGGAATTAAAAGTTGGAGTTCGCATTATGCTGCTTCGCAATTTGAATCCCCTAAGCTTTGTAATGGAACCAGATTGAGAGTGATTTCGTTGCAGAAAAACGTTATTGAGGCGTTAATTTTAACTGGGTCTGGTAAAGGAGATACGGTGTTTATACCAAGAATACAAATTATTCCCAGCAATTATCCATTTCAGTTTAAACGGATTCAATTTCCTATTAATGTTTGTTCTGCCATGACAATCAATAAGTTAGAGGGTCAAACTTTAAGAAAAGCGGAAGTTGCATTAATTAAGAATTTCTTCAGCCACGGGCAGTTATATCTTATATGTAGCGTGCTCTAGGTTAAGTAATGCAGTAAATATCACTATCTTAGTCGATAGAAACCGCTAATATAGTATACAAAGAAGCGTTACATTAATAAAAAAAAAGTGAGCTAAATATTATAAAATTATTTTCATTGTCCAAAGAATATTAAATTATTGCCGATTAGTCCAACGAGCATGTGCAATGCCATGAAGATAAAGGCAGAGTGGGCCCAGTCTACGGGAGTTTTTTTTTAGTACAGGTTCAAGTCCCTCACTTTTGCAGAAGGCTCTTTCTGAATTTTTTTTCCATCAATTGTTCTGAAACCACATTTTGCACGTGCGAAGCCGGGCGGGTACAGCTAGTTTATAATAAAAAGACTAAGATAATACCTTTTGGTAGGCAAAACCCAAAAAAAAAAATATTTTTAAGTTAAGCACTTTTTCGTCCAAAGTTGTTGGTGTTCGAACCAATGCTAATGGAATACAGAGATATATACCTTTTCAGTGGAAAGGCGGCTGCCTACAAGCTATTTTCCAGAAAAATTCATGAACTCACGCACATGCTCATTTCTTTTCTTGTATATTGTTTAAAAAAATAAAAAATCAGTATTGAATAAAAAAAAAGTTAAAAACATATTTAAAATAAAAAAATATGCCTTTTTGATAAAAAAAAACCTTAAGGCCTTAGCTAATGAAATAATGCCTAAAATGCATGAAAAATCCTTAATTGGCTTTTTTGTTGTTGTTATAGTTTATCATAATAAAAAATTAATTTAAAGGTATTTCCTGCACAATAAAATATTTCCTAACGATTCAAAAAATACTCACGTAATCACTTTTGGCACTCCCGTAGTGCTACTCTTTTTTTATGTTTGATAAAAGCCCATGAACATACAATACTTAAGCTAGTATTAGACGATATGTTGAATCAGCATACTTATGCTGAAAAATGTGACCCAATCACAACGTAGTGTGAAATATGCATATAGCGAAATTTCTGTCATTACATGTATTCTGAAATGTTTTTGTTGGCAAGTCAGCGTAGTATGTTGGCGACCTTAAAAAAACCGTGTAATACACCTTTTGGGACCGTATGCAAACATTCGGACAAATTTTCGGTGTACGCTGACTTGTAAATATTATGCTGACGAGCTAAAGTAGTCTCATCAGCATACGCCATATTTTTCAGCATAGGACTTTGATATTTTTTAAGTTTCGATAAATTTTGAACTTTAAATTTGCACGTGTTCTTTGTGCTTCTAATGTCTTGAGTTTTGTTGTAAGAAGTAAAATGGCTGAGTTGGTTAGTTCGTTAATAAAAGCCGTCGATTAGTGCCGCACGTTGTGTGGTTTATCCGCTACAGCATATGAATTACCCAAAACGCCCGTGTGGAAGGAAATATTAGAGAGTTTTGGCCAATACACGTTGGATGACTGTAGGGCAAAGTAGACTAATCTGCGCGTCTCCTTTAAAACGAATTTGGGTAAGCATCGCGCCAGTAAATCTGGCCAAGCCACCAACCAATCGACTTAGCCTGTATGGAAGCATTTCAAACAAATGTTGTTTTTAGAAGTTAATATAACCAGGATTCAACGAAATCGACTTCGTCAATGGTTTTGGTAAATTTTGCTCGCTTCCACATAGGTTCGTGTTTAATTGGTTTTGTTGTGAATTTTTTATCAACCCTCGGTTTCTGATAAGTCGATTTTGAATTTTTCAGCATATAATCATACGGGTCTTCAAATTTTTCAGCATATCATGTAATAGGGCATCATACGCCAGACGAACATGTGCATATTTGGCGGGAATTGTTAGCATATGATTGTCAGCGTACGTATGTTCATTCAACATACCGTCTAATACTAGATTTAGCAAATAAAAATTGTAATGTAAATGGAAAATTTGACGTATATCCATAAAAATGGAGCTTACGTCAAACTTGCTAATTTTGGTGGATATACGTCAAAAGATATCTCAGGGTTAGCAGTAGATATACCCAACCCAAACAATTACATATTCGGAAAGAGCGGACACGAAAACGTAAGTCTACATTAACAGCTCAAAAAGTAAATTTTGGCGTACACGTCAAACCAAATCTCGGGTGACTCATTGATGTTGAATAGATTTAATTTCGACAGAACCACTTGATAAGCTCTTTAAAGGCAACGTCAAGTCCTATTGATATCGATGCTAAGATGTTAGCTACATGCTTAAGTTTCCCTCGATCCCCGTAAAAGTCTTTGGTTGATAAAAAGAGACGGTGACACTACCTGCCTATAAAGCTTGCTTCAATTGAGTGATGCAATGCGGATTGACGCAACGTATGTCTCCAGCTGCACCGCAATCATCGACCTAATTGTCTAGTAATCCATGTTTAAACGTGAAATTCAGTAAGTTGAACTCGGCCGACGTCATCTGAGTGTAGTTAGAGATGAAGGGCTTTGTACACTTTTAAAAGCAATTAACTGATGATACGCAAGTTTGCTTAATGAAGTTTACCCCGTATTCAAATTTGCAACAGCTGCACGTCACTTTCCGTGATACTTGTAACCATTTTTAGTGCAAAATATTTCGAACTCACAAATTTTCCATACAAAATTGCATATTGCGACCTAAAAAATACCATATAAGGTGACGGTAAAAAGGATTATTTAGGCCCTTTCTCCATAAAAAAAGATCTTACATTTAATGAGTATATTTCTAATTTAATCGCACATGATTAGGATGCGTACTGTTACTACGGCCTCATATGTTTGGCTATCCACGGCACGTAGTCCGCAACGTTTGTATAAATACTTGGAACAGTATTATTTCCACCACACAGTGCTCCGCCTCCAGAGAGTAAACCATACTGGGTATACAATCTGTTTGTGTCCCGCACGAAAAGCGGTCCACCGCGGTCACCCCTACAAGTCTCCATTCTTCTCCTGCCGCCGGCGCATAGTGTGTGCGAGGATGACAATTGCCCAGCGAATATGTCCCTGCAGATGTCAGCCGGAAGCACTGCCAAGTCTGACTTTTGCAAAACATCAAAGGTGTTTCCTGGGGAAGACGTTTAAAATGAAATTTCACCAAATAAGCAGCTCGAAAACTAGGAACATACCACTAGTTGCATATCCCCATCCCGCAGATGTTGCACTGCCTATTGTCCGTATGGAGTCCTTCCAAATTGGAAGACAAACAGGAAGGATCCGATCTGAAAATGAATCTTGTTTAGGCTCCACCAACTTTTATACATAGTAACGTACATCCATAGTCGACTTTACCCTTCAGCCGAACAAGGGCTATGTCGTCAACAAACCCACTCTTGAAGTCACTGTGAATGAGAACATCCTCAACGCCGTGGTCCTGAACTGGCGGAGCACAGTAAAATGTCCCACCACCATACACGTCACAGTCGATCTCTCTGCTGGTGTCGTACTCACCCAATCGAACATTGACTCTGCGTACAGGAGAATATGCAAAATGACATATGGAAGTCTATGTGGTAAATATAGCTGCACTTACAGTTGCGAATCTGGTGAGGTGAAGCAATGGGCTGCAGTCAAAACATATCGATTGCTGATAAGTGATCCGGCACACTGAAATCGACTTCCCTCAGTGGTGTTGTACTCCAGCAAAGCCATCCATGGAAACTCGAAGAGAAATGCCGTAACTCCATTACCTATGCGATCCGATCTATCGGATTTGCCGCATGGTGTTGTCATCAACTGGGCCAGGCCAATAGCGCTGTCTTCATCAGTGAAATTGGCGAGAATATTATTTCTGACAAGGTCCGCCGCCAAATCGGTGCAACACACACTTCGCTGCGAGAAACGCACATTGAATGGGACAACCTGGGCAACCTTACAAATGCTGACTTACACTTTCTCTGTCGCCGCATCGATGTTGCTTCACAATTTCGATGACGCCTTTTGAACTTTGCACACCGACCAAGCTCAGGGCTGACCTCAGAATCGGACACGATAAATAGCCAATGCAGTCTCCCAGTTGGCATGATGTAACAGCATCTTGGCAGCAACAAGAGTGCAGACACACGCACAGAACGGTAACAGTTGCTATGGCACTGAGTTGCATTGCACGCACGATTGTTCACTTTGGCTCAACGGGTAATACTAACTAGTCTATATCAATCTGGTTGACATTAACACGAGCCGTTGCAATTTGTTTATTTAACAGTTGTTGCTGTAATTCAAACTGGTTTGTTGCGTACGTTAATTATTCCGTCATAAATGGGAATTCCGTGTTTTCGGTTTTGAGTAGCTTGAACCGTAACATTGTTCATCGACGTTATGATAAGTAGTTGAGAGTTAAGCAAGTAAGTATACGACTTAATTCAATAAGTTGACGATTAATCGATTGGAAGCGAGCTATTCTATTGACTGTAGATTGAAATGTTCATGATTCACCACAGACGGCACAGTGCGGAGAATTGGACAGCCTTTCAATATTGTCAGTTATCAACAAAAGTAATGAATGCATTTTAGAAAAGTACAGGATACAGAGGACCACCATACCAACTAGGAGAGCCCATTCCTTTTTTGTAAGATAAAATTCATTCTGCAAGCGTTAAGATAAAAGCTCGTATATAACTTTTTTCTTTTCTTGAATTCAGTGAAACAGAATTTTTTTTTTTGTATATTAGAAGTCTCTACACATTTAAGTTGATGATATTTCCAATTAAATTTTATAAAAACTTATCTGAACCTGAAGCTCAACTATTTCCGAATGTGGAATGAGAAATAAAGATCTTGTGACATTCTGTAAAAGATACTTTCCCAAAATATGCTAGAAAGTTAATAAATTTAATTTTAACGATTTTTTTTATTTTTTTAAGGTAATCCAAAAATGTTCCAATTTGTGGAAGAATATAACAACTAAAATATCCGGTTGCAACTAGGTGGAACATTTAAAACATACAAATTAAATTATTAATGATTCGTGTAAGAAGTTTAAAAAAAAATATTAATAAATAGTTAGCACAACAGGCCCGTAGGGACCCTAGGCCTAGCTTTTCACAACCATATTCGTCTTGTGCGAGGTTTTTCATTTTACAAACGAATGGAAGGGATCTACAATTGTATGCCGAGTCCAAACGGCCAATTGAGATGTTCTTTCATGACAATTATGCTCTCGGATGTTTGTCAGACTTTCGCGAGAGGTGACACAGTGGAAAAAACCTTAAGTTGTAATATGTTTTTTTTTCGTTATTCGAACGTGGGACCCCTCGCTTAGTAGTCTAACACACTGACAACTAAGCCACTGTGCCGACGTGTGTAAGAAGTTCACAATCCCGAATATTTTTAACTAGATTTTGAGTACCTAGAAAAATGTCTATTCACAATTAAGCCCGTTGCGGACGCAGTGGATTTTCTTCAAAAGGAAAAAAAGGGAATGTTTTATGGGTTTTTACAGCCAACTCTTGCGGCAATAACGACACAAATTAAAAGTATGGTAAAAATCATCCCAGTAGACATGGTTGTCAAATTAGCAGAAGATTTATTGCAAAGATTTCATCAACACTTCAATTTCATACCGGAAGAACATGATGCCATTGTCGCATCCGTTCTTTGTCCTTCCCTTAAGCTTATATGGATTTCCGCGCTCAACACAAATTTTAGGGAAACCAAAATTTGTGAAATAAGTGCCTTGGTTTGAAGAAAAATCAACACCGATATAATACTACAACGATTATCACGGCACCAGCTCCTGAAAATCATTACTTCGAATTTTCTCTAACAGGTAGGTTTTACTGATATATATAGTCTAGGTTGGGTATGCAATACAAGCATTTTTTTTCTCAAAACTTACAGGTAAAATTTTACGGTTCGTATCTTGCACAGACATCAACTCCTCTTGGGACATTAAATATGAATGTAGCCAACAGTAAAAAGGTACGTTAAGTACAATACACCCCTTCCATCTTCAGCGGCAGTGGAAAGGCTTTTCTCATATGGAGCCCTTTTTTTAAAAATTGTTGACCCCGAAAGTGAATTCTTAAATGATTTATGATTTACGATCATCTTTTGTTTTTAAATAATTTGATTACGTATATTTTTCTGTTACTTTAAATTACTCCTGTAAATTTAAACTAAAAATGAAAAATACCTCGTTTTGAATAAAATATCTGAATCTACTTCGTTAAATATTAATAGAAACTATTTTTACTTGTTTTCCTTGTTGTTTTGCGTACACATTACATTTTTAAACTTACATCTTACATCTGAAATGTGAGTCTAAAAAAATCACATGAGTAATGGATTTCTTAAAGAAAAATACTTCAAATAAATCAAAACACTTCAAGCAGTGAAAAGACTGCAATACATTGAATGTATTCAAACGATTAAAACAATGCAAAAAATAGAGAAGACTTCAAAAAGATTTCAAAGAATTCAAGCCATCAAAAAGTATCGCAATCTTTTGATATCAAGTCTTTTGATTGCATCAGGTGACTGTTTCACTTAGGACTTCAAAATATACTGGGATCTATAATTTGAGGTAAAAGTACTTAAGTAAAAAGTAAGTAACATTCGTCACTTTAATCAAATGACTACATTACTGAATAGATTGAATTCTTTTTACAACTCTGCCTCGTTAGGTTTTTATTTAATTGCAATCGGCCAACTTATTCGGTAGATATATAAATTTTAATTTTTTTTTCTGAAAGATGCAGTATGTAAAATTTTTAAAAGAGGTAATAAAGGAAACTTCAGAAAATATTTTTTAAATGCGTTCAACTTCATATTTTAGTCATAAAACTAAGTTAAAACAAAAAACATTTTTTTAGCTTAAACTCGTCCTTCAGCTCTTCAGAAGCGGAGCTACAATACTTCAAAAAGCATTCTTCTTTTTCAATGAAATGTGGTAATATTTAAAAACAATTGATTTTTATTTTGTAGCTCTGCTTTCGAAAGGCGGGTGCACACTGCACATGCACATTCAGGCGATTATAGGTACACTCAAAACTATGAATTTCAGAACAGCGCTATCGAACTGACCGAGGGCTAAGTAGATTGTGCTGTTTGTTTATATTCCTGGCGCACTTTTCGTTTGTGACGCAAATTCATGGTTTTAAAAAAATGTTAAATTAACTTTTTCTTTCAGTCAATTTAGATAATTCTTAGAAAATTAAGGAAGAATTTAGAATTAAGTAATCTGCTTAATATTCTTAAAGATATGTTTTTAGTGTTGTATGTAAATATTTGGCGCAAGATGTTTGTAGGGACCTTAGCCCAAGCTTCTTACAAACATTCCTTTTGCGCGAGTTTGTCATGGAAGGGATCTACAATTTAAGGCCAAGTCCAAATGGCTTTTTTAAAGCTATTTCATGACAGTAATACTCTCGGATGTTGTCAGACGTTCGCGAGAGCCGAAGTGGAAAAAACCTTAAGTTGTTATATGTTTGAGAGAGATCCCTCGCTCAGCACACTGCGCTAATAAATTCTAAATAAGAAAACATAAAAACTGAAGTGAAAAATAAAAAAAACATTCGTGCGCATTGATGGGCGTTACAGTTTACAGAGCCATGTTAACCGATTTTTTTTTCTACTGAAATTGAAGACATGGATTTGGACGACCTCTCGTTCATGCAGGATGGCGCGCCATGCCACACAGCAGATGCCACAATCGATCTTTAGCGCACCACATTCCCAAAGCGTGTTTCTAGCTATCTTGGCGATGTCAATTGGCCGCCACGTAGTTGCGATTTGACCCCGATGTTATGCCAACAATCCGCCAACGATTCAAGCTCTTAAGGCCAATGTCATCCAAGTAATATGTGAGCTACAGCCCGAAGGTCTTGGAAAATTGGAGTAGCAGAATGCGGTACTGCGAAGCCAGCCCAGGCAGCCACTTGAACGACCATAATTAATGGGAACGTTTGTTACTACTAATAAAGCCAAAATACATTGAAACAATTTAGTTTCGTTAATTTAAATGCAGTTTTAAAAAGAAACTTGTATTTGGTCCACCCTGTACAATTTAGCTCACCTGACACATATTTACTCACTCGAAATGGCACTCAACTGAATTGTGTAAATCGACTGACGTTGCTGCTAATCGATGTAAAAAAAAGTTAGAAAACAAACCCCGTTGAAATAGATTGAAAGTATTTTTGTCCCACGGCGTCTATTGGGGACTGAGCACTGAGCGGTCCTTGAATTCGTATTTTCAAACACAAAACTTGAAAAGTGTGTCCGTGACATTAGTCTGTCACTTTACGTTGTGCCAAGTACACAAATGTGTACAAGTTCCATCTGCCTGGGAATGGTCCGCTTTCCTTTTTCCAAAGAATCTTGTCTGACTACGGGTATACTCACGCTGAGCTGCAAAATATTCTCGGAAACTTTACTGCTCTTATTCGCATGCATAATTTTGCACCATCGAACACAGGACCGCAATCTTTTATATTCAAAACTCATTTTCTCATACACATACACACGAGTACCCCAAATCTGAATTCATATGTCATTCTGAAACAAACCGTGCCATTCCCAATTTGTGTCACAAAAGAGAGGGAGTTAATAAATTAGTTAATTAAGGTAAAGAGTATTTAGTGAAGCCATGCTCACCTAATTACCTACGAGGAGATTCATCTCAGGGGTAAGACAATGGGCACCCACTCCGCTCCAGGAGTGAATATAAAATTGCCAGCAATAAACCAAATGGCTGGCATATTTTTCAAAATATCTAGTCTAGGACAACTAGTCGCAGGTAACGTCGGTCGCAAGCTCGTTACATTACAAGCCGGTGCGGTGTGTGGGATTAGTTGCTATAATTTATTAATGTCGCATTAGATCACAGACATTTCTTGGCATTTAGATGTAGACGTAGACGTACCTTGTCGCCAAGGTGACATTTAGCATCACTCAGGGAACAAGGCACGTGCTTCACTTTATTTGTTCTTTCATTCACTACATGTGTACGCCCTGGTTATATATAAATATTTGCCTCTGGGGGATTTACTTATTTCGTCTGGGATCCTTTCGACTTTCACTTGACGGTGAATCCAAGCTAGTCTTATCGTACTATTGCTTGGAGTTACATTAACCCTCTATGCAGGCGAGGAGTTATGAAAACCATGCCATTATTTGCAGAAACAAAATTAGTGTGAGTACAAAGGAAAGGACTTCTAAAGAGTGGTATGAAATCCTTAAAAATGCTGTTGTACTTTGTTCCCTTTCGTCAGATTAGCCTTAGTCCATTCGGATTTCTTTGAAACAAGCACAAACTGTACCAGTTTGTTGTTTTTATTCGTTTCCGGATAGTTATTCGAGTTTAATGAGAGGCGACCGGCACGTTATTGTCTTCTGAAGCGGGTGCATCCTTAACTCAAGTGTCACCAGTTGGAAGTTGACTCCTCTCGTTAAAATTCCAAAAAGCAGCGACGCAGCATACGAGAACAAGGCAACCATTTCAGTCGGAGGAAACTGAATTTCTTCCTTAAATCATCATTCGAATGTTTGCAATATGATCCATGAGAGACCTCCTTTTCATTTACACTGCAGAGGGTATTATAGCGATACAGATCTCAGGCAAGAATAACTGCGTCTTTGAAATGGTTCGGAGGTGCATCTTAAATCGTGTTAATATTTTTACATGATTTGTATCTCTGGACATGTAGGTAATTTTCACAACGATGACCTTTATATCAAAGTATCAAGAGCGATGTGGTTCTCAGCAAATGCCACGACAAACTACAATCCTGATGACATCTCTAGTTACAGTCGCAAAATGTATAAGGTTAGCGTCCGTCTTCGCCATAGAGCAGACGGTTTTATGGCACATAAAATACAAAATATGTGCAAAAGAGTCACACTCCACAATCGTGGGAGAACTATGAAACAACTTGAATGGCACATGGCATCTACAGATACTCATCATCGGAGTAATAAATTGTCGACCGTTTAATATTCTTAATCCAGTTGGGATAGCGTTTAATCTTCCTTTTACTGATTTTGTGCTAATCTGGGAAATGTATCCCTTACTACGACTGAGCTCAGCGCAGTGTTAATGCGGAACTGTAATAGGACCCACGTCGATTGGGGGCGTCCATAAAATATTGCGAATTACTTTCCAACGAGGACTCTTCGTCCATTGCTGGGAATATGTAGATTTTTCTAAGATTGTGTGGCAGACGAGAGCAGGATTGAAGTGGCTAAGATGGTATAAAAAGTGAGTGCTGTTTATAGCTTTATTTGCGCAATCTCTTGCAAGGAAAAAAAGCAATAAAACACTCGAGTGATGATAACTTAAGCAAGAGAACTGAAAATACAAAATATTATGATGAAGTTACGAGAAGAAAAGAGATGTTCGCGATGGCATTCAGTCGTTCAGCGGGCTTGAAAATCTATTAAACATAGGGAGTTATTATACCGTCGGATATCGATGTCCGAAAAGCCTTCCGGGGGAAAAGGAAAAAAGCAACACAAACATGGAAATTTCATAAATCTGACAAAAAATGATCAAGCTAAAAATGTTCGCTGAAAGTTCATCAAAACATTTATAAACATTGCTCCATCAGACTACCTGATAGCAGTAGTGTCTTCCAGGCGGAGGTTCTGGTTATCGCTGAAGCGACCTGCAAGGCGTAAATATTGGCAATACCATAAAAGAAGTTTCTGCTTATGAAATAAAACAGTTCACGGCTGCCGAGAAGAGCCAAGGTTCTTTGCTCGCAGCATACCACGAATCTCTGCTGGGTCCCTGGACACAGAGACAAAACCGGTAATGAGAAGGCGGATGAACTGGCGAGAAAGGGTTCTGTAATGGATCTTGATAGAGCACTTCAATCGATTAAGCCACCACTTTGCGATCTTAGAGGACGAGTGAAAAACAAAATTCGAATGAAAACCAACAACAGGTGGAAATAATTCACTACCCGTGAAATATCACTTTGGCCAGAATATAATAAAAGCCGCAACAAAAAACTATTACAGTTTGACAGGTCATCGATATCTAAGTTAGTAGGGGCTAGTGATGCGCGATATATATCGATTCACGCGATTCATTGATATTTTCATAAAAAAATATCGATATTTTCACTCCATAATTTATATCCCATATTATCGATGCATCGATAATTTACCAAAAATTTTTATCGATTTTTTGCACTCAAACACCACTGTAATGTGACAACGCAAAAACATTTTCACACTCCTCCAATTTCTTTTCTACATCGCAGCTCCCCACCGTCGGCTGATGGATTTGTTTATGTGTATTATATTTTCATAGAGTCCTTCAAGTTATGCACTGCAGCGCACATGCAAAACAAGTTCAACGAAAACCATAATTGGGGAAGAAGATGTTATTCTGCCTACATTTTATACGCTGTGTAGGTATTAGGGGTGATTTTTTTAGCTTCGATCTCAGCAAAGCAAAGTATAACCCTTTTGCAAGTACAATTATCTATCTTAATGAGAAGGAAAATCTAAATTTTACAAAAATCTAAATTATTCATAAAAAATCTGTATTATCGATATCATCGATTTTTTCTGGCCGATTTTTTTTTTGCATCGATATTTTCTTTTCGATATTAAAGTATCGATGAATCGATATGATTTTGGATTATTGCGCAACACTAGTAGGGGCTCTAACTGGTGATAAATTCCTAAGAAACCATGCAATGAAACTAAATCTCAAAGATGAGGACATATGTAGAGGCTGCGGAGACGAGGATGTCCACGAGGATACACCTCACTTCCTCTGTCATTGCCCGAGTCTGTGTCACTTAAGGAAAAGAACAATTGGAAGCTACAACTTCCACGACTTACAAGAACTTTCTGATGTCTCACTGTCTGATCTTTTCAGGTTTTTGAGGACTTCGGGATGGCTGCACAGCGTCTATTAACCACAAGAGGAGAGGGGATGAGGAACACCGATGCCACACCATGGGCATTGCAATGGGTCCACGAGGAACTGAGTGGGGTAGCGCAGGGTTTTCCCCTAACCTACTTGCGACTATTGTTAAAATGAATGTTCGTGGGCCGACATTATTTGAATCACTTCGTCAATGGTATAGTGCTGCGATACTACAATCGCTGAAGCAACCTTTTCCGCATATCCAAGTCAGATACGCATATTATTTCCGATCACTATTTCCACATGTTTTCCACCAAATCCACGTGAATTGTGGAACAAGTACAAGGATGAAATGTCAGAAGACATTTTGCATTAAGTTCGTGTCCATTCAGAGAATCCCCATCTTGAGATGAATGAAGAGATGCACAACCAGGCCTTAATTTTTTAAAGAAGACATTTGGCGGCAGTTTAAGATGAAATTAAAATGAAAATTCGGAAAACTCTCAACAGGTGGCGCTGTTGGCATATTTCATTTTTCATCTATCTCCTTCTAAAAAAATATATCAAAATGAGTCGCATTGTGTTTGAATTGATGGTCCCTTAAGCTTAATGCGTTAAACGATTTTGTTTCTGGAAATTTCAAATGAAAGGTGACGTCAACACCAAGGTTTGTATGGATATACGGTTTTTGTGTGTTGGTTTACGAGTTATAGGCATTTTGAACACTCCTGTGTTGTCAAACTCCGAAACCCCTTAACCGCTTTAAATGAATTTTGTGGATGTGTATGGTTGGTTGCAGCTTAAAGGATAGGATAATTTTGGGCACGATAGGTGGCGCTGCTGTCAGTCTCCGAAACCACTCAAATGATTTCAATTTTGTGGATGAGTATGTTTGGTTTCATTTGGGAAACTAAAATAGTTTTCGACCCGATAGATGGCGCTGTTGTAGGTGCCTCTTTGCTTTGCGGTGGTGGGGACAAATCGCAAGTATTAAAGAATATGTGATGTGGCATTTGGCCTATGAGTGCGTACGCCGTGCGGCACATCTCGCTTGGTAGAGTGAAGGGGACGTATATTGTGTTCATTATTCGTATACTATCATTTTTACAAATTGACCACTCGCCCAAGTAGTCCAGCATACTAATCACTGCGCCACTGTGTTCCCAAATCGCAACTACCAATATTTAATGTTTTATAGCACCTTTATCGAATGTGAAGTGGGAAACAAATTATCTGAACGGTGATTCTTACTTCCCGGGAAAACTTCGGACGACCGCCATGACGCGATTTTTCAAACAAAAGCTCAAAACGATCATGGGCTTCGTCGTTAAGCACAATGTTTTTGGACAATCGCGTTTCTGGATGTACTCGGTCGAATGGCAGAAGCAAGGATTACCGATTTCCCACTCTGACTGGAAACTCAATTCAATCAGTAGCGTGGAAAAAATCGATCAAGAAGTCGACCCGGAAACCTCTGAAGTCCTTTCTATGCATTGAACTTAATTGAATTCCAAAGGAGTTTCATTCGTACAATAGACACGTTCAATTTTATCCAAAAATGTAAATAATTTCATTAGTTTTAGGCGGTACGAAGTACGCCGGGTCAGCTAGTACGTTTATAAATAAGGCAGCTTATTTTTAAAAGTAAGATTTATATTTTACAGAAATAAAATCAGATTAAATAATATTTGGTATAAAAATCGCAGTTTGTTAATATTATAATGATTACCTTTATGTATTAGAAACTAGAAAATCTTGCCAAAATGCGATTTAGATAACTTTTTTATGTGCATTAGTGTCTTAATAATCATGGTGAAATGTAGACGCCAATTTTGATGAAATTTCAGCAAAAATGTATAATTTGAATGTTTTGTGCAGCTTTTTACTTGTCGGACATCGAAATTCCCACAAAAAGGAAGAAATCCCACGATATAAGAAAACTGGTGATAGCCAATGACAGTTTCTCTCATGCTCTCAATATTTCTCGCTCTGAGAACGGATCGACGAAAAGTAAAGTAGAAAGTAAACTTACTTTATCCTTCGCATCCGGCACGTGAGCTGCTTATGGGTCAGCTTCCATAAGGTGATGTGTATTCTATCCTACCTGGCAGTCAAATACGTTGCCACAACGGATGCGACGGATTCTATGGGTTGGGCCCTTAAGTGGAAATGACTTTCCATTTTGATGGTCTTCGATCAGTCGATATGTTCTAGCAGTTTTCGGACCCGCACTTGTTACTCTGTCAATTCATCGGATCATTGGATCCTTTTTTCCAATTTACGTGATATCGAATTGAAAAACATGACGGAATTATGTGGGCAATATTATCAGTATTTTTCCCGGCCTACGACACCCAATTGTTTTAAAAGTTGGTCGAAAATATTGGCCTTCCAACTGCACTCTACGCTATGTAGCCGGCGGTATTCAAATTTTATAAACAAAATCGTTTCGTTTGAATTAAATTCGTCGAAATTCTCTCAACGCGTCAGTAATGCTTACCAGTTGTAACGGTATTGCGTACTGAACTTTTGTGTAGGGAACTCATCGAACGGAATATGAAGCATCCTTAATTGGAGTAATTCAGCCCACGGTACACCTTTTTCCAAATTCAGCTTACCTTCTCACATATTTTGAGCTACAACCTACAAGTCGCCTTTATCATTGCTGATGAGTATACATATGGCACTGGCATGAACTCTATCACTCCCCTCAATACAAAAAACAAATCTAGCTATGACAAAATAAAATTTATCTCTTATTGACCAATTAGAGCGTTAACATCGTAAAATAAAATCGGGCACGAGGGTCATAATAAATTGGACTTATATTTGGGACTCTACTGTCTTTATTTTGAATCCAAGCAAAATTCAATGTATCCCACCATCGATACATCTTGCACCTGCCGTATTGTTTTTGCTAGTTTAAGGAAGGTTAATACCGTTTTCCATTAACTTTCCCCAATCCACAAAATGGAAGGGATTGTTACAAAGAGTGTCTTGCCTCTTCTATCTGGATTTACAAACTGCAATTTTATGAAACTTATTTTACATATAGCTATATCTTTTAAGGAATTTATTTCCTACCTTTCCTAGATATGTGGATTGCAATCATAATATTTCAGACACAAAAGGAAAGTATTAAGAAAATCCCTGGACTGCAGATCCCGTAACCACAAGACTTTGAATCGGTTTCCCTATGCATTACAAACTTATGTAAATCGGATAATACCGCATGAAGCAAGGCGCCCAAGAAAGGTATCCCTTACGTACGGGAAAGTGGAAATGACACCAATACAAGAAGTTGCTATTAAAATGCCAACAACATGGTTAATATATTACGGAAGAATATTGCAGATAGGAAAACCTTTCTCCGGCTGACGTCAGAAAATGTTAGAAACTGTAAGGGAGCCATCACCTTGACTGTCAATCCAAACGGAGTAAGTCGCAGCAACGACAGCTGTCCTCTCCTCGTTATCTATTCCACTGAGGGAATGCAAATTGAAATACAGAGACGTGGAATAAATTTCATAATATAAATATAACGAATGCAATTCAGGAACTGCTTTTCTACTACTACATATACAATAGAGAAAGTGATGTATCCGAACGACCATTTTGTGGTTTCTACAATGGATGCGTGTGTACATGAATGGCAGAGGCCCATTTATTAATTAGCTCACCATTACCACTCTGATAATATTTCACTCATTAACGCCACGTATCCTGTTAACAATGCCGCTATTTTCGGCTGCGAATTTGTCCGCTGCTGAATGGACTTTAATGGAATTACGACAAGCAAAGGCATTTATTACTCTGAGCAGGCAATTATTATCGGAAGGAAGGAACAGTGTATTAATTACGCGATGCAATAATTTCGAGCATTAACGATATAATTTAAGATAAACAGCGTGAATGTTATCGACTGTCGGCATGAAAATGTTAAAGTGCAGACGGTCTACCTAGGACAAACAGCTGACACATAATGGAGTTGACTGGGGCACAATGTTCGACCAATATGTTGGTGTTTTGTTATTCTGTTTTTTGTTACTCCAATTACCAATTACGGTACGGAACTTTAGATTTTGTCGAATGCCTCCGCATATGCGGAGATTATAGCATGATGGGACTTTGTGCAATCTGCAGTGTCACACCTCACACCCACCAACTCCTAGGTGGGAATTTTTTTATTCAGTCAACTGACTGCGTCAATCAACGGATGGATTAACGGATGATACATCCGAGCTGAGATTCGAAAAGATAAAACACAATTCTGTTGAAATATTCTAATAAAATCATTTTTATTAAACTACTAGCTGACCCGGCGATCTTCGTACCGCCTAAAATTAAATTGTTAACATTTTTCTTAGCGATGAAGCCCATGATCGTTTTGAGCTTATGTTTGAAAAATCGTGCGGTACGTCATGGCGGTCGTCCGAAGTTTTCCCTGGAAGTAAGAACCACCGTTCAGATAATTTGTTTCCCACTTCACATTCGATAAAGGTACTAAAAAACATTAGATATCAGTAGTTGCGACTTGTGAACACAGTCGAGTGGTCAATTTGTAAAAATGATAGTATACGAATAATGAACACAAGATACTTCCCCTTTATTCTTACCAGTTTTCCGAATTATCATTTTAATTTCATCTTAAACCATCCCTGATTCAAGACAAACAAAAAATCATTCAAATCCGTCTAGCCGTTCTTGAGTTTTTACCCGAATAACGCACAATTGATTTTTAAATTTACAATGTGTGGAAAAAACCAAAATGTACTGAAATTCATGTGTTCACGCACGCATAACACACACATACGTTTTCCGATTTCAACAAAACTTCACGAAACCCATATATAGACCAATACCAAAGATGTGTGAAAGGTTGGTTCAAATCGGTAAATGCGTTAAGGCGTGAATCGGCGACAAACGAACACAATTTTAAGGCTGAATTTTGATATATATAGATTTATTCTAATAATTCACTTCAAAACAATATTTCTTTAAGCAATTCTTGTCCAACCAATCACTTAATTCACTACACACTTTGCACTTCTTTATCTTCAAAACCGATTACTATCTCGAACTTCACCAATCACTGTTTAAAAGTCAACTGTCTCTCCTTGTTCTCGAATCTGCCCTTTTATATCCGTTCCGCCATCTATCGGGAACTTTCCAGTGAATTCCCGTTCGGCCCGAACAAACTCGATGGTTCTAGAATTCGCTCACTTAACTCCACTTATTTGACAGATTCGAATCTGCAATTGGAAGTGCAACTTGTTTGGTAACTAATGGGTTGTTTACATTTTCGGTTTCACGCCACAGTATCTTCAAATTTAAATTGCATGAAGACGTATACTTACGGGGACCATTCGTCCTCTTTTTGAGAGGACATTCATCTGTTCCCCTCTGATTTTTTACTAAAAGAAAACAATACATTGTCGATTGTTCTCTTGTTCTTAAATGTCGTCTTTTTTCCCTAAAGACCATCTTCCTAATATAAGAAATAAGCGAGATTGCGAGTAGGTACCTTCTCAAGTCTTAAAGAGCTGGAGTTAGATGGTAATCTTGTATTGACTTTCAAAGATCAAGTCTATTCAAACCTTACAAATTTTAATAGTTCAAATGTGCTCTAATATTTGACAACATAGTTATTTTTACTTTAAAAATGTCCTCGTTTATGTGATTGAAAAATGGTCACCGTAGGTATATATCGCTCTTAAAAAGAACATCGTCATAACTCAAAAAACATAGTTTTCCAGAAAATGAAATTTAGGGTTTGGATAGCTGTATTTTATAATAACGTTAATGTTTATTAACTTTTTTTGTTTTGATTGGTAGGGCTATTAATTGCGATTACATGTGATGCAATAATGTTTAACGTATTAAATTTTATATACTTACGAAAAATATAAAAACAGCAAAGAGTTTCAGTTGTGACGTTATTAGGATTGAGACATATCTGAAATGTGTCGTAAGTCAAAATATGACTTACTTTCCACAATTAAATTGTCTATTTGCAAACAACACTCATGGCATAGAAGAAAACCTTTTATTTTTATTTTGTTTATTGTAAGATAACAAAAGAATATTCAAAAGTGACAGTCTCCATAAAGACACAAGTGCCCTAGACTCCTCAGTTTTTGGATTGTAGAAATGACGTTGTTCCAGTAAAACCTTTATAGAAAATAGGTTTGAACTCCAGCATTAAGTCAAAAATCTTGTTTTTTTGAGTTATGACGGTGTTCTTTTTAATGAGCGATATAGTAGGGGAATTTTGGGAGATCCCTTCCAATTTTCAGACTTTCTTAGAGTAGGTATCTATTGTCTCATTGACTGCCGAAAAGGGATTCTTTAACATACTCACCTTTAACTCCTTCAGGTCCATAAACAGAGTAATTCCAGTCGAATATATTTTGTTAAAGGTCGTCCTCTTTTAAATACTGTGATAGCGTTTTGAGTATACTCTCTTTCCCACGTGGAATACCGTGAAACAAACCGAGAAGCGGTAATTCCACTGCGCCGAAATGTTTTCTGTTCAATAGAATTGTACTTTTCATACATAAATTGTTTTTCCTCTCGACGCCAACAATAAAAAACAAGACCATCCGAATAGAACAGTCAGGAAACCTTTCTCAAAAAGGAGTTGTTGCATTACACATCGCTCAAACTTAAACTGACTTATTTCAAATATGATGCTATAATAGTTTACATAAAAAGAAGAACTTAACCAAAATAGAAGTATGTTCACCGAAACTGGCCAGAGGTCTGCTGCTGATAACTTTATCCTTTTAATTACCTTGGCTTTGGCAAATTACGGTATTTTGTGCTCCAAGCATTTGCCAGAACATCTCCTTCGTGTACTAATTAATTACTTTATGTATGTATAACGTAATCACAATTAAAACAGTTTCTAACTCCCGTAAGAATTTAATCTGTTTTTACTCGGCAACAAACTTAAGAGAAACTTTAAGCCCGACAACACGTATGATGCCGACAACTTATTAAGCTCCCCCAATTATTTAACCGACATGTGCCTTCAAAAAGTGCGATTGGGATATTCCTGTCATTTGGTTAAGGAAAATTAAGGAATTACCATGACAAGGACTGCCACGGCTCTTGGCATTTTGCAAATCCAATGAAATATTCAAAACCGCGTGTATGAAGTATTACGCGTCATTTAGTCCTCTCGCAAAAAGTTCACCCATCCATGTGCGTGCATATTTTAACTTCGACCAGGAACGATTGCTATGCGATGTGAATCTGAAAATGAATATCTCTCCTCGAAAAGAGTTCGCGAACCCGCGGGGATTTCGGGAAGATTAATACGCTGTTGTAAACCACAGGTAAAAACCATCTGCGGTAGCATAATTCAACTAATTTAAATCCCATTAAGGCCACAGACTACCCGTCCAAAGCTATACACCACCACCCGCATGGGAAGCGCGAAATTCCGCGGTTTGACCTTTTTGCTGAGATAATGCGTATCGCTAAAATTTATTACTAATTTGACACGAATGGTGGACCGTGAAAATGTATGTGGGAATGCTAATAACTTTGCTAACTGTGCTGCGTATATTTAAGACTCCCATATCGAGTTTTCGGAATGGGTTTGGGTTTTAGGAGTGATTTTTTTAGGTTGTTTTCGAGGAAGTCTTGAAGAGTTCTTCGAGGTGTTTTGTTAAGCATTTTTGGGGCGACTTTTAGAATGTATTTTTGAGAGTTTTTGAGAATTTTTCGTAGCGTTTTTCCAGGTGTTCATTTTGGATTTTTTTTTTTTAGTTTTAGCGGTATTATTCTGAGCGTGTTTTGTGCCGTTCTTAAAAAGTTTTTAACGAAAAGGATATTATTTGCATAGTTTTTTTGTAGCGTTTCTCCGAGTGCTTTTTGAATTGTTTTTTTTTTTTAGCTTAAGTTATATTGTCCTGCGCGAGGTTTGTGCCATTTCTGGAAAGTTTTTAAGGGAATTTTTTGAATTTTTTCACCGCAAAAGCACTGTTCTGTTGTGTGATGTTTAAAGTTTTTTTTTGAAGCGTTTTTCCGAGCTATTGTGAGCGTGTTTTGTGCCGTTTTTAGAAAGTTTTTTTTAAGGAAAATGGCATTATTTGCACAGTTTTCTTAGTACTCTATGTAAGGCGTTTTTTGTAGCCTTTTTCCGAGTGATTCTAAAGTTGTTTTCGGGCCATTGCTTTGGTTTTTGAAGTCTTAGGTATATGTTTGCAAGCGTGGCTTGTGCCGTTCTTAGAAAGCTTTTAAGGGAATTTTTTGAAGCGGTTTTTAGCGCTGTTCTGTGATGTGATGTTTAAAGTTATTTTTTGGAGCGTTTTTCGGAGTGTTTTTAGAGATGTTTCCTACGTCATTTTGGAAGTGTTTCTTTCAAGGTTCATTGTTCTAAGTGCGTTGTTTCTGTCGTTTTCAGAAGCTTTTAAGTATTTTTTTAAGCGGTTTTTGAGGCATTTTTTATACTGCTTTCTGATTCGCTGTTAAAGGCGTTTTTTTGGAGCGCTTTTAAAGATTTTTTCTGGGTCATTTTTAAAGTGTTGTCTTTTTTGTAGTTTTACGTTTAATGTTTTGGGAATGTTTTGTGGCATTTAAAAAAAAAAAAAAAACAGTTTTTGGGGCATTTTTTCGAAAGTTCTTCTTCACTTCTTCCGGAGCGTTTTTTATTATCCTTGCTATTTTCATCAATAAGTTTTCTGTTTTCTCTGTTTTTCTCTGTCAATAAGTGGACTAAACACATCCGAGTCTTCTTTCAAATCGCTCATCACATACGCCACTTAAAATTTAGTCGACGGGCCACCAACCGTAATGCTCTTTTGGAACTTTACAGAGCCAAGTCTATTGCCACTCTGTAACTTTTATGTTCATTGCATTTTGTAAAGCTGGTCTAAAAACACCACACCGAATCTATCGATACTGTTTTGAATTTATTTCTATGAACATTTTTCATCCACATAAATCCTCCATGTGAAGCAATTTATTTTCCCCGAGAGAAAATTAAAACAAAACAATCCATAGACAAGTGCATAGACGTCCGAAGCAATACAGCTGCGACTGACGGGATCTCTCTACGAGTGAAATTTCTAATATTTCCTCTGAACTTATTGACGTCCCCCCAATTTGTACACAGGTAGGGCTTTCATTAACAGAAGAAAATTCTTTACCTACGCTACATATTTGTGTTTACAAAATGTATTTTTCCAAGCTTCCTATGTAAATAAAAAAAACACGTTTTTTATATTTTAGGTATACGTTTCATGTTTCTTCATCTACTAATAACAATTATTTATTTATAGTAAATATCATGTAGTATACATTAAATAACATATTTGGTTCTAATGTTTTCCCATAACATTCAGCTCAATTAAGTTTTACTATATATTTACAAGTCTTACTAAAACCAACGTTAAACTTAATTTTCATAAAAAATATAATATCTACTCTGCAAGTGCATACATATCTCAGAATTATAGTAAATGTGCTATTGACTACAGTTCTACTATTTGTATAATATCTTAATTTGTTTAAACATTCAATTTGAGTGTTTTACTTGTGCCAACATTTTAAATTCGAAGCAGTATAATTTTCAAGTGGCCATTCAGTGCCACAGCTACTTGCCAACATTTTTCATTTTAATGAGGAAATTTTAATGCGGAGCTATAATTTAAGCTCTTTTGTAATGAGCTTTATCATACATGCAGAAATGGATACCTTCATTATCTGTTGTGAAATCGATATTAATGTGGTAAGATAATGACTCCATTTTGCTCCTTTCGTGTGCTTACGAGTGCATCGTACATTACTTACAGAGGATGACAATGTCGCACTTACCCCAGTGCGAGAATGAATCGCATTTTTGATTGATGGAATTGAATGCTGATGAATACCCGGTGATCTATGATTACCATTTCGATAAATCTCAACAATGATGAAGCATCTGACCTCCCGCGCCATTTCCATCGAGAACTACTGCCGGCAACTCTTCACTTTTATTGTGCACTATGAATACGAAGTTGTGCCGATTTGTAAAGTCATTCAAGGTGTAACTCTTTCGCATTGAATGAGCATTTTTACCGGATTTGGAAAAAAGTTGGAAAAGTTTGGAAATTGTGAAACTGAAAAATAAAATGGAAGACGAGGGAGATGGATCTTCCATTTGAATAAGGCGAAGTACGAAAGTTTCTTTGGTCGTATTTCAGAAAAGCGAAATCTTTGTGAAGTTACTATTTCTGACATCAACTCCGGCAGACCGAACTTTAGTTCCGGTCTTGATGGATGGTAGTAACACCATGAGAATAATATTTTAAAAGACTTTTTCGCCGGCAGAACAGATTTAAACTGCACCATCCCCAAATCAGGTGAAATATTTTTCATTCGCTATGTCGTTTGTCATTGTTTTATATTTTAGTTGCCCGAAATTAATGCGGATTAAGGATTATATTCCGAATATTTCTGTGAGAGTTTAAATGGGCGCAGAGTTAATTTAATAAAAAAAATTGCACATTATAGGACGTTCAGGGTACTAAATAACACTCATTCGACAATTCGACAGAAGAACAAAGTGGGCGCAGTGGCTCAAGGAACAGTGTCCTGGGCCTACTGAGCGAGGGGTCGCAGATTTGATCCAAGTAAAGACACAAATTACATCCTAAGGATTTTCCACTGCACTGCGCCACATCGTAAACGTCTGATAAACATTCGAGAGTATTCAAATGTCATGAAAGGGCTTCTCAATTATTTCTTTGGACTCGGCATAAAATTGATCCATTCGTCCCGATAGTAAAAACTCACCCAAAACGAATGGTTGCTATAAGCTGGGCCAAGGGTAGATACACAAACCTGTTGCGGCAAATGTGTGTTTATTTTATTTAAAAGAACTAAGATCGAAGAAAGGAAATTGTAAGTGTATCGAACGAAAGTGTTGTTTTGTATACTCCATTCATTTGGATGAATTGGAGCTATGCATGAAGCCATATGAAGCCATATGACCTTTGATGCGGTAGCTGTATAATATACGAAATTCTGTTTTCAATTTATCCGACGGACGATATGATGTGCCTTTCGATATGTGGTGGATAACCCTATGGTGTTCTCAGTCTTACTCCTTATTGAAAAAAATGACTTTAACGTCTTCAAGGTTTGAATATAATTTCACTAGTTGTTGCCAACGTTAAGTGTGCAGCAACAACCGACGTTATCGAAGAGAAGCGGATTGTGGTTAGTTCAGAGGTTAGGACAATAATTATACACAGTGGGCCTTACTAATAATAATTTTTAACCTTCACACTAAATATTTTTTTTAGGTCACAATGGGTAATTTTATATGGAAAATTTCGCCATTTTGAGCTCGAAAAATTTAGCCTGGACACTAAATATGATTATTATCTAGTATCGCTCATCCATTGTTGACCACACAAACTCACTTCGATTCGCGGGTTTATTTAGATCCCATGATCGGTATACTATTCATGGATTTAGTTGAGCTTCGCCTTATTGGCAACAAAAATAGCATCTCGGGCAAAACAGCGATTTGATTTATAAGCAAATTTTAGACTTTGATGCAGGACTTGTTCTTTATTAAAATAGACCAAGTGCATCTAGATTTGAAAAATTAGTTGACTTCGAAAACTGAAGACATTGATTGGTGCAACGTAAATAAAACATAAATATAGGTGGCGCAACAATTCCGTAGGGACCCTAGGCCTAGCTCCTCACATCCATCGTTTTGTGTGAGTTTTGTAATTTTTGGGACGAATGGAAGGGATCTACAAATTCATGCCGAGTCCCAAGGGCTTTTTTAGAACCTCTTTCATGACGGGTATGCTCTCGGATGTTTGTCAGACGTCCGCGAGAGGTGGCACAGTGGAAAAAACTAACCACTAAGCCACTGCTCCTACAACACACAAAACAAGTATTCTGCGCAAAAGGCTTTTGCTGTGCCAAGATGACCTTCAGTTCCATGTCACGTATATGAACGGATAAACTAAGAAGCTTTCTCTTGACAGTTAAGCAATCGAATGAAGGGTATTGCTGTATTGCACCCAGAAGAATGAAATATTTTTCTCATTATATTGATAACTAATAAGCTTACAGTTCGGTACCATTTTTGCAGACTTTATTTTTGGATCAGTTAGAGACTAACCTGGAGCACATATGGTCTCGACAAGATTCGAATTTAACTAATCAAAATTTTAAATAAAATCTTCGCTATGGGTCGATGTTCAATACAGCCTGACCAGTAAATTGTCCAACTCGTTTATAGGTTAAATGACGTATCCTGATTTTGTTGTTATTCGGCGATAGCATTTGTCAGTATACCATGGTATTTAGATAACCTAAGGAGCTATAGCAAATCAAAAATGTTCTCTAATTGGGAATGGAAAATTCGGCTCGGTGCATCCACCTCCGGAGCCTTTTTAGTGGAGAACATTCAAATGATCCTTTGTTTCAAAAAAAGTGACTACAACTGACGAGAAGTGGCACCGAAGAGACGGATTATTCTGGAAACCGAATTTGTAAAGCATTTCATATGCCTCAATCCAGTAATTAAGGGACACTGCTTCTTATAGTTGGGGCAACATTTTTTTCGGAAGAAACGTCAATCTCTTAAAAATCTTGAATTTAAAAGGATGCATTAGTAGATCCGAGGGGTTTTGGTTGTGCTATAGTATATGGCTCTAACGAGATAGATTTTTGCTAAGTTAAAAAATGATGGGTTAAAATTAACAATTAATAATTAAAAAAAAACGACCATTTGTTGTTAAAAAAAACTACGGAGGTAAAAAGGTAAAATGCACACTGTTAAAAAAAACACACTTCATCAGTTGCTATAGACCAAATTTCTAGATTAATATCAACAAGTTTGCTTAAATTCAACAGAGTTATTTGGAAAAAATAAATAAATCTTTTATTTTTAACCGATTTTCCTTAAACAAATTGTTTTGGATATTTTTAATTTACTAACTCTGCATTAGCTATATTGGCAATATCATTTGGTAGTTTTTAACTGAAAATTTGTTGATTTTTAATAACAATGTTCCTTCATGGCTTCTGGGCGATATTTACACTCGATGCGCACAACTTTTGCAAGCAGACCTACGTAACTGTGGAAAGCTCCTATAAAACTTTCTACGATCAAACTACTGCTTGTTTTGTTTATTTTATATTAATTGCCGCAAACCGAAATTCTCTCGCTGTCACATAATATAGAACATTCCACTTGGAATTTACTATTCTTTTTTGTTTTGGATCTAAGGTATAGGCTTGTGAAATTTTTCTTACTGCCATTAACACAGTTCATACCTTCAACATCCATTCTATTAAATGAATAATTTTTTAGCAATTCTTGGCAATCATTCGCTTAAAAGGTAGTAGCTCTAATTTTTGAAAGAATACATGGTAAAGTTGTTGTTTGTTAATTGTTTATTAGACGAATTTTTCTATTATTGGAAGATTAAAGAACAAAATCAACTATCAGCTCCCACTTTCAACAGTCAACAACATTCTCATATCACAAGATGCACGAGCAAGCCCAAAACTTCTGAACTAGCTATTTAAAAATACCGCCAGAAACTAAACTTGTATACGTCTTCGCATTTTCAATAATAAATATTTTTGCGCTTAACTTTTTTTCAAGGATCCATCGATGAAAATCTGTCAACCCACAAAACAAATTACTCCAGTGGGTAGCCTCCTTTCATTCGACTAGCACATGCAATTTTTCATGTCACAATTCTTTTAGTAGACAAATGCTCAACATAAATCCGTCTAAATACGTGCATGTGCGACCTAAGTCCAACCCTCCTATAGTTAATGATCATGAGGTGAAATTGCCCAAGTGCTTCCGCGAAATTCCTCTCGTTAAAAACTACACAAATATTGGCAAATTTTACAACACAAATTTACAACAAATCCCCACAATTATGTAGGTAGATATTTTTTTTGTCAACAAATAAACTTAAACTGTCAGAATGCATAAACCAAAACCCATTTCAATTAGATGTACACTGTTACGGTTGAACAATCCCTGCACCACGCTTCTGACACTGTCAAGTCTCATATACATTTCATGAACATGCAAAAATTCGTTACACAAATAAACAACAGTCTGTCGCAGAAAGCCAAATTAACCAAACCCAAACAGTGGCCCACAATGGCCCTGTTATTTATTCAGACATTATCCTCTATCACTATAATCTTATTCTATTTTTGTTTTAATTTGCTGTTGTGCTTGCCACGAAATTTCAACTTGGTATGCAAATAACCCTAAATTACAAACAAACACATGCAGTTATGTAGCGCCCGCGGTTGGGTATCATCCCCACGTCCTTTTGCCGTGCATAGCTGCCGAGGAGTTGCTCTCCAACAAATTATTCATATCCAACACATGAATGGCCGATGGTTCGTACAGAGATCGCTCCATTAGGAGTCTTCGATTATCTTGGCTGTTTTCCTTGGGCATATTGTAGACAACCAGCTAGGCTGTCACATAGTATTCCCGACGTTTTTGGCATTTCTCTCGCGCAATATAGCACAGAGCGATTGTTATCAGTATGACGATGGTGATGCCCATGCCTATGCTGACCCACATAATTTCCTCATTTATGCCGACATACGATCTGCCTGTAAAATATTAAAAAAGAAACGAGTTAAGTGGGTGTGTACTATTTTGGGTGGACTCTGCGAACTCTCACCATCGTAGTAATTGTTGGAGAAACCAACTTTGCCAGCAACTCGACCTGCTGGCATGATGTATGTTTTCGTTTAATTGGTATCCTGGTTGAAGAGATGAATGCGTACCGGTAGTTGGATGTTTTTTCTTTCAAAGTAGGTATATAGATGGGAGTGGTGCCGGACTTCCTTCACTTCTATCGTCTCTTTCTCTGTCTGTGAAGTTGAAAAGCTTCAGACGTGGGTGGTCATGATAATTGTGCTGCCACTTTCTCTTGTTTTAATGCAGGACCTAGAAGGGATATAGTAAATTGTTATAAAGGAGGTGAATAGCTCTGGGTAACATGTTATTTCGGTCAGATAGGCAGCAAATTAATTTCTGGGTTTTGGGGAGTACTTTTATGCAAACAGGAATTGAGGGTGAACGGCTGAATAAAGTGGAAGCTTGATTGATGCTGCACGGAGATGGTACATATTTTTGAAAATGATTTAATCTTGAGTTTTATACAACTAGCAGGAGTACGAGGCATTTTTGTATTACTGTGAGTTTTGCAGTCGTTCACATTTGGATTACGTGTGTGATTATTAAGGAAAGGGAGAGGGTCCATCATGGGTTTGTAGTTTCTCGTGGAAGTGTCTCATCGTTTGCCTTGATGATAGGCGAACAAGCAGGTGACTACAAATGACTGGATATTGGCAAGGAAAATAAGCTGTTAAGTACACAAAGGGAATGTGAATAAGACGGATGAGTGGCAATCTTTAGATATACGGGCTATGCAGCCTTAGCTTTCGCAGAATCATACCTTCTTTGGAAATTGTGAACTGAAAATTAAAAACAAAAAAAAAACGGTCCGCGTTAAAGGTGAAACTGGAACCATATCTTCCTTGCGTTTCCTGTCGGTTTTTCGTTCAGTGATGGGAATTACTGTCTGTCGACTTGTCATTTTATAGTGCCATTTGAATTTGGAAAGTTTCACACAAGTAGCGATGCAAGAGATTTATAAGAAGCCCTAGCTGCTCCCAACTATTCATTAATGCCAATCTTTGTTTCTGGGTCGAATGGGAGCCCACAACTTTTACGCCGAACCTAAGCAGCTGAATTGAGAATCTTTGTTAGAGCGATCAAAACACTATGCTTAGAATGCAGCTATTTCGGAATGAAAAATTCCATATAAAAGTGACACAACGAAATTATGAACGAAAAATTTCGAATTCCTTTTCGTTTTGCACTACGGTGCTGTTGGCAAAAAGTGTGAAATTGTAGTAGATTGCTTGGTACAATTCTACACTTCTTTCTGCACTCCCTTTTTATTATCCGGGAAATTAATTGCTCGCAAAAGTTTGACACTTGTAGTCAGTGTTTTAAAAAAATCTTGGAGCCAAACTCAGATATGAAGATCAAAAATGCGTTTTTTTGTTTTGTTATTCCTGGGCATTCGTATTCGGATTAAAATATTTTTAAAGGCGACAATCTTAAATTAAAAAAAATATAACAACACAAAAACTCATAATTGAGAGACTTATCCTGTCACCGTTTTCTAATGTTAACAAAAAAATAAAACATATACTGTTCTAAAGCCTGGTATCCTGCTCGCTCTAAATATTAGCGTCCTTAGTCTCCACTTCGTTTCCCCACACCAAAGATGAATGCTCGCTAAATTAATAAACATCATATTAATGGGACTGTTCATGACAGTAATCAGTAAAAGCAATTTATACAATTTTCGATTTGATATTTGAATCGTTTCCAAACAATGGATATAAGATAAGACAAATTGAAAATGATATTATCATTGCTGCAGCAGGTCAAATAATTTCTGTATGAAGAGCAAGCAGAAGAATACACTTTTCTTCGTGTCATGAAAATTCCTATTTGCAAAAAAGGCAAACAAACTACCGATTTGCAAAAGAGATAAGATTATTTGACGCTTAAAAAAAGGAATTTTCCATTAACATTATAAAAGGGTTTTTATGGCTTGGCGTTTTCTTTTCTTTCTTGATCAATTGTTCTCCGCGGTTTCCTCCTAAAAAATATCCATAGTAAACGCAACACACACTTCGTCCTTCGATTTTTACATCAAAATTTATCTTCGATTTAATGGACTGGATATTTATTCCACACCAAAGATAAATTAACTTCTCCTTCTCACCTTGTCCCCTTTCTCTATCTACTATTTATAGCTTTCATCCCCACTCTTCTTCTTTAATTTTTCCACAACTCTCCACTTCAGTCCAGTACTTCCGCAGTCGCCTCCTCTCACAACTTTCACAAATCTAACATTCAAAAAATGAATGCCTATCTCAGTAGGTGCTCTTTCGATTTCTCGAACCTTTCCTTGAACGATGCTCTTTCCTTTGTTTTACATAGAATTATTTACCTCTATTGCTCTCTGTGTTCCCATTTCTCGCCATAAAACTTCATCCACATTGCCCTACTCCGTTCATTACGAAACAAAAGAAAAACAAACAGTTTTTCTTTACACCGGTTCTTCTTCAGGCTATTCCAACTACCTCGGTACTTATCTTAATTTTACCCGGTTTTATAACTCTCTCTACCAACGCTATCTAAATGATGCACATAGATACCAATCTAATAAACAACCCTTTGGGCCGTTTGCTGATACGACTCATAGCGAATTTAAGTGCCACATAAACTCTTATGTTACAGTTTATGCCCTGAAAAAAAGTAGCCCATAAGTATTTAAGTAGAACTTAAATCGTTAAGAGTCGTATGAGCAAACGGCCCTTAGTCCTTTTTGCAATTCGTAAACTATAAAAATAATCCGACGGCTACCCTCCCTATCTTTCTTAAGAAAATGTATCATCTAACGACCCGCATACCATTGCCAACTTTTTCGACACATTTTTTAAGCAATCGTTTGCCGATAACTCCGTCGCACCTGACCCCTCCTACTTTCGCTACCTACCTAACTTCTCTATCGGCCCCTTTCTCTCTCAAACTGTTGATAATTCACTTATTGTAAATAAGTAAGTTCTTCCGGCCATTTTTCTTAATAAGTGTTCTTCCAATCTATCGCTCCCCCTTTCTAATCCGTCAATCCCTTTTAAAAGGAGAATTTCCCCAGATTTGGAAGACTTCGTTCATAACTCCGATACACAAAAAAAGGAAGCTACTAATTACCGTCTAATTGCTAAACTCTCTTATTTTATACGAAGTCTTAAGCTTTCGGTGCAAGTCTCCTATTTCTCCCCACCAACATGGCTTTCTGAAAGGTAGATCAACAGCTACAAATCTCGTGGAATTTGTATCCCCTGCCCTATCATCCTTAGAGAGTGGCAACGAAGTCGACATTATTGCAACTGACTTTAGTAAGGCATGTGACAAAATATCCCATAAATTAATCCTTTTCAAATTGTCTGCTCTTGGCTTTGAACCTGTCTTGCTAAAATGGATAACTTTTTAATTGGAAAACCGCTTTTATAGTGTTCACTTCAGGTCCGTCCTATCGGCCCCTTTCTTGGCTACATCTGGCGTACCCCAAGGCAGTTATCTAGGTCCCCTTCTTTTCATCCTAACCATAAACGACCTTGAAATGGTCATTCAGCACTCGACACTTTCTCTCTATGCTGACGATACCAAATTTTTCAAATCCATTTCCTCACAACATGTCTCCAACCTCCTTTAAATAGATCTACATAATTTTTCCACGGTACCATGGTACCTAAAAAACAACTTAGAACTCAATGTCACCAAATGTCAATCTATTACCCTCGCACGTAAGTGCAACAAGTCTCCTCCTCGAACTTACCTTCTCCACGGTCGTCCTATATCATTCGCGACCTTGACGTTTGACGTATTATGCGACAGGGAACTTAATTTCCGCTCGCTAATAGATGAGATAATTCTGAAAGCAAGCTCTCCTCTTGGCTTCGTTAAAAGATGGTCCAAAGAATTCTCCGATCCATACGTGACCAGATGTCTTTACGACGTATTTGTTCGCCCCTCGCTTGAATACGCTAGTCAAGTATGGTCTCCCTTTCAACGTGTCCATACAGGCAGAATCGAGAGCATCCAACGTCGTTTTCTTCGATTTACTCTTCGGGGACTATCTTGGAATGATCCCCTAATCTTACCTCCCCATCAAGACCGTCTCAAACTTATTAACCTCAATACCCTTGAGGAACGCAGGTACGTAGCAGACATTCTCTTCATCCACCGTCTGCTGTCAGACGGTCATCGTCTATTTACAACTCTATCTCCTTTAACACTAACCCTCGTAATCTTCGTTGTCCTCATCTCTTCTATTTACCAATTCGCATTCACCGCACCTCATATGGCTCAAACGAACCAATTTCCCGAATGCCGCGAAAGGGTTCGAACCTTACTGTCATTGACTTCAACCGCAGTAGTTCCTCCCTTAAAACTGACCTCCTTCACCTTCCTTAGTTTTAAGCCTTAATTATTAGTCCTAGATTTAAGTTAGTCACTGTAATTAGCCAAATAAATGGGGGATTTGTCCCCACCAAAATTATAATTAAATTAAAATTATTTCGCGAGCTAAATGAGTGGAGACTTGTAATCAGCCCATCTATATGAAGTTACGAATTTAGCGTGCGAATAGAATACTGCCTCGCTAAATTTTACCTTTGTAGACATTTTTATATGGGAGATACAATTTAGCGCGAGCAGGATACTCGATTTAAAGGGGCATCCTGCATACTTGGACAGTTTGTTTTCATATTCTTGCATACGAGTATCTTGGGGATGATTTTGCTGCTGACAAGTAAGAGTCTGTTCAAAAACTCTATGAAAATGGAGTTGGCTCAAGGGCAAAAAGTTTTAGTTATTCGGAAAGAGTATATTAGCATTTTAAAAAAAAATCCTAAGGAGCCTAAAAATCGCCAAATTAGGATAAATCCCAAATGAACATTTTAAGGAGCCAGTGAAAAGTTCGAGTAACCAAATCGGAGAGAAATATAGCTAGCGCTGGTAACCCTGCTACTTATGTAGCAGCTGATGGGCAAATCCACAATTTATTTTCCGCTGCCTTTTCGCAGACGTTTCGCAAAACATTTGTGCGTTCCGAACCACCTGCCAAAGGCTTTTTACTTTATTTTCTCTCTATCTCATATTAAATTCCGTTTACAATATTTCCGAGAAATTTCTAACGACTGAAAGTACATATAAAAGTGCTTTGTATGAAAATGTTGCTATATTAAAATATCGAGTGTTGTGTTTCCATGAAGTGGTGATGAAATTGAAATTCCATAAAGTTCTGATTCGTTATAGTTACAGGTTTCTTGAAACACACATTTTGAATTACTTACCTTGGAAATTCTTCTCGGAACAATTTTGGATGAAACGTTCGGTGGTAGAATACGTAATTACAAATTTGGTTCAGAGAACATCCGAGTAGCTTTCCCCTTTCTTTATAAAAAAAAAAAACAGACCTTTGTTTGCAAATGGAAAGAATATATTTCTGCAGTAAACATCTCGTGCAACCAAATGTGTAAAACAAATAACGCAAAGGAACAATATGTATGAAATTGAGCATACACTTAAAAACAACATCAAACAGATTAGACTCCTCCAGAGACATGCCCGCCCCAAGGGTACTGGCATAAAGTCAATTTGCATAAATAAGCAAGAAATTTTGAAAACTTTAATTTGAAATTCGCAATAAAGCTGTTATGCTGCTGGGCATAAGAATGACAAAGGACAATAAGGACGATATCGCACAAAATTATGGCAGCAGGAGAGAAAGTATAGCGTCCTTAGAAAGCAATTGAGTGCCCACTTGGAGCAAGAGAAAAAAACGGAATAAACAAGAAAGCATTTCAATTGTTTGTATATCTACATCGTCCGTTAACGTTTATTATATTGAAGTGAAAGAAAAAAATTAGACTGGGATGTTAATTGGGTAAGCGATTCAAGGTACATTCATTTTGGGTAAGGATTCGGACAATTCTGAGTGGTTACACTTGAAAGGTTACCGCGCAGAAAACAATTGTTTAAAGTAAACTAATTTCTTTGTGATTCAAAGCTCCAATGTGATGGCCCAAACACCATCTTTTGAAAGGCCTCCTTAATACTTCAATATAAATGAACTGAAATCTATTGAGATGTTTCAAAGCATGGCAATAAATTCATTGGACCATACCATTAAACATTATTAGTTTCGACTCTAAATTTTTATAGTTCACAGTGGGCCTTACTATTAATCATTTTTAACCTTCACACTAAATATTTTTTAGGTCACAATATGCAATTTTGTGTGGAAAATTATGCCACTGTGAGCTCGAAAAATTTAGCCTGGACACTAAAAATGATTATTAGTATCGCGGAGTGGCTATAGTTTCTATAAAAATTGTGAGCTTCCGTAAATTTAAAGTCGAGACCAAATTTGGTTTTTGGTACGACGCATTACACATATTAATACGGCCCCAAAAACAGAATACTTCCCTGTCATAATATACCCGTATCTTAATGGAAGTTGACTTTTAATATTTATTTCCCCACAAACAATTTTGTATGTGGATTGACCCAAAGCGGTCGTATGTCGATGATTTTAGCCGAGGTTCAATGTATCACTGCTACTTTCAGGCAAAATATTTTTCAAAGCAGTGTGGGTTCTAGTGGTCAGTTGTACAAACGACGTTTGGTCTAGCAGAGGACTTCGATCTTTCAGTCAAGATGTTTACCGTTCAATACGTAAGACAGCTCTTCAACCAGGCTAGTTATTGTTCACGCGTACAACGCTCTTGGTGCTTAAATATGATTTTTGCGCTATACGTTCTGTTATGCTTGTGTTGGCAACGCATCGAAAAGTCTACTACAGTAGGCACCTGCAGCGGTACTAGAGAGCGCAAGACGGCCATCTTTACTCCGGCTACTTCGATTTTTTGTTGCTTCTTGACATTTCATTTTCGAGTAGCACGCTACCCTCACCACAAAGTGCTCCGGCGAAAGAGTTTAAAAATTAAGAACATTAGGAAAAAGAAGAAAATCTTTGTAAGTAAATATAATTATAATTAAAATAATTACACGAAATTTAAATTGTATGAATTAGCTATATTTGGAATAAAGGTTGTAACTTGGCCACGAGGTCAATCGTTTTTACGTCGTGGGAGCTAACAACTGTTACTTGCCGTCTGGTACCAAATCGTTCCAACAGCTTGGTTTAAATTATAATGGTTTGTTGGAAGCACTTACCATTATAACCTCGGACCACCTTTATTCCATTGAGGATTTTATGTGCTCTTTTATCTGATGCATATCGATACATGCGACTCAGTAGTTATCGTAGTTTTTCAAATTCAACCCCTTTTAAGAATAAAAACTAAAAAAACTGGGCAAACTTTTTAAGCTTAAAGCCCAGTACGCACCTTTACCGGAACGAAATTTTCCGGTGGTATTCAAACCTCCTGCGAAACGTCTTCGAAAAGGCAGTGGAAAATACTTTGTAGAGAGTTCCATCAGCTGCTACACAAGTACCAGTGTTACCAGCACTGGCTATTTATCACCGTTTTGGTTACTCGACAATTTCACTGATGTTTATTAGTTTAGGACGGACTTGACGTTACTGGTCAGAACACAAGAGAAAAATGCAAATGCATCTTTCCAATTCCAAAAGACTTTTAGGTCCCAAATGAAATCATCTGACCCAAAAAGAAGAAATTGTTCTAAGGTGTTTGTTAATGGCTTTTCAATGCTGATTGTTTATCGAACCGGTTGTACTGAATTGGGCCTCGTTAGAGAGTTGACTGTGAAATACCAACGAGTCTGCCTTAATATGTGCGTAACTTTTGCACTGACGAACACTGATTTTGATAATAAAGTCCTATAATTTGAACGTGCTGCTCAATTGTATAACTCGCCATGGTGATTTGACATCAGTGACTGAATAATTCTTCCTTGTAACTCTGTGAATGAAAAATGCACTTGTTCGAACATTGGTTTTTAGGCAAGTTGCACTAATTTTGACACTCCAACTGTTCCACTTCGGAACGACTCCAAAATTTGATCCATGATTCCTTCCGCTATTTCCTTGAGGAAGTCCCATTGCCGTTCTTGGGGGATGCATATTAGTAACCAGCAATCTTGCTTTCTGTACTCTTTAGAAGCCAAATAGAAGAAGGCCAAGAGTTCGTACGGGGAGTCCCACAACAAAGGGTGGAGAGGGGCTATTCCACCCAAAAATAACATTATTCCTTTTTCAGACACACATAGCTTCGAAAATGAAACGGGTGGCTAAAACAAAAACAAAAAATAATTTTTGCACACAGTTGGGAATGGGACTATCTATCGATAACCCCTAAACAAAACACAAGCGTGCCAAAAATCCGAATTGCAACATGCTCGCCGAATACAAAACATCCACCCCAACCGAAAACAACACAACAGTTTGTGAAATAGTTCACTTTACGCACACCTCAATCCCCAAATCTGCACAAAAGCCCACCTGGTTAGTATAGAGAAACAAAGCAAACATCGTGAAATAGCAATTAAACAGCGGTCTCTGAGCACTGTTATGTCCACATAGCAAAGCAGTCTTTTTGTCGTGGTAAAGAGGAGAACACGAACACACTTTCATTACTGAATTTGGTGTGAGCTACAAATTAGTCACATGTCCCGTAGTGACGTTGCTCGAATGCTAGACCAACTGGCGAAAATAAAACAAGAAAATATCGAATTTGTGTGATTGCCTCTCATCGAAAGTGTGAAATTAGAAAATCAACCTATTGCTGAGCCGTGTTCACGAGTCAGCAATATGAATGATCGCCTGACGTCTGCTTGCGGAGTGTTGCGCTTCCTAACTAAGCTCGTATCGCAGGGCACGGATTTGTTGGTGTAGAGTGTGAATGAATAATGAGTACCTACTGTCAAATTTCTCACAGCGTTTCTTTTTTTTTTGTTATTTAATTCCGATGCATGATTTCCGGGCGATGGAAAGTTAGTCGCCAATTTTATTTGGCTTCTAGAGAAGCTTTCAGCCAATCTTGCTAAATTCGACTGCGCCTTTTCTGTCTTCGGTCAAGAAAACAAAAAATTAAATAAATAAGCAGATCCTAGGGACCCTAGGTCTAGCTTTTCACAACCTGTCGTTTTGTGTTAGTTGTGGACAGTTTACGCCTCCAATTTCTTAAATTATTTACTTCTTTAAGTGTGGCCAATTTTTGATATGCGCCATTGATCTGTGCACTCCCGGTTAAACCACTCACCTAAGGTGTGAGAGAAATAAGTCGAAAGAAACTGATTGCAAACTTCTTTTTGAAGGTTTAACTCAGTTTTTCAGCTTCAATACGACTTGGAGGTTTAGGTAGTTTCCAAAACTTAATGTATCCTTTATTTGAATCTTTGTGTTAAGTAGCACATAAGTGGCTAGCATCTATAAGCGATTGAAGTTATTTCGATGGCAAAAAAGAGCTGTACGAAATTATGAACTCTCGAAAAAATAACATTTAGCAAAGCGGCCTGTATTAAGTCGCGTTTTCAGTCCTACTGTAAGCTTGCCTGTTACATAAATTCACTGAACCGGTGCTTCCAAAAAGAAATCTTAACAGACCCAGCGACAGCGTTTGTGTTTCAAACCGTATCAAATAGTTCAGTCCAATACCCCAACTGACAAACTGAATATCACACAACACTATTGACGTAATGGACCGCAGTTATCTGTCGTTGGAATTACCGGCTAGGGACATCCATTTTCTGCTAATGCATTCCCATCGGAAACAAACACTATAAAGCCGCACTATACGCAAATATCCATTTGCCTTCCATTCAATATGCAAATGGATACTTAGTTAACGTAGTTTTGGCTGCTCATTCGCAGATTTTAATTAATGACCCAGACTCGGTGATGTAATGATGCTACATCGAAATAACGAATTGCGCAGATTTAGCAAACTGCTCCCGCAAAACAATTAAACTGCTCACCCACCCGTTCGTCCACTCAAACCGCGTTAGGCCAATTTATTCCAACTAAAAGAGCATTTTCCGGTTCGGCTTTAAACCGATGGGTAATTTAAAAACTTATTTGGTAGATTACATTCCAGTCCAAAATAAATAGAATGTCTGTGTGCAGCGCAAAATGAATGAGCACCTTTAAGTCAGTCTTTGGGCGACGAATTCCAAGCATCCTGGCAAACCCCACCGAGTTTCTTGATAAATTGCTCGTAATGGTGCCAGCGCATTCATCCCCATTGGTCGCCCCCATTAACAATGAGTTACTGTCGTTCTCAATGACATTGTCCTTTCGTGCAGATTTACGATGGAGGCAGACCGAAACCCAAGTCAATCAGCTCATAGCCACTTGAGAAGGGTTGGAGTGCATAAATACATTCCTGACTTTATGTCTTTGGTTGGGGCGCATCCTGCTGGAGAAAGAGGAAATACGCGCTATAAGGGCACCACAAAACGAGTACAACCCTACGTCGGTCTTTTGTCATCCGCCCTTAATAATAACGGAGACATAACGTCTCTTCCGATAGCAAGGGAATTGTACGACCACGAGTCGGAAGAAGCAGGCGTCCTTCCACAGGAACTTCGGAAGCACTTAAACAAGAAATTCATTGTATCCTGCAGCAGCCGTTGTCATAGTCGTCTTTATCATTCCCATCATCGTGAAGAACATCCACAGGACACACATGGTGTGTATCGATTAAATAAGGAAATGGAAGTCGAATTTGATTGGATTAACATTTAATAAAGAAACAATACCGGCAGGAGTGCCATCAATTCAACGGCTTCCAGCTCCGATGTGCAAGATTATTTCAAAGTCTCACTTTCCTCCGGCAGCAGTTGTGGATGACCATTGGAAACCACTTCTACTGGGCAATTCGGCTTCCGGTTGTTGCAAAGAAAACTAAATAAAATGAATTATTTATTAGAAGGAAGTGATATCTGTCAAGGCAAAGCATGTGGTAGGCAATCACTTTCCATCAATTTTGGAATAAACGAAAAGTGAACTGCGGTATGGGGGCGTATACGTAACGTATTTCATGCCCAGTGCACATTTGACTCCTCTTCCAGCTATTGTTGGAGTATTGAATTTCAAGAGGAAAAAGTTGGAGGAATAAAGGACAAACAAACGGATGTAGATTCCTTTTTATCCAATCACTTGAGGTGTTCGGTGTACCTTTCTCTTTTTGTAAAATGGTAACGGCACTTCCTGAATCTTCCTTGCCTAGCTCAGCTGCATTAAATGCAATGTAAATTTACAAGAATCTACCCTGGTCAAGCTGGAGCGGGCTGTACGACTATCGAAAGTAAATTGGCGTTCATGTCTGAATAGGATATATTGAGGCGGATTTCGATCACCGGGTTTTTCGAAAATAAAATACACGGTCTCACATACCGCTGGCAAAATAATTGCTAGGAAAAAATAAATTCACAAAAAAAAGCCTGCACTCGAACTCACATGTGTACACCGAAAATATATTAAATTAATTAATTTAGATAGCCAATACCTTAGCGAAATTTAAAGGACTTCCCACATATTTTTGAATTTTATGTAGTCAGCAATTTTTTATCGCCTTCGCTGCGGAAATAAAATGAGGAGCAGTGTATCACAGTATTATGACAGTGAAAAAATAAAAGCTTGAGTTCAATTTCTCTTGTATATAAATGGGCTATAAGATATTTCAAATGAGAGCACAGTGGTTGTTTTCCATTATCAAAGAAGTTCCCATTCGAAATATGCCCACTAAGATTCAATTTTATACGCTAGGACTATATCCAGTTGAATTGACACCGTTCGTTCACTTACAGGTAGGTTTATAACTCTTCCAATAAAATTGCAAACCCAACTCTTTTCTATTAACATATTTTTTTTGTTGTCTCTTCCCAACACATAATCACATTTTTTGCTTAGCTACATAAACAAGTTCTATGTCTCGAACATACCTTCAGCAGAAGTTGAATTTGCCTCAAAATCCAAATAAAGTAAAGTTGAGCCGGTAGGCCATGAACACAGGTCATAAAGGCAGTCAAAAGCCGGTCCGTTTAACGCCTGGGGATATATATTGTTTTTACTTTGCATGTAGTAAGGGATAAAAAAAAGGATAAGATAACATATGGCACATGACACCGACAAAGTTAATTAAAATTAGCCCGTGAGAGTGTCAAGTGCAACTGAACCGCTAAAGGGTGTGTTATGCTGCAAGTGGTGTTGACGCTCCTTACTGCTTGCATACTGTATGACGGCACATGCTTACCATAAACCACAGTCATGGAAGAGTCAATTTGTTTCACCATGTTGCACTAGGGGGAAGCTTAGTAATAACTGAAAGGCCGTGAGAATGGTTGAAGGTCCTCGCAATTGAAAACAATTCAGTTGTCTGGCTGACTCTATTTGGTTGTTGTGTTTACTCGCAAAAGAAAATTTATGCATCATACATTTAATTTTTATATTTTCAGCTGACCCGCAGAAGGCCCTAAAAATATACATATAATACAACCACAACAACACAAATTATCTAAATTTGGCCCGTAATTTAGCTCTTTGGGGCATCATTAATCTCATAATAAAATTAAGCCCAAATTTTATTTTTTGGCCGAATTTAATTTATTTAAAAAAGTTGCACATATTGGTGTTATTTAATATTTTCCTAAATTTACCTAAAAATATACTCAAACATTTACTTCTTCTATGACACAGATTGTGAGGAATCCGCTTTTCGAGCAGCACAGTTTGTCAAATAACGCTAATTGTGGTCCCAGCAATCATGGATAAACCGACGTAAATGAATAAATATACAGAGGAAATGGTCGTCACTCTGGTTAAAACCAAATAGCGAAGAGGTTCTGTGTCATTTTACATACCGCGCCGTACTTACAACAAATTTATTCTAATCTCGACTGTAAATTTTCGGAAGCTCACAATTGCGAAATTTATATGGCTAATATAGCCACTGTGAACTACTAGAATTTAGAGTCGAAACTAAAAACATTTATTTATTATCCTTGCAATAAACACAATTATTTATTTTCCTTGCAATAAACACTGAAACCCATATAGGAGAATATGCCAGCTACGAAAAGGACAATATTTATTAAATGAATGTTTAGAATTGTCAATCAAAAGTCGTTTAGAAATTATTAGTAACTCAAATGGTTATGGGGGTATGTTTTTTAAAATGCGATTTCTTTAGCTATTCTCCATTTTTTTTTACTTTTATTTCTTGTTCAGTATTTTATTTTCTCATTTCTAACTAGGATGTCATACAAATATACAAACGTTTTCTAATTTTGAAGCCAACAAAGGTGTCTTGTGCAATAAAAAACGGAAACTTATTTTTGTAGGCATCATTAGAGACAGGAAGTTCTTAAAAATTCCAAATACAAAATATGACGTCCAAAGAAGCTTGAAAAAAGAAGAAGCTACCATCCTTTTAGATCAGTATAATATGATCGTCTTCCATTCAAAACTAGTTTTTGAAAAAACATAGGATATACGTAGAAATGCTTCTAAAAGGTTTTGCAGACCAGGAATGCTGTGACGACTACAATATTAAAGACACAATAAAACTAAAAGCGGAAGCAATTGCCGAAGACCGCGATAACTATAGGTGTCCTTGGTCTGAACAGCACGCAATTTGTATGATGGTTCTGTGTGGATTTCCATTTTTGAAAATAAAGAACAAGTTAAAAAAAAGTAATGGGGTTTCATTTATTTTATTTTCTGGGCTCTATTTTTGCGGAGGCTCTATTTTTGCTTACAGAAACTAATAATTTATTTAAAAAAAAAGGAAAGAGGCCGGAAACGGATACACATGTGATGTATTAAAAGTTATCTCTAAACAAAAAAAATATAACCTCTTTGTATTAAGACTCATTATGGCATCGCGTTCAAACAACGTATTCAAACTACTTATGCAATTCATAACGCTTCCGCAGACTCAGACATATCGCAGTCTTAAAACATATATTATGTATTTTTCATTTCCCTCATTCAGAGACAATTTCCGTGGGTCGCTCATGCTTCACAGCACGTAAATATCATGTGGTTTTCGATTGGGCTTCTTCAGATTGGTCTTAGATTTTTTGTGTCTAATCGAACATAAAAACGTCACTAGCTCTTTTTTGTGTTTATATTAGTGCGGTTCGAATATGTGTAGCTTTCGACAATTTTCTAAGCATTTTACATTCACTGCACAAATTTTTTATTAAAGCATTCTTAATTTGCGGCCAGATTGATTTCTTAAAATTTGTACATAAATAAATAACAAAAATAGAGCACCCCGATGAAATGCGTTTCTTTGCAGCTGAAAAATTTCACGAAAACGTAAACAAACTCCACTAGTTGTCAAATCTGAAGTGGTTAAATCTGAAGCAGATCTGAGAAAAAATCCAGATTCGCAAAAGTGCCCTAAAAAAAAAAAAGACTGTTTTTTTTTGTACCAAACGAACATAAAAATTGCTATGAGAGCAAAAAAGTGATCTGAGAGCGCCCAATCGAATACCACATCAGTGTGAACAATTCTCCATCAGTGGATACCACGTGCGATGCCAACTCGGCAGTATTATGCTTTTTGTGCATAATTCCGATGCCTAAGTCACTAAGGAATAATTTTGAGAAAAAATTAATAAATTTCTGTGAAGTGTTTTTAAAATCAATCCATAAAAATAAATTTAGCATTTTTTAAAATCTGGTACTTTGATCAAAGTCGCATCACTAATTTTCATTCAGAACTGTACGTCATGCATACGTAATTTTGATCGTATTCTCGTAAGAGGCTAAACTTTTAGTAAATACGCATAATATTGGGTTTAGGCATAAAAACTTCGATCCGGATTGGTATCACTGGATACCATGTATAAAGTCAGTTGCCACTAAAAATGGATTTACAGTGCAGTATCTACTTCATGAAAATACGTGATTAGGAGAGTGAAACAAAACATACTTCTTAATTTAAAAGATAAGAAATATTAAAATTTTATGTTGATATTCTTAAGATTAAGATTCAAACAGACCTTGCCCCTTTGTTCCGATACATCTACACCCTCTGAACTCTGAAATTAAAGTTCAATATTTGTTCGTCTACAAATAGATGTCCATAGTTAGTTACAAAGATAGAGTAGTTTTGGACCCGATAGGTGGCTCTGTTGTCTGAAACCACTTAACCGTTTTGACCGCATTTATATGGTTGAATGCAGCTTGAAAGATTGAATAGTTTTGAGCCCGGTATATGGCACTGTTGTAATATAAACATTTTCTTAATATTCTTTTAAATTAATTTTTGAAGTGAATGCTTCTGTGGACACGCTGGAGCTGGTTAGTGAATTGTTACGGAAATTGTGCCATGCAACTGAAGTGAATTTTCCCGAATTTCAATTCATAAAACTAAAAAACTTCAGTTTCAACAAGTAACTAAACTTTAGACTGTCAAACTCATAAGCTAGGTTCTAGACAGACACAAGAATGCTAAAGTAAATTAAATCTAAGTTGTAACCACATGAAAACAAAATGCAAACAAAAAATGTTGGATTGAATTGCGTTATGAAGACTTTTTAAACGAATGAATGCACTTATCTACTGCGCTGTAATCAAATTATAATATTATGTATATAGATTTGTTTTTTTTTTTTTTTTAATTAAATATAGGTAATCCAACTGCAACACAATTAAACTTAACGTTACATACCTATGAACATTTAAAGAGAAATGTTTTACTTCTGCTGTGTGGTCACAAGCTACTCTTATTTTTGTTATACACCGCTGCATACGTGAAATTCCTTTGTCATAAAATCACAACTATGAATGTGCTTTTGTTTTTTTTATTTCCTTTAAAGCGATATTCTCAATATTCACTTGATTGATCAACAACAATTGATATTCAACGACTTTCTGGTCTTTGGTTAGAAACAACATACATACGTGATTTTTTTTTAATACAAATTGATCAGTGATCACAAAGCTGCAAATGTTATGTTTTTGAATAAAAAATCTGTACCAAATACTATCAACATTTATTTAACTTTAAATGTTAACGCCTAGCAAAGAAGGCGGGGGTCCACTAGTCTACGTATAAAAATGATTTTAAACCTCCCTTCCTTTGAATTCGCGTACTAAACTTGCATCACGAACATACATCAGTGCAAGCTGGTAGGACGTATTCCTCAAAGCAAAACACTCCACCGACAGTGGAGTCTACTTGCTAGCGCCTAATGTATTCATTGCATTAAAATGTAAACAAACCAAAAGTTGTTATCTTTGCTTGTTTTCGTTCACTCTGCTATATTTACCCAATGGAGCACAAACCTATGAAAGCATAATAACAATCCGGCACAGTTAGCAATGTCTCTGTTATCCCTTTTCTAAACTGCCGGGCAAAGACGTTGGGTATATATCCTCAGGAAAACAACACATAAACTGCGAAGTGAAATCGGTTTCCGGCGAAGTGTAAATCTAAAATGTCTCCGAAAACGTATTTACCCCAGAATGTACCAGAATTTATATTCACAGCAGATACATGTTTAATCGATGCGAATAAAGGATAAATGTGCGGACTGTTGACCACCTCCATGAATAATGACAGGTCTGAGATGCACTTTGGTGTATGACAACATGGTCATGGTCTGTCGCCCCCTACTATGACCTTATCGATTCACCGAACATGATTTCATTTTCAATTCATTAAACCCACATTGCCCTCACAATGAATGGAATTAGTGTCAAGTGCACTGGAGACTAATTAATTTGCTTGCTTTTCGCCTTTCAAAGGCGGCTGACTAGGTATAAGTGGAACTTGTTGGACCGCTAACGCCTTCAATGAAACCTTCATCAGTTGCCAGCTGCCACAAGTTCAAACTTTCAACAGACCACTTAACGAACTTTGGAAGCAGGGAGAACTCTTTTCAGAAACTTTGGGTCCGAATATTCATCAAAACACTGTGTGCAGTATGAAAAGAGATTCTCATTTTTGCGGTTCGCAATTTGCACTTATGCGGACGTGGACTCATTAAAGAGGTCGCATTAAAGCACCACTTCAGATACACACGTACGCCGCTTCATCCTTTATGGAGGCTCTGCTTAAACGATATATACATGTAATGGTGGTTTCAATGAAATTCCCCGTTTTATCATTTTTATATTCGGATTTATTGTCGCCATTAATGTTACATGCCTGTTGGGAAAATGCGTTTCTTGCTTCTTCCTTTTTTTTGTTTCCTTTCAACTTTTCTCATTGCGGCTGGCATTTTTGCGAGCAGATTCTCTTCCCTTTCGGAAGTATTGTGTCTCCTGTTTGTGTGATTCATGTCCCCTTTACGAGTTGTTGCTTGGTTTTGTACAGTCACATTTTGTTTTCCGTTTCGTGTCCTCTTTTCATCTTTAGAATTGTTTACTTCGGGCCGTGGCGACATCCTCGGGCGTCAGGCGGTGTCAAGTGCTTTATGATGGCATTTTTCATTAAACTGTAGCTGTTGCCCGTTTTCTACCGTTGAATAGTCGTCATTCGCAATAGAATTGCAAGTGGGAAATTTGAAATCGATTGGTAAGGGTTTCTTACGCATTCATAATTTTTAAATGTTTTTCTTTTTGTCTTAAACTTTGAATATAACTCCAGTTGGTATTGGACCAAGTAACATCTCATTGCGTTGCTCCGAAATGAAGGAGATTTATTTCAGTGACATTTTTCGTAGTTTGTATATTGGCTGGTAAAAGTAAGGAATCGCATCATGCTTAACTATCAAACATACAATATGTATCAGGTCTCATGGGGATGTACTGCGCAATTTCTTCGCATCGTTGCCATAAGATGACAGTTGCCTTATTGAAGTTAAAATAAATTTATAATCTACAAAATAGACGATCCTTAATGTAACCTATAAAAAAATTATAGCAAGCTACCGCCTTTATGAAGAAGTATTTAAAGGAATTGTGGTATTATTACATTTTAGTCTCAGGAATAGCTGCAAGTAAACTTAACAATCTGCAATGATTGTTAAAAACAATAGAGGGTCATAAAAAAATAACTACATATCCTGATTGTTTGGGCGCATTCTATCGAAATTTTTATTTTTATCTTTTCAGCCTATGACAATCCGGGGAAGAATACGAATATAATGACACCTCACTCTTCGAAATCGGTCAAGCCGTTTAGGCTACAGGGCATCACATAGGAATGTACATAGAATACGCGTGAAACACATAACCTGTGTCCAGTCGGGTAAAAACTGTGTCCCAACACTTGTCCTATCACTCATTTGATTTGTGTAAAAGACAACTCCGTAAGGCTATTTCCCTTGCAATTCGGGACTTATATGGTAGGCCCGCCATAAATTCAATATTGCAAGATCAGCGTCTTCAAAGTTGAAACACCTATTTAGAGAAAAGAGGAACTTGAACCCAAATCAACACAGCTGGAATATGAAGGGTCTTTCATTAAAGACTTGAAAGCTTATTTTTAAAATTAGATGCCAACAGTAGTTGGTATCTAAAAATAATGTATTGGCTGGAATTACTATCAAAACATTTATGAATGGAATTCTACTTCGTACAGCGGTCGATACATTGAATCCAATTTTCGATGACTCGGCCGCACTTTTCGAACGATACAGCCGCTATTTCTCGTTCAATATTGGGTCAATTGACCAATGACTTAATGTAGCTCCATAAAAAAAAGTCTAGAGGCGTTATATTACACGATCTCGGCGGCCAATACGCGGGGCTGTTTCTCCAGATAACACATTCACCGAACTGAGACTTCACCCACCGCTGTGTGGCTTGTGGCACCGTCTTGTTAGAACCACATGTCACTGATGTCCAGTTCATGCAATTATTTGCTCAAATAAATAACGCTCCAATATGTCTCTGTGGCGAATACCATTTACCGTTAAGTGACGGTTATGCCCAATGACGCCACCGGCATAAAAACCGCACCAAACAGTGAATTTTTGCGGATCAAGTGCTGTTTCATAAAGCACGTGAGGTTCTCACCTGTCCAGTAATGTATATTTTGAATTTTAATTATTTGTAAACGTTGTTCCTTCATGTACCTACTTCACCGTGATGAAAATGTTGATTTTACAGAAAATTTTGAGACTGACATTTCAGTAATCGGTTAAGGGTGCATTTACACTGAGAGTTTGAAGTTGTCAAGTCGCTAATGAGAGACCCTTTACTTTACTTGCACTGGTAAAGCAAAATCTTTTAAATGTCTGATAAATACGAAGAATTTGATACATTTATTAGTTGATTGATCTAGCGATCGAAATTTTTTTTGATGAATCCGACTATAAGGAAGAGTTTGTACCGACTGAACTAAAGTGTTTTCCAATAAGAGGTGTTATTTTGGTATTTAAAAGAAAAATGCCATTTTTTGAGATAAATGATCGGATGTTTATTTCATAATAAAGAGGAAGCTATGCCGTTAATAATGAAAAACAACATCGGCCAAATGGCCACCACGAGCACGCATACAGGACGATATCTTTTATTATAAAATTTTCCATAACCAAATCGCAAAGTGGCTGCCCTATGTCCTCGATAGCCTCACGAATTTTATCTTTGAGGTCTTGAATCGACTCTGGGTGTTGGCGTGGACCTTATCTTTCACGTGGCACCAAAGGAAGAAGTCGCAAGGTGTTAAATCACAAGATCTCGGTGGCCAATTGTGATCATCTCCTCTAGAGATAACACGGTCCGGAAACTTTTCCCGTAAAAGATCAATGGTTTCGTTTCTTGTGTTTTTCATCATTTTTCATAATTTCAATGCATTGTTGAAGCGTGTTTCGTTCCATTTTTAGTAATGGCGTAGTTTCTACTTGTCAAATGTCAAAGAATAAAAGCTTCAAAAATGACAGCTACCGAAAAAGCGGGTCATTCACAATAACACCTCTTATTGGAAAACCCTTTACAAGAAAGATAACATTTAAATTCGCTGGAAATGGAGACGTTCGTTCGGATACTTATAGTTCAAGTAAAACCTCAACTAAATTTGTTTGGACTAGGTATACGAACGCGTTGATTGAGGAACTTGAATTGTTTTTGTATTCTCGAGGTCAGCGTTACCGTTGGTCGAAATTTGCTTTTTTATTCCTATTTTCATTTTATTTCCAAACAAATACGCTTTAAATGTAAAACGGTTGTCTGTCAAAACACTTTGAAATCATCTGTCAATTGTCAGTTGACTGACAGTTTTTCCATTTTTAACCACAAGAAATTTGTTGATTAAAAACTAAAAAGGTAATGTCTTGCTCTCTCGAAGTTGATCTCTTTTATGATTTTTTCAAGTTAATGAAAGAATGAATACAAGTTCTTAGGAGTTAGCAAAAATTCTTTATATTTTAGAAACAAACTTTATGCGCCTTATTTAGGCCAATAAAAAGTGAAACACATCAAGTCAGCCAGCTGTCACACTTACTACACTAGATACTTAAACGTATACCCAACTTCAAATTAGACTCAAAATAATCGCTGTCATCGGGATTTTTGACATAGTCAAAAGCAAAATACGCGCATATAATGAACAATCAATATGAGTGTGACATACACCCTGTAACCAGGAATGACAGTGCTACCAACAGCAACACAATGACAGCTGTTTTGACAGTTCTTGTTTTCTGACGACCGACCTCGACGAAGCACCACGCGCTGATCTAACCTCTTGCTCGTTTTTCTTAACCTAGATAAAATTACACACATATAAATTTTTTAAAACTTAATTGAATTAAAACAAAATAAACTATCGAAAATTATAACGTGGATTAAAAGGAGAGGCTTTCATTAGAACATAAAAACGAGTATGATGAATTAGGACATTCAGCATTTTTATAAATGATTCGTACAATTTTCGTATGACACAATTATTTATTATTATTATTATTTATTAACCAAATAAACATAAATGCAGAGGTTAATCTTTAACAAATTAACAGCACTAGCTCCAAGGCTTACGGCTGGAGTCATATGATAAAAATAAAAAAGTTCTCTTTTCCCGTTTTCGGATATAATTTTCACATAGTTTTATTTTATAAACGGAATTGTATTAATATTATGTATGCATATGGGAGAACAACTATAAATATACAAATGTCTCTGGAGGCAACAGCAACTGACTTCTATCGAAAATTCACTGTCAACTTCAGGCGTTTTGCAGCTGACATTTCTGCTACGGGTTCATTTACAAATTTGCAAACTGAATGGTGGCTTCTCACAACACGCGGTTAGTTAACGATTGCTATTTTGGTTATGATTCTAGTAATGTTTCAATAATTTTAATTTCATTATTGCAACTATAAAATAGTTATCATTGTCATTGATATGAGCAGAGGTTCTAATTTTATAATGAAGATGAAGGGTCATTGAAAGCCACTATAAATTGCCAATGTTCAATACATTGCTCTGGATATTCCACTGACAGTTTAACAGCGTCGGGTGCCAAAATAAAATATCCAAGTTCGAAAAAAAACAAAAAAAAAACAAAACATTCATGAAAAAGAAGCTGTGAATTTACAACAACTGGATTTACAACATTGGCTTATTTTTTTTTACGGCAACGAATTTCCTCAAATTTTTTATTTGGCTTGACTAATTTTAATTTTTGTTCTGTTTTGTATGTCGATTATAAAGGAGAACGTATTTTAAAAATAAACAATATATTAAAGAAGGGTCTACATTAATCCTAATTCCTCTTCAACTGCATTTTCTTCTACAGGGGGTTCCCCGTCTACCCCAAACACACGCTTTTTTACCCAGGAAACTAGGTCCCAGAGTGCGCTAATTACTATTCAAATTAGCAGCACACCAATTTGGGTTTTGCCTAGATCCCGTTGCCATTGTTAATTAGAATACAATGGAAACGAACGAAATATGCTGCTAATTGACGTAATGTCAGTCGTTATTTGGAAAAAAAAAATGTGCGCCAATCTATTGGCAAAACCCTGGAACTCGATTTTCTAGGAAGCTGTGCCAATTACATTTGTCTTTACGTCACCACCAGGGACTGGTCACGTTATCGTCTGTAATTGAAGCTCATCAGGACTTTTAGTAGAATTGGATGGTGGGTGCCTTTAGTGCGACTACCCAGTACTAGCTATTCTTCTAGGGGGAGTATGAACCGGACTTGGTAATTCCAAGGAATTTACTTTGCCTCAGGGGGCATGTTGATTGCCAGTCAACACCCAACACGCGTCCAATTTGAAAAAAAAATATTCTTTCATCATGGACACATAGCACGACAACAATAGATAGACTTTTCCGCGAAAAGCTGGACATCGATTGCGATTTGCGATAGCCATGATCATGAGTTACCAAAACCCGAAAATTGAATTAGTTTAGAAGGTGCTCTTAAAAAAGATTTTTAGTTTTATTCTCTACGCTAATGGAAAATAATACAATTTCATGACCACCAAAAAGAGGAGGTTTCTCAAGACTGCTTTATACTGGTAACACAATAAGTAATGAACTCGCGAGGTGGGGAAATACAAAATGAAACGCTTCAGACACGGGACTTTATTTCTCTCGGGGATTCAACGTGGAACTCCTTTCTCGGTAGTCCAACATTCTAACCGGTGCAACAAATAGAGTGAGTGGCAATGAAAATAATAGAAATGGAAAAAAGTTATCGTAAAACAGATTTATATTTACCGACTAATCACAGTTCGAAGGCTGGGATGGGCACTCATCCACATACAGCAGTGTCTTTTTTGTATAAACTTCACGTAACCAAGCCTCTATGCAAATATGTTTTTTTTTGTCAGCGGAAATGTCAAAGAGACCTTACATAATCGAAATCGATCTACCGGCCACTAATTAGCCTCAAAACGGCCAGTACTAGTAAAATATCAAACGGGCTTACCCGTGCCATAAATTTCCACCTACACCACTCCTTAGCCATTTTATTCCATCAGATGGCATGCATTCGGTTGAAACAATTTCCAACTAAATGCTGGGGCTACCCGTTTTACGGGATAAATCCCCACGATACTTAAACGCGTACATCCGACAGGAAACATTTCGCTTTATATTTTCATTAAGTACGCTCGGTTTTTGGAGCAGCTAAACAATCCACAGACTCGTTAATAATCAGGATTAAGTGGATTCGCTTTGCAGTGTAATTTATTCATATTTTTCGGGGCAAGTAAACGGAACGGACACAGAGACACGGATGCGGTAGACGGGTATAGTGTGGTAGTGGGTGGGACAAGCTATTCTAAATGCAATCGCACAAAGGAAACGGAGTTAGAACAACAATTTGCCAGATCGGACAGAGTGGACGCTGCGAAATGACCTGGTCATAAACTCTTGCAATGCTATTCTTTTTTTTTATTAGTTGTGTGGAAAGGCGAAAGCTTCATGACCGAACGAGCATTGGTCAGAAACTCTGGTGCTAAACGTGAACGGATGTTGCATGACTTTGGTCGTTTAACTGGTGGGAATCTGACGACACTGCAACAACTGTAAATTATAGCTATTATCCATTCGTTGTGTTTTGGAGAGTTTTCAAACAGCATTCACACGGAATATATAAATGTATGCTGAAGCCAGAATGTCGACGTGAAATGGCCATCCTGGCTGTTACAAAGAAAAAGGTCATGGTCAACCCGCACCACATGACATCAAATGAGTGTGGTATGATGCTCACAGTCGCCACTTGTAACCATTTTATCAATTTATTTCTGAAAAGGGATATTAAATGTGGCCATTCGTAGCATCAATTCTATATTGATTGTCAACGCTTGGCATTTGTGTCTGTAGAACGGTGAAATGAAATAAATGAGCTGGCAATAATTTCCAGTGTGTCATGGTCAAAACCTCGGTACTGCGTAGTTGTCGGAGTTTATTTAAGTCTGCTGAATGTGTTTAAGTCAGCAGAAAATCGATTACTTTGGAGTGCTTAATTAAAAAATATAGTTTACAACAAAACAGTGCTGGTTCTCAGTAGCAAGTCTGCTACATACCTGAGCACGGGATTACAAGTTCTTATATGTTGGTGCAGTGGCTTAGCGGTTAGTGTGTTGGACCACTAAGCGAGGGGTCCCAGGTTCGAATCCCGAGAAAACCCAAAATTCCAACTTAAGGTTTTTTTCACTGAGCCACGTCTGAACGCGAACGTCTGTCAAACATCCGCGAGTATAACTGTCATGAAAGAGCTTCTCAATTGGCCGTTTGGACTCGGCATAAAATTGTAGATCCCTTCCATTCGTCCCAAAAAAAACTCACACAAGACGAATGGTTGTGAGAAGCTAGGAGTAGAGTCCCTACGGACTTGTTGCGCCAGTTATTCATAATTATTATTCATTTATATCCCCGGACAGTGATGCCAAATCACCCATAATTAGCCGTTTAGATTTACTTCCGATGCTTGAGGCATTGAGGAATAATTTTGAAAAGAAGAGACATAAATTATTGTGATTGTTTTTAGAATCAATCCACACAAAAAAAAAGTCTATATAGTCTTATTCACAACTGTCGGACAGGCTTATTTTTCAATTCTCAACAGACCCCTCTTTCCCAGTGGGCAGTTTGGGCAAGTGCCCAGGGCCCCGCGATCGATAGGGGCCCCCCTCAGATCAAATACAAAGTCCCTAGTTCCTGTCAGATCACCAAACGATAACCAATATTTATTACCAAAAAACTTACATAATTCGAAGAAATCGACCCTAATTTACTGACTACAATACCAACTTACTAGTCGCCCAAAAGTTAGGCTTTCTGCCAAAGAAAGAAACCCAGAATCTGACTACAAGGACCTATCTCAAAGAACAAAACGCAGGAGTTCTCGCCAGAATTTTTTTGATGGCTCTGCGCCTTCAGTCCAACTGAATGGAAGAGAGAAATTTAAAATAGAAACCTTTCTTCCCATAATTGATACCCCCAGCGTTCATTTAAAACAGCGATTAAGTTCGTTTACGAATATCAGTAAACGTTTTGATTTATTTTTTCGCTTGAAAACTCTGAATTCTGAAGAGTTGAGCAAAGAATTTGCTGAATTTTATTATGAAGATGTTAATGAGAAAGAGTTAGAAATAGAATGTTTGCATTTAACAGAATACTTGAAAATTTTTGACAATGAAAATAAGGATTGTATATTAAAAATATATCAACTTTTGAAAGAAAACAAAATTGAAGACACATTTCCAAATGTAGAAATCGTATTGAGAATCTTTTTAAGCATGATGGTAACTGCAGTGGGGAACGCTCCTTCTCCAAACTAAAAAGAATTAAAACCGAATTGAGAAGTACAATGCTTCAAGAGAGACTAACCAGTTTGTCGCTGATGTCGATAGAATCTGATGTGCTAAAAAGCAAAGATTTTGAAGAAGTGATCAACGATTTTGTCCATCTGAAATCTAGAAGGGTTCCTCTGCAAATAACATAGATTTTTAAGCACTAACCTGTAAATGCTAAAAGAGTTACTTTTGTGGACAATATTACATTTAGCTATTCGTTTCATGTTATTGTTAATAAAAATAAATATTTAACCTTGTTTTCTTTGTCTATTCTAACAAAATAGTGTTCTGTCAAAGTCATGGGGGCCCCATTCTCCTAATATGCCCAGGGCCTCCAATAGGTTAAGGACGGTCCTGATTCTCAATTTGACAAACAAAATTATATACAAAAAAGTTAAGAAAAAGAAAACTCTGTTAGCAAAAAAGTTTTAATTACAAATCGATCGCCCAACATTTTGTTAACAAATTTGAATCACCTTGTTCGATAGGTTCGTTGTACTACCATTGTAAAATATCTAATTTGTATCGTATTCACCAAAAGGCTAAACTTTGGGTTTAGGCATAAAAACTTCGAAACGGGTTGGCATCACTGTCTCCGGCAAAAATAAAAACATGCCATTTCAAGAGTATAGAATTTGAAAGGCCTCTTTTTGTGCGCCAGAAATAAAATTCAACAAGAGGGATTTAGTTAGAATTTCATTTCTTGAAAAATGGTACAAGATTTTGGAGATATACACATACACATACGCCGTCGAGTCTTCGCGCTTCTCTCCGAAGAGCAGATATTTGAACACTGATTTTAATCGAAAAAGGCGAAGATGAACTAAAAAATTAGACACTAAGATATAAGTCGACAGAAGAGATAGTATTTGAAAGTTGTCCACTTCTCTAAATAAAAATGTACTTTCTAAGAACCTATTGTCCTAGGTGTGAAATTATCCAGTTAGCAACTGCTCGGTCTATACTATGGGCGTGTTTTTTTAGCAAAGTAAAGTACGATTGTCTCTACTCGCTACTTCGAGGACTCACACTAGGTATTCATTGCCAGCGATAACCACTTAGGAGTAAATGTTCATTTCTAAACACCAGGGGAGAACATTTTATGTCGCCACCCTTGCATAATTTGGATCTGTTCACAGAGTATCTCTATTTAGAGTACTTGATTGGTGGAATTGCATAAGGAAGTGGATAAGTAAACCAAATTTCAAACTAACAACAACTGAAAGGGATACTAATAAAATACAGAATCCGCGATACTAATAATCAATGTTAGTGTCCAGGTAAATTTGCTTATATTTTAAATACAAAATTGCATACTGTGACCTACAAAATATTTAATTTAAAGGCTAAAAATTCTGACAACTGATTTGAGCTCATATATATTCGCCAGTATTCCAGAATGCATTACGTTTTATGGATTTTTTTCTCCCTCGGACAATTTACGCAGATTTGCCTGCTCAAACTTTTATTCGCTCACAAAAGTGGAAACCATAACCAAAAGTAATCGAAAACTGCAGAATGCCAAAGGACAATGTTCATATAAAATTTCTCAAATTGAAAGGCAAACTAGCTGGTGGCTGCCCATGGGGATAATGGGTCAGCATATCGAATTTCGCTCGCGAAGACGCTGCCAACTAAACGCTGAAAACTTGACTTTTGGTCTTCGAACTATTCCTCCCGCAGTTTTAGGGGAAAACTTTCGGGCGGAAACTTTGAAAATCTGTCCTTCAGCTATATGTGTGTGCAACTTAACCTAATAGGATTCCCATTGAGATTCCGTGAGAGATAAAATGTTTGCCATTGTTCTTGGTCTCTTGATTGAAATGTTGTTCTCAAGCATCGTATTGGATTACAAGTGGCCTTGGGTTGGCGGTAGACCCTCACGCCGAAGCTATGTTACAGAGTGCGTGAGAATCGATTTTTGTTTTTTTTCGGACATACCAATTCAACTAAATCCAACAGCTGAATTATAGATTTTCCGATGATGCATCATTATCAAACAAATGAGGTATTCTCTCCAACGGTTCGATTACAGCTGAAATGGCCAAACAATTCGTTTGACGGACTGTGCGTATATATTATCTATTTACAAGGGATCAACATCAAGATGACGACATCTGCCGCAGAACAACATACTCGTAATAAAGAAATCAATAATCGCAAATTACATGAGAGGAGAACATGTCCCGGGACACACACAATTTCGCTGATCACACATGCCTGCTGCTTAGTGGAAGTGGTGCTTCAGTGTAAGTCCTTTGATGTGCTCGTGTGTTGTCTTTCGGTATATTGGAAATGTTCAGCAGAAAGCTTTTCCACATCCACTAGCTATACACGGCAACGAAACAGCTTGCGAAAATCGACGGTTATAGGAAGTAAAAAATCAAGTATGAAAATTTGATGTTAGGTATAGGAGTGAGATTTCCAGTACCGTACGTCGGTCTTACTTGTCTGCTTTTTATCTATTCATATAAGTAGGGGTGGCATTAAGAACAGCTTGCATTAGCTGAAGACAAGGATGTAGTGTTAGGCACAAGGACGTCATTAGGGAAAATGATATCATCCTCCCATGGGTATGCTACAGTCATAATTGGGGACTAATAGGCTAAAAAGCCGGAGCTGGTTAGCAGGATTAGGTCAGTGGGCGAAGTAATATTGGAGACTTCTTGTTGCTTTGTCAAAACCTCCAGTTGTTAAAGTAATGTCGAAATCTTTTTAAACAAGGATTTTGTTAATCATGTTTTGTTGCAGTTGCATCTGTTTTGTTACATGGAGAAAAGACTTTCAATTGCATCACGAATAATAATTAATAATTGATAATTTGAGTCCCTCTCTTTAGACTACATCACGTAGCGATATTTCCATCTTGATTGAAACTATAAAAGCAAATAAAATCCCGCTTGCTGGGTACCACTTGCAGTATTAGAGAGCGAGCGGAGAACAATATGAAAGCCAACAACAAGCAGAAGTATTACGAAAGCTTTGTCCAGAATTTAACAGAAGCCGAACCAACAAACTTATATAGTTTGACAAGTCATTGCTGTCTAAGCAGATAGGGGCTTTAACAGATCATAACTTCACTCTTACGAGTGTGTGTCAGTTGAGGAACACAACGCTTTCTGATGTCTCACTGTCTGATCTTTACAGGTTCATGAGGACATCGGAATGGCCGGACAACGTCTGGTACCCACAGGAAGAAAAGGCATGAAGACATGAATTTTACGTGAAGTTATTTCCTACTTAAAGTGAGCAATAACTTCTCTTTGAAATAATTTCTCTAAGCATGCGACCACATATGCAAGCCCATAATTCATAAACAGTGGAAATTTATGCTGGCTTTTACTGTTTAGGGTTGGGATTGGGTGCGAGGTTAAGTGTATGCAAAGTTGTTAAAACTAAAGTGTACTAAAATCCATCAAGTTGTAGGTGGGAAATAATATCACACAATTGGTGGTAATATAATTACCCACTTTACTTACTTACTTAACGGGCTCCCGACCCTTGAAGAGTCCCTGCCTGAGACACTGTAGCCTTCCATCGTCTTCGATCCCGGGCACGTTGCTTCCAGTTATCCAGACCAAGAGCTCTGGCATCCGCGATGGCTTGGTCTTTCAAACGGAGGTTCGGTCTTCCTTGTAGTCTCGAACCTGGCGGCTGAGATTCCCAGATCCTCTTAGCTGGAGCATTATTGTCCATTCGCTCGATGTGGCCAAGCCAATGTAGTCGACGTATTTTGGCCTTTTAGACTACATCCACATATTGGTACAGCTCATAGAGTTCGCGGTTGTATCTTCTCCTCCATTCGCCCTCCTCGCACCCAGGACCAAAAATCCGCCGAAGAATTCTTCTTTCGAAGGAGCCCAGTATCAGCTCTTCCTTCTTGTTTATCGTCCAGCACTCGGCGCCATAAAGTAGAACTGGCAGGATAAGCGTTCTGTATAGCATACATTTCGTCCTTCGAGTTATGAGTTTTGAACCCAGTTGTTTTGCCAAACCGAAGTAGCAGCGGTTTCCTTGGCTAATTCTTCACCGGATCTCCACTTTGTCATTTGTGGAGTTCAAGTTTACTCCGAGGTAGATAAACTCCTTAACTACCTCGAAATTGTTGCTATAAATAGTCACGTTCTTTCCTAGGCGCTGGACAGATGCTTGTTTGTTTGTTGATAGCATGTACTTAGTCTTGTCCTCATTTACTTCAAGACCAACGAATTTCGCCTGTTCTTCAATCGCCGTAAAAGCCTCTATCACGGCACGCTGGGAGCGACCGATGATGTCCATATCGTCTGCATACCCCAGTAGCTGGACGGATCTGTTGTAGATAGTGCCTTCCGTGTTGGCACCTGCCCTGCGCACTATCTGTTCCAGTACGAGGTTGAAGAAGTCGCATGATAGCGCGCCCCCTTACCGAAATCCGGTGCATGTTTGGAATAGTTCAGACGAGCTACTTCCAAATTGCACGTTGCATCGCGTGTTTTCGAGTGTCACGCGACACAACTGAATCAGTTTTGCCGGGATTCCGAATTCGGCCATCGCCATATAGAGCTCCTGACGATCATACGCGGCTTTGAATTTTAATTTTGGTGGGGGCGAAAGTCGATGAATAGGTGGTGTGTCTCGACCTGAAATTCGTTGGTCTTTTCCAGGTTTTGCCTCAGTGTGAAAATTTGGTTGATAGTCCATATACTTTCCCACTTTAGGTGGCAAATAACTTCACATAAAAAAAGTGAAATTATTTCCCACTCAAGGTGAAATTGTTTCCCATGTGAAATTATTACGCTTGAAGTTGTTTCCCTGCACCCATGAAGACAATAGATGCAACACCAATGGTAAGCCCCCGCAAAGAGGGCATCACAATGGGTCCACGACGACCTAAGTAGGTTTCATCCTAACCTAACCTTACCTAGAAACGAAATTGTAACCATCTGTATCAATTGGATTCCTGCGGTCAATATCCCAAAACGACAATCTCTTTTAAAATCTGATCTTACAGTCCTTCTGTCTAGAACGGGAACGATTTTTGTCTTTCCAGTATTCTTCAGTTGGTTAACATGTCCAGTCTTCTTGATTCATTTGGTGGGCCTGTCGCGCCAACTCTTATTTTTAAAACTCATTCGGAAGATCGAGCCATGTTTTTTTTTACAAGACCAAAGGATTTGCTGCTTAATACTGCACTTACATCATCACGCACGCGCATTTTTGCACAAGACGGGACAGAGAGAGATCCGTTTGTCCGCAGTCAATGCTAATAAAGGCGTAAGAATAAGATCACAAATCGGACGCCCAACGTGTAATGGATGTTCTACTCATAAGTATAGATACGTAAAGCGGAAACAAACACAAGTTCCGGCGAACAACATTTCTGCAATCACTTGAAAACGTTTCCATTTCTGAATCAGAAAATGTGAAATGAGAGCGGTAATTAGTTTCAATAAATTTAAACCAAAAATTTATCAGTCTTTCGACATAAATAATTCACTTCCGGAAGCCATTTTGTTTTTTAGGAAAGCGACATTTCGTAAGCCATCGCTATAAACATATCAACATGCGTAGCTTTCCCCCAATTCCTAGCACGTAAACAAAATGGCCGACCAAAAAACGTGTCACGTTTTTATGCGTGTTAGGTTATATCGTCCCTTTCAGTCACATGGCTATTTAGTATTTAGCATCCCTTTAATCTTCCGTATTAGGAATGTGTGATCGTATAAATGCGGCATTAAACTCTACCCAGTTGATGTATTTGGTAAACACAAAGCCCGGGTAGACCTATTTGAAAAACAGGTTAAAAACCAACTCTAAGTTGTGTCCTCGATTATATTAATGCAAGTGAATGTCAAAACTCATACTCTACTACCCTCCTTAAAGGCTCTGACAAATCTACCGATGAGACTATTCACGTTCGTTCTGAAAGACACTGTAACCTCCCTCCACTTACTGTGACTGACAAAGATATATGAAAACGCCACCCCCTGTGCTTCGATTTATTACTGCCTTCATAATCAACCAGGGTAATTGTGTTAGTACACGTAACTATGCTGCTCAATGGAATTTAACTAATTCCAGCAATGAATTTACCCACAATAATTGAGCTTACAATCAAAATTTCTCTACACAAAATTATTGACTCAGAACCAATAAAAACTGGTATTCGACTGGGGTGTCATGGACGTCATAAGTGCACAAAGATATAGTTAAATTTCTCTGAGGTTTGTGAAAGCTTTACGAAGTGTTTTGATATATTAGTGGTCGAGTTTGGCTAGCATTCAATAAATTTACCATATGAATGGACCTGCAAAACAAGTTGGCCAATTCTTTCGAACCATTTGATCGTTGCTGCTCTGTAAGTTTTCTGTTTCTGGGCAAAGACCAAATAAAACATCACCGCATAAAGTGAAGGGCGGTAGTGGCGTACGGACAACACTTTGACTGACCATCTCGGTGGCCATCTAAATTTGCATATCCTTTATCCGGTCGACTGCACTTGAACATTGAAATAATAGGGGCGATTTGCATTCTCTTCTTCTACCTATGGAGGGAGTATGGGAGTAATTTATAGGTAAGCGAATTATGTGGGTGGATGTGTTACATTAGTTGACCACTAGCAACGTTGATGGCAGCGGTCGGGTAAGAGGATTCGTTGTCAAGGTATTAATCATACTAAAAGCTAACTCAGCCATGAAATGACTTTCAACTTTAATTCTCCACTGAAGGAAATCCATGCAGACAAATTGGCATACTCTGAGGCAGCGTCATGTCCTCGAAGAGTCATACCCTATGAAGTTTTACCACAGTCGATTTCATGTCAATGACCTGTTAATTGCATCAACTACGAGTATGTACATCAGGTGCCTTCATATCAGGACCCAAAGACTAAGACAACCCGGAAGATGGTTTCTCAAATGTGCACCCCAATGTGTGCTTTATCTTTGTTGTTTAAGGGAGGTCGTCATAGTTTTAATAAGCCAGTTGGTACCAATTGAATGAAGTATTATCACGAACCCTGTTAGTGTCCACTTTGTATATTTTCTTCATCGCTTTTTTTAATCTGCAATCCTTATTCAACTTACGGGAGCAGCTTATCAACAATCGCCGTCAAATTTGTGTATTTATTGCTATTGCAAAACTTCATGAAGACTGGTAAAACCTGTGCACGTAGATACGTTTGTAGAGAACAACTCCTTATGCGGGGTAATTAATAACAGCAAAACTATAAATCGCCCAATAACCTGTCATAATCAAGAGAAATTGCTTTGAATTAATATAAATGAAGTGACGAGAGAAAACCGTTCAGTTCCAGGGTTTGGACAGGACTCGTGTATTGCTGCCGAATAAATTAACCTAATTAGTGGCAGTTAAATTATTGATTTATTGGCGGAAAATTACGAAGCGCCTTACTTAACATGCCAATTAAGGACATGGGAAATTAAATGGTGGCTTGTGCCCTGCTATGAGCTTCAAAGTTTAGGTAGACGTTGACTTAAACGCTAAGGGCTTTGGTTATTAATAAGAAAACGTTCGATTATGGTTCCTTAATGAGACAATGAGCTAATTGAAATGGTTACATTCCTTGCTTCGCATGTATGTGTTTTTGTTCTATAGCTATTTATTTTATTGTATTCGCAAATGGTACGGTTATTATTGAAGTGGCTATCTTCAAAAGTCATTTACTGGGTGGCTTGTGTTTCTACATAGATCTAAGATAAAGTGTTTGCATTTACAGATTGATACTTCAGTTTGAGCTTCCTATGAAGCTTAAGAGACTCGTTGGGCCTTACTAATAATCATTGTTAACCTCCACACTAAATATTTGAAGGTCACTGCTAATTCGTATGGAAAATTTCGCTATTTTGAGTTCGAAACATTTAGCCTGGACACTAAAGCTGATTATCAATATCGCGAGTTATGTCTGTGTTCCATAAATCTGATAGATACTGTAGAATGCTCCCAGAGGCATTTTTCGTTATGGGAGTGAGCCTGAGAGGGGCAAGTTGAGAAAAAGTGGCGGGTGGTCTCCCCCTCATCACCTTGGTTCAGATAACTTCTACCAAAAGCGTTTGAAAATACCATACGTGCATACTTGGAGGGCACTTATTGCAGTGCAGACCGTTTTAAATCCAGTTTGGGCCACATCTTCTTTTTCGGTAGACATGAATCTAAAAATCATATTTAGTGTCCAAGCTAGATTTTACGAACTCACAATGTCGAAATTTTCCATTGTCCATTGTGACCTACAAAATATTTAGTGTGAAGGTTAAAACTGATTATTAGTAAGGCTCTTTGGGTCACTTGTCTACCTGCGGTTTTTTTTATTCAATTGGATACAATTTTAAACACGGTTGATATGAAAAGCTATTCTCTTCTTTTTTGTCAAGTATTGAGGTCGTCTGAAACTAATTTTATTGTGAAGCCGTATTTTTTCAGGCCCAAACCAGTAACCAATGTTACGATGAACCATCCAACCATCGCCGTAGTAAAATTACAACCAGTATTAACGACACGGATTTCATAAGCATTTAAAAATGCTGTCCACTGGATGTTTAATTCTTTGTTTAACTTTCTGTAATACGTATAGTAAGAGAAAGATACAAAATGTCGAGATCGAGGCATTAGTCAATTCTGATATTACGTCTGTCTGTCTGTCCGCATGCTCCTGAAGCCTACAGCCAAAACGGTTGCCCGGAGTTCGGAGTCATTTTTTTCTGCAAGGTGACCTCAATATTAAAGGTGCTTCCCATATAACATTTTCATACCAGTTGGGTTTGTTTGAAAATGGCTTTAACAATTTCCAAAAAAAATGATATTTGAGCTTAAATAGGTGAGGTTAATATGACTCACCTACAAATTGAATAACGGTACTTATTGAATTTGGACATATCTCGAAAACGGTCCATACAATTGTAACAACAATTTATTTCCTAAGTAATATGGTCATTTCTAACTTATCATAGGTACTAATTTTTTTTCTACATTATTTTTCAATGAATTTTTGAAAAAGGGAATTTTTTGAAAGTTTGGTTTACCTCCCTCACAACGGTACTAACGATTTTGACCAAAATGCATTATGTCATCGCAATCTTTAATCTACACATAATTTTAGAAATTGCTCATATCTCTCATTTTCGATTTGGATAAAATTTTAGAAACCAAGTAATGCTTACAAATCTAATTAATAAATAAATTATATAAATAAATAATCAAAAGTATTTTGCAAACTGTGCTTTGAAAAAAAATATTTGTTACTACATATTTTGTCTGCATAACTTTACAAAAACCGCTCATACGATTTCGATCAACATACATAGTAAGGAAAGCGTAAGTATTCTGCAATCCCGTACTTAGTTTTCCACAAAAAATTCGAAAAAATCAGTTTTTTTTATTATTTCTAAAAAATAATGCCCCAATCCCGATTTGGATTTACTTATCTGCGGTATATTTTTGTAATAATCCCAATGCCTGACTTCCAATAAAAATTAAAAACAACTACGCGAAACTTCTTTTTACCCGACTGCACACAGAGAGGGTCATGTTTTTCGCGCGTATCATATGTACGTTCCATCGGGACACCCGGTGGCCTAAATGGCTTGACCGATTTTGAAGAGTGAGGTGTCATAAGATACATATTCTTCCCCGGGGTGTCATAGGCGAAACAAAAAAGATATGGATCTAAATTTAAAGAAACCAAAAAAAAAATAACAATTGTCACACAAATGTCAGTGAGAAATGTCAAGATATGGAATACACTGAACAATGAAATATGATCTATTCATAATAGCATCGCAACTCATACCCAGCCAAGTTTCGCACCTACCTGCATCTACATTTCAACTCAACATCGCAACTGACAGCCAAAAATCGCATCATTTATTTTTAGTGGATAGTGTTACCATCAAACAAATATTATGTTGAGTGTTATGTTCAAGTCTATATAGTCTAATAATTTGTTCGCCAGCCATATGGGCATAGTTCCCCGGCTTAAAATCTGGACGGTATAAATTCATTTATATTGTATCCTCTGAAAATAAAATAAAATAAAAATTTGTTCGCGTACGCGGTTTAAATTAAAAGCAATCGACATAAATCGATCGCAATCACACAAAGTCTGTAACGTACTACTAAAAAATTACAGAAAAAGAGAATATTAGGAATATAACGAGTAACGAGTGGTTCCTCTCTTGGCTCGAAACAGCTCAAATAATTTCAACCAGCAAGTACTTATAAATATGTCAAATGCACAAAGTTGTTGAGAAACAAATTCAAAATCCGGATTTAAAATTATTTGCACAGAAAAATAAAGAAAATTCATTGGTGGTCGAATGTTGTCCTAGAACGTTTCATATGTTGCAAAAAGTTAAGTTATTTATTTACTTGTAATATGGATTAGATGTCAAAGATGATAATTGCTCAAAGTCTTTGGCGTATATTTTCTGCTCTCTGAGAGAGTTTTAAATTTAAATTATAAATTTAGATTGTCAATTAGTTAGGTAGAGGTACTTGAATGTGCAATACTATAATAATCATTTTTAGTGTCCAGATTTTTCGAACTCATAATTGTCCATACAAAATGCATAAATTATTTAGTGTGAAGGTTAAAAATGATTAATAGTAAGCTCTTTTAATATGCAACTTGCAGAAAGCTTGAACTTAAACAAAGCTCACATCGTTATTTAATATAATATATACTGCCATATCAGTTGAATTGACCACAAGTGGATTTTATTTAACAGTGTTCTAATATTTTATAAACCACTTTTTTTATTTAGCAACGCTTCTCAAATTATTTCCTACCTACCTAATAAATGAAGAAAACAACCAATCCAACTTTTGATGAACGAGAAAGTTTCGTTCGACCCAGTCCTGCACATTTTTTGGGCTATACGGCAAAATTCCCAAGACTCGGCTGTAGATTGAATTACCGTCTGAAATTCGAGATTTAAACACGGAAGCAAAAAGGTTAATTTCAAAAACCAAAAAAATCCGACTGACTGTAAAGAAGAATTAAAAAGATATGAACAAGACACATTCAACTACCTGAACCTAACTAATTGACAATCGGAGACTGTCATGCTGTGCAGGTATACAGCCTAACAAATATATGAGCATCGACTGCCAAATGTACTTGAATGTGTCTTGTTCATATATTTCTAAGACACTCCGCGGAAGAATACGAAAGTAATCACACCTCACTCTTCAAAACCGGTCAAGACGTTTAGGCTACAGGGCGTCAAGTAGGAACGCACATAGGATACACGTGAAACACATAATCCACAGAATCCACCATTGTGTGGTTCTTAATTTTTATAAAATGCAAATCAATCACACCGCCACGACCGTCCGTATCGTGCCGACTGTTTGCTTAGGTGGACATTCACAAACACTTGTTTTTGTAGTCAATAATTTTCTATCTATAATATGTTTTATAACAAAATACTACAATATAATGGACTCTTCAGACGTTCCATGTTGTAAAATAACAATGCAACATCTGCCCGAACTTTTACGACCATCTGAAAAATATTCGAGGATATGGCTGACCTGAGCAACATTTTTAATTCATATGTCTGCAGTAAATCATAGGTTCCACTAACCTTAAAATGATAGTTTTGAAAGCCAAAAGTCCTATGTATATGGTACTCCTGTGTCAAATATTTATTTATTTTTACTTGCGGCTTGATGGCAAACTAAACCGCACCAAAATATAAAAGTAAACTACATGGGAATAGCAGCTACTGAGGACAGGACAATAATCACTCCAATTACGCGCGTTTTTTCGTCTTTTAAAGTTGAAAAGTAATTTATGGTTCAAACACTTCTCATGTCCCTTTGCCAATATTTTTCTTTTAATGATATTCATTTTAATCAAAATTGTATGCAAATCAAATGCGAATAAGAAAACACAAGTTAAGAGGGCGAAACTCTTCACTCAATCGCATTTGCGTTGCCAACATGTACAACTATATCAACTGACTTATTACAATAAAACATAACCAAGGGACATTTTGCTGTTTCATTTGGCAGCTCATTCATTGTGTGTCATCTAAGCAGCAAATATTTCTTCGCAGGGAATGACAGAATGCCGAAAATGTCATGTCCCAGAGCGAGAATTTTTGTATAACTTTCAATTGTTTGTGGCAACCCGAACGCTAAAGTCAAAAGCCATAATTGTTTATCTTTACAAAGGATTAGCTTCTACCTACGTTTGTAAAATGGAGCATAAAGTAGACGTTTATACGTCCCCGTCAATGTAAAAAATAAGAAGAATAAAAATAACTTTCCTCACGTCGCCGTCATCAGTCGCATATAAAGCAAAATAAAAACTTCTCTCTTACGGTGTGTATTTTTTATCCCCTTTTAATAATGATTCATAAAACGCTCCCTTTTAGCACCTCCAAATTATGCTCTCCAAGATACTTTCATCAGATTTTATGTGTCCTCGTGACGCTCGATTCGAATGGGTGTGGAAAAAAGTTTTCCACTCGAAAAACGTTAAGTACAAATGCGTGCATAATTTTAACATAGAGGAAGGAAATCTTTCAAATGCGAACGGAAAATACCATGCTTGCTCCACTTTGGTTTATGGAAAAAGTTTAAATCAGGGAAAGATTTTCTGTTCATCTTTTTAAAATTGTTGACGATTTAAGAGAAGAAAAAACCTCGATGTCGATGCTGCGTTTTGGTTAACGGAGGCGTATGTGGAATATTTTTTTCAACATGTGAATAATAATAGTGCTAAGCTAGTCTTCCAACCTCTTTGATTAACAATCATTCTGGTCATCTATCAATTTTAAGGAAAACTTAATTTTGTCGCAACTGCTGGTGCTGGGCGACGTTCAATGAGCACGAATCAACGAACCATTCACGTGTGGATTTGTTGCTGCCTCCTGGTCGATGTTGTGACAGCATTCTGACATGCCCATAAGCTTTACGATGAAGTGTCAACCACTGTCAATTACCACGAAAGTGGTGGAGACAAAATGGAAATTGACATGGCTGTTGTTTTCTGTTGGCTTAAATTGAAAAGATTTCGGTATTGATCTTCAAAGTGGATATAGCAAATCCATAACATGTGTCGAATTGGTTTGCGAATTGATGTAAAAGAAAAACGAATTGATGTAAAACAAAAACGAATTGATGTGTGGATTATGTGAATACCCGAGGCGATGATTGAAAGATGTATCAAAGGAGACACGACTGGATGATGTCCATTCGTAGGAAGCATTTAATGATCCGAAATCTATCAACTCTTAGACAATTTGCATATTTTTTTTATTTATCCTCAACTCAATTCGTCAACCAAACTTTCTACATCAGTTCTCACAGAGATCTACTGTGTCAAATGGGTATAAATGAATTTCATTCAGCAGAACTACTATTCAATTGTCTTGCAGCACTTCCCAGAATTTAAGCCACAACTACTAATCACACATTTTCCAGCAAAAAAAAAACACATATTTGTGAATAGAGAAATGCGTTCGTGGTATCATTTTCATAAATTCAGAATGACTTGAAGCTTAAAATAAAAATACAACACAGCCCTTGCTTTGCCACCCCCAACATACACAACGAATAATGAGAAGCGTAAAACAGAAATAACTTAACTACCCTCGTGGCTTTGTAAAAGCACTTGATTTCCATGTCATTTGTATGCCATTTTAAAGACCCACTCGATTCTCAACGCGCAACAAGTTGTGTACGACGGAAAAGTGTCAAACGTTTTTCAATCGGAGAATTCAATGAATGATTCTGGAAAGAATTTTAAAGGTTTCAATTCAAAGCGATGGCCAAATAGAAATAAATTTCAGATATTTTAGCACATCAACTGGTAAAATAAACGAACATAAAACGAAGCTTTAATGGTAGTTTCGCGCTGCAGAAAACTTATTGTGAATTTTAATGGAAAGCATTGGAATAATCGAGTCTCCTTGACCTAGAATAATGGACTTTGTTTACAATGGAGTGCAGTGAGGTATTCTTTTCGTTTGGTGTTTCATTTCGTATTAAGGATGTTGCTTTAGAATTTATTTCTTTAAAGTGTATTGGTATAGATGCGATAAAAAATCGTATATTGTTATTATTTTTGTAATGAAACTCGGGAGGATAAAAATCTATTCAACTTGTTAGTTGTCATGGAGCCTACGTGCGGTAAGGATAGTTCATGTCATTTCAATTGAGTATTTCGAATTTCGTTTCTTAATAAGTTCGAAATACCACATAAGTGCCAGAGAAGTTATACCTGGAAATGGCACAGGGATGTGTTTGATTTTCGATTTCATTTTGATGCGGGGAAGTGCAAGATGTATTTTTGGAGAATTGATAATAATTCAATATAGAACTGGAATTGCTGCAGAATACTGCACTGAAGCTTTAGGTAATTCCAAAAATGTTTTCTTATTTTTAGTTATGAAAACCCATTCATATGTGTCCTTTCGTTAATCCGCGAAACTAATAATCATTTTAAGTATCCTTGTCCAGGCTAAATTGTTCGAACTCACAATGGCGAAATTTTTCATACAAAATTGCATATTGTGACCCACAAAATACTTAGTGCGAAAGTTCAAAATGATTATTACTAAGGCCCAATGTCAGTTGAAATGCTTCGAGTTTAAGTCAATACTGTAACGCAATAGGCAAATACGATGAGCTAACGAAACCGCTGCTATCCCGTTTATAAACGGATACATGCTGGTTGATCTTATGTACCGCCCTTTGACATCATTTATTTGGCACTTCATTCTTCGCAATCAGCTGCGTTTGATCCTCAACTCGTTTGATTCCTTCTGCCGACTGTTACAAACATTTAGCCTGGCTTTACAAAATGAACTAAAACGTCGACTTGATTAAAAACTCTCCAATTAACTTACATTATAACTTACGTTGAAAAAGAGAAATACTTAAACCCGATATATCAAAAATAAATCACAGTCCTGCATTGAAGGACATCAAAATGGCATATTCTACACTCCAGCAGCAAAAACTTTGGAAATAATTCAAACACCCTCAGCCATTCATCAGCAGTATCTTGTAAATATGTATCCCTGATATCCGTTGATTGATGACTTCGATTGATGCCCACATTTGTTCGCAACCGACAGTGAACAAAACCCCGAAAACATTTCATGTTCGACACAAAACAACCGCACGGAATGGAATATTGGAATATTTTCACATTCACAGTGACGCCAAAAATCAAGGTGCCAAATTGCTATTCAACCGCTGTGATGGAAAAGAGAGAAACAAATTAATTGGCAGCGGTCATTAAATGCAAAGGAACGCGGGGCGGCGTTTATTGAACAAGTGATGCTCGTAAAATTCCATCTATTTACTTGTCAGCTTTTCTGCTGTCTCTTGCATCATCAGACACTTTGCTAATTAATGCTGAAATTATTTCATCGTGTGTAATTAAAGTTGCTCCGGGCTTTTAGTTCGATTGGCAGATGCCTAATGTGGTGATACGATTTCACCCACCACTTGGGTGGTCTGCGTAAAGAGGATTAGGTAATCCGAAAGAAATCCATTCAAATAAACTGGGATATTGTTTATTTGTCGAGGTAAAATTATCTGTATGGGTTTGGTGGCAAGGCGTATCGGAACTAAAGTGGACAAATAAGAAAATATGTTGTGCAAACCAAGATGTAACACTGTAACAACGACAGCGCCACCTATCCAATTTGATTCGAAACACCAATAAAATAAAAAAAAAATTGTTTCGACCTTAAATTTAAGTAGTTCACAGTGTCTATATTTAACATACGAATTTTGCAATTTTTGAGCTTCCGTGAATTTAAAGTCGAGACTAAAATTTGTTATTAGTTATAGTTGAGTTGTTTTTGATGAAGCCACATTCCTGAATACTGAGTGATCACCTGAAAAACCCCATTTGTTAACAACCTGATTGGTCCCAAACAGTTTAGGCCCAGTAAGTCAACAACCGACCAAAAATTCGCACTATGGCAAATCCTGGAAAAAAAACCCAAGAAGTCAAAATCGATACCCGTCGCTCCAAACTAAAAACAAACTATAGTCTCGACTTTAACTTTACGGAAGCTCACAATTGCAAAAATTGTATGGAAAATATAGCCACTGTGAACTACTAAAATTTAGAGTTCAAACTAAAAATGTTTATTGGTAAGGCCAGTCATATTTTCATTGATTCATTGATTTTAATTATGACTGAATTTATAGAGCATATATGCAGAGCCATTTCCAGTTTTGGCATCGCTGCCAAACTTGTCAAATTGTGCAGAAAGACGATGGAGAACACTCAGTGCTCCAAAATGGTCGGAAACAATCTCACCGAGACCTTTGATGTCAAAAAAGGGTTTAGACAATGTGACGGGCTCTCATGTGATTTTTTCAACATCATACTTGAGAAAATTGTAAGAAACTCGCAAGCCAACATGGCACAATTGTTTAGTTTCGACTCTAAATTTTTTTAGTTCACAATGGCTATGTTTTCCATACAAATTTTGCAATTGTAAGTACTCCGTAATATTAAAGTCGTGTCTGAAATTTGTTATAAGTACGGTGCTGTGTTACTTCTTGCATACGCTGATGATATCGACACCATTGACAGAACACCACGAACTCTCACTGTTGCATTTGCAAAAATCAGCACAGAAGCGGCAAAAAACGTTTTGCGGTGAACTAGGGCAAAATAAAATACATGTTGTCAAGAAGAAAGAACACACAACATCGACGAATTGAACAGAATGTCCCGATAGACAGCGATAACTTTGAGGTTTGACTTTATCTACCTAACTCTGAAAAAGGCATCAGAACTGAAATCAAGCGAAGAGTTACACTTGCCAATCGCTGATACTTTGACCTTAGCAGGGTTTGACGAAGACCTTATCGAGAAACAGTAAACAGAGACTATATTTAAAACTAAGACCCTCATCGTCCCAGTCATGCACAGATGGACATTAACAAAGACGGATAAAGATTTCCTTTGGTCGCTTTGAAGACAAAATTCTGCGAGTGATTTTCGGTCCCTTTCGCGTCGACAGAGGATATTCAACAGTGAAATAAGTAAAGGGTGATCTTTTAAGCGTAGTTTATTTAAAAATCGTATAAAACGCTCAAATTTGCATCAAATATTCAAAATTTGTATTGTAATCGATAAATAGGCCTTTGCCATTTACGTTTAAAAGACAACTTCATGTAAATGTTGTCCGCGGCTCCGTTTCAAATGGTCCATTCAGTAGGTCCAATTTGCGTCGCTCTTTCGAGCATTTCGGCCTGTATTCCTCGAATTACGCGTATTATGTTATCCTGTAAGGCTTCCATAGTGTTCGGCTTGTCCACATAGACTAACAACTTTACATAACCACACAAGAAATAATCAAGAGGCGTTAAATCATGAGGCATAATCTTGGCGGCCAACTCACAGGGCCATTTCGATAGATAAGCTGCTCACCAAATTCATCCTTCAACATTTACATTGTTTCACGAGCTGTGTGGCATGTGGCACCGTCTCGATGAAACCACATGTCAACCAAGTTCAACTCAGTCAACTAGGGCAAAAAAAAAGTCGCGTATCAAGGCTCGATATTATTCGCCGTTCACGGATTCACCAGGTCGATTATGACGACCATAATATGGTCGTAACAAACGGTGCACATTTTTCACAGATCACGCATTTTTATAATAAATTTCAATAATTTGCAACCGTTGCTCGTTTGTAAGACTTTCCATGATTAAATGGCAGAGTATACTGAAAACTTTTCACTTTGACAGATGACGTTTGGACGCCATTACTAACCAGTGCTGCCCACCTGGAAAACTTAACTCTTAAAAAATCACCCTTTATAAGTAAGTACTTACATAAAAATTCCGTAAAATACATCTGGGACCACAGCGGTTAAAATTGGCTTTGTTCCCGAGGAAGGTGATCGTGATAAATACTCGACTGCTGTCAAGATACCGTACAATATTTCCTACTTTGTCTATTGAATTAGGGCTAATGAACCAATTTGTAAGAGCTCTTAAGAAAGTTGGGGAATGTGCCAAGAATTTTACAAGAATATTTAAAAAAAAGTTATCAAAATTTTTCCAAAGTGCCTGAAATGAGTGAAACATTTTTCGAGGAGCAGAAAGTCGATCGAAAACCCGCAATCAAAGAATTGACAAACTAACAAACTGCACATTTAGCGACTTGGATGCGACATGAGCAGATGAGCACCTACAGCCGTTAAAATCTTCTTTTTTTCCCAACAACCTGACTGCTTTAAGTGAAGACCAAGAAAAGTGTTTGCATCACAGCATTCGCACTTTAAAAGAACGATATCAGCACTGTCGCTACTGGAATGCACTTAAAGGATGGTTGATTACCCATGTAGCAATCAGAATACTTTTCTCAACATTCCAGTTGCAATTGAAAATCTGAATTCAAATTTGAAAACACCGAGGCAAATGCATGCGGAACCAGACATAAAAAACGCTGACTACCACTGAATGAATGGAATCTGCTGCGAAAACATATTTTTTTGTTAAAAATATAAAAAATATGTTCCGCAACTATGTGGATATCCACACTAATGCCGTGGATTTACTATATTAAATAAAATTCGTGGAAACGCATCCTTTAACTGAGTTATGATGAAGCGGGCTATGAAATAACCCAATTAGTTTATTTTACGCTAGCTATGAAATTTGCTTTCATGGGAATAGAGTTTCCATTAAAAGTTTGGTGGAGCCACAGCTGGAACGAAATTCGATGGCGATTTTTGGTTGGTTAAAACTATTTTTTATTTAATCGAATAAGAGTGTTTAAAAAATGGTTGCAGATGCTTTGTTGTAGGCAATTCGTGTTGCATATTAAATATTTTACTTACTAGAGGCACACAAAAATTAAATAGTATTCAACAGTAATTCTTCAGAGAGTCGCTATACCTGGGAAATGTTGTAAATCGCCTTTGGTATGCTGCCAGGCACACGTTATTTAAAGCCAAAACTTTGGCGAACATGGAACTAAGGAGCGTTAGAGAAAATTTATATTTGTTTCCATATATGTAATGGTTTATTCAATTTTAAATAGTCGAAAGTAGGGGGTAGCAATAACGAAGGGACAAAAAACGAAAACTTGTCACCACGATCAAGAGCCATTTTTATTCCAAATATCCTAATATGCGGCGCAGTGGCTTAGTGGTTAGTGTGTTGGACTACTAAGCGAGGGGTCCCAGGTTCGAATCCCGAGAAAAAACCCAAATTCCAACTTAAGGTTTTTTTTTTCGCTGCGCCACCTCTCGCGAACGTCTGACAAACATCCGAGAGTATAACTGTCATGAAAGAGCTTCTCAATTGGCCGTTTGGACTCGGCATAAAATTGTAGATCCCTTCCCAAAAATAAAAACTCACACAAGACGAATGGTTGTGAGAAGCTAGGCTTGGGTCCATACGGACCTGTTGCGCCAATTATTTTTTTATCCTAATATCCTAATCCGAAATTAAGCCTAGTGTGCAGCTGTTTCGGAACGAAAAATCCCATACGAAAGTGACACAACGAAATTTTCCGGGACATTCATTGCTTGCGAAAATTTTGCATCTTCGCTCGTTGGTGGAGGACGCATTCAGGTCTTAAACTGTGATTAAACTTTAATCGAGTAAACAACAAAAACTGAAAGTGATGGGTTTTCTAATGAGAGGTGTTTTTCTGAATGATCCGCTATTTCGGTAGCTGTCACTTTTGAAGCTTTTATTCTTTCACATTTGACAAGTAGAAACTACGTCATTACTATAAATGGAACGATACACGCTTCAACAACGCATTGAAATTATTAAAATTCACTACAAAAATAGTGAAAATCTTGCAGTCATAGTTCGCAAAACTAAAGGATTTTTTGGTCGTCGTGAAGCACCTTGCCGGACCGCAATACAGAAATTGACAAATTAGTGATGTGAAGAATAAAACCCGTGCACGTCGCTCAAGAACAACTGAGAATATTGCTGTTGTAGCCCAAAGTGTTGAAGAAAGCCCAGGTTTGTCTATTCCTCGTCGTTCTTTGGAAATGGCATTCCACAAACGTCATTACACCGTATTTTGCATAAAGACTTGGGTTTTAAGGCTTATAAAGTTCAGTTAACACAAGAACTCATGCCGGCTGATTGGATCCTTGAAATGCATGAAAATGATCTGGAATTGCAGCGAAAAATCATCTTGACTGATGAGGCCCATTTCCACCTCGGTGGCTACGTCAACAAGCAAAATTGTCGCATCTGGGGCTCGCAAAACCCAAGATAAGAAAGATAACGTCTACGCCAACAGCCCGGCGTCGCTTCAAGACCTCCAAGATAAAATTCGTGAGTCTATCAAGGACATAAGGCAGCCACTTTGCTATTTGGTTATGGAAAATTTCATGAAAATGAGATGGTCCGGTATGGTGCCCATTTAGCTGATGTTATTTTTCATTATTAACGGCATACATTCCTGTTTATTATGAAATAAACATCCGATCATTTATCTCAAAAAATTACATTTTTCTTTGAATACCAAAATAACACCTCTTATTGGGAAACCCTTTATGTCTATGGTTTTGAAAATATGCCAACTCAGTACTTGGAAAAAGTTATTTAACGGCCTCAATTCACCTTGCCTGTGCCATCACGCCAAACAAAGGCCAAGAGCAATTGCTTATTGTTGCGAAATTAAGTTTAGGAAATCTTAGATTTCGACATGGTCAACTTATGTTGCTTATTCTTAAATAAAACTGCCCGATTCATTAAAAAGTATGTAAACTATTCACCCCGTTGACATTCTCCGAAAAAAATCTCATCTATGGTAGAGCATTGCATCTCGAAGATTCACTTGCAAATACTAGGCATTAACTTCCGTCTGTTTGATGGAATTTTATTAACATATTTATTTCAAATGTATTCCCCACAAGACACAGAATAAGATATTTTAAGTGCCAGAAGCATCTGCATGCCGGCATTCACTACCAAACGAAAAGCTCCTCCATATACCTTGGAATGGGCTTATGTCTCCACTCCAATGACATTTGAATAACGAATACTAGAATTTGCCAGAACCCAAAACAAACATTTTATAGGTTATTAAGAAATGTCCTTTGAGTGTTGCACAAAGAATGGTAATAATTGCCACTCACTGGTGATAGAAACCACAACTGGCTTTCATTACAAAACATAAGAAAGTCAAATAAACCATTGAGGAACCTTTTTGCATACCGCACCTCTTCCTCTTCTATCCCAATCAAAATGTCTGCAATCAAGTTCGCTCCGGTATTCACTCTCGTCCCATTTGCATATCAACAGATATACAGCCGTACAAAATGCCTCCGACAGCAAGGACAAACTTCTGCTCGCATTCCTTCGGCACAACTATTGCTAACTGTCAAGATATTTTTCAAGAAATAGCCTCCCTATCGATGATCGTACTGCCCCTGAACTTTTTCCCACTGAATTCGATGAAATATGCAAATTCGTCCGTGCACAATATACGCGCATTTTAATCTTCTTAGGCCCTGCCCGCAGAATTTATATATCGAGACCCACACGCGGCAGTATAGGTATCTAAATTTAATTCCACATCAGACATGACTCCTGCTCTCTCTCTCTCAAGTTCTTATCTTCTGGATAGAAAATGTACAGCACGTATGAAGCGGCAATCTTGACACATATAAAAAAGCATCAGGACACGACACCTTGTCGAGCTACGCTCACTTTAGGATCACAGAAAAAAAAACCAATTCCTTCGAATTATTTACGATACTCACTTTTCGGGAACCATGATGCTGGTGCGTTGTTTGTCTTGGTAAAACTTTCTGCAATCCACGTCGAAAGTAATGAACTTTAATGTAATCCTCGCATGTAATTAGAGTCAACTTGTCTTCGAAATCAGGCTCTGTCTGAGGGACCTTTGTTAATCCTTATGGCAGAGTAAATATGTGGTGATGTACGGTACTAGGTGCTGTGACCTTCTTCGTCACATAGGTAGAGTGGTATAATTAACAATAGAACAAAGTGCATTAAATAAACTGTCAAGGAATGTATCACAGGCACTGGCAACCCAAAACAAAAGAATTTTAGTTACTTTGGGGGGGAGAAAGGCAAAGTCTTAGAGGCGATTGCGGTGGGATACGACAACGAGCTCGACGACATGGCCTCTGGACCGGATTCCTAATTTAGACTGAGGCTGGGCTGGTAAATATTAGGAAAAAACGCACAATAGAGACCAATGCACTGGGGGATGTCATGCGCACGGGCAGGGAATTTATTTTCCTTATCAGTGCCAGGATGTTGTACTAGGCATATATCCAATGCACGAACCGAATTCTGATGGAACTTTCTATAACCGCTTTGGGTAACACGCGTTTCCGATTGGGACACATCACACATGGGTATTTTCTGTACGATGCGGTGAGTATGCATGTATAAATGGCATCTTCACAGTTGTGACATGGCCATTAAAAATTGAATAAATCCTAAAATGTCCCACTTTGCGGAGATATAAATTGTCGATTCAAGTGCGCACTCAGTGAGGCTTAGTGGTTCAAGTGCACTCGTAAGTACTGTCTCCTCCTTCATTATCTTTGTGTTCACGTGTATAAGAAAGTAATGATTAAATCTCTTAAAGATGAGCAGCAAATCTGCAATTTTGACTGTCGAATCTCAGACAATTGTGTCAATTCTCAGACAATTGTACTCTAGGATATTTGTGGGGAGGTCGCGAAGGCTGGAGAAGTGGAAAAATGTCGAATTCGTTTTTATGCCGTGTAACCTCCCGCTCAGTTGCCCAGCTCTTGATTTAAAAATAAACTCCTTTCAATTTGAGACTCTACTTGTTGCAACTTTTATACAGGGGCGCAAAGAACTTGTAAATTAGCTTTTAAAGCAACCGAAGAACAATCTTCGAACGTGATTACAGATCTGCAAGCAGACTTACTCCCAAGAAGATGGCAGTGAATTTTTAGTAGCAGCGGAAAGTCCAAAAATCGGCCTTACTAATAATTAACTTTATTCTGGCAGCTTACGCTCCACACTCTTCAAAATCATTTTACCAATAAACAAATAAAGTTCCCAGAATATCGCTAACTGATTGGTCAAATGTTAATGCTGAGAACGCCATGTTTATCTTACCCATTAGCTATAAAAATCATCCATTAATATCGTTTTAAAGAGGAGTGTTGCCCAACCATCCAAAATGACAGTATTGAATTGCGTAATAGCAGTGAATTTAAATACCCTTTTGTCAGCCTGAAGTTTAGTAAATTTTAAATGTTTTCTGATTTTATTCATTGGAATACAACAATGCGAATTGTTTTTCTAAATCTAGCAGGCACAGTTTTTTACAAATATATGCACAAAACTGAAAGATGTTGGATTTTTTTATTTGCATTTTTTGGAAGCATATTTTACCTATATATTTTGCAAACTTATGAAAAATGTGCCATTTGAAGTTGGCCACATTGGCACAGTTTTAAGCCCACTGCCACGTTTTACCCCTCAAAAGAAGCGTCTGTGTCTCTACTTTCCAGAAATGTGAAAAATCTTGCTGTAGGTGGTACCACCTCTGAGAAAGTTGCAATTTCCAGAAGCATTTTTTATATCTTTATTTTGCTAACCTCTAGTGCTTGCTTTTTGATTGTTTTTTTTTTCCAGTAGTCCGGAGTTAAAATATATATTTCTGTGCATATATTTATTTCTTTTAACACACTTTTGATTTAATGATTTGTTTAACCTGTAGTGCTTGATTTTTGACTGTTTTTTTTTTCCAATAGTCTGAATGGATGTTTACTAAAAAAACATTTTGGATTAGTTTGGGATCTTAACAAAACTTTTTTGAGATTCGTCGAAAAGAGAATAAAATATATGTTCTTAATTTTGGACGGCTTTTACCTGTATACCTACTTTTTCCAACATTTCTCAGTACCTTAGGCGACTCAGGTAGATAGTTGGCTGCAAAAAAACCCAATCAAACAAATAACAAATTGAGGAACTTTTGGATGAAAAACAGGTAGTATATGCGATTAGAAAATCTAACAGCTTTCGTCCAGAAAAATTTGCACCGCGGCTTTATTTTTTCCGAAAGATTTTAAAAATGTTTTATATATGTCCCTTTGAAAATAAGTTTTACTCATGATTTACATTTTAATACGTCACTATGAAAGGTTAAAGCAAAAAAAAATTTGTTCATAGCAGGAAAGAAAATTATACAGTTGCTTACTTTTAGGGGTAGGTAAATTTAATTTCTTTGAAAACAGGTTCTAATCTTAGATGATATATATATTTGTATACGTTACAATCAGTGTTGAAATTGTGATCGGATTCCGGTCGTATCTGACCGACATCTCTTCACTCTGACCGGAGTCCGGTTAGGCCGGATTTTTAACCGAAACGAAAAAATTCTTTAACCGGAAAAACTTTTTTTGACCTCAAAGAAATATTGTTCTAGGTATGACTAGACATAAAGGATAGATTTCTATAATTTGAATGATATTTGGCCATATGTAGGTACTTGACGAACACACACACAATTTCATACAGAAACCAATTTATTGTGAATAAACCAAGAATGCTGGGGCTCCCACCAACTGTGGGGGTGTGCAATAAAACAAGACTGAAGGAAGTGGTGACCATTTAGGATATTTTTCAATTTCGGTTTTGGTTAACAAAATTAAAACGCCGAAGCGGAGTGGAACGTACCTTTTTCTTGAAAATGTTGTGATTCAAAGCTTTTCAATGAATTGTTTTTTTTTTTTTTTTTTATTAGTTTTAATTAAGATTAGTTTAGAAAAATAAAAAAACTATATACATATAATATAAAGTGATTTTTGTTTTCAATTTTTAGTTAAAATATATTACTGTATTCCATTTTTGACTGAACTTCTCGTCAAAAGTTCTTATTTTATCTTTTGACCGGTTTTTCTGACCGAATTTAAAAAAAAAATAAAAATCGGTCATTCGGTCAGGTTTGACCGGATTCATATTTTTTAACTGGTTACTATGGCAATATGGTGGCGGCAAATTGAATGTCAAAATTGCTTTCATTTAACTGATCAGTATTTTGTATGGGGAATTATTAACTTAATTTAACCAGCCTTAACGGCGACATATAAAATAAATAAATAATTGGCGCAACAGGTCCGTAGGGACCCTAGGCCTAGCTTCTCACAACCATTCGTCTTGTGTGAGTTTTTATTTTTGGGACGAATGAAAGGGATCTACAATTGTATGCCGAGTCTTAACGGCCAATTGAGAAGCTCTTTCATGACAGTTGTACTCTCGAATGTTTGTCAGATGTCCGCGAGAGGTGGCGTGAAGAAAACTTTAAGTTGGAATTTGGGTTTTCTCGGGATTCGAACCCCCCTCGCAGTGGTCCAACACACTAACCACTAAGCCACTGCACCAACAAAAACGGCAGCATATACTCACCATTTTTTGTTTGTGCACATCTATGGCAGAATACCTTTCGACTGATATAAGTTTCATCCTCCTCATATCATATTAAATACTTAAAAAGTGTACGGAGACTTGAAGATAATGATTTTCAGACTAAAAGTAAGTTCTGATTTGCATCAACAACCTACGAATAAATCAAAATATTCTAGAAAGCTGTGTTCCGTTTATTGAATAATTTAAAATGGATCCTATTACGATACAAATACACCCAAAAATCAATTGTGAAGTATTCGAAAACAAGGGAAAGCGTACTAAATAGAAAGTATCGAAAATTGTTTCTGATCGAACAATCTTACGAATTTCTACTCAATGCCGTTCTTAACTCGAAAAATTCGTAAAAGAAATCGTCATCGAGAGAGCATTGTCTCGCGAATTTTTACTCAACAAATTTTTTTGGAAGAAATGAAAAAGCTGTCAGTCATCGTATGTTTAAGAGCTGATTTGAAATTTGTTGTCCTATTTGATATATGATGAATGAGTACTTCCACATACTCGGATTCATCAAAATAAAGTTCGATCAATTCCGAAACACTTTCATCAACTAATATTAGGCGTGTTTTTTGAGCTTCGATCTCAGCAAAGCAAAGTAAAGTAGGATTTTCAGCACGCAATCACAACAACTACTCTGAATTCTCAAAGTGTCAAGTAAAACGTAGTTGTTGTAATTGCCAACTGAAAATCCTACTTTACTTTGCTTTGCTGAGATCGAAGCTCAAAAAAACAGGCCTATTGTTAGCCAACTTTTCGAGTTTGTCAGACATTTTACGGCTTTTCCTACTAATTTTTGGGAATTTTTGTATTTTTCATAGAATACTACAAAAGCGTTCCCTTTGTGCGTTTCCTATTTTATGTTTTGTTTATTGCTTATATTAAACTTCAAAAATTTTATTTCATTTGGATACTCCTTTTTTTAGAATGAAATAAACCATTGACCTTGTTTTCCCACGAAAACAAATTATGAAATTTGAATTCTGCGATGACAACAAATGTAATAGACTCTAAAAAAAAAAGCCGTCGCACTGGGAAATGTGCAGCTCTAATTTTTGATGTACAGACATTTTTACTGTAGCTGGCAACCAACTAATCGTCGCCAATAGTGTTTTACTGTTAGTAAGGCCGAATGAGAAGGATAGCGGCGGATATGCTGTGACCACTTTTCTGAGTTGATTTATCCAGAAGGATAAAATTGTGGGATGAAAAACGTCATCACCTTGAACACGGTGGAAAATATTCGCGGTAGTTCTTTTGCATCAAACTCACAAATTTGCAAAATCTGCCGGAGAGAATGAAGTCCGGCCAGAATTGCTTAAGGCCCTAGCTGAAGAGTGAGAGTTAGACGACTGCCACGTGTCATGAAAGATGTTGAGTCACTTACTTACAATACTATATTATTTTTCAATGTTCCATAAGACTCAGAAAAGGGTAAATAGATAATTGTCATGCGTATTTTTTGTATTTTTTTTTCTTACCTCACTACATTCTAAGTTCTATTTCTCAAATAATTCTTAACCAACAAAATAAATCAGAGGATGTTGTGTGCAAATTTCAGTCTTCTACGTCAATTAGTTTCTGAGATAGACCTAGGAACAAAATTAGTCTAGTGGTTTCGGACAGACAGACAGATGGACAGACATCGTAGCAAAATTAATAACGTTCCGTTTTTTTCCGTTTGGGTACGGAATCTTGACACTTGAGGAAGTCAAAGCTTTTTCAAATCTTCTAATTGCTCAACCAGCTGCTTCATCCAGAAGCTGAGTTACGGAACAAAATCTGAAATGACCAAGTTAAATTTATTTAGTTGAATCGAAAAATATCAGCAACGTGATTGTGATTGTGATCTGTATATCATTCTCATATTGGAGCGGAATAAAAGAGGAGTACGCGGAAATGGTATTCTGGCTGTTGATACATCCCGAAATGTGAAAGGGGTCGTTCTTTAGCCATATATCATCTCTTTTGTAGCTGTTTAGGTGCATTAAAACATAGTTACATAGCAAAAGTTTCTGCATAGCAGCTTTAAACACTTCTCTGGTTAAAGGTGAAACCCAGCACCCCAGATGCTGGCATTCTTCCATTTCAAATAAAGATAATACTAGGAATTTAACGGCCTTTCATGATGAAATAGTCATCAACCTAATTTTAACTTTGACTTCGTCTTTGGAAACAAATAACAAAGCCACTTTGTTAACCTACCTATGAGTTCCTATAATTACCTGCTCCAAGTCAATTAAATTAGCCTTACAAAACGGTCAAAAAAGAAGTACATAATATTGGCAAAGACCCCAAAGTAAATCTCCCCCAAAAACCTAACTCAAGTATAATCACCTTATAACGAGAAATAAATATAAGTAGGCGTAGCAAAAGTATCTCCGTCTCCACTCTACTAGTGCAAGTCGTTGCAATTTATTTTCAATGCCAAGGACAAAGGCCACATAAGCCCCCTCTGCCTGACCCCAATCCTCTTCTAACCAATAAGCACTTTTTCTTTGTGAGAGATTCTCTGTTGACAAAATATTTTCTGCCTAGAGTTGCTGTCTGCTCAAGGGCCCTTTTCGATGGGACAGGGAGGCCGATTTTCCCTTTTTCTTTTCACAAAAGCGAATCCAGATGTTACACCAGCATAAACAGTGTCAATCGATGTTTAGATTTCATTGATGGAGGGCACTGATTTTCAAGGACGCTCCAAGTTCAAAGCATCTGAACTTCGTATAAAATCGAACGTCAAACGGTACTCTGCTCATTATGCAGTTCATGGGATGATGAAACGATGTAATTTCTCAGTGCACAGGCACGCTAGAGGTTCCGGAAGGGTGAACACACTGTCAAATGTTTCGGCTTCCTTTGGCAATTTTCGAATTAGTATTCCATCCGGAGGGCACACAACTGCATGTGCAATGGACAAGTAACGACGGAACTATGCCCACACATTGCCTTGTAAAGAAAAGGCAACGCTTCCAAATTGTTTAATTGGTCCATAGATCAGAGCGTTTCAGTCAATAATTTGCGGAAACTTGCAGGAGCGAGGAAATTTGCAATAAAATGTAGCCGAATTGTTTCCCGTGTGAAGTTTAAGCCGGTTTCAGTGGTTGAAACTTTAAATTAAATGAAAATGAGAAGAGGACTGAGCGTGTCGTGTCTTTTGTGTGAGTTTGCATAATTTGAAGGAATCGTTGAGTGCCAGAGGCAAAGTCAATGAATATGGAGTAAGGAATTTTTAGAAGCTGTTGCTTGTTGCAGGAATCTTAAAGTCTTCAAAAGGTGTTTTTCTTTTTTAGTTCAGATACATTACAGCTCAGAATTTGTGTTTCTTTTTTCTCTCAGAGCATAATCAGAGCTCAGAAAAAATCAGGATGAGTATAAAGCTGATTACACACTTACAGGCACATTTGACAGAAAAAAAAAAAACAGGATAAACAAAATAATTGAAATGGCGGACGAACCTTGTAGCTCTGGAACTAATGCTCGAGCTCGGTTCTGAACTAAAAAAGAAAAACGCCTAATGTGTTTACAGTTTACAATTAGAAGTGCAGATAGATACCCGACATCTATTCATCGATATTGAGGCCAGTTACATGCACCCTATAACCATGAGTGTCACTGCTACCAACAGCAACACAATGAAACGTTGGTGGTAAACGTCGACGAAGAACACGCGTTCATCTAACCTCTTGCTCGTTTTCTTAACCTTGATAAAACTACACATATATACCTATTAAATTTTTTAAAACCTAATTGAATTAATATAAAAATAAACTATTTAATATTTATAACGTGGTTTAAAAGGAGAGGCTTTCATTTAAATAAAAAGGCAGCATGCATAGTGATGGGTTACCTAGTGTATCGAATCACTCACACATGAGTTATATTGTTTACTCATGTGTGGACTTTTTTCTCTCAAATATGAGCAGCTGGCGGTTCTCCTTTTCCACTCTTCGAGTGAAAACCCGTCAGGCAGTTCAGTTGCTATCGAGTCGTAGAGCTGTACAGACGTACAGAATAGAAGTAACGTAGTGTCGGTCAGAAGTAGAGGCAATAAAGAATTAACAATAGTCGGGTTTTTATATATTTTCCCGACTCTAAACAAGTCACATGTTTTATCTCCGGAATATACACCGAGAACTATGCCTTAAACATTCTCACAAGGACCCTATTGACGTGACCAGGTTTACGAATGCGTTGAGTAGGCAACTTGAATTGTTTTGGTATTCTCTGGGCTTATTTCGACTTTTGGCACTTCGAAATGTCAACTGCAAATGCAAGCAGATACTAGATTCATTCGCGTACGCCGTTTAAATTTGAACGCAATCAATATAAATCGTTCGCAATCGCATAAAGTCTATACCCGTTCTCATCAAAAAATGTCAGGAAAAGAGAAAATTAGCAAAGTAACGAGCAGTTCCTCTTATAGCTCAGAGATCTTCAACTGGAAAGTACTGATAAATATGTCAAATGCACAAAGTTGACAAGAAACAAATTCTTTTTAATATGCTACGATGATTCTAGATTTCTTCTATTTAATGTTAGCTTAGATTATGAGGGTGAAGTCGTTGATACTCTTGCCCAGCTTGACCTTCGTCAGATAAATAATTTTCCAAATGAATTTAATAATATCCTTGATTTGGTATTCATTGACTCCGAACTTGACATTAGTATCAACAACTCCATGATCCCATTTTCTCGTAATTCTGTAGCATTATCCATGCAGTTTGAATTCTATGAATTTTTTAAACCTGGTTCCGGTGACACTTATTCTAAATATAACAAACTATTTAGATAGCATGAATTGGTTAGATATACAGTCGAACTTCGATAACTCGAACCATCACTTGCCACAAAACAAAATTCGAGTTATCAAGATTTCGAGTTATCAAGTAAAATAAAAAATTGATATAAATATGTACATTCAACTTTGTATTTTATTTTGTCTTCCTCTTATTTTTCAAAAATTCAAACCAATATACAAACCTAGTTAGTTATGTGTTCTAACCCCTACTAACAAGAAATTTGACAATTCTTGTGCACTCATACGAAAATCACGATTTTCTGCGCGGTACGTATATTAGGTTATAAAAGCATACAAACGCAGTGCCCCCGAAAGCGATGCATTATGAAACAAACTTGTAAAAACACGCAGAATTTGGGAATTCCTCCTCAGAATTCGACTTATCGAAGGTGACGCCAAATAATCTCTTCGAGTAATAGAAGTTCGAGTTATCAAATACAAATTACATGTAAATTTTAGTCTTGGCGCTATTGCCAACCTATTTTATTCGAGTTATTAAATATTCGAGTTATCGAAGTCCGACTTATCGAGGTTCGACTGTATTTAGTAATTGTTAATTTAGATAATTCTCTTAATTTATTTATGAATATTGTAAAAATAGCAATTGATTTGTTTACACCTAAAGTAAAATCTGTCAAGGGTAATAAACATATTTAATGATAGAATCATAAATCTAAATAATAGGAAAAATACGGCCTATGAGCGATTTCGTAATAGTAATAACGACCCGAAACTTTTGAAAGTTTATCAGACGCTCCAAAAACAATTTGATGTTTTCAATAAGTTTCTGTACAGACACAGACAGTATGTTCTTTCTGTCGAATCAAATTTAAAAACAAATAGTAAACGCTTTTGGAGCTTTATTAAAAAAAAAACAATGTAATAGTATTCCTAACTGTATGTGGCTAAATAACGTATCTTCATCTGACCTTTCAACCATCTAAAACATGTTCACTAAATACTTTCAATCCGTATATTCTTGTGCTACTACCACACCTATAGTCTCTAGTAATAGCTCAATGTCCTGTGATCTCTTTAATATCGGCAACTTAGAGCGTTCAATCCCGGAAGTTCAGATTGCTCTTTCTTTGTTAAATTTATATAAAAATCCTGGTATGGATGGCATCACGCCACTTTTACTTCAAAAGTGCTCCTTCGCGATTTCTGTACCTCTGTGTTTAGTTTTTAATTGGTCTCTCCGGACCGGAAATTTCTTGAAAAATTGGAAGAGGTCAATTTTAACGCCCATATACAAGGTGGCGCAAAAATAACCTTCCGATGTTTTTGGGCTGTAATTTAAAAAAAAATGAAAAACTTTGATTCTTCTTGTGGATTATTTTTATTTGGTCTTTTAATTTTTTTAACATCAAGTCGAGAATATGATGTCATGTAAATGGCCGCCGCCACAGTTGATTGTCATTTGAGCCCTTTTTATGGCATTTTCCATCACTTTGGCCAAAACTTCCGGCGATAGGTCCTCACATTCTTGACGGATATTGTCTTTAAGAGCTGCAAGAGTCTGAGGCTTATTGACATAAACCCGCGACTTCAAAAAGCCCCACAAAAAGAAGTCTGGAGCGGTGAAATCAGGCGATCTTGCTGGCCAGTGCAAATCGCCAAAACGGGAGATTAGGCGCCCGGGAAATGCATCCTTCAGCATATCGGTTGTGGCACGTGCAGTGTGTGCCGTTGTACCGTCCTGTTGGAACCACATGTTTTCCAATCCCAATTCATCAAGTTGCGGCAAAACGAACTCGTTGATCATGGCTCTGTAGCGCTCACCATTCACAATAACCGTTTGGCCCGCGACGTCTTCGAAGAAAAAAGGTCCGATGACTCCTCCAGCGAAAACAGCACACCATACAGTGACTATGAGTGGGTGTAATGGCTCTTCGTGGGTTACACGCAGATTTTCAGTGCTCCAGAAGCGTAAATTTTGCTTATTTAAGTACCCGCTAAGATGGAAATGGGCCTCATCACTCATGATTTTTTTTCATCTTCCTCTTGGTGGTGATTAAGGATGGCTTGAACGTATGTTAGACGCGATTGGCGGTCAGCAGCTAACAGTACGGAAACATCTTCAAAACTTGTACCAAAATTCGCTGTAAAGACCGTCGCCTGATACCCATTTGCGTGGCACGTCGTCTGGTCGATGTCGACGGCGCTTCCATGACATCTTCGGCTACAGCAGCAATATTCTCTGCAGAACGGCTACTCCGGGGTCTGCCACACCTGGCAGCATCTCGTGTTGTGCCAGTCTCTTCGAGGCGAGCGGCTAAACGTCGCAGTGTTTCACCAGTAGACGTTGGACGGCTAGGAAATCTGCGACGAAATTCACGTTGTACCAAAGTCACCGACCGATTATTGCTCAAATAAATAGTCACCAATATTCCGCGTTCTGGAGCAGTATAGCGTAACATTGTTTATTAACGTGTATTTCGCATGTGTTTACTACACAAATGTCAAAACAGAACTGACATTTGGGGCCAATCGCAAAATTTATACCATTTTCTGATAGGAGGATTACATTTCCGCCACCTTGTATATATATATATATCTGGATCGAGACATGATATTACTAACTATCGGCCAATCTGTAAAATTTCAACTATTCCTAAGTTATTTGAAAAAGTAGCCTGTGACTTACATCTCTGTTAAAGAGATTCATCTCTCCGTTTCAACATGGCTACGTCGCAGGCAGATCTACTACCACAAATCTCTCAATTTTTTGTAATTCCGCCTTGAATTACCTCGAGAATAGCTTGCAAAGTGATGTAATATATATGGATTTTGCTAAAGCGTTTGATCGCGGTAACTACAGTATATTAACTGGCTTAGGACTTCACTCTAATTTTCTAATGTAGATTCATTCCTACTTAACGGATCGTCTCCAGTATGCTCGCATACATCACACGTTCTCATCACCAGTTTATGTTAACTCTGGAGTACCTCAACGTAGTCATTTAGGCCCTCTGCTCTTCCTTTTGTTTAATAATGAAATTCCTGACTTTTTTTTGAGTTTCCAGTGTCTTATGTTTGCCGACGATTTTAAAGTGACTCATACGTTCAGTTCACGATTGTATTATTTTACAAGAGGATCTTGAACGATGGTGCAAATTATTTGGTATATTACCTCTCTTTAAATGGAGGCAATGTTTTTCAATTATGTTTTTTCGTGATTTGATAAATGGTCATGTCGATTGCCCTTTCCTATTATCATTAATTGGAGTTTATGCTCCTTCGAGAGCTTCTAAAAATCGTCTTTTATTTTATGTACCTTATCATAGAGTTAATTATGGATACAAGGAACCAGTTTTTAGATGCCTTTGGGAATCCAATAATTATTGGAGTGTATTTGATTTTCACCTTAGTAGGCATTCATTTAGGAATAAATTAATTCTGTTGTTAAGCTTTGGTGGTCGCTTTTAAGAATATTTTTGTAGTAAGTAATCTAGCGAGAACAGTTCATGTCATTGGATTGAAAAATAAATAAATTCAGCCGTTCGGACGTAAATAAATAAATAAATAAAAATCAGTTGCGCAGAATTATCAAATCTGTGGAAAATAAAGAAAATTCGGCGGTGGTCTAATGTGCTCGCGGAACGTTTTATATATTTCAAAAAGGTAAGTTATATATTTATTTGTAAAGTGAATTAGATGTCAAAGATATAAGTGGCTCAAAGTAGCTCGAAGTCTATCCATTTAGTTTTGAGCATATTTTCCGCTCTCTGAAAAATTTCGCTCAATTTTGCGAGTTTGACAGATTTTAAGTGCTTGGCTAGGGTAAGCTAATAGAACTACTTTGTCGACTACCAGGGTTACCGTTTACTTAAAAAAAAAGTCAAATACTCCTAAAAATCCACCAGATATGCTAAAATTAAAAAAAAAAAAGTCACTAGAAAAAAATGTTCACTACCTACAAATGAACAAACAAATATTCAATTTTAACAAAATTTGTATTTTGAAAAAATAAATCAAAAACTTACACTATGTAAATACATAATGTTAACTTATAAACATAAAAAACAAATTCAGTCTCAAAGTTACAATAAAAAACAAAATAGTTTTTAAAATCACTACAAATCAGAAAAAATTAGATCTATTTCATCTTGTTCACTTTCATTTACCTCAATATCGGAGGCATTTTTAAAATTATTTCTTAAAAGAACATTTTTAGTGCAATTTGCAAGTGTCAAACTCGAATACCAGGGATGTAACATCACCAGGGGCGTTAGAATTTAGAAAAACATGTTTGCAGAAAGTCACTAGAAAAGTAACTAGAATTTTTTAGTGACAAAAAATAAATTTTTGTCAATAAACTTTTGAAAATTCCACTAGATATAGCGACAAAGTCACTAAAACGGCAACCGTGTCGACTCCATAAACGTCAACTGAAAAAACTATTCACGGGAACACTCTAGGAGAATAAAAGCAGAAATACATCAACACAGTCAGCAGTCTTACTAAATAAGGTATCCACACGTCTCCTTTATCTACACATCAACCAAGAAATATGACAGTGACGTCACATCACATCAAAAATCAACGCTAATTTACCCTGAATATACTGAGACACCGAACTATAAATAGCTCAATACAATTTCCTATCGCATGCGTTGACCATCCTTGACAATGTCCAAGGCAAATCCTTCTGGAAAAATGCTGACAGTGACTATTACAATGAATACATTTCTGCTTGCCTTTCTTTTGATCTGACATACACACAATGTGCGTCCAATCAACGTACCATTTCCATTTTATACGAATTTGCATTTATCCTCTGATTTTCTGAGAAAGCATTTTTGGTACGCGACGCTTCAAGGAGAAACTGCGTATCTAGCTGATCGCTTACCATGACCGTCATTAATTGTAAAGGGATACAACCTAATCCACTTATTTGGGTTGCAGAATTTTTAATCAATTTTGGAAAGATACATTTTTCAAAGAAATTGCCCGGTATCTGGGATTGTTTTGGTTGTTGTCACCATAGAAAGATAAATCTTCTTCAATCGGCCAGTCCACTCTGTATGGCGACTGAATTGTAAATATGTAAGCAATCTGGCCTGGCAGATGTCACTTTAAATAGCACACAGTCGATAACCCAACGGATCGTAAAATTCTCCTTAAAGTTGAACACTATTTCCATCACCCAATCCGCCTGCCCATCTGTGATGTAATTCACTGGCTTCAACGGACATCATTATTTCCAGTCCTATGGCAACCAGAACTAGACATAATCTTCTAACCCAATACACAAATCAAATGTGCTATTGTACGATTCTGCTTGAGTGACCAAGCATCCTACCAGCACCAGGACCCTATATGCTAAAAAGTAAAGATTTGTCTAAAAACAATCACATAAATTTCCCCCCTATTGAAAAAGGAAAAAGGAAGCAGCAGAAAAAAAATATAAAAAAGTCGTTTCCTGCGCAAGTGAAACAACATCCGTCCAATAAAACTACACGACCCAACTATTGATGCCAACAACAAACCCGCTTATCGAAAAGGCATTCGTTCCCATTATCCGCTGCCTCTCCTTCCTCCATTCCGCATTCGAATGGCGAATGGCGAATACCGAAAAAAAAAAAAACGAAAGGAGAATTCACTTTTTTGAACGGCGGCCAATTTTGCCATTAAGCTAACGCTGGCATGCAAATTGTGCACCAGCACATCGAGGCGTAAAAACCACAGCCGAGGAAGGGCAGGAACATCGCCATTCTTCTTTTGTACATTTATTAAAACATTTATTCTAAGTTATTACAGATACTTTAATAAATAATGCTTATATGCTTTTGGCGCTCTGGTGGCAGGAACGTGTTCCGACTTCACACAAGGAGCGCACGTAAATAGACAGCGGGTCGACTAGACTTGTTCGATTGGGAATCATTTTTTCTTTGTGTATCCGTCACACTTGAGATTCTGCAGGAATACCGGCTGCATGTCGGCGTACCATGAGATTTCTTCGCGTTGGACCACCGGCCCGTCCTTGCAGGTCAGCCAGTAGGTGGTCATTAGTCCTTTGCCCTGCGAAAACGCCCCATTAGCAAATGGAGTGAGTACATATTTTTAAAATTACCTTCACATCGATTAACCCTCGATGTTCGGTCTTGAAGCCCCCGACCTTAACGAGGGCATCGTTCATTTCCTCGGTGATGTGGATCTTGTGGGCCTCACCAGTCGACTCCATACGCGATGCGGTGTTGACAGTGTCGCCAAACAAGCAGTACCGCGGCATTTTAGTACCCACAATCCCAGCCACAACTGGGCCCGTGTGCACTCCGCAGCGGATTTGCAATGTTTCCGAGCAGCGTCGTGGAATCTTAAAAAAGCTGGAGGCATCCAGCAGATCCAATGCCATGGTCGAAATCTCGCTAATGTGCTTGTTACCTGGAAATGGAAATCAGTCGGCTCATGAATATGCATTATGCCCCCAAGTTTTCGAGACCTGGGGCAACTTTTGCTCTCTCTCTCCTATTGTTTAATTATGAAAATGGAAATTAGATGGCGACTACAACGGGTTTAAGGCAGGACACAGAATTTCACCACTGTCTGTATTCTTGTGATAGACAAAAACTAAAGTGTTGCCTAACGGTTGTGGTTGAAGCAGTGCAGCAATAAAAATCTTAACGAATTTATTCTGATCGCAAAGGTTCTGTAAGTGGTATGAGACTTTTTTTTTTGTCGGCTAAGAATGATCGAGTAAATGTCAAGAAGCTTAAACAGTGGAACACAAAATTGTCTTCAGCAGATGAATTTGAATGATGAAAGTACCACTGAAGGCAAGTGTCACGTCGCGAGTTCTCTGACTGGAAAGGAATATGGAAATAGAAAGGCGGACCTTTTGTGAATAATATTCGAAGCCGAAGTCGTCTTTTTGCCACTGCACTACGTGAAGTGTGATGGAGATTGCTTGTTGTCAGTCTGTGGATTCTGGTTTATTGACGAGGCAAAAGAACTCAGAACAGCGTTCACGTTTTTATGTTGAAAGCCAGCAAAGTATCTCTAAGCTATCAAGAAGTCGTGCAGTAGCTGCATCATTTGCTGAATTTCTGTGACTTAACCTTATCAACGACTTAGTTGAGATCACAACCAGCATGGAGTGCGTAATTCTGTGACGGTTAGCAATTGATTGTGCTGATGGAAGATTGGTTACAGCGTTGCCGCTTTGCTGCAATTGCAATTACTGCATTTTTTTTCGAAATTTAAGTCTACAGATAAAAAATTAAATCTACTGCATTTTTGTAGTACGCATGTATGCACATCCAGATCGAGAAAATGTATCTTTTAGCGGAAAACACAACAACAAAATTAATGAAATTACTGAATTTTTTTCTGTTTTGTTTAAATACGTACTCGTTTTTATTAGTTCAGTATTGTTTATGTTATTTTTTGTCGTTTACCTTGGTTTTGTTTGGAAAAAAAATCGACTGCATTTTCTAACAGAATCTACAGCAAAACATTGTCCTAAAGTGGCAACACTGATTGGCTAAAATGTGCCTTCAAATTTATGCGCGTCAAAATAAATCCATAACCCCGGCGGCACTCAAAAATCTCTATATAGGTCGATTACTGACGCCTTAAATGGATTCCTGACTGGATATAAAATGAGTTTTTAAATATTTAGCGCTGCCCTTTTCTTCTAGACTACTGCAGACAGACCTTTCTGTACCGAGCACGTGAGCTTAGTTATCTATTTTAAGAGTTACAATTTCTTACCATTTTTTACTGGCAATCCCGAGGCGACCATGTAAGAGTCCCCAATCGTCTCCACTTTGTAGACGTCGTAGCACTCGATGCGCTCGTCAAAGACTTTGTAAATCGAATTCAAGAACGTAACCACCTAAAAGCATAAAAAGTCCTTCAGACAATATGGCACACTTTTGTTGTTAAAGGTACCACCTCAAGTGGTGTGCATTCAGCCGCAATCTCTGTGAATCCAACGATGTCACTAAAGTAAATAGTAGCAGCCTCATAGGACTCTGCAGGAACCTGTAAAATGCACATTCTGCAATGTGAATGATGAAATTTACTTTCCGTTTCAAAGGACAAACCTGTTTGGTGTGCTTTAATTGCATTGCCACACTGGGCGGCAACATCTGGAAGAGCAACGTGTCACTCTTACGCTTTTCACGCTTCAGCTCCTTCGCCTTCTGCGCCAAGTGAATGGCGTACATCTGAAAGGGAAGAATCGTAGTTACTGCACAACCTTTTATTACTGGCGGTCTGTAATTACTTGGATTGTGGCAGCCGCGTTTCTAACAAGGATGATGATTATCGGTGACACACACAGCACCACCACGAGTATGGCGATTCCCACGGCCTCCCGGTTGCTGGCTTCAACCAAAGTATTCTCCACGTAGTCCCTATGTCAAATCAAAGTGCCATGTCAATTACAGGAGTGATTTCAAATTACAGGACTCACTTGATTTTCCTGCGCAACTCCTTCTGCAGAACTCGCAACTCAATGGTGTAGGTCAGCATGAGATCATAGTAATCAATGGCATCATCAACTCGCGGTTCTATCCTTGTGTTTCGCAGAATTATTGTACTCCTTTCGGAAGGAACAAACAGAAATTCAAATCAAATGTTTTGTATGGGTAAAGTTAATCGTACCAATTCTTCAGCTGCTGGAAATCCTTCATGTTCTTCGACAGATTGACGTACATCGACTTCAGGGAGGGGACGTAGTTCATCGTGGAGTTGATAAGCTCCTTAGCAAGGAAATCATACCGAATGTAGGACACGTACGCCTCGGTGCCCAATACGCCGCGTCCAAAGTACTTGATGCCATACGATGATGCTATACCCTGACATTCGATGCTTTTAAGGAGGTTCTTGAACCCAACCAGATATCTGTTCGATGGATTATTATTTTTCAATTAGAATTTGTTATTTCGACTTGCGGCCACCTACCTCCATACGCCGCTGTTGTCGGTCTCCTTGATTTGCTCGGACAGATGGTGGAGCATGCCCTTGTTGATGGCGGCATACCAGTTCATCACCTCGGACATGGAGCTCTCCTCGGAACTGATTTTCGTGCTGCACGTAGAATAGAAAATTGTGATAAATTGGAAAACAAAAACAAAACAACGTGATCGGAAGTGGAATTGTTTTTAGGTCATTTAATTAAAAGTTTATCCCCGACGCACCCCAAAAAGGAAATGACTTAATTAGAACTTGTTCCTATTGGAAGTAGATTGCGGATGCCGAGTGAACCGCGTTTCCGGTGTAATAGAGATATAAAGCGTTGACAAACGCTTTTGCCACAAATCCCTTGAGTGTTGCTTTTACCTTTTAGTGAGTGCAATTGAGTCAAATTACGTAATAAGGTGATTTTCATTTTTCTTTCAATTAAAATGAAGTTTTGAAAAATGAAATTCCACTCAAAATATTGTTAAGCGCTCATAAAATGGGAGTAGGAGTTCTGACCATTGGCAGCTCTATTTTAAAACTTGTGGTTGTGGTGAATTCGTGCAGTTTCTCTCATTATTAAAGTTGATAGTTCGACATTAACCTTCGATCACTGAATCTATAAGATGAAAACGTTCGAACGTTTTCTTCATGTAGCTTTAAAAACGAAACGAATTTTCGTTTGCCCAAAAAACAAAATTGATTGAAAAGACTCGACAATTTTAATAATTATATAAGGATGAGAAGAAGTAAAAAAACATATGAAATAAAATAAATGGACCCGAAAAGCAAAAGGTTCAACATTCGAGTGATGCTGTCAAAAATCGAAGCTCCTCGGACTAGTAAACTGATCCTAAAACTGTGCAATTTAAACTATACTGATGCGTAAACGTTTGCGAAAACGAAAGGAGTTATGTAAGTGTAAGGCAAATGTTGACTTCTTTCTTTTTGAAATGCGAAAGTGCTTTTCGTTTCACTTCATATAGATTTTCAACTCTTGTGAGTAATGATTTTATTGCTATATAGGTCAATTTTTGAATTTAAGCAATTTAATTTAATTAATTTGAATGGTAAATAGATTATACTCTATTGCAATTTGTTCTTGGTTAGTGATTTTGAAGTTGAAGTAGAAACCCGGTCGATGTTAAATGTTTTCGAATGATTTAATTTCGAGTAACTGTATGGGGCCAATGTTTGAATCAATTTTATAGAAAAAAATATTAAACTTCCACTTACACCTACGTTTTTTGGAATAGAACTTTTTTTCTACCGATTTCCCTTGCGGCAGCTCTTAGATGATTAAAAGAAAACTTATACGCCTGAGCCCCGTCCTACATTTCCATCGGACACAAATTACGAAATTAAGTAAAGGGTCTTTGTTTAGCGACTTTCAATGTGAACGCTCCCTTAAGTGTGAACGCTCCCTTAAGCCGATTACCGAAATTTCAAGGTCAAAATATTCAATAAAATCAACATTTTCGTCATAGTGAAGTGAACGAAGGAACAACGGTTACAAATAATTAAAATTCACTGCCGCAACACCAACTTAATAGTTGCCGCAACTTTAAAAGCGTTAACGGCAATATTATCATCTTCAACGGTGAAGCGCATTTTTGGTTAAACGGCTTCGTCAATAAACAAAATATGTGTAACTGGGCAGTTGAAAACCCTCATATGCTTTATCAAACAGCAATTCATCCGCAAAAAGTGACTGTTTGGTGCGGTTTTCATGCCGGGCCGTTTTTTTTTGGTTAATGAAAATGACAGCCACGTTACGGTGAATGATATTCGCTACAGAGACATGTTGACGTCTACTGGCCGCCGAGATCGTGTGATTTAACCCCTCTAGACTTATTTTTTTGGGGCTGCATTAAAATATTGGTCTATGCCAACAAGCCGTCGACGTTAGAAGAGCTCAGAGCTGGTTTTGAGATATCTCAAGTAGTTTGCATTTTATTTAAAAAAAGAAGTTGTCAAGTCCTTAATGAAAGACGCTTTACAAGAGGTTTAAAATGAATGTGCACGTTCAAGCATCTTGTTTAATAATTCTGACAACTGGCGGGCTTGATATAATCCTAGTTTTGATTGGCTTAGATCGGTCAAATGAACAGATGTTTCAGTTGACGTCTACGGAGGGGTAGCCGACGAATCTAATCAAGAAATTCGTGACTGAGTACTTAGCTGACAGTTCGTATATGTAGCGTGCCTTCCCGACCAGTCTACTTTTTGCGTTTAATATACATCTAGTCCAAAGTCCAAACCAATCTAGTCAACTTACTGGCGTTTTCGATTGAAGAAAAGAATTGCCTTTTCTATGAAAAGAGCAAATCTAGAAGTGCTCTTTCGATGTATTCTATGTTTTATTGAAAAAAAAGTGCACTTCAAGCCAGGTAAATTCTTAAGTGTCCGGAATATATTTAGAGAATTGCCCTGAACTCACCAACACACACTAGCAAAATGTCAGATTGAAATATTGGCTGTGTTATTAGAAACAAATTGTTCGCTTGTGATCCGAAAATATACAATTTTGCGTGCGAAATGTAAACTAAAAATGAAATATATTGATTTGGCGTATTAAAACATTTATATTTACTGTAGAAAACGAAAAGAAGTAACAACAGCAAACCAAATCTCAAATATGGTGTCTACCACTATTACAAAAGCGCTCGAACGAATTTCATTGAAAAGAGCAATTCTGAATTTCGGGGCAATTCTCTCGGATCTTCAATGAAAAACGCCATAAGATAACTAGATTTTTGTATGTGCCCAAGTGTTTCCACCGAATAAAAGAAGATCAAATTGACTTCTTCTCTCTGGATCTGGAGAGAGAGAGAGAGATAAAGACGTTTTTCTTTGTCGTTCCTGTAAAATGTTGCTCAGTTTGTTTCACATTTTTGACATCTGTGTGTTCACAAACAGGACACTACATGCAAACCTGGTTGGATTTAGAGACTAATTTTTAATCTCGTATTTAAGAGATTAAGAATCTTGTGATAAATAACGATATTAATACGAAATTATGGTAAATTATTCCTATTCTCGGAGTTAATCTCCCGTGAAAACGTAGCATTAGTGTGACTTAATTTTTGTAGCAAATGTGAGTTGTACGTCAAACAGATATTGCTCGATATCTTTGAAAACAACAGTTGACACTAATGGTACTTTCTAGCTGCCTTTTACTAAATGCATATTCACAACAGCAACACTGAAGAAGCGTGTTTAAAATTGAAATTAATCCCAAGCAAGTTCTATTTTAAACACAACCAAAATCAATCAATCCGTATGTCCTTCTTTTGCCGTTGTTACGATAAATCTAAGCAATTACCATAAAAAAAAAACTCCTAGGTACATTGAAAAACAGTATTCGTTTGCACGAAAAGGCAAAGGTGATACCGCTCCAAATGTAAAATGAAAATGTATTGCAAATATTCGCAACTCGAAGGCAACAAATCAATTTGCATGCTAATGGCCCCGCCCCAGACAAAAGGACGAAATACCTTGAACTCTAATCAATGCGGTAGCGCTCTCTGATGTGACACATACCGAAAATCATTCAGCCGATTTTGGAATTCACTACGATTCAGCATAACTCCATAGTCCTCGTCATCCGGGGATGTTGGCACACTAACCTCGCTCCATGTGCTCATGTTATTTAACGCTTGATCGGTTACAGCGAAACGTTGAGTTAAATTCGATCTGAAATGGGTATTTTTTTTTGTTCATTAAAAGCAAAATTGGCAGGGTCAGCTGTCATTTGTTTGGGTGCGAACCCTTTTTACCTGAGTGTGCTGCCATTGGTGAAAATAAAGAATGCCACCTCCGAGCGTTCCAATTGTAAACGTGTCACCACCTTGCCAAGGTCTGTTGCAATGGTAACCTGGAAGAAATGAATTTCGGTCTGTAATTTTGTTTTAATTTCGTTGTCATTTGTCTGTTTTTTGAGGCGAGGTTTCAAATGGGCTTATTGGAGGTAGGAATGTGGAATGATGAGTTGGGATGGGGGCCATAGTTGGTAACTTTCTTCTCTCTAGTATATTCAAATAAACGCGTCTGTCCGTTATCCCTTCTACGTTTCCATCGCACAATTTTGGACCGTCGGACATCCACTGTTGTTTCGAGGATGTTTCGGGTGCGGTTTCGAGTGAGGTAGCCAGTGGCTCATATTTTCAATATGAATCATGTGAAAAACTTTATTCAAGAAATGAGTTCAACTCTTTTTTAATGTGTCATAAAATTATTTGTCAAGAAAAAATTCGCACAAAAGATGTGGTTGTGAGAAAACCTTGTTTGAACTGGAGGTGTATTCAAAATCACCCTAAAACTATGCAACTTAAACTACACTGCTTCTTAAACGTTTGCTAATTTGAAAAAAAAGAAGCAAAAAAAAACGACTGCATCGACATGAAACTAATTTTTGCATTCACATGATTTCTATTGTTTTTTTTAAAATGGAACCCATGGACCCCAATGTTTGCTGTCTTGAATTTTGTTCGCAAAAAGCCCATACCCAGTACCTAAGGCTCATAAACACTAAATCACACACTCAGTGACTTGGACGCTGCATTGTTTGTAGACCATTCCCCTCCCAAAAGTTCCATCAAGTCCGAAGCGAAACAAATAAATGATTGCCTTTCGTTTCCTGAAAAAGTTACCATGCCCATGCTCGGCTTTGCATTGAAATCAATTTGCATGCAGTTCCTATCAATTCCTGTGATTCGCTGTGCATCGTTTGCGTGACATACTTTGCCAAGACTAATGTATGCCCTTGCAGCGATCTATCAGTTGTTGACGCCATTTATATTCATCTGTCCGTCGGCAGAAGGAAAACAAAGAAACCTCGTCCTTGGGAACGAATTCAGATTTTGCCAGATCCTTCGCAGATTTCACGTATATTATTCAGTTACACGTTTAACGAAAAAGAAAAGCGCCCCATTGTGTATCTGCGCACATATCCGAGGCAGACTCATCCGCAGAAAGAGGTCATTGCATAGCTGTGTCCATTCATCATATATGCAACTACGCCACACCACTCCCGACGAAGGACTATGAGTTATGGATGGCTTCCCTTATATAGCGAACCATACCAAAAGCACACAGCCAGCGAAAGAAAACGAGAGTAGGACAACCATCTAGAGACATTCCAATGAAGCTGGGTAATGAATTACTTTGACCCTAACGGCTGCATTTCATTTCTTGCTGTCTTAGTTAGCATCTATCAATCCGGCACGTACACAACTTCTATCATCGCCGTCATCATTGCAACTCTTTTCTCGAATATACATCATAGAAGAAGAAAACTCAACACCCAAGAAAAGACAGCCATCCTTGCGCAGATATGATGGAAATGGTATATCAATAGTTCCAAGTCGTTTCAATTTGCGATGCAATCCCGCTGATGGAAGGAATCATCCACCATGGAGTGAACAGATAGTTGTCATCTTAAGGGCGAGGTTATATTTACCGAGTCACGTCGACGGCGTCGGCTGCGCATCGATAAATATTAATTACTTTCTGGAAAATCACGACTTTCAATCGATGGGCGAGGACGAGTTGACTGTATCTTTTGTTTGCACACTCTTACCTGAGTCTCGATGTCGGACACCTCGGAGCGATAGGTTAGGATCTCCTGCAGTATAAGCGATGTTTGGACAATCAACGCCAAAATGGGAATAAATGGCAGGATGATCATCTGAAAATAGAGACGAATGGAACATTAAGTGGTTTCTTACAGCGCGATAGATGGTTAATGGTAATTACGAGTAATTGGTGAGATATCGTTACAATGGCTGCGTTGTTGTTTGGAAATAGGAGACATTACGGCTCACATTAACGGCGGTCGACTAATTGAGAGATGTATACCAGGCACGTGCTCTGATGGGTGTATGTACCGAAAACCTCCGACTGAGTTGGGACCATGAATGGTAATCGAGGGAGACAGTAATTGTTTCGGTTAATTTCGTCACTCGTTAGGTAGAGTGTGTAAACCAATTTGGCATCGCTGGCAGTGAGTTGCGATTGAGAGTGACACGCTGACAGTTGAAATTGTAAGAAGGGTCTGACATTGACGTTGGAAGCGACTTTGATTCTTTTAAATGAAACCATGTATTTAGCGCAGACTACACAAACTGCCTGTCAAATGGTGTCAAATAAATAAAAAGGTAAAGAAGGCGCTGGCCTTGGGTGAGATATGTATGTTTACAAGGCGAATTAACTTAGGTGACGTGTCGTAAATCAGCGATAGTCTGAAGGATTTTGTGTAAATCACACCTTCCAGTCTGCAATCCTGGACGTCGAATGGGGAATAGATGACACATTTAGGAAGACGTTGATAAAAGGGCTGATATTGGGACTTGTCGAAGGCAAAATGAAATAGCACTCTTGATCGCTGTGAGAATGAAAGAAATCCGAAAACGGGTCGCTACAATTCGTCAGATTTTTTGATGAAGCATGATCTGGTGTAAGGCCCGGTTGGTTCAATCTTGGTTATTTTTAATCATCATTTAATTTAATATTCCAGCTGGTAACCATCGAATGTGTTTGTTCAGCAAAATATTTATCACCGAATCAGTGGTTTGGTTTGTTAACCCAAGAAATCGATAACCAGCCGATTTTGCACGGTTAACGAAATTTAACGAATGATTTTCTAGAATTTCGTTTATTCAAGATTTTGCAGGGACATCGTAGGTATTAGTTTTGACGTATCTTTTATACAAAAACTTTTTGTAGAATATTGCGAGCAATCTTGTGCAAACAAAATATAAATAATAAAATAAATTAACTTATATAAAACGCAAGATGGAGCGAAGGCCTTCACCAATAATGTCTGTACGGGTTAAGTTAACGTTTTCAACTGACAGATGAATACAATACAATGCACAGACAGGTTCCCAACTTCAGCCGGATGTATTAAGACTACTTTCAACAATTTTGTCCGTTGACAGTTCTAATAAATTGAGGAAATATTGAGAGAATGAGAAATTTATTGCGACGTTCGTAGACAAGATTCAGTTGAGGCCCAATAAGAGGTAACAAGATTTATTGGTTGTTCTAATGATTCAGTGTTGTTCTCAAAAAACATCTTATTGTCTCACACCATAAAGATTTCATTCCTCTGGTTTTTAAAAATACCTGTAGCATTTGATTTTTGCATTTATGTACTCAAAAGTGAAAACATATAACAGACAACTTAGCCGAACCATAGGGTATGCAACTAAAAGTTGGTAATAATTTATTTTTCTTCTAAGGACATACAAGTACATACACGGTTAAAAATATGGGAGTTTTGTTTTTTTACATCCGCACTCTTACAGGTCTATGCAATACAAGACAAATTGGTTTTGAATATTTCCAATTTAATAACCTTTTCCTGTAATTTATTTATATTCAAATTTAATAATTTTTTCATTAAAATTCTTCTGAACTTTAATTTCTAAAGATTAAAATCTAGTATTTTTGTTCTACAATCTAACCCAGTCTATATTAAAATAATATTTCAATCAAGAACTTATTAAAATTAAGTTATAGTTGACCGAACTTATTAAAGCCATCAACTTGAATATAATTTGCATTTGGTTTTATAATACTCGATTTGAACCAAAGTGATTAGATTTAAATATATCGGTATTACTTTTGAACCCTTGGTTAAGAATTTAGGGTTAGTTTGAGTGTCTTCTTCAATGGAGTTGATGATTTGGATAGCGTTTATTTAAAAGAAAAATGTTGTAAAAATATCTACAATCAAGTGAAAGTCGTGCTGAAAACGGGGTTACATGAATATCCAATGAGAATATTCTTCTTACAAGTAAGTAACTTAAGTGTCAAATATTTGCTTTTTTTCTTAAGCTGTGAAGCGCATAGATGTTCCTTGTAGATTTACTTTTCGAGATAAGGGCGGTCGATAGACTCCAGTTCATTGCATCAGAAATATAGCTTTACATTCCAAAAAGTAATAGTAACTGAATAATTAATAAGATAATTCGGGCATACATGAGTTATCCTATTTAAATTTGTAGAAAAATATACCTACTAAAGGAAGCACAGCGGCACTCTATAGGAATATTTTCAAAGGGGTTATAAGACCACGTGAATTTGCTTACGCTTGACAATGTTCTATAAAAACTATAATACAATTTTTAAAATCAATAAAAATGAATATTAAAATAAAATGTTTTCGGTGTTGAAATATATCCCATAGATATTTAAATCAAATCCAAAAATAGACTAATATATAATTAGATTGTTTTACATTTTATTATTCCATGGGTTTATAAAAAGCAAAAGAAGTATTGAATTTGAGGTGAAAGCATTATAATTTAATCTGCTGTTTTTGTAATTTGAATAGAAATCTATTAAAATGCTTCAAATTTTCAATATAAATACGAGTTTAATTTAAATACTTTCGCATTGAAACTCATCTCCATCTATATTAATATTTCCGACATATTTTGTAATAGCAGACATTATTTAAAATTAATAAATATTTTATTAGTTGTATGCAAAATATTAAATTTAAATATTTCCTCGCCGTTGACTTATATACAACCCCAAAAATATTAAATTTAACGCCAGTATTTTTAACCGTGTATAAGCAAATTTACTTGAACAATTAAGAAACACTATCGAATTAGAATAAAACAAAGAAGAGATAATAATAATTAAATTAATAAATTGATTTCCAAACAACAACTTTTTGTACAATAATACAATAAAAATAAATAAATAATACAAAAAATGTATGTTTAATGTACTGAACTGAAGCAATAAAATCTGTCACGTCGGTTTCGCAGACGTTTTCAACTGACAGAAAGAATACGGTACACGCCAGTCTATTGAAGGTGAGAGTACCATAATGGATGCAATGAATGAATTAAAATTATTTTCAACATTTTTGGCCGATGACAGCTCTCATTGAGATAAAGCGCACTCATTGGAGGAAATATTGAGGGAATGAGAAGATTGCGACAGTAGAATAAATTAAAATAAAGATCAATTTTTAACGAATTTTATTTCTTGTAATGAATTTTATCGGTTGCGTTCTCTTAAAATTGCTCATTTCGTCTATATCATTTGATCATGACATTCTTGTGCTAAAAAAATGTTGCGTTTAGTTAGCCGCCAAGCTTTTGGTTTTGTGACCGAAGTAAAAATCGTTCAAAAAAAACAATGGCACGCCGTGCCGACAGAAGTGAAAACTTGAACAATGACGTGTGTATTTTTTGAATCGCCTGGAAATATTTTAATGTGCAGGAAATTCTTTTAAATGACGTGTTTTCTTATTCATTATTATAAATTACTATGTAGTACAAAAATTATACTATAATCTTCAATTTCCTTTAATGCGCTATTGTACATGAAAAATAATGCATACTAGTTGGTACTCTCTCTTAAGTTACTTTAACATAGCAAAAACACTTTCCCATCCCACATCAAGAGGGAAAACAGCTTGTAGTAAGCAAATTCTCTTAAGTTTTCTGAGCTTGCGGCAGCGTTGCCAACCACTTAATGAAAATATAAATAATTTAAAAAAAAAGGATGACTTAATAAATAATACAACAAAATTATTTTTAGGTAAAGTGGAACAATAAATCAAAGATTAAGCTCAAATATAAAAAAGAAAAAACAGCAATCCACTTATTGAAAGTGGAAGCTGGAATTATTTTTAAAGATTGACAGATAAATTGTTCGTAAAATGGACAGAGTTTAAAATTGGAAGCACATTCTTTAGGACCGAGGTTACATGTAAAACTCTTTTTTGGCCAGATTTTTTAAGAAAGTTTAAAAATATAAAAAAAAAACATACAAAAATTGTAAGAGCCTTAGTTTATGGTAGCAGCACTCCTGAAAGCATTCTCTTTTTCTAACTCTTGTTAAACCACGTTTCCCATAGCCTTTCAATTCAATTTTTCTAATTTTTTAAACATTATTTAAAAATCGTTGCCAAAAAAAAATTAAATGTTGATGCTACATTTATGTCTTAAAGAATGTGTTTCCACCTTCAAACTCTGTCCATTTTACGAACACTCTATCTGTCATTCCTTAAAAATAATTCCAGCTTCCACTTCCGGTAAGTGAAATGAAATTGGAAACAACATTTAAAGCTCTTTGTTGTGTAAATACAAAATGTTTTGTTTATTTTTTTATATTTATGTTTTATTTTTTGGATTTATTGTCGCACTTTACCAAAAAAAAATATTTTAGCACAACATTTGTGCTGCGAGTTCAACTCATTCCCTGCACTTAGCGACATCTACATCTCAGCTCTGCAACTGGACAATTACCTTCTCAAATTAGCGCGAATTTTTTACTTTTATTTTCTTAAATTCTCTGAAGTTAAAGCCAATTTATTTTCTTAACAAACTTATTGTTTTAATTTTAGAGAATAAAAAAACAAATTCCGCAAAGATATTCATCCATTCATGTGTGTAAGTATTCATAAGTGGATATAACCTGCGTTTGTAGCTCCTACTCTAATTTCACAAAATGGTTTCCAAAACAATAACACCAAATGTCTTTTAGTATGGCAACACTTATTTTCCACATTAAATACCATAGACTACAACCTAAACGATATAGTGAGAAGGTAAGGTTCCGCTGACACCATTAACGGCGTCTGTTGTTCTCTTTGATGTATGATATGTCTGTTATCTGCTAGGTGTCGCTGTTAGTTGGTAGTTGGTATATCTTCTCTATCATTGTGTATAAACATTTCTCTATATACCCTCTCAACTTCCGTTCCAATTCCACAAACACTGGTGTCGCAACACAACATTGGTGTCGCGAGTTCAATGATTATATCCCATATCAAAAATGCCCAACGCGCCTAAAGAAGTTACCACTTCAAAAGAATTAGCGTAACAGGTCCGCAGGGATCCTGGGCCTCGCTTCTCACAACCATTCGTTTTGTGTGAGTTTTTATTTTAGAACGAATGGAAGGGATCTATTAGCCGAATCCAAACGGCTAATGGGGAAGCTCTTCCATCACAGTTATACTCTCGGATGTTTCTCAGACTTTCGCAAGAGGTGGCGCAGTAGGAAAAAAACCTTTTGATGTATTTTGTGTTTTTTTTTCGGGAACCGAATCTGGGATCCCTGGCTACCATCTGGTCTGGATCAGGTTCTATCTTGAAGATTTTCCTTATCGTGCCTGGATGTTTAAATGAGTAAGGCACCTAACTAGAGATGCGTAACGAAAGAAAAGTATAGAGGAGCTTCTCCTGCTACTATTAAGACCAAGCTTCTATTTAAGTCTCAACTCTAAATTTACGGAAGCTCACAATTGCAAAATTTGTATGGAAAATGTAGTTTAGCCGAATCACTAAAATTTAAAGTCAAAACTTAAAATGTTTATTGGCAAGGTTCTGAGTCTTTTTAGTTTGCACCTTAGTGTTGATTGCAGCGTATTTTTCGCTTACAGTGATATGATGACGAATTTAAAACTGATTTGCATATCTCCAAAGTTTCTCTATACACTGAACCAGTTTCAGAAAATGTACGAAAAATTATCAGTTTAGGCATCTTTTATCCGATTTGCAGTGGAATTTTATTGAGAACTCTTTTATCTCTACCAATACTGATGGCAAATAAGATTGTTAAACAAATCCATTGTCTTCTTCCATTCAAACAGGGCAGAAAGATAAAGCGGGGCAAAAGAAAACAAGATCAGAAAACGAAAAAAGATGTTTAAATGTTAAAATTTGAGGAAATTCAAAACGCTATAGCAATTAAAACCATCGCCAACAGTGCCGCCTTCGCTTCTGACCCACCCTTTCAAGTCAATTTAAATTTCTACGGAAATAAGTGACAAACAAGACAGACATCCTCAGATTGTCAAAAGAGTTATTAAAATGGCATGTTTTCGCAGCAACTATAACAATAAGCAAAGTCCTATACAAGTTAAGTACTGATGCGTCAATCAAACTTGCTCATCAACATCAGTTGATTTCAATGGAACCCCAAAGCATCGTTAAGATGTGATTAGATAAAAATACGTTTCGCTGATTGATTTCGAAAATCAAACATGACGCACGAACGGCAAACATCAAATAAATGTGCCTCAGTGTGTTCGTACTAAATGGGATGTCCTTGTAGTTCCCAAAATAGTTATGGAGCAGAGATGCCTTTCGCTCTATGTCCCTGCAGGCAAACGAATTGTTCTTGCGAAAATATAGAATCATAATGTACAATCATTGTCGCCAGTAGAAATTAAAGTGAAAACCCTGAGTTATGGACTAATCCGTCCCGACGGCCCTTTTAATTCATCAATCTGGTTTTATCCATAATCATCTAGCTTAAGGACAGATGTTTCCGCAAAAAATTCAACAAAGTTTATGTTCTGTTGGTGAAATGTCATTGCTGTGTAAACAGGAAAACTTTTCGGGTACAAAGTTGATGACTTACTATATGTATATATGTATGAATGTGTACAGAAATAAATCGATATCGTAACGTTTCCTTTATATTTTGTTTGCGGACTTCCTAAGAAGGGTGTAATATTACGCACTGGCAATTCGACTTATACTTGCTCAACAACGTAGTATTTTTGTATGTTATTGACACTGGCAGGGGTGCACACGCGCCTATTTTTGGTGTTTTCTTGTTAGCGTGCCAAAAGGTTAGCAAGTGCACAAACAAGGAGGACATACGAAACGAATGGATGCGCTAGCTTAAATTAAATAATCACTCAAAATCCTTGGTCAAAGTTGCATTGAAAAAAAAACAAAAAAAAAAACATCCTTTGAATTCCTTTTAAAATGACTCACCTGGAAAAGTTGTATCCTTCGTCCTGTTTTTATCGCCGGATTTCTGGCGGCTGCACTGCAACACCTACCAGCCGGTGCATTCGATACATCCTCCGAACTAATCGAGCGTATTGATATTTTATCGTCACGATTGTTAGCTGCTGCAACAACGGTCTGACTGTTATTTATATCCACCTCTGTCGCCAAAGGTGATTTCTGCTTAACACTGCATTTCCCATTCAACATCACGTGTGAGTTTTAGTCGCAGACAGTGTACTCGTTCTGGGTGATAATTATTGACAATAATTGTGGAAGGACACCCCAACGAAAGGTGCACGGGATCTTGAGCGCAACCAACACTGTCGTGTCGCTTATGTTAATTGTCTGTAAAGAGTGAAACATGTTAGTTTTTATTTTAATAGTCACGGGACTGTGCAATGGTTGTACAATGTACATAATGGTGAGGATGCATGCCATGTTTGGGGGAGTGGAAAGGATAATTCCATTAATCACATTACTTTGAAGTGCGGACACTGAATGAAAAATAGAAATTGAAGAGTGGTTTTTAATTGAGTTGGATTCATGGAACGTTTGTAATGGGTTAATTGACATATAGCTATTTAGAAACTCCAAAGTCACTCGAAGGCATTTCTGATCAGGAAGTGCGGGCTATGACACGTAGTCAAAATAGAGGTAGACAAACTGCAAGTTCAAAAATTGGCACTAACCGAGTGCGATTTTTGCTCGGTTTAAAAAAATGGGTTCAATTTAACCAAGTCTCTATTGAAAAAAAAAAAACAGTGGCACTTCTGCAGTGCCGACATGTGTATTTTTTGAATCGTCAGGAAATATTTTATTTGGTAGGAAATGCTTTTAAATTAAATGTTTTTTTTATTCATTATTAAAACCACTACTACAAAAAAAAATGCCAACTAGGGCTTTTTCATGCCTTTTAGGCAATATTTCATAAGCTAAGGTTTAAGGCTTGTTTTCTTTCTAAAAATGCATATTTTTTTAAAATATGTTTTTTGATTCAACATAATTTAATTTTTTGAACATTCTTAAAATATCTTTACCAAAAATAAAATTATTGTAACCTCGGTCTTGAAGACTGTATTTCCACCATCAAACTCTGTTCATTTCCGAACACTTTATCTGTCATTCTTTAAAAATAATTCCAGCGTCCACTTCCGGTAAGTGGAATGAAATTGGAAACAAATTTGAAAGCTGTTTGTTGTATAAATAAAAATTGTTTTTATTTATTTTTTTATATTTATGTTTAGTTTTTTTATTTATTGTTCTACTTCAGCAAAAAAAAAATTGTATTATTGAAAAAGGCATCTTTTTTTCAAGTTACGCATTTTTTCGTCAAAAGTGGTTGGCAACGCGAACATTGGTGTCGGAACCAAAGATAATGAAATACAGAGATCAAAGATAATGGAATACAGAGACATATAACTTTCCAGTGAAAAGGCGTCTTACCCCAAAATGCCCAACGCGCCTAAAGAAGTTTCCACTACAATTTGCTTAAAATTTCATTCTACTGACTGGAAGTGGAAGCTGGAATTATTGGCAACGCGAACACTGGTGCCGGAACATTGGTAACAGAATATTGGTGTCGCGAGTTCGATGGTTTTATCCCTTTTTCACTTAAAAAAAAAAAAGGGGATTCGTTGTTGAAAACTATCAAGATAAAAAGATTAAATCACTTTAATACTTATTATCAAACCAAGTTTCTAGAATAATGGCAACTACTTGGTTAAATTCTACAGAGCTAGTTTGTTATAAACGAACGAGAATATTTGAAGGGAATTGATTAATCGGTTATTTTCAACCGAAGTTGGCCCGGCTAATTTTAATCCACTAACTCTGTAGGAGCTACGAGTGTTTTAACTACTTGGCAGTTCTTAACCGAACCTTGGTTGATTTTAAATAAGTGATATTTCTGCGTGTATTAAAACTTTAAAACGTGGAACGCTTGGGATAACTCGCACTATTTGAGCCTCTTTAATTTTTTTTTTTTTTTGACACATTTGAAATATGTATTTCAAAATACTGGATATCGTTTTCTAAAAGTAAGACTTACGGCATTTTTTATTCTGAAGAGTTTAGCCAGAATAAGTTAATATTTGTCCACGCGAAGCGATTATTGGTTAGACTTTCAAGTTTTCAGAACATCGGACAAACATCCGAGGATGAATTTGTGCTGGGAAAGATTCTCACTTTCGCCGTCTAATTCGGCATAACAATGTTGGTTTATTCTATATTATTTTCTTTTACTGCTGAGGTCAACTAGAGTAAACAATATTCCAATTAGGAGCCTTTTTGTGTCACAAAAAGTTATCTCAAATAATACAACAATCATAAACACTTTTTCGCAATTCAAATTAATAAAAAAAAAAGTTATATAGGTAACAAGAAGAAACAGAGCAAAATGCATACTTCATATGAAACAGAGTGGAGAAGCAGACATGGAGAAAATTCAACTAAGCGAGCAACAAAAACATAACAACAATCAGGCCTGAGTGTCCATTCATGGCGCATTCACAATCTAGCTCTGATTGAGATCAATTTCACGCATTTCCTGTCGCCCTTTAGGAGCTCAGGCTGTTATTTTCTATCACCCACACATGTAAACAGTGCATAATATGGTCGCATTAATTAATTAAGACTACTTCATAAGATACTTTCTGAGTGAATACCCAGTCAACTTCCATTCTAGCGACGTACGTCCCTAGCCAAATCAAACCCCTTGCAAATAGACAACAACTCGTCCTTTAACCTGTCGCCTGTCTTAAAACGTGCTGCGCTGGCACCACTATTTATTTCCCCAATCCTTTCCCACACACGCATGCACTAATTGCATATTGTAACTTTTTCATTTTCATTAATTTAGCTTGGTTCAAGAACACACACGTGAGCGTGTCAAGTATGCACACATCCTCGAACTATTGGCGACAGCACGACTCTCTCAGGCACGGGACCCGTCCTCTCGGCTTATCGGCGACGACAACCCCATATATAAGCCGTGCCAATACCCTAGCAATCCGCGGAGAGCACATCGAGGGGACGGCGCACAAATTAAATTTCCCTTTCAAAATACTGAAAGAGAAGAGGCGAATAATTTAAAATGCATCTAGGTAAACCTTTGTATACCGACTGACGCCGGCGATATTTGTTTACACCATGCTAGCAATTTTGTAAGTTTTTATTTTTTTATTTTTTAGAGTGCATGCTGCACTGCGGTGAAATGGATTCATTTGCATTCCGATCCAAAGTTGTTTTCAACCTTTGGGGCAAAGTTGGACGTGGAAAAAATACGGATATCCTTCTACGGTTATCAGGTGGCTGAAAGTAGTAAACACAACTAGCAATCATCGTATCGCCCAAAAGGTATTAGTCGGTTTCTTTTAAAGGATATTTATGAACCTTGGAAGAGAAGCACGTAGCTGGCAGTATTATCTGCGAATGACTTCGAACCAATTTCTATGGATGGGGAAGAGTGTACGTTTGGCGTTTGTGTCAATAAGGCTTTTTACCGGGGGTAACCTTATACTGAGTCGGATGTCATCGGATTGGACGCACTTTCACCCATATTCGGTATTACTTGGTTTCTTTTTTCGAAAGGCAATGACACAATATGTTTGATGAAAGCAAATAAAACAATTTGACGGTGAGAGAAACATAAACAGAAGTGAATTTTGTTATTGTAAAAAAATAAATAGATGTGTATTGACCCTAGGCCTATAGTTCGTCACAACGATTCTGCTGTGCCAGTTGTTACTTTATGCCGAGCCCGCACAGCTGAATTGAGGAGCTTTTCCAAGAAGGCTATAGCCTTGGTCATTTCTCAGAGACACTAGGAATAAGGACCATAAGATCAGCAGGCTCAAGTGGTAGGATGCAAAATTATCTCGACCTTGACTATTTAAGTCTAGGTCAGTGTTAGTAAATCGTGGGAATTTACCTTTTGTTGGGAATTTCATTCATTAAAAGGATTAACTTCAACTTCAGATCCGTTTTTTGACAAATATTCTTAGAAGTTTTTCAAGTAATACTTCTCTAGGCACGCTTGACTTAGGGGGTAAGCTAGTGAATGCGTCACGAAAGCCTTACGGAAATTGCGAGCGAAAGTTGAAAGGGAGATATAATTTAGTGAAGATAGAAAGGGAGAGAGTTACATTTCGTTTCGTATATTACGGTAGAGGCAATAGAGAGAAATGCGAGCACACATTTTCGTTCTCTCTTCCTCTCATAGTCAGTTTCGTTATCTAAAACACAGCATACAGTGCAGCAGTGATATCAGATCGGGGGATTTATCCCTTTTTGCGGGATTTTCTCATACTTATAATAAGCTAAAAGTGACAAAGAGATTTTTCAGACCTCATAGTACAAAAAGAAAGGGATTTTACTTTTTGGTCAAATTTTTGTTTCTAATTGCTCATTTCATTAAGGATAAAAAAATGATTCAACCTACGATCAAATTAAATATTTTCATGTTTAGAAAAAAAACATTCAAAATATTTAAATGCTTTCATTGTCTTTTTTTATTTCCCTAAACTGTTTCATAAAATGACATTTGTGCCTGTGAATGAATCACCAGTATTTTTGAAAATAATAAATTTATTTATTTTGTAAACCTTGGAATGTATGCAAAAAGTCTCAAATCAAATTTCTGTGTCATTTTTGTAGGAAAATTCAAGAATAATGAGACTTGAAACCGACATAAAGTTTCTTGCATACCAGTCATTTTCAAATAATTCATAAGATATTTATTTTATGTTGAATATTATAAAGTAGTATACCTTCCCGGCGGACACGCTCTATTTATTTTAATGCCGAATGCAATTTTATGTTCCTTTTTGTAACGTTTTAAAAATCTATAAGATGTACCTACATTTATATTTTTGTATTATATACGAACGTTTCTTAATATGTATTTATTTTTATAATAAAAAGGACTGAATTTAATGAAATACATGTTTTTTTTTTAATTTAATATTTCGTGGGGTAAATGTGGGATTTTTTGTATTTTGGCGAGGGATAAAAGGGATTTTTACAAGTTTTCTTTAGTGTCCGATGTGTAGTTCTCGTCCTCTTTGTGCTCTTAAAAGGCGCCCACAAAACGGCTGTACATAAATAGAGTAGTGGAAAAATTATAGGAATTTCATCAATAAGCCAAAGAAAAACCTTTCCGACGACATATCAACACCGGTGGTTACTCGACATCGCTGGTCGCACCGTGTCACGAATTATCCTTTTGCTAAATAGTTAACAGTTTAAAAATTCGGGATAATACAGTTCGTCATTTAAACTACCTTTCCTGACATTGTGCATGTGATTGCATTATCCTGGATCATTTGGATCACATTCCCAATTAATAATTCAAAATTCATTCGAATTTACTATTTCTACCATAGTTTCCCCCGGATGTGTGTAATTAATTCTCACACTTTTGTAGAGCGTCTGCTGTGAGCACTTCTAATGATTCGTAGCTCGTTTGCAAAACTTAACTTTCATGCTTCTAAATTTTCGACAACATATACCGCAAGTGTCAACGAAACGAGCAAATTTTACACTCGTAACTTTTGTGCACTCGTGGCACTATCGAGACCCACTGGCGGCGGACTCATGCATGTATGCCCCTAAAACCACTCAAGATAAATATATTTTAATTATTCCAAAAGCGAACTGACATTATTCCAACAAAGCCACACAGTTTGCGTTTGAAATTTGCGGTCTACCCAATGAGCAGTAAGTGTCACAATAACATTTGGGTACTCACGTGCTAATTGAACTATTAATCCAGTTGAAGGCACTTTCACATACTCGTACAGCATATTTGCACTCGAGTTTTCTTAAATGATCAAGTATTAATGTTCGACTTTAAATTGAAAAAAAAATATTTTCTTCAAGTTCTGAAACTCAACAATTTGGAAACAGGCCTTCAACGCGCTGTGTATTTATTAAAAATAGTAACATTATTCAAATAAGTAACAAGCAAATAAATCAAAGCTATAAAGAGTCAAAATCGAGACCGTTTGACTAGAAGAATCACATCGAATTGATATAAAATCAGCACCACACACCAGGCGTGAATAAATACTTGAGATTTGTTTGACTTAGTTCATGCATAAGAGCTCTGAACTTTACTTACTGTCTACCTAAATCAAATAGTAAACGAAATCGGAAACGGCCATAAAAAGGGGGGAAGTGCCAATAAACGAAACATGCTGTGAGATTTGAGAGCAATTTTATCTCGAAAATTGAAAATATGTGCTTTGAAAGGCTAATCAAGGTTAAAATGTTGGAAGGTTGAGCTAATTCATATTCTACTTATATAACTATTTACAGATTTGATTGCTATTAGAACTGAGTCCCTATCTTGGTAAACAGATCGGGGGAGATATCCCTTTATATCAAATCAAGTGAGTTTTGGAATCGGATACGTTGATACAAATTTTAAAACTTTAAAAAAAACCGAAACAACTCTATATTTAGAGCTGTAATGTTCGAGGACCAAAGGTAAGTCAAAATAAGTCATGCAGGAACTGATCTTAATTAAATGTAAAACTAGTTCTTCTGCGGTTGTATAGGTAGGCACATTCTAGGTTGGCATATTAGAGTTCTCAATTTCAAAGGCTGTTAACAAAAAAGGAATTCAAATCATACGTGAAGAACTACTAACTCTAATAAGACCGTTAGACCATTGGTATTCATTAAATGATACGACTTAAGATTCTAACCTTGTAAATGACTAAAGGGTCATTAAAGTAACACTGGTCAGACACTTCTTGAATCAGATTTTCGATAAAACCTGCCAGTGGAAGGAAATGCGAAAGTTCACAACATAGCCGTGGTATTAGGTAGAACTTCCGTGAAAGACTTGTACTGTATAGTGCTCGAAGAATGGCCACATTACAGTAAAAGAGCTACTGGCACCATTAGGTTAGGTTAGCTTAGGTTATGTGCAAGTGATTGTGGGCAAGCAGAAGTTTCCCTATTTATTCACTAAGCCTTGTGACTTTTTCAAGATATTTCTAAAGTACGTGCCAACAAAGGTTGCCAGTTTATCGTGACATCTCTCAGTTTCCAGATGTGGCACTCATGAAACTCAATTCATTTAACATCTATAGGAGGAATCGGAGTTTAGAGCTAAAAGTTCTATTAGTACTTCACCGTGGCAAAACACCAACTACACTGGCGGTTTGGGACGGCATAATATAAGTCAACTTACGTAACAACTTGAGAAGCAATCCAATAGCGCGTTTATCATAGAAAATTGAAAATATGTTTTAGAGGTATTCAAATACACGAACGTCAGATTATTACATATGTGGTGACTTCAAATTAGCGTTATACACAATCAAAAATTGACATCACTACAGCCCGGCTATTCAGATCTCAGGATTCAACTTTAGTCTTAATGCATTTAAATTGATGTTAAAAGATTTGGTACCTAAAGCAAGGCAAGGCTCAGTAGACATAGAAAGTAAATCTGCGTTTCGAGGAGATTCTGACTATTTCAATGCAGTCAAATTTGAATAATCTCACTCCAACATTTTATTAATTAACTAGGATTTAATTGGCCTTAATTAGGTAATAGGTCTTCTAAAAATAAACTTAGTTCGCCTCTAGTAAGGTACCAGCTTGCTGATTCAATATGTTTTCAATAGGAAAGGAAAGCAAAGCAAAAAGTCTGCAAAGCCATTGTCATTGATATCTACTATTCTCAGCTTATTATGAGAGGTTTGTTGATATGCCGCTGAAGAATATGTGCACTCACGTGAAAGTTTACTGTCAATTATGAGTAGCGGGTAATTTTAATTTTACAATATGCATGCTTCTCAAGATGTATGGGAATGTTATGGGAAATTACTCTACGAACGAGAATAGTAGACTATTCCGAATACGTATGACTCAGAATATTTGTATACGCTGTTTATTTATTTCTGTCGATTGACAAGGACATAAAATAGGCCAAGTGTGTCAACGTAGACATATAAGGTCTATTCGCGAACTTTCCCGAGCCAAGTACTAACAACCTGTCAAAATTCAAGGATAGAGCGAAAATATTCTCAAAAGTACGTGGTCGTGGATAGACTTTAAGCTGCCCTGAGCCACTCGTATGCTTGACATCTAATCCACATCTCAAATAAAAATTTAACTTACCATTTTGCAAACATATGAAACGTTCCGAAAGGAAATTCAATCACCGCTGAATTTTCTTCATTTTCACAGATTTTAGTTTTGTGTACAATTGATTTTTAAGACAGATTTTTAATTTGTTTCTTGTCATCTTTGTGCATTCGACATATTTATTAGCATTGACTTATTATATATGGACTGCTAGTGAAAAGTCACTTCCATACAGTCTGTGCCCAGAAAATGACGCCAACACTAGCGCTCGTGGTTCTATGCGAAAAACAAGTGAAACAAAATGACAACCATCTTGGAATGCTAGTGCCACCTATTGGGCGTGAGTGGATTTACCAAGTGAAAAGTCTGAAATTCAAATTGTTACAGCATTGTTTACAATATATGTCATCTAGATAATTCATAATAGATGGAACCAACAAAATTTGAATAATTTTCATTATAAAAATTGCACAATTTTCGTATGTTTATTGCGAATTAGTTTTTGTTGTGTTGTTTTTCATTATTAATTTTAGAAATATGATGTAATAACACTTTAGCGTATATATTTCAATCACAGTTCTGATCAATTTCCACTGGAAATGGACGTCGGATCGAAGGGAATTCGCCCTTTTGAACTCAACCACTCTGTTTGTACAAAACACGTAAGCACTGCTGTTGCAAGAGGAAGGTTTATTCTCTGTTGAAGTACATTTAATTACATTAATGATGATCAAGAATATGATAATTGAACTTACTTGACTTAGGTTCCCAATCCATCCAACGACAAATGAGAAATGACAAGGTGGTTTCGCGCGTATTCGAGAAAATTTCGCGGGACATTTGACAACTTGATTTCAGATAATTTAATTTGTCAGATTGACGATTGACAATTGTCAAGAATACCACATTCAAGTACATGAGAATTTAATTCATCATTATAAATCGCTTACATCTATATTTCTTAAAGTGCTTATAATTATCAGGCTATAAATCTTATTGCACCCTTATTCATTTAATAATTCATACAAAGACACAGTTTTCTGGACAGTTTTACAAATTTTGATTGTGTCGTTATGTAGGTTTCTCAGGAATAAAATTTTCTTAAATTCTACAAGAATTTAAAAATTGTTTGCATTTCGATGATGCCATTAAAATGTTGTTTTGGTTGCAAGAAATACCATCTTCAGCCGGCGAACGAACTTCATTATAAATAAGAAGTCGTTTATAATCTGAAGCAAACTGTGTAGTTGGGTTATTAGTAAAACCACCTCTAGATCTAATGCTCGAAAAAAAAGTTCCAAGTGATCTTGTGACAACTTGTAAGATAAAATGTACTCCAAGCTTTTTTGTCGTCAATGTATATTATTTTAAAAAAGTTATTTTTAATTTTTTTTCAATTAATCGCAATAAGAAATAACGCAGTCTTATGCAAAACTATCTGCAACGAAATTGAAACGTCAGATGTGAGGTTCCAATTAATTCCGCTCCGAAGCACGAGAGCTAGCGCTTATGTATGAACCAAAGCGAAGTTGTCTACCAGCAGTCCATATATAATAAATCAATGGTTTTTTAGTACTTTACAGTTGAAATACAGGAACTGCTCGTTACTCTTTATTTTGCTAATTTCCTCCTTTTCTGTCATTTCTGATGAGAACGTAGACATGAACTTTGTACGACAGCGAACGATTTATATCGATTGCGTTCGATTTGAACTCCGTACGCGTATTTACTTAGCGTTTGATACTGCATTTCTAAACTGAGTCGCTAAATATTATCTTTGTAGACATTTTTGAATGGAAGCTTACACGTAAAAAAAATTGTAGGAAATAATAGCAGATTTTATATAGCCGGATTGGTGTTTTGTATAAAAACTTTTGAACGAATCATATTCCCTTTAATCTCAAATTCACAAGCGTGAAAAGACCCTTTTTAGTTGCATTGTGTCCAAGTCAAGATCACCGCCATTGGGAACATATAAATCTAGTCATCTTAAATCGACTAGAATTTCCTGGACTAGATTCGTCGGTTACTTAACTTTTCATATGTCAGCTACATATGTAAACTGTCAACTTAGTACTCAGTCACAAATATCTTGACTAAACTCGTCGGCAACCCCCCCGCCAACTACAAAACCTGTTCTTGTGACCGTTTTAGGCCAGTCACAATTGAGCCACATCAGGTCAGCCTTCTGTCAGACTTACTAAACAAGATACTTGAACGTCCCCATTGACATTTCAGCGCTTTACCATCTCTAATATGTCGCGTCGTACCTCTAGCGTTCGATTTTAGTACAACTGCTATGTGTTTTATCATAAAAGTCATTGATATTGGATCAGATTTGACGTTACTCGTGACAGAGTGCTAATGCGTACGATGGTTAACTTATATCTTTTAATGCTACTAAATATTGGTATACTTAGTATATCGGTGTTCATAACATATGACAATCATTAACGATTCAAATAAAAGGTGCTGCCATTTATAAACTGTGCATGGGTGCAGAATTCACGTTCTTGAGTCCCAAAGATAAGCATTTTTCACTACTCCAGTTGCAAACCTATACACAAAAATATATAATATAAATGAATAATATAAATAATATGAATACTGCGCCCCATTGTGCGGAATTGGTGTGTGTCCATTCCCCCTGAAATATATTTAATTATAAGCTAAAAGCCTATCATGTAATTTACAATTATTACAGAAACATAAAGGGTGCTTTATCCTCAATAAACGCTGGGCTCAAAATAATAGCCCATAGAAGATGTGTTTACAACTGCGTGACCAGACATCTGTCGTCGGGGGCGATTTTAATCTAAGACATTTAATAGACTTATTTCGCTCTATAGTGTGTATAAAGCTACAAAAAAAACGTATGAGGATATTATTATGTCGCAGTTAGTTTTATAAAAATTGAAAATTAAAAACCACTTTTGAGCTTTCCACTTAAATTGGAGCACTAAACGTCTTCTCGTCACTATTCTCGATGGTTTTCTTTTTCTTTTATACCCAACTTCCAATATGAGATAATATCCTGGATTTTATTGTGTATTTGAAATATGGTGTTCATCAGGACGCAACGATTATGGCTTTCCTTTACTTATAGCTGTCATCTGTGTAGTATTTTATGTGATTAAGATTAGGTACTGCAGCAACTCAATTACAAATAATTCCGATTTATAGCCTGGGAGCACTTTGTGGCCTGTAATCCGTGAAGGTTAGTATTACTTTTTCTCTAACCCCAAACCAATTTGACTATTTGTTCACATTATATGGAAGAGAGTCCATTGAACAGATTTGAAACAAAAACGGCGTTTATATTGTGAACAGGCGTTTCTTTGTGAGCTTACAATAATAGACAAAAATTACAGCCATAAATTGTCAGTAATTTTATAAAAAAAAAAATATATCTCAATTCCAAAACGTCGTATGTTTGGCTTAGATCAATCATATGAACAGCTGTTTCAATTGACGTTTATGGAGGGATAACCGACGAATGTAGTCATTCGTAACTACTGTGGTATTTGATTGGCCTTCTTTCCGTTGGGACCACCAGATATATTTTTCAGATCCCAAATTTTACGCGGGTCATGGAACATGCAACGAAATTGATCTGCTTTTGTGAATGGATTAGTGCGTTATTTGACAGCCATATCAGCTCTTCAAATTGCATTCGTTTTTTGTAAAATCAACGACTTGAAAAATGTTTCCCCTGCTGTTGTAGATACAAATGGAGTAGTTTGTTAATTTAGTTGAAAAACCACATAACATAAAAATGTCACTTGCTCTTTTCGTTGTTGATATTCTTGCGATTGGAATATTTCGTAGACTTCGACACATTTTGAAGTGTTTTTCATCCACTGGTTAAATTTTATGTTTAAACTTTCGAAGTTTGTGCCCAAATTGATTTCTAAACATTTGTACATAAATAATCAACAAACACTAGTTGTCAAACTAAAACGTACTTGTATTGGTAAATCTGAAGCAAATCTGACAGAAAATCCAGATTCGCAAAAGTGCTCGGAATACCACATAAGTACTAAGTTGACAGTTCGCATATGTGGCTGACCTAGGAAAAGTGATGCTCCCGACTAATCTATTTTTTTTTACGTTCAGATTAGATCTAGTCCATCCCAATCTAGTCGACCTAAGATAATTCGATTTTCGAATGCGGGAATACTATTGAGTGAATGGGTAATATTTATGGCTCATGACAGGAAGTTTACCTGAATAATAAAATATTATCTCTCCATTTTCATTCTCGACCAAGAGTATGGAATCGAGACCTATAATCGTTAATAGATTAAAACGAGATTGAGTCGATAGAGTTAGCCTGTGCATTTATTTTTTGTTACCCAATCATTAAATAGTAATATAAGTCCCTAAATCGAAGCACTCTCCAAAGAACAATCCAGTTTAGACCATTTTATGACACTTGCATACGTTCAGGCTGATTTGAAGCAAGTCGCTCTGAATTTTATTACTGAACACTTATCTACGTAAGTAATTCCGAAGCCAATTAAAAAATGGACCGAGTCGGCTTTAATCAGTTTTATTTAAGCAAAAATTGTGGGTGTTGCAGCTTTGCAAAGTTTGTCTTATATTTACCATAAATTTGATGGCCTACTAAAATTCTTTTCGTTTTGTCATCATCACAAAAATCGTCCAATCAAATACGATTATTTTTGTGAGTGACCTCTTAAAAATGCATTATTTACAGATTCCCTTCTGTCGTAAATATATTCGTCCTTTTTGGGTAAAACAGATCCAATTATAATAAAAAGAAAAAAAATTCAAATTTAGGTAAAATGAAAATACATCTAATGGGGTAGATCCGAAAAGTAATCCCATTTTCCGATTAACCATTTTAACATATACGGAATCCTTTCTCCAAATCTAGCATTCATGAATTACTCACATCTTTTAATTATTCTCCAACAATGTGCGTAATTAGAAATGTTAATTCATCTTGCCTTAATCCGACGATCGTTCCATCTGCCAATTAAATGATTATTTCATCACACTCATCAAGTCGGTGGTATTTTTCGCTTCGTTAGAAATCCTTTATAATCCACACGAGAAACACGAGAATAGTACAAAGTACCGACAAAATCCTTTTTAATCCGTTTGGAAATTCTATTGAATTTGCATCGTCAACCAAACACTCACACCACAGCTAAGTAAACAACTTAAGTGCACAGGATCAAGGAATATTTTAGTTTTTAAGTCAAATTACGTTACAATTCACACACTCTCCTAATATCATCAATGGAAAAACCATCCCCAACAAGAAATTATATAGTTCACTGCGATTTGTCTCGGGGGTTAGGTACTACAAAGTACCAACAAGTCCACGAAATATTTAATCAGTTGAAGTCACCGCTCAGCGAGAAGGCACGACGTCGACTGACTTGAACCTGTTGAGTCGTTCCTTGTTTATAGTTTATTTTTTTGGTATCGTCCTTTTTCTGAGTGCTTGGTAAAAGGATGTGTGATTACGAGTGCTCTGAAGGGTGGTGATGAAAAGCGAATGTTTTGTAGCAACAACACTCATGTTGAAGATGGAACATTTGTGGAACATGTGGGTGGACAAACCTGCGCATCAAAAGCAGGCAAGCAGAAATGTGTCCTGATGGAGCACACATACTGAATGTAGCACACTCAACTCAGGTGAAAGTCATTCATCAAGAATTGTCTTATACTGGTGAAGTGCACCGATGCCTCGATTTTTAAGGATATTAGTAATTAATTACAGAAAATTGCGGGGTAGCCTGAAAGTTTGTTTTATACTGCGGTTGGCGGACAGGGACACACCCTCTTGGTGTTAGTGGCACAGTACTTGTGAAGTACAAGAGCATATTATTCAGATCAACGTGTTGACTGTGTTTTATGTGGATCGTATTTTCTTTTGATTGATCTGGGGCGTATGAGTAACATTTATAGCTGCAAGTAATTACTCTTGGAGCGAATGTGGTAGGGTAGATATTTACTGATAATTACGTTAATATTTGAAATAGATCAGCAATAAAAAGATGTGATGTAGCCTAAACGCATAAAACGGAATTTTTGGTTTTGCTTTTTCTTTTATTATCTAAAAAAAAAAAATCCAAAGTAAACACAACACAAACTTTTTCTTCTGTCAAAATTTATCTTCGATTTAATGTACCGGACATTTATTTCGCGAGCTAAATGAGTAGAGACTTGTCATCGGCCCATCTAAAAGGGTGGGCCAAAAGAAGTCATCCGATGTGGTTTGGCTCTCTTTTTTTTTTCTAAGTGAAAAACTTGGATTCTGTTTTTTGATTATGTTTATTGGAACCTTTAGAATTTTATTGGTCAAGTCGAGAAGATGATATCGGCCAAATGGGTGCCGTCACAATTGGGCTCGTTTTATGAGAACTTCGGGCGACAGATTCTCGCTCTAGTGTCGAATGTTGTCCTTGAGGGCTTCTAGGGTCTCGGGCTTGTTCACGTAAACACGGGACTTCAAAAAACCCCACAAAAAAAGTCTGGAAGGGTTAAATCGGGCGATCTTGCGGGCCAGTGCAAATCGCCCATACGAGAGATGAGGTGACCCTGGAACGCCGCCTTCATAATATCGGTTGTGGCTCGCGCAGTGTGTGCCGTAGCTCCGTCCTGTTGGAACCACATGTCCTCCAGTCCTAATTCGTCCAATTGCGGCAGAAAAACTCGGTTTTTGCTCGTGCATTACTCGTGGATTTTCGGTGCCCCAGAAGCGTTAGTTTTCTTTGTTCACGTTCCCAACGAGGTGGAAATGAGCCTCATCGCTCATAATGATTTTGGTCGAAAAATCGTCCACTTCGTCCTCGAGATTGAGGATAGCTTGGGCGTAGGTTACATGCGTTTGGCGGTCGACAGGCAGCAGCTGATGCACGGACTAGACTTTGTACGGGAACATGCGCAATTCTTTGACCAAAATTCGCCTTAAAGACGACCGGCTGATGGCTAATTGCGAGGCACGGCGTCTGGTCGATTTTTCCGGCGACAGCTCGACATCCTCGTCAACGGTGGCGATATTCTCATCACAACGGGCGCTCCGGAGCCGGCCACTCTTGGCAACGTCTCGTGTGGTCCCATACTCTTTAAGGTTGGTGGCCAAACGGCGCAGTTTTTGCGCAGTCGGTGTCGGACGGCCGTGGAATCGGCGACGGAATTCGCGCTGCGCCAACACTACAGACGAATTGTTACGCAAAAAATAGACACGATTCTTCCGCGTTCTTGGGGAGTGTATCCCTCCGTGGCTTGTTCACTTGTATTCTACATCTGTCTAGTCCACAAATGTCAAATCACATTTGACATTGGCAGCCATTTGCAAAAATAAGAGCATCTTTCAATCGGGTGATTTCTTTTGGCCGACCGTTTATAAATGAAAGTAAGAATTAAGCGAACGAACAGGATACTGCTTTGCTAAACTACCTCGCTAAATTTTATCTTTGTAGACATTTTTGTATGGGAGATACGATTTAGCGCGAGCAGGATACTTAGCTTTATGAAGCAATAAGATTGTTCGAAAAATTGACTATTCAAAAAATCTTCTCTAAGTTGCCATTAACTGTTGGCAGTAGTCTTTGGCATATATATTGAAAAATATTCGCTTAACTATTCAAATGTATGCTTCTTTCTAGTCTAATGCCGGGTAGTGGAATCAAATTTACAATACACAAACCTTACATTTTGTGAAGCATTTGCATAGGCGCCATTTAAATGTTTTGTTAGGCAGGCACTCTGTTTACACTTTTTAGGTTTTCACGTTACGTTAATTATTCGTCTTGAGATATGTTGTATAAGGCTAGCCCAACAAGTATAGTTCCAACAGCCGTTGCCATATTGGCTAGCATGTAAGACAGTTAAATCAGTTTCCTGCGGAATTTCTGACAGAAGAATGGACTTCACTTCTATATTGAAGTCTAAGCAAGATGGTTCAAATTAAAATAAATTTAATATAAACTTTCAAATGCGGTTTTAATAACAAAACAAGATACTTTTATTTTTAGGTTATTTTTTGTATAGCTCGTACGGTGCAAAGCAACCTTGACTAATGTAAGTACTATTCGAATAGAAAGTAGACCACTTTTTTTGGAGTTAGATTTCGCGTAACGCTAACGAATGGCACACGATTAAATTACTCACGACAGTGTAATCGTTTTTGGATAAGGAAATAACCAATCGGATTCCAATGTGTTTACGAAATTGAATTTAACTTTTATTTGTATCAAAGAATGAATTTAAAAACCACTCACTCAGAAATGGAAAACCAGTGTGGGACACAAAAACGTTGATGTACACTTTAAACTATTTTAAGATGGACTAAAATGAAGACACCAAAACCTACGTCGGTAGTCTATGAGTGTCTACATTTTTGATGGATTTGTAAATTTGTTGGCCAAATGTTAAGTTAGTAGATCAAACACAATAAAGCCATTAGAGGTGTAATAAACTGCGTTGTATTATGCTTATATGATGAGTTTTAATTTTATTTTTGGATATCGATCATTAAAAAATATATCAAAGTCCTCGGCATAAACCGATGATAGATGCTATCAAAAATTCTTACATTTCGAACAAAGTTTTAGGGTGTAACAAAAAGGCAAACGGTGTAAATTGACTAATAATGTTTTATCACAAGACGATTGCGCTAAAGTAAAATTGAAAATCTGTCCAATAAATACGTATTTTTTGTCATGTCCAAGCCCATCAAACTTTTTGTGACATTTAGTTTGATAAAACAATAGGGGATATGAGTAAAAAAGGATATTGACCAGCGAAGCGCACCAAACCCTTCCCTTATAAATTGAACCTTCTGTATGAATCAAATTTTAACACCTTGGGCACAAGGATCAGGAATACGGATGATCGCTGATTAGAGTCAGACTATTTTACCTTCTCGTCAACGTTGATATCCTCGCGATAAGATCGATCACCCAAATAAAACATCACAAATTAAAATTGTTTTAACAATCTCTGAATTGAGGTTAACAATATTATTAGGCAACAAGTATTCAAATTTAAAGAAAAATTTATATCGGTCATATCCGAGTAAATCATGAAGTTCGCTTGGTAATTTACTGTTACATGATGTGTAAATGCATTTTATCGACCAGCAAGCTTAGGAAAATTGTAATAATTGTTTGATTGAAACTTTGTATTTAAAAATTAATTGAACGCACATAATCACTACAAATTGATTTTCTCGGGATCCAATCCGCACTTCCTCATTTCGACAGCAACCGAAAACAAATAATCATAACATTCAGCCCTGAAAATAAGAGAAACCAAAACAATCGTAAAATTAAACGGAACACGGCACAAGCGAAATGCAATAAAGACTAGACAAAAACAACCCACATGGTTTTGGCCTTTTGCCAGCTGTTGCCCCACACATAGACGCCGTGGCGACGCACCAAAATGGCACTACAGCCAGGGTACTTCATCATTGCAGCGTACATCGAATCGGCCAAATCCTTCTCTAATGGAGTGTTATCAATAATGGGTACTACCAATTGCTCATCGTAGCGAAGATGACGTTTTTTCTCGTCGTCATAGATTCCCTAAAAAAAAACTGTGAGTACAACCACAGAACTCCTTGCCATATTCACTTTAATCATCTCCAGGTGCGTGCAACGGAATTCATCACCAGGCCAGAGGAGAGTGGCCATAACAGCGTGCTGGGAATGGGTATGAATAACAGCCTCTGCCGCACGATGCCGGTACGATAGCATGAAGAGTGGAGTGCATTGACTTTTGGTTAACCTTAAACAGCAGAATAAGTTGTAAGGGAAAGAATAGACACAAAAAGATGTGTACTTACATTTTGTATTCAGGTGGCAATTGGAGGTCGTTTCCCTCAATATTCTGAACGAATAAATCTTCAGGCTGGATGCGTTCCTTTTGAACACCAGACGGAGCAATGTAGATTTCATGGCTAGCATTTGGATAAAAATATTATACGTTTGCTATAGATTTACGTTTATAGGAACACATACTCGAGTTTCATGCTTATTCCACCACCAGTACCTGTAACCCATCCTAGATGATAGAATTGTCGACATAATTCTGGAATCAATTTTCGCGGATGTTCCTTTTTTAGAAGAGAATATTTTCAAACACTTGAAAACCAAATTTATGAAACTACGTTACTCACATCTGGCAAATCTTTGTAGATCGACATGACGGCTTATGTGATGACTTCACTTTGGGTTCTGCAAATAATAAGAACAACTCGGTCGGGATACAATGAATATAATTATTATTTGATAACCTTTATTTGTTTTGTTAAATAAAATGTTTATCGCAAAACAAAGCCACAGAGGTGCTCAAACCGCAAATTGATAAGAGTTTCAAATGTCATATTTGACACAGATGTGTCAATTCGTAACGGCCCTACACACCTCGATTAGGAACAGTGGATGTATTCAGTAAAGGCAATATTACTGTAAATTTCAAAATTAGTGGTCCTTAAATAATTTTCCCCGGATATTGAATTTTTAATCATTAAAAAGTGAAATCAGAAAAATGTTTGCTTTTAGAGTGGAGTTTAGGTAGTAAACTTATTTTTTGTATCTTAGAAATTAAGCCGATGATATCTATTTAGCGCAAAAACTGACATATTGAACTTTCTTTGGATTAAAAGTCGTCACTGCAAAAGTGTGATATGAACATTGAACTTGGAATGTGTATTAAAAAAATAAAAACATCAAATTTTGACAACACTGAAGTTGAACTGCACAAAATACTGAGTTTCGCTGGCAGGACATTTTTAAAGTAGAAATCAGATGATTACCAATTGGCCTGGAAAAAAAATCAGTTGGCAGTGCCGTTGTTGATGGAAAAAGTGATGCACAGCTGATTGATGTCAAAGCAAGGGGAAAAATGCAAAATATATCATAGTAGTTTTACAAATTCTTGTTTAAAATTAATGTAATTGGCTTATTAAACTCACAATGTTCCTTGTGCGAAATTTCGGAAGAAGCAGTATCAACAAATTTAGAATACACAGTTGTAAGTTTCGTCCAAGTTTGCTTAGCCGCTCCCAACTAATTCAGCACTCCTAGTGAGGCTATCCTCGTCCAATATTAAAGTCGAGCCTCAGAAAGACAAAATTCTCAGTCAAAGTTGTGATGACAATCTTGGGCAACCTACACCATGGACACATCCACACCTCCTAAAGGAAGGCGAAATAGTGCCCAGCGTTAAGGTTGAAGAATTCAAAGAGCGACGTGCTCGTCTCATGCAAGGCATCCAAAAATACACTTTCAGCACTGAGCCAAGTGTGAGGAATCACACTGTGAGTTGCACCTACCTTCAAATTGATTCCTAAATTTATTTGCTCGGACACATAATAGGTCGTTATCCCATCAGCAGCCAAGAAATACATGAGCGATAAGATTCCATATGTATTCCGTCAGAACTCTAACTTTTTATATCTGACTGGTTGCCTCGAACCGGACTCTGTTCTTGTAATGACAATCGATGAAGCAGCTAGAACGCAATCTACTCTATTCATGAGACCAAAGGATAAACACGCTGAGCTGTGGGATGGACCACGAACTGGAGTAGACAATTCACTAGAACTCTTTGGGGTGGATGAATCGTTTCCCATGAGTCTATTCAAATCTGAGGTTGATCGGTAAGTGAGTTTGAACTTTAAAGACGAGTTACAGTCACTGCTTTACAGAAAAACAAAATCAGGTGGTCAAACCGCCATTTGGTATGACGAGAAGACTACAGATCAGCATCAGTTGACCGAAAGCCTTAAGGCTATTCATCCGACGGGTCCACTAAAGTCCCCCGGTTTATTTTTGCATAGTATGCGGCTTTTCAAATCACCAGCAGAGATTGATCTAATGCGCAAGACTTGCAAAATCGCCTCAGAGGCCATTAACGAGACTATTTCCGAAACTAAACCAGGTCACTCGGAACATCATATTTTCGCCATGGTTGACTACAAGTGCCGCATGAGAAACGCGAGTCATCTAGCCTATCCACCGGTTGTGGCAGCTGGCGCAAATGCTACGACTATCCACTACATCAACAACACGCAACTGACTAAAAGAGGCGACTTGGTGCTTATGGACGCCGGTTGTGAGTACGGTGGGTATACGAGCGACATAACCCGCACTTGGCCGGTTAATGGAGAGTTTACCGAAGCCCAGAGGGTACTTTATGACGTCATACTTGTTCTACAAAAGGACCTTATTGGTAAGCCACAAATTTGGTCGGCCAGCATAATATCATATCCGGTTTTTGCAGGTATTTTGCTCCGAGAAGGGGGTGAGAACTTGGACAAGCTGTTCGAGACGATGTGTGTTAAGTTGGGAAAGTACTTACAAGAAGTTGGTCTCATACCAAAGCACATCACTCAGGACCAAGCACTGGCAAAGGTAAATACGTATTCCTATAGAAGGTATTTCTCTACATTTTTTTGTATAATTGCAGGCCGCATATGCCTTTTGTCCGCATCACGTGTCTCACTACTTAGGCATGGATGTCCATGATACGCCCTTAATGTCCAGGAGTATGCAGCTGCAGCCTGGAATGGTGTGCACAGTGGAACCAGGCATTTATATTTCAAGAGATCGTTTGGACGTGCCAAAAGAGTTTAGGGGAATAGGTATACGAATTGAAGACGATATTCTTATATCATCGTCCAGTTCGATAGAGGTACTCACGTCGGATTGTATAAAGGAACGCTCTAGTGTAGAAAGTTTAGTCAAGGGAATGTCATAATTGTAATTTTCTAATAGATGGGGTCCAAACATAATCGGAAAGATGCTGTAGGCTAATAATCTAAGATGTACGCAATAAAACCGCAGATTCGATGTAACACATTTTGTTTATTTTATGCATTGTTAGCCGACATTTATGGTTGGGGACGTTTAATTAAACAAAGAGCCGAAGATTAGCCTGTTTGACTTTTGGTATATCCAAACGAATTTGTTGATCTCATGAAAATCCGCGTATCTTCATTATGATTCGCAGAAGCAGCCTCTTTCTAACCAAAATTCGAATACAATCACAATTTCCATACAAAAATAACAACATTTATTACAACATTTTCACACACGATACAGATTTAAACCAACGATCTCATTACTCCAGTTGTTTTACTTCAACGCCGTTGGAGTGCTTGAACCCATATAGTGTCGTAAATCACTCAATGTGGACTCCACTAATTTGGCTTTAATTGTAGGCCTTTGCAGTCGTTTTGTTGCTTCAAATCGATGACAGCCACCAAAGCTGTAGTAATAATTTCCACCTTCAGTTCCCTTGATCCAGAGAACATCAATTGGTGGTACATTGTCCTCAGTTATTTCATTCTGAAATAGCAATGAATTACCATTTAAAATTCAAAGTATATAGTTATTACTGGTTTACCTTAATTGTCTCCATCAACGACTCCACTTTTGCTTCATCCAGAACAGGTGGAATTGGCCGCTTAATGACACTCATTGGGACATCATGTACTTCAGCAATTGATGCGCTGTGAACCGAATGGTTGATGGAACACATTTTGCTTACTGAAAATGTAAACATTTAACAAATGCGATTCAAGCCAACAGCTGAGATACAAAGAAGAAATTTTAATTACTTTAGACGTGAGATAGATACGTTTATCAGGGTTAACAACCGAACTTATCGCGCCCGAGGTTAAATTGCATTCTCCACAAGTATAAGTGTGAAATTCAAGGTTGTGAAACTGATGACAGTGAATGATGTTTTGCTATTTATGGAAATTTAGATCAATGAATTAAAACTTAATACTAAAAACGTAAACTGGATCAAACAAAAGCACAAGGAAAGAGTAGCTGAAAAAGAAAACAGTTAATCATATGATGAAAGCCATAACCTATTTCGAGTAAATTGGATTGAATCAGTTGTTATTGTTCTGGGCTTTAGGATTTATCAACTAAGCCACCATTCGCGAACGTCATGAGAAAACTTCTCCAAGGCAGCTGTACGGCATTTGCATAAAAGTTGCAGGACCCTTCCGTTTATCCAAATAGAAATAAACACAAACGAATGGTTGTAACAGCTAGGCCTAGGGTTCTATATGAACCTGTTGATCCAAATATTAGACGTAGACTCTTTCAAAGCTACAGACCTTCCAGTACTTCTCTATTGTAAGTATGTCATCCTTAACTGGAAGCAAAAGGTTTTAATTCAAACGTACCCTTTTCCGGAATATGCTAGATCTTTCGTTTACTTTTTAAATAAACGGAATTGAAGACCTACGGTAAGAAAAATTTTCTTTTCCAAACGATAAGAAGCCTAATCCCCGCACTCGCGTGCATTTTTTGTAAAACATCTAATGCTGCAATATGCCCATCGGTATTATTTTATGTGATATGATCTTACATCTTGTCGTCTTCATATAGCTAGGTGCCTACTATTTGTTTACCTTTTATTAGGTATAATTCAAAGATGTTTTCCCACTTGTTTTCAACTAAGGTGATTGCTGTAGTCATATATAAAAACAAACATTTCTACTGTAATGGTCAGCTGTTCTACAGGTGGTAATTGTAACGGCGAGATGCCACTTCACAGCCGCATTATTGACAGACAATTCAATAAACTCACTGATTGCGAAATACTCTCAGTTAATTGCGCACTTTAACCTTTACTCACCTAATTCACACGATGACGTACTGGTAATATGATTGAATCTCCGAAATACAAATGACATTCCCTGAAACAAACTATAAAAATAATAAACCTCACAAGTCACAAAACGAACACGACTATGAAATGCCCACGTACGACGTACCGCGCTCACCTGAGTTAATGACGATACTGAAAATACGAAATGTTTTCATTGTTCACCCTAATTCAACTAACTGTAGTAAAAGATATGTGTTCAAGTTCATGAATCAATGACTCATTTTAGATTAAGCTTTGTTCGTAATTATGTGTAGTTACTAAAAAAAGCTTTAAAGAAAACGCGCTTTCATACAAAAGTATACCTTTTTATTGGAAAGTACTATGTACTATTTTGTGAACAATATAATATTAAAATTTTTACAGAAAACATGTTTCTTTTTTATTTATTCAGAGCTGACGGTGCGAACACCTCTCAAGCTCTTATCAGCCTTCTTCAGATTAACTATATTGTCGATCTGTCTGGAACGTAACTTCCCCCAAATGATGAAGTTACTCATACCTAGTATTTGTGCAGCGTTAAGAGCAGCTGCCTCTGGATACAGCACTGTTGCACATCCTAGACCTGATGGTAAGTTCAAACTCGACCATACGTCCAATTGAACATTATCTGGCTTTACGGGTGGACAATTGATCACTGGATATGTAGTGCTTCCAGACAATACTGGTCCCAGGCCATTCGAACGGCCGGCAACTGTGATGAATACCAACTTGTTCAGCACACTCTCATAGTCGCGCATAATTTTTAGTGTATCCTCTGGACCTTTGTGTGCCGATGTCACTCTGAGTTCCGTATTAAGTCCCAATTCATTGCAGACTTTAGCAATTTTTTCGCAATGAGCAGCATCTGATGCACTACCCATAAGAATGACAACAAGATGGTCATTCTTTGGAACGATTCCCTCGAGTTGCTGGGATGCCCAGGCAAAGTTTTTCTTGATCACGTCCAAATCACCTTCGGAGACTGACGCCAATTGACGATAAACATCTTTGTCGACTCGAAGTCTTTTATCCCCCGACGGCCACAAACGCCATGAATCGGAGTCGATAATGTCTGCTAGAATGAGATTTCCTGTAGAAAAAAAAAACAAATCGTAAATTCTACCATTATATTGACCTGGCTTATATAAAACATATTGCAAAACAAATTGCAGACAGCATTGCATTTTTGCATAATCTTCTCCAAAAAATAAAAAAATTAAGCGAATATGTTGTGTTTAAGGCAACGAAAGTGGTTCTTAACTATTTCCTTTCGCCTATTTATATATTTATTACATTGATGTGTATCGGACCATAAACAATAAGGCTAACGAATCTTGTTTATAATGTATTGTTAAAGGAAGTGTGACCTGGGGGTCAAGAGAACGGTCACGGCTCGTTAGTAGTTGGCATTAAAAATCGATTTACACCATATATGAAGGTATAGGTCTGTACACTATTCATAAGTTACTTGATTAGACACTACTTGCGGGGTTTATTTGCCCAAACCAATTCCTGCTGTGATTTCATAAGACCCTCAATGTATTGATGGAATTTGAGTTGAATTGAAAATACGATTTATCGCAGAAAAAACAAAACTGTTCTTAGCGAGATCATGAATATAAGCCTATTCTTTTCTTTTAAGCTTCGAGAACATCAATCATACTCGATCTACTTACAGTAGAGGGTACAATGTATTCATTTTCGTTGCCACATAATAAATATATACATGCTTGCATTCTAAGAGCAGGCAAAACAACAATATCTTACCCTCATCATCGATTCCAAATTCAACTTTCATGTCGATAAAAACGCAGTTCCTTGTTGCCCACGCCTTTTCCAGAACCTCAAATACCATAATGCTCATCTTGCGCATAATGTCAATTTCATCTTGACCTGAAAAGATAATAAGAAACAAAATCAACACCTATAGTCACAATACAAATAGATCACCACGTTTTTTTACAGGAACATTTGATAATAATTATCAAAGTTCAGCACTATCTACATTTCAGAAGTTGCAAAAAGTTTATGATCCATTTATGATTGACTGAACTGTCACCAGCAGAGGGTGCTGAAGTCGAACAGATAATTCATAGTCCTCTTGCTACTCCTGAACTCATTGATAAACAAGTTCCAATAAAATCAAAGTCTCTTACCAATGAGCACTCCATTGAATGTCAATTTTGCTGATATGATCTGTTCATCGGACCACTGAGGATCATGGTTGGCGTCATCTTTGAAGAATGTTTCCTGTTTTGGTGGAGCAAATCTGAAAGAAAACAAGTGTGATAACAGTCTTATCGGGACAGATAATCAACCTTTTTTTTTATTTAAATCACTTTTCATGTTCGATTGGGAAAAAAATTAATCTTTTTCTCGATTCGGATCACTTTTGCAGATCTCGGTATTCTTTTCAGATTTACACATACTGCCACAAATGTCAATATAAAGTACAGCTGTGTCACGTCATTTTAATAAGTTTGGCTTAAAACAAATGCGCACTTTCGTGAAAACCAAAATAAAGAAATACCTACATAAATAGCCCTGGCAGTGATGGGACTTCTACCATTTAAGTAGAAGTCCCTTTCGGAAATTCCACCAACCTGAACTCGAAATCTACCACCTTTAACTCATCGCTATTAGCTAATAATATTTATTTTCCATCATTGTGTTAAATTGAAAATCGTACCCTATTCGCCTTACTTTTACCCATACGCACTCAGCTATCAGCATTTTTGCCTGAGAATTGCATCAGCAAAAACTTCCAATCCAGTACACCATTTACTGTGCTAATATTTCATTATTTAACTGTATTTTGTGTTTAATGATTGGTTGAATCTATGGCGTTTTTTCTGTAGTTCTTTTTTATATTGATGCGTTTGTCATTTTGACATGATATCGTAAAATGCAGCATCTACAAAATAATTTGGAATTTGAATTTTTTATAAGCTAAATACCTATTAAACTTAACATTTTGAATACGCTGATGTGTTCTAGAAGAACATCAAATTACAACTCCTTCCTCTGACATCGTTGAAGACGAAAATAAATAGAGTTTTACTTGTCAAACATTTGACCTGTCACATGGTTGTCAGTTTTTATTTTTCATTTTTCAGCAATTACGAAAAAAATGAAAAGATGGGAAATGGATTTCTCTCTCATTTTTCCAATTTTCTCAGTACGTGGTCGCATTCGCACAGTTGCTTAGCAAATAATTAATAATTTTACGTTTGCAAAAAAGTACCAGAACGAACCTATTATCTTCAGTGTCTTGCCATCATCTGGAAACTACGAATCACCGAAAGTATTCGCCATGTGTATCTACAACAGGGAGAACATTTTTCAAGTCGATATTCATAGTTGATTTATCCAAAAACGAATGCAATTTGAACAGCTGATATTACTGTCAAATAACGCACTAAACCATTTACAAAAGCAGATCAATTGCGTTGCATGTTCCATGGGCCGCGTAAAATCTGAGATCTAAAGACAATATCTAGTGGTCCCATCCCAATGTAAAACGACATTAATAATATTTATAGTCTTGCGAACCGCTTCAGAAATCGTACAAATTCTTTACAAATAAACAAGTAAACAACAATACCTATTTATTTTTGATTAAAAATAAAATAAGTCATTTGCATTTGCTTATCAATCGGGTATGCATTCTGGTGACGACAATGATTTTAATTTAACGTTTGTTGTTTATCGTTGCTCTTGTGGATTGTTTTTATGTACGCCTTATGTAAAATTAAAATAATGAAACACAAAATAACAATTTACTAACATTAATTTGTATTAAAAGGCTCAGATTCACAACAGGGTGCTTAAATTGCCTCCTTTCTCCTTTTTTTCCAAATAACATGAAGGGAGGACTTAATTTATCTACTTAATAGACATGGCTATCCCAACAAAAACGTTACCTCACAGTCGACGATTTTACGACACTACATTGTTTATTAGCACGGGCATTTTGTAAAGTGATAAGTAACCGATCTGTAACCAATTTGCGTGACCCACATAACTAATCGAAGTTCAACGACCTTACCTGTAACCCTCTGGTACACCAACATTTCGCTTCAAAAACGATCCAGTTGCTAGACGTCTAGTCACCCACTCAATTGGTATCATGGCACATTTCTTTGCAATAAATGAAGTAGGCGAACATTGCTTCACGAATGCTGTTTTGAGACCTACATCATAATAAATAACAAACTAGACATCATGCGGCCAACTATCAACTATCTCATACTTACCCACTGAGTTCAGAATCTGGAAAACTTGTCCATTTGTTTTGTTGGAAATTGCCGCCTTGCCAACCAGATCGTGCGACCTCGCCCCATCTCCAGCCGTAATTCGGTCTTTACTCAGCAGCAGACACAACCCGGGGTGTTCGGGAAGATCATAAACTTGTTTGGTTTTACCCTCCTGAATAACTTTGCCCAGAGTGTAACCTCCAACTAGAGTTTTGGATGAAGTGAAATGTGCTTTTGCGCAAATATTTTTTACTTACTTTTAGTAGCCATTTCACTGAATTTGGAATTAATATTACAAAAATTAATTGAAAGTACTTTAACTTGCCGGCAACAACACACAACTAATTATTATCAATCACACAACAGACTGAAAGGAAGGCATCTCTGATCGAATTACTCGCCTTGGTTTGAAGTTTGGAATTAAAGCGAATTAACACACACATACACAATCCAACACCGACTTTACCCTATTGTCGACTTTGGTTTTCGACTGTTCTGTATCTGTATTAATTCTGAAATGGGTTTGGTTATCAGAGTCAGAGGTCGTCCCTTTCACTCTTTCCTTAGTCAAAGAAGATTTTGTTTTGACTGCGGCCTGCGCTCCCTTCCGATGAAAATCAGCCCGAAGTTAATTTTTTATAGTACGATGTTATTGATAATTTTCCACGATTGTACTGTGCGTAGCATTTCCTCTGTCGTCAATTGAAGTTTGAAGATCACTGAATGATCAGCATTATAGCATCAAATTAAATGGTGTGTCTATAATCAGCATAATGAACTATTCGCTGTTGTACGCTGTTTCACTACCAGTTGTGATTGTGATAAAGTAATGGAAAAAAAAACTCAGGAAATATGTTTCCGTCGAATTCATTTCCAGGTAGGTACATGTCATTGTTGCTTACTGACATTTGAATGCTACAAGAAGAAGGAGGAAGAATTCAAATAATGAAAACGTACATAGTGTGTACCGTATATTCTTTCTTGGTCTAACTTTTAAATTCTGATAGCGCTCACATAGATCTGTGTTTCTTATGCTGGCAAGGGAAAAGCACGTGTTAGATACGCTTGACTCACATACATCGAAGAAATAGAATAATAAAGCTGGAACTGTTCACTTCTCAGATCGACTGAAAGACATTTCCTCATAAAGTCACTTAAAAAAAAAAAAACAAAAAAAAAATGTTTCACTGTTTTTATGATTCAAAAGTCAAATTTGACATTTGTCGATTAGGTTTACCAGTCACTTATTTTTCTGTGATCGATAGCCCTGTTTTTTTGAGCTTCGTTCTCAGCAAAGCAAAGTAAAGTAGGATTTTTAGCACGCAATTACAACAACTACGCTCACTTGACACTTCGAGACTCGCAGTAGTTGTGTGCTGAAAATCTTACTTTCCTTTGCTTTCCTGAGAACGAAGATCAAAAAAACACGCCTTATATGTATGCAACGCTTTATCGATGTCCTGTAGCAATAGCGTGACCAAGTATTGCTCGGAGCTCGACAGAACAAATGGCAAACACATCGGAGAAACCGGGACTTCCGGGGTCAGTTAAAACGTTTTCGTGCGCACGAATAATTTGCTCTAAGTTGCAGAAGTAAATCGTTCGTACACACGAAAACGTTTGAACGTTTCGTCTTACAGAACGCCGACTCCGAATTTCTTCCGGTTAAATACGTTTTTGACCATAGAGGTACGCAACTTTCTGCGAAGAAATGGTGTTCATCTTCTAAAGAGGCGACGCATCATATCAGTGCGCAACACAGTCTTGAGTGTCAGATATCAAATATTGCAATTTAACAATTTGAAACAATCAATTTGTTGTTTTCCATGAGGGGTATAGTAAGCTTAGCCCTTCGCCCCAAGCCACAACTCTATTAACTTCGGTTAGACTACTATAAACCGCCGTGCCATGGTGTAAGAGGTTCGTGCAGATCCGACACATGCGACATACGAGTACAATATATGTATGTGATTAACTTACAAGTCAGCACCCAGCCCTACAAGTAAATTAGAATGCATCTATACTTTACTTTGCTTTGCGGAGATAGGTGAACAATAAAACAGGCCTCGTAGAAACTGTTTGTATAGTATTGTTGTAAGAATGGATACATTCAAGAATCTAGTTAATTTAATTCGGCTAGATTGGTCTGGATAAGATGTAACCTGAACGAAAAAACTAGATTGATCGGGAACGTCACTTTTTCTACGTCAGCCACATATGCGAACTGTCAACTTATGTGGTATTCGATTGGGTGTTTTCAGAGCACTTTTTTTGCTCTCAGAGCAATTTTAACGTTCGTTTGGTACAAAAAAAAGCAAACTTTTTCAGATTTCAGAACATTTTTTGCGAATCTGGATTTTTTCTCAGATTTACCAATACAAGTACGTTTCAGTTTGACAACTAGTGGAGTTTGTTTACATTTTCGTTAAAATTTTCAACTGCAAAGAAATGCATTGCATCGGGAGGTTCTATTTTTATTATATATTTATGAACAAATGTTTAGAAATCAATTTGGGCGCAAACTTCGAATGTTTTAATAAAAAACTGCTTAGTGAATGTAAAATGCTTAGAAAAGTGTCGAAGACGACCAGTGGCGACGCGTTATATTGTTCATTTCGTTCATGAACGCCTAACTTTTTGAGAATAAATATTTAAAATTCAAAAAATGATTTTATGATTTCCCAACTCGTGCCACCCTCTCGAGAACTTGAGCCAAATCGTAATTCATAACCTGCGACTTTCTACTCATTCCGCTACTAACATCAAAATTAAAAAAAAGTTTCCAATATCCACTTATCCCCTAAGTCCTAACCAAACTTCAGTAGATATCTTAGTGAATTTCCCAACTCGTGCCAGTCTCTTGTGAACTTGAGCCCATTCGATTCGTAATTCATACTTCATACCGAAACGAAAAACTACCCTCCTACTTGCGAAACTGCGACCAGCGGCTCCTACTGCGACACGAGCGAAAATAATACTTTCCATTTCCACTCATTCGTGCAGATGAGTTGCAAACGAAATGTATCCATCAAAAATAAATGCTATAAAAAAAAAGTATAACGCACATCGTACCCACTATTTCGTTCAGCTCAGTTGTAAACGAAATGGACTATTTTGTATGACTACGGGTTTGTATGGGGTTCGACGTTCGAGTAGTGCTTGGATTTAGGGTTTGGTTGTGATCAAGTGGGAAGAAAGCATGAGTAATTATACCTATTGCTTTCACGTTCTACTAGTTCTAAAAGGAAATGAACGAATGGAAAATTTGTGTAGGATTTTTGAACAAATCTAAAAGGCTGGACTTAGAATATAAGTAATTTTTCGGTTTAAATCAAAAAAAAAATTAAGAAAAATAAAATCGATGAACTGAACGCCTTCACCTTATACTCATGCGTCGCCACTGAAGACGACACATATTCGAACTGCACTAATATCAACACAAAAAAGACCTAGTGACGTTTTTATGTTCGATTAGACACACGAAATCTGAATAATAAGGCAAACATCGCACACGAGGCTCTCGATGATACACTGAAAATTATGAAAAATAATATTCTTTTTGCAAATAATGTCTATTTAATCTTGACCTAAAAATACCATAAAAAACACAATAAACATACATATATGTAAATAGTAACAATGCAACCAGAACACTATGCCAATATAAAAAAAAAAACATTATATGATTATATGATTATCAGAGGTTGCAAAAAGTTAATAGTGGGTAATCTAGATTTGCTGTTCTGTCCCCAGCAGAGAATGCTGATAATGCCAACAGATAATTCGTAGACCTCTTGCTACTCCTGAACTGATTTCTAATCAAGTTATAATAAAATCAAAGTCTGTTGCCAATGAGAAATTTTACTGATACTCGAATGATCTGTTCATCGGACCAATGGGGATCATGGTGGGCGTCCATTTTGAAGAAGGTTTCTTGTATTGATGGAAAAACAACAGAGATACGGCCACATCCTGCGAATTGCGTCAGAAGTCGTATTGTTTATTGATTACGCCAATCACAAATAAACAACAATATTTATTTTGATTAAATATAAATAAACAAGTCATTTGCATTTGCCTATCAATCAATTAATTACATTCGGCTGACGACATTTATTTAATATTATTACAGTGCATTGTTTATCGTTCTTTTTATGGATTGTTTTTTTTTTCAGTTATTATTAGTTCGAACGGACTTGACTAAAATAGTAATAGCATGAAGTTGGAAGGGTCTTCAATTCCAACCCAGAGGGATATTGCAGTAGAGAAAGACCTCGCCTACGCCTGAAGTGGCGAGCGCAAAAGAAAGGGGACCTCAACAAACTTGAAGTGCGCAACTGGCGGCAGTTAGCAAAAAATTGCGCTAACTGGAGAGGCGTATTGGTTGAGGCCCAACGGAGAACTCGATAGGTCACTTGACCAGCTTTTTCAGTTGCCGTTTATTAATGACGGGTAGCCGATGAATCTTAATCTAATCAAGTAATTCGTGTCTGAGTACTAAGTTGACAGTTCGCATATGTGGCTGACGTGTGACGTGCTCGAAACACACTTCTACGTATAAATTGCGTGACCCACATGACTTTTATACGTTCCATGAGCACACCTGTAACCACCAACATTTCGCTACAAAAATAATCAAGTTGGTGGGTATGGGTATCTAGTAACCCACTCATTTGGAATCATAGCATTATTATTAAATAAAAGAAGTAGGCGAACCCGATCTTGCATATGCTGGTCTTGAATACTACACCTTAATAACGTTAACGACCAACAAACTTAAGCTACGATTACTCGTGGCGAATTTTGACTTACTGACGTCACAATAATTCGGGTCAGAGTGTGCTGCAACAGCCCGCGTGACCAAACGATTGACAGGCGATAAATGTTTGCGTCGAAAAGTGGCATGTGTTATCGTTGCTTAAGTACAGCACGTCCACTTCGTTTACCAACCATATTCTGCGTCGTCGGCCTTCTTCAGACGTTATTCGATCTTTACTCAGCATCAGACATACGTCAGGGTATAAGACTGTAAACCTCTTTGGGTTTACCCTCCTGAATTTATTTGCCCACAATTTAACTTCATCTTCAGTTTAGGCTACAAAAAAAAGTGTGCTCTTGCAGGAATATTTGAAGTCACTTTTAGTAGCAATTCCACTGTTTTTCGAATTGCCGGTAGCAACATACCAAATCGAAACCTTATGTCGTTTTCCATTGGGAAAAAAAAATCAATCTTTTTTTTGATTCGGATCACTTTTTGCAGATCTCGACATTTTTTCAGATTTACTGTGTTTCGAGCACAGCTGTTTTACGTCATTTAAAGAAGCTTGGTTTAAAAGAAATGTGCAAAGTTTTGTGAAAACCAAAATAAAGAAATATATAAACAGCAATGGACATAGTTTTGGAGGAATTGTTATCATCATCTGAAAACTACGAATCACCGAAACTACTCCATTTGTATCTACAACAGAGGAAACATTTTTCAAGCCGATTTCCATGGTTGATTTTACCAAAAACAAATGCAATTTGAACTGCTGATATTGTTGTCAAATAACGCACTAATCCATTTACAAAAGCAGATCAATTTCATTAGATGTTCCATGGGCCGCATAAAATCTGAGATCTGAAAAAGATTTTTGGTTGTCCCAATGGAAAACGACATTAATCTGATCGAATTCATCGCTTTGGAGTTTGGAATCAAACGATTTGCCGCACACACACACATACACTATCCAGCTCTGTCTCTTTCTTTCTATTTGGTGTACCCTTCTGACATACCGACCGAGTACCGATCTCCGAAGTGCAAGGTTAATTTACAACAAACCAGCGGTGATAATACGTATTGATAAGTCCACAATTTCATTGGTGCATTTCCACCGTTGCACAGAAATTTCCACTGTCGTCAATTGAGGGTCACTGTCAAAAACAACATTATGAACTCATCCTGTTGTGATATCGGTATGGAAAAATTTTTTGGAAAAATTTCCGTCCCCTACGATGGTGTTATTGTTGCTTACTCGCAATACAATACAATAAAAACAACAACAATAGTAAGCTAGCTAGCACTCTTTTAGGTCTTAGCAAAGTGCGTAGGGTATGCATGCCGTATATGCTCTATCTTGGTCTTACTTTAAAACACTGATCGCGCTCATATAGATTTCTGTTTCTTTTGTTGGAAGCACGTGTTAACGCAAAACTCACATGCATGAAACACATGGTTCGTATAGAAGAACTGGCAATGGTTTTTACTTCTTAGATCTGCTGAACAAGGAGGCTGTTTCATTAGCAAGTTTCATATCAATTTTGTGGTAAAACAATTTGTGTGCACCAACAACAACACATGACCACCGCACTAAATGGATAATGAAGTTACCTAAAATCGTCAAATTTTGAGTTTGAGTTCCAAATAAGCATGGTGCATAGTTATGGGGAAAGAGCTGGCTAAGACTTTTACCTCGCTACTGAGCGTAAAGAAGACTCTTCCGGCAGTTTGGGAGGTAAATGATGTACAGATAGGCAAAACTATAGAGCAGTCAACGAGTTGTATAAGGTCTACCTCTGCGATATACTTGTAGGTTTATAGTTGAACTTGTGATTGTGACGGTTGCCCCAGCTTCACTTAGCTAACCAGTTAGTGTTTCCAGAATGGGAATGCTATATGTGAGATCAACGAAAATACGGCAGACTCGGAGTGGGAAACCTAAAGCGCGGGGCTATCACGCATGGTGGGAGACAAACTTTTTTCACGTCCCATCAGTCCTGCAGCATCGAGTTTATTAGTTATGGTTTTCGATTGGGCTTCTTCAGATTTGCTCGTAGATTTTGTGTGTCTAATCGAACATAAAAAAGTCACTTGCTCTTTTTTGTGTTGATATTGATGGGGTTCGAATATGTGTAGTACTTTTTTAAGCGTTTTCATTCACTGGTTAAACTTTATATTAAAACATTCGAAGTTTGCGCCCAAATCGATTTCTAAACATTTGTATTTTAATAATTAACAAAAATAGATCCACCCGATGCAATGAATTTCTTTGCAGTTGAAAAATTTCACGAAAACGTAAACAAACTCCGCTAGTTGTCAAACTCAAACGTACTTGTATTGGTAAATCTGAAGCAAATCTGAGAAAAAAATCCACATTCGCAAAAATGCTCTGAAATCTAGAAAAAGAATGTTTTTTTTTTGTACCAAATGAACATAAAAATTGCTCTGAGAGCAAAAATAGTGCTCGACATAATTGAGTTTATAAAGAAGTGAAAAACACTCTTCAACAGTGTGGAGATTATCTGGCATAGTGTAAATCAGGCCTGAATCAAATTCCAGCCGTGCCATGAATTCAAAGATCGATTCAATATGTTTTACTTCTTTCGGAAAACTTTGGCCTTTTGAAGCTTTGTGAAAGTGACATCAGACCACATTTTATAGCATTTGGCCTTATGACACTTGGGTAAAGCGACATTAGGCCAATTTGGCTTTGTGACACTTTCCACGGTATAGGGAAATAATTTCACTTTTTTTATATATATGACTAACTAAAACGTAAATTCGCGCAATATGTTGAATATACAGGGTGGCGCACCAATTGTGCTACAATAAGAAATTCAAATAACTTTTTTTTTAATCGATGTATTTCATTTATTTTTTTTTTATTGGTTAGAAAATTAAATTTTATTTTAAATAGTTAGTTGTTTTTAAAGATTATAGATCGCAAATGACCTCCACGCTCTCCCACGCATATGCGGCACCTGATCAAAAAACTATTCATTGCGGCCTGAAGAGTTGAAGTTGGGATCGCCTCAATTATTGTCGTTATGGACTGCTTTAATTCTGTTAAATTCCTGGGCTTCGTTTTATACACCTCTTGCTTGACATAACCCCATAAAAAGAAGTCTGGTGCAGTCAGGTCAGGTGACCTTGGGGGCCAGCGAAGAGTGGAGTTCCTAGAAATTAATTTGTTTGCGAATTTTTTGTTTAGCTCCGCCATAACTGGTCTGGCTATATGTGCAGTTGCTCCATCTTGCTGAAACCAAACGCTGTTCAATGGTATACGTCTTCGGCGCAGTTCTGGGTAAAAAAAAACTCCTTCAACATCTTTAAATAACGGTCCCCATTGACAGTAACGGTTACACCGTTTTCTTCAAAGAAGTACGGCCCGACAATACACCCTGATGAAACTGCGCACCACACAGTGACTCGTTCTGGGTGCAGTTCCGTCTCATAGAGCATTTCTGGATTAGACTCTTTCCATATACGGCAATTTTGCTTGTTTACATTGCCGTTAAGATCAAAATGGGCCTCATCAGACATGAACAAACAATTGATCAATGTGTTGTCTTCTTCGGCCATTGATATCATTTTTTGGCAAAATTCCAGGCGAACAGGCAAATCCTGAGGGTTTAACTTGCTAGTAATTTGGACTTTGTACGGAAACAAGTTTAAATCGTCATGAAGTATCCGTTGTAATGACCGTCTACTAACTCCAATTTGCCCCGATAAGTTTCGGGTCGAAACGCTCGGATTGGCCTGTATTGCAGATGCTACTGCTGCGATTGTATCCTGAACCCGAACATTGGCATCTCGATGGTACGGCCTTCGTGCGATGCTTCCACATTCGGCAAACATGTTTACAAACCTCATAATGGTCCATCTACTCGGGGGATTACCGCCAAACTCCCGCCTAAATTCCCTTTGGACGGAAATGACGGACTGCAAAGCATGGTACCGTTGCACTATCCAAATTCTTTTCTCCGTATCCCAAGCATCCATTTTTATAAATCTAAATAGTAACCCACAAAATAAAAAAAAAATAAGCCGATTACTCACACAGAAAAAAAGTTATTACGTTTTATTTTTGTAGCACGATTCATGCGCCACCCTGTATAAGCCTGCTTGGGGTAACTGTTTGACGGATGGATATATATATTCAACTTATTGCACGAATTTTCACGAAAATATATCATTTGAAAAATATGAAGAAATATATTTGGTCTTAAGACTCAAATTAGCTTTATGAGGCTTTGAGAAGGCGATTTGGCCTTATGTCACAGTAGCGTTTAACTTCTATCGCCTTTCTAGGCTGACCCATTTTTTTTCTATTCTTACACCTATTGTTTGAATTGAATCTCAACACTTTAAGATAGATAGTGGAATACGGAAACTCGTTATCTAAAACTCGAGCCTGGTTCATCACAAAGGTTGCAATTTCTGCTTTTAAATCAGACAATGTGTTTTCTTGTGTCGTTCGAGACCAAACCTCCATTAAGCTCGGTTATCGTATAAAGCCGCCATGCCATGGTGTTAGAATTTCTTGCAGATCCGAAATACATCAGCTTCGCTGGATATGCGACATACGAGTTCCATATATGTGATTGAATTTCAAGCTAGTCGAAAAGAGATACACATACAACACTTATACCTACGGCGTTCTTTTTCTATCGCTGACTGCAGATAATATAATTAAGTCATGCAAGTTTTGTCGTCTCGTGAAGTCTCTGCGCACTGATCGTTAATTTACACATATCAGACAACTTGCTAACGCAGACCCCGCTGCTAGTGCGGGTGAAGAATATACTCTTTAGCGGGACCAAACTATATACATTCAGTAAAGTATCGTGTTTTTCCAAACAGTAATCGAAACCGATCGTGCATTTGTTTAAGCGGTTGACATAACAAAATAAGACAAGTCTATTTTTTGCTTCCTAATTTTGTTGTCTTCGCTTGACGGCTACAAGTGAAGCAAATATTGTTTGCAACTTCTGTACTGGACGTGAGTAAAATTCTTTATAAGTTAAATTGGAAATACAAGTTCCGTTACTCGGATTCATTCATATGGGATGTTCACTTCCTCATCAATTCTAATGGAAGTCCAAATTTCGCCAGTAATTCGTCTAACAAACTTACATAAGTAGCCAATCGCACGTGGTTTGAGAGTTCGGCAGTATTGTTTGAGAGTTCTTCGACTCTGGTTAGGTATAGTCTATTTGAAGAAAATTTAATTCTTGGTTTTTGTATCTATTCATGTGGTCGGGTGCTTATTCAGCGTTAGAATTAGCAGCCATACTTAGTTATTTTCGGAGTAGATATACCTAATAGTTTATGTGTTGTTCTTTGCATTGCTAAATTTTAGCATAGTTTGCACAAATATTGTATTAGGTTTCCAACCTTGATTTATGCCACAAACCAGTTTTGCCTCGTAACACTTTTTTATGTGTGTGTGTGTGTGTGTGTGTGCATTTAACAATTTGCATTATGTAATTTCAAATGGAGCTAACGATTTGTTTTGAAAAGTTTTAAAGGGATTTGAAAATTTCACGAAAAGATGTATAGATTTTAGAAAGGTGCAGTTTTAAAATGTTGCCCTTAAAATTCAGAACGCGCCTTTTATTTTCTGTGCTAGGTGATAATTTAAAATCCCATCTAGATTTGTGATAAGTTGTTGGCGTAATTTATTTGAAAATTAAAAATGTCTGTTTCATTCAAAAAAATAAATAACTTAACTCTTAGATGTGAGTCAGGCCATCGCGAGAGCATTGTGAAAAAAAAAACTAAAGTTGCAATATGTGTTTTTGGGTGTTGAACCTGCGAATCATAGCTCAGTCTTCAGTTGTTCAGAACTCTAACCTAAGGGGCCATTTAAATTAAATAGAACATGTACTTTTAGCACAAATTGATTATATCTGCGGTCATAAGGTAAAACCGCTAAAGTCTGTTTTACTCATTGTTCAGGAGAGCAGTTTAAAGTTTTTTTTACTCCATTTACTCTAGTGACTTACGGCCATATTATTCACTCCGGGTGCAACTCAGGTTTAAGTTAATTTTACACGCGATCATTAATCCGCAATTTTTAAACCCGATAATTTAAACCTATGTCCATATTATTCATTGAAAAACGTGCATTAAACCCGCTGGATTAAAAATGGATTTAAATGCGGATTTAAAACACTTTAAACCGTTTTTAATCCGTTTTAAAACACACGTAATGTCAAATTTCACAAATAATGACATTTATTTTTTGTCACTTGGAAATTGATTTCAATTGTTTTGGGCCCAGTTATATTTTAAGGTGCATTAATTATGCCGAAATTTCTATCGAATCATAGAATGCAGCCTCCAAAATGACTCTTTTTCAGCACAAAATATTTTGGAAAATATACCACATCGTAATCGTCGACGCAAGCCCAGATGCTGTTTCATCAGCTCTTCGACAAATTCGTCTTCTGATGACGAAGACATCAACATTCATTTTGTCCATTTCAATAATGAAGTCCTTTTTTAGTTTCTTGCCATTTTTTTTTCTATTCCCCTTTTCTACTTTTCTTATTTCTTGCGAGCGAAGAAATGTCAATATTATGAAATTGAGTTTTAACCCGAGGTAAAATATTTAAACCGGTCGCCGGATTGCGTTTAAATCCGATCGGATTAAACACTGTCAAGTTTAGAAAACTGGGTTTATTTTCGGGTTTAACGACTGAATATTATAGACTTGGGTTTAGTTTTTGGGTTAAACTCACTTAAACCCGGGTGTAACCTTTAACCCGGTTTAAAGGGAGTGAATAATATGGCCGTTAAGCTGTTGTTTTTTTTTTTGAAATTGTGGCCACTTTTTTAAAGATATAAAACTGGAAAAAAAATTACAAAATTGATTTTAGTACGCTGAATCTAATTGCATCACAGATATTTGCCTTTTCTTAAGTTTGTACCTATGTGCATGTGTCTAGGCCTTAGTTAATATATACCATTATTTCTATCGTCAGCCCTTTTTAGCCCGATATATGTATCTGTCTTTGGTGGAAAAACGTTTGAGACAACTGCCTTATAGCTTTCTAGTGAACATTCTATAACGATTTTCCTGTTCAGTTTTGATCCAGATCAACTTGACAACGTTGACGTTTTGGCCTAGAGGTGCATGGAAAATCAAGAACGAACGGAACCAGTTTATTTATATTTTTTTGAACAATTATCCCCGTATGAACAAACAAATGTTTACAGGTAGCTTAGATCGTAGATGTTTAATACGTGTTGCAACGAGTGGGTTTTTTTCACTGCGCAACGTCTGACAAACATCCGAGAGTAGAACAGAAAGAGCTTAGCCGTTTGAATTCGGCAAAATATTGTAGATCCCTTCCATTCGTCCCAAAAATAAGGCACAACTCAAACAAAACAGATGGTTGTAAGAAGCTAGGCCTAGGGTCCCTACGGACCAACTATTTATTTATTTTTTTAAAAAGTGGTTGCAAAAATGTGTCTCGACTTTGAGGATTTCAGTTGAAAAGTAAATTTATTAAAAAAAAAAACAAAAAATTGCGTCGCACTCTTAGAACGGATAGACTACTAGTCATCTAAAAATGAACGAACAGTTGTTGGTTTTGTTGATGAATCGTTTCTACAACGATTGTTAGTGATTTGACAACGGTACTCACTCCTATGATTGTGGCATAACAACAACAATATAAAGATATCTGGATATGTGAAGAAATCAACAAGGATAAGTGACAGTTTGCGACAAATGCCTGTTGCTCATATAGACATTTGTATAGCTAGTCCTTCTAAGAATTAAATATCTGAAACTTACATCATCCGTCTGGTTTTGTTGCATTATCCTTTTTACAAAAAGGAACATGTCAACACATGACAGGGGCATAAAACAATTGATTCTGGTACCCCCATGAATCGCTACGAACAAAATATGTAAGTGTAAGGCACATTGGGGCACACGCGACAAGGAACTAGTTTAACTGTTCGAAATAATATGAGATTTTTACGCGCTTTTGCTGCAAAGGAGCAGATAAATGTTTTTCTTTAGGCTACCCACTTGGAATCATTATGCGAATGTGAAACATACGAAACCGAATGGTCCAAATTGATCCTTCGCGCCACCTATGTATTTATTCAATAAACGTGCAAATTTAAAAAAATAAAAAATAAATTTCACCATTTATACCTACGCCGCATGAGCCCCGATGCACCCTGCTTATAACGTCTAGTTTTTTGTACGCATTTTATACAGGTTTATTTCTGAAGGTAAATGTTCCCTTTTTATACCTGGTCGCACACACAGATGCAACGTATTGTTCCCGCTTTCGTGAGGAGCGATTCAGCATCACAGTTGATAGTCACCTTGGGACATAGACATGTCGTACTCGGATGAGTATTTTTAAAACTCAACTAATCTTTAAATAGCAACAAGCTATAAGGAAGTGAATTAAATAAAAAATATCCCAAACGGTGTCATAACGGACTTGAAATAATAATAAAAAAAAAAAAAGTTTGCATTATCTCCGCGACGAAGTGAACTCACATTTATCAAAATTGCATCACATTCTACAATATTTCGAAAAAATAGAAAACTTTTCCCCGACAACAACAAACCTAATACTTGTGCGTTTAGAAATTTTCCACTAACGAAATTATTGTTTATTTATTATTATGTTGGACACAAATTGTTCGAATGGCATCAACATTATAATATACCTCAACAATAACAACAGATAACAGTTCGACCTGTTTAACAGTATCAGACGTCATCATTTAAACTCTCGCAGTGCTCCAACACTCAATAGCGACCTACATAGGCAACGCTTAAACCATTTGCAATAGCGTTTTAAATTTAACAATAATATTCACGTAAATACTCTACCATCGTGGGCTGTACTAAACGGTCGATCATCTCATTGCACCCTCATAAGGTGATTGATTATCGTTTTGTTGGTTCCTATACTGGGTTTTGAAAATATCACTTGCGAGTTGGTTTACTTTACATTTACATATAGCGCCCCACCCTGTGCTGTGTTTCGTTTCGTGTGAAGCGTGCGAGCAAGCTGCTTACTCGATGGCTTATCTCGTTGCAGCTGATTAGGCCTAGATTTGTAGCTCAGCGGAACTAAAATCGATTTCAATTTGATTTTTAGATCAATCAGTTAAGTTATACATTCACAAAGCAGCAGCAACTGACAGAACGAACATGGAAACAGACAGTGCAAGATGTCTCGATTGTGGATCATCTGCTACCGAACGCAGTAGTAATTGTTTAGGCAGAGGTATGGATTCCCATCTTGAGGGTATTTATATACTCGTACTAACTGAAAGTAAATCGGATGTTTTAACTAGTTTCAGATTCTGAAGTACAGAAAGAACCAAGCCTAAGAGTATTAAAGAGGGGTTGCAAACCGGTGGCCCACCACAAAGAAGTGACTGGCTTAACTCACGAATGCGGAGTATTTGGAGCGATAGCATGTGGCGATTGGCCTACGCAGGTAAGTCTTCTCCTTCATTTTGCTTTTGCAAGTGTTTTCTACTGGACGTGGGATGGATTTTTGTGTATATGTTCGGGCGTTAGCAGATCGGTGGCGGTTACTATTTCTTGTGAAACTGAGCACGCGATGCTGTCGTCGCCATGGGTTTTTTGTGGTCGACAATCTTATTTATGCCCCTCCGCATCCATGGTAGATTATTTTTATAATATTATTGAAATTAATACCAAGAATTATACAAAATTGCAGTTGCAAGTTGCCAGCTGTTACATAACTACTGCAAAATGTTTCATTACCTAATTTTTAACATACTTATGAGACCATAACAATAAATCAACGCCTATAGGCTATTATGCATTTTAAGCCCACCTTTCAGTAAAATTCCTCTTTAAGCAACTAGTTTCGTCTCGCCCACTTTTAATAAAATAGAGCTCCGGTAATTCGGTGAAATAAGTTCGCAGCGGTCAGCTCGTTATTATCATCTTGCTGGTGGCAAACCACATCGGTATACCTAATCGGCCGTTTAAGCAAATATGCAATTAATGAGTTTAACGTCCAATCCGCAGTCATTTTGTGAATCCGTGAGACCATCGGGAATAATTACATCAGTTATCAATTTGCTGGACGTTTTAATAATACTAATAAAGATGTCTATAGATGATATAAAAAAAACAGTAGAATTTTTAAAAATAATGCATTTGTTAAGGTCTCAATTGAATAAGGATGTTACTTTTAAAATATCGAAATCAGTATATTGGTACGTACTGTCTTATATCGATGACTAGCTAGACTCCACATAATTCCGTTTTGCCCGCAACAGTTGGCCGGAAAATGCGAATAAATAGAATTTCCTGATATTTCTTTTTTCTCTAAACCTGAAATTCCTACAGCAATGAAAACAAAAAAAAAGAATCATGAAAATCGACCTAGCGGTTATCGAGTTATAATGTCATCGAATTAATTATATTCGTAGATTTTTCATTCGTCGGTGGAATGGACAAAAATAAATAAATAAGTGCTAGCGGTTGGCTTCTATAAAAAAAAAGACAGAGAAAAGTGGATTCTGACTTGAAGTCGAGAATGCGAGATTCTCTTTTGAGAATCCTCAGATGAATATTTTTTGTGCCAATACAACGGTTTCTGATCCCAGAAAATTATCGGATTTTTCTTTTTGTTCAATGGCTGTTTTTTTAAACGATTTTGATAAACATCGTTACCATAAAAGAAAGTGTTATATTCAAATTCATAGTTCGCAGAAAATACTATAATTGTCTTGTCAGATGAACGCATAGATCTTTTTATTGTAAACTAGCGGACCTGGCGAACTTCGTCCCGCCAACACACAAGAAAAAATGATAGCTCTAATCGGAATATCCGTTCTCGAGTTATGGGCGGTCTTAAGTATGCAACTTTGTTTTATATACGAGTATATAATGAGAATATGTCCTCATTGAAAAAAAACGAGCGTGCTTTAGCTCCATCTATATTATATATACATGTTTAGTTTATACATATTAATACATAAATTTTCGTCAATAATTTACTGGCTATGAGACTAAGAGAGCAAGAAAATGGGCACGCGCACTGCTCTCTCTTACTCCTAAAGCATAGGCCACGGTTGCCACTTACAAAAAAAAATCAAATTAATTTATTTGATATTTGTCACAAAATTACCAGCTGCTAGAAGACATGGGAACATTTACCTTTTTTCTTATAACAAACCTTTAACAAATTACAGACATAAACTATATATAAATAATATGATTAATTATTCAATCCATATCTCAATATAGTTATAAACAGAAACAGAAACTATTTCGAAGTTCACCATCTGTCAAAAGAAGAAAATGAGTGCATTCTCTAATTTTTTGAATAGCAAAGTAAACAGTTTTATATGAATGGTGATGAAGCATAGCTATGCAAATAATGCAATGCGTTCACTCAGAAGCAGTAAGGCAGCATTTAAATGAGGTGATATCGAGTTCGCATTCTTGGTACATCTGCTCAAAAATTTACCATAACCAGATAAAAATTACGAAAACTCAAAAAATATTGCCAAATTTGGTAACAAATTACCAACCTTGCAATTGGCGTGTCTTAGATATACGAAACGTAACTGGAGAAAGAAAAGAAACCGTGTGCTCGCACCTCTCTGTTGGTCTTACAGTGTGATATAGGCAATAAGCCTGCACTGCAGTGATACCAGACTTTAGCGGCAGGTTATCCCACGATTATACGCAAAATATCGCTTTTATGTTTACAAATTATTATTGTTTTAAAAAATACTCGTGATACATTCACAGACACATTTGTTATTTTAGGCAACAGTTTAGGGAAATAAAAAAAAAGACAATGAAAGCATTTCAATATTTTGAATGAATTTTTTCTAAACATGAAAATATTTCATTTGATCGTAGGTTGAATCATTTTTTTATCCTTAATGAAATGAGCAATTAGGAACAAAATTTGACCAAAAAGTAAAATCCCTTTCTTTTTTTACTATGAGGTCTGAAAAATCCCTTTGTCCCTTTTAGTGAGAAAATTCCGCAAAAAGTGATAAATCCCCTTATCTGGTATTACTGCTGCACTGTATGCTGTGTCTTAGATAACGAAACGTAACTGGCTGAGAGAAAGAGAGAACGAAAATGTGTGCTCGAATTTATCTCTCTTGCCTCTACAGTAATATACGAAACGAAACGTAACTCGCTCTTTTTATTTCACTAACTTATATCTCCCTCTCAACTTCCGCTCGCAATTTCCGTAACGCTTTCGTGACGCATTCACCAGCTTACCCCCCAAGTCAACCGTGCCTAAAGAAGTATTACTTTAAAAAGTCTGATGCCGTCTTCCTCTTCATCTCGAAATTTAAGTAACCAATATAATTCTTACACAAATCACCCACAGATGGATATCGCACAAGTGATATGCCTTGGTTTGGTCGCTCTTCAGCATCGAGGACAAGAATCTGCCGGTATCGTCACGAGCATGGGAAAATGCTCGAAAAATTTCAACGTCCACAAAGGAATGGGCATGATCAACAACCTGTTCACGGATGATTCAATTAAGAAGCTCAAAGGCAATCTGGGAATTGGTCACACAAGGTATTCAACATCAGCGGCGTCTGAAGTTGTCAATTGTCAGCCGTTCGTTGTTCACACAGCACACGGCGCTCTGGCCATTGCCCACAATGGAGAGTTAGTCAACTGTGAACAGTTGCGCCGGGAAGTAAGCTAATATCAAGTTAATACCTATATTACAGATGATATTGATGGTTGCTTTAACATTCAAGGTCCTCGGTCGAGGTGTTGGTTTATCAACTCATAGTGACAGTGAGCTGATCGCGCAGTCTCTATGCTGCAGTCCGAATGTTTCAGAGGTAGGTTGCATTGTTATTTTCGGATCTCTTTCAAGGCTGCTAATTGGATTTTATTTTGAAATTTGCAGAGAGATGGTCCTGATTGGCCTGCGCGAATTCGTCACTTCATGACTCTTGCTCCCCTGTCATATTCAATAGCTATAATGCTTAAGGATAAGATCTACGCTGTGCGTGATTCCTACGGAAACCGGCCGCTTTGCATAGGAAAGATTGTGCCTGTAAATCTTGGTGGATGTAAGAAGCTGACCTCCATGGCCGAAATGCTCGACAACGTTATAATAACATTTATCTTTACAGTGAAAGCCGAGGATGCACCCGCTGAGGGATGGATTGTGTCAAGTGAAAGCTGTGGCTTTCTTTCCATTGGGGCTAGGTATGTCCGCGAAGTAGAACCAGGTGAAATTGTCGAAATGACAAGAAATGGTATTCGCACCATTGACATTGTGGAGCGGCCGGATTCCAAAATGCAAGCGTTTTGCATCTTCGAATACGTGTACTTTGCCAGAAGTGATTCGATATTCGAAGGACAGATGGTGTACTCGGTGCGACTGCAGTGCGGTCGTCAACTAGCTCGCGAGGCTCCAATCACAGCAGATATTGTTAGTTCCGTACCAGAATCGGGAACGGCGGCAGCACATGGATACGCCAGAGAGGTAAGCTTGGAAGAATTTTAGTTTCCTATTGTACTGCAAAATCCAATATTTTCTCTTTTATAGTCTGGACTACATTTTGCTGAAGTTCTTTGCAAGAACAGATACGTTGGACGAACATTTATTCAACCCTCGACACGTCTTCGTCAATTGGGCGTAGCAAAGAAGTTTGGTGCCTTATCTGAGAATGTTGAAGGCAAGCGTCTGGTACTTATCGATGACTCTATTGTCAGAGGCAACACAATTGGACCTATAATCAAGCTTCTGCGGGATGCTGGCGCCTCAGAGGTACACATACGTATTGCAAGTCCTCCTTTGCAATATCCCTGCTATATGGGCATTAATATTCCAACAAGAGAGGAACTGATTGCGAACAAACTTAACGCCGAACAACTAGCCAGGCATGTTGGTGAGTTCATGGCATCCGGAGGTTTTGCAAGATGAACTTATTGAATCGTATTCCCTTTTCAGGTGCGGATAGTTTAGCCTACCTGAGTGTGGATGGCTTGAAAAAGGCCGTGCAAATGAACAAACAAAGTTCGAATCCAAAACAAGCTGGTTATTGTACGGCTTGTTTGACCGGCGAATACCCAGGTGGCATTCCCGAAGAACTTAGCTGGTAGCAAAATGAAATCTCGATAAGCTACGAATGGGAATACATCTTTTGTTATTTTCCAATAACACAATATATTTAGAAATAGGAGTGCATTTATATTTTTTTTAATTAACTGTAGTTGTAACAACAGTTGTAACAATCATATTATATAAGGTTATTAAATTAAGTCGAGGCAAGAAAAAACAAACTTCCTCTTATTGTTTTTAATATTTCGGTCAAAAGGGGCATAGCGAAATCAAGAGTGTTTTACTTGAGTTAATAACGGAGCCGAGGTAGACAAGGTCCCGAACTATCTCAAAGTTATAGGTGTTTATCATGACGTTCTGTCCGATTCGCCGATAATGTGTGTCTCTTCTTTTTGACAGCACATATTTTGTTTTTGCTTCATTCATCACTAAACTCATTTTTGCCGCTTCTTTACTGATACTTGCAAGCGCGCCAGTGACAGCTCAATGTGTTCTGCCAACGATGTCGAAGTCGTTAGCATATCCAAGTAGTTGCACAGACGTCTGGAAAATGATGCCCCTAGTGTTGGCTTGCAAAATTAACATGACAGCACTTGAATAAGTAACATGATAGCAAGTAACCCAGTCTGGCGATGAGATTGTTTCCGACTTTAATGAAGCAGCGAGCGTTCTCCATCGTCCTTCTGCATAATCTTACGACTTTGGCAAGGATGCCAAAACTAGCACTGTATAGCTTGTCTCTATAAATGCTGTCATCAATCAATAAACTGGTGGCGGATATCGATTTGAACTACTTGGGTTTTTTTTTAGGATCTGTCGTAGTGTGAATATTTGGTCGGTTGTGGACTTTCAGGGCCTAATACCGCTCACGAACTGATATGATCCAATCAGTTCGTTGACAAATGGTTTCAGTCATTCACACAGTACGGCTTGTTAAGAATGATGCCTCTATAGTTGACGCAATTTAGAGGGTCTCCTTTCTTGTGGATCGGGCAAACAATGCTGAGGTTTCATTCATCAGGCATACTTTTCTCTGACAAATCTTGGAGAAGAGTTGTAGTACACTCATAAAAATATCGAAATTGCCCCCGATGACGATGACGACAGTGACGTTTAATCAAAGGTGCGCAGGTGTTCACTGCACACCCTATCCAAATTATATTGCACTGAACTTAAGTTCATTATGAAACACATTGCTGTTTCTTTGCAAAAACAGCAATATTAACTAATTAGTATTTCTATATGAATAGTTGAAATCAATACAAGATGTTACAAAATTATATCCAACCAAATTCCAAAACTCCCTTTTGTATCGATAATTCCAATTTACAATCGATGTAACTTGGTTGTAATGAAACTTACCCATCGGGGTGCTCATCTCGATTTAGAGCACCGTGGAGTGATGCCAGACTTTAGAAGCAGGTTATCCCACGGTTATACCAAAAAAATCCCTTTTATCCCTCGCCAAAATATAAAAAATCCCACATTTATCCCACGAAATATTAAATTAAAAAAAAACACGTATTTCATTAAATTCAGTCTTTTTTATTATAAAAATAAATACATATTAAGAAGCGTTCGTATATAATACAAAAATAGAAATGTAGGTACATCTTATAGATTTTTAAAACGTTACAAAAAGGAACATAAAATTGCATTCGGCATTAAAATAAATACAGCGTGTCCGCCGGAAAGGTATAGATACTGCTTTACAATATTCAACATAAAATAAATATCTTATGAATTATTTGAGAATGACTGGTATGCAAGAAACTTTATATCGGTTTCAAGTCTCATTATTCTTGATTTTTCATACAAAAATGACTCAGAAGTTTGATGTGAGACTTTTTGCATACATTCCAAGGTTTACAAAATAAATAAATTTAATATTTTAAAAAATTCTCGTGAATTCATTAAATTAATTATAAATCATTTTGGAATTGTAGAGGGAGAAATGCTCCAAAGCTTTGATTGTGTTGTTGCCCTTCTATCAGCAAAGTCTTCTGTTGGCCTTGAATGTTTTTTTTTTAAATGATCTGATAACTTTAGAGTTGCTGTAAATAAGCACATATTTTCCCAATAGAAAACGAAAAAAAATAAAAAAAAATAAATATATCTACCTATAAGAAAACTAAGTAATGGGATCGTTGTCGATCATGTTTTCGTAGTGTCCTGGAATTGCACAAAAAATTAACTACCTTACTACGGTGAAAAATATAGTTAACACCTGAAAGCACCACGGCACGTCACTGGATGACGACGAAAAACAACTGAAGAATCTTCTCGAAAATTTAAATAATGGCAGTGGCGTGGTTTGGTGCCAGTAGACCCAATTTATGCCGCTCATACTAATATTTTTTACACACTAAAAAGAATGTTCAAACCAGGGTTACCGTTAACTTAAAAAAAAGTCACTAACTCGACCTAGAAATCCACCAGATATGGTAAAATTTAATAAAAAAATCACTAGAAAAAGAAATGTTCACTACCTACAAATGAAAAAAATAAAATTCAATTTTAACAAAATTTTTATTTTGAACAACAAATCAAAAACTTGCAATATTTAAATACTTATAAAAAAATAACAACAAAACAATAGACAACACGCAAAAATCAAATTGAATATTGCAATTTGCAAGTGTCAAACTCGAATACTAAAATTTGTTCGTGACAAAAAATTAATTTTTGTCACTAAACTTTTGAAAATTCCACTAGATATAGCGACAAAGTCACTAAAAAGGCAACCGTGGTTCAAACAATACAAAGTTTGAAAATTTAAAAAGAAAAATCCGCCGGTTGTCGGATTTCTGAACTTTTTTGGTAAAATAATTTGTTTTATAGATCAAGTGGTTTTATCCGCCTTAATGTCCTGATTACATTGTCTGTAATTAATAATTCCGTTATTTCTAAGCTGGTTGAGAAGCCTACGTCTGCGTATTTGAGCTTCGTCTTCAACCATTTCAATATTTAGATCCGCGTAACGTATGTACCAAGGTGCATTGACTATGTTCCTCAGTACTCTATTTTGGAAGACCTGATTTTTTGTAAATTTGTTTGGTATGTGCATGCCCACAACTGGAGCCCTTAGGTTCATAATGGTTTGAGAATTTGCTAGTATAGCAATATCTTATTGTAGTTGGACAGGGATGAATATCTCCCAAAAGTCAATACATTTTACTGTATAGCACGTTCAACTCATTTTCTTTACATGCGCTTCCCAACGTAGTTTAGCGTCTTCTAGACTGACTTTAAAAAATAAATTCTAAACTTTGTAAAATAAACTGATTGATCAGAAATTTAATTGTAGTATCAACCTTAGGATTCCCTCTCCTGCAACCAGCGCCATCATGGGTGAGATGAATAGACTGAGAGCTTCAGCAAAAAAAGAGAAATTGTCTACAAGCTGAATTTTACCTTGGATGTAGCCTAGTTTGAATTCATGTATATGTGCCTATGCTAATCAAAGGGGACTCACTCAGTGTTGAAAAAAAAAACAGCCTACACTCTTCCGGTTTAAACCGGATGTCGCCATGTCGGTAGCCTGAGGTGGACTCTCATTTCAATATCAAGGGCTGTGTTGTAAACCATAATTTTTCTTAGTTCCAGGTTAACATTTTTCGATACTTTTTTATATAAATTGTTGTTCGATTTTCTTATTGAATAGAAATTAACGTTTAAATTACAGGATATAAAGAAAGGAATATTTTTTTTAAGGTTTTATTTTGGATAGATAGATATTATTTTTATGATATTGATATTAAAAAATTATTCGCATGTTCGCCATAGAATTTCGTTTAAGTTTAGCAACCAATTTCTCCTTTCACATTTCCAGTTTTTTTTAATGATCGATTTGGTTAAACTATTAACAACAGTATTAAACGAAACTGACAACTGTACTGTCACTTTAAAAAGTCTGAGAAAAATTACAAACAAAAAATCAAATAAAAAACCATTTTTCAGTTTCCTAGAAAAAAATTGTGAAGAAACAATAATAAATGCGCAGTCAGCATTTTGCAACTTTATTTTACTTTTAACACAAATATGGACATTTTTTTCATTCATAAAATGCCTACCAAAAACTTTTAATTTTTTTTTTAAAACTAGAACTATTCATGTTCTTGGCTGAAGCAATTGTTTTCAAATGGAATTTCATTATTTATCTCAATTATTTAAAATGTTCTAATACATTTTAATTGTTTTTTTGTTGTTTTCCACTATTAAATGGAATCTTCATGAAAAGATTATAACTTAAAAGTCATTTTTCAAATCATAATAACGTAATCAATCCAATGTCGTTTTTCTATTGACATTCCCGGCGAAATATTTGCTAGCATTAAAAAGAGACAACACGAAGACATGTTTGAATAAGCTTCATAAGTGAACGTGCCAATATGTGGTTGATTTATAAATAAAAGGAATTACTTGAGTTTGTAATTGAAACTTAATTTTGATTATTTTGGTAGGTTTCTTAATTTTGAGTTTTTCACTAACATATTTTTTCCCCAAAAACAACAAACCAAAACACATTAATTGTAGGAATGAAAATATCTTTTTTTATTTCAACGAATGAATTTTTCACACTTATTCCTTTATTTATTTGTGTTGATTACATTCGCTAACACCAACTCACGAAATACACTAAATCTCAGTCAGTGTTATTAGCACTCCCTCTTTATTTTTCCCACGAAGCGTGCTTATTTTTCCCTTTTCATTAAACTCAAATTATCTCTATTTTTTTTATGAAAAAAACATGCTTTTATAATTAAAACGTGTGTTGTTCGGAAAGAAAATAACATTAAATTAATTTTCAGTATAAAAATCGCAGTTGTGCTAACATTATAATCATTATTTTTGGTACTGAAAATTGTTGCTAAATTCAAATCTGCTTTTTATGTACATTTAGTGCGTTGATATTAATGGTGAAATGTAGTTTGAATGTTTTCTTGTCAGGTGGTTGATATTCCCACAATTTTGATGTTTTACGCATGGAAATTTTACCAAAAAATTGAAATTCCCACAAAAAGGTAGAGATGCCACAATGTAGGAACACTGCCGAGTGTTAGTATTTTTTTTGTGCTGCTTCACACGTATTCACCGACAGTAAAATAGACAGGGGGGGGGGGGGGGGGGGGGGGTTATATTGAAAAAAATCTGCGAGGCAAATCGGGGAGACGTAGGGAAGCTGTCAGTCTATTTAATAGTTAGTTTATGTTTGGCAGTTGCTTTTGTAGTTTGTGGATCATTCCTTTATGCCATACTTTATCGAAAGCTTGTGCTATATCAAGAAAATTAGGCCTTTTTTATAATGCTCAATTGATCTGTATGGATCATTTATTTTCACGGTTTACAACAACAGTACAAGATCCAACTTTTGTTGTATACCATGGAAATCAATGATCTATACAGATCATGTGAGCATAATAAAAAAAAATGCCCATTGTACAGTACACTTTTTTTTAATAAATAAATAAATTATTTCATAACTAAAATTTGTTTAAAAAAATATTTTTTAAATGAAAGGACAAAAGCATTTAATTTAGTTTTAAGTAAAAGGAAAGTTGTTATGCTACATAAATTATTGATTGATTATTTTTTTTTATTCACAAGAAACTATTTTATTAATTTACAGAAAACTTCTTTAAAATGTTGTTTTCCTACTTTTTATCAGGGTAAAATCTTTTATTAATCGATGGTCTCTGTGATTGCCTGCTCTATAGCCATGATACGCAGATTAGATAGCCTTCTAAAAGAAAACATGTCTTATCTTATCACATGGAATGTTGCAGAACATTTGATTCGAGGCACTAAACAGATTTTTTATTACCGGGGTAACATGTGATAAGATATAGCATGCTTTCCATAAACTAGATATGAAATAGACAACATGTATTTGTCCCTATGTTAACCAAAGGGGGCTCACTCATACTCGAAAAAAAACCATCCTTCACTTTTCCGGTTTAAACCAATTGAAGAGAATGGTTCTGGTCCCAGCAACTTTTCAGTTGACCCCTGTTTTGCAAGGGAGTCCGCCTTTTCATTGCATTCGATCCCTATGTGTCCTCGTACCCAAGTCAGTGTTACTTCATTTTTAGATGAACACTTATTGAGCTTAAGTTAGTTCACATTCCAGTGTCAATGACGTTGGAATGTTTGTTTGTTCCATGCGTCTGATCACCGCTTGATTGTCCGGTGCTATAAGGATATTTCTTCCTTCCTCACCTCTGTCCACACACACGTTTGCACTTATGTAGTACCTTTTATGCCTTCCGGACCTTCTCCTCAATATGGTAATTCCAAATAAGTCCAGTATCGAGATAGACTCCCAGATACTTAATCTTCTTAGTCATTGTTATATCCGATCCGAAAAGTGTTAAGGGCCGAAATACCAGATTTGTCCTTTTCCTAGTGAAGACTATTAGATCTGTTTTCTCCGCATTAATGGGGGGCCCTTGTTCCAGACAGCACTGCTCAACCACTCTGAGTGCGTTCCTCATGATATCTGCGGTGATTCCATGAATTTGACTCTGGCCATTATTGCTATGTCGTCGGCATATCCCACTGTGTGAATGCCCGTCGCCTCAAGTCTGCTAACCCTTCCTCTGAGTTTTGAGGTTCCCGTCTGAATATTAATCGCTCTTATATTCAACATATTGTCCACCCATCTTACCACCAGTGGGTTAACCCTACGTTTTTCCAAGGCTTGTTTCAGACTTTCAAAGCAAATCTTATCGAAGGCACCTTCAATGTCCATTATAGTGGTCATCGCAATGCCCACGCGTACTACTTGATGTAGCGCTGTTTCTGTAGACATGCCTACCCTGTATGCATGCTGTCTACTATTTAAAGGATACGTCTTAAGCGCAGTACTCTCCATATAGTCCACTATCACCCTTTCCAGATTGACATTTCAAAATAATAAATTGCATCAAATTTCACTTTAAAAACAAAATTTATTAAAATTTTCTGAAGTTTATTATTGTTTTCCTTTTAATTTTCTGTCAAAGAGGTGATACTTTTGGTTTGGTTTTGGTTCCTGTCTATTCCGAAAAGTTTAGCCAAACAAAGAATTATTGAAAGAAAGAATTATTACAAACACGATGAAAAGATATTCTGAAGTAATCAAGAATGTCAATAAAGATCGGTACGCAAAATTATAAATTAATTAATATATAGTTGTGCATCGTTTATGATATTTTTTTTCTAAAAAACTCCGAACAATTAAGATTTTCAAAAAATAGTAAAAATGAAGTGAGAAAACCATTTATAAATACTTTAAACCTTTTTCCATATGTTTTATAACTAATATGCACTTAAATATATCATTTTGAAATCGACTTACCTTTTTTTGAATCTATTTCACTTTTTGGGTCAAATCTATTTCGCATATTTTTTTACCGTTAGCCTAAGATGGACACTCATTTCAATATTGAGTGTAGGGATGTCTTGTGAACAATAGTTTTTCTTAGTTCCTGGTTGACATTTTTCGCTACTTTCTTAAAGAAATAGTTGTTCGATTTTCTTATACTTGAATTGAAATTAATATTCAGATTACAGGATATTTTATATATTATTAAGTTATTTTATAATAAATTTTGGATAGATAGACATTACTTTTATGATATAAAAAAATTGTTCGCCATAGAATTTCCTTTAAGTTTCGCAACCAATTTCTTATTTCACATTTCCATTTTTTTAATGATAGATTAACTTTATCTTATCATATGGAATGACAATAAAGCAGCACATTCCAGGGACTATTTAGTGATAAATATCATATGATAAGATATAACATGCATACTCTGTATATTCAATAAAAGGCGTTCGCTTTGATAAGTTTCCCATCACTTTATTGCAAGAAACGCTTCTGTTGGGAACACCTTTAGTCAGATAAAACTCGAGCTATGTCTAACAAATTAACTAAGGCGAATACTTCCTTTGACTCCAGGGAAAAGATATGGAGAGGACCCGAGAGAGCTTTAGAAACTGGATCAGATGCTTCATTGGGGAGATCGTTGCTGGAAAGTTTGCTTAAGGAACCGGATCATATTGCTCAGGTAGGTATAGAGAATGCATTTGTATTTTCAATTACCTTGACTCATGTAACTTAGATAATTTTTTGTGATTGTAACTGGAAAATTGCGCAACAGACCAATTCCACTCTATTTATGTAAATTTTCAAATCAATTGTAGATCTGCGACAACAATTCCCAGGAATATACAAATAAAGATATCGCGCTGATGAGCATCCGTGTAGCGCAACACCTCGAGAGAATAGGTATTCAGGAAGAGGACGTTATCGGAATATGTTGCTCTAACACCGATTACATTGCTCCGTTAGTACTGGGAGCACTCCTTTGCGGAATTACCTTGAGTGCAATAGATCCCTCATTTGACAAGGGTGAGTTGAAAATCCTATTGATATTCTTCCATTGTGACATACATTTTTAGATGGCATTCGACACATTTTTTCCATAACCAAGCCCAAGGTGATGTTTTGCGATGGAAAACTGTACGAAAAAGTACAAGCCTCTCTTGCAGAACTCTATCCCAACATGCCTTATTATACAATGAAAGATCATCTGAAGGGAGTAAGAAGAATTCAAGAGCTCTTATCGGTGACTGGAAAGGAAGATTTCTTTAGAGTGAAACCACTCAAATTAGGCCTGCAACAAACAGCGGTGATCTTATGTTCATCCGGCACAACAGGACTTCCCAAAGGAGTCTGCGTATCACATGGCAGCATGCTTAATTCCAATTACTTGTAAGTAGCCAAAGTCGAGTGGTTATGGTATCAAAAAGTAACACCAACAATTTATAGCGAATTATCTTCTGAGGACAATATACTGTGCTTCACCACTATATACTGGCCATCAGGTATTTTGTGCCTGATTCAAGGAACTAATCGCGGCTGCACACGAATTATCACCGATCAAGAATACTCCCCTGAGCTCTTTCTAAGGATGGTGGAGCAGTACAAAATAAACTTTGTTTTTACTGCTCCATCGCAATTGGCTATGGTAATTCAGTCGCCGGATATAAAGTGGAGAGATCTCTCCTCCTTGGAGTTGTACATTTGTGGTGGTTGTGCCATTCCATTAAGAATGGTTCAAAACTTCTTAGAATATGCGAAAAATTGCGAAATATTTGCTGGCTATGGAATGAGTGAGATTTCGGGAACCTGTTGCTATGGAATTCCCACTAAACCAGGCGACAATGGACAACTGGTACCAAATTTGAAGGTGAAGATTATCGATGAACTTGGAAATAATTTGGGAGTCAATGAACGGGGCGAAGTTTACATTAAACAACCTTGCGAATGGTCTGGCTACTACGGAAATCCAGAAGCCACGGCTGCAATTTATGATAAAGATGGATGGATTCATTCAGGTGATATTGGCTATTTCGATGAACGGGGATGTTTGTTTATTGTTGATCGAAAAAAGGAAATTCTGAAGTATAACAGCTTTCACTTTTATCCTACTGAAATCGAGGAGATGATTAATCAGCTGCCCGATGTAGTCGAAGTATGCGTTTGTGGAATACCAGACATTGTTTCTAGTGTTCTTCCAGCGGCAGCAGTTGTAAAATCACCCAGTTCAAAGTTAACGGAAGCGGAAGTAATTAACCATGTGGCCAAGAATATGGCTCATTTTAAACAACTGCGCGGAGGGGTGTATTTCTTGGATTCCTTGCCAAAAACAGCTTCTGCTAAAAACATTCGTTCTAAAGTAACCAAAATAGTGGAAACTTTGTTTGAAGCGAGAAAAGAATGCACTGAATTGGCAAATGGACATGAAACTAATAATAGTTAGGTTGTATATTGTATTCAATAAATAAGTAATATAGAAATTGTTTTCGTTGAAATAAAAACTTTGAAGAAAAAAGTAACTGTATATAAGAAAAAGTTTATTAAATACTGAAGAGAGCACGCTACCGTCGCCGTAGACATCCAGACAAAGACTAAACGAAAATGTTATATTTGGCCGCAACAGCCGTAAAGTAGACGTTGCTAATTAAAACAAAAATTGTTTTCGTTAAGCTACGGTTACACATACCACTTTTCATGTCAAATTTTGACATGCCGATGTCCTTGTGATGTAGATATCTGTCCTAAATTTGTCACTATGTTGGATCTAACTTCCTGTCATGCGAGCTGTCACATAGCACTTTGACGAAAGACACACGAACGGCCACCGAATGACATCAGCATATACAAATTTGTCATGGACTCATGTCATCTATTAATTCTTACGAAAATAAAAATGACAACCTGTATATATTAAAACCCCGGCGGATTCCAGCCATGAAGAAAATAATAAACCTTATCCCCATTATAAAGCTACGATTACACGTCCATTTTTGTTGGGTCATTTAAATGGCGCTTTGACGTCAAAATCGCGTCACAAAACTGCCAATTCTTTGATAACATTTTCGGCGTCATTTAAATGACTAGGAAACTGGCAGACCAAATGACATAAATTGTATGCCATTAAAATGTCAAAAATTAGTAGTACCTTTGTATATAAATACATTCCTATAGTAGCGCAAACCCAGCAGTACCGTTATGCTAAAAGGTGTCGCTACTGGTACCAAACCGAGAATTAAGTGGCGGAAAGCTTTTGCGCCTTTGATTCATTATGAAAAAGCTTTCGTTAAGAACTTCTTTCATTCGTTATTCCGACACCAAAGGAGTTAAAAGAGGTTTTCGGTTTAAGATTCTTTTGTTTCTTAGGACCATGTTCCCACCAACGTGATTTAGCTAAATCAACTTAATTTAGCTAAATCAACTTGATTAAGCTAAATCATCTCATAAATTACGTGATTTTTCATACATTTTCTTGATTAATATTTACGAGATTTATTTATACGTGTTTATATTTTAATACACACAAAATAAAATCGAACAAACACAAATAAAATCAAACATACCTGTTATTAGCATCGGCACTTTATTCAGCAAGCAAAAAAAAAACAGTAAACAAATTATTTCGAATTTAATGTTCTAATTTTGTTCGTGTATCGGTGAGTTTTTGATATTAAGTTTATACAATGAAAATTGTTTTATTCTCGGCAGGTATGGCAAAAAACAACAGAAAAAAAAGAACTATCTGGTAGACACCTAATGTCAAAGTTGACAAAAATGTCACACTAAATCATTTAAAGTTCGACTAAACCATTTAAAGAGATGCCTATCGTGATTTATAAATCACTTTAGCTAAATTACGTTGGTGGGAACATAGTATAAATCTTCATGTGGCAGATGTCCGTAAACAAGAAGTATTATCAATGCTGCAGCTTCTTAAATAATTTCTGTAGACGACACGTTCGTTGGAGTTTTCCTGCAATTTCCATATTGCTGATCGTTCTTCTTCGACAAGCTTTTTTTTTTTGTTTTTTTTTTTTGATCACATGAAGAGGAATTTTTTGGTTTTTTTTGCATTTTGTTTTATACATCACTCAAATGCGTTCTGCAGTTTAATCCAAAAAAAGTCCAAAGTAAACACAACACAAACCTTTTCTTCAGTTTTTTATGTCCAAATTTATCTTCAATTTAAGGTACCGGACATTTATTTCACGAGCTAAATGAGTGGATACTTTTCGTCGGCCCATCTATATGAAGTTATGAATTTAGCGAACAGTATACTGCTTTGCTAAACTGCCTGAGATCTTAAAAAAAAAAGTAATAATGTTTTGTGATTTCAAAAATTGTTTTAATTATAAAAACGTAGGAGGTGTAAGCAGCCTGTCATTTTTTCAACATCCTGATGGCTGCCGGTCTTTTACCGAAATATACATTTTTCTGAAAACCACTTTTACGAAAAAGATATTATAAAAAAATGTGACAACGAAATTAAAAAAAGGAGCCAATCTTGTTCGGAAAAAATCAATGTTGATCAAACCTGTGAAAATCTTAAATTGAAATTCAAACCCAAATAACGATTTCCCTCAAACGGCAACCAGACCCGGAACGTCAACGAACAACGATCTAAGAGTATATACCTGGAATGTGCGAACGCTTTACACCACAGGTGCTACTCAGAAACTTGAGTCTGTCCTCAAGCGGTACAAGGCAGATATTACCGCGATCCAGGAGATACGATGGAAAGGATCAGGTATGATGAAAAGAAAAAATTGCGATATTTATTACAGCTGCCATAAAAGATTGATGCGGATTCGTCGTGGGAATTCGGCTTAGGAAAAAAGTTATTGACTTCAAGCCGATAAGTGATCGCCTAGCTGTGATCCGCATCAAAGCCGCTCTCCAAAACATAAGCCTAGTATGTGCACACGCCCCTACCGGCTGAAGACCCTATCAAGGAGGAGCCTGTCCGGAGTACGATGTCAAAGTTGTGCTTGGGGACTTCAATGCTAAAGTCGGAAAGGAAAACATCTTTGGCGTGTTAGTCGGTAAGCACAGAATTCACGAAACGACCACAGACAACGGTTACCGACTAACGGACTTCGCGGCAGCTCGTAATACGGTGATAAGTAGCACTAGGTTTCCAGGGCTAAGGATCCACACAGCAACCTGGCGCTCTCCAGACGGTCGAACCGCCAACCAAATCGACCATGTGATAATCGATGCGAGGCACGCATCCAACATACTCAACTGGCACACATTCCGAGGGGCAAATGTCGACTCTGATCATTTTCTTGTTGCGGCTAAGTTCAGTAATCCCGAACTCTAGTACATTTCCCCGCGGTTGCTGAGGTTGGCAGCATTTATTTTTGTATTTTTGAAGTAAAATTTCTTTAGGCACACTTGAGGGGTAAGCTGGTGAATGCGTCACGAAAGCGTTACGGAAATTGCGAGCGGAAGTTGAGAGGGAGATATAAGTGAGTGAAGATAGAAAGACAGAGAGAGTTACGTTTCGTTTCGTATATTACTGTAGAGGCAAGAGAGATAGATGCGAGCACACATTTTCGTTCTCTCTTTCTCTCACAGCCAGTTACGTTTCGTTATCTAAGACACAGCCTACAGTGCAGCAGTGATGCCAGATCGGGGGATTTATCCCTTTTTGTAGGATTTTCTCACTAATAATAAGCTAAAACGGACAAAGGGATTTTTCAGACCTCATACTCCAAAATGAAAGGGATTTTACTTTTTAGGCAAATTTTGTTCCTAATAGCTCGAGTATTTTTTAAAATAATAAATTTATTTATTTTGTAAACATTGGAATGTACCCAAATAAAGCCTTAACTCATTCTCAAATCAATTGTTGTGTCATTTTTGTATGACAAATCAAGAATAATGAGACTTGAAACCGAGATGGAGTCTCAAATATTTCATAAGATATTTATTTTATGTTGAATATTATTTTCATTTGAATGCCGAATGCAATTTAATGTTCCTTTTTGGTACGTTTTAATTTTCAATATACAAACGTGTCATAATATGTGTTTGTTAATAATAAAAAAGAAAACTAAATGTTTTCTTAACTTAATATTTCGTGAGATAAATGTGGGATTTTTTATAATTTGGCGAGAGAGAAAAGGGATTTTTTGGGTATAACTGTGGGATAACCTGCCTCTAAAGTCTGGGATCACCGCAGTGCAGGTCTATTTTTTTAAATTTTGGTGGGGGCAATACCCCCATATATTTGGCTTAATACAAGCTTAATAATAAGACATTTAAAACTAAGACATGGACAAATTATAGCTTAAAACTAGAGCTTATAAAATCTAAGGATGGTTAAGGAGATCGATTTTTAGGGAGGTATAGTGCTGCGGTTGAAGTCGAAAACAGTGAGGTTTGCGTTAACCTTGCGCAGCATACGCGAGATGGGTTCGTTAGAGCCATACGAAGTACGGTGGGTTGGAAGATAGAAAAGTCTTGGGCAACATGGACTACGAGGATTAGTATTAAGGCATATAGAGTTGTAAAGAGACGCGCAACCGACGGAGCCTGAAAGGAGTCGGTGAATGAAGAGAATGTCTGCTGTGTCCCTGCTTTCCTCAAGGGTGTTAAGGTTAATTAGTTTAAGTGGGTCGCGATAAGGAGGTAAGATTAGAGTATCGTTCCAAGAAAGACCACGAAGAGCAAATCGAAGAAAACGACGTTGAATGCTTTCGATTCTGGAAACAAAAAAAAATTCGTTGAAAGAGACACCACTCTTGGCTCTCGTACTTAAGGAGGGGCCGAACAAAGGTGATGTAAAGGGATCTGGTCACGTATGGGTCGCAGAATTCTTTTCACCATCTCTTAACGAAGCCAAGTGATGAGTTGGCTTTAGTAATTATCTCATCAATATGCGAACGGAAGCTTAGTTCTCTGTCGCATAATATGCCAAGGTCGCGAATTGATTGGGCGAGAGATATAGGTTGACCGTGGAGTAGGTAATTACGGGGAGTAGACTTGTTTCTCTTGCTTGAGAAGGTTATAGACTGACATTTGGACACATTGAGTTCTAGGCAGTTCTTAAGGCAACAGATGGAAAAGCTATTTAGATCAATTTGAAGGAGGCTAGAGTCATGTTGTGAAGAAATTGTTTTGAAAAATTTGGTAGCGTCAGCATAAAGAGAAAGTGCTGAGTGTTGAATGATCCTTTCAAGATCGTTAATTGATAGAATAAATAAAAGGGGACCGAGTTGACTGACTTCTGGAACACCAGAGCTGGCTAAGAAAGGTGCCGAAAGAACGGATCTGAAGCGAAAGCTGTAAAAACGGTTTTCTAGGTATGAATTTATCCGTTTTAGCAAAATGGGTTCAAAGCCAAGGGCAGACAATTTGAAAATTATTAATTTATGGGAAATCTTGTCAAAAGCCTTACTGAAATCTGTTGTAACAACATTGTCTGTATCACAATGTAGGAGCAAGAGAGAGAGGTTTCTTTTTTTTCTTTCTCTATTTCTCTCATAGCCAGTTCCGTTTCGTATATCTCAGACACAGTGCAGGCCTATTGCAAGGGTCGTTGCCCCTTTTAATAATCAGCTGGACAATTTCTTGTTCGTATATACAGTGGGGAGAAAAATAATTATCTTCTCGTAAATAATCCCCTTGTTAGAGCAAATAGGATATCAAAAATTACCGGGAGCACCTATGTGACGTTGTAGAGGTAGGCAAATCATGAGACATTTTTTTTCATAGTGATTAGTTCAGCATCTCCCTCATGTGGTTATAGGATTTTCCTTTTTTTAAACGCAAAGGGCTTCTGTTAAGCCCAAAATAAGCTGTGCCCGCAAATAATCTGTGGGGCCGTAAAGCAAAATTTCTGCCATTGGACTGCGACACGCCAACATATAGCCAGCCAACGGTCTCCAAACAAAAACGCTAACGGGTTCAAAACCCACAATTGCGGCACAAAGGAACTTAACAGGCCCGAGTGTATTCACCCAGCAAAGGGCATACCTTTTCACTGGGGCGCAAGGAACCCATTCCGCCACCGCTGACCACCCACCAAAATCAACATCAGCAACTCATCACATAGTGAATTCTTTTTTTGTGAAGTGCCAAAGCACTGTTTTTATACCCTCCACAGGAGGGTATATTCAATATGTCATTACATTTGTATCGCCAAGAAGGAGTCACCGGAACCCTCATAAAGTATATATATTCTGAATCAGGATCAAATTCTGAATCGATTTAGCCATGTCCGTCTGTCTGTCTGTCCGTCTGTCTGTTGAAAGCACGATAGCGTCTAAATGAATTGACATAAGCGAATGAAATTTGGTGAAGAACATTTTTTTTTATCGTCGTTAGGTTGGTATTAAAAATGGGTTATGTCGGTCAAGTAGTTCTGGTATACCTACCATACTAAATCAATATTAGGCCCATGTGTCTCTCTGTCTGTTGAAAACAGAATAGCGTCGAAACAAATCGACCTAGGCAAGTGAAATTTAAATTTTTTTTTCGATATTTTTTTTTTTGTGAACCTGCTTTTACTATTTGTTGTTTTTATTTTTCCTTTAAATAAATTTAAGTTTCTTTGAATCTTCTTTTTTTTGCTTTTTGTTGCGTTTAGGGTATATTTTATTCCTTTTGGGTTAGCGGTGTTCGCTTCCGTTCTTTATTCGGGGTATTGGCATAAGTCCTTGGACCTTTTTCTTTGCTACACTATCTTTCAGTTTAACTGTCCGTTTGTCAGTCCGAGGTCAAAGTCGAGTAGCTTTCTTCCTTTATTTTCTTTTCTTTTTCTATTTTTTTTTTTTTGGCATGAGCTAAAATGTTTGCTGAGCAGATGGTATGTTGTGAGGGGGCAAGCAAGAACACCCACCGTTCAACGAGCTGAGCCGAGCGTCCTGTACAGAAGCTGCCCCTGTGGTTCGACCCTGGCTCACAACAATGCAATGGTTATAGGTGTGTATAGTGACGTTCTGTCCGATTCGTCGATAATGAGTGTGTTGTTGACAGAATATATTTAGTTTTGCCCTCATTCATCACTAAACCCATTTTTGCCGCTTCTGTACTGATGCTTGCAAACGCACCAGTGACAGTGGCAGCTCAATGTGTTCTGCCAATGATATCGAAGTCGTTAGCGTATCCAAGTAGTTGCACAGACGTCTGGAAAATGTTTCCCCTGGTGTTGGCTTGCAAAAGTAACATGACAGCACTTCAACTTGTCTGGCGGTGAGATTGTTTCAACCTTTATGGAGCAGCGAGGGTTCTCCATCGTCCTTCTGCACAATCTGACGTGTTCGGCAAGGATGCCAAAACTAGACATGGCTTGTCTCTATAAATGCTGTCATCCATCAATCAATAAACTGGTGGTTGATATGGATTTGAACTTCTTGGGCTTTTTTTTAAGTGATAACTTCTTTAGGCGCGTTGGGCATTTTTGATATGGGGTAAAATCATTGAACTCGCGTCACCAATGTTGCGACACCAGTGTTCGTGAAATTGGAACGAAAGTTGAGAAGGTATATAGAGTAATTATATTTAGGGAAATGTTTATATGCAATGGTAGAGTAGATAAATGTATCAACTAAGAACCAGCGACACCTAGGCCTCAAAGAGAACAACAGACGCCATTAATGGTGTCACCGGAAACTTACCTTCTCACTTTATCGTTTGGGTTGTAGTCTATGGTATTTAATGTGGGAAATAAGTGTTACCATATTACAAGACATTTGGTGTTATTGTTTTGGGAACCATTTTGTGAAATTAGAGTAGGAGCTACAAACGCAGGTTATATCCACTTATGAATACTTACACACATGAATGGATGAATATCTTTGCGGAATTTGTTTTTTTATTCTCTAAAATTAAAACAACAAGTTTGTTGAGAAAATAAATTGACTTTAACTTCAGAGAATTTAAGAAAATAAAAGTAAAAAAATCTCGCGAATTTGAGAAGGTAAGTGTCCAGTTGCAGAGCTGAGATGTAGATGTCGCTAAGTGCAGGGAATGAGTTGAACTCGCAGCACAAATGTTAGTAATATTGCGACACCAGTTTTCGCGTTGCCAACCACTTTTGACGAAAAATTCCTAACTTGAAAAAAAAGATGCCTTTTTTAAAAATATAATGGCTAAAATATTTTTTTATGGTAAAGTGGGACAATAAATCAAAAACTAAACATAAATATAAAAAAATAAACAAAACATTTTGTATTTATACAACAAACAGCTTTCAAAATTGTTTCTAATTTCATTTCACTTACCGGAAGTGGAAGCTCGAAATATTTTTAAGGGATGACAGATAGACTGTTCGGAAAATGGAAAGAGTTTGAAGGTGGAAACACATTCTTTAAGACCGAGGTTACATATTTTTTTTTTTTGGCAAACATTTTTTAAGAAAGTTAAAAAAAATTCGAAAATTTAATTGAATTGAATGGGTATGGGAATCGTGGTTTAACAAGAGTTAGAAGAAGGGAATGCTTTCAGTAGTGCTGCTACCATTAGCTAAGTATTAAATACACCGCCAGCCAGCCATGCCAACTAAGGCATGGTTATAGTTATATAGGTTATATGCAAGTTTGGGAAAAGATTTAATTTAAACGAAAACCACATTTTACAACTTGCAGCCCCAAAGTATGTCAAACGCATCATGAGATGCTCATCCTCTACAATTGTTAACCCAATTAAACAACACGTCATGCTCCTAATTTGCAAATATAAATATATAATCACATCTTGGTGTCTGTCTATCAACATAGCTACGGTGAAACTATTCCATCTGTGTGAATACTACTGTCCCGGTAATAAAACATCTCCTTATTACTGAGCAAACATTTTTAACCCTTCTGAAAGACAGCATGCTATATCTTATCACATAGAATGATGCAGCACATTCGATCCCAGGCACTATTTATATAGTTTCATTTGATGATCCACGCCGCAATGCATCTTTGACCAAAGTGCATTGCATATAGCACGAGCTATTTGCATCGAATTTTATATAATATCAATAACGTACGTCAATTTCAATTGATCGCAATTATTTATGTATATTAACAACATTCGACATGCATACTCTGTACATTCAATAAAAGGCGTTCGCTTTGATAATTTTCCCATCACTTTATTGCAAGAAACGCTTCTGTTGGGAACACCTTTAGGCATACAACACTTGAGCTATGTCTAGCAAAGTAACTAAGACGAATACTTCCTTTGACTCCAGGGAAAAGATATGGAGAGGACCCGAGAGAGCTTTAGAAACTGGATCGGATGCTTCATTGGGGAGATCGTTGCTGGAAAGTTTGCTTAAGGAACCGGATCATATTGCTCAGGTAGGTATAGAGAAAGGATTTGTACTTTCAATTACCTTGACTCATGTAACTTAGATAATTTTTTGTGATTTTAACTGGAAAATTGCGCAACAGATCAATTACACTCTATTTATGTAAATTTTCAAATCAATTGTAGATCTGCGACAACAATTCCCAGGAATATACAAATAAAGATATCGCGCTGATGAGCATCCGTGTAGCGCAACACCTCGAGAGAATAGGTATTCAGGAAGAGGACGTTATCGGAATATGTTGCTCTAACACCGATTACATTGCTCCGTTGGTACTGGGAGCACTCCTTTGCGGAATTACCTTGAGTGCAATAGATCCCTCATTTGACAAGGGTGAGTTGAAAATCCTATTGATATTCTTCCATTGTGACATACATTTTTAGATGGCATTCGACACATTTTTTCCATAACCAAGCCCAAGGTGATGTTTTGCGACGGAAAACTGTACGAAAAAGTACAAGCCTCTCTTACAGAACTCTATCCCAACATGCCTTATTATACAATGAAAGATCATCTCAAGGGAGTAAGAAGAATTCAAGAGCTCTTATCGGTGACTGGAAAGGAAGATTTCTTTAGAGTGAAACCACTCAAATTAGGCCTGCAACAAACAGCGGCGATCTTATGCTCGTCCGGCACAACAGGACTTCCCAAAGGAGTCTGTGTATCACATGGCAGCTTGCTTAATGGCAATATCTTGTAAGTACACAAAGTGTAGTGGTTATGGTATCAAAAAGTAACACCAACAATCTATAGCGAATTATCCTCTGAGGACAAAATACTGGGCTTCAGCACATTATACTGGGCATCAGGTCTTTTGTGCCTGCTTCAAGGAACCCATTGCGGCTGCACACGAATTATCACCGATCAAGCATACTCCCCTGAGCTCTTTCTAAGGATGGTGGAGCAGTTCAAAATAAACGTTGTCTTTTCTCCTCCATCGCAAATGGCTTTGGCAATGCAGTCGCCGGATATAAAGTGGAGAGATCTCTCCTCCTTGGAGATGTACCTTTGTGGTGGGAGTGCCGTTCCATTTAGAGTTGTTCAAAACTTCTTAGAATATGCGAAAGATTGCGTAATATTTGCTGGCTATGGAATGAGTGAAATTTCGGGAGCCTGTTGCTATGGAATTCCCACTAAACCAGGCGACAATGGACAACTGGTACCAAATTTGAAGGTGAAGATTATCGACGAACTTGGAAATAATTTGGGAGTCAATGAACGGGGCGAAGTTTACATTAAACAACCTTGCGAATGGTCTGGCTACTACGGAAATCCAGAAGCCACGGCTGCAATTTATGATAAAGATGGATGGATTCATTCAGGTGATATTGGCTATTTCGATGAACGGGGATGTTTGTTTATTGTTGATCGAAAAAAGGAAATTCTGAAATATAACAACTTTCACTTTTATCCTACTGAAATCGAGGAGATGATTAATCAGCTGCCCGATGTAGTCGAAGTATGCGTTTGTGGAATACCAGACATTGTTTCTAGTGTTCTTCCAGCGGCAGCAGTTGTAAAATCACCCAATTCAAAGTTAACGGAAGCGGAAGTAATTAACCATGTGGCCAAGAATATGGCTCATTTTAAACAACTGCGCGGAGGGGTGTATTTCTTGGATTCCTTGCCAAAAACACCTTCTGGTAAAAACATTCGTGCTAAAGTAACCAAAATAGTGGAAACTTTGTTTGAAGCGGGAAAATTGGCAAATGGACATGAAACTAATAATAGTTAGGTTGTATTCCATAAATTAGTAATACAGACATTTTTTTCGCTGAAATAAAAACTTTGAAGAAAAAAGTAACTGTATATAATTTATTTAATAAAGTTTATTAAATACTGAATACCAGACAAAGACTAAACGAAAACGAGATATTTGGCCGCAACAGCCGTAAAGTAGACGTTGCTAGCTACGGAGCCACTTTTCATGTCAAATTTTGACATGCCGATGTCATTGACGTAGATATCTGTCCTAAATCTGTCACTATGTTGGATCTAGATTCCTGTCACGCGAGCTGTCACATAGCACTTTGACGAAAGACACACGAACGGCCACCGAATGGCCGAATTTTTGTGACATCAGCATATAAAAATTTGTCATGGAGTCATATCATCTATCAATTCTTACGAAAATAAAAATGAGAACCTGTATATATTAAAACCTCGGCGAATTGCAGCCATAAAGAAAATAATAAACCTTATCCGCATTATAAAGCTACGATTACACGGCCATTTCGTTTGCTTTTTTTGGTTGTGCTCTTCGGTACCTATTGAGAGAAATGGAATACGAACCGTCGCCGTCAAGTGCCGACAATTTGGAATATACCCTAAACTATATTGTGAATTTGAGTTGTACACAAAGTACAACAAAGTCGAGAAAATTAAGCGAAACACAGAAAGCAGGAGTGAATCGGGATAGGAAAATTGGCAAATGTGCGCTTTGGGATAGCTCAATAGTTTAATAAACTCAGTGACAAGAACCTTCTAAATAGCGCCGCGAACTTTCGGAATGATGCACGTTATCGTTGGTTGCGATACGCGGAAAAGGAATCGCAGCGATCGAAAACTCTTACCAGTGGCCAGGTAGCGCAGCGTACATTGCGGTATAGTTCAGGTTCTTCTTAGCGCAATTCGAACAGTAATTCAGTATAAAATCCACTCTTTTCGCGACGGCTCAACCACTTCAAATACTCAACTTTCGTCACTTTGGCTCGGTATCAAGATCGTCGTCGCTGCTTTCCAGATAAATGACGCGAAATCGAAATAATACGACAGGTGGCATTTGTCATTTTGATGTGGCACGTCATTATCATGTGATCGTAATTTTTTCACTCGACATTTAATGGCATCCTAACGGAAAGTTCTAAATGACGCGCAGTGTCCGTCATTTTATTTTGGGCAAAAACAGAGATAGGCCTATTTTTTTGAGCTTCGTTCTCAGCAAAGCAAAGTAAAGTAAGATTTTCAGCACACAAATTATAATAACTACTGCGAGTCTCGAATTGTCAAGTAGAGCGTAGTTGTTGTAATTACGTGCTGAAAATCCTACTTTACTGATGATAGCCATTTCGTTTCGTGTGATCGTCATTTTCTTGGTATATATGCAATTTGACTTAAACTAGGTAACAAATGATGGCGAATAGTTAATATGAAAATGTGTTGCCTCAACAACAGGGGCCCAACGGTATACAATGTTTGTTTTCTTATATCTATTTTACATAAATTGTGGTGGCATCGTTGTCTGGGTTTACCTTAGGGTGTTCAAGTCCGGGTGTTGATATAGTTTAGTAAGTCTGACAGCTCTCTGACTAGATCTGTCTCGGTTTTGATTGGGGGAAATTGGTCATATGAGCAGCTGTTTCAGTTGACGTGTATGGAGGGGTAGCCGACGAATCTAGTCAGTAAATTCGTGACTGAGTACTAAGTTGATAGTTCTTATAAGTGGATTTTATTTAACTACTATAAATGTCACAGTTAATCAGATTTGAAAATCTAATCATTAGAATACGATGTTTTACAATTCTTTCAATATTTTTTTTTAAATTCCATTTTGAGATATTGAAATCAATCACATGATTGTACTTATTGAAATCCCTTGTCAGGTTATTAATGGGGCCATTACATTACTCTCATAGTTACATCGAGACGTCCTTTGGTATAAAAACATTGGGTCATCGGTCTGGTATTGATGTTTACGAGATTGAGAACATATGTGGAATTGACGTTACCAGTCAGAACGCAAAACAGGAATGTAAACAGCAACAAAACAAACACACATTGAATCAGTTAAGGTCAATTTAACAAGTCTAAGATTTTATTTTGAAATAATTGATCAGATTTGATACCTTTATTTACAACAATTGCAGCACCACCGCCATTTCCAAAAATACGGTTAGCAGGGCAACTTCGCAGTTTTTGATGTCAGAATTAAGACAGGTTTCAGTTGGGATTATTACGTCGTAGGTTTCTTCAAGACAGTCGGTATAAAACCTTATTAATTATGATTTCATACCTCCAACATTTTGAAAATAAATATTCAGTTTTTTGAACATGGTAGAGCAGTAGGTTCCTTATCTAAGCTAGCAGTATTAGGAAGCATCCTCTCATGTTTAATTTCATAAACAACTGTATGTTTAGGCCAAAAATCCTGAGAAATCATAACATTAAACAAATTATCAGGTACAAAGACTTTAAATGAACTTATACGACGCTCATACGAAAATTTGAGTTTAAACCATTTAATATCAACAACAACATGCCTTGTTGTCCCAGATGACAGTCTGGAAACAAAGATGCATTTTTGCAACGGAACCGCAACCAAATCGGCCGAAGCGTTCTCATCCGTTATGGAAGCTATTGAACCGACAGTTAACGATCTAGTTATCGGTCTGTCACTTAAATGATCCAGTTGAGGAGGCTTATTGGAACAAGTAGACTCTTGCGCAGGTGTAACGATTTGTAGAGAATCGGAACTTTTTGTATTCTTAGTAGTTTTGGCATTTTTGTAAGACTTTTTCCGCTGTGGAGACACATTTACCTCACTATCGAATTCAAAACTTTTAAATAAAGTTTGATATTTCTCCAGACTCTCTTGCAGTTTCTTTTAAGATAACTAAAGACAACTAGATTCTTGAATGTGCCCAATCTGTCCATATATCTACTTTTTTCACACGCTCCATCTCAATAGCTCTTTGTTTTTTGTACGCGCTGACTCACGCCATAAAGTCAATCAGCCCTATCGAGGTATCCATTCGGAAAAAATTCCGATACAAAAGTCAAATCCGATCGGAATTCAAATTGCGTTCGTGCTTCGAGGTATTCATTTCGGAACAAAATAAATGAAGCATATAAACGCGTTCATTTCACATTAAAATATTCCGCAGCAATTAGTTGTCGGAGAGCAAAGATAATAGAATACTGAGATATGTAACTTTCCAGTGGAAAGGCGGCTGCCTACAAGCTGTTTTCCCGTAAAATTCATGTAGTCACGCACATATGCTCATTTCTTTTCTACAAAAAGCATGTTGGAAATGGCCGGCAAACATTTCTTTTGTTTTTATGGACATCGGGCTGTTCAATTGTTTTGTGTTTGGTATTGAACTTGTTTGGTTTTTGTTAAGGCTTCGATTAAAATAATAAAAGTAGTGAAATACACATTTCGGAATAGCGAATTCTTGCACTAAAGTCCAATTCAGGAACTCACATAATACTAGAAAAGAAGTGAGCATTATGTGGGTGACTTCATGATTTTTTTGGGAAAACAGCTTGTAGGCAGAGTTGCCAGAAGTCTGTTGGCTTTAGGCGCCCAAACCTTGAAAAATTGTAGCCCAATATCGTTGCCCTAAAAGTAGCCCAAATATCGTTAAAAATAAAAGTTTTTTCCCAATTTTTTATATATTTTTTTTTTTTTCATACTTTTCCCACTTTCCCATTTTATGCGCCGCGACCATAAACAAACTACATATGTATATCTATTTAGCTTTTGCTTGGTTGTGTTAAATCCAAATGTCATGCAAAAGAGATTGGTGTATTGAAGTCACATGAAGGCAAAAGTGCTGCCAAATTAAAAAATGCGGATTCATTGGAAAATATTTTTTTTTAGTTTTGTGAAAGAATAAAACAATCAAAAATAACAAAACAGAAAATACAACGATATGTAGCCCAAAATTGCGTTGGGCGCTCATGGAAGAAATTTATATCGTTGTTTAAGAAAAAAGATAGCTCAAAATACGATAAAGCGCCCAATCTGGCATCTCTGCTTGTAGGCAGCCGACTTTTCACTGGAAAGTTATATATAGCTCTGTATCTGTAAGTGGTATAACGCCGCTCCACGCAATGCGACAAGGTGCGCTATATGTCATCGGAGAATTTTTCCGAAAGTTGTATCGGAACGGATTCTCGAATGGAATATCTCCTATTTCGTACAAATCGGAGAAATTTCCGTCATGGACATTCATCGCCGTATTCAAACGCTTTGTTTCTCGTCGTGGCCAATGCCGGGAACAATATAGCGATAATAGCACCAACTTGGTCGGTGCTGAGAGGGAACTGAAGAGCTTACTAAGGGACGAACACTTATCCCAATATCTCGCGAACGATGACACTATTTGGCACTTTAATCCGCCAGCTTCTCCGCATATGGGCGGTTACTAGAAGGCGGCAGTTAGACGCGTCAAGTTTCATCTGCTCCGAACGTTAGGAGACAATCGGTTGACGTTTGAAGAATTTACAACTCTTTTGACAGAAATCGAGGCACGTGTTAATTCAAGGCCCTTCTGCGCCATCTCATCGGATGTTAACGATAATCTCGCCCTGACACCAGAACATTTTTTAATCGGTGAGCCACTCAAAACTATACCAGAGCCTAGCATGACTCACCTTAAAGTCAACCTGGTCAACAGATGGCAGCTGCAATCGAGTTTGAGACCATGGAGCTCTGACTACTGAGTACTTGGTGCAAATCCAACAGCGTTCGAAGTGGACTCGAAACAATTCTAATTGCGAGTTATTAGATTTAGTTGTAATTCGAGAGGAGAGGTGACCCCCTACTAAATGGAAGCTGGAAAGAATTACAATCGTTCATTCAATTTTGTATTTTGAGCGCATTCTTGGGCTTTTCTTCAAAGTTTTTATTTCAGCGAAAAAAATGTCTGTATTACTAATTTATGGAATACAACTTAACTTTTATTAGTTTCATGTCCATTTGCCAATTTTCCCGCTTCAAACAAAGATTCCACTATTTTGGTTACTTGAGCACGAATGTTTTTACCAGAAGGTGTTTTTGGCAAGGAATCCAAGAAATACACCCCTCCGCGCAGTTCTTTAAAATGAGCCATATTCTTGGCCACATGGTTAATTATTTCCGCTTCCGTTAACTTTGAATTGGGTAATTTTACAACTGCTGCCGCTGGCAGAAAACTATAAACAAAGTCTGGTATTCCACAAACGCATACTTCAACTACATCGGGCAGCTGATTAATCATCTCCTCGATTTCAGTGGGATAAAACTGAAAGCTCTTATACTTCAGAATTTCCTTTTTTCGATCAACAATAAACAAACATCCCCGTTCATCGAAATAGCCAATATCACCTGAATGAATCCATCCATCTTTATCATAAATTACAGCCGTGGCTTCTGGATTTCCGTAGTAGCCAGACCATTCGCAAGGTTGTTTAATGCAAACTTCACCCCGTTCATTGACTCCCAAATTATTTCCAAGTTCATCGATAATCTTCACCTTAAAATTTGGTTCCAGTTGTCCATTGTCGCATGATTTAGTGGGAATCCCATAGCAACAGGCTCCCGAAATTTCAGTCATTCCATAGCCAGCAAATACTACGCAATCTTTTGAATATTCTAAGAATTTTTGAACCACTCTAAATGGAACGGCACTCCCACCACAAATGTACACCTCCAAGGAGGAGAGATCTCTCCACTTTATATCCGGCGATTGAATTGACAAAGCCATTTGCGATGGAGGAGAAAAGACAACGTTTATTTTGTACTGCTCCACCATCCTTAGAAAGAGCTCAGGGGTGTATGGCTGATCGATGATAATTCGTGTACAGCCGCAATGGGTTCCTTGAAGGAGGCACATAAAAGCTGATGCCCAGTGTAATGTGCTGAAGCACAATAATTTGTCCTCAGAAGATAATTCGCTATAGATTGTTGGCGTTACTTTTTGATACCATAACCACTCGACTTTGTGTACTTACAAGCAATTGCCATTAAGCATGCTGCCATGTGATACGCAGACTCCTTTGGGAAGTCCTGTTGTACCGGACGAGCATAAGATTGCCGCTGTTTGTTGCAGGCCTAATTTGAGTGGTTTCACTTTAAAGAAATCTTCCTTTCCAGTCACCGATATGAGCTCTTGAATTCTTCTTACACCCTTGAGATGATCTTTCATTGTATAATAATGAATGTTGGGATAGAGTTCTTCAAGAGAGGCTTGTACCTTTTCGTACACTTTTCCGTCGCAAAACATCACCTTGGGCTTGGTTATGGAAAAAATGTGTCGAATGCCATCTAAAAATGTATGTTACAATGGAAGAATATCAATAGGATTTTCAACTCACCCTTGTCAACTGAGGGATCTATTGCACTCAAGGTAATTCCGCATAGGAGTGCTCCCAGTACCAACGGAGCAATGTAATCGGTGTTAGAGCAACATATTCCGATAACGTCCTCTTCCTGAATACCTATTCTCTCGAGGTGTTGCGCTACACGGATGCTCATCAGCGCGATATCTTTATTTGTATATTCCTGGGAATTGTTGTCGCAGATCTACAATTGATTTGAAAATTTACATAAATAGAGTGTAATTGATCTGTTGCGCAATTTTCCAGTTAAAATCACAAAAAATTATCTAAGTTACATGAGTCAAGGTAATTGAAAGTACAAATCCTTTCTCTATACCTACCTGAGCAATATGATCCGGTTCCTTAAGCAAACTTTCCAGCAACGATCTCCCCAATGAAGCATCCGATCCAGTTTCTAAAGCTCTCTCGGGTCCTCTCCATATCTTTTCCCTGGAGTCAAAGGAAGTATTCGTCTTAGTTACTTTGCTAGACATAGCTCAAGTGTTGTATGCCTAAAGGTGTTCCCAACAGAAGCGTTTCTTGCAATAAAGTGATGGGAAAATTATCAAAGCGAACGCCTTTTATTGAGTGCACAGAGTATGCATGTCGAATGTCGTTAATTTCCATTAAAAATTGCGATCAATTAAAATTAGCATACGTTATCTCTATATAATATTGAGCAAATTTAGTTGATTTTTTTTTTAAATGGGGGTAATTACGATGATCAATCAAAATTGAAAAAAAAAAAAAATAAAAAAATTTAAATATAAAAAAAAAAGCAAAAAAATAAACCACTTAATTTCTATCAGTTTCACAACAAAAAACTCTTTTTTGCTTCACAAAAGCTCCGAGCTTTCTTCGTAACACTTTTTACTTAAAAATAAGCGTGTGTTTTGGATGAGTTTCGGCGGGCGCATATGTGTACATTTTCCTTTGCTCATACTTCATATATAATTGTGAGCGTAATTTTATTTCGCTAACACACGTTTACGTTGAATTTAAACGACATTTTTGCATGTACCGCGTGAGTTTTTCTTTTTTGAAAATGAAAATAAAAACAAAAATGACGGCACCAAAACGTCAATTCGAACATTTATGGCAACACAAAAAAAATTCAAAATACAAAATTCGTGTGCCTTAAAAATAATCAGCAATATTAATCTATTTTTTGAAGACAACAATACTGATTTAGCATTGGATATGTATGGATTTAGACGAAGTATAAGGGACAATATGCTCTCACACCCCTAAAGAAGATAAAGACGATGCTACCATAGAAAGTTTCTACGAGCTCCTCGACAAAACATTCGAGCAATGTCCACGTTAAAGTATGACGTTAAAATTGTCTTAGGTGATTTTAATGGCAAAATAAGAAAAGAGGACATCTTTGGGAGCAAAATTGGAAAATTCAGCCTACACGACACCGCGTCTAGAAACCGACTTAGGCTAATTGACTTTGCTGCGGGGCATAATGTTACAATAGCTAGCACACGGTTTCCACACATCAACATTCACAAAGGAACATGGCGGTCACCGGATCATCAAACCGTCAATCAATTGACCATGTTGCGATCGACGCAAGGCACTCCTCCAGTATTCTAGATGTCCGAACTTTCCGAGCGGCCAACATAGACTCGGACCACTACCTTGTTGTAGCCAAGGTGCGTATGCGGATATCTCAAACGCCACAACAACGGGGAAATACTGTGAGGAGATTTAACGTTGAACGGCTACAATCGCAACAAACCGCCAGAACCTTTGCCGATCGTGTATCCCTCAACCTCTCGAGAAGTCCTGAACGGCCAGCATCAAGTGCTGAAGACCAGTGGCATCGATGCCAAGAAGCAATCAGAAACGCCGCAACTGATGTGCGCTTGAAGAAAAATAACAATGTTCGGAAGATTTACCATAGGGTAAAAAGGACGTGTCATGGCAACAAGACCCGAGCAGAACAAGTCGAGGCGAACAAGGAAACCTTGTAGTGGAATCACAGTCGGTACTGAGGACATGGAAAAATCATTTCTGCGGACTATTAAACGGCGAAGACGACATAAATTCCGCTGTCAGGCAGAATGAACCACTCAACCTGGGGGATGTAAGCCAAGACTTCCGTCCACCTGACCAAAATGAAGTGCGGATAGCAATATCCAAGCTGAAGCCCAGCAAGGCTGCCGGACCAGACGGCTTACCTGCCGAGCGTTTCAAGGCAGCGGGAGATGATTTTGGTAGAGTGCATACGCCAACTCGTGTCCAAGATTTGGTTTAGAGGAAAGTATGCCTGATGAATGGAATCTCAGCATTGTTTGCCCGATCCACAAGAAAGGAAACCCTCTAAACTGCGCCAACTATAGAGGAATCAGTCTCCTTATAAGATCCGTATAAGATCCTTTCTGCCGTACTATGTGATTGCCTGAAACCATATGTCAACGAACTGATTGGACGCTATCAGTGCGGTTTTAGAACCGGTAAGTCCACAACCGACAAGTATGGGTTTAGTGGTGAATGAGGGCAAAACAAAGTATCTCTAAATTCAGCCGTATTTATTAGATTCCATTTCTATGCCTCTACGACGTTGTTTAGGTAAACATTTGATTGTATTTATAAACATTTTTCCGCTGTAACTTTGTGTCTAATAGGGTAAGAATTTCGATAAACTATTACAGGAAACATTTATAAAGGAAACACTTTACTCTGAAGCTAAAACAATTCGCTCGAATTTTTTACTTTATAATTTTATTTTCTTAAATTCTCTGCAGCTAAAAGTCAATTTATTTTTTCAAAAAAACTTATTGTTATAACTTTAGAGAATGTTGAGAAAATAAAAGACAAATTACGCAAAAATATTTATAAGTGAATATAACCTCGCTTCGTAGCACCTACTCCATTGGACAAAATGGTTTCCAAAAACAATTAGCCACCACAACTTCGCGGAAAAATGTTTATGAATACAATCAAATGTTTAACTAAACAACGTCGTAGAGGCGTAGAAATGGAATCTAATAAATACGGCTGAATTTAGAGGCTCTTTACTGGTCAAAAATACATTCGTTTGCTGGTAACACTATCCACTAATGGTGAATGATGCTATTATTGGCTCTCAGTTGCGCAGATTAGATGTAGATGGAGCTAGGGAAGTTTGTACACGATCCATTTTTAATCAGCCGGCACATAATATGAATATTTCGAATGCATACTCTCAGGGTTAACGAAATTTCATCGTAGGACTATTGCATACTTTACATAAATTGGTAGGCAACGATATACGAGACACCAAATCTGATGCCTACTTTGTGGGTTACCATATGACTTCAAATTTTCCAATTTAATTTTGTTTTTGTTTTGGCAAAATTAACTTGTTGGTCTTTGACACATTAGAGAAGAGCGACACATTATTTTATGGATTGGGCTGATTGCTAATGAATACACGCTTCTAATGAGCTATGTGGCATAGAAGGATTCGATATATGACCTTTTCCAAATTTTCCAACTTTATTTTTGGTATTTGGAGAATATTTCGCTTTTTTTGGCAGAATGAACTTGTTGGCCTTTGACACATTAGAAGAGCGACAAATTATTTTATTTATGATGTGATAATAGACGCTTTAAGACGTTTTAATTTTTCAAAGTGTTTGTTTATGGTGGTTCTATCTTACTGTTTTTGGCCCATATAGTAGCCTACAAATATACGTTTCTTTTAAGATTGTGGCATAGTAAAATTCGAAAGGGTTATTTTTTTATTAATTTTTTAATAATCTATTTGCTTTTCCTTGAAAAACAAAAGAGTTTAATAGCGAACTGACCGTTACAAAAAATTGTGGGCGAACGGCTTTCCCGATTGCAAAAATTTGTACATTTTCCCAGAGCGATTAAATCGGTGATTGGTATGCGCAAAAAAAATCCTTCAAACGTCAATGTGGCGGTTCCAGCTTTACCGGTAAGCTTGGACCGCCACTAAATCTCCCACTTCCCGAAGAGCGAAAAAAGCAAGAATAGAGCAATTATTTAGCGATTGAATAGCAATTAAATCCCATCTACTTTGTTTTGCGAAATTCAAATGTGGCGGTTCCAACTTTACCCACGAACCATTTGTGTGCACCTCAAATACATCAGCTTTATCAATTAATCTTAGGAATTTGTTAATCGGTTAAAAGCTCTCGTTTCAAACTTGTGTCGTCATAAGTAAGGGCACTCACTTATTTATCCAATTATCAAACCTTTACTCAACCGGTTCAGCTTTCATTACTCACGGCTCTCGGGGTATGGGATTTGCAGGTGCACTCGTTCGCCAACTACTCAACTCAAATCAAGACTAGTTCGCTGGCTGTCGTTGACCTCGCCAACTGCGGTTAGATGAAAGCAGTTATGCTCAGATGTATGTCCCGCGTGGTCCAGAGTTCTCCAAATTCCAATGTGCAGTTCTTCTGTGAGTTTCAACAGCACTTTGTGTGTGTGTGTGAGAGACACACACACTAGTACAAATTTTTCGTTCAACCACAAAATTACCGCGAGCGCGTGCTCTCAATTAACCGATTCGGTCTGAGATTTCTCAAAGTTCTTATTGTTAAGGAAATTAAATCCCGGGTTTTGGCACCAAAATGATTCGTTATAGTTTTTACGAATTTGAATCAACTAAGCTATACTCTGAAATCCACCAACGAAGTATGGTTTCAGTTTCAGCAACTAAAACAACGAAATAAGCGCGATCGTTTAATTCAACTTTAAACTGACTTCTCTTTGAGTGAATTTTACACGTGTTTAGAATAATTTCAGTATGATGTATGACATGTAGTATGCTCTCTACCAAGTCATCTCCCGATGCCTTGAAAAGCTCGTCTGGTAAGCCGTCTGGTGCAGCAGCCTTATTGGACTTCAGCCTGGATATTGATATCCTCACTTTATTTTGGTCAGGTGAACGGAAGTTTTGGCTTTCATCGCCCAAGTTGAATGGGTCACTCTGACTGACAGCGGAACTTGTGTCGTCCTCGCCGTTTAACAAGAGGTTGACGAACACACGATCGGCAAAAGTTTTGGCGGTTATAGTTATATAGGTTATATGCAAGTTTGGGAAAAGACTTCATTTAAACGAAAACCACTTTTTACAACTTGAAACCCTAAAGTATATCAAAAGCATCTTGATATGCTCATATACAATTGTTAACCCAATTAGACAAGACGTCATTCTCCTAATTTGCCACTATAAATATACAATCACAACTAGGTGTCTGTCTATCCACGTCGCTAGAGTAAAACTATTCCATCTGTGTGAATACTACTGTCCCGGTATTCAAAAATTCCCTTATCAAAGACAGCATGCTATATCTTATCACATAGAATGATGCAGCACATTCGATCCCAGACACTAAATACATTTTTTATTACCAGAATAAGATGTGATAAGATATAGCATGCTTTCCGTAAACAAAATATGAAATAGATTGACCGCTTCAACCAAAAAAGAGAAATTGCCTACAAGCTGAATTTGGCCTTAGAACAAGTTATTTATTTTTTGCTTACACTCTTCCGGTTCAAACCGGATACCGATCAGCGATACCTCCTAAATTGGAAAAAAAAAATTAAAATCTGCTCCCTACTTCGCACTATTTTTAAATTCTTTATATTTACTTCACTTTAGAAAACCCTTATTTAATCCGCTCCAATTTCAATAAAAAATCCTTTAAAAAAAAATGTTTTACACTTTTTCATTTAAGCCCAGATTAACATTTCAAAATAATAAATGGTATAAAATTTCACTTTAAACATAAAATTAATTAAAATTTTCTGACGTTTATTTTCGGTTTCCTTTTAATTTTCTATCAAAGAGGTGATACTTTTGGTTTGGTTTTGGTTCCTGTGTGTTCCGAAAAGTTTAGCCAAACACGTGAAAGAATTATTACAAACACGATGAAAAGATATTCTGAAGTAATCAAGAATGTCAATAAAGGTCGGTACGCAAAATTATAAATTAATTAACATATAGTTGTGCATCGTTCATGATATTTTTTTTCTAAAAAACTCCGAACAATCAAGATTTTCAAAAAATAGTAAAAATGAAGTGAGAAAACCATTTATAAAGACTTAAAACCTTTTTGGACATGTTTTATATTTATACAACTAATATGGACTTAAATATATAATTTTGAAATCTACTTACCTTTTAATTGAATATACTTCACTTACTTAACTGTTTTTGGGTCAAATCTATTTCGCATTTTTTTTTTCAAGTGGTAACGCTGATACCGGTAGCCTGAGGTGGACTCTCATTTCAATATCGAGTGTAGGGATGTCTTGTGAACAATAGTTTTTCTTAGTTCCTGGTTGACATTTTTCGCTACTTTCTTATAGAAATAGTTGTTCGATTTTCTTATATTTGAATAGAAATGATTGTTCAGATTACAGGATATAAAGAAAAGGAATATTTTGTTAAGTCATTTTATAATAAATTTTGGATAGATAGATATTATTTTTATGATATCGATATAAAAAAAAATGTTCGCATGTTCTCCATAGAATTTCGTTTAAGTTTCGCAACCAATTTCTCCTTTCCTATTCCATTCCATTCCTATTTTCTTAATGATCGATTTGCTTTATCTTATCACATGGAATGACAATAAAGCAGCACGTTACAGGCACTATTTAGTGATAAATATCATGTGATAAGATATAACATACATTACTCTGTATATTCAATAAAAGGCGTTCGCTTTGATAAGTTGCCCATCACATTGCAAGAAAAGCTTCTGTTGGGAACACCTTTAGTCAGATCAAACTAGAGCTATGTCTAACAAATTAACTAAGGCGAATACTTCCTTTGACTCCAGGGAAAAGATATGGAGAGGACCCGAGAGAGCTTTAGAAACTGGATCGGATGCTTCATTGGGGAGATCGTTGCTGGAAAGTTTGCTTAAGGAACCGGATCATATTGCTCAGGTAGGTATAGAGAATGGATTTGTACTTTCAATTACTCATGTAACTTAGATAATTTTTTGTGATTGTAACTGGAAAATTGCGCAACAGATCAATTACACTCTATTTATGTAAATTTTCAAATCAATTGTAGATCTGCGACAACAATTCCCAGGAATATACAAATAAAGATATCGCGCTGATGAGCATCCGTGTAGCGCAACACCTCGAGAGAATAGGTATTCAGGAAGAGGACGTTATCGGAATATGTTGCTCTAACACCGATTATGTTGCTCCGTTGCTTCTGGGAGCACTCCTATGCGGAATTACCTTGAGTTCAGTTGATCCCTCGTTTCACAAGGGTGAGTTGAAAATCCGATTGATATTCTTCCATTGTGACATGCGTTTTTAGATGACATCCTACATACTTTTTCGATAACCAAGCCCAAGGTGATGTTTTGCGACGGACAACTGTACGAAAAAGTACAAGCCTCTCTTGCAGAACTCTATCCCAACATACCTTATTATACAATGAAAGATCATCTAAAGGGAGTAAGAAGAATTCAAGAGCTCATATCGGTGACTGGAAAGGAAGATTTCTTTAGAGTGAAACCACTCAAATTAGGCCTGCAACAAACAGCGGCGATCTTATGCTCGTCCGGCACAACAGGACTTCCCAAAGGAGTCTGCGTATCACATGGCAGCTTGCTTAATTGCAATTACTTGTAAGTAGCCAAAATCGAGTGGTTATGATATTAAAAAGTAACACCAACAATTTATAGCGAATTATCTTCTGAGGACAAATTAATGTGCTTCAGCTCAATATACTGGATATCAGGTCTTTTGTGCCTGCTTCATGGAACCCATAGCGGCTGTACACGAATTATCACCGATCAGCCATACACCCCTGAGCTCTTTCTAAGGATGGTGGAGCAGTACAAAATAAACTTTGTTTTTACAGCTCCATCGCAAATGGCTTTGTCAATTCAATCGCCGGATATAAAGTGGAGAGATATCTCTTCCTTGGGGTTTTACATTTGTAGTGGGAGTGCCGTCCCATTTAAAGTGGTTCAAAACTTCTTAGAATATGCGAAAGATTGCGTAATATTTGCTGGCTATGGAATGAGTGAAATTTCGGGAGCCTGTTGCTATGGAATTCCCACTAAACCAGGCGACAATGGACAACTGGTACCAAATTTGAAGGTGAAGATTATCGACGAACTTGGAAATAATTTGGGAGTCAATGAACGGGGCGAAGTTTACATTAAACAACGTTGCGAATGGTCTGGCTACTACGGAAATCCAGAAGCCACGGCTGCAATTTATGATAAAGATGGATGGATTCATTCAGGTGATATTGGCTATTTCGATGAACGGGGATGTTTGTTTATCGTTGATCGAAAAAAGGATATTATGAAGTATAACAGCTTTCAGTTTTATCCTACTGAAATCGAGGAGATGATTATTCAGCTGCCCGATGTAGTACAAGTATGCGTTTGTGGAATACCAGACATTGTTTCTAGTGTTCTTCCAGCGGCAGCAGTTGTTAAATCACCCAATTCAAAGTTAACGGAAGCGGAAGTAATTAACCATGTGGCCAATAATATGGCTGATTTTAAACAACTGCGCGGAGGGGTGTATTTCTTGGATTCCTTGCCAAAAACACCTTCTGGTAAAAACATTCGTTCTAAAGTAACCAAAATAGTGGAAACTTTGTTTGAAGCGGGAAAATTGGCATGGACATGAAACAAATAAAAGTTAAGTTGTATTCCTTAAATTAGTAGTATGGACATTTTTTATGCTGAAATGAAAACTTTGAAGAAAAGCCCAAGAATGCGCTCAAAATACAAAATTGAATGAACGATTGTAATTCTTTCCAGCTTCCATTTAGTAGGGGGTCACCTCTCCTCTCGAATTACAACTAAATCTAATAACTCGCAATTAGAATTGTTTCGAGTCCACTTCGAACGCTGTTGGATTTGCACCAAGTACTCAGAAGTCAGAGCTCCATGGTCTCAAACTCGATTGCAGCTGCCATCTGTTGACCAGGTTGACTTTAAGGTGAGTCATGCTAGGCTCTGGTATAGTTTTGAGTGGCTCGCCGATTAAAAAATGTTCTGGTTTCAGGGCGAGATAATCGTTAATATCCAAAGAGAAGGCTCAGAAGGGCCTTGAATTAAAGCAGGCCTCGATTTCCGTCAAAAGAGTTGTAAATTCTTCAAACGTCAACCGATTGTCTCCTAACGTTCGGAGCAGATGAAACTTGACGCGTCTAACTGCCGCCTTCTAGTAACCGCCCATATGCGGAGAAGCTGGCGGATTAAAGTGCCAAATAGTGTCATCGTTCGCGAGATATTGGGATAAGTGTTCGTCCCTTAGTAAGCTCTTCAGTTCCCTCTCAGCACCGACCAAGTTGGTGCCATTATCGCTATATTGTTCCCGGCATTGGCCACGACGAGAAACAAAGCGTTTGAATACGGCAATGAATGCCCATGACGGAATTATCTCCGATTTGTACGGAATAGGAGATATTCCATTCGAGAAATCCGTTCCGATACAACTTTCGGGAATATTATCCGATGACGAGCGCTCTCTGAACCGAGCGTAGTCAGATCGTTCTGATGTAATTATGAAATACACTTGAGCACATAGTTGTCATTTGTAATAAAATTGAATATTTATTAATTGTTGTTTATTAAATTGGTTAACCTTAAGTTCCAGAGCAACAAGGTTCGTCCGCCATTTCAATTATTTTGTTTATCCTGTTTTGTGTGTAATCAGCTTTATACTCGGCCTGCTCAGTCAATTTATTCTTAGCTCATAGAGCGCGTTCTGATCATGCTCTGAACGAAAAAAGAAACACAAATTCGCTCTGATATGCCTGAGCTAAAAAGAAACACGAACTTTTTGTATAACAGTTCAGGTTGTGCTCTGAACTAAAAAACAAAAACGCCTTATACTGTGCAGCCAGTCGCCCTTCGCCTTTTAAAATAACTTCAGTGTGTCAGGGGGTTGGGAGATAGAGCCATAGACAAATCATACCGAGATGAGACCTCCAACTCGCAACCTCCTCTTTTCGCTGGACCCTGAATTGTTTTTTTTTTTTTTTTAAATTCGCCATTTTGTTTTCTTATCAGTGTTATGTTAATTAAGAACCCATGTGACATGCAAAAACATACATTAAATACAAAAATAAATGCTGCAAACCTCGGCAACCGTGGGGAAATGTGCTAGAGTTCGTGAATACCACATTTTAACATTACTGAATGCTATTGGTTAGTTATAATTAATACATTGTTAAAAGGCGAATAATTGAAATAAAAAAATATAAATAATTTCAAATTTAACCGATAAAATTCTGTAAACGCTGCCAGCAGCTTTACCCACAGGAGAAGTGGCATATCGCATATGCAAGGTGCGAGTGTGTTGGTGAGCCGGAATTTTTGAAGTTACTTGACATTTGTCAATACGAATTTCTATGTTACAATACTAGCGCACTTAGCGCATACCACCCCATGATAATATAGCTTGTAGGAAATTAACAGGAAATCGACCGAAGTTGGTGGTCTCAGTATTGTCTCTGCTGCCAATGATGTCGATGTCGTTAGCGTTTCCAAATAGTTTCACAGACGTCTGGAAAATGTTTCCCCTGGTGTTGGCTTGCAAAAGTAACATGACAGCACGCCACCTTGTCTGACGGTGAGCTTGTTTCTGACCTTTATGGAGCAGCGCGCGTTCTCCATTGTCTTTCTGCACAATCTGACGAATGTGCCAAAACTAGACATGGCACTGTAAGAGACTGCATGTCTCTATAAATGCTGTCATATGCGGCCTTAAAATCAATAAATTGGTGGTGGGTATCGATTTGAACTTCTTGGTTTTTTTTTTCAGGATCTGTTGGTCGGTTGTTAACTTTCAGGGCCTAATACAGCACTGTTAAGGTCCAATCAGTTCGATAACAAATGGTTTCACTCATTCACACAGTACGGCAGACAGGAGTTTGTTTGCGATGTTGAGGAGACTGATGCCTCTGTAGTTGACGCAGTTTAGAGGGTCTCCTTTCTTGTGGATCGGGTATTTATTTATTTATTTAACTACTAAAAATTTAGGCCACAGTTAATCAATTATTAATATTATTACAAATAAAAATGTAGTTATTTTAACATAATGTTACATTTGTTTTAATATTTGTTTTAAATTTAATTTTGTAAGGTTGAAATCCATCGCATGATTGAACTAATTAAGATCATTCGTCAAGTTATTGATGGGGCCGTCGCTTCCATATAGTTACATCGAGACGTCCTTTGATATAAAAATATTGGATTCCTTGATGCCCTCGGTCTAGTATTGATGTTTATAGAACTAAGACTATATAGGTGGATTTTATGATGTTACCAGCCAGGACGTTAAATAAAAATAAAGCATTTGATTTTTCTCTTCGTTTTTCCAAGGTCTGCATGTTCAGCAAATTTAGTCGACTTATGTAGGAAGGAAGTGTTATTACTTCATTCGTCCGAATCACTAAAATGACTAACTTATACGAGTATATAACATCAAGTAGCTTAGAAAACGAATGTCTGTATAACAAAAGAATAGACCTGTTTCCCATTTTTCTTGAACACAACCGTTTCACCCCCCCCCCCCCCCCCCCCCCTCCTTTTAACTCATTTTGTTTTTGTTATTTTTACAAACAACATTTGAGATTATAAAAATGCATGCACTATCGTAACCTAATCTGTCAGGTTTTTTTTTATAATTCTTTTTGGTCGATTATTCCAATAATTTTCACTTCATTTTCTTTCATTTTCTCGTTCGTCTTTCTAACTTCACATTTTCAGATCTATCAACAAATTCATTAGTTTCTTTTCAAAAAATATTTTTTTCTTTAAATCTGATTTTTATGTGCCGTTTTGACAACACTATTATTGAGACTAATTTCATATATACCTGGAAGCCATTTAACATTATTTCCAAATATGTTTTTAAACATAATTAAATCATTGAGCTTAAAGTCGATTGAATTATTGATGCTCCCTTTTTGGCTTAATATGTTTTTGTTTAACAAATTATTTTTAACATAAACATACTTTCCTTTTGGTCTTTTTATTATTTAAGGTATCTAATATAATCCTAGGCTTATAACTAAACACAATATCGACAGGCGTTTTGATGTTGCTATGGTATTTCGTTGCATGAACAAAAATTTATTAATCAACTTTTTTATTGGTGTGCTTCCTGTGGAGTTGTCAATAAAAAATCTTTTTAAATGCCTCTTGAAAGTTTGTACATTTATTTCGGCAATCCCGTTTGATTGTCGATGATGAGGTGGTGATTTCGTTATCTTAATTCCGTACCACTTACCGAAATTATAAAATATATTCGAATTGAAGGGGGGACCATTGTCCGTAACTATCTCCTCGCATAGACCAAAAACAGCAACAAATTCTTCTAGCTTATCAATTACCGCGTAGACATTTGTTTTTTGCATGATATATATGTGTACGTACTTGCTGTAAGAATCAATGAGTTAATAAAAATGTATTCTTTCCAACAAAGAAAAAATCCATGTGAACTCGCTCGAAGGGAAATTTGCTAACCGGCCAATGCGATGTTTTCTCTTTAGCATAGTTTTGCAATTGCTGCACGATTTAACAAATTGCTCAATATCCGCATCAATTTGTGACCACAAAACATACAACCTAGAGAATTGCTTCATTTTAACTATGCCCGCATGGCTCTAATGAAGCATTTGTAAAACCCTAGGCCGCAGAACACTGGGGAAGACTATTCTGTCCATATAAAAAACACATTCATTTTCCAAACCTTTTTTATAACTTCCTAAAGCAGTTCCTTTCAACGAATTTTTCTTCCCTTCCTTTAGAAAGGTTATTACCAGAGACAATACTAGTATCATTTGTCTCTGGTTATTACTTCCCTCAATTCCCCGTCAGCTTTTGTTTCTACTTTGATCTGTTATATGTCTATTGGCATTTCCGAAGAGAAAGAGAGAAAATTAAAGCAATCCTCATGAATACTATTTTCAATTATAGGTAATGGCAAACGCGAGAGCGCGTCTATGGCCCATTGCCGTGGATCTTCTGTGAACAATTCTATACTGGTACATATTGAGCTTAACTGCATATCATTGTAAACGCGCGGCTGCGACTCCGTTTGTACACTTCGATGGAATAAATATTTCTGTAATCGCTTGGTTATCAGTATATAATATGAAATTGTGTCCACATATATATTCTTATGAAAGTGTTCCAATGCGAAAATTATAGCAAATGCTTCCCTATGAAGCTGACTCCTATTCTTTTGGGCTGCAGTTAATGATCGAGAAACGAATCGAATTGGTTTTTCGGTTCCGTTTACCAAGTGACTCATTACTGCCCCAATGCCATACGGACTGGCGTCTGTAGCAATTAAAATTGGCTTCTTGGGATCGTACAATTCCAGTACAACAATTATTTTTCAACAACTTCTTGCTTTCCTCAAACGATTTCTGCTCTATAGAAGTCCATTTAAATTGCTGATTCTTTCTCAACAGATCATAAAGCCTTTTTAACTGTGACGAAACATTGGGTAAAAATTGGGAGTAATAATTTAGCAATCCTATGGCTATCATCTTGTCTGGCAATGGACGAATAGTACCATTACTAATAATATGCCCTAAATATTTAACATCAGTAGCTAAAAACTTACATTTAGTTAAATTTATCCGTACTTTGTGCCATATCCCGATGCCTTGAAAAGCTCGGCTGATAAGCCGTCTGGTGCAGCAGCCTCGTTGGACTTCAGCCTGGATATTGCTATCCTCACTTCATTTTGGTCAGTTGAACGGAAGCTTTGGCTTTCATCGCCCAAGTTGAATGGGTCACTCTGACTGACAGCGGAACTTGTGTCGTCCTCGCCGTTTAACAAGAGGTTGACGAACACACGATCGGCAAAAGCTTTGGCGGTTATAGTTATATAGGTTATATGCAAGTTTGGGAAAAGACTTCATTTAAACGAAAACCACTTTTTACAACTTGAAACCCTAAAGTATATCAAAAGCATCTTGATATGCTCATACACAATTGTTAACCCAATTAGACAAGACGTCATTCTCCTAATTTGCCACTATAAATATACAATCACAACTAGGTGTCTGTCTATCCACATCGCTAGAGTAAAACTATTCCATCTGTGTGAATACTACTGTCCCGGTATTCAAAAATTCCCTCATCACTGAGCAAAGATTATTTACCCTTCTGAAAGAAAGCATGCCCACAGAAGACACCTGACCGAGACCACATGGCGTTTTCCCTTCACTTTATTGCAAGAAAAGCTTCTATTGGGAACTCCTTTAGTCATATAACACTAGAGCTATGTCTAGCAAAATAACTAAGACGAATACTTCCTTTGACTCCAGGGAAAAGATATGGAGAGGATCGGAGAAAGCTTTAGAAACTGGATCAGATGCTTCATTGGGGAGATCTTTTGCTGGAAAGTTTGCTTAAGGAACCGAATCATATTGCTCAGGTAGCAATAGAGAATGGAGTCAAATGTGCATTTGACATATTTATCAGTACTTGCCGGTTGAAATTCTCTGAGTTCTTTCGAGCCAAAAGAGGAACCACTCGTTGTTACACGTTATTTTGCTAATTGTCTCTTTTTCTGTCATTTTTGATGAGTACGTGCCAAAGTCTATGTGCGATTGAGATCGATTTATATCGATTGCGTTCGATTCAAACCGCGTAACCGAACGAACCTTTAAACTAGCACAATTTCGATATGACATCTATTGTAAACAATGCTGCAACAATTTGAATTTGAGTTTCAACCGTTTCATTTAGCAAATCCACTCACGCCCAATAGGTGGCTCTAGCATTCTGTGGAGAAATCCAAGATGGTTGTCATTTTGTTTCACTTATTTTTCGCATACAACTAGTGCTAGTTTTCTGGACACAGATTGTATGAAAGTGACATTTCACTAGCAGTCCATATATAATAAGTCAATGCTTGCACACTTGAAAAGGCGATTGCTAGCGATGTCATTAGGAGAACGAATTTACATTGGTAAAGGGTTTCTGGAAGAAACCGCAAGTGCGGTTGTCTTGAGCAAACCAACTGCCAAAACCATTTATGTATTTATTTATTTTAATGTTGACGACGTTAAAGCGAAAATTTCTTTTACAACCAACCACAAGTAAATAACATATATTTTTAAACTTTTTACAGTTGTTTTATTTTCACTGTAACTTTGCCTATATCACCATTGTAAACTATTTCATGTATAACAAAATTGGCTGAGTTTCGAACAGTTTTGCAAATGTCAAACAAAAATATTTGTGTATGCCAAAAAAAAAGTGAGTTTTGTCAAAAGTGTTGCAAGGGAAAAAATCCATTCGAGAAAAAAGTTTAATAAACAATTTCTGCAAAACCAAATCGGCTATTCAAACCCCTTTAACTTTTAAGCAATGTTCGGTTCAAGCGCAAACCAATTAGTTGTCTAATTCGTCTTCGAAACAATACCGATACGAGCACTATGAATCTCAATGTTTTTATGTCCTATCTGGCCGTGTGCGCTCTTTGCATCCAGATTCCAATTACAAATTCGAGGACATCAACACTTTGGAAACTAAATACCGATGAGGGAAAAATCACCGGACGCATTGAGGAAGAAAAGGTATGCAAAACGTGCTTTGTGTTTGCATCGTAACAAGTGAAATTTTTATTTGTGAATCCGCAGGACATCGTTCTGCTCAGTCCGTCTGTAAACGAAAAGTACAAGAACGATGATGTATTCAACATAATCACCTCGACAGTTGCGTATGGCTCCACATGGAGCAAACAGTCTATGGAACGGTCATGTGATGGTCCTTGTGAAGGGTTGGTAGAACATACATATATGCGAAGTCAAGTAGATGTTTTAAAATAAAATTGTTTTTCAGGGGTGAGAAGAGGAATGGGGTGAACTTGAAGGAATCACCCCCCACAGCGGCGGCTGTGTCTGTGAGTAAAACGGCATTAAAAAAAACGACCCGGGAAACGGACGAAGTGCTGGACTGTGGAAAACCCGTCAATTTTACTTATTACGATTATTTGATTGGAGTGGCACAGAGATTTAATCATCCGCTGATACCAGAGCCTGATGTAAGTTTTCAATTCATGCCATGTTTTCGCAATAATCATACACGGCGTTAGCTGACTTTACAGCGTAATAGATGTGGTACACGCAGTCACCGGATACATTTTTTTTATAAATTATGCAAAGAAGATCAAGCATTGGCTTTGTATAAATAGGTTTTTTTAACATTAAATAATTGTAATTTTATCACCACCATTATGCATAGCTACTAATCAGAAAGTAGAAGCGATAAAACCATTAAAAAAAACGAAAGCTGAATTGATATTACCTCTGTTCATATTTAATGAATTAACATTTTTATTTCTCTTAATATTCATTAACAAATTCTTTTTTACATCGTTTCTCAGGTTGCCTACTTATTCCTTAAAAACAAAGATGAAAAGTCTCTCAAGAGTTTCGACATCAATCTGTTGGAGAAACGTTTGAAACGAGCCAAAAAGGACAAGCCACGCTCTGTGCATTTGTACAATCAAATTGGCAACTATTGGCGAATTAGGGGAGATGCAAGACAATCAATAGAGTGCTTCCGACGTGCATTAGCCCTATCGCCGACGAATGCCGAGGTTCTACTCAATTTGGCGAGAGTACTGTACAACTTGCAGTACCTGGACGACGCCATACACTTAACAAGAAGGTATAATAAATAAATTTGTTGTTTCGAAATTTTTTTAATAGCTCTCCTCCTTTAGATCTCTCGAAGTTCAACCGCCAGATCGTTCAGCATGGCGTCAACATTTCACCCTCGGTGAGATCTTTAAGGCCTACGGACATTTTCAGGAATCAGTGCTGCATCTGCGTCACGCTTTGGAGTTGTATCCTCAGCACGAGCCAATACTCAAGGCATTGCGGGACGTTGAAAATAATCCGACGTCACCGTTGCACGTATACACAATTTTAATTATTGCGGCTTTGGTACGAATCTTCAAAATGGAATTTCCTTTGAAAAGCTATAATAGGATTTCTCTTTTGCAGGTTATTGCAGTTTTTATTGTAATCATTACATCGTCGGATAATTCAGACGCCTGTGGGCAACAGTCAGAGTTTGAGCCGAAAATGCAACGCCACTTTAACCGTGCCATGGCAATGCGCTCCCTCAAAGGATTCTCTTCGCGGAACTTTAAGCACAGAAAATACTAAAAGAGAAGAGCACCAACAAACCAGAAATTTATCGTGTCTACTCTTTACACAAAAACACATAACACAGACGGACGTTATATTATTAATTATAGTATGCGCATAAGTTAGTTATTTTCGAGTTTCTTTTCTTTGTCACTAGAGCAGCTGAAATTATTATGAAAGAGTTGCCTCTGGCCGAGTATCCAATACGAGATCTCTTTGATATTAGGCCTGTTTTTTTGAGCTTCGTTCTCAGCAAAGCAAAGTAAAGTAGGATTTTCAGCACGCAATTACAACAACTACGCTCTACTTGACACGTCGAGACTCGCAGTAGTTTTGTAATTTGTGTGCTGAAAATCTTACTTTACTTTGCTTTGCTGAGAACGAAGCTCAAAAAAACACGCCTATTGTTTATTTTATTTTTTCTCTCCTAGAACTAGTCTTTAGTTTTAAAATTGATTGATTCTGAAGTCGAAAAGTATTTGTGATAAAATTGTTGTTTTACTTCCCTCATTTTCCAAGAATATCATTGTATTTATTTATACAAAAAAAATGAGGATCGGTCCACATCCATTTGACACTTGATTTTGAATCTTGGCAATGCCTTGGTGATCTAAATGTACTTATTTTGCATTCAGTGATTAGTTTTAGTTGTTATTTCGAACAAATTTTGTTTCCTATGCTAATGAGCTCGCCATACTTATTTTTAGACGTGTTTTCTCCTTATTTTTGTTCTCTGACTAAATGATGCGATTGAAGTATATAAACCAAAGAAATCTAACACAAAGGCTACAGTTTGTGTTTGTTAGTTTTACAATTAATGTTAGGTTGAAACAAAAAAATTAAAATTACCTGTTCTAATTTAGGTAAGGTGCGCTAAATGAATTAAACCTCGCCTTAGTTTTTACACTTGGGAAATATTACTTTTTATTTTGATTTATTTTTTACTAATAAAGATTTTTGTTCTTTAAATTTGTCGAAGGTTATGATAATTTGAAAAGAGGTCGAATTATACTTTTGGTTTTTTTTTTCATATTAGCTTTGAGTTTTTTTTTTTTCTTTATTAATTTGAATGTAATTTTCAGTTTTCAATTTAATCAAATAATTTCATTGAAATGAGAGCGTGAGGCATATACAGTTTTGAAGTGAAATACAAATATTATGGTTATATTATAATTCTTTATAATTCATAATTACAGAACTTTATGGAACTTATTGAAAAAAAATCTTAAAAAGAAGCAAAGAAAAAGTAATAAAACAAAACAATGATTACATTACAATTTTTTGTGTATGGTTTATAAAGAGCAATAGCTCTCGTTGTTTATCGCTTTTCCAAAATGTTTTTATAAAAGACGCATTAACATTTAATATATATAAGCAAATTGAAAAAGAAAGAACATTTAGGTCCTTGAGCCAAGAGAAGGACTACTCGTTCCAAATGGCATGACCAAATGGAGTATTCAAAGTAGAATTCTTTACAACAATGATCATCGTCGAATCTGATTCCCATAAAATATATGGATTTGTTTTTCCATTAAACGTAGCTATGTCTTATTGGGTTTGAGGTTGAAATGAATTCAAGACAAGTTAAAAATTGTGAGAAGCATGACATTGAGCTGTGCAATATCACTCTTTTACTTTTAATCCAGGTACATGGAGTATTTCTTCCCCTTACCTGTCACATCCACTAAGAAGTACACCCTCTATATATTGAATAATATTATTAAACAAAAGTCAAACACCGTACAAAAAGACCGAATGATATTATCCAGACATAAAAAGATGGGTTCGTAAAACGCAACTAAGTAAGCCCATCGATTCCCAATCGACACGACATACCTTCCTATATTATAAAACTTTTACTCATATTGACCTGCTGCTTTCGATTTTTGCTCTTTTATATAAAAATAAATGAAATGTTTTTTTTTCTTTCTGGGAAATAAAGAATTTCCCACTTCTAGTTGTGGTAAGTACCTTCTTCAAAAGTTCCTCAATTTTTTTGCTAACATAATGGAAACTGTCTTAACAATTATTAGACACGTGCTATATTGTGTAGAGAAGACACAAATTATTCCGGTTCACATTGGTTTTTAATGTCTGTGAATATTGTGCTGAAGGACAGTGTTAGACCACGCACGACTAGTACTCCGGCTGAACTATGTTTTCAAATCTATGGTTTCATCAGCTTGCCTAGGTACCTTTGAATATATTGTGTAATATCGAGAGACTGTTTCATAGGCCAACAAAAAAAAAACAATCATTCGGTCTTACTTTCTCTAAAAAATATTCATATAACTTTATTTATTTGTTTAGTTTGTTTCTCTTTACAATTAAAGTATTAGTCATTTGTATTGTGTTTTAAACAAGCATTCCATTTTGAATTTTAACACCGAAAAGGAATTTTTAACTAATAAGAATCTCATCGTAGCAACTATAGTAGTTACAGCGTGTTCCTTTAAATAATTTAAGTTATTACATTTTTATCGAGAGTGCTTCTATTTCACAGGACTGACAATATTAAACATAAAGCAAATAGAATAGTGCTGTAGGCTTTTTTTCATTAATTTATATTCAAAAAGTCTAAAATTGAAAAATTAAAGGCAAAATTGTGTTGTTTTTATATGACTGTGGTCATATAATTTCCAAGAACGCCATTTTAAGTGTTGTTTTCTCTTTGATGATATACTGAGTTTAAACTTTAAATTAAGCTGAATCGTGGATATTCAAACGGAAGATGTCGTGCGCACAGAAAAACGTTCCAGCTAGTGGCTTAAGTACAAATACTTGTGAGAACGCATGTGGTGGATCGTCATCACACTGAAATTGAAGGTAGATATTGTGTTTCGGTTAGTTAAATTATTTATTGGTATTTTTTTAGGCTTAATTTGCATGCAACAGCATTGGGAGTTATTGAGTAGGAATACAAATGTTGGTAAATATTGGTTACAAAATTTTTAAAAACAAAATTCTATTTAATAAAAGTAAAGTAAAAATGTGTGTGTCGATTTGTTGTTTCTAAAGAAAACGAACTATGGACTAGCGAATCGTAATTTTGCGTGATCATGTACGTAAACAAAAACAAAATTAATAGTTCATCGATGTCTACAATTGCCGTTAGTGCCGAACAGCTTTTTTGAATGATAAAAAATATGTCTTCGTTTTAGCAAAAAGTATAAATAAAAAAAAATTATCTACCAAAGAATGACGCTTGAATGATGGCTTGAATAATTTTTGAAAATGGTAAAACTTGTTAGGTTATTGTCACAGAAAAAAACTGAGCAAACATGTGATAAATGAAATTGTTTTCTTAGTAATGAGGTCATTCACAATTCGATGCAGTTTATTTAGGTGACGCTGATTGGATAATGGTACCACAATCAGCATAGAAAAACCATCGATTAAGGAGGAGATTGGAGGGCAGTAGATGATTCTAAGAAGAATATCCACCATATATGCAAAGAATTTTAGGTACTTATATTGGTTAGTTGCTAAACGTACGGAAGTTCCCCAATAGGCATCTTGAAATCCATCTGCATAGGATACGCACACCATTAGTCGCACCCAAATGACTTTAGTTGATGTACTTTCAGTTAACTGTGACACTCTTTTGAAAAGGGTTAACCTTTATGGCTTCAACTGCGTTCGAGATGATTGCAGATGTTAATTATGTATTTGTGTAAAAGGATAAAAGAAAGCTGTTGGCACTGACAATAATTTTCTAAACAAATTCGAAATCGAAATTCGATTAGGCTATTCAAAACCCCCACCTGTCTCTAAATAAGTGATCATTTATTGTCAAGAGCGGTTATATTTAAGCTTATGATGCGGATTTTCTATGAAATGTTACCCTTCCAAAGCAAACCAATCTTCCATATTAGCTTTCATGTGTTTCTATGGTTGCAAAAATTTGAAGTAGCTGTGCGAATTGACTAAACATAAAAGTGCATAAGGCAAGTCTCTCAAAACAACGGGAATACACTGGAATGCATAACTTGTGTGTTAAAAGGATTAAACAATAATTTCACCAAAATCATAAATTATTGTTTTAGATAGGAAACACCAAAGAAAAAAAAAACATCTTCACTACGACCTATTTGTACATACGAATAGAAATCTCAGCCTCACTCTTTGTCACTGCTAAATCATTACATATTATAATTGCATTTAATCGATAGGTATTTGGGTAGTTGCAATGAAGTCTTTTTGGCAAATATTACATTGGTCAGGCTACAGATCGTGTAGAGCCAATCGGAAGACGTCGTGTTGCACGAAGAAACTAGTTGCAATTGGCTTTAGCACAAATGTCTGAATATACGCATGTGGCTGATCGTCATCTGTCTGTTAACAGAGCAATATTTTGAAACAAATAAGAAATAAGAATCAAAAATTAAGTTACAATATACAATAATCCCGTAACTACTTGTTTCAAAATCCAAATAACAAAAATGTTGGTGACTTACTTGCAATCGACCTAAAACATTAATTAGGACACCGCCATCGAACATAGGTTGCGTATCCACAGCCGTCAACACTCGTTTAATTTTTTGGAAAGTTAGACTCTGCAAATAAAGCGCAATATATTAACTTTGAGAAAAGTTTAAGTGATTTGCAGGATTCTACTGCTTACGGATAATTTCTCCATGATCCCAGGGGCTCCCTGTATTTGTTGACCCTCAAATGTCATGAAAGAGTCGGTGGCCTGAAAGAAAATAAAGTTTCGATTTAATAGTTCTCACAAAACAATTCCGATGGGGTGTCTGACTGCATATCAATTGAAGGCCTTCCAATAGGGGGACGTGCATTGAACATTGAACAGAAGTGGAAGAGGACAAACCCTACTCTGAGCTTAAATGGTTTTTCCCCATTTAAGGTTATGGTTTGGCTAAAAATAGTCTCCCCGCTGGAGCACGAGTAGTACCCAAGAGGATACTTTGCAATATTATGAATATTTCATTATTGTATAAAAACTTACGCTATAAAAATTAACAACATTCGCCCGTTGTAAGGGATCATCGAACAATGCGTAGTACTGCTGAACGAATCCTTTTCCGATGTCCTGATATTGAGGATTTAGGGCCATTGCAGTGTGTGGCCGAGGTGTAGAAAATTGTGTTTAAAATAAAAATCAAAGAGGTGATTGTTTGCTGCAATTTCAATATGAAATAGCTTTGCAAAAAATCTTTCTGGAATAGCAAGAGAATTTACAAAAAAAATCGCAACACACCGACAGATGCTTTGAACACCGAAGCTGATTCACAGATCGCCTTTTTTTTCCTAGTGTCAAATTTGGATTTGGCAGCGATTATTCAGTATATAGAGGTTGGCGGCAATGCCGAAGAATTTTACGCATATGTTCGTAGAGTAGGCAAGTGTGCATTCAGATAAGGAAACGAGAATAATATGATTTCATGTCAACTGCTACTTTCGAAGATTAAATTGGCATCGGCACACTGTAATGTCGTTTTCCATCGGGCAAAAAGAAGCGTCCGGAATTTAAACAATCGCTTCTGAAGCCGTTCCAAAAAAAAAATATTACTTTTCTGGTGATTCTGTGAAGAGAATTGCGCTTCTCGATTTGAAGTCAGAAATAGAATCCACTCAAGAAGCACTTACACAAGTGTAATTTATGTATTTTATACAAGTCAGCTGACAGCAGCCGTAGATTATTTTTTGGCATTTCACCACAACTTTCGTGGATTCTCAATCCAAAGTAGTTTTCTCGTTACAGAACGAGTAAATCCCCGATTGAAAGCTTTTTCGTCTTTTAGGTACATATTTCATCCTTTTCTGGCGAAGAAAAATAAGGAATGCTACGGGCTTGAATACCCTGGAAAACGTTTTTAATTTTCAACAGTACTTACTTTTGAACGGTTTACAAATAATTGTTTAAAAATTCATGCAAAAGTCAACAAGTCGAGAACAGATACAAATATACTAAAATATTTTAGATCACAGGAAAAAAATAGTTAGTTCACCAAGGAATTCAAGCGCCCTTTAAAGTGAATATGACAGTTCGCAACTCCAATTCTTAGCCTTCGCTTATATTAATGTCGTTTTCGATTTGGCTTTTCAGATTTTGATCTGAGATTTCCGTTTTCTGCTGTCAAATCAAACATAAAATCCCAATTTTATTGGTTCTTGTGTGTATTGATTTTGCCGCAAAAAATATTATTTTTTTTTCACATGCACTGGAAATCCATTTCAATTGATTTTTACACAAAAAATCGTTTCCATACTTAAAAAAATAATTCAGTTAAAAAAGCAATCCTTCCAACGACAAACAATTCGTTACCGCCAGATGTGTGTCATACACATTGGTGTTATTGAAAGTATGCGTAAAATCTGAGATTCTCAAGTGATCTGAGATTAAAGAGATCTATTTTTGTGGCAAATCGAACATGAAAAGCAATCTCGATCAAAAAAAAAAATTGTGCATTTCTCAAAAAATTGATCTGTTTGCCAAATCGAAAACGACACAAGTTACCTTTAATATGTTGATCGAAGACCGTTATAAAACACACAACTTTGTTAATCAATGGATTAGTTTTTATTGAAATCACGAATGCTAATTTCTAACCAAACATTAAGCGAAACCCTGCTCTACTGTTTAATAAAGTTTTACAATTTATAGTCGAGTTCATATCGCTCATATTGATTCTTGGGATCGTTTGATATTCGTGGGTATCCGGCAATAAGAGCGTCCTGTCCGCCTATGTACAGCGAGTTATAAATCTTCCAGTAGACATCGCGAACTTTCCGCGCGGGATGGAATAGCCCCTGTAAGGTGTACTGCAGAATTTTGATTGGTCCCAGCGAGACCCTCAATCCTTCAACCGCATCCATAAATGCCTGTACCAAATGCGGGGAAGTTTCAAAAATGTTAGGCCACACGTAGTTAAGCAGATGAATAAGGGCGTCCTCACAACCGAAGCCGTAAACTCCCAGAGCCATATGTTTTATTGCGGCACATGCGGTCTGTCGATGCACTAGATCTCTATCCATTAAAGCGTCTTCAAGAAGAGGACATACTGCGTATATATAATCCTTGCCCATCTCCCCAATGTATTCGAAAAGAAAGGAAAGCGACTTTAGAACACCATTTTGCACATTCAGCTCCGGCACACGGTATTCGTTCATAAGTGCAGGGAGCACTGTAAATGGGCGACAAGTCTCGGCCACGATGGCGATAGCAACTGTTGTGCACACCCGATTCTGACGCTCTTGAACTTTCAAGTTGTTAAGCAGGGTGGCGAGCACATCATGAGGGCCGATTGCCTTGGCGATGTAACCGAATGTATTGACTGTAGCACGACGAATTGCTTTCTTGTGTGCTTTCAGTAGCTCAAGCAGTTCAAAACAAATACGCATCCACTCTCGCGCGGATACGTACTCGGGACCACGATCTGCAATACGACCAACCAAATCTATGCAGTTTTCTTGGACCTTCTCGTGACGATTCTTTAAAATGGGCGTAAGCCGAGGCAGCAAGTCTTTGATGGGCGGCGTCATTTTTGTCATTCCAATGACGTTTACGATTGCCTTCAGAGCGCCAAGAATCGAACCCAGCACCTCTGGGTATTCCTCGCCAAGATACTCGTAGAGCACAACACCCAAATGACCCATAAGCTTCTCCTCCTGGCACGTCTTCATTACTACCGCTATCCTGGAAATCAAGTCGGCGGCTTGTTGACGCACTTTGGCGGACTTGTTGTTCAAACGCCATAGAATGGTACCACAAATCTGCGGCAAGTATGGTTTAACTCTCTTGCCTAACTGATTGACGATTGTTCCGAAACCGTTTAACATAACCACATCTTCGGTAGTCTGCTCCTGGAACGCATACAAAATACCATCAATAAGTTGTTCCTCGAGGCGGGAATCGATGTCGGCAGCTCCCAAATTTCCCATGATCTTCTCGATAGTCTCCATGACCATCTTTCGGTACTGTTCGTTCTCATCTTTCAAGTCATCAACCACTCGATTGATGATCTCAGAGGCTCCGACCTTGTTTGCAATCTCAACCGTGGTGTCAACCAATTGACGATAGTTACGGCGATCGAGGGCCATTCGGTGATTCCAAAAGAACTTGAAAAAGTGCGGCAGAATCTCCTCCTTGATGTATTGTGCCTCTACACCGTCAGTGGCGCAACATTGCTTTACTACTTTCAAGACAATTTTCTTCATCTCTTCATCGGGCGACTGGAATTCACGAATCAGAATCAACATCACTTCTCGGGTGTAATAGTTGGCATACTCGGCGTCCATAAGTGGAATCAGGTAACCAATAGCTTTGAGAAACGCCGCCAAGCCCTTTCCTCTGTGTGTGCGAATACCCTTCCACAGTGGTTTGAGAACCGAATCGAATGACTCAATTCCGTATGGAGTGGCGGCCTCAGCCAAGGCAGCTATGGCCAAGGCAGTGATGGTTCGAACCTTTTGCTGCTCGTCTACCAAGCCGTGCTCAATAATTTCGACCAACGCCTTCAGATGTGGCAAAATAGCACAACCCATTAGAATGGCTATCTGTTGTACAATCTTTATGCCTGTGTGGCGAGCCTGCCACGACTTCTTACTCTTACAGACGGCCTTCAAGAACGGCAATAGCGAGGGAATGCCCAGAGCAGATGCTACAACCGCAAACGCACGAGCCGTTGTGTTACGAACGTATTCATCGATGTTGTCGATATCGGGACGCATTGTGGAAATCATTGTGGCCAAGCCGGCCGCCTTCGCCAAGTTTGAGATAATCTCTCGACCCTCTACACGAGCGTAGTAATCTTCATCGATGAGCAGCGGTTCTATAACGACAAGAATTTTATGCACATAGGGTCGCACCAAATCATCCAACTTGTATAGGACTCTGTCGATGACTTTGACCAGCAAATGACGCTCTTGGTCTTCTAATGTGGGACTCATGAGCAGCGGCAAAATCTGATTGAAGAGCGGTCCCGCGCCAAACTCTCTGGCCTTATCTGTGATCTGACGCAGAGCCGATTTGCGCATGGGAGGCGTTCCATTCTTTATTGTCAGTAAGAGCTTCATAATCTTTCGTTCCTTAAGCTCTTCTGGACTAAGGGAGTCTTCGTCAACGTCGACCAGCAATTTATCAAAGTACTGCGCGTCTTCGGGCTTCATAAACGGCAAGTTTTGACCTTTCGGCTGATTGTCCATAAACTTTGCATTCTTATCCTCGACTTGAATAAAGAACCCGGCTGGAGTTCCGGCGATTGGTGTTGGTGTGGCCATTAGCTTGCGTCCCGGAGTACGCAGCGGAATGTAACCAGCCGGAGGAGGCAAAATCTTATACCCTGGTGGGAACATCGAATCGAGTTCCTCATCGGTAAATGGACGATTTCTCTCGTCAATCTCCTTCTCCCAACGGTATGCTTGCAGTTGTTCGGGTGTCATTGCGGCAAGTGCTCCTGGCGTTGGAGTGGCCATAGCCATTGCCTTCACACCAATGGGGGTGGAACCCCCAGGCGTAAGCATTGGCGTTGCATGTCCTGGTGTAGCGTGTGGGGTCATACTTGGAGTCATGTTCGGCGTCATTGCAGATGGCGTCATTGTAGGTGTAGCATTTGAGGGAGTCTCGTCCCATCGGCTGCGACGTTTTGATGCTCCTGGCGTTGATTCAATTACAATGTTGTCGCTCGGACCTCTGTCTGGTTTTGGAGTTTCTGCCCACCCACTGTGACCTGGGGTTTCACGTTCTGTTTTCGGAGTTTCATCCCACCGATTACGTCTTGCCGATTTCTCATGCCCCGGTGTATCATGACCTGGTGTCATTGGATGCGCAGGTGTTGCTTCCCACAATCGCGTTCCAAGACCAGGCGTCGCACCAGGCGTTTCACTTCCTACAAACAGAGAAAATAGAGTAAAAAAGCGAACAACTAAGACAGTTTACACAGTTTTGAAATACCTTTGTGGCCGGGTGTTTCATCCCATCGATGATCTGCTGGGGTTTTCTGTTTAAGAAGATAAGAAATTGCGTGTTACAAAAGATAACAGTGTTGAAAATCAAAGCAAAAACAAAATAAATTAATGGGCCTGCAATTATCTACAATTAGATATGTAATTGGAACTTGAAAAGTTATCGCATCATTTCTTTGAGCTAAACAATAACATTCAGGCGGGGTAGCACACTCCCAAGTGGCTACTTAACCTACTCCGGTACGTAGGAATTCGATCTAGCTGGTAGTGAGAACAAAACTATCCTCGAGAAAGAATTCACAATATCTCCAAATAGAGTAAACGTAACGGTTGACAGATATAACTTCGAAAAAGTCGTCGGTATAGAAACCAGCCACATGATTCTTCAGTCAATGCAATACAAAACACACACCAAAAAAACAAATGAAGGCAAGTGCTTAAAATCATAATCATCTGCCGGTTTAATTGCAAAGCCTAAAAACTATTTCCTAGTATTTAATACTTACATCTTCCCAATTGGGTGTGGCAGCACTGCTAGGAGTGGAAGCGACTTTAGCCGGTACAAAGCTATCGCTCACGGTTTGATCCCAACGACCGCGCTTCCTTTGTTCCGGTTGTTTAACCGCCTCACCATTGACTGCCTTCAGTGTGCCATCTTTGGATTTTTCGATTATCTTCTTTCGAAGCTGCAAATATCAATTGTCAGTCAACAGATCTTCATTTTATATTGGAAAAAAAACTCACCTCATTCTCTTCACCTTTGAGCAGTTGCTCGCGCATAATATCCGTATACGTCCTGGACCCAACATCTGGAGTTTTGCCACCTGCAACACAAGAAAACCCGAACGGAGGGCATTGCTGCGTTTACTCAAAATACAATCAAATTCCAATGAAAGACAGTGTGTTTTGTTTTACAAATCAACAAATAAAATATTACTTTAGATATAAGCAGAGCTGAAAATTCTAAGGGTATTCCGAAATGATTTTGTTTTCTCTAAGTCTAGCGCTCTGCTAATATACCAAAATAATACATTAATAAAAATATGAAATGTGGTCCCGTGTGCTCACAGCAGCATCGGTATACAAGTCAAGTTTAAACAGTTTCATATTTTTATTGTTTTATACGTACGTGTTCAGAGGAGATCCCATACATTTAGATATACTTTTCTTTTAACTTCGTTAACAAAGCCTGAAATAATGCTTTTGCGATTAATATTTTGTTCAACATTAGCAATCATTCTTAACATTCATACTGACGAAAAGGGGGGAAAACGTCTGTGCAGTAAGAGAATGGAAGGATTGCTGGGATATTTTGGAAATGGTAGGAGCATTTGAAACCGTTTTTCCCCCCCATTTTGTGGTGCCCAGAGAGTAAGAGCGGCTCCCCACTTTGCGCGCTTCGCTTTGTGAATATCAAAACCTTGCAGGTAGTATATTGCAATTTTTATTTTATTTTATATATTTCCACAATGGCTGTGGATGGGCATCCTTGATATTCAATATCGTTGACCTGTTTGCAAAACGTTTGTGAATATTAATAATCTTCGTCTTTTGCTTCGGAAGCATTCATACTTTTCTCATTCATTCAAATCACCTCTCACACAGTTAAGAACATTTTTTTTTTTTTTTGTACTTTAATATATTTGGAACTCGGTTTAGCACAATGTGGATTGATATAGCAATTGGAAACGTAGTTAGTACGTCTATGCAGAAGCGTGTTGGAGATTTAATGCGTTAATGGGACAATACAGATTGCGCTTCGTTATTTATTAACATATCAAATGATTTCAAGTTGAAACTACAAACTGAATATTAACTGAAAGGCTGCCAATGTTTTCTTTTATTATTAGCTTTCTTATTTCCTTATCTACTGTATATAGTAGAACAAAGAGATCGAATGCAATTAGAAAAAAGTAATAGTTGGAAACTACTACTGTGTTTATTAGGATTAAAGAAAATAGACCTGGATGTCATGGCAATAAGGAAGACATATATTTTAGCATGAAAATAACTGCGTCTGCATAAACAAAAGATTACTTTCGCAGCTTTGTTACCGAAGGAACTGATATCGTATGTCAATGTGTTTGGTTTTCTGGCGATAACCCTCAGTATTAGCCAAGTCAATTGCTCCTTTGTTATCGCAATGCCCTGTTGTTGGGTCTAAAACTAATAAATGTTCAACTTCTGTTGCTAAACTACGAAGGCGCAAAACTTATTGACATACGGATGATAATGATAACTTTACTCCGCTTCTGTTGTGGAGAGAGCAACTGTTTTTTTTTTTTGGCGTTTGCTCATATATCCTGTAGTAGATCGGCGATCATCTTTGCTACTTGCCCAATCTTCATCAATCACTATATGCCAGTATCTTAGATTAACCGGTTTAAATAAATTCAATTTTGTAATTTAACGTTCTTTTTAACTATCTTAAAAACCGTCTTAGCTACTGTCCAATGACCCTGACCAGGGTTTGAATAAAATCAATAGTCCTACGGCGTAAGCTATATCGGGTCTTGATATACGACCAGCATATAAAAAACTTCCAATAGCTTCTCGATATGGAATATTTTTCATTATTAACCTTTCTGTGTTGTTCTTTGGAAACATGTTTTCACTAAGTTTTTGATTAATATCCAGTGGAGTTTTGATCACTTTTGAATTTGTCATATTGAATTTAGATAGAATGCTTTCAACATATACTTTTCGACCTATAGAAAGCTTTCCTCCATATTCATTTCTTCAGATTTACTATCTCGTTTAAGTCTCTCTTATTGTGCATTCATTAGATTCATGCGCTCTGCAACTCCCTTTTGTTTCGCTGTTTATATCACCGTTAAATGATGTTTTATACCGGATTCTTTTAACAAATGTTTAACACCGTTATCGGAGCGCAACATTTTTATTTTCCTGTCGACAAGCACCTTAACTTTTTTTACATAATCAAAGGCATGATATTTTGCTTTTAAAAAATATACAAAAACCTTTTAGAGTAATCGTCGATCATAATCAAAAAGCACTAACAGTCTTCAAGTGATTCTATTTTTATTGGTTCGCATAAATCAGTATGTTCCAAATTCAAAATATTATCAGCTTGTTTTCCCGATTGTTTAAACATATTTCGATGCTGCTTTCCCATTCTACAACTAGTGCATGGGTTCGAACTATGTGCAGTCTTTCATTTCAAAACCAGTTCCTAATTCGTTATTCAAGTTTCATGTTTTTTATTCATGTGTCCTACTCTGCGATGCCATACGTCACTTTCATTAATTTGTTGACTAAGATAAGCTGAATCGTTGCGTTCACTTAGTTTATAAATTCCATTCTCTTCAAAAGCGGTATCGATTAGTTATGCGAAAACCAAACATATCGAAATAAACAGTATTCGCTTTTTGGATTATCTTACTTACAGGTAACAAGTTTGCATATAAATTTGGCACGTATAAAACATCTACTTCACCATACTGATTATCAGCCATAACTTTGATTTTAGCTTCTTCAATCAATTGCGCTTTCAATTTTCTACCATCGGCAGTAGGAATATCTACTACTAAAATCTCGTACGTTTTTCGGAAGTCATTCCTTATGCATTGTCATAAGTGAAGGAGCGCACGAATCTAGATACCAAGCATTGTTATCCACTTAATTTTCATACGCAATTTTGAACCTATAATTCTTACTGATGTGGGCAAGATAATTGCAGTTATAGCATCTGACTGATGAATATCTCGGTTTACTTGTAAGAACTGCTAAATCTACTTCTGGTATTTTTTGATTGTAATGAAATAACTTGCAGCAATATTGTCTTCAGAAAATCAGCCGTAATAGTCGCTCGAGACCTTTCTTAACCCATAATCATTGGTTTATACTGTTCTGGAAGTCCAGCAATTAGAAGAGTCCCAACTCACTCATCCTTCACTTCGAAATTTAAATTGTTTGAAGTTTAGTTGTGAGGGTTGCAATTTCGTCCATGCTTCTTTTGCATCTTTTGCATCCTGAATATGCATATAGTTAATTGGGTCTACGGCAAGAATTATTATTGATTTTGCTTTCGTAATTTTCTGAGCATAAGTTTCCGTTCCTTCTACACATCTCTACAGATCTTCAAATTCGAGACATGCTTGCACGGCATATTTGTAGCTTGAAATGTTCTCACGACCCAGTAACTTTTCAATTGCTTGGTGTCGCCATTTTGATAACTCTTTTCTTTCTTTTTTAATTTCTTGTTAACGTATCTTTTAAGAAAATGATGAGTATATTGAAATTTTATTTATATTTTATTCCGCATCCTGGGCCCATAAACTGTTAATTTGATAGATGTTTATTTGATGAAATATTAAAAAGGAATATTTTGAGCTAAGTGAATTACCGATTGTAAGTCCCTTTCAAAATGTATAGGTTCAAATTACAGCATCCGTTAACGAGCAATACGCCACTGAATGTTGTCGATTTTACATGCAAAACAAAAACAAATTCAGTCATAGTTCTCGTTCACGAATGCGGTAATTACACCCTTATTATGTGCATACTTCCAAAATGCTTCTGCAATAAAGGCGGTCAGGTTCAATGTACCTACAAAATCCACGCAGTTTACCTCATTCCAAATATTTAAATGTTATTCAAAATATACATAAATGAATTTGTATCTAAACACAGAATCTTATTAAACTACTAACTATAAAAAAAGATATGAAATTTTAAAATACACACCATCAGCGAAGGGATCTGCTCGCTCCGGAGAAATCAAAATTCGACGTCTCTTTTGCCGATATTCATCTTCTCGATCCGCAATTGTGGGCCGGCGCCGGTCAGCCATTGGGTCGATATCCTCTTTGCCCTATTTGAAAGATACGTAATTGAATTAGAGCTTATTATGATGATACGAAAATGTGTCATGTAAACAAACCTGCACAACTTCCTTTAAAACCGACTTTGGCGCCGTATATGTGCTCCTCTTTTGCGGTACTGGGAATCCATCGTCCTCATCCTCTTCCGCTTCGTCGTTTGCCGCAATCGATGTGTTGTAGCCTTCATAACGACCCTTCCCAGCTTTTGCATTGTCATCGTAAAGTTCAGTGTCAAAAAATCCACCACTATCCAACAAAGCGACTCCCTCAGCATTTGATAACTGGATCTCTTTCTTTTTGGTTTGCAAATCTTTAATTTGCGCTTCGATATCTAATGAAAAACGTAAAATGTGTATTTATGATTTGTGTGCTCTAGACAGATTTCATAATTTCAACATGGCCGTCAATTGAATTTACAGCACAAGTTGTAAGCGAGTTTTGATTTGTAGTCACTGCACAAATACTAATAATTTATATATCAAAAGCAAGTGGCCATTTCGTAGTAAAGTTTGGAAATAGTTTTAAAATAAATGTGTTTAAATTACCTTCGTGAGTACGTGGTATATTATCCATGCTTATTTCGTCGTCAATATTTTTTCCAAACTTCGTAGTTCGAAGCGCATTAGAACATTTTGACAGCTGCGTTGAATTGCCAATATAGATAAATTTTGTTGAATATGGAAATCTGTGTCATGTCGTTACGTTTGACTTGAGTAGTTTTTGCTTGTTATGCAATTTTTGCAAAAATAGAAACAAAAAATAAGGCAATCATTAAAAAGGCACAAAATTAAAATTGCTGTGCACAATATTCATGTTAAAACAAATGCAAATTGAGATCTAACTACCTTGTAACGAATTAAAAACGTTCAATGCAGCAAATAAGTATACTGTGAAAAACTTTTGTGTTCGATTGGGATTCTTCAGATTCGTTCCCAGAAACATGAAAACGTCACTTGTTCTTATTTTTGTTGATATTCGTGCGATGTGTAGCATTCGACACTTTTCTACGCGTTTTCCATTCACTAGTTAAACTTTAAATTAAATCACCCTAAATTTGCGCCCCGATTGATTTCTAGGCATTTGAACATAAACAATTAACAAAAAAGATTCACCCGGTGCAATGTGTTTATTTGCAGTTAACAAATTTCCCGAAAACGCAAACAAGCTCGCACTTTGTTTGGTAAATCTGATGAAAAATATAGTTTTTTTTTTCGAACCAATCGAACATAAAAAAAAAGACCTAGGCAGATAAATAAATGTGCCCAATCAAATACATATCTACTACTTCAGTTTTCCTTATTTTGAATTCCATTCAACCGGAGACAGCAATTTTCCAGAAGTACCAACAGTGAAAACTAAATTTCTTTGCGACAACTATCGACATCTCGTTCTATTTCATTAGATGGAGACTGACGTTTGACTCATTGTTACAAATTTACAAGAAAATTTCGAACCAGACTTTTTCTCGCAAAGGAAAACATATTTAATATTTTTTAAACATCCAGAAAAACAGATTCACAATAATATGGCAAAGAAAACCTACGATTTACTCTTCAAATTGTTGTTAATTGGTGACTCCGGTGTTGGAAAGACCTGCATTTTATTTCGTTTTTCTGATGATGCATTTACATCGACATTCATCTCAACAATAGGTAAGGATCAAAGGACTTTTTGGATGGGTGGTGGTACAGGTATATGCTAGACTAGGTGTAACGCCCACGCTACAGAATCTAGTCTCCTTTATGGTGGGTTGATTCAAAAATAAATGAAAATCGGTTGTCATTGCGTTAAAAGTGTTCGTCGTATTTAATAGCAGCAATTTACATATTCGATTTCTGTGGATTGGGGCTGTTACCCTTCGCACGAACAGGTTTCATCTTTTTCCCTATTTAGTTTTATTCGGTCGCGGTTAAACGCATTTTTTCAATACGATTTCTTCCCCTATTGCGTTGTATATAAATTTATATATATGATTGCATTGCAATAACAGATCAATTCGATGTCAATGGGCATCTTTGTCTATCAAGTATGTTGATCGACGTAATTTATTACACACTACACTACGTTCTAATTAATCTTGTGCTTGAAATGCAGTGCTGCGCTTCTCCCACTGTGTTTTGATTGATGTCACTGGGCTCCTCAGCATATCGAGGTTCAATTTACATGTCTGTGTCGTAACAACAAACTGTGAAAACAGTTAATGCAATTTACTTTGAAAGGTATGTCGTAGGTCCCTACGTGTCCCACATATACAAGAAATCCAGAACTGTTATCAATTAATACGAATTATTTTCAGTTTAAGACTAAATTTATCTATGCGATGATATCACTAGACGGGTGTTTATCTTTCGATACCCGACATTTTTGTTAATTTCCGTTTTAATGGGTCACTCTCAATACTGTAAAAGTCATAAAGTATTAGCTCATCAGCGACGAAGAATTTAAACTAACGCCTTTTCGTTTTTTCATGTTGGTGGTTAATTTTCATTTTACCGTTGTGGCTTTTCCTTTGGCCTTGGTATTTCCCCCTTAACAAGTGTTTGTTTAAATAATATGAAAGATTACACAGTTCGTATCTATATACATTCGTTTAATGTTTACAGAGAGAAGTAATATTTTCATTGCCCGATAACTGTGGATAGAAAATTTTAAATTCCAACTATCGCAACATGATGCATGGATGAAAATGCTGAATAGATTGGGTGCGAAAACACGAAAATAGTGTTCTAGTCTAGTACTCGTCCGAAAGCAGATTTAACTTGTGTTTTTGTACTTATAAAGAAGTTCGTTTGTCATATCTTTAAACAATGTTGACGCTCTCGGTTTCGCCAAAGGTTAATTGCTTTCGAGTCAATGCACGAAACTGATATCACTTCCTCAGTGTGCGATTCTTATCAAACATTTATCTCTCTCTTCGAAAAAGGAGGGTCGGTTTTTTACCAGCAAAGGGTCATGCTACATTTAAAGAGCTGATCGACATGCCGCTTATGCATATTTGTATGATTAGACCAGTATCGCTAATTAGCAAACAATTACTCACCACCTCCATTAACTTTTTCACAGGAATTGACTTCAAAATAAAAACAGTCGAACTCAGGGGCAAAAAGATCAAACTGCAAATCTGGGACACTGCCGGTCAGGAGCGTTTCCACACAATTACCACCTCGTATTATCGTGGTGCGATGGGAATAATGCTCGTCTATGATATAACGAATGAGAAAAGTTTTGAAAACATAGTCAAATGGTTGCGGAATATAGACGAGGTAAGATTATTGGCCAGGAGTGAGGTTTTCCTAAACAAATAATTGCTTCTAACTTCCAGCACGCGAATGAAGACGTCGAAAAGATGATTTTAGGTAACAAGTGTGACATGACAGAGAAACGTATTGTTACCAAGGATCGCGGAGAGGCGGTAAGTTAAAGAAAAAAAACTTTTTTTTTTGTTTGTCTTATTTACACTTTATATTTGACTGCTATATGGTGTGTCCTTTTAGATCGCTTGTGAGCATGGTATCCGCTTTATGGAAACATCCGCCAAATCAAATATCAACATTGAACGGGCTTTCTGTGAGTTGGCTGAAGCTATTCTCGATAAGACCGCTGGACGTGAAGCTGCCGAAAATCCCGAACGCGTCGTCGTTGATCGCCGACAAGCGAGTCAACCAGCCTACAAAGGTTGTTGTTCTTAAACGCAAGGATTTCATCAGAAAAACAAACAAAAAAAAAACAACAGCAAACAAATCATCTATTCTATTTTTTGTAATTCATTAATGGGAAAACGGCCCACTCTTAATCTCTTTTATACAAGAAACCCAACAACGGTAATTTAAGAGAAACATAATATAAATTTGTAATACTTTACACCAAAAAGCAAAAAAAAAAAAAACTATAACAACAAAAAAACGAAGAAAACAAGGAAAATCCACAACAAAAAAAAAAACAAACAAATGTTCCTTGTTTTTTTTTTTTACACACACTCAATATTGAAAACTAGCGAGATAACAAATAACTTAAAGAGTCGCCAGGCTACTTAGGAATAAGGTTAATGTCGAGTGATTATTCTTTGTTTGCTGTAATTTCATATAGAAAGCTAGAGTTTGGTTTTCTGCCTTGAACCTTGACTGTACACAAATATGTCTACAAGTGACAGAGAAGCACTGTTGTTTTCGCATTATTTGTATTATTCAGTTTATGATTGTGTACATATCATACGGCCTCACTGCGACAGACACCGTGCCTAAGCCTGAACTTTCATAAAAGCTCGTCCGTTTAATAATTATCAGTAAAAACAAAATATCTTCCTTGTCAATGTTTGATGTATGTTGTGTCGCTTGTGGTACATACTTAATAGTCTACATACAATTTTTATATTTTGCATACAACTCTTTTTGGATAAGTGTAACAATCCTTCCTTTTTGTAATTTGTGTGTTCATAAAATAGTTTGATTTCGAACAGCCCCTTCCGCCAACAAGTGCGTGACCACAAGGTGGGCATCTCCTGAGCGCCTTGAGCTCGCTTCAAGAGAAATATTTGTAGAATGAGAAAGAAGGCTTCTAAATTAATTTGTTCAGCATCACATCCCTTAACACCCGATATGTGCAATTATTCTTCTTCAATCGCACCCAAAACGATTGATGCACACTTTGTGGTCAACGCAAACTAGTCGAACAATTTTTAATTTTATTATTCTTCTAAAACCATTGAAATAAAGATTTATATCATGTTTAGAATGTAAATGTAACAATGTCTTTTAAGAAAAAACACACACAAGTTTTTCCACCTCCATGTCGCCCATTTTATAGGTATTTTGATATTAAGCGCACTAATTGCAGTCAAAAGGCAGCATTCGTTGCACGACTGCCTCACGCCCCTCTTTTGACTAAGATAATCGGTATTTGTATTATTCGCGTCACCCAAATTGTAAATTTTTGTTTTTTTTCTGTTCATTCTTTAACGAAACTTTCCCTGTTTTTTTTTTCTCTACTTCATCTGAAACGTGATCTTGTCTAAAATACGTTTATATAAATAATATACACAAGAAAAATGATAAGTAATAAATGTTTTTTTTTTGTTTTGTAAATCATTTATTTTATTGCCTTAGTTTAGAAATATACTTATGATACTTTGTAATTAGATTTTTTTTAATTATAAAGATAAAGACAAACAAAAAATCAACAGAGGAAAAATGTAATAAAGTTTGATTTCATATGGAAAGGTGATGTTGTTGTGCGAGTGCAAGTGGTTCTTTACTGGGAATAGGGTACTGGTTGTTTTGTCAGTTTGCGTCTGGCGCCGATGTCAAGGGAAATTGCAACGCTACAAGTAAAAAAAGCCTCGAATTAAACATCACCAGCGGCAGAATCATTCGAATCTGAGATAAATGTTAACTTTAGTTGAAGTGGCAATCGGGATCGGGACAGCATGCGGCCCTTTGAAGATGTGCTTTGCTCTCGACTTTGCTGCTATGACAAGATAGTTCTCGATACTTTAGCAGGTCGGTATAGATATCCTAATTTACGGTGGACTCCTACTTTAATCTAGATGTCTTCCTTCTCGAGCAGCGAGCCTGCGAATGCAATGACACCCCAGTGTCACCGATCGTTAATCGAATTAAAAAAGTCCTCAATTGAATAACACGAATATTCACTTTTTCTTACTTTTTATTTAGAAAAAATGAAAAACAAAAATGAATTACATAGTTATAAGTTAATATTACTGACTCTTTTTGTCGTCGCCTTTGACCTTACTGACGACTGCGTCTTCTTTAAAGTGCAGGAACACAAATGAGAAGACAAATACGCCAATCATCATTGAGAATGCACCTGTATAGTACGGGAAGGCGCTAGGAATGAACCGCTCGTACTGGGTGTGCTCCAGAGGCCTCACTGAGATCTAAAACAAATAAATTTTAGTTTGATTTGTTAACTCACTAAAGAGCTCCGAATTTATACTCACTTGGGTTGTGCTATACAAATGGGTGTATCCCACTCGATCGTAATCGACCTTGAACTGGTAAACACCATAGACATCAGGAATCTTGAACTTAGCCTCGTATACTCCGCTCTTTTTCACTTTCAGTGTTGTGCGAACAAATGGATCAATGCGAACAAATTCAAGTTGAACATCATTTGCCTGGAATGGTTTCCAATAGCCTTCAACCAGTTGCTCAATAGCAATTGTGTAAACAACGGGATCAGTGATTGTGTAGGATTGTGGTGGCTTGGTTTCGCCTTCCTTGTTGTGAGAAACTGAAGCCACTCGCAGACGACCGGTCTCGCCGAACACCCACTTGCTAATAGCCGCAGCAACCTGTTGATTTCCCGAGTTCTTATAAGTCTTTGATGTCTGTGCATTCTGGATACTAGAGGTGAAGGCCTCGTCGGAGAAGAAAAACAAAGATCCGGAGAATACCACCCGAGCGTTGTTTCGAGCCTGAAGCGCAGCAATAAGAAGAGTTCCCTTACCAACGGCATGTGGGTACTCCTTAATTGGATTTTCAGGAACATAGCTATAGGCAGTGCTTTCAGCAGTAAGAAGTTGGAGCACTAATGGATTTTCCTTATCGGCCAACAAGCCGGTTCCCTTGTATAACAATGGGTTAACATCCCTGCTGCCTACTATCACGGGAGAGTTTATAAGGTTCTTACTATCAGCCAAAATGGTGATATGTTCTCCTGCATCAGACACATCGTAGTTCAAGTGATCAATAACGGAGGCACCCTCCTCGTCCACTTCAAAGCCACACTCCGAAGCGAACTCCCTTAGTGCATCACCAGAGCTATCGCTACCAGCAACCAAAACGTTGCCCCCATCATCCACAAACTGAGTTAATTTCTCTACACTGAGATCCCCACCAAACTCTTCCACAGATGGAGCGAAAATAATCACATTTTTGTACAAATATTCACCATATTTGGCAATAACCAATCCAGCATCATCGGCTAACTTGAATGTAAGCTTGAAGCCACGCTCTGTGATCGAAAAAAATATAAAAAATCAATAGTCAGCCGACATAGCGTTGCGTGACGTGTCTTTTTGCCGGTTTTCCGTAGCCCGGGTGTGCTCTTACCTTGTAGCGTTTTGAAGAAAATCGAATGTGTTTCGCGAATGGCCAGGTTATCCAGGAGCACTAATGTGTCTGCTTCATTTTCCAGCACAGCAAAAGTACTGGAGGCGATTAGAAATAAGAAAATTGTGAGTTTTTTCCACATTTTGTTCCGTCTATAAAATTGTTTTATTGGGTTGGGAAAAACGCGAAATATATACTGAATGACAAGTCAGGATAGGTAACTACGAGAAGAAAAAAAAAAAAGACCAATTCACATCAAGTAGTGCTTATGTCGCGTGTGGACCGTGGATTTCAAAGACTAAATAAATATAACATACCTACCTAGTTCGAAACTGACTTGAGGTGGATGTCATTTGATCAATATCCTTAAGGTGAGATTAGACTGTATGCCAAGTAATAATATAAATCCAATTTTTGACAGTTCTCCTGACTAAATATGGTCATACAATGTAATGGGCATATCTCCTAAATGCCACATATGACCAGGCTGAATTTGACATATAAAAATGCCCAAATAGCATATAGTGTAATCGGACAATAAGCACGAATGCCAGCAAAAGGCCCTATATGCCCATATGCACTTTATTGAAATTTCGTTATGGCATTGCTGGCATTTTTGATGGAAAAAAGAAAAGAGTATTATTTTGTTGTCGTCTGTGTTTGAATTCGCGGAATTGCGAATTATTTTCATTTTCGCTGTCTTTTTCTTGATTTGGTAATAAATAACAAAAATGCCTTAAATGCCTTCCCAGAGCCCTTTAGTCATGAATAAAATAAAGGCGCTATGCAGCATCTCTTTCAAGCATGGATCAACGTGATTCATTTAATTTATCTTAAATTACGTCAAGCATAATGAATTATATATTCTTACCTAAATTTAAATATACCTAGCCACTCTAAATTTATGAATCTCATTCTTATTATCCTATTGTCGAGTATAAAAGTAAAAGAACAGTAATATAATAGCCGGTGGAAGAATTGGTTTGCAAAATTCGGAATTAGAGTGACGGTGAACAGTCATATAACTGAAAAATACTGACTTTTTATCGCAACTGTGTAATATGAAATAATCATAATTTGAATCGCTAATTCCAGGTACTCGCATTTTATTTTCCCACGAAGGTTTCGTCAAATCGCCACCGATCAGAGATGAAAGAATAAAAGAGATGGATATCTTTCGTACGTCTATCCCCCCAAAACCCATTTGTTTACATTGTTGTTTTTGTAATTTCAACCCCCGTCTGTGAATACGTGTGAGCTACAAAAAAGCATGTTGCTAATGGCCGGCCAACATTCCTTTTACTTTTATGGGCATTGCGCTGTTCAATTGTTTTGCGTTTGGTATTGAACTTGTTTGGTTTTTCTTAAGGATTCGATTAAAATAAAAAAAATAATGAAATACGCATTTCGGATAAGCGAATTATTGCATTAAAGTTCAATTCATGAACTCACATATACTAGAAAAGAAATGAGCATATGTGCGTGACTTCATGAATTTTACGGGAAAACAGCTTGTAGGCAGCCGCCTTTCCACTGGAAAGATATATATCTCTGTATTCCATTATCTTTGCCACCGATGCTAAGAGGAAAAAATCAATGCCAGCACAAATTGAAAATAGGAAAGTAATATAAAGTTATATGAAATGCTTCAGCAGCACTCTTACATCTAAACGCACTAGATTCGATTTTAATATGTGAACGTTGGTCACACTCCAACTCGCAGAATTTCATGATGGCGACTGTTTTCTGCCATAAAAATATTCGTGACAGTTTTCAAAACCGCAGAAAATCATAAATTTCACTTAATTAATAAATGTGAAAATCTGCAAGCACCCCTTAAATGGATACTGAACTTACTTTGCCGTGAATTCCGCCACAAATAATGAAGTTTACTAGCCACTTGACGTGAATATCCGGTAAAATATATACGGTCCTCGTTCTCCTTGACTGGGGTGTCAAAAAATCTTCACGTCTCATTGGATTTTTTTTTGTTGGCTCATAAAAGGATCCAAGATTTTTTCTCCCATCGGCATATTTGAAATTAGGTGATAGAAAAAAATCATTGGCAGGGATTTGCATATGCAGTCCTATTTGTGGACAACACGGAATATGCAGTAGGATAATGTTTTTCATCGGCAATTACATAAAACAGTGAACTCTTGTTGATTTTATTTTATTGAGTTAAAGGTTCCGCCTTCGCAGTTTCTTTTCTTTTTCAATTCTTTTTATATTTGGTGTGTTTGAAAGGTGTATGTCACACCTCTGTCTTGATTCGGTTTGGTCGATCGTCGTTCGTCGGTCGGTTGTGCGTGTATTACTGCCCTCCCCTCATCTATATTCACCAGTGTTGGACCAGCAGCTGTATTCATAAGATTTCAATTTTTGAACAAATAACATCAAAATCATCGGTATCGTAGCTGTCACCCCTCATAAGGGCATTCAGTTTTTTCCACATTTTGCAAAATTGGTGAGTAAATACAGCTTTTTTTATGCTATTCTTATTTTTGCAGAGAAAAACGTAGGTACATGCAATGCAAACAACTATTGCTTTAGCTAGAAATGACACTTCACATAAGCCTACTGATTTTATTAGCTGCGGTTAAGATTCATCTCCTGTCCTTCCACCTTTCTTCCGCCTACAACTTTCTATTGCAACGAGAATACCTGTTTTTTTTTCTTTCCCCAATTGAATAATGTATTCCATACTGTTTTCTTTCTTTGCTCAGTGGTGGCAAAAAGTGGTAGACAGAAGATTTAACAAACGTTCTTATTGGAATACAAAAATCGATTATCGATTTTCATAATTATAAATTAAATAAATAAGAAGCGAAAATCAATTAATTCTCAAAGTATCTAGTAAGTATTATAATTTATGTCAATAGCAGTCAACGGTGTTTCTGCCAAGAAAGCTGTGCGATGCTAGATACCTATCTGAGCTAAGCTACGCACTTCCTCCCCTTAAGCTCTGGTGAGACAGATAAAATATGAATAAGAAATGTCACTTATCCCAGTCACGACTTTTTTCGGGTTGTCAAATGATTATAAATTTAGTGATCATGTGGCCACCATCTCCAATCTTAAAATGGCAATTTTGCCTATATACAAACAGACATGATTGTGTCCCTTTTAAGCAAATCAAGCTTTTCAAAAAAAAAAAACAACAGCAAAACTAATGGAATAATAGCCAATCTCAAAAACCAAAAGCAACTCCCAGTTGGCACCCTGTGCGATGCCTCTATTCGGATAACTTCTCATAGTGTGTGTTGTAGGTATTTGTTGCCTTTTCTCCGGGTTTATTTTGTTCAGTGTCCGTTCTTTTTGTCAAGTATTATGTTGATGTTTAATTATATATTCAAATTGCGCAAGTTCTTTGGCCTTATTTTTATGTGCTCTGCTGTGCTCAAGAGAAATGGCCTTCTTCATCTTCACCGTCATCATCGTCAGAGTGTGTGATGGGAGAACATCTTCATTCGCAACGTGAACGCAACGCATCATTATCACTTTGCTCCGGGACATGGATGTGTGCTTCGACAATCTATAAATACCTTAGCAGAATAATCTCGCTGTGTGCTAAGAGTGTGCCTTTCTACCGCTGCTCGCTGTTGACTGACTATCAAATGACATTGGAAAGGCAACACGAACACGACCAAGAAAAGTAGAATAAAAATCGCAAATAGAAAAGAAACCTCTCTATCAAGATTTGAAGTAGCAATGCCAATGATATACTTTATATTGACGTTGAATTTGTTTTGTTTTATTGTGCAGAGATTTGATAAACGACGACGACAAGCAATTCCTCTTGGCACACCGGACGAGTGTATTTTTTCGGTCGCATATTGATTGATGAAATGCATTCTCACGTCGTTGCAACACCGGGCAAAGAGACGGAAACAGAAATGCCGCAAAACTAAATCAAGTCAATCGACTGCAGTATTTTATTTTTATAATCAAAAATGTTAGTGACGTACAAAGGAGTTTCCTGTATTGCATAAATAATGTGGCATAGAATACTAATAGATAGAGCGGCAACGTTATGGGAAGGTGGAACTTGAAAATCGGATTGAGTAATTTCTTAATTGCTAATAAATCATTGTTTCCATGTGAAAGTGATGCAATCTGATGATAATGATCAGATGTAAGGTAAGGGTTTAAACATGCCTGCAGTACAAATCAATTCATTAGCAATTTGAATTTGAATAATTAATTAAATTTACTTCGTCTGAAATGAATTATTTGATTTAAATCAAAAAGTGTCGTTGGCGAACAAATCTGGTCGAGCCTGTTATTTGTGTTCTATTTATAAATCACCACAACTTTAGGAAGGCATTTTTTTTTTTAATTAAATTATTATACCTAAAGGGTTTGGTTATCAAACTCTTATCAAACTCGCTTTATATCGTAAAATAAGGCTAATTTTTTAAAATTAATTATATTCATTTGCCATTGCTAGCTATTAAGGAAACTAAATGTTGCTTGCTTGGGATGGTTAAACCACATACATAGGGACATTGTTTCTATTCTGTTTTGTATTCCCAACTTAGAACTGAACATCTATTGAATGAAATGTCATTTTGTAGAAACTTCTTTGATGCCTCAGTGTTTGATAGGTTTTCTACGAGCGGTGTAAATTGACATCAAGTATACTATGCGTGTGTTTTAAGTTAATGTCTAATCAAAAGCTCATTGCCTTGTCATAAATAGCTATTCAATCACATATGTTACATTCACAACGCTAAATCATATTCACATCATATTCTCTTCTCTTTTTCATTTAGTGTGTCGCAAAGCAGTGTATAGCGTGTCTAAATTCTCACTTGCGTGTCTAGTCCAAACATTTTAAACGTCTTCCAAAATGGATAGCCCCGGCGCTGTTGGAAGGCGTCGAGGCAATTCTCGAGTCAATGCAGAAGATCAAGCGCTCGATCAGATTGCAAAAGAGGTAAGTGTTCAAGTTCATATACGTGCATAAGTATGTATTTCCTTTCCATTAGGGATTCGTATATATTCATATAAATGTGCCACTTAAGTTAATCCAATAAAAACAAGACCAAGAAGCGTTTCCATACTTTATGTCCCATTAAAATCGTTTGTTGTTTGTTTTGGGGGCATACCATGTTTTCTCTTGTTGTCCTTTATGGCTCCTTATTTTGTTTGCATTCCGTCGATTTTAAGTGTCAGAATTCAATTAGCTATTACCCCGTGCACAATAAACTCAACTATTTTCTCGTCCAACCATCTCCTTTGGGTTTCACGTCCTCGTAAATATTGGAAATTCTGAAATAAATTTCGATATGAAAGTATAAACCGTTTGGCAAGTAAAAGTTATATAGATGAGGTTCCCCTCGCTTGCATATATTTGGATTAGCCTACCTATTGTAGTATGGACGACATGCATCTCGTGTGTCACGTTCCGGAAATGTTGTCGAACACGCACCTAGACAAATTACACTTAGAGGGACGGCGACATTGGAATCTTGTAAGCTAACAGTGTAGATCTTAAATTTGGGATTCCTTTGGGGGATCGGATAGTGAAAAGTCACAATTACGACGACTGTCCCCCTCGATCTTTGGAATCGAAATCTTTGCGGTGGAGAAATCAAATTTAATTTTCATTAAGTGGGTCGATCAAACGAATAGCTCTGACAGTCCCCAGAGACAACACATGTAATTAAATATAAAACAATCGTAGTGTTCTTTTTTGGCGGCTTTTTTCAAGGTAATAATTAACTTAGCAACGACTTTGAAATATGTTTGTGCTATCATTTGGGGACCATTGACTGACGGAACGTAATGAATGCTGAACCATGGGTGCAACTGAAGGGGAATCAATCAAAAAGATGCGCAGGTTGTGCTTTGTGGAATGCTTCGCTTTTTAAGTAGGGAGGATATTTTAATTTAAGGGGAGTCTTAAAAAAATTGTATTCAAAAGGAAATAAGGAATACCTATGTGGAGAATAATGAGAGTGGATGCTAATGGTAAGTCTCAACAAGTTATGCATTTTGTCAATCAGTAAAAGATTGTCATGTGCAGGAAAAGTTTCATCAGCTGTTCCTCCAAATGAGAACAAAGCGTACTCATGGCAAATGACAGGTCTTAAAATATCTCCATTTCTACTGTCAAATCCGGTAAATACGAGTATATTATTTCGAAATTTCGAAGTCACCGCCTTAGACATTCCCTTTCCCATGCTAATTCTCGTAAGAAAATAAGTTCAAAAAATCAGCTAAACACAGCGTTTGCATGTTCTGCAATGTGACAAGCGTACTTTACTGGGTTTCCTTGACAATTCAAATAGAAATGATGCCTAACACTGCAGATTCCCATGGTTCGAAAAAGAAACAAGGGGCCCGATCACGCAATCACTATCGGAGTTCAGTACACTTAAATGTTCAACACCCTGATGACTATATTATTCTTCGCAAAGGATTTTAGACTGAGTATGCGGTCTTATAATGAAATAAATTCAAGGCATCGAATGTCATCATTTCCTGCTCACCGACTAATTATCGTCACCTGCGGTTGTGTACTTTTCTATACTGATCAATCAACTTAATTTGTATGCCTGATTTAATTTTTTAAGTGTCTCTTTTAAGTTTCTGCCAAAAATGTGAAAAATAAAAAGAGCACCCAGAAGACCTGGCATCTATCAGCGATTCTGTGTTCCAGCAACACTGTCCCCTTAGCCGAATGAAGACACTTCTAAAAATAGACGTTCTCTTCTGGTGGACTTAATTTTTTGATTAACGGAATTCCTAGAGATTCTCTCTAAAACGAAGAAATACTTTCTTTTCATCCCATCCAAATGCAATTTATTTTATCCAACACGCACAAGCGGCATAAATGGCGTTTGCCAGCGTGGACTTTTTTGGGGACACCACATCAACACCAACATATGCACTCAATTGTACGCAATTAGCATTTATCAATTCGGCAGGCAGTTGTAGCACTTATATTCGCGAAAACATTTCCAAAGTGCGAGTGCAAAATTAAGATTCTCCGGGAGACAAGATGGCAGGGAAGATCGTCTCTGTAGATGTGTAGTAATGTCTTGTATTTTTGTAACTTCCGTCTAGACATGACATGACACATCGGCCGAAAATGGAAACACACTGTGGTAGTGTATAGTAGAGAAATGTGTGCGGAATTTCTGTGCGGCTCGGTGCGCTGCGCTGGACTAAAGAAGAAACGGTCCGTCCCAATCGGTTATCCGTCACAAGAAATGAGCGCGTATAAAAATAAGTATGGATTCTTTGTCACTGGAATAAATAAATCCGTCAATGAAATCGATGCACTTGAATGGGCCGAAGAGCTTGTTTTCCGTAGAAATTCAGAGTCTATGGGTGGACAGCATCATCAATTAATGTATTTAATGTTTACATCTTTACACAATTTACATCCTAAAATTTTTTATAGTAGGCTATGAGTTTCGCGGCTGGATACACTTTAAATGATCATCCCATGATGTATTACTTTGTTCAGTTACATATCACCTTCCGGATTGCCTTCGCCACGGCGTTATGGCGAACTTTGTTGACAGCCATAAGATATCTTGTACTTTTTACTGCTTAAAGGTTAAGGTCATATTTCACTCATCGTGAGTTAGGCTCCTCATATCTTTCACCCGCCACTTAAGTCGCTCGCAACTATACGACTTGGACTTTGTCATCGCATCCCATTTTCTACAACAAAACGAAATGGAAGTCCCTGATTTAAAAGTCGCTGGGGGATCTTTGGCACAGTGCTAGATACGCACATACGGATACATCTCACTTACTCCCCGAATTTATTCTAAAATTAGAAAGGTGAATCTCCTGCGTTCCTCCCTGACAGACAGCACACATAATTATTACGATTGCAATAACTTGCGTTCCTTTTCGTCATCATTATTGTCTTCTTCATGATCATCGTTTTCGTCGTCGTCGTCGACGTAGACGTCTTCGTCATCATCATCATCAGCACGATCATCATGGAACCCCTATATTTCGTGGTTTTTGCTATGGATTGCAACAACTGTTCTCTGCTTCGGATTTAGTTCTATTCGTTTCTAACAAAAAAAAAAAAAAGAATGTTAAGTACCTTAGCATTTCCTGCATGATGGCCCCACAAAATAGAACCTAGGGGGACCGTTTGTATCGATGGCGAGATATTTCTCCTCTGGAAAAAGGGTTGGGGTGTCGTCAGAAAAACAACAGCAAATCCAGAGACATGGATTATTATTTAAAGGAGGAAAAGCCAGCAGCCAAGGGGGACCAAAACACAACACAACTGTGTAACTACTATTTTTCATGCTACTACACAATTTATGAGAACTTGAAATGCATCATTTATATTATTTTGATTAATTGTGATTAGATTGTAGCTGTGTTGCAAGGAAGCTTTGCTATTTTTAAAGGAAAGCCACGGGGATACATATACAGATACAGCTATAGTAGGCATCCAATCGTGTTTTGTTCCACGTATGGGTTAAATTTTTCGCTTCCCTCGAATTTGTTGTCACGCGAACGCTTTCATTTATTTATTTATTTTTTGGGTCACATAAATTGTCGTCGATTTACGGTTGGTTCGGGAAGTGACCTATGATCCCTTTCCCCAAAGATCTGGGGGATTTATACATAGATTTGGAGTTGTTTTCAGTTCCTGTTGGGGTTAATTGACGCATAAGTTGTTATGGACAATATCCAAGTGATGCGATATTGATAATTTGTTGTTTTTTGGACTAAAGCGGGATTGCAGGACGTAGTCCGTTGGCAATTGGTAATTTCTATAACTCTGTATATTCACCAAATCAGAGACCTACTTTTTTTAATTCTGTGGATCAGTTTGAACGGTTTCCAAACCCGATAATTGAGTGCTTCGGTGTTTTCGATCTAAATACTCGCCCTAATGCCATCTCTTGTTCATGAGATGAGATCACACCGATCGATCGTTGAGAATACAAATTTCTGATCGATCTGAATTAATTACTGGTTTCTCGTCACTGTAAATTGTACCATCGATCTTTCGATTGTGTATTATGATCTTTTCGAACACATGACATTGATCTGATCGTGATCGTCATACTGATCGTGACAATAGATGCGGATATTTTAATTTAGGCTGAAACATTTGCGTTACTTTTCATGCTGTTTGCATATTGAAATGTTTTCAGAATGTGCCCCATGTATATTTTCTACTTTTGGCTTTTAATCCTGAACTCATTTTTAAAACGCCACAATCTTTGACGGGTATAAGAACCGGGTATAAGACCGTCATCCTTGTGATAACTTAAGTCTGTCTAACCCCAATCACAATAAAGACATCTGCAGACCACAACGAAAAAAAACTTTGGCTCCTTGACATTATTTATACGAACCAAAAGGCCCTGTGTAAATCTGAATCAAACTTAAATCGCTCAACAACAAATACAACGTTTCCCATTTTAGTTTGAATTGCAATTTGACTCGTGCGATCTGGGTGGACAGAAATAGCTATTCATCCGAAGCAAATTAATGAGCGTCCATGAATTTGTTTTAGATAAATATCCGAAAACGCTAATAAATCTCTTTGAATGGATATTCAAGCTATTTAGAATCGGCTTCCCCTCGGTTTGTGCTTGCATGCATCCAGGGAGAAGTGAGATGGTTCCCTCTTCAATCAGGTATATGGGGGAGCGCAGAAAAATTACTGCACTTTAATTTAAGGACACGATGTGAATCAACAGCCATAAAGAAAAAAAACATAGTAATGTGGATATGAATCTAAATTGTACTCGTTTTTAGGCGCACTCACACGCCCGTCTCATATAGCTGCAGATTAATAAATTCTAAAAATATTCCTTGGAGGGCAGAATCTCATTTAAATTAGGTGTCTTCCAGTGTGGGGATATCGAGACACTATATACACGGTGTTCGGATCGGATCGGATCGTCCGCCCTTCTGTTGTTTTATTGAAAATGTTTCCATTCGCGGTTCCCCCTCTGGGTGACGTGAGACTGTCATTTTGACACAAATTTCTGAGGGCTTCCTTCTTCCGTCAAAGAATTTTCTCGGGGGTACATGCGTGGCACGTGATTTTTGTCACAGGAACAAACAAAAGAACTGCTTCGCTCTCTTGTTTCGCCGCCGCTGCTCCGGCCGGGTGGAAGTCTGGCAGTGTCTTGGGTAGACATTTTCTTTAATCCAATTCGTCCATCTACACGTTTGATTTTTACGAGGTAACTAATGAGACGGAGACGGAAGGAAGACGCCGTCAGTATATATGGAGGAGGTTCGTTTTTGGAAATGTAGTTCATGAGAAAGCTGTCACATTGTGAAACACTTAAAGCAGGAAATTTTAAAGGTACATGAAATTTGTTTGGGCCACCAGTGAAGGCGTACATGGTATCGACGATTCTCGGGAAAGAGTAACAAAACATTGAAAGCAAGCTGGATTTCGTGTGAAATCTAAATCCAACTGGGATTAAGATGTGCTGGAGAGGGATTAGGAATGCAGCTTGTTGTGTTTGTTGACTCGGGAAAGGCGTCATTTACATGGGATAAACTTTCGTATAGGAATTGTTTTTCTTTGTGGTCGAAGACGGTTTAAACGTTTGGGGATTTTATTGTTGAAGGCTCTTACTTTTAAAGAACTACATAAACTTGAAAAGTAGGTTACTTATACGAAATCACAAAGTTTAGTATACCAATAATCGAGTTGTGTCAACTTTGTTTGTGCGTTAAATACCAAAATAAATACTTCTGCTCACCATCTGCACTTTTCAAATAAGGAAATTAACATTCAAAGAATTTACTTTAAATGGGCACATTCACAAATCTAGTCGACTTTAGTCATCTGGACTAGATGTAATTCTGAATGTAGAAACTAGATTGGTCGATTACCACTCTATAAACGTCAACTGAAAAGACTGTTCCCGTGACCTAGGACAATACAAACTAAAACAAGTCAATCAACTGTCAGACTTGCTAAACTAGAGTTTTGAATGTCCTCAGTTAAAAGTGCAGGGCTGAAAATATCACCGAGACCACTGAGATCGTTTAAACAATAGATTTATAGGTTTTTTTTCTCGTTTAAAACAAAAGCAGGTCCTAAGAAAGTGTCCAATGGATCTCTCATTCCGTTTGGCATCACTTAGCACTATTGATACTTTGATTGCATATTCTTTGCCGACGATATCTAGAGGAGGATGGTTGAGCTTGGTGCAACTGGGATAGGCAGTCTTGCCAAAGATTGCGTCATATTAACAGAAGGCACTTTTAATATTACATATGTATTTAAAAATGCGTTTATCTATGATTTGAATCGTTTTCTTCAATGACATTGCAACGAAACAGGGTTGTTGATTAGTGCAGCGTTTTGAGCAGCATTCTCGTTGCTTTGGCTAAAAAGCGCAAGTACATGCTTACCCAAACAAAAGCTCACCGAAACTCCATAAGAAGTTTAAGTACAATTTGTTTTGTAAGTTTGTATGTAATTTCCCCTCATTCTAACGATCCTAACGCACATTTTACCGACACAGTTTTGAAGAAAACTTTTCCCTACTCATGGGTGTTTCTCTTTTGACGCATACCCACGTTTCCAAATCTGCATTTCTTAAAAATGTATCATATGCAACAGCACTGAAGGGTTTTCCAAAACAACAACAACTTGTATTTGTTTGTATGCCAATCAAAACGTCTGTCCACGAGCACTCAAAAATAGTCCATTTCTATACCAACGAACGGAAGTAATATCCGCTCTATCGGAACTTTAAACATATCATCACTGTTCCCTCCTCAATTCCATTACACCGCAAAACTTGTAAACAATGTTGCTAGAACAAAGAAACATTGAATGCCTACAGGAAATACGTAACCACATCAGACGCTCCAGCGCAAGGCAGACGCGTATGTGTCCCTGTATCGCTTTGCGTGGGGTGTCCAAATTAAATATGCAATTCCTTGCAAACACCCCCATTTATCGGGCCTACACACAAACAATGATTAGTAGCTAAACACGAAATTGCAATTTCTGTCTGACATGTTGCAAACAACATCCAGCAGTGCGGCGACTGCATTGCGGTGAAAATGAAAATCGTCGACTCAAATTGCTAGGGGAATACGAAAAGGAACATCTCCCCCAATTAAGTGGCATATAGGCCGTCTCTGCTATTCGTGCTGATGTGTGCGACGCTTTCCCTGCTTTTTGTTTATTTTTATCCTCCGTGGTGTTTTGGAGGAGCGCATGATGATGAGATCTTTGGACGAACATCGCCCTTAACACGCACGCAGTCGAAAAGAGTCCATCGAGGTGTTCGGTTCAGCGAAAAGTTTGGAGAGCTTACCTTCCAAAACGCCGGTTGTGTCTAAAAAATTATTCAAACAAAGGAAACAAGTTTCAATGTGCTAATAACTGCGGCGTGCTAATGTGTCCCTGTAGCTGGAATAGTGTTAATTAAAGTCTAGATATAGTTGTGATTTTTAGTTTTGTCTTGCGACTATTTCAGTCTCAAACTTTGGATAGCTTTGTGTAAAGCAAAACAAACTGAACAGTGATGGTGCAATTAAAAGTGGACAGTAAACTAATAGGGAAGTTTGCAAAGCAATGGGGTCCCTCGCTAAGTGATTGTCTGGAAATACATGCTTCCCTAAAGACGGGTGTAGCCAACAAGGGAACCTGGAAATCCGTAAGTACTATATACCTACGAACATTTATATTATATGGCCTGGCTGGCGCTATTGATTTTTCCATCCAGAATCTTCCTTGTGCTGATGCATGTGGGGTTTGAGAAAATCGATGGATGTCTGCTGGGGCTGGGCCATGCTTCATTTATTTGCAGTTCGTTATTTGGCCGGCGCAAAGCTGCGGTAGTTCAATGGCCCGGGATGATGTATGCATAGACAGATGGCTTTGATTTCGTTTTTGGGGGAAAATTAAATCCAGGGTACTGAACAAACGATCAATATTCAGATAAATCGTTTAAAAGGTGCCTTCGCATTTCGGATATGAATGTTACGGTTGCAAGTCTTATTGTATTGACGTAGTACTAAGCTGTACCCATTGAGTTTTTGGTTTTTGTCGGGGGCTTGCGTACATTTTGGGACAAGAAAAAACCCGCAACGAAAAATATGCAATGGTGCAACATTTGCTTAGTTTGTGGTGGGAACATTTTTTATTTTTTAAATTGATTAAAAAATGAAGACCGTTCAATATTTTTAAAAGTTTGTTGCATTATTGAAAAGAAAAACGTTTCGTTTCGAATTGAATTTCATTCAAATGACTGCCTAGGGGGTTTGGCGGTAGCTGATGCTGTCAACCCGATTTTAAAATTGAAATTGAGCTTCAAACGACCTATTTTCGGTCGTTTGAAGCTCCATTTCATGAGTAGCTTGATCAATATTGTGCGATGCGGTGCCCCACAAAAAAAAAACATCAGGCGGCATTAAATCCCAATATTTCGAAAAGCTGCTCAAGCGGTTCCACTTCGTATCGCAGCGAAACAATTTTGCGTTCAAGTCACTTCTTTGAGCGCGAAAATTCTGTTCTTGCCAACATGAGACCACATTTCTGCAACGCGTTTCCAACACCTAAGCTTTGACATTTAAGCTTTTTGGTGATATACCCCTTAATGGGAACAAATCACCCCAGTTTCTCACCCACGTGTTGCGGTCCACTTTAATCAGTCCTGGCCGAATTTCAAAAACAATGGCGGATTTGCCACTCTTACCGGTTTCTCTGCTGTGGAACTATTCTCCATCCTGCTGAAGCGATGGATCTGATATATCCCGTGCTCGCCCTCAACTGGGGTAAACTGTTTTTTTTTTCCATTGGGAAGAGCGGCACTGTCTTTGATACAAAGAGATCTATTTATTCTTTCTATCTATACTTAATGTAATACAAAATCTGTATACTCTGTTTCAGAAAATATATTCGTCTAATAATTTTTGTCAGAAAATGTATAGATATGTCAAATTTGCTTATAACATGCTTCTTATCACACAAACAACTTCTCAAAATGCTGTCAATGAGCGGAACTTTTTTGTTTGTTTGTAGTTATCTTTCAAACATTCCTTTTCTCACCACACGTCATGAATAAGTACAAGTTTCTCGTCATTTTATCACAATTTTACTTAAGTCCAATTCAAGTAAATATAGTGCAAGGTCGTAACTACTCAATCACAACTGATAAAACAAGTTTTTTTTTCGTAGATTGTTTCGGTGACTTTTGTGGTAGTTTATCAACAACGAACAGAAATGTTTAAACAAATAAATAAAACGCCACAGAAGCCTTAGTTACAAAACCACTCAACGAACGCGCTCATAAAACATCTACTCCATTGTTTGGTGGGCTAAAAGAAGCCAAAAATATATCCACAAAATTCAGCAAGCAAATAATAAAAAAAAAGCATCGAAAACAAAACAACTATCGTTGGGTAGAGAGTATTGTCTGGAAGTTGCTTGTCTAACAACCAACTGCCATAACAACCTTCCACATCACACGCTGACGCTGGGACTGGGAGGTATACAATATACCTACACTCCCGGCTCTCGCAACGGCGAAACACCAAAAACTGAAAAACCCTGGTTCAGTTTCCGTTTGTGATTCATAGAAGTGAGCCGAATTTTTCGTTTTTAACAATTTTGTTTACGCACAACGCCGCGCGGTTCAAGGAGGAGTGTTTCGGACGAACGCGCTCAGTGGGATGGTTTCGCGTCTTCAATTCAAGCAAACACATTTATCGAACAAATCAACGCCATTCATTGATTTTGCTAGCGTGAAGGAATATAATTTGTTTAATTGCGGCGCAGCCTGAAAAGTAACCAACGTGGCCCTAAGTTTTTACTTTATTCGTAAGACTGACATATGGAACGGCTGTCATGTTTTTTTTGCGCTATCATCTTGTCTCGATTGCGACCGGTTGTTGTTGCTTCCTTTGCATTGTTTTTTTTTTTTTGTTAAGATCTCCTTTTGTGAATGTTGTTTGTATTTCCCTGTTTCCCTGCTACCTTCTGCAATGAACAATTCTCCTTCCAAGAAATGCAGTTAACAAGAAATCTCTTAGGAATTCAGTCGAAGACGACTAATTCTTGTAACTATTTGCAGTACATAAATGACGCAATCGACACAAAAAGGGGAAATGTTAGCAAGCATCTCAGTCTCAGGTACGAGAGTCGAGAAAAATTCAAATTCATAAGAAATATGTGCGTTATTTAAATGAAATCAGTTATATTGACTAAACTGGTTGAATGAAAAAACAGTCCCATAAATGTGACATCATTGGCAAAGCCGAGTGAATGGTCAGACTCATTCGGTGTACTGTGAGTTAAAATTTATCCAGTAAAAGTTTGTTTTTCAAGCAAACTTAACATTCCGCAATACTAATAATCATTTTTAGTATCCAGGCTACATTTTTCGAACTCACAATGACATAATTTTGCATACAAAATTGCATATTGCGACCTAAAAAATATTTAGTGTGAATGTTAAAATGACTAAAGCAAAATAGAAAAGACGAATCCCAATTTTCCAATGTTTTTTTCTTTATAAACTTGTTCGTTGTTGGTAAAAATAACATTTCTTGGTCACCATTGTTAATTTGCCGATCGCACAAAGGCGAAATTTGCGAAAGTCTATTGTGACCTTCAAAAAGTAACAAATTCTGACAGTCTTCGCAGTCAAACTAAAGTTGTCCAGTGTTATGGACCTAAATGGACTTAATAGCAACAGAATACCTTCCTGATTTTGACAGATAAATTTGATGTGATGCAATTTTTGAGAAATTAACTCTCACCGTTTTTTGTCAGTGCTGTTGTGGGGTCGGTTATTCATTTTTCGTTTTGCAAATTTATGTTGAGTATCTTAACATAAACTTTGGGAGACATTTTTGTGACCTTTTTTGACAAATTGAACACATTGTCTAGTATAATTATTTTGTTTTTAAACCTGTATTTTGTGTATTATTATATGTAGAATTTTGGAAAACGTAATGTACAGAAAATTGTCGCATTTAAAGATACAACATAATGATATTTAGGATAGGAGATGTCAAAAAAAAGTAGATCTAGATCTTTAAATATATGCTCCCGGTCAACTGCAATTCAATCATTTTTAGACGTCAATAATATCCCTGCTAAGTAAAACGTCAAAGAAAATATACTGTCAATTAATCTGTTTGCCAATTTGTCACAAATTATTTACCATATCGGTGTCAGAATTACCTGAATATTTCTACTTAACGCAATTGACACTCGACTTTTCGGCTATTGGCAAATTTGCTAGATTTTTTCTTTTCAATAAATTTCACTCCTATTGACAGAAGGAAATCGAATTTACTTGAATTTAAAGGTTATATCGCATCGCGAAGTGTTAATTAACAAATATTCACCTGATTCCACTGTGTTTTTATACAGTTAGATAAGTATTCCAATGGTAATTATATGTCTACTACTACTATGCATATTTTGTACTATGTAACACATTAAAAAAAATTGTGAGTCATAGTACGCCAGCTGCCATTCGAGTAAATGTCCGTGCAACTTTGGATGAACAACGCTACAAGAATAAATAATCGAAATAATTCTTCGGAGTATGTTATCATTAAATAAAACTTCCTGATGTGTGGGCAGGTAGTGAAACAATCAAGAATTTTTTTGTTTGACCATAAAAAAACGAATGGGTGAGACTATTTTTTACCGAATATTTGTACTCACTTGTTATTGCATCATGGGATGAGTGTTTTTATTCGTGTTTCCAACATCGATTTAAGCGAAGATGTTAAAGAAACTTAAAAAAAATAATCTTCGAAATTCGACATATTTGCGCCCTATAAGACAGACAGGCGCTGCGGCTTATTGGTTAGTGTGTTGGACTACTAAGCGAGGGGTCCCAGGTTCGATTGCGTTAATCCCATCTTAAGGTTTTTTTTTCACTACACCACCTTTCGCGATTGTCATGAAAGAGCTTCTCAATCACCTGTTCGGCCTCAGCATAAAATTGTAGATCCCTTCCATTCGTCACAAAAATGAAGAAGTCTCACGAAACGAAATGTTGTGAGAAGCTAGGATAGGTCCTACGGACCTGCTGCGCCAACTATAAGAATCTAACAATAAAAAGACAGACGACCGATGCACATAACCGATAACCGATATCGGCACGCTTGACAGTTGAAACAACAACATCATCTTTTTTAAAATTACTTTGTATACACGAAAATCTATCTTCGGAACTCGCTTTCCGGAGACAGATTATATCCAAACGACTATAGCAAAAATTTGAAGAGCAGAGGGTATACCTATCTGCACGCAATGAGTGAAGCGTTAAACGTTCTTTTTTGTGCGAGAGAATTGTGTAGATAAAAGCTGCCTCATTTAGGGGACTTGATTATGAAAGAAGTTACCATAAATGGACAGCCTTTTACCACGCTAAGGGTGGCTATGACCTTGTCCGTTGCTAGAGATATTTGACTTTTTTAAATTTTGCCCAATGTTCTCTTGCGATTTTTGCAACTGCCCTAAGCTAGCCTTTCATTCTTTCATTCCTGCTTTCAGCTTTGTGATATGATCTATAGCATTAAATGTACTCTTGCGTAATCTATGGTTGTTGCGCCACTCGACTCAACGCTCAAAACGAGCCATTAACATATGTTGCCACACACCGTTCAATATCCATTGAACCTTAATTCTCAAACGAACGACATCCCACGCGGTTTAACATTGAACGTAGGTATACGACGACGCAGAGTTTTTTTTTTAAATTAAACCAACTGACTTTTCTTGTGTGACTTATCGAAACGTATTTTTCATGTGGAGTAGTAACAGCGTGACTACATCTTCATGTTATAAAGGGTGATTTTTTAAGAGGTTTAGAACTTTTTTTAAAAAAAAAACACAAAAAATTCGAAAAAATGAATGAAATATTTATTTGAATCGATAGTTTGAACCTTGCAATTTAATGTTTAAAGATAATTTCATGCAAATGTTGACCGCGGCTGCGTCTCAGGTAGCCCATCCGCTGAGTCCAATTTTGGCATACTCTTTCACACATATCGGCCGGTATCTCACGAATGAATGCATGGATGTTGGCTTCCAGTGCGTCAATCGAAGCGGGCTTGTCCCTATACACATTAGCCTTGGCATACCCCCACAAAAAATAATCTAATGGTGTCAAATCGTACGATCTAGGCGGCCAATTGACCGGCCCGAAACGTGAAATTAACTGTTCACCAAACTCGCCTCGCAATTGCGCCATTGTTTCGGTCGGCTGGCTTTAGTTCTTGCACCAGCTGTATCTTAAAAGGCTTTACGCCCAAATCCTTCCGCAAAATTTTCCACGTAGTGCTGTAACAAAGGCCTAACTGCTGGGAACGGCGCCGAATCGACATTTCGCGGTCTTCTGTCACACTAGCTGATACGGCCGCAATATTTTCTTCACTACGCACAGTACGTAAACGTGTTGGTGGTTTAATGTCCAACAAAGTAAATTTGGTGCGAAATTTGGTCACAATCTTCCGAATAGACTGCTCAGAAGGTCGAGAATGCCGATCATAAAATGGAAGCAGCGCGCGATGAACATTTCGAACCGAGCACGAATTTTGATAGTAAAATTCAATAATTTGCAAGCGTTGTTCATTTGTAAGACGATCCATGGTTAAATTGCAAACCAAACTGAAGCTGTTTGACAGTGACACAAGGTACTAAACACACGTCAGCTGTCAAAACTGGTGTTGCCAAAACCAAACCAGCTAAAAAATCACCCTTTAGATGATTTTCGCATGAAATCTTTGCAGATATAGCAAGTGTTACACCAGCATTTCCGAAATAAACGTGCGTCATTCGTATACGTTTTCAATCAAGTGTAAATGATTTGCTTGCAGATGACTGCGCACTTTTTAATTATTCACCCATCCAGAATGTGAGCTACACCTGTTTATTTATTATACATGTCGAAAGGTGCAGTTGGTTATCGAACCGCCATGCCACTCATACTGCTATTGATTAGGTTGATTTCGGAAAACAAACAAAAAAGAATTCATTTCATAAGCTAAATACCCGTTCAAGTGTAAAAATGATGAGTTTATGGGTTGTTTTATTTTTATTTTCATTTTCTTCCCCTTTCACCACTGTTATTAATTGTATTTGTGTATACCAGCTTTAAAGCCTTAACGAGGTGATAATTGATAAGATAAAATACCACAGCAATCTTTGTGCAATTATTAACTTAACTGACAACAAAGATATTGAAGACTTAACAGTATGCTGGCTAAAATAAAGATCATTGACGGTTCGCGTATCTGCCGTGAGTTATAAAACTTTAATTACAACAATTTGCGTTCAGAAAGCGTTCGCAATTTGATTCAGATATAATGTACATACATACAGTCATGTATTTGAATCTTTTGAATTGAAGGCCACGCCTTGGTTTTCGCAACCCATTAGCAAGGTGTGCTGGCGGTGCTAAAGCTCATGACTTTGAGTGCGGCGAGGCGACCTTTGCCACGCATTTGAATTGAAAAAAAAAAAAAAAAAAAAAAACAACCTTAAAATCCAAATGCGAAGCGTAGATATATTTATTTACTTCAGATTTTTGTTTTGTTTTATTTGTCTACCAGCGGAAAAGTGACTCACTGTCAGAGCTTTATTTATGACTTCTGAGGTACACTCGTTGCGGTATTTGTTTTGCGAATGCTTGCTCGTATATCGAATGATTGGGAGCTATATATGACTTGGTATTTGAAATACTATGCATACAATGCCGGTTTGGTATCAAAGAAAAATAAAGATAAGTGTTTGCTTTGCTGCAACTTACGGCTCAAATTGAAGCACGTACCAATATTTTTCAAATATGAGGAGAGTGATGAAGTTGATGCAACTTCAAAGGTGTTCGATCATCGGAAGAAATAGTTTTCTAATTTATTCAAGAACTTTCCAGAATTGTCCCAGCTTTTATTATAAACTTCTTACGTTTGCCTTAGCTATAGATGCTGGAACATACCATAATTCTATCAGTACAGTTGCTCAGCTTGACATCACGCAATTGAAGCCAATTCCTATTTTTTGTATGTTACTTTTTGAATATTACGAACCAATTCCAAAACGAGGCAAGTTGTTCTATAAAGTACGTAACGTGCGGTCTAACAAAAGTACCTTCAAATCACTTCACTTTTCACAATATGTGATATATGAAAATAATATTGCTTTTTTTTATTGAAAAATGGTATACAATGTTTTTTCTTAAATATATTTTACATAAATTGTATCTGTTTTCTTGGATTCATACTCGTAGTATGCATCGGTGTCTCGACTGACCTCAGTGTGTTCAAGTCCGTGTGTTGATATCCAATAAATCAATAGCAACCATTTGGAGTAACATTCTACGTCATATACCCCAATCTGTCAATTGCTCCGACGTTTTATTTAAACGTATGTACACGTTCAGGCTGTATTGACTTAAGCGCTTTGATCAACTGAACAGACTCATTGCAAACAACACTGTACATTCAGCAATCTTTAAAACAGAAATTCCTACGGTTTAATTGATTGGGTACATTTAAGTCTCTATAGTTTACTAAGCTGACAGTCTCAACAACAAAAGCATTAGGTAACATGACCTGTGGCATTTTTCTAGTGCGGGGGCTACAATTTCATGTTCTAATTGATCCAAGCTCTATAGTACAATTGATTGTGTGTATTTTTAACCCGTGACAGATTAAGAGTTTGACGTCTATGGAGGGGTACCAGACGAATCTAGTGAAGAATTTCGAGACTAAGTACTAAATTGACAGTTCGTATATGTGGCTGACGTAAGAAAACTGACGTTACCGATGAATCTAGTTTTGGCGTTCAGGCTATATCACGTCCAGATTAAACAAGACTTAGGATAACTAGATTTTTGAATGTGCCCAATACTTGACTGATGAAATATACAACAGTGTGAGTGATTAAATATACTTAAACATCAAAAATAGTCAACATTCAAAATTGCATGCATTGTGGTTTAAATATCGCTTTTGTAACTTCACGTTAAGTAAACGCAGTGTCAAAAGTAACATTCTAATCAGATGTCATTGAATAAGTTTAAAAAGCCTTATGTTTTCATATCCAAAAGAAAACTCTTAAGTTTGATCTAGAATGCGACAGTCACGTTACCAATAGTGTGAGCCAACCTCAACACAATTGCTTTATGTACATACTCGTATGTAGTTGCATTTGAGTGTTTGACATCTGTAGTGAAAATGCGTCAATTTATATGACGAGTACGTGGAAGCATTTTCTATGTTATCCTTATCAGCATTCATCGTTTATTCCATCAATTGATTAAACCTACTTAACTATTTCAATCCGAGCAAATGTACATTGCAACATACTTATGTATTTCTGATTGGTATGTCGATTTGGGTTCGTCACAAGCAATATATGCAAATTGTACCATTCACTCTGACATGCCGATAGTTTGTAGAAATGTTAATGTCCAATTCCAACTGTGATGTAAATATCACTGCGAATTTGCACGTTTGATTTGTTTATTATTATAGCATTCCATTGGTAACTAGACGTCAAAGTCCAAATGCACTAAAAATAGATCAAGCGCTGTCCGGTTGTCGATTGAACGCGGCCATTGTAACAGACGACGTTCATTGGATTGGATGCAACGGATTTGGAACTCAATTTCATATAATCAAACACATTCAAGACACATTTATATCGTTAGTTCATGATCAAGGAATTAAAAAAAAACAGCATTAAGTTGGTATCCCGCAGCAAACAATTGTGAATGGGTGTGTCCAGGCGAATATAAATCATGGTGGTACGATTTTGAATTGTGTGAATTGTTGTTCATAGCTTAAAGATTTTATGGCCCACTGTTTGTATTTCGGGGAAATTATCGAAACTTGGTAGTCGGTGTTGACATGATAGCCATTGTTTATTGGAAGGGCCGGTTATTCCGACCTCAACCGGATATCAAGCAGACTTTTTGTTGTTTATCAATGCATAATCTACTGCTGCAACTATTACAATCCATACACAATCCCACGGCCTTTCTTCAGTACAGTTCCACGTAAATTGTCGCACACTGTGAGAATCCCAATAACACCACTTGAGTGATTTTCCCCTCGACCGACTCGGGCAATATGCAAATGCGTCGGTTTCGTGTCGAATCCACTTACAGAGAACTAGTCTAGATTAGGGAATTTAAAGTTATTAGCGTTAAAGTGATGAACTTGCTCTACACGCAGTTGAACCCTGAGCATAAAGAGAGTCGATGCAGTATCCAACATTTTCCTAGAGGCCTGATTATGATCAAAACAAATAGAGTATGAAGCTCCCGTCCATCTCACGTCTTTTGTTACATCTACATGCATTAGTTATTGTCTTTCATCCCAAGGGTGTATCAAAAGTGCAGCTACCTTATCGAAACTCCCCTCCCCCGCACAAGAAACCTCACACCTTTGTAGTGCAAGGCAAACAGGCTGCCGTCTTGACTCTTTGAACATCTCTGAGTTTATCTGAGGGCATAATATCTTCTTGCTCCGTCCAAGGATAATGTGCACTATATACTAGTAGCTAAGCCACCTCCGCTTCCTCAACAACAAAAGATTAGGTAACATGACCTGCGGCATTTGCCTAGTACGGGGCTACAATTTCATGTTCCAATTGATCCAAGCTCTATGGCACAATTGACTGTGTGTATTTTTAACCCGTGACAACGTCAACAGATACAATTAATTGCATTAAGCTTTAGCCGGTCTATGCCTTATCAGCGTATAGCACCTCTGTCCATATCGCCAGATAAGATAGTCAAGTCCGCTGTGAAGCTCCCTCTGCAAAATAATCTTCGCCACATATTTTTATTTTTGTCTTTGTTTGTATTTTACTTTTTATTTTGGAAGGGGCATAACAAAACCACTTGGTCGTCGTCGTCGTAAGTCGCAGCTTAAGCTTGTCGTCGACGTTGTTACGTTAGTCAGTCGCCGACAGCGAAAGAGATCGCGCAAAATCAAATGAATGGCAACGCGTAAGATACACAAATTCCAGTTGACTCTTAGATACACACACACATCCACATACACTTATGTTTGTTTCGCGTATCCGAATGGGTTTTGAGAAGAAAATATAGATATTCAAACGAGTGAGTTACGAGTACTATACAGCGTGACAATGTCGGAAGTGTTGAAACAATCCAATGGATTGATCTATGATCAACGCAACACGCAGGAGGAGAATAACAATTTGAAAAAGTCACCGGACTACGATGAGGTCGGCGAGGAGTTCGATTTCAGTGATAGTGAACTAAATGCGTTAAACGGTGACGACAGCGTTGATAAAGTGAATTCTAGTGACGTGGTAGTGTGTGATACAGTGAATAATGGGGTCGTCACAAAGCCCGCAAATCTAAGCCTCGATCATGCGAAGGAAGTCCAAGTCGATGGATATTGTCCAATGACACCGCGAAAAATTGTCGACTGTGGTGAGAACGGCTCGCATGGATATAACAGCGATGCAACCAACGACGATGTGGCAGAGGAAGATGACGAGCTGATTGTACAATTTTTAGGACAAGCCAATCCAATTGTACGTAATTTACATTTTTAGTAAGCAAATGAATTTAGATTATGTATGGATGTGGTTGACATTGTTTATTTATGATGTCATAGGCCCCCTATTCATTGGAGATGTGTTAATTGAAAGGAAAATTTCCCTAATGGAAGGTGCACGCTTCCTGAGAATGAACGTATTATAGATGTCGTTTGTTTGTGCTGATTTTGTTTGCCTTTTTGTCGTGCCGATGGCAAATTTTCTTTCTTACACTGGTGCTAATTATGGTGGTATTTCCGTTGGTCGTGGAGTGTCGCTATTTGCGGTGTTAGCGCCAAAAGGAATATCTAAACAAAAAATTAAATAATTGCCTAAAGAGGAGATAAACTTCACTAAACCAGTTAGTTAGCTGCCACCAAGATCGCTGTAAGTGCACTGATGTCATCAATCATTAGTTTTGACGCAACCTGAGCTGTGAGGTGAATTATACGTACATGCAATTTTAATGGCAATCTGTTGTTAGTTTCGTGCATAGAGTCGTTCCTTGACCTTAATGTTCACTAAAGGCCTTGTTTGGACAAATACATATAATTATAGATATATGAGTAACATTTTCGTTGATTTTTATTTGTTTATTTTATTCCCTCATCGAACGTAAAATAATGGTGGACATTGTATTCTAAAGTTCTGATAACGTTTATCGGTTGAAAAATATTAGAAAAGTTGGCTTATCTTTTGTGTAGAAAAATAAATATGTGCATCAACCGATGCTTTCGGTAGTCACGATGTGCCGGCTTTCGCATTTGTATTACCTGCACCGATGAGTCGATAAAAGACTGGTAATAGGTGATTTAAAAAAAATCTCTGAATGTCGAGGAAAACTGGGGTCATAACTGCACGAAAATATAATAAATACAAAGTCCAACTTTCGGTTCAAGCTCAAAAATACTGCTCGCGCTGTGCACCCTTACGTGATACACGAAGTTTCACCTAGCCCTTCAGCTCTTTATTTACGTAGAATGAACATTTTTTATAAATAGTTCAAATGTGATTGTTGGTAAAATATAATCCGCTTTTAAAGACATTATTTCATTTTTACCATTTTAAACATTCGGATCTTGGTTGCCACTTGTATTTTGCAATTCGAATTAAATAAAATCGAATAAGCCTAATGTACAACGTTTTTAGAAAGTTAGTCTGAAAGACTGTACAGGGATTCGAAACTAAAAAGCCATAAAAGTTAAGCAGGCTTTTTGTATGAAGCTAAATAACTAAGGTCACTTATTTTCATTTTTGACTTTTAGTTGTTCGTGGTGTAGTAGGTAGCATGTTTGCTTCTGATCAATTTTTACAGTCCTGGCAGCCATGTTTAACTTGCTTATATCGAGAATATTAAGCGTCATTTTTGACCACTTTTTTTTGTATAATTCTATGGTCACAAGGCAAAACCACTTAAGTCGACTTAAGACGAAATTGAGTTTTTGATGCCATTAGACTCAGCGTACCCAAATCTATTTTGTAAATTTTTTTCAGCTTTATATCTTTCAAAAAGTGGCCACAATTTAAAAAAAAAAACAACAGCTTAAATCACTGAAGTCAATTGAGTAAAAAAACTTTAAACTGCTCTCCTGAAAAATGAGTAAAACAGACTTAAGAGGTTTTGCCTTGTGACCACAGAATTCACTAGCGCTCAATGAGTTTTTGTGTCCTTTAAAATTATTCACAGCACTTGGGTCGATCTTTGTAATTTATAAGTAGGCCATAGAAAGTGTAATGAATGTCGATAGCCCTCTTAACCTGCGATTACTTTCTTGTGTCATATCTTCGTATTTTTTAGTTCGATTAGTACTGTCTTCTGTTTTACATATAAGCTATTATTCTGTTTCTTCGTTTACTTTGTTTTTGTCTTAAAAGCTGACATTGCCACTGTAGTTTTCTGCTGTTATCAAATTAATCAATTTAGAACTACTTAACCTATTCATACTTAATTGCGGTTCTCCGTGTTCTGACTTGCAAATTAAAACGTTCTCCTTCGCTTCACCGGTTATCAAAAGTGCTTTGCGCGCAATTGATAATTAATTTGCTGGCCCTGCTACTCACGAATGAGTCATTGCCTTAAAAATAACCCATTACCGCTATACACCACAATGAAAATCAACAAAAGTCCCATCAAATTTTCAATTTATTCCAAATTCCGTCAACGTATTTTGCTCAGCAGCTGACAACAAATCGAAGCAATATTTAAGTTTGAAGACTGCATTCGAACCCGATCGGTGATAATAGCAGTCTGTTGACGTTTTTATTTGATTTTATTCGTTCCCAGGGAAGGAGAATCCACTACTTCCCTCTCTCTTTCGCTGGCTATACTAAAAAAAGAAACTCGTTTTCTCCAAATGTACGCATCCAGCACTGAGCTTTTCTTCTATGGCCTGAATCGATTTATTATTCCTCGAGCATACATATATAGATGACACAAAATGTTGCATTCAGTTTTAGATCTGCTAACGATGATGGTTATGCGACAATTATGGCAACAAATACATCATGCTGGTTTTAATTGGTGTTTTTTTTTGTGCACTCATTCGAAAAGTTGTTCAACTTGAACTTGACAGTGTCTGGTGTTAATTAAAAACGACAAACGTGATTATGACAAAACAATTAACATTTAATAAGACACACACACACACACATTTCGTTATAAATGTGTTGTTTGTGCTAATAACAAAAACAAACAAACAGCCGAAACATGTGTTTAAATCGTAAAAAAAATTAAGCAATGCCAGGCGGGCATATGCAAACATTTAAGGAAAATTAAAAGGACACAGTGGACTACGTTTAATTTGTAATCGGCCAAAAATAGCCAATATTGCTTGATGGTTAAATATGTTTGATATCGAACTTCAATTTTTAGAAATGTAAAATTTGGGAGAGCCAGGTTCAAGTGTTGTTAGAAAACTAAGTTTTTGTGTCATTGCACAATACCTACTCTAATATTTCGTAACAATTTTTTTTTTACCTTTTTTTTTGCGCCACAGTTTGCGGCCTTATTGTGCATTTTGCGAGAACCGTGTCTGTCTGTAATTCAATACGCATGCCATATTATTGTTGTCGTTAATTTTTAACAAGCAAGCATTAGAGTAGCCATTAAATTGTTGGCGTGCGGCGGCATTGACTGTTCCATGGCAGGTATTTTCCGCTTTGTTTCACCCTAATTGTCTAATTAATACCTCGATGAGAGAGTGGGTGTCTTGGTTTGTGTTGAAAAACAATTCTTTTTGTATAAATAGAACATGCTTCTGTCTCTACTGTGATGACAGACAAATACAGCCTCGAATAAACGCTCCAAAACAAATAGATACGTATGCAACATGAATTTTTTAAAACCACTACAAACCTTCGCCTTTTGCACTTGTGTGAGATTGTAGTCGAACTTGTAATTGAACTACTGCTAAAGTCCTTTGTTTCAACCGAAAATTCAAATATCTATTATGTATTTGCATCACAGTTACCCTGTTATACCTAATTTTAGGTACTTTTTAGGGTCATTTGCGAGCTTTTGCAAAATGTCGAAGAGTCTTCGTAAATTGCCTCTGGCTTAAAAATGTATAGCTTTCCTTTTCTCAGCAAATATAGCTTAAACAGCGATTACTTGCCGACTTAACCGTTTTGTTTCTTTGCAGGCTGAGGCGAGGCTGGCAGCAAGACGGCAGGCTCGTGCAGAAGCGCGAGAAATTCGCATGCGCGAATTGGAACGCCAACAAAAAGAACAAGAACAAAATGCCGATCGGGTATTCGATATGCAAACAGCTGCAGGTATTGATCCACTGGCTAGGTCGCGGCTTACTGCGGCCAGCGTTACGGGCGTGGTCAATTCCGTACGTGCTAGTTCGATGTCATCCCGCCGGAGCAGTGAAGATTCCCTGGAGGAGGAAGGGCGCAGCTTACGTGATATAAGGCATGAACTCAAGGTAAGTTGTACTGCCAGTTCTATCGCAGAGAATAACTTTTCTATTTTTTGTAGGATGTCGAGGAACGCTTTCGCAAGGCGATGATAGCCAATGCACAGCTGGATAACGAACGAGCCTCGCAATCCTATCAAATTCAATTGCTCAAGGATAAACTTGAGGAAATGGAAGAATCTTTTGCCCAGCTGCAGCGTGAATTCAAAGAAAAGTCACGCGAATGCAATGCTCTCAAGCGTAACCTTGACAAATTGACAGAAGAGTTGAAGCTTGTCCATGGTCAGCTAAATGAACGGGATGCGCTTATAGCTGAACAGGGTTTGGTTATTTTAGCGGTAGAAAATGAGGATGGCTCAGATGCCAAACGTGCTCTAGTCACTATAGAGAATGCACAACTTTTAGGTTCGGTACAAGGTTCTCTGGGTAAGTTTCGTCTACCGTATTGTTATTTCCATTATTTTATTGTTACTTCTCGGCAGATGTTCGACTCAAAAAGTTCAGCGAAGAGAAACAACAACTGCAGGCCGAAGTAGCAAATCTACAGGACCAATTAGAAAATGTTAAGACACAGGGCCGAGGTCGGGGCAATTCGATGAATGGCCCACTAGGATCAGATGATGACTATGAAGCTCAAAGTAAGTATAGATTATCCAGCGGGCGTATGTGCGGATTGAATTCAGTAGTTAATTCCATTATAGGAGAAGCCAACAAAATTATCTCCGACTACAAATACAAACTGCAGAAGGCCGAACAAGAAATCGCTAGTCTACAAGCCAGCTTAGCTAGATCAGAAACACAAGTTATACGATATAAGAGTACAGCGGAAGCCGCAGAGAAAGCCGAGGCGGAACTGAAAATCGAAAGGAGAAAGCTTCAACGAGAGGTAGGTCCTTAGATCCAAACGTCAGCATAGACTTTACTAAAACCTTTTAATGCAAACGCTTCTTTCTTTTTCTCTTACTTAATTACAATTTCCAGGAATTGGTGATTCATTTCTGGGATGAGTGCCATTGCCAATGAGTGCGTCTCTCTCTGGTGTTGGTATTCGAGTGTTGCTTTTGTTTTTTTTTTAGTTTTATATTTATTTTTGTTGGTTCGAATGGAAATATTTTGAAAAGCCCTATTCCCAATATTGTCATAACAGTCTTGTGTTATTCTAACGTGTGGCGTGAAGTTTGAAGAACAAATTTAATTCTTCTGGAATCGACTGAAATCTTTTAATGTGAACTTTTTGTTTGAACATAATCAAAAATGGTTCGTCAGCAATTAACAATTATTTATATTCATAACATGAGTAGTGTTCCAAAGTCTGCATTAATCAGATATTTACTCTTGGTCTAAATTGGTCAACAACATTTTTAGTGAGTTCTTTGGTTCCACAATGAAAGAACACATGCCTTCTCTTCGCTTATAATATGAACTTTCATTTTATGTAGAGAACCGGTGAGAGCAGTTCTAGGTCTGGGAATGGGTTAAGGAAGACTTTGAAATATGCTGGATCATATTGTCTAAAGTGCTTAAATTCAGTGGGTTTTGATTGCTTTCATGGTTCTTGTTAAACAAGTTCAGTATAGTCGTCGTATTGTCTTAGAACATATAACAAAACTGCATTTATTAATTGTTTTATTTGTACAAAACACAAACGCGTGGTTGTGAAAACCTACACATAGGGACCTATGTGGGCATACTGAATTATTATTATTTTATTTATTTATTTACTACCCGTTAAACTAATTGAATCTAGTTGATTTTCTATTTTATACGCACGAGATTTTATCGCCAAACTTACATAAAAATGTTTGTAGGTTCTAATATTGTGGCCAAAAGTAAACGAATTTCTTAACTTATTTTCGATCAAAGGACTTCCTCATTATAATGATAAGTTTTTAACTATTATGCATATTATGGCTGCACCTTAAGTTTTGCAAGCAGCCATAACCCCCATCGGTTATTTGAAATAAAAATAAATTAATTTTCTTTTTGTAATCGAAACCGTCCGAAACACTCTTCATAATCAGAAAGGAAAACAGTGTAGTTTTTTTTGCAGAGCTCAATTTGTACACATTCTGGTTCTTTAATACAATCGCTTGCACAGTTGTGAAATATTAATATTGTGCGTGCGTTTTTGAATCCGATTAAATACATTTTACAGAATCCATTAACTATTTTTCGCATATTCACTTCATTTTCCTGAAATTGTTCCCTATTTTAGCCGGCCGTGTTAATTAAACTTACATTCTTTTATTTTTTTTTTTACTTTTCCAGAATCGAGAGGCAACGGAGCGATTAGAAGAACTAGAAACATCTAATAATCACCTTTTGAAACGACTGGACAAATTAAAGAATGCAAAGAGTGCGCTCCTTAAAGAACTTTGACCGACCACGAATTTTAGTCCGATTAAATCCGAGCGAACAGCATTACAGCAAAGGCCGAATAAAAATCCATAAGAAAAACAACTTATAAACAAAATCCCTATGCAGCATTTGACTGTGATGAGAATGATGAAGGTGAATGATGAAGGTGAATGAGCGTATCTATCCTTAGTGCACTTTCACAATTTATCCCCGCGATCCTAATGTATGCACCATTTAATCCTCATGCTCTTAAAGTGTAAATAATACAAAATTCCTACCCTTCATTGCTAGTAATTTGCATGAATTAGAAAACAAAAAATAAAACAAAAAAAAGGTGTGCTAACTTTTTAGTACAACTTTGCACCAAAATCGATGTAGTAGTCTTGCCAGATACAAAAGCACAGTTCATGCAACTGTAGTCTGTATCTAGACCCTTCGCAGAGCTGAGAGAAACAAGAAGAGAACATTTTTTGTAACACATTTTTGGCTATTTTTATACACAAACAAAATTTAACATTGTAAATGCCAGACTTTTAGCCTTAAGATCATTGTGTACTAAAATTTAGTATATACATATATCGAAAATAAAAGCAATTATTGTTTTCACATTTTAATCTGTTTGAGACAATTTCTCTTCTTTTTTTTTTGTTGCACAGTGCAAGTATGTTTAAGTTTATTTATTTTTTGGTAATGTTCATGATCTTAACATCAAAATTTCGTACTAAAATTTGAGTACACCTCAGGTGGATATAATTGGCTATGGATCTGCTTTTGTTACCATGTCATTTGTGCAGATATTGTTTTTTTTTTTTAAATTACCTATCCTCCCCTTAGACGCCCAAAATAACGATAAATAACGAATTGCGGAAGAGTAGCACATTTGGTTAGAACAAAAATATATAAAAACAAATTACCCGCATTTCGTTTACATTTCTAAACTTTGCACCTATACTGCTGCTTAATCTTAAGCTTAAATAAATTAATTTAAAGTACATCAATTTTACACACAAAATATATAATTTACTAATAACAAAATATTATAGAACAAATTCAAATTTTATTAGCCAAGCGAAATAATAATTAATAAAGAAGCAAATGTTTTATTTAATAGAAAATGCAAAGAAAACAATTTAAATAATTAAATAAACAAAAAACAACCAAGCGTAGGACAACAAAAGTTAATTTTAATCGAGATACACTGACAACACTAATATATACAACAAAAAATATGACATAAATTTAAATAGTTTTATAAATGAAAACAACAAAAAGTAAAATTAATAAATAAAAAAATCTGATTTTGATAATTTACTTACTAGCCCATTATTTTCTAATGTTTTATTTTTTTTAATATATTATATAATATTTACTATTATTATTTATTTATACAAATATATATTATATAAAATTGTATTGTATAACGACATGCAAACAGCAAGTAAACGTTGAGAGGACAGGAGAAATATATAATGCATTTTTTAAATTTAACGTGTTGTATTTTTGATTATAATTTTTGGCAAGGCCTTGAAAAAAAGTAAGGCTTTAGACACTTGTTTTAGATGGTGACAGAAACTTGCTTCGCTTTTGATGCCGTTACAGTTCGGGCGGACTGCGCTTTGCCTTTCTGACTTTGCCTATGTTGGCTCAGTGCTTAGTGTGCTGCAATACTGAGCTAGGGGATCAACAAAACAAATTAGAGATTCAAAAGGCTTTCTCCACAGTGCCGTCGCTCGTGGAAGTCTGACAAACATCCGAGAGTATAAACTGCCTTGGAAAAGCTTCTCAAATAAGTCTGCAAACAATTACAGGTCCTTTTCATACGTGCCAAAAATTATAACTCACACAAAACGAATGGTTGTTAGAAGGTAGGCCTACGGTACCTTACGTATATGAACCTGCTGTGCCAATATTTATTTTTGTTTCATGCGGAGATGGGCGACAAATTACTTAGTTATATCTAAGGGAGTGAATTTTAATTTTTCGGAGTACCTGCATTATACAAGGTGGGCCAAAAGAGATCACCCTATTGGAAGCTCTTATTTTTGCAAATGGCCGCCAATGTCAAATCTGTTTTGACATTTGTGGACTAGACAGATGTAGAATACAAGTGAACAAGCCATGGAGCGATACACTCCCAAGAACGTGGAATAATTGTGTCTATTTTTTTGCGTAACAATTCGTCTGTAGTGTTGGCGCAGCGCGAATTCCGTCGCCGATTCCACGGCCGTCCGACACCGACTTAAACGACAACACTGCGCCGTTTGGTCACCAACCTTGAAGAGTATGGGACCGCACGAGACGTTGCCAGGAGTGGCCGGCCCCGGAGCGGCACAACGGGGCCGAGAATATCGCCGCTGTTGACGAGGATGTCGAGCTGTCGCCGGAAATATCGACCAGACGCCGTGCCTCGCAATTAGCCATCAGCTGGCCGTCCCTAAGGCGAATTTTGGTCAAAGACTTGCGCATGTTCCCGTACAAAGTCCAGTCCGTGCATCAGCTGCTGCCTGTCGACCACCAAACGCGTGTAACCTACGCCCAAGCCATCCTCAATGTCGAGGACGAAGTGGACGATCAAAATCATAATGAGCGATGAGGCTCATTTCCATTTCAGCGGGTACGTGAACAAGCAAAACATCACTTCTGGGGCACCGTAAATCCACGAGTAATGCACGAGGAGCCATTACACCCGCTCAAAGTTACTGTATGGTGCGCTGTTCACGCTGGAGGATTCACCGGGCCATTTTTTTTTTTCGAGAACGCTGCTGCCGAACGACAACAGTGGACGGTGCACGCTATAGGGCCATGTTAACCGAGTTTTTTCTGCCGCAATTGGACGAATTAGGACTGGAGGACATGTGGTACCAATAGGACGGAGCTACGGCACACACTGCGTGAGCCACAACCGATATTCTGAAGGCGGCGTTCCCGGGTCGCCTCATCTCTCGTTTTGGCGATTTGCACTGGCCCGCAAGATCGCCCGAATTAACCGTTTAAGACTTTTTTTGTAGGGTTTTTGAAGTCCCGTGTTTACGTGAACAAGCCCGAGACCCTAGTAGCCCTCAAGGACAAAATTCGAGACGAGTGCGAGAATCTGTCGCCCGAAGTTCTCGCCGAAGTGATGAAAGATGCCATAAAACGAGCCCGTATGGCAATCAATTGTGACGGCGCGAATTTGACCGATATCATCTTCTCGACTTGACCAATTAAATTCTAAAGGTTCAAATAAACATAATCAAAAAACAGAATCGAAGTTTTTCAATTAGGAAAAAAATGAGAGCCAAACAACATCGGATGATTTCTTTTGGCCCACCTTCTACATAAATAATTAACACAAATAGAGCCACCCGATGATGCAATGCGTTTCTTTGCAGTTGGAATATTTCACGAAAACGCAAACAAACTCCACTAGTTGCCAAACTCAAACGTCCTTGTATTGGTAAATCTGAAGCAAATCTGGTAAAATATCCAGATTCGCAAAAGTGCTCTGAAACCTGAAATCTTTTTTGTGTACCAAACGAACATGAAAATTGCTCTGAGAGCAAAAAAAGTGCTCTGAGAGCGCCCAATCGAATACCACATTAGAATATGTATTTCCACGCACCTCATAAACAATTGCTCAAGCGCCTACCATTTGCGACAACCAACTAATAAATCGAACACAGAGCATGACACAAATCCAAAGCATTTTTGTTGCTTTTCGTTTGTTTGGAAAATTGGATCAGTCTCTCAGAGGCGACATAAAATTGTGGGCCAGGAGCGTGCCGTTCAAATTCAGGTGAAATACATTTTCACAACACAACTTGTTTTCCCACAATAATTTATGTTATACTTGTATTTTACACTGAAACACAGCCAATTAATCTATTATTTCAATGTCAGTCAAATGTTTACCGTTCCCTTGTCATCTGTTGCTCGGTGTAAACATAGATCGTGAAAATATTTTCGCAATAAATACTAATTAAGAAGTTATCGAAAACAAAAGGTAAACATTTGAAAATGTTTGATTTCTTTGATTATACTGATTGATTGAGCTTTCTTCAGCGCTATTATGTCGTCATCCACCGAAAGATGGACCTTCAAGTATGAAAGTCACGCAAGTAATATTTCAAGGAAACTGCTGGATTTCTACTAAGAACAAGAATACTTTGACATAGTGGTGATTTCAAAAGTTGATAGAACTAAATTGCAAGCCCATCGCATTATTCTCTCCGCATCGAGTGAATATTTGCGCAGTAATCAGAGGGGGAATACTGATTGCCGTTAGTACAAAGCTATGCTGTATGGAAGTTGCATTACCTAACGTGGACGTTGAGCAATTATGTATTTCTATAAACTTATTTTCTACACATAATGTTTCTTTATTTTTTATCATAAGCTATATTCCACCTAGAAGTATTTTTGAAGTTTATGAAAAACATTTTCTGAATATCGATGCTATTAATAATACTTGCTCTGAGTTCGATACTGTATGTTGTTTTGGAGATTTTAACTTGCCAAATATTATATGGAACTGGTCAATTAGTGATAATATGTTGTTAGCTTCCAACATGATTAAAGATTTTGAATACTATTTCATAGATTCTCTTCATTCACTCAACCTGAACCAAATAAATAGAATTCCAAATGCTTTAAATAAAATATTAGATCTTATCTTTGTATGTAGTGAGTATCTTAATTGTAAAGTCTCGACAGTTCCTTTTTCACTATTAAATAAGTCTATTCACCACAAAGAATTATTTGCTGAAATTGAATTATATATTTTCTCGTCTAACGAATCTAAAAAAGGTTTTAAATCTTATAACTTTAAGAAGGCTAACTTCATTGAACTAAACAGTTTTCTTGAGTCTTTCAATTGGTCGCATGAATTTTTTAATTTAAATCTAGAACAAATGTACTTCAGATTCAAATCAATTATATTTTAATTAGAGTTTTTAACCCGTGAATCCATATCCGAGTTACAGCATGGTTTTATCTCTGGGCGCTCTACAACAACAAACATGGCCCTTTTTTCATCGTATGTTATTGAGAATATTGAGGGAAAGAGTCAAATTGATGCAATTTACACCGATTTCAGCAAAGCTTTTGATTCGGTTAATCATTTTAGCTTACTGCGAAAACTCAAATTATTTGGTTTTCACTCTACACTTCTAAGTTGGATCTCATCTTATTTAACAGGTAGATCACAAAAAATTGTAATCAATGATTCTTACTCGCAATCTATTAATTGTATTTCGGGTGTTCCTCAGGGAAGTCATTTGGGTCCCCTTCTGTTCAATATTTTCATAAATGATATAACATCTGCTATAAAATATTCGCATTGTCTTTTATATGCTGACGATCTGAAATTATTCCTTAAGATTAATAGTGTTGATGATTGCCGCCTACTGCAATTAGATATTGATAATATTTCAGAATGGTGTATTTTAAATTGTTTAAAATTAAACATAAAAAAATGTAATGCTATCTCATTCTATAAGATGCATAAGCACATAAACTTCGTTTACCAAATTGATTCAGACCCACTCTCTCGTGTAGTAAAAATTAAGGACCTTGGCATAATGCTTGATTCAACTTTGTCTTTTAAAAGTCATATTGACTATATGATTGCACGAGCTAATTTACTAGTTGGTTTCATTAAGAGAAATTGTATTGATTTTTCTGACCCACACGCTTTGCTTTCTTTGTACTTATCTCTAGTTAGATCGTTACTCGAATATGCGGATATTATCTGGAACCCTACCTTGAAGACCTTTTCTGAACGTATTGAAAAAGTCCAAAGACGTTTTTCAAAGTTTATATTTTATAAAATGAAATGGGCTTTCATTCCGGAATATAAGGCGCGTTGTTTATTTCTGGGAATTAAATCACTGGAATCTAGAAGATGTATGCATGGTATAACGTTCGTGAGGGATATTTTGAATTATCATGTTAGATGCCCTTCCCTACTCTCCAAAATACCACTTTATGCACCATCAAGAGTTTTGCGTCCTAAGGATTTGCTATTTGAGCATTACCACAGAACAAACTATGGTAGTAATGAGCCCATCTGTAGATGTATAAGACATTTCAATGAAGTTTGCCAAAATATTGAATTAAGCTGGACAAGAGATTTGTTCAAAGCTATACTTGTTTCAATATTTATATTCTAACGATATTTTTTTCCTTTTATTGTAATTTATTTTCCTATTTGTTTTCTTTTTTATTATTTTTTTTTTTTTTTTTCTTCTTGTTATTATCTAAAGAATATCTATAATATTATTTCTAAAATCTGTTAGCCTAAGCTTGTAGATAAATAAAATAAAAATAAAAAAAAAAAAATAAAAAATAAAATAAAATAAAATAATTTGAAGGACCCAACAGTCAACGAGATCGAAATCGAAATAGCCAATGGGGCTACACTTAAAATGATATTCGACTTTATGTATACATCCGCAATTGAGCTACGCAGGGATACCGTCTTTACTATATTACAAGCAGCAGATTTTTTCCAAATTAAGGCATTGACAGCTGCATGTTGCGATTTTTTGAGTGGTCTGATAGATGTTAGCAATTGCCATAGCAATGCATACTTCGCAGAGGATCACAACTACACTTCACTTCAAAATAAGGACTTTGCACTTGCATATAAACACTTTGAACAAGTTTGTGAGGGAAAAGAGTTTTTAAACTAAGTGAACAGGTAAAACGATTAATTTCACATAAAGATGCAGGCACCCGTTATGAGGAAAAACTGTTTCTGGACCTTGTAGCGTGGACTGAATACAAGGCAGGTCGTGAGGAACTAATTATCGATCTGCTGTCACATGTTTGTTTCAAGTCGTTGCCGCCCAAGTTCGTCATCAAAAACATACAGTCCGTATGTAAGACCATCACCGATTCCGATATGGCAATAGAAAAAGTTGCTTTCATTGGCGGCAATTCGACAGATGATTTAAAAATGCAAACATTCTATCCAGAGGAAAATACTTGGTCATACGAAGCTCTGCCCCGTCCACCAGAAAGGAGATCTGAATTTGGTATGATTGTCATAAAAAATATGCTGATAATCGCTGGCGGCTACATTAATCTTACACGTACAAATGCTGTTGATTGTTTAAACCTTAAAACGAAACAATGGAGTGCTTTGCCCCCGATGGAAGCGGCGCGCAATTATCCTGGAATGACGTATTTGAACGGCGAACTGTATGTTGTAGGTGGTGAAACGGCCTTTTCTGAATAAGTCCGGGTCCGGTGGAGAAATATGACTTTTACACTCGACAATGGCAATTGTCGCCCTACAGATTTTGATAAGATTCGGGTTGCTGTTCTTGGTGGACGTTTGTACGTAGTTGGCAATGGTTTTACAAGCATGGAGTGTTATGATCCTTTATATGATGAATGGACTCTAAGAAAATCTAAAAACGTACCATCGACATCGTTCAGCATCGCAGCTGTCTTGGGACAGTTGTATGCTGTGGGGGGAATATATAAAAGGGAAAACTGCAAAATTGTTGAGTGCTACAATCCTGCACCAGATAATTGGAATGTAATGGATTTACCGATAGAAGGCGGCGACACAAAGTGTGTTTTGATGAACAACCGACTTTTCATGCGTGGCGATTATTGGTCCTCTGCTAAGGAATACAATCCCAAAACCAAAGAAGAGTAGAACTGTGCTGCACAATGTAGGAAAGAGTTTAAAATGATTTTTTGTACAATAAGTTGTTCGTATAAATTTGCAACTTGTTAAAATAAAGTAAAGGGTCCGCCAAATAACTTTTTTTTTTTTTGAAAATGCTGTAAAAAAAAACTACTGAATATTTTCTCAAAATTCTTTTTTAATTTGAAAGTACAATCCTTCTGGTTAATAATGGAAAATAATTTCATTCAAATGGCTGCCTCGGCTGGCCATGCAGTAGCCTACACGATCGGTCCAATTTTTAAGCACATTATCGATTGTGTGCAGCTGTATTTCACCAATGGCTTCACGAATATTGTCCTTTAAAGCGTCAATTGTCTCTGCCATGTCGGCGTAACACTTAGCTCTTGCGGCACCCCACAAATAACAGTCCAAAGGTGTCAAATCGCAGCTCCGCGGTGGCCAAACGACATCAGCTCTGCGGCTGATAATGCGATCTTCAAAAACAGGGCGCAAAACATCGAGTGTAGCTTCGGCTGTGTGGTACGTAGCGCCATCCTGTTGAAACCAAATGTTGCCAATATCCTCCTCTTCTATTGTTGTGAACAAAAATTCGCTCAACATGGCCCGATAACGGTCTCCGAAATGTTCAATTGTTGAGAACGACGGTGAATTGATGTTGATGGCGCTTCACGCACACTTTCTGCCACAGCAGCAATTTTCTCGGGTGTACGCACTATTTTTGGCTTTTCACGCTTTGGTTTATCGATGAGGATGCCAGTCTCTTTCACTTTTTTCACAAGATAACGAACATACGGAGCTGACGGGGCTTCTCTTCTTCCAAAATCCGTAGGCAATTTTCGCACACATTCTGCAACATTACCATGATTTTCAGAGTAATGTCGCAATATTTTCCATCGATGTTCAAGCGTATACACAACCATATTCGTTCAGCGGAAGGATAAAACTAATTATCTGTCAAATCATACATGAGCTAATGTCGTTTTCCATTGGGACATAAAATCAACCTTTTTTTTTGATCTAAATCACTTTTCGCGTTCAATTGGGAAAGAAATCAATCTTTTTGTCGATTCGGATCACCATAAATACAGCACAGCTGTTTTACGTCATTTAAAGAAGACAAACCAAAGTAAAGAAATATATAAACAGCAATGGACATAGTTTTGGAGGAATTATTATCTTCATTGTCTTCTTCATCATCTGGAAACTACGAATCACCAAAACTACTCCATTTGTATCTACAACAGAGGAAACATTTTTCAAGCCGATTTCCATGGTTGATTTTACCAAAAACAAATGCAATTTGAACAGCTGATATTGTTGTCAAATAACGCATTAATCCATTCACAAAAGCAGATCAATTTCGTTGCATGTTCAATGAGCCGCATAAAATCTGAGATCTGAAAAAGATTTTTGGTGGTCCCAATGGAAAACGACATAAGTGTTACCATTCGCGAAATAAGCACTAGTTGAAAAAAGAAAGTTAGATGGCGGACCCTTTATTTTCTTTTCCAGAAATATGCCCCGGGAATATTTTTATTCCATATCCATTTACCCAAAACAGTTCCCTATACCATCACAATTATCTAAACTCTTGGCAAAAGCCAAATGGTGTAAATTGGTCAAACTTCTTTTGCGAATAGAATATTTTTCAATATTTATACCACCTCCACTAAAGGTGAACAATATGCATGCTAATTGCTTGATTTAATTGAATCTATGATTGGCAGGAGTTTCTGCCTTTGAACTTTCCCGGATGGGGTCTTTGGTAGCTTTTGAATAAAATATACTCCTCCATGCAAGTGCTTTGTTTCCGACAAGCGATCGGCCACAGCTTTGCGAACATCTTCTTCGGTTAGACCGCTATCGGGAGATTTAATGACAGCAGCAGCTGGTAAATCGTTCGCAACTTCGTCTGGTATTCCAAAAACACAAACTTCAACAACTCCAGGAATTTTGTGGATAATTTCCTCAATTTCGATAGGTGAAATTTGAAAGCCTCGGCATTTTAAAATATCCTTCCGTCGACCACATATAAATAAAAATCCATCTGCGTCAAAGAGGCCCAGGTCGCCTGTCCTTATCCAGCCATTATTGTCGACAGTATGTGTAGTCATCTCTGCATTGCCATAATAGCCACCCCACTTATATGGGCTCCGTAGAAGTATTTCTCCAGTTTCGCCAACCCCTAGAAATTTCCCATCGTCCGATATAATTCTGACTTGCGTATTTGTGGTTAAGCGTCCCGCAGAACCCTCTTTTTGGTGGGGCCATTTATTCATGGTAGCAATACCGCCAAATTCAGTACACCCATAGGCTTCACATAAACGATGTGGCCCCAAAAACTCGTTTATCTTTCTCGATACGGCAAGGGACAACGATGATCCACCACAGATGAACGTTCGAATACTTGAAATATCTTTTCGATCTAAATCAGGACATTGGACTGTTACGGCAGCTTGCGAGGGAGCTCCAATAAATTGAGTAACTTTGTGTTTCTCAACCAGTGCAAGGAAGAGCTCCGGCGAAAATGCCTGATCCGTAATGACACGTAACGCACTTGAAATGATCGATCGTACGAGATACCAAATACCCGATATCCAATAAAGTGTACTAAATGTAAAGAACACATCTTCAGATCCTGCAAATGAGCTAGAATATAAAGGATCTGTGTTAATTATACTGTGGTAACTTTGTATTGGCTTACAAATCACTTGTACATCTGTTCAGCAAGCTTCGATGGGAAAGACAGACGCCCTTGGGAAGGCCTGTCGTCCCAGATGAACATAGAATGGCTGCGCATTGATCTCCGCCGTTTCGAAGAGTCTCTGGCCTGTAAAATGTCTAGTATAAGTAAATGCAATGCGAGCCGGAACACTTACATGAACGGGCTCTCTGAATCGATATCTTGCAAAACCTCCTGCACACTGGGCACCCCTTCGATATGCCCCTGTATAATGTAAACTTTACAATGACACCCAATGTCACACAAGCCTTTTATTAAAGCCTCATACGCTTCTTCATCGCAGAAAACTATTTTAGGCTTAGTTAATCCGAATATGTGTTTAACGGTGCTTCTATCCAATAAATAATGAATCGGGTTTATGGGTGCACCAATGAGAAAAGCACCCAGAACTATCGGTGCCAAAAAAGTCGTATTATTGGCCATGATTCCGATAACATCCTCCTGTTGCAAGCCGAGCTTGAGTTTGAAGTTTTTAGCCGCTCGTATACCATACTCAGCTAGACTTTGACATGTCAATTGCTCATTTGTTGCATCAAATATCTAAGGGGCGTTTAATCAGTGCTCAGCTTTGTAATAAAGGCGTCATCTCACCTGAATGACCTTGTTGGGGGTTTTAGCCAAAGCTTGCAGTGCAACTTGTCCTATAGAAGCGTTCTCAGGAAATGAAGCGCTGGCTTGCCTTCCGCTCCATGTTTTCTGATTGACATCGAAGAATGTTTCCTGTTCAGCGGAGGAATGTTCCATTTTAGTTGAACTGCAGCGAACCGATTTCAAATAATAACTAATAAATGCACACAACCGTTAACGGCGAATAAGTATCGCTGCGTGTGCATTGCAGTCGAAAAACTGCAAGTGGCATTAATTTCACAATGGCAGAGACCTTACAGACAATCAAGCAAGATTTTTGCTTTTCCCACACGCTATATCGCTTGTTATTATTCAACTACTTTCATAATATTGTATGTATGCAGTTCTCGGTTCGATTTTGATGTTAGGCATTGTAAGTGCTATTGAGAGACTGATTAAATTTGCAACTTTGATAAGAAGTTTTCATTTGTAAGTCTAATATGTGAGCATATAATTTTATATTTAAGTGGGTATTTGAAATGAATGATCCAGGTGGTTACAAATTTATGTTTTTCTTTACAAGTTCGAAATAAATTTGGCCCAAGCTTACCAAGTTTGAACTTAAAAACTTAAAAAAGGAAGTTCCATCTTGCGTAAGTGCAAGTGGCAAAGGAATCATATTCAAAAAATGCTTCATTTAAATGAAAATGCTTCTAAGAGCGAGAGAACTTCTCCACACATCCAGTATACTGAAGATCGGTTTATATCAGATCTATAATGTTGACGCAGTGACTCAGTGGTTGGTCTAATGAACATGGGATTAACTCCCGTAAATACAAAAATTTGCTTCTTGAAGATTGTTTTCTTAATCACTCCCAACTTTTCGCGAATGTCTAAAACATATTGGAGATTTAAAATTCGTTGGAGTAAGGCAATACTAATTGGATGGTTGAGAAAAGCTTAGCCTTAGCGATTAAATTGCTATAAAATTAACTTATTCAAACTTTATTGCCAAGGGTTCAGTAAGCTTGGTTTTTTAAGAGTGAGCATAGATTCGTATGCAAAAAGGTCGGTTCAAGCTGAATAGTCACTTTTGTGAGATCTTTCTGCTGCTTTAGCGTTTCTTTTATTATCAAACTTTTAAGGGTTTTCGAACTATATACCTGTAAATATGGAAAGCCTTGGAAACGCTCTTGCAAAACGTCTTAGAAGATCATTGTAATTATCTTTCATTAGGTAATCTCATGTTTTAACTTTGAGAATGTGTCTCCAGAAATTGTCAGCTTGCTACTTCGGTCCCTTTTCGGAATCTTAGAATTTTATTGAGTGTTTTACGGGTAGGGCTAAATTGACTGATCACTGATTATTTATAAAATGCAACAATAATGAATTTACCTGATGTTCCACGATTGTGAATAGCGAACATAAAAAAAATTGTGCATTATTTTTCAGTTTTATTGCGCAAAACTTTTTAATTTCGGACCGAACTGCTTCATTAAAATTGCATTAGTGCGACACTAATAGATCAATCTAATGCTTATTCCGTAATTATTACATGTAACAATCATTACACACCTACACTACAATATGCGCATCATTTTACTGAACTTGAGTGCATCGTTGTTATGTGTACGTCCTCGTTCACTTACAATAAATTATAATAAATTGGTAAATTCATTACTCTGTGCAAAAAAAAGTAAGCACCAAGTTCTTATAAATTGCACGTTCGCAATGAAAGCGATTTATTTGCAAAGTAGAGATAGTTAGCATTCCGGTAGAGATGCAAGCGAATTATACCGCTTCGGAAAAGGTATGGCATACGCCAGCTCTGGAAATTAACTATTCTGGCCTTGGCCAGGCGATTTTGGCAAAACTAAAGGAAAACAATCCACAAAGGGTTCTGGAAGTACACTACGATAGTGGAACACAGCTAACAGTGGACGATGTTCGCCGTCAAACGGTTGCTGTTGCTCAGAACTTGATGCGGCTGGGTATAAAGAAGGGTGACACTATCGTCTTGTACGCAATGGTAGGTCCCAGAGTCACGCCGGTTACATTTGCCTGCTACACAATTGGAGCGCCCATCAATTTCTTTGAGACCAAATTCGAAGAAGGTAAATTTCTGTTTATTGGAACAACGTTAAGAATAACTTACATTTAAATTCAGATGCCATCATTCACACACTTGAGCTATTAAATCCAACGGCAATCATCTACGAAGAGGAATATAAGCCACAACTCTTTACAGCTCTTGAACACCTTCATCTTTCCAACTTAAAACACATCCTTAGCATAGAATCCGATTACGATGTACTCTTTCAGTCCACTGGCAATTTAAACGATTTTAAACCTCCTGACATTGGGGATCCCATTACAGTGCCAGCCACCCTAATGCTAACATCTGGCTCGACTGGTTTTCCGAAGATTATTATGCACTCACACGCCATGATGATGCAAGGCTTATACACTTGGTGGCAGCTAGAGCCAAATGACATAATTTTCTGCTTTAGTCCCCTTCGATGGATTAGCCAAGTGTCGTTGATGATACAGCCAGTCTTCTTTGGAGTACAGCGCATCTACACATCAAGGTCGCCCTCAGGGTCGCTTGGCACGGATATTGTCGACGCTTACAAAATATCCCATTTCTTCACCGTTCCTGAAATATATCACAGCATGCTGCAGGAGACAGAGCAACTGGAAAAGCCATCCAGACTGTGCTCTTTAAAGAAAGCTCTGATTGGCGGAGAAGTCGTAACAGATGAACTAGTTGCGTTTTCAACTAAAGTTGCTCCAAAATGCAGACTAATCAAGTGCTACGGAATGACGGAACTAGCTGGTTGTATTGCTTCTAGTGAATTCATTAGCAAACCCAATGTGAATGGAGGCTGCTTGGTGAATGGATTGACGGCGAAAATTATCGATGATAACGATAGGTCATTGGGTCCAAACGATATGGGTCGAGTTTGTTTGAAATCAACAATTCCATTCCTGGGATATTTGAAAAATCATGACGCAAATTTGGAGTGCTTTAAAGACGGAGGGTGGCTCAACACTGGAGATTATGGGTTTATGGATTCGGACAGCTTATTGAATATAGTAACACGATACAAGCATTTAATAAGGTCTGGCGGTACACTCGTAAGTATTATGTGCTGCCTTTTTGAGCAAACCATATTGTTAATAATATTTCAACTTGCAGTTGATTCTTGTGAACAAAAACAAGGCTACTTAATTTTTAAGCTAATGCATATATATTTTTTTTCAGGTTATTCCAAATAATGTAGAAAATATTGTTAACGCCCATCCAAGTGTTGCGAAATCTGTTTTGGTGGGCCACCCAAATCCAATCAATGCAAATGATGAAGTGGGAACGCTTTTTGTGGTTTCCCAAGTGAATAAACCGTCGAAGTATATTGAAGATGAATTGAAAGAATTTACTAAGAACAAGGATACAAAGAAACAATTCCAAATCATTAGGGGGCTGAAGGTGATTCCGGCAATGCCCCTGACAAGTTGTGGAAAAGTGGACAGGATGGCTTTAAGAGAACTTGCGATCAAACTTTTAAAAAATTCCTAGTGCAAAAGTTGTTGAACTTGAAATACTTCCATAATTATTATTCCACCCATTTTTGAATGAATGTATGTGTACCTAAGATTTTTGAAAAAAATTAGAATAAATGTTGGCATCAGATTCATAGTTTTAGATCTAATACATAACAGCAAATAGTGTTATGTTAGTTATGCACACTCCCCGCCTTGGGCGTCAACATAGGTACGACACAAATTGCAACACACAGTAAAACAGTTGCACATTCTATGCTCTTCTTACTCATTCGTAACGTTAAAAATAATATTTATTTATCGACTTGTTTGTACAAAAGTTCAGAGCCTGAATTCGAGGAAATCAGTCAGAATCGTTGTCAAACCGAATTTTTTTATTTAATGGCTTGGAAGGTACTCTATCTTCTTCTTCGCCATCCTCTCCACGCTTCGATCTGTCGTGCAGACCATGTTTGATAAAACGACCAGCAGCACCTTTGTCCAGAACTGGACGAATTGTGTTTCGTTCGAATACTTGTTTGTCTCTCAGCATCGCCAGTCGTACTCTTGCTAGTTCCTGTTTTATTCCATGCTATATCAGATGCAATAAACACGTATAAGAAACAGGAAATTTAGTTACAGAATCCATTTGTACTTACGGTGTTTGGATCCAGGCCTTGGAGTTTCACGTACATCCAATACAAGGAATTTGTTGTGTACGCCAGGTAGTTATCAAATTTAACTTTTTCCTCAGTCGTCAATTCATCGTACTCTTTGTAGTTTACTGCTTCTGTTATTGATGCATCGATTTCGTTCAAACTTTTGGTCAAATTGGTAACTGTTGTAGTAAAATTTACATCCTTTTTTAATTCTCCAAAATCTATAGTTGCCATGGTGGATTTTTTGTTTACTATTTACTTTTGGTCGACGCACGAGGAGTGAAATGTCAGATATAAAATGTAACAGAAAAGGAAAACTATTGTACTAGAGGTATACGAATTATACCAGTAAAACTGTTCTACTACCGGCAACATACCAAGGGCACAGCTACAACGACTATAGCATGAATGCTTGCATTTCTTTCCCATAAATAAAACACAAAATAAAGGTCTATTCATATGAGAGCGAATTGCGAACTGCGAACAAGTGAATATGCGTAGTTTCTGACACTTCATTCACATGAAAACATTTTTAAGTCACAGACACCCGCCAATCAGTTTAATTTTTAAAGGTTAAGTTCAAAAGATTTTTTCAGTCGTGGATTTGTGGATAACGACTGAATTATATGAAATGTGAATAAAGTGTGACAGTTCGTGGCAAGCATTTTTAAATCGCGGGAAAATTGCTGAAATTGTTAATTCCGCTATTTAAATCAATTAAGACTCAGATTTTTTTTTTAATTATATGTTAGACTTAATAGATATGCTATTGGGGTAGAACAAATAGTTTTTTTCAATTCACAAATCACATTCCCATCTTTTATGCAGGTAGGACATTATACATCTCTTTTAATTTATAGCAGTAACCCCTGTGCCATTCCTGTCTGAGTTGTAAAACGTCATAAGTGACAACTAAAATGTCAACAGGTAAAGTATATTTTTCCTGTGTGCATTATTTGGATAATGTTTAAGGAAGCTTTTAAATTCTACAAAGCAAAGTGGCCAGTTCCTGATTTCGCTGATGTTGTCGATTTTGATAGCACGTCTCTGAAAGTATACTATAACTTAAGATGTCCCCGTAGATGTCACGCTTCACGCTCTTGGCTATTATTGTTCATTTTCACAGGGTGTCACCGAAGTTGGTCTCAATGTGGATTGCATTTACGAAGAAATCCTTCCTGGTTTACAGCCAGTGCACACTTGGAAATGCTATGAACTAACCGATAGACCAGGTCTGGTTTTTATTCAAAACCCATTCACTCCCCAAGGTCAAAGATACTGGATGACTAGGTGTCTACGCGATTACCCCAAGAAGCCAAATGTAGTGAATCTAAATTCAAAGCTGTTCCTGCCATCGGTTATTGATGACTGGTGGTGCTCGTACCAGAATTGCAAAGACAAAGACGAAATGCGACGAATGAAAGTGGCTATGCGGTGGACTACACTTGGCTACCATCACGATTGGGACAGTAAGTTGTACAGTGAACAAATGAAAAATAAGTTTCCACCTGACTTGGCACAACTAAGTGAATATTTTTCAAATGCTTTGCGCTTGGGAAAGTACTCGGCTGAAGCGGCAATAGTAAACTACTATCCGATAGGGACTACTCTAGCAGGTCATACCGATCACTCGGAGGAAGATTTGGAAGCGCCTTTGTTTTCTTTTAGGTAAGAAATGGCATTTGTTTGCCACGGTTAATTGTATGATAATGAGTTCTTTCTTTCAGCTTTGGGCAAACAGCAGTATTTCTAATTGGTGGGACCACCAAGGAAGAGAAGCCATCTGCTCTGTTTCTCAAGAGCGGAGATGTCGTCATAATGTCTAAGCAAAGTCGTTTGTGCTATCATGCTGTACCAAGGGTAATGAAGGCTAGTCAAGAATGCTGGAATAAATTCCAAATTAAAGAAGGTATTACTTCGAAAAAAACAATGATTTCTGCATTATCTGCAAATGTTGCAATTTCAGATGTTTCATTGGAACCCCCTAATTCAAAGAAACTTAAATTTGAAGTCGATCCACCGGTTAGCGAATGGGATATTGATGCACAGCTCTTTGAAAACTGTGCCGATGAATATTTCTGGAGCCCGTTTCGTCAATATGTCAACGATTCTAGAATAAACATAAATGTTAGGCAAGTTCTTAGAGAAGGCCAAAAGTCTTTGTAACGCTGTTTATTTTTAAATATATTTATTTTTGTGGACATTGCTCGCGCAATGGAAAGCAAGTATTTCACCAACTTCATGGTACTTTAGGATATTCGTTGGAAAAAAGAGAAGAACCGTCTTTAAATGTATGCAAGAGAAAACATTTGTTTGATGAGACACGACGGTGTCGAGCTGGAAACTTATCATGCTAAAATCATGCCCCTATCACTACGGTTTTAGGCGCGGTAAGCCTACTGCTACACCCCAACAAATGTTCACTATTCACTCTGGAGTGAACCTTATCGTATTTTCCAAGGAAGAAAAGAAATGCAGAGCAAATCTGGAAGTGCTCTTTCTATCTTTCCTATGTTGGATTGAAATAGAAATTGCACTTCCTCCAGTTCAATTCTTAACACGACAGAAGTGTCTCGAATATTTTTAAAGAATTGACCTGAACTCACCAAATCACACTCGTGTTGTTAGAAACAAATTTTTCGCTTTGTGATTTGAAAATATGCAATTATGCATAAAAATGTAAGCTTTAATTGAAGTTGATTTGAAAGTAGCAACAGAAAACCAAAGCTCACATATTGATCTGCATATATGGGGTCTAGCACTATATTAAAAGTGCTCCAACGAATTTCATTGCGCAGAGCAATTTTGAATTTTGAGGCAATTCTCTCGGATCTTCAATTAAAAACGCCAGTTTTTTATCGATATTAGTTTTGGCATACCTGTCAGATTGTTGGAGAAAGATGATGAAGCTCACCTCTGAAATTGTTCAAATTCTCGTTTTATGAGGATTGAGGTTGTTCTGAAGGTGGAGCACTTGATACAATATATCTTTTAGGTTGCAGTGTAAGCCTTTGAGCAGGGGGGGAAAAAGGGGGAAAAAAAGTGGAATAAAACGGTGAAAACTGTCCAAATCAAATGATTTTCGCTGCAAATATAATTTGCTTTTAAAAATTAACAGAGTTAATTTTGCCTGAAATGTGAAATGATGTGCTATTCTTTCCGCTCTGTTCTGCTTTCCCTTACTAAACAGACCTATAAGCAACCAGATTATTACAGCTCGCTTCTGCGAAACTTTTTCGATTGACCAAATTCTCTCAGCGTGATACATGACCAAAATATCGAATGTCCTGCAGGCCAATGCTCGTGCATCATCGAAACCATCACATAAATCCCCCATACGATGCATAATTTTCATCATTCTGACGACCACATAGCCACTGTTCACCAGAAGAAAACACATCCTCCCATATCTCCCTCAAGCGACTATCATCATCGCAGCTGCTCTACAAAAAGGGAACTCTTCGCATACACAAGGAACACACGCATTCCCCACAAAAAAGCTCTTCAATATAAATCGCAATAATTGGCCAATAAATTTCTTGCGCTCATGAGATATACAAACCCAACACAGTCCTCACATCAAACCGACTGTGGTCAGGCAGCGTGTTGATGGAGCATTTAAATTGAATCTTCAGACAGATTGCATTAATTGCAAGAGCTGGCGAAATCATAAATAATATCCTCTTTCCATTGGTTTATTTGTGTTCATAGGGCACTCCAAGGACTTTCAATCTATTATGAAAATATTCACATTCAGTGAACTGAAGGATATGTGTGATTGTGCAGAGCGTTGCAACCTACATTTAAAATGATTCTTAAATCTCTTCTCAATCCACTTAGGGGAACTATAATGGTTAAGGACTTGTGCATTCGGACCGACAAGGATGAAAAAAACCTCTCCCTGCTGCAAATGTAATTTCGATAAGCGGATCCCAACATGGAGAAAGAAAGCAACAAAGTTAACCATGCAGCTTGTACGAGTGTGTCATGCTGGGAACGAAGTTCTCACCCGCATTCAAGGCACCACATGGGGTCAATTACGAGGGCAACCATAAAATCTGACCTCAGTCATCACCTCGCATGAATGTCATATGGAGATGCTGTGAATGGCAAACCGGCATCCCACCCAGTTTATGATATGGTGCCGCCTCCCTTCATTGGCTTGGGGGGTTGAACAAGCCGTGGAGGACCTAGAAGTGCAAAGTTCCTCTGTCCAGTTGCACGAACAATAGATAAATGATATTCTGAGCTCTCCATTCAAGTCCTGGCACATAACTTTAATCCTCTTAGCTGTGGAGGGACGAAACAAAAAAGCTCAATCCTTTCTCGGTTTAAATTATTTTAATTAAACATTTTTCATTTGTACGAGGAACCACTTCAGGCGTAAACTTTCTTGCGGTGATTGTTCCTAAACAGAGCTTCAGACGTTATGAACGGACGATAGAGATGCAAGGTGTGAACGGGCACCAAATGACACAGACCAAGGAGGTCGTAGAGATTCACCCCAAAGACTGCAGTCCAGTAGGCGAGGCGAAATGCAAAGGATGGGCGCTAAAAGAGGGATTCAAAATTAATATGAATAGGAATTTACAGTGCAAGAGGTCATTAACCTGCACAGCTTTAAGATGCTTTTCGTCTGATCCTTTTTGAGCCATTATGCTGAAATTATATATAAATATAATATATATAAATTATATGAAATAGAGTTAAAGACGGATTGACAACAAAATAGAATCGATCGTTGAATTGTGTCGATTTGAAGTAACAAACAAAGGTAGGTATGCTTTTCATTTGAATCGTGCAGTTGTTTTGAATCTGAGTACCAGCGGCTTCAAACTTGGCTTTAAACCAAGCTCCATGCGTACTTCTTGCTAAATTGTTAGTCATACCTTTATATTTAGAAATCGGTCTTTACATTGATCTGAAAGATTAGCTATAGTGGTGCAGGATGCGTTCCAGTGACCGCTAGATGTGTAGGATATAATATCCCAGATGGAGGAACGCCCGCCAGAGCTTTAGCGTCAAACTAATTGATTTTGTTTACGGTTCCTTTTTTAATCCAAAATAACTTTTATTCTATGAAATATTATATGCAGTTCACCATTGCATGTGGTTTGTGAACACATCGCGAGAACTTGGAGCAACCTCTGAGACTGGGCCGAGCATGTTCGGAGCGGATTTATTTACAAAACAAACAGCTTTCTTTTTCTGAACCAGCATAAGTATTCCAGAGCAGCAATCATATGGTCAGCTGTCAAAATATGTTATCCGAATTCTTAGTTCAGAAAGCTTTGTCGGTTTATTTTAACTTTATATGAGGCGTTTTTCTTTTTTAGTTAGCGTACTCAGATCGTTCTGATGTTATGAAACACACTTGAGCACATATCTGTCATTTGTAATAAAGTATATGTATAAATTGAATATTTATTAATTATTATTTATTAAATTGGTTAACCTTCAGTTCCAGAACAACAAGGTTCATCCCCCCATTTCAATTATTTTGTTTATCCTGTTTTTTTTTTCTGTCAAATGTGCCTGTAAGTGTGTAATCAGTTTTAGACTCAGCCTGCTCAGTCAATTTATTCTGAGCTCATAGAGCGCGCTCTGATTATGCTCTGAACAAAAAAAAAAAACACAAATTCTGAGCACTGATGTGTCAGAGCTAAAAAAGAAACACCAACTTTTTGTATAACACTTCGGGTTCTGCTCTGAACTAAAAAAGAAAAACGCCTATGGAGTGCACTTTGATGTCAATGAGCTGAAAAAGATCCACAAACATTTTTGACAGTTCTTGCTCTGCTTTCCAATGGAGATTAACTACGAGATTTAGAAAAAATTCTCTAAATCCCGCATAAATCTCGGGATTTATCATACAAAAGTTATGTTAGGTTAGGTTGGGAGGGCAGTTTTGCATCTGTCATGGTGACCATACCAGACAACGTTATCTATTATTTTTTGCTTTATTTTTTAACGTGTAAAATTTCATATATCTGTTCTCAGCGAGACCAGCAGAATAAAATTTCTCACGACTTATCGCTGACTCTGCTTGACACCTAGTAATTTAAGATGTAATTATTTGTACCTTACGTAAGCAATATTTTAGTATATAAGGAGGAAGAATAATAAAAACGATTTCATTCGTAAAGAAAAGACCTTAGAGAATTATCATTAGACTTCCCCCCACCAGCGGTAAGGGGTCTTGCAATATTTTTCTCTAAACTTTACATATGGTCCTTCGAGTCATTAAAACGAATCAGTAAATACATTTTGCATAATATACTACACTAGTACATTAAACATTAAACAAGTAAGAAGCGTTGCCAGGGCTAACACTGGTAGTGGAAACATAAATATCAAGTCACAAGCGTTGCCAGGGCTAACACTGGTAGTGATAATTCAATTCAGTGAAAGAAATCAAAAATAAGCCGGAGCAATCATGGATGATGAAATGGACATTTTTATAATTGTTGCTAGACAAAAAACTCTTGCCGAGGAGTTAGAAAAAGCAACTATAAATTTCAAAAAGGATAGCGCGTCTAGGAAGACGCTCCGCTATAAGGAAGAACGCCTTCACAAAATTCAGTCGCTTTGGGAAGAATTCGACGATAATCACAGTAAGATAAAGGATAAAATAAAATTCGATACTCCATACATGGAGAGAGATACATATGGAAGGGTTAGAGATCTGTTTCTCGATCTAAAAACTTTGCTCGAAAAGATTACACCCTCAGAAGAAACGCCATCTTGCTCTCCACCATCCACTTCCACAGATAACAACCTCCAGACTCTACGATTAAGAAAGCTGAACATAAAAATAGAAGCTATAATCGGAAACATGGAAGAATTTGAGGAAACCTTCCAAGAATATTCTTCACAAATCTGTGAATACCAACAAAAAATATTGTTGGATCAACTGAAAAACATGACAGAATTACATGAAGATTTCATGTCAAATGCAACATCTAAAGATTTGCAATCACCATATGTCATTAATAATAAATATAATGACATTAAGAGAGATGTTAACCAATGCCTCCATCGAATGGCTTCGGCATTAGGTTATTCCAACAAACCACGGGATACAGATCGTTCAGATACAAAACTGCCACCTCTGAAGATACCGACATTTAAGGGAAATTATCTGGAATGGCGGTCATTTGCTGACATATTTACAACCATTATACACAACAAGCCAAACTTAAACACGACAGAGAAGATGGAGTATTTGAAAACTCATTTAGAAGGCGAACCAATGGCATTAATTCAGCACCTAACAATTTCAAGTGCTAATTATGCATGTGCCTGGGAGACATTAAAGGCACGATATGATAATGAACGAAAAATAGTGTCAATGCATTTAGATAAAATGCTTAAGGCTGGTCATCAAGGAGCCCATTCAGCAGCGAACTCTATTAAGTCAATCCTAGACACAACAAAGGAAGGGCTGTCAGCAATCAATAATATGGGTCTGAACACAAAATCCTGGGATCCGATAATTGTGCACCTAGTAACAAGGGCACTAGACCAAGACAGTAGAAGTCTTTTTGAACAAAGTTTGGAACAACCGAACAAGATGCCATCGCTTCAAACGCTATACGATTTCTTAGCAAGAAGATATCAGGCATTGGAGGTACTAGCTTCCACAAGGCAAAGGCAGTATAAGGCTTCAGAGGAAACAAAGAACGTGACGCGAAACTTTCACGTGTCAACAAAATCAACCTGTGTATTTTGCCAAGGTGAGCATAACATATATGCTTGCCGTAAATTCATGGGCTGGAACCCGAAGGAGCGCAGTGAAAAGGTTAAGGCAACGAGACTATGCATAAATTGTTTACGACATGACAAACAAGTTCCATGCATGAGCAAAAATAAATGCAAGCAGTGCAATAGAAAACATCATTCCTTACTGCATTTTGATAGGATGGAAGGACGACAATCTGATCATGCCCAAGCTGACGTACATATTCAATCTAATCATGGTCATCAGAGCCAAAACATCTTGCTTGCTACAGCAATTGTAAGGGCACGCGGTGCTTCTGAACATGGTCAATGCACTGAGCTTCGAGCACTTATTGATCAAGGGTCACAAGCCACCCTAGTAACAGAAGCTGTTGCCCAAACCTTGAGACTGAAGAAGCAGAAGGTGCACATTGAAGTAAGCGGTCTGGGAGCTACTGAAGCAGGAACAGCGCGAAATAAGGTAGAACTAACAATCCTCCCGAGATTCTCATCCGACTTCGAAGTTAAGATAGAAGCCCTTGTTTTACCAAAACTAACAAGAACTCTACCAGATGAAGAAGCTAATAATATGATGGATGACCAGTTTGGATCCGTAAAACTAGCAGATCCAACGTTCAATATCCCTGGAGGAATCGACCTAATCATAGGAGCAGACTTTTATGGAGATGTAATCCTTGATGGGTTGAAAAGAGGGACTGGAAATTCTCTTATAGCACAGAATTCCCGACTAGGATGGCTTATTTCCGGTCGGACATCAACTCAAAGAAATGACAAAATCAAAATCAATGGTCTTGTCGTTCAAACATTAGATAAACAACTTGAGAGATTTTGGGAAATTGAAGAAGTTCCTCAACAAGGTCATCAGAAGTCTACTGATGAAGAATGCGAAGAGTTTTATCAGGAATCTCATTTTCGTGATAACGATGGCAGATACGTAGTTAAAATTCCATTTAAAAAGAAGTCAACGGATCAAGAAGAAAGGCTGGGAGAATCCAAAAAGAGAGCATTAGCCAGGTTGCTACAGCTTGAAAAGAAGTTCAACATCAACAAGGAATTAAGGGCTGATTACATAAGAGTAATGAATGAGTTCCTCCAACTGGGTCATATGGTGGAAATCTCCAATATGGATAAGTTCGACAACAAGTGTTACTACCTACACCATCACGCTGTAATTAAACCCGATAGTACCACGACTAAATTACGGGTGGTGTTTGATGGATCTGCAAAAACATCATCTGGAGTGAGCCTGAATCAATTAATGATGGTGGGTCCCAGACTCCAAGCCGACATTACAACTATTATTATGAGATGGAGAGCTCACAAGTACGTCTTCACTGCAGACATTGAGAAGATGTACAGGCAGATAAGGGTCAATAGTGAGCACCAAGACTACCAACGCATTCTATGGCGAACTAACCCAAATGAACCAATAAGGGAGTACAAGCTCACAACAGTGACGTATGGAACTGCATCAGCACCATACCTAGCTGTAAGAACCTTGCATCAATTAGCTGCCGATGAACAACACGAATTTCCAAAGGCGGCAGAGATTGTGAAAAATGATTTCTACGTAGACGACGTTATGACTGGAGGAGATACACTACGGGAATGTAAGGAAGCCCAAGGACAGCTAGCAAAGCTACTAAGGGGTGGTGGATTTCATCTTCGCAAATGGGCAGCAAACCATTCGTCACTTTTAAAATCAATATCAGATGCACATAACCAACCTGAAGTTAAGTTCGATAAGGAAGAGACAATTAAAACTTTGGGAATACATTGGAACCCATTAGCTGACACATTTCACTTTAAGGTCCACGTAACAACATCCTTACAAGAAGAGCATGGATCCACCAAACGTGCCACACTATCGGAAATAGCACGTCTTTTCGATCCATTAGGATGGCTGACGCCAGTAACCATCACTGCCAAGATACTTATGCAGCGGATTTGGAAGGCAGACATTGATTGGGATGATCAACTAACAGATGAATTGCAACAATGTTGGGATCGGTTCAGGCATGAACTTCCGCATGCTGAATCCATTAAAATTCCAAGATGGATTGTTACCAACAAACGGCAGAAAATCGAGTTACATGGATTCTGCGATGCCTCTGAAGGCGCATACGCAGCCGTAGTATATGCAAGAACTACCACATATAATACAAAATTTGTAACTACATTGTTGACATCCAAAACAAAGGTTGCACCCATCAAAACCAAGCTTACTACGCCCAAGCTCGAATTATGTGGGGCACATTTATTGTCAAAACTCCTCAAGGAGGTGCAGCTAATATTTGGGGCACAGATCAATAAGGTATTCGCATGGACAGATTCAACAATTGTGCTGTCATGGATAAGAAAAAATGAATCCAAGGAAAAGGTATTCATTGCCAACAGAATATCTCAAATTCGAGAAACATTAGATCCAGATTGTTGGAGGCACGTTAGATCGGCAGACAACCCCGCAGATTGTGCATCGAGAGGTTTAACTCCAGTGCAATTGAAACATCACTCATTATGGTGGAGTGGACCAAACTGGCTAAGGGGTAGCATGGAATACTGGCCCATACAGTCAGAAATCGAGCAGGTACGGTCAGTAAGTGAGACCGTTGAACCAAGAGTTGTGTTAACGTCTATGATAATAAAGGACGCCATATTGCACAGATTTTCTTCTTACACAAGGCTGATCCGGACCATGGCCTACTGTATACGATTTGTGTTCAACATTACGCACCATAAGAAAGACAGAAGAACAGGAGAGCTCTCACTAACTGAAATTGAAGAGACAAACAAGCGAATAGTCCATTTGGTGCAACTAGAAGCATTTCCGGAGGAAATGAAATGCTTAAGGAACGGAGACGATATCCCCAAGAAGAGCAGCCTACTTTCGCTAAATCCCCATCTGGACCATGACAACATGTTAGTTGTTGGAGGGCGATTAGAGCACGCCAGCATGACTTACAACGAAAAACACCCGTATATTTTACCATATGGTAGCGTTTTTACCAAACTACTGGCAGAATATGTACACAAGAAAACACTTCACGGCGGTATCAATCTGATGATGGCCACACTAAGACAATCATATTGGATCCCTCACGCTAAACGGTTAGCCCGGAAAATAATTCATCACTGCGTCCGATGCTATCGTTTTAATGCGTCATCCACACACCAAATAATGGGAATGCTGCCATCTCCAAGAGTAACACCATCTAGGCCATTTACGCACTCTGGAGTAGACTATGCAGGACCATTGACAATTAAAATGTCAAAGGGAAGAGGAACTCGGACTACAAAGGGCTACATAGCCATATTTGTTTGTTTAGCTACAAAGGCTATTCATATTGAGCTTGTTAGTGACCTAACATCAGAAGCTTTTCTCGCAGCTGTGAGGCGCTTCATATCAAGAAGAGGATTGCCATGTCACATATACAGTGACAATGGAACAACTTTCGTCGGAGCCAATAAAGAACTTCAAAACCTTCGAATACTCACCATCAATCAAGCGGAGAAAAATGCTTCAACAAGGTTAGTTATGAATGGAATACAGTGGCATTTCATACCACCAGCAGCACCACACTTCGGCGGCCTGTGGGAAGCTGGAGTTAAGTCAATAAAATATCACCTCAAAAGAATAATTGGTGATACGAAACTTACCTTTGAAGAATTATCCACTCTTCTAACGCAGATAGAGGCATGCCTGAATTCTCGACCGCTGATAAAAGTAAGCAATGACATAGAAGATACACCAATTCTCACTCCTGGTCATTTTCTTATTGGATCCGCTCTGAATGCAGCACCCGAGCCCTGTTTAGACGATACACGAAACTATGGATCACGCTGGCGGTTATTACAAAAGATGACTCAAGATTTCTGGAAGACATGGTCTACGGAGTACTTGACACATCTTCAACAGCGAATAAAGTGGAAGGGCACTGAAGCAAACGTAAACATTGGCGACGTCGTTTTGATAAAGGAAGATCGATTACCCCCAACAAGCTGGTTGATGGGCCGCATTACCGAAACACACCCGGGGAAGGACAATCATGTTAGAGCTGCAACTGTCTACAGTAACAAGAAGTTTATAAAGAGACCCATTACAAAACTATGCCTACTCCCAATTGAAGATGAAGGGTTGTTACCAGGCAATGTTGAAAATCCAAAACGAACAGTTAATGTACATCTTGCGCTAACTCACATTGGATCGGAACCCATAGACAAAATCCACTCGGCCATAGACTCCATCGAAGGCATATACACATCGAGAAATGAAAATAAAACAACGTTTAGGATAAGCCCAATAAGGTGGCTATTGTTCACCAGTTTGGTTATAATTGTTCTTGGGCATGGTAACACATTGACATTGAACGAAGAACATGATCCCGTAAAGGTGATTCCATTTAAAAACCGTCCAGGAATTTACTTTGAGAAGATTGGAAGTGTAAACCTGATTACGAGCGACTGGAAAATAATCATCTATTACAATATGACCAACTATTGGAGAGAATTTGAAGGATTCCAAGACCTTGTGAGGGATATGAATGACTTTTGTAAAACTAAGTCTGACGCTCTAACTCACAATATAGTCCATCAATTTAACCATCAGTTAACGATTATAGAAAGCAACAACGATTTACTGCATACGCAAGGAGCTGGAAACTCAAAAAGGATTAGAATGAAACGATCTCCTTTCGACTTTGTTGGTACGGTGGCAAACAAACTTTTCGGCGTACTAGATGAGTCGTATGCTGAACACTATGAGCAACAAATTCAGCAAACACGAACAAATGAGAATCATCTACTTGAATTGATAAAAAATCAGACGTCAGTAGCGGAGGCAACAAACAATATATTACAGAAAAATACTGAAACCATTACCGCACAACTGCAAGCATTCCAAACCGATCTTGAAAATCTTAAGAGCATGACATCCAAATCAATCAACCAGAACGAAGCAAAACAGACATTTTTAGCAGTGACAACCTACGCAACGTTAGCTATGTTGAATTATCAGCAAACACAGACGTCTCTATTGAATGTTCTGACAGATATCCATCAAGCCAAAATTAGCCCTTTGGTGATAACACCAGACCAATTGAGATCACAGCTGACATTAATAAGAAGCCACTTGCCCCCGCAGTTGTCTGTAGCAGGAGACGAAACACACTCGAGCTTGCTAGGACTATATAAAATGTTCACAGCAAGAGCAAGAATAACTGATAAGAGTGTCATATTCGACTTACGAGTGCCGTTAGTAAATACAGAAGACTTTGACCTATTCAAGGTCATACCCGTTCCAACTCCCCATAACAATGAATATGTTTTTATTGAACCATCGCTGGATTATTTAACAGTTAACCTGTTACGAGAAGCCTACTACAGATTAACAAGAGAAGAGCTGGGACAATGCACAATAACCAGTGAAAAATATTTGTGCAAGCAACAGCATCCGATGTTTAATCGCCGCTCCAATATCAGCAAATGTGAAATGGATCTACTGACGCATGAGAAGGAATTGTCATCACACTGTAAATTGCGCAGCATCAAACCATCTCCTGTCTGGATTCAACTCAACAACGGCAATAGCTGGATTTACGTCTTAGACAGGTTGTATACATTTAACGTTATTTGTGGCAGACAGATTTTAGAGATCTCATTGCAAAACGACGGGATATTGACACTACAACCAAATTGTATCCTTAAACACGATTCAATGACTATTACATCATATAGCAGTAGTTCCAGTAGCATAAACGCAGCATTCATTCCATTGGCAAACTTGACAGAGCTGTTGTCTGAAAGCCCTAGGAATATATCCAAACCACTAGTTATTCCACACGTCATACTTAAGTCAGACAATGAAGACATCAAAATTCTTAGCAAATGGATAACGGATATAAAAAATGAGGAGCATTTGTCCAATAGTGCAGCAGTACATCCGATTCATCATGGACTGACTTACAGCCTAATAACTATACTGTTTATTTTTATAATTTCCTACATCATATGGCGATACTACAAGATCAAGAGGACTATGCAGATAGAGGTCCAAGCTCACGAACTACCACCAATACCAGCAACTCGGCGTTTTTCTACAGCCGATTTCGCTGTGACGTAAGGAGCGGCCCCAGCATGTCATGGTGACCATACCAGACAACGTTATCTATTATTTTTTGCTTTATTTTTTAACGTGTAAAATTTCATATATCTGTTCTCAGCGAGACCAGCAGAATAAAATTTCTCACGACTTATCGCTGACTCTGCTTGACACCTAGTAATTTAAGATGTAAATATTTGTACCTTACGTAAGCAATATTTTAGTATATAAGGAGGAAGAATAATAAAAACGATTTCATTCGTAAAGAAAAGACCTTAGAGAATTATCATTAGACTTCCCCCCACCAGCGGTAAGGGGTCTTGCAATATTTTTCTCTAAACTTTACAGCATCAGATGCAAATTTCACCCGGAAGCCATTAAGGCCCATTGTGAGTACCCTGTTTGTACATGTAAGGACATGTGGCTAACAAAACCACCTCGATCTGTTGAGGAATAGTTTCATGTCTGATAGAGTCGTCCAAACTTTCGAAGAACCTTGGGCTGTGGCATAGAAGATGTATACAAAAGTTAATCTCATGAAAATGGAGATTAGAAATAAATCTCGATTATCAACCGGACCATGTACAGTCCGGTTTGTGAACACACTTTCCACAGCTCTAAATGACAAAAATACAAAGCAAACAGAGCTGTATTTGACATTGTGTCATAAAAAAAAACTTCAAAAAGTAAGTAGGTATTTATTCATATTTAGAACTCGTGTTTTATTACTTGGTTAATTTTTTTCAATTATCACAATTTTAAATTGTTCGATTTGACAGTAGTTGACAATATCAGGTGAAACGTCAAATTAATATTGTTTTTTTTTTGTGGTGGAAACACCTCCAGGATTTATTTGTAATCTACTGCCCTAAATCTAGCGATTAGTGTCCAATGGAAACGTACTGTAATTGTTAATTTTATTCTATTTTTCCAAACTTGTTCCCTTTTAAAACAAAATTGCATTGTCAGCTAATTGTTTTCTTTCCTTGGATAATTTAATTATTTACTCCTCAATTATAGTCGAAATGGTTTATTGTCAATGGGGATGTTCGAATTTTTATTTTGACAAGTCCGACAGCTGACTGACTTGATGTATTTCACTCTTTTTTCAGGTGACGTTTACCGAGGGGTAGCCGACAAATCTATTCCAAAAAAAACCTGCCTGCATACTCAGTTGACATTTCGAAGTGTCAAAATTCAGAATAAACATTATCAATACGAAAACAAATCAAAAGTTCATTATAAAAAGAGCGTGTTTTTTTTAGCTTCGTTCTCAGCAAAGCAAAGTAAAGTAAGATTTTCAGCACACAATTACAATAACTAATGCGAGTCTCGAAGTGTCAAGTAGATCGTAGTTGTTGCAATTGCGTGTTGAAAATCCTACTTTACTTTGCTTTGCTGAGCTAAAAAAACAGGCCTATAGTCAATACGTTTGTATATCTTGTCTAGACACATCACACTTATCCGAGTGTCTCCAATTTCTTTCATCGATCGACATTAAACCAATGTTTCAATTTCACATTAATTCTGAAAAGCATGTGTGTTCATGCGACGATATTCTAATATTGAATCAAGCTAAAAACTTCGCCCTTTTGCTGCAATCAATAAGTCTGCTAATGGCCACAGTCGAAATGCAAATATGGTTAAATTGTTTCATCTATGATAAGATACGCCTCAATGACTAACTCTATATTCAAATATCGCCGCTTTTACTGTGCATAAAAAAGTTCCTTTATACTCCATTGATTTCCATTGACATCATGTAGGCCCTCTGCAGACTACAGATAACACAATACATGCCATTTCAGGGGATACGACAAGGTCGTTTCTGAGGTCGATCCCTTTTTTTTGCGCTCCACTTTTGCACAAAATATTAATGAGCCTCGTCCGCTTGGCTTCAAGGTTTTATTACGCTCATAACTTTTCTCCAATTTAAATAATTTCTGACTTCTTCTTCCTGCTGCCACCACCGCCATGTTGCTATAGGTCGTAGCGTTGTAGCAGCTCGCCATGAATTAATGGAAAATAATGAGAACTTTCCAATTCACTTGCATGCTCTGCCATCAGGATATCATTTTGATTCATTGTGTGCCATCGTCCTGCTACTGCCTCCTAGACAAACAGTCAGAAGCGAATCGTTAATTAATTCATGACCCAGAGAAAAAGGAATCACAAATCGGAGCCCGAAATTCACTCGACTGTGCTAAAGGCTTTTCCGCGATTGAGAGCGCGTACACCCAAAGTGATTTTTGGAAGTCGAAAAAAGGTCAAATATCCCCCCAACCCGGTGCCCTCGAACCCAATCGGAATGTGTCAATTAGTGAACTTCGAGGACATTGTTAGCACTTCATTACCCAATCCACTTTTAGAGCGATAGAAACTTCTCTCGCAAATTTTCACGCAATTCAAATAGATCACTGAAGCTGAAAAAAAAAACAAACAAACAAAACAAACAACCCGCCCCAAACCAATTTCGAATTCAAATTATCCCAAGGGTTGTACAACTGCGAATCCTCTAATTCCATCTGTTTCATCGGCATGATGACTTTACAGCGAGAAGCTGCGAAATTTGCATTAACGAACGCCGGCCTTAATGATGAGCTGAGCATCTCCAACGTACATCCCATAAGAAGAGCAACATAAAGAAAAACAAAGAAAGCCGACAGCAAAACGGATATAGTGCTGTAGCCCCTTTATGCAGGAAGCACAAGGACAACGGTGACAACGTGTGAGATTGAATGGATGGAGAATTTTTGGCACTCAACCATTTCGCAGTAATAAACTTTTATTGCCTCACATTTAGACGTCTGTCCCGATTCAGCAGATGAAGACTGCACTGGAGCAGATTTTCCGTTCCGGCGGCTCAGACTAGTTTCATATGTCCTTAATGGCGACACTTGAATGTTGAATGTGCGGGCATGCTATTCAAAACATGGCGAAGGAAAACACCCAACAAAGTGTTCTGTCATTTTGGCGACAATGCGCTGCCCTCACCTGGGTACCGAGTGCATCCGTATACTCGTATGTCCTTGTGTTGGACTATTTATTTTTTATTGCAGCGCTCTTTTGTGGCCATTTTTTATGTGGAAATGGATTAGCTTCGCTTACCCTCTGGTGTGACGTGCAGCAGCGATTTTATGAGCTTTTCGGGGTGAGATCATCTCGTGCCGAATAATGTGAGACGATGATGATGCTGTTAGGCATGGTCCTTCCCATCGCGGCCAGTGGTTGTTTAATTAAGTTTGAAAAATAAAATGCGTTGACCGTTTTATAGGATACAGAGCGTAATTAATCGCCTAGCAAGAGCTGCGTTATAAAAATTCACTGGCGCAGATGGTCGCTCAATGGGTGAGCGCTAGTTTATTATAGGAAGGCTATAAGGGGCACTTAAATTTATTGCAATAGTTAAATTGAGATCAAATATCAATGCGGCCCGTTGATGCTCACCAGCGAGTAATTTACGGCCCAATCTAGGCATACTGACGAGCAATGAATTTGTTTCCAATTGCTGTTAATCGATGGGGGTTTTTAATGGTTCACTAAGCGCGCATACAAAAGTGTCCTTCCTTGGGTGACGAAGGCACGTAATCTTGTTAAGCTAATCTTTGTCCTTGCACCTGGAATAAATGAAATCATTCTGCTTTTGGCTTTGGGTGTGAAGATGAGTGTGTTAAATAAAATTGAGTGAGATATCCGTGTGTCCCTTTAAGTGGCTTGTTCATCGACAAGGTACACCATGCATTCTTCTCCCTATGCATAGCCAGGGTATACAAATATCAAGAGAGACCACCGAAATCATACTTAAATACCCTTCCTCAACATAGCTGCTCTCCCACAACCTCGACAAAAGCGACCCAACCGAGAATTCCAATTTCAAATAAATTAACTCCCATTACTCGTATGGAGGTGGGCCCCATTCGACCACCTTGGCGGCCTCCAATAGTGATGTTCACTAATTAAATATCTAGTCTGCCAAACATCGATAGTAATTCAAATTGTAAATATTGGCAACTTATCCGCCCGAACGTCATCCACCATATAGTTAACCGACTGAAACAACTAATATTTGCTATCAGAGCCAAAGAACTCCACTTTGATTGCTTATCACATCATCGTAATCATTAAAATACTATCCCATCGCACGCACACTACATGTTGCTGGTTGCTGTTGCCGGACTCCAGTCGGGCATGGCAATGGATTCGATTTAGCTCATCCAGCTGTGCTGGCTAATCCGTAAATAGAATTCTACCAGCCGAGCATGGTATCTGATGCCCAGCTTTACAGACTGACGAGAGGCGCCGCGAAAATGTCCATTCTTTTTACGCACACAATGGATGGACAGGTAAATTAGTGCGTTTTCCCGTTCGTTTGCCATGGCGCGCGGTGTAGCCTCACATTAATTAGCAATCATAATGATTTTACCATTTTCACGATTAGCGCACTTTTAGATTTTCTGTTGCCCATTAAAACATGCTGAATGCTATCGACAAACTTAATCTCCTGTGAAACGCATTAGAACTATTCAATCGTGAAGTAGCGTCGATTTGAATGATGTGGACAGTGGATAGGAAATAATTTGGGGTTTTTAGAAATTTCCCTCCGTACATCGGTGCGTATACGTAACTTTTATTTCTTCAAATTTGCTTGCAGGAAAAAAAGACAATTGGTTGATCCCAGTAAACCGAGACAAATTGCATTTCGTTCACTTTGAAGATTTAGATCGCCCGCGAGTTCGTCAGAGAATCCCAGGCGATATTTATTTTTCATGCGAAATGGTTGCTGCAAGTTCGGGGGTGAAATTTTTGAGGTCGCTGCAAGCTCTGGTGGAATAATGTCCGTAATTCGCTAAACCCACGCAGAGGAACTAAATGCGAACATTAAGAAGAATCTCGCGCGAATGCCTGCGAAAAGATCCAATTTATGAACTCTGTAGGAAAATACGGACCATCATTTTTTTTTTTGGTTGAAACGGTTTCTTAACAAAAACTTGTCATAGTTGAAGACGTTTCAAACCTTAATTTGAATTTGAGATTTTGTTTTCTGTTTTGCGGAATATAAACATGAAGTGCTTTTTATAATAAAAAGAAAAAATTGTTTCAAAACAGATTTTAGTCGCCCTTCGGCTGATAGCCTCCTGGTTTTACCGTTCACAAAAGAGGATAAAAACCGTGGACTGTACTAGATCTACTACAAATGCAGCTTACTCACAATCCTAAGCCCCAATTACGATGAACCAGGGTTATGAAATGCCAAACTCATTTGACGGAAACAAATCCAAAGCTATTTACTTCCAAAGACGAACACGTTTCTTGATAAACGGTGAATTTGTATGTATATCCCCAGATGGCAGTAGCATTCAATTCAATTTAATTCACGTGGCAAGGTACAATCCATTGTGCTCAATTCGGCCGATGGATAACACCCATTAAGGTGTTCTAAGGAGCAACCTTATACCCACAACAGGTAGCTCCCATCAACGAACAATAACATTGTGTACATCTTAATGAAGCAATTTCCGATTTTACATTGCAATCGTGGCCATACAATTATAATCCGAGTCGCCGTCTTATCCTGCCCCCATACACATCACCAGCCAAAACCGCCGTCATAAAAATTTCCCTCATTTAAACAAATCACCATTGTAATGGTGTAATTTAACAAAACGGTCTTGCACACAGACGGGGAAGAACAGAATATATCCGCCTCTTGCAACGCAAAAAGAAATGTTCCTTAAATTCCCGCGAAAAGAAATTGCGGTGCACCACACCATCAAGCAATTCGCGAGCTCTTATTTCAAAACCCCGACAGCCGACACCCAAACCATGCCGTCTTCTACTCTGATTATTTTGTGATGGCTTGAGGTTCTTTCGAAGCATAGCGCCCGACCGATGGCCATCGCGCTTTTGTTGTGGCTTCGTTGCATCGTCGACCCCTGCTTCGTATAGAATAGAAGCAGAACTAAGAGCAAGAGCGATTTATAGCATTGGGCGACAAAGAGTGCAATGCAAAATCGGATGAGCTGGAACTGGAATGGCGATGGTGGTGGTGTGATGTGTGAGCTGTAAGGAAAGAAAAATTGAGGATAATACAAATTTGTGTTTACTTAGTTTGAAATGTTGGAAAAATAAACCATTTCGCATTTGGGTTCTCCACTGCATGCGTATAACGGCGAAGTAAAAATAAGAAGTAAGTTGCAGAAATACGTCGCAAAATATAAAGCTCACGCGAATGGTGTGCACATCATGGCATACCCTACACTTTTTAAAGTAATACTTCTTTAGGCACGCTTGACTTGGGAGGTGAACTGGTGAATGCGTCAGGAAAGCGTCACGAAGCGAGCGGAAGTTGAGAGGGAGCTAGAAGTTAGTGATATAGAAAGAGAGAGAGTTACGTTTCATTTCGTATATCACTGTAGAGGCAAGAGAAATAGATGCGAGCACACATTTTCGTTCTGTCTTTCTCTCACAGCCAGTTACGTTTCTTTATCTAAGACACATCATACAGTGCAGCAGTGATACCAGATCGGGGGATTTATCACTTTTTGCGGAATTTTCTCACTAATTATAAGCTAAAATGGACAAAGGGATTTTTCCGACCTCATAGTACAACAAGAAAGGGTTTTTACTTTTTGGTCAAATTTCGTTCCCAATTGCTCATTTCATTAAGAATAAAAAAATTAGTCAACCTACGATCAAATTAAATGTTTTCATGTTTAGAAAAAAGTCATTCAAAATATCTAAATGCTTTCATTTTCTTTTTTTTATTTCCCTAATTCACGAAACAGAAATATCTGTGAATGAATCACGAATATTTTTTAAAATAATAAATTTATTTATTTTGTAAACATAAAAGGGATATTTTGAGTATAACCGTGGGATAACCTGCCTCTAAAGTCTGGTATCACTGCAGTGCAGGCCTATTGTCTGTATCCACTGTAGGAGCAACAGAGAGAGGTTGTCTCATAGCCTGTTACGTTTCTTATATCTAAGACACAGTGCACGCCTATTGCAAGGTTGCCACTTTGGTAATGTTTTACCAAAATTTTTTTTGCTTTATGATTTTTGATAATATCGTAATTTTTATCTAGTTATGGTAAATTTTTGAGCTGATGTACCAAGAATGCGAACTCGATATCACCTCATTTAAATGCTAACTTACTGCTTCTGAGTGAAGCATTGCATTGTTTGCATATGCTTCATCACCATCAATATAAAACTTTTTTATTCACTATTCAAAAAATTACAGAATGCACTCATTTTCTTCTTTTGACAGATGGTAAACTTCGAAATAGTTTCTGTTTCTGTTTCTATTTATAACTACATTAAACTACAGTCTTCTAGCAGCTGGTAATTTTGTGCAAAATCAAATAAAATAATTTGATTTTTAAGACGTGCACCAAAAGATAAACCGACAATATTTCAAAATTTTTAAAATCATTTATTTATTTTCTTATTAAACAAACTTTTGTTAGATATATGTTGTCATGCTTTAAAATTATAGAATTCAATAGAATGGAACAGTTAAATATTAATTATGACTAATTAAAAACACATTTCAAACACAATTTCTATGTAGGTGCACCCTGTGCGCCTACCTAAAGAAATGCATATGGCAGACGAATGGCCATTTTCGATTCTAATGTTGTATTCGGTTGGTCACTCTCAGAGCTTTTTTTTTTTGCTGTAGGTAACTTTTTATGTTCGATTGGTACGAATTTCAGAGCACTTTTGCGAATCTGGATTTTTTCTTAGAGTTGCTCCAGATTTACCAATAAAAAAGCGTTTGAGTTTGATAACTAGCGGACGTTGTTACGTTTTGATCAAATTATTTTTTTTCAACTGCAACGAAACTTAAAGGATCGGGTGGATCTAAGTTTTTGTAAATTATTTATGTGCAAATGTTTACAAATCAGTCTGGGTGCGAATTTCGAATGCTTAAACATAAAATTGAATGCACAAATATCAACAAAAAAAAAGAAGAGAGAAAGTGACGTTTTTATGTTTAAAAATCTGAAATCGTAGGCGAATCTGACGAAGCCCAATAAATAATTATAATAAAATTATAATTAATTTCATAATAAAATAAAATATGACCTGCATATCCATTTCCATGACATTACCTCTGCTCGTTTAGGTATTTTAACAACCTCATGAAAGGGAAGGCTATGTGGCTACGTTTTATATTGGTGTCAGTATTTTTATTTCATATTTTAAAACTTAAATTACATGAGAACTAATTTGACAGCTCCAAAAATGTGCATAATATTGATGAATACACTTGTCAATATGATGTATCATCACATTGATGAAATTGGAGTGGAATTTTTCATAATATTAATGAAAAAGCTTGAATGATGAACACATTTTATGTCTATCAAATTGACGACATCCACTTCATCATGTCAACGAAAAAGTTCACTGGACTGTAGAATTGATGCATTTTTAATCATATTTAAGCTTTTTCATGACTATAATCTACGATGTACCTTTTTGGTTCAGAGTAAGCTCACGTATAAACCTCACATAAACCAAAAATGGCTTTTTGCGACGAATAGAAGGGAACCATCATGCAACTACAACAGAAGTCAGTACGATCTTTGAGCCAATTCCCATAACCGCACAGATGTGACAATCAAACAAGTTTCCTATCTCAAAAACAAGCGTATTCAAGAAATACGTTCCAACTAAAGAAGAGTTTCCATAAAATTTAAAAAGGACCACGATTCTGTTTGATGTACCCTATTAAAATAAAATAGCTCAAAATAAAAACCACATCGAATGCAAGGCAAAAGCAAACAAACCCACGTAATACCAAGGAAAGGATTATTATATTCGCTCTGTCATAGGGCAACGCGGACAACCACACACAACGACGAAAGCGGGTGCACAGGTGGAAGCTTTTGTTATGCCAACTTGCACAACTCATTTGTACTCGGGCGTCTCCTGTTCTGCAGCTGAACCATTTTTCGGACAAAGAAAACGCACGAAAAGAAAACAAATGGAGGAAAATTGCTTTCTCACGAATATTAGCGCCTTGCACGAAAAGGTCTAAATAAATGAGAGAGTTTAGCCAAACAAATAGAGGTGTTGCCGTTTGGCTATGTATATTCTGTATGCATACCTGTTGGTGGAGTTGGTTGCAAATTGCAATGCATTCATTGTAGTGGGTATGGTTGGAACAAAAGTTTTGTTCCTCTTATTTTATTTACTGGTTGATGCTTTACTTGGCCACTAGTGTGTGCAGACGATTAACAACTACAAATTCTTTTATCAGTAATTTAACAATTGAAACTAAGTCACTTCTGGCTGGTGGCTCCGCCAACTTTGCACATGCAAATCCAAGGGTTATTGGATATAACCATCAACATGTGCACAAGCACCTGCAACCCAATTCAACATGTATATTTTTGTTCTTTGTATTGATTTGCCTGGGACAAAGCTTAATTCGACAGACACACACTGGGTAACAAGCGCAACGTCGATCAATGCATGTTTCTCCAATTGAAATGCACATTCAGCTAAATCTACTTACACGTTTAATCCACTTTGGAATTCAGTTCAAGAATCACAAAACGCAAATTAGTGCTATCTCTTATTGCTGTTAGCGAAGCCATGCGAGAGGGTGATAAAGAAGTGAACGTCTCATTGATTTGACCGCATTCAGCGAGGATTAACTCGCGCGCCACTGCCGCAGATCGCCGCGAGCTGGATTGATTGCCAACAAATTACGCGATTAAGTGAAATATATATTAAGCCAATCAAATGAAGGTGCGCCGACATCTAAAGGGATTTAGATATCAATCTAATTGACTCGCTCCGTCTGAATAACCACCTGGTCGACTGCAACGGAGAACGCAGATTTAAATCTCTCATAGATAGCCAAATTGATTTTATGTTTCCCCAGACACTGTTGACATTTACACCTCAAAATTCAATTAACCAAACCCACCTCTCCGATTGGTTGTGCAATTTATATTACACTGCAATTTACTTAACCACAGAGACACAGCACACAGCACACAGCGCACAGCGAGTGTATCATCAACTTTACTTAACCCACTTTGTTGGGGAATTTTGTTAGTTTTTGTGCACGATTCCACAGGAAGTGGACAAAATGGAAACGAGACTCTAACACAGATTTCCATGGCAAAATTATGCAAAATGATGTACAACAGCTTTTTGGTGTGCAACATTCTCAAATAAAACCGGTCTTGCTCTTACATTTTTTCCATTTGACGAGAAAACTTCCTCGTCGGAGTGGGTCCTTTTTCCCTCTCTGTCCACGTGCAATTACAATAGAACACACGATGACACTTTTAATGTTTGTTTTATGTCGCACAACTATGATCATCAGGACCGCTACTCTAGCAGAACCACGCTCGTACACCTCACTATCAGCCAGAGTATAATGTGCTCATTCCCACCGCAGGCGGGCTAACTGAAACTGGACTCAGGCAAGGACTAACTTTTCTGTGCAAAGTACCTTTAGAGTCAAAGTTAATGCGAAATTGGATGCAAATGACTTTTAGTGCATTAAAAAATAATTTCAAACGACTCTCGGTCGAGTGCAACATTACAAGAATACACAAAAAAATGCAACAAAAACAAAAAAAGAAGAAAAAAAGACTGCGAGTATCTCCCCAAGGAATCTAATAAGGATGGGCGGACAAAGTTGGCATGTTTTGCGAGGACAATTCCCCCGACGGGGTAAAGTAAAGATATAAAATCCGCAAAATACAAAATAATGCAAAACCGCATAATGGTTCCCACAACGCACAAGGAGACTTTCTTTTGACGAGACCGCACAATGATGGAGATGATGATGATGCTGATGTCCTTTTAGAGAAATTGAATAAGAGAATTTTTTTTTGCGTCCACATCGCATCGGAGGAAAACCGATGGCAAAACAGTGAAAATTCTCGTGGTTATCTGTATGTCTTCAGATTATTACTATTATCCTTCGTTGTCCTTCTGCTCTGTATATATATATGAATGGGTGAGCGAACCAAGACACAGACGAAGAAAACCCCATCTTCGTGCTGATGGTGGCAATAGAATGTACTTTGGATAATTACATTAGCATATAAAGGATTTCAAAATGCAACGCGATTTAGATTCGCGAAAAGTACTCGGAGTGATTTCAATTACGGAAAATGGGATGCGATGCGAGTGCTTTGAAAGGATTTTTACGTACTTAACAGTGTTCTCTATGGTTCAACGGAAAATCATTTCGTGCGCAGTGTGCGCGATTCTCTTCCTTATTTCTTGGCAATGGCGCTATTGTTTGATTTACAAAGTTGACGGAATGGAATTAGTTCATTGTGATGCGGGACTGGATTAATGTTTAGACAGAGTGACAATTTGCCTGGTGACTTGTACAACAGATTGCAGAGGATTTTGGTTGGTAAGTGCTTTTGAATGTGAACGCAGTAATGTAGACAATTGTTGGGTGGAAATGGTAGTGCATCATCAGTCACAGCCATCACTCATCACTCATCACTCATCAGTGTGAAGGCTTTTATTCGATACCAGTTCGTGAGATATATCTCCGATGAAGATGATTTGCGTTATCGTAATTGAAGGCTCTTTGCGATGGCGCAATTAAAGCAGTTACAGACGATCTGTGAGTGAAACCTACCAATGCGAATCAAAAAAGGGTTCCACCACCGTGTTCTATGTAGCTCTCCAGTAGATTTGCGAATTTTCTACAATACTGCCGGTTTCTCAAAATTCACCAAGATAAATGCCGCTTTTTGGGAATTGTTCACCCGTAAACCAAATTGCTCAGTCATTTTTACGTCGTCTTGCGTCAAGTCTCCGAAACCTTTAGAAAAACCATATTAAAGCACAAGAAGCCATCAGCAACTGAAGTTCTGGTTTCAGACGGACACTAACTGACTAATTTCTGCGAGCTTCTGAAACGTGATTGTTCCAACACCATAGCCTGTGCATGATGATACCAAAGGATCCTGCCGGCAAACCAATCAAACAGAGTTGCTAGTTTAAAAAAAAAAAATTTAAATAGGGTACCGCTATGTCATAATACGACTTCTATACTATAGAAAATACGCGAAGAGATCTTGCAAAACTCACAAGGCAAACATCCTTTCCTATAGGCTCAAAATCTACTGCGCCGGTTTTGTCGAAAATGTAACAATTTACTCCCATTACTTCCGCAGGTTTTTAGGGCGCGTCAATCTGTTTGACTGCGTTCCACCTCGAGACCAGCCATGCTCAACGAGGGCTTATTGAAAAAGAAATGCATTTAGTTAATTCATCCCCGATTCATTTGAATTGCAAACCATCTTCCCGTGTTGTCTTGAAGGTGAGTAATTTAGCAATATTTGAGCATTATCCGGTGCGATATTCAATATAAATTTTAAATTTTTATTGAATATTTATTATTTTAAATTTAAATCATTCGATTTCTACAATTTTGAGCTTGCTGGAGTCGTATTGGAAGTCTTCTCTTTGTCACAAAAACAAAACCTTAAGGGGATGAAATACGGGATAAATGTTTATTGAAAAGAATAGATTAGATAGAAAAAACGTGGAGTGCCACTTCCAAGACAACAAAAATTATTTAAATCTTTTTAAATTATAATATCGAACGAATTTAGGCGGAACAATATCAGCTAGTTTTTAATAAATAAAATAATAGTTCATTCCTCTTAAAAATATAAATATGAATGGATGGCAATGATGGCATTTTGGTCTGAAACGGCAGCTGGTGTTCCACAAGGTTGCATCCGTTGTTCTATGCTTTTTCGAATTTTTATTGAAGGAAGTTGTTATACTCTTAATGGAGGAGTATTTTCAGCAGACAGAAGTAAGAGTATACTTATTACTTATTCAAGTTCTTCGGTAGGTTGAAGACTTCTGCACAAAAAACTGCTCAACCTCTTATAAGGATTAATGTTAACAAAGCTAAAGTAAAACGCAGATAAGAATTCATAAAAAAAAACGTGTATTTTGAAAGCGAACGAGAATTAGAGAACCTCGGAGCTGAGTTACTTACCGCAAAATACTTTTGCACATCAGGCAACAAAACACTAAAGTCAAGTTTACATCAAACAGAGGGTTTTGAAATAAGGATGGGTTGATGTTGAAATACAATAAAACAAGCTATGTGAGGTATTAACGAAATTCCCTTTTTTATTCGAAACACTCATTCTTTATAACATCGTTCAAATATCCGCACTGCTTCCCATAGCATCATGGATCCGAGTGTTCCAGTTTTAAATGACACTGCCAAATAGATTCGGTCAGTGTTCCCAGACTTTGATAGATTTTCGATTTTTTCCCCTCTTATTAAGCTTGTCCCTTTGTTTTCCCCTTTTTATCATAAAAGCTCCTGTCCCCTCAATCTGGGTTTACTGTATGCCGCTGAAATTGAATGATGGCATTGGTAATGTTGGCTTATTGGCTTTACCTGCGACTTCAGAAAATCGCACAAGAAAAAGTGTATCGGGGTCAAATCGCACGCTTTGTGGTGGCCAATTCAGTCATTCCTATGTTAGAGATGAACCCTCATATAGAATGTCTATCAAGGCGCCTTCTGTGTGGCATGTAGCCCCATCCTGCTGGAGCCCCATGTCGTCCACCTCCATATCGTTCGATTTGGGCCAAAAGAAATTCGGTTAGGATCTTTCTGTAGTGCTCGCCATTGCTGATCGCGTTGGTGATGGCCTTAGCAACGTCATTTAAAAAAAAAACGACAGACAAATGATGCCGCACACCGACGTGAAACCCGCACCGATCAGTAACTTTTTGTGGATCCATTGGCACCTCGTGTGGGTTGCTAGTTAAAATAGTAATTTTTCCAAAAATACGTCGCGCGAAAGACGATTTTTCGCCCAAAGTTGGGTTATTTTTCCAAAAGTTCTGATGCGCAGTCAGCACGGCGTTGTCTATTTGTGGTCATTTACTCTGAGCTCCTGGGTCAGTTGAGCCTTAAACGGGTGTAGCCCCAAGCTCCGACGTAAAATTCGCCAAGTTGAAGTCTGCGATTTGCCGACTCTTGTGCACGTCAACGAATTGATTGCCTCGGGTTCTTTTGACGGACCGCGGCAATGTTCTTGTTCGATCTGGTGTTTTTTTGACTAATTTTCTACCAAACCGTTTGTCTTGAATTTGTATATGAAATCAAGAACGATTATTGAACAAAGTCACTAAGAGGTTTGGAAGTAATCCACAAAAATTACTGAAGTTAAAATGTTCGATTTCCCCTTTAGGTAAGGACTGACAAAATTCTACCCATGTCTCATATGATATTTTGTGATAAGAACGTGTTTGACGAATTAACTTTAAAGATTGATGAAAAATCGTACACCTTGCGCAACTCAAAGCACCCTCGACGGTCGTAGGTGATATTTACTTAAATTTTGAACCATTCTTCGAACAAAACCGACGCCTGTAAAATGAATAGGGGCGAAATTGAAATATCCCCATCTTGGAAAATGTTGCCATATCCAAGGGCGGATCCAGAGAGCACTGCATTATTACTGCTTGCTCATTCCATTATCAAAACAACACAGACACTTCGCCTATGTGCGAAAATAAAAGTCCCTTTCTAACAAACGATGCGAATCAAGACGAAAAATTACCCAAATCTATGTCTGCATATGCTAGAACCTAGAAATATATGTGAATCTTGGGGCGCGTGCATGGAATTTCTAGCCTTAAGCGCAAAGTCGTATAGACCACATTTTTAATCGTACAATTTTTGTGTTTCCGACGGCCGTAAAAAAAGAGTTACAAATTTGGCAACAGATGAAAGAAAATATGCCTAAGTCACCAGCAAAAGCTTATAAAAAAGCAACAGCTCTGCCAAACATAAGAACCCTTTGTCAATTATTGTGCACATTTCCTGTGACAACCAGCACTGCCAAACGATCTTTCTCCACCTTACACCGGATAAAGACATATCTTCGCAGCAATATGAGAGAAGATCGCCTGAATGGACCAGCCCTAATGCATATCCATCAAGACATTGCTTCAAAGATGAACCCTGAAGAAGTACTAGATATCTTCAGCAGAAAACATAAAAGAAAATTGTCATTATTAGTCATATAATTTTTCATTATTACACATTTATAAAAAATATTTTTTATTCTTTGTTATTCTCCAATGTCATTGATAAAGAATGAATCCCAAAAACAAATTGCAATGCAATACTATGGGGTACAAGCTTCACCTATCTGGCCTTTGTGCCCCTCCCAGAAATAAATCCTGGATCCGCCCTTGGCCATATCGATATTTTTATGCTATAAACAAAAAAAAAAAGTTGGCGTAACATTTCCGTAGGGACCCTACCTTCTCACAACCATTCGACTTGTGTGAGTTTTTATTTTTGGGACGCATTTTTATGTTATAGTTAAAGGAAAAAAGAGATAGGTAAAACAAAGAATTGTTGTAGCAAAATAATAATCTTAGGTTAAACGCTGTGCACTATGTAATTTTTAACACATCGAATATATTCATCAATCTCTCACAGTACATAATACCCGGAGCATATCAAAACCTTCCTTTGTTTTGAAGGCGGTACCACTTAACAGCAAATACGTGCAGGTGCATCAGTGCATGACAGTGCCGCCACTAAAGTTGCACGCCAACACACCCGAAGAACGTAAATAGCTACTCCTTACACCACATCGCAGCAGTATTGTGTAATATAGATTGGCCGTCAAATGAAGACATAGCCATGGCTTCCTCCCCTTTGTTGAGTCACTATAACTATCCATCCGACCAGTATGCGAATACAAATAACTCCTCAGCCAAAGAAGGCAGTTACACCAGCAGCAGAAGCAGCAATAAAAGTCAAGAAATATGATATGATTGAGCACAGGCCTATATATCGCGTAAAGACCAGGCAAAATGTGGTCGCGCCTGGGCGTTCTTCCAACTGGGCACATCCCTTCGCAGGGCAAAAAAGTGCATTTGGATTTTTCTTCCTTCTCGTTCCTTCTTGCTCTGCCTACCCCATTGTTTTATGAGATCAATTTCATTATTAATTCCCTCGGAACGCTAATGTATGCGGCTTGTCGTCGTCTCAGCTCATGACAATGACGACAATCGGAATGCATCCATAACTCTGAATGGGACGGCATTTTTTGCGAGCCTTCGAAACCCATTCAGAAGGTAAAGACAAAAAGGGTGGACGTCTTGGTCGTAATTGAAACCGCAATCCTGATGGTGGTGGTGGGAATGTGTATATGGTTCAACCCTTCCACACAGCAAACCCAGCTCCGCAGCCACCAACGGCAGTCTTAAGGAATTAATTATTTATTCATTCCACTTCCACTTTGTGTGTACCTATGTCTTATTACTTTGGCTCTTTCTCTGACCACTGCACAGTGCTTGCGGAATGGGAAAGCTTCCGCTGCGCCGCAGCCCATTGTGTGCTGGGATTAAGGGATTACGGATTTTAATTAGAATAGGATTAAGAATTCATAGAGCGCGATTGCTGTGCTCTCAATCTTTCTTTCTTTTTGTAGTGCGGCCCTCTGGCAAGCTTTAGGTATTTCCACTTGCATGCATGGCATGGATTACCTGGATCACACACACGATAACGAATTAGCAGCAAAATGGCCTCCTGGAACCCATCAAATGAAAAATTTCAATTTTGTGCCATTAATAAAATATAAGTGAGCAATAATTTTCGACTTCGAAACTCGTAAGATTTTATGCGTGCCAATAAATCCCTGTGCGCTTGGCTACCGGGCTGCATGCGTGTGTAGGCTATCTTTTCACCTGGCTGCGGTGATAAAGCCAAACGCGGACGTAACTCAGGCTATATGTACGCGCAGCCACTAACACAAGCGGCATAACAAAAACATTGATTGATGACATTCAGTAAAGTTAAGAGCGTTGAAGCGTTGCGTTGGTGCGCCGGCCGCGTCGCGTCATGAGGTAAAAACGTTTAACAACGTAATTTGCAATTGGAAGGCATTTGATGGGGTGCTGCCATGACGCAGCGCAGTCCAATTGGATTGGACAATTCCTTTCGGTAGCTTTATTGTTGTCGTTAATATATTGGTATAGCATTTGAGGGAATTTTGTTTTTATTTTGTTTTGCGCACTCTTGGTTTTATCGGGGGTATTGTACGGACCTACATTTACTGGTTGATATAAATAAGTCTTTCTGTAAAAGAATTTTTTTTAAGTATTGGTAGCGCAAGAAAAACAACATTTTTCTTCAAAACTAATGGTATTTGTTGAATGACAAACAAATGCAATTAATTCCATTTTCACAGTATCCTTCACTGTAAATTTTCACAGATTTTATAACTTTCGCCACCTGCAATTAATAAGCTAAACTATGTTTAAGAACCTTCCGCATACCATAAAGTTCGCTCACACAAACTGTTATCAATATTCGTCCTGCTATTTACGAGTTTATCAAGGACAAACGAACAACGCTTCATATTTTTAAACGGTTGGAAGACGAGTTTTGAAAAGGAGCGGTGTACTGGTACTGAGTCGCTCCAGTTTTGATTGGAAAACGGGCTAATAAACAGGGGAAGTTCTAACATTTACAAATTTAAGCGTTCCCTTTGAATTAAAAAGTCGCGCGAAAAAGAAACAAATTTGGTGAAATTTGTGTATATATAAATGATGGGCCATATAGAGGTTTCTTTTTAAATCATAGCTTATTTTCACATTGACAGCTGTTTCCCTCTCGATATCTTGACAGAAAGTCAGTATCATATCTCCGCGGAACGAAATGACAACGTTTGGACAACGTTAGCAAATATTGAAAACTTATTTCCAAAATAAGTGCTGTGTAGCCCGAACCGTGCTTTTTTTGAAAATATGTTTTGGCCGAACTGAAGCATCCACCCCGCCAGCTTTACGTAATTTGTGCAAAAAGTCCGTGAGACTGGTATGCTAGTGGACAATACTCATGGTCCCATCGTCGTACGATACGTCGCCGTACAATCCGGGCTGTGATTGGAATTTTTGTTGTTGTGGGAACCCTAAATCACCAATGTTATGCCAACAATCCGAAAATCATTGAAGCACTTAAGCCCAATATCATCCACACAATCCGTGAGCTACAGCCCGACACCATCAACAAGGTCTTGGAAAATTGGTGTGACAGAATGAACTGCGATGCCAGCCGAGGCAGCCACTTGACGTGGTGTTCCATAATTAATAGAAATGTTTGCTCTTACTAATAAAGCCATAATACATGAAAAAATTTTTTTTTTTCATTTTATTGCATTTTTAAAAAGAAACTTGTATTTGGCCCACCCTGTAAATAAGCTTTGTTCGGATTCCCGGTTTTATTTAATAATATTCTTGTGTTAAAGTTTATAGCAGGTTAGTTCCAGAATACATCATTTGTCCCAGAGGATGCAAGGTCTTACCCATACTCAGGCCAAAAAGAGAAAAGGGTTTCGCCGGAAGTAAGTAAATCAGTAATTTTAACCGACAGAAACGGGGGTTTCCTGAAGAAGAAAATAAAAGCATAGCCAGAAAGGTCGCCAAAACCAAATCAAAAAGCAATTGAACTAAAAGTTGCTAGTTTCTTGAGTTTTTCAACAAGTGGTTTTGTTTTCTTTTAGAAGGTTTTTTTGTTAATAAATTTTCTTTAATCTGTTTTAACAGACACAAGTTCTTTTTAATCAGTTTGTTGGACCCTGTTTAAAAAAAAAAAACAACAACATTTTTAGCAATGGTCATGCAGAGGGCCGAGGAATTGGGTCACAAATTTAATAAAAATAAAATACAGCTAAGAGCAAAGGAAGTTAGGTTTTTTGGTCATAAATTCAGAAGATAGAGTGAAAGCAATTTGTCAATTGCCTGACCCTTCCGATAAAAAAAATGTACAAAAACTATTAGAAGTTCTTAATTTTTTGAGGCATTTTATTCCTAATATGTCTGAGTTGACGGCGCCGTTGCGTGAGCTTCAAGGGAAAAATGTTGAATTCATTTGTACACCTAGCCTATCCGCGGTTGTAAGCAACATTAAGAACGTGATAGCAAAAGACACAATTTTGATGTCTTTTGATAGTTCAAAGGCCATGGTTATTGAAGCAGATGCAACTTAAAGGGGCTTGGGCTGCAAGAAATTCCATTATTACATTTATGTGCGTACCGTAGATGTTGAAACAGATCACAAACCTCTAGTCTATATTATAGAAACGGACATAAATAAAATACCTTCTAATTAGCTCCAACGAATGAGGCTCAGGCTTCCCAATTATGATCTCAGAGTAGAGTACAAGTCAGGAAAGTATCTGCATATTGCAGACTATTTATCCAGACACGTTGTGGATGACGGGGTGGAAGAAGAGGACAAAGGGTTTGTAGCTGCGGTCCATACAGTGGTTGCTAGCATTAGCACAGGAATATTAACAAAGATAAAAGATGAAACTAAGAAAGAAAAACAACTAGAAATAATTTATAAATATTGCACGACAGGATGGCCAAATAATAAAACAAAAGTTGAGAATAGTTTGAAGGCATATTTTAATATAAAATATGATATCTATGCTGATGATGAAGTGCTTTACTTCAACGATAGGGTTATTGTCCCAAGAAGTATGAGGGCATTGCATGAATCTCATCAAGGGATGACTAAAACAAAAGGAAGAGCTAGCCAAGTAGTATACTGGCCCCTCAAAAATAGTGAGATAAAAAATATAAATAGCTGTGGCGTTTGTCAAACATACAAGCCAAATGAACGGCGAGAGCCCTTGATTTCACACCCTGTTCCGTGCCACCCATTTCAAAAAGTACGATGTGATATTTTTGAGCTGAAAGTTTTTTTAATAATTGTAGACTACTTTTCGAAGTGGATGGAAGTCTTACAACTGAGTTCAAAGACTTCTTCAGAAGTTATCAGGAAATGGGCTAAAACATTCTCGAAACACGGTATTCCGAAAATCGTAATCGGGGATAAGGATAATGTTCCATTTGGGTCGTGGGAATGCAAACAATTTGCAAGCTCGTGGGGTATGAAAATTGTCACTTCAAGTCCGTTATATCCTTAGTCTAATAGAATGGAATGGCAGAGCGCAGTGTTCAAATCGTAAAAAATTTGTTTAAAACAACTGAAGGAAGTGAACAATTCCAACTATCTTAACTTGAGTATAGGAACACGCCCACAAAAGGTCTGAGTAAATCGCCAGCAGAAATACTGCAAAATAGAGTTCTTCGTTCAAAAATACCTATTGCCCTTTGTAAAATGATAGGAAGAGAAGAAATAATTCGCGAACTAAAAAATAAAAATGCGAAAACTGAAAGCATTTAAAAGGTTTTCCAATAAGAGGTGTTATTTTGGTATTCAAAGAAAAATGTCATTTTTTGAGATAAATGATCGGATGTTTATTTCATAATAAAGAGGAAGGTATGCCGTTAATAATGAACAAAAATCACCAGCCAAATGGCCACCACGAGCACGCATACAATACCATATAATTTTCATGAAATTTTCCATAACCAAATCGCAAAGTGGCTTCTTGATAGCCTCACGAATTTAATATTTGAGATCTTGAATCGACGCTGGGCTGTTGGCGTAGATCTTATCTTTTACGTGGCCCCAGAGGAAGAAGTTACAAGGTATCGAATCACAAGATCTCGGTGGCCAATTGTGATCACTTCTTCGAGAGATAACTCGGTCCGGATTTCAAGGACCCAATCAGCAAAGACACGACGTTGTTGATGATCGGCCGGCTTGAGTTCTTGTGTTAACTGAACTTTATAAGCCTTGTCTTTATGCAAAATACGTTTGTGGAATGCCCAATTCCAAAGAACGACGAGGAATGGGGAAACCTGGGTTTTCTTCAACACTTTGGGCTACAGCAACAATATTCTCAGTTGTTTTTGAGCGACGTGCACAGGTTTTATTCTTCACATCACTAACTTGTCCCAACAGCTTGGATTTTCCCACCAATTTCTGTATTGCGGTCCGACAAGGTGCTTCTCGACGACCAAAAAATGCTTTAGTTTTGCGAATTGTGACTGCAAGGTTTTTACCATTTTTGTAGTGAATTTTATTAATTTCAATGCGTTGTTGAAGCGTGTATCGTTCCATTTTTAGTAATGGCGTAGTTTCTACTTGTCAAATGTCATAGAATAAAAGCTTCAAAAGTGACAGCTACCGAAATAGCGGGCCATTCACAATAAACCTCTTATTGGAAAACCCTTTATAATAAGGGCACCGTTGTAAAACAAGAATTGAAACCAAATCAAAATATTTTTGTCAAAATAAATAATACTTGGGTACGGGGCAAAGTAATGGAAAAATCTTTAACACCTCGATCATATACAATTAAATTAAACAATGGCACGGTGCTCAGAAGAAATAGCTTCGTACGTATGGTAAAAAAACAAGCCTATTGTTCTTTGATGAGGATGAGGAGAATAAATACATTTTTATTTTATGTAGCATATGAGCGAACAAACCTACATATATTAGTATTAGTTGTAGAAATAAGTACGACTCTTATGTTAAGTCTAAGTTCATCCAATAAAGAAGTGCCAGTCGGAATCTAGTCCTTCATTATGCTACACTTCTGAGCACACTTGTTTGATGAATTTTGTAGCTTAAATATTGCAGTCTGTTTTAAAATTGGTTTGGCTCAATTGCAAAATTGTAGGAGTAGAATCAATGTTTCCACTACCGAAATAGTGTGTAGGAATATTTTCAATCAAGAATTGTACAGGTTCTATTCTCGCAGAGATGTGGAACTGGTCAAGAAGTTCCAAAGCATCGTATTGCTATTAATATCCCAGTCACTCCACTTCAGATTGTCAACACTGTTAAGTTTATCCCAACTGCCCCCCTCAACTAAAAGGGTAAAAGGTGGGCCTCAGCCAACCCGATGTACGCCATCTAACGTCAAAAGTAAACTAAGCTAAATCAGAGTTCAAACCACAAAGTACAGTGCCAGTTCAACGACCACAAGCTCGTATCAACAACCTTCCAACAGGAAGTAATCTCATAACACAACACATGCAACACCATGGTGCATGCATATTGTTAGTACTCGTGCAACATCCCTTGCACTGAATCCATTCCAACTTAAGCACATCAGCGTAATTTGTTTTTATCCTGCATTCCGAATGCCGTGCAAAAATCTGATTAACCTAAATTTTTCACTTTTATTTCCATGGATTCCCTTATAAAATCCACATCCCAATAAAAATTCCTGTAAACATATTTCCATGAATAAAAATAAAAACCTAAATGATTCAGGAAAAAAAAAACACGAAAAACAGGACTCCCATTCCCTTGCCACCAACTGTACACACACACACAAAACAGCGGAGCAAGGCCTTATCGTATCGCGGCACCCCATTTCAATGGAGCAGCACAAAAACGAGCGCGAAATTAAATTAATGATGGATGTTATTTGCGCATTAAATAGAATTAATTAAAATTTTAATTAAAATTTTACGTTGGCAGTTCAGTGTACGTTGCGTTGCATGTCTATTGACAGCTGAACTCTCTCTCCCGTTCAGCAGCATATTCACTGAATGAGATAGGAATACCATTCACCAACCACCACCACACCCGAGAGCGAACCACTTTTGGCAAACTTTGTATGGGACATCACCTCACCGAGTCGTGTCCCCGTGCCGACTCCATCGAGTGTAGTTTTCAGAACACTACAAGCCACTTCATGTGAAACGTGAAAGCAATAGGAAGCTGCAAATGTATCCTCAATCCTCATCATCATCCTCATAGCTGCCGCTTGACAATCGCTATGATGGATTTATGTTGACAATGTGGTGTCTAATAACTCGTGCGTTTTTATATTTAGTATCTGGTAGTACAAGATCTGTGCCACAACAGCATGCTCGCACTGTTGATGCGCAAAATTTAAATGCAAATGATGTGTGCACAAACGAGGGCCCTGCGGCTGGTTGCGTGAAGTTGCCATTGCTGCGTATACGGCGCGGCGATACAGAAGGAGCATTATCTCCGCGTACATGCTCTTCGTGGTCAGTCATCGATGTCAAATGGAAATTAATTGAGATTCCTTTTGCCGGGGAAGGAATCATCGGAAACCATCCGGCGATGACCATGACAAGATAAGAAAATGGCACTTCGGGCTCCTACACGGTGATTGATGTGCGCGTAGGTAACCAGATGCGATACACACACGAGTGAAAATTGTGACATTGTAGGGCAGGGATGTGTGCAGAAAATTAAGCAACAAAATCACAATTTACTTTAAAGCATAACTGTTAAACTTTTAAAAGCCAATTTTACTATTTGAAAATGAGCTAAAAATGCAGTTGTACTGAATATAGAACAATATGGTACTTTATTATTAATGTTTACTAATTTTTTGTCATGTGGTTGGGTGTTGTATGAATAGGGTAGACACTGATTGGTATCAACCTGGCGATGCCCAGCTGTTGCAACTGTTTCATACACATCAATTGTGCTTATTTTACCTCCCCGTGGTAGCCACCGGATACTGGTCTCGTCCACCCGGGCTTGACTTGCTAAACTTATAAGCGCGAGTGTTGCGCACGAAGAAAATAGCAACACTATAATGCTCTGTCGGAATGACTGCCTGATTGAGTCTCAGAGGTCTTACATGAGCCCCTCAGAAAGAGGACATACAGCGGATGAATCCACAAGGTTGGATCAACGGTGGTGCCAACAGTCAAGATGGCAGATACCTTACGTGAGCTACTCTGACGTATTTGGAGCTAAGGTCAGTAAGGAATTTTCAGCACTAGTCAGGGTGTTGAAATAGAGATGGTGGCGGATGAACCCTCTATGGGCCAACGGCAGCACTCATATCCCCGAAGTGGGTTACTGACAACGGAATATCCGACCCGCTGTCCTAGGGTCAATCTAGGGCCTGGTCCTCCAAGTTGAAGGTTGTGCGTGGGGCTAACTACCCAACCACGGAAAAAAAAATACTGTTGCGAAGCAACCAAAAGCCTCGGATAAGGACGGATTCACTGTTGACGACCCTGGAAAACGAAAACAGGACAACGACGTTCGTATCTGCACGTGGAATGTTCGAACCCTGAACCGGCCGCGTGCAGCCGAACAATTAGCGGAGGCCCTAGACTGCTACAAAGCAGATATCACCGCCATCCAGGAAGTGCGGTGGGATGGGCCGGGCAAAAGAAGGATGAAAACCTGTGACATTTACTACGGTGATTGCTATAGGGAACGAAAGCAGCGTCTATTTGGATGCGGATTTGTTGTAAGCGGCAGACTTAGGCAAGAAGTCTTGAGCTTTCGACACGTTAGTGAACGCCTTACAACAATCCGCATCAAGGCTAAATTCGCCAACATCAGCCTAATATGCGCTCACGCCCCCACAGAAGAAAAAGACGATGCTGCCAAAGAGTGTTTCTACGAGCTCCTCGACAAAACATATGAGCAATGTCCTAAGTATGACGTTAAGATTGTCTTAGGTGATTTTAACGCCAAAGTAGGAAAGGAGGACATCTTTGGTAGCACAATCGGAAAGCACAGCCTACACGACATTACGTCTGGGAACGGACTTAGGCTAATTGACTTTGCTGCGGGGCGTAATGTAACTATAGCTAGCACACGGTTTCCTCACCTCAATATCCACAAAGGAACATGGCGGTCGCCAGATCATCAAACCGTCAACCAAATTGATCATGTTGCGATCGACGTAAGGCACTCCTCCAGTGTTCTAGATGTCCGAACTTTCCGAGCGGCCAACATAGACTCGGACCACTACCTTGTTGTAGCCAAGGTGCGTATGCGGATATCTCAAACGCCACAACAACGGGGAAAAACTGTGAGGAGATTTAACGTTGAACGGCTACAATCGCAACAAACCGCCAGAACCTTTGCTGATCGCGTATCCCTCAACCTCTCGAGAAGTCCTATGCGCCAGCATCAAGTGCTGAAGACCAGTGGCATAGATGCCAAGACGCCATCAGAAACGCCGCAACCGATGTGCTGGGTTTCACACGACCACCCTCACGAAACCCCTGGTTTGATGAAGAATGCCGGCAAGCACATGCAGCAAAACAAAGCGCGTACAAAGCGGCGCTGCACAGAAGGACGAGGGCAGCTCGTGAGCTCTACGAGCAAAAGAGGAGGGAAGAACATCGGCTTCTCCGGAAGAAAAAGAAAGAGCACGAGAAGCGCGCGATCGAGGAAATAGAGAGGTGCTACTCCAGGAACAATGTTCGGAAGTTTTACCAAAGGGTAAAAAGAATGTGCAATCGCAACAAGACCCGAACAGAGACCTGTAGAGACGAACAAGGAAACCTTGTGGTAGAGTCACAGTCGGTGCTGAGGATATGGAAAAACCATTTCTGCAAACTGTTAAACGGCGAAGACGACCCAAATTCCGCTGTCAGGCAGAACGAACCATTCAACTTAGACGATGAAAGCCAAGACTTCCGTCCACCCGACCAAAACGAAGTGAGGATAGCAATATCCAAGCTTAAGACCAACAAAGCTGCTGGACCAGATGGCTTGACTGCCGAGCTTTTTAAGGCAGCGGGAGATGACTTGGTAGAGAGCATACACCAACTCGTCTCCAAGATTTGGTCGGAGGAAAGTATGCCTGATGAATGGAACCTCAGCATCGTTTGCCCGATCCACAAGAAAGGAGACCCTCTAAACTGCGCCAACTATAGGGGTATCAGTCTTCTTAACATCGCATACAAGATCCTGTCTGCCATACTGTGTGAACGCCTGAAACCTTTTGTCAACGATCTGGTTGGCCCCTACCAGTGCGGTTTTAGGCCCGGTAAGTCCACAACCGACCAAATATTCACACTACGGCAGATCATGGAGAAAACCCAAGAAGTCCAGATCGATACTCACCATCTTTTTATAGATTTTAAGGCCGCATACGACAGCATTTATAGGGACGAGCTGTATAGAGCTATGTCTAGTTTTGACATCCCTGCCAAACTCGTCCGATTGTGCAGAATGACGATGGAGAATGCTCGCTGCTCCATAAAGGTCGGAACAAAATCTCACCGAGACCTTTGATGTCAAAAAAGGATTTAGACAAGGTGACGCGCTGTCGTGTGACTTCTTCAACATCATTCTTGAGAAGATTGTGCGAAACTCGCAAGCCAACACCAGAGGCACAATCTTCCAGAAGTCTGTGCAACTACTTGCATACGCTGACGACATCGACATCATTGGCAGAACACAGCGAGCTGTCACTGGTGCGTTTGCAAGTATCAGTACAGAAGCGGCAAAAATGGGCTTAGTGGTGAATGAGGGCAAAACAAAATATATGCTGTCAACAAGAAGGGAAACACAACATCGACGAATCGGTCAGAACGTCACGACAGACAGCTATAATTTTGAGGTAGTTAGGGATTTTGTCTACCTCGGCTCCGCTATAAATTCTGACAACGACATCACATCAGAAATCAATCGAAGAATTACACTTGCCAACCGCTGTTTCTTTGGCCTAAGAAGGCAATTGGGAAGTAAGGCCTTGTCAAGAACCACTAAGGAGACTCTATAGAAGACCCTCATCATCCCAGTCCTACTCTATGGCGCAGAAACATGGACGCTATCAAAGGCGGATGAAGATCTCCTTGGTCGTTTTGAACGCAAAATTCTTCGATTGATTTTCGGTCCCGTTTGCGTTGACGGGCTTTGGAGGAGGAGATTTAACAGCGAACTCTACGAGCTGTACAGCGACATCGATCTGGTCAGAAAAGTACGCATCAGTCGACTAAGATGGCTAGGACATGTAGAGCGAATGGACACCAACGCTCCGGCCCGAAGAGTCTTCGACTCAAACCCGGAGGGACAACGCAGTAGAGGAAGACCTCGCCTTAGGTGGCGCGCGCAAGTGGAAGGGGACCTCAACCAACTTGGAGTGCGCAACTGGAGGCAGTTAGCCAAAGATCGCGCTAACTGGAGAGGCGTATTGGTTGAGGCCCAGGTCCACCCCGGACTGTAGCGCCACCTAAGTAAGTAAGTAGGTAATTCTTTGTCGCGAAACTTATGAGTACAAACCTCTGAGTTCTTTAGTACTACTCGTTACCCGATAATTTGCAAATTTTCTTTTTATTTTAACGACAGCGCTATAGTATACCGTTTGCGTTTGTATATGAAGTGCCAACGAGTAAATGTCAAAAACGAATATGAGTACAGTTCTTCTCAAAATGTTTGTGACAATTCACACTGCGTCGCAAGTTGTTATATTTTTATATTTCTTATATATATTTATTTTTTTCAAGTGCATTTTTTTTTGTTCAAAGTTTATTAAATATTGCTGGCCCTTACCTTTTTTTTTTTACTTGGCAATGCCCTTCGTGCGTGATCACATGCTCTAGCAACATAAATATGGCAACTTCTATTCGACTATTGAACCGTTATTTGTTTTTTAAAAATTACACTATTTATCTATTGAATCGTAATTTGTTTCTTAAAAATTACACTATTTAAGTATAACGATTGAAAACGCCCCACAAAATGGGAGTGCTAACAATTCATTCTTTATTTATTTATTGCTTAATACAAGAGTAAAAAAAAAGTAAACAATCGAGTTAACTTAAGATTAAAATACAAATATTGACGGTTAAATCGCATAACTTAACATATAACATGAATTTTAAATATAATTTCCATTAGCTAGAAGGAAATGGGATATTCAAGGTTGAGGTAATTTGTGAAGCGCAATTTTAATTCTGATTCTTGTTAAAGGCTCATGTTGGCCATAGTCAGAACGGTGATGGGGAAGGCGGAAAAAGGGAATTGAACGACGAGGATTAGTGTTAAACGAGATCTGATGCAGCAGATGTGGGCAATCCATGTTTACGGATAGTAACTGATGAATAAAAATTATATCAGGCGATATAATGGGAACACTCTAAAGTCGCAAATTATCTACACAGGTTGTAAGGCCGATTTTTTTTGGCGAATTTAGCAAAAAAGAATATTCGTTCAAAAACGATTCAAAAATTGTGTTTGAAAAACAATTTAATGCCTTCAATCATTAAGGAGGACATTGCCAAACACGTGTTGTCAACGAATTTGTACGAATGCAGTTCTCCAGCGATTTCACTTTGAATGATGAAATTTGCAGCAAGAAAAATAGCACATTTTTCTTAATATAAAATGACAATGCGAAGAGGACACCTGTTAAATAGCGCACAGCCTAATTCAAGGCATAACGCCATCTATCGGGTCGTGGCATTGATCGCAGCATAGCGCAATATATTATTTATCTCGACGCCATTCGCATATCTGAGCCTTCCGTGGTTGATGTTTTACTTCAAATTCAGGTCTCTATGACAATAACTCTGTTAAGCTTATTATCAGGAACGACTCTGTAACGATGTTAAGATAAGTTTTTCATGTAGATACTTCTGGAAGAAGTGCTGCCAAACCTAAAAAAGAAACCTTTATGGAAATTCCCTTCATATATTTTCTGTTTTTAATTTTACAAGGTTTTATAAAAATAGCATTAATAAATATAATCATTTTTAGCTCTACATATGCTCCAAATTATCCTTTGCAGCACAGATTTGAGCCCGACTTTGAAAACTCTTTTCCCCCTTTTTTTATCAATTTTTCTGTAAACAGAAAAAAATTTTCAGCATTTATTGCATTTATTTTCATATGAAAAAATCAAAAAATGTAAGTCGATTTTATAAACAACCATAAAATAAACACATAACGTAAAAGTATACAATATTAAGAGATCAGTTAAGTGAAAAATACAAAAGTTTGAATTTGTAATGATTTTCTTTTCTCTTAGACAAAATACCAAGACGAATGACTGCATTCAGATAAACAAAAATTCCTACGTTGATGGGATATTTTCTTTCATCTTTTAGTTCGATCGTTTCATTCTAACTAAACTTCGAAATTTGTTTAGTTAAAATTACGTTTTAAAATTACGCTGCTCGAGCTAAATTTGCGCTCTCATACAAAATTCTCTCCAAAATTTAGCTGAGCTAAATCTAAGCGAAGCCATTTAGCTGAGTGGTACGCAGCTCGACTAAAATAATTAAGCTTTTGTTTCAGCATGTAGGGGAGAGTGGGACACCTTTGAACGTAGGCTACCTTTTGAACATCACTAATAAAACCTTATTTAAAAAATATTTCAGAGCGTAAACTAAATTTATATCCTGGCAATATTGTTGTCTTTAAACGTCAAAGGCTTTCGGCCGGCTTTTCAATAGTCGCTTGAAACTAGCTCGTGTTGAATGTTTTTATGACGCATTTCCAACTTTTTTTTTTCTTTGTAAGAGTATACAAATCTTTTGGTGAGCTTTTTTATATGTGAAAAATATTTTTCAAAGGCAAAGGTTCATTTAGAACCATATTCAGCTGCGTTTTTCTTATATATGAGTACAAACAAATTATTAAAGCTTAATTGTTCGTGACAACACAGGCAGGTTTGAACGTGTTCAAAAAGATGACTTTTGCTTTTGACTTCTCTAAATTTCAGTTGGGTTAATGAGGCTACTCCTTGTTTGTTTCGGTATATGTAGGGTAGGTATCTATAAAAATAAAGTTATCTGTGAATTCTAGTTTGTGTACATATTTTAAGTTATTTTTTTGTTTATGTTATATGTTCCTACCTTATTTATGAATTTCAGTTTATTGCTTCATTCAAAATTTAATAATAAATCGAAATCTTCAAAAAAAGAACTATGCGTTTTAACTCAAGCTGAGTTCCATTTCTAAAAAAAAACAAGGTTACAGATCAAATATTCGAAAATATAGGTTTTTATGAGACTTGGAAGCAAAAAGTTGGTGCCCCACTCTCCCCTACTTCATGTGTCTGTCAAAATTGAGCGTGCCCATTTAATTGGTCGGCACATTTTCTCAAGCTAAATTGTGATAGATAGAAACAGAAATAGTAAAAATAAGAGAGAATTAAATTTGTAAAGGAAGTTTTTTCAAAGAACAGCTATTTTCTGTGACACTTATATCGTTTTCCATTGGAACCACCAAAAATCTTTTTCAGATCTCAGATTTTATGCGGTTCATGGAACATGCAATGAAATTGATCTGCTTTTGTAAATGGATTAGTGCGTTATTTGACAACAATATTAGCTTTTGAAATTGCCTTTTTTTTGGTAAAATCAACCATGGAAATCGGCTTGAAAAATGGAGTAGTTTTGGTGATTCGTAGTTTCCAGATGATGAGGAAGACAATGAAGATAATAATTCCACCAAAACTATGTCAATTGCTGTTTATGTATTTCTTTATTTTGTTTTTCACGAAACTTTGCACATTTGTTTTAAAACAAACTTCTTTAAATGGCGTATAACAGCTCTGCTGTATTAATAGTAGTATTTGTAAATCTGAAAAAATATCGAGATCTGCAAAAAGTGATCCGAATCAAAAAAAAAATTGATTTTTTGTCCCAATGGAAAACGACATTAAACACTTCATACTCTATGTCAAAATTAAGCTAGGACTTTAGCTGATGTTTGGAGAGCAGATAAAATTTAGTTTAGCTCGAGCAGCGTACTACGCTTTAATAACAAAATACAATTTAAGGTTCACAAAGATTTTTGATATTTTCCCCTCTTTTTAAACTGGTCGCTCGTTTTCCTCTTTTCCCTCAAATTGGGTTCACTGGTTTGAGCTGCGTAGTATTTAGATAATCGCTTTTGCTGTCTCTTAGAAGTCTTATGATATTAAGACAATTCGTGGAATGTCTAATTATTAGTATCCAGGTGAAATTGGATGAGAAATTTTCAATGCAAAATATTTCATTTTACATTTCTCTAAATCACGCATTTAAATTCGCATTCGCATGATCAAGTTCACAGTGCCGCTTAGTGGTAGCTTTGTAGCTTTACAACTGAAGCAATCAACTTTAGAGTTGAGAACACTTCTCGTACCTTTTACTAAATACCCGTTCTCGTATAGCCACTTCAAACCTTAAATACATTTTTTTAAATCACAATAAATAATTTAGTTTAAGAAATGTGACCATTTCAAAATTGAACCTAGACATTTAAAACGATAAGAAGTGAATGAAGGCTCTTTGATAATATAATGCAACATTCTGCTGAAAGATATTGTTCCTGACGACTGTCGTCGTTGTCGCTCAAGATTTAATTGGCTAAGCCAAGTGTTTACTTGTCATAAAACAAGAAATATATTAAGTTAACTGTCTACCAACAAAATATAGACGAAAAGAGACCCGACAATGGTGGTCTGATTCGAATATCTCTCGAAATCTATATATAACAAAATATACCTGAGAATGTCTGATAATGAATAAATATCTGTAACATCTTTTCATTTTTTGTACAGTTGCCTGCCACATAAGACCAAAAGTTAGTCCCTCATCCCACCAACCAACAACCGACTGAAATTTAATTTTCCACCAACGGAAAATACAAACGCAAAAAAGAAAGTCATCCATCGAATGTAAAAGAATGACTTCCTGAATCGAAATCCAAATGATTTATACCCTAAGGTCGCGCCACTGGGATCTGGGAGCGCAATCTCTCATTGCATGTGAGACAGTTCTCTATGTTAAGTCCTTTCTAATTCCTGACAATATCGACATTTAGCATAGCGAAGTTTCACCACACCCCCACAGCCACACACAAGCACATACCTTTACACCGGCAGCTCGGTTTTTTCTTCTGTCGGTCCAATGAAATTACCATTTTTCTAAGGATGTGAATTATTGTCTTTCCATCACCTGCCATTTGGTATTCTTATCCTGGCACCCGAGGATGCATGCATATGCATACCAAGTCGAATTCCTCCAATTCTGCCATTGCAATCGTGACTAAGTCTCTGACTGAGAGAACGACGAGCGAGTACAATTTACTTGAAATTCACGAAAATTGCTGCCAGGCAGAGATAGTTACATACACTGGCGGTAACATACTCGTAGCTTGTAGGATGGAAGTATCCTTTGTTCCATCGCTAACCTTAAAGAGTTTTTGAGGGAGATTTTTTTTTTTTTGTTTTCGTTGCTCGTCGTCGTCCTGAAAATAAATGCCAAAGCAAAGTGAACGAACACCGAGGAGAAAAAAGTACGGAGCAGCAACTGTCACATGAATGTGAATTTTAAGTAGTTGCAAAGTCTTTTCGCTTCGCAGGCTGCACAGGACACTCTGTTCGTTTGCTGTTTTACTAGAGCAGTTGCACTGGCAGCGGCAGTCTCCTGGCGGATGCAAGAAGAAAGGATTGGATTACACTCCCATTTTGACTTTTTTGGCAAAAAAATAAAATAAATGCAGTTCAACTCAGCGCCCCATATGCGGAGACCGGGAGAATCAAAATTGACTTATCGGGTTGGGTTTTGGGTGTGCACACAGTTCTCATGTAGAGCGGAATTGATTTTCGGGGTATATCATTAATCCAAATGACCAGGAATGACCAACGAAAGGGGAATGGGAGATTCATTGTGTGCATGTAAGGCTTACCTTACTTAGGTTGAACTATGAGGAGACTGTATACAGCTTTGTGTCACATTGCCGAATGGTTTAAGGTACGTTAACACTTGGAATTTTTCGTGGCAAATTTTGACATGCTGATGTCACAAAAATTCGGTCACTTGTATGTCTTACGTAAGAGTGTGCTGCGACCAGACGGTGGACATGCGAACACACGTAGTGACAAATTTAGGACAAATGTTTACATGTCAAAATTTGACACGAAAAGTGGCATGAGTAATAGTAGCTTTAGTATTGCTTTAAGTTAGCTGAGATTCTTTATTCTAGCCAGCTCATAACCATGCGTTTGTATGGTTTTAATTTTTGGGGTCATAATATCTACGGACCTGAAACTTTGCACCGAAACCGAATCCCTGAATTGAGATTTTTTCAAGACATTTATACTCCTGAATTTCAGTCAGACATTCGCTATAAGGCACGGGATGGAAAAAAATCTCGAAAAGTGGCCCATACCTCGGTAGTACAGCCCTCTAGTCACTGAGTCACTCTGCCCACAAGGAAAATTTTATTTTAAGACTACTCAGGACTCTGTACTCAGCTTAAGCTGTAGACATTCAAGGAGATTGAGTTTATAAGCGAAGGTGTGCTGCGGTTGAAATTTGTAGTGGCAAGGTCTGAGTTAATAAACTGGCAGCTACTGGAGGTCGGATCTTTACAGCTAAAAAGAATCCCCCACAGAGCTAGATTTGTAACGTTAAATGCCATACAGTGGTAAAGAGATGCGCACAATTTGCGAAAGTCGCGGATCTTTGTAGAAACTCAGGAAGAGGTCTTGTGGCACTAACGCTCATAGGTTATAAATTGAAATTTGGTGGTGTAACCTCTCAATCACAGTACCAATCGTACCAATCTCGTGTACCAGTGATTTTGTTTCGCAAATAGTTGTTGGGCTATTTTGCAAATTTTTTTGGTAGCAAGTCTTCAGGTAGCTGGTAAATTGCCGGGTCCTTCGATCAGAAAGACCTTGAGTGCCAGGACTGTCGTAAGACCGACCTGTGGATTGCCGGGACTGCCGCAAGGCGGACCTTGAGTGCCAGGACTGTCGCAAGACGGACCTGTGGATTGCCGGGACTGCCGCAAGGCGGGCCTTGAGTGCCAGGACGGCCGCAAGGCGGAATTGTGGATTGCCGGGACTGTCGCAAGACGACGGACCTATACACCGCCGGGGCTATACCACGCCCAACCGAGCCGCAGGGAAGGAACGAGCCGCAAGGAAGGAACGAGCCGCTTACCAATACTTATTTGTTACATTGTGTAATTCTGTTATTTTGTAAACAAATTGGAATAAAGAAACTCCTCTACCTAAAGTTCGTGTTTCTTTAGGGAAGACCTTGGCGATCCGACGAGCTAACCTCCGCCTAAGATAAAAAGCACATCACACCCTTTTAGGCATTAAAGCTCCTATGACGAGGGCCGAACTGTTCTACTCACATGTCTAAATCCGAAGAATATTTTAAGACCCGTTTCCTTCAAATGTGGTCGATATATTCTCTTGCATATTTGAGAAGACTCTGAGAAGAGTCTCAGAAGCGTCTGAGTAGAGTCCTTTGAACTTGAATAGCATTAAGCCGCCTATTGAAGAGTTTGAATCACCCTCCGGCTTGTACACAAAAAGACCCCAAAACTGTTTGAGGAGTCGGGATTTTTTTTTTTTTATGAAATAAACCCCCAAAGTTGGGGATTTCATTGGTGGTTATTTCCTGCAGCCGACTGTACAACTGGAGAGTACCTGACTCATGGCCCTTTTATTGTGACGCTTGTTTCAGGTGTGCAGCTTTTATTATTTTTCCTCTTGCAACGCTCATCTTCCATGAATTGTTTTCCCACCGTAATCAAATCTTTCCCTCAACAAATAGTCATGCAACCCCAGGGTTACATATGTAATTTAGGCAAATATCGTTATACCTCCGGGTGGCTGGCAGCCTACTGCCGTTTCAGGTACCTCTTTGATGACCACTGGCGAAGTCTGTAGACTCTCCAATCAAGGTGCACTAAAGCTGCCAAAGTTGAATTCCTTCTTCTGGACCGTACTTCTAGTTCTAACCGCTACTACCGAAAATGGTGGACACACATGTCCTTTAGTGAGCACATAAGGTTCGCATTTCTTTCTTTCAGGTGGTTCTTGGATCGCTTGGAGTCGTTTGTCCAATCTGGTGAAAAGCACACGTAGTTATTTGTATGGCAGACAGTTTGGCAGCGGTGCGAAAAGCCTACTTGGGGATTTCTCACTGGATCTTACATGGAACCATAGAGATAGTAGAGCGGTCCTTCTTGCTCGAAACCAGTGCCCCTGTGCTTCTGGTCAGGATTCTTATACCCCGCCATTAGTGTCATCGAATTGCTCGGCTCTCAGGATAACATTTTCCTTTCGCTCTTATGCCATGTGTTCAATTTCTCCCAAAGAAGGACTAGATCAACTCGTTCTTACTGATATCTCACTCAGTGTTGTGTGTGTATTTTAATTGATTGAGCACCACCTATTCCACTACAACTACCGTACAAAGCTGCACAACAGCACACATATGCAACTCGGCAAATCATTAATTTAATTGGCCAGACACAATCTCTACACTCTATCAACTTAGATGAGAACAAAATGACGCGGTCATGTGTCAACCGGCGTATCGATGGCTCATTTATTAGTTCTGCGGATAATAAATTTCGCTAAACATGAAACAAAAATCGCTGCCTGTCAAATTGTGTCTCAATCGTAGCGCTTAACGATGATTTATCACCGCGGATGCACAGCGCAACACAGAACACACAGCGCACAGTGCTCCAACAAAATCATACAAAATTACCAATTAACTCTACCTCAGGTGCAGAGTCTATTGCCACTGTCCGTATGTGTGTGTGAAGGATGCTGCAAATGAGTTTGCAACAGAGAAATAAAGTCGAACCACCCGAGGTATTTAATTGATATATTCCGAGGCCGAATCGAGTTATCTCTGCGCCGGAACGCCACACGGCGCATACGATAATCATTTAGAGCGCGCGCGCATGCGGCCGCTTCCTTCTATCTGGCAGCATTTGCACCGCGTCGGACAGATTGCCCGATGATTCCCACAATTCATTGGGCCGCGAACACCGCGCACCACACATTCGAATGGCTTTGTCAAGTGGGCTTAAATTTATTCCATTTCCCCCGGGGGTTCGGCAACGGCAACAAGCGCACAAGATATCCCCGAACCCGAGCACATAGGTGCTTCTCCTAATGAGTTTGAGCCATCGAACCGGAGGTGCATCAGGGACTCCTCCACCATAGACGAAACATGTTTTCAATTAAGCCAGAGACTGGCTTTTTTCACCTACTCAACGATTGGAATGATTCAATTTTTCTCCGTGTGGTGCGCGCACCCAAATCGCCGTAAATCAACCGTGTGTGTGTGAGTGTGTGTGCGGGCGCGCATGTGGCGGAATCTAATCCTGCGGGCCATGACTGCAATGAGATAGGCCCTATGATTAATCGTTGCATAAACAAAAGTTAATGAGACTATCAAAGTCCGGTCGCGCCAAGGAAGCCACAAAGATGCTGCTCCTTGGAAAGGATATTAACTCATCGATTACATGTATTACGTGAGTGCGATGCGGTGATACCCACTGTGCGGGACAGGCCGAGATTGCTTCGATTGGGAATTCCATTTTTCGGTACCTCGCTGGTTATTTGTTTTTAGGCCGCGACTGCAGAGTGTGTGAGAAAAGGACGATTAATATCTGTAATGAGATTGGGGCCATGATGTATGGGCAGCTCTTTTGTTCGCCAGTTGCCATCACATGTGATGCTGCGGCAATTTAATTCCAATAGTGCGCCAGCTGGTTCGACGATGATTGCATCGCCGTGTTTGTATTAGCAATTCATCAGGTTAACCGGGGGTAATCCGAGAAGAGATCCAATTATTCGCGCATTTCCTTTCGAAACCCTAAAACACGGTTTCGGTTTAGATGCGAATCTTCGCGCCAAGCAGGCGAGAGAAAACTTTCTGATGCTATCTGTGAGTGTAGCAGGGCGTGATTCCGTGACGATGACTTTTTTTTTGTTTCCGTTTTTTTAGGACACAATGGCTTTAATTTGTCGGCCCATTAATTAGTTTCGACTTGACACACACGAACCTCGGGGGTCGATGTGAAAGCGTGCCAGCTGCGGTTGGCTAAACAGCATTTGACCCGATCTGACATCAATTTGGTATGCAGGAACGTTCACACTCTGTGAGGTCTTGCAACAGATGCAGCGCCCAAAAGTGGAGTTCATTTCTAGGGCTGCTCTAATGGCGGGCAATTTGTTTGGTTTTCTCCGCGTTTAAGTGGTGGGCACGCTGGGATGCACTGAGGCAATCATGACATAAAAAGACTGCTGCTGCTCTGCCCCACGGTCTTCACGAGAGGTAACGTCTTGTTTTGTGACTTTGCGCTCGATGATGACCATAATCATCATTAGTGGCTATCGTTCTTTTATTCGCTGTTCCTGCAGAATTGAGCTGTAATTATTTCGAATGGGAGTCAACAGATGGATGTTGTGGTTTTTTTTTTTTTGGAAACAAATTTTTGACAGGGAAGGAGTTAATTTTGCTGCTCCGCAATGGGGCAGTTGCATGTCTGTCGGTGAAGATGGTTCATTTAAATACATTTGGGCTTTCGAAAATTGGAAGATTGTAGAAAGTTTGCCTGCTCTTCTAGAATGGTGTGGACCGCTCTTTGAAAAGACTTCAAAGCCTAAAGTTATGTGGCTTAGGAGTCGTGCAGACCTGGTAATAGATAATACACCAATCGGCGGGACACATCAGTTTAGTTTTTACTTTATTTTGAAACACGTTCAACGGTCCAGCAGAGCTTTGTTTGTACTGGCGCAGCCGATGGCTCTGATTTTTGATTGCCCAATTGTAAAATGTAAACTCGGCAACATGGTCAATTATATAACTCTTTTGAATGAGAACTGCTAAGGGAAGTCTTTTAGTAACACAATTCACCAGCATTCATTGAGGGCCACAACTGAGTCGAACTTTGGGAACGTTGTAAATAATTCGAGAAGCTTTACACGCTGCATTTTGAAATTCTACTGAGTTTTTTGACACCGGCAAGTAAAAAAACCAAAATATGTGGGGAACAGAGAAATCTGCAGTCGGATTCGGTAGAAACGTTTTCGCGCGCACGAATGATTTGCCAAGTAAATTGTTCGTTCACACGAAAACGTTTGAACGTTTCGCGACTCTGTTTTGAAAGACCGTATTACGGAAGTTCGCCATTTACAGATATTTGTAGAAAAGGCAAAGTTTCATAAAGAAAACTAGAGGCACATAGAGCGAAGCTTGTTATCTAGTCAAATACAAGTTGGCACTTTTTAGATAATTGGCAAATCATGACTTATAAGATCAATCAAGTGCGAGGTTCCCCCAAAAGTCTGCCTCGAACTACCGAAATTGCTTCTTAGGTTCTGTTGTAGAGGAATGTTTCCTTTAGCTTTATTTATTTACAAAATGATAAAATTTTAAAATAAGCTTGAGCCAAACTTATAAGATATCATTCTTTTTTTAAGCCTTCACAAATAAATAAATAAAAAATAAAATGAATAACAATAAAACACAACGTTCAGTTTGACTTCAGTTATTGGTTAAGGTTGCTCTACAATCGTGGACGCCACTTATGAGCTGGTTTTGTTATCCTGGTTGGTTTGTTAGGAGTATATTAAAAATCTCGAGCCCTGGTGCTCATATTCAAATATTTTTTTACAGATCAAGATCAATCGACAAAAAAACCGGCCGAATATGAGTCGAAATAGTTTTCTCTCAAAACGTAGGAGCCTATATGCTTTTGAGCTGTAGGAACAGAATCTAAACCTCTTTAGTTCTATGAGACCAGACTATATTCTCCTACAGTCTTTATAAAATACAGAAACAGTGCAGCGATCGGCAAGAGTTTTTCCAGGTAAACGAAGTACTTAAATAAATTGCCGTGACATACGGCCAAGCGTCATAAGGCCAAATCTCCAAACTTGGCCTTGTGACGCTTTGCGAAAGTGACATAAGGCCAAATTCTAGCGTTTGGCATTATGCCTTATGTCGCTTGGCCTTATGTCACGGCACCCTTAAATAAATAAACACTTTGGGACTTACCAATAAACATTTTTATTGTCGACTTTAAATTTATGTAATTTACAAAGGCCTTATTTTCCATACAAATTATGCAATTGTGAGCTTACGTAAATTCAAAATCGAGACTTAAATTTTCTATTAGTACAGACGGCGCTTTGAGGTTATATCTGTCCAAAGTAATAAATTCCCCGAGGCGCCGATGTTGAGAGTTCTTTTCGATGACAGCACGACACATCTCTGCTGCTTCGATTTGGATCTTTCAAACGCGCCTCTGACATTCTCCCATTAATGTGAATATCATCAGCATTTGCAAATAGTTGAACAGACTTCTTAAAAATTACAGCTCTTAAGTTCGCTTTGTGATTGTGACTTTCGGGCAATGTCCTTCAAGATTGAGTAAGCTTCCTGATAGCACGTTTCTAACCTATTTCGACATCAAAGGGTTTGATCGATGCGCAAACACCCGAATTTGGCAGAAATGCCGAAGCTGGATATGACTTCGTACAGTTTCCTATTACACACCTCTCTATCCTAGGTTACTTTAAAGGCGAGATGCAAGAAAGCTCTGTGTGACATTCCGGTCGATGGTTGACTTACCTGGCTTAGAAATGCACTGATATGGGCGGATCAGGTTACTGGGTAAAGGTGTACGACCTTCACGTAGGTTAGGCAATACGATCTTTTATGAGGTATTCAGGGGATTTTCATCTTCTACAGTGAGCGGAGGTTAGAGTATCTCCTGTCTTGGGCCACATAATGCTGAGGTTCCATTCATTGGACGAAAGTATGGCCAACCAAATTCGTAGATAACTTGCAACTTACCAAGTGAGCCGATGTTTTAAAAAGTTCGGTAGGTCATCCATTCAGGGAGCCTAGTTACCCTAAAATTTCAGTATCACCGTTTGATATCGTGTTGGTTTTTTTTTTTTAGGCACTTCGACCTAGAAGGGGTTTGCTGTGTTGGTTTAATCGCCCATGTTAAACGGATCATTCTGTCGGACAGCAGTTTTTAGCCTGGTTTTGCCATTTATCAATTCGCAAAATAGGTACTCATTTCGAAACCTCAAGACCAACTTTTTGTGTTAGCTTAAGCAGGCTTCTGTTTGGGCCTTGTTTCCTTGAGTCTATCATTATTGAATAGTTAAAAATGAATGTGAATAATCAACTTGTCATTTAGCTTTTGAGCAATACCTTCCAAAGTAGTCCCCACTTATATATCGTGCTCTTTCTTCCTTCTCACAATTTTTCAATCCTCTTACCGCCAAAACTGGCGAACAATTTTCTTCGCTATTCTCGTTTTGCGAAGCTAATTGAAAGGCAACTCCAATCAAGTAGTAAGACCTTTGAAACGTTCAGACATCGCTCATACGTTTGAAGCGGTTGCAGCTAAATTGGACGATGGTGATACCACCAAGTTCCTCTGTACAATAACAAGAGATTGGACTTATTTCATACCTCCAATGACATTTTGTTCCACCGCATAGTCAATTTCAGTTACTGTACTCTGCAGGCTGTGCCCACTTGCAACAATTTTCGGGGCGATAGAGCATCTCTCTCCAATCTCAGTTTTACAAACATATTATGTAACTGTATGCATCCCAATTAAAATTAATTTTCCTAAATCTTGTTGATTCTTTTGTTTACAAATAAATTGTGAACTGTCAAAGTATAAAAAAAAAACACTCAATAAATAATGTGCCATACAAGAAAAGGTTCACCTAAATAGAAGCATTTGACGGTAAATATAGCTCCGCAAGTGATACCAATCCGTATCGTTTTAATGCCTAATCCCGGAAAAAAATTAAGCCTTTTTAAAAAAATATTTTGCCTTTTTGGTAAAAAAATTAAAAATTGCACTTTTTAGAAAGGAAATGCAACGAACCTAAAACGTGACTAAATTTTTTTTTAACAGAATGTTGGTCGATCAGTGTTGCAATTGAACCAATTTTTATAATCTATAATCCAAGTTTTGGGTCTGCTGAGTAAATCACGTATAGAGAATTGTAAATGGAAATTAGTATTGCGACTTTGATCGAAAAATGTACCAGATTTACCAAGTTCTAAATTTATTTGTTTGAATATATATACATATTTAAAAATTGAGCCTTAAAATTGTGTTCGTTTGTCGCCAATTCACGCCTTAACGCATTTACCGATTTTAGCCAAACTTTTACACGTCTCTGGTATTGGTCTATATATGGGTTTGGCGAAGTTTTGTTGCAATCGTAAAACGTATGTGTGTGCTATGCGTGCGTGGAAAAACACATGAATTTCAGGACATTTAGGTTCCACACATTATTTATAAATATAAAAGTCAATTGCTGTGCATTATTCGGGTAAAAATTCAAGAACGCCTCGACGGAATTGATTGATTTTTTGTTTGTCTTGAATCAGGAATGGTTTAAAATGAAAATTCGGAAAATTCTCAACAGGAGGAGCTGTAGGCATATTTCGTTTTTCATCTATCTTCTTCTATAAATATAAATCAAAATGAGCGGCATTGTGTTTGATTTGATATTCTCTTAATGCGTGAACCGATTTTGTCTCTGGAAATTTCAAATGAAAGCTGACGTCAACACCAAGGTTTGTATCGATTTACGGTTTTTGTATGTTTATGGGTTACACGAGTTATAGGCATTTTAGTGAACATTCCTGTGTTGTCAATCTCTGAAACCCCTCAACCGATTTAAATGAACTTTTGTGGATGTGTATAGTTGGCTGCAGCTTAAAGGATAGGATAGTTTTGGGCACGATAGGTGGCGCTGCTGTCAGTCTCCGAAACCACTTAACTGATTTCAATTTTGTGGATCAGTATGTTTGGTTTCAGTTGGGAAGCTAGGATAGTTTTGGACCCGATAGGTGGCGCTGTTGTAGATGCCTCTTTGCCTTGGGGTGGTGGAGGCAAATCGCAAGCATTAAAGAATATGTGATGTGGCATGTGGCCTATGAGTGCGTAGGCCGTGCGGCACATATCGCTTAGTAGAATGGAAGGGAGGTATATTGTGTTCATTATTCGTATACTATATCATTTTTACAAATTGACCACTCGCCCAAGTAGTCCAGCATACTAATCACTGAGCCACTGTGTTCACAAGTCGCAACTACTGATATTTAATGTTTTATAGCACTGTTATCGAATCTGAACGGTGACATACCGCACGATTTTTTAAATAAAAGCTCAAAACGATCATGGGCTTCATTGTTAAGCAAAATGTTTTTGGACAATCGCGTTTCTGGATGTATTCGGTCGAATGGCTGAAGGATTTCCCACATCCTACTTTGGTTGATTTGGTTAATTGAGAAAATCGGAGCGGAAACTCAATTCAATCAGTAGCGTGGAAAAAATCAATCAAGAAGTCGACCCGGAAACCTATGAAGTCCCTTTAATGCATTGAATTCCAAAGGAGTTTCATTCGTTCAATAGACACGTTCAATTTTATCAAAAAATGTTAATAATTTCATTAATTTTAGGCGGTACAAAGTTCGCCGGGTCAGCTACTTGATTATAAAAAACAATTTACAATTATGAATTATTATGAATGCCTCAGGCACTGGTTTAGGATCGTGGAAAACTACCCATTTCAAAATAAACTTAAAGGGCTTAAAGGAAGAGAGGACATTTTGATATGTCTGAGAACAAAGAAAGGCATTTCAAATACTGAATCTGAAGGAAAACCATTCGAATTCAATAAAAACAGAAGATAAGAATTGCCGTAGGCAAGTCAGTTCGAAAAATATGGCATCACTGGCCTCAATCATCGGAATTATGCCTAAAAGGCAAATACTGCGTAGTTTGCATCACTGCGTCCTATCAAACTGTTTGAGACGAGAAGACTAAATAAAAGCAAAACAATTTCAGCTTGTACTTCTGGAAGAGACTACCGCAGTCAAGCAACACAGCCACAGGAACTGAAGCCGGATTACGTGCTGGGACACCATTAGCACCAGTGAGTACAGTAAATGTAAACACACTTTGAATACCTATAAATATGACCCACATCACTATATCGATTCGGCACCCTCTGGATCGATGGAGTCTCCGGAATCTCCGCTGGATCGCAAGCAAAGTCACAGAAATCTGTGCCAAACACGTTCATTTCTTTCCCTTTCTCAATTGACGGAGTCACTTTGATGCGCCCTCTTGGAAGGCCTTTTCATATATTTTAGGTCACGAAAGAACTCCCGCAAAGACACAAAGCCCCAACTATGTAAAAGATGTATGCATATAGACAAATTTACATCTTGCACAAGGGATTATTTGTTTTTGCCAGCAATAACGTCGACAGGGGTTGCGCTGAGGGGAGCTTTTTCGTGTTCTCATTTCGAAAGTATACCCAAACAAAGCACTACCATATATCCTTTGTTGTGAAAGGGATTCTCCATAGTTCTTGCCACACGAGCAATTTCGACATGGCCCAGAAATAAATGTATTCCTTTGCGGGAACGACTCGAAGTGCTACCGTGCAAAAGATCTACCATCAACTATAGAATCCTTTATGTGCCGTTTAATGTTGCCTGCAATCGAAATCATTGGAGCGAAGGTAAGCAAGCAATGCCACTTAGTCGCACTTGATTGCAGCTCTCATCACCACCCTCAACCGATGCATTGTGTGACCTCCGAGTACATATACAGAGTTAGTTTTAAGAAAACTATTCGCAAAAGTCGACATGTAGTTCAAGTGGAATAAGAATCCATCGAATGAAGAGGAAACACTTTGAGTCACTTTGGGATCTTCCGCAAAGAAATAAATAAAAAACAAAAAAAAAAATACGTAAGACTTGAAAATTCTTCGGGGATTACATCAAAGGATGAGAGAAGAAGTTAAAAATGCATTCCATTTGTGCTTTCTTTTGATCTTATCCTTGTGTACAAGTGAGTGTCTGTATGGGGTTTCTTTTTTTAAATGTCCCCGGGGAGACAGCCAATTTGTATACTTGGGATTTTTTTTTTTAGTGAAAGGATAGACAGTTGGTTTTATTCAGTCAAGATGAGGAATATTATATTCGGACTAATGATGGATGACGGAGTGCTGCATTCACAGCCCTAATGACTTTATTCGAACGTTTATTTTAATTTTTTGGCAACTTGACGGATGGTTTTATAATTATACATTTGAATGGGTTAGCACATTGTTGCGGAATGGGCTACTTGCATTGGGCAGAAATTTGTACGCACAACCGCTTTTAAACCGAGAAACAGATGTATACTCCACCAGCACAACCAATTCGAATGCAGATGACGTAGATTGGACACATCGTCAGGTTAGAAAAATTCTAGTGACAGCTAATTGGTTAACAGCGTCGCCAGACTGTCAAAATATTTCCCCCCCTATAAATCTGAAAAACCTCCTCAAATTTAGGATATTTTTCCCCAAAACCACGAGTTACGTCTCAGACTCCACCCAAACCCGAAACCCGCCTATTCCCCACACCTCACTTTGCCTAACGGCATCCAAAAATTTCGTAACGGGTTCCCACGCCATTTTGCTTACACAGCAAAACTAGTCCCAAGGGGATATGCCCCCTTTTCCCCTGCGCATGTGCAAATCATTAAATAAATAAATTGCATGCGCAGTCATTTTGGCGCACTCATCATTTTTTTTCAATACTCATGTTTCATTGCACCCAATGAAATATGAATATTTCAACAACAACATTCCTTTTCCCAATCCAAATGCCCGCACAAAATTAGAGATTAAGTTCAGTTTAAGAATAGAACTCGACAAGTAAAGTCATAATTTGTTACGTGTAAAACTGAAGAATAAAGAAAATTAATAAAAAAAAGAAAGAAAAAAAAAAACAATGAAGTTTTTTTTTATTTCAACCGCGACGCGTAAGTCACGCAACTTTATCTTATTATTTTTTTTTAAAATGCTCTATGTACGACTTAAGATTATGAAAAATATATTTTCACCTGCAACATGTAAATGCAGTGTTACGAATTTAAAAATTTGTTTTTGGCCTGCCTAAAAAGCTGCAAATAATTTTCAAAACACCTATTAACGCTTTCTTTTGAAACCATCGTGTAAGAAAATTTACCGGGCCCGTATAAATCTCACGCAGATGAAAGGTGCTTATCCAACAGTTACTAGATCATTTTTTCTACATCACCTTGACCTCCTGACACTATTCGTTAATAACCTGATTGGTTGAGGCATTACTATATTTAGCGAACTACCGACCAAATATTCTCACTACTGCGGATGGTAAAAAAAAAACTCAAAAACGCCAAATGGGTGCTCAATATCTTTTTAAAGGCCCTACGAACTAAGTCCCAACAAGAACTAACTCCCACTAGCCAAATGAACTACAGTCCGATAGCCTCACATATTTTTTTTTTTAACTAACTGTTTTGAGAGCTCTTTTATGTGTTCCTAAGGAAATGTGCAGTGGGTGACAAGCTAATGCCCAAAACACATGTGCAGATTTCACTGCGCAGTAAGATTAGAATACACATGTTTACATCGATAAAGTATTACGATTTTTTTAGGCACACGTAAATTCTGCGTTCACTACAGCACTGCAACATGTCTCTATTTCTAAGTTTGCTGCAAAATTCAAGCGTACCACAACACAAATAAAAATAAATTGCAATTTCAAGTATTCGGCTTTTAACATTTGCTGATTGTGTTTGTTTTTTTATTTTGGTGGCAAACACATCAGCCGCTTAGTCGGTGAATGACAGTAGCCATATAAGCATGTCAAATAATTTTCTGCACATCTGTTTTGCTTGCAGCACTGCATTCTGTGCTGTGTCCAGAATTTCTGCACATGTGTTTTCGGCATAAGAGCAAGAGTTTCTGAGATTAAGAGAGCTTATAGCATTTTTTTTAAGTCAACGGGACTTTTTAAGCTAGTTTGGTATGCGTTCATTTTAATATGCATTTTTTTTGTAACATTAGAATAACCCCAACTAACTTTGTTATTCATTGTAAGCGAGGGTTTAGCAGCGCAGCGTGACCATCGGGAAGATATCGGGTACGAAAAACGGTTTATTTTTTTGTGTTAATGATCGGTTTAATAGTTTAAATGGGTAGAAAAATATCTTTAAATGCAACGGAAATTGCTAAAATAGAAGCTTACCATGAGCAAAATCTCTCTAATCCCGCTATAGCTAAAAAACTTGATCGAAGTCCAAAAGTAGTTAACAGTTATTTAAGAAATCTGTTATTTTACGGAAAAGATTACAAAGCTCGTACTTCTACTGTACTTTCAAGCCGAGAAAAACTGCAAATTATAAGGTTAGCTTCCAATTCAACCCATTCTCTAAGTAAGATTAGACACGAAGCTGGGCTAGAAGTTAGTCGAATGACCATAAGTAGAGTTATTAAGAGTGCCGGACACCTGAAGCGTGTGAAACTAAAAAAAAACAACCACTTGATAAAGCGCGAAAACAACAGCCTCTTAGTTTTGCAAGATCGTACATGGTTGGTGTTCCAAGCCATGGTAGCAGTCACTCAAACGATTGGAGGAAAGTGATATTTTCTGATGAAAATAAGTTCAACTTTGATGGGCCCGACGAATAAAACTATTACTACCATGATTTAAGAAAAGAGAAATTGTTTTTGGAGCGTCACCACAGCCGCTAGTGAGGAGTTATGGTATTGGGCACCATATCATATTATGGAACTATCGATTTGGTGTTTGTGAACTGCAGAATGGCAGCACCTTACTACAAAACTGTACTGGAAATGGCTCTACCTCAGTTCCAGGATATTTTCGGACCCCTGCCGACCATTTTCCAACAGGACAATGCGCCAATTCTCACCGCTGGAATAATTAAGACTTGGTTACAGGACCAAAATATAGAACAACTTTCCTGGCCACCCTACTCGCAAGATTGGAACATCTTCGAAAATGTGTGGGGTTGGTTGACACGAAAGGTGTATGAAGGTGGGAAGCAGTATACCAACAAAGAGGACCTTATTGAAGGTATCAAAGTGGCCTTGGCCAGTATTTCTTAAGTAATTCAAAATAAGGGAGGTTGTACAAAGTACTAAAATAACTGCGTAAGCTAATTAAACAAATAAAAATATTTATTTTTCATTTTAACTAAAAAACAAAGTGAAGCTATTCTAATGTTACAATCAAAAATTGCATTTTAGTGAATCAAAACGAAATAATCTCAGAAATTCCGTTAGCTTTTCGAAACTATTTGAAACTTTTCTTAGTCTAAAGACCCCAGTCTTACCTTTCAACCCAATATACAATTACTGTGTAATATCAAAAAGGTACAAAAAACAGTTAATTTAAAATAAATTATGTGTGAGGCTATTCATATGTTACGGACTGTAAGTCCCACCAGTTTTGCAGTGGGATTTAGTTCATTTATTTGGGAGATAGTTCGTTGTTCATTATGAACAAATTCCCAATGTATTAAGTACCAATTTGAGAAAGTGGGAGTTAGTTCATTTAACTTGTTTCAAAGAAAAAATAATTCTGTTGAAATTGGTAGTTAGTTCGTTTTGGAAAAAAATTGTTTTAACGAAAGCATTTTGAAAGCAAATAAATCGTGTGCAGTGTAGGAGAAACCGATTGCAATGTGAACATACACCGTTTGAGTTCATAAAGAACTAAGTCCCGCTATTGAGTTTTAATTTATTCTTATATTGGGACTTTGTTCATTCTTAGTTGGGTCTTAGTTCCTAAAAATCGTGGTAGTTAGTTGATGTGAGCTCGGGTTTTCGAGGAGAGGGTTTAACAGCAAAATCTAACATTGACCTGCTCAGAAAAGTAAGCAGCATTCGTCCAAGAATACTGCGAGATGTAGATCGTCCCGAAGAGTCTTAGATTCGAACCGGAAGGACAACGCAGTAGTGGATGACCTCGCCTCAAGTGCAGCGCGCAATTTAAAGGGAACCCCAATCAACTTGGAGTGCGCATCTGGAGGCAGACAATGATCGCGCTAACTAGCGAGGCCCACATCCACCCGCACTGTAGCGCCACCTATGTAATTAAGCGATTTGAAATAAGAACTACTGGAGAGATTTCGGTAAAACTTTGTTCACAATATGTGCTTTGAGACTTTGAGAAGCCTTTAGGCTATGTCGGTTATTGCCACGCCCACTTTTTCCGACTAAAATGATTTTTAATTTCATTTGTCCTCTTTTAACTTTCCATCACTCAAATAAAAATCAGAAAAAAGGTCACTTGCGGGAGCCAAAACTTCCTTAAAATTCAGCTATCGTTCAGCCTTCTTCTCTTTACAGAAGCTGAGCTGCAAACCAAAGCCTAAGATGACGAAAATGACTTTCTTTCATTACATCGAAAAATATCGGCACGGATTTTATTTGGAATCCTCTTTGGGATGTTGGCAATACATTCACTTGAATAAAACGAAAGAGGAGTAGGTGAACGCGATGTGTACATGAAAATAATAAAAAGTGTTTTTCTGAGGAAATGTACAGAAGGCAAGAAGACAAGTGGCCGTGTGTTGGTGTGAAAACAAATTGGGCGTCTTTCCAGAATTTCTTTTGAAGAAATACCCAGTACTGTGAGCAAAAAAGCACAAACAGCACTGCCACAGTCGGAGTTAAGTGCTTCCATCTCCCCTAGAGTACAAATACCTAGTTAAAAGTCAACTCACCCCTAATTCCTTAAATCTAATTGAACAGCCCCACCTACTGAAAGAGTGAAGAGAAGAAAAAATAAAAAAGTATAGATTTAAAATTGTAAATCAGTAGCTTATAGCTTATCAGGTGCGGCTATATCGTGGCCCATCATCTACTTTAGTGTGCATTTGTGTCAAGCACTTACAGCCGCTAACACAACTCAGTCGAGCCGCGTTTTATTTGCACGCAAATGCATAGTTAATCCTCGCAGAATGCAAATTTCACAAAAACGCATTCCCATGGAAAATTTGCCGCCCAGATAAGTGCTTTTAATTATTCGCTTGGTTTTACTTTATTTTTGTGCTTTATTTTTTTTTTTTTTTGCAGACAGCCAAACAAATAGCCACTTAATGCCTGTGTTTACACATTCAATCCATTCGGCGAGTACAGCCGGGCCCCTGAGTATCCTTATCGGTTCTCGCACTGGAATCGCTATCTACCACAATCAGCTTATGCCCGGGACCCGGAGGACCGCAAAGCGAAATGATAATAATTAATCAATTTAAATAACAAAAATTATTAACATAATTAAGTGCGCTTTGTGCTGTTATCGGGGCTTAATTCCTCATTACTGAGGAGACGGTCGCTACCGCCTCCAGCTACGGCTATCCATTCAAGTAATTATAAAACCGTCAACATTATTCTGCGATTTCGACTCTCAATGCAATTTACGTTTGGCAGTTAATTCTGCATGTTTAACGGTCTTTGGTTGTTTTTTTTGCTGTATATCGGGTCATTGTTTTCCGTTATTGTCAGCTGGAGCTTTGTGCGGTCCGATGTGATGCCTTTTAATGTAACTCAATTTATGCATCCATCCAATTATGGTATGCAAACACTCCGACGAAAGACAAACGAATTACGAGCATAATTACTACAGCTATGCGTAGCATTGGCCGCACAAAGGATATGCGAATTTAATTTTGTGATTGTAATTATTCTGACTTTTGGAATGTGTGCGCTGGTGTTCGGGTTCGGCCATCGTCGGCCGGTGCATCCCATTTGAAATTTGTTATTTTCCATAATGAATTAATTACATATTTTGGATTTTCACTTTGTTGCTGTGCGAGCTGGACTGGACTGGAGAGACGCTGCACACTTAATACTGAAATGATGTTTGCTTAATGATTTGGTAAATTTGCTTAAATATTTCATTTAATTGTTGAGTGATGTACACATACGCGGAATGAATTTCCATTTGGAAATCATTTCAAGTAGGTATATGATACGCGTACTCGGAGCAATTGATTTGTTGGCTAAACAAGCAGATTATTAATATCAATAAGTTATGCAGTGCACATCTGTGGCGGATATTTAAGCGGGAGTGAGTGAGTGGAAAGTGCTTTATATTTGTCGAATGTACAGGATAATGTGATAATGGTGGCCAGAAACATAATTATTTGTATTTGAATGTAGATATAAGTGATTTGTTGTTATTTGGAATCACCCTGAAGGAGTAAAATTGAATGATACTCACTCTTTGGTAGTGTTCCTTAAACACCGATAGTCTATCGATATCGATCGATGGTTCAAAAAAACTATCCATACTATCGAAACGCATATAACAGGTGATTTTTTAAGCGTAGTGTTTTAAAAATCGAATAAAACACTCAAATTTGCATTAAATATTTAAAATTTTTATTGTAATCGGCGCAGTGGCTTAGTGGTTAGTGTGTTGGACTACTAAGCGATGGGTCCAGGTTCGAATCCCGAGAAAAACCCAAATTCCAACTTAAGGTTTTTTTTCGCTGCGCCACCTCTCGCGAACGTCTGACAAACATCCGAGAGTATAACTGTCATGAAAGAGCTTCTCAATTGGCCGTTTGGACTCGGCATAAAATTGTAGATCCCTTCCATTCGTCCCAAAAATAAAAACTCACATAAGACGAATGGTTGTGAGAAGCTAGGCTTGGGTCCATACGGACCTGTTGCGCCAATTATTTTTTTTTTATTGTAATCGATAAATAGGCCTCTGTCATTTACGTTTTAAAGACAATTTCATGTAAATGTTGTCCGCGGCTCCTTCCATTCGAAGGTCCAATTTTGTGTCACTTTTTCGAGCATTTCGGCCTTTATTCCACGAATTACGCGTGTTATGTTATCCTGTGAGGCTTCAATCGTGTTCGGCTTATCCACATAGACTAACGACTTCACATAACCCTACAAGAAATAATCAAAAGGCGTCAAATCGCATGATCTTGGAGGCCAACTCACAGGGCCATTTCGAGAGATAGAGCGGCTTATCTCTCGAAATTCATCCTTCAACATTTCCATTGTTTCACGAGCTGTGTGGCATGTGGCACCATCTTGATGAAACAACATGTCAACCAAGTTCAACTCATCCAACTGGGGAAAAAAAGTCGCATATCATGGCACGATATCGTTCGCCGTTGACGGATTCACCAGGTCGATTGTGACGACCATAATATGGTCGTAACAAACGGTGCACATTTTTCACAGAGCACGAATTTTTATAATAAATTTCAATAATTTGCAATCGTTGCTCGTTTGTAGTATACTGAAAACTTTTCACATTGACAGATGACGTTTGGACGCCATTACTACCCAGTGCTGCCAACCTGAAAAACTTAACTCTTAAAAAATCACCCTTTATGAGCACATATCGTCCATTAAAACACAAAAGGGGCAAACGTGATATTTACCAACTTTAAAGAAGAGCAAAAAGATTGCGGGTGTTTTTACTGCCAAATGTTTTTATTGTCTTAAAGATTGTTTAGAGCTGGTATTTCGTCTCATTTTCTGAGTTATTCGTGCTATTCGTGCTCCGAAACAAAACCGAAATATCAACAATGGGTTTAAATTTACTTACGACGTGATGTCAAAGAACTTGCTTTAACAAGTTGTTTTATGTAATATTCTCAAAATGGGGTTTTTGTTACTTACGCCTCTTTTTGTTTCAATGGACGATTTTCAAAGCAAACGTAGAAGTACTGATAAAACCGTTGAAACATGTACGTAAAAGAAGTACTTCGTTAATAGGAGTACTGCTTTTAAAATATAAAAAAAGATAGTCGCCTTTAATTCAACTATAATAAAATACAAATGTGAGTTATCCTTAAACATTTCTTGACCATAGCAGCTTCGGTATTCCAATATTTTGCGGTGTCTTTTTATTATGATGCTGTAATAAAAAAAGAACAAACAATAACAAAACTTTGGCAAAAGAGAGGTAACGTCATTACTGCAAATTGCGTTTGCGCAACCCTTCCACGAGACAACAAGTGGCGCTGGTGAAAGTGATTTCGAATTTTTGTTTTTTTGTACATATTTTGTTTTTGTTTGCGTCAACAAAGAAACAATCTTCGTTTAATAAAATATGTTTTTTTTTAAATGTTTTTTTATTAATAAATTACAGACAAATTTACAACCCCGTCTTTAGAAAATCGCAAGTATATAAAACTATCGATACTATCGATACTATCGATAGTTTTATTCCGAAACTATCGATGATTAAGGAACACTACTCTGTTTAAAATAAATAAAAACTGGAATTGGTTCGGTTAGTGATGGCGGTGGCTGTCAGCAAAGTCGAAATAAAGCCTTCGCCAACTCGTTGAACCAGTTAAAGATTATCTAAGGAAGCTGAAAAGACCTCGAATGTTTAGATTCGATAAATCGTAAACATAAGAGAAACTCATAAATAAAATGTTCGTTGGGAATGAAAAAATAAACTGGAGGATTTTTTCTTACACTTTGTCTGTATCTGTTTTATCGCTAGAGATGTTGAACCACATGTCCCCCTTGGACAGTTTTATTTTTGTAAGCCACCCAGCTTTACGGTGAGTTCGACGTAAGCCAGCTTTGGCTGGTAGGGAGTGTTATTCTATGTTTTGCCTTGCACTCAACAAATATAAATATTGAGCTGTTGCGACAGCTCTCTACAATATGGGCAAAAGTCTAGGCTTATATGCTATAGAGTTTAGTGAGTCCCAGGGAAGGGAAAATAGAACAATTCCAGACGGAGTTCCCGTACTGGTAGATCTTTTGGCAAATATAGCAACCTCCTCGAGTGTACAACTCGGATAGTGAACAACTGCATATAACTATATCAACTAACCAAGTGTTATGGATAGACCAAGCTTGCATAGCCTTTTCAATCGCAGAAAGGTTGGCATTACTGAAAGGGAAACATTTGAGCAATCAGCAATTAAAGTTTTTAGCCGATAACTGTTTTGATAAAAATAATAAAAAGTGTTTATGGCCAATTTAAAGCAGATAATTTGCAAGTGCTTTTAATTATTTGTATTTAAGGGAAAGGATTTGTGAAATACTTTCAGTTTATTGTACTTAAAACGTTCATCCACCAGCTTTGCTAAATTTATTTAATTTTTTTTTTATATAAAAGTTTATATATTTTTGTTTTTCTTTTTTTTCAGGACCTGCTAAAATTAGATTTAGGTAGAACCATTGACGCTCTACCGGAATATATTTTATCGGCTTTTAGAAAGGTAATAACAGCGAAAAGCAGAAATCCTTCCATGGAAAATCAGGATCAGGAAGAACAAGTTCAAACAACTTTTTGGGCAAAAAATTTAAAACTTGTTCTCCCTGATCCTGATTTTCTATGGAAGGAAGGATTTTTGCTTTTTGCTGTTGAAATTGAACCTTTTCTCTGTACACGTTTTATGTCGAATTTTTCATGTTAAATTTATTTTGAAGTTCCTAAACTGTGTGGCCCACCTCTGGAAACTTCTGGTCTATTATTTTAAAGTGTCCCTGCAGTGTCAACGATAGATAAAACATTTTTTTATACAGCACACGAATCTGCCAAAATATAGCTGGCTTCCTCAATGCTTCCTCTATCAAAAGCTGACTTGTAGGTTAATCGATGTTTAGCACTGTTGCTTCCAGCATTACATATGCAGCATGTGTCAAGTAAATATCACTACTAGGATGGCGGAAGAAAAGATTCAATATTGTACCAAAAACATTTTTGACACGACGGTTTCAAACCAAGACCAAATTTAGTTATTTTTTGAAAATTATAGAATTTTTATTTGAATTCAAAATAAACCTATTCTAACTTATTCGTTTTTGTAAAATGTTTCTTTTAGCAGCAGTCTTCTTTGTTTTCGAGTTCGCATTTCTTCATATATAGAGTTTGGGCTTTTTGGAAACGCTTAAGAGAGGTGAAAGGTATTTTTTGAAGGGGCTTTTATTCCTTAAGTAGGCAGCGAAATTCTTCATCACGAAACTGCTCAATATTTTATAAGTTTTCCAAAAAGGTCTTAAATATACGAAATAAAATTAAAGTGTATCTCCTTTTCAACCGACTAGTTGCATATGAAGGACTTAAGTGCGCTTAACACATTTTTGAAAAATTGGTTGCACCTTTATCTTTTGCTAAATAAAAATTTAGAAGCGATAAAGAACTTTATGTATGAAATAAACCTAATTTAAAATTTAAATATAGGACTTTCGACAAGGAAAAAGGCAAAAAATGTCGCTATGCCATATTTCAAATGTATAATTAATACATATTTCTATCCAACCAATTTCGTTAAGATTTAGTGCACTTTAACGAATCATTTAACAAAATCCAATACAGGAGCATTGTTCTTTATTCGTGCTGTACTGAGCGGACTTATAATTAAAACGTTACTTTTGTGGATATTTGTTTAATTATATATATTTGTTTAATCATATATATTAATATTTTAATTAATCCTTCAGATAAACTCCAGAGTGATAATAAAACACCGACACTTCAAATTGAAATGTGATTTATTTGAACGAAATCGAAATCAGTAGAGAGAGCAATATGATAAACAATGTTTTTTCGATTTGTTTTCCGGCGCAAATACAAGCAACGAAGACGGTTTGCCAACACGCAAACAGGCAACGTACAGCTGACCGTGCGGAAAACAAGGAAATTCGATTGTGATTTATTGATTGTCATCGCGAAAGCCAATCGAAAGGGGAACTGAATCCGCTTGAATTCGAATGGAAGATCAGTTGGAATAATCGGAATTCGTGGGATAAGGTCTTCCTCTTCTTTGAATTTGCCATTGATGATCGTCGCTGGAATCACATTCATCAGTTAACCGCGCAACGTTGCACAATTATGGATGATTCAGATTCCGCAAAATGATTATGATCGATCCCACCTTCTACTCTAAATAATGCGGCGGAGTTCCTGGCATATCAAGCGAGTTCAAAAGTTCTCCAGCGATTTGACTTTGCATAATGAAATTTGCAGCAAGAAAAACATCACATTTGCTAAATAGAAAATGACAGTGCGAAAAGGACACGAGTCAAATTGTGCATAGCCTAAGACAAGACGTATAACGCCATAAATCGGGCATTGATCGCAGCACAGCCCCATCTATTATTTATCTCGTTAACTTCTTCACCCAAAATGCACGCAAAACGTCTTTTATCACAATGAATTTCACAATTATCCGAAATTTCCAAGCGAATTTTCCACTCGTCTCGTACTCGTGCAAAATCATCAAGTCATACACTGAAATGCAAAATTTCTTCGGAAAAATGTTCGCGTTTATCCTGAATTTTCCGAGTTTTCCACTATTAATTTTCCAATTTTTCATTCCGGAACAACTGCATACAAAATTCTATACCAGAAAAAAAAAACAAATTTTGCCCAAAATGTCCGTCGTAAAAACCTTCTTCTGGCAATGACGAACAACTGAAAAAAATGTTGACCCAAATCGTTCTCAATTGATGAATTACTATACATTTCTCACACCATTTTCATATAGACTCTGAAAAGAATTTTGTGTTTTAATACCTTACTAGCACACACCATCAAATGAGAACCTTAAACGAAATATTGTGCGTATTTCCTATTTAGTTTGACCAATTCAACGAAAGTATCATATGGGAGTGTTCAGTGTGTTTTCATTTAATGTCCATTTGCATTATACATACGTTGACCATATTTTAGAATTCGAAATACATGCATTAGAAAATGACAACAAAATTTCAATACAATTTTCAATTATTCAATTCTTATTTATTTGATAAAAAAAAAATTAAAAAACACTTAAACTTAATACATTTTTTGGTTTCCACTAGATTAATTGCTCGCTCGTTCAAAGATTGGTTTTGTTAATTTTTTAGTTATTGTTTTACAAAATCTAAATCAAATACAGAACAAATAATGAGCAACTTTAAAAAAAAGAACATTATATATGTTTTCGTATACAAAATAATTCATAATTAACATCGTCTTCGAATACAGAATGAATACCCCAATTATACAAGAGTTTAAGTTTGAAATAAATTTTAATTTAATAAAGTAATAATATAAATAATACAAATATTCAATATCTCAAAATGAGGGCAGTTGTTTTCTAAGAACTTTAAATGTCCCACCCAGATTTAGATCAACGACTTTAGATGAGAGCAACACTTTGTAGACCCAGCAACATATGTAAATAGATTTTAAGACTCATTTCACATGTATCGTCATCATCTGCCCAATCAACCCGAACTACATGCGGCTCAGAGATTGGTTTTGAAAATTGATCACTAATTGGTTGGTGAATCGGTATTTTTAATTGAGCATGTAATTGCGGGGACGTTTGAGTTTGATATACACGCAACATGGACATCCGAAATATTCTAAATTCCAATTCCCCATCGCTTTGAAATCACATGCGGCTTAGTCGTATGCACGGAATGTTGGCCATTCGGGGCTATCCGACAAATTCAATTCATTTGAAATATGAATACGATGTGCGCCTAGAGAAGAGTAGATTTCATGCAAATTAGATGCCTTAAATAAGGACCTCAACCTCATCCCGCATTTTGGTGGTTGGTTTTATGTGAATGGAATTTTGCTTGTCCGAAAACAATCTCACAAACATGTCGGTGATAGGAGGACGAGAAGTGGATATCACAGATCACAGTCTTTTTTGTGATCTAAGTGAGGATGTTTCTGTTGTTTCTTCTTCGTCTTTGATTTTTTTTTGTGTGCTCTGTACTTTGGATAGGGTACAATGTAATCCCGGTCGCTCGCGGCGACAGAAATTTAATTTCATTTGACTGCTTATGACATTTGATTACAACCCCGGGAACCAGCAGCGGGGTTATTGTTCTATGCCGGCACAGCGATATCGAGAGTCAGATGGATATGGATGTGATTACATTTGCATATTTTTGTGGGCGTTTGTTTGTGTTGAAGAGGGGAAGCGGACGCGAGACCCCAGTTTCATATCGGTATATGGAACTTGAAGGGGTACCTGCATTTAATCTAGAATGGATGAATGGATAAGGGAAATGTGAAGAAAACTGTGTGTTTCCTGTTAAAGTAAAAGGATCAAGGTTCAAACGTGGAAGATGTCTTACCTTAAAGCTCTAAGCTGCTATCTATGTTCCAACTTCCGTGCCAACTTCCGTTTGCAACTGCTTTAAGTTTTTCGTGGAGGGAGTAATCTTAGAAACGTTTGGTGGACTCCTTAAAGAAGAAGAAAGCTGTCGTTATATGGTGAGTGCATTTAGTTTGGAAATCTGAGTCTCAAAATCTGGTCCTTTCAGCCCATAACTCAGATAAGTAGGAAACCTAAAAGTTGCTTAAATCGGATGTTGCAGTCTTGGCAGACAGACCGGTAACTAATTTGGTTTGCTTTTCGTGTTTAATCTGGTCTTCCCATAAACAGGTCGGAAATATTTTCTTTGTTGGCTCGAGTCCTCAGGGCTTTCCGCCTCAATTGCTTCTTTAGTCTGTTAGAAGTTCGATTTGCAAGAGTATGTAGTTCTTCGTTTGGCGCCAGTTCGAGTTGCACGAGTATCTGTATTTAGTTCCTCGTTTGATGACTGATGTCAATGCTGGCGTTCGCGTCAAAGCCTAGAAGTAAGCCCATTCCAGATAATCCATCGCTCAGCTGTATTTGCTCAATTTCACCCTACTAATGTGTAAAAGCAATAACGAAAAAGTTTTCAAATTCTAATTGCAAGTGGCACCCCAAACCATTGTGCACAATGGCCATCATCACCCGGCAAAAGGGCAACTGTGCTCAGCCAGGCAGGATAATTAAAGTCAGCAAATTGGCAAAACATAAACAATTGATAATTACAACTAAATTAGTGTGAATATTCGAAATTGGTTCTACAATACAAATGTCAATTTATGTTTTTAATTGCCGGTGACTGTTTACAAACGCGACCTGCACGGCCAAAAAATTAACTCTAACCTATAACCCACACCAGCAATTATGGTTGCCTCTATGTGTATAGTGTGCCCGAGGGACTAGCGCGCATCATAATTTCACAATTATGATTGTTGAACTGACGACAGGCGACCGTAGTAATTAGCGAGCTTTTTGCACCGCAAAATCCGTGGGCAAAATGAATTCATTTTCGGGGGTGGAGTTTTGTAAATGTACACGATCGTCGATTGCCATTAAATTGTTGCGCTAATCGCATAATGTGATGTTACAATTATCCGAAACAATTGACTAGATGAGGTGGTGGCGCGACAAAAAAAAAAACGATTGGGGCGACAACGAAAGCTAATTACTATTTCCGATAGATTGTTTATTGTTTGATGATTTGGTCCTCATTAAGGTTTCGTAAATTGCCAAAATGAATGCGTGTAACGAACGTCGTCTATTTAGGGTCTAGTAACGAGCTTGTCACGACCGTAGTGTTGTGTGTCAACGGCCTAATTGGGAGGCTTTCTATAAATATTTTGTCTTACCTGCTTTAAAGGACAACAGAATTTAATTTAAAATAGGCCGGCAAACAAAGTCTGGTACGAGGTTAAATACCATACCAGCACTATATGCGATCTCCCTCCGTTTATGCCGGAGAGGTTATTTAAAAAAAAAAAATACTTAAAATGAAAGAAAAATTATTTATAAAAACAACGGCAACACCTACAATAAGGTACTCAGTTTGAAAGCCAGCAATTTATTCCTACATATATTTTTTCTAAATCAAGTTATTTCCTTAAATTGTTTTTTTAAACTGCTTTAAAACTCAAAATGTTGGACAACAAATTAGAAAAAATTAATTTAAAACAATTTTTTTCAAAAATCTAAAGTAAGCCACTGATTTAGCATTAATTATTCACGGTCCTATTAATTATTAATCGAACTCTAAAAGCAATATGGATTTATGTCTTCTAGTTTTTGAGAAAATAAAAAATTACGAAATAGTGATGAGAAAAAAAATCTAATTAATATTTATTTATTTATTTTGTATTTATTACTTATTTCGCCTTATAAGTTTACAATCTTAATTTTCGCTACTTCTTATACATTACAAAAAAAATTATGATTTATTTATTTTAGTTTGACCAACAACAAATTAATAAATTATATAAATCTAAAATTACATCGAGTTCATAACAGCAGTTTTACATAATATTCTACTCATGTTGAAATCAATTGCGTTATTGTATAAATTGTAATTGACACAAGCCTTAGTTACAGGATCATTTCGACCGTAGTTTGTTCTGTGCCGGGAGATATAAAAAAACACTGTTCTCTAGGTCGAAGGATGCGTAACGGAGTATATATACTAAACATTCATAATAAAAGCGAACAATAAATATTAGCGGTAATTACATCATGTGCAAAAAGTGCAGAGTAATGTGTTCTTCTTTTAGCAAGAGGTTTTAAGTTCATAAGCGCACATCTTGCTTCATAAGGAGGAAAATTATTATAAATAAAAATAAATAATTGGCGCAACAGGTCCGTATGGACCCAAGCCTAGCTTCTCACAACCATTCGTCTTGTGTGAGTTTTTTATTTTTGGGACGAATGGAAGGGATCTACAATTTTATGCCGAGTCCAAACGGCCAATTGAGAAGCTCTTTCATGACAGTTATACTCTCGGATGTTTGTCAGACGTTCGCGAGAGGTGGCGCAGCGAAAAAAACCTTAAGTTGGAATTTGGGTTTTTCTCGGGATTCGAACCTGGGACCCCTCGCTTAGTAGTCCAACACACTAACCACTAAGCCACTGCGCCGAGGGGAATTATTATTCCAGTTTATTCTTCTGAGAGCGTATTTTGTGCACCGTTTATGAATGTTTTTCAATCCGAACCTCACCATTCCGGTAGTAAGGACTCCAAATAACGCAACCATATTATAATATAGAACGAATTAATGAATTATAAAGGGATTAAAGCGTGTAGGGATCCCTAAAGTCCTTAGAATTTCGACAAAGAAAACCCAACATGCAATTAGCCTTGTGAATGATATAATCAATAGGGCAAAATTTAATTCTGGGTCAAAGATAACTCCTAAATCTTTAAGTTCGGTTACTCTTTTGAGAAGTTTACTTTGAATACTATAAAAAAGGTTATCGGAGACTTATTTCTATTGAAAGTCATAGCCGAGCATTTATTTTTATTAAAATGTAACCCTGGTATACTTTACCAGTAATTACTTGGTTAAGATCAGTTTGCAGTAGAAATGTATCAGAAAGAGAATTTATTTAAAAATATTTTTAAATCATCTGCATATAAGAGAGACTTATAGATGATGATATAAAAGATTTAAGGTCGTGAATAAAAAGAAGGAACAGGAGCGGACCTATATGGCTCCCCTATGGGACACCTGAGCGATTTAAAATCTCGTTAGACAGTGAGGATCCTATCTTCACATGCTGTTTACGATTTTGCAGATAACTTCCGATCCAAATTAAGATATTAGAATGGAAACCAAACATTTCAAGCTTCTTTAGCAAAACATTATATTGGACCCTATCGAAGGCCTTCGAAAAGTCAGTGTAAACACAATCAACCTGAAGACGATATCGAATTTTCTAAAGACAATAATTTGTGAAGATTAGTAAGTTGGTAGTTCTTGATCTACCTGTAACGAAACCATGCTGGTATTGAGATATTTGGTTGCACACAGCAGAATATATCCGCTTCAAATATTTTCGGAATTATTTGCAACTTAGCTATAGGTCTATAATTTTGAATAAGTCTCTTAGCTCCAGACTTAGGAATTGGATTAATAAAAGAATACTTTCAGCAATCGAGAAATCACCTAACTCGAGAGACTTGTTAAATGAAATCATAAGCGGGCGAACTAAACTACTTTCAAAGGATTTGAAACATTATTAAGAATCCACATGCGCGAATTTTTACAATTGTCCCCTCTGCAAACCTTGTGCTTGTGGCAGTAACTGTTGGATTTGGGATTCGTGCAAGGTTGAGTACAAGGATTTGTTTTCTTTAGTTTATGCAATGGACCGTAAAAATCAATTTAGTATTCAATTACACAATTTAATTAAGAAAACAGTAGTTTTAGGTAATTTTCTCAATTTTCTCAAAAACAAGGAAATATAAAACAATTTCGTTTTCAGTGTTCAATTCAGAATTAATGGGGACAGTAAATACTAGTAATTTAGAATCGAAGTTTACAATATTTAAATAATCAGCAGAAAATATTTTTTTAAACTTTTTTGCATAAATTTCAAATTCGAAAGCAGTTTTTTCTAAAACTGTGAAATTATTTGATAACAAAATTAATATAAACGAAAAGTTTTATGGCTTTCAAAACTGCATTGTGTGTGCGTTGCAGTTGTTTTATAGTATTTTTATTTTTTTATTTTAAGCAGTACTTTACCCCACAAATGGTGTATCATTAAAATCTTGTGACACACCCTATAGGTAGTTAGTCTGATTTTGACTCACCTCAGAGTATAGCGTGTGCAATTTCGCATAACTACAAGGGAGTGTCTGGAACACTCTTGTTGGTGAACGATGTACGGAAGAAGCAGAATCAATCTACAATAACTTCAATGTGACGGCTGTAAGCTTCGTATTCCCCCTCAGCCTTTTAACTAACCTTTCCCAACGTTAACTGATATTACTTTGAGGTATCTAAAAACGTTGCCTACTTGCGTCCCACTATTGGGACGAAATAGAGCCCTCGACTGTAGAACCATGGAGGTGTTACATCATTTCCTAATCAGATATCGAATGGAGAATGAATGTCATAAAGGCCTGAAACAGATTCCAAGGTATAGACTAAGCTCGTCAAAGCTCTCAGTTGGAATATGTTTGCTTCCCTGATCGATCCGCACCTACAATATCACCATATAATACCACTGCATGTGACAGTCTTCAAAAGGGACACTATTTCATGTCGAAAACAAACCCGCAAGCCGCAATTAAAAGGGCTTTGAATTTAAGGTCTGTAAGCTGACTTTCGTTCTTTTCCCAGCATCAAATGAGCCATCAGAAAACACATCTGACTTTTTACTTATCGGTACTTCCAACGAGCCCTTTTTTAATCAAAGGAGTTCTTCTTCCCTCCTCGAAAAGCCTCCACTTTCACTGAGTGAGCATCACAAAGCGCACATGATCGTCTATTTAAATTCCACTGCCAATAAAGAGATTACACAGCCCCGCCCGCAGGGGAATAGTTGGTTTGCCTTCTGCAAAAATACAGTTGCAAATCCTTGCTCTGCCACAACCCAGTGAACGCAGAACACCAGAATTGCCAATTAACAATAACTCTGCTCCGTTTATCTAAATTCCAATAATCCCTAAATAAGGGCGGATAAATCAGCCTGGAAAGTAGGGAGACACTCATCCCACCAACCTACAGTCTCCACCATTTCCACCACCACCTACCACATCAATGAAGCGATTTGGTTTATTCCTTGTACGTTTATTCTCCTTTGTCCCCCTCGGCCTCGTGAACTGTGTTCACTTCTGGGGGAAAGTACACAAAAAAAAAAAAAAAAAAATCAAATAAAAGGCAACGACACAAGAACGAACAGCAAAAACATATGGAAAGAGAAAATCCTTTGTAAATCTCATCTTATTATCCCTGCGGCACTATAAGTGTACACAAGGATATTTTTCTCTCTGCCGCCATCAGCAATCAGGCCTCCCGCCGCCACCCACACTTTATTACAATATGAAATCCTTTTTGGGAAAACTTTTATCAGTGTGTATTTACCGGAGCAAACATCCAGTGATTAGCTGAGGCTGGCAATGATTTCAATTAGGGCCCCAAATCCTTTTGATTAATTAATATGTTGGCATAGGATTTACTCTGAATTACACATGGAAGACCATATTCCGGGGGAATTACGAGACGACTCGAAGCGGAGCACAGCTAATGGCGAAAGAAAGTGTCGTCATTTGGGGCTCTTCTGCACAGAAGGAGTATCCATTCACCTTTTGCGTGTCAAGACAAAAATCACTTACCACCAGGAGTGACCATGCTAATTAGCACCAACAAACTCGGCGCATGTAGATGCATTCATTACAGATTACAAACTGGAGGTATATTGGGTGGTCGAAGGTATCACCACGTCCCACGATCCTTATCAGTCGCCGGGTGACATCCAATCATGCAACCAGAACTGCTGCAGCTGCAATCTCAGTCTCTGATCTTTGGACAAAACTTTGTTGTTTGTGTCGCCTTGTCTTCCCACCGCATCGGGCAACCTGTTTTGGAGAATACCAGCCGGAGTGATGCAACACACTGCAACGTGCTCTGCGGAAAATTAGAATCCAATCGAAGCCAATCCGTGGATGTATTTAGATATCTCCTCGCCAGCTAGATCGATGGTGCTGTGACTAAAGGAGCACTCCGGCTTCGATTGGTTATTTGTGACACTGATTGCTTTGAAGCATTGGAAACCAGATCTTGCATCGAATAGTCGTGGGTGCAGCGCTGTTATGGGGGACACGAATGTATGTATGAACTATGACGAAGATGGTGACAAGGGGGTGGTGCATGAAAATCTTAATTTGGTCACGGGGTATCTGTTTCATGTTGCGGCGTACGCCGAATGCCGAACAGAGCTGGTTGCTTTGACATTTTAATTGCACAAATTTTGCTTCATAGGCGGAGAAGGAGACAACCTATTCATTACATGGCAACTCGCGATTAAATTGTTCTTTTATCGTGGGAATTGATCGAGTGCAAGTGCAGAGTATCGTAATGACCAGCATTACCCCTTGAATTCTTAGCCAGCCCCTAAGCACACTGAACTAATGGCACTCTTGGTATTCAGTTGTTGTGTGCTGGACTCGCATATTCATTTGCCGGATGAAACAAAAATGACACCTAAATTTTGTTTCACTGCGCCATCTCTCGTGAACCTCTGAAAATAAGCCTGCTCGGGGGTGATGTTTAATATAGCACTAGGTAGAACCTTTGTATTCGTCCCAAAAATATACAAAAAATCCCCCGGTAAGGAAAGTTTAATCTCTACTTGCTTACTATGGAATATAAATAAAGGGTGCCGCATAATTCACGCAAAATGTAATTTTGTTAGAAAATGCAGATTTTTAATTATGAGCTTAAATTTTTTATTGATTCATAGAGCATAGATTGGACTTATGTGTGGATAAATGGCATCCACGGATTTACTGGCAGTACCAGTACGTAGACGCAGAAACTTTGACCTTAACCGAGTGCGATTTTTGCTCGGTTAAAAAAAATGGGTTAAAAAAACTAACGAGTAGTTGTTAAAAACTACCGAACTAAAAAGTTTAAATGCAAACTGTTAAAAACAACACTCTATCAGTTGCTTTCTACCAAGTTTAGTAGATTAATATCAACCAAACAGTTTTATTTGGGTTTTTGTTAAAATTAGGTAAATTGGTATGAACATAGTCAATTCGAAGATTTAACACAACGATTGGTTATTAACGACCGTCTTTCTTATCAATTTGTAACCAATCCAATGTTTGTTAAAATCGAACAACTTCTCTGTTCAAAACGACCAATAACTCTTGTTTAAATCAAATCACTGTGTTGTTTTTAACCACTTTATTCGTAAAAATTTAACCCATTCAATGTTTGTTAACATCTAACAGTCTCTCTGTTAAAAGCAAGCAATTAGTCTTTGTCAAATGAAACAATCACTGGGTTGTTTTTAAACGCTTTACTCGTGAAAATATAACACTAGAGCAACTTGGTTAAATTTAATTAAGTGGGGTGGCTAATAACAACAGAGTTACTTGGTTAAATTCTTCCAAGTGAGTTGGCTCATCACAACAGAGTAACTTGGTTAGATACTACCAAGTTAGTTTGTTATTTACGACCGAGCAAATATGGAGGGAAAATTCTCTAGTGCCAGGTAGAAAGGGGTCTAAGTCAGAAATAGTAGTTTTCCGCAAAATGAGATTGAAGATTGAACATTTTTTTTTGGAAATCCAGATATTATTTCTGCGAAAAATGAATGATGCAAAACAATCATCAAAGCACTCGTCTGTAATAAGATTATAGGCTGTTGACCAACAAAGAAGTGCTTACCAGATTTTCTTATGACTTATCTCCTTAGAGCCATTTATCCCTTTGTTACCTGTTAAAATTAAGTTTTTTCCAAGGACTTCAATTGAGAAAACAATTTTTTGTTTACATTAATAATTCAGTTTAATTAATTAAGTAAATTTGGAAACATTAAATTAATTCAAATAAATAATAAAGTAAGGATACCTAAAATTTTATTCAATTTTTACATGTGGCAGAAGATGACTTAAGCCCTTGGTAGCAACTTAATTATTTTAAAATAAAAATTTGGTATAAATATAAAGAACTTAAGTCCACTTACCCCCTTAAGAGCAAACAATTTTAAAAACTTCCTGACCTATAGTGTTTGTATAAAATAATTTATATAGGAAGATGTTACGCTAGACTTCTGTCAATAGGACAAAACGAAAGAGAAAAAAATGTACTTAAGTCGAACAAATATCCGAAAACGGGATTTTTTGACTTAACCCCTTACTATCTGCCACCAGAGAATTGATAAATCGGTTATTTTTAACCGAGTTTCCACAAGTTAACTCGGTTATTTTTAATTCAATAGCTATGTAGGAGCTATATTATCAGTATTAGTTGTTAGTTTTTAACCGAAAGTTGATTGATTTTAAATAAGTGAATTTTCTGCGTGACTCTTTTATTGAAAATTTCTATGACCGTTTCGCATAAATGTGGCTGAATTTCATTAACAAACCTCCAAATTTCCACTTTCAAGGCGTTGGTGGTCGTGGGTTTGTTTGCATAGACCCTTGACTTAACAAAAAACACAAAGAAAAATGGGTTTAAATCGCAAGATCTGGATGGCCAATTCTGATTGCAAAATCAGCCGACATGACTCATGCAATACTTGAATTGTTTCTCTGGCTGTATGGCATGTGGCACCGTCTTGTTGAAACCACATGTTGGTCTCATCCATATTGTAATGTATGTATGTATGTATTGTAAACTGGGTTATCATGTCACGACAACGAACATTATTAATTGTTACTGTCTGACCAGCCGCATTTTCGAAGACGAACGGTCCGATAATGCCTCCAGCACAAAAACCCAAGTTTTCTATTGAACGACTTGTGACAGGACACCCAGAGTGTTGAAGATCACTAATTTACCCAGTCTCCCTGAATTATTCAATTATTCCTTTCACAGTTTTAAAACACTATGAAGGCCATAATTTGTACGAAAATTGCGGACTGTAGCTGACGAACCTTCATCAATTTTTAAATTTTGCTCAACAATGAAAATGCGTTGTTTTTTTTTCGTATAGCACTGCACTTTTACCAACCCCGAACTGTCAGCTGTCACATTTGTTATCTATTTTTTCCGTTGGCATCACTGTAAATGGCGCAAAATTTATATTTTGCGTGAATTTTGGGACACCATTTATAAGACACCGAAGTCAGACCCACCGAATTTTAAAATGCATTAACCTCAACCTCCCATTCGAGGCTGTATTAAAACGTGAACTAAGCTGTTAAAAGAATACATAGCAATGGGGAAAGGACTTCCATTTAACGTCTTTTAGAATGCTGTAAAGCTTATAACCAAACAGAGTGCACTGGAAGTACATGTACGTCACAATTGTAAGACTACTCAACTCTTAGGTCAATAGCGTGGTGGTAGGCTTTTGGAACGAAACCCTTGCAGTCACGCCAAGGTGAAGGGAATACCTTGGAGTAGGTAGGAATGGGGTTGTGAAATCGCCACAAAAGACATCCCGGGGAACCATAATTGTTAAAAACCTAAACCAAATCGCCCAAACAATCAATTTCCGTACTGAATTTAAGTATGGTCTCAATATTGTTTGAGGAACCAAACCTCCTCTCCGTGCCGTCACTGGTTTTGCAACCGTCAGTATATACCGATGTCTCATTTTTTCTCGAAACAAACTTCCTATATCAATCCTCTCTGTCAGGGTGCAACACATCGTAGGGTGTTTCAAGACTTTCATCCGCTTTTTCTGGGATTTCGGAGGTAGATTCCCTTAGAATAGTACTGTGTCCGATCCTACTGTTTTTAAAAAGCCCTTCTTCACTGATTAAAAGTTTTCAAGTAGGAAAAGGGAGTAGTAATCTTCTCAAATGAAATAGCAACCGTTGGATATATCGATTTTATTGATTGTTAAGCTCAGATTTATGTAATTAAGGTGTAATGAAGCGAAGCTTCTGCGTGGACTGTCAGGACAGGAAGTAACTTAAATCTTGTAAATGCGAATTATATTACAGTTTGGCATTTTATAGATATGTCGGAGTGTAAGGTATCAAAACAGCAGTCAAGCTGGGCAGATGCGGCTCTAAATTGAACTTCCTAGTAGCTGAAGAACAAGTACTACCAGATGTCGATACAACTAAGAGCTTCATTAATGGTAACTCATCAATCTTGGCCAAGAAACAATCTAAGGAAACTTGTCGAAAAGTCAATAACCCTGCTATCCATTTCGAGAAGCTTAATTTCAGTACTAACGGAAGACTGCAACTTTCAAAAAATATTTAAATGGCTTGAAATATTTTGAAATCAGAGAGCTTCAAGGATAGTATTACAGATTCAAGATGTCTTGTTACTCGCGCGTCTTACATTGCACGGAAATGACAAATACAAGGGGCTACCCTAACTTCTGGTGAAAATCGCACACCATCCGATAAACCCTCTTAACCTAACCTAACTTATAAAAGACTTGGCACCTATATTTCGTAAGCAGCACAACCATCTTCCAGAAACCACAACCTATTGATAACACGATCCTTTTAAAAAGTGGCCAGTGGAAGGATTTAAAAAAAAAAATCACTATCAGTTGTCATTTTTGATAGTACAAACTTATGAAGACCGATCGCTGTAATATGCTTAGCACAATTTACCAAAGGATCAGTAGGATTCGTACACTTTACAGACTCGGAAGTGGCAAAGGAATCAATGAGGGGACCCACGAAACACATCGTCGAATCTGCCCGGGATATCTTATTGATTACGGACAAGATCAATTTTTTTTAACCCAGAGAAGTATGCTGTGTTCAGACGATGTGAAGATGGGCCCAAGGACTACATAATAAAATAGGCTGTCACCATCCGTGCACGTACCCGATTTTTCCAGCAAATTTTTAAAGAAAATCCTCTGTGTGAATGATGGGCGCACGGAAGCTGTTAAGCTGTGTATGGGACTTTCCAAGGATGCGTGCCGCTCCTTTAATTTATACATTATAAAAATTCTTAAAAAAATTCAATGCCCAGGCAGCTTTTGGGAAAATTTCTCCTTTTTTTCTCTTAGCCGGTGGTATATTTTACATAGCCTCCCAGCAATGTTATGGAGGATATAATGCAAAGAATTCTTAACAGAATGGAAGATATAGAAAAGAATAATAAGAAAATTCTGGAAAGAATATCTTTCCTTGAAAAACAAAACAGTAATAAAAGAACTGTACCTAAAAGATCATAATGGCTAAAAACATACAAATCTTGTTATGGAATGCCAATGGCTTCGAGAATCGCAAAGATGAATTACAAGCGACTCTCGATATAAACAAAATTGACATATGTCTAGTCTCCGAGACACATTTTAAAATTGGAACAAAATACAAGCTTCGCGGATACAAGACATACCATACCCCACATCCTCACAATGCAGCAAGAGGAGGGGCCGCAGTTATAATTAAGGAAGGTGTTAAACACGATGAAGATGAAGAATACCAGTCGTGTGAAATACAAGCCAAATCCGTAAACATAAAAACAAGCACCGGGCAGATAACGGTAGCAGCGGCATATTGTTCTCCTAGCTACAGACTGAAACAAAACAATTTTGAATGCCTCTTACGCAAATTCGGAAATAAATTCATAATAGGTGGAGATTTCAACGCTAAGAACAAATCTTGGGGATCAAGATTAACAAATACAAGAGGAAGAGAACTCCTTGAATCTATTAAAAAAACCAATGCTAACTACCATTCAACGGGAAATCCTACTTACTGGCCCACAGATAGGAACAAAATCCCGGATGTTGTCGACTTCTTAATAACTAAGAATATTTCTTCAAATACTACCCAAGTTAAGGAAGGGCCAGATCTTGACTCAGATCACTCATCTGTGCTGCTTACACTTGGTAATAAAATTATAATGAAGGATCACAACCCACGTCTAGTAAACAAACTAACTGACTGGATATATTTCAGATACCTAATAGATGAATGCATCGAACTATCCACAACAATTAATACAATAGAGCAATTAGAAAGCGAAGTACAGTCCTTCACCTTAGCTATACAAAAGGCTGCATGGGCTGCAACGCCCGAACTAAATAGCAAAGTAAAAAGAAACGTGTATCCCAAAGAAGTCTGCGACATTATATCAGAAAAGAGAAGAGCTCGCAAACGATGGCAACTGACAAGAGCTCCGAGTAATAAAAATAGACTTAATAGTTTAAACAATAAACTCAGAAAAAAGATAGCAGAATTTAAAAATGCATCGATGGAAAGATACCTTACAAATCTGACAAACGATGATAGTACACAATACTCACTGTGGAAGGCTACAAAAAAAATGAAAAGACCAACGGCATACATTCCGCCAGTGAAAAACAGCAGTGGTAACTGGGCTAAAACAAACAAACAAAAGGCGGATCTATTCGCGGAACACCTTGAAAATGTCTTCCAGCCATATGACGATAATGATAATTCCCAACAAATGGAAGAAATGTGTGAAGACGAGAGATCGATTCCAGCAGTAACCTCTAGGGAAATAGCCAAAGAAATAAAAGAAAAGATCAACCCGAAAAAAAGCTCCGGGATTTGATCTAATAACGGGTGAAATTCTGAAAAAAACTGCCTAAAAAAGGTATGACAAAAATGGCACAGATAATAAATGCAGCGTTCAGACTAAGGTATGTTCCACGTATGTGGAAGGTCGCGGAAGTTATTATGGTACCTAAGCCGGGCAAATTGCCCAGTGAAGTAACGTCATATCGGCCATTATTGCTGCCAATCCTTTCTAAGCTATTCGAAAAAACCCTTCTAAAACGACTCCATCCGATTCTAGAAGAAAAAACACTGATCCCAAACCATCAGTTCGGATTTAGAAATAAATATTCAACTATAGATCAAGTCCACAGAATAACTAATATAATAGAAAAGGCTTTAGAAGAAAAACAAATATGCTCTACCATCTTCCTTGATGTAACACAGGCTTTTGATAAAGTATGGCACAAAGGATTAGTCCGTAAGCTACAAAAATATCTTCCAAAACAGTACTCTGAAATACTGGAGTCCTATATAATGCAACGATTATTTAGAATTAAACAAGAAGATGAATACTCAGCATTGAAACACATTAAAGCTGGAGTACCGCAAGGAAGTGTGTTGGGACCTGTACTATTTCTCCTATAGACGAACGACCTACCACAAAATGAAGAAACTACTGTTGCCACTTTTGCAGACGATACTGCTGTACTTGCAGTAGGAAAAACCGTGCAGGAAGTTACCGAAAAACTACAAAGGACAGTAAATGATATATCTAATTGGACCAACAAATGGCAAATAAAATTAAATGAACTGAAGTCGATTCATGTTAACTTTACAAATAAACACGTACAACACATACCTGTGTATATAAATAATAAAGTGGTTCAGCATTCGAACTCAGCTAAGTACTTAGGCTTGACTTTGGACGCAAAGTTGCGCTGGAAAACTCATGTCAAGAAAAAACGTGATGAACTAAATTTACGATACATTAAAATATATTGGCTCATAGGGAGGTATTCATGCCTCTCAATTCACAATAAACTGCTTCTCTACAAGCAAATATTAAAACCAATTTGGACATATGGCCTCCAATTATGGGGGTGCACAAGTAAGTCCAACCTTCAAAGCATACAATGCTTCCAAAACAAAGTATTACGCAATATTGTTAATGCGCCGTGGTACGTACGTAACGCTGATCTACATAGGGATCTAAAAATTGAAATGGTAGAGGACGAGGCTCGGAAGGTCGCTAGAAGACATGAAGTTAGGCTTCGCAACCATGCTAATTTAGAAGTAGCCCAACTACTTAATAATACTAATTTAGTTAGAAGATTACGTAGAGTAAAACCTTTTGAACTAGTTAACTAGGTAAAAAGAAAAGAAATATGTAACAACATAATCACACTAACAAAGTGATAATGAATTAAAAAACAAAAGGCAACAAACCAAAGTTAGTTCCTTAAAACTGTACGTAAGTACATTAGTACATATTAGAACAAAATTGCTGATTAGTCTGACGACTAGGTGCGATCATTGGAAGGATGGTAACACCATGCCTTCCCTGGGTGTTTTTAGTGGGTGTTTCCAGTCCCACACTATCGCAAAGCTCGCATGCGATGTCTTTCAACGATTTTCACCTAGCTACAGGAAAAAAAAAAAAAAAAAAAAAAAAATATTTTACATAGTCTTTGGATGTGCCCTTTTCGACTTATGGCGTCGACTTCGTTCCATATAGTTTATCGGACTCCACACTCTTGATAGAGGCGCGCAATTATTTGCCATAAGGTGGATGACTCCGCTCGTGTCCTCCCATTACTTTTGTTCTGCTTGTATCCTTCGCAGAAATCAGGTAATCCCCCTGAAAGTCAATCCCTCAAAAGGTGGGTTTGTCAACAAACGCAGTCGTATTATTTTCCATCAAGTAAATGAACCACTCATCAGAGACCGGTCAATAGTCCTCGAAATTGTTGCAGTGTCTATCCACAGACTGATTCACGTAGATCCAAACACGCACAGGCATTCAAGATATATACGAATCCTATCGATGCAAGTGCTCTTGTAAAGTCTCGAACTGCGTACACACCACGACGATGATGAGTTCCTTTCTCCTGGATGTGTTCATGCCAGCAGCATTGTCATCCTTTTAGCACCACCGCTACACACTCACACTGACACAGTCACCGCACTCGCTTTTCCCACCAAATTCAAATATTTATCCAATTTTAATTAAAATTTCAAATCTCGCTGCTCGCAGTCGCATCCCTGAGGACTGACGACTCTATGAGGATGAGGAGCGGAATGAAATCAAGGAAAAGCGTTTCGAACTTTTCCGTCATAACGATAATTGAAATTATATGTAAGTATTGACAGAAATTCCCATTATAGTGGGGATATGTGATCACATGTGGAATCAACGGCTCGTCGAAGAATGTGTGACGATGACAAGCTCTGCGGGTGAGCGATGATACCATAAATTCAGCCCGAGCCCTCCCTTAAGTTTGATGACAGCGATGGAGACGGCGGCGGCGGCGGTTGTGACGATGCCGACTATGATGATGTTGATGACGCTAGGTAAACAAGAGAGACACATCGTTTAGATGTGCTGCTGCGGTGGAATTTCTTTGTACCCATGTCGATCTCTTGTTTGACATGATAACGCAGCTGGGAGCAGACGCCACGTTCGCTTCTAACCCGCTCGCTCCGCTTGGTGTTGGCAAAATTATGAAGGCACATGTGATGCGTGTGCGTGTGTGTGGATTGCAATTTTTCTCGTCGGAATTCATCCCGCACCCAAAGGAAACGCAAATATTTTCCCTTGTCATGTTCGAGAGAACAGGATGACTTCACTCTTTATCCAATGGAGATGGAATCTCGTCATCATCGTCATCGTTGTCGGTCGTTTGTTGATTTTGATTTTTCGCTCGGTAACATATCCCAGCATAGTACGCGTGTGTGTTTACCATCAGTAAACACGGGTGGCCGGCGGGGTATATGCACGCACATTGATTAGTGGGTGGCAGGCTGAGCTCCTCTGACTTTCAAAAATGCCATTGGGGGTGGTGGAATTTTTGGCCAAATATGTGTCCTTGCCATCGGTTTTGGGCGCTCCTACAGGGAACGTGGCATGCGCACCGTATGCTCGAACAAATTATTCGGTATTGTGCGTGTTTTGTTTGGCTTTGGTTCTTGTTGTTGGCTCTGTTCTCTGGGTCACATTGAGGACAAGTAATTGTGGCTGTGCTTCAAAGAAATGTGTTTTTGGGTGAAATAATTGGCAATTATTTGAAGGAGGCATCTTCGGGCAGATGTTTTAATCAGCACTTGCCGGGAGGCGATAAAATTTAACACAGTCGCATGTAATGGGCTTGCTAATGTGCGTTCGTATATAAAGGTGCCATATGTGAGCAGCGGAGCTATTGGCTGTATGTATTTGTGTTTGTGTTTTCATTGGGTAGATGAGAATGAGAGTGGATAGAGCTGCGTCTCGTCCTTGAGGTAATAGATTGGAATACCTATTTGGTGTTGTATCTTATGTCTAACTTGGCGTGACGGAGAGAATTGGTGATTGACCTGTGACGGCAGTCGATTACCCTGCTACGGTAAGGTGTTTCCACAGGGAATGGGATCAGAAATACTTCCGCAGATCAGGGGCATAGTGAAGAAGCTTTTCAGCCGATTGGCGTTGGTATATTTTCTTAATGGTGCTCCTCATACAACGAAAAACAAGAGAAAAATGTGGGTGGCATGTGTGCGACACGCGCCAGCAACATACAGCTTAAAGACCTGCAGCTGTTTTTGACGCTAGTACATATACATAATGGTATACGTTTTTGTATCTAAATCCGAATCAGCGAAAGCTTTTTCTTCGAATTATGAATATTCAGAGGCCCTCCTTTCGTCTCAAAACACATCCATGTCGGGTTCTTAGAGAGGGACATGATTTACATACATTAAAGTTTCATGCCAAAAACATATCGCGCCTGACAGTTCCCTATCACCAGCGCCTTTCTAGGAAGAGAAGATGACGTTAATTGTATAGACGACGTTTCTCCAGTAGATGTTGTAGACGTTCAGATATTTCAAGCCGTCATTCCCGATTTTCGATTTACAGATAATGGTTTGAGCACCTGATGGGAATGCGAGTATTCAAAATATGCTGTAGTAAGTATAAAAGCAGTAACTGATGCTCCGTTTAACGTTTCTGGAAGGTCAAGGCTCAAAAGCAGAATATCCTATGGCAGTACACCGCTAGTAATTTATGGCGAACTCTTTGGGGTTTCAAATGTTGTATTTGAGCTTCTTCTGCCTGTCGGTAACAGTTGTTTTTGAATATTTTCCCACTCACTGGGTCATCCGTGATCTCTTTCGAAATTATACTGTAGCTCAATTTCAGGGTAGTGTAAAAACGTAAATGACGGCTCAAAATGTTGCTAATAATGTGGAATAGGACCGCAGTTGAAATTGACAACGCCGAGAAAGTATTAGAATTTAATAAGTCCCTTATACAGGGTGTCCACCGGGAAGGTATACTACTTTGTTTATAATTTTTGATTAAATGAATGAGAATGGATCTTATATTGATAAATGTTTTATTTAATGTCGGCAATTATGTATGGAATACAATATCAGGTAAATGTCCGCCTCTGTTAGTCTCACAAATGCGAAGGCTTTTGAGCATATTTTGCATTACATTCTCACACATTTCACGCGGTATTTCATTAATGCCAAAGTTGTTCTTTGAAGACCAAGCTCCTGAGCACGGCGTCGAATTGAGATTGATGGATTGTTTTGAGCACTTCCTTGAGCAGCAGTAATGTTTTGAGCCGATCTTGCAGTACGTTGTGAGCCATGCTTGGGCCTATCACCTACAGACCCCCTTTCTTCCAAATCATTCACGATAAATAGTGCGTTTTGTTGGCACGTTGTTTGTCCAAGAAATTTCACGTAACTTTCTCATCGTCACAGTAATCGATTGATTGATTTTGATAAAATGTTTTAACGATTAAAACTCGTTGGTTTATCGAAATTTGCCATGTGCCTACTTCAAGACTGCCAAATACGAACTGTCAAGACTAATGTTTACCAAAATGGCGGCAAAACAAAGTAGTATACCTTCCCGGCGGACACCCTGTATTAAAATTAAAAAAATCAATAAAATATTTATTGAATTTGAATAATGTGCGCTATTACAAAATATGTCAAAAATATTCAATTGCAATATATTGAAGATTACTTTTAATTGCAAAAATATTTGAATCTAACCCTTTTATATAACAATACTAGCTGTACCCGCCCGTGCAAAATGTGGTTTCAGAACAATTGATGGAAACAATTTTTTTTTTAAAAATTTGCTGTCTTGTAGGGGACACAATTTTTTTTTGATAATCGCTCAAAGAAAAATCATCGATAGACATTGCAGAGGTATAACTCGAGGGAGCGGTCTGCAATAGTGAGGGACTTGAGCCCGTATTAAAAAAAAAAAACATCCCAAAAACTGCGTCCACTCTGCCTTAATGGCATTGCGACCTGGTCGTTGGACTAATCAGCAACAATTTAATATTCTTTGGACAATGAAAATGAAAGAAAATAATTTTTATAATGGTATTTAACTCACTTTTTTATTAATGTAACGCGTCTTTGTATCCTATATTAGAAGTTTTGTTTCTATCGGCTTAGATAGTGATATTTCCTGCATTATTTACCCTGGAGCACGCTACATAATTATCTATAGCTGCCCGTGAATTCAACTCCCACTTTTCTTAAAGTTTGACCCTGTGATTTATTGATTGTCATGGCAGAACAAACATTAATAGGGAATTGAATCCGTTTAAACTGAAATGGATAATTGCTGGGAATTGTTTGTATTCTTGGTATAAATACCGTATCGCCTTTACCACACCCAGTTAAAATTAACGCATCTAAAACGTTTTACTGTAACGAAATCACTCACACTCTGGTACCATTACGAAGCAACATAATGGGAACTCCAACTTTTAATTCCATTTTATGAGCAAAAAGGCCATGGGCTGTAATGCTATTTAAAAACTATACCTGGTAACTTACTACCTCATCTTGACTGCAAATAGCATTTATAAATAGTACGACGTGTATCACCAGGAATTTTCCCTAATGTATTTGACATTTCTTTCTAGACACTTTGTTTTGTAAGCAAAACAGAGGCAAACAAACCTTTCCTAGATATTTGCCCAATCTTTTGTTTTTTTTTTCTTAGCAAATCACACAGCGTACTGTCTCTTTATGTCTCCCTCTCCGTCACAGGAGTAAAATAGGGTTAAAAGAGATATCAATATAATATTGCGCAGTTAGTATGTTTGATTTGAGAATGAATTGCATATCTACTCACTCATGTGAAAATCGTAGAAATGTTTTAAATTTTGCATATTTATTTAAAAACCTTTTAAGTTATCAAGTTATTGGATATCCTAAGTTGTACCTGCAGATGTCCTCTATAAGCTGGTATTTACTATACTTAAATGCTCCCAGTATCTTCGAACGGAAAGCGTGACAAAGAAAAAAAGCAAAACGAAACGAAACAATAAATTACTCTTGTCCAATTTTGTCCGGGATTTATAGAGATAGAGAGTTGAAACAAAGTAGAGATTGTAGGCCTAGGTATCCTCTATAGGCCTGTGAAAAATGCACCAGAATATATTGATCAGTTTCTAAGATTTTTGCATTTAAAGACATGCCGTCAAATTCAATCTTAGTCGAACAGAACTACACCAATTTTATTTATATGATAACCAAAATTTGTTATTGAATTTCAATACATTTGTGTATTAAAATGTAATACTCACACCTTAAAAACAATATTTCGTAGACATTTTTGAAATGCTTGTTATATTAATTTATCATACAATTTAATTAAAATTTAGTACTTATTAGATTTGATTTTAATGCCCACTTGATACAACAAATTATATTATTCAACATACCTTTTCAATACTATGTAATTTATTCACATGGCTGGCTATTCTATTCGAAAAGAATTCAACATTGTGCCGCTATACTCCCTTTAAGATATTCTTCTAGACTGATTGACGTTTGACATTTGAGAAGAAAAAACACAGAAAATAAAATCTCCTACAAAATTAATGAAGAAACAAACATAAAAAGTGGAAATATTTATAAAGAAAACGAAAAAAGTGCAATTTAAGAAGCCAGCTCTTCAATTAAAGTGGTTACTCAGAGTAAGTCGTATCATTTAAGACACATATCTGATGAAAACAAAATCTCTTGCGAAGCTAACCCTACTTAATGAATAAAAGGGCCGTATCAGAAATTTCTCCAGAACACCATAGGAACGAAAAACGTCGCCCAAGTTTCAGTGATAATAGAAGCAAAGTCGAAATGGACAAACTTACCGGCATCAGCCTTGAAACTCTGAAAAAGCTGCTCGATGAGAAAAACAAGGAATTGATTCAGGAACTGCCGTCAAAGTCTGACATCCAGCTTCTATGTGCAGAAATATCCGGCTTAAAGATTCGTCACGACGAAATCGCGGAAAGAGTTGTACAACTAGAGAAGCGAAATAAATTATTAGAAACGCAGTTGGACAAACTCATGCAGAAAAACACAGAGTCCAACATTGTGGTACACTTACCTGTTGAGCCTAACACCGACATGAGGGAAAAAGATAAATCCATTTGCGCTGGACTGCTGGACAATAATGAAGCAACCAAGGTTGTAGAATCTGCGTACAGCATCAACGGTAGAGCTGGATACTTTTCTACGATAATTGTAAAAATGAGATCGCGAGATTATGCTTGGAACGCACTACGCAAAGCCAACAAACTGAAAGGAACCAAAATAAGTATACACAGAGATCTACCATTAAACGTTCGGCAAAAAAGGGCGAAGCTGGTGCCCATCTTGCAGGTCATACGGGTCATACGCAGAAAAAATCCCGAAGTGAAAATTGCCTTGAGAGAAGATAAATTGCTCGTCGCTGAAAAGGTATTTACGTGGGATTTCTCGGAAGGGTTGAAATGCGGCGAAAAATGTGGATTTGAGGTTATTCGAAATATGTTTGGGGACATTTTACAAGCGAAACAATTTATGAATGAGAGTGTAAATAATAGCATTATTAGTACATATGAAACGTCAAGTACGAGTACGTCAAAAAATGTCAATGCTGCCAGCACAACCAACAAAGATGTGTTTGCTGAAAATCGTTTGGGTGGACACGCAAGTACATCTTCATGTGAAGCATGAGACGGGGAAGTCTACCAGATCGCAAATGATATTAAATTAAGTATTTTAAGTTACAACGTAGCCGGCTTGAAAAATAAATTATTATTTACAAAATTCTTTAATTATGTCAACAAATTCGATATCTTTGTATTGTTCGAAACCCATGTATTAGAAAATGAAGAGAATATATTTAAGAACATGTTTTTGAAATACGAGCTGAAATGGATACCCGCAGTTAAATCGGCCATATTTGGAAGAGGAAGTGGAGGAGAATTGTATGGCTTTCGGAAAGATCTTACTTATGTAGATGTTAATTTTAAAAGAGTAGAAGAATCATACGTCCTCGTTATAAAAACGTATAACAGCGTCCTGTTTATAGTCCCCATATATCTAAACGTCAGTCACTGGCAACGCGATTATGAAAATCTTAAAGAAATGCTACAGAACTTAAGCGAAACTAATTTGATGCTCATTGGCGATTTCAATGGACGGATAGGACTTTCGCAAAATAATTTTGTGAGCGGTTACAGAACTCATACCCTGCGAATAAGTCGAACTTCAAAAGACAACATCTGTGATCATAAGGGCAGAAAGATACTTGATCTTGCGGATGCGTATGACTGTATCATTCTAAATGGGAGCTGTGAAAGTGATGATCGCGGAGAGTACACATTCATCCGTGGAAAAGCATGTTCAGTAATTGACTACTGCTGCATCGCTGGATGTTGGAACTTGCTCCTTAGCGACTTTCGAATAGGAATAGAGACTTTTTCGGACCATATGCCTCTCGAGGTTAATTGTTTAGTATCTAGAGCTACTAACGAGACGAATATAAGGCAATTAGGACTTCTACCAAAACTAGTCTGGAACGATGGAACACGAAATGTGTATCGCAGTAATCTAAATGCTGAACTTGAGCGACTACTTATAGCGGATAGTTTACCGGATGTTGATACCCTTACGAGTATTATTAAAAACGCAGTCCCGAGCTTAACAACAAGAAAAAAACACTTATCAAAACAAAAGTGGTTTGATTATGAGTGTCTGAGAGCCAGGAATAATTCATTCTCACTACTTAAGCTTTTTAGGAAATATAATACAAGTATCTTTAAAACACTTTATGGAGAAGCAAATAAGGTTTTTAAGCGTCTTTGTTATGAAAAAAAATATATTCGACCTGCAGTGTATTGCTATTGTAAACAACTCTACATCCTCGGCAGAATTTTGGAAAGCTGTAAAGCATATAAATGGACGAGTGAATTGCATCGCGACGTCACTTAAAGCAACACAGCTAAGGGACCACTTTATTAATCTACTTAATTCACCACAGATCTCACCACCGTTCCAATATGCAGATCCATTGATTATAGATCAATTCCTAGATAACCCATTTTCAATAGAAGAAGTTAAAGAAGCCATTGATAAAGCTAAAAACAGAAAGGCCCCCGGAGATGACAGAATCCCATATGAGTTCTATAAAAACTGCACAGATGAATTTATGTTGGCTCTCGTTGCAGAATATAATAGAATTTTCGAATCCGCAAAGATTCCGCAAAGCTTTAAAAAAGCAATTATCTATCCACTACACAAAAAAGGTGACTATGTCGATCCTGCAAACTACAGAGGAATCTCTTTTCTAAATACATCTGCGAAGTTATTTGCTGCGCTTATATATAACAGACTTACCTGTTGGGTTGAAGATAAAAAAGTTTTGCACGAGTCTCAGGCCGGATTTAGAAAGACCTACTCAGCAGTCGATCAATTGTTCACATTACTTAATATTGCGGAGATCTATAAGCAAAAACATAAAAAACTATATGCCTTTTTCGTCGACTTTCGAGCGGCCTTCGACACTATTGCACGTGAAGCTCTATTTTACAAATTGTACAATATTGGTTTTTCAACGAAAATAATCAACATCCTAAGAGCAATGTATGTAAATAATGTGGCGTATGTTTGGGATGGAGAATCAATTTCTGAAGAATTTACAACAACGATGGGTGTGAAGCAGGGATGTATTTTGAGTGCGCTACTGTTTATTCTGTTCATTAATGACATATCAGATGCGGTAAAGGGTGGAATCGAGTTTGGCAGTATAAAAATTCCGGTTCTCAAATATGCAGATGACCTAGTTTTTCTGTCCGATACTATAGATGGATTGCAACTTATGATGAATAGGCTCTCCACATACTGCAAATACTGGAACCTAAGCGTGAACTTGAATAAGTCGAAGGTAATGGTGTTCAGAGGCGGCGGCGGCAGATATACTCAAAGTGAAAGGTGGATGTATCGAGGAGAATTGGTGGAAGTAGTCCGGGAGTATAAATACCTTGGAATTTTAGTTTCCTCAAACTTGAATATGAAGAAGCATCTAGAGGCCAAACTGTCTGAAGCCAAACGAGCAATCTCATCGGTATGGGGACGCTGCATCAATAATAAGTGTATAAACAATAGCTCGAAGCAGAAACTCTTTCGCACAACCGCAGCTTCAATTCTTCTGTATGGATCGCAGGTATGGGGATACTGTTCCTATGTTGAAGTTGAGAAGTTTTTTCGGTATTTCTTAAAGAGAATGTTCCGCTTACCAAGTTCTACACCTAATTACATGCTGCATCTGGAGACTGGAGCACCGCCTATGTTTTTGGAAACACTGAGATTACATTTTGAGTATATAATAAAAGTTATGGGTATGAGTGATGACAGACTGCCAAAAGTTGTACTCAAGAGTGTACTACGAAAGAAAGCAAGTTTCTTTCAAGAATGGGAACGCCTTGCATCAGACTGTGGAATGAGCATACGTATAGCACCCGATGAGCAACCCGAACATCTAAGAACGCAACTCAACATCCTATTGGAAAAAGTAGGTCGCAATATGTATGATCGCTTTGTAACAGTTGCACAGTCCTCTCAGTATAGGACATACTACAGTAAGCTTAAATATCAACTAGCAGAAAAAACATATTTTCTGAACAACAATATGGTAGAGAAGATAAGTTTAATTTTTAAAATCAGAGGAGAGCTACTGAACCTGAACTTCATTCCACACCGCCCAGAACTACCTATCCTGTGTAATATTTGTAATATGAAGATACGAGAGGATGTATTTCACTTTCTTGCAGTATGCCCAGTCTTAAAAGAAATACGAATAAGGTTTTTTAAGTCATATACCTTGGAAATAGATGAAGCAATTCAAATTTTAAATGGAGACCGAGGATGGGATTTACTCTACAACTACTGTACAAATGCACTGCGTTATAGAAAATGTATAGTTGAAGAAGATTTTTAAAGTTTACGCTATTTTGTCAATCTGGTAGACGGCCATAGGCCAAACCATAATAGACTTAAGTATATATATATATTTCTCTCTTTTTACGAAGACTGTATTGAATTAAAGATGAAAATAAAAGTCAAATAAACTAAACTAAACTAACTATTCTTCTAGACTCTTTAAATGAAGAAAAACTCATTTACATCTACTTGTATTAAATTAATATGCCTAATTGAGTTTGTTACTTACATTTTTGTATATAAGGAGGAGACTTGTATTTTTGAGTCAATTTGTTGGATTCTTTATACCGTCGTAAAAACAAATGCTTGCAAGAAAATAAAGCAAATAAATATTGGTCCTTAAGAAAATGTTTTTAATTTATAATTACTTGTGCAAGAAATATTCTCATTGTACAGACATGTATGGATCCACACTTCCTATACGATTTTTGAATTTTTTAAACTAATTTATATTATTTATTCATTCAAAAAGAATCCACTCTAGTCATCCATCATGTACCTACTCCATTGAAAACACATTATAAATACTAAGCCAAGCGACAAAATAATGTATTTAAAAGTAATTTTGTAGGGTTTAAAAGTTAGTCTACATTATGATTGTGTATACCTTGATCCAGATCTTGTATTAAAACCAAATGCAAAGGATGAAAGTGGATGTAGTTTCAATGAATTCGTATTAAAATGTAATCAGAGTAAGATTTGTAGCCCGATTCTGCCTCACAGCCTCTCAAGTCACAAGCTCTTGTGAGGTTGATTCCTTGTGAGGTTTGTTGTGATTCGATAATATTTTTCGTATTCTGCGATAATGCTCACAACAAACCTAACAACAAATTCACCTCGTAATGGTAAGATTTTAATAACACAAAATTCTTGTTTTTTGAAAGCGAATTTATAACACAATTTTATAATAATGCTAAACAATGGCTTTTTATACAAAATACGAGCACCACAAAAAATATGTTTTTTAAGAACGCAAACATAATATTAACATGCAGACATTATAACGTTCCCACGTTCCTTAGTTTTTGTTGTAGAAATATCAATTTTTTACGAAATAAACGCATTAAATAATGTGGAAATGTTGGAAATAGGGAAACAGTGTCATAACATGAATAATCATCACCAGATTTTGTCAGCCTTTATGAATTATTTTGATTATTTTAGTGAGCCTCACAAGCTGTGAATTTGCTGCCAAAAAGTGTTTTTGACTTGTTAGTTCTGAGGTATCAGTGAGGTTTGCCAGAATCTGGCTATTAATTCTCAATTCAACTTACACTCAGAGAAAAAAATCCAAAAGAAAATCAAAACTACGCCCAATGATTTTATAGTACGTTAAATAATAGGTTTTTCACATAAACGTAATAGTTTCTAGTTTTCATATGATTTTGTACTATTAAATTAAATAGGCATACTTTTAATGTAATAGTAAATTTACATTAATATAAAAGGTATTACCCTATTTGCGGCAATAGTAAATTACAATAAGTTTTCAATATTGTCAATATTATTGATACTAATCTACGATCTGGTATACTATTTAAGATTTTCAGCTTAACTGAAACTAGTTCTATACGAACTATTGATTCAACACTGGAACCCATGTATGTATGCTTTTGCATAATAATTTACTTTTTTACAAGTCAGAAAATGCATGCATATAATGACAGGGTCAAGACAGAGACTCCATTTTATTGATTTTGCATTTCTAACTCGATGAAAAGTAGCGTATATTTTTTTTTTTACAAGAAATGTAAATAAAATTTACTTCTAATCGTATTTGAAAAATTGTTTCTCATTTTTTATTGATACATCGCAAAAAGGACACTAGTTCTACCAATAATTTATAATTTCGATATTTATATATTTTGTAAATAAATCTCTACGCATTTCTGGTAACAAAAAATATAAAGACTCCTTAGTTCTCAAAAGTTGCAAACAAGTAGATTAAGAACATTCAAACCCCTGGCTCAAATTAGTAATTCATTAATAATGTGAAAAAATAATGGTTTTAATAGTGTATTCACATTAAAGGGTAACTTATTAAAAAAAAATGGCGCATCTTATTACTTTTAAATTGTATGCGCCATTGATTTAATATTGAAAACTTATTAAGACTAAAGCATGCATAGAATTGATTTAATAAGATTATCGCGCAGAGTTAATACTACATCTCGTTTAAAATTTAGGTGGAAAAATAATAGTTTTTTTTTAAAGCGGAACCTTATTTTAATATGATATCTTATTTCATTGCAATTATATGCAGCATTGTTTCAATATTATAAAATAATTATCTAAAGGTACTATGGCTTCAATAGTTTTTGAACTATAATAATAATATAAAATATCACATTGACTAATTTTAATAGCAAAAACACATTAAAATAATAGTAATTCGTATTCAAATTATAGTATTATTCTCTGAGTATAATTAGTTCTTTATTAAAATATAATTTAAATATAGACGGGGCTAAATTATAGAACTAAAAACTAGATATTAATCTTTTGAGATTAAAATTCAGAAAATCCTTATTAAATTGATTTTCTAGTGTTGCATGCAGCTGTAATAATGGAAAGGTATGTATTAAAAAACACCCCATATTCTAAATTGATTTTTACAAATCAGTAGACTATCTAGGTTCCGCTCGAAGTGTCGAAAAACCAACTTCTTCGCAAGTCTGTTTTGCATACCACTCAATCCGCCGTCATTTACACGGTTTCAGCTCCCCGGCGAATTCCCTGTAAAGCTAAATTAAGATTCCTGTTGTGCCCGTAAAATTCCCAATTAACTCCCATCGCGCGTTGCAAATCGAAACGCAGCTTGAGTACATGACTTCGAATTTGCATTCGAAATTCTCTGCTCTACAGACCTCTTTCACCAGACACACCTGGCCGCCGAATCAATTTTCAATTTCCATCCACACAGCTTTTACCTCGGCCGGGTACATTTATAGCGCGGAAATATATTCGGACCCTCTCGTCGTCATCGGTGTCGCCTGGATGCGTTGCATTCTCCAAATCCAATATACGCGCGTAGCGAAACAAGTAAAACCAATCGGCATGAATATTTAACAGTGCTTTGCGTTTCAAAAAACACTTAAAAATTCTATTTACATTCTTCCACGCCCATACAGCAATGCTCTCGAGTGGGTTGACCGCGTGCACCATACCCACCCACCATATACGATTGATTGGAAGGCGGCGCAGGAAGGACCTTTGCCTACTTTATTTGTTTTTGACTGTTCAATTTTCGGTTTCGATCACTGAAATGTTTGCGTATTTTTGGCAACGATTTTGGCCGTGGCGTGGTCGTAGTGGTTTTGCGCTGCATGGTCAGCTCCTGATAACTGGGTAAGTGGTTTGGGAGGGTAGCAAAAAAAGCAAATTCGAATCCACAGCGGATTTGTTGTTGTGTAGTTTTTTTTTCGCTGAGAGGGCGAAAAATAATTATAACGCTCAAAAATGCATTCGAATGCATGGGAAAAGTTCTGGTGGTGGTGCTGGTGGGGCAGCTTGTTATTCTGAGGGATTATCGACAGCGGCACACGGGAGTCGCTTGTTGTTTGGAGTGCGTATATTATTTTATCGCCGGCATCCATGTCCGTATGCATGACTGGCGAGCAAGTGTATGGCATGCCATTGTGGCCGAATGAAATTCGCATTTCCTACAGTCCGTTTTCTATACCGATGAATGTGTGTGTGTGCGGTTTTGCCGATTGATCGACCGCTTTTAAATGCAAATTTTTGACAAATTAAATTTGAGGAAAAATGGTGCATCCGCTTTTTTTCCGTTAAATTTTTTTTTGGTTTTGTGTGCCGTTATAGTTTTTATTCGCGAACGGAATGGTAAACTGGAAAGGGGAATTAAAATGTTCATGTACTCGTACATTTGTGTTATTAATTTAAACAAAAAGTGAAACTGCGAGTAGAATAGATGTTTTGAAATTATTTATTTAGAGTGCTTCACACGGCGGTGGGAGAATTCAACAAAAGAAGTGGACTTATCCCGGATGGCTGGTGAAAAAATATTGCTGATGCTTTTAGTAAAAGCAATTTCGTGAAATAAAAAAAAGGCTTTTTCTTTTTTATCGTATGTAGGTATATGAGTATAAAATTTTTCATATCTGAACGTCAAAACATTTTCAAAAAAAAATAGCAAAATATTTTCAAATATGTATTTTATTAAATAAATTTGTTAAATTGATGTATTCAGTTGTGAAAGTTGGTGCAACACTTCTGTTGTGTATCCAGCGTACCTGTAGGCTACCAAATGAAACATATTAAATGAACTTCAGTTCTTTATTCGTTAATCTATTTATATAAATATAATAAAATAATAAAACTGTAGCCGTTTTCATGTGTTAACGGTTGGCATGAAAACTACTGCACAGATTTCGATGAAACTTTTATTGAAATGTCCCATAAGATCCTGAGAAGGACATAGGCTATTCCTATCATTGCAGTGCCTATTTTTTGGAGCGTTTTTGACATGTGTTTTTTTTCTGACTTTACTGGAATGCAAACAAAGCAAAATACCAACAAGAGCCAACACTTCCATTATTATTTTAAGCCATCAATCAGCTTTCTGTGTCATCAAGATGTTGAGCTACAACCTAAAATCTAACATGTACAAATTAAATTTATTTTCTCAAATCGAAAATTAAGAGCAACCGTTGTTCTTGATCGCTGTTCTGCTTTGGGGTGGGTGGGTCACTGGCGCACATCGCAAAAGCAAATGTGAAGAAAAACTGCGTGAAGTCTTCTCCGATTAAATGAAACGAAAGAGAAGTATGCGAGCTGAGTGTGGATGTAATCAACAGCGAGAAAGTTTTTCTGAGGAAATGCGCAGATGGCTGAGGTTACTGCATGGGTTGACTGCCAGCGAAGAAAAGAAAGTTAATCCAAGGCCATGCGCCAATTTGCCATGTAGACGGAAGTAGAAATTAGATATGTCAGTAAAAATTCTCGGATAGGTGCGCTGATGTCGCTTAATTCTAGCGTTCAGGTTAACACAACAACGTCGCCTGTTTTTCTTCCCTGTGGCATTGCAAATCCAAACATTGACAGCTGTTTTTTTGTGTTTTGAAAATGCGTGTGTGAAAGGTTGGCTGTTCGGTCTTTAGTAACCTAAATCCCTTATATTTGGAGAAAAAAGAAGGTAGAGCATGAAAGGTTATCGATGTTTGAAAGTAATACTAAAACTTAAAAAAAATCTATCAAGGTTACCAACGCCCGAACAAGGAAATCTTGTAGTGGAGTAAGAGTAGTGAGGTAATTGAAAAACGACTTAAATGACAAGAACGGCCGAAATTCCACTGTAGGGCACAACGAACCTTCATCTTAGACGATAAAATATATAAGCCCTCCATTCATCCGGTCGAAGTGATGATAGGAATGTACAAATGCAAGTCCGTCAAGGCTGGTTGAGGATAGGCCGTGCTGGCTGAACTCTTAACGACAGCAAGGTAGCATACACACCAAATCATCTCCAAGATTTGTTCGAAAACAGGTATGCCCTCCAAATAGACGCAGGCTAATCTTTTGTGAACTAACCCATTGGCATATTTTAAACCCGATATTTCCACAACTGACCAAGTATTCACAACACGTCAGATCGTTGAGAAAACTGAAAAAGTTTAGATAAATGTCCATTTCCATCTGCTTTTCGATTTTTAGACCGCATATATCTACAACAGCATTTAGAGAGACTTCGTAGACGTACTTTGACTACTCTACAATGTCATCCCATCCAAAATCAAGCGAAGAACTTCTTCTTTGGTCTTAGAAGCCAGTTGAGTGTAAGGCCTTATAAAATCATCTTTATCCCTTATGAACCTAAACTTCTTGGAGTGAATTTCTAATCCCTTAGATAATTGGTTGAGTCCAAAGTACTTCACGGATCTGAGTAAGTGCATAAGTTGTCCAAAACTCCAATTACCACATGCAAGACTTCAGCTTTAAATACTGTATTAGGTTATTCTGAAAGCGAATGGACCCATCTGTCTTAAATTTGGTTAAACATTGGTCCATCCGTCGACCATAAATCAAAAGCAACTCACGAAACTTAAACTTTCCCGACGATTTGGAGACAACTTTGGCTTACATTTGTTCCTGAGTTGCAGTTTGCACAATAATTAGGTCAGCTGACAGATGAATGTCGTTAAATGAGCAAATTTATCACAACCAGTGTTGTTAGAACTTTCTCTTAATTTTTCCTTTTGCGAAAAATCTATCTTTTAAATGATAAATTTAACAAGAAAGTTCTAACAACACATTAAATTTACCTTTAGTATTAAAATCTAAGTTTTTTATTACGATTATTTTTTGGTAGCTAGAAATTCTTGCTAACAGGCAATTTGCAGGAGCTCTTTTTTATTGACATTTATTGTACGAGTAATCATAATGAAATTTAGATGTTTTAATGAAATTTCAGCAAATATTTTTTGATCAGTCTTTCCAACGGCTTTGATGCTTTTCCCCTGTACCCATGGAAGGCTTTTCGGACATCGAAATTCCGACAGAAAGGGATGAATCGCACGATATAAAAACACTGATCGCTACCCGGCCAAAACGAACTTATTTTATGAGAACTTACTTGGAATCGTCTTAAAGCTGAATGTTCCTTAGTTAACCATATCAACTTGCTGTATATAAATTCAGTCCACAATCCATAGCAAGTCATCACATAGAGAGCTGTCAGGTGCTTCTGTTTGGCGCGCAAGTCACAGCACCAACCTCCCCAAATTGATGTGAATATTACTTTGCGATATCCTAGTCCTTAATTCAGTCACCTTCAAAACTGATTAATTTGCATTTCGATTTGGTTCCACAGGCCCCCGGGGAGCTTACGAATTTCGAGAAATTGTTCTTGCCGTACACGGACACATAGTAGCCTCCCGTCTTTATCGACTTACATGGGCCGTCCAAAGGATAACAAACGAACTCAGGAACAATTTCCCCAAAGAGTGCTGGGGTTTAGTTTTGTTCTTCTGCTTTAGTTATCCCGGCAGACTTGCTGCGAAACAAATGACGACCCAAAAGCCACCCGCGACCCACATCTGTACACGAATATACACACTTGAAGCTTAACCCTATTGAATCATTTTGTTATTTGAGTTCACTTTTTCCGGGTTCCGGTCGGGCATTTTTTTTTCTCTTCTAATGAAAAGCGTTCGAGATTTTTTCCTCTGTCGGGTTGTTTGCTTCTGTTTTTTGTCCATGAAACTGGCAATTTGAAGCAGCAGCGCCTTCCTCCTGAAATCGACTCGGGGAATCGAACTGTGCCACTAGTTGAGAGGGGGTAAACAAAAACTCGTTGAATTTGAATTTGCTGCTGTCGAACCACAAAGAGAGATCATCAGCAGTAGGAGCTCTGAGAGCAGGCAGCAGTTTTTTTTTTCATTCACATGTTCTATTCATTTCAATGTTTCTGCTTATCCCGAGGGATATTTACCCATTGTGTACACACAACACCAGCCTTCATTTCACTTGGTGGCGATGGCGATGGCCATATTGAAATTTGCTAACAAAACCAGAAAAAAGACGGCATTCGCCGAAATCGGTACAGGCACAGCCCTTAGGCGAGCAGTTCTATTCAAACTTTTTCCAATATCCTTTTTCGACTTTCGGTGTAGTTTGCGTCGTGATGTGCTGTTCAGAGTTGAACAGGTGAAAACGCAACATGGCGGTTTTGCATTTTGAGAATATCCTCGGAGAAGGATACAAATGAAACGAGAATACAATTACTTTAAATTGGTTCGTATCGGGTTGTAGAAGGTGACCCACGTCGTCGCCCGCTTCCTTGGGGGCATTTGAATTAAACTTTAGATTGGCATCCTGATTGTGCTCTTCAGTATATGGTTGGGTATGGAGGGTTTCAATTTTCAAGCTGTCGACTTGTGTGCCCAATCGATGTCGGTGCGCCGAGTATCCTTTAATTCATTAAGCTCGTGTTCCACACACTACACTTCGAGTGGAGCGTTTTGTAAATTTGCCAGGACTAAGTCGGTTTTTAAATTGATTTTTTGATGCTTCAAGTGATTCTTATTGCAGTAAGTCCATGTGTGTGGCTGTGTGCCCGTACAGAGGACATCCGAATGCGATAAAAGTGACTTCCACACGACACAGTCCACCAGAGAGTACAAATCGAATATCCAGCAGTTTCCTATTCTTGTCATTCCCGATATCCTCCTTTTATCTTGAAAATGTGACTCCTTGTGTGAGGTGGGATTGGTTTCCTTATTGCATTGTCTGTCCCACTGTCTGATGGTGGCTGGCGTGGGCGTAGAACATGGGTGGGTCTCATCATTGTCGTTAGCACTCATAAGTTTCCATCGTGACTCGTGGGTGTCCAAGGAGAGAGAAACAGAAATCATTGCGCAATGGAAGCGATTTTCTTTTATCATTCCGGTAAATTGAATTCAGTCTATAGAAAGTTTGAAGTGGGTACTTTCTGAATTCGAAATCTATTGCGGTTTGAATGGGCTTCGACCAAGGGCACAAATTGGAAAATATTTCCACAAAAATATATCGCTCAGCAAATGAAGCATTGAGGGAGGTTAGTGGACTCCGAATTGAGGAGAATTGAAGCGACCCTGTAAGCAAGGTGCCTTGATTTTCAATGGTCGGGATTTTTCTTCAATCATCCTGAGTCTTTTGGACGTGAAAACGTCTGAATGGAGACAGAAGAGAGAACGCTGACGATGGTCTTCCAAAGTGTGACTGAATTTTCGTGTTGGGAGTTAAGGAACTATCCAAGAACTTATAATGAAATGACAGTTGTAGTCAAATTTTAAACGCTATACTTTGACTAGTGATGAGACGAATTTATTTTAGGGAGTGACACAATATTACTAAGAGTTGCTTGAATCAGTTCATGTCAAGATGACCTCAACAAATATTGCGTCGCCATTTAGGCAGCACATTTGCATTTTTTAAAGTTTGAGAGAAATAGGAAAATAAGTCCTTCTTAAGTTAGAAACTTGAAATCTTTCGAATGTGTTACATACCGCAATGGCCACTTGTAGGAGCCCTGTCAAAGAGAACTTTTAATAAAAAAAAAACGCATTAATCAGTACCAGTCATGAGCGCATAAGAACTGTAGGTCTTCGATTTTCAAAATGTTTTTGGAACGTTTCTAAGTGTTCTTTTGGAGTTCATTTTTGCGTACTTTGTGTGCTCTTCGTGGCGTTTTTATTTCATTTTTCGATGCGTCTTTTGGTGCAAAATTTTAGTGCGTTTCTTGAGACTTTTTGGCACTCGAAAGTTTTATGGCATATTTGGATGAGTTTGTTTCTTAAATGTTTTACGGTACGTTTTATGGTGCGTATTTTGATCCGTTTTTTAAGCTTTTCTTGACCAATTTTCAGGAGCTTTGCTGTCAGATTTTTCGCCCGGATCTTACGGTGTTTTCCGGGTCGTTTTTAAGGCTTGAAGAGGTGTGTTTTAGGAATTATTTTGCCTCGTTTTTATACGGCACTTTTTAGTGCGAGGTTTGAAACGATTTTGAGTCTACGTGTTGTGGCTTTTTTTGGAACATAGTTCAAGGCACATTTTGAATTTTTGGAGACATTTCTCAGTGCGGTTCATTTTCTGGTCGATATTCACTCGTCTTTAAGGGGATTGTTCAAGTCGTTTTAAAGGTTTGTTAGGTTTACTTTTCCAGTGAAGTTTTTCAGTTCGCTTTGGGTATTTTTCAGTACAAGTTTTAAAATATTTTTGAGTCTACACGTTGTGGCTTTTTTGGAGCAGAGCTCGACCGCCTTTCGAATTTTTAGATGGTCGATTCTTAGTGAAGTCTTAGGGCTAATTGTAGTGCGTTGTCAGAGTATTTTTTAGTTGGAATTTTTAAGAGTTTTTCAATATAGGTTTTGTGGTTTTTTTTTTGGAGCGGTTATTAGGGCGTTTTCCATTCTTTCTTTATATCATTTGCCATAGCTTTATTGGAGCTCTTTGTGTTGCATTTTTCTTAAGTTCAATTTGTTTTTTCGTTCTTTTTTTTGTAAATGTTTTTTATGATGTTTTTTGAAACTATTTTTCGGACGTTTCTCAACGCCTTTAGTGGTGTAGGTATTAGATCGTGTTTAAGCTGGTTTTTCGGTGGATCTTTTGTAAAATGCGTAATATGGTTTACGACCGCGAAGATTCGACTAAACACCTTTGCATCATTACTTGCCAAACTTATATACACGTAGCACATTTGCCACCAGTACTAACTCTCTCTGTTCCTATTACTCTGACGCAATACTCTCACAAATTACTATATTTCGAAAGGTATTTGGTTAATTATTTGTGTTGAACATGCGTCTTCAAAAGCATCCAAACAAATTATATAAAATTATTGTGCTCTCCCTACTTACTGAGTAGAACCGCCTCCCACGACAAGTTTTCGTGATCTAATCACTCCAAAAAGATTTCCTGTCCACATCAAATCGAGTTTGGCACGAATCCACTTCCTAGTTCGCAGTATCACTTTCCAAACTTTCTGCACATAACTAAAGGACTACATCCAATCTACAGGCACTTTCTGTTTGCCAACACTCTGCACAAGACTCCTGCCTGCCATTCATACGGCAAAAGTACACATGTCTTATTTATTATTTCAATTAGTCCCTCGGTTCACTTTCCACAGCAGTGTGTTGCTTTCCATTAGTCTCATTTCCAGTATCTGAATCCGAATCCAAATGGAATTTATTTCAGCTTCGTCCTGCTCCTGCTATGCAGCAGCGTTTTCGCATTCGATTTCAATTTACGTTTTAGCGTCATCCGAGGACAAGAAGTTTTCACATTAGTGCCGATAAGCAGGTATCTGTTTCCTGTTTACCTATGAATTATATATGACATTGATGTTAGGAGCCAGCATTAAGGACGTTCATGCTGATGGCTGCTATTATATAGAGCTGAATTGAACTTGGGGGTGGCGGGTGGAAGATATAGGTCATGGATGGATGGCAAATGTTCTCGTTCAGGTAAAATGGTGTGGGGGTGTTTTTTTTCCGGTGAAGCTTATCCATGGGATTTAGTTGCAGCCATTCTGGTAAGTAGATTGCAATTATGCTGATCCCTACCATGAATGGGGACGCAGTGGACTCGAGGACAATGATTTTCTATACCCATTTTAACTATTCCTCCTACCATTGGAGATGAACTCTCGCTTTCCCTGTCATTCATGGTTAATTGTCAACTTCAACAAGACAATGAAGGAAAAAGACAACCGAATCCCGAAAAAAAAAAAAAAAATGAAAGCAAATCAAAGTCCTTCACTAATTCCCTATCGAAAATAATAAAAAGCAAAACAATAACATCGGTCTACAAAGAAATGTATTGCCAATTGATTTGTTCAGAATTTATTCCTCCAACCGCTCCGCCCCCCCAAATCGTATCAACTAATACGAGAGTCAAATTGAAAAAGTCCATTTCATAGCATGAACCTTCGGGGATTCCAATGAGCCGGACGAAGGATACTACTAAAATAATGCAAAAAAAAAGGAAGAAGGAAATCCATTAAAAGTTTCACTCATCCGCCCCAAAAGTAAAACAGAGAACGGGGAAAAAAATCTTTTTAAAAATTCATGGAACGTAGTGTTCAGCCGCCCACTCAATAATTGGAAAAACAATCGACAGCCCTCGGGGAGGGAGAAGTAAAAAAAAATATATAAATAAATCAACTGAAGTCAGCCGTTCCGAGGAAGTTGACTCACAGTTCCCTTTTTCCGGTTGCTAAATGCTAATCAGCTCAAAACGAACAAAGTGCTGAATGGAAGACGGGCGGAACCGTCCACCATTCTTACGTTTAATTCACGGTTTCTATTTAGGTTCGGACATCCGCTTTGTGGTCTTTTGTAAAGAGCAGTTGATTCCCAGAAAGTACCAATTGCCATGCAACGGAACTGCGAGCTGCAACCCTGCTGTTCGTATTTCAGTATTGCATTCGCCTGGTCCCATTTTCGTGACAAAAGATCTTGCTCACATATCGAATCGCTAGCAGATTGACATCAATTGCCAGTTCCAGTTAATATACGATGTCCAAAAATAATAGAATCCACCTCCATTGCGTCCCTGAGTCATAAGCAGAAGCTCACAGTTCCACGCAATTGAACGAGCCTCACAGTTGACAGATGGTCCACAGTCCGACCGCGATTCCATTCCACGCCGCATGCTTGGAAGTCTCTCTGATGGTTGCGCAGACACGGTATACGTGGGACACCGTTGCCAATAACTGTAACTAGACTTCCTAGAAAGGCTATAAACAATTTTTGCCAGTTTCGAACAAAAATTCCAATCACCTTCCCGACTGTAGATATGTGGACACAATCCCGCGGTCAATGCAACAGTTCACGTACGATCGCGAGTAAATATTCCCAAAGCCAAAAATTCCAACCGAACTATAGTCGAAGACGCTACGACCAAAGTCCGGCTGGTGGTGGTGGCAACGGCTGCCGCTGATCATCATTAAATGTGGTACATTGGTGCTGCACATCGGTTTGCCATTAACCCATTGCAGGACAGAACACACATCGCACCGGCTGGCATACAATCGGCATCCCACCGCGAGACGACCATGTACTTGACGCCAGATATCAGTAATTGCCATCATTTGTATTATATGTGTGAGAGTGCAGTCCACGAGAGAGGAGTTACCATTCTTCCGCACCGAACTGAAAGATCGAACTAAATGATCAGCGATCGCGTCCACCGCCCGAGGAATTTATTAAGAGGTGTCAGCGTTACCGACCGGCAGGGAGACGCAGACTGGCTGTTGTCTCCTCCGCACAACTCCTTTAGCGACGATGACTGTTGTGCGCGCGCGCACGCCAGGAATAACGATCGTAACTTCACTCACTGCCTCAGCTGTGAGAGATGTCGTCGTCGTTGTCGTCTAAGCCGTTGTATTGGGTTCGAAGCTTGTCTTCGGCCATTGGATGATGTTCTAGCTGCGGTGGTATTCGCGCAAACTATGTGCACGGCTAATGCGTTTTTATGGCGAATTAATTGCTTGTCCTGGTAATTTCGGATGATACGTTCTTGTCGCGACTGTATGGTTGGGCATGCCCAACCACAACCACTGGAAGAAGGGAAACACCGTCGCATTGGAATGGGGAAATGCGTTACATTAATGGCGAGCATTTGTAAGTTTGATTATACTTCTTCATCGGTTGTGCAACGCGTCCGGTAATGGGTTGCGAAGTCGAAGTAGCCCGGCCCCGCAGCGTGAAGTGTTGATGTGACGAGAGGTGCAATAAAGCGCTGCAATTAGGTACTCACTGAGTTATGCTGGGCAATCAAGGCGGCCGCCAGTTGATAGTACTTCACGCACGGCAATCTGAATGCAAGCTGGATTGAGATGCGGGACCCCAGTCTCATAATCTGCTGCGCTTTGAGTGTGTGATGGCATTTAGTTGGATGATACATAGGCATGCGCGATAATAATTGAAATTTCACACATTCAAAGGTGAGCTCAGCGGAAATTGAAAGATGCCAGGATATATGGTGGGAAATTATAAATGTATTTGCAGTCGGAGTCTGGCAGGCGGCAAGCACGGGAACGAAGTGGGAATATACGTTGAGCAGTCTGGGTCGTATATGATCAACGAAGTTCAATTTTAATGCGATCAGCCACAAGCAAGGAAGCAGAGACAATACTGAGACCACCAACTCCGACCGATTTCCCGTTACTTAGCCTACAAGCTATATTTTTATGGGGTGGCAAATGCTAAGTGCGCTTGTATTGTTACATAGAAATTCGTATTGACAAATGTCACATAACTTCAAAAATTCCGACTCACCAACACACTCGCACCTTGCATATGCCACTCCCGCTGTGGGCAAAGTTGCTGACAGCGTTCATAGAATTTTATCCGTTAAATTTGAAATTATTCCTTACGTGTGCGTAATAATTTTTTTAAGGAATAAGTGCAGATTTGCTTAAAATATGTATGAAAGATGAACAATGCAGATTATTTGAAGTAAAATAGAAATATATTGAGCAAATTTTCGTCAGTTTTCTAAGAAAAATTTACGCATGAAATCGAAGTTCATGATATTCAAAAGCGCAAAATACGCAACCATGTTTGTCATAATAAGTTTATAGTATATAGAACATCTCATTTAGCTAGTTTTATTAACCAAAGAAATCAAATTATTCGCCTTTTAACAATATTTAATTACTAACCAATGGCATTCAGTAATATAAAAATGTGGTATTCCCGAATTCTAGCACATTTCCCCACGTTTGTCGAGGTTGGCAGCATTTATTTTTGTATTTTTTGTATGTTTTTGCATGTAACACGTATTCTTTATTGACACAACACCGACAGGAAAACAAAATGGCGAATTTGAAAAAAAACTGAGGGGCCCAGCGGCAAGGGGATTGTGAGTTGGGGGTCTCAGTATCATTTGTCTCTGCAAGGAAGATCTCATAGGTCCAGCTGTTGGTCTAGATCAAGATTAAGATTGCAAATTAGAAAATATTGTCTCTCAACTGACTACTTTCGTTGGCTGTTTCAATCTATAAATTGCATAAATTGCATAAAATAGACAACTGGGTCCTGGATAAAGTATATACGAGCAAGCAGCTTCAGCTTTCGAAGGCCAAGAATTCGATTCGGCATCTTTGAAGATCGTACAGCTACTTTTTAAGTTGACCGTATTCCCCAAACTGCGTTCAGTAACTTTTCCGCCTTTACCATAAACTAAATGACCGCAATACCAAAAAGTGTTATATTATACACATGCATATATTCAATTTAAAATAAATCCTTTCAGTTATATATGTATATGTGACTCGAGCTCACCTTTCGGATCATAATCGACATATAACATGAGCAAGAGTTGGCATAATTTTTTTTAAAAACCGTCATAGGTACATTTTAATTTTTGTAAAATCAATAAGACAGTCACAATACTTCCTTTGCTATACTCCATGTAACGTAAAACACCCTAACATTGACCACTTTTGAACTTTAAAACGCTGCTACTAATTACTCTTATATCGTATTACGGATTTTAAATAATTGCCCTACGGGGATTGCTATTCAGGATTGTAATATTTAAAACCACGGAGGTTTTTGCTTTTGTTAACAAAATTATTGTTAAATAAGTAAGTGGTCAAAGTAAAGCATCTGTTGCCCTAACATTGACCGTTGTTCATGACAGAACCAAAATATTTATTTATTTTATATTAAGGCCGAAAGGCAATAGTTTTAAGCATATTGTTAAGTTTAGAGCGCTCGCTAAGGGCCAGTAAGCTAGAATAAGAAATGTTAGTTTTAAATTAGATTTAATCGTTTTTGTCTAGGATATAAGTTTAAAGATTGAAGAAATAAAAATGAATTTAAAAAAAAAAAAAAAATATTTATTTTATGTTTTTATTATTTAATAAAAAAATGCATGAACACAAATACGTTTTAATTCAGATTTTAAAATTGAACCTAAAATTACAAAATACTGACATCCTTAAATAACAAATATAATATAAACAATAAAATAAATAAGGTAAAAAATATAAATACTTCTTAGTTCAGTCTTAAAGCACACAAAATCACATATTATTCAGTTCCAATAAAAATAAAGACAAAATACTTTTTCAAAGAAATACTTAATCAAAAAAAAAAAAAAAAAAGAAACTCTTTATGGTAAACAAATAAATAAAAGCTAGTTCATGTTCTTTATTTGGAACTTAGAACACTTTGGAAAAGATCTTTAACGGATTGATCTGAAAGGGGATCGTCAATGTGTTGCTCTGGTAATATCTGTTGATACATTTCTTCAAAGTCATGTCCAGAGGTGTCTGATAAACGATCGATTTCAGCTATCAATTCGGGTTTCGGTGTTATTTGAGGTGCTATTGCTGATGTTGATGGCGATTTACCAAAATCAACCATAGTTATACCTTTTCCCGGCTGCACATTGACCTTAGTTATTTTTTTCTTGTTTGAGTGCTTTCTTTTCCATAACGCATTTCGGTTAATAGTGTAATAACTTCTGAAGAAATATTAGTTCCGACAACCGATGATGAATTCTCACCTTCAACAGGCATTCTAGACAAAACCATGTCTGTATTGAATGGGAGCACACCACATTCCTTAAACCCAGCAATCAAGTTATTCGACCGACCCGCCTTACTGACGCTTTCGGCGACTAACTTGTTTAATAAAGACAGAAACGTTTCTTTTGACAAACTTTGCAATTTGTTTTTGCCTCTGGATTGTTTCCACACATCTAGAACTTTTCGCCACTGTTTTTTTAAAGGACCATAAAATGCGACGTCTAAAGGTTGACAAAGGTGGGTTGAATTCGGTAAAAAGCATGCAAACCGAACATTGTTTTCCACACTGCTGCTTCAATTATTTGTGGAGAAAAATAATGACTTGCTACGTTATCACCTAATATTACTTTTTCACCTTTATTTTGACTTGTATTTATATAAAATAAAGTGGTTTTGGAACCAATCTTTAAATAAAATTCCATCAAACCAACCAGATTTACTTTTATTGTACCGCGTGTTTGGTGGACCTCCTTCCATCCAGGTTTCCCATAAATGTTCCGATTTATAAACCACGTATACGGTGGTATCATTTGGCCAGTTGCTGAACCGCAGAACATAATTGAAATACTGGATTTCGTGCTATCTCTTATACGTTCAGGATATTTTACACCTCTCTTGAAAACGCACCTTATACTTCCTGGATCATCAGACAAATTCGTCTCATCGTAATAACATATTCTTTTAGCAGGAAGAAACTGACCAATGTCATCTGTGAGAGTATTTTTTAAATTTTCGAAATAAATCTTCATTATAGTTTGGCCAAGTTTGGCCTTTGAAACCCTTAAATTTTGACAAGTTCTCAATGTTAAAGTGGATTTGTTTCTTACCCAAAACCCGCGAAGCCACTTTTTACCAGCAAATTAAAATCCCCAAAGGTTGGAACTTTCCTCCCGACATTGTCCAAATAGTTTTTCGCCAAGTTTCTTGTATTCACCGCTGAGAAAGGAAAACCCCATTCACTGACAGTAACTAGTGCTTGAGCTAAGCATTTCTCCTCCGTTTCGCTAAAAACAGTAGGAGGGCCAACAACTTTACTGTGACGATTTTTAAGTTTGTTTATTAAAGTCCCCTTAGCAATATTGAACTGCTTTGAAGCTTTTGTAATTGATAGTTCCTTTCTCTGAATTCTACCAATAACTTAACTAATTAATTCATCGGATACACTTTTATAACGTCTTCGAGGCTCGTTTTTTTCCTTAGGAGGCATACTTATATCTATATACGTATCTATAAATCAAAATAATATATTTGTAGAGTCAAAGTTAGGAAAACTCATGATTTGTATAAGGCATTTTTTCATTTTTAATTTAAATTACCTATGAATAAAGAAATATGGCCAATTTCAATAGTATTTGATTGAAAATAAAGTAAACTTCTTACTTGTTTTGTTATATTCGCAAGAAAACACCGTATTTGGGTGTACACTGTACAGAGATCATTTTTCCAACACTCTAAATTACACGTCCAAATCCTTCGGTATGTTATCGCCGGTTAAATTTAAATCAGACGGCTGAATGCTTTAATTTTTTTTTGGTACCACTTGTCAGTAACAAATGCTATATGTGAGGCACGAAATTCATATAACTAGGACAGGGATGTCGTGAGGACAATTTAAAAACTTATATAATTTTTGGACAATGTTAAGAACCCGGTCAATGTTAGGTACTGGCAAAAGTAACAAGTACTGGTGAGCGCAGCCAGACAGTCAAAATATTTCCTCCCAGTAAAAACTGAAAAAACATAGATTTGGAATTTTTTCCAAAAAAAACCCAACTTCTTGTCATAATTTTTTTAACAAGTCAAGTACGACTTAAGAGTAGGAATTTCGTATTTAAAACGCGAACATGTCAGTTCGGTCTTCCGAGTGCAAAAGTTTGTGGTAAATAAGTACAGGGTGGGCCAAATACAAGTTTGTTTTTAACAATGCAATAAAATGAACAAAATTCAATTTTTTCCATGTATTATGGCTTTATTGGTAAGAGCAAATATTGACGTGGCCAAGACGACTGATAACACGATTTGTTAATCTGGTGCGGAAAAGATCGATTGTGGCATGGGCTGTGTGGCATGGCGCGCCATCATGTATGAAATAGAGGTCCTACAAATCCATTCATCTCTATCAGTAAAAAAAGAAACGCTGTTCCCAGCCTCATTTTCGAAGAAAAACAGTCTACCACTCTACAATCCGCACCAAACTGTCACTCTCTCGACCATAACGTGAGGGTTTTCCATGAGCGTTGCCAACTAGCATAACAGTCTCATGAACTTTTTGCACAAACTTGCGTACAGCAGGCGCGGAGGGTACTTAAATTTCGCCAAAACTTCTTTTCAAAGACGCACTCTTTGGGCTACACAGCACTCACTTTGGAAATAAGTTTTCAATGTTTGCCAACGTTGTTCAAGCGTAACGCGACCGTTCCGCGGAGGTATGATACTGACTTTCTGTTAAGTTTTCGAGTGTGAAACAGCTGTCAGTGTCAAAATAACCTTTGATTTAAAAGAAACCATCAGATGGCCCACCCTTTACATCTGATGAAAATGTTAACGAATGTTACTTTTTCAAACCCTCTTGTAAGAATATTTACCAAGCCCTTCCGCAACTTTGATTAAATTGTTATTTATTTAATTGACATATGAGGTGAGTGCTTAAGTCTGGACAAATATTTAAGGAACTATTAGAAAAACAGTGGCACTCCGGGAGTGCCGGCAGAAGTGAAAACTTACGCAATTACGTGTGTATTTTTTGAATCGTCAGGAAATATTTTATTGTGTAGGTAATACTTTTAAATTAAGTTTTTTTTATTCATTATTAGATATTAACTACTACTACTACAAACAAAATGCCAACTAATGCATTTTAGGTATTGTTTCATTAGCTTAGGCTTTAGGCTTGTTTTTTCGAAACGACATCTTTTTTTATTTTGTTTTTTGTTCGACATTCTTTAAAAATTCTTAGAAATCTTTGCCACAAAAAAAATATATATAACCTCGGTCTTAAAGAATGTGTTTCAATCTTCAAACTCTGTCCATTTTCTGAACACTCTATCTGTCATTCCTTAAGATTAATTCCAGCTTCTACTTGCAGTAGGTGGAATAAAATTGGAAACAAATTTGAAACCTGGTTTGTTGCATAAATAAAAATCGTTTTTATTTATTTTTTTTATATTTGTGTTTAATTTTTGATTTATTGTTCCTTCAAAGCTATAATTTTTTCCTTCTGAAACTGGCTTTATTTTTTTTTTTGAAAGACTTGTTTTGTAAACTATTTTCGTTCCAAACATCTTAAAGCATGTAATTTTCACTGGCAATTATAGCTAGTTGTGAAAAAAGGCCATGGTCCTTACGGATATCTTTCGTCAACTAAATATTTATACATTTATTTAACACGATTGATTGATCAATGTTTTATGATTGACTTAATTTTGTAAAGTACTTTTCTAAAGCTCCGGCAAAATAAAATAAATAAATATATAATTGGCGCAACAGGTCCGTAGGGACTATTCGTCTTGTGTGATTTTTTTAATTTTTAGCTACGGCAAAAGGTCTTCCGAAATTTTAGGTCGTGTAGTAGCTGACTGTGATAGGAATGTTCTGGTCTTCAGTATAGGATGGATGTAAAAGCTTTGAGATTCAATATTTTATAAGGGCAATCTAATAGAAATCGAATGAAGTCTTATTAGGACTTCAATTCGATCTCACATATTTGTTGACATCCCCGTGGCCAAGTCTATTTTTATTTAATTGGTGACGAAAGGATATTATTGCAGCAATTCAGCGAATTTAGGGTCTTAGGACGGTGATTTGTAACCTGGGTATTATTATTCTTTGCAATGCATAAAAATATGACTTTAAATAATTTTTCTGATACCTCAGGCCTTACTAATACATTTTTTTAACCTTCACCTTTTATATTTTCTAGGTCACAATTTCAATTTCGTATGAAAAATTTCACCATTCTTGGTTCGAATTTAGCGTGGACACTAAAAATGATTACTAGTATCGCGGCTGTTTCTTACATCTGTTCTCAATTGATGTCTGCTTCATTGAAAAACAAGCCAGAAGGCTAAACCATATTTTTACCCAAAGAGTTAAGCATGAGTGAGCTTTTGGGATCTACCTTGTCTTAATTCAAAGGAGAATGTGCCACCTTGGAGCCGCAATACTATTTTTAAGAAGCTGTTTTACCCTAGCATACTGTTTGCGTATTTCTTAGCCGATTTGTTGCTCATAGCAAAACTTTCAAGCCTTGTACCATTTAAGCTTGGAATTAAGAGCCCAAAATGTAAGTATACTCTCCCGCACAAGATCTATCTGTACAAGTATAGTGGCTCAGGGGCTATAGTACAGAACTATACTCAGCGATGGTCTTAAGTTTAAGCCCAAATTTGGTAGGAACACTCGTTAGCCACGTTAAAAAGCGCGACCGTATGACATTCATCAATTTTGTCGCTTGGATTCTGCATAGAATTGTAGGCCCATTTAATTCTTCGCAACAATTAAATCAAATGGTTGCGACAAGTATAATCTTTCAAGGTACTCTCCAACTATTTTTTTTTTAAATGTTAATAATTAGAAAGGATATGGGGAACCGATAACAAGAGTAAAAACCCCGAAAAAAAACATACTGTTAACCAGAATGAAGCGGATGAACAAATCAATCGTCAGTCCCCGAAAAATGTTTTTTAATCCACTCCAATATCTTCAGCGTCAGTGAGGGATATTTGTGAACATCGCCGTGATTGATGATATGAACCGCACAAAAGTGACAACTGACAACCTCCTCGAACGCTTGATTGACTCCGAAACCAATTTCCCCCATACACCCAAGCGTCCTCCGCAAACAGCACACGCAGCAAACTCAAACCAGAATACCATCGCGCAGATAAATCGAATTAATGAATCATAATTTAAATCCAATGCAATCGATGCCACGGTCCCGGCCACGGAGCACCCAATCCCAATCCTAAGCCAACACCACACAAAACAACGATTTGACATCAACCAATCTCCAATCATCATCGTCATCGTCGTCGTTGTTGTCGCGGTCGCAGTCATCAGTACCAGTATCAGTAACATTGTCGTCGACTGCGGGACTCCATCTCCAGTTCACTACCGCACCGGTAACGATTGCCAAGGGAACCAGCTGCAGTCTGCAGAATGCCGACGAAATGAGATCCCCATTGCCGGTCTATTAGATCGCTTTGTAAGTCAGAACCCATCATCGATTGCTCATTTTCAATTAATTTACAACATTCCGACGGTCGACAGACAGAAAATGTCGACGGCCATATGTCAATCTCGTCGGGGACCCAAGGAGGACCTCGCCAGCTTAGATTAATGGAAGGAAAACATTGAATCTACGTTGGAGTTGGAGTACGCTTGGCGCAGTCTGATGCTCACGACGACCGACGAGGACGACGTTGAGGAGACACCGAGTCGTCGGAAGAAATCATCTTTTCAGCTTTTTCCGAGAGCGATACACAATATGGGCGGCTGGCTGGGAGGCTATCGATATCGATTTCTGCAGATCATTAATTTCCAATCAATTAAAATTATAAATCGATCCCATAAAACTGCAGTCGCACAGTTTATTGCAATGACCCATCGCCGCAGCAGCGATGAGATGGAGATTTAGTGTGGCTGCTTGTTCAGTTGTTGCTAACCTACCCGCATTGGCCAACCACCGGCAAGACTAACCTGTTGGCGGCGGTGCACGATCTGTCGGCTGTCATAGTCGTTATGCATCATTTGGGGGGGGGGGCGACGGTGACTTTATTCGTTGGCGAGCAATCAAAATGGATCAGAGAATATATTAAACGGCTCGAAGGGTCGGTGCGGCTTTTGGCCAGAGAGGGGAGGATGCTATGCTCGTGACCCAGATGATTTACTCCATGAAATTGTACATGACGTTTGTTCTAATGAGGCAGGTTACTTGTTTATTTAAAGATGGAGGCCGACTCAAAGAGTCAAAATCAGTTGGCTATGTCAGAGACAACGGTTAGGCCGTCTTTGATAGATTGGTCATTGGTACTTTGCGGATTAGATAATAAAGGGTATTTCATTTCAAGGACTTGACAACTTCTTTTTTAAATAAAATTCAAACTCTGAAAAAAAATTATATTGGCATGAAATGCTATTGAAACATTTATGAATGGAACTCGACTTCGCTCATTTGTTCATCACGGGAATGTGTGCAGCGGTCTATACGTTGAACCCAATTTTCGATGACTCGGCCGCACATTTCGACCGATACTGCAGCTATTTACCGTTCAATATTACCTCTGAGCTCCTCTGTCGCCGGCTTGTTGTCATAGACTAATGATTTAATGTAGCCCCATACAAAAAAAAAGTCTTAAGGCTTGAAATCAGACGATATTTTGCAGAAGCCGTTTAAACAAAAATTCGTTTCATCGCTGAAGATGATCCTGAGATGAAAATTGGCGTTACGACCACTCGGAATTTCGGTAGTAAATTTTAATTGTTTGTAAACGGTTTTACTTCGTGTATTTCACCATCATGAAAATGTTGATTTTACTGAATATTTTGACATTGACAGTTCAGTAATCGGTTTAACGGTGCGATAACACTGAAAGTTTGAATTTGTTATGTCGCTAATGAAAATCTCTTTATCTGTTTCGAAGATGTGGTATAATTTGCGTTTCGTTCCGCTGGGATTAGATACTTTGGGTTGTGAAATACGTTGTGTCGCGCTGCGTTGCCTTGCGTTGTGTCTGTTGCATTGTTGTCCGTTGCATTGCTTTGCATTGGGTTGAAATAGATTGTGGTCTGTTGAACTACATAGCTCTCCGTTGTGTTGCGTTTCATCGCGATGTATTAAAATACATTGGCTTGCGATAAGTAACATTGTGTTGCGTTGCGTTGGGTCGTTGAATTCCGTTGCAATGCGTTGGTCTGAATTACGTTGTCTTCCATTGCGTTGCGTTGGTCACCTTATTCCTAAGGAAATAAGATTCGGTTTTTCCAAGTATTTAGAGCTGCACAGCACCTGCTTTTTCGCCGCAGGACTGCCAATGTACACGGTGATGATTTTTTCACCAAAGTTGTGTCTACCCTAATGTCTGCATTTTACCAATTTTCATTAGCTTAGCAGAAATGGCTATCCATTTCGTCTTTTTGACAGCACGATTTCTGTCGTCGTTGAGTTTACGCCCAGTCCACAATGTAGGGGTAGGCGCTAGAAATGAAGCCCACCCTATCTTATCTTAAGCAGCTCATCAAAAGCCAGCTTTGATGTTCCTCTATTGACTTATCGCGTGACCTCCACCTAAATAAACGACTTAAGCCGACGTCAGACAAGCGTGAGTCCGGTCCTGTCACATACACAATTATTCTCCTATATCTCCCTAAAAATGGTGTGACGAGCCCCAAGTAGAAGCGAAAGCCTTCAGCGAACCACTAATACAGTGAGTGAAGGAGAAAGCGTTCTGCTTAGGAAGGCCACAAGGCTCAGAACAGGGAGGTAAACCTGGCAATGATGACTGCTTTTAGAAAGTATGATATTTGCAGTGCTAATCGACCGCTAATGTTAATAATAAATATTCGACGCAACTTTGAACATATCAAACATATACACAAGTTGTTTTGCTTCCCCCGTCCAGACCTCGCTAAAGTGTGCTATTGATTTTAAATGCGATTGTTGCCCCTCCGCAGCCAACTTGAAGTCAAAAAAACTTTCAATGTTGACAACTTTATTTGCTATGGCAGAGCTTAAATCATTACGAACTGCCACAGCCCTTAGGCAAGTTAACAGTATTTTTTGTTGCATTCTGTTAGCCCTTACATTGTTCACATATTTAATCAGGTAAAGAGAGAGAGAGAGAGAGAGTGGAAGAGGGGGCGCCCAGCTCCCACAGCACAAAGCACCAAAAACTCACTTAAAGTGCACTATTGTACTACTTGAACTGCAATTACAAAGTCCACTGGAATGAGCATAACGAACAACATAATGTGCACAACTATTTCGTTGCCCAACTATACACTAATACCAGGACAAGCCCGAAAAAAGAATGAAAGACAAACGAAAGTGGGTTATGTAGAGGAGAAAATAGGTTCCCGAACAGGTGCATATAATTGCAGCACACATTGTAAACTGGAGCGTAAACTTTGTTGTTTAAACAGGGTCACCACTATGGTCCAGCAGTCCGAAAACTATGAGCTGCACCACTCCCACCCCCATACCAACATTAGTCGTGTATATAGTACCGAACAAAAACTCGATTCATTTCGATCCCGTTGAAGAGGAATGAACACAAAGCTGGCTGGCTGACTGGCTGCTTGCTGCACACACAATCAAAATCTCATTACAGAAAGTTTTTATGGCGTTTCTCAAATAATCCTCCAGCTACGGCAAGAACAAGCGGTGTAGTAGACGGAGTCCTCATCATCATTAACGGAGCTCCTACACACACACACACAGAGAACCCCCAGCTCCACTTGAGTTCTAAATTATTCTTGAAATTTTTGGAGCGCAGCAATGAGCTTTTGCCTTGCCGAAATTAAACTTGAAGAATCCAAAGTCATTATCCTTGAACAGGAATGTCGGGTCGGAGTTGTACGAAATCCCTACGGGCCATTTGGAACAAGCAACTAGTGATGACGTGCGCGATGATGGAGGTGGCAGTGATTGTGCTGCGATGAAAGATGCCCCAGAATCGGCTGCTGATTTCAGCTTGTCGTGTAATACAAAGGAGCTGGGTCCTTTTGTTCCAGCGGTGTATGGCTTCGTATCCATCCGATGCGACTGTTCTTCATGAGTATGAGATTATTTCTGAGATGATTTTGACAGATTTTGATTCTCTAACATGAAACCAAGTCGCCTTAACATGCTGCCCATATTTTTCGTATGTTTGCATTTAATGTTCGTTATAAGTCTGATTAAACTGAACATTATACTGACATGATGCACACTCCGAGTAGGATTGTCTGGCCGATATGATGCAGCGAGGGACAACAGAATCCATGAAATGTCGCGATTGCCACACAAGCGGGTTAATGACAAGACTTTGGTGTGAAACTGCACACGCATTTGTCGTTCGGAGTTTCACCTGACAGATTTGCCTCAAATTTGGGATTTCTGTTCAACTATCATGAGAGGGGATCACTCCTGACTGTTCTTACTGACAGATTTCGAAAAACTGTCTCAATAGACATCAGTCTCTAAGGACTATAATTCCAACAGAATGACAAAACTGATAGCAAGATTTATAGGACCAAGCTCAGATTAGTGCTGGCGGACATTTTTCAGAGAAATTCCATCAACCATCAGCCGAAGACTTACTTTTTACGCGAGAGACTATCTTATTTTTCTGTTTTTATTTCCCAATGAAGGTTTCTCTGATGAACCCCAGCACTGAGTCAGAAGCTGCTCGCAATCAATTTGGCACAGCTCTGATGATTATTTATATAAACATGTCAAGCCCTGAAATAAGTGGAACATAAGTTGGACGGTACAGGCCACATTTGAAATAAACACGAAAGAGCAACAAAATGCTCTTGAGATTTATTGACACTGGCTGAGAACTTTTCTACGACAAACTGTCACACGTTTAGACCATTTGACGCAGTGACTGCCACCACTTCAGTTGATATTGAAATACGAAGTCCACTTTCTTTGATTTGGTCAGCGAAACAGCCCAGGAAAGAAATGCCATCGAGTCTTTGGAGTAAATACCTGGCGCCATAGGTCCGCACATTAACAGCCTCATATATGTTACTTCTCACAACCGTTCCTGTGGGGGGTTTTTTTTTTATTTTTTGAACAAATGAAGGGACCCAAACCCAAGGAGTTATGGCATGAGAGTGCTTCCCTAAGAATTGTGGTAGAAAGCAGTAGCACCGCATTTTTTGCTCTGTCTCAATTTGCGCCATCTACCAACGAGCTATGTAAACTAACCATGTGTTGCCCACCTCAGTAGTTTAATATTACAAACATAGGGAATCTGAATCGAAGTATTTCGGCAGCATAAAAATTGTTGGGTAGGACTTTCACTGATCTACAACCCGTATGCTAAATTCAACTGGCTGAATTGAAAAGCTCTAACAAAACATTTAGGGCCGTTTGCTCATACGACTCGTTAACGATTTAAGCTCTACTGAAATACTTATGGGCTACTTTTTTTAGGGCATAAACTGTCACATAAGAGTTTATGTGGCACTTAAATTCGCTATGAGTACTATCAGTAAACGGCCCTTAGACACTCAGATGGTAGTGGCAGATTGGCGAAAACTTGAAGACGTAAATAAATTTGTGTTGAAAAATTAAGACGCATCGCTCAGTAGTACAGCACACTAACCACTGAGCGCCGAGTCCTTACCAGTGGCTACGAAGAAACTTAGTGCTCTGGTAAAGGATATAGGAATAACTGTTCGAATCGATAAAGTTAGACTTCTAAGCGTACTTAGTTCCAGCTAAAATGGGGCGTGAGAATGGCAACAGCCAATTTTCGCTTAGCGTTTCGCTAAAACTTTTAAACTCCTATACAGGGTGAGGCTTAAAGAGCTTATTCGATTCTGTCAGAAATTAAAAGACTGAGTCTTGGGGTCTCACAAGAGTCATGAGAAAAACGATATCCAATGAATTTGTACTAAGCTCGGCTTAGATGTCTTTTCAGAAACTCAGACGTAGGCTATCGGCCTTTCTTGATGTCCCGTAGCTAAAAATGCCTACGGGACAGTATAAGCTCACAAAACTTGCTAGCATAAGTGACATCACTGATGCCTGCGACTTTGTACAAAGGTTGACAGAACCGAAAAATCCCACATTAGTTATCTGGCTGTCGGACTCTTGGTGTCAATGACGAAAGCCCTTCACACTTGAGGCACTAACATATCAATATCTCCCCCGGTTTCGACTCAAAGTCACTGCATCAGGCACAATAAAAGTTCGGGAATAACATCGTCAAATTCAATGGCCGCACTTGAAGCTGGTCATCGGTTTCATTTAACTGAAGGTGTAAGTTTACGGAAAGTTCTCAGATCAAGCACTTGATGGAACTAAAAAATCAACTTCAGATAAGAGCGAAAGCTCATTTGCATCAACTTAGCACAACTGTTGGGAGTCGGTTCCTGTTGAATTCATCTCAAACTTTCTGATGCGTTGCAGATGGGCTTTGGTCTTTTTGAGTTGCATTGCTTTATCAGACAGTGTTTCAGTAAGCAGTGCCTACATGACAAGAGCCATGGTTATCTTTCTGACTGTCCCAAAGAAGCTCAGATTTTTTCACTTTCGACAACTGATAGACAAATGCGAAGACAGCTGTCGGACTTTCAAATATCCAGTTTAGTAAGTCCGACAGCTGTCTGACTAGATGTATCTCGGTTTTGAGTGGCTGAAATCGATCATATAAGCAGCTGTTTCAGTTGACGTTTATGGAGGAGTAGCCAACGAATGTTGTCAAGAAATTCTGGTTTTTGCGGTCACGTTACATCTCATCCAGACCAATCTAGTCAGCTTAAGACAACTAGATTCTTGAATGTGCCCAGTCTTTTTGGAAATAAAAAAAAATTTCAAAGGCACTGACACTGACACTGGAAGTTGAAACTCAATTGAAATTAAAATTTTGTTGACATAGAACTACTGTCGGTTACTCATTGTTTTCCTTTAACAAAAAGGCTCCCCAAAAAGATTCCTCCTACTGCCTCAAAGAACCCTTGCTGGACAAAGTGCGGTGGTGTCCCGCTTTCGCTCAGAACAAAAAGATTGGCTGTGGTTACTAGAACAAGAAACAGAAATATATAGGCCCAAAGTTGAAAAAAAAAACTCTTGATCCACTCAGTAGGACAATTTTTTGCAGCCGTTCAAATGAACATTGGGTTGAGTATGTCCCCTAAGCAAATATGTCAGAAGCGTTTCTTTTCTAATCGCAACAAGTTTTGCTTTCGCTCTGATTTGACTAAACATCCGAATGCCTGTTTATGGCTCATCAATCATCACCAGTTGAACTTGCCATCGAATGTTAAAACAAACATGGGCCACGCTTCTTGAGACATCCAAGCCATCTGCCGCTTTATCTTAGACAGATGGATGACCGCTCAACAACACTTGGGATTTGGGAACTCTGGAAGTCCGCGCTAAAAACTCTTAAAAGTGAAAACCACAAAAAAAAAATAATAAACGGGCTGTCCATTCTTTGTGAAATGTCTCTCTGGGCTTTAAACTGAAGCTGCAAACCTAGCCACCCAGTGCAGGTTTCGTTATTCCCGCCATCTGATTCCTCTCCTCTTTGGCTATAGGTCAGTCTTCTGGCTCTTATGTTTATTTTTTTTTTTTTTGTTTTTCAAGAGAGGTTTGGTAATTTAATTTCACGCCTCTTTGCGTTCACTGAAAAATCACGAGGCGACAAACCGAACATGAATCGCGCGCTGTAGTCTGTTCAGTTCTTTTTTGTTTTTTGTTTTTGCAGTGTATCCTTCCAGCAGGCAGTGGTGAGTTCTTGGACTTGGTCGTGTTTAAGGAATTAATTTAGAGAGTGAGACCACAGAGAGTGCGAACAAATATCCGCCAACAAGAGCACGACAATAAAAAAATAACAACGACGACGACGAAAACCGAAAAGAAGGAAACAACTGGACACAAATCCGCAGCAATGACGACGACCACGACGAAAAGGGTCAAAGAGCCAACAACACCTAAGTTTGTTCCCCGAAGGAGGCGGTAAGTGCCAAGCTGTGGACAGCAGAAAAAAACAAAAAAAAAAAACGACGAAGATGTTGTACGGATGAATTAACAAAATTCCGTGGAGAAAATTAAAATTACAATTAAAATTAAAGACGACGGCATCGTGTCCTTCCCCCGTGCTGCCAAATTAGCGCCAACCAAAAACGACCGAAACACACAAGCAGGAGCTGGACAGATACTCTCCTCCTGATGCATCTTTAAGACTGACCTCGAGTCAACCCGCGCGACGGTCGAGGCTGATAATTCGAATCGAGGCGCAAACACGCTGCTCGTGTGATACTTAATTAATTATGACCAAGTCCCCGGGTCTCTGCGGAGGTTAACCAAACACGGTGGCTGCTCGGCCAGCAGCAGCATGTGCAAATGAAGCATCGCAAGGAGCATGCATGCAGCTACCTGGAATAGGCAGACACGTAATAACAAGAGAAATCAGAGAACTCCCTGTCGCTGGGGTATACATTTGGCAATTATTTGCCACCCTGGAAGTGTCTCCCGTGTTCCAGAAGTTGTCGCAGCGACACCATCACCGCACAGTCTGACTCCGGCCTGTCCAATACCGCAAAGTTGTTGTTTAGTGCGATTTATGTTGTCTTTGCTGCGAAAGAGGCGATGATAATTGCACGGGAGAGCGAGTGAGAGGAGTGTGCTGCTATCTGCTGGCAGTGATCTTTTCTTAGAGTGACTTCTGGTAATTTCAGGAAAAAGTTACCGCTGTTGGACGGTCCTCTGGCCGTTTTCGCCTGGGCTAATAGTGCACAAGTGGAAATGTGTGGCAAAAGAGGAGGAAGCGCAGTAAACAACAATGAGACTGTGAATTGCCAACCATAGTGTACCTTTGGCCATTTGGCGATCCTTATCTTTTACTGAACCACCACCACAAGCAGCAGCTGAAGACAGTCAAATAGGTCGTTCAAGGAGCTGGAACGGTTCGGCTTCATAGAGCAGACAGTCAGATAGCGCGGCGAGCAACAGTATGCACCAGCGTCAGCCGCCGCATTTAAGGTGAAAGGAATGAGGTGCTATCATCGCTTTTAACTTTGAAACTGTTAGCAGAATTAATGGCGACCAAGATGCAGATATACTTTCGAGGTGCAGTTAAATTAAATAACTTAGATTTGGCTGTGCGCACACGGTTACGAAGTCTGGGGTGGGCAGCTCTCATGAGCAATTGCGAGGGAAGAAGGTGTAGTTTGTGTTAGCTATGGCGATGACGACAATCAGGCAGGAAGGGCAGGCTGCAAATCCTTTTACTCTGCAAGTGGTATTATTTAATGGAAGGCCCCGACCCTCTGTGGAAGGATTGAATCGGTTTACAGCCGAAGAGGTGTTAAATTTCTGATCACACAGATATCCGTCTCGTATTAGTGGTTAAGTAGTGAGCTCGTAAATTGGAAAGAGTATAGTTTCAGTTTTTTGTTCGTCCTGTTATAACGAAAATGGGTCGAGATCGTATACTTGTGTGGTCAATCCAATGTCACTTTCACCGTCGACTACAACTTATATGCGATGCAATAGCTGTACCTTTCCAAACCTCACCTCGGCTGTAAAACGACGCTGACGGTCGTAAAATCATTCTGCAAGCAGCTCCTGGGATATGTGATTTGTGATAGGTTTTTCAAAACTCGACTTTGAAATGCCTTCAATCTCAAATTGGATCGATGATTCTTAAAGCTCAGGTACGGAAGAGAGCAATGCGACTATGACTCGAATGGAGGCACTGTTTTGAAAAAGTTTTCGGTCAGGACAGACAGGAAGTGACCAGCGGAGAAATCTTGGAGTTGAGCCATTCTTAATGTTAAATAAAAACTAGAAGGCTGAGGTTGTTGTGATTTGTTCAGAAAATAAATGCAAAATTTATGGGTGCGTTCACTTGGTGAATCGTTTTAACCAGCTGTTGTTTTTGTTTTTGAGTTCAGTCGGGTTTTAATATTATGTAATACATTTTTTTTTAAAAAATATGACGTTTAAGTGTTGTGACAAATTTGAGCCATTTCACTTTTGCTCGGAGCATTGAGCGAAAGCTAAAATATTTGAGCCAAATTACCCAATTGAGTACACCAGCACAATGCTGGTAGTGACCCGACCCACTGATAGCATTTTGACAGTCAATTTATTGTGACTCATGTGTGACAGTGGAATGAGCCGTATAGTATTTATTTTAGACGCGACTAGCGCCATCTAATAGAGAATAGATCTGTGGAAGTAACCAGCGGCTTCCAAGCATTTCACTGATTGGTGATGGTTAATTTTTGTGAATAATTTAGGCTTAAATCTAAGCAAGGTTAAGATGTAAGAGAGGTTACTGCGGGTTGGATGATATAGGATCTTTCTGAATATGACGACGAAGGTAAAGTTGAAGAAGAAACTACATACTATATAGGTTTGTAAACTTCTTGAACGGAAGACCACGCTTAGCTACAGTACCCGAGGAGGGAGCGAGCGTAAGATCTGGTTGGAGAATTCTCTGTACCGTTTTAAAATCTAAATGTTGACTTGCCCTTACAATTCTTTCATCAATATGCGAATAGAAGTTAAGCTTCCTGTAGCATTATATGCCAAAGTTTCAATTAAAATGAACTCGAGGTAAAGGTTATCCACGGAGAAGGTAAATTCTGGGTGAAGACTTGAAGACTTAAGTCAAACGGTTATACATGTAATGCCATTTGGTAACATTAAGTTCGGAACATGTTTTGAGACAACATGTAGAAGAACTTCATAGGACTTGATGAAAAAGGCTAGAGCTAGAAATAGACTAAAAAAAATTGGTATAGTCAACATACTGAAATTGTTTAAAAACGAGATAGTTAATAGTTGAAATGAAGAGAAGGGGACCAAGATATCCGCTTTCCATCAGAGGTGACAAAAAATACAATAAAAAGGCCTATATAACGACCCTGAAGCGAACCTTTGGGAAACAGTTTTCCAAGTATGAATATATATATTTTAATTAAATGGAAAGCATTTTACAGACCAAGCGGTATTTATTTTTATTACGTCAAATGCTAGCCCCATAGCATTTGGTCTGCATACCTAGATGCAGCTATAACAATTGAAGAGGTGAAAAAAGTTATAGCAAGGGCAAAGCTAAATAAAGCTCCTGGTGAAGACAGAATTCCTTATGAGTTTATTTAAGAATGCCCCGGATTTATTTCTATTTGAAGCAACACAAGCATATAATCAGATGCTGCAAAGTGGAGAAATTGATGAAACGTTCTCAACGAGCGTTATATTCCCAATTTTAAAAAAAGGAGACAGCAGTCAACCAAGTAACTATCGCGGGATATCATTTAGGAACTGCATTGCGAAGGTCTTGATGGGAATATTGAATGACAGGATATCTGCTTGGGTCGAGAAAAACAATATTCTTACAGAATACCAAGCCGGCTTTAGGAAAAATTACTCTACTTTTGACAATATATATAACCTATCAGCGATCGTACATTTAAAGTTTTGTAAAAAACAAAAGGTTTAGGCCTTTTTTGTAGATTTTAAGGCGGCATTCGATAAAGTCTCACGTAAACTTTTGATATACAAACTACATGAAATGGGAGTATCAACCAAAATTGTGAGACTATTAGAGAACATATATAAGAGCACTAAATCAGCAGTATGGACAGGAGAAGAATTATCAAAATATTTCGATACGATGACTGCAGTTAAACAGGGTTGTCTTCTATCACCGCCACTTTACATAAACGATTTGCATGAATGTTTGGAAGGTGGCTTATTCATAGATAATATAAATATAAGGTTGCTTCTATATGCAGACGATATTGTCATTCTGGCAGATAGCATATCAGTTCTGCAAGGGATGATTAATAGGTTAGAAGAATACTGCAATAATTGGAACCTAGAAGTGAACATGTCTTAATCGGAAATCTTGATTTTCAAAAAATGGAGGCATCGAGAAGAGTGGCACTTCAACGGAGAGGAAATAAAAGTTACAACAAATTACTGCTATCTGGCAAAAAACTGCATAAACGCGACATGGAACAACTTCGTCAATAAAAAAGCTATTTCCTTACGGTCTAAGTGGCAGTTATTTCAAGGTGTGTGCAGAGCTGTACAAACGTATGGAGCGCAAGTGTGGGGTCATACGCATTTTAAAGAATTAAATAAGCTCCAAAGGTATTTTGTGAAAAGGATACTGCGATTGCCCATTTTCACACCTAACTACGCACTTATGTTGGAAACTGGAATGGAAGAAGGCCACATGTACATAGGAAGGACACTTTTCGAGTACGGAAACAATCGGCTGCCGCATCAGCTTACCTTAAAACTGATGCAAAAGGAATTGTTCTGGGTACCAAGTTTGAATAAACTGAGTGCAGACGTCAATATTAGCTGCCAATATATCGAAAATGGAATGGGACTATAAGAGAGCAGTATTATTAACAAAATTAAAGTCAAGTTACCATCTGAAAAGGATACAAAGAGCGAAGGAAACGGAAAGGTTTTATAGAAACTTAGATTTTGAAGCATGTTCTAGATACTTTACCGACACTGAAGATCAAACTAAACTAATGTGGATTTTTAAAGCTCGGTGCGACTTAATTGAATTAAATGCAACTACTTTTGATGTAAACACGTCAAGAAACTGTTCCTTATGCAATTTAAAAGAAATTGAAGATATACAGGATTTCATAGGAAGCTGTCCTATTCTTAATGAATTCAGGTACAAATACTTTGAAAAAAGATACCTATTAGAAGATGAGACAGTTAAATTATTAAACGGTATATTCAGTAATTGGGACAATCTAAAGAATTACATTATCAATGCTTCAGCGTATAGGAAATTTTTGATTGAAGAATTTAATAATTAATCATGTAAAACTACAATTAAACTTTAATTTTAAATCCCCTACAGACGACATTTATGTCATTGTCGTATGTTCTCAATTTTTTTCTGTATACAATTGTAAAATTGTTTTTATAACGAAAAATAAAGAACTTAGTATTATTATTATTTTAGTATTTGGATTAAATTGCTTTAGACACACGCTTACGAAAGACGTATTTAATTTCGAAGTAGCTCCTCATTTTCCATAGTGCAAGATCATACTAAAATAAAATCTACAGCCGCTAAAGACTAGACTATGACTAATCCCTATTTTAAGGGTAGGTAATACCACTGCTCGGAGGAATAATATTTCTCCTACAAATGCGACACATGAGCGACCTACAAGGCAGAAAACTAATGCACGTCATTTACAAGTACAACCGATGATTTCTTTTCAAATTTCCTCCTTCTACAGGTCAGACAAACCTTGGAGATGGCGTCTTGAAGAACTATTTCCGTAGTACTACAACTTACAACAATTTGAATGCAGAGCTGCAAGAGCTGTTAAAGCGTTATAGGTTCATCTTTACAGAGAGAAGTATTTTTTTTCTCAAAGAAAAGCACAGATTAAAATATCTGGAAGTCTTTAAAATGTCTTTCCACGTGAATGATTTCGAAAGTTTGTATGGCATTAAGTTTTCCAATTTGATCTATGTAACTAACATGCGGTCGGATTAATTTAAACTCTTTGGAAAAAGTCGTAGGTTCTATCAAGATTGTCGATTGCTTTTCCAATTTTACTCTGGCTTTGGTACGCATTCAAAAGTTTATAAAGCACGACAAAAGTCTAGGATTTTTGTTTTCTCTTTTGACTGACCTACTCGTAAATCATGTGACATTTCATTTGACGTTTTTTGGGAGCAATCGACAAATCTAGTCGAGCAATTGGTGTCTGATTACTAACATGCGTCATAGTTCCTCATTATTCCAAAATATTTTGTGGAACCACAGCTTGAAAAGAACTTGTCCCAGCTACTTGAAATGTTTTTTTTTTTATTGGATGCCTGCCTGCAAAAGCGAATTATTTCACAAATTATATGACAAACCCTGTTAGTCAACGCTAACAAGTCTAGTTGAAATAATAAAACGGAACTTGCTTAAGTCTATCCATAAATAAATTCACTTCTAGAAAGAGCACTGACTCAGAGCTTCTGGAAAGGTCTAAACCGTGCGCGCCGGTATGTAGAGAGGTTATTTAAAGCAAATGTGTATTAAAACTGTGGCACTTTTGTTTAATTCTGTCTTAGGACTTTTATGAGCTTGGCTTAGTATATTTTTTAGCAACACTCGGGTCTGCATTAAGCGCACTCTCTTCTTAATCAACATTGATACCCACAATGTATCAGAAGAACCGACTGTTGCCAGAAATATATTTAGTCAAGCTCAGAAGCATTAAGCCCACTCGTTTCTATGGTCTTTAGATGGAGGAAACTCATTTTCTCCGTCAGTATGTAATAGGCGCTTGCGGGCCTCATCGATGAATAAGCCCCAAAATCCACAAAAATTCAAAGCTTCAGACGTACATACATCAAATTGGGATCTCTTCTGAGCATGCGAGGACCTGTATGTGGATAAAAAGTTTGAGGTTTTTGGGCGGTCGTCATTAGCATATCGAAAGGATTTTTTTTTGTACGCTATGTACCTACATATATGTCAGCTGTCAGATATTATTGATTTTTCTGATCCGAGCTACACTTGAGGAGAGCAATTATAACGATGCCAATGACAGATCGCCACTATGACCCCGAAATTATATGCCTGCCAAAATCCATTATCCAGTTCCCGGGATTAAATTATTTGTTCAACTGCTCACTCATTTGGCACGACAATTACTGTCAGTCTATTTGAATGGACTTAATAATTACATCTGGAATATGCTCTGGTTCAATTTGGGAAATAATATGCATCAGGGGCGTCATCGTTTATATGTACCCCCATTTCTGCCATACAGATTAAGACTACTAAGGCAACCATTACTTGTTCATATATAGGCTGATAAAAATCGATCCAGAGTTAATATTGAATTACCCTTCTCGCAGGCCTCCTTTATTGTCAATTGGCGCTAGCAATTCGCCAGCCTCAACTCGATTGCGCGTCCGGAATCGAATCGAGGTCAGTCCGAATTGCAATGGCTTTTGCGTGTCCCGTTTAGAAACATTTCGGGTTTTTTGCGCTTCGAACATATGACCTGCCCTGCTGTAGGATTTTCCCCGGTGACACAGATACAAGGGCGGCAGCAGACCCAATCCCCTTTCCGCTGTTTGTCTATTCGAATTGGTTATCTGCCAATTGTATTGCTTAGCGGTTTTCAATTTTATTGCCTCGCAATATCGAAATTGTTTAATCGGTTGCGATTGTTTGGCTCGTCTCAACGCTGGACAGCGTGGTGGATGGTGGTGTTTTCTCGTTTCGTCCTCGCTCGTTTGGTCGGTACTTAGCGCTGTGGTTATGTTCGCTTGTCCGGCTGTCGCGTCGCGTAGGATTATGTCACTTGCCGCTTATTCCGCCAATTTATTTCGGCATATTTGAGTGCGTCACGTACACTGCCTGCTGATGTAGCGGTGTGTGCAGCTTGTAACAAGCAAATAAATTGCTATTGCCAAATGCCAAGGATTGGAAGCTTAAAGTGCATCTGTGTGTTTGTGCCGTACCTCGCTCGCATTTGTCCCATTTAGTTTATTGAAGTGGCCAAACTAAGGGGGTGGCTGTGCAAATGGAATTTCCTTTCATCCCTTTGTTTGGTGTGTGTGTGTGTTTCATTACTCCCCGAAACTAATGACGAAAACTGTTGCATTTCAGTCGTTTGTTTATTTGTTTGCGTCTGCCATTGCTATCCTCTGCAGGAATTTGACGCAGAATTTCGTCAATTAGCGCTGTGGAGGTGAGCACAAATATTTAGCTATCACCTCAGCTATACACGTTGGTTTTTAGTGCAACGGAAATTGTTTATTTGGATTACCCAAGATGGGAAGGAAAAGCCGGAGGAAGGCTACGTGTGGTGGAAACTTTCTGAAATGCATTCGCATATTGATTTGGCAGGGAAAAGCAAATATTGACAGCGACCTGATCTCATTGTGTCATGTCAGCGATAGTGTTTTTCGGAGTAATGCTCCTTGTAAAGTTCTGCACAACTCTGCAACGGGAAAAGTTCAGCGATGGTTTGTGAAATCAATCATTTGAAATGTTGTTCTAAGACAGCTGCACGATATTTAATCGACTGATCTTGAGCTTGACTTAACTGCACAATACTATTGCTATTGAATATTGACTAAAAAATTAATCGCCGCCCACTGCTCATTACAAAAATTGTACAATTTAGTTCTGCTTCCGTTGTGTGGATACCGAATACTCGTACCTGAAGAGGTCAATCGGTTGAGCTCCAGGTACAGGTCCACTCCGAAGTCGGTAAGTATTTATTCTGGAAATATACGGAATGGAATAATCATTTTTAATCTTCACTGTAAATATGTTGCACGTCAAAATGTGAGTTCGGAATACCTAGCTTGGACATTAAATATATGATTTTTAATATCGCGCAATATGTCTGTCTGTCTGTCTGTCTGTCTGTCTGTCTGTCTTGTACTCGGAAACCTTGTTAAGTGTTAAAGCTTACGAAATAGTACTGTAGACGTTTTTAACTCTTTAACCATAACATCGGACAGTTGCCTGTTACTGATTATGTTATGTCTATCAGATGACTATCCCTTTTACTTTATTCTCTGTACCGTTTCTTTTATCTAGCATCAGTTCTCGGATTTTTACCTACTTAATAAAATAAGAAAACAACCAATGAAGCTTTTGATGAACGAGAAAGTTTCGTTCGACCCAGTCGTGTACTTTATTTATACCATTGCGCATTGATTATTACCACAGTTTTCTAAATTAAGTATTCTGTATCCAAATAGATGAATTAGGATGGAAAATCCAAATTTTGTTTCTATTTTTAAGTGAAACTCCACGGATGTTGTTGAAAGAGATTTTTCAAAAGCGCAGATTGAAGCTCAAAATTTGGCTTTCATATAAGCCTTCAGCCAACAAATAGCCACCAAGGTAAAAAACAATGAAAAAAAAACTTTAAATGATCAGCGATTAAAATCAGTCGAGTGCAGTTTAAAAAAAAAAATCAGATTTAACGCATCATAACATTAACAAAGCTGGGTTAAGTTAGAGACTATTGCATTCTATTATACATTCACCTTTCACGCAAAGCTATTAAGTTGCAACTGCCAATACACAGCCTGACTTGAATTACGTCCATTACGCTTAGCAAGGGCTTTATGCGAGCCTAAACCTTGTAAGTCTTCACTGCATAATATCAGCCGAAATTCAACAGTATCTGTACACAGGACATCCTACATTGAAGGTAATTTTTTGAAAAGAACTTGAGGAGGTGATCGAACTCAAAACGATTACTACGGTTGTAGTATTTTCTATAGAGAATACTTTGAAGTCTGGGATCGAATCGCCATTAAGTTGAATCCTTAAGAACTCAAAAATATATTACATATATGCAATATATGCACTTTTGGGCGCCTTCATCAATCAAGCAATCATTGACGCACTCGTAAATCGGTTGATGGAATATTCACTCAGTATACTAGGAAGGAAACTGTATCAATTTATATCTTTTAGTACCAAATCAACAAGGGTCTTAGTACGTACTGGTTCATGAGTTGCAGAGAAATTTTATCCCGGTTTCTAAGTGTGTTTGGTAGCCACCCTACATGACTTTGGTCAGTGTTTTAATCGAAAATCAGAAACCTTTGAGCTTTATAAGATCTACGGCAGATACATTTAAATTGGCTTACCTGCATTAGTAATAAGCTCTTAAAGATTCTTTGTGTTCTTCGATTTGGAACCACTTTTTCCAGTAACCAGTTTGACTGCTAACATCTGGTTACTGCTCACTTTGGTTTGCCGTAGCTCCAGACCTTTAAAAGATGGGCTCAACTGCTCGAAAACCTTCCAAATTGTGTAGAAAGCAAGCCAGCTGCGGTCCTTATCTATCAGCCTTAGAAATCATACTTAGTAATGACAGACAATGATCATACTCAACTGCGGATCTGGATGTTTTTTGAGGCTACAAATATTTATTTAACGAAAATAAAGTTTTACTTATAACTTAGGTGGGACTTCCATTGGCCCCTGAAATTTGCAATACCTTTAAGTAAGTGAGAAATAAAAATAAAGCAAGGATTTCATCGACATTTTTTGCACCTTTCTAAACTTTCGACTCCGATTCGTTGGTATTTAAAGTGCGGTCCAAATTAAAAAAAAAATGCAAGATGTCCGTTTTCCATGGAGATTTTTGGACCTTTCTACGCTTTCAGCTTTGTTCGTACTTAAATCGTGGCAGAAATTACCGGCAGATATATACAGGGTGGCCCAAAGTTAATGGAGTGGACGTAATAATTTTGCGAATGGCGTCGTACATCAATCATATTTGATGTTTTTGAACTAGACAGCTGCAGTATCAAACAGACAAGCAATGGAGTGCTATACTCCGCAAGAGCGTGGAATTTGTGTCGATTTGTTTGACCAATAAATCGGTCGGTGGTGTTAGCGCAGCGTGAATTTCGAATCACCAGGAGGGACGAGGCTCATTTCCACTTAAGCGGTTACATCTTCGTTTCTGATGGGGCACTGGAAATCCGTGTGGGGTGGCGTTCACGCGGGAGGAGTTATTCGGCTGTATTTTTTTTTGTTTTGAAAATGTTTAATTATATTGCATTAAGTATTTTTCTGTAATAAATTATATTAAATTATTTTTGTTTTATAATTAATTAATTAAATTCCTTAATAAATAAATAAATAATTTCATAACTAACATTTGTTTAAAAAGAAAGTTTTAAATGGAAGGATGAAAGCCTTTAATTTAGTTTTAAGTAAAAGGAAGAAAAGTTATTAGGTAGGTACATATGTACTTAATGTTTTTTCTTTACAAGAAACTTTTTATTTCATTACAGAAAACTTCTTTAAAATTTTGCTTCCCTACTTTTCATCTTATTATTCTTTGAGTATCGATGGTTAAAAATGGTAAAAAATGTATTTACATAAATAAAAAATAAATAAACCAAAAACAAAATTGAATGAAAATATATTTACAAAATAAATAAAATATAAAAGAATTCATTTAACGAACTTTATTTAATTTGTTTAAAGGAAAAGAAAGTAATACAGGGTGGCGCACGAATCGTGCTACAAAAATAAAACGTAATAACTTTTTTTCTGTGTGAGTAATCGGCTTATTTTTTTTTTTATTTTGTAGGTTATTATGGATACTCTGGCACGAATGCAAGGTCAAGTCGTCGCACTTCTGAAGTCGGCAGGGTTTGAGCTTTCAAAATGGAATTGCAATGCCGAAATGGTCGACGTAATGAACACAGAGAATAAAGAAATAAAGCTGAATGAATCTAATCTCAGCAGTACTCTAGGAATCGCTTGGAATTCACTCTTAGATACTTTTCTTTTCTCATATAAACCCAACCGAACCTTTTCAAAGGTTACAAAGAGAACTATACTCTCGCTTTCGGCATCGCTCTTTGACCCAATGGGTCTAGTAAGTCCTATAATTATAAAGGCAAAAATCATTCTTCAAAAGCTGTGGATTGATAAAGTGGATTGGGATGCGTCAATCTCACAATCCATTGAAACCGAATGGAGGCAATTCATGCTAGATTTACAGTCTTTACAAAATATCACAGTTCCGAGATATGTCCTGGATCCACAAAGAAAAACCTTTCAAGTCCACGGCTTCGCCGACGCATCTATGGCTGCATATGGTTGCTGCATCTATCTAAGATCCATAGATGCATTTGGAGTAGTTAAGGTTAAACTCTTCGTTGCTAAGTCTAGAGTAGCACCTGCAAACAAAAAACAGCTTCCTCGCTTGGAACTGTGCGCAGCTCATTTGTTGTCGAACCTTTGGAAAAAGATTCGTAATATCTTCTTGACTGCACCATCTGCAATTTACTTTTGGACAGATTCACAAATTGTTCTTCATTGGATCTCAACGCATTCATCATCAGAAAAGAATTTGGATAGTGCAACGGTACCATGCTTTGCAGTCCGTCATTTCCGTCCAAAGGGAATTTAGGCGGGAGTTTGGCGGTAATCCCCCGAGTAGATGGACCATTATGAGGTTTGTAAACATGTTTGCCGAATCTGGAAGCATCGCACGAAGGCCGTACCATCGAGATGCCAATGTTCGGGTTCAGGATACAATCGCAGCAGTAGCATCTGCAATACAGGATAATCCGAGCGTTTCGACCCGAAACTTATCGGGGCAAATTGGAGTTAGTAGACGGTCATTACAACGGATACTTCATGACGATTTAAACTTGTTTCCGTACAAAGTCCAAATTACTAGCAAGTTAAACCCTCAGGATTTGCCTGTTCGCCTGGAATTTTGCCAAAAAATGATATCAATGGCCGAAGAAGACAACACATTGATCAATTGTTTGTTCATGTCTGATGAGGCCCATTTTGATCTTAACGGCAATGTAAACAAGCAAAATTGCCGTATATGGAAAGAGTCTAATCAAGAAATGCTCCATGAGACGGAACTGCACCCAGAACGAGTCACTGTGTGGTGCGCAGTTTCATCAAGGTGTATTGTCGGGCCGTACTTCTTTGAAGAATATTGTGTAACCGTTACTGTCAATAGGGACCGTTATTTAAAGATGTTGAAGGATTTTTTTTACCCAGAACTGCGCGGCAGACGTATACCATTGAACAGCGTTTGGTTTCAGCAAGATGGAGCAACTGCACATATAGCCAGACCAGTTATGGCGGAGCTAAACAAAAAATTCGCAAACAAATTAATTTCTAGGAACTCCACTCTTCGCTGGCCCCCAAGGTCACCTGACCTAACTGCACCAGACTTCTTTTTATGGGGTTATGTCAAGCAAGAGGTGTATAAAACGAAGCCCAGGAATTTAACTGAATTAAAGCAGTCCATAACGACAATAATTGAGGTGATCCCAACTTCAACTCTTCAGGCCGCAATGAATAGTTTTTTGATCAGGTGCCGCATATGCGTGGGAGAGCGTGGAGGTTATTTGCGATCTATAATCTTTAAAAACAACTAACTATTTAAAATAAAATTTAATTTTCTAACCAATAAAAAAAAAATAAATGAAATACATCGATTAAAAAAAAAGTTATTTGAATTTCTTAGTATATATAATAGTGACAGTGAGTACAGGGTATACCAAGGTAGGGAAATTCTTTTACAAAAAAAAGTTATTTGAATTTCTTAGTATATCTAATAGTGACAGTGAGTACAGGGTATACCAAGGTAGGGAAATTCTTTTACAATACTGTAGTGGTCAGTGATTAATTTTCAAACAAAACACTTTCCACTAGCCAAAGCCAAAGATTTTTTGTTTAAAATGCAAATGGTAGTATTTGTTCGCGCAAGAAAAAATAAGTTTTTCTTTCCTAGCAATGCCCCCGCAGAACTTGGCGCCCTGTGCATTTGCACATATGGTTGGTCCGGCCCTGCCCAGATTAGATATCCTTAGAGTTCTCATTGGAACCTTAAATAATTTTAAATTCAATTTTGACAATATCTATTCTAGCGATAAAAGAGAAAAAAGAGTGTTCGAATGCAGGTGTTGTGTTAAGGAGAATATTCGACAGCAAAGCGAACAGTTATCATCGGGAATCATGGAAACATCGTGGAAAATGCGATAAAACGGGCACAAATGTGCATCAACACTGGCGGCAGTCACTTGACGGATATCACCTTTTCCACTTAATAGGAAAAAATGTATACGTTCAAATAAAGATCGCCATCGCTCAAAATCATTTTTTTTATTTAGTAAAAAAGTAATTTGAAAAAAAATAATTCATTTTGCGCCACCCTGTATATCAGCAGATATAAACTAAAAACCCGTATTGGATAAAACAGTGACAAGTGGTATGCCACCTGCGATTCCATCTTCAAATCGATTCAATTAAATGCCCGGTGCTCCACAAAGCACCCCCCTACTGGGCCAAATACCACCAACACATGAAAGCAGTCTCAACCTACATGCAATTGGCTGGCTCGGTAATCTCTTCCACCTAGCTGTTGCAGGCAAATTTAAACTCCGATCCGCTGGTGTAATTGTCCCACTTTTCGACTCTGCCTGGCAATGCAAGCAAACATCCTAAATTTAAACGCGCAATGCACGGTCCACCCTCCAGTGTTGTTGCTGCTGCAGCAATAAGGATTATGCCCGATGTCATTTGCGTGGCGAGTTTCCAGCAGCTCCTGCAAACTGGGCCCGCTCCCAAGAGTAAACATTGCAAAAAGCATTTGGATCGAATACTTTGTCTAATTACTATCGCTCCGTGTAGCTTACAACAATAATTAACAAGGACCCACCTCCGCTACACAGCATCATCCATACCATTCGAGTTTAGCGGCGATGTGTTGTCGGCCCGGCTACCAGTATAGCAGGAGGCATGTTCTGGCACATGTACCCCCACTGGGAAGCTGATCATTAGCTTCGCTCAATGTTTTTTTGGCACTTGCTTCGATGTTGTTTTTTCGGCGTGTCGGCTAGAGTGTGTCGTTCGATTTCCGCTGCCGAATTTAAATTGAAATTACCATATTCGAAGGGTACTGCCGCAGTTGGATGCGGATGCCACCGCATTCGCACTGGATCACTTAATTGTGGGCCGAAGGGGTGGCGCTGGCTCTTTGAAAATGATGATGACAGAAAGTCGTTTACATTTTACAGGGAAATTATGGAAGGCTCTCCATAATCAAATTAGAATTATGCTCGATGGGGATGTTGTTTTCCACGGAAAAGTGGCGGGATTTTGCACGCGAACGCTGGAGCGCAGGATTACGGCCTAATTGAAACAACAATGGAATATATTTACGGATTTGCGTACTGCAATGGCGGTGGAAAGTGATTTTATTCTTCTCTTAATTTTTTTTTGTATCAGAGAGGCTTGTACGGCGACTAATGGAAATACATTCGGGGACGAGAGGAGGCTGGGGGTTGTACCAAGACTGGCTGGGTGCTTAATTTTGGTTTTCGTATTTTATGCCGTGGGGCGAGAAAATTAACTAATGAACAATGCATTAGGGAGGGCTTTGTTATCGTGTACCTGGTTTTATCTGGGAATTTACAGGTTTCTTCTTCTTCTCGTGGTATTAACATACTTCAGGTTGAACAGCCGAAAAGTGGGCCTAAAATGAGGGACAGCTGTGACTTGCTAAGGACTTGTTATACCTAAGAAAAAAACAAATTGGAATTCTGTGTCTCAACTTTGGACGAATGTTGGGGGATTGTGGCGATTTCGGTGAAATGGAGTGAGAATGAAATGAAGTTGCGAAAGATGCAAATATTAGGAGACAGAATCTCAGGACTAATTGTTTTTTTTTTTTATAAAAACTAATGGAAGTATTTTTTTGGAAAAGTCTTCAGCCATCTCAATTTAAGTTGAATGTTTTTGGATATACACAGGGTGTGTCCTTGAAATTGAGGATTTTTTTTGGCGTATAGCCAAACGGTTTCAAATTCAACGCCCCTCATGTAGACTCTTTGATGTATGATAATAGCAAGTTCAGAGAACGCCCCGAAAATTCTGCATCATATATGTAGTATATAAGCTGCACGGAAAAAAATATTTCCTAAACTGGAAGTAGAAGTTTCTTAAAATAAGAACGATTATGGTTCAAGCAAATTATTTCTTATTTTTAGCACTTTCTGCACATGAGTCAAGAACTAGAAAAACGAAAACTAGAAATTTATTCTTGACTAGTTGACCCGCGCTCACCTTGCTTAGCCAGCGCATTTTAAATCACAATCACAATTCATTGTGACTCCCTCTCAATCTCAATCTCATGCACCACATCCGCTCTACTCGACTCCTCGTACTCATACTCATATGTCATATACTCATAAATATTCTCCAGTTCAATTTAGAAAGGAGAGCAAAAACCAAAAAAAAAACAAAAAGCACAAAAGATGCATAAAAGAAATGAAAAAAAAGCACACAGCAGCAGCACAAAAACTACAGAGAGAGAGAAACAAATTTTGTCGCACACACACATACAATTTCCTCCACTCAACGCTGGGAAAATCCAAAGATCTAGCTTCAATCGAACATTTACTTTTTTGAATTGTATAAAATTTATAGTTTAATGCTTGTAGTTCAGGATAACGTACAAAAATGATTTATATCTTAAAATCTTTGTACTTTATTTTAAAAAAAGATCCTATTTCATTTGGATGAGTAATTCTAAAGCTAGGAGCTAGAAGGCATTCGAGAATTACAACTTTTCTTAGATATCAGCTTAGATCTCCGCTTCCGGACTGCGGACAATGATAAAACATATCCTATCTTTTAATCCCGATAATTTTCAATGCAACTGCAAAAACCGGAATCAATTTCGTGCAGTACTTTTTTAATCTATTCCGAGCAAACACCTTACGCCGGAAAAAAAAGTTACAGTTTTACTTTAGTAAGGATTTTAAACAACAAATTCTTAATCAGCTTTTTTGCCTCGGGAATAGGTTTCTTACAACAAGATTTTTTTTCTTAAATCGTTCCTAGGCTTTCTTGACCAAATAAACTGTTTATGTATGAGTAAGAAACAATTTTCTTGTATTAGTAACTTATTTCTGAAATCGTCAACATTTGTTCTTGATCGAAGGAAGGATATTTAGAATACGATTAGTTAAGTTCTTTTTCAAATCTTGCATTTCTTATTCAGATTTATATTTTCATTTTCTAATATCAAGTACTTAGTTTTTTGGATTTTCGTAGAAATCAAATCATTAAGCTATAAAAATATTTACATCTTTTTTATTATTTAAGCCTAGTATTCTGCTCGCGCTAAAATTTTATCTCCCATACAAAAATGACATAAACAATTAAAAGTGTTATCATCGGCCTGGCCGATGCTTTGATACCCTCCACTGCATACAAGTTTTATTTATTTATTTATTTATTTATTTATTATTTATTTATTCCATAAGACTTAACAATTGTTATACGTTTCCGCGAAGCCTTAGTGGCTTTTCTGCAGAAGGTTGCTTTTCGAAAGGATAGAAATACATTTTAGATAGGTACATTTCGGTTACATTTTACAAATTTAAAAGATTATTAAAAAAAGAAACTTATTTAATATTAATTTAGCTATTTGGATTTAAATTTTAATTTAAAAGAAAATTTTTAATATTTTTTTTTCTAGTTTTACAATTTGTTATATTTTTAAGTTCTTGCGGAAGTGTGTTTAAGATTTCGGGAACGCTGGACTTGAGCTGTCTTCTACCATAGTTGTTGCAGTTGCGGGGCACTTGGAGCATACCTTGGGCACGTCTTCTTGTATTTATTCCATGGTTGATTGGCGTTATAAATCGGTTGTCATCATAGTACTCCAGTATTAGTGTCATCTTAAAGATATTTGCTACTTCCAGGACATTAAACCTTCTTTCTTCAGGAACATTGTCAAGATTATTTCCGTTTATATGTCTCAGTGCAGAATTTTGAAGTTTCTGAAGTTTTTGGATGTGAGTTGCAGATGCGTTGCCCCACGCAAGTATTCCATATCTTAACTTTGATTCCACTAGCGCAAAGTATACTTGTTTTAAGACTGGTGGTGTGGCATGGTACTTCAGATGGGTTAGCGCGTATAACGCTCTTTTCAGGCTCATCCGCAGCTCATTGATGTGCTTATCCCAGAGAAGATGACTGTCGATGATGACTCCAAGATACTTGTAGCTTTCCACTATATCAATCAGATGGTTAGTTGTGTTATGACATGCATCATTCTTAAAATAGATTTGATGTTGGGTCGCTTTAAACTGTGGACTTCTGATGTGCATCATCTTAGTCTTTGCGGCGTTGATCGTCAAACCGTTGTCATGGCACCATTTCACTGCAGCATTGAACTCACCCTGCATTATTTCTGTGGCCGTCTGCAGAGACCTGTGTCGCACCACTATCGCTGTATCATCGGCGTAAGCAAATGGAATGCTCTGATTAAACACGCGAAGAAGCTCATTAGTATACAGTATAAAAAGAACTGGACCCAGTTTTGATCCCTGAGGGACTCCATATTGAACATGTTCTCTTTGACTGTATACATCCTTGATTTTGACACAAAAAAGCCTATTGTGCAGATAATCTTTTAGCCAGTCCGCCATTACTCCTCGTATACCAATACGTTCAAGGGCTTCTATTAGCTTTGAGTGATTAAGCGTATCAAAAGCTTTGCTAAAGTCCATAAACAAGACTAATACATGATGGCTTTTAATGGTTTTGTGCACAATTGGTTTTGTTTGGAAGGTACCAAAACTACTTGACCGCCATAGCCCAATTTGAATATCAACCTGACGACGGTAAAAAGAAGTCATTTCACCAAATTTCATTCGCTCATGTCAATTCCTTTGGGCGCTATCGTTCAGACAGACAGACAGACAGACAGACAGACAGACAGACAGACAGACAGACAGACAGACAGACAGACAGACAGACAGACAGACAGACGGACATGGCTAAGTCGATTCAGAATATGATCCTGATTCAGAATATATATACTTTATGAGGTCTCCGGTGACTCCATCTTGGCGTTACAAATGTAATGACAAAATGAATATACCTTCCGGGCAGGGCATAAAAACGGAGTCAAAAGTTTGTATTGTGTGTCTCATATTTTTTTTTTTTGAAGCAGGGCGCAGAAAATATTTGCGTGAGAAATAAAAGCAAAGCCAAAACAGAGATATGGTTTTGTTATATATCGAGATATTTATTTATCTACACATACTCTATCACAATAGCGAATTTGTCAAGAGTATACTTATGATTTCATTTGGTCTCAAGTGTCTTTTGGGCAACAATAAGTGTTCCACCATGTTCAATGGTCAAAAGATTTGGCAAAATTTCAGGACACACGTGGAAGTTCTCCCTATGATTTCTAGAGTTGGCTTCCAAAATGGAGAGTTTTTTATGCCTTATTCCTAGTATGCTAGGAAAGCTAAAATTAAGCGCCTCTCCAATGATTCTCGCCACCACTTCGCTTATTGTTCGCTTAATTTTGACAATGTAAGTTCCTTCAAAAAAAAAAAACTGTGTTTGTAAAGCTGATTGACTTTGTTCTGTTACTTTAATGGTACTTCTACAGCTCCCTCCTCAAAAACCTCTTCCATTACTCCTCGTTAAAATATTCCATATCTAAAAGAAATTAAATTAACAACAACGAATTTCTAACTATTCTCCATACCGTTTGAAATTTCGTTGCGAATATCGGCCTTTTTTTTTATTGAGATATCAAAATTTAAGCTGCGGAAAAATGTATTTTGCATTAATACGCTTACTTAAATTCTGTAGAGATTTTTCGTACAGTGCCTAACAAATTTAGCTTGGACTGCGTACTGCTTGGCTTAACAGTTTAATTTTATCTTTGGAGACATTTTGGTATGGGAGCTTAATTTAAGCGCGAGCAGCATACTAGGCTTTAATATGAATAGATAATTTAATTTTTTTAAGAATCAAATAATCTTACGTCTTTTGTAAATCGGTCGTTTGTTTGCCATTTTTGTTTAAATACGCAACACAAAGGAAAGTGTCGTCTTCTGCTTGCTACTACAGAAATAAATTTCAGCTGCTGCAGAAATGATCATTATATTTCCTCAATTTTCCTTTTATAAATTGTTTTGGAGATATTCAAATACTGGGATGTCTTGGAAGTTTGCAATTCGAAAATTAGAACTACACGAATAATTAAAATTACATAATACCAAAGAATATAGAATTACCAAGAAGTATTATCTAATTTTGAAAATGAAATCAACACACAAAAAGCTCTTTTTTAAATAATGAAAAGAGAGCCGACTGTAAAATAATTGAGAGTAAAGCTCTTTCTCATACAACCTCAATCCACATGTCGTAGGTACATATCCATAATTCCATACACCATGGCAATCTCCAATAATGCAAATTCCGTTCTGCGATTCAAAAAAAAAATTACTTGAAATAAAATAACAGTGAAACAATCCTTAGCAGAATATTACTTTGAAAACAAAAATTGTTAATACAATGCAATAGTGAAAAATTAAAGAAAATTCGATTTTGTTCTTATTTACACCTGGTGTGCCAAGGAGATTGATACCTCAACTACAGAAGTGCAGCTGAAGGGATCTCTTTTCTTCCGGTTTTAAACACTTCATTTAAAAAAATTAATGAAAATTCAAAATTCTAAAACTTATTTGTACATTTTAAGGTAAAAGGCATAGCACTATTAAGGAAAATAGAATATCTACCAACATTCTCAAACAATTTTTGTCATACCTAAACATAAGCGGAATTTGCCTATAAAATACCGCATTGATACCAAATCAATGGTCATTTCAGAATTACAACTTTCAAAATTATCACCAAGAAAAAAATCTGGGTACGGTTCTAGAACATCGAGGTCAGTCAGTTCCTCGTTACATTGCTGCTCTTGTTGAGTAGTTAGCATGGACACAGAAACATTTTCGTCGAATCCAATAACGTTGAGCATGGGGTCGTTGTCCTCTTCGCAATTACTTAAAGAACTTGATTGGACTATATTAGTGGCCATAAATTTTGCAATTATTATATTAAATTCATATAAAGACGGATTTTGATTGTTTTCCCCCTTTTTGTCTGACAACTGCAAACAAATTTTCAAGTGGATCTTGATTTAAGAGTTTGGTCAGCAGAAAAAATTCTCAGAATCATCTTGAAATAATTCTTCAGTAAGTTGTAGGACTCCGTTTATTGTTCAATACCTTTCAAAAAATATACAGTTTTATTTTTTTTTCATTCATTTTTTCGCAAGAAAGAAATAATCCACCACCATTTACATGTGCATCAACGAAGCGAATGAAAAAATCGGCACTGTGCAGAAGGATCGTGTGCCTTTCGTCAATCCTCGTCATCGCCTCGTCGTTCATCAAGAACCGGCTATGCGGAAAGCAGTTTATTCTGTTGCCACATCCACATGTGCGTGTACCTGGCTATAGGCATAAAGAGGTATCATAAGTCGTATTATCCTGAGGAGTGAGGATGACTGTGTCGCTGATGGTATTGTAACTTGTAACTTCTCGTTGAACTGTTGTATGAAATTCTCTGAGCGCAAGAATAAAAAGTTCTTGATAAAGAAAAGCAATAGCAAACGCTGTGAGAGCGGGCAGCAATATTGGAACCCGCCATACAAAAAGTTTCAGAGAAACATTTGTATGAGATGCGTCTTCTTGGTAATTCTATATTCTTTGATAATACTCAAATATGTCATGAATATGTAGTTTTTGGCCCATCTATATGATGTTTAATAATTTAGCGACCATTTATCTTTGGTGTGGAGAAACGAAGTGGGGGCTAAGGACGTTAACATTTAGCACGAGCAGGATACTGTGCTTTAGAATTAAATATAACGTTAAGTCATAGTATGTTTTTTTTTTTTATAATTTTCATGAAAATATCTCAGTTGGAAAAAAAAAAAATAAATGAAAAGCCGATCAATGATAAGAAAATAAAATAAATGCGCTTACTTAATAGTGACCGTGACATATCCAGGTACAGCAAACCCGGCTTCTCACAATAATTCGTATGGCGTTTGACGAAAAAAATCGCTTCTGCTTCTTATATGCTACGTAGTTTCAAAAATTTCTAAAATACTCTTTATTTTCCGACTGAACTAAAAAGCTTGAAAGAAAACGGATGCAAGTTATAGAAGCATAAATGGAATAACAAAAATGAAATACTTTTCAATTGAAAACACGATAACGTAAATCAAAATCACGCCAACACTTTTAATACTATTTTATTAAATTGTACCCTTGATTATTTTTTATAGTACTTTTACAACACTATACAGTTGGACTTACTTAGCCAGAAGTAGAGAACGGACTGATTGTTTATGTTATGCAAAATTTTGGGATAGCAAAAAAATGCCCTCGTGCTCGACTTCTTCGAAACAGACGATTTTTTAAGAACTTAACATTTCAAAAACACATTACACCTTGATATCTGAAGACTGTGCATGTGTCTGGGTTGGGATTCTGTAAGATGAAAATGTTCAATCGTTTTTGTTCAAACGAACGTTTTGCTTCATATAAACTTCGAAAACGATGGGAAATTTCATTTACGCGAAAGCTGGGGTCAGATTCTGTAAGGCGAAACGTTGAAACGTTTTTGTGCGCACGAATGATTTGCAGAAGTAAATCGTTAGTTTAAACAGTGTGTGTTCACACTGAAAGTTTGAAGTTGTCAAGTCGCTAATGAAAGACTTTTTCGAATAGGAACAGCGCGTTTCTGTCAATAGTGGTAAAGGCTGCCTTTATTACCGGGACTCAAGTTCTGTTTAGGTGGCAGTAAAAAGAACGGCTACAACCACAGCGCTTTCAAATAAAAACTTCTCCTTCAACCGGTGTTATGTTTGATCAAATTTACAAAGTGTCTTTCCACATTTAGAACGCTGCATTACAAATCCTTGAAATCAGTTCCGATTCATTAGTCGACGTGCATACGATTCAGATACAATCACTAGTGCCACTTCATTCCATATCAAACCCACCGTACCATTTAACCAGTTAGCCAGTTAGCCAGTCGAACGTCACATGAATAATTCTAGCCATGTTCTGTGAGCCAAACACGTGTTCCCCATTCACCGTTGCGTGTCATATAGCATATCGTGTGAAGCTGAGATTTTCCAGATCAAACTTGTCTCGCGGCGCTTTTTGCCCAACCAACCGCACAGGTGCATCTGAAGCTAAACAAAATATTTCACTTTCATTTCTCAAAGTGACATTTCTGCAGAGTGTTACACAATCCAGTCATGTGGACTGTCATTTGAAGACCGACTGCGACGATTCCTCGGTAATCTGTCGTAATCTGGCGAAGAATTTTAATTGCGGCCCAGCCAAGAAATGAAAAATCACTTGGGTTCGTTAATTGTTCCCTTCCATGCGAATACACGGACACACAAATCTGCACTTCCACCTGATGGGGCAGTGAGAGTAAATTCGGTCCGCGTTCGTAATTATTTCTTCGAAAGACCATCAGAGACATCTGTGGACGATTAATTGACCGGCTAATCGGGTGCTGCACTTCGTTTAAGTTAATAATTGACTTTACGTCTGTTGTAATTGCCCGATAGACAAACGGTGGCGGTGGCGGCGGCACAGCGACTGCACACTGGAGTCGGGGACAGTGCCGTTGCCGTAGAAATCCATTTTTACGACCTCGTTCGCAAGTACCGGTCTCGCGTGGAATATCACAACGACAAGTGTTTGTAATAACCCGCTGCAAGTGATCTGTAATTGCAGATATTTGGCCGGGCTAACGTGTCGTTTTTATCGATGGACATTAATATGGGTAATTATATACCTATACGACGGGGACAAACGAAGAAGATACTCGAGTCGATTTCGAGTGTTTTACACTCGACAAATGTGACGCGGAGCTGCGAGTGGGTCGCCACTTACTGTGGCTGTCGTGGTGCCTGGGGCGCTGTCGCCCGGAGCCTATGACAAATATGAGGGTTTACGTATGTTTTTCCGCGGTGCGTATAGCGAATAGACAGATGGGATAATTGTGCTTCTCTGAGTTTTGATTGCTTTTGAGAGTCGAGCTGCGGTCGACGATGAAGTAATTGTGTAGCTCGCATTCCGGTGGCTGAGCAAAGCTCGCTCGGGTAACTGCTGCTGGATTGAATTTATCATTAGCAGCGCATGTGGAGTTGGTATTTTTTTTTTCAAATTCATTGGAAAAGGGAGCTAGGTAAATGTTGAATTTTTATAATATATGCCTTTTCGGACCTCAGTTCGCCTTGGAAATCGCAGTATCAAAACACAGTTCCAAGATTATTCAGAGCAATCGAGTTTGAACATTTCGAGAAGCTTTAATTGATTTCTTTCGATTGAAAGTTGTGGCCAAACTAAAGTGTGCATATATGCAAAAACATACCCCCAATCCCCGAAAGTCAGACAAGCGTTGTAAGAAGATTTTATTTCGAAAGACCTATCTCAACACCGATTTCGATATTCCGGGGCTTCTGAAAAACACCTTTTGCAGAAGACTATGACGAATTGCCGAAAGCTGCTGTCTAGAATGAAAAACCTAGCTTCACAAAGAGTTCCACCAAGAGCATGCAACAGAACAAGCTGTTTAGAAATGGAAACTAATTCTTCAGAGCTGTATGCAAGATGCGAACATAATCTTATTCCGATTTATATTTTATTGTTCTAAGCCAATAGAGCGGTGTTTGAGCAGAAATGATGCTGGAAAGGATCACCAAAAGGGTACCAAAAAGATGATTGAAATTGACTTCAAGGTGTTGACAAAATTCTCATTCCTATAAAGGCTTCATCGAAGACACCGGCACTTAGGATGAAACTGTTCAGTTAGCCATCGGTCGTTATGTATTTTCCTGCGAGATCTTTATAAGTTTCAAGTAAGGTGGTCCAGTTTACGAACTGTCAATCAGAGATCCATCAGATTTCAGTCTTTCTTTGCGTGGTAATGGTAAGTGAAGCTTTCCAAAGATGTAACCACCGGTCCTTGGTCAGTTTATCTTCTTAAGACGAGATTTTAGTTGCCGGCAATTACCGGGTAACATTAAAAAAATGTAGCTTTGTGAGGAGTCCAGGTCCACCACATCATCGGAATAGCAACTTAAATATCCACTGAGTTAACTTTTCAGTTCCGAACTCGCCTGACAATGCTTTATGGTTCCCGCAGTTACTCTAGATATGTTACAAGCTAATAAACATCTTTTTGATGTCTTTACTAGCATCACCTCTGGCCCCACACTCGACTAATGATGCTTAAGTCGTATTTTTCTCGATATTTATGACTTTAAAAGCGATAGGTGGTCATTTTTTAAAACGGCATAGCCTTCCTTTTATACCTAGTACTTTAAACTTTTATTTTGATTTCAAAGTCTCAAAACTATACAAATGCGGTCTTAAATGGTACGAGTGCTCTTTCACTCCTTTGGGGAGGGGGTTTTTAGGAAATTCTAACGCGTTTTGCCATAAGCACTTACCATGGAGTACTGGTTTTAAATGTAATGTAATTTTGACCAACAACAAAATTCATTTAAAACACTTTATTGGTTACCCCCTAAAAAGGGGTTGTTGAGAACCAATTTAAATGTCCTCTCCCCATATACATATGTGTCTAATAATTTTGTATTCTCTGCAATCATTTCCATTTGCACTGTGGTTAACTCTAGATAAGTAAGTTGTAGCCCTAAAAGTACAAAATTTGAATATATTATCCCTTAAAAGAAAGGGGGATAGAGGGGTCACTTTTACATCTTGCGATACAACAGTCTAACTATTTTCATGTGCTTCCAATGTGCAAAACTTTATAATAATGAAACGGTTTGTGAATTATGGTTTTCTTAAGATTGTTGAATTGGCCCCTTTTAGAAGGGGGTTATATATAATCCACAAAATTAAGTGCGCGTCTACTCAGGCTGTGAAATGCGACCTCAACTTCAGTTTCATGTTTCTTAGATAAACAGTTTGCCATTTGTCCTGTCTGTCAGTTATGGAACTGTCCGAAAAGCCACCTTTAAAAACGCCCTTTTTCGAAAATCAAATAAATTTACAAATTTTAAAATAATGTATTTTGAAATGTGCACAGATTTTTTTTATAAACCTTCCTAATTAATTAAACCTTGTTAATTAATAACAAAAACAACTGCACTATTTGTGTTTTTGGAATATGGAAAGTGATCAAAACATTTTTTTATCGTTTCGACTAAAATAAAGTTTTTTTGAATTTAACAATTTAACAAATGCATACTTGCATATAAGTTATGACAGCTGGTCACACTAGTGCTAAATGTACCATTATGTAAATAGTTAAGTAAATCCAATTGAATAAACAACAAAAAAAAGATATATGTAATAAACCGTAACTTAACGAGAGAGAGAACTCTCTTAACAAATTGATAATTAGAAACAGGTCACTATCTATTTACCATCTATATACTGACTATCAGCGATTATTGGTACAGTCGTTTTTTTTCAGCAGTCCTTTCGTGCAAGCCGACCACTGCATACCAATTAGTTTTCTCATAGAGGAAAAAATAAAGAATATAAAAAAATATTAAAACGTGGTTTTTTATTTCAAATTCGGAAAATAAAACTGGTAGTTTTATTTGGCGCCCAACTCTTGAGACCGCATTGCTGAGTGTTTAAACCAATTTAATCACCATTGTCGGTCCATCATATCGAAACCCATTGAGCCGGAGCAAAAACTTTTTATTAAATAAGTAACGTGCAATGTGCCTAGTTTCGAAAAAAATTATCAAATGTTAACCAAACTCTGTGCTATAGAGAAAGAATATTTAACAAGCATATGGAAATAAAGTGCTAAAAGAAAGAATTAATAAAAAAATAAATTATCCGAAACAAAATCAAATTTTCCTTTTAATTGAAAATTGAGAGAACAGAAGTGGTTAAAGTGAAGGACAATCAATAACAGTAAATCAGATGAGAATCCAGAATAAACTACCGTACGAAGATACCTGCAAGATCTGCGAAGAAATACCGTAAGGAGGAAGAAGAAGTAAGAAGAATATAATTAAAAAGAATTTAACATCGATCAGCATAAAATAGAATTAAAACTACGTGTATTGAATTAATAAATATTTAGAATTAGATAATTAAGCAATTGTATTTATATTTAAGAATTTATTTTACTAAGGATTATAATTTGGTTTATTATTTCGCTTCTTTCCTTTAACTGAATTTAAATTTGTTTGCCTTCTATAATTTTTTTTTGTTGTTTGTTGAATATCTCTGATTACCTTAATTATATCAAAATGAATAATGAACAAATAAGTGCAGTCATAACCGCCGCTGTTCAAGCTGCGGTCGAACAAACAAGGCAAACCTTTAGCAATACAATTGAAGAACTGACGACAAGACTTAGACAACTAGAAACTCCTTATGTTGCTGAGGTTTATCAACCAGTAGTTATTGAGGCAGGAAAAATTTGTGACGAGTCGTTAGACCTGGTAAAATCTTTACCAGAATTTTGTGGTGAACAAGTGGGATATGTTTCTTGGCGTCAAGCTGCTTTTGCGGCATATAAATTATTTGAAGGACATGAGGGAAGCTCTAAGCATTATCAGGCAGTTGCAATTATGAGAAATAAGGTCACTGGTCATGCGGATCAGGTGTTATCCTCATTTAACACGGTTCTAAACTTTAAAGCAATTATTTCCCGGTTAGATTTTACATATGCGGATAAGAGACCTATCTATTTACCTTATAGAGCAGGAAATGTCAACTCTACGTCAAGGAAAATTGTCGATTATAGAATTTTATGACGAGGTGGAGAAAAAGTTGACATTGCTTGTAAATAAGACTATAATGCTTCACGAAGGAAATAGAGGTCTGATCGATTCGCTTAACCAAAAATATCGCCAGGATGCACTAAGGATTTTTATTTCAGGGTTATCATGTGTGATATACTGTTTTCTTCGCAGCCTTCTGACATGCCTAGAGCTCTCGCTCTAGCACAAGAACTGGAAGCAAATCAGGCACGTTATCTTTTTGCAAATTCTTTCTCTAGTAGGCAGGAACATTCAGTTAGTCGCCCGCCTCAGCATTATTATAATTCTCCGCACTACAAACCCATCACTTCCGGTCGCATAAAATCTAACCTAACCCCAATGGAAATAGACCCTAGTTCTTCACACTATAGAAACCCGACCGCTTTTCAAAATCAAGTCCAAATTTCAAACAATACCCAAAAACCCTTCATGCAAAACCAAAATTATTTACAAAGCCACATGGTAAACAATAATAACACACGATCTCCACAACCATTTCACCAAATTCCAAGATCTGATAATAATAACAACCAGTTTAAGAGACATCGCGATTCTGACAGACAAACGCAACCAAAGCATCAGAGAATCAATCACTTTGACCAAAATATTTACTGGCCAACAACTAGTGAAGGAAACCGAAATCATACGTACGATAATGATTCACAGTTACAGCATGATGAGTTTGGTTATCATCGCGATAACTCGTTGTCAGATGATGATGAAGTAGTCAAACTAAATATGGGGTGCATTGGAAATCAAGAACCATCTGATGAGATCAATTTTTTAGAGGAAAGTCTCTCCTGCCATATGTAGGGCGTACCCTGGCAGGAAGAGAAATAAAGCTTTTAGTCGACACTGGTACATCTAAAAATTACATACGCAATTTCAACACACTTAAAGGTATCATCCCTATTAATGAACATTTTGTTGTCAAATCTATTCATGGAAAGACCCAGGTTACGTCAAAGTGTGTTGTAAATATTTTTAATAGACATGCAATTTTTTTTGTTCTTCCCACCCTCAGAACATTTGATGGTATCATAGGATTTGATTTTCTTAACGAAATCGAAGCAAAATTAAATGTTTCTAAAGGAATTTTGTTTTACAATGGAGGAAGTGAAAAATTGTTGTACTTTTACAGTAGAGATGTTAATTATATAGAGAAGAAAGATATTCCTTTGAATGAAAATGAACAACTTTCAGAATTATTGACTCGGAATTCTAAAGTTTTTGCAGACCCAAATAATTCTCTACCTTTTAACACAAGAGTTGTTGCTACCATTCGAACAACCGATAACGAACCGGTATATTCCAAAGCCTATCCGTATCCTATATCAGCAGCTGAGTTTGTAAATAACGAAGTTGTAGATTTGATAAAGAATGGAATCATTAGACCTTCGAGATCCCCATACAACAATCCTGTGTGGGTTGTTGATAAAAAAGGGACTGATGAGGAAGGTAGGAAAAAGTTGCGTCTAGTGATCGATTTTCGGAAACTAAATTGTAAGACGGTTAGCGATAAATATCCAATACCCAACACTTCAGTTATTTTAGCCAATCTTGGAAGAGCTTCTTTCTTTTCGACACTAGACTTAAAATCAGGATTTCACCAAATAAAGCTGTGCGACCGTGATAGAGAGAAAACAGCTTTCTCTATAAACAACGGGAAATATGAGTTTTGCAGGCTTCCATTTGGGCTCAAAAATGCCCCTAGCATCTTCCAAAGAGCGATAGATGACGTGTTAAGAGAAGAGATCGGAAAATGTTGTCATGTGTATATAGATGATGTCATTATTTTTTCAAAAACTAAAGAGCAACACTTTCGAGATATAGAAAAAATATTACAATTACTATATGAAGCTAATATGCGAGTTGCGTCGGAAAAATCGAAATTTTACAAAGAGGAGGTAGAGTTTTTGGGCTTTGTTGTGTCCGGTAAAGGTATAAAAACATGTCCCGATAAGGTTAAAGATATTGTCAGTTATGAGGTTCCTAGAACTCTTCGTAGCTTGCGATCTTTTCTTGGTCTTTCGGGATATTATAGAAGATTTATTCGGGACTATGCCCAAATCACGAAACCCCTTACAAGGTATTTACGAGGTGAGAATGGAAATATCGGTAAAAATCAGTCAAAAAATAAAAGGGTGGAACTTGACGTCGAGGCACTTGATGCCTTTGATAGAATTAAACGAATTTTGGCCTCAGAGGACGTTTTACTTTTGTATCCCGACTTTACGAAACCTTTCGATTTAACCACAGACGCTTCTTCTCACGCGATTGGAGCGGTCCTTTCGCAGGAGGGCAGGCCCATCACCATGATTTCTCGAACTCTGTCGGCTACAGAAGAAGGCTTTGCAACCAACGAGCGCGAACTTCTAGCCATAGTCTGGTCATTGCAAAAATTACGCAATTATTTGTATGGAGTGAATCGACTCAACATTTACACAGATCACCAGCCCTTGACTTTTGCCATATCGGACAAAAATCCGAATGCAAAAATTAAGAGATGGAGGGCATTTGTGGAAGAATTCGCACCAAAGTTTTATTACAAGCCAGGCAAAGAGAATTATGTTGCTGACGCGCTTTCGAGACAGTATCTAAACTCACTTGAAGAGCAAGATAGCTCTTGTAACTCAACAGTTCACAGTGAAGTTTCTTGGACTCAAACAATACCCTCGGTAAAAAACCCTTTGAATTGCTTTCGAAACCAAATCGTTATAAATAAAGGCCCGGAACAACTTAAAACAACAAAAATTATTTTCAAAACACAACTTAGGCACTCAATAATGTTTGATAATATTGATAATCTTTTTTTATTATTAAAACAAGTAATAAATCCCAATGTCGTCAATGCTATTCATTGTGACTTACCTACACTTGCACAGATTCAGGACAAATTGATCACGGCATTTCCTTCAGTAAAGTTTGTCCATACCAAGCAAATGGTAACCGATATATTCAATCAAAATGATCAGGCAGAAATTCTTTCGACCGAGCACAACCGAGCTCATAGATCCGCTCGTGAAAACTCGTATCAAGTCCTAAATGACTATTATTTCCCAAATATTAGGAAAAGATTTAAAGAAATAGTTACTAGTTGTACGATTTGCAAAGGAGCAAAATATCAGCGTCATCCACCAAAACCGGAGATAGGGAAAACTCCTACACCGGCCCATCCAGGTGAAATAATTCACATCGATATCTACTCGACAGCTGGAGCTCATTATTTGACTTGCGTCGATAAATTTTCCAAATTTGCTGTCATTAAACCAATAAAATCACGGGCGATTATTGATGTTAAGGAACCGATTCTAGAACTGCTAAACTTGTTTAAGGACACCAAAACAATCGTTTGCGATAATGAGAAATCATTTACATCTGAAAGTATTAAATCATTACTAAGGGATCATTTTGGTATATGTATGTATAACACACCACCTTTTCATAGTGTTACAAACGGGCAGGTAGAAAGGTTTCATAGCACCTTATCCGAAATAGCAAGATGCATAAAACTGGAAAAGAGCATTAGTAATATTTCTGAGCTCCTTTTACTTGCCACCGTCAAGTACAATAGAACCGTAACTTAACGAGAGAGAGAACTCTCTTAACAAATTGATAATTAGAAACAGGTCACTATCTATTTACCATCTATATACTGACTATCAGCGATTATTGGTACAGTCGTTTTTTTTCAGCAGTCCTTTCGTGCAAGCCGACCACTGCATACCAATTAGTTTTCTCATAGAGGAAAAAATAAAGAATATAAAAAAATATTAAAACGTGGTTTTTTATTTCAAATTCGGAAAATAAAACTGGTAGTTTTATTTTATATTATTGTGCAAGTATACATTTTACGTACTAATTACAGATTATAAATTATGCTAAAATTAAAAAAAATATTTTTCCCCAAGACATACAAAAAAAAACCTTTTTCGCTAAACTGTGTTAAAATATATTTTTTTTTTCAATATGGCTTCGAAATTTAAAGCATTAAAATCAACGGGAAAAAGTTTATTTTCTTAAAATATGCAAAAAAAACCTGAAGTTACAAAATCACTTTTAACAAAAGTGAAAAAAAACCGTGGTAGTTAAATTTCCCTGATTAATATTATGAGATGGATTTCTGCTAGATATTGACAAATAGGTATTATATTAATTTATTTGGCATTGTAACGAAATTATAACAAGAATTCCATTTGATACCAACAATTTCAAAAACTTTAAAAATTCTTAAAATAAACTGTGATGTGAACACCGCATAACTAATGGCCACAAAGTATGCCGAACACAGTCGCAAACACTTGACTTCCCACCATAATAATGGCCGCCCGGATGACATGAGTCCCTGCAGCAAATTGTATAAGTATGCGTGCGGTAGCAATGGCGCTCCTTTGATTTGTACATGCACGAATACTTATGCAATTTGCTGCAGGACAGGCAGCTTGTAGGCAGAAGTACCGTTTCTACACTCAGTCGACTGTCTACTTTGGTTAGTCTATGCTTCGTACGTTGGAGTACTCGCTCTCTGAGAGATTTTCCCTCAATTTTTTAAGTTTGACATATTTCTAGTGCTTGGGTCGGGAAGGAATGCAAGCTGACCTAATAATTCATTATTAAATGTTGACCAAAAAAAACATGCAAATTTTAATCAGCGTTGGGTTAACGTTGGGCACATCAAAAACGAACAGTCCAACCGGTTGTAGCTTCAGAAACTCCCCACTTTTTGGCAAAGTATAATTGTTCCTCTCACCTAGATATAAACATATGACCCTTATCGTTCGAAGTGCGATTTATAGATTTTCGCTTGCCAAATACTCGCAAGTAGTATTTGCCGAAAAGACAAAAGAACCAAATTCTATTGAACGACTAAACTTCCTTCAAGCCAACTCGATACGCATTCCTTCGTTCACCGGACACAATTCTTCTAGCACTAGTTAAAAAAAGTAGTCCTAAACTTTATTTTGCCTCATGACTAATAAAAACCAAAGCTCACAGCCATCCCTCAAGTTTCAAAGATGACAAGTTAAAAGAAAGTTTATGCCACCTCCACTCGGTCATGGGATTATGACCGCTTCAGTCCGGAAAGCCGTAAAAAATCGCCCCTATAAATTACAACTTATTAATCAACATTGTTGCGAATTATGCCCGCACTCCCGCCACACATAACATTAACCAGACCAACAAGCGAACCGCTCCAATGCAAGCTCTTAATTTGTCATTATTATTTATTAAGCCAGCGAAGGCCCGAAGACAAATGTGGAATTCCCCCAAATCGCGGCCGCAACGAAACCGCACAAACAAGCGCGAGGTGGAGAATCCCATCAAACCTGGCCGGTGTCTTTCCGCCCTAATCCGATCAAGGCAATAACTTAGCGAGATGATAATGCCACAATAACAGCGACCGAAAAAAGATCAATCTGTCGGCTTAAAGCCAGAACAAGCGCGAAGGTCTTCTGATCATCGTTCAGCGATTGCGGCCTTTAAATCGCCGACTACGTTGTCGACGACCAAGACGCCCTTTATCCGAGGCTGCATCGCGCATTCCCCGGGCGAGTGCCGCGCAGATGCAAATTAATTACGCCTCGTCCCATCGATAAGGCAAATTAAAACAAATCTCCTCACGATGTGGCTTAATCCCGTCTGCGTTATGATTTGGAATTTCCTCAGAGCGGAGAGCTTGCGTGAACATTGGAGCCTCGGCATGACACTAATCGTGCGGCGGTTATGGGATGACAATGCTATTTTGGAGTGGGAGCCGCTTTCATCGGTTTGTTGACCTCTTGCAATTATTATTGTGACAACCCACAGAGGAATTAGAACTTGGGCCGCGCTGCGTCACCTCTTTGAAGTGCGACTCATCACCGTCAAGATAATTGCGCGTCACTGACCATAAGAACATAACGAAAAAATCTGTAATTGCGCCGCTACTGGTTTCTGATTAGTTGCTGCACTGACCAGAGGCATGTTGTTCGCATCCTTGTGTCCGAAAGACCGAATCCAATGGAGAATTGCCTGCCGTCTCCTGTGTCGCAGAAATTGGTGGAAATTTATTTGGATCTATCTCTTTATGGTCGCCATTGCCATGGCCAGTCCCAGCAACAGGGAAAAGACAAAGCGTCACCACTTCGGTGTGTCGTCGTCGTCGTTGTTGTTGTTGTTGATGAGAGAAGCCACAAAAGAACTTATGTCACTGTCATGTCGCCTTGACTTGGAACAAATGTAATGAACGACCGATATTGCCACTTTTTTGCTCGCCGTTGCTGTGGCTGTGTGGCTGTGTGAGTGTGTGTATGTGTGCTGTCGTTTGTCGTCCTGAGAGACCCTTTAGCCGGCGTGATGGGTTGCACACTCGCCTTATGAAAATTAATCAAAAGAAGTCGGTTGCTTGTTTTTTTTTCCAGTGGCAGTGGACTCCCATCATGGACATTAGGACAATGTGCGGCGCAAATAGATGAATATAGCTTTGGCTTTGATTAAGCGCTGTTGTTGGAGATAGCGTTTGTGCTGGCGGTGGTGTGAGCGCTGGTATTATGCAAGCAATTGCCACTGTCGGTCGCCATCACCGAAGGCGAGATGTATTGATGTTGTGGCTGCCAGAGGAGGAGGTGGATGAGATCGTGGCAGGGTGGACGCATGGTGCACCTAATGAATGCCGAGCTGTCAGTTTTTCTCGTTGTGTCAAATTTTTATTCTATTTTTCCTGTTTCCATATAAGCGCGCGACGGCGAGGATGTCATGTCAGTATTCGGCCATTTATACGAGATGATGTCGACGTGATTGGTCGGTAGAGAGGCTTTTGGTCAGCTGAAAGGATGGTTAGTTGGGATTTTTACTCTGCACGGAGTACCCAGAGGGAAGGTTGTTTTCAATTGATGGTTGTTTTGTAAGAGAATATTGGTTTTGTGGAACTTATTAATTTCAATGAATTTTTGGGGTAATCTTCGAAAGACTGTATACATTCTTAAAGTCTCTGATGACTGGGACCCGAAGAAAGGGTTTCTTAGGTTATCCGAAGACTGGGACCCGAAGTCGTATTGCAATGCCTAACAACTCGAACCAATGGTGCCTCCCTACGAGTACCTTACTTACTCGTAAGGGATCGGCTTTTGGACTATTTGGGAAGACAAGAGTGCTCATGGAGAGGATCTGAATTCGGTTGCTTTGTGAATGCCTAGAGAAGCTAAGTCGAGAAAGACGTCATCGGTCTGGCATTCATATGAAGTCCAAATATCATAAAAAAAGGCTCATGGGTTTTGCCCTTCCTTGCGATGATTTCGTATGATGTGTCAAACCCTACCACCGTCGGTCTTAATCGACTTTGTCTTATTTTTAGTCTCACCTAGTTTTTTCGCTGGTAGATGTCGTTGTTTCTCACGTTGGTGTCGTGGAAAAGTGAGTCAATTCGGCATTTGAGCGGAGTAGACGTAGCTTGGTGCTTAGGCTTCCATGGTCACTTGTGCACCAGCTTGCCAATTTATATATTATAAGAATGCAACCTTCTTGAGCACGACTTTTGATTCCAAATTCCTCTGATAGTCTTCTGCTATCCAGAACGTGTCACTAGACCCTTTAGATGTTGCATTGATAATAGAATTTAGTTCATACGGTAAACCTTTGCTACGGAAGGCAAGCCAAAAAACTCTCTTTTGACAGTGTGATATGCCTTCTCAAAATTAAAGATTGGGAGGTTAAGAGGTTAAGAGATTAAGTGGTAACCGGTATTCGATGGCTGTCCAGAAATTATTGGCAATTCGTTGATGTCGTCGATACATGTTGTCCAAGAAGATTCCTCTCCAGTTTTCAAACTTCAAATGGAGTTATTTTAGGTAGAAGCCCTGTTGTTCTTAAGAGCCTTGATTGCAGAAGACATCTCATTTTTACAGGGAATTGCGGTATGAATTCTATTACCTAAATATCCCATTTTAAAAAAAAAACGTCCTAAATTCGCTTTATAGGAATCAAAAAAACCTCTACTGTGTATCCTGTTAGCATCATTTTGAATCCAAGTATTCAAAAAAATTGTAAGCAGTCCTAATCAAAACCATTTAGAAGCCTTTGTCCCGACGGAAGTTTTCCAAAAATTGCCAGTTTGCACACCAACTCTTTCGTTTTCAATCCCCCGAATTCTTTGAATTCCCAATTCCTTCGCATTAAAATCGAATCTCACTTGCACCTCCATCAGCGGCCGCTATCTTTTGCCAACACATGTGTATAATATTTCGATGCGTCCCATGGGCATTCCAAAGAACCCAACCAAAGTCAAGTCACCGACATCGATATAAAAAATAAAAAAAATAAAAAACCAAAACCAAAAATCCACAAAACACAAATCACAAATCACCGCCAATGAATTAAACCCTCGCAATGTGCAATTGACATTGGGAATTACTAGACTTGCTACCTGTCATTCAATGCCACATCGAATCGCACCATTAGTAATGGGAATCCGACTTGGCCAAGTCGGTGATGAGCTTCTCAGTACGCCGCACGTAACCGGCTGGCTCGACTCACACCCATATATAGGAAAGATAAACACAACCAACTGCAGACGACACCTTTTGTCATTGCAACTGCGGCTGCGTAGTTGCAAAATGCGCGCAACCACGATTTGTTCGCATAGCTATAGCCGGTGAGGTGCGGATGCCATACCGGACAACACAACACAACGCCTCGGCGATGTTCCTGAGATCGCCATCTTTATTTATTGGATTTGATAAATTATTGATTGTCGTACTGATTTCATAAATACCTAATTAAGGTGGGCTGACAACACTCAGTTATGCTGTAGCTATGCGGCTATTACACCGCCAGCTTGTCACAGTCCCTGCCGAGGCATGAACTGAAGGACAGCAGCAGACGATGTGCCGCAGACGGACAAAAAGTAGTAATTGTAGCTCTGCTGATTGGTATGCGGCTTTGATACCGCGATTAATTAAATTTAATAAATAATAATGGCCCCATCTGCGATAGCCTAACTTACCGGAGTCTTCCCCGTCGTCGTTGTCGTAGAGTGCGGTTGATTTATGGTCTCGTCATTCGTTTATTGAGTTTCAGATTGCAGTTGACGCGAGGAGCTATACAAAAAGAGCCACTTGAAGGTGATTCCTTGATTTTTGTCATGATCTGGATTTTATTTTGCCCGGTAATTGACTGGTGTAAGTGGTGCTGGATGCTGTGCCATGTCCTCGCAAAGGCTCGGAATATTTGTGTTATTAATTTGAGCGCATGTTTTCACACATCGGAATTGCAGATGCGTATGCCAGTTTGGCAGGGGACAGTCCCTCGGGGATGACAGGCCATTTGAGACGCAGCAGCATCAGCGTGTTTCGAAGTGGGACAAAAAGCAGGAAGACGATAATTAATATTGCATTGGTTGTCGCTGATCGTATATGAGATAAGCATACTCGGTGAGGAAGGTGGCAAATGTTGCACTTTCAATTAAGTGGTAGCGTCGCGTACAGAGTTGCGTTTGAATTTGGAGTTAATATGAAACTTGATCTGTCTTCGCTTTATAATGACTGAATGGAAAAACACCATTCCTCTGCTGCTTGTTTGCGTTTTTGGTGCGTGACAAAAATCACATGAGCATGTGACAAACAGTGGACGCGAGGAATGCTGCACCGCTTATTACCGGCTTTCGCATGGTTATATACTTAAAATGGGTACAAGCACTAGTGGGGCAATTGACACTTTGTTGGCCAATTAAAAGTACTGACACCGATTTGGTCTCTTACGGCCAACAGTTGGGTGATTGACTGGTTAATTGGATGATTATAACGAGAGCAAAGTCATTCTGAAAGTCAGCTTCTTATATTTTGGGTAGAACTCTTGTTATAGTCTAATACGACATTTTTAACTCACTTTAAAAAGTTTTACTTTATATGGGAATCATTAGCGCCCATTCTGCTAAAAAATTCATATAAATCTCAGGCACAAACCATATCAATTAAAAATCGACATAAACAAAATCAAGAGAAGCCATCTCAGTCAGTTTTTCTGTAAAATTCTAACTTTTAATTGATAAATCACATTAAATTAAATTTTGGTATACAAATTTTTTTAGTAGCTGGACAATTATTTTGCTAAAAGGTGATTTACTGGAGCTCTTTTTTACGGACATTTAGAAATTACAGTAAAAAATTATATTTAAAACATTTTTTGCTCAGTTCTGAAATTTCCACGACTTTAATGCCTCTTTGCTCTTGCTCATGGAAGGCTGTACGGGCATCAAACTTCCTAAAAAAAAGGGTTACGTCCCACATAAAACAGCACTGATCTCAGCCCAGTAGTAATCTTCTAACTCACTTCGAACTAGACGAAAAAGTTTCATGAGACTCAGTCGACACATCTACAAGGTGGCGCAAAAATAACCTTCTGATGTTTTTTGGCTGTAATTTAAAAAAAAAAAATGAAAAACTTTGATTCTTCTTGTGGATTATTTTTATTTGGTCTTTTAATTTTTTTTACATCAAGTCGAGAATATGATGTCATGTAAATGGCCGCCGCCACAGTTGATTGTCATTTGAGCCCTTTTTATGGCATTTTCCATCACTTTGGCCAAAACTTCCGGCGATAGGTCCTCACATTCTTGACGGATATTGTCTTTAAGAGCTGCAAGAGTCTGAGGCTTGTTGACATAAACCCGCGACTTCAAAAAGCCCCACAAAAAGAAGTCTGGAGCGGTCAAATCAGGCGATCTTTCGGGCTAGTGCAAATCGCCAAAAACGACCCGGGAATATCGGTTGTGGCTCGCGCAGTGTGTGCCGTAGCTCCGTCTTGTTGGAACCACATGTCCTCCAGTCCTAAATCGTCCAATTGCGGTAGAAAAAAATCGGTAAACATGGCCCTATAGCGTGCACCGTTCACTGTTGTCGTTTGACCAGCGGCGTTCTCGAAAAAAAAATGGCCGCGTCAACAGAGGCGATATTCTCGGCACAACGGGCGCTCCGGGGCCCACCACTCTTGGCAACGTCTCGTGTTGTGCCAGTCTCTTCGAGGCGAGCGGCTAAACATCGCAGTGTTTCACCAGTAGGCGTTGGACGGCTAGGAAATCTGCGACGAAATTCACGTTGTGCCAAAGTCACCGACCGATTTTTGCTCAAATAAATAGTCACCAATATTCCGCGTTCTGGAGCAGTGTAGCGTAACATTGTTTATTAACGTGTATTTCGCATGTGTTTACTACACAAATGTCAAAACAGAACTGACATTAGGGGCCAATCGCAAAATTTATAGCATTTTCTGATAGGAGGATTACTTTTGCGCCACCTTGTATTTATGACGAGTCTTTCTCTAATCTCAAACTGTTACTCTTACCCTTAACTTGGCTAATCTGACACTTCTTGAACTTCAAGTAAGCTTGGTAGGCATGCATTTCTAATTCAGTCCAGTTTTTTGCCTGAGCTTGCAGTAAAAGAAAATGTTTAGTGCGACGCATTCAATTTTTTTTTTCGTGCCACTATTTTAAGTTTTGTAATAGTAATGATGATTGCGTTCCTTTGAATGTCAATGATGTGAATGCAAATGTTGCCTTTGACCGTACGTAAAGTAAAGTTTTTTTTTTTCTTTATTGAACATATTTTATCTAACTATACGAAAATGAAAAGTGTTGCATAAAGAGTTTTCGCCCCGACGTGATTTTTGGAAAATGTATGACAAAAATGCACGAACGAATCACATTGGCAACACTGTGTATAATTGGGTCGTTTATTTTAAAGCTCTGCGTTTGCAATGGCAATTTCTTGATGATCCTTCTGTTTATTGTTAAAAAATAGGACTTATTCCAGTGACAACTAATTTGGCGGCTGCCCAGCTGAGATGGGTTTTATAAAAAAAAATATAGGAAACACACAAGAACAAGAGGAGTAAGGTCCTTGCGAAAACGAAAATCTGTTTATCTTTTTGTTCAGCAAACGTTTCAAAAACATTCTTGCATAAATTGAAAAGTTAAAGTACAATTGGGATAGAAGAGAGCTTGGAACCTTGATGCTTCTTTTGAAAGTCCAACTTTAGTCTGGCAATTTACGCAAAGACTCCACACTTTCCAAAATCCCTTTACCAATAATATTCATTTTGTATGATTATGTAAATTGAATTTATAGTGTAGAAATATGAAACGTATATTTAAAATCGTTTTCTTTAGAAACGAAAACGTTTTTCGTTTTTAAATTGATATTTCTGCAACGCATTGCAACATGGAACCACACCAGCCTGCATTTTTCATTCCTGTTGGATGAACACGTCAAAAAAACACCCGCAATCAAAATGGTTCAATGACCTGGAGGAATGGAAAACACCAAATCATCTGGATGCAAATTTGTTATTTTAGCTAACAAAAAAAACGATGAATTATTCCCAATTGTATCATCGTGTCGGCAACAAAAAAACTCGATTAAAGTCGAACTAAAACTTATAAGTCGTATTTTTTTCTTTCCCTTTTTGCGCTTGATTTTTTTTTGTTTTTTTTTGCTAGTGTCCTTGCAAATATGTAGAAAAGAAAAGAATAGCTTTTCTTTTCGATGTTTCATGAAGCAAAACTTAAGTGCAAGCGAAACCGATTAAACGTTTCTATCTTACAGAATCCCACTTCTGAGCTGTTGCCGTTTTGAATTGCTATTTTAAAAATTAGTCAAAAATTAGATTTCCAGAAGAGAGAAAAATGCGTCCACATTTTTTGTCTCTTCAGTCATTCAAACTACGTCCTTTTCTTAGATAGAAAATTGTTTAACTTATCTGTTCACCTCGCGAAGGAAGGCCCTTTGAGTCGCCTTGCATTTTATTTCAATTCTGACAAAACCACTTTTTCGAAAAACCCAAATTCTACATTTTTTTTTCCACATTCGCTAATGTCTGACAAACATCCGCGAAAAACAACTGTCATGAAAGAGCTCCTTAATTAGCCATTTGGAGTCGGCAGCAAACAAATTTAAATCCTTCCATTCTTACCAAAAAAAAAAAAAACAAAACCAATGGTTGTGAGCCAGACCAGTTGAGATAACTATTTTATTTTTTAAGTGAATTGGCTATTTAGGGTTTTCCCTGCTTTGTTTCGGCTTGGGTTTTAACATTTAAGTCAGCATGTTTTAAGCAATCCTTACCTTGGGCTTGTCGAAAATTATATAAACGCAGCCACAGTTTACCAAGAGCCTGCGCCAACAGAACTTATGTATATCAACATCTTTCCCTCTTTTCTCTTGCATCTCATGTCGAATTCGTACACGAATTTTTTTGCTAATATCTGCAAACGTAAAATTCAAATCTGTCACCATGTTGACCATAACTCCCGCCTGAATTCACATAATACCCAATCCCAATCGCAAAGGCAAAATCTCGCATGTGTGGCTGGCGAAAATCGCACGACAAAGTCATTACGCTTGCACACAGACTCAGCAATTACTTGACACTCAGAAATGTCATTTAGCGAGTTGCCGATGTCATCGGTGGTGAAAGTGAGATTGTCCGACACTCACATGCTATGCAGCGTCGAGAGACAACAACTATCATCGGTTGTCTCCTGCACATGTGTGGTGACTCTACGTGAGAGTTGGCAGTGGCGGCTGCGGCGGCATAATTTCCCAAATTGATTGTCACCTCTAGCCCCGCAGTCATTGTGCCGTGCTGATGTTGCAACATCAGTGCGATGATGGGCGCTCAACTGCTCATGGACTGTCGGACGACGATGACGTGCTATGGGTGTGCAGTTGTCTATTTTTATGTCGTCTCCTCAGAAATGTGAAAGTATTTCCCAACTTCGACACATCCGTTCGAGAAATATTCGCACTCCATTCAAATGTGGGGAATATCAAACGCGCACCCGCTAACATGTGGGTAAAGTGCAAATGTCATCGCTCTTGACACATCCGCACTGGGGCGAGTTAAGCGCATTAATTCGATCTCGAGATCAAGCTGAGATGATTGTTTCAGGCGAAATAACAAATTAATTTCGAAAATTAAAGCGAACACCATCGAGAAGAAGTGGATGAAGATTTCGCGCTGCGATTGATGGAGGTACCTATACGTATGCTCAAATGCAGCGTCATCAGCTAACGAGTTAAGGATTATGACAGAAATCGTGTTGGCGCTTTCCACTCGAATGGAGTTCGCGAAACAAGCGGATTGCGGTGATATGCAGTTTGAAAAGACCATCCATGTCCGGCGATAGCGTATACATGGGTTCGGGTTGAGATCTCCATTTGTGGTTATGTGCTCTTCAGATTGACTTAAGTGGATTCGGTTGTTGAGCACTCGAGAGCATAGCACTGGCAAATGGGTTTGCTGTGCAACGGGCCAGTGAATGTGATGTTGACAGAAGAAGTGTACATTCGTTTAAGAATGTGAAGGAACAGACACTTGGCGGAAATTATATGGTCAGCTAAATCGACAACGTTAGTGTTTACTCCTGCCCACAAACCTTCGAGAAGTGTTGAGCTGATTAGAATCGTTCTCATTTAGTTTGGAATGGATAGAAGTTTATCTGGGAACATATTGGAAGTCAAATTGAAGGAAGATTTTCAAATAGAACTGCGACTTGGAAGCTTTTCGAGCTACTGGTGGATGTGAACTGGATGTAGAGTGTCATCTGCAGTTGTCCTTAGCAGAAGGCCCAATGATAGTTTTAAAACCCAACAACCGGTGAAATTTTACTTCAGAATTATAACCTAATAATGGGTTTAATTATTTTCCTCAAGGAGCGCTAAGGGTTTCCAGCCGATTGCTCTTCGCACTGTATTGAACAAGCTGTACGAGACTCGACAACGGGACAGTGGATAAGTAAGTCTTTCTTTCTTTATACCCAGCTAGATCGAATTCTAGGAAGAATTTTCTTCGACGACCTATCCTTATTGAGTTCCTGCAACATTTTGAACTTCCCCAACTCCACTGAACAGATTTGGGTTATTCCTCTCAGCCGGCCGGAACTGTTAATAAAGTAGCAGGGTCAATTGGGACATTTATCAAGATTGTTATTGGAAAAGTCAGCGAGCAACCTTTTTTATGACAACGCTGCCGGACAGGAGAACCTTCTCCTCATCTTTCTACCTTATACGGAAGTCACTTGAGAGAAGCTGTAATAATTCTTTATCTTGACCGCTCGGACGGTGTCCAGGGATGGCAAAAATAACCCGAACACGTTTAACCGTTTAAGACTTAACCTTCCATACTTCCATAGTTAAATCAGTTATCAAATTGAGGTCCCAAAAATTCATTCAATATCTACCAGAAAGACCTAGTACATCCAACAGAACTTTTCGCCCAAAACCCGAGACTGCAAAGTTAAGTTGACAGTGCCTGATAACAATGTCCTCCCCTAAGTGGAGCGAAAATTCCGCTTGATGCCACCCAAGTACAGTGCGTCACTCATAAGCCACTGTGATGGGTGCTATTCTCCAAATAGATGAACCAACTTGTCATCGCACCTTTTCAACAGGTTCTGCACTGCACAGAGGGAAGAAAACCCTCCATTGAAATTCCCACGGAAATAGATCCCAATAAAACACAGTTGAAAAGCCAGTTACATGGAAATTAATTTCCGTAAACTAATACGTTGCCATTCCTCTGGCGTGTACTTCTGTCAAAATAAAACACCATCATTCAACGTCTTCCCTACCTGAAGTCGGGCCAGAAAAATCACCGCAGCACACCCATCAGGACACAGAAGAAACCCATCCGTTTCAGTGTGTTGCAAGAGCAGCAGTTCTGCTCAAGTAAATTGAATTTGAATAATTGATGAGGCATAATTATTTAGAGCCAGTTGATTAGCCGTCGGGAGCACAGCACCTAACGTCACCCTCGATACAACGTCGTCGCTCGCCGGCTGGTGTTCCTGTTGAGGAGGAGAAAAATCTCCGACTTTACGCTGCTCCGCCTGAAAATGGAATTCTAGATGTGATTTAATAGGTCGCCATTAGCCTTCAAACGGACCCATTTCTCTGTCTCTCTTGCTCGGTGCCCGTGTCCGACGTGTGTATATGTAAATTCTCATATCCGGAGGGCATATCCGAGGATATCATATCCACCTCGCTTCCTGGATGGAGATGAGTTGTGGGTTGCAGTGGATAGCCGAAGCCGGCTTGGCCGCCCGCCATTGCGCCTAACTTTGGCAAAATAAATGAGCAGCAAACTTGATTCTTTATTAATGGGATCAGCTATTTGCCAGCTATTAGAGTTAATCCTTCGGAAGATTACACCCCAAATGAAAGACGATGTTGCTCTGGGAGATGTTATGGCGGCGGGCGGAGGTGAGGACGAGAAGGATTCGTTGTCGTTTCCGGTTCTTTGCTAGAGAGACACTCGGATGAAATATTACCAAACACATTACCAACCGGGTGCCGAAGGATATTAAACATTCATCCAGATGTCATGAGCCATGTGGATGTGTGTGATTGTAAGCCAGTGGATGGACATCGACAATGGGTTCATCTCACTTTCTCCACCCTCACCCTCATGTATGGTCCCAGTTTAATTCATCACTTCAGCCAGGCACCCGTGTACTAAGTTAACGAATCCGTTTCCTATCCTGTCGACAGTCGACACGTAAAGGGCAGAGGATATACGAATACGAATGAGAGAGTTGCTGCTCGTGTGGATATTTCCCTCGAAATGTCTGTCAAAGTGTCGACTTTTCTCGTTCGCTTCACACAGCCCGGTCGCAGTCGCAGTGTGTGTTCGTGTTGTATCGAAGTGAGATGATGAAGGATTTATGACCAAACTCCGAGGAGCGACGGACCGACACTTTAATAATGAATTCCTTGCCGTTTGACAAATTTGAATTTTTCAAATGTCAGGCCGATGTGTTTGCACTTCAACTGCTGCTGTCACTATCGGCGCTCGTAACTCGTTACGTGTACCGCTACTGTTGCATGCAATATTAATTGAATTGAATATTTGTTCGAGAAGGTGAACCAATATGCACTCGTATACAAAAAGAATGACGACTCCCACCCACACTCCAAGTGAGGGCGTGTTTGCTCCTTTGTTCGCGGAGAGGTACAACGTTCGCACCCACACCAATGAGCCTCGCTCTTTCTCGAGTACCATCTATATGCTAAAGTTAATAATTTAAGTGACTCGTTGATGAGATCCGATGTATGCGGGTGTGGGGTTGCAAGTTGGATCCCTCTCAGTATGCAGAGTACTTTTTCACTTTTTCCGGATTCAAATACAAAGTTTGTGGAGGCGGTGGCGGCTCTGGAGGGTTTGCAGATGGGGAATCATCCGTTATGTGAATGAAATAATTAAAATTTCAGCACATGAGCTGCTCCGCACTCGTATATCATTTAATCATCTGGTAAATGGGAAAATTTTGCACTCAAACGAAAATGATTAAGCGGCCAGAAGGGTGAGGGGTGGCACTTATTCTACATCTCATTTGAATGTGTGTTTAATTGGCCTGCTGTGGATTGAATGACTAATGTGGGATCCCATATGCATTCCGGAATGTTTCAATCAAACTTATCAAGCTCAAGTGGCAGGCCACTATACACTTTAGTTCTTTGGGGAGTTTAGCTCAGTTAGCCGATGAGATGAGTGTAGGTATCTTATTGCGGGAGGGAGGGTTGTCGTTTGTCTGTCTCGGTTCTGACAGAACATAGAAATAAAATATGATGCCAAAAAAAGTTTTGTGCTGTCCGAATGATTTAAATTGCACACTCGCATGTCCATCTGGTGAGTATGGTTGGTTAGAGTGTTGATGTGTGCATATCCATTTCAGGAACTTGTTGTTCCACCCAAATAATTAAGTGGACATGACTTTGGGGTAGTACTTCGAATCTGAGCGATCTACCTCGATTATCTGCAGAAATTGTGAAGCTTCCTTTGGCACAGTTGGGTTTGGGTGAATATTTGTTATTGGTCACGGATTTTTTAACCATCCTCGTGGACGTATTTTTGGACTTTTAAAATCATAGTTTCAATGTCAGAGTTTAATATCCATGTACCCTTCAAGACCAGTTATCGGATTCTGGGAAGGAAATGCGCCGGCGACTTATTTCGCTTAGTGTATAGAATAAGGCACAGAGGGCAGGCGTCAACGCGGGTGGCACTATCTTCAATATAGACGATATTGACATTATCATCGGCTGCGATGCATGATTTCGTAAGGCGGTTTAAAAACAAACGAGGTTGGACTCGAAGTAAGACAGGCCAAAAGGTTTAAAAGCCAACAAAAAGGTGTCACTCTCGACAGCAGTAATCTAGATCTATGATGTGGTGCAGAACTACCTAACTGCATCTACATTTGTTCGGTAAAGCTTGGACTAACTTTCTTATGGTTTTACATCACTCACATGTGGTAAGTGATTAAAATAAATTAAATCTATTATTCGACAAAATACTTCGACGGATTTTAAGCTTTTAAGCCCTGCGTGCATTTGGGGAGGAAATTACGTCGGACCGCCAACATTTCGCTACTCAATCTCCGACCTGATCAGACGACAGCGGCGAAAGCCAATGAAGTACCATCAGTATCACGGTTGCCTTTTAGTGACTTTGTCGCTATATCTAGTGGAATTTTCAAAAGTTGAGTGACAAAAATTAATTTTTTGTCACTAACAAATTTTAGTATTCGAGTTTGACACTTGCAAATTGCAATATTCAATTTGATTTTTGCGTGTTGTGTATTGTTTTGTTGTTATTTTTTTATAAGTTATTTAAATATTGCAAGTTTTTGATTTGTTGTTCAAAATAAAAATGTTGTTAAAATTGAATTTTATTTTTTTCATTTGTATGTAGTGAACATTTTTTTTTCTAGTGATTTTTTTATTAAATTTTACCATATCTGGTGGATTTCTAGGTTCGAGATAGTGACTTTTTTTTTAAGTTAACGGCAACCCTGATCAGTATAGTGTAATCGCTGTTAACGAGCACGCGAATTTGTTGTTTATGCAGCCGAATATTTGTAACCGGTGATGCTTTTGTTGCCAACTGTTGTTCTGACCTACTCTTAGTAACAACTGACATTCGTACTGCATTTTCTATTAGGAAATAGGAATATTTCTCATACCTGGTAGTAATTACAATTGGTCAGTAATTGTTTGGAGGTTGGGTTAGCAGAAAGCTTCAAAAAAAGTTGTACCCGAATATAGCAGTCTACCAGTGCTGTTTCTGTTACATTCAAGGGACTAATGTTTTATTGGCCGCATCGCAAGTACACTTATATGTGTAGGAGAAAAAGGAAATTTTATTTTCAGCTTGGGGTGTTTTATAGCAAAAGTCTAGTACCACTGCCTGGATATGTAAAATATGTTTATGAAGTTGGATAGAACTTGAAATTGTTAAAAATGTTGAGCGAAAGTAAATATAAAAATAAAATTTGAATCAACAAGCTGTTAAGCCTCTGACTTTACGTTGCCCCACAGGAAATGGAAATCTCAATCTCAAAGAAAGTATAAAAGAAAGGAGTTTCAGCGTCATGCTCAAACGGTGAATTTTGCTGAATTTTAAGGCGCCTGTAGGATAACTTGTGAATCGGTATAACTCCCTATAGGACGATATTTTATATTTATTTTATATTTACAATCCCATCAAGCTAAAGATGAGTATCATCGTTGAACACATTTTCGATACACGGATCGACCTACACGGAAAAACAATATTTCTAAACCGGAAGTAGAAGTTTCTTAAAACAAGAACATTAAGTGCGGTTATGGTCCAAGCAAACTATTTCTTATTCTTAACACTTTCTGCACATCAAGAGCGAGAAAAAAAGTACCAAAACTAAAAATTTATTTTTGATTAGCTGCGCCCGCAACTTCCTAAGCGGAGTGAAACTGTGTAATTTCCAATAAAGGAAATAAAAACAGTTAAATTCCACTAGGTACATTAAAACAAAGCCATAAACCTTGTCAATGTCAAACAATAAATCAAACAAATCTGTTTACCTAAGACACCAATTTAAGAAATATAAATTCAACAACGTACGTAATACAATTCAACTTCTTGAACTCTTCAAAACAACCACTTAAACAAAAACCTTAAACTAAATTCGTATTTACACCAACAATAAATCAAACAAATTACTGCGCATTTCCTCAGCAAAACATTGTAGATATTGATTATATCCACACTCACCTCGCATACTTCTCTTTCGTTTAACTAAATCGGAGAAAACTTCATGTGTGATGCGAAAACACTTTTTGGTCAAAAACGCTCCCAAAAAATAGTCATGGCAATAAAAGGAATATCTTATGTCCTTCTCAGAATATTAACGGACATTCAAAAAAAAATTCATCGAAATCTGTGCAGTAGTTTTCACGCCAACCGTTAACACATGAAAACGGCTACAGTTTTATTATATGTATAGATAGATTTAAGAAAAGTTTGGGAAATCCCTCCGAAAAAGTCGGGAAATTGGAAAAATCGAAAACTGATTTTTTGTATGGAATTTGTGTGCAATTGTTCCGTATATGCCTTTCGAATAGAAAATTCTTTGTGGTGAACTCGGAAAAAAGCGAATTAAAATTTTTTTTTCGTCGAAATTTTGCATTTTATCGCTTGATTTGACAATTTTGAACGACGTTAAGGTGGAAAATTCGCTGTGAAGCAGTTGACCGAACGATGAAGGATTTACGTGGTGATTCTAGGCGAATTGCTTTGCTGGGGCTATGATATTGGTCTCCGGAGATTTCCTTCAAACGCTTCCCGATGAACTTAATGCATGCCCGACGAGGATGAAGCGACCAACTAACCGCAAAATTTACAGCTGAAGGTGGGATCGACCATAACCATGCGACGATCATCAAGGGCAATATCAAAAGAGAGGAAGACCTTATTCCACGAATTCTGATTATTCCAACTGATCTTCCATTCGAATGCAAGCGGATTCAGCTCCCCGTTAGATTGGATTTTGCGATGACAATCAATAAATCGCAAGGCCAATCGTTGGAAGACTGTGGGATTAATCTCTAATTTCCCTGTTTTCCGCACGGTGTACGTTGCCTGTTCGCGTGTTGGCAAACCGTTTTCGTTGTTTGTTTTTGCGCCGGAAAACAAATCGAAAAACATTGTTTATCATATCGCTCTCTACTGATTTCGATTCCATTCAAATAAATCACATATAAATTTGAACTATCTGTATTTTATTATCTCTCTGGAGTTTATCTGAAGGCGTTAATCTGGGGCGAGACGAAGTTCGCCGGGTCCGCTAGTTTAATATGAAAGGAAACAGATCATCGGACGTCTACTTAGGAATTTTTGTGTATCACTCGTTTTGATATAATAGCTCGTATATTTTTATGTTTTATGCTTATTTCAAGCTTGTTAATGAAAACGGTTACATTTTTAAATATTTTTTTACAAAACAAGTGCAAATTTTACTTCGGTAATTTTTTCCAACTTTTAGGGAACTTGTGTTGATAACAGTCTTTAAAGTTTCTAAGACTGTAAATGTAAACGAATTATGTCCGTGTTTCGATATACCTTCACTTCGTTGTCTCTTATAAGAAGACTGTCGGTCTAATCGAAACGGCGCGAATACTTTCCCCTTCATTGTTTGACCTGTCAGAAATATTCACCTTATTTAAAAGAGTGTGGAAAAGCTATTCAGCCGACTTTGAGCTGGGTTCTTATGGCATCTGAGACGGTGAGTCAATAATCTACCTAAAACGTCTTTTTTTTGTTGCGAATTTTTCCGGCAACTGAGTCATCGTCCTGTTGACAGTGGATATAAAAGAAATTGAGCACAAGCCACTTTATTACACATGACATTTGGCATGTGAATTACAAAGTAACAATTGGAATTTCTTAGACAACATTTCAGTTTTTGCTGCAAAGTAGCTCCACAAATGTACACAACATGACAGCTGAATGTGTGCTATATGGCACGGAACTTTTTTTTCTACTTCTGCACACATTAATAATTGCACGCGAAGAAAAGTCCATGTCATGTGGATTGCTGCGGTCCGTGCACACCGCACACCGCACAGCGGGGTGGCTGGCGACCAATTGCAAAAACTGCTGTAGCCAGTTTTTTTTTTATTCTATTTCCTTGAGTCTGTGGTGATTCACTGTTTGAATTTCAGTTGCTTTCATCAAGCCATATGATGTCAATAGTTGGGTTTTCTTTGACAATTTCAGCGCTGCACCTCCTTTGTCCTGCTTTTTGGCCAAATTTCATCAAAGGCTTTACGAGCTTTTGCCTCCTTGGTCCCATGAATGGGCGGGCGGTTATAAAAATGTAATCAAAGGCAAAATTAACAACCCTGTGGATATATATTCAGTTTAGAGCTCTCCAGCTCCAGCTTTATCCTAGCGCCGTGGAAGTGTTCACCTTTGTCACAGTTGGTTGCGTTGGAAATGTGTTCGCTCCTCGGTTTTGTATTTTTTCGGGCAGCGAACATATGAACTTTTCAGCACCTTCTTTGGACAGAAATTAGTATTCATCGCAGATGTCCGCCTGACGTCAGACTTAATGGGGAGAGAGGTTGTTTGAAGTATATGTCCAGTTGGCGTTGGTCCATTTACACTAGGGCAGCGTTGGCTGTTTCAACTGTGTTCACGGACGTGTTTTTTATGTTCGTCACAGCAGGACTTGTTTTTCTTTCTTTTGAAACACATTTAGTACTTGTGGTGTAATTTGTTCGCTTGTCTTTGTGCAGGATTCGGTGGTGACCAAAATTTTATTTGGGTAATTAAAGTCGGCAATTTTATTGAAGGGAAGTAATGCGAGTAGGTGCCAAAAATGAGGCCGCCGCGAGTGTTAAAAAAAAGGGTGGGGATGGCAATATTTTGGACTGCCAGCCTATCGAACTGGAAGCAGACAGTTCGCCTGAAAAGAAAGATGGAGCAAACTTGGAAGTTAGGATACCGATCTTGGTGTCTATATGCAGAAAGGTTGCTTGGGACCTAGGTGGATCCTCGAGAACCCGAAAGATCGGCAGACGAGATTCAAAAATTACACAAAAGGTTAAAAACGGAAGAAACTTTGCAGCCAAGTGACACTGAACTTCACCAACTAGCGATAGCTGGTGGGAGATATCAAGTTAAGTCACTACAAGCCTGATGAATGGACCTACAAGTAGCATGACAAGTTGCGGAACGAGCAATTTTCTAGCTGTAACAGCTGTTCCAAAAATAATACATGCCCAAACGAATGGTTGTGAGAAGCTAGGCCTATGATCCTTATATGCAGATTCTATGACACCTATCTGTCTAGAGCTTAAAACGAAATGACGAACTACCTTACGAGGGAATGCTTTCTATTAGTAGAGTCCGTATTTTCTTTAAATAGTACTATGCTAATAGGCGACTTCAATGGACGGGCATTAAAATTGAGTTCAAACGTTAGATCTTTATATCACATTTCGGCCATTTCGCAGCTGGAATGGAGATGACATTTTGCGGCTAAATAATCGGCATCATAGCATGCATGTTTAGTAGGTACTGCAAGGAGTAGCTTGCCTCCCGCTGCATCCATAGCGACCACTAGAATATTTTAAAAAGGTAAAGAGTCATGAAACTCTATGTCTACCCGGGATTCAATACTTATTTGAAGCATTACCATTTGGACCAGCTAAGGGCTTCGTTATGGAAAAAGGTCATTTGACACTTCTTTCCGGAGTAAAAAAAAAGTTGTCGAATCATCAAACGCCGACAGTTTGGTATACAATATGAACGAACATTTTGAATATAATGGGTGATTTTTTAAGCGTATTTTTTTTTAAATCTAATAAAACACTCAAATTTTCATCAAATACTCAACATTTTTATTGCAATCGATAAATCGGACGTTGCCATTTACGTTTTAAGGACAACTTCATGTAAATGTTGTCTGCTGCTCCGATTCAAATGTTCCATTCGGAAGGTCCAATTTTGCGTCAGTTTTTCGAGCATTTCGGCCTGTATTCCACGAATTACGCGTGTTTTGTTATCCTGCGAGGCTTCAATCGTTTTCGGCTTATCCACATAGACTAACGACTTTACATAACCCCACAATAAATAATCAAGAGCCTTTAAATCGCATGATTTCGGCGGCCAACTCACCAGGGCCATTTCGAGAGATAAGCTGCTCATTATTTCCACTGTTTCACGAGCTGAGTGGCAGGTGGCACCGTCTTGATGAAAACACATGTCAACCAAGTTCAACTCAGCCAACTGGGGCAAAAAAAAGTTGGCGCAGGGACATAAGTCCCCGGGACATAAGTCCCAATTTTTTCTTTTGGGACTTATGTCCCACTTAAGTGAGACATAAGTCCCAAAATCGATTTGGGACTAATGTCTCACGTAAGTGGGACATAAGTTCCAAATCGATTTTGTCGAAGATGGGACATAAGTCCCAAATTTTCGGAGAGATAATAATATACAGCAAGACATTGTGAATTTCCATCCAACCCATTTTCCGCTATACCTGCAATTGTTCAAAATAATTTTGAAAATTAAACCCACACAATAAGAGATAATACAATAATAATCATTATTTATTATTTCATATAACGAAAACAGAACAAACAAAACATTTCAATATAATCTAACCAAATTCTCAAAAACTAGAATGTTATAAGTTTCTTTTCGAAATTTGATAAAAGAAACTAACGAAATTCATTTGTTTCAGAAAAGAAACTTATAACATTCTAGTTTTTGAGAATTTGAGAAAATAAAAATTAAAAATCGCGCGATTTTTAAATTTTATTTTCTCAAAATCGCGCGATTTTTAATTTTTATTTTCTCAAATTCTCAAAAACTAGAATGTTATAAGTTTCTTTTCGAAATTTGATAAAAGAAACTAACGAAATTCATTTGTTTCAGAAAAGAAACTTATAACATTCTAGTTTTTGAGAATTTGAGAAAATAAAAATTAAAAATCGCGCGATTTTTAAATTTTATTTTCTCAAAATCGCGCGATTTTTAATTTTTATTTTCTCAAATTCTCAAAAACTAGAATGTTATAAGTTTCTTTTCGAAATTTGATAAAAGAAACTAACGAAATTCATTTGTTTCAGAAAAGAAACTTATAACATTCTAGTTTTTGAGAATTTGAGAAAATAAAATTTAAAAATCGCGCGATTTTTTTATTTATTTTTTTATTTTTAATAAAACTAAAAAGTAGATACTTACATGTTCCGCATGGGCTATATACACAATTAATAGTTGCCTGCATCCACAGGATGGAAGAACATTAAATGTGCCATCAATTAAAAAATGTCGTTCTGATTGAGGCAATGTTTCAATTAACTCCACGATTTTAGGTGCCATAAATATGGTGTACCCAAATTGGCTTTCTAAAATCGTGTGCTTATAAAAGGATTTCTGTTTGTCATACCTAGACATGCCATAGTTTGACAAAACATTTTCATTTCCAAATGCTTCCTTTATTTCCAAAAGACTTCTTGGAGGTTTTGGTATAACTTCACTTTTCAATCTATTCATGTGCCGCTTAATAGAAGAATATGGCACTAAGTGGGCTGCATCTGTCATTTTCAAACGTTTTGCGTCGAAAATTTGTTTGGCCGTTGTTTTTCTTTTGTTCGAAACGGAACAATCGCTTTTAACAGAATCCACAAATTTCATTTTGTTCATCATATCCTCCTGGTCGGCGTGTGGATGTATGGCATCGCTTGTTTTTACAATTTCATTTAAAGCACTATCGAACTTAATTCGAGCTTTACACGATTTTATGTAGCATGTATAATGCTTAATTGTATTTTTATACACACTTTTTTGTAAATATAATTGTTTTTCATTTTTAACATATAACACGGAACTATTTTTTCTGAGCCCTGGAATGAACTCAAAATTATTATCAGTATTTACAATCTCAATTTCCATTTTACGACACTAGCTAGCACGATCAAAAACTGGACTAACTAAGATCTCAATTACTGACATGCTTGCATTGTTTTCCGCAAATTGTTAGTAACCGTATTTTTGTTGTAATTGTAAGTAATGCTTACAAAAAAACCAAGACAACAGAGCAAAAAACCGGTTTGACTGGCTATACATTCTTGTTTCGTGCTCTTCATTGAAAATTCTCTAAGTTTAAAAAAAAAAATTATATTTGGTGAGACATAAGTCCCAACTTTTTCTTTTGGGACTTATGTCCCACCTACGTGGGACATAACTCCCAAAATCGATTTGGGACTTATGTCTCACTTAAGTGGGACATAAGTCCCAAAAGAAAAAATTGGGACTTATGTCCCGGGGACTTATGTCCCTGCGCCCATTTTTCACAGAGCACGAATTTGTTTAATAAATTTCAATAATTTCCAATCGTTGCTCGTTTGTAAGTCTTTCCATGATTAAATGGCAGAGTATACCGAAAACTTTTCACTTAGACAGATGATGTTTGGACGCCATTACTACCCAGTGCTGCCAACCTGAAAAACTTAAATCTTAAAAAATCACCCTTTACCAGCAATAGGTAAGTCGTATTCCTTTCACTACAATTTGAATTGAGTCACACCCTGGAAGCCTTAAGAAAATGGAAATGCAAGTCGGTGACAACTGCATCCGAGATCCGCCGATGCTGCCAAAAGACAACAGGGATGAGGTCTTCTTTCCCATACATAGGAGCTAACTGGACTTAACAAGGTTCTATAAAATTTACAAAAAAGAGAAGTTAGGGCCGATTGTATAACCTTTCATTTACTTTTAGTTACCCCTTTAAGTAATGATTACAGTCGGGGGTAGACCACGGATTAAAATAAGGAGACCCTTATTCCAAGTTGGTATACAGTTGGCCGCTTGTGCATGCAACATAATTTGGGATCTTTTTGTGCATTGTCCCATAATATGGACCTTAGTTGGTGAACTATCTATCTCAACTCTTGTATTCAACACTTTTTTTTTAACAAGCTATCGCTGCTGTTTAGCCCGTATATTTCGTCATGTAATCTGGTGTTGTTGACACTTAAAAGATACAGAGTGCATCGAATATAATTCTCTTTTAACAAGGTCCACGCTTGTACTGGTACCGCACGATAAGTAAAGAGTGAGTCTGTGAAACAGGACTTTACTACTTAAATGCCTTCTAATCCCGATGAAATAGAGCTTCGGTAGAGTGATTTTCCACTTTATCTGGATGTCGGTATAATTTTGCTTGTTTTTGCTAGTGGGGCCTATTGCTATACAAGGCCTTTAACTTATTATGCATACATACTTTAAAATTAGATCTGTCCATTGTGCTGCTTTGGTCAAGACGCCGTCACGTTGAAAGTCCTTTTTTGAAGACAACATGATGGATGAACGTAACAAAGCCCTCCCAAGTTCCTGTTATCGAACAGTTATGGCTCCCAACTGAGACAAAATTGGCTTTATCCTAGCAGTTATATGAGAAATAATTTTGCCTAAAAACTTCACATTCGCTTTTTGTATAAAATATCATGCATGGTATTTTAGGGGGCTCCTATCGTATACGTTAAGGCTCATCTACAGATGACAATTTCCTAACTCTATAAATGAAGCTTTGTCAAGGCTTAGGGTTCTAGAGAACCACGTTTGTCTTTTGTCCGCTTTCCGATACCCAAAAACCGTAAAACCTCTTAGAGTCCAACGGTAAAACGCTTTTTGTTGGGCTGTTTATTGTCAATCTTAGCTTGCTACCGTAGCTAATTTTAAGGTTGATAAAGAGGCGTGTATTTATCGATCTACAGATTTTAGGTTGGATTATCTAAACTCAAATCTCCAAGGGTGTTGTTGAACTTAAGTTTGAATATCGTCGAATTTTGTCCATCATCATAGTCCACTTCAAACGGACTTTTGAAGATGGGTTCATGCAAAATAGGTGGCCCGTAAATACTATCGACTGCCATGTTCACAGTAAATATTTATATATATCTGCTAAGTGTATATTTGAGAGCTGACATGACCACTAGAGTAAAAATATAAATAAATATAAATAGTTGGCGCAAAAGGTCCGCAGTGACCATACTCACAACCATTCGTTTTGTGTGAGTTTTTCATTCTTGGGTCGATCTACAATTTCATGCCGAATCCAAACGGCCAATTGAGAAGATCTTTCATGAAGCTATACTCATATTTCATATTTATTTATTACAAGGAATGGTTTCACAGTAAGATTGCATTTTATAAGTTGTGAAGGCTTTACAAAGATTTATGGTTCAAAAGCGAATTTAACATTATGAATTGGTGAGGACTAATTACATGTAATTTAGTTGAAAACGTACACAAGTAAAACGAATTAATAACAATGGGCCTCGGCAATAAACGTTTTTAGTTTAAACTCTTAATTTTAGTATTATTTCACACTAGCTATATTTTCCAAACGAATTTTGCAATTGTGAGCTTCCGTGAATTTAAAGAAGAGTTTAAGATTCGTTATTTGTACGGCGCAATAACAACAAGGTTGTCGAAGCTAAGGCCTTTTATTTAAAGAGAGTAACTCGATAGTGGTCGAAATACCGTTTTCTAAAAATGTAGGTATCTTGCTAGATTGTTTTAAATGACATTCAATTGACACATAGTGTTGTAGTCAACAACGCAGAAAGCCTCGCAACTATATAGCAATATGGTTAATAAAAGCGACTTAACAAGTAACATCTTAGTTGTGGCCGGTAAAGAATTTTGTGAGGCCCATAGCAATCTGAGACCATTATATACTTTTCCGATTGTGGTTGCTACGTGATCTGTCCAGGTAAGAGTGTCATTAAAGACTATTCCCAAATTTTGAGCCTTCGTGACGTATTCTATGGATGACTTGCCTAATTTCATTGGCGGAAATGGGGAGGTATCTAAAGACTGCTTATAAATACGGAGTGTCTTAGACTTCTCTGGATTCAGTGATAAGTTCTGTTTAAGGGCCCACTGTTGTAGGATATCTAGATCTTCGTTTATCATATCAATAGCCAGCGGACAGCACAAGTATAATTGGACGTCATCAGACATCAGCAAATACAAGGTGGGCCAAAAGCTGTTATCCGATGTGGTTTGTCTTCAATTTTTTTTTATAAATGAAAAACTTCGATTCTGTTTTCTGATTATGTTTATATGAACCTTTAGAATTTTATTGGTCAAGTCGAGAAGATGATATCGGCCAAATGGGCGCCGTCAAAATTGATTGCCTCGTTTTATGGCATTTTTCATCACTTCGGCGAGAACTTCGGGCGACAGATTTTCGCACTCGTGTCGAATGTTGTCCTTGAGGGCTTCTAGGGTCTCGGGCTTGTTCGCGTTAACAAGGGACTTCAAAAAACCCCAAAAAAAAAGTCTGCAACGGTTCAATCGGGCGATCTTGCGGGAAACTAGAGATGAGGCGACCTGGGAACACCGCCTTCAGAATATCGGTTGTGGCTCGCGCAGTGTGTGCCGTAACTCCGTCCTGTTGGAACCACATGTCTTCCAGTTCTAATTCGTCGAATTGCGGCAGAAAAAACTCAGTTAACATGGCCATATAGTACGCACCGTCCACTGTTGTCGTTTGACTAGCGGCGTTCTCGAAAAAAAAATAGCCCGATGACTCCTCCAGCGTGAACGCACCATGCAGTAACTTTGAGCGGGTATAATGGCTCCTCGTACATTACTCGTGGATTTTCGGTGCCCCAGAAGCGATAGTATTGCTTGTTCACGTACCCACTGAGTTGGAAATGAGCCTCATCGCTCATTATGATTTTGGTCGAAAAATCGTCCATTTCGTCCTCGAGATTGAGGATGGCTTGCGCGTAGGTTACACGCGTTTGGCGGTCGACAGGCAGTAGCTGATGCGCGGACTGAACTTTGTACGGGAACATGCGCAAGTCTTTGACCAAAATTCGGCTTAGGGACGGCCGGCTGATGGCTAATTGCGAGTCACGGTGTCTGGTCGATGTTTCCGGCGACTGCTCGACATCCTCGTCAACAGCGACGATATGCTCGACACAACGGTCGCTCCGGGGCCGGCCACTCTTGGCAACGTCTCGTATGGTCCCATACGGACGGCCGTAGAATCGGCGACGGAATTCGCGCTGCGCCAACACTACAGACGAATTGTTACGCAAAAAATAGACACGATTATTCCGCGTTCTTGGGGAGTGTATCGCTCCATGGCATGTTCACTTGTATTCCACATCTGTCTAGTCCACAAATGTCAAAACAGATTTGACATTGGCAGCCATTTGCAAAAATAAGAGCATCTTCGAATAGGGTGATCTCTTTTGGCCCACCTTGTATATGGGCAGTACTATGCTAAACAAGTTCTGGGTGTTCGTTAACATAAAGTGAAAATAATATTGGACCGAGAATCGAACCCTGCGGGACTCCGGCGGAAACTTCAAGAAACGAAGACTTTTTGACGGCCCGTTAGGTATGAATGAATCAACGTTGCCAGTTTGGCGGGATGTTCCGATTTTCAGCACAAAATTAAATGTCCCGCGGGGGACACTCTCAGTCCAGCTTTCAATACATTTGTCATTTTCAAACTTCATTCAATACATCGCCCACCACAATGGCAAATAACAAGAAAACCAAAAAAATATCAAGAAACTTCAAAAATTGTTTAAACGGGTCAATCTTCTCGGAACACAAATAAACAATGAAGATAATGACTATGTATCTATTCAGTTGACGCAAAAAAAAGAAACTGAATTTTTCTGTATGATATTCTTTGCAAGAGGGCCAGAGAATAAAAATAACGGAGCTTATTGAATTATTCTTCCCAATTTCTTTCGGCAACATCATAGACAAACAGTTAGCAGCTTGAAATGATAGATTCATGTTCATTATGTGAAAATAATGACCCACATTGATTTGGAAAAGCGTGTACCTATTCAGTCGGAACAGAGTGTATATAGGTACTTTATGAGGCCTCCGGTGACTCCTTGTTGGCGTTACAAATGTAATGACAAAGTGAATATACCTTCCTGTATAGGGTATAATAAAGAGATAAGTAATTAAAAACTAGTGCTACTTAAGTGTCCCGCTTTCGGTGTAAGAATCCCGCTTTTTACACAAAAAGCTTAAAAATCCCGCTTCGCCTAAAAAGAAATCTGGCAACGCTGGTATGAATGCAAGAGTTTGACTGCCAGAGCCGAAAATCAAATTTTATGCCGCTACTTCGTACAGAGGACGTTATAAAGAGTGCAGTTTGTAAAAGTCTGCCACAACCTCTTTACAGTGTGGTAAATAAATAAGTCTCTGTCTTTGGAACTTACAACTTGCGATGTGATGATGTAGCGGCCGTTACTTGACAAGTTCGTGATATACCGTCACATAAACCCTTCGACTGTATGGAATGCAATGTGAAAGTTCCAAATACCATACTCAATCAAACACAAATCCCTCCTTTGATTGCAACGTAATGCGATAGTCTAACACAAGACTTAATGTCAATCTAGTGTCATGCAACTGCACGTGCGGTACAGCGTTATCTGCAAAGTTTATCAGACAATTTTCCATGCACAACAACCGACACATGATTCGCCCGCAAGAATGATATCCAATTAAACATGAAAATTTTAGAATTATGACTAGGTAGGTAAGCGACATTATGACACGCAGACCCAGTCACCGTTCGTGTCCGTGTCCATGTCCCAGGTGGAGTCCCTGTCCACATACACGAGCACCTATGCCATTTGCCATTGTTAGGCCACGAAATATTACACTTTTACGAATTTATGCCAAAAAGACCGTTGTTCCGGTGTCCGATTGTGTCCGCCCTGTGCGAATTCGGAGATCATAAAGACTGGTTAACATGACTATCGCTATGCCATAAACACTCACACTATCTGCGCCGTTGCCGTTGCCGGACCGAAGAGCGAACACAAACGACACATAACGACGACGCAACGACAGCGTCGACATTTAAGCGACACAATAAAAATAATAATTATCGCGCGTCGCGTTTACGACTATTGTGCGGCCGAGGTCCGACTTTTTTCTGTCCGCACAACAGAGCGGTGGGGTCGCGTGGGCTGATCACTGCGCGACGCTTTTGTCACCGCGTGACTTACCTCCGCACAGACCGAACGTCGGGCATAACTCTGACGAGCGCGGACTATTGGCTTTTGAGGCACTGTGTCGTCGCCCTTTCTCACAACCATGGTGGACCACAAAAGAGCAGACATCTATGGCCGTCATTACCACTCATGTCGCAGCATTATGTTTCCTAATTGTCTCGTTACATGTTCCCATAGGCGGAGGGAGTTTGTTTATGAAGGTGACAAAGTCGATAGAATTTCGGCTCCAAGTTGCAGTTGGCGGGCATGGGCGTAAGTCGTTACCCTCAACGTTGCCGCACACACTCTGCCCCCTGCCCGGGAATATAAAAGTGAATGTTTTGACATTTCGTGTGCCGTTTGGCTAAATGATTTACGATTGGCTGTGTGCGACAGTACTTAGTCTTAATAACGCTGCTGCTAGGTGGCACTGGCAGCCACGTTGTTGAGCAGATAAATGCGTGAAACAATTCCGTTTGGCGAAAATGTGCAGGTGCCTGAGAGCTGGGTTATCCCGCAGATTTATTGCAGCTAATGAGGTGTAACGGTTGCACAGATGTGTTGGCATCATCGCGGATCGTGTCTTGGATATTAGTTTGATGGTAGAGAGGGAGTTGGTGTTGCATTTTAATGTGGAATTGTTATAAGTAGTCAATGGGAAATTAAAAAATTTGCCGAGAAAGGGTATATATCTCGAACGGTATGCAGTTCGTGTCGGTGGGAAATGTGCAGGTGCTGTACGGTAAAGAGCTGCGTTTCTTAAAACAACTGTAAGTTTGCCTTGGGTCTTCTACCGTATTCATACAAAAGTTAATGCGGTAGGAAATTGTTTAGCTGGCTTGTTTGTTTGGCTTAGTTCTGATTGAATATCAATTTTTTTAACCGGTCGAGGTATACAAGAAAGACAAGATTTTCAAATAAAGGCCTCCCTGAGAGAAAGCCCTAAGAGTACCATCAGGTGTTGGTGTGACTCCAGCAGGGGTGTAGGGGAGAGCGGGCCTATAAGTAACGTTTTCGACTGTTTGATCCTGCTTCTCGCAAATGATTGAGCCAAACGTATTTTAATATAAACAGGATTATTTAAGCTTCAAAACCCACAAAAAAAGTTGTATAAAGTCAGCGCAGAAGATGCCAAAATATTTTTTTTTTTTTTAAGTTTCTACTGGTAAGTTGTAACAATGATTAAAAAAATCTTGTGTCATATATTTTAAAGAATATTTATTACAAAAATCGAATAAAAAAAAAACAAAATCACAATTCACTTACGGCCATATTATTCACTCCGGGTGTAACTCAGGTTTAAGTTAATTTTACACCCGATCATTAATCCGCAATTTTTAAACCCGATAATTTAAACCTATGTCCATATTATTCACTGTAAAACACGCATTTAACCCGCTGGATTAAAAATGGATTTAAATGCGGATTTAAAACACTTTAAACCGTTTTTAATCCGCTTTAAACCCACGTAATGTCAAATTTCAGAAATAATGACATTATTTTTTTTTGTTTGTCACTTGGAAATTGATTTCATTTGTTTTGGGCCTTGTTATATTTTAAAGTGCATTAATTATGCCGAAATTTCTATCGAATCATCGAATGTAGCCTCCAAAATGACTCTTTTCAAGCACGAAATATTCTCGAAAATATACCACATCGTAATCGTCGACGCAAGCCCACTTGTGCAATCGACGACAAGGGCGACGTTAATTTACCATCAGCTGCTGTTTCATCAGCTCTTTGATAAATTCGTCTTCTGACGACGAAGACATCAATATTAATTTCGTCCATTTCACGAATGAAGTCCTTTTTAAGTTTCTTGCCATTTTTTTTTTCTATTCCCCTTTTCTACTTTTCTTATTTCTTGCGAGCGAAGAAATGTTAATATTATGAAATTGAGTTTTAACCAGAGTTAAAGTACTTAAACCTGTCTCCGGATTGCGTTTAAATCCAATCGCTGTCAAGTTTAATAAACTGGGTTTATGTCCGGGTTTAAGGAGTGAAAATTATGGACTTGGGTTTAGTTTTTGGGTTAAACTTACTAAAACCCAGGTGTAACCTTTAACCTGGATTAAAGGGAGTGAATAATATGGACTTCTTTTCCTTCACCTGTTTTTTGATTTGGTTTTGGCGACCTTTTTGCTGGCTACGTTTTTAATTCGTTCCTCAAAAAACAATCGTTTTTCTACAATATTGGGTTTAAAAATTGATTATTCTTACTCACTACTAAACCGTTTCCTTTTTTGGATCTGCCATTGAGTAAGTCCTTACGTCGCATGTGACAAGGATGCATTCTGTACTCCATGTGACAACTGGCTCCGCTATAAAATTTAAAATAAAGAGCACTATAAAATAAAAACAGCTACAAAAAACACAAAAAATAAAAAAATTACGGCTCCAACTGACGATAAATACAAAACTTAAGAAGGCACGTCATATGCCTTGGAGATGACCAACATTTTTCTCTTTCTCAAAATTGTTTAAATGCTTCAACTTTCCTGTTACTTTTGACCCCATCTTCCGCTATTACAGGAGAAGCTCAAGCTTTATAAAATGTGATAAAAGGGTATACGGCATCTGCGTCCAAGTTAGCCTCAGGTAAACCAATCGAGCAACCCAAGATCCTTGCTAGAACCCGGGCCAGTGGTGGAACACATTGGAAGTTCTTGAAAAATAAAGATTGCCTTCTGCTCTGTGGCACTTTAGACAAAGTTTAAAAGTCTCAATTTTCACTATACCCAATTGCAATTAACTCCGTCAAAGATAACCCACCACACATGCGCTATCGCACGATTATTCTGTCTTAAAACCTTTTGTTGGGTAATCGTCAGTTAAAATTAATTTATTAGAGATCTTTCCTGGACGGAACATTGGGAACACTTCTTAATAGATTAACAACGTCGACATCTTAGAAGTCAGAATCAGAAACCAAGCGAAGGGTTACACCTAGCAGTCGCTGTTACTTTAGCTTGCTATTGTAGTAGGGCTCCATCAAGAATCACTAAAAGTTCGTTAAGTAATACCTTTACATGCCAAACCTGCAGGAAGTTGAGGGAAAGAAGCTTAAGATATTGTTCTTCAAATTCCCATTGATCCTATTTTCCTTGACGGTGTTTAGGAAAGGCGAATTCTACTTTAAAGGGACGTTGACCTGATTAGAACGTGCTTCATCAGTCATTCGAAAGGGCTAGGACACTTAAAGCAAAAGGCTACTTACGCTCTGGTCGTAAAAAGTTGCGATTATAGCCGTTCACGAGTGCTAAAACCCTTACGAAGTAATTTGTGCTTTTACGGGGATATAATGGCGCAGTGGCTTAGTGGTTAGTGTGTTGGACTACTAAGCGAGGGGTCCCAGGTTTCGAATCCCGAGAAAAACCCAAATTCCAACTTAAGGTTTTTTTCGCTGCGCCACCTCTCGCGAACGTCTGACACACATCCGAGAGTATAACTGTCATGAAAGAGCTTCTCAATTGGCCGTTTGGACTCGGCATAAAATTGTAGATCCCTTCCATTCGTCCCAAAAATAAAAAACTCACACAAGACGAATGGTTGTGAGAAGCTAGGCTTGGGTCCATACGGACCTGTTGCGCCAATTATTATATTTATAATGGGAGACCGAAGACTAGCAAACTACCACTGAGCTACCGCGCCCAAATGGTGCAAGAAATAGACCTTTCTCTGTAAATATATGTATTTGGTTCTGTGTGGTCGTCATTGGTAGAACTTTTCATAAAGCTTCTGAGTTGGCACGTCGTTTGTGCCATCAAAACGCCAAGCTTGGCCAGTAAAAAAGCTGAACTTGAGTCGGTGCTCTAAAACCAAATATCAGATAATAGTTTCCTTTACTTTTTTTATTTTACCCAAGTGATCTATATGGATCACTGATTTCCATGGTTTACACCAACAGTTGGATGTCGTACTATTGTTGTAAACTGAAGAGATTATGTGAACACAATAAAAAAGGGCCTGTTGAAGATGGAGACATTTATCCAAGTCGAAAAGGGAACGATCTTCTTACCCTTTCATCAGCAGCTACCAGAGACCTTCAAAACACCAACGGCCTTGGTCACCCAAACTTAGGTGTTGGGTATGATTGTGAAATTCAAAGCAGGGGTTTATTTACCGTCTAAAGGGATGCATATGTTTTTAGGTAATTTTCGCCCTGTATCTGTGCCGAAACCTCCATATAAACCAAAAACAGTACCTGTCAATATGCCATAAAGTTCTTCCTACTGAACATGCCGATCGTCCAAATAAACCTTGGAATGTGAACAGTTTTTTACATATTTGATTGGATACATGCAGTTCAGTTAGCATTCCATTGGGTTCGATGGAATTGCATCTTTAAAAAGGCTTGCAGACAGAAAACGCCTGTGAGATGAAAAAATGGACCTCACAGTCTTGAAGTGTATAACTTCATCATCACTCCAACAGAAGTGAACCCGACATACCTTCTCGTAACAGAAACAAAACAAAAGCCACAGGGTGAACTGTTCAACGATCCCATTCCCTGCTAAAAGGTCATCTACATTCCGATCCTTTCCGATTGCACTCCTGCGTCGCATACTCGTATAGCAACGTTCCCATTGCACAGAAATCCCGACCAACATCCATAAACAAGACGAAACAATTGCACAAAAAACCATCGTCTAATTAACACAAACAGACGTCAACGGCAAGCTTACATGTCACAGTCCAAATGCGGCTACTAAAGGTGCCATAAATACCAGCAATAGGAATCAATTACAGTGATTTAGTGAAACACTTAACCGGCCGGCCGCCGCGCTCTCCCCAGCATCACGCTTTACAGCCACCCATCACATGTGACACGACACATGGACCCCGAACAAAAAGCCTTCTCCAAAGGCCGAATCACCATAAAAACCTAGCGGGATCGCTTTGTCTTTTGCCCATACAAACAAGCCAAAGGAGACACATCCGTCACCTGAGCGCATAAAAACCGTCGATCGATCACACAACGCTGAAGCTATTCGGCTCGGCCACATTGATTGGCCTTAATGAACCGCAAACATGCAGGTTATTTCCATTTATAGGTGGCACCGAGTACCAAGGAGTCGCAACAAGCCACCAGCAGCACCAACAAAAGGCCCGCTTATATGCTTACCCATCAGGCAACGACTGCAGCAGCTATAGGTTGAGTTGAGTATTGTTTGTCAACTGATCCGAGTGATTGATTGATTTTCGTATTCATAGGGTGCTCCGCTTGTGTCAGGCGTCCTTCCTCGTCCCGGCGCGCGTCGACCAAGATGCATAAAGTTGGCGGTGGGGCTTTCCCGCTGACAGGTGACAAGGTGCCCTCGCTCGACATACGTACTGTTGGCGCCACATTGTCAAATAATTGTCGATCCATAAATTCAATTACCCCTCGGGTGGATGGGCACACCGTATACGAGTATATATCGGCTCCGTTAGCTTGGCACATTTATTAACTACGCGAAAAATGCCGATGAAAGGGTCTTTGCGCCGCGTCCTTGGGAAGGGTGGAACAAAAACCACGGATGAGCGAGGAAAAAATTGAAATTTATTGCATCCTTGTGTATGCGCCGGGAACAATTGCTTTCGGGGTGGTTGGCTGGCTGGCGGGTGGCATCGGCTCTGGCACCCTCGAGCCCAAACTAAAAACTATTAAGAAAAATCTTGACAGAAGGAAGCCATTCGCTCTCATAAAGGAAGTCATAATTTTCCGGCTCCAAGGATAACGCACATTAAGCACAGAAATAGTGGAATGTCTGGCTGTCTGTCTTGCTCTTTGTGTCCCATATGACACCGAACGGATACCGAAAGGAAAATATTTTCCTTGTTTGTTTGCGTTGTTTGATGGTGTTGTTGTCCACCCTCTCGGCGGAGCAGCACGACGAACAGAGAGTCGCCTTGGAACGCATGTTAGACACATAGTAATATGCCAACGCCACCCCCGTCCCACTTGAGGATGTTTGAAGTGATTTACGATTGACAAACAGACAATTGGACAAACAGCCATCAGACAGACTGAGGGAGAGAAGAACAAATTTTCTATTTTTATTAACTGTACACGTCTGGTTTCCGATCACGCAAGGGTTGAGTTGCCAATTGATTCCTGCCTCCTGCGTGCGTGCGAGAGATTTATTCGCCGAGCACTATTTGCATGACATGGGTGCGTCCCGGCGGAGGATATTTTAACTCTAAGTGGTCATTGAAGGTTGGTCGTCTGATTGCGCGCCGGACAGTTTGCGTGGGAGTAAAGGGTTCGCTGTTGGTTTGAGTTGCGTTTGGTGTTTAATAAAAACAGGATAACAATTGATTGGACGGGCATACGTATATGCGAGGGATTAATGGGCTGATGGATGGATGGATGGATCATGTGGATGTCTGAAGTGGATGGCTGTAAGAGTTTGGATATTTTGTTTGCGCTAGTGATACTTTTGCTGTCCACTTGTGTGGGTTAAGTGCGTCTAGACGTGCGTCGGCCGTGCGGCTCTTTGAGTGGGGGTTGCCTGTCCAAGCGCGTTGGTGATTTATTTGCCAGCGATATTGGCTTCGGTGTAAATTGGCTGCATTTTTAGTTTGTTGATTAACTCGCCGCTGCAAGTAGGGTGGGTGGAAAGGAATTATCTGCTAAAAGGATTATTGGCTGCTGGGAAAACCCACTTTTGTTGGTAGGCCTTTAGAGACCCAAAAATTGACTCCCATTTGCGGAATTAATCACCAACAAGCAAGCCAGCAGTAAAAGTAACTGCGCTTGATTTAACACAAGACTTATAAAAGTCAAAATCCAGTTGCGCACTCTTAGTTAATGAAAGTAGTTTTATAATGAGACCCTATGGATGAGAATCGACGACTATGCGGGCGAAAGCGATGGTGAGCATTCGTTTCATGTGGATAAACCTTCTCAAATTCTAAGTATGCCGAGTTCGCTGCACATTTCGTCCGTGAATCGTCTCCTCGTTAGCCCGTCACCGGGACCGAATATTTACAAGTGTAAACTCTTTTATTCTTTTAATGGCGGAACAAACCTCGTGTCCGTCCGTCTTTATTTCTTTTTCTCTTAAAAGTGAAGTTAGCCACGGCTACTTCGTTTTTTCCTCATCACTTAAAACTAGAGAGAACAACTAGGTGGCGCACCTCGAGCTACAGATATTGGGTGCGTTCACCCAGTGTCGGGGATTGTGGTTACATTATATTCTTATACAAGCAAAAACTTTACTTTCGAAAAGGCGACCTTTATCCTTATCAGTCTTTGAAAGAGCCTTTTCTTTTTACATTCATAGAACGGTAGGCTTTATTAAAGACCCAAATATTTTTTGAGTGGTGATTGCAAAGGGTTAATCTTTATTTGAGGTCTGAGGTCTCGTTTGACAAGATGCCGTTTTTGACCTGATAGCAGAACACTATAACCCTCTGTCATTTTTTTTGTAAAGATTTCGGGTGTCCCTTCTTGTTGTTTTTATGGTTTTACCCTCGATAGCCGCTTTTGTTTCTGTACTCGAAAACGTTTGTCGGTTTGTCAAGTCAAGGAGAACAGACTTCTGAAAGATTGAAACTCATATAGCACGGGAGCGCCGCCTTAGATTAGATTAGATAAGATTATGAATCGGGAGAGCCTTCAAGGGGCTCTGGCACTGCGGCTTCTTGTGCCTTTCCTGGTCAATTCCTAGAGCCATCTTTTTACTCCAGAGGTAGTCAGTAAGACGAGAATCTTCTCTTGGTATGTCAGCAAGGGCTGCTGGATTGACAATTTCATCGCCAAGGATATTGTTTGTGAAGAGAGGATTCGTCACTGTCAAGACAGAGTCTGCAAATGGGATCCGGTGACACATCCATGCGGTGGAGATGTTTTTGCATGAGTCCATGTCCTCTGATTATTCCTGTTAGGATTCTCAGGCTATTCCTGTTCAGATTAATCAGGAAGAGTGATTTTCTAGAGCAGAATTTGGGGAAAAATTGTCTGGTGAAGTTTTTCCCAGCTGTACTGTGCCAGATCTCGTTAGATTTGGGGTATTATTTTATTGAAAAAGGGATCCTTTTTTTTAAGTTAGGCATTTTTCGTTAAAAGTGGTTGGCAACGCTGCCGCAAGCTCAGAAAACTTAAGAGAATTTGTCTACTACAAGCTGTTATCCCTGTTAATGTGGGATGGGAAGTTAAAAGTTATTTAAGAGAGAATTTTATTTTCAAAATTTGCTGGGGCAATCGGGTTGGTGGTTGGTGCGAGGGAGCTGATGGCATAAACTAAGTATTATTATTAATATTATAAGTATTATTATTAGTATTATTATTAATACTTAGTTTATGACTTGCAACAGAAACTATTCAAAAGACGAACAACACGCGTAAACAAAGAGCAAAGGCCTACTATGCATCAGAAAATGAATCTATAACAAATTCACAATTGTGTGATGCGGGTGTAAATAATTTCAGTTGAATTTGCAGAGAGAATTCGAAAACACACAGTCGTTAGTCCGGGGAGGGAAAGGGAATATACTTAGTCCCATCTTACTTACGGAGTCCTCAAAAACTTGTTCCTTCGATTCACCTCAAGACTCGCACTTTTCTACAACCAAATCCGAAAGGCGTTTTCATATTGATAGTCAAATTGTGTGAATGATATCCCCTCGCCAGCAGCAATCACACCTGCTGCCTGCATACGTATCACATGCAACACACGTAGCTAGACTTCTCCCAGCCCATTTAAGTCCACATTCTCCACCATGCCGCCGGCCGGCAAGTCATTTAGCTTGATAAATTATTGAGCCGACTAATTCCACTCAAAGTCGAACTGTCACTTCGATAAATGTCCGCCATTAATATGCGCCGCGGAGACCCTATACCCAGCTCCATCGTTGTCGCCGCCGAGATAACCACTCACCGCTAATTGAATGGGCGAAAACAACCGAAAACCCCATTATCTCGAAATGTCAACTGCAATAAACAATCGTCTCCCGCGCACACACCGCGAAAACAAATTATACCTCTGCAACCAGCGGTGGTAGGGTTTTGTTCGATTTGTGAAATTTGCGCGAGCGCACACACTCTTAGCAAGGACTGACATGACCAACATTGCGATTGCATTATGAGCAAGGCGGCGCGCTCCGGGAACCCCCATGGGCATGTGTGTCCGATTCAAACTCCATTGCACAGATCAAAAATCTGTCAGATCGGATCCCTGGCTTAGAATTTTTGCATCTTGTAACCTACACAAAAACTGTCCACGTATGAATGCGGCGCTGGGTTGGGTTGTGTTATGCTTGTGCTATGATTTATGGTGGTGCAATTGCAGAAACCTCACCCTCACCACTTCCACATGGCGGGGACTGATCGCCATCGCGACACGGGGTGTCTATTTAACGATAGAGTGAGACGGCGCAAACGTGGCATATAAAATAATCTCGGTAATTTCCAACTGAGACGCTATCGCAGCCAAATAAAACGTCCGCAAATCGCTGTCTGCCATAAATGTCATCCTTTCGGATTGGGCCAACGTAAATAGTGAAATATGTGAATTGGATTTGTGAACCATGGGCAGCGGGAGGGGGGTGCATTATTTAAAGCTTGAATGGTAATTATTCCGCGACCCCGCTGTGGGAAAATAATTTACCCAGGCGGACAGAGCCGGTCAGACACGGCGGCGTATATATAGAGCCGACAGAAACTTACCGCATGCCAGGAACAGACAAACCGAATTTGAATATCTTATTGCAGTCAATTGTGCATATTGGCAGCACAGAGGCCGGGCCGATGCAATGCAAATTGCTATCGCTGTATTGATCTGTCAGTTGGTTGTGTGCCAGTTGAGGTGCAGGATTCATTGTCAAAGACAATGGTTGCAGTCACATGATTATTCTCACGTTCCAATTCATTAGATGCGAACGTATAGCTTACAGGTGGTGAACATGATGTTAAGTAGAGTCAAAGGTCATAAAATTTTGTTGGCCCAATGGAAAACGAATCAAAGTATCTGGACTCTGGACCTGGAGTGATGCATGAGAATATAAAAGCAGGGTCTATGAGCCGGTAAAAGTTTAAGTTCGGTTTTCCAAGAGGTTTTACTAAAAAGAAAAAGTACAGCATGGATTAGGACTATCAAGCCTTACGTCTTTCAAAGCTGTTCGCGATGAATATTGATACAAATTGAAAGCCTATTTTGGTAGTTAAGAGAAAAAATAACTTTTGGACCATTTATGCTGTCACATTTGTGGATTTCAAAACAAATCCAACGTCTTGAAATGCTAATCGCTCTGAAAACTATAAACAAGTCTTAATTATTCGTGTAGCTGTTCAAGGGCTGGTGATATTTACATTGTCAATAGGCGTCTGTTGTTGACAGCTGCACAATGGAATGGAAGGAGATAAGAAAAACCATCTTAGGTTTGGTGATGGACTGTCGCATTAACATCTGTCAGAGTTGATCGCTGTGGAAACTTAAAAGGGTTGAAATCGTAGGCTGTCGCTATTAAAATGTCAATATTATATTTATTGGCTATTGACAGCTTAACCACATCAGCACGAAGAGTAAGAAAAAGTTTTGCCTCGAGTAAGACTATCGAATTTAATGTCTTTCAAATCCGATCGCTGTGAAAATTTACACTAATTGAAACTCGTTTAGCTATATCTAGGCTGATGGTAGTTGCCTGTCAAAAGGGTGCTGAGAGGATCATGTCTTTGTACCATATCCCCGTGAGAAGAAAAAAAAATGCTGCTGATGTGGATTGCGAAACAAATCCAACATCTTAAAAAGCTAATCACTCTGAAAACCAAAACAATTTAAAATTATTCGATTAGCTATGTCAAGGCTCATGGTATTTAAATGTCAATAAAGCGTTTAGAGGATTTTGACAGCTGCACCATTTCAGGATAAAAATATAAAAAAAAACAGGACTATCCAACGTCTTTTAAAGCTGGGCGTTAAGGAAACTCTAAACAGTTAAAATTGGTTAAGCTATTTATTCGCCGTAAATTTTGGGAAAAAATGTTATAATGGACTAACTGTAGTACTTAGAGGCTGCAAACATCTATTTTAATCAAAAAAAGAATTCAATTACGACTTTTCATCAAAAAGTGAACCGGACTTCACGGAGAACTGGGCAACTATTCAGGAGTTACTCGCTGGTAAAAGAGTACTGGACTGGAAGACAATTTATAGACTTTATACAAAATGGGCAACTATTCTTAGGCATTAAACACAGGAGTACACGTGATGCGTGGCAATTTCTATTAAACAGTGTTGGCTGAACAATAGCCGATGGGGTTCCACAAGGGTCCGTATTAGGACTGTTTCTTTGGACCCTGAAGCTCATTGAGTTTTTCTAAGACTTTTCATTTAAATATCATGAAAAATAAACGGGTTTGAGGACTACATGCCTATTCATATAACCATGGAGGCTGTTGAAAGCTTTCAAGACCCGCTGACGTACATCAAAGGCCTACAACTTGTGAAGGAAACATCAGGAGTAGAATCGACGTAATGAGAACTCTTGCAGCAACCTTTGGTGAATATGCAGTCGTTTTTAAACGTTTTGCACGGAATATTAGGTACCTACGCAGGTGGCAAGAAAGCAAAGCCAACTGCTGTTCAAAACAACGAAAATGCCAAACATCGACCCAATTATAGTAATACGTTGCTACTTGCAAAAGTCTCTCGTTGTCTCCTAGCTAAATAAATGTTAAAAGACCCAAATAATAGTTTTTCCTCGTGGGATCAAAATCATGGCGAAGTGAAACGGGGGCAACTTATCTCTTAAGTTTTCTGCGAGTAAGTCGCTCGTTCCGAACAAAGTTCTACTAAGCAGCTTCTGTACTTGGGCATGGTTCCAATTGATTTTTCTTTCAAGAACAGTATTGTACCCGATGAATAGTAGTTGTATAGAAGCTTCATAGCTAACAAGGCTCTCGAAATTAATGGCAACGAGCGCCTAGGTCCTCACGAAGAAAAGACCTGCGGTTCAATAAATAAAATAAAAAATAAATAATTGGCACAACAGGTCCGTAGGGACCCTAGGCCTAGCTTCTCACAACCATTCGTCTTGTGTGAGTTTTTATTTTTTTGGGACGAATGGAAGGGATCTACAATTGTATGCCGAGTCCAAACGGCCAATTGAGAAGCTCTTTCATGACAGTTATACTCTCGGATGTTTGTCAGACGTTCGCGAGAGGTGGCGCAGTGAAAAAACCTTAAGTTGGAATTTGGGTTTTTCTCGGGATTCGAACCGGGGACCCCTCGCTTAGTAGTCCAACACACTAACCACTAAGCCACTGCGCCGACCTGCGGTTCAATGCCCCCAAGAAAAAACCCCTTTAAATTTTAGTGGCGCACAGTTCTGATGCTACTTGTGTCCCTTTATGGTCAGTGGCAGTGAATATTTTCGTTCCCGTCTAAGGCTCAAAATCACGTCGTGAGGCAAATACTGGGAACAAATAATGAATGCAACTGGTATCTTTCGAAACTGAATGCCCACTGCCCACCTCTTTTTGTGCGTCTAAATAGCAAAAACAGCAAAACTGCACGTCAAAATTTTAAAACTAGAAATTCCCAATGCAACTGATCCCTAACTGGCGTTGGGGTGGCAGCAGGCTCACTTGAGCTAGATTGACATGTTAGCTTTAGTGTAGTAGCATCCTCCCATTGTTCCCAGAAATAGCTGCATTCTTCCCGTACGCTGCAATCCCACGGTTGCACTATACCAAGGATCGCCCTATAATTTCGCTTCAAAGTCCACCTCCTTCCATTACCATGATAGCCACTACACACTGCAATTAATATGACTGTAATTATGCGTCTAGTGCAGCCGGTATCAGATCGGCATGATCGACAGTCGGCCAGGGATCATGCCGAAGCGGTCTATACCTCCCTATACCTATGTGCCTAACCGCGCTGGGATTGCCATCATCATCATCATCGTCGTCGTCGTCGTCATCGTTCTTGTCTTGGTACTTGTATCGCGGTCGTGGTGCCCTATTCTCGGCCGACCACCATCCAGCATCTGCGGATGCTGCATCAGCAGGCCAACGTATGCAAAGATCTTGCTCCGAGATCCATTTGAATCGCGACATTGCCTGTGCTGTCAATTAGGGATTTGTTTTGAGGTAAACTGTCGTCTTGTGGCAGGATTTGCCGTATAGAGTGCAGCTAGCAGCTCAGTCCCATTATGATTGAAGATGTCACATAACTTCAGAGCGACTCGAAGGGAACAAGGATCGTCTTTCCTCCTCATCGTTGTTGTTGACGTTGTTTTCGTGGATATCATGTCAATCTGCTGTGGGATCCTCGTCGTTGTTGTCATCGTCATCGTCGTCTCCCTGTGGTTTCTCCATTGGACACTTAATTCAGTTTGTTTACCCTACACGTTGATCCATTCCTGTTGGATATGGGCTCGGGCAGGGGATGGCTGACTTTATTTCGTCGTGATGAGCCAGCCGGCTGTGGGTAAATTACACCGAAGAAGAGACCATATTACGACCGCGGCCGCCGAAGACCGCGCTTTGAAGGATAGAAAGGGTGCATATATGCAGGTCGAGTAGTGGCATGCTAAACCATTTTGACGTTGCGTTGACACTCGTACATGATTGTCGTGGTGTTCATTTTTTTTTTGTTTTGCAGTCTCCTTTGTGCCTCAATTTTGCAGCGGTTTGCAAATTGAATTTTTATGCCATGTCAGTCGTCGATGCGGAACGACGACGTTCACCATCCTTATACCGCGGGTTAAATTCCAATCAACATGCAAAGTAATTGCGCGCAGACATGCTGTTACTGCTACCTCGCGCTTCTTCCACTTGGAGGAGTACGGAGCAGGCCGGTGTAATATCGTTCCATCTCGGTTCGGTTTGGCTGGGTGCAACAGCGAGCCCGAGCAGCGCAAAACGAGGCAATTTTGTCAAAGTGAGAGAACAATCATAAGCATGGACCTCGCGCAGTTGAAATTGAGGTCTCACTTTATAGCCGCAGTTTTGCCCACCTTATGACAACAATAAACGCTGAATGAGTTATGTGGCCCACATCGACCAAGCTCCTTTTGGCATATACAAATGCAACACCGAGTGTGGGCAGCTGATGTTGATTTTAATTGATTGTGGGATGACGGAGCTGGATTTTGTTGGAGCATAATGGTAGATCTGGAGGGACATGGGACACTCACTATGTGAATGGATACTAGTAATAGTGGTAATAATGGAAGTGATTAAATTTGTTTTCCTCTCATTTATTTATCTTCACCTTGCCGTCGCTTTCTGTGCTGTTGGTTGTTGGATATGGAACGGGTTGGGCTGGCTGCCTTGGAATGGCGGGTAAGGCTGGTGAAGGCAAACAAGTGGATGGTGTTGCACAATGTGACATTAACATTAGTTGCGGTGGTCGTTGTTAGATTTCGTTTGAGACCGAATTAAGCGACTGTTTTCATGGTTGAAAGCGCTTTGGCAGAAGAAATAGTTTTGACATTTCGGTGAGAGGGCTTTTTTTTGGACTTGAATGCCAAACTCTGTGGAGAATACTAGATCAAGTTACGACAATTTAAAATTAATACAAGTTAACTAATGAATTATGTAATAGGAAAAATTAGGATTCACAATTCGTTGACGATAGGTTTTGCATGCAAGGTTAGGTTCGTCGGCATGTCCAATCGGCTACCCGATGACTGTGTTCAGACGCATCACTTTCGTTAACTGAATGTTGATCATAGAGTCTAGTCGGTTTGTACGTAACTTAATAAAATGTGTCCTATAATTCACGCAAAATTTGAATTTTGCGCCATTTAATAGTATACAGTGATGCCAACGCAAAAAAATAGATAACAATGTGACAGCTGACAGTTTGGGGTTAGAAAAAATGAAGCGGTATACGAAAGAACAAGGCATTTTCATTGTTGCACAATATTTAAAAAATGATGAAGGTTTGTCAGGTATAGTCCGCCATTTTCTTACAATATATGCCCGTCATTGTGATTTAAAACTGTGAAGAGAATAGTTGAATAATTCAGGGAGAGTGATCTTCAACACTCTGGGTGTCCTGTCACAAGTCATTCAATAGAAAACATAAAATTTTGGCCTGGAGTCATTATGGGTGCATTCTTCATCGAAAAGTAACAATTAATTATGTTCGTTACCGTGACATGATATACCAGCTTTTAGTGCCTAAATTACCAGATATGGATGTTACCAACACGTGGTTTCAACAAGGCGGTGCCACATGCCATACAGCCAGAGAAACAATTCAATTATTTAGGTAATAATCGTGCAATCGGCCATGATTGCGATTAGAATTGGCCATCAAGATCTTGCGATTTAATCCCATTTTACTTTGTTTTTTTTTTAAAATGCTAAGAATAGAATCGTTTTTAATATGCTAAGAAGCCGACGACTACCAACTCCTTGAAAGAGGAAAGTGAGAGGTGATTTAATGAAATTCTGCCGCATTTATGCGAAACGGTCATAGAAAATTTCAATGAAAGGGTCCGTACTTGCCAGCAAAGCAGTGGCGGCCATTTATCCATACATAACCTCAATCTGTATACTCTATGAATCAATAAAAAAATTAAACTCATAATTAAAAATTTGTATTTTCTATCAAAATTAAATTTTGAGTGAATTATGGGACTCCCTTTATTTCTTTTACTGAACCACAAATATAGTTGGACTTGGAAAACAGCAGTTAGATGGTCAGGGTGGATTCGCGGACTTGACCAGTAGTAGTAGGGAAGCTATTTTCAGTGCTAGCATCCGCTTAAGAAAAATTTAAGAAACGACCAATTTTATATTGAAATTAAACGTCGGATTTTCTTCTTGTCAGGACTTTTTAAGGACAAATTTTCCATGGACGTAAAAAATGCCACAAGGACACTCCCTCGAATCATGGCGTTTTCATATATTGGTCGGCATTTTCAAGTTATACTCAGTCTCCTATATATGTAGAGAACACAATTGATAAATTGTAGCAGCCATCTGGCACCAATTGTATCAAAAAATGTATTTTTGTTATTACTAGTCATGTTCGGTAAGCTTAGGTTATGCAGGGTTCTGAGTTTGTCACAAGATCCTCGATACCACAGCTGGCCAATCGCCACCCTCAGCGAACCTTCACGATCACGATAATTTCCATACAGAAGTATCGTCTTTTTGTCTTTTTTTTGTGAAAACAACTTTTTTTTTTTAATTTTAAAATACTAAAGTAAATTTTGAGGTTCTTCCTTCTACTCTGAGCTTGACATTTACAAAGTGCGTGCTCATAAAAGGCTATGACCAGAGAGTATCCTTGTCGTAATTCATAGCTTTGAGTTCTATCAATCCTCCATATATTGTCAGATCTTTCTCAGCCACAAATTCTTGGAAACCGTGTGCAGTTCTAAGTGTGGCCAAAATTAGTCCGCCGCATATTTGGTTTTAATAATTCTCTAAAGATCTTAAACACGCAGTAAGCCGCGAGTTTCGCTTATTTTTGAAGGAGTTACTTCTGTTGGAAACAAAAGAGTAGAAGCAAGAACTGTGCTTGGAAAACGAAGGAAATTTTGAAAAATATTCGGCGAATTCACTCCAGGTGAATGTTTTTTTGGGGGCCGGTATATAATGACCCTTTTTTCAAAAGAGGCTTTCGAAAATGTTTATGTGCACTTAATCCTAATGAAATTTTAAATCCACTGTTTTTTTTCAGAACTCATTTTTAAAATATTCACAATCAACACAAAATTTACCCAATGGGGAGAACCAATATTTCATCTTTTAGCAGTCCTATTCGGGAAATTTATTTTGGGATAAGAACCTTCCTAAGGAAGTCTTGGTTATAAAATTAGGTCCCCAAGATAAATTCCTGCACCTTTTCACCGCTACCTACATATTTTAATTTTCAGCTTTCTAGATTTAAAAGTCTTCGAGCTTCTTCAGAGGGATGCTTGAGGCGAAGAAACTTTTTGTTATAATTCCAATATTTTTGAACCTAAAGTAAACTCTTAATTTTTCAACTCAATTGAAGTTTTAGCTGTTAGCTGTGCCTGCAACTTCCTATGCTCAGCGGCGAATGATCGATTTTTATATATTTTCCCCTTTTACGTAGATTTCAACCGTTGACCAGTCCATTTCATAACGATTCACGCTCACAGGCTCCTGTGTGAGCTGACATCTAAATCTGTAAAGAAAGATTGTGTCATAAGGTGACCATATTGTCAATAAAATAAAAGAGTTCCCTTTTTTTTAAATAAAAATAAAGTCAAAAATGGTTAAATCCCATTTTTATTATCAAAATTTGTAGGTTTGATAAAAGCTGTTGGTTGCGTCTTTGAAAATCGATGCACTCCAGCAGTTCGGTTTGAGAAAGTACCTACTTGCATATTCCTGATCGTATAAAGAAAGTCTTGAGGATATAGAGAGGACTTTTGGAGGTCAGTTTAGTAAAAAGAGAACAATGTGTTGTTTTCCTAATACAAAAAAAAAAAATCAGAGAAGACAAAGTAGCAAAAAAGAGGACTGTCCTCTCAAAAAAAAAAAAAGACGAATGGTCACCTTACATAAAGCATTAAAAACGGCTGATGACTAAGAAAGACTTCAGTCGTCTTACAGAAAATTGCAATAAATAAAAAAAACTAATTGCTTTTCCATTTAACGCCGAATTGACTTCTGAAAAAATTCTCACGGCTCAGTATTTTTATTTCAATTAAAACAAACTGAAGGTTTGTATAAAACTCAACTGTTCTTTGAGATTCACATTCAATATTGTTTGACGAAAATTCTATAGAGCTGCAACTAGCAGTCCTCCGTGGCATGGCTTATGATATTATTTGCTGCCGCCATGTTTTTGAAGATTATTCTGGATTTTCCATGTGTACGGTGACCATATTTTAGAGTTACAAATCATGAGCAATAAAAAAATGAAAAAAATTCAACACAATTCTCAATTCTTTTTTCTTCTGATAAATGGGTAAACTTTATAAGAAAAAAACTTAAAAACAAAACTAAATAGTTGGTGCAACAGGTCCTATTAGTTTTGTGTGAGTTTTTCTTTTTTGGGACGAATGGAAGGGATCCACAATTTTGGAATTGAAATTTGTTTTTTTTTCGGGATTTGAACCTGGGACCCCTCGCTTAGTAGTCCGCTCAGCCACTGCAAAGTAAAATATTCCAATTTTTTTAATACTCGATAACTTGATCTTTTTGTTCATTGAATTTTCGTTTTCTTAATGTTTATGTTATTCATTTTAAAAATCTTAGTAAAATACCGAACAATTAATGAACAACTTTTAAAATACAAAACATTTAAATGTTTTCTGTACAAAATAATGCATGTTCATTATGCATCGTCTTTAAAAACAGAACTGTTCGTTATTTTAATGAACGGATGGTCACCATAGCCATAAGTAACAATATGGCCAAACAGATCATGGATTTTCGCCAGAGATTGTGCATCTTTAATGAGTGTAGGCAGGAATGAATATGAATACTTCCGGTATTTGATTTACTTCATGTTTATAAAATCTATCAGGATCCCTTTCGATGAATTGAGGAGGCAGAGGTAGAAAAGAGGAGAAGTCCTTTGGGCGGTCTCTTTCGAACTGATTTGTTGCAAGTAACAAGTTCTGACATAACACAGCCGGTGTATGGGATTCTAAAAACACTGAGGAAACACACACAAATTGACATCAAAAGCTGCACTCCACTATACCAATTACCTATTTCCAATCCTTTAAAATTCTCAATTCTTTAAGTAAACGCCTTAATTTGTATGAATGAAACACATTTCAAAGTTCAAACGGAAATCAAAGCGTTCTCACTCTTCTTTGCTCCCTCCCTGCATTGAGATCGATCAATATTTATACCCACGACCTCATCCAATTCGTTTGAACAGCACAATCTACTAAGAACGATCCTCTGATGCCACATTAAGAATATACCCCAATAGCTCCTTCAAATCAGAACATATCGGCGAAATGATTACGGCAGCCTCTTCGCGCAGCGCAATTTCAAACGAATTCGCTCCAACCCCGAGCACAAGAAGTCAATTTTGATTTTAAGACGACCTGTGGGCATTACACTCCTTGCACATATGTCTATACGAACACACACTCCCATACAGTGAGTTCAATCAAATGCTAAGCAACAACAGAGATATAAACTCGACTTCATTTCTCTACTTTATCGTGCCGATTCACACCTTAAAAACAATGAGACGCGATAACGCAGGATGCGGCAGGACAATTCCCATAAATAACTTCGATTGCGCACTATAAAACGCAATTACACTTGAGAGAAAAATAAAGGATTCCAGCGCAGCCAAGCAACGAATCAAGTCAGCTGAAATATTCCTATCCATCTCAGACGCACAAGGACGACGATAAAGACGCACCACCTACCCCCACTCACTCACTCACAACTAAAAATGAATTTACTTTTATTGCTCCCAAGATCGTACTTTCATTTGCAAGCCGCCGCCGCGCGAAAGTACCTCCATCCTCGGAGTGGTATCATTCGGCAGCAAAAAAAAAGAAAGGAAGATACAGAAAGATAAGCTACCCGGCGATTTCCCCCAAAAAATGAAAGACACGAAATAAACATGCAATTTAATGCGAGTCCTTTTGTCTTGCGACGGCGGCGGGTTAGGTTAGAACAGGATACACATGGATATGCGGCGGTGGAGCACATCTTCTCCGCCATAACACAATTCAAATTCAAATATCTTCATTTCCAGCAACGTGAATGTCCCTCCAGAGACGATGAAGGCAAGGTACTTCTGCTTGGTATCTTCTTTTTTGCCATAACCTTCCGCCCAAACCCATGATAACGAAGAAAGCTGAGCGATATCCTGCTCGCTTCGGTGTGCGTATACTATATACACGAAGAAAATGCTTGCAAATATTTTTTTCATGAATTCCTAAATAATTTGCCCTTTATCTCTATCGGGGAGATACGGTGGCATTGAACGGGTAAATGTAGACGACGGTTACAGTGGTTGGTGAAGGCATTCGGAAGCAGGCGGTTCTATTCCCTTTTCACTGAAAGGGCAGTTATTGCTTGCACGGAAATTTCTGGTCCCGAAGTTTCAATGGAACGCAAGGCCTCACCCGCCGCAAATTCGGAATTTTTGAATATAGCTCTCAGCAAGTTTCGGGCGGCTGTAAGCTTTTTTAACTGAATTAGGTAGAGGCTGTTCAACTTTTGGCTCGGGAATTTCCAAAAACATTTTCCAATCCAGTGCGGAAGAAACTGCGTTATAGTGCGAAGCTCGATATGAACCTTTCAGTGCTATTAAAGACTTTCTTTAACCCTGCGATTTAGTCGCTATAATGACGATGTAATCCGTGGGCTTTAAGTCTTGAGCTCTGTGGTTTGTACCAACTTGTTGAGATTTAAAGAACAAGGTTACTTGACAGTCCGGCTGGTCAAGAACAATTTTTTTTAATTTACCTAGTTAGCAATCGGCTTTCGGGATTCAGAGCTAACAGTATATTAAGAGCTCTTCCATTCCATTAGAATGAAATTATTGTGTCGTACGTAGGAGAGGCGTTTCCAAAGGTTATTCTTTGCAGCTCATTATCTGCATCAAGAAGATGACATAATAGCGAAAGAGGTAAACCCCTGTAGGAAGGACTGTGTCACTTTACACTGAAAATGTGGAAAAAAAGAACACAAACAACCTTCTGGAACTAAATCGACCTTCATAACTTGTACAATGACAGAACACTCTACCATTGGAGTACAGCTAAGTAAATGAAGAAAAATAGTCCAACAAGGTGTAGTTGATTTGTCCTTATCCCGCGCTCTGCAAGAAAGACGCTTACGTACGCCAAGATCTAGGTTTTTCGCAAGCACCGCAGAGCTAACAGGCTTTATGAAATCGGATCTTCTTTACCTAATTAACTGATTCCTTAGCCAGCAGCAAGATGGGTTTGTTTCACCTTTTCCAATCTCACTCCTAGCAAGGGGTTCACAATCGACCTTTGGGGCCTTTAGTTATGAATTTTCAATCATCCTTCATAACCCAACCTAACCTACTTGAAATCTCTTTAAAAGCTTTACTCTACATCAGAGGAATATGAATTTGAACTAGAACTGCACTACTGTTGAGGATAATATCAGAGCGGATGTTCTCCAACCATCTTCTTGCTGTCCGAATAGACCGCCGAAGAGCCTTTCGCTTTAGACTGTAAAAATAAGTTTGATAAAGAAGCCTCGAACAAAAAGCTGTTTGATGTTTCAATAGTTAAAGTAAATGTAGAAGGATGACCTTCATGTCTTAAGCAATGCTGTCCAATCCAATCAATCCTTTTGGGAAAGCTGGACCTACATAAATTGGCCAAGTTCCATTGGATCCAAAGATCGTAGTGTAGGTTTGCAAGAAGCTAACCTACAATCAAGACCATCTATCTGTGATTTGTTTCAGCGTCAACTGTCTTTGATGCCTTTGAGAGCACCAACTTTGACAGCACTGCCGAGTTTCGTATCAAGACTTGTAGGACTAAGTAAAGCGGTCGTAAAATTTGTTCAGTTACAGCTGCACGTGCTAAACACTTTGTATTGCTTTGTCTGGTTTCTGTGTCCTTGATAGTACAGGGACTATTTTTACCTTAAGATCCCTGGAAATAAGAAGAAATCGGTCTATCTAAGGAACATAAATATATGAAGGAGTAGGCCTCAGCGCGTTGACCCTTAAACGAAAAATCTATTCGATCTTGGTCGTGGTACGGTGTCACGTCAAATGTGTTCTAATTTTGGCATTTCTGAATGCGCCACTCTGTGAAATAGCCCGTTGATAATGTGAGGCGAACTGCGGGCTCTCTTAATTTTATTAAGACTGGCGACAGGTGGTTCTGCTTGTAAGGGATTTAATAAGGCCCTCCGGAATATTCAAATATGAGCGAATCAACCTTGAGTCAATAAAAGCAAATTCGCGAGTTGAAAATAAAAATCCCCAAGTTGTGTTCAACTTCGAGTGAATAAAACCGGCCTAAATTTATTGCCTTATACAAAAGTGTAGTGCGACTGTGGCTAGCTTACTCTTAAATAAATGTGGCCCACCAAACGCATGCCAGACGCTCGACAATATTTTCTGTGACGGTCCGCTTTTAAGCGCCACTGTCCATTAAAAAAAAAGTATACCGGTAAACACCGTTTCACCATTCCGTCGCGCGTGGGAGATGTGCAAATATAAAATATTTAATTACAGCAACTAATGAGTTCAAGACCCATCGCTATTAATTTACGTCGCTACCCCTATTTGCTAAAGCAGCTCTCAGCGGGGTCGTTGGGCGTAGCGGTGCAAATTAGCGACGATTTGAGCAATCTTGAGTGTTTATACAAAATAAGCACAGCGCCACGTAATGAGAAATGCGGAATGAAATAAATTTACAATTCCAAGAGGACTACACACGACTACGGCTCCGAGATGTGGGGACGCGAAAGCGTGGACTATTATAACGCACGCTCTTATCCTTCGCGCTGAGAGCCCTTCAACCTGCAATCGCAAACAGTATACAGTGGGCCGGTGTGCGTCTTTGTTGGCACTGGATCTATATGCGTGCGACAATGCGCCACTTAAGTGGGCCCTTGCAAGGCTGGTCCTTTGTCACGCACTCGTTTCCCCGTTGATTAGGACTATCATATACTCGCAGCCCTGATGAGTACCATTAGCTGGCAGCAACAAATTAAATCTCTCCCTTTGAGACTTGGTCGAGTGCTTTCGTCTTTTCGTGGATGGGTGAGTTGCTTATCGCCGATTTACCCGCACAGGGATGGGGGCAGATTTCCAATCAAACGCAAAGCAATTACAGGAATGGAAGCTCCTTTGGCGCTGAGGTTTGAATGGTATGGTAAAGCGTTCGCTCTCCTTCGATACGGTTGATTGACCGAAGGTTGACGCAAAATGTCACCGTCTCCCGATAAATGTCTGTGTTAAGGGAGGCTCGCCCATTTCAATTAAACGCCTCGAGCAATGTCCTTTCCGCAATTATTCCCTTTGCTGTTTCTGTGCCACTTCGTGACTGTTATTCGCGAGGAATCCAATTCCGTGCAGTGTATTCGTTTTTCATTTTTTATGTTTTTAATAGCCCCCGATGTAGGTACTTGCCATTCAAGGATATCTATGTCCTCGATGTCCCTATTGCTAGTTGGCACGATGACAATAACATTATTTAATAGGTATCTGAGCTGTTAAGTGAGTTTTTCATGGTTCATTTGAGGCAGTGGGCGGGCGGGTGCTGGCGCTGCTTGGGTGCGGAGGAGGTTATGATTCAGTTTTGTGTTCACTGAAGGGGCACAGGTAAACTAATTGGAATTTCATTATGCGTGCTACTGTTTCGAACTCGAGCGAAATTGCTTATTTACTGAAATCGATTTTGTGCTGGCAACGACTGGAGCGGTAAAATGTGAACAAAATGTGATTAACCATAGAGTACCTACTATTAGAGGGTTCGATAGAAATTTGCTGAAAACGTCTTTTATCCTGAAGGTGGATATATGAAGAGAAAGACAAATAATGCGGTGAGGTGAATGATATTTGTATTGTGTTGAGTCCTATCTGTTATTGTAGTTTTTCTTTTCTATTATGAACGGCATATTTTAGGACGCCATGCTGAAGGTGACAGCATGAAAGACCAACTGCAAGTGGATTGTTGAGCAGAGACAGAAATACTCTGAGGACGAAGCACTTACGATATGAAAGTTAAGTATGACGAAACCTCCCCTTGTCAAAATTCAAAAGAGGTCATCTATTCATGTAAGAACATTTTAAGAGGTTTGACCGATTGACGTGAAATTTTTAATGAACATTTTTTTAAACGGTTCCTAAGGCTCCGAGGTAGCTTTAAGGTATGTGCTAGGCCTCCTTTTTGCAATTTTTTCTGCCTTTTTTTTTAAATGAATGTTAAATCTGTTTCGGAATAATAAACCTCGCCATGGTTTTCCCAAACACCATGAAAATGACACAAAAATGCTCGCTTAGTACAACATTCTTACCACCGCGCCACTTATTTACAGTGGGCCTTACTAACAATCATTTTTAACCCGTACTTTAAATATTTTGTAGGTCACAATATGCAATTTTGTATTGAAAATTTCTCTATTGTGAGTTTGAAAAATTTAGCCTGGATACTTAAAATGATTACTGGTGTCGAATATGTGCACCAACTCATAAGACTTTTTTTTATAGAAACCACAGCCATCCTTTTTCCTTGGAATGTTATGTCAACAAAAACTAAGAAAAATAGATATGAATCGACAAAATCTGTGTGTATACACGATGTACATTGCGAAATGTGGGGGATATTGAAAAAAAGGCGTGGCACCTCTCATACAAAGTATATTTAAAAAGCTATTTTCCGACATTACTGGGAGAAAAATTTGTTGAATTTAGAACTCTGATGTCCATTATTTAAAATAGTGCTTTATATTCACAAAATGTGGGCGGGGTTATAAAACTGGGAGTGGCACTTTCCACACAAAAAAAAAGACAGAGGTCTAGCTATTGTCTTTTGAAAGTGTTTTTTGAAATGCGGGCGCTAATTGAAGAGGACGATTAACATCAGGGAAATGTGCCGAAACTCGCAGTAAATAAGAATAACAGGCACTTCATGAAATATTAATTTCAATGTGGGACCCGGCACCGTTTATAGACTACTCAGGGACCGGGAGCTGATCTACGAGACTACAGAAGGCCAAAGAAGAATGCAAGTAACCTCAGGAGCAGCCCAAGGATCAATTTTGGGGCCTGACCTCTGGAACATCTCGTATGATGGCATTCTTCGCATGGAGATGCCGCCGGACACCTTCCTGGTGGGGTATGCAGATGATATCGCCGCGGTCATAATGGCAAAAGACACTGAAAATGCGCAACTGAAGCTAAACCAAGTCATGCGACGAGTAACCTTTTGGATGGATGAACACGGTCTCGGCTTGGCTACAGAAAAAACCGAGATAGTGCTTCTAACGAAGAAAAGGATCCCGACTTCAATCGACTTCCAAGTCGGCCAGGAGGTAATAAGAAGCAAAGACGCCGTGAAGTATCTGGGTGTGACCATCAACACCAAAATCACCTTCTGGCACCATATAAAGAATGCAGCGGAAAGAGCATCGAAAGTGACTGCGTCACTGAACAGGCTGATGGCATATGTAGGTGGCCCAACGGCCAGCAAACGAAGGCTCCTGATGTCGATCACGCATGCCATTCTCCTTTACGGATGTGAGATCTGGGCAGATGCACTTCGAAAGGAAAAGTATAGAAAGCAGATGGCAGCTGTGCAGAGACGCGGAGCTCTACGTGTTGCAAGCGCATACCGAACCGTATCGGAGCCAGCCGTTCTTGTTGTCGCAGGGGTGACCCCAATAGACCTCTTAGCAGCAGAAAAGAAGTACGTCTACGACAAAAAGACGGAAGCTGGAGTAGAAAGGGCTACGGAAGAGGCCAAAGAGCTCACGAAACAGAAGTGGCAAGAACGCTGGAGCTCGGAAAGCAGAGGACGATGGACAGCGAGGCTCATCAGGAACGTGGCTGAGTGGAATGACCGGAAACACGGTGAAGTTAACTATTACGTCACACAGTTACTCACCGGACACGGATACTTCAACGCCTTTCTCCACAAGATCGGGAAAACAAACAGTCCAGCTTGCCAGTACGGGGACTCCCAGGAAGACGACGCGCATCATACCTTCTTCGCCTGCAGCAGGTGGGAATCCAACAGAAGAGAACTGGAGACGAATATCGGTATCATCACTCCAGACAACATAACAGAAAAGATGCTGGCCAGCGAGCAGAACTGGAACAAGATCTGCGCCTACGTCCAACGCATTCTCAGAAGAAAGAAAAGAGAAGAAGAGCAATCCCGCGAAACAGAGTGAGCCCGAAAGGGCGTATGATTACAGCCCCCCTGAAGTAATGCGAACAGCGGTCCCAGGGGGGCGGGTCAGAAACCGAAGGGAAGGATGAGTTTTAGTCCGTAAACCTGTAAACCTTGTACAAACGCGCTGTACAAATGGGAGTCGGACACACGGGTATGGTCAACGCCAAAAAGACCTCCCTACGGTGCACAAAGCATTTCTCCTCCCCCCAATAGGAAAAAAAAAAAAAAAAAAAAAAACCGTTTATAGAGCAAACAAATTCATCCGAAATATTCGTCGTAGCCGCCACGAAATTTTGCAGATTCCGATGCCACTTTCAGTTATTCCAACAACTGTGACGCATAGTTCTTAAAACGGTGTAAAGAAGATTGCAATGGCTTCAAGAAAGCTTGGTTGGTTGGCGGGGATACGCTTTCGTTCATGCATTTCACCTTTAATGGGTGCATTGGGTAAAGAAACTCTTAGGGGAGGACGAATTTATAAATAAGAAAAGTCATAAAATATGTCTGTTCCGTTGACGAAACGAATTTTATAATTCCAATAGAAGATTGAGAACGAAGCTGCCATTGCAAGCAACGATTTTAAATCAGTTGACACCATATTCGAAAAAGAAACTATTCGAAAGAAATCTTCAATTTGTAATTTGACGGCGAGCCAAGTGACACTTGTTTAATTAAGAGATAGGAGGTTTGTTCATTTATCTACTTTTGTAGTAAGAATGGGAGAAGACTGTCAAAGTGGCAGCATTGGGGATAAATTCACTCTCAGAGAAAGACACTTATGAAATGTTAGTTAACGCTTATTTGTTAATCCATGAAAAATGGCAGATACATAATTCAAAACTTCGTCGTTAAAATATCTGATAGACTTGAAAGAATTATTTAAAACATCATTTTTTGATTCAACCGCCAAGCGATGAAATCCGAGTATGTGGAAGAGTTTGTACTGGTTGAACTACAAGCATTCGAGAAGAGGAAAAAGCGACACTGCATTAAAAATTACGTAAAGGAAATTGCCACTTTCGAAAATAAGCTTGATTTAATTTAATTTGTTGTTGATTCCGTTTTAATACGCAGGACATTAAAACAAATGCACGCATATGCATAACGTATTTTAAATCAGCTGTTAATGGTCAAGTGACTGACAGGTTTTCCAATTCTTACTCTTCTTACAATTTGTTGAGTAAAAATTCGTCAGATTCTCATTGGAGGGGTAACATCTTGCTCTTTCGGTGACCTTGAGTTAAGGAACGGCATTGAGAAAAAATTCGTAAAATTTAAAGTAAAGGACCTAGTATTTCCGATGATTTTCTATTGCAACTTGGCTTTGCAATGGAGCTGAACTTGCAATACAAAAATCGCATAAGCTGTAAGGCATGGCTCCGCGGAAACTATGCCCCATTTTTGAAATGGAAATTATGCCCCAAATGATATGAGGGTATATATTTTTAGTAAATGGTTTCCAACGCTTGATTTTTTTTCAGTTATTACAGTACTCTCTTATATTAATGTAAAATATAAGCCTCGCATTCAAGATCGCGCTATTTGTTCATCTCTGTTACTCGTTGATGGCTTCAACTATTACAACTAAGCCTATATATAGACTAAATCAGTGGTTCCCAATCGGTATGGCTAGTCTGCCGATGAAGGAAGGGGGTTGTAAAATGATTACGTGGACACAATTTTAATTTTAACCGTCGTGTCAATACGAGGGTACGCGGGTATCCATTTGGAATTTAAATCGATAAAAAAATAATTTCATCCATAGGACCACATAATGACATTTTTAGTACCTTCTTGAAATATAATTCTGCATTGAATGGTATATTCCATTTAAATTATTTCCGATCTGTAAATTTTCTAAAACACATTTTTCAACTCTAATACGGCGTTATATGTGAAGTATACCCGTGTACCCATAATTACATTGGACTGAATAGCGTGTGTTTTTCGCGATTGAACATTTTTCATCGCTTGCGAATCCGCAAAATCAAGCTACCAGAACGCCACGCCATAATATCGTTAGAGGCAGAACTGGGGCTTTCCAATCAACTCAATTGCTGTCGGAATCAAAACTGTTTAGTTTATTTTTCACCACCGATATGTCAACTATTGTAGTTCGTGAGACTAACCGGAAGGCTGCGAGTATTTATGCTATTATAAACGCAAATAATCCATCGCAAGAGCCCAAAATTCGGAAGCCACTTACAATTCAGGAGCTTAATGGTTATCGTGGAATACTTATAACAGCTGGTGCCCACCATTCCAATAACGAACATACTGTAGAGCTCTGGAAGGTTACAGCCTTGCCATTATATCGAGCTACAATGAGCATCAATAGATTTTGGGCCATAAATCGATTTATCCGATTTGATAACTATCTGACCCGAATGCATCGACTGATAGACGACAAAGCTGCCCCAATTCGAGATTTGTGGAATATAATGAATGCAAGTCTCAACAAGAACTATAGGCCATCAGAAAACCTAACAATCGATGAGCAGCTTTTCCCCTACAGAAGTAGAACACAATTCACACAATATATACCATCGAAACCAGCCAAATATGGTATGAAAGTGTGGTGGACTTGTGATTCAAAGACGTTCTATCCTCGAAAAGGGGAAATATACACGGGAAAACCGAGAAATGGCCCACGTGAAACACAAGTAGGGGAAAAGGTAGTCAAACGGTTAGTTCGTCATTACGAAGGATCCGGCCGTAATATTACAATGGACAACTTTTTCACTTCTATGGATCTCGCCGATTATCTCTTTAGTAAAAATCTAACGTTGGTTGGAACATTACGTGCTAATAAAGCTTGCATCCCCAAAGAAATGCTAAAAAATAGATCACGTAGAGTCCAGTCGTCTCTATTTGGGTTCATGGGGAATAAGACCATCGTTTCCTATGTTCCTAAAAAAGATAAGGCCGTTATACTTTTATCTACAATGCACCACGATAATGCCATATCAGATGATAAAAATAAGCCTGACATCATAAAATACTACAATAGTACAAAAGGCGGTGTGGATGTAATGGACAAAATGATGTCACATTATACTACAAAACTACTAGACGAAGGCCAGTTGCTATATTTTATAATATACTCGACGTTTGTGGATTAGCGGCATACGTTCTTTACAACGAGCACAACAAAGCAGCTGCAATGAAAAAGGATAATCGCCGAAAATTCCTGCAAGTGTTGGCAAAACAGTTGTGCATGCCGAGTATCATGGAAAGATCCGAAAATCCGCTCAGAAATAGCATTAAAGCTATGCTTGGTGGGAAGATATGTTCATGTAACTCAAATGATCCATCAACATCACGAATAATACCAAGGGGCCCCGATGGACGTCTCAAAATACAAGGATCACGCCATGTTTGCTCTGAGCAATACATGCCCAGGCGAAAAACTAGGAAATGCTGCAATTTCTGCGAAAAACCAATATACGACCAGCATAATTTAACTATTAACAAATGTCATTCTTGTAATAATTAAAATATAAATTTTAAACCGAATTAAATTCACTCTTGACTACTTTTTTAATACTTTTTCCACATCATTCATTTTCTTTTTATCCCAGCACATGTACAAAATTTATTGGGGTACCCGCGTACCCGTCGCGCTGACTAACCGTGTACTCATTTCGTATTTACACGAAGGTTAAGTTTTTGATGCAAAGAAAACAATATCGAAGGCTTCAGTATTTATTACTGTGTGCAGAAACTCCCACTGACATGAGAATTGCACTGACGTAAATTACATCCAGAATCTCAAAACTGGTGGAGAAAATGCAGAAAAAAAACAGAAGTCGCCTTGAACAATCTTAAATTAATAAACTGGATAAAAATACGTTTTTCAAAATCAATTTAAAAAATGTGTGTAAAAAATTGTGGACACACATTTTAAATAATATTAAAAATTTTCTATGCATTAAATGTATTTTTCATTGAATATTTGGAATTTTTATTTGCTTGGCATGCGATTTTCTAATTCGCCATGAGAGGGTCATGCTGTTGAAAAGGTTGGAAACCACTGGCCTAAATACTTTTTTGAGATGGTAAATGAAAAAGTAGAATAATTGTTGGAAGATTAGTAAAGCCTCAGTTTAAAATGTCATGTTGATATAATTTTAATCAAATTTTAAAAGCTCTCTTTCGCCTTTTAAATGAAAATGCAGCTCCTTATGGTTCGGAGAAATATCTTGCTAACGAACGTTTTGGTCTTGTTGATAAAGTGTCCTTCATTTCGCGGTTTCAAGTTGGTAGCGCTGGCAATTGACACCTGTCAAACTCAGTTGTCATTTGAAGTGTCATAATATTAGTTGATTGTTTGTCATTTACGATAATGGATCGCTTAACAATCGAACAACGCGCTAAAATTATTAAGACTACAAACTTAGGTACTACAAGACGGGGCAACAAGCCACAAAACACGATGGCTTTATTGCGTGAGAATTTTCCTGGTCGCGTCGTTATGGCGACGACAATTGGCAGCTAAGAACATGCCATTTGACATCGTTAGATTTTTTTTCTGTGCGGCTACGCAAAACACCATGCTTGCGCGAATAATTCCCGATTTCTAGACGCATTTGAAACCAACATTGCTCAAGTTATGGTCGAGATACCGCCCGAAATGTGCGAAAAAGTGGTTGAAAATTACCTCAAGAATATCGAACGCTGTGAATCTTCCCGAGGTGGCCATTTGAATCATATTGTGTTTCACACTCAATGGCAAAGTCAAAACTTTGTAAAAAAAATCACATTTTACATAAAAAATGCATCGCTGTGTGTGCGTGTTTTATTTAGCTATACTTTCGAAACCGGAAATGAATGACCGAATAATTTAATTTTTGAGTTCCGGAATACGACCCAATGTTAATAACTGAGACTATCCAATTGACATTGTGTTAATGAAGAAGAGCCTGGCCATCAGTAACCTTTAAAAAGGTGCATTCCCAAAAAGTCGTTAATCACTTTCATCCTGGGAAATGACTTTCAAAAACGTGCCCATTACACTTAACCCTCAAAAAGTAACAAGAACACTGTACACACTTTATTTCTTGTCAATTCTGACTCTGACTATTGAAAACAGATATGCGATGACACAAATTCCAATCATGCCTGTCCCACCACACGGCAGAAGGTATTTGCTTTGACAATTTTGCCAAACCCAGTTCCGAAAAATTTCGACACAGACATGGCTGCAACCATATGGTGACTTTTCGAGCCACCTTTCCCATTTGACATCTCATTGAGCTGTCTAAACTTTTCACACTGTACGGTGTACGCTGTACCTACAACTGCCAACATTTGGCCGTGTCAAAAATTAACATCACAATTCAAATTGTAAGATGTCAAGCCGTGGTATACGAAACAAATTGCATAACTAATCTCCCGGCAAATTTTAATAATATATGCATAACTGTTGGGGAATTAAACAACGTTTACTCTACACAATCTATTTCCGTTTGGCGAATCCCTGCCATCGCAGCACCAACAACAACAACAACAGCAACAGAGACAACTCTTGCTGGGAATCGTTGGAAAAGAATTAAAATTCGCTTTGTCAAGCAGATGTCACAGCGATAATCAAATGCTAATATCCTCGCTAGCATAACAAGTGTGAAAGAGCCACCAAGCCACTAACAACAGCAACAACAGGAACAACAGCAGCAACAGCATCAGGATCGGGAGCGTTGCTCCTCCTCATAAATTCACAAAATTCAAATTTAGCATAATAAATCATTTTTCGCTGGCGTACTGAATTTATTTCGAATTCCTGTTTCGCAGGCAAATACAATTTAAATTTCATTAACATTTAAATGCGGCTATAGCTCTATGTGTAAGAACGCCACCCACGCTCCACAGAGGGCGTGGTCCATGCCGTGTTTGTTGGTTTTCCAATGACAGCCAGAGTGTGCAGCATTCGCCAAGCACCCAGCGCCCAGCGCCCACATCGGGGCGGCATAATTACCGCGAAATTATCATTCCGCTGTCACGATGAATAGAAAGTCAGCTCACATCATCTCATAAGGATGCAGTGCATCTAGCCTGCCGCTCCAACTCATACATAAGGCGGTTTGCGCCCGTGAGCAAACATCCAACTAAATGACGCATAATTTCGGTTCTCGCTGCGATGGCGAAAAAATAAATTTCTCCGACAGTGGTAATTTTCCATAATAAAGATGCAATTTTCCCGCGCGCCCGTCGCGTCACCATCCGCCGCAATCAATGGCACAGGTACACTCGTAATAGCTGCGATGTGGCACACCTGTCAATTAGACATCAATTGCGAGACTATTGAATAGACGTACTGTGTGGTCTGTGTTCGAGTCGAGGAAGCAGCATTCAACCGCCGAAAACGCTCGTAGATACCTCAATCAGTGTACGAGCATCTGTATGTTCCGTCAGCCGCAAATAGATGTCGCATTCGTGTACGGGGACTCCTAGTGTAGCCGTAAAACAAGAGATCTGCAGAGCTGTATTAATAATATATTCATGATGCACTGGGGTCCATACATATGCACACGACACAATGGCCATGGGAGCGAATGTGGACCATCTTGATGATGGGTACGGAATAGGTGGTAGATAGTCGTGAGAGAGGCAGCCGGGACAGTCTTCCGTTTTAAGGAATATGTCTTCGACTCGGAAGATTCTGTCGATTGGGAAATTAAATTATTAAATTGTGCCGTAAAACGGTGCTGAGCTGAAAGTTTGTCTGTCAACGTATACGAGTATGTTTGAATGGGTGGTGTGTTGGAGGTGGAAAGGAGGTTAAGAGCATTAATTTCCCGCCAGCGGCGACGGGCTATCATTTATCAACGCTGTTGAGCTGTGTGGATCGAGCGAAAGTCGTGTGTAGGCCAGGAGCAATTGCAAAATTATTTTAAAGCGAGCAATTAAATTTGTTCCAATCATAGGGTGCGTCGTCTTCATTTTGCCAGAAGTTAACGCAGAGAATGGGTCATCTTATCTGATAGGCCTTAGCAATTGCAATCTGTTATTGGGACTTATAGTTCGTGCATGATGCATGAGAATGTGTTTGGGTCGACATCTCTCACCTACCCGGATGAGGATTGCCAGTGATTTTTGAGTCAGTGGCGAAAGATCGAGCGAGGTAGAGTATCCACTGGATTATTCCCACAATAATAGTGTATTTAAATGACAATTGGACAGAGGAGGTCATCTGTCTTTCTTGACTTGTTGAGCCAACCATTTTTTTTTTTTTTTTTGAGAAATAAAGTGTGAGCCGTTTTTAAATCAGAGGTAACTTTGACACTGACAACTGTTTCCCGCTCGAAATCTTGACAGAAAGACGATTTCATACCTCCGCGGAACGAAATGAGTCGCTTTACGCTTGAACAACGTTGGGAAATATTGAAAACGTATTTCCAAAGTGAATGCTATGTAGCCCAAACAGTGCGTTTTTTGAAAAGAAGTTTTCGCCGAAATGAAGCACGCAAGCTGAACGCAAGTTTGTGCAAAAAGTTCGTGAGACTGGTATGCTAATGGACATGGTCCATTTGTCGTACAGTGCGCACAGACGAGAATGTGGCTGCTGTAGCCGAGAGTGTGAGACTCAATTCACGAATTCGAAAATGAGACTGGGAACAACGTTTCGGTCAACGGTGGGTGTTAGAGAGCCATGTTAACCGAATTTGTTTTTACTGAAATTGAAGACATAGACTTGGGCGACCCCTGGTTCAAGCAGTAGATCACGTCATGCCACACATATCATGATACAATCGATCTTTTGCGCACCAAATTCCCAAATCGTGTTATCAGCCGTCTTGGCGATGTCCATTGGCCGCCTCGGAGCTGCGATTTGAACCCTTTGGACTTTTTTTTCTGTGGGAAACTATGAAGGACTTAAGGCCAATATCATCCAACAGCCCGAAACCATCAATAAGGTCTTGGAAAATTTGAGTGGCAGAATGCGCTACTGCGAAGCCAGCCACTTGAACGACGTTGTGTTCTATAATTAATGGGAATGTTTGCTTTTCCTAACAAAGCCATAATACATGGAACAAATGCAATTTCGTTCATTTTATTGCATTTTTAAAAAGAAACTTGTATTTGACCCACCCTGTGCTGTTATATCAAGGAGTTCATATAATGACTGCTTTCCTACCACATACAGTGACCTGAGGAACTTGAAAACAATATGAATGATACAAACTTTGCAGATGCTTAAAGGTGTCGAAAGCAGTTTTTCGCGTATCAGCTGACTTCATAGGCAAAGTATGTTGAATGTAACCTTTTGCTATATAGCTCAGTGAACAAGTTTTAGCACCGCGGAATTATCCAAGCAGATCGACAGTGATCACCGCTCGGGAATCTAGTCTTCTTTGAAATTCTGGTTATGGAATTATTTTCTTTCACACGCCCGACAGTACTTACGAAAATTGAACACAGATCTACACAGGCTTTAACGACGTACTACCGATGAGAACGGAACAACGGAATTTTGCCCACATTAGCCTTGAAAGTAGTTGCTGCTACTGTATTATCTGAAGCCTTCAAACTGGGTCTCTTCAAATGGACAATGTAGTGTCTTTCAATTCGAAATCACAACCATTCGTCATCAGCAACGGATAGGGAATTTTGCAGTAAATGAACTTGTAAGAATTGGCTCATTTGGTATATTAAATTAATTCTTTAACACTGTATGGTTAAAAAAATGTAACTTTATTGAAACTATTTCTATGGTTCAGTACAATGTAATTTCAATGAGTGTTGTATGCACTAGGGTTGGAATCGGACTGCCTGGCGTTGATGATCTCGTCCTCCTCGAACACATGTTGACCCATGTGTTAACTTATTATACCTATACGTCCTGCGCTAAATATACACCAATCGTGCGTTAAGGTATAGTATGTACATCAAACGAAAGGATATGGACACATCCTGGATAATGCGATATAGCTAAGCTCTCCGGTCCTATTCTGAATATAAGAAAAGATCTAAGGAACGAGACTCAACCCCCAATAAGGTCTATAATGTATTTTTTTTTTCGGTTTTGACGGTCGCCGTGCCAAGTCGCATTTTTTCTTTTTGCTCATCCGACCGGTGGTTACCCATCATGCCTCTCTTACGAAAACGTTTCTTCAAGCGATCCACATACAATTGCCAGTTTTTTTAAACAATCTTTTGCTGACAACTCCTTCGTACCGGATCCCTATTTTTTCAAACACGTACTTAACTTCTCCATTGGGTTCACTTTAATTGAAATTAAATTGCAAAATTTATTGGTGAACATTCATCCTCCCGCCATTTTTGTTTGAAAAATGTTCCTTCAATCTTGCCATCCCACTTTCATACCTCTTTCAGCTGTCGCTTTCTCAGGGCGAATTCCCTCGGATTTGGAAATCATCCTTCCTAACACCAGTTCATAAAAAGGGATTAAATAACGAAGTAATTAACTATCGACCTATTGCTAAACTTTCGCATTTACCCAAACTCCTCGAAAGTATTTTGTACGAAGCTGTAAGCTTTCAGTGCAAGTCTTTAATTTCCCCTAGCTAACAATGCTTTCTAAAAGGTAGATCAACTACCACTAACCTCGTCGAATTCGTGTCCTCTGCACTCTCAGCTTAAGGAAGTGGTAAAGAAGTCGACGTCATTCCAACAGACTTCAGTAAGACCTTTGACAAAATATCCCATAAATTTATCCTTATTATTATTATCAAATTGTCTGCTCTTGGCTTTGAACCCGTTTTGCTAAAATAAAAAAACTTGGAAAACCGGTTTTATAGTGTTCGCTTCAGGTCCGTCCTATCGGACCCTTTCTTGGCTACAATTGGCGTACCTCAAGGCAGCCATATAGGTCCCCTTCTTTTCATCGTTACTATAAACGACCTTTGAAATAGTCATTCAGCACTCTGCACCTCCTCTCTATGCTGACGACACCAAATTGTTCAAACCCATTTTCTCACAACATGACTCCAGCCACCTTCAAATAGACCTAGATAATTGTTCCACCTAGTAGTCCAACACACTAACCAATAGTGGCGCAGTGGCTTAGTGGTTAGTGTGTTGGACTACTAAGCGAGGGGTCCCAGGTTCGAATCCCGAGAAAAACCCAAATTCCAACTTAAGGTTTTTTTCGCTGCGCCACCTCTCGCGAACGTCTGACAAACATCCGAGAGTATAACTGTCATGAAAGAGCTTCTCAATTGGCCGTTTGGACTCGGCATAAAATTGTAGATCCCTTCCATTCGTCCCAAAAATAAAAACTCACACAAGACGAATGGTTGTGAGGAGCTAGGCTTGGGTCCATACGGACCTGTTGCGCCAATTATTATTATTTATTAATTGTTCCACCTGGTTCCTCAAAAACTCATTACCAAATGCCAATCTATTACCTACTCACGTAAGCGCAACAAGTCTGATCCTCGAACTTACCTTCTCCACGGTCAACCTATATCCATCGGTCAATATATTCGCGACCTTGGTGTATTATGCGACAGGGAACTTAATTTTCGCACGCATATTGACGAGGTAATTCTTAAAGCAAACTCATCGCTTGGCTTCGTTAAGAGATGGTCCAAAGAATACTCCGACTCGTACGGGACCTGATCTCTTTACGTCACATTTGTTCGCCCGCTGCTCGAGTACGCTAGCCAAGCATGGTCTCCCTTTCAACGTTTCCATATTGAAAGAATCGACGTCGTTTTCTTCGGGGACTATCTTGGAATGAACCAATAATCTTACCTTCCTATCAAGACCGTCTCAAACTTATTAACCTCAATACCCTTGAGGAACGCAGGGACGTATAGCAGAAATTCTCTTCATTCCGCGTCTGCTCTCAGGCTTCTTCGACTGTACGACTTTTAACAACTCTATCTCCTTTAACACTAACCCTCGGACTATTCGTTGTCCTTGTCTCTTCTATTTACCAATTCACTGCACCTCATCTGTCTCAAACGAACCAATCTCCCATATGCCGCGGAAGGTTAATTCAAACCTTACTGTTTTTGACTTCAAACGCAGTAGTTCCTCCCTTAAAACTGACCTCCTTCACCATCCTTAGCTCTAAGGGCTATTTATTAGTCCTAGTTTTAAGTAGTAGGTTTAATTTTTAAGTTAGATTAGGTAAGTCACTAGTAAGCTTTTCATAAGCCAACTAAATGGGGTTTTTGCCCCCACCAAAATTAAATCACGGGACACATAATCGACGAGAAGTCCTTATCTATGAGCTCTCTTACCACCTACTCTATCCTATCTCAGAAAGGCTTACTCTAACCTAGCAAAATATTTTCTCAGCGATCCCGATCGTCAATTATTGATCAAGGAGCACCGCTGACTTCTTAACTTAATCAGCTTCAGCAGTTGGTTTGCAAGAGTATAGTCAAGGCTTCCACCCTAAACAGTACAGTAGTATAGGTTCTCACAATGAGCCAATAAATCCGCCTTATAAATTTTTGACCAGGCTTTAGTTGAAAGATAGCCCTCAGTTATATCAATTCAAGGATCACTATCTGAGATTAGGTAGCACTTTAGGAAAGTCTTCATTCCGCAGTATCAAAATAAATTTAGCCACCTGATCGGGCCAATAATTGCACCCGGTTTACTGGCAGTAAATCCCTCACATATTTTGGTGAGATTTACCTCTCCGTAAGCAGCGTTTCCTACACAGCACTTCTACACCCGACTCAAAAAATGCAATTTGTCCGTCGAGTCCGAGAGTACAACGACTCGCATACTTACGTGACACTTATTGGAGATATAGATCCTCGGATCGCTGACACGCTTACCAACCACATCATTCTAAACTGGAAGCATCAATTCAAAATAGGTACCCATTTCCCTTTGTATTACCCCATCCAATCGCTCGGAGCATCCCATCTCAGAAAGCGTACAGCTAGTCCTAATGTCCTTTATAAATATTTGATGGCGAAATATTACCACTGAAAAAGAATTCTTAATTCCTCCTTTGGGCTGTCAAAGAAGACGCCTTCCACTGCACCAAAACTGCGGCGATGAACTTTAAAACAACTTTTTCATCTCTGCTAACCAGTCGAGAGTCTACGAATTTAATATAGTCCCCCCTCCCGCTGCATAAAGTTTCATTCTAAGAAATCATACTTTATTCATGTACCATAGTACAGGGACCCGATGGCCCGCCCGAACTTGTTTAACTATTTTCTTTGTCGATTACAGGGAAACTTTGCCGCATAAGGAAATCCTCGCCGCATGGGTTATCCTTTTAATTTGAACCCAAAGCAAGCGGTTCCTCGCACTTTGCACATCCAGCTACTAAGTTATCCGGTTTGCATCCTCTGACCTCGACAAGTAATAACCCGTGCGCTTTGTTAGAAATTCTTTCACCAAAAAAAGAAAAAAATAAAATACGACAGCAAACTGTGAATTTCAAAAGTTTGCGGAGGACGGCCAAGAGGTAAAGGTACACAACCAGCGTGCGTACGCTCGCTCAGTTTCCCTCGAGGGCAAAGCTGAGGCAACTTGCACCATCCATTTCGGCTGATTGCACCCCCATGGCCGAAAAAAGAACCAAACTTTGTCTGGCTTTTAGTGCGACCAATCCCACAGTGGACGCGGAGTGAAAATAGATTGGCCAATCGAGGGCAACGTTGAAGGCGATGATGGCCGATTTGAATTACCGCAACGATTGGTGTTGCAGCGGGTCGGCTTTTCCCCGCTGCGCTAATAAATCAAATTAAATTATTTGTTCATTAAGTAATTAATGGCAGCTAATGCAGAATGATGTTAATTATCCCGAAGGGCGCTGAATTAATGGCTCACCGACCACCCACTTCAAAGTGGGCCTGAGAATTGTTTACGGGAGGACGACAATGTGCGTTGTTTTTCTTTAGAGCCGTCATAACTGCAATGATTTGTGGAGCACAATACAATCGAACGCTATGAAAATGCGAGTAATTAATTTGCCAGACACTTTGGTCGTTAACAAGGCCAATGGACGTGTCCCATGCTGGCTAGAACACGCCTGTGGAGTGTGGAGCTAGCGCCATCAGGAGAATGGGCGACCAACGATCGTAGCGACGATTTCACTGTGCCACTAATTAAGTGGAACCTATGCTCGATTTTAATTAAGATATCACCTTGGCATGGTGATCGTAAAGATTTTAACAGCCCATCTTACGGCGGAGGTGAATTCATTGAAAGAACCACAACCGATTATCCCAGCAGTAAGACCCTGGACCTTCTAGTTGCTATTGGGGTTCTAATTGATTAATTATTGCGCATCAATGACGACCGTAACAAATTGCAATTGATATATAGGAAATGGCTGCCAAAGGTGGTTAAGTTGAAATGACAAAAAACGATCGGTAAGATCGAGTCTCGAACTGATTGTAAAATCTTAATTGCACCACCCCAGGCTATCTGAAGCAAGAAAATGGATAGCCTGAACCTTTTCAAACACGTTAGTGTCGGATTAGAAATTGCAACAGTCCTGCTGACCTACTATTTCCATATGAGCTTTATATACACGGCATGTTGATCGTTGTGAAGAAGTGTTTAAGCCGAGATTCGTCTGACGATATAATTTATCCATAACGTTTCTGTTGGTTTAATTTTGAGGCTCGATCGCAGAGAAAACGAAACGATTGCTTGGTCAGGTTATGTAGCTGTTTACGGTTTCCTACCAGGAGAAACGTGATTAGCGCTTAAGCTAAGCGCCTTTCTGGGGCAATATCTCACGGAAGCTGTAGAGTTTAGACAAGAAGAAGATAAATATGAGTGAAGCTCAAAACCAACCCGCGGAGTTGAGAAATTCGATGATGAAATTGAATTTGATGATGAAGAAAGAAAGATCTTTCCAAAATTATTTTCAAATCTGTTGGCTTTTTAAATAAAAGAAACAATTCAACTTGATTTATTAAAGAGAATATTTATGTTCCAAAAAGACAAGTGCTTCGGTCGATTGTTAGAAGAAGAAAAATGAATAAAATAAATGTAACTTAAAATGAAAGTTAATAATTGTTTAATTGTTGCAATAATGAGTGAGTTAATTCTTTTATATACAATAAGATTATAGGAAAAGGTTTGTCGATAAAAAGCTCCTTCATAGGGTATATTCTAACAAAATCACATTTGAAGATCTCTCGAGTTGAGTGATGGAAAACTTAGCTTAGAAGTAGGTTGGCTAAGTTAATTTGTGGGGAGTAGGGTTTAAGTATTTTGCCTGTCAACTTAAATGAACTAAATTCTGATGGATTTTGGAATCTAATAGATTTTGGAAGTGAAGATTAAAGTTGTGTACAAAAACTGAGGCGTGTATTCCTACCTCTGCCAGAACGTTAATGAGAAAGCCGGTAAGGGTGGGGCAGATTCAACACATTTTTTGCAGATTTTTAATAACTTCTTTCGCAAATAAATATTTGAAATCTGTTTTTTTTTATTTCAAGCTATGATTATTTTACTAAAAGAATGCTTAATTTCTTAAAAGTTAACTTCACCCTTATAATTTCAATAAAATAAAATTTAAAACTGCCCTAAAAAGGCGAATCTGCCCCACCGTGGGGCACAATCGTCATCCGGGTGGGGCACTTTCAAGGTCAGTTTAGATGACGAATAAATCAATAAGTAGGAACGTACTGTTTTTATTTAAATTGATAAACAAATCTTAAATCTATAAACGTACAAATTAAATATGAGAAGAAATTCATTTTTGCATTAAAATTAAATTAAAGAAATATATTTCACATTCGATTTAAGAAAAAAAAAAATGTTAAGTAAATAATAAAGGTAAAATAAAAGGATTTGTTCAGAAAAAATCATTGCACGTTATATCCACCCAGATCAACGTCCTTAAACAAGATAAGGTGAGAGTATCTTGACGATCCAGCTGGGTGTTCTTGCAATGGCCCTTCGCCGAAACTGCCCCATGTGCTTTTGTCGAAAGTGCCCCATCCTTTGCTTTAGTAAAAGTTATTGTTTTTCACAAAACTTATAAAAGTAATTTAATTAAATGTTATAAATAACTTCAAACTGTTATAAATCCAAACATTTGACACTCACAACCAAGGAGTACCCATAAGTGAAAAATTAAATATCCCTTACCTCGTGTACAGGAAAAATTGCAGAATATCACTGAACAAATTAAAAACCGGTCTAACCACCACAACTGCTGAAGAAGAACTGCCATAGTTCGTGTACGATCTGAGAGAACATTGCAGCACACGTTTCCATCAAACAGTTTATTTAAAACTTTCCGCTTTTCTGTAATAGCAAAAGTCAAAAGTGCCCCGTCGTCGAAAAGTACCCCACCCTACCCTACCGGAGTTGTCTGGGAATACACTCACAAAACTGTAAGGCTATGATTGCTGTAGTAAATGAGACAACCGTGGTTTTGGGTGTGTTCATTAACTGCTAATATAATTTATGCTGCTGTTATAACTTAACTTATAACCAAAATAAAGCTCTAAAGACGTTAGTTATGTAGTTAAGACCGATTCAACAGGGCTACAGGAACCAATAAACAAATTGTCAATATATACTCGTTTATGCAGCCGTCGTTCCCATAAAAAGAGCTGAAGGCATCAACAACTATCATAGAATCACTATTAACATCAAACTTTAAAAAAATCCGATTTTAATCCACATCTAAGATATAAGTTTTCCTAGAGGGCACTTGATACGCAAAAGAAATGTCACTTTGACTTCTCCTCCTTACAAAAACTTGTGTCAAGGTTTCTTAGTTATCATTTTGCTGGATAATCTGATCAACTAAAGACTTACATATAGTAGTTGGACACAATGGACCCAACTGATGTGTCTACATGAAGTTGTGGCTTCCTACATATAGTAGTGGCGTTAGTAAAACCAGCATGGTGGAGGTAAGTTCCCTGATGGAATGACCAACTTGCCAAACTCAGAAAGAAGGTAAGAAAACTCTTTAGTCGAGCCATACAAACAAAACGGTTGGACGAATATAGAATCGGTCTCACAAACTATAACTCAGTACTGAGGCGATCGAAAGGAGCTTCATGGAGGGAGTGCTGTGAAGACATAGCAGATCTGCCAGTTGCAACAAGAATTCACAAAGCTCTTGAAGGAGATCAGACTGCCTGTGTAGAATTGCTAAAGAAATCTGATGCACCCTACACGAAGGACCGAACGGATACAATTAAACCTTTCATCAGGTTCACTTCCCAGGTTCGTCTTTTCGTGAAACGCCAGGTTAACTCAAACGCCACTTATCTTAGCATCTCTATAGCTAGTCGAAAACAAAAACTACACGTGTTCTGAAACTGCCCCTGAGTCAGAATCTTTAAAAAATTGCATTAGCTATTCAATAACAAAAAGTCTATTGAAACCTCGTTAAAACCTCGTTAACTATCTGCAGTACGCATATACATAGCTTTAAGTACCTTCCTCCAATCGAAAGACCAAACTTTTGGGGGTACTGAAGCCTCTCAGAAGTTATGTAAAAACTTATATATAGGTCTTACTTGACGGAACCACAAACACGTCTGAACGGCTGATTTTTTTGAGACTAAAAGAGGGATGAAAGAGTACTTCGAGCAATAATTAAGACTACAGTGCCTAAGATAGAGCTATTATTAAAGCGTTCAACCGCCATGTTTGTTAAAATTCTCTGAGATGGTGCTAGCAGTGCAAATTCAAAATCATCTTTCCAGATACTTGCTACTTAGTCCATTGAAATGAGCCATTCGAGAGGTTCTTAATCTGGGTTTGATTATGCAATTGATGCAATTGCGACCTTGCTCTGTCTACTTGATTTCTCAAAAGCTTTCGACAAAGTAGGTCATTGTATCCATTGAAATGAGCCATTCGAGAGGTTCTTAATCTGGGTTTGATTATGCAATTGCGACCTTGCTCTGTCTACTTGATTTCTCAAAAGCTTTCGACAAAGTAGGTCATTGTATCCATTGAAATGAGCCATTCGAGAGGTTCTTAATCTGGGTTTGATTATGCAATTGCGACCTTGCTCTGTCTACTTAATTTCTCAAAAGCTTTCGACAAAGTAGGTCATTGTATCCATTGAAATGAGCCATTCGAGAGGTTCTTAATCTGGGTTTGATTATGCAATTGCGACCTTGCTCTGTCTACTTGATTTCTCAAAAGCTTTCGACAAAGTAGGTCATTGTATCCATTGAAATGAGCCATTCGAGAGGTTCTTAATCTGGGTTTGATTATGCAATTGCGACCTTGCTCTACTTTTATTTCTCAAAAGCTTTCGACAAAGTAGGTCATTGTATCCATTGAAATGAGCCATTCGAGAGGTTCTTAATCTGGGTTTGATTATGCAATTGCGACCTTGCTCTACTTTTATTTCTCAAAAGCTTTCGACAAAGTAGGTCATTGTATCCATTGAAATGAGCCATTCGAGAGGTTCTTAATCTGGGTTTGATTATGCAATTGCGACCTTGCTCTGTCTACTTGATTTCTCAAAAGCTTTCGACAAAGTAGGTCATTGTATCCTTTGCTGGCTTTCATGAAGGTGCTGCCCTGTGAAAAAATATTCAACATCCAGAACCTATTTAACAGCTTGCAGTGCAGATGAAAATTGTTGACAAAAATGCAAAACAAGATTGATCCCAAAATAGAAACCTTTGGTACTCCTAGTAGGTGTCAATTTTGGGACCAATCTTGGTTCGCATTTGTAGCAATGAGTCGACTCTGGCCTGCAAGCTGTCCATGTCCAGCTTTATAGCTCCAGACCTGCTACCAGTTAATTGGTTATATTGCAGTGATAAATAATTGAACAATAAAAATGGGTCGGAAGTCGAACTTGTTATGCACAAGCTGGGAGTACGGTTTTGGTATCCGACTTTATTTTTATCAGTAGTTAGCAGCCGAATATTTTTGGTAACAGAGCAAGCTACAAAAGGTAGCATGGTGACTCTTTGTTGCATGTAATAGCCTCGATAGCCAGAGTAATACTTTTTTTTGTATACTTTAGACCACTTGTAGCAACGTTTTGCATCATCAACAAACGAATCACCATCTATGGGGAAAATGGCAGGTTACATTACTGCCATTGGCAAGATGTCACCAATACTTAGGACTTCGATTTTGTCCACAGTGAGCGACATCATGTGAGCTAACAACATAAGAACACTTGTGCACAGCCTTCATTCTCCAGTTTTAAATGACTCGATTCCACCGTTTTTGATTGGCGTCCTAAAACCTGTCGTTAGACAAAAGTTTCCTGCCTTGGCGTTTAATATGCGCACTAGTAGCCATTAATCGTAGCGCCAGGAGAACTCCACAATAAGCAAAGTCCTGGTAGCAAATTTGACCGATTATATTCCAAAGAACGAACACACCCACCGCATCGTCCCACCCCATAATCAAATAGAATTAATCAAATGCGAATTATCACGTCCACACACGAGTAGATAGTGTCAGTAGCACTTACCGAGCCTAGTAATTGTCATCTTTACACACACAGCCTGCCCGGTGAAGTCAGCGGCGGCAACGGCGGCAGTGGTCCGAAGGTTGAGGTTGAAGCGGCGAGGATTTATTATCGAGTAGCCTCAGATCATTTGCATGTGTGAAGACAACACGCATAAATCACGGCCGCCTTCCCCCTAATCGTCATCTGACCACCCCGCACCCCGACCACTCCTAAGCAGCAATCAGCACCTACATATGTGTACACGATGCTGATGCACCTCTAAGAGGTGCGCAACTACTATGCAAATCTGCAGTCGTTGCCTTGCGAATACGCGCGTCAACGGACAGTCAGTCAGCGGCCCGAGAGATAGCTGCTGCTTAAGGAGAAGAGCTATCACCTCGCTGTTGACTCCTGACAGTTATATAAATTAATCAAACAATTCCGCAGGACACTTGATAGATGAACTCATGACATGGCCGCTATCTGCAGTGCACTCCTCTCATGCTGTGGCCATATGGTCAGCAGCGGTCGGTTGCCGCCCTCTTTTTATCTGTGTTGGTGGTGGTGGTCGTTCTTCCGTAAGAATCTTGTAAGCCCGGTCCGTGGTCGTCGGCGTGAACACAAAATTAATGTTTGGCCAAACAAACGACGAGCGCCTTATCGCGGCCGCAACGATCAGGAGCCGCTTCAAATCGAAGCCCCGTGTCCGCACAATCAATTCACTTAGAGCAGCCGTGGACGAGGTGGATGCTGCCGACTGGATGCTGGGTGTACTCGTACTCGTAGTCGTATCGGTATCTTGTATCGATGGAGGAAAATGGAAAACTATATTCATTAAGATTGCAGCCACCACAAGTACCTACTCGTCGTCAAGTGGACAGATAGGTATATAGCCGCAGAAGTCCTCTCCCTGCCCGGGGAGAGGATGATTTTATATGCAGAAAATTGAAAGTAATTGATTTGACCTATTGTTGTCGGTCCAGTTGAGAGAGAGCGAGGTGAATCCGAGACCGAGTTCGAAGGCGGTGTTCAACCCCATCTCTCAGACCTCGACCATGATGATGATGATGATGATGATGGGTATTGGTCTCGGTTTCGGTTTCATTGGTCAGTAATTGAACGTTTCGATTCAATTACGAAGCTCTTCGAGCAGTGTGGTGATGGCGTCCCGGCGCTGAGTGTTAGCCTAGGTTTGCCGCAGTACCTCCGAGCCGAGTGTATGTCTGAGATTTTTATCGCAATTCTGTCCTGTGAGTACGTTCGTGATTGTCACTTGGGGTAGCCGCACAAAACACAACACAACGGGGCCATAATTGGGTGGCTATTAAAAAATCACAACAGTGCCGGCCACCGTTTGCATAGATTATACAAAGTTGCTGTGTCCCGTGCGGATGAAGTTGACCAGTGAAGCGTTGAAAGCATTCTCCGGTTTTTGTTGGCCTGACTTGGGATATAACAATGGCTTTGTCGGGATAGCGTGTAACTGCGTTTAATGGGGTAATTGCATGTGGCGAACGGTGGCAACTTTCACCCATCAATTCGATGGCATAGTAATGACCTGTCAATAAAGTGTCACCCAGTTGTCACAGTACGGCAATCGGCAATTGATTCTTGAACGAGCGTTCGTTACAGCGAAAATCTTTTTGAATTTTTGTTTTATTAAATTTAATTGCGGGGCACAAGCTTTATGGTTTTGTCAATTTGCTCTTTCAGGGAATTAGTTTTGGTTAAAGGGGTTTCGAAATTCGAAAAACAATTCCATTGTTGGGCATGGGTGATACAAGGTTTGTTTTATTGAACTCGTCAGCAAAGTATAGACAATTGTGGAATTCAACAATTTATAGTGACACTTCTTGTTAAGTTTTGTGCACAATATATTTAGTTTTTGTCTCAGCTGTTAGTTTTATTTATTTATCTGCTAGTTGCCGCTCTCTATATATAAAAAAACGTTCAAAGCATTTTGGTGAGCATCATAAAAGGATCTGTCACAAAGGTGGTAAAATGGACCTAGTTTAGTGCCGGTTTGAAGGGTGCAAAACCTCGTATGAACAATTAGATGGTATAATAGGTAACACTAGATGACCAGGAAATAGAGGCCTTAAACACACTGCGCCTTACTAATAATCAGACACTAATGCCGACGATTAGCTGGTTGCCAGCTTTAGTAAAAATGTACAGCATTAGTGAAAGGGTACCAGTCAGTGTTGTTATGGATATTGTTCGAGAATCGTATAAATTAATTGTTTGAAACACACATTCATTTACAAATAAATTTTATTATATTCTCGATATACAGGGTGGCGCACCAATTGTGCTACAATAAGAAATTCAAATAACTTTTTTTTTAATCGATGTATTTCATTTATTTTTTTTTTATTGATTAGAAAATTAAATTTTATTTTAAATAGTTAGTTGGTTTTAAAGATTATAGATCGCAAATGACCTCCACGCTCTCCCACGCATATGCGGCACCTGATCAAAAAACTATTCATTGCGGCCTGAAGAGTTGAAGTTGGGATCGCCTCAATTATTGTCGTTATGGACTGCTTTAATTCAGTTAAATTCCTGGGCTTCGTTTTATACACCTCTTGCTTGACATAACCCCATAAAAAGAAGTCTGGTGCAGTCAGGTCAGGTGACCTTCGGGGCCAGCGAAGAGTGGAGTTCCTAGAAATTAATTGTTGCTCCATCTTGCTGCTGCGTCTTCGGCGCAGTTCTGGGTAAAAAACTCCTTCAACATCTTTAAATAACGGTCCCCATTGACAGTAACGGTTACACCGTTTTCTTCAAAGAAGTACGGCCCGACAATACACCTTGATGAAACTGCGCACCACACAGTGACTCGTTCTGGGTGCAGTTCCGTCTCATGGAGCATTTCTGGATTAGACTCTTTCCATATACGGCAATTTTGCTTGTTTACATTGCCGTTAAGATCAAAATGGGCCTCATCAGACATGAACAAACAATTGATCAATGTGTTGTCTTCTTCGGCCATTGATATCATTTTTTTGCGAAATTCCAGGCGAACAGGCAAATCCTGAGGGTTTAACTTGCTAGTAATTTGGACTTTGTACGGAAACAAGTTTAAATCGTCATGAAGTATCCGTTGTAATGACCGTCTACTAACTCCAATTTGCCCCGATAAGTTTCGGGTCGAAACGCTCGGATTGGCCTGTATTGCAGATGCTACTGCTGCGATTGTATCCTGAACACGAAAATTGGCATCTCGATGGTACGGCCTTCGTGCGATGCTTCCAGATTCGGCAAACATGTTTACAAACCTCATAATGGTCCATCTACTCGGGGGATTACCGCCAAACTCCCGCCTGAATTCCCTTTGGACTGAAATGACGGACTGCAAAGCATGGTACCGTTGCACTATCCAAATTATTTTCTCCGTATCCCAAGTATCCATTTTTATAAACCTAAATAGTAACCTACAAAATAAAAAAAAAAATAAGCCGATTACTCACACAGAAAAAAAGTTTATGTGCCCTTTTTTATGCAGCTATTTTTGTTTCCTCTATGAGGAACTTTTTTTTGCTAGCTACCAACGGCGCGGTCCAACAGAGACTGACTGGATCTATATGTTTCTCACAAACCACAAAGTTCCGCTTGAATTTTACATAATCTTACATACGCCAGCTTCTCTGAGTTGACCTTGATTTGAGATAACTTAGTGATAAGAAGAGCATGCTAAGTAGACACCGCACATAAATGTATACGTTTGTTTGCTTTGGGTTGTGGCTTAAATCATTAGTCTATAACTTATATTTTCTCGGTTCAAAATCGTATTTGTCGTATTTTCTAATTTTAAGAGCGTAGAGGTCAACGTGTACTTAATTTGAGTGTTATTTTATAACGCTCGAAAAGCCCGATAATTTGATGAAATTTTACCCATTTTAACCATTTTGATTTATCAACCAATCTGCAATGTTTAAAACAAAAAACAAAATAAACATGATTCTTCGTTTCATATAAGCGTTTCAGCTTTATTTAATTAGCAATTAAATTATACAAGTTATATTTTTACCATTTCTACACAGAATTCAGGCTTTCTTTTCAATATGCGAAAGTCGATTAAAAATATACACACATGTTATTTTAATATCATTAGGTATAGGTACCTACCCTACATTAAACATCATTTATGTACTAAAAGTTTTTTTAATAAAATAAAGGAAACGTAGAGTCAACACCAACTTTCTGAAATTCTAAATCAAGAACAACACAAGCAAGAAACAACGCAAATATGCAAAAGTAACGGCCGTATTGTTCACTCCGGGTGTAAATCAGGCTTAAGTTAATCTTACACCCGACCATTGAATCCGATTTTTTAAAACCAGGCAATTTAAATCTATATCTATAATATTCACTCACATGCACTAAATCCGCTGGATTAAATATGGACTTAAACGCGTATTTAAAACAGTTTAAACCGAATGTAACCCGTTTTAAACCTACGTACTGTCGAATTTTACAAAAAAAATACATTTGTTTTTTATTGTTTGTCACTTGGAAATTGATTTCATTTTAATACGCTTAATTATGTCGAATTTTGTCCAAAATGTCTCTTTTTTTTCTTAAGGCGGAAACATTTCCGAAAATATGCCACATCGTTATATTCGACTACAAGGACCACGTTGATTTACCATCAGTTCTTCGAGAAATGCGTCTTCTGACGACGAAGACAGCAACATAAATTACGTCACGAATGAAGTCCTATTTTTGCAGTTTTTTTTTCCTATTCCCCTTTTTTGCTTTTCTGATCGTCTTATTTCTTGTACCCTGCGATCGAAAAGATGTCAACGTTATGAAATTGAGTTTTAACCGCAGTGCAAGTACTTATACTGGTATCTGGCAAAGTTTAAGTTCGGTTTTAACGGCTGAATATTATGGAGTTGGATTTAATTTTATGGTTACACTCACTTAAATCCGGGTGAAAACTTGAACCCGGATTAAAGTGAGTGAATAAAATGGCCGTAAAGTAGCCATTGCCAATTTGACTTAACGAAGCAGTAGCACAGCAAGTACGGCAACTACTATTTAGCCTATCACGCAAATAAACAAAAAGGGTATGCGCTGTAATCGATGCCGGCTAATTGCAAAGGGATGTGTTGGTAAGGTATATTCATATTCCCCTTCAAGTTTAATGTTCAAACATGTGTGATGTAGCTTGAGCGATCTCGAAACAAACGTCTGCGATCGTGTTAACACATTTGTATTTTAATACGGACTCGCAATTGGATCATTGCAGTTTAATAGATGCAAATTGCCAATTAGGACGTAGGGTAAGGCGATGGCTTTCTTTATGGAGCTCTCACAAACTCTTCAGCCTGCATTTGTAACAGCATGTTCGACTGTCTTTAAATGGTGTTAAGAACTTCTCAAACCTCTGAAGCATGACCGAACTTCCAGATCCATAGGTCCAGCAGAATTTGTGCCATCGTTTGAGGTAAAACTTCCTCAATCGCCTTGACCATTAAGGACAATCTCATTATTTTCTGCAGCAAGTACAAAAGCTGTATTACTACTTTTCCAATCTTCGTACCCGTTGTATATATGAAGTCCGTCACCAAATCTATCGAAATCCTCACAATTAAGGCAAATTGCATAAACACCTTTGAAGGGCAACCCTTCCAAGGATCTTATGACCAAAAGGTGTCATTCCACCGATTGCTATTGGTCGAGTGCTTCGACTTAATTGAAAATTACCATACTACCCACGAACCACGTGTGTTATCTGGCAGAAATAAAATCCAATGGGCCAATTATACAGCGCTAACGAAGCCCATAAAACTTTCTAAAAACTTCTGCCAAGTCACTGCGCGCACCTTAGCCGCACAGCACAGCTCCAAATTAACCGACTAATTAACAAGAGCATTACATTTTTGTCGCCTCGACGCGGAATCTATATACGAACTACTCGGCCAACGGAGCTGCACCGTGGAAGCAATAAAATTCAAATAGGAATTTTCCATCCTTGCTAGCTAGAGACACTGCCACCTGGTCGCTGGTCCTAATCTGCAGCAAGGCAGAGCTATATGTACCGCTTGATCGCGCGCCTAACAAAACGCAAAGATGTTGACGAGAAAACGTGACCAAACGGTAGCAAGAGAACAGTGGCAGTACATCGGTCCCGCTGTACTTGTCCTCCTACTCCGAACAATGTTTTGCCTGATTGCAACAGAAGCAACAGTGCCAGCCGACACGATAGTGCGGCGCTCCCTCTCCTACATCCTCTTCGCATTCAACAATGCAACAGCGGAGCCGTGAATAATTTCCCATTTTGATAAGCGATCTAATTCGAAAGGGGGACTGCGAGCCGTGCGGCCCTGGATTACTACAGAACCCATAACCATTTCCCAAATTATCGTAAATAAAAAATTATTACAATTAAAGTTACACTGTCTGGGAGCGCACAGTGCATATGCGGCGTTACACACCACCTCCCATGGGAAGGGGCCAGCTCCTGCACCGGATAGCAATCAACAATGAGCTCTGGCTCACCACCCCCGGTCTCTTATGAATTTAAATAAGTTAAAAATCTTAAACAAAGCAGCAGCAGTAACCAGCAACAGCCACCGACAATCTGGGAACTGCCGCACAGGTAATTGAAAACCAAATTCGAAGTGGGGCAGGAGATGGGCCCCATCCATACAAACACAAACACATGCAGGAGGTAGCTGCTGCTGCTGAAAAACCACCCAACAGAGTCGTAAAGAATATAATTCGAAAAGTTGACTTTGTTTCCCCTTATGTCCCGCTGTTCTTGCGCTTCGTGTAACGATGACGACGACAATGGTGACTTTTGTCACTGGCAGCAACACACAGCGCAACCCAAACCTAGCCCCGGCCGAGGTCTGGGCAATAAACGAATTTCGAACGTGAGCTGATCTAGATGTACGATTGGTGGTTGGTGAAGCACCAAGGGCTCCCGCTAAAAGGGAGGATGAGTGCGCTGCACTAGCACTGGCACTGGTACCGCGTCGTACCTACCTACCTACCGTATCACATCGTACCGTATCCGAGTGCATATGCATTACAATGAGCACCAGGATAAATTATGTGCAGAATTTTATTGGAAACGTGCAATACGGGAATTGTTCACCTTGGCTAACCCGTTGCTGGGCCGCTGTGGAGTAATAAAGTTTGGAATAAGAATGCAAGAGTGTCCCCAGAGGTTGCTACAATGGCTCTCCGGTGGGAGGCGCATATGCATGGGTTGTGTGCTGGCTAAGGGTGTGCAGACACGGTGCCGAGTTATGATATGACTAGGGCAGGCGGATAGGAATTTCTATAAAATCCGAGACCGAAGGAAGGGGTTGATAGTTAGTCGTCCCTCGTCCGATGGCCTGATAGACTTGAAATGTTTATGACCCGTCGGGTGAGGCGCGGAATTCAAGGAATCTCGTGGCAACTGAAATGCGAAACGGAAACTCTTGCTTCGGGCTTTTATGTTTCCATTTGGGGGACAGAGGGGATGTCAGTTGGTGGAATAATTGCCACTGACTATTGCAGCGGCGGATGATGTCTTACTTTGTTTGACGGTTGCATGTTGCCGGAGGATTTTTGATTAATGGATTTGGTGCTAAGTAGGAATAACGCATATCTGCTTACGCTATGCAAACATACCTTACTTAGATCCACATTGGTGCATTTGGGCGGTAAATAGCCGAACGAGTGGTGAACAGCAAGCTTTACTGCGAGTACACATTGCCTGCTACCAAAAGTTCTGCTCGGAAACATAATCAGACCTACGATGTCTTCAGACAAGTGTTAGGAGCTATGAAAAAAATAGTTGCCGCAAAAGGTACGTAAGGGACCGTAGGCCTAGCTTCTTATCCCTCGCTTAGTCCAATACACTAACCGCACAAAGCCGCTCTGCAGCTACAAAGCTTTTAAATTTAAATAAATATTTCTTTCGCAGACGAAAAGTCCCCCTAGACCCTTAGGACCTGCTGATCGAGTTCGGGTAGCGAATCCTTGGGTTGTCGTACCTCTAAAGTGTTCACTTATATTTTCTCGACTTCCGGCATCTAATTGGGGAGTTGATGACAGTTCTAGGTATCCTTTAGTCACCACAACTTTGGCCCGATTTCATCCACAGTGGGACTGTCTTCTGCAACATGTCCTAGGTGCCCCCATTTCACATATTGACCTGTGGTTCACATGTATGGGTCTTGGTTTGGGACAGTTTTTCTCATTTTGGTTGCCAAAAATGAGCCCATAATGCTGTGAAGATGGCAATCGCTAAACTATAAGGGCGGATTGTCAGTGCTAGCTTACCTATGCTCTGACTGTAGGTATATCTCACTGTTCAAAGTGTTAGCATTTCAATCAGCTCTGCGAAAGATTCGTAAGTTCCAGACGGCTTACTCTGACTAATCGTCCTTTCCCACTGACTTGACTAAACCCCGCCCATCGCTCAATTTCAGTCCCCCTGCCCACAACTCACGTCCCACCAAACTACACATTATCAAGTGTTGCAATCGCGTCTAATGCAACAATACTCACCTCACGCGCACACTATCTGCGCAAAGTGCAACACTGTTGCCGCAAAATAGCCTAGTAAACTGCGAGCGCAACCGGCTATTAGATTTCACGCCACAACATTGATCTCAAATCCAGAAGCAAATTCCCCAAGATCGTCAATAAAATTGTGCACGCAATCGTGGCACGCTACCGTGGCTAAAGGCTAACATTGCGCATCGCATCGGTCGGTCGTCGTCGCCGACGCCGCCACAAGTGCTTGTCTACACAAATAGAAGCGATTTGTGAACTGACCGCGCCCATTAATCTACGTCACGTGACATGAATTACTTCGACAAGAAGCCCGTCGCAACCAAAGGGAGTAACCGCAGAAGAACTTGCTGTATCTCAGACTTTCCCATTTTAAGGTTGGCATTGCTTGGCAATCGAACGCCAATTAAGTGTTACCATTAATGCGTTCAACGTATAGCTATAGGATATAGCGACGACGCGTCACGAAACAACGATGCTGATGTCACCAGCTATGCAAACTCACGCGCTATCAGCGAACAATAAATCAACTGACCGTCTGTCCATCTTTCGGTAGACCTAATGAAATTTAGTGTCCTGGTAAATGCTCGAGTGCAGGACGCGTGCAATTTAATTCGAACACAAATCTTTTCAACTGAGTCGCGTGATATACAGATGACAGGGTTGGGCCTGTAGGCTCATCACCGCTACATCGGACAGGTGGCTTTGAGACCCTTTCGCCAGCTAGAGATAACAGGTTTCTATAAGTAACTATGCAAATGGCTGCGGCAAGTATAGGAATGGGATAACCCCGTGTTCAAAGGACGGGAATGTAAGTGTACCAAAAGCAAAATCAGCTGTGCAGTCGGGGAATCTTGTTGCGCCCTGCGAAATGACGGTGAGATAGATAAACTGCAATCAAGTTGATTGAAAGCATGCGTACACTGGCGCTGAAAAGTTGCCAGACGTTCAAAAACCAAGTGGATGCAAGTAGGATGTTTGCCTGTCAATGCCAGGCGGGAAGTTAAGGTGGAATTCCGATACAGGCATAGTGAATTCTCCAAGCTAATTGTTGCGTTTCTGATTTCATACATTTTACATTCCTTTGGACGGGACGTGCACAAGTTCACAAAATTTTATTCATTATTATAACCAGATACATACAGTGTGATGTATTGTCTCTGAATATAACTTTATTGTTGCAAAAATTAAATATAGCAGTAGCTGCCAGGGCTTTAGGCTAAGGAAGTTTACAAATTATTTTTTTCGATTCCCCATGACGGAGAAAAAACTTTCTTGTGCTTGCCAATCCAGCTTCTTGTTGAACAAGTTTCCACATTTTGCCGAACAAAAACCCTTCTTACATTTTGCCGTCTGACCATTTAAGGGAGTTTTCACTGCATATAGATTTGAAATATTTTTACCCTACCTAGTTCTAGAAGCAGACTTAATAAGTCTAAGGTTTTCCGAGTGTGTCTTTCTTTGGGGTAACCGTGTCTATTCGTCGGGCTTAATTTATTTTTTAGTGGCACAACTGTTCAAGCCTTGCAGGTCAACCTACGTTTCAATTGACAAGCCTCTTAAGTTTTCCCGGTCTTGCCGCAATTTCATTTATAGTTTTGTGAATTTGACTTCCAATTGCACCAGCGGCTAAAAGCTATACTTGACGTGATTGCTCACTAGAGCAACCTAGTTGAGCAACACGTTCAACGTCATCAGACACCTTGAATGCGAGAGATATATATATATGTATGGAAATAACAGCAGTTGCATAAGTGGATCAATACATTCACAAAAACTAAAAATTACAAAACTTGACGAACGCGTTAAAAAATAATGAACAACAATGAATTTGAAATTGTTGCTAACTATGCCCAACTTGTTGAGCAACCCAACGATATCCAACCCACTTTCAACTCTTTTGTTGGACGGAAGACGGAGGACAAAGAGCCTCGTACAGTTGAATGTTTTCATTGCGAAATTTATGCGTTGTGCACGTAGTGTGCGCCTGGCCTAAGACGTTTGAATAGCTCTCGTAGAGTTTACTGGTAAAATTCTTCTGCAAAGCCCTTCAAAAAAACTGCCAGCCGTACCAAAACTCACTCGAAGAGTTTCGCGTTTAAGATGTCAGATAGGCTCTTCATCCGCCTTTGCTTAAATCGAAGCTTCAGCGAGATAAAGCCTTAGGACTGGGATGATAAAGTCTAACAGAAGTGTTATTAGCCCTTCTTATCACTGCTTAACAATTGCCTATACTTACTTCGTAGCGATTATCTTGGTACTGGGTTATAGAGCAGGCTTGATAGTAAAATTACCTCAATACCTGGGTCTAATGGTTATATTCGAGTACACGCTCGCAACTGAAGCCCTAAAGCAACTTAAAATGTCTTAAATGCATCAGTGGCACCCAAAATTCGATTGATAATGTCGAAGAACTCAGAAGCCCATCACCTTGCTCTGGGTGGAATTGTGTTTGGCAGGTATGTCAAATATGGGACATGGCTCTAGGCCTGCCAGACGTCCCGATTTTGGCGGGACAATCCCGACATTTGAACCCTGTCCCGATATCTGTCCCGATTTACTAAATGTCCCGATATTGTCCCGATTGAATATGTTCGGAAATAAAAAATAAAGCAATATTAACATATGTTACGACCTTTATGAGTATAGAACATTGCAATTGTTGCTCTGAATGCATTCATCCATTATGTCATTTTATAAATCTGTCAAGTGGTAATTGACAGAACCTAAAATTACTTTCAAATTCAAATAAGCTGTGACAGTGCTGTGGTGGTGTTTTCAATTCCATGAGCGAATACGTATTGTCTTAAAATAAGTAGGTAGTTGACTAAATTTACAATTGTTGTATTGTAGATATTTATCAGGAATGTCTTCTTCTAATTCAAACACAAAAAATGGTAAAGCAGTCACGGCGAAAAGATTGGTTACCTACAAGAAACAGTGGGAGAACATTTATCCGTGGCTAAGAAGAAGTGTTAGCAACGTGCATAAAGCGACGTGCAAATTATGTTCAGCTGAGTTTTCCATATCTCATTCTGGATTTGGAGATATAAAAACGCATATGAAAAGAGCAAAGCATATAACTCGCGTGGAAGCAAATACTTCCAATTCCATCATCCCAATGTTTGTCAATATAAAGTCGGAGAAGACTTCAAATTCAATCTCCGAGGCAACATTTGCTTATCACACAGTGAAACATTCGCAATCGTACAACTCGGTGTCATGTTCTTCTCAACTATTTAAAGATTTATTCCCAGACTCTCAAATTGCGAAATCCTTTACCTGTTCGAGAACAAAATGCACAAAAATTGTTGTCAATGTAATCGCCCCGGCTATAAAGAAAAAAGTAAAAAATGACATGGATGGAGTTGTCTTTAGTATAGCTACAGACGCTTCAAATATTGGTGCTTAGATATTTTATGCCAAAAAGTGGCATCTGTGTGAAGCTTCTGAAATTTTATTCACTTACTTCCGAGACATCAATATCTATTGCGGAATCTTTAAAATCAATTCTGATCTCTGAAAACTTACCATTGAGCAAAGTGACATCTTACTCAGCTGATAACGCATCGGTTAATTTTGGTCTGAACCAAAGTGTGTTTACTGAGTTGAGGAAAGAAAATCCGGACATTTTGCCACGAGGGTGCATATGTCACATACTGCATAATACAATCAAGAAGGCTCAATCAGCATTGCGATTTGATGTAGAAGCAATTATCGTTATTTCGTTTAACGAATTTAGTTCTTCCACAAAAAATGTCACTAAGCTAAAGGGTAAGTTTGGTTATTTATTCTAAAAATCATTTACTTTACATAGTTAATTTTCTCTGGGGTTTCAGATCTTGTGTCTTGGTGCGGAGAAGAAGAGTGGAGCGAACTCTTGCGCCATGTTCCTACAAGATGGCTTTCTCTAATACCAGCAGTAGATAGGCTTTTGAAACATTTCGAAGCAGTTAAAACATACTTCACAGATAAGGAAAATGCCAGAAGTTATATTCGAAAGTTCTTTGAGTCGGAGTTAGCGGATGCATATCTTGGGTTTTTATTGAATGTTGGCACTATTTTTCAAAATGCGGTCACTCAATTAGAATCTTCTGATTCCACAGTAATCGATATGTATAAAATACTTAACAGTATTTATATTTCACTTAAATCTAAGTTTGACGAACAATTTTATGGCAGTATTGCACTGCAGGCCTTGCGTAAATGTGATAATAATGGGCTAAAGGCAAGATTTAAGAGAGAGGCACAAACTTTTTTTGAAATTGCAATCAAATATTTGGAAGAGCATTATGATTTTAATAACAAATTTAGATTACTCTTACCACTGAGCTTGGAAACAACTCCAACATTTAACGAACTTACAGAAATTGTTGATCATTTTAATATTAAAAATATTGATATTGATGTGCTCTTTGAAGAAATAGCTTTTCTTAAAATATATGTGGCGAAGCAGACTACAGAAATTTCGTATATTAAAAAATGGGTACATTTTTTTAATGTAAAAGCTGCCCCCAATTTACAAAAAATATGTGAGTTTGCGTTTTCTTTGCCTGTCTCCAATGCTATGTGCGAAAGAGTATTTAGTTTAATGACAACAGCATGGCGAAGGGAAAGAAATAACTTGTCTATTGAAACATTGGAGGCAGAACTTTTTAATAAAATGAATTGCGACTATAGTTGCAAGGATTTTAGCAGGTTTTTAAAGGAAGATCCAATTGGTCAGAACATTGTTTCAAAAATAAGTTCAAACGACAAATATATGTAATATGGTTTAACAATTCCTTTATTCGTAGAGTAAGTACCGTACCTATTATAGTTATGAGACTGAATATTGAAAGTTCCTGAAGTATTATTTATTATGTTTTATTACTAATGTATCTAGGTATGTACATACAACGTTAATAAAATCGTTTTCCTGTGTTCCTTAATTGCGTGTACAAAATTTAATGTTTTTTTGCTTTAATCCCTATATGTCCCGATTTGTCCCGATTTTCGGGTCCTGGTGTCCCGACTTTAATGAAATTTCATCTGGCAGCCCTACATGGCTCGTATCTTTAAACGCTGTCGAATGCGGTCTTAAAATCGATAAGCAGGTCTTGAATCTCCTTGCGGATTTGTGGTGGAATGTGGATATCGAATGTTTTGCTGTACGACGAACAGGATATTGCATAAGTGATATTTAGGAGAAACCTCCACAGTTGATTGTTGATGCAGCCTGAAGGGTTTCATTTTCCGTAGATAAGTCATGCGTAGTGCTGAAAAGTCCTGTTCAGTTGGAAATGCACTTGATTCCTCGAATTGCCTTGACCCTATAACTGATGACAGTCACAGTCACGTCTATCCTGAAGCGTAAGCTTTCGTAACTTGCATTACTGTCAACGATATAGATAACAGCGCCACCTGTGGGAGGATGATACACTCGCCTAGTAATCACCACAAGGAAAAATAATTAACTGGCACACTTGGATCTATATCGAACACATTTTCCATGTTATGTATGCCTCCCCATGGATTCAAGTGATATCGCATGGCAACTTTTGCGCTCCACTGTAACTGTAAGTAACAAGCACGACCGGCTCCTGCCTACCATCGGAATCGTTGCACAGAGCGCATCCGTTGTGCGTTTGTTTACACAACAGCGGCATGGATTTGCAGATTTATTCCACTCGCCTGGACCGTCATCATCGTATGAATGCGCGCATCCGTCCCTTCGTCATCGCTCCTTGCTATAAGCAACGGCTGAAATAATCCACAGGCAAATATTAGCCCGAAGTGCATAAATTATGTCAGCGTAATGAGAAGGGGACCGACACGACTTAGATAAAGGCACCCATTGCTGCATCAGCTAGGTAATCGGCGTAATTTCAACATTTACCTTCAGACCTTGGATACAGAGGATCCTTCAATTTAAATGTATAGCCAGCCACAGAGTGGGTGGCTACAAAGCACGCGGCTTATCGGACCATAATGCAAGCGAAAATTCGATGATTCAACAGAAACAACAGATTTTTTGTTTTTGTTCGTTTGCTCCTTCGACTGAATGCACCCGAGAATCGCCAAAGTGCAACATCATCAGCGAGCGCGCTGCACAAGTGAATTAATTTATTTGTGCACAAGTCTCGAGTGGTCCTGGTGCATTGCAAAGGGCGCAATCCCGTCTTGGACGATGTTGTTCTGTTTGTCCTGCTGCTGTTGCAAGTTGACTGTTTGTTTCAGTTAGCAAAGATTTATTTCCAAAGAGCAATACAGGAACAGCGTCAGCGTCATCGTCAGCTAATTAAATATTTCCTCTGGATACACAAGCAACCAGATCCGGGGAGCAACGTTGCGCTGGGTTTTATTTATACTTATACGCGAGTTGCAGCTCCTTATAGGTTCGGTTCTAAACATGAGCGGTTGATGGAAATTGCAAATAAGGATGTTTAATTTATTAAGGAAGGAAGTTTACCAAAGTGTTGTTCCACCTCCCTGCAACAGCCATTAATATTGTAGTTGCTGATGGGATGGTTGCGAGTGTCTCCCGGTGACCGCACTGTCAACAGCATCTCTCCCCAAAATGTGTTGCATTTTTTGTTGTTCTCTGTCCTTAAATTCCCCTTTAAGCGAAGCAAAGGCCCATTTGTCTGTGTGAGCGCGTGTATATGCAAACTCATTACATTAATTGCACATTCAGCAAAAAAAAGAAAAAAAAAAGAAAAAAGAAAAGAAAAGTGAAATTTGAGGGAGAAAAAAAAAACGGAAACAAAAACCCAACCAACACCAACAAAGGGAGCGACATTCATTTCGTATTGTTGACATGGAGGATACGTGCAGGGGTTCGGCACAGTGCAAACCGTTTTAGGGTAGATGGAAAATAAAGAGGCCCATTTTAAACTCCCATCACACTCATTGTAATTATTCTGGCTTTGCCATAGTGTTCTCGGATGCCTATGCCGTATCCAGGCTTCGCATGAGATGAAAGTGCAGTCAATGTACAGATATTCACTTCGGTCGGAGAAGTAATGCGGATTGCTGCACAGAAAGCTGTGTAAATATTCGCATATCTATATATAGGTGCGCTGTGTAGTCCTGTGTGTCAGCCTACTTTGTGCTAAAATCAAAACGAAATCTCCTCTGGATGCTGTCGCTGTGTGGATGTATATGCAGGCGCTTACAAAGGGGTTTAGCTGGATGGTCGGAGGAGGCTCTTGAAAGGGAAACCTTGTTGACGGCACCACTTTCAGCTGAGCTCTTTTCCTCGAGTTGTCGGTATACGTCGTGGGTACATATTTATTGCCAAGGACTTTTCCACAACCTCCTTGCACTATATATATATTATATGGGTATGTACAAAAATATCCTTGTATGCTAGAATACACTATGCATACGGTGCAAGGTAAGGGTGCCAAACATTGTGAAGCATATTTAATTTTTGGAAGAGCTTTTTTCAAAAGCGATAGAACTAAAGGCAGCTCGAGGAGCGCCGGTTGGAGTTTCAGATAGAAGTGGGAGGTTTCCGGAGCGTTATATGCTCTGCGGACATACATATGAGAGCTAGGAGGTAAAGGATGGGGGGAGATGTTTAATGCATAACGAGCACATTGGGTTAGGAGGTGTTTTTAGGTATTTTGTTTCTATTTGACATATGTTTATGGGTTTTAAAAGGGAGAACAACAGACCTATTGTTATACTCCGTTTTGAAAATTCAAGTATTACATTCGCAGCGACAATAATTATATTTGTCCTTACTTCTAATTTACTTTCGGGATTCATTGAGGATAAATGATGATTTTGATGGAGGTTATGTAGAATTTTATGGCTTTAGATCTACAATTTTATCGTAAAAAGGCCGATGAAAAAAAAAAATAACAAGATGAGCAAGAAAACAAGAAGTATATGTGTTCTGTCCTAGAGAGGTATTGAACAAATCTATCATAGATGGGCTAATTCTGCAAGGTCGGCCAAAAGAGATCACCCTATTGGAAGATGCTTAGTAGTCCAACACACTAACCACTAAGCCCCTGCGCCGACGAATGTTTTTTGTTAGATTCCTGAAATTCCCACGATTTTGGTGTTTTTCCCTTCCTTTATCCCACTGAAGTCTTTTCGGACATCGAAATTCCCACAAAAAGGGATAAATCCCACGATATTATAACACTGCGTTATTATTCAAAATGTAAATCTGCAAATTTCAACTCACTGCGCTCTTAAAAACGTCCAGCTAATCTGCAGCCTCAACTTAAGATGCGATTGTCAATAACTCAGTTTCTCCACCCAACAAAAAGACACAAAAAAAAATCCCTCCAACACTAAAACAAACGTTGCCCAAAATAAAACTCCATCTCAAAGATTCAGCCATTATGCAGCAATTCCAAGAGGATTACTCGACCACCAGCAGCACTTCCATAAACTGCGATGAGCTCTGCCAGCTGCCTATTACTTGTAAAAATTTTCATTATATTTTACGTTCCCCGATAGTCCTTTCTGGGCCATAAATATGGTCTTCCATTTCGAGAACATATTTCCTCTCCTCCTCAGCAAATGAAATGAGTTTCCAGTTGTCTTTCACTCCCAAAGAGGACGGCGAGGGAAACGAGCGCGCACAATATTCTTTGCTCAGGCAATATCCTGCGGAGAATACAAATTTTCTTAGATAAAAACACAGATTGAGATCAGGGGACGCAATGCGTTCCGCATAAAAAAATAAAAAAAAAAAAAAAAACAAACAAAAAACGAAAGAAAGTGAAACGAGGATAATAGATGAAAGCCGACAAAAAAAAAAAACAAGAAGAAAACTTCCTTCCCCACTAATGACTGCCTGGATGCTCCAATAAAAGACCAATTTCCGAGACGAAGCATATTTCTTGGCAACAATTCGCATGTAAATGTGGCCAATTGTCGCCGCATTGGGAGGAATTGAATTTCCTCGTGCGCTGTTCGCGCTTTCACAACTTCGTTGTAACGGCTACGCACGATGGCGACAACAACTTCATTTTGTCTGTTTCTATAAAGACGACTGTGAGAATCATCGTCATCCTTGTTGCATCACAGCCCCGTGGATTACATTTACATACATTTTCACCCATTTTCGCATTCGGGTCAAAGTCGATGCTGATGGAGGATATCCACCTCACCCAATGGATGGAGATGTAACATGTAACACGCATTCGACTGTGTGTGCAATTTGCATCCTTTGGAGAAGCAAAACTGCATCGGAAAGGGCGGCGGTGGTAAAATAACAAAACGACTCTATTGCGGTGAGAATATTTTATGCAAAGTGCAACGAGGCGAGGTGTCAGCCACCAAGATGCTGTCAATGTTGGCGGGCTCATTGTTCGTGAAATTGGCTAAGAACTGCGGTTTATTTGCCGTCTAATGCGAATATTCGGACCATTGTGGTGCTAAAAGGATTCTTTACAGGTGCCAACTTTCGAGCTGTGTTAAGCATGATTGTCATGTGAGTTCAGCATATATTTTAACGCTCATGTACTTCCCTGGAATTTGTCATTGCGGGGAAGCACTTTACACTTCTTGGATCAAACGTTTTATGGGGGACGCTTGTCAGTGCTAATTGGCCGGCGTTTTTATACCCTCCACAGGAAGGTATCTTCATTACATTTGTAACGCCAAGAAGGAGTCACCGGAGACCTCATAAAGTATATATATTCTGAATCAGGATTATATTCTGAATCGATTTAGCCATGTCCGTCTGCCTGTCTGTCGGTTGAAAACACGATAGCGTCCAAAGTAATCAATCTACGCGAATGAACTTTGGTGAAATGACTTATTTTTCCTGTCGTCAGGTTGGTATTGAAAATAGGCTTTGCAGGTCAAGTAGTTCTGGTACCTCCCATACAAAATCAGTATTAGATATATGTGTCTCCCTGTCGGTGGAAAACACGATACCGTCCAAAGGAATCAACCTAGGCGAATGAAGTTTGGTAAAAGGACTCCTTTTTATCGTCGTAAGGTTGGTATTAAAAATGGGCTATGTCGGTCAATTAGTTCTGGTACTAACCAGTTTTGCATGACTTGTATGCAGTGGAAGGTACCAAAGCATCGGCTAGGCCGATGATAACACTTTTACTTGTTTTACTTAACATCTGACTTACCAAGGTGATTTACGGCACGTCGACCGAGAAGGTCTAAAGTGCAAAGGTGGGCAGAAAATTGCTTAGAGTCTCTGCTTTTCTAACTCAGTTGATGGTGTATTTTTTTCTTCTGCGGGACCTATTACTTTTGTGAAAACAGTTTCTTTATACTTCGTGCAAATTTACACATGTAATGCTCGGCTGTTTCGTCTTTCTCTAGACCCAGTCGGCACTCCGCCGAGTCGAGTAAAAATCGCTGTAGGCAATGCCTACGTAGATTCAAGAGCCTTTTGGGATTATCATTAAAAGCTGAAAGGCTCTTTTGGCTTGTCTTAGAGCTGGAGTAGTCATCCATTCTGAGATGCATTTCACGTGTTCCCAGGTTTTCGTTTGTAAACTTGCAGCCAATTTAGGAATAACACATGTAAGAGACTGATACTGAAAGCTATTGGTTTCCGTGCAGTGGACAATTTTGCACGTACCAGTTTGATTTTAAATTTAAGTTCAAACACTTGTTATTTCTTCTTTTACAGACTTTTTATTGATTTTTACTTTTCATCAGAATGTGTTACCGGCCTCCCGTTCTCTCTTACACTAATTTTTTCTTCCTAACCTAACCTTACCTCTCCTTCCGCCGAAAATTGAAAAGCGACATCTATCTTATTATAGATTTTACTGGGCCCATCTGCCCTGTGGTTAAATGAACCACCCGCCATTTATATCCCGATCGCTACAAAGTCACGCAGTGAGCGACTATGTCGACTGAGCGATTGAGCGACGTCGATCTGCCTATAACTAATCGCTCAGAGATAATGTGGCCACCGTCACTTAATAGCTCAGTTGGTTGTCGGTCGCTTCGTGGCCGATGCCTAAGGACTTGGCTCCTGTAAAGGGGGTTTCTAAACCTATTTGGCCTGTTCATTAGCTTTTTGATTCTCTTTTACTGTGGATCCATTTTGTGTTTCGACGTCAAGTGTCTGAAGAGTGTGGAAGCAATGGAAGAGTGACTTGGAGTCAATGATAGCTCAGCTGAGGGCGTTTATGGCTGCTTGACTGGCCGTCGGTGCTTGTGGAGTTCTACCTGAAATATATGTTGGGGCGTTTTTATCATTGGACGTCAGCTCCCAAACCTGAGTTAAATTTAGAATCGTCCGATCGATAGGTATACCAACTAAGGCCGTTTTGGTCATTTTATGGGTTATCCGTTATCTTGGAAAACTCCGTCGACGTTCTTTTGCTAAAACATAAACACCGTCGGAGGCGGTTTGTTACCACCAAGGATTACCTTAGTGTGCTGAATGCTATAATAACTTTTAAGTAACTTTTCCAAAATATAACTGGAGGGTTGTTGGTCCATACTCTGGGAAGGTATTTGGTCCATACCCTAGGAAGGTGGTTGGTCCAGTCTCTATAGAGAAGCTTTTCCTATGATGGGCCTGATGAACCAATGCGTCGTCTTTGAGGAGACAACCCTCGTTCTGCCAAGAATGCCGTCGAAAGGCTCAAAAAGCATTTGTTTATAGAGAGTTCTAGATTAGCACTCAATGACTGTGTGAAGTTTGATCAAAGTTTTTATATAAAGAGAAGACCTTTGTGAATAGCGATGCTAGGATTTTGGTGCACCAATCTCGGACTGCCTTAATGGAGTCGGACATACGTGTCCTGACTTAGTCTGGCTTTGTGCCTCGAATAATGACGACTTAGACATTCAGTTATGTCGATGCTGAAGTTGCTGAACTTTGAAGAAAGCTGTCAATAAAAAAATTACGGCAGGAAGACCTCCATTCTACATTCCAACGGACAGCAATTGGCCACTGTCACTAATACTGACGAATCAACGACGTTCCAAGCATAACTTTGATCCACTTAATAGTATGGGATGTCCTATTTTCTCTGTAGTAGTAGAATTATCCAACACTGTCAACAGTATCCTCTATTCCACGAAAGGCATCAGTGTACACTTTTTGCGTCGGTATTCCCTTTGATTTGCGCTGTCAGTCACAACAGAATTCCTTCAGTCGTCAGGCGGTATCTCTTAGTGATTTGCATCATAAGATGGTTTTGCCCGCGGTCTAAGTAGACAGTACCTACCTTAGTCGAGCACAGTCATAGAATTTCTGTCAAAATCAATTCCAATAATGTTCGATCTCTGGGCAGTGGCCGTTACCCTAGCCAACCTTGGTGCCCATAATTTAATCAACGTCACCTGTACCCCCCGCTCGATGCTCCTCGCTACGTCCTGGTGACATAGCCATACCTACACACAGGCATTGAATTTAATTTAAAAGTCTATTTTCAATATAATTGCTCTCTCCCATGTGCAACATCACGTTGCATCTGCATCCAACTTTCTGTGCGCTCTCTCGCAAGATTCTCTCATGCATCCCTGTGGCCATTCCGTGCATGCACAGCCCCACTGGGATGCACCTAATCAACATTTTGATGACAGCATATCAACGTAGGTCAATTTCCTTTGACAGTATACCATCCAATCCACGCCCACATGGCTCGACTTAATGACAGTCTCAATTAAATTTCCATTCAAGTTCCTGAGGAGTTCCTTTGCTCTGTTGAACATCACCATCAGCCAGCAGCCAACAACACTGATGGTCTTGCTGTTGCTGCTGCTGCTCCAATCTGCTCACCCTTTGGCAAACAAAGTCCTGATAAACCTGTTATTGCTGCAATATACCGAAAACCGGAACCACTGCGACTGCATCGACGGCCGAAGACGCAAGAAGTATACATCCTAACCCCCTCATGGCAGTTGTTGTTTTTGTTCTTTGCCACCCATCCGCAGCAGCACCACACAGCCTTCGTGATGTCTTCATGTGATATGCCAATTTGGACATGCCAACAGGAAATTGGCATGTTCCGTCAGTCAGACCGGCCTGTGTATGGATAAATGAATGGATGGATGGATGCAGGCCCGTAATTAAGTCACTCGTCTAAATGCTACGTAATTTTCAATTTGATGCAAGCCAGCACATGCTGCTGGCTGTCGGTGGCGGCGGCAGCGCTCTCTAAGGTTAAGGTGGTGTGCGACGACCGACAGTAAGACTGCGCTTCCCTTCGTGTTTAGGCTTCAATTGTTGTGCTTCCAATTTACCAGCGACTCCTTCAAGGACGACAAGGAAATTAATTTGCATGTGCCTATACCTACATACTTGTGGCATGTGTATGCACTCAAGTGACGCATGCTGGTCGGAAGCTGGCAGCGGCCGGGGGACACATTTTCTTTTTCACCGCCAGCGGAGCACTTGTGGTGGCGTAATTAACGTGGGTGTACACTTTACTAACCCTGTGATACACATACGGGACACAAGTAGTCGCGATACCATTTAGTCACCTAAACAATGTTAATGCCGGCAATTATGGGTGCGCGCAAATGAGGAGTTTGTCGCCACTTGAGAGTTTTGGCCGACGAACAATTTCTGGCAAAGGCGAGGAGCAGTTGTCGACCTTGGTATAGAGGTGGAGGAGAATCGGTCTTATGGACTAGCGCGCACTTGAAATTAGCGCCGTGGAATTAATTACCCTTGGAAGTTTAAATTAAAAGGAAATGACGGAAAATTATGCAGATAAGAGTTGTGAAAACGGATAAGCAGTGTTGTAAAATGGACCTGAAGACGGTGGGTATAGGTATACCTACTACCTATTTCTGTTTATGGCCGCTAATGAAAGCGCTTAATGGCAGTCCTTATTGTTGGGCTCCACAGCCAACGGAGATAATATTTTCATTAAGGGTTGTCTTGTCCTTCGAGCTGAGTATTGTGGGAGATAAATTATTGACTAAGGGATTGATGGCTCGTAGGACCGTAAATTGGTTTCACAACTTTTTACTTTCTTTGTGATAGTATGCGTTTTGAGAACAATTTTAGTGAGTTCTTTGACAAATTCTAACAGATCTGCGCTGGCCAAATTTTGAGGATGGTGGAAGCCTTAATTTTATAGAATTTTATAAATGTAAAGGACAAACGATTTGGTGCCCCATTTGAAGGACTGTCTTCGGGAAGCTGTCTCATAGCCGTTAAGCTGACGGAAATATTTCTCAGACCTTCGCAAAACTAGTCACCTTGTGAAAACTTTCTGGTATCGAGCACCCAGGAAATAAGACCCTCAAATAAAAACAGTATAAGGCCTAGAAAAAATATACAAAACAACAACTAAAACTGTCTGAATTTGGGATACAATTTCACATTTTGGGAACTTTTTTATTTCTTAAATTTTGTTCATTTGGGGCCAAATTTCATAACGAAATATGGCCGAAGTGAATAAGCGCCCCCAATATAATTTAATTTTTATTTATACACATGACTTTATTAATTGCGTAACGAAATAACTGAAAAACGCTATTTTTTCAGCGCTAAGGATTTTCAACGCGAGTTTTACATTTTAAGTTACTGGTAAGCGACAAACAGAATGGCTGAACTAATCGAGCCATTTATTTAAATTGAAAACCGTCAGTAAGTAACAGATGAGCAAATCGCGCGATTTCCAACGCGAGGCTTACATTTTACATTAATGTAAGTGAGTACTAAAATAACGGAACAAGTCGAGCCTTGCAAACCATTAATTAAAATTTCCATTCTACCTTGACATATATTGGACATAATTTCATTATGAAAATTTATCCCAATTTTTACAATTTTGCGGTTTATTTCATTTATTTTTCGGGCGTTATTTCATTTCATTGGGGTCTAATTTCCATTTTAGAAATGTATCTTCATTTTGGACTCGTATTTCATTTTTACTATTGGGGCCTTATTTCCTGGGGTCTTATTTCGCGGAGCCGTTGGTATCTCTTCCTTATTTGTCTGAGAAATTCAAATTTTATGGCGAATCAAAAAAAAAAGTAGCCGTTACATTTATGAAGGGCGACACATAAATTATGAGACCTCCTTGGGCACCGTCAACAGGCATGGTTGTGGTCTCCACTGGGGTATGTTGGTACGATTTAATGCATTAGTGTATCTGCTTAAAATCTAGATTAAGTTCTATGTATGTTACATTGGAGCAGTCCAATGTGGGTGGATGTTTTTGACATAAAACATTAGCAAATCCGTATCCACATACTAATGGACAAACCGTTTTATTTTATGCAGATATTTTTTAAGTCAACAATCGGGTGAGTGCATGAAAATTGGTGGTCTATATTCTTTGGTAGCTTTTAGTCAGCGTATGGTTGGCTTAAGCCCTAGCTGAAGCGGGAAAGAAAAACATGCAGCGGTTATGTTATGTTGGTATTATTTGTACTATGCGATTGACATAGTAATAAGTTCAGAAGAAATTGTAATACTTATAGCCTTCCACTCACCAAGCCCACACTTCACGGTCACCTGTAATGACTGAAAAAGGATAGTCCCTTCAACTCAAGAGCAAAGCACCAGACGTCTGATGTGTTAAGGAATAGCAAAGGAAATATATAGACACCGAAGTGTAGGGAATCCTCAAGAAAGGAGACCCTCTGAACTGCGCCAATTACAGAGGTATCAGTCTTCTAAACATTGCCTACAAGATCTTATCTGCCGTTTTGTGTGAACGCCTGAAGCCTTTCATAAACAACCTGATTGGTCCATATCAGTGTGGCTTCAGGCCAGGAAAGTCCACTATAGACCAAATATTCACACTGCGGCAGATCTTGGAGAAAACCCAGGAACTTCAAATCGATACCCACCACCTTTTCATCGACTTTAAGGCCGCCTATGACAGCATTTATAGGGACGAACTATACAGAGCAATGTCTAGTTTTGGCATCCCTGCCAAACTCGTCCGTTTGTGCAGGATGACGATGGAGAATGCACGCTGCTCCATCAAGGTCGGTAAAGAACTTACCGAGACCTTCGATGTCAAAAAAGGATTTAGACAAGGCGATGCGCTGTCATGTGACTTCTTCAACATCGTTCTTGAAAGAATAGTGCAAAACTCAAACGCCAACACCAGAGGCACTAACTTTCAAAAGTCCGTCCAATTACTCGCATACGCCGATGACATTGACATAATTGGCAGAACGCAGCGTGATGTTAATGGCGCGTTTGTGAGTATTGAGACTGAGGCGGCGAAGATGGGTTTGGCGGTTAATGAAGGCAAGACGAAGTATATGCTGTCAACTAAAAAGGACACCCAACACCGACGGCTCGGACAGAATGTCGCAATAGACAGATATAACTTTGAGGTGGTTAAGGACTTTGTCTACCTAGGCTCCGCTATGAACTCAGACAACGACACCAGCGCTGAGGTTAAACGTAGAATTACTCTTGCCAATCGCTGTTTCTTTGGGCTAAGAAGGCAATTGAGTAGCAAAGCCCTCTCCCGAACAACTAGAGTGACCCTTTATAAGACCCTTATCATCCCAGTTCTGCTATATGGCGCAGAGGCATGGACGCTATCAAAAGCGGATGAGGTAACTCTCGGTTGTTTCGAGAGAAAAATTCTTCGTGTTATTTTTGGTCCCGTCTGCATTGACGGTGAATGGAGAAGGAGATTTAACGACGAACTGTACGGGCTGTACAGCGACATCGACCTAGTCAGAAGAGTGAAGGTCCAACGACTGAGGTGGCTGGGTCATGTAGAGCGAATGGACACGAATGCTCCGGCCCGGAAGATCTTCGAATCCATACCCGAGGGAAGGCGCAGTAGAGGAAGACCGCGACTCAGGTGGCGCACGCAAGTGGAAGGGGACCTTAACCAACTTAGCGTGCGAAACTGGAGACAGCTAGCTAAAGATCGCGCTGGCTGGAGACGCTTGTTGGTTGAGGCCCAGGTCCACCCCGGACTGTAGCGCCACCTTAAGTATGTAAGTAAGAAGTGTAGGGAAGCATTTCTAAGACCTGTTGAATGGGCTTTACCTAGCAAGAGAGATAGGGACTGAATAGTGAATAGTATTAAAGGTTCGCTTTGCGGGTATAAAAAAGTTGGGCAGAGCTACTCAAGAGCTCAAAGCTGTTGAAAGCTGGCACTCATTTATCAGCCCAAAAAGGGAACCTTTGGCTTGTAAGAGATATCGCTTCTACCATTCCACAAATACGATTCATTTCAGCTTTTAGTAGCGCTTCTAGCAGATCTCGATTTATTGAACTCAACATAAAGCTGTTCGTAAGTCCATCAAAATCGTCTGCAAGGCTGTGATAAATATTTATACGTAACGTCCTAAAGATCGTAGATCGTTTTCATTGAAAGTCGACTATATTTAGTTTCCCAAAAGCACTTGTCAGGATTTGCTTTGTATACATACAAACAGTGCCCTTCTAGTGGATTTCTCACGATATATATAGATATAGAGGTTTAAAAAATATTCGAATCAGACCACCATATCTCTTTCTCTCTTTTTCTATCACTCTACCACTATACACCAAGGAGGAAAAATGGACTTTCTGCAATGTATTGAAAGCTGAAAAAAAAACATTTTTAAATTTTGATTTTCAAAACAAAATTATTATTTTTAAACAATAAAACAAAAATAGGAACCTTGATTTTATAGAAGAAACAATCACAAAAATAATACATTGTTCTCGAACAAAAAATTAAATGATTTTTAGTTAATATGAAAAAGAGACGATAAGCGAAAACATAAATTACCTATTTTAATTCATGATAATGACAAGAAAAAGATTATTCGTAGTAAAAATTCAATTGTCTGGTTTAAGATGATCATTTTGCAAATTTATGGACAAAATATGATGCTGAATGTATTCTGAATTTATTTTTAATAATAAAATGAGTAAGTTAAAAAATGCATTTGATTAGCTTAGCACATCACATCCACTTCACTTAAATTTGACTAAAATCTGTCATTTAATGCTTTACAGTGCTTCCAAATTGCGAGTGCCACTGAACTGAAAAAATGGATATTTGTTCAATAAAATTAATATCGCGTCGTTTTGTGAGAGGACTTACTTTTATCGTCGTCAGTTTGATATTAAAATTGGGCTATGTCGGTCAAGTAGTTCTGCTACCTCCCATACAAAACCAATTTTGCATGACTTGTATGCAGTGGAGGGTATCAAAGTACCGGCCAGGCCGCTGGTAACATTTTTACTTGTTTCTTTTTTTTTAATAGTTATAGTAAATTCCTATTAAGCTATCGGCAGCGAAAATTGTATCAAATTGAAGCATGGTTCATTGTGTCGAAAACAATTCAATTGTATTGGCTTTTGCTACCCTGCTATATAAATTACTCAGAGAGACTTATTTTCGATACCTATAATATCAACGCCTGCATTGATTTGTAGGAATTTTATCCTCTGAGTTTTTAATTCAGTGATGTCCAAAGATCTAAATTATTCTGCCAAAGCTTTGAGCACAGGCACAGTACTTGTGCTGCTGTTTCAGCCTCTTCCAGGAATATTATACAAGGATTGTCGTCGAAACGAAAAACCAAAAAATCCAGCGACAAAGTGGAAAAGTTACGGGTTCGAGAGTTTATTCCAAATTCATTTCTAACAAAGCCCACACTCAGGGAAAAAACGAGATAAAATCAAGAAAATCAGTGTCAGATCAAGCCTTTCCGTTGACCAAAGTATACGTTAAGCACGGAAATTCTTAATCCAATTGCAAAAATCTTGCTTTGAGTATGTTTTTTGACTAACCTTTAATTCTTATTTTAAGATTCTTATATAACAGTATTAAGAACGTGTAAGCTTAAATTAAGCCCAAAGTCATTTCATTCGAAGAATGAAACAACTTGATCTATGATCATTGTAAACTTAAAATCAGAATGTGTGAGCTAAAATTAAGCTCAAAATCACCTTATTGTTCACCTATTTATCAGCAGTAAAAAGTAAAATGCTCCCTAAAGCCCAAAATAATTACTCCTGAAATAAACTTTGAAAAATTTAAATAAAAACAAGTTATTCTTCTATTAAATTTTTTGGGTTGCTTCAAGAATGTCGTATCAAATTATAAGATTGCACAGTTTTATTTGTCAAATTTATTGTCAACTCCGTCACTTTCGTGTTTAAGAAAATAAAACAAATTATTATTTTTTAAAAGATATTTATTTATTGAACGAAAAAACGCTTAAATGGACTTAAATCTAAAATGTGTCTTTCCACTATTTAATTTTTCTAGAAGATTCTTCAGTTGTTTTTCGTCGTCATCTTCATCCTGGGCAACTTGTTGCAATGGATTATTATTGCTAAACACGAGAATTAAATTGTCTTCCGCACTGTCCAGCAAATACGCATAAGTCAAAACACTATCCATTTTTGTTATCACTAGCACTTTTTTCAATTTTTCAATTTTTCACTCTTTTATTTTTTTTAACACTCAGAATAAATGAACTTCCTTTATCCATAATGCAAGTTTTACATTGTGCGGCTTGATTGGAGAATACAATTCGTGTATCGGTAATGTTTCGATCTTAGTTTGACATTGGTTGCGTTTGATTCGAGAATATAAATAAAATATCATGATCGCTTAGATCTTAATTGGTATGCACATTATTGATCCTTCATGTAAGTTTAAAATTATTTCGGCTTGATTGGAGAGTATATGCGGATGATATGGCTGAGATTTTAAGATTATTTCGGCTTAATTCGAGAGTATAATTCTTTTTCGATCCTGTATTTGAGTACAAAAATCATTATTCAGGTGATATGGTTCAGATATTGCATAGGCTTGATTTAAAATTAAAAAGCTTGATTTCAGATTTTTGTTATTGTTTTAACAATCATTCAATTATTCTGAGATTGAATGAAGAACATTATGAATAAGCCTGATCGGACTAGAATGGAGCTTGCGATATTTTTATGAGTGCAGGTAATGTCCTCTATTAGGCCCATCTTCCCAAATGATTGATACCTCATGTCCTGTAGATAACTTGCTTCCACACATCTCAATCGAATGCTTAGAACCCCATTTTGAGTGAAGCAAGTTGGCCATTTTATTGCCTTCTTAGACTTGTCTATATTATTCCATGGTTGAATACCTTTTCAGGTTTTCTGACGTGATCCGTCTATCTGTCAGCTGATCTACCTCTATTGAAGAAGATTTATCCGGTCCCAGTAGTTCTTCACACGATAATTTGTAGATGATTTGCCAAATTGATTGACATAACACCTCTAAACAGTCACATGCTCCTCATATGATTTCTTAGGTTTTGTGACTCGTCATAAGTGCGATTAAAGAATAGCTCATCCGAGTTACTGCAAATTTTTAGGTGGACATCCGCAAACATATACGACTTCACGCACTACATCAGTAAGCTTCAAATACTTTGACAAACAGCTTGTTAACAGGTTTTCCAAAAATTTATAAAATTCATTTCCCCTACCATCATATGCCCACGCTAATTGCATCCCACTCCAGGGCAAGGCAAACATCTTCAGATAAACTTCACCGCAGCATTACATCTCGGTGTGTAAACAGGAATATTTGGTTTCCAGCTTCAACTAGGTATTAACAACAAGACGGCGGAATTATTAAAGCCTACCCCCCAAAGATCTTCATCCAAAAAAAAGGGATGAAAATGGGAAAACTAATCCGCGAAATGGGAAATGTTCCTGCGGTGCGCTAATTGACGGCACTTGTGTGGCTAATAAGCCGAAGTAATTTAACTGTATATGTAGACTGGGTTCACTGGATTTGTTCTTTTTTTAGATTTTTCGCCGCCCTCCTTCTCATTATGTTTTCGTGCAGTCTTTCAGTCGGTTTAATTTGCCCGACTTCTGTCCCATCCATCAGAAGGTACTTTACCGTGCGAGAGCGGCAGCTCGTCCCTCCGGTCCTGGGCTTTATGACATGCAATTTAAACTTTCCGTTTAATTTTTATTTCTTTTGCGTTGACTTCTGACTGACGCGACGCGACCACGGCAGAGGGCGTTACTTTGTCTACTTTGGGGGGTGTGGTGGGTGTTGCTGGCCCACTTTGTCCGAGACTCAACAAAAGCATGAAGAGATGTAATCATAATTCCCAGACCACCTACAGGAGGAGACTAACTTTGAGTCCTATTTTATGCTTCTTCAGCTGCGTGTTTGCCTTTTTTCTTAAACAATCTTGCAACTATCCTCGTGGCTAGGCCTGTATACCGCCCTCTGTCAGGTGGGGGATTGGAAATAATTCCGCATGCATTGTTTGCCCGAGGAAAAAGTAATTTTAAAGTTTTATTACTTTCGTACTCACATATTCGCACTTGCGAAACTCTTTATTCCTGCAAGTGAAAGCTTTGTGTCCGAGGGTGGAGGGGGTGTATCCTACACCCGCACAATTATTCAAACAATCAAGCCCCGCGGGCTCTGCACACATACACACCGATACATAGTTCGCAAGGTGGATCGAAAGTGTCGTTCAGTTGACAATTTAGCACAAAGTTACACATTTTTCGTTTTCTTTATAATGAAGATGAAGATGAGTGGAGCCATGGCAACGACGAGCAAGGGTTGACGGCGGACATGGGAAGAAAGTGATTTTCTTTGCCGAGTCCTTTGCTAGATGTGAAAAGTTATAACTTTGGCCTTTGTTTTTCTATCCCCGTACAGCATCAATGGAATAGTTTCTCGGAATAGTGGAGAGAGGAAATTGAAATGAAATTGAAAACAAACCCGAAAGGGAAGTTTGCTTTTTATGTTCGTTTTCGTTCAGTCTTTTCTCGAAAACTCTCTGTTATCGTCGTCGTCATTGTGTAGTTTGGATTCGTTTATACACATTGTTGCTTGGGACCGGGAGGTTCAGCGTTCACATTCGTACACGAATACAAGTGAATTAAAACAGTTGGGTGAAAGTATCTGAATGTAGTTCATGTTTGGGTATTTCCTCTGGATTTTTATTTCATTAAATACACATCGGTAGTGGAAGCCGAAACTATTTGCAACCTGCTGATAGATGTTCCTAAAGAGGCTGATTTTTTGGTGTGCACATTCGGTAGCATGTGCGAGAAAGAATTGCACGAATGGAGTTCGATGGCGGATTCATTGCATAGTTGTGCTGGGGAAAGTTCTAATGTTGTTACACTTTGGCTCTTACATTGATTGCAGAAGTTTGTGCTTCTATTGTTGTTGTTTTGTTGTTGCGCACACTGTAAAGTTTAAAGTTTCTAAAACTAAGCAATTCCGTGTAATAAGTTTTTGAAGCAAGTTGATGCCTGCCCTGGAATCGGTATCAGTTTGAAAGTTTTGAAAGATATGGTTTTCTTAGGCGGCATCTTTTAACCACCCAGAACAGGTTGACCTATTTTGGTTGGAGTTTAGGTATACCTACGTTCGAAACTATGTAGCTCATCAAAGAAGGTATATAAATCTGAAATCTTTGGTAGAAGAATGTACTGATGAATCGAAGGTTTTTGCAGGTTCGGATTGGACGCCAATCAAGATTTTTCCATTACTTGACTGCACAGGATATTTTTCAGGCTTCTATTGGGAACATTGAAACAACCTCACGGCAGCTTTGTTACTGTTTGGACAGTTTTGTAAGTCGTGTGCCATAAGCCCCTGTCCAAAATTTGTGTGTGGGATGAATAAATATGTTCAAGCCCACTTCATTGAATGGTTGTACTAAGTGCAATCTTGCGTTGAGCCTACTATGGTTGTACATTTAATTTGCCATTCCCGAGCAATTTTTCTGTGAGACTCTAAGTTTTTGGTGGAAATTGGAAAATTGAGAGAAGTGTGTTTTGTTCACTGTAGTATTGTGGTATATTGGAGGCGACCACCGGTTGAAGCACAAGAAAGCTACAGCCGCCCTCCATTTAAAGGAGGATGCAGATACTTGTGCGAAGAGATAGAAAAAGCTTTTCAATTTTCCTAAAAACTATTTTAATTCATACAATACTTCTTGGATAAAATAAAGAAAATGCAGCTGACTAAAGAAGTTCTATGCAGAGGCAACAAGGATAAGCGGCAAGGAAGATGCTGAGCACACAAGTCGATGCCATGAGGGACACATTTTTTGGGAGGCACTTTGACATTGTCCATCATCTTAGCAAGTTTTCCAGCATCAACTGGGAAGTTAATAAATTTCTTCAAATCGTTGGCTTCTTGCTGTTGTTAAATTGGAATTGAAAATTGTAAATGAATATGTGCAAAAAGGTTAAAAAAATAACACCTTTGCTGGTATGCTAGTTCTATATAAACATCAGGACCATCGTATACTCTCCCACCATTCACAGTGGACACGTATCCAGTGTCCACCCAAACTCCACTTCCAAAAATTCTTCTGTGTCAAATTCCCATAAATGGGAATACCCAACTTCGCAGATGGTTCCAGAACGGACTCTGCAGGGACAGTGCGTAGGTATACTTAACAAACTAAATATATTTAAATCGTTCTGCAACTCATGCAGCGTCCATGAGACAGAAGTTCAGGGCACTCATTCCGTATATATCGTCGAAAAGATAGACCTCCAAAAGTAGCAACTAAGTGCCAAAATTAGGAGTTTGAGACCTTAATCCAGTTCATTTTCCACAAATGTAATGAAAGCTGACGATAGGGAAACAAATTCGCGCAGAATATAGCTTCTTATGATCATCAAAGTTTCAAAAACGATATCGATATCGTCCCGACGAGATTATTCTTATACGGAATCTGCCCGCAGGTAATTAGGGTGGCATGCAAGGTGCTCATCTATAAATCGACATCCAAAAACTCCGGCCATAGCCAAGCCACAAATAAGGCTCCCATTCAATTGAACGGCTATATCCAAGCTCGTCGATTATTTCAGGGTGAAGCTGGCTCAGTATATACCTAGCTATCGGTTGCACTCCATTGGAAGCTCACACAGGTTCAAAAAAATAGGGTGACAAAGTCTTATGGTATCAGAAGGGATCAGAAGTGTGTCGGGTTATAGTATAGTCAACCAGAAACTTCACCCTAACCTAACTAAGCCGTAGGTCCATAGTCACGTGTAGACTCACGGGCATGGAAACATGTAGTGTGAAATGAGTGGGCCGATGTATTTGCCAGATGTAGAACACCTCGAACGCAATCTTGGCATCTCCCATAAAATTTATTTCCAAATGTACGGGTCTCTTATCAAAATGGGGAATTATTTAACTGTCCTCACCGATTTCCTGTTTGAGCTTAAACTAGAATCTGCGCACTAGAGAAGTCGTTCTTTGCTAACCTCTCTGACATCTCAGACATTAATTGCATTAACCAGAGACAATACTGACCCCACCAACTCCGATCGATTTCCCGTAACTTAGCCTACAAGCTATATTTTTATGGGGTGGCAAATGCTAAGTGCGCTTGTATTGTTACATAGAAATTTGTATTGACAAATGTCACGTAACTTAAAAAATTCCGACTCACCAACACGCTCGCACCTTGCATATGCCACTTCCGCTGTGGGCAAAGTTGCTGACAGCGTTCATAGAATTTTATCCGTTAAATTTGAAAATATTCGTTACGTGTGGATAATATTTTTTTTAAGGAATAAGTGTAGATTTGCTTAAAATATATATGAAAAATGAACAATGCAGATTGTTTGAAGTAAAATAGAAATATATCGAGCAAATTTTCGTCAGTTTTCTAAGAAAAATTTACGCATGAAATCGAAGTTAATGATATTCAAAAGCGCAAAATACGCAACCATGTTTGTCCTAATAAGTTTCTAGAGAACATCTCATTTAGCTAGTTTTATTAACCAAAGAATTCAAATTATTCGCCTTTTAACAATTAATAATAACTAACCAATGGCATTCAGTTATGTAAAAATGTGGTATTCCCGAACTCTAGCACATTTCCCCACGGTTGTCGAGGTTGGCAGCATTTATTTTTGTATTTTTTGTATGTTTTTGCATGTCACACGGATTCTTAATTGACACAACACCGATAGGAAAACAAAATGGCGAATTTGAAAAAAAAACTGAGGGGCCCAGCGGCAAGAGGATTGTGAGTTGGGGGTCTTAGTATCTTGTCTATGGCATTAACATACTCGACTTCCTCACCTCCACAGGTTCATTCTGAGCTCAACTCTCATGATCATCTTTTCATTTGAAGGTCTTGTGAGTTGTAGTGTCAAAAAAACATTAACTCTAATTGCGATGTCCGACGGACAGACAAAATAAAACAATCAATGTATATATATCGAGGTAAATAATTGATTCATGAACAAGGTTGAAAGGGTCGAGCTCTTTTCCTCAAAGGGCATAGCAATGGACAGTATTCACCTGAGTGTTTAATATTTGTATTAAAAAAACCCTTTCCCGGTTTTTAAAAAGAGTTTTTCACGACTTTCCTCCCTTTAGCCGTTTACCTTCTAGAAGATTTACTGTGCCTTTGCCCGAACACATTCTATATCGCTATATAGTAGAGAGTGGTGTACTTAAAGGAAAAACCCCCACCAAAATTGCATAAAACCTCAAGCTCTTGCGAATTATACATAAAACGCCACCTCCCCTCCGAGGAAAATTCATTCCGTAGGGATCAAATTTCCACATCTATAGCTACCCACATCTTAGCAGTTTATCAGATGCATCCTTAGACCATGAATTTTAAATGTAGGTACGTTCTTTTACAAAAAAAAAACCCTTTTTTCATAGCTCAATAAAAATTAAACAAATTCCATTCGTCCCATGGGTGCGATGGGATAGGATGAAAATCGGGCACAGCACCGACGATTCCCAAAAATAAGCACACAACTTCGCCAATAAACCACGGAGAAGAGGCTGCTGGTATTGAGAATTTTCCTTTTGTTTGCCTCTGCGCAACGGAGAAAGAAATCAAATTGAATTTTAAATAAAACCCCCAATAGTCTCAGCTCTCAGGTATCCCTCTAGCACACCATACCACCACAACAACTGGCACATCTCCTAAGGACCACGCGAATTCCATCAAAACACCGAATGCAAATTCGTTCGCGAGGTATTTACTTAGCTTCGCAAATTCGCATAAGAAACCGCACCATGGGGGTAAGAAGGCAAAGTTCCGTTGAAGTATCCTGATCCTGACTTCTCCGTTCTCCCATACCCCCGGCTGTCATTATGGGCCAGAGAAAAGATGAACAAAAAAAAAAAAGGAAAGCAATGAATTTTTAATGCGAATTCCAACTCCAACAAATGGATCCACTTTTTGATTTTTTTTTTGCCTGCTTTATTAAGGACTTATGATTGAATCAAAAGATTTAGGAATCTCAATATAAAGAGCCCGGGGTGGCACGCCATCACACCCCCAACGGTGGGTGACACGACCGATTGACAGCAAGAGCGACGAATGAGGAATGAATGAGTGATGAGTTGCTTTGACGCGATTCGGCTGTAATGCCATCCTGGGGGTGCGCCGATAAACACACACATTAATAATTCGAAAAATTCGCAGCTTTCGCGCTGCCGAAGAAAGTCATTTGAATTTTATTGAAATGGATTTCAGGAGATGTTGTCGCATTCACTTACAGAGAGGAGAATCTGCGTCAATCAATTGAAAATAATCTCGAGTCTCAATCTCATACTCACTATCGCATGATTGACTGGTCATCTGAATTCAATTTAGATCCTGTCGATCCCATTGATTTGCACAGGCGGAGAGAGCCCGGATAAGCGTAAATCACTTACACCGAGGGAGAGAGGGCCGGGCCCCGGCAATGGAATAAAAGTTTAATTTGGCATTTTTTCGCTCCTTCGATCCAATAAGGATACGACTTTCAGTAGACCAGAACCAAATTGGCTTCCGCAGTCCGCATTAAAACAAAACACTCCACAGCCACTCTGTTGGGAGATGCAACTATACACGTACACAGTCATCAATGATACTGAGCGGGCGGCGGCGGCGGCGGAAGCACACAATGGAGTTGCTGTGCAGATTGCAGCTCCTGCTCCATGCCTTTGGAGATTCAGAAAACATAAGTCATCCAAGGACTCTATCAAGTGAAACATACGAGCAAAAAATGGGTATACCAGACCATACAAAGTAGGAAGTACGGCATCGACACTCAGCAATGGGAAGGTGGCATCGACTCGGTATACTGTCGACTGTCCCGTTTGAAGGGATGATGCTTTTTTGCGCTGCTCATACAGTATAACAAAATGTCAGACGCTGCCGAAGTGGAACCAATGGACACACAAATAGAAGCTTTACGCATCATCAGCGATTTATTACTGATGTGGTGGCGCTGTGCTGTGGCGGTGGATAAAGCATATCGCAGCGCGGCACTGTTGGGAACAGTAGGTACGTCAGTTGCGCTTCTCATCCTCGATACTATACGTATAAATGGAATTTAGATTTTATGTTGCACAATGTTTGCGGGAGGATTTTTGCTTGCAGAGATTTGCTGCGAAACTTTACTTCGCAGTTGAACCGAACTTTAGACGGAAGATGATCGAGCTTATATTTTATATTTCATGAGGTTACTGTTGTTTGATTTGGTTCGGAAATTCGGATTTGGGGTTTGTGGGGTTCAGTTCTGGGTTTTTTTTTTGGTTTGAAACAAGTTTGATTTTTTTGAAAACGACTTTAACGATTTCAAACAAAACTGATATTTGAGCTTATGTAGGTGAGGTTAATATGACTGGATACTCAGTTTTTCGTTAAAAAAGAAAAGAAAAGGAATCTAATGGCTACCTACCAGGAGAAGGTATTATACCTTGGTCGGAGTGCCAATTTTCAAAAAAAAGAAAACGAAGCAAATACAAGGTTTTTTTTTTAGCTAAGGAGAGTTTTATTTTTATTTAAAACTATTAGGCCTACATATTTGAAATAGAAAAAAAATATTTAAGCACAACAAACTTTAGGTAAAGGTTTCCTTTTTGCTGCTGTTCTGAAATAATATAAGAATGGTACCATTTTTACCTTTTATTGAAAGAAATTAAAGTTTTCAACTTTTAACTATACGAAAAAAATAATAATAATATTTTCGGTCCAAGGTACAATCAAGCCTTCTACCTTTGACCGTTTGCGGTTAGCATATAATAGTTAAGTTTTCTAAGGAATAGTAAGCAATGTCAGACAATGTTTCGTCATAGCATAGACTTCAGGTAATAACTTAAAAAAAATATACAAATGAAAACCCGACACATGGAAAATTGGCAAGTAGGAGTTCAATAACTCCCCCTCCCTACTTTTGCAATTTGGACATATCTCGAAAATGGTCCTTACAATAATTGTAACAAAAATTGATTTCTATGGTAATATAGGTAGTCATTTATATGTAACTTAACAGCAAACTTAGTTTTTTTTTTCTCTTTATTATATCATAAAATAGATTTTGAAAAAAATAACTTTTTTTAAAAATTTGGTTTTCTTTATTTTACCCGAAAACAGCAATAACGATTATGACCAAAATGCATTGTTAGATTAAAATTGATGTTTTTAAAATACTTGCGTACTTAATTTTCATTTCGAATAACCGAAAACGCTAATTTTAGAAACTGCTCATATCTCGAAGACTGCATTTTCGATTTGGATGAAACTTTAAAAACGATTTTGACCAAAATGCATAGTTAGATTAAAATTGATGTTTTCAAAACTCTTGCGTACTTAATTTTCATTTCGAATAACCGAAAACACTAATTTTAGAAACTGCTCATATCTCGAAAACCGCATTTTCGATTTGGATAAAACTTTAAAAACGATTTTGACCAAAATGCATGTTTTCAAAACACTTGCGACCTTAATATTCATTTCGAATAACCGAAAAATCTAATTTTAGAAACTGCTCATATCTCGAAAACCGCTTTTTCGATTTGGATGAAACTATAAAAACGATTTTGACCAAAATGCATAGTTAGATTAAAATTGATATTTTCAAAACTCTTGCGTCCATTATTCTCAATTCGAAAACCCCAATTTCAATTTGGGTAAAACTGAAAAAAACAAAGTGAAGCTTACTTATACTCAATATTCAGCTATATAAATAGTTAAACAACAGTTTTTTTCAACCTAAACAATGCAAAATTTCTTACTGTTTCACATAAACCGTTCTTACAATTTTTATCAACATACCTACATATCAAAGATAGCAAAAGCATACTAAATAAGATTCCGTGCAGAGTTTTGCCTTAACCCTAGAACACTAACCCTAATTGTAGGTACGTTATTACTAACCATGAGTCGAATCGACTCACCCATGCCCAAAACAAGTGTAATTGCGTAAATCAAAGGCATTTTTGTTCAATATTAATTTTTTTATTTAAACAAAGTAAAACAGTAAAAAAACAAAATAAATTCAGCAAATTTCGTTTTTATAAAACATCAATACTTTAATTATAGTTTAGTGTAATCAAAAACTTAAAAAATAAACATTTTTCAATCACAAAATTAAAATGATATTTCAGTCATCAGTCGGGCTCGACAGTTACAAATTATATGAATGGCATATTTTTGTCATAAATGTACTTTACTTATAGTTTAGCGTATAATCAAAAACTTAAAAAAAGATCATTTTTTTATCACAATTCACAAAATTCGAATTATATTTCAGTCAACAATCGGTATCGTCAGTTACAAATTACATTCATGGCATATTTTTGTCATATGCTCTCCACAAATGTATATCTTGCATTTGCTACACTGTGAAGATGTATACCTCCATTTATTGTAGTTACAGAAACCACAATACTTACATTTGATCAAATGTGTCAACGGCACCTTTTGACTTGTTATAATCACTTATCATCATTGGGAGGGAATTTCTGTCATCAATTATTCCTTCTAAATGAGCAGAAGAAATAAGCAGTACAATTTTGTTTTTTTTTGCCTTATATGATAGCGCCGAAAAGTCTTCGTGGTACAAGAAAAGGGACGATTTTACACATCTTTTTTGAAAATCCATGTCCGTGAGTTCTTTGAAAAATTCTTTTTTGTTTTTTTTTATTGTTCCTAAAATGGTTAGTCTCTCTTCTTTCAACAAGGAACGACAAAGAGGGACACTTGTAAACCAATTGTCCATAGTTATGTTTCTATTCGACTTTGAAATTGTTTTACAGAGTTGTTTTACAAAATATTCTCCAGCAGGTGTCTTGTCTGGTACAGTCCCTTTACCAAGATATGGAATTGCGTCAATCATATACTTTGTGGAGTTATCACACATCATTATTATCTTTAACCCGTACTTATCGGGTTTCGAAGGAATGTACATTCGAAAAGAACATTTTCCTCGGAAACCTACTAATTGTTCATCAATAGTTACGTAAGCCCCAGGCTTGTAGTTCTCACGGCAATTTTTCAGAAGCATTTCCCACAATTCGCTAATCGGTGCCAATTTTGTAATTTTTTTTCTTTCCTCTCTTGAATTTTTTTCATCGAATCTAAGGCAGTTTATTAGAAAACAAAACCTCTCTCTTGACAAAGTAGATACATAACGATTGCCCGAGTACTCTGGGTCAAATAGCATTTCAGTTGTTAGGTGGTTACTCTTTTGAGCTGCGCTCAAGATTAAGACACCTAATAAAGCCTTCAGTTCTTCGATTGACGTATTGGATACAGTTGCATTTTGAGTTTTGTACTTGCTCTTTTGTGTCTCTATCTCAATGTTAGTAGATTCCAATATTATGGACAACATAGGTTCCGTGATGAAAGCACTAAAGCAGTCAAGAGAGGTAGTGCAATTTCTAGAGTCTCCAATAGGTCCGGGTTGAACATGAACAATATTTCGCCTCGGAGCCCTGGTTCCTGCTATTACAAGTGACGATGTTTTCCATTCAAACCCGTTTTTTCCAGCTACTGTACTCCCTGGAAAAGTTATTATGTTGGAAGTGGAATCAGACGAGTTGAATGCGACAGCTGAAGTCTCAGGAGCTGTTGTTTCAGTGAAAGTTGAAGTTTGAGCGGCTAGGCCAGGGTCATTGCTGGGCCCCCGCAATCTTCCTTTTTGTCTTGGTTCACTTACCTCTAGCTCTGTATCTCTAATATCTTCTTGAATATTTCTATAAACCTCTTCTAATGGTTGTGGTTCGTAATCTGGATCTGCATTACTGTCATCAGAGTCGAAATCTTCGTACTCCAAATTATCCTCTACATCACTTATTTCTAAGTTATCGTCCTCTAGTAATAACAAAATTTGCTCATTCGTCTGCCTTCTAGCCATGTTTACTAAAACAAATATCAAATAAACAGAAAAATGATTATATTAAATTTTCAATTGATAGTACACTATTACTAACCATGAGTAGATTTTACTCACAAAAATACCTGCTTTTACTAACGATGAGTAAAATCGACTCACACAAAAATTATTCTCTTATTACTAATCATGAGTCATTTCGACTCACTTACCTTTGCTGTTGATGATGTCACAGGATCCAGGCTGACAGCAGCGACACAACGTACACGGCGTATCGACAGGCACTAAACAGTGGAACCTTAGGTGGCGCGACAGTGCGCTAGTGCATAAAGCGAACTGCGCATGCTCAGTGATGTGTACATTGTGAGTCGATTCGACTCATGGTTAGTGTTCTAGGGTTAATAGTTGGAATAAATCAGTTTTTTAATTATTTCCTAAAAATTGCTACCCAAATCCGATCTGTGTTTGTACATTTTCGTAAAACTAAATACCGTACTGCCAATAAAAATGCAAGTAAAGATATCAGTCTATCGCGTACACTATACTATCAAATTCCAATCATAGACACCTTAAGCAGCAGATCAGAAATCAGAAACTCCTTGTACTCAAAAATCCTGTAAATTGTAAGACCTTATACAATTTATAAGCTCTTATAAGCATCTAATGTACTATGTAATATGAAATGGTTAGAATAATTCTCTAACCCGAACTTGCGACAGTTGCCTGTTGCTAAGAGTTTCAACTTTTACAAGCTCATATTGTTATTTGATATATACTTCCATTTATCAGATGAATAATCCAAATATGTGTGTTTTATTTAACACAATTTCTATATTTTATAAACCGCTCCTTTCATTTAGCATCGCTACTCAGATTTTTTCCTACCTACGTAATAGAAAAAGAAAACAACGAACCAAACTTATGATGAAGTAGAAAGTTTCGTTTCGATCCAGTCGTGCACTTTATTTCAATAAAAATGGTGTTTTCAAAATTGCTGGTCCAACAAACTTCTGTTAATTGGATGAAAGAAAATGTTGTATATTAGGACTAAGATGATTGAATTTCTGATTCTTATTTACAGAGTTTAAAAATACTCATGCGGTGTTATTATTGAAGCGAATGGGCTTGAGACGTACAAAGCACATGCCCTTAGTCAGAACATCGCCTATAGTCTACTCAACTCTCTCCTTCTTCTATATTCTGGTCCTCTAATATTATGGCCGATCATTCTTATTGTCAATAGCTCTTAACTAGCTTACAATTTTAAGTCTTAAGGCAGCTTGAATCCTCACAAAAGCAGCTCTTCAGTTGGTGTAATTTTTGCTTCCCTGATCCAATCTGTACACAAAATCTACAATTTTCGCAGCTAAAGGCAGATGCAGTGTCTTTCGGTGTCCTGCGACGAGATCGATCATGTGCTGGGAAGTCCCTCCTGCTCTAATAGGCTTAGCTTAGAGTTGGGTGCGAAACTCTTTGGATGTGCCAGCCAAATTGAATTGATATCACTTTTTGCATCTGGTACAGTAAGGGCGTCTTCCCGAGTTCGCGACCGCGCAGATGGTTTTGGTGCTAGGAATTGTTTAGTGAGTCTAACAAAGCTTATAAAGAAGGACCAGAAAATATATTGGACATGAGATAGCTGCACTACGTAAATCAGTTTAACAAAGTGAAAAAGGTGGTCTCCCATATGTTTACCACATTTCTTCTGAATACCCCATCGCCCTTATCCCACGATCCACGCACGAATCAAATTCTTTAGCAACCCTCAATCAGTGATATTCACTTGGTCAAATATGTATCATTCATTAGCTGTCTTCATCAACCATCATTAAAAAAGTACAATAAAGTTGAACCGACTATTCCAGGCCCAACGAGCACGTATCTAACTCCCACTAGAGCCGCAGCACCTTCCCAACAGTTCGCTATTGCTGTGCTCTACTCTAAATGGACACCGCATACATAAACGGATAAACAGGAAAAAAAAAGAAGAAGAAGAAGAGGAAAACTTTATTTGTTCACGTGCTCGCAGCACAGAGCGCTGCAGACAAAGCTCCCCAAAGCCGACTTTTATTAAACTTATTGGAAAAGTTTCACAATAAACTCGCAACGAAGCAATCCTTTCGGATAATGCCACTTTTATGAGAGACCCGAAGCATCCTCCTGAATGATGATGAATAAGATACTTCAGCTCCAACAGTCCCCATAATATAAACCCTACAAGGCGGACACTCTTTAATTGCGAATTGAATTTGGATCAAAAAGGCGTTTGAACTTGGACCGGACCGGCGGCGAGTGTACAGCACGAAAATGCACCTCAAACTCTTTGCGGTCAGGCGGGGTATACAACAGCCGAGTGCAGTGCAGCCGAATGGTATCCTTTTTGAAAGTGCATTGTTGCGTTCCATGGCATGCCGACGTCCGTTGCAATTTTCTTAATTTCAACCCCTATTCTGTTGCATTACGCACTAATGGAAGTTCTTTCATTCGGGCGGGGGGGTTAATGCAAGTACAACACCCTCCAGATTGCTGTGCTTCGCTTTTCTTTTACTGCATCAGCGTTTTCAGCAAATATTTTGAATATTTACAGAGAGCACAGTGCCCTGCGTCGTCGGAGGGGAGTGTGAGGACGACAAAGTTCCATTAAAACGCACGTTCACTTGTTTTTGAGTAATTGACGTTAATTGAATTCTATAACAGATGAGGGTGTCATCATACATATGGCTGTCGACTCCCAATCTCAGCAATAAGTCAAACGCAGCCACGCAATTTGCTGTGCTCGTGCGGGGGTGTTGTACACCCATTTCGGGCTGCTTGTCAATTCTACGGCTGTCAGTTGATCTTGTACAAATTCGATGGAGATAATTTCAATCGTCTGGTGTTGGACGTTATTAGTGCACAGGAGGTGGGCTGGCTGGTGACAGGATTTGCTGAGGCAGCACATTGCGGCAAGGCAGTTAATCCTTTTCGGAATACGGTTTGGGAACGAAGGCGAAGCCTTGTAACTTGGGGTGGCTCGTGTCACTGATTATGCTCAATGTACGCCTATTTGGAGCATATAATCTGGAAATTAATAGTTTACACGCCTGACGCTTTATCAGCTTCTCGATAACATCGTCAATAATTGTCGGCTCATATATCTGTCAACTGAGGTTGAAGCAGGATTGATAGGTGGCCAGCGGGTGGTTGAATAAATAAGTGATGAGGTCCTCGTTGGCATTTGAAACAGGGTTCGAAAAGACTTTCCATCAAGTGATTTTGGTTCCATAAAAGAGCTTTGAGGTAATCTATGACAAGCGGGATTAGACAGTAAGTTCAACGGAAATGTCTGCTTTAAATGCGCCTCAGACGGAGGTACAACGCACCCTAAAGCTGTAGTTTCTTACCAGTCGTGGTGGTCCTGTGAAACAAGAACTTATTCCAAAACTAAGTTTTTTGTATGAGACTATGGCTACTGAAAAGAATTTTTCAAAAAAATTTCATGCTAACATTCAACCAGCTTATATATCTAAGCTCACAAATTAAATCACATCGCAGACAATGTCGCCCCCCAATCACTAATGGCCTCCAAATCCGGATTAGGCAAATGGAAAAAGTCCATTAAACAAATCTCCGCACCAAACCATTTAAACAGTAGGCCGATTTTGTTTAAAATTAAAGCCGTAAACAACTTAATACGGTGTTTTAATTATTAATGATATGGCTAAGGTCGCTGCGCTGCGCACACACATAATTCGGGTCAATATCTGTAAACTAATATTAAAAATTAACTCGCTCGCACAACTAGGTGTTGATTACAAACACGACTATGACTATATTGGCGAGACCGCATATACAATTCGCACGCCAAACATCCCTCTACCCGGTCATTAATAACATTAACCTTTTAATTAGCCAGAGCGCACACATTTTCCAAAATCTGATTAATACAACCGGAACATTGATCTGCACATTATTGTTATCATAACCAATTGTTGTACAAATATAAACAGCCACACCTCCACTTGTAGTTCATTAAAACCCCTGAATATGCATTGGGAAATATTTGGAGCGTATTTGTCACATAATTTAATGTGTTTCTGATTTTGTTTCACATTGCTATTATTATCATAATTACCATTGGCTAAACTGACCAATTATATACAGCGAAAACCATTTTATTTTTTGATATCTATAACAAAAACCAGAAAATCTGGGGAAAAAAAAAAATTCAAATAAAATGCAATGACATCACCAAACACCGCGGTCCAAATTGAATTCATTTAACTCGGTCAACAATTTTCATTCCATTAAACATACCGAACAATGCACACACGAGCAGTGCCACCGCCGCGCAGGAAGAAAGGCGAATTCCTGGTGCACCACATACGAGCGTAATTAAATTATTTTCGCTTTCGCATATGAAAATGAAATAATTATTTAAATATTAAATTAAGGGGGCGGCGGCGGTCGCATTAAGGTGGTCGAGGCCTCAGTGTGCACAATGAATGCACTACAGCAGAGGATATGCCATGCATTGCCACAAAAATGCGCACCTTCCTTTTTAGCCGACAGGGGCCAAATCGGTGCAGTACGCCTTTCATTGTGCATCGCAATATAATTACCAATTAAATGAAAAAGCAGATTAATGTTTTTAAATGCGACCAAATGATTAAAGTGTGTAGTCAGGATTTAGAGTTGGTTCGGTCGGTCGGGCCAGCGTTGTCGTTTTACCCCTTTTTGAGCCTCAAGACCATCGTTCCGCACTTTTCTAAAATTGATCGAAGTGACCCCTTTTTCAGTTTAAGTATGATTTTATTCCTCATTGAACGAAAAACAATGCAACATTATGAAAAATGTGTTTTTTAATTTTTTATTTTGTTATTAAATAAATGTCTTTGCTGCTCTGTTTTTTTTTTTGACTATATTATTATTTTTTGGCTCGGGCCTCTTTTTATTCCTCCTTTCATCAGCGGCAACGCTGGCTCGGGCTTGATATTTAAAAAAAATCATTCTATTAACGAGTCGTTTACGACAGCAAATCATCCTCTACAGCTGCTTTCTGAGCAATCAATATTTGTTAAAAAGTGTCAGCGATTTGCAAAAAGGCTTATTTGTAAATTGCAGGCATTGACAAAATTCTTCTCTCTAAAAGAGGAGCATAGAACTCGTATATGAACAGGTTTTCTTCTCCCAGGCGTTGGTGCAATTGACCAAGTGAACGAAATAGAAAGGCTAACATGTTACTTTCATAGTTCGATTTCATTGTCCGCTGTGAAAGCTGAGTACATTCTTTGGTGCGAAAAAATATCGTCGAGTGATCTACCGAAGTTTTGAAATTGCTTGATATATATGTGACAAGACTATGGCCACGGGTTGACCACAGTTAGTGTTGAAGGAACCTTTTCCACTATGAAAAGGATTAAAACAGTGTCCCGAAGCATTATGGAGAATGCAAGATTAAGCTCACTTGCTATGATATCCAGATAAGGAGATCAATGAAATGGAATATATATAGTCTTTTGTTTAAAGAACTCATCGTAAGATTTGGAAGCAAACCCCTCCGGAAACATAATCCTGGCTTGGTTCAAGCTAGCTCGGCGGCTAAGGATGGGTTCTTTCTTATTCTAGCAACCTTCACAAGTCAAAGAGAACAAAATTCATACCAAGCTTTTATATAAAACTATCTAACGGACAGACATTATCAACTATTCAATCTTTGTTTCAATTATTGTTATGATGGCTTATGGAAAGCCATAAAGGATACATTTTACTCACCCGTCACAAAAGTGATCTCCTTTGGCAACCATGATATCCTGGAATTTAAATAGCAGCTCCTTTAAAAAACTAATAAATATATACTCAACTCAGCCAATTTGCAGTCCTCTTTAATAATTTAAGCTTAAGTTTTAAAATTAAAATGTCTTCATTTATTATAAGAAGGAAATCTTTATCATATTGAAGATTATAATTGTTTAAATAAGTAATTACAAACTAATCAATTGGATAAAACAAAAATGTAGTTTAAGTAAAAACGTAAATGGTATTAATTTAAGTATTTTATATATATCTGTTTTTGTTTTAATTAAATGTTAAAAAAATCACTCAAGATTTTTGAATGCAAGAAATATTAATGATTTACGGAGCAAAATGTTTTTTTTCTTATCGCATGAAAGAGTTATTTAATCTTGAAGTTTGTACGCACAATCCTATTCACTAAATGGAATTTCTTCTTTTAATATATCTGTTAGAAATTACAAGTTTTTATTTGTAATGCATGATTGTTTGAATATTTTTAAAAGAATCCTTTTATTAATAATACAAATATGAATTAATACTAATTATTTAAAATTTCGTAAAGATAATTAAAAGTAAATTAATATTATTAAAACTCCAAGTCCTTATTGTTTTATACAAAAATTTAGCTGACAATAAAAGTGTGTTAATGATTTAAAAGTGATGCGTTAAGGTAAATCTTGCCTGTTGAATTTGGTGAGAATAACGTAGAGATGATCCAAAAGCTTCCAAATAGAGAGCTCTATGGAAAGTTAATGGAGTTAGTTTTCAGCTTCTAGCTTGGCTATTTCTTTTATTTTCTTGGATAAAACAATTGGGGGGGATACAAAATTGCGTCTGCTTTCCTGATGAAATTTATTGTAAATTTATTTGCTCTTTTATGCTCGTTAATATTTTTTTTTATATATATGTATATACTTGTTACAGTATTAATAAAAAAACAATTTTTCTTATCCACAGCCAGTCTATGGTGGTCATATTCCCCACAGTTAGCATCAACTTGACTTCATTCTGTAGTATCGGAAAAGAATGCACCGAACGGTCTTTAAGTTACCTATGAAGCAGATAACTTTACAAAACTACTGCTAAAGGCATTTTTTAAACGTGTTTTCTGTGCGTTTTTCATCGTCCGTTTCTGACCCGCTTTTTGAGTTTTGAGAAAGAGAAAGAATTTTTAAAAATTATTTTTTAATTACTAAATGAAAAGTTCGAATCTTTTACATACAAAAACCTTTATTATAGAATGCGATTTATTGATTTTCGGCTCCTTTAAGGTATAAATATATGAAGCGGAGCGCCACTAAACTAAGCACTAAAGGTGCTAAAAGTAGTTTTAAATTTGGTGGTGATTTTTTTTTCTTTATTATTAAAAAAAACAGCCATATGGGCATAGTTCCCCGGCTTAAAATCCGGACGGTATAAATTCATTTATATTGTATCCTCTGAAAATAAAATAAAAATATTAAAAAAAAAAAAAACTTAAAAATAAGTTTCAGACGCAGTGGTTCAGAAAATATTACGGAGGCCAATTTTTTTCAATTAGTTCAACAAAAAAAGTCCGATTGATAATAATATGTAATATTTGAACATGGTGCCTCTTTGAATTTAAAATTGGTGTTCACTTGCCAGAGAACATTTTTAACAAATTGTTCCATTTTTACTATATAGTCCTAAGTACATAATATGTAAGGACTAAATAAATAGCTCTCTTAAATTTAAGACTTCAACAGATTCACTTCCATCTTCAATTTGACAGAACGATTTTTAAGCCATCCCAAGCGAGCTGCCGAGACCTCTCTTTTGATAAAAATAAAATCCAAATTATAGCTCCAGGCTACAAGACTTACGCGTTTGTGTTTGTTCTATTTCTGTAGATACGATTGTTGAAACAAGATGTGTGTGAGAGCTAAGAGGAATTCATTTTTCTTTATTTAAAAATCATTTGTATGGAGCAAGTCTCGACGCAAAATTCGCCAGATTGAAGTCTGCGAAAGGTCGACTTCTTGTGCATGACTTGGAATACACTGCCTCGGGTTCTAATACAGGCTTTCATGGACCGCGGCAAAGTTCTCTGTCGATCTGGGATTCCGTAGTCGTACGGTTTGTGGATGATTAGTTACCGAACCATTTATATCGAATTTGGCGAGCAGACTTGACCTATAGGGCCACCGCGTCTGTCGTAAAATGGGCACAAAGTTTCCACTGACGAACACTAATTTTGATTAAAAGTCTTATCATTTGGACGTGTGTTCCATCCTGGAACTTGGCACAGTGATTTGTCTTCATTAGCTACATAATAAACGGCAGCAAAACAATATGGCCGCCACAGGCTATCAACATCAACCCGGACCAATAGAGAAACCTCTTATATCAATGGGATATAACTAAATGCAAATGCATGCAAGCAACTATACAAATAATTAGAATCGTCAGCTGAGTATACAACACACATCTTTGCATAACATTTTTTATAAATTGTCCTTGCTCATGCGGGTGTAATATTATTTAATATTGAAAATACAACATTTTCTCAATGTGACATCAGTAGGTATAGGTATACCAAAGGTAAACATTTTTTTTTAAATTAATTTATGCATCAGTCTCGTAAAATGTTATTTTTCTACACTTGTGATATTTTAGAAGGGGGGAATGGGTTTGAATTTTCATCCATTATTTTTTTTAAATAAAACTGTATTAGTCCGTGACTGAATAACTATTCCATCAGTGTCAAAGCATAACTTAGTAACGATGCTCCACAGATAGACATCAAAATATGACAGACCAAACCTGAGTGGGGGCGGGGGGGACGGGAAATATCCATCAACGATAATTATTTTTTGTTGCCGCGGAGCACATCAAAGCAGAGATTTTATGCAAATAGAAAATATGAGGAAAAAGGAGAAATGGAAACGTATCCTTGTTTGTGATTCCGCTGCGGTGAAAGGTATATAAACAAGGAAAATACGCCTTCAGCCAATTTCTATAAACAAACGTTCGATGGTTTTGTTCTTGTTTTACATTGGATGCTAAAAGGACGCGAATGTGGCAAGCTTCAGTGGGGGTGATGTTAGGTGGACACTTTTCCACGTATCAATGGTATACTTTGAAAAGATAATTTTTTGGTTATTGATTTTTGACGAGTATTCTAACACCGCTAGGAATTCTTTTTAACTCAACTCTGAGGTAAAGAAATGGATTTAAAAGTTTTTCGGCGGGATGTGATTTTTATCTAAGACTGAAGTGTAACTCATCGGTTGCATATTATTTTTTTCAAATGTCACCAAAGGGTGCAAGGTCAAATGTAAAAATTGAAAAATTGCGCCTTATGACACTTTGGGAAGGCCTTGGTCTTATGCTTCGTCATCGACAAAAATAAAAAAAAAAAGGAAAAGTGTTATCAGCTTTGATACGCTCCACTGCATCCAAGTCATGCAAAACTGGTTTTGTATGGAAGGTTCCCGAACTACTTGACCGACGTAGCCCATTTTCAATACCAACCTGACGACGATAAAAATAAGTCATTTCACAAAATTTCATTCGCCTATGTCAATTTCTTTGGGCGCTATCGTGCTTTTAACAGACAGACAGACGAACATGGCTAAATCGATTCAGAATGTGATCCTGATTCAGAATATATATATATATTTATACTTTATGAGGTCTCCGGTGACTCCTCCTTGGCTTTACAAATGCAATGACAAAGTGAATATACCTTCTTGTGGAGGGTATAAAAAAATCTAGATCCAGCGAAAAGTTTGAGGTCTTTCGGATACCACACTTGGCATATTACATGGCAGTGGATTGGCAAGCAGAGAGAAAAAGATAACATCAGGCAGTCTTATGGTTAGCGTGATGATAGCTCTGCAGGCGAGGCGAAATTGGAAGGAGACCAACGGCAACAACCCACAAATACCCTTGTATCCGTCGAACGAAATAATCGGGGCACAAAATGTTTTCTTATTAAATTGTCATCGGCGTCTTACGGTTTTCACCAAGCACCAATGAATGTAATTCATTTACATTAGAGATATAAAAAGTGAAACTTTTTTATCTGTCGAAATCGGCATATGTGTCATCTTTCATAAGCTGGCGTATATTTAACATATCTGGCAGTTGAATACGTTACGATTACAGACGTGACGAATTATTTGCGATGAGCTCTTTACACAAATTTGCCATTGAAGACCAAATTCGGTTATCAAAATTCATTATACAATCCTAAAAAAATGTTCACATAGATGCGTCTTATGCGTGGTGTACTCCCAGTTAGAAAAGACCTCCATCTGCGTCCTGACGACTGAACGTCACCTCCACGCGTAACATCTCTGCGAGCAAAAGCGTCTGAATTGTTACTGTACTAACAATAAAATTTAAATAATTTCTTGTACATTCCCGATGCTACAATTATTTAGAGGGCCAGAGAGAGTTGTTTGTCCGCTTATGGTCTGCGCATGTAGTTGTGTTTGGGACCATTAAAAGTGTGTCGTTCCCATCCGCCCCTCTCGATTTCCGTTTTCGGAACACGATTGGAAGATGATGTTACATGTGTTTCGAAAAAGCACGTGGTCGTAAAATGTTGACTCTCACGCTACTGACTTAAATTTAAGTCAATCTGGCTTGTTACACGATTAACAATTAACCATGTTTAGAAATTGTCTCCGTCAGGTAATATAATATAAAAATGTTGCTGTTCGAAGTAGCAAGCTTACTTTGTCTGATCGAGGCTATTGGGCGATTTTTGTACTCAGTTTTCGGAACATTAACACTGATTCGGTCTTTTTTCCGTTTTAGCCGGGGTTTTTGACGAAATTTTTATTTTTGAACACTTAATTTTCTTTAGTTCCCATTTGTATGCACGAGTTATGTTCACAGCCAGTGAACTAGTTGTAAATTTTAAAACCAACACACTTCTTATATTTTATTAGTTCTTTTTATTGTCTTTGTTTTTTTTTTTTTTTTTTTATTTTTTATTCACAATTTTCAATGTATATGAATTCCATACAATAGATTTCTTATTTTTGGTGCTTATCCAGTAAACCTCCGAATCACACTGACTGCTTCCCTGTTGGCTTCTTCTATCGTCAGCTATGCTATTCTGTTAGCTACAGCAGGTAGCCAGTTATCGATATTATGGTGTTGTTGTTATGCATTTGGGATTATGTACTATGATTGTTGTTGGCTCATAGCAGAAGTTGTGCGATATGGATTCTGTTATGCTGTCCCATGATAACTAGTTGGCCTTGATGGATGTTTGGCGTTGTTTTGGATGTTGATGTTATGCTGATAACGAGCATGCACTCTATTCGTGATGCGTATTGGACTCATCGTTGACAACAATGATGTGATGGCTGATTTGGGCGAATGCTACTGTAAGCTGTTTTGGTTGTTGCAATCGTAGAGTATGTAACTCCTCCCCCGTAAGTGTGGGCTGAGGGTACTAAAGGCCGCAAAAGTCGAAGCTGGGTTCTGTTCATGTAGTCTGCTTTAGCTTAATTCACTGCTCTGTGTAAAGCTTAACCTACCTTGTATCGGGTATCGTGGTTTTGGAAATTTAATTAAACGGAACAAAAGGATAAAGCTGGTTGCGCATTTTTTTTTTTTTTTTTTTTGTAATGAGAATGAAAGTACATAATTCTGCTTAAAAACCACTAATAACTCAGAGATTTCATGTAAAAATACAATATCTTTATGTAGATACTGTATGTAAATTGTGGATATAGATATAGGTACAATGCAATTATGTATTAGTAAACTTGCGTTTTTTCCTTATTTTTTGTTTATGAACTTTTCTTTTGTTTGTGGTGACTGTAATTTTATCATTCCTAACTACTGTATGTCCTATATATCTATCAGCGAGTTTGTTTCTCCTATCATCTTGTTCATATATATCTTCTCATTGCTTTGGAATTTAGGTGGATCTTCACGTGTTTCATTTCGCTTCCTTATTACGCTTTCTTTCTGTTTTAAGTTATTTTGATGAATTAAATTACTCAGAAATTTATAATTTTCTGTATGTCTCATTAAGTACTCTTGCTCTGTTTTCGGATTGGTTGTGGATGGAAAAAAACTGCGTTTATTAATATGACCCGTTAAAAGTTCAAACGGCGTCATTTTTGTTGCCGAATGAATAGAGCTATTATATGTTATCACGGCGTCGTCAACAATTTCGCCAATGGGTTTATTTCGGTCATTAGACTTGATAATTCTTATTATCTCTGTTAAAGTGGAGTGAAACCGTTCCACTGGCGAATTCCCTGTGGAACTTTTTGCGCAAATTGTGTGAAATCGTATTCCATAAACCCCCAAAAAATCTCTAAAAAGCGTTGATATAAATTCGCTACCATTATCTGATATGATTTTTCGAGGTATTCCGTGATGGGAGAAGAAATGCTTTAATGACTTGATCACGCTTATGCTATTTCTGAAAGGCAATAGGTAAACGCTAGCGAATTTACTAAATTTGTCGTAGACTGTTAAGAAGTTTTCCTTTTGAATAGAGTAGATATCTATATGCAAAATCTCTAACGGTTTTGATGGTGTCTCAGAAACTTCGAATTTTAGAGGTTTTCTTTGTCGATCATATTTACATTTCGCGCATATCTCACAATTATTAATAATTTGTGTAATAATGTGTTTCATATTGGGAAAAAAATATTTTCTCCTAAGATGATCATAACTTTCATTGATTCCTCTGTGGTTCGATTTTTGGTGGTAAGATCGTATTATGTTTTCTTGCTCATCCAATTCTACTATGTCTGTTAAGAGAGTAGTGCATCTCACTAATTTTATAAAGGTGTTATTGAAATACTTTGAGTAATCAGACTGAACTACCTTAAACGTATTATCGTCAGCCAAAATGGCGGTAACTCTTTTTGTGTTGATAAAATTTGTAAATATGTCCATCACTACTTGTTCATCAGAGATATTATTGCATTCAATTTTGTACCTCTTTTTCCTTTTAAATATAATTTTAAAGGTGGAATGCAATTTAGTGCGCTTTGGGTTTTTGATGAGAATGATTTGGTTAGCAAATTCGTTAATAGCTCTTTCGGATATTGGAATGCCGTCATTAGCATTCTCTGGAGCAGAATGAACAGTTTCGATGTTATCATTTTCATCTAGATTATTGTCGGTAGAGCTTTTGTCATATTGTTCTGTTTGAATATCATCACTTTCATTTATATTAATTTCTACACGAGATAAGGCATCGGCATTTGAATTAAGTTGCCCCTTCTTATAGATTACTGTATAATCAAACTCTTCAAGGCTTAAACGCCAATGCAAGAGTTTTGAGTTTGGCTCTTTCAACGAATAGAGCCATGTTAAGGGTTTATGATCGGTAACTATAACAAATTTACGACCATATAGATAAGGACGAAAGTACTTTGCAGACCAAACTATAGCTAACAATTCCTTCTCTATAGTGCTGTAATTTTGTTCTGATTTCGACAAGGTGCGGCTTGCATAACAAACCGGCTTGTCAGAACCGATTGGTCCTTGTGAAAGGACAGCGCCAATAGCAACATTACTTGCGTCGGTAGTAAGGTTGAATGGCTTGGAAAAGTCAGGGTATTGCAGAAGGGGGTCATTGCACAAAATAGTCTTGCAAGTTTCAAAGCAATCAATGTATTTAGTATCCAAAGTAATACTATTGCCTTTACGTAGGCACTCTGTCATAGGTTTGGTGATATTAGCGAAATCTTTAATAAATTTCCGGTAGTAACCGAGAAGCCCCAGAAAGGATTTGATTTGCTTCGGCGTTTTGGGCAATGGAAAATCTTTAACAGCCTGAATTTTATCGGGATTTGGTTTAACGCCATCGGATGTTACCACATGTCCCAAAAAGGACACCTCTCTTTGAAGAAACTCTGATTTGTCCAATTGAATCTTCAAATTAGCATTACGAAGCTTTTTAAAAACATGTTCTAGGTTTTCAATATGTTCTTGTAAGGACGTAGAATAAACAATGATATCGTCCATATAAACAAGACATATCTTACCCTGAAGATCTTTCAATACATTGTCCATTATTCGTTGGAACGTCGATGGTGCATTTTTCAGTCCAAAAGGCATTCGGACAAATTCAAAATGCCCATTATTAACTGAAAATGCAGTCTTAGGGATATCCTCATCTTTAACTTGAATTTGGTGAAAACCTGAAGCGAGATCAAGCGTACTGAAGTACATTGACTTTCCCAATTTATCAAGGATATCCGTAATGTTCGGTATGGGGTACTTATCATCCACAGTTATTTCATTTAATTTACGGTAATCAATTACCAAGCGCCACTTATTTTTGCCGTTTAAATCTTTCTTTTTTGGTACTATCCAAATTGGAAAAGACCAGGGCGAGAAACTGGGACGAATTATACCTTGACTAAGCATATTTGTTATTTGATTTTGTATCTCTTCTTTGTGGATATGCGGGTAGCGATACGATTTCGTGTAAATTGGAATATTGTTTGTAGTTTTGATGTGGTGTTTGATCTCACTTGAAAACGTTAAGTTTTCACCTTCCCTAAAGAAAATGTCCCTATATTTGGAACAAAGAGAGTTTACTGCTTTTTTTTCTTCGAAGTTAAGATGATCAGTTCGTATAATTTTCTTTATATCAGAATTGTCAAGACTTTCCGAATTGCAAATTGAATAGTTGTGGATTTCAATGATTTCGTTTGGGTTGATGAACTGCGCACTGATTGGCTGCTCCAGAACAAACGTTTGAGGGATATCAAGAGAATTTGTAACTTCTACGAAAGCATACCAATTAGCAGCTTGATAAAAACCTTCGGAAATGGTAAGTCCTTGTCTTATTGAAGTTGGTTTAATATAAATATTTCCAAACTCAATATCAACTGGGATGTGACTAATTATTTTGCTTAGTTCTGGAACAGTATATGTTTTTGACATGAGATTAGGTTTGAAATACAGAGGTATATTTACGGACTTGTTCTCTAAATAGGAATTCTGAAGGTCAATTTTAAATCCCAAGTCTTTTAATATGTCCGTCCCTATAAGTCCATCAAAAAAGTTATGGAACTTAAATATTAAAAACGATAACGGTTTGTCAGTTTTAAACTCATGTAGTCCCTTTAACATAATTTTTTTATTTATAAGTTGAGTACTAAATATAGTTTTGACTTCTAGTGGATTTATTATTTCTACTTTATTTTCGTTTACAACATCTGGACTTATAAACGATTTGTTGCTACCAGTATCTATCAAGAATTTTAATTTTCTGTTGTTAAAGCTCTCTATTATTATATATGGTAAGATGCTGGAATTAAAATTATTTATTTCAAGATAACCTATTGGGTCTCCGAGGCGGGTAATCGAAAATTTGTGTCATCTATCTCACTCGAAATTATTGGATTTGACAAATTTGAAATATCGAGACATTGATAGTGAGCCTGCGGTTCTTGAGAATTCAAATTGTATGCCTGTTCAGGAAAATAAGAACCGTTTGTCTGATCAAAAAAATCGTTTCTATTGCTTTGTGTGCTACCTATTTCGATGTTGTTTAACTGTGTTTGTCTACGATTTTGAAAACTATTATTTGTTCGGAAAGAATTTTGGCCAATTCTACTTGTATTCCCGCTATACGTTTCCATTGGTTCGGGAGGAGGGAATCTTGTGCCATTGAAGCTCGAATTATTATTATTATTGTTTTGCATAGTAGAGTATGATAAGCCATTTGGTTGACTATTTGAAACTGGAAAATTATTGTTATACGGATTTAATACAGCACTTTGTCCATAAGGAAATTGTGAGTTTTGCATTTGTGGCCTAGCTTGTGAATAATTACCGTTTGCTCTAACTTGGTAGTTTTGGAATCCTACTCTGTTTGGAAATGTATTATGTTGCTGTAGATATGGCGGATTTCTGAAATAATAAGAGTTTTGCTCTTGTAGACAAAGACTAAATGCTTCCGATAATTTACCCGGTCTCATAGCCCTTATTGTTGAACCTAACGGTTCTCTTAGTCCTGAAAGAAAAGTGTTACAACACATTTCTTCGTACAGTTTTTGTTTCGCGATTATTACGTTATTATCAGTTTCGTGAACTTTTATATGGTTCATCATCGCTGAAGAAATATCAATAATCTTAGAGTAAAAATGTTCAACTGTATTCTGATTCTGCCTAAGTTGATGAAGATCCCGTATCAAACTGGTTTCATTACGTTTGTCCGAATAATGTACTATTAAGTTCTGTTTTATCTCGGCCCAATCAACCGGCGTACCACACATATTCAAAACTTCATTAGCGGGACCAATAACTTTATTTCTAATCGCCCGAAGTATAATTTTAGGGCATCCAGTAGTACTTGATTGAGGTATACAACTTAAAATTTCTTCAACATTGCTCAAAAAATCGTACAATGACCTTGGATTTCCATCAAAGCTTGGCAAATCCTTAACCGCATCAGGGATTCTGAGTGAGTCAAAGATTTCCATTGCTATAGTTGGATTGTTAAAAGTCATTGTTTGGCTTGTCCTTTGAGGAATGTCTACTTTGTTTGTAAGGAAAATACGCGAGTTTGGTTCAGTTGAGTCAATAGTGTTGAAACCAGAACTAGGTAAGATAATATTGGGTCTTTCGGGTAAAACAAATACACGCTTATGGTTATTAACTTTATCCTTTTTAAAATTTAATTTGTTTGCGGAAGGCATAAGAAACCACTTTTTCCCGATACAAAATAGGACTCACCTCACTTAGAGAGCTGCAAAAGCATCAGCAGAATACTGTAGATATACGGGTTTAGTTATCAACAGGAACTTTCCAGTTTGCAGGATACACGAAGATTCGTTGATACGACTGCGCCAGTTATGTTCACAGCCAGTGAACTAGTTGTAAATTTTAAAACCAACACACTTCTTATATTTTATTAGTTCTTTTTATTGTCTTTGTTTTTTTTTTTTTTTTTTATTTTTTATTCACAATTTTCAATGTATATGAATTCCATACAATAGATTTCTTATTTTTGGTGCTTATCCAGTAAACCTCCGAATCACACTGACTGCTTCCCTGTTGGCTTCTTCTATCGTCAGCTATGCTATTCTGTTAGCTACAGCAGGTAGCCAGTTATCGATATTATGGTGTTGTTGTTATGCATTTGGGATTATGTACTATGATTGTTGTTGGCTCATAGCAGAAGTTGTGCGATATGGATTCTGTTATGCTGTCCCATGATAACTAGTTGGCCTTGATGGATGTTTGGCGTTGTTTTGGATGTTGTTGGCCTTGATGGATGGTTGGCGTTGTTTTGGATGTTGATGTTATGCTGATAACGAGCATGCACTCTATTTTTGCTTTAAGACCTTGTTACATCTTCCCTATTTGAGTGTGACCTTTAGGGCGTTTTCTGGCGCGACTTCCTCGATTTCTGAGTAATAACCTACCTGACAAGTATTTTGATTGCAATCTTTGAATCATGCTTAGGTTAAACTTACCATTAAGAGCTTTGTAGATCTTCGTAGAAAGAAGTTTCTCCTTTAAGTTTACCCTTTTCAAGCTAAAATCTGAAGCGTAAACCTATACATTAACCGACATTAGGTATCTTTCCAAGAATAATCTCACCGCAGTTAAATCCGTTTCACATCTCACGCCCGTCACTGATCAACGTCTCTGTAAATTATCGTAAAGTAAATACTTGGGTTTGCACAACAAAAGAGTGTAATTAAATAAATTGCAGCCCACCATGATAAATAGGACTGCTGGTGCTAAATCTCTGCTCCGATGTTCGTTCTTCCAACACTCTCGGGACTTAACATGAACACAAATTGACAGAATCGTTTGCAATCACAAATCCCCATCTCTTGGATGAGTGCACTGCGCGCGGTTGCATCCATTTAATATGCAAATTTTTTCCTAGGCACTATCCCATCCGAAGAACAACTTCTGCATGAGTCACTGTGTACACAAGAACAGGACACACCTAAACAGAGACACCACTGTGCGTCGCCGGTTATATGCACAGAAGAAAAACCCCTGACAATTAATTCTACCATACGGCAACAGTAACACAGGCAATCCCCGTTCCCACCAACAACAACATCAGCAACAGGAACATTTCGCGTCAATCGCTCTGATTAGTGAACACACATCACGTAGGTGCTAAAGGACAACATCGTTGCGCCCAAACGACTTAATGCGCGTACAAGGGTCTCCCTTGAGATTTTCGCTCTTCTAATGCATCTTGTCCTCCCCACATATGGCACAGGCTCCTCCATACGAACGCTCCATACGCGTGGGCAACCAATTGATTGCGATTTTGTTTGCATAACAAATAATGTTCGCCATCGAAACGAAGGTGCGGAACATAACACTGTCCGTAGTCCGTCGTTGTCGTCCTAGTCGAGCAGTACCTACTATGCACAAGCACATTGTGCTGTGTGCGTTAATCTGGCGATTGAGACGTCTTGTGTTCCTCGGCGAGTGCTCCCCGTCCTTGCACACCCCGAGATGGATTGTTGGCAAGCGTATTGTTGAAGTCGGATAAATGACACGAACAGTGCAGCCCCACATGTGCGGAAGACCGAAAAATGCGGGCAACCGCATTCGAATTCGTCTTATCTAAATAATTGTTCGGGTTTGGATGGGATAGGGACCAGGACACCACACAGATAGTGTCATTATTCTCTTCTGTTGTTTCTTTCCGGTAGCAGTTTTGTTTTTTGGCCACCGGCCATGGTCCCCATTTAGTTTTCTTTCGCAAAACTCTATCCGTTTGCTTCGGTTTAGGGCAACAGAACTGTGTGTCGGTTTATGGGTTAGTGGTCCAATGCAGTAGCCTGTACGCTGCTCCCATTTGCCAAAGGCTACTAATGATATCATTAGCCAGACGTCACGGTAGCGCTGAGGTCAAAGTGATTCTTAAACGTTCTCATTATTTGATTGCAATCTGTGGATAAGTTTTCTAATACCACACCGATAATGTTGACATACCCCGCCACTTAAGGATCATCAATCAGGAAAATGTGCTTGCACAGCACAAGAAGAAATGCGAACACAGGAAGAGGGGGATGAAAATCTGAAGAAAAACTCATAACCCTTAACAAGTTTTCTTTGGGGAAACTTGGCTCATCTGTTTCGAGGTTGAATGGAGGTTGCAAACTTTTCAACTTCTTCGTCGTTGTGCAGCGCATCAATACAGGAAGGCATAGCCGACGTTGTAGGAAGCAGCGAGAGAAAAAAGGAATTCACTCAGGATGTAGCTGATAAGATAATGCACTCCTACTGGCATGGCACATCCTTGTACCAAAGTACAAAGTAACAATATGAACTGGATTCTCGCAAACTCGGATGTTTCTGTTTTCAGTTGTTTCCCACACCAACCATGCACTAACCACCACCATCGCCACCGCCACCAGCAGCAGCGCACTATATACGTACCCCAGTGTTGCAGTTGCTTTGGAGCACAAAGCCTTATCCTGTGAAAAAGTTTTCGGCGCTCCATCGTCGCCAGCAAGGCCATCGACCTTGCACTATGGCACCACCACCGCGCGCTGTGCTGAAGTTAGTCGCTGTACTTGCTGCGAGCCGATAGTCAATACAAGGATGTGAGCTTGTAAATCAAATGATTCTCCCTCTTTTTATCTCCAACTATTGGTTTATTTAGTTTTTACTCGGCGTGCAATGTTGCAAGGACTTTTTCACGATTTTATTACAACCATTGCTCGCTTCCCATATAATTTTAGCCGAAGAGTTTGAACAAGGTATGGTGTGCGCGCAGTTTTGTTGACTTTTGTATTTATTGCTTACATTTTTTAGTCATATACGTTCGCTTACACGGTTAAGGAAGGATGCGGGGGAAGCAAAGAAATGCCATTTGCATTTTGAACGAAATTCAATTTTTTCTTCTTCGAGGGTTGGTTTGACAGCAAGCTTTGAATTGGCCTTTCAGTGAGATGCATCGAAGCGCGATTAAGTCACTGTGCATCGACAAGAAAATAGATCTAGATGGGCAAACAACTAAAGATGTACAAATCACACAAAGACAATTTTAGAATTGTTCAGTTCCTAGAAGTTTGTTCATGTTGCCGGTGTCGGTGGTGACCGCACCTTTGCTGATTGTCTGTCAGCTCTTCCTAGGACTAGCTGTGAGATTGTAGCAGTATCAGCATAGGTGAAGGTACGTACCGAAATGATCGGTTGTGTTGTAAGGTTCAAGTCAGATTTTATTTTGAGTACAAGTGATATCGACAGATGATTGTGATGTGCTTTTTAAAAAATGCGTATGAGTCTACAATAAAATTCGACAGAAGCTAATTTGGACCTAAATATCTTCTATTCAATTTTGTATTAATTGGAGTAGATGAAGTTCCATTGTGGCTCTTTAAATGGCAGGTGTCTAAGTTACAACTATAACAATTTGTTTTACATAAGATTGTATGTTCAAAACAGGGAGCATTATTTTAAGAAAACCAGTCTTATTTTTATTTTATTTTTAGCACTCGAGAAATAAATTCTGATATTCAGAACTTGAGGCAAACTGAAGGTAAGCAGTTCTTTCAATATACAATGATCGTGCTCAAATATACAATGATCGTGCCGACGACATTTTACAGGGCATATAACTTTACTCCACTTATTGCATACGAGAACTTTCAGGCTGAACAAAAACTTGCCCCAACTCAACCAATAAACTTAGACAAGCACTTGGGAATTTGTTGCACTTCAATATTTTTGTATCCGAAGATTTGACTCTTTTATGCAGAAACATGGCAAAATTTATCAACCAGTTTATTTTGTTAAACAACTTGCGTAACGATTACAATACTTGGCACCACAAATTTTTGACCCAACTATTGGCGGCACCCCATCGATCAACAGTAATTTTTCCAGTAAACCTTGTTCGAACAAATCAATTTTTTTTTTTAACTTGCATATTTTTCTCACATTTCTGTGTCTTTTGTTTGGCGAGATTCCTTCTCAGTTTTGTTTTATAAGTGAAGTTAAAAACACGTGCTACAAAATAAAAATCTTAAGTATTAAAAAATTTAATTTTGTAAGATATTTTCACAACTTTATTCTATATTATGTTAATGAAAACTTACTTTTTATTTACTTAATAATGCATTAGACAAGTATTTTATTTATATATTTTGTTGAATATTGTATTATTAATACCAATTGTTTCCAAAAAAAAACTAGGGTCCAATTATTGTCAAATTATTAAAAAATTGATGTATATACTGTATTTATTATTTATTGATAATTTTATAGTTGAATACAAAAAGCTTTGAGAATATAAAATATTAAACCATTGATTAAAAGATCATTGTTATTTTGATAATAATTGTAGGTTTTGAGTGGCAATAATTATATATATGTTTTTTTTTTTTTTAAGATTATAATAATAATTAATTCCTTATTTATAAAACTAAATCAACACGGAATCTAGTACTTTATACTCTGGTTTACAAAAGATGCAAATCACTCTACAAATAAAAACGAATGTAGTCGTTGCCATGACTCCAACTTGCAATAAGCAGTCTTCTTCCTAAAATGGCCCTTGGCCAACTCAAGTTCATCTATTCGAAACCAGACAGAAGTTGGGACTTTATGAAGTGGATAAAAATGAGGCCCGATTCAACAATTTTTTTTTGTCAATATACGTTCAACAAAATGTTTGTGCCAAATTGACAAAATTTTAATAAATTTTATCTTGTCTTAAATCTTTTGTTGTGATAACAAAAAAATGTTTATGGTAAAATTATTGTGCGTTTGAACATTTTTTGTTAAATTTACCAAAATGCTGTTTATTTTGCGAAAAAAAATTATCAGTTTGACCATCATCTTTTTGTTAGGTATATTAACAGAAAAAGTTTGTTAATACCATCGAAATTGTTTGTCGTTTTGTTAAATCAATAGCAAATATTGTTGAAGTCACAAAAATACTCTGTCGGTTCTACAGTGGTCTTTTGTGGAATCTATAAGAATATTGCTGGTTGTATAGAATTATTACCTATATCAGTTCCATAATTTTTAGCATTAGGTATTAATAAATTATACGCAAAACAAATAAGCTTAGCAATTAGATTTATTAAAAAAGGAATATTATTATTTTTTATATAGACATAGACAACATGATTACATCAAATAAAAAAAAAATAAAAAGCCTATTACTTTCAATACATAATGATACCGAATGCCTTTATCTAACTTGAAAATAAAAAGATCCGCTATGCCTTAAACACGGCCAACGATGTAGATGTAGTCATCCCATTCAGTACCTATTTAAAGCTGCATCTTTTAGTCTTGGTTATAAAACCGAGCATAGCGTTGAAGTCAGATTTGATATATTTAATTTAAGAAAATAAAATGCATTTTAAACAGTCCTGTGTACCAAATTGCAATCCTTACCAATTTATATCTAAGGGTTCGTTTATATGTTTCCCATTTTTCCTGTCCTCATTCATAAACGGATATATGTACTTTTAAAATGTTGAATTCCCTCTTTAAGGAAACTACTTTACTTCGCGTGTCAAGTAATAAATGACGCCATCAAAAGCATTGAAAGGATTACCCTGCTTAAATCGATTTTTTTAATTCAACTCTTGTGTTATTAATTCAACAAAATGTATGTCAAATCTGCAAACAAAAATGTTCATTTCATCAGAATGCTTTTAGTATTTTGTTGGACTAACGAACATTTTGCAAAGTTTTGTCAATTTCACAAAAGTGATTTTTGGTTCTGTTTTAATAGATATAACAAAAACTTTTTTAATTCAACAATAAAATTGTTCAATTGATGCAATATTGATTTGTTAAACTGAAAATTGTGTTTTGTTAATCTGACAAAGTAGTTTTGCGGGAATTGTTTTATCCGTCTTACAAAATATCGGTCAAGTTGATGAAACTTAAGTTGTATGGATAAATTTCATAAATCATTTCAAACATTTTTTTTCCAGTTCAACAATACTATTTTTGTTGAAATCTTACATACGTATTTTTTTTCAATATAACCTGTTATCAAGAAAATAACTTTTTGTGTCACCTACAGAAACAAAGGCTGGAATTAAGTACAGGGTATTCGAATTTTTTTTTTGTATTTTGTTAGGTCTCCGAAACGTTCAGAGGTTTGTGTGTGTGATTTTATATTCACTAATCACAAGCCATATTTTGGTATATTTTCTGAGTTTGACTGAACTTCAGTGCACTGGTAAATCTGCAGCTAAAAGGGCCGAAAATGTTTTTGTTCAAATATTTCTCAGGGGAAAGAGAATCTAAAAAAGCATGACTTAGTTGCAGTCCTCTGGAAATACCAAATATCTTTTGGATTAATTTCAACAGCGACAATTAGAAAATAATCTAACGCATTGAACATATTTTAATGCGATTTAAAAAAAACTAATTTGAAATTCCCATTGAATTAATCTGCTGACGGAGCATTTAAGATCGACGAATCAATCCAATTTTGCAAATACTTTTATTCAGCAAGAAATAGTAGGTAACAGCAAGAGTACGTAGCATCTAGTAAAATTCTAATATCTCTGTTTGCATTCTTTATTTGCAATCATTCGTTATTCATTTTGAATTCTTAAAACATTTGTGTCCTTCACTTCGATCCGGGCCACAACCATTGTAACATTTACAATGGCTGTGGCAATTTTTTATTATTTGAATCGAATTCTGTTCATTGACTTGGTTTGCAGTCGATTTTTTTTTTAGAATCTTTGTACATTTTGCCTTTTGTTTTGGTGGTCCTTCGAGCCGGATTGTACTGTAATTTGAAAGGTAACCACCATTTACCCTATTAAGACAGGGTTATGGATTTTTTTTTCTAAAATTAGAACTCAGAACCCACAACTTTAGCATCCGAAGGGTCTCCTACATTTCTAACGACACTTAAGAAAATACGATTTCCGCCCACCTATTCTCAAGAGTGCCTTACCGCAAGACTTCGCTCAGTTGAATCTCTGTGATTACGCCCCCGTTATTCACCTACAACTGAAGTTGCAATCCCTTACGCTTCTCGAATACTTACATATATATTTACAACAATTCCCTTCCACGGAAGAGGATTATTATTTTTTTTTCCTTAAATCCCATGCTAATTTACTTTTAAAAGTATACAGGAATAAAATCTCTTCGAACTTACAAGTTCACCCGCACGAATAAATAATAATTTCACCATTTGTCAATACACCTGCAAAGCTGTGCAAATTCTCACCTCCAAATCCGTGCGCAAATCTGTCTTTTTCGCTCGCTTCAGTTGCCCTTCCACTTTATTCTTCTATGGCCGGTGGTTTTTTTTTTTTGTTGTTTCCTTTTTCACAACCCGCGCACAACTGCAAACTTTGCACTCGAAAACAAACTTTGAATATAATTCATATTGAGATACTCTCATAAATTTTCCGAGAATAGCGCATAGTTCTGTTAACAAAACTGAATTTGTTCCACTATATCTTTGCAGTCTTCTCTCAAGTGATAGATGGACTGCAGCTCCAGATGCAGCGCACACCAACACCAACCGGTAGCAGGATGCAACTTTTTTCATACCATCGGTAGGAGTTTTTCTTCTTTGCACTGGTGTGCCGCCTGTTTCTGCTTATCTAGCTTTGTGGTATTTATGAAATTGCCCGAGAGCGGGTTTCACTGCCTCTCTCCCCGACGCCATTCAAAAGAAAGTCTTTTAATGCAGTTTCTGCGAGAGAGTCGAGGTTAAGTGGGTTCTTACTTAAGACAAACTTTTCGAATAAAATTGATCTAATTCCGAGCAGGGGAGAGCGAGGAGATACATCTCGAAGATGGCTGTATGACGACGGCAATTTCTCTGAATATGGATGAAGGTCGATAAAGAAGCGAATGGGACTTCTAATCGGCGAAGTGGTTAAGGCAATTAAAACCCAGACCAAATTTTGGAAATTAATTGGTTTTTATCGGACCCCGAAAGTGTTGATTTCCTGCGTCGAGGGTTGCCTCATTAACAATCGTCCGACTTTGACATCAGCTGCCGCTCTTTTGTCAAATTAGAGTCATATCAAGTTAATTTCATTTGAAAGTTGGTCGATGAATCGCTTGGGTTACTCTCTTCTGGGGTCATTGAAATTGATCTCCTGATAGTGGAGGATGATGAGGCTTTGGCGCCTGTATAGGGTTTCGCTGCGCACACATGATGTATGAGTAACTGACAAGCGGGGGTCTGGTCATCAACAACTTCCCCGCTGATACAAATCACAACCTGGAAGGGGAGCCCGAAAAGAAATATAAGATATCAAATTCTACGAGGAAATGGAAATCTCCTGGGGGTTCAGCGTTGTGTTGAGTTGTGAAAAACATCATACTGGGATCAGTTTTGGGTGAAAGCCTTGTGTATATGACAATCGGATTATAGTGCTGAATTTCTTTTCTTTGTTGGGATATCATCCTTTTGTTCCTCTCTGTTTATGACCTTTCCCATGGTCGAACTGGGAACACCTTAAGCATTTTTATTGATCATATAAACAATCAATTAATTAAACTGAGTAAATATTTTTACTTAAATCGGTAAATGGTAAGCTGCTTACATGCGACTTTGTAGGTAGGTCTAGGATCGGTCATCAAGCCGCCATTTGGACTGATTTATTCCTCGCATATGGATTTTATGACGAATTTTCACATTAAATGCTTACACAGTTTTTATGGTTGGCTTGTGTTCGGGACAAGCTGGGGAACATTAAAGTCAAAAGAAGACTCGTTTTTGGAATGAGTTTATGTCTGAACTTAGGAAGGAAGTTCGTAGGGTGGATCATTTGCTTTATTAAATTATAATCTTTAACTGGCGCTGGAAGAGATCGCTGTTTGTACAACTTTATGTTTAAATAATGTGAGTGAAAACGCAACATGATTTAGATCTCTGCCGTTTTATGTACACGAGTAAGAGCACTACGAATGCGTTCTTAATATTTGTTATTAGTGGATAATTGAAGACTTTTTCCGGTTGTAATGTACGACGAAGGAAACTAAGATGCTAGGTTGGTACTTCCTTAGCATGAGTACGATTAGGTACTACAGCTGGAAGTACTATACGATCCAAGTTGATGCTGCAAGTCGTAAGCCCGAGGTTTGTAACCCTGCGACAAAACACTTTATGCGAGGCCTGTTGTTAGAATGGGGACTGAAGCATGTTTAGAATATTAGGACATGAATACAGCTACCAACTTCAGTCTTAAGACTTATAGCTTGAACATGGCACAAACTTCTCCCTCTTGAATGGGGATTCAAATCATCTGGAATTGGCTTGAAATAGACCCCCTGATTATGTGCTTCATTATCGTGTACTATGTAAGAGTATTTAGAGCTAGCTACTTTTTGTCATTCCGGGGTCTTTGTTATTCGGGTTACAACTAAACGAGGAGAAACTATGGATTGTCTACAAAACCGACCTCGTGATAACTCTTGTTCCACTAACCACGGTGTCGACTTCAGTCCGACGAATGATACCATGAAGATTATTTTTCGTAGAAGAGGTCACTCTCACTTCAAACAAAGCGTTCTCAAACCACTAACCTATTTTTTTTGCGGGAAAACAAATAAAGCAACTGAAGTCACTTCGGTGTATTCCGAACTACGAAGTCGTTGGGCTATTACAACGACGCCTCTTTACCTGATCATCGGAAATTGGACAAAGTGCCGTAGTAATAGCAAATTTTAGTCTTCGCTTTAAATTTACGGAAGCTCACAATTGCAAGATTTGTGTGGAAAATATAGCTATTTTGAGTTAATAGAATTTAAAGTCGAAACTAAAAGTGTTTACTGGTATAAGAACTTTAAAAAAAAGCTAAAGAAGCCATTTAGAGGATGCAAGTCAAAAAGAAGGCAAAACCGTATAACGATTGCATGGGAGCACCTAATCTCGCTTAAGCCAACAAAAGATCGGTAAAAAATGCTGTTAGAGTAAAGCTGCAATGAAGAACTGCGGAAGACACTCGAAGAATTACAAACAAGGTGAATCAATTCTTTTAATCGAGAAAAATAAAATGGAAGGTCCCTGATCTCTATAACAACACACATCTCTGGGCCATTTTACTCGAACCGAGTTGGTTTAAGGAACAAAGATCCTCAAAGCGAGTGTGAAATGCAGGCTGGGAACCTAAATAAAAATATGCTTAACCGAGCAACATCTTAGTTTACAGCTGAAGAACAGTTAAGCAGGTGATCAAAAGCATCTGAAGGTAAGTGTGACTGTTAAGGTGAAAGTAGTAGGACAGTCAAATGTAACTAAAATATTTCGAAGAGATGTACTTAATAAAACAAAAATAATAAAATAACTTTGACGCCAATAAAAAGAGCAAACACGACTCCCTTCAAGAACTAAGGGAAGGCTAACAACATAGCCCGTGGTGAAGTACTTACAACATAGTCACAGACAAGCTGAAAGTCACTTTTATTCTCCACAATAAAACAAGCTGTCACATCCAATTCATAGCTGAAAGCAGACTGATTTGTACAAAATTATTACAAGCGTCTTAAAAGAAGACAATAAAATGCCACCAGAGCTGTTTAGGTTAGGTTAGATTAGAGGGGCCCATTGTGATTACCCTTATATTCTACATTCGGATCTGTTCATGCATCTTCTTCGATCTGATAGAGATATCGTTGCTAGATCTTCCAATTCTTCAAAGAACCGTGCTCCCCAACAAGAGTAGGGGCGGTCTTGCAGGGCTGAGCAGTGACACAGGAGATATTCAACTACTTCTATTTCCTCTTCGCCTCTGCAACTTCTGCAGAAGTCATTTGCAAAGATGCCCATCCTTTTATCCATGTTTCCATTGATGCAGTATCCAGTTATTGCACCGACGAGCATTCGGATGTGGTTTCTACCTAGTTAGTATCTTCGACTTTTTAGTATCAATAATTGTGGGCCACAAACTACGAGTTGTGATGCAACCGTAAGTGTTGTTCCATCGTTCCTTTGCCAAATTTCACAGGGCATTATCAATAAAGCCCTTAGCTGAATTGAAAGATGTTTGTACTTGTCTGTCAGCTAATAGTATGCCAATTTCAGGGCCAGTTTATCCGCTGCCTCGTTGCTTTCCACACCACCATGTCCAGGAACCCAGCATAGCCGTATTGCGTGATAGTTTATAGCCTTACTGCCCAAAGGCACTGACTTACAGATCTTGAGTTTACCAGATTAGAGTTGATCCATGCAGAGGGTAATTTTCATGTCTGAGCCGCTTTCTTAACTGCGCGTAGATCTCTGCTTGGAAAATGCTGCAGTGACTTGCAGAGCTGTTTGCAAGTCCCTACAGGTATTTTTAACCAGGTTGAGAAGACAAGTATCCGCCTTGTATTCTACAGGGAAGTAGGGAAATTGCTGGAAAGAATAATTCACGTTGAGGGTTTTCCCTTCAGATTTAGGTATTTTTTGGTCGACGGAGGAAAATATGGGGGGGGGGAGGAGAAAATGTTTAGGGGCCAATCTGGGGCTTTTTAACTTATATTTTATTTGTATTTCGCTATAATATCCTTTTTGTTAACCTTAAAATGTGCTTCGGCATTCTGGGGACGTTAGAAACGCTGAGTAACTTTAACTTAAAAATGAGGTAGCGCATAGAGATTTTTGGTCTGTTCTGTCCAGCGTTGCCAACCAATTTTGGAAAACAAAAAAATCCTAACTTGAGAAAAAAGATACCTTTTCAATAAAATAATGCCTAAAATAATTTTTATTTCAAAAAAGAAAAAAAAATTAATTATAAATCACAGAAGAAATTCTTACAAAATTCATGACTTTTTAGTTTTATAAGTATGTAAAAAGTATTGAACAAATCATAGTTTTAGTCAATTAGAAAATTATTTGAAATAAAAAAAGATACCTTTTTGAAAAAAAGCAAGCCTTAAAGCCTTAGCTAATTAAATAATGACTAAAAGGCATGAAAAAGCTTTAGTTGGTATCACTGGTTCTGTCTATATCTACCTCGAAACAGGGTTCGGACTTGGGGAATTCATTTACGCAGTCGAGTTTTCGAAAATGTCCATGAATTCAAATTTTGTGCAGTAGATTTTAGTTTGTTCTCATTTTCTTTGTAATTTGCTTTAGTGATTCATAAATCTTACTTTTGCGCTATAACTACGGTGACCATTTTTTTTTGTCCAGGAAAATAAAGGATAATAATTATTGTGCCTTTAAACTTTTTGTATTTATTATGTAGATACCTACCCCTTGTAAGAAAAAAACATTAATATAACATAAAACAGTAATAAAATTATTTGTATTTCTATTTTTTTCATTTCATAAATTCACATGAAGAGGCACTTTTCGTATTTTTGAGAAGAGTGAATGGAATTAAAACCTTCTTCATTTTCATTAAGAATATAAATTTTTTATTTGCAATAAATGCAAAAAAGACACCTTCAAAAATAAAGTACAAAATCCGTCCTTTATTAAAAAGAAAAAAAATATGGGACAGGGGTAATAATTCAAGGACTGTTCTTTTAAATAAAGGTTCTTGAATATAGGTACGGACTAGAAAATGAAACCTAAAACACCTTTTTACTTTTTAAATTAATTTGGAGAGGCAGTAGCGCAGTAAACTAGATTTTTGTTTAAACAATAAAACTGCAATTGCAGTAAAGTCCGAACCGTTACCAAATGATTCAAAATTGAACACCACAATTAAGGACGAAATAAATCTGTGCGATATTTTAAAACGATCGATTCTACAAAGCAAATGCCAGTGAAAAGTATTTGTTGGTATATCTTTGGACTGTTTTAGTTTCAAAAATAAAACTTAAAAAAAAATGCTAATTACGGTTTCACTAGGAACAAGTTATAGTTTTTGTTTTAAATCGTTCCTAAAAGTTTTTCCCATTTACTCCTCTTTTCAAAAATTTATAAACAACACTTTCATTAAACTTGCGTAAAAGGGTTGTGTAAATTCCAACAAGATGGTTTCCAAAAGTAATATACAGGGTGGCGCACGAATCGTGCTACAAAAATAAAACGTAATAACTTTTTTTCTGTGTGAGTAATCGGCTTATTTTTTTTTTATTTTGTAGGTTACTATTTAGATTTATAAAAATGGATGCTTGGGATACGGAGAAAAGAATTTGGATAGTGCAACGGTACCATGCTTTGCAGTCCGTCATTTCCGTCCAAAGGGAATTTAGGCGGGAGTTTGGCGGTAATCCCCCGAGTAGATGGACCATTATGAGGTTTGTAAACATGTTTGCCGAATCTGGAAGCATCGCACGAAGGCCGTACCGTCAAGATGCCAATGTTCGGGTTCAGGATACAATCGCAGCAGTAGCATCTGCAATACAGGCCAATCCGAGCGTTTCGACCCGAAACTTATCGGGTCAAATTGGAGTTAGTAGACGGTCATTACAACGGATACTTCATGACGATTTAAACTTGTTTCCGTACAAAGTCCAAATTACTAGCAAGTTAAACTCTCAGGATTTGCCTGTTCGCCTGGAATTTTGCCAAAAAATGATATCAATGGCCGAAGAAGACAACACATTGATCAATTGTTTGTTCATGTCTGATGAGGCCCATTTTGATCTTAACGGCAATGTAAACAAGCAAAATTGCCGTATATGGAAAGAGTCTAATCCAGAAATGCTCCATGAGACGGAACTGCACCCAGAACGAGTCACTGTGTGGTGCGCAGTTTCATCAAGGTGTATTATCGGGCCGTACTTCTTTGAAGAAAACGGTGTAACCGTTACTGTCAATGGGGACCGTTATTTAAAGATGTTGAAGGAGTTTTTTTACCCAGAACTGCGCCGAAGACGTATACCATTCAACAGCGTTTGGTTTCAGCAACATGGAGCAACTGCACATATAGCCAGACCAGTTATGGCGGAGCTAAACAAAAAATTCGCAAACAAATTAATTTCTAGGAACTCCACTCTTCGCTGGCCCCCAAGGTCACCTGACCTGACTGCACCAGACTTCTTTTTATGGGGTTATGTCAAGCAAGAGGTGTATAAAACGAAGCCCAGGAATTTAACTGAATTAAAGCAGTCCATAACGACAATAATTGAGGTGATCCCAACTTCAACTCTTCAGGCCGCAATGAATAGTTTTTTGATCAGGTGCCGCATATGCGTGGGAGAGCGTGGAGGTCATTTGCGATCTATAATCTTTAAAAACAACTAACTATTTAAAGAAAATTTAATTTTCTAACCAATAAAAAAAAAATAAATGAAATACATCGATTAAAGAAAAAGTTATTTGAATTTCTTATTGTAGCACAATTGGTGCGCCACCCTGTAGGTTAAGCTTACATGTTCGCGTTTTAAACTCGAAATTCGTACTTTTAAATCGTACATAAAAAATGTTAAATAAATTATGACAAAAAGTTGGAGTTTTTTTTTGGAAAATTACTTAAATCTGGGGGTTTTTCGTATTCATCTGGGGGGAAATATTTTAACCGTGTGGCAACTATTGTCAAAGTAGACATTGGACTTATTAACCAACCCGTGCTATGAATTTACTGCCTATTGATTGTTGGTCGCCGTAGTTCAGTACTGGATTGTAGATACCTAATTCCAGTAGTTTTCGATACCAGAGTTGAACACGAGATCTTTCTTTCGAATATAACAGTCACTTGTACACGGATTGAACAGAGCCAGCACATTTGGAATATCGTGTCTCTAACGTTCTCTGAGTGCATGTGACCATTTCCAGCAGGCATTTTGCGTTTGGTTCTTTCCTTTTCATCCACCCAACACCAGTCTTGTGCTACTGACTCAATCCTATTTAAAACAGCAAATCCATCATTACATATTTTCAAAGTTCCCAATGTCTTTCCTAATTGCAAGCGGCACACATGCTTGCCATCACAGCTTCCTGGTGCGCATGCCCCATTATATGAGAATGCCCGTCCCCTCGAGATCAGCGCACCAATAATATCAACAACAATCTCGCGGCAATGCCTCATTAACACCAAACAATCACACATCGCCATCGCCGCCGTCCGCAACGCACCCTGAGAAGTTGACAACTTCTCCTCGAAGATGGGAAAATTGTAACGCAAATCGAAATCAGAGAACAAGCAACCCAAACGAACCAGTTCATTGGAAGCCTCAGACTCGGGCTTAGTCAATTGCCATTAAACTGCTGCTGCTGGTAGCTGGTGCTTGCCGGCCACTGTTGATGCTGCATGTTGTGTTACTGGCTGCTGTTGTCTGCAGCAAAAAATATAAATCTTCAAATTAGACAAGAAAATTATGTAGATCGCTTCTTCGGTCATTTAGCCGACTGCAAGTACAATTGAAAGCCGAGTCGGATGGGCTTACCAGCCGATTCGTTCGCGGTGCTCCTGCTGCTGCTTGTTACTCCTGCCACAAGCATGTTCGCTTCATTTTGTCCGGGTGATTTAGATTTTGAGATGAAGAAACAGAAATAGTTTACGTTTACCCCGGACCCAGCTGCTGCCTACTCGCCACAGACTGACAACTACCTGGCCCATTCGATGGATCATGTCCGCCTGGATAGGGGGTAATACCAAGAAGCCTCAGCGATAACTGCGCTGGCTGTCCGCCATGCGACCAGCATTTATGCCATTAAATATCTACCGGTTACATGTTTACTGTCATTGAGTGGTTCTCCAAAAAAACAAACGACCAGCAATCTTCGTAATGATTTATGCCGGGCTCTAGATTCGCCACCAATGGAAACCATTGGCACTGATATGCCCTCAAACGTTGAGCCTCGAATGGCCTATCGATGAACAGTCATCGCACAAGGTGATGTCCGGCCGCAGTTGACTTAATTTATTCTCTAAAGTTGGCGGGAACTCTGAAATTTCCACTTTAATTGGAGTGCAGTCGTTGAACTGTCATGAACTGTCGCTAGTCCGGAAATGGCACTGAGTAATTGAGTTCAAATGGCGAACATAAGTGCTTCAATTGTCACTATCACCGACTATTGCCGGTTCGATTGGAGAGTTCCAACGCTGCTGAGTGCAGAGTTTCATTAATTTTGATTTTCTTCGACACAATGGATGCCTGCAGCTTCTGAAGACATTTTGTCTGAGATGGCACTTCCGCCGAGCGGTAGAGCCATGGAGCTTCGGGAAGGGAACACCTACAGCGCGAAGAGGATTTCGAGGGATTTCAGCTCAGTTACAAAACCCATCCCCCCGTGCACTGTGAGGAATATTTTATTTCTCCCCAGGGACTGGATGGGGTTGGGGATAGAAATTACTCAAAAAACGAACATTTCCTTTGGCGTACTTAATTTGACGACCAGAGACGACGACGACGACGACGACAACAACGAAAGACGCCCAGAGTAGGTAATGTGAGGATATAAATGAAAATGAACCGTTATTTTTTGACATTTTGATTTATGGCGGTTGTCCTTTATTTCCGGCGGCGAGAGAAAAACAACCTTCTTACTGCAGCAGGAGTACAGTAGCCCCACCCAGCTAGTGAACGACAGAACTCCTTCAAGGAGCCAATTATTATTTTTTCATTCTACTATGCGCACGTCTTCGGTGTCGTCCTCGTCCTGCTCGAGTTGTGTTGAATCCACCACGTGAGGCATGCCTTAGTGAGATCAATTTCGCCCTTTAAGTACGCCTTCGTCCCCTCGTGCTATGCCATGGACATTCCTTTATTATTCATGCGAAATGAAAGAAGAGGAGCCCGACGAAACGAAAACAACAAAAATTGAGGTGGTGTATCATGTCAAAAAATCCAAAGGATCATTTTGTGTTTGCAAAGCTCGTCCAAAAGGCCATGTAATTTTCATGTGGCTTTAGAATGTCAAGGGGAGGATGATGAATATGGGACTATGTCTATGGCAGGGACTTTAGGCTGCAAGGACGAGCCACTCGAGAGCACAGAAAAAAAGTATAATTTCTCTGCAATGGATGTAAAGAGAACGGGGATCATATCTCATTCCGGAAATGCGGTGTTTTGGGATAGATAGGACTTATGGAGATAAATAGAAGTGCAGCGCGTTGTACACGATATGGGGGGTGGGTCATCCTCCTTGGAATAGTTTAAATCTCCGGTAGAAGCGAATGTGGCGGCAATTTATTACTTTTTTTTCAGCTGTGACTTTGGACGTCATCCCTTATTGTTCGTGGTGTGGGGGTTATGGTAGTTTGGCTTCGGGCAGCTAGAAACTGAATTTGACCATTGGAAAGGGATATTTTTGCGTCAGTGTGGGAGGCTGCGAACTGGATATAGTAACGTTTGATCGAATTTTTAATTTCAAGGGGATATAGAGAGTCGCATAAAGCTATTAGGAAAGGGTTAAAGCCCACTGCCCACTTGCGCGTGTCATAGTAGAGGAGATATTTCTCTATACCCTCTGGATTCAGTTCCAAGACTGTGCGGACTTGACCAGTTAGGGTCAATTAGCCACATGTCCCTACATAGCTTTGTAAAGTTCAGTGTTGGGGCTACAAATAAATAATAGCTGGCGCAGCAGGTCCGTAGGAACCGTAGACCTAGCCTACCTCTCGTTCGGTGTGAGTTTTTCATTTTTGAAAGCTATTCGCCTTTGAATTGTCTATGCAGAACTGATCACCAGTTCCGAAGAAGAACTTTTGACTAGAACTCTATAATACCCTATGCCTTCCTAAAAATTTGACAAGGTTCGAGGTTTTGCCTTCTGTTACAAGCTTTTGAAATAGACGAGGATATTGGGCTGGCGTGGTTACGTACTCCTTTAATTCGAAGACTTCCGTAATAAAAGCTTTTAAGAAAATCAGTAATATAACTTGAAGGTATTCTGAGGAAGCGCCTCCAACCCCATAAGCGTAGCTTCCTGCATTCAATTATATATAGGCTTAGGATCAACACAATAGATCTCTTCTGGTCGCAGTGTACAGGGCCTATTCCTTACAATACAATAGGGCTTAGGATTCCGAGACTTTTGTATTTCAAGGAGAGTGCAAAACGAATTCAGCTTTAAAAAGGTCTTTTGGACTTAAGACATACTGGAAAAAAAGAACCTGGGGCGAAATTTTCGAGACAATTTTCAATGCATTTTTAAGGGGATTCTTTAAAAGTTGTGTGTGGCAATTTCGAAGCCTTTTGTATAACAATTTTGGGGCGTTTTCTGGATAATTTTTAATATTTTTTCAAAGACATTTTTGGAAGGTTTCTATCAATGCCTTAGAAAGCTTTTCAAAGGTTTCTGTTTAAAGTTTTTGGAGTGTTTTTATGGTCACTTGTGGGGACTTTTACTAGTTTGTAGAAAGCTTTACAAGGGTTTCGAAACTCATTTTTAAAAGTTTTGTTGGAGCCGTTTTCTAAAGTGTTGTACGGCAATTTTTTGGCATTTTCAAAATAATGCCTAAAGTTTTCCGGTGTGGTTTTCGGGCATTATTGGAGTGTTTTAGTGGCACTTTTTGGGGCGCTTATGTGAGAGTTCTTGGAAAGCTTAAAAAAAGGTTTTTAAAGGCAATTTTAAAAAGTGTTATTGGGGTCGTCTTTTAAGGGCAATTTTGTGACTTTTTTAAAAATATTTTTGACGTTTGACGTGTGCGTTGTAGGTGTGATTTTTCGAACATTTAATGGAACATTTTTAAGAGCAATTTCGAGACTTTTTGTGCCGCGTTTGTACGGTATTTTTCGAGTAATTTTGTGGAAATTGATGGAGGTGTTCTTCATGGTGTTTTAAGAGGATCTTTTAAGACATTTAGTAGGTAGTCTTTGAAGCATTTTTAAGGTGTTTTGGAGTCATCATATGTCAAGTTATTGGGGAGTTTTTTTTTCGCGCGTTTTATGGTACGATTTCACATGTGTTTTTGGGGAATGTTTTGGGTCGCTTTTCCAAAAATGTTGTGGAAAGTTTTTAGGGTCTTTCCGTGCTTATTTTTAGGCTTTGTGAGAGTTTTTGGAGGGTTTGAATAGGCGTTCGTCGAGTTATTTTGTGTGAATGTAATGGAGGTGTTTTTCATATAATTTTGTGAGCCTTTTTTAAGGTGTTTTAAGAGTTATCTTTAGAGCGTGTTTTTAAGGGTTTCTGAGCTTAGTTGCTTGAGTGTTTTTGGGGCCGATTTCTTAACAGCAGTGTAAGCGCTTTATAAGGCATTTTGTGGAGCGTTCTTACGAGCACTCACTAGGTCCCCTTTCAAGAAATTTTTCACAGAGTTTTGTGTTTTTTTTTTGTTTATTTTCGGGATATTTGATAGCATTTTTTGGAGGCTTTTCGGCGCTTTGAAAAGAGCTTAATTGGGGACTTTTAAAGCATTGCTATGGGGGCTTTCTGTTGACTTCTTAGAGCCAAAAACAACTCAGCGCAATAGGTACTCTTCTTCAATGTTTTGTAAGACACTACAATTGTTTGTTTTTTCAAGGGCAATTCTGTGGATGGTCAAATCGTCTTCAGACCTAACCAAAGACCTTTCAAAATGTGCCGAAAGAGATCGCGGCTCTTAATCAGTGATGAGTAAAGACTTTGTAGAAGGATTAGCCCGGGATAAATATGAAAATGTAGTACTTCAAATCATAACATATTATGAATCATGAAGTAGCTCTAGCCATCTCGAAGCCTGTTAAAGCTTCCAGCTACTTTACCCACGCCAAATATTTAGGTAACAAAAATTTGTATAACCACCATCACTTTGAATCATGGATGCAGGATATTTAAGTGGACACCATCACATAACTTCCGCAGAGAAGAGATACCGGATTCGATCGAAGTTCTTTTTAAGCTTCACTTTAATAGGACCTGTGTAGCAAGTCGAAAAGTATAGCCATGTAGGTAGTTGTAGTGAATATGTGAACAACCTACTACCAAATTGAAAATAAACTCCGTCCTACATTAAAGACTCCACTAAGTTGCCGCCTTCATATACAGTCCGTAACAAATGGATAGCCTCACATATTGTTTTTTTTAACTAACTGTTTTGAGAGCTCTTTAATGTGCACCCAAGGAAATATGTAGTGGGTGACAAGCTAAAAGCTAGAGTTTCTGAGATTATGAGAGCTTTTAACAATTTTTTTTAAGTTAACGGGACTTTTTAAGCTAGTTTGGTATGCATTCATTTTAGTATGCATTTTTGAAACATTAGAATAGACCCAACTAACTTTCTTATTCATTTTAAGCGAGAGTTTAGCAGCGTGATCATCGGAAAGCTATCGGGAGTGGTGAACGGTTTATTTCTTGTGTTTATGATCTGTTTAATAGTTTAAATGGGTAAAAAAATGCAACGGAAATGCTAAAATAGAAGCTTACCATGAGCAAAATCTCTCTTATCCCACTATAACTTGATCGAAGTCCAAAATTAGTTAACAGTTATTTAAGAAATCCATTATTTTACGGAAAACATTACAAAGCCCATACTTCTACTCTACTTTCAAGCCAAGAAAAACGGCAAATTATAGGGTTAGCTTCCAATTCATCCGATTCTCGAAGTAAGATTAGACACGAAGCTGGGCTAGAAGTTAGTCGAATGACCATAAGTAGAGTTATTAAGAGTGCCGGACACCTGAAGCGTCTGAAACTACAAAAAAACAACCACTTGATAAAGCGCGAAAACAACAGCCTCTTAGTTTTGCAAGATCGTAAATGGCTTGGAACACTGATGGCAGCATTCACTCAAACGATTGGAGGAAAGTGATATTTTATTTGATTTTTGTGAATGGCAGAATGACAGCACCTTAATACAAAACTGTACTGAAAACGGCTCTGCCTCAGTTCCAGGATATTTTCGGACCCCTGCCGATCATTTTCCAACAGGACAATGCGCCAATTCACACAGCTGGAATAATTAAGACTTGGTTACAAAACCAAAATATGGAACAACTTTCCCGGCCACCCTACTCGCAAGATTTGAACATCTTCGAAAATGTATGGGGTTGGTCGACACGAGAGGGGTATGAAGGTGGGAAGCAGTATACCAACAAAGAGGACCTTATTGAAGGTCTTGATCTTTTAAAATCATTGTATGATTCTTTAAAAGACCGCATTTTTTAAGTAGTTCAAAATAAGGGAGGTTGTACAAAGTACTAAAATAACTGTGTAAATAAAAATACTTTTCTTAAAAAGAAAATTATTTGCTTTTCATTTTAACGAAAAAAAACAAGGTGATGCTATTCCAATGTTACAAAAAAAATTGCATTTTAGTGAATCAGAACGAAATAATCTCAGGAAATTCCGTTAGCTTTTCGAAACTAATTGAAACTTTTCTTAGTCTAAAGACCTCAGTCCTACCTTTCAACCCAATATACAATTACATATTTAATATGAAAAAGGTACAAAAAAAATTGAATTTAAAAATAAATTATATGTGAAGCTATTCATATGTTACGGACTGTATATAAAGGGTGATTTTTTAAGAGGTTTAGAACTTTTTTTAAAAAAAAAACACAAAAAATTCGAAAAAATGAATGAAATATTTATTTGAATCGATATTTTGAACCTTGCAATTTAATGTTTAAAGATAATTTCATGCAAATGTTGACCGCGGCTGCGTCTCAGGTAGCCCATCCGCTGAGTCCAACTTTGGCATACTCTTTCACACATATCGGCCGGTATCTCACGAATGAATGCATGGATGTTGGCTTCCAGTGCGTCAATCGAAGCGGGCTTGTCCCTATACACATTAGCCTTGGCATACCCCCACAAAAAATAATCTAATGGTGTCAAATCGCACGATCTAGGCGGCCAATTGACCGGCCCGAAACGTGAAATTAATTGTTCACCAAACTCGCCTCGCAATTGCGCCATTGTTTCGGTCGGCTGGCTTTAGTTCTTGCACCAACTGTATCTTAAAAGGCTTTACGCCCAAATCCGTCCGCAAAATTTTCCACGTAGTGCTGTAACAAAGGCCTAACTGCTGGGAACGGCGCCGAATCGACATTTCGCGGTCTTCTGTCACACTAGCTGATACGGCCGCAATATTTTCTTCACTACGCACAGTACGTAAACGTGTTGGTGGTTTAATGTCCAACAAAGTAAATTTGGTGCGAAATTTGGTCACAATCTTCCGAATAGACTGCTCAGAAGGTCGAGAATGCCGATCATAAAATGGAAGCAGCGCGCGCTGAACATTTCGAACCGAGCACGAATTTTGATAGTAAAATTCAATAATTTGCAAGCGTTGTTCATTTGTAAGACGATCCATGGTTAAATTGCAAACCAAACTGAAGCTGTTTGACAGTGACACAAGGTACTAAACACACGTCAGCTGTCAAAACCGGTGTTGCCAAAACCAAACCAGCTAAAAAATCACCCTTTATAACCACGGTCCGGTCGTACTGTTTAGCTATGCACTCAACAAACTAGTAAAATGTTCCTTCTGCACTAGTCACAGGATCTTCCCAGATGTTTTATGCTTCACTTAAGGACAAACCGCAACAAACAACTCTTTACTCGACTCCGCAAATGCCCCACCATTAAACATTTGCGTCGGTCCAAATGTACACACACACAAAAAACGCTCCGACTGTACAGAGGTGTCTATTAAGTCTCCCCCTTTAAACGGTTTTGCGGTTGCTGCAATAAATTTCCTAGTGCACTTTAGAGAGCACAATTTTATTGAAAGTCGTTATCGCTCTAAAAACGTACACTGACCGCCATTCAAAACAATTGCCACAACTATGTGTGTTTCAGTTTCAGAGAGGGGCACTGACCCACATCCTTCTGCTATTTATTACCGAAAACAAAACCCACTCGTGCCCATTCCCACAGCGGGTGCAACAAAGAATTTTAGAATCTACCAAAACTCCCAGGCACGTATACCGTCCTTTCATTCCCACACGTGGTGGCCATCATAAGGTGCACACACAATTACAACGGACTCCTTGTTTCCGACGGTCGGTAGTGCACCGCACCACATTACACGCTGCCAGCTAATAAAATTGTAATTATTACAGAATAACTCACCGGATAGAGATACTCCACGGTCTAGGCTATTAGCCTTGTTCGAATGTCGAAGCGGACTGTGTTCGAATGGGAGCAGTTCCACTAATTAATGATCACAGGTGCAAATGAAACTTGCAGAGCAATTAATTAATTCAACTGCTGCCGCGCGGTTTAATATGAAATGCGAGCGTATTCTCTAACTTGTGGTGGGTGTGGATTTTTTTCTCTGCATTTTCTAGTGCGTGCAGCAGCAGCTCAAAGGGTTCAAGAGTCCTTGACGCAATGCGTACACAGAATCAGCCAACTGGAACGACATCTAAAAAATAAAAAAAAACAAACGCAGCAAAGTCGAAGTTAATTGAGCGGCACAAACAAATTCGTTAATTGGATCGAGTGGCAGGGCGCGGTTGGTAGGGAGGACGACAACAAAGACACGTCGCGTACGCAACACGAATCTATTAATCAGACATCGGTTTGTAACGATGGGCGATTGGACTCCCTCTTTGAATATTCATCAGTTTTACCGCTTGAATGGCCAGTTCACCGGTAGCACTGACACCGGTGTTGGTAAGTCCCGTCAGGCAGGTGCACTCTCCGATCTATAGACTCCGATCAACACTACTCGGTCTAACCCTCTCCCGTCGACCACACAGGGCAGTTTCCTTTCGCTAATTGACACTTAAATCAAAGATACTATCAAACTTCTGTCTGGCTGTGTCTGTTCGGTATCCGTTGTTCTTCGTTTGGGGAGGACACTGCACCACTTTTGGGAGAATCGTTTTGGTTGGGTCGGTGGCGATTGTGCCACTGTGGATGCAATTAATCAATCGGACAAAGGTTCTTATCTTCGATTTGAGCCGGTACGTGACAATAAACTTCCAATCGAGAGTTTTGGTGCGAATGGGACTTGATGATGTTCTTCCTTGGGAACAGGTAGCCGCACACCGCACCACAGGTGGCCGCAGCTACCGATTTAAATCGATCCTTTTTCGTAGGAGAAGGGATTCATCTCGAATTTTCATAGACATAAGGCTAAGTTATTGTCCTTTTTACGACGCGGTCGATTGAATCAATTGTGTCATTAAAATAATGACGGAAATGAGTTCCAAACATCCTTTATGCGTAACAGTGTAGCAAACAGGTGAAGGCAGGTGCTTGGGTAGGATTACCTGTGGAATTTCGGTTTTAGTTGCAACGTGAGTCTGTGGCTTGGAAATCCCTACTTTTAATACACGAATTCTTGCCCGTAAAAAAGTAGGTTTGTAGAGAAATCCCAGGAGAGGATTACAATGAATGAACGACTGGTTCATGGCGGATGGATCAGCACCCAAATATTTCATTGCCACACGCATTTGGAGCTATTGCAACCACTCGCCAAACAAAGGCAGTTGTCATGGAAGAAGAGCGGATTTTTTTAAGCAGGGAAAAGGCAGCTACGTCATTATACATTGACTTTGTCTATATGCCCTTAAGGGTCGAAGCCGAAAACCTTTCAGGCTTAAGATTTGATCGATCTATGCAAAGTTTAGCTTCCTAAAAAGACTGGCGGGACGATAGCTCTGTACAGCTTGAAGAGCTTGCTAATAAATCTCCTACTCCAAATCAGTCATCGCAAACTTGACCCAACCGCCTTCGTTAATGTCAAATTGCCTTGGCGCCATCGATGAAGGCGTGGAATTTTTTGTTGACAAGCCTTTGCACCGCAATCCCTATCTGAGGCCAAAGAAACAGCCATTGGCAAGCGTAGTTCAAAGCTTGATTTATTATGTATTTTCAAATCAGAGTTTATAGCGAAGACGAAGCAGGTAACGTCCCTACCTAGGTAATATAGTGCACCGTGCACTATGGTGTTCTGCCCGATTCATTTTGCGAAAAGCTGTAACGACCCGCTCAAGACCTTTAGTGATGAGTTATGTCCCATTCGGTGCTGGAATAGTTTTACTTCTGCACAATATAACACCGACGAAGACCAAAATTCAGCTGTTAGGCTAAAAATCTGCCGATGATAGACGGAAATTCTGTCCGCCGAAGTAAGGATTCCATATCGAAGTTCAACAAGGCTTCATGGGCCAAATGGCCTTCTGACCGAACTATTTCACGCAGATTGAGACACCAGCTCATCTCAAAGGTTATTTTGTCAATGACCTTGATGTCAATTATGTCTGATGGAAGTAAGAAGAAAGTGGGACCTCTTAACTCCGCCAGGCATTACACACTGTCCTGTACTGTCTGTCGTTTTGTGCCACATTTTGAAACCTTTTGTAAACGAACAAAGGGACCTTTGCCAGTGCGGTAGAGAACCGGTGGTCCCATTACCGATCAAATATTCATACTGCAGCAGATTGGTGGCAAAAACCTTAGAAGTCTGGGTCGATACACTTTCTCTGTTTATCGATTTTTTGTCTGAATGTCTTGGGAATGCTTCGGAACTCTTCAGGACCTTCTGAGAGAAGATGGAAGTGCTCGCGTTTTGCTTAGAGTCGTATTTAGATAGCAAAGACGTATAGTCCAAAAATTTGGCAATTGCACCTGCCTTTTGATAAAACGTTTAGCAGTTCGGCAGTCAAGGCATTTAAACTACGAAGTACATTGCCCACGTACCGACACTAGGAAACTCACCTGACTACATCCCCAAAGCCATACAGATGGTTGTAATTCGAGCCATCAATTGTCCATTCCAGGATCAAACAATACAACACATAGTCCCTGTTAAACACCATTCGTCCGCCGCCACCACAACACCAACTATACCCGCTCACCCTCCGTCGAGGCAAAGTTTTAATATTCGAAAGCTGGAAATCGGATTACGTGTTTCCAGGAAGTGGTTTACAACAACCACTACCACCCATTCGAAAATTCCAAACGGTAGTGACATGTTGGCTATATAAACCACTTAACGTTTCACCCCCAGCGAAGCCATTAAAGATCAAACGATTCCATTGCTGCTGTCTGCACACAAATGAGTTTCTGATTATTGAAAGACCACATACAACACACACACACATACAGCCCACACAAAATACAAAGCAAAGAAAATAATCTAATTTGCCGCAAATGAGGAGCCCCAGATGCCGCACTTTTTTTCCTCCGTTTTCCTCCAGGACCAGGAGTGCTCTCTGCCAACTTCTGCTGATACCGCATCTCATCGGTAATATCATCATGTATAGCGCCCCTCACCAAAGACGACCACGGCCGTATGCCACAGACCGCGCGCACATACAAAACTCGAAATAGAATTAAGCCTAAACAAAGTACTACAGGACATTAGAGTCCTTTTCGCTTGACATACCTCACCGCAACAGCAGCATCAGCAGACATTCCCCAGCACATCAGCGTACGAGTGTACAGAGGAGGGCAACTTTCGGAAACATATAATCTCATTTGCGGGACCACATCAAACATCAAAGTGGAATTCAAGGATCATCCATCCGACGTCGCCGTCGTCACCATCGTCCTATCCTAGTCAAAGACGACTGCGATACGTATATAGATACTCGTAATGTGGCCGACTGGCGGTACCATTACTGCTGCTGATTTACCAGAATGAGCAGAATATGAAATACGGAGTCTTGACTCATGTCGTTTGTGCACGCGCAGGATGGGTGGCTGGGTCAGATTGTGAAAATGTAAATCACTGGATTGCGTTCCATTTGTCAAGGATCAACTGTTAGTCTTACATCACACAATGGGTATGGTGCGGTGACATGAGCACGCAGATTTGTGCTCCATTTGCACGCAACGAGTCCTACAACGACACTTTGTTGTTCGAAGAAAAATCCTTAATTCACACTGGTGTCGGCACTAATTACGGATACTTATCTACATCCTTGAGGTACTAAAATAGACAAAAACAACTTTCCTTTTAATCTGCAACTGCCAAAGAGCAGAAGACAATGGAAAAAGAAAACCCCCATCCAAATGAATGTCCCTTCTGCAACATTATGTCCTGAATTCCTTGATCGTAAAAAACCAGATATAACATGAATTCTCCTCAGAGAGAGAGAGAGAAAACTATGCAACAAGGAAAAACGCTGCCACTACCCGTATAAATAAACCAGAGTGAGCTCTTCGTCCTTATATACGGACAATGGCAGCAGGGACAAGGAAAACAAACAAACAGCTAAAAAAGAAACCATCTAAAGTGTGTTTTTATTAAAATTTATGAAACCAAAATGAAATCCTCCCCCCAGCACCGGTGTCACCTTCTTCAACGGTGGCGGTCTCCGCCGTGATCTTATTCCACCACCAAAGGGGTGGCGCATGTAATTCCAGGACATGTGTTCCATTGCCTCGAGTTGGTGAATTCCGCTCGCTTGGGCGGCGATTCAAGGAGCTTATACCATCTTTCCATGGTCGCTGCTGGCATTGCATGGGAGGAAAAATTCAATTTGTTTGCTTTTTATGGCCGAGAAGAATTTACGGTTTTTTGGTGCAAAAGCGACTGTATAGTCTGGCATCGCACCGTCAAGTTTGTTCTGGTATGGAACTTGAAGTGAAGACCGCTGATAAGCGGGGCAGGTTGTTGAGCTTGTCTATGAAGCATTGTTGGGTAGTTGAACATTTTTTGACGTCAATTTTTGCCAATCGACTTAAAGTGGCGCTTCAGTGACTGCAGCCGATGTGTTTAGTACTTTGATTGGAGACTGCATGTAAAAATGGTGCCTTGCCAATGACATATTGACATCAGCGGCCCACAAAGAGAAAGCCTGTCTAACATTGAATAAATGAAGCCGGAGTAATATTGCCGCCGTTCGAGGTAAGCCAAGCGTCGTGGTTTAGAGACACAGTGAAGTAGTCTTGACGGCGTTACTAAAAATTGACAGTCGGAAACACAGGCAATGGTTCAACTTCCTGAGATATAAATTCTTTATACAATCTAGACCTCCAGGCAATGACAAACTTTGAGCAAAAGTGTGACCACACGGTTAAAATATTTGGGTGTTTTTTTAACACATCCACAGTCCTACAGGTCTATGCAATACAAGGAAAATTGGATTTCAATATTTCCAATTTATTAAACTTTTTCTGTATATATATATATAATATTTGAATTACCTGTAGTGGTTAATATTGAACGAGCATATTGCTCAAAAACAGCTGAAATCTAATAATTATTTCATTAAAATGCTCATTTTAATACGAATTTTCTGGACTTTAATTTCTAAATATTAAAATCCAGTATTTTTGTTCTACAATCTAACCCGGTCTTATTCAAATTCAATTAAGAACTAATTACAATTAAGTTATAGGTGGCCTGAAATATAACGTCTACTCTGATTACATTTAATACGAACTTATTAAAGCCATCAACTTTTCAATAAATTTGGTTTTAATACAAGATCTGAACCAAAGTTATTAGATTTAAATATACCGGTATTACTTTCAACCAATATATATTGTTTTGTAGTTTGGTTAAGAATTTAGAGTTAGTTTGAGCGTCCTCTTCTACGGAGTGGTTGATTTGGATAGAGTTTTTTTAAAAGAAAAATATTTTAAAAATACAAACAAGTGAAAGTCATGCTGAAAACGGGGTTACAATGAGAATACTCTTCCTACAAGTAAATAAAAATAAATAAATAATTGGCGCAACAGGTCCTTATGGACCCAAGCCTAGCTTCTCACAACCATTCGTCTTGTGTGAGTTTTTATTTTTGGGACGAATGGAAGGGATCTACAATTTTATGCCGAGTCCAAACGGCCAATTGAGAAGCTCTTTCATGACAGTTATACTCTCGGATGTTTGTCAGACGTTCGCGATAGGTGGCGCAGCGAAAAAAACCTTAAGTTGGAATTTGGGTTTTTCTCGGTATTCGAACCTACAAGTAAGTAACTTTAATTTCAAAGTTTTCTTGAAAGAGGTTATAATATTTGCTATTTTTCTTAAGTTGTAAAGCGCAAAGTTGTTCCTAGTGGATTTGCTGTTGAAGATAAGGCCGGTCTAGGGATTCGAGTTCATTGCCTCAGAAATATAGCTATTACATTCCAAAAATTGACTGAATAATTAATAAGATAATTCATTTAAATTTCTAGAAAAAATATACCTAATAAAGGAAGCACAGCGACACTCTTTAGGATTATTTTCGAAGGGGATAAAAGACCACGGGAATTTGCCTACGCTTGACAATTTTCTATATGTATTTTAGTTTTTAAAATCAATAAAAATAGTATTAAAATAAAATATTTTCCGTGTTGAAATATATCTAATAGTTATTGAAATCAAATCTAATGAAGCATTAAAATATAATAAGATTGTATTGTATTTTAATATTCCATGGGTTTATAAAAAGCAAACTGAAGTTTATTTAATTTGAATACATACATATGTATTAAAATACTATAGTTTATCAATATAAATACGGTTTAATTTAAATACTTTTGCATTGAAACCCATCTTCATCTATATTAAAATTTAATATATCAGACTTATTACAAATAGCAGATATTTTTTAAAATTCATAAATTTTAACCGTGCATTGTGAACAAATTCAGTATAATTGCAATTTGGATTGACAAGCAGAAGACTTTCCCAAGTGGATTTTGGAGGTGAGCTTTCACTTTGATAGAGCCTTTCTGTCTATTAAGTCGGTATTTCCTCTTCTATGGACCTTTTATGAACTCAAGCTGAAAGGCTAAGAAACTTAATGGAGTTGGGATCTTTTTAAGATTACTTTTCTAAAAATGCTTGGTATGTATTTTCAAGACTGCTTTTTAACGCTTGTTCACTTAAATGCTTGTCCGTATCTGATTGGAACCCTCAGAAGAAAATAGCTCATGACTATCCTATACCCATCCCTTATTGTTTCTGAGCAAGTTATACCATCTGAAATGAGATTCACAAAGTTTTCATTTTTTTTCTTTTTTTTTTGAAGGCCAATTTTGATGGTATCTTGCCATCGCCAACAATATGATCTGCTTCAAGGCTTCTTCCTATCTGAGTTACCAAACAAGGCGCTGTCTCTCCCACTAATTCGAGTAACCTCTTAAGATTGTAGCTTTGGATTTGGGACGATTTTAAGAGAGGTTTTGCCATGTGTTTGCCCTAACTCGTACCTATGGTCATAAAAACTCACAGCTACAGACTAAAATAATAGGATCTCAAATACAGGCTGCCGACATGAGACTGATAACAGGGTGGCCCATTTTTCCTTGGCCGATGGATACAACTGGGAACAGTAGCATCCGACAAGCTTTCTCTACGTATATCTAAGAACGGTGTGGTTGCATCGGGCAAGCTTTTCAATCACAGGCGATTTTTCGAAAATCCTGAAGCATACACAATCACACTGCGACCCTGGCAAAGACTAGGTGCGAACAAATGAAGATCATACCTTTAATGAGAACGTGCCAAACGACTCGTTTAGGCTTTCCTTTCTAATTTTAAGGTGTAAAGGGTGTGCCATCTAGTGGTTTCTTTTTAAATCATAGGTTAGTTTGACACTGACAGCTGTTTCCCGCTCGAAATCTTGACAGAAAGTCTGTACCATACCTCCGCGGAACGAAATGAGTCGCTTTACGCTTTGAACAACGTTGGGAAATATTTAAAACTTATTTCCAAAGCTAGTGATGTGTATCCCATAATCGATCTTTTGCGCACCAAATTCCCAAATCGTGTTATCAGTCGTCTTGGCGATGTCAATTGGCCGACTCGAAGCTGCGATTTTAACCCTTTGGACTTTTTTTTTTTGTGGGGAACCGCGAAGGACCGATGTTATACCAACAATCCGGAAACGATTTAATTCCGTGAGCTACAGCCCGAGACCATCAATAAGGTCTTGGAAAATTGGAGTGACAGAATGCGCTACTGCGAAGCCATCCACTTGAACGCCGTTGTGTCCATAATTAATGGAAATGTTTGCTCTTACTAATAAAGCCATGGAAAAAAATAATTTTGTTCATTTTATTGCATTTTTAAAGAGGAACTTGTATTTGGCCCACCCTGTACATATAGTAAGCACTGAGAAGCTCAGAAGCTGAGACGAACCCAGCTACTACTCTGCAACCACCCCTTTAGGTATTTATATTTTGGTTCACTCGTCGTCGTCGTAGACGAGTTGGCGTCTAAATGAAGGTATTTTATGTGCCCGCTACTTGCTGAACGGTTTTGTTTATTTATTGGAGGAAGGTGTTCGTCTTTTTCCATCTGTTTAATTTGGTTACAGCAGCGCTCGTAGGACTTTCAGGCTCAAGGCGAACATCACACCGCATTTTAAGAAAATTCTTATAAAAGCGTATCCCTGTGACTATTTGATCAAATTGAGTCTGATCCTCCCCCGTTGCCCTCTTGTATATTGTTCAGTTGCAAGCTCTAATTTGAATACAAACCTCATTACTGCAAGTAGAACTAATGAATTCTCCGCAAGTCAACAAAATATTAGTGAAACATTTTTGTCTTTATCTTTGGATCTCTCGACTACCGACTTTCTTGTAAAAGTGCAGACCTCCCCGCTGCTATGTGCAGTCATAAACAGCAGCACATACATCTCAATTAATCCGAAATATATTCCGCTCTGCCCGTTGGTGGCCACCGAATAGCATAATTAGTGTGCCATTCATAGATCCGCGCGCCGTTTACATAATTTTCATTTAGCCGCTATTTACATATTCTGCCCTACAGAGCTGCGGCCGTGGTGTGGGCAACTATAAACGGTAGCCATTAGGCATTCTGCCTCAAAGCCCACATGTAAAATATATACTCGTATAAAAATTATTAAAAAACATTAAAAATGATAATTTTTCATCAGACAACCGGCCACCATCCACCATTACTCCGCTGCGGCTGCATTTCTGGGAATAGTCCGTGAAATGGCCCAATTAGCAATTAGGAGCCAGCCCAAACCAAACAGACGTTCTACGGCCTAAACGTATGCAAATGGGGTTTTCGTGCGGGCCCTCTCCTAATTGCCACAAACAGTCTGAGGGAAAAAAATTAAACATCAAGGAATCAGATATTTTTTTTTTGGGATACTTGCGGTGAGGTGGTATAAGTCTGCAGTTGGATGCGGATGCTCCACTGTACCGATTAATCAAACAGGTGGGCATGGATTCATTTTTCCTACACACGATACACTCGAGTAACATATGGGAAATTAACGACTGGTCGGTGTCGGTGCCACCGAAGACACCTTTACTTTTGGGGGAGCATCGGCTGTTTCTGTTTTTTTTTTTTTAGTGATTCCTGATTGATGTGGCAACATAAATGAATTGTGGATCGCATCATTAGTAGCATAATGGCTAAGGTCGAGTAATTAAGTCAGTGCGGGACATTTATCATGCCTCTGTGTCCTAGGGCAGAAACATAATTTTTTGGATTGTTAATGAAGCAACATCGTAATCACACCCTGGCAGGGTGCATGTATGCGGGGAGTTGCTTTTATTTTTAGAAGCGATAGCGATGAGGAATTGAACTGGTTAGTTTTACGCGTGTTTGTATATAGGAAGTGGGATTACTTAACTTTAAAGTCGATTTGTGAATCGATTTGTTTTTGGAAGAAGTTATTTTTCAAACGATTTGGACATAAGTGGGTTGGCAAGAGATTTGTTATTCCATTTGTGGGAAGCTGCGGGAAGGGGAACCACTGGCACTGTGCAGGTACCTCCATTGAACGCCTGCAGAGCCCAACGTACAAGTGTTGAAGAATGGGCCTGCTTTTGGAGAAAAATCAACTACATATTCTGGGAAAGGCTTATTGTCGAGAGTGAGGCATGTTTTTGGAAGGTATGACACTTAATTTGTGGAAGAAAAGCTGGACGAACAGTGGTCAACTTCGGGTGATATATGTTTGATGGAACTGCAGTCCAGGTGACTCCATATTGACTGGAACGCGTCGCTTTCGATGGTTTTTCAAATAAAAATAAATGACAATCGGGGGACAAAATTAAAGAAAGAGAAACCAAACTCATTAAAACGTAGGGGAGAGTGGGGCACCCTTGAACGCTTTTTGCTTCCAAGAGTCTCATAAAAACCTATGTTTACAAAATTAAAGAAAGAGAAACCACACTCATTAAAACGTAGGGGAGAGTGGGGCACCTTTGAACACTTTTTGCTTCCAAGAGTCTCACAAAAACCTATGTTTGAATTTTTGATCTGTAACCTCTTTTTCCTTTTAGAAATGGAACTCAGCTTTAGTTTAAACGCATAATTCTATCCGTTTTATGAAGATTTCGATTTATTTTTAAATTTGAATGAAGCAAGTCCTTATGTTCAAAGTTGCCACCCTGTGGGGCAGTTTTGAACTAGGCTGGGGCACCTTTGAACGACAGTTTATATAATTAAATATTAACCTCAAATAAGACTTTACACTTTATTTAAATTATGAATTAGAGACAAAAAAACTTAACTATGTATATATTATTTAACCCTGGAAATCTAATGTTCGTCGATTCGACGACGTCGCATTCTTAATTTTCCTGTCTCTTTTCAACGCGGGCACATAGTAACTTATGCTCAACAACTAACTCAGCCGCCGATGCGTTCTTGCGAAAGACGGTTGTGTCCGGCAGGTAAAAACGGTATTTCTATTTTTATTTATATTTTTAAATGCAATATTGGAATTTGTGGTCAACATCGAATTGACTTTTGCGGAATTTGCGCAAAGAAAAAATAGTTCCTTTATTTTTTTTTCTTATCACCTGTCATTATTAATTTTATATTGCCAAAGAACGAATGTTTTTTTTTCAGTTTTTTTAAATATTATGAAGACATGTTCATTTTAGACTGAAAAATGCTGCGTTTTTTAAAAGAGTGCTTAATAATAAAAAAAATAAGAATATACTTAGTAAAATCAAGTTTTTTATTTGGGAATACAATCTTAATGTTTCATAAAAAAAATATAGAACCATATGTATTAAACAAAGCTAAAAAAACATATTTTAGTACAGATCGTCGAATCGACGAATGTTTAGCTTATTAGGGGTAGTCAGCAACATTAGCCTACTAGGGTTAAGTTACTGAAATTCATAAATAAGGTAGGAACATATAACATAAACAAAAAAAAAACTTAAAATCGGTACACAAACTACTATTGACAGATAACTTTATTTATATAGATACCTACCCTACATCTAACGAAACAAACGAGTTTTTACATAAACGCGGAGTAGCTTCATTAACCTATCTGAAATAAATGAAATTTAGAGAAGTCAAAAGCAAAAGTCATCATTTTGAACACGTTCAAACTTGCCCCGACCATTTTGTTCAATTTTGCCCCAACGTGTGTTGTCACGAACAATTTAGCTATAATAATTTGTTTTTACTCATATATAAGAAAAACGCAGTTTAATATGGTTCTAAATGAACCTTGGCCTTCGAAAAATATTTTTCATATATAAAAAAAGCTCACCAAAAAATTTGTACAAAGAAAAAAAAAAGTTGGAAATGCAGCATAAAAACATTCAACACGAGTTAGTTTTAAGCGACAACTGAAAAGATGACCGAAAGCCCTTGACGTTTAAAGACAACCAATATTGCCAGGATAAAAATTTAGTTTACGCTCTCAAATATTTTTTAAATAAGCTTTTATTAGTGATGTTCAAAGGTACCCCACGTTCAAAACACTTACCAGAGAATATTTGTTTAGATAAATTTATGTATTTCTTCTGACACTTATAATTCAACACATCAAATTCGAAGCCTCCCAAAATTCCCCAGCAGATATTTTTCAGAGTTTCAGCAAAAAACGTTTGTTTAACAAAAACACAACCTTCCGTTAAAATACTTGTCGACAATATGTCGCTTTCTCGTATGATGTTGCAGGAATTGAAAACTTCAAAAAGGCGTGAACCGAGTTCTCAACTAACTGCTAACTGCCTATAGTTACGGATTAAACACGTCAACGCAAACCTTAAATTTTTTTTTTTAAGAATCTTTCTCTCAAAAGGACCAAGGACCTTCGTCCGCTTTGGATAGAGCTCAAGCTTCAGCGCCATAAAGCAGATCAGAAAAATTAGAAATAAGTTGTTCAGGATAGGGCTCTACTACTCAATTGCCTTCTTGGACCAAAGAAACGGCGATTTGCAAGAGTTGTTCTTCGTTTAATTTCTGACGAGATGTTATTTTCTGAATTTATAGCAGAGCCGGTTATACATAATATTGAAGCCGACTTGTAGATAAGTTGCTCTTTACAAATGTCTAACTTTATCCTTTGTGCGGTACTAATAATATTGTAAGTTCGGGCATTATGGCGCACCTAACGTCAATCTGAAATGACTTTACTACGAGCAACATTTTATATTAAATTAGAGAAAAAAGTAACATAAATAAATTAAATAAAAATAATAATTCAAGCCCAATAAAAAAAAATCAATTAATTTAAAAAGAGCTCACCAAATACCATTTTGCTCGTAGGTAGGGCGTGGGTAAGGGCAATATGGCGGGGAGCTTTCATTTTTGATTTAAACGGCAAAATTCATCGCAGGTGTTCATAAATGCAGTTCAGGAGTCGTGGGATCATTTTCGTTGTAGTGTTTTGCGATTATTTCTCGTATATGTTTATCTGTCAAAATTTCCGATGCGATGCGAAAGACTGAAATTTGTAATACTCGAAAACCGTATAAGGGAATTTCTTTTTGAATTGTACTCGTCTGCCTTTTCCATGCGGATAAGCGTCTCGCGGAATTGTCAGTTTGACACTCCAAAGAATGGTTTGTTTTTTGATTTGTGTATGAGAAAATAAGAGTCAAATTAATGTAAATCAAACAATTTAAATGGAAGCACTTATTGAATGATATCCCTTCCCATTGATATAAATATTTTTGGAAATAGTGATATTCGTTAAAAGCACTCTTGGAACTCTCGTATAGTCCGGTATATTTCAATGTAGCCTAACTGATTCACTGCCAATCGAACAAATACGGAGCTCACATCGCCAAAGTAGCCATTGCAAAAATACATATGTTTATTAAACATACATACATTAGTACCTACTTTTTTTTTATGTCAATCGAAAACAACAAATCCCAACCAATTTAGATTTGAATATTGTTTTTGGTACCCTCTACAGGAAGGTATATTCAGTTTGTCATTACATTTGTAACGCCAAGAAGGAGTCAGGATCACATTATGAATCGATTTAGCCATGTCCGTCTGTCTGTCCATCTGTCTGTTGAAGGCACGATAGCGCCCAAAGCTATTGATATAGGCGATTGAAATTTGGTAAAAGGACTTCTTTTTATCGTCGCCAGGTTGGTATTGAAAATGGGCTATGTTTATCAAGTAGTTCTGGTACCTCCCATACAAAATCAATGTTAGACCCATGTGTCTCTCTGTCTATAGAAAACACGATAGCATCCAAAGAAATCAACCTAGGCAAGTGAAATTTTGTAAAAGGACTCATTTTTATTGTCATCAAGTTGGTATTAGAATGGGCTATGGCGGTCAAGTAGTTCAAAGCAGCAAAGCGTATCAAAGCATCAATCAGGTCGATGATAACACTTTTACTTTTTTTTTTGACAACCTGTTAAAATGGTTTACATGACGTGCTCTTAAATTCTACCTCATTTGAGGGGTGAATATAATTCTCGCATAGGTGGAAAACAAAACCGTACCGCTTTGAGAATACCAATTTTTCTGCTATGCGAAAATTTCAGGCGGAATTGCTCGTATACGAATTATGCTATGCGGAATGAATTTAAGAATTGGGGTACAGGGCACTTGTTCGTCAGAGACTGAAGTTTTTGCACTGTTTTCATTTTAGTTACAGTTTTAGAAGTACGATATTTGCGAGGAGCGCCATAATGCCCGAACTTACCCTAATAATTTTTAGTATCCAGGCTAAATTTCGCGATCCCACAATCGCCAGTCAGTCAGTTTCCTAGAAAACAAATAGTCAAAAAACAATAATAGATGCGCAGTCATCATTTTGCAACTATATATTACTTTTCACAAAAATATGGACATTATTTTCATTCATAAAATGTCTACCAGAAACTTTTGAGTCGTGTTTTTTCTTATTAAAAACTAGCACTATTCATGTTCTTGGCTGAAGCAGTTGTTTTCAAATGGAATTATTAAAAATGTTCTAATAAATTTTAATTGTTTTTTTTTTGTTGTTTTCCGGTATTAAATGGAATCTTCATGAAAAGATTATAACTCAAAAAACATATTTCAAATCATAATAATCGTAATCAATCCATTGCCGTTTTTCTATTGACATTCCCGGCGAAATATTTGCTAGCATAAAAAGGAAACACCACGAAGACATGTTTGAATAAGCTTCATGAGTGAACGTGTCAAGATGTGGTTGATTTATAAATAAAAAGGATTACTTGAGTCTGTCATTGAACCTTCATTTTGATTATTTTGGTGTGTTTCTTAATTTTTAGTTTTTTTTTTTTCCCAAAAACAACAAACGAAAACAGACAGATTATTCCTTTATTTATTTATGTTGATTACATTCGCTATTTTAAATTTTGTAGAATAGAATACAAATGTTATCGTGGTGCAATAAAACATCGAATTTAAACTCTCAGAACGCATCCATCAGCTGACAGCAACTCACGAAATACACTAAATCTCAGTCAGTGTTCTTAGCGTGTTAATTTTTCCCTTTTAGGTAGAGATGCCACAATATAGGAACACTGCTGAGTGTCAATATTTTTTTTTGCTGCTTCACACTGTAGTGTATTAAACTTTAATGTAACTCTGTCAACGCTGTCATGAGAACATGTATCTTAAATGTTGGCACCATCTTCTATGTCAATTAAGTGACTTGTTCTATGATGGCGATTTCCGGAGTCTTCTGATTGGTGCCACGGTCTGCGTAAGTTGAGAAGTCCTAGTATTAAGATTGGATTGAAAGTCTTGAGTCTCTTAATTTATTTCATTAACGCGGGATATAAAAAAGGCGACGAGGACAAACTAGGAAACTAAAATTCTCATTTGTCAAAGAAAAAGTTGAATTCACCACGTGCAGTAATGGAATCGCAACACTCTCTCGGGGAATTGGAAGAATTCGAACCAGGTGAAGATTTTGAGTCATACGAAGATCGCTTAAAAATTTATTTTCAACTAAGTAAAAGAGGAGCGAAAATCCTTAATTCTCTTGAGTTTAATCGGAAAAAATGCGTACGCAATATTGAAGAACTTAGTCCAGCCAAAGAAGCCAGATGAGCTTAAATTCGACGAAATAGTAAGATCATTAAAAGACCATTTTGCTCCGAGAGCCAACATACGGGCAGAGCGGTACAAGTTTAACAAGTCATCTCAGCAAGAGGGGGAATGTATTAACGATTTTATAATTCGTCTAAAAGCCTTAGCAGCTACATGTGGTTTCGGAAAGTTCTTGGAGGAAATACCTATAGTGGTCTCAACAAAATGCTGTGAGGCGTATGAGGCACCGCAATTTTTATCCCCCCTGCAGTTAAAGTCAAAGGCATTAGACGATGCCTTAACAGATCGCTTTATCGCCGGTGTTCGCTTTGAAGAAATTCAGCGAGCACTATTAAATGATTCAAAGCTCAATATTGAGCAATGCTGCGAGTTAGCTCTCACTATGGAGATGTCTAGGAAGGAAGCACACGCTATTCGACCATATGGAGCGCCAGAAATATGTCAGAGAGTTACGAAAGCATATCATAGGTCCTCTTCTTCGTCTAAGAGAGATAATAATCGTCAGTCAGCTCAGTCCAAACCAGTCGTCGTTAGAAGAAGTGGTTGTCACCGATGCGGGCGGCAGCATAACCCAAATAAGTGCCCAGCCATCAATTGGAGTTGTTTTACATGCAACCGCGTGGGCCACACATCGGTTGTATGCAAAAATAATGCAACAGTCAATCCGGGACATATACAATCAGTGAATGCAATTGATCAGGTGAATGCGGTGGAGTCAAATCGGGCGATGTGGCAGCTTAAAGTAGAAGATCAAAATCTAAATATGGAAATTGACACGGGAGCATGCTCATCACTAATTAGCTATGGGGAGTACAATAACAAATTTTCACATATAAATTTAGAGTCATTTAATCAAGAATTATGTTCAGTTACAGGTCAGAGAATATTGTGCAAGGGAAAATTCAGAGTCCGTGTGGAGGTTCGCGATAATATACATGAGTTGGAGCTGATTCTCATCGACACAGCAAATGAGTTTAAGCCGCTCTTGGGGCGATATTGGTTAAATGCCTTAGTACCGAATTGGAGAACGAAGCTACTTGGAAATCATAGTGAGTCAGAATTTTTTAATTCAGTGTTCAAGGATTTTTTTTTGTGTAATTAGGAGACAATTTAAAAAGATTATTGATCGGCAGCAGAATCAAGCGATACAGGGCTTTATGGTGGATATTATTCTAAAAGAAAACGCTACGCCAATATTTCACAAACCATGTAACGTTCCCCTTAGAATTAAAGACAAGGTAGGAGAAGAATTAGATAGGTATTCACCGACAGTAAAATAGCGAGCGGTGGGAGGGGCTTATATTGAAAAAAATCTGCGGGGTAAATCGGGGAGACGTAGGAAAGCTGTCAGTCTATTTAATAGTTAGTTTATGCTCAACAGTCAGTTAATCTGTGTGAAACGTCGCGGAAAGATGAGCCACAGAATTGTGCAAGGAATGTTATTCGTTTTATTCTGTTTTTTAGCACAGATTGCGCTTAAAATTGCGCAATAAATAAAAATCTACTGCATTTGTGAACTCTCCGCTTAGCACATTTTGCGCAATATCGCTTTTTTTATGTGCTCATAATTGTTCTCTCAATCCGCTTTTATTGTAAGTTTGCCTGTCGCAAAGTTAGAGTACTGAAAATACCTAAAACCTGAAACCATTTCGAAGATGTACACACGCATTTCTTTGTATACTTCCACGTCCCATCTAAAACAACCCTGAATTGATTTAAGGAAATTCTCATGCCCAAGGAAATGCCATATATGAATTAAGGAACCGCTTGATTCTGAAATTATTTTCAAATCAAATACCGAAAGCAATCACAACCAGTTGTGGAAGACAAACACAATTGGCGATCGGATACTCGTATCTCTAGTATCTCTGGTCGCTGTCCACTCATCCTCCCTCCAGCCATACGACTCCATTTTGAATGTGAAACTTGTTGAGTATCTGCCTACCATCGCATCGCCCAAATCACTTACACAGCCCAACTGATGGAGGATTCACAAATTCACAACCCTCACGATAGTCGTCGTAGCTCTCGACGTAAAGCAAATGTTACCTGCACACGGCGCGCGTCGTCCCACATCCTGAAGCGTTATATATTTTCAATCACAAACCACCATCTGTTCGGCAAATCGAATTTAAATATTTACCAGGCATGGAATGTCCCCCGACTCCAAGAGTCCTCGTCCTCCTTCTCGATTACACATCACCAGCAGCAGCAGCACAATGAGATTTTTCGAATTTTTATTCCGAGTCAATTTTTTGATTTCGCTTCCATGTTGACAAACAGGATTCGCACAGAATTCACTGGCATCGAGCATTGAGTGATGTGAAGAAAACACACTGCTCCTTCTACACACTTCCATGGGATTCCATTGACATTTGTTGATTCCTGTGGGTGCATGGAATCCTTCTCTCTGTGATAAGCCGATTATGCTTCTTCGGTGTCCCTTTGTGATGTGGCGGCGGAGGCGTTCCTTCGACATAACATTGCAAGGACACTCGTACATGGTCTCGCCCGGCATACCCATACAAGCTGACAGAATGAATTTGGATTTCTTGCCTCGTGATTAGTTGGGGGAATTTGGGGCCCTTGCATTGTGTGTCTGTCACATTGAATTTGCAAGTAGATAGTGGAGAGTCCTTGAGACAGAACTCATACCCGCCAGAGGCAGTCCTGGTGGGTAGAGCTCTCGAAAATCTTATTAAAATCAAAACTTTTACCTACACCACTCGAGAGTGATACTACGTAACTCAATATCGCTTCAATGGAAGCCACCAGCATCAGGATTCTATTGCAAAGTGTTCCTTAAACAAGGAATGGCAACTGCCTGCGAAGAAAGACTTGAATGGGTCCAGTTCTTGGAATATCCTTGCAAAATATCAACTTACTAGATGGCATGTCTCATCTAAGTCGTCTAGGAGGCGGACGGACACGGGACATCTCTGTTTTCTGGTCGACTGTCCATGTGATATCGCCGCGGGACCGTCAAACGAATTGCTCACTGACCATGTAATTCGATTAAAATTGGAGCAGGGCATCTGCGGCGTGGCACCAGCACATGGACCAAGCATCCGAGATATCACAGAATCGCGGATTAATTCCACTTGACAGTTTCCAGCGAACTGTCTACAGGCCGATGTTTGGACAATTTGTTTTATGCCACCAAGAGGACGTATCCCTTCACTCCCCCTCGGCCCTTTTAAGACTACCAAACTGCCAGTGCCGCTCGCGCAATTATTTTCAAATGAATAATGGCCAAACATAGAATAGAACGTCTTCCATAAATTCAGATCATCCAATTAGCAGGGAAGTTGATAAATAGCCTCGGAAAAACTCCGGCTAAACAGCGTTTACTAAAGTTTCGCCGTTTTTTTTTTGGTGGTGGCTGTGGAACTTTTCACTCTCGGTCTCATTCCATTGTGCTGTTGTATCCACTGAGAGCATATTTGAAAATTATGACATATTGCGCTGGAAGCGGGGACTTTTCCGAAAAGGGGGAGCTGCTCGGGATGACAGTAAATAACCAAAGTTGTAGCATTCGAACAGTCGCTGTTAACTGCTCTTCTGCCAGCGAACTCTCATTATGTTCGCAGTTAATAATAATTTGAACTTTTTCATTCACTTTCGGCAAAGGGAAAGATTTCTTTTCCCTTTCCTCTCTGTGGGCAAAAGGGGGCGACTGATCATTGCTTCCTCGATGGGGGGGGGGTTTTGCTTTGTTTACGGAAAGTTCTTTTTTTCCGCATGAATTGAATTTTTCCTGTCAACGCAGACTGAAATATGAGCGTTTCTTATGGAGCACGAGGAGATGGAATTTGTCATCAAGACGAACAGATGAGGGATGACTTTTGTTCCTTTTAGTAAATTAGCCATTAGATGTAGATGATGATGGCAATTGTGATGTTTACCATGTTGTACGCCATCAAAGTGTGGAGCTATGAATTAATTATTTGCGGGGTTGCTGTACGTTGTTGTATGTTTGGCAGGATGTGAATGGCGGTCAGCCTAATGAATTGCAGACTTGGACTTTTTTTTTAATCTAATTTGAGGTCAGATAATGGTGAGAGTCTGCTAGTGATAAGAGTTTTTCAAATGAATGTGTAAGCCCTTCAATTTCGTTCGATATAGGTAGTAGATGTGGTCCCCTTCTGCTTGTAAACGTAGGTGAAATCACTAAATCTCAAGGACATGGTCGATTAGCACTGATTTTGGTTCAAAGTTGAACAGGGTGAGGGCAACTTTAGCGTCTATAGTCGTGTACCTATAGTCGTTTTACATATCCGAGAAATCGATCATAAGAAGTGAAAGGTATGGACATCGTAAAGTCCCGCTATCCAGCAAATCAGGGTCTACTTGAGCTACTGATGCTTGTCAGACGTTAGCCTGCGGAATGCTATAATAAATAAAATTCTAGGAAGGCACCTTTCATATGGACGTCTTTAAGACGACACAAGCCGCTTGCAAGAATCTGTTTAGTACCACAGCCTTCAAAATTTACCATCCGGCGTTCGTCCCATCAGCTAACCATCCATGTGACATTTTTTGAGGAGCGATTAGAAATAGTAAATCAACTGGACCGTGCATAACTCATGCTTTTTCGGAGAAACCTTAAATCCCCAGCGCAAATCTTCATTCGGATATACGATTATGAGACGTTGCACTTGAACGAATCAGTTTGAACAGGATGTCGGTTTGATGCCATGGCCTGCCTTCAAATCGAGTTTCAACGGGACCAAACTATATGATTGCCTTTGTAAGAAGATTGTCTTACCATTGATTACGTAAGGTTAAGTTTGTGGGCTGACGGGGAGTACTCCGTGCCACACTCATTTGTCGGGGATAAGTTGCCCTACCCATTGTAAACCTGTCTATGTAAAATGTGTTATCCCATTTAATGTTTACAAAGCTAATGAAGTTGAAGTTGTAGACACTATGTCAGCTGGTAATTTCCGTCAATTAAATGAGGTTCGCAACTCTTTGGGAAATGTTTTGGATTTGGTTTTTGTCAGTGAAGAGCTTGAAGCTACTGTCAGTGACGCTGATTTCCCCTTAATTGTTAACAGCATTCACCACAATGCGTTGCAAATTTCTTTTAATCTGTCGGTACTGAATCCGCTGTCTCTTGAACAAATTAAAGAAAATACAAAATTTGATTTTTTAAAAGCGGATTATAATGCGATGAATAATTTTCTTAATGATGTTGAATGGGCAAATATCATTGATTCCCGTAATTTAAATAATGCGTTCTCGCAATTTAAAAAAATACTTGAACGCGCGATTTCTATGTTTGTACCAATTAAACATGTAAAAACCGGCATGGTTAAACCATGAGTTTATCTAGATTGAAGAACTATACGTATAAGATGTGTAAACAAAGTAAAAGCGATCCATCTCTGCGTCACGAATTTTTGCGTTTGAAAAAAGAATACGATTTTTTAAAGAAGTTTGTATACAAGAACTATGTTACAACCATTGAAACTAATATAAAACGTGATTCTAAAGCTTTCTGGTCATTTCTTAACACCAAAAGGAAATCTTTAGGAATACCATCTTGCATGTCACTGAACGGGATTTCTAGTAGTAATGTAAACGAAATTTGTAACATGTTTGCAAAATTTTTCCAGTCGAACTTTGTTAGTGAGCATATTAATTGCAGTTTCTCGGGTCAGTCGGTGCATATAACTGACCTTGGTCACATTTCCTTAACAAATGATGAAATCCTCTCTGAATTGTCATTACTAGACTCGAGTGTTAGTGTAGCACCCGAGAACTATCCACCATTGTTATTTAAAAATTGCAAATTTAGCCTAGTTGATCCACTAAGGATTATATTTAATTTATCCTTATCTACTGGCGAGTTTCTTGACTGTTGGAAATTTTCGCTCATAACTCCAATTTTTAAATCGGGTTCTAGGAAATGTAGGTATCGAGAATTATAGACGTATCGAGAATTATAGACCCATAGCTAAGCTGCAACTGTTTCCTAAAGTATTCGAGGCGGCTGTTAAAAAAAGGTTGTACTCAGTTGTTCGCATTTTTATTTCTGAATTTCAGCACGGGTTTGTAAGTGGTAGGTCAACTGCTACAAACTTGGTAATTCTTACCAAGTACTGTTTAGAGAATATTGAAAAACGTCTCCAAGTAGATTGCGTATATACTGATTTTTCAAAAGCCTTTGATCGTGTGCAGCACAATGTTCTTTTAAATAAACTTAAACTTTTTGGAATTCATTCCAGTATTTTAAAATGGATTGGCAATTATTTGACCAATCGCAAACGATTTGTTAAAATTGGTTCCGCGTTTTCGAATGAAATTCGTAATTTTTCGGGTGTTCCCCAAGGAAGTCATATTGGTCCTCTTCTATTTCTGCTTTTTATCAATGACTTACCCTCTTTCGTATCAAGCTCAAAATGTCTTTTGTACGCAGATGATCTAAAAATCTACAAGACCATAAACTGTATGTCAGATGTCTTAGCGTTACAAAATGATTTAAACCGTTTAAATAATTCTTAATTTAAATGTTCTTAATGGCCTTTATTTTAATATTAAGAAATGTTCGGTTCTTACTTTTAGTAGAAAAAAGTTCCCTATATTTTTTAATTATAAAATACAAAACAAAACACTGAATAGAGTTTCAGACCAAAAATACTTGGGGGTCATTTTTGACACTCAACTAAACTTTTCTTTGCATATTGACTACATAGTTGGCAGAGCTAATCAAATGCTAGGTTTCATTTTTCGAAACTCTAAAGATTTTAATGATCCATATACACTTAAAACTCTCTATAATACTTTGATTCGTTCGATATTGGAATACTGCTGTGTTGTTTGGAATCCTTTTTACAGCAATGCTGAATCTCGCATAGAGAAAATTCAAAGAAGGTTTACCAGGTATGCTCTAAGAAAGTTCGACTGGAATAATAATCTTCCAACCTACGACGATAGATGTTCCTTATTCAATTTGAAACCTCTTTCTAAAAGAAGGATTTATTATTCCGCAATGCTTGACAATGACGTCTTAACTGGCCACATCGATTGTTCGTTTTTGCTGTCATTATTTAATATATATGCTCCTTCTCGTGTTCTTCGACCTAGGGAAAATTTTTTCTTTATGCCACCTAGACACAGAACTAATTATGGTCTGAATGATCCTATCACTATGGCTTGCGTAAATTACAATAAATACAATAACCTAATAGATTTTAATATGAGGAGGGATCATTGTAAATCTGTAGTTTTAAGTAAATTATAATTTGTAACAATAATCGCATTCTTCATAAATTATTGCAAAGTAATCTAAAATAAGTTGTACTTATAAGATGAAATAAATAAATAAATAAATAAATAAATATAAACACAGTAATCAATTACGTACTCACTGTGCTGACGTACAGACCGTCCTGGTGGATTTGATAAATCTCATTCTTTTATCTATTGGCGTGCTGGAAAGCTAGTGCAGGTCGTGGAAGTGTCTCCCTACGAATTTGTATCTGAAGTGTTTGAGCACTGGGCTGAGCAGTGACATTGGAGGTGGGTTATGTCCTCAAGAGCTCCCTCACCACCTCAGTCTGGTTCTTCTGTCAAGCGAATTTTCTTTATGTTATATGATTTTTTACCGGATGAGAATCTTAACCTCAGTTCTTGCTTCATTGATACGACAAGTTTCCAGTGGATTTAATCTTGTCACCCAGTCATCCTCGGATATGTGCAGCAATAAATCAAAAGGACTTCGTTTCGGCCGCTTGTAACCGCCGGTACCGTCGAGAATGTAAGTTTGACACTGCGGTACAAATTTAGCTTTGACGGAAAGGTTCGGTCTTTCTGATAAAAAGTTCACCTAGTTGGCTAAAAATTAAGCCAGCCTGACCGATTCCCTGTCTAAGCTCGCTTCGTCCATTGGTTTTCTTTTGCAGCTAGAGCGTCGCTTCCGTACACGTATCCGGTTTCAATATAGCCAAAGACACGATGACGCGATTGTAATAAAAACTCCCCGTGCATAAAACCTTCCAAAATAAGCACATTCTTCTTCCGACTTCACCTCTCCATTTATTAGATATTGGTAGTTTGACAAAAAAAAAATATACCATTCGAAATGACCACCTTTTGTCTTCACACAAGCTCTCAAACGTGTTGGCCATTGATCTATTGCGTACTGTTTCCATGGACATCGTTGACGCTGTCACAGTCAATGATTTGTTTAGGCTCTCCAAATTTCTGTGGGTTGTTTGGCAAGCCTTGCTCTCCAATTCTGACTATATACTATAATCCAATCGGTTCAGATCTGGACTTCCCGCCTGCTAATCCTCTGCGGCTATAAAAGCAGGGATATTGACCGTGAGCCACTCCTGCGTGGTTTTGGCTTTAACCGCCGGAGCAGAGTCTTGTTGAAAGACTCATCTTTCTTCATCGAATGGAGTATTTGTAAGCGTCTTTACAACACCCTCTAGCATATCTTGCTGATAGACTTTTGTACCTGTTTTAGCACATTTTTCACAGAAATGGAGAGATGTGACACCTTGGTGAGGTACCCCCCACCAAACCATTACGGAAGCGGGATGATGGCCACGCTGTACCCTTGGAATTAGACACAGCATTAACTCTATCATTTTGTTTGTTGAAAACTTCTTCCATGGTAAACATTTTTTCATCCGTAAGACGAATGTTTTCGTGCCCTATGTTCGCGTGCCTCAGCAAGAGTCTCTTTAATCTCTCCGGCCTAATTTTTTTTAGTTGAGGAGTTAAAGGATGGTCTGTTGGTCGAAGATAGGCTCTCATGTGAAAAGCACCCCGATCTAGCCTAGATATCGATCTCGCGCATATGTTCAATTCACTGGACATGACCTTCTGCTTCCGAAGGGGATTTCTCGAATACGTACACGCACAGCTTTTATAAAGCACTCGTACGTGCGACGCGTGGGCGAACACCTCTTGGCCTGTCCTCCACTTCACATTTGGCCAGCACTCTTTCCGCTCTTATGCAACGCTAGTACAGCGATTCTGTTTTCTTTAGCACCCCATTCCATGTTAATTGACTGCAACCTGGAACCAAACTAGCTTCTATTCATTAGTTAACAATGGACTTGTTAAGAAAAAAAAGTTAACGGGTTTATTCCAAGTGCAAATTTTAGGAGATGGACGTTGATAATTGTGTAACATAATTTATGACAGTACTAGGTATCTTGACGCCCGCCTGGCGTCTGTACAGAGTACAGATTTTTGAAATAATTCAACCTCCAGGCTCTTGCTACAACCTTTAAGGCAAGAGGTTTCGGTAATTTTGGGCTTCAATAGCCGTCAAGAGTTTCCGAGCCGCAGATTTAACAAAGAGCTATACGAACTGCCGAGTGACATGGTCCTATAGCCTTTTGGCGGCTACCTATTTGTTTCGTCGAGAAAACCAGTGGATTTATGTTTTTACATTACATTATTAATTACTAAAAATAATTACAAAAATGATAAAGAGGGAAACATTTACTACGACACACGCTCTAATTTCTAATGACCGATTTCGAATAATTAAAATACACGAAACGCGAGCCGAGACAGCCAAATGCCAAAGTGACAACTGACAAGCGAATTTAAGAGACGCCAACTGGCGTGCGTTCATAATGACAGTGTTCAGGCAACCCTAGCGTAATTGATTTCATTCACTTCATTTCATTCATTTATTAAATGGTTTGTACATTAAGATATGATCTTTTTTAGTACTTAGCAATTTACACATGAGTTATACTAATTCAAAATATTTGTCAGCGCAACAACCACTAAAACTTTTCGTAGCTGAACTACCCGTCTAAAAATTAAAAAAAACTCCATTACTCTGCACAAGACTATTCACAATCACCGCCATTATTCACCATATCACAACATTTCTGGGAGAATAATTCGCTCTCGTTACATCTGCCCTTCGATTGTGAGCCTACTCTCCTCCTGAAAGTAATAGAGCTCCATCAAATTAGATAAGAGCCGAGAAATATTTCCCAACAATAACTTTGACTTGTTCTAAGCACAAGAATAGCTCTCGAAAGAGTCCTTAATTTTTTGCCGCCATTTAGATAAAAGTTTCTTGCTTAGGAAAAAGGTCCACCTTGACCAATCTCGAGATCTATTCCGCAAGCAAATATTCAGCTGCCACCCCTCGAGTGTAATAATAAACAAACCGTATCTTTCATAATCCATTCCGGTTGGGCGAAACATTTTGGAATACAGAACAACCCTCCCCGGGCCCCAATCGAACTGCATCCAAATGGGCCATACAAAAGTGTCCATCGGGCGAGTTTTCCGTCAACAGCTAAGTTCTCCTATATATTTTTTAGCCAGCCACTAAATATGCTAATCAGGGACCTTTTTCCGTCGGCTAAGCCAATGAGTCAATTTAAACGTAAATTTTGTTCCGCATATGTACGAGTACACATTTTGGGAATGGGCAGCATTCATCCATGGCGAAGACTTTGTCTCAATATGACCGACATAATAACGGATCAATGTAAATGCAAATATTTTCTTTTTATGTTGTTTGGCAATTTTTTTGTTTCTTTCGTTCGCCCAGTGCCACCCTCTGTTTAAGGGAAATTACCATGTACCCTTGTGCATTTGGGGGTAAATCGGAACGTGCAGGGAAGGATGTTTCTTTGTTTTTACGGCCCATAAACACAAAATGAATTTATTTAGCAGAATTCTGCCTGGGACGGGATGTGTGCACGGAATGAGGACATCGCAGAAGAACCTATACCAACCGAGGGGGAGGTTTGTCAAGTCATGCGATTGGAGATGGATTGAGATGTAGCCGCGCGCCGTCGTTGAACGTTCGAATAGGCATATTTTTTGCGTTTGGCTTTTTTAATAATATTTTTTTACGATTTTGAGGACGAGTCTGTGATAAGTTCCTGGCATGTTCTTAGGAGGCGGTTTATGGGATTTGGGGAGGCACATAAACCGCCTCTGCATTGTCTCCTTGTTGGATCATGCATCGATCCTGATTTGCGAAATGAGTTGCTTGAGAGTGATGTAACAGTTGAGGCGGTGTTATCCCTGACACAAATTGTCAGCAGCCATTTTGTAATAATTTGCGCGAGTTACAAGAATGGGGGATTTATGCCCTTTGGCAATATTTCTCTTCTCGGAGGGGCACATTTTTTCTTGTTTGGCTTTGTATGTCATCGGATATTTGAGATTTTTATCGTGTAACAGAAACGTGTGTCACTCACACTTTGAGGTTATTCCTAGTGTTTGTCTTTGAGAGTTAAAATAGGAGATATTGAAGTTGTACTTATCTGTGAATCAATTTCAAAAGTTTATGGTCTTCAATTTAAAGATGGTTAGTTGGCGATTGTATCATCAAATAGATTTGGTTTAGTTACAGCACTAGAAAGAGGGCAAAGGTTCACCCCTGGCAGGAAAGAAAAGAAAGTGCACATATTTTCATGAGGATAGACTGTCAGAATTTAACATTGTTAAAACAATCGCTGTGTGGAGCAGGCTTCGAATTGATTAGTGTTACAGTTCGAATGAGCTTTATTTCCAAAACAACCTCCCACAAACACCACAACAAGTCGACGTTACGTTGGACTTTTATCACTCAATTCGATGCAATAAAAAGGGGAGCAATACTGGAATGCGGTGGGCATAAAGAGCCCACTGACATAAGCTTTGTGGCGAAAGCAATTGATACTGATATTTAATTTTCGCATACACCTATCTCAGCATAAACCCTTTCTTTTCTAAGCTCACATTCATAGTTCAATGATAGATATACTTCAAAAGGAATGGACCGCCGATTTGTTACCGCTGTGCATGTGAGACGGTTTAAACAAATTAGTGACCTCAGTGAATTAATTCAATATTTTAGAGGAACTTAGCAAAATTATTCATCAAAATGGGGAAAGCTTAACTTAACAAGAGAACCAAATTTGGATCTCGCTTCCCGGTGACATACATCGATGGCAACATTATTTGCAAAACCTTTGCACCGACAAAGACTCATTTTGATAATAAATTTGTATCATTTCGACGTGTTCCTTACCATGGTGATTTGACATCAATGACTAAATTATAAACTCCAGATTAGACAATCACCAACAATACAACTTGGCCGCCACAGGCCGGCGACTCGTCCCAATAGAAAACCCCATTTTTCCCATCTTGTTCTCCGAAAAAAACCTGAGTTACCGTCACCAACACTGCCGAAAAATTGGCACCTGTATTTCTGATGTTATTTGTGCTACTACCCAGATAACATCATGCTTAACCCAGACTCACGATATACCTTCCCAGCAAATGCATTCAAAACACCACGTCACTTCCATCAATACTGCCCTGTTCCTCAGAACCTTGAAGACTACCATTAATTTAATTGATGTGGGCAAATGCACACGTTACAAGCAGTTCCGATCAACAACTCCAGATACTAGTCCCCCGGGCGACAGTCTTCCAAAAAAAAACCTCTTACAATACCTGCAGCTACCAACACAGCTGCCTAAAAGCCTTTATCGTAAAGGCTTTCCCAAGAAAAATTACGTACCCCCCATAGTTCAGTGGAAACCATAATGAGACTGCACTCAGTTGTAATCATATCTTAATGAGCTGATAACGAGCACCGACAAAGCATCGCCGCTACTGTAGCCAGTCCCTAACAGACCAAGTATAATAAAAATTAACCACCCCGACTATGAAGGTAGCTCTACCTCTGCACACAGCAGCGGAGCGTAAAAGTATTCTTATTATTCCACGTTTACCCTCAGAAATGAAAAACCACCAAAGAACAGTTCCCATTCTAACCGGAAGAGCCGCCAGCATTTGGAACAAATTGAATTGTCCAAAACAGCAAGAATCGGGAGATTCCCCCGTACAAGTTCGGAACTTTAATTAAGATAACAAAAGACAAATTTGTGTACTCTCTCCACCGGCCATTGTCATCGGAATCAGGTGTTTTGTGTTTGTATCTTCTCAACCGCACTGGTGTCTTCTTCATTTTGTTTGTTTTAGTTTTCCATCGAAATTGGATTCACCTTTGAATTGGCTGAGAGGAAAAGATATTAAATTACCCGAACATGTCCAGCGCCGCCGCCGAAATGGGATAGGACTCTTCCGATAGCGAAGGGGTATGGATATGAGACTCCTTTCAAGTCGACCGATCCACGATGAGCTTGGTGTCTCTTGATGATAATTCAATCGCAAACACACCTGCGCCTCAGGCCAATGGATGGATGTCTAGAGCGGGGTATACCTATATTCCCCCGCATCCAACTGCACGGGCAGAGACAAATTAATTAATTACCTGTATGATTTTAATAGGGTCAGTGCTTAGGTACACGATGTCGTTCGTTGCCTTCTTCATCGTCTTTGGTTCTGGCCAAGTGTTCCAACGCGAGCATAAATAATCGCCGAGAAAGGAGACAGAACCGAGCGTCTGGTTGCTCTCGGTGGGGGAGCTCTCGCTGCGAAAACCCATTAGACTCTGCACACAAACTGTTGCACTAAATCAGAGTCGAGAATCAAGATTCTAATTTCGGAGCGCTTCTCTACGAAGGGGTGTGGTGGCGGTGGGAAAATGTTCTCTCCCTCGCCCAATGGAGGATTATAGATTTGGGAATATTGATTCACATGCCCCAGCATATTTAGAAGAGGGAATTTTTATTTTATTACAAAACTAAGACTTTAATGTTTCTTTGATATTAAGCGGTTATTTAAATTGAAGGTGGATGGACCAATTCGGTTAGTTAAATGGGATATAGTCCTGAAATTTGTGGCTGGGTCACCTCAAATGAAAATAGTCACAGATATAAAAAAAATCTCTAAAATTAAAAAAAAAATGTTTCCTATATCCGATCTTATATATAAAAATAAAGTGCACGACTGGGTCGAACGAAAATTTCTCGTTCGTCAAAAGTTTGCTTGGTTGTTTTCTTATTTTATTAGGTAGGTATATGTAGGTAAAAAAGCTGACAAACAATGCTAGATAAAAGAAACATTGCATAGAAAGAATATAGGAAAAGGAACAGTGTTAAATAAAATTCACTTTTGGATAGCTCATCTGAGTTCTCAAAAGTTAAAGCTCTCGGTATAAGTGAATTGTCGCAAGTTCTGGTTAGAGAGTTATAAGTGCCACTGTACCTACTATTTTATAAGCTCTTACACTTTACAAGATTTTTGAGTACAAGGAGTAGATAGTAGGAGTTTCTGTTTTCTGATCTGATAGGTCATATTTTTATTTTGATTAGTAACGCTGGTATAAGGTGTCTATGATTGGAAGCAGGGTTCGTGATAGATCTATATCTTTACATAGATGTATATTGTAAGAATTCTGAGATTTGTTTTTGAATATGCGTTAGCAGTTATAAACTGAATATCCCAATTGATGTGTGTAATGTGAAAATGAAGTGGGGGTGGCTGATTGTGGTTGGCATTATTTTAAGATGCATACTCAAATCTGGTTAAAAAATAAAGAATTGGGTTATATTTGTTAAAAATGAATTTTGCTTAGCTGTTATTGCATTTTTATTAGAAGTGGAAAATTGAGATTATTACAAAAATATACCGTAGAAATGTGAATACAAATCGGGATTTGTGAAGTAATTTTTGAGAAATAATTATTAATCTGATTTATTAGAATTTTTTGAGAAAAACCAAGTACGGGACCTTATTTAGAATACTTTTATTAGCCCTAGTAATCATTTTGATTAAGATCGTAAGAGCAGTTTTTGTAAAATTTGGCAGTCAAAACAGTACCAAATATTGCAATACTTAGTTTGAAAAATACTATTGCTTAACTATTTAGCTGAAAACCGAGTAGAAGTTATTTTTCGAGATGTAAGAATTACTTGGTTTTTAAAGATTTTTTTTCGAATTCGAAAATGGGGTTTTCGGGATATGAGTAGTTTTTTTTTAAATTAGCGTTTTCGGTAAACAGAATTGAAAATTAAGGATGCAATAATTCATAAAACATCAATTTTACTCTAAGTTTGCATTTTGGTCGAAATCGTTCATTCCATTTTCAATTTCACTAAAGAAAACTAAATTTAAAAAAAATTACTTTTTTCAAAAATCCATTTTACGATAATACAGAGAAAAAGTGAGTTTGTCATTAAGTTGAAAATGACGATATTACCTTAGAAAAAAAAATATTGTTACAATCGTATCAACCGTTTTCGAGATATGTCCAAATTTCAAAAGTACCGTTATTCGATTTTTTTCACCTGAAAACTAAGCATGAAGTCGTGGTAACCTCACCTACTTAAGCTTAAATATCAATTTTGGTTGAAATCGTTAGAGCCGTTTTCGAACAAATCAAACTGGTATGAAAATGTTGTATGGGAAGTACCATTAATATTAAGGTTACCGTTGAAAAAAAAGGCCCCGAACTGTAAGCCCCCAAACTCCAAATCCGAAGTTTGAACGAAATCCGTTTAGCCGTTTGGGCTGTAGGCCTCGGGACATACAGACAGACAGACAGACGGTCAGACGCACAGACGAACAGAATTTTGCGACCCACTTTTTTGAGTTCTTCTATCTACGTAATGTCAGAATTGAATAACATCTCGAGTTCGAAATTTCGTACGAATACAATATCGTAATGGAGAAAGTTAAAAATATCAAAATTGGCATATAAACCAATTCGGTGCACAGTCTTCCAATTTAATTCCGAAGTTAAAATAAAATGTATAAATACTTGGCGCGGCAGGTCCGTACAGGGTGTCAATTCCCGATCTGTGAAGCTGTGAAGATTTTAATGCAAAGCGCCTTAACTCAACATTGTGAATGCACATAAGGTTGGCACTTGGCATAAGGTTTGCATGGCAAAGAGCATTGGGGGAGTTCCCGGTTATTTGAATACGTTACGCAGCGTAGTTTCGTTATAAACAAAATTGTCGAAACACTTGTTCTGTAATTGAGACTTGTGACTTTTGCGACCGTGAATTTATTTTATTTTTAAAATCACCAACCGTCCGAAATCATTTCATAAATAATTATCCTTTCATTTGTTTTATTATTTACGGTGATCCCAAGTAACAATTTCACTTTGGTAAGGTGCTATCGAAGCCTTTTCACCTCCCGCAATATTATAACTGTAAAATGCCTAATGGAAACACATATGGCGCACTTTAATGCAGGTATTCCGCTGTTTAAGACAGCTCGGATAGACCTGACTGAAAACACAACTTCTTCGTCTCAAAGGCAATTAACATCCACTCCGCAAAAGAAGCATCTAACATTTATCAGCAGTAGGTTATTACTTCGGTAGGGTATCACCGAAACTTTATGGAAGCTCAAAAATTAAAAAGAAAAAATTATCATGTTTTTTATTATATTTTTCAATTTTCCATTTTCTTATTTTTTTATCTTATTAATAAATATTTTTATTGACTTGTTGCAATTTTCATGCATAGTTTATATTTACGTACTCGTTATAACTTACCTACACTTATTTTAAATTTATTTCCAAAACATCTTTTCATGGATCTTATAATTGAATTAAAGTCATTCATAGATTTGGGGTCTCTGAAGCCCTTTGTCCGTTCTTATTCTTGTCGTTTCTATTGTAGATCTCACTAAATTTATTAATGCTTTTCACAGTTCTTCACAAATGAAATGGCTGTGATAAAAAAGTTATCATATGAAACGAATCTGACATTTGTTTTGATTTTTCCATAGATCGCATATAACGGCTTAGTGATTAGTGTGATAGGCGGCGCAGGTTCGTACGCACCCTGCCATTCGTTTTGTGAAAGTTTTTCATTTTTAGGACGAATGGAAGGGACCTAAAACATGACGCCTAACTGAACCGCTGAATTTAGAAGAACTCTCATGGTTGAGGTAACTACCGATATTTTGCAGATGTCGCTAGAGGAAGCGCATCAGCGGAAACACCTCAATATGTTATTTTGTGTTGTTTTTCTAAGGATTAAACCTGAGACCAGAAGGTCCCCAAAGAAGTTCGGACGCTTTTAAAGTAGAAAACTGCCAACTTGGGGGTGCAACTTGAAACGAATCGTTCCTCTTAGTCGGATTTGGATGACCCTTGAAGCATGTTGCAGTGCGCGTCCTTGCAGTAGTAGGGCACTCGAGAGATAATGTTAACTAGATGAAAAAACTTTGCAAAGTGTTCCCGAGATGTCTTCCATGAGAATCTGTACCATGGCTAAGAACCCAACAAAAATGAAACCAAATTGATTCCGGTCGTTGTATCAAATAATTGTGAGCTAAATATTCTCTTGGAAACTTCATTTTACTGAAACACCATCAACTAATATCATTGATAAAGCTTTTCGATTCAATCTCACAAGTTCCGCTTGTCAATTGCCAGTCAGCAACCACGTTTTGTTCTAGGGCTATATATAGTATATGCCATTAGGGTGCTTTCCAGGATCCGGCTTACACTAAGAACTTCAATTATCAGGACAACGCTTCTCACTCAGCCGCTTTCCCTTCCTTCGCATATCTATAGCGATCTAAAAATTAAAGTTGTAGTTGTAAGCCAATAGTCAAAAGCGTATTAATCAAAAAGTTCGTACAACTTGTTCATAGTGTTTCTTTGGAAAGAAACCAAAATCGGCGAGCTATACCTTAGTTTTTGACAAAAAGCACATTACAAACTCGAGGTATTTGACTAAAGATCGGGATAACTCAATATGCCTGTTGCTAGAGGTCCGAGGTCAGCTGGAACTGTAGCGCCACTTGAGAAAATAAAGAACTCGAGATTGGATTTGATCCATCTTTACCATTATGTAAGTATTTCCGGTACTTACCACCGGCTAATCTAAGCAGCTTGGTCAAGTTTCCTTACTCTTCCTGTCTAAGTTCAGTCAAACCAAACTTAAAGATCTTCGAAATCGAAATCGGTTTCCGGATCTTGAGAATTAAAAAGTTGCAACCCCATTTGCGAAAACGCATCTTTCAGTCACAATTATAGAACTTCCCCTAAAACCCTGCCGCCAGTTGCCGTATAACAATAGGTAGCCTGGGCGTTATCGTTTTTAAAATTTTGTTGACCATAATAAGCTGTAGTCAAACCAAATTTGTTTTACTATCGTCAGATTTACAGGTTTTCGAAGTCTGTCTTTTCGATGAAAATCCTCTAAATGAGTACCCTCCCTGTTCGATCCGTATATTTTACGCTGCTAAAACTGCACTCATACAGATCCAGGTTTTCATCCAACAAGCATATATTGTAGTCCCATGTGTTTCTCGTCTGGAACTCGCAAGTTCACAGGAATAAGAGCTCCTACCAACCGAGAATTCTAAAATGCCATCTTGCAGAGCTCCTCTCACGCTGTCTTCTTCCAAGTTGGGCGGTCTGCCTAAAGAACATTTTGCCGGCCAGCTTGTCATAGTAGATTCTGTTTACGGTCTTGTTTCCCAGTCCATACTGTCGTGTCAAGTTAGATACGCTGTTAACGAAATCAATCGAACAGATTAGCTCTGAGTGCGACACCTCAAATCACGACTGAACTTTATCTACATAGCAGTAGCCCGATTCGGCAACATATTTGAGGTTCATAGGGTTGCGCTACCGTTCTTATCCTTAAGTAGTATTTCTAAGCAGTCGAATCTACTTTATGTCCATCGATCTAGATCCCTTTCTCAGTATTCAATGTACTTCCCATGGCCTGCAAAATCAAAGACGCTACCATAATCCCACCCTGCACTCATGCATTAGCACATAACCTTTCAAAGAGATATGAATCTTGGTAATGAATAAAATATTCCCAACGCGACAGATAAAAGTTGCCCTTGCATTTTGCAACGATTAATGTACTCCCGCTTGCCCTTCATACAACGGCCTCTTATCCTGTCTCAAATGACACTCGTATCTACAAATGTTGCCATATTGTGAGAATGCTGTGCTCAATGTTTATTCCTCCACTTCATTTGCTCACTCAATCATACAACAGCAGCTTTGCACTTCATTAATAACGAAAACGGGCAAGGCAACTAGGAATAGGAATAGGAATCTCTCCCCCAGCTCCGCTCATCCGGAATCTCTCTTCTATCGCCCTGGTATCTGGGTCTGCCGCTCTCTCACTCTCATACTGCCGATTCTCCCAGGAGGGGTCTAGAAATGACAATAAATCCTCCAGATAATATGATCGAGCAGAAAACTGACTTTAATCGAGTTTATAGCCATCAAAGGACACCATAAATCATCCGGTGGAACCTGAAATATAACCACCATCCTCGTCGGCTGAATGTGTTGTGCATCATCTAGTGGCAGACGCACTCGGCGATGGCCAGAGCGACAAATGCAACCAACCCTTGGAGGGTTCAGGGTTGTGCTGTGTTTACCCCGTGTGCACTATTACCGGACGAAACAAAGCCAGCAAAAATGTGAAAAATACCAAAGTTGTATTGGAGCAGTAGCATCATCATCATCAATGACCCAGGGGATTGTGATAAAATTACCTTACCATCTGCCCTCCTCCGCGCCGTCTGTGCACCGTATATACTGTCTGGCAGATAAAGGGAGACAATGGTGCAGTAGTAAAAATGTCCATACTGTCCTGATGGGTGAAACAACAAAAAAAAAGGGAAGAAAATCTCCATTGCACGGAGGGTGACAATTAACACAGATCATGTCGCTGTTCTACGGCATATATATAAATTCTAGTCGCATGCACGGCGCACGGGTGGGAATTGAGTCAATTCAAACGAGCGAACAGCGAGACGCACTGACGTTTTGCCGTGTAAGTCCGTTTTCTAGCTGAGCATTGTCGATGTCGTTTATTACCCCGGAATGTCCTTTTGTTTGTCAGCAATGACCCATTCGCACGATTGATGACGTTTCCACTGTGTTGTTGTCCAGTGATCGATATTATCGTTCCCACACACACACACCCCCACGTATCTACATGCGAATAAAAATGCGCACTGCAACAAAAGGCAGAAATCCTATTACCAAACCAAGGCAAGTCGAGTCCTTTCTCCGAACAATGGCAACGGCCGGCGAGCACTGTTCATCCCCCGAAGAGATAAATCGCTTCTCATCCTCGGCACCGTGCAGGGCCGGCGATGCTTGATTAGGACGATAAAATACCCGCGTTCGTGGAAAAATGTCGAGTTTTGCAAAAATTCCCTGACGTGAACATGTAGGTGGGGTCCATTCATCTGCTAAGGGTGATTTGTTGTATTGTGTTGTGGATCGTCATTTTTTCTCCCCATCATTTTTCACACCCGAAATCCAATTTGGGAATTCTGCTGGACATGGTGTAGGCGTCAGAATTGCTTGCAGCCATCTTCGGACGTGCAAGTCGTATGCACATTGACATACCTGATGCGAATTCCTGGCGCTACACCTCGCCGTTCGAATTCAAGATTACTGACACGTGCTCGAAATGATTAGGTTTCGGGCTATCAACCACCCCAGCCCAGCGTGCACTGAAAGGGGTCGTCGAGAAACCGGGCCACTTAATAGCATTTTTGGGACTCGTTTTATATATCAGGAGGACGGACTTTTTGCATTGCAAAGTTGTTTCTTTGCTCGAATTATATACATCTATACACGGCAGGAAGGAATCGGTTTGGCAAGGATGTCAACGGTTCCATTGAACCCTCGTCACTATGTTTGCATTTGTCATTGTCGATAAAATCACTGGAATTGCTTTTGCATTTGATATTTTCGGGGAAAGATTGCGAGATCCCTTAAAGCGGTACGACCACCCTTTAAGGACTGTGTGGAGTGTGGTTGTGGGGCAAAATATGAGGTCACATATAATCCACTTGAATTGAATTACGTGAATTATGAGGGCTTTGGAGTGCGAGTGCCGACTGCCGAGTCGATAAGTTGGAATTGCAGCCTGCAAATTGGAGAATCACTGCAATTCGTTCGGGGATTTGTGGTTTATGTGCGCTGAGAAATGGATGCTTCGAGGCAGGGGGGCAGGAAGCCTGCAATTTGAGATTGTAGTAAACTTTTATTGGTTCATTGGGTGATTGATAATTTTAGTTAAGTTTGTGCAAAGGCAATGAAGAAATAAATGGTTTTGGGGTGATTTTGTACTGTGGGCATTGTGGTTCCTCTGGGGAAATTGAGGTTCCTCTTTGACATTTAAAGGGTTTTTAAAGAATCAACCGAAAGGGCTTATAGAAATTGGCAAATATACGTACGTAGATTACATAGTTAAATCATCACATGGAGGAAACCCCTTAATTCTTTAAGGAGGCAAAAAGTGTTCGCGCATAGGGAGATTAAGGCGCCCTATACTGAATCAGTTTTGAAAAAATCACATAACTTTTGTGAAATTGACAAAAGTTATTCGTTGATCATCAGCAGAATTGTTGAGTGAATAGCAACCATCTGTCAATTCTTTATTAATTGTTCTGTTAAATTAAATGAACCGTTTTTTTCGAAATGATTAATACTTACACACAGAGAAAAAATCCTGTTAAATCAACCAAATATCATGTTGTTTTTATTCAACACGAATAGCCGTGTTAAGTTTTAACACGATGCACGATTTTGACAGAATTCGTAGTATAAACATTTAAAAGTGTTATACTAACGTGAACAATCATGTTAGTTCAAAGCTGTTTATATTATAAATCATATTAAATTTACACGAAAAAAAGATGAATTTTTACACGATCGCTTGTAAACTAATTGCTCTATGACCTGTAAATACAGCATGTTGTGTAATGTCATTTTAAAACGCTAGTTAATAGTTCATGGCCCTTTTTCAAATTAACTTTATTTATCATGTTAATTTTACATTGAAATCCCAAAGAATTAACAATGCTTACCTGTATAATCTACATGATCCTTTGTCAAATTGACATTCATCTTAATTCGTTTCGCTAGACATGGAAAATTAATGAAACAAATTTTCAATTTACATGTAATTTTTATTTTATAAAAACTTATAAGAAAGTTAACAAATTCGATTTTTTTTATTTTTGGAAAAAATAATAATATAAAACTTTGGAGTATCAAAATAAGTCATTTTATTTTCAATAAATATAAAGAAATGCTAAGTTTATACATTAGACACACTAAAGCGATTTAAACCGCAGAGTATTACATAGTATATGGATATGAAGAGGTGGAGATATAAACTCATTAATACTTAGATAAAGAAGCTCATTTAAAATGTCTCCTATAACATAGGCTTGGAGATGAGCATAAAAATAAGTAATTTTATGTTCAAAACATATTAAGAAAATCTCTTGATTACAATTTACTACAATGTCACGATTTCAAATAAAGAAATATCACCTCTTTTGGCCATTAAAAAAAAACCTTTTTTGTATTCTGTACCTTTAAATGTTACTTTACTGTAATATTCAAATTGTTTCCAATTATAATTAGTTTGAAAATGATTTACGTATTTTAAAATAGAGGTATTGTTATTAGCTGACAAATGTTTGCTGTTTGTTAATAAACTGGGTCTGAAAAAGTTTTCAGAGCTCAAATTGAATGCAAATTTTAAAACTGCTTTGATTGATAAGTTCCATGAAATATTAATACGTGAATTCATTGAACGAGCATATTCTTTAAAAACTTTGTGAGTTGCTTCAAACCGCTTGCACCACAAATTTTTGAGAGGGCCACATTTTTTAATGGAGGAAACGTAATGAACTAAAAAATTAAATTTAGACTTTAATTGCTTATTAAACAAAGCTGTATACAAATTATTGTGTTCTTCAATTAATAATCTATTTAAAGATATCTTATCAATTTCAGTCATCATAACGATATCAATGATTTGCAGAAGTTTCAAAAATAATTTTCCAAACTTCACCACCCTCAGGTATTAAGTCTCCAATTATCAAAGGCATGTGATGGACAAAAGTCATCATTTCACTTGCTGTCATGCGAAAGTTCGCATTTTTTCAAATTATTAATAACTAAAGGTGGAGAAATAATACCAATCTCCGTTTCGAGTGTAAAAATCTTCCTTTGTTTTTTCTATAAAATGTAATAGAATTTCTGCAATGTCATACCTGCACACCCCCTCAAACAAATCATGCATCACGCAAATTATCACTCGTTTCAAAAAACTTCTTAAACTGAAATTTGATTTCCATTAATACTCCAACTGCTTTATTTGAGTCTAAACTAGGATTGTTATTAACGACAACTTCAGATTTTGGTTTAATTTGTATAGGAACAGCCATCATGTAAATTTAACATGAGTATTGTTAACTTTTTACCTGACGTTTTTCTCTGAGTGTACTTGCAGTTGTCCTTTGACTTGATTTTGAAGGTGCGAAATACGTTTATATAAAGAAATTATATCCAAAATATGTCTTGTAAAATAAATTATACGCAAAACAAATAATTTTAATAATTAAATTTATTTAAAAATGGAATTACACAAATTATTCATTTTATACACTTATATATCTAAAGAGTAATTTAATATTAAAAAAGAAAGATACAGCTGAAAGATATTTACTATAAATCAGATTTTTTTAATTTATTATTATTTATGTATGTACATACTTACGTTCTTTAGTTCTTACCACGTTTTCGCCAAACCTCAATTTTCAGTTCTGCTGGTCTACTTCGCGTGTGAAATATAAATTACGCCATCAAAAGCATTGCATTCAAAGGATGTTTTATCAATTCTACAGAATGTTTGCCATTTCTACAAACGTTTTTTTTTTCATTTCAACAAATTATTTTTAATATTGATAATCTGTATTTTGTTTGGCTAACATTTGCATAAGTTTTGTCAATTTCACAAATATTTATAAAACTGATTTTTAGTTCTGTTTTTGTTGATGTAATAAAATCTTTGTTAATTCAACAAAAAAATGTTTCAATTGATAAAAAATCGATTTATTAAACTGAAAATTGTGTTTTGTTTATCTGACAAAGTAGTTTTGTAGTAAAATGACAAAATATTGTTCAAACTGATAAAACTTAAGTTGTATTGATAAATTTTATTTATCATTACAACAATTTTTTTTTCAGTTCAACAAAAACATTTTTGTTGAAATTTTACAATGGAATTTTGTCAATATTTCCTGGTATTTTTTTCTCGGTGTAGCCTCAAGCATCTGGCATACCTTGAATGCGCCTATATAGCATTGTCGTAGATCGAGAATTTTCAGGACACATTTGTCCTGTTCTGGAGCAGTTTTGAACGCAAGTTCTCTCAGCTGACTCGATGATGAAAAATCTCAACATTTGGATAGGAAAGAAGGATATGAAAGTTGTCGAGAAAATTTTTAGGAACATTTTAAAACTTTCCTAAAACTTAGCGGCCATACATACTTCCGCAAATAAAAATGAAATCAGATCATAGTGAAAGGCTCATTTCGCGAACAGATTTTTTTTTAGGTCCACCGTTATGGTCCCTGCATGTCAAGTTGTAGTCACATCCACATCGCGGTTCAATTGAGGACTTCTTAAGCTCCTAAGAAAATAACATATCTGAGAGTGAATTTCAGTTAAAGAAAGGGCAGCGGCATTTAACCTCACTTATGCAAGGCAAATGTCCAACCACAATAGGTGTTCGCGCAGTGTCCCTGTAATTACCACGACGAGATACCCTGCCGACCATAAACCAGCAAAAATGATCTCCTTCAACAGTATCATGAACTAATTCATAAATAAAGCTTCCCTTCAATGCACATGATGTTACTAATACAGTCCCTAACAGCCTCTTAGCCCAGCATATGTACAACATACATACACTCGCATACAACTAGACGCAAATGACAAACTCCTTGGAATTTATGACACTTAGCCAACGGGCCCGAAAAAGACATCACCAAGGGAACCTCCCCCAAAAACCTGCAACTGCAAGTCGTTCCGCAATGAATGTCATTAACTAGGATATGATGCATCTATAATCTACATATAGAGAGACCGAACCACTGTCAGCCTATCTGCAAATTATTACATAAATTATCCATGGAATTGATTAATTTCGATAATTAAGAATGCGTGCACTCTGAGCACACACATCAATGCATATTCATAAGTCAATTAAATGCGCCCGAGGGCCGTAGACCCGACTCAATATGTATATACGGAGAGTAGAAGGTGCAGCTAATCGGAGGACCACAGGCCTTCAATCCCAGACCGCATTTTGTTTCTCGAATTTCGTGTGCATGTGTGTGCCTGTGCATGGCTAACTCCAACTCTAAGCTCTAATCCTCACTCGTTCTAATTCGGACAAGGATGCTGCAGTTGCATTTTGTGTACCGGTGCAGGACCGAATTGGAATGCGTTTTGTTGTCGCTTATCCTCCGGGGGGCGATAGCTGCACACAACTATTTTCCATATAATAAATTCAGACCATGAGCATTAATGCTCTCAATAATAAATTATAATTGTGGGGGTCCGTGCGCTGCACAGACACACAGATAGGACAGTCGCACACACGAATCTCCATATTCGAGTCACGTTTTGGCGCGAAAATTTATTAATATTATTATTTATTTGCGTTGGTCTGCGTGTTTTTATTTTTATTTTCTGTTTTTGTGTTTTGTCTTTGCAGCTCTGTGGATCTATGGATGTGCATCAGCCTCAGCATCATGGTCCGTCGTCCGAGCCGTTATTTATGAAGCTTAAGAGCTGTGTGCGCGCGATTTTTCAGTTTTAGGTTATGTATTTGTTGGCGCGCGCAATATCTCGACTGTATGGGTATACCCAATGCCCACATTCAGATGGATTGTGGTGCACCACAAATGGATTGGAAAATTGCAAATTAATAACAATAATGGTGGGATTGGTTGCTGCAACCTGCTGCTTTAGTCTCTGGGTCTCTGTTTGCCTTCTTTGCGCGTTGCAGGCACAGGCTCGTAGTCGTATGTGCATGTTGGACTCTCTTGCTGAATTTATTAGTAATTTGTTGTTTGTGGCGGCACACCGGGACAGGACAAGTCTTGAAGTGGTGCTAGAAGTGAGTTATTATAGAACTTGAGTGCATGGTACCGCGCGCGAGTATGTGAATCGTGTCCACCCCGAAGCGATACAACACTTAGTGTTGTTTTATAGCGAAATATTGTCTATTATTGCGCGGAATGTTGTTGTGGCTTTGTCACCGGAGAAGGCAGTAACTAGCACCGCCTTCAGATTTGTGATGTAATGAGTCTAAATTATACGGAGGGGACCACTAATTTTAAAGCAATGGTTTCGTGAGAGGTTATTTTTGGATAAGAATACCTATTGAGAAGTCGATGATCTATCTTCTATTGGGCTGATCATGGGGCGCAACAAAAATATTGTAAAGCCAGTCGAAGCATTCGACAGGAGACGCTAATAAAAACGGATCCACCAGCAGATATACCAACGCCATACCAGACTTCTCTACGTTGGTGACAGTAACAGTTGGACTAGTTTTATAATGGGAGCCTATTTTAGCGAGTTTAAGTTCGGTGCAGGCTCTTAACACGGCATAGCTGAAAGATACTATTAGCCATAAAATAGACAAAAATATGTCTGTACCTTCCATGAGATCAGACTTTTTCAAATGCCTATTCTGGCAGCCGCCTTTATTTATTTTTTTCAGAAAACAGCTTGTGAAGACGAACTGCTTATTATAGGGAAATATTGGGTTGGGCTACGAGGACAGTTTGCAATCTTCAGTTAGAAGCCATGGATGCTTACCCCTTTATAAATTTACGCGCTGAAAAATGTTTCCATTCACAATCTTCATAAATCTGATAGGGCTATTTTCGCTATGCCATGCTATGTTCTAATGCAAGAAAGGCTGTTCTTTTGTTGGTGTTTCTGCAAATATGATTTATGTTAATTGCCTAGCAGGCTTGTTGTCAATGAAGCAGAGTGCGGTGTTGAAATCACTTAAATTTAAAATATACTGATAGTTAAAAAATATTTTTGACCTTTTGTTGTTACAGAGGCTTCTAATAAAAACATTGGAATATTATTTTTGTTAAGTATTTGTTCTAAATTGGTTCTTGGGAACGTTGTCATACGGCATCAATTTTATCAAGTACCAACAAAGTAAATGATAAATTTAATATTATTTCGGAATTACGCAGTTTTATTAATTACAAAATTGATAAGAACAAAAATATCATTAAATTTACTCATCACAAAAATACAGAAAAAAAATATTTAAAAAACATTTATAAAAATTAATTTTTTGCAGTTCTACTCGGTTTTTTTTTTGTTTACATCAAACTGGAAGTAATGCAAAGATATGTATAAAGATATAACTACTTATAGTAATAATACAGACAACTATATAGGTACAAACAAAAATATCAAAAATTTTTACCTATATCTGATTTTCAAAATTACCCAAAATATTCTCAATTTTAATTTTCTTTTTCAATTTTTAAATTTTAAGAGATTAATAAGGTGCATCAAAAACTAAAGTAAAATAAGAAATTAGGACGTCAGTTTTATTCAGTGAAATGTTGTCACAAAAAGCACATGTAAACAAATTTTATTCTGTTTGGCAAAAAAGGAAAATTGTGCCAAATCGAATAAACGGAATTTGGGTGTTTAAATTATTTTTTTAATTTTATCTTTCAAATATCGATGAAAAAATTCTTCCGCACCCCTTTATTGGACGAGAGCTCAGATCAGGACATTAACCATCAACCAGTATTTTTGCCTCCAGTGATTGAACAAAAACTTAAGGAAGCTGATTAGAAAAGAAAATAAAAAAAAATACTCGGAGACGGAGAATGGATGATATGAATACTCGTGTTGCCATATGGCATCAAATACCGAAAGGGTTACTTACAAAAAATGCCACAGTTTCCTTACAGACTAAAACTACGTCAAAAACCCTTCGAATGCCCAAGTGTCGTCTCAAAAATTACAAAAAAAATGTCTCCATAAGAGACGCTCTGTAACACCAAAATAAAACCAAATACTTCCAGTTAAAGTTCCAAAAAAGCCTCCCAAACATAACCTCGAAGAAGAACTTAAGATATGATTCGAAAATCTTCCCGAGAAAAACATTCAAAGATCTGTAACAAAATATCGCAAACAAACAGAGAATCGCTTACAAAGAGCACACAAACAAAACCGTTCCGTAGAATAAGTTTCCAATAAAATTTGTTTACAAAAGTTTTAACGAGCTCGACAAAATAAATCAGCAAATAATGTTCTTAATATGTACCTAGTATATTGCAAAAATCAAAATAGGAAACGTTCCAAAAAATACAAAAAATTGCCAAAAAGTGTATCCCGAAATTCCCCAAAAGCTTTTGGCTGGTTCTTTCTTCTGTCTAACCTAACAAAACTTTCCCAAAAAGCTATATAAAAAATAAAAAAAAATAAATAATTGGCGCAACAGGTCCGTATGGACCCAAGCCTAGCTTCTCAAATAATTCGTCTTGTGTGAGTTTTTATTTTTGGGACGAATGGAAGGGATCTACAATTTTATGCCGAGTCCAAACGGCCAATTGAGAAGCTCTTTCATGACAGTTATACTCTCGGATATTTGTCAGACGTTCGCGAGAGGTGGCGCAGTGAAAGAAGCCTTAAGTTGTAATTTGGGTTTTTCTCGGGATTCGAACCTGGGACCCCTCGCTTAGTAGTCCAACACACTAACCACTAAGCCTGCCCATAAAAGCCCGAAAAACATCCAAAAAATTCTCAAATACACCCCTCAAATAACCACACAAAGGACTTCGCAACATTCCAAAGAAAGCCCAAAAATCGATGCTACAATTTACCAAAAACCTATCCCAAACACAGTTTTAAATAACGCTCACAAAACAGCTACGGGAAATGCCAAAAAGCAATCCAAAGTTTTTTTTTCGAAAAACTCTCTACAAATTTTCAAAAAAAAAGTACCTGTAAATTAATCAAAAAGTGAATAGTTGGCGCAACAGGTCCATATAGGCTTAGGCGCATATTACGCCTATAGATTTTCGCAGCCATTGGCTCGTTTGAGTTTTTATTTTGGGATGCATTTGCATGCAATTTTGAACGCACATCGGAGGGCTGAATTGAGAAGGGTAGGACCGGCCCAAGCTACACAAAACAACTGCATACACGGCGCATAGTCCTTTCCTGCGCCCTCGTGCTTTTAATTCAGATACAGTACCGTAGCACATTACAGCCTACTATAACTGCTGAGCTGAAAGTAACTATATTTCTTAGGACCCTTCTTGTATAATTCGCATCACTTGCTTTATCCATTTCGAATTCCATCGACTGAAGGAGAAATGCTTCCACGCTACCACCCTAATCTCGTAAAACAAAAGTCTGTAATTTCAACATTCATCACCCGGAATCAAATCAACTTCTTAAACTTATCACGTTCCTCATTAATCCCTGACATCCATTAGCTTCGCCAAGTAATGTGACAACTTATCACAAGGACTCACTGTACACCGCACACATATACAGCGCTGCGGATGCCCTTTGTCGCACCAAGGTCGAAAACTTCGAACCCGAGGTGAAAAATCTGGTGGCACATCCTTTTGTTGATGCTACTCCTCCATCTTCGCATCTCAACATGCTCTATACTTACACCACATCCATTCAAGTGTGCAATGAAAAATGCTGGTAATTTTGATAGAGCGAAAATAAAAGGACATCACACACATTCCGAGGGACCAACCCGCCACTCAGCCATCCATCGTTCGACATCATCGTCGTCTTCACTGTCGGTCGTGTCGTAAGGATGACAAATCGAAATAAACATCCTGTCACACTATCACAACAGCAGCGAGAGAAACAAAAGGAATTCCATTTGCCATTTCAGATATTTCGGTGTTGATGAAACGGTATCGCATCAGTCACTCGTCTAAGTCGGAGTACTCCGCACTCGTCCCCGTGTAGCGAGAATGCAAGTGACAATTGGTAATCTGTCACTTACGCAGGAGAGGTTAGTTTGCTGGAAAATTGCCCGTCGACTACATCACGCACTGTGCTCGCACAGGCACAGTGTCAGAGATTAATGGTAGCTGGCGAGGCGCGAGATCGTCTCATTTTCCAACTCACTAGCGATAAAACGAGAAAAATGTATTTTTATTAATTATTTTGACAGCACTGACGTCGGGTCGTGCCGGCAATATTATTAATCTCGGTGACAATCAACTGACAAATCGCTGTCGGACTCTGACAGTGATTCGTGGGTGTACCGCAGTGCCCCAGCCACCGATAAGGATCGATGAGGTAATTCTGTTCTCATGAAAAGATCGGCCGTATCGCGCCAAGCAATCGCTCCTCGGTTCTAAGAATTCGTCGTGAACGAAACCCCTTCGACTCCGGAGGACACCACACAACATTCTCTTGTGACAAGTCCAATTACTATCCAATCGACCATTTGCCCGGGATTACTCGCAAAGTTATCACCCACTGCTGGTGACTGTTACAACTTTCTGCTGCACAACATTAATATACCATTCAGGCTTATAAATCCATTGCCACAACCCGACAATAAGTCACTCCCGAGCAGCTTGTGCCAGGCTAATGCGCCCATCCTCACACCGCCGTCGTCGTCGTTGTGTCGTCGTGTAAAAGTTGCATCCCCAAGTTACGGCTTTGGCAAACGTTCATCTGGCCGGTGTTTGCCCAGTTCTCGGACGTCGCCACTTGCGCTGGTCAGGACGCCATCACCACAACTTTCACACGGCTACTGCTTCCCTGGCCTAAGACCGACATGGAGAATACTGCGTGTCGGTCCCATAAATTCGAGGCTGCACTAGGAGTGGGCAAACGTCCATCGCATACAGAAAGTGCTTGCGGTTTGGCTAATCCTGACCATAAGTCCTAATATTTCAGCATCACTTTACAACTTTCGTGTTGGTGGTGTGGCGGGAGATGAAAGTGAATCCTTGAGACACCCTCGCGAAGCTACAAATGTAAAAATGAAAGAAGAAAACACTCATCACCCCCAGCCCAGCCAGAGCCATGCCATAGCGAGGATGAATTAATCCAGTTGCACTCAGGACGACGAAGAAAAGTGATGAATTAATTTCCACCCTCGCAGTGGTCGGTTGCGCGTCCTTCGTATCACCCATATCGTCCGAGAGGACCATCGCCATGATCCGGGGATCCCGGAGCGATTTGATGTAATTTTCAGATGAACATGTTGTCACGAGGTTTCATATTTCAACCCCTGCTGCCATGCAATGGATTTCGTGAGTGTGCACGACGAAGGATGTAGCATGTTTGCGTCAAGGATTTGCGTTCATCAAACATTTTGATTTAGATGTTGTTGTCCATCCGGCAATATGTGTGAGGATATGAGGTCCAACAACTGGGTCATGTGTTTGTGTATATGCAGACCGCTCTGACTGCAGTTTATGCAAATGTTTAGCCCAAGTGTTGTGATTCCCGAATGGATTCCTAAAGAGATCCCCTGCTTGAATCATTATGAGCCAAAGTAATGCAACCGCATGCGAAGGTACCGAACAATAAGCAGGTGCAGATCCAGTCCATGAATATATGAGCAAGACCCGAGACATAAGATGTGTTGCGGCAAGCAATTTCGTCCTCTTGAGTGGGCCGCAAATGTTGAAATATTGAAATCACCTGGAAGACGTAGACTTTGTTGTCCCAGATTGCATGTAGTAACGAGAGAGTTTATTGGCTTTTAGGACACTAAATTGCAGCTCCTTGTTGCCTTAGTGCAGACGGAGAGGTGATTAGGGTAAGGGCTAATTCGGATGTTTGGTTAATTTCTAGTGTGTGCATGTGAGTGTAAGTAAACAGAAACTATGCAATTAATTATTCCACTCAAGTGAAATAATTATTTGGAAGATTTTCAAGATGCCGGCTATAGAGAGGCGCTTTGACTGGCTTTAAGGAAATGCCAGCCATCAATCAATCTTTCAGGTGTAGGCTTGGCTGTGGCTAAAATTGTATATGTTGGACCAAATGTGGTGTACGAGGGTAATCTCAACGATTGCCTGCCTCTATTTAAGAGGGCAAGGTAAAGGTACGTATACTTCAATGTGAGGCCGTAATCATTCAGAGCTACCTAATGGAGTGTGGGACTCTGCTTATTCGTCTAATGGTGATAACCAATGATGAATAATGAGTTTGAAGGAGCAATTTGGAATATATGGGCACTAAGATCCTGCCACTCTATTTTGTGGATCACTTTTGACTATACAACTGAGTGATAAGACGTTGGCCGAATTCTATTGACCTCCGACACATGAACCAGCAAATTCCTCAGTTTTTCTGTATGGAATGTTGTGTTAAAGTGGTTCTTGCTGAGAGAAGCATTGTGCGTACCACTTGTATTCAGGGGGACGGTTCGTTTACTGGCCACTCAGGTTAACCATTTATTTCTGCATTCTGAAGCTTAGAATTTTAGCGGAGCTGTTATTGCCTAGATCACTAACAAAAATTGGTTTTCTAAGCAAGCCCTTTTTAAGTTCGATAGGGCAGAGCAACTGCAGAGAGGGTGGATGATGGACTTATCATTATAATATGGCAGTCAAAGTCGTCGTCTCTGGCCAGAATACAGTGCTCGGAAATGATATAAACGACTTTCAATCCCGATAGGTGGAACTTTGCAAATTACAAGCGCTATACGAAAATGGGTTGTGCTACCATTCAAAAAAACATTCACACGCCATTTCTAAGTTGTATAGGTACGGTGAGCATTTTTTAAATCACACAAAAAAGTACATGTTTGTTTGTCGAAATGCAGTCGAAAATGTTAAAAAAAAATATTAACAAAGCTTGTACGGTCGACAAAAGGAATTGACTAAGTGTTTGAAAAGCTTTATAAGAATTGAGAATGTATCTAGAAGATGAAGAAAAAGAGGACATTTGGAGATTATTTTAGTAAAAAAAAAGTTAGTTTAAAAAACCAAAAAACCCGACTGACTGTATAAAAAAAGAATTAAAAAGATATGATCAAGACACATTCAAGTACCTATACCTTACTAATTGACAATCGGAGACTATATACCTACACAGCCTAACAAATATATGCGTATTGAGTACCCTCCGACTGTCAAATAGTAAGGTATAGGTACTTGAATGTGTCTTGTTCATATCTTTTTAATTCTTATTTTTTATTAGCTGTTTTTTTTATTTTTATCTTTTTAGCCTATGACACTCCGGGGAACAATACGAATCTAATGACACCTCACTTTTCAAAATCGGTCAAGCCGTTTAGGCGTCACGTAGGAACGTACATAGGATACGCGCGAAACACGTGTCCAGTCGGGTAATAATAGGTCTATTCGCGTACTTTCCCGTGCCAAACACTACAAGTCCGTCAAACTCAAAAAATTTACCAAAACTCTCTCAGAGAGCTGAAAATATACACCAAAGTAATACGTGGGTAGACTTTGAGCTACTTTGAGCAACTTTCATCTTTGATATCTAATCCAACATATGAAACGTTCTAGTACAACATTCGACCACCACCGAATTTTCTTTATTTTTACAGATTTTATTGTTCTGTGCAATTAATTTTTAAGACGAATTTTGAATTTGTTTCTTGACAACTTTGTGCATTTGAGAGTACTTGCCGGTTGAAATTCTCTGAGTTGTTTCAAGCCAAGAGAGGAACCACTCGTTACTCGTTATTTTGCTAATTTTCTCTTTTTCTGTCATTTTTGATGCGTGCGTGTATAGACTTTGTGTGATTGCGATCGATTTGTATCAAACTATCCAATAAAAATAAATGATGCGATTTTTGGCTGTCAGTTGCGATGTTGAGTTGAAATGTAGATGCCGCTAGTTGCGAAACTTGGCTGAGTATTAGTTGCGATGCTATTGTGAATAGATCAGAACGTAATTTATTTCACAGTTTAGTGTGCCTATTCAATATCTTGACATTTCTCACTGACATTTGTGCGACAATTTTTTTTTTCGTTTTTCTTTAGATTTATATCTTTTTTGTTTAGGCTATGACACTCCGGGGAAGAATACGAATCTTATGACACCTCACTCTTCAAAATCGCTCAAGTCGTTTAGGCCACAGGGTGTCCCGATGGAACATAGGATACGCCCGAAACACATAACCCTCTCTGTGTTCAGTCGGGTAAAAATAGGACAATGTATTGTTTTCTTTTAGTAAAAAATCAGAGGGTAACGAAAAAAAAGGACGAAAGGGGCATCGTATAGGTAATCAATATTATTAATGGATATTGTATAATCGGGAAGTGAAACTATGTTTTGTTTAGAGTCGAAAAATATATAAAAACCCAACTACAAAAACCCGACTATGGTTAATTCTTTATTGTCTGTACGTCTCTACTTCTAACTGACTCTACGTTACTCCGATTCTGTTCTTCTGTACTGCTTTATGGTTCGATTGGAATTTGGAACTCAACTGCCTGACGGGTTTTCCCTCGAAGAGTGGAGAACTCCCATGTTTCTCAATTGTACATGTGACGTGGTCAAGTGTGGGCAAAACTTCCGATTTGTACGTCGTGTATACATACTTAAAAAAAAAAAAAAAAAATACTTACCTCAGTTAATTCTATTGTATTTAATATAACTTTTGAATAGAGAATTTGAATTGACCAAATTACTAAAGTAGCTCGGAATTATTGTTTTTTCCTGATTTACCGAATTTGGCCGGAACGGAGGTAGCAGCTAGTAGTATATGCAAATGTTATAAAGGGTCCGCCATATAACTTTTTTTTTTGAAAATGCTATAAAAAAAAAAACTACTGAATATTTTCTCAAATTTCTTTTTTTATTTGAAAGTACAATCCTTCCGGTTAATTATGGAAAATAATTTCATTCAAATGGCTGCCTCGGCTGGCCATGCAGTAGCCTACACGATCGGTCCAATCTTTAAGCACATTATCGATTGTGTGCAGCTGTATTTCACCAATGGCTTCACGAATATTGTCCTTTAAAGCGTCAATTGTCTCTGGCATGTCGGCGTAACACTTATCTTTTACGGCACCCCGCAAATAATAGTCCAACGGTGTCAAATCGCAGCTCCGCGGTGGCCAAACGACATCAGCTCTTCGGCTGATAATGCGATCTTCAAAAACAGGGCGCAAAACATCGAGTGTAGCTTCGGCTGTGTGGCACGTAGCGCCGTCCTGTTGAAACCAAATGTTGCCAATATCCTCCTCTTCAATTTTTGTGAACAAAAATTCGTTCAACATGGCTCGATAACGATCGCCATTGACTGTAACGGCCACTCCTTGCTCATTTTCGAAGAAAAATGGCCCAATTATGCCTCTGGACCAAAATTTCAATTTTCTCGGGTGTACGCACTGTTTTTGGCTTTTCACGCTTTGGTTTATCGATGAGGATGCCAGTTTCTTTCACTTTTTTCACAAGATAACGAACATACGGAGCTGACGGTGCTTCTCTTCTTCCAAAATCCGTACACAATTTTCGCACACATTCTGCAACATTACCATGATTTTCAAAGTAATGTCGCAATATTTCCCAGCGTTGTTCAAGCGTATACACAACCATATTCGTTCAACCATATTCTGTCAAAACAGACATGAGCTAAGTGTTACCATTCGCGAAATAAGCACTAGTTAAAAAAAAAGGTTAGATGGCGGAGCCTTTATATAGATTTCCAAGTAGAGATGTAAGAAGCTGGAATCTTATATACAAATGGGCGAAGGGCATTATTTAAGAACCACTTTCACTAGGTACCTTAAACACAACATATTCGCTTGATTTTTTTTCGCCGGGAAGATTGCGCAGATATGCAATAATTTATTATATAAGCCAGTTCAAAATAATGGTAGAATTTCTACCACTAAGCAAACTTTAGTATTATTCTGATGATCCAAAGCATGACAATGAAATGTACTCTAGGTGCGTGGAAGATTATTAACTTGATGCCGCTGGCCGCAGGTAATTGCCTAGAGGGCCGTTTATGGCCACACCTTTCACATGTCTGTTTTAAGGCCTTACAAATTTAAAGCCTGCTTTGGAAATGGCTTCTAATTAATAAAGACACATCTCCTTTAAAGTAAAATAAAGTTGTGAAGTTCCTTTAGGTAACACCCCTCAAGACATCTTCTTCTTCCCCATTCCCTAGGAATTGATTTAAAAGTGTTACTATTCAGAAGACCGTCTATTTGATGGCTGAATCAGAAACCTTAAAATGAAAGCCATTTCTAGTGCTTGACCAATTTCGTGTTTTTGCAAATCTATAGATATTTCCATCACCAGCGCACATGGAAGCCGTCATAACCTTGAATCCATTGCCATTCAATATTCATACCTCCTGCACGGTACATAGTTGTAAAAGTTAAAACAATCAAACAATATACCGACCACACTTTTGTCTGTTTTAACAATGTTTCTCGGTATCCGGTTGCGTTCCTTGGAAATCCATCAAATTCAATTAGCGACTCACCATCAGCGCGTTCTCTGAATCAAGTTCCATTTCCGGGAATCACTAGATCAATAAAAGGTAATTCAAACTGACAGAGCAGTTAAATCAAATCCCATTCATCAGCGCAGTAACCACAAATTAAACATCGCTCCCAGATACTGTACCTGGTCGCCGCCAGCTCCCATCACAGTGAATCATCGCATTTCCATCACCAATCAATAAAAGTCCAAACCTACATGTGAATGACAAATTTTATCTCTGATTTCTGCATACCATGTCCGGGGACCCAAGACCCAACCTCCCGCAGATAATTTATGCAAATGTCAAAATGAAAACAATAATTAACGATACATACTCGTATAATGGAGAGACAAAGCGACCTTAAATTCTGTTCTGTTGTAGATACGTTATAATATCTTATATGTGGTGGAAGAAAAATTGGATTAGCATGCGCTCGGGTCTGCTGGATTTACGAGCCAAGCGGCCTTTATCTCGCGTACAACGATCGGACAACCGCTTGACAGAATATTCATATGCAAATTGGGCCTAGTACGGCGAGCAGTAGTTTTAATTTGTTTCTACTTGCGGGTGAGAGAGAGAGTGCATGACTTCGACTCCGATTCGAAACTGGTCTCCCATGGGTCGGGCTGCGAATGATTTAGAACTAATTAAGTTGTTTTATGGTTTTTATTAAATTTGACAATGCCACGGCCACATCGACGGAAATAATTAGATGGGGAGATCGGCGCTCCCTTCTGTTTGTTTGCGCTGCCACTTCATTATGTGCGGTGACAGCCATTTATCTTCGACAACAGCGATCGCAGCGAAGACGCTGCGGAGTAGTTGGGCGTGTACGGATAAGATTTTATATTTGCCCTCAATTAGGGGTGCGCACACAGTGAAAACTGATACTGGCTGCGATGTGGGCGGAATGTTTTTTTTTTTTTCAAACGCATAAATTAGGTGCGATCTTGAGCGACGCGGTGGGCGTGCTGAATAATCTTCGGTATTTCGTCTGGAGAGCATATGCGGTTTTCCCTCGGGATGCGAAGACATCCAATTATTTTCGAAGCACCTTGAGTGTGGATAAGTCGAACGATTCCCAATGAACTTGGTGACATTGCCAGTGAGGAATTATCTTCTGTGCGACGACGGCCAGTCACAGGGTCCATGCGCGATGCCATAAAAGGTTATATGCACTGACTGCTGTGTGGCGGCGGGAACATCTTGTATACTTAACCGGATGATTAATATACTTTGTAAGTGCACTCAACATGGGCAAGGGTAATCGGCAGGCTGCCGAAGCCGCCGCTGATTTAGCATAGATGTACAGTGGGGCCATTAAGTTAGTGGACAGACTTTTTTAAGTGACAGGAGTAGCGTGTTGCTGTTGACATACCCAGTAACAAAAGGGTTCCAAATAGAATTTCAGGGAAGGTGTGACCGGACAAATTATAACATATAACTTTGACTTCCTTGAGTGAAAAAAATCGAATCGCTTGCAACAGCGCCTAAGAAAAAGGCTGAAATTTTGCGGCCATATTGTTTAGGGAGTCCGACTTTTCGTGGTGGTCGAAGTGAAGGAAAGTGGTGTTGTGATCAGTTATGTAAAACATTCATCGACTAATTGACAAAATTCTAAGGGAACTTTCAATAACTCAAAGCTCAACTAAAACTATTTCAAGGAAGGTGGGGTTTTTAAGCAACCCCTACTGCTGTATAAAGCAAAAAATTGGGCGAAGGTATCAGCAAGGTGTCTGCTGCTGATTTCTGAAAAGTCACACAAAAAAGGGCCAATTAGGAAAAAAAGTGTCATTTCTGAAGCTATTCTGCAAATTTAGAAACGTGGAACGATATTTAACAAGCAACTGCGTTAAATTTGAAAGGTTTTTATTTGGAAATAACATTTTAATTCAAACATTTTCGAAGCGCATTCTCAAACTAAAAAAAGGGTCAAGTACCAAAAATTTGTGGCAGGCTCTCAAAAAAAGTGCCAAACTGCAACATTAGTCGCACAACGGTCACGCTGAGCTCCAGTATGCTTCAATCAACCTTTACTTGACAGCATAGAGAGATGAGTAGTTGGACAAGCAGCAGGGTTGGCCTAGCATAAAATCTGCAACAGAAAGAACAGAAAAGATTGACCTATTCCTTATTCAATAGGCACCTACTTTCAGACAAGAGGTTTCGGACACTAGCCAGTAGACACAGGTTGGTGCGCCTAAACGGGAGGCAACTGAGCAAGTAACATTGAGACTAAAAGGCCGTTGAAGAAATAGAATCTGTTCGTAACCTACTTTGGAAATGGTAGCCCGTAAAATAATCGATTGAGAATGCTTCACTGGTGAAGTGGAAGATCGATATCACTGACCGCAGTTCTTATGAAGATAATCCTATGCACGCCATCCATCAGAACACTTTGAGAACTGAGAGAAAACCACTTTTCTGAAACACCTTTGAATTCAGGATATTTGACAAGTAAAATTTGGATCTCGATTGCAGGGTAAGAACTTACAGCAAATTCAAGTGCAGAACTGAAACATCTCGCTTTGCAGTTTAAGCCTCCCAAGGGAAATGGTTTTACAAAATAAAGGAGACCTAAAGCTCATTTAGGTGTCAAACGTCAAAATGCCTACCACGACTCAGAACATTTGACCAAACGTTCTTAAGAATTCAAAACTGTTCTGAAGAAGAAACTCGGCTTCACTCTCTGAATTGAATTGAAGCAACATCTCTTCATCCCCAACTAAAAGGCTCCCCTGCTTAAAAATGTCTTGAATCCATTTCCTCGCAAGACACACTGTAAACCGTCACCCCAACAGCTAAAACAGCAACACAGCAATAATCTCGGAGACTTCTTCGCTCGACTGAGACCAGCGCACTGGCAACAGGGCATCTATAGTGGAAGAAGTATACTAAGTAAGAGTTATTATGCCCCTTTTCGGTGAAGATATCGCGTATTGCTGCAGCAGCAACAATGATTAATGGTCAAATGCCAGGATGACAAATGGAATCACAAGATTCTCTGTATTTATCAAAAATGTTCTCAAGTCAAGCCTACCTACCACCACCACCAGCCGCGAGACGAAGCAGCCGACGAACTGAACCAACTAACTTAACCAGCAACGACAACGACATGCATATAAAATTCCGCTGGAAAAAGTGAAAAGGGAACATCTCCCACGCACACCGGAACGTATAGTACGAGTATGTATGCGAGGCCCTGATATTAACCCCAAAAATAAAAAAAATCCTTGACACAGACAAATGCACTCGACGCGAGTTGACAAAGTAAGTCAACTAAGCTCCTTCTTCTTCGATGATGATCCGATAAGAAAAGCGCCGCACACACACTCCCCCCCAAGGGTAGGTAGTGGTCGGAAATTTCTAATTAAACTGGAACCGGTGTAGCAGTACCCAGTTACAGTAACAGCCAGGATCCGTAATCTTGATTTATTTCCATTGTTCTACAGGAATAGCACCGACAAGGGGGTGGCGGACTGATATTTATATCCTCAACTGCACAAGGGGTGGTTGGGTGTTGATAGCGTACTCTAATTATTTGTCATCGCCTTGTGAATGTACTCGCAACCGAGTAATTTATGAATTCCGCTTAGTTTCCTGGAAAAGGATTCGAAATTCGCCGATCGGCGTTAGTGAGTTTCAAAATTTAATTATAATCTCCCCACGCGTCTTATTATGAAGACGTCTTCGGTAGTTGTGGAATTTTAGGCACGACCCCATGTGAAGATTTATTGGACACCAACAGCAGGTTGGCCAGTGACCAGTGACCACCCGCTGGCTGGTGTTAGTCACGTGAACTATTCGAAGAAGCAGAAGAGTTGCGCTCGCTTGTCAGTAGCAGTAGGATACATGCGAAGATACCTTTGTCACAGGAGTAGTCGATTCGACTCCGAGAAAAGCAGCACAACTTCAGAAACAGACGCCAAGGAGTTGGCACACGCCAATTGGAGGACAAATCGCATTTATCAACCGCGCGCAACCGAATCGAATCTCTCGGCTGACAAATTGACGATCGTTAATTAAGCTGAGGAGATTGTCTGTACGATTCATGTCAAAATTAGTATCTCGAGTAATTTGTCATTCTGTCTGTTTATTTCTGGAGAACATTGTGAGTCGCTAGCTGCGGGTCGCCGCTTTTCAGCCTGTCCATATGAAAAATGCTATTCGATTGTTTTCCAAACAAAGCAATCGAGGTCAACAGTTGCGTATCTGGCTATAATGGATTGAGTGATCTACATTGGCAGTTGACCGTTACTGTCGAACTATAAAATACAATGGGCATATGCATATTTATCTGTTTTTAATTTAATTAAGAGAAATCAAGCAATTATCTGCTTTGTTTAGCATAAGTGATAGTGCCAGGTCCAAGTTATCAATCGTCGCACTCCGAAAGTTGGCTTTTAATGATGCCCATATGCTGACAGCTTTGAGTTATATTTAAAATTTGCAAGAAATGCTGTAGGTCTGGCCGGTTGGCAGATTTATGAACAAATGTTTGCGTTTTGTAGTTTTTACTGAATTTGCATATCTATCTCAGATTTGGCTCTCGTCGGGCATTCGCAGGGGGGAAGATGTGTGGTTTGACTCCGGCTTCAACACACATCAGAGCTACTTTTTGTCTGTGGTTTTTAATTTAGCATTAGGTAAATTTTTGGTTGCACAGTGCCAGCTGTCATATATGTCAGCCTTTGCTGGTCTGCCAAGAAATGTAAATATCAGCTAAACACATAAAAACAAAATCGTATACACCTACTACGATGAATGGTGATTATCATAAATAATATGAAACAGGTTTACGTAAGGAAGGGGTTAGTTCTAATAATAACACAGGAAAGAGAGAAACCCTTTTGTGACTATTGAACCTAGCAAAGCAAAGAATCTATGCAATGCATGGCCAATTTTATATTGTCTACCTTTCTCTTTCTGCTTATAAGAATACACGCAGACGACGAGAGTGGAAACACTGCATAAGTTTTTTTGATGGGATATTTGGGCGGATATTTGTGTTAATGTTTTTACACGTTTGAGCACGTGAAAACCAAACAACTTTTGTATTTATCTTTAATAATATATTAAACGTTGATAGAAAAATAAAAATTCAATAGAAATTATTGAAAATCAGGGGCAAAACTGCTGAATTGCGTGGGGCCTGTATAACAGAACGCGACAAGTAGTTGTAGGACAAGTGAATTTCGACAACTTGTCAAAGATTGTGTAACACAAAACGACAAGTCCGAGAGCACTGCGACAAGTCTGTGGTCACAAGGCAAAACCGCTTAAGTCTGTTTTACTCATTCTTCAGGAGAGCAGTTTAACGTTTTTTTTACTCCATTGACTCTAGTGACCTAAGCAGTTTTTTTTTTTAAATTGTGGCCACGTTTTTAAAGATATAAAGCTGAAAAAAATTTACAAAATAGATTTGGATACTAATGACAAAAAAATCTCAATTTCGTCTTAAGTCGACTTAAGCGGTTATGGCTTGTGGCCACTGAAGTGTCAAGACACTCTTGTCGAACTGGGGTTCAATGAGGACAAGTAATCTGAATATTGTCAAAAACTGACATGTGCTTTTTTAATTAAATACCTAAGAAAACAAATAGTGAAATACAATAGTATATAGTTAAAAATGTACTTTTTTGATTCCGACTTTGATAGTGATAGAGTGAGAACAGTGAACCTCATCACAGGTTGAAAGTTTTTAGGGCAAGAATTAATTTTGTTCTCAGTGATCATCTGTATATTGAAAAATTTCGCATATCAAAATCAACTGCACACAATCTTGCTGCAAGACTAAGAAGAAAAATACAGCGCACTACAAATAAAAGTCTGCCGTCTTTTGTCTTCCGTGATTTTTTGCCATCTTTACATATAAAACACTTGTCGAAGAATGCCGACAAGTCAAGGGAATTTAACTCTTTTGACAAGTGCAACGGATTAGGTTCTGTTACAGAATTAATTTGTACTTGTCGGACAAGCATAAGTGGAATTATTATGAATTTAGACTTGTCGACTTGTCGCGTTGTGTTACAGGCCCCAGATCGTCAATGGTAACAAAGTTTAATTATGAAAAAAGAGACATTCCAAACGAGTTTAATGTGTCGCGTCAAACTGTATGAACTGCCTTATGACATAGAAAACTAAACGAGATCAAATGCTAAACGCAAAACAACGCCCACTGAAGACCGAGTCCTTCTACGGGATTTTAAAACAAATATTTGTGTAAAGACCCAATCTGTTGCAGATAAATGGAATTTGACGGTCAAGAATCCAATCCGACGACGTTTAAAGGAAGAAGATTTTAAGACAATTACAGCTAAGGACGTGCCGTATAGGTCAAATGCAAACAAGCTAAAAAGACTGGCCTTCCCAAAGAAAGATCTGCACAAGCCAAAAGAGTTCAGGAGCGTTCTATGGACAAGTGAGTATTACTTATCAAAAAACAAATTTTTGCAAGATTGCCAAAGGCCCGTTTTTCAAATAGTGTCTTTCATGTTGGGTGACTTGGTTCCTATCAGCGGCTCAATGAACCAAAGTCAATATATGTTAGTATCCTAAGCGAAAATGTCTTTCCTTCCGGAGATAAGCCTATTGGGGAATCATTTATCCTGCAACAGGATACTATCCCATACCATAAAGCTCTGATGATAACTAACTTTTTGAATGTTGTTTGTGTTACCACCTTGGACTTGCCATAACACTCAAGGCTTGAGACAGGTTAAAAAAAACTTCTGGGGCAATACAACCGGAAAAGATTCCAAGCTTGCATCGGTATGAGTAAAAATAACCTCCGTATCTTAACGGGGCGTTGTAGACTCAAGGAACACCTCAGGAAACTGGGTATATCTGAAGAAGATCTCTGCAGATTCAGCGATGCGTCCAGTGAAATCCCAGAACATGTATGGCACTGACTCACAAAAGACTGAAATACTTGGGCAAGTACCAACTATCTGATGAGGAAATACTGTCACAGGAGCCAGCTCTCATCCTAAGATTCGTAAAGGAAACTGGGACTAGAGAGAGTGCTATAGGACGGATTTCTTCCGCACGAGAGTACAAGAACCTCTAAAATGATTCCGAAAGGAATCATAATATGATTGGAACTCTTATGAGGTGAGGGCATGTTCCTCACTGAGGCGTAAGCAGGGGGTACAATAGACCAAAAGGTCGCAGTACAACAACCCCTCTCACATAATAAAAAAACACTTTGGACTGGCCACCTCAAAGTCCATATTTAAATATTATAGAAAACGTCCGGTCTCTTTTGAAACGCAAAAGAACGGTTTTGTTAAATAAAACCAGAGAGGAGACATCTCCAGAGATTCTTCAAAATTTAGTGGATTCACTAAGCATTCAAAAAATTATTGAAGCGAAGGGAGGCTATACATTTCACTAAATTCTTCTCATAAGTTTAAACTTTACTTTTGTTAAGTTAAAATTAATTTTTTTTACTGCTATATACTTGTCAACATACTTATGGAGTTACTAATTAATTTATATATTTTTAAGTTTCTATGAAAAAATATTTGATTGTTTTTATTTTTAAGTTTGTATTAGTTGTATATAAAAAGGGAAAACATAAACAGGAATTCTTTATAAGGCCATTCAAAAGTTAAACTCAAAAATGCACGATTTTTATTGCGTCAAAATACTTATGCCAACCAGAGCCTTGAACGAAATCACACAATTATTTTTCACTCATTAAGGAAACCATTTATTGCATTGAAAAACGTAACGAATCGCCATCATTGTATAGGGAGCAGCAACATAATTTTTTTTTTGTCGAAACACATTTAAACCGATTTTATAAATCGCAGCAAAATTGAACCGCTTACTGCCTCAATGTTCTCAGGTATTCCAATGGACCGAAGGATTACATATACTGCTCCATATTCCAACTGAATAATGGAAACAAAACTTTAAAATTACACCTGTGGAATGAGACTATATTCCCGCTCCGCTACGGCCCTTACAGACTAAATGACGGGCATATCACAAAGGGAAGTTATATTGCTGCACTCTGTAAAAGGGGCTAATCGTTTTTTTTTTGTCGAACCGATTGCGGCGTCATTTCGAAACCGATTTTTTTTCGAAATATTGACCAAAGATAAATTTCCATAGGTGAATTCTCTCATTCACGATAAATTTCTAAAAGTTGTCAAACTATCACAATTTCGCCAAACATTTCACATTTTGATAACTTGCTGACATAAGCATAAGTGATTTAAGCGCCCCTTGAAAGTCGACAAAAAAAGTCAAGTCGTGCCCTCTGAAAATTTTCGGAAAGGTCCCAAAGAGGTGTTTCTGGCTTTCCAAAAGGGTCCCGTAACCCATATATATATGTTTTTAATTCATTTAAAAAAAAAACAAAAACATTATTTGAAATACTTATCTTCCAGACTAAGCTTAGAACCAAAACTTTCAATTCCCAACCTTCTAAAATATCAACAACAGATATCATCGATTGGCACGTCTTTATTTTGAGCCTTTTAGTAAGCTTACGATAAAATTAAAAAAAAAATAAATGGGCCAATCGGTAAAATTTGAATAACAAATTGGTGTACATTTTGAGATTTAAAAAAGGCGAGACCCTAAAGTCCCAGTGCTAAAGTAAGGTTCATTCGGAACCTAGGGAGTTACAAAGGTAACCCTGCGAGTAGGTAGCTTTCAGCTGCCCACGCAGCACTCTCACCTCTCTCATGGAGCTTTATCAATGAAGATTTGCATCGGGTGACTTGGTCGTCATAAGGTAGGTGTACATAGATACGTAGCAGTAAGCACCAGAAATGTAATAATTCTGTTTTTTGACCCTCCGGAACGGCAAATGATCTTCGCGGTCACAGAACGTTTCCCACAGGGGTTCCCAATAGAGAGACCAAGTGTAAGGTATACCTCATAACATCTGCAGAAAGGCCTAAAGCGGTATTTTAAAATTAACTCGATTTAACCAAACCTCAACGCTTGAACGCAACGATTTTCAGCAACTCCCTTTATAGGACTTATGCCTAATATTTTATTTTTAAATTCTGTGCAGCCTCTGTCAGTGTCCGCAGGCAGAGCCAAAATATCGAAAAGACCAAAATGACTCAATTAACCTTCTTGTTAGACGTTCCTTTCAATACATGAAGTCAGACAAAAAACAAAGAACCATGGAAACAATATAACTCTTGGTGAAGTTTTTGCAGATGAAGTGGCAAGAAATTGATGCATTTTGATCTTGAGGTTTAGAGATAACCAGGCAAACTTATACAAAAATCTAAAAAATCGTCTCTTCTATATTTTGAACATGAACTGGACAAATGAGCTTAGAGCAGTGCCCCTTAACTGATTTCCTTGTTTACATATGACACAACATATGTACATTTGGACTCCTCAGCTCTTCGGAACCTGTACCAAATTGAAGGTCCCTTTCCAATCGAGTTAAACATAATAAGTCACCCATAAAAATTCTCAGAAAAAATCGACTTAGCTTAGGTCTCTTTATAGATCTGTTGCCCGGAAGACGCCACACAATGGTGTCCCGTTTCAGCATACTAAGTGCCCTTTTTTATCATGATCCCATGAACATTATTCAAAAGTTCGTTAATATCCCTTCAGAAGATACTAGCACCATACTACAACTTAATCCATATATAACCTCCGCCTAGGTTTCGCCTATAACTCACCGAGACCACCTTGTGCACTTCTTCTGCCGGGGCGCGCTGCTTCTTAGTCACGTACTTCTCCGAGTACAGCTTCACTCGTTAGTTTTCCACCTCCCCGCCCTTCGACATTAAAAATTACGAGGAAATTGAAAACAAACAATTATTGCATTTCGGAGTTATCCTCCAGAATGAGCATTGCTCTCAACTTGAGCATCACATATACGCAACGCAGGCGAAGAAACTCAAGCAACACGTTTCGTTGGGCGACACGTTCTACTCTGCTTGGCCGTACACACACACTCGAAAGGGGAGATGTGGCTGTTCCTTCTCCTTGCGCTTAAAGTTCGGTATCGAAATCCTAGCAATCTGGAATCCAGGGAACGTGCGAGTCAACTTGAAAACTTCTTAACAAAGTCACGTCCCAGAAGTGTCGACAACTTGGAGGATTTTTATTTTACTTTCTCGTGCGGAGGAAGCTGCGAACAAAAAAAAATCCCTCTTCGGCGCCTCATCGATCCACATGATGTATTGCCACGAAGGTGACCTATACACTGCGCATTGAAGAGAAGGTCCTTATCCTTGAGGGACCGACTATAGGAATAGGAACTCCGTTCTATAGCCCCGCTTGCTTAATTGTATCTCTTTGTTTCGACGCGCTAACATGGCACAGAGGGCGGGGGGTGCAAAAGAAAGATTGGAAGCGATGAGCAACTATAAAAGTTTTCTTAATGAGAAATCCACCTCCTTCCGCTGCCGCTTGGTTACTTTATGGCTTTAACTCAATAGATTATCCTGACATCCCGCGGGGGGTGTGCATAGCTACTGTTTCTTCGTTTCGTCTAGGAGTAAATGGGTGCGTTTGGAATTTACAACAGTTTAGTAATCAAAAGTTAGCCAAGTTGGTATAAATTCTTGTTTTGTTGCTGCTACAACTCTATACGCACCCAGAGGGAGGCAGTTTGGTCTATAGATGATTGTCAGCTCCGAAAGAAACCGGTCGGTGGCGGCCAGAGTCTGAAGAATGTTTCGGCAAATTCATTATCAGGATTCTTAGTCTGGTTCTTTGGCGTAAAGTTTGATATGGTATATGGAGGCGGAGATAATTCGGTGGTGCGGAAGACAGAACGCCAAAAAGTATATTTAATTAGTTTGAGATGTTTTTTTTTCTTTTTAAGAAATAAAATTAATATATTTACTAAACAATTACGGTGGATGGGTACAGCTCTTGGAAGCTTTGAAGTAAGTTAAATCAGTACCAATTTAAAAATAAAACTTAAATTTTGCTAAACAATTCCGTTCAGGGCTCTAAGCCTAGCTTCTCGTATCTGTTTTTTATACCCTCAACAGGCAGGTATATTCCCTTTTTTCATTACATTTCTAACGCCAAGAAGGAGTCACCGGAAACCTCATAAAGCATATATATTCTGAATCAGGATCACATTCTGAATCGATTTAGCCATGTCTGTCTGTCTGTCTGTCTGTTGAAAGCACGATACCGCCCAAACGAATAGACTTAGGCGAATGAAATTTGGTGAACGGACTTATTATTATTGACGTCACGTTGGTATTAAAAATGGGCTATGTCGGTCTAAATAAATAAGGTTCCGAGTGCGCACTTGTTTGCGAATAATTACTCGTAAGGGATATTTTCCTAGAGAAGTTATGGAAAAAAATCGGGATGTCTTTTGATTTGTAAATTGGTTTAGAGCGGTCATTTTTATTCAGTTGCGAAATATTTTAGCTATTTTCTTTTAGCACACAGTTGGTAGATGCAGTAATTTATATTTTTTCTTAAAACCCGAAATTTTGGTCCTCCGAGCAGTATATAAAAAATATTTCTAAGAGCTGATTGATGTTGATGTTTGCTTTTCATTTATAGGCGTGTGTCACGGATTTTCTGGCAAATTAAAGAATTTACTGTCGGATTAAACAGCAACTGGGAAAAGTAGGCAATTTTTAGCAGCCAAAGGCTTCAACCATAACATGCAGTGCAGTTTCATTACTATTTTTGCCGTGTCTGTCATATGTATAACACTAACACTATACCTACTCTGAATAAAGGCAGTATTGGGCTAGACGTCTAACGTAACACACGTGTTTTACTAGGCTTTGCATTACATGGTGCCGAAACCAAAAACATAAAAATAAATTAGCTAAATCGTAACAGTGATAGGTACATAAAAAAAAGAAGAAAGAAAAAAAAAAAAAAAAAAGCAACACAACTAAATAAAAAATCATACATAATAAAAAGCCAACTAACGGCTGAGTCGAGCGTTTCTTAAGAAATCAACTAAAGTAAATAAGAAATCATACATAATAAAAAACCAACTAACGGCTGAGTCAAGCGTTGCTTAAGAAATCATATACAAAGTGAAGCGACAACAAAGTAGTGCAAAAGCATACAGCAAAAGTGTGTATGTTCTCATGCAGTTTATAGCAGTGAGAGAGAAAGCATCAGCAGAAACAGTTTCGTGCAAAAGTATTTTTCTTACACAGACAAGTATCAAAGCAAATCAGTTTATAATTTTACACAGAAAAAAAAGAAAAGAATAATAATAATTCTGATTCAACCTCCGAAGAGTCGATCTGGGTTAATTTGAATTGATTCCGGAATAAAAGTAATAATACAAATCGAATCTGTGTAAAATTGTGAGAAATAAAGTTTCAGTGTTCCAATTAAAATAGTTCGAAAATGTCCTTAAAACCACCAAAACCACTAATCGTAAACAACGACATAGACATGGCTCAAGAGTGGAGTGAGTGGTTGGAAGAATACCAAAACTTTTTCGTTGCAACAAAAATTGGAGCAGAAGAAGCAACCATTCAAGTTGCAAATTTCAAGACTGTTATTGGTCGGGATGCTATTAAAGTTATTAACAATCTCGGTTTATCAGAGGCTGAAAAAAATAATTTGCAAACTATAAAAACGAAACTAACAGAGCACTTTGCCCCCGGAAGGAATAAAACATATGAGAGATGTCAATTTCATCGCATACGACAGCAACCTAATGAATCATTCGAAGACTTTCTGCAAAAGTTGCGATCGCAAGTGCAAAAGTGTGGTTATGGGTCAAACGCAGATGAGTTTGTTATGGATCAAATTGTTCTAGCAATAAATTCAGAGGCAACGCGCCAAAAGTTATGGGTCGAAGATGAGCTCACTTTGGAAAAAACAAAAAAAATCTGCAGAGCAGCAGAAAGGGCCAACAAGCAAATCTCTGATCTAAACAGTGATCCAAATACGTCATCCAGTGCAATCGTTAACGTAATTGGAAATGACAAAGTATTCGACTGCGCACGCTGTGGCAGCAAGCATGGCTACAGAAGCTGTCCAGCTTACAACAAAAAATGTAATTCATGCGGAAATAAAGGGCATTTCAAATCAATGTGCCGTCAAAGCCAGAAAAAAGAGAATGCAAAAGAAAAACAGCATAAAAACAAAAAACATAAAAAGTCCAAAAAGGTGTATGCGGTATCCGCATCAAGCAGTGACAGCGATACAAACAGCGACGGGTCTAGTGATGATTATCAATTTGTGGGCTTAATACAAACCAAACGGGTCAATGCGATTGAAAATAACAAATGGGAAGCCACCCTTAGGATTGGTTCCCATAAACTCAATTTAAAGCTAGACACTGGTGCCGAATGTAACGTTTTATCTGAAAAAACTGCAGCAACACTAAAAGCGAAAATTGAGAAATCATCAACCAAACGACTTATTGCTTATAACAACGAAAGCATAGAGGTCATTGGCGAGACTCGATTGTGGTGCAAAGCTAAACATTCCAAGAGTCTAGTGAATTTCAAAATTGTTCGGGGTGATCTTCAACCAATACTAGGGCGGAATCAAAGCGAACAAATGGGGTTCATTGCACGTATTAACAATATCCATAAGGAAACAGAAAGTTTAGGCTGCTGCAAGACATTTGAATACGATATCGATTTCATCGATAATGCAAAGTTTAAAATAATTCCGGCAAGAAAAGTACCACACGCATTACGCGAAAAGATTAAACGGGAATTGGATAAAATGGTTAAGCTGAAAGTGATAGAGCCAATATCCGAGCCAACGCCAGCAGTGAGTCCAATGGTCACGGTGGAAAAAGCAGGAAAAATTCGTATATGCATGGACCCCACCGAGCTGAACAAAAATATAAAACGACGACAGTTTCCGATGAAAACAGTGGAGGAAATCGCTGCAAAAGTCAATAAAGCACAATACTTTACCAAATTGGACTGCCAAAAAGGTTTTTGGCAGCTTAAAGTGACGGAGAGGACATCCAAATATCTAACAATGGGAACACCATGGGGACGCTACTGTTACCGTCGCCTACCATTCGGAATATGTTCAGCGCCAGAAATATTTTCGGAAGTTATGAGTAAAACCCTGGACGGAATAGACAACTGTGAAGTGGCGATGGATGACATTTTTATTTACGGTAACTCCGTACAGGAACTAAACAAAATTACACAAAGAGTGATAGGTCGTCTCACTGAAGCTGGTTTCACATTAAATAAAGAGAAATGCGAGTATAATAAACAACGTATAAAATTTTTGGGACACATATTTACAAATACAGGCTATGAGGCAGACAACGAAAAAATTAAAGCGATCGAAGCGCTAAAAACACCAACGTGCGTAAAAGAACTGCAAAGATTGCTGGGAATGGTCAACTACCTAGGGAAATTCATCAAGAATTTGTCCGAAATAACCGAGCCATTACGCCAATTGCTACACAAAGATACAGCTTGGTCCTGGAATCTTGAACAAGAAAACGCATTCACAAAGATCAAGAAAACATTAACAACCACACCAGTGCTTAGGTACTACGATGTAAATAAGCCAGTAAAGTTGTCAGTTGATGCGTCGAGTAAATCTATGGGAGCTTGTCTAATGCAAGAGGATCAACCAGTTGCATACGCTACAAAAGCGTTCACATCAGCACAGCAGAATCAACCCCAAATTGTCAAAGAAGCTTTGGCAATACGATTTGCGTGTACCAAGTTTCATGAATACATATACGGAAAGAAAATAAGTGTCGAGTCGGATCACAAACCGCTGGAAACCATATTCAAAAATCCTCTTCATAATGCGCCACTCAGACTGCAACGGATTCTTTGGGATGTGCTGCAATACGCTCCAGATGTTTGCTACGTTAAAGGAACAAAATTACCAATCGCCGACACGCTCAGTCGAGACTGTAAGATAGAAGAAACGGATGCCGAGGAGGAATATTCAGTGAATCTAGTACTGTCAATCACTGATGAGCTAAAAGATCGGTTTATCTCGGCGACAGCAAACGATTTTGAGCTGAGATTACTGAAAAAGGTGGTGCTGCGGGGTTGGCCAGATGATGACAGAAAATTGCCGAAAGCTATCCAAAAATATGCGTCGTTCAAGCAAGATATAACGTTCGAGCAAGGTATGTTATTTAAATCAAATAAAATCATAGTTCCCGAAAGCGAAATCGAAAATGTGGTAAAGCAATGCCATACTGGCCATGTAGGAATAATAAAGTCGATATCACGAGCACGACGCTCAATGTATTGGCACGGTCAGACAAACGACGTCAAACATTTTGTGGAAAGATGTAGAGTGTGCCAGCAAACACATAAAGCAAATACACGCGAGCCAACAGTGGCGAAACCGATGCCGGACTATCCATTTCAGGTAGTATCATCTGATATTTTTACATTTCGTGGAAACGAATATCTGTTAATCGCAGACCACTACTCAGGTTTCATTGACTTCCGGAAATTAGGAGCATCAACAACCAACGAAGTGACACTCTACTTCCGTCAATGGTTCTCGGTACATGGCATACCAGAAGTCTTAGAAACAGACGGCGGCTCTCAATACACGGCATATAAGTTCACCGAATTTTCGAAAGAATGGGGCTTTAAACATCAAATATCATCTCCATACTACGCACGGTCAAACGGATTTGCGGAACGAAATGTGCAAACAGCGAAGGTTCTATTGAAGCGTTGTTGGTTAGATGGTACTGATCCATATAAGGCGCTTTTGATGCTACGAAATACAGAACGCAACGAAACATTGGGATCCCCTTGCCAAAGATTGTTTAGTCGGTCAACTAGGACAATAGTTCCAATTGATCAAGAACAGTTAAAACCGAAAATAGTAAATGGCGTACCGACAGAATTATTGAAATTGCGCGAAAAACAAAAAATCTATTCGGATAGAACGTCTATTTCAAGAACTCAACCTGTAATTGGCGACAATGTGATGGTAAAAACGGGTCACCGCGAGTGGAAGTCAGCAAAAGTTATCGAAAAAATCGAATACCCCCGTTCGGTAATCATACAAACGGAAAATGGCAAGAAATATAGAAGGAATACGATCCATTTAAAGAAAACTAAGTTGGCCCCAGACTCAGCACCTATTGAAGAGGAAGCTTCACTTCATCCGAGTGTAGTGTCTTCACCGGTTCCCAACGAAACATTCACCTCAAACGAAGAAACAACGGACACTCCAGCAAGGAACAAGCAAGACACATCATCGACAGACCAACCACCACCTTCACCACAAAAGACCCCCCCTCCTATCAGCGCTCACTCACCTACTACCCGTACACGCCTCGGCCGGGCAATCAGAAAACCGACAAAGTTCGACCCTTCAAATTATTAAATTCTTATAATATTTACATTATATTTTTTTTATTTTGAATTCCTATTAAGCGTTAATTACATAACTATTTGAATAATTAATTATATGAATAAATATCTAAAGCAATATTCGATTTATTTCATAAATCATTTTTTTTAATTTTTGTTATTGAAAAAAAGAAAGATGTCATATGTATAACACTAACACTATACCTACTCTGAATAAAGGCAGTATTGGGCTAGACGTCTAACGTAACACACGTGTTTTACTAGGCTTTGCATTACAGTGTCTAAACATAAAACGTTTAGTTAGCAAACTGGAGAGGGGTGTTCAAATTTTGAAAACACTGTTCAAAATAGGGGAATAGTTCCCGCCAAACTTAAAAAAATGAATATTTCATAAGCCACCTAAGAGAATTTTAGAATTTTCAAAAAAATAGATTCGTCAAATATCCTAATTTTACATATTTATTAAAAAAATTGCTTTATTAATAAATAACCAAAACTGAATAAAAAAATTCCGGAGCCAACATGCGAATTACTCGTTACCATTCATTTACTATCTGTTTCTGATATTTCTGATGAGAACTGAGAGAACATGAATGGATTTTTGAACTGTATTTCTTAAATCATAAGTCACCTACGAGAATTGCCTATTTCAAAAAGGAAATTCGTTCGTGCATTTTAATAAATAAATAATCAAAAGAAAATAAAAAAAAAAAATTCCGAGCTCTTCAGAGCCAATAGGCAAATTACTCGTTACTCGTTACTTTTCAATTCCATTCTGTTTCTGATGAGAACTGAGAACGTTAATAGATCTTATGGGATTGCGATGGAAATAAACTGAATGTGACTTAAATTTGTATGAATCAACAATATTTTTTACACAAGCAACAAATCTGCCCAAATATTGAGCAAAATGATTCAGAGACTAGAAAATTCCACCAATGATATGTACAAGCATTTTGAGCGAATTCGGTACAGTTTTAAACAAAACGAAAAAATTGTCAACCAAAAAAAAATGTGGAAGGCCATTTTACCAATAAATCTATTCGTTATTTGACCTCACTTATTTCCTTTGCTTACAAAATAAAATTTAAGATATAATAAAATGTTGGTTTATGTAAGCAAGAAGTGTAGAAAAATTGCACTTTTTCCAAGAGCTTACAGAGAAAGCTGAAAGGAATTCGTCGAAAACTCCTTACAACTAGAAACAGTGTCACCGCTAAAAGAAAAATTATCAGCTAAAAATATTAGTTTTTGCGTCGCAAAAATCAGCTTGAACTCGCTAAAATATCAAGCTGAAAGTATAAGTTCAAAAAACACATACAAAATATTTAAAAGTAAATAATTATTGAATAAAATAAATAAAAAAACGAAGCAAGTAAAAAAAAACTTTTTTGAGAATGTACATGTCATGAAAATGTATATGACATGAAAAACTCCTTCGCGGCGTCGTTATTGGCATGTGCGTGCAACCAATCATACGCAGTGGTAAACAGGTACGGAGCTGCCACTTTTTTGAACATGGTTTGTATTACCAGGGTTTTGGTAGTAAAAATTGCTAGAATTCACTAGATTTTATTCTAGCGACAACATTTTATTAAAAATGGTCGGAAGTCTTCAAAATCCACTGAATCTAGCGACAAAATCGGGAACACTGACTAGAAGAAAAACTGCTCGTTATTTTAGTTGTCTACATTCATTTTCGACGGGAAGGGGCGAGTAACAGATTTTGTTTGCTGCTGGTTTCATTTCAAACTCAGTCTCTTGATGGAAAGTGATTGGAAGAACAGCAATAATTATGAGACATAATAAATTCTCTATGGGATTCTGTAATAAATTTTTATGAGAAACGTACGATTTTAGTAATTGTTAGCTTATAAGAATCTCAAAAAATAACCAAACAAAGTATGCGTGGTCTGGTGATACACTGCATTTTAGAGAGGAGCTAATAACGAAATGAAATAAATACAGATCTTTCTACTAATATTAGGCAAAAAGTTGGCAACATTTTTATCAATTTTTAAAAAGTCCTTAGCCATTTATGCCCGATTCCCTTGGTATTCGTCACAATTCCGCTCAATTCCGCTATCCTAATTCCTAAAACCATCTGCGATTATTCTGCAACCCAGTTTAGAAGTTTGTTTTGTCGAACTGATTGCGGTTCTATTTTAAAACCGATTTTATCAAATAGTAACCAAATGTAAAGTGGATTTCCGTAGGTAAATTAAATGCGTTTTGCCACAAACGATAATAATTAACACAGCACAGAGTTGTTGATGTAGGTATGTACCTAATAGAAACTTACACAATTTACCAAATGAAACAAGGAAAAGTACTCGACGTCAATGGCCTTACTGGTTAGGTAACTTACTGCTGAAGAATTCAATCAAAATGATTAGAAGGCATTTAGGGAGCTATAGTTTCATACTCCATAGTCGAAAATTGTTGCGCCCCACCTCCAAAAATCGACTACAATCATGAGTACAACGGAAGAAAAATGTAGTACCACTTTGATTAGGTCAACGCGATGCGATGTTGGACGGATACATCATAGTCTCACTTCCGTAAGAGTGGTATAGAGAGGTATGATGATGATGGTCATGCATCATCATTGAAGGACGTCCTCGACCAGCTCACAGTATGCGTATAATTCAGGGCTCTCCACCAGGCATAAGTTGACTCTCTGCACGGCTGTGTAAATCCACTTCAAAAATAATAAAAACAAATCCCCTAACTGTATCAAAAGCCGCTCAATGAAGGCCATTCATCTCGCAAGTGCCCTTCACTGCCAATGTTATAGTACCCAATTAAGTCATGATGTTTGCCAGACGAGCTATACAATTTTACGACCACATGCGTGGAGGATACTCTACAATTACTGTTACAACCAGAATATCCTGAAATATTATGTTGCAACTTACAAATAAAAAAATCGACAAAAATCCTGCGGAAAACAAAATATGAGGACTGATGAGTGCTCAAAAGCAATCTGGTGGATTAGATGGACACATATCCCCATGTCCAGTTTAATTGGATGCTACACACACATTTAATTAGGGTCCACTTTGTGTACACAATTAATAACAATTACGCTCAATTTGGCCAATTAAAATGCAGCGCACGGCTAACCCAACACAGTTGTAGATTGGTAGTCCTTCGAAGAGTCCTCCGTGTTATTTATCATTGTTTTTAATACTGATAGGTGCCTTGTGTAGTATCATATTCAAATTGCCCCAACCAAGCATCCAACGCATTGAAAGTCACTCACTGGTCCGTGAACTACCCCGCCCGAGGCGCAACGATGTGTCTCAAGCTTTCCTAAATATTTGCATAGCAATTTGAGCCACCAATAAACATGAAATCTGCACAGTTTGACAGGAATCAATTTCCCTACCTGACCAACAAAGACAAATTACCGCTAATTACAGGGCATTAATTTAATTTCAAACGATTTCGTGGGTCCGCCCGTGTTCGAGATGAAATTACTGCGTAGCCGGAGGACGTGTATGCATTTTGCCAAAGCGAATGGTCAATAATTTGTTTCCACCCATTGTGCCACACAATTGATCCGGCATCAATCAAGATCAATTAGACGGGTGGCGGCGGCTAAGGCGGGACTCCTCTGAAGCCCCCTTTCCATCAATCACCGGTGAAGTGGTTAATCTCTGCGAGAAACGATAAGCATCTAGTATCGGCTGCGGATTAATTCGGACACAACACACATTCTAAAATTTTCCTCAGCGCGGCGGCCTGGTGAGTGTCATTTGTTATCTAAACGACCATACATCAATTTTGAAGATCACTCGAGTGGAAGGCTCTTCGTTTGAAATGGAGTAGACGCAATGACTCGGCGGAGCCTGGTATATGGGGCTCGACGTTGACAGGTGAAGGAGCTTTTCTTGTGATCAAAGTCGCATGATCGATCGGACAGAAGCTTGCTGGATGCGAAGAGTTATCGATCGTCAACTGGTTGTCCACTGTTGTAAATTCAAATTTTGTGTCGCGATCCAATTGCGTTCGAATGAAGTTGTTGCCGATGCGCGCTGGAAGTTGTTCATAAATCTAGGCGTCGTTGTATGTTCGGCGGGACACCATAATTAAGTGATGCGACATGGGTGACAGTCAAAGTGGCTGGTCGACATGGAGGGTACATCCCAAATTAGGTTTGCTAGTTAGCGCAGCTGAATATGGGAACAAGTAGTGTAGTCCGCCGGCTATGGTGATTTGTAGCTTCGTTGAGATTAAGAAGCAATTTTTCATCGGTTGGCACAGGAGGAGCCTGCAGGGGATTTCCATTAGTAGACTCGGATGTTATTCAAATTGCTGGGTCAATAAGTAAGGTGAATATGCAGACGGACCGAGTGGGAAACCGGAAACGATGGAACTAATTTTAATGATGGAAAGCAGCAGCTGCAGCGGGCTTGGAAACGAAAAGAAAGCGACGCAAATGACGGGAAACGAACTATAACTAGCAAGGAGTGTGTAAGAGGTATACATTTCATGTGGGTCAACCATGAAAGGGGGGTTTGCGAGACTTGGCAGCACATTTCACGTGAGCCTTGTTTGTAAAAATAGTGTCGTAAGCGATTTAAATGGACTTGTTACAGCGATTTTTAAAAAGATTAGACCCTTGCAGGACTAGCATAACACCCGAATCGAATCAGGTGGGTACCGGCTAGTAAAAGTTGGAAGAAAAAACGCCTTTAACTTGACTCTAAGCCTCACAACTTTAGGTATCGATATCGGATAAAGGCGTCCCTACATCCTAATGGATGCTTTGAAATATCTATAGCACATAAACCAAGGGAGAATAGTGGCGTAAGCACTGTAAGTAATTTTAGAAGTTCAAACAAATTCCAAAATAGTCTCACCGCCGGCTTTCGAGCCTTCCAAGCAAGTTCAACATCACAGAATGAGTGAACCCCAAATTGGATAGACTGCTTTCGGCTGAGAACAAAATCTTACGGGAATACGGTACATGTCAAGAAGATTGACAGGTCAACCTTACCTTTGAAATGGGTTAGAGGATGTCACAATCGACCGGAAAGGTAAAGAGGGTGTTCAATGGCTCTTTTGTGTCAGTAAAATGTTCCGGAAATGCGACATTTGGCAAACTGCTACTTTTCTGAATGATATGGTCCTGATTTCTAAGATCCACCGCGAAGTTCATTCCATTAGATTCGAACCCTCTTGGAGGCCTACAATTAGATGTTGGAACACATCCGAAATTTGACCTTTACTTGGATTGTTCCGGATGATTAATAAATGGCAGAAGATCAATAAGTAGTTAAGTAGGATCCCACAGCTGTAACCCTTGTAGCCGATAGGTAAAAAAAAAAAAAAAAACATTAAAAATGGATGATGATGCTATATATTTTAAGGCACACCCAAGGGCACCCCAAATATTTTACTCAAAGATGGCCGGACCATATTTCATAGGATAACGATGCTGGATGCTTGAGGGGAAAAACCGCACATTCGTTGAAGCCTATACGTCTGGTTGAACATATGTATCTCTCTAAGACTGTACTCGTTGTCGCTGAGGCTAAAGAAGCTTTGTTTGGTGATAAGTTTACATTTAGATAAGTTGAAGCAATACTGATACTAGAGAAAATTTCTAATAGCGCGACAAAGAAGAACTATTCATAAGAAGAGCTCGATGTTAAAAATGGCTTAACCATACAAACTTGGCATGCTTGTGAAAATCCACGACCAGAACGGATATAATAATACAATAAATTATAAATAAATTACTCATTAATAATTTAACCAAAATTAAGATGATGTTTCAAACTTATGGCGTAAATAGGGGTGGCAAACCTCAGGCTGCCTACGGAATGCTTTGTTCGACAGAGTCAGTGGCGTACGAAAAAGCTCAGAGAGCAGCTACATTTTCTTGATGGATTCCATTGGCAAACATTTTATCAAAGCCACCCTCAAAAAAAGAAAAAAATTATGCGGCGTTTGCCTTCGGCGACATAATTTGCAAAAATTTGCTAAAATGTCCACATGTGACGTTTTTATTTTTGGGACGAATTGAACTGACGGAGTAGTCGCCATAACCAAAAATAGCTGACCAAAATATGCAAATTTTCGCATTTCCAGTGGTCAGCTCAATTGATCCAAAATATAAATGAAATAGGGCCTCCCAAAGAAGACATTGCCTAATTTTGGGTTAAAATTTCGATTTTTGGGGCCAAATCGAAAATGAATTAAGACTCCAACGAATTATTTTCGGCGACCAAAATTTATTTTTAAAAAATAACACATGCCATGAAAAAATTTTGTAACAGAATAGCTGACATTTTTTCAGCGCTGATGGTTTTTAACATGAGCGATATATTTTAATAGAAAGCTTTGAAGTTTAACATTAATGGAAGCGAGTACTAGAAAAACTGGAATAACCGAACGTTGAAAACCATTAAACAACAAAGTTAATTTAAAAAAACCAAAACACCCGACTGACCGTAAAAAAAAATAATTAAAGTGATATGAACAAGCAGTGGACCCAGAGTGAGAGCAAAAGCGCCAATTTTATCACTTTTTCAGTGAAAAAAGAGAAATCGAGGGGAAAACTTAAAAAAGGGGAAACATCAAAAATTCTTTTGAAACTTAAATTGCTAAGAAGTTAAATTTCAACGCATTTCCATTACAAATAAGTTTCAAAGTTTACTCAGAATAAAATGTTCACACAAAATCTGAAAAAATAAATAAAAAAATATGAAATGTTCACTCTTTCACTTTAAGGTTTTTATTTTGTGTTAGGTTTTTATAGAATTAGCTAACATATTGTCATCGTTTTATATTTTCTGTTTTAAGTTTTATAGTTTAGTTTAGTTTTAAGTTTTCGAAGTCGTATTTTGAATTAAGAAAAATTTAACTTTCACTCAAATTATCAATTAATAACGACCAACGAACGTATCGGGATGATGACACGTTGGCAACGCTGTTTTTAAAGTTTGCCGAATTCAGGCAGTTTCTGTCATTATTCAGTAATGGCGAATTCGTTGCCCTTGGCCAATAACCATCGATCAGTTGTTCTGGTCAATTTTGAGGTATATTTAAATTTTAGGTAGAGTACTAAATTTAATAGGTACTTAAATTTCAATTCAATCCCTTTAGTGATTCGTAGTGTTTGTAGAATAATCCCGACCAATGTAAGTTTTTTTTCGAATTTCTTGTACATTTTATCTAAGTTTGTGTCATGTTCAGAAATTGAATTGCCACTTAAATCGTTCGTCTACGTCGATTCTAAATGGGAAGAAGTATTCGATAGTTATAGTTGGTCAGCCGGATAAATATCGAATCGCTGGCGAGTTGCTATGAAGCAACACATAGTACGTTTATTTATATGTTATAGCTTGTTAATATAGGCAGTTATAAAACGACCGAAAACAGTACCCTCCCTCGGGCTAAAAAAATACGTTTCTATTGTGAATGGCATGTATGTGTTTGGCAGCGTTTTAGGAGTGTAGATAGAGCACTTTTTATAAATCTTTAAATAGAGTGTTCGATATGCTAAATAATAATATTTCAATTAAAATAAATGAATTCATGACTAAATGCAGACACTCCATAGGACCGCTATTGTGAATAGATCAGAACGTAATTTATTACACAGTTCAGTGTATTCAATATCTTGACATTTCTCTACTAAAAATTTGACAATTGGCACTTTTTAGATTGTGGATGTTCAAGTATCTAATTTAGGAAGTCTGACAGCTGTATGACAGCTCGGTTTTGACTGGCTGAAATCGGTCATATGAGCAGCTGTTTCATTTGACGTTTATGGAGGGGTAATTGACAGTTCGCATATATGGCTGACGTAGAAAAAAGTGATGTTCCCGACCAATCTGGTTTTTGCGTGCAGGTTTCATCTCATTCAAACCAATTTATTTGTTTAGCTTATGACACTGCTCTTCGGGAATGAATACCATGACACCCCACTCTTCAAAATCCATCGAGCCGTTTAGGCTACAGGGCATCACGTAGAAACGGACAGGATTCGCGCCCTCCCTGTGAATAGTCGAGTAAAAATGCAACCGCCATTCCATTGGGGCCTAATTTCTATTTAAGGAATGTGGTATAAATTTCATTATGAAAATCCCTGTTCCTTGCCCTAATTTCATTTTTACTCTTGGGGCCTTATTTCCTGGGTTCTTAGCCAGCTCATCATTCAATCTATTTCAACTCAACCTAGGTCTGAGCAAGTGCATTTGCAATGACTGAAGTAAGAAGGATGCATTCCTCAACATACAGGCCCTTCGCAATCTAAAAAAATAAAAAGTCGTCGAACAATTGCCAAAATAAGAAGCAAAAGTGCTGCTCGACAATTTTAGGCACGATCAGAAAGGGACTCACCGTAGGCAAACCGCAAACCCGCAACAGGTTATCGTTTCCGGAAATTTAAAAACAATGCAACATTTGTTACATTGCCGCAGTGGGCGGAAGGCGGATGAACCTACAAGCTTATACAAGCCATAAAGTTGTGGACAAGCATCCACCTCACGCACATCTTCCGTCCGGACACAGCGGAAACCCATAGGATAACCGACTCCTCTACTATGAGCGTCTATGTAGATATATACAAAAACGCGAAGCACCCTGTGCTCTGCAGAGAAAAGACCGGGCCTCTATACTTATATAGTCAGAGGTAAACTATATGATTGGAGTTCTGTTATATTACAACGAGCTTTCGCTGCGAACTCAGAGCAGTCGAATGACAAACAAGAGCCGATGTGACAGATTATATAAAGTAACCTGCCAACGAGCCTATTAAAGCCCCCATGATTTCAGCCCAGTGGGGACTTATTGAAAATAAAGGTTATACCTTGAGGCAAAACTTTATCTCAAGCAATTCTTTAAATTTAAAACCCACAACACCTTGCCTACCCTTATCCCATTTTAGGGGCTGACGCCCTTATTTAGAACCTACTTGTAAACCCCCAAGAAACTCGCCTTCCCACTCACAAAGACCATCGATGGTAGGTACATACCTAATTTCATCAAGGCAATTATCCCTTTTTTAGGTTTCTTAGCAATCACGTTTGCATACCCATCCGCAAGGACCCATTTTAAAGGAAATCTACGGATAAATTATTCATCGCAAGCTAAAGAAATGTTTCAAAGCCTCACTTCTTCCAGCAAAAACATGCACACACACACTCTAAACGGTATCTGAAGGACGAAATCTGTCTCGCCACTCACAGTCGACCTCATTACTCAAGACGTTCATCATTTTTATCTCGCACCCTAACACCCGGCCAGCCACCAGACAACCACCGAACCAGTAAATGGAAGCCAAAGAGCTCTCCTTTTGTACAGAATACACACCGGAACACTAACGGACTTAATGATGTCTCCAACAACACGCCGAACGCAAGAGGGTAAGGTGTTGTCGTTGTGTATAGTTTCGCAAAGGACCTGCTCTACCCTCGCATATACCAAGGATAAGATAAGGAAAGAATAAGTAGTCTGCATTATTCTTCGGGTGTATATAGTGTCGCCGACAAAACCCGGCCTCGGCATTATCATTCCCGCCGCAGACTGGCGAAAAGCACATCCGGCTCTCTGTGTGTGGGTGGGTGTGTGCGTTCGTCCTTGCGCAACTCCTTGCCGCCAACAATAAGTGAACACACAAAGATGCTGTAGCTTATCTTGTTTTCGATTTTGCAGGACAAAAGTTTTTAGCTCCTGTGGGTGTGCTGTCGGTGCGGATGTTGGCGAGAAATCCGGACCTTCTTGCGATCGGTTATTTGGAGGGAGAGGAGTTATGTCCCAAAATGAATAGTGAATCTGCATTGAAATGCCATCGATATTCGGGCGGCAATGCTTAATTGGATGACCACCCAGCGACCTGCGATGTAGGTGACAGACGTACACACAATGGTCATTGTGTGGATGAAGGTCTCTCGAATACTGGGAATATTGTCGGCGAGGAACAAAGGCGCACCAAAGTGCGATGTCACCCGACTGCAGTATAATCGCTGTCGTAAAACTCCACTTGCCCGAATCTTTTATTTTGTGTGTGGCTGATTTTGAATGGCAGTTGTTGTTGCGCGTAACCATTGTTGGGGCCGCCGGTTTGTAGGTAGCTGTGTGTCGCTCTCTTGGCCAGTTCCACTTGTGATAGCTGATCATAAAAATATAAACGGCTTAATTAGATTCACAATGACTCAACTGCCGCACACGCAGTCTGACTAATTGAAGGGAAGCGTTGGTTATGGCACCTTCGTACACAGGTGCCGCTGCCATTGCCACCGGCACAGTGCGGCGGCAGTGACAACGTTGCGACACGACAAGGCTTTCAATGGAACTGGAGTTCTCGCCCAGTGGGAATGCGGACTCTGGAATTTCTCAGCTAATTCAATTTTCGAGTCGGAATAGGTTTATAGGGTCACAGCTATTTTTGGTGGCAACATATTTGGGTCATGGCGGTCGCTTGGGAACAAAGGCGAATGGTAACCTTGAGAGAAGAGTCCGCTTGCAGCCCGAATGGTAGTGGAATTCATTTGATCTTCGAACTGCAACTTGGTTGGTGATGAAGAAATATTCTATTCTGTAAGTGATGATGATGGCACTACGGGGCGGCCATCCAAAGAGTTTGGTATTTCACTGAAATGGGCTGCAGTGGTGAGAGATTGTGGGAATTTTCCCGTTTTGGGCAAGTGTTTGGTCTGGAAGTGATTTAAAAGGGATAGAGGGTTACTTTTTCCTGTTAAAAAAAAAGAAGATGAAATTTTACCTGATTTTTTTAATCGGGATGAAATGCTATAGTTAAAAATTGAAAGACATAAATTATTTGTTTATTTGAAACTTACAAAAGGTAGCCTTAAAGAGGTTTAAAATCTATAAAAAAAATGTCGTACATGCGGTGGTAGATCGTTTTTAAAAATAATTTTTAAAAGCGGTACAAGTTCAGTAAGAATACACTAACAAATTAAAAACAATTTTAAAACAAGATGGAGTAAATGTGCTCGCCTTGAATCAAGAAATCAGTCTTTGGCATATTATCTTTTGAAATAATATAAGGGAGAAGATGGACAGGTTAACTCATACTTCAGCTCGGGAATTTCTAAAAAAATATGTCAGTATACTTCCCAAATATATTTTCTGACATAGTCGCGCAGAATGAAAATCAGCATTTAATAAAAAGGAGCTTAATATAAAAATGTTAAGCAAAAATACAGACTCAACAGTCGTCAAATTAGTTTGACTTACAGATTGATTTACAGTCTTCGTACACAATTGAATTTTATATTCCAATGGACCATCAAACAAGGATATAACTGTTATATCACTTCATAATGAAGTCTGTTGTCGAAATCGGTTGAAGCCGGTAACAAGCTTCGGACACAAAAAAACCATAGAGAGAGCCATCTAAAATGCAATCACTGTTCTAACCGAATCGGATTTACGATTTAAAAGGCACGGCTACACGCTGCGACGACTTGGTTAACGCAAAAGTCAGGCAGAACTAAGACCAAACCTGAACATACTGCATAAACATAAAACAAAATCTTAGCTTCAACTAGCTGAGCCGTGCTCACCGTCACAATGCTTAGGCAGAGTTTAACTTCTCAAATTTAAAACAAAACAATCAAACGAAAAATTTTTAAGCTTACCTCCAGTATAACGTACGAAGATGATTTTAAAAAAGAGAGCAAAAAAAAAAGAATACTGATACCGAGCACAAACAGTTTTTTTGGAATCACTGTAGAAAATTTTAAGGCACAATTGAGTGTGACTCCCTCTCAACCTCAATTACATTTCATACCATATCTCTTTCAATCCCATGCGCCACATTCGCTCTACTACTCATCCATTCGTAATATATACTCAGTGTGACCAATTCAATATTTGAAATCATGCTAACTACTTTTTTGTATAAAAAGTGCTAAAAATCGTGCTAAATAATGTTTTTTAAATCAAAACCTGCTAAAAGCCCAAACAATTGACAAAAAAAAGCAGAGTTCAAGAAAAATAAGCTTGCAGTTGGAAGCTGAAGCTAAATTCGTTGAATGGCTGTGTTCAGTGCTTACTGTCAAATGAGAATTGTAATAATGGTTTGTTTACACTAAAGTTCGTCTTCTTTGATTTTATTTTATTATTTTATTTTATAATTTGGCTAAACCAAAATCCTGCTAATTTTTGCTGCTGCATATGATGTCATGCTCTAAAAATGCTGCAATGATTTAAAAAAAGAGGCTACAAATAAATTAATCCTGCTAAATTTAGCCGGAAATATGCTAAACTGGTCACACTGATACTCCAGTTAAATTTAAAAAGAAAATAAACACCACAAATCAAAAAAGGTACATACAAAATTAGAAACAAAAATAAGATAGCACAAAAGGTACAGAGAGAGAAACATATTTTGCCGCACACACACACAAAATTTCCTCCCAAAACACTGGCAAAATCCAACGATCTAGCATGAATCGAACATTTTACTTTTTAGAATTGTGTTAAATTTATAGTTTGAAGCTTATTGTTCAACTTCAGCATAACGTACAAAGATGATTTATATCTTAAAATGTTTGTACAATGTACATATCTGAACTTATATTAAAAAAAAAATTTATTTCATTTGGACGAGTCCTTGCAAAGCTATGAGCTAGAAGGCATTCAACAAATTCACTTTTCTTTGATATTAGCTTAGATCTGCGCTTCCGGAAAGCGGGTAATGGTAAAACATATCCTATCTGGTAATCTCGACAATTTTCAGTGCAACTGTGACAACCGGAATCAATTTTGTGCAGTACTTTTTTAATCTTTTCCGAGCAAACACACAGCCGGAAAAAAATTATAGTCTTATTATAGTAAGAATGAATGAATAGTTGGCGCAACAGGTCCGCATAGGTACCCTAGGTCTAGCTCCGCACAACCATTCGTCTTGTTCTTCATTTTTGGGACGAATGGATGGGATCTTCAATTTTATGCCGTCTAATTGAGAAGCTCTTTCACGACTATTATTCTCTCGGAGGTTTGTCAGAGAGAGTTGGCGCAGTTGAAATAAACTTTAAGATGGAATTTTTGTTTTTCTGGTACCCTTATCTTAGCTTTCAACCATTTTTAAAAGCATTAAAAACATTTAACAAGTATCAGGTATAGGGTAGGTATAAAAATGTTTGTTTCTATCTATCAGTTTTCTAAGTAAATTGAAAAGTACGTAGACCTACTAAGTTTTTGCAAAAGCAAGTACACAAATATCCACGGCTTGAGAAAGTACCTATCCCAGTTCCCATCCAATGTGAAATCTAAGGTTTCTTTTATTTATCTAAAAATAAAATTTATAAAATGCTGGGAGAATCTAGGACAAGACTTATTTTCAGAAAAACATTTGTATGGTTATGTGCTAAATTTTGAATGTAAATAAATTTTTAAGTTGCAAAAACATTCCTTCCAAAGGATGTGGCAAACTACAGAAACTCACACTTATTTTACAAGTGTAAGTTGATATTACACTGCCATCCTTAAGGCCGACAATGGCTAGAGCAGAATTTCCCACAGAAGTATGTAATACCCTTGTCATGGAGGTTCTGGGAAATGGACTTCTAAATAGTTTGCTAGATTTATCCAAAAATAGATACCACACTCTAAATAGCAGTAGTTGCATGCCAATCCGATTCACATGACTAAGTAAAATCGTCCTGCACTCCACTCTCAAGTGCCGAACCGATGGTGCTTCATAATTTCAGTTAAAGGCTGCCAACTTACCATTCCAACAACACCCATCACCAGAAGCGCGCACATTAAATTGAATTGAGGAAACGATTTCCATTCATGCCGCTTGACAAAAGACACCACAATAAGAACTTCATTAATACCATCAGGCAGGATACCGCGCATCTCTGCCCATAGAGCCCAAACTGCAGCAGTGTTTCGAATGAAAATCCTTCCTTTCCGGTTTCATTGGAATCTCACCAAATAAAAACGAAGGCCCCGCTCGACTCGGCAAACCGCACAACAACATGCAGCTACATGACTACATGGCTCCATTACACAAGGACAGCATGAGCATCCCCAATCCCCATCATCATCATAACCATCACCATCATCCAGCGTGCATTCGTCGCTGGGCGAAGACATCGTCGTGTATTTGCGTTCAATTTTGTCCATGTTCCTCTGCATCATCTTCGCTCATAATCCGTGAACAACAATCACTCGTTTGCCTTTGTCCGGACGCCATAATCGCTGATTTACATCCACAATTAATTAAGAGCCCTGGCTTGTCGCCCTGGATCTCCCGATCGGGGCCCCAAAGAAGATGCACTCGGGACGACTTAAACATTAAGCACTGCCCCGTATCAGGAATCGATGGTCTTCCCCGGTCCTAAGCAAATAATTCGAATTGATGGACCGTTTAAAATTAATCCAACGGTAATGGCTCGTATTTCATCCACCACACAGCATCGTTGGCACTCCCCGTCGCCGTCCGCTTGATTTTCGTGGGCTTTCTTTTGGGCACTTTTTGTGCCTTGGTTTTGTTGACGATGATGGACCTAAATATGGAGCACATATCAACACACCCTCGGTGCACTCTTTATATAAATGGCGCAGGCGAAATCGACGTCCATTAATCTTCGCCTAATGTCGCCATTAGTTGGCAGCGCCAAACAAGATCAGTTAACAGATTTAATCAACCCAGATGCCGTAAATCTTTCTAATTACCTAGCCCGGTGCTGGCTGTTTGTGGGAATATTTACTGAAATCGCGCGACAGCATTCATATCGCATGGTGTAGCGGTCCCCCCACCAGATCGGTTTCATAAAAGTGACAAATGTCCAGCCATCAACGAGGGGACGGCTCTGTTTGTGTTTTGTATTTCTGCGTGTCGTATCGCTGCCGCAGCGCGCTGATGACTAATCGCAACATCAGTCGCACTCGTCCGGGCTCTGGATGTGTAATATACCTTTGTGCCCGTAATGAAGTGGAAGTTGGAGCGAAGAGGTCCTTGTGTGTAGAAACAAAAAGCCATTCCCCCATAGCTGCAAGCCAAACACGATTTGACAGTAATTACGGTGTATATGTGGCCGCACGCGCGAATGAGAGCTCAACCAGTGACACGAATGGACGCATGGAGACCACCTTGCTGGCAGCACAGGTCATCATCATCATCATCGTCGTATCTGCAGTCGTACGGAGGATTTTATTCCTTTTCGGTACGCGATTAATCACACCCCGCAATAATCGCATTAAATTAACTGCCGGTGTAATTTAACTACAAATGAGGATATGGCTGAAAGGACATTTGGCCATGAGATGGAAACAAAGAAAACACCGGGAAGCTGTGCTGCTGCTGATGCGTTGCCCTGCGGAGAGTTGGGAAATTTGACGTGCATTTCCAGTGTATGAAAGGTACCTCTGGACTGAACTTTGGATGTACTCGTATGTCTGTCTGTCTGGCTAGGTCTGGAATGTAGCCGGACAAGCAATTTGATTCAGGGATGGGTACATTGTACAATAATGTGGTCCGATGAACATGGTTCTAATCTCACGATCTGCAGAAGATTTTATGAGCTGCCATCTGACTGTTGAAGGGCTCCATCAATCAGATGACTGTTTTAGGTATGAGCAATGCCCTCGATCTAGCATATAAATGCGTTGCATATGTGGGCCAACATGTATGCGCAAGTTGTCCCTGATTGGTCCGATTAAGATGACATTTTTCTGCGTTGGACCAAAATATGTGTTGATAGTATGGAAATTTGTTCAACTGCAGGTTGGTCATAGGCGATCTTCCGTACTAACCGATATTCTTACTTTAAGAACTTGAAGTGCAGACAGAACATGCAGAAGTTTAACAGTTTACGTCTGTTAATTAAAAATTCACGATGTGCTAAAAATAACCTGTAAAACGAGTCCCAAAGACGTCAAATTGCGATTGTGTCACACTGAAAATAAAACCCTGGGGTATTTGATAAAAATGAGGCTTGATTCAATAATTTTTTTTGTCAATATACGTCCAACAAAATATTTCTATCCAATTGACAAAATTTTAATAAGTTTTATCTGGTCTTAAAACTTTTGTTGCCATCAAAAAAAATTGTTATGGTAACAAAAATTGTTAATTTGTGCGTATGAATTTTTTTTGTTAAATTTATAAAATTTCTGTTGATTTTGCGAAGAAATTTATCAATCAATTTGTTAAATTAGGTAACAGAAAATGTTAATAATACCATAGAAATTGTTTGTCGTTTTGTTGTATCAACAGCAAATATAGTTGATATCACAGAAATAATCTGTCGGTACTACAGTAGTCTTTTGTGGAATCTATAAGAATATTGCCGGTTATACAGAATTATTTTCTCAGTTCCATAATTTTAATTTGTTGTTCAACAAATAATTTTTTATGTGCATAGCATTAGGTATTAATAAATTATACGCAAACAAAATAAGCTTACCAAATAGATTTATTAAAATAAAGGATCATTATTATTTTTTATATAGCCATAGACATAGACAATATAAAAATATCAAAATATGATTACATCAAATAAAAAAAAACAAGGCTATTACTAAGACATAATGATACCGAATGCCTTTATCTAACTTGAAAATAAAAAGATCCGCTATGCCTTGAACACCGACAACGAGGTAGATGTAATCTTCCCCATCACTTTTTAAAGTTGCGTCTTTTAGTCTCGGGTAAAAAATCCGGGAAGTCAAATTTGATATATTTATTTTAAGAAAATAAAATGCATTTTAAACAGTCCTGTATAACAAAATAGCAAATCTTACAAACTTATATCTAAGGAGTCGTTTAAATGTTTCCCATTTTTCCTGTCGTCATCCATAAACGGATTTATTTACTTTAAAAATGTTGAACTCACTTTTAAAGGGAACTACTTTACTTCGCGTGTCAAGTAATAAATGACTCCATCTAAAGCATTGCATTGAAAGGATTACCCTGCTTAAATCGATTTTTCAATTCAACACAAGTGTTATTAATTCAACAAAATTGATGTCAAATCTGCAAACAAAAATGTTCATTTCATCAGAATGTTTTTAGTATTTTGTTGGACTAACAAACATTTTGCAATGTTTTGTCAGTTTCACAAAAGTTATTTTTGGGTCTGTTTTAATGGATATAACAAAAACTTTGTTAATTCAACAATAGAATTGTGCAATTGATATAATATTGATTTATTAAACTGAAAATTGTGTTTTGTTAATCTGTCAAAGTAGTTTCGTAGGAATTGTTTTATCCGTTTGACAAAATATCGTTCAAATTGATAAAACTTAAGTTGTATATATAAATTTCAACTATCATTACAAAAATTTCTTTTTCAGTTCAACAAAATTATTTGTGTTAAAATTTGGCAATTGAATTTTACCAATATTACCTGGTAATTTATTTTCAGTGAATTTTCTTGCCGTCGATACTGCCGCATGAAAACTGTTCATCTGCGCCCAGAGCAAACTCATTCTGTGTGCTTATTGCTTAAAAATATCTGTCATAGCCTTGTTATCAAATAGACGGAGATATCTATAGGAGTTCAGACTGGGAGTAGTAACCCTAACCAAACTCGGCTTCAATATTATCTTAGGAAGTAAGAAAATTCCGCTGACGCAACATTAGGCCATAGCATCAACCAAGCGGTGGATCGATTCACCACCATATAGACTGACAAAACTTTAAAAGGCACATTTAACAGGTCAAAGACAAACATGCCAAGCCGAAGACTTTTCATGGCGATCGAAAACTCTATTCCCAACTACTACCAGCCAGCACACTTTGGGAAGTCTATCGGGCTCCCGCAGGACTGTCGATATGGAATGAATATAAATCTACTCTATCCACCAACTTCACCCAGTCGAGCTGCATGTGCAGGACAGGACCTTTTCTAAATAATATATAGTGCAAGCATGAGTGACTGGGAATTCACCACTCATTACAGTAGGGTCGTGAAGTTAAGATCATAGACAAACCATACTGAGACCACCAACCCCGGTCGATTTACCGTGGTCACGATATGGTGCGATTGTATTTTTACATATGAATTCGTATTAACAAATGTCACGTAAATTCAAACACTAGCAAAAAATATGTGGGCAAAGTTGTTGGCAGTGTTGATAAAATGGTATCCTTTTAATTTGTGGAAAATATTTTTTTTTAGGAATGTGTACATTTGCTTAAAATATTAATGAAAAATTAACAATGTAGATTGGTTGAGGGAAAATAAAAAAAGTTTCACTTTAAGCACATTTTCCGCAAATTTTCTTCATTATTTAAGAATAATTTATTCACACTATATCGAAGTTAATGATATCTAAAAGCGGAAAATACAAAACCAATTTGGATATAAAAACCAAGCCTTATTGGGACATGCCGTTTGTAGCTGTCCTCGGCATTGACACTATCCGTTTACTAGAAGCAGGTAGCCAAACAGTATTCAAAACGAATGCAGACATAATGTTGGTGTGAAAAAATGACATCAGGACCAGGAAAGCCAACACAAAGTATGTGCCTTTATAAGACAGTCAACCGACTTCGTGTAAATTGGATTAACACACTCCGTAGAGTTGCCCTTGTTATAGGCCTATAGCTAATAGTTGGCGACAGCTGGTCGCAAAGACAGTAAATAACATCAAGTAAGAATTCGGCGCAAGCCACAAAATGAGAAAACATACAGTACTTGCGAATTTCACGAGATAATGGTGACCAACGCAAATAGCCCGAGCCATTCTTCCCTCAAATATGGAAAAACTCGTATACCAAATTCCAAAATTACAGAAATTACAACCCAGCGGAAGGGAAGTTGTTATTCATGTTGCGTCATCCTCCTCCGCGCCTTAACAAATTCACAGTCACGTACGACAAGTTGAAGAGCGAGTTAGGCGTCAGCGTATTACTTGAAGTTGACTGAAGATCTACGAGCCCATTCCCCACTTGATGACACATCAACTGTCACTCAGTCAATCTCCATCTGTCCAAATCCATATACAGAAAGACAAAAGAAAGACAAATTCTAAAACACATTAAACCACTTAAGAAGCCATCGTCACCGCCACAAAACTAATCTTCGAACTTCGAGACCCTGTCTCATCCCGTCGACTCTTAGGTTGATTAATAATTGGACCTCTCATCAGATATCGGGGAAATTTTCCTCATTTTCCCAGCCATCGCAGTCGCTGGGAATATGTCACCGAAAATTAAATGGAACCCATCTCTCACGCATGACCCCATCACACAGTTCAATGAGTCCTCTGTGTATCTCTATACTCACTTATCTGGCCGTACAATGGAATCAATCAAATTCCCGAAGATGGCTCCGAAGTGGCGCAACTTGTGAGGTGTCGCGCGAGGGAGGATGCTCCAAGCGACACAACGACGACAACCGAACGGAACTCCTTGGCATCTCATTGAAAACCCAGAACACCATCTCCGGTTAATCAAAGCCAAAGGTTGGGTGGAGTCCCGGCTCCTTGTCATTAGCACATTAGCATGCATCACCCCCACAAGTTGAGACTTTCCCGCCAAAGCGTTGGTTTCGCATGTATATTTCACCAGTAAACCCGGATCAAGGATATAAATTTCAAAGGGTTAACGTGCTTGGGATTCCCAACGACAACGACGACAACAACAAGCCAAATTATCCGAACCCGCCCAAACACAAGTCAGTTTGTGTGCGCCAAGCGCCACCCTCCTGCTAACTTTGTGTAACACAATGTCAATGAATTAATTCGATACTCGATGGTGTGTTTGTGCGGATGGAATGCAAAATAAAATAAAGGATGCCTGGCATTATCCGTTTGAACTCCTTTTGTGCTTCTGTGCACTTTGTAACCTCAGCTGCGCGCCTTTGGAATTCTAAACGCCATTCCTCGCTTTCAAGTGGTGTCGGGCTGATGGTGCTGTCTCTTTGGTTTTCCCATAGAGACGAATGGTGGAGATGTGATTTTGTACGCAGCAGGGTGTTAATTATGCAAGATTGACGATTGATCGGTGGCCAAGTGTAGATGCATCGACTACCGCTACACTGTACCATTAGTTTAGCGATCGCGGTAAAGGAAAACCGAATTAATTACAGTGGTCTTCATTAATAATTGTTTCGAGTCTCGAGGCGGCCGAAGATATAAATGAGATATCGGCGATCGGGTAATTTGGTGTCTTGCAGCGTTAATCGAGTGATGGTAGCAAATGGGCGACGGATGCAACCGATAATGGAAAACTGCTGGGAACTACCGGTCTGATGCAATCGTTGTTTTTTCCTTTTTTTTTTTTTTGGAAAGCCATTAGAAAGTCACAAGGCTGCCGTTGTAAAGCGGCACGATTAATCTTTAAAAGGGGTATACCGTATACATAATCTTCACACGTACCTTCTGCACGTTTGGTGGGGCACCATCAGTTATTTAAGTCGAATGGCGCTACAGTTCATACTTATCACCCAAGTTGGATCCAAAGCTGACTGGTTGCGCACGCTAAGTTCACCTTAAATCTAGTTGCGACTTCCTCCTAAGGACTTGTCCCTCTGGAGAAGAGTGGACGATTTTTATAGGGACTGGGAAATGTAGCATTTTTTCGAAAACTGCCAAAGTACATATGACAGTGCGACAGTGAGCTGTGCGGTCAGGGCGCTTCGTTTGATTTAAGACTACCCTCACATAGCTTTTGGTAAGATTCAGCAGGTCTGGTCTACCATCGCCAATGTTCATCAACACGTGATCTTTGTCATCGTATCAGTTTAACCGTCAGCAAAACTTGTCCTCTGGTAATTGTTTTTTATATACAAACACCCTAAACGCAGTACCGTCTTTACCATAAGATCATACGGAACATGACAAAAAAAGTTTTGAGAGAAAATGAGGTCCTTTGCTAGCGACTTTATGGCAACATTGATAAGCCGATGATATTGCTGACGCCAAGTTCAATATTTAGAAAGTAAGGCATTGCCAGGTAGGAAATATATTGTTCCGCATTTCGCCACCGTCTAAACTTTTTTATCGGGCTGTACTAAGAATTATTAAATTAGAAATGAAATTCCAGTCAGACATTACATCAGTTTTTTATTATTATTTTTGTAAGCATTTTTGTACCTCAAAATTAGGTAGAAAGTAAAACTAGTAACCCGAGTCAAAATCTAAAATTATTTCTATAATTTTGTTTATTTTTTAGTATAAATATTCTTACACTAGTAGTTGAAGCTTGAAGACCAAAAATTATGTTTAATAGAAAATTATGGTTGGTTTTAATTTATCCTTACTATAATAAAACTATAACTTCTTTTCCGGCTGTAAGGTGTTTGCTCGGAATAGATTAAAAATGTACTGAACGCAATTGATTCCGATTTTCAAAGTTGCATTGACAATTGTTGAGATTACCAGATAGGATATGTTTTACCATTATCCGCTATCCGGTAGAGGAGATATAAGCTGATATCTAAGAAAAGTTGCATTTCTCGAATGCCTTCTAGCTCCTAGCTTTGGAATGACTCAGCATAATGAAGTTGAATTTTTTTTAATATAAAGTTCAGATTTGTACAAAGATTTAAAGATATAAATGATCTCTGTACGTTATCCCGAAGTTGAACAATAAAAAAAAAGCATAAAACTATAAATTTTACACAATTCAAAAAAGTAAAATGTTCGATTGAAGCTAGATCTTTGGATTCTCTAGCGTTTTGGGGAGACAATTTTGTGTATGTGCACGGCAAAATATCTACCTTTTGTGTTCTGTGCTTTTTCTTTCTTTTTTTTATGCACCTTTTGTGCATTGTGTTGTTTTTTTGTTCACTTTTTTTAAATTTAAATGGAGTATCAGTGTGACCAGTTTAGCATATTTCCGGCTAAATTTAGCAGGACTAATTTATTTGGAGCCACTTTTTTTAAATCATGGCAGCATTTGTAGAGCATGACATCATATGCTGCAGCACAAATTATCAGGATTTTGGTTTAGCCAAATTATGAATTAAAATAATAAAATAAAATCAAAGAAGACGAACTTTAGTGTAAACAAACCATTATTACAATTCTCATTTGACAGTAAACACTGAACACAGCCATTCAACGAATTCAGATTCAGCTTGCAATTGCAAGCTTATTTTTCCTGAAAACTGTTTTTTTTTTTGTTAATTTTTTGGGCTTTTAGTATTATAAATACTAAATATACTAAAATAAATCATTGTTTCTGGCTACACTTCACTTACAGCAGCTAAACCGATATTAATGGCCCTTTTTCCATAAGAAAATTTCGCGGAGTGGGTTTGTATAACGCTAATTATTTTCTATTAATTCTGTTAAAACTTTATTTTACCCCTAAACCTCATAAAAAAATTGTTTTGGAACTAAATCTACTGAAAGGTATAACTGAGCCCCTGAAACTCGAGACAGAAATTATTTTAGCCGCTGAACATCCTGACGGAAATTATTTTTGCTGAACAGCCTGACAAAATTTTCAATAACATAATTAATTCGTATTATTGCCAATACAGTTTTAATTTAAATAATCTTAATCTTAAACTTAAGCTTAATGAATAAAAATTGTTTTTTTATGATTGGATAATTTTTATTATAGTGATAAGCTAGCTTAGCTTTAATACAAAAAAAAAATTGGTATAGCAAAAATGTTTTAGTCATTCTGTATTTTTTAGTTTCCAATATGGCCCTACATTTTTGAGTGTCCAAGGGCACCAGCATGGCCCAGCCTAAACGTACTTAGTTTAAGCACTTTCTCTTAAATGCGCAGCGCAGTTCGAGCTAAAAAATCTTAGCAGCTCTTCAATTTTTCTCTCCAAAAATTGGCTTAAATCTAAGTATCGGTCGCCTGAATGCCTTGGCGTAGGTTTACACCTACCCTTGGCTTAATTTAGGAATGCTTTTTGAACGGGTCGCTATATTGAACTCTCTGCGTACTTTAGTTAAAAGAAGATGGCTTCTGGCGTATTACAGTTCCATTGCGATTCTGTGTAGGCACGTTAGTCGTCAGAAATAGGTCAACTTATGATGTCTTGTTGTCAACATAATATAACTGGATGTGCAACTGCTCTCCTCAGAGAAACGTTGCACGGTACTAATTATATACGACACCTTTGCCGTTGTTGCCGTGCTATTGTAATATGTAATGATTTCTAAAAATTCGACAACAAAAACACCACCGCCCGCACTTATTTTAGTTTGAAAAATGCAGCCTTTGAAAACTAAATACGGTCTTCGGCCAACTCCAAAGCCTCAAAATTTATTTCGAAAATCCCCCACAAATAAATTATTGTTCGACCACGTTTTACTACTCCTCCAGGACATTACGTACGCGCCTACAGCATCCAGTTACAGTATATATACCCAATCCTGTGCTGACCGACAAACGCCATGGTGTGGATATCCACGTCTGTTTGCGGGACCACTTTACTTAATTAAACCGCTCATTGTTCTTGTTTGGTATATCCCCAATATTATTTAATAACAGTCCACCATATAACAGCACATAATCCTCGATTTATTGCGAACTCAAATAAAGAAGTTCTCGCGCCTACCCTAAAGCGTTAGAATCGCACTCCCTGAAGGGAGGCGCACCCGCGCACGTTATACCAAAATTTCAATATTGCCCACAACTTAATCACAGAATAACAATCATCAATAAACTCACAAATATTATCATCTCGCAGAGAGCATCGTAAACCGAAACTGTCGTCGTCATCGTTTTCATTGTTGTCCTCCTCCTAAGTCCGTATCTGTATCCATAAAAATCAAAGTTTCGATTACGGTGCGGGTCTTTGTGCTTCCCCAGTGCGCAGGATAACACCATTTAATTAGTCATTCTGCTGTTGCTCAAGCTGCCAATAAACATTTTATAGTCATCCAATAACAATTTGTATGTGTGAAGGTTTTGTATATTGACGAGCGTATCATCTGGTACACATATACACAGCCTGTGTAGATGTACGATGGAACATGGGTACGGGACACCATATCGCAAACAACTCTGTAGCTCGATTCAATATCGTAAAGTAATTTTTGGCAGCGCCTTTTGTTCCAACAGACGTCGTCCTTTGGCGCTGGCTGTATGATGGGTGGGGGGGGCCCACGAAAAATTCTCTTTTCTCGAAACAAAATCAGAAAACGATTGATTGGAGAAGCACTGGCCGTCAGAAATGATCTCCAGCTGCTGTTGGGTCCCCTCCACCCCCTCGTATGCCCATGACTCGTATTGGAACATCCTTGCAGCACACAATGAAAGAAATATGCGCGCCATATGCTTTTGATATCTGATGCTCTCTTGTAATAGTAACGTAGCGTATACGAGAAGTGCCATAGCGAAAAATTATTATTTCATACTCGTCGTTTTGTAATCGTCCATGGATGGCTGATGTGAAGACAATCCAAAGGACGAGTTGATGGCGATGTTTGCTGGATGACTTTTGGGGGTGCTCCACACAGTGTGGCTGGTAAGAAATGTCCTCTTTCATGTGCGCTTGGTAAGAGGTTCGATTGGTTTATTTGTAAAAAATCTTCAATGAGAAGTAATTTTTCAATCAACTGGAATCGTGTACTTCGAAGTTTACTTACCATCACATCAGCAAATGTAATATCTCAAATGGGTCACCAACCTTATATCGTGCCTCACAAGTTTAACCACTTATTGGATTTAGCTGGCTTGGTGCCATGCAAATTTACAACAATTCTACCCGAAAGAAGCTGTAGTCGATTTATTTTTCAAGTTAAGAGGTTTCAATTTAGAATTAAACGCATTTATAAAAATGTCTCCAAAAATCTACAGTCGATGACCGATTCCACTCCTGTATAGTAGCTGGCACTCTACGAAACTACAGTTCTACCGGATTATTAAAATGCATTTAATGTTTCTTTTTAAAAAAAAAATGACACAGTTTAAAAAGTAAATATTTAAAATAATATAAAAAAAAGTATTAAAAAAATACATTTAATAACTTAGTTTTTAACAAATAAATTTAAAACTTTAAGCGAACATAGCTTACACTATTTTATTACAATTGTAGTTAAAACAAGTAAAAGTGTTATCATCGGCCTGGCCGATGCTTTGATTCCCTCCACTGCATACAAGTCATGCAAAATTGCTTTTGTATGGGAGGTACCAGAACTACTTGACCGACATAGTCCAAATTTAATATAAACCTGACGACGATAAAAGTAAGTCTTCTCACAAAATTTCACTTGGCTACGTCGATTTGTTTTGACAATATCCTGTTTTCAACAGATACATGGGTCTAATATTGATTTTTTATGGGAGACCGACAAAGCCCATTTTCAATACCAACCTGACGACGATAAAAATAAGTCCTTTCACCAAATTTCATTCGCCTATGTCAATTTATATATATCAGGCAGACGGAATGACAGGCAGACAGGCAGACACACAGACAGACAGACGGACATGGCTAAATCGATTCAGAATGTGATCCCGATTGAGAATATATATACTTTATGAGGTCTCCGGTGACTCCTTCTTGGCGTTACAAATGTAACGACAGAGTTAATATACCTTCCAGTGGAAGGTATAAAAATGTATTTCCGAAATAGCTGGTAGCCGATCCTCATCGTACATTTTTTTCTGTCTATGCAGTGGCTTAGTGGTTAGTGTGTTGGACTACTAAGCGAGGGGTCCCAGGTTCGAATCCCGAGAAAAACCCAAATTCCAACTTAAGGTTTTTTTTCGCTGCGCCACCTCTCGCGAACGTCTGACAAACATCCGAGAGTATAACTGTCATGAAAGAGCTTCTCAATTGGCCGTTTGGACTCGGCATAAAATTGTAGATCCCTTCCATTCGTCCCAAAAATAAAAACTCACACAAGACGAATGGTTGTGAGAAGCTAGGCTTGGGTCCATACGGACCTGTTCCGCCAATTATTTATTTATTTATTTATGCATTTTCAAATATCTGAAACAAATAACCATCGTATACTAAAGTTGTTGGCACCGTCAATAGTACAGTTATTGACAGTGACAACTGTGGTCCCATATGAAGAAGTTACTGGCACCCCCTGTCCATAATAGAAGCTATAGCTTTTCTTTGTTAGAGTTATTGGCACCCCTCGCATTTAATATAATAGCCGACAATTTTAATATTTAAACTTAAATTATTTAATTTTAATATATTGCCATTTGAAATAGCTGAAGTTTCTATATAAGTTAAAATAATCTCAGAAAAAAAAACTATGCCAACAAAATTGGAAATCCTTACTATTATTCGCAGAATTTTAACACTAAAAAAATAAATCACAAGTGCTTAAAATTTAAGTTACAAGGATCGACGATCGACTGAAAAGAAAATAAGGAGAACAAAAATATTTCTCGTAAGAAGTCACTGGAGGGGAGGAAATCGCTATGAACTTAGAGGTGCCAACCACTTTTACTGTGTGCCCTGTTTAATGTTAGAACACACCAGAGAAAACAGTGGCACTCCGGGAGTGCAGAAGTGAAGACTTGAACAATTACAATTACAATAATTGAATAGAAAGGAAATATTTTATTGTGTAGGAAATACTTTTAAATGAAGTGTTTTTTATTCGTTATTATAAACTACTACTACAAAAAAAAATGCCAACTAAGGCCTTTCATGCTTTTTAGGCATTATTTCATTAGCTAAGGCTTTGCGGCTTTTTTTTGTCAAAGGGGCATCTTTTTATACCCTCCACATGAAGGTATATTCATTTTGTCATTACATTTGTAACACCAAGAAGGAGACATCGGAGACTTCATAAAATATATATATTCTGAATCAGGATTATATTCTGAATCGGTTTAGCCATGTCCGTCTGTATGTCTGTCTGTTGAAAGCACGCCCAAAGAAATTGACATAGGCGAACAAAATTTGGTGAAAGGACTTCTTTTTATTAACGTTATTTTGGTATTTAAAATGGGATGTGTCGGTCAAGTAGTTCTGGTACCTCCCATACAAAACCAATATTAGGAAACACATGTTAAAAACACGAAAGCGTCGATAGCCTAAAATTTTGCACGACTTGTAGGTATGCAGTGGAGGGTATCAAAACATCGGCCAGACCGATGATAACACTTTTACTTGTTGTATTTTAAATATGTTTTTAGTTTTTTTTTAGATTCAACATACTGACTTCTTAATTCTTTGAACATTCTTAAAAATGTTTGCCAAAAAAAAAATTATATGTAACCTCGGTCTTAAAAAATGTGTTTCCACCTTCAAACTCTGTCGAAAAATTAATACCCAGAACATCGGTGTCGCGATTTCAATGGTTTTATCCCATCTTAAAAATACCCAATGTGCCTAAGTCAATAAATGTTAATGCCTAAAAGAGTTTTCACTTTAACAATTATTTAAATTGTTAAATAAATAAATTAAACTTTAATATGCAAGGCAAAGTGAGCAAATCGGTGGAGCCCAACGATCTCTTATGAATGGAACTGACCCTACAATTTTATTTATAAAAAATAACACTTCCGGATTTTTGTCAGACCGTACGTCTCGATGGGAAAATCCTTGAAATATCATTTTTGTTGTTTTTTAAGGAATCGAACTTGAGACCAATTATATAGAGCCTCTGCAATTTACGCCCTATATCCTTTAATCTGATAGTATCAGTCTTCTCACTGTGAACTGTGAAAAAATAGGTTTAATTAAATTGGTGCAAAAATACAATTCTAAGGAATAGTGGCGATGAGCCAGAGTGCGATGCACCAGATGGACGGCACCTTTTTCTTTGATCTTTTTCGGTTTATAGCTGACCAAACCTGCATAAGGAATGGGCTATGGGCCACCACAACAATCTGAAGTCTTCGGCAAAAGAAGACAGGTACCGATAAATTCAAATAATATTCGAATAAAAAATTAGTTAGAAAAACAGTGTCGGACTGATCAGAGAAACCTGTGGTACACCAAATTTGAACACTTAAATCCCAGTCGTTTCCAAAACAAATTTTGCAAAGTCAACACAAATTCCATCAGACTCCTTTGTCAACATACTGTATCTGAGGATATCATGGGGCATATGTGTACCTAGTACATCGTATATGTGAGTTGTCTTCCTTTCATCATTTCTGCTCGGGATTTCGGAATTTTTTTTTAGGGAATTTTTCACGAGAGATGAAACGAGATTGCTACCATACCTACTCCTTGTCTGCATATATACACGTATACGTCTTAACTCGAGCTGCCTCAGCAACTGCCAACAAAGGAGGCGTGGTTGTGTTTGTGATTAATCGAAAGGCTGAGATTGAATTTGTTTTCTTTTCAATTTCGTTTTTAAAATTCCGAATCTCTGGAGGTGGGTTTTTTATTTTATTTTTATTTTTAATAAAAGCGCATATATGCCAGTTGGCAGTGACTGATACGAGGAGCGGCATTGCAACAGATTGAAAAATTAAATTTTTAATTTGCTTAATTTCGTTAGGTGTAGGACGGTTAAATGGGAAACAGGAGATTGTGTACAGTGGAACAGGTGCCAGCTGTGATACAGGAGGAGGTCACGCACGCAGGAATAGCATACCAAACAGAGGTAGTATGATGGTACCTTTTGCTGGATCATTAAAATGGAACTACCGACGGTTCATAGCACCTTATCGAAAAATTGAGATGTCCTTCGGAAAATCCTGTAACCTAGAGCGGCTGCTGTGAAAACTGACACATTTGAAAAATGAGGAAGATGCGTCCCTGTTCTTTGAGACTCATAAATCGATCGCGCATGGGGAAGGGATTCAATTCAACTAATTGTGTCTCAGCAACCTTGCATGGTGCATCGAATTGGATAACAATGGTCGATGATGATTATAGGGTTCCTGTTGTAGGTACTCTTTTTCTCCGTTCGAATATCTCGCGTCACATATCGAATTGGTTGCGGTCGGACGCTTTTATTTTCTATCCTATTCCCGAATGTTTTCGTGTGTCGCTGCACGCGATTGTCAAGCGGCTGACGGTTTTTTCTATATTCCTTTTCTAATTCCTCTCTTTTTTTGATAATGAGGTGTGCATTCGATTCATTTATTGCACCAGCTGGATGCGTTAGAACAGTCACACTATCGTCGATAGGTTGGCGATGCATATTAAATGGGTTTTCGATTTGACAGTTGACAGTTGATTTATGATGGCTGATGGCGATTTACGAGCGCTCACTCTTGATACGGTATACAAGTTTCTTGTGTGTTTTAATTTCTGGTCTTGTTTTTTTGGTCTCGGAACCAGGTGTGTCCGCGGTAATTAGTCGATGTTGACTAATATTACGAGGGGAGTATAGGTTCCATATGCTGCACTTATGGAGGGTAATAAATATCAAATTCTGTAAAAGACCGAAGATAGTTGGTGCGTTGAAGATTTTGTTGGGTTTGAGGCACAACGAGGGGTCCGTGTTGACAAGCGCTTTCTTTCCACGGAACGTACTTGGAAGTGGTCTCTTCTGCGGAACTTGTTGAAAATGTAAACAGTCTTTATTGGCTTAATTAGATAAAACAAGGGTGCTTTTCGACGCAGACGAGGTAACGTAATTGTCCCACCAAATTAGTATTGTCCTCTTTCGCCTGAAACACCTTTAAAATTCGACGTATAAACCCTCAAGCCAACAATGGCACCCGCTTGACATATTTTGATAAAAATATATTCATGGGTCCTATTTGGAACGGTGGGTGACCGATGACAAGCACAACATAAAAGAAGCAGCTTGTAGTCCCATTTCCATTTCGAAATACTACAGCCAGTTGGACAATCTGGACAGTTCAACATTTTCATTGCAGTATCCCACACCGATAATAACCGAGCTCCTACAGGGTGGGCCAAATACAAGTTTCTTTTTAAAAATGCGAATGAAATGAACAAAATTAAACGCCCACCGTTGACCAAAACATTGTTCGAAGCCTCATTTTCTGTTAAGATCGATGGCGAGTTGATGTTCGTGAAATGAGTCTCACAATCTCGGCAGCCATTTTCTCGTCTGTGCGGTGCGTATACGACGATGGGAACCACGAATGCTGTCCACAAGCATACCAGTCTCACGAACTTTATGCACAAACTTGCGTACAGTATGCACGGTGGGTGCTGCATTTCGGCCAAAACATCTTTTCAAAAAACCCACTGTTTGGGCTACACGGTACTTACTTGGGAAATAAGTTTTTCTAGTTATACCACTCCCGCCGGCCAATTTATTTTCGTACATCCTTACAGGCGTTGACAGATTCACTCGTTGGCCAGAGGCCTACCCTCTCAAGGACATTTCAGCAAACACAGTTGCGAAATCCTTCATTGAAAATTTTGTTTGGAACACCTTTGAAGATTACAACCGATCAAGGCAGTCAATTTGAATCCAAATTGTTCAGCGAACTTTCGAAATTGCTCACACAACACCTTACCACCCACAAGCTAACTTCTTGGTTGAACGGTTTCACCGTCAGCTGAAGAGTTCCATTAAACCAAGATGCAAAACCATTAATTGGAGCTCAGAACTCCCGATCATCCTCTTGGGCATTCGATGTGCGACCAAAGAAGACCTTAACTGCTTCGCTGTTGAGTTAGTGTATGGGCAAAACCTCAGGCTTCCAGGAGAGATATTTGTGGATGACGCCAACCGGTCACGTCACCCGACGTTCTCATCGAAAGATTACGCAACATTATGAGAAATCTCATTCCCAAGCAAACGCGAAAGAGTGAGCAAGACATTTTTGTACCCAAAAATCTGCATGACTGCGAGAACGTTTTTGTCCGAGTGGACAAAGTAAAAATCGGTCTGATATAAGTTTTTTTTTTAACGTTGTTCAAGCGTTAAGCGACTCATTTCGTTCCGCGGATGTATGAGACTGACTTTCTGTCAAGATTTCGAGCGGGAAACATCTGTGAGTGTCAAAATAACCCATGATTTAAAAAGAATCCACTAGATGGCCCACCCTTTAGATGACAGTAATTACCGTCTTACATTGTGCCCAACCTTCGACGCTAGTTGAGTTGGATATACTGAACAATGTTAGCCCTAATAAGGTTTCCAAGCTCAACTTACTACCTGATTGGTTCTTGTTTTTTGAACAAGTCCACATTTCTGAGTTGGTAGCGTTGAGTTGGGACCAGTGGTAACAGCTTAAGAGCAACTGCTTTGGCGGAAAAAAAGCAAGGACCTGTTACTTCCTTGATATCCTCAAGGGCGAATTCCTCGGATATCAGATGAAAGAACTCGAGTTTATGCAAATCTATTCCAGGAATCCATCACATTTTTTGTGCCCCGAGGGAAAGTTACCATGCCCGATGTTATCGCATCAGGCTGCTCATTTATTTATGTCACTTCAGTTCACACCACTCAATGAATTCTGTGACAAAAATTGTCCCTTACAAAAGAAAACGAACATGCCTTCAATATTCAAAGGAACCACTCCTCGCTCAAACTCGACCTGCGATAATGTAAAATTAAAGTCTATACGTAGGTGGGCAACTGCAGCTTTCTGGTTGTGAAATCTTTTGCCTTTGCAACTGCTGTTCGCAGTTCCGGCTACAGGGCATACCGATACCATTTGCAAGGACGAGAGAGAGAAGGACGCGCAGCATACGCAAAAACGCAGACAGGCTTAAAGAGAAAATTTATATCCTTAAAACACCCCCTTGACTGATTTATTACGCGCGCACATTTACAAAGCCATTATCATTGCTATTCATGGGTAACGGTAACAGGAGCAAGCACAAATGCAAAGCAGAGCATGCCAGCAGTAATCCTTTCGCACATCACATGGGATGATACATTTATCCCGTATGTATATAGGATACGGCTCCAACTTCGACCGGAATTCGAGGGGATGAACTTGAAAATTCCGTCCTGCCAACTGAATCCGTGATGGAATCGAATGAATATTTTATCAAACGGGCACTTTACGACGACCGACGGAGCTACCGGTCGGGGAGCAGCGCCTCGTGCAATGACGCCACCGGATCAGGCAATAAAACCAAAGCAAAGTGTTGGCGACCCGTGCCCCCCTCGCTCCACCATGCACATCCACACCGCAGCCATATATCCACCGACCAGATGGGTGTGTGTACAAAAATATCATGCGAGCCCATAACTCATCTCGCCACATTTGAGAATGACCTTTTCATTTCGATGGCTCTGTGGCTATTTGTGGGTGCGCAGTGCAATAGAAGCGCACTCGAGGACATTCATAATGCAGAGGCTACATTACACGCTCAATGGTTTCTGGTTTCGGCTGACTGTATGTGTATAGTCACCTCCTGGAGGCAATCACCTCGCCGGGCAGTGTATTTTTGCATTGAATGTCGTGTACTCCCCACCCGGGAATGGTCATATTTTATTTCGTCTGGGTTAACCTATGAGACGACACTGCCAAGATGCTGTGTGATGTCTGGCAACAGATGCGAAAGGTCATTGCAGCGGGGAGTACTTGGCCCAACAACAAAGAACGACAGGAATCCCTCTTTTACACCCAATAAATTCAAGCCAGTGGATGTGCATAAATCTCTGCCGGCGGATGGAAGTGGAAGCACCACGCAGTGTCTGGTTAGATGGAGCGACTCATCGAGTTGCATCTCGCAATTTGGTGTGACTAAAGTTGGCTGGCTCGTAACTCGTAAGCCTGCTGCGACGGACAAGAATACTGCGAGAGACTCACATCCATCACTGGTCCTTGTGACACTAAGTTTTCGGTTGGAAGCCAGTGGGTAAGGCAATCAGTCGCAGTAGTAGCAGCCGAGGTGTGAAAACGATTTTGATTACAAAGTGTCTGTGAGTGGTAGAAGAGCGTAGTAGGAATTTTGAAGGTCAAAGGATGTCGATGCGTGAACTTGGTTGTGGATATAGTTAAACAGAGAATAGGGTGCTCAAGACTGTGTCCATTTATTTAAAGCGAAGATCCATGCAAATCATTTTCTTATAGGTTACTCCTTTCTTTAGTACCGATTGCGAATTTGTTTCGAGATCGACTTTTATGAAATAAGGACCAAGTGAAAGGTAGAACTCCGAAGTTGGATTTCGGTATGCACTGGTTTGCCACAATCGATGAAATTTTTCTCAATTCTACAAGGAAACTGTGTCAACCGTGTCCAACCCAAATATCTACCTTACACCAAAAAAATAAAACCACGGGAGGTCCGACAGAAGTTAAAACTTGAACAATTACGTGTGTATTTTTTGAATCGTGAATCGTATTTTATTGTGTAAGAAAACATTTTACAAGAAGTGTTTTTAATTCATTATTATAAACTAGGTACAAAAAAAAACGAGTGTGCTTTAGACCACATGACTGAAGTAAAACTTCTTAAGCTCCATCTAAATAATATTCATGTTTAGTTTATACTAATTATTATTATTATTATTATTATTAAATATTAATATATCAATTTTCTTCAATAATTTACTGGCTATGAGAGGAAGAGAGCAAGAAAATAGGCACGCGCACTGCTCTCTCTTGCTCCTGCAGTATGATACAGACAATAGGCCACGGTTGCCACTTACAAAAAAAATCTAAATATTTTATTTGATTTTGCACAAAATTACCAGCTGCTAGAAGACATGGCAGATCATCTATCTATTTTCTTATAACAAACCATTAACAAATTAGAGTTTCATGTCTGTATATAAATAATATGATTAATTATTATTATTCACCATCTGTCAAAAGAAGAAAATGAGTGCATTCTATAATTTTTTGAATAGCGAATAAAACAGTTTTATATGGATGGTGATGAAAAATATGCAAATAATGCAATGCATTCACTCAGAAGCAGTAAGGCAACATTTAAATGAGGTGATATCGAGTTCGCCTTCTTGGTACATCTGCTCAAAAAATTACTAAATTTGGTAAAAAATTCCCAAAGTGGCAACCTTGCAATAGGCATGTCTTAGATATACGAAACGTAACTGGCTATGAGAGAATGAAAAGAAACTGTGTGCTCGCACCTTACACTGTTGCTCCTACAGTTTGATACAGACAATAGGCTTGCACTGCAGTGATACCAGACTTTAGAGGCAGGTTATACTCAAAATATCCGCTTTATGTTTACAAAATAAATGAATTTATTATTTAAAGAAAAATACTCGTGATTCATTCACAGACACATAGATATGTCATTTTATGAAACAGTTTACGGAAATAAAAAAAAGAAAATGAAAGCATTTAGGTATTTTGAATGACGTTTTTCTAAACATGACAACATTTGATCGTAGGTTGAATAATTTTTTTATTCTTAATGAAATGAGCAATTAGGAACAAAATTTGACCAAAAAGTAAGATCCCTTTTGTACTATGAGGTCTGAAAAATCCCTTTGTCCCTTTTAGCTTGTTATTATTGAGAAAATCCCCCAAAGAGGGATAAATCCCCCGATCTGGTATCAATGCTGCACTGTATGCTGTGTCTTAGATAATGAAACGTAACTGGCTGAGAGAAAGAGAGAACGAAAATGAGTTCACGTATCTTTCTCTCTTGCCTCTACAGTAATATACGAAACGAAACGTAACTCTCTCTTTCTATCTTCACTAACTTATATCTTCCTCTCAAATTTCGCTCGCAATTTTCGTTTATTTATTCATCTTTCGTGACGCATTCACCAGCTTACCCCCCAAGTCAAGCGTGACTAAAGAAGGTTACTTCAAAGAAATGCTAACTAAGGCTTTTTCATGCCTTTTAGGCATTATTTCATTAGCAAAGGCTTTAAGACTTGTTTTTTCTTTTAAAAGGCATCTTTTCTTATTTTAAACTACGTTTTTATTTTTTGTTTGTTTCAACATACTGACTTTTGAATTTTTTGAACACTCTTAAAAAAACTTGGCCAAAAAAAAAAAAAGAATTATATAAAGTCTCGGTTTTAAAGAATGTGTTTCACCCTTCAAACTCTGTCAATTTCCCGAACATCTGTCATATATATCTGTCATTCTTTAGAAATAGTACCAGCGTCCACTTCCAGTAAGTGGAACGAAATTGGAAACAAATTTGAAAGCAGATTGTTGTATAAATAAAAATATTTTGTGTTTATTTTTTTATTGATATTTGTGTTTAGTTTTTGATTTATTGTTCCACTTTAAAAAAAAATATTTTTGGCATTATATTATTGCAAAGTTATTTTTTTTTAGTTACGCATTTTTTCATCAAAACTGGTTGGCAACGCGAACATTGGTGTCGGCACCAAAGATAATTGAATACAGAGATATATAACTTTCCAGTTGAAAGGCGGCTAGTCTCGCACATATGCTCTTTCTTTTTAAATATGCTCATTTCATTTTTAGTATATGCGAGTTCATTAAACAAACTTTATTGAAAGAATTCGTTGATTCAAAATGTATTCTTCACAATTTTTTTCTTATTCTAATAGAAGCTTTAAACCAAACAAGTTCAAAACGAAACACAAAACAATTGAACAGCGCGATGACCATGAAAGCAAAAGGAATGTAAGCCGGCCATTAGCAACATGCTTTTTTGGATCTCACACGTATTCACAGACAGGTGTTGAAAGTACAAAAACAACAATGTAAACAGATTGGTTTTGGGGGGATAGACGTTCGAAAACAATCCATCTCGTTTATTTATTCATCTCTGGTCGAAACTTTGGTGTCGCGAGTCAATGGTTTTTGCCCATCACAAAAATGCCCAAAGCGCCTAAAAAAGTTTTCACTTCAAAAATGTCAACTTTGCAGTAAAACGCGCTCAAATTTTGAAATTTTGGGTGCAGGTATTTGCTGTGCGAATGGGAAGATACGGAAACTCCACACAGTTAACGGTTGAACACTTCCGCTGCATTGTGTTCGAATACTCAGCGTACCTTTCAGAGAACCATGTCCTTTCAGAGAACCATGTTCTGAGTCCCCTGTAACAGGCATCACTGTTGAATGCTAAGAGAAAGAGAGAACGAATTCCACCTCATAAGTTTTCGCCTCATAGCAAATGAGGCATTCCCCCGGCCGACCCTGTAATCTGGATTCTTTTCAATAGATGAAACCCTTTACTGCTTTGCCACTGCCATAGATCGCATGCAAATGTGCTCGCAAATTACCCACCACAATCAGCTGCTAGCGCCCCGGGTGACGAGAGTGAGAAGAATCGAGTATCGATTTCAATTTAACGGCTCACTAACGAACATTTTCACCTCTCGAAAGCAGGCGAATCCTTCCAAGTGCATTCGAAGACGGAAGAAGGCGTGGCTGTCGCACAACCCTCCACACAATCCATTGCTGCACATTTGCGAATGCATTATACGTTCAAGTCTCCACCCTTGGTGCAGTCAGCTACCGTCTTTGGTAGCAATAGCAACGAGAGGGTGAGGCGCTTGTAATAAAGTGTCTGGAGGGAGAAATGCAACAGCCGCCATTTCTTGTGAACTGTTTGGCGCTCCGCAGCATGAGGCTTCTTCATAAACATAATACAAAACCCAGTACATAACAGGAAAACAAAAAAAAAAAACAAAAAGCAAACGCATTGGGGCAATAAAAACAACGCTGCAGCTACATACACGTGTTGCCTTACACTAGCTCCGCAAATACGCAGTACACCCCTTTCGGAGTGCAAGAGTGCGTTCCATATGTTGGTCATGTCCGCGGCCATAAATGTGGAACACATGTAAGTACATCCCTGCAGGGGGGCGACCGACGACTCTGTGTAGTGTGTGCCCTCACATTGAACAAACAGAACAAAGTATGAAGTTGAAGTCCAGCATGGACACATGGAAAGCTGATGCATATTTGTTGCTGTCGCAGCAGATGTGCCCGCGTACGATGGGTTGTCATTTTGCAAAGTGATACCTATGAGTTGGGTTTTTTTTTCTCTTTAGTTTGCAAAATTTTATGCCAGAATGCATTTCGGACTTTGGAACAAATGGGCGGGATTATGCGGAGAAATTATTGCAATTGAGTGCAAAAAAAACAGAGGAAACGCTTGGTTGGTCCCTTGCAGAGTAATGAGAGCAGGAACGACTCTCCTGGGCTGCATGTGCATATTGCTGAATAAAAATGGAAGGCTTTGAACATCAATGGCGGAATGCGGCAAATCGTTTTGCGCGCATATTTCATAAATGAAAATATAATCTACAACTATCTACGGACATTGGAAAAGTGCACACTTCACTTAGTGTTGGGTGAAAAGGTGTCCCATGTCCCATTGTTGCGGCTCAGCAACACGAATTTGGTTTTTTATCATGGGAACCCGCCCTTTACTGTGCACCTTGATAGGTATAGACAAGCTTGAGCTAAAACACATCAAATTGAGTCAACATCTATGCGGCCACTTTTCACAGTGTAACATTTCAACAAGAACTAAATGGCCATGTCACATGGGACGGTGGTAAAGTGTTTGGTGGTTGAGTGGAAGGTAACTTGTTTGAATAGGGAGGTACCTATATATTCAAAACAGCAAACAGTTCCTGAACAAAATTTATAATAAGAAATGAGAAAGCTATGGCACGGAAAAATATTATGAGTGGTTTTTAGGCGACAGCTGAAATCTGTAGGTATAGAGTTGTTTCTGTATATATAGTTATCAGAGCGCCATCTATGGAGAAAAAAAATATCGATAAGAGCAGGTACCTCCCAATTATAGCTTGAACCTTAATTTCTTTTCTTAGGTTTGTTTTCAAATCAACTTGTACTTATTCATAGTTGTCTTAGGTAGGTATACCAAAAAAGATACATTCGCCGGATATAAGGTTCTTTATAATCATAGTATAGAACCCTGATGTGCGCCTGTCCTTTAACTATAAAAAAAATGTAGAAATATGCAGGTGAGAGAACGCCTGATGCTTCATAAAGGTCGGCAACAATCTCGGAGTTGGTACCTGCCTATTAAAATCGACTTCAAACTAAAATAATGAACAGCCGTCAGGGCCCATTGATAAAGATCGAGTACTTTTGTGACAGATCTCAACTCTCAACTCGAAAACCCTCGAATGAGTTCACGATGGAGTCTTCTACGATGTCCCCAACCTTAGGATCACAGCAACTAACTAAAAACTGTCTGTTAAAAGGTTCAATACTATAGATGGATTAAAATAATATAGGTTAGGTTAGGTTTCAGAGGCAGGCCACAGCCATATAGTGCAGCCATAGGCTTGGGTAGGCCGGAGTAGGTCCACTAGCTATGTCGCCCCAAGATATAATGATCTCAAATCTACAATTTGAACCAACAGTACCAAAACACGAGGAACTGTAGGCAGCTGATGCTTACATTAGCGAGCTCGCCGAGATAGTTGAATATTATAGGTGACCGAATCCGAGTAAACAGCCTAAACTATCAGTAAAAATGGTGATATCCTGTATGCAGTTATTACATTATACAAAAGTCACAAAAGAGCATCCTTACTAGAGATAATGTCTGCATGGAACAAGTGGTAAGAAAGACGAATCTTTCAATTAAGATCTTGGAAGAATATACCTCTCCAGAGTCCTGACACTTTTTTGGTACCGTCTGTAGAAGTGTGAATCATTTATACCTTGGTATATCCGAGAAGGCATATACCAAGGTCTAAGCGAAAAAGCTGAAAAGTATAATTACTTACTCTATAGAGTCCCAGAAATAACTTTTTAGACTAGGCTCCTCTGCAGTCACTATTATAAGGCCTCACTGTCCCTGTAAAGAAAGGCCCGTGGAAAATGAAACGAGTAAAATCTTGTCTTGTTAATTTATTATTAAAAAAAGTGGAAAATAAAATTGGTTACTGAATTCAAAGTTAGGACATAAAAAAAGAATGTATATGTGAGTTTCTATAAGAATTAATTGGCATAATGTCACCGAAGAGAAAAGAATCTTAGACTGAATAAGCACAACAGTAAATGACATTTCAATATAGGGTAAAGAGTAAGTGTTGAACTAAATATTTAATTTGTAACAGTCCAATTTAGAAGAAACCACTCATGCTGATGCAGTAAGTACCTACACCAAACCATAGATGGGCACTTCTAGACCACTACGACAGAGTTATAGACTTACCTGTCAAATTCGAAAGAGCGCCACGATCTCAAACCAAAGACTTAATGTCTAGAAGGTTGTTAATGCCATTACTGGGAGCTCCATACTGTGTCAAAGTTAAACTTGGGCTTGGAAAAATATCAAACCTCGTTCGGCTTTTAGCCGAGGAAACAGTGACCCATATCAGATGTAGACAAACTGGGAATTCCATGGAGATGGAGCCACTCTGCAGGGAGGTACCTCGTATCAAGAGGCTTTCTTACAACTTATTCATATTTGGTGCAATAACTGGCATTTTATTTTAAACACTAAGTGCCGCGGTAAATATGAGAGGTCTCAAGTTCGAGAAAACAAAAATTAAATCGTAAGGTTTTTTCCACTTCGTCACCTCTCGGGAACTTGTGACCAGTGTGACCATCAGCTTCTCTCAAAAATATTCCACTTACGCTGAAAAGTGGAATATTTACATAAATTTATATTCCACTTCAGCATATTTTTTTTTTGTAATACAAATAAAATAAACAAATCGAATTTTAAGACATGAATACAAAACAAATAAACTTTTATTTCAAACAAAGTTACAAAAAAAATATCAGCTACCCCTCTTAAAAAAAGCTTAAAAACTATAATTGCAACAAAAATATTATTTCATTATTATTTGATATTAAAAAAAAGCAAAAACAAAATAAGAAAAACTGCCTATACGCACAGGCTGTGCAAATCGAATATTTGTGTGAAAAAAAAACGGTATTCGGGTCGGTAACGGCTTTTGCACATATTTCAATAGTAACATGACACAGACTATACATATGGGCAAATAAGCATTAGTCTTACCAGAGCTCAAAACTTCGTACATTTTGGCGATTTACAAGTAAAAAAAAAATCAACTTCAGTTAAGAATTGAATTCTAATTTATGGAGAATATTTTGTTATCAAAAAATTCCGTTTGGAGGACAAAATACTCCACTTTTATATGCGAATATTTTTCAGAAATAAAATACTTATTCTCTGAAGTTTAAAAATATTCCACTTTGGTCACACTGCTTGTGACAAACACCCGAAAGATAAATGTCAAGAAAGAGCTTCTAGTAAGTCCCTTCATTTTATCCTAGTTCTATATCTATATATTTAAAAATTGAGCCTTAAAATTGAGTTCGTTTGTCGCCGATTCACGCCTCAACGCAATTACCGATTTTAACCAAACTTTCACACATCTTTGGGATTGGTCTATATATGGGTTTTGTGAAGTTTTGTTGAAATCAGAAAACGTATGTTTGTGTTATCCATGCGTGAAAAACACATGAATTTCAGTACATTTTGTTTTTTTTCCACACATTATATTATTATTATATATATAAAAATCAATTGCTGTGCGTTAGTCGGGTAAAAACTTAAGAATTTGTTTGTATTTTGTTTGTCTTGAATTAGGGATGGTTTAAAAAAAAAAAATCCGAAAATTCTCAACAGGTGGCGCTGTAGGCATATTTAGTTTTCTTCTATCTTCTTCCATAAATATTATATCAAATTGAGTCGCATTGTGTTTGAATTGATGTTCTCTTAATGCGTGAACAGATTTTGTTTCTGAAAAGTTCAATTGAAAGGTGACGTCAACACCAAGGTTTGTATTGATATACGGTCTTTGTATGTTTATTGGTTATACGAGTTATGGGCATTTTAGTGAACATTCCTGTGTTGTCGACTTCCGAAACCCCTCAATCGATTTAAATGAAATTTTGTGGATGTGTATGGTTGGTTGCAGCTTAAATGATATGATAGTTTTGGGCCCGATAGGTGGTGCTGCTGTCAATCTCGGAATCTACTCAACTGATTTCAATGAAATTTTGTGGATGGTTATGTTTGAATCCAGCAGGGAAGATAGGATAGCTTTGGACCCGATATTCTTGCTTCCCGTGCAAACTTCGGACGACCGCCATGACATACCTCACCATTAAAAAAAAAAAAACATCATGGGCTTCATCGTTAAGCACAATGTTTTCGGACAATCGCGTTTCGGGATGTACTGGGTCGAATGGCAGAAACGAGGATTGCCAATTGCCCACATTCTGCCTTGGTTGATTTGGTTAATTGAGAAAATCTGACCGGACCAACTCCATTCAATCAGCACGGAAAAAAACGATCATGAAGCCGACCCGGAGGAAGTATATGAAGTCCTATGCATTGAACTTTATTTATTTCCAAGGGAGTTTCATTCTTTCAATAGAGAGGTTCCACTTCATCGATAAATGTTTATAACAAAATTCATTTTGGGCGGTACGAAGTTCGCCAGGTCAGCTAATTACCTATACATATTTATTGATTTTTTGCGCCATCTATTTATTTATTTATACTATACGCAGCACCCTGTGGCTTGGTCTCAGAAAGATCTGCTGACGAAATGCAGCGTGAACTCTAAGTGACCAATTTAAATTTCTACTTCTTAAATCTGGTTTGAGACTGGCAGCAGAAAAGACTCACTTTAAGTACATCATAGAACACATTTGTTGGACGGTCATTCGTCGATGTATAACGTGTGATTATACACCAAGAGGGACAACTAAAGTGTCGGCAATGACTGATGAGTAATGGTCACAGCGCCGCATCGCAATTGGAGTGGGATCCTTGGGATATTCAGTTGGATCGTTCTGATGAGTGGTTATACAAAGCGTTAAGAGTGCGGTTGGAGTATAAATCTCGACCTTATAAAATACACATCCGTCTAGAGTATATATGAATTACACCATTATAGCGAACAAGGGCGGAACGGAAAACGAACTCCAATCAGGGGGCCCATGTATGAGTATACGAACCAAAAATGCCAGCACTTTCCAACTATATACTTCTGTCTGCGCCCTAAAAAGTGATTTTGTCTCATGGTAAGACAGTGTCCATCGTTCCAGTGTCCATCGTCGCATCCATGGAAGTCACTTCACTGATTAAGTGAAGACGCCAGCAGCATTTCATTTAATTTTTCATGCAAAAGAAACATATTTTTAATTTTAATTTCGTTCATTAAGATCGCTTCCTTAAATTGAATTATCCACAGAACCCCTTCAGTTTGGGACCAGTTCGTCCCAAATACCTAATTGCAAATTAGGTCACGATGACAAGTTCCCCGGCCATAGAACCTACTCTCCACAATTCAAAGAGGAACAAAATTCCGCTAAATTATTGCCAATTCCGCCTCCAATTGAGAACGTCGAATCCCGAATCAAATTCAATGAACCATAATAAGCAATTTCCCTGATTTCATTTCTTAAACCGAGTTTTTAGAAATTAAAACCTTAAATTAACCCGACAAATGAAAAGGAAATCTATTCCTGATGCAAATACTCGCCGTCGAAGGCGAAAAGGATTCTACAGAAAAATTCATTTCCCCAAATGAAGGGCCTCAATCCAATTGTCACTTAGCCATCCGTCCGATGCTCGGTTTTCCCTATCAATTTCATGGGATTACCATGCGACAAACTCGCCCCACAGCTAAAAAAGAGGGACAAATGCGCGCACATCGCCCCAAATAAATTAGAGCAAAGGACGAGCGGCGGCAAAAAGAAAAAGAAAAATTGAATTTAATTGCATTCCCTGCTACAATTTAATTAATTTCATGAACCAATCCTAAAAATGTTCCGCAAATTAAATTACGTTTCTGTCCAAGGTTATCCTGTGGGACATCATCCTGGACCACTCTCACGCAACAATAAGACAAACAGGAAAAAGAAGAAAACATTAAACGGAACTACCAAGGAATTCAACAAAATTAACTGGAAATGAAAGTAATACATTTTGCGGTACGTGACGCAATTTAATGATGTCACACGAACAAGGCACATCGCGTATAGGTGTACTCGTGCGCCGTGCTATGTGGCACTGTCATTGTCGTTCTGCCTGCTGCCGTGTGAGTTATTGTGCATCTGGGGAAATTCGGGCCTCGTACATCATATTTTTCTTCTTCCAGTTTATTTTTGTCCTCATTTTTTCTAGTCTCACACACGGACTCTCGGCTGCCATAGTTTCACTGTGAAGGACTTGTAATTTCCTGTGGTGCTTTGCTTGATCGTCCTCGCGAAATTGGAGTTTTGTTTTTCATCCCAGGCTTTCGCTCATTAAAGCGAGCCCACGTGCCCAGCATCACATATTCAAACCGGGGCACATTAGGTTCCTTAAAAGCCGTAAACATAATATCGAAAAATGGAAAACGAGTCGTTTAATAATTTGTTTGTTTGTCTAAACAAAGATGACACCATTTAAACACATACAAAATGCGAGCGACGGACATCAATGGAAATGTTAATTTTATTACCGCCATTAAATTTTTAATAAACACGATTCTAGTTTGGGTTTCTGCTTTACCGAGCTAATTTTGAATCTCGCAAAGGTAGGTAGCCAGATATCTAGATTATTGAGGTGTGGTGTATTGCTAGACAGGCGTCTTTAAATGACGAGCGAGTGCTGCGGTTTTTTTTAAGGAAAATCTAGATTAGCATAGCGGGAGGCTAATTATGTGATTCAAACAAACCAAGTTCTTTATGAAGTCGTTAAAATTAATCTCAAACGGATAGCCATGATCAACTGATGCTTCGCGCAGTGGAGACGAAACCGAAAGTGCCAGAGAAAATTTAGTTTTATTATGATGAGATGAGTACGTAGCGTTTCTAGTTTCTACATTTAAAAAAGAGTCGTTAAGCTGGAGTATGAAAAGTTATCTACCTACATTGCGTGGAGAAAACAAAAATTTGTAACGCTTAACCCTTTCGGTTAAAAAATATTTTTTTTTTCTTTTTGTTGCTGCGGAGGCTCCGACTAAAAACATTGGAACATTATTTTTGTTAAGTAATTGTTCTAAAGTGGTTTTTGGGAACGTTGCCAAATGGCATCAATTGTCTCAAGTGGCAGCAGAAAAAAGGACAACAATATTATATTTAAATTATGTATTTTTATTTTTTACACAACATTTATTAACAAAATTGAAAAGAAAAAAATATCATTAAATTTGTTTATTTCAAATATAATATAAAAAATAGGGAGCTTCGAAAATATTAAAAAAACTCTAATGTTCATACAAGTATAAAAATTTAAAAAAAAATTAAAAAATTCATAAATTATAGCATTTACACTCGGTTTTTGTCATTTACTTCAAACTCGAATTCTAAATTACTATATGTGTACTTATATAGAAAAAATTAATTTAAAAAAATAAAAAAATTAAAGAACTCACGAAATTCTTCATTGGTGCTGGGTAAATTTTGTTTCCTTCAAACTAAACTAAAAAATAAAGATTTTGAAGAGTATTAATGCGTACAAGTACATGTATTTTTATTCATTATAATGGATGTATATGGATATACTTGAAACTTAAAAAAAAAAAAACAAAAAAAAAATGTTTATATTTTACACTTTTACATGTTTCGTTTGTGGTATGCCTTAAAACAATTTCTGGTTGCGTTTGGGACGCACAAATGAATGTTGCATTTCACACAAATGTACCTGGAGTATCCTGAGCATCCTATTATCTTGCACCTCCGTTTATACACAGTATATTCCGGCCAATGTTCAAATCCGTCATATCGAAGGGAAACCGATGGAGTTGATTCATATTGCTTTCTTGCCCTTGGGCTGTTGCACTCATTTAAATCGTCATCAGTCCTGGGTCGTCCACGTTTTCGGGAAGAGCCTTGCTGCGATGCTAAGGCTAAAAGTCCATCTGCGATATCGTTACGAAAGTCTAGTAAATCCATTCGATCTTTCGGTCTCAAATTTGTTTTAGCGTGGTCAATTCGATATTCTAACCAAGAGTTACATACGGCGAGATCAATGAAATGGTCGAAGATTTTTAATGTCCATTTGTTAGTTCGTAAAGAAATCCGATAACACGATAACAAAAAGTCCATTTTATCTACTCCTCCCATATTCTTATTGTACATAGTTACAATATTAGGTTGCGGGACATCAACCATCTTTTTTTTCTCATAATTAAATCTTGACACCGAATTCAAATCCTTGTCACCACAAAGACTAGATGCAAGCTGAACAATTCCCCCATCAAGCCATCTCAAAAGAAAAATATTATTGCTTCTTTCAATACGGTAGTCGAAAGTACCCCTTCCTCTCTTTTGCAATTCCTTTTCAGTTGCAAGCGGGGCTTTCCCAGTTCTATTGCCCCTTATAGTACCTGTAGCGCAAATGCCTCTTTGTTGTAAAAAATATGCTATCAAATTAATGGTCGTAAAATAGTTATCGAAAAATAAAAAAATAAATAATTGGCGCAACAGGTCCGTATGGACCCAAGCCTAGCTTCTCACAACCATTCGTCTTGTGTGAGTTTTTTTTTTTTTATTTTTGGGACGAATGGAAGGGATCTACAATTTTAATTTTTATTTTCCGGAATTGTCTTTGCGAGATGAATAACTATATCGGAACAAAAACCTAATTTTGAATCGCCAACAATTGTATTTTTCCCCTGGTAAATTTCAAAATCGTATAAAATGCCATTTGAGCTACACATACAAAATATTTTGATGCCCCATTTTATGGGTTTCTTAGGCATGTATTGTTTCAAAGCCGTTTTCCCTTTGAATGGAACCATCATTTCATCAACGCAAAGGTTTTCATCCTTAGGAATCTCAAAAGTTGTCTTCAGGAAAGTGTCTATCAATGGGCGAACTTTATATAGTTTGTCCTTTGAATTTTCGCCCACTGTGAATTTAAGATTGTAACGTAAGGAATGAAACCTTGCCCTTGTTATATTCTTCTTGAATGACGGTATTTCAGTGGCCTTAGTCGAGTACATTACTAATTTCGGAAACCCCAATGTACCAGTAATAATTTCCAACGCAATAATTTTTAAGATTTCTTCCCTTGTAATATTGATTGACGTTCCATTTCTCAAAAGCGAATTTTGATTTGTTGCTTGAAGCATTATATTTATTAATTCATCAGTAAAGTAACTTAAGAAATATTGAACAGGTGTTTTCAAATCATCTTTTGGGTAGCTTTCCTTGAAATCAGATTGTGGTATGGTCCACAGTCTTTTAACCCATTTAAAATTTTTACATTTTTTAAAACCCGTATGTGAACAACTGCCCACATTTTCGTCTTCCTCCACTGGAACCTCGTCAACATCTGGCTTTCCAACATCTTCGTTATCCGCTTTAGCTTCTTCGATCAAATTATGCTCACTTTTATTGCTATCTTCCAATAAAAAAACTTCGTTGAAGTTTTCTAGTAGGGCATCAAGAATATCTGGCTCATCTGCATCTTCGAGATCAGATATATCCGACTCTTCGAAATTATCCAAAATATTTTGAATTTCAGATTTTTTCAGTTTTTTTGATATTTTAAGAGCTAAATATAGGTAAAAAGGCAACAAAAACTAAAGTAAAATAAAAAATGATGCATCAGTCTTATTCTAGGAAATGATGCCTCAAAAAGCACCTCTAAACAAATTTGATGCCGATTGGCAACATAAAAAAAGGAAAAATGTGTCAAATCAAGAAAACAGAACTCAGATGTCTATTTTATTATTTTTATTGTATCCCTGCTATTTATCATTAAAATAAAATCGAAATTGATAATTCCATAATTCAAAATAAACAATAGGTATCTACCTTAAATTAATTTATGAAATTCATTTGACATTCAATATTTAATATACTTTTTATAATTAAAATAGTGTTGAATGTCATTACACTTAAAATTTAAATTTAATGCATTTCTAAAAGTTATAGGGTGACCCTTAAGAAATAAAAAATTAATTTTATATTTATTTTATCAAACAAGATTAATCAAACAAACAGAAGTTAATTTCAAAGCATAATAATCACTTTAGACCAACAAATTTATACCTATCTCAAGTTACATCAGATAGTCAGAAAGAACAGACTCTATGCCATAAACAAATAGTGATAATGTCAGTTCATAAAAAAGGCATAGCTGGGAAGTGTATGGGCTGAAATGATTAATTAATTATACAAAAATGAATTTTCTATAAATTTATATAAAACTAGCTGACACAGCGAACTTCGTTCCGCCCAAAATGGTTGATGTAGTGAATATAAAAATTCCGAGTATGCAGTATGTAGATGCTGCTTCATGTCATTCGGTAAATTCAAGTTCTTTATTCAAAAGTTAAACTGAAGTATGTACATTTAACAATGTCGATGCTTTTGAATCAAACCGCAATGATTGACGTGTCGGCCAACATTCCTCTTTTTCATTAAATACAAACCGGAATGTTTGTCGACACGTGAGCTAGTCATTGACCATTGGAATTCAAGATTGATGCCACAAACATACAGCGAATGTCTCTGCGACTTATTAATTATTGTCCAAGCGAAATTGAGGCTTATGGGAAATTTAAGACGCTTCGTTATTAAGAACGCCTTATGGTGACAACTTTTCACACAACATATTCACACCTGTGACGAATGACATTCAGGTGATTTTCAGTATTTTTTTGAAAAACGGGCATCGTTCCAGTTCCAAATTGTACCCCGTGCAGTTGGTCACCACATTCGATTGCTATTTTCAACGACGCAGCCTTCAAAGGATTTCAGCAGCCACAAAACTAATCATGTAATCCGAAAATATTTCCCAAGTACAGTCTATGTCAAAGGTATAACAACTCCTTCACTCCAATCATTTCTGCTGACATAAATTTTCCGTCTGCCCAATTCGACATAGCATTCATTGATGTTGAAAGACCCTCAGGATTGCAAAGAAATCTTTAACCGATGTCAAAGATAAAATCCATTTACCTGACTGGTACATCACCTTCCACATACGACCCTAGTGCGCTACTATGCTCGATGCCGCCATGCGAGCGGGCTCTCCTCATCTCAAAGCATAAAACTCATTACACAACTTTCCTCATTAAGTGCTTTTCTAATTCCTCGTCGTCCTTTTTTCTTCGCTACTCCTGCTTAGCATTTTGCACCCTACGAAGCCATATTCCTTCCTTGAAGTCTCCGCTGTCATACACCTCAACCTCACTCCGACGAGTGCATTTTGATGGGAATTACTCAGCACTCGGGGAGAATAATTTTCGGGTTCGACGTCTTCTTGAGGATTTTTTTCGGCAACGCCAAGCCGCGCGCACAAACAAGTCCAACAAAACTCCCCCCCTTCCGCAAAAAATGTGTACCGTAAGCGAAAAACTGTTTTTTTTTTCGGCTTTTCTCTGTTCATTTCGTTTTGTTTCGGGAAAAGGATTTGTGCTTCTGGAATCCTTGTCAAAGCCGTATAATAATTCCGAGTCATTCATTGAGGCAGTAGTCAAAAAAAAAAAAAAGCACACACACAAAACACAGAGGAAACAAGGAAAGGAAAAGTTTCGTAATTATTTATCCTTGTTCCATCATCATCATCATCATCATCATCGTCGTCGTCCCCCACAGAGCAAAACGATGAAGATGAAAACCGTAGAACAAAAAATGCCACTCCTGGGGGAGAGCTTAGAACGTAGGCACTCGTCTACATACTGCACCAAGGGACGCCGTTCTGAGTTCTGCGGGATGGGCTAAAAGTGCTGAATGTCCGTCCGCACAAAACAATACGAAAACGAATTTTCATGTTTTCAAGCGTCCGCATTCATTGTTGTTGCAGCCCCGAAAAAAAGGGATTTCGCACCCTTTTCTCCGGTCTCAAAAGACAATCAACCAAGTCAATGGATTGAAAAATATCTAAAGTACTCTGAAGTACAGCGCACCGCACTGAACGCAAGTGAATGTCCGATTTCAATCAAAAATTCTCAATTGAAATTCGAGATAGGGGGTATGTTCAACCTTCAGTGTTCAAGGCCGACGGAGATTGGTTTTTTGCGCCAACAAGGGACCATGTTATTATTTCACCAAATGGCAAACCCTTGCGCAATTTTTCGAGTAATTTTGCAGTCAACGGTGTTAAGGTTTTATTTTTTTTATTCAAATTTGTTTTTTTTTTTTTTCAAAACAAGAAATATACGTGTACCCCTATGCCGAAATTTATCATGAGGGTACAAATGGAAAACCGTGTTTGTGGTAAGGAAGAGAAATTAAAAAAAAAAAATGTCAGCTTGTCGTCATCGATATCGTGTCAGCAACAAAAGTGCAGTAATCTGTCAGAAATGTAGCACAGGAAGGCGTACGCGTCTTGAGGCATTGCCCAAAACTGGCATTTTTAATGAAGTGCTCGGTCGCTTTTGGTTGTGAAGTGACTGAAAATATTAATTTTTTTTATACCTCTCTCGTTTTATATATTCGGTGTGTCCAAGGACATTCCAGAGCATCATCTCCATCCGTGAACATGTATTTCAGGGTTTCTCATTAGGAGCTTTAATTTAAAATTTCCTAGTAACTTTCAAACAAAAAAGACCTTCGCTGAAAGCTGTCAAGTAGGAAGTTCTCTGCATTCAAAGACTATATGCGCTTGAGCATAGATAAGAATTGAAATGGTCACGGTAGGCCATTAAAGCCTGAGAACCTCATGAAATAATTTGGTTAACCGCTCAGCAAAGTAGCCTAGATACTTCCCAATCGACGAAGTTGCGTCGAGTGCAACGCTGATTTAACTGAAAGAATTCGTGAAAGCTCATATTTGTCAGTTGGGAGCGTATCGAAATCTCGCTTTTCAAAAATCCCGAAAAAAAGTTCTAAAATCCCGTCTGCTGAAATACAGCCTTCTAAAATTCCGGTTGTTCAAAATCCCGATCTATTATAATCCCTGCTTTTTAAAATCCCGCTAGTCCCGTTTTTTTACAAGACATTGTTATCAAAAAAAAAGATGTTGGTTATTTATTATATTATTATATATTTAAAAATAATAAAAATACTCGACCAAAAAGAAAATGCATCCGATTGTTTTTAGTTTTTACTCTAAGCGAAAATAGTATATAATGCACATAAAAACCTATCTCTTGCTAACGGTTTTACCCTTATCATTTATTGTTGTAACAATAATTAGAGTTTGCGCCAATTTATATTGTGTAGTACTGGATTGAGTGCGCACGCAAAATTATTGTCCGCGATGAGTTATATTAGAAGTGAAGTAAAGTCAAATAAAAGTGGCAAAAATTATTGAAGAATGTCATATTTATTACTTGTAAATTTATTTTGATGTTATTTCTTTCTTATTTTGTTACTTCCTCTAAAAACGATAAATGTTAAAATAAACTGCATTTAAAAAAAAAACACTCCTTGCTTAATTTATTTTAATTTTCTTATTATCCCGCTTTTACAATTTACGGGATTATAAGAGGCGGGATTTTAAAAAGCGGGATTTTAAGAATCGGGATTATAAAAATCAGTTAGAATAAGTTCGCAATCTTGGCACATATAAAGGGTCCTTCATTAGGGACTTTACAATTTTTTTTTTAAATAAAATATAAACTACCTGAGATATCTAAAAAAAAATTGTCTTGAATTACTATCAAAACGTTTATGAATGGAATTCGACTTCGTTCATATGTCCACCATGGGAACGTCGATACGTTGAACCCAATTCTCGATAACTCGGCCGCACATTTCGACCAATACGGCCGCTACTTCTTGTTCAATTTTGACTCTGAGCTCCTCTAACGTCGACGGCTTCTTGGCACAGACCAATAATTTAATGTAGCCCCATAAAAAAAGTCTACAGTTTCTCAGTCCGTTTCTCGAGATAACACCTTCACCGAACTGAGACTTCGATAACTCGATTGTTGCACCCGCTGTATGGCTTGTGGCACCGTCTTCTTGGAACCGTATATCACTGATGTCGATGAAATATCGTTCCAACCATTCACCGTAACATGACGGTCATTTTCATCGATGAAATGAATCGGCCCAATGATGTATGAAAACCGCTCCAAACAGGGCTGTTTCATGAAGCACTGAGGTATCAGCAACGCATATTCTGACTCAAATTTTTTCACTAGACTATGAATAATTGCTTGTCTACTGGGATGAAAATTACGGCCGAAAATTGGTGTTAACGCTCGTAAAGTTGCGACCACCGACTTGAAATTTTGGTAGTAAATTTGAATTATTTGTAAACGTAACGTTGTTCTTTTACTTCACCATGAAGAACATGTTGATTGATACTGAATATTTCGACATTGACAGTTCGGTTTAAAGGTGCGTTCACACTGAAAGTTTGAAGTTGCCATGTCGTTAATGAAAGACCCATAACTTACAAGGCTTGAGAATTAAAGCGGTCGGATGGAGTTTAAAACACGTATTTGTTTCCAAATAATCGCCAAGAGCAACGAGGTTCATTTGCATCTATAAGGCTTTTGTATATCGTACCGCAAGACCAGTTTGTTACACTGTGCTTTTTTAGACTGGCTGCCTTATTTCTTCGCAAATAATCCGGGTTTATCATCAGAACTAACGAAGTAGCTTGGAATTTAAACCAATTTCATCATCAAGTTGAAGAAGTAGATTTTGTGAATACTTCTCATGTGATATGCGAACCTATAAGGTTTCAAAAAAGCCTTGAGAAGCTTGCAGAGAGATGTTAGATAGGCACTAATGTTGTTGCGGTGGCTCGAGTTGTTAGATAGGCACTAAGATTGGCTCGAAGAATCAAATTCTAAAGATCATTTGTCCTGTAGTCAAATGCGAAAATGGAAAAGTGTATTTCTCGCTGTCGTCAAGTTTGCTGATCTTGCTCCGGGGAACTGTCATACTTTCATGACTTTAGAATAAGCATAAGTCAGCGACTTACCTCCAGAGTGTTAAATCTACTGCTAGGAGAACTGCTCCTTTCTGTACGCCATCTAATAAGTTGAGATTGTTTTTATGACGGATTCCAATAATGGGAGCTATGTTCAAGACCCGGACTAACCTGTGATTTTATGAGGGAGTACCGCATCATTTTTATCCCATCTTGGAGGATACTGATACTTTGTATGTGGTTGTGGTCATGAAATTCTATAATTGTCTGTGATTCCAGTTGCACTGGATGATTGTTAATGGAGCTCTATTGCATTTTTAAACGAGAAAATGATTTTTTAAGAAGTTCCATTGGATGATTGGTAGTGGAGCTCTATGGCATTTTTAACCGAGAAAAGTTCTAGTAGTCTCTTTCTTGAAGTTCACTGCCAAGACGATCGTGAAATGCTTAGCTGCGAAGAGCGTTACCTATGGTCGATGTTAAAGGGTGCTCGTTTATATAGATCCCAACACAATTTTTTGGTCTCTAACGTTTCTACGAAGGTTTCCCAATTTGTATAAAAGTTCGAACAGTTCTTCCTTGGAAGAGGTGGGTGAGATATTGTGCGCTGATCTGCCGACTGTCGAGTTGCCTTGGCTATAAAGAATTGTGGGAGCTGAGAGTCGCAGTATGTCCCACTGCACAATATTCTTACATGTTCTTCAGTATATTTACTTACTAAACGGGTTCCCGATCCTTGGAGAGTCTCTGCTTGAGACACTGCAGCCTTCCATCCTCTAGGATCTCGGGCACGCTGCTTCCAGTTGTCCAGATCCAGATGGCTTTGCCTTTGAAACTGAAGTTCTGTGTAATTCTTAAGTAACTAAATCCAAGAAGAAGCCCACAAATATTTACCTTAGTCTTCGTCTTATGACAAACCTAAAATTTTGCAGCTTTTCATTCATCCGATATCAATTCCCAAACGGGTGTAGCATTAGCTTTGTACATCTATCATTGGTCTCCACTTGTTAAGTTGCTCGCATCCTGTGTTAACGTCTGGACCTATTCAACAATAAGATCCCACAGTTATAGTTCGTCATTTCGTAGCCAACATAAGGAGTCTCAATATCCGATGCTTGTTGTTGCAAATTCTGTTTAAAACGCACAACTCTAAACCGAGGGGCAGGCTCATTGCAGAACACTTTGGATAAAAGGGAAATTGGTGTTAATATAGGTACTTTCTATAAGCTTGGTCTAAGTGCAACCGAAAACCCTGTCCCTTAAATTCGGTTGCTCTACGCCTCGTCTTTGGGAGTTCCCTGGTGATTACTTTGACCTGTAAACCGTGGGTGATTTAATACTGCAGACACAACAGCCTGGCTCTTACCAATTTTTAGCTGCTTTTGTTGCGAACTTATGACGACACTACCAACCTCAAAGGTAATCTATATATATATATATATGGAAAACTGAAATGGCAAGTGGTATGTCTGCAAAATCTTACTAATACTGCACCGATTTACAATTTTTTTTTTTAAATGAACATCAGATAAATATGTGCAGACCTTAGGCTATACCTTTGTTTTAAAAGTACAGCATTTTTGGCTTAACAATATAAGGTTCTCTCGCATTTAAATGCCTAGCAAGGAAGGCTACACTTCATCACATGGTACCTTGGAGAAGATGACCTACTACTACCCTCTGATCTCTGAAGAGCGCCCGCTGAGCCATTCTGATGTATGTTCTTGCTACCTAGAGGCTACAGCTTATGAGTTTCAGAACTTCGTGTTCCTAAAATAGATTGAAACGAATTTTTAGAAAATTGTTTTGATGTTCATTATCTGTTAAGGGGATTCACTAGGAGAAAACAACCTACTGTGTGTTCATCCATTGTGAGTGGACATTTTGAGAGTTAACTGCTTCCTTAACTGACCTCCCAACCTATTTTGTATAGGGCATCTATTTTTTAATATTGATGAGACCGTTTTTACCGGGTGTACTATTTAAATTTTTCATTTAGAATTAGGTAGGTTAAGTCCGAAGCATTGAACGGATGTGTATATTAAGCTATTCAGTTACAAGCCCTCCTTTGAAGCGAAATTGGTTCAGGAAAACCAAGAACAAGTAAATTGCTTGGTTACAGAAGCATTTCCTATTGTTTCGAAGACAATCTGTCAAAATTTAGAGCTTCCCCAGCAACCGCTTTCACAAGCAACCTACAGTGCGCTTCCTAGAATTCCCACTTAAGTGATGCCTTTACAGAGTTAACCCCATAGCCGCACTCATACAGTTCCGAAGAACTTCTTCTTAATCAATGCACCCTCTACGACATCGCCACACAACCGCAACCCTTATTCGCAACCCCACCAACATTTTTGTTACATCAAATTTAAATAAAATAAATTTCCATTAGTGGCCGACACCAACACCGCCGCCAAGATTATATATTCCCGCGTCCATTAGACCCAAATCAATTATTCGAAATTATTCCAAGACAAGTCCCCGGGCAGGCGTCCGCGTCCCAATACACACAACAATGGGCCTCATTAGTGTGACAAAAGGCGACACGGGGCGAAATCGAAATTGGTCGCTGGAAACCCTCATTTCACGCGATTAGTGAAGCAATTTGCACCCCAAACATTGTTGCAAGTAGATACGACTATACACAGCCAGCGTCTGGTTGCTGTAAACTTGGGGATTCCCGCAAACAAAAAAAAAAAAAACTCCCATTTCCATGGCTTCATTCAGAGAATAAACCCCGAAAGGACATTGTGCTTGTTCAGCTATGTAATTGCTACCACATGGGGCACACTAAGTCCACCAATACACAACGCAAATTGCGTGAGGACAAAATCGGAACACCACAATTGCTGTTGAGTGAAAAAGCAATTGTCAAGGATACCTACCCAAAAAAACAGAGTCGTCTTCCTTGTTGACTTAGATCCTGTGTTGGGCTGGGCGTATGACGAATGATAATAATAAAATAACATTTGAAATGTGTTGTTCTTCTCTGTCTCTGTTGCTGCCTGAAGAGGCGATGGGTGTCCTAAAAAAACAGGACGTGTATAATGTACATCCTGCGGTGCGACCAGTATCCGTTTGCCATACAAAGTAAAATGCACGCAATGTAAAATAATAAAATAAAGAATATGTTTCATGTCACAGATTTTTGTTATGGTTGTGGTTGCTTTGTCAAAACGGAAGTAGTCCCTGAATATAAAATGTTTTGTATTATCGTGTTCTCTTATGTTGGAGGAGATTCTTCGTATTTGGAGTGGGTGTAGTTATATCAAATATTTACTAGTATTTTTCCAGATGTTACTTGGCATATTTATTGTCATTGGAAGTCCTGGCAAAGAAATGATTTTTGGTGAAGCCATTTCGAAAATGGATAGCTGGACCAATTTGCAAATTTAAACATCAATTTTCGTTTAAATGTGGAGAATTGTAAAGGATACGTGAAATAACACTAAGTTACTCATGTCCAATTGCGCAGGACCAGTTCCAACAACGCATTATTAACGAAAAGTAATTTTAGGATACAGTCGGTATCAGTTGTTGGATCAGGGAATTTGGGTAAAAAACAGAAGTAAGCTTTGCAAAGAATGGTGTGCACCATTAGTTGATGGAGGTAATGCTTTTGGAGTTTTTAGGACAAATACCCACGTCCTTCCTTTGCCTCTATAACCAAGCAGCCAGCGGTAAAACCGACACCGATAAGTTGGGTTTCCTAGCTACTTCACAACAAAATTCAGTTTAGAGTGCCGAGAGCGATGCCTATTAATCACAACTATTCAGACCGTAACCATAGCTGTGATCAGCCCGTAGTTTTTAAAGAATGGGGGCGGTGTGAGTTCCACATTCCTTACAAATTAAACATTCAAAGTTATGTTTCTTGAAAAACTTGATAATTGAAGTTGCAGCATTTAGAACATTGACATGTTTTGAATATATTTAAAGGAATCTGGCCATTGTAGGCGGGAATATTAAGGGGCGTGTCACCATCTACCCAAAACGACAAAATTTAAAAATCCATTTCTCGAAGCTAAAATCGTAAATCGTAAGACTTTATTATTATTATTCTTTATTCATCTACCGAGCTTAACTCTAACAGACTAGGATTAAATGTTTTAACAGCTCAAGTTATATATATAATAAATCTTGAAAGTTTGATGCAAATTGTTCAAAGAAAGCACTTCACACTGTGTGGGCGGGATGGAAGAGAGAGGCGTGGCACCTCCCGTAAAACAAATTTATCATTTATGGCAGCTTTAGTACGGAAATGAATTGTAAATGTATTTTGTCCGTTCAAAACATTTTGTAAAACTTTGGTGGGGTTTTTAACGGGGCGTGGCACCTCCAACACAAAACAGTATTAAAAGCCCCGTATTTTTGCAGCTTATAGATGCTGCAGTTGCGGAATGTTGTACATCGATGTATATATTGCATGTAGCAAACAGTTTGGAAAATGGGGGCGAGACACCTTCTGGTTTAAAAAGTCATTTGAAACGTTACCATTACATAGGGCAGCCCTTGGCAAATAGGTTTTATAAGCCTTTGAATCACTTTTCGAAATGTGGGCGGTATGGAGTAACAGGGCGTGGTGACTGCTGTACAACAAAAATATTCAAAACTCTATATGATATCAAAAATTGACTGCTTAAGGGTATGGGGAAATCAATTCAACACCAAGCACTTACAAAATGTGGGCGGGTTATAATCAGGGCGTGGCACTATTAATTTTTTGTAAGCTTTATAACTTTAGGAGTTGAAATACAGCAGGAGCTCAGGGTTATCATTTAGCAGTAACAGCACACTCAGCCCTAAGACTATTAATGGATCTTGCAGCTTCTGGATCTCTCGTTTGCGACAGTAGTAAGGGCCTAAGCTATGGCACAGTTCTCCAAACGTGCGAAGTAGTTATTTGGGACGACTGCAATATGACTCTTTTAGAAGTCCTTATTTACAAATTATGGGAACACTTTCCCAAAAGCTGCTACAATTTACAAGCATATTTTCCATTCTTCAAGAAAAGCTTGATTGGCGAGGCTAAGCTTTCGCTCCCAACTTATTCCTTTAATGTTAAATGGGTCCGCTTGAAAACAGTTAAAAACTGTACGTATTTCCGGCTTTAGCATGACTTGTTTAACAAATTCCACATGGTGGGCCAAAAGAAGTCAGCCGATGTTGTTTGGCTTTAATTTTTGTTGTAAATGAAAAATTTCGGTTCCGTTTTTTGATTATGTTTATTTGAATCTTTAGAATTTGATTGGTCAAGTCGAGAAGGTGATATCGGCCAAATGGGCGCCGTCACAATTGACTGCCATACGGGCTCGTTTTATGGCATTTTTCATCACTTCGGCGAGAACTTCGGGCGACAGATTCTCGCACTCGTATCGAATGTTGTCCTTGAGGGCTTCTAGGGTCTCGGTAAACAGGGAACTTCAAAAAACCCCAAAAAACAAAGTCTGGAACGGTCAAATCGGGCGAACTTGCGGGCCAGTGCAAATCGCCAAAACGAGAGATGAGGCGACCCGGGAACGCCGCCTTCAGAATATTGGTTGTGGGTCGCGCAGTGTGTGCCGTAGCTCCGTCCTGTTGGAACCACATGTCCTCCAGTCCTAATTCGTCCAATTGCGGCAGAGACGGCGCGCACCGTCCACTGTTGTCGTTTGACCAGCGGCGTTCTCGACAAAAAAATGGTCCGATGACTCCTCCAGCGTGAACAGCGCACCATGCAGTAATTTTGAGCGGGTATAATAGCTCCTCGTGCATTACTCGTGGATTTTCGGTGCCCCAGAAGCGATAGATTTGCTTGGTCACGTACCCGTTGACATTAGAACCAGCAATGGCTCCAAGAGTAATATTCAGTACAACAATTCCGTTTGTATTCTTGGAACGAATGGAATAAAATTGCTTCTTGATGCCGAACAAGTTTCTCAGAATCTTACTTGAATTTTGTGTTTGGAGTGGAGTAAAGTGGAGTTTTTGTCTTTTGTTGGAGCATAGCTCAGTACAGTGCAGCATATTATTCAATGACCCACTTCCTCTAGTGCTGTCAGTAGCAGAAAATACTGAAAGAAGATGGCTACAGGGACCTATCCCCAGCCTAGAATCTTGAGAGTTAAAAACAGTAGGATCACAATGGCATACGTTTCCAAACACTTTCTAATCCGCCCCGACGTGTTTGCAGTTAGACCTTGGTTCAGCGCTCAAATTGATATGCAGTCTTCTGAATCTATCTCCATAGGAAGCTATCCTAAACATGGTACAACTCTTTAGATTTGTTTTTGAGAGGAGCTCTAGATTTTTTATAAATACCAACAGATGTACATCCATTTCATATCATTTCTGTCCTTAATATCGAATTTAGACACAACGCATTTGAAATGTAACTGAAATAATTCCATATCGTCCTTATTGGGTGAACTCATTGGTAGATGAGATGCAGCAGGTGACCGCGAGTATAAAACTTAAACCACAAACTGCGACAAGAGACTAAAGCCCTTTTAGTTCGGCAGTCCTTCACATTGCGACTAAGCGCGGAATCTATTTTAAATTACAATAACCATAAATAACCACTTCCGACAAACTGCCGTCCATTACCCACTATTAGGACCAAAGTGGGAAGAGTGAGGAACCCTCTACTACGTGTACAAAGTGTCATTTTACAAGAGAAAACAACGATAAAACTTTACCAATCAATCTGTATTAATCTCAGAAGTTCCCTGACCTATAATACCTTAGATAGACCTCTTGGCCGCATACTGTTTACATGGCAAATACCTAAATCACTCAAAAGCATAAAAATAACTATCGATCCACCACTACTTTTATTGGCTTCCACTTTGCGGAGTTTAATCCTCTTACACTCTAATACTCTGTAAACACGAGGAGGACATAAAAAATGTTTCCTTCGTCATCGTCCTCTGTTTGATATTCTAAGATTTATTCACCATCAAGCTGGGAAAGGGATATCATTCGAGAAAGTTCACTTCAAGTCTTTATTTCTATTGCATGGAAAACAAACGCGTGAATCGCTCAAGGACCCATACGCAACGCACAAGAGCGACATTTGATGGCTCGAGTGGTGGTGGGTTGGGCGGGTATTCACTCGAACGAAAATTGGCTCTTGTATCCTACTTGTCATATCCTGCAGCACCTGCCTCTCGATATGCGTGATTTACGCACACCACGCAACGCGCATTATGAACTCTTTCGCTCGCACAGTTCAATTGGAAACAGGGATTTACGTTAAATGCCGTGTCACAGAGGCTGGGGACTGCCAACTGGGGACTGAAGAGAATGGAATCGTTTTTATTTATCCACTTTGCGAGTCCTTTTGACTTTGAGCTGTTAAGTGTCTTTCTGCTACTGTTTCTGTTTTGTTATCCCATTGCGTGAGTGTTTATATGCGAGCCCTAAGTAGGTATACACCATACACGTCGTATGTGTAAAATCCCCACAAGGAGTTTTCTCAATTTTATTCGCTTCTATCAAGTGTCTCTGGCATATGGTGCTTAACATCCTTTCAGGGCAAATAAAAATCATTTCATCACCCGTCTGTGCCCGCCCTGCCACTCGAGAGAGCATTCCATTTAATAAACACGCAAAACAATGTGGCTTAATAAAAACGAGAGAATGAATAATGACTCCAAAGGAGACACACATTTTCACCCCCCTTTCCAACGCTGGCTGTGGGTGTGGTGCGTTAATAGCTAAGAGGTGGTATTTGGGATGTACCTACGTAGTTGTTTTTTTTTATTCCTTTGTTGTGCGTTTTCTTTTCGCATCACAAGTTGAGCCAAGTCAAAGTATACTGTAGCTGTAGCTACCTTTGGCGTGTGTGAGGTAGCTACGCATACTGACAGAGCGATTGTCAGTTGCGTACGATGCCGCAAATTATCCGTATTTCCATGGTTAATCTGATCGTAAGGACATGAGGATACATTCGAAATTTATGTAACGTATTTTTGGGAATTTGTTTTCTATTAGGCGGTGGAGGCAGCGCCGCCTCCAGCACCACCTCATGAGGTTTGAACTTTATGAAGGATCTTAATCTGAAGTCAAGTGGAAGGGAATTTATAGGCTCTTTTCTGTTATTCTCCCTTTTGGAATGACGTCGTTCGGTGTCAGCAACACTGGTATCTTTGTCATCATAATCTGCAGGCAGGAAAGAAGGTTAGCAGCGACCAATGATGAGGGCGGTCGGGCGGGCGCTCGGAGTGAAGTTATTCCCGTAAAAGGATATTCAATTTGATTCGGTTTATTTCATTGGAAGTAATTTGGTTTCACCTAAGCAGAATTGTGTCGCTCCGAAGCGCGGCATAAATTCCCAAGGAACTATGTTCATTAAACTTTGCAGGAGGTGCCAGGGATTGGGAATTGGGAGTTAAAATAATTAAATATTGATTGAGTGAAGTTTAGGAGTTGGGTAGGTGATTGCTACCAAAACTTAATGAAGTTGAGGGAGGCCTTATAATAACAGAACTAAAGTACCTTTTTTTAATAGGTATTGAACACATCGTGGCGGTCTCTAACAGGAGCCGGCTCAAACCTACATTCGACGTAATTTTTCTTTTTGTGAGTGTCTCCCGTATTAATAGAAAAATTTGTCCAAGCTTAGATCGTTTGTCTTGCTATGGTTAACGTATATATTACCTACTTAAATAGCCTACTACAAATACCATTTTTTTTCTACTTCATTCACACCAAAACGTACGAAATGATTTGTGGAATTTATAAAAAAATCGATTTTATAGTAACTGACTCTATATAATTATACAGGGTGGGCCAAATACAAGTTTCTTTTTAAAAATGCAATTAAATGAATAAAATTTAATTTTTTCCATGTATTATGGCTTTGTTCGTAAGAGCAAACAGTCCGATTTATTATGGAACACAACGTCGTTATGGCGGATGGTCGTGCGCCTTCTATTGCTGGGTCAATTGGACCTTGTAAGCGAATAATCCGAGATCTTTGTGCAGAGTTCTCCTCAGGCTAGTGCGTGAAATGTTGAGCTGTTGAGATCGATGGCGAGTTGATGTTCGTAAATTGAGTCTCACATTCTCGGCTACAGCTGCCACATTTTTGTCTGTGCGCGCACCGTACGACGATGGGGACCATGAGTGTTGTGCACTAGCATACCAGTCTCATGTACGTTTTGCACAAACTTGCGCACAGCACGTGCGGTGGGTGCTTCATTTCGGCTAAAAGTTATTTTCAAAAAAAGCACTGTTTGGGCTACACGGTACTCACTTTGGAAATAAGTTTTCAATATTTTCGAACGTTGTTCAAGTGGAAAGCGACTCATTTCGTTCCGCGGGGGTATGGCACCGAATTTCTGTCAAGATTTCGAGCGGGAAACAGCTGTCAAAATAACCTAAGATTTAAAAAGAAACCATTAGGTGGCCCACCCTTTACATAAATTTTCAAAGCGATGTTTTTATCGACAAGGTTTCGTGTCTTGATATAATTTTCAGAGTCTCTTTATATACTCAGGCTTCGAGTTCTCCTCAAAAATAGTGCGACTAGTGTCACTTGTTTCGTACGATATGCCAACGGAGGTAAATTATGGACTATTCGACCAAGACATCCACTCCTTTGTAAATTTTCGGTGGGTTGCCAAAATAATAGGTTTTGTTGGGTTTAATTGGAATATTTTGTTCCAAGTTTAATTTTAATCTGATAACAACAGATTTTGAATCACCCGTAAAAGCAGCTACTTTACTCAAAATAAATGTTGTAGAAATGTTGAAAACCGCTAATCGACTGCATTAATTGTCATAATTAACTCGACATCCAATGCTTCCAATTTAACAGAGACATGGTTATACTTTCCAAAACTAAATTGTGAAAATGAGAGCATTTGTTGTAGATCTTACAACAAGAAAAATTGTAAATAAAACAGCATCCGTTGTTGAATTTACAGCAAACTTTGTAAAATACACAATACTTATGTGTATAAACTACGAATTTTCGTTGTATTATTCACAACACTTGCGGTCAAAATGCAATTTCTGTCTTAAAACCTACAACTCGATTTCTAGAAACGAATACCATTTGCAGCTCTTATGCCTCATATACACAATTTTGTTTTGTAAAATCGATGCATCAAAATGAAAAATATACACCAAATAATTTAAAATTCTTTTTATTGAATATGTATATTCACATACAATTAAGTTTAAGTTAGAAGCTTCTTACGAGCTTCTTGCTAAACTGGGTGTTAAGAAATTGCCCTTAATCCATTCTGTGGTGATTATTGTCACATCCTATTGTAAGCGGCATCCCCCCAAATGCATACTGTGCATTTAGGGAGTTAAGGAGAAAATTGAAAAAAAAAAATGTTATATAGGTTGTAGGGTCTACAAACGTACATACAATATATATTTATATAGATAAATACACAGATAGACATATGGACAAACAGAGAATTGCTAAGATTACATTTTTTTATCTCGAGTTTGATTTTTTTTAGTAATGACGAAATTTTATCATGCTATACTTACTTCTTCCTTTTTCCACTTCATTATATCGTCCTCAAACTCCAGCTGCAACCCAAGTTCACTGTCCGGAAATATTTTGGATATGTGCTCCGACTCCGACTCTGAGCAGAAGTAAACTCTGTTTAGTGAGCCCACGACCTTGTTAAAAAAGAATAATGTGGTCAAGTTAAACGAGAAACGCCACTCAAGCGACGAACGAACACACAAAATACGAACAAATGTATAGCTTACTTACCTGCTGAAAACGGCACAACACTTATAGTCGTTGAAATTGCCCAACACTTCAAAAACATCCACGTCTAATAGTACCTAATGTTTTTTCAGTAGCCACGTTTCCTATGACGGGATTATTCTGAACTGTTTCCCTATTTAAATGCTGGCTTCCACATCCTCAGCATTTTCAGACAAAAAAAAAAAACAAATCAGAATTCATTTGAAAAAAAAAAAAATCACAACTTTGCACTATGATAATTCGTCAAGAACAAAGTAATGAATATAAACCATGAAAATATTCTAGCTGGGTGAGTGGGTTATGGTAAATGCAGCTGTCAAATTCACAACTCAATGCAGTATCAGCTGAAAATGGTTGTAGATTTGAATGCATATGTTGTGCATTTTACAAGTTGTTCGTACTTTTTACAGCATTTTGTATGTCCATTTTGCATTTTGGTTGTAGTTTTGACCAATTCATACATGTACATTTAACAACAAAAATTGACAACGTGCTGTAAGTTTTACAACAAGAAATTGCGATCAGTTTGACAATTTTATTGCTGAAATGAAAGCAAACGCTGTAAAATTTACAATTAATTGTGAATAATTTGAATTTGCTGTTAAACACACAAATATACAAAAAAAAAAAAAAAAAAAAAAAATCACAATACACAAATATACAACTTATTGTAAATTTGACTACCAAATGTTGTAAAATGTACAATGGAAATTTTTTTGGGTGTTGTCTTTGGGAATGACTCGAATGAATTAATAAAGTTTTAATTTCGGTTTCTTTTTTCTTGGAGGGATATCCATTCCACGACCCATTTTGTTCCGAAAAAATGCCTAAAATCTTAAAAAAAAAAATATTTTTAAATAAAATAAAGTGAATTCCATACGTTTCCATTAAAAGAAGTTCAAAAAATGTCCAGAAACAATTTTCCAAAAAAAAAGACACATTTTTTTACTTCGGCTTTTGGTTGGCACTCCACGAATAAAACCATTTTGCATATCCGCCGACAATGAAAACTAACCGTTAAGCAGGTAGGCTGTGAAATAAAAATCACCACGTACACTTACAACCAAAACAAAAGCTAAAAAAAAACATGAAAATTGATAAAAATTTGCTATGTCCCTATTAATGTGGATCTCAGAATGTTGATAAATTTGGCAAGCTGTCTATCCAACGCCATATATTGCACTTAGTATCGTCACGAAATTCAGTTTTGCAAATTGGAAGTGAACAAGGACAGTCGCTTACCCCGCTGAAGTTGTAATGGACATTGGCAGCTTTTAAGAAATCGCAAAATCCACACCCAGAAAAAGTTGCAACAATTAACTACAATTTTTTTTACCATTTTTCTTAAAATAAGAACAATTTTCTTAATAAAGAAATAATTTCTTAAATTCTTAAATAATTATATAATAAATAAATAATATAATAAATAATTAATTAAGAAATAGTTCTGATATCTAAAAATTGTAATTTCCGAATCCTAGCATGGTTTTACTTTATTTTAGTAAAATGGAATTTAAGCAACTGAATATTTTTCTTGAGAAATGTATGTAATTTGTAAGGTTACCTGCGTGATAAAATTTTATCGCTGCGAAATATCGCGAGATGGTTTAAATATGAATCGAAATTAAACAGAAAGAGACAATTACTAGAATTTCCACGTATTATTCAGAAGAAAGCGAGGATGAAGACAAAATGTCACTCACAACAATGTACAGAGATTTATCGAATGAGCAATTCAATCGCTTGTCAAATTGCGAGCTAATCAGCGGGGGTTTTTTAGTATTCTAATAGATTCTAAAATATTTCGTAATTTTCTTGGCATTGTCATCAAATTCAACCGATCATATAAGCGAATTTTGAACCCTTGGAAATTTAATAAGACTCTTTGATTTATTAGTGAATAGAAATATGTGTCTCGAAATTATCCTCACATCGCACCCAAATTGAAGAGCACTTACTGCTCGTAACTCTTAAATAATCACATGATTTTTTTTTTTTTAATATGAAAAGGCCCCTATCCAAAAATCCCTGACTCTAAAGATTATCGGTTGGACTAATCCGTCAGACAGTCAGTCAGAACCAACTCTGATATAAGTTCTCATAACTATAGTTCAGATTGTCAACCTTATTTAAGTTTCGAGCCCCAAATGGATACATTCCTTTCTAAAATATTCTTCGGTTCACTTTCTAATAAGAGTCGTTTGCTTAATTTTCCTTTACGCGCCAATGGAATCTTTTGTAATTTTTAAGACGATTTGGTTTCGTTTAAGATTTGTCATATGACAACGTCACATCCGAATCTAGGATCATATAGTTTTACCCATGACCAAGCTGTTAACAATTCCGCATGAGGTTTTCAAAAAGTTGCATAGAAGTGGAGGTTATCTATAAAGCACTATCAGACGTTTTTACTTACGCTAACAAATCAAAGATAAGCTTAGCTGCCCAAATACCTAAGACGCTGTTAACTGGCGCCAAACTTAAGGCCCTTGTGAGAAAAAAGGCTCACAAAGAGTATGCCATATGGGAACATCAATAAGTCATTCGTATGTGTGAGTTCTTGGGTCATTTGGGCCAAATGGTATTTTAGCTGAACGAATGAAATGAAAATGAAAACATATATTTCAAGAACCTATAAGATATATCGGCCGACTCTATACCCATTATCTACAAAACTTGTCGAAAAGCTGCTTAAAAATTCAAAAAGTAAAACGCAAAAAACATTGCAAAGATTGGCGCTCCGATCGCCAGTTAATATTTGACTGAAATTCCCTTCAATAGCAAAAAGGTTAAAGAAATTATTTTCGTAGTCCACTCAAAAAAAGCATCTTTGACCCAGGATATAAGAATTTAACTTTTATAACTTCAATATAATCAAAAGTTCCAAAAACATATAGGAGAACAGATAAATCTGTCGTTTCATGTACGTAGCTTTTTGAAGAAATAAAAACAGATCTCCGAGGGTTGTTATATGCCCCAAAGGAAACTTCAAATCCACCCTCATGAAAAATGTCAAAGTTTTTAGGTCCTCCTATACCTTTTGTTGTCAATCACTATATCTACACCGATTTGGTCGGTCCACATGGATATCCCTTCAAATTAATCACAAAACTTTCTCAATTGCCAAAGTAAACCGCACGGCTAACCAAAGACCTACATCAGCCCTAAACAAAAATAAATTTCCATTCCATTTAACCAGTGCATCTCATCTCCCTTATAGCTACCCTCGTCTAAACTCATTCAATCCCCAAAAGTAATTGCATGGCCAACAAAGAAACAAACGCAAAAAAAAAAGAAAACACAGAAAACGAAATAAAATAGAAAGGACGACGTGTCCTATTGGCAAATCATCCAGAAGACAGCTACATCAATTTTAATTGGGACTAACTAGCCCGAAAAAAAGTACCTAGTTGCTGTTCTGCCTGCGACATTACAATGGGGGGAGATCATGGACCTTTACAGCACTTGGGGTCAAAGAAATGTCAAGCATCGTGTTCTCCCCGAAAAAAAGGATCACATGGACATTCTCCCCCAATCGAGACAACTATATGTACGAGTTTCCCAACGAAAAGAAACGGAAACATCGCAATAATAATTTACATGTCCTTCGTGGAGCAGAGCAGCATTCCTGAACCGAATAACAACTGGGTACATGTGGGTATTGGGTGTCCTGTGCAGGCATCAACGTCGCACAAACCATACCTAAACAAGAGACCAAAAGGACAATCCATTTACTGTAATGTGTGGTAAAGGAGTTTTATTGTGTGATAAATTTTGCTCATCCTCGCTCCCTCTCTCTATTATGGATACGCACATGAATACGTGGCAAGGATTAGAGGTCGGCCCCTGCCGGTCGTTGGTGTTTTATTCTTTTAGGCAAATTGGACACACTGAGCATTATGGCGCTTTGTCCGTATCATAGAACCAATTATCCTTCATGGCTGTCAAAACAATACACACACACACGTCGAGTGAATTATGCTTTGACGAAAGTCAATTTCGTGTATCCTTTGAACGCCCCGTAATTACACAACTCCAATTAAAAGATATCCATTATGCCACTTTGCAGACTCCAACGCCTCTGCTAAAGCCATCCGACGACGACGTCAACGCTGAGACGGTACCGTAACAGACAAAGGGCCTCACTGTACAATAATGAATTCCTTCTTTTGCCGCTAGTTCGGTTGTCCGAAAATGTCTAATTACATGTTTCGCATCGCCATTAAGGACATCATCATCAGCAGCGCAACAGCAGCAGAAACAGACAACAGAAACAGAAACACTAACATGCATTTAGATTCTTCGTCGTCCACCCCCGATTCATCCGAGTCTCATCCTTCTGTTCTCTATCAGCGCAAACTGGCATAACAATTAGCTGCATCATTAGTTCCGATTCAGAAACAAAAGTCACAAAAGAAAGAACGAAACTTTACCGAGACCGACGGCCAGAGGAGAAAGTTGCTCCTCATCTCCTCGAGCATCGAGATTATTATCCTTTATTTTGGCACACAGATTTTTCGGAACTAACTGCCACAATGATACTATTAAAAGATTGGGAGGACGACGGGACCAGTAAAATGAAACATAACCCTGAAGTAAGAAACATTTCTTCCAACAGGACGTGACTAATTATTGTTTTCTTTTAGTCCTTGGTTGTGCCTTTGCGCGTCCGGCAGAGAAGCAGCACCAGCAGATCGCTATCATCCTGAAAGGCAAAGGCAAACAGATGCAACTTATATCCTTTCTTGGGTGGTGGGCATTATGGCTGAATACTTATTCCAAATGATGGCGTTTAACAAAAGCAATTTGCGAAAGTTTCGCCTAGAGAAATCCATTTGACAGCTATCGATCAAGATGGAGGAGAGTGTGGGGGGCTTCTGACGTTTTGAAGCTATTTGCGCGGCTGTTTGGTTTAATCAAACAAAGGGCCGATTATGGGCAAGTTTTTTGGGCAGAGTCGGATTTCAAGTCTTCGACTACGCCCACAAGGAGCTCCCTCTGCAATTGGGTTTGATCCAAAAAACAGCATAGCTATACCTATTACAGGGTTTACTTTTTTTAGAGAGCTAAGCAACTGGTCGACGAGGAAAAAAATGTACGTGTTTGAGGAACTTCCAGAACTGCAGTTGCTAAATTGGCAAGGGGAATACCCACGCCCAGTCAGCGAAAAACAAGGTCCACCGCCTGGTATAGAAGACGTAGGAAGCTATTCCCCAAGGCTGTCTATCAGCTTCACATATCCCGTGTCTTACAGGAACTATCAAGGTATACCCCTGAAAGAGGGAAGATACTATCCACATACGATATTGACATAAATTGCAACTCTATAGGCCGACTGTGTTCTATACTTTCACAGCGATCGTAAATTCGGGAGACAGCATGGACAAGACTAAGCCATCAACAAACATATAACCATCTGTGCACAATGTCTTCGCGGCAACTGCGAGGTAGTTAGGATGTTTAGCTACGTTTGCGAAGAATAATCCCAGGGCGCTGCTACTCCGGTATGGCCCAACAAATGGTCCCAAAACCCTTGTCCCGAATGACGAAATGTCCGCTCTACAGATTCCTAAATCTGACAAATATTCTTCATGATCCGAGTGTTGAATATATCTTGGAAAGGTGCTTGTTCAGTGTTCTAATAATTCTTTCCCCCGAATGAACTGTCCAAAGTTTTTCGACAGATCTCTGGGGCCAAAGTATAAGGAAATCGAATGACAGGCAATTTATAATCGGGAACCCCATAGGCTGAAAAATTTCTAAATGTACTGCGAACAATCAACGACTATAGCTAGATTTAGACCTCAGCTCGAAGCTCTCAACCTTCAGGTTCAAGATGGAAAGGAAAACCGAACCTCTGTTTTCAGATCCATAAGCCGTCAGATCTTTTGGCATGGGCAACGCTATCCAACGTGCCGTCGAGGGCAATGTATCAAGCAGAGACTCTTCAAGTCGTGTGTCATTTAAGCCATAGGCTTGTTGAACTTGATCTAAAATTACAGGTCGCTGTGTTAGGAATTAGAAGTGGCGCAAAATTTCTTTTGGTGGCGCCTGCAGTCCCGGGTGGACCACGGCCTCAAACACCGAAATTGCGGTACCAAAATTTGTCGAATCATAGCCTGCAGATGCCTCTTTAACTCAAAGACTGTATTAAGAGAGTTTGCGTTTTGCTTAGCCTCACTAACTTGTGCCACACTTCGACTCTTCGAAGACATGGATATAGCGTAGCATAGCCTACAGCACTTTTGTCAAACTTTGGACAGTTTAATTGATACCAACAATTGGCACCAGATAATCGTTAGCAGATAGAGTTGTCAACGTTATCACGACATTGCTCAAATGCCAATCATAAATCACATTTGGCCGTCAGCATATAGGTAGGAAGCCTCAGTCCAAATGATGTGGCAGCCTTCTCCACCCCGACTGAAGGCACACCTCGAATATTCGTGTAGATTCATCAATTCACTTAATTAGCCCAGTAAACGAGTTGAATTAACCAAAACACATTTCGACAGATTATCAGCTCGACGACGACGTCGACCCCAGCCCTATGGCACGGCCTGTTAGGCACACCGCTTCAGCTGTATAGTTCGTGGACACAGTGGCATTGGAATAATAAAAATGTACAGGAGACTTTTTTACGGCCGCGGACATAAAACTTTTTTTTTTGTAAACAAACCATTTAGGGAGCCACTGGCATTGACGACTTCGACTAGAGAGACAGCTATGTGACTCCTCGAAAGGTGTTCATGTCAGCTGAGTGTCTACAACTAGGTACAGTACTGGGTACTAAAAATTGCTCATTCTGTCTGAGCGCGGGCATTGTTTTGCTTTCGATAGTCGTAAAAATCCTTGTTGTTTGCGAACCACATAAAAACGAACTAGGGTATTATGTAGATGTAGATGTAGCGCCCTCGAATTAGTGAGATTGGGTGTGTGGGCGCGTAAACTTATAGCGGGTCGTCTCCATATAGAGTTTTATTTTTATTTTATTTTTTATAAGTTTACGAGGGCTGTCGTTAAACAATCAACGGTTATTGTAGTGGCGTCTTGAGCGTTCTTTTGTAGACACAATTTGGGATCGATAGAACGCTAGATGCGACATGGAAGTTCAACAAGAAAAATAAAATTGCGCCATCTGTTACGAGCCGGCCTGCGTGAATTGTGTTGTTTTTGTCGCCCTCGCAGTCGCCCTCGAGCCATTATACAGCGACAATTACAAACACATTGCTTGGTGGCAATTAAATTAATTTTCATTTGTTTCAAAAAAAAGGGATTTTTATTGCGGGTAGTGTTTGTTTGAATAGTCGCAGAGGGAAATGTCGGAGGAAAAGCAAGACATGCAACAGTGGAATGTCCTTTTAATGTCAACCATTCAACTGATGAATGTTGGGGTGCTTTTAATATAAGTAAATATTTATTTGTCATTGTGGACAGTTTATTTTTATGTTGGAACCAATATAGGATTTGAAAGTGTAGTGGGGAAAGGAAATGAGTCCTAGGCCCAGTTTCTTAATAATTGTTTGAGTGAGATTCATTTTTTAAACAAATTCCGCCGCACAACAAGAGCTGAATGGCGAACCTCTCCCAGCACAGTAATACGTGTAGATGTATAAGATTGAAGCGGGTGGAAATGCTGCTTTGCAAAATTCTCTCTGTTCATACAAAAATTCTGCTTCTCGAAATTTTGCAATTTTTTGAATTCTGTCTTATAAAATTCTGCTTTTTAAATTTAGAACATTAAAATTATGCTTTTCCAACATACAAATATAAACAAAAAAATGATATTTAAAAACATTTCAAAATTGAAAAAATAAAATTAAAAGAAATAATAAAATTAAATTAATTATTTAAAACACAAAAAATAAAAAAAAATCGAAATTTTATTAAAAGATACAGAGAAGAGAAGTTAAAAATTAAAAATAACGAAATTAAAGGAAATACAAAAAAAAAATTTTCTCTAGGTGCATCTGTGAATTACAAAATTCTGCAAACAATAAATAAAGGTTCGGAGAACGTTAAAAAGCGCACGTTTTTGTCGCATTTCTCCTTTTACAGGGAACTGGGGACAGATTCCGTATAACAATAATCGTCGGGACGATATCCGTTTTGCAACTTTGACCATAAGAACTTATATTTTGCCCGAATTTGTTTCATTATCGTCAGCTTTCAATACATTTTTGTGGAAAATGAATTGGATTAAGGGCTCAAACTCGTAATTTTGTCACTTAGCTGCTACTTTTGGAGGTCTATCGTTTCGACGATAATCGTCTGAAAAGTTACGGAATGAGTGCTGTACTGGGAAAAAAGAGGACAAATTCAAAGTCCTAGGTATACATTCGGAGACACCTTCCAAAAGACAGCCGCTTACAGTCTCTAAATTGCAGCGCATTTTCTCTGGCACCGTCAAAGTTGCGGACCGTTTGTCCCATTCAACTACCCGCCTTCGCACATACCTACTACGAGTACAATCGAATTCCTTCGACTTTTCACAGGGCCATCCAATTGACACATTCTAGTTAAAATCGCACAGCCATGACGGCTTTCGGTTCGTTGCCTCTATCCAATTGGATGAACTCACTTTCACCAATCAACGAGAATGAAAATTTACGAAGCATATGTATATCCAATTTCTAGTCTCCCCCGTCCCAGCCCACAATCGGTCGGCAGCAGCTTGAGTGAAAACTGAAAATGTCGTCGTTCAAATTGTCTGGGTAAGCAAAAATCAAAAAGGATTCGTATATACAGCGTCCTTCTGGTCTTGAATCCCATTTGCCCCTTTGATACAGCTTTCGGTCAGTTGTTCCACCGCATCAGATTTATTGTTCAAAAATTTACCACACATGTCCTTCGGGTGGAGAGTTGAGAAAAAAAAAAGAAACGTATTCTCCCTGCTCGCCCACTCATTTGACACCCGATAGGATCTAGGAAGAAAAAGGTTTCCATTCAACAGAATTTTTGGGACTAATATGATTTCTCATCCCTCTGCCCGACCTGTCCGCGCTGTTATCATCACTGACCGTCATCCCATCCCACACCCACAGTGACCTGTTTGAGCGCATTGAAGCGACAAAAAGGTTAAAGAACGCCTTTCGACAATTACCACTCAGGATAGGATAACAATTCTTTTAAAAGTACTATACGAACAGAAACAAAAAAAAAACACCGAGAAGAAGAAAAATTAAGCGATTGACTGTGGGTATGCTTTGAAGTTGAGCGCTACAAAGGCAAAGTGTTAGACCCCTTTGTCGGGTGCAGGCGAATGGGATCAAAGTGGCGAAAAAAGGATAATTTTCTAATTTAATTAAGGTTTTGGGAAGTCGTCCGCACCCAGCCGCCCACTCATCCCCGTCGTCTTGGCCGCGCTAACCAGCGTTTTCCTTTGAACTCACTGTCCATACTGTGGCGGTAAAGGGACCTTATCAAACCAACTGCCCGTTAGAGACACGAGATAACTAATGGGCTTTCATCGGAAAGTTCACGTACAGCCATGCTCTAGTGCGCAAACATTCAGCGAAATTGCCCCATCATCAATAAACATGTGTAGTTCCATCCCCAACTACAACCATACCTTCTTGTTGTATCGGCGTCGTTTATATATCCTTGGGAGCTAATGGCCAGTCTTAATGTGCACAAAATCACAACAGTTCTTCGTTGTGTTGTCAGTGCGGGAACCATTTGTTGTGCCTCCCTCCGCTGGTGTCTCTCTTATATAGACAAGGGCAAGGACCAAATGATGTGTGTGAGTGTGTTCAAGGCGAAAATATTGTAACTGCTGTTGTTAATGATAATTGCTATGCTGGCAGCTTTTTGCGACTATATTCCTGTTGCTGCCACTGGTGTATTATAGAAGATACAACAATAACCGTCTATTGCGCTGCGTCCAATTTAATGCCCGGCGAAAGCGTTTTGCACCGACGTAAAATAAAATGAAACCTAAGAGAGCGTGCAAGTGAACCGCACCGCACATAAAAGCCCATTGCAGCTGCTCAAGTTTATTGTGCGCTCATTATCCTTCGTCCGAAAATGGAATTCAAATGAACACGATCCGGCGGCAAAGCACGAGCATACCATCAGGAGGCAAGACATTTTTGTGCCGGCGTAAGCATTAATTTTACTCGGCTCATAAAGAGCCTAGAATGGGCCAAAAAGGAGGCAAAACAGGTCAAGCGTCAGATGAGAACGCCGGCAAGAAGTACAGACGTGATGGGGGCACCCTCATATATCCTCTATATGTGCTGACTATTGGTGGGTATATCCTTGAAGTAAATTGTGAAGATAATTTCTCAACTGTAAGCAAATCACACTCTGATTGGATTTATGAATCTGCAGTAAGTTTTTCTTGTCGTGCTGCTGCTGCTGCAGCGATAAAGTGCACTTCCGTCGGGATATCACTGACGACTAATGCAGTCAAGGCAAGCAGTGAATAGGAATTTTAATGGAAGGACATTCTTGCTCGCAAATGAAAGTTGTAAATATAATGTCCCTTTAAGACTGAAAATAGGGTTGGAAACGAACTGATAAGGTTATGGGCTTGTACACAGTGGAGACTTTGGTTCTGTAAGGGGTCAGCAAGTTGTAAAAAGTTGTTGTTGCCGAGTCCTGAGTTCGAGTTGTGCGATTGTTTGGAATTTAATGGATTTCTCCTCAAATAATAAATGTGCAAGCTAATAACATGGATTTATTATTAAATTAAATTCATTAAAAGATTCACTGACACGCAATTTTTGTCAACTCAGCTAGCTGGACTAATTGCAAACTCGGGTACATAAACAAAAAAAAAAATAGATGCCGCAACAGGTCCATTCGTTCTGTGTGAGTTATTTTCATTTTTGGGACGAGTGGTCTACGAGAGATCTACAGTTTTATGCAGAGTCCAAGCGGCGAATCCGAGAAGATTTCATGACAGCAATACTCTCGGATGTTTGTCAGATGTTCGCGAGAGGTGGCGCTCTTGAAAAAAAAAACCTTAAGATGGAATTGGCGATGGGCAATTGAGCTCTGTAGTGTGATTCAAAAATTCTGCTGATGACAATTCGAATACCTTGTCTTAGGTAAGCAAACACTCAGTAACGATTTTTAATTTTTTTTTAGATAAACGTAGCAAAACGGAAGATGCCAGGGGGTCAATTCTGGTTCCGGGAAAAAGTGAAATGAAAATGTTTTCACACTTTCACCGTGATTTTGATTCTCGTTTTACGAAAATGTCAAACCAAACTTCAATAATTTTCATATGAATCATTTTTTTTCACGTCCTCATTTTCAAGTGAATGTTTTTAGTGAAAGATTGAAAATTGAGAACCTGATATCGTACAACACAGTGTGTGATATTAAATGCACCACGATAGTTTCACTTATTGAACGCGAAACGCTTTTTCGTACTGAGTGAATCGAAAAAATGAAAGCATTGTATGAAAGCGAATGTGAAAACGATTTATTCGATTCACCCTTTCACAGAACTAGAATTGACCACCAGCTCATCGGTTCTTAGAGGAAAAATGTAGAAAGTTCTTTTACTTAAATTTTATTTAGACCACTTTTGGCGTTTCACCACAGCACAAACAAAAATGTTGCCATTGGCCATCAATTTAGGTTACTAACGACCGTTTGCTGATACGACTATAAGTATTTAAGTAGAACTTAAATCGTTAAGAGCCGTATAAACAAATGGCCCTAAAAAGTTTGACAATTTGATAAATGATGTGTAAGGACGGTCAGAAATAAAAAAAAAAAACACAAATTACACAAATTTAATCTTTTCACAACATTTATTAACAAAGGACTTCCCAGAAAATCTGTCTAAATCGAACTGTCGTATGTCACGCAACTTACTGTCTATTCTAATGCTCTTGTGTAAAACTCTCGAAAATCTATATAAAACAAAAGTAAGAGTAAATGTAAAATGTTCATATAGAAGACGTAACAGTCGATAACATATAAACTAGTAGTGTTGCGAATGTTTTCTTACAGATGAAAATTCTAAAATTAATTTTTCTCTCTAACTATACAAAGAGCTTAGGTAATATTCAAATATAAATTAAATAATGTATTAAAACATGCAGTAATGTTGAAAAATTGTCAAATGCAGCTGTTTTTGTTTATGATTTGCATGATATTTAGAAATTTATTTATTCCATCTACAATTGTTAAATACAAATAACAGATGTTGGAAAATAAAAGTAAAAGTAAAGAATACAATTAAAAATAAAATTTGTTAGAAAATAAATATGTACAATAATTTCTTTTTGAAACTGTCTCTCGACAAAGATAAATCTATATCTGTACAAACGCTGTTGAGAGCTGCAATGGCTCTTGTTATCGGCTCATTGAGGCCATAATTTGTTCGATGATTTTTTTCTAAGAGGAGATGCCGTGTTCTCGAAGATCTCGTCAGTGCATATATTGGCATCAGTGAGAGCAGAACAGAACATCTTGTATGAAAGCATAGCAAGTCTCTGACAAACATTATATCATGAATAGGACGGCGCGATTTCAAAGATTTAATGCCCAGAAATAAACACCTTGCCTTATAATTTCGAGAGGCTTCCCAGTGTAATTTATAAAAAATGAATTTAGTGAATCGCCTTTGAATTTTTTCAAGGCGATCAGAATAGGTTGAGAATGCAGGATTCCAAATCACATCAGCATATTCAAGGAGGGACCGAACTAAGGCAGTGAATAGCGAAAGTAAAGTAAATGGGTCTCTGAAGTCCCTTCCATTACATTTTATAAAGCCAACAATAGAATTGGCCTTCGCGACAGTGTATTCGATATGATATTTAAACGAGAAAGACGTATCGAGCGTGACTCCTAAATCTTTAATTTTATTTACCCTGTTTAAGTTAATTGAATTAATTGTATAATTATATTCGAAAGTAGATGCACATCTATTAAAAGAGATTGCATTGCATTTCTTTATATTTAATTTTAAGCGATTGACGTTGCACCAATCAATTATTCTATCCAGGTCAGATTGAATCAAAGTACAGCTCTCTATACTTTTAATAGGTGAAAATAGTTTTAAATCATCCGCATATAGTAGGCATTGGCTATATTTGACCGTTGACACGATATCATTTATAAAAATAATAAAAAGCAGTGGACCTAAATGGCTCCCTTGCGGAACACCAGATGTACAGTTAATACGTTTCGAAAGCGATGTTCCGATTTTTACCCGCTGAACGCGACCAATTGGGAAGGATGAAAACCAGCGAAGCATTTCAGAGTGAATTCCAAAGGCTTCAAGCTTCTCAAGGAGAATAGAATGATTGATCGAGTCGAAGGCTTTGCTAAAGTCAGTATATATTGCGTCCACCTGACGTTTGTTTTCTAACTCATTTAGAGTAAAAAATGAGAAAGAAGCCAAGTTGGTGATAGTGGACCTACCAGATACAAAACCATGATATGATAGCAATGGAGGATAGCAGGACTCAATATGCATTTCTGGTTGGGGCTCAAAATTAGTTTTTAATCTCGAGTTTAAAAGTTTAAAATTTGCAAGTAAATTAATTTTAATTTTGGAATCGCGGGGAAACTTGCACATATTGGATTTAAGAATACAAGTTTTGGCAATGACTGAGAAAATACTTATGGAGATTATATTAACTATACACTGGATGACTTGATTCTTAAAATCAAGGTCTTGCTAAGAAAAATTATAGTAAAATCAAGAAATTTTAGCTTACATTTTTTTAAAACTTTTTCATAGCTCAACATCTCTTTTATGTGAGTTTTGAAGATGACAATGTAAGAGTACCCTTACAAAACTTACAAGGTAGGTAGGTATTTAGATAAGTTTTATTTTTTTTTGAAACATTTATTATTATTTGATTTAAAATGTTGGGAAAATATTCACCAAAACTTTCACAGCTGGAAATTGTTGAAATACAAGAAAATTGTTAAAAAATTATATTTATTTTAAACATTTTTATATCCTATATTTTTATAAATGTGTCATTTTTCTTATCTTTTTGAATGAGGTAAATACAAATTTAAAATAACCACATACATAAAGACAAAATATAACGAAAATTTGTTTTCGGGTTTAAAAAGTAATCCAGTGTCCAGTGTTTTAAGATGAATTGTATTCACACGGCTAAGTTTAGAAAAATTCTTCACATTTTAAATTTGTTTACTTGTAATAAATATCTATAGGTAGCCAATGCTCTTTACGTGTAGGACGCAATATGGTGCACGCCTGGCTATGCCATAGCCGAGCTCCTGTGTGGGTATTTCCTTAATCCCGTCGGTTGTGGTTAACCAAATTATTTTCTTTAAATATGCTAGGTACATTCAAATGGTTAGGTTCCGGTCTTTTTAGGAACTAGCCGCAGCTTTTTAGAATATGTCTTTTGGCACTCTTCTATGCGCTCAGATTAACGAAGAGTAGTGAAATCAATTCGTAGGAATAACCAATCTAGCTCTAGTGTACATTCCATTTTAAGCCAACTCCTTACGCGCTTGAAAATACGTTTATTTTGTCACATAAAGCTATCTAAGGCAATTAGTAACCAGTCTTCATACATTTTGGTCACTTTGTAATTTTGTCCCTCTCAACAAATGGAAGGACTTTAAAGTTTGCATTTGCCTGCACTATTTAAATAGACTACAGGGTTCGGACTCGAACTCCTTTTCGTAGTAGGTGTACTTTGATTTTCGCTATTTTTCCACATTCTGCTACGAATTTTTCCCATACAGCGACTAAGGATAAGGCAGCACTGATTATCAAAAAATTTCGGCGGTCACCAGCCACTCCCACCACCGACCGTAAGCTCAAAATTCAATAGACAACAATTTTTAGAAAATATAAACTTCGCTTAATTTTTCTTCTCGATTCTTTGGAATGTGACTGTAGGCGTAGGGGAAAGTGGTGTACCTTGGACAAATTATATATCCTTCCCTATCTATTTTCTCTGGTATTTATTATCTTGAGAGAAATAAAAAATCATTTATAATCCGCAGCGGGCATTTGAGGCATTTTTGTAGTACATAATGTCTTGAAAAGTTGTTCTCAGTCAAAAGGAAATACGCCTTGTAGTGAAAAAGGTGAAAGAGTCATAAAACGACCTCAGAGGTAGGTACAACATCGCTGGAACAAGCCCGACTGTAAAACGCGCGGCAATAAGAGAGCACATTAACTCAAAGTCATATCACGACCGCCACCATAATCTCGAACTTGATCGAGCCACAGAAAAATGAGTGCTTGTGGACGATTTTATGAAAAATTGTCCAAGGTACACTACTTTCCCCCACTGTTCAAATAAATCATGAAAAATGCTAAAATTTAAATTTTCTGTCTGTTAATTTCCGTTAAATGTTAAAATTTCAATTTTCTGTCTATTAATTTCCGTGGGTCTAAAATACTTGCAAACATTTTCGAGGAATCAGCGGCCAATTACTGTCTTTCTGTTATCAACAGTAGAGTTGCAAACAACCCGCCTCTCAGCCTCGCAAACTGCCCCACTGACTTCGATGCGATGAAGAAAAATCGAACCGATTAAATGAACACTTAATGAATTGAAATTCATTTATCCTCCTCTCACTATGGAGCCTTTGCAGATGGTCCAGGGTTGTCCTCCAGCAATTATTCTCCTTGTCCTCACTATTATCTTCTACGGTCCGATATAGATGGTTATTTAAGGCCCATATAGCTAGAGCTTAGCTTTTGTTATTCGCCAGACAAAGAAAGTGCTTACCCCTGCAACAATATTGTTGGCTTCAAAGGGTCATAAATTCTTCCACAAAAGGATACAGGCGATTTTTCATCTCAGTAACTCACTATTTGACAGATATATTGTTTCGCATACCCCCGCCACACAAAAACACACACACGCACACACATTCAAGGAGACCCATTCGACTGTATGGTGATTATGGAAAATTTGGACCAAAACTCAACCTGTGCTGTGCGTACAATTACTCAACTTTTGCATTATCCTTCATTACACACATAATGGCCCGATAGCCAGCAGAGTGCAGTTTGCTGCTTGCTGACTCCTTTCCATATGCGAGATTGTCAGAAGAAGTTTGGCCAACGAAAAAAAGAAAAAAAAAATGATAATATATCCGGGAGAAGTTAAGTCCTAAAGTCCTGCAGATAATCCTACAGTGACTGCTGCTGGTTGTAACTTTTCCTGAGTAGTATCAGGGCTTATGGACTAAAGTCCATCTGCATGTGATGACGACGCCAGATAGTGCGGGGAGGCTTTGATCAGGCAAAACTTATATACGATTCCCAATTGGGAAGGAAAACTTTTTATATGAGAGGAGAAGCTGACTGGAACACGTTCCATCGTCCGTTCGTTTGTCTAACTTGACTTGACTTGACCATCTCTGGGATGCAACTATATGAATGCTGTTCCATTCATGCATCCATCCAGCATTCGTTCATCCGGGAATCGGAACTAATGAGAGTTTTGTAGAAAACTTCCGACTTTTTGATTACACTAATTCAATTTGTTCCTGGGGCGTGTGCATGGGAATAGATGATGGCGACGTCGACGTCGACATTTAGATGTGTGTATGAGGGAGTTTGATAGTTGATGCGATATCTTGGCTTTGAGTTTAACAAACGAGGACGAGAGTTATAGAGGCATGGAACTTATATTATCGAAGGGATTCCTTTTTAGGACACTTTACGAATTCGAAATTTACGAGAGAGTTTCTGGAAAATCTTTTTTTTTTTCTACTTTGCTTGTTAGTCCTTCGTATACTGGATATGTGGAGTATATGTCATTTGTTGGAACTAGCAAAAAGAATTTGCGATTAGTTTGGAGCACAAATTCGTTCGCACCCATCCTGTGTGTGTGTAAGGAATTCCGTTTCTTTGGAAACGGCTAATTGAATATTTTGAACGAAAACGAGATGTGCATAAATGATGTGTTTTAGTTCGTTGGATACTGTCGTCATTTTCGGACATTTTCTGTGGCAGGGACAGATTCCGTATATATGCATCCTGGGGAGTGGGCAGTTCGTCCTCAAGTTTGGGATGTGTTGCATAATTTTTTTGACAAGGACGTTGTAGGCGGTGTTGGATTATCTTTACTAATTGGTTGTAGTAAAGTTGTCAAATCCGTGATATCTAGATTAATGCTTCAGTCATCAGTGATAAGTTGATACTTGGCAGGCTTTCGCCACGGTTTCGTTTGTATTAATGGTTACCTAAGTGGAACTTCTTTGAGTATCCCACTGCAACAAAACCATTAGAACAATATAAGGGATCTACTGAAATGGCTAAGTCCATACCCAGGACCTATGTTTCAGGAGTGCGTACTCTGAAAGGAATTGTTTAGCAATCCATGCTTGCAGGTTAGGTACTTCTTGGCAGATAAAGAAGTGCAAGTTACAACTTGGAAGGATGGCTTCGAATTACTGGTGCGTTGAGGAGATTACACCTGACGGTTTTTACGGATCACCTAGCCCAATAATGTGTGTTCAATGCGGCCTTAGATATACCTCATAAGAGCTTTTTAACACACCATTGACAAAACTCAATACGTACAATGACATCTTGCATTAGGTTTGGAGGGTGACAAAAGTATGGTGGCAGTTGAGACATAGAATCTTCGTCCCTCCAGTATCGGCACTGTCCATAAATCCCTCATTTTAGTTGAGATCAAGGAAAAGCCGCCCAATTCGTGCGGTCATTAGTATTTGACAAAACCAGCCAACGGTGTCAAATGTGGGATCCACTGTGGGTATACCTAGTTAAACTTGGCATTCAATAAACCATACGAGATTAGGGAATCCAATGTCGAACAGCATCCCCAATGGCAGTACCGTAGAACGTTAGGCAGGCCGTACTTAACTGCACTTGAGTTTGACTTTGGGCTTTTCTAGAGAAAAGTTCTTTAAATCCAAACTAAATAAGCTTCCATAACTTACGAGATTATGTCTTACCATATGAGCACCCCGCTAGGACGGTAAATCCATAGGTACAGCTAGTCGAAACAACTTTTTAACTCCATTTTTGTGCAATTCGCACAATGTGACTTGGGCTATCCAGGGCCCAGTATCTTTCTGTAGTCTTCGACAAGCTTGGACCAAGTTGGATCGGAGAACCTTACCCGTGGAATGGAGATCGATTTTTTTTTGAAAGATTGGAATTAATTTTGCGGCATTATTCATCCTCCCCTACTTGGCCTTGGAGATGTTGTAAAGGCTGAAGGATTCTAACATATTTGGTTCTGTTCAGAAGACGCTCACTCTCACTTCACAGTTTTTTTTTAAATGTCTGTTGTTGTTTTTAAAAAACCTATTTAAAGATGTTTTTTTTTAATCTTTCGCAAAAGTCTGAAATCTGAAGTCCACTCCGATCTGAATATGAGTGTCACAGAGGGGAACATCAAGTCCTTCTATTTACCCAACAGGACACCAAGGTTTGCGATATTACCTAATCAAAATACCTGCAATCGACTCTTCGGAGTGCCGCCTGTGTCTTGAAGAAGACGAAACAACTGAGCATATCATATGTGAATGTCCAGCCCGTTCTGATATCAGAAGGAATTTCTCCTTCGGGGAAATAATAAGTCCAGAAGAAGTAAAGATCTCCTCTGCTGAAACTATCATCAACTGCATTAGGAAAGTAGAAACTCTAATAGCCTAAACAAATTTTTCTGATCCTATGGTACAATAAATCTTCTCAGGTCGATGTGCCTCTTATGGCACCGCCGAGTCAGAATTTAAAAAAAGTACTTTTATTAAAAACCGAATCCGATTTTACAGCAAAAGAGTAACTGGCGCCATGAGCCCTTACGTTAAGCGCCAAATAAAACAAAAGCAACAAATCCATTCTTAGGACAAGGCACACAGCATGAACAAAATTACATAATACTTAATTCCTTTTTAAGTTCAAATTCCATAAGACCACATTTTCAACTCTTAAAGGCTGAGGGTTTCGAAAAGGCTTTCATAATAGTTCAGAATTTTATGCCACTTAAATTCGTCTCTATGTCTGACTGTCTACTTATTTATTTCTCTGTCACAAGTTGGCCTGATGAACGTCCCATCACTGTTGGAACAACTCGTATCGCATAAAAACTCATAATTCAGCTGTCACTCGCACAAGGTTCATTTCCCTTTCCGGTTGAGGTTTGCTTAAATAAACAGCAAGTACCTACCTGTAGCAAGACATTCCACTATATTATTAATTAGAAAACCGCCAGGGGCGCCTCATTTCAAATTTTGCCTATACCCAAAGTACACACACACTCATCCGAAAGCATCCGCATTTTTAAGCTTTGTTCGCGCGTTCTCGGTTGCGTCTGTGTGCCGTGCCCATTGGGATAATTACAGCGCACATCCATATTACCCCAACAAAAACAATAGAAAACAATTCCAATTCTCAAATCCTCATTTCCCGTTTCGTTACCTCATCAGAAGTATATAATCACAAAGACAAAATAAAAAGGAGCAGCAAACCAAATAAAAAAACCCAAAGGACGTTGGCAAAAAATAAAAGGAAAACAAATCGGGAAATAACAAAATGCACACTCGCACGTATTACATATACTTTTCAACTTTCATTATTCCAAATTCATTGGGTGCGCTCCTGACCATAAAGCGAGCAGCGCCCTGCAGCCGTGCCACTGCCACCCCCAATCCCGGCACGCCGTTTGCCAGAAAATTGTATGTTTTCTTTAATTTAAAAACTCCTCTGCTACTGTTCGGTTCACAGACACACATACACGGCCGCTCAGTGGGGATAAATTCACATCCAGGATGTTTTTCCTCGATTCCGCAATCCGAAATGGAAAAATAACAATTGGCCTCCGCTAGGCCGGTGCCAACGTTGCCAGTTGTATAGCGCATAGCTGCATCCAACAACCTAAGCCTGGCACAGAGTCAACCGCGAAACATGGATCTCTCTATTGGATGGCATCCTCTCATCCTCAGTCGGTCGGTCGTTCTCGTCGATGCAGTTTTTGTGAGCGCTGCACACCTCTCCGCTAAAATGGAAAATTGGAAGCAAATCCTTTTGTCGCCGCCGTGTTCTGTTGTGTGCGTGTTTGTATATGTTTGGTTTGGATACTCCAACAAGGCCACAAAAGTGTGGGCGGGCGGATGAAAAAAAAAATCGTAAAACACCGGAACATGTCCTGTTTTTATTCGGCCCTCGCCCTACCGCTCCCAGTCGAACAACATTCTCTTTAGCTGCTGCAGTTCGCTATCTGCGGGTGTGCTGGTGTGCGCGCCGTGAATGAAACGAAAACATGGGAATTATCTACGCGCGATAAAGCTCAGAAAATCCCGTATCCCGTTCTCGCCGAGTCCCGTGAACTGTACTAGTCCTCCTAAACATTAATGGCGGTCGGATTGTTGCCAGTTCGCGTTGCAAATAAGCCAACACAACACACTGAAAGACCGAAAACGAGAAAAAATTGCGCTGCACATTTGTAAACTATGGGGTTTTGTTGTGTTTTGGGATTTTTTTGTTTGCGTATTTAAGTTGCATCCTGCACGATGCAGCAACAACAAGACAAACTCTATCGGACCAAACTAAATTCACGCGGAAGCTTTAAGGACCTCGCACAGAGCGAGAGCAGATAGACAAAAAATTGTTCAACTGAGAGTGGAAAACGAAAAGAAATCCAGGATACAACTATCCGGAAACATAAAGCGTAATCTTCTGGGCCAGAGCAAGCGGTAAGGATGCAAAAAATTGCACACACCAAAATGGGAACGGCGCTGGCTGTTTTTTGTTTCCATTTCGCTCCCTTGTTTGGACAGTATGGGCAATTTCGGGAAGATTTGCAGCTACACAGAGAATTTGGTGCGAGTATTTCGATAGTGGGATTAATGAGGAGGGACCAGTCCTTCTGGGTATATCGTGGTGGAAATGCATTCGGAACTAAAGCTACTCGAGTGCAAGACTATCTTTTGGCAAACCGTGTTAGTTGTAGATCTTCAGTACAACGAGTTGGGTAAAGTTGGTCAGACTGTGAGGGGAATCACTTTTGACGGCGCTACGGTTATAGGCGGACCTTTTAACAAAGACATATCAAAATTGTATGAATTCATTATATTTTAGAGACTGTCTTTATAAAGGTTTCAATATCAAATAAAATGTCTACACACAATTTCTTATAAATTTTACTCAAAGCCTGACTGTACAAATCTGCAAGTAGCTTCACACTACAGCTTAGCACACCTCAATCATCGACTGCTGAAATACAGAACTCGTTTTTATTAAAAAAAATAAAGAGTTCATAGAAGTTACTATCTTACGTATGTAATTATCTTGCTTGTTCTTTCTCTGAGAGTGAGGGTTGAAAAAAAAAATAGTTGGCGCAACAGGTCCGTAGGGACCAACCGTTCTCACAACCGTTGTTTGAGTTTTTCATTTTCGGGACGAATGCAAGCGATCTACAATTTTATGCCGAGTCCCAACGGCTAATTGAGAAGCTCATCTATGACAGTTACACTCTCGGAAGTTGTCAGACGTTCGCGAGAGGTGGCGCAGTGAAAAAAAAAACTTAAGTTAATGTGCGACAAGAAATAATCCGTTTTAGAAACACAAACAGATTATTTTTGGATAGCGTAATGGATTTTATTTTTACCAAAACGAACAGCCAAATAACAAACGCCATTTGACATTGACAGTCGTTCTCGTTAGGTATTTGTAGAATATTTTGAGCACTCGTGTTCGGGATACGTTTAGATTTGTAAGAGCCGTAGATCTGGGTAGGTTTGAAGTTCCTTATCTCATTAGATGCACAGTGTAGAATGTGTTTCTTTTCAAATAAATAAACTGCAAATTAAATCGAACACCTTTTGATGTGGTTTTCTTCTAGACAGATACCACTGAAGCTACACGTTTTATGTCGTTCCGATTACAGCGTTCAGCTACGATTACACGGACATTCTTTTGCTTCCTTTAAATGGCGCTTTGACATCCAAATCGCGTCACAAACCTGTGATTTAAATGTCGTTGTGTGTGATCGCCATTTTTGGGATAACATTTTCCGCGTCTTTTAAATGACTAAGAAACTGGCAGACCAAATGACATGAATTTTGTGCCATTAAAATGGCGAAAAAAAAAACCGTGTGATCGCCCTTTAATGACGCCTAGGACAAAAGACCAAACTTTTTGGCTGTTGCGTCATTTAAATGGCAGCCTCCAATATATGACTATACACAAAATTCATTGCATGCCATTTTGCTACGCAAATGACAAATGACGCAGCAGTCAAATCGACATATGCTCTTTCAATTGGTGTTTTTCTCGTGGCGAAGGGACGTAAAAATTCATAAATTGGTTTTTATTTGTTTTTACCTCAACAAATAATCGAATCGATTGGCTGACATACGAAGGACATTGGGATATAGTTCAGGTTGTTCTTCGCGCAATTCAAGCAGTACTGCAACACAAAATCCACTCTTCTCGCGACGGCTCAACAACTTCTTTTGCCAAATATTCCGCTTTCGTCGCGTTAGCTCGATATCAAGATCGTCGTCACTGCCTTCCAGCATACATGCTGCCAAATACGCATTCTCCGCAATTTCCACCATCATTTCAAACGTTCTTTTCGCCATTTTTAATTTATTGTAATAATTTTTTTCTCACTGTTATTTAATCTAATTAAAAAAATTGTAGCACACGTAAGCGTCTTCGCCGAGTGAAAACACCAAATGCCAGTAGCCTCATATTTTTCTCATCGGACAATATCAATACCGTCTGATCGCAAAACATATAAATGACGCGAAATCGAAATAATACGAAAGGTGACATTTGTCATTAATGTGTGATCGTCATTTTTTCGCTCGCCATTTAATGGCATCCTAACGGAAAATTCTAAAAGACGCGCAGTTTCCGTCATTTTATTTTGGGACAATAATGTCAATGATAGTCATTTCGTGCGATCGCCATTTTTTCGCAAATGACCAATGACGAATCGTAGCTTGAAAATCGCTCTAATGCGACATTTTTTCCTGACGTCACACATTTAAATGGCAGTGAAATCGCACCTTTAGCTAGTAACCGACTTTAATAAAATATATACCAAATGACAGATGAATTTTCATTGGTAAATTCCCGCCACAAAATTTTGGCCGCTAGGCTTTCCTTGTTTATTTAAAAAAAAAAAAATATTTTTATATTTAAGTTCTTATGTCAATGTTTTTTCTGATGAATAATCTATTTAATAAAGTCCATATAACAGTTCCGTAAAAAATTTAAGTAAGGATGATTTTTTGGGCGATTCCCGATATTTTTTTAAAAATAACTTACCACGCAGAAAAATCATTTAATTAAAATCAAAACACTTTCGGTTAAAATCTACCAAGTAATACTGTTAATATAGCTCTTGCAGAGTAAGTGGACCAAAAAAAAGCGAGCCAACTTGTTTAAGGAAAATCGATGAAAAAATAAACGATTTACCAAAAACACCTGAAAATTTTCTGCCTCTTAAAAAATAAAAATAAAACTGTTTGATTTAGAAATTCGGTTGACAATGTAATGTAATTTGTGTAACAGTATGCAATTAACTTTTTTATATCGGTAGTTTTATTTTTCAACGGAGACTTAATTAATTAACCCCTTTTTCTGTTTTGAACGGAGCAAAAATCGCACTCGGTTAGGGCCAATTTTTGAGCGGGCTATTGCCTGATGTCCCTCACGGAACAAACTGATGGATATAACGCGGAACTATTCGGTTCTAAAATTGACTTTTGAATATCTATCAGCGCCGCAAACGTACTACAAAAAGGCACACACACCGCCCCATCAATATATACTTGCACCAAATTTCCATGCAGCAAACAAGCCACCTGCAACTGCATTCTTCAAAGAGGATTTATCTGCAACCTTTTCCTTGCCAATAAAGTCCAATATTGAGGCGATCTAGCAAACTGCTTGATATGCCACCGATTATAAATTAGCTCCTAAGTAAAGCGCTCTGATGTGATGACGTACAAAATGCAGACCCTCGTCAGTATCGGTTGAATGACCGGTGATGCCAATAAAATATAATTAGGGAGCAAGACTCGTTTCCAGCATGTGAATGTTGTTCAACTTGTCGCACCTTAGTTGCCACAAACAAATGGGATGGGCATCGACCAAAGTGGTGATATATGGCCAGAGTCTGCGGCGTGATTGTCTTCACACCGAGACTAGACGTATGCACCGTACTCGATTATCTAAGTTGATACCCAAGTATGGCATTAAAAAGTAGGTAGTCAATCAGTATACGGAGATGGTTTCATCTTCAATTTTATGGTGGTGCGGACCCAAAACTGTCAGCTAACGTGCGCCTAATCTGAAAAATATTCACGAGTTCATCCGCCTTAATCTAGCAATTAAGAAATAAATCTCTCTATCCAAGTCTTCCCACATTTGGACGCAGTAATCTGACTTAATGCGCAATAAACAACAGCTAAACATATGCAAAGCATGTATGCGCGAAGCCACATTAAAACGGCATAAATCAACAATAGTCGCGTCGATTCACTTTATTCCGCGCACGGTCACGGCCAACGTGTGGCTAATTTGCAAGTGGCGAAACTTCGGGCAGTGACAACAAACGCGAATGTGCGAACAAACCGAATTGACAGGGGTACTCCTTTGATAAATCCAGTCCTCACGTCATTATCTCCCTAAATGCCTTCAGCTGGCAGTATACAAAAGGTCACACGCCCATAATTCATACACAATTATTACTCCCTAGAGCTGCTAATTATTGCCGACCTACACACCAGTGCCGCCATCAGGAGAGGGGAAGCATCTCGTCCTTGGCCCATTATCCCGCGATTCGATTCAGAGGCGCTGCAACGCATGATTGTGCCATCATTCTTTCAATTCGCATCATTTCCTGCTGCAAAGGGAAACCACATTTATTTCCCTCCACAACATGCATTATGCAGCGAACGAGGACGATGGCGGCGCTGCTGATGCAGATGTGAGCAGAGAATCAGCGATCCGAATCGGGATTATGCCATATTCCGAAGGAAGGCCGCATTGATTTGGAAGGAGGGCGCCGTGCCGCAATCAAAGTTCAATGCTAGAAAATGAACCCCTTTTAAAATTCAATAAATTATTGCCGAATTGACTTGTGACTGAGTATTTGGCGTCCTCGCTCCGTCCTTGCGTTGGACGCATATTGCAGAACACCCTGTACGTTCTCCTCAAGAAAATTTATCATTTAAGTGCACTCGATCATCGTCATGGAAAATTCAGAACAACATCCTTTTTATTTTGCCTGCTCAACTCTGCATATGCACACACATCCCTCGAACGATGTTAGCTAGATCCTAGTGTGCGAATAAGTTCAAGATGGAAGTGGAAATGGAAAAAAAAATCCGTGCAATCGAATTTTTGCACTTTGCTCTTGTTATGTTCTAGTACTGTATCCTGGATGAATGGCACTATGGTTATGGGCCCCCTCATTCGTCGTTCTGCTTCATTTGGCTGAATTAGGCACAACGACGACGACGGCAGTGAAGGACATTTTGCATATTAGAAAAATCCACATGCTGCCTCACAGCCCATACGAGGATATTCCTTCTCGTGTCGGGTATATTTTTTCAACGACGACGATGGTTGATTTTTATTTATATACGCTTCATTCTGTGTGTTTATTTCGAATGAGGGTGCACTGAACCGACATCACGAAACAGGGTGCTGAGGCTGGCTATATAGCTATAACCGAGAAATGCATTTTCCGTGTTAGACAGGGGAGAAGATGTTTGTTGAGTTTTTTTTTTCCTGCTGAAGAAACCCTCCTTGGAACAAATTTTCATTCGTTTCCATCATTTTGCTGTTCCGAAGCAGGATTTTTCTTTTTAGAGCGAGGATTTATTCGCTTTTTTTTTGTTTTTTATTAGTCCGCTAAAAGGATATGAATGTTGGCGAGAGCAAACCACCACGCTACGCTGCCGTGAAGAAGGAAGACGAAAACGAAAGCCTGCGGGATTCACTTGTTAGCGTGACTTGCACACTTTGTCATTTAAGCGGCGACAATGACCGCGCGACTTTTTCCTGATTTCCGGGAAAATGAGGCTATAGATGTGTTTGGATGACGATGTCACGAGCCCAAGGAGATCTGCGGAAGGATTCTTCTACTATTTGTTGAGTATTACTGTGCGAGGCTGCGAGCGGACAAGATGAAAGCGAAGAATTGAGAAGCGAAAGGTGTGTTTGTGCGCCGAATGACTTGCTGAATCGGAAAGCCGCAAGCTGGTCTACAATGCTTTACTGGTTAAAATGAGGAAAGACAGTTTGAAAATGTATAGGTACGATTGCGCTTGGCAAGAGATAACTTCTTCGCAATTGAGACAAATCTTATTGGAATTTGCAAACTTCGTGCTATAAAAAAGCTTTCCATTTGCATAGTTAAAACGGACTTGGTCCTACAAATCGGGTGTCATGTTCCAAGTTGGTTGGCGATCCTTACTTACTTACATGTTGTGCGGTCTCTTCGGACTTTGGAGCGTTCTTTGGCACATTTAAGAACGTCTGCCCTGAAACATATAGTTACGTCGGACACTTCACTTCCTCTTGCACATAACGGCATTTCCCTTTTCCCCGCCCCCCGTTATTTCACCTAGTCGACATTTTGTAGGTCAACGGTATTTTCCTTCCCCACACCTCCTATTACAAAAAGTAAATCCCACAACGGTTTCCCACGCCATTTCTGCATACATTGCAAATGCAATCCTAAACGGATATGCCCCCTTCTTCCACTCGCCCCAACATGCACGCGGATATTTAAAACCCGTATCATATAACTAAAAATCGTGGGATAATTCATTACTGCATGGTTCACATTTTGTCATTAGCTTTAAGCCAACATTATAACAATTATGATTTGATGTAGTTCAGTTCAATTCCGACAACTGACTTAAGAGGTGCAGCCTCGCTTTGGACAGCGGCCTCTTTAGTTAGATTCTAGGAAAATAATATGTATATATATTAATAAAAAATAAACGTATAAAAAAAAAAGAAGAACAAAAAAAAAAAAAAAAAACAAATAAATGTTTTTTTTTTTTTTAATTGAAACGGTTGAATGAAAACGTAACTATATAATTCATGATCTATGTCTTGCGCGTCTGGAGTACCAGAGGGTAGTCATCTTGGGCCGATGTTTGTTTTATAATATTTATTTATAGTTCTATATGAACCCTTGCCATTTTTTTATTATATCACTTACAAGAGACACACTGCAAAATTAACATCTTTGTTGTATTGAACTCATGCCCTCAATCAGGGTTATAGCAAGATCAATAAGATGAATATGGTAACCAAACTTACCTTGGCCCCATATCAAATTTATAGACAGTAGCGACTATATAAATTTGAAACATTGGTTCGCTATTTACGAAGGGGACCACTCAGCCCCCTTTTTGGAGGGGCAACGTTTTAGAAGTATCTTTCCTTCAGTGTTTTGACTTCAGACTTGCCTATTGCAGCGAAGCATCATTCTATTCAATCAGAGACAAATGATACTGAGACCCCCAACTCACAATCCTCTTGCCGCTGGGCCCCTCAGTTTTTTTTTTCAAATTCGCCATTTCGTTTTCCTATCGGTGTTGTGTTAATTAACAATCCGTGTGACATGCAAAAACATCCAAAAAATACAAAAATAAATGCTGCCAACCTCGACAACCGTGGGGAAATGTGCTAGAGTTCGGGAATACCATATTTTTACATTACTGAATGCCATTGGTTAGTAATTAAATATTGTTAAAAGGCGAATAATTTGAATTATTTGGTTAATAAAACTAGCTAAATGAGATGTTCTCTAGAAACTTATTAGGGCAAACATGGTTGCGTATTTTCTGCTTTTGAATATATTTAACTTCGATTTCATGTGTAAATTTTTCTTAGATAACTGATGACAATTTGCTCAAAATGTTTTTATTTTCTTTCAACAAAACTAAGTTGTTCATATTTCATTAATATTTAAAGCAAATGTACACTTATTCCTAAAAAAAAAAATTATCCACACGTAACGAATAATTTCAAATTTAACGGATAAAATTCTATGAACGCTGGCAGCAACTTTGCCGACAGCGGAAGTGGCATATGCAAGGTGCGAGTGTATTCGTGAGCCGGAATTTATGAAGTTACGTGACATTTGTCAATAGGAATTTCTATGTAACAATACAAGCGCACTTAGCATTTGCCACCACATAAAAATATAGCTTGTAGGCAAGTAACGCGACATCGGCCCAAGTTGGTAGTCTCAGTATTGTCTCTGTATTCAATAATGGGGAATAGCAAATAATTAGGAACGTATTCCAGAGAATATTTCCGGGCATTTTGCAGGCTTTGTTCCATTAGTCGGCACACTACAAATCAACATAATTTCCAAGTGCCAGAAAAAAAAATGTTTGTTTGTGAAATTTGACATTACGTGGGTTTCATACGGATTAAAAACGATTTAAGCCGCATTTAATGAATTTTTCAGTTAATAATATGGACAAGGACATAGGTTTAAATTGTCGGGTTAAAAAAATGCGGATTAATCATCGGGTGTAAAATTAACTTAAAACTGAGTTAGACCCGGAGTGAATAATATGGCCGTAGCTGTGAACAAATGGTATAAATGAGCAAAGTAGCGGAAGACCATTGTATATAAACATATATTCTCTATATACCATGGTATGACCCAGTAGTGGACAGTTTTCATTTTTCATTTGTTGATATAGTCGATGTTTGATGTTGCACCGAGTTCAGTTAAATTTAGTACGGGATATGAGAAGAGCTACTGGTAATGGTCAGATTCGTTTCAATTTTGGCTGTCCAAATTTGGCGAGACAATGCGGTAAATTCGAGGAGCAGCTTGGAGGTTAAAAAACGAGCGTTGCTTTTCTACTCACTCGGGCTTCAAAAAATTAATAATTGTTCCGAGGCCCCCTCCCTCTCGCATTTCTCAAAAGCTCAACCGCATACTTAACCTCTTCTCGAATCTTTACCAAGACGGCAAGAACCCATAAAAAATATCCTCTTGCAATAAATAAATAAAACACAATTTTTTTTTAATTTTTTAAGACTGTTTTGAATAATTGTTCCGAAGCGCCTTCCCTCTCGCATTTCCCAAAAGCTCAACCGCATACTTAACCTCTTTTCGAATCTTTACCAAGACGGAAAGAACCTATAAAAAATATCCTCTTGCAATAAATAAATAGAACACAATTTTTTTGTAATTTATTAAGACTGTTTTGAATAATTGTTCCGAAGCGCCTTCCCTCTCGCATTTCCCAAAAGCTCAACCGCATACTTAACCTCTTTTCGAATCTTTACCAAGACGGAAAGAACCTATAAAAAATATCCTCTTGCAATAAATAAATAAAACACAATTTTTTTTTAATTTTTTAAGACTGTTTTGAATAATTGTTCCGAAGCGCCTTCCCTCTCGCATTTCCCAAAAGCTCAACCGCATACTTAACCTCTTTTCTAATCTTTACCAAGACGGAAAGAACCCATAAAAAATATCGTCTTGCAATAAATAAGTAGAACACACTTTTTTTTTAATTTCTTAGACTGTTTTGAATAATTGTTCCGAAGCGCCTTCCCTCTCGCATTTCCCAAAAGCTCAACCGCATACTTAACCTCTTTTCTAATCTTTACCAAGACGGAAAGAACCCATAAAAAATATCGTCTTGCAATAAATAAGTAGAACACACTTTTTTTTTAATTTCTTAGACTGTTTTGAATAATTGTTCCGAAGCGCCTTCCCTCTCGCATTTCCCAAAAGCTCAACCGCATACTTAACCTCTTCTCGAATCTTTACCAAGACGGAAAGAACCTGTAAAAAATATCCAATTGCAATAAATAAATAGAACACATTTTTCTTTTAATTTTTTAGACTGTTTTTTTTTTATTTTCAAATTTGTTTTCGTTTTCTTCATTTTATACTATAATTACAATTTTGTTCGCGGTTTCTACCCCGAATCCGTCCAATTCAACATAACTGCTATCTTAGAATTTTAACTAGAATTGAAATTATTTTTTAAATAGTCGTCTATTTTAAGTTTTCTTACCAAAGGTTTTGACATTTTACAAAGACGAAACAAAAATAAATGAATTTTTATTTAAAATTTATTTTTATTTATGTGTTTAAAACTTACTTGAGGGTTTTCTCTTTAAATTAAATTTTAAGAATTATTTTTTATCAGTCTTTGCATGTGTGCTTTCGTCGCCGTTTCTTCATGTATTTATATATATTTTTTTTTTTTTGTAAATAAAAATGCAAATAAAAACAAATTAATTTTTCAACAGGAATTTGATTAAATTTACGTTATATTGCTTAAGACTATCTTTTGTTTTTAATAAATATTTTTTTTCTTGTTTTCAACTCTATAATAAATTAAATCTGACATTTAACTCGCAAATAAGGTTGAACTCTTTTTCTTCTGTTTTAATTAATGGATTGCTTATTTTGATGAAAACACACGCAGAGAGTAAGCAGTTTTATATATTTCACTTTTTAACTTATTCTAAGATATTTACAAAAGGTTTGTTTTTACCGTTTATTTGTTTCAATGCTTATTTACAGTTTTATGAGGACTTAACATTTTTTCTGATCTCATGGAAGATTTAATTGATTTTATTTCATTTGCTAGCGCAAACGAAATGTTCAAAATAAAATGAAAATCAAACTAGAAGAATATAGGGCGTAAAATGGGGGCGGGGTTTGGCTTAAAATTTTGTTTTTTTTTTGTTTTTAATTTCATCTTCAATTGCTTTATATGGTGAGAGGAGTTTTTGTTTTGACGAATGAAGATATGGTACATACGATAATTTATTATATTTTGTTTCGCGGACTAGAAAAATCCTTAAAATTAATTTTCTGTTTTCTCATTCATCCCTTTGTTGGTGTGGGTCTCACTCACTGACAGCGCGCGAAAACGGACGGCCTCTCCTCCTCGTACTGAGTTGAGCTCATTTTGAGTGCACAACCGCTTTCCCACCTGCTATTTGTTTCGCTACTTACTTAGAGATAGGTTCTTAAGCTATGTACACTATTATTTACAATATATCTTTCCATTTTGTTACTATGTACACCTAAGGACATCACTTCCAGTTTATGGATGTTTCGTTGCTATCGCACAATAGGAACGCTCAGTGGCAATCGTTTCTTACACATGCAGCGTTCGGTTGGCAGCCGTCGCTGTCGACACCTGTTCGGGAATGATTTCGTGGCGGATGAGGGTTTCTTTGTCGACGGGCACGTCCTTCCGCACGGGCCGTGTGAGAACGTAGAGCAGGAACAGGCCGACGAAGAGCACGGAAGCGCCAACTACAGCGAACACTATACTTTGTGTGAAAAAATCAGCGGATATATCGCCAGGTACTGTCGAGGAGGTGAGTTTGGTGCGAAGCACTGAGGAGACGTGCACTGGGGTGGAGGATTCACTTTCACTACTCTTTTGGCTTGAGACTGGTGTCTTAACGACAAAGTTTGCGCTGGGGTTGTAGGTGCTGATGAAATCTTTGGAACTGTCCTTCAGGATACGCATGCGAGAGTCCGTCTCTCCGGATGATGTCTCTTGAGCGAAGATATTGGGCAGAGATTTCATACCGGCATTGTCCATTGCGATGGCCTGGAGGCTGGAGCCCGATTCATCGGTAAGTTTGTGTGTGTCGACGATGAGCTTGTATGATCGGCGCATGCCGCCAGTTTCCTGAAAGGAGAAATAAAGAAAAAGAACATTGTAGAGGTCATCGATTTAATTTTCTAAAAGGTGAGTGCTGTAGTGTATGACTGAAATGCTAGCAGGACCCCATGTGTTTTGGGATATTAAACGCCTTTTCTAATTCGAGGAGTAATTTGATCATCGGTTCATACTTCGAAAATAAGCATAACTTACAAAAAACTAAGTTTAGTACAGTGTACTAAAAGTTCAAGGCATTGATATTTGCACCATCAGTCCATGAGATGGTTGTAAAATTGGTTGTCAATCCGATGCCTGTCGTGCATGTCAAAAGCGCAGCTGACTTGCCTACACCAAACATTTAGTACATGCATTTAGATCTTTTCCAAACAGAAGCCAAAAACGTCAGCATCAGTTAATGAACTCATCCGTAACCGCACAACTTCCTCAGAACAAATGATAATTATTCTTCTCCACAGAAGCACAACACTTGCATCGCTACCTTCCTGAAGTGCGCATGCGTGCTGACAGCAATCGCGTCGACACGAATCACTTTACACGCAAATTCTCCACATACAACTACTGGGCAGCTGGTGTTTTTTCTTCCGTTCAATGCGCACATACCCACTGAAGAGCTTGATGCTGCTGAGTCGGCGGTAGCTTATACTCTCACACATGCACCGCTAAGTCCTTGGAATGTTCTCCAATGCAACACATCTCAATTGCAATGTAATTAGCCAATTAGTGATGCTTTCACACTATACGAACAAACAATTAACAAGAAGAGGTGCTTCCACAACCACATACCTCTTCATAGGCACATCGTGGAACTGCGCAACCGAGAAAAACTAACAAAAAATCGTGCGAAGATCTTTGGAATGCAATTGCGCTAAGCGATGCTATCTCTGGCCACAGGAGAAATTCGTGATTTTCTCAAAACATGTCCTCTCCTCACATGATGTCCATACACCCAGCACACATACACCCAAGTGTACCTATCTATCTTAACCATAGTCAAACTGGCAAAAACAAAAATAAACTCAACTTACCTTATGCTTACAGGTAACCTGCACGTGATATACTGTGTCCGGCCACAGGGACAGCTCAACAGTGGAGCTATCAGTCAGTAGATTACCCATCAGACCGCCTCCAGAGACCTCCCACGTGACCAGACACTGTTTGGATGCATTGGTAACAGCCTGATCCCATGCAATATCAGTGAGTACCAGCGATCCTTGCCGCACCGCCGAGTTAACATTGAGGGGAAACGGTCCCAGTTGCTGATCGCAATTATTCCAGCACTGTAAGACAAGAAATACGAAAAAATAAGAAACAACGAAATTAACAAAAAAAAAAAAAAACAACAAAAAAAGACAGAAAAGATGAACAAAAAAAATTACTAGATTGTACATAGAAAGAGAGAAAACAACAAGCAGACCGAGATAGAGATACACAGCACCAAGAAGGAGGCGAAGTTACACAACTCTGAACAAATGTTCGACAACGATCACGCAGCAAAAGATTATCATTTTTGTTTAGTCAGACTACACAATAAAAAAAACAACAAAACTATCTATGTATCTGCACTGCAATGGTAGGGTAGATATACTATTATTTTGTTCGTGGTGGTGGATCGATCACGATTTGGTTCAACGTTCGTTCGATTGTGTCATAGGTCGGTTATGCCTTGCGACGACAAGACAAGAGATCTTTGGGGGTAAATTGCTTAGTTTAGGAGAAGCCAAGTCTACAAAATAATTACCAATGGGACAGGGAGAAGATAGATTCCACTTCTACACCGTCATGTGCTTAATATGGTCGAAAATATCATAACATTTTGATCTTTATTACTGGTCATAGAGCATAGCTTGAATTTGAAATTCGGAAGCTGTGCAATGCATTGTTTCTGTGTAGCCCAAGGAGAGAGAAAGAGAGAGAGAGAGAGAGAGAGAGAGAGAGAGAGAGAGAGAGAGAGAGAGAGAAGAAAGCGGTCTCTTGTACCCAATCAAGGGGATCAAGATGGTCGGTTAGATAATTCAAATGGTTGGCGTGTATATATGGAAACAAAAACCCGACTTGTAAGAGCAGAGGTTGTATGTAAAGTGGCTGCAACAAGGTATAAAATGTGTGCAGCTCGTTGCGGCTTAAGTTAGCCCGATCATCAACAGAGATCATCTGTTTGGCGGTGTTTAATTAAAGGAAATTAACATGGGAACTAGGCTTGTGTTGTTCGAGATTGACTGTCACGGGCATGCTCAAAGAATGTTGTCTTGGTTTTAAAATGGGTTCTCCAGCTTATAGTCTAATATGCGGGCGCTAGTCATTTGCATGATCTGCGGTCGAGAGTGAGCTTGAGGATGCCTTGTTTTTGTATTTTTTCCTACTGCAAATAGTGCTAAGGCATTGAAAATTGGAAATAAATAAGTTCTAAAGTTTTAGTACTTTTTTAGTACACTTTAAAAATCGCTCGAAACATAGTACATTGGTCGGTGGGAAACATTTTATTCACTTTTCAACTGAATATTTCACACCGATTCAAATTAAGACTCAGTTTAGAACAAACGTGTTGTTGAACCAAAGATGTTTGCAGTTTAAAATATTTCTTTTTATTCGAATATGAGATTAAACCACCGTAGATGTTGTTTTTAGAGGCGTTTCCGAAACACACTTCTGAATCATAAACTCATGAAGATAGTAGCAGTAGGTATTATAAGACAGAAACTGAAAAAAATTTCCCAACACACAAGGAAAACGCTATTGTGACCGCTGTAGATTTTTTTTTGTTAAATCACCTCAGCTACCACCTCCACAAATGCTCATATCACAATTCCTGCATCTGATGAGATGATTTCGTTACCAAGAATGCTTTTGAACTAAATTTACATCTTTTAAGTATCCTACACATAAGTGAACCCACAGACACCCAACGACTTTCGTAACTGTAGTTACTCCCAACAATCTTCCATAATGCTATACCCTTACTGTCTCTCTGGAGCACCCCCAAAGTGTACACACATTGAGCTGGATTTTGGCATAATAATATACAAAATTTCCAAACCCAACCACCACAGCAACCGCACCATCTTCAGCATTCAGCAGCATCACTTGTGGAAGTTGCAACAACGTTTTTGCATATGCAATGAGTTTTGCTGCATTTAACTCATATAACTTTTAATATTTAAATAGTTTTACCTCGCGCGCTCGCATAAAATATTCCCTCAGGATGCAACCCTCTTTTCTATACACACACATCTCTCTATCTGCGCAACTTTGTCGCTTTTGTGTCCTTGTGTGAAGCTTTCAACATTACAGGCGATATGACACACAGAGACCAGCATAACCGCAAATGTGAACAAGTCGAGAATGAATATGATAACGACTATTTTCGAGGTTATCCAAAGATATGGCATTATAAGTATTTTCAAGGGAACTCTCTTTCACAGAACAAGCACACATTCTACAAGCGTATTAAAATAAGGGAAAATTACAAAAATAAAAAATAGCGTCACACGAATAAAAACAAATGAAACAAGCGAATGAATTATGAAATTTTGTTGGCAGTATTTTTGATCCGGAAAAAATAGAGTTATAGATTGTTATTTTGATCGATATGTTATTTTTTTTTCTTTGTATACCACTCACCAGAAAACTGAACGCTTCTGGGATATAACTATTGATATTTGGTGGTGTGATGCACATCTGTAACATAAAAGAGAATTGTTTGCTAAGATTTAGTACTTCTGAATAGGTATTTTTGTTTGTACTAAAGAAAAATTGTATAATAATAATGAGGAAACAAAAACATATAACATTTTGAATGAGAGGGTACTAAAGTAGTCATGACATTTCTTTTTAGTACTAAATATATGGGAATGAGGGGAACTATTTTTAGAATGCATCACATTTACAGGGGTAGGTCTAGGTACATGTGCGAGTGGATATAGCTTGAAAACGACTTGTGTTATGGTGAACCAAAGTAGTTGGTACTAAATATGTGGTGTTGTGTAATAGTTTTTGTTTGTGTGCATGAATTGGTGATGTTCTATTAATACAAATAAATAATTACACATTTTTGTGGATAGAAACACTCAGTAATGTTGACTTTTTACAATTTTTTTATAAAAATAATATAGTTATTGCGGTGCGATTTTTAGTACATACATAGTAAATATATTATTAGTGGGTGGAGAGACTGTTTCTCCATTTAAAACGGTGTTCAACGGACGTTGAGAGGGTCTGCGCATTCTTGTTTTCTACGATTGTTTAACTATAGAGCAAACTCGCACGCAAGGTCCACAGATTTGAGTCGGCTTGTACGATCAAATATTATGTTGAAGGTAAAAAATCGAAATCGAATATCAAACAGGCATAGTATAGTGGGAAACACTTAATTTAGTCAGACGTATATGTCTGCAGTAGAAGAGGTTTACTCAGTGTTCATTTTTGATACATGAAACACAATTTTCGGACGACTTTTCTGTTGCAAAAATACTCCAAGAATATACTCACACTCAGAACTTGGATTGATGACATTTTTTGGAGCCTAAATGTTACTCATTCGAAATTATTTTGAACATTGTTGCAGCATATTATCTGCATCGTTTATTAAAATCTAAAAATTTTAAATTTGCCAAAATCTAAAATATGACCCCGCAAGATTTCACCAACAAAAAAGGAGCGTAAAAAATACAGGTCCTCAAGCACATAGCTGAGGCACTTCACAAAATACACATTAAATCAGTTGCAAAGAGACAAAATGCGTTTAAAACATTTACAAATAAAATATATCAACAAATGCTCTCAGTAGATGTGGCCCTATCTGGTTCCCCTATGGCACTCCACCATTTATAAAACGCGTCTGTCACTACATTAATCACACTTTGTTTCGAAAATTTGTCCCACTTAACATAGATCCATTCAATTACGCACCTAAGTGAATCCAATGTCATCTGGATTCACTTAGAACACTCCACTTAAGTCACAAATCCCATCAGCTGGGCGTTAGAGAAGATCTTTACTCACTTGTGTAGCAAACACAATAACTGTTCCACACAAAAATATACAACTGTTCTACACCTCCTTCCACTAACAATGAACATAAAACTTCAATTATCCTGGCCAAATACGAACACACACCAGGTTCTCCTGTTACACTCGCCATCAACACAAAAGTGTAGACGAAAATCCTTATCTTTTAATATCCCAACTGAACGTGTGGACAATTCACATTTCTAATTCAATTCCCATTTTCGACGACCACAAAAACTAAAATCGTAACCACACCATCAGCGCAGAGAAATCGAGGATTTTATACAAAAAAAAAAAAAAAAAAACGAACGACAAGGACCTATAGAGTCGACACAACATTTGGGTGTCAAATATCATCTGCAATTTGTGTCATATCTTTCAATTTGTCACTTTAAGTGGTCACACACATTCAATGGCAGAGAATATTGTGTTTGTTGCGGAGCGACCGAATGGAGGCTAACGAATCCGAGACGAAATGGTAAAAGGATGATGTGGTAGAAAAGTTGGAAAGTCTGTTCGTATCTGTTCTTTTTTTTTTTTTTGGTTGGTTGGAAAACTCTTTCTCAACACATGTGTGCCGTTCGAGTGGAGGGAATTTGAAGAGGTTCATTTGGATGGACCAGTCCCTTGGGAGGGCGACGACACCAAGCCATGGATAGAAAGATTTTCTTTTAATATCTTCCAGATGCGGCAGTAGGTACTCGTGTACGAGTCTAATGGACTCTTTGTGGGTATCCCTGTGTGTCACTTATTGAAAAGAGCCTCATCCTCAACAGAGACATGGCAGCAGCATATGCCAAAGGCTTATCTTGCCCTCCCAAATGATTGGCAGGCCATCAAAGTCTTCAATCAAAATCTCTCTTGATTTTCGTAATAATTCTCCCCTCCCCCCTCCCCATGTGCAACCAGGATCAATAAATATGTCGAGCGATTTATCAGTGAAAACACCCTAAAGGGGAGCAATTTGGATTTGTTTATTTTTAAGTTCCAAGTGGTTCTAAACACTCGGCTGCCGTTGCTGTTGTTGTTGTTGTTGTGCTATTATCTCGCACTAATTAGATTCCGCTGTGCGTTGATATGCAGCAGCATCAGAGCCATAGTTGTGCGCGGTTGAATTGCATGTGTGTAACTTGTTTCGTCTGTCAGCACATTGAATGGGGCATAAAGTGATTGAGATATCGCCGCTTGTACGCTCCAGAGATCTTTAATTGTCGATTTTGGAATTTGAAAGAAGAAATTTCAAAAATCTCTGCATGCAGCAGCGGGGGTGCTCTCGCACACTCTTCCCGTCGATCCAAAGGGGGGGGGGGATGAGTATTTAGAAAATAATTAAAATTCTCGATGCGGTTTTGATGAAATTTTTGGGTCATCATTTGGAAATATCTGAAAATAGACCCGAGTGTGAGTAGATGTAACACAACAGGCAAATGGGTTGAACGTTTTCGGGCAAAGCCGATGATGCTTTGGAAATAGACGACTTGCAGCTGATTCCTGTCGATATTGCCCGCGAACTACAACTGTTAAGATTGTTTGGATTCAGCTATGAATTGCGATTGGCCAGATAGAGCCCGAGCCCTCTCCAAAGACACACATCTTCCGCAACCGAACAACGATTGGTCCACCTCCATTTTTACCAATACGCTTTGTTTATTAGCTCATCCCACAGTTAAGCCAATCCGTTCACTAAATTCACCTTAGTTTGCATAAATTTCTGTCTCACGTTTCATTTAGCAAAAGCGATAAACCCGATTCGAAAATTTTATATTCCGTTCACCATATTAGGCGGGTAATAAATTTAAGCCCATCTCAACAGATAATTTTTAATTTGAAATTCTAATGCGAATTTAATCCAATCGGAAAACACATCTAAACAAATCAGCGAAACAAATTAAATTCCACAGACGATCGCATTTATACAAACAAAAGACACATCGATCCAATGATAGATGCCATTAACCAACGTATTTATTTAAGGGAAATTCAATATTTTGTCGATAAAAATTGATTTCGAATTGTTGATTATGGGAAATTTCGTATTCATAGATAAATGAAATAAACGTATCTGTAATAGGATACTTGCACTTATCGGGAATGTGGATCTGAGCCTCAATGGCCGATTGGCAATTGTCATTCGTTCTGATTTTCGGTTTTCTCCATTGTTTACCTGCATAATGTAAAGTACCCCCACTCAGTCGCTAAACAAAGGAAAATATATGCCATCCTCGGGAAAGACAAAAAGGCAGGGCCATTCCAAAAAGAGTGGAACAAAAAAAACATACCAAACAAACAAATAACACAAATATGTGTATTCGAGTATTTGTATCTATAATTTATTTCATCATCGATTTGGTAACCGAATATAGCGATACTCGTACACACGAGCAGAGAAATGGAGTCGTAAATTTGATCAGTTTACGATTATTGAGTTACTTTCGGGTGGCAATGGGCAACTTAATGTCTCCCTCTTGTTACGGCATTTGTTTTCAAAATACAAGTGTATCTAACAGTTTTCCGGATTCACTTTAGTTGGGAAAAGAGAAAAATCATTTAATCAGGTTATTCAATCAAAGCGACACTGCAAGCGAACACATATTCGATAGCATGTATTTTTTTCTGTTTCGTTGTTTTCTTTTCGTTTTTAATTATAACAAAACGAAAAGGAAGAAAGCTGGACAAGATAACTTGTTTGCTTCATGGAAAATGTAGGTTTTTTTTCTCTTAATCAGATAGATATCTGCGGAGGGATACATTTATGTGGGTACCTACACTCCATTGCTCTGGTTGGGTGTAGGAATCTCCGCTTTGATCGCATTCGTTGTCTGTGCGTTTTGTTAATGAGCGGCACTGTCTAATATTTTCATGTTCTTAATGTCGTTCATAATCGAAACAGATCAGTTGAGAATTTATTGGTCTATGGGCGAGCGAATTTACATAAAACCAACGAGATTCAGATAGCAGGAGAGTAAAATGGGGAAGGGAGCTCATAGAGATGTAGGAAAGGCTGCAGATATCGTCTGTATGCCTGGATAGAATCGATAGTGCGTTTACGACCAGGAGATATGTGTTCTTTTGAGAAGGGTATGTCTTTGATACGAGGTTTTGCGGCCATTGCAACTCGTGCAGAGCTAACGCATCTATGGACATTTTAAAACCAAACAGTTTACCTACGAAATACCTCTAAAATGCAACATCTTCACGTACGATGGAAGGTTAAGATTTGACAGTCATATTATGATTGTAAAGAAAATGTAAAGTTTAGAGATTAAAATTTAAAGTTAAAAGTTCTTTCTGCGACCATTGATCGCTTTAAGTTCAGCGTTTCTGGGCTTTAACCGATCATCCACCTTTGGCTGGATTTGCGTCTTGAATTTCTTGATATGAATTATAATATTTATGTGTCGCATATCAAGTACGAAAAGGGTAAGCCAATAGATGTACAGCGGAAAAATAACAAATTTTCTAAAGAATCATCTCTCGGGCGCCAGTTAAGATAACTAGTGTGCACGGCCTAATCCCAAGTGAAGAAGTCACTTTCAATGACAAATTTCAGTTAAGAGAAGTATCAACCAAAAATATTTCATAGACTAGTTGAATTTCGAGCCAAAAATACGACTGGCTTTTTAATTTAAAAGTAGGTACCTACATAAGCCAACTCTTAAAGTTGAAATAAAAGCGATCTCCGTTGTCACTGTTTTTCTTGTATAGCTTCGTGGCTTTTAACCAGAAATTCCTCCAGTGATAAGATTTCGAGTGTAGCAGTGGATGATGAATTCTGAACAGGCCCCTCGTTGGGCGCCATACAAGAAAGCTTTGTTGATAGATGATTGCTTAAGGTTAAGTAAACTAAAATAAATAATTGCCTAGTTGGCGCCAAAGCCATAGTGCTATCGTTTACTTGAGTTTGATTTTTGAAAGGATTTACGTCTTAACATCTGAACTTCGAAGCTTTTCAGGACAGTTTCACTCTCGGATTTTGTTCAGACATTCACAAGAGGTACTGGTAAGACCCTTAAGATATTTCTAACTTAATTTTTCATCAGTTCCCTCTACAAATCGCACTGCTGTTCACAAGTGTACCTTCTTAAAGTTTACCTAACTTGATTGTTTGGTTGCATGGGCGCCAGTTAAAAAAAAATATAAAAATGTAGGATCTGAATAAGGTAATAATATTGTTTGGTAAATCGAAACGTTTTATAATACAATAGATACAAAATAGTGATACTGAAAATTGGGTTCAGGTCGCCAGTTAAAAGATTTAACATTCACCCTCACAAAATGCTGTGTGTGCAATATTATTCAGAGCGGAATCACCTTTAAAATGTTCTTCCTGCAAGTCAATTGCATTACCACTGAATTTTGGTAAGTACCTCATGTTGGGCGCCAGCTCAACTCGATAAAATCTGACAGACCGATTTCAAAACAAAACACTTCGATACATTCATGCCGGAACTTTTCAAATTAAAATTCAATATCAACTCACAAAGCTAAAATCAAATAAACCACTTTCGCTGGCATCAGAAATCCTCTGAAGCGTAGGATAGGTATATGCTGGCAGCTTGGTAAATCGCATTCGACTTCTTCATTATTTAAAAGTCAATGGGTCAAGGCTGTCGGATGTAATCAGTCAGGCATCAGCATCAGCTTACGATTTTCTACGTTTTCTCCAATCGAAAGCTCTTACACATACGAGTATATCCCTTCGCAAGGATATCCTCTCTGATATAAGATTACCTACTTAATTTTTCCTCATCCACCTATACATTCATCCGGCTGCGGGGGAGAAGCCGAGTATCTTTAATACCCATTTTCACTTGTTCGTGCGAGCTCACACAATCCGATATAAGGAAAAGTAATCGATACTCTCGCTCGTCGACCCATTCACAGTCAGTCATCATCATCATTATCATTACAACGTATCTAGCACCCTTAATTGTTGGCCAACTGTTACAGTGTGTATATATACGTATATCCTTGGGAAACATTCCTCCCCCATACCCAGTTTGAAACACAGTACATCTAGTTAGGTACGTACGAGTGTATCTCTTGCGATTAAAATTACAAACACATGGACTCTATCTCGACAGAGAAAGAAAAAATAAAAAAAAAAAAAACACATTCTACTCCCTTTCGATTATTTTCACGTCCAATAAAATTTCTACGAAATAAAAACGAGATATACGAGTAAAGCAAACATAAAGTAGATACACAGATAGATGGATGCAGAGATACAGATATAGACCAATGTGTATGTATCCCTTTTTTAAATCCTCCTGTATGGCATTTGTAAAGTAACTTGATATAAATACGTACTCGTACTGTTGTTCTTCCTCGATGGGGGAGGCTATTTTCCAAATTGGAGGATGTGTGAGATTTATAACGGATTTCCTATAAAAAGGAAAGAAACACAGTAACACAAACTCCCTGTAATTGGTCAACAATAACATGAAATCTCTATCGGGGGCTTAGAGAGCTAGCCAATATGCCCCAAAGATACTGTTGTTTTCCTCTTTCGATTACGTACGATGTTCTGTTGGATTTTCTGGGCAATTTGTGCAGGGAGCTTTTTAGAATCCTCGCTACTTTGAGACACAATGAGTAAATCGGACATGTCGTCCTTCTGGTTTCAATAAACACCAATCGAGGGACTGTTAACAATAAATTGCAAGGAAGCGAAGGCTTATGGAAAGTACGGCGGAATTAATTCTCTTCATGTGGATTTGTTTTCGCCGGATTAATTGATGGTAATCTCGCCGAGGCTACTTTTCCTCCTTCCTTTCAATTGATTTACTATCTGGAGATACTATTCTTCGAAATTCTAAAGAAACGGCTTCGAGTTGATTTATGCTGCCCGAAAGGAGATCTCAATTCACACGTAAAATCCTTAATCCTGTAAATCATAATCAAGAAACTAGACTGACAGTAGATTTCCATCGTTTCTTTTTTTCTTTTTTCTTTTTTTATCTGTTGGCTTCTTTCGAATTCGTTGATCCCAACGCGACGTTGACAAAGATGTACGGCCCGCTGGAAAATCTTCTCAATAAATTAAAAAAAAAAAATAAAAAGAAGATACAAGCAGTATACCCGCCCATGTATTTCTATTCAACGAAACTGAAGATATTGATGTGGTGGTTGTGTGCCTCCGCACGTAGGGCTTTGTCCGCAGATACGAGTACAATGGAATGCGAGTGTGGTAAAAGGACGCGCGATTACTCTTCCTATTTCAATGTGTGGTTGCCTATGAGTGAGGACTAACTGGGTGCGTCTATGCTGAAGGTCTTAAAAAAAAACTGAGCTTTGGGTTAGTTTTAATCCAAATAATAGGTTTCATGATCGAGATGCGAAATATGCCCCTAATCGGTTAACCCGCGTGGAACATCTCGATTTAGATAGAAAAACCCAGTTGGTTTCTCATTCTGTTTGCAAAATACAAGCTTCCCAACTTCTGCCGGCGAGCATAGGGCTGGGTATGTTGTCACAGCTCACAGCTCTTCTTTGAGACTTTGACTATCAGTTGGGTCTTAGATTGTTATGGTGGACATGTGGCTGTCTTACTCTATGAGGAACCTACTTCAAGAGTTGCGCATGCATCAAAAATCAATCGATAGGGCTGCTCACCTTCGAATTCAAATCTAAAGCGGGCCGCGAGAAAGCCCCCTGCAGTTTTGAATTAAATCAAACAAGCGTGTATAAAATTCTAACGAATTCACAGCAAAACTATGTCTACCGCAGTGAACCAAAAATGTTCGAGACAAAAATGCCCATATGTAGTAGATACAGCTATCATCTGCCTTAAGCAAGAGAGTAACTCTGTAGCTCAACTGGTTTAACCAGTACAAAAGATTCATTGGAATTTAGCCGACATTTTTCGAGTGTATATTATGTATATGAAAGTATATGTAAATGTAGGTCCTTGTAGGTCAAATTGAATGGCAAACAGAGGAAAGGGTTGGCGAGCAGCGCGGTAGCCTGTTTATATTCCTTATTATGGGTACAATGGACAAGGGTTCAAAAGAACACCACATGTGCTACCGTCATACTTGAAAACAAAATGAAATTATCCAAATGAATGATCAAAGTAACGTCATTTACAATGAGCCTTGTCATATTCGGTCTTGGTTTTTTTTTTTTTTTTTATATGAAATGGTAAAGGGACTGACAAGAAAAAAACAAAAAAAAAATCTCAAGTGGGCTGGACGCCGGCCATGTTTCCATGTTTTTCTTCACTGGAAACGGGAGGGCTCCCCACTTTCTGTATGGATATTCCGACGACTCACAGTATGCGTTGTCCATATACAATTGTGTAATGGATATACCCGGTACTAGTCGCACGGGCCTCGATCGCAACTGACGACGACGATGATGACGTTCTCGCATTCGATTTGAGGTGTGTTCTTGTGTGTCAACCCCCTTTGGTTGTGTGTTTTCTTTGTCAACCTTTTGAGTTTTTTTTTTTATTTGCTGTTTGCCTTTATATTATTACCTGAAGGAAGAAACCCTTTCAGAGATCTCTCCATGGAATGGATGGACAGTGAAGAGCGTCCCCTTTTCCAAATGGCATGATGGCATTATGTCAAACTAAAATGGATCTTAAGCATGCTTCTCTGCGGAAAGAATTAATTAAGTGCATGAGTTGTGTATAATACTGTTGCGGGGAGGGGAGCAGATGGACAGAACGGGGCAAATAAAATGCACACCCTTTGCCTGTTCTGTTATGGGTATTTGCAACTAACCAATGCGTGCGAAAGATATTTTCTTGTTTGTATTATTATCTGCGTTTTTGTTGCACATTCATCATCCAAAGATAGGGGGGAGGGGATTTATTAATACAAAAATGGGATGGCAGTCGTAAAACAAATAAAAAGGGGAGAGTACAGTATTTAAAGAGTTATATCACAAGTATATCTAACATGCAGTAGTAAATGCAATTTTTATTATGATTAAAGTTGAGGAACTTACATTTTTACAATCTTCAAAGTCCATGCAGTGATGCCAATCTTGAACGAACTGAAATGGTAATAAAAATACATTTTATTCGATGGGGTCGTATCTTGTATGGACGGAATGAGTTATGAATGCGTTGAAGATAGTTAAGTAGGGACAGAGTTTACAGAGTTTAATAGTAAAATGTTTGAGGAAATATGGAGAGGTTTAGTCAGAGGCTCAGCGGTTAGGGTTGATGGACTACTGGCCTAGGAGTTCAATGTCCAAATCAGATTATAATCGCCGTAGCGTAGGATTGTCTTTAGAAAAGTTGTTACGTTTGAATGAGGAATGAAATTATGGGTCCCTTTTATCGTCTGAAACAACAGGCAAGGCTCACACTCAGAGACAAATGGTTGTCAGAATAATGTTGCGCTAACCATTTTAACATTTTAAAAATACATTACTCCCACTAAAGTTCGGCAAATAGTTCATTTAGTAGGCAATTTTTTCAGCTGTACCTATCTGTACAGTATTAGGGCAGAATCTGCATTTCCGTAAACGGATTTTACAAAAAGTTGGCGAAGAATTCCCTCGACTGCCGTGTGGTGTAGGTGGCCAAATTTTCCCCAATCGTAACTAGTTCTGAAAACCGATTTATGATTGTATACCGATATGCTGATGAAACGACGAAGCCCCGCTTAAGTGTAAAAGATTTGACTGTCGGTTTTGGTAAGGAGTTTCCCAGGCCGCCATCGCCACATATGGATTTATATTAAGTTCCCTCTCAGGGAAATAGTTAGGAAATGTCAATAGTACCTAGAGATAGTAGTAGGTTATGTGGCTTCAGAAGGCTCATAAGCGAGGCTCATATTGCCACCCGCATTTAAGCTTTAGACTAAGGTAATAGCTGAATAGACCTAAGAAAAGTCGTCTTTCATTTGGTGCATATTTCATAAAAATCCGTTCTTAAATGGCCCCGTAATCCAATCGACAAACAGCCTTTTACAATAAAATTATGGTTCTTACAAAGTGCGTACTAAAATTTGAATTAAATAAGGAAGGACTAAGGCTGCACTTAAGTCGATTTGGTCTCAATAATTAAAAAGTTTAATTTGTACTAAATTCTGAACTAGAACTTTTGTAAGTCGATTTGGTATCAACAATTAAAGTTTCATTTGTACTAAATTCTGACATTAAACTCTTGTAAGTCGATTTGGTCTAAATAATGAAAAAGTTTAATTTGTACTAAATTCTGAAACAAAACTCCTGTAAGTCGATTTGGTCTAAATAATTAAAAAGTTTAATTTGTACTAAATTCTGACACAAAACTCCTGTAAGTCGATTTGGTCTAAATAATTAAAAAGTTTAATTTTTACTAAAATCTGACACAAAACTCTTGTAAGTCGATTTGGTCTAAATAATTAAAAAGTTTAATTTTGTACTAAATTCTGACACAAAACTCCTGTAAGTCGATTTGGTCTAAATAATTAAAAAGTTTAATTTTTACTAAAATCTGACACAAAACTCTTGTAAGTCGATTTGGTCTAAATTATTAAAAAGTTTCATTTGTACTAAATTCTGAACTAGAACTTTTGTAAGTCGATTTGTTATCAACAATTAAAAAGTTTCATTTGTACTAAATTCTGGCATTAAACTCTTGTAAGTCGATTTGGTCTAAATAATTAAAAAGTTTCATTTGTACTAAATTCTGAACTAGGACTTTTGTAAGTCGATTTGGTATCAACAATTAAAGTTTCATTTGTACTAATTTCTGACATTAAACTCTTGTAAGTCGATTTGGTCTAAATAATTAAAAAGTTTAATTTTTACTAAAATCTGACACAAAACTCTTGTAAGTCGATTTGGTCTAAATAATTAAAAAGTTTAATTTTGTACTAAATTCTGACACAAAACTCTTGTAAGTCGATTTGGTCTAAATAATAAAAAAGTTTAATTTCTACTAAATTCTGATCGAGACCTTTTGTAAGATGTGAATTGTTTCGGCGACGATAGTCTTTAAAGTTGCACGGTTTGGCCAAAGGTTGTCTACTTGCCGACGGCTTGTGATGCGTAAGAAGCAGTTTTTTAAAAATTTAAATGATTATGAGCTATACAAGTCGTCTTTCATTAATTTAGCTTAAGGTTGTTTTTAATTGATTCTTCTTAGAGGTATTTAAAGCTAATATTTGTGCGAGCTATTAAAGCTTTGCTTGTTCGACATAGGCTCTTTAACTGATGAATGTGTAATTATACCTCATTGTTAGACGGACTAACGACTTAAACCAAAGCAATCTACACCACCAACCTGCCACAAAATATTAATTGGTCTGCGATTGCCAAATGACAATTATCAATGAGCAAACATCAAGGCAACGTCTGTCGCCATAAAAAAAAAATAAACACAATATCAATTAATCATCTGACGAAACGGTCTATCTAATGGCCTCCTCCTCTATTACAACAAACAATCCGCAACTATAATCTCTCAATATCTTTGCACAATTCCGATAGAGGACTGTGTAATATTTTTCTTTCGGATTATCACACGCTTTTTTGTTTACTTCCCGCACACACACTCACACCCAGATCTGGTTCAAAGCGAAAACATAAATTTTCACTTAATCTCCGGCGACACTTATTTCCCATAGTGTCCTTGGCATCATCGCAGAAACGCACACACATACGCCACCAATGTCAAATAAATAAATCAACCAACTAGTCGGTCCGATTTTGTTGCTGTTCTAAGAATCTATATCGAGTGGCAGGCAATTTATCGAATTAGAAGAGTAGTAATACAACAGGAATGTGCTAAAAGCTCTCGTTTCTCCTGCGCGTCCATATACTCAAACCTACGCAGCGGCAGCCGCCCACGAAAGAACTGAAAACTGATTAAGAACGCACAACGTTATAGCCAAAGAATGACAAGAAAGAAAAACACACCCGGGAGCTGAATGCTGAACGGTTCTCCAAGGAAATGGAACACATCTTAATTTTTTTTCTTTCTGTTGATTTATACGAAGCACTTTGTATCGCGATACATTCTAATTTGTTGTTGCACTAATAAAAACTAATTAGTTAAATAAATAGTATATGAGTCTGGGAGCTGAGACTGAGCCATTGCCACAGAATCATCATCGTTATATTCGTCCAACGGGAGTTCAATGGAATTTCAAACACATCTATACGATACGACAAACACACGAAATTTGAAAATGAAAAAAAAAATACTTACTGGAGCAGAACGATGACAATGGTGCGGTGAGATGACGGCGCAGTATCGTACCAAGATGCCGATGAATTTCAAAAATAAATTACGTATTAAAATTTTATGACACGGAAAATTTGATTAGAAACAAAAAGAGGAATTCAGGTTACGCCTGTGATGTTGTACCGGATTCACGGCTCCCAATGGAACTGATATGGATGGAAAATTTGCGTGCTATGGAACTTGTTTGGTGGAAAGAATCATTCACATATGTGAATCGGAGGTTATCAATTGCTTTTGTTTACGACTTTGGAATAAACAAACATTTTTGTCACAAATTCCCAGCATTAAAGTTTATTATTGCCATGGAACTATTTTTTTATTGCCTTGACAATAATATTCCCAAACATAGAATGTTTACTTCCTTGGGTGATGTTAATTCCCACAGAAACGGTCGTCTTAATGTGCAGCGTAAGCAATAAGCTTAATTAATTATCATTTCGATTTGGGTCTTGAGTTTTTGAGAAGCAGGTGTTTTTATAGCCTTTTCACTTGAAAATGCTATTGAAAATGGTTTTTGTCAGTGTTTGGTGCAAAAATGGAAAAACTTAGCAAAGATCATAACCAGGTAGGAGCGTTGCTTGCTTTTATACATTGGAGGAAAAAACGTGTGTCTATCTTACTTAGATTGATTGCCTTCATCATTATTGGCGCTGTAAAGCGCATATTAAACAGAATTTAGTCAGTACCAAAACCTTTTCAGTGGAGGTCAGCATAAGAGGTTGCTTTAGGTTTAATAGTGCTTACTTTTTTAACGTTTTTCCCTCCTAAATATGTCATACAAATACGTCTGATCACCTGACAAACATATTTCGTATATATGCAAAGCTTACCAAATATTGTCTCCAAGTACCCCAACCTTTAAAACGAATGACATCAGTCAAAGATCTGAACTATAGCAAATTTTGGTGATGCAACGAAGTGACCGGCATTCCTTCAAAACTTCTTCTGATATCTAACCAATGTTTCCTAAAAATGTAACAAAACTTCGTCACAAAGCGCCATATTTATTTGTGGAGGGATATTGAAATGCGTTCAGTCAATATCAGAACCTTTTCATAAGCTGAGTAGGAAAATTGATGCTGTAACCATATTAAGTATGTATAGTGGTTTCGCATGAAATCCACAGCATTGGTATAGTAAATCGGGCTTAAAATACGCCACCAACCATAGTTAGCAAATACAAGACCCTCTTTAGGGGCATTATTTGGTAGCTGGCTACCCCTAAGGTTTACTTTAGACGCAAGTAGAATTCCGTGTTATGATTTAATAAACACAAAATACACATAGGTACCCAACAACATCCTTAAAAGTATAAATTACATTTTTTTAATATATATAGCTACGCCTAGAACCTTTTGCATCGAGATGCAAGCATTTTTTACTTTTGCTCTTAATACTCGGTTTAAATTATTCGAAATATTCAACATACCTAAGAATTTTTCCGTATTTTACATATTTAGCGATGTTCACAACCTAAGCATGGCTAGCATAATAAATTAATAGTTTTGTCGTTGATTAATGCAAACAATCCTTGTGCCCACGGGATGGCGATAGGTACCATATTTTCTAATTAACAAATTTAGACCTTTTGGAATTTGGTTGTTAGTAAAGTTCACAACCACTCGCGCAATCTTTCAACATAAATGTGCAACGAAGCTTGTATATAATTCGAGCGACTTAACGTGTAGTTTGTTTAAGGATACGGCAATTTGTGACCAAATTTCACTCATTGGTGATAAGCCCTTGTCTTCCATTAGACTCGGTTTGTCAGTTCATTTTCTGCTGCAGTGTGGAATTGTTTAGGGACTATACCGAACGAGTGAAAATGCTTTCAAAAAGACATATAATATATATGACAGCGGACATTTAGTTTTTTTGGTTGTACATGTACTTGCAAAACAGGCTTCATGGCAGATGTAGAATAGCCGTCAAAATAATGCATGAGTTCCTGAACTTTGTTATCCATCGTCTGAAGGATTCGATTCTTCAGTAAACCATATCACTCCAAATGGCACCCTTTATGAAAAAAAAAAACAATTGCTCATAACCCCACACTTCGCAACAAGATACCAGATACCAGATTGTTCTCGGATTGACATGAAAATACACCAACCAGAAACAACTCCGCCGAAGCTGTGTTATAAATGAATTTCAATCTTTCGAAACAAGGTCAGAAGGACCCTATTTTTAGGTCAGGGATGCCGAGCCAGCTCATTCACAGTTCTGTTTCTGAAATCCTTTGAGTACAATACAACACAAAAGATGTGTCCAACCGAACGTCGTTCACTCGCAGTCACCTCTGAACCGAAACGAAATTTGGTATCTCATTCAAAAAATAAAAAGCGACTTTGTGAATAATTCACACACCATTATTATTCCGAGAGTTTCCGTTGTGTGTGCCATGCATTGATTAAGGGGATAATTTTTCACATTTTTTTGTACATTCTCTCTCCGGTGGCTACCTATTGTGCTTCTGTTCTGGTTCACCATCACCATTCAGCGTATTTATAACAATTTCTCACAATCAGGCAGCGTTAACAAAAACGATATAATACAAAGAAACCTTATGCACAGTGTTGCACCCTGGCTTGGAATTTCATTTCCCCCCAGAGAGTGACAGGCAAGAGAAAATCCCATTCAGGTGCGGGTATAATCACATTCGTTGAAAGGATTCCGGTTCGGACCTCCTCTGAGTCGAATAAGTTTACCTAACCCAAAGAGGAAGCCTCTCCCTGTTAACCTATCTACGTTATGCGGAGAAAAAAAATCTGACTACAGTCCGTTCTTCCATTCCAGTTATGAATTGCCATTATGTTTAGCGCGTCCTTTTTCCGTTGCAGTGCCAGGACAATTAAATGCATTAATGTGACTCTTACTTGAATGGCCACTATAATGGATGTCTCTCTGCACTTATAGTTTATTGCTTTCTTCCTTTCTTTTGCGGGAATTTCGCTACTTTTGTCTGACTTTTTTTCTCAAATTTTCCGGACTAATGTCCTTTTCCTTTGTGCTCGCCTTTCATAGATTCAATTGAGCAGAAAATGCTCGTAATAACATTTCTCAGCGAGGAGAAGATGTGCAATTACTTTTACACTCGCATCGTCCTCCCAAAGGATAGGTGCGAATTTAACGCATTAAATTCCATAAAATTTGTCCCACAACATTTGGGCATTTATCTCGAAACAAAAAGATACACAATCGCACTACATGACATGCCGAAGTTGTTAAATAAATCCAGTCACAGGTGTAGCGAAGATACAAAATTATATCAGAAATACAAAAATCTCATCTTCTCAAATAAATTAATTCGGAAACGGGTTTTGTTCTTTTTTTTTCTTTGGATCGAAGTTGATCGGTTTCTTTTGGGATATACGAATGTTTGCGGACAAACAAAAATAGCCGAACATCAAGTCAATCGTATCAATTCGGCTGTACGAAACGACGATCGATCGGGTATGGGTCGTCGTGAAGCGAAGGTGGAGCTGCAGCAGATCGAAGTGGAGTAGCCCGGTCTCTGGTAGTTGGAGAACAAAAAGGAGAGAACGAAATAATAATAATAAAATAATTTTGATGTAGCTGTGTGTAGCCCCCACATGGGTTGTGTTTTTATTTTTTTTTTTTCCAATTTTCCAATTTTGTTGGTCGTTTTTTATTTGTTTTTGTGTTGTTGTTGGAAATTTCGACTGTCGATTGGTGATTTAATTTTATGAGAAGTTTATTTTATCCCCCCAGAAAGCGAGAGAGAAGAATGCCCGACTGCGAGGAGGAGCACAGGCAATTCCAATCAATAATAGGACGGAGCAATATATGGGAATTTATTTATGTCGGTACTTGGCCACTTTAATTGATTGGAATTGACGGAATTAAAGTCTTGCTAACCATGCAGTTGTGGTTGATTTATTGGGGTTTATTATCTTTTATTTTTTTCTCGGAATATCGTAGCAGGGAAGACGTTGTAATTATGTAGTGAAATTGAAAGCTGGCGGTTTGCACTATAACCTTGTACATTTAGTGCGGCTGAAACATTGTATATCTTGTGACGAAAGTGATTGAAATTTTATGACTTCAACTAGTTGATCTTTGTGTGTATTTTAAGTACAGAAGGACGATATTGTGCGAATATAACAAATTAATAAATAAATAGTTGGTTTAGCAGGACCTTAGGTCTAGCTATTCACAACCTTTCGTTTTGTGTGAGTTTCATTCACTTTTGGGATGAGTGGAAGGGATCTACAATTTTTCGCCGAGTCCAAAATGCTAATTGAGAACCTCTTTCATGACAGTCATAATCTGGGATGTTTGTCAGACAGTCGCAAGCGGAGGCGCAGTGGATTAAACAGTAAGATGTAATTTGTGTTTTTTTCGGGAATCGAACCTGGGATCCCTCGCTTAGAAGTCCAACAAACGAACCACTAAGCCACTGCGTCTTCATCGGACTAACATAAAAAGCTTAAAAATCAACTATAGATGTTACTCAAAAATCACCAATCAAGTAGGTACCAACTTGGTCCAAGGTGGGGTACCACAGGGCTCCATATGTTCACCTATTCTGTTTTTTTTTTTGTTAATTTTATAAGAAAATTGCTAACTTCTTTTTGAAATTAAATGCGAGTTGGAAGAGGGACTTTGGTCTTCAGCTGGCAGCACCAACAATCTCCGCTGACAAATATGCAGTCCACTCGACGGCTGTTTTCGGGCGACCCCTTATGTTCTATGGAATAAATATCCTTGCAATGTAGTGACTTCTTGAACCAAGGTCGCTAGACACATATTATTAAAAGTTTTCCTTCAAATTTGGTACACCACACTCCAGCAAGTCAAGCGAATTTCACCCCAACCTATACCTACAGCTGCCTACTTAATTCTGTTCAAGTGAACATCCCGTTAAAAATGACTGACCCTTACTCATTAAGATACGAGATGTTCACTGCTTGCGCATAAAAACCCAAACGACGACACAGCGCCAACTGAATTTTAAAATTCATAAAGCATATCTCAGGTCTCAGCCGGTGTATCAATGTATAAAAGAGTATATCTTGTCGACCTTTTGGCGTTATCATCATCCCACCTAAAAAGGAGTGCACCCAAAAGGAAACAAATAAAACGAACCCAAAGCAACTAGCTGCACAGGCGGTCGAAACGTGCGTCTCGTCTCGAACGGAAGCCGTTTACTCGTTAGCTCAATCGGCTCTTTGAATATTTCTCTCTCGATTTTCTTGTCATTTTCTTTTTGGGTCTTTTATCGATGAAATTTACCATAATTTCCCTTTGTCATATTCGGTCATAAAAAAATTCTTTCAAAGTCAGATTCATTGACATGGCGCATACGGCACACCGAACCAAGTCATGTATTATATGACACGAACGTGTATCGCTTTTTAACACTCGCCGTACGATAAAATCGTGTAATTATTATATATTCTCAAGCGTGTGCATTCGTCCAGATATGCAATCAAATAAATCCCTGGAAACCCCACTCTTAGGTGATATCCGTTGACTTGCCAAACGCCGTAGTTGACTCCCGATGGTGATTGTGATATTGAACTGGAATTACCTCTGCATGAGGTCGAGGATTTATTTCGTTCTCAGGCCTGTTTACCGGGGGTTGTGCTTGTTCTGCTTGTGACAAAAAAAAAACACACACACACACACACAACAATCTAGGTCTAGATATCTCAATAAAAAAAATCAAAGTCCTTTGTGTGCCGGTAGTATAAGCGTTAGGCTGGGTGTTATTGTTTGCAAACATTGGGCGCCATTTTTTTAACACTCTTCGAATGTCCTCCTTGGGACATAGGATGCGGAGTGGAGTACAAAACGTGCTCTATAATCGGCTTAGAGACAGGGATTCAATTTTAATTTGTTGGAAATTAATGCAAATTTCCTCTTCGAAGGGCTGACAGGACCGGTTTGCCCTGATTTACGCATTATTTTCTTTTAATTTCGAAAAACCTCCTTCGAAGGGGTTCCGTTCCATCTGCAGACTACACTCTATCTTGTACACCGCTGACACATTTTGTCACGGAAACATGGTAAATGGGTACTTGCGAGCGGAAAAAATTGCGTATCCTTGCGTGTGAAACCAGCTTCGCCGGATATTTTTTTTTTCCGCTCTATCACACACACACTCGGTGTCTTTTTTCTCTCCACGTCACAGTCACAGTTTGACTGGAAATTCCTGCAATGTGCGCAATTTTTAATCGAAAAACAACACACTCGAACAAAGGGTGTCAGACGGGATGAGCTTTTCATAGGATGACGATGAAAAATCTCCCCCTTGCGAAGTGGATACAACACAATATGTCGCACAGATACCCAAAACATGCAATCCAAAAACCAATTCGAATATAGGGGTTTAAAATCACATTTGTAACGCATTTGGGCGGGGATTGGGCTATTGTCTATTCGATAAGGATATTCGTCTGACAGTAAATGCTCATATTTAATCCCCCCAAGCGATAAGCAACAAACATAAAAAACGAGTTCTGGAGATCCACCTGAATAGTTGTGCACCCTTTGTGTGGTGGAACAAAACGCGGCTTTGCGACCTTCCTGTAGGGAAATTAAATGTAAGCGCTGTGGGCTATGCACAAAATATAATAGTAAAACTTCCAATAATAAATAACACAAACAAGGGAAAAAGGAATTGCACGATGTAACCTGGCGATTCTAGGTCACAGTGCACAGGCAAAAGCACAAGCACTCATTATAGCTGGAGGAAATACTTACAGCAAACGGAGCGGGAACTTAATTAACTCAGAAACTTCAAAGGACTTTGTTTTTCGTTGTATAAAAGCAAGTTCCTGCATGTATACCTAGTTGAAGGTGAATATGGGCACCAAAGGACTTCCGTTGAGAATAACAAAAAATGTTCATCATTTAAAGGATTCCAGAGATAAATTAAATACCCTCCCGTTTAGAAAAGGTGTCAGCTGGTGGCTTTTCGAATGTTCCGAAGGTTACGTCCTACTCGGAGGCGTACTAAATTCGTTTACATCAATTGAACAGGAGGGTGGACAAGGACATCCCTGCATGGTGGAGGGAAAATTAAGTTTACAGGCATAAATTGGGGGCTCTGCATGGGCGGCAGTTTATTTTCGTTGTTTACTGAGCAGCTAATTGATGTTCCGTTTGGCTTTGTGGGTTGAATTGATAATTTCAAGGAGTTTTCGGATATTTTCGGATGCCTCTTCGAGGTGAGCACTTTGGGAGTGATTCCGCACGTATTTCAGTAGGAGATTGTGTCTGTAGTTGGGTGGGTCCTGAATTTATGGATTTGCTTTTTATTTTTGTATCACTTTCCACTGTTTCGGTTTGGCTCAAGTTATTGACAAAATAAAAAAATACATGAGCTTGTAACACGAATTCATGGAGTGCAACGCTAACATTTTGAGTTTTCTAGAATGCAGTCTGTCATATTTTAGTCTTTAACAAAATATATCACAGGTATACGACCAACAAATCCGTTGGTCCTCCTGCATTTTTTACACTTTTTTAATACTTCTTTCGGGGAAGGCGAGCATATAATGCTCGGCTGATGGGAACAATGAAAGAGTTCATTCCTCAAAAAGTCGGAAACATGTCTAGATGGTAACATTGCGCAATCTTTACGTATCTATTCAATGGGAGCCAGGGGTCTTTTCTTTTGACTTATTAATCGAAATGGACAATTTAAACCCAACTTTGTTCTGAAATATGTATGCGGAAAGCCTGAATTGCTTAAACATACACCATGTTAAACTGATCATACTGTGATCACCGACACTTATCCGAAAGCGAACCTGCATTTGGCACTGATCTTGAATTAAGAATCCATATGGACTATTGAGTCAAGTCACAGAAAAGTGATCTGACAGCAGGGACTAAATCTTGGTGATTAGCTAGGTAGAGGTTGCGTGATAAGCAGATAAATGAATTATGACATGGCAGATCAATGTAGAAGCAACCGTAGTCGGGTATAGAGTCAAGTCACAGGAAAAAGTGATCAGCCAGATGGAACTAACTTGGATCTTGATGACCAACTAGGTAGACTTTTTGTGATAAACAGGTAGATGGGTTATGATATGGCAGATCAATGATGAAGCATAGAATAATCGCCAGATCAGAATTGCATCAGTGTCAGATTTAGTCGAAATCAGCGACACGTTGTGCAGGATCAGTGGTAGCTTAGTTCAGAATAAGATCAATTCAATAGCTTTTGGAACTATAGCCGTAATATATATGTAGGATTGAGACGGAGGGCGAGACAAACAGCTGCACATACATCGCTATATGTTGTGCAGCAGACAGAACACCAACGGTACGCAGCAGACAGAAAACAACAAGACGACTAGGGAACATACGCACACACAAGAACGATATACAATACTAACCGAACACCAACGGTACGCAGCAGACAGAAAACAACAAGACGACTAGGGAACATACGCACACACAAGAACGATATACAATACTAACCGAACACCAACGGTACACAGCAGACAGAACACCAACAGTACGCAGCAACAGGCTGCTGGACGAACGAAACAAAAAACCCACCCAGAGAGTAGTAATTGAACAGCAACCAAGGAAGGTCGATCTTAACTAAAAATTAATAAAATAGAATTGTCAACCAAAAATAGAAACAATATAAAAATAATAAAAATAAATTGAAAGTGGTTAAGAGTTTTTTTTACTGTCAGGAAACCCTACATATATTTTCATAGATGCTGCCTGAAGGTTAAATCCTGACATTTCGATGACAAAACAATCAGAGTTAAAGGGTTTGTGATTTTTGTAGCGATTTGTAGCAATCTCCTCGAAGCTCAGTACATGTTCGGTAGCACCTCCAACGTCGTTTTTATCACAGTACATGCACGAAGCATTCAAAGACAAGGCAAAACGTGATCTCCAACCGACATATTCACATCTGCGACCCACTGATTTACAGGTATGGTCCCAAATCATTCAGCTTCAGGTGCGCAAAAAAGTCTCAAACTTGATTCAGACAGGTTCTACTCTTGACCAGCAATCATCCTCACGAAGCAATCATTTACCATTGTTCAACCTCCCGAGCTGTCCCTGAAACACTATACAACCAAATAAACTTTCAAAAAACAATTAAGCTATTTGCTTTCCCACACTAGTGGTCCACAATCGCCCCTCTATACCATTGTTCTCTAGAAAGTAAGAAAAAGTGCTTCAGGGCACACTTAAAATTAAAAAAAAAAAATAAAAAAAATTTAAAACAATTCTTCCCTCTCACCATTTCCGTTGGCATTTCGAGCACAATTTCTAAAAGCATATAACGTCCCCTCGCTTTCGAACAACACCCCCGCAGAGTGATCTTCCGCGCCTTATAAATATTCAAATGGTTTAGCTCCCATTAAAAACGCAAAAATATCCATCCCAGTCGAAAATTATTTCCTATAGCCCGACCACAAATCATTGTCCAATTAAAATGCGATCAACAAAATGATAAATAAAAACATCTGAATTTCGAAAAAAAAAAAAAAACCGAAATGAGCCCAAATGAGACAACTCTTCCCCCCAGTACGCGCTCTGTGTTGCGTGCGTTGTTTGTACGAGTATCTATATCCGAAACAGATCAACAAGACACATAGCAGTGTGGAAGGAAAAAAAAAACTTTTATAATTCGAAAGGCATGTAATTATCTCGATGATGGCACATACAAACAAACACACGATCGTTCGCGAGTCATGGCCACATGGCTTTAATCGCGAACTTCTGCCTCGCAGCTCATCTTCATATTTCATGCACTGATCGCTACACATTCTCCATCAAGATGAGTGCGTGCATTCAGGACTGAACTGAGCCGAACTGACAAATCAATTAACGAAAAGGCAATTAAGCGCCGCCTAGGCAAATAGCTGTGCGAACCGAGGACATAAAGTGGGAAATGTACGGCCGAGTCAACTTCGCATAAAGTGTGAATATGATATGTTGACATGGACAGAATCTAATCAAAATGTTGAGCGCCCGCTGGGCAGACAATTAATTTGAGAATTTTACCTCAAGATATCAAGCGCAAAGTCCAGTGGGCGTATAGGTAGGGGAGGAGCGCGTGCTAGCAGATTCCTTTGCATTTGAATGTTTTCGGTTGCACGTGCGCCACCGCGCGCATTAGGTATTCAATTTACATACGCTGTCAGAGTCTTCCACTGACCAATTGACAGCGTTTAATCGAGCATTTATTGTCGAAGCGCAAATGTACTGAAGGTTTCGTTTGGCATTAAGAACGGTAACTTTATGTATTCCAGTCAGTGATGGCGACGGAAGTGCCTATCATAATTGCTTTCGCTGCACGCGTACTGAATTTGCATTTGAAATGGCTGCCCGGAGCGAGGTACAGTTATAGATGTGGCGGATAGCGGAAATTGAATTTCTACATTACATTTGACGCGTGAGGGCAAGTTTGGATGATCCATTTCGATAGCTGGCTTCGTATAGCGTAAGTGCCTCCGAATTTAGAGGGAATATTTGTTGTTGTTGTTGTTTTTGGAACGAGTCAGATACGACAGTTATGTGGCAATCGGTAGAAAACACAAATATGAACTCAATTTTTAGACCACTTCAAGTGCAGTTCAGTTGAAGACGGATAAAAGAAACAAATTTTTTGGATTTTGAAAGTTTCTTATGTCCATCGGGACAGACAGAAACGATGAGAATTTTTCATCGAGAAATAGGTTAAGCCCCACTGGGATTTAAATCCAGAAGTGACTACTGGGGCGGATCACGCACGATAATAAATCCCCGGGCGATACTGTCTTCAAAAAATGTTAACGAAGCTTCTTTTTGAATGGCTCTTTTTCGATAACCATTGGTGGCCTGTATTATATTTTTGCAGAATGAACTGGAGGTGGTTTTCAAACTTCACTTGCCCTGAAGGCCCATCTCGCGTTTGCACCCTCCGACATGTGGATCGACATATGAAACATATCTATGTACGATCAACACAGTTTTGGACCACCCGGACGAAACTTTTAACAATCCTGGCATCGATTTTCATTGACAGACAGCTCCATCACAGGTATCTAGCGCCGCCTACGTGTGCGGTATACATTACTGAAGTTTAAACGCGCAGCACTTGTCAGTGAAAATAAAATTTTAAATACCTTTCAAAAATAGACTTGGAAAAGATACAAAAATATTGAAAACAAAAATAGCACCACACTCTAGGTGTACACAGTCATATTTTATTATTTGGATGTGCTCTGTTTGAAAAGTTATTCCAACGAATACGGTTGCTCTTTGGATAGTGGTGCGAGTTCATTTTGAGATCGCGTCGTCTTAAAAAGAATCATGCCAAAGATAAGCACGACGAGGTTTGTGCATATTTTAAATGAACAAGCGAGGGTAGCATTTTGCAGCCGATCTGTAGTGGAAAGGGGCCTTCTTTTGACTTGACGCGGCATGATCGTCATGCACGCGAAAACAGACAAAAGACAAAACTTATTTTCCATTTTTGTTGAGTTTAATTCAATATAACTAAGTCAGCAATTTGCACTCTTAACAGTCGAATGCGGATTTGAATTTCTGATCTAGATATTTTGAAGCGACATTTCAAATATCGTTTGGGCATTATTATATTATATAGATTTCGAGAGATATTCGAATCAGACCATCATTGTCGGGTCTCTTTTCGTCTCTCTACCACTGTAAATCTTACTCAGAGAGACTCTCTGGATTCCTCCACAGTTCTTCTCTGGGCGTAATTCCTAGTGTTAACGCTAGCATCTGTTTATGGGTGATCTGTTTGGGTCGAGCAATGATGTCCCAAAATCCTCATTCTTCTGCCAGCCAACGCTGGACGTTGACGCAGTATATGTGCCGCTGTCTCAGATTCCTCCAGGCATAGTCTAAGTGATACCCGAAATTACCTTGTCCTGTAGACAAAGCCACCACCCATTTCACGTTCCTCGACTCATACTTAGAACCCTTCTTTGAGTGGAGCAGGTCGGCCACTTTATTGCCATTTTAGCTTGTCTACATTGTTCCACGGTTGACCACCTTCTCAGGTGTTCTGCCGTGATCCATTTGTGAATCAGCTGTTCTACCATTCCTCTGCCAATTGAAGAGAATGGTTCTGGTTCCAGCAACTTTTCGTTTGGGCTAAGTACTAGTGGAGTTACCTATAAAAATTACTAACACCCCGAACTGTTCCTTGAAAGAACAACAAGATGGTTGTATGAATACCAAACTCAGCAACTCATTCATCTACAGACACCCTTAAGTGATTGTTTAAGCCATCACAGTCCATTAGAAGAATTCTGTGAGTAAAGTTTTTGTATATATTTCTGGGAAAGTTATTTTTCCACAGACAGACTGTGAACCTTGCATTGTCTATTGACCAAACCGATGAGCACTAAACCGCCAGAAACCGCTTGCATCGGTTAAACCTTTATTGATTTCGTGAGTCTTCTTCTCCTACTCCGAATGACAAAATATCATAATTTCTGAGGGCATTTAGATATGAGTTCTTTGATAGACTTATAGTGGATGACCAAAAGACCAAACCACTTGAACGGAATGTCTCATTTCCGAAGCTCATAACTATGCGAAAGTTTCAATGAAAATTACTTCTACTTAGTTAAGTCATGCATTCAACAAGGACTCGCTTGAATCAAATTCATTTCGGGACAAGTAATACGACTTCGACTGTTCCTTAGCACACTCAGTAAATGCCCATCTTTGTGTGTCAAGCGTCAAGCAATTGTCATAAATACACACGGCTTGAATAGGCAATAAATACAACTAATTAACGATTTGCTTGTTTTGATTGCAATTTATGGTAATTCCGTTAAATTTATGCAGATTCGATCTTCACCTCAACAACAGCCAGACATGATCACAGATCAGCGGGTTATACTCGCACTAGCAAGGAGAAGCATCTGAAGTTATGGTGATGAGTTGATTTTCTGAGCTTCGTGGAGAGTTATGATGATTTTTACAAAGTGATTTCAATGGCTGTGAAGTGAGGTATATACTTACTAATTTTGTGTTTGGTGTTGCACGGAATTATGCACATTTAATAGATTTAAGTTAATTGAATTAGTAGTCAGTGGCAGCAGGTGGTGACAAACAGAATTCGTGGAAATGCGACAGATATTTTGACATATTCAGCTGAGATACGATATGAATTATACAATTTGAAAGACTACTTTGTTCATATACAGCAGCAGCACATTTGAAACACCTATCCACTGCATCCTACTATGTTCATCCATCAAATCGCTATAATTCGAATGGACAAATTGAAGAACATTTAAAAAAAAATTTGTTCAAAATAAACAACAGAGAAAAAGGCGACCCGCGCACAATGCAATCACAGTGAAGTGACAATTCAACTCAAAATGAATTCGACTCACAGCCGGCTATGTTTATAGGATATTTCAAAATAAACTCCCTTCTCAAGGAGAACCTTTTCTTCTCAGGAAGACTTGTCCCTTTGGAAAACTGTTTTGAGGATCACTTTTTCAGTCAGATGAGTAAGGTGTGTGGAGGTAATTCAAGGAGTGACTATCACGCGTTTAAGAAACTTATCTAGTTTCAGTTTCCAGTTTCGGAGGTCATCATCTGACGACTGTGATTAGTTAAAATTTGGCTCGGATTACCCTTAAAGCAGGTAGTTTAGTTCGATCACTGAATACCCCCATTTGATCGTAAACTTGTATTTAAAAGAACTGCCCCTATTTTGTCCACACCTAGCTGTAGTCTTTTATATGCGCAACAAATGGAATGAGGAAGCTTTGTATAACAAATGGAATGCGGCAGCTCACTAAAATTGTATTTTTATCCCCAGCAGTAGAAAGATAAAACCCTAATTATCAAATCTCTGTAAAATGTGCAATAACAATAGCTAGTCCTGTAAGATTCTTTTATACGAAATGAAAAATATCTATGTATCAAAGCTCTAGTGTCGACTGAAGACAAAACAAGTCAACTCTACGTAGGTTAACACAATATTGGTGACCAATTAAACTATTTCCAGGCATTTTTAGAGAGTTTTTAGAGCATTTTCCGACTTGAACCGAAATTTATATCGTCCATACCTAGATAGACTTCTACTGACCAATAGTACATGTCTATTCACTGAGCCCTAACAAAACTGGACAACTCTCAGAAGAAGAGTTTCGTTCAATTTGATGACACACTTATGCAAAAAAAATGTAAGAAGGACTTTGTGAGCATTTCGAACATAGAACTGTTGGCTTAGTTGCTTATTGATTGTCCGCTAGAGCTCTAGTATTTTTTAAATGTCTAAAAAGGGTCAAGCTCTACAAGCAAACTCGTCTAACTCCAAATGTTACGCAGTCACTCGAAAAATCAATCAAAAAATTAACCTTTAGCTAGTGGCCTCTAAGATTAACTGGAGCTCTAAACAGTGCTTTTTCACCCGATAGGAAACTCACCACCATTTTCGAAAAAAAAGGATAAAAAACACTGTCTCTGGAAAATGACGAATAGATGTCGTTTCTAGCGAAAAATATTTTTCTCCGTCAAAGAGTCCCCATAATTCTTTAGCTATTCCATTGACAACGACATTCACTTGCAACTTGTTTGTTCACGAAATTTTGTCAGAACAGTTTGAAGTTCAAAAAAAGTCGCTGACTTCAAAACTACACAGTTTCATTTAAACAAACAATTTTATATCCATTTCGGACCAAATAAAAGTTGCCAAGTCATCTGAAAAACCTCTCTCGAACCAAAGCCACCTCATGTATACCTAATTCGAACTTAAATGTTTCCAACGTATAATTTTCTAAAGGGATTATTCCATCTCTTTCTGCAAGCAAACCACTTGTGCAGAGTTAATTTAACCGAAGGCAAAAAGTTTTCTAAGCAGAAAAAAAAACTCTCCACAACAACAGCCCAGCACAAGCTCGTCTTTATTTCCCATTCAAATTTATGAATTTTCAAGTGGATATAATATTGCACGGTGCAAAAAACTAGGTCGAAGTTGGAAAATGCAGAAGCACAAGTCAGGGACAACACAAGTATTTCTGCTGCCGTAGTCACTTCAAATATAATTCTACCTACGTATACATGCAGTTTCTAAACACAAAGGACGAACTCATAAATCAACTGCCATTCCACCCGAAAAATTGCATTCTACCTGCACAAAAACAATTTAACCTACTCTAACATTTTTTTTTTTTTGTTTTGTTTCTCTTCTTCAACAATCTCATTGTCATTGCTAAGAATTCTCTTACACAGGTACACACTACACAGGGGGAAAAAATAAGATAAAAATGTATCTTCTTCTGTTTTTGCGCAAGAAAAAAGCGAGCAAAAAAAAAACGACTGAAATTATTTTTGCACAAATCCGGTTGTTGTTTCTTTTATTTTGATTTATTTTCCCTTTCCACTCGCTCTCGCCAACACTCAAGTGCACCAGCAGAGAAGATAAAAATTAAACATTTTTGACAACAATGCAAACACTCAACAAGCGAGATTGTTCTTCGTCTTTTATAGGTACCTATAGCTAGGTAGGTACATCCAACACACCATTATACAACTCGTACTACTCTTGAGGAAGACGAATGAGTGTTCTTTAGAGAGATGGATATCAGAGATATCCCATACAAGAATAATACTGAAACATGTCAGCAAATAAAATGCTACACTTCAAGTGCTCAAGTGCGTATAGATGAAGTGAACGAGGTGTACGAAGTGCATGAAGTGTACTCGTATCTATCGGTCAAATAGATGAAACGCGCGTGAGTAAACAGAATGGCTGTCAAAAAAAAAAAATTTGATTCCTCATTGAAAGCCAAAAGTATCGACAATGATGAGTAAAAAGCCCCCAGAGTAAACACACAAAGTTCTACACAATCGTGATCTGTTGGAGCTGCACGATTGATAACAAATTGGGTTCATTGGTTCCCGGCACATTATATCAATCCTACTAGTGCTAGTAATCTAATTTACGACAAGTAATAAACTTTTATTGGATATTTCGGTAAAATGCGCGCAACCTTATTTGCCCCCGAGGCCAACCAAAAACGGGAGGTGCTAGTTACAGTTGCAGTCGTCCAGAAATCATATTTCCATGTATCGACAAATGAGCGCTGCGACATTATTGTAATAAAATATTATTCGACAGCGAAAAAAAACACAACATTTCCTTTGTTATCAGTTAATTGACTCGTCGCAGTTCGCTGGGGAGCAGCAGCACACACTTGGTGTACAACGAGCGAAGATGTTGAAATACGATTTGTAATAAACGTCAAAGGCTCGCTTTTATTGCATGCAGTGAAATTGATGAAATGCGATATACCTAATGTTTTATGGGGTTCTCTATATACTATACGGAGGAAATTTGATGATGGAACGAGAATGCATTGGCCAAGTCGAGGGAAACAGAACATTTGGGTAATTTTACGATCGTCAGCATAAAACTCTGTTTAGGTGTCGAAATGCAAAACTGTTACTATTGAAATGTGTGAGTAGGTAAACAGATACAGTGGGTATATCAGTTGCGAGTGAGTCTGTTGGAATGCGGGGAATTCGAGGATCGAAATGAGTGCATCCATATATGAACACTTTTGCACATGGAGGCATATTTTCACATGAAAATCATTGTAGAGGGGTAGTTTAATTTCAGTGTCAAAATGCAAGCTGTCCCATGTAGGGACTGCCTGTTTCCTGGTAGAGATTTAAGAAATTCGACGACGAAGGTGTCATAGAACCGTAGACGGAAGTACCTACAGCGTGTATATTTTACCTAATTTTCAATTCAATTACAGGCAAATATGCACATTTATCTCGAAATTATAAAGGGGTAATAGTTCCCGCTCGCAACTGACATTAATTTGGCAGTAAGTAGGTTGCTCATGTCACTAGACTTGTGCCGCTGTCAAAATACCCTTCCACCCATCGCGGTGACAGAAATGCATATCTTTTGCTCGATTAGGAGCATGGTCCGCGATACTAATAATTCGGGCTAAATTTTTCAAACTCACAATGGCGAAAATTTCCATACAAAATTGCATGCTGCGGCATACAAAACGTATAAGGTGAAGGTTCAAATTGATTATTGGTAAATGCCCAGTGTGTGATTAGAAAGCTTGCAGCTAGCGTGCCTAATTTTTTACCCTCTACTTAAAATCAGCCTCCGGGTAGGTACTGAAAACGATTTCAGAGGCCAATGCCAACTTTACGAACGCAAGGGCAACACTGAATCGAATGACTTTCACTGTGTAATACTATCTAGCTGTCAAAATTATATAAATCCAGTAGGTACCATGTTGCTTCCCAAACGACGTTCATCAGAGTTTAAGAATTGGGTACCTATCGCGAATGTTCATGATTTGCTCCCACTGTTAGTTTCGTGTGCGAATTTTGACAGCACGACGTGACGCAGCAAACAAGCACTTTGTGAGATTTAGGACCGTTTGCTAATACGAAACATTAATACTTACGTTCCACACAAACCCGTAAGTTACACTTAATACTTTGCACCAAACGTAAACTCAAACATAAAAACCCTTAAGTTAAACATAACTTAGGTGGAAGAAAGAGTGTAATTTTGATAGTAAAGCCCGGCGGCATTAAGCTCTAGTTATTCATAACTTTTAAACTAACAAAGTCTCCGCAACGAGTTCAAAGCTAGAGTCCACTATGGCTTTCTGTTTGGAATCCTATTTGTGACACTTTGCCATAACTACCTACTTCATTTACATTAGATGCACACGAGCATTGTCAAAAGGCATCTAATTATGAAAGAAGTGTCAACTTAGTCTGATATGCATTCCGCAGTTGCAGATAAAGTTTGCAATATTTTTTATAAGGGTGATCCAAAAAGTGTCATTATTTTGCGACCCTCACCTCAACTCTGTTTTTGGCCTGAGAATATTCTTCTCAGAAAAAAACAGCCTAACCAACTACAGTCGTGGTAGAGGTGTACCAACTGCCAGCAGATTCGGCAGATTTGTCCAACTGCATTCCAGTGATTCGTCTATCATTGTCATCATTTTAAATGCAGTCTGTTTGTGAAACTTGGACTTTTAAAGGTCTACCCTGCAGGTAACAACAGTAACTAGAGAGTCCAGTACCACACGAATGCCTTTAGCCTTTTGTGTGAGTTTTGTCACTGAATGAACCCATTTTCGCATACATTCGGCCTCACATCAGTGAGTGGTAGCAAAATTTGTGTGGAAATACTCGGAAAATCGTAGACGGGCATTCCGTCTTAGTGCCAACTTGTTAGGAACTCAATGGAACTGTACAGAATTTAATGAGTTCAAATGTTTTTATTTGTTAGATATATGTCAAAAAATAAAACATATTCGCTACTACACATGTGATTGCAAGCAGCAGCATAGAACGCTTTGCGTTCCAATTGAACGTCTTTACGACTTTTACTAACCGTGACTAGGTGTATAGAAAGGTGGGCGTTTATAGATTGCATCTGGTTTTTCATGATGCCGAATACAATTCCCAGTACTGGGTATATCTGACACTTCGGGGTTAAAACCTACCTCGACATCGACATTGTGGGGGCTCTCAAAGCAGACAAAAAAATTGAGGTTTTGTTTAATCATCTACACAAACGCTTTATTTAGGTAAACCAATTTCAGAGGTATCTAAAAAAAAATCGCTCCTAATCACATCACCCAATTTCGAGTGCGCGCAACAAGTTCCCCAACTCACCTTTTGGTAGCAGCTTTGCCGACACCGGAACAAATCCTTCGACCCGACTCCCTGGCCATTTGTAAATCCGAAAATCGTGGCGGTAACGCACAGTAATGTGGAGAACTGTAAATTCAGCATGATTGATGTTTGGGATTTTTTTTTTTTCTTTTATTTTTTTCCGCTCAACTGAAATCCGTTAAAACTTTGCACTTCTCAGAAGACTGATTTGCACTTTGTACACCTTTTTGTTTCACTTTTGAGAATAAATCTGTATATTCTTTGGACACTTTGAATTTATTTATTTTTTCTTATATCTCATTTGCAGGAAATTCAAAAGAAAAATTCGACACTCGACGTTTAGCACGTATTTTCCACAGCAGTTTTCTCTTTTCTAATTCGGAACGAAAATCAACAACGACCAATTCACTCGAAGGTAAATTCTAAACTGAAGCAACTGGCTGTATCGAGATACTTTTAAAAACTTCTTTAGCCAAGACAACAGCTAACAGCTACAGCAGCATCGACATATGCACGACAGCGGGGACACACTGTAGTTGATTTTTTTTTACGAGTTTTCATGTTGCCATTGCATGTTGCTGGCGCAGAGCAGTAAACTTCTGCAAAGTATCTACAAAAGAGTATTCCCATCCCAACTCCAAGTGGCAAATATTTGTGTGTTCTCCTCCTCTGTTTGTTGTCTGCCTCTGCAGAAATGCCTCGAACATGGTTTGAGTTTGGATGGCTGTTTCTGTTCGAATGTGTTTCTGTTTCTGTTTGGCAAGCACGTGTTCAGCCGAGTTCAAACGGAAAACACCATTCGCCGGACAGAGAGCGCATGATTGCGTAGATAGTTGGTGCGGAGAAAGAATTCGAAATTCGTAACCAGTTTGTGGCGGAGGGGAAATGCTGAGATGGTTTTCTCTTAAATTTGTGCAGACTGGTGGCAGAAGATACAGAAAATGTCCACAGGGAAACTGTTGGCTGTTGGGTTGGCATTGATTTTGTCTGTCGTTGTAGAAGTTGGGCTGTTGAATAAATTTTCTTAGGGACGTTGTAATAACAATAAAATGTATCTATGCGAATATAGGAGCAGGAGGTAGATGTGGCAAGGAACGCCACAAAGGGAAGGGGGCAGGTATTATATCTGCAATTCAAGTGGAAGATGATGATGATGATGATGCTGCGCTGTTGTGTATCGTCGTATGTCCTATTCGTATCGTATGCTATGCGCTGAAGGTCATTCAGGCATCATCGTTGATGTTTTTGCAACATAAATGAGTTTCCTGCAAGTTGTTTCCTCTGTATGATGTGAGATGCGTTTTTTGTCGTGTCGGTCTCGCTTGGTAGGTACTTTGTGTGCAATACGATTCCTCGAAGCAGCCACTTCTACCTTCAGATTCTACCTGCTGCTGCTACTTTAGTAAAACCTCATGAAAAGAAAATAAATGTTAAATGTAGCTATATAGGTTTCGTTTCCCGGAATATTTGTTTTCTCTTTCTTTCTTTTTGTTTTGTTATTTAGGAGGGACTCGGAATTTGCAGTATTTTAGCAAAGTGCTGTCGGAATTGGTGATGGCGATAGGTGATATTGCAATTATTCAGATAAATATGATGTGAACGATTTATGACCAAAATGGACTGTTATAGGGATTAAAGTGGGAGATGTTTTACTTCTTTGCAGAGTTTAGAGAAAAGAAAAATATAATAAATATACAGAGTTTTGCTGTGACTACTAATGGAAGATTCAAAGTGGAGTGATATTGCAACAAAATGTTTATTTTAGAGGACTTGTTGATTTTTGACTGGATTTTTTTTTTCAGAAAAGGTGGAGTAAACTGGGTGGGTCACAGGTAGCTATGAAAAAAAGAATTCATTGAAACTCTGTTGCCTGGTGAACTTTAAAGACTTAAGAGCTGATCAGCTAATTATTGCTCACTTTTGTGGAGGGATTTATAAAGAGGGTGTTTTTTCTACATTTCTGAAAATCCTGAGTTAGGTACTTCAAGAACGAGGAACATAAACACCGAAAAATGTCAATTCCTATTAGGTATACACGTAGGGGAGAGTCACTAGACCACACAGTAGACAGTTTTTATGTGCTTACACTTTGTGGCCACGTTAAACATAAAAAGTCTGCAACAGAGACAAATGATACTGAGACCCCCAACTCACAATCCTCTTGCCGCTGGCCACCTCAGTTTTTTTTTTCAAATTCGCCATTTTGTTTTCCTTTCGGTGTTGTGTCAATTAAGAATCCGTGTGACATGCAAAAACATACAAAAAATACAAAAATAAATGCTGCCAACCTCGACAACCGTGGGGAAATGTGCTAGAATTCGGGAATACCACCTTTTCACATTACAGAATGCCATTGGTTAGTAATTATATATTGTTAAAAGGCGAATAATTTGATTTCTTTGGTTAATAAAACTAGCTAAATGAGATGTTCTATATACTTAAAACTTATTATGACAAACATGGTTGCGTATTTTGCGCTTTTGAATATCATTAACTTCGATTTCATGTGTAAATTTTTCTTAGAAAACTGAAGAAAATTTGCTCAATATATTTCTATTTTACTTCAAATAATCTGCATTGTTCATTTTTCATATATATTTCAAGCAAATCTCCACTTATTCCTTAAAAAAAATATTATGCACACGTAACGAATAATTTCAAATTTAACGGATGAAATTCTATGAACGCTGTCAGCAACTTTGCCCACAGCGGAAGTGGCATATGCAAGGTGCGAGTGTGTTGGTGAGTCGGAATTTTTGAAGTTACGTGACATTTGTCAATACGAATTTCTATGTAACAATACAAGCGCACTTAGCATTTGCCACCCCATAAAAATATAGCTTGTAGACTAAGTAACGGGAAATCGGTCGGAGTTGGTGGTCTCAGTATTGTCTCTGGTCTGCAATACCTACCTATATAACAAATATTACCTACTTTATGTCGCATAAATCTGTGGCAATAAGGAAAAACAGCATAACTCATTTTTAGCCATTTTTCAGGAGCGCAGGTTAAAGGTTTGACTTCAAATGTGTTACAATGGCTTATGCGTTTTTTCCATATCCATAACACAGCAACCATAAGAGATATTTGAATGAAAAAAAATTGACATATACGACCCACACGCCAAATAGTTGGTCCACCCACTTTTTTGCACTTGGTAACTTCTATATTATTAGTTTGTCATACATACATATTTATTTTTTACAAAATTAACAAAAACATATCATAGACAATATGCTTTTTTAATTGAATTAATGATACAAATAAGCGATTATAAGTCAACAAAGATGCAGGTGTACTAAACGCACCCACCCAATTTGAAATTTCCCCAAAGGGAAATTATTCGAAATGTCAAATGTCAGATGTAATTTAATGTAAACAAACTTTGTGTATAAGAACGTTGGCTTCACAAATAAAATTCTAATTCTGTTTATAACATTTTAATAAGCGGTGGTTTTTATTTTACGGAATTGTTTAAAGCGTTTTCTTTCTTATAAGAACAGTTGCAACTGCGAACAGTTTTCTTTGCTATTGTTCCATACTGAACACACAACAAGTACCGTTGAAACTGTCTGCCTTCTCATTTGTTTATGAGTGCAAAATAGTTGGTCTACGTCATTCGTGATGCAAAAGAGTTGGTCTACTCCACATAATCGTATGATTAAGTTAACCGTTACCAAAAATTAAGCAAAAACAAACGTACTCTTGCTTTGGCAGCTTATTAGTGTACTTGTGCAATTAGTTTTAATTCAGTTGTTGGCTGATCATGGCGCGTGGTGTTCCCCTATCTAAAGATCTCAGAGAATCAATTATAAAAGCATTTGAAAATGGTTTTTCAAGCTACAAAATTGCCCCAAAATTTCAATCTCCCTCGTTCATCAGCACAAAATATTATTTCGCTCTTCAATAAGATGGGTAACATTAAAACCCGGAAGAAAACTGGGCGGCCGCCAATAGCTACAGCCCGCGATTGTAGGGTATTAAAAAAAAATAACTAAAAAAAATCGTCGTCAAACTGCTGCTGGGGTAACTGTAGATAGGTAAAGCCGCATCAAAAAAGAAATGTCTGTCGACAGATGTAAACGCAACATGAACAAAATGGGTTATAAATTTTACAAGGTTTGTTTAAAAATCTTTTGTTAATTTTGTATTGTCATTTTTTCAACCCATTCTAATAGGCCAAAGAAAAGCCCCTACTTACACCAAAGCAAATGAAAAGGCGGCTTGAATGGGCTAAAGAGCACAAGATTTGGACCTTACAGCAGTGGCGGGAGGTAATTTGGAGCGATGAATCAAGATTTGAGGTTTGTGTTGGCGATGAGCGAAAGCGTGTACTTCGCACCTCCAAAGTCGCGTTTCATAAAGATTGTCTAAAACGAACAATCAAGTTTCCAGCATCACAAATGATATGGGGATGCTTGTCTGGGCGTGGTGTTGGTAGTTTATGTTTTGTTGGCGGCCTTGTGAATTCAGTGAAAAATCGCGACATCTTGCAAGAACATCTGCTGTCATCAATAACTCAGCTTCAGTCAACAGAGGGGATCTACGTATTTCAGCAAGACGGTGCATCTTGTCATACGGCATAGTCAACTAAAGCCTGGTTATCTACTGAAGCCATTCCATTAATGGAATGGCCATCCCGTAGCCCTGATCTTTCGCCCATCGAAACTCTATAGCACAAAAAGAAACAGAAGCTAAGACAGCAACCAGCAAGGACCCGCAAAGATCTACGACAGACAATCAATGATATTTGGCAATCATTTACAACCGATGACTGCCAAAAACTCGTGGATACAATGCCACAGCGAAGAATGGTGATGTGACGCAGTGGTAAAAAGACATTTTGAAATCTTAGACCAACTATTTTGCGTTCAAACGAAAGATGTTCTACTCATTTGTTTTCAGTAATACCTTCAATATATTATAACTTGTTCATTAAACTTTCTTTTTAATTGTGGCAGATATATAAATATATATTTATTTTCATTAACAAAACCTTTTATTTGAAGAAACAAAACAAGTTTGAATTCCTCAACAGAAAGTATTTGTAATCAAATAGCATAGACCAACTATTTTGCATTTGGGCTTGTGTGCATCCGATCGTAACATTTAAATTTTGACATAATTCGACTTATGCTGTTTTTCCTTGTTGCCACAGAAATAAATGAAGTTTCGGACGAATCAACTGCATACTGTAAAATTTGTGCTCCCGAATAGTGGCTAAAGTCGGAGAGAGTGGCAATTTTGTCGTTTTGGCTAAAAAAAAAAGTGGGGAGCTTTGAAAAACTTAGTGTTTTAAAAGGCTATATTTTAACTTATTATTTTTAAAAATATGTCGTTTTCTTTTAAAAATATTGATTAAACTAATTAAATTGTCCAACGACAACTTTTAATAAAATAATTTGTATGACCTAATTTTTAGTGTCCGGATACTAGTGCAAATCGAACTAAAATTAAAACGGAATTTTTAGTATACCTACGGACAGACTGACACACTGTAAGAATTTGGGAGGAATAGCTAGACAATATCGCTTTTAAATGCTGCTAAATGACACAAACGGATTTTCTTTATGTTTTTAAAAAAGGAAATTATGTTTTTATCGCAAGTTTTTCAGTATATTCGGACAGGGTTTACTAAGTGGGAATATGTCTGTCCGGGTACTAAAATATGTACTATAGTTTCAGTTTCCGGACACCTTGTTTTGAATGTTACTTTCAGTTTCTAGTAGGCATGATCGTAAATATAAGATTAATCGATGAAAAGCAGATCAGATTGTTCAGTTGTGTGCCGATATCCGCAAGTCAAAAATCAAACTTTTTGAATTTATCTTTTATAAATATTCATTAAGCAATGTTTGAAAAAAATGTTGTATTACATTATTAAGAAATGCCGTCACTTTTATGAACACTTAAACCTTTTGCCGCCGCTTTAATAGTAAGAATATGAATGGAAGTCAAAGTTGACACAAACGTTGTTTGGATTCACGTGCCTTTACCTTACATAACGATAGTGGCATTCAGGATATGAATTTACACCACTGCTTTGGTTGCTATATTTTAATGAAAAGAGAGCAAAAACCTCATATCTAATAGTTCCATGATGCACTAGACATGCCAGGATAGAGAGGCATACAATTCCTATAAGTAGATATAGCGCCCGACAAAATTTGCTCTTTATTTCTAGGTCAAAAAATATTTTTCATGCACTAGTAGGTGCATACGTGTGAATGCGCAGGACACATGTCCGATCAGCATTTCGCTAAATAAATACAAACCGCCAGTGAGCTAGGTCCATACTGTAAGGACCGTCGGAAATAAAAACAACTACACAAATTTAATCGTTTTATAACATTTACTTAAGAAAAGTCTTCTCCGAATGTCTGCTTAAAAAGAACTGACTCACTGTCTTACAATTCGTTTTTAAAAATCTCGAAATCTACAATAGGGGGACGCCATATTTAACCAAAATTCGAGACACGAAAATAACCGATATTCAGAGCTAGCTATATACAAAAATACTTGCATATATTTAGGTTGATTTTGGAGGAAACTTTAAATATTGCGAACTAGAACGAGCCTTTCAAGCGGACAAGCCCACATATTAGAGGATCTTACAACAATTTGCTTGTAATTCAGGTTCCTCTTAAAATGTCGCCAAAATCAGCTTATACCGGGACCATACGAGCCTGCGCGGCGTTCCCGGGTCGCCTCATCTCTCGTTTTGGCCCGCCTTTACTTTACTGACCAAACCAAAGCTGTTAACAGTGTAGCATAAAACTGTAAGTACCTCGCAAAAGGATTGCGACTGCGATGGAATTGTTTTGAATCACTTGCGCCTTATTATTTACACCAGGTCCAGTAGTTACAATCTTTACTCTTGTAAATTGTGTCTCAAGACTCACGCAATGAGTAAACAGAAAGAAAAAACAGTTCTTTAACTAAAAATCATAGAAGAGAACACGACGGATATTAGAACACATCAGCACCCCGCATTAGCGCATGGTGCGTTCAGTAAAACAAACACTAGTCGAAATAACACCAACACGTAATCCTAACTACAAACTGTTATTAAGCATGATGTGTGCGTTTCTTAACATTTTGCCAAAATTCGTCCCTTACATACGTCCAATTCTTATTTTGCGCTCAACACAACCATGAAGAGGTTCTGGGAGATCGAAGAAGAACCATATGAGAAGTTTAATTATACGGAACGCATGAGGAAAGACAGTTTGACTTTGTTTCTTTTATAAGTGTTCGCATATAAAAACACCTCGGATATAAGAAGCAACTTCTTTTTTTTTTTGGGTTTTAAAGGTCCTGGACTGTATAACTTTTGTATGGTATAGTAAATCTCCCAAAATTGTCCTCCATGGCGTTGCTGGGATATACGTCTTCTTTTCTTGGCATTTTCAATGACCACTCTGCATTAAAATGGTTTGCTTCTTTTATAGGTGTGGCTGCTAGTGGGCTTGAAGGTGCAAGCCTTAGGCTTCAAGAATCTCAACGAAGACATTCCAATGGCGTTAAGGCGTGTGATTAGTATACGAATAATTATTGCAGGACTCATACAGTAATTGAATTGTTTGAATTGTATGTGACATCGCCTTGGTGAAATCTCGCACGTCATCCACGTCTGAATCTCTCAATTAATGCACAAAAATGTCCTAATTTGACTACTTTTGCTTCTCAACAATGCTAAATTTTGACAATTGTGACAATAAAGCCATTGAGATGAAGCTGAGCTTCACCGCTGTAGAATGAAAAATATATAGAGGTACCTTAGTTATCTCTATTCCTAATTCCTAAAAGAAAACCATTTGTTCTTTTGTATTGAGCTTAATTTGGAATAGTCCCGTAGTCAGCTGTGGTTTTTTGTTTTTTTTCTTGATGGAGCCTTACCCCATAAATGTCTCAAAATTTGAATTGTGCTTGAACTTACTATCTAACCCCGTCTTCTGGACATTGTTTTGCCTCGTACGCAGTGATATTTTATTTTTTCAACGCGGATCCGCTGCTGGATTGAAATTTGGTGTTCCTTTTTGCCTGGAAGCGTTTAACCTTATATATATTTTCTGTCAATATGCACTTGCGAATGCGAAAAAATGTCAGCCTAGCTATAAATTTGACGGGTTTTACAATTTTTATTGCAATGTTTGGGCCTTTGTATAGGTGGGGATCTCACTTGGTCGTTGTACCAAATGTATGTACTCAACTTTTACTGGTTAGATGTATGACAAAGTTTGGACTTGGGATTGAAATATCTCGTTTTTAGTCATGGTTCTGCCCCAAAGAACCGCACTTAGATAAAAAGGGGTTTATAAAGAGTCACCTTAGCGTTCTTTAACTGGATTTCAAGTTCCTCTACTCAGTTTATCTGCTGCCTCCTTCAGTTCGAACAGTACGTCGTCTTTATGGTTCGTTTTGATCATTGCTGCCAATATTGGTCGATATCAGACTTTAACCCAGGTAGATATATCAGCAGAAACAGAATATATAATCAAGGTTTTGAAAGAAATTCTAATTTTATTACTTGAATTATATTCCATATGCTATTTGAAGTTGATAAAACACTCCAAATGTCAACTAGATTTACCGGTACACCCATCTCTCTAAGTCAATTGAAAACTTTGTATCTAATCAAACCATTATTTGTCACAAGGATAATATTTTCAGACTGTTGCTAGGTTTATGCAACTATAGAGACCCAAACGTACATCCTTCAACTGGCTACAAGAGTGAATAGAAATAGACTTGCAATCAATGATGACGACTAGTGACTCTGCGGGCATACGTATTGTTCCTTCAACAGTCGTTTGTTGTAAGCAATTGTACAAAAATGAACGTGAAACTATTCACAAAAATCTCCACCCGTACTTTAATCAACTTTAGCTACCTCGCCCTATTCCTTTCCTAAGCACTCTGATGACCTCATTAGCGCGACACCATTTAAAGTTTTATCCAAACACACTATACCTATCCAACTGACATGCTATTTTTTATCACATCCATTGTTCCATTCCTCACGCTGTCACACAGTTCAAAAGATCCAGTGAAAAGGTCCCCAGAATTAGATTGTCTAGATTCGAAAATTCCTCCATCGAGATCATTTCTATGTTCGGTGTCCATTTGATTTGCGATTATCTAGATTACAGCCACCAACGAAATAGCAGCGTCGGGTAATTTTTCATCAACGTGCAACACATGTCGACATCCATTCGTTTGTCCAACTGACCGAATCGAATGCGAAAAATTGCCCCCAAGGATCCGAATTCGAAGCCGAAACAAAGGAGTCCACAACGGACACCAGTCGATAAATCATTGCAGTTGGGTTCAGTCGGTTGTGCCGAATCTTCTATTTCGATCTTAATGATGTCAGGTAGGGAATGATCCGCCCAGCTTCTGTGTCTTCCTCTTCCATGTGTATATATCTGCGAATCGATCTTTACATCAGAGAAAGCGAGAACCCGATTGAGGGGCAATTCCACTTGCGATAGTGCTCGCCGACAATAAAAGACTGTGCCTCTTAAAACCCACCACCAACTACCAACTGACGCCAGTCTAAGTGTTTGTTGTGATAAACTCACAGGAAAGGATCACCAGAGAGGGCACAATGTCAGCTCCTGTAATACCTATGGCAACGATGCACCATATGTGACCTCAGACTGGGAAACTGAGTGCATCCTGGCACTGACAGTCTGTCAGTTTAATGTCGCGCTCGATCGGCATTAGAAGAACAAACTGATATTATTGCCCACGTAGTCTGAGGTCGTTTCACATGAGAGGGGGGACTCCGTCCGGAAATGACGCAGCCAAAAAGTGGTGCGGATCTACTTGAACTTTTTTTTTACCCGTGTGTTTTTTTGTTTTGATGTACACACATCGAGGTAATAATTGCCGCACTCCTGAAAGAGCCGCGGAAATTGGTTCACATGGCTGCAACAATTATAATCACATTAGGCGATGGTTTGGTGGGTGACTCCGACTGCGTGGCTGTTTCTGTTCGCGATCAAGATCAAGATCCGTGTGATGACAGTGCGCGCTGTTTCTGTTTGGTCGCTGTGTGAGAATAGGCCGATTCGCGCACATTAACACCTTTCACATACTCGTACCCGGACGAGTGGTTTAATGGTGCTGCATGAGTTGATTGCATTTGATAATCATCGGCGATGATGTCGGTGATGATCGTTCGGCTTTTTTCTACTTCCTTCAAATGTTGGCTAGATAATGTTTCGGGCTTTTATTGCCGCCGAACGAGCATGTTTGGTGTTTGCTTTGCCTTTCACTTCAGTGGCAGAGTGGCGGCTTAATTATAATCTTTCGATAGGACTGATTAGTGCTCAGCGCTTAGATGCTTAGATGCTTAGATGCTTTTATGCGATGAATTGCAACAAATGGATCGCTTAGCCGTGGTCGTTGATTTGTGAGAACTGTTATAATGACCACCTCACCGGTTGGACTGAATTGGATTTGCCGGAGACTTCCTAGAGAAAGCATCTCAGTCGAATGTTTATGGGACCGAGTGTCTACTTCCTGAGAGTGTTTTTCTCTGCAACGTCTTCAACAGCCACTGCTTTAGAAGAGCAACTGAAAATTGATAAAGCCCTAGTTTTCCAAGTGTATTGGGCGAAGAATTATGGTCGAGTTACACTAAATGCAAGGTCCTATCATTACCCTAAGGAATATAACTGTGACGGAAGGTGAGTCCTTCTACCCTACCCTAGGATTACCCGATTGAATATCTGTCCCAGAACTCCAAACGTACTGGTCGAATGAATGAACATAGAATTATTTTAAAGGACTCAAGATGCTCGGCTCCATTCGGAAACTCAAACTCTTCCAAAAGATTCTATGGGTGCCTATAAGGGTCGTTTGTATTTGGATTTTGACACGCTTGCAAGGCAAACTTCCGGCGATAGTCCTTGTTATGGTATCAACCTTGATGGAGAAGTTTCTGCTTCGATTACTTATAGTAGAACGTAACCTTCATCTACTTAAGCTAGAAAACCGACGGAACTGACCGAGTTTTTGGTATTTATGCGGTTCGATGACGATATTCGTCGGCTTGTAGAATAGCCTAGAGTATGGCTACACTTTCCACTTAGAGGTTCTTCAAAAACATTTGGAAAGAGCTCTTCCATATTTAAAATAAGTCTGCCCATCATCCAACTAACAAGATCGAGCGTTATCTTGCATTTAATCTGCCTTTGAAAGTAAAAATCAAACGACGAGCTAAACTGTACAAAAAAATGCTAACAAGTACGTCTTCATAGCTTAGAGAAGGTACACATATACATCAGTTTTCCAGACAGGTGAGTCTTTAAATCTAGTACCGGAAGACGATGAACATAAAAAGGAACCAGTCTTTAGTATGAGAGGGAACTCCTACCAATTCGATGTGCGGAACTTATAATTTCAAGCAATAAAACTTGAGTAGAAAGGTCTGCTATAAGAAGCTGGGATGTCTGCAAGACCTTCACGACAGGTGGCGCAGTGAAAAGACTGTTAAAGCGTAATTTGTGTGTTTTCTGGGGTTCGACCGGAGACCACTAGCTCAATGGCCTAGCAGACCGGAGTTTGAAACTATTCTCCAACGACATGTCGCTTTTTCGTTTCATGGGAGTTTGTAATTTCTGCCGAACGAGTCTTAAGAAGTCGCTGCTAGCGTTGCCATAAGTGCATATTTGTCTACATTTTGCAGATTTTCAACCTAGCTGCAGACTTTTAACAACCAGAAATCTGCGTTTCAGATTTTGCCCGCATTCGCCACAATATATTTTGTTTTTTCTAAAAATGAAGTCAATATTTTTCCGACACTTGCTTTCGCTTTATGCTATCATTTTCGGATTCAGGGCACCCATTCCGTAATTTTCCAGACGATTATCGTCGAAGCGATAGACCTCCAAAAGTAGCAACTAATTCATCTGCAAATTATGAGTTTGAGACCTTAATCGACTTCATTTTCCACAAATGTAATGAAATCTGACGACAATGAAACAAATTCGGGCAGAATATAACTTCTTCTGATCATCAAATTTTTAAAAACGATATCGTCCCGACGATTATTGTTATACGGAATCTGCCATCAGCTCTTGTTGTAACTTTCTCGATTACGTAGTAAGACAAAGATATTGTATTCGTATAAAATTTCGAACTTGAGATATTAATTCTGACATGAGATGATAGAGGAACTCAAAAAGTGGGTGGCAAAATTCTTCCCGTCTGCCTATCTCTCCGTATGTCCCGAGGCTAACAGCTGCCCGGATTTCGTTCAAGCTTCGGATTTGGAGTTTGGGCGCTTACAGTTCGAGGTCGTTTCTTTTTCTATGGTAACCTCAATATTAATGGTAGGTACTTCCCATACAAAATTTTCATACCAGTTTGATTTTTTCGAAAACGGCTCTAACGATTTCAACTAAAATGGATATTTAAGCTTAAGTACGTGGGTTTAACATGACTGCAAGCTCAGTTTTCTGCTGAAATATTGAATAACGGTACTTTTGAAATTTGGACATACATAGATATCTCGAAAACGGTCCGTATGATTGTAACAAAATTTCATTTCTAAGGTAATATTATTATTTATAACTAAATGGCGAACGCAGTTTTTCTGTGTATTATCACAAAACTGATTAAAGTATTTATTTAGTAAAAGTATTTTTATTTTTTTTTAAATTTAGTTTTCTTTAGTTTACATGAAAACAGCAATAACGTTTTTGACCCAAATGTAAACTTAGAGTAAAATTAATATTTTCAAAATTATTGCTTCCGTAATTTTCAATTCGAATCACCGAAAACGCTAATTTCAAAAACTGCTCATATCTCGGAAACCTCATTTTCGATTTGGATAAAACTTTAAAAACCAAGTACCTAATGCTCACATTGGAAACAGTATCTAATACTCATTTTTCAACTAATTAGTTAAGCAATAGAATTTCTCAAACTAAACATTGCAAACATTTTTACTGTGTTGTCTGCCAAAATTTACAAAAACCGCTCTAACGATTTTCACCAAAATACATATTTAGAATAATAAAATAATTCTAATTAAGATCTCCGCTTGGTTTTTCTCAAAAAGATCGAAAAATTCAGTCTCTTAATTATTTCTCAAATTCCGGTCTGTCTTTTTGAAAACTCAATACCGTACTGCCAATAAAAAAGCAAATACAAGGTGGCGCAAAAATAACCGGCCGATGTTTTTTGGCTGTAATTAAAAAAAAAAATGAAAAACTTTGATTCTTTTTGTGGATTATTTTTATTTGGTCTTTTAATTTTTTTTACATCAAGTCGAGAATATGATGTCATGTAAATGGCCGCCGCCACAGTTGATTGTCATTTGAGCCCTTTTTATGGCATTTTCCATCACTTTGGCCAAAACTTCCGGCGATAGGTCCTCACATTCTTGACGGATATTGTCTTTAAGAGCGGAAAGAGCCTGAGGCTTGTTGACATAAACCTGCCACTTCAAAAAGCCCCACAAAAAGAAGTCTGGAGCGGTCAAATCAGTCGATCTTGCGGGCTAGTGCAAATCGCCAAAAACGACCCGGGAACACCGCTTTCAGAATATCGGTTGTGGCTCGCGCAGTGTGTGCCGTAGCTCCGTCCTGTTGGAACCACATGTCCTCCAGTCCTAAATCGTTCAATTGCGGTAGAAAATAATCGGTAAACATGGCCCTATAGCGCGCACCGTTCACTGTTGTCGTTTGACCAGAGGCGATATTTCCGGCACAACGGGTGCTCCGGGGCCCGCCACTCTTGGCAAAGTCTCGTGTTGTGCCAGTCTCTTCGAGGCGAGCGGCTAAACGTCGCAGTGTTTCACCAGTAGGCGTTGGACGGCTAGGAAATCTGCGACGAAATTCACGTTGTGCCAAAGTCACCGACCGATTATTGCTCAAATAAATAGTCACCAATATTCCGCGTTCTGGAGCAGTGTAGCGTAACATTGTTTATTAACGTGTATTTCGCATGTGTTTACTACACAAATGTCACAACAGAACTGACATTAGGGGCCAATCGCAAAATTTATAGCATTTTCTGATAGGAGGATTACTTTTGCGCCACCTTGTACAACAACAAAAACTTTTTTTAATCTATTTTGAACCATATTAAACATTCATCGTAGAATAATTCCAACCGCTTGGAGCTTACACAATCAGCAATCAGATGCTGCCACTTCATTTACACCCCCACACACGGTCATCGGTATAATCAGTCTATAACTGCCAATGCAAGTTTAAAAGCAAGTTCCTGAATTTTAACATAATATATCTATGCAAAGATATCAGTTTATCGCGATCCCTACTTCCAATTCGAATAGGGATAGGGACCTTAAACCAACAGATCAGAAAGCTAAAAAATCTTGTAAAATGTAGGAGCTACCTATTCATATATTTTATGTACAGTTGCTTCTGAACTATTTACCTACCTACCGATTGAGTCAACTAAACTTTTGATGAACGAAAAAGTTGTGTTCGACCCAGTCGTGCACTTTATTTGTTATTGTTACTTAAATAAAAAAAAACAAATTGTGAAGCAAGATTTTTCCATAGAATTGGAGATCTGTCAAAATATTTTTACGTTCGCTGCCTTGTTATCGTTCAATCGGAGTTGGCCATCGACGTGTCGCTTTTTCCTTTCACCAAAATTCGAAATTGCAGATAGATGAACTGTCGCTTATTCGTGTCATCGAATGAGACATAATCAATGGTCCAATGAGGCATAAGAAGTTTCATTTCAACCTGTCGTTTCATCTATCCTGTTTCATCGCATTCACTTCAGACACTAAAATCACACAAATGATTGGATGTTGGAAACCAAGGGCCATGCATGTTCATATACATATGTAGGATGCACCTATCGCACCTCCTACCTATTTATTTTTTCCAGTTTTCACTGAAATACTATCATTCCTCCTGCACGCAACCCGACCATCTGTTGTAACAATTTCCAAACTCATCTGCAAATTGATTTCTCTTAATCCCCTTTATCCTTCCAACTATCTTCACATTCAATTGTGCTCCCGATTGCCTAAATGCCAACTCGAACTCGTCAAACATCTGATTCCATCAATTTAAAAATTTCAATCTCATCATGCACACAACTCGCACAGGTGGCTTCGAAGTTATCTTAAGAATCTATTATCTGCTAGGTAAACGCAAAAAGATGCATTCCCATCGCAGAACTATGTAACATTTTACGTAAGAGTGAATATAAGTGTTCTTCAACGAATCGCTGCTGATGGCAAATTTATCTCTTCAAGTGCAACACTGCAGACAGATTGATCCTGCGAGATATGACTTTGCAGGATGTGCCTTGGGAGTAAAGACGCACCAAGGTAAACTGGTATACCCTCAGTCTGTTGCAACTTGATTATCCTTCACATTGGTAGCTGGAAATATACAGTTACTCTGACACAATAGACACTAGGACGGCAGGATGCCCTATGCCGTAATGATGCGGATTACTATGGATTGATGTTGCATGAGACGGATATGCGAGTTCCGAAGGAAGTCGGTAGCCGGAAATGCGATCTGTTTGCAGGTGGTCGAAGAGACCGCGATACATCACGCTCAATAAACTAAATGAGTTGTGTGGCCCAGCTTTGACATACCCCAGACGTAACAAGATATAATTAATTGCGGCCCACTACTGCAGCGCACATTCAACCAAAACCTGTGGGGAGTGTTCGAGTGGCAATTGCCCGTGACGGCAGTATTCTGGAAGCTGAATAAGTTCCCAAAAATTAACGTGCGCACCCAGGCGGGTAACGATAATTGCAGGCGCCCTGCGCCCATAAAGGAAATCAATGGTCGCGCTAATGACGTTCACGCGGTCGAAGCTTCTGGTCTTACTTGAAAGCTCGCGCAACTAAGACGAATGGCAGCATTCTCCGAAAGCAGATATTGGCGCTGTCCCTTGCACCCTAACAAATCAACTTTATCATGAGCTCGCAATCGGGGCCGCCGCCGAAGACAGGCCAATGTTTTGCCCCTGCAAGAACATAAATATAAATAAACACGACAGAAAGTCCTGTCACTTTGCAGGTATATGTACACAAAACACATTGGCAAAGGGAAAACACACAAATTTATTGGTTCGATTCGGCTGACAGGACACACGGCCACGGGGAATGTTAAGTAAATAAAACAAACCTGACGTTCATGATGGCGATGATTATCGTTGATGGCACTGCCAAAATTCGCCAGCCCCTCGATTTGTCATTGTAGTGCCGGCCGACTAGGCAGAATGCCTCCTCTAATCCGTGCGCATCCTGCTGGCAATTCAACAGATCAAGGCAAAGGTCGGCTAGGTCTGCATACCTGCCTGTCTGACATGCATGGCTTGTGATGTCTTCTGACAGCAGACGTTTCGGGAATTACATCCAATTCGCAGAAACTTTGCAACGAAATCTAATTTCATGGTTAAGTCCGCGCGGCTATGGCCTCAGGTAGTGCAGAGATGAAAAGAAAACGAGGACAACCGCGACCAATATGATAGAGGAGTGTGCTGGTAGGGGATTAAATCAGCGTTGAATGTTTCCGCGATGTTAACCCTTAACGCGATGTCAATTCGGGTGATTAACAGTGCTTCGGTAAGGGCCACCAGAGAAGGCAGTTGATTGAATTGTCAGAAGTCTCACAGGCAAGCTGGGTGTGGCCGAGTGAAGTCCTTTGAATGTGCCTCGTAATCACTGTGGTTTTTGAAACAGTTATTCTCCGTATTTTTGCCATCTATTCGACTGCGTGAGGGAGTGTTCGTACTAATCCTCGAAGTTGCAAGGAAGGCAATTGATCGTCGATTCGATATGCATCAGTATGGAGATAGGAAACTGTAGGAAGGTGTAGAGCGCCTGTGGTTATGGTTTCTTTACCGCACTCAGACTGTGACTCGTCGTCCGATTTAACGACCCACCAAAAGAAACACCCATTTTTTTCCAACTCCCGAACAAGATAATTAGTTCCATGCCTTTAGCATCTCAAAGGCCTTTACCGGCCGGCCAATTGGACCTTGGCAACTCCTTATCACATCGCCATTGTCTTCTGGTTGAGCTTCGACTCTTCCCAGAAACCACTTGAAACTCAATCACATCGCTGATAAAATTAAAGCGTCAATAAAATGGACAGATGAATGCCGAATTCAGAGCGCGGCAGGAGTATCTTTTGTAGTTTATTTCACAGCAAATGTCTCAAACTGAATCGTTAATGTCCGACTATTAAGTGAAATAGTTAAGAAGCAACTATAGATACACATTTGGTGGTAGGTATGCGATAATAACGAATGACAGCTAGTGCAAGAGAAATCATTGCCCCAAAGGGGTGCGAACCAATTTACTGGCGCGGCACACTAATTTTACTGTCGCGACCTACGTCCGCATCGCACACACACACGCTCATCTTAGCTATATAGGTAGGCAAAGGCACATCTGGGAAATATTTTACGAGCTTAGGCCGCACACATCTTTCCATGCACGCATGAGGAGCGAATTTTTATTGACTCCTTTGGTATTGAATTAAAAAAAACTGAAATGGCTTCATTAAGCAGCAGCGTATGTGGTAAAAGCAGCCATCATATTGCGATGTCAAGCTGTTGTGGGTTTATGTGCATGGGGAGGTGAAGCCGAGCATGCACTAGACTATAATAGCCGAAGGAAGTAAAGCGGAAAAGAAGTAACGCCCTCTTGGACTTGGCAAATTATGCCCGCACTTGGGCATGCGAAATATCAAGTTACCTACAGCAGCTACTCGTAGTTAGATGTGTAAACCGAGCGTCAAGTCGTTTAGTTTTTAGGTTGAAAAAAAGAAACGTATGCCTTCCGGGATAGGTCTTTCAATCTAAGGAAGTTGTAGATATATTACAATAGAGGAGCAAAATCAAATCGGACTTTTGAAGAGAATGAGGGACTAAATCGACGCAAAGTTTAGTAGCCAGTTGAGAAGATCGACAAGGTATCGTTTGGCATGGAACGCCTCTGGGAGTAACTAACTTAATAGAGCTTCATAGGTAAAGTCATTACACGATGGGCCAAAAGAGGTCATCCGATGTTGTTTGGCTCTCATTTTTTTAATCAAAAACGTCGATTCTGTTTTTTGATTATGTTTATTTGAACCTTTAGAATTTTATTGGTCAATTCGAGAAGATGATATCGGCCAAATGGGCGCCGTCACAATTGATTGCAATACGGGATCGTTTTTTGGCATTTTTCATCACTTCGGCGAGAACTTCGGGCGACAGATTCTCGCACTCGTGTCGAATATTGTCCTTGAGGGCTTCTAGGGTCTCGGGCTTGCTCACGTAAACGCGGGACTTCAAAAAACCCTACAAAAATAGTCTGGAACGGTTAAATCGAGCGATCTTGCGGCCCAGTGCAAATTGCCAAAACGAGAGATGAGGCGACCCTGGACCGCCGCCTTCAAAATATCGGTTGTGGAGGCGCAATGTGTGCCGTAGCTCCGTCCTGTTGGAACTACATTTCTTCCAGTCCTAATTGGTCCAATTGCGGCTTACATGCGGTTGCGGTTAGTATGGCCCTATAGCTCGCACCCACTGTTGTCGTTTGACCAGCGGCGTTCTCACAAAAAAAAAATGGCGCGATGACTCCTCCAGCGTGAATAGCGCACCATGCAGTAACTTTGAGCGGGTGTAATGGCTCCTCGTACATTACTCGTGGATTTTCGTGCCCCAGAAGTGATAGTTTTGCTTGTTCACGTACCCGCTGAGGTGGAAATGAGCCTCAACGCTCATTATGATTTTGGTCGAAAAATCGACCACTTCGTCCTCGAGATTGAGAATGGTTACACGCGTTTGGCGGTCGACAGGCAGCAGCTGATACACGGACTGGACTTTGTACGGGAGCATGCGCAAGTCTTTGACCAAAATTCGCCTTAGGGATGACAGGCTGATGGCTAATTGCGAGGCACGGCGTCTGGTCGATGTTTCCGGCGACAGCTCGACATCCTCGTCAACAGCGGCGATATTCTCGGCAAAACGGGCGCTCCGAGGCCGACTACTGTATTTCCTGTTAAATCACCGTATTTTTAAGAATAAGAAATAAAACCAACTATTTTGTTTAACATTATGAAAAAAAAGTTATTTTATTGGCAAAAAGTGAATATCTTTGTTATTTACAAAAATTTGACGTTTTCGTCTTTATGCACAAATCCCTTGGGATATTTTCTGTCAGTGGATGCATCCATCAGTCGTCGCCGTCAACGTCAACAAGCCTTTAAAAATAAATTTTATTCCCATCAGTTTTTGAATTTATCTATATATGGAGAAGGACTAAGCAAATAAAATGCATGAAGACTACTTTAGAAATGCAATTCATCAAGAGGTCTCCGTATTTACACCTCAAAGCAACTCGATTTTTAGTAACTTGGATTTAGTGCTTGGGAAATATTTGGATTTTAGGCTCCCTCATGATTGTGCCAGACAAAATCGTGCACCATAACAAAAACCGAAATGATAAGATCAAGCACTCTCATAAAACCAACCAACTTGAATATGTTCATTGTTATATTTTTTGTATATAAATTTATTGTTAAGATGGTCGATCGTTCAATTAAAAGTAAAGATTACTTGGCTATAAATTATTTAAGAATACAAAAATAGCCAGACAGCTTGTTCGGCTGTCAGAAATTACGCCAGAATATTTTTTTTTTGGAAAAAACGCCACCAAATTTTTATTTAGTTAAAATTGGAAAAAATCACCAGAACATTGTTTGGAAAAAATGCCAGAAACGTTGGAAATTTGGCCAGACAAGTGTGGAAAAGGAGCCAGAAAGTAAAATGGAAATTAGGCCAGCCAAAAAATATATTCCAGTCTAATTTCCAAATTCTTTTTTGGAAAAAAATGCCTGAAATTTTCTGTAATTTTTTACAAAAAAAAATTCTGGCGTAATTTCCGAGAGCCGCCAGTTCTTGTATTTTATGTGAGAGTACAAGATTCAAGGTCTCTGATTTCAGTTCGTTTTTAATTGGAAAAGTAGATAATCTTCCGCTAAGTAAAATCTATCTACAGGATGTCAGTCAGATCCCTGAATCATTTTCGAAAAAAAAACTTATAATATCTTCAACAACAAAAATGTTGAATCAAAATGTGCTTCAAAGCCTTGAAGAACTACCTACATGCATATGTCTTTTAAGCCTGGCAATGTCTCACTAACAAAAATAAGAACAAATTTCGCTGGGCAAAATTAACTAAAGTATTAAAATACTTGATTTAAGAATGAAATTTTTGGCAATGCTGTAAGAAAATATTTATAAAGGGTATATTATTCTAACGCTGAATACATGATTTTTGAAATCTTAAAAACGAGTTCCTGTTATCAAAAATAATAATTTAAAATTAAAATCTCAAAATTGTTCTCTTAACAATATTTTTTTCTGAGAGTATGTCATCAAAAGACTCCACTCGACTACTATTGAATTCCTTGGAAATATGGAAAAGACTCCAACTATCTAACAGATTCTGCATAAAGAGGATCCGCGTTTGGCAAATTCATGGGCGTTCTTATTACCTTCTGAGCTCCTATGACCGCGAACCCAGTCGAGAGTGATTGCAAACCGATGACACGTCCTGGCCAGTGTCTCCTTATGAAGTCCAAAACAAGCTTGGACATAAACTTGGTTGAATCGAGAGCCTTCCTGATTGTCGACAAAGACACCTAGGTTCATATAAGCAGTCGATACGCCTCCCTGATTGCCGGTACTTCTGCCAGAAAAACGTTAGCCCCTTTTGGAAGGCGAAAAGATTTATAAACCGGGTACTTGAGAGTACGACCACTTCCACTTGATAGTTCGTTTTAAAAGTGATGTGTAAAGAAATTGATTCCAACTACTTGTAGATAATTTTATAAAAAATACATTTTTGGCAGCATTTTTTGTACACTGAGGAAAAAAGTGCACTTTAAAATCAAAAGTTGGTATATTTTAATTTAAAGTGTGCAAATCTGTAGTGTTTTATGTAAAAATCAAATACTTGCGAAAGTTAAAAGACAAATTACATACTTTTAATTTTAAAGTGTTTTGTTCAGGAGTTTAAAGTGTTATTCCCTCAGTGTAAGGACTAATTTAGCAGCTGAGAAGGCAGTAGTATTATGCAAAAAAGCAATGGTCCTGCTTTACAATCTTGTGGCACCCATAGTAACAACGCGATTATCATTTAAAAAAAAAATTAAAGAGTTCTTGGACGTTCCTTCGTAAGTTTTTCGCTCAAAATTGACAGGGCTACGACATGTAGAGCAAATGGGCCTCAACAGCCAACACTCCGGGTCTTCAATTCCAATCCAAAGAGCCAATGCCGTATAGATAGACGACAGCGAGAAGAAAAGGAATGCATTACTGAGAGCAGTTGGCTGGGACCTGTCCAATTGGCCGAGGACCTAACCCACTTGGAACTGCAGCAATAATTTCTTATTTCAAAAAATATCAGACTCATAATTATGATAGCTAATTTTCCTAAAGATCAATAAGTCCCCATTGTCGCTGTATAAATGGACATCTAATACCTCTAGCTTATTTTAGGTGCTTAAACCATAGAGATAGGTCCCCTCGAAAAGCCGCTTTGACATCGACATACTGACAAATTTCCCCTATTATGTTTTCATTCGCCTAACTCTAGCCGTTTACCTCCGTTTACTCAGGCATTTGTCAGAATTTAACAAATTGGCCCGATGAAAAATGATCCCACGGCATTGAAAATTGAACCCTAGTTTACCCATCCGTCGTAAATTATTAATTAAAAGAGACCAAGAGAAAGACTTATTAAAAATCCTCAACTTCGGAGGTATGGGATAGGACTGAATTGATCAACGCACCCTTAGTCTACCTATACCAGAGAAGCAACTGTGCCGAAGGCATTCTCCACGCTTCACACGGATTTATTACGAATCTGATGGAATGGAATTGTACGCGTGCATGTGCGCGTCCATGTTTATTGATAAATTAACTATGTAGCTAGCAATATCCTAACCTAATGGGTTTAATAATGTTCCTCATTGCTTTTGGGACTCGGGTTTTTGTGATTTTGTTAATCAGATGAATTGCGTGCGCGTACCGTATGCCTACATATGGATGGTATCAGCCTATAGTCCCAAAGCCACGAATTAGCTACGCAAATGGATTTTTCTGGAATAGGAATGGGAGTCTAGGGAAATGGTACCCGAATTGGATTTTCTAACCCCACGCGTTGCATTCCAAATTAATGTAATCATGCGTGGAAAAAAGTGCTGCATTTCAAATTGGATTAGTCTTGGAAGAGTGTAGGGCATCAGCCCGTAGGTGTTGACTATGACTGCTATGGTAGAGGCGAAGTCGTGGTGGGTACACATAATTATGGCCAGCACAATCGTAGGACGTGCCAAGCCGCAATCGGGCATTCTTGCCTGCGTATGTGTCACGACGGGTAACATCGGATTACTTCTGTAACAGAAGGCAGACAACTCGATTATTAAAGTGGATTTTCCTGTGAACACATGAACAATAGATGGGAGCGGATTGACAGTCGAACTTGTTCGATATCAATTTGGAAACCTATGACTGCCCTCATCGAATAAGTTGTTGATGGTATCTAAGAATTGTCAGTACGAAGTGGGCACAACTGATTTGAAGCTATGACCCCAGGAAACTCATTGCGGTCTACAATCAATCAGTCAAATTTTAGATTAGAGGAAAGCCTGATCAGGTGATTCATTTCCTCTGCCCATGATATCAAAGCCATCAAGTTGTTGCTTTGAAAGACTTTGCCTCAACTGTTGTCTGGTGTTGTGCAACTTTTATGCCTAAACAATGAAATTCGTGTCCTGCCAGGAAAAGATATAGGAAAACCGTCGGAGACTTTACAAAACGAAGATTACCCAAGGAGTTCGTTTCTAAAAACATTGAACGAACTCGGGCTGTTCCATCAAACGTGGGCGACGAATGGCAATGGTTTTCAACATCAGTTTTTGGCTCTTCAGGTGTGGCGGTTGAAAACGCCCAAAGCTTAGGAAGTCATAAAAAAGAAGAGGCTGTGGAGGTGTCTATTGACTTATGGAACTCGAATTTGTAGAACTTAAATGGGAATTGGCGAAAAGTTTGGCCGTGATCGCAGAGCCTTTTCTGTTCCTATAATTGGGTCAACAAACAGCTGATATGCCTACAACATGTTTCGCCCAAACGAACATGTGTCAGATGAATGTCTTTTTCTGAGACCGCATCCACAGCACCGTGCCACATAATGGCAGCTTGTCAGGAAATTGAACAACCTACAATTTCGGCCCGCAAATTATCCAATTACACCCATTACATTCGAATCCTTGCCAATGAAAACAGGAAGTTCAAATCATCGCCCACGCACACAAATAAATAAATCCCTCCATGTGGCCCCGCTCTTGGACATCAATCGCAGCTCAAATTCTAATAATCTTCATCCGAAAACATTCCCGACGACAATCCAATATATACGCATCTGCGGCTGTCCTGTCAAGAAGTCAAAGGGTCATTTGCAAATCACTACAATTACAGGCAAACACTATTCCTACTCCTGCTGAATATTACATAACCCGAGGACATGGAAAGAGAATCATTTCCGAATGCTGTCAATTCGGTGGTATAGGTTATGTAGTACATTATATACCTACACTAGGAGGACCACCCGGCAATGAGACATAAAATATTAACTGAAAACAAACAAACAAGCGAATGAGACAAACACACTACGATGATAATTGTGGCTGTAGATATGCTGAGGGAAGAAAACCTGAAGGAAAAATTAATTTCATGCACAACAGGATCTTGAGTAATTGCCTGCTTTTCATTTGCTCTTGTAAAATATTTACAAAGTAGCGCAAGGACAATTGCCCCTGTGTGTGGGTTTGTGTGCGCAACAACAGCTCTAAACAGAATAATGGTGAATGACATTTGAGTGTCAGATTGACTGTTGTAAATCTCTCATTACCCAGCAAACAATATACCAGAAAAAAGAAAAGAAGAGAAGCGACCCTCACCCACATCCTTTTGTTGCCTTTTATCCAGTACCTACCGCAAAGCGACAGTTGATTCGAATGATACATATGCTGTATTTGGGAAATGTTTACTATCTATGTACAGTGTAAGAACAAATTTGCAAATAGGGACCACGACGGTGTGACAATGACAGCGAACCAGTTGATTAGGCAAACAATTGGCCCGGACTTCAACTCTGAACTCGCTGAATCGATTTTTCGTCGGTTCAAATTTAAATTCAATTATTCTGATTAGTGGTTTCGAATGGACCCGCATCCTGCGGTTGACCGATCACGTGTGATACATGTCGTCGGCGCATTAGTCAGACATTCAAATTTTGCTCTGCGGCGGGGTCCTCACTAGTGCATTTTGACACATTCCAGTCGTTTCTCATTGCCCACGAGTTAGGGGTCGGTCGCAAACCATTTGGAGAATTAATGAGTCGCAATTTAGTGCGGTTTAGGTTTTCGAACAGCAACAACAACAATGTAAACCGTGAGTGTTGCATTTTGTCACACCCACATGTGACACAGATTGAAGTTGGTATCCCTTTGTTAAATTTCATGCAGATGTGATGTGAGATTGGAATACAGTGACGCACCAGCAGCTATGTAGCTTCATAGGGAATATATGGGTAATGGCAAGAAAATTGATTGCTGTTGTGAACTTACATACGCGCACATACAAAGTACGGGAGAGGGACATGCACTTAACAAATAACCAGGGGATGACAGCGAAAATTAAACTTATTCACTTCTTGTACTATTTTTTGGTTTATTTGACAAAAGACAAAAAGAGGTTAGTCTTCTCGTCAGAACGGCATACGCATGCACGGTTTTCATAACAGTGTTCAGTATTTCACACATTTGTTGTAAAGCAGGGCTGCAACCTGCAAGCCCAATGCTGATCTTATCATCACTTATTCGACTCATCACGTTGTGTTGTAGCCTCTCGTAGGTCACAGGGCTGGAAAATATTTGGACCTTGATGAGCACATTGGCTCAGTGATGAGTATGCTGGACTATTGAGCGAGAGGTCGCAGGTTTGATCCTCAGAGAAGCGCAAATTACTTTTTTAATGTATTTTCCATTGCGCCACCAATCCCAAACATTTGATAAAAATCTAAATATCTATAACTGTCCTAGGAAAACTTTTCAATTCAACCATTCGAAAGTCCCTTTCATTCGTCACAAAAACAAAAAAAATGGAATGGTTGTGAGAACCTAGGGCTGGAGTTCCTCAGCGAACTTGTCGTAGGTGTCGCAAACCTACAAATTTATTTGTTGTTTGAACCCACTCTTTTTTGCCTTTGCAGCATTTTTTTGAAAGCACACACAGGCTAACGCATTAGTTTGACTAAATGGGCCCTAGCACAAGTATTGAATTGCGGATCGGGACAAGGTCGATACTCTGAAGCAGTTCACCGAATTTTGGTGGCTTGATGAAGAGGCGAGGGTGGATACGCTCTCCCGGGCCGGTGCGCTACTTACGTAGCATCCTCTTTAGTTTTAAGTTTGTAGTTTGTAGTTTTGTAGGTTAAGGTTTAGAGTAGGGGGTCCTTGGGAGGGGCCGGGTTAGCCAGCATGAAAGAGTGCTTCCGAGACTGGACCGACGCTAAGGCCTCGCTCGGGTCTCGGCGGCGCGTATATGCACCTTGTTGGCGGCTGTCTGGCGCCCATGGACGCAATCGGGAGGGTGACCAATCGAGAGATTGCTCACCTCCCTGATTATAGTTAGTTTAGATTAAGTAGCTTAGGTACTTTAAGTAGTTTTAAGAAAAATACAATTATAATAAAGAATTCAAGTTTTTAAAAAAAAAGTTTCTTGAAAACTAAAAAACAAAACAAATATATATTGATAAATTTAAGGCCGAAAGGCAATAGTTTTAAGCATATTTTTAAGTTTAGAGCGCTCGCTAAGGGCCAGTAAGCTAGAATAAGAAATGTTAGTTTTAAATTAGATTTAATCGTTTTTGTCTAGGATATAAGTTAAAGATTGAAGAAATAAAAATGAATTTAAAAAAAAAAAAAAAAAAAAAAAAAAAAAAAAAAAAAAAAAACAAGTATTGAATTTCAGCGTTATGAATAATCAAACAATATCTTCTTGGTCTTTCAATGACGCGGTCATTGTAAGTCTAAGAGTCTAAGTACGCCAAGATGTCGATGTCGACATTGTCGTATATAAAACAATGTGCACGACTGGGTCGCAAGTAACCTTTCATTTTGTGAAAATCGCGGCGCCCTGTTGTTGTTGACAACTGTAAGACTTGCACAGTGTTTGCCATAGTTGTTGCCTTTTGAAGCTAAACTCACGCTCATATGAACCTTACTGCTTCATATAAGGCACCGGAGACCTACAATTTAAAGAATACTTGCAAGTCAAGTGCTTTTCTTTCTTTTTTAAGCCATATCGTTAGCTGTAAGACTTTGCTCTACTTTCGAAGGTATTCTGTAATGTTTTTATTTTTATTTTATGCGGGAGATCACTAGAATGAATTCTTTACTCGAGGGAACCCTCAGTAATTGTGCGGGACTTGAAACCGATCTAACAAAGATCTCCGAGGACTTCAGACAGTCTTTACAAAATTTTACCTAATCGGTATGTAGAATGAAAACGATAAATTCGCTTGAACGAAAGCTTTGCTATGAAAAAGAAATAAATTTTGGTTTTTTTTTTGTGTTTCATTCTATTTCTAAAAACGAAAGACGTTTTCGTTTCGTGGGAAAGGAAAATAAGGACAGTTTTTCCATCGAATCTTTGCTTTTCCTACGGCTTAATAGGGACATGCACAATTTAAATCCATTTAAAACGCAACCAAGTTGTCAAAATAAAGAATGGTTCGTATAGCAGTAACGGGCATAGCTATTTGTCTTCATATGGCAGTGCGGCTCATAACTACAAATTACGCGCAAGCTAAGGCCATAATTTATTCGAAAATTAGTAAAATTGTAGCCAACGAAAAAGGGTGTCGAAAACTGCATTTTTCGGACTTAATATTACAATAGCATTATGCAATAGACTCATTTAAAATTGTTTTAACAAAGTTACCTGAAGTTAGCTTTCGTTTTTCTCACTTTCATTTTTCTCTCGCTTTTTGAGTGGCGAACAAGTTTTTCGTTTCGTTTTTTTTACAGTATCCCATCCATTGCATTGATTTATTCATTCACTAGTGTCAAGTGTTAAAATCCTTAATTCATATCGATTAGGGTTACAAATCGTACATTTTTGGGGTACAGTCTACTCCGCTTATCTGAAACTGCAATTTGCCACAAATTTTATTTCACTTATACGGACTTCGGATAACTGAAAAATTGTTGTACTTAACCGAAGTTCGAAGTTTTGTTAGCAATTCAACGAAGAATTAGGGTATGTAGTAAAGCCGAAGGAAGGAGAATTAAAAACACAACTGAAATCGTGCTGTCAAAATTGACACACAATGAAGTTAGTGTCATAAGTTCAATGGACAAGTTCAGTTGACGAAATAAAAAAATGTTCTAATGGGCGCGTTCAATAACTTTGTTTTAGTAATGCGGAGCTGAATTAGTATAACTTATTAATTTCTGACGTATTATTTCCTGCAGTTAACCGTGTTTTTCAGTTAAGCGGGTTTCAGTTAAGCGGAGCTATTCGTATGAATTTTTGAAAAAAATGCTGCGTGCTAAATTCGGTTATTTAATTAACCGATTTTTTCAGTAAAGCGAAGTTTATATAAGCGGAGTCGACTGTATGACTTTTTTTTTCTTAAAAATGACATTGTCCCCCAAAAATTGAAAATACAAAAGAAGGAAAAAGAAAGAAAAGAAAATTCTTCCTTTATCATTCATCTTTTCACTAAACAAAAAAAAAATACAGCAACCACTTTGACTATTTTCATCTCTTTCAATATTTGGATTTGCAAAGCCAAAGTGGACGTATGCATACGAAGTTTTATACAAACTTTCACAACTTAATACACCAACGATTCTATATATGTATTTAAAAATTGAGCATTAAAATTGTGTTCGTTTGTCGCCGATTCACGCCTCAACGCATATACCGATTTTAATCAAACTTTCACACATTTTTGGTATTGGTCTACATATGGCTTTTGTGAAGTTTGGTTGATATCGGAAAACGTATGTGTGTGTTGTGCATGCGTGAAAAAGTACATGAATTTCAGTACGTTTGGTTTTTTTTCCCACACATTATAAATATAAAAATCAATTGCTGTGCGTTATTCGGGTAAAAACTCAAAAACCGCTCAACGGATTTGAATGATTTTTTGTTTGTCTTGAATGAGGGATGGTTTAAGATGAAATTAAAATGAAAATTCGGAGAATTCTCAACAGGTGGCGCTGTTGGCATATTTCGTTTTTCATGTATCTCCTTCTATAAATATTTATATGATAATGAGTCGCATTGTGTTTGAATTGATGGTCTCTTAATCTTAATGCGCTAACCGATTTTGTTTCTGGAAATTTGAAATGAAAATTGACGTCAACACCAAGTAATAGGCATGAACATACCTGTGTTGTCAATCTCCGAAACCCCTCAACCGTTTTAAATGAAATTGTGTGGATGTGTATGGTCGGTTGCAGCTTAAAGGATAGGATAGTTTTGGGCACGTTAGGTGGCGCTGCTGTCAGTCTCCGAAACCACTCAACTGATCTCAATTTGTGGATGAGTATGTTTGGTTTCAGTTGGGAAACTAGAATAGTTTTCGACCCGATAGGTGGCGCTGTTGTAGATGCCTCTTTGCTTTGGGGTGGTGGAGGCAAATCGCAAGCATTAAAGAATATGTGATGTGGCATGTGGCCTATGAGTGCGTAGGCCGTGATGCACATATCGCTTAGTAGAATAAAGGGGAGGTATATTCTGTTCATTGTTCGTATACTATCATTTTTACAAATTGACCACTCGCCCAAGTAGTCCAGCATACTAATCACTGAGCCACTGTGTTCACATGTCGCAACTATTTATATTTAACTTTTCATAGCACCTCATGGGCTTCATCGCTAACCACAATGTTTTTGGGCAATCGCGTTTCTGGATGTACTCGGTCGAATGGCAGAAGCGAGGATTGCCGATTTCCCACATTCTACTTTGATTGATTTGGTTAATTGAGAAAATCTGAACGGAAACTCAATTCGATCAGTAGCGTGGAAAAAATCGATCAAGAAGTCGACCCAGAAACCTATGAAGTCCTTTCTATGCATTGAACCTAATTGAATTCCAAAGGAGTTTCATTCATTCAATAGACACGTTCAATTTTATCAAAAAATGTTAATAATTTAATTAATTTTAGGCGGTACGAAGTTCGCCGGGTCGGCCAGTTTATTAAATAAAATATTTGATAGCATTTCGTAATTTTTCTTTGAAAACTAAAAACTAAAAACATTAAAAACGTTAAAGTTGTAAAAATATTCAACCTAAAAATGTATTTTCTAATCTGGTATTCCTAACATCGATCTACAAAAATCAAAGGCAGTTTTCGTTTCAGTGCGTGTTGCCGAATACTGAAAAACTGCTCACAGGATGTTGCTTAAAATTTAGCAATTTTTTCGTATTGTCTGCTGTAATGTTTAGGGGCGGTGAATGAAATCCGGTAGGGGGCGCTGTTTTGCATGGTTTAGCTTTTAAAGAGCGTCTATCTATGTTGCAGTTTTCTTAAAAAATGTGTAGTTAATTCATTATTAGATAAATCAAAGGGTTGTAAGGTTCACTAATAATCTAATAACTTCATAAACGTCAGAAAATCAGCTGTTGAAGAAAGGTGCGAAAGGTGGTTGACATAATCCAAACAGGGTGTTTGTGGTTGACAGCATAATTGGACAGATTGGTTTTTAATGAATTATTTTGAGCAAATATGCCATTGAAAGAACAGAACGTTGTGTCAAAAAATATCCGTTGGTATACTAATTTTAAAATAAAATTCCATTAAATCTGCAACAAAAATAAATTGTTTCGTTGTTAAAAGCAAGACTCATTCTCCTCCCCAACATGAGCGACTTTTCCAAGAACGCAATTGCTTGCTGGGAATCCCATTCCCAGTCGCCATCTGGCGAATTCAGCACACAGCACACTTTGGACGTTTTCTCGTCTGCTTCCAGTTGGCCTTCCTAATTTTCCGCTTCGTTATGGTTTCTCCCTCCACTGTCCTTCCTCCCGGGATATAACATAGATACCTACCTACATCGAACAAAACAGAAAGTCCACTTCTTGCATAAGTACACAGCGTCGCCAAAGACAGTCGTGCCGCTGCCGGATCAATAGAGCCGCCAAGCGAAGCCTAGCAAAAATTATAGACACTCGTCCGAAGCACTTGCCGCCTTCTGCCAAAAAATCAACATCAACATCAACTAAATGCCGCAGAGTGTCGGATTACATCGCCGGGGATGTTCTCTGTATATGTACACTCGTAGTGTCCTCCACCAAGGAGTCTAATTTCAGAAATTTATTTGTGTTGCGACAAATTGCTGCATTGGGCTCGGTGATTGCCGTCCCTCGCCGCACCGTGGCCAACCGGAAGAGAGGATGTGCCATGAATCACTTTGAAGCGTTTTACATTTTTCCATCGAAAAACCGCACAGTCCTTGGTCCATCGAACGGCCGATGATGAGTTAATGGATCAGCGTTATCTGTGTTGTAGCCCCAGCAACAAAGAATATGTGCCTCCTTAAGTGGCGATGTCCTGTCGACGGCTATAAAGTAGTTGCTTCAGCCGCGCGCCGATAAGGACTTAATTGACTCGATGGGGAGGCTTATCTCGTGTATATTCGCGCTAATTAACACCCGACAACGTGGTGCTGCGCATAATTTAAGTGGTCCACCGACGGTTGTGGCATGAGCCGACGCTGTTGCAGCACTAATGTGACATGCCTATTAAAATGCGATTTTGACAGGCGATTTGAGTTCCTGAGATGTGCGAAGAGTGTGTGTGGCTGGCTAATGGACCTGCTATATAAATTTAAATTTCGACACTTGTCTACCGGTATGCGAGACAAGACTTGCTCTGGGAAAAAGTGGGCACACTGGCTACATGGAAGGAATGCATCGTGCATGACAGCACATCGTTGTGTCGTGCACTGAAAGCGGTAACAAAATATTTACAGAAGCAATAAGCACGGATTACCGGATAAATTGCCACTCGATTTGTTCCAATTCCAACACCTAGCTGCTTGACCGTTGTCCGACAACGATGATGATGATGATGATGATGAAGAATGTGACGGTGATTCGTCATCGAGCACTGCAGGTGAGAGGTGATGGACCTTCGGAAAAAAACAGAAACAGTTCGCAGAGTGCTGACTGCTGACTGCTGAGTGTTTATTTGGCTTCCAATCAACGAAGAATCAGTTCGTTTATTCCCCATTCGTACAGCGGGCGGCGACAACGACAATACAGAAAGACGACATAGACGGTCGACAGTCCGTCGGAATGGTGAGGCTGATGATTGAATTAACAAAAGGTGGTAGAATGTTGCAAGGCGTTCGCTTTGAGAGCCTTCATCGTGGGGCTGGCTGCAGATATATCGAGATCTCTGTTAATTGAATAAGAGGCAAGCGGGGAACATTCGAAAAATGTAGCACGTCTTAGTGCGGCATGTCACGTTGTCGATTGCAGTGTCATAGAGGAGTTAGTTGGGTCAATAGTAGGTAGGTGCGTGATGACATGGACATCAGCGGATGTGAACTTGTGGGAACTGCCGTCGAGTTATAACGCCGTCAATGGTTGAATGTATTTCTCGAAAGTACTTTTGTACAGACCTTGGGGCATAGCTATGTCAAATCTAAAATTATTATTATTTCAGGCAATACGAGCCCAAGAAAATGAGTGGTATTTGGGATCGGGGGATATCTTCTGTCTTCTGTCAACATGGTTACATGGACACTTGGACAGTTATGACATGAGGCGCCATCTTGGAAGTCGTTCATATTTTCGAAGACAAAATTCAGTGATTACTGTCATACCACGATCTCCGGCCTAATTTTTATAGAAAGGACCATATCGTGAAAATTATACAAAGCATTGCACATTTGGGGGGTTTATATACGTCTTTGAATAATTGACTTACCACAAAAACACACTATTTTGCTTTTCAAAAACTCATTGAGCCTTGTGAACCTCATCACGATTTTTGGATAGAAAAAGGTCGACTTTGTAAATAAGTTTATATGGTACTTACTTACTTACTTATGTTGGCTCAACTAGAGCGTGGTGCTCCTAGGCCTTGCTCAATATACCCCTCCAGCTGGCTCGATCTCTAGCCTGCCGTCTCCAATTTCGCACTCCAAGTTGTCGGAGGTCTCCCTCTACCTGGTCGCTCCATCGAAGATGAGGTCTACCTTGGCTTCTGACTCCCTCTGGTTTGGCGTTGAAGACTTTTCGCGCTGGAGCGTTGATGTCCATTCGCTCAACATGACCCAGCCATCTTAGACGTTGAATTGGAATTTTCCTGGCTAAGCTTATGTCGTTGTACAGCACGTATAGTTCGTCGTTGTATCTTCTTCGCCAAACGTTGTCTTCATGGTTTACGCAGACCGGACCATAAATCGTACGCAGAACTTTCCTCTCGAAGACTCCAAGTGCCTTTTCATCCGATTGGGACAGGGTCCATGCTTCTGCACCATATAGCAGGACCGGGATGATGAGTGTTCTATACAACGTCTTTTGGTTCTTCTCGATAGGGCTCTGTTCCTCAATTGCTTGTTTAGCCCAAAGAAACAGCGATTTGCGAGAGTTAGTCTGCGTTTGATTTCAGCGCTGATGTTATTGCCTGAGTTTACAGCAGTGCCTAGATAGACAAATTCACTGACTATGGTGCTAAAGTGAAAATCTGTTCATTTGTATAATAATCATATACACTGTCAACAGCAAGAGCAAGCGATTGAGTAAAATGACGACCGAACTTATTATAAGACTCATTATTTGAATAAGTAGGCAGGAAATATCTCCAGAGAAAGATCTACTAAAAAACATTTGGCAGGGGATGATTTGTCCGGGGATGAGGTGCACCCGACCCATTGAGACTTGTCTCTTTTTTTTGACAGATCACGCAGTCCTGTACGGTACTGCTAGATTGGCCTCATAGTGTCGTGTTATTCCTATTCCGTATTGTTTGACAAATCATCACGAAAAGACTCAGACATCAACAATGTGTCCAAATTATTCAGTTTATTAACGAAAATCAGCGTTCTCTGTGAAAACATTGAGCCATACCAATAAACATTTTTAGTTTCGACGTAAAATCTTAGCAAATCAAACTAGCTAGCTGAAAATCCATACAAATTTTGCAATTCTGAGCTTCCGTAAATTTAAAGTGAAGGTTAAAATTTGTTTATAGTACGGCGCAATGAATCTATTGAGAAATATTTTTGGTCGTCAACTAATTTAGCGTTTCGGGCATCTAAGTCGTGTGATATCACACCTTTAGACTTTTTACTTTGGGGTTTTGTGAAGTCAAAAGTGCTCGCCGATAAGCCAGCTACGATCCAGTATTTTGAATACCGTTCGCAAAGCTGAAAGCAGGGATTCGAAAGTGGACTTTAAGAGTGGACCATATACGGCGCAGTCGCAGCAACTTTTACACGAAATTTTTTTTAAAAAGTGAATATCAAACGCTGTTAGGCCATACTAACGTTAGCACCATTGAAATTAATTTTATGTATTTAAAATTACAAAAAAAAAACTGGTCTTTTTGAATGAACATCATCTGATATCAGTTATTAGTAAGAGACCGGAGAGGACATTTATGAAACCCAAATGCTTGAAAATTACCTTTAAACAACATGCGTTCTTAGTTATAAAAATGTTTAGTTTTAAATTAAAATTATAAAAAATTACAATAGTTTCCATTCACAATTGTGAAATAGTAACGAAATCATATTTTAAGTAAATATTAAGAAGGCGCAATACAGTGATCAATATTCCCTTCAAGTCAGCTGCTTTGGAAGGACAGACGTCCAAAACGGGCAAATTTTTCAAAACCCAGCTTTTACGTTTCCAATTTTAAACATTTCACGTTACTTCAGACGGACACTCCTCTGACTTGACTTGGACAGATATAGTGATCACAAATTATTACTTTTCACTCCCTAAGACGGACGAAACATTCCTCAATTCTTTACAGACTGTCCCATTAACTATTTTTTGATGATGTTTAGAAAATGATGCTTCTGCGAAAAAATAAAATACACATTTTTTTAATTACAAGAGCTAGTAATAGTGTAAGACTTTTCTAGTCTCATTTGCTTTTTCTGTTTTAATATAGAAAATGTTTTTATTACCTAATGTTTTCATGGATAAAAATATAATTTGTGTAAATATTGTTATATCTTAGACCAACAAGTCGCCTACACGGACAAACATTAAATTAAAGGATCTTTCACCGTACCTAGTGTTTCTGTTGCCATAGGTATACTTAATGATTCTTTTCTTGAATATCCAAACATAATGATAAGAGCTTTCAGAAATGTAATGAATAAATAAAAAATATATAGTTGGCACAACAGGTCAGCTTATCTTTTGCCTAAATGTACGAATATGTATTAAGCGCTTTACCATAAATCTCCGTCGTATTATTTGTAGGTTAATGCATTCCATATCAAGTTTTTAAACAGCCGTCTTCAGTTCTAAGTAAAAATACATTTTTTTTAATTAAAATTACTTTTAGTTTTCTATATCGTCGTCGTTCTATGAAAACTCCCTAAGTCCATTTTATTGGTTTTGAGATATTAGCATTTAAAGTTGATAATCAATATTAAAAATACGAAAATGTTCGTAAGTGTTCGATCTTGGGTTTCGCATATAGAAGGAACTTTGGGTAACCATTAACATATGAAATATGTTGGAACTGGTTAGTCGGGAAAAGGTAAAATAGGAAAAATGGACTCAGGGAGTTTTCCATGAAAGAAAACACGAGAACACAATAGTTTTTAAAAATTTTATTATTTAGATAGGTATCTCATTTTAGTAGATAAACGTCTTAAAAAAGTCTTATTCGTCTTCATCTTTGCTGCTCTCAACTGCTGCCTCTGGAATCCGATCTAGTAATGGAAGGGTGGATACCGGAAGCGATTTGTACCATCCATGAAATTCTTCTGGAATAACTCCGTTCTCACACAAACGCAATAAGTCTCGTTTTTTTTGGGACGATATTGGCAGTGGCTCATTGCGAAGTATTTCTAATTTAACTTTTTGAGTCCTCCCTCTTCCACTGACAATTATAGTTGCATAGGGGCTATGGTGGTCGTATCGGTATTGCAATGTATCTGGGCGACCTTTCAAATACTTAAAACTTTTTACTTTAAGCCAGTTCACTTTTCTTCCATCGGTGTCAACATTTAAATTTTTAAGCGCTGCTTTGGCTAATGAGGAAATATTGAAATAAAATTGTATCTTAGTAGGTACTATTCATCTATATTCTTTTACTTTTCATACCTGTACTTCTGCTTTGCTTGTATTTTGTAAAGCTAAGTTTACCATTATTTTTCCCCTGCTTTCCATTGTTAAAATTCACTACACTAATAACTCAACACTTTGAAATTAAATTAAACAGGAAATAAAGCGACAGCTTTCCTTTGATACGCATTCACAACAGAAAAGACCGAAATTCTGTTTATTATAACGTTTCAAATCGATTATAGTAGGCAAAGTGAATTTCAAATAACAAAAAACTGCAAAACGTTTGCCAGTCAAAACCCCCTTAGTCCATTTAGGGAGTTTTCACTGACAAGAGATTCAAAATGTTTTGATTTAGGGAATTTTCATTTTGTATACTTTATAAAAACAGAAACTAGCGACTTAGGGAGTTTTCACAGAACACAGACTTTTTTATTTGATTATATATGGTGTATTTATCTCAGTTTTGAGAAAAATGGACATAGGGAGTTTTCATAGAACCGTTATTTGCACACACAAATTTTGTTTCTAAAATCAGTTGTTTTTATAAAAAAAAATTGTTTCTTATTCAGATTCATATGAGGAACTTTCGTATATAAGAAGCAATTTTTCTGGATTTTAGAGGTTTCCTATAACAGAAAATTAGCTCTGCTAATTTTAAGGAATTCATTTCCTTTTTTGTCTTAAGTTTGGCGGTTTTGATTTTTTCTTAATGCAAAAGATTGCTTTCTAAATCGTTTATTAAATCGCAATTTTTAACTTTTTGTTTATGGTCAATTCTGTCAAAATCGAAAATAGAGAAAGACCCACCAGCTTCCAGTCTGGTTCACATGGTCAGGTAATATCCCTTGCCATGTCTCACAGTCCAAAAACTTTATCACAACTCCCATTTCGGTGGCGATGTCTTTCTGCCTTTGGGACAACAACTGACAATCGTCGAATGAAAGAATAATATTTACGACCACTCAGCGTTTTAAAAACAACATCCCACAATGAACTCACATTTCCTTGTCATCGTCAAACCATAACAAAGTACACCTCACATGTGCAGCTCTTCTTCTTCTGTAATGATGCTACACACTGTCCGTGCACCAACGTACATAACATAACCCATCGTAATTACAAAAAGTGTTTATCCACCGCTGTTTGTTCACCTGGTAATTGTAAATGATCCGTCGCAGACCGGACAGCACATAAGAAGTGCCATAGTAGTATCCAGACCAAGTCGAACCAATCCGTTGCTTTGGTCCCAAAAGTTTGTCCACGGAATTAGTCAGAGAATTTTTGTTGTGTCCATCGTTGATTCCGTAACAAAACACAATCCGTCGCACTGGGGTACAAGCGCGCGTACAGTAGCCTTACCCGTACAGTCTCGCGTCTGTCCGCCGCGCCGGCCAGTGTTAATTTCTTAAAGCCATGCCACCACCATGCGCGTAACGAAAATCTAATTTTCTCGGTTGCCAGTGTTGTTGTTCTCCGTTGTTGAGCGACTATATGTATGATGATGATGGAGCCGGCCCCATCCAATCGCACAAAGAAAACTCTTTCACGCTGGATGACTCCAGCAATTATGGTAGCATTACATTTTTCAAACTCTTGCCCGAACAAAGCCCGAGATCGTAAAGGGGAGGGGGCGACTTAACCGAAATTACAGTTGGAGCGGAGGTTGGAGGCGATTTTCGAAATGTAATTGCGATCTACGGTCCTAATCGACACACGGTGACTTAATTTACCCACAGAAAGATGATGAGTTCGTTTCTTTTGGGGCCATTTGGCATGTGGTCGTACATAGTGGCAGCCATCCGAATCCGAATTCGGGGGATAATTGGAGGAAGTGGAATTTGACGGTCTCCTTGCTCGTCCACGCATCCGCCTTAGTGGGAGCTGAAAGATGATGAGTCGGCAAAGACGAAATCGCAGGTGGCCAGCTCAGCAACTCTGATCGACGGTAATTGGAGCAAATTCATTTAGTTGCATTTTGTTGATCGAAAATTATATGAATCCTGATTTGGGGCCTGTCAGCGCTTGTCATCGTTGCGAAGGAAATAAAGTAATTACCATTCGGGGGCATGGGGCCATCGAAAATGCGAAATTCGCATGTAAGCGCATCATTAGCGATCCCGACATTCGGGCAGAGTGGGTTTTGCTAAACACTAACCAATTTTGCGCAGATTATCGTTCGAAGGCAATCGTTTTGTGCTCAGTCATAATTTGGTGTGGCGCGATGTGATTTTAATGGAATATTTCAACTGTTTTGGGATAAATTCGACAAAGAAGACATCTGTTCTTGGCTTCAATCGATCGGGGTGGAGGAACATGGGCTCACAAAGACGGCGATAATCACGTTATTAGATCGCCCTGGACGGGAGTTGGATAATAAACATCTTGCGATAAGTAAGAGAGAGGCTGGATCCCTGGAAGGTATTATTTAAATTTAATGGTGTGCACTTCGAAAGTAGATGTGGTTGTTACTAATGGAGCAGCGAATAACGTTGCGAAAAGATGACTTGCAGAAGGATTTTATAAGCAACACAAATGTATAAGAAAACCGAAAACACTTCAAAAAACGATGCCAAATATGTATTGAAAAGCATGTGAAAAAAAGTCAAAAAAATGCCCAAAAAAATGCGTCCGAAACAGATTCCAACATGTCGTCAGAGAATACGTTAAAAACTTAAAAAACAAACATCAGAAACAAGAATACAAAGCACGCAAAAAAGGAGTTTAAAAACACGCAAAAACGCGACCAAAACAAACGTCAAGAAACGTCCAAAAATACTTCAGAAACTTGTAAAATATGTGAAAAAACATAGAAATCGCGAATCAAAAAAATGCATTTAGAATCGTCCAAAACTGCGTCAAAACGCATAAAAAAAAACAAATTAAAAAGACGTACCTAATAAAAGAGGCCAAATATACCCACATCAAAAACAAGTCCTAAAATGCTTCAGAAAAATATCGTCGAAAATAGCATCAGAAACATGTCAAAAAAGAAAGTCAAAGACGGGCCGAATTGTGTGTCAGAAATGTGTCCAAGAAACTGGTTACGAAATCCGAAAAAAAAACATCAGAAGCAAGTCGAAAAACCAGTAAAATAGACGTAAAAAAGCGGGACCAAATATGCATCAAAAACAAGTCCAAAAATACTTCAGAAAAATTCTCGAAAATTACATCAGAAACACGCCCGAAGAAAATTTCAAAAACGAGTCAGAAATACATGTCAAAAATGCGTTCAAGACAGGTTAAAACTTCGAAAAGAACATCACAAGCAAGCTCAAAGACACGATAAAAGTACGAAAACAAGTCCAAAATCACGTAAAAATGCGTCGTAAAGAAACCATTAAAAATGATTCAGAAACGCATGCAAAAACCCGTCAAAAACCTATAAAATACTGCAACCAAAACGAGCCCAAAAAAGGATCATAAAACGGGCCAAGAAACCAGTCGAAAAATGCGTCTCAAAAAATCACAGTTTCAACGGAGTGGCCAAAACATCCCAGACCAAAGCATAAAAGAAACATTTAAGAAAGTGGTCCGCCCGTCCGGTAGTCCGTGTATGAAATTGAACAGACTATTGAAGTATTGCTGAGTTTGCCACCGAGTCCGTTGATTTCCAGTTAAGGTTTTGTACTTTCTGCAAGAGATTTGTTTGTATATCCATTTCAAATACGAATATTGCTTGAGGGGTAAAATTTTTAGACTGGGTTGATCTGTAAGACACTTCGATTTAAAAATTTGCATATACGTCACAAAAGACATAGTCGAAAGAGTGGACACGTGGGTGTCGTTTTCTTGTGGGGTCGACTGCGCCACAGGTGCTTTGCAGAAAGAGGGCGTAAATAAAGACAATATTCCCGATTATCTGTTGTAGCTGGCGTTATTGTATTAAGCATCGAAAGCCTTGTTGATGAGGTGATTTATTTCTATAATATTTAGGCAAGCTTGTCAAAGCGTGCTCATTGTGAATAACAAAAGTTCTTTATGTTACTCTGACAACCTACACCCATTCTTCAAATAAGAAAAACCTACTTTGTGGACACAGAACTTGTTCCTCCACGCGCTACAAGTTTCCGGCTTGAAAAAGAATCCGTCCCTTATACCTCAATGACTGGTTCTTCTATGAATCTGCAAAATAAAGTATAAATCCTACATTTCGGCGCCGACCCCTGTGACTGAAAACCACTTAAAGGTCATGACAATAAAATTCAATCGATTATCGTTCAGCGGGAAAAAAAATTCACAAGATAAATCGATCCATTGGCAGTAGCCAAATCAGTTGGGAAAAAAATCCATACGCCGATCCCATAAAATAAACAAACTCCAGGCCCAATCTTCTTTTAAGTGAACTTAATTAAATTTGTGGTACCTACCCACCCCACATCACATTCGTGTTTCCAGCCAGCAACATCCCACGTAACTACAAGTCGCGCAATCATTTATCAAAACACTTTGACAGGTGATTACATGGCTCGCTATTGAGGTCTTTAAATGATTTCTCCCAAAAACCGCACCCGCACCTGACTCACGATTTCGTTCCTCGTATATATACCTATCCAACAACCAACAACCATTCGAGTACTCGTACTTTTGTACTAACTGCGATCGTTTGGATGAATTCGCGCATGCTCCACACCACCACCAACCACCGCACTGGCCGTGGTCGTCTTAGCAGACTTATCAGATCAACCAATTGATTGGCCAATTTGATGCTTGAATGCTTAAGCTGTCAATAGTGGCGAACGGGGGAGGGGTGGAGCGGCTCCGATAATCCACGGCGGCTGCCGCTAAATAGACACAAAAGTGTTTGTACAAAAGTGGCTGCGAATTACCACGCCAGACCTACCGGGCGAATTGCCAGCGCTGGCCTATGGCTACATTGGAAATTCTCAATTCTCATCCGAAATTGTGAAGACGGAGTCGAGTCTTTCTAAGTCGTGCCTATGAATGGGAATTTGAATGGAAAACAGACATTTCGTCTGGGGCAGGCACACATTGAAGTCTGAGCATAGTGCGAAGGTGCCCCCTGTGGTGCGTGGGCTGATCGCGCAGCAGTGATTTGGAAATCTTTCGCAATAGATGGCACCTTTGACCTGGTGACGCGATGCGAGCAAGGAAGTCGCTTCGTAGAAACGCTGCATTTGGTTTGTGTCGGCGCGGTACCTTACGATTCCAAGTGAAATCGAAACGTTTGCGCCGTTGTGCGTCCTTCGCTTATGCAAATGTTAGCGCAGTCTCGCGTTGTAGAGCAGTATATGAGACGACGCCACATGCGCGATTGCGATCGGAGCGCACATTGCAGCAAGCGTACCGCACGGACGGACGGATGAATTGAAAATGTGGACCTCATTAGGCGGCACATTACCATCAAGCGATAGTGCAGTTCTTTATTCTGGTCGTAGGATGGAGAAGGAACAGCGCTGTCTTGCTGGTTTGATTGACAGTTGCGGCGAACCGACAAATGCTTGACAGGGCGGTTGCATTTTCTGTGGGTGGTTGGGTGTTGCTGTTGGTATGTGTGTGCGACAGTTGTTTGGGCGTGATAGCATCGGGAGCTGAGACCTTAATTTCAAGTATTGTTCTGGTCAGACTTGGGAAATGCGCTTGGGTGTCTTACATAACTAGGTTGCTTTTGTAAGAGGCGACAATCCAGGTATGGTTTGTCGTGTCTTGTTCAGATTCGTTTAAGTGCACCTAACATAGGCAAGTAGGCCCTTAGTAAAGAGCTAATACTGTTTAAGCAAAAAGCTCGATTGTTATGTTCAGTGGGTATCTGCTTTCCAACAAATTGACTTGAACAAATTTGGGAAATATTTAACAACTCAACGCGCAAGCAAATTTTATGTCTTTCAGGCTCCAAAAGTCGGTCTTAGAGGTGTCACAAAAAGGCTATAATTCTGTGGTATTTGAAAAAATGTCCACCATCAAGCTTACAATTTTTTTGGAGCACTACCGTGGCTACTTCACCCAGAGAAAAAATAATGTAAAATCAAAGAAAACCATTTCGTTTAAAATATTTTTCGGAATGATTTAGCATCGACTACGAAAATTTTTAAATGAAAGTGGCATAACATTAATTCAAAGAGTTTCCCTACTCTAAAAGCATATATTTTTAATTTGATCTAACCACCTTGATTTGACGTGGAATCATGCTTAAATCAAATCTCTCTACTTTTAAAACAAAGCACATAAATTTCGATTCAACCATAATACATCGTAGATTTAAATACAATCAACTTTGAAAATACTATACTTTAATTTGACAATGACTCATAGTACAATCAAATATATTTGACTTTAAAAACACACTACAAATACATTTTGAAGTAATTTCTGTGCATTGTGTATTCAAACAAATCAAACTTTGAAAATACTATGTTAAAGCTTTAATTTAACTTCTTTCAATTATTGATTCAAAATGAACCCATTTTGCATAAGCATTTTTAAACTTTAATCTTACCATGACGCTTCGTAGATATAACCTCCTTAGACTTTGAAAATGTCACGTTTATTATTTGATGCAACAATAGTTTGTTGTAGAATCAAATGCTATTAACTTTAAAAGCTGTATATTTCACCTTGATTTTATTTAATATTTTGTATTTCCAAAATAAATTCACCGTCAAAATTGGAGTACATACATCTTTGTTTTTTTTTAAAAAAAAACCATAATAATAACATAAAATTCTTAAATTATTCATTATAAACCTATCCTATATATAAAATATAGATTTTATACTTATATTTTTGCAGTTCTTCTACAATTATTTATTTTTTATCTCTGTGAACATTTTGGAGTTTAGATTTTTGATCATAGAAATCAATGAACTTTTTGCCTTTAGAGCAGTGATTCCCAAAGTGGTCCAGGTGGACCCCCAGGGGTCCACGGGAGACTCGACGGGGGTCTACGTTGGCATGACATGAATTTTGAAAAGAAAAGTGTGAGTGAATCGATGTCAGTGTTTGCCAGTGCCGGAAAAGGTAAGTACCTATTTGTAAATTTGTTCTGCATACTTCTATTTCATATTGTAATAATATTATATTTGTTATGTTTGCGTGTAGTATGTACGCAATAAAAATTACATACTGAAAGGGGCCATTATTTGATACTTCTTTAAAAGAAGAGAAAGCCGAGAAAAGTTGAACTTTTATTACTTATTATTATAAAATTATGTATTTGCCCGACTGTGGCGATTCACTAAAATATGTTTGAACATATTTCAGTGCCCTAACAAATGCTATGTAGATGACTAAATATATTTTCATAAATGTATGTAGGTACCACTCGTAACGTAGGTACATCGAAGTTAAAAATAAATTATTAAAATCGTGGAGTTTTAATGTCAAAATATTCTTTAAAAGTAGGAACATATGTATTTGCTTCTGAATTAACAGAAATGTATCAAAATATAATTAATCGAAAAATGTAAAGTATTACATTAAAATAGTTTCAGCCGTTTTGTAAAAACCTCAGTATCAGTTTTGCTGCAATAATTAGTTAATCCTATCCTATTCTGTTAAAAAAGCCATATAATGGTAAAATCGCCTTATGATTAGGTACTAAAACAATTTTTTTTTTCTGTACAGATAGGTAAATGATATTAAACATGGCTGAATCTAAGAAAAAATGTCGACAGTACAGTGTTGATTATTTGAAATTTGGTTTTCTTCCATCAAAGGCAGACAAACGATTGCCCATATGCCTTTTATGCAACAAAGTTTTGAGTAATGACTCTATGAAACCATCGAAGCTCGAAGATCATCTAAGAAGATGTCATCCTGATAAAATAGGCAATGATTTAAAATATTTTCAAACATTGAAGGAAAAATGTGAAAAGAACCCCACCGTGCACAGTATGTTCGCTTCAACGTCTCAAAGTAACGATGATGGCTTGCGAGCATCTTACAATATCTCATTGCTTATAGCGAAATCTGGAAAACCGCACACGATCGGAGAACAGTTAATTTTACCAGCTGTTGAAGAGGTTTTAAAAACTGTTCTGCACAAACCTCCATTTGACGTACTCAAAAGAATTCCTTTAAGTAACAACCCTGTACAACGACGCATTGATGAAATGAGTTCTGATATTGAAAGCTTCTTGTGTAATTATCTGCAAACAACTCATTTTTCTATTCAACTGGACGAGTCAACTTTACCTGGTAATGAAGCATTGATATTGGCATATGTTCGATTTGTTATGGATGAAGAAATCCACGAAGAGCTGCTATTCGCGAAAACTTTGGCGACGGATACTAAGGGCGTATCAATATTTAATGTTTTGAGTGATTTTTTTAAGCAAAAATCGATTCCATTTCAAAACATCATTTCGGTGGCAGCAGATGGAGCTCCTGCCATGTTCGGGCGATATCGTGGGTTTATAAGCCATCTTAAAAGAATTATACCGGAAGTAACTGCAATTCACTGTGTCATCCATCGACAGCACCTGGTAGCGAAAAATTTTAGTGACAGATTGCATCAATCGCTTCAATTTGTTATTAAAGCTGTTAACAAAGTAAGAAGCAACGCGTTGAACACCCGATTATTTGCACAATTGTGCGACGAAAATGATGAAGACTTCCAACGATTGCTCTTACATACTGAAGTACGCTGGTTGTCGAAAGGTGTTGGTTTAACGAGATTTTACTCACTTTTTGAATCAGTTTTAGAGTTTCTGGAAAGTAAAGATCCAGATTTAAGAGAAATCCTGATCAAATTGAAAGCAGACATCGCATATTTGACAGATCTGTTCAAAAAATTCAATGACATTAATTTGCAGTTACAAGGGGACAGCTTAAATTTAATTAAAACGAAGAGTGTAATTTCGGCTTTTCTTGGAAAATTGAAATTTATGAAGCAAAATGTTAGTCGGCGCGAATTCTCCCAGTTTCCAAACTTATCACAGGCAGAATGTCTTGATGAGGATATTCAGACATACATTCAGCATTTAAATGCCCTGCATGATGACTTCAAAGATAGATTTGAAGATATTCTCAATATGGAAATACCACCATGGATCATAAATCCATTTGATGAAACGGAAGTGTCGAATGTGGTATTACAAGAGGAGCTACTCGAGCTTAGCACCAATGAGGAGCTGAAGGTGAAGTTTAAAAAAGGCTATCAATTATTTTGGCTGCAGGCAGAACTACCCGAAAAATATCCTGGACTGTGGGATATTGCGAGAAAACTTTTGATAGCGTTTCCCTCGTCATACCTTGTCGAAAAAAGTTTTAGTGTCGTTACAAACTTATTAACAAAAAAAAGGAGCAGAATGAACATCACAGAACGCGGAGATTTGCGGTTATTCCTTACAAAACTAAAGCCAAATATTGATAATTTGCTGTCAATCCATCAAGTACATCCCTCCCATTAAAATTATGACCTTTTTTTTAATTGTTGATTTGCATTGTTGAAGTTACTATACGTTATTCATGTTTAATTTTAGTTTTATGAAGTCTATAATCGTATTATTTTAATAAATGGAACGTAAGAAAGTATACCATTTTTCTTTTGGAACTCAACCGCGACGCACATTTCCATCGTTAGATCTAATCTTCACATTTTTTGACGAGTTTTGGGAATATGGTAAAAATGTATCAGCAGGGGGTCCACCGAAACCAGGTTAATTTTGAAACTGGTCTATAAGAAAAATAAGTTTGGGAACCTCTGCTTTAGAGCAACCGTGAATTTAAGATGAATTATCCTGCTTGTTATTATTATTTGTTAAATTATTTTATTATTTATTTATTTTATTATTTTCATTACTTACAATTTTTTGCTCATACGATATTGAGGCTGCTGGTGAACTTGTGGATTCTGCGGCTACTTTTGAATTTGGTTCAAAATTCTTTTTCAACAAATTAAGAACATTTGCGTTATCGGAATTGAAATTATCTTCAGTTTCAGTTTACTACAATGCATTTGATATAATATACAATAATAATTTTAATTTTCTTTTATAATTCTGACCTCCGTTTTTCTCCACTTAAAAAGTTTATCCCTAAATTCCGCTTTCTGGCCGATACTATTTATTGTATTAGTTATATCCTCATTTGTCAAATATACCAATCTTTTAAATGTTATGCATTGGCTGAAATAAAATTCTTCTTCAATAAGTAAAAAGCTTTTACAAACAAAAAGGACAGAGTCTTGAGTCCTTTGACAACTAATATGAAAATAAATTTTTGTTGTGTATGTTGTTGACTGCTTGAAAAAATTTATTTAATTACTTGAAATTTTGAGAAAATAAAGAAAAACAATGATTTTTAGAAAAAACAATGTATGCTAATTTTCTGTAAATATGTATACATGCACTATTTGACCCTTTTGTTAAATAATGCATGTGTGCATATCTAGAAAGGAATAAATTTCTAATCGAACACTTAAAACTGGATGTGTTTCTTTTCGGCTCTTGATTTTGTCATGAGGTTATGGTATGAATGTCCTGATTTCTTTACTTTCAAATTGCACAATATTCTTCTTGACACAATAATTTCAACACATGTTTAACTTTACACTTTGTAGGTTTCGTCTACGAAGCTATACAGCAAATGGAAAAGAAATCGTTCCTCAGTCAACTGGGAGGCATATAAAGTAGCACGTAACAACTCTACGCTTGCCGTTCGTGACGCAATTTTGTACTTTGGCGTAACCTTCGCCAGATTGGTATTAGCAATAGAAGTAATAACGACTGTGCTTTGGACCCTGACGAGTTGAAAATTTTTTTCCTGGAAAGCGATTCACCACCTAATAGTTTCGATCTTGATAGAAACCTTGATTCTGGCATCAATGTGGTCCGGCCAGCCGATTTTGAAGTAGTGACAGAGAATGATATATTCCCCATCATCGCTTCAATAAAATCGAATGCAATTGGTGAAGACGGTGTACCACTCCGTTTTATACGTCTGCTTTTACCTGCAATCATAAGTCCTTTGACTCATATAGTCAACTGTTGCATAACAACCTCAACTTTCCCACAGGCCTGGAAACATGGAAGAGTGATCCCTATTGCAAAAAAAGCCAAAATTGTTTGAGAAGGTGCTTGCCAAACAAGTCCTTGATCAACTCTCCAACAACTCTCTTTTGTACCCTCTCCAAGTTACTGCGTGATTACCTCTCTAATAGATTTCAAAGAGTCGTTGTTGGAGTGCCTCAGGGATCAATCTTGGGACCTATTCTGTTCAGCATCTTTATAAATGACTTGCCCTCAGCATGCAAGCACTCTTTCATCTATTTTTCCGCTGATGATGCTCAGATCAGCTTATCACGACATTTTGGAAAAATGTCAGAACTTGTGATGCTGCTTAATGAGGATTTATCTGCAGTTAATGATCGGGCAGTACAAAACGGACTTCTCAACCCCAACAAATGTTTGACTATACCTATTGCAAACAAATTCTTTGAACTTGATCTGGTTCCTCACATTTGGCTGTCAAATTGCAAACTTAAATTAGTTGAATCTGCCACCTGTCTTGGTGTCATTATTATTCGCAATCTCTCGTGTTATAACCACATAAACAATGTAATTGGGCGTATCTACGGTTGTCTCCGAAAACTATGGCTAACTGCAAGTTTCACAACCCCAGAAACTAGGCGGAAACTTGTTCGCACCTTCATTCTACCTATGATAACGTACTCAGAAGTTGTTTACCCCAACCCAGACTCGCTATCAATGCAAGTAGCTTTCAACGACGCAATCCGCTACATTCATGGTCTTCGTAGGTGGGATAGAATCTCTACTTATGCGAATGATTTTCAAGGATATTCTCTTATCCCTTACATAAATGCTAGGAACTGCATATTTCTGCATAAGCTTCTTACAACCAAGTCCCCTCCATATACCTTTATCAAAAACTAGAATTTTCTCGATCTCATAGAACCATGAACATTAACATTCCTTCTCACAAATATCTTAACTCTTCCCGACTATTCTACATTCATGCAATCAGGCTATGGAATTCTTTGCCTTTGCATATCAAAGGTATAAATGGATTCGCTCACTTTAAATCTGAAGTTATACATTTTTTTCACAGCACAGCAATAGGACCATTCTTTCTATCTCTTCTCATTTTTCATTTTTCTTTTCTCTTCCTCTCTATTTTTCTCTATTTTAACTTTTTCTTGTATCTAATCTTACTTTCGGTCGGCGCAGTGGCTTATTGGTTAGTGTGTTGGACTACTAAGCGAGGGGTCCCAGGTTCGAATCCCGAGAAAAACCCAAATTCCAACTTAAGGTTTTTTTCGCTGCGCCACCTCTCGCGAACGTCTGACAAACTTCCGAGAGTATAACTTTCATGAAAGAGCTTCTCAATTGGCCGTTTGGACTCGGCATAAAATTGTAGATCCCTTCCATTCGTCCCAAAAATAAAAACTCACACAAGACGAATGGTTGTGAGAAGCTAGGCTTGGGTCCATACGGACCTGTTGCGCCAATTATTTATTTTTTTTTTAATCTTACTTTCTTCTCTATTGAGTTAGGTATAATAATTGTTTCTTTTTAGTTTTAAGAACTTTGTTACTACATTTAAACCCTCTTTGTACTATAAAAGACCAAGTCTTACTGTACTTATAAATATTGTTTAATAAATTGAATTGAAAATTGAAAAAAAAAAATGCACTTAATTTTATCTCTAATACATACCAGGAATTACGTTTTATATACACAAAACTCATATTTAACACTGGAAACATTTCCAAAATAGTTTTCTTTATTTTTTTTTCATCTTCAGACAAATGACACTGAATTTCATTAGATGGAGTCAAATCTAAAATATTAACTATGCTGATTTTTTCCATCTTTACAACGACAATGAGCTCACCTTGGCGACACTTAGCGGGACTTACGAATATACGTTGCTCATTATTGAAAAGAGTAACATCAATGTAATAATGAACATGTTCTACTTTTATTATAGATTCTTGTCACTTTCAAATGAATATGCAAAACTTTAAATTGACGTTCATCCAAGTTTGAAACTACATTGTGTGTGTAAAGAAAATGCATGTAAGCATTATTTGTACCGTTAAATTTCGGCATAAAAAAATGTAGCGTTTTGAAGTGGATATCGATTTAAAACAATGTTAAGTTAACTATGCCACACTTTGAATGTACTTATATGTCATTTCGAAACTTAATATTATCATGTTACACTTTAAAGTTACGTTGAGAGTAGTTGCAATTGTTCAAAACACGGTCTTAATGTAAAAGTGAATGCGTTTCACTATGAATCTAGGTTGACTTAATTTAAAATTACATTGCGTATTTAAATCAAATATTTTTTAACGTGAAAATGAATATTATTGATTAAAGTTTATCCAACATAAAATCAAATAGAACTTATTACATTTTAGATTGCATTTTTTCCCTGAGTGTTGTTGCGAGATATACGTTATAACCGGACATTTCTTTGATTTTAAATCTGCACACATGGCTGGACGATATTTCACCTAAACCGCAATTGCTTGGCAGACCTTATTGTAAGGTTATTTAAAAAAAGGTGTCGCACTTCCAGATGGAATCGGTGGTCCAAAGCTTGTAATTGATCTTACATTTGAAAAGATAAACTTTTTGATGGTCGTTCTATTGGTTCACCTCAAGGCCGCATCATGGCTACAAACGCTGCTATATGTAGGACGTTTACAAACAAAGTTTTCGTGCTTTCTAGCCTACCTTTAGAAAATTTAAAGTTAGTTTCCTATTAAGAGCTATAGAACAATTTTCTCAGGGTCTTTCGGCTCCGATCTACATATTGTGGTCATTTGGCACTATCACTGATCCAGCAGTGGGGTTAATAACAAACTCTCTCGGGACTGTAATTTTTCCAGCGGTAAAGCTCTGAAAAAAGTCAGGCAAGTTTGGCATAGTTGCCAAACTGCATTGCATTCTTCCTCCATGCACTAGCTTTTAATTTAATTTAATGATTCCTTTTACACCAGTCCGAAATCCGAACAAACGGAAGGCTGTGAGAGGCTGGGGTTAGGTTCCAAATGGACCCTTTTACCGCAACCTTATTTGATTTTATCTCTACTTAGGCGAGGAAAATACTTTAGTCACAGAATCTGTAGGCCTTTTTTTTCGACGATGTTTTTTACTCGTATGCTAAGTTATTCCGAACCTAGTTTTGGCTTCTTGCACTCATTTAAAAACAGCAGAAAATCCTTTCCTTCAAGGGTGTTCCCAACTAACATCTTCGACCCTCCTCTAGAGTTGTATGAACAAGGTCATTAAATCGTCATCTCTATTGTTAGATTTAATTAGTCAAACTTCCTCGAGAACACAACATGGCAAACTTAACCGCACTTGGCCACAAAAGTTTCTCCCTAAGTTCCACTTATTTACGACAGCAGCACTCCTCTGGCAGGAAAACCCACAAAACAAACAACTTAGTTGCAACAAAAGGATTCCGTTTCATTGCTAATTGGAGGGGAACTGTATTTATATCTACTCTACAGGACATCTATCTTGCCACAAACCAAAACCGCATTAGTGCAAACCTCAGGTATTTCCCCGCGCACATCCATCATCTTTCTCACAGTCGTGAGAATTGTCATCGTCGTCATCCTATCAGCGCGACAAGGACAAAGGGATGCAAATTTTGTAAGAAGATTTTATGGTTTTTTCTACGCTACAATGTCATTAGTGCCCTTATTTCGATTTCAAGTTGTTTGCGAGTTTGTCGCGCAATCACTCTCCGAGTTGTGTGTCGCAAGCGTGTTTGGTTGCGGCCGGCGGTGGCTGCTACACAATGGATCAGGAACTTTCCACCACAACAAAAATGCAATTTTCCTCAAGAGAAACCCCAATTGGGTTGTTACATCCAGAGTCAAGACCTACCAACTATACCACTAACAGTTCAAAGCAGTACATCATTGCGCTACCATTCCGTTTGGCAGAGCTCAAAGCGAAAGTACCGCATCCAATTAGTGTTGGAGAAAAGTTGTTCCTTTTCCGACGCTGGGAAAGCGGATTAATGTCTCAATATTGATGCGGAGAGGATGTTTGGGGGGGGATTGGATATGTAATCTCCGCCAACTCGTGGGGTATGTGGATTAAAGGCTGACACACAGTGGAGTGGACAACGAACGGGGAACAATAAACTTTAACTCAAAATGCATTAGCACCGGCTAAACAATGGGCCCGGCTTAGAATTAGAGCTCGTCGTCTATATAACATGAGTGTGCTGACGCCAGCATATAGCTGCCACTGTCAGCGACGGACGATGAACATATACGAGTACAACCACCCAAACAGCAGCTAGACAAGTATTTTTTCCCCGAAGGGATTACAGCTTTGGCCAGTTGAATGTATCTGTGTTTATTTTTTTTTTTCGTTTTGTGGGCCACGAGGAGAGTGCTACTTTCGGATGGGGGAGCGCGGGCGAGCTGGGCGAAATGGACTTATTCCGATAATGAGATTATGTGCAACGAATTGCCTCAGGAACTGGGGCGTGCAACGAACGAAGGGCAAACACGTCATCTCGGACTGTCTGTTTGGCTGTTATGTGTGTTTGGGGCTTAAGTGCAGTAGCATTGTTGTGGGTGGGTTTTAGATGGTTAATGCCATTGATGATGGCATGTTGACTACTTGATGTGGGAAATTGTTTGAATGCCATCGGAATTGGATTGAGTTAAGCTTCTGTAAGACCATTGCAATTGTGCTTCAGTCCAGTGTCAATATGAGGAATATGATGGCCGATTATGTGTACACGCAGGTGATGGGTGGACAACGGAAACTACCTCTCGATTTATGGATGTGGTTTGATGACTGCCCTGGGGGGAATTTCGAATGTAAGACGCAATTTTCGTTTATGGGTAAGCTGGAAATAGGTTTTTGTTGCATGTAGTTTGAGAAGACTTTCTTGTGAATGAACATCCTTGGAATTGTATATGGATTTGAAACAAACTCAGGTGTTCTATTGATTGATTTGTGAAAATCGAGTGAACTTCGACTGACTTCCGAATCAGATTTATGACGCAGCAGCAGTTTGATGTTTTTTGAATATCTTCTTGAAAAGACGACTCAGCAATAACAAGGCATTTGCCAGTCTTCTTATTGTTGAGAAGGCGCAGTGGCTTAGTGGCAAGTGTATTGGTTCACTAAGTGAGGGTTCCATTTTCGGTTCCCGAAAGAACCCAAATTGCATATTGGTTTTTTTTTTCCACCGCTCCACCTATCGCGGACGTCTGACAAACATCCGAGAGTACCTTCAACTGTCATGAAAGAGTTTCTCAATTAGCCGTTAAAATCGCACACAAAACGAAGGATTGTCAGAAGCTAGGCAAAGAGGGTCCCTACGGACCTGCGGCACCAACTATTTATTTTATTTATATTTATTGGTGAGTCGTCTTTTCAGGGTGCTTACGATGGCTTTGATCAATTCAGTTGCATGTTTCCGATCCAGCAGTAAGTTTATCTATTACTTGTAACTCTTTGTTACAGAAATGTGTCACGACTTGTAGAAATTCGTTTGTATTACAATTTACAATTAGTCGATATTCGGTGCTATTTTTGGAACGCTTTCGAGCAATTTGCGGTCGTTGTTTCGTAGCATTTTTCTAGCTACTGGACAAATTTTAAGGTGATTTTAGAACCTCCATCGCGGGAGTTACTTGGATTGAATTCCAATTTATTTATTTTCAATCAAATGAGTACATCTACTGTTCTCGCTAGATTACTTAATGCAAAAATATTCTTATATTTTCTTATAAGTCGTTTTGGAGTCGGTTTCAGGTAATTTTTTGGGTGCGTTGGGAACGTTTTTCGGTTAGATTTTGTTTTTATATCGTTATGTGGGTAGTGGGCTGGCGTTTTCAGGCTGATTTTGGGGGCGTTTTTCGACGCGAATTTCTCGATAGTTAACTGAATCTATTTTTAATTTTTTTTTCCGTTATTGGTGTTTTACAAGCGGTTTTTGTTGATGGAAGGATTATATTTTGTTACGTTTTAGACTGTTTTTCGGTAGTATTTTTCTGACTTTTTTGATGCGTTATTGTGGTATATTTTGAAGCGTTTTTTTTTGAGTGATTTTTTGAGCTAGTTCATGTAATTTTTGCAGCCCGAAAGCCTTGGGGCAGATTCCGTATATCAACGACTCTCTAAACGATATCGTTTTTGAAACTTTGATCACCAAAATAAGTTATATTCTGCTCGAAGTTTTTTGACAAACGTCTGCTTTCAATATATTTTTGGAAAATGAACTGGATTAAGCTCTCAAACTTATAATCTTAGCACTTGGTTGCTAGTTTTGCAGGTCTATCGTTTGGACAATATTCGTCTTGAAAGTTACGGAATGTGTGCCCTTATTTTTCAATCCTTTTAGCCGATATTTTGATGCGTTTTTCAAAAAGTTTTCTTGTTAGTTTTATTAAGCTTTTTTTTCCATAACATTTTTTGTAATATTTTTCGGAGATGCTTTCGTGCTATTTTTGTAACTACACTTTCTCATTGTTTGTTTGCAACTTTTCCTAAGTACTAGATGTAACGTCCTAGACTCGTTTTGCTTCTGATCTTTGGCGATCTATAGCCTAAGTAAACGTTATTCCGTTCTTTGAATATTTTTTTTTTTTTAATAATTCATTCATTTCATTTCATTTAACTACTACACATTTGAGCCACAGTTAATCTTTTGATATATATATTTTTTTTTTTGGGTAGTAATTTTAATGTAAATGTTACATTTTTTTCAATATTTTTTTTTCGTTGAATTCGTAAATTTTAATAGTAGGTAAATGTAAAAAAATACTCCCTGCTTATTATCAGCTTGATTGAATAAAACCTGTTAATCAACAGTATTCACTTCCTACATCTATGTAAATACAGTCGAACTTCGATAAGTCGAACTTCGGAAACTCGAATATTTAATAACTCGAATAAAATTGGTTGGCAATAGCGCCAACACTAAAATTTGCATGTAATTTGTATTTGATAACTCGAACTTCTACAACTCGAATGTCTTGATAACTCGAAGAGATTATTTGGCGTCACCTTCGATAAGTCGAATTCTAAAGGGGGAAATCCCAAATTCTGAAGGGGAATTCCCTAATTCTGCGTGTTTTAACAAGTTCGTTTTATAATGCATCGCTTTCGGCGGCACTGAGTTTGAATGTTCCTTATACATACCGTGTAGAAAATCGTAATTTTCGTATGTGTGAGTAAACATTTTCAAATTTCTTCCAGGTTGCTATATTTTTTGGAATTATTGAAAAAAATAAGAGAAAGACAAAACAAAACACAGAGTTGAAGATTCGTATAAACAGTGGAGTGTGTAGATATTGTTAGTTGTTTAGAGCAAGTTCATTACATTTGTTAACGTTGATATGTCGGTAAAGCGTACGTTAAAAACATTATCTCTTGAAGAAAAATTTAAACTTATAAAAGAGGTGGAAAGTGGGTCGAAAAAGAAAGATTTGGCTGTGAAGTATCGTGTTCCGGCAAGTACAGTGTCTACCATTTTAAAAAATAAAGAAAGTATTGTCACTGCAATCGAAAATTGTGCTGTAAGTGTAAATTCCAAGAGACTTAAAAAACCAACATACGAAAATGTGGACAAAGCCGTCTTAGAATGGTTTAAATTGACAAGGAGGCAGAACTTACCTATATCTGGAGGGTTAATTAAAGAAAACGCGTTGGATTTTAGTCAAAAACTGGGATTTCCAAATTTTAAGGCAAGCACGGGTTGGCTGGATAATTGGAAAGGAAGGTATGTACACACATTTATGTAACAAAAATCTGTACCTTCAGATTAAAAGTTTTTTTTTAAAGGAACATATGCCGTCATAAAAAGGCTTATGGAGAGAGTAATGATGTGAGTGACGAGGACTGTACTAAATGGAAACGTGTTTTTTACCTCATTTATTGGAGGGTTATCAAACAAGGGACGTATTTAATGCAGATGAGACGGGCCTATTTTTTAAATGTCTCCCAGATAACACTTTGACTTTCAAAAACCAGAAGTGCCATGGGGGAAAGCACAGCAAACAAAGAGTTACATTGATGATTGCCGCAAACATGGATGGGTCAGAAAAACTAAAACTGCTCTTAATAGGTAAAAGCAATCGGCCTCGCTGCTTTCGAGGTGTTAAATGGTTACCTCTCGACTATAAGGCAAATACGAAAGCGTGGATGACAGGAGCACTTTTTGAAGAATGGGTGGCAAATTTAGACAAACATTTTGGTAAAATGGGAAGAAAAATTATTCTTTTCATTGACAACTGCCCGGCTCATCCTAAAGACATTCAACAAAAATTAAAATTTATTAAACTCGTTTTTTTTTCCTCCCAATATGACATCAAAGTTGCAACCACTTGATCAAGGCATCATACAAAACGTGAAATGTAATTACCGCCGTAGGATTTTGAAAAAAACCATAAAAGATTTTGAAGAAAACAACAAAACTAACATTACTATGATAGACTGTGTTGATGAAATAACCATTGCGTGGAATATCGACGTTCAGTCTGAGACCATTTCCAATTGCTTTAAAAAAGCCGGTTTTGGTGAATATTCTGAGTGCGAGGAAGAAGATGCAATTCCTTTGAGTTTCATGATTGAACGATCCAACGAAAGAAATGAGGGAGAAATTCAAATGCAGACGGAATTTGAAGCTTGGAAAATTACCAGAAATATACAAGGTGTTACGTATAATGATTTTCTGCAGGTGGATGACGATATTGTTACTTCGGAGTATCTCACAGATGAAGATATTGTCGAAGATAGTGTCAGACGTCAATCCGAATCTGCACAGCTCGACAATATCGATGACAGCGACAGTGATGTAATGGAGAACGATTAGGAGGATGATTTGATTCAACCACCTTCAAAAGAGTTGGTTGCAAAGTCATTAAGCACTTTGCGTTTATATTTAAAGACTAATGAAAGAACAACCGTTTCTGTTTATAATAGTTTAAACTCTATTGAAGATTTTTTTGAACACCAAAATAAAAATACTTTTCAGTAATGTATAACATACTATTTAAAATAATAAATACATATATGTACATATTTATATCAATTTTGTATTTTACTTGATAACTCGAATTTTTTTTTTGTGGCAAGTGGTGGTTCGAGTTATCGAAGTTCGACTGTATATATTTATTTCGAGATTTTTGTCGTTCGCGAATTTTGCTTTCGAGATATCGTGGAAGAACCATACTACCAACAGTGACGAACTAAAGCAACTAGTAACCATCTGTTAGACTCTAGGGGAGCTGTCAACTGTTAAAACGTTACTTAGCAAATGAACAGCAGCTCTAAATTGACTCTAGTTTTCAAAAATTCATTGCAAATGTAGTTAGGTTTTATTCAATAAAAAATTATTACAAAATAAAGAAATTTATTTCGTTAGGTTGATTTACGTTGATATTGACAACTCGATGATGACTGCCTCTTTTGTTTGTTGCCGCCAAAGAAGAGAGCGAGAGTATAGTGAAGTGACGTCAACTACGGATTAATGCAGTCTGGTGGGCCTACATACAATCCAATCCGGGCGCCCCCTTTTATGGTGGGATATTTGTTTGGAGGGTCATGCTGCCCCCCTCCCTCATTGCTCGGGGTCACCGTTGGCTTATGGATACTAGGCTGGGTATGTGCAAAGTTTATTCAAATCCATGCAAGACGTGGATCCAGAATTTTTATTTTAGACTTCTTTTCATAATGCTCGGAGTAGAATTAGGAAATAAAGAAAACCGCGAAAGCAGTATTATTTTCGATTTTTATTCCGTTCCATTTAATGTCATGATTCCCTGTAATATATTTAACAACTCCTTCGACAGTGGATCGGTAAATGCTGATACTACAGCCACCATCTTACCCCACAAGAGCAAGAGCTCTCAACAAATGATAGGAGTTCAATTCCGTCAAATTCCACAAGAGCTCTCGGTTTGTTTGATATTCCCAAACCTTTTGAGTCAACCTCACATTACAAGCTTGACGGTTAAAAACACTTTCTCGACTTAAGCTAGACATTCCCTCTTCAAGCTGTTTCGAACTCACTTCTGTTGCACACAGGTTTAGCATGTCCACTAAGTAGCTCATTCCAGTTGCATGCCTAAGACAGCGGGAACGTTATGCCACCTTCACTCAGATACACCTCGTGTTGCATTGGCCGGAAATCAGTGAGGAAAATTAATCGGGCCAAGTCTTTCCACACGCGAAAGTCTCTTTATTCGATTCGCAAAACTCTCCAAGGTGTCCTGTCTTGCACTTCTCCGATTTCATTGCGTCCAACTTCCATATTGTAAGTCAGCGTCCATATATTCGCATTGCACAGTTTCAAATTGATTTCCCCCATGCTAGCCCATATTCATCTCCACTGACTGGCTGTCACTGCTGCCAGCTCGTACCCGTGCAGCAAACTTTTCATGTTTGCATTATATTTGATGGTCCAGGTCCGATTCGCTGCAGTCGAGCGATTATAATAATCACTGCTCTAGGATAACATTTCATTTAAATACTAGGTTCTGTGTTTTCCCATTGCGGACACATACATCACTCTGCGGCATGTAAAGATTTGCCCATTTGTTCTCTGGCTCTACATGAGAGTTTAGAGCACATGACCACATGTGGATCATTTAGAAGCCATCAACTTGAGCTCCAAAAGACTGTACGCAAAAGTAATGGTTCGTTCGCATCCCATACACAAAATGTAGTATGCCGTCGCTGGGCCTAGCTGCGGTCATCACATCCCTTGGGCCTGGCCCCGACTTCGCATTGACAAGCTCTGGAAGGCCCAGGCAAAGGAACGTTTATACCCGGCCACTTAATTGTATTTTAATTGGTTCACATGTCGACTGCGAATATTTATGCCCCGTAATTAGCTCATTATAAATAATGTCATACTGTCTGCGCGGATATGAGGAACTGCGCGCAAAGGAAGTGTACACGTACGTGCTAAGATTTAGCGAAGGTTGAGGGGGAGGTCCTCTCTGTTTGTGTTTGTTTTCCCCCAAAGTCAATTTGTTAAAGCAGGTTCCCATCCGTGGTGCAGGCTACTATACAGTGGTAGCTGAAACGTACAACAAGTGACAGGTATTTAAAAAACGGACTCTGACACGGGCCTCTTACACTCGTTCCAACGGAGGCAACGGCTAATACCAGCGAAGATAAATTATACGTCTAGGAGCACCAGCACACCACACACGTGTACCCGGTATTCCAGTGTTTGGCCTATACACAGAGGCTGTTTCCACAGTGCTTCTGGGGAGTGGATCAGCGCACGTATGCGAAAGAGATTTATTGCCTCGCGCGCTAGTACGAGTACGAGTATATGCATGAATGGGGCCCTTTGCCTTTATATAGCTTGCCCACAACCTTACCAGCTATCTCTAATGAATCTAGTGGCATCGCGCGATTAGTTGGATGATGATGATGGTGTCGACCTCCCGGAAACTTGTCGGTCCTTCCCTTCGCATGCTCTGTGTGTATGCAGACAATTGTACGGCTTGTACGAACGGTCGTGGTTCGTGGATCTCCCATCGATTTTTCGCAGCGATAGTGTTTTGATTGAGTTGAAAATTTCCATTTCTTTTTCTCTTTCTCCTTGGCGGGGGCCTGATAACGGAGGAATGGATTCCTGGTCCTATACCTGCGAGTGTGTATACCTACGATGAGTGACACCTGAAGATATGTGGTGTGGTGATTTGTCGTCGTCGTCGACGATACCAGAAAGTGGAGTCAATTATTCAACGCACGGCAAATGGAGTCCCGATTGCGGTGAATAATAAGTTCAGCGTTCGGCTGGCAATGACAGATGACACATTTAACGATTGGAATAATAAATTAGATGCATTGGCTGCCATACATATCGAAGACGGTCCGCGGTGGTACTTGGGAATCATGACATACGTTCAGTTTTTATTGGAATTTAATTGCAAGGGGTGTTTGTCATAAATCATTCAAAGGCGATAAGCATGGGATATTTGATTCGTCAGTTGAGCTGGTGGCATCCAGTTGTGGGAGCGTGTGCATCTTTCGAACGGACGTCAACATTTGAATATATTATATATTTTCCTGATGAGGAGATTTGAATATGAAGTTTGGCCTTAAGGCCAAAGGGTTTTAAGTCTCTTTAAAATAGGACTATAAATGGGCTCCTGGAGGGCACATATTTAGTTTTTCTTTATTTAGTATGTCACTCGGCCTGCTATTCCCTTCAAATTTGCTATCGCCATAAACACTGAAGCATTGTATATACACTAGGCCATGAACACGTTCTTCAGAAAACTTACCGACTCCTTTGAGTTGTTTGTTCCAAGACGCTGAAGACTCGTTTTTTGACGCATTTTACCTCACTTTGTTGGACGCTTTACGAGTCACGTTCTTAGACTTGTGTGAGAACGCTTTTAGGTTCGCTTATGTAGGCTGTTGAACGATTTTTTTTTTCGAAGCGTTTTTTGACCCATTTTTGAACGAGTTCTTGGCAGCGATTAAACGTTTCCGTTGCATTTTTGGACGTTAATTTGGGTACTCTTTTCGCGTGTTTTCAGAACCAATTTGGGACGTTTTCGGAGGCGTCTTTCGACACGTTTTTAGGCGAATTTTACAATGTGTTTTTTTTTTTACACCTTTTTGGAGACTTTTTTTTTATATTTATTTTGAACCCAATTTCAGGAGTGTATAAAGAAGCTCTTAGGTTCGTTTATGGACGCTTTTATCAAAGAATTTTTTTGACACATTTTTGGATGGGTTTTTGGTTCGTTGCATTTTTGGAAGCAATTTTGGACGGACTTTTAGCACGATTTCGGATGCGGTTACCTTTTGGAACCGATTTCGCGCGCTTCTGGTTGGCCTTGCTTTCGATGCGTTTTTAGCTTTCCTCTTTAAGCCTACTACCTTTGCAAGTAGACGTCATATCAACGAAGATTCTTAAGAATTTAAACAAAGGGTACAAATCAATAGTCAAACAAAACAAATATATATGTCTCCACAAATCCAGATATAGGACCACCACCGTAAGCCTTGATGAATTTGCAAGTTTACGCTAAAATAGAAGTGCGCGACTAATTTTTTTGCATAAACAAAGAGGACCTATGATTCCAAAATTCACGAGTTTGGAGCTGAAGTCAAATATGCCAACGCGAAAAGAAAATACGTCGAAGCATAAAATTCCAGCCAGAATGGATGGAAGCAGTCTTCAAAGCGTAGTTCGGCATCATGACATGTGAGTCCTTTAAAGTCTATTACTAGGAACACCGAACTTGGTGTTAAAGCTAGGTATACCGTCTATAATTCGTAGTTTGTGCAAACTCTCACCAATGGTATGAGAATTGGGTTCCGACCGAGATCACTAATAGATATCTTCTGATTTCACGTAACCTATACTAGTCGACCTGCCAGTTTGTGATCGTTGGCAGTTTTGAGTATAATTTTGTCGACTGAACAGGATGCTTCTCTCAAGCTTGTAACTCTAGTACCTACTAAGTGCTGAATTGGGTACCTTTCTATAAGTTTTAAAGACAATCGCTAAAAAAGACGTGTTTATTACCCTGATCCTATTTTATCAATTGCGAAGATATTGATAACTGAACATTTTCGAGCGTAGCTCTTGTTTTGAGTACTTATTATAAATCTGCTTTTGCTCAAACGCCTTGTTTTGTTTTGCTTTGTATGTCGAACACGACAAAAATATTGTTCAGTTAGCTGTGATCAACATACCGCAATGTTTAGGACATTGGGCTCTCGCAAGAAGGAAAATAATTGTTAAAAACAAACAACTTTTGCCCAAAAAGATAATAAAATTGTTAACAGAGTCAGTTTAAATACTTCGAGTGTGACAAGGTCAAGATAAATGCTTTATTTAGCATCTTAAAATAATTGGCGCAAGAGGTCCGTATTTACCCAAGCCTAGCTTCTCACAACCATTCGTCTTGTGTGAGTTTTTTTATTTTTTGGGACGAATGGAAGGGATCTACAATTTTATGCCGAGTCCAAACGGCCAATTGAGAAGCTCTTTCATGACAGTTATACTCTCGGATGTTTGTCAAACGTTCGCGAGAGGTGGCGCAGTGAAAAAACCTTAAGTTGGAATTTGGGTTTTTCTCGGGATTCGAACCTGGGACCCCTCGCTTAGTAGTCCAACACACTTACCACTAAGCCACTGCGCCGACTTATTTAGCATCTGTTCGGTCAAAATATGTAACTCTCGGTTAAGTTGGAGCCTACTGATTGACATATCAGGCTGTTGATTTTTCAAATACGAGGTATTGAAAGTATACACGTTTAGGAACGTTAAAGCTTCTTAAGACTGTTGCCTATATCTAAGGTCGATCTCCTTTAATATCCCTTTTTTGCAAGAATAACGATTCAATTTGCTGACTTTAGGCTTCAGTATATGTTTGACTCTTTTGTAACACATTTGGAACAAATCGCCATTAAACGTTATACCTCGCTCATGATTGTACCTTTCTAAGGGCTCTCGCTGTCAAAGTCACAGATGCTAGAGGATGCCAGAAAGCGCTTGATCTGCAGAATTGGAAGGAACGTGTCAAAGATCGCAGATGTTAGCAGCCTTCAGCCTGTTGATGGTCTTCAACTAGGATTAAAATGGGATAAAAAAAAATATGTTGCTGCTTAGTCAACATTTTACCATCTTTCATACATTAATTGTAAATTTTTACAAATTCAAAAAATTTGGCCTTTGTTTGCGTATCCTCCAATCGTACTATTCGGCGAATTATTCAAAAACTACATGAAAGTGGTAAAGTGTAGCAGGTTCAACAGTTTTAGTACTTAAATTTAAAGCACGATCAACTGAAAATATTGCTGCGGTGACACAAAAAGCCGGTTAGAACCCAAAACGTCTCGATTTATCGATTTAGCTTCGTATACTTTAGGCCTTTTTTGTATTACTCACTTTGGCAAGTTTGGGCCTGTTTCCATTTTTCAAATTGTTCAAGAACTAAGGCTTTGTAAGACTTCCATGCGTATCCCATTCGCTGACTAGACTCTTGAATTGGAAAGCCTTTCCAAATTCGATCCAACAAAAAATCAGCCTAAGGGACGAGGCGCATATTTTTACCAAATTGCTTAGTGGAAGGGTAAAGTTTTTGATTTTGGAAGAATGAAAAACCCAAAAGAAATTATACCTACACCTTAGCATACCCAAGATCGTGTGATTTACTTTACTCTTTGGAGCTTCGGTAAATCCCTGGTCAATGGTAATATGCAAAAGCAATTACAGCGAGCAACGTTCTTGGTGTCAAAGCCTTGGAGGCCATAAGAACGAAGACATAATGATGTCGAATGCTCTTTAACTTGAAACACAAGTTTCGCTATCCCCAATATGCAACTTGTTTCAAAAATGCATCGCGCCTCATGAATGACCTACTGTTGCATCTGCTGTTGTCCGATCCCCGAACACAATGTACAAGCTTTCTCTATTAGTAACGCGTTAATGACTTAAAAGCCCCAAACGAAGACCTTCTATCGTGTAGTCTCACTCCATCCACAAAAGGTAATCTCCTCAATGCAATTTGTTCCCGAACCAGCTTTCTATTAGTGCGTACATCACTCGCTATACCCAGGCATCCACATCTTTCCATGTTAAAAGCCGCCGCGCAGCAAGTGAGAACACTAAACACGAAAAATGCTCGACTCATGCCGACGACATACACTGCACGAAGACGCCCACAGGGCCAACGAGGATCCTCCATGTACAAACATCGAACATGAATTATCTCAATTAATCATAGGGCTCCGGATGAAAGCGAGAGCCATCTCACTGGCATTGGGTCACCCGCTGACACAGCCAAGCCAGCGCACATAGTACAAACAAATCTCTTGAACACTATCATCGTGCATGTGGACTCAGTTCGGCTAATAACTGTGATTACCGGCAATACATTTGCCTATCAAACTGTCAGGGATTCGACTCGACTGCGGATTACCTATACTCCCTTATTAGTGACTCTCCGAATAAGTCTCCCGACACGAGGAGTATACAGTGCGGCCGCCGATGCCCATTAAATGCAAACGAGTTTCACAAGTGAGTTTGTTTGTTTTGTGGCCGCCGTCAACACCGCAGCCCTCGCCGCATGTGGCTACTTGAAACTTCCTTTTGTGAATTACGACACAAGGGATGTACCGTCCACCAATAAAAGTGTCAACCGATCTAAGTACATATAATAAAGCAAGAGGAGTGTACAAATAAAAAACGTCTGCACCAGCGTGATCCTTTTGTAATCAAAATTTACCATCCTTTACCAGGAACACCACAAACAAAAAATGAAACAGACCACGACCATGTTCGCCTTATCAGACGTCAGCGATCGACGATGGAAATAAAATGTGACTGCGGTGACGCCACGTCCTCTGCAGGAGAGACAACGATTTAACACCTACAAAAACAAATCTCGTCCCCTTAAACAACGGGTATCGCTGTCTATTTAACTGTCCACCCAAATTGAAACATAGATCCTCTTTGACATCGAATCCGAAAATAAATACACGGAAAAAAGAAGAGAAGCGCCCACAAACGACCCTCGTCCTTATGCAAATACACAGCGCAGTTGTGCTGTATGTGCCCCTGCCCTCCATCCATCAAAATATAACCGAAACCGAAATTGGATTATTTTCGTATGCGGCAACGGCAAGGATGGATTTTTATTTCGGTCGCCGTCGCCGTAGCACTTGTGTCACCTGGGAATTGGAGGAGTTGGAGGCGAGCCCTCGGTGTATATGTGTGATTAAATTTTTACAGCTCACCGAAGAATGAAATGAACTGTCAAATCTTGAAAGAGATTGGAATCTTCTGCCAGTCGCTTGTCTCTTTAGGTGCTGTTTCTGGGAATTCCTCAAACAAACAAACAGAAACAGCCAAACCACCGGCACACCGACAACATTCACAGCAATAGAAAGTGGAAACGAGCGAGGAATCTCCCTAACAAGATATCCTGTAACTGGGTACAGCCAGCACCACGAACAGGAAAAATAGACAAATATGCAATAAAATAAGCACAAGGTGGATGTGTATATGTCAAATCGTTCGGAAGCGGTAATCACCGCCAGCACCAGCACATCTTTCTCTTCCCTTACCTCTATACCTTTGCTGGGGATAAGGGACGTTTTGAATTTCACAGTTTTTCTGTGTGATTTTCCAGCTCTTTTGCCGTTGTCCTTGCGCACAATTACATCCTTAAACCATACGCTGTTGTCGCTGCAAAAGGAAAACATTTAATCCCTATGTTATCCGCTTTCGGCTTTACATCTTCCGATAAATTGCATCCGAGAGGTTAGACGGGAAGGGAGAGTCCTTAAAATACGAAAATTTGGACGTGTAACAGTCTTAAATGTGACAGCCAGGTATACACATTTTTACGCAAAATAGAACACAAAGGACGTCCCTTCGGTCTTGCTCGAGGTGCAAAATGTTTTTCTAGGTGTTGCCCCAAGACAATGGCACATTGCACAGGCAAACAATCATTTGACACCTCTGCCAGCTATTACACTGGATGGAGATGGCATATCCTTTCGATTTGTTTCCTTGCAAAGGAGCAGATCTGGCCAGAATGAAAGGTGATGCAAGTACGCATTCTAACAATGCAGGGATTAGGATTATGCCAACGCCCTTATGGAATATTATACATAAGTAAGGGACACGTCTGGCGTCCTTTCGACGTGATGTGATCAGAACGCGGATTTTCGCAATTTTTAAGGATTTGCGACTTTCTCACGTTTGTGAGCTGTGAAAATTGCTAAAGATTAACTTGGGATGGTTGTGAATGGAGGCGATAGTTGCAGCAAGAACAAATGGTTGCATGGAATGTTGGATGGACGGGTGAAATATGATACTAAGAAGGCAGGAAGTTGATGTTTGGGTTGCCATTCTGAGGGAATAAATCGAGAGCAGTGAGTGAAATAATGCGAGGTGTATTTATATTCTTATACGAGATCTGCATAAATAATGTTTTGACCAGGGAAGATGGTTCGCGTTTTGACAGTCATAAATGCTACATTCGAGTGTACGCAAGGCCGTCTTAGGCTATGCCAGGGCCCCTGGGCGCACAAGAATTTGGGGACCTATTGGAAAGTAAATAAAGGGAATGACAGAATATTTTCTGACTGATTGTGTTTAATTGTCATTGATTTTCCTTCAAACACTAATTTTATTTCGCCAGAGTGAAACATAAATTTATTTTTACTTCTATGATTTCTGATCTGAAACGATCCACTTCAAAATTAAAATAATTCAAAACCAAACCATCATTTTGGATAAAACTTCATTTTTGGTCATCAAATACTGGTGGACGTATATTTAGAGTAAAAAGAACTAAATTTCTGGTGGATATCGAAAACATCAAGGAAATCAGAGTTTCTATGTTTAAAAATAATATTTGAAAATTTCAGCTCGTATAATTAGTTCACTTTTCTAGGTACATTTGAGGCATTAGGCCTTTTTAATTATGCTCACATGATCTGTATAGTTCATTGATTTCGATGGTATACAACAAAAGTTGGATCTAGTACTGTTGTTGTAAGCCGTGAAAATCACTGATCTATACAGATCATGGGAGCATAATAAATAAGGCCTATTGTTAGAAGTTTCAAAAATATCGACTTTTAGAAAAAGAAAAAATAAACAAAACAAAACTGATCTACTGATATTTTTAGAAATCTTGACGCTAAAGCTTAGTACGCTGCTCGAGCTAAATTTTCGCTCCCATACAAAATTGTCTCCAAAATGTAGCTGAGCTAAATCTAAGCGGGCCTAAATAATCGAACTTTTGTGTCAGATTGTATTTCATGTATTTGTCAAAATTTAGCGACCCACCATTAGGGGCGGCGAATTTTCTCAAGCTAAATTGTGACAGATCGTTATGTATTTGTTGTTCTGTTGCGAAAAAGTATGCAGGGATGACCTTTTTAAATTATTATATGAACGAGAAGTACCTAGAATCAGAAATAGTTGAAATAAGAGAGAATTATATTTTTGAATGAAGTTTTCTCAAATAACAGCTGTTTTCTGTGACACTTATCCACGGCGTGATCTATGTCAAAATTTAGCTAGGACTTTAGCTAATGTTTGAAGAGAAAAGTGGGCAGATTCCGTACAACAATAATCGTCGGGACGATATCGTTTTTGAAACTTTGATGACAATTAGAACTTTTATTCTGCCCAAATTTGTTTCACTATCATCAGCTTTCATTACATTTGTTGCATATGAATTGGATTAAGGTCTCAAACTCGTAAATTTGGCACTTAGTTGCTAATTTTGGAGGTCTATCGTTTCGACGATAATCGTCTGAAAAATTACGGAATTAGTGTCCAGATAAAATTTAGTTTAGCTCGAGCAGTGTACTAAGTTTAACATATTAAACTCTTCTATAATTTTTTTATTCTCCTTTAAAAAAAATAAAAATGTCACCTATGTGGTTTTAGCAATCACCGATTCGTTTTCTTACTCAATATTTTGGGCGATGTGACGGATTTTGGGCGTTATGACATTTATTTATTTGGATTCTTAGACCCAATTCTATTTCAAGCAAAAATAATGCAATTACACTCAAAATAAATGTCACATCACCCAAATTTACGTTAATATTACAACAACAAATAGCCTAGCAATGTTTTGGGCGTCATGACATTTTTCAATTTAAGACCTAACCCGTTTTTTATCTCGTCGAACCAAATATGATTTGTTCGATATTTCATAAAAATCGGTTAAATTTCGAAAGTTTAATCCCGTAGATATTCTTTTGTTATAATAATCCTTTTTAGTGTGCTGGCTAAATTTGTCGAACTCACAATGGCGAAATTTTCCACACAAAATTGCATATTGTGACCTACAAAATATTTAGTGTTGAGGTTAAAAATGATTATTAGTAAGGCCCATCGCACAGAGTTAAATCACCAGAAATTTTCTCCAATTTTTTTGTTATTGAGGTACATGAGCGACTTGTTCATTTGCAGGTGTTAAAGTAGACCTTTCAAACACATAGCTAGGATCTGTCTCATGCAGGGTTTTCTCTCCTCTGCGTCAGGAAACGGAGTCAAAGATTTTTAAAAGAAATATCTAAGGCATGTTGCGCGTTAAAAATTGAATGCAAATTCAAAATTTCTTAATAAATATTTAATATATCCTATGTTAAACAGCAGTTGTTCTCTGTGAGCTGCAATTAGCTATATTTTAAACCGCTCAGTATTTTTTAGGCAAAGCTGGACACAGAAAAAAAACGAACAAATTGGGCATCATGCAGAATAGGTTGGGGGAGGTTAGGTTGAGTGGGGTTGTAAGATCGTCACAAAAGACCAGTCACTAAATTAATCTTGGTAGATGGTAGGTAACCTACCTCAAAAGAGGGTTTCAAAATTTAGCTTTAATGTAATTATTTTTAAGACTTTGTATATGGCACTTGTGGGCTGCTTGTAAGCAGTTACTTTCCCAATGACGGCTTTGTATAACTTTGTAAATGACAAGTTTTTTACAATTTTCTGTATCAAAAAGCTCGATTTTGTTGGTCTTACACTGAAGAAAATTTAAGAATTTCTCCTTTGACAGAAATTAAAAGGCTCAAAATAATTCGGTTAAAAACAGCACATCCAGTGACTGTCATTACTGATAAGTTTGGTTTAATTTAAGCAGCCGTATATTTTTTAAAGTTGATTCAATAAAATTTCATAGCTTGGTAATATTCAGAAAAGGTTGACTCGGTCGATCTAAGACAATAAACTCTGTGAAAGGTGCTGTATTAACGGTATCACTTTCCCGTCCATAACCAAAACTTGGCTATTTATATACTGCAGCCGATTTTTACCCGTGTTGCTACCCACTCTTACTGCAGCTGGTGAAAGAAAATTGTGCGGAAGGATATTGTTATAAGCAGCGACGTTTTTAGTTGCATTTCACAAAGAATCCACTCGGCTACAATAGTTGACAGCTGATCTGGGTAACCTTTACTCCAGCCCAATGAAGGGGTGACGGCTTTTATTTTATTCTCAAGCACTTCCACCTAGGTATACCAATTTTTATGAATGACACATGAATGGTTCGATGGTTATGATTTTTAAGCACTCCCTAAACTCAAATTCAAAATGTCATCCGGTGTAGCGTGACCCTTGCTCACCCGTTAGAAAATTAAAAACCATAAATTTGTGTTAACATCGAACTCGCAATAAAATCGCTGCCAGTCTTAACGCTGTTGCGGTTATCACAGCACATTGCGCATGGTTTTGACGCAATATGCGATTTGTCATCTGACAGTGCGGCAAACAGCTGTCTACAGCACGAAACTCTGCACACACACACACATGACTCGGTGCAAGCGCACAAGCTATCTTTGATTGCACTGGCCGATTAGTTGTACCTTGTGCAACTTGGAGGCTCACGATTTCGCACGACGACAACACGGCCGGCTGCGATTGCGGTGCGCGCATGCGGCTTGTATTGAGAATTCAAATTTCAAAAGATTTCCTAATGAATTGTCATTGTGCGAGCTTTAGCCGCAGATTGAGGCGCGATTACCTCTAGCAGTGCGGGCAATTATTTCTCGCAGACGGCCAACACTGCCAGCTGACAGGCGAAGGCCCCGAGCGCAATCTGATGGTGGGTGCTTGACGCTGCGATTTGGAAGGCACCATCTCGCCGTATATTGATAATTAGCTCTGTGCCTCCTGCTGCGGCAGACGTGTCACACATGCGAACACATGTCGCACTGCACCTGTTTGTGCACGCCGGAGAAAAGGACATCTCGCCAATTCGAAAAGTAGGTGGTATACCTGGAAAAGGACTCCTTATAGCGCAACCCTTGTTAAGATAAGACAATCGAGGACATATCCAGAATACAAAAGGAACACTTACTGGCTCTGTTTTTTTGTTCGTGTTGTTCACTTTTAAATTATTTAACTGCACCAGTTTTGTGGTGGTGTATCCTTTTGTGCTATGACCCGCATAGGACTCTGATTTAATGTGCTCTGATATCCTAAGGATTTCACGTTTCTTTCACATAAATTACTTTTTATGATTTTTGCTTCGTGTCAAGCGCGGGGGAGGTACTGTAATGGCGTGCTATTGCGGACACGCGCGAGTTGATCCTTTATCCACCACGTTTGCAACGTTTAAGTGATATTTATTGTGTAATTATGCTACTTTTTGAGTTTTTATTATTGCTGCGCAAAATTTGTATTTATTTCTTGCGTTTCCTTTATTTTATTTTTTTTTTAACTGGCTGGAGTTTTTGTTCTCCAGAATTTAACTGGGACGTGACTTTCGGTCGGGAAATGAATAAGAAGCGGTCCTTTGAGTGGGTCCTAAGAAAATACACTTGCCACATATTAATTGAAGCTGAAGAGATCGAGACATGTTCGTGCGGTGTGATGTAATAGATACAGGCTCAGTCATCCATCGGTTCGTTTGAAATGATCCAGCCAGATGTGTGTATGCCTGTTTGCTGTTGGTAATTAAATGTAAATAAAAAGCGCAGCGAGTTTGGGCATCGGCAATGTGTTAACTTTGACACTTCCGTACGTGCGCATTTGCATAGTCAGAGTTCGATGAATCTGTGCGTGCTGTGTGCATGCGGACTCCTTAAATATGTTGATTTAGTTTGTTTACTCGAAGAAAGTAATGTCTCGCTTGGTTTGAATAGGCGCGCTTGTTGGCAAGTGTAACAGCGGTTACATGTCGTATTCCCAGAATGACCACCTAGTTAGAACTTTTCTGGTGTCAAAGTGTACATAATGTTGAAGGATTGTTTGGGAGTTCTTTTTTAGTTGGATATCGTTGGAGCGCTACACTACACTGAGGGAAAACACTTTAAACTCCTGAACAAAACACTTTAAAATTAAAAGTTAACATGTATGAAAGACAACCATATTCAAACGCTTTCAATTTGAAAGTTACAATTTACATTTACGTCAACGCAAATAATGTAAAACTTGAAAGAAAAATCATTTAAAGTTTCTCAGTTAAAAAAAATATTGTGCTCTTAAATTCCAAGGAAACACTTTAAATTTAAAAACTCTGTTATTATTATTCTGTTTAAATACAAATTAAAAATCGTTAGAGCGAAACTGTTTGCGAAAAGTTTCAAATAAAACTAACCATTGTGACCTACAAAATATTTGGTGTGAAGTTTAAGAATGATTGATTGGTAAGGTACAGAAACTTTTAAAAATATGTTTTTTTGGTTGAGTCAGGTTATAAAAATATATTTGCTACAGCTTGCAAAGATCAGAGGCAAATCAGACTGAGAGTGAGACTGGGGCCTCAAAATTACACGAAAAACAATCCCACGAAAAAGAAACCGGTGGCTCTAAGGCAACTTCCAACTTGAAACTCTCAAGTTACCAGTCATTTGTACCTAACATCCATAGAGTGTGACAGATTGTTGTGCAGGGCATGCGGTCACAATACCACTGATCATAATACCACCCGAACTAAAAAAACACTCAGAGAAAAGCCTGTGTTAACTTGGCCTAAATCGCAGTATAAATCAACTTAGTCCTAAGGCCATTTTGAACTTGAGAAGTTATGAGATAACTTATCTTATATTCCTTATGTAACCGAACTTTTTTAAACATTTGTGTAAAAACAACCTAGTGTTTGGTAACGGTAGGCGAGCCTGTCTAAGGAATTTTGCATTAAACCTAGGCTGAATTTAGCCTAATCTTTTACCTTAGGAAAGTGTAATCTTACAATGCAAAAAAAAATTGTTTTGTCAAAATTGACCAGGTAAAGGTACATTACTTCTGTTTTGACCTGGAACCTTTTTTGATTCCAGAGTTTTAACAATGCTTCTTACCTCTGGTGGGGGGTAGCAATGAAACGAATGACTTCCAAACATAAAATAATTTTATTTCCGTACTCTTATGGCTATTTATACTCTAATTTATAAGCTAAAATGACGAATCAGCTCAGAATTCTATGGGAATAATTTTGTAATTGGATCGGAAAGCACCTGTAAATGTGTATGAGTTTTGTTGGGATTGGGAATGGGATACCTGAGAATACTGATAAGATGGTGATATACTACGGAAATGTGAAATTTTGTTAGGTATAGGGTGGGCGATGTTAGGAGTAGGGTGGTCGAAATAGTTTATTTTTTAATTCTAAACAACTTCTTGTACTAAATTATGCTCAAGTCCGTATGACACCACATTTTTTCCTCATTTTTATCAAGTCACCGGTGTGTAAGAGAGGCTGAAAGTGTATTACGAAAGGGGTAGGTAGCAATTGTTTGCAAAGCAACCACAATTTTTCAAACGAATTTATTTTCAAAAAATGTTGAAATGTCAAAAAAAAAAAGCTGACAGCAGCTGAAAAATGTAATTTGAATACATTCTTAATGCATTTTTTTTGACGTTTCTACATTAATAAGGTTCGCACTCACTCCTATCGGAAATTTTCGTTCTAATATTTCATATCTACTGCTCTAGTTTCATTTTAAAAACAGAAAAAAAAAATGCAAAAAAAAAATTGAGTGAGTGAGTGAGCTTAACGGATAACATGAAAGAAAAAAAAATTTTATTTTTTTTTCAAATCGACTAATGTAACATTTTTAAATCTAATTTCTTCAACATGGTTAACGAATGGAATCGAATCGTAGTTTTATATGTCTTCTACACTTTTAACAAAAAAAAGTATTGAAGTTAGTTGTAATAACTATAATTGTTGTACAAGTCTCCGTACCAAATTTAAAACTCTTAATTTCACTTTTATCTTTCATAGAAGAATTTTTTTTCATATTTTGCCATATTGTTTTTCGATCACAGGAACCAGATATTTTTTATCACATATTCACGCTTTCGTTTAAAAATTTAATTTTCATATATATTTCGAACAGCAGTGTAGTTTTTCCAGTCACTTTTGAATTGAATTTTTGAATTCTTGAACATTTTCTGTGTCTTCAGATTATTCAAAAAATTGTTAAACCACTCATTTCCAGCAGATTTTATTACTTTATTATTTATAAATACGCAAACAATTTCATTCATTCTTTTACAAAAATCATCAGCTAAACAATTTGTGTCATTACGTAAATTTCATAAATTCGTTTCTAAAACTTGTTCTAAATTGTTTCTTTTTCCCTTACTTATATTTAAAACAATTAATTATGCTACATACAAAATATGTTTTTCCTACAGTGACAGGTAATCATTTGTTTTTTTTTTTGTTGATACTGACCTCGCGAACCACCCGATTGCTTTAACTTTTTTAACAACAAATAGCGAAGACCGTAGACTAAAGACGGTCTTTATAGACAGCGTTCCCTCCCGTGGAGTGTTGTAGTGTTTTCTAGTTTTTGAGTACATTTTTGCTAACTGAGTACGGTACTACTTTTGATCCACCGCGTACTACTTTTTGTAAATTCATAACAACAACTCATTTCTTAGTTTTCAAAATTGGTTATAACAACACACTTACATTTCAAGTTACACGTTCCAATTCGAATTCTCGGTTAGGATACACTGATTTTTCTCAATTGCTTTCCTGAACAACTATTACATTAAATACGAATTTTGGTTCTTGTTTGTATGAGTTGGCCGCAAACAATTTTTTTTTTTCATTTGCACTGGAAGTCCGTTTCAATTGAATTTCACACATTTATAACAACGCATTTCGAAATAATTTTATAAAAAAATCGTTTGCATACGCGAAAAACGAATATAGTTCAGTTAAAAAGCAATCATTCCAATAAATGATAAACAATAATTAGTAACCGCTAGCTGTGTGTCATATGCATTGGTATTAGCGAAAGTATGTGTAAATCTGAAAAAAATCTCAATTTCTGAAAAGTGTCTCAGATCAAAAAAAAAATACAGTCGAACTTCGATAACTCAATCCATCACTTGCCACACACAAAATTCGAGTTATCAAGACTTAACTTGAAGTCAAGTCAAGTCAAATCAAGCAAAATACAAAATTGATACAAATTATGTACATTCCACTGTTTTATTTTGCCTGCCTCTTATTTTTAAAAAATTCAAACCAATATACCAATCTAGTTAATTATGTGTTCTAATTCCTACTAACAAGAATTTTGACAATTCTTACTCACTCATACGAAAATCAAGATTTTCTACACGTTATACTAGGTCATAGGTATATACAAACACAGTGATAGCGATGCATTAAAAAACAAACGAGTAAAAACACGCATAATTTGGGTATTCCTCCTCAGAACTCGACTTATCGAAGGTGAAGCCAAAAAATCTCTTCGAGGTATCAAGACACTCGAGTAATAGAAGTTCGAGTCATCAATACAAATTACATGTAAATTTTAGTCTTGGCGCTATTGCCAACCAATTTTGTTTGAGTTATTAAATATTCGAGTTATCGAAGTTCGACTTATCGAGGTTCCACTGTATATTGATTTTTTTTTGGCAAATCGAATATTAAAAGAAATCTTTTTCAATTAAATTTATCTTTTTGCCAAATCGAAAACGACATCAGACTGGAAATACTTTGATGTCAAAACTTAAATGACAACCAACTTCGCTTTTATTATCATTCTGCTTCTGGTTGGTGTGGTGTTTATCAACAATAGCCGTGTTTTTTTGAGCTTCGTTCTCAGCAAAGCAAAGTAAAGTAAGATTTTCAGCACACAAATTACAATAACTACTGCGAGTCTCGAAGTGTCAAGTAGAGCGTAGTTGTTGTAATTGCTTTACTTTGCTTTGCTGAGAACGAAGCTCAAAAAAACAGGCCTAATGAAAGTTTATTTTGTCTTGGGAAACATTTAAAAATTAAAATGTTATTTGTAAAATGTAAGTCGGTTTCGTAATTTGGTAGCGTTTCTAGTACAAGTTAATTATATGTTTGTAATTGCCTTTAGTTTATTATTATTATTAATATCATTGCTTAATACAAGTGTAAAAAAAGGAAGCAATCGTGTAAACTTAAGATTAAAATAAAAGTATTGATGGTAAAATCGCATAACTTAACATATAACATGAGTTTTAAATATAATTTTCGTTGGTAAGAAGGTGTAGTAGTGTAGTAGACGCAGAAGAAGTTGCAATTGCACCAAAATAAAATAAAATGCAGCCTTGAAAAATTTTAAAATTCCATAAAGCCGTTTTAGGTACATTAGACTAGACCCATTTGAGTACCATTTTCTACCGGAATGAGAAATCTGCCTCCGCCTAACGGCATAGGAGGGAACGCTGACAGACACATATCTGCAGGTAAAGCATTTTTTTAAACAAAGTTATATCAGTGGTCCCAGATTGAGGGAAAAACGCCAATTTTGGCGCTTTTTCAATGAAATAGGATGAAAAGGGGGAAAAAATCAAAAATCTATTTGAAACTTAAATTGCTTAAAAGTAAAATTGAAACGCATTACCATTACAAATAAAATTGCCATTTTTACTCAGAATGAAATGTTCACACTAAATATGAAATAAAAAAGCCCATCGAACGTCTACGCAAGAAGTTTTGTGATTTAATTTGTGAATTTATTTTCATTTCTTAGTGAAATTTTTATTTTATTTTAAGTTTTTTTTTATAGAATTAGCTAACTGGTCCTTTCATAATTATGTATATATTTATGTTATCTTGTTAATAAAGACAGTTATAAAACGACTAAATTTTTTTTTATTTTTTCCTATAAAGGCAAATTTCAGGTGAAAAAAAGGGGAACCTTTTCCGAATTTAGTGAAAATTTATTGCCTTTGCTGATAAAAGAAGGGAAAAACAGTAGGGGACCACTGTGCTATATTATGAACAAAGCAAATGAGAGAGCGTCCCAGAATTGAGAGGATGTCTCAGCAGAAAGTGCGGTGAGCGGAGGATGAAGTTAGACCACCTACTGGGTGTGATAACCCGTCTGAAGCGTTTACTAAGGTGTCTATTCTTTGGCCACATTCCGCAGATACACTGCTATGCTGCGTCACGAGGGTGGTATCCTTTTTTCCATTTCTAGGTTCCAAAGAAAAAGCAACAAATAGCTTGCCCCACGATAAGGAACATCAAGCAAAATATCTCTGAGTTTAACTACTCCACCCACAAACTTATGAAAAGTAATTTGAATGGGAATATACATTCCCCAGACAAACTGTTTTATTCAACTCGCACACACCGCCAAGTTTGACAAGTTGCCGCAACCCATTACCAAAAGCACTGCCTTCCGATTTGGTTATCGAACCATTCCCTCAATAAAATTCCATCGTTTCGTTTAGCATCCAATCCAGCCATCTCCACAGCCATATATCACATGAGCGCTCATATAAAACCTACAAAGTATGGGTCATCAGCTGTCTAGAGCTCATCCTACCTTAGACAAACGGCTGTTATGCCCTCATCCATTGACGACCCTAAAAAGAAAAGAAAAACTATCGTAATGGTAACATTCTTTGTAAAATACACATTTAAATGCAAACAAACTTCCGCTCGGCATCAGAATAGGGGACTCCGGGGAGGCCCGCAAGATAACAAAACCGAAAGTCAACTTTGGCGATAGCGATTTACATTTTCTGCTCACACTCGCACGCATTGTCTTTCCAAACAATAAACCTCAACCGTTTTAGTTTTAACGATATATTTTGTTTGGAAATGCTGGTCGTGGCTGCACCCACGGTGGAACAGCAAATCTTTAAGACACTTACCGCGTGAGCTGCTCTTCAATTATTTTTTTTTGTTTTGTTAAAATTTTAAGAGTTAAACGGGCAAACTTGTTAAAAACTGTACGTATGCGGGCGGATGAAACTACGCTGTAAAATTGTTTTTGATTAACATTGATTAATCTGTTCTTTGGTATTTTTTGCCTGATTGGTCGGGGAGGAGTATCAGTATCATGCGTGTGCGCTATGTGGGCTCGTCGGGCATAACATGGTGTTAACCCTTTTCGCTCGACGGTTTAACATATCAACTGTGGCATTGAACATCGGTTGGGAGATGATTGATGTTGTAGATTTAATTTTCGGCGTACAAGTTGGTATGTGCATTTGGGAAATTATCCTCAGCCATGTGTATAATATAATATTGGACACATGTCAGTTAACTGTTGGCACGATTTGTTCGTGGTACTTGCGCGGCGGCGGCGGCGGATGGTGTAGGATGTAGCATTGATTGAAGATGACTCGGGAATTGAGTGCCTACATGTACAAGTTGTTCGACTCAAAAAATGAATCGTTGAAGTCGAACAGCCATTGCCAATGTTAGCACTTTAATGGTAGATTTATTGTAGCAAAGCGGATGTAAGAAGTTATAACTTCTGAGCGGGCTTTGCTTAAGTATGTATTATTTAATTTGGTTTTTGGCGGAACCGGTTTTGGTTTGTAACTGGTAATGGCTCCTGGCAGCCCGCATCTGACGGCGCCTCTGTTAGTCTGTAGTTGAATAGTTTTTGTTTGACATAAGTTTGTGCTGGGTGTAATCTCGGGAACTACTATACGGATCTCGATGAAAAATTAACTTGAATATTTGTTGGGTTCCTCCGAATGTAGTTCGCTTTAATACTAACGAACTTGAGTTCCTTTTCTGTACTAAAAATCAACTTTTATGCTTCTGTGAAATACCTACTGTCAAATAGGTACACCCAACAAAAAATGTTTTACAAATGTTGAAAAGCGCTGTGAATTCGACTGTATTAATTGTCATAATCAACCCGACATCCAATGCCGACAACAGTGAAATGGTTGTAACAGAATTAATATAGTAGAGTAAGTGCGGTAAATATGGCCCACCCTTAACATTTTTTTAAATAAAACCATAAATTTAAGCCTAATTCATTTATTTTTTTTTTAAACAGTCTTGCAAATCATTTTTATTTCAGTCTTAAGAAACTTTAATTAAAAAACAAACATAAAAAAAAGTTAAAAACAAAAACTTAAAGGAACTTCGTAATTCAATATGGCCCATCTGGTGTTAAATATGGCCCAGGGTGGGCCGTATTTAACGCAATGTTTTTTCGGGGAACTTTAACTTTTTAACAAGAGCAAAATTCACATATAAAATATTGCTTTTCATTGCCTGAGCAGTCATCATGTGCCCACATTGTACACACAACGCATTGTACCCAAGCTTCGCCTCCCATATCTTCAGAGAATAAGCTCGAGCAATAGATGCATTTAGCATCTGCCTGATTAATTCTATCGGGACTTGGGTCTGAACCATCGTCTGGAATGAAATTACTGTCATGACTTTCTGATGAAGAAGACTGTTCTTTGCGAATGCGTTTCTTTTTTTTCGGTATGATTTGTTCGCCTCCCAACATCAGATTCTTAAGAACGTTCTGAAATTAAAGTTTAAGATGCATTAAAATTATTACCTTAAGATCTGTGTGATGATATTTCTACCTTCTTCTTTAATGCGTCTTTTGTTATCATATCCTTTTTATGTCCTAGTTTCTTTTCCCTCTCATCCCTTAACTTAATGGATTCTTCCAGAGACATTTTATAAGGCGATGACGAAATGATCTCCGATTTTCCTCGTTTTCTTCCACGATTCGAAGTTTTTTTAATCCGGACAGGAATAGGAGAAATTTCATGTGGAGTAAAAAAGGTCGTTGATGGATTTGAAGAAATAGTTTCCGAGGCTTGCGATTCCGATTCATCTTGATTTTTTGATTGTTCAATATTTGAGTCTGTTTCAGCAAAAGTTGGAGGTTTTTGTCTGGATTTCATTGTTTCCGAAATAGATCTTATTCCAGCTGAAGTCGATGGCTCATTTGGATCTGGCTCCATCTGCATCTCCCCCGCAATATCACATGGATTGGTAGGCGCAAGATTTTCCACATAAGGTTGAGGAGATTCTGTTGTATCAACTGACGGAACGACAATGATGGATGTCGTCGAAGGAACAAACGAAGCCAGTCCCTGCCTGCAACTTCCTTGATAATCGAAAATGGATTTGAAATCCCATTTTTAATGGCAAGCTGGAAAGCTAACGACCTTATATCGTTTCTTGTTAAGCCAAATAGTTTTTTTTTCCATTTCTAAACAGTAATCCACCAAGGAATCTTCTAATTCTGGTGGAAATATAGTCTTTCTTCCTAATTTGGCACTTACCACTTCTTCCAATGGTGCTTCTTTTTTTGTCACCAATCGCCTTAGCGTGGTTCTCGGAACATTATATGTTTTGGACGCCTTCAAAGATCCCATTACTTTGTTATTCATTGCCAATATGGCTTCTATCATGTCTTCCTTCCGCCAAGTCTTCCGTGGTTTTGGACTTTGTTTAGACATTTCAGCCTTCAAAATAATAAATAAAAAAAATAATAGTAAAATCGAGAAAACGTGTCAAATATGGCCTACTAGGCCATATTACCAACACATGGGGTAGGCCATATTAAACGCACTGTGATTTTTTCACACATTTTAATTTTCAACACACTTCATAAACTTTTTCTTAAATTATAATATCACACATATTAAGAAATTATTTAACATTATTTAATTTAAGAAAAAAGTTACCAATTTAAGACATAATTTAATGTAAAAACACTTACGAAAACTTACCAAAAAATTACAACGAAAGTAAAGAAAACAAAATGCACCGTATATCTTCCACACCCGTTGCGCCACACTCGACACGAAAGACAGAGACTAAACCGGTTTGAACGTGTTTGCAATGACAATTTTTTTAATTTCGCTGTATGTTTAGGTTTGGGAAATACAGTGGTAGGCCATATTACCCACGTGGGCCATATTTGCCGCACTTACTCTATACCTATACAGATTTTGGTTGTATTATTCATAACTCCTTACTGTCAAAATTATATATCATTTTCACAGTTCTTTGGTCTTATGCACGCAACTTATTTGTGAAATTTAGGTATGCTCCAAAATAAAAAAAAAAAAAAACACCAAATAATTTGAAATTCTTTTTATTCAAGTAATTTATATGAAAGAAACTATATAAATTTATTATTTTGCCATATATATAAAAAAAGGAAATGAACTTGTATCGCGAAACTTTTTTCATCAACTGTAAAATTATTCATATTTAAAAAAATAATATAACAATAATACTAAATTACTTTTTGTATGTACAAGTGGACATCACTTAATATGCCAAAATAACAAACACTCTTAGATAATGTGAATTAGGAAAACAAATTGGCTCAAATATAGGGATACTCTGACACAATCAGTTACTTCAGAGCTTTTAAGTCAGCCCTGTAACGTCAACGAGCTTGATCTTAAAGTCAAGAATCTAACGTTGGCTTTAAACAATGCGATGTCCTCCTCATGTCCTCTTATTCTGCCAAGGGGGAAGAAGAAGCCGCTTTGGTGGACTTCAGATCCAGGCCTGAGAAATCAAATTTTGGAAAACTTTTCAATCGTGCCAAGGACACAAGAAAAGTGACCGACTGGGATTCCTACAAGGAAGCCCTTACGATATTTATAAGAAAGAACTTAGAAGAGCCAAGCGAGTGTCTTGGAGACTCTTCTGCGGTAAGATAGACGAAACCTCCGAGGCATCAACGCTAAGAAAGATACTCTCTACAAACCCCACAATGCCAAGTTGTCTGAAAAAAACAGATGGCTTTGGACTTAGTCTTTTGTCATTCCTCCTAAAAACTTGAGAACGACTGATTGAAATAAATTTACGCAAAAGCATTGACAAAAAACTTCTGTCAACGGCACAACATGCTTATTCTAAGGGTAAATCAGTAGTAACGGCTCTACACACGCTAACGCGTTCAATAAAGGATTGCTTCGTCCCAAGGAGTACACAATGGTTGCATTCCTAGACGTAGAAGGCGCTTTCAACAACGTCGACTCAACTGCAATCGCTGGTGGTCTGGCAGCTCTGAACGTGGATGCCTCACTTGTCGAGCTGATCAATTTGATTCTTAATAGCCGAATTATCAACTCAAGTCTAGGTGATAAATCTACCAGAAGATCTGTCAGTAGGGGAACCAATCTCCCTGTCAGTAGGCGTCCTATCTCCACTACTCTTGAACTTTGTTATGGTGAATGAACTGCTTATATGCCTGGAAGCGGGGGTTGCAGTGTGATTGCCTATTTGGACGACGTTGCCTTTGCTGTGTCAGGAAAGTACCTAAGTACTTTAAAAGAACTCCTACAACACGCTGTTAATCAGCTAACAAAATGGGTAAACAAATGTGGGCTGGGAGTAAACCCTCACAAAACTGAACTTGTCCTCTTCTCTAGGAAATACAAGATTCCACACATTGACCCTCCATCTATAAATGCCACTAGTTTGAAATTCTCAAACGAAGCTAAATACTTGGATCTCAATTTTGGTAGAAAGTTAACATGGAGACCTAACATCCAAGAAAGAGTTAAAAAAGCCACTGTGGCCTTTTCTCTTGCAAAAACAGACTCGTATCGCTTACTGGCTATATGTCTCTGTCATAAGTCTGGTGGACTGCCTTGGATAAGGCGATTTATCGCGCTAAGTTAAGCAAAGTCCAAAGAACAGCTTGCTTGTGCATCAGCGGAGCTCTTCGTACTACCCCCTCCGCTGCACTTGACTTCTGTTTCATCTGACACCCATTGACATCTTGAGCAGGCAAACGGCAGTTTCTGCAGGCGTACGCCTCAAGGCTACTTCACAATGGATCAGCAAAACCATTGGCCATGCTGCTATCTGAAAAAATCAAGAACCTTCCAGGACACATTGACTACACTACACCAGAACTACTATTTGATAGAAACTTCCAGGTTTCCATTCCCACTAGATCATTCTGGGAGGAGGAAGCTTTTCTGGATGATGAAACGATCCACTTCTTCACAGATGGGTCGAAAACTGTAGACGGTGTTGGTGGCGCGGTCTTCTCCGACAGACTAAATCTTAGTCTCTCCTTCCGTCTTCTTGATCACTGTAGCGTTTTTCAGGCGGAAATAATGGCGATAAAAGAAGTCTTATCTTGGCTAAGGGAAAACGTGATATCTGCTAAAGATATCCGTATCTTCTCGGATAGTCAAGCTGCTGTCAAGCGCCTGGAATCAGTCTCTACAAATTCTATAGCAAGTCTGCCGCTCGTCTCTCATAGAGATGGGGGAGCAGTTCAACATTCACCTCTGTTGGGTGCCGGGGCATATGGACATCCCAGGTACCTGCAAGACCGATGAACTCGCCAAACACGGGACTATATTCACTACCTATACTTTCAATTAAGGATCCCTTAGGTATCGCAATCGCTACTATGAGACTGACGATAAAGCTGGACGCTATCGAAGGAACAAATCTTTGGTGGACAACCGGCTCGACATGTCTAGCGACAAAACAGTTCTGGCCAAAGCTGGATCTAAAACGTTCTAGGCATCTGATCTCCCTCGATAGGAAACATATCAGTGACACAATAATTGTCATCACAGGACACTCTCTTACAGGCAGGCATGCAAAAAGGCTTGGTGTATTATATAGTGATTTTTGCAGAAGCTGTTTTGACGAGGAGGAGCACGGAAAGAATTGAAAATCACCAATTCCAAAATTTTGAGTTGCAATTCACGAATTATATCTTTGTCGCAAATTACGATTTTTTCTTGGGTTGATATAAAAATTCGTAATTCGACATTGAAGACGGCGTAGAATACAAAATTCTGCTTGTTGAATTTTGCGATTAGAGATATTAATTCGAGCTTCTTTTATTTGTAGTGATTTGCGATATTGTTTGGCGCAATTTACCACAATCGCAAATTGCAAAAAGTATTTGCTGATTTACAAACACTGAGTGATGAATCAATGAAATCTTATAATAATTTAACACATGTAAATTGAAAACTTAAAATGACGTAGAGAAATCGTGAATTTCAAAATATTTTTTTGTAATTTCCATGGAATTAACTACCCGGAGTGTGGAATTTTTGTGCGCACAGGTAGCCGACAAAAACGAAACGTAATAGCATGTCCATGGTCCATTTTAAAGAAATCCTTTTAAGTCCTCTCATTTTCTGCGTTGACAGCTCCAACCATGCGCATTTGGCTTCATTAGAGTCAGACAGTCGGTATTCAATCTTTGCTTAAAGCAGTTCCTATCGGGTCAAAGTTATTTATAAGTGATGTTGAGTGTACTAACCAACAAATTGTAAAGAATTTTGGAATATACCTTGTAAGTACATATTGAATAATACGAAAAGAACTGAAGTAGGTAAATAAATTCGTATTTTTTTCAGAAGGTATACATCTCGCTATAAGAAAGAAGTATAAATTGGAATGGATTCTAAAATATGTAATCGAAAACGGTTGTAAATGTTCGTATCAATGGCAAGTTCTTCTAAATAATTTGTTTGTATATTAAATTTTAGCATAGACCAAAAAACCACCCCTGACAAATCCCGTTGTCTCTACTCAAGAATGAAATGCAAATTGATAAAAAAAGATTCAATTTACCATTACGAATTCGTAAGTTCCAACTACTGAAGTGGTAAATCTACCCCTTTTGTTCGCAAATCAACACTTTTGATTTGCAATTCAAGACTAAATGGTTGTAATTTGTTAAGGGAGGAAATCGGAATTTACAACACAAAAGTTGCAATTTACGAATTATTTTTGCAATTCACAATCCATAGTAATAGCAAATTAATAACTATTTGTGTCAAATTGCGATTGGTTATGGCGATATGTATTCCTCATTTGATCGCATCATTGACAATAAAAAGTAGCGATTCGCGACTTTTGAGGGTCAATATCTTCACTTCGTACAATTTATAGAATTGCGAATTAAAAGTCGTGAATTAGTAAATCCTGAGCTAAGCTGTAAAACTAGACAAACTTTTCTTGATTCTGGGCTCATTTTTCTTGATTTGATCTTAAAATTTTTTCCGCGAGGAACTGACTTTTCTTCATCTTCTCTGTACTTGTCCGGCTCTCTCACAAAGACGAAAACTCCATTTAGGTGAGCTCTACTACAGTGATCTAAACGATCTAAAAAACATGAACGTTTGCAATCTCCTGCGCTTCATTAGAAGCTCCAACTGGTTTAACGAGTAGGAAGAGTTATTTACATAGATTCATGTGGTATCACAAGGGACCTTATAATGGTCTAAGTGTGTCGGCTACCCGACAGCCACTTCAACCTAACCTAACCTAACCTAGTTAATGTGAAATTGCCCGCGAAAAACTTATACATTTTTTCCAGAAATGCGTACAAACAAGTGTTATTATATCGTGGGATTTATCGCATTTTGTGGGAATTTCGATGTCCGAAAAGCCTTCTGTGAGATGATTATCGACACACTGAATGCCCATAAAAAAATGAGCGATAATTTTAACAAAATCATTGCTTAAATACAAGTAAACTCTGTAAAAGTTACAATTATTTGTGAATATGTAAATTTGTAAATTTGACTGCTTCTCCGCCGATAAGCTGAGGTACAATAAATTCAGAACCGATCAATTTGGTCAAAGGCAAAAATATGCAAGAACGATTACCGATTTTCAAATAAAGCTCAGCAATGCGGGGATGGTTAAAAAAAAAACCATTATTGGTTGTTAAAAACTACAGAGCTAAAAAGGTTAAAAAGAAAACACACTTTATCAGTTGTTAATAACAAAGTTTCTAGATCAATATTAATCATTTGGTTTAATTCTACAGAGGAAGTTTGTTATCTACGACCGCTATTTTTAACCGAGTTTCCTTAAACAAGTTTAATCGGTTATTGTGAAGCCACTTACTCTGTTATTGAATCGTATTAGTTGGAAATTTTTAACCGAAAACTGGTTGTTTTAAATAAGTGATTTTTTTCCGCGTGTATAGGTACTTTTGCTAATGGATTCGTCCAAACTCCAGCCCATTCAGCAGTTCCCTGTCTAAAAGCTTCGTTATGAAATTGTTTCTACAGTTGAATCTTCTAAATTTGTCACCTGTGCTATGTAAGCGGGTGAGGTAGCTTAAAATGGAGGCTTTCTTGGTAAGGAACCGTGTCTAGACTTTTGAACCTTCGTATTCCTCTTTCATTTTGAGATCCCTTGCATTGTCTTTGCGCATATTTATAATCGAGAAGGACATTCAAATTCAGCAGCGCTTAAATGGCTGCCCTGCTCCTCATTTTTCGGAGTCCTATCGATTGGTTTATTAAGTGGCGCATTCGCAGGTATTTTTCTTCTGACATTAGGCAGAACTGCCTCCGAAATAACGAGTCCATCGTCGATACACAAAATCCCGATTTTCTCCGCTAAATCTACTCCATTAAGCATCCCTTTGCTTCTGAGTCTTGCCGCACTCCTAATTACAACGACAATTAACAACAATTACTATAGGCAAAACGCATTTACCTTTACCCATCCCTAAGTCCCTGAAAAACCTCCCGCAGACACAGACACACCTGGCTTACAGAAGACGACGAAAGGACCCACCGAAAACGGATCAATCATAGGCCCAACAAAAACCTTGATCCTAATCACAATTTGCCATTGCAATTACCAATCGTATAATCCTACCCGTTTCTAGATCTGTTTGCTTGTTCAGTGTGCGACAAAAGGACACTCTCTGTCGTTGGACAAACAAAAATCAATCAAACAGCATCCAGAGTCGTCAGGCAGATGGTCGGCGCACATCTATTTGATGTTCGAATGAATGCATTGACACCGCTTGTAAAAATTTATTATAATTGCTGCGAAAGCAAACAATAAACACACACAGCAACAGAGTGCATGCCTGTCAATTTATCTCCGATCCGTAATCCTGCAGCATCAATAGCCCAGGCAGCATCCTTTTCTATGTCCTCCAAATAGAAGGTAAATCCCTCCAACAAACAGATTGATATCAATTTAAAGTTTAAACAGGACCGCAAATACAAATTAGAAAGACACGAATCCGACAGGACAATCACAATTGTTTAACTTTCACACATCGCATTGCATACACATTCTCGTATATACAGTAACACGGTCGACGAGGTGGAAGAAAGAGGACAAAGCGAGCGAGCAAAAAACGCTTGAAAATGTATGCATGCATATTCACAGGATTGCATGCACTTATTTGCACTTCTTCTCTGATGAGTGTGTCCTTCGTCAGTGGGATTTTCCGTTTTTCCCACTGCGCAAATAGAATGAAGTATTTTTCCCATGCAGTGTAGCATTTTTCACAAGGATGTCGGCCATTTCTGCCCACGTCGTCGCACAGCTCTAATTGCCTGGCATTAGAGACAGAATTGTTCAGTGTTCACCGAAGAGATGAACGCATCTTTGTAAGCGTTGCGCATTTTTTACGATCGTCTATTGTGTCGGCCTGAAAATGAACGCTTTCGCTCACTCATATGCAGTGCGGGACGACGTTCATTGCATTCTCGTTTTGGACAATTGGCGCATCTGTCAGGCTCGTAAAATTCCGACAGCACCAAAGTTGGTGACAACAAATCGCTCGGATTCTTCTCCCTGCTAAAGTCTGAGGGGGGGATGACTGTTTTATGGCCGGATATAGGACAGACATGCATGCCACATATATATTGTGTCAAAGGAGCAATGGGTGGGCATTCCAACAACGCCGAGTTAAAGTGTGACTTTTGACGCGGAGCTATTGTGCTAGGCAGGAAATTGGATTTTCCCAACCGGACATTCGGCAGGTATAAGCGTCTTCATTGTGAAATGCACCGGACAAACAAAAAAATGGTATCTCCGGGGCATCACAACAAAAGGATGAGGAAATTTTTGAATGGAAAGGATTTGTGGCCGTTCACCTTGATTAACGTTTCAAACTACCATCAAATTGGTTTGTATAGGTTTTAAATTTGACCGAAACAATGCGAAGCAGCAGCTGGAAAATTCCTCCGTCCTTGTTGCAGTCTGAAAGGTCCACAGTCGTTCTTTCTGTGATGAAGAAAACGTCATTTAGTTGGGTCTGCAAACTGCACTGCAGTGTACCTGTTGGGATTAGTCGCTGCCAATATATCATAGAGTAAGCTGTTGAATTTAAGAGCAGCGGATCTTTACAGCTCCTAAACTTTTTAGCGAGTCTTCTTCCCTTATAAGGAGCGAGCGGTCCAAAACAATTGCTGTGAAGATAATATTAATATTAGATACAGTCTTGGAACAACAACATTTCGAGAAACAGCAGTGAAGCGGTTGGTGCGCCAAAAAAACCCTAAAAAGATTCTGAAAGAAGTAGGGACTTGTTGGCGAACTGGCAGTGACAAAAAGCAAGCTCTGTCCTCAAAAGCTCCATCGCCATGGCAGCTTCTTCAAAATTCTTCTTCAGTCAGATATATTTGCTCAAGTGACGTTGCTGACCAGGTTACGGTCTTATCTGTCCCGTCTTACTTCATTGAAGGATGGCTATAGAAACGAGTTTCCATGGGGAGGTTTATTTGTCCTTAGAACATTCTTTTCTGCTTCGTCTGATTTTTTATTGACTCTGGAATGCTTTTATTAACACAGACTTAGCAGAGCGATGACTTGTGGTAGGAAAGTCGCCCCTTTTCTTCTTCTATTATAAGCTTCTGACTCAACTAATGTGCTTTTTGAATAGCTGCCCTTGAACGTCGATAAAGAAATTAATACCTTCTGGTGAGAATGCCCTACCGCTGGTACCGTTTTCCTGGGATTATTAACGGTATCATTTTTGAGTATTTATTTAGGAGTAGAAGCATTTTATTTCAAGGACGATTTGTTACTGATTATCTGAGCATTTTTGGCTGTTTTGCTTAATGTTTTATAGTCGCGGTTTTTAGGAGGTTTTTCAAGAAGTTCAATGTTTCTGGGTTGCAACAGTATTTCGACAACCTTTTTTATGTGTTTTTTTTTTTACAGTTTTTTTGTGGCGTTTCAGGCCAATTTTTTGAGTTGTGGTAACTAATTTGGCACCTAATGCTACCTGGGCTTTCATATAAACCGCCACACCTACCAAGACGACTGTTTTAAGGCCTTTTGTGGCGTTTTCGACTGTCTTTCTGTTCGTTTTTGTGTAGTTTTAAGGATGCATTTTTGGGCGAAGTTTTTCGAATGGTTTTCAGTAGAGTTTCGGTTTTTTTTTTGACGAATTTTCTGGATGTCTTTCGGAAGTTTTGTGGGTTGCTTTCTTTGCTTAATTCTGAGGCCTTTGAGAGTTTTCTAAGTGTCTGTTTTGAGGCATTTGGTTGGGTTTCTAAAGGTCTGTTTTGTGGCGTTTTTGACTGACTTGCTGTATCGTTTTCGGAAGCGTTTAGAGGCTGCATACATATTTAAAATGTTTACGGGAGCTTTTTGAGGAATTTTCTGGGTGTTTTCGGAAGTATTTTGGGATGTTTTCAATGGTTTATTTTAAGAATTTTTTTGCGGTATTCTAAGACTGTATTTAAGGTCTTTCTATGAGCGTTTATTGCGGTTTTCTGAGATTTTTTAGAACTCCGTGTTGCGTTTTGTGGGCGTTTTTGTTTGAAACTTCGTTCTGTTTTTTTTTTTTGGGCGTTGAAATTCGTGCAAGCTGTGTTTTTTTGTTTCAACGTTAAGTTTTACTGCCTTAAACTTTTAAATGTAGTCATAGTGTGAAGTAGAGAAGCATGAATTATTCAGACCGGAGACGAGGGACTTCGATAACTGTTTGTGTTAAATTTCTTTACATGATAAAACAAGGAGGCCAAGCAAGGTCTGACTAAATTGACTACCACCAGAAGCAGGTTTACATCTAAACTGATGGGCATTCCCTTTTAAATCGATACATAAGCTGTGTAAGTTAATTTTGGCGCACAATTTGAAGCCTGTCAGCTTTCTTGTCTTCATCAGAAATCTTCTCCAATCCTAGTTACAATTCTACGGCGAAAGGCCACAATCAACTTAGCGTCTTTTAAACTCGTCACCTATATGTTGGTTCCTCCCGATGGCATTCGTGCGACTGTTGTATTCCTGGTCTCTATTAAAAATTTAAGCAAATTCCGCCTAAAAAACGTCATAATCGAAACTAGTGTCCTTATCAAACCGAACTTGCTACGCGCTCTCTACGCTCCATTTGTCAGCAGGATGCCACCCATGACGTTTTCTTGATTCCTTTCATGGATCACATCTCACAACCTGCAGCAACGTACATTAATTTGATTAACACACCTGGCACATCAGCATCTTTATAGAACTTACCCGCCACCAAGTTGTCACTCCCCAAAAGGAGCGCACACAACATCCCCGCTTACTGCGCTGCCCGACCACGACAAGTCTCCTGCTGGCCATCGTCATCATCATTATCATCACCGTTGTGCACACGAGGAAAAAATCAATTAAACGCTTGCGTACAACCGCACCAGTCCGATTGTTTATTTGTGCACCTTTAGCCGTCTTTAACACTTCCAGCCCTGTCACGACCGCCAGCGGAAATGTGACCATGTCGAATGAGATTCATCGCGCTCCGCCGTCAAAGCACACAGAAAGAAAACCGCAAAAAATCGTTGAATGGGTCCCATTAAAATTAACACCGCCGCCATTTTGTTTAATTTAATTCCACTTTACACCACTGCGCGTACAAAAGACGCTGCGCCAACTGGATCATTGCACCACAAATGCAATCCCACTGAAATTCAGCGGTTAATTTATTGTGAATGTGGTCGCTTCGCTGCATCATCTCCATCGCTGCGTTGCAATAGAACTATTAGCCATTCCGGAGCAGTAGCGACCGCATCGTCAAGTAACGCGATCGCCCGTCCTACCATGCTCAGAAGTGCGCGCCGATAGATGGGAGGACAATCGAGAGTTTGAGGCGCAATTTATGGGAATTCGGTGCGCATCTTCTCGGCGCACCTCGTCGCTCCGCCTTAACAATGCCGAACCAATAATTAACTTTAAATAATAATTAACTATAATTGAAGGCAGGAATAATGAAATAAAGTTGAGAATCCATCACATCAATCACAATAAATGCCGAGATAAATCTGGCCACGTACATAGGTCGGTCGATGGTTGGTGGTTGGAAGATCGGTGGACCGGTGGAGCTCGCTGCGAACGCCACGGAGTAAGCCCTCAGTTTGGGACTGATCGTTATGTAGTAAGGCTTCATGTCAATCACGAAGTGAGTTTCATTCCATTGTGCAGGGAGAGTGGGATCAGCAGCAGCCAGCTACCGCCGAGCAATTTCACGGGCATCCAGTGCTGATCGTTCATTTGAGTTGCTTATCTCGTGATTTATTTGATTGGGACCTCAAAATCGGAGAGATTGAGCCAGCAACATGGCTAACGAGGTTGCGACGACGACGTGGACGACTGCCAGCTAAATGAGTTTCGCCGCATATTTTGATGGGGTAACTACGGGTATATATACTCAAGGCGGCCGCCGGGGATTCGAAACGAAATTAAAAGCCACTGACGGTGTTTGTTGGGATCAAGCGGGCATTTGATCGTTCAACGCGCTGCTTTGAGTCACAGAATGGACGGCATGGTAGGGGAGGATGTCATCGTAAGGAGAGGAAATGCAGTGTTTGACTGCAAGGTTCTTGGGTGAAGGTAACAAAAAATGAGATGGACTCAAAAGAGCGAATTAGAATTGAGCTTTGTTTCGCGGCAAGGAGTATTAGCTTTAAATTCTTCGACAACTGAATAAATTTAGCAAAGTGCTGCATAGAACTGAGCACAGGCTCGTTTCAATGATCATCTATCTGAGAGATGCAACGTGGCACTGGCAATAAAACAATATTCATAGTGAATTGCTCCAAATCAGCCTGAGAGTATGCAAGGGTTTGTGATAAAGCTATATAAACTGGAAATATTCATTACATGACTCGACATCTTGATGATCCTTGTTACGAAATCTAAAATTCGACTTTTTTAAACCCTCAAAGTGAAAGTCTTCTACATATAATTCTGCTCCTCCCGAATAGCATACACAAAAATTACGATAACATCCCACTCGTCTACCGGAACATTCAAGTTTTTCAAACTATGGAGCACTTCTGTGGAGGTGTCCAAAGCTGTTTAATTAGTTCGGATTTTTCTTGACTTATGGGAACCCGATTGAAGAGACACTTGAGCTGAGTGTTCACTAAGAACCGTGCATATCTATCCGTGATGATCGTCCATGCCTTGACGTAGTTGCCGTTATCTATACTAAGGTGAGCTAAAAGTTTTTGAGCTTCTCCTACCGCACTAGATTTTAAATAATGAAACTTTTGTATTTCAGAAAGCGCACTATTATTATGGATGAGGGAGACGAATAAGTCGTGAAATGGCCGCCATGTTTCGTATGTGCCCGAAAAGACTGGCAAATTGATTTTTGGGAGCTTTAAATCAGCTTTGTTTGAGTCAACAGGAGATACGTGTGATTTTGTATCATTATTGTCACCTCCTTTGACTTTTTCTGCTGCGTCGAGCAGGTCCCCACGGTAAATCACATATAATTCACATAAATTTCTTCGACCTTTTCATAGGTTTCGATCTCTTCTTCTGCGATGGATGTGAGAAGGGTCTTGTGAAATGCTTTCGCTTGGGTCATGTCCTGCTCCAGCAACTCTAAGATAATTGGCTGTTCTGCGAGTTTGACTAACAGTTTTACTAAAATTCACCTGATCTTTCACTATTTTTGTGTAAATCCTATTTAACGCTTTCTGTTCCATTTTAATTATTTATTAAAAAACAATCTTAATCACACAATAAAAGTAAGAAAACTGCACTTGGTGATTCTTCGTGTCCAGGCCGTAAGTTGACTTCGTCTTTTTCTCGTGAATTGTGGTTAAATCGTTGTGCACACACACACACAGCTACATCTTGCAATTTTGGGATGAAGCTGAAAATGATGAAAATCCTTTGCAATGGTAAGTTTCTTGGCTTAGAAGGACCAAAAGAGAAACAGAGGGAGAGATTTTATCGCTGGCAAAGGCAAAACTGATTCGCGAACAACGGAAAAGAAACTCAGTCAAAAGCCAAGCTGTACCAAACTAAACTGTTAAAAACTACGATATTAAAAACGGATATAAAAACGCAACTTTTCTTGACGACGTTATAAAACAGAATAATTATTCTTTATTTTGGGTTATTGGGTTTTTCTCATTTTTGACATTTCAGTATTTTGTAGGCATTGTTGTCACTCAGGCTGTGTTCAGCATGTTTGCAGTAGGTGTCTGGTCGGCTGCCTCCAGTACTTTACTTTGGAGACGTCGTAGTCTCCAACACTGATTGAATTTTTTTATGATCGGCAAATTACAGGTGAACCTGCGGAAGACAAGCCTATAGCAGCAGGCTTTGCAAGTTCGAATTATTCATCTACTGCAATGCCATCCAGGTGTAAAGCTTATATAATCTTTCGAATGTTTAACAGCGATCTTCGGCTGATGTATTCTGCAAACGACAACCAATATCGCCGACTCAAACAGAGCTTAACAACAGACATCTACCCTACCCGTGCCAGTACATCTCAGCAGGACAAATCCAACGATAGCCGTTTTTTAGGAGGCAATATATTCGAATTGGAAACTTGCTAGAATGAAGAAACTACTGGTGTCCATTCTCAAAAGATAGGGTCCTAACAAAACTGCGTCTAGATTCCTGACTTGTTGCCGGACTAGTTTCCCGAGATCTGTTTTGAGCAAGTTGTGGCCACGGTGGCTTAGTATACGCCCGGCTAGTGACCTGGTATTGAACCTCACTCGGTGCCTTTGGCATTGACCTGACATCAATACATTTAGTGCCTTGGGTGTAGCCTGTTTATCGATATAGATGGCGGTAGGTATCCCTTTGAGTTGTAGATTACATCGACATTAGCTCTGCTCCCTTTAGAACCACCAGATCTTATGTTTGAAAGACACTGCTTGTACCTTGTTGACGGTCCTTCAGGTTTGAATCCGAGGAAAATAATCCAGATTCCGAGTCTTTCCTTGTTTTGGAACCTACTTTGATATTTGGTTCATTTGCATGAAGTCATTTCATGACTTTTTGGATCGTATGAATGTTCGAAGCGGACCAAAAGGAGGAACTTATTCATAAGTGTCTAATTTTGCAAGTATCAGTACAGAAGCCGCAAAAACGGGCTTATCATCATCCCAGTCCTACTCTATGGCGCAGAAACATGGACGCTATCAAAGGCGGATGAAGATCTCCTTGGTCGTTTTGAACGCAAAATTCTTCGATTGATTTCCGGTCCCGTTTGCGTTGACGGGCTTTGGAGGAGGAGATTTAACAGCGAACTCTACGAGCTGTACAGCGACATCGACCTGGTCAGAAAAGTACGCATCAGTCGACTAAGATGGCTAGGACATGTAGAGCGAATGGACACCAACGCTCCGGCCCGAAGAGTCTTCGATTCAAACCCGGAGGGACAACGCAGTAGAGGAAGACCTCGCCTTAGGTGGCGCGCGCAAGTGGAAGGGGACCTCAACCAACTTGGAGTGCGCAACTGGAGGCAGTTAGCCAAAGATCGCGCTAACTGGAGAGGCGTATTGGTTGAGGCCCAGGTCCACCCCGGACTGTAGCGCCACCTAAGTAAGTAAGTAAGTAAGTCTAATTTTCAGGCAAAAATACACTCCTAGGATTGTTGGACACTCCAACGCTATCTCCCCTCGCATAGGCCGAAGTAAAGAAACAGACAAATTTTACAGCTGGCCAGTGAGATTGATCTGTGCAGAGAAGAAACAATTCACCTTCAGAAAGATGCGGCTATGGGACACATCGGGGGATCCAAAGAACTCCAAGCTACATAGCCTTCGGGATAGCAATTTCCCACAAGCCTTGGTGTAGTTTATATGCGGACTGTGACCCGTGATGACTCCCCCTAAGGTGTGCCCACTCATCACCACCCCCTCTGCTCGTCAATGACACTTGGGCACTTAAAGTCGCATTTCCATGTTCAACTGGTAAAGTGTCACTTATGTGACAGCTTTGCCAAACCTTGCGCAACCGCACTTTTCGCGCACATGCGTGCAAAGATATTATATTCTCCTTCAATCCCAAAACAGCTTGAGAATTATATTTGAAACCTCTAGCTACCAAATTAACCCACTTACCGGCGTGGAATTTCCTTGTTATTTGCATGTCACACTGTGACTTGTCAAATGGACTTTAATAGTACCCCAAGACAATGTTGACACCCTGCAGCACCAGATCACGCAGGTAATTGTGTCCGCGACACATTGGCTTGCCAAAATTTCGACAGCACATTTCAGGAGCTCGGCTGGACACTGGCAACAATTGGTTGCGCCTTGCACTATGTCCACCGCCCAAACACACTTGTGTGCGGCGTTGTCCAAGGTGTCAACCATAAAGTGCGTGTTCATGGACTCCAATTAAAATTCCCCAAAGCACCCAACGTACACATTTTGTGTCCACACACGGTTTTGCAACAGAATTTCGCGTGCGAATTACCCACAGATGTGTGGTGGCCGTGTGCGCAAGCGCATTATGATTTACAGCGTTTTTCTCGAGGTGACCTTTGCGCAATACACATCGGCGTATACAGTGTTGAAGTGCCGGGGTACTTTTCGTTGGCAGATTTATGAATCCATAGCGCGCATGTTGTGCGAGCTGCATGCAAAAAGCGAAAGCTCTGCAACTACGGATATGCCTATGTGAATGGCTGAGCGTGAGGCTGACCCAGAGGCGCTTATTCGATTGCGCCAATTGGAATGGAAATGAAATGCATGGCGCAGCGTTTAATTATTCATCGAATGTGTAAGCGGTCGGTTAGTCACTGCGAATATGATATCAGCTGGGGCTGGGTGTCGAAAACGTGGTGAGAAAGAGCTGGTATTATGGTGTGAATTGTCGGTCGCTCGGGGGGTTCTATCTCGTGAAATGACACTCGAGAGGTGGCATGGGCACGATTTCGATGGTCGCAATAGTGAGGAAGTAGATACTGAAGGGAGCACCTAATGAGCTGCATGGCAAGTGGATTGATGCCTATCTGCGGAAGTAAGTGAACCTCACAAGGAACAAGTCGAGCAAAACCTATAGTGAAGAGACGCTGGATCGTTGATTAGGCAGAGATGTTGATAAAGACCATTGCGTTGAAGTTATATAAGCACGCTTTGCACTGACGATCAACTTATTGAAGATGACGTTTCGAAGCGACTTTAAGAGTAGCTATCCAGCCTATACAGTTGTAAATATATTTCACCTTTAGCAGGCCGGAACAGTCACAAACTTCAACAACCAAATATGTGGAATCATCATCACCAGCCCAAGGACATTCGTTCTAGTGTCACACGATCTTGTTTTAAGGAACATTTCTCCCTTGAAAAAGAGGCGACGCGTTCGCTTATGTGAGTATGGCAACGACGTTCTTGGAAACTGACATCAAGTGCCACTTCCATACCACTGAGATGGACGCTCCACAGCTCAGGTTCCCCAGTTTTGTTTCTTCTCTGCGCTTGTGCCTCATTGGGCGCGCAGATTTAAGACTTTGCCGCTATAGGACATAATTTACTTTTAGGGCCATTTGCTCGCCACATGCGAAAGTCACGTCGCAGGCCATAAACTTGCCGTACAGCGCGCGCACGTTAATTCACATTTCTGACCGACTCTGCTCTGCATCTGCATCTGCACCAGCTCCGTGGCGTATTGTGACGCCTACGCTCGCACCCAATGGTCACATTAAAACTCATTCATTTCGGTCGTCTCTGATTTGGACTCTGGAGCCGGGGTGCACTATCGTCGTCGTGGTTTCTACATAATGCAACATGGCAGTGGGAGGGCATTAATGTTGCCTTGCATGATGTCCATCCAGGGCGCATGTGTGGGATGTGCTCCACGCTGCCGTGATAAGTGATGGTGTCAATTTTCGTCTGGAGAGAGTACGAAGACCAAATTTGGTTGCGGTGTGATAGATGGGTGCGTTTTCTAAGTCCCATTACAAGTCGCCGCGTCCATTGTTCTTGGGAAAAAAATTCTCAGAAATCTGTTCCCGAAAAGCGAACGCAAACACAATCGGCCCAAATGAGAACAAAAACAAAAAAAAAAACCGCACAAAAGTCCAGCCCGAAACGAAAGTTAATATGCACTGCCCGTGAAGCATGCGGTCACCATTAGCCGTGTTACATACCGTCCCGCGCAAGACAATCGTTGGGGCGGCGAAATTATGATCCCCATCGTGTCTTTCTGGCCGCGATGACACTTAAGCGCGGTCAAAAGGTGCACAGCTCGCCCGACTGATTTGCATACGATGCAGCGCAACGCTTGCAGACTTTCGGTGTCTGCGGTGAGTTATTGTCACCGTTTAAGGTGTACAAGATGCCGTTTCTTTTATTTATTTTGTTCTTTATCATGGCTCGCAAATGGCTTCGTTTTGTGGCCACACCACTGTGCAGCAAAAGCGGACGACCAAACAGCCACAGCCACACCGCACACATGCGCGGCGAGTGGGTTTCCGCAGCGCTGTTTCTCTCGGCGAGAAGTTATTGCGTTATTTGTGCAAAATTATTGCGACTCGTCGTCGTTTTGAGTTTTCTCGAATAAATTTCGATGTCTTCATTGCATCGGACAGCGCGGGCTTGATCTCGGCCAGTGGTATGGATTCCACGAAAAACCAACAAGAAACCCAATAAAGTTCGTCCGACTGACAGTTGTGGGCATCATCGTCGTCGTGTCGTCTCGTATTATGCAGTACAGCGGTGACAAACGTCACGGCGTGGATAATTTGCATTTCGACGAGAGTTAGTCATTCTGTTTGGTTTAGTAGCCACTGCCAGCAGGTGCCACATTAGTCAATTGTTCGATGTACCGCCGGTAGAGTGTCCGGAATGAGCCGTGAACTTTGCTATTTAAGAGTGCCTAATCTGATTAGGTCGAAGTGTTGGCTTCCCAACGCAGGCAGGTGTTGTGCCAGCGACGTAATGAGTTTTATCGTAAATCACACTTGCATGGTGCCAAGGAGATGTGCCGATGCCGAGGCCTCGGGCGGATTTGTTAGATTAACAGACTCAACTGGGATCCATCAGCACCAACATTCTACACCATTGAGCAATTATTACGGGAACAGAGAATGACATCACTTTCTGTGACGGGGTCGCAGAAAGTGATGTCATTTGTGGACGCGATGAAACAATCGTGTGTAACGTTATTGCGGATAAATGACCTCACCTTGTGTGTGAGCGAATACTGGTTAAAAATGTAACTAACTTCGGTCGCAGGAGTTTGACATATCTTGTGGTCCCTTAGACGGCTCGTGGATTCTCGGAATTTCTAGATGTCCATGAGTTGTCGGCTTCATTTATGAACTTCTTACCAAACTTTGTCAAAGTCAGTAGTTCGGACTATAGTTTCCGATGCATAACATTAGCTTTTTCCAGTGTCACTCAGCGACAGAAGACCAACTCAATCCGACGGCAAACTTACCAACATCATGCGGCAATTACTTGCGGACATGGTGACCAAGACATGAGCTGAGAATGCGGCTGCAAATGTCACCCCCACACAGAGCTGTCCCTTGGTGGCGTTTGATTGACCCCCGTGAGAATTACATACACCACCCACTGTTAATGTTGCAGCGACAATTTCAAACCCATTTGCTGTGCAGATTCTGGTCTTGAATTATGCCAACTTCTCCAAATATGGTCACACGTGAAAAGCCGCAATCTTCTCTAAACCAAACCGAACATCCATATAGCCAATTAACCGCGGTCCATGCATGTTCCTCGCCCAACATAAACCTGTGTGGAACTTTCAGAACTTCGTCTGATGTCGGACATGATCCCAACATGACTGGCTGATGTTTGTGGCTGCCACACTTCATTCCCTTCGGCAATAAAATAACCGATTTTTGCCTTCTTCGCCTCAATCGTGTTCCAATTCTGTCCCCCGAATAAAACTTCCCCCATACAGACAAAAATTATATTAATTAAATAAAAAGAACAAAATTGAGAGAAAAGAAAAATTATGTTCCCGATTGCGCAGCAGCATAATTATTGCCCCATTCACGAATTCCAGGTACGCATTTATTGCTGGACACGACTCTGGCCGAAGGGCACCTACGTATACGTATAGCGCACAAGGTTCTGGAGATCCGCGTGAGATGGACAAACATGCTATGCCGTCCAGTGCGGTGGACGACAAAATTTTGTTTATGGTAATTAGCCCCCCGAAAATCGGTAATTACCGAAGAAGCCTGAGACCAACTTGGACATATGGCCGACAACACGGCAACAACACGAAACTGGTCCGAATAAATTAGACATGCATTCAAATTAGCATTCCATTGCGCGCACTTGTGTGCGAACGATTTCCAGTCAAGCCGACAATGTTGTCCGTCCTCGGTGTGAACGCCGTACACAATCTGATCCCTGGCTCTGTTCGACAGGAGCCGCTTCACTAATGGAACGCATCTACGAGTTGTCACGATTCGCATTCGCCATTAAATAAGATTCGGAAGTGCCAATAGTGCCAACAAAGACGCACCCAGAGAGCACAGATGCAACGCTCCGGGCTGCTATACAGTTTGTTGCAAAAGGTGTGAATCGGGGTCATCTAATTAACACTAATGAGATGCGCATATTGGGCTTCGGCCGCCTGTTTGCAGATATTTGCCCGGCAAGCTGATAAGTAAAATTGCCACGGCCACACACCCGCCCCTTGCAGTGGCAGTGGCCTGTGAAGTGGACGTGCTGTCGGAGCGATTTTAATGATTTGCAAACAAGGAAAGAGACGGTCTAGGCTCGCACAATCACTCTGCTGATCGGGTGCTAAATATGTTGGGCAAACACTGCAGATGCAGACTGCCGCCCGGTCTCCAGCTACTGGTACATTCAATTAGAGAGACGAGCTGAACTCTCGCCATTGGCATGGCTGGTAATGGCATTCCCTGCTCAATATGGGAGTTGTTAAGCTTCTTTGCAGTTCACCTATACCCGAGAGCATTTAAAATGGTGGTGCACCAGTGCCACCTGTTCCGCGAAACGAAATTGAAATTTAGAGCATCGTTGTGATTGTGGTACCTATGCGTCTGTAAACCGCTTTCGTTTGATTACCGTTGGAGGCTGACGTTGAGTGCATTGGGGAGCGGCAGCACTCCGAAGGATGTTATCTTTCCAAATGACGCGACGTGGGCGCACTGTAATTGTGTCTGCAGTATGAATGGGGCTACGCCTTTAGAAATGTTCAAATCGAAAGCAGCACCTAAATGACAGGCGGCATGTAATCCGCGTGGAACGGGACAGACACCTCCGTCATCACATTGCCAGCGCACGCAATATCTCCTCAGCGTTGCCGCATAATTCTGATTGACTTGTTGTCATTGGGAAGTGTTTTAAGCGGATTACATTGACTGCTACTGTGTGCGGAGTTATAAGGCTTAGTGCGGGTGTTTGGAAATAGAATCACGCCGGAGTATATTGGGATGTGATTGTTGGAAGGGAATCCGATTGGAGTAGCGGAAAAATGATTGTTGCTTTGGTGCTGAAGCTTCAATTTTGGCAACTTTTTCAATTGGGGCCTGCACTGTATTGAGAAGTGGTTGAAGATGGTCTGGTCCAACTATGTATTCTGGTGAAAGGTGGTTCCCTCTTGGAACTGGAACTATTTGATCACAATTTTAAACGTTCCTTCTACTGCACCGTGCACCGTGGCCACCACGAAACTTAAACCGAGTCCCAGACAAACTTTTTTGCGCGACAGGTACAAGGATCGGTCGAAGAAAACCCATATCTTCCGGAGTTGAGACTGATCTATATTGGAGTGCAAAATGAGCTGAAACCTAAGGTCCGTAGGGAAAAAACAGAAGAGGCTCATGAAGCTTACCATATTTTGATTCTTTTCGTCAAATTATGAGGTGAACCGCCCGGTAACGGCGACCGTGCCTCAGGGGTCAAAAACAGGCCCAACGCCTTACGTGGCTCCGGGTTTGTGCACATAACGCGAAAGTCGTTCCAAGGCAGAAACGGACCCAACAATAAACGAAGATCCGAGGTCTGGGGATACAAACGGGCCCTTCGGTGAAGGCGGGACCGGGGTCTGGGAGACCAAGTGCCAAACATGGTTGCAGGGTCAGGCGAAGGCCGATTCGCCGGTGGAACTATAACAAGAAAAAATTAGAGGTAATCCCACTACAAGTGCGACACAACCACACAAGTGAGCTTGGAAAACCAGGGTAACTCGGTGTTAAGACAGCTGACTTGAGGCTAATCTCCCAGTGAGAAAATTGACCACCAAAACGGTCTGTAACCAAATACAAATCAACCGCAGCATACGGAATGATGTCTTATCGGTATATATCGATTCCGTAACTGGATCGTTACGATTCAAATATGACAAAAGAGCTTCTTCGTCTCCATATGACACTCGCAATCGGCTACAGTATTTTTCTCAGCCGAACGCGAGTGTGAATCTGGGGAAGGAACCTCGAAGGAAACGTTCGAGGGTTTTCGTTCAAAACGAACGATTTGCTTCACGTAACTCCGAAAACGAAAGACATTTTCGTTTCATGCGAAAGGAATACAGTGAATTTTTGGTTGTTTAATTAGTGGTTGTGACTACTTTTTATTTCACAAGAAATATGCGGCCGAATTGTTTATTAATAGCAAGTGATAGTGATGACGGCGATGTGGAACGTTTTTTTATGAACGAGCCATTTTCATTTAATATTTTACACAACTGTTCCCATTTTGTTGCGGCTGTATCTTAAGAATGTAATTAATTAAAATAAACAGTCTATCGGTAATTGTTAATTGTACTTAAATTATTATTCACCTTTTGTTACGACCAAAATATCAATAAACGAAATATTTTCATTGAAAGCGGTCAGCCGTCAAAACAACATTCGTATTTGATAAATAAGCTTCTTCAACTTATGAACTTTTTTGTCACACCGTTATTTAAGTCCTTGCAAACGAGAAGAAAAAAACGAAAGTAGTTATATGAAGCAAATTTTCGCGTGATTTCTTTCGTTTTTTTAAATCCGAAAGTGCTTTCCAATTCGTTTTTTACAGAATTCCACCCCTGATCATTGCGTTGCTATAATTTCAAGAAAATTGTGTTGCTGCGCGTTGTATACATCTATGGTGATGTGTTTGTCGGTCACATACTTAAGTCGCTTAAAAATAGATCCCAAAATAAAAGCCAATCTCTGAAAATTAAGCACTCGCTGTCCATATCTGAAAACTGTGCAGCCTGGGGGCAAGCAACCCAACATACTCCTCGTTGTTGAAAATTATGAACTACTGCCAACAGGAGTATATAGGCAGGCAGTTTTAAATAGTCTTACTTTGGCCTATGTCTCTGTTCTTTTTGCTGTTTTAATTACGGGACCTATAAAGTACTTTTGTACCAATAGCTGATACAGTGGAGATTCACCTATGTTTGTCAACTCTAGCAGCCTTCAGTTGCTGTTTTGGGTCATCATTCAGTCTGGGTCTTATACATTTCAATGGCTATGTGACTATGACAATCTTTGAGCTGTCTATAATGGAAGGATCCTATTGTCACTTGGGTGGAATCCATTCTTCGAAGTTGCGACTCTCATGCTACACCATGCCTACACAGAGGTAAACAATTTTCAATTTCAAAAACACAGTACATCTTCACATAAGCGCTTTCCATTGTCCCTTCCAAGGAAGCGCGCACTGGCGCTTAACCCTACCGATTTCAATTGGATTCACCAAAGAAAAAAAATCGGACAAGTCAAGTGCGCCCACTCCGATTCGGATTCCCACTGCTTACACTCTCTCGGCAATGAGTTCTGATTTTTTGCAGAACTACCACTTCGTCCATCAGCTGTCGTTCTCAAGTGCTCACTCGGACTGTGGCGCTGACCTGTTCTCCATCGCACAGTTTGACCCACTAAACGCGAGATCGTGGACTATAGAGAGTACAATAAATCAACACGCAGCATGTCCGTGTTGAACGGCAAATGCGATGAAATCACATGAGCCAAGTGCGCTTCAACGGGTGGCTCAAGTGACTGCCAAGGAGCCACCTCGATTGGATTCTCCGTAATCCACCGACCGAGCAACGAGTGAAGAGGTTTTTAATCGCCCTCCCCATGTGTGCGCTCGTCGTGAAAACGTTCGGTGATACCTACGATTATATGTCTACCTGAAAAGTGCAACACTATTTGATTTGATTTCTTAAGCGGACGGAAATGTATTTGCTTATGCACTTGCCATTAAATCACTTGGACGAAGGCGCATACACTTTGTCAAGTCATCGAGTGTGCGTGCGGCCGCATCAAAACACACACTCACCCCAAAACGCTGAAGGATTTCTCGCTATTTCGTATGTGCGCCGTCATCTACTGACTCCGAAGATTTCTATTTTCCATCGAGGAATTCGCTTTCGCGAGCAAATTGTTGAGCTGCTGCCAGCAATGTCGGTGCAAATGGGCGTTCTCGCTCTTTGATGTGAATCTATTCCACGAATTCGCCAGCCAATAATCGAGAAATAAATAGTTTTCCTCGGAACAGACCCAAGAATCCGCCTCTTTTCGGTACGAAAATAGCATTTGGGGAATTCTGTCCCGGTCGGCGCGATTTGCTTATGGCAGAATCCGATTGGATTCCTCCCCAGACGAGGTGGCTTCATCAACAGCAGCTTTCAATTAGAGCGACACAATCGAACGTTCCTTCTCTAATTAGTTACGACGCGGCGTATGTATGGCAGTTGCTTGGCTGGAAGGATCAGCATCTACGTCTGTTGGCTGATTAAAGGACAGCACGGTTTGGTGACACAAAAAATGCATTATGCTCGACACTACTTTGTTTGTGAGTGCATTGTGTTGACCGTTCCGGTGACAGTTGCGGCTTGAAAGTTGCACACTGAAGTGTGTTGGCCAAATCGGCGGAATGTCATGCCGCTACCAAGCTACCATTTCACGATGAACCCCCACCATCTGCGCGGGTACGTGTTGTCGAGAAATTCTAGGATTGCCTCTCCCGCTGCCAATGGACTGTTGTTCTTAGTGCATGGCTATAGATGCCTGTGGCTATAAAAGGACTTGTTGTGCATTTTTATCCTAAATGAGTTTCATGCTCCACATAACTGCAGTGACGGAATAACACAACAGCAAACAAGCAAGGGTGGGGGAGGGTCGAAGAGCTAATGAAATGCATGTGAAGAATGGAACTTCCGCAGGAGGTGGAAATGAGGACGAAGATAGAAAAAGAAGAAGAAAAAAGCGTTCAAGTCACAGGAAAGGAAGGGTTTTTCTGTTGATTCATTAAGGGGAATATAATTAAAATTTGTTCCCCATTCCGCGGTATGAATTTTAAGTGGGACTTGCCGGGCGACATGATAAATCTTTAGTTTAGTCGTTCAGTCTTTTATTTTCGCCTTTTATGTCGTCCTCGTTCTGCTGGAATTTACGACCTGAGATGAATTGTTTTCTATTTTTTTTTTATTTGCAGCAGAGTAACACAAATTAGGTACAGGAACAGTAAATGTCGGAAGGATACTAGAGATAGCTACCTACTTTGCACCAGAGAAGAAGAGTTTGCACACTCAACTGGATGTCAAGTGAACCGTATATTTTTAAATGTACATGAGGACATATTTTGAGTTCTACAACACATAGCTTGTGCGCATTGTTAGTTTTTAAAACAAAAACAATTCCAAGGATAGTTCCGTCTTCGAAGGTAGTACACCTACTCTTGTCAAACCTCACATGCAGATATTGACAATGGGGGACTGTTACGATATTAGTGTAAAAGCTCTTCTATGTACATATCTATATACGTACTCATTTATGTATTATATACCTACCTAATCATTCGATATAAATACCAATGAATTGTAGTAATAAAACTGAGTTATATTTCAATCGTCTAGTCGTGCGTTTCATTAGTTTACTGGGTACATAAGCACCAAACATAACAGGGACCTTGGCACCACTTTGTAAATAGCAGATACAAGACCATCAAGGGCATCGGGGCGCATTTATTTACAATCCGTATACAGCGAAATATATAATAATAATAAAACCTCCCGCAAACGAATACTTTAGAAAAGCTTAGCCTAGGGCAGGTTTTTAGAATTATTGCATCAACTATTTTTTAAGGTGTGTAGGTGAAGCCTTAAAAATACAGTCTTTTCTACTACTATCCACGGTTGTCACTTGCAAAAAGAGCTACCAAAATTGGAAAAAAAAAGTTCCCATAACCAGATAAAAATTACCAAATTTGTTACAAAATTACCAAAGTGGCAACCGTGCTACTATCCCTTTTGTAAACACTTGAATAACATCATTTGAGAGCGTTCACATTACCGTGCAGGAAGTTTTCATCTAAGCCGTTTCGATACGACGCATGAATTTCAGTTTAATGCTTAAGTAAGAGTCAAGCGCAATAATCGTGGAAGCACAATAGGCCTCGGGTCCGCCTGGCCCTCTTGTACCTAACACTTATCGAGACAGAAAGGCATTCAAATAAATAAAAATGTGCCTCTATAAGGTACCTATTTAAAGTTTTTTTTTTCACTGCACCACCTCTCGCGAACGTCTGACAAACATCCGAAAGTATAACTGTCATGAAAGAGCTTCTCAATTGGCCGTTTGGACTCGGCATAAAATTGTAGATCCCTTCCATTCGTCCTAAAACTAAAAAAAAAAACTCACAAAAGACGAATGGTTATGAGAAGCTAGGACTAGGGTCCTACGGACCTGTTGGGCCAACTTTTTATATTTTTATAAGGTACTTGTGATCGTCTGAAAGCTATCTAAATCAGATGGACCTGCACACATCGGCAAAAATATATTTGACAAAACTAAAAGTTAAATTTCATGAATTCTAGGAATAAGTGAAAACAATTAATACACAGTTTGCTAACTTAATTAATGGGTGAACATAATTATGGAATTTTTATTTTTAAATACATTAATTTAAATTAATAAAATGCAATTATTACTTTGGCGTAATTATTTTGACAAATAAGTTGTACTTTAAAGAAGTATATATAATTTGAAATTAAAAAGGGAACTAAATAAAATTATTTAATAAAAAAATATATCCGCTTTAGCCTCAAGAACTTTCTGTAATTGTCTGACGAATGGTTGTGAGAAGATAGGACTAGGGTCCTACGGACCTGTTGGGCCAACTATTTATTTTTTTTATAAGGTACTTGTGATCGTCTGAAAGCTATCCAAATCAGATGGACCTGCACACATCGGCAAAAATATATTTGACAAAACTAAAAGTTAAATTTCATGAATTCTAGGAATAAGTGAAAACAATTAATACACAGTTTGCTAACTTAATTAATGGGTGAACATAATTATGGAATTTTTATTTTTAAATACATTAATTTAAATTAATAAAATGAAATTATTACTTTGGCGTAATTATTTTGACAAATAAGTTGTACTTTAAAGAAGTATATATAATTTGAAATTAAAAAGGGAACTAAATAAAATAATTTAATAAAATAATATATCCGCTTTAGCCTCAAGAACTTTCTATAATTGTCTGACGAATGGTTGTGAGAAGATAGGACTAGGGTCCTACGGACCTGTTGGGCCAACTATTTATTTTTTTTATAAGGTACTTGTGATCGTCTGAAAGCTATCCAAATCAGATGGACCTGCACACATCGGCAAAAATATATTTGACAAAACTAAAAGTTAAATTTCATGAATTCTAGGAATAAGTGAAAACAATTAATACACAGTTTGCTAACTTAATTAATGGGTGAACATAATTATGGAATTTTTATTTTTAAATACATTAATTTAAATTAATAAAATGCAATTATTACTTTGGCGTAATTATTTTGACAAATAAGTTGTACTTTAAAGAAGTATATATAATTTGAAATTAAAAAGGGAACTAAATAAAATTATTTAATAAAAAAATATATCCGCTTTAGCCTCAAGAACTTTCTGTAATTGTCTGACGAATGGTTGTGAGAAGATAGGACTAGGGTCCTACGGACCTATTGGGCCAACTATTTATATTTTTATAAGGTACTTGTGATCGTCTGAAAGCTATCCAAATCAGATGGACCTGCACACATCGGCAAAAATATATTTGACAAAACTAAAAGTTAAATTTCATGAATTCTAGGAATAAGTGAAAACAGTTAATACACAGTTTGCTAACTTAATTAATGGGTGAACATAATTATGGAATTTTTATTTTTAAATACATCAATTTAAATTAATAAAATGAAATTATTACTTTGGCGTAATTATTTTGACAAATAAGTTGTACTTTAAAGAAGTATATATAATTTGAAATTAAAAAGGGAACTAAATAAAATAATTTAATAAAATAATATATCCGCTTTAGCCTCAAGAACTTTCTATAATTGTCTGACGAATGGTTGTGAGAAGATAGGACTAGGGTCCTACGGACCTGTTGGGCCAACTATTTATTTTTTTTATAAGGTACTTGTGATCGTCTGAAAGCTATCCAAATCAGATGGACCTGCACACATCGGCAAAAATATATTTGACAAAACTAAAAGTTAAATTTCATGAATTCTAGGAATAAGTGAAAACAATTAATACACAGTTTGCTAACTTAATTAATGGGTGAACATAATTATGGAATTTTTATTTTTAAATACATTAATTTAAATTAATAAAATGCAATTATTACTTTGGCGTAATTATTTTGACAAATAAGTTGTACTTTAAAGAAGTATATATAATTTGAAATTAAAAAGGGAACTAAATAAAATTATTTAATAAAAAAATATATCCGCTTTAGCCTCAAGAAATTTCTGTAATTGTATTCAAACCTGTTCGACGAGTTCTTGCAGTTTTTGTTACTGTAAAAACGATCCGTATCAGATGCAACCTCATACATATTCAACAAACACTAAACCTGAGTCTCCGGGTGGCCAGTTATGTGTCTCTAGTTCAACATCCCGTGGAAGTTACATTATCACTGGGCTCTTGTGACAGGGAGCGTTATCCCGCTGGAGAATAAATGACTGCTTGATTAGCCTATCGCGAGATGGAAATGCTTAAATATTTAAAAATTGTGATGGATCATCGCTCCCTAGATTGGCACCACATCTGCACAACCTTTGGACGGTATACAACCCTAAGACATTACAAACCCGCCACCATGTCTGAACGACTAGTGCGCACGAGATAATTTCGGCATCCGAATATACCTTCTTTATGGTGGGCCATAGCGCTCAAATGAACTCTCTCGTTCAAAAAACACGGTTTCATACCTTATGGGTTTATTTTTAAACTCTCGGATGAATTTTAGCCTGTTTATTTTGTTTTCGTACAGAATATGTATCCAAATCGAGTTTAGGAAGGCGCCTCTGAAATATTTTCATTTTAAGCTCGAGAATTTTAGGAGTTAATTAACTTAATTAATTTTTAAAAATCTTCACAAACTTTATATCTTCCATGCTTCTAGCTTCTTCGGATTAACTTTTTCGTTTTTTACCCTAGGAAGGTAAATTTTACACAGATATTATTCTTTTATGATCATTGATTTGGATACCAATTTACAGTTTGCTTCGACGAATTAAATTCTTCCCCAATTTTTTAGCAGAAAGACTGCAATCCTATTTTGTGACAAAAGATATACTCAATCTTTAATATTTAACTCGGTCGTTTTTAAATATTTTAGTCAAAATGGATCTGTACACAATAAATCGATCCTATTTAATTTAGATTCAAATGACAACAGCATTTTTTTGAGTGTTTGTCAAAATACTTTTGCCCGTCGAAAAATCGTACTTAAACTGCAAATATGCCTGTGCTGTCCAGCTATGGGTCTCAAATGGTCTCATTTACACACGCAATAACCGAATGAAAACTGTGGACAGTTATACCATTGCATTTAGGAACTATTCGCCTTGAGAAGCGACTAGCATTTCTGGAAAATACTTTTGCCGATGGGTGTACTATGCAACAATGTGGTTCTGTGACGTAACATGGGAGCAAGTACACATTCAAGAGATCAAAGGATTTTATTTTCTGCACAAACCTCTTCTTTCTGAAACTAGTTATCGTCACATTTATTCCAGTTTGATAACATTTCCTTACAAATTTCTGGCTCAACTCGTCGCTATTTCTATAAGTGGCGTTTTCATTATACGAATTAGCGCCACTCATACCTAAAACAAATAGGGACAGACGTGTTTGCCTTGCAAATGCGACATTGCAACGCCTAGGTTTGGATATTTTAATATGGCCTTTTGGTTTGGCATTCAATTCAAACACCATGCATATCCTGTGAAGCGTATCGACTGTGATTCGATGCGGAAGGAATAGCTACAGTCGATGAAAGGGATTTTTTTTTTCTGAACGGCATGAATAAAAGACAAAAATCTAACCAAACGGTATTTCGACATTTAATTAGTCTTCTGACAACTGGGAATACAAATAATCTCAATCAGTCTACCTAGCAGGTGAGGAGAGCTACGTACATATTTTAATCAATTTCCACCGCAGTTCTTTTTTTAACCCTGTGTTGGTAAAGTTCTGTAACAAACCCCATTCCGATAGACGGTTTTTTTTCCTTGCACCGCTAAACGAAACCATCTAATCCATGCAAGTACAGCTGCCTGCTGCAGTTCACAAAATGCAATTCTTTGCCGGCCCCAATCTTGTGCTCGGCTCGAAAATGTAATTTCCAATACTCCTGCTGTGTCAACTAGAAATAATTAACAGCGTCATTCCATCAGTGACTGTCTGACTAGTGTCCGGCGGATACCATGGGGACATTCTCAATATTTAACCGCATGCATCCTCGTGGCAGCCATCACTCGAATTGTTGGGATTTCATTTACAAGTAGTATATACCTGTCAATCGGTAAAAACGACACACAAAGGTCCTTTCAGTAAAAGAATTCAATCAATCCGTCAGCGCATGCTGGAAATGTGCATACCAATCATCATGATCATCCTGCTTGTCCCTTGAAGTGCGAAAGCACGAGTGGGACGCCAGGACAACAACTATACTGTACGACCGACGCGCGGAAGGAACAAATCATTCAACTTGTGTGAATGGCACAGGAGATTACTTTTCATCAGCATCCGGTGTTGATATGTACAGCTACAAGGGGGTGATGCTGCAGCAAAACAGAAAACAGTCCTATTTGACAGCTAAACAATGTTTCAAAATTTCGACCCAAGGACGAACGGAGCACTCTCTCTCTCTTCGGAATTTACACACACTCGGACTGTGCCGGCGCTCGTCATCGCCCTCGTCCTTTTCATCGTCACTAGGAATACACTTATACAATGTACAAGTCCAAGTTGTGGAATTTACAAAAGGCGAAAAGTTTTTAATTTTGTCCGATTCCCAATTTCAGATGTCAGAACGTGTGACAGGCGGATGGACAGACGAACAGTAAAATACTCGTATACTGCATCAGCTGCAGAGCGACGGAAGCCTGACTGTTACATGTTGTTGTTTGGGTGGCGATTTATTGTCTTGGAAATGTTTGTAAATTAAAATCCCATGTCCATGCTTTTTGAAGTGGTTGCTCCTGCACAGTGTGCGCCGTGTGGACTCCGAGAGAGTAATTAAAATGTGTCCCTATACCCGCACGTCGACTTGGCCACTGGAATGGTAGCTATGGCACTGCTCTCGGTAATTGACATTAATTATTCACCAATAAAAAAAAAGGATATCCTCTTTTGAGTGAGTTCCTCTGGTCCTTTTGTTGCCGCCAATGTTTGTCTATCAATTTTTGCATTCATCTCTGTCGTTTAGTAGGCGGAAGGGGGCGTTCTATCGACCGATGTAGGCAACAACAAAAAATGTACATCAGTTAGATGAGAATTAGTGGTTGAGTTAGAGGGCTCGACGCTCCAGTTGGAATTCGCTGTAAAGGGTGTTCCATATTGTTTGAGCCTTGAGCCCTCGATGTTTTGTTTAAACAGGATGGCAAGGCGGTTTTTTTTTTCCTTTTGTTCTGCCCGAGGGATGTGTGAGCGACATCTGTGCGCTTAATACAAATTTAATTAGAAATAGTTCTCTCTGTCGATCGCTAGATGATTTCATTCGATGAAGGTAGGCAAAAATGCTTTCACGTCATCATCGTAAAAAAGAAAACCTCGCGCTGCTGCATGATAAACAAGGGTTCATGTTTCGCGGACTTATTTTTTCGTCCCCTTCGTGTGTGATGCGATGACAAGTGAATATTATTGCCTTCTGTTGGAACATGCAATGGCCCTGGGGGATATTAGTTTTTCTGCAATGTATTTGGCCGCAGGCTGGAGAGTTGTTCCCCACATTTGTTCAATAGAATTTGCAAAGTGTACCTAGAGTTAGAACGTTATGTCCTGTGAGCACTCGGTGAGGTTAGAGGTTGCTGTGTCTCGATGAAGGGTGTTTTTTTTTGCAAACTAAATATGGGTTCTCAGTTCCGGCCTATTCCCACTTTGCAGATCATTTATCTAATAATGATTGCGTGCTGTTACCTGGGGCCAAACATTTTACGTTCAGTTTTCCAATTTTAATTCCAAATCGCATGTAGAAAATTGGAAATGAGTCGGTTTAAAAAATGAAAAAATTTAGGTGGTTTAACAGCGTCAACGGTGACCTAAAAAAGGTATTTCGTGGAAATACTACCAGTCCTTACCATTTACGATAAAGGTCCCTGCAGCCAGTGGGCTAAAATTCAATAGGGACAGAAAACGCAGCTTAATGGCTTGAAGGTCCCGTGAGTTGTGGCCGTTTTGGGGCCACACTTTAATGCGTTTTGGGAGACAGAGAATCGGTAAAGAATTTTCCTTGTTAAAGACGCAGATCCCTTGTGAAAATTCAACACATCTATCTGGAGGTACTTTACTTCACTCCCTATCGCTGGTGTTAACAAGTTTTGAAAAGCAAGTCAACAAATGTTGAAAAGCAAGTCAACATGTTTGACCTGTGCTATAAATTTATCTTCCGGTATAAGGACTGACTTTTGCCAAACTGATTACGGACTAAAAGTAGCTCATTAACTGATTCGGTTATGTTTTATGTAGCTCGTAACTTCACTGACATAGAATACCGATGAGCAGGCATTTTCGAAATTCCCTTCGAATATTGGAAATTACTTTTTTTTCACAGCATCAATTTGTTTGTTCAAATTGTTGGAATAATAATCATCAGCTCTTGCATTCTATCTGATTATTTCCGAGTCAGCTGTTTAAATTTTTTTTCTCTTTTTAATTGTGCTTGACTGCGATAAAAATAAAATGAATTGCATAAATCGAGTAATTTTGAAAAGTTCAAACGTATCAACTCCCTCCTCGTGCTCATCCGTCCCTACTTTCACTGCTCACAGCATCAGTCCCTCTCTCGACAAATATGTGTGTTATTAAAAATTGTTAATCCGTATTAAAATCCGATTCGAACTATCTCAAGCGGAAAGCAATAAAATCTGAATCGGAGAGTTTTTCTCGTTTTAATTTTTTTCTTTTTTAAATAAAATCGCTTCCCTATCAAATATTCATTTGCAGTCCACGCAAATCGCATGAATAGAAAAGCAAAATTTTAATAAATAATTCCGGTGGTGTGCGGTCGATGGCTGGGGCTGTGGGGTTATACTTTAGCCCGCAAAATGATTCGATAGAATATCGCTGCGAAACCAATGGACAAAAAGGCGGCGACGACAAAAAAAAAAAAATAAAAAAGACTCGGCTTTGAAAATTCTAATTTGACCTCATTTATCTATCTGCCAGAACCCGACGAGCACCAGAGTGCACATTATTGTTTTTTAAGTAACCTCACTCCAACGTCCGTGTTCGGCATTAAATTAAATTTATATCCTCATGCAATTCCGGAGGAGCAGACGACGAAAAAAAACGAACAAAAAACCTGAACTTAATAAAATTACCATAAATTTATCCATAAAATGTCCATAGTTGTGTATTTAATTAAAAATATTATCTCACCCCGAAGACGCCTGTAAGGGAGAGATATACGAATATACGAGTAGTGGGCCGACATCCAGCACCCACGCCACTGGGTCGTTATTTGCCACATTCGCTGCCGCGCCGCGTGCAATGAAATTGTCATCGAGCGCGCCCGCATATTAAAATTATCAGACCTCCCCCGAAGGAGCACCAATAATTGGCGGGAAAAATTATACTGTCGAAAGGACACGCAGTAAAAGGCGAGTAAAACAAAAAAAAATGTAAAAACAGCGAACGCAGGTTTTCATGTGTCAGCTTGTTGAATAATAATTAAGCACGATGGCAAGAATACTCGCATCTATATGGGAACTTCACAAGCATATACGTAATATGAAACAAAAATAAATAAATAAGTGAAACTGCGACAGGAAGTATCCCCGAAGGACACCGTCATTACAACCATGACCGCCATCAGTAGTAATGGCTTCCGCAGAGGTTCGCTATGCCCGGATGCGTGGAGCGGTCAACACCGATATGACATCGCGCCACACAATCGCGGAACCAACGAATGTCCTTCGAAATTAATTTAAAAAAAAAAACACCCAACATATACAACGGTCACACGCATATTTGTTCAGCAATAATGACAGATACGTTGGTTGTCACAAAGGATAACAGAGAGCATATCTGAACAGGCGTGAAATTCAGACACGGCAGGCTGCTCTCGAACGGATTCGCATTTTCGCAGAAGATGGCTTTTGGAGGGCTTGAAAACAAGCGATTTCTCGCAGGATAATTCACTGTCGAGAGCAAAGGGCGCTTGAAAATAAAAAACAATCGTTGTTTACTGCACTGAGGTAGTTAAAGGCACTTCAGTCGAGCTGTTAAATTTGTTTAATGGCTAAAAGAATAAATTAACTGCAAATATCGGGTAGTGCGGACTGGAGCAGTTTGCAAATATGGCTACGTAGAGCTGCGTATACATAGGTAAGAGGTTCGGTCATGTACCCCTTTGGCTACAAGGGGCAAGGGAGTTACCAACTCAGGTAAATTTGTGGACCAGCTGCTCAAGTGAAATAGTATTTTTTTCGAAAATATAAATCATGGACTAATTTTACCCATTTAAAAAAAAAACGTTTTAAAATTAAGAAACAAAAAAAAACCAAATAAAAAAAGGATTACCAAAAACGGGTTTCCCATCCGAAGTGTGATAGAGTTCTTTACTGGGCGAGTTGTGTGTATTTAGGAAAAACGAGACTAGTTTTAAATAATACAACATTTATTTCATTTTATGCATAATTTCTACAACGGTTTTACGTCGACTGCCAAAATCCAACTGGCTTCGCTGTGTGAATCCCGTTCAGCTTCACTCCGACTTACATGTAATAAAACCCACTCGATGCATTCCCTTTGCCGATTAGCGATTTCATGGCAGAAACTTGTTGTAAAGCTCGAGTTGAATAGCGTGATACAGTTTTTAAGCTAAGAGTGGAGACGATTACATCGTTGGGCATTGTCAGATCTGTGCTGTGTGTTATGAGCAGAGATAAGGGGATTTGGAGGGAATTCCCTTATCTATGGTTGTGAGTACAAAACTCGCGACCAAACAGAGTTCATAAAAAGCCTCCAGGTGACCGACAATTTTTTTGTTGAATTCCAAATCAAAATAATTTGAGAATCTCTAAATGCAATTGAGGTTACTTTTTGAAAAAAAAATCAGTTACTAGCCGAATGAGCCACATCTGGAAAATTTAGAGCAAATCTTTAAAAGTTTACCTGTGCTGAAAAATATCTGCGAGTATCACAGGAATAGGACAGAACAAGTGACTCCACAGAGATTGCTCAAAACGCTCAATAAATTGTGTACATTCCGAAGTATAGGCACAGGAAGGAAAACGACCCGACTCCAGTACCGTCTTTATCGTAAGGGCACACGGGGCCCGTGACCAGGGCCACATTCTCACGGGGCCCCCTGATATAATCACTTATACACTGACATTGCCGACGACGAGTTTAACAGAAAATGGGAAATGAAATCTGTATTTCCACATACCGTCTAAACATTTTTTTCATACTGTATTAAGAGTTACCGTCTACATTTCGAAATTAAAATGTCAATGGCAGTGGGTCAGTTTTGTTATTTTTGAACTAATACTTCTTTAAGCACGCTGGTGGAAAGCTGGCGAATGCTTCACAAAATCGTTACGGAAATTGCGAGCGGAAGTTGAGAGGGAGATATAAGTTAGTGAGATAAAAAGACAGAGAGTTATGTTTCGTTTCGAATATTACTGTAGAGGCAAGAGAGATAGATGCGCGCCCACATTTTCGTTCTCTCTTTCTACCAGCCAGTTACGTTTCATTATCTAAGACACATCCTACAGTGCAGCAGTGATACCAGATCGGAGGATTTATCACTTTTTGCGGAATTTTCTCACTAATAATAAGTTGATAAGATTTTTCAGACCTCATAGTACAAAAAGAAAGGGATTTTACTTTTTGGTCAAATTTTGTTTCCAATTGCTCATTTCATTAAGAATACAAAAATTATTCAATTCATGTTTAGAAAAAAGTCATTGAAAATATCTAAATGCTTTCATTTTTTTTTTTTTATTTCCCTAAACTGTTTCATAAAATGACATATGTGTCTGTGAATGAATCACGAGTATTTTTTTAAAATAATAAATTTATTTATTTTGTAAACATAAAAGGGATATTTTGAGTATAACCGTGGGATAACCTGCCTCTAAAGTCTGGTATCACTGCAGTGCAGGCATATTGTCTGTATCACACTGTAGGAGCAACAGAGTGAGGTGCGAGCACACAGTTTCTTTTCAATCTGTTATAGCCAGTTACGTTTCGTATATCTAAGACTCGCCTATTGCAAGGTTGCCACTTTGGCAATTTTTTACCAAATTTAGTAATTTTTTGAGCAGATGTACCAAGAATGCGAACTCGATATCACCTCATTTAAATGCTACCTTACTGCTTCTGAGTTAACGCATTGCATTATTTGCATATCTATGCTCCATCACCATCCATATAAAACTGTTTTATTCGATATTCAAAAAATCACAAAATGCACTCATTTTCTTTTGACAGATGGTGAACTTCGAAATAGTTTCTGTTCCTGTTTATAACTATATTGAGATATGGAAAGGTTAATTCATATACAGACATGAAACTCTAATTTGTTAAGGGTTTGTTATAAGAAAATAGGTAGATGATCTCAAATGTCTTCTAGCAGCTGGTAATTTTGTGCAAGATCAAATCAAATAATTTGAGGTTTTTTTGTAAGTGGCAACCGTGGCCTATTGCCTGTATCATATTGTAGGAGCAAGAGAGAGCAGTGCGCGCGCCCATTTTCTTGCTCTCTTCCGCTCATAGCTAGTAAATTATTGAAGAAAAATTGATATATTACAATGTATAAACTAAGCATGTATATATAGATGGAGCTAAAGAAGTTTTACATCAGTCGTGTGGTCTAAAGCACACTCGTTTTTTTTTTTTAAACATCGAAAATTTTTAAATTTATAGCAATACCTACCACAAAAGTACATAGAAAGTTAATCTACTTACCCATGTTGAAATTTTTACATGTTAACCTCCAGGAATTAGGTTTTCTTTGAATCTAAATATTTTACCGGGTTGGGGTCAAAATTATTTTTATATCTTATGTTTTCTTTACTACATATATTGTTTTTATTATTTTAATTTGTTTTCAATATTTAATCTATTTTTTATCGTTTCCTTTTAATTTTAATTTAATTTAATATTTAACTTTTAAATGCTAATTTTTCGTAAATTTAAAATTGTTTACTAATGTCTATTTTGTTCTTTATATTTGCTAGTTTTTAGTGTTAAGAAAAAGCAGTATTCAATTGTTTTAAATTTAAAAAGCAGAATTTTCTTAAACAGAACTAAAAAAAAAGCACCAACATAACTTTTGTGTTAGAAGACAGAATGTTATCAAAAGTATTTGAAAACCAAAAAAAAATTATTGATAGAAAATGTTTATCGTTTATTTTATAATTTGTAAACCCCTCAAGGGATCCAATAAAAATTCATGGAGTAAAAAGAAATTTATGTTGGACTCTCTTATTTCTCTAAAATTTTACAACTAAAAAGTCAGCCAGGAAAGGTATTTTTTCATTCATTTCATTTGTTTACTTTCCAATAGGGCCTAAGACGGACTTGCCCAACTACCGACTTAGGAATTGAACTTCATGTTTTGTAATACACAATACGATACGAGAAAAATCAAACTAGAGTGAGGGAGTTGATCGCGAAGTAGCAAGCTGCAGAAGGTAAGTCGATTTTTGGAAAGAAAGTGAACAGTGTTCTGGAACAGCGAAACTTAATCAGTGGACAAGAGCATTTCTTAAGCTTTCCAAAATTTAAAAAAACATTAGTGACCAATGAAACTATCACATCTAATTGCTTCTTAGAAACATTTGCCTGTTGCACTTAAAAAAAGAGGCCAAGGTCCCAGGGGTCCCAGGTTCGAATCGCGTTCTGAATTCTCTTAAGAACATCAGAGAAAATGCCGCGAAACGCTGAAGGGCTTTTCAATCCGCATCCAAACTTTCCGAGGACTTATTTACTTCAGGTTTTTTTTTCCACTGCGCCACCTTTGGCGAACGTCTGACAAACATCCGAGAGTACAACTGTCATGCTTCTCAATTACCCAATTGGACTCGGCATAAAATAGTAGATCCCTTCCATTCGTCCCAAAAATGAATAAAACTCACAAAAACGCAATCGGCTACGACCAAACTGAGGACTTCAACTTCGTATTTTGATAAGACCATCAACTGGATGCTGGGGAATAAGAACCTGATTTCAACTCGCTAAATTTGTCTTAAGCATTCGCTTTGTACCTCATCTGTACACAAGCTTGACCGATTTGACAGACTTAACAGAGGCTCAGCAAGAGGTAATGAATTCTCTCCATACTCCCTCTCCACCACAGTGGCTTGCGCTTCCGACTACCTGGCCTAAATCCAGACTTTGTACTAACGAGAAGAAGCATCGCTTCGATCTCATTCAAGTGGGTGTGATAGAGTACAACCTTAACACAGCTATGACTGTGTAACAAAAACAATGACTGTCCCCGAAGTGTCCCCAATCCCAACTGTTTACTCGAAGCTCCCACTGTGTCACTCATTGGCGCTTTATTTATTCATAAATCATAGCATGGCCTATATGCTGACAGTCAAGTCGTTGCCGTCATGTCATTGTGTGCAGTGTGCCTGTGTACACTGCAACATCATCGTTGTCTTCGTCGTCGTCGTGACCTGAAAAACCAGCTTCTGCTTATGTTTCTTTACCTTTGTCAATCACTGATGTGTAGCTGATGTAAGACGACTATATAATATGTCCTCACATCTGATCGAACCGAGCCGACCCAGCACAGCTACAGGGGCAGGAAACACATGCCCGTGCACACACATGCATGCCGAAGACGGCAAAGAAAATCTGAAGAAAAGTTTATCATTTCGTCGTATCTATAATGAGATCTCCCACGACAAGGATATCGCCATAAAGCCAGGGCCTAGTGACACAACTTTATGTACGCTGTCGCTTTAAATTCTTAAAGCAGTTAGCCTAAAAACACCTGCCGGAGAAGGCCTTTCCTTTGCCCATTGTAGGTAGGTATGTATAGACGAAAAAGCGAAGACTGCTTTCATATCGAGCGAGAGACTTCTAGGCGAGGAAATGTAAAAAAAGGCCTCAAGCCACCCATCCACCTCCACCATCACCGCCACCTGGTTGTATCTTTGAATCGTAATCTGTTGAGCCATCTCTATGCTCCAAGTAAGCAGCCCTCCATCCCCGTGCACCCCATCGTCATCATCACCAGCATCACTCGAATGCTCGTGCTCGCTCTTATCCTAGTTTTAATCTCGATTTTAATGTTCTCTAAAAGCATATTTGACATAATGGAAATGCCTTCACCTATATATACACTCGTGCAGCCGGGAAGGGTCTGGAAATGGCTCCTAAATTAATAGCTCCGGTTGTAGTGGCCTAGTGAGACGACGCTCTTTATATACGTATCCTGGCCGTAAGCGAAATATCCTTAAAAGCTTTGGCGCATAAATTTCGACGTTTTCTTTTCCTTTCCTTAGAACTGTTGTTGCTAGCATACCTATAGGTGAATTGGGTGGCACACACATATGGATCCTGTCGGGAGATAGGCATTGGATTCTATGAGGAGAACAATTTCAATTAAATTTGCATGAAATTCTATTCCATGCAATGGCCTGGGATGTTGAGGGAATTTTTGGCAATAGCACTCGCCAGCAAGTAACTTTGCGAGGAATTTATGGAAATCACCACACGTGATTTAGGTGAGTTAAGTGTTTTCTTAGCAAACAGCGCCCTGGGAAAATTTGCTCTTCTGTGTAGATATTTTGCTTGGTCTCGCCGTTAGTCTGAGGTGCATTATAGGAAGGAGTACTTAAGTACTTAACGAGGTCGATAGATAATGTAAACGGGTATCGCTGTTGCGAATGAGGCTCGTGGCGGAATGTGGAATTTAAAAGAACCGAAGGGTATGGCGAAATGTTTATCGCCCTGCTGTTGTTTGGACAAGTCTTATCTAAATGAGTTGGAAGTTTTGTGGCTTTGAAGGGAAACGGGAGTAAATAGACTCTCGTAAATATTTGAATGGGACTTCAATGGAAACGTGGGAAGAAAATGTGATGGTGATTTTCGCGTTACCCTCAAAAGAAGTACCGAACGTTGGATCAATGAACAACTTTTTTATTAGGGTTAAAGTTGTCAAAATTTATTTCGACTCTTAGGTCGAGAGCTGTATAAGGTAATGCAGGAGGTTGTCGTCAGCGAACAGTATTTAACAACAACAAAAACAACAGCAACACCACCACCACCACCACCAACAACAACAACAACAACAACCACAACAACAACAACAACAACAACAACAACAGCAACAACAATAACAACAACAACAACAACAACAACAACAATAAATAACAACAACAACAACAACAACAACAACAACAACACCAACAACAACAAAAACAACAACAACAACAGCAACAACAAAGTTATCACGATCAGGTATCCACCTGCAGTTATAAAAGTGCAAGCGAATCACATTCGCTTGCAGGTGCATGCCCGTTACCTGATACGACACACGCGCATCCGATTGGCACCATAGCAAGTATATTCCCACCGCCACACCACATCCGGGCGAATATAGGAATATGTATATGATCTGCATGGGAACTGCAGATCAGCAATTATATAGAATGAATATGTTTGTGAGTTAAGTATCGAGGAGACTATATTGTAATTTATGAGTTAGTTGAATTTGTACCGCGAATAAAGGAGGGTTGACCCCTAGTAATCTATTTCTTGATTGAGTTTGTTTTCATTACGGGACAAGTGGGAGGCTCCCAAGAAATTAATTTTTTTACACTTCATAAGGACGAATCCTTTAACTGGCGCCCGAGCAGGGACCTCCCACCTCTCGCAAAAAATTAATTATTAAGAAAGGAAATCACAAGTGAAAAAGTGAATCTTTGCCTTCGCGAATATAAAAAAGCGAACTTTCGCGAACAAGCCGAAAGAACAGTGCAAGTGAGAGGAAAAAATATTCAAATAAAATCACAAGTGAAAAAGTGAATCTTTGCCTTCGCGAATATAAAAAAGCGAACTTTCGCGAACAAGCCGAAAGAACAGTGCAAGTGAGAGGAAAAAATATTCAAATAAAATCACAAGTGAAAAAGTGAATCCTCGCCTTCGCGAATACAGAGAAGTGAACTCTTGTGAACAGCAAAAAGAACAGTACAAGTGACGAAAAATCGATCCTTACCTGGAACGAAAGAAATAGGACTCGACTATCGGAAAAATAGGACAAAGGCGTTCACACAAGGATTGGAATTACGGAAGCAGACGACCCCAGAAGACAACAGGAACTCAAGACAATGAATTGGTTGATATTAATTCTGTAAGAATACATTTATAAGAAATTCAATCTATATTTAAAACAAATCATATTAAAATTTGTATTAAAGGGGAAGCACCCCCAATTCGATATGTACACACGAAAAAACGCATAACTATATTGTTCTCACCTAGAATTACATACGTAACATATAATTTTCTCCTTTATCAATATATAAAAACAGTGCAAGTGCAAATTTCATAAATTGGGAGGAGAAGGGAATCAATATTCCTATTAAAAGAATTACATACCTACTATTCTAAAAGAAAAAAATAATAAAAGCGATCCTTCGGTACCACTTTTAGTAGACATGGAAGAGATTAGGAATTCGGTAACACAGTTGACGGGGGCGGTTAATTCCGTGTTAGAACAGTTGAGGGGTTTCGAGAACCGAATCACTCACATCGAACAGAGGGATTCCGTGCAGGCAATTCAACCCTTGTTAGCGCAGCTAAATTCCATGGAGAATAGAATTAAAAATATAGAAAGCGTAGGGTTGGGGGGACCAACGGCCCAACAAATAACTGAAGCCCCGGAACAATTACGAGGTCCAACCGACGAGATCGAGTTGAGGGATATTTCGAAGCTACCCGACTCTGTGAAGGAGCTTCAGGTTTTCGATGGGAACCCGGTACATTATGTATCCTGGGTGCACAGCATAGAAACAGTGCTAAAGGATTATTCAATTGTTCGGGGCAAGCCCATTTACAGGGCGATCCTCCAGCATGTAAGGCAAAAAATTAGGGGTAAAGCAGATTCCGCTCTAATATCATATAATGTATTCGACAGCGAGTGGACAGAGATCAAGAGGGTCCTGTCCCTGCATTATGCAGACAAGAGGGATCTTAGAACCCTCGAGCATCAGCTGAGCCAGCTGAAACAAGGTGGCTCCAGAGTCGACGACTTCTATGCCACTGTCAATCACCAATTTTCCCTTATAATAAATAAAATCCGATCGGAAACCTATTCCGCCGAGACAATTGATGCCTTGGTGGAAACCTATCGTAATAGAGCGTTGGACGTGTTTGTGCGTGGATTGAACGAGGACCTCTCGAGGCTCCTCATAATTCAGAAGCCGAAAACGCTCCCTGAGGCTTACTCTGTGTGCCTCGAGATGCAGAATCTTAACTTCAGGAACAGCTCTGTGCACGTACAGGCACCGAACGTCATAACCTCTCCCGTGCATTATAACTTTAGATCCGAAAGGGGTCCGCCTTTACCCTCGGGAAATCCAAACAGATCTACGAACAACAGGTACGGCCAGCGGTCATATTCGTCTTGGAATACAAGACCCCAAAACAGGCAATATTCACCGCCAAGACCGGGCCCGAAGCCTGCCATCAAAATGGAGGTGGATCGCTCGTTTCAGAGCAGAAAGGCGAACTATATGAACCGGCCCAATATCGCAATTAAGCGAGAAGCCAGTTCAGATAATTACCCTAGGAAACAACAGCGGCTTTACCATATGGTAACAGACGTTCCGGAATCTAACGAAGAACCCGGAACCTCTAACCCGGCGGTATCGCAGGAAGAGGAAAATTTTATGACCGATGCCTCATTTCCAGCGTACCATACGTAGAGTACGCCACACGAGACGGGAAAATATTAAACTTTCTCGTAGACACCGGTGCGAATAAAAACTTCATTAAATCAAATCTCGCACCAAAACCTTACCCTGTTCAAAACCCTTTTTACATTAACAGTCCAGCTGGGAAAATCCTAGTGAAATATAAAATCTGCGGTAAATTCTTCTCCTTCGTTGGCTGCAGTACTGTTTTAACCTTTTTTATTCTCCCAAACCTCGAGTCATTCGACGGAATAATCGGCGACGACACCCTAAAAGAACTAAAAGCCATTATTGACCGAGAGAAAAACGAACTAATAATTAAACCGGACATAAGAATCCCCCTTAAGAATAAATCTTCGGATGTCGTGAACAATCTCGTAATATTGAATAAAGACGTCTCAGAGTCCTCGAAAGGCAAACTCGAATCGCTTTGTAACAAGTTCAGTAATCTGTTCGGCCCAGTAGACAACGGAAGGGTAAAAACCAGCGTAAGAGCCGAAATAAAAACCACCACGGATGAACCGATCTATACGAAGAGTTATCCGTACCCTGCTTGCATGCGGGAGGAGGTTGAAAGGCAGGTGAACGAACTGCTGACGGAAAATATCATTCGACCGTCAAACAGCCCGTATAATTCACCTATATGGGTTGTGCCAAAGAAACCAAAGCCTAACGGGGAAAAGCAGTACAGGATGGTGATAGACTATAAACGTCTAAATTCTGTAACTATCCCCGACACTTACCCCATCCCGGACATAAACAATACCCTCGCAAGCCTTGGTGATGCGAGATTCTTCACCACTTTAGATCTAACATCGGGTTTCCATCAGATAGCCATGAGGGAAAAAGACATCCCTAAGACGGCCTTCTCTACGATGAATGGCAAATTCGAATACGTCAGATTGCCATTTGGGCTCAAGAATGCTCCGGCCATCTTCCAACGAATGATAGATGACGTCCTGAGAGAGCTGATTGGGAAGATTTGTTATGTGTATATCGATGACATTATCATCTATAGTAAAACAGAAAACGAACACCTAAGGGACATAGAGACGGTTTTTTCAAAAGTCAACGAAGCTGGACTAAAAATTAATCTAGAAAAAACTCATTTCCTGGATACGAGCGTAAATTTCCTAGGATACTTAGTAACCTCTGACGGCATTCTTCCTGATCCCGGTAAGGTAAAAGCGATCGAAGCAATTCTTCCTCCGAATACCCTAAAGGAACTGAAGAGTTTCCTAGGGTTAACATCATACTATAGGAGATTCATTAGAGATTATGCCAAAATTGCTAAACCACTGACGAATATGACTCGTGGGGAACATTCGCAGGTAAGAGCCAACCAATCTAAGAAAGTTCCCATATGCCTCGACGATTCAGGGCTCAAAGCTTTCGAAACGCTAAAGCAACTCCTCACTTCGGCGGAAGTGTTAGCTTTCCCTGACTTCGAAAAGCCTTTTAACTTGACGACGGACGCTTCCGACTATGCCATCGGCGCTGTATTGTCCCAGGGCGAACCTGGAAAGGACAAGCCAATCGCATTCATCTCCCGTTCTTTAAATAAAACGGAAGAAGGGTATGCGACAAACGAGAAAGAACTTCGTGCCATAGTTTGGGCACTCGACAATCTAAGGAACTATCTCTATGGAGCCAAAAAGATCAAAATATATACTGATCACCAACCATTGACCTTTACGCTCAGTAATAGAAATTACAATGCGAAGCTCAAGCGTTGGAAGTCAAGAATTGAGGAATACAACTACGAGTTGATTTACACACCTGGTAAATCAAACTTTGTGGCTGATGCCCTCTCACGGCTCCGAACACAGGTTAATCACCTTTCAGGTTCAAGTTCCTCCTCTTCTCGGACAGATACGGCAAGCATGGTCGCAGAAACAACTACGGACGACGCAAACAAAGGGCAATCACAAACACATACAGAAACTGCTGATGAGGGACGAAGTCTAAGAACAGACGAGGCGGAAACAGGAACGGCCGAAGAAGGACTATGCGAAAGATCATCCGACATCGAGGACTCCTGTACCATGCACAGCGCTGATCAGGACAGCTCCGACTTAATACCTCACGTGGAGGTGCCGATCAACGTCTTTAGGAACCAAATAATCTTTAAGATCGGCATCGACCTTTGTTCTCACGAGGAACCACACCCTGGCTATCACCGCCATTACATCTCCACGGGGAATTTAGACAAAAATAACCTCGCTAAATTTTTGGTAGAGAACCTCAACCCAAATGTTATCAATGGGGTAAAAATTCCCGAAGACTATCTTGGAATACTCCAAAATCTGTATTTAGAAAGCTTCGGAAAATACAAAATTAGGGTGACACAAAGGGTAGTCGAGGATGTAGCCAGCGAAGATCGCAAATTCTGTATCATCGAAAAAGAACACAGAAGAGCTCACCGCGCCCCCAGGGAGAACAAGGAACAAATCCTTGAACAGTTCTATTTTCCGAAAATGTTCGCCAGTATAAGAAGATTTGCGGCCTCTTGCGAGGTCTGTAACGCTAATAAGTATGACAGGCATCCCATAAACCCCGAACTACAACCCACACCCATTCCTAGGTATCCATGTGAAATAATTCATATGGATATAATGGAGATTCAAAACGAAAAATTCCTTACAGTCATAGATAAGTTCTCGAAATTTTCCAAATTTTTCCACATAAAGGACAGATCCGCCATTTATATAAGATCCAAGGTTATGAAAATCTTACATTATTTTACGGTTCCTCTGATCCTGGTCACGGACAATGAAAGGGGCTTCCTCAGCCCAATAGTCCTAAATCTGATTAGAAATCTAGGAATAAAAATATACCTAACTCCATCCCATCGAAGCGAGGTCAATGGCCAGATAGAGAGAGTCCACTCTACCGTTCTAGAAATATATCGATGCCTTAGAGCTGAGCACTCAGACTTTAGCGTCAAAGAACTTGTCTACGTGGCTGTTGATCGTTACAACAACACCGTACACTCCGTCATCAACAGGAAACCCACGGACATATTCTTCAACAGGTCGCAGAGGGTTAACTTTCAAAATCTTTTGAATATTCGATCGAAAATGAATAAAGACCTCAGAGGATTAATAAGCAGAAATATGGAAGCTAGGAACTCGAGGAGGAATCTAAAAAGAGTGGTCCCAAGGAAGTACTGCCAGGGTGATGTGGTTTACGTCGCGGTAAAAGGTATAAAGAGCAAAAACAAGCCCTTGTATAGGAAGGAAATTGTAGCAAAAAATAACCGAGTTACTGTAATGACGGTAAGCGGGAAGAAAATACACAAAGCTCACTTAAAAAACATTAATCCCACAGGTGGCAATTAATTTCCCCTTCTCTCTCTGTCCTTTCCTCTCCCTTCTCTTCACCAATATAAAAAAAAAAAAAAAGAAGGAGAATGTGCACGCAAATAATATAAGAAAATTTGTCAAGAATTACATGACAGAACAAGAAATTAACTAAAAACCATTAACTTAATAAAAGATGCTCGAGAAACAAGGGGCCGGTTCACTTAAACAATTATGTAACAGTAATTACGGTGGTTTTGATCCTCGTACCCTAGTAGGCTGTTTGATATTTTTAACCTTACAAGCCAAAGCGGACAAATACGAACCTTCCGATCCGGAGTGACTACCCCGAAAATTTAATGAAGAGCTATCTCATAATGAAAAAAAGAGAATCAAGAGAATAATGAAAAAAAAATTTGACAGAACAAGAAATTAACTAAAACCCTTTAACTTAATAAAAGATGCATAGGAGTTTAGCTCTCAAGAAACAAGGGGCCGGTTCACTTAAACAATTATGTAACAGTAATTACGGTGGTGTTGATCCTCGTACCCTAGTAGGCTGTTTGATATTTTTAACCTTACAAGCCAAAGCGGACAAATACGAACCTTCCGATCCGGAGTGACTACCCCGAAAATTTAATGAAGAGCTATCTCATAATGAAAAAAAAAGAGAATCAAGAGAATAATAAAAAAAAAAATGAAAAAAAAACGAATCCAAATGTTAACATAAAAATTAACAAAACACAAGAAATCAAGGCTACATAGTAATGCCATACGTACATACTTATTGTAATTTAGACCTTAAGATAAAATTGTGAACCTCATATTAAATAAACTTTGATTGTATTGCAGATTAGTAGTTCTTTTCACTCCCATGCAGACTCTACATATTTTTGCCTATGAATCCCCAATTGTGACGGTTAAGGAAGGGAACGCTTGGGTGACAAATGGAGTTTTTAAATTAATTCATGTTATCAACTTGACGAAGTATGACGCACTCATCCAGGATACTGAGCGACTGATGTTTGAACATGTTAAGGACAAAGAAATGCAACCTATCCTGGGTTATCATCTAGATCAAATCAAAGAACGTCTTAACGAGCTGCGGGACGCGCGAACGAGGAAAGCTAGGTCAATTAATTGGATAGGAACTGCCTGGAAGTGGGTAGGGGGATCTCCCGACGCAACTGACTGGGACAAACTTTTAGAAAAACAGGCAGACATTATAGGAAACAACAATCGACAATACTTGATTAACGAAAAACTGTTCGACACGACACGAGAGACAACACAAAAAATTAACAAGATAATTCGGAGTTACAATAACGCTATAGAGAAAGGGTTGACGGACCAACTTAGACATGACCTACTAAATAAGGTACTTATCTTGAAGGAGGGAGTAAATGAAATAGTTAGAGCTTGCCAATTGGCTAAGAACGGCATAGTCAATAGTAATCTTTTGGATTCAGCAGAGATCAATACCATCATAAATGAGCTAGAAACTTTACCTTACCAAAACGTCGTAGAAGCTATAGAATACGGCCGACCTTCAGTATACTGCAATGGGACATTGATGCTATATGTCCTGTCCATACCTAAAACAGACCCAAAGGTATACCACTTAATCACGGCTCGCGCAGCTATCAGGAACGGTAGACAAATTGACTTAGACTTCTCAAGACTTATCATTAGCCATGACAAGACGTACGGACTAAACGGGAAATGTCTTAATATAGGTAACACATCCGTGTGCGAGGAGGACATTCTCCGGGAGTTATCAGAGGACTCTTGTCTAACCAAAATCCTCAAAGGCGGCAATGCCCTTTGCGACTACAAAACGACGAACGAGGAAGTGGTCGAGCTGATTGGGGAAAACACAATTTTCCTGACAAACTTCAACGGGACGATTTTAAATAAAAATTCCTCTATTCCTTTAGTAGGTACCTACCTGATACAACTAGACAATGACACGGTCCACATAGGAGAGAAGACATACCACAGCCGAGCGATTTTCAACCCACAGGCACTTCCCCCGATCCTGGTCAACGTAACTAGCAACAGAGTCAAACCTAACCTGGAATACGTGCATGACCTTAGCACGAGGAATATTGAGCTCATCAATATCTTAAGTAGAAATCTTAACTCTTCTATTCTTACAGAGATTTTCATTTTCATAGCAGTCACTACGGTCATCTGCCTATTCTGGAGAAAGATCTATGGAAGGGTCAACATCCCGAAGCTCCGCCTATCCTTCCGTCGAGCAACAGTTCCGCGCCCGGTACCGCGACCTGCTCAAGAAGTCAACAACCCCAGGAGAATCCCAGGTTCATTCACCCGTTCGTCAGGTGATCTGCGGGACGCAGATATTTGAAGAGGCGGCAGTTATCACGATCAGGTATCCACCTGCAGTTATAAAAGTGCAAGCGAATCACATTCGCTTGCAGGTGCATGCCCGTTACCTGATACGACACACGCGCATCCGATTGGCACCATAGCAAGTATATTCCCACCGCCACACCACATCCGGGCGAATATAGGAATATGTATATGATCTGCATGGGAACTGCAGATCAGCAATTATATAGAATGAATATGTTTGTGAGTTAAGTATCGAGGAGACTATATTGTAATTTATGAGTTAGTTGAATTTGTACCGCGAATAAAGGAGGGTTGACCCCTAGTAATCTATTGCTTGATTGAGTTTGTTTTCATTACGGGACGAGTGGGAGGCTCCCAAGAAATTAATTTTTTTACATTTCGTAAGGACGAATCCTTTAACTACAACAACAATAAATAACAACAACAACAACAACAACAACAACAACAACAACAACACCAACAACAACAAAAACAACAACAACAACAGCAACAACAACGACGACAGCCAAAACAAGCTGAACTGATGGAATCACAGCTGTTTTGATTTTTTTAACTGATTACCTACCCTACAAAGTGGCGCGTTTAAGTGCTAAAGTAGTCAGTTTAGGGAGGGATTGTGATTGTGATTGCCTTCATATAGGTAATTAAACAAACCCCAAAACAATGAAAATGAAAGTTGAAGTTATGTTTAGAATCATAAAATAAAATATTAACACAAAAATGAACCGCGATCCAATATTCGTGATGGACAAAATTAGCCTATTGTCATAGATTAAAGTTGTCTCCATCCATTTTCAGAAATCAACACAATCAATACAAAAAAAAATGTTCGTCAAAAATAAAAAGCAAAAATATTGTGAACTTCGACATCCTAATCACCTACCGGTATGAAATATACTTTACGACCGATTCTCATGCCTACCAAATATACACAACAAATTTCATAAAAATCGATCCAGCCATTTCGGAGGAGTACGGTTACAAACACCGTGACACGAGATTTTCATATATGTGCAAGGTGGCCCGAAAGAAATCACCTTATTGGAAGAAGCTCTTATTTTTGCAAATGGCCGCCAATGTCAAATCTGTTTTGACATTTGTGGACTAGACAGATGTAAAATAGAAGTATGGAGCTATACACTCCACAAGAACGCGGAATAATCGTGTCTATTTTTTTGCGTAACAATTCGTCTGTAGTGTTGGCGCAGCACGAATTCCGTCTCCCCGATTCCACGGCTGTCCGACACCGACTGCACCGTTTGGCCACCAACCTTGAAGAGTATGGGACCACACGAGACGTTGCCAAGAGTGGCCGGCCCCGTAGCGCCCGTTGTGCCGAGAATATCGCCGCTGTTGACGAGGCCATTTTTTTTTTTTGAGAACGCCGCTGGTCAAACGACAACAGTGGACGGTGCGCGCTATAGGGCTATGTTAACCGAACTTTTTCTGCCGCAATTGGACGAATTAGAACTGGAGGACATGTGGTTCCAATAAGACGGAGCTACGGCACACACTGTGCCAGGCACAACCGATATTCTGAAGGCGGCGTTCCCGGGTCGCCTCGTCTCTCGTTTTGGCGATTTGCACGGGCCCGAAAAACCGACCGATTTAACCGTTCCAGACTTATTTTGTGGGTTTTTTTTTTAAGCCCCGTGTTTAAGTGAACAAACCCGATAAAATAGAAGCCCTCAAGGACAATATTCGACACGAGTGCGAGCATCTGTCGCCCGAAGTTCTCGCCGAAGCGCCGAAGTGATGAAAAATGACATAAAACGAGCCCGTATGGCAATCAATTGTGACGGCGCCCATTTGGCCGATATCATCTTCTGGACTTGACCAATAAGATTCTAAAGATTCAATCGAAGTTTTTTCATTTAGAAAAAAATGAGAGCCAAACAACATCGGATGTCGGCGCAGTGGCTTAGTGGTTAGTGTGTTGGACTACTAAGCGAGGGTTCGCAGGTTCGAATCCCGAGAAAGACCCAAATTCCAACTTAAGGTTTTTTTCACTGCGCCACCTCTCGCGAACGTCTGACAAACATCCGAGAGTATAACTGTCATGAAAGAGCTTCTCAATTGGCCGTTTGGACTCGGCATAAAATTGTAGATCCCTTCCATTCGTCCCAAAAAATAAAAAAACTCACACAAGACGAATGGTTGTGAGAAGCTAGGCTTGGGTCCATACGGACCTGTTGCGCCAATTATTTATTTATTTTTAAACAACATCGGATGACTTCATTTGGCCCACCTTGTATTAGATGATCTTTTCAAAATATTCATCTATAGTTGTTGATTGACGCAAAATGTTGATTATTGATCTGAATCTTAAACACCTAGAATATAAATGTTTTTTTTTTTCGAAACTGTTTCTAAAACTTTACACTTTTTCAAAAATTTCTAATAATAAATTCATTCAAATTCAAGTTGCTCGAGGTACGTGTTCCGTTTTTTGATTGTTTTAGAACGGCTTCTTTTTTGGAATAACCAAACGACCTTAAGGTTTGATACTTTCATCATTGACAAAAGAAAAATATTCCACATGATGAAAGTCCCCACTTCCGTTACCCATATTCCATTCCTCTTACACTGTTCAGTGACTTGACAAATTGGGAATGTCTCACCTAATTTACTACTCCACGCATTCGTTTTCTTTCGACACCCAGCAACGATTTCCACTAATCGGTTTTGTTTTGCCAAATAAGCACACAAATCCATTCGACGCACTGATTTCCGAAGCATTTTACTATACCTACCTTTTCACACCCTCCGCAGAAGGCAGCACATCATAAACATCAATTCAGCACACAAAACTTTTACGACCACTGACCTGCTGCCCGACCATACCTCAACAGCTTGCTCTGAGTCTGACCTTTTATGCTGTGACACGCCTACTCCTGTCAGCTCTGTGTCACATCAATTAAGGTGAACAAAAAACAAACACGGAACCTAATTTTGCAATGCTAATGAAAAGACTGGATTCTATACCGCTTTGGGTTGGCTGGGTCGAATCATTCTCGAAAATGCTTCGCTGGAGTTATGATTTCAAGGCACAAGTAGTAGGTACATACCTACGACGACCGAGACAGTTGACGGCTTGTGGGAGACCACACTCTATGGAAAGCAATCTCTGCAGAAAACTTGTACAAAATAATATTATTCTGCTGATTATTTTTTTGCGCTTCAAGGATTACAAGGACCCTACGCGAGTAATGTGTATCTTTATTCCTGGATGTGTGCAAACAAAATAGCAAAATTTCTCGAGATGAATTCTTTAGAAACGGATGAGACTTGAACGGCGAAGAGGAGAACAGTTCCGTCTCTGTGTACACTGTTCATAAGTGATTCCAAGTGAGAGAGTTTGAATGACATAAGTCGGATTTTTTGGGTTTCTGCAGTATTATACTGAAGGACGATATTATGTATCCGTTTTCGGGTCGGAATCTGGCTCTGTGCGGATATGGAATTCGGCGATGGATGTGAGCTTTTCTCTATGGCAAAGCAAATTGCTTTCGTAGGATAATTTATTCAGAACTTGGCATTGGGCTGACTCACCAACGAGACGAGAGATGAATCAAAGGATGTGTTTACCCCCGCGTATGTACATTTGTTGTGTTCGTTTTATTTGTTAAGAATATTTTCAACTTGATCCGTGGGAGTATTGCAAAGATTGGCGAAGTACAACTAGAAGTTCACTTCTCAACTTTTGAAAGGTTGAATATAGTTACATGGGATATCCAAGCGTTTGACCTTATTCGTGGTTGGATTTTGGAAAGAGCTGGGTTTGTCTTGTGCATAGAAGTGACATATTTTTGTCGGATTGTGGAATATTTTATAGTCATGGCATGTGGCTTGTCAGAGAGCTGAACTGAGCTTGCTCTCTTTGACCACATTGCAACAGGCATTAAAGTGGACGTTGAAGTTCTGAGTAATTACTCATCGAAAGGCGGTCTACTGTTGGGCGGATTCGAAGCCGTATACTCATTACTAAATACCACTCTGAAGAGAGTTTCTGGGCCATGAGAACGTACGGAAACCGCAATCATATTAAAAAAGAAAAAGACAGGTTGGACAATGCTCAGTAGAATACAATTTAAATAAAAATAAGATCTTATGTTTAAGAAAGCTGAAAAAATTGAAGAATCAGATCAGGACGAAGGGTAAGGGTTGAATGATAGTGGTTGGCTTTGCCACTTGACACAGCGATGGAAGAAACCAACGTCATACCACGGTATAGAAAACCAGATTTCTTCTTGATGATGGTGCAAAAGTGCCGTCCCGTAGTCAGAGTCCTCCTAGCCGTCCCTGAATACGGTCGAAATTGGCAAACCAGTTTATCTCTCCATCAGCCACTTTCTTACATCTAGAATGGTGAAGGCTGCCTTTGTTCGAGCTCGTTTAAAAACCTCTAGCGCCACCATTCATTCTTCAGAAATACACTCCTAAGTAGAGTCGATGAAACGGCAAACTCTCAGCCTATAAGCGATGAAATATCCACGTTCCAAGTTTGGCTTGAGTACATCTTTTAGAAAATGCTTTTACAACCTCTCAATTAGGCTTAAGGAATTCAAATACTGTAGACGCCTAAACTACTATTTGTCCATGGTTATCGTAAATGACTTAGCCAACTGCCCAAGAAAACCGCCTTTTCGAAATAGGCTTCAACTACCATCTATAACGACATATCGTTCTTATCCAAGGAAGGCTGGAAGACAATGATGTAGTAGGCTCTGGAGGTTTCTCTTCACTGCATGTGCACCTGCTAGCCCTTGGCCAAGGCCAGGAAAGCTTTTGTTTTGAAAATTACTTCTTCAAAGATCTCATTGATCATGGCAAAACCAGAAGACCCTAATCCTAGCATTCTTACTGAGAAATGCAAATAGTTTCCATATAGGCAGCAAGTTAACTGTCCGTAGTTACCTCTGATCACGTAGGTTTGATCAGCAGCGCTGAATAGCGACACGAGCTTAACGCCGATTGAAAGAAACGGGCTATATCATAGCTAAGGAAACAGTTCGAAGAATAGCCAGGGCATCAAACAAGCAGCTCTATATATATTTGACTCGTTCCTAAAATAAAATCACCTTTATAGCCAGTTAGCGTGCCGCACCCAATCCCTACTCAAAAATAAGGAGTTTCCGTTTAACAGGGTTCGAACTTCAATTGACCGATCGAGTCTGAGTGCTCAAAGTCTTGGAATTCTTCAGCCTTAGTGCATCCTGGTCAGCCTGGAGCGTGTTTTAGAAAACTTTTCCACATCGCGTTTTTAAGAGCTGTCTCTTAAACTGAAAATTACTCTAGCTTCAACTATAGGATTATGTGGGCTTAAGCTTGTGTCAAAGGATGAACATTTACTTTAAATGTTTAAAAAAAAGGTGCAGGGAATTAAATTCACGGACAAGAACCTAGAGTGGCAAATAGTTTCACTTTTCTCATGTGAAGCTATTTCCCACTGAAATTATTTCACCACAAATTTTGTGAAATTATTTCCCAAAATTTGAGAATTCAATTCTAACTGGAAAACCAAAGCCAAATATATATGGATACATTTATGTCGTTGAGTGTTAGGAGAAATAATTTCCCAAAAAAGCGGAATTATTTCCCCAACGGGGTGAAGTTATTTTCCTGCACCTAAAATAATCACCTCAAATGGGTCGAGTGATCCAATTTCAATGTACTCGCATTGGCTCAAACTCGATTACTTCCGTGGAGTCACTATTTTTCCTAAAGTAAGCAAGGCACAACTTAAAGCAGATAGCTAAACATCGAAATGATAGTACCAATTGAATGACAAGTCCACTAAAATAAGCCAAAACTGAACATTTCTAGCCAGGAATTCGTAAGTAAAGTTGCATCGTAAAGACGTCGGCATTATGCATATTCGTCGCTCATCACCCACAATCTTCGGTATTTTTTGTTTCCACAAAAACCCTACTTACCACACATCCTGCATCCTCATCACTTCGTTCTTGTTACTATACAAGAAAATCATGACGCATAATGAAATAGAGAAACATCCATTCAGGGATGTAAAAACTGAAAACCAACTATTCGGCGCTGTAAAAAAAAATAGTAACGTAAAGCGTACAATTTTCCAGTTGAAATTAAGGCTGCATATACAAAAATTAATATTATTTGTGGAGGACATACATTTATCCTTGCGCCATAAGAACTCTTTCGTCCTGGCACGAATCGTAAAACGAATCATATTAATGCATCATATCTTCAGAAGACGACAACTTGCAATGAACCCCACTCCATCTACTAGCCCTTTCCCATCAGTCGTGCTGAGAATTCGAAATGACTATGGTACAGTAGAGTCGCGATTCTGAGAACACTTATGATGCTTTTTAAAAAACGCCTGATTCATGTAAATTCGAATTTGAAAGAAGGGTAGTTTTAACGCCAGTTTTGAATACATATTCATTTCACACAGTAGAGGGTCCCAATGATGCCCAGGCATAAAGTATAAATTATCAGGAGGAAGAGTGAAATTTTTATGGAAGATTCTAACTGGTATTTTTGCAACATTTCATAAAAGGTATACGAGAACGTTATGTTTTAACGTACGTTGCCTACACACTGATTGGTATCTCTTAACTGTCTTCTATTCCCTCGCCCTTACTGTACCCAATTTGAACGAAGCAACAAAATGGAATAAATTTCAAATGCAAATGCCAAGAAAGAAGGGCGAAAAAAGGGCGACGCTACAAGACAGTGCAAAAAGGTAAAAAGGATATAAGCAAATAATATGATGTTCCTGTGTGATTGGAATTTGATCATGATAGTCTGTAGTATGAACAGCATTTCAGTCCTCGCCATCATCCCTTGCATAACCGGCGCACACAAGACACAACCCCTTTGCCAAAGTATGTAATTATGCAGCAGTAGAAAGAACAAATGTCAGGACATACAAAGTACCATTAATTCCATTTGTCAATTCAAACGTAATTGACAATGTACACGGTCGTATGTGACTGGGTAGGATTTCGTCTACAGTGTGTTATGGTTCGCATTTGCCCCAAGGATCACGTGCGTGTGGATGGGGGCGAGAGAAACTTTTCCCAAAGTTGAATTCACCCTAGGGAGCGGTAATTGTCCTTAAATTTGACTAAACAAAGATCGAGTCGCAAAGAAATGAGAGATGACAATTAATTTGGAGTTGCAAACTCCCATTGTGCGTGACGGAGAGTTGGTTTTGTTTTAAACTGCATAAGTGGTAGATGAATGGCGAAGATTTAACGAATAATTAAATTGATTGGTACATGTTGCAGACAAGTCGCAGAGGGAGTCCCTTTTATTTTTCGTTTGCTATGCATAGTTCCAGCTTCCGATTGTAATGCTAATTTGATAGTACATAATAACTATCCCAAGTGCATTTCGGAAGACTGTATCTACGCACTGCTACGTCAGTCGAACTTTAGATAGCATATGCTTCCACCAACGATAACAAAATGCGTAGCCCAACTGGGAGCGGCAGAGCTGTTGATAGTTGGACTGCCCGTCGATACCACTTACGATTGTTGATTGCCTTTTTTAAGACCTCGTTCTCCTGTTCTGCGCTCACGAACGTCAATTAAATCTTTCAATTGCAATTTAATTGTTTTTTAACAAGAACAAAAAAAAATAAAAATAAAAAACATAAAATTGGAATCGTCCGAGAAATTAAGGACGAAAGTCCAATTAGCATAAATCATTGAATTTCCCCTGCATTTCACTTTAATTCGTTTAAAGTTGGTTTCTCTGCACACAACACCGATGCAGTTCGCAAGCCTGCCAGGGTAGGCGGGTATATTTACCGGTGGAAATCGCGGGAATGCAAATAAAACAATTAATCGAATTGCATGCATTGTGGCACTCGACGCCAAGGTGCGGTGCCGCACACGGGGTAGAGCGAGCCAGCCAGCTATAATTGATCTGTCTGAACCGCGAACAAGTTGTGAGTGCGCGAGGCTCCTTGCCGGTATTGAGTGCGCCTGCAAGGGGCAACAATTAAATTCGCATTTCACTTGAAACTTTGCACGCTGTGTATAGGTACGTACGTACCCGTATCGTAGGTAGGTCGGGATGTAAAGGTGATGCCTTCTAATGGCGGTAGGGGAAAGCGGGCGATAATGCGACGTATCGGGATCAATCACGAACGCAATGCAAATGCACATGCGAGTGTATGTAGCTGCAGTCGGTGTGTACGCAAGCCATTGGAATAGTCGAGTCACGACATAGACTCCCACTTTGATGTCAGAACATTTGACGATATTTATGACGACGACGATGATGGTGTTGTAGGGCGAGTACTACCTTCAGGCAGGCAGAGGGAAGCTATTAGCTGACTTGTGCCCGTAAGTGAACAATTCCTATTGTGCAAGGTCAATGTCGTGGCGGTTGGCAGTCGGTGCGGAGTTGCGCTAGCTTCGTGCTGGTTTAATGTGTGAATTTTACTAGGAAATTATTTTAATCGATGAAAGTGTTCACCTGTACCGAGATGACGATGATAAATACCATATAACGAGGTCACGAAGGAAAAGTGCGTTAATGACATCTTTTACACCAACCTGATGCGAGGGCGTAGGTATGAATGTACGAACCTGGTTCAAAATGAATGGCAAACTGGCACGCGAGGAGCGTATTAAATGTTTTTCAAGTGATTTTCATGGAAATACAAACTTGTGGTGTGACATTTAGCATGAGATTTAACAAGGCATGAGACTGCAAGTGGGGGTTTCACCAATAATTAGCAAAAAGTGAGTAAGTTGAGCTTTAGTAAGGTAGGTGGCTATCTATACGTACGATATAAGTAGCTTTGTCTACTTGGGAGGCAGTGATCTAGGTTGAGGTTACATTTGTGGGTCATTTTTTCGAGTGAAAGAGCACACCTCATGCGCTTTTGAAAAAAGGTTGTAGTATACTCAGATCGGTCCCATCGCAAATTTTTTTTTCTTGTCCACGGCTGAATTAACCCTCGGAAACACTGTCAGAACTTTTTCTTTGTATTTCTGAATCGCTGTAAAGGGATGACACTAGCGTAACGGGTACAGTAGTTGACACCTCTCTGTTTAGTGAATTCCTCTCTTCCAGTTACTTCTTTCGAGAAAGAAATTCGTTACACTTTCCTGCCTTTCATATTAAGGACTCTCTGCAGTCGATTGTTGTAAATAAAATTGTTAACACATATCGGATCATTTTTAAGTGTAAAATTTTGTGAATTTTAATGAGGACTTCTAATTTTGTTAGTAGGTATATATTTTTGTTTTTAAATTCTCAAAATATATATAAAATCTTGAGGTATTTCAAATGGCGATATATAAAATAATATTGATTTAAGTTTAAATATTAAAATTATATTAAATAAGAGGGGTGCCAATAACTGTCTCAAAGAATATCTACAGATTAAATTATTGGCAAAGGTCAACGTGTGCCAATAACTTGGACAACAGTTCTTGACACCGTCAAAATAGCTGCACTTTTAACCGTGCCTTCAACTGTATACGAAGTTTATTTATTTCAGATTTTTTAAAATGTCTGCAACATTTTTCTTAAATAAAGTTTTAAATTGAAATAAATTCGTTTCAGCTATGTTACTCAAAAGATTTAAATTTTCTTGTTAAACATGGGGTTTCATGTTTCATTAACTCATAAAAGCTAATTTTAATAGAAAGAAAATTCCTTAAGCAATATATAAATGTATAACATTAATAAAATCGCGTTTAAAATGCGCTTTTTTAAAGTCGAAATGTCCTTATGCGGGGCTGGCAACTACTGTATCCTTTAGGCCACTTCTCGGTAGGACCAACCATCTTTACATCACCCTTAAGATGTATAAGACAGAAGTAAAATTAGCCCCATGGTTAGTAAAACATCCCTTTGATAAACCAGCAGCATTTTTTCCCAGTCTTCGACATATTTCTAAGGTTACACCAGTTGCGTTAGTGGTCTAATATTTTTAAAGCACTATTTAACTACATTTTTCCTAGCTGTTGTTTGAGGTTTCGGCAGTTCAACCACAGTTGTTTTTTTTTTTTAATCACTACAAATTACTGATTGCAACTAAGAATGCAAGCTCTAGTTAGAAACTCACTAAATAAGTTCTAGCGCCGCAACTATCTGCGAAGCGAACTCGGGAAGACGACCTTCCCGGTCAGACGCTAAAACTGATAAGAACTCAATTTGCCTGCTATATCCACAAAGCTGAGTTTCGCAGCCTGTACTCTATACTACCTAATAGCTAATAGAGCAGGATGATCGACCTCGCTGTTTAACATTGTAGGTACCTCGACACAATGTCGGATGGTGGTTCACTGGACAAAATCATTACGCAGAAAAATCACTTATTTAAAATCAACCGACTTTCTGACTTCCGACTGTTAATATAGCTCTTACAGAGTTGATTGATTGTAAATAACTTAGTCAACTTGTTTATGGAAAATTGGTTGAAAATAACCGATTTATTAATTTCCCCACCGATATTTTGCTCGGTTAAAGTAAAAAGTAGTTTACTTTTCTCAGTAGAATTTAACAAACTTACTCTGTTGAAATAAGCCAACCTTCTTGGTTGCATTTAACCAACTAAAAGGGCTTAAATTAACCAACATACTGAGTTGAATTTAACATTATCACTTGGTTGATATTAGCTTAGCTTCTTTATTGAATTTAACAACCTCTATTGATTAAAATTACCTACACTGAGGAAAAAAAAGCACTTTGAAATCAAAAGTTCGCATATTTAAATTTAAAGTGTGCAAATCTAGAGTTTTTTATGTAAAATATTTGCGAAAGTTAAAAGGAAAAGATTTCATTTTTAAACTTTTACATTTAAAAGTAAAAGAAAATACTTTTAATTTGTATTTAAACAGAATAATAATAACATTTAAATAGGCCTACACTGTGGTGATACCAGACTTTAGAGGCAGGTTATCCCACGGTAATACCCAAAAAATCCCTTTTCTGCCTCGACAAAATTAAAAAAAAAAACCCACATTTATCTCACGAAAGTTAAGAAAACATTTCTATTATTAAATTCTGTCTTTTTTATTATTAACAAATACAAGTTACATTACTATACATTAACTACGCAAGCTAACAAAAATATATACATGTCAATCGTTTGTGTATAATGCAGAAAAAGAAATGTAGGTACATTTTACACATTTTTAAAACGTCACAAAAAGGAACATAAAATTGCATTCGGCATTGAAATAAAAATAATATTCAAAATAAAATAAATATCTTATGAATTATTTGAAACTTTATCTTGGTTTCAAGACTCCTTATTCTTGATTTTTCATACAAAAATGACATAGAAAATTGATTTGAGAATGAGGTATTATTTTAAAAAATTCTCGTGATTCATTCACAGATATGTGATTTTATGAAACAGTTTAGGGAAATAAAAAAAAGAAAATTAATGCATTAAGATATTTTGAATGACTTTTTTCTAAACATGAAAACCTTTAATTTGATCGTAGGTTGAATAATTTTTTTATTCTTAATGAAGTGAGCAATTAGGCACAAAATTTGACAAAAAAGTAAAATCCCTTTTAGCTTATTATTATTGAGAAAACCCCGCAAAAAGGGATAAATCCCCGATCTGGTATCACTGCTGCACTGTATGCTGGCTGAAAGAAAGAGAGAACGAAAATGTGTGCTCGCATCTCTCTCTCTTGCCTCTACAGTAATGTACGAAACGAAACGTAACGCTCTCTCTTTCTATCTTCACTAACTTATATCTCCCTTTATTTGTTTAATAACTTGATTTTTTGCTATACTATTTTAATAAATGTTTTTTTTTTCTTGTTTTTTTTTTGCCGCACTTAGGTAGTTTAAATTGCTTTGCCACTTATTTTCACACTGCCACTAGCCACTACAAAGGTTCAACAGTTAATCACTCAATTACGATTCATCCCGAGCAATAGCAAGCGGAGTCGTTCATAATTCGCGATAGTTTGTGTAGGTACAACTCGATAAGAAACTAAAGTATGTGTTTGTAGAAATTTACCACGTTGACTGTTAAAATTAACAGATACAACATTTCTACATATAAAAAATATCAGATAGGTAGGTACATATTTCCATGAAAATCTTTTATAGAAATTTGTTACGGAAAAACGGATTTTGAATGTAAAATATATCGAGGACAATTCTCTATTTATGAACAAAATCTTCAAAATCTTTTCAGACGTGAGAACATTTTGGATGGGTTACATTTTTACAAGTGAAACTGTTAAAAAACAGACGGTCGTTGGTTATATTCAAGCAACATTAATTGGTTGTTTCTAACATTACATTACTTTGGTCAATGTAACATATGTAGAACAGTAATTAATAACCAATGAGTGTGTTAAAACCCCAAATTTAGTAGGTTTTTCATAACCAAGATACTTGTTTGAATTTAACCAAACAGGAAACCGAAAATAAACATTAATATAGCAACTTAATTGGGTACAACAATTAAGAATGTTATTTTTAACAAAATGTATTTAACATTTTTAACACGGTGGTTTTTAACAAAAATTTCTTTTCGACAGAGACTTAGTTAGGGTTAAAATTATTACCCATTTTTTTTAACAGAGCAAAAATTGCACTCGGTTATGGTAAATTTCTCAGTGTGCACCTGAATGAGCTTGCCTTATCTTTTTTCGAAGACCAAGATCGAGAAGACGGATCAATTTTGATGGTTTTTTTTTTGTTTTAAGACCGGCTATGCCAAATATCAAAATTTTTATTTAAAAATTTTTGGCAATAATTTAAGAAACTAGTTATGGAGAGCATAAGTTATTCTTACTCCATTCTTGAAAACTTAAAAACGACCCCGCATGCTATCAAAAATAAAGCAAGAACTTTTAGATTACAATTTTTTAAAAAAAATCTCAAAATTCTTCGCTTATAACCTTTTTTTTCTGAGTGTTTGCAGTTATGCATTTTGTGGAAGACGTGTCTTCAGCGAGAAGGTCTATGATAATCCCAGAATAACTTGAATAATGCAATCTTGACCTACCAGTGGAAGGAGGAGGCTTTCAAGAATGAGTATCTTTCTTAATAGCAAAACGGTGGTCAAAACATCAATAAATTGCAGTTAGCCGTAGACGTAGTCAAGACCAAAGTAAAGACCAAATCCCCAATGTTTGAGGAATAGTAAAAGCTTGACTCAAGAGGTCTACCAATAAAACCATTGTCTTCTACAGATACCTAAGAGCGGAACATTGGAGAAGAATTCAGTGGAATCCAAGACCTAAAGCTGTGATCCACCGGACTATCTGTGGGCCGTAGTCATTTGTAAGTTCTTGCCCGTTTCCAATGGACAAATTCCCATAACTTCAAAGACCGATATTGTTTCATTATTGCACCGAATGGCAACCAGCGACAAGACCATTGCTAAAAGCCACCAATCCAATCATTCTCAGCCTGATTCAGATATCCACTGTACCAAAGACAAATCTCCGCACTTGACTCCTATAACACTTGGTTCAGTTGGTTCGCTCGGTTCATCTGCGCTGTCAGTTGCGTGCTTCGAAGTCCAAAGAACCACCGGCGCGCACGTTCGTGTAACTTTCTATTCCGACAAACGCACGGCATAACATTTTGACAGCTACATTAGACGTTTACATTGTGCTATCGATGTACCCAGCCAGACTTCTCATCTTCATCTTCTTTGTCTTCGTCTTATACGTTCTGTATATGTGCTCACGCCAGAGCATATGATTTGGAGCACTTAAGTGCTATGTACCCACTTTACTGCCCAATTTGCTCAGCTTATCTGTGCAGCATCGCCGTCATCTCTGCGCAGACCGCTAGACCGCAGTTAATGGATCACTATACAGTGCACACGCAGCTCTGCAGCTCGGCAGAGAAGATACCCACGAAATATAATGGACAACATGACCATTCCGTTCCAATTCGATCATTATCACTGGGGCACTCACCGAGCCCATTCTGGCATTCTAATCCCACTTGATGGGCTTGTAAAAGTGTCAATTCGAGGCTGCTACACCGCCTGAGCGTGTCCAAATTTCCACGGCTTCGACAAACAAAAGAACCGAAAGTCACGCAGCAGTCTTAAGGCCTGATGCGGAACATCTGTCTGACAGTGGATAATGGTGCCTAATTGCACTCAGGCAACCAACCCTTTGACAAAAGAGTCGGGAATGGAAACCGAAATGAAAACAATGACCGGGAGATTTTCGGTTTCCGGTTTTCGGATGGGAATTGTCGCTGAAAAAACACAAAACCACCATCGACTGGGAAAGCCACTTAGTTCGAGACCCACTTGGACTTGGACTTGTCTTTCGATTTTCGGCCAACAACAATCGGCTGTGACAAAGGCTAACAGCCATCGCCGATAACTTAATTATTTAGTTGCGTGCGACAAGGATGTTGATTAAACACTGAGCACTTAGTCAAGTGCGTGCAGATTCGCATTCGAAGTGGCATCGTCGTCGGTCGGTACGTATCGGCTGGCATCCTCCAGTGCAACACACCACAGCAACGCTTGCTTTCGTTTTCGATTACAGTATGACGGCGGCGGTATGGAGTCGATTCGGTGAAGCCTCCGCAACTCTGAAAGATTGCATGAATAAAACATTTTTCGCCTTTCGGCAGGCAGGCGGAAACGACGACGACGACGACTGCTGGCTGACTGGCTGGTGGAAGTGGATGGGTGTTATGGTAGCGCCCCCGCGAATCCATTTGAATCGCGAGCACGACTCCGACTCCGACTCCGCAACAGTGGCGGCGGCTTTTTTTCGGTGTCAATTTGCATTCGCGAGCAAACAAAGTAGTAGTGAAATTGGCCATCGGAGGGGATGATGCGAATGGGGGGTTTGATGCGTGCCAAAGGCGATAAGGTGGCAAAGGCAAAGGCAACGGCAGCGCGAATGCAAAAAGGTTTAAGATCTCCGCCCGAGATAAGAGATTGTGCGACAGTTGGTGGTTGGGCTGATTGCCGATGATTTATTACCGTCTGAGCGGTTGTTTGTTTCGGTTTCTGTTATGTGTCGTCCTGTGTGCTTTGTGTGGCGTGTCTCATTTGATTGTCGCCCCGCGCAGTTTGATGGGAAAAACGCCGGAAATACAGCAATAACTGTGGCGTCGTGTCGTTAAAACACTATAAGCAACGTGAGTAATGATTCGTGCGGCAAACAACAACTTGACGGCGACACAGGAGAAAGTTGGCAAAGCATTTCTTTGCCAAGAGTATTTGCGTGGTGAGTGGTGTAGGTCAGTTCGGTTTATATGATTTTGTCGTTAAGCTATATCTAGACAGTAGAGGTGAGTCCATTGTTACCAATTAGATGTACCGAGGTGTGGCTGAAGGACAAACGGGATCAAGCTGGCGACAATAGAATTCATGTAACTCACACTCGAGCGGAGGACCAACCACAACTCTTTGTGTATCTTGTCAAGAAGTTGCTATCCCATTGCCTTTTTAGAGCCTAAGAAATCGACTGCTGAGTGTTCTTCTTTACTTGCATTCCGTTTTTAGACTTTAAAGCGGACCCGATGACCAAAATGCGTCAGAGATGTTCAGTGGGACGTTGTTTCTGATTCGTCACAGTTACGTAGCCTTCTTGTTGACAGTACTTCGTTCTGTCCACCTTCAGCGACTTTTGAAAATTCTACCCTAGTGTAGTATAGCCAGTTTTGCATCATTATCTGAAGTCCGAAGTATTACGTCAAAGAAGTCACATGACAGGGCGCCATCTTGAATGAAATCTTTTTTGGCCTCAGTACAAAGCTTTCGGTGAAATTTTTCCCGACCTCGATGCGAGTGTTCTCCTCAGTCAATTTGTACAACCTAAGGCATCACGAGAGTGTCAAAAATACCCCCGTTAGGCATGATGTGAATATGGCTTGTGACTAACACACAGATGCAGACGAAAAGATACCCGACAAGGTGGTCTGATTCGAATATCTCTCGGAATCATTACAACACACAGACGCTGGAGATTGATCTGAAATTTTCGGTTTTTCCCAAGATCTGCAAAAGTATTTTGTCACATTTAGATTTAGCGATCCCAAGGCTGAACGATAGGCCCAATCAGTTCGTTGACAGACGGTTTTAGACTCCGACAGAGCTCGGCAGGCAGACACATAACCTTCTATGCGATTAAAAAGCCGACACACTGCCGCCGCTTAAAAAAGCTTCAGCTTACAGTCTCCTTTACAATAAATCTAATCGGTTGAACAATTAAATAGAGAACCGCCTTTCCGACAAATTCTTGGAGATGGTTTGATGTAGGTATCCTTTACACCAAATCGAATCGCCTCTTTTCAATAAATTGGCCAGCCGTCTGCTCACAGATATGGCAATTGTCACATCATTAGTAGTGAAAGTCTTGAGTTTCATCGTCGATGGTCGAAATTGAATAGTTCGTTCTGTTTGACAGGGCAATTTTGTCGTCTTCGCCTTTAAACAGTCTGCAGAAGAGTTTTTTTTTTCATATCCAAGGTGTTAGCATGCTATTGCAGGTCTGTTTCCAGTTCCAGTTGCCTTGACGACTGACAAGTTCTTTTGACCTTTTCGTAAAACTTTGTCACATTACTGCTGGAGTAGCATCTCTCTATATGATCGATAACATGCTTTCTGCCTCCCGAGAGGTTCCTAGACCGTATTAGGTGCGTAGGCGAGTTTTTTTTGTTACAGGGTTTGCCGACAGTCTTCGTCAAACTGAGAGTTTTGGGAGTTGCTACGTTTTTGGCAGCTTCATGTCATCGATGCCATTGATCCTCCCACGTAATGCTATAGCTGGTTAGGCCTTTTAGTAGGTTTTGATTTATACGCGGTGGACAAAGCTTCTAGCGATTCGTTGCGAATTTAGTTGTTGAGTGTCAAATCTTCGCACAGAATTTATTTTTCATGGTGGGAGGCTTTGTTGTCAGCTAAGAACATTGGGACATTTAGGCTTCTGGAGGACAACCTGACATCGATCGTAACAAGATCAATTTAGCTGATGGTTGGTCGATCTGGTGATGACTACCTTCTGCCAGCTATAGCAATGTTGACGTGTAAGCTTTTGGATTTGGGTTGCACCTTGGGCAACCAAAGACACTCTTCTTGACTTTAAAATCAACGAGAAAGATTGACAAACTCATATGCCATGTTTTGTCGGAGAGCTAGTATCTATTTAGAAACAATTTTTGGTAGTTCCATAGTTCTTTCTGTGGGCGTGAGAACAATATCAGCCTGCATGTTTGCGAATTCATTTTTGACGCGGATTCACGTAATAAACGTCTTATGTGTAGTTGAGTAAATATTTTTGTGATGGCGCTTATAAAATAATCGCAGTCAAATTTACACAGAGCTCGAAACGCTCACGTGCATTTTCGAATTTGCTATCATCTCCATTACGGACCTCTCAACCATCACTATCGGGACCATGGAAAAGTCTTGAAAAATCCTCACCGCCTTCAGTTCAAAATATGTCAGTCATCTGGGCATTTAACGACATAGTTTGATTAGAGATGAAAATAGTTACTTTTGTGACTATTGCCTTAGTCATTCTATGAATTCCAATGAAATTTGTCGAATGACTATTTTTGCACAAAAATAAATTGAAAATAGTTACAAATCAATCATTTTATTAAGTGACTATAAGAAATAGTTAATTGTGAATATTTTGATATAACAACTTAATTAAAAAAAAAGGGTCTTCAAAATAAGAATTAACAATCAATTCCTACTGTTCTATAATAACTTCCTACTATTATATAGTAGTAGATATTTATTCAATTTAATGCATGATGGCATACACAACGACTGCCACATAGTCGTAGGATATTCGCTTCGGCGTCGCGTTCTCTTTGTTGCATGACGATCATTCTGTGCTGAGGGTCCTTTGGGAAATGTAATTTGCAGAAATAAGTAATAAAAAATTTAACAAACAAATAAATAAAATGAATAGCGAAAACGATTCTAATTATATCGGTGAAACTTTTAATCTAAAGTTGCTCGACGCGCCAGTGGAGAAAATGTTCAACTTCAATTTGTCAACAGTGAATGACATGAAATACGTTTAGCAACCTAAAGTGAAAATACCTGTGAGCCAGTCGAAGACGACAAGCTGTACTCTATTTAACTTTTCTCAGAATAAATTTAATTGTATTTGATGAAAACAATGTTATTTATTTTGTTTGTTTTAAATTGGAAAACAAGAATTTTAACACAACATTTTGAAGAATACGTCTGAATACAAAAGACCTTTAATTTTTGATTTGTGACCATTACGCTTTATCTAATATGTGTGTGTAATGTGTATTTTATTTCACTCGAAAATCGATTTAAAGTACCTAATATAAACGGAAACCCGGTGTTGCTAATGAAATTGAAAGACCTGTCTTTAGGTTATCAAAAAATATTGCTAAAGAAGACTTGTGACTAATTTTTGTTTTCAATAATTACAGCGGTAACCCTTAAATACTATTTTATATACCAATAATAATTTTTGGTGTCTAATTAAATTTTACGGACACATTTTTCCATACGGAACTGATTATTGTGACCCTGAAAATTTAAAAGCAAGTTGAGGTTTTTTGTTAATTTTTTTTTATGCCAATAATAATTTCTGGTGTCCAAATAAATTTTACGGACAGGTTCATTTTGTAACGAACAAAAAATTAATAAGACTTAAATATTTCAAATTGTTTGTATAATGATTGTATTTTTGTCTTAAATTCTTATCATATAAATAAAATTCGACTAAGATTGAACTTGACTTTAAATGTAAAAATCGTAGAAACTGGTCAATATATTCTGGTGCATTTTTCAACGGCTTATAGAGGATACCTAGATCTATAATCTCTAGATATCTTGTTTCAACTCTATATCTTTATAAATTCGGAAAGAAATTGGACAAGTGTAATTTATTTTTACGTTTCGTTACGTTTTTTTCTTTGTAACGCTTTACGTTTGAAAATACTGGGAGCATTTAAATATAGCAAATGCCAGCTTATAGAGGACATCTGCAGGTACAACTTAGGATATCCAATAACACTTATCGAGTTTATTAACTAAATAGGAAAAATTTGAAATATTTCTACAATTTTCACCTGAGTGAGTAGATATGAACTTCATTCTCAAATCAAACATACTAACCGCGCAATATATTGACATCTTTCTTAACCTTATTTTACTCCTGTGACGGAGAGTAAGACAGCCAGAGGCAAAAAAAGTAGGTATTCAGAAAGAAATGTCATACAGGTAAAGGTATCAGTGATACCAGATCGTGGTATTATTAATTAGGGAATTTATTTATATTAGCTGTTATAAATGCTATTTGCAATCAAGATGAGGCAGTAATTTACCCGGTCGAGTTAATTTTTAAATAGCATTACAGCCTACTTCGTCATAAAATTGAATTAAAAGTTGGAGTTACCATTATGTTGCCTCGCAACTTGAATCCCCCAAGCTTTGCAATGGAACCAGATTGAGAGCGATTTCGTTGCAGAAAAACGTTATTGAGGCGTTAATTTTAATTATTTCCTTTCATTTCCATTGTCCAAAGAATATTATATTTTTGCCGATTATATCCAACGACCAGGTGCAATGCCATGAAGATGAAGGCAGAGTGGACTCAGTCTTCGGGAGGTTTTATAATACGAGTTCAAGTCCCTCACTCGCGTTATACCTCGTCTGCAATGTCTTTCGATGATTTCTCCTCACAGCGATAATCAAAACAAAAATTGTGTCCCCTACAAGACAGCAAATTTCTTAAATTTGTTTTTCATCAACTGTTCTGATATAATAAAATGTCAATTGAAATGATTTTAGAAAAATGTTGTTGTTGTTGTTGTTGAATTTTTGAAGAATTTTCACTGAACTAATTACGCTTCTTGTATAAGTTAACTCAGTATAAGCTAGCAAACTTATTCATATGAGGAAACCGGAATTCGCTGACAACATCCAAACGACATCCAAAGCAGAACCCATAACCGAAACACAAAACCCGCACGCGCAACGGACAACATCCGGCATAGACCAGGAACCCGAAACCTGCACCAGCAACATACGACAATAGCCGCATTCCAACACGTACGTGTAGGAATACCTGTGGGAACATGCTGCTTAGGTTAGCATAAGAAACAGTATTTAAGCTCTAGTTTTAAGAAGAATTGTACTCAGTTTATTGTGAGGCAGAATCGCTGCCAGTCAAAATAAAAATATTTTTTTCAGACTTCTCAACGTGTAGAGTTTTAATTTATACGCGGCAAGTAAAAAAGTATCAGGTAAGCATTTCCAAAACAGGTATTGAGGATGACGATATTAATATTCATTCAACTACTATATAGTCAAATTTGACTATGCACAATGTTATAATGGTTAAAATAAATAGTTGAATGGATTATCCAAAAAGTGATTCTTAAAAAAATCAATTGACAAACTATATAGCCACAAATCATTATTATTATTAATAACATTGACCATTGAATTTTAATATTGAATAGATGAATTTGACTATCGAATAGTTAGCTTTGAAAAAAGAGTTAAAAATAACTATTTTATATAGCAATATTAACCATTAAGCAGTTGGTTTTACGAAAATTATGAATTGTCAGTGAAAATAGTCACAAATAACTATTTAAAATAGTGTTCCCGATTTTCACTATAAAAATAGTTACAATCTACCTAATCTAAGGGGCTTATTTTAAACTTCTGAGACTTATTCATACAGTCAATTTCCGCAGGACATTGCAATGGTCTTACTACTTTCCTTGTGTCCAACACTCGCGCTTATGCAGTTAATTAAGTCAAGTTCGGATGATCCAGATCTCAAGCACTCTGTTACGACACTGGGTGATCAAAATGTTGACGTCAAAAATACGAGTGGTATTTTTTACAACACCGAACCAAAATATGAATAGCTTCGAATAGGTTGCCGAATCGTCATGCCGAATTGTCGACAGTCTTTCGCAGCTACGGCTCTGATTTGACCTCTGCGGACTATCCACCAAAGGAAGTATACTTTTTTTCCTTGAAGTACTTTTTTTTACTTGCAAAGAACTTTCAAACTGTCTGCCATTATCACCAACTTTTTTTTCCACACCAACTGTCAAACTCACCATTATTGCGGCACTTCTCTTTTTGTTGCGCTGAACGGAACCCAAACACCCTTCAACGCGGTGTACTCACATCATCTGCATCGTCATTCTCATCCATCTCTTCTTCTTTTGCTTTACATCATCATCATCATCAGCCAAGCAGTAGAATCAACTAAAGCTGTCGACAATATTGAGCGACATCATCGTGTGAGGTCTCATCAGCACCATCAAGCATCCGCCTGTGGAACACAAGACCAGATTTTCCAAAGAACGCTGAGAGTTTTTCCAACGAATTTGTCCTATTCTTGGCCTCGAATTTCATTTAGCCACTGCACGACAATGAGTACGAAAAACAGAGACGATTTCACACAAACCAACCCCTGGGGATTAGTTATGTACGTGTGTGTGTTTAGCTCTTCATTCTTGATCCTCATTTCGCCAAATTGGTGAATCACATTTAACGTATGTACGGGGGAGGGCGGATGGCACACATCCCACTTGATGCAAAAATAATTTTTGGAAAATTCGGCATGTCCTATGTGCGCATCATTTGCTTAAATGGAGCTCGTTCCGAACTGAACCGAAAAAGAAGATACACAGAGAAATGTCAGGGTCGGCACTATAAGCAGATACAAATACAAACAGCAACATGATTGCGATGTGCGTACGCTCATTTTAAGTTTGAATTGTTGTCATGTGTGCCAGGCGATTTTATGATTTTGTGTCAGCATGGGTGCGAATGTACATATGCGAATGAGGGGCTGCTGGGGCAAGTTGTAATCCGAAATAAATGGCACAATCAACATGAAGAGTTAATTCCAATTTATTATAATTTTCCACAAAACAACGAGAGGGAATTGGAAACTTTTAACAAATTCCCCATACCTACACAGGTTCGGTTTGTTTTTGGTTGGTTGGAAACAGTTTTTCTACAGCATGAAGAAGCTTGAATTGGGAAAAGGTTTCAAATTGGGTGGGGATAGTTTTCTTTTACTTTCATTTATCTGAAGAAGAGAGCTAAGCTTTTGACAGAGCTTAAAATGATCCACAATGTTCAGTTCATTGCAAAAGTTTTACTTTCATCAAGTGTCCACAGACGACTTCCTATCACCCCGCAGTATGCTGTGGCTCCCATGACACCCTGCCCCGAAATAAAAATGACCCAAACAAGTATCTGCATCGGGAGTGTACTTCAAACTTTTCAACAATAATCTGGTTCCATTACGAGATGGAGATTGTTATGCAAGGGAATCAGCCGTATCGTAAAACTTTTCTCCTCACACATGCCTGCCTCACAGGCCATGACGATGTCATCGTCATAGTCATTCCAGCGAAATATTGAAATGTATGTCAAGTATAGACGTGAACACTTCCGAAATAATGAGAAAATTTCATTCACATTTGAGTCCTTGCCGTTGTCTCACTTTTGTCCTCCATATTCCGAATATAAAATACTTTTGGATGAAGTGCACAAGCGAAAGAGGTGATGAAGTCTCTGTGCTTGACATAGTTTCGTTTTTTTAATTAAAACAAAAAAAAACCTACACTAACCGGTCATAGGGTAAAAGGCAGAAAGGACACCGAAACCGAATAGAACAACAAAGAAGCAGAGGCGAAATAACTTCTCATTATTACAAAGGACGAAAGGAACTTTCATCTGCTATTATGTGAAGAGAGAGATAGATAAGGACATTCCTTTTTTTGCAAACCGTTCGGCATTGTATGGTAGGTTAGGTAAGGTCTCGTAATTTCGGAATGTAAATGATGTAGCATACAGTGGACCCCGGGATGACGATGACGACAAGGACGACCAGTCAGAGATCTCATTTCGGCCACTGGAGAAATTTGATGCAAAGATGAAGTGATGTAATGTGGTGGCCGCTGGTGTATGTAAGTATGTTTAATTAATGCCACTACCATGCTCATGAATTGGGGTTAACTATTAGATATGGTCTTTGGATGATTCCTGCGGATTTTACTTGGCATTAGAGTTACTCTCGGCTCTCGGGCATAGGTGAAAATTGTCGTTTATTTAGAGCTCTGGCTTTGCAAAAATCTACAGCCGGACATAATGAATCGCTGTAATGAGGTCTTTTCCCCCCTACCCACTGGGTAATGTGTTCATTATGGAGGGAAATTGGGCGATCTCATTACAGAGGCATATGTCATGTAAGTGTATATGTGGGGGGCGAGGAGAATTTAATTAGAAAATAATTGTGAAGGGTTGCGAGTGCTATTACCAAGCGAATGGTGGAATTCCTCTCATTTGGATATGTAGAGTTTCGTTTTGTGTGTTGGTAGGGTTGTGTTGAAAGGGTGGGCCCTTATCAACTGCTGACCATAACCTAGTATAACTTTAACCAAGTAGTGTCCTATTTGCTAAAAAGTTTTTTTTTTTTTTTAAACCAGGGAATGAGCAAAATTGTGATCCACTTTCGTGTTTCAAGGACAAGTTCTTGTTACGAATCTTAGAAGTAGGTAGACTGTGATATGATGTTCTGCATGATCTGCGAGTAAGGCAATAGGATTGCTTAGCCACTCTCAGTCATTGAATGAAGGACAAAGTGATGACAGGAAATGGATTAAGAACAAGTGTTCGGAACATGTTTCCATTGGACCCAAAAAGGGCCTATAACAAGCATTCGATATGGTGAGCTTTAATTTTTTGAACCAAAAGGAGGGGATGTACAATTTCAAACCGAAGAACAGATTGGAAAAGCCTCAAAACTTGCTCTTTATCGTGTGAATTCCACACAAACACTCAAAAACGAGAGAGATTTTTGTTGGGTTAAAAACAATGGTTAAAATTAACCGAGTCTCGGTTGAAAAAAACGAGTAGTTAAAAGCTACCGAAATAGAAAGGTTAAATGAATCATCTTTAAAAAAAACACACTTATTAGTGAACCCAAGTAACAATTTGATTTCGGTAAAGTGCTATCGAAGCTATTTCACATCTCGCATTACTAACTGCATAGGGCCTAGTGGAAACACATATGGCGCATTTTAATACAGGTATTTACTTGCTTAAGATTTCTAAAAACACAACATCTGCTTTATTTAAAGTATCCAAGCTTCAGCAAAAGAGGTCCAGGTCTTATGAGGAATCTCCTTAGTTCTCCAAAACATTATCTATACTCATTTGCCTTCAAAGCCCGAAGAAAATATATTTGCTAGAGTTATCCTTCGATGTAACAGCAAAGTGGGCGTAGATAAAGTCGCTTTCTACCTTAAAGCTTCAGCTGTCAATTGTGACCCTTGTCTTGACTTTGGAGTATCACACAATCTTTTCAAGTATGGAAGATTTTGAAAATATGCCATGACAGAGCATCGACTTATCTGAATCCTTTTTTAATGTGTTTCGCTCGCATTCATGTCTATTTCGATGTGACCTCCTGTGGCCTAAGCGGCTTGATCGATTTTGAAGGCTGAGACGTCATTAGATTCGTTTTCATCCCCGGAGTGTTAGCCTGTGAAAGATAAAAATAAAAAGCTTATTTTAAAATAAATAAATAGTTGGCAGTACAGGTCCGTAGGGAGTATGGACCCTAGGCCCAGATTCTCACAACCATTTGTTTTGTGTGTGTTTTTCATTTTTGGGACAAATGCAAGGGATATTTAATTCATTTTGGATATTCGTCACCTGAAACCATTAATAGTGCACTTATAGTTGCGGATCAAGGTGTTGATGAAGGGTTTCAGGTGTTTACACAGTATGACAAATAAGGTCCCGTGCGAAACTATTTAACTGGCCCAAGTTTCTTCAATTGCTTCAGTTTACTTTGTCAAACTGCTCGTCACAATGTGATATTGACAGCTCTTGCGTTAATGAGCATTTGGTATGGGATGTGCTCACACGTTCAGTGATCGAAACTTCAACCCAGTCTGTGGCCTGGCGGCTTCCTTGTTTGAATTCACTCAAACGCAGGAACAAGTCTGAAGATTTCTCCAAGTTGAGGTTCGAAAAACGCCTAATTTTTAATTACAGACGCAAGACTCTGAGCTGCCATAAAATTTTCTTTTGGAAGTATAAGATATGCCATAAATCCTGATCCACATTAAGCGGTCTATTTTCTTCGGAGAAATTCTTACAAAGTCGTTGATCAGTTTAAACGTAAACGCTGAAACATATCCACAGCTACGAACTTTTTAATTTTATTAGATACACGATAGATTCGCCCGAATCTCAATGTTTATGCATACTTCAACAATCAAAGTCTATCAACTCTGCTCAACCTCAAATTTATTAACCCATTTCAATGATCACAAACAGCATTTCCAATAGATAAAGAAAAAAATACTCTTCGCCCACTTTTACCGTATCTTGGCGGCAAAAATTGCGTGTGAAATGGTACCCATCAAGTTCTATGAACAAGAGCTTGCTACCACCCACAGTCTCCTCATCTCCTGTGCGTAATAACTCCAACACAAATGATCCTTTCAATGACTCACTTAAATGTTTCGCAAAAACTTTTTTTTTTAAGAACAATTTGGGGCTCTAAACAAAAAATACTAAATACCATCAAATGTTGCATCAATGCTGCTACAAAAACTTAACGATACCACATCTCATTCGTTTTACTTTTATTTCGCTTTTTATTTGTCTTGCAAAATGTTTGCCTTACGAGTCCTCGTAAAATGAAACAGACAAACTGTAAGAAACAATGCCAAAGCCGAGTTGCTTAAGAAATTTACTGTCGCAAAACAGATGCAAATTTACAAAGCCCATAAAGCGCCAAAGATAATAACGGTATACACCGTTCAGGGTACAACAATATTTTTTTATTTTCTTCATTTTTTGGGTGGTCGCACATCTTCAAAGGACATAAATCCTAAATGGATTCATGTACATTATTAAGTATCGCACAAGGCCACAAAGCAAGCTCCGCACAAATTACAGAATGTCAATAAAACGACGGGTATTATACGCCCAACTTCAAGGATCATTAAAAGCGAGAGCATCAGAGCTTTTAAGAAATTTTAAATTTCAAATTTCGACAAGATGCTTCCATTACCGAAAACCGAAGAAAAGAATATATACAACCGAAATACATTCAGTCAGTGTCCACATTGACGCTAAAAGGAGGTAGACACCTCACCTATAGCTTCTTGGGAAACAAAAAAAACAAAATAATGAATCTGCAATATCCTTGAATATGTTTGCGAGTGCTCCGATGGTTGGAGAAGTGAAGGTGTGATATTGAAACCTCTTAAGTGGGTTGGATTTGCCAGGTGACAAGCCTGATGGAAGAATTCGGAAGTGTAAAGGGGGCTGTTTGGGCGGAATAACGTATTTTGTTATGGAAGTAGTTGTACCTTCAGTATTGTCCTTCTGAGTTGATAACTTTCTATACTACCACCTTGGATCACAAAAATAAGAACAAACTCAGCATGTTGGTTTATGTTGGGTATAGATACTTATAACAGGTCACCAATATGTTTTGCCAACCAGGACTCACAGAATAAGCCTTGTAAAAGGTTGTAAACAAATTCTTGTCCGTAGGGTAGGTATACATTTTCAACTCTGCGGTGTTAAGGACATTAGTTTCCCTTCGGAGGTTTATTTGTCAAAGCTATGAGGCAATGCAACGCGTTTCTGGCGTGGCTTTCAGGTGTTGCTCTCAGAAAACCTTTATTAAAATGTAAATTTTAATAAAGAGGATTGTATAAAGTCGAGGCTAAACCGCGCCCACCAGTGGACCAAATGTGGTGCGATTTTCACTATTTAGAGCTCATCCACGATATTGCAGTTTGTTATGACAGTCGATATCAACTTGGGTCACCTTGCAGCTATAACCGTAGCTCTAAGATAAAATTGACGCTGACAAGTTTAGATTAGGCAATGCGTAAAATATACGCACTCTCCTATTTTTCTCTTGAATATTCTACCAGACATCGTCTTGTGATACACAGCCTTAGCCACTTTGATACTTTTTGACATTTAATTGCAGTCCCGTGCGACTGGTCTAATCTGACACCTGCAAGAGTTGCAAGATATTTTTCATTCCTTATAGAGATAGGATTGGAAAAACCTTTTCGATTTACCTATACAGCCTTCATAGGGTCGATTGTTTAATTGTGTATGTTCCATTGCGCTCAAGTCTTCTGAAACTAAAGGTCGTCCAAGTCAATGTCTTCAGTCTGAGTCCGCAAAAAGTCCTCCTCGTCCACAGCAGCCACATTTCTGTGACTGTACTACGACGGGACCGCGGGAGTAAGATGTAGAGCGAGTGAAAATTCTTTAAGTGTCAAAACAACGACAGATTAAAAAGTAAAATTGCAGTCAGACCGCCTTTCATAAGTTGGAATATAAGCGATAGAGAACAGGTCTTTGGATCAAGGGCTGTAGATATTTTTCTGGCTATAGTTCGTCTGCTGCTTTGTCTAATAACATTATTTTGTAGCCAGCATCATTAAGAGTTGAAGGCAATCTCAGGCTAGTTTTGAGTTTATTTCTAAAAACCTAATTGCAGGCTAGCCTTTAAAGTCGTTATTGTTAGTTGGTCTAGTCCGTTCCCCTTTTGCATGGAGTGTAACATTGAAATTGTGCGTAAAGTTGAATTTTGGTAGATTTACAGTCCAAAGGATGGAATTGTTAGAAACTCAGTTGCGTTGAAAGGGATTCAACTTCTGTGAGTCATGTCAAATATCATGCCTTTCCTTCACGTAATTTCAAGACGGGTGGGATGTCCGAAAAGGTTCCCAGTACCACTCTGAGTTTAGTTTTCATAGTTAAGTCTTTGAGCTTGACCTGTGCAGACCTTTGCTTCATTTTAAATCACCGAACCGGTGTTTCAGAAGTTATAATAGATCTCTCTGTTTGCTGTGTCCATTCACAGGGGCTTTTGATATGGAATCTTAAATTTTTGACCCATAGACGCTTGCTGGTCATATATAACCTTCGTAAAGCGAGATACTCATGTAAGTTTTTCATCTAGGGTGGCAAAGAGGGCTTAAGAATTTAAAGCTTGTGTTTGTCGCAGTCGCCCTACTTGCAGGTAGCAACCTTCAAGTCGCCTCTTGAGGACTACAAGTCACAATTTACAGTGCCTTCCTCCAGTATATGGTGCCGGCCGGAGATCAGCAATTTTTCCCAAAATGGCGCCTTATGTACTCCAAGCTCCAGCTGCACCAATTACCTTTTGGTTAAGTGCACTATGCCCAGAAATTTACTTTTGTTGTTCAAATGAACAATAGCTACTTGTTGCGCTGTCCCAATTGTCCGCGCTGCCTAAATCACTTGCTGAACACAGACGCCGTTCGGTCGAAATTCCCCAACAACGTTTACACAAGTTTTCGTGGTTTCAACACTAAATAACTGTCCCTTCAATAGTTTCAAAGATTCCGTCACCTATAGCCTAACCCTGTTAAATACTGCCGAGATGTTGCGCGCCAAGTGTCACTATATATACGGCTACAAAGCAGACACAACACCTCCTCCTACAAGCTCCATACCGCATTGGGGACATTTTTGTAGCTGCACCATGTTACATCCGCGTTGTTCTCGGGCCAAAATTTATTACCGGCGACACAGTGCCATATTGGATTTCCAAACACAAACACCACAACAGCAGCAGCGCCGAGCACGACTCCCGCGCACAGATTTATACACACCAGCTCAGTGGAGGATGCCTAATCACAGGAAAGTAAAACATGAGCATTGCGAACACTCACGAATATCTGGTACCACCTCTGATATATTTGACCCGCACCCAGTATTTATTACCCCGGCACTGGCCAACTGGAGTCATTTGCTGCTGGAGTGTCGCTGCAGTCGTCGTTGTATCACACAAGTCACCTGTGCTACGTGCTCACACGCTATGACCTTCATTCCACGCCGCTCACTTTATTATATGAATGTGCGCGCGGCGGTATAGGGATGCTGCTGCAGGAACCGTCTTTGGACTCGCGGCAGCCGCTCGCAGGAATGGCCTAAGTGAGAGGAAGAAGATCACTTTGCAAAGATTAAATTTGCAAATGGGCTTACATCGGGATTGGATTTCAGCGCAGTTGGAGAAGCTTCTGCTGTGCGGCAGGTACCTTGCGAACCAAGTGATCATTTTAATGTGCACAGCTACACACTGCGCACACCATACGACAGCGGGAATAATTTATGAATTGATTTTCAGTTAATTAAGTTGATTTATTGCCACTTTATTGCTTTATTGCGGCTAAATGTTGCGCATTGAGTGCGCGCCGGGTGCGATAGCGATAGACGCGATCTGGCCATTTGGTCTATACATGGTAGTCGGTTGTTTTATCTGCGGTGACGTTCTCGTTCTGAAAACAAATGGCCGCTGGCTGTTGGGGGATTGTTACTTGTGTTCTGTCGCTTCGATTAGAATGTTTTCCCAAATGGAAATGGATTAGCAGCGAAAGAAGGTCGAACGGTACACTTGTGAGTTCGCAATAGGTATTTCGAGCCAAGTTTTTGATGAAAGCAACCTGTTGATTTTTAGGCAAAACTATGGCTGCAACTCAAATGCTGGCGGTGTAGTTTATTAACTATGCCAAAACAAAGCTGTCTTCTTTTATTAGTCTGGCCAGAATTTTTGCCAATAAGATGTCTAAGACAGAAAGAAAATCCATCAGATACCAAAGCGATGAAAGCATGAGATCTGTCATAAGGGGCACAGCGGTCCCCAGGCTACTGCATTCAACACTGACAATCAAAGCCTGTACAGTGCTCCAGACTGTAAGGTCTGAAGTAGACAAAACAGATTTGAAAAATTCCAGACAAAGGCGCTGTTCAAATCGTATTTTTCCTATTATTTATATATATAGGTATTCGTAAAAGGTGCCTTCTGTCTGAATCATGAAAAGTTCAACATATGGTGTAGCTTTATCAAAAAAAAAAAAACAATCCCAATATGACTACTAGGTGGGAAAGACTCAATAAGGAATAGGTGCATCAGGAAAAATGTCGTTTTGTTGGACGACCTTTATGTGGATTCCAAAAAGCCTTCCATGCAATAGAAGCCGTAATACACAGAGCAGCTGAAGTTATTACTGGGCAGTATTTCCTTGTGACTTTATCTCCAGTGTTAGATGAAGGGCGGAAGAGGCAACAAAAATGTTGTACTACAAGAACTTTTAACCTTAAAATTGCCTTTAACTCGGCTAAATGTTATTTGCATAACAAGTCGCATATAATAAGCCATACTACAAGCTTAAATGAGTCACTACGTCTGCAACAAGAAGATAAGGTAATATACTGACAGCGGATCTGCTGAACATATCTTTAAAGTTACTGTAAGAGCAGTCGCCATTTTCAGAGATTGGCATGAGTCTGTCGACGTAAATCTCGCTGACCACAAGACTGAACTCTGAACTATTACCCAGCCGTAAAAACATAGATTTTCGGGTTGGAAACTACATCGTTGATTGATTTCTATCCGTTTCTAGGTCAAACTTGCAATTCAATGTGCCCTTACTGCTTCGCTGGTGTGAGTGTTTCAGAATTTGACAGTATGCGGAAATCAAGAGCTCAGTTTGTTCATGTATTTGCATGTGAGACGCCCAAGCAACGTTTAAGAGATAGAATGCCCAAGCATTATCCAAGCTTTGTACATTTTGGCCTGCTCCAGTCAGAAGAAAATGCAATTTCGAACCATACCCGTTAGAACTGACGTTCAAAGGAAAATCCCATAATCAAAGACTACAATCTACAAAATGGCAACAATAACATGATTCCTTGTTCTCATTGTATAGTTTGGTATCTTGTCGACACCGAAATGTGTAGGATCCCATATTGTGACATATCTGCGCAGGGTTCGAGTAAATGCTAAGCACTTGTGGCGGAATATTTTATACCCGGCAACGTGATGCGTCTTTTAAGATTATCTCATAATACGTAGCTTCAAGAAGTGTCCTTCATTTAAGGATGCGTATTCTATCCATCTGGAAATTAAATATATATTACCGCACAATGGATTTTATAGGTTGGTTCCTGAAGTCTGAAAGACCTATAGGTGGCCACAAGATGCCTCAAAAGCAGCTAATTAGCATCGAGTTCACGAAGCACAGTGCAATGAAACGCGAAGAGTGAAAATCAACCCAATAGGACGCAGCGCAAGGCAACTATATGAAACGCAACATCAAACAGCTTAACGCAGTGATTCAAAACTGAATTGAATGCAGTGCGGATTCGCCCAATCTTTTCAAAACAACTTATATCTACCTATCTCTAAAAAAAACTCGTGATCCTATTATTTGAATTGCTTAATCCAGCTTAAGCTAACGTCTCGTCGATGACATGGAATAGTTGCGAATGGAACTTATGCTCCATTGCAAGCGTTTGATGGAACTTCAGTAGATATATGTTCGTCCATTTTCGACGATGGCTAAAGCCCACTTAAGCCTACCATGTTTGCTCCTCACCTCTTAAGAGACGTTAATGCTTAAGTCGATGACTAAGTGTTTATGGAGAGATTGACATAAGAACCATCACTCTGGGGGTAAAATTCCGGAAGACTGCAGGCATGTGTAACTCACAACAGTTTAAGTGCAAAAGTGACCCCTATCTGAAAGTATCTCGTGGCGCCGTTGAAGACTAGATAATAAGTTCGCCGAGGGAGGCATTGAAAATGGAAGGAAAGATATATCTAAATGCACCCAGCGAGCTTGGGTAAACGGCGCACTGTGGTCAAAAATTAATTATTTGATTGCAAAAATCATAAATTTTTAACGCAGATATCTTATCGCCACATTTTTTTTTTCTTCTTAAAGGAAATTTCAAAGCCTATAAAAAGAGTGATTTATAAGAAAATTTCTTCACAGGGTGTTTCTAAATCTAAGGCTGAAGTAAGATTTTCTTTGAAAAGGGAATTAACCAGACAAAGGAATTAAAGAAAAACTTAAAAAAAACTTAAATAAAATTGTACGAACCTTATAAAAAAAGGCCTGCTATTTAATTGCTCATAGGGTGATCCAAAATATATTTTTTTTACAACAGTAAATATGTACAGTGGTGGCCACTCAATTAGAAACAACAACTTTAATGCATTTGATTAATGAGAAATTTTTGTTTAGCGCCACTGTGTTTGGCTAGTGCCGTTAGTCCTTGGCGGTTTGCATGTGCGCTCCGAATATGAGTCTGATTGTACTCGAGCAGTTAAGAAAATGCCGTTATTTTAGGAAATTCACGACAAACGACAAAAGAATTAATGAATTTGTTTTAAAAGGAGCTTGTTATCTATGTGAGTTGATTGTTTTCAGTTTACTTTAATTATTTTTGTATATTAATATTGATTAATTTATAATGCACCTTGACAAAAAAAAGTCTTGCACTCCAGACTCATTGTGCAGAGCTATCAAAATGAAAACGAGTCAATGGATACCATAGCTTAGGGATTTGGTTGTCCAAAGAAAATGGTCCTTGGTGCATTTTGAGTGTATAAAAAGACTAGCAGCTTTGAAACCCCTAGAAGGAAGCCAGTAGGTCGTAAAACGACTCCAAAAGAAGACAGACTGATATGCCGAATTAGCAAAGCCGATCAATTCTTGAATTCTTCGAAAATTAAAGAGATTGTTTCGCCTCAAATAAATCAGGATATATCAGCTAGAACCATAAGGCGTCTACTTTTAGAACATAGTCTACGTGGATGTTTTGCACGGAAAAAACCATTGATATTATTTTTTCCCAAAAATAAAAACTCACACAAGACGAATGGTTGTTAGAAGCTAGGCTTGGGTCCATACGGACCTGTTGCGCCAATTATTTTTTTTTTTTTTTTAATCAAACCTGAACAGATTTCTTATAAAAGAATTATGGAATATAACATTGCTATAAAAGTCGTTTCTAATTGAGTGGCCACCACGGTATATAAAATTAACGAATTAATTTTTAATGTTCTTAGCAAGTACTTTAAGTTGGGTATTGAATTCCCTTAATAAATTAATGATTGGAAACACGGCAACGTTTTGTCTTCCTAATGATTTATTCATCGAATTGTACTTTTCCTTAGTAAGCTCCTAGAACAAGGTGGGACCATGCTATTTTATTGGATCACTTTGACGTGTACGAATACTCGCCTTTATCCGTTGTACTCGTATTGAGCTTGCATTAAAAACAGCTTTTGTGATGTCCGCTTTTCGTGATCCTTGATATATTTTATACTCAGAGCTGTGGAAACACTTCAACTTGAAATATTGCCCGTAAGTTCCAACAGTTTTCTCCTTTTAGTATATTCTGAACATGCATCTAAGGATTTCGAAGGCCTTCTCTTGATGTAGGTCATCGTCACTGGCTTCAATTTCATCACATTTGATTGTAAATGTTCCGTTCAAAAATTCCTCATGTTTTGAAAAAAATCTTGTCTAAAGCAGTCAATCCATGTTTTTTTAAACCAGAATATAATTTTTGGAGTTTTTTGTTTTTTTTCGCTTCATTGATGTAACTTATATCTTCGTATTTGTTTTGGAACAAAATTAAAAATTCTTGAGAATTCGAAACACTGATAAAATGTTATTAACATTGATGTTATTTATTTTGCACGGTCCGCTCTTCAGTAAAGCCCTTTGAAAACTAACACAATTTATCCATTGTTCATGGTTTATATACCTGTATAATGTTTTACCTTACAAATACATAGTTATGTAATGTGCTTCTACCTGCGCCTTTGTGCATAACTTCAACTCCAAGTACTGGTACAGTCACAGGCTATTTTCACCACACTTGATGTTTGATCTACAAACTCCAAGTGTGAACAGAACTTCGCCTGTGCTAGCAATTCTCTCGCACTTGATCTTCCCAGAAGACCAAGTAAGAGAGGTATAGCCAAAATCTCAATGTCAATCAACTAACCAGTAGTTGGACAGAGGCGCACCGAAGCTATTGTTAAGTTAACTTTATAATAATAAAAACCGAACAAAAAAATTCAGTGTCGTTTTATTTAACAAAAAAAAAGTTAAGCTTCGACTATATAACTATATGCTTCCCAATGTGGAGTAACAGAGGAAAATTCATTATTTCTACCAGTTTTATTTGATCATAAAATAATAATCCACAGTTAAATATTTCTTTCAACTTTTTGTAATGTTTAGTCAATTAATACCTTTCTCTTAGCAAGTTAATACATGTTTACGTATAGTTTAAGAATAGGAACAATAATTATTTACAAAAATTTTAGTAGTTCGAAGAAAGTCAGTTACAGCATTCCTCGAAAACCCTTTTGGTTTAGGAGGAACTTATTTTATTTTATCTATTTATTTATTTAGTTATTATTTAAGTGGGCGGTAAACAAAAAAACCAATTGGTATTTATATAAAAATGGGCGTGGAAGTGTGTAGATTTTTTAACGAACAAAACTATTCTTAATTTATATAGAAATGGAAAATTTGCAAATTTATCAGCACTGGGAACAGGAATTTTTTTAAGCAAATTAACATTTCACCGAATTGCAAACAGTTGCAATTATAATTTTGCATATGGTTTAACAAATAGTTAGGGTCAACTATCGCTGTCAATTTTCCGCGGGAACTCGTGAGAATTTTTTTGTAGCTCTACTTAAGCCAAAAAAAGTGCTAAAAAAGTTTTTTTTTTTTTGTTTTATTTATTAAAAGTATTTGGTATTTCTTTAGTTTTTGTTATGAAAATTTTAATTTACCAAGAAAATAAAGAAGTTCGTTTTTTCTGTTTTTTTTTTACTTTAGAACTAAATCGACCAACTTTGAAAAGCTCTATAAGTCACACAAGTTAGCAGAAAATTATTTTGCTGTTTGCTGTTTTTGAAACTTCGTATATAATTCTGTAAAACAATAAAAATAAAACATCAAATTTAGTACTTTTACCACGAGATTTGTCTTGTACAAAAACCCTTTCTTCGCCCGAAACATTATCCGAGATTGGCCATAGTATTAGCTTCTATTTAAATTCAACACGCCCCAACCTATGCAAAAAGTCCAGCATTCACTTCTTCTCCGGCAAGCAACTCGAACTGCCACATCCAGCTCCGTGCTCGCCTGCCCAACACCATCCAACCATACACACGCTCTGTGCAAAGGCAAAGCACCACTCCTTAAACATTTTGATATCTTAATTAGCTCCGTAAATATCGTTTAACTTCAGCAATGAGTACGCAGCGCGGTTATCTTGTATGCCACTCATTGCATCTCAGCACAAGAAGTGACCACTGTTGTGGTGTCTATGTCTACTGTTGCGCTGCTGGCTGCAGATCTTTGCGCTCTAACAGAATTCAAAGCAGTCATCACTAATCCGCCCAGTCTGGCCGGGCATAGCAATTGCGATTGTGTATTGATTCCCAATCCTCTGGGAATTGGTTTCATTTTTCTTCCCATTCGAATGGCACATTCAGCTGCGTGTCTATATCTCCATGGCCAACATACGAGTCAGTTTCAGATGGAATCGCTTCTCCCAAAGGGTGTTGGGTTGCCCAAGAACAAGCACACCAACAAGAAGAAGAACTTTGATTTCACGGTCTAGGAGGACCTCGTCCATACGAGTGTATCCTATCAGCTCGAGTGCTACGTCGTATATACAAACATTTATATATTGCCAGGTTCAAGCCATCCGACGAAACGAAATTGAAAACAACAACGCAAACGGAGAGCGAAAACATTTCTGCGCTGTAATTAGAATCCGAACATAAAAACCAAATTCTTTGCTCGCATCTCTCATGAAGATGATCCCAGTGATCTGGTGCACATCGGTCTTGGAGCAGTTCGCCTTTGTACGAGGGATTCCATTTCCCATCCCAATTTGTAATGGTCGCAATTATTGCTCCAGTGCGATGCAGTCTCCCCGCTGCTGCTGCTGCTGCTATTGATGGTGGTGCTTTAACTCAAAAAGTTGAATAGCTTGAGGTGCTATTGGAATTACTTGAAGGTATTTCGCTGGGGACGGACGATTTTCCAAAGAAAAAACGTGAAATTGAATGCAGTTAGCTCTAGCTATACCCTTTTCGGAGATACTCGTATATAGTGATTGCGATGGTGAAGCTGCAGTTTTGATATACCATTAACATCTGCCAAAGGTTATTACCTACTTCCAATGAAAAGGTATTTGTATCCGCAACAGCACGCGACAGGACGAGGCTTTATGCCCTCGCCTAATGATCTGCATTGCCATTTAGTCTCAATTAGATAATGTCTTTATGAGTTAGTGGTTATTGGCTGGGATCGTAAAGGGAGACAGCTTGTGTCAGGGATTTGTTTTTCAATTAAGGGGGTTGCCTACTTAGTAACACTAAGTACTTACTCTATGGATTTATTTCCGAATGCAAACAAATACAACGCAAAGAAATGCAATGCAACGCAAAGCAAATCAACGCAGTGAAAAGAAATGCAGAGCAATGAAACACAGCTCATAAAGACGCAGCTTCGTGGAGAACAACGCAAAGAAACGCAATGCAGCGCAGTGAAAAGAAATGAAGAGCAACGAAACTCAGCGACATAAGACGCAAAGAAATGCGATACAACGCGTAGAATATACAATGCAGCGAAAAGTGAAGCAGTGAAGCAAAGTGAGAAGAAATGAAGAACAATGGAGGACAACGCAACGAATACAATGCAATGTAACGCAATGAAATGGAACAAAAATTAATGAAACACAGCGCAACACAAAACAACGCGAAGCAGTGCAAATCAACTTAAGAAATGCTGAGCAATAAAACGCAGCTTTGTGGAGAATAACGCAAAGGAATGCAAGGAAATGAAGCGCAGCCAGTAAAATACAGAACAATACAATTCAGCGCATTGCAACGGAGCACAACGCACCGCAATGGAACGCAATGGAAATGTAACTCAGAGCATTGAAACGCAGCTTCATTGACAACGCAATGCAATGTAACCCAATGAATATACAATGACCATACAACGCATAAAAACGCAACACAACGCAATGGTTATAATAAACATTCTGCTTTGATTGCGTATTATGAGACCGGTATACGCCGTAATGGGTCAAAGTGGCGGTTGAACCTTTGGTAAACGTATGCTTATAGACCCAATCAAACTTGGTGAAAATTCAGGGCTACACTTCTTTGCCAGAATCTATCTAGTACGAAAATAGCTGCAGCTTTAAAGGAACTAGAAGCAACGCCGAGGTGTGTCAACAACTGTAATGTAGGAATCTGCGTTCTAGTTAAAATCGCAGTTACAGGTACAAAGCAGCCAAGCACTTCTATACAGATTTGGATAGAAATCAGTAGGTATCAGTTAGGACCAAAGGGAACTTCTAAATCCTGCTCATTATTTTGTGTTAGCATTTTACAACCTCTCCAACTCAGCAACAACGCGAGTATCCTAAGCACTTTGAGCTTTATCGGTAGTCGGTACCAAGAACTGTCACCTCCAAAGGTACCTAGTTCGTCCCTGCGGAAAGTGGAAACCCTTCAAATGTTTCTGACCTCAACCCAATGTCAGCAACTGCGACCAAACAAAACCACATCACATACACGTGCAGTTCCAGTCGCAAAGCTCCTCAATTTGTGCAACAATGTGCGTGAATGCATCTTCTTCATCTTATCGCATTCAGCCGTAAAGTGTCTCCGTCATGTACTTCGGTTCAGATACTCGCACTGCCCCCAGAGGAACTACCACTACCCCCATCCCTCACTTGGACCGCGTGCGCATTCGGGGACCGGGGAAACCAAAAACCACATATACGAGTGGAAAAAATAAAACCAGACAAGGATCAGTGCCATCTCAGTTTCATTTGTGTGTAACCTGTCAACTTGCGTCGATTTATCTCTCTCTTTCTCTCTCTGTTGCCGACCAACCAGCCGACCGGTTATCAGTTTCGTTTTATTTTCAGCAAAACGTCTTTTGCGCTACCTGCCACACAATGTCAACTGAAAGGTGGACCCTCACCTCTCTGCCAGCGTTGAATATGCGATGACAGCCTTAATGGTTATGCTTGGTACTTTGCCCCTTGTGCTGTTTGTGAAAGGGCTTCAACTGGCGACTGACATCGTCGTCATGGCACTGTCATCGAGCCAAAACGCACCTCCAAGTGGATGTCAGAATTTATTTAGTCCCATCCCAGCCACATAACCACCATACACATCTGCTGTCAATGCCCACTCTAGACCATGTCCGACAAATCGGAATCACATCGGGAAATTCAATACGCGCGAGTAGGCCGCCAAGGATACACTACTTCGTGATCCATTAATAGAACGCGTCACGGGCCCAAAACTGCAGCGCGCGAGCGCATCGTGGCTGCAGCGGAAATTTATGGTGACACTTGTTCCACTTTGTATCTGCATGTGTCGCGATCACCGAAACGGGCAAATAAACAACACGAATCTACTCATCCCGGTCCCTGGCCGATCGTATCGAATTTCTGATCGATTATGCACATTGGACGGGGCTACAAGCTCAAAAAAATCAAGACATTCCGTTCCTCTCGGTTCCCCGCCTTGTTGTGACAAATTTATTGTGCCCTATTGAAAGGCCCAAAATTAACACCATTTAGTTTATTTATGGCCCACAGGGGTGACACTCCGCGCAACACCCCAGCAGGCAGAGCGTCGTTGTGCGTCTGCATACTAATGCAGCACACACAATGCCCGCTGATCGAACTGCGACAGATGCACTCGCAGAGATAGCGTCACACAATCGAACCACGGCCCCAAATCGTACCGATTTTTGACAGTTTCGAATTTCCAATTGATGGCCGCGTAGTGGCGTATCTATTTCATAAATTAAAAGACAATGCGCTCCTCGGGCAGGAAAGGTGAAATTGATAAAAACCGCTTGATTATCTGTTTTGGGGAATCTCCTCTGTATCTCCATTCGATCCGACTGCGACTGTGCGTGATGCTGATGTTCTGATTTACGACGCACGATCGCTTGTGGGACTCCTCGTTTTGGGGGGTTTCTTTTATTTTTTTTTTCGGTGGAAATTTATGATCTGTTTGTTGGTGGGACCCATTTTTTGGGAGTTCTGTTTATCGCAGCCGATTTTGGGGGAAATTAATAAATCGCTGGAACCGTTTCGGGCGAATTATGTGCGCATACGCCGCATATCAATTGCTACGTGTCGGGCCTGTAGTGTTTAAGATTCGAAAATTTGTCACAAGGATCTGGTGTCGGGCACATAAAGTTCAACAGTTTATGGTTACCCAGGAGGAAGTAAGAAATTTGAGTATTTTTGTGAATAATAATCGACGGAATTGGGGATTCACAATCCGAAAATGCGTTGAGTCAGCCGTGGTGGTCCAATCGAAATCACGCGGAAGCGGTCGATTCTAAGCGGGGGCAGACAGAACGCCTGATAGACTGCCAATGGAGCTTTAACAAAAATTGGAAATATTCTTAACTGCTATGCGTTTGTTTGTTTATTTTCATTGTGTAAGTTCTATGTATATAAAAATAGATCGTGGTGTGTTGGGATGCTTAAAACTTGACAACGACTGGACCAAATTGGATACGTCCTTCTGCGGGTTTAGGAAAAAAGAAAAGTCGGAAATTATAAATGGACATTGTCGAAATAAAGCACTTTGCGAAATGTGGATGGGACTCAATACGAAAGGCACGGGCAAAACCGAGTGTGATGATACAGACGTCCGTATTTGCATTCTGCACTCATAACTTGGGAACGGATCGCTCGACTTTTACGCTTTTGGGCTTGGTGGATTCGTATCGGCCCAAGGAAGGTCAAATGCTACTTATTGGTGTGAAAACAAAACTTTAACGGGATGAGATTGGGGATAGAAGTATGTACGGAGAACAGCACTTTGAAAAAAATAAACTGGTTAGAAATAAAGTGTGCGACTGGGTCGCACAAAACTTTCTCGTACATCAAAAGTTTAGTTGACTTAATCGGTGGGTAGGCAAATAGTTCAGAAGAAACCGTAGGTACATTACATTAAATATAAGAATAGGTAGCTCCTACATTTTACAAGATTTTGCTACAGAAACGACATTTAAAATCAGGGACGACAGAATTATTAGCTGGGAACTTGTGAGTATAAGCAACTCTTTGACATGTTACAATTGCAAATGAAATTGTCTGCGTATAACTTGTATAGTGCCGGCCCAGTGGCTTAGTGGTTGGAATGATCGTAGGGTTTCAGGTTCGGTCCCCGGCAAAAAAAAAACAAACATTAAATCCAAAGGGTATTTCAACTGCGCTACATCTCGCGAACGTCCGACAAAAATGCGACAGTAGAACTGGCATGAAAGCAGTGTTGTTAACTCGTGGGAAATTTACCTTTTCGTGGGAATTTCGATAGTAAGAAACCGTCTCGTGGGAAAAGGGGAAGAAATAAGATGTTGGTAAGATTTTGTGGGACTTACATAAAAAAAATATATTCATCAAACTTCAACCTAATATCATGTTTCCACTACATTATTCTGTAATCACAAAATAAGCCTATCTAAGTAAAGTTTCATTTATTTATATTAATAAATTTAAAATATTAATTTGTGCTATTAATTTTAAGAACATATTTTTTGTACTACATACCTACTATTATTCTTTTTATTATTTATTCATTATAGACCATTATTACAGAGATTATTTGCGATAAATGTTATTCTTCTTTTTATTAACTTTTTCCACAGATAGTAAAATACACAAAAAATGTGATTTTATAATGAATTATATGTTTTTTTTTTTTATAAATTGTACCAATGTGATTTTTTATGTGTGTTTTCAGTGAATGAACCACTCCACCGTTTGAACCTGCAAACACAAAAAACTCAGTCTCAATTCAGTAACGAAATGACTGATTATCTTATTCTTCCAATTAAATTCCGTAATATAGCTAGAATATTTTTCTGTCCTTTTCTATTTTTTTGTTAATAAAAATATTGAAAAGGAGTTTTTTTTTTTTTAAATTAACCAAGTGAGAATTTTGAAGGTAAAAATGCGAAAAAAATTAACTGTCCGAGGGAAAAACCATCTCAATGACATACCAACACTGCAACACTGAAAGTGCTTCTCAATTAGCCCTTTAGACTCGGCATAAGATTGTAGATCCCTCCATTCGTCTTAAAAATTAAAAACTCACACAAAACAAATGGTTGTAAGAAGCCCGGCCTAGGGTCCCTGCGGAGCTGTTTCACCAACTATTTATTTTTTTAAACTTATCGTCATGGAAAATAGAACTACCACTGTCCTCGATGCTGAGAGTCTCAGTCTACTTAGACATTGATTGGATAATTAGAAGCGTCCAGCTATTCCTCCTGTTTTTGTTTAAAGCTAGTGCAGATTTTTTCGAGGCTACAAACCCTGCGAACAATCACTCACAGCTATTATAAACTCTATTTTACAAAAAGTGAATTTGTATGTACGGAAACAACTGAATCGATTTTTAAAATTCTTGCAAGATAAATGAATAAAATATTATTCACAACTCGACCAAGAACGGAATCCAAACAATTAGGCTCGCGGTGCATATTTGTGGGAAAGAGGGTTCGCGAAGCTTATGTCGGTCCAAATTGAGTTCTTTAACAATATCGCCGGAAACATGGAGCAGTTGTTGGAAAGACATAGAGGGAGCTGAAGAAAATTTCACTGGGGAACCCCAAATGGACTTGGCGGCGCTGACATTTGACGTGACACTCTTTTGAGTTTAAGCTGATTAAAATGATTGTCGATAATTAGTTTTCTTAACTTCAACTAATCGACAGCCATAAGACGAAGCTCATGAGAAAGATTTGACCCTTTTTAGCTAGATCTGGGGAAACACATTTAGGGTTTTCTAACCCAACGTCTGAAGAACATTTTTAACAGGGAATTGGACAGGGAAGCAATACCATACCTAGCCACGCATTGCAGTGAAACCTCTCAACCAAAACATTAAAATAAAGGGGAATTTGATAGCTCAGAACAGTTGGGAATACTCTGCAAGGCAGTTGGGACTGGGTTGAAGGGAACTGAACCATTATTGCAGAAAACGCCTTCTATAACTCAAAGGCGCTGAGGACGACCTAGGGGCCCACATATATGGGATTAAATGGACGATGCACAGCCCATCAAATTCCGTTTAGTTTTCAAATTAGCCTGTAACATTTACTCATCAGATATTTCATCAGAATTGACTGAGGTATTTAAGACAAACCATTTCACAGAAACACGAAAAATGGTTACCAGGCAGGTTCAGTTGATTTTACGAATGCAATTATTGCGTGCCCATAATTTCTTGGCCATGATTTCCTAGACACTAATAGGCTTCCACTGCTAATATAAATAAAAATCGCGATCCTCATTAGCAAGTCCATATATACTGCCCTCATCTACGAGTATGTAAACAACAAAGACCATGCAATCAGATAGTTTCCACAAAAGCCTCATTTGTTGGCGTAATCATTACAACCATAAACACTACCTGAAATTACTCCCAGTTAAATGAGCCATCATTTCATTCGTCTGCAATAAGGAAACAATATCGTTACTGCCTAATGTACCTCCAATCGTCGGTGTAGCAGTCAGAGTCAACAGTCGAAGAACTTAATTAAGAATCCAAGCATCTCCCAGGCCAACAAACAAAAAATAAAACTCGCCTTACTGTCGGCTTAGTGTATACCCATAAACTAGTCTTGGAATTCTGTTGAAATCCATCAAAAAGCCGTCAACAAAACAAGAAGCACCACCACATACGGCATGCATACATCTAACCGGGTAATTAACCGACCTAGAGTGGTCACTTAGCTGAAACAAAAGCAACCTGTCTTTCAATTAACAGTTCCATAAAATCAGTCTTTCGCAGTTTTTTTCCCCTCCTCTGGCATACAAAAGCGGAAATGCGTCCCTGCAGATCGATACCGATCGGTGTGGAAAATGATCAATCCAGTGAATTAAAATATGAAACGGTTCGGTGTCACTGTCACAAAGTCGCTGGCACCTGCTGCTAGACGAGAGTTTTAAATTAATAACGAACAGAGCCAGGCCCCGCGGTGCTGGTGCGTCTCTACCGCGCCGGCTTGGTGATCACATAATTAAAACCGAACTATGAATTATTTAACCGCAGCTTGTTGTGATGATGCGAGAGACAGGAATTTGGATTCTTTTCTCAGCGACAGTGCCGGCGGCGGCGGCGGCAGCGCCCCGGGAGATAATGTTCGGTTATGACATGAGGGCTTAATTAAAATTTGTGTTAAGAAACGAGGTGGCGCTATGGTTCGGAACTTTGGCTTGTTTGCTGGGCAATTCATTTAAACTGACACCCAGTGTCACAGTTCTGTAAAAAACTTGAGGAATTTCGGGTCGTGGGGGGCTGTGTGTTTGGTACAAATAAATCCCATTGGAAAGTGACTCAGATTAGATTAGGTATTGAATGGTGTACGTTGGGACTGGGGAAGTGCTCAACTGGGTTAGAAGAAACGATTTTCTTTTGTGCCAAAAAGTGTCACGTCATCCGTTGAGCTTATGTGTTGACCTGATGTACCTTCCATTGAGAGATAAATCTTGAACTTCCTAGGGTATTTTGGGATAGCAAGTTGTGGTCAAAAGATATCACGGAATTTTCCTAAAGAAACAAAGCAGAGGTAAATTTTTAAGGCTTGCTTATGATATGAGGGCTGTTTGTATATTCGACTCTTTTTAACTCAGAGACAAGGAGAGAAATTGTGATTACACTTTTGACAAACTCATTTTTTCAAAACACGTTTTCCCTGACAGATGATTCAATCTTTGAAACAACTATACTACGAGCATGCGAGAAAAGCAACGACACTGCAGCTACTGCAGAAGTCGTTCAGAAAGATGCCTAAACTGTTATCCATGCTTCCAATGGATTGGATTGTGGATTAGACCTACGGAATTGGACCTTTTAATGCCTATGACAGGTATTGGCGCAACTCCAGGCTGGTGTTCCTTAGTCAAGCAGGTATATTTCGAAACCATCAATAACGGTCTTGGTTCTTTTAAAGCTGAAAGTACAACTTGTTTGATGGAATGTCCGATTCGGAGCCACCTTTGTCTTTAATTTTTTTTATACCTCGACTAAGCTGACGACTTATGGAATCACTCTCATACAGCATGATGGACCTATACACTTAATGACAGCGAGAATTCAGTGTGGAAACCGGTTGTCTTAAGGGACTGGCATAAGCTTCGAAAAAACTACGAATTTGAAGCTATTTTCGCCTTTGGATTGAACTAAAAATATGACTGTTCCAATTGTTAGTTGAACTCTTGGCTAAATATCCAATGCCGGCGAACTTACCAGACTAACCCGAAGCTTGAGCCAGATCCGTCGTTTCCTAAATGCCACCAGTTACACAGCCCACATTTTTTCTGTGGTCGAGCATAAATTTTAATTTTGTGAAATATAACCTCTGTTGTTGGCTTGTGAGCTTCGTATCCGTATATCTGTTTTAACAATGAAATAGGCACACGATACCTTGTCTTAAGCCTTGTTAGGAGTAAGGTATGGTCTTTTCTTCTTTGACGACGAAGTCTTCATCATTTTTATGCATTGTCTCATGAGTGATGCTCAAACTTGGCTTGACTTTCGGTAGAACGCGCCTCTATACCTACCTGATCGTCTTTTCAAGCCTTTCGCATGTTTGAAGACTTTGCTGACGGTTGATTTTGCCGGTCTCATACCAAACTTGTAGGGGCCGATCTTCTTTCTTGCCGATTGGCTGCCCTCAAACTGATGATGAGTTTCTAATCATATGTTTAATTGTCACAGACTGAACAATCTTGAGGTATTCTTATTTTGTTGGGTACGCTGCTTGCCCCGAAACATATAACATTGTTTTGAACAGCTCTTCCGTCCGCTCATCCAGCAATATTGCTATACTTAGTTTTAAATATCGCTATCCTCAATAGGAATTGTTCGGGTTCGGGGATTGAAGGAATCATTCTCCCTGACAGTGGATTGGTGGCTGATGCCCTCGTTATTTAACAGTCAGAAGAAGAAGAAGAAGAAGAATTCTTTCCAAAACGTCAATTCAGACTGTGAATCTGAAATAACGTATTCCAGCTTTGGGCCTTATATCCGTGAGTGTATCGTTTTACCTCTCTGTTAAACTTCCAAATATTGACTTCGCCGGTTAAATCGACCTTCGATCGATTTAACCGGCCGTTTCTCTAACTCTGCCTTCCGGAAAGTCAGTTTTTCGGGAAGATCTCGTATAGCCTCTAAGCTTTCATTTCGGTCTTCATTTTAGCCCAGATGTTGGTACGGAACCATGGGCATTCTTCACTTTGCGTTTGCTAACCTTGTGAAGCCTCAAGACTTCTTAGCCAAGTCTTCCCCTATTCACAAATTCACTTCAAAATAACCACTGACTCTGCTTATGTCAGAGTTTTTCAGCCTTCTTGCAGCATTCGTAGACGGCTCTAATTTTAGCAATGATACCTGTAAAAGGGCCTCCAGCAGCTTTTGCGCAAAACGATACCTTTAGCTGTCTGTTAATCTTTGTTCTTATTTCGACGTCGAAATTCGAATAATTATCACATAACAGAGTTCGTTTGATAGATAGAGGAGCGTTGCCGCTGAAAAATTGCAAAAAAGAAAGTGGAATTAAAAGAGGCCCGAGCCAAAAAACGGGCTTCCTCTTCAAATACTAATAAAATAAAATAAAACGAGCAGCGCGGCAAAAACACATGTATTCATTGCGAAACATTTTTTCCATATTTTTGCATTCTTTTCCGTTAAATAAAGTATAAAACTTGAACTAAAAAAGGCGCCATTTTGATCAGTTTTAAGAAAAGTTGGGGAACCAGATCTTGTGGCTCAAAAAGGGGCCAAATGGCAACGCCATTCGTTAACCGTTGGTGTTGTAGATGGTTTGCTCATGTCTCTCCTTCTTCTTCGACGCCATCCTGAAATACTCAAAAACCTCTGCATATATCGTCATCTTTCAGATTTAGTTTCATCATGTGGTTCCTTAGGAAGTTGTGACCTATTAGAGCCCCTACCAGTCATATACTGGCCAAAGCTTCCGAGATTCTTCACAGGTAGTTCCAAACCCATATACTCACTCATCTATAAGCTCTCTAACTGAGGGCCTAGCTCTTCAATCAGAAAACCCTAAGGAATTCAGTGGCACATCTTCGAAATGGATTCAACAGACTTTCCGCGTTACCCACTACACCGCCAATTTGGTATTCCCCAGATGCACTTTTACAGATAGCACCATGTGTGCTGTATGCGTGCCCGAATACCGCAATCGCCTTATATGCCAACTACATCGATTAAGGATTAACGCGAAAATAACGCCTTATTGGTCCGCAAAACAGCATCACCTCGCATAGTTGCTGGCATCCTCTCATAGACTCTCCTCCGTGTGGCGATTCCTTGGCGAAAATCTTAATCCGAATCTCATTAACTTGGTTCCAGCTGTTGTAGCTGGTGTTCTTCGCAGACTCCGGCGTTCCTCGGCATCTATGGTCATTTTGCGCACAACAATGCCGCCGATAGGCTTGCTGCCCACCTCTCTAGGTGTAGAGCGGACGCTCTATTGGTATTGTGCTGTTGGTGACGGGAATAAATTTGTTCGGAATTTCTAATTGGGCAATGTTGTTGGCACTCACCGAGCAGCCTCCAGCGCGCGGTTCTCTATATAACATGCGAGGACGCATCATTACGCTTTTGTTTAATTGCGAACAAATAGTCGGTACGGTGGATCGCCATCGGCGACGTCGAGTCTCGTTAGGCATGTGTGTGGGATGGAGATTGCATGGAGCTGCTGCTTATCGGCTTCGTCGATATTACAAGCACCCACGAATAGTGCACGCAAGTCGTCCTCTTTCTTAAACACACAGACACACATAGGCGTGCGGTTCGACTTTGACTCAGGAAATAATCCGTCATCTATCTTCCGCGTGCAATAATTCACTGAGTCGGAATTGTGTGTATGGCTTGGCTGTGCTCGCTGCTCGCTTTGTGTGGCAATCAGCGCATAAATCGCGAACACATAGTGTGAGGACATTACCCTGGGACGCTCTCCCTTTCTACAGCCTACGCAAGGGAATATGCTGCGAGAGCCTTGGGGGCCATAGCCATCGATCTTCAAAGCAAACATACAAATCATAACTAGGATGCATGAGGGCGCCTCAATAACCTTTCGCGATGGTACAGTCGTGGTCGGAAATGTCGAACGGCGCTGGGTGCGCTTTTGCAAAAGAGACTGATGCCCGCTCAAATACAGGAAGCTTATACCATGTTCCCACCAACGTGATTTAGCCAAAGTGATTTATAAATCACGAAAGGCGTTTCCACCGGACTTTAAGTGTTTTATTGTGACATTCACGTCAACTTTGACATTAGGTGAGTTGGTCACCTATCGTAACTATCAAAGTGCAAAAAGAAAATTACTTACATCAAATTAAAAGTTAAAATGAGTTCAAATGCTTTGGAAATCATTTCCATTTATCACAAAAAAGCCAAAAATGATATAAGCATTTTACTCTCGGCATTTTCAACCAGAAGAAATGCTCTCCGAAAAAAGCATAAAAAAAATATTCTGAGACTAATACACCTCCTAAATAGTCACTTGTTTTTATCGCACAAAATGCTTATATGAAAAAAACCGAGAAGAGTCTGGACGAAGGTGAGTGTAGTTTAAATTTGCACGTAAATAAAGTTAAAAGCCAGAACGCGTTATTTGCAGATACGTTCAAGATCTTTCTGGGAAAAAGATGTGACGGAAAATGATGATGCCTTCCGTATGTCTCGGGAAAATTTTAATACGATATGCTATGAATTAAGAAGTATGGAAAAACAAAACACGAATTACCGTAAAGCCATTCCCTTGAGAAAGAGGGTTGCAATCGCACTGTACACTGTTGGATCTTCAGCTGAATACCGAAGCATCTCAAATCTTTTTGGAGTCGGAAAAGCAACAGTTTGCAGCATTTTGAAAAGCTTTTACCAGGAAGTATGGAATATGCTGCGTCCAAAATATATAACAGCTTACCCACTTACTGAGGAAGTTATAGAGGAAAATGTTAAAGGGTTCAAAAAGTTGGGCTTCCCTCAGTGCTTCGGAGCTATCGGTAAGTAAGCTGAAATATTAAAATTTAGCTAAGAATAATTTTATTTCAACGATTTTTAAGATGGCTGTCATATCGAGGTAAGCCCCAGATCTGAAGACGCTGTTGATTACCATAATTACAAAGGTTGGTATTCTACTGTACTATTCGCTGCAGTTGATTACCGGTAAGAATAGCATTATGTTTTTAAAATACGATTTTAATTATGATTATCGAATCTAGATACAGATTTCTATACATCAATGTCGGAAGTCCAGGACGATGCAACGATTCCCAAATTTTTGAAAGTTCATCTCTTAAGTTGCAACACCAAAATCCCATACTTCAAAGGTTGTCAAAAAGAATATGTGGTGTAGACGTTCCGGTCCTGTTGATTGGAGATTCCGCTTTCCGATTTTCGGATAGAGTTATGAAGCCTTATCCATTTAATGCCGTTGCACCGACAGAACAAAAAAACTTTAACTATGTCCTATCCAAATGTCGAAGGGTGGTAGAAAACGCCTTTGGTCATTTGAAGGTTTAGAAGAATTGGGAGAGGATTGGAAAACCACATAGACAACACTTCCTTAATTATAAAGTCTTGTTGTGTACTTCACAACTTTTTAAACGTTCACAACGATGATATTAATATCCAATGGATGCAGAATGTGGATGAAACCACGTTCAGACTCAGAGAGCAGCCGGAACATACATCGTCTATCAGCGACAACAATCCCACAGCAGTTAATATACGAAATGCGATAACCAGATACTTGGGTAAGAACACATTTATTAACATAACCAACTTTTGTTTTTTTTTTATTTTTTATTTAAAAGTGCAATCAAATCAGTTTGAAACTGATCGGAGGAGCTTACGAATCTTTCCAAAATTGCATTTCGCTCTCTTTCTATTTGAATGAGTTCCTGATCCGTATTTCGTATTTCCTCAATTTGATTTTTTATTCTGTTTTCCGATGCACGGAAGTCAGCTGCATAAGGATTAACTGGTTTCCTTTTCTGTTTGTTTGCAGCTCTTGAAGTGGATGCAACAGGCGTCTCTGGAATTTCAACTGATTCCGAAATGTCGGAGGCTGAAGAACTTGGCGATATGCGCGACATTGAAAGTTCAGATGATGTGTAATCTAGATATAAAAATATAAAAAAAAATAATACTCTAATATATGTACATATCAAAGTTTTTGTTTACCTATTACAATGCTGTCCAACAGCATTGTTATTCTTTCTGTTTTTTGCCATACCTGCCAAGAATAAAACAATTGTTCATTGCATTAATTTAATAAAAATATCAAAAACTCACCGAAACACGAACAAAATTAGAAAATTGAATTTGAAATAAATTTTTTGACAGTTTTTCTTTCTTTTTTGTTTGCTGAATAAAGTGCTGAAGTTAAGAACAGGTATGTTCGATTTTATTTGTGTATGTTCGATTTTATTTTGTGTGGATTTGCGATGACAGATACGTAATTAAGATTTAAACACGTATAAATCACGTAATTACAAATCACGAAAATGTATGATAAATCACGTAATTTATGAGATGTTTTAGCTAAATCAAGTTGATTTAGCTAAATCACGTTGGTGGGAACATGGTATTAGGACAGTCGTTTTAAAAAATTTGAATTTGTTCTGCTGTGCAAGGCCTGTGCTGAGTTTTAGGGTTATAAGTGATTCGTACTGTTTTTGATACAACAACAATGAGGGACCAACTTCGTACCATTGCCAAGCATCTAGCAGTCCAAAATTTGAGTCAAAAATCTACCTTTGCATATAGCACAATTAAGTCAGTAAATCGTTTGATTACAAATGCCGTTTCCCTTCAATTTACAAGGTAATATGAAAGTCTGAGAGAAAATTGAGGGTCTAACCGCAAATACTTTCGAGGACCCTAGGAGATTTACTCAACCTTTGAGTAGGGTTCCAGATTTAAAAGTCAGATTTGTAGTCTTTCCTAAAATTAAAGCACTTGGGAAAAGCTACAACTCGCTGGCTACTGCACACGTCAAATAAGTTCATCCTTTTCGGGATCGTTTCATTGTGGCTCTAGCGATTGGTCCGCAAACATGGAGCGCAGTTACTGTCAGTGTCAGATGAAAGCCCAAAGTCCCTACTGCGAAAGATGTATCTTGTCGTAAGGTGAACCGCTCAAATTGGGCTTAAATGTGAGCACTGACGAATTTGGTACAGGGATCAAAATAGCATCCACTATTTGTTCCTTGTGAGTCAACCTATCAAGCAAAAGGAAATCTTCTCAGACCACCTGTTTTATTTTTACCGACGTCCACTTCGCCACACCCGCCACTGTACCGAATAGAACAGATCACCCTGGCCGCGCATGTTTGCATTACCATAAGCCTCAATTTCAATTCGTATGCATATAGAGTACAAATTTAGCTAGCGGGGCATCCTGCTGAATGATCTCTAAACGAACCAACGATGATGACTTACGAGTATGCAATACCCCTGTGGACCGGACGAGGACGAGGAGCAGCACAGAGAAGGGACACGCGAGCGCATAGCTCGTAAATGATTTATTGTGGGCGGTTGTGTTTGGCATTCATTCGGTCTGGTGTAATGCATCACAGATCGTTGGTACATTCTCGCCGTGAATGCTGTATATATGAGGCTGTTCAAGGAATCTCCATTGTGAGACTGTAATCGATCCATTTGAGTCCATAAATTGAGCAATTTTCCATCTCACACACATACACAAGACGTTAGTCATTTGTGCCGCACAGCATCGTTCACTGTAGCACGACACAGAGCTCGTCTACAATACCAGACAATCTGAGGTCTCAACTAATTTTACGGCCACAGCGGCCGGCACCCACGATGCTTATCCTCCAGTGCAGACTCCGCGCTCCAACCTTCAGTTGATTGATCGCTGAGTGTTTCGCGCGCTATATGAGCACGACTTGCGGCTCCGAAGGGAATTTTTTTTCTTTTTCCCCCCGCTTGAACGGCTTTAATTTGGGGGATCGCACATTTCGACCTTGGTCGAACGAAGAGTCTGATGCAGCGCGGTTTATGATCCTTAATGCGGTGTACATTGTTTGCGAATGAAAAATCGCTTTTCACAGGGTCAAACGATGTGTGGAGGAGGAGATCATCTGCCGTAGTTGCTGGCTGCCGTGCACACCAAGCACACTGGACTGTCGACTGTGTGTGACAGGATAAGCGCCCAGTGTTATATGAGAGGGATATTAATTTTCGGTTAACCTGTATATCTGGTGATGATATGTTGGTTCGGTTCTTAATAGGTGTAGTTGAATGTGGGATGGTTATAGGTGCCTATTTGTGCGGCTGAAATATTGTGACAAGGCGAGTGATGGCTTTTAAGCTGTGTGTGTGGCGCAAGAGAAATGGTATGGGGTTTGATGGTGAAGGCTTTTAAAAATCAGCTTGATAAATCCGGCCCGAACAGATGGACGAGGGAGCGCAAAACCACCAGCACTGAATATATGGGATACGCTGTCTGGGACTTTCGCTGGATTAGCCGTAGACGGGGCGGCGTAATTATTTCAAAGATTCTTGCAAATGCGAAGGTGATAGGTGGCGATTTGAGGTAATCAAGACTAAAATCATACTAATAACGACCTCAACTCGGACTTGAATATGTGCTGGAAAGCGTGACATCGGGATGAGGTGGTTAGATTGATTTAAACATACTATAATGTCACTACCGGGACGTCCTTTGATAGTGACAGAGTCGGTGGTGGAAGATGGGAAGTTTTGGAGGATCCACTTGTGCGTGCTCTTGAACAAGGTGCACGGGACTATTGCAAATGAAGATGACGAAACTAGCCACATACGAAGTTCAACATATATGCATCTTATGGCTGCCGGCTTTTCGAGGGCTTTTATACAAAAACCTTTTTTACTACAGTCTGGGGTGGACGTGGACATGGACCTCGACCAACAAGCGTCTCCAGCCATCACGATCTTTAGCCAGCTGTCTCCAGTTTCGCACACTAAGTTGGTTAATGTCCTCTTCTACTTGCTTGCGCCAGCTGAGTCACGGTCTTCAACTACTGCGCCGTCCCTCGGGTGTGGATTTGAAGATTTTCCGGGCCGGAGTACTCGTGTCCATTCGTTCTACATACGACCCAACCAACTCATTCGTTGGACCTTTACTCTTCTATCCAAAACCTTAATAAATAAATAAATAAATAATTGGCGCAACAGGTCCGTATGGACCCAAGCCTAGCTTTTCACAACCATTCGTCTTGTGTGAGTTTTTATTTTTTTTGGGACGAATGGAAGGGATCTACAATTTTATGCCGAGTCCAAACGGCCAATTGAGAAGCTCTTTCATGACAGTTATACTCTCGGATGTTTGTCAGACGTTCGCGAGAGGTGGCGCAGTGAAAAAACCTTAAGTTTGAATTTGGGTTTTTCTCTCGCTTAGTAGTCCAACACACTAACCACTAAGCCACTGCGCCGACCTTAAAGAGGTACTAAATCAGGAGCATAGACATAAAAGTTGTACATGGTAAGTCACAGGGTACAGTGAAGAATAAGGACCAGAACAAAATGACAAACACAGAGGGCTGTTATTTTCGATAACGAACTCTATTTTTTCTAAGTTCGCAGTATCAAAGTAAAGGATACGCTAATATGCTTCGCTATTTCCTGTTCTTTTGAAGCATATAAACACCTTGTTGTATTTGTAAGACATCTTTGACTTGCTCATTTGGACTAACAGAAAACTGCCGATCTTAACCTGTTTCCATAAGCACCCATTAAAAGCTCTTTCAACCACCAAAACGACCAGCCTCGTATATGACAAGCACGAAGGAGTGTCTGTCTCCGTGTAATCATAAACTTTTCACACAACACTTCTGGTCCTAATCAGGTTTGTGTCACTTACATGTGTGCTACCACTTCCCCACTCTCTGTGGAAGCATGCGTTCCACTTCCACTGAATATCCAAACATGACCAATGCACGAAGACGGCTATGACAGACGAAACGCCGTCCCACGTGCGAAAAGGTGCTGGAATTTTCGTGTGTTAGTTTTAACGTGGCTACTACAACCAGTTGCTCTAAAAGAACACTTCATTACCCAGTAACTGACTGAGCCACTTCCTCTTAGGCGGGTATTGCACTCAACCCGAACCTTCGCATACACCTGATGGCTAAGGCGGCATTGCACTCCTTGCACCATCACCGATTCGAGTTGAAAATTGCTGCACGCGCAGATCAAACACGGATATGCCGTGTGGAAGACATGCACTTGTTGTGTTATTAGAGCTGCCACTGTTGCAGTTCTCCTCTGGAAGACCATCATAATAATCATCATTTTGATCAACAAAGTCATAGTGGCGATTACCGTTATATAAAAAGCGCCTTCCGCTGCAATTTCGCCAAAAACTCAACGGCGACGTTCCCAAGGAAATCGATCATCGATAGTGCCAATGTGCGCAATTGTGTTTGGCAATGGTTGGAGCACGCTGCTGCGCCCATGATCTTCATAGAATATGTTTTCTCGGATACACATTGCAGGCAGGTTGCCATTGTTTGCCTTCACGCAATGGTATCTGCGGCCAGAGATCTGAAACACTTTGCTTAAAGACTGCATCTCTAATCCGTGGTGCAGAATCTATGGATCGCGCAGTCAATCTAGGATCGGATCGGCTTTTTGCTTAGCCGACTGATGGCCTACATCGGTGTCGTAGTCGCCGTCGTCATTCTGGGAAATGATGATACCCACACTTGACTTGATTGAGGGGCTCGTGTATGAACTAACGGTTGGGGAAATTTACCTAATGACTGTCATTAGTGGACGTCATCGTTGTCTCAGAGTAATAGTTGAACTACAGGGCCGCCGCACCACTGAGAGGAAGTCTATCTATTCTTAGCAGAGTTCGCTCTTCGTTGGGACTTGTTGCAGGCCAAATAGATGAGAGATTTCTATTATGATTGGTGTTTACTTTGACCAGTAATTTGTAAATAATTTAACGAAATAAGCATTCACCGGGTATAAACCCAATTTTGCAAAGAAGAGGTGTGTTTTACCCCACTTCGTGTATGCCCTTCGAAAGGTGTTTATGGTTGCTTAAGGAGAGCATATGAGCATTTAAAAGGCGGAAAGACGTTTATCGGAAGTAAGGGCTATGAAGCCGCAGGTCTTGAAAGGTGGTCGTGATCGGTGGTCGTTACCAAGGTCTTGCCAACTCGGTTTCCACTGAGGGAGGTTCATCTTTCCAACTGCATCGAGCATGATTACCCAACTTTTAAAATTTCAACTGTTGAATACGGAAGTGGGAAGTTGATATATTTTTTTAAGTAACCAAACCAGACTGACGGATAAATGGTTTGATCTAGGGACAAACATTTTTAGTCTCGACCACTAGCCACTGTGAACTTTTTAAATTTAGATAAAATGTTTATTGGTAAGGCCCACAGCTACTATTGTTGGAAGAAGCTTGTCAATGAGGTGTCATTTACGTTTATACAGCTCCTCGAACTCAGATGTACAAGAGCTCAATTAAATAAAGGGCCATTGGGTGGACTGTCACGCTTTCTATACCTACAGAAGACCGATAACAAAAATCGTAATAAAGATACTTACAAGTTTTTAAAAGATATGTTTCGACGCTTTTCAAACTTAAGTCCAAAATTAGGTGTGTTGGCGAACACACACATGACATAATTATTCATTTATAATATTATAATTACTTAAAAGTCTATTGGCAACTCTAAAACATTACATTCCACACTTTGTGTAGAGTTTATGACAACTGTCAAAATGTATGTAACAATAATATATAATGTAATTTTATCGTTTGTGCTAGAACAATTTCAGTTATTTGAAATAAAGTTTATAACGTTTTTATCAACCCTACAAAACGGACGTCTTTTTAACACTTTCCTTTTTAAGTTTAGAGACGTTTTAAGAAGAAGTGTATATTGAGCAACCCAACCCAGAACAAGGTGTCAGACAACTTTCTAGCCTGTAACAAGTTCGGCTAAACTTACCATATCAACGAAGGTATCACCTATCGTCTGGTCGAATTTAAAAAATCTTCGTCGTATTTTGTGACCAGTTTCGAGTTGCGCTCTATCTATTGTGCTGATCTTCTGAGCGACGGGTGTCAAGTTCCGTACCCAAAGGGAAAAAACGGAACCTTATTAATTCTACTACGATTTCTGGCCGTCTGTCCGAACCAAAGGTCTAGGAAATCTACCTTAGAAACTAATTGACGCTGAAATTTATACACAACATCCGGTATAACCTCAAATCAAACGGTACCAATGGTAGCGATACATTACTCTAAAACCAGAGTAATTGGTAAGTTGTTGAAAAAAATATTTTCATTAGAATTTTTGCATTTTTTGTAGATCATGCTCGTAGCCTATATATGTGCTGAAGACTGTTTTGCTGAAAAGTTAATATTGTACAAGATGTTTACAAAAAACAGTCAATTATTATATAAAATGCATTCCTTTTAGCCATTTTAATGGTGTAATGGTGTCTTATGTCACTTTCAATTGGGCAAAAAGAAGCGGGTGGTTGGGTGTTGTGTGAATAGGGATGGGCATCTGATTGGCATCAACTTGGCGATGTCCAGTGTCGCAACTATCTCACACTCACCAATTGTGCTTATTTTACCTCCCCGTGGTCACCACCGGGTACTGGTCTATGTCCACCCGGACTTGACTTGCTAAACTTATAAGCGCGAGTGTTGAACACGAAGAAAATAGCAACACTATAATGCTCTGTCGGATTGACTGTCTGCTCGAGTCTCAGAAGTCTAACATGAGCCCCTCAGAAAGAGGACGTACGGCGGATGAATTTACATAGCTGAATCAACGGTGGCGTCAACAGTCAACATGGCAGATACCTCAATGGGCTACTCTGACGTATTTGGAGCTGAGGTCATTGAGGATTTTCAACACTAGTCAGGGTGTTGAAATAGAGATGGTGGCGGAAGAGCCCTTAATGGGTCAACGGCAGCTCTCACATCCCCGCAACGGGTTACTGACTCCGGAATATTCCGGCTCCTTTTGTCCAAGGGGTCGCAAAAAGGGCCTGGTCCTCCAGGTTGGGGGTTGTACGCCGGGGTAACTGCCCGACTACGTAAAAATGACATAGTTGCGAAGCATCAACAAGCCTCGGATACGGATGATCTTACTGTTGACGAACCTGGCAAACGATTAAAGGACAACGAATTTCGGATCTGTACGTGGAATGTTAGGTCCCTTAACAGACCGCGTGCAGCCGAACAATTAGCGGAAGCCCTGAACCACTATAAAGCAGATCTAACCGCCATCCAAGAAGTGCGATGGGATGGCCCGGGCAAAAAGAGGATGAAAAACTGCGATATTTATTACGGCGACTGCTATCGGCAACAAAAACAGCGCTTATTCGGATGTGGATTCGTCGTTGGCGCCAGACTTAGGCAAGAAGTCTTAAGTTTCAACTATGTAAACGAGCGCATCACGACAATCCGCATCAAGGCTAAATTCGGCAACATTAGCTTAATATGCGCGCACGCCCCCACGGAGGAGAAAGACGACGACACCAAAGAAAGGTTCTACGAGCTCTTGGACCACACTTACGAGCAATGCCCTAGCTATGACATTAAAATTGTCCTAGGCGATTTTAACGCCAAGCTAGGAAGAGAGGGCATCTTTGGTAGTACTGTTGGAAAGTACAGCCTACACGACACCACCTCCGACAACGGATTCAGGCTGATCGATTTCGCGGCGGGGCGAAATGTTGTCATAGCTAGCACACGGTTCCCGCATCTCGATATTCACAAAGGCACATGGAGATCTCCTGATCAATCAACCGTCAACCAGATTGACCACGTTGCGATCGACGCAAGGCACTCCTCCAGTATTATGGATGTCCGAACGTTCCGAGCGGCCAACATTGACTCGGACCACTACCTTGTTGTAGCCAAGATACGACTCCGGATATCCCGAACGCCGCCAAGACAAGTAAATACTGTGAGGAAGTTTGACGTCGGACGGCTACAATCGCAAGAGATCACCAGATCCTTTTCCGATCGAGTCTCTCTCAATCTCTCAAGAGGTCCTATACAGCCAGCATCAAGTATTGAAGACCAGTGGCAACATTGCCAAAAAGCCATCAGAGACGCCGCCTCTGATGTGCTGGGTTTCACCCGACCACCACAACGAAACCCCTGGTTCGACGACGAGTGCCGGCAAGCACATGCAGCGAAGCAAGAGGCATACAAAGCGGCGCTGCAAAGGAGGACAAGAGCTGCTCGTGAGCTCTACGTGCAGAAGAGAAGAGACGAACACCGGCTTCTAAGGAGAAAAAAGAAAGAGCATGAGAAGCGCGCGATCGAGGAAATAGAGAGATGTTACAACAGGAATGAGGTTCGGAAGTTCTACCAGAGGGTAAAAAGAACCTCACAAGGCTACAGAACCCGAACCGAAGCCTGCAAGGACGAACAAGGGAACATCGTAGTAGAATCGCAGTCGATGCTGAGGATATGGAAGAACTACTTCTGCAGACTGTTTAACGGCGATGACGACTTACATTCCGCTGTCAGGCAGAATGAACCGTTCAACCTGGACGATGAGGATCAACAATACCGTCCACCCGACTTGGACGAGGTTAAGATAGCTATATCTAAACTGAAGTCCAACAAAGCCGCTGGAGCAGATGGCCTAGCCGCCGAGCTGTTCAAAGCGGCAGGCGATGACTTGGTTAGGAGCATGCACCAACTCATCTGTAAAATATGGTCGGAGGAAAGTATGCCCGATGAATGGAACCTCAGCATTGTTTGCCCGATCCTCAAGAAAGGAGACCCTCTGAACTGCGCCAATTACAGAGGTATCAGTCTTCTAAACATTGCCTACAAGATCTTATCTGCCGTTTTGTGTGAACGCCTGAAGCCTTTCGTAAACAACCTGATTGGTCCATATCAGTGTGGCTTCAGGCCAGGAAAGTCTACCATAGACCAAATATTCACACTGCGGCAGATCTTGGAGAAAACCCAGGAACTTCAAATCGATACCCACCACCTTTTCATCGACTTTAAGGCCGCCTATGACAGCATTTATAGGGACGAACTATACAGAGCAATGTCTAGTTTTGGCATCCCTGCCAAACTCGTCCGTTTGTGCAGGATGACGATGGAGAATGCACGCTGCTCCATCAAGGTCGGTAAAGAACTTACCGAGACCTTCGATGTCAAAAAAGGATTTAGACAAGGCGATGCGCTGTCATGTGACTTCTTCAACATCGTTCTTGAAAGAATAGTGCAAAACTCAAACGCCAACACCAGAGGCACTATCTTTCAAAAGTCCGTCCAATTACTCGCATACGCCGATGACATTGACATAATTAGCAGAACGCAGCGTGATGTTAATGGCGCGTTTGTGAGTATTGAGACTGAGGCGGCGAAGATGGGTTTGGCGGTTAATGAAGGCAAGACGAAGTATATGCTGTCAACTAAAAAGGACACCCAACACCGACGGCTCGGACAGAACGTCGCAATAGACAGATATAACTTTGAGGTGGTTAAGGACTTTGTCTACCTAGGCTCCGCTATGAACTCAGACAACGACACCAGCGCTGAGGTTAAACGTAGAATTACTCTTGCCAATCGCTGTTTCTTTGGGCTAAGAAGGCAATTGAGTAGCAAAGCCCTCTCCCGAACAACTAGAGTGACCCTTTATAAGACCCTTATCATCCCAGTTCTGCTATATGGCGCAGAGGCATGGACGCTATCAAAAGCGGATGAGGTAACTCTCGGTTGTTTCGAGAGAAAAATTCTTCGTGTTATTTTTGGTCCCGTCTGCATTGACGGTGAATGGAGAAGGAGATTTAACGACGAACTGTACGGGCTGTACAGCGACATCGACCTAGTCAGAAGAGTGAAGGTCCAACGACTGAGGTGGCTGGGTCATGTAGAGCGAATGGACACGAATGCTCCGGCCCGGAAGATCTTCGAATCCATACCCGAGGGAAGGCGCAGTAGAGGAAGACCGCGACTCAGGTGGCGCACGCAAGTGGAAGGGGACCTTAACCAACTTAGCGTGCGAAACTGGAGACAGCTAGCTAAAGATCGCGCTGGCTGGAGACGCTTGTTGGTTGAGGCCCAGGTCCACCCCGGACTGTAGCGCCACCTTAAGTAAGTAAGTAAGTAAAAAGAAGCGCCCGGCAGAGTCCGCAACCGAAAAAAAATCACCTCCGTTCCATTGGCACAAAACACACTCTCTTATTGAATTCAATAAGTTCATGCATAGAAAGTACTTCATAGGTTTCCGGGTCGACTTCGGCTGATTTCCCGTTACTTGCATCCAAGCTATATTTTTACTGGGTGGCAAATGCTAGGTGAGGTAGTATTTTTATATAAAAATTCGTATTGACAAATGTCAGGTAACTTTAAAAATTCTAGAATTCCTAGAATTTTATCGGTTAAGTTTGAAATTATTTAATTATATTTGCCGCGGTTGGCAGCATTTTTTTTTTCTTGGTTTTTTCATGTCATGGATTCTAATTGGCATTACACCGTCACCGATAATAAAACAAAATGGCGAAATTTGAAAAATGGCGGCAAGAGGATTGCAAGTTGGGGGTCTCAGTATGATTGGTCTATGCTGGCTATAGTCACTTTTTTGACCTGGCTTTTGCCGTGTTTTGCCGCGCTTTTTTGTAAAATTACTTTTTTTAATTTTTTTTTTGTCGATTGCATCTTATGCTGAGTGTCTGAATTTTTTTGGGATTTTTCAACCAGATTTTTCGATTTTTGTTCTCTTGCCGTAAGTGTTGTTGGTTGGTGATGATCGCTGTCGAAAGCGTTTTTCGTTGGGGTTTTCTCACTTTTTTAATGCGTTTTTGATCAGATTTTTTTTTAGCGCTATTTCTGACGTTTTTTAGAAAGTTTTTTTCTATATAGATTTCGTCATACTTTTTTATGTCTCTTTCCTAATAACTTTCTTTGTCTTACCATTCTTTTTTGACAATCATTTTTCTAGAGAACTTATGTGTTTTGAAGTTGCCTTTTTCGACGTGATTTTTCAAACCAAAAAAAGGACTTGTTGGATATAGTTTTGACTTGCTTCCTCTGGCCTATATTTTCCCCCTTTTTTGACAACGTTATTGTCCCATTTTTCATTGCTGTGTGCGTTTTTTTTTTCTATTTTTTGTTATGCCTTTGGCCAATAGTTTCTGTTCATAGTTTTCGACGGCTATCTCCTTGCGACACAATTTTTTTCCAGAGTTTTTGACTGATTTTGCTCAAGTTTCCTAACGAGTTCTTTCAGCGTTTATGACGTTTTGATTTGATCGCTTTATTGATAAATTTTGTTCCAATTTGTCTCAAAGATTTTTACTTTTTTGGCTTGTGCTTTCTAAACTATTTTTCTGTATATATTTCTGGTTGTTTGAATAACTTTTAGAGTTTTTTATCACATTTTGTCTTCTTGTCGTCTTAAAATGTAACGTTTTCGGTTTCGTTTGCAGGTGTTTTCTTAGGACCCTTTTATGTTGCGTGTTTCCTTTCGTTTTTAAGACAGGGTTTCATAACTTACGTTGCTGTATTTTTGTCGCGATTTTCGGCACGCGCTTTGTGACTGGACTGTAGCATTTCCGCCTAAGCTATTGTTTCGTTGTTTGTTCCATTTTTGTCGCGCTATTTTATGACTTATTCCAATTATTTTTTCGTCGACTATCTATCGGTTTTTTTGAATGATTTTTCAGGCATCTGGTATTGCTTTCCTTACACTTTCTCACTGGTTCCTTATCGCACTTTCTGCATCGCTGCTTTATTGCGTTGCTTGGTGCTTTGTCGTCAAGTTTCCTATTGCCTTTTTTTCGACGCGTCGCGTTTTTCAGAAATAGCTCTATAGACATAACTGTGATTACCTAACTCAAGTCGTTCAATTTAATTCAAATCATGGTAAAACTTCGAAAGCCTCCACTTCCCTTTGCGACGCCACTGAACACAACGCAAGACATTCCGTGTATAAACGGAATTGCACTCAGTACACTATATCCCATCAGCAGGACAACACGATTCCGACAATTCATTAACTCTCCGACGTAAAACACTAGAGGTCTTGGTTTGTGCGCGCATATCATCGCCGGATCCATCATCAGTCAAACACAGGAGTGCTGCCTTAAACTTGTCACAACCGCTGAATAAGGCCATAAATATTCAGCTCCGAGTAGTCTGTCTCCTGTCCACCTCCTGTCCAAAGTGAAATGCAATCCTTCGTCGAGTAGCAACAGTCGTCATATATGCAGAAATGCTCGTCAGCCTAACGGAGCTATACACTTGAACAGTGGCTGTGATTGCGTTTGTGATCAAGGTGCGCGCTCGCGCACAATCGACAAGCTGGACAAGTTCATTTCTCAGCGATGAGCTACTGCCTGTGCGGACAGAGGCTCTCGGTGACAAGATCGCACTGACTGCTAAAATGTTGACCGCATCAGCCAAATGTTCTATGAAGGGGCACTTTTTTTGCTGGCCCCGTCTGCGGCCCCACACGTCATTTGTCGTGGCGGCCAATTGTCATTCCTCTTCACTGTTACATGCTGTTGCCGCTGCTGGTTGGTGTGATCATCCAACCTGGACCACGAGGATGTGTTCCGTCGAGAAGATGATTGAAAATTCATTTATGCAGAGGGTCTTCGTGTGCGGATTTGCATTCGATCAAGCGCCGCGTTCTATTGTCCACGAAATGTAGCGCGTCGAGCAATTGACATGCTATTGTCACAAGTGGGCATCCTTATGTCCTGCTGTTCTGATGGACATGCGGATAATTTATAGCCGATGTCGTTGCGAATAAAATAATCGACTTGGCCAGATAAATAATTCATCAGGAGGTGGCCGCTGGGGTTTATGTAGATACCTAGTGGGGAAGGAGACGAATGCAATTTGCTAATTGAACGCGCGCACTACGGCACGGGGACATCTCTGCGGTTTAATTCGATTAAGGCACCAGTATAGGAGGCACCTTCTTTGTTTTAATTCAATTTCACAGGAGATAAAGTTAATCAAGCAGAGCAGTGTAACCGGAGGCGACTCTGTTCCGTTGTATGATTTGTTCCTTTAATTAATGAGGCACAACACAGAAGGAAACACTCATCTATACTCACCCGCACTTGTAGACGGGAGAAAGGTATCGCGTATACGTACACGTAACGTACATGTCATGTGAGAGCTGTGCTGCTTAATGGCGCCATTAAAACGGCAAACCGCATTTAATTTCAGTATTTTAATTGCGTCAAGGCGATGTAACTCTCAGTTGCTTATTAATAATCCTCAATGGCGATAGAGGGGCGTCAGTAGAATCGTCGGGAAGCATAAATGGTGTAACGAGGTTTCGTATTCCTCCTACGCATCGTAAAAGATGCCGAAATGAGCATGTTCTCGGGTTCGTGCCGCCGTCTTTATTGCCACCCTTTATTTATTCATATAGGGTGACAATTTTTACGACTCCCGAGTGTGATCAAATTTAAATTTTGGCCAAGTAGATGCGAATTGGAGTGGTTTTTACTAGGTATATACCCGCGATGCGTTAAACTACACTTGTAGTAGTTGCTGACTGAGGAAGATAAATGACTGGCAAGTATGTTGTAAAAATTTGCTGAAAAGGTGTTCCGCATGGGGTTGTAAATAACAGAGCTCTCTCAACTCTTCTGCTAACGCTGTGGTTTTAGAGAAGATTTAATGTCGAAAATAGGTAAGCTATATCCTTCTTTAATGGCCGGCAGGTGTGGATTTAGGATTCGGGATTGGTAGCATGTGCTAAACGTGTTTGAAAGAAGTCAGCCGTAATAGGTTTTAGGTTTTTAAATGATCAGCAGCTTTCTTTAACCGAACTTCTACGTCAAACTGACAATGTTCTGATTCTGAGCCATTGGTTTATTCGCTCGAAGTCATACAGTCCTTTGGACTACGACCAGCAATCTAAATCACCCTTGCAAGATGTTCTGGAGAGACGACCCCAATCCTAATCACACTTGCAAGAGGTTATGGGGGGGTATGGCACTTTGTGCGACTCAATTGTTGAAATAAGTTCTAAAAGCTTCAACCCTTAGAATCCGCCGTTGCGTCAGTTTTAAGGTACGAATAGCAACATGAAGTCCGGCACCTGTCCGATCCATACATGATTTTTTTTGTAGAATAATTTTGAAGGCATTTTTTGTGTCATCATTCTGACCAATGATGGCCATGCCTCATTGACCAATTTTTAAAAACTGTCAAAGTGTCAACAGGCACATAATTAAAAATTTAAATGTCGCCCATCCAACAAAAAATGTATTGCTAATGAGTCAACTGTCAGCTTTTTTAAAAATAAATGAATAGATGGCGCAACAGGTCTGCGTGCGGCCCATCATTTCATCACCGCTGATAACATAGTAAAAAAATATGAGTTCAATGTGTGAAGTATTAAAAAAAAACTATTGGTATCTGCTTCATCTATTTTTCCAAGCACTTACCTCATTGATTGTGCCTTGAATGATTTTCCTTTAAAAGGAACTTTCTCAAATGGCTTACTTGTGCGGACCATCGGGTAAGGGTTCCTGGCCGACTTTCAAAAACAATTCCAAATTACTTGTCAATCTTATGCCAAATAGATAGATGTTAGTAAAGTTTAAATATTAATTTTGAATATAAACAAAAACTTACCTACGATATCCACTTGGCTTCTCATACTCAAGCCAACAAGAAAAATTGTAGATAATGCTCGTAAAACAAAATTTGAATAAACTAAAACTTTTCACTTATTTTTGTATGCATTTACCTAATGCACATGTTTTTAACAATAATAATAGTCCAATAAGAAATTCACTTTGGCACAGCACGTGTAAGCTCTATCCCGAATTACTTACGAATGAATAAAAAAATCGGCAATAAATTTGCATACGACTTTGACTGTTTGAAGTATTACTTTAAGGTGTGAAATGCATGCACAAAGTATTTATAACAAACGTCAAAAAAATGCTTTCTTCGAATGAAACCATTTATACAAATAAACAATTTCTCCTATGGAATTTGAATTTATTCTTATTTGGTCATGCGACGCTACAGTTAGACGCTGATAAATAATGAAAGATTAACTGTACATGTTCGGGTTATGAACAAACCGGCACACCAAAAGGAATAATTCCGTGATAACGTGAAATAAAAATGCAACTGCACCGAATACGTTATAAAAACTGTGTGTGTTTTATTGCAAAGAAAAAACTTGCTTTTATATAAAAATTTGTTTATATACAATTTTGACAGCTGTTTGTTGACAGAAATTCCCTTTGGGAAATTTCCCATTGAGTGGGTGAGTTTAGCCAATTGATTGATGTTTTCGTCGTCAACATTCTCCCCCCACCGATGAGCGATGATCATCAAATTGTCTGCTACTCGTTTTGTTTGCCTCACTGTACTCTACTCCACAGCTTTCCTTTAAATCAATGTATAATTTGTTACATACATAGATTCTCATGCGTTTCAGTACATGAAAAGAGAAGATGAGTGATTAATTTGCGTACATATAAACAAACAATAACAAACAGAAACCACAGTAATGCGACTAGAACTATAAACATAAATTCTACGAAGTTGCAGTTTCTTTGCTTTACGCAAGCTACCGTTCTTGCGCTCTCGCCATAGCTGTTGACATCGAGATCGCGACGATGATGACGATATGCTGTGTGAGTGGGACTCTGCTCTTCGGTGTACTGTAGCGGTGCAGTGTGTATTGACAAAAATCAATCAGTTGGTTTCCCATCGTTTTATATGTCGTTCGGTTTTGGTGAAGTGCGCGAATTGATTCGAGTGTTTATATTTTTTTTTTTTTTTTTTAATTAATATTAGCTTTCGGTTGGTTTGTGATGTGTTGCGCAGTAATTCATGTGAGTATTAATTGTAATCTTATTAAAGTTGATTTTGATTTAATTTGAGTTGTGATTATGTTGAATTCGTGTTTTGTTTTATGATAATTTGTTTTTGCATGCTCTGTTTGATGTGTATGTGTGGGTGCATTTTGTTTTTCTCTTTTGTGTGTCGTGTTGGGTGCTTTTGATTACGTTGGTGTGGGTCCCTCGTTGGTGTGCATTTTGTTTTCTCTGTTGCTTGTGACGAAACAAGTGGAAGTGGACTGTATTCCTTGTAGTGCTTGTGTTGGGGTTTGGAATTTTTGTGTGCATGAGAGCGCGACCGTTTTCCATGTTGGTTTGAGTGATTTATTTTCAATCAAACTTTTTTATTTGCGTTGAGTTGTGTTGTGTTGTGTTGTAATCGGTATGAAGACAGTAGGGTGCATAAGTTTTCATACAGATTAGTTTATATGTGTGTTTTTAAATGTTGTGTTTTATACTTATGTAATTATTATTTTGGGTAAATATTATTATTTTTGTGTAAATATTATTATTTTTGTGTAGTTTGTTTGGCGTTGTTACAAGGAAGGGGGCAAAGTTTCGTGATAGGCCTTTTGGCTTCTCCTTGCTGCGTTTTAACTTTTACCACTCTTGTTAATTTGTCTGGTCCAGGGTAGGTTTCGATTATGCGGCCTAAACACCATTTTGCAGGGGGAAGTCGTTCGTCTCTGATGAGTACCAAATCACCTTCGGTCAGCTGTGGCTGTGGTTTTAACCACTTTGGACGATGTTGGAGACGACTCAGATATTCAGTTTGCCACTGCCTCCAGAATGTCTGCAAATGGGCTTGAATAGTCTTCCATCGGTCGGTCAAGTTCAGCTTTCCTATAGTCAGGTCTGTTTCGGGAATTGTAAATAGACTTTCTCCGATAAGAAAATGTGCCGGTGTTAACGCCTGAAAGTCCGTAGGATCTTCCGTTAAGGGACAGAGAGGCCTCGAATTAAGACACGCTTCAATTTGTATTAAAAGCGTGGCGAGCTCCTCGTAGGTTAAGGTCCCATTTCCTACAATCCTTTTTAAGTGGAATTTAACGCTCTTTACTCCCGCTTCCCACAATCCTCCAAAGTGGGGAGAAGCAGGTGGAATGAAGTTCCACTTTGTTCCTTCGGTGGTATCCGCACCAGAAATGAGATCATCCACATACATTTCCTCTCGGATCATCTTCGCTGCTCGTGGTAATTGAAGCTGCACCTCCGTTGCCAGCCAGTTGAGAGTTCGGATGGCCAAATATGGAGCAGATGCTGTGCCGAACGTCACTGTCCTCAAGCGGAACATTTTGATAGGCTGAGATGGGTCCTTTCGCCACAATATCAACTGGTAAAACGAATGCTTGCCAGTTACCCAAATTTGGCGGTACATTTTCTCGATATCGGCTGTGAAAGTGTACTTATACAGTCTCCATCTAAGAATGACGTCGGTGATGTTGTTCTGTAGCGCCGGTCCAGTCATAAGCCTATCGTTGAGTGATGTTCCGTCTGATGTTTTGAAAGACGCGTCAAAAACTACTCTCAACTTGGTCGATGAACTGCTCTCCTTTATAACGGCATGGTGAGGCAGAAAATAATGCGGGATGCTTTCCAACATTGACTCGTTTACCTCACTCATGTGACCCATCGAAAGGTACTCTTCAATGCATTTTGCGTAGTCCTTTTGAAGGTTTTTGTTTTTTGATAGACGTCCTTCTAGCTGCTTAAATCGTCGAAGAGCTCCTTCTTTTGACCGCCCGAGTATTGGATGGACGTTACCTTTGAAAGGAAGGGCAACTTCAAACCGGCCATCTGCTACGCGCTTGACGTTTTCCAAAAGGTGTGTTTCGCATGCGACGTTTTCTGGAGTTTCGGGGATTTGGAATGGTGCTTCTTCCTGCTCCCAGAATTGGCGCATGACAACATCCAGATTGCAAGTTTGATGGAAACTCTTGACAGGCTGTGACGCGAATGGAGTGCGTCCGAAGAGAATCCAGCCGAATTTGGTGTTCTGAGCAACAGGCAAATTGGCACTAGTCGGCTTTATTAATTCTGGCAGGAGAATGTCAGCTAGTACGTCGCTACCTAACAACAAATCAACTTTGGCTGGCTTAAAAAATGATGGGTCGGCTAAGCTCAAGCCGTCGAGATGTCTCCAATCAGCAACTGGAAGGGTTCGGGCCGGAATATGCCCAGATAGCGACTTATAGACGAGCGCTTGTGTGTTGACTACAAAGTTTGAATGGTGAGACCCAATCGCAATATCAACGATTTTGTTACATGTGCCGCTGTTGACCATACCCAGCCCGGACACCTCGACAAAGGTTGATTTGTGCCTCAAACGGAGTAATTGAATTGCTGACTCAGTGATAAAAGAGGCCTCAGAACCAGAGTCCAGCAATGCCCGAAGTGAAACAACTTCTCCTGATGAACCGCTGACCTTGACAATGGCTGTGGCCAACATCACTTGAGTATTCGTGAGTGGCACAGAATGGTACGTGTGGACAGATTTACTGCAACAAGGATGATCTTCATGCGGGAGTTGCACATTCGAAGCATCTCGTTGATTTGGAGGAGGTCGTTCTATGTTTGGTGGCGTAAAACTCGGAGCGTTGGGATTAATAACCGAGGTAAGACAATTTGTATTATGTTGTTGAGAATTTTGATTAAAACCTGACGTATTACAGGGATGAGAGTGCGACATGTGATTGTTTTGTGGAGACGAATTGTGTAACAACGAATGATGGGGCTGCTGACAATAATAACATTTACGACTACTTGGACAGCTTTCGGACAAATGACTATAAGCCAAACAGTTTCTACACAAACCTAGCCTAGAAATTGCTTGACAGCGATCGTTGATGCTCATTTTCAAAAAACGGTTGCATTTGCGGATAGCATGCTGACCCCTATCGCAAAGCTTACAGGCAAACTTAAATTTGGTAGCCTGCGCATGAAAAGAGTTTCGTTGAGGAACCTTTTTGGATGGTTCTAATGATGTTTTACCATGCTGGTAGCAGACTGCCTCCAGAGTGCGGAACCGAGATTCGAGGAACAGTTTAAATTCCGCAAGCGTCGGTAGCTCCTTAGTATTCTCCTTGGATCCAAGCTTTTCCTCCCACAGCTGCTGCGTTTTCGATGGTAACTTTTGCAACAAAACGTATATTATTATCGCATCCCAATGATTGACTGGCACCTTCAAGTTGCTAAGGCTGTGAACAATCTCTGTTGAAGTATCTAGTAGTTCCTTGATGGCTTCGGCTCGTTCCTGAGTTATTGAAGGTTGGTTAAAAAAGCACTTCAACTGCGTATTAACCAGAAAGCGCTGATGGTCATACCGATCTTCTAAAATAGCCCACGCCTTAGCATAATTGCCATTGGAAATAGGTAAATGTGACAATATTTTCTCAGCTTCGCCCGAAATACTGGTTTTAAGATAGTGCATTTTCTGTATTTCAGACAACGACGAGTTATGGTGAACAAGGGAAACAAAAAGATCACGAAAACCTCTCCAAGATTCATAATTCCCTGGAAAAACAGGAATCGGAATGTTTTTCAGCTTGATATCTGAGTTGTGCGTAGACAAAGTTACATTTGCGTCTGTTTGTGTGACGTCAGCCTTAGATTCGACTACCTTCACCTTGTCCATTGCATCTAGCAGACTCGCACGGTAATCAAAATATAATTCGCGAATCTTTTCGTAATTATCCTCTAATGCGACGCTTTTATCCTCTTCACCATCAGACAGCGACCCTATGCACTCCTCATACACCTCTAATGCCGATTGCATGGATTTCTCCAATAACGACAAACGACCAGATAAATAATTTGCAGTACGAGCCGAGGATCCCTTTTTCCCGAAATTCACAACATCTTTCTCCAACTGAGTAAGTGCTCGTGAAAGTTTATTTTGCTTCATATTTAATGTTTTTTAATTTGCAGATAAACACACAAAAATAGTAAATCTGAAAGCACTTACTTGCAAATTCCAGCGAGTTCGGGTCCGATAGCTCTATTCGTTTAATCCTTGTTTGATTGGCCTGACGATGACGGCAGCACAGAAAACAGCACACAAAATCTGCAGCAAAAAACTCCAATAATTCCTTTGAGGACGGTCGAAAATCCAATTGAAAGTTCCAGCACACAAATTGCACACACAAAAAACCAATGAGAATTTAATTACAACAACAAATCGTTAAGGCAAGCAGCGCGTTGTGTAGTGCTGATAAATTTGGTTTTTCTTGAGATCCGGCTCGTGAGGACCAAAATGTTCGGGTTATGAACAAACCGGCACACCAAAAGGAATAATTCCGTGATAACGTGAAATAAAAATGCAACTGCACCGAATACGTTATAAAAACTGTGTGTGTTTTATTGCAAAGAAAAAACTTGCTTTTATATAAAAATTTGTTTATATACAATTTTGACAGCTGTTTGTTGACAGAAATTCCCTTTGGGAAATTTCCCATTGAGTGGGTGAGTTTAGCCAATTGATTGATGTTTTCGTCGTCAACAGTACAATTTTACAAAAATGACTCATTTTTCAAAACGGTTGCACTTCATTGAAATACTACATTAAAGCCGAAAAAAATAAATATGTGCGAAATCAAAAGATTCATACTCATACATTTCTTAAAAAAAAAGACCTTAGAACTATTCAATAAAAAAAAATTCCATACCTTTATTTAAAATATTCATGAGTCATATTCGTATGAACAAAAATACACTAGAGGAAAAAAAAACAATGCTTGTAATGGTCCACATAATTAAACCAATGAATAGCCTCATGCATTTAAGGTTACCATTCATAAAATGACACAATCAAAACTAGTGCAGCAAAACGACGCGTTTAAGAATCGTTCAAACAATTAGGAAAATTGAAATTCGAATACAAAATTTTCAACAACAATTTGGAAGCGCAATTTTCAATGAATCCAGTTTCATAAATGCAATCGGCCTTACCAATAATCAACTTTAGTCTGGCAGTTTACGCAAAGACTCCACACTTTCCAAAATCTCTTTACCAATGAACAAATATAGTTGCCCGCATATCGTTAACTGTAGGGTTAAATGTTAATGTTGAGAAACCCATGTTTATCTCGGGCATTAGCTAGAGAAAACCTCCCTAAATGTCATTTTGAGGAGGAGTGTTGTCCAACCACGAAAAATGCCGGTATGGAATTTCGTAATAGGAGCGAATTTAAATACACTTTTGTTCAGCCTGAACGTTTACAATTATAAACTAATTTTAGTAAATTGTAAATGTTGCCAGTTGTTTTTAAGTTTAGCAAAGACAATTTTTTTCGAATGCATGCACAAAAATGAAAAATATTGCATTTTTTGTTTTATTTCTAAACACTTGAAATATATATTTCGAAAGTTTTCATTAAATAAAATGTTTGGTATTTTTTTTAACCGCTTTTTGATATGTTTTCGTTTTTTAAATGTTTGCAATTTACGAATGCATACGTAGTATAAACTAAATTTAATATAAGTTTAGGATGTTTCCAAGACTTTCTTGAGGGTCGTCGAGAAGAGAATAAAATATCGGTCCACTTAAGATTTTACAGCTCATACCCGAATACCTAAATTTTTCTACAACTCTCAGTACCTTATAAGGCTATAGGCTGCTCACTGCTCAGGTAGACATTTGACTGCAACCAAACACTCTTTGGAAATGGAGTTTGTTCCCCGAGAATGCGAATTTCTATTGAATCAATGGTTGGTGTGAAAAGGTTGACTTCGCAGAAATTAGATATAAGAATTGTCAACATTCAGCAAAATCCCTGCAAAATAATAAATTTAGGAACTTCTGGAGGAATAACAGTATGTGCGAAATCTAGATAAACAGAATTCTGTTTTATTTGGTGTGAATTCATAGAGGAGTACACATGACAGCTTTCCTGTAGAAAAATGTCCACAGCTTTCAATTTTTAAAAGATCAAATTATATTTACTTTAACATTTAAATTAATTTACTTTTCTAATTACTGTTTCGTTGCTTGGCAAATTGTAATATAAACGGAAGTGAATTAGCAGGCTATAATTTCTTTCAAAAATTCTTCCAATAAAATTTGCATCATCAGCCTACGAATAAATCAAAGCATTCCAATAAACTGTGTTCCGTTTATTTAATAATTTGAAAGTGATCTTATTCCGAAGTATTAGAAAACAAATTAAAGCGTACCTACTAAAAAAAGCACCAAAAATTGTGTCCGATCGAAGGAGAGGGCATTACTGATTTGCATATGATATTTGACAGATCAGCGGATATTTTGTGCATTTCCTATTTTCTGTTTTGTTTTTTTTTTCTTATAATAATCCTTTGAAGGATATCTGTTGGGCAAATTAATTTGCGATTTATATATTCATTTTCTTAGAATAAAATCTTTGTTGTGAAATATTCCATTTCACGAAAACAAATTTGAATTCTGCGATGACAAAAAATGTAATAGATTCTAAGAAATTTGTCGCACTAGCAAATGTGGAGGTCTTATTGTTTATTAGTACCAATTCACTAATGCTGTACATTTTTACTAAAGCTGGCAACTAGCTTTAGTGTTTGATTATTTGTAAGGCCGAATGTTGTGGTCATAAAACCATGCGAAATATTCAAGACTTTTTACATTGCGTTAATGAATATTTCAATAAATGTATGAATCGGAGACAATACTGAGACCACCAACTCCGACCGATTTCCGTTACTTAGCCTACAAGCTATATTTTTATGGGGTGGCAAATGCTAAGTGCGCTTGTATTGTTACATAGAAATTCCTATTGACAAATGTCACGTAACTTCAAAAATCCCGATTCACCAACACGCCACTTCCGCTGTGGGCAAAGTTGCTGACAGCGTTCATTGAATTTTATCCGTTAAATTTGAAATTATTCGTTACGTGTGCATAATAATTTTTTTTAAGGAATAAGTGGAGATTTGCTTAAAATATATATGAAAAATGAACAATGCAGATTATTTGAAGTAAAATAGAAATATATTGAGCAAATTTTCTTCAGTTTTCTAAGAAAATTTACGCATGAAATCGAAGTTAATGATATTCAAAAGCGCAAAATACGCAACCATGTTTGTCATAATAAGGTTTTAGTATATAGAACATCTCATTTAGCTAGTTTTATTAACTAAAGAAATCAAATTATTCGCCTTTTAACAACATATAAAGAAGTGGTATTCCCGAACTCTAGCACATTTCCCCACGGTTGTCGAGGTTGGTAGCATTTATTTTTGCATTTTTTGTATGTTTTTACATGTCACATGGATTCTTAATTGACACAACACCGATAGGAAAACAAAATGGCGAATTTGAAAAAAAAAAAAAAACTGAGGGGCCCAGCGGCAAGAGGATTGTGAGTTGGGGGTCTCAGTATCATTTGTCTCTGGTATGAATTTCAACTCTACGAATGGCGTTCACTGATATTATGGACGAGAATTTTTTCAGTGTAGGATGGACATACACTCAGGATTAAAAATGAGATAAAATCAAGATAATCTGTGTCACTCACATTAAGCCTATCCGTTGACGAAAGTCTGTTTAGCTCGAAAATTCTTAAGCCAAATACAAAAATCTTACTTTGAGTATGTTTTTTGATTAACTTTTAATTCTTATCTTAAGATTCTTCTATAATACTATTAAGAACGTGTGAACCCAAAGTCATTTCATCCGAAAAATGCAACAATTTGATTTTAAATCGTTGTAAACTTAAACGAAGCTCATGTATTCTTAGACATAACACAATGAAGAATGTGTGAGCTTAAATTAAGCTCAAAATCACCTTATTTTTCATCTATTTATCAGCAGTAAGAATAATGCTCATTAAAACAGAATAATAACTTTTGAAAACTTACAAAAATTTAAATAAGAACAAGTTGTATTAAATTTTTCCGGAATGCTTCAAGAATGTCATATTAGAATTGAAGATTGCACAGTTTTATTTGTCGAATTTATTATCAACTCAGTCACTTTCCTGTTCACGAAAATAAAACAATTTATTTCTTTAAAAATCATGTTTATTTATTGAAAATAAATAAAATGAATATGTAAATAAATTAATTCATTAAAAAATGCTTTAATGGACTTAAATCTAAATAAATGTCTTTCCATTATTTAATGGATACAAATGTAAGCGTGGTTAAAATCGGATCCTTTTCCGTCTGATCCATAGAAAAAACTACTGCCATGGAATAATGCGCAAGACGAGTATGAAATTTCTGCGGTTTGAAAACTGTAAGCAAAGTGCGACATTAGCTTTAAACGAGACGACGAATGAAAAATGCTTATGGTAACCAGAGAAATTAATGAAAAGCTCTTCTCCGATTGGAGTTGACAACAATATTAATTTAATTTTCTAGATGTGGCTTTCCTGTCACATGGTTTAGTACAAACAAGTAATTTTTAGTACAGCATAAAATATGCAAAAGATGGCCGATTTGAATTTTAGAATTGTTTTTTGTTGGTTGTTTTTTTTTTAAGCAATATGCTCTTTCAATATTAACCACTACGGATACAATTGTATAAAATCCATATTTCAAATATATTATATTACAAGAAATTTCAATACATGGTAAGTAAATGACTATTTTACAAATTGAGGTAATTAATTTGGTTTTAGAAACGTATGTGTGAGATGTGTTGAGACGGGGACGATTTCCCCAACAGTGGTTACTAAATTCAGACATATTTTTTATTACAATAGTATTTATATTATATTAGTATTATTCATTTCACAAATTTATTACAATTTTCCACTCTTTAATTTGTTGAAAGAACACTTAACTACGGAAGAACGTACAAGATATCAATCGGAATGAATAAACTTTTGTTATCCATCATGTAAGTTTTACATTGTGCGGCTGGATTGGAGAATATAAATTCGTACCAGTGATGGGAAAAGAACATTTCAGACTGTACTTTTCCCAAGTTTAAATTGTAACTTTTACGACAGATGTGTACCTTTGTCGTTGTGGAAATTCGTAGCTATATGAATGTTAAGATAAATATCCTCCCATACCTTTTACTACTTATTTACATATCGTTTAACCATATTAAAAAATATGTAGTAGTACAAAAAAAATTTAAAAAAAAGAATTGAATACTTCTGTGAGTGAAATTTAAATCGCAATACTAAAGTTAGACTGGGGACGTTCAAGTATCTAGTTTAGTAAGTCTGACAGCTCTCTCACTAAGTGAATCTCGGTTTTGATTGGTCGAAATCGGTCATGTGAGCAGCTGTTTCAGTTGACGTTTATGGAGGGGTAGCCGACGAATCTAGTCAAGAAATTCGTGACTGAGTACTAAGTTGACAGTTCGCATATGTGGCTGACGTAGAAAAAGTGACGTTCTCGACCAATCTAGATTTTGCGTTCAGGTTGCATTTCATCCAGACCATTCTAGTCGACTTACGATGACTAGATTGTTGAATGCAGCCACTGTATGCCAAGTGGTCATAAAATGTCAATTTCGAACAGTTCTCCTGTCAAAATATGGTCATACAATGTAATGAGCATATCTTATATGGTCTAATGACCTAAATGCCACATATGACCAGGCTGAATTTGACAGATAAAAATGCCCAAATAGCATATAGTGCAGTCGGACAATAAGCACGAATGGCAGCATAAAGCCCTATACGCCCCCCACTTTATCGAAATTTCGTTATGGCATTGCTGGCATTTTTGACGGAACAAGAACTATTTTGTTGTCATCGGTGTTTGAGTTCGCGGAATTGCGATTTATTTTCATTTTCATTGTCTTTTTTGTACTACAACATTAGGAAATCAATAACAAATGCCTTAAATGACCGTTAAGGCAAATATGACCATATTGGTAGTTTTGGTCATATAGTCTAATATACAGTTTGCATATTCCTGACATTTTGGTCGTTTGACAGCTAATCTGGTCATTTGCTTGTTGGCATTCATATGCATAATTGGCATACAGTCAAATCTTAGCTCCATGCGTGACGTGCACTGTGAAAGAGCAACGGCTACGCATGACATATGAAAAAATGGTATTTTCTTAATGCATTGGAGACACTCTCCAAAATGCTTGATTTTAAATGTTTTTTTTAAGAATTATTCGATTTATTTTAAGATTGAGGACATAAGAATTGAGAAAATTAAAAATCGCTTAAGTGAACGTAGCTTAAGCGAGCCAACGGACACCATTTGTAGCGCATGGTGAAAAATCAGCAGGACCGCGTTTGGAAGCTTCGCTGCTGAGGCTTATCGTTGTCGAACTATAGTTCCCTTAGCATTTTTCAAAATACGTAACGTCGCCGCCGCTGTTGACAGTGGCAGGGTGTAGCGCAGCAGCTCATATAGCAGTAAAAAATTCTTTGATGGACTCCTTTGGCAAACATTTTATCACAAAATTAAGGCATAGCATCAACAAAAAAATCCAGTGTACCCTACTGGCTGTTGAGCCTAGTATTTCTATTCACCCAGGTTGAGTTGATCAACTCGTCAGAATCACAAAGCTATCTATCCCCAGAGAATTGTTTCATAAAGACAGCTGTGACGCTTTAAGAAAAAAGAATTGGCTTGGTAGGTATATCTCTTTTAGCAAATGGCCACCTTGTGTTAGGACCAACCCTTCGTGAGACACTTTATTCCACCACCCATCAGTTACCCAAATCCAAGTCATATTTAACACAGTCCTCCTCCATCCGATGGACTTAATTAAATCATGTTCTCCGCAAAGTTAACGTTGTTCTACCACCGAACGTGAATCCACTTAATGATGTTGTTCTGGGAAAGTCCAGGGAATTACCCCAATTGATTCGATATTTGACATCTTCTCCCACTTACCAGCTACAGCTAGCACATCACCATCGCATACAACTTTATGCAATCGAAATGGTTCTTCCTACCCCATAGTAGTATTTAAATACTTGCAGATAGTAGACCTTGTGCCCTTTCGTCCTTTTTGCTGGGATCCCTCTCGCCTGCGCCCCTCCACCGATTGATGTTGTCAATAATTCATCACGGACGAAGGTGCGCACTGTTCGACAGTCCAATCACGTATTGGGCTAATATGCCTTAAGGATATCATTAAGTTACCATGCATGAGGGTTCTGTTCTTTCGAAGTTCCTTTCGTCCCATGGACTCGATTCGTGCGAGAGAGAGTGAATCTCGTACTTCCTCACGTTCGGTGCCATGGTCTAGAACATAGAACGCAGAGATACCATGTATAGGCGCACCATAGCACGGCCCCACATATAGATGTTGGCGCAATAGCAGACGTGACTGCTTTGTTCGACAGGGAAAATTCCTGAAAAGGCCAAGGCGTCCAACCTCCCCTGGCTTTGGCCTCGATTCGATTATTTGACGAAATTGGAATATTTTTCCAGCACACACGTTCACAAAACGTTCTGGACGTTTGAACCGAAACTAGGGATCGACCGCGTGTATTGCACGCACCAGATTCCCATTGTCAACCCAAGAGGAGGACCAGCAGAGGCGCAGCTCACATCCGCTGTCCCACAGTTCAAACCTATGGATGGGGCACGTGTATAAAACACATACACAGTCCCACTCATAACATTTGCAATTAATCGATGGGGGTTTTATTTTGGAAAAGCGTTATTAGCCGTCTTCGTGGTTCGCTGCGATGAAACCACTCGCTGGCTCGCAATCTGTGACCCTTGTCACGAACTGATTCGGTTATAAAAATTAAGCGGAATGCACAGGATGTGCAATTTTAAGGTGAGAATTGCTTGGCAATGATAGCATCGCAAGCAAAAATGCCACTTTGAAGGAGGACGGTCGGTGGCGGAAGCTTGTTCGAATTCGCTCTCTCGCGCGCTATGTGCGATGTTAATGCGGAGCGCACAGCGAACACTTGCACCAGTCACAGGTCTCCGTGTATATATATTTTAGACTGGAAACGGTGAGGAGTTTGATTTCGGGACGCGCTAATCCAACGCTGAGATCTCGTTAAATGTGAAATGGATTCGCCCGGTGTGTTAAGTTGGAGTCATCGCCATCGGTAGTTTGCACGAAAATTGGAAATTGTTTCGTTGATCCGACCCATTTGGTGCGCTATTGAAAACGGGAGCTTCGGCGGGTGCGGGCATTCACTTGTCGGTTCTAAAATCAGGTTGGTTTTAAATAAATCGGAGGACTGGATGAACGGGATGATTAGTTGGGTTAGGAAACTAAGGGGAAAGGCGATAGGACATCTAAACCAATTGAAATGTGTGATGGAAAGGATGTGATCCTGGTAATTATGTGTCATAGAGTATGCCTGCGACAGTTCCATTTATTCGTTAAAATGCATGCGACCGATAGTAATTGGAAGAGATTACTGAGAAGGAGATGGTTACCACCTTCGAAAACAAGTCACCAGATAATGGAAAAGACTCGCTGAAAGCACGGGATATGTACCAGCGAGCAGCGGATTAAAGAAGAATGGAGTATGAACTCAAGACAACATTGTTGGCTTTTATGACAAAATTTCGATACCACTGCTTGTACCAACAATTTTGTCCTAAAAGCCAACACTGATGGGTACTCAGCTTTGGAGTAGTAATGCGCAAGCTATACGATTGCACAGCCAAAAAGTTCTGCAAACAGTCCTGCAATTGACGCTGTTTCTTCTTCAAGGGGATAATGGATACAGTTAGCATATACTCATCGTCTAAGGCCGCGAAGAGCTACAGAAAAACTTATACTGGCGGCTAAGAACCCCTATAACAGAAAGCTTCTCCGACCATATATAGCATAATGTTGGAAACGATTGCTCGAACTTGTCTTTGAATAGGTAAGAGCTCTCTCTACAAGAAATTACAAATTTAAAGCTTGTTGCTCGTTACCAAGGGCAAAAGTGATCCCAATGGTTCATCATTCTACAAGTACATACCTCTGTGCAACTTAGACAAGGCAATCCAATTCTTCGAATGTATATTTAGGCTTCGACTCTTAACAGAACTTTAAGAGGCGATTGAGCTCTATAGATCTATAGATAATAAAACTTGGATTTAGAAAGATTCCAAATAACGACGTTTCCATGACCACCCATGCTGCTCTAAGGGCAAGGATATATCGTCCATAAACTAAGTATTAAGTATACCGTCAGCCCCGCGCACCTACCCGCAAATTTTGAAAAGAAAATTCTCTCTTACATTTCCTATCTGTGAATACGTGTGAAGCAGCAAGAATAAAAATTCTAAATGGCGGGAGTGTAATAAAATAGTGACACTCAGCAGTGTTCCTTCATCGTGGTATTTCTACCTTTTTGTGGGAATTCCGATGTCCGACAACCCTGCAGTGGGAAAGTCAGGAATCGGACAAATTCAAACTATCAAATTCTGGTGAAATTTCTTCAAAACATCTGCGTTTTACTGTGATTTTCAACACACATTTAAATAGCCTTCTAGCACAATTTTATACCAAGAAAAAATAATCATTATAATTTTAACAAACTGCGATTTTTATACCGAAGATTAATTGAATTTGACTGTATTTCCGAACAATAAAAAAATTTTACTTTTAAAAGTAAGATTTTTTCTTAAAAATATAGAGGGAATTTGAGTTCGGTTGACAAAGGAAAATATTAACACGATTCGTGGGAAAAATAAAGGGAGAGTGCTAAAAACACTGACTGAAAGTATGTTTTTGGGGAGTTTCTTTCAGTTGATGGATGCGTTCACAAATAATGTTTAAATTAGTTATTTTATTCCACCACGAAAACATGGATGATGCAAAATGTTAAATAACTAAAAATGCAATAATAACTAAATAATAGTAGTTTATTAACTAAAGATGCAAAATGTTTAATAACTAACATAATGAAATTGGTGGAAATAAAACAAAACATTTTGTTTCCCACAATTATCTATTGCTTCTGTTTTTCTTTGATGTTTTTGACGAAGAATCATTTCACCGGCGAATGTCGACAGAAAAACGGCATCCAATATATCTAAAGAGAAGAATTGATTAAGAAATTTAAAATATGCTTCAGAGGAAAGATATAAACATTTTTGTGTGGTTATATGATTTTTGAGTTATAGTGCGCGTACTAAAATATGACCACTGTGAACTACTCTCAGATGAAGAGTCGAAAATAAAAATGTTTATTGGCAAGGCCTAATCTTTTCGTGAAAATTCCGTTTATTAATGGAAACAAATTAAGTTTATTAGAAAATTTAAAACAATTGACATAACTAATTAAATTATATTTGAAGTCAATTTTTTCAGTCGAGAATATGAATAACATTCATTTATAATAAAAAGAAAAAGTCTCTTAGACGCAATCAACGAAAATTTATTTTCTTTAAAATGTACGGGAAAGAACGAAACTCAAAATTTATATAAGCAAAATTGGAAATAAGCATGTTTACTGATTTGTACCCTGATATGTCTCACAAAATTTTTACTGCTTACAATTCTTGTAATTCATACGAATTCATAATCATTAGTAATCAGATATTTTTTATACTAATAAGGGTTTTTTTTGCGATGATTCATATGGTTTATCGATTTTGATTGTTCTCAACGTTATTTGGCGAGTAATCACACCAAGGACTGCACTATTGCTCGGCCACCAGTCCAAATATGAAGAGTGCACATAAGTGGACCAAAAGCTGTCAAAAATTAGGAACCAACTACAATCAAACGCGCTCAAGTTTTAAAAAGATCGCGGTCGTATGCCGCCTTTAACTTGCGTTTCAATCAAGACTATTGTAATGATGTTAATGGACCTATCATGACTCCTGACACTGAAACCTCGCAGTTCTCCCTAAAAGATCAATCAAATCACTGGAACTACATGTGTCACACGATTCTATATTTCGTGACATGAAGTTTGATCGATAAATCAAAAAGTATTAACTGTAATTTTGTGTCATTAGTCAATGAATAGAGATGAACATATAGCAGCGGTGTTATTTCCCAGTGTATGGGTCGCTTTAACTTTCTGGGTCTCAGTAGCGTTTTCTCACTCCACTACCACACAGTCCAACTTTTATATTGCACATTGAACTCCAGCGATCTCGTGAAACCTTTACATACATTTCACTGCTCTGTTTATTTTTTTTTTCCTTTGTCTACATTTCCGAGCAGACAATTTGTACCCAAACTCATTAAATCCAGATTCCATACCTCTATACACTACTTGGCACTCAGATATTCGTAACACGGCAACCATACTTCTTCTACCTTGGGTGGAAAATCCATTCGCCATGCAGCACATCATGGTGTAAGAAACAACCTCGCCACTTCCACAGTAAAAGGGGGATCTTCTTATCAAAATGTAAAAATCACGAGAAACACTTTGTGTTATTTAGCGAGCTGCTGATTCGCATGTAGAGCAAATCCTTCGTTCCCATCCCATACACAAACGTGGAGTGCATATACAGCAAGTATCCCCACAGCAATGGGTACGACTGACTTGCAACTAAATCCCAATGGATTTCGTTATTTCTCAATAAATTGGCAATGATGATAATTAAAAACCGGAGAATGGCAGAGTGGAATTGCAAAATGGGAATTCTAAGACAGGACAGCAGATCACTTAGTTCAATAGATATACGGCAATTTATCACAACATATTTGCAATCAATCAGATCGGGATAGTAACTGAGAGAGATATCCAATTCCGAGAAAGAACCGGAGTAAAAAGTTAAACAGTGGAGCCTATCAGGGGTTTGTGTGTATGTTCTCGTTGCATTCAGGGTTTTAACAAAAAGTGTGTGGACATAAAAATGGGAGTATAAATGTATGCACGACTCTGATTATATAGGACGGCTTAAAGGAGCGGTGCCACTTTGTAGGCCTAAGACGGAATAGGTATTGCAGCCGTATTGAGTGTTCCCCATATGGAACCATTTATGGAGTCTCTGTAGAGACTGAAACTACTAATAGGAATGGTTGCTGCTTGAGTGCGTCTTTGAAGGACATACGATGGAAAAAAGTTATTAACTTGGTTCAGCTGCAGCACAATAAATGCAAACAAATTAAAGGTATCAATCTAATTTGAGAAGTTTTACTCTTATGGATTTAAGAAGTGAAATACTTTCGTAATATGTTCAAAAATGTATTTCGTAAGCCCACTAGATCTATGAAGAAGGTATTGGGTGGGGAGAGCTAAGGCTGCAAGTTTATACTGATATACAAAAATTCTATAATAAAGCCTTGGAGATTTCGCTCAATTTGTTGTGAAAAACCGGTACGAGTCATTGGTATCAAAGGCTTTGATGGTATTTTTCCGACATTGACCAAACACATTATAATTATTATCCACTGTCATTCTGCTTAATCAAATATATCTAGTTTACACCTAAAATAGCTTCTACTCGGGGCCTTAAATCGACAGTGACTTTATTATATTGGTTAATATTCTGTCAATCGTTTAATTTTAGATCCTTAGGTTGGGTTAGGTTGATGGGTGGATATGCCAGAGCGAGCCCTGCAATATCCCACTTGGGTCCATATGGACCCATAGTGATGCCCTTGTTTGGGGGTTAGCCGTTGTTGTTGGCGACGAGATTTGTTCCCTTTCGTGATTACTCGACCTTGTCCAGCCATCCTGATGTGTTTACGAACCTATAAAGATTAAATAATGAGACATCAGAAAGTTTCTGTATGTCATGGAAGTAGTACCTTCCAAGTGTTCTATTCCTCAAGTGACAGATCGACTTGCGCATTGACAGAGAAAGTGAGGTGTGTCCCCGTGTATTTTTTCATCGTCGTCCTTGAGTCTCAATTTCATTCTAGGGTGTCCCATAATTCTTGCAAAATTTGAATTTTGCGCCATTTAATAGTACAGTGATGCCAATGGAAAGAAAGATAACAATGTGACAGCTGACAGTTCGGGGTTAGTAAAAATGGAGCGCTTAACGAAAGAACAACGCATTTTAATTGTTGAGCAATATTTTAAAAAAAGAGAAGGTTTGCCAGCTACAGTCCGCAATTTTCGTATAAAATATGGCCGTCGTAGTAAATTAAAACCATCAACTGTGAAGAGTTGGTTGAAAAATTCAGAGAGACTGGAGCAATTCGTGATCTTAAACACTCTGTACTGTGTACTGTCACAAGTCGTTCAACAGAAAATATCGAAGCAGTTCGCAAGAGTATTGCTGACAGTCCAGGAACATCTATTCGGCACCGTAGTCAAGAGTTGGGCATTTCGAGAAGCTCTCTACATCGAATTCTCACGAAAGACTTCATGCTTACAAAGTTCGCTTGACTCAAGAACAAGTGGATGACGCAAGACAGTTTAGATGACGCAATAAATCAATAAGTAGGAACGTACTGTTTTTATTTAAATTGTTAAACAAATCTTAAAAATATAAACATACAAATTAAATAAGAGAAGAAATTCATTTTTAGATTAAAATTAAATTAAAGAAATATATTTAAAATCACATTTGTTTCGAGAAAAAAAAAAATTATAAAGTAAATAATAAAGGTAAAATAAAAGGATTTTTTAGCAAAAATCATTCCAAGGTATATCCACCCAGATCAATCCTTAAAAAAGATAAGGTGAGAGTATCTTGACGATCCAGCTGGGTGTTCTTGCAATAGTCTTTTGCCGAAACTGCCCCATGTGCTTTTGTCGAAAGTGCCCCAGCCTTTGCTTTAGTAAACGTTATTATTTTTCATAAAACTTATAAAAGTAATTTAATTAAATGTTATAAATAACTTCAAAATATTATAAATCCAAACATTTGACACCCACAACCAAGGAATTCCCATAAAAAACAATTAAATATCACTTACCTCGTGTACAGGAAAAATTCCAGAATATCACTGAAAAAAATAAAAACCGGTCTAACCACCACAACTGCTGAAGAAGAACTGTCATAGTTTGTGTACGATCTGAGAGAACGTTGCAGAACAAGTTTCCATCAAACTGTTTGTTTAAAAATTAACCGCTTTTCTGTTATAGCGAAAGTCAAAAGTGTCGCATCGTCGAAAGTACCCCACAGATGCCATAGCTGGGCCTAAATTTTCCATTATCCACGCCTGACTTATGTATTGCTGCTTATCCTTTCCCTTACCATTACCAAAACCATTTTAAAATAGCTGCTGCACTTTTTTCAGCTGTAGCTAGAAAGACACATTATTTTTTAAGGTTCCGCTAGGGAAATTGTTAGGGTTCCATGTTTTTTTTTTTATTTATAAATGCGAACGTCTGACAAACATCCGAGAGTATAACTGTCATGAAAGAGCTTCTCAATTGGCCGTTTGGACTCGGCATAAAATTGTAGATCCCTTCCATTCGTCCCAAAAAATAAAAACTCACACAAGACGAATGTTTGTGAGAAGCTAGGCTTGGGTCCATACGGACCTGTTGCGCCAATTATTTATTTATTTTATTTTATTTATAAATGCTCTGATAGATGACACTGCGACCTGAAAGATCTATTGTATCAATGGGGAAAAATTAGTCTAAGAGACGTGTGACCTCCCTTCCTATATTCAACAAAAGAGCCCAATTTCCAAGTATTTTCAACAAGAGAACTAGGTCGATGGGTGCATACTTAAAAAGTCGACCCCCGCCAGATACTTAAACTCCACAACGCGCAAAATTGCCGAAGTTGGTTCTTTTTTGAAACTAAAAGTGAGACATCATTATCCTTGCTAAATATAATTGTCTTCGTTTGCAATGCCCTCTGAATTTCTTGAGAGTTCCTCACGTTCCTCGATTCCACGCTTTAGCTAAAGCCCCCATTTAGGGACTAGATATGGTTCATTCTCATTCAACCTCTCACTTAGCAGTGCAGTTACGTTAGCATTTTTAACGCAATTTTTACTTGTCAACTTTTTTCCATTTTGACATTTTCCTGTCTTCAGCGGTGGCCCAATACTCAATAAAGTTCTTCATCATTTTTCGAAAGTTACCAGCCGATGGAGACGCTTATATTTAGAGCGCATGAACACCAATGCTCTTGACCAAAGAATATTCGACTCTGCCCTGAGGTGGTACTCAAAAGAAGTTGCCCTAATCACGTCCTATCAGACTAAATAGACGGCGGTCTGGAAACACCTATCGATGGCCTCGCCCGAACGGCTGTGGCATCAAAGCATTTAGAGCCAAATAGCTGGCTGTGTAAGATGCAGTCGTATACAGTTTACAACCTCATTCTAGTTCCCCAAACTGCTTCCTAGTATATGAGAGATAGGCACTTATACTGAGCTACAAAATGAAGTCGACTTTGTTGACCCCTCTAAAAACCATTCACCACTTTGGGTGTGGAATTTCCGTTTCAAATACCCTGCCTCAAGGGTGATGAAAATGCATGAAATTAAACAGCGTGTTATGTTTGGCTCTCATCCAACCCAAGTGGCTGTTAAATCCCCATTCATCTGTATCCATAAAAGAGAAACACTCCCGTCGATACCACGTTTGTTCTTTAGCCTTTCGCCACCACCCAACGGCGTCCACAGCAATTATGTTCCCTTGACGGTCGTCCGTTTATCCTCCGATAGAAAACAAATTTCGCCCAATCAGAAATACAACGACGTGTCACCTTAAGTGCGACATAAACCTGGTAACAACTGCCCAAAGCCTCAAAGCGACAAGAGCCGTTGATCGCCCGCAGACAAATCACGCTCTCTCGCAGTGTAATTTCTGCGAAAATTAAAAGTGCCTCGCATAAATTCACCTTGACACAGTTACAACCCCGGTTGGCTCTTCGAAATGAAAAATACCTCCAATTGGCTTTTTACGGCACCATTAAGTCCAAGAGACATCAGCAAGAGGCCATCATCGTGTGCAACATGACAGCGAATGCAAAAATATGCACTAAGCACGCCATTCTCAGAAGAATCAAGGCCCGCACTCACAGAAAGCCCCATAAAGCGAGTTTATGGCCAGACCGGTGTAATTGTCCTCCATCGGGGTGACATATGACATCGTCCATCGCCAGGTCGTCGTAGGTCGCAGTCGTCTTCCACTTATTCTTTACGATCGCTCTACCACTACCCTGTTGGGGCTAATCATTCAATCTAGATGACGGCGGAATCAACGCATAATGCCGGGCAAATTATTTGCCATCGTCGTAGTCGTCGTCCTCCTCCTCCCCATCATCAGAGAGATAAACTCAGCAGCCCGAGCCAAAAGGACAACGACGACTATGAAGGGCCGGCAATTCACAGACAATCACTGAATCTCGTGAAGGTTTTTATTGGAAATTTGTTTTACTGCCGCAGCTCCGAAGAATGCCTGTTTTAATGGCCGGCTCTCTTCATAAGCCCCGTCCGCATGCTGCTACCCATTATCTGGAGGACCGAAATTCGGTTTAATTTCCTGCAGATCCCCCACTCGGAGTCAATTAAACGTTTCGCGTATCACTGCGCATGCAATTTGATAAGCAAATAACCCTCAGCTTAATCGCGGTCCTGAGACGGGCCATCTGCATCTCGGATACAGCAGCCACCCAGATAGCGATCTCGCATCTGACTTTTGGCGGAGATAATCCGTACGCAGCGCGCGTCGTAATAACTCAATTAAATTTCGAAAATGGAAAAGCGTTGCGGTTGCGCGTCGACCCACCGATCGACGTGTAAAAGCGTTCCGCGCCGGAAGGCACATCTCGCATACCGGTCCTGGGCGCATCTAATTGATACTCAATTACGCGCGATCATGTGCTCGTCGTCGACGGTTTTTGTTTGGTTTTCCGAGGATATTACCCGCCTGCGGTTGCAATCGAGGAGAATGGTCACGAAATGAATTGCTTTGCGGTGGGCATGGTGCATGCGTCGGTACGCTCGTCTCGATGATGATGAACTTGTCTCAGAGCTTTATCACACAAGCTGTTGCGAGGTCACGGCGACCAACACACGGGGGAGCTATTCCAAGACTCCCTGTCAAGCACACACGCAATTTGTTGTGATTATGACCTTTGTTCTGAGAGACGAGGAGGCTTTATGATCCATCCGCATGTGGATTTTCCTCATCTTTCCAGCTTCATTGCGGCGTAATTGCGGAGGGAATGCGTCCGGGGATAAATTACTTTGACCAACATCGTCGGGGGTCTGGCGATTCGTTGGAAAATCGTCGCGTCGTCGTTCGTTTTGCGTTAAATTGGTGGTGCACGTTTCTTCATCCTGTGGGCTGTACAATTGTGTTCCGCGATAACAGTGATTATCTGCGGGAAATGCTGGAATCCGATTCAACGAGAGGATACCGTGCATGTGGCTGCCTTGTAACTGAAGACCCGAAAATGGAGTCTATTTGTTGGTTTGGCTAAGGCTTCCGTGCGCACGGTGTAACTGCAGAAGTTGCCCGCACCCCGTTGCCGAGGCACAGTGCTAATTGTACACATTTGTGATGTGTATATAGGTATCCTGAGTTGAGGAGCATAGACCGGCGACCATCTGTGAGGGATCATGTTGAAATGTGATCTCGTGCCGTTGGTGAGCTGATGTATGCTTTGGCCGAGCTAAGCTGTGTTATTACGATTCAATGGGATTTTGTCAGTTTGAGTGGCTAATTGTTTAGGTTTGGTTTACAAGAGAACAGAAAGGAGTTCTTCCAAGTGAGCTTTAAAACAAATATGAAAATATTCTTGCTTTTTGCTTATGAAGTTGGGTCTACATTGGCAGCCAAATAGTTAAAAGTTTGTGTCGTCTTCTGTGTTGTTTCAGTTAAGACCAGTGATCCCCATGTCAAATTCAGTGCATCAGCATGAGTCATCATGTCGACCGAAATGGTAGACTTCAATTTTGAAGGGCCTATTCATGTGGAGTTTATGTGGAGAGCTGAATACGATAGTCAGGACTTAGGAGATTGGCTTCGGATTTTGGGATATTATGTTTCCCAGTTGATTTTGGCATTTACTTTGATGAACCTTTAGACCGTTGGTGTCCGTGTACTTAGACACGCATATACCTAGTCCAGCCATAAATTTTGTTACAAACATAAAGCGGCATAACAAAAAAAAACGAGTAAACATTTTGAATTGTTTTTTTCTGCATTTATTAGATACAGTAGTCCCTCGATAATGTGAACTAATTAAAACAAGGCATTTTCGGGTTTTAGAGGGATTCACATCACTGGAACTTTTTTTCAGTACTTACTAAGCTGATTGAAACGATTTTCAAAATTATTAAGAACAACACAAAATGATTTTTTAAAGCACAGTTTAAATGTTTATTAGTTTAGAAGAATATCGAATATCGCACGCAAAACGAGCAAGAGAAACAAGAGAAATATACAAACTTTTACAAAAAAATTCACATTTTAGAGGTTGAAAATTTCGGAAGTTCACATTATAGACATGACAATGTAAAGTTTTGCCGAAGCACATTTTAGAGAAATTCACATTATCGAGGGACTACTGTAATAATGTTGGTATTTAAAAAAAAAAAATACATCACTTAAAATTACCACCTTTTGCCTTGACACAAGCTCTCAAACGTGATGGCCATTGAGCCGTACTGTCACCCATCGTTGACGCTGCGTTGAAGTTCTGTGGGGTGTTTGGCAAGCCTTGCTCTCCATATCCCTATCCCTATCCCTATAATAATATAAAAGAAAGTGAATATTTTTTGATCGGAAGCTATACAACAAACGGGTGAACGGATTTTGAAACATTTTTCTTATTTATTAGGTTTTTATGAGGAGCAAGTTCGTGCATTTAAAAATATTTGATTTTTGATGCAAGAAACTCAACAATTAGACCTTAAACACAAAAAAAAGTGAACTTCTATTCGCCTATTTGAATGAATTTAATTCCAGTTTTTAGATATCTAAAACGCGCATCTTTTAAGTCCAAAATGTAGTTTCTATATTTGCATTCCAATTCCATTCCAATATGAAATCAACCACTGACCTGTGCACGACCACCATGGATGGCGATGGAGTGCGAGCGCAAGTGTGCTGTGCGTTCGAGAGCGACGGAAGATGGGACATCACATGGGATCGAGAATCGTGTGAGATAACACATAAGATAATGTGTATGGGATATGTAAAGTGAGTGGGATTGTGAGAGGAGTGAAAAGAGAGCCACATACACACAAGACACAACACTTTATAAATATAAGAGTCAGAGTATATCCATTAATGAGTAGGGACACTCTCCACGTGTTTCTTATCAGTTTACAATTTGCAGTAGGTACACATACACGAGAAATAGACGGCACTAAAAGTGCTCTAGTAAAAGAGGGATGGAAGAGTACTTGAACTATTTCAAAATGTGGTACAGGGTGTGACGTAAAAAAAAGCAAAATCAATTTGTAATATTTCTTATTGAACATTTTATATCTAATATATATTCACATGTGTGCTACACTTAAATATTTTTGTTTGTTGGTACATTTTTTGTTATTTTTATTGAACTGTTTTAGAATAAAGTAAACCCGTACTCGGATGTAAAATTTGATAAGTAATTCCTTATTTTGATTTTTGCAACAATTGTAATGAGATTCATTTTTCAAAAAGTTAAAAATATTCCCCCCAAAATTATTTAGGTAGTACATATTTGGAAAACAAGAAATAAATTTTTGTTCAATATTCTGTAACGAGTCTAAAAATTCTTGATCTTCATATTCTTTAAAATCTGTAAAAAGGGAGGAAACGTTAAATTGCGGACTCAATTTTAAGGTTTAGGCGGTTTTTTTTTAAATATAACCTGCGAAATAGTAGAATGCATTATCAATACCAAAGTTCACAGTTTTATAATCAGGTTCAGTTTTGAAAGCGTAAACCAAATTGCCCTTATTTTGTTTTTGTGGTTCCATCTGCACTTCAATATCTGGAAGTTCCATGTTTTTCTTTCATGTTCAAACCCTTCTGTTTCGTTAGACGTGACTGAATGATCAATATTACCTAGGAAAATATAATTCATCAATTTTATGGTGTTTTACACTCAGTGTTCGTTATTATTTCCAAAATTTCCAAATTAGTTGTTGCCGACCGTTTTAAGCGCATCATTGATCCTACATAGAATCCCTCGACAATTTTTCATGTATTAAGTGTTGTTTGTTTATTCAGTTCAACCACTTTGCTTTTCATAATAAAAATTAAGAAATACAACACAGATTTATATTCGTTTTTGCCCAATCTATAACTTATATTGCTTACCTCTCACTATTATCCGGTATTTTGAAATATTTAACTACAACATTTTCTTTCTCCTCTCGCCCCAATGTTTGGCATACATTTAAAATAATGTTTTCCCATTATTTTATTTAGAGTTTTTAAACAATGCAAACTTGCACTTCAACTTCACTACTTCACTACTTTTAATTGTTTGCCACACGCGCAGACACGGAACACCCTTTCTTTCATCAATTGATGATATAGAACGACTGATAACAATCCAATTCCGGCCCGCCTTTAAAAATACGTGCGAAAAAAATGTAAACAATCCCCTCCACAGCCAACCTAAGTAATTAGTGTGACCATCTGCTATGAAATATATTACCTAAAAAGTGCTGGCAATAAAACTTAAAATCATAAAAAATGGTTATTAACGAAGTCGTAGCAAAGCAAAAGGGTTGAATTTCGTGATATAGAATGAAACATTTCTTTTTCATGTCCATAACCAAGACCATTTCATCAATAACCAATCGCAAAAAATACAAATATTACAAATTCTACAAAAGCAAAGCTGGTAACCTGATCACATTAATTCATACTGCATGGTTGAGAGAGAATACTAATTACTGACAGTCACTCCGGCCCGCCTTTAAAAATACTTTGTGAAAAAACCCACAATCGTTCGTCGTACGCAGCAAGCCCCATGTAGTGGTTCAGGTAAAATGTGCTGTGTACCCTTTTCTTCTCAAGCAGTCGTTGTATACAGGTAAAAACAATTCTTTCGACCTGCTTCCACTTATTGTACGATTTTTTCTGCATTTTGCTTTGTGGTAGTAGCAAATGCATATGTAGAGAGAGTGTCCCTACTCATTAATGGATATACTCTGACTCTGGTCCCTACTCATTAATGGATATAATGTACTCTGATAAATATTACCAGAAATTGAGTTCTTCTCATTATATTTCTCCGGCGCAGTGTTCTGTTTTGATTTTCTGTATATCGGTTCTTTCATATGCTCAACTCAAAGCTCTAATAATTCACTTGGCAATTGTATTTCATCGAAATAAGGCAACTTTTCAAAGAATATGAGCAAGCGATCTTATCGGCCTGATATTGGGCGAGTGAGAAGAGCTACGAAATTATCGAGATTGACGCGTCACATCAAACTGATGCATCAAGCTCGGTCAACAATGTATTAAATTTTAGTGGTGGTCAGCTCAGCATGTGAATATTCCGCGGCCATGGACCCGAAAGAAAAATTCCGCCTTTCAATATGACCTCCAAATTTCATCAATTAATCGTACATCCTATAAATATGTCTATCAGGCGAAGCAAGGCGAGCGCGGGTCAGCTAGCATTCTAGAATCCAATGGGTTCAGATCTGGGCTTGCCGACTTCCAATCCTTTGCGGCTATGAAAGCAGGAATATTGACCCTGAGACACTCTTGCGTGGTTTTGGCTTTATACACCGGGGCAGAGTCTTGAAAGACCCTTCTTTCCTCATCAATTAGTGTATTGCTGATAGACTTTTGTACCTTTTTCACAGCAATAGAGAGATGTGACACCTTGGTGAGAGGTTAAAATAGGGCAAATACTTTTCTATTGTTTTTTGTTTTACTTGTAACACAAGCAATTTAAGAGATTATTCCTCCCTTGGAAGTCCAACAGTTTTTTTTTTTTAAGTTTTCAAGCGATCTGATAAAAATTAGCATTTAACAGCTTTTAAGAGCGCACTACTCTCCGGCTGTAAAAAAGGGAATCCCAACTTCATTCAGCACAGATACTGCCTGAAGCCATTTGTTCGTTGGTGTAGTTGGTAAAATTTCGTTTGGTCCACTGTTTTGTGCGGTTGCAATGATTCAAGAGCACAAGCCCATTGTTAGCACTATCACAAATGCCTTAGCAGGTCCTTATCCACTTAAGTGACGGGCTTGTCAGTGATGTTGATGGGTAGCTGATTACTTAGGCTAGAACTTAAAGAAAAGTTCGGATGATTGCCAGTTGTGTAATCAATTGTAGGAGGGATTTTTGTTTAAAATTGCGTGTAGCCTAGTTCAGCTTGTTGCATCTTTTTCGCAGTTTATATCCAGATTTTTGTCAAAAACAAACAATCTCGTTTTTCTGCGTGCGTTTTGGACAAAGTATTTTTAGTTTAACCTACACCTTTTATGTTTGAAGGGCTTGAACTAAAACTTACAAAAACAAAGCATAAAATATTGTAATTCCTAAAAAAGCAAACAAGACTGCGGTAGACGCCTAATATTCGACCAAAGGCTTTGCTGCTCATAAATTATTTATTTAAGGGAGTTTCTGTATTTTTGTGACGAATGAAAAGGACTATGTATTCTTTATGAGTGTATGTAAGACCTTTTCCAAGTCAGTTATGTGTATTGTCGAATGTCTTATAAGAATGTATCATAAGGTGTCGTTCCAAAACTACTCGATACTGGGTACAGAATACAAGCAAACCTTTAAACACAACTTCTGAAGATATATTTTCAGAAAACTGCAGAAGATATATTAAGGAACAATCCGGCTTCAAGTGAGGTTCGTAAAAGCAGTGATTGAAATACAAAGAAGGCATCGTTAGTCAGCCTCTAACATCCAGAATATCTCAAATGAACATAGAGACTAGGCTTTATTACTTTAAATAAATTACCTTAATTTAACTTTAACATAGAAGCCACTGGTGAAACAAATTTGGCGCAACAGGTTCGCACGGGGACTAGCTTCTCATAAGCATTAGTTTTGCGTGAGTGTTGTGGAAAAGATCTACAGTTGTATGTCGAATCCAAAGGGCTAATTAAGAAGTTCTTTCAGTTGTACCCTCGGATGTTTGTCAGACGTTTGCGAGAGGTGGCGCAGTGAAAAACAAAACCCATGGAATAATTATAAAAAAATCTGAATACCAACGCCACTTTAAATGCGGATATTGTGGACTAAACTGACAGCCAACTATAACATTGAATGACAACCTTTTATTGCCCTAAAAAAAATCTGTCATGCCTTGATGTGGCATTCAAGACAAAAAATGAACCCCATCTAGTAATACCTAGATACCACCATGATATCTTTTTATTACACCAACAGCAACACCAGCACACACAGCCACTCCGATTGAATCAATAAATTCGTGTTCGAAAATTCCCAATGACAATTTGACACTTTTATTTAATTCCCCTTCCTCCTGGCAGTCCAATTCAATTTGCGCATTCCATTCCGAATAGATGACACAAAACAAAAACGCTGCCATTTTATATTTGGAAAACGTGTCACTGCATTTTATTTCATACCACCATGCAGGTTATGACCTTGTCTATCCACTGGAGCAAATACGAATTGGAATTGTGTGCCATTTGGGATGCGCCCAGCTACCCCCTGCATTGTGTGTTCTATGAATTTGCACGGTAGAAAAGAAACAAATTGACCAAAGCTATTTGCTGGGGACGGTGTTTGTGTTCTCTGTCCCACCCCCCATTTGGCAGCCGGTCCTGGAGTGCTTCAAACATCCCCGTCTTATCTCGATACAAGGCTCTTAGCACAACAACTTCAAAAGTCCCGTAGCCAATTGCAATGTTGGACAACATTCTCCATGCCTCGAGATTGGCTCGTTTTCGCAGAACAAGAACGCTGTTCCGCCGTAATTAAGATAAATAATTGAGATGTCGCTAGTTGTGCTTGGCCCGCGAATGAGTCCTGCCGGCCGCTGTGCGCCACGAAACGGCATGATAGAATTTTGAAAATTGAAAGAATTCCGGTCGCTTAAAGGCGAAGCCTAATTGCTGATATGATACTGGAGCGCGGGGATACTGGGACATATCAATTTTGAATTGGAAGGACCATTTGTCATTCGTGAGATACGACGATGATGGCCAAGTTCATTAGTTGAAAAGAAAAACGATTTTTCGGCAAAGGCGCAGCATACATTGCACGCGGATGGTGAGGCGGCCGAATAGTCAGGGGGTTCCTGAATGACACCCGAGGAATTTCGATTGCGCTGGCTGCATTGGCAGAGTGCACGCTGCACGCATTGGGAATTGGGGACCGTTTTGAGTGCGGTATCCCCGCTTAGGGAGTTTTTCCAATTTCATTCTTGTGAAATACTTTCGGTGGAAGTTGAAATTCATTTCGTCCCTTGTAGCGACTAATTTGACAGGTTAATTTGACAGTTTATCTGGCTGCGGACGTGATAGCCTTTAAAAGGTGCACTCTGCGCGTCCGTTTCCAGGGAAACACTTAGAGGAAGGTTTTGTTTTTGTTTTGTTTTGTTTCATGCGAAATACTGTCAGGAAATCGTTGATGCAATGAGCGGAGGATTGTTAAGCGTGCGGTTTGATAAATATTTATGTCAATGAGGTGGCTTTGTTGCCTCAGAAACAGGGGACAAATGCGAAGGGCATCGAATAAATTAATAGTCATTAGTGCACAAGTTGTCGGAGGGAGCACACAACGAGTGGAGTGCGTTTGAGAATATAAACCATGGATTATGCGTGTTAGAGGTAATGGCTCTACTACAGGTGGAATAACAGGCATACACTCCTTCAAAAAATGTTTTCAAATCGTCGCCTTGTTCCTCTATCTCTTGTTGTACTACATAAATGTTTGGAGTACCGCCTTTTAGTTGTTTGTAGAATTGTCATCGTATCTTAGATCCATGGCCATGGACAGTAGGACATGCTCTGGGTCTTGTGAGGGTGTGCCAATCTAGACCGAAACCTGGGTATTTAAAAAGCCACATTTGTAGAATTTTAGAATTTAAACCATGTAGACTTGGTTAGCTGCGTGGAAGAGGTCCCCCAAACGTTCAGGTTTCAATACCTCAACCTTCGGTGGCTGTGACTCAATTTATGGAGCAATTCCATCAGAGACATCTTGATAGGGCTATACTTGAGTTAATATAGTTGGCGCTCGCGTAATGCTCGAAAACCAACTTATTATAGCCGTTGAAGGCACAACGTGACCCTATTTTCAGACGACTCTGTTGGGTGTCTTTTCTCCATATATTTAGTTCCAAAGCAGAACATCGTCGATAACTTCGAAGCGAGCCACCCATTTTGGCGCGGCAATCTATGTGACGGAAGCTATTGAGACATTATGCGGCATGAATGGCGACCGTATGTTCAAAACAACGCACCGGATAGAATGCAGCACATCTACTAACAAATAGTATGTTCGGTTAATGATCTTCCTGAATCATGTACTGCACATTGTGCATGTCTAAAGCAAACAATTTTTACATCATAAATCACTGACGGGAGTGCGGGCAAACTTGGGCAAGGCCCTCGCGTCCACATCGCCTTCGTTTGTTTGCAGAGTGACTTAATGCGCACGATGTGCAAGCGAACACTTGCATCTTTTAATTTATTCAATTTAATTTGTCTCATTGTGCAAGAGGAGAGGACAAACATATAAACGCAGAAACGTCATCTGACAGAAAATAATGAACGCGCCTCGTAAGTGTCCTCGCGAGGAAGGCAACAAAAAAACGTACACAAAGGTCCTAAAATATGCTCTGGCTGCGCTTCAAAAAGTCTTTGTTCATTATATTTTATACATCTTCCGGACGGGGTGAGTGGTGGTCCAAATTTAGACTGAGCGATGTTGCATTCGCCTTCACTGGGCGCTGGCATTCTTCGTTGCGAAACGCTAAACAAATTGGTTACAATTGGAGAACTATGGAGCACCGGGAATTGTTTTTCATTCATTAAAACGTCTCAATCCCACGTATAGCCTGGTGTATGGAGATGGAGAGGCGCTGCCTCTTGAGATGTATTTTCGGAGCCGTGCGCTTTCGGCCCTCGGTAGTTCGGGGATTTTCTTGAAATTAATTTGATTGGAGTGTTACGCCAAATGTCTTGCTTCTGGCTGGGGGATTATCTGTCCCGCGATAGACCGAGGACTTAATAGAGATCTGCATTTGTGTAATTACGACTGACAGTCAGTCCAGACATTTGTCGCTTGATTGGGTAGATGGTCTGTACCTACGGCAAGTGTGGTTCTCAATGGGTAATGCATTTTGCCAGCCACCAAGAAGTGTGCGTTTTTATTTTGAATGAAATTCCCGAGAGGCTCGGTGCGAGTATTCGATTAATGATTGCCACGGTATGTTAAGTGCGAATTCCCATTTATTCAAAGGAGTTGTGATCCTGGGATCAGCCTTTCGTTTCTGAATATTTACTGCCTGGCACTTGACGAATTGCGTCCATTAATCTTGCTTTTTTCGCGTGTATAGAAATGACGCGGTGCGTAGTGGAAGAAATTTGCAATTAGCTTCGTAAGTTAAGGTGTATGTTGGATGGTGTTATGTGCGCTGGAAGGAGGTAGAGGGGATCATGTTAAACTGGGAAAAGGCCTAGACTTGGCCTGGAAAAACTTAAATTAAATTCACTGTGAGCGTGTGCAATGGCAGATGGTAAGACATGGACGGGCAACTTTTTCGGGGTAAAGATGTCAGAATGACAGACTGTTGAGTTTCTCCAAAATTGTTTTAGAGAACTGATAAATTTATAAATCCGTCAAAAAAGGAGTCCAAAACAGGTCGAAAATTTCAGCGTTGCTTCAAAAAACTTTTCTAAGGCCGCGTCTACATGGTTTTAAAAACACCTTAAATAACGCGTTGGAAAATATTTCAAAAAGCGTGTCAAAAGTACGTTCAAAAATCGTCGAGAAAATGTGTTTAAAAAGGGCTAAAATACTTTTCGACAATTGCCACAAAACGCTTCAAAAAACGCGTTGAACCATGGCCAAAAATCGTCAAAAAATGCGTCTAAGATCGCTTCAAAAAACATACTCAAAACACGCCAGAAAACACTTCAAAAAATGTGTCAAAAACACTTTGAAAAGCGTTGAGAAATGTAGGTATCTTAAATCGCTTCGAAATACGTGACCAAAAACGCCAGAAATGACTTAAAAAATGCGTCAAAAATACATTAAAAAGCTACGATAAATCGGTACAAAAACTTTTCGAAATATGTGTGCAAAAATACGTCTGAAAACCCTTAAAAAATGCATCAAAAAACACTTTTAAGGATTGTGCGCAAAAAAAATTAAAGACTTGTTTAATCACATCGAAATGCCTTAAACATCATGTAAAAAAATCTCATTTAAGGTGCATCAAAAACCCTTGGGAAAATGCTGAAAAAAGTAGACTAAAAATCCTCATAAACCCATTAAAATGTTTCTAAAGACCTCAAAATAAGCGTCGGAGAATGTGTCTAAAAACAGGTCATATAAATGTGTCCAAAGTCGTCTGAAAATGCTTCTAAAGCTCGTTGAAACAACGTCCGAAAACCATCGAAAATGTCTCTAAAATAGCTTCGAAATATGAGTCTAAAATCGCCCAAAAACGCTTCAAACCCACTTCCGAAAGGATTTGAATAAGAGCGTGCAAAAACAGTTCTAAAATCCCGTCAAAATGCTTCAAACATCGAGTGAAAAAGATCGTCTAAAAAGCTTCGAAAAACGTCTCTTAAAATGCTTAGAAAACTAGTGGGAAAAAGCTTACAAATAGAGATTCAAATACGCCTTAAAATACGTAAACAAAATCGATTGAAAAATTAGAAAAAGTTGTCAAAATTCGCGTCATAAATGTATTGAAAAAACGACTAAGAAATGCATCAACAAATATATCTAAAAACACATAAAAAAAGCGTTCGAAAACGCTTCAAAAGGCACTCCGAAAAACGCGTCCAAAAAGCATGTTAGCCATGTTCGAAAAGTGTCCTTTTTCTCGTCATGGTCATTCGACGGCTTTTTCGAAGGGATTTTTGTTTACACTTTAAAATCCCTTCGAAAAAGCCGTCGAATGACCATGACGAGAAAAAGGAAAAGGTGCATCAGAGAAGTAAAAGGCTGCCAACTGAGGCTTGACCTTAACCGCTTTTTCATGAATCTGTTGTGAATACTGGATATCAACTTTAAATAACGTAAAAGTACAACGCCTTTTGCCACCATTGGGCATTTTGACCCGACGCAGCTGCAGCATTTAATTCCACCTTAGACCAAGAAAAAAACTGCAAAGCGGCCTAAACTTACACAAGTGAAAGTAAAGAAGCTATGCAAGGGCATAGCTTCAGTCAATTTGGTGCTCTCCACACCACTCCAATTAGCAACGCACTAGCCCCTTGGGCATTTCCCGGAATCAAGTTTTCCCCGAATTGCATCTGAAAAAGAAATATTAAACTTCCCAGACGAAACAATCAAATCGCAGACAGGTTCAATGTTCATTCCATTGGGGGTTGCAAATTCGACTACCCCTTTTGGAATGTGATTTATATTTCAAACCATAAGAGCAAAAAAAAATATTTGAAATTCAAACGCATATGTCAGGATATTGCGCCCATGTCCTCGAGGTGGTCCTGCATCTTTGATGCAGTTTCTAAGGACGTCGTGACTTCCCATATCGACTTCGACAAAATCGCAACACAGACGATGAGGGTGAATCAAACTTGTATACGTTACTTATGCAGACAACCATACCATTCACCCCCACATGGCTGTTGTTAAGTGAGACGATATGATGGCGTTTCTGGTGGTTTCGCCAACAGATGTTATCCTAAATGTGTGTGTTTGTGCGCGTCCTAAATAATTTATTATTCTTCCCGAACTGAAAAATACATCTCTCTGCCGCTGTAATTCTTTCCTTTCCAACAACCACTGGCACTCTCCGATGAAGGTTGGTTGTACTACTGTACATAGCTGCGCCACAGCTACAGCTCAGCCAGCTTAACGCTGCTTTATAAATTTCAAATGAAATGTTGTTTTAATAACATGGTGAATTTTTGATTCACAATATTGCGCTCCATGGTCGGGCGCTAGCAAAATTTGAAGCTGTGGAGCGTAATTTGTACCGGATGCCCACTCGTTCGTTACGCTAAAAAGGATAATGAATTTTTAGTTGTTGCATTATTAATGCGCTTAATATGAGTATACCTGTGGGATCTACGGGTGCTGAGTCCGGAAATTAAATCAAAGTTATGGAATTCATTTGAAACAACCCCAACCTGTCGGCCGGCGCAATGAATGATGGCTGAAATGAGTTGACTGCTCCTGCTGCTGCTGTTCGATGGAGAGGTGTGGATGTCCGGACTTTGATGGAAAGTGTTTTATTTACGTTCGTGGAAAACAACATGCACAGTGCAATTTGAATGAGTTGAGGAAATAAGATGATGTATGAGAGGATTTGCATGAAAAAGGGATCGAAAGGATAATCGTTAATTATTTAGTTGATGTTTTAAGTGCTGGACTGGAAGGATTTTCAACCTGTATGACCAGTGTCAGCGATTGAGAAATGATTATACCGGAAATGAGAGTCAACGTTGATTTAAGCTTATATGAGTGGCAGAGATGTATATGACGTTGATGGCCGTTTTGATAGATTTTGCGGATTAAGCCAGAGTGAGGAGGCACGGAGACTTGGACTCTAGGGGATTGAACTCCATCGAATGCGGGAGTCTGAATTATTAATCTCTGCTTACTTAAATTGTTTGTGCACTTGGGGTGACAAATGAGCACAAATTTCTTGTGGTGCCAATGAGGCGCAACGGACCACCAACCACTGTGTAGGTACCTGTATCATCCACAAGCACATGCGCAAGTCTACACAAACTTGGCACACATAACCGGAAGCAGCTATATTAGCTTCGGAGGCATTGCTGAATGCCAACTTAAGGATACCACCCTCGGGGTCTAACACCATCGAATGTATGAGAGAGTGTGTGTGAGGAAGCCAAGCGACTTCGAACCCCAAAGCCCTGGAAGTTACTTCGTAGCTGACCAAGAAGAGTTTTGATCTTGTCGTTGTAATTTTTGGTAGAGTAAGGATATCCTAATATTTAAGTAGAGTAATTATGATTACATAAAACAAGTGAGGTGTTTGTGGCGAAAGAAGGGAAGGATAGAGGAAAAACGGACAAAGGGTGGAAAAGGTGTCAGATGGATACCGAAGACAAAAAATCCAACACGTTTTAAGATAAAAAATAAATAGAGCGAGTGTAAAAGTGAAAATCATTAGTTAGGAATTTCAATAAAAAGAAAAAGATTTCTGCAGGCTTTCGTTCCGGTAAATTCCCGAAAAAGCGCGACACGCAACCTACATATACACACCGTTTCAGTCTTCTCGAGACAACGCGATAGCGGATCATTCCAACGGGCCAAATAATTGTAGTCGAATTTAAAACGACTTTATTCCATAGTAATTAAAATTACCTTCCGGATATTTGAATTCGAGGAAAAATCCTTTTCATAAAAGACCGCGCTCCAAAGAAGCTTTCATAACGTGGTAAAACATTTGTTTTCCTTTTTTTGTTTTATTAACATTTCAGGTTTCGTAATTTACCCCAAAATTACGTGGCTCCCTTGACAGCATAAATAAAATAAATAAAAGAACGAACTTGCAACTTGGAAAGTTCACGCACAAATTACTTCGAACCCACACACTTTCGCTGAGTTAAACCGAACGCAGCCGCTTTCACTGGCTGCGGTTGCAAAAGTTCGCGATCTCATTGTTAGTATTCTTTGGCAGTTGACATTTTGTATTATTCGATCTTTCGCCTCGACCAGTGGCGACTGCATAATTTTTTGTTTGTTTTGTTTCCCCATTTAAATTATAATTAATTAGTATTTAGTTTGGTCGCGATCATCATAGACTAACCCAACTAGACAGTCGACTGAGAGCAGAAACGGTACTTCTGCCTACGTGCTGCCTGTCCTGCAGCAAATTGCATAAATATTCGTGCATGTACAAATCAAAGGAGCGCCATTGCTACCGCACGCATACTTATACAATTTGCTGTAGGGACTTCATGTCATCTGGGCGGCCATTATTATGGTGGGAAGTCAAGTGTTTGCGACTGTGTTCGGCATACTTTGTGCCCATTAGTTATGCGGTGTTCATATCACAGTTAATTTTAAGAATTTTTAAAGTTTTTGAAATTGTTGGTATCAAATGGAATTCTTGTTCTAATTTCGTTACAATCCCAAATAAATTAATACAGGGTGGCGCACCAATTGTGCTACAATAAGAAATTCAAATAACTTTTTTTTTAATCGATGTATTTCATTTATTTTTTTTTTATTGGTTAGAAAATTAAATTTTATTTTTAATAGTTAGTTGTTTTTAAAGATTATAGATCGCAAATGACCTCCACGCTCTAAAAACTATTCATTGCGGCCTGAAGAGTTGAAGTTGGGATCGCCTCAATTATTGTCGTTATGGACTGCTTTAATTCAGTTAAATTCCTGGGCTTCGTTTTATACACCTCTTGCTTGACATAACCCCATAAAAAGAAGTCTGGTGCAGTCAGGTCAGGTGACCTTGGGGGCCAGCGAAGAGTGGAGTTCCTAGAAATTAATTTGTTTGCGAATTTTTTGTTTAGCTCCGCCATAACTGGTCTGGCTATATGTGCAGGTTCTCCATCTTGATGAAACCAAACGCTGTTGAATGGTATACGTCTTCGGCGCAGTTCTGGGTAAAAAAACTCCTTCAACATCTTTAAATAACGGTCCCCATTGACAGTAACGGTCACACAATTTTCTTCAAAGAAGTACGGCCCGACAATACACCTTGATGAAACTGCGCACCACACAGTGACTCGTTCTGGGTGCAGTTCCGTCTCATGGAGCATTTCTGGATTAGACTCTTTCCATATACGGCAATTTTGCTTGTTTACATTGCCGTTAAGATCAAAATGGGCCTCATCAGACATGAACAAACAATTGATCAATGTGTTGTCTTCTTCGGCCATTGATATCATTTTTTGGCAAAATTCCAGGCGAACAGGCAAATCCTGAGGGTTTAACTTGCTAGTAATTTGGACTTTGTACGGAAACAAGTTTAAATCGTCATGAAGTATCCGTTGTAATGACCGTCTACTAACTCCAATTTGCCCCGATAAGTTTCGGGTCGAAACGCTCGGATTGGCCTGTATTGCAGATGCTACTGCTGCGATTGTATCCTGAACCCGAACATTGGCATCTCGATGGTACGGCCTTCGTGCGATGCTTCCAGATTCGGCAAACATGTTTACAAACCTCATAATGGTCCATCTACTCGCGGGATTACCGCCAAACTCCCGCCTAAATTCCGTTTGGACGGAAATGACGGACTGCAAAGCATGGTACCGTTGCACTATCCAAATTCTTTTCTCCGTATCCCAAGCATCCATTTTTATAAATCTAAATAGTAACCTACTAAATAAAAAAAAAATAAGCCGATTACTCACACAGAAAAAAAGTTATTACGTTTTATTTTTGTAGCACGATTCGTGCGCCACCCTGTATAATAACTATTTGTCAATATCTAGCAGAAATCCATCTCATAATATTAATCAGGGAAAAAGAACTACCACGGTTTTTTTCACTTTTGTTAAAAGAGATTTTGTAACCTCAGGTTTTTTTGCATACTTTAAGAAAATACACTTTCTCCGTTGATTTAAATGCTTTAAGTTTCGAAGCCATATTGGAAAAAAAATATATTTTAAAACATTTTAGCGAAAACGTTTTTTTTTTTGTATGTCGTGGGGAAAAATATTTTTTTAGATTTAGCATAATTTGTAATCTGTAATTAGTACGTAAAATGTATACCTGCACAATAATTTATGCAAGTATGCATTTGTTAAATTGAAAAAAATTAGTTCGCCCTTTATTTTACTCGTAACGATAAAAAAATGTTTTGATCACTTTTCGTACTTGTTTTTGTTAATTAATAATTAGGAAGGTTTATAAAAAAACTCTGTGCACATTTCCAAATACATTGTTTTAACCCTTTCGCCCCGCATGGTACATAAATGTACCAGCAAAAGTTTAGATTAGATTAGATTTAGATTTTTTTTTTTTAGATTAGATAGATACATTTATTTCAGGTAAGATCAAATCAAATACAATACATAATTCAATAAGTTTTACATTTTATAATGCAGAAATACAGAAATAAATTAGCTGTGACATTTTTTATTTTTATATACTTTTAGTATTAAAAATAGTGTCAAATGCCACTTCAATTAGAAAGAAAAATATATTAACTATGGGTGGGGTGCCCCTTACATTACATTATTCGGAGAAATAAAACAAAAATAAAAGGATAAATTCATTTACAAAAGAAAGAAAATATAAACAAAATGTTCAAATATTAAATCTTAAGTTATACCAGATTGTTAGAGAGAACTGATTCTAAATCCGCGTAATTAAAGTCAAAAAGCCAATGCCTTACAGACTTTTCAAGCCTTCCAGAAGATGTTGCGACTCTAATTGATAGTGGTAGCTTATTAAAAAGACGACAAGATGAAACCAAATAAAAATTACTAAAAGCAGTTGTACGAGAAAAGGGAACAGATACAACATTCAAAAAGTTTCTACGTAGGTTATGTTCGGAGATTAACCTGCAATTAAGATTACCAGATCTCTTAAAGAAAGTTTTTAGAACTTTGAAGCAATATAAATGACGGACTGGAAGTATTTTGATATCTCGAAACAAGGGAAAACTAGGGTGTCGCCGGTGTTTCCGGCAAATTTTTCTTAAAACACTTTTCTGCAGAATTAAAAGAGGTTTAATTTTATTCGCATATGTACCTCCCCAACAAGTAATACCATATTGAAGTTTTGAGTGAAAGATACCGTAATAAATAGATTTTAGTAGTTGTTTTGAACAAACACTGCTTAGGTAATAAAAATTTCTGAGAGTACATCGGAAATATTTTTTTAAGGACTCTGTATGATCAGTAAAGCTCATCTTAGAATCAAAAATGAGCCCCAGATACTTAAATTGATCAACTTTCTCTATCAGAAAACAATTTTCACTGCAACTTAGCATACTACGAAAAGTTGGTGAAGAACCAGAAGCACATGTGCAACCTGGGAAGCTGTACTTTGTGCACTCCGGAGCGTGATAGTACAAATATACATTTGACACGTTAGCGGAAGATAGATTAAAAAACATTACTTTTGTTTTGGAACTTATGCGCAATTTATGTTCGGCGAACCAGATCCTCAATAAATTGAGATCCCAGTTTATATCAGATGCCAAGTTTAATGCACTCTCAGCACCGTAGGAAAAACCTACATCGTCTGCAAAAGCTGTAGGTATTCCTTTAAACTTCAGTTCCAGAAGTGAATTTATATACACGAGGAAAAGGATAGGTCCCAACACAGAACCTTGAGGTACTCCCATATTTAAAAGGAGGATGTCGCTTCTAGTTTCATCAAGTTTTACCCTTTGAGGTCTGTTTGAGAGGTAGGACCTAAACCAATTGAGTATAAAGCCTCGAAATCCAGCATTTTCAAGTTTCCTCAGCAGTATAGAGTGGTTAACCATATCAAAGGCTTTTGTAATATCTACAAATAAGCCTGCAGTGAACTTTTTGCCATCAAGATTAGAGAAGATATTTGAACAGAAATTTAGAAGGGCATCTTCAGTAGATTTCCCCCTTTGAAAACCAAATTGTAGTGGACTAAAAAACTTAGTCTTATTTAAGAAAGAGAGTATCCTTTCCTTAACCATTTTTTCAAAAATTTTGCTAAAAGCAGGAAGAAGAGAAATAGGCCTATAATTATTCACATCCTCTGCTGAGCCTTTTTTAAAAAGAGGGACAACATCCGCACATTTGAGAGCTTCTGGAAAAACTCCTGTAAATATACTGCGGTTAAAAATTACTGCAAGTATATCAACTACAAAAAACGCGATCTGTTTCAAGAGGACGTTCGAAATGCCATCAATCAAAGATAATAGTTATCGCGGAAAACTGGAATTTCTTTTTTGAGTTGAGAGCACAATTTTGAATACCTACTTCTAAGTCTAAGGTTGTTCGGATGCTTAGAACACTTGATTCTAAGTTTATTCTTGCAGTTAACTTTGTTAATAAGATGCCTAGTAATCCATGGCTTTAGTCTCTTTGTTGTTTTCCTCAAAGGAACTGTATAAGAAGAATCTTCAATATGTTTATTGATGATATCAATAAATAGACTATAAGAAACAGAAGCATCATTTTCCGAATAAACATTGTCCCAAAACTCATAAAGAAGATTGTTCTTCAGCTTCACTAAATCAATTTTTTTACTTTTTTTTCCTGTATCTCGGGTATGACTCGAGGTTTTTTTACGAATTGTATTTATTAACAGTCCCGTCATTGTGTGATCACTTATTCCAAAATCAAATAAACATTTTTCGTAGGAACTCGACGAGAAGTTGGTAAATCGTCCAAATATGTGGTCTAAACATCTTCCCGACGCAGTCCTAGTAGGTTCATTAATGAAACAGACTAGACCATGCGCTGATAACATTCCCAAGTAGTTAGATACTATATCAGTGTTTTCTAATAAATTAATATTGAAATCCCCTAAAATAATTAAGTTTTTAGATTTAAGGTTTTCTAAGAGACATGCAAATTCTTCAATGAACATCACAACATTAAACATATGCAGTCGATAGACACATAAAAACACGTATTCCACATTATTAACCATAATAGAAACTTTCTGAATATCAGCACTCGTAAAATCGACATTCTTCGCTTCACTAACTGAGTAGTCTTCTTTAATAAAACAACCGACACCTCCTGAAGCGTAGTTATCATTGCAATTTGGAAAAAAACTAAAACCCGGTATATTATAATCGTTTTTTTCAAAGCTATAAATCCAAATTTCGGATACAAAAACAATATCTGGAATACTTGAAAAGGAATTCAGATGGGTAACAAGAGACGAGAAATTTTCCCTCAAGCTTCTAACATTCTGGTGCACAACAAAAAGTTTGTTATTACAGTATGAACCATTTATGAAAACGTTATTACAATTTGTGAGACTGAGATCGAGAATAGAATTGTCATCATTTAAATCAATATCATAATTCATTTAAAAGAAAATAGATAACAATTCAGAGCACTAAATAAGTGCAAGATCATCAAAAGATCTAATAGAGATGACCTTTCCACCCTCCACCTTTCTCACAAGTATTTGATTATTTTTAAACCATACATATTTGTAATTTTTCTGCTTTCTTACATCTTTGGTCTGCATGTAGAGAGCCTGAGTATACTTCGTAAGTGCATCGTTTATATAAATGTTGGTTCCCTTGCTGCTGCATTTGTTTCTGTTGTGGTCGCTGTTTTGGCCGCTCACGCTGCTATCAATCACGTTGGAGTTAAGGTTTTTTTTCTTTTTCGACTTCTCTCTCATAATACACTGCTTGATGGAGATGTCAGAAAAACGAACACAGATGATCGGCTTTTGCGATGAGACGTTCTTTCCTTCTTTGTGTCGCATTTTCTTCACATAGCATCGTTCGATTTTAGAGACGGGGACATGAATGGACAAAGCATTTTGAAAGACTTGCTGTGCTTTGTCTAGTGCATTAGTTCAAAGCCTAGGATCTCTCTTAAAATTTGTAAAAGAATTATGTGTATAGAAAACGAAATAAAAGGTGCGAATACCAACAATTAGCGAAAAAATTGGAATTCTTACGTTCGATTGAATACGCAAAATCTGAAATCGGAAATCAAAATGCAGAGCCCACTTAAATACAACATTATATTATTCGTGTTTTTTCGAGCTTCGTTTTCAGCAAAGCAAATATAACTACTACGAGTCTCGAAATGTCAAGTAGAGTGTAGTTGTTGTAATTGCGTACCGAAAATCATACTTTACTTTGCTTTGCTGAGAACGAAGCTCAAAAAATCAGGTCTATTGTCTTTTTGTTAGGAGTTAAACTTTTTGTTTTGCTTATTTTTACATATTTTTTTGTTTTTAAAATAAGAATAGAATTTGAATTCTTACTGTTCCTAATTAACATTATTCAACAATGTTCAGTGTTACTAAACTACAGAATTACCAATCATATATTGATTTTGTACAAATATGGTGTTAAATAAACGAATTTAAAAACATTCACCCTAATAGCAATTTATACAATATTCATTAACATTTACTAATATTCGCTTTTGTCTAGTGGAAGTTTGGATTTAACTTGCAAGTTGTTGACTCATTTTTTTGAACAACCCCCAATGATTTAATTTTTGCATTTTGCTGTCAAACATAGAATTCATACAAACAAAATTAAAAATAAACTGAAATGTGAATGGATCAACACCTTTTACTGCCGAAGATGGATGGAGGACAAATTAAGCTATCTAAATAACCATACTCAACATTAATTTTTTTTACTTTTATTGTTATAGATTCATTTACATTTTGTTTGTTAATGAAATTCTGCCACCCAACGGCCTTTAATACACGTATTCACAGACAGGAAAAAAAAAGAGAGCGCGAGCGCGTCATTCAAAATTTGCGGGTGGGTGCAGTGCAAGTCGACTGTCTAGTTTGGTTAGTTTATGGCGATCACATTAACGTACATAATTTTTCAACAGCTTTTCATATAGGCCTTTTGAAATATTCTCTTTCTCATTGTGCGTAAAGAACTTTGTCCGAACAGTAGAGCAAAAAATGTTTTTCCTCGGGGTCAGTTTCCCATTATAGCTTCACGCATCAACACAATGAAATTGCTCCACAGACCACAGTGCAAACTTCACATGGTGAGTCCATACCATTTGCACACATACGTGTACGTTCGTCTAACTGAAGATAGACTCGTCGCACCAATATCCGACAGATTCACTTAGCCCGACAACGCAGAGCTGTCGATTCGTCTTCCCGTGTGAATAAATTCTTTTCACATAGACGCGCTCCCGCCAGATGATTGGATTTTGCAAATCCTAGTGCGTCGTTATCTCCCACGTCGCGTTGCTGCTCAACTCCAGCGAACACAAATAACACAGCAATTAAATTAAAACTTCCCATCCCAGTCCAGCGCAACCCAGACCAGACCAGAGCCAAGCAAATAAAATGACTCACAAGTCACAAGTTTTGCATTAATTTTAATTAAGGATCCCCGCGCTGCTGTACAATAAAAAGAAACCAAACAACCAACACCCAACAACAACAGAAACAGAAACAGAAACAAATATAAAAAGAAAAAAACGCCAATGACTTATCTCATTTTGCACAACATTAAGAGTCGCGCACCGAAATGGAAGCAAAGCGAAAACAAACACAACCCAAGCGCTCCAGAGCTAGATCAACAGCACCGGGAGCTGCACCAGCACCGGCAGCAGCACCAGCACCGGCAGCAGCACCATCAGCTTGCGGATTGCACCTGATAAAAATCTGAACTCATGCGCGCGCGAAAAAGCATTTTGCACAAAAATTCCCCAACAAGATACCAAAGAGAGGAAGCACCAGCCAGCCACCAAGTTCGGCATAAAAATTCTAGAGTCATGAGCAAAACTAATGGACCGATGTCACGCAATGAAATGTTGTCTCTGGGCTGGAGCTGAAGCTGTAGCTTGAGCTGGATACTGTGTATACTTGTGGTGTGAATGAAGGGCATCCTGCACTTTGCTACAAATTCCAGTTTCCTTGTTGTTGCGAGCATAGGTCCTCGAAACTTTTAATTGGTCCATTATTTATTTTTCGCCCGTGAACTTGATGAGACCGTCGCGTCGCGACCGTTGCTGCGTGGTATAGACGGGAGGACGCGCGACACGGAGTTGATTTAGTGTGTCGGGTCCCCGGACGAGGTCTTACTCGGACACAATGCAACTTTGCAAGCTAAGCTGTGAAATGATAAAGTACCCTGATGGACCATTAAAAAGCCATCAGGGCGAGATTCGAATGCGTATATTGGCGACTTCTGTATTGGCCGAGTTGTCATGAATGTATGATTTATGCGTGTGATTGGCAGTTATTTGCAGAAAATGTATACAAGTGTGCAGTGAGAAGAGATCCCTAATTTGATACGTGGCGCACGACTGCTGGGTTTTGGACAGTAGCAGCGGGCAAGTCTAGACGCCGAACGGAGATCTATAAATTGACTTGGGTATAGGTACAGCTATGGATAGGGGCTATCGTTGTTGGTGGTTGGCATGCGAATTAATAAGGACTGATGATGGCCCGTCAGGCGTTTGTTTTAATTGAGGAAGTTGGCCGTCATTGTAGACAGCCCTCTACTCAGAGACCGATCTTTGTCATAAAACTACCTGATTCTCATCGGTGAGCCGGTTTTGCAGATTGCGGAAGTGTGCTTGTGTTTTCAAAAAATAAGATAAGCGACGGTAGATATAAGACTGCTTAAAGTCCACATATGTCTGCAATAATAATGGTAACGGTTTTTGAATCCATGTATTCGCTGTCAGTTTGGTATCAATAAACAATTTGGTGTTTGGTCAAAAGCTTTGCCGAAGCTTAATAGGGAGCTGACTCGATTGTGACTACGATTTGGGACCATTTTAGAGCGTATCTTTGATAAATCTGATACTCGTGGTTTGGGTTTTCAGTCTTATGTGAAACGGGGCTAAAACTTCAATGGAACCTAGGGTTCCCGTACACGGCTATGCGAGTCGGAATATATTCGACTCTGGTTTCTTGAGAGACAACGCGGTAAGGGAGAAATTTATTAAGATTATGTAGCAAAACTTAACCAACTCGTATAGGTGCATTTGGCTAGAGAAGCACCCTGGTTAGGGCTAAGGTCTAGGCGGACTGTATAGCTATTGTAATTGGGAGTAAAAGGAAGTTAGAGAGCAATTATTACATCCTTCTATATTTGGCGCGCTGGGTACATATGTAAACCGGTGTCCCTGTGCATTGCTTTTTAGCAACCATTCCCAGGGGTAGACTTATATTTTTGGGACAAATTGTATACCAACTGATGACAGGTTACGTAGGTTCCTCTAAGATGTGTCATGGAAATGTACAAAAAAAAAATAATACTATTCCACTCTTGGAACGTAGTCTGGGTGGTTGTGGTTGGTTGGCTGATTCCCTGTTACTTGACGAGGGAAAAACAGAAATGGCGCATGAGCACCGTTTTAAGGCCATACAACAAATGAGACCTGTATAGATAAAGAGCGATGAGTGGTATTTCAAGTAAGGATAAAAGACCTATTCAGATATATAGGGCTCTTTCCATTTTCGAAATAAAGTGTTAGACAGTCGATGGTAGTAGGTTTATAAAATAGTCAGAAAGGAGGGTAGTCTTTTTTTAGAGCCTCAAGTTTGTTTCTTAATAATCAAGGCTGTAGACTTATTTGTAACACGGTCTTCCTATTACTTACACTGTTGCTTGGGCGGATATGGAATAATGCCGAAATTCTAAGATGGTTCGCATTTGTAGCGTAAGTCATTGCTCCATATAATTCTTCGACTTTTGACAACTACCCAATGTCCACCGATATACAATATCAAGACGAGCAAAAGACTTTTGAGGCGAACTATCGAGGAAAAGGTTCAAAAGCTCCCAAATGGACACCTCCTTCTCCCAGCCGGCTCTACAGTTCGGTATGAGCGAACGGCTCAAGAATCAAGCCTCTCGGACGCATACCGTAATCCATGGTAGACAGAGTGAAGCCTTGTCAACTATTACCTTTAAAGACTCTTATTAGGCTGTCGTGAACGTCCGTCAAATCAGAATCTCTAATTCGACCAACTGAATATGGCAATCTTTGTGCAAAAATAAGTCGGTTTTCCAAGCCTTCTTTCACATCACACACCGTTTTCTTTTCTTTCTTTTGGCATCAAAATTCGCAAAGTTTTGGTTCAGTTTATCCACAATATCGAATTATTTCGTAGTTAGACTACTTACGAAATGTTCACGTTTGACTTCTGTGCCTGTCTTAAACCTTTTTGCAAACAGGTCAACGCCTGCCGATGACTAAGTACTCGTATTTTAGCCGGTAGGTTATAAGAAACAGATTCAAAGGGCGAGGTTTTTGAAGCCTTCAACCACTACCTCTCACTCAAGATCAAATGGATGCCCAGACATTTTTTTTTTTAATATTTAAACAAAAAAAAAAATTCTTGTTACTTGTCGAATCGGTCGAAATGAAATATTTAAAACCAATGGCCAACAATTTTAAGACCTATTAAAAATCAACATCAATAAAGAAATCGTTTCAAGTCAGAGAAGATGAAGCTTTTTAAAAACGGTCTTAAATAGCTCGTGCACGAAGGAATGCGTACAAAAAATATAGATGCCGCAACAAGTCTATATGGTAAACAAATGATGAGAGTGAAATCATATTAAGTTGCGTAACCAAATCAATAAAATTGATTCAATATAGGACCTTACCCGCAACTACTCACAAACATTCGTTTGCGTGAGGTTTTCCCTTTAGGACAAACGAGTCCCAACACCTGAAAGCAATCGGTCTTCTGTCTCTCTGCCGTACTTTCAAAACAAATATCTGCGGTCCCTTCCGGGCAGTAACAAATTCTTTTATTGTCAAGTGAGCAGTCGAAAACACAAATTTGTCACCCCATCCTAGGCCATCTTCAAACGATATTTTCAATCACTCCCAAGGGTAAGTTTCCCTGTCACACTCGTATAATTAAAATTAAAATAATCCTTTCCTCTGCCTTTCTAGTGCGCGCACTAATTCCCTTCAAATGCCAGCCAGCCAGCCAGCCAGCTTACCGCTTTCAGTATCAGCCTGGAAGTGACAGATGCAATTCACAAGATCTGAAGGATTACCATATACCCACCACCGTGTCATCAGCGATGCGTACCACACCACACAAACGCATCAGCTCACTCCAAGGTGTGCGTGTGTTTTCCTCTCATTATGCGTAAAAGAAGAAATTTAATTTTCATTGAAAGCGAATAACGCATAAATCGGATTAAAAATTGTTTAATCAAAATAATAAAGGAGACACTTAAGATGTCGTGTTGGATTTGGTCGATGGTGTCTGTGGAGCTCCGCCGCCAATGTGGAAGTTATTTCTTCTTTTTTTTTGTCATCCTTATGGTGCACACATAAGACATCATATTAAATAAATCACTCTTATGAGACGACGACAACACATAGTCAGTTGGCGGTGAACGGAAATACTCGAAATAATTTGAACCCCAACCATGGAGCGGGACATCGACGTACCTACTCGTACAAAAACGAAAAGTTGTCCTCAACATTGCCACGTCGTTTGAAGATGAGTTGAAACAAATGCTGGAATTAATTCCTCACGGGACTTTAATGACTTTATAGCGTAGCTGCTTTGTCATGTATGTGTATGTATTGTTGGGAGGCAGCGAAAAACGACCGAGGGAAACATAACTTCACATGAGATGTAGGTATGGCCAGCGTAAGTGCGGAGTTTAGGAGCAACTTCTGCAACATGATGCAATTTGTCAAGCAAGCGCAACTAAATGGATACTGCATGTGCATGTGCAATGGACTTTTCGTGGCAGTTCGCAGATTTATCTTCAACAGGAAGAAATAAATTCTGTAACCAACGTGGAACGTTTTGAAAACTTCAAGCCAACTATCACTAAGGTTTATGCACTCTTAGCCACTTCAGTCTCAGAACGATATTTGGAAAAGAGCGTGAAAATGATTTGATTCAATTTGGAAGGAACTCTATTGAATTCTTGCAGTACAGTCTACTCCGCTATCTGAAACGGCAATTTGCCACAAATTTTATTTCACTTATGCGGTATTTTCACTTATACGGACTTCGGATAACTGAAAAATTGTTGTACAACGAAGAATTAGGGTATGTAGTAAAGCCGAAGGAAGGAGAATTAAAAACACAACTGAAATCGTGCTGTCAAAATTGACACACAATGAAGTTAGTGTCATAAGTTCAATGGACAAGTTCAGTTGACGAAATAAAAAAATTTTCTAATGGGCGCGTTCAATAACTTTGTTTTAGTAATGCGGTGCTGAATTAGTATAATTTATTAATTTCTGACGTATTAGTTTGTTCAGTTAAACGGGTTTTTCAGTTAAGCGGGTTTCAGTTAAGCGGAGCTATTCGTATGAATTTTTGAAAAAAATGCTGCGTGCTAAATTCGGTTATTCAATTAACCGAAGCGGAGTCGACTGTACTTACCGTTGTCATTTGACATGGAAGGAATCAGCAAGTCACCAATTCTGCAAATGATGAATAAAGTCAATACTTAACATTTTTAAGGAATAAAAACTTAACTCGCTGGCATCTCAGAATATCAGGCAATTCGTTAAATAAACGGGGTGCAGTAACAATATAAAAGCGAGAAAAATGCGATCTTTTTATTGTTGGTACGTTGACGAGGTTTCTGGTGTTAACACGTAGATTGCGTTTATCATAAACCCTAGAGGAGTTTTATCCGGAATTTTCAAAAAATATTTTTTTAACCTTATAACAGTACAAATGTTTTAGAGGTTGAAAACATAGACTTTTAAACAGCTCAAAACTGGGAGTTCGACGATAATACGGACAGCATGTTTTTGTTTGATTAGCAGAGGCTCTATTTTATTGGAATGTGTACCACCCCAACTGTACTGTAGTTTAGATTTGAGTAGACCGTTCTAGACTACCTTTAAAATAGGCAAACTGCAATATTGGCTAAGGTGCTAATTATCCCTAACAACACTGTTAAGATATTGATTTAATTCCATTGCGTGTTCCCTCCAACTGAGCCTATAATCCAAAGTAATACCAAATTCCAACTTAAGGTTTTTTCACTGCCATGAAAGAGCTTCTCAATTGGCCGTTTGGACCCGGCATAAAATTGTAGATTCCTTCCATTCGTCCCAAAAATAAAAAAACTCACACATTTGATTTTATTTTATAATACCTAAGTACTTGAAGTTTTCTACGCGTTATATTTCAAAACAGTCGGCGAACCAACTTGCATGTACTTCAAAATTGTGTGTACAAGAATTAATAAAACGGAATATATTTCTCTTACCCAATATATTAAAAAACGTGAAATTCGTTTTATTACTGACGACCAATTTGTGAAGCTTGAACCATCTCCGCATTATTTCTATGTCACAATTTATATCCAAAAAAATGTTAAAATATCAATTACCGTGATAAGACAAAGCGGTGTCATCGGCAAAAGCTGTGAGTTTGCCCTTGAAAGCTTGAAAGACAAGCGAATTTAAAAAACTCAAAAACAAAATAGGACCTGAAACAGATCCTTGTGGAACACCTATGTTGATGAGAACTTTTTCACTCAAACAATTTTTAATCCGAACTCTCTGTCTAAGATTTTCTAAATAAGAAGTAAACCAGTCATGGATAAAACCTCTGAAACCTGCGTTATAAAGATTACTAAGCAACATCTTATGATCAACCATGTCAAAAGCTTCAGTCATGAAAAGAGAAACAGGGATGTCAGATTCATTAAGACCATTATATATTTCACCGCACAGCTTTAACAAGGCATCTTCAGTGGATTTGCCGCTTCGAAAGCCAAACTCTGAATCACTGAAGCAACTGATTTTATTTAGATAAGACAGCATTCTTGATTTGACCCCCTTCTCAAAGACTTACGAAAAGACTGGTAAAAGGGATATTGGTCGGTAATTGTTCAAAGACATTGTATCACCTTTTTTATGTATTGAGATTACAACAACTGTTTAAAGTGAATCTGGAAAAATACTCTTTTGTATACTCATATTAAAAATATGAAATAATACAAGGTGGGCCAAAAGAAGTCATCCGATGTTGTTTGGCTCTCATTTCTTTTTTTAAATGCAAAACTTCGATTCTGTTTATTTGAACCTTTAGAATTTTATTGGTCAAGTCGAGACGACGACATCGGCCAAATGGGAGCCGTCACAATTGATTGCCATACGGGGTCGTTTTATGGCATTTTCGGCGAGAACTTCGGGCGACAGATTCTCGCACTCGTGTCGAATATTGTCCTTGACGGCTTCTAGGGTCTCGGGCTTGTTCATGTAAACACGGGACTTCAAAAAACCCCTCAAAAAAGTCTGGAACGGTTAAATCAGGCGATCTTGCAGGCCAGTGATGAGGCGACCCGTTAACGCCGCCTTCAAAATATCGGTTCTGGATGGCGCAATATGTGCCGTAGCTCTGTCCTGTTGGAACCACATGTCCTCCAGTCCTAATTTGTCCAATTGCGGCCCTAAGGCGCGCACCGTACACTGTTGTCGTTTGACCAGCGGCGTTCTCGAAATAAAAAATAGCCCGATGACTCCTCCAGTGTGAACAGCGCACCATGCAGTAACTTTGAGCGGGTGTAATGGCTCCTCGTGCATTACTCGTGGATTTTCGGTGCCCCAGAAGCGATAGTTTTGCTTGTTCACGTACCCGCTGAGGTGGAAATGAGCCTCATAGCTCATTATGATTTTGGTAGAAAAATCGTCCACTTCGTCCTCGAGATTGAAGTTACACGCGTTTGCCTGTCGACAGGCAGCAGCTGATTCACCCGTACAAAGGAACATGCGCAAGTCTTTGACCAAAATTCGCTTTAGGGACGATGTTTCCGGCGACAGCTCGATATTCTCGGCACAACGGGCGCTCCGGGGCCGGCCACTCTTGGCTACGTCTCGTGTGGTCCCATACTCTTCAAGGTTGGTGGCCAAACGGCGCAGTGTTTGCGCAGCCGGTGTCGGACGGCCGTGGAATCGGCGACGGAATTCGCCCTGCGCCAACACTACAGACGAATTGTTACGCAAAAAATAGACACGATTATTCCGCGTTCTTGGGGAGTGTATCGCTCCATGGCTTGTTCACTTGTATTCTACATCTATATCTAGTCCACAAATGTCAAAACAGATTTGACATTGGCGGCCATTTGCAAAAATAAGAGCAATTCCAATAGGGTTATCTCTTTTGGCCCACCTTTTACATCTGAAACAAGGAAAGATATTTTTTCCACAACGTTATACTTGAAATTTGATCACGTGAAGTTAAATTAGCTTTAAGAGGCTGTATGTAGGTGTGTATTTCAAATTACAAAAAAAAACATTTAAAAAAAAACTTTGTCTTTGCAAAAGGTCAAGAGTAAGTGGGCTTTCACATAGACAGTCAGAATCGTATAAATAAAATTGGTGTAGTTCTGTTCGACTAAGATTGAATTTCACGACATGTCTTTAAATGCAAAAACCTTAGAAACTGTTCAATATATTCTGGTGCATTTTTCACAGGCCTATAGAGGATACCTAGGCCTACAATTCTACTTTGTTTCAACTCTATATCTCTATAAATTCCGGAAAAAATTGGACAAGAGTAATTTAGTTTTTGGTTTCGTTTTACTTTTTTCTTTGTCACAATTTCCGTTCGAAAATACTGGGAGCATTTAAGTATAGTTAACAGCAGCTTATAGAGGACATCTTCAGGTACAACATAGGATATTCAATAACAAGATAACTTAAAAGGTTTTCAAGTAAATAGGCAAAATTTGAAACATTTCTACGATTATCACCTGCATGAGTAGATATGCACTTCATTCTCAAATCAAACATACTAACTGCGCAATATTTTGACATTCTTTTAACCTTATTTTACTCCTGTGACGGAGAGGGAGGCAGACAGAGGCAGTACGCTGTGTGGTTTGCTAAGACAAAAAAAAAACAAAAGAAATGGCAAATATGTAGGAAAGGTTCGTTTGTCTCTGTTTAGCTTACAAAATAAAGTGTCTGGAAAGAAATGTCAAATAGGTATAGGTACCAGTGATACCAGATCATGGTATTATTATATTAGGGGATTTTTATTAGGGAAAATTCCTGGTGACACACGTCGTACTATTTATAAATTCTATTTGCAATCAGTAAATTACCCGGTGGAGTTTTTAAATAGCATTACAGCCCATGGCCTTTTTGCTCATAAAATTGAATTAAAAGTTGGAGTTCCCATTATGTTGCTTCGCAATTTGAATCCCCCAAGCTTTGTAATGGTACCAGAATGTGAGTGATTTCGTTACAGAAAAACGTTATAGATGCGTTAATTTTAACTGGGTGTGGTAAAGGAGATACGGTATTTATACCAAGAATACAAATAGTTTCGAGCAATCCAATTTCCAATTTCCTATTAATGTTTGTTCTGCCATGAGAATCAATAAGTCACAGTGTTCAACTTTATGAAAAATGGGAGTTTAATTAAGCAAGAATTGCTTCAGGCACGAGCAGTTATAATGAAGATGTAATAGATCAAATATCAATATCTTAGCCGGTGGAAACAAAACGGCTAATATAGTATAACTTAACACCGTCATACCAATTGCATATGCTCACATTGCTGACCAAGCGTCTGGGTCAATAAAATGAATTTCCAGCGAAATTCACCTCACAAACGGAAATGCAAGCTACAGGAAAATAATATTGTAAGAAATTTGGAATTTAAATGCTAGCTTTGATAACGAAGAAAATGTTGTTATAAGTTAGTCGTAATTGATTCTTTGAGAAATAAAGGTGAGAGCAGTCTGCTCTTAATATATTTTTTTACAATTTTTGAGTAAATCTTTTTTAACTTATACAATGAAGCGTTACATTAATAACAAAGTGCGTTAAATATTATAAAATTATTTTCTTTCAATTTCATTGTCCAAAGAATATTAAATTGTTGCTGATTAGTCCAATGTCAAGAAGGCAAAGTGGATTCAGACTTTGGGATGTTTTTTAATACGGGTTCAAGTCCCTCACTATTGCAGAACGCTCCCTCGCGTTATACCTCTCCAATGTCTATCGATGATTTTTCCTTCGAGCGATTATAAAAAAAAAAAAAAAATGTGTCCCCTACAAGACAGTAAATTTATAAAAAAAAATGTTCCATTAATTGTTCTGAAATCACATTTTGCACGGGCGAAGCCGGGCGGGTACAGCTAGTCATTTTTAAGACTGGAATCCCGAATAGACTTTGTTACATTGGCAAAATAGCCATTAAACAAAGTGGCAACTTCAAAAGGCTCAGATATAGTCGCGTTTTGATTATTAGAAACAACGATACCTACGGTAGGTTTAGTTTTGTTCAAAATATAAAGGGTCTTTCATTAAGGACTTGACAACTTATTTTAATAAATTAATTCCTATATATGCAATTTCGCTAAGATTATCGAAGAAGTATTCTCCGAGGTACAGTTTTCTACGGACTGACAGTGCTGGGCACGTGCAAAGAAGGTGAAGAATAGTCTCTACCTCCTCCTCGTCCCTACAGCTTCTGCAGAAATCATTTGAAGGGAGGCCCAACCTGAGGGCATGTCTCCCTATGATGCAGTGTTCCGTGATGACACCTACTAAAGTGCCTACCATGGGTCTTTTCAGTGAAATAAGGTTCTTGGAGCTCTTGAGATCCAGTTGAGGCCAGATCTGTCTCGAGGTGCAGTTAGACCACCTGAGATTTGTGGCGCATAATGCGTTTTGTTTAATGAGGAGCTTACAAGTAGCAAAAGGCATGTGTAGATTCTCCTTTTCCGGTAGAGTCGACATAGTAGTGCCTTGTCTGGCGAGTTCGTCGGCCATACAATTACCTGGAATGTATCTATGACCCGGCACCCATATAAGGTGAATTTTGAATTGTTCCGCCATCTCGTTAAGAGATAATCGGCAATTGAGGGCAGTTGTCGAATTGAAGATGACAGAATGCAGGGATTTCGGCCTGACTGTCGGTAAAGATGGTGATATCCTTTACAGATATTACATTATACCGAAGCCACGATAAGGCCTCTTTGATCGCCATGATTTCCGCCTGGAATACACTACAGTGATTAGGAAGGCTGAATGAGATTTTGCAATTTAGATCAGAGGAGAAAACGCCGTCGGTCTTGGATCCGTCTGTATAGAAGCAGACAGACTCCTTACGAGGCACTACACATCCTTCTCCCAGTCATGCCTGGAGGGTATGTAGGTTTCGAAATTCTTAACGAATTGAAGCTTAGGGAGGGTGTAATCAGTTTCTTTTGGAATGAATTCTAATGCATCAAGAATAGACGAGTGACCAGTTTGCCTACTGGTCCACAAACGAATTGCTTTTATTCGAGTGGCTGTGTTTGCTGCCACTTGTTTCCAATAGATGTCTAGCGGTAGAGCTCCTCTAACGTCGCCGGCTTCTTGGCATAGACCAATGATTAATGTAGCCCCATACACAAATTATTGACGAAGCCGTTTGCTTGTCCAGTGGGACGAGAATTACGGCCGAAAATTGGCTCTTATAAAATTTCGACCGTCGACTCGGTAGTAAATTTTCATATTTTGTAAACTTTGCTCCTTCATGTACTTTACCACGATGAAAACTTTGATTTTACTGAGTATTTTGACTTTGACAGTTCGGTAATCGGTTTAAGTGTGCTTTCACACTGAAAGTTTGAAGTTGTCAAGTCGCTAATGACAGAACCTTTATTCAAAATGTCAACAGAACTTTAAAACAACAAAATCAAATCCAATTTGTATATTCCCGATGGTCAATTGCCACTGTCAATTTCGGGTTACAACGTCAAAGCACCTGTGTCCTTATATCGACAAGCTATATAGCAACTTTTTCCAAATCCTGCTTCAACAGACTGAACAAAATTTCAGATGGAATATCCAAATTGTATTAGACCTCGCCTCCCACTGAAGCTCTTCATAGCCAGCTACACTGGGGCCAAAGTAAATTCGAATTTCCATAAATTCTCTCTGCCAATTATGAGCTCGCCAAGGACCATGCAGACCGACTTAGAGATAACTGCTGACGCAAATATTGAAACAATGTGCCAAAGACTTCCTTCCTTCCATCCTCTCTACTTAGTGTACTTGCTGATGCCACACAGATTATGGCCATTTCCCAGCTTCGCTTCGGCAAGAAAAACATTTCAGAACACACCCGGTTGTCTCCCACGAGCCACTTTTCCTGAAAAAGCGGCTTTTGAACAAATGTTACTAATACCCTCTGCCGATGTTAGGGGGTTGGCCCAGGTACAGAGCTGGATGACAATGACGACGACACAACGACGACGTAGAACTTCAGCCGCAAATTAAAAGCAAACTTTATCCTTCGCTTTGTATTAATTTAAAGAAGGTACCTCCTCTATGGATCTGACTAAAGAAAATCATATTCAAACAGGTGTAGCCGCCGCATAAATATTCACATCGTAAATCCTTGGCAGCTCTGGCTCTAAGCGCCCCACCAGATGAGGAATTGTAACAATCGAATTTCCAAAAAGACAAACTTTTACCTCCACACAGAGGGGCACACACACTCGCGCACCGCGCATAACTTTCCTCAAAAGAGAATGACAAATGCGTGCAGCACAAGATTCTGGCCAAAAGGAAAACAAGGCAACCGCACTAACCAAAGGACCGACTGCCTTGTCGCGATGAGTTTCGAACGACGAGCGTCTAGAGAAGCTGGTGGGTTGGGGTGCAGTAGTTGGACGACTCTTATGATGCCACTACCTGCGCCGGTAATCCACAGGCACTTGGGCGATATCAGCGCAAATGACAGCGAAATGATGCAAATTGGGACAAATTAGTTTATGCTACTTCCGAAATGTAAATCTCACCTTAATGGTGTGCATGTACGCGCGCAGTGACTGGTTCCTGAAACTTTTTTACCAGAGAAAGAGAAAGAGACAGAGAGAGAGAGACGCAGCAGACGCTGAGGTAATGGAATCTTGAATCTTGTCAGAAACTTTGCCCCAGTGCTGCGTTCTTAAAACAACGCAAATCGCATGATGATATAGCACTTTGTTACCCTCTGCACTCTGCTTCCCTGTCTCTACACACACTCTCGTGTACGTATGGTACTTGTGAACTAAAAGTGGAAATAGAAAATTAGAGATAAAAGTTTTCTATATCTTCTGGGAAACGACGACGTCGACGACTACGCCGACGAGTGGGTGGATGCGGACTAGGACAAGTTTCTTACATGCACTTTGCTTCCCCATACCTGCCGCATGCACACTCCTCGTCTCCTTGAAGAGCATAACATGGCTTCCATCTCGAGGGAGTTTATGTATTGTGAACAACTTAATTAAGAATCCTAATTCCGCCGACGGGTGACAGTTAGGCATGTTAGTGTGGAGCGTGCGGAGGATTGTATAGTATGGAGGAGGCGGCGGTTCTGCTGCTGCTCTGATGCTTCTCTGGGAATCCTTTTAGTAATTCTCAGTGTCGTGTTCTCATGTTACTCATGTTCGATGGCATTTAGTATGGATACATTGCTACTGACATCCGCAACAACAATAACCTATACTCCGCAGGCGGTGAATTAGGATACCTACTGCATGCCTACCATACGAGGAACAAGTTGTATCTTTCTGTGGAAGAAATAGAAGCGGATTGTTCCTGAGACGAGTTTATCCCAAGAAAAGTCTACACGAGGGATTATTTAAGGGGTTGCTTTGGTTCCTTTGGTTCCTTTGTCACCTAGCTGAGAGACTGTGAACCAAGTTTTTGACTAGCTGCAGATACCCTGCCCTAACACGATGAGAATCTGTTGAAGGAGTAAGAGTGAGAAGCACTTTTCTCCAGAAGGAAAAGCACTGAAATGCACGTTCCAGTGACACTTTAATAATTGTTTTTCGAAGACGATTTTGGGCGATTTTCATCGAAGGCAGGATGCCAGATAGTCTCAGCTGAGTTGGTAAAAGTGAGGGATTTTCAGATTGTGTTGCTAAACTTGCCAGCGAAAAGCCCTAAGGTAGATGTCAAGCTTAAAATGGCTACAGTAACATTTCAGAAACTTGAAATCGGGCAACAGAATGGGTCTATAGACCTTTTGAGATCCTTATACTCTTCTCTTAAACTGACAGGAACCTAAATGCGTCCTAGAGCAGAGCCATACGTTTGCCGAGAAGAAACCCACTCGTCAATTCAAAAGTCCAACGAAGCTTCGGGCTCCGTGAAACGACTGGTCTCCCTAAACGACAGTGTGACCTGGAGCCAGTCTCAAAGTATTTGGTCTTGCGATAAGTCTTAGTGTGTCCCAACGTCGTCCATACATCGCTTTCGAAGCTTCGCACGACCTATTTTTCATGACATAACATTTGGACTGGTATCCTATCCATGCTCAACCTGATGCATGTCCCCCTCTGACACTTTCCGTCTCAGTGGAGACCAGATCCGTGGCTAGTTATGGAGACTTTAATAAAAATTTGGTCGCACGTTGTTCCAGATCTAAAAAAAAAAGATCTGAGTAAAACAAAAGTCGAACGTATGGTCCCTTCAGGGCAGGTTTTCGATGTCCTCGCGTTAGCTGATATATCCTATCCCTACGACGGGTGTCCTAGCGTGTTCCTTGCGCGATGTAATCTTGAATCCACCGAGTATAAAGTAAAAGGTCACCTGAAGCCGTACCTTCAGCTATACTGATTGGGAAGATTCTCAAAGTAGCTCATGTCACTCATGTTCGATGTTTGAGGTAGATAGATCTGTAAATTGCGGCACAAGATGCAATAACGTGAGCCTACTTCACAATCAATCGAAATGCGTAAACATTGACTTGTTGGGCGAATCTATCGCTTTTTGGTGATAAGCTCCATATTCTGCCATAAGATCCCTTCCGATTAAGCGCTTCTTTAAGTCTTTGATTCAATTTTAAAGCGCAGTCTCGCTGAATTTACATGCTTATAGGTATGATGCATCCTCAACAGGAAGGATAGCTTCGCAGGGAAAAATCCCTCAGGAGTTTCATAAAGCTCTGTAAGGTTCAGATCTTTTAGACTATCATTTTGAGTAACCAGGGTAGATGAGGTTCAGTATAAATGTAAATGTTTCTGAAAACATTGAACCCTATTTGTTCGGCACTATGGAACCAGGGAGCCCATTTAGCATATGCTTCAGGAATATGGCTTCCATAAACAACTTCTCTATAATCGTCCCCAAAGGCGGAGGAGGTTACTCTTCGTTGTTCGAGAGGAAACTTCTTCGACTAATTGTTGGTCCCGTTTGAATAGACTGCGAATGGAGGAAGGGATACAACAACGAACTGTTGGGGCTGTACCGCGACATCGACCTAGTCAGAAGAGCAAAGGTCCATCGACTGAGGTGGCTGGGTTATGTAGAACTAATGGACAAGAATACTTCGGCCCGGAAAATCTTCGAATCCACACCCAAGGGACGGTGCAGAAGAGAAAGACCGCGACTCAGGTGGGGCACACAAGTGGAAGGGGACCTTAACCAATTTAGTGTGCGTAAATGAATACAGCTGGCTAAAGATCGTGCTGGCTGAAGACGCTTGTTGGTTGAAGCCCAGGTCTAACCCGGACTAAGGCGCCACCTTTTAAAAATATGATTGCCCCCCCCTAGGGAGGACTGGGTAAAATACAAACCCAATCCATCAAGATTTGATCTCGTCCGGTATAAAGACGGCTCTAAGATGAAGTCAGGGTCTGGATCTAGCATCTTTGGAGCAAACTTGTTAGTCGGCCTTGATAAAAACTTATCCATATTCAAGCGCTAGAATAAATCAAAGTTCGTGGAAAAACCATATTTATCTTCTCAGATAGTCAAGCAGCTCTCGAAGCTCTTGACGCATCTGTCATAAAACGTGTCTCAGAAACATTTACAGCCATTTACGAACTTTGTAAGAAAAACCTATGGCCTTTCTACACTGGATTTCAGCCCACAAAGGCTTTCCTGCCAACGGAAAGGCTGACTTGCTGGCTAAAGTCGGCGCAACCACTCCTCTCATCCGACCTGAACCCTTCTGTGGAGACGGCAGAAAAACATTTAAGGAACTATATCCAGAAATTTTGTATCTCGCATAGAATTCAATGAGGTCTGGCTCAAATCACCTGGTCTCACTAGGCCTTTTTTTTCAAAATTTCCACCAGAAAATCCTTTTACCTGATTAATCTGGACAGAAATAACTTGAGAACCCTAACATGAGTAATCAGTGGCCCCGGCCTTATTAAAAAAAACTCTATCATTAGATCCAACATGCAGACTCTGTCTTGAGAGTGACGAATTCTCTCTCTAGATACTCATGGAATGTCCGGCTCTGTTTCGTCGCAGCAAAAAGGATGTTCTCTTAAAGAAATCGTCACTTCGGTAACTCTTGCCAACCGATACACCCAGAGAAGATCCTTGTCTTCCTCACCGCCTCCGGAGTGAAAAAATGGATCTATAACCTTACCAGTGGAGGTACAATAGGCTCCAATGCCAGAGAACCATGAAGGTCCTGCCGTCTTACAATCGATTTTAATATTCTAAATATCACACTGCCACTGAAAATCAAGTTCAACCAGACGTTGTCCACGTAATGTGATGCACCTATCACAGAGCCACATCAACCACCTCCTTAAAAACGGACTACACCCAAAAATAGCCTCTTCGCGTCGAATCGTATGCCCGTTGTATTGGTGGTCGACGGGATAGAGTGATTTACAGAGCAGGAACACCACTTCACTATCCAACTCGTTCGTTTCGATTGCATGTCGTTTCCAATTCCATTATAAGAGACGCATGACAAAATCTAAGAAGCTATCACAACTCAGAGAGAAAATAGAGCGCGTCTTCATTACTACTGTGCCAGCCCACCATCATCAGCAACTCAAGGTCCGTTAAGCTGCCACAACGCCTACTCCTTAATTAATCGAACAATCCATCCCATGGCACAGGCACAGCCACTTCTCACGTGAATTATTTTTGATGAATGGATGGACTTCACCTTCCACCAACTCAGCCATCGCTAATTGCCCATAATTGTTCCCTGATAAATTTCCCGCCATGATATGGCCACAGTCGATTGTTCTTCTGGCGTATCAGTGCCCTCGTGATCGCCGGTAATGACACCTACCCACATTTGGTAGTATCGCGCGGGGCAAGAACCAGTTCCCCCGCCAGCATACTTGACACCTCGAGAGACGCACTAACTCATTCGGCCAGACGAAGACGAATTACAACTTGTTCCATCACACTTTGCAATCGCGCGCGTACACCGAACACCGAGCACATGAATTATGAGTTCCATATATGCGAGTGGATTGCTCATGCCGATGCCCAGACCCAGGCCAGCCGATGGATTTTTCATCACTTCGAGGAACTACCTGATGGCAGCTGCACTGGTAGTGACCAATGTGACAGGGCCACCAGAGAAGTGGCAGCACCGAACACAACTGCACTGCACTCCGGCTGCGACTATTTGGTATTCCAAGGATGTAGTCTCCGCGAAGTGTCGTACATTACTTGTTTTATTAATTATCAATTTATTAAGGATTCGCTTGTGCTCCTGCGAAAGTGCTTGCGCTGTGGTACAGACTGGAGGAGGGTTTTCTTCTTCCGTCCTATAAGTCGTCACTACAAGGCAGGTGCACTGCACTGGAACCGCGAATGCGCCTATTGATAGTGTACGTGCAATTAGGCGGTAAAAAGTGTCGTCTTCAATGTTGCTGATGCTGTTGTTGATGTCGATGTCGCACACAGCACACAGTCCGTGTGTTTTGTCACCGTCCAGTGTCCATGTCCAATTGGCCAAGTTTAGAAGGTAGAAGCGGCAGCGGAGTGGCGGCAGAAGAATTTCCGCAGAGATGAATAATATACGCTGTCTGGGATGTGCTCCTGCTGGTGGAGGGTACCCCCAGCCCTCGCAGATCATCGTTTTAGGCGGTGTCATGTGAATACCTGAAATTGTTCGTGTTGCCGTGTTTTTTGGTCACTGCATTGATGGAAGTCCCAACCCCTCCGTGTACCGTCTGCGAATGTGATGCGGCCGCGAGCGGTTGCATTAATTTAGAGGTGATTCCAACACCAGCGGAATACTAATGAGTGCTAAGAGTTGGAGCTGTGTTCAGACTCAGAAGATGGTCAGCGAAACGTTTATGGGACAACGCAAAGTGGCGGCGAATGATCGATGGGTTGTGGATTGGTTTCTGTTTCGTTTTGTTTTTGTTTTTTCGGTGCATCGCTCACGTTTGTCTTCGCACTTGATGCGGGCCTGGCTGTAGGTTTATGTTGTATTTTGTTGCAGCGTACATTGCCGTTGCAGTGGCTGTCAACTGACAAGCGACACAATCGATGGTGTGTGGTGACATTGATGTTCTGTGGGAGACAAGAATTGTCGATTTTATTTTTGCTATGCTGTCGTTAGTTGTCGAAGGATCAAGGATGTCATGTAATGAGGGATCGGTAATTTTAAATGTCACATATGTAGGCGCAATAAATATGTGGTTGCACTAGACTTTGCATGCCTTGTTGAAAGTTGCATGAAGTAAATTTATTTTCGGGGCAGAGTCGGAAATTTGCTTGCAGTAAGTGATGGCGGAAGTGGTGTCGATATGGCAGCTTATCAGGGGATTATCACTTCCGTGAGGCAGTACCATATGACTCATTTTTTGTTAACCATAAGTTTGACATAACTCCTTGAGCATCTTGAATTTGATGCGTTTGTTTGTGGAAGAATGCCGAGCGAGGTAGCTCAGCGTCCGCAAATAACACGTTATGATGTCTGCCCAGAGCACCACCCCTCGCCAATGTACAGGGTGGGCCAAATACAAGTTTCTTTTTAAAAACGCAATAACATGAACAAAATTATTTTTTTCCAATCTATTACGACTTCATTAGTAAGAGCAAACATTCCCATTAATGATGGAACAAAACGTCGTTCAAGTGGCTGCCTCGGCTGGCTTCGCAGTAGCGCATTCTGTCACTCCAAGTTTTTAATATTTCCCAAACTTTGTTCAAGTGTAAAGCAACTCCGTTCCGCGGAGGTATGATACTGACTTTCTTTCAAGATTTCGAGCGGGAATCATCTGTCAGTGTCAAAATGACCTATGATTTAAAAAGAAATCACTAGATCACCCTTTATACTAATAACAGCTTTGAACATTTTTTAAACTCGGCGTTCGGACTCGGTTTAAAATTATGAGTAGTTTCCAAATTTGTGCACACACTCGGCTGTAAGACGGTGAACTTAGAGTCGTATATAAAACTAACGATTTTTTTTTAATTTTTTTTGAATAGTCACACCTGGCGAGATTTGTGTCAGCCCTAACCAACACACCATGGCCACCAATAACAGATAACTATAAAAGAAAGTCACGGATTCTGTACCGCATCAAAATAGTCGGAATGTCGTTTAGGTAGCTTCTATAAACTACGGATTGCGGACTTTAAAAAGGCCCTACCCTAGGGAGGACAGAATTTTAAACGAATGGTTGTCTTATATGGTGCCAATGTGGTACTGGACCTTAAGGGTCATTGATTTTTCGGTAAAGCTAAATAGAACACGATGAACATTTTATTTCATTATTAAGTTTGGACTTTGCCATTAAGTGTAAAATACAATATCATTCAAACGACCGCCTCGGGAATATTCGCAGCATGCGATTCTTTTCAGGTAATTTTTAACCACTTTTTCGCACATTTCGGGCGAATCTCGGTCATAAATTGAGTAATGTGGGTTTTTAATGCGTCTAGAGTTCGCGTAAACACGATCTTTTGCGTAGCCCCACAGAAAAAAATCTAACGATGTCAAATCTCATGATCTTGGTGGTCTATTGACGTGAAATTACGCGACCAGGAAACTTCTCACGCAATAAAGCCTTAGTTGGTCGCGTTGTATGGCTTGTTGCCCCGTCTTTTAGTAAGTTTTTGTAATTTTAACGCCTTGTTTGATTGTCAAGCGATGCATTATCGTAGTAAGCAAACATTCAACTAATATTATTGCAATTCAAATGACAGCTGAGTTTGACAGGTATCAAATGCCAGCGCTACCATAATACCAACTTGAAACCACGAAAGCAATAACGACCAAAATTAAGTTTGATTTTAAAACAGTCAGTCACACAGATTCACAAGATTTTGTATCGCCCTTAGAGTTGCACAGATTTCAGCTTGAAAGACGGTCGCATATTTACCTAAAGAGGAATAAAACCTGACGTTAGCTAGATCAGCAAATCCGACTACATTTATTTAGACCACCTCGATCTACATTAGAAGACTTGTTTTCAAAACGGACGCCATGGGGATAGGATGATTTATTGAGTTGTCACCAAAAGCCATTCCGCTTTAATTGGAAAATATCCGTAGTATCGGTATCATAAAATTTATGGTATTTGGTATCAAGTGTCAAGTTCATAAGGGGAAACAAGAGCTTATGAAACCGTTTTCCGTTGACATTACACCCAGAGTGTTTAAGATCACTAATTGATTCAGTCTCCATGAATTTTTCAATCTCTTCACTGTTGATCGGTTTAAATCTCTATGCCGACAATATTTTTTACCAAAATTTCGGACTATAGGTGACAAACTTTCATTATTTTTAAAATATTGCTCATCAATGAAAATTCGTTGTTCTTTCGTATAGCCCTCCATTTTTACTGACCCCGAACTGTCAGCTGTCACATTATTATCTCTTTTTCCGTTGGCATCACTGCACTATTAAATGGCGCAAAACTCATAATTCAAAAGTGAATTATGGGACAGCCTTTAGTTACTTAAGTGGTATGACAAAAAGTAGTCATCCAGACCGGCTCTAGATCAGCCACTACATCAACGACGCAAAGCAATTACGAAGTGAACCGATTCTAGGGTGACACTCAATAAAGAGATGAAGTTGAAGTTTTTCTTTTTTAGTTCAGAGCCCAACCTAAACTGTTATACAAAAAGTTCGTGTTTCTAATTTAGCTCAGACACATCGGAGCTCGGAATTTGTGTTTCTTTTTTCGTTCAGAGCATAATATGATCAGAGCCGCTCTATGAGCTGAGAATAAATTGACTAAGCGGGCTGAGTAAAAACCCGATTACACACTTAAAGTCTTGAGAGAAAACAAAAACAGGACAAACAAAATAGTTGGAATGGCAGAGGAAACTTGTTGTTCTGACACTGACGGTAAACCAATTTAAGCTCGGTTCAGAGCGCGCTCACAATGCTCGTATTCAGCTCTGAACTAAAAAAGAAAAACGCCTATAGTGGACAGTTGTTTCATGGTGCGATCACGTCCATGGTCAAGGTGGTTAGATCGGCTCCCAGCGCAGAGAGCCAGCACACAAGCATGATAAGACAGCGAACAGACTTTACAAAATCTACATAATAAGAACAATGTTTTTAAGATGTATTATTTTTTTTTCTTCTTTAAAATATAAATATACAAAACAATTAAGATTTAAACTTGTCTCTAGATACAGATACATTCATCTCATTATAAACGCTGTTGAAAGCAAGTGTGGTTCTAGCTATAGGCTCGTTTTAACCGTAATTAGTTCAGTGACTTTGCTAAAACAAATGATGCCTTATTCTTAAGGGTCTCGATGGAGCAGAGTAGATCATCTTATCTGGTAGCACAGTAAGTCCCTCACAAACATTACATCATGAATCTGTCTTCGGGATTTCAGGGATTTAATTCGAAGTAGAAGACATCTTGCTTTGTAATTGGGCGAAGGGATCCAATGCATTTTATAAAAAACATATTTTGTGAAACGCCTCTGAACTTTTTCGAGTCGATCTGAATAGGTAGAATAGTCAGAATTCCAAATGACATCGGCATATTCAAGAAGCGATCGAACTAACCCAGTGAAAAGTGACAACAAGGCAAATGGATCTTTAAAGTCCGAACCGTTTCGTGTTATAAATCCAACAACTGAATTAGCTTTCGCAGCGACATATTCAATGTGGGCTTTGAAAGAAAATGAAGAATCAAGCATAACACCTAAGTCTTTGATTTTCTCTACTCTGTTCAAACGAGTTGAGTGAATTGAGTAGTTAAACTCAATATGCGACGAAGATCTGGTAAAAGATATCGCGCTGCACTTACTTATGTTGAGTGTCAAGTCATTGGCGTTGCACCATTTAATAATACTGTTAAGATCCGATTGGATCAAATGACAATCTTCTATGCGCTTAATGGCTGAAAAAAGTTTTAAGTCATCTGCGTGCAGTAAACACTGACTATTTCTGACGACAGAAGTAAAAATAATAAAAAGTAATGGACCTAAATGACTCCCTTGCGGTACGCCAGAGGTATATAGTTTATCATTCCAGATAGGGAAGCTCCAATTTTTACTCTTTAAGTGCGACCAACGAGAAACGATGAAATCCATCGAAGAATTTCAGAATGAAAACCAAAATATTCTAATTTTTCAAGAAGAATTAAATGCTGAACGGATTCGAAAGCTTTACTAAAGTCGGTGTATATGAAGTCAACTTGACTTCTGTTCTCCATTTCATTAAGAATGTACGAAGAAAAAGAAGCCAAGTTTTTAACTGTGGACCGTCCAGATACGAGCCTATGTTGAACTTCGGACAAACATTCCTTCGTCAAAAACTCAAGCCTATTTTTAACGATACTTTCAAAAAGTTTAGGAATCGCTGACAGTTTACAGATACCTCGATAGTTCTCGACATTATTTTTTGAACCAGACTTATGAATAGGTACCAAAAATGACGTATTCGAAACCTCTAAGAAATTACCTTCGGAAAGAGAACGGTTAAAGATATTTAGCAAAGGAGTACTAAGAGAATTACAGCAGTAGGTATATTAGTATAATGGCAGGTATACCATCAAAACCGCAATTTTGATCAGGAGGACATCTTCAAAGCCTAGTCGTATTGACCCAATATTGACACAATTAATCATTTGTCTTCTCGAATTGACACAATTACTCATTTGTCTTCACGAATTGGTATGATAATTATTGTTTGAGTAGACAGATTGAAAGAAGGTCGCGAAAAAGTCTAGGGTATATTTAACATTAGACGATTCCATGTTTTCATAAAGCATTGTATTTGGAATTCCAACTGATTTTCGTTTAGTATTTATATATTGCCAGAACGATTTACTATTCTATTTAATGTTGTTTCTTCACCTTTGTGAAGATTTTAGCAGTTTGCTAAAATTATTATAATGGTTTTGTTTATTTGACTTTTTAAACAACTTAAATGCTTTATTTTTCAAATTCTTTAAATGAATTAATTGTTTATTATACCAAGGAGGCTTGGATAGAACCCTTTTCTTAGAAAATGGAACAAATCTAGCAAAGCGCTCGCACAAAATTTCAACAAAGCGTTTGTACATACAATCTAAATTCAAGTTATATATTTCATTGAACCAGTCGGTGTTCTCAAAAAAGTTATTAAGTTCCGAAAAATTTGTTTTAGGCAAGTTAAAACGATAATCATCGTGCTTTACGTTAAGTTTTAAATAAGCAAAACTTTTTCATTAGTAATTCTAAGTGGTTAATAGATTCATTCAGCAAAGAGAATGGAACCAGTGTAACATTAGCCTTAAGTTCATCACAACAAACAAAAATTAGATCCAATATCTTTGAAAAAGAGTTTTGGATTGGATTGATTTGAATTAAATTCAGCGAGTGAATAAAATCAACAAAATAATACTCATGAGCATTTATTTAATACTATTAGCGATAAGCATTTTATCAGACTCAATTAATACCAGTAAGATTAAAGTCACCTAATACACAAAGCTTATCTGATATAGAACATAAGTTATTAACAAATTCATTATTATTCATGTGTTTTTCGTAACAATCGAGTTTACTATTGGGGGGCACATAACTTACTACAAAATACATACGATCCTTATTAAGGGCGTTTATGATGATAGAGAAACCAAGTTGCTCCGAATCTGAAACTGGTAGCTTGAGCTCTTTGCCGCCGAGGGTAGTGCGAACAGCAATGATGGTTCCACCTTCATAAAGATGCTCATCAAATATTTCTTTATCTGATATTTTAGGATACAACCACGATTCGACAATGGTGATGATTTCATAGTGCAGATGACAAGAAACTGGCAACTTTTGTCCTGATACCACTGGCATTGGGGAAGTAAATTTGCAAGGTATCCTTACACGACGGCAAAGTGGTTACTTTTAGGCTCTGTCTGCCGTCGTTTCCGCTACGTTTTTTTGACGACTCCTCGTTTTTAGCTTTAAAGAAAAAAAGGCCTTATCTTGACACCACTTGGCCAGAACGAGTTCACGTAAATCTTTTTTGCTAATTCGACGGGAACTCCAATTTTAAAATTGACAAACTTGGACTTAGACTCAGGTTCAGCTAGCTTTTTTAATTTATAGCACAAATTTAGTGCCGAATCAATTCCAAGTTGAAATAACAAACTTCCTCAGTAGAAGTGGGTAACAAAAAAACAACCAATATGATACCATTTGTAATTCGTCGCAATTTTGAGATCAGCACAGCGAGAACTGGTCCCAACGATGACTTTTCTCTGCCTAGCAGATTTATCTTCAACTTGGACATTTTTACAAATTTTTTGAGGTAGGTTGTAAAATGCAGCAGAAATACTTACGGCGTTGACATCGAATACATTACTGGCAACACCACCGACATCTAGATTAATGCTTCGCGATGAGTTTTAGTCATTTGTCATGCACGCAGTGATGTGAGAAACAGATGTCTCCGTTTTATCAGTAATAGCAACTTTTGGCAAAGCGTTTGTCCAAGACTTGATTTTTATGACCTATTCTATGATTCTACACCTACATCATGGATGCCTCCGCAAAGTGTCAACAACGCACTAAAAGTAAAACTTCACCTGCTTCTCCAGGACTATATACAATATCAGCAACGAAAATTCCCGTGATTCCCGATTTAATTGCCAAACTCTCGAAGAGCGCTGATTTTCTTATTTGCTTGATATGCCCACATAAATCACGCGTGATTCCAGATGACTGTCATCATAAATTCCATGGAAAACAATAACCAGCTATAAGATTCGTTCGAGCGCATCGGGTCAATCAAACCCCGAGCGAGAGTATGCGCGGAGCAAAATCGTGTGTGGAACGCAATCGAATTAATTGCGCATTTAAGGGCGACGTAATGCGTCTTGAGTCACCGGGCAAATTTTCGCAACATCCGGCTACTACCATAGCGAACCCCAAAACAGCATGCTACACCATTCCCTCACGTCGCATATAGTCTGGTCGGCCTAATCCCCGGACCGTAATTAAAATAAACGGTGATCCATCATTTTTTTCCTGCCGTTCCTCACGAAATTGGCCAACTGCATGATCCGAAATTAGCTGGTCGAAATTCAGCGTCAAAATTGGACCGTAGCACGCCTGTCAAAATTCGTTATGAAAAAAAGTCCCCCGAAAATTGCCAGTTTCCTAGAAAAACGGTCGGGGCGGTCCGTTTGCTCCTGCATCACTTCTAGATAGAAGTTACGGGTATTTTGTATTCTGGTCATTAGCTAAACCTCGTCCTGCCATACAAAGCCCGTATGTGACCCAGAAACAAGAAAAAAATACGTTTTTTTTTGTTTTTTATTGGAGGAGCTCCAATTAAATGCGTTGGATCCGCAGAATGTGATGTTGGCCGCGTTCGTCATCGTCGACCGTCGTGATCATCAGAAGCACATGATCGTCGTCATCGCATCGTTGTCGTTGTCGGTGCCGCCAGAGACGATCGTGTATATATGGTGCCCGCGTTCGGTCTCTCTCTAGGGCTACATTCATCTTCGTCATAATTATGTTTTTGGGCGGTTGTCGTAAGTTGTTTTGCATGTTTTTGCCTCCGCTTCGTGTATTCCAATGCGAGGGGAGCTCCTCTTGTTGTTCTTGTCCTTTGTCAGAGGAGGCACAGCTCGAATGTCTCAGATTACCAGCGCGCTCAGTGTTTTGTTCGCTCTGAGAGTCTTTTCAGCGAACGTCATCGGGTTGTCGTGACGGTGTCACAAGAAAGAAAGGGCTCGATGCGCGCATCCACCAGATGAAGAGATGAATTCCATTCCATGGCTAATCAGAGGAAGATATTTTTTACCTGATCTCGCAAAGAATGGAACTGGATTACTGAAAACCGTATACGTTCAGGTTGAGTTTGCGAAGCAGAGACCCAGCTAATTGTGTTCACGAAACGACGGATGTGAAATGTTGAATAAGGATATCTATTGTCAGGACATCGGGGGAGAGTAATCCCTTACAATTTGTTGCGAAACGACGGCGTGTGTAAGATGGGATGGCATTTGCGGCTCCCGTCTTCTTCCCCCACACAAGCGCACACACCGTTCGCAGAAGAAGAAATAAAGAAGACATGTGTATCTGTCGGTTTGTTTGTTTGTCCAACTGTCAATTTATGGTACGGATGGATTAACCAAATGAATTGCAGCCACATTTTCCAATTTTCAGAGTTAAATTGTCTGTGTGCTGGGAATTTTACAAAATGTTTGCAAACACACAGAGAGAACATCCTTGGGGAGAACACTATATATGCAACTCTTTAGTCTACTCGGTGTTACTCGTAATTGCGTATAAGAAAATATACTTGCCAGACGTAGACGAAGATGAATTGAATCCCAACGGGGGCTGTTTAGAGATGCCTGGACTGGGGAGCCCAGGCAATTTAGAAAATTCATGTTTTTTCGGAGAGGGGCCAAGAGGGAAGATACATTTTCTCGGAAATTCATCTCATCTGTGACCAATCGGCATCTTTATTTGTGTAGTTTTGGAATTATAACTTCAAAAGGGCGGAACTCGATTGTTTCTTCTTCGGAGCAGTTCTCAATCGACTACCAACGGTAGATTTGAATGGATACATGCAAGAAATGTTGACCTCTCGGTATATGTTTCAGTTGTTGTGCAGAGACAATCAAATGTTGTGAGTGTGGGTTGGCATAACTGCTGCAGGTCGATGGGTCTGGGGTGAATAAGACCAATAAGCGGCCTAAAGTTTTGCTTGCATATTCCACATTTAAATAAACAACGACCCAAGATATGGGAGCATCATTTACTGCAACCACGTGGGGTTTATTTGAGAAATGTCCGTTTATTGCCTCTTCGAACAAAGAAACGTACACGGAAAAATTTTAAGATCAAATCAAGAAAAATGAGCCCAGAATCAAGAAAAGTTGGTCTAGTTTTACAGCTTAGCTCAGGATTTACTAATTCACGACTTTTAATTCGCAATTCTATAAATTGTACGAAGTGAAGATATTGACCCTCAAAAGTCGCGAATCGCTACTTTTTATTGTCAATGATGCGATCAAATGAGGAATGCATATTGCAATAACCAATCGCAATTTGACACAAATAGTTATCAGTTTGCTATTACTATGGATTGTGAATTGCAAAAATAGTTCGTAAATTGCAACTTTTGTGTTGTAAATTCCGATTTCCTCCCTTAACAAATTACAACCATTTAGTCTTGAATTGCAACTCAAAAGTGTTGATTTGCGAACAAAAGGGGTAGATTTACCACTTCAGTAGTTGGAACTTACGAATTCGTAATGGTAAATTGAATCTTTTTTTATCAATTTGCATTTCATATTTTGCACTTTACGATTCTTGAGTAGAGACAACGGGATTTGTCTGGGGTGGTTTTTTGGTCTATGCTAAAATTTAATATACAAACAAATTATTTAGAAGAACTTGCCATTGATACGAACATTTACAACCGTTTTCTATTACATATTTTAGAATCCATTCCAATTTATACTTCCTTCTTATAGCGAGATGTATACCTTCTGAAAAAAATACGAATTTATTTACCTACTTCAGTTCTTTTCGTATTATTCAATATGTACTTACAAGATATATTCCAAAATTCTTTACATTTTGTTGGTTAGTACACTCAATATCACTACGAATGAGTTATACTTATAAATAACTTTGACCCGATAGGAACTGCTTTAAGCAAAGATTGAATACCGAGTGTCTGACTCTAATGAAGCCAAATGCGCATGGTTGGAGCTGTCAACGCAGAAAATGAGAGGACTTAAAAGGATTTCTTTACAAATTCCACACTCCGGGTAGTTAATTCCATGGAAATTACAAAAAAATATTTTGTAATTCACGATTTCTCTACGTCATTTTAAGTTTTCAATTTACATGTGTTAAATTATTATAAGACTTCATTGATTCATCACTCAGTGTTTGTAAATCAGCAAATACTTTTTGCAATTTGCGATTGTGAAGTAGTGCTTGAGAAATTGACCCATTTAAGTGGTAAATTGCGCCAAACAATATCGCAAATCACTACAAATAAAAGAAGCTCGAATTAATATCTCTAATCGCAAAATTCAATAAGCAGAATTTTGTATTCAACGCCGTTTTCAATGTCGAATTACGAATTTTTATATCAATCCAAGAAGAAATCGTCGTAATTTGCGACAAAGATATAATTCGTGAATTGTAACTCAAAATTTTGCAATTGGTGAATTTCAATTCTTTCCGTGTAGATTCCCAAATGTCTTTAGTTCTTCTTAAATGTGAAATCGTTATTGGAGCTTTTGGCGGCTCCATGGTAGCAAGACAAGGCCACTAACGGCCACTGTCGCTGAACTTGCAAACACATCATTGACAGCTCAGCGTGTTCCGCAAATAATGCCAAAATATCGAGTGTGGTTACACATAACTAGAAGTCATTCTTTAAATTGAACAATTCACTTCTGTTCTCCGAGAAGGAGTTCTAAATGTCGGAACAAAAATATATTATTTTCTAATTAATTCTTCTGCTATACATCGTCATTTGACTGTCAGAAACAAATGGGGCACCTAATTGCTTTAAAGCGACAGTACTTTTCCTGTCTGTAAATCTCATCATCGACTTGGATAGTTCTTGCTCCCCACCAAACCGACACGGGTTAGCGACACGGATTAGCTTGTGAGTTCCACAAAATATATCAAAAATATATATATTAAAATATATTGAAAATATTATTGTAATAAAAAATAGGTCTGCTTTTAATAGACCACCCTTACATTTGTGTCCATTAAATAATAAAAAAGACATATTTCAGATTTAAGTGCATTTAAGCATTTTTTCAATAAATTTATTTATTTTCAATTAATAAATAAATACGGTTTGTAAAAAAATATTTTTTTTTTTATTTTATTAAACAGGATAGTGACGGAATGATAATAAAATCGACAAATAAAACTGTTCAATTCGGATATGACATTCTTGAAGCGTTCCTAACTTCATCTTATTTAAGTTCTTGTAAGTTTATTTCAAGAGTAATTATTCTGCGTTTTAGGGAGCATTATTCTCACTGCTGATAAATAGGTGAACAATAAGGCGATTTTGAGCTTAATTTAAGCTCGCACCTTCTTCATTGCGTTATGTTTTAGAATGCTTAAGCTTAATTTAAGTTAAAAATGATTTAAAACAAAGTTGTTGCGTTCTTCGAATAAACTGACTTTGGGCTTACTTTCAGCTTACACGTTCTTAATACTGTTGTAGAACAATCTAAAAATAAGAATTAAGAAAATCAAAGTAAGATTTTTTTATTTCGATTAAGAATTTCCGGCCTTAGCAGACTTTCGTCAACGGTTATCTCACACTGATTATCTTGATTTTATCTCATTTTTTTCCTTAGAGTACATCAACATTGATATGAGTCTTTAAAACTTTCGACAAAAACGGGCAGTACAGTACAGTCCAACTATTGTCGACGACAAAACTTGCTCCATTATCCGCTGGTGATCGACGCCAATAAAACGGATATCCATCATTGCCAGTGATTGTGTCTGATACTAAAGCTCGCGGATGGCGTTTGGTTAATTTATTCGAGACAGACACGGTGACAGTGGGTTGTGTCGCCACATGGGCCATGAATCATATGAGTCTTGACGATTTCATCAAGTCCGGGGCTAGTCTTCGGATCGGGAATCGCAGCAGAAAAAAATCATCAAACTATTTATTTATATTACTTTAAGGAAAAAACTGATTATTAACATTTAAGTCAGAACATATGTTTAATGTTTAAGAACGAATTTTCATATTGAAGTCTTCATCACTCTTATTGAATTGTAAACAAATAAGAGAGATTTTATAAACTAATATAAATTTTCAATTATTTATGAAAAGTACATGGAAGTGACTGAAAGCATTTGAAAAGTGAATGAAAGCATTTGTGTTTAAATTTAAAGCTTTTATTTGTATTTCTAGTTTGTACGTTAAGATATTGTTGTTTATCAGTAACAGGGTATATCACACTTTTAAAAAGTGCGGTTCCCCATACAAAATAGGTATAATCCAGTATTTCATTGCATTGATGAACAAAACTGTGCCAAGGCAAAACATCTTCGTTAATTTTGTACACTTTTCTGTAGAGCAATTTTAAACTTTAAATGGTGCTCTAAAAAAAGTATGGATTGTACACAGAAATTTCGATAAAATATAGCAACTTTAATTGAGAATATATTCAAAGCTATTACTTTTAATAGATTGAGGACCAATGTTGCCGCAGTTTTTTTTTAAAAGTGTAACAAATTTGTTCAAAACGTGTAACAACTGGAATAAAAAAATCTAACAAACTGAAAAAAAAATATCACGATAATCACCACGAGATGTAGAACATTAGGTTCGTTCGGGTACTTTTTTGCAAACGTAAATTTATTAAAAATTTGCTGAGAAACTGTGCGAATGCGACCACCCAGTGAGAAAAATGGAAAAAATGAAAGAGAAATCCATTTCAACTCTTTTCATTTTTTCGTATTTTTCTACTCGCCGAATTTCGACTTACTGAAAAATGAAAAATGAAAACTGACAACTATATGACAGCTCAAAAGTTTGGCAAGTAAAACTCTATTTATTTTCGTCTCCAACGATGTAGGAGGAAGAAGTTGTAATTGAATTTTCTCCTAGAACATAATCAGCGCATTCAAAATGTTAAGTTTAATAGGTATTTAGCTTATAAAAAATTCAATTCCAACTTATTTCGGAGATGCTGCATTTAACGAAGATGTCAAAATGACATTTCTTAAACTTTTTGTAAGAAAACCGGTCAGGTACTTCTGTTGAAATTGAGAGATTTCTCTCTCGATTTTTGATATTTGACGTTTTTCATTCTTCTATTCGGAACGTACACGAATGAACCTATTGTCAACGGTGACGCGGCGAGACAGAAAAATATTCCATTCCCATTCCCACTCGCAGTTTGATGTTTTGCACAACTTGTGCTCTGTGTAAACCAAAGATAATGGAATACAGAGATATATAACTTTCCAGTGGCGGCTGCCTACAAGCTGTTTTCCCGAAAAATTCATGAAGTCACGCACATATGCTCATTTCTTTTCTAGAATATGTGAGTTCATGAATTGGACTTTAATGCAAGAATTCGCTATTCCGAAATGCGTATTTCATTATTTGTTTTATTTTAATCGAATCCTTAACAAAAATCAAACAAGTTCAATACCAAACACAAAACAATTGAACAGCGCGTTGCCCATTAAAGCAAAAGGAATGTTGGCCGGCCATTAGCAACATACTTTTTTGTACCTCACACGTATTCACAGACGAGGGTTGAAATTACAAAAACAACAATGTAAACAAATGGGTTTTGGGGGGATAGACGCACGAAAGATATCCATCTCTTTCATTCATTCATCTCTGGTGTAAACAAACAAATACATTGACAGAAATTGGCAGAAGTTTGTTGGAAAGAAAAAAGTGCTGCCAGTTCAACTTTTTCACTAATTTTTAACCAGAAAAACAAAAAAAAACATTTTAATGGGTAAAAGTGTAAAAAAGCGAATAAAAAAGTAACATTGTAACAAGTTATTAAATAATTAAGAAATGTAACACTGTTGTTGCACTTGTATCATTGTGGCTGTTGAGGACTTAGGTCAACGGATTTATACTTTTTTGACTTAAATCGTTTTACCCAATCAAATATAAGTACATTTTGCATCTTTGGTCACTTAAGATACTTTTAAAACTCACTAACTAATTGTTTTGAAAACTTAAGTCGACCTAAGAATAACGAATTCGTCGCTTTTCTCGTTGTAAAAAATCTTAGGTGCACATAAGCTTTTTTGCTGTAACGTCAATCGATTCAGACATAAAATGTTTTACTACAATTTTTACAACACTATTTTTCAAAAGAAGGCAAGTATTGGTACTTAAGCTGATTTGACTTTAAAAGAATAGCTGTTTTACCTTATGCAAGGCACTACAGTTGATGGCTTAAGCTATTTTACGAACAGTTATAACTTCCAAATTATTTGATTTTTTTGTTCACCTGGCTTGGCTTGACAAATAGGGTAAGAGGAACACAATTTAAGTGACATTAAACAGCTAAAACAACTTATACCATGTTCCCACCAACGTGATTTAGCCAAAGTGATTTATAAATCACGAAAGGTGTCTCCACCGAACTTTAAGTGTGTAGCGTGACATTCACGTCAACTTTGACATTAGGTGACCAACATTCAATACCTATCGTAACTATTAAAGTGCAAAAAGAAAATTACTTACATCAAATTAAAAGTTAAAATGAGTTCAAATGCCTTGGAAATCATTTCCATCTATCACAAAAAAGCCAAAAATTATATAAGCATTTTACACTCTGCATTTTCAACCAGAAGAAATTCTCCGAAAAAAGCATACAAACAATGACGTTAATAACAAGTTTGTTTGATTTTATTTGTGTATGTTCGATTTTATTTTGTGTGGATTTGCGTTGACAGATACGTAATTAAAATTTAAACACGTTCAATTCACAAAAATGTACCGATGACAAATCAAGTATTTTTTAAGATGATTTAGCTAAATAAAATTGATTTACAGTCGACTCCGCTTATCTAAACTTCGCTTTACTGAAAAAATCGGTTAATTGAATAACCGAATTTAGCATGCAACATTTTTTTCAAAAATGCATACGAATAGCTCCGCTTAACTGAAACCCGCTTAACTGAAAAACCCGGTTAACTGAACAAACTAATACGTCAGAAATTAATAAATTATACTAATTTAGCTCCGCATTACTAAAACAAAGTTATTGAACGCGCCCATTAGTAAAATTTTTTATTTCGTCAACTGAACTTGTCCATTGAACTTATGACACTAACTTCATTGTGTGTCAATTTTGACAGCACGATTTCAGAAATATTTTTAGTTCTCCTTCCTTCCTACTACTTACCCTAATTCTTCGTTGAATTGCTAACAAAACTTCGAACTTCGGTTAAGTACAACAATTTTTCAGTTATCCGAAGTCCGTATAAGTGAAAATACCGCATAAGTGAGATAAAATTTGTGGCAAATTGCCGTTTCAGATAGCGGAGTAGACTGTAGCTAAATCACGTTGGTGGGAACATGGTATTAGATCAACTTAAGATGTTTTACCTTTTAGGCACACAAATAATTTTTGAGGTAGGTACCAAGGTTCCTATTTTTTTCCTCTTTTTGTATGACGCCATTTAAAAAATAGCGCGATACTGATGTCGTTTTCCATTGGGACCACCAAAAATCTTTTTCTGATCTCAGATTTAATGAGGCTCATGGAAAATGCGGCAACGAAATTGATCTGCTTTTGTGAATGGATTAGTGCGTTATTTGACAACAATGTCAACTGCTCAAATTGCATTTGTGTTTGGTAAAATCAACCATGGAAATCGGCTTGAAAAATGTTTCCTCTGTTGTAGATACAAATGGAGTAGTTTCGGTGATTCGTAGTTTCCAGATGATGAGGAAAACAATGAAGATAATAATTCCTCCAAAACTATGTCCATTGCTGTTTATATATTTCTTTATTTTGCTTTTCACGGAACTTTGAACATTTGTTTTAAAACAAACTTCTTTAAATGACGTAAAACAGCTGTGCTGTATTTGTGGTAGTATGTGTAAATCTGAAAAAATATCGAGATTTGCAAAAATTGATCCGAATCAAAAAAGAAGATTGATTTTTTGTCCCAATGGAAAACGACATAATAATCATTTATCTATAGTGTCCATCTGCAAGCTCACAATGGCAACGTTTTCAATAAAAAATTATCCAATCAGACCCACAAAATATTTAATGGGAAAATTAAAAAATGATTTATATGTATTGAGGCCAATCAATTTTAGCTAGAGTTCGCCGTGTGGTAGATATTCTACCACTTTAGTAACTCGGCTTGTACGCAAAATATTCGAAAACAAAACACGCACAGCATTGCATCTCTGCACAATCTTCCCAACAACAACAAAATCAAGCAAATATGTTGCGTTTGAGGCAGTGAAAGGGGTTCTTAACTATTTGCCTTCGCCTATTTATACTTATATAAGATAAAATAACTTGGACTAATTGAAGGTACTCTTGCTCAATTCAAAAAATTACAAGACAGCGGTTTGAATAAGGCTTAGGTAGGTAGGTACCTATCTTCTCGATTCTTGTTCATAAAAACTTCAAACTGCTACATCGTTATAAACATACTACGTCTCATCGCGCCTTGAAAGACTATACCCCATAACTTCTGAAAGCATGTCCTCCATCGGCAAACAAGACAAACAGAGTAAAACCCTATCCAGCAACCATCTCGAATCCTGCAGCAACAAACTGGATTCCAAGGAGTCTAACAATCTAAGCCAACATCAGTATTTTCCAGCAGCAAAAGGCGAAACTATCCAACAGAACATGTTCGAGTTGGTTTCGCTTCGACGCAATTGGAACTTCGAATCTCTGCCATCTGCAGAGTCTGCACCGTGAGGGGAAATACTCTCTTAAATTTCATCGGGGAATAGTGTTTGCTCTTCCAACTTATATTGTTGTTTCTTTTTGTTTACGATTCCCAGATTTTACAAAATGTATCCACACAAATCCCAGTTCCCAGTCTGCAACCACTCATTTTCGTTTGGTCTATCCCGGAAAGTATCTCTTCCCAATTGGATCCCATTTCGTAAGAGAAGTTTCCAATTGGTTTCATGCTTTTTTTTGAGCGGAGTAGCCCGGACATAATTGAGCCGTCTGCAAACTCCAGTTTAGCGTAGACTCCCTGACGTTTCGGTTGTTGTATTGTCTCACGCCGTCGGCTCATTGAAAAGAGAAACTAAATTATAATAAGAAAAAAAATCCTAATTAATTTCCATTTTGTTTGTTCGCTTGTGTAAGTGTAAACAAAAAGAAAAAAAAATCGAGTAAAAAAGTATCTGCTGCTGCATTCTCATTCGCTAAGGTGAATACGAGTACGAGTACATAGTGCGTTGTGTCTCTCTGTCCTTGTCAGTGCCAAGAAGTGTAAACAAAGTTCTTTTTCGGTTCATCAATCAAAATCGATTGGCTACGGCTCGGCTGGGCTAGTGCGACGTATAGTGTCACTACTTGTCCTTGGAAGCGAAAAATCAGTGCAAAAAATTTATTCCTCGGTTTCTGTGCTTGTTAGTTGCGAGGAGAAACCAAACGAAATTATGTCCTTCAAGAGCAGTTTTGCGGTCCTTCTGCTCGGATTATGCACCCATCTGGCGGCGAGTAGTCCCACCCAAGGAAAGTACGATCTTACCGTTCGGGTGCAGCAGTGTCGTGGCGGATGCCTGGGCAAGGTAAATTTAAATCGCGCACTAAATATTTTTTATTTTGTGGAGCAGGGACAATGTAAACATCAATTTCCTTTTAGAGGTTGTACGTGATTCGGCATTTAATTGCCAAATCCCCAGTCGGGGGTTGGGATCGTCCTCCACAGCAAAGGGGAATCCCTACAGCAGAAAGTCCATTTGAAATAAACTCTTGCGGTATATTGATAGCCCCTCTGTGGGGGCGGCGGCAGGGGATTGTCAGTCAGTCTACTGTCTGCTCTAAGTTGTAGTACTACAAAGTTTGAATTGGAATGCAAATTAGACTAGGATCAGGGGTGATTTTGTGAGGCATTTCAGGGCTGTGCTGCGAATATTGCAGCTGCTGCTGGAATGGCAACACATTTTGGTTGTAGAGGGGTTGCAAAATACCCGTTTCAATGGATGCCCATATCAAAAAAAAAAAAAAACCCACTCTAGGTTCTGCCTATGGATATCCATTTCAAGTATAGGTACAAACAACAACAGTGTGTTGGCTCCCTACCAATTCGGAGGCACTCTGTGGACAGATAAGAAAAGAGTGACCACCATGGCATGGCAGACATCCGGAGATTTGATAAAAATGGAGACGGACGATGGGCAGTGCAAATATGTGGAACGGAAGGCATGATAAGCCGCACACGGATAGGTAGGTGGTTTCTCGATTTCGACATCACAAAGAGATTCGTCAGCAAATACTTTGAGGTGATACCTACTTGGTCGTGTCAATGGCATATCATTTGTTTGTTTACACTCTGTTTGCTTTGGAAGAATGAAAATGTAAACACGCCGTGTGTTTGTTTTTGAATCTTCTACTGTAATCGATATCGGGTGTTGGAAAATGCAAATCACATGCATGCGATTGTTTACATTGACGTCTGTCAAAGTATTTACGCTGAAAGTGACAGATACATGAAATCGTTGCTGAGGAACAATGTTGACTACCTATAGGTACTGGAAGACAGCTGCACGATTTTGATTTTGATTTTGAGCTCGTGTGTAGGTGGGTAGGTAGGTATATGGAAATAAAACGAAGGATCGGAAATAAGGGAAGTGGAGTGCTTAAGGAAGTTATGCCAGTAGAGCTAATATTCATTTGCAAGAATCTCGGGACGTCTTCTATTTTATAGGGTTACCTTGGCCAAGGGTAGGGTTCAAGAACACAGCAATAGAGTTCAAGGGCTCTTTTAAATAACGCTATTTAACCAATTCGGCTCTATTTTTCAAAAACTTGTAATAAATGTCTCTATTTTCTGAATATCATGGAGATTTTTTAGAATATATTAAAATAGGTATAGCCACGTCATTCGGACACTGACGCAAAGATCGATCTTCAAATCGTGTGTATTCATAGCATCAGCTATTTATGTACTTTCCTAGGTACCTACGTATTTATAAATATTTGTCCATCGGGCGGAGGTTTTCGCATAAATTCGGAACGTTCCAGCTCATGTGGTCTTATATGCAAGGCCGGTATTTGTTTTTGTTGTTCCTGAAGCATTGCGATGCTATACGTTGGATGGGGCGTTGGCAATATGCGCGGTGCCTAACATGCGTCGTTTGTGGAAGGCGAAAAAAAATCACACACAATACCCGTGGGTAGTGTTCGCTAAACATCGATAGGTACTATCGAAAAATTAAACTATCGATGTTTGACGAACACTACCCACGGGTATTGTGTGTGGTAGGTCTAACCTATTCTTTGTTGGTTTCCTAATAATCAGTAATTTTTACTTAATGACCTTCACTGATTGAGTTTAATTTACATTTTTTTTTTCTAAATTGAGCATCTAATGCGATGTTTCTTTTTAGCCAAAATATAGCTACCTGAGTTAAGCGCGCCCGCTTTAAGTAGACAGGCACCTACATATGATATAAAAGAACTGTCGATACCCGTATGGGGACTCTCCCTTATGATTTAGAGTTAGTGGCGGAAGTTCAAGAGTCATGGAGAGTCCAATTGCCCTTGTAAGTTGTTAAAAATATGTGCGACATCGAAAAAGACGATATTAATGACAAATTTTTAGTAGACAAGCATTTATACCGTACACAGTAAACGAAAAGCAAAGAAGGAAAGTTTCAGAACCTCACTGACAGATGGCGTTAAAACAAACTAGAAAAAGTCAGCGTTGGCTGTTAGGAACCACTTTCACTGCCTCACAGCACAACACGAGATGTTGTACAGAGATGCAGCGGTGTATGTAATTTGTTTTCCAAAATGTTGTGTGTAAGCCAGGTCGTAAGAATGGCAGAATTTCTACCACTGGGCTCTATAGTAACACTAAATATCCGGATTCATGTTTATTTATTGAGCTTGAGATGAAGTGTCATAGGCAAGCATTTAAGGGGAACTTAGGTCCCAAAGTATTTTCTAGAATTCAAAAGTCGCAACATAAGTACTTAGTACCACGTACCTATATCAGTCACTTCAGAAGAGGCTGATGATTGAGTGGCATTGATCGAAATCGCTAAAGTTCCAGCTAAACTGTTTGTTTACAAATTTGTTGTTGCTGTCTCTAAATAGTGTAGACGATTCATTGTATCTCGACTATGATTTCGTAACAAAATTTGTTAAGGGTGGCTCCTTATCGGCACATAACTATTGTCGATGAAGACTCGAGCCCCTAAATGGGAGCAAAAAGTATATATTTCTCAGCAAATAGGATGACTTTTGAGTTTTCCTCTGCCCAAGTTATGGTGGCGGTTTTTCCGACGTAAAAGGATACGAAATATGACTCATCAGTCAACTCTGATTATGATTTAGTTTCTGTTTGAGATGGGTCTTACCGTAGTAGATGGTAAGTCCTTTTTACCTACGGGCAAGTTGCGGCGATCTTCTTGAAATCCAATTTTCCAACTCTTTGGCTTGTTTTACCACTTAGTAAGGTACCTTGCAAGAACCGGTTCAGCTTTTTCTATGTTTAGAATATGATACAGCTTTCTGTCTGCGTTTAAATAGTCAAACAGCAGCTTAATGTCAGCCCAATAACAGAGTCAAATAGCAACTTGTTCATGATTTCATTCAATATACCTTTGCGTGCATATATCGTTGGTATGGGACGTCGGTCTTTGTTCCCATTACTTAAAACTTTCCATTATTAATGCCAGATTGCGGTACTACGACTTCGTTCGTATTTTGTTTTTTCATCGTCTGCCCGGCCATTTGGGACTGGCTTGGATAAGTTCGATAAGAAGCTTTAAAATACAAGGAGTGCTGAATGTAGCGTCTTTCGAAATAATCCGAAAACTACTGGACCTAAGGCGTTAAACTGTTTATTTACCTACAACGCACGTCAGTCTTAACGTTAGCTTCAATCGTAGATTTTTGCAATTGTAGCAGCAGCTTCTGCAGGAAATAGTCTGAACAGTTCAAGACTGGTTTTAGACGAAAGTTCGCTAATTAAAAGTAAAACTGCCTGTTTTTTTAACTTATAGATGTTGCATAAAACTAAGAGGAACTTTAACAATCACTCCAAGGTATCTAGCAATAAACGGCTAGCTATACTGTATACTGTACTCATGCACAGGGCACAGCTTCCCTTTTATTACCTGAAGTCATGACAGTTACTCATCTTAAAACTGTTTCAGATGTCTAGCTACGGTGCAAATTAGGGTATAGAACCTTTTTGGTACAACCACCACGGCGTCATGATCCGAGAAGACAGTATTTGACAAGGGACCTAGGACCGAGCCTTATGGCACGCTGCCAGTTTCTTCATACTCTTTTGTTGTCTCATCATCAGAATCGTAAACGCTTTTTGCTGCATAGTGCTCAAGCCCTTTACAAAGATAGTCCCGACTTCAATCCAACTCACGACTTTCTTAAGTCGAGCTTGGAAACCGGCGCAGTATTTGTTGGCGCGCCCTTTTCAACGCCTAGTCCTTTATAACAGCTTCTCGTTACCTTAATGATTGCGATTGCTTCTACGTTGATTTACAAAAACCATATTTCGATGCTCCGAGGTTCGTTCGGCCGAGGAAAATTACCCGCCCAAGGAGTTCACAATCGAGTCTAGTAAACAAATAAGGCGATAAGAGGAATGGACCTTTCCTTTCGGCAATATGACCGACCTTTGAAGACCCAAAGTTTCGTAAAAAAATGCTGTAGTTGCCAGAATGTAAAATACGACGCCGCCTTCACCTCTCACTAGGAAAGCGCATCAGTTATATTATAATATCTCTCATGAATTAAATTGAGTAAAATGCATCAAACAAGTTGCTCCCCTACACGGCCCATTATTCGTTCTTGTCCACCTTGAAAGGAATGGGATATTTCAGCCAATGACTGTGTAATCCGTTCGAAAAGGCATCTGTAATGGTAACCTCTTCGTCATTAAACCCTCACTACTCACTTGCTATACCTTCGCCGATCGACTTTTACTTCCGCAAACTTATTTTTCATTTCAAAAAAAAAAAAGAAAATAGAAATGGCAAGAACTATATTTCCAACACAGCTACATGCTTTGCACCCAGGATGTAACACATTTTTCGCATCCGCATAAACAGCATGCACAATCTGCTGTCATAACCGCGACGATCTCTTCAGTTTTGCCGATCAAAGCCGGCGACGACATCAACACAACGACAGCCATTAAAATATCGCAAATGACCTACTCAACTCGATGAAGACATAAACAACCGATAAACTCACTTAACCGTCAATTGATTTGTTTACACTAAAAAAACACGAAAAGAATCCGATTTTAAACATTAACGAGTTTTGGCGCAGCCTTTATGAACCGGCAGTATGTTTACATTACACTTTCATAAAATTTTTGGGAACCTCTTTGGCGCAATTCAAAGCATGATTCCGCATCCGCATATATGTAACCGAAATGTATCTGAATACTTTTATCTTCATTTTATCGCTGAAATAAAATTTTCATTTAGAATTCCTATTTTTAGTTTGTTGCTCGCTGAATTATCGATGGAATTTTCTCGCTCATGTTGTTCGGGTTCATATGCTCGCTTCGTCATCGCTATCGCTGTGCTTGGCATCGGCGTTGTGTCGGATATTGGATTAAAGCTTAATGCAGTTCAGACGTTTGCAGGCGTTGATTATTCCATATGCCATGGTTTTTATGGCGCACACTTGTTTGGATGGGTTCTGCTGGCATTACGGGATATATAACCATACAGTTTTTACAGCAGTGCACATTTTTTTTTTCTGTAGAGTGGAGCTCATCGTAAAATTGAAATCCGCTTGAAGTTTTATGGCCCCTGCTGGAAGATACATATCTAAGGGGATTCTGGTTGCAAATCCCCATACAATTCACTGTAATGATGACATAAAGAATGCAATTGCTAATAAATCGCAGTGAACTCGGCAAGTGAGCTCAATTCCAGCTGATGAATTTATAATGTAGCAGTTGCAAGTTGCAAGAGAAATGAACTCAATGGGTACACAGGAACAGTATGCGAAAGAGACGGTTAAGGACAATTAAGAGTCCATTGTGTGACAGCATTTAACTGTTAATCATTCAATTTATATTTGTGGATGAGTTGAAACGATTTTGGGATCACAACCTAAAAAGTGTGGTAATCTTTTGTATATATGAGGCTTTGAATAGTAAATAGGGTAACAAAGTCCCTAAGGTCATGGAAAAGGTTTTTCTTTAAATCGACAATGTCGACCCAAATTGAGATTGATTCAAAAATCGTTTTTCGCCATGAATAATGGTTCGTGACATTTTGCTCTGAACACAATTTCAGTCATATGACCATCTCGGCTGTTTTCGATAAAGTGCATCTTGTCTGTCTAATTTTGGGCTACCCTTTCGAGCAAATGGGACTTTGTAAACTAAAAAAAAACACACCAACGATTGGTACCTCCACATTCAGTTCCGTATTAAGCTTCTTAAAAATAAAAGCAAAAAAGAACTAACGATAATCGTCTCCAAACAGCCTGTCCCACACATATTAGTGGAGTCCCACTGAAACTGGTGCAGACGTTCACTTATATCTTGGGGTGTTACTTTCTACTGAAAGAAGGAGTATATGCTGTTTTTTTTCCCATAAAGTATTGGACAGGCTTCTGGGGCAATTTTAAGACAGTTCGGTTGTACTGTCATCTCAAGGATTGAACTAAGTTGTCAGCCTTCAAATCGTTGTTTGTTTTAACTTTTGTCTGATGTGGTCACAACACTATGACATTTGGCTTCTGACTAAAAGTATAAACTGTTGATAGTGGTTCCTCCATTGCATTGCTGGTGTGAGTCGCTATAATTGCATTAGGAACATCGTCGCCCCTTTGCTGCAATTGCAGATTTTATTTTTTCCGATACCTATTTAAATCTACCGCAAAAAAATCGACTTTAGAGAATTTACTGCGAAAAAAATAGTCCGAAAGTGGCAACGCTGATTAGGAACACAAAAATACATGTCCTAACTACTCAGTGTATAGCAGCTACATCCTCGGACGGAGCGGTCCATGTTTCGGTTGTTTTTTCGTGCTACACGCATTTCCACGACTTGGATTTTTGGCATCACTATGGAACTCGTAGCATCAGATATAGGCCCCCTCTAGATAGAACTGAGACTTTTAGATCAAGTCGGAAATCTTCCTCTTCCTGAAGTGGTTGTTGGTTGTTGCAGAAGCTCTAGATCTATGGACATGTTTGACAAACACCTTCTCTAAAAAAAAGGGTTATCAGCCAAGGAGAGTGATTTTAGCTTTAGGCATAAAATAGTTTCCTCTTTTCCAGGCCAACAAAAATATAGGTCAAATAAAAAAAACATTTACTGTTGCGGACCTCTGCCTCTACCTACTTCCAATTTGACTGAATTGATTCACACAACGAATCCATTGACCGATTTTTGTGCAACACTTTCTATATAAAAAATGTTGGCAAAAGTTCGATCCATCCCTTTTGCAAACATTCACCATGGTTAGGATATATTTTGCCTACTAACCAAATCACATTTTGATTTTTTTCTAATGTAGAATTTTTAGGATTTTTGTCCTTTGCTATATAAGTTGTTAAGTTGTCTGTCTCCGCTGAGTGTTTCATTTAGAAAACCGCAAATACCTTTACTTTCACTTAGGTAATCTTACTCACTCAATAGTCGACGGAAATCATCAGTAGAACATGAAATGTAAGCCTGAATAAATAGTTTGCTAACTCTTTGAATTTGTGAGCTTTCCAAATTAAATGTAATAAAGGGCACGACTGCGGGTCGCGCGAAATGTTCTCCTTCGTCAAAACTTTGGTTTCGAGTCATTTTGAGGTAGTTGTTATAAACTGAGTATTGCGTTGAACGTGTGTAGAGGTGCAAATGATGTGGAATTATCTGATTGTGTTAGCTCCAAGTGGATGGGATTATTTAGATGTGCATCTTCAATATGGTTGAAAAAAAGAAGAAGTGGGAAATGTTTGCTAAAAATAAGATTTTCGTAGTTGCAATTTCAGTTTTATTGCCAGAGCGGTATTGAGTTAAACACAAAACTATACCAACACAGATCGGGGTTTGGGTAGTCATTTTTGAGAAAATGTAATTAAAATAACTGATTTATTTGAATTTTTTGGAGAAACATTAAGTACGCGATCTTTTTAAGAACTCTTTCATAATCCTAAATATCTATATTCGGCGCAGTGGCTTAGTGGTTAGTGTGTTGGACTACTAAGCGAGCGGTCATAGGCTCGAATCCTGGGTTCGAATCAAACCCAAATTCCAACTTAAGGTTTTTTTTCACTGCGCCACCTCTCGCGAACGTTTGACAAACATACGAGAGTATAACTGTCATGAAAGAGCTTCTAAATTGGCCGTTTGGACTCGGCATAAAATTGTAGATTCCTTCCATTCGTCCCGAAAATAGAAAACTCACACAAAACGAATTTGAGAAGCTAGGCCTAGGGTCCCTTCGGACCTCTTGCGCCAACAATTTATTTATTTTTTCTATATTCTTTTTTTAGGGTTGTTTTTGTAAAATAATCCAGATAAAAAAAAATTGGTTACAGAAATTTTCAATATTTTGTTTGAAAACTGCTATTGCTTAACTAAGTATAAAATATTGTTCGAATCGAAAATGGGGTTTTCGAGATATGAGCATTTTCTAAATTGCGTTTTTCGTGTTTCGAATTGAAAATGAAGGACGAAATAATTTTGAAAACATCCATTTTACTCCAAGTATGCGTTTTGGTCAAAGTCTTTAGGGCGGTTTCCAGGTCGATAAGGTTAAGAAAGTCAAATTAAAAAAAATATTTAGATAAAATTAATTTGCTATTGAGTTAGAAATGACCATATTACCTTAGGAATGAATTTTGGTTACAATCGTATTGACCGTTTTTGAGATTCATACTTCAAATTTTCAAAAATAACGTTTTTAGCAAAAAAAAAAAAAATAAAACTGTGTAGCAGTCATGTTAACCTCACCTACTTAAGTTTAAATATTAATTTTGGTTGAAATCGCTAAGACCGTTTTCGAACAAGTCAAACCGGTTTGAAAATATTATATGGGAAGTATAATTAATATTGAGGTTACCGTGCAACAAAAAAGCCCCGAACTGTAGGCCCATAAACTCCAAGTCCTGAAGTTTGCACCAATTCGGTGCAACAGTTTAGGCTGTAGGTAGGAACATAGGTACAGCCAAACAGACAGGCAGACGGGACCCACTGTTTTGAGTTTCTCTATCATCGTTAAGTCAGAATTGATTAACATCTTAAGTTTATATTCGAGAAAGTTAAAAAACTCCTACAAACACGAAAGCCAATTATTATGTTAATTTTGTTTAGACTATAGCTGACGCGTGCTTGCCTCACTTGGCTATTATTCATATTTACCTTCAGGATCAGATTACAAGACGATGTATATCTTAAAACTTTTCAATTTATGTAAAGGGTTTTCCAATAAGAGGTGTTATTTTGGTATTCAAAGAAAAATGCCATTTTTTGAGATAAATGATCGGATGTTTATTTCATAATCAAGAGGAAGGTATGCCGTTAATAATAAAAAACAACATCAGCCAAATGGCCACCACGAGCACGCATACAGGGCCATATCCTTTTCATGAAATTTTCCATAACCAAATCGCAAAGTGGCTATATATGGATAGCCTCACGAATTTTGTCTTTGAGGTCTTGAATCGACGCTGGGCTGTTGGCGTAGACCTTATCTTTCACGTGGCCCCAAAGGAAGAAGTCGCAAGGTGTTAAATCACAAGATCTCGGTGGCCAATTGTGATCACCTCTTCGGTCCGGAAACTTTTCCCGTAAAAGATCAATGGTTTCGTTGCTTGTGTTTTTTCACCATTTTTGTAGTGAATTTTAATAATTTCAATGCGTCGTTGAAGCGTGTATCGTTCCATTTTTAGTAATGGCGTAGTTTCTACTTGTCAAATGTCAAAGAATAAAAGCTCCAAAAGTGACAGCTACCGAAATAGCGGTTCATTCACAATAACACCTCTTATTGGAAAACCTTTTATAATGGGCATTCGCAATAAAGGAAATTCAATACAGATCGGCCAGCGCATTTCAAGGAGCTTTAAAATGGCCTCTGCTTACACAGATGTCGACTTAAAACTCCGCTTTTGAAGACCGGATAATAAAAAATGAAGGCACAACTTTTTGCAAAGTTACTATAAAAAAAGGATGCAATTGAAACGCAGATGTAAATTTAGTACTCTTTTTACTCTTTAAAAATAATACCAACTTCACGTTTTAGACACTTTTCAAAGCGATAATTCTTACATTTGGCCAGCTTAATGTGTTAAAAAGCAACCAAAAGTATAAAATAAATACATTGAATGCTCCTATGATGTTGGGGCTCTAAAAAGACTGAAGACTAAAGACCTTATACCTGACTTACAACCTATATAAACGGTCAACAAAAGCCGCAGTTGAATGATATTCATAAGCCGACTTCTCTGCGTGAAACACACTTCATTGAGACTGCTGGTAGAACCCCTTTCGCTTGACCTTAAATTCCGTGAAGTGTCAGACCATAAGTCACCGATGATCGACAGTAAAAGTTCAGCCAAATCTGTTCTCTTTGATCTTACAGCCAAGGCTGTACTGATACACCTGACAGCGCATTTCGTATCCATCCCCTTCAACTTTAGGCCGCAGCTAGCTCATAAATACGCAAACCCGTAGCACCGTATTTCATTTTGTTGCATTGTTTGGCAATCGTATTGTTGCAACAATCTTGCACCAGTACACCAGTAGAATTCTTGTGGTTTATCCGCAACCATAACTCAGAATATAAAGACGACCAACCATTCCAGCAACGACAACGTTGATCCGCTCTATTAATTCGCGCAATTCACTATCTCACCGCACAAAAGCACAGCAAGCAAACAATGTGGCGACACTATTACGTTTTGTGCAACGATTACCACGGCGAAGCCTACTTAAAATTGACTGCTGAACAAATTCTGCGGTTGGTAATGCTTGTTACACACACCGCATAACAACAGCCAAACAACGCGGCTCTGTCATCGTACATCATGGTCAGGTACCAGTACCAGACCCTAATTCGTTTCGCGATGTAGCACTGATGGTGTCCACTTGACTCGCAACTAACTACACCGCAGCTGGATACCGCGCCGCCAAACAATCAACATTGATATCTATGGGATACGCTATCCCGCGCGGTAATGATGATGGACACTTGAAGGAAGTCCAAAGCCCAAACCTGCAACTATACGAGTATTGCCGCGTGTTGCGTGCATCCTTGCCTAGTTGGGTTCGAGGCTCTCGCTCTGGCTCTGGCTCTCGTTCTGGGTGTAAGACGTGCGCCTATGGCATTGCCAAGATGTGTAATTAATACGAAGATACCAAGACAAAACCCGGAGCAAAAGCATCAGCAGCAGCGAAATAATTACACGTTGTGTCTGCACGTATAGCCAGAACCAGAGCGCTCATTCCAGCAAACAGCTGGAGTGCCATAACAGGCACAGACACAGGCATCAGAGGCACTGTGAAACCGAAAGGAAACTGAGGAAGGAATTAGAAATTCAGCTTGATTCGCCAAAAGTCTCAACGAACTGCCAACGTACCGAGAGTGGAAAGGAACAACGCATACACACCAAACTCCCTGGGGAAGCATAAACTCGCATAGCATAGCAATGCACTTCGGACGAGGAGATGTTCGCCTGTCGTCGTTCGTCGTCATCGTCGTCGTCGTCGTTCTATTGGACTCTATGAAAGGAGCACATAGTAGCAGTAGGGAGAGTTTGCAAGTCAAAAGAAGGGCGAAGCTGCATTCCTGATTGCGCTCTGATTCCGTCTATTGTGGGTTTAGAAACTTCAGCTCTGTGTCTTTCTCTAGGACGACTCAAAAGGAGGCCTCAGGGATAGTAATTCCGTGGCGATGTCAAGTTCGCTGTTTTGATGGACACTAGAGCAGCGCGCACCAGAATGGGATACGGTGGTGGCTGAAGGGAATGAATATCAAGCTGACAGAGGAATTAATTAAAAGAAATTGACTTTTGATGAGAGACGTGCGGCAGTGGCTTAAATGAGTATAGTTTTCGCCAACAGCAGCAGCGCTAGTGGAAATTTATTCACCGGCGCGGCAAATTAAAATGCATACAGTATAGCGTCGAGTTGATTAAATTGTAATGTATATCGCAGAACAATGTCATAGTGCACTTTGAGATACACTTAGGAATGCAAGTAGTCCATATTGGATGGCTGTCTTATGGACAGGATGAAAGTGGTTGTCAATGAGATGCTTTTGGGCAGTCATTTTCAACTCCAAAGCAGTTGCATGCCAGGCATTCCCAAGCATAAATGGTTAAAAGTCCATTTTGGGTTTATAAAGCCACTTTTTGAGTTATCCGTGGGCAGATCTACGTTCTGGAACCCCGGTGCGGACAGATCTGACCGATTTAAAGCGAGCTGGTTAATTCGCAAAGTTTGCAGTTGTCACTTTAGGTATCGGAAAACGGCTGCTGGATTCTCGAGACAACTGCTGGCGCTTGGCAATGGCCAGATTCCTGTTGATGTTTCGACTGGATTGATATTTTTGCCAGTTCACATCGGCGAAGGAGGAGCTCATCACCAAAGTGTTCCCCGGCATTGCACATAATTATAAAAATCTCGATTGGATTGGTGAACGGGCAAAACTAGCAGCGAAGAATAAGGACTTCGATACCTTGAATTTCATTATTCAAAGTCAAATCGCTGGAGAACTGCGTTCGTACAAATCCGTTGACAGCGTGACCGACGAAGATGAAGCGACCAACTATCCGACGGAATTTTTGAACTCGCTTGAAGTGCCAGGAACTCCGCCGCATAATGTACAGCTGAGGGTGGGATCGATCATAATCATGTTGCGCAATCTAAATCATCCGTCACGAAACTGATGAATAATGTGATTCAAAGGACGATAATCAAGGGCAAATTCAAGGGAGAAGAAGTCCTTATCCCACGATTTCCGTTTATTCAAACTGATATTCTATTCGAATTCAAGCGGATTCGGTTCCCAGTTCGATTGGCTTTTGCGATGACAATCAATAGCTCGCATGGCCAATCGTAGGAAGTCTGTGGGAATAATCTCGAATTTCCCTGTTTTTCGTACGTCGCCTGTTTGCGTGTTGAAAACGTCTTTTTGTTACATTTTTAAAAACGAAAAAGAAGCTAAAAAAAAGTTCATTAATAAACTAGAGGTTGATTTGGAACCCATAGGTGGGTCTTGAAGATTTTGATCCCACACATGTTAAAAGTATTTAAAAAGCGGCCCGTGTGACCAAAAAAGGCTTACTATACCTACATTGAATCCATTCATCTATTTTTCTTTTTAAAGCGTATTCTTCCCCGCATCCAAAGGGGCAAATTTTCGCCAAAGTCCTCGGGGCCATCTGACTCATCTTGGATGGACATATTTGCATCATCCGAGGTGCTGTTCTCAGATTCGTTTTCTTCCCCCCAACAAGACGGTGATCCCAATACACATTTTTTGTAAGTCGGGTCCTTAAGTCGTCGTCTAAGGGTTGTAAATGGAGTTAGATATTGCTTTGCAGCTGCTTTTACCGACATTTTGTTTTGCAGAGCAGCTTTAATTGCTGCTTTTAATTGGTCTTCATTCCATTTACCCCGATTTAATTCAAAATCTTTTTAGTCGGCATTTCTAAAAAAATCATACAATAAAAGTTCTGAAATTTACCTCAGTATAAATATACATTATAAACCTAATAGCGGGAAAAATGGCAGCGTTGCCACATATCCCAAACTTTAAAGGTTCCACATCTCGCATGGTTACGGTGACCATACGTCCCGTATTTCCCGGGACAGTCCCGTATTTCAATAGCCTGTCACGGTTTTTTTTTTTTATAAATACGGGACATTCCAAAACGAATTTTTGTGTTATTTCTGACCATTGGTGTGCTGTATTTTCACATTTTTATCCCGGATTTCGCTCTTAAAAATATGGTCACCGTACCCACGGTGCCATATCACCCGACTTTATATGCACTTGGGACCATTGGAAGTTTGACGAAGTGAAACGTATCGACACATGCACTTGGGACCATTGAAAGTTTGATACAGCTTCAATCGATGTTTGGTCTATCACTGAAGGGGCTTCCAGAAATATTGTCGCTTTAGTTTAGCTGGTCTCCGGGTCCAATAGAAAAATACGTTCAACATAGAAATACGCCTGCTTCCAAAAGACGATTTGTTTAACTAAACGGCTCTTGATTATTTCCCCTGTCATCGAATATCAACGGCACTACTTTAATTCTTGACTAAGTTTTGAGCAATTTTGAATTCCCGGAGATCCAAGTAGTAGAGAAGTATAACTCATCGACTAAGAATGCGTTTAGAGCAGCGTTTCAGCAATGTAACCCATAAATTTCATGAATGTCGTGTAACGTTTGGAGGACTTGGTACGAGCTTTTGCAGCAGCTCTGCGGATTACTACGCGTTACTGCAGCATCGGGTTTTGGGCTACGGGTCAGGTCAAGTTTTTCATAACCAGTTGCTTACGTGTGGGTTTTATTTTGTGAAACAGAGACTGCTTTCTCACGGCAGTCATAGTCTCGGAACTTTGTTAGGTGAAATTAATGTTTTTCCGGGTAATGAACCTGGAAACTTCTCGCCATACGGGCATGGTCAAAAACGGATATAAGAAGCACTCATATAAGAACAAATAACACCGCGTCACTTTGTTTCTTATACGTGTTCGCATATAAAAACAACTTCGATATAAGAGGGACTTTTTTGGAAATTTAGAGGTTTCTTTTATCCGTCGTGGACTGTAGCTTTGAAGCGTTTAGCTTACCATAATTGAAAAGTAGTAGTACGTACTACCAAATGTCGCAAGGTGATAGTGTAGGAGTCTTCTAAAACGCTAGCCTTCAGTTGCTTCAGTTCCCTTTGCGTCGTCAGTCTTTCGAGCGAATATCTATACCATATTATTGAGGTTGGTTGTTGGTTGTAAAAGCCAGTTTCAGCTTAAGCCGTCATGTCTCCATGAACAACAAAAGCGGGTCAAAAACTCTCCAAGCCTCTAAAACTTGTCCTGGTTTTAGTTACAGGTCGTGTTGAATCTAAGAAAATGTGTCCTTTGCTTGCTCGTGGAAAATCGGAACATCTTCTTTAGGATCACAACCTTGGATTTGCCGGCCTGCCTTCTCAGTTATTCTCTTCCAATTGAAGATTTGGTCGTCGGATTTGCTCCGTGCCTCCGCGATTACGTTTCTAACTAGCACCATACGAGTAGCTTTCGAAGGCATGACGCTTTGGGCTGCAGACAGAACAAGCTACTTTGTTCGAATAGAAATTTCGGGCATCCTCGTTATCACTATCGGGTGCAGCCGTCTTGAAAGAAGCATCTATTCGGCACAAAAGCGGGCGATTTCTGAGTCTAAACTCTTAAACTCTGCAAGAAATAGAGAAAGTCCCCCACAAAAATTTGGTTTAAAAGACCTTCGCAAGTGGACTTGTAGACGTGGTTTCGATTGGAGACCTCATATAAATTGTATTTTTAAATTTAACTTAAGAAAGTAAGAGGTCCCTTATTTGCCTACATAGCTATGAGCACTTGTAGAGTACAAGTACATGCGCCCAGATCGGCATCCCCTAGGCTATGATACATCGATTAAGAAAATCAATCTCTGATTTGGCCATCCATCAAATCACACCGCTCCCCCATTTGTAACAAAACCATTCCTCATTATCCCAAAAAAGAAAAACAGACACTCACCACACAGAGTCGCGCTCTGCATAAGCAGGGAGAAGCTCATTTATCACCAGCACACCGGCGGAGAAACTTGTCCGATTACACGAAGCGTGTACCCACACATTTCGGTCAGCGATACACCTGTGCACGACCTGTCCATCTCCTAACGTGCGAAGAATCAAAGTTCAACTCAGCCGTTCCATTTATCATGGCATCGATACTCGTATATGCTCGTCCGAACTGTTTGGGGCAATCTTTCGCTCATCTCTCCAATTTGCGTGTGCGTTCTTTTTGTTCTCTGTTAATAACTAGGAAATGCTACTCACCGAGGAAGTCCCTTGGGATAATACGAGTCCATACGCACTGCTATGTCATTTCACCTCTCCCAGCCATCCATCCATCCATTCAGCCATCCATCTATCTATCTATCCATTCGGCTCATCACTATCATCATCATCAACATCTCATCCACGTCATCTTGGGTGAGTGCGCAAACGGGAAGCAAAATACCAACACACACGTCCGTCGTACATGCATTTCAGTGCAATTACCCCAAAACAGTTACGAAACTTGCGGCAAGGCACGCAGCGCACGGTCTGAAGCGCTGTTGTTCTTCCTAGCCTGCCATCCATATGCGAGAGTGCGGATCTAAGACGACGCAACGGAGCTGTAATAACACCACTCTAGGTATACACGGCCGGTCGAGACCAGCTAGCAAGACGGCAGAATTGCATTCGCACCGGTCGGGGCTAAACGACAACACACAGCACACAACATGCCATTGATGCTGCTTCTGGTGCTCCCCTCTGTGGCTGTGCTCCAAAGGGAAATGTAAATAATCCCAAAGTGGGAGTGCGGTGCGGATGCTACATGTAATCTGCATTGCAGCCAGCAAAACAGAAACATCATGCAACAAGTGCATCACTGACGTCCACGATGATGATCATGATGATCGACCAACAGAGAGTGGATCCTCGATGGATATCTGCACTGAGAAGGGCAGCGGGGCGAAATTCTAGGAATCAACCGAAAAGCGTATCATTAGAGAGAGACAGGGATAGAGGGCAGAAAACAAATGTTATTCTAAAAATTCATCTGCGGCGTCCTTCCCTCTTTTGTTCGGCAATAACCCATAACCCATTCTTTTTCATTCTCCTCCATTCCATTCCGCAGGACAGCGAGCCCCCGGGCGCCTCGCTGGAGTGTGCCGTGGCACACACAATGGACCGCAGACAAAAGGCACAATCACACCGAGTGCTGTATGCGGCTGAGCCGAGATGATTTATGGCGAAATGTTTGTTTCGTTTGGCTTATTGAAAATCGTCCAGCACTCCCTCCCGGACGGCCGCTGTCCGTCCGAAGTACCATTTAAGAACTCCTTGAGCATCGATCATGGTACCCCTGAGCCGATGACAACTCTGAACTCTGAATAATGATCCCGATCCACAAAGATAGAGAGAGAAATGCTCATTGCTCATCCCGCCACTGCTGGAGAAAGTGAACGATAACCAGTCCGGGCCTATGATGTAACACTTTCGGCACCCCACGATGGAAGTTTTCGAATGAAAAAGACGCAGCCACCCAGAGATGTTGTGCTGTTCCTTCGGTAAATCATGAGTGCGTTCTGATATTAATCACCTGATAGCAGCAGACACCATCTACGGGACAATGAGATGTTGTATCACCCTGCGGTGCTGGCGAACATAGTCGCCGCGGCCACAACCATTGGAACTATACGTTCACGAGTCGACCTCCATCGAAGGTACTCTTCCCTGCTCCAGCCGAATCACGGTAGCAATTACTGCGGCCTTATGCCATAAGGCGTATGCTTGTAATGCATGCGGGCACTCACTCATTTTTGCCCAGACGACAAAACACAACTTGAAGGTGGACGGCGCGAAGCAGGCGCATTGTGTATTCACTTTTCGTCTGGCGGTAATTGCAACAATGTTGCTCCGTTGTGCACAGTCAACATTTTATGCGAAAATAGCGAATGCGCGAGTCGCTGTGGGTTCCCGCAAATTGGCCAGCATAACTGCAGCTACATGCTAGAGGTCTGGTCTGCTGGAACTTCGTGGTGGCAATCACCTGCGGCACACTGGCGATCCGAGGCAAGGGCATGACCAAGAATTATGAGAGCCAAATCTTCTCAGTCTCAGTCGATGTGAATGGCAGTTGGCAGATGAGGTGACTGATTTGACTTGCTTTTTGTTGGCATTCGAGTTAGAGTGCGGAGTGGTATGGAGATGGAGACGCTGAAAGATTATGACGGATGTCGCTATCTGGTGGCTTGGCAAAGAGCCAGTTTTGTCGCTAATATGAGAGTTTAACGACAGCGAGATCTGGATTCTGGACGTGTACTAATTACTTGTATTTATCTCGTCATCAGGACTCAGGACGTATTTAAACCGGACTTTGGCAAATTATCTAGGGCGATGTTTGAATGGGGAATTTAACAATGTTGCTCAAGAGCAGTCGGGAGAAAGTCAAAAATCACTTTTTTAGGGCAACAACTCTGCCTTTGTATCTATCTGATATTTTGATAATAGACCCTTGGTCGCAAAAGGATCCAAGGTGGAGCCAAGGCCATGTTAGATGGGGTATAAGCGCGCAAAGACTACCGAATACTTAAATTGCAAACATAAGTGAACACCAAAATGAGGATCGAAGGCGTTTAAGGTCTTGACACATGACAGATATTTAATTTCATTTCGAATTCAGAACCATCCTTTCTAACGTATCTTTGACAGACGCAAAGCTGAAACTCCGCTCGGTAACAACCCATTTACGCGTATTAAATATATATAACCGAGCTTCTACATAAATAAAATTTGTTTAGCCTCGCTTAGCGTTAGGACAACACAGAAGTCTGTTTGATAGCTCAAATTAGTCAGGAATGCATTTACTAAGAACAACTCTTTGAATTGGGTGTGTTATTTTTTAGTTAGGCGCGTGTAATCACCTTTTGAAGACTTATTTTAACTTCATTTCTGCTTGAATGCCCTGCTTTGATAACTATTAGAACAATTTCAAAACTCATTTTCGAGAAATGCGGAAGTTAGCAGTGAAAACCGCTTTCAAATCCATTCGGAGGTTCAGGTACACACATTTAGTACTAAACACTAGAAACAGCAGCGCCACATATCGGATTTTCATGCAAACTACTCTAAACACTAGGCCCAGGTCCACCCCGGACTGTAGCGCCACCTAAGTGTAAGTGTACTCTAAACACTGTAAGCACTGGTACCAAACAAACTGTTGAATTTTCCCCTATGTGTACGGTGACCATTCTTCCTCTTTTTGAGCGGACCAGTCCTCTTTTTTCGCTACTATGTTCTCTGTAATTTTTTTTTCTGAAAGAAAGCAATACATGTCCTTTTTTTTAGTAAACTGACCTCCAAATGTCCTCTTTTTCTTCTAAAAACCTTCTTTCTACTATAAGAAATATGCAAGTATCTGGATACATTGTCGATTCTTATAAAGCTGGAGTTAGGTGGAAATATGTATGTATTGATTTTCAAACACGAAGTCAATTCCTTTTGTCGAACCTGCAAACTTTGTTAATAATTTTTTTTTTTACATTTTTAACTGCATTTTTACTTGAAAACAAAACATGGTCACCGTAGCTACAGCTTGTGACGACTTACTAAACCTATAATTTTTTTTTTTAATTTTTAACTGCATTTTTACTCGAAAACAAAACATGGTCACCGTAGCTATATGTTGAGTGGCTTTTGGTCTATAAGGCCACATATAAAAGCACTGCCTTTCATTTTTGAAATATTGCATTACTAGAGAGCTCACAAAGAACAACCCTGTAAAGCTCACTTTTGATGAGGCACCAGGGTTTTTCTAACTTAGGGGATTTTAAAAATTCCATGACCCAATCTGGTCCAATGATTCAGTGGAGCGTGGACGTGTACCTGATGTGAAACTCTTAAATATTCAGTACCCTTAATTCGGGAGTGCTGTTTAGTATGTAGATTTATTGGATATTAAAATAAATTATAGGTTTAGTAAGTCGTTACAAGCTGTTCAATATATTGGCATGGACTCTGAGTATATGTTTGGCACATTGCAAGTCGTAGGTCCTGATGCTTCACAGTGTCCCAAGCTGCGGAAAACCAGTGGGAGTGCGAAAACATGTCACCCCAAAATTGAGCTATTGTAGGGATTTCTTTTTCTTTTTTCTTAGATCCGAAGCCAAGCTGCGGTCCTTGGATACTTGATACAAATTTTGAGACGCTTCGTCCATTTACAATTATTTTTCAAATTGTGTATATGGTATAGTTTACCATATACCCTAATGGCGAAAATATTTTATTTATATTTTAGAGCCACATAGAACAATAGGCCAAAAAAAACTCTTTTTATTTTTTTTTGTCAGAAATATGACAGTTGGCAAGGAGTTTAATGTGTTTCGAACATAACGTATGCCAGTTTCGACGTGACCCCCTGTACCCTAAATGTTTTGACCGATTTGGAAGAGTGAGTGTCATAGGTTTAAAGAGAAAAAAAAAATATTAAAAAGAAAAACCGTAAAAGAACTTAAAAGATTTGAAAAAGACACCTTCAAGTACAGGTACCTTACTATTTGCCAGTTGTAGTTCAATTGTGAATCCAACTAATTGACAAACTTGAATGGGTCTTATTCAGATATTTTTAGTACTTTATTACAGTTAGTCGTTTTTTTTTTTTTTTAAATAAGGGCACCCTTAGCCCTGTTGTTATTAAACCCCATCAAAACATTATTTTCCGATCATAAATAAAAATTATACGGAACTGTGAAATTGACAGAAATTTGGTTAGGTATTTCTTTTGTTAGTTCCCATGAGTTCTTTTTAGAGTTCTGACAAAAATCTACTTAGTCCAAGCTCCAAAAAGTCAGGAAAATTTGTAAACCCGAGATATTGTTCAAAGAAAAAACCTTTTAAGCAGAGGCATGGAACACGTTTCAGATATAGCCAAAATGCCTATGAATTAGACATCTAATTGTTTGTTTTTGAATCAAATGTGTTTTTGTTACTCTGACAGCTTTTAAGCCATTAGCCAAGGGTAGCAGAAGCTCCGTACAATATTATCTCACTATGAAATGGAACCGCCGGTAACAGCGTTTCAAAGTATTGGTAACTTGATTCCAAAGTGGATACTAGGTTGACTAAACTGAAAATAAAATTCAGTAGAAATTTCCAACTCCAACTGTACCTACACAAACATTCGTAACGAAAGCACATGAGATTCAGCTAAATCACTCTCAGCCTGCGGGACTGTTTGGTGTGGTTTGGTAACATCGCAAAAAAGTGACTGTTAATAGAGGGCGCCAGATGGTTTCATCAGAATGAAGCTATAGATATATATAACTCAGCAGTGAGTATGAAGCGACTAAGTTTTAAAATTTGGTCTGATATATATATCAGAGCAAATATGAGATATCTCAACACCGACTACCCGATCTGTAAGAAAAAGACCCAAATATCTCATAGATCTCAACTATGCGCTAACTTCAGTATAGAGGAGTCGAATTCCCTTACATCGCTTATTGTGTCTTATCTGTCACGCCTCGAATTAGCCGCTGACAACCTGATTGACTTCTACCAAAGCCATCCACTAATTATTTCACTAAGGCAGAACCTAGAACATTGTGACCATTTTCAAGCGGCCTATGAAAGCCTTTCTGCATGAAGTGTATATATATAAATACAGAGCCATGTCTAGTTTTAACAGCCGTGTCAAACTCGATACAGAAGGATCGAATGACGATTGAAAAATTCTTATATCAATGCCAGTTACAGCCCGAACGAAACATTTTAATCTCAAAACAATGACCTTGGCATTGCTTATTGTTCAGTCAGTCCATTAGATTTAATATCTAACATAAACCATGACGTATCCTTACTAAGATGTTGGTTTTCAGAAAACAGGCTTATTGTTAGTAACAAAACTAAACTGATGTATTTGAGTCTTACTGAACAGGAGCTCCCCGACTCAGAAATTGTTTTTCATTCACATGTTTGTGTTAGTCAAAAGCTATCGAGCAACACCTGCAATTTCCAAAATGGTCCATCTTTCAATAGAAACGCAAATTGCAGTCCTAATTGCTTCAAAATTGAAATCGTTGATAGTTTTAAGTACCTTGGAGTTACTATTGACAAAAATTTGAACTGGTCCACGCACATTTCTCTTTTGAAAAAATATCTTCTTTCCTCTATTCGTTGTTTTTATCGTCTCCGAAAGTACTGCTCTTCCGACACAATGAAAATGGTTTGTTATGGCTTATTCCATTCAAAACTGCAATATGGACTCTGCAGTTGGGGTGGCGCATATTTCAATAAGCTCCAGCAATTAATAGTTATTCAAAAATCTGTTATACGTAAAATTTGTAGCTCTCGACGTTTAGCCCACACTATGAACCTGTTTAGGTCGTTAAAAATTCTTCCGTTGCGGCATTTATAAATATTATTTCAAAGTTCTAAAGGTGTTTTTTATGAGAGGCGGGTATCTGGAAAGTCCGATTTCTGACTTTCGCTGCTTACGAAGCTATTCGAACTTCGTTGTGAATTTACCTTCGTTTCGCACTACAAGTTACAGAAACTTCTACTCCATTGTTTCTCGCAAACTTTTCAACTCCTTACCATTTGAAATTCGATCCGTAAGAAATTTCCGCATGTTTGCAAAACTAACAAAAATTTGGCTCCTTGGATTTAACCATGATGAAATCAAAACGCTGTTGCCTTATACTGTATAGTTCTATATATATAAAAAAAAAATCCTTATTTGCTTGCTAATTTTCCTTGATTTAAGTAGCTATAGTATTTATTGTTTGAATTTATCCGCTCTTATTTATTTCCTTTATTTTCCATTTTTTGTCACTTGATAAAGATTGCATTTTCTCTCTTTCTTGCTTAATTTACAGTAATTCTTCAATTTTATCTTTTATCCTTTTTTTCTTTTATCCACCTTTGTACACCCCACAAAGTTAATTATATCTAATGTGACATCAGCTCTATTTTCTCAAATACAGATGTCACTAACTATTCTATTTGTACTAGCTATATTTAATATTTTGCTTTGTATTTTAGTAATTTTTCATGCTTGTACTTATTTGAATAAAGTATTAATTGAATTGAATTGAATTGAACAATAGATATACGACAACTTCCTTAAGACCAAACTTGCGAGAGTTGTTTCACTGCCACACGAGGTTAAATTTTTTAAAAGTTCGGTTGCTTATTCAACAAATAGAATTGTGGTTTGAAACACCCTCGCAAAAGTCTCAAAATATGTTATGTTGAGTAAATTTAAATTCTGTCATAAGAAGTGACTTCCACTTGGAACAAAAAGATTTACCATTCCGGAGCTTATTGCACATTTGGAAAAGTTTTCATGAGCTTGTTGAACGTGCATCCCAGCTTCGTGCAACTTTTTTGCCGGCCACAGCCTGATGCCACTCAGAGCTGATGTAGCTCGATGGGTAGATATACTAGATGTGTGTTTTATTTTATTTTGTTTGCGTGTTTTTGACCATGGATCTAAAATAAACAACGAGCTATAAGGATAGACGTATAGCATAAGGGCAGGATCCATCCATACTCCGATACAAAAGAAGCCCCGTAAGCAGAAAATTTCCATTGGATAAGGAGGTTGCCTTGGACAAGTGTTGATTGAATACCAAGTACCTATAGCTATACCGCAACTGGCGAAATTTGTCTCTAACCCAACCTCCCCCGAGCAAATCAGCTTCCCTCCCAAAATGCCCCCTACCATCACTCGAAGCTTCAACACTATGGAACATTTCACTTTCCATGCGTTGTGCGCAGCTATTTTGAGTTCACCTAATCCCGCCTAGATTAGATCTACATAACTTACGATTTCTGGGAGCGACAAAATATTGTCCCATTTCTTATGCATCGGTGTCGCATTCGTTAACCCTATTCCCGAGCGGCTGACTGGCTTCGCCCGAGGTGCATAAATTTCCCGGACAGAAAAACATTCTTCAGTCTAAAAATATATATATAAATGGGATGCATGTTATCCCCCCACCCAAAAAAATCAGAGCAATTGGAGCGCGTCCACTTTTGGTTTCCATTCCATGCGTGGCATAGCATGCGAACGAGCACCAGCCGAACGGAGAAGATTCACTTTTCGGGACTGCCCTGGACAGATTTGTGGCTCCTTTGTGTTACGTACACACAAAGCGAATGCAAATACCAAGAACTCGCCAGAGCAGCTCAGCAGCGCATCCTCTATGTACCCATTGTGTCCGCTTTGGCACATTTCAATGGAACCATAACTCTTTCGAGTCCGATCTTGTCTAATTTGAAATTGTTTGGCCCCAGCTTCGGCTGTAGCTCGGATTCTGGTTCTCATTGTATTTGCCGGGAATTTATCTCGATTTAGCTTCGGGTATGTAAATCGTGGTCAAACGATTCTTTTGGCCAGTTGGTTGTGTTTTTTTTTGTTTTTTGTTCGGTTGGTGGCCTGTTCCGTTTGTGTTTTCGGGTGGCGGTTCACAGTGCGAGTGCACCCAGCGATTGGGAATCTAACATTTTTGGACATTCTGCTTTTTGGTGGCATTCGCAAATGGACACTAAATGTGCCATTGAAGCTCTTTTAATTGTGTGATTGATTGATTTATAGATGGATCAGCAACAGCAGCAGGAAAAGACGACAACGACTCGGATGTTAATGCTGACGACGACGATGATGATGATGGCGATACTATGGTGGTGGGGTCGGAATAACAACTGATTGACTTTGGGGTAGGACTTTGGAAACATAATACACGACGAGGCTGGATGAGGAGCACTCCTCCGGGAATTGAATTCAATTTTATATCTCGATTGATTTTGGTTGTTGTTGGTTTTTTTTTTGTGTTTTGTCGCCGGGAATCTGTTTTTGGTTCCTTTGCTCTGTGGAAGTTCTCGTGTTACCACAAACCAAGTGGTAGTCCATTTGAATCGTCGACGGCTTGAGTGTGTGTATTTTCTGTTGTCGAGTGGTGCTCGTCATAGCCAGGAATTCGATTCGCAATTTCTTTCTCATTTAATTTGAGTTGGTGATTGATTCCCGGGGGGCTGGGCTGGGCCGGGCCGGGCCGGGCGGCTCAGTGTATTCATTGGCTGTGGATGTTTTTTTGTTCGACGACGACATGTCTTGTGTAAGTTGGTGTAACTGGGGCGAGAAAATTGCTTTGAATTGTGAGGGCGAAGGTGGTTTGTTGGGGAGGCTCAGGAACACCATTGAACTGCGAGGGTAAATAGTTAAGTGGTTTTTGCACAGTTTAAAGTGTCGCAAGGGGAGTTTTAGTTGGAATGGGCTGCCCCGTAGAAGGGGAGGTTTTTATTTTTATTTTAAAGTGCCAATTTGCAGTTGAGTTGACGGGTGAATTACATCGTTCTTGGGGTTGGAGCTTTGATGGACTTATTTAACAAAAACCTGGTAGATGAAGGGCCGTTTGTAGTTCTAGTGGTAGGTTTTAGAGGTTCCTTTCTCAGTAAGACTTCTCCTACTGAAGGTACTATCCATTTTAAGCTACTAAGTCGACGATTGCCGCAGTGGTAGGTGTGTCCTTCCACATCCCAAACAATAGCCGGAAAAGCTCTTCGCTTCTAAATAAATCTCCCACAAACGATTGAAAAGATAAACGAATGGTAAGACGTTTCAATGACAAACTAAAGGAGCTGTATGCGCAACATCGAACTAGTCAGACAAATGTGTCTTGAGGGTACATAACATAGTCAGGATTTGTGTGAAGCCGATTGAGAGAATTATTGATAAAGCAGTCTTTGAATGTAAACAAGACGTTCGAGTCTAAGGGGGGAGAACTCGCCTAAGGTGCCAAGTACAAGGCACAACTACTACGAGCTCGTCTAACTGGGGAGTTTTACTAGTTGAGGTGAACTTCTAGCTTCTCTTAAGTAATAAAGTGGGTACAAACGACTGAATTTTCTTGGTGTACTCTGCAGGCTTGGTGCGCTGACAATACATTATTTTAAGGGTATAGGACGTGACAAGCTAGTTCAACCCTTCAACGCCCAATATTTTGTTTTATATATATGCAATCTGCATCCTTTTGGCAGGTGGACTCAATCTTGTTACGACCTTGACCAACTTGGAACCGAAACTAGAAGTAGTCGCCTGATAACCGTGCTAACTGAAGATGAGAGGCTCGGTTTCCCTATACGAAATATAACGCCACTTAAGGTAAAGAGTCACTAAAAACGATGTAGACCTTTTGCGCTAGGTATTTTTTCTATAATTGGTAACTGCGTCTAAGAACTAGAAGAGCAACATAGAAAATGCAAAGTTTTAAAAGCAAGAACAGATATTCTCTCCGAAGAATCTTCGAAAAACAGATATTCTCTCCGAAGATTCATGCCTGCTTGAGACTGTGCAACCTTCCATTTCCTACAATTCGCGAGATCGTTGCTTCCAGTTAGGAACAGGCTTTCCGCTGACAACCGTAACAGGTTAGACATTAAAAAGTATGCTTCGGTCTTTCTTGCAACTTCGAACCTAGGGCCTGGAAAACGAGTACTCTCTTGGCTAGAGCTTAGATTCAAATCAACTAATCACCCGAGAATTGGATCTTTGGGACAGCACTGATAGCAATTTTGTCGCCCTCCACATAACGACATGAGACACTCTAGCACAGTCACGGCCTCATCGACATTAAGATCGATTGCAGACTCAAATCAAGCCTTGCAAATGCTACCAACTTTATAGAGACGATTGTCACCATGTTCGATGACCATAGACATTTACTGTCGCTGCTTCAATCTGTTTCAAGAGCACCTGGCCTGTGTTGAACTCGAGCTATACAAGCCTCAAGCTGACATCTTGTCAGCACTTTGTAAGACACGGCTTACACTTGTCTAGGTAATAAGTGTAACGAAAGACCGTTTTGGCTGGTCAAACCTGAATAAGAGCAATAGATACCCCTGGGCAACTCTGATTGGTTTCTGATTTGGTTGGATTTCTCAAGAACGCAAGGCATAACATTTCAAAAGCTTACAAAATGTGTCAAATGGGTCATTTTTGTCCCTGTTCTTCTGAAGATTTTATGTTGGGTCAAGATGGCAACTCTGGGAAACAAATATTTCCCTATAGATGCAACAATGTAGTTAAATTCCTCGGACTCGCCAACCGGACACTCACATCCACTTCCGCTATATCATCTCAAGACGAAACAATCATCCATTGTGAGGCCCCACCGCTTAACGCAACAACAATCCAAGCTCAGACGATACACCTTTGCGGTAGCTGATCAGAAACAAAACTTCACAAAACAACCCGCGATAAAGACAGATTCACAGGAGACTAACAAAAACACAGTTGTAAAGTATCTGATAGATAGTTTATGCGCCCATTCAAAATGCCCAACTCCCTCCGGGCTCCGCCTGCGTACAAAGCCACACTCGACTACGACTGTCATTGTCCCCAAAGATGGATATCAAATGACCACAATACACGACAATAACTCGTCCATACGTGAGTCCATACGCAGCAGTGCTGTGGCATGCATGTGCGCGCCGAGCCCAATTGTTTGCCTCGGGCAGCTGGGACAATATGGGCAGACAGCCATCGAATTGAATGACCAGTGAGAACGTTATAACATAATGAAAATCGTTACGAGCTAAAGGAGATGCCGTTACCACGACATGGAGTGTAACAAAAAAAAAAAAAAAAGCGTTGCTCCCCCGGACACTTTATATCACAGTCAGCAAACTGCCGTAAAGAGGTAATTTATTTATCGCCTACACAGAGCGCCCCCTTGACCAACCACACCGGCGACCGACGACCGTGGCCGTTCGATTCGTGTCCTATATGAGTCTTGCAAAACACGTGCTCGCACTGCTGCCGAAGCATCTGCACACTGCGCAGTGTCCACTCAGTCCGATCATCGTGGACAGGCACGCAATCGGTGACGCTCCTCCACATGGGAAACCCAATATTCATCCCGACGACTTATATCCGAAGTCTAGAGCCTCGTATACAGGCAAAGCCCTGTTTCAATCTTCCTCTGTTCCTGTCTCTTGGCGGTGTGAATGGACACACTGTGGTAATCCGAGACGAGTACATTACCTATCCTGTAAGCAATACACGGCCGGCACGAAGAAATGCACTCCCACCATCGCATCGTACCGGCCGGGGAGGAGCGCACCGACGAGGAAGCCCAAGGAATTTCCATATGGGATTACCCCGACTCGAGTGTCCCTCGCCTCCGCACTTTCATTCTCGATTCATGCATAATTTTCTTTGGGTCATTGGCATAGTGTAACCTGTGAGGTTATGTACACATAAATGCGGCTTACAGTTGTGATGTTTGCGTTTTATTTGGTTTGAGGCGCACGTTTTCCGCTAAATTTAAGCAGATACTCTACGTATTCGCTTTCCGTCAAGACAAAGGTGGTGTGAGAAAGGCCACACTGAATTTCGGTGGGAGAAAGTGGGCTCTAAGTCGAATAGTGGTACCGTTTCTGGCATACCTACAGCACAAAAGCCATTTCAAACGGTCGGTGTATCTATTTGTTCTAGCAAATCCGATACAATGTCGAAGTCGGAATCTTGTTGTGTTGTTCTGTGAAATGGTTGAGTTCAGCTTTTGGCAGCCATACAAAAGACGGGGCCAATGGATTGGAATGCTTGTTGTGTAATTCCTAGAACTCGCATTGCAAAGGGCCATAACATGACATCGTCTCGTTGTTTTTCGTTTACAAACAGCACATAATAAGCGACTCAGGAATGCTGTTAAAAATGCGCCCATGCACAGCTGTGGTGGGGAATGTTACCTGTCTATAACTAGTTCTACATAAAAGTGCTATGGGTAACCGCTAAATGGCCAATATGAATCTTGGGTACAACCTACCAAATGGTCGCGCAGCGTCCTATGAACACATGTCATTTGATTGTCGGGCAAGGATTGTCAGGGCAGCAAATTTTATTTGTGATTTCTTCTGATAAATAAATTGCCAAAAATTCGTTTGTCAGTCATCGAAATAAGTGTTCATTTGAATTCGTGTTCGTGTGACGTAGGTGAAAAGCTCTTGTGGCGGAATTGTTAATACAACAGTCCGCCATGCGCATTTCTTTTGACTATGTTTGGGTAGGTGGAAAACTAAACTAAATATGAAGACGAAGAGCAATGAGCTTACCTTCAAACGTGTCATAAGAATCTCTAACTTCACGCAAAAAAATCACTTATTTAAAATCAACCAACTTTCGGTTAAAAACTGTCAAGTAGTACTGTTAAAATAGCTCCTACCAGAGTTATTGGATTAAAAATAACCGAGTTAACTTGTAAGAAAGCTCGATTGAAAATAATCTGCTTCCGACCAATCGCACTAGGGTAAATTTGAGCCTCATCTAAAACTGGTTTGAAGATTTTAAAATCTCTTTTGTCCATACCAACATATTATGTAACCTGAACGGACGTTTGAATGGCTTACATCTCCGCATCCATATTGTACTAGTCAAAGTTATGGAACACAGGCTTATTCTAACTAACTAAGACAGATTGAAACTTATGAATCATGAGCCTAGGCCTTTAATGAAGACATTAGGCAGTCGACTTATTTTTTTGCTTATTTTAGCAATGAATAGTGAAAGCCTTTCTAATCGTATGTCTTTAACTATACTTTCCAAGAACGAGTTACGAGAAGTACCTGTAGCATGAACCAATATTCAAAATGTATCACCTCAAAAGACTCTCCGTTGATCTTGTCAATTTCTTCGCTTATGCCGCTCATTTCAGTCCACCCAATAGTTTCTAATTTTTGCTATAGTTAGGTTTTGGTACTAAATTTAAATCAAGCTTCAATACATCCGCCCGAAGTTGACCCGGTTCGCAAATCAAATGTAAGCAATGAAATAGGGGTTGAAGGTTAAAATATAGAATGATTTTGAACAAGTTCTGCCACTTTTTTTAAAAGTCCTATAAGAAACTAGCTCAAAGCGTACTAACCTTTACTTATAAAAGCTCAAGGCGTTCTTACCTTTACTTAGTAGCCGGCGGTTTCTAAATCAGCTCATAAAAGATTTGCCAAACAAAATTTATTGTGAACCTGAAGTTTTGATACAAAAAAGATTTTTCTAATCATATTTAGTAAGACTTTTGAGAGCGGTCTGGTAGTTGTATAGCGTTTCGAAAAGAATCACGTTTAACCCTGCTCGTTTAAGCTCGCGCTAAATTTTATCTCCCATACTAAAATGTCTACAAGGGTAAAATTTAGCGAGGCAGTTTAGCAAAGCGGTATTCTGTTCGCACGCTAAATTCTTAACATCATCCAGATGGGCCGATGACAAGTCTCCACTCATTTAGCTCGCTAAATAAATGCGCGGTGCATTAAATCGAAAAAAAATTTTAACATAAAAAACAGAGGAAGTCGTTTGTGTTGCGTTTCCCTTGCATATTTTTTTTTTTGAGAAAACCGCATATAACATTTTTGATCGAGAAAGAAAAGAAAACACAACCTTTTTTAATGTTAATAAAAAATTGTTTGTTTTTTTAGCTTCAAATAATCTTACGCATTTTGCAAATCAGCAGTTTTGGCAGGAATTTTTGGGACACGAAGAAAAGTATCGTCTTCTGCTTGCTATACTAAAGAAATTATTTGAGCTGCTGCAGAAACGATAATAATGTTCTTCAATTTTTCTTATAACAATTGTTTTGGAACGATTCAAATACTGCGATGTCTTTGAAGTTTGAAATTCGAAAACTCTAACAATTAAGTTTACTGTCATGAACAAAAGGTTTTTGTCCCATCTCTATGATGCTTAATAATTTAGCGAGCATTTATCTTTGGTGTGGAGAAACGAAGTGAAGGGACGCTAAAATTCAGCGCGAGTAGGACACTAGGCTTTAACGGCGAAAGATTACCGTTCCCCTTTTATTGGGAAATCCTTAAATTTTGCTCGAGAGGTCTCACATTCAGCTGTATTCTTAACCTATTTTTCCAATGCTTGGTTTAAACATACAGTCTAAACAGAGAAAGCAAAATAACAGCCGATAGCAGTATCAAAAAAAAAAATAAGGCCGGTTTCAAGTTTCGCAACCAAAATCCGGAACTTTCCGAACAGCCTTGCGTGGTACAATCGAGGTTTCCTGAATCAATTATATAAGCGCATAGAATGTCTCTTTTTAATGAACTACCAAATGATGTTAAAAATGAAGAAAATATTTTTGAATTTAAAAAATATGTTATTAATTATGTACGAAATAGGTTTATGCATATAAGTAGATGCATTTTTTTTTGGTAAGAATAAATGGAAAATATTTGGTAAAAAAAAAAATATATATATAAAGAATTAATTAAAGTTTTTGAGATGAAAAACTAAGATGAGTTTCTGCCTTTAAGTTTTTAAACTGAGAATGAAATATACCGAACAAAATTTAGCCTATAAATATTTGTTTAAGCAGCTCATATAATGTTCCCTCTTGTTTTAGGAAGAGTCGCAGATTCACAAGGAAAATAAAGCAAGTTTGGGCACTCATTTGTATAAAAATTACCAAGATTAAACCAAATTTTGGGCGATTTTTGACGTAGAGCACCCTAGGAATGATTGTGAGGCCTTCTTTAAATATGAAGTCTTCATTGGGCATAGATGTTCCTTTTCTTATGATAGGTACCGCGAAATTCCAATGTCGGTTTTCGAAACGCTAGTACCTATACCTGTCCGACTAATAAGCCACTGGACATCTCATGTCGACAAGCCCGATTTTAATTCCACGTGAATATTCGTCAGTATAGTTATCTGCAGTCTGCAAGAGTTTTGTAGCCAAAAATTCTCTACCCAAATATTTGTTATAATTTTTTTTTTTTAAATTCAAAAACAATTCAAACAATTCAAAAGCATTATGGAAGAAAAAAAAATCTGACATTTTCTTATTCTTCTCCTTTCAGTACGCCACCAGAGAATCGCTTTGCGTTTTACACGCAGAATGCTCATCGGTAAGTAAAAATGTTCCCATCCCATCTCATCCATACGTCAGTTAATTTGAGGATCAATGTCACAGCAGCGCGAATGTGTTAAATTAAAGGCCCGGCCGTGTCACATATTCGGCTGGCTTAAAGCTCATTGGCCTCTAAGCCGGCAATAAACAGCCAGTTCCACGGACGTGCTTCATAATGTCTTGTCAACATCACCGCACCTGTGAGTGTCGTGTTAATTACCGCAACCCCATCCGTGAATATAATATTTTTGTTCTTAAATTGCCCGCGGGCTTTTCAGTAAGCCTATTGATGAACGATGACACATAAATCGCATTACCCAAAATCGATCCAGCAAAAATAAAAAAAATAAAAATCCTTCGTTTCGTCCGTTTGTTGGTGTTACTCGGGCGATTCTCGCGATGATGACAGTCAAAAGTTGCAAACTGGTGGAATATGTATTTGTATTCCACTTCCAGGACGACAAACAGAGCTGCCAGGTAGAGAACTTTGCCGTTTACAACGAGTGTCCTGTGAACCACTGCCGCCACCATCACCCACCACCAGATATGGGACCTTAGAGCAACAAAAAATCAACCCAAACGAAACGCCTGTTTACCGATTCGTGTGTCTTTCTCCTTTGAGTTCCTTTTTCGAGATCCATCCATCCATTGAAGCTTCCATTTCACTCGGTTTGTCTGCAGCCGTGTACCTGTAGCGAGGTTTTTTTTTCTGCCCGTTTGTAGTTCTATATTGTGGCCGGCTTTCGATGCTGTAATTGATTCGTTCCTCGCGCAAAAAGGGAATAGCCAACGAAACCCAGAGACGACGACGTGGACGTTGCGGCGCGCTCGGAATTAATATCTGTTGGAGTTTTATGGAATTAAATTGCGGTCCGGTGTTGGCGGTTACGTTATGTATGCGCATCCAATCTTCTGTTTGTTTTCTCTTTTTGCGCCAGCTCAGGGAAATTAAAGCTTAAAGTGAATATTTGATGGTGGGGAGTGATTGGGATGCCCCGCAGGCCTGTACAGTGTACACCATGTGTGATGCGTTGTCTTCATAAATTTTTCGGAATCTCTGCGCGCGGCAATTCAATTGCGAGTGGGCATTGCTTCGCGCGAGACTATTTATTGGGCAAGCACTTTGTGATTAAAGGAAATAAATTTGTTTTTATTAATTTTTAGCGCGGAATTTAATTCAATAAGCTGTGGGAGCGGGGGGTTTCCTTTGAATGGAGTTTTTTTTTTGGCAGGGTTTACTGAAAGGGTACAATTAAGCGCGGGTATTTAAATAATAGGACGGTCGCTGTGCCCTTTATAGAAAAGTCGATTTATAGGTCGTAAAGTGTGTCGTGCCGGACCACACGTAGATTGGTAGGATTGTGTGTAATTATTGTAGGACATGAAACAGGTGTAGCCCTGTCAAGGCGTTGCATTTAATTGAGGGTTAAACTGGTTGAGGAAAGGCGCATTGGTTAGAGAATTTGAGTTTTTCAGGTTCTTTTAGTATAACTAGGCGAAACAAAATTCATTGCAGATTGCGGAGATTTGAAGGAGGCAGACGTTAAAGTCGGTTGATGACTTCAGCTATCTAAAACAAATTTATGCGGAAAGATTGCGGCGTTACTTCAAACCCGTAGCCGTAAGCCCTGGAAGCTAGTGCTGTAATTTAATTACTTATTATTAAAATTATATAATAATAATAGATAGATATATTTATTTCGCTAATAAAGTACAGTTTGCTATCGCACAATTTACATTATTCGTTCAGAGATATGGTTAACAAGTGTATGTCTTTCTACTTTCTACCTTCAAACCCGATTTTTATACGAACTTTGGACCAACTTGAATATGTGTTTTCGAATGTGAATACCATATCTCTGTGACACGGAGCTTACAAGTTTCCAATGCTATTCTAGTGCCCCAGGCTTACTAAAGTCGAACTGTTGAACTACTCAAGTTCGAAATATTGGGGCAAAATGTAAGCCCTAGTTAAACATACGTTTTGTAGAGGAGGAGTATGAAATTGCTTCAAGCTAATCTTGCCCGCAGTTTTACCACCTTCTCACCAAATTGCCTACCAAGAAGTTGTAGGTAGGTAGTTATATACTAGATTTTCATAGTTAGTCTACTGTTTAACTTTGTACATTTCAGTTAGCTATGCCATTTAAAAAAGGGTTCGCATGAGTGCATTCACTTAGAAACATTGATGCTGCGTCCTTAGAACCGGTCACCAAAATCGCCGTCAATTTTAGATCACATATTTATTTATTATTATTTACTCTGGAGGCTCATGTTTCGCAATTTGGGGATCTTTGTGTCGGTAATGAATTGAACCTTCTGCTGAGGCTGTAAGTTTTAATGAAGCTGCCACCAATCGCACAGATTATATCGAGATTGGAATTATCAGAGTGAAGGTCTTTTTTGAAGCGAAAACTGGGGCATTTTTGAGATGGGATAAAACCATTGAACTCGCGACACCAATGTTCCGACACCAGTGTTCGCGTTGCCAACCACTTTTGATAAAAAAATGGGTAGCTTGAAAAAAAACGCCTTCTTCAATAATATAATGCGAAGATATTTTGTTTTTGGTAATGTGTAACAATAAATTAAGAACTAAACACAAATATAAAAAAATAAACAAAAAAAATTTTTATTTATACCTACAACAAACAGCTTTCAAATTTTATTCCACTTTTTAAAGAATGACAGATTAATTGTTCGGAAAAGGGACAGAGTTTGAAGGTGGAAACACATTCGTTAAGACCGAGGTTAAATGTTATATATAATTTTTTTTTTGGCAAACATTTTTTAAGAATGTTTAAATTAAAAATTTAAAAAATTAAAAGGTCAGTAAGTTGAAGCAAACAAAAATTAAAAACATATTTAAAACAAAAAAAAAATACTTTTTGAACAAAAAAACAAGCCTTAAAGCCTTAATAAAATATTTCACTACTTTTGGCACTCCCGGAGTGATCATTCTAATGTAACAATGGAGTCAAAATTATGGAAGGGTCACAATTCTTCTTGCAAGACTCCGCTTTCTAAAGTCGGTTTTTAAAAGTCTGCTTTTAAAAATTCTGCAAATAATAAAAAAAGGTTTGGAACATTTTCAAAAGCGCTCCCAGGGATGTAGGGAAAGTTTTCATTTTTAAATTTGAGTTTTTTTCCAATTTTTTAATTTTAGACTTCACTTTTCTAAGTTTTTATTTTTCTTTTAATTAAGTTTTGCATTTTATTATTTTTTTTTTCAATGGATATTGTTTTTCTTTTTTTTTCAATATTTAATTTAGTTTTTTTTAGTTTTAGTTTTCATGACTATGCTGCGAGTTGATAAGTTTGTAAGTTTTGTATAAAATAAAGAAAGTGTCAGTGCTACCTATAGGTATATGAGAAAGCCTTTTTAATTTGCTAGTGGCACATCAAAGTCCATGTAACTTCGGTGGCCATGGGTGTATGTCATGATGTCAGTTTTGTCAGTTGTTACCTTGAGACACTCAAGACACCCTCGTGTATACCTACCTCCTATTTAAAGATCCATTAAAAAACCATTGATCCGAAATAGTGCAGCGACTAAAATAAACAACATAATTCCACCCACCTCCCCACTCCCGACTCCATATCTCTATACAGATAAACTATGAACATCGAGCGAATTTATGAATGCTGCACATCCACCCAAGTAATCAACAAAAAAAAGAAAGGAATAGAGAAATCCTTACAAAAACGGGTCAGAAGAACAACAAAGAAAAGGCGTGGTGACTATTAATAAACAACAGTCCCGCGCCACCCCCCACCGCCCAGCAAATAACGGCTATGTGTCCGCACCCTTCCTACACTACCATCCTGGTATCCCTCATATAATACCCAAATGATTAATTGCATTTTGTACAGGTCATGTTATATGTATGCTAAGACAGATGACGTGAAGTGGATACACACACCGAACTGGGTTCGAGAAACTTACCTCGCCAGTGCCGCCCCCATAACACCACCCAAAACAACAACTGCAGGGGGACGACTTAACAGCACAAAACAAATATAGAACAGCAAATACAAACAGCTCGGGTGGAGGTGGCTGCCAGAACCCATTGGAGCACGCAGCTATAGTTCCACCAGATATGCTGATCCCTTACAAGCGACACACACATACACACATGCAGCGCAGAAATTGCACAAATCTGATACCGTGTTTATATGCTCTTATTATACTCTTCCCAATACAAACATTTACTGCGCGGTGGGTGGCACGAGGTGGACCAAAGGACAACACGAAGGCAAGCAACAAAAAAAAAAAAAACGAAACGACTTACAAGTTTGCGTGTTTTGTCAATTCTAACTTTTCCACTTCTCACAACCCCCTGACCGGTCGGCGACAGACGTTTAAGCAAATACAGAAAGCAACCCTTAGCAAAAAAGCGTCTGTACGAAACTTTTGCAATATTGTATTCCCCCGGCCGTTGTTTGTCGTTTTTACTCGTAGTCTCCAGATGTCTTCGCCAGACGAAGTATGTATAAAACAACCTTTGGAAGTATTTGGGGAAACGTCTTTTGGTTTTGCTTCCCTCTTTCGAGGATCTAATTGAGAGGCAAACAGGCTTTTGAATTATCAAAACTTTTTAATTAAACGCGCACTGAACCTACCTAGGTTGGAGGTATACTTTTTCACTCTAAGACGGTCGCGCTGTACACAGTCTTCACGTGGAGTGGCTGCAATCCTGTTGCTATTGCACTTCACACTTCACCCTGAGAACAGCATGGGAGAGCCCGGAAACAAAAGAGGACTGTACATCTATCAGCGCACCAAAGTCATCGTCGTGGAGGTTCAGGTGCAATGCAGTTTTCTTCTTCCACTCGCACTCCACTCGTGTCCTTGATATATATATATGCAATTGTAGAGCATAAAAGGACGCGATGTACACATGTGGGGCTTACCCTCATTCCACTCGTGCTTTTAATGTGATTTTCTTCTTTTAAGATGGTACTCAGGAGAAAAGAAACGAACTACACCATCAGAGAAAAGAAACGAACTACACCATCAGCAACAAGTTGAGTTCCGCATGCATGTCCTAGATAGAGTATATAGAGACTCCTTTCGCAGAGTATGTGCTCAGTGACAAATTACATTGAAGCTCATTTTCTTCTTTAATATTTAAACACATTTCTTATTGCTCGTCATAAAGCAGGATGCAGCTTAAGAGATTTCTATAGTGAAGAAGGACCATGATTGGATGGGGTTCCTACATAGAATGTTGTGCACAAATGTAGATATGCTGCTGCTGCAAACTCAATGAAGCATATACACACATCAGCATGTCGACGAGACGGCGATGAGAGGATTATAACTTACACAACACAAACACTGACTAAACCGTACTACGACTTGTTCTCCCAACGAGGAAGCAAACAATTTGTTATTATTTTTCACAGAAAATTGCACTGCAAATTGGAATTTGCATAATGCTCCAGTTTATCCGTCGTGTTGTAGATTTACAGATTTTTCCCCGTTTTCTGTTTTATTCGCTGCAATGAACGAAATTGGGTTCTGTTGATGAGATTTACTTTAAAAGTCATTGGGAGAGTGTCGTAGACTGCAAATAGATACTTGGTGTATTTTTTTAATGGATACTTACGTACATGCATTTTTCATGTGCAAATGGGTGCACTAATAACCGAGGTAGTTATAGCCAGAGCAGAGGAGACTTTTGACGTTTCCTTCTGTATATTTATGCCTTCCGAGGTCTTAGTTTTTTTTTTGTAATTTAAACTATCTCAGGAGGACACTGTCTCGGGTAACCTATGCGGTTCTATGCCGTAGCTATACGTAACTGTCATCGTGAGGACGCAGTGTAGGTATAGTGCTTACTGGCCGCGGGGTCTGAGGTTCAATTTCCTGAAATATAAAAATTGTTTTATAAGGTTTTTTTTGTGATAGTCTCACCTACCCTGTAAAAGCTTCTCAGAGGAGCCAGGTATAGGGTCCTTCGAACTGATCTTATATGCACAGTCAAATTAGTAATGTAAAGGGTGTTTTTTTTTTTTTCAATAAGAATAGATCGATGCGGCGCAGTGGCTTAGTGGTTAGTGTGTTGGACTATTAAGCGAGGGTTCGAATTCCGAAAAAAGAAAACAAATTCCAACTTAAGGTTTTTTTTTCTCGGCGCCACCTCTCGCGAACGTCTGACAAACATCCGAAGGCATAACTGCCATGAAAGAGTCCCAAAAATAAAAAACTCACACAAGACGAATGGTTGTGAGAAGGTAGGCCTATGGTCCCTACGGACCTGTTGCGCCAACTATATGCAGTGTTGGCCAAAACTAAAGCACGATAAGATGTCACTTTGTTAAAAAGTAAAGAAAATTCAAGAAACCTTCGATAGCTTCCTAGCTTTATTTTTTTACAAAACAATATATATCAGTCCTCAATTTCTTATAAACAATTTTCTTATAACCCTTAACTTATTTAAAATATATAAACATAAACTTGATTTCATTAAAAACTAAGTGGACAAAACTAAAGCAATGCACCCTAGATTTCCAACAAGATGATGGGATGTTACCGTTTACTTTGAAAATGCTACGAATTCACCGTTTCTTTCTTTCAAGCTTGATTATGACACGGCTCGAGAGGTTCAATTTTTTACCCGACTGGACACAAGGAGGGTTATGTGTTTCGCGCGTATCCTATGTACGTTCCTACATGACGCCGTGTAGCCTAAACGGCTTGTTAGCGAATATATCGCATAGATCCGGATGAATTTTAGCGACGGCATTTGTTATGTTAGCTTTAAAGTCATCGGAGGATTGCGTCTTATAATCATTGACATGTGACTTCAGTAAAAGGAAAAGTCTATAGCGAGGTCAAATCAGACGATCTTGGACGACAATTCAAGTCTTTTCTGCGAGAGATAACCACGCTCTCAAGTCGTTGATGCAAAATATTTACAGCGGCGTCTGGTGCGTAGCCCCATATTCTGCTGCAACCACATGTGCCGACTTCCATATCGCTCAATTAGGGCCAAAAGCAATCAGTTAGCATCGTTCTGTAGCACTCGCCTTTGATGGTGATGGTGAACCAATGACGCCAAAAATCCGCACCAAACAGTAACTTTTTGTGGCACCTGGTTCACCGTGAATCTCGTGGGAGTAAGCGTCATTCCATGTACGGCAGTTGAGCTTTTTAGAAAAAATCCGCCTCGTCGCTAACGATGATGTTTCGGTTAAAATTGATGTCCTCTTTCAAACGCTACGAAGCCCATTTAATTTGAGCTCTTAAGTCAGTTGGACCTTGATCCAAGGCAATGGTTTTTTTTTGTCGAGTACCCAAACTGAGCAATTTTCGTTTTTTTTAAAACCCTCTTGGGCCGATATCTGTGTCGGTGCATGATTCTTGAGTACGTCGATCACCAAAACTCGACCGGACTAAGAAACTTCTCATCGGCATTACCTCCAATTGTATGGGCGAATAAAAAAATAAAGTCGATATGAAGGAAGCACTTGTGAACTGGGGTGGGTACGCCTTGCGTGGTTGTACACGACACGCAACTTCGCGGTGCTTTTCAGTGTCTGAGCGTGTATGTGTTGCTATGAGCGGAGAGGCACAAACAACACCGGTTAAGGGGGGTGTGTTGAGTTCGGTAGCAACTGCCGAAACGCCCATTCATTGTTAAATGTTTGTGACTAATTGGCTGTCGTCTACTGTCGTCGTTTATTATATAAGGTATCGACATAAAACAAATTTATATATAGAAGGCTGTTGGGTGTCGTTACGAATCGATGTCAGCTTCGATATCACTTACAGAAAGTTGGTGTCATTTGAGAGACCGAATGTCGGCCGTCTCTACATGAAAGACTATAAAACAGCGGTACATACCTTACATTATTTCTTCAGAAATACTTCGCTTCATGAAGAACGAAGAAACCTCCAAAAATGATTCATTAACCCCAAAGAGAATTGAACAACAATGTATTTCTATTGGCATTGGCCTTGTTGGGTTCGAGTAACAACTTTTTGTAAACGGTATAGGAAGGAGGTAGCTGGTCGCTTATCATCGTTGTGCATGATAGGCAAAGACTGAACACGGAGATCTAAGTTGTCCATTGCGAGTCCTTGAAAACAAGATTGGAGGCAAACAAAGTCAAAACCTAGTTACGAGTGGTGGCACCACCATCCGTAGATAACCAGGACAAGTAAGCCTCGTACCCGTCGACTATGGAACTTTTCAATCGGTGGTAGTATAGCTAGATATGTCATTTTTGATCCTTTCATGCTAAGCACCCGGCTTTTGACTATACCTTTTATATTGCTATGTCCGGGCATCGAGCCGAGTTTGAAGTAATTAGGCCTAATGGTGACCAGTGCCTTACGGTGTTCTCTTACCGCTTTTGGTTTCATTGAACTAAATTTAATCATTTAAGCGGCTGCTTGAATGTTAGCGAAGAAGGTAGCAGTCTTTCATGCATCTTGAAGCTTGTTCTATTGCGAGGATTTCTGCTTGAAACACAAAACATGCTTTTGGAAAGCTGAAAATGTCCTGAGTTTGCAGTGCCACCGAGGGTAAATCTACTCCCACACCTCTATTTCCACTTTTGAGCCACAAACTGATTGTAAGTAGGTATAGGGTGTTTATTCTTAGAGGTACGTGTACAGAACTATAAAACAAGATAATGCACATACAGATCATGGTGCGATTTAAGACATCGGGTCCGCAGTTAGTTCCGATAAAACGCAATCTGGAAGTCTTATTTTTGACTATCAATATGGTGTTTTAAATATTCCTCACCCTTCTGAGCCCGAACCATATCGCAGGACTGAACTACAATTAGTTAAACTAGAACCCAAATACCCTTTACCTCTAACACCGGTTGTTCGATCTCAAAATTCCCATGGAATGGCCATAATTTCCATAACCATTGCCGTTAACCACTTTTGACTGGATCTACCTGCATTAACAAACCCTCATGTATATGCCCCGCCAAGACACCACGCACAGTCCCATAAATCACCAGTCCAACACACAACCAACACATCGGCAAGGAACGTGAAAAACTACTGAAAATTAATTTGGAAATCAGTTTCCTTCACGGGAAACTGATAAATAAATGGAATTTCCAACGAATAATAATTGATCGCTGATCGGTATCTTGGATTTTCGTCCATCACTGGTGGTGGTGGCTCCTCGGGGTCGATAAACCGTCGCGTCGTCGTCGTTGTCGTCGTCACCATCGCACCGCCACCATAACCAATCGACTGATTTATGGGCTTAGAAAAACTGTCACCATCCCGATAGCAGGATATGATGACGAAATTTCATCAAAAGAAAACAAAACCAAACAGCAAAACCAGGTACATATATTATACACAAACAATTTTCCGCAATTATAATGGGTTGGTCCTTCGGCGCGGCAGTGAAACCCTCTGGAGGGTTATTTGCTTTTTTTGTTGCCCAACTTCTAGCTGTCACACGTAAGAACCGCCATCACATGATGCGATATTATATAGGTACTCGCATATACACGTATACAGAAGAGCAAAGACTGAAAAAGAGATACACGCCTGTCTGGCTGTCTCTTTGGCTGATGTCAGCTCCTGGTTCACTGCGTCCCATGATATGTCCATGGACATGCAATGGAAAAAAGCTTAAAATATACCCTGATGGGTATAAATTTCAACTGAAGACATTACAAAAGACTACACCACCTTTTGCCGAGACGTACGGAGAATGTCCAGCCGGCCGGTGTGTGTCTGTGCCTGACTCGTTTACCTGGTCCTCTTCCCGACTTTCGTACACCAGGCACATATCGGGTGTCATGTTTTCGTTTCGTTCGGTTCCTTTCGGTTCGATCTTATGGGGTTTTTTGTTTAATTTTTCTGTTTTTAGGTCATCATTGGGGTTTTGCCAGTTCCCATTGTTCTGTGCTAGGGACGCGAACGCGATATTTGGACCTTTGCTTCGTAGTGTGCCATGAATTTACGATGAGCACGAGTTTGATCTCATCTAATTGTCAATTTGAGGGAATAATAAGAATTCCAGACGTCGTCGGTCGTCCCGAAGTATTGTCCGCTGCATTATAGGCGGACGCAGTAATAAAGGTTTTCCCATCGATTTGTGAATATGAGTTATGAATGGGATTTCGGGAGAGAAACGTGCCATCCGGGCTGCGGACAGTTGATTGTGCATTTTTCCCATGGATCTGCTGTCTTGTGAGATGATACTTTCATCGCATTTGTTATCCCATCAGGTGGGTCATGGCCCAGAACGCTTGTAGGCCTACGTTCGGTAGAAAATCTTTGACAGTCCTAACCGACCTAAAGGTCCTACCAGAACCGTCGCGTAGCAATAGCAACGGAGCACTATTCCCCTTCAGGGTTCAACTTGAAAGTGATTAGGTCTCCTTATACAAGGGAAGGTCTGTGCCACATGCAAAGGACCTTCAAATTGTTTAAATTGTTAAAGTCCTCTCTTGTGGCGGCCTTCTTTTGATGTCACTCCCAGGGGCGAATAGAATTCAACGCAATTTACAGAACAAACGTGCTAGCCGCAGGCCATGCCATCGTCGTGGCTCACAAACAGATATACGCCTAAGCAGTCACATCCTACCCCGAGGAGTTTCATGTTTTGCGTGGTCCTATTACCTGGGCCCCAAAGGGATCCTATTTCAATATTTTATCTCTGGGGTACATCATAAACTTCTACGCTGCCAGTAACTTCATTTTCCTTTTCGCACAATCAAAGGATTCCAGCAATTTTTCAACCCCTGCTCTGCCTGCGCCTTTCTTCAATATGTACACAGCATAAACTAAACATCCTGCTATACGACAACGAGCCGGGTACGGTAAATTACGTCCCAAAGTTTATTAAAACCAAACACAGATCGGTAATGCTTTGCAGAAAAGTTTGCCCCATCAGTGTGGCTGTGCCTGCGCCGAATGCCACCCAAGGGGTGGTTGTTTTTCATGTATATGTGGCCGATGGTGGTGAGAGATGAGAGGCCTTGCTTTGACTGGGACGCGTGTATGACACGAAATTATCTGCTTGTATACATGTTTGGGCTGAGCATAATTATTAATTAGGTTGACAAATATTTGCTCACGAATGGGAGTAATCGGTTTGGGAGTCGAGGACGACGTCAGCCAACGGGGAGATCGGGGCGACTATGTTTGTCACCCCTTCGTGTAAAATTTGTTTGACTTAGAATCGGCGGATGTTGAAGCTGGAGCAGGTAACAGCATATTTTTTTTTGTAAAGGACCTTCTTGTTTCGATCGATAGGAAGGGGTTGGTGCGCTGCCACATACACACCCACATTAGCGCGGATGGCTTCGTTCTATTTCCTCTTTCTCTATTTTTAGCAGATTATCTGTGATAAAACAGAAAAGGACTTTTCTGATAATAAAACGAAGAAAAAAGAAGAAGAAGGATTTTAATAGGATTTCCGGACATTGTCTGCAAATTATATCAACGAGTGTGTGTATATATACAGCCGTAGCTCATCCTACAGTTGAAGACTTTGCCTTTGTCCTTTTCGCTGGATGATGGTGTGGCGGCGATAGCGGGTGGTGCTTGAACTCACCACTCGGTCGGCTATCAACGGGCGGAAATATTTACAAAGCAGATTATTAAACATTTTTGTTGTTGTCTGCGACGACGTCTTGTTGGTGGTGCTGCTATGTTCGTCCTGATTGTGATCTATATGTGCGGAGATTCTCGGAAGCACAAGAACAAACGGATGCCTTTGATTTTCATTCCTTCGTTGGTCCTCGCTCGCTTGTCTTTTGTGTGTGACTGAGGAGGACTAATAAGGATTTCCTATACCAAGGAAGCATCAGATGGTGTTCCCGGTACTGTGAGGACGATTGAATGAGTGCGGGTGATGGTGTTGGGTAGTTGTATACCATCATTATGAAACGACGCATGAAGACAGAAAGCCTATTGGGATAAAACAGGACGGATAATGGATTAAATATTTAAGGGATTCTTTTACGGAAAAGTCACATCCTTGCAAGACATGCTGATGGATGGGATCTGAGAGTTTGGTGGATATTTATTTTTCTTTCGCTTCTTTCCTTCCACTTTGTCGATGGATGTTCGATATGTGACAGATAACACGTGTTGGCGATTATAGACGGCTTTGGTGCTGGACAAGGACGATTGATCGATTGGGATTTGAATGACTTTGGGGGTTCAATATAGTGTTTTTGCTGCGAGCAGCAGATTAGATAATAAAAACGAATCAAATGGTTCTTTTTTTTGCGAGTTTTCTCCTTTTCATGAGTTTCTCATTAGAATTGCTGCGAGTGGTTGGGCGGCATTTTCTTTTCAAATTCATGGAAAGTTTGTTGATTGATTTTCGGTGGAGAGGATCAACATTACTTCCAGGTTTTTTTGCCTCAGTGCGATGGCGCAGGTGCACCTCGAATGGAGGTTTAGTTGTGCCTTAAACTATAGTCCTCTTGTAATATATTTTTAAAGCGGCTCAGCTCTCCTTACTTACTGACTTACTTAGCGGACTCCCGACCAGTGAAGAGTTTTTATCTGAGACACTACAGCCTTCCATGCTCGGCCATTTCCTTAGGAACTGTACAATCCTCTTTTAAATACCTCTTTTTGTATTTCAGTTCAGGTCAGTTGTCCAAAAGGCAAACCTCTAAGGCCATTTGGGTGTTGAGGAACCCAGGCTACCAAATGACGAAGATAGCTTCTGAGACCGCAGTCTAGGTATACCTCACAACGTCTGGTATGATATTTACATACCTTACGCTCCTAACTTCCTATTCATTTATTGAATGGAAAGACAAAATCCTACCTCTATATTTGAAAAACTTTCTCATGCTTTCAATAAGGATGATTAGCCGAGCCGCTTTGTTTAAAGGGCGTTCAGTTCAATTAGCTACTCGATTTGAAAGCCATTTTTCTTTTTTGCAAATATGCCCTGCACGCCTTACAAGTCCTTTATTACAACTTTCTTAGTTGCTAGTTGCTCGTACAACGATTTTCGCTTTCCATCACAGGTGAAACAGGTTTGACATCGACTGACTTTAACACTTGGCATTTTCGAAAACCAAATTAAAGCTGCTCAAGCAACAAATTTTGTCTAACAACCGCTCACCAACTGTTCTACAGCTATGGTTAATTTGTTTGAAGAGATAATGCAAGACTACGATAGGGGTTATGTTTCGTTGCTTTGCTTGTTAGACTTCTCGAAGGCCTTTGATAATGTAAATCATAAAATCCTGTGTTGGAAGCTTCAGAATAATTTTGGTTTCAGTGAAAGGGCAGTGAAATTAATTTATAGTTTTCTTTCTGGCAGATCGCAAAGGCTTTTCTCTGGTGAATGTCGTTCATTTTCAAAAGACATTAAGCAGGGAGTGCCTCAAGGTTCAATATTAGGACCGATACTCTTCTGCATGTTCACAAATGACCTCCATCAGTATGTAAATATGCTGATGATGTCCAATTACACCTAGCGAAACCCTTTAGCAACCTAAATGAACTTGTCCTTTGTTTAAACGAGGAGCTACGACATATTCACACTTGGTCAATAGCTAATGGGTTACTACTTAATCCATCAAAATCCCAAGTAATCCCAATTTCCAAAAGTAATTTTAATTTGTGTCTTTTACCTGATATATATCTCAATAACAATAAAATTATAGCTGTCGAGTCAGTCACTAGTCTTGGCTACACAATTAATCGAAACTTGTCCGGTTATAATCATGCAAACGTGATCATTGGTCGTATTTACGGATGTCTACGCAAATTATGGATTAGTGCTTATTTTACTCCACAGGAAACGCGACGAAAGCTGGTACTGGCATTAATCATACCACTCATAACATATGCTGAGGTGGTCTACAGCAGTCTAGATTCATTATCCCAACATAAACTTCAAGTTGCCTTCAACGACGCAGTGCGTTCGTAGGCCATTTTTTTGAGCCGTTTTTTTGAGAGATTCTTTGAGACATTTTTTGAAGCGTTTTCTCGAGGCGTTCTTTGAGGCATTCTTTGAGACATTTTTTGAGCCGTTTTTTTTGAGAAATTCTTTGAGACATTTTTTGAAGCGTTTTTTTAAAGCGTTCTTTGAGGCATTCTTTGAGACATTTTTTGACCCGTTTTTTTGAGAGATTCTTTGAGACATTTTTTGAAGCGTTTTTTTAAAGCGTTCTTTGAGGCATTCTTTGAGTTTTAATTGGTTGCACCCTGCAAAAATATATCAACGCCAGGAATTGTATCTTTTTACATAAAATTATAAATACTCAATGTCCGTCTTATTTGTATAACAGACTTCATTTCACTCGCTCCTCAAGAACTATCAGCCTTATTCCCTCCCGTTGTAACTACCTTAATTCTTCACGTTTATTTTTCATATCAACTGTTAGACTTTGGAACTCTTTACCCTCTCAAATTAAAAATATTTCAAATCCCTCATATTTTAAAAGTGCAATCCTACAACATTTTTCCAACCCATCCCACCAAGTCTGAACCTTCATTATAACATCACTCCATAAACTCAACCCCTCATCCCATATTTCAACTCTTAGATTAAGATCTATTTTGTAATTAGATTTAAGAATTTTCAATTTTCCTGAAGCAAACATACTAAGTACTATAAAAGATTATATCTTAATGTACAAACCAATTAATTGAAATAAATAAAATGAAATGAAAAATAAACTTGGTCCACACTGATTATGTTCCTCGGCCTTATAGCCTTAGCGGCTTTCGATTGATAGGTGAATGGCATTAGCAATTTTCATCCACTCTCTATGGTCCTAAAAGGCTATTGGACTACTATGTGTCATCATTGCGTGCTTATTGCATAATATTAACTTTAACAGTCTCGTGGCGAGTACAGATCTACTTTCGTATACAGTATTATAAAGGAGAATAAGTTCAAGAATGTCCCCTCTGTTATCCAATCATAACGAAAAACTAACTTTCAATTTTAGAAGTCAAACGCACGGGGCCCTTGTGGCATTTCGGAAGGTTGTGCAATGCCCAAAGCTGTTGCTTCACATCCTGCACTGCATCGCTTAGTATTGGCTAGCTTGTTTGTAACAAGCTTGATTCAAAGAACCGCCATTTAGTCGTATCGGGCACTCTCTGAACCAGAACTTTAGTTGGCCCATAGTTAGTTTAGAAGATGAACTTCCGTATGAAAATTAGCGGGACAAAGGCTCAAAGGCTGTTGGGTTTTCTTCTTTCAATTGCGTATGTTTTTTAGTCTCTTGTTTGCCTTTTAGCTTGCTTACTCAACGTCTATGTTCTATCACTGACCTTACGCCTGGCTTTCACTAGGCTAGACCGTTTATTTTATTTTTTTTGAGCAAACAATTTTGTGCAACGAGTGACAAGGCAAGAACAACCCTATCCGCAACATCCGTGAGCGTGGCACCAATATTTCGAGGACCCCTCCGTGTTCCAAAAACCCATAAATATTGCCGGGCCGGAGCTGCTAAGCCTACATTTGCTGCAAGTTTTTTTTATAAAGGGATGTAGCATAGTAAATATCCATGCAGCGAAGTGGGATTCTAGAGACGTACGGCCTTCACCATCCAGGGAGACATGACTTACAATGCTGTCAATAGTTAAATTTCCTTTGGAATTTATTCAGTGTCACTTCCAATTTCATTATTTGCTCAACAATTATACTAATGATGGCAACGTCTGGGAATAGTTCCGAATGGCGCCCAACGCAAGGTGAATGTCTTACTGGTCCTTATATATGCAGGCATTCTGTCTTTTTCACCGGTATCGACCGATGTTCGTTACTAAATGAGCCTCAGCCAAGTGAGTGGCTCTTAATGGCTATCCCAGGCCCAAGGTCCTCTACTCACTACTTGCTTCTTCATTTCTTTTGAGAGCCTTCCAAAGGTACACCTTTCTCTTCGTGAAATATGATCAAAAAGCTTAGACCTTGGCACAGATTTTTTTATTTATTTCAGTTAAATGCTAGGTATACCTATCTATCTCGCGCAGTCACTTACTATATCGACTTTTCAACTTTCACCATCCAATTTTAGGGTAATTAGAACCAACATTTTAGCATCTGGTTGAGTAAAGGTCAGAAGACACCTTAAATATAGGATCTCACCGTTTATTTAATGATACGTCGCTCATCCACTACCACACTTTGGTGAGCCGCAATACTAAAAAGGGAGACGAAAAAACTCTTTACCATAATTAACGCATTTGTATCCCACACAAAAGACTCTCAAACAAAAAAAATAATGGTTATGCCTTTTCAAGAAGATAGAAATTCACTTTCCAGGCGTCTGATGCTCTTTGGAGTGTCTCACAGTTTTTGGGCGGCTAATTGATATAAGCTCCAGATACGCTCAGATTCAATTTCCAGCCCTTTTAGACCGCTGTCCAAGTGCATTAGAGTTATTGATGGGTCAGCCGGCTTAGAATTTCGAATATTCTGGTCTGGCCGTGGTCTTTTGTCATCAAAGCCATTGCTAACTGACTGAATGGCGGCTTAAGCGCGGTGGCCATGCGCACTCTCCACCCATAGGCACACAACCGCAGATACAAGATGGATAATTTGTTCTATGAGATGTTTTACGAGTATTTGGCATCGTGTTTCAACGTTCAACACTAGAACTACCGAATTAACATTCTCCTTATCTCGTCCATTCACTTATTTTACATGCGGTCGGCGGCGGCGGCGGGACAACTGAATTAATTTGAATACATTTTTGTTCTGGGGAGATAAGTTTTGATTTAGGAAAACAATCTTCTTAGTTTTGACAAATTTGTTAGTCTGCCACTGTTGTTGGTCTGGTCGTTCGTATGCATAAGACGCGTAATATTTTACACTTATCGCGGGCATTAGGTGCGTAGAGAGAAGAACACACGCAGTATGAGTGTTGATTGTTGTTGGGCTCCCTCAGTTGTAACACTCATAATCTTGATTGGAGAACTTGGAAGAGGTATACATTTTTTATGGCGATGTTTCATAAAAGGAGATTAAGGCGACAAAGTGGTCGAAATTAAATTCATAAATCCCACGCGAGAAATTTGAATCAATTTATTAAAGAGTATGCGTGTTCTGTGTGGATCTAGGGGGTCTTCCAATTGACATGCCTACTTATATTTAATCTGGTTTTTGTCATAGATGCAGGATATACAAATAGAGGTAGACCTATGATCTGGAGGTAGGTGGTGGAGTGGTTTGTCTGAACGCCCAACAAATTCAGCTTCCAACTGACGGAAAACTTTTCAGCCGGACTGATGTTTATTAATAGCAATCATTTGTCCCACCCGCGTTTTTCAAATTAAATTTATTCCGCTCGCCTATTTTAGCCCGCTTCCATGCGGACTCATTCGGCGGCTGACATAACGAAAATATTTGTAGCAATTATTCCCAAAATAACACGAAACAAAACTGAGCAGAAAAAAAAATAGAACGGTATGTTTTTCATTAAAATCCAATTAAAATCCATCCGCAGGTGTCTTCTACCGCATCCTTTTACACTACACAAGCCCAATAAATAGGGATACATTAAAAATTTAGTTAAACATGAATCGAGTCCGAAATGACAACGAAAAATCGATGGGATCAAAGCCATTAACCTACAGCGAACCTGAAAGGGTATACTAAGTTCCTACACCGACTGGCAGTTGGCAAAAAAATAAAAAAAGAACTAATAGCTCCGACAAATTGGATAAATATTTAAATTTTTCTTTGGAGTTCGACAACAGCATTCAAAAAGCTATCCATGGAAGTGAACTTGAGCGATTCATCACATTGTAAGCATACGTGTATTGTTAGTTGGCAATTTCCGGTGGCCACTTGTTCGGACTGCGGTTCGGGCTGGCTTTTCAATGGCTCTCGTTGGGATTTGTTTGGAGTGAGAACGGATTTTGAGGAGCGACAGCGACATACATATATCGGATATAAGTATACAAATGATGTGGTTTCTTGAGTAAAAATAAATAAATAAATATTTGGCACAAAGGTCCGTAGGGACCCTAGGCCTAGGTTCTCACAACCATACGTCTTATGTGTTAGTTTTTATTTTTGGGACGAATGGAAGGGATCTACAAATTTAAGCCGAGTCCAAACGGCCAATTGAGAAGTTCTTTCATGACAGTTATGCTCTCGGATGTTTGTCAGGCGTTCGCGAAAGGTGGCGCAGTGAATAAAATCTTAAGTTGGAATTTGGGCTTTTTCGGGATTCGAACCTGGAACCCCTCGCTAAGTAGTCTCACTAATCACTAAGCCACTGCGCGGTACAAATTTTACATTTTTTAAATGACACTAGGTGCAATCGATAAAATAATAAAAGAATTTGAAAACAGGGCGATTCGCCTCTGTTTCGCTTTGAGTTCCCTAGGAAAACTTTTCGTGGTGAAGCGCGATGAAAAAAAAATCGCTTGCGACTCTCTAAAACCCCCGCGGAAGAACGAAATGTCAACATCTTTAAGAAGAACATGCAAACTTTCTGACCAACAATAAGCAAAAATACGGCTGTCGATGAAACAATTTTGCTTGCCACTCGCAGGCACCCTTGCAGAAGAACTAAACGCGAACATTTCGCATTAGGGGGGGTCCGTACTATCGACTCGGTCAGTTTGAAGCGTATGGTATTTGAATGGAGTACTTGCCAACTGAATGGCTATCACTGCAGATCGCTATATCGTTTATCATTGTCGGGTTGTGACTCAGTCTCTTGCAAGCAGCCTTCTAAATCGGATTAGTCTCATAACTGGTTAAATCAGAACACATCGCAATGTATCCTATTTGCCCTAGCAAATGTTTATATAATTTAAACAAAACCGTTAAAGACCCATTTCCGAGAGTGCCTAATACATAAATCAAAACGCGGATCTGTAATAGCCCCATCAAAAATGTTAGCCCTCTTTATTGCTCCCACACACCCATCTCAAGTGTGTATCCACAACGGCATTTGCTTTGAATTATCCTGCTCATAGCGATTAAATGATGACGACATCCCATTCAAGCTCCTCCAGGAATCCAAAATATACCCATCGACGACTTCCTTATACTCAACACCATCCATCACGTAGATTTCCTCCTATTCCCATCACAACATGTCTCAATGTGTAATTCCTTTTCTATTACACTTTACAATGATTCAACTCCCTCCACTTTACTCCAAAGCCAAAGCACAAAAAAAAAAAAAAAAACAAAGAAGTGAAGAAATCCCACTTACCGAAAATTGCCAGGCCATCAATTACCATTTCGAGAAACGCCATTACACTTCCCTGATAGTACTTCTAACACAATTCCATTTCATCCTAATATATGGCAAACGGAAATAAAAGGATACTCCCCAACAACACACCCCCAGCTTTAGAACGTTGGCTAACGCTCATTAGACACCAAAGTAAATTGGAGCGCACAAACAAAAAAAAGTGTAAGCACAACGACACAGGCGGGCGAACAAAAAACCCAGAAGACTCCTCAGGATATACGGATAGGACGTTCTCAGGGCTGCCATAGTGTTTCGGTCATTTATTGCTTGGAAATTATGGGAAACATTTTCACTAAGCTCCGCAATGACTTCCAAATGCGAAGGAAATTACAGTAATGCCCACTAATTTACTTCTAATGATAGTATTTTTTTAGGGTGCCCGGTCCTAGGTAAGCCGGGGGTGGGATGCGTGTTCTAAAGCGGTTCAACCTAAAGGCCGTAATTATAGGCAAAACTGGGTTTTTTGTTTTTTTTTTTTTGTTCTCACTTTTCACTGCGCCACTGTAATTACTGAGAAAAATCAATTATACGCGCGCGACCATCGCTATAGGGACACCATCCGTTCAACCACCACCATCAACACCATTATCGTCAATTTCCTAATTAGCTTTTGGTCTGAAAGTCCCCCCGCACCGCCACACGGCTAAACGTGGGTAATTTATTAAAATAATTAAAATTTAATCGAACAGGAATGACGAAAAGAGGCCCCCCTTTGTTGCGGAATGAAGAAGTGCGTAATTGGGATTTATGATCCTTTTGCAGTGTTCAGACAGAAGGATATCAAAGCTTTTCGATTAAATTCATGATTTTTCGTTGTGCGAACCTCCCCGAACAAACAACCAAAGAGGAGACAGACAAAATCTTCTCGAAATCGCATTTAACTTGTTATCCTTTAAGGAACACACACACACACACACAAACAAACGCACACAATAACTCTGTTGTTATTCTCTTCTTTGTGAGCTTTTCACTTGTTTTCTTATTGACAGGAGCGCCCTAATATATCACCCTGCTTCAGGGGTGGGCGGGGTGGATGTCGAAGCGTGGCAGCAGAAGGCAAAGGATGTTTTCTCAGATAAATACTTCATCAAAGATGCTGCAAAATCCAGGCGGGGGGTGTAGAACTTTGTTCTTTTCGAATGAGAAAGGACTGACATGGGACCCAGAAAGGGATCCCCATTCGCTGTCATATAAATCAATGGAAATGCAGTAAATTCCCAGTCTCCGCCAGCTCGCACTCGCATGTGTATCTGTTCGCCTTTAAATGAGATCCTAGAGCCGGGGGCTATAGTCATAAATTCAACCTTTCTCTTGCTTCATCCCCTCTCGCTCCATAATATCCAATTTCTACAGTTATGTGTTAGTCCTCTTATGATCTCCGAGGAGGTAGCCTTCTACTTTTCTATGCCTCGAAGTCATCTCGGTTCCCGTTTGCCTTTCAATAGGTGATGGAGGGTGGGCACGAGTGGGTTGAAATGAAATATCCTTGATTGAGCTCATTGTGGACACACACAATCGAGTTTAAAGGAAATTTTCACCTCAAATCGATAGATACAGATACAATCGCCATACTCTGGCATGCCTGTTCTTTTGTGACATTGTTTGGCGTAATTTGAGATACTTATGTTACGTGTGGCGTTGAAGTGTCTACGGTTTGTGTTTGTTTTTATTTTCGTTATGTGGAGAAACACGATACGCATTGTATCTGCGTGGGAAGGCGGCATGGCACACGGCTATAAGGTATTTTTGGAACAAATTTGATTGTTAAGTACGTGTGCACACACGCACTTGCTTTCGGGGGATTATACTTGATTGGTTGTGGTTAATGTGGGAAGCGTATTGTTTTCGGTAAACAGATGGAGCATTAAGGTGCTTTTATGATGAGAGTTTAATCATATAGATACACATGAAGCAACTGAATATGATCCAGTCCTTGAAACAGGGGGAACATTAATTGCATTCTGAATAGCGATGTTACTTATCAATAAGTGGCGTATTTTTAAAGGTAAGACTTCTAGCTCTGTCAGTTATGCCATTGCCTTTACTAAACAGTTTATTTGTTAACGATTTTAGTTTAAGAACGGCGAGTACCTACTGAGCACACATTTTTCCCTATCATAGGATCTAAAAGGTAAAAAACCGATCTACCATCCTAGCTTGTGTGCCTTGCACTTCTGTGTATGGTATCTTAACAGAAGATTTGATGTTACAACGAAAAACGCCTGGTAGATCGACTATCATTGTACAATGTAAATTTACCAGAAGAACGTTTTGCCATATATACTGCGTTCGTTCTTTGGCCATTAATTTGGCTGTTAAGACTTATATTTCGGGACATATTTTTTGCCAATCATAACAGATATACAGACGCCGAGTCTGCCCAGTGTTGGCAAGTTATTTAAGAACAATATTTCCGGTTATGGGAAACTTAAAAACCGATCTTCCGGCAAAGCATGTTAAAGTTCTGCTTTTAATATCATAAAACTGTAAAATGTATGGTAGATCACTATACCGTTCAATGTTACACCGTCTGCCGACCCAGCAATTAGTTTGGCAGTATAATTTTCTATGCATTTAGGTGTAAAACTCCTACCGATCTGCCGCTTGTTTGTTGATTACTTATGGAAAACAGTTGTTTTGTAGAACTAAATATAGAAATATAATTGTTCGAGTTCATAGATCCATATTCCTCATCACCTACTGTAATACAGTTTTCGAACAACTGCCATTCAAAAAAAAAAACATAAAAAATAACATATACCGACTGAAACACGTCTTGTTTAAATAATATCTTTATTCAGACTGACTGACTTATTTCCTCCGAATACTTAACAAGCAGATCATACATAAAGAAAAAGTCGATAGTTTACATAAAACTGTGGTTCAATCGTTCGACATTACAACTGTCCATTGTATTGTCTATTCTTCATGTAAATATAAATGTATATAATTATAAAGAACATTGGCAAATAAGAGCACAGGGTGGTCAAGAGATATTTGAATGAATTGAAAGTTATAATATAATGAAAAGCACATTTAATATTAGAAATATCTTACACTACATCGATCAATTAGCTTACAAATCGATCTACCATCTTGCGAGGTATCATTAAGGTAGTGATCGCCGATAGTATGGTACAAAAATCCACCCAATTCCTAGAAATATGTGGCAGATCACCAAAAGTTTGACTTACCTATTTCAACTTGAAATTCGTCAAGTTTATCATCCAGCCGACTGTAAATGTACTAATTATTTTCTAATCAAAATTTTAAGGGAAGAAGTGAGCTGGTTAAATGGGAACGCAGCTGGTGGATCACTAATTTTAAAGTAAATCTATTGAACAGGAAACTGTTAGCTTTTGAATTTCGAAGTACATTTGTTCTGAAATTTAAATTGGCACAAGCAGTGTTGAAAAATGTTGAAAGTCATGAGAGTTCTGATTTCTGATGGGTCCAGTCCTTCTTTTGTTGATCTGCCAACGAGAACTCTACATCAGCCTGGATTACCTATATTTAATGTATTTTTGTAAAAAAAAACCCACAAACGTTCATACTGGGTCCAGAGCCATTGTAATACTTGACCAATTCGAGAAACGAAGCTTGTTATGAGGGCGCCTATATTTATCACGATTTATATATGCCATTTCGACCACCAACGCCTGACTATATGCATTTATTATCAGCCGATCAATACTCGTTCGTTTCATGTATAGTAGCACAGCAAACCTCGTTCTAAGAAGCCAAACGGTTTGGGGGAAATATTTGAATCACAGCGAAGATGCACAGGCCAAGCACAGACTTCTCGTCAGTCCGATCGACCAGCTTGAATGACATTTGTCAGGTCCTGTTCAGTACTTGCAAGAACCAACGAGTCTTGCCGGACCGACTGGTGTTTGGTAGATCATCTAGTCCTTTAGTCATAGCATAGTAATTTCACTAATTTGGGGCTATATGGTGGAAAAGTATGTTCAACACTGGCAAAAATACACCCATCCAATGTAAATATTTTTGATTATGATTTGCTCATCAAAAACATCTTTGACTTGAGGGATAGGAAAAATCGCTGCTGGCAGAAGTAGTCTCCACATGACTACAACTGACCATAAATTTAAGACCAAGAGAAACACCTATCACCCAAGCATTTCGGGCGCTTAGGTTCGCGCTTTCCGGAATAAAATTTAATAAAACAATACTTGTTGCAAGGAAATTTACTTTATTATCCCCCTAAAACCCAAATGTCCTGAACACATCGCCAATAGCCAATTGCCAACAGATACAAAACCTTGTAATTGATTTTAAAAAAATCACGACTCACGACCTCAAATCCATGCAGATGAATTAAACATCCTCTGGTTTACTCAAAGGGCAGAGTTTTCCGAATACGCCCTCTTCATTCCTAACTTTATAATGAAGACAATTGCAACACTCAAAGGGACCTTTCAGGCACTTCTATCATGCCCGTCCATTTCCCCTCATCTAATCAAACAAATTACCAACCTGTACATGACTTTTTCGTGTACCTACACGCTGCTTCATTGCCGGGACCCATCAAATTAAAACCCACTCCACGATGTGCACATGTGTCCAAAACACAAAATCCAATTCAAATATACATCGCATCGCGCACTTAATGTGTTGCTTCCATCGAAAACAGTAGTTCCCACTGCACTGGGCACTCCATTGCCATTCCCCAACAAGGCACGTCCTCTCATCGTCTCGCAAGGAAGTTGTTAATTTTTATATATCAATTCTAACAGGAAAAAATGACGACGGCTACAACGACGACGGACGGCCAGAAAAGTGGAAGCATGTGTAGTACGTACAGTACCCACTGGCAAAAGACTCGCAATGCTGCATTATAGTCACGTACGCGTAGGGAAAAATTAAATGACCACTTAATTTGTGCGCACCACCGCGCCGCTACGTGCTGTTACGTTGGCCCCGCCCTGCCCCCTGGAAAACCCTTCATACTGGGTCTTCTGTTTCTTTTTTTCTGTTTTTTGGGAAAATAACCACAGCTCTTGTAACTTCATGGAAATGATCTCCATTATGTCGACTGAAACCCTATACCGCATCTCTTCGGAATTCAAATCAAATTCACATTGACAACTGACAGTCGTGGCATCGGATTTCTTATCAACCTCAACTGTCATCAACAGTTCTTCAAAAACCAACAAACTCGATGTAACTCGAAGGCGGATTGATGGCCATCTCCAGTTTTAATTATTTCGAATTCCCTGAATTGCGAGGCTGGCCGGCCCAAGGATATGGAATTACATGATTCGCGCGACATGTATGTCATTTGATCCATTCCGCACGACGACGACATGTTCTGTGCAAAACCACACACAGCCGAAGGTATATACAACATTTTTAATTCATGAACTCGTTGCGAGAGTCTGTCGTAAATTGTGTGTCATGTCGGACGCATTATAAGGCCATTTGGGTTCATAAATCGTCATTGCTGTCCGACCGACCGGGGCGAGCGAGAGCGCATACATTTGTATATTGATGCTCGTAGCTTATCTCGGGCGGAATCGTGTACCCATTTGGCTTTTAATTTAAATTTTCATTTTCAGTTTGTTGACTCGTTGAGCGCATATAGCTAAAGACCCGCGCCGACAGATTGATGATGAGCTGCGCAGATAAAAGCCCAAAAAAGAATGAATGATTGGTCTCCAAATTTGGAAGCATAGTTGGCGTGGGGAATGGGCGCCACAATTACCTTCGACACCATTATGTCATTGGCACCTCTATAGGTGGTGGGAGTCCCGCTCCCGACATCGCCGTGTTCACCATAATTTTCGCTTTCAATGAAAATTCCTATGGGAAATTTATTAGATGCACTCGAAGAGTGTGTTTGTGGACAAGATTTTCAGTAAATTATGCCACGACCGGGCATGGTTTATGGCCTTATCCGCACGGCGGCAGCAGCAGCAGTCACAGCCTTTTAATTTATAAAGCGCGACGCTAAGCGACAGCTAACGTCGCTACAGTGTTTTTCGCACCTTTATGGAATTTATGCGACTGCACGCCGTGTTGTCGTTGTCACTGTCGTGTTTTTTATTTTTATTTTTCTTTCGTGAAGTGAAGTTTTTCCTTGTTGAGTTTTTCACTGACGCGACGACGACCGACGGTGGACCAGGAATCAGAGGTAGGAATTTCCATATTTAGGAGGTGACGATGGTAATTTGCATAAGCAAACCATGTGACATTTGGCTAGGAGACAAATATAAATATATTTTTTTTGGTAACATCGATACATTATTAAAAATAGTTAAGTCGAGGACATAAATCTCCGTGGCTTTGAGCAGCCAATTGGGTGTAGTACTGCGGATAACAATCGTTTGGAGTCGCACCCTTTGTTTTGTCGGCCTTATTTGGTGGTCAATGGGAGTGTAGTATGAAATGGCTGTAAAGTGACGGGAGCTGATGTAAATTGCGATCGAAAATTGACTGCGGGACAGTTTTACATCGATTTGGGGAAACTCTATAATAAGGTAGATCGGATGATAAAACGTGGACACGTTGGACAACTGTTTGGCTTTTCGCAAGAGGTTCTCGGTTGTGCTATTGAATGGATTATGTAATGTGGATCATATAGGCTGACCGAGCCATAGAGAGCGGATTTTTGGTCGCGTATTTTGGTAGCTTTTTGTTGTCAACTTCACTTTGAAACCTTTTTTTAACCGCAGATCAGTACAGCATACGGAAATAACATTCTCGTAGTCGTCACTTATAGCAATGGACACCTAACTTACTGCTGTTGTAATATAGATACTCCAGGATGAGGTCAGTGCCTCTGCAGCTAATGGGGACTTTGTCTGACTTCTTGAGTCTTGACTTGATCTCTGTAAACCAAGAAAAGCTCACAATTACACACATCTTTTCATCCAAGACCGTATAACTATCGCAAGACTTGAAATGATATCCTCGTGTGCCAGTACTGGCGTAAAAGCTACGGTGCTGTATAGAGAAGGACTGAGATGAGAGCCTTGAAAGGCGATATATTCAATTGCCTTCGTTGGCAAATTTAACGGCAGAATAGGTCACCTGCTTTTCACTGCAACTGTCTACTTTCTTACAATCTGCGCGGACGCGCGTAGACTTGGTGTGACTTTGGCAAAAGCTGTAGAGATGGGGAGAATGAGTCCGTCAGCCACCTTCCCTGCAGTTGCCCTAACCTATCCAGCTTGAGGGGGTCTTCTAAGGAAACCACTTCCTCAATGTTCTGTAGAGACAAACCGTCTAAAGGCTTTATACACACAGCCTCAGAAGATAACTTCGATTACTCCGTACATTGCTTCAAAGCTACAGAGTCTGTTACCAGTTGTGGCGAAAACTACTGGACAGATTTTAAAGAAATTTTTTTTAAAACGCTTCTAAGGATTCGAGAAAAAATCGTAAGCCTATTTCGTTCATTGCTAAGCCTACATTTTTGCAGCGTTCTTAACCAAAATTTATTCCTCTTTATAGGTTTATACGTTTTAACTTGTCATTGCTTCAACACTTCTCTAACAATACAACAATATATAAACAATGGGATAATTAAGTTAGAGAACACTTCACTAAGCATTTTAAAAGTTGTCAATCAGCTTTGCCCAAGCTGAGCAAAAGACTCAAATCAGACGCGATCAATTTAAGATATAATTTAAAGGTAAATAAAAACAATTTCTGTTGTGGGCACTGCTAGTGTGTAAATAAATTGATGGCACAAAAGGTTCATTATGAACCTCAGGTGTACAGCTTCTTATTGGACCAGTAGTGTGTCAAACTAGGTTCCAATTACTTAAATTTGCATAGGATCGTCGTCGCATAGTTACCTTTCGAGATGCAGCATAAGTACTTGTGGCAAAAGTTCATCTTCCAATTTAGTTCAGAAAATCATAATGAAGGTACTGCGAAGAAAGCCTACAAATGTCTGTAAGACTTCGAAAACGATTTATATACCTATCGCCCTGACAATTATCCTTACACACCAAGTGCTCCATTTATGTAACGTCCATCGCAGGTACAGTTCCGAATTCTGTCGACGACTCAGCTGGACTCAGCAAGCATTCATTTTGAAGCTGTTATAGCAACGTGCATATCTCCACAGCAAACATATCCTTAAACTTTGTTCTCCTTGCACCCCACCCACTATCATGACCTCCAACTCAATGATTTATGTACCAATTTCCGGTTTTCCACATTGCATTCATTAAAAACAACATTTGACATCTCATTTGCTCTTGGCATCGTCAAATGTCCCCCTCTCTCTAAGCAAATACTATTAATACATATCACTATCCTGTGTATTTACCTTGGTCTTCGTTCTTAAAACGAAATGCAATGCAATCTATCCTTGGACTTGTACACTCATTTTATTGATCGTCCAGATATGGGGTCGCTCCCACACACATCTGCTGGTGCATTGCAAAACTAATTGCTCCCTGCAGCTGGGAAAAATCGACGCCAGGACCACTGGAAAACTATTTTTCATTAATCTTCTTTGGCATGGCATGTTGTTTACCCCCAAATCGAACAACAAACCCAAAAAGGTCACCTTGAGTCACAAATTGCAAAGCTATACATGTCGTACTCGTATGCGCAACCATCGGGATTTAATTTTGTTGTCCTTAAAAAAAGAACATACAGGAACCCAGTTCAATGACATGCATGCAGGAGGAGTGCACACAAAAAAAAACACGTCACACTCGTTCCAACTAAAGCCTAGCGAAAAGTTTGAGGTTTTGTTTGCAGAAAAAAAAATTGACCGAAGTTGGTGCGAGTGGACTTTTGTGTGTTTCAGAGTGAGAGCAAAAAATTTACCGAATGCAATCCATTTTGCAAATAAAATTGAAGACATTAAATCCCATTAAATCAATGTGTCCTGTGGTGGCTGCTCGCACTCCAGAGAGAGAGGGACGAGTTTATTAATTTTTCCTGAATTGAATTTTTATCTTTTGTTGGCGTTATTATGCGGATTTATAAATGTTTTATCCCCGAAGCCTGCCTTTTGCTATTTTTATTATCCTGACAGAAAAGTTGAGCAGCACAACAGGAACAACAGAGGTGTTCACTGTTCAGTGTTCACATTCACATTACATATTAATGAGGAAGACAATGCGACCGCACTTGAGTCGGGCCCGCATACATCTATACAAATGCATATATTTATATGTGATAAAGTCCTGTGTTAAATTGAATTAGTTGTCAGGGAATGTAAATACTCGCAAAGAGAGGATACTTTATGATTTTTTATTGGTTTCACTTGTTTGCTTGTTTTTTTTTTGTCCTTTGGCTTGCTACAAGGATAATGGATTGTATAGCGCTCGGAGTTGTTTCATTATGGATCCTCATCATGGTGGACTCTCTGCTGGCTCACCAGGAATGTAATAAATTTGTATGCGAGTGCCATAAAAAAAGGTGCAATTCCGGTGGAATGGCAGTGGACTCCAACAAAAATGGTAAAAATTTTAATCCCAGCTACAATGGTCATTAAAAAGTTTTTTTTATTATTATTATTTTTTTTTTTTTCGTTCTTTCTGTTTCCCGGACGGACAGTGATGATACACCGAATACACTGTGTTGGTGTACTTGAGAGTTACTGATGCTGTTGTTCACCAGGAGCCGGGACATCAGGCTGTTTTATTTTATTTTTGCGGCAAAAGTTTTTGTTAAATATTTACAAAAAACCGCATGTGAAGGACGCTGTGTTGTTTGTGCTATGAAATTTGAATATAAATTGGTATCAATAGCGTGTTTTGCTAGCAGAGTCAGTTTGTTAGGTTGGTTGGGTTTTTGTTACTCGTGGTGAGTGAAATTAAGGTTTACATTTTTTTTTTGTTGTGCAACAAACATGGTTCACACCGGATCAGGGTAATTGGAATTTTTGGTTAGTTTTATACAAAAAAAATATTATATCAACCAAAGACTGACAGTAATTAGAATGACACTGCCATGGGTAGACTAAGTGGACAGCATCGGTAGGTAGCTAATACAAATACAAAAGCGCACTGTCAGGTTTTCGGTCAATGCGTTGATGGAAGTATCACAGAGACAGACTGTTGGCGATCGCCGTCTGTTGTCTGCTTTTTTTTTTAAGCGAAAAGACTATAAATATAAGGATTTTACGAAGTCAAATTTGCTCGGAAGCTTATTTTATTCATCTAATCCAGGCATATCAAAGATATACGGTCCGCGGGCCATGACCGGCCTTCGAGACAATTACCTGCGGTACGCGGCATCAATTGAATAGTCTTCTTATTTCGTTTGCAACTGTCACAGCAATTGTTGCATTGCACGTACCTACTGTAGTTTCTATGCCAAGTTTCTAGATCATCAAAACAATATTTCAACTTCTTACGTGTCTACGTAAAAAAATATATATAACCATTTTTTTTTAAATAAAATATTAAATTATATTTTATATTGCCCGCTGTGATGCTTAAGACAAAAATTGACACTTTTACGAGTTTGAGTTTATGTGATCTATTCCAACCAGCAAATACCCTAAACTGTGACTGTATGAAGAGGGTTTTTGGAGAGCAGTCGGGCCTTTCTTCTCTAAAAATGGCGATTACTTGCATTGCCTTGCTTTAAAAATACATTTTCCATTTTGAGTTTGATAGTGGTATTTTCATCCATTTCGAAGATATATGATTCGGCCCGTTGGCTGTCTGTCGTGTCCCTTCGTCCCTTCACTCGATTTTTCAGTATAAAAAGCAGCCACAGAAAAATAAATCAAGGGGGTACGAAAAAAATTAAGTTTTCTGAATTGGGGGTGTCTGCTTGGTAGAGTTTTTGTTTTAAATAGATCGTGTCAAAAAATACTGCAGCAGTTGGTACATCTTACATCATTCAATTGGACTCATTTCGAGTCTGAGTGCACCAGGATTTTTTGGCACACTTAGTTCAATAAAAGCAGAGGAACGAACATTTTTTCCCCGATACTTTAAATTAAATCCCAAAAATAAATAAATAAAATAAATAAACAAGAAATCAGTAGATGAACGACGATTCACTTGTTTGTTTCAGTCGGTGTCCCTTTGGTTATGGACGTCTCTTTTTAAAGCCTCTTATTGGACTCAGCAGGCTCGAAACTTAGCGACAATTTTTCTCTGGGTACTATAGCCACTGCTTTAGAAAATTTTTACCGGCTATACTCTGATAGATCTCGTTTGATAAGGACGTTCCAAATATGTAATACCTGTACAGAGGTAATAGTCGCTCAAGACTGAACTAGAATTTCGCTAGTTACTTATTGCGAGCTATATGAGATGTGTGGAGTGCTTACTTGCTAAACATAATGTAACATAATGATACTTATATACTTATACTTATATCTAATAGTAATTACCACTTTCTTATACTAGGCTAGCTTACATAGGTATACCTAAAACAACAGTGTATTTGGGCAGTTATACATGAACTTTATAGAACTCGGTTTTGTTTTGTCTTAGTAACAGCTGCGAGCACTACAAGATGGTCAAAGGTTGGTGGCTTTGCTGCGAGTAACTTAGAAACGTCGCGTAGCTTAAGAAACAAAGCTTACAATGTGACTAGTGTTGACACGTCGGGTTTTGACTCTGAAATATGAGGACTACATGTTTTTTTTCTGGACAGCTTGTCGTAGTTGGAGAAGAGGGCCAGTGTCTGAAAAGATGAACTTACACCTACCAGTACCAAATTGACGTCAATTCTCATTTTAATTTAATATTTCGATGCAGAAATGGAGCAAAATGTGGCTCAAACAAGTTTCGAAATTTGTTGTGATAAGTCGAAGATTTTTCAAAGATTTTTCAATATTTTCGCCAAAACTTCGTGTCTTTCGTACCCAGAGTATTGTTTCGACCTAAGTCGTTTGAAGCATTAAAGATCGTCAATTGTGAAAATTATGTTACACAAAGTCTCTATATTAAAACAGAGTCTTATATTTGTTTATCAATTCTGACTGTTAATAACTCCAATAAGTGAACTCACAGCAATTGTCGCATTGCACCTAGTGTAGTTTTTATGCCACGTTTCTAGATCAGCAAAATTATATTTCAGCTTCTTACGTGTCTACTTAAAAAAATATATTGAGTGCTGAAAAACCTCGGGGATCACTTTGACGATCATTTTTAGCCACAAAGTTTTAAAGCCTTTCGGAGGCTTAACAGATTTCATTTGCATCGGTTAGTTGTACAAATTGTTACTCAACAAAGGGATCAGCAAACAGTCACATTTGAAGTTTAACTCTATGTCCGGAGAACATGACTTGCGGATAGCCTACCATCGTAGGTATTGTTAGTTTGAGCAACGGCTTGAAGGAGTAAAAAGTGTTCCACATTTTGTGAGAGGAGTTTAAACTTAATAACCGGGATAAATAGCAGAAGCATCTAAGGGGTCATTCATTTTTCGGTTTCGAAAGTAGAGCTAAATAAAACACACACAGCGATAAATTTTTGATGAAAATTTAATTTCAATATAAAGTTTGAACTTTGCCATTAAGTGTGAAATACAATATCATTCAAATGGCCGACTCGGGAAGAGTCGCAGCATGTGATTCTTTTGAGGTTAATTTTAACCACTTTTTCGCACATTTCGGGCGGTATCTCGCCATACCTGGAGTAATGTTGGTGTTCAATGCGTCTAGAGTTCGGGGATTATTCGCTTAAACACGGTCTTTTGCGTAGACCCACAGAAAAAAATCTAACGGTGTCAAATCTCATGATCTTGGTGGCCCATTGACGTCGCCAAAACGTGGAATTACGCGACCAGGAAACTTCTCACGCAATAAAGCCATACTTGGTCGTGTTTTGTGGCTTGTTGCCCCGTCTTGTAATAAGTTTGTAGCAAGTTTTAATAGTTTTAAAGCGTTGTTCGTTTGTTAAGTGATCCATTATCGTAAATGGCAAACATTCAACTAATATTATGACACTTGACAGCTGAGTTTGGTGTCAAATGCCAGCGCTACCAACTTGAAACCACGAAATGAATGACCCTCGGCCATAGCTTCTTCCGATTTTAGTGATTTTAAGTTCTTTTAAACTTGTCAGTGAAACTTTTTGCTATGCGCTGACCTTGATTTCAATTGACTTCAATTATTATAGCTGGGCAGTTTTTAACCCCGTTGGTACCTATCTCTATCTGAGGAGGCAACAGTTTGCTGAAATGTGGAAAACAAGAACTCGTCCATGGTTCAATATTTACTTTACTGCTACTTTTGTCGATGGGAACCTACCTACAAAAACTACGTCTATCAAAGGACTTCAAATGGAGGAACATTCAGAATTTGTTTAGTCGCAATCGGCCAACTTATTCTGATTTACCCCAACTTAACAGTTTTAGATGTTTGCGTATGGAGTGGAAGTAATCTTGTTGTTTTCGTTCGTGTGTTGCATTATTCGCGTCGACATTCAAAGTGCGAAGGAGGGAAATGATAGAAAAAATGGCGATCAGTGCATATTTCAGTGGAAGATATGAAATGTACGTGATGTTGAAATAAATTTGCTAAACACGATGATGCTGTTTCTCGTTTTTAAAATGTTGCTAAGCCCTGGCATGCAGACTAAGTCCTTTATTTACCTACGGCGACGTAATTCCTACAGATTCGCATGAGTAGTTCTTTAAAGGCCACCGTCCTTACCTAGATTTCGAATTGGAAATATTGGGCTTCAAAGTTTGTTGAGGCCGCACATTGAGTGCCCTACACATTGAGTGCCCTACCACGACAAGGCGTAACCGTTCTGACATAATGAGCCCTCAGTTTGTATACGGAAAATGTTAATTCGAGCGCTAATTTTTGAAAGTCTCAAAGTGCATTACAGAAATAAAATACCTCTACCCGACATTGACTTACTTTATTGGTCAAGTCACCTTTTTCATTGCCAAAATACAACTTCACTGCCTAGTGGTATAACGCAGCTAAGTACCCACAATAGCTGCCCAATCTTAATCGATACCGATAGGTTAATATCTGCCACCATCCCATCTGCTTCCATAAACAAGAATTCCATGTCAAAAGCCATAACACCCAAGCAAAAGTTAATAACCGCCTTTTAGTGGGCCATAATGTCTAACTTTATGTCCATATCTGTACCTTTTTTACCTTCGTCAACCTTCATTCCTATTTATGGTCCTGTCAAAACTGAAGGTCATTCATATTTAGCATTCGCCGCACCGCCCTCCCGGCCGGAAATGGAACTGAAATATATCATCGACAATGACATTTATATCCCCCTTTTGACTGATTATCAATCATCGTAGCCACACGCACACACACCACTCACTTGGGGGGGGGTCTCGAAACCGCAGTTAAAACTATCGACCCACAGAGTGCCCCCCTGAAACGAACGAAAAACTTCCCATAAAAGCGACAGTGCCATAAATTTTCCCCAGAAAAGACAATAAAAATGTTTTTCTTCGGAGTTTTTTTTTATTGCTCACGCAATTTGCGTATAAAACGTTTAACGTTTAACGTTTAAATGTTGGTAATTGACAAACTTCTCTGTCTACACTTTTGGTTAAGTGAAACTTTGAACGAATGAATTTATTTCGTTACGAGGCGGGGGCCCAACTTTGAACTTTGTTTGGCTTTGCAAACAGAGAGGAAGCGGCAGTGAATACAAAAAAAAAAAATTAAAGACAACGCACATTCACGGATCAGGCAGCACCTAATGAAATGGCAAATGCTAAATGTCAGGCTTGAAATTTATGTTCAATCTTTCGATGGCAGACACAGACATTGTCTTTGGAGGGAAATTGAATTTCATTGTTTTTTCTTTTGAGAGAGATAGATACTCCTATCCTATCCCCGCGTAATTTGCATAAATCACGGGCAACGGTACAGGTAAGGTATATCGACTGTAAAAAGCCTTCATTCATCATTCACCAATCGCTGCAGATAAGTCACGATAACTATGGCAAAACAATTTCAAAAGCGCGCATCTGATAAACACGAAGTCGCTGTAGGTACCTACGTGAGTCTTGTTTGCGCAAAGGGGGTGGAGCAACAACTTTTGACGGAAAAATCGTCCCAAATCACGCAACCTTCACGCCCGACCGGCATGCAAATCGTCCCTGAATTGTCCACCAAATTGTTGTTTGGCTAATTTCCACATAATGAATTGTTGAAGTTAAAACGCTCGTTACCATCACCACCGGTCGACCGGAGAAAAAGTGTCGAAAATTGTCGACCAATTTGTCACCGCCAAATTGTTGTATACACATTCAGGAGAGTCCATTAGGAAGGCTGGGCCATGCAGTGCCTTAGGTCAGTGTGACCATTATTGGTGTCATTATTTGCGACGACGACAGCACAGCAGAGCTGGCTCCTTCTAGACATTATCGATCGAATCCATCTCCTCCGCAGCGATGACCTCTCAATTTGCGGTAGTAATCGGTAGAACGCCCCCCTTAACCGGGCTGGTGCAATTAATCACAGATGACAACACGGACGGATAGAGGAATGCCTGCGATTTTATTAATATTGGGATTACGACGCCCCTTTGGGGGTATCGATCCGTGTGGTGGGAATATACCCTCGTCCTAATTGCGGATGTGAGTGTGTTCAATGTCGGACATCCCCCGACGGTGCATCCGCACCCACGGAACCGATAGACAGAACCTTCATTAACAGCGTTTCCTGTAAGACTCGATCCAATTACCAAATGAATGACCAAAGGAGTGCGCAAAAAATTGCGGGTGAGACAACCAACAGCAGCAGCAGCAGCAGCAGAAACTCCATCAGACCGAGAGACAGAAAAACGAAGCAGATTCTCATTATTGTCGGGTCTTGATTAATTGCTTTTGAATGGCACAGCAGCGGGGGGTTCGTATGGTTGGCGAAAATACACAGCAACTCTCGGAAGGTAAACATCATTTCGACAGTAACAAGATGTTACATGCCATTCATCAATTCAGCAGCGGAAGTTGTGTATCTTTTCTGTTGGTTTGGGTTAGATACGCTGTTGTTCGACGGGGGGATATATTTTTGTATTTTTTTTATTAACCATTTTCAGGCGGGAAGCTCTCAACAAGCGAACAGGAGGAAACGGATATTAAGTGGGCACTTTGAGATATTTCAATTGTGCCAACGGACAAATTTTTGACCCATCCCTTGGGGTGGCTTTGTTGCGATTCAAAATATTAAATGGTAATGGAAATGATGATTTGGTGGTATTTAATTTAAATATGAGGGGGGGGGGAACTGGCTTAATGTCTTTCTAGCTGTCCAGTGGGTTGCTGTTAGGGGTGTGGGTCTTTGGTGATTTGTTGAGGAATATCTAAATCACAACCCAAGTGAACTAGACGCGATGAGAGTTAATTCGTCAGTTGGAATGATGACTGTCCTGTGCTTACATCTTTAAATCAAAACAATGCAAATACTGGCTGCTGAAGTTGACAGGGAAAAATGTGTCTGGGAAAATACCTATGGCGATGGTCTATTGCACATGCACTTCGCAAAAGCGAACAGCAGTTTCCCGCCAAAACGCTAGCCGGTGTCATGTCAAAAAAATGCCTTAATACTGAGCGTAAAAAGCCGAAAAGGTCCACTTTTCGTTTGTGAGTCATAGTTTCACCTTAAATTGTTCGACTTCTTAACAAATAAGTAGCTTGCGCAACAGGGCTGCATATTCCAGGTTTGTTTTGAACTCTATCTACAAGCTTCTCAAAACCATTTGTTTGTGTGGTTTTTATTTATGAGGGACGACTGGATATTCTCCTTCTAATTTACAAAGTGGGACCTTACCAATGGCCAATGGACCTATCTTCCACCTATCTTTGCGAATGTTTGCAACAAGTGTAAGCTTGTCTCTCTGGAACATGAATTGGGACTTCGTATAGACACATTTGTTTTTATATTGGCATCTTACTTGACTATTTTCAACTTGTTCCACTGATCCGGTCGATCTTAGGCTGCAGCATCTGTGACAGCTGATAAACGTATTAATGTTATCTTGTCTGTAGCTTCAAGCTTCAAAATACCTCCAAGGCTTAGGGAGTGTCTAACTTGCGCGGTTGCTAAACTTTTCAAGAAAAATCAGAAAGTAGTCCCATCAGCCTCTTCGGGGAATGAAAATGGCATAAGAAATTTGCCAGCGCACGAAGCGAAGGTCTCGGGCCAGATTCTGTACGTGCGCTCGATTGAAGATCTAAGTTACAGAAATAAATCGTTCGTGCACAGGAAAACGTTTGAACGTTTCGCCTCACAGAATGCCGACCTTGATCTTCTCCTTATATATCTCACTCGGTGTCAAATATTTTAGAAATCGTCCACGGAAAGACCTGCAAACGTTCATTGCCTCCGCAACCTAAAACTTGATCTTCCAAAAGGTTTGGGGCTTGTTTGTCTACAAATCGTTTTCCAACGTAGGTACTAAGAAGTGACGCGCATTGGATATTTGCGTTGTAGGGCGCTCATGTATCGTCTGTGCTCCAGCGGCTGTAAAATCGATGTCAAACTCGTGTGCTGTCAAATATAGCTTAAGTCAATTTTTGCGGTCGAACTTTTTATCGTGGACCAATAATTGAGCTTCAGTCTACCTTTCTCTTTATAGATACGAAGAAGCTAAACTTCGGGCTGCTGCTCGAAAAACGTAGGTTTTCTTCGACGGCGCCGACGTTTCATGTTCCCCAACTAACTAGGGCCGTTTGCTCATACGACTCTTAAAGATTTAAGCTCTACTTAAATACTTATAGGCTACTTTTTTTAGGGCATAAACTGTCACATAAGAGTTTATGTGGCACACAATTCGCTATGAGTCATATCAGCAAACGTCCGTAAAAGAAGTATTTTTCAACTATATAAGGGCCCGATGTTGTGAGGTGAAAATTAAGAAGTATTCCTCCATTAGGTCTGTTATTGGAAAACAACTCTTAAACAGAACTTGGAACTGGTCTGTGGTGCTGTATAAGTCCTAATTCACGCTTGTAGGTAATTTAAGACTCTTTTCTAGCATCAATTAGAACTCGTCTGGAACGAAAAGGTATCCCTGTCCTTGGTGCAGCCCCCCTATTCTGTCCTATTCAAAGACAGAAAGACACTTGATAAGTTTTTCTGAGTTTAGATGCACATTTCGAAGCGCTGTGAACGCCTCTTCTTAATACATTTAGTCATTTGCCGCTCACGATTTGCAAACTATTGTTTGAATTTGAGGACGTACCTCGGGTGCAATTGGTAAGTTAAGATAATCGGGCTCAATCTATTCGATGATGTTAAAGCTCAGAAACTACTGACTATAGTCTACTGTTCCAAAATAAAAATCAATTAAATAGCCTGTTCCGTGCAAAGGGAGTAATCTTTGGTCAGACTGAGCTCGTTAAGTTCATCACTTATTTGTTAGTTTTACGAGCCTGTTTCATTGCAGGAAGCATCTTCAATGACTTTGATTGCCTCATACCTTGTAGCCCCTGAAAGGCGATACAATTTGTTATTTTCTTGCTGCTGCGTAGTCACTAACCGACCTACGCTTAGTATCCCACTTGATCCTTTTTGGCGACCAATCCAACATTCAATGGAGATAGAGCTATTTATATTTTCTGTGAAATAAATATGATAACGCACTGAATCGTATCTTCCTGTACCAATTTACCCATATAGAAACCGATTTAGTGTAGATACCTTCGCCCAAGAGCTGACCCCATCCAGATCCACCTTTTCGATTTTAGAGGATTACATACTCGACACCAATGAACTCCAACTCTTTGAACGTCAGAACTAAACTCTCATTTCCTCAATTTTTTGACGATGAGTGCAATCTAGAAGTCTATATGCAAGTTGTTCAAGCAGCTGCGTGGTTACGATCACGATTGCCTAAGTATCAGTGGCGGATTTGCCGTAAGGCCCAGTAGTCCCGGGCCTAGGGCGGCCAGATATTAAGGGCGACAAATCGTGCCAAAAAAAAAGTCACTGATGATATCAAGATTAACAAGAAATAGCTCAAACGCAAAGTATTTTAATATTTTATAGGCTCGCGTACCGTGCCGTATGGATATAATCTTCCTAAATCACTATTTTTCCGTATCAAAGCAGAAATAATTTCGTACATGGTACATATAGTACGTATTTCGTACGTTTTGTTTAATATAATTGACCTATTGTTATTACGCGTGTGTCAGTCAAGCTCGTGCGGTGCGTCGCGCCGCTGTGACCCCGTGCCCCGCCGCTGCCTACCCATACCCACGTCTTGCTCGCTTGCCCGCTCGCAATATCGTATTTTTACGATTATAGGGCTCAAAACTTATTCCACGATTGTTGAGCTAAAAAAAGCATTAAATTCCAATATTTTTCAAATTTATCGAAAACAAAAATTCATTTGCAGTTTTCCAAATAAATTCTAAAAATGTGAAGGTGAAGTAAAACCCGCTCATCTGTAGTTCTGCTTAATGCGTATGCACACTGCTTTTTTAGTAAATGTACGTGTACAGTTCTGTTAATGGTTATGTTAAAGCGTAGTACGCTGCTCGAGCTAAACTAAATTTTATCTGGTCACCAACTTAGGTCCTAGCTAAATTTTAACATAGAGTACGCCGAGTGGATAACTGTCACAGAAAACAGATGTTATTTGAAAAAAACTTCATGTAATAATTAAAAAAGCTCATCCTTGCATACTTTTCCGCGACAGAACAACAAATACGCAACGATCTGTCACAATTAAGCCTGAGAAAATGTGCCGACCCATTAAATGGGCACGCTAAATTTTGAAATGTGTCTGTCAATACATTCTGAATAAAAAGTTTGATTATTCAGCTCGAGCAGCATACCAATCAGTTAAATGGGATCGCTTAAATTTAGCTCAGCTAAATTTTGTATAGAATTTTGTATGGGAGCGAAAATTTAGCTCGAGCGTACTAAGCTCATCCAAAATGACGGAGCAGAAGTAAAACGATCTTGCTTTGCTTAACATAGAAGCTGATTTTTTAAGCAAATTGGATTACGAAGACTTAATTAATGATTGTGCTGCGCTTTAGTGCAGACGACTATTGTATCACATTGTAAAACATTTATTTTATTAAAAACAAAACCTAAAACCGTTTTAAATGTTTTATTTAAATGTCCAATTATCCCTGAAACCTCGGAAAATATTATAAACTAACCTTACAAGCTAGCTTTTAGTTAAACAATTTTCTGAATCAATTAAAAGTGGGAATAAAGTAAATTCAGGTGCTGAGAAAGGGGCGGCACATGTCCTGGGGCCTAGAGCGGCTAGGACTGCAAATCCGCCACAGCTAAGTACAAGTCCACTCACTGTGATTCGACAACTCAATATAAACACAAATCAGTTTGTCAACTGTCAAAATAGTTGTAGCTGGAAAAAGTACAGGAAGAAAACAACCCTTAAAAAATAAACTTTACACAGACGTCAGTTAGTAAGGTTGGCACTTCACTTAAACCGGTTCACAGCTACACATCTGCATTCTGGGCTGCCGCCTCAGCTCGATTGCGATTGACTTATATAAAGGCTTAAGGTAAACTCGTACAACTCTAGTCTGCATGGACAATCATGCTCATCGGGAATTTGCTAAAAAATGTGTGTTTCGCGTTTGAAAAACTTAAAAAATAAAAGATTAATTATATATTTCTTACCAATTGCTTTTAATTGTTTTTATTAATAATGACAGAAAATTTGTAATCCATTTCGATTTCTCTTCTCTTTGCAGTGTTGGGATGAATGCGCGCTCCGTACTCTGCCCAAGATCAACAAATCGATTCGAGAGACATGGGCTCTGCGCACGGTTTCGATGCTGCAGCAAGACTCTCTGGTCCTGGTCGATGTGGCCTGGGCACCGCTCAGCACACCCAATCAGTGTCTGGTAACATGGGAAGTCTCCGGCGGTGGATTGATGGGCAACCTTCTCACCGAGTCATTCAACGTACAACTATCCCTCTGGCCCGACACAAAGTATCGAGTGCAAGTAACCTGCAAGAATAAGGTGAGTTTTCCCACATCTTATATACAGATATTTAGTAATTGACATTGTTTAGACAGCCCAGTTAACTGTTTGTGCTGTGTTTGAAAGCAACTCTCTCGGGCGGTTAATTGAACTCCACTTTAACAACAAGCTGCCCGCGAACAATGAGATACTCCAATTCGCAGTAGTGCTTGATGATGATTGCCAGAGCGGGTCGGTCGTAGGGCCGACGTGCGACGCGCCAAATGGGAGCTCTTTTGTTTGTTTTTCGGGCTCGTTGTGAATTAATATTTTATTACTGGAGAGAGGGAGAGAGCAAGGCACCCAACCAGTTCATGATGATAATAGTAATGCGGTGGTTTGGAAGTGTATTAACCCTAAACAATGGTGGAACAAGAAAACCACACAAAAAAAATATAAAAAATATGTTTGTAACCAAAGCCGTCATTGTTGCAGACTCGTAGCATCAACAATATACGTGTATGTACACGAGAGGCCATTGTGGTTAATGAATTGTCGATCGAAGCCCATGCCCGAGCCGATCATCAATTAAGGCGAGTTGAGTTCAATATCTCGTACTTGAGGCAATCTGTTTCGGTGGAGATGAACGGGGAGCCCCTTTGATGCGACGACTCCATAGACTCCTCAACGAGCAGTCTCAATGCAGTGATTGATCTGTTTTTCTAAGAGCTTACGCAGATATGCGGGTCCGGTGGACATCCACAAGAGCACAACGGCTCTAATTGTTTGCGAGTTAAAAAAGCATATCGGTTGACTTGTTTCGATGAATTCGAGTGCTGGAATAATTCCTCGGGTGACTTGCGTATGTCCGAAGAGCACAAGTGCGGACAGGAGAGGGCTTAAGCGCCTCAGTAATGGAAATAGAATCAGTCGCGTCATTGTTTATTCTGGGTATGATTGAGACGAGGTTCGTGATTTATTTGGGTCAGGTTGGATAAAGGTGGACAGCTTGTTGACCAAATTTCTATAAAGAGGATTGCATAAGAGGAAGAGGTGAAAATGATCTTATTAGGTGGTGTTGTTTTGTTGTTTTAGTCAGTTCTGGGTGGGGTAGAGTGGTTCAACGAAAGTTGGTACAAAAGTAGGTTAAATTTGCCTTTGGAACTGAGAGAAATACAAAAGAAAAGTATGTGGGATGTTGCGAACAAACCTTTCCTCAGCATCAATATTGTGTAAGCAAAAGACTGTCAGTAGTGATTGTGTTTGTAGCCTTACTGGCTACTCAAAACGGTGTGCTTTGGACTGCATGTCACACAATTAGATATCATCAAATCTAGGTGGAGATTTGGTAACAAATCTTGAAGTAGCCTTAAGACACCACTTCTTAAGAACCAATAAGTTACGCCTAATCAACTGTCACACAATAAATCACAAGCCCGTGTATCCCAGTCGCACAAACCGAGATTTCCACACTTATATCGCTCTACCACCACTGCGCTAGGTATCATTGTTAAGCCTGTACTATTATTAAACACAGATATGGTTATTATTAAATTATTTATAAAATTAATCCTGACAAAAACTTTACCAAAAACCGACCCTTCTTCTAATTGCAGGATACGGGTGCCATGAGTCGCTCCCTGCCACTCACAATCGACACCTCGGAGGCAACCATCAGCCACGATCGCAATCAACAGCCATCGCCACGGACTACCGCCTTGCCAACCTCAACAGTCGTTCAACTGTCAAACTCAGTACAAGAAACAGTTCCTTCAACAAACACCAACAGCGGTGGAGTGCCCTTCGATGATCAGTCCAGCGAGTCCATCAATCAGCACACAAACTTCATCTTCAACTGGCACCAGAAGAACAGCGACATTTCCAAAATCGAGTCCCTCGCCAAGCCCGATCTCAACATCCTTCGAATCACCTCACTCTCGGAAATGCAGAACCCCCTTCTGTTCGACATGATCGCCGGTTCGGTCATCCTTATTGTCATCTTGCTCCTGTACGTGTGCATCCTACGCAACCAAAGGCGGCCAAGTGACAAAACCGCCCTCATCGAGAATGATTCGCATTCCTATCTCGGCGTATCGATTCCAGTCGCCTCGGCACTCAAAAGCAACTCATCGGGTGCGTCAACAACAGTAAAAACTTCCTCGATAGCACCACCCGAACTGTGTAAGAATCCGGCGATTTGTTCGAGAAACGCCCTGAAAGTGTAAGCGCCCTCCTCAGTGGCCTTGCCATCCCCCCCTCAACTACACAAAGTAACTACTACTACAAGAACTAAATATGAAAAAAAACATGCATACAAACAAAAGAATACAATAAACACAAACAAAACCTAAATTGCTACTACGAACGAAAAACCGATAGAGTTAGTGCGGCGCAGGTCAGAATCATAAACCTTGAGTGATGCTTAGATTTATAAAAAACAAAAACAACACAAAAACTATAAAAACAAAACTGCAATGTGAATGCGTGAGATATGTGCAGAGTTTTATTTTTTAATTTTTCGACTGCGTGAGAGCGTGAATGATATATGTGGACGTGAAATTGAGTGAATGGGTGTTTTGTTTGTTTTTCTGAATTGTTTTGTCTCCTGAGAATGATTGCGCATACTGATTCCTTATTTTGTTCCATCTGTAGATAGCCTGATGATATAAATCGCAAAATTCATAAATTTGCTTCCAGCTAAAAAGAGATACAAAAAAAAATAAACAACTAGAGCGGACAGTAGAGATAGATATCGCGAGACTTGTGGGAGTAGATGACCTCTATTCCTGATCAATATCTCAGACTATACGAGGCAGAAAGAGCCTAATTAATGGTAGTCGTCAAAAGCTGAACAGAACGACAGATTTTTGTAATTAATTTCGAAATTTTACGGTTGAAGCAACGGTGTAATGTGAGTGAGAGACCCTATAATACTTAATTGTGGGAATAATACAGAAGAGATGTGGCCAAGACTATTGTTTTTTTTTTGGCAACACAGCAGTCGCGGTTGATGGGCATTTGGTACGCCTGGTGTGATAAAATATTTTTTTTGTTTATTTTTTTTTGATGATAAATGACGAGTGGATTTTTATCTGTCCAAATTGTGGCCATAAATATCAGCGCATGGTTTCTCTCGAAAAATATAGAAATGAAACCGTCTTCTTTGTTTTCGTCCGATCATTTTTATTTATGTGTGGTAGCCTTAGGCCATCAGTAACCATAGTTTCCCCTTTAATAAATGTGCAGCTTTAATTTTCGGTTAAGGAAGGATAGGGTTGGACTTTATTTGGCAGAAAATGACTTGGACCTTCTCCGTGAGAGGCAATTGTCGCATTTTGCTGCTGGATATTCCTCGAATATTGCCACAGAGTGGCTTAGTAGTTAGTGTGTTGGACTACTCAGCGAGGGGTCCCATGTTCGATCATCGAAAAAAAAAATCCATCTTAAGGGCTTTTTTTTCCACTGCGCGAGAGGTGGCGAAGGTCTGACAAACATCCGAGAGACAACTGTCGTTAAAGAGCTTCTCAATAAGCCTTTTGGACTCGGCATAAAATTGTAGATCCCTCTCATTCGCCCCAAAAATTAAAAACTCTAACAAATGGTTGTGAGGAAACAGGCCTAGAGTCATATAGGCAATCGAGCTAGGCCAACAAAAACTAGAGTTTTGAACCTCCCCATTCATCCCACGTATTATTACAACTTATACATTTTTAACGCGCCCTGCCCTGACATTCCTGAATATGCTTATCATCTCTTCTGAGCAGACTTGCTCTCTCTAACACAAAGGCATCAGATAAGCTTCTATCGCATCGTGTTCGTGACTGAGCCAAGCCGGCAGTAGCAAACGAGCCGTGATCGTGTTCAAGAAATGAATAAAGATTGAAAAAAATAAAATAACGTTTGTTCTATAAAACATACATATTCTGCGATAATAGTAATCTTTTTTGGTGTTCAGGATAAATTTTTCGATTTTACAATGGGGAAATTTTCCATCCAAAATTGCATATTGGCGCCAAGAAAAGATTTAGTGTGAAGGTTACAAATGATTATTAATGAGTATAAGTAAGGCCCACCATCTTTTGGGTCACCGTGAGTGAGGCGCAATTTGCGTGAGTGTGAAAATTATTTGTTCTCCCTGCCAGTCCTCTAACCTAACTTACATAACCTAAGCTATCTTTACTCCATCACCTGTTTGATTAAAAATTACTGGGAGTCTGTATGGTTGAGGAAGCTGAAATTTAGAACATTTCCAAATATTTCCCATGTGACAAAAGTTTTATTTTCAAGGTCAAATTTTAAACTTTTAATGCTGAAATATCTACTTGATTTTTATAATAAACAACATGTTTTGAAAGGCCAGAAAAACACCAACACCAAGTTAGACCCAATAATACCGAAGTGTTGGAAAAATCCGCTTACGCTCGATGGCATTAAATCCTTCCAAAAGTAAAACAAAAACCAGAGGTTGGTTTAAACAGTTGATCATCCTTGCTGACACGGTTCTTTTCAAGACGTTAGCACGAACCGATGACTACAAGCATTTATTTTTAATTTTGGAATATTTATGATCAACCTGTGTACGAAAAGAATATTTAAATCGTATAGAAAAAAACATTCGAGACGAAAGAAATTTGTTTAAAACCCTACACCACCTTTCCATTAGCTCCTGTTAGAGTTGACGTCGAAGGTACTCGTTGAAAATTCGCCAAGTAATCTTTTAGCAAAAAAAAATCGACAGAGTTTGGCTCAGAGCCAAATTGAAATTGAATTTCTTTGATATAGCTATTATAAGTTTAAGATTTGTGTAAAGAAATCATCAAAATCTTAAAAAAAAAAAAAACTACGAAGAACTGGACAGTTTCACCTCCCATTAGGATTAGTCAAACATTTCTGCAAATGCAGACATATAATAAAATTAAAGGATTAAGTCCACTGAACTTCAAAGTTTGTATCAGCAAGTCTTGAAATTTTACCCAGATTTCTAAATCTGGCTTACCAAAATCACAACAGTAAAAGATTTCAATAGTTCTCTTGAATAATTAGACCTCTGCATTCTAACTTACAATAGCTTATGCTTCTAAATTGGATGTACCACAAAGCTAGTAAAGCCCGCCTAGATGTAGAGCTTGTAAAGAGTTATGCGTCAATATTTTGAATCGAGAAAAAACCGTAAGAACCTATATAATAGCTATATTCGCTTACTCGTTTACTTAGCCCGTTTTACTGCCTATGGTCTTCAACTTTTGGCCTTTAAATTTCAACATTGCCTATGTTAAAGTTAGCCGATCCTGATCATTCCAATTTACTAACCTAAGGCAAGGTTTTCCTCCATTCATAAGACTTTAATGCCTGAGTCCATTCTCTGTGGATGCACTATAGCTACGATGACCATATTTATAAGTGCGAAACCCGGGACAAAAAAGGGAAAATATATAAAAGCACACAAATGGCCAAAAATAACAAAGAATTTCGTATTGAAATGTCCCGTATTTATAAAAAAAAAAACGGGACAGGCTATTGATAAACGTGACTGTCCCGGGAAATACGGGACTATAGCTCGTGGAGTTCGGTGAAAATCTCCTTTTTGTAAGCCCACCAAGGGGTTTTTTCTATGGTCACATTAGTAAGATACAAGAACGAAGATTTTATTTTTCATTTCCTAAGTTTATGAAGCCTACACTTATATGAACACTTTTCAGCATCGAGTCGAAACTAGTTTCCGAAAGTCAGAAACGCTTCAAACCAATAATGATTTGTCAGGTTGTAAACCAGATATCAATATCAAAACTACTCACCAATCTCTGGTTCGTTAAAGCAATGTTTCCGAAAGCATGTTATACCTATTCCAAATACCTCGATAGCTGTCTCTACTGTCTGTCTCTAAAATTAAAAAAAAATAACAAGAAAAACATCATTTCAATTTGAAATCAAAACTAAAAATCATATATATATTTTCTTATTTTCAACTAGTCGAAAACCTTTTTCGGGTTAACAGATAAGTCAAAAATAAATATACGATTATATCCCCTAAAAACAAAACAATTCCTCCAATAATTAATAAGTAAACTGAATATAGGAATCAAAAGAACTAAATCTTTTACAATACAAATGTGTGCTCAATTATAGATTTTCATCTCCTACCCTCAATCCCTCTCCCAGTACCTCATTTATAAAAAAAACAAAGAAAAAAAAAGTACATAACAAAATTTAGATATTGGTGTTTAAATCATAAAATCAAAAAAACCAAAATTAAAATTAACTAATGCTTCTTGTTTTATACCTGATTGTGAATAAATAAATCTTAAACCCAATATATCGATGTTTTTTTTGTAAATATATTAAAGTTGCAAGAAAAAAACTAAAAAAAAGAAACATAAGAAACAAAATGAGCACGATCATATTCCTTAAAAAAAAATTATATAAAACAACAAACATTTCTCTGTGAATGTTTATGTGAAAAATCAATTTTTATGTTTTAACAAATATTAGAAAGAAAATGAAACAAAAATCTTGTATTTGCGATTTGTTGTTAAATATTAAATTTATTTTCAAAAGTACAACTGTTTGGCTAACTTAAGAACTATCATTGATTTCACATTAATTTCAACCTCCCATGACCATAAGCCTAAGTCCTACACACAAAGTAACATTATTAACATAAATACAATTTTTTTCTATATCCAATTTGCAAAACAAACTTACCAAGAGTTGTTTTTCTTTATACATAAGAATATGAATAAAATCAAATCGGACAAAATATACAAAGGAAACAGAATATACTATTACTGACGAAGAAAAAAAGAGTTGCATTTGTTCTTTTTTTTAATTACGAAGACTGTACATAATAGTTTTTTTTTTATATATATAAATATCGATTTTATTACCTAACTACAGAACTCTTAATTACTAAATTTATTACTAAGAAATACATATGTACTAAGATATATAAATATATATATTATATGAATAGAGTATATGAAATAAAGTAAAACAAGAAAAGAAATTATCTCTACGCGTATCCTGCTGGCCTACGCCATAATTATATTTTTGTTTAGTTCAAAGTAAAAAAAAAAACAAAATAAATCTCAACAAATATTGATTTGTAAATTTAGTAATCAGAATTACGAACATTATATGACACGAGTAAAGAACGCAGATGAAAAGAGGGATGGAATTCTGAGTATATACATACCATAAAACTATGTAAAAAGTAATTTTAATTTAAAAAATAAAATAAAACAAAAAATTAATGACAAGAAATATATTTACAATCTGTTTTAAATTGAAGTTGATTTGATGAAGGGAAGAACGTTTTCGCTTTTCCAGTGCGTTGTTTCAGAGAATGCGGTCTTTAATTGGTGTTTGTGGTAGGTACCTACAAAATTTAAAAATATTTCACTTCCTAATTAGGTGTCCGCAAGATCGCGGATTCTAAAAGCCCACTTTTTTGGAAATGGTGTTCGAAATTGTAAACAGAAAATTGTGTCTGTGCAAATGAAACGAGCATTTGCTTTATTTCATTTTGAAAAAAAAAAAAACAAATCGACTTTCCTAATGGAGAGGTTAAGTCGTGCAATGATAAAAGATTGTGGTTTTTTACTTGTCAGATTGAAAGACATGCTTTGGAAGCCGTGTCATCATAGAGAAATAAATGTTTGGTTAGTGTTTTGTACTACTTTCGAGCAAGCGTATCAAGTTGAACCCCGGAAAAGTATAATCTACCTATAACTAATCTAACAACACGTCGAAAGCTCAAGAACTGTCTCAACGGAGAAAAAAAAAACCAAACAAAAGTACTTAACTGGGTGGCATTTAACTTTATGTAGGTAATCGTATACTCGTTTTTATTACTTGGTTGGTAATGGGGTGTATCCAAGGGGCATTCAATTCCTAAATTCAGAAAATTTAAAAAAATTGTGACCTAAGACTTTGTTGATGATTTTGAGTTTTTGACCCGGTTTTCTTATATTTTTTTTATATAGCTTTTCATGATTGAAGTTTTTTTTTTAAGAATTGCAGATATTAAAAGCCCACTCTTGAAAGAATAGAGGCCTTCCAATTATTTGAAATTGTTATGTAAAAAAAAAAATCTGAATAGTCCTTTAGTGTTACATTTGGATATAGCCGCAGAAGTGCAGATAGATAGTTAGTTTATTATTTTCGAAAATTAAGTGTTGATAAAATTAATCCTAGAAGGCTAATGTTCGTCGATTCGACGACGTCGAATTCTTAATTTTCCTGTCTCTTTTCAACGCGGGCAGATAGTAACTTATGCTCAACAACTAACTCAGTCGCCGATGCGTTCTTGCGAAAGACGGTTGTGTCCCGCAGGTAAAAACAGTATTTCTATTTTTATTTATATTTTTAAATGCAATATTGGAATTTGTGGTCAACATCGAATTGACTTTTGCGGATTTTGCGCAAAGAAAAATTAGTTCCTTTATTTTTTTTTCTTATCACCTGTTATTATTAATTTTATATTGCCAAAGAAGGAATGTTTTTTTTTTCAAATATTGTGAAGACATTTTCATTTTAGACTGAAAAATGCTGCGTTTTTTAAAAGACTGCTTAATAATAAAAAAATTAAGAATATATTTAGTAAAATCAAGTTTTTTATTTGGGAATACAATCTTAATGCTTGAGAAAAAAAATAGAACCATATGTATTAAACAAAGCTTAAAAACCTATTTTAGTACAGATCGTCGAATCGACGAATGTTTAGCTAATTAGGGGTAGTCAGCAACATTAGCCTACTAGGGTTAATATTAAAATATTATTAATTAAATTTAAAAATTGCTAAATTTAGTAAGAAAAACGTAGTTATTTCGATAACTGGTGGACTGTATAGGTATACTACGCTTGGGCGCTTGAATATTTCTTTATATTTTTTTTTATTGCCTATTTGTTTGAAAATAAATTCAGTATATATTAATAAAAAATAATTTGGAAAACATAACTGTCGGAAGAGTTGATACTTAAAATAATTTTGTACAATTTCTACTTTGTCGGTTTTGAACATTAGCAAAATGTTTTATTCGCGACGCATACTCGACAAATTTAGAATTAAAAACATATATATAAAAAAAAAAGTTTTCATAGAGAGGTAACTTTTGTTTGCATTTCAAAATCACTTCGTTTTTTGTCGCAGCGGTTTATCAAAATATTATTTTTAACACTTACTAAAAATTGATAAACAAAATATAGCAATTCTGCGGAAGGGTGATTGTCATTCCTTTTGCTTTAGTAGCAGAGCAGCAGGATGACTGACAAATTTATTTTTGAAGAAAAAATTCACAAAGCGAATATTGGTTTTTTAACATCAAAAAAAGTTGCAAAAACCAACATCAATCAAGTTATAGGTCACATAAGTAAAATTTCACAGGTGAGAGCTTGTAAAATTTAGCCTATCTAGACACTAAAAATGATTTTCAGTATCTTCTGTGAGTGTTGTGAAATTGGGACCAGACATTTTCCTATTATTTTTTAACACTTTCAGTAATACGTCTGAAAAGTTCATTTTAAAAAAATATAAGTCGTCTTAAGTTGCACCTTTTCAGCAAATATTTCATGCAGCTAACAAAACGGATTGCTCTTATGTTATATGCACTTACCCCATGTAAGTATTTTTTGTATTTTATTTATAAAAACTTGTTTGTCATCGAATAAGGAACGTATCAGGGTTAAGGCTAATCGCTATAAACAAAAAGCTATCTGTTACCACAGATTGAAAACACCGATCTTATGATGTTACTTTGATTAAATTAATTTAATGCACCGCACTTGGCCCACACCTCCTTTCCTTATACAATATACCTAAAAAGACATTTTTTATAAAGTTTTTTAGCGATTCAGTAGATCTAGGCATACAATTTGTTGGCGATTTCTTGGAAGCTACTTGGGAGCTATTTAAATTCGTAATATATCTACTAAGACTTATTCCAACGTGATTGACTGCAATGTATACTACACACACTCACTGCAGCGACCATCCGAGCTCAGTAGCCAAAACGACGGAAGCTACTTGAAACCCATCACTGATTCCAGAAACGTGTGCATGCCGCTCCTTTACGCAATCTACTGAAGTCAATCAAGTCATAAAAAATAACGACCAGCTCCCTCAGTTACTTGCGACCGTAACAAACTTCCTGGTCTGACGAAGGCTGCTTTACAACATAGCTAATCGCTGCGTTAAAAACGAAATTACCGTGTCAATGCAACACCCATTTGGCGCAGCATTGTTTGCTATCGGTTTGGTTTCGATGGCAACTCCGCCTGCAACAGCAATGACTCCTATAACTCACTGCCACGAATTTGATTCATAAGCCCCCGGTCATAGCATTTTAACTCGCGCATGATTTACTACCGAATTCCACACTCGCTCAACCGTTTTCCCGTTCCATAACTCAATAGCGCAACACAATCCAGCAGAAACGTCATGCACTTGCATTCGCAATAAAAACCGTCTGGCATATAGTCTCGCAATGGCGTGCAAATGCAAACTGCCTTCATCAGTATTTTGCCCACGCACTAGGCACGTGCAGTCCCATAACTCACGCAGCTTAATCGTGCCACAAGTCACATCATCGTCTGGAACTAATATTTCTTCCCTTATGACTCATATCTATACAACCGAACAGGATACCAATTTCGTCGCCTATCCCGGCTAGGGAAGAGGAAAGAAACATTTTCCCCAAAAATTACCTTTCAATAATTTAATCTGGCGGTGAGAAATTATCCCCTTGAACGATGCGCTCTATCGAAAAGGTTTACCGGATAGAACTGGCTCTGAAGTGCGATAGAAGCCATAGATACGAACAGCCTTAAAGTTTGCACCCGGCTCGCCCCAACTGCTGGCAGGCAGACTGCAAGTCTACCACCGGCTGCCGCCCACAACTTAAGTGGCAACAATGGCGCAAAACACTTCAGACGCCCTCCAGGAAGGACACACCACCAAGCGATCTATTGTGTGTGCTTGCCAAGGTGTAATAGGACACCTCAGCAGCAGAAGATAGGAGTAGGACTCTGAATCTGACTCTACACTATCGATGGCGAGAGCTGCGGAGCAAGTTTTCCAGTACTTCTAGAGGGTGCTCTTGTATTATTTGCAGCACCCCGAAGTATAAAGGACAGATCCTTTTGTGGTGTACTGCTGCTGCGAACAAACTTGATGATGCCCTATTATTTCGGACAGGTATACACACCCTCCCACGGTGTGTGAGGGAAAAATGTAGGCGGAGGAGGAGATGAATATGACAATACACTGTCCTCCGGCGGGGTTCGTTTAACAAGGAAAGCCCCTAAATTATCCTTTCTCAAGGTGTTGTCGCTCTCGTCTTCGTCGACGAGCTGTAGTCGGCGTCATTGTCGTCATTGTACTGTGTGTCATGTTGGCTGTGTCACTTCCTATATTAAATGAACTAAATGCTCTCTTTCATCGTCGTCGTCGTTGTCGTCATCATCGTCCTGGCTTATAAATAGTCCTCTCAAGTGACTGTCTCACCGAGCCGGGGGGGTTGGTTGGTATCCTGATGTCATACTGCTCCAATTTCAATTCTTTCACACCGGAGCAGTTTGACAAATGAGGGTGATTGCTTTGTTGTTCGTGTTTGTCTGACTTAGCCTGCTGATGACAGTCCCACTCACACTTACACTTACAAGAAAGTGTGTGAGAGAGAGAGAGAGCGCGAATAGCTTCGTAATGAGTGTGATTAATTGTTAATAGAAGACCAGTGTCTGCTGATGGGATTTATCCAAATTTCACACTTGAGTGGGTCAATCACGAGCATCCTTTGCATAAGTTTATATTACACCCACATATGGCTACACCATCTACACTAACACACGATAATGACTATGCGGTGCATTGTGTACGAGCTATGCAGCATCCTTTCAGCGTTCACAACTGGAAAGTGGTTAAATGCAGTGCATGCTTTCCCTGGAGCAAATTGCCCGTGAAATTTACGACTGCACCAGGAAGAGCGAACAAAATGTGAGCAGCTTAAGTATTTTTATTTTTTTTTTGGTCCTTCCATTGCGCTATTCATAAAATGGCAGCTGTACTTTACTGGCATTACCATCATTTAGCTCTTCCTGTCACTCATCTTACTTGCGTCCAACCCGTAATAATATATACCTCTGTGTGCGGGTGACACTATTATCGTGTTTAACAGTGTTCGAGCTTCCAGGATGCGCCATCCGGAGAGTGAAAGAATTCAGGCAAGACTGCGATAAATGTGGCATCCGTTGCACTGCACTTAGTTGGAGTCCCTTTGGAAGGCGCTCTGTACTTGAACTAGTATTATTACTTTTTTAGGGAAAGTGCATCGTAAATATGGCTAATGCGGGAATATTCGTTGGATACCGGAAGTAGTGCTTTGAATTTTAAAATAACTTGAACTCACCATCACAGGAAGTCGTCCAGACGAGATAATGCGCCAGCAATTTTGCTTTGAGGGACATAATTTGAATTTTTGTCCGAGGCATTCGTCAGCTAGTACAAGTCGGAAAGCATCATTATATCGAGGCTCATCATACAAATAAAATTGGTGTAGTTCTGTTCGACTTAGATTGAATTTGACGGCATGTCTTTAAATGCAAAAATCTTAGAAACAGTTCAATATATTCTTGTGTATTTTTCACAGGCCTATAGAGGATACCTAGGCCTACAATTTCTACTTTGTTTCAACTCTATATCTCTATAAATTCCGGAAAAAATTGGACAAGAGTAATTTAGTTTTTGGTTTCGTTTTACTTTTTTCTTTGTCACGCTTTCCGTTCGAAAATACTGGGAGCATTTAAGTATAGTTAACAGCAGCTTATAGAGGACATCTTCAGGTACAACATAGGATATTCAATAACACGATAACTTAAAAGGTTTTTAAGTAAATAGGCAAAATTTGAAACATTTCTACGATTTTCACCTGCATGAGTAGATACGCACTTCATTCTCAAATCAAACATACTAACTGCGCAATATTTTGACATATCTTTTAACCTTATTTTACTCCTGTGACGGAGAGGGAGGCAGACAGAGGCAGTACGCTGTGTGGTTTGCTAAGAAAACAAAACAAAAGAAATGGCAAATATGTAGGAAAGGTTTGCTTGTCTCTGTTTAGCTTATAAAATAAAGTGTCTAGAAAGAAATGTCAAATAGGTATAGGTACCAGTGATACCAGATCGTGGTATTATTACATTAGGGGATTTTTATTAGGGAAAATTCCTGGTGACACACGTCGTACTATTTATAAATTCTATTTGCAATCAGTAAATTACCCGGCGGAGTTTTTAAATAGCATTACAGCCCATGGCCTTTTTGCTCATAAAATTGAATTAAAAGATGGAGTTCCCATTATGTTGCTTCGCAATTCGAATCCCCCAAACTTCGTAATGGTACCAGAATGTGAGTGATTTCGTTACAGAAAAACGTTTTAGATGCGTTAATTTTAACTGGGTGTGGTAAAGGATATACGGTATTTATACCAAGATTACAATTAATTCACAGCAATTATCCATTTCAGTTTAAACGGATTCAATTTTCGATTAATGTTTGTTCTGCCATGACAATCAATAAGTTACAGGGTCAAACTTTAAGAAAACTGGGAGTTGAATTAACGGGTAGTTATAGATAATAATGTAGCGTGCTCCAGGGTAAATAATGCAGGAAATATCACTATCCCAGCCGATAGAAAAAACACTAATATAGTGTACAAAGAAGCGTTACATTAATAAAAAAGTGAGTTAAATACCTATTATAAAATTATTTTCTTTCATTTTCATTGTCCAAAGAATATTAAATTCTTGCTGATCAACAATTCATTGGACTAGACCAGGTGTAATGCCATCTTTGGGATGTTTTTTTAACACGGGCTCAAGTCCCTCACTATTGCAGACCGCTCCCTTGGGTTATACCTTTGCTATGTCTATCGATGATTTTTCTTTGAGCGATTATCAAAAAAAAAATTGTGTTAAAAAAAATTGTCCCCATCAATTGTTCCGAAACTACATTTTGCACGGGCGAAGTCGGGCGGATACAGCTAGTTTAAGATATAAGAGGAAATAGAATTTTTATTTACAAAAACCATTAGGTGGGTAGGTGAGTAAATTTAGAAGGTAGCCATAACCTTTGACTTAATGTGCAGGAACAGTCGCATCAGCGTAATGTCTGTTGGGGGATGACACGCTGTGAATATAAATTTAATGCAATTTAAAAATCCTCTTGATAAATGACAAACTGTGACAAAAAGCCATTCCTATTCATTAAGATTTGCATATATAAATAAGGGAAAACACACAATTAATACAATTAATATAAAAGTTCTGGCCTTTCCATTGATCCTTTCCCCTAAATGCAAGTATACATACCTAATCTAAAATCAGTTTAGCAATTAGATTTATTAAAAAAAAAGGTAGTTTAAGAAACCGAAAAACCCGACTGACTGTAAAAAAAAATAATTAAAAAGATATGAACAAGACACATTCAAGTACCCGATGACGATGGGCTGTTGGCGTAGACCTTATCTTTCACGTGGCCCCAAAGAAGGAAGAAGTCGCAAGTTGTTAAATCACAAGATCTCGGTGGCCAATTGTGATCACCTCTTCGAGAGATAACACGGTCCGGAAACTTTTCCCGTAAAAGATCAATGGTTTCGTTTCTTGTGTGGCACGTAGCGCCGTCTTGTTGAAAGTAAACGTTGTCCAGATCAATACCGTATCCAACTCAGATCTTAAGACCCAAGTCTTTATGCAAAACACGGCGTAATGACGTTTGTGGAATGCCCAATTCCAAAGAACGACGAGGAATGGACAAACCTGGGTTTTCTTCAACACTTGGGGCTACAGCAGCAATATTCTCAGTTGTTCTTGAGCGACTTGCACGGGTTTTATTCTTCACATCACTAACTTGTCCCAGCAGCTCGAAATTTGTCCACCAATTTCTGTACTGCGGTCCGACAAGGTGCTTCACGACGACCAAAAAATGCTTTAGTTTTGCGAACTGTGACTGCAAGATTTTCACCATTTTTCTAGTGAATTTTAATAATTTCAATGCGTTGTTGAAGCGTGTATCGTTCCATATTTAGTAATGGCGTAGTTTCTACTTGTCAAAGTCAAAGAATAAAAGCTTCAAAAGTGACAGCTACCGAAATAACGGGTCATTCACAATAACACCTCTCATTGGAAAACCCTTTACTATCCACTAAAAATAAATGATGCGATTTTTGGCTGTCAGTTGCGACGTTGAGTTGTAGATGCCGCTAGGTGCGAAACTTGGCTGGGTATGAGTTGCGATACTATTGTGAATAGATCAGAACGTAATTTATTTCACAGTTCAGTGTATTCCATATTTTGACATTTTTGTTTAGCCTATGACACTCCGGGGAAGAATACGAATCTTATGACAGCTCACTCTTCAAAATCGGTCAAGCCGTTTAGGCCACAGGATGTCCCGATGGAACATACATAGGATACGCGCGAAAGACATTACCCTCTCTGTGTGCAGCCGGGTAAAAAGAGGAACTATAGAAATCACTTTGCCTTATTTTTACAGGACAACATAGATAATATCAAAATAAGCATAAGTATAAAATTAAAAAAGGCTATTAATTTTAGACACAATGATACCGAATGCCTGTATCTTTCTTGAAAATAAAAAGATCCGCTAAACCTTAAACACCGACCACTATGTAGATGTAATCATTTCCTTCACTATTTAAAGCTGCGTCTTTTAGTCTCGGCTAAAAATACGGGAACCTAGCGTTGAAGCCAAATTTGATCTATTTAATTTAAGTAAATAAAATGCATATTAAACAATCCTATATTACCAAATTGCAATTCTAACCAATTTATATCTAAGGGGTTGTTGACATGTTTTGCATTTTTCCTGTCCTCATCCATAAACGGGTTATTTACATTAAAAAAAACTCACTTTTTACGGGCATTTTTATGCATATCAACAAACTACTTTACTCAATAAATGGCGCCATCAAAACCATTGCATTGAAATGATTAACCTGTTGTATTTTTTTTTAAATTCAACATTACTTGCGTTATTAATTGAACAAAAATAATGTGAAACCTGCAAACAAAAATTTTAGACAGAATGTTTGTAGTATTAAAAATCTGTATTTTTTTCGGCTAACAAACATTTTGAATAAGTTTTGTCAATTGCACAAAAGTGATTTTTCGTAACCATTAAGGATATAGCAAAAACTTTGCTAATTCAACAACAAAATTGCTTAATTGATATCTACAATACTGATTTATCAAACTGAAAATTGTGATTTGTTAATCCGACAAAGTAGTTTTGTAGTAAACGTTCCAGCCGTTTGACAAAATATCGTTCAATTTGATAAAACTAAAGTTGTATTGATAAATTTAATTTATCATTACATCAATTTTTTTCATTTCAACAAAACTATTTTTGTTGAAAGTTTACAATCGAATTTTGTCAATATAACACTGTTTTATTTTCAGTGTAGGTACAGCCCCTTCTTATACGAACAGTCCAACCGTTTAGACTCTTTTATGGGAACAGACTTCGCGTTCGACCTTTTGCATTTTTAGTTTGTGCTTCCCGTTTTACTCTAGGGAGTGTGGAATTTTGTTGGTTGTTCTCCTCTAGACAGTCAAGTGAAATAGGTTTTTGAAATCTTTGCGGGTACAGAAGCACTTAAAAATGCATCTGCCTTGTATTTACTTAGAAGCCTTTTGTAAATTAATTTTTAAGGATTTTAAAAATGTACAGCCGTTTATAGTGGACTGATACTTTTGTTTGAACATTTGAAATTTATGTCTTTTGTGATGCATCGACCAACTCCTACGAAAAATGGTTATGCAACAGTTGCGACGATATAATTGCTGAAAAATTAAAGATCGTGCCTGAATAGTGTTAGCCCATGCTTCAAAATCGTTCTGATATATTTTTGAGATCTGAGCTATTATGAATCTTCCGTGCAAACGGCTGACATTTGGGCTGGGAAGATATCGGACGTCAGGGATGCGAAAGAGCAACAGTTTTTGAAAAACGACAGCGTTTAGTATTTCTTGAGTTCTGGTGGAGATGGTTTCGCTTGGAAAACGGTGCATTGGAGATTTTTTTCGACTGCTTCATTCCATAAAGCATATTTTTTTCCTCTTCATCTTATATTTAGAGTCTAAATTAATCCAATTAAATCCAGAATGCAGCCGCGATAAGCTGGCAATGGTCTTCTTTCGATAACACGGTATATGTATGGTCTGTGACATTCGATGCCAAAGAGTTTTATACCGCACGGAACTTGCAAAACCACTCTTTTCCCTTCCTCAAGCTCCAAGCTGGATGCCAATGAAAGTTAGTTATGCTAAGACTGTCCATCATTATTAAGAGTTGAGACACTCATTTAAAATCGAAACTTCTATATTAGCAGCCTACCCACGACTCCCATTGGCAGGCTGTTGATTGGCAAACTGTGTGGAACCTCCATTTTGCTTTCATTAAATTTCATCGGTCTTCGGTCACAACAGAAGTCTTCGAAATCGATTCCGTGTAAGTCGGGGTTTTATTTGACTTTTATTTGGTTTTCGTTTGCACCCGCCTTACATAGCCAAGCCCGGACCCGTTCAAGTCCCATCAGTGAGGCATTGCACAAATCCATACAATTTAACGATTACATCCTGTACGAGCACAATGTTCTCCATACACATTATCGGAATGCAAATTGGCGATAAAACTATCAACAGGAACCAACATCTATCTCCCGATGCTTTGAAGCTGTCTCTATCTCTATACAGTGGAATTTTAATTAACGAAAAAGAAAACAGCAATTTTCAGTTCTGAAGTCATGAACATAACCATACATCCGAGTGCATTGTATTGGATGATGTATCTGTTTGTTCGAAAACTCAATCCAAACAACATCTATCCAGCCAACCAACCGTATATAAAACGATTAGCATCCGCAACAAAGTTGCTCCACTGAGCATGTTTGCAAAGCAATCAGTAAACTTCTTCTCCCTGCCTATACATATACACATTACACAGCCACCGGGGTATGTTTTCTATTGCGAATTTTATAATTACCATCCGCGCTGCCCTGGGAAGGGAAGTAATAAACTTTTGCTGCGCCATCTCCCACCACCGCCGCGCTAGGCGAATAATCAACATTCGTAAAAAAAAAAATGAAGAAACAATACAAGCGACTGCAATCGTAAAAATAAATTTCCAATATGAGTCGTTTTATTGCCAGGCAATAATTCTCGAGCATATAGCTATCCACTCTCATACGGGTTGTGCACTGTATCCATATGGCAAATGAGTGGCCGCCGCCCGTGGGGACCGGGGACAAGGATCACGCAATAAAAAGACCAACAAAAGCACAAAACATCAAATCTCCAATCCGAGTATAACTAACGTGCATACCTGGCCGAGGCCGCAACGAATAAATGAAAGAGAAATGCCAACAGAGCTCATAATGGCGGTAATGTTTCTCAGATTGGCCATAATTTAAACATGGCTTCACCCTTCACGCACTGTCCCCTGGTGGTCACTGGTCAGTCGCGCCGTCGATCTCTCTCTGAGTAACTAAACGATCGGCCTACGCTCCTCTCTGTGGCCGAAATAAGATTTAATGAAATATTCGCGATCACCTGTCAATATTACCTGCTGCGATCTTAAATACGATTTCTGGAGTGCCATTGCGATACCACTACCAGTGTGTGTCTTTCGATTCGTCCGCATGTCCTTTGGAGGAGTCTCGTGAGAGGTTTTCGTTCGGTTTGATAGCTGGCGGGTTAAATTCGCACCGTTTTGACGGTGCGGGGCGCGATGCATGTGGTGCGCTGTTTCGCCGGTCGCTGTTTTATTTTATTTATTAGGAGGATTCCCCCGTGGCTAGAGACGTGAAATTGAATTCGGGGCTTAATTTGTTTGGGGTTGTTTGTTTTCCGCGCCACGTTCGCCCTCTGGGTGGATGTCTTGATTCTCTGATATACACTTCTCAATCAGAAAGTGTTGGTGGAGGGAATCAAATATATTTCATATTGCTAGTTATTTTTAAACTTGTTTTGTCAAAATGTGTAAGGTAACTCATTAAGTTATTATTAGGAAAACCCAGCTGCCAAAGCTTTGCCCCATTCTAGACAAAAGTTAATAGCTTTTTATAGTTTATAGGTACCTTGCCCTTATGACAATATAACGCAAATGCCTGTCTGCTAAGTAAAGTAGGAAACTTCTGATCACCATTTCCTGTTTTACTTGTTTTATCGTTTGTTAAAAATTATTTAGACAATTTTTTCATATTTCATAGCAATCGGCTTTGACATAAGGTTGCAGTCGCTATGGCAAAAACCGTGAATGCTATTAATAACGTGACGAAGGAGAGCAAAAATATTTGAATCATTTTCAAAATGGTCCTATATGGGATTATTTGCAAATTTTACTTCAACAGTGGCATACTAAATTGCATTACTACCACCACACTTGAACCGTTAAGCTGACCACGAAGACGAAATCTTTGTCTCCTTGTTCCGAGAAAAATTGATTACATTTTAAAAAAGCCTCAGACGAAAAATGTCCTCTTGCATAACATTGCGCATTCGCTGGTAGGGAAAATATGCTTTTGACATTCATACTTTTTTATTTTATGATTCAGAGAAACATCGAAATATTTTTAGTTACCTATTCATAATCTTGATGCTGGCAAAACGTCCGTGGGCTGTTTTCTGATGTGGTCCACAGCCACAATCGACCGTTTTTTTGTGTACCCCCTTATGTCTGCGTCTTTGGCATTCTATATGTGCTTCGGCAGACAACTCGACATTCATGCTGCTCCCACACTTATCGCAGGCACTGTTTTATATTCGTCGCATATCTACTTGGAGTTCTATACACTGAGTGCATGATTTCATGTACGAGTCAATGTTTTTTCCCATTCCCATAAAAGGGTAGCGTGTATTGGACATTAATTTACTAACATTCGAAAGCAGATCAACAATTTTTTAATTTCACTACCTATATCGAGGCAGAAGGGGAATTGGCCTTAACGCGATACAAGGCCCCCAGCTGCTTAAAAACTTGTGGAAAAATAGACTTCCAGATCGAGGTTTATGCGACCCAGCAAATTTCCCTCTATGTTTGGGTTACGAGATTGAAAAACGAGAAAAGGTTTTACATTATAAAAGTTTATGGGAGAAAAACAATTTTTGCACGCTTTTAGATTTAAAAACAACAAAAATACTGATATATTTTTAAATATTTTATTTAATAAACTAGCTGATCGAGCGACCCTCGTTCCGCCCAAATTCGTTCAATAATATAGGCTCATACATTTTTCTTTTTCGAAAGTAAAGCTTAGTACACTGCTCTAGCTAAATTTTCGCTCCCATACAAAATTCTCTCTAAAATTTAGCTGAGCTAAATTTAAGCAAACCCATTTAACTGAGTGGTACGCAGCTCGAGCTAAATAATCAAACTTGTTTCAGAATGTATACTTCATGTGTACGTCAAAATTTAGCGTGGCCATTTAATGCGTCGGCACATTTTCTCAAGCTAAATTGTGACAAGTCGTTGTGTTTTGTTCTTCTGTTGCGTATGCAAGCATGAGCTTTCTTAATTATTACAGTACCTAAGATCAGAAATAGGTGAAATAAGAGAGAATTACATTTTTGAAGCAAGTTGTCTCATTGAACAACTGTTTTCTGTGACACTTATCCACGGCGTACTCGATGTCAAAATTTAGATAGGACTTTAGCTGACGTTTGGAGAGAAAAGTTGGAGACCAGATAAAATTTAGTTTAGCTCGACCAGCGTACAAGGTACACTTAAAGCTAAATAAAACACAAACAGCGACATTAAGTTTGAAATACAATATCTTTCAAATGGCCGATTCGGGAAGAGTCGCAGCATGCGATTCTTTTGAGGTAATTTTTAACCACTTTTTCGCACATTTCGGGCGGAATCTCGACCATAACTTAAGTAATTTATATAACACTTCGTATGCGCGTACAGTCTACTCCGCTTATCTGAAACGGCAATTTGCCACAAATTTTATTTCACTTATGCGGTATTTTCACTTATACGGACTTCGGATAACTGAAAAATTGTTGTACTAAACAGAAGTTCGAAGTTTTGTTAGCAATTCAACGAAGAATTAGGGTATGTAGTAGTAAGGAAGGAGAATTAAAAACACAATAGTGCTGTCAAAATTGACACACAATGAAGTTAGTGTCATAAGTTCAATGGACAAGTTCAGTTGACGAAATAAAAAAATTTACTAATGGGCGCGTTCAATAACTTTGTTTTAGTAATGCGGAACTGAATTAGTATAATTTATTAATTTCTGACGTATTAGTTTGTTCAGTTAACCGGGTTTTTCCGTTAAGCGGGTTTCAGTTAAGCGGAGCAATTCGTATGAATTTTTGAAAAAAAATGCTGCGTGCTAAATTCAGTTATTTCAATTAACCGATTTTTTCAGTAAAGTGAAGCTTAGATAAGCGGAGTCGACTGTATTAATAATGGCTTCGCACATCCAAACATTAAAAAATAAAATAGGCAAAGGGAGACTTTTTTCTTGTTTAGTGAGAAGATATAATGAAAAAGGTGTGAATTTTGGTGGACAAAGTCATTTTTAAGGCGAAAAAGGAGTACGATGTGAACCCTACTTTGTGTCAGAAATTATACCTTGACAGAAATGGCATACAATGAATGCAATGAATTGTTTTTTTAAATTCCGTATCTCTGGAAAAAAAAAATCGTCCGCAAATGGAGCAATCAAGGGTCCAATTCGAGTTTTTTGTGGAGCACCCTGCAATATTTGTGCAATAAAATAAGTTTGATATTAATTCGGAATATTTACTCATTCTTACAGAGAAAAGTCGAACCTCAGAGCTTGTGGATTGATATCATTGTGATGCTGAAACTCAAAGCTCTTTGCTTCCTTTTTCAATGAGTTAACCTGGATCGCATTCAACTTATCCTTTCTTTGATCAAGAATAATTGTCCAGGATTTCAGAAATAATTTATTGATAAAAGAAAACTGTTTCTGATGGCATTTATATATAATTAAGCAAACATTTTCTTGGGTCAAGGAAAGCTATGAAAGATTTAAGAAAAAGAAATCCAATTGGAGGAAGACAACTCTTGAGGCAACTATTATTAAATCAAGAATAACTTTCTAATTTTGTATTTTTTTTTTAGTTCTTGAATCATGCACGGAAAATGTTAAGAATTTTTGACAACAGAGACAAATCATACTGAGACCACCAATTCCGGCCGATTTCCCGTTACTTACCTAAAAGCTATATTTTTACGGAGTCGTCACGATTTGGTGGGCTAGTGTTGTTACATAGAAATTCGCATTAACAAGCGTCATGTTACACACACTTGCAAAAAATATGAACAACTTCTGCTGTGGGCAAATGTGCTGGCTGTGTTCATAGAATTTTATCTATTTTTTTTTCTTTATGAATAAGTGTACATTTACTTAAAATATTTATGAAAAATTAACAACGTATATTCGTTGAGGGAAAATAAAAACATTCTGAATAAATTTTCTTCAGTTATTTTAACAAAAAGTTTACAAATGAATATGAAATCGATGTTAATGATATTCAAAAGCGGAAAATACAAAACCACATTTCTTGTATGTAGAACATCTCCTTTATATAGTTTTATTAACCAAACAAATCAAATGAATCACCTTTAAAAAATATATAATAACTAGCCAATAGCATTCAGTTATGTTAAAATGTGGTATTCCCGAACTCTATCACATTTCCCCACGGTTGGCCGAGGTTGGCAGCATTTATTTTTGTATGTTTTTGCATGTCACACGGATTCCATTTATAATGTGGTTGGTTGACAGTTTGACAGATTAAGTTTAAGTTGAGCTTTTCGTTATAAACATATGTCATAACGTGGAAGCAAGAAAATTTGTAATAGAGTGGAATTGTTGCATGAATATTTTAACAAGAATAATAAATAACTGAAATAATTATATTCTTGTTTTAAGAAACTTCTACTTGCAGTCTAGAAATTTTTTTTCCTGTGCCTTGAATAATAACGTGTCAAGTTTCGGGTATGATTTTTTGAACAAAAACCTTTAAGTTGTAGCAGTTAACCTTGTCAAACACTTTGGAGATTACTGGTAATGGGCCACTAGCAAACGGAGATTTGACGTGTGTCTGACCCTAACATGAGATAATAGACAGATGGGAGAACGTCGTCAGTGAGACATTCCAAAGAAACATGTACGAACACATCGCGCTTGTCGTCGCAGGTCATGCACCAGATGTTCGTCCGATTGGTTCAGTTTGGGTTTACTTGAAATGAAGAGTAGTCGCGCCGTGATAGGGCAGTGGAAAAAAAAACACTCAAAATTAAATTTTAAGTGTCTCAATAAAAAAGAAATAACTTTTTATCCAGGCGAGTTCTTCCATGAATAATGAAACCGATTTTTTTTTCTACTATCCATGTGTTTACCACTGAAGACATTTTTTTAACTTTTATTTCCTTTTTTTATTTATATTTCGTTACTTTTTTTCATGAGCCTTTTTTGTATAATAAAATATAAATTTTTATAAAACAAAACTTTTTTTGTTAAAATATTTGTTGAAGTTGTCTCACTGTTGGGGAAGGACTGTATCACTATTGAAGTAGTTGTACCAACAGTGAGACAAAGGAGGTACTCAGCCATTTTGATTTAAATTATTTTATCGGTAAAGGTAAATTTATCTAATTTTTTAATATGCAATAAATAGCACAAATAATAAAACTACCTAACGCAATTAAAATCAACCAATTACTCGAATTGCTTTTTAAGATATAGTCATTTGGAAAAAAAAGTGTCTCACTGTTGGCGACACTACCCTAAACGGATTTGAAAATAGGTACCCAACAAATTTTCTTTTCATTTTTAGCAAACCCCAAACAAGCTTGCTCGTAATTCTACCATAACTGAGGGGCTCTAGAAAAAACGTAACGCTTTAATCGTACTTGCCACCTTTTATCTCGTTTTCCTTGTGGGGCTCAGCGCCTATGAGTATTTGTTCAACATTAAGCGTCAGCTATTTACAACTTTTTCCCAATTGCCATTATTCGTATGCCGACTACCTTAGTAGCGGTGATATTGCAAGTGGCTTAACCCCATCAAAATTGAGCTTAAAAGTTCGTACGGAAGAGACATAGGTTGGTGATTGATCCAACTGCTACATGCTTCGAAAAATTTTCTACATCATTCCAAAAGCAGAATTTACTTTTTTTTAGCGATTGCCGATCGACTGAAGCAAAATTGAATAATTTGTCTTCTGAAAGCCTTTAGTAAGTAAAAGCGCTCTTGCAAAATGTCGCCCAAAGAATGCACTTTACGTCATCTCTTAGAAGACGTTATTGTCCTACTATTTAGAAATTTTAAATTTATTGTCCTACTACCTAGAAATTTAATATCCTTCTGTAGGCTATGCAGTAAAGTCGACCTAAAATATTTATGCGACTTGATCCGAAAACACTATTCCCAGAACACTGGCATCCACCTGTCATCACATCCATGACCAATAACGACTCCGAGTGTATACAAACTTCAATGTCTGGCAATTGAATATATCCACATAAAGTCCATATCCGTAGTGGAACTCCGCATATCATACTCCCAGACGACCAAACACTGATATCCATTTGCCCTGTGCTTCCAATTTTAAATTGGACATAACATTTACTTATCATAAATTGTTGTTCCTGTTGAGGCCATAAACGACGATCGCCAGTGATATTTTCACCCTGTCCCCCACGGACCCCCCCGTTTAGGTATGCATCTGAAATCTGGTCGAATATCTTATGTGATGCCCCCAACTGATATTCACTCTCTTTCTGTCGCAACCACCACACAGACATGCTCTATGCAGTGTGACTGTGAGGTGACTCTGTGGATCTGATCGTAAAGGACCGAATAAAGACTCTGCGCGAGATAATTATACGGCCGTGGACCGCAGACGTTATCGTTGTTGTTTGATTTTCTTTTATCGATGTCTTCGCATGTTTCATCGAGGACGGAGGAAGTCCGCGCATGGAGAACAAGGTAATATCGGAGCTGTAACAACAAAACTGTGCGCGAGATAACCGGACAAAAGAGTGCGCGCTGTAGTGGTGAGTGGGACACGGAATCCTCCACTCTGGCACATTGGCTGGGTAATCACAATTGGAACATGGGTAGTAATCGTTTATTGAATGTCGCTTGAGATAAGATTGCGCGAGACGACAGACGATCCGTAGGTCTTAGTGTGGTGCTCCTCCTCTCTCCAATATGCTCTGAGGGCGGGATTTTATTTAACAAACGACAGCGGCGTGGCGACAACGATATTGTCGTCGTCATTGTCCGCGTTTGCCCATCGCGAGGTGATGTTTTCATTTTCATGCAAATAAAATGAATTTTAATCTCGACGAGATACTGGTTACCGCACAGGTATCTATATCGCAGATTGAATTGGACAGGTATCTATATCGCAGATTGGATTCGCGGCTCGTTATCAGGAGACTTTTGCTAATGATGATTTAGGATGTGACCACGTTTGCTGCGATGACGTTTTATGGGATGTTAAGTGGCTTGAAGTGATTGCTGGCTGGTTGATTCATCCGCAAGATAGAATATATCATCGGAGCTACTATGCGGAAAGGGGACAGGACTGTGAACAAACCAGGCCCGGAAAAAAGATAACAATGTGACAGCTGACAGTTCGGGGTTAGCAAAAATGGAGCGCTATACGAAAGACCAACGCATTTTAATTGTTGAGCAGTATTTTAAAAATAATTTTGTGACTTTGTCGGCTAAAGTCCGCAATTTTCGTAAAAAAAATAGGTATGGCCGTCATAATGATCTGAAACCATCAACTGTGAAGAGAATAATTCCAAAATTCATTGAGACTGGAGCAATTAGTGATTGTATACACTCTGGGTGTCCTGTCACAAGTCGTTCAACAGAAAACATCGAAGCAGTTCGCAAGCTGACAGTCCAGGAACATCAAATCGGCACCGTAGACAAGAATTGGGCATTTCGAGAAGCTCTCTACAGCGAATTCTCACGAAAGACTTGAAACTTCATGGTTTATTAGTTTAAATGACTCAAGAACTGAAGCCTACTGACCATGCAGTGCGAAGAGAGTTCGTTGAATGGATTTTGGAAGAACAACAAGTGGATGGTGATTTTTCGAACAAAATCTTCTTCAGTGATGAAGCTCATTTTCTTCATGATGGCTTCGTTAATCGTCAAAATTATCGCATTTGGGGTTCAGAAAAACAACGCGTAGTTGTTGAGAAACAAATGCATCCACAACGCGTGACTGTTTGATGTGGACTTTGGGCTTGAGGCATTATTGGACCATTCTTCTTCGAAAATGCGGCTGGGCAGGCAGTAACATTTAATGGTGTTCGTTATCGTCACATGATAACCCAGTTTTTAGTGCCTAAATTACAAGATATGAATGTGACCAACATGTGGTTTCAACAAGACGGTGCCAAATGACATACAGCAAGAGAAACAATTCAAACACTGCATGAGTCATTTCTTAATCGTGTAATCGATTACACATGCTCTTGTAAGGTTTGTTGTGATTCGATAACATTTTTCTTATTCTCCGATAATGCTCACAACATAAAACAATCTACGTATTGTGAGTTTTCAATGTTTTGTTTATAATTAGTTAAATTAAGTTTTGTTCGTGCAGGAAAACCAAACAAACGTTTAACGTTTTGATAGTTGGAGTTTGGGATTTGCTAAGCAAAATCTTTCCTACAGCTTCCAACTCATTTCCATCACGTGGTAGATGGAAGTTGCTGCTGAAATTCAGAAGAGTCAAATCAAAATCGAATATACAGGTGGGCCAAAAGAGATCACCCTATTGGAAGACGCTCTTATTTTTGCAATGGCCGCCATTGTCAAATCTGTTTTGACATTTGTGGACTAGACAGATGTAAAATACAAGTCATGGAGCGATACACTCCCCAGGAACGCGGAATAATCGTGTCTATTTTTTTGCGTAACAATTCGTCAGTAGTGTTATCGCAGCGCGAATTCCGTCGCCCATTCCACGGGCCGTCCGACACCGACTGCGCAAACACTACGCCGTTTGGCCACCAATCTTGAAGAGTATGCGACCACACGAGACGTTGCCAAGAGTGACCGGCCCCGGAGCGCCCGTTGTGCCGAGAATATCGCCGCTGTTGCCAAGGATGTCGAGCTGTCACCGGAAACATCGACCAGACGCCGTGCCTCGCAATTAGCCATCAGCCGGTCGTCCCTAAGGCGAATTTTGGTCAAAGACTTGCGCATGTTCCTTTGTACAATGCTCAGAACCTTCTCGGTCTTTCGTTAAGTTTATATACTCGCTCAATACATCGACAGCAGAGTTGCAATACTCGTGCAGTTCGATACAATTTTGAAATAATTAAAATTTAAAAAAATGTCTCCGGAGTACTAGCTTTGAAGTGATTATTTTGACAGATACTCGGACATAGACGGATAAAAAGTGTCTCGGGAGTACTTTCTTTAAAATAATCTGTTCCTTATATGTCAGGGACTCGGGGATACTGACACTTAAAATGGGGTATTTCGTCGTAGACCTCTTCATCAGCTAAGCGTCTTCAGAAGTCGTCAACCTTGAGACATGATTTCATTATTCGAGCACCAACCACAAACAGAAACAGATTGTTACTCCGTTTTTGTAGTATTAAGCCCAAAGCTTAAATAATAGTTAAAGGCTTGTCTTAAATGTCAAATCAATTTGTAACCTATAGGTTTGCATTTTATTCTCCACTCGTTCTGTAGGTCTACTAAAGTGTCACATCTTGAAGCCTCTAATCTGTCAGTTCGTCAGCCATATTCATAATAGCTTACTCCCTATATCTTGGCCTAGTAGAGGTCCGTACTATAAGGCTAACCGCGAATCTTAAGCTCATTGCGACAGCTAATGGAGACAACAGGCTTATATAGGACCCTAGGCTTAGTTTCTCTCCTGTTTAAAGTAGCCCAATAGCCTTTGAGACTCTGCTCCTAGTTTCCAAGTCTCAGTGAGTGGCTAGTCCAAATTACGGACAGGAGAGGTGGACACACAGCCCAATCTTTGATGTGATACTAGGTAAATTGCTTTAATATGTTTTTTCTATGACTGTCCTCGAGGGTATAAAAGACGTAAACCTTCTTGTGGAAATGGACTCTAGCCAATACGATTTTTCTTTCGATATGGTTTCTGGTGCAGCCTCCAGTCACAGCCATCTAAGTCCCGCTTTTCTTACAAGGTCGCTTTAAAAAAATTATCTATTGAACCGCCTTGCCCATCAAGCCCCTTCAACCCAAACGCCAATGAAAACCTCTAAAAGAACTCCTCGTTAAAACACTTTTCCGATTACGCGAAATCAATAGCTCCTTTCACAGCCGATATGGGTTTCGGATTACAGTAATAAATTCACATCAGCATGACTTGTCAGAGGATGCCATGCGAACTGGCTGTCTGATCAACGTCGACCTTGATGCCGCGTTCCACTTTATTTATGGAATGCGAAGATCGGCTACCCTATGATTGTCCGCTTCTTTTTATTTTTTGCTTTTCTGCTGCTCAACTGCCATCAGTCGCTACGGCTACGCTATTCGTTCGCACAACAATATCTCTTATTGTCCAGCGACAGAATCGAATATTCATGTCCCAGTCGGTTGAGATTCGGCAGCAAAAGTGCTGCGGCACGCTACCTCCCCATAACCGCTGCTCAAATTTAATGAACATTCTGGTAAGGCGAAACCCTTTTTTATTGCCGTCCAGTTGACATCTCTCCAGCGCGACTGCGAATGGGAAGGGAAGCACCTCCAATGTGACTCGGGCTCTGTTGAATCTGTATCAATATTTTATTCATCCATTTCGGCCACATAATTCAATATGTGCGCTCAACGGCTAACAAGAACAACAACAGCGAAAAAAGAATCCTCCATCGACCGTCGAATTGTTATTACCTCCTCGAAGGGCTAGTTGGAGCGGTGCCTTTTTCCCTCAGACATGGCCTATTCTGGGCATATATGCTGCGGTGCCTTTCAGTTATTTCACCTGCTGTCAAAATATTCACTGTGGCTTCGAATAGACAAACAATTAAACTGACAGGCGGACAGTTGGCGAGGGGCGCCGACGACGACGCAGAGAAGCGCTTTTTATTTTTAGATCATCGACGACATGGACTCGGATTCGGAATGGAAATGGAATTCGACCGAGTGCGAGAACGAGAAGATTAGAACTCAACTCTCAGTCTCACTCGGTCTCAGTTTCAGTCTGAGCGAGGCTCCCAGACAACCTCTCAGTCTCAGCCAACCAGCAAGAGCACGAGTGTAATTTACAATAAAAAGCTAATTAATTTTGAAGTTTTCTTTATTTATGACCATTAGGACGGGACTTGCTGGTCAATTTACATTGTTAAGTAGTTAATTACGGACACGAAAAGAGACGCCTCTCTCTGGGTTGTCGGTTGGGAGGATGACCGGTGGTGGTAGGCTTTTAATTGCCCGCTTTGTATATTTCTTAATCAAGCTAACAGCCCGTAAACGCGTTCTGATTGATTAGTTTATGGGTATATAATATATTAATTTTTTTTTTTTTGAATTGTTAAGTAGGTCTGGAGGCTGGTAAATCATGAATTGGGAATGAAATTTTTTTTTATTTGGTCGACTGGGAACGATCAGGTGTCTATCGAATGTGAGGATAAATGAGAAACTAAATGGTTTAACCCTCCAATCTGTGTTTATGAATTTAACTACTTGAGGCAGAGCAGCCATAAGTCGAGACTCGAGACATTTGTATAGGAAATTCGACCAAATGACTGCATGAGGTATGATTAGTTGCTGGGGAAACTCATTGTTTGGCTAAAAAAAAACGGTTTTGTAATAAAAATGGGACATGGGCTAATTAGGCGAAAGTACTTCTTCAGATAGATTTTCTCACCGGATATGATTATGGACAATGACCTTAATAAAGGGTGATTTTTTAAGAGGTTTAGAACTTTTTTTTTTAAAAAAAACACAAAAAATTCGAAAAAATGAATGAAATATTTATTTGAATCGATAGTTTGAACCTTGCAATTTAATGTTTAAAGATAATTTCATGCAAATGTTGACCGCGGCTGCGTCTCAGGTAGCCCATCCGCTGAGTCCAATTTTGGCATACTCTTTCACACATATCGGCCGGTATTTCACGAATGAATGCATGGATGTTGGCTTCCAGTGCGTCAATCGAAGCGGGCTTGTCCCTATACACATTAGCCTTGGCATACCCCCACAAAAAATAATCTAATGGTGTCAAATCGCACGATCTAGGCGGCCAATTGACCGGCCCGAAACGTGAAATTAACTGTTCACCAAACTCGCCTCGCAATTGCGCCATTGTTTCGCGTGCTGTGTGGCATGTGGCACCGTCTTGTTGAAACCACATATCATGCAAGTCAAGAACTTCCATTTCGGGCAAAAAAAAGTTTGTTATCATCGCTCGGTAGCGTTCACCATTGACAGTAACGCTGCGATTCGCATCATCTTTGAAGAAATATGGCCCAATAATGCCGCCGGCCCATAAACCGCACCAAACAGTGGCTTTTTCGGGATGCATTGGTAGCTGTTGCAATGCTTCTGGCTGATCTTCACTCCAAATGCGGCAATTTTGCTTATTTACGTACCCATTCAACCAAAAATGAGCCTCATCGCTGAACACAATTTTTCGATAAAAATGCGGATCCTCGGCCAGCTTTCCAAGAGCCCATTCACCAAAAATTCGGCGTTGTGGTAGGTCGGCTGGCTTTAGTTCTTGCACCAGCTGTATCTTAAAAGGCTTTACGCCCAAATCCTTCCGCAAAATTTTCCACGTAGTGCTGTAACAAAGGCCTAACTGCTGGGAACGGCGCCGAATCGACATTTCGCGGTCTTCTGTCACACTAGCTGATACGGCCGCAATATTTTCTTCACTACGCACAGTACGTAAACATGTTGGTGGTTTAATGTCCAACAAAGTAAATTTGGTGCGAAATTTGGTCACAATCTTCCGAATAGACTGCTCAGAAGGTCGAGAATGCCGATCATAAAATGGAAGCAGCGCGCGATGAACATTTCGAACCGAGCACGAATTTTGATAGTAAAATTCAATAATTTGCAAGCGTTGTTCATTTGTAAGACGATCCATGGTTAAATTGCAAACCAAACTGAAGCTGTTTGACAGTGACAGAAGGTACTAAACACACGTCAGCTGTCAAAACCGGTGTTGCCAAAACCAAACCAGCTAAAAAATCACCCTTTATGATTATTCCGGCACTGATGGTAAGTCGTGTATGTCGTGTGGAACCAAACGCTAAATAAAAATGATTTAAATAGATCAGGACTTTTTGTTGCTCGTGGGACATCGACAAGAATAAAATCCAGGCCAATCGACTGTTGCTCGCGTTCAAATGGCGCACATTGGTTGAATTCTACTTGTCCAGTGCGCGGTTGAGGTGTATTTCGCCCGATAGTTGCCAATTTCGGTAGCAAAATGCTTTATATTGTTTGATTTGATCTTCAAAATATTTTTGCCACATTTTCCAAGCCGTGATTTCGGTTTCGAACAAATTGGTTGTATTAAGAAAGAAAGTTCTATTAACATAGAAAAAGATATGTCGAACATACGTGACTGAAAAAGCTTTACCACAGTTCAAATGACAAACGTAAATGCGTGATTTTCCGACATATGACCAAATCACTCTAACAATCCGACAAATTTACATATTTCGTCTCCTTTCGACTGACTTGCTACCAAAAACAAACCAGTGCTCGACTATAGCAAATAAGGAACCTTTCTCGAGTTCAAGTTTTTCTAATTCAACTTACAAGGATTTCACACTTCATAAGTTGAATAAGAAGAACTGAAAATTTCTTTGCTAAAAAATATGGACTCAAAATTAAATTAATAATATGGAATAATAAAAATTTATGGAATCATAATAATTTGTAAGTCCTAGCCTTGCTTTGAACACAGTCCTTCCCAAGGAACTAAAGGCCGCATTTTAATTGTCAGTTCTAGATATCTAGAATTTTTTTTTTGGTGTTGGTATTTAAGTTTGGTGTTAAAATAATTGTCACAAAGAATTGAATTTTATTCAGTCAAAAATATTTAAGACACGCTTTAAAATAGGTCTTTTACCTCACCTTATACGAAAATGTGTACAGCAAATTGAATTCTTGTCCATGTATTATGGCTTTATTAGTAAGAACAAACATTGATATTAAATATAGCTAGCTGGGCTGGCTTAGCAGTTACGCATTCTGTCACTGCAACAGCCCTCCAAGACTTTGTTGATGGTCTCACGGATTGCTTGGTTAATATTGGCCTTAAGTGCTTGATTCGTTTCCGGATTGTTGGCATAACATCGGTCCCCACAAAAAAATGACCGAAGGGGTCAAATCGCAGCTCCGAGACGGCTAATTGACGTCGTCAAGACTGCTCCGAGCCCCAGATTGTTTGTTAATGTAGTCGCTGACATGAAAATGCACCTCGTCAAAAAGATGATTTTTCGCCCAAAAAGTGCTTGTTTCAAAAAACGCACTACTTGGGCTACATAGCAGACAGCACTCACTTTGGAAATAAGTTTTCAATATTTCCCAACGTTGTTCAAGCGCAAAGCGACTCATTTCGTTCCGCGGAGGTATGGTTCTGACTTTCGGTCAACATTTCGAGCGGGAAAGAGCTGTCAGTGTCAAAATAACTAATAATTTAAAAAGAAACCACTAGATGGTCCACCCTTTAGAAAACTGACCTTTAAAAGGTTTTTTAGAAATAATGCATAGAAAAATGTCCGATATTTAGAAATCTGTTAACTCAGCGATGCTTTCGAGAAACCACGTCCCTCACGTGCATAGGTAGCAATGACAAAGTAGGACTGACTCTTAGAAAACCACTTTTGCCTATAAAGTGAAAATTGTAACAAGATTGCGATTGTAAGTATTTGAAACCTGCTGCACTAGAAAAATGTGACTTCGATGAATTTGTATCTATTTTATGGATGCAATTGGAGTCTTTCGTAGCCGATCCGCCGCCTTATATTGTCCACAACAATCATCACAGATAAGAGGAAGAAATTAAAATCAAGGTAGCTTGAGGCTTCGGTTAGCTTCAGGGGTTAAAAAGAGTCCCACTTTGGTATATCACCGATAGCCTAACTTAAAATCTATAGGATAGGGTCTTAACGCCTATAACGTAAGCATTTCACCAAAGTCAAAAATTTGTTCCTATATTACCCTATTTCTTGGAGCAACGTCACCAGAAGACAAACCCCAATAGCAGCATTGATGGATGCACCTAAATCGACTTACTAACTTGCTAACAAACTCGATTAAAGATTTTAAAAATGACGAGGCTAGAAATTACCTCGAAAGCTTAACAGCTGAAAAAGAATCCAATTACTCGCTTTGGAAGGCTATTAAAGCCACAAAAAGGCCGAAGATCGCAGGGCCGCCTATTAAGATAACCCAAGGTCGCAAAAAGCGACAAAGAGAAGGCGGATGTTTTCGCCGCTCATCTAGAAGAAACTTTTAAGCCGTTCGATTGTCAAGTGCTTAATGGAAATATTAATGCATCAGACCGACTAACATCTGAAAATAATGTAGTAATAAACGCTACACTCACCGAGCTCAGACAAGTAATAAAGAAACTTAAGCCCAAAAAAGCTCCGGGTTATGATCTGATCACGGGTGAACTCCTAAAAATGCTACCTCGGAAAGCATTAACTAAGCTTCTCCACATTATAAACGCCGCGATCAGATTACAATACATTCCGAGTCAATGGAAAATCGCGGAAGCCATAATGGTTCTAAAATCAGGCAAACCACCGAATGAAAAAAAGTCTTATAGACCCATTTCGCTTCTTCCAATTATTTCCAAAGTTTTTGAGAGGATATTACTCAGACGCTTACAACCAATTATAGAAGAAAACCGTCTTATACCCGATCATCAGTTCGGGTTTAGAAGCAAACATTCAACAATAGATCAAGTGCATCGGATAACTGACGTAATAGAGAAAGCTCTAGAAGAAAATAAAATTTGCTCTGCCGTGTTCTTGGACGTTTCGCAAGCATTTGATAAGGTTTGGCATGAAGGCCTCAAGTGCAAATTAAGACAAGTTCCCCCCGAACGGTTATGGAAAATTCTAGAATCGTATCTAGAGAATAGACTCTTTCGTGTCAAACACGGAAACGAATATTCGGAATTTAAAGAAATAAGGGCAGGTGTGCCGCAAGGAAGCGTCCTTGGGCCTCTCCTGTACCTGCTATTTACGCGTGACATTCCGCAAATAGAAGGTACTACCGTAGCTACTTTTGCCGATGACACTGCTATACTAGCAGTGGGTACAACGACCAAAGAAACAAACAAAGTATTACAAGGCGCGCTTAACCGGGTCTATGAATGGACAAAATCATGGAGGATCGCTCTTAACGAAACGAAATCGGTCCACGTGGATTTTACATATAAAAAAAACAAATAACTTGCCTGTATTTATAAATACGGTACAAGTTCCGTTTGCAAACGATGCCAAATATCTCGGAATGACTCTCGACACCAAATTAAAATGGAAACCGCATGTAAAGAAAAAATGCGAAGAACTTAAAATCAAATATAGAGAACTTTATTGGTTACTCGGAAAATATTCCAAGCTTACCCTCGAGAACAAGCTTTTATTATATAAGCAAGTGATATAAGCCTGTATGGACATATGGTATACAGTTATGGGGCTGTACCAGCGAAACGAATCTAAACATTTTACAAACTTTTCAAAACAAAGTGCTAAGATCATTCGTCAGTGCACCGTGGTACATTAGAAATGAAGATCTCCATAGAGACCTCGGAACTCCCACCGTCAAGGATGAAACGAAAATATGCGCTCAAAAGCATAGAAATCGATTATTACGACATATTAATAGCTCGGTCCGTGAAATTCTCGATGAAACAAATTTATTGCGGCGTCTACAACGAACTAAACCTTCGGACTTAGCCCGATAATTATCAACGGCGTTAAAATTGCGGAACGAGCAGGAACTTTCGCCGGAATGTTGCCTGCCAAACGTGTAAAACTTCGTGATAAAAAAAAATTGCTTGATAAGTCATAACTTAGTTGCAGTACAAAAGAAATTTGATGGAGGTGGTTTTAGTGAGAAAAAATCTCACACTACTATGAGCACGCGCCGAGTGTCCTCATAGTGTCTTCTGGAAGATTTCCACCTACCTCGGAGAAAAAAAAAAAAAAAATATTGATGGATGGTAAAAGTTTGAGTCTTCCGTATTTTGTTTCATTACCGCGCACTATTAAATTGAAAAGAATTTATCTTCTTTCTTAGATAAAATTATAGAAGATGGCTCTTTTAATCAAACGACGCCACAAAATTTCTTGATTTTTGTACCAAAGTTATAAACTGAGTGCCTCACTGCAACAGCCCTGTGATGAACATTACCTTAAGGGCAACGTGAGCGCCTGAGGCCCTCCCCTGAGTACGCCACTGTGCGCGGCATAAGAAAATTTCAAAAGACTAATATTAATAGAATCCCAAGAAATTTGTGCATTTTGTGTTAAAAAAAATCCAAACGTTGACAACTTAGACGCCGACTTCCCAAAATACTTTCGCTGAACTTATATGTAGTAGCTGAAACACCATTCACTAAGCTTGCTCAAAAATTTGTAAGACCTTCAGAGGAATATCTGAAAAGTTGTGATCTACCTCGGATCTCCTTCTCAAACATATAACACACTCCAAATGACACGTCCTTAAAAAATAAATAAAAAAAAATACCAACAACCGCCGGCATATTTGCCCCTACGGCAATTTATTTCAATTACAACCATTTCCAGCGGAGCTGCATTCGCACATCTCTCCTGTCAGGCGAAAGTAACAAACTAAAAGCCTGTCTGGAAACTTCCGATGTTCATAGACATAAAAGAGACTCCCAAGAGGTGCACTCTGCACATCCGCCAGCCTCCACCTTGTGTTACACAAAATCTCGAGCAAGTAAGAACTTTAGCAGAAAAAAAAGTTGCATCCTGCCCCCGCATATCAATCCGCCTTGAACGCAACCGAGAGCCCATTTTAATTTTCATCGCAGTGATGTGCGCCAAATCAACATTCAATAGCATTTGGTCTCGCCTTTTGCAAAAACAATTTCCATCATAACAAAAAAAAAAAACACAAAAACGAATCCTTTGAACCGCAAATCGCTGAAATTATTCCCCTCCCTCTTCCTGCAACAGTCGAAATGAACAGAAAGGCAGAAGGGAAAAAATCAAAACAAAAATTAATCACTCGTCCCTTGGACACATTTCCGTTTTGTTTTCTCCCAGAGTTTTCGCTTTCGTTGCCGTATTCTGCTCTGGATTCCGACAAACTTTATGACTTTTTACATCAACATCGCCCGAAAACAGCGTGCATATCCAACCGAGATTCCCAAGGGAATCAAGTGGAACTCTGCAAATCGAGTGAGTTGGAGTTGCCTTTATCCTTTTTTCCTTTTTCATTCATTTCGATGGGTGCCTTAAAATTCAGCTCTAATTAAAGGGATGGAAAGTTGAAAGTTTCCCCTTCCCTTTAGCAACATTCCGTAGCGAATCTTCCCTGAAAGCATTTACCGTCCCCAAACAAAAAAGAGGAATTTAACCAAACCCAACTCTGAATATTTTTTTTAGATGCAAATGTGTTCGTATCCCGTAGGTATGTCCCTTTCGCTGAAGGAGAGAGGGAAATTTATTAAAAAACTTTTTCACTGACTGAAGTGGAACACACAAACGCGACCATGAAATATTATGTGCCAAGGTGCAGGACCGGCCCCGTTTTTACTGGGGTAGGGGTTCTATATTTGGCCACATGAAGTAAAACGGAGAAGTGCAGGAGACTGGCCCCAATTTCGGGGCATTGCGAGTAATTGATGGGGAGAAGTTAAATAAAAATATACACAGGACACCACGAGTGGTTTAAGGATCCCGCCCGTGCAAACACACATAAATGATACAATTTTCTGTTTTGTTATTCTTTTCTGGTTTTATCAGAGAGGGACTGCAAAGGGACCAGGAACTGGTTTTCATTCCGTGGTCATATTATTATGTACATAGTATATTTTAATGTCGGTTTTTATGTGGCCAAAAAGTAATAACACCAGATGAGCAGCAGTCGAAAATCCGTCGAACAGCAGCCAAGCAACAGCTTTTGGGGCGATTCATTATGGAAAACGTTTCCTTCTCGTGGTGTACACAGCGCAGCCACCCCCAAACAGATGTGTGCTTCACGAGAATTCATCTATTTTAAGACTTTGCCAATGGTGATGGTAATGACACTGATGATGACGACGACGATAGCCTCCTCCAAGGACTGTCAGTCTTGGAGGCACCACCCGCGGCGGTGGCAAACAAATTTATACGAACAAGTAGGTATATACCCGATAACGTGTTGTCAATTTGCAGAACATATTTATGAAGCGAATCCGTTTCCAGAACAAATATAAGGATACACAATGAAAATAAGTCTCTCGCATAGCCACCCACATTGTAAAGGGATTCCGTCGCAGATCAAGGCATTTCAAAATTGGAAGGAGGATGAGCGCCGTTTCCAAATGGTTTCAGCTATGCACAAAGATGATTGCTTCAGCAAGTCTAATGTCTTTCATGAATTCGAAATGGAAAAGGATAATCAAAATCTCATCGACCATCACGTCATTGAATGTTCACATCTCCATTCCTCATGCAATAATATTCACTACCTACTGGTTCTCCGCCCAACGATATCCAGGGGGGGAAAAGATGCACTTTAATATTGGAGTGGTCACAGGGTGAACTTATGGTGTGGTCTGGCCACGTACAGTTGTAGTTTATTGTGTGGTTCTGTATTGAAAGCAAATCCTTGTTGTTGCTATCCAGTTCGAAAGTTATATTGCGGATGGGAAAAAGGCCTATAGTTGTTGCCGAAAATTGCTCGTCTACGCAACAGGCTGTGCAGCAAGAAAATTTGCATGGAAAGCAATTGTAGGTACAAAATACAAGTTACAGAAGGAAGTGTACTGCGTAAATCACTGCTTATGGACTTATGTCCCTGATAAGTCCACGACACACAAACCCATTATGAACTTATGTCTCACTGGAAGTGAGATCAATCTAAATTATTTTAATTATTTTATACGAGTTATTGTGGGAAAATGTGAGAGTCACAACTTTCGGCTTTTCAAAAATACACGAAATAACGGTTTAAAAAAATAATGTAATGTTAAAAACATTACATAAAAAAATATTATCTAAAAACTATCTTAGCACATTGCTCTATTATTTCCATGACCTTACTTTATACCCGACTGCACACAGAGAGGGTTATGTGTTTCGCGCGTATCCTATGTACGTTCCATCGGGACATCCTGTGGCCTAAACGGCTTGACCGATTTTGAAGAGTGAGGTGTCATAAGATTCGTATTCTTCCCCGGAGTGTCATAGGCTAAACCAAAAAGATATAAATCTAAATTTAGAAAAACAAAAAAAAAAAACAATTGTCAGTGAAAAATGTCAAAATATGGAATACACTGAACTGTGAAATAAATTACGTTCTGATCTATTCACAATAGTATCGCAACTCATACCCAGCCAAGTTTCGCACCTAGCGGCATCTACAACTCAATGTCGCAACTGACAGCCAAAAATCGCATCATTTATTTTTAGTGGATAGTAAAGGGTTTTCCAATGAGAGGTGTTATTGTGAATGACCCGTTATTTCGGTAGCTGTCACTTTTGAAGCTTTTATTCTTTGACTTTGACAAATAGACACTACGCCATTACTAAATACGGAACGATACACGCTTCAACAACGCATTGAAATTATTAAAATTCACTAGAAAAATGGTGAAAATCTTGCAGTCACAGTTCGCAAAACTAAAGCATTTTTTGGTCGTCGTGAAGCACCTTGTCGGACCGCGATACAGAAATTGGTTGAAAAATTCGAGCTGTTGGGACAAGTTAGTGATGTGAAGAATAAAACCCGTGCACGTCGCTCAAGAACAACTGAGAATATTGCTGCTGTAGCCCCAAGTGCTGAAGAAAACCCAGGTTTGTCCATTCCTCGTCGATCCTTGGAATTGGGCATTCCACAAACGTCATTACGCCGTATTTTGCATAAAGACTTGGGTCTTAAGGTCGGAGTTGGATACGGTATTGATCTGGACAACGTTTACTTTCAACAAGACGGCGCTACGTGCCACACAAGAAACGAAACCATTGATCTTTTACGGGAAAAGTTTCCGGACCGTGTTATCTCTCGAAGAGGTGATCACAATTGGCCACCGAGATCTTGTGACTTAACACCTTGCGACTTCTTCCTTTGGGGCCACGTGAAAGATAAGGTCTACGCCAACAGCCCATCGTCGATTCAACACCTCAAAGATAAAATTCGTGAAGCTATCGGGAACATAGGGCAGCCACTTTGCGATTTATGGTTATGGAAAATTTCATGAAACGGATATGGTCCTGTATGCTTGCTCTTGGTGGCCATTTGCCTGATGTTGTTTTTCATTATTAACGGCCTACCTTCCTCTTTATTATGAAATAAACATCCGATCATTTATCTCAAAAAATGGCATTTTTCTTTGAATACCAAAATAACATCTCTTATTGGAAAACCCTTTATTACCATCAAACGAATATTATGTTAAGTTCGTTCGCGAACGTGGTTTGAATCGAACGCAATCGATATAAATCCATCGCAATCGCACAAAGTCTATACACGTACTCATCAAAAATGACAGAAAAAGAGAAAATTAGCAAAATAACGAGTAACGAGAGTTCCTCTCTTGGCTCGAAACAGCTCAGAGAATTTTAACCGGCAAGTACTGATAAATATGTCAAATGCACAAAGTTGTAAAGAAACAAATTCAAAATCCGGCTTGAAAATGAATTGCACAGAACAATAAAATCTGTAAAAATAAATAATAATGTTGCACAAAGGTAAGTTATATATTTATTTGTGATATGGATTAGATGTGAAAGATGAATGTTTCTCGAAGTCTATTCACGTACTTTGGCGTATATATCGAGAGAATTTTGGTAAATTTTTTGAGTTTGACGGATTTCTAGTGCTTGGCTCGGGAAAGTACGCGAATAGACCTATTATTACCCGACTGGACACAGGGAGGGTTATGTGTTTCGCACGTATCCTACGTACGTTCCTACGTGACGCCGTATAGCCTAAACGGCTTGACCGATTTTGAATATTGAGTTGTCATTAGATTCGTATTGTTCCCCGGAGTGTCATAGGCTAAAAAGATAAAAATAAAAAAAAATTTATAAAAAATAAGAATTATAAGGATATGAACACGACACATTCAAGTACATATACCTTACTATTTGGCAGTCGGAGGGTACTCGATACTCATATATTTGTTAGGCTGTGTAGGTATATAGTCTCCGATTGTCAATAAGTTAGGTATATATACTTGAATGTGTCTTGTTCATATCTTTCTAATTCTTTCTTTTCTGTCAGTCGGTTTTTTTGGTTCTTTAAACTAACTTTTTTATAATAAACTTTTTTCAGAGGTGATTTAAAAAAAAAATGTAAAAACCCTTAGCTTCGCGACGCGTCTGAAGAGAATCTTTGTTACTAATTTTTGCCCAACTATCACACACAATAATTGCATTAACAAAAATGAGTTTGTTTGATATTTTGGCCTATGGGAGAAACCACTGTGGCGATGGTGCATTTAAGCTTGTGAATTTTAAATTTGGGTTATTTTACATATTGAATAATCGCCCAAGTTGTTTAAAATGGACAGCAAAATACTATTATGTGATCTTTTAATACTTATCGCAAATTTTCTGAAGCAAAACCAATAAGTTGTTTGAGAAAATAAATTCACTTTTAGCTGTAGGAAATTTGAGAAAATAAAAGTGAAAAATTCGTCTGAGGTTAAAAAAAAAGTAGATTAAGAAAATAAATTGACTTTGAATTGACTTCAGATTTTTGTTTGTTTTTTTTTTCCCTTTCCTTAAAATAAATATTAAATTTTTATGCACGACACTAATGTATTAAGAACGTGGGTGTTGGTTTGAAAAAATAATGTTTGAAACGCGGGGTTTTGACTTTTTTATGATCGCATATTCTTCCACTTACTACTTACGAAATGTTGAAATTATGTCCCATCTTTGAAAAATAAATTTCACAATCAAATTTTGTACTTATATCCCACCGAAGTTATACAAAAGTCCAATATGAACTTCTGTCGCGTGGAGCTATGTCCCTGCGTATTTAATCACCAGTCAGGAACTGCAATCATAAGCAGGGAAGTATGAAGTAGTAAACACCTATTCAAAGATTAGTAGATGTTAAGTATGGGATACGGAAAAACCCAACAGTCTTCAAACTTCAATTGTAATGTAAAGTCTCCTGGTGTAGTAAGAATATTTACAGGCACTGTTAACAAACCTGGCAACACTATCAACATTGAAAGACCGAAGGAAATACTTTTCATAACCAGAGAAACTAATTTTTAAAAACAGCTCGTAAAATTAAGTAGTAGTATTTCTTTATTAGTATTTAAATACTTACATTAATATAATATATTACATTTATATAATAATTTCAATCTTATCGCATCTAATTTAATCACGTCTTTATATAAATTATTAAATTTTCTTTTAAAAAGTCTAATATTGCTCTAATTTTGATTATTATTTGGAAGTGTGTTAAAAAAAATAAATCCTATTTTTGCGGGTTCCGGCCTGCTAATGAGATTTGTTGGTGCACTCTAAAACATTCGCATTACGTTGTTGGTATGGCTGAGCATTACCCGCCCGCATGACCTCGTTCGTAAGATGTTTGTATTATTTTAGAAATAGTCATAAGTGTATCAAGCTCGAACTTTTGTTTAATGTTTAACCACATTAGGGCGTCTAACGTGAACCTTATTGGGGTAAATCGGTTGCATCTCAGGATACTCCTCATTGCTTTGTTTTGCAGTTTCTGTAGCCTTGAAATTTGGCCTTGATTGCAACAAGCAAACAGTATGGTAGAACAAAAATCTAAATGTGGTTCCAATATAGTGTTGTAAACCGTTGTAGCGTTTGAAGAAGCCAACTTTCTGCCAATTATCCTGCAAGTGTAGTCTACATATTCATACATTTTCAAGTCTCTGGCAATAACTATTCCCAAGTATTTGATACTCCTTACATTTTGAATAGTGTTTCACTTTGCAGATTTACTTCCATAAGCTTCGTTTTATTTTCGTTTATTAAAAACTTCTTTATTGAAATTCTAATTCCTAAAATTTTATGCAACGTACATTTGAGCATTTTTCCTTTGTAATGGTTAACATGGTGTTTGACATCTCCCCAAAGCCTTCTTGGGCTTCACCATTAAAAGCAACTTACATTTTTATTAGTCCCATACAAAGCTTTCAAGTTCTTCCCTTGCCACCCACACTGTATGTGGCCTTTTGTACATCCGACCAATGGCCAGAAGTTTTTGCCTTCCAGTTTGTTGTCCGCACCGTCTCTCATCCCACCAATTGCATGCACTTTCTATGTTCATACATTATTGGTCCTTTCTGTGGCATTATATTGTCCTCAACACAATCGGACAACAAAACGAAAGCCCCAATACGTGCATGTGCATTTTCTATATGAATGTATATAGTCTGTTGGTCCGGCTCCGGCTCTAGGTATACTGTAGAATTTCACAATGAATTGTTTCAGTCAATTTAATAATTGTCTTGAGAATCGATCGGAGCTCTTCTCGTCCATACAGATGCAGGTCTGTCTGTCACAACGCATTGTTAGTTCTTGGGATTTATTTCAATAATTCACTTCAGCTTTGTCAATTCGATTAATATAATCAAATTTTTGGCAAGATAAAATATTTGTCTAATAGTAGTCTGTGCGTACACGCATACGACACAAAAGGATATCAGCGTTGAATGTGTGTAGGTATACAACACAAACATGTTGTTGAATATATGAGCTCTGTCGCTTGTAATGCATTGAAGGATATTTTAGAGCTTAGGGAAATGAAATTAATTCATTGGAATAAATGGCCTGAAGGATTTTTCAACTTGAATGATCTACCGGGTGGCACTTTATGATGCCCATGATGCATTTCAATAATGTATGCAGAGACACGCAGCCTTGCAAATGATTTTGACCACAATACCTTAAATTTCAAAGTGTTGGTCTTGTAATTATTATGGGTGTGTGGCACATGGGCACTGTTAGTTTAATATTTAGAATCCAAGGGATTCCTTTAGGTTTTACATTTGAAATTAAATGCATTTTATGCATTTCTACAATGAAACTCTGCAGAAGGTAGAGAGTTTGAATGAATTGGCTATCGCTATAGGTAGCATAAAGTATTATGGAACGAAAAACGGGAACACATTTGTACTCCAAAAATCGCTAACTGTTTTTTTGTTCATTTGGTGGAAGTTTATGTAAGCAAATCTCGGTGAATATTTGAAAAGTGGAAAACAGTTTAACAGCTGTAATAGGTTCAGAACTTGCATGAAAATATATGCAGTCCTTTGAAAAGGTTTTTTTTTTCATTATCCATTCTACCTATTTAAAACAAGAGCAATAAAAATTGTCTACTTTGTAATTAACAAATTGGGCCTTTTATATAGGTACGTCACTTAATGGAACATTTAGGAAACTAAAACTACAAAGGCAGGGCTCCAAAAATCTCAAAAGCCGTAATAACTTACTGACTCACTCACTTACCTACAGATCATCAAAATTATGAAGCACTTCTTAAAATCGTACAACCGTGAAGTTTGGCACAATGGCAGATCGTGCATAGAAAAATCGAAAATTTCCAATTCCCACTTAAGACATGAATACAAATGAATTTGCCTGCTGAATGAAATTTGAGTGAAAGAAACCCAAAGTGGATTAGAGTGGTACTCTTCTAACTTTGTTAGTCCTTTTCAAGACTTTCACATAACAAACGAAAAAAGAAGAAATTCGCAAAAGGTGGTTCCAACCTTTTTAGCATTGAACCTTCTAAAATTGAGAACGTTAAAATCTCATTACTTTTGGTAGCTGATTAGTCACACACCCTCTTTGTTTGTTCTGTAATGAGAACTTGGCTCTTTTTACCCGACTGGACATCCGAAACACATAACCCTCCTTGGTTATGTGTTTCGCACTGCAGCCTAAACGACTTGACCGATTTTGAAGAGTGAGGTGTCATTAGATTCGTATTCTTTCCTCGAGTGTCATAGGCTAAAAAGATAAAAAAAAAAATATTTATATAAAACCAAAATACAAGACACGTTCAAGTTAACCCAACTATTTGGCAGTCTAGACTCGTTTTTTTTTCCAGGCTCTGTAGGTATAGTCTCCGATTATCAATTTCTTGGGTAAACTTGAATGTTCATTTTTAGTTCCTTTATTTAAAGCCAGTCGGGTTTTTTTGTTTATACATTTTTTTTTTTTATTTTTTTATGGATTTTTAAAATAATTTTTTTTTAAGAAAAATGTTTTTTTGTTTGATTTGTTTCTTTCAAATTATCGACAGCACTTTTCACAAACTCAAGAAATTTTTTTGACCACCCAAAGTGAGAGTTAAAACGCACAACTGAGATTTTCCATTTTATAACTTTTAAACCGATTAAAAGATGAACCAGCAATAAAACGTGCGGTATTCACAAATGCAACAAAGTTTGCTGTGATGAAAATTTGTGCGTTTGCATTTGCTGAGCAAATTTTTGTTAAAAATGTGACAGATGCAGAGCAATTAAGCGTAAGACATAAAATAAAAATAATATTTGATGAAGGAATACTAGAATCGTCTCCATTTAGACCAAACCCGGTCGAAGTAGTTCAAACTCTATTCCGCTTTCTGACAGTTTTACACTGCATTTATTGAACTATAGTGATAAAGTGTCAAGGTAAATACACCATTGAAACCAGTTGTCACAGTAAGTCCGTGGATTTAAGTGAAAAGACTTCCAAATTTAAATTGAATTTAAATTTAAGTGTCAACTATGTACTTTATAAGAAAAAATCACACTTAAAATGTACACGCAGACAGCAGAATGGCAATGACTCATTATAGCTAAAGGTCACCGTTCATTATAAAAATGAACAGTTGTGTATTTGAAGACGAAGTCCATTACGAAATATTTTTTGTATACAAAAACAAATTCTGTGCTTAAGAAGTTGTTTTAAACTGTTCTTTATTTTATATTAATTCTTAAATATTCAAATTGTTTTAAAAATTTGGTTTAATTTGCATAAGACTACCATTTCATAGAGTCCCAAATTTCCAAACTTTTTCTTTTTACTTTTCCATTTTTTCAATTCCTAATTGTATTTGAATTTATATTTCTCACAAGCTGCTAAGTTTTTTTTCATCTTTTCGGACAGATAAATGTAACAGATTTCTCCTTTTCAATACCTTTTTTTAACGCAAGTCCTGTATAACTAGTATGCATGGGAAAGTGTATTATAAATAAGAATTTTTGGGAGGGTGCATAAAGGCTGTATAAATACTTATATACTGCATTACTATGCAGGTGCTTAGGAGCGTTTAGCAAATTCTAATAAATAAGGCTGTCAGTATTCAATTGAATGAACAAATTGACAGTGCAAATGTGCCCCAAACTTGCTGAAAGACCAAACAATTATTACTTCTTTTATTTTTTTTACAAAGTACGAGTACCTATTTGAAAAGTTTAAAATATTGGGTAAAATTGTTTATTATCCTATTGTTCATTATTTGGAATTCAAAAATAAAAAAAAAAGCGTGCGGTACCTAGTGTAGCTTCACATTTTAGGCAACGCTCAGTAATGGCAAGTGGCAATGCCATACCGAGCGTTCTCTGTTCAGTTTTGAAAACTGAAAAACAATTCAATAATCCAGACTGTTAAACTGTTTATGAGAGATAATTATGAGCTCCATCCAAACACAACCTTTGTCCCTCCTAACGAACTCAGCATTAAGTCAAAAAACAGCGACGATCGTCGCATGCTAATCTCCACAAATATAGCGCTAATTAATTTCGGATATTTTGGCCATTTATATAGATTAATAAGAAATTCCACTCCCAATTAACGCCAAGCTTTACCTACGATACCGCGTTCCAACTGAAACGAAATGAATTGACTCAGAGAGAAGAATTCAAAATTTACAACTTCGTTTCCTACCACGATTCTCGATTCGTGATCCATCAATCAAATTAATTTCCATTGCATTGTTCAGCATCGATGACAATTTCTTTTTTGTCGACTGGTCACACTATTGACATACCTATTCTCCATCAAATAATGGAGGTAAGCATCGGCGAAGAACCGAGCCTGTAGCATCGCACGGCAGCTCGCCATACATATCACTGTCGGTATTCATTAATTAAGCCCATTGATAGAAATACATCGGCAGAAGCTCACGATCAAACTCTGAACCCACATGTCACGCGGTGTCGCAGTCAACAGAATCTCTCGCTGGTTGACCCTCCTCGCTGGGGCTTTTCATCTGTCAACGTAATTAATTGCGCTGTCAATTGACAAAGATAGCCGCATTCGGCAGCTAATGATGATTTATCGCACAATGACGGCTCTCAAAATGGAGCCAAACTTGTGTCAACATGCCACTTGACAATATGCGATCAAATTTTGGCCTTTGTTGCACTATCGGGACACAAACCGATTGGCGGACGACATTCCAAACAAAATTATGATCACACCTGTCACCATAAATTAGTTTCAGGAATTCATAATTTCAAAACGGAAAAAAACCGCCCGGGCATCGTTTCTGGTGTGCGCCGCGGAATGCCAAATTAATGATGCCATTTGCAAGGAGCAACGTGATCGGAAAGCAGAATGCGGAGTCGACAATTCGACATGGTCCCATGTGGAAATGACAAAATCGCGGATAATTTTTCAACGATCTGGTGATGTTTTCGTTTGGGATTGCTAAAATGTTGCAGTGTCCTCAGAAGTCAGCCAGTTGAAGGTGCGGATTCCTTTGGCCCCAAAAAGTGTCGTTTCGGCTCATTGCGATTGCCAACACGACTTGCAAGAGGTATCCAATTTCAATGATGCTAACATGGAGCGCGCTTGAAATGTTGTTCGAATGCTGTCGGTTGATTAATTGAATTTTGAGGTATGGCAGTCGATAGGGAGAAAAAGTTTCATGCAACAAAGTTGCATGATCACTGCGGTGGGTTGTTTGACCTTTGAAGTGATTGGGGAAAAGTACTGTTGCCTTTGTAAGGCTTTGAATGGGCATGGTGTCATTAAGTTTTTCCAACAAAGGGTTACCGAATTTGGACTGGGAAAGATCATTTCTACTCAGTATGAAAGACTGTGCTCGTTATGGCAATGTAGTCCCAATGGTGTATCAATGGACGCCATCCAATATATATTTATTTTGCTTTGGAAATTTGGAAAACCTGCAGCCTTTTACGGATATAACTTGCTTTGGGAGGCAATGATGGCTTTCGTTCTTTATCGGAAGTCGAGAAACTCGTTAAATTATTCTAAACAAATGTATGAACTACACAGATGAAGTCTCATGGACCTTGGATGCAGATATGGTGGAGCTGTTAGGTAATGAAACTTAAACTAATAAACACACTCATTGACCACCCAAGTATGAGAGTATAAAACTCCTACAGCGTTTGGAAGTAAACTTTCGAGCGACGTTGTATTTTACTGACGACCGAATAGAAATCGGAAACGCAAAGTTTGCTTTTGTAATATAGGTAAAGCAACACAATCAACTTGAACGCAATGTTTATCAGATTTGTCCGTATTTTTTTGGGCAAAGCCTTAATGTGTAGCTACCTTAGGCACGTCTTTCATCTTAAATAGACAATTCGTAGTCTTTCAAAAAATGTTACCTATCAACAGAGCAGGAGCCAACAGATGACAGTATATTGGCCATAGACTCTAACGAGGCAACAGCTTTAATGCCAACTATATGATGCAAACGACTTCGGTTGAAAAATATAGGTTAGGTAAGGTTAAAGTAGGTATCAAGACGATGACCACACTCCTCATCAAAATAGCAGTTGAAGGTCCGTTTATTTTTGGATCGTTAAGAATTTTCGTTCTTGGCATAGAAAGAGCCGGGCAAGTATTGAAAAAAATTAAGCAACTCCGACTCATCATCTTTGTCCATACAGCTTGAACAGAAAAATGGGCCAAGCCTTGTTGCATCTTTAATATTAGACAGACCCCAGTGGTGACACCTATTCATTCGCTGATTCGTATAGACAGTCTATCGGGAGAGATCAGGAGTTTCTGAATCATGTTCCGCCAAATCTGTTGTATGTTATACAAGCTATCCCTCCAAGGTTTGTACTTTCGACAGCATCCAGCTTTTATCTTAAGCTTGCAAGTAGCGATGGGAATATCTAAGATACTAAGAAGTTTAGCCACAGCAGTATTGCCAGCTACCTATCTTCATGAATAGCTTCCTTTTACGATTGGCATTTGTTTCCCAACAACGTAGACTTCTATTCTCAGATAGTTATTGAGCAAAGAACACCCTCGAGATTAAGTTAGAGGTTCACACCTTGTGTTAAAAAACCTGGTGATGCAAGAAGGACTCATCGTAAGGTTGACAGGAAAACGATTTTCGTGAGCATTCATAAAATAATCAGGAGAGAGATGTATAAACCGATTCCATTGACGACTGCAAAGCAGTTCCTCGTGAACCTAGTACAAGGAATTCCGACATCTGAAGATGCATTTTGTAACACAAAGGAACAAGTCCATTGCTGAGCTAATTGAATGATTCAAAAAGTACTCCCTCTACTTGTGGTTGGAAACACTTTATGCCCCAAGTAGTGCCATTGGATGACCAGCACACCCCTAGTTAAAACCTGCTGTTCATAATCTAATCTTTATCGTATACTTGAAACTAAAAAAAACCGGAAACCTTGAATATTGTTGCAATTGTGAATTATCTTAAAGTTCATTGCAATGTTAAATGTAAATTTAACTTTAAAATTTCCCTTTCTACATATGAGAAAAATGTAAATGCCGAATAAAGATCTTGAAGCCAGTCTTCACTATTAATTTTAATTTTGGTGGGGGCAAAACCCCCATTTATTTGGCTTCTTGAAGCTATTACAGTGACTTAATCTAACTTAAAACTACTTAAAACTAGGATTAATAATTGGGGCTTAAAACTAAGACGGTGAAGGAGGTCAGTTTTAAGGTAGGTGGAAGGTTTGAATTAACCTTTCGCAGCATTCGCGAAATTGGTTCGTCGGAGCCATATGAGGTGCGGTGAATTGGTAAATAGAAGAGTAGAGGACAACGAAGATTACGAGGGTTAATGTTAAAAGAGATAGAGTTGTAAAGAGACGTACAGTCGATAAAGCCTGACAGCAGTCGGTGGATGAAGAGAATGTCTGCTACGTCCCTGCGTTCCTATTGAGGTATTGAGGTTAATAAGTCTGAGACGGTCTTGAAAGGGAGGTAAGATTAGGGCATCATTCCAAGACAGTCCCCGAAGAGCAAATCCAAGAAAACGACGTTGGATGCTCTCGATTCTGTCTATATGGACACGTTGAAAGGGAGACCATAACTGGCTAGCGTATTCAAGCAAGGGGCGAACAAATGTGACGTAAAGAGATCTGGTCACGTGCGGGTCGGAGAATTCTTTGGACCATCTTTTAACAAAGCCAGGTGATGAGTTTGCTTTAAGAATTATCTCATCTATAGGTGAACGAAAATTAAGTTCCCTGTCGCATAATACGCCAATGTCGCGAATATATTGAGCGATGGATATAGGTCGACCGTGGAGAAGGTAAGTTCGAGGAGGAGGAGGAGACTTGTTGTGAGAGGTCAATAAATTGACATTTGGTGACATTGAGCTCAAAGTTGTTTTTCAGGCACCAGGCGGAAAAATTATGGAGGTCTATTTGAAGGAGGTTGGATTTTCAAAATTTTGTATCGTCAGCATATTGCGAAAGTGCTGAGTGCTTAATGACCATTTCAAGGTCGTTTATGGTTAGGATGAAAAGAAGGGGACCTAGATGGCTGCCTTGGGGTACTCCAGATGTAGCCAAGAAAGGAACCGATAGGACGAACCTGAAGGGAACACTATAAAAGCGGTTTTCCAAGTAAGAAGTTATCCATTTCAGCAAGATAGGTTCAAAGCCAATTTGAAAAGGATTAATTAATGGGATATTTTGTCAAAGGCCTTACTGAATCTCAGTTGCATTAACGTCGACTTCGTTGCCACTCTCTAGGGCTGATAGGGCAAGGGATACAAATTCCACGAGATTTGTAGTTGTTGATCTACCCTTCAGAAAGCCATGTTGGTGGGGAGAAATAAGAGACTTGCACCGAAAGCTTAAGACTTCGTATAAAATACTTTCAAATGAGAGAGTTTAGGAATTGGGCGGTAATTAGTAACTTCATTCCTTTTTTCTGTATCGGAGTTATGAACGAAGTCTTCCAGATCTGGGGAAATTCTCCTTTTAAAAGAGATAGACGGAAGACCATCTTTTGACAAAGCGAGAGATTGGAAGAACACTTTTTAAGAAAAATGGCTGGAAGACTAACTGGGCCGGGTGAGAACTCATCATAGAGCTTTTGTAACTTATTTACAATAAGTGAAGAATCAACAGTTTGAGAGAGAAAGGGGCCGATAGAGTTAGGTAGGTAGGTAAAGTAGGTGCGAAGGAGTTATCGGCAAACGATTGCTTAAAAATGTGGAAAAAATGTTGGCATACCATTGTGGGTCGGTGGATGAGACATTTTCGTAAGAGAGAGAAGTCCCAAAAACCATTATGGAGACAAAAACCTGCCATATGGAAACTGTTACTACAGTCAGAAACGTCATCTCCGCTCAGTTTGGATGTTACTTACCTAAGGTTGCACTACAGTCCGGGGTGGACCTGGGGCAAAACGATCTTCAGTCAGCCAGTTTCGCAAGCAAAGTTCGATTGTCCCCTTCAACTTGCGTACGCCACCTGAGTTGCGGTCTTCCTCTACTGATGTGCCGTTCCTCGGGTGTGAATTCGAGATCTTCCGGGTCGGAGCATTCGTGTCCCTTCGCTCTACATGACCTAGCCATCTCAGTCGTTCGACCTTCACTCTTCTGGCTGGTTGATGCCGCTGTACAGTACGTTTGGATGTAGACTTTCTTAAAAGGAAGGTTAAGGCCATATGTCTTCAGCATTCAGTAAACAAATGAATATTATGGAAACATAATGAGAATCAAATGTCAATATCTCGACAAAAGCTCAGATACTACTGACGCTCGTAAAGAAAGACGACTCTCAGCAAAGAAATTTCTACGAGCTCTTTACAAAGTCTTGCGTTGTGAATCCTAAAATGCAATCATTCCTAGAGACTAACATGCAAAATAGAAGAACTTTGCAAGAAGCTTTGGATGGGTTTTACTTGTAGGACGAATGGAAGATGATGTGCATATCCCTATAACATAGTCTCTAATCTGATAAGGCTTGAGTTATTTGTCCTACGCGAAACTTTTACATTTGCTTGAAGTTATAAAGGAGGCAGCTTTCTACGAACCCATACCGACAGTTAAGTGAAAGAATTTTTACCACAACAAGGAGCTATGCCCGTGAGCACTTCTTGAATGTTTAATTATTTATGACTGAAAACATCGTTTCAGTGCACACATTTCTCCTGACGAAATGTCATCATATCCTGCAATTTAAAAAAAAAATATACAAGCCCTCACCTCGCATTGGCAATGGCCAATGTAACTCTCACCAATAGACCATTCACAGACTACATTCGCACACAAATTGAGCCCCATAAACCACATCCTTACGCATTTACCGTAAATTGCCTCAATCTCCGATATCGATATCCGCAAGTCCCAATAACAAGCTTTTGTTCTGATCACACTCCGCTCTCCAACAAAAAGAAAGTATGTACAAAAATGTAAACACGACTAAGCTTCCATCATTCTCAGGCACAAGCTGACCTTCCTACCCACAGCCGCCTCTATGGCAATGATGACGTTGCAGGTACTTATTTTTAGCCCATTACGCTGTATCCTTTTTCGTAATAATTTATCCCTGATGAAGATTTAATGAAGATTGTGAAGGTGAGAATCAACGTTGGCTTTTACTTTAAGGACATGTAGTTGTCGCGCGCAACGAAAAACGCGACAATGGAGCGCAAGGCGATAAGAATACGAAGGATAATTAAACATTCATTTGAGAAATGCTTCCCCAATAAAGGAGGAAAATAAATACGGAATTTAATTGAAAAAGTTTCAGGGAGAAAAATATACAAAAATAAATTGAAGTCCATCAGGACTCGCTCTGCCATAATAAGTGTCCAATGTCGATTCCACTTCATCTTCCAATCGAAACCAATTAAAATCCATGCAACATGTAGTATCCTTTTCCATTGTTGGTTTAAGGTGGGTGGGCTTCCTTTACAAAGACACAATTACTTTCTTCGGCATGTCATGACAATAAACCATGTATGCCAGGGGACGAAGGAGTATCTTCGAGGCACTTTCCAGGAGGACGCTCATCGGAGAGAAGTGATAAAATTGCGGCACCTCCTGCACTCAGGACAGCACATCTTCATTGGGGGGGCTAAATGGACGCCGGACAATATACAACATTAGAACAAGAGTCTGCGGGTGAAAAACGGATGCTGCGCTGGAGGCGGGTCCAGGTCCAGATCCATTCAGGACCAACAAACCATTAAAACTTTGCAAAATGCGAATAAATAAGTTCCACTGGTAAGAGTCTGGCGAGGATGAAAATATTTATCAAGGTATATCTAGCCCAGCCGAAAGTACTTGTGCACCAAGAAAAACTTTTCGGAATGCAATGTCCTCCTCGTAGTTCTTTGGCGATTTTTCTTATTTTTCAATTTTTCCTTTTTTTTCTGTACTTGAGTGTCTGTTTGAAGTTGAGTGTCTGCGTGTACTTTATGAGACCAATGACCACAGAAAATGCTGTTTCTTCTCTCGGATATGGGAAATCTTTTTTATTTTACAAAATGCACATTCCTTGATATTGCTTGTTTGTTAGTCCTGCTCGTCGGTCGGTATTGCTAAGTCGGGGGATAGGTGCACAATCAGAGCAAATGTGTGCGTTTTTCTTACGGATGGACATGGACTTCTTCTCATCCCCCCCCACCCATCGGTATAAGAGATTTTCCATTTCCATGTTGTGTTGGAAAGGACGACGGCTGTATTCGGACTTGGAGAGAGATTGCCACCGCCCATAGAGTAAAATTGTGTTTCGCCCAGGAATCCAACCTCAAGTGCAATCGATAAAGGTATAGTAAAAATATATGCATTTTTGAGGTACCCCGTATAAGATCTTCAGATGTCAAATATTTCAGTTTATTTCAAGCACTTGAAAGATTTTCCAATGCACTCGACAGTCGTATTTCAGGAGTTAACAACGGTTTTGGATTTGAGCTATGTCAATGGTGCTCGGCTATACCGGTAGGTTAAGTATGCTGCTGGAAATGATGTGTGTTTCCTATAGCATGACATCATGCAGGAGGCCAAGTGCGCCATATTTTGTGCTGTATTAAAAGTTGTTCCAGATTTTTTCAAAGGGGTTTGGTTTTCAATCAAAGAATTTTATCCTCACACCGCGATACAAATAATAATCAATTTTTCAAACTCACAATGGGAACATTTTCCATGCAAAGTTGCTATTGTGACCTACAAAATATTTAGTATGAAGGTTAAAAATGATTACTTGTAAGGCCCAAAGTCTTCTTTGCTGTTTCTTGGGCGCATTTTTGCCGCCTAATGTTTAGCCAATCTTTTGAACAGTTGCGGCTTTATTTCACAAATATCGCCGTGAGTATTGATTTCAATGGGCTTGCAATTTACCAATGGAAACCAAAACCTTTACAAATCCACTCAAAAAATAGTCGACTATCGAAAAATTCGCAAGCTCAATGGTATCATCGATTTCTGGCGTTTTATTAAGGGGACTTTCTCAATTAAATCTATTTTATCGTCGATTTTATATCGATTTGTTCCGGCATCTCGGAGAAGCTAACGTTGCCATTGATTAAATCAACAGTTTTGGTTCACGATCCTTTTACGGTTTGATCTTCGTTCTACACGTTCGAAAAGCCTCACACTAAAAGCATTAGGTCAAGTTAAGTAACCATACTTGTATTATAAAGAGTTCGTTCCCCAAAGCTACCGTGAAGAAACTCTTATCATAATTAGATTACAAATCCACTCAAAAAATAATCGACTATCGAAAAATTCGCAAGCTCAATGGCATTGGCTCATTTAAAATCCCCGCGACATATCTTCCTAAAAAGGACATACTTTTGTTTGAGAAACTTGCCTTTATATTGGTTTTACCTGCATCTTTAATGTATTTTAAAAATTCGTCAACACTGACATAAATTCGTAGACATTTACAAAATTTACTTAAACCTATTGTAGCTTGCAGTGGCGATTCAGGGATCGTGGAAAACGATAAGACTTGCTTGCAGAAGTCCTGGAAATCGACGAGACCTTCCTGCGACAGATCTAGAAAACGCTAAATTAAAACCTTTTAGTTACTTAAATCAGGCGGACGCATCAACCTATTCAGTACATCGCTAACTAGATCGCCCGAGCTAGATTTCGGTCAAACACTTACAGCCGGCGAAAGCCGCAGTTTTGTCAAAATTGGCTTTACTTCCCGTCTTGTCTGTTCAACTCTGATGCACACACCATGGGGAAAGCTTAATCTACCGCGATCAAGTCAAGTTTCCCGCACTTTTCCTACTTTTTCAACACAACTCTGAGGTATGAGTTTTCCCCAAGAGAGTGTGAATTCTAAAAATGTAAGCAAAAATGATATCTTATAGTTTGCTTCACAGATTACTGGGCTTATATATATTGGTGTCTGTTGCTTGAGACGAAATGGTCAAAACCCGGCTGTAGAGTGGCTGTTATACCAATCGTGTAAAAGTGTATAAGGACCAGGGTCCCTTTTAAAACAGAGAAGTGGTGTGTGGTGCAATCTGTAGTTGCAATTTTTCACTAGGTATCATCGTATTTGCTCTGCCAACAGATTGCGATTTTTTATATCCACTCCTGAGTCTGAATCCTTGAACACCTGACTCTAAACTCTGTCTTTAACCTACACTAGCACCGATTAATGCATAAGCCATAACATCTGTTCCTTCTTATAACCCAGAAAAGACTTTTTCAATGGCTACCACAGATGCTTCGCTTCTTCTATTTCCAAACGTTGCATACTGTCTCTAACTGCTGCATAACTGAAGTTATAACATCATTGGCATTGCCTGGCACTTGTCTGAAGCTAAGCTTAGTCTATTAGAAAAAATAAATCCTAGCGCCGAGCTAGTCCTTCTTATATGCAAACACGGCTCATTGTAAACTTGAATTTTAAAGCCGCACTTCCTTTCTCTCCGCCATTATACGAAGTTTCCGGTAAAATCGATCATTAGCCTGCATAGTGCTGCTGGTCTTTGTCGGCAACAACATACCGACTTGGTAAGTTGGGTCTGTTGTTGACTACGATTCTTTAATTACTTACTTGAGTTCGATAAATGTAATAAGTCGTTCATCTTGTTTACAGCTGTAAAATGTGTAGCAGTCCGGTACTTCCAGCTGGCTTCATTTGCCATTTGGGTATAAGTTAGGTGTCATGAATGCCAGAGTTATAGGCGATTTTGATGCCAGAGGAGTCTGGGGGAGGGAAGGTGGCCAACACAAGTTCTACACCTGCCATACCTAACACCCTTGACGATGGAGTAAAAGCTACCTTTGAGCAGCTGTCCATGCGGAATTTTGTAGCCACCGCTTTCCGTATCTGATCAGTTGTAGCTCACCTGATACTCCACCACTTTAATATCATCAACCTATATTCAGTCTATGGACAAAGATACTTAGATACTTCTTACTCCCTTCTCAGTGTAGTAGAAGAGCGTTCGATCTTTTCGAAGTCGCTATATGGTCAGTAAGAGCTGCTGGTTGCTGGCGCTCCAACCACATTTTTAACTATAAGAACAGAAGGGATACCGAGAGTTGCTGAAAGTTCCCTATGAGCCATAATGGGGTTCAGTTTTCTAACGGTGGGGGAGCCTGTACCACTTAGTCCGCTGAGGTATTGTTTGTTTCCCTTTAGCATGGTTACAATTTTTACTATATACGGTCTTACTAAAAGCTATGTATAGAGTTCTGCAAAATCCGGGTGTCTGGTTCTGATCGCCTCCTACTAAACGAATATAGGGGGATCTTATCGATTTCTGGCGTTTTATTAAGAGGGCTTCCTCAACGCAATCGATTTTATCGTCTCAGTCTTTTGTTCCGGCATCTCGGAGAAGCTAACGTTGCCATTGATTAAATCAACAGTTTTGGTTCACGATCCTTTTACGGTTTGATCTTCGTTCTACACGTTCGAAAAGCCTCACACTAAAAGCATTAGGTCAAGTTAAGTAACCATACTTGTATTATAAACAGTTCGTTCCCCAACGCTACTGTTAAGCAACTCTTCGCTTATGTAGATGATTCATTGAACCGAGTGTATTCTTGACACAATGCTGTCGCTTCCTTAACCAAAGCGCATGGATGTCTAACCGAACCTGACGCCTTTTTGCAAACCACCAAACAGTCTGGCGGCAAACTGGCCACAATTTCAACCGCCATATCAGTGGAAACGGAAATGAAGCATCACACACGTCTGTTACAATCCGAAAGTCAGTCACAGTTACTTTAGAACGGGCATCTTTCAGCTGAAATGAATCAAATTCGCTTCAAGTAACCAAGACTGTCGGCAGAACTAATCTTCTCCGTGTAACCGTCATCACTTTGCTCATTCGCCAATTAAAAACCGAAAAGCTTCAGATGACTTCCAGTCGACTTATCCCGAAATTGGTCGAAGACAGAGAGCAAAGCAATAAAAGAACCACTCAAAGCCACCAAATGCACATGTAGCTTGGCATTAAAAAGCGTTTCGGTTGCCAAAAAAGGAGACGAGAACCGTCATCTCTCCCATCTGCCCGAACGACGATGACGATGATGATGAACACAATATACCCGTTGTGTGCAGCTGATTAAATGGGACATCATCAGCAACGGTTGGTCTGTATGAAACCGACCCGCATCACACATAAAAAGCACATCTCCAGCTCCACTCAATCGAAAGCCTCCGGATCGGTATGGGCGAGTCGCTCCCTTCGATTCGCATGACCGAGTCGGTTCCTTTTCCCATCGGCACTTTGTGGTAATTTCTTCCCATTGAAGCCGTCACAAACGTATACCATCGCAGCCGGTTCCAAAGTGTACGCCAAAAGGATGGAAGTGAAATAAATTAAAACTTTCTCCTGTCCGAAAATACCAAAAAAAAATCTCAAAAGGACCAATTGAAAAGTCAATACACGCACACACACACCAACCGGGACAGAGAGTGCCCAAGTGCGAGCCGGAGAAAGTTTTAATAGAATTCCAAGTGTACACGCAGAGCAAGGCCAATAACGTTGGATTTATGGTCCTTAAAAAGTTGAATGGCCTTTCGACAGGGCAAGCGTAGATAGAAGAATCAAAAAGAAAATAAAATAAAAAAGGAAACACCAACTTGAAGTGGCGCTTTTGCGGAAAGGTTTATGCGACTGGCAGTAGCAACCACGCGTCACCATTAACTTGGCTGCGCATTCCAATGGGATGTCAGCGAGTGTCACTTGCAACACGGAAAACCATAAACTAGGCGAATTATTACAGAACACGACGCGCTAGATGCAGTGATCCTCCGCCAATTAAATAATCCGCATCAGAGTTTATGGGTCCACGCAGCCGAAGGACGCTTATCAGGCGGAGGTGCGCGCGTTCGACTTGGTCTCTAATTGGGGCACAACGCACAACGTTGCACCAGCGCTCGATCGGCGACCATCGTCAAATCGTCGGTTTACTACCAGCCAAACAAATTAAATGGGAATTCTGATGGCGGTGGTTAGGGGGCGAGGGGCGACTTAATGAGCACAGCCCATCGCGCCGCAGTTGCGACATAAAGTGTCTATTAGTTCATCGTCGTAATGGCTGTGAACGCAATTCAGTGGGTTATTTATTTCAGCAGTCTTAATTAAGCGCGCACCTTCGCCCGTGACTCCGGCATGCTGTGGTGTAGTCATTTTTTACACACGGTGTTCGAAGATGGCCACAGATGATGTGTTGTGTCAAAAACGCACTCACCATCGATAAATTTAAACACTTTACGAGTATTATTTGCGAGCTTGTTGGCCGATGATATGCTCGCAATGGGCTGTTGAGAGGCGGATATTTGCATATTAAGTGGACCTGTATGCGGATTGGTCATGATGCAGATTATTAAATAAAAAATACACTGCCAGGCACGGGGGTAATGGGTTTCGCGAAAAGAAATCAAGAATTTTAGTGGGCTTCGTTTTTGCTAAACGCAAGTCCTTGCGTTGCTTTGTTTGGCGGTTAGTATAGTTTCTTGGGGTCTGCTGAACGTCAGAGTGTACGTCAAGATTGCGACCGTTTTCTAAGTAAAGACGATGATCGGTTGAAATGTGGATGGAGGCTGGAACTAAAGGGTGTCCATCGAAACAGAGACAAAATTTACGTGACGTTTCTACAGAAACCCTGCTGAAATCAATGGGTAGAATGGAGGTGTGTTCAGTTAACATATTACGGTCGGTAGGTTTTTTTAAAAGTGTTGGAGTTGGAGGGTTCTTGCACATGCCACAAAGCTACTGTTACAGTTGTTAGTTACAGTGCAACTCGCGTGATTCATATGGCATATTACTGCTGCAGTGGATGACAGTCAAGTGTGCTCTGCAGACTGATTATTTGGATTATAAAACTCAATCTATTTTGGTCAATCACCACTTGCTGTTAGTAATTAAAATACTTACGTTGTATCCTAATGTTAAAAAAAATATGTATTTGCGGACAGCAATCTGGTTATGTATAGTAAATGATACACTAGATGTCACCCATAAAAAAATGTTGACTTTAAATAACTTTGGTATTTTAAACGCGATTTTAATATTTTTACATTATTGCTTAAGGAATTATCTTTTTACTAAAAATGTTCTTTTCCGAGTTGAGGGGTTTTAATTTAGAATTGAATGCATTATAAAAACAATGTGCCTTAAAAACTATTAGTAGTCGACATTGCTGTACAGTAGTTGGAACTTTACGAACTTTGAATAAAAGCCACCGGTTTATTAAAATGCATCTAATGGTTCTTTATTAAACAAAAATGCGACAGATTGATAAGTTAATATTTAAATAAAATTACAAAAAAAAATCCATTAATTAAAATAAGAGTAATATATTCTTAATATGTTACAAGTGCCAAACTATCGAACCACCGCATATAGAAATTCACATTCAGTTGTATACAATATTTTGTTTAATGTCCTCCCGGAAGAAATCAGATGTGTTCACATGTCCGTATGTTTTCTACAGCGCGTAAGAAATTGGTTGTTTTCTCATGATTATTATAGTTTAAACTCTCTTACCTCAAATATTTTGATCTAACTTTTGCCTCAACTTTCGATGTTATTATATAGATTACATAAATTCTTGCATCCTTTGTGAAGTGAGAACGAATTGATATCATGTTAATTGAATTAAATCGGCTAAAAATTGTTTTTTCTATCATTTCTATTTTTGTTTTGTTTAATACCCCACCCTATATAATTGTTTTGTTCCTTTTGAAGTGGCATTCAACACTATTTGAACTCAATCTGAATAAAATATCGAATGCCACAAAAAAAATATATTAGATAAAAATAATACATTTAACATTTAATTTAAAACTAAAATGAATTTAAAATATGAATTTAAAAAAATGACTGCCCAAATATATGTGTAGGCATTTAAACATTATTATTACATTATTGGCAGTCAACAACTGTGGTTCCATACGAAAAAGTTTTTTGCACACCCTGTCAATAGCTGAGTCTACTGCTTTTCTCTGATTGGTACCGCTTTTATTAAATATACTAGAAGATACATGTAATAGTTAAACTTAAGCTAATAATATTTAATATTTTGCCATTTGAAATAGCAAATGTTTGTAAGGTACCTATTTTGAGAATTTCAGAAAAAAATCTACTAACAAAATTGGAAGTCCTTATTAAAATTCAAAAAATTTTACACTAAAAGAAAATCACTAATAGGTGTTTACCACTGAAAAGAGAGATATCCACAGGTTGGCGCAAAATTAATTTTCCAGTTTTGTTTTCGAATTACTTTTTTACTAAATAAAAAAAAAATGAATCTGAGTGACGGAAATCTTTATTTGGACCCTTACAATTTTTTTTTCTGTTAAGTGGAAAAGATGATAACCGTCTAGTGGCTGCCGCCAGTGTTGATACACATTTTTGCCCGTTTAATCGCATTTTCCATGACTGTCCGCAAGATTTCCGGTGGCAACTGTTCGCATTCCTTTCGAATATTCTTCTTAAGGGCTGCGATTGTCTTAGGCTTGATGGCATAAACCGGACGATGGAATAGCCCCAGCAAAAGAAGTCTGGGATGGTTAAATCGGGCTATCCTGCTGGCCATGCCAAATCGCCAAAACGCGACCAGGAAACGCTTTCTGCACAATATCGATTGTGGCTTGTGCTGTGCGTATTATTGCACCGTCTTTTTGAAACTACATGTTCACCAAGCTCCGTTCATCCAATTCCGGCAATAAGAAGTCATTTATCATGGCCCTGTAGCGTTCGCCATTAACAATGACCGTATTGCCAAGGGCATCCAGAAAAAATACGGCCCAATCACTCCTCCCGCGTGAACGCCGCACCACACAGTGGCTTCGAGTGAATGGAATGGCTCTTCGTGCATCAAACACGGATTTTCAGTGTCTCAGAAACGAAGATTTTGCCGCTTAAGTGGAAATGTGCCTCGTCACTCGTGACAATTGGAAATTCACACTGCGCTGACACCACCGCCCGATTATTGGTCAAAAAAAAAATCGACACAAATATGACACCAGCGTTGCCGGAGAGAAATATTATTAGGGAGTACTGCAGCAAGAAAAGGGGAGTATTTAAAAAAAAAATAGGAGTACAGACATTTTTTGTTTTTTTTTGAAATTCCCTTTTGACGACAGTTTGGAAAATAAAAATGCTGCCAAATTTGCATTAAATTGGAGGTGAATTAAATTTATAAATGTTGAAATTACACTTTGCTGCAAGATATTTTAGGACTTCAACAAAAATAGGAGTACGAATGTGAAAGGAGGAGTACGGGAGTACGGAGGTGTTGAAAGTAGTACAATACTCTGATGGGAGTACTTTCGGCAACGCTGCATGACACGCTCTTGCGAAGTATATAGCGCTCCATTGCTTGTCTGTTTTACACTGCAGCTGTCTAGTTCACAAATGTCAAATATGATTGACGTACAAAAATTATAACATCTTCCGATAGGGTGGTTAATTTTGCGCCACCTTTTATAAAAAAAGCGGGAAAATATTACGAATTTATTTTATGATTGGGGAAAAAAACCTTTCTCGAAAGAAGTAGGTGGGAGGGAGGAAACCGCTCGTCGAGAAGCTTTTTAATTTCACTGAATTCCATCGCAATAGGCCTAAAAAGAACATTCAGACGCTGCTTTGTGTACCAAGTCAATTACTCAATTCAATTACTCTGCACCCGACCTTTGTTAATCGGCGATTGCATTGCGATTCGCACTTCCCGCAGAACTTACATTCAGGTTAGGACTACCATTTGGCTACGCTTCTCCGCCGCTCAGTGTGTGGCACAGCCTTTCATTTCGTTGCTATAAAAAGTGTTATTTCTTAATTTCCCCGTCTGTTCTCACCAGATTGAGACCATCATAAAACGGAAAACAGGAAAATCACATTAATTCCCAATTTCGGACAACGCAGTCCGGAGTTCGGACTCTCAATGCATATATGTATAGCCGTAAGGAATTTGCATTCGCAATGGCACTAAAGTGCGAATGCGCAACTGTCATATTGGCGGAGAACTTCAAAGAGCGCAGCTACACACAACACAAACCCATTCCGGGTAATCCTCAACGCAAAATGAGCGTTCATGTCAAACGAACGGACAAGTGGAACGGCCAAAAGAAACACAGAAGACGACCGAGACGACGCTGACTCCGAAGATGATGCTGATGATGATGATGACAAAGCGACCATTACTCAAGAACTTATCCGCACATGAAATTTGAATACAATGGCCGCCACAGAGCAGAGCAATCACAGTCACAAGTCCCAGCGTGGATTTACATTTATGTCCGCATTTTGGTGTGATGCCCATCATCACATTTCCACAGTCGTTGTTGTCATGTTCGCTCACACAAAGGTCCTTCTGCATGTTCTATATGCGAGAGCGAAGATGTCCTCCGTTTGTTTGCATCTGACTTTTGATTTTCTTATGCAAAGTCCATCAATCATTCGTATATTCAAATCCTCATTGCATACCTACAGTAGTTGTATACGAGACATGGAGAAGCGACTTAAAGCTTGGCAAATGGTCTTGTTCATGTTGGGCAAGTGGACGACATGAATGAGAGTAGTTTCGACTTTAACAGCAGCCATTAAAACCAATTAGCTAATTGCTGGAAGCGTAATTTCACGTAACGGAAACAAAACCTTTGGCACTAGCTGTGGAAAAGGACAAGCTAGAATCCTCGCACTGAACGAGGTCATTTGAGTTTTATGTGACATCTTTTAATTAATTTTACGGCTCCTTGGCTATGGATCAGTGGACTCTTTACCTAGATGTAAGTGCATTACATCCTGGGTGAGGTGTCGCTGCGTCCGGATTGAGGATCTTGCGGGAAAAAGTTTAAATTAATTAAAAGCGACGAGCAAATGAACCAAGTATTCGAGTGCGGACGTCAAAATTACATAGGATTACGTGGATGCTGTTCGATAATTAGGTTTAGTGTTGGTTTTCCTATAAGATGAGATTGCGGAGCTCATGGAGGAAATAGGATGTGGTTCACCCCTTGTCATTCGTAGTATAGTCCTCTATATTTCACTTTCTATGACTGACGGACAGATCCGACATGGATGGGACGAAAGAGTCCTGATGCAACTTCTCCAGATACAAAATTCTAAGGGTTTGAGTGGAACTACCTCGACGTATACGTGGAAAATGGTAAAAATTGTAAAAAAAATTGACGAATTCAAAACACGGAGACTTATATATTTAAATAATAAATAAAAACTCATCCGTGGACCCACTTAACTTCGGTTTTAAGCGGCGTTGACCTTGTAAATTTTGTACGGTGTAGTTAAATAATATATAAATAGCAGCGTCACCTATAGGATCTTGAATTTGGCAATAAATCAATATGTACCGTGAATTGGCATATTTTGGTTCACAAATTTGAAGTTTCATAAAAATTTGACTACAGCACCACCTATCGGATCTAAAAAAAAATGTAAGAGCCATAACCGCAAAGCAAATGCTTTGTGAATATGACCTAAATAGGTCGATTCGTTCAGAAGCTACAGGACCTCAAACAGGATACAGACCCACTAACGCCTATAAAGATGTTTGTTATACCAAAAGACGAACAAACCACCCAACTGATGGGGGTTAAACTTTGGAATACTAATATTTTAGCAACGGAAAAGGTTTATCTAGAGTTTTTAAAACTTACAATAGGTGGCGCACGAGAACAGTCAACAAGTTTGCAATAAAAGTTAAAATTACAAGCCAAAAAAAAAAAACACTTGAAACCTTATATCTTGGCAGTTATGGCAGCAATGGTCGAGAAAATTGGTACATCGGTGCATATTGTATCTGTGAAACGTATAATTAAATATAGGCAGGCTTAGACGATGGGGCTTGCCACCTCCATACAACAAAGTCATTTAAAACGCTCATCACGGCAGTTATTTAGCTTTATGCGTGGATTTTTATATTTAGGCTGTTAAATCCTTTTGCCAAATTGGATTATGACCAGCGCTGCCACAATGATGGAAGTGTAACAAAAGTAGTGCTACACTTATTACTTATTTTGTAATTTTTTTACAATGTTACTTATTTTGCTTTGTTACACATTTTTCCATTAAAATCTTTTTTTTGTTTTCTCGTAAAAAAATATTGAAAAGTTAAACTGGCAGCACTTTTTTCTTTCGAACAAACTTCTACCAATTTCTGTCAAAGTGTTTGTTTGTTTACACAGAGCACAAGTTGTGCAAGACGTCAAACTGCGTGTGGGAATAGGAATAGGAGGGAACGAGAAAATACAACAATATTTTTCTGTCTCGCCGCGTCGCCGTTGACAGTATTCTACATCTCGTGGTAAATTAAGTTTGTGAAATAGAAATTGAAATCTACTTCGATGGTCAATAATTTTGTTTCCTTTTTTGGTTTTTCTTTTCAGTTTGTTACATTTTTCTTCCATTTGTTACACTTTTAAAAAAGACTGCGGCAACATTAATTATGACGACTTGCTTTATGACAAGTATGACTCCATAAATTTTGTAGAGTCTGGACGGAGAAGGCGTTCGATTAAGTACCCCGGGTAAACTCTGGAGTATTATAAAACCAAAGGTCTGCCTATGTCCTCGATAGCTTCACGAATTTTACCTTTGAGGTCTTGAATCGACGCTGGGCTGTTGGCGTAGACCTTATCTTTCACGTGGCCCCAAAGGAAGAAATCGCAATCTGTTAAATCTCGGTGGCCAATGGTGATCACCTCTTCGAGAGATAACACGGTCCGGAAACTCTTCCCGTAAAAGATCAATGTTGTTGCTTGTGTTTTTTCACCATTTTTGTAGTGAATTTTAATAATTTCAGTGCATCGTTGAAGCGTGTATCGTTCCATTTTTAGTAATGGCGTAGTTTCTACTTGTCAAATGTCAAAGAATAAAAGCTTTAAAAGTGACAGCTATCGAAATAGCGGGTCATTCACAATAACACCTCTTATTGGAAAACAATTTGCAATTTTGTTTGACTACACATCTGCTACCAACATTTCTTAATTACTGCGATCAAAAACACCCTTGGCCTAAGTGTACAAAGGTAATAATCCACTTCTCTCTAACACAGAGAGTACCAGCAAAATTAATTCCTTAAATAAAGTTCCCTCATTCTGACAATTGCTCGGCCGATACCCATGACCTCCTACACCGGCATCATTTAATCACAGTCATTCCCCCCACTGAGAGAAGGTCGGTCATGTAGTAAGCACACTCACTTCTCTATACAGAGAAACCGCACACAGCATGCCTTCAATCCACGTTACACCACAACGCTAACAAAAAATGCTATTGTAGTTCAAACGAGCACACACCTCGCTCACCCCCAAAAGCCAATCCAAGCCAAACCAAGCCAAACCATGAGCCAATAAATATTACACCCGCCCATATCATCGGAATCGGAATTTCGCAATCGGCACTTCGCACCTCTATACTTCAATTACTCGTTCCAAATGAGGTAATTATCGCCGCCACTACCACTGCTCTCTTCCGATACAATGACTGTTCGTTTTTTTTTTTGTATTTTTTGGCCAAAAAGCATACTCGCCTAGACTTCAATAATAAATTCTCACCTCTTTGACTCCAATCAAGCAGCCCGTAGTGATAACCTTTTTGCCAGACCCATATGTTCCCAAGAGTATAGTTACACGGCTACAGCCGTTTAGGCCGAGTGGACTTGAAGCTATTGCGCAATGCGCATGATCAACAGCCGTGCGGCAGCAGAGTTGTAAAGTCGGAAATAAATCAACTCACAGAGTGTGGTGAATATTACGCGCCTTACATTAGAATCGAAGTCGCATCCAACATGGAGTTGTATACAGCCGCCGCCGCCGAATCAATTTTGGTAAATCTCACGTTTTGCAATTATTGCCATTAAGGTGAGGCAAGCCATAGGAAGACGAACGGTAAAGCAACTCGATGCTGTGTGTGTGTGGAGTTATGAGAGACTGACTGAACTTTTTTGTGCAGCCTTGCAACCGCCTCCACCGACAAGTTTCTGCCACAGAAGAATAATCATGACACTGGTGACACCGATTGATTAACTTGTCGGTTCGCCAGTTGCCGCTTACTGTTTGTTATGCATGTATATGGATGGCATGCCGGTTGCAATAAATGTCAAAATCGGATAAATCAAATGTGTCAATGTGAATGATGTTTTATGATACTCGCATAATAATAATGACATTTTGGCTTCAGAGATATATAAGTAAGTGGTAGCGACTCAGTCGTCAGACTGTCGTAAACGTTCAACGCTCAACGTTCTAGCTTCGAATAAAACAAGTAACAAGATCTATTCTTGACTCTCAATATTGACACGAATATGTTTATGATGTCGTATGCTGTGCTGAGCGTAGGTAGGGTAAGGGAAGGTTACTCCATATTTGAACTGATTTATTGGCAGATGGCGTCTTCCATTCTTGCAGTGGATAGTATCAGCAGTCGACAGCCGGTCAACTGAGAGCTCCACTTCTTAAAAATCTTACACAGAAAAGCTTTTCGTGAATAAATTTCGACTTGATGCTCAGGAAACTGCGGTGCAAGCAAATTCGGACCTGCCCGAGTTGTCCAATATTAAATGACAAACATTTTTTTATTTAATATTGCTAACAGAATACAACGCAGCAAGGTATGTAGCTGCTACATACCTGTAGGAGCTGCTGCTATTGATCTGAACCAGTGCTACCGAAAGTACTACAATAGAAGTAGGTATTGTACTCCTTTTTCGTCCGACGTACTCCCGTAATCCGCAAACACAAATTATTGTACTCCTATTCTGACCCGTCTGGTTAGTTTCGGATTTAAATATTTCCACTTGTTTTCCATAGATAGTAAATTGCTAAACAAATTTTACGTTCTTGATGATTCATTAAGATTTTGTATGTTCGGTTTTGTTGACAAACTTGGCGCGGCTTCTCACGGTGCCACGGATCCGGTTTACCCAATTTATGGCTGATTTTTTTTACCGAACCGTTGCTCTCGAACCGCCCCAAAAGAATTTGAGAGTCGACTTTGAAAACGGATCCAAAGTTTGCACATTTTGATAATAAAGTTTTATCATTTGGACGTTCTGTTCAATTCCGACACTTGTCATGGTGATTTGGCATTAGCGACTGAATAGTACACACCAGATTGGATGGATGCCACCGAAACAACATGTCCGTCACAGGTTGCCGACAGCAACACGTCCAACTGAAAACCCTGTAGCAAAAAAAATAATTTCTTAATTTTTGTTTTGTACTCCCCGGTACTCCCCAAAAAACGTATATTCCTCAATGCAGTCATGAAACGGCAGCTCTGATCTGAACTACCAAACTTAATTACTTTGTATTAATTCGCGGGTGAAAGTCAAAGACTTAGCTCAAATAAAAAAAATATACCCTTGTATATGAGTAGGAAGGTAGGTTGTTACTTTAGTTTTCGGTTTGTAATTATTGATGTCAACAAATAGAGCAAGTTTATAACTTAAAGCTTATTTAAGAAGACCCCAAATATAGCGTGTCTCTTAAAAGAGGCTGAAAACGTGTTTTACAGGTCCCAGGAAATGTTTATAGTCGTAACCTGCAAACAATTTTAGAAACAAGAAGGCTATATCCCTCTTCATGTATATGGTTTTGGCTAGGCTTTATAGCACAGCTTATCCTAGCTCTAAACGCATAGATGAGGTTCACTTTACTGTCAGGTTCAAAGCAAATTCTTAAAAAAATGTCTGCCCAATTTCCGATATTGTTATTAGTCCCAACATTTGGAAATATTTAGGCTTCCGGGTTCGTACTTAATCTGACAATTCTTGGCTGAGGTCGGTACTCCGAAGAACATGAATATTGCTGTTGTTTCTGAAAGTATGTGCCCTTTAAATGTAAGCTCAAACCACAGGCAATAAATATTTTCTATTGTCTGTGCTCAAACTGTGATCCACTTTAATACTAAAATCGATCACACGATTGGTCCGATATTTACTGACTGCCTCTTTGAGTAGGCGGACACTGATATGAATGTTGGTGGTAAAATTGTCATAATCAAAGACGTGAATTTTTGATTGAATCGCTTTATCGAAAAGATAAGTTGACCAGATCGACAAAAATTCCATACCAAGGGAATCCATGGAAGAGTGGGCTTCAAACTGGTCGAAAACATCGCGGTTTTAATAGAGCCGGTAAAAGCTTTTTTTCGACCTCACACAGTTCCTAACCGGACGCGGGTACCTCCTTATGATTATCTGCACAAAATAAGGTAAGCAATCAGCTCACCATGTAGGGTGACCAGATCCTTCAAAAATCTCAAATGAACAATTTTAAAACAACAACCAAAATAACAGAAAACATCAATTTCAATAAAATAAATAAAGTCACAGCCACTATGCCCATATATTTCCCCGGCTTAAAATCCGGACGGTATAAATTCATTTATATTGTATTCTTTGAAAATAAAATAAAAAAAAATAAAGTCAAATCTAACTTTAAATATAAAATAAAAATAAAATAATGCCACTGATTAAATGATTGTCGTTTATTAGGTATTTTGTCGTTTGACCGTATTTTTTTTTAAATAGCGTTTTTTTTTTTTAGAAAAACCCACACGATACCCTAACAAAATAAAACAAACCGATGTATTTACTTTAAACAGAAATTTAGCTGTCAAATGAGTGAGTGTGTTCAGACGATTATTAAAAAGATGGTTTTGTGTTCAGAAGTGAATGAGTTCGGCTGCAAATATATTTTAGGTCGTGATCACACAAGAAAGATGCAGAAAATTAGTGTTAAAAAAAAGATTTGTTGTAGTTTTGTTTTTTTCGAAAATGCCGTAAACTGAGAAATCCCAAAAAGAAGACAAGTTGCATATTTTTTGTAAAAGATACCGGTCAATTTTGTTTTAGATAAAAAGAGGACATCTAAGCCTAAGCATATCATAATAATGGTGACTCAACTCAAAACGGAGCTAACCACACCATTATTTGAATGAACCATCAGATGGCTTTCAGGGTGACGATTACTATGTACAGAGGACTTTGAGATAACTGAAACCGATTTGGCACAATGGACCCAGCTGATGGTCTATGTGAAGCTGTGGCAGATGCCATAAGAGGACCATTTTTATCTACCTAACTGAAACCAACTATGCAGACATATCGAGAAAGTCCTGAATATAAAGCCAAGAAAACACGACATTATTACTTCAAAACTATAAAAAAAAATGGAGCCCGTTGAGGTTAGAAGAAGTGGAACCGCCCTTAGCTAATGCAAGAAGTAGCTCCGTAGCTGGCTGCCTCGGTTTGGAGAGGGTTTACTGGGAGTTTACTGAAATATAGGCCTTGAACAATAACGACTTCGTCCACCTTTGACGATCCCTAAAGCGTTAGCTATTCCTACGTCTGGGATTCTGATCTAAACTTTTTTTTATCTGACAAGTCACATTTAGGTCAAACGGGCCATCATTGTCTAGTTTAAAGTCTGATAAATTCCGATCTTCCTGGTTTCATTCTTAGCAAAACGGCAGTCAAACTTGACAAATTTAGCATCAAGAGGTGATAGCATCAGCGATTGACTTGTAGTTCTGTATTACAGAAATGTGTTGCAATTGCAAAAAGGTAATTTTTATTTTTCGAGTTAGATCACCAACTTTAAATAAACATAAGACAAAAATCACGGTTGATTTTATGACTATTTCGTATTTGTATGACCGTTGCTCTGTCGACTGCAGCCCAATTTCGAGGACTCATTATTGTCTAGTATTTTGAGGGCGTGTATCGAAAATTCGCAAAAAGGTGGCATGGTAATGATGCAGCTGGAAAATTGGATGTCACCTTTAAAAAGTAATGGCCCACACTACAAGTACTTATAGGGTTCCCCGTACAAGGGCTATATTGAATATAACTCTTCCGTTTTTGGACTTATAGGGTTGTCCTTTTTAAAAATCGCTTGCGATCAATGGCTTCTCAATTTCCAAGAAACACTTTCGGCTTATAAATAGATGCAGAATCTTAGCTTAGTCGTTATTGGCACTGCTCCTTAAAATCTTCCAACCATGTAGTAACCTACTGATTTTGTAGCGCTTGGATCGCGATGCTTAACTCATATTTTATATCCGACTTGAATGAGTGTGGTGGCTAAATACTCGTATGGAATCAATATAAACATGTTCCATCGTTTGAGCTTGTCCTCCTTAAAAATTCAATCGGAGCCCCATACGCCTTTCACAGGGCGTTGTCGGCAACTCCTTATTCTACCATCTGTCCGTCAAAAATGTGCGTAGTGCCTCGTCTCACGCCTCCGTTATCCACGCATTGCTGAATCTATCACGTCTGATGTTCCGCTGTAGAGATTAACACATTTCGAGTTAAAAACTGATGTCATATTCTTTACGTTACAAATTGACGGGTTGTCTACCATGCCGCCGTATTCTGCACGGCTTAACTACCTTTAAATAGAAGTTAGCAAAATGAAAAGTATCAACTACCAGGTTGCCAAATTGTTGAACTCCTCCAATCGTAACCTTAAATTTACCATGTTAAAAAGACTAGTTCATCATCGACAAACTGGTGTGTCCTCCTCTAAATCACTGCCAAAGACTGGTGACTGATTTCAACTCATCAACCCTATACAGAGTTAAAGTTACCATTCATACGGCTCCTCCGCAATATACGCCAAAAACTATCAGACTCAAATTTTCAAACCCAATGAGTTATTGCCCATCTGAAATTAATGCGACATTTCGACAAGAATGGTCAATAAAACTGACCGCGTCAAATTCACGTCCATTAACATCGGTCCCAGTGGAATTTGTTAGCGAGATTATGCAAATGGCCCGAATGGCGAATCCCCATCAATCAATATCGCATAACGTGCCGCATAGAAGAACATAAGAAACTCAACCTTCCCCCACTTGGCACATAATAAATTATAGATTCCGGCGAATACAACAAAATTCAAACAAACAGCTAATTCCAATTAAATTAAGTAATAGAAATGTCCCATCAACACAACAGCAACTCGCGCTCGTTCGTGGGCCTATTAAATATTCAGCAGATGCCATTAATCATGAATCGCGCCACAAAAGACAACAAATTGTCGGCCCGAGTTTGCACTGCTGAACAAAAGCCAAAAAGACGCAAGCTGTCACTTGGAGTTGGAGTTCATATTTTATTCAGCGAGTTTCGCATCCAGATTCGCTCGGATCGGAGTCGAAGCAACAGTGCCGAGTGCCGACTGCCGGTTCGGGGGTCTCATAATTAAAAATTCAAAAATATCGGAGTGCCCCAAAATGTTGGCACACAATAGAGCAAGACCATCAGGCTGGTTGCGAATCGAATTTGTATTCAAATGAAGTTGGCCATTCTGGGGTAAATCGTAAATAAGTTTTCAACACCTTTATTGGCCCGAAAAAGGGGCATTCGCAATAACTTTGGGCCACAATAAACCCGTCCGGAGTCGATGGGGGGTGTGGGGTTATTTATGGCAAATTATGGCGTGCACGGGTTGCGACTGCGATTATTACTGAATTTTTCTGAAAAGGTGTTCGATCTTATCGGCCACCATCGGAACATCGACATCGCACGTCGGTATCGGGTGAGGTGAGAGAATGTGTCATGTTGACTGCAGTCTTCGCGGCTGTCAGTGTGCTTCTTGAACGTGTATGCAAATTACGGACATTTCCTGTCTTGTTCGCGGTCATAAAGCGGGCGGTTTAAACGGTTTTCGTTTTGTTCAAAATACGTTATACGGTGGGTATGACTTTATTTGAGTTGGTCACTCTCTGTTTCACTGGCAAGGAGATAAATTGCAATTTGCCAGAGATTATCTGTCGTTTATGGGCTGACGGGCTGACGGGCTGATGGAGGTGTTATTCGTTTATTTGCAAGATAAATAAATTGACGATGATTGCTTTTGCAATCGAACAAGGAAGATGTCAATCACTAAATTGGCTATTAAAAGAAACGGCAAGGTGATTATGATTGACACACACTGTGATGGAACAAAGGAAATGCCTTAAACGAGCGTTGCCAGCCAGCTTGGTAGCCAAAAATTCAGTATTGACCTTTGGAAAGTGGACGGAGTTCGCCTCGAATCCGATTTGTTTCAAATATTATTATTTAAAACTTTCACCAGGAGAGGTTAGTTTTTGCGGAATCTTGTTTATAAGTAGTACCTCTTTGTGGGGTAAGTCTTTTCGTGCGATACCTTTGCTGAACTATTGGACTGTTGAACTGGTTTCATATTTATGTGGAGTTAGGCCAGTGTTAAAATGGCGCAGGTGCTGTTGTAGAGCTGTACAAGGTGGAACTAAATTTGGTAAAGTCAAAGCTATTCTATTTTTGTTGTATTAATTTTTTTTATGGTTTGCTTATAAAACATATCTTTCGAGATTTAATGAGGACAAGTTCCTTTGTAGGATTAAACTCGATTTTTTTTTTGTTATATAATTTTTTGGAAATTTTAGCCCTTAGCGTAATTTTCGGGTGTGAATTTTTGGAAACGGTTACGGGTTACGGCACTAGTAGAATGCTTTCGCCAACGAGTTGCCGTAGCTGTCTCCGAACTGAAGGATTTCGCACTGCATATGAACCGAAGCGAACGTGGAACGCATTCTTGCATTTATTGTCGAAAATCCAAGGACTGTGGACCGATGGCGCTTTCGAAACCGTGGTTATATGAAATACACTCTTAAAAGTGCACTGTTTGGTATTTCTTTAAACAAAAAATAAATAGTTGTCGCAGCGGGTCCGTATATTAGGATGCCAATGTCCTTGTCCATATAACTAAAAAAAAAAAGATATAATTTACAATTTGCAAGTCTTAGGAAGAGGGATTTGTTGTTATATTGATTTTGAAGTGTATTAAAACAGAGAAGAAAAAGATGACAGAACAAATAAGGAGAACAAAAAAAGTCGAAAAAAGAAATTATTAAATAGATCGCGGGCAAAAAAGAGGACATGTTCTCTTAAAAAACAAAGTTCTGGAAACATAGGTATAGGTACAGTTTTTCTCATTAATTTTGTGTGAATTCTTCGGGGACAATGCGGGTGCATTTATTGGAGCCAGCGATTTCTGACATTCTTTAGATCTGATCTTAGCAGAAGGAAGCTTCTGCGTACATAGCTTGATACGGCATTTTTATTCTGTATGTTATTAGCTTTCAAGTTCTTCGGACTTTGTAGCACCAGACTTTTTTTGTGGACTTGAAGGTTGAAGTGTTCGCGTTAGACAGGAAGTTAATCTTCATATTGAAATAGCAGCGCTGAGTCGAGGTATCCTTTGAAGTGGTATAGAAAATGTTCCAGAAGAGCTAAAAGTGTTTTTACTTATCCCTTAAGTTGGATAATAGTTAATGTCATGGTGCAAAATATTACAGTAGGAATTAAACCAACTACGAAGAAAAACGAGTGCTGCTCACAAGCTTTACGGTCAAAAAGGGCGAAAGAAGAAGAAAATATCTCCGAAAGAAGAATATTTTATATTGGCGCAACAGGTCCGTATGGACCCAAGCGTAGCTTCTCACAACCATTCGTTTTGTGTGAGTTTTTATTTTTTGGGACGAATGGAAGGGATCTACAATTTTATGCCGAGTCCAAACGGCCAATTGAGAAGCTCTTTCATGACAGTTATACTCTCGGATGTTTGTCAGACGTTCGCGAGAGGTGGCGCAGTGAAAAAACCTTAAGTTGGAATTTGGGTTTTTCTCGGGATTCGAACCTGGGACCCCTCGCTTAGTAGTCCAACACACTAACCACTAAGCCAGTGCGCCGAATTTTATTAATATTTTATGTAGGATGTTGTAATTGGAATAATGTTACTTTAACCAAAAAACGAGGCCCGCAAGCAATCACAGAAGAGAATAGCACTTTGAGGTGTAAAAGGAAAACCTTTAATTTAGTAGCAGTTGGTACTGGAAGGAAACAAACTGTAGAATAAGGACGGTAACAACCGCCATGCCTGTGCCGAGTCAGAATGGACCATCGAGCCTAGACGTAGCTAAATAAAACTAAGGTACATTCAACTGACCGAAAAAGCAACATTCAATCTAAGGCCCAATAAGATTGTTGAAGAACATGTCGGTTTAACCGCCGCGCCAAACTACGAAAGACCACAAATTAACTCAATTAAAAAAAAGTTTCTTCTACATTGTAGCCTCACATCCTGTTGGCCCGAAAAGCCTATTCCTGGTCTAATCACCGAGAATCAGGAAACATTCTCAAAGAAGTCCACTCAGGTTAGTGGAGATTGTGATGTGCTAGCTCGCCGGATCGTTATTCCTAAAGAAACACGAACTACAGGTAGGGGGGTTTCCTTTTATTACAATTCTGAGTTTTTTTTATAGTAATTTTACAATTTTCAATTTATATTTTCAACAATTTCTTAATTCTAACTGGTACGGCTGAACTGGTCCTTATGCTGTGCTAGGGTTAACGGCTCGGTCTTCTATTGCTGCTCGGGGGGGGCGTGAGATAGCCCCGGCGGTATACGGGTCCGTCGAAAATTCCGTCGTTCTACAGGTCCGTCTTGCGAAGTCCCGGTACTCTAGAGGTCCATCTTACGACAGTTCCGGCACTCTTCAGACTAAAGGTTCGTATTGTGAAAGTTCCGGCACTCTACAGACTATAGGTTCGTCTTGCTACAGTCCCGGTACGCTACAGACTACAGGTTCGTATTGCGACAGTTCCGGCACTCTACAGGTCCGTCTTGCGACAGTCCCGGCACTCTACAGACTACAGGTTCGTATTTCGACAGTTCCGGCACTCTACAGGTCCGTCTTGCGACAGTCGCGGCACTCTACAGTTCCACCTTGCGACAGTCCCGGTACTCTAGAGGTCCATCTTGCGACAGTCCCGGCTCTCTTCAGACTACAGGTTTGTATTGCGTCAGTCGCGGCACTCTACAGTTCCGCCTTGCGACAGTCCCGGCACTCTAGAGGTCCGTCTTACGACAGTCCCGGCACTCTACAGGTCCGTCTTGCACTCTACAAATCTTCCTTACGGTGGACTCGGCACTTCGCTAGCTACCCGCAGTCTTACTAGCACCAAAATTTCAAATAGTCCAAAACTATTTGAGGATCAGAATTCAGTGGTAGGTACCCGAGATTGGTACGGTCAATTCTGATTGTCTGCAATCTCAAATCTCAATGGTGGTTTCATAGAATTGACACCATCAAGCCGGTGTGAATTCTATCACGAACAGAAATGTTATATGGCTCAGCCATATGTTTAGCAAAGTTATGTACATGCATTAGCTTAGCTGATAATGGGCAAAGCAAATGTTGCGGGTGGTAGAAAATTATTTATATTAGAAAATTATTGGTGTAATGAATGCATCGTTACAAGATATTTGGGATTATTATCAAGGCTTCGAATTTCTTCGAAACTGATGCGATTACAAGTGATACGATCGATGGATATCCCTTCAGGCTTACTCTTTCCCCTTGTGAGAGCGGACAATAGTAAGAGTTAAGTACGAAAGTCAGGGGAAGTTGCTTCTGAACTAGGTACCTATACAATTTGCTGCTACTTCCATTTGTTTCCCTACAAAGAGTAAAGAAATCATATATTTTCAGTTTACGATCTTCTAACTTGGCTATCGTTAAACTTAAAGCACTCTTTCGCAACTGCTGCCTTAAAAATCGTCCCAGTCCCAGTATAATAAACTCCTCAGAAAGTAGATATAAACTTCCCGCATAAAATACACAATATCGCATGGACCTTGAAAACTAATCATGGACTAGAAAAGCACACAATCAGTGGTGTGGGTCTCGCTTGTCCACTAGTGCACTCACTCCCACGCACGCCCTTTCAGAACGAAATAATAATTGCAGCAGCAATGTTGCAGTCCCCTTGCGTTCGCATTCAATTTAAGGGCGTTTTCTTCACCCAACCCAAACCCGAACAAGGCAACAGCATCGTCAGCGCAGCGCTATCAAAAGGCTTGCATTCATGCGACCGGATGGCAGTCGTAGTTATACTACAGCTTGCCCGCCTGGAACTTTTGTTGGGTTTCCTTGTGCGCACAGTTTCTGTGTTGTCACTGCTGTCGACTTTTGCTGGTGATAAATTCATCTTTTGCTGGTGACACTTCGCCCCCCTGCTTGGATGCTGCAGCCGGTCTTCTCTGCTTAGTGCAACTAAATCTCCAACTGTGTGACATGGCGCAAAAGTCCTTTCTCTGATGGCTTCGCAGCTCCTCCGCCGCTGTTCTCCACCCAATTGCCACAGAATAAAAAAATAGAAAAAAAAAAATAAAACCCTCGTCTTGTTCTTCGTTTTCTTCCAATTTTTCCGCTCGTTCTGTGCTGTTATTCCGATTTGTATTTTGTATTTATATATGCTTTTCATATCAAATCCAGACTTCCACAGATTGTTCCATTGTCGACGCCTGACAATCGTTTGGAGCGTCTAAAACGCCTGCAGCGAGAAACCACATCCACCCGGCGACACTCAAGTACGAAATAATAATTAGCGCATCGAAATTATTAACCAAATGAATGCGAAAGTGAGTGTGCATAGCATATAGCAACCAATACCCATACCCAAACTGTGGTGTCTTCACAAAGTGCCTTGTTAAATTCGTGTGATTAATTGAGAACATGTGAGGCTGGAGAGTTATGAGTGTTTTTCACTTAATTTATGGCATACGACGACACGATGGGAATTATTAGTTGCCAGCAGCTAGAGAGGAGCAGTACACAGACCCATTCCGGCATCTGGGGACTATAGGGCCCACTGGAGACCACCACCGATTAGCAGAAAGATGTGCAGTCTACGGTCTGGGGTCTGCTCTTGTTTTTTGCCGGTACATTTTATGATTAAGTTCAGCAGTTGTTGTCGTTCTTCGTATTTTTGGACACACAAAGCTGCGGAGAATTATTTGGGCAATCAGATGAATTTAATTGAGTGACCCCGATCATTTAATTGAGCGACACAGAATTATTATTCCTCAGAATTAACACACAAAGGCCATGCTATGTCTGCAGTCTGGATGACATGATTGATGAGCAACAGTTGCTATATTTAGATTGCAAAATTTCTACAAGAGGACGCTAGGAAGAAAGGGGGTTTTATATCTCATTGATATAGATTTAATGCGGTGCAGGGTAAGTGGGATTATTCTATTTGAAAGCTTTACATGCTTTGCCAGGTTACAAAACTGTATTTATGGCTATGGAAGGTGTAAACTTGCCTAGATCTAACAGGAATGCCTGTGGAGTACCATTCAAACAGGTGGATGAATTTACGTACCTCGAGATTTTATTCACCGGCAATTACGAGGCAACTAGATCAATCAGTTATAGGGAGAGCTGACTTCGTTTCCAGGGGTAAGTGATCGGTCTGCAATTGGGTTCCACAGAAAATAGGTTTGAGTACTGTCCGCAGCTGCCAAAATGAGTCTTTGTGTTACCGGGGTGACTCGCGGAGTTTCTGCAATGAACACCAGAGTCAAGCCCCTTCTTGGCTGGTCACATTAAACTCAAATGAAGTGGGAGTAGTTTCTGATTGTGTAAGGAAGTGGTTGTAATTATGTTAAGGAAAAAAGGATAATATATGTTAAAATGAAGTGTAGCTGTTATTGCATTTTTATCGGAAGTCTGGAGTATATAACAAAAATTTAGCAAGCATAGATATGTGAAAATAGATCGCCAAAAATAAATCGATACCTTCCCGGAAGAATGTATTAAGCGACAATTTTTCAGCAAATGACTTTTTGGCATGCCTTATATAAATTGTGCCGAGCTTTTGATCTTGCTTTGACGTCTCTACCATTGATACAAACGACACTAAAGAGAAATAAAAATTATAGTATCCGACATATTTGCTGCGTAGATATTTGTTATGCCCTGTTATTTGTTGTAACCACCAAAACTTTTATGCTAAGCGCTATTATATAAAAAATAATTGTACTATGCAACACATGCTATGAGAAAAAAAATATTGCACATGGCGCTTAGTTTAACTGATATTGGGGACGTTCAAGTATCTAGTTTAGTACGTCTGACTAGATGTACCTATGTCAGTTTTGATTTGGGGGAAATCGGTCATATGGGCAGCTGTTTCAGTTGACGTTTATGGTCGGGTAGCCGACGAATCTAGTCATGAAATTCGTGAATAAGTACTACAGTTCGCGTATGTGGCTGACGTAGTAAAAGTGACGTTCCCGACCAATCTAGTTTTTGCGTTCAGGTTCCATCTAGTCGACTTAACATAACTAGATTCTTGAATGCGGCCATTGTCACTTAGAACCTAGTACCACCGAAAAGCTGTTTCATTTGCATTCGCTTGAAACATTTTTGCCTAGACATGTTATTGTTATTTGGAAATATTTTTAGACTCGCCGCTATGTTGTCATTCCATTTGCCAGTTGTTTGCGTGTTGATTGGAGTGAAGATCACTGAACAGACAGCTGTAAATTGAAATAAAATTATTTAAACGAAAATTTGATTGGCCTCTTGTATTAAATACTAGCATATCAACGACTTAAGCGCCATTTACCTCTGTATCAAGCGATAGTCTTTAGACCACCAAAACATTCTAAGCGACAAAAACCTTTGTATCAAGCGACAATCTTTTGACCACAAAAATGTTCTAAGCAACAAAAACTGTTTATCTAGTTGACATTTCATTCATAGAATAATTAAAAACAATTTGCGTTGCAAATCTCAATTGGAAAATGCTTATTACTACAAAAGTTTTTAAGTTTTATTTGTCTCCTGTAAAATTTAAAAAAAATCGTTAATACATTCTTCCGGGAAGGTATCGAAATAATTAAAAAACCTGCATTTTTCGCATTTTTTGAGAAAAACTAAGTACATGATCTTGCTTGAATCTTGAATACTCGTTAGAGCGGGTTTTGAAAATTTTTGGCAGACAAAAAAGTACCAAATATTGCAATGTTTACTGTGAAAAATACTATTGCTTAATTATTTAGCTGAATACCGAGTAAAAGTTATTGTTCGGGATGCAAGCATTACTTGGTTTTTAAAGTTTAATCGAAATCTAAAATGGAGTTTTCGAGATATGAGCAGTTTTTTTTAAATTAGCGTTTTCGGTGAATCGATTCGAAAATTAAGAACGCAATCATTTTTAAACCACCGGTTTTACTCTAAATTTGCATTTTGGTCAATATCGTAAACTAAAGAAAACTAAATTTTTCAAAAATTACTTTTTTCAAAAATCCGTTTTACGATAATACAGAGAAAAACTGAGTTTGTCATTAAGTTAGAAATTACCATATTAATTAAGTTAGAAATGAATTTTTGTTACAATCGTATTAACCGTTTTCGAGATATGTCCAAATTTCAAAAGTACCTTTATATGATTTTTCAGCGGAAAACTGAGTATGCAGTTATATTAACCTCACCTACCTAAGCTTACATATCAATTTTGGTTGAAATCGTTTGAGCCGTTTTTGAACAAGTCAAACCGGTTTGAAAATTGTAAATAGGAAGTACCATTAATATTGAGGTTACCACGCAAAAAAAAAAAAAGCGGCCCGAACTGTAAGCCTCCAAACTCCAAGTCCAAAGTTTGAACAAAATACTGGTAGCCGTTTAGGCTGTACGCCTCGGGACATACAGATAGACGGACAGAATTTTGCTCCCCACTTTTTTGAGTTCCTCTACCATCATAATGTCAGAATTGATTAACATCTCGAGGTCGAAATTTTGTACGAATACAATATCTTTCTCTTACTACGTAATGGAGAAAGTTAAAAATTGGACAATGAGTTGTCCTCTAGTCTATACTCACGATTTTTCGACAAAAAAAGCGTCAAACTTAAACCTCTGAAAACGAATTTTTTGTGCATTTGACCAGTTGGCAAAGTAGGAACGGATGGAGCCTACATCTTTCGTCACTTCATTCTCCAATACAATTCCTTCCGATATCTACAGCCTTAAACTACCCGCAAAAAGGGCTTAACATGCAAGACATGTTTGTTTTTTGAGTACCTTATTGAGCAACAACCAAACACGACTTTAAATTGAGCCCGCGCTTCCTTAATTTCAATTAAAACGTTCTACAAAATATAAAAGCCGTTTTGCAACAAAAAAAGCCCGACTGCTAATTTATTCATATTCCCCGTTTCACAAGAGACAAACACAAGAACCGGGAATTCCCTTAAAGATTCTGCTACACACAGTCACAGTGTATATGTTCGCAAACCACCCCGGGAAACATATTCATTCAACCCTAATGTGGTCTATGGTTATGGTAGGGGTACAAAGCACACTGTTTATGTCACACAACGGGGCACAGAAGGAGCAAAACCCTGACTTCCCTCCCAGCAGCTACTGGAAGGAATTAGGTTAATTAGGCATTGAAAACGAAATTGTATAATTAAAAGCGAAAAAGAGATAATTCAGTATGGCGGCGACGGGATTCCTTTGAGGGGAAGACAAAAAATCATATTTAGCTTGCTCAGTCATTCCGTTTTGGATGCACTTTGACGGGGGGGATACTACTTCCACTCCCCCAACAAAAGACGCCGAAAAAGTTTCCAAACAAAAAAAACTTAAATAGATTAAGGACATTGCCGTCATATAAGTTTCGGTTCCGTATGCTTTCAAGACACTCACGCCACCATTCGCACGGAATCGTCATCATTTCCATCCAACAAAGGAGTCGGAGCAAATCGACGGCGCGTATATATGTAAGTTGTCGCCTCGGGCTGATGTGGTCCCTGTTCGACTCGATGGAACTAGCGTCATTGTGTCTGCGGAATGCGTTTACCATGCGGATAGGATAATAAAAGTTTACGAAGGGGGATTTGTGTTTAGCGCAAGGGTGTAAACATGGGCGTGGCAGGTGGAAATGAAGGGATACTGCAGGGTGGTGAGGGGGTTGGGGTTTGCCTGACTGTATGTGTGGCATAAAAAGAGGATATTGGCACCAATCTGCCCAGCAGGGGTGTAGAGCGCACTACAATTCTTTAGTACTTTAGCTACATATCTTCGAACGAGGGGGGAAAAGTTTGTCTAGCACTTCAAGCCAGCGCGAGCTTCGCCATTCTGCTGGTGTGCATGCCATTGTTCGTGCTGAGTGAATTTGTGGCGAATTTTATTTAAGGACAAACTATGACTGGAGGGAGCAACGAGTGTGGTAAGGAATAATTTGTCAAGTGCATGTGGGGAACAGATATAAAATGTTCATTCCCTGAAGAAATGAGGTCAACCAGTTCTCAGGAGGTTGTGTACAGTTTACTGACTCTCCTGAGCATGACAAATGCCATATAGATTGGAGTAGGACCAGGACCAGGACGTGTCATTGCGAACAAAGGAAGAAATTCTCTTCGAAATACTAATTTCACCTGTTTCGTCAAGTGCTTCCCTCAAGTGAGACAGCCCCATAAGTGAGTTCGTGATGGGTGATGCATACATGTGAATGAATTCTAGTGAATTGAAGGAGTAGACACAACTATGCCTGTTGGATGCGAAGGCGAGCTGTACTGGAGTTGCATGTCAAGCGACGGTATTAATAGTCCATCAAGAGGCAAGGTCAATATCCCTTCCAAGCTTTTCCTCAGGTTCAGATGAACTCCAAAATTGGCACCAGATTTGTAATGCATGGGGCATTAGAGCACCGAGGGGTCTATTTCATAACACCTGCTGAGACTCACTATTCGTGTTTTCGATTAGTAACCGAAATCGTTCTCGATGGTATGAGAGACTTACGTATACGCTGCGCAAATAAAAGAAAGTCCGACACAAATCATCCACTTAATAAAAAAAAAACTCCCATCTTACTAAACCTCACAAAGCGTTGCTTTTTTCTAAAAACTAGAAATACGTACATAAAGATGTTCATGGCAAACGTGGTTCAACAATAAGCCCACGACGGTCTTGGATTTATCAGAACCCAATCAGAACCAACTATCGTGGCTCCCTGCGGAAACTTTGTTCCCTGGACAAAGCGTATGGCTCCGGAGTATATAAATATGTTAGCTGGCAAGACTAAGAATGTGATGATTCTTTGGAACTTGGATTAAGCTTAAGCTGGCATTAAAGTGGTCGACCTGTCTCCACTCAAAGAAAAGTTCGAAGTATGCGTCGAAAACACTAAACTGGGTCTAGCGTTATCTATTACATGGCTATTTCGTGTAAATATCACTTAAGGAAGATGGACCCTACAGTGGTTGAAAAGGAACCGATACTTGTCAGTATCCGGCACTAGCTGGCGGTAAACTGAATCTGGACACTACGAGGTTTAACAAGGGAATTACTGTGAAGACTAAAGACACCCACGAACTAGGAGAGTGGTAGAATGACGAAAATGGACCTAACATTCGATATGATGGTTGGTTTTGAACATCTCTCAAAATATAAAATAGATGTTGACCGGAGGTAACAGAAAACGGCCCAATCACAGTAGTTTAGTTATGAAGGGACTTTTGTATAAAGGTACTGAGCCTTTGGATCCAGATAAGATAGTTCTGGCAGCAATTTCCGATAAGGTAATTATTAGCATCTTATTGGGAACTTTAGATCAGTGTTGCAGATTGGGAGCTTTGTCGTATTTTGGGCTATCTATTTTCTTAAAAAAATATATTATTTTAAAGTTCTTATTAAAATATGAAACAACGAGATTACATGGCCTGGATGCCCAAAAGTCTTCAACCAAATAGTTTATAAATTAATTTTCTTTGTAAACTTTTGAAATATAAATAAAAAATAAATAAATTTTTGAGTAAATTTTGTTTGTTTATTCCTTTACAAAACTACAAAAAAAAAAATATTTCCGAACAAAGCCACACCAGGCTTGCCAGATTGGGCTATATTTTTTCCTAAATTTCTAACAACATTTTAAATCTGAGCATTTTTCGTATCTTGGGCGAATATTATTTCTATAGCTCATTTCGCCCCCTAAGCATACTCCCAAGGAGTTTTACTGATTACAATCATTTATTTTGACATTTCAAATCATCCACAACTAGGTATACGACCAAACCAAAATAGTTGGCCCGTTTACTTTCCGTCTTATGAAATTCGAAAAAAAGATTGGCACTCCAAAGTAAACAAACAAACTCAAAATTTCGATATTTTGAAAGTGTTAGACATATACATTTAAAAATAATTCTTCATAAAATAATAACAGTTCATTTAATGATTAAATAAACGAAATTATTGTAACTCATATAACGCAAAACAGTTGACCCACTCTTTTATCGACGCGAAAAAGTTGGCCTAATACAAAAATAACTGTCTTTTACCACTGAGTGACGTCACCTTTGTTTTTAATAACGGCTGTAATTCGACTTGGAAGAGTTTCCACTAAATTAAAGCAGTATTCAGGAGTTAAGCCATGCCAAACTTCTTGGATCTTTTCCTTCAATTCATTCAAGTTTTTAGCCGGATTTGTTCTTCTTTTTTCATTTTTCCCCACAAAGTCTCAATTGGAGACAGGTCCGGGCTTTTTGGAGGCCACGTTAGAACTGGAATGGTGTCTTCTCGAAGCCAGCTAATATTTTGCTTGGCTGTATGACATGATGCGCCATCTTGCTGAAATGTAAAACTGCCATCTTCTGTTTGCAGCCTCGGAATCGAAGGTAAAAGTTGGTGCTCTAGGATGTCTTGATACCTACTGGCATTCACAGTACCATCGATGAAGCCAAGGTCACGTACTCCTTGAGCTGACATACATCCCCATACCATTACTGAAGCGGTAAATTTAGTTTTTCGTCTAAAGCAGTCTGGGTGAAATGTTTCAGCTGGCGTTCTTAAAACTCTTGATCGTGAATCTCCAACACAAAGTTCGAATCGAGACTCATCGCTCCATATTACACTCCTCCATTGCCTTATCGTCCAGTTCTGATGATCACGAGTCCACCTTAAGTGCTTCTTTTTTTGCAAAGGAGTTAAAACCGGTTTTTCTTTTGCCGTGACGGTTTTTTAGAAGAAACAATATTCTAAGTTAATAAAACAAAAACAATTTGGTTAAACATTTTTATCCCATTTTCTTCATTTCTCGAATGCAGGTGTCTCTTGAAACTTGCTTTTTAATTACATTTTTCCACTCTAAGGTGATATTTGCCGTTGTAGCATGACGATCTTTCTTGAGAATTTTTCTTAAAGCCCTTCTGTTACGATCGTTAGCAATTGATGGTCTTCCAGTTTTCTTGTTTTCAAGTAAGATCTTGTGGGGTGATAATGTTGTTTTGCACCCGCAATATAACTATGCAAAAAAATGTTTTTCATGTTTGGGCAGCTACCTGCGTATGCGTCTACGAGACCTATAGTTAATTTAGCACATTGGGGTCAGTTGTAGAAAATAGTCCAAGCTATCAAGAGCTCGTTAACATAAGTAGAACGCGAAACCGGAGTGTTATACAAGTTCTCATAGAGAACAAAATATTTTAGCCAAATAAAAACTTGTTCAATACATAAACGAAGGCATTTTAATTGGCGCCCAACGTGGGGCTAACTATAGGTCTCGTAGACGCATACGCAGGTAGCTGCCCAAACATGAAAAACATTTTTTTGCATAATTATATTGCGGGTGCAAAACAACATTATCACACCACAAGATCTTACTTGAAAACAATTTTTTTGAATAGTCTTGCTACCAGTGTAAAACAATTTTTTTTTGTTTTTAGAACACCGCTAACTATAGGTCTCGGTGGCTTATGTGCATATTTTGGTTAAAGGACACCGCTAGGCTTATGTGCAAAAGAATTTTTTGTGCGTTTGCTGGGTAGTGGTTACTATCTATTTAGCTTCGATTTTGGGCTACAAACATTTTAAAATTGGGCTATCGAACTAGTTCAAGAGCAGGCAACCCTGACACACACTCTTAGAACTTGGCAGCATTTTTTCCGGCCTTTAGATTTCACATAAAACACAAGCCACAGAGACCAATTACAGAAGATAGAAGTCATAACTAAAATTCGCTGCGCTCATGAGATAGGCAAGTGGAAAATAGTACTTAAGGAAATGGGAAAGATTTTTAGGCTTCTTTCTGGGCAACGATTTTGGGCTACATGTTTGGTTTGGGTGCTTAAAGCAAACAAAATTCTGCCAACCCTGCTTGAGATTGGGTACACAATCGCTTGGGTAAAAGCTATTCCATTGCATAATCTGTTATCATGCAAAAGCAAGTGTGACTTGTTATAAATGAATGCAAATCACGACTGTATTCACATACTGATATGCTTATGCAGTTGGTAACCAAAGGTGAACATTTCGTTGGAATATATAGCTTTCTTAATTGTATAGCTATACGAAACTGCCAATTAAAACCGATTAAGACCTGGGGGTTTTGTCATAGCTTAACAGACACACAGCCGTCTCTGGATGTCATGCATCAATTGTATAAAAATTCAATAAAAAAAAACTTCCCATCGCTTCTCAAGCTTCGTACCGCACTTCTCACATATATAGAGACCTCGCCTTCCCGCCATCTCTCGAAGCCTCTAAATCATCAGCCAATAGATGAATTGCCACCTAATGATAGCTGTTAGATCGTCCAACACCACCAAATTGTGCATCGTGATTCTAAGCTTCGTCATGGCATGAGATGCACTCTCCGTCTCCTCTTCGATTTATCCACATCATGGCTAGCGGGTAGACAAGACACAACGAGGAAAAAAAATTCGCCCAACTCAATCCGTAATCACTTCTAGAATCCAACTCATGCAGCATGGACCGAGCATGCAAGCCTCTGCCGCGAAGATGCTCGCTCGCTCTTCATCTCTCCACCACCGACCGCTGCGGCTGGTATATGATAGCAGGAACACGTGTACCACTTAAAAGTCGTGCGAATGCAATCTATTCAGGATCATGTATTAATTGCACGACTTTATTGTGCAATGCACCCGGTTCGCCAATCGCCATACATATACGCCACCTCCCGTGATATGAGATGAGCTCGGATTCGGACTCGATCAGCTCCAGTTGATCCAGAGCCCGGCATCCGCGTCCTGGGACACACAGATGCATACCGTCCTCGTGTACCGCGGCCTAAGTGGAATGTAATTCCCAAGTGCTGTGGAATCCTTTTCCACCCCAGACGATGAGGTTTTGCCAGAAATTTAGTCCTCACACTCATGTGACTATATACCATGCCACTATTTATATGAGTGTACCGCTGCGGCTACGACCCAACGACAACGACGACAGAGTGAATTGCAATTTTTGCACTGTGATCGCCTTTTTTGTCGCCGTCATGGTCGTTCGCGTTCCTGCAACTCTGCAGCTCCACACCGAGGAATTTCGTGAGCACCTCTTGGTTGGCTGAGGCTGTGTGCAGCAGGTTCAGGTGTTTTGCAACGAGGAATGTTTACATAAATTTCCAGATTAAGAAGACAATGTTCTCGTTCGCCTCCCGGTGGACGGCCGGCGATGCGACCGCGACGTTGGACGTGGGGCGTCGCGGCCATGGTGGCAGTGTGGCTTGTGGAGGTTTGCATTACCATTTCCATGCTTGGAGGCTGTTGCACATTCTCTGTGTGACGCTCGCGCGTCGCGATACGGAATCGGTTTTTATTGCAATGTGATTGCCGCGCACGGATATGAGCGCACGTGAGCGCATATGTACAGCGTGATGTCGTTGCGGGTGCTCACTCGGGTTTTTTTTATGATCGGAAAGGTGACTCTTATAAATGTGGATCATTTTTCATGGGAACGAGATGTCGTACTGAGTTAAACTGGCGTGCGGCGCATGCTCTTCAGATTTCGGCGATTGACGACGCGAATTTTGGTTGAAAAATGTTGTTCACCTGATTTCTTGGAGGCGATAGTGTGGCAACAGTGTTTGCATTTGAATTATGGCTGAATGTTGGATTTCGGGGTAGAGGGGTTGTGGCTCTCCAAATGAATCGCAACATCTTCTGCAAGGAATTAAATTTTGTTTGGTGGGATGCCGATAAAAATGCGTAGAAGGCTGGATATCTTCGACTTGTGCTTGTCCTTTCCTGCGTTTGACTATAGAATCGCATATATAGCTCCATTTTCAGTTGAGTCCTGAGTACAATCTCACAGCATCACCATCACTATGTCGTATTAAAATAGTCTCCCAAAGTCGTCTATCTAGATGTCCGCTCTAATCTCAAGAAACGGGTTTAAATAGGGCTTACACGATTACGAACTGCCTTTGGCGGCAAGCACTGGATTCCCGCACCACATGTAGCAACTTCAACTGGCAACGCTGCTAAGTTCCAAGCAGCCGTCACTGTTAATATAAATCAACCTTCGCAGTTAACTTTGCATGGCAAAATGTAAACTTCAAAACTGCCTGGATGGTTTCTAAGCTGTTGCCTTTGATGCTTGACCGTTTCCCTAAGGAATGGGCTATTGTTAAAGTACCTACTTGGTCCGACTGGTCGTCAATTCTTACTCAGAAGCATCCCCTGCCACACCGAGTGAGTTTTCCGAAATAGCCAAGCTCGCCATCGCCTTGTAGGTAGTATGCTGTCAGATATATTCCATCTGAAGCTTATAACAAGCCAAATGATCTGCCAAAAATTAGTGCCTGGCGCTAGGTTGCACCAAGGTGTTCCTGCTTTAAGGACGATTGCAGCTTATATTTTTTTTTGTTCATCCCTCCGTTGGATATGGACTTTTCCAATTTTTCCAATTTCCTATGGGGTAAGCTCGCTTGCTTTTACCTTCTCGTTGACTAAAGCTGGTCGTTCGTAGTACACCAATTATCCCCGATATCCTTATGCTTCAGCTGGTTAAATCTGCATATACCACGTTTTATCTTTGGGACAAGGGCACGCGCCGTTTCTAAAACTTAAAAGCACAAACGTGATCCTTGCATCGACTTTACTATGAAGCTGTAGAAGCTGTTTAGCAGATGGATCAAATCAGCAAATTTACAATTTACAAGCTCATCGTTCTGTATAAATTTTGGATAAGCAGTTGGTAACCACTTGTGGTGTCAGGACAAAATTTGTGGCCGCTGGTAGCCTATGGCGCAGCCCCGATATGCTCTGGCTACAGTTTGCTTAGTAGCTTGTAACAACGACATGTGTTAAATACCATCAAGATCAAGTCTAAGCGACTTTCTTCAGCATTGACAAATTCTTGGGTCGATTTTTATTGACTTGGGATGTCTGTCAACCCACGATAGCTCAGGAGAGGTATAACTTAAAGACACACGCTCAGCTCCGAAAACCTGTAAACAACTCGTACTCGATGGAATTAAGAATAGAAAATTACCGACTCGTGGTGGTTAGTGTTAGTCTCAGTCAGAGGCAAAAGGACATCAATTGCAGTTGTAGAATTTCCTGATATTGCTGCTCAAAACAGTTTTCCGTTACACTACCCCATTTCCATACTGTTTCCGCTCTTTCCAGTGATGAATTTTCTACGACCCGAGCAATCTAGGCGGTCCACTCGAAATTAATTTCCATCATTATGAGCAGTGACACATCCGCGCCGGGCAATGTGCCCCCCAACAAGTAAATATACCTACCACTCTAGCATCGGAGCCTATACTTCAAATCATTTATTATCCTCGTCGGTGAACTTTGAAGCGAAACTTTAACTCACCACAAGGACATCCACCATGCGGCCGACAACAACGCGACAAAATACGAATAAAACAAAAAAAAATCCCGCGCCCATCGCTGTTTGTCATACCGCCTGAGGCCGCTTGCAGCTCTTCCATCAGCTCCTTTTGCAACATATCCCAGAACAATTTGTCACGCTGAGTAAAAAATGAGCGACCTTCCTGTGTGTCAGTGATTTAGCCGCACCGCGCACAGCTATGAGATCGGCGACCAGCAGCAACCTGAACTGAATACGCAATTTGTTGGGCAATTTATTAATATTCCATTAACATACCTGCTCTGGAGAGCTCTCGGTGATCTCTCGCTGGTCTATAAGTGCGCAGCTTGAATGGGCACTGGGCAGCACCTCATCTTATAATGCAGCCCGTAGGCGATCTGTGTGTGTGCATGATAGTGGCATGGTTGCCTCCAGAAATCTCCAACATATGATTTATGTGATTGGGCCAGATTTGAATCGACCAACAGAGACAGAAAGAGTCTCGTGTAGTTGTAGGATACATACGTACATTGCGAATGAGCACACGGCAATAAGTTATTATCCTGTCTGATGAGTCTCCATCAGTGATTAGTTTCCTGTGATGCATGTCTTTGAATCCAGAGCTGCGATTCTGGTTTGCCATTGCGATTGATGGGTTTTGATTTCTCGGAACTTCTGCTACTGCTCCTCTGCGTCATAAACTGGTGACAGAAGATGTGGACATTTGAAGAAGAATAGTGCCGGGAAGTCATGCGTCCTATTCGTATTGATGCAGTCCTGCGATTCGAGCAATTTTGGCTATAAAAGTTTGATGGTTTCTTTTACCATGGAAATATAGAAGGCAAACATTTTAACTGATGATTTTAATTCATGGCCCACAAAATAAACGGCCCAGTAGATCTACAAATGGCAAATGCAAGCCCAGCTGAAAGTAATTATGTTCTGAGGCGTGAACAAGTACCAGCATGCTCAGCAAGAATGGTAGACTGTTGGTTATCAAGGAGCAACGCGCTCGACAGACAACAATCCCATAATCTCCTCAATGTCCAATCCGGAGCCTGAGAGCCATTTTCGAAACAGATACTCAAATCCATTATCATGATGACCGAACTGTGGCGAAGACGATTCATAGTAGTGCTTCGGTATACCAACTCTTACCTAATGGTCGTGACAATTGGCCACATGTCGAAAGAGCTGCAGCGGCCACTAGTATAGCTGCCCCAAGTCGGAGAGAACTTCAAGTCCTTTAACACGAACCTACAACTTCACAAAACTTTAGTCCTTCTCTTATCCGATCTTCACCATGGTATGAGGGTGATGTTGGAACTCGGAACGGAACTCATTTGAAAACTACTCGAAAAGTTTAAAGAGTCATAAAAGACGCAGCAAAAATAGAAACTTTGACGAGCTTTTAAGGCAAATCCGATCAAGGTACAAGAAGCAGAGGTGCAAAGTTTGGGGGCCTCTCTTTCGAAAAGCGTTTTCACTGATGTTCGCCCCGTTTTACAAAAAAACGAAAGGAAACCTGGAAAAAGGCAGCATTCTGTTCGCATCCAACTCGATGAAGAGGTTGCCTAAAAATAAGTAAAAAAGTTTGGTATCTTTAACAAAACAGCATTCAGCCGGTAGAATTCACGACTCGCAAGCATTCCTGAAGATGGTAATTCAGCAACTTCAAGGACGGACTAGCTACCTGGCGAAGGTACTGAAAGACTGCGATAGGGATATGAAGCGCATGCAACGATAGCGTGCCCCAACCTTTTATAGTCTCGGTTTCAGGGACAAGAGGTGGTAGTCCAACTCTTCCAAGACGTGCTAGTCCAACTAAACTAAGATGTGTAGGAGCCTGGCCAAAAAAATGCTTGGAATGTGCCGATTCGTGCTGGTATGTTCATGTGGAAGAGAAAAAGGCGCCAGTAATAATCGGCGGTCATACCTTAATCTTTTTAGTACAATAAACTTTGATAAAGCTACCTACGTATCGTTGAAGACCAAAATGTATCTTCCTTGGCGTATTTTAATGGAATGGCATCTGTACACAGCAGCTGCAAGGATGAATTTGAATACAGTGGAAAATAAAAGCGTTTGCTTCAAAATGAACAACTTTAAAAGGAATTTCGAAAGGTAGGAAGTAAGCTAGGTTTAAAACGGAGAGCGTGGATTTGGCGTTGCAAATAGGTTCGCTTTATAGGTAGAATTTCATTGTCACCATGGTACGGTCCCATTTTTGGATGACAAGATCATAGCTTTCGGTGTTTAGGCGCTCTTCCCATTTTAGAGCGGGCGTCTTGCGTCTTGTAGACCCACTCTGTCCCATAGTGAGTGAATACTCCACATTTCGCCGATGAGTCTCTCTATTAACACCGTTTTTGACCGCCCCATATCTTTTTGTTATCTTTAAACAAGATTAATCTCTTTTGACAGCTGCGCTTTATATCAAACAACGCCTTCTGATTTTGTAAAAGTTTTTTTTTTTTTGTTATTCGAAAAAGTTTGATTTAGCAACCGTTTGCTCGAAGCACGCCAGTCTTATTTCAAACCCTGCACGGGCCAACAGCGGTTTCGCTTGAATTATAATGCGAAAAAAAGTCGAATTGATGGCATATCTTCGCTGGTTGTAAGTCAAGTATTTCTTTTGGCATCCTTTTTCGTCGTAGCGTAATCGATGCAGTAGTCCTCCTAACACATCTTCCAATCAACTTTAATGCTTTCGAAACTGTGTCACATTCACGTCACAAATCTGACCCCATAAATAATACCGATTCCATGTCAAACCCAACGTCTCCATTTCCACTGACAGATTTATCACCAAGTCCAGCAACGATAAACTTCACACCCACCCCAAAAAAAAAAAAATAAAAAAATTCCAACTCCCGTGTGGAGATCAACTAATGCCTTCTGCCTCAACACGATTGCTCAATTTTCGCCATCGCCGTCGAGTTGGCACATTGCTTTCGCTTGGGGTCGTTCTTCAACAACAAAATCTGACACAATAAATTGAAAATCACGTTCAATAAATTCGTCCTTGCGCGTCAACGCCAACACAGAAAAAATGAAAACACTTCACAGACGAAATAAAAAATAAATAAAAGAAACGACACTTTTACATTCCCAAAGCCATTAATCGTTAAAAAAAAAGAAAAAAAAATGTCTCCTGGAGATAGAGCGAGAGAGACACCCATTCCTCGAGTTCACGAATTCCACAGTATCGAATATGCGACGAATTTACTTCTCCAGAAGTGTGGTGGGTGAGTGTGAAAGGACTAAACAAGTCACACCGAACTGATTCACCGGCATTCACGCTTTGTTGTTTACCCCGTGTGATAAAATCGACAAGAAGGATATAAATTTAAAGTAGAAGGGTTTCAGTGTCAAAAGGAGAGCAAGAGGAAAATAAAATTACAAAAAGGATTACATTACTCCCGAGAAGGGGCAGCCAAAGAGAAGCAGTTCAAAGCACTAAGTCGCAAAGGAGTGGATTTCTGTGTGAAATTCTGGCGTGTCCCATTTAATTCACTCCCCCTCGCAGAGAGGAGACTCCCCTTTGGTGCAAAATTAAAATAATAGCAATTCAATTCTTCGTATAAGCTCCTTGCGCCCATGCCCACTCATGCCACATCTACTTCAGAAGGATCAGCAGATGCGGATAGGTGGCACAGCATTGACTGCTGTCGATTTGAATGCCATGCAATATCCTGTTTTGCAAATCTCAGGGAAAAGTGACAGGATTCCATTGAAGGGTAGCAACCAGCCATTTGCCACCCAGGCCCACACAGTAAGGTATCCTTTCATCAGTCGAAATGATGCTCAGCACTCGTCGCCGTCGGTCAGGGTATCCCATTCAATCCGGTTAAATTGCGTCCTCCTGACAAAGGTAAAGAGCCAGCTTGATCCATCGAAGCAGAGAATCATCCCTCTCAACAAAAAAAAAAAAAAAAAGAAACGAGGAAAGAAAAGAAAACGAAAATCCCAAGAAGCAGCACAATCGTATAGAGAAGACTACGACTATCTGCCAGTAATCGGATCCTGGCGATGGAGACGGAGACTCACGAAATGCAAAAGGAAAAACCGACCAAGACAAAACGTTAAGCCCGAATGGAATTATCCTTCCACAGATAGACGAAGGCACCAGCACCAGCACTATAACAGCAGCATCACCAGCAGCAATTATTTATGGTCTGCTGCCCTTGAAGGAGACATAAATTGACAAATAATTGGAGGTCTATTCCGAAGGATGATTTATTCGGTTCGGTAATGGCCGTAACTATGCACAAAGTGGGTACCCATTCGGCCCGGAGCGAATCTCGGCTAAATAGGAGCATGACTGTGAAGGAGATTTCGACGGAACGGAACCAGGATGCATGCAATAACAATAATCATAATCAACGCCTAGGGGGGCCAAACGGGCTGTTGCCATGGCCAAGTTGATCCACCCCACCAGCACCACTACCACTCACTTGGACACAACTATCGATAGCTGGGAATCTTATCGCAAACCGTAGATCTCTGCGTAACAATCGGCCAGACCATAAAATAACCACATAATAATTTTCCTGGATACGTATACACAGGGGGGTTGATTGCGGCAACCGGGAGAATGGGAGAGCAAGAGCACTGCCCAGGCACACAGAATCGGACCCCGCCGCCGCATTTTGGAATGAGCCAGCGAGTGTAATTACAAGATCTGGCTCGCACACACATTCAGAGATAGCGTTGCCGACGGAATTCGATTGATGAGCAATTAGTTCAATTGCGAGAAATTGATATTTTAGTGGATTATGCGGCTCGGGCTGTGTGTAGTGTCTGGATGCGCATAGACGGATTGCTTTGAGGGGATTGATGACATGTAATGCGAGATTTATTGGGGCGTAAGTAGCTTGGTCTGGAACGAGGTTTGAATAGTGATTATATAAATTACGGAAATGGCCATTTTTTAAGGGTCAAACAATTCCGTTAATCGAGAGTAAGTATTGCATTGTGGAGAGGGTGCAAACCTGTTTAGGTTTGGTTAAAAATGTGTATGAGAGCGTAAGGGCTCATCGAGATCCCTGTCTTACAGTTAAGGCAACCTCTAACATTTAGGTAATAAACAAAGCAAGGCCATTTATAAACATGAATTGGAAAACGCTGGCGCTCGCAATTGCCGAGCAAAAATTACTGGCTGATTGGCGATCGTTTATAGCCACAGCCATCGCAAGTTGTACCAAGGTATCCATACTCGTAGGACGTTTGACCTCACCTGGACTGGAAAATAAACTTTTTCCCTCAGCGCTCGCGTTTCCTTAATGAGCAACTTCAGCCGTAGTTTATTGTGGCATTTTTCGGAACGTTTTCGTGGTTTTTCGCGGGCGTTTTAAAGGTTTTTTATTTGTAAACAATTTGGGACGGTTTTTAAAATGTTTTCGGAATATTTCGGATTGTAGAAGTTTTTTGTTTTCATTTAGGCTTTAGCTTAAGCTTTTCGGACCAGAGTTTGGAGTAATTTTCGTGGCAGTTCTCAGGGCGTTTTGGGGGCACTTTAAAAAAGTTGTTTTTAGTCGCATTTTGGAGCGATTTTGGCCATTTGAGACTGCATTTTTCAGCGGGTTCTTATGGAATGTTTTCCAAACCAAATTCTGGAGCACATTTGGGACCGATTTTGGCCATTTTAAACTGAGTTAAACGAACTTCGCCTTGAATTTGTGTGCATTTTTTAACGGGGTCTTATGGGATGTTTTCCCAACCAATTTTTGGAGGTTATTTATAAGCGATTTGGCCATTTCAGACCATTTGGAACGAACTTTGCATTTTCCAACGAGTTCTTGTGGGATGTTTTTCAAGCCAAATTCTAGAGCGTTTTTGGGGCGATTTCGGTCGGCTTTTGTAGATATTTTTTTGATGTAGCATTTTAACACATTTTTGTGTTCTTTTGTGTTCTGGCTATTTTTGGCCTGATCTCCGTGCGTGTTTTAGGTGTTTTTATGCCACATTTTTTTGGCATACCTTGTGCATTTTCCCTTTTGAGTTTTTTGCGGTATATTTTGGAGAAAATTTCGAGTTGTGGCCTGTTTTCGGATGGATTGGAATTGGGCATTTTGGGGCGATTTTGCTCCTCTTTTCAGTCTTTTCTTCATGGTATTTCAGCAGCTGTTTCAATTTTTTTCTCGCGTTTTTGGGGTATATTTAGTCAGATCATTCAAACTCGCTTTTTCGGCTTTTTATTGGCCTAAGAGATGTGTTGGCGGTGTTCAGAAAGGTCTAATAAATAAAATCAACAAGTTACGTGGGAGCCAGTCTTAAACACTCTTTTATCTATGACCGGTGTTCATATAAAGACAATTTATTTTGTGTGGCTCCAAGGTGCTTACCTAACTCGCAAACAATTTTATCTGCTATCCAGCAACACTTCAAGAGATTGTTATTGCGCTTTATATGCGCATTCATTGAGAAGGCGAGTTGAACACTATCCAGTGCGAGTCATCACTGTTCGGAATATCGTCTTCTTTTTGTTTGTTACAGGTTATAGCAAATGTAGTTGACTTCCATGCTAATTATAGTCTTTTAATTACCCACCTTTGGTAGGTAGGAACTGCTACGAGTTAAACGAACATGCTTCGAAAAGGTAGCAGCAAAACCAGCTTTAAATTTTCCAAATATAGGGTATAGGAACCTTTGATAGCACTGCCAGTATTTATTTCGGTACTATGCAATTGTTTGCAGTGCGGCAGCCTATCCTGTCGAAGGACCAAATGCGCGCATCGTGCTTTTTGAATCTTGTGGATCGCAGTTGTGTGGTTTGCTGCCAACAATCAGTACAAACAACAAACAGTTTTTTACCAGCAGAGAGCAGGTCTGAATTTTCAAAAATAAAATGTGTACCACGAATTGTGTTCAGAAGACCTACCTTCTGTTACCTTCATTTTGACTCCACTAAGCGTGAATGAGTTAGCATTAGAGATTACACTCGTAACAAACAAAACGGTCCGGGCCACAAATAAAACAAAGGTCGCTCTTTAGATGCCATCGATTGGTACCCCCAAAATAAGGAATCGGCAAAGCTGCCATATTTAACCGCAGAATTCCCCTCCAAGATAATATTGTTGTTGCTGATGCTGGTATTATGTCATGTATAGGTAGCTACATATATGTGCCATTGGTATTGGTGTCAATTAATTCGCTGGCGCTCTATACCGCAACCACAGTGACAACATACTCATCGCCTCGTTCAGTATCCAATTAAAATCGAAGGACAAACCGCAAAGTAGGCACCGGCACGGAGGACGGCGGCTGGCGGTAAACATAAGTATGCGCACATAAAAGGCCATCGCCTCAAGGACAACAAACTCCATACAAGTGGAACAGATACATTTTCTATGATTACATTCGAAGGGAAATGACATTAGGATGTTTACATGGCCGCAAAAGGATGCTCTTGTTATCGCTTTCCCAGAAAATCCACGCAAAATCCTTTAATGATTCTTTTAGGTTAATGAAATTTCCTTCCTCTCCAGCCGACCTCGCCAATTTCCGATACATTTATGTGTATAATGAAAGCAAAAGCTGTTGTTCTACTCCAAGGGCAAACTAATTATTATTTTTATTTTTTTTTCTAATAAACTTTGGCCACAGGATGTACAAGCGTATAGTAAAATGGATCGCCCTAGAGTGACGTGCTTTATCATATGAGTGGTAAATTTTTGCGTTTCTTTGTTTGTGTCTTTGGTGTGCGTGTACACATTATAGGAGAACATCCAAAAGGACACCAACAACACCCCTGCTGTATATACCGCAATCTGATTATTGGACATTCTTCTCGGTCTGTATACTGCTTGTCAGATTAGAAAATTCGTCCTTTGGATGCTGCTGCTTGCCTCCGGCTTTGTGGTATTGTTTATATGTGTGCTAAGCTAACAGAACGAATTAATTTATGCCCTCACATACATCCGCTTTTATGTATGGCCATAAAAACAAAAGAGGATTTATAAAGTGCTCCGCACGAAGACCCGTACTCCCGCGAGGGCGTCAGCGTCTATACACAATTTCCATGGGTGAATGTTAAGGACGCGAGAAACGAGATAATTTCCTTGTAAGTATTCCAAGGACCTTCGGTCGTAAACGCAGTTTAATTTCCCTTTTCTGTTTGTTTTGCTCGCTTCGCTTTTAACACCTCCGTGTCCTTTTGCACCCTCTGAGGCTAAGTTCCTGCTGCGCTCGTTCTTCGGCGGTGAAATGACTTTCAAAAGGTTTTTTTTCTTTTTTCTCTTAAGAAGCTTTTTCACACCGCATCCCTGCAGTTTGCAGCTATTCAAGCCAGACGACATATTAACGCGTAGTCGCAGCATTGGTGGGTGGGTAGGTGTTGCAACAACAGCCTCTTCGTTGAGGTCCTCGAGGTGTACTCGGCATGCACTTTTGTGTGTGCATCCATGTTATCCTGTTGCACAGGCATACAGTGCGAATGGAAACAAAAAAAAAGCTCCTTGAACAAAGATGGAGGGGGGAAGGTTGAAGTGAAATCCGATTTCATAATGAAGCATTATGCGATCTCACACTCGGAAGGACATTCGCAATGAATTTCAAATTCTCATTCCATTTTTTTTTTGCGCCAGAAAATTCGTTTCTTCTCTAGTCGTTTCGGTTTAATTTCCTGTCAGGTTGCTCGTGTGTTTGGCATTTTGTTGCTTGTAGTGGGAGCGAGTGTGACTGTAACTAAGTTGATGCTAATTTTGTCGCTTTGTGTGTGCATGGCGTTGGTATACCCGTAGTGAGTCTTTTGTCACTTGGACACAATGAAATCACAGAACGTTTACAATTAGAGCAGGGAAAATTGTGCACGACAACACAAGGACACATACGACGCAGACAATTACGCCCCAGGTGCCAGACAATTGTATAGTGCGAAGCGACTTTACATGCAGGCTTGAACTCGAATTAAAGGATGTGAATAGTCGTTGCGGGATCGGATTGGGTGGCACGTTATACCCAGGTAGATTTGGTTTGTGTTTTTGTGGTTTAAATTTAATTGGACTCTTGTAAACAACTTGATTTTTATGTTCGCAAGGACGTGCGGAATAAGGAATTCTCCAGTGGAATTCATTGCGGTTTTGGGGAATGCCTCTCCCGGTGGTCTTTCGTTTGTGACACTAATTGGAGTGGTCGTTGGAGGCGATGCGTTATGGTCATATGGGCAATGGTATTGGGCTGAACACGAAACTGGACGAACTTAAATTTGTTCCCTCCGCATATGAGTCCTTTCCAAATCACAACTACGCTGAGAAATAAAAATTTTGAACAATTGGTTTGGATCGGTCTATAAATTGGAATAGCTTATTCGACAAAAGCCTGCAATCTTCGGAATTCGTTTATGCATTCAAAAAGAGGACAATCCAGTGTGAGACATACAGCTCGAATAACCCAGAACAGTGTGTCTCACAAGTCGTCTCGTCTGCTTTAGTGGCCTTCAGACAAAGCGGTATATATCTGCTTCAAAATTTATTTTGTGGGTCTTCTAGATTCACTGTATAGCATAAGGTTTGTTTCTGGCAATTCTGATAAACAGATCTGGCAATTTGAAGCCGATTCTATATCTTAGCTTAAATGATTACCACCAGCATAGCTCTGGATTAACGCGCTGTTTTCCCTTGACCGAGAAAGTTTCGTGCAACCCAGTCGTGAACAATTTTGAAAAGCCATCTGATTCATGTAGAGGTGAAGCTCGATAGTTAGAACTCGTGAAAATTGGAGTTGCTTAAAAATTTGAATATAGTTTAATTTTGTGTGGACAGTTTGAAAATCAGAAAACAATATTACAATTTTCAACCTGAAGCTTCTGCAGTTTTATTTACGCTTGCATTTTGTCCAAGTTAGTTTATTTGCTTGCTTTTTTACAATTAGGTACAGTTTAGACTGGAAAAAAATATTACGGAACTTTTCCTTGTTTCTGTTTGGCAAACAAAAGGCAGTCCACCATATCCACCAAATCTTTTAGTGATGTCCAGCATGCAGATCGAAACATCTTGCGTTTTTGTAGGACTTATTTCATGCATGTCCTATTTTACGTCGGGAATTCTCTTCTGACTCACATTCTACCATATGAAATGCCTCCTACAAGGTAGCTTTGGGGTTTTAAATCTGTTACATGCTGAAGAATAAGACTTGATTAATCAACCACTCACTTTGAACGGTCGCCATTGACTATGGAGAGTAGTTTCTATTCAAACCTAGCTTGAGAATTTTAGTTGCTACTAACTCGGTAAACGGCAGGTTTTTTAAGATGTCTTCCTTCGGTCGATCATTAACATCCATAGACAGGTTTTGAATTTCCCAAATGGACTATTGGAAAGAGAATAATTGACGTCGTGGTTGGATTATCTTGCCGGAAACTCTCTTCAGAGCAAGGGCAGTTGGTACGAGTACATCTACTCGTGAGGCTACTTCCACTTCTTAAAGTCCCCCACATTCACAAGGGCTTTGAACCGCTGAAATCTTCTATAACCTATTCGATTCCGATATTTACTTCTAATATTAATGGTTCTTTTGGATTTTTTTGTTACATTTTTTTTTACTTTATACCTATCTAACTGACTCAATCTTTAGAATGTCTGGGCACTGTTTGCCATCCAGCTTCCTTTTTGGATACTGCTTTTCATTTTCATTGCTCGATAGAAACATTTTTTGACATTTCGCTTAAGTATTTAGTAGAAAAAATTCAGTGAACGACCCTATCCGGTATCGGAAGAAGCAAATTACTGGAGCTTGAAGTGTATCTGTACAGCATAGGGATGGGGAATATCTTTAAATCTTGTGAAAGATTTTAATTTATTATTTTATTAGTCAATTAATTGCACGTTTTTTACTCTTTTTAAATGTTTCAAGGGATTAATAATTAATATCGAAATACAATTTTTTTAAAGACATTTTTATAAAAGACAATTTTTGAGACCATGTCTCGTAAAGGACGATTATTGTCAACTCAAGAGATAGAAAGAACAATTATGGAAAGCCTAAATTTAAGCTTCCACTGTCCTAAAAAGGACCAATGTACATTGTGCATGACCTTTAAAACAGGGGATGAAAGCACTAAAGAAAGATTGCTAGAAAAATATGAAAAACATGTTGCTGAGAAACAAAAAGAACAGAACTAAAGCCTGTTTAGTTTTCGATCTGCAGGAAGTTATATACCTGCCAAAGACAAATGAAAGTGCAGTTTTTTTATAAAAGACGGTTGTCAGTGTTTAACTTCACTGTATACGACTTGGCAACTAGAGAGTGCTATTGTTTTAGGTGGAACGAAACTATAAGTAAACGGGGTGCCAGTGAAATAGCGTCATTGTAATACATGGTAATGAAAAATGATGATAGTCAAGGCTTCAAGCAGGTAAACCTATTTTGCGATGGATGCCCAATGCAAAATAAAAATAGCATTGTTGCCTCTATGTTCATGTTTGTGGTGAATAACACAACGAATATTGAAGGGGTAACTCTGCATTTTTTTGAGCCCAATCATGGACAAAGCGAGGGGGATTCGGCTCACATCGCAATCGGGCAAGCCATCTCCCAAGCTGGAGATTTGCTTGTGCCCTCGCAGCTAAACCCAATTATAACATTAGCAAGAAGAAAGAAACCATATAATGATGGAAATAGACGACTTTTTTGATTTCAAGGACCTTTCTAAAGAACTCCGGATTCTGACAATAAGGAAGGACAACGAAACTGAGGAATCAATTTCGTGGCCAAAAATGGTCCAATGGAAATTCAATAAGAACAATCCTGAGGTTATGTTTTTTTAAAACAAGTCATTTTGACTCCAATTTTAGATCTCTATCGGTAAAGAGGAATAGGAGAAGTAGTCACCAGGTTCTAATTAAACTGCCAACAACAAAAGATTTCTGTGGATAAATATAAAGATCTATTGTCACTCTGTGAAGAATCGCTTCCAGTAATCCGCACGGCAGAGTTTGTGAATTATTACAAATCCCTTCCGTACTGAATTAAATATTCGTTATTAACCATACCTGTTTTTTTTTTAAGAGAATTTATTTATTTATTTTTTTCTTTTATTAAATTTGAATTGAATTTGTTTCGTAAAAATATATTTTTTCAGCATTAAATGTGTTGTATACAAATTAAAAAAAGGGTTTATCTTTCTTACAAAGGAAATAATTATCTTACACGAAGAGGCGTATCTGCGCTTTTGAAGCGATTTTTCAAAAACACGAGGTGACGTATCTACATATTTTTCTCTTTTAATAGAATTTACACAAAAATGGTAAATGTTTATGAAGGAACAATTTGAACCCATTGAAATAAAGACTTCCTGGAAATAATGGTTAGCTTTATTAAAGGTTTTCAGTTAAAGGAAGAAAAAACATTTGTTTTGTAAAGTTAAGATTTTTAACATACGCCACTTCGTGTTTGGAACGACCTTTATAAATGTGGACAAAAATACCAAGAAGCATTTGAAGCTAATATCGTAGGACCGACAGTATTTTCGTAGCCCAAAGTTGTCCCTCAAAGAGTCACTTCCACTGTGCAATCAAAGTAGTTTTTCGACTGCAGCCTTTCATCCTCGAGTGACTAATCCTAGAGAAATTGAACCAAACTTTTACAAAATTCAAACGAGATGTGTTTATGACTTTTCGGCACAATCTATCTATCCATTTGGTGGGTACCACTCATAACATATTGTTACCACCGGTGTGCGCCTCAAATACGCTCTGGCAAGACTTGACGACAAAGAATAGACCAAGCAAAATTAAAAATTATGATCAACCCTGTGCAACAAACCGATTATGTAAGTCAACAATAAATGCACTTATCCCAATTGAAATTTTCCCAAACGTCAAATGTCAACTTGTCAAATAATATTAACAAAAATTATATAAAGGGTGATTTTTTAGCTGGTTTGGTTTTGGCAACACCGGTTTTGACAGCTGACGTGTGTTTAGTACCTTGTGTCACTGTCAAACAGCTTCAGTTTGGTTTCCAATTTAACCATGGATCGTCTTACAAATGAACAACGCTTGCAAATTATTGAATTTTACTATCAAAATTCGTGCTCGGTTCGAAATGTTCATCGCGCGCTGCTTCCATTTTATGATCGGCATTCTCGACCTTCTGAGCAGTCTATTCGGAAGATTGTGACCAAATTTCGCACCAAATTTACTTTGTTGGACATTAAACCACCAACACGTTTACGTACTGTGCGTAGTGAAGAAAATATTGCAGCCGTATCAGCTAGTGTGACAGAAGACCGCGAAATGTCGATTCGGCGCCGTTCCCAGCAGTTAGGCCTTTGTTACAGCACTACATGGAAAATTTTGCGGAAGGATTTGGGCGTAAAGCCTTTTAAGATACAGCTGGTGCAAGAACTAAAGCCAGCCGACCTACCACAACGCCGAATTTTTGGTGAATGGGCTCTTGGAAAGCTGGCCGAGGATCCGCTTTTTTTTTCGAAAAATTGTGTTCAGCGATGAGGCTCATTTTTGGTTGAATGGGTACGTAAATAAGCAAAATTGCCGCATTTGGAGCGAAGATCAGCCAGAAGCATTGCAACAGCTACCAATGCATCCCGAAAAAGCCACTGTTTGGTGCGGTTTATGGGCCGGCGGCATTATTGGGCCATATTTCTTCAAAGATGATGCGAATCGCAGCGTTACTGTCAATGGTGAACGCTACCGAGCGATGATAACAAACTTTTTTTTGCCCGAAATGGAAGTTCTTGACTTGCATGATATGTGGTTTCAACAAGACGGTGCCACATGCCACACAGCACGCGAAACAATGGCGCAATTGCGAGGCGAGTTTGGTGAACAGTTAATTTCACGCGTCGGGCCGGTCAATTGGCCGCCTAGATCGTGCGATTTGACACCATTGGCATACCCCCATTTTTTGTGGGGGTATGCCAAGGCTAATGTGTATAGGGACAAGCCCGCTTCGATTGACGCACTGGAAGCCAACATCCATGCATTCATTCGTGAGATACCGGCCGATATGTGTGAAAGAGTATGCCAAAATTGGACTCAGCGGATGGGCTACCTGAGACGCAGCCGCGGTCAACATTTGCATGAAATTATCTTTAAACATTAAATTGCAAGGTTCAAACTATCGATTCAAATAAATATTTCATTCATTTTTTAGAATTTTTTGTGTTTTTTTTTTTAAAAAAGTTCTAAACCTCTTAAAAAATCACCCTTTATAAAAGAGATTTGCTTTCTCCAATGAATTATACACTCTGTTTATAAAGTTTCAAGTGGCGGTGGTTTTTTTTTATTATTTACGGAATTTTAAAGCGTTTTTTTAAGAACCGTTGCAACTGCGAACAGTTTTCTTTTCTATTTATCCACACTGAACACCGTCACACCACAGAGGACACATTTTAACATAGAAGAGACTGGATGTGGTGTTCTTGTTTTTCTTGTAGCTGCTTTCTATAGGGTCAATCGCCGAAAAACAAAATAATAAAGAAAAATTTCTTGCGCCCTGAGGTTCTTTCCACTGTTCCACCTCTCATGAACTTCTGACAGACATTAGGAAGCACTACTGTGCGAAGAAGGCCTCTCAAATCAGCCATTTGGTCAGTGCATCAATTCGTATTGATCGCTCAATTCGTTCCGATATTCAAACTCATGCGAAAAATAATAAAAAAGCTGGGCTTAGGAGCCTTAACTTTTTTGGGCCCCACATTCTTTGACGGAAAAATCATCACTTTGCAAGTAAGTACAGTGCAAACATCACAATCAGTGACTCATTGTTCCCTCAAGATTTACTCAGTCCCATGACTGCAGAAATTTTGCATTAACAGCAACTATTCAAAACCGTTGACAGTTGTCAAACACACACAAATTAACCGCAGTTCCGCCTCGGAACAAGCGCCGACAAACAAATCTTTAAATCCACGTGAACCGCAGATGTTTCTGATAAGCAAACCACTTCGTAAACAGTTGTCGAGTTCAAGTCAAACCGCTGTCACACAATACAGCCCAGTTCCGTCCAAATATGACATCTGGTAGTCAGTCTTCTCGCTTAAACCAACATCAGGACGCATGGCCATGAAGCTGTGCGCGCGTGCACTCGCTGCACCACCTCATCCTGTCGCTGTGTCATGTGCATATGTGTACATGTGCCGGTTGCAATTATTAATTAAATAGCCAGAAATGACAAATTACCGCATCGTTTAAGTCGTCCAACGTCATCGGGACAGAACTGGTGCAGTGACTCGATGTCCGCTTTTGCTCTTACTTCCCGGCCATATGTTGACACAGCATCATCGTCCAACGATGCTTTCGTCGCGTACATGCCCGTCAGACTTGATTAATTAGGAAATAATTATAAAAAAACACACGCACACAGAACAGCAAAAACAAATTAATTAATGGGATAACAACGACGAAGAGTTGGACCAGAAATCCACTTGGCTGTGGCGCTTGGATCTATTTTTCCAGAAAAAAAGGAGGAGGAGAGGAACCTTCTGAATTTGTATGTGTATAGATTGCCGTTGACATTAAAATAAATTGCCAGCATAAAAATGTCGCTCAGTGCCGGTTCCCGATGTATGTCTCGATTTCGGTGCATTTTCGATATTGATTTGAATGGCTGAGTTTGGAGCAGGGTTCGGGTCCGAATGTGGATTTATGTTCCTTAAATGCAGATTGTGGCCGTGGTAGTGGTTGCGCTGCCAAGGCGCATTATAGGTGCTAGTACTACCTACCAAACAGTGAGAGATGTACAATTAGACTGTAATAATAGGTATGTCGGTGATTTTCCAGATGACCGGACTCGAATGCCGATATGTCGCGGAAGCATTTTGCGGCTCATCACAGCCGCATTGATAAAGTGTCTTTGTGCGCTAAGAGTGAACGGGGCCCATTGTTGGCTGCAGTAGCAGCAGCAGTGGCATCAGATTATAATCGATGATTGGTCAAATGGTCAGCTGGGTCAGTTCGGAATTGAAATTGATTGCCCACTTTGGTGGCATGGCAACCATCAGACTAAGCGGAGTTCTGGTTGAACGTTTTAGCCTTTTGTTGGGACGAACGACCGATTTTCATGGACGGATGATGACGCTGTTGTTATAGAGTGGAGTGGAGTTTCCTGGGTGGAGTACAAACAATCGATTGGTAGTTTTTGCGGAAGATCTAGAAGTCCTCTTTATAGATGGAAGCTTATATATAGATTGTTTGGATAACAGGGAGTAGGTTGGCTTTCACCATACTTTCGGGTTAACTGTGGCCCAGTTTCATATGTGGGCATATTCGAGAGATCGCTGATTGTTGTTGTAGTAGCACAAATGCCCCATCATCTGCCTATCTGTTTCGAAAGGTTTTGGAATTGAAAATGGCATGTTGCCTAAAAAAACTATAAAACAATCTTGCGGCCGTTTCTGCTATTTGACAGTGATACCTGTTGTAATCAAAGCCATGCCGTCAATGGAACACCGCGTATGACCGCAATAAAAAGCAAGTGATACCTGCATCATGCAGTCAGGGGTCGACCCTGACGCGTCTCGTATCAAGGTTAAGACCCGGGTCGCAAGTTTTGGCTTACTGCTTCTATGGATGCTGGTTGGGATCGACTTCCTGATGCAAACTACGCTGAGGTCTTCTTCTTCTCCGTAACCGCTAAACATCAGAGCATTAGGCTCCATTCGTTTTTCATATCCTGATCTTCCTAGACATCTTGTAGAGCTCGCTGTTACATAACACCCGCACAACCTTGCAATCTGGCCCGAAATTCACTAAGACAACTGACATTCATCTTAATCCTTCATCCACACTTGGAATCAGCTGTGTTTCAGTGCCATAGACTGGGATGGTACAAGGGTGTAGACTGTCCTCGGGGTTCTTTACTAGGCCTTTACTACTTAATTGTCTTCCTAGCAGATGTGCTGCCATTTAAAAAGATTACTATCTCAAAGGTTCAGCTATATACCGATTTGCCTTTAGGTGTTGTTAGCGCTGGACCGCTTTTTTGCTGTTATCCGTTGTAGCGAAATGTCTGCCACCTTAAAGGGTCCCAACTGCGCATATACACACGGCGACAATAGCTTCCTTTGCTACATAATTTAGCCTTGTCGGTAATTGTCGCTCGGGATAGCTCTGATCTATGTGACCGACTATATACACCGGATACGACCTTTCTTACGAGAATTTCGTATACATCGTGCTGGAAATTGGCCCTCATTTGGCAGTCGATGCGCCTCTCACGCAGTTGGGTCGAGGACGCTTTTAGAACAACACTCGTGCTTGCCGATTGACCTGTGCATGATGATCTGACCCACCTGACGTATGATTCAGAAGCCATGTTGTAGCCAAGTCACAGAGGCTTCTCAGAAAAACGCTTGTTGTAGATTCGATTTCTGTGAACCTGCCCCAGGAACAGCACTTGTCATTTGACCGTTCCTAAACCACGCTGGTATATTAATCCACTCTCGTCCAACCTGCCCCCCAAAAACCGCGCTTTCCATGGTCGCTTACTGCCATTCTGTCAACAGGGGGCTAGACCTAAGCTTTTTCGTTGTATCGCGCTTGTCTATTAACCGCCATCTTCACCTTTCAAGCCATGAAGACGTTATGGTGTAGTCGCAGGGCTTTTTTGAAACCGCGTCATCTGATCGTTGTCTGCCAACCTGCCTCAGGAAGCACGCTTTTTTATAGGACTCTTTCAAAACCGCGCTCTTGGTTGAGGCTGTCAATGAAACCTTGACACAGGAAGTAGGACATTCTCGTACCATCAAGTTTTTCGTTGCATGGCTTCTGTATATAAGAACATCTTGGAACCTGGAACACCTACCTGTCGTTGGACAGCTTTTAGAAAACCATGCATAGTTAATTTTAAATAGTTGTGAAAGTAGGCTTAAGTCCAAGTTACAACTTACAAGTGGTTGCTTGCGCCTCTTACCCAATGCTTCGAAAGACCCAGGGACCGGCAGCCTTGCCTCAACCGCTGACGAGCCCATACATTAAAGGGTCCAGGTACTCGTAAAATTCCTATAATCATCTCCGTTTGGTGACCCCCCCAGCTCATTCTATCATCTCGCATATTTTTCAAGCGGATTGAATGCTCCCTGCCCTGCGCACCATAATTAAAAATCTCCATACCCACTCGCCCCGAACTTAAAATGTACTCTGCTACAGTATTGTCAAATTAAAAGTCCACAACTCTTCCAATTCCAACTGACCGCAAGCTCTGAAGTCTGAAGTATGAACCCATTATCAAAGTCATAAATAAATTAGTTTATTTCCCACTCAAAAACATTCGCGCAGAGAGGCCTTGAAATTGCCTGCAATTGCCATGCACACGCTGCGCAGTCATTGACCCCCCCAAATTAACCTTGTCAATTCCCATTTAGTGAATTTTCAAATTGGCCCCCAACTTGAAGCAAAACTGTCTTAGCGAAGGAACCCCTTACATTTTTATTAACTCACCCCATGCATGTTTCATGAAGTCAGCCTCCAAAAAAAAAGCAAGCCGCTGATGCCATCGGTTCGAACTTCCAACCACTAAGCTCTGTACAACCATGGAGTGAGAGACCAACTCTTTCTGTATTCGCCATCCACCCCCGCCCTTGTCATTTTTCATTTGTCGTTCGAATTAAGTTGTATTCAGCAGAACAAACGTCGCTCGACATCCAGAGAGACAGAGTTGGACTCTGGAAGACGGAGTGACTGGCTGAGTGAGCGACTAAGTGAAGCATCTATCCATCTGGCATTTTTATTTACATTCCTCCGGCGGTTAGGTAGTAGTGCAGGAGCATTTCTTCCGAGCACACAGTCGACTATGAAATACCTCAGTACCTATGTACGCCAGTGGTCTAAACACCAGCATTGCGGTCTTCGAAACTGAACGAGCTGTCGAATTGCATTAGTTGGCCATTGAATCGAAATTACATCTCATTTATCTGCTGATGACGAGGACGACGATGGATGCGACGTCCATGATGGTAATGATGATGGCACTTTGTTGCTGCTGTCGCTGGGGGTTGGCACAGGAGGGGAGGTTATATTGACTTGTCCTATAAGGAGTGGTTTTGTGATCGACTTTCGTTGTTGTGCTGCTGGCAAAGGTCAGCCATTTCTATTCGACAGTTGGAAGGTGAATACTCCAGACGTGTACACGCAGTGGAAGTGGTTCGAGCTGAAACACCCACATCCTTCATTTGTTTGACGGGTCGTTGAAAATTCCATTGTCGCGTCATCGAAATGTAAATAAAGCACGCGCGGTATTACCATCTAATCCCGTATTAATTGAGCAGCGGGCTGCTGTTGCCTACGCAGCCAGTGCTGTTGCTGCTGTTGGTGGAGCCGCACTGCGAGAGATACAATTAATTCTAAATAATCCATCATAATTACGACACAGAACAGAGCAATCAATGATGTTTCGGTCGATTAATCCTTCGCTAATTACATGCAGTAAACTGTAGGATCCCCAGCCTGGGGGAGGGACACGAAATCACTGGTACGGCGATGACACCAGTGCAGACGCACAGGGTGCGGGGGGACCCATTATAGGAGACAACTGATGAAGTAATGATTTATTTGAGTTTTGTTTACTGGGTGTAATTAAACGTAATACAAATACAGACTTGCACATTGTACAGCGATAAACGAGGCGAAAACATTTCGAAATTAGAAACTTGGTACTTAGGCACTAAGCCTGCATAATATGGCGAGTGAACAGGAACACTTGTTATAATCGGGAGTGGAAGTGGAAGTGAAGTGGGATATTGGGATACCAGCAACTGGTTCAGTGGAATAAAGGCAAATAAAGGGTGACCATGACCAGTAGCAAAGGAAGCTTATTTTAGTACGATAAACACACACAAAATATAGCAAATGTATAGTTTTTCTTATTTGAGGTAGTACTTTTGTAACCAAATTAATATTTAAAGTAGTGTAACGTGAATGCTTTACAAAAAAGCTGTTAAAATCCAAAATGCTTTCAAAAAAACTGTGAACCTAATTCTAATCTATTGATCTATCAAATTCGAACTATAATATATCAATCGCCCGCGGGAAGTTAGTAAAGGATGTCCCATATTCACACAAAATTTGAATTTTGCGCCATTTAATAGTACAGTGATGCCATCGAAAAAAAAAAATAACAATGTGACAGCTGACAGTTCCGGGTTAGTAAAAATCGAGCGCTATATGAAAGACCACCGCATTTCATTTGTTGAGCAATATTTAAAAAATAATGAAGGTTTGTCACTTTGTCTGCTACAGTCCGCAATTTTTGTTCAAAATATGGCCGTCACAATTAAAATTTTGCGCCATTTAATAGTACAGTGATGCCATCGAAAAAAAAATAACAATGTGACAGCTGACAGTTCCGGGTTAGTAAAAATCGAGCGCTATATGAAAGACCACCGCATTTTATTTGTTGAGCAATATTTTAAAAATAATGAAGGTTTGTCACTTTGTCTGCTACAGTCCGCAATTTTTGTTCAAAATATGGCCGTCATAGTGATTTAAAAACATCAACTGTGAAGAGAATAATTCAAAAATTCAGGGACACTGGAGCAATTTGTGATTTTGAACACTCTGGGTGTCCTGTCACAAGTCCTTCAACAGAAAACATCCAAGTCCAGGAAGATCAATTCTGCACCGTACTCAAAAATTGGACATTTCGAAAAGCTCTCTACAGCGAATTTTCACGAAAGACTTGAAACTTCATGCTTACAAAGTACAATTGATTCAAGAACTGAAGGCTAGTTTGGAACAACAAGTGGATGCTGATTTTTCGAACGAACTCATCTTCAGTGATGAAGCTCATTGGCTATCCAGATCTTAACGCCATTGGACTTTTTTCTTTGGGGTTTTCTGAAGTCAAAGGTCTATGCTAACAAGCCCGCGACCACCAACGCCTTGAAAGAGGAAATTTGGAGGTGTATTAATGCAATTCGGTCACATTTATGCGACACGGTCATTAAAAATTGCAATAAAAGAGTACGTACCAGCAAAGCCGTGGCGGCTATTTATCCGATAAAAAATGCAATCTTTCTAATTAAAAATTACATTGAAATTATAACGAAATTATCCTTATAATTAAGGGTGTCGTTATAATTATTTGATCAGAATTTAAAGGCCAAATCGACATGTCTAACGTCTAATCAGAGACAGTTGATTTTGTTTACATTATATTATTAGTATTAGTATAAGACCAACATCCGTTGTAGAAATTTTCGATAAGTTTTTTTAACGCATTTTTAAAAGCGGTTTTCAACGCAATCTTAATGCCATTTTGGGCGATATTTTCAGCACATTTTTAGACCCTATTTTGATCGGACTTTTGTCGATTTTGGACGTTTTTGGAAGCGTGTTTCGACAAGTTTTTTAGCGAATTTTGCAATGCGTTTTTCAATACGATCTTTATTCTTTTTTGGAGACTGGTTTTTTTGAGGCAGTTTTCCTCACGTTGTTTTATGAGTTACGATTTTAGACTTTTATGAGGACGCTTTTAGTTTTGCTTATGTAGGCGTTTTGAACGTATTTTTTTTTTATTTCGAAGCGTTTTTTCACCCATTTTTTAACGACTTCTTGGGCGCAATTCGACGTTTTGCAATTTTGGAAGCGATTTGTGCGGGCTTTTGACACGTTATTGGGCGCGGTGGTAAGTGCATTTTTGGAACCGATTTTGCGTGCTTTCAATGCGTTCTAAGCGAATTTTACAATTTGTTTTTTGACAGGTTTTTGGACGATTTTTTGATGCCTTGAACACGACATTCCTTTTGATGCCTTGAACACGATTTTAGGCGAGTTTTTGCACACATTTTGGGCGCGTTCCGAATCACGTTTTGGACTCGTATTGAACTCGTATTTTTTTTATTTTCGATGCGTTTTTTGACCCATTTTTTGACGTGTTCTAGGGAGCATTTCAACTTTTTTCTTGAATTTTCGGACACGATTTTGTGCGCGCTTCTAGCATGTTTGGACTCAGTTTTAATCGTGTTTTTGGAACCGAATATGCTTGTTCCTGGGCGCGTTTTTCAAAACACTTGTGGACCGATTTTTGGACATGTTTTTCAAACATTTTCCATTGCGTTTTTTAAGTTGTTTTTAGAGCTGTTTTTGGAAGTGTTCTTGGACGAGTTTTTAAAAATGTTTTTTTGCCGCATTTTTATTGCGATTTGGTTCCCCTTGACTGCAAAATCTCACAAGAAACATTCACTGAACAGTTCTTTAAACCTCCTGAGGGTTTCATGAATCTTCTATTGTTTGGTATTCGCACACTCACTTCCATGTTCTTATCAACATTCAAACCATTTAAAGAATTTTCCTCTTACAACGACAAATGATTTATGTTTGTAAAACTTCGCGTGATACCGGAGCTGAGGCAAGCAAAGTCGCCTTCTACATCAAGGGATAGATGCCTGTTGCCAAGATGTCCCAGCCCAGCATTAGTATACGAACATTTTGATAAACGAATGGTTGTAACTATGATTGAAATAGAGGAGTCTACTAAACTCCATCCTCCTCAAGAGAAAGCTGTTATTATTGGAATGCACAATTCGACCGCCTGTTTCTTGGCCATTTATGACAGACTTTGCCACGCTGTATAGATCTTAAACCTTTGGCCTAGTCCTGCATGATGCACTCTATACATCCCACATCCATATCAGACGCCAGACGATACATTTCCAAACATTTTAAGTGGCCATTTGGCTTCAGATTTCTCTAGAACTGGGCTTCCATTTCTTTACAGCACCACTGTTTTTACTGCATTTTTAATGAACCTTCCCATCTTAACGACTCTCCTCTGGGGTAATTCCAAATTCATTGAGTGTCATCCTGGCAAAAACAACACAGATAGCTGAGAGCGCCTTAATGAACTCGCGTGTACACGAACGACGCGCCGTAAAAGACGTTCATATCTCGGCAAAAGTCTGCCCGCTAATTGCATCCACCTACAAGGAGCCCACATCCGCGAGAGCGCACCAACTCAGCCCACTGGCGGCACAAAAAAAAAATAAAAACCCCAGCAAGCAATCAAAGAAGCAAATAGATTCCCCCGAAAGAAGATTCAATCTATCAAATTAGTGAACGGAAAAAATAAGAGAAACCGTCCGCATCTATAATTTATTATCGCGGACCGCGCAGCAGTAGAGATTAGTTGCATGCGCGCAGCCGCACCATTGATCGTATATGCGCGCGCTTCGCCTTTGATTCCAATCATAAATTGCTCGCGTCCCATATACAGCGCGAATCGCATATGGAGTGCAAGTGGGATCTCCAACTTCGATATTGAATTCAAGCCAAGTGCGATCATGGGAAGCAGTGTGTGTGTGCCTGTGCACCATACTCCAGCTTCAGTTTTGCGCAGCTCTGTCCAAAGTGCTCTGCTTTTGTGTAAGCTCACATCTGTGCGGGTTTTTACACTAGGCTCTCTTCAGTCTTCCTCAGCCGATATTGAGATTCAGATTCGGATTCGGATTCCTCTCTGTTATTAATTTCATTCGGCCTTCGCGTTCTCTACGTGCGTGCTGGTGCGCTGAGGGTCTGCGCCGAGTCATGCGGGGCATATGGAATTATTATAATTCACGATGGCAATATAAACTCCTGCCGATGATGCAGCTGATGGTGATTATGATGGAGATGGGGATGATGATGATGGAAATTATGGCAATTTTCTGCCTCGGAATTACTTTATGGGATTCAAGAGCGCGCGCTGTCGCAATGTGTAATTGCGAACATCATTAGCGAGCAAGAATTTCAATTTGGGTCCAATCCGGGTCCCGGCGTCTCACTGGTGGGCTCGCGCACACATAATTCTGTTTGCGAATCGCCACCACCGCCACAGCAGATAGGAGAGATTAAGGAATTTTTACGATCTTAATGAATACATAAAGTTGTGCTGAGTATATTGTTCGGGCTCGTACGGAGGTAGACGAATGGAATGGCGGCCGAAAGCGGTCATTTCGTAATCGATATTTTATGAGGCTGTTGTGATGTTTGTCCATCTTAATGGGCCCGATAATGGCTGAATAGTGATGTAAGGCTTAGAGTGGGAAACGTCGTTCAAAAAGCAGTAAAAACATAGCTAAAGAGCTGGCAATTTGCATTCCAGTTCTTTGGCGGACAAGAGGACTGAGTGGGTAATAGACAACCAATGTTGTGTTTGAAATTGTGTATGGTGTCTGAATAGCTTTTTTTACATGTTAGTGGCAGCCACAGGTGGAAGGGTAGCAGATGGGGGCACTCGTTTGCAAGCCTTCAACTTGAAGTACCAGGGTTCTAAGCAGTTACGGTCATAAGGAGTCTCCACGAAAATAACTAATATTTAGAAAAGACCAAGTCTATGTTAGAGGGAGGAGCCAGCTTTGGCTGATGTAGCAACTAAATCGTACAACATCGTGGCATGTCATACCTACAAGCCTGAATTTTGAAGCAAAACTGGCAAAGTCAAACCTCAGAGCTACACCAGAAAGTGGGTATTTCGTGTTTGGGGACTAACCTGGATTACAAGATCAATTCAATTACAGATCGTTTATAAAGTGTAAGGAATGCATGTTGATAAATAGTCGCGAGTGACGTCCGAACTTCATTTGGCAAACTTATCAGCTTAACATATGACTCAATCAGTTGGAAAGCTATTTAGAACTTATTTCATCTTTCAAGTCTTAATCGTATAATGGAATCCCCAAGAGCTACAAATCCTGCGTCAGTTGAGCTCAAGCTAAGCTCACACTCTGAACAGGTAGACTATACAAAATCAGCACCAGAGCATCTTAGACCATTTAAACCCAACCAAATATGGCTCTATTGAGCCAAAATATGTGGTTGGCTAAACAACCATAAACATTTTACGGTCGTATTTTACAGAAGCTTGGCGAATCGTAGTAAATCAGCGATTGCCGTATACTAATAAGCGAGCTGCTTTAATCCCTGTATTATTATTGAAATATCGAATACCTATATAAAAATCTCGTGTCAGAGTATAAGTGTTTAAACTCCTCCGAAACGGCTCGACCGATTTTTATGAAATTTGTTGTGTATATTTGGTAGGTATAAGAATCGCTCGTAAAGTATATTTCATACCGCTAGGTGTTTGGGGTGTCCATGTTCACAAACATTTTTGAGTTTAATTTTTGACGAACATTTTTTTTTTTGTATTTTTTTTAGATTTAGCATCAAAAAATATCTAGAACCCCAAATCTTCACCTTCCAACCCTAACCCACCGTTTTTTAATCACGATTTTAGTATTTTTGTATCAACTATATACAAATAATTTAGTCGTCGTTCGTTTTTCAAACAGAACGAAATTATTTATGCCGTTGAATGACAGATGGCGCTTCCCCCCAATTCCGCAAGTCCTTGACGTGAAGCATCACTTTAACATAGGTATCACTCTGCATTTTTCACACGAAAATTTTCATTCAAGAAATTATATTTTTTTTAGGGGTACGGGGGTGGGGGCGTCTGAAAATTTCATTTTGTATGGAAAGGAGGAGGAGGTGTTGGGGATAAATTCTCTTTCTGATAGGGACACTTAAGACAATGTTAGGAATCGCTTTTGTAGTAATCTATGAAAAATGACAGTAACTCAAAAATTCAAAAATGTGTGTAAAAAAGGTCTGATAAACTCGAAGATTTGGCTAATTTTAATTTATTAACAATATTAGTTGATTCATCTAGCTATGAAACTGATTTGGAGTGAAATGAACTTCTTTTTAAAAAATCTCAGTATGTGGAAGAATTTGTACTGATTGAACTACTAAGTTTTCGAGAAAAGGAAAAAGCAACACTGCATTAAAAGTTACATAGTGGAGATTGTCCATTCGTGGAGGAGGGCGAACTTAGTCGGCACGTTCGAAAAAGATCTGCATTCAATATAATTTGACCACCTGTTGGTATCATTTTATTACACAGGAAATAAAATCTTTTACGAATTTTTCGAGTTAAGGAACGGCATTGAGTTAAAGTTCGTAAGAATTCGTATATCATTTCGCGGATTCTGCATTTGTCGTACGATTTGAAATTTGTATTTAAGTGCCTTAAATTTCTGTACGCCTTGCTTTCGCTTTGACAATAATTAATAAGTCGCAGAGACAATTGTATGTTTGTAACATCAATCTTGAATTCTCATGGTCAATTGTATGTGGCTAGATTCCGCGTCGGCAAACATTCCGCTTTGTATTCAATGAAAAAGCGGAATGTTGGCCGACACGTCAATCATTGCGGTTTGATTGAAAAACATCGACATTGTTATAATGTAGTTCAGATATCCTTTTGAATGAAGAACTTGAATTGACCGAATTACATGAAGCAGAATGTACATACTCTAGGGTTTCCAGAACATCTCTTTAAAAGAGAACATGTTCTCTTTCTGAACTCACATCTATTTTGCACACTCTTTTTTGCAAAAATTCTTTTTTGTCCACTTTTTGTTTTATGGCCTCTATTAAGTCTCTTTTTTCTATATTTCCAAAACATAAAATGAACAAGAGTTCAAATTGAATTCCATGCGGCAACACTTTTGACAGTTCGACCTTTTCCACACCAGATGTAATTCCAACTCAACTCAACTCATACCCTCAACTATTGCATATAAACGAGGTATTTACTACTTGACGAAAATAAGCCGGAGTAGAGAGAAGACAGACAGACAGACATAGCTAAATCGATTCAGATTGTGATCCTGATTCAGAATATATGTACTTTTTGAGGTCTCCGGTGACTCCTTCTTTGCGTTACAAATGTAATGACAAAGTGCACCTTCCTGTGGAGGGTATAATAAAACAAACATCTGTCAGACGTACATTCACATTCACAATAATAGAAACATGTTGAAGGCATTCACAATAGCACAATGTTTTATCAATTCATTTTCGCAATATCGATTTTTATTTAAATTGATTGATCTTAGCAATAAGGGTGGAAATTTGTTCTTCCGGAAAAGTCCATAAAAATTGAGGAAATCCTCTGCTGAATGCATTATAACCTACATTAGGAAATTAGAAAAGTCTGCTAGCCTAAATGCTTCTTTCTGCCGATTTCGGCACAATAAATCTTATAGGTCGACTTCCGTCCACATGGTCTTGCGGAGAGTCAGCAGTTTAAAACAAAAACAAACGAATTTAAAATAAACACAAAACATACCTATGAGTATATTAAGCCTGGCTAAACTATTCGTGGTCTGTGGTGGTCGTTTTGTCATACATCTGGGATTACTATTTTTAAACCTATAATAACAGTGGGAAAAAGCGTTCGTTTCCTATTTTGCTGTTTTTTTTTTAAATGTAGAGAATTACGGTACAGAGGTGCTAGGCAAAAAAAAAAATTACTAAAACATGGGAAGCAAAAAACTAAGCCATTTTTATCTGTGATACCGTTGTGGTACATAAGTTCGCCCGCATCAAGGATAATCTTCAGAAATTTGCGGTATAAATTGGGAAAATCCAGTTTTCTCGCAGCAAGGCGGAATGCCTTCAACACATTCGCAGCCAGCTTCACGTTGCATGCTCAAGAGTCGGAATTGTTGCACTGTTTGCTTACACAAGCGATTATGGTAAAAAATTATACCTAAAAGAAATAGTTTTAATTTTACTTTAATTAGAAACAACAGAGTAACTAATCTGTACTTAAGTCCGCACGTGAATTTTTTAAAGAAATTTTCCTCGATAACCTAATTTTCGCAAAGGTTTCTACAACCCACAACCCAACCCAACCGAACAGAACTCTCAAAAGTCTTCGATCCCAGTTACCCTCTCGGTTTGCACTTTATCGCTCAGCCGAGCTGTGTTCTATTCCAAAACTTGGCAAAACTTTATTTCCTAGCCCTCAACTCATTTCTCTTCCCCAGACAGCCAACCGCTCTTAATGAACTCGATAGATAAAATACGCTAGGAAAATATTTATAAAAAAAAAAGGGAAAAAACATCTCAATTCACTTCTCAGACCAACCGCAGCACGCTCGAATCCACCTTTCGAAATTCCATCATCATAAATACACTCATCTAATTTTCATGAGGCAGGAGCAACGGCAACACAAACTTTAGCATTCAGCCTGCCGTGCACCCCTCCTCCGTATATACACCCAATTAACAGCCACAGAGCACAGAGGCGAACCCTGGCGCAAGATGCGAATTGCGAATGTGAATGCCAAGGCAATGTTTGCTCGCATAGTAATCACGTTAAATAGACACAAAGCAACGGCACAGTCCTTCAACTAAATTACATTGCGTATTCCAGATACGTTGCGCAGAACGGGGTGGAGAGCATCGAGAGAAAAAAGGCAATACCCTCCAACCAGTTGTCGTAACTTTGCCGAACCCGTCGTCGAAAGTTCATCATAAGAAAGCACACAGATACAAAGTTTTCCTCCCGACGCAAATTCAACATCCTTCAGCATTCGATTCAATTACATATCGGCCGGGCCAATCGAGAAAAGTTTCCCTTGGACCACCTCTCAAGCCGCCAGCGGAAAACATTGGGCTTAGCCACTCAGGTATGGCGCATGTAAAGCGGGTCGTGTTCACCTAGAGTCCTATTGCTCTACCACTTGTTCGTGAAGTAATTAAAATATAATCATCGGCCCAGGAGGGGAGATCGCCCTATGAGTTGAACATAGAACTCATCACTCGCGCTTTATCGGCTCAATATATCGCGCAAGGAGAGACCGAGGTGCGGCGGGCTGCACTCAGGATGGCCTCAAGCGAAAGGCCACCCATAAGTTCAATCAAACTCCACTCCATCCCGATGCAAGTACCACACCAAGACTGCGCGCTCTCGTAGGCAAAACTGAAGGCTCCATCACGACTTTTGTGCAACGACAACGACTGCAGTCTGTTAGTCTCATAATCGCGCGTCAGCAGCGAGGATTTCCTAGGCCGGGCCACAAGCGAATGCTAATGCATCATCGACATCGGCAGAGTGAGATGTTTGTGGGCGATTAGTCGATGCCGAGTACCGTGGCTTCACACCTCCTCCTCGGAGCATAAACGAAGCCCAAATATTTATTGTTGTTTGGGGGCCGACGGCCGACAACAATGGCCGCGGCAGAGAGACACGGCGCATTACTCATGCGCGCACTGGCCCATTGATTGATCTCGCACAGCATCGGCAGTCGTTGGTTCATCACTACAGGTGAATTGGATTGGATTTGGCCGGCCAAGAGGATCCCATTGCATTCCTTTATGCAATTTTAATTGCAGCAGCAGGCTCCATCAATAACAGCAGTCAGTAACCTGCTAGCCTTCGCTTTACAGCGAACCATACCATGCGACGTGCGAATGTTGCGCGAATCGTTTTTGCCACATTTATCTCGACATTCGTAGCCAGAGTGCGATGAGCCCTCGTTTGCATGATGTTGGTTGCAGTTCGTCCGAAACGGCGCGGCGCAGGAAGTCTCTGAGTAATCTCAACCTGCCGCGAAACACCATGTTGCGAATTAATCAAATCGCAGTTGGAAATAGACTCGACCGGATTGGGGTTGGTGTTCTTCGCGCTGCCTGTTAACAATTTAATTACATTCGCAGCAACATCGCCAGTTAAGTGTTTAATGAGTTCGCACCGAGATGGCATTTATTTTCGGCATAGATCGGGGGGACACCCTCCCATCGATGTTCCGATTTATCTCGATCTGTTGGTGCATATGCGATGGCGGTAGTAAGTTGAGTCATGCATGTGGTAGGTGCGCAGGTGATCGTCGGCCATAATCGGACCGATCATTGGCAACTGCAACAATGTTGTGTAGGCGATCGTAAGATAGGATAGGCTGTTTGAGGAATGGCGCAGGCCTTGTCCGGGACAGTGACATATCACTGAGTAGTTGGAATCTGATTAAGGCTGGCGAATGCATTGAGCAACGTTGCCATTCGCATTTGTAATCTTTCGCACTGGAATCCATTATTGAGTTACGATTTGAGCGGCAAGGTGGACCCACGGGATCGTGGTATATTATTCCATTGTGGGGTTGTGACTTGCACTCAAATTGATCGATGCCGAAACCTTGACGCAATCACTACTATTTGAATCAAAAACATGTCACTTTTCACTTTCTAAGAGCAGTCTTTGGGACCTAAAGCCTGCACACTTGTTTAAACTTTCAGTTGTCAACACGTAGGTCCCACATTCATGCGCCCCCATAATCCTGACTCAGTAGTGCATGCTATGGTGAAGCCACATTAACCTAACAAAAAACACCGGTTCCAAACACCGTGCGCGACACAGTTTTTCCATCCACCCAATAACCGGAAGGGATGACGCCAAAATATGAAATAAATTCCAATTACCTCCGTACAGCCATATTACAAACAGCCTTTTATTTTCCCTTGTAAGGGTGGCTGCAAAAAATAGCAACCCTTCAACAATGAAACCGCTCAATTTCTGTCGACCGGAATTAACTCCCGCAAAAAATACGCAAAGCCCACCTCCGGTGTTTGCATCAATGTGTCTACATCCCTCAATGTGCACTGGTCCAACGGAATATGAAAATCTGCACCAGAAAAAACTCTGTATACATAATAAACACTCAGGTTGGTCCGAAATTAGATTTACGATCGCCGACCGATTGTCGGGCTATAAATATTTGTCGCATCGCCAGAGAAGAATTCCGTTCGTGGTGTTCTGTGCTGGGCTGGGGCTACTCGTCGCCCTTTTCCCCTGTAAGCGTATATATGAACTTTTATGACAAAAAAAAAACGACAAACAATAAAATTGTTCAGCGATTTTATGGCTCGCGACCGTTTCCACAGATTTTCAGACTTTTTCTCTGATATTTTATTACATTCTGTCTAATTTACGGTGTATACGGGGGCCCAATCAACGGTTCCAACCTGCCATAGGTGCGAGTATTATTATATGGCCAGATGACATTTCCACCCGTTTTGCTCCGCACTATAAATGGGTCTTGTGTGAGTAATAAAATTTATGACAGCTTTGGATGGGCTCTGCCCAGTACTGGATTTCATTGTGGCATTTTGGGCATTTGCATTTTGCTTTGACGTTTTAATTGCCTAGATTTTTTTTACAGTAAATCGTAAAACTGTCGAGAATTCCACTGTGGGAAGCGATCGTAAATCGTGAATCTGAGAAATTAGGCATATTGATTAGATGCTAAAGAGCAAGGGGCTACTAAGGTAGCCAGAAGCTCTAAATTTGTCATTTTATTTGTTTGAGTTGTAAAAGTCGATGTCAACATTTTTTTTACAAATGGTTGATGAATAAATCGCGTTGCTCCGTGAAAAGGATCATTAATCAGAGTGCCGAAAATAGATCTATGCCAGACTGTTAAGGGGGGACGGTACACGCTGACGTATGTTGGGCAAAAGGCTTATGTAGATGTGACCCAAAACTGTTTAATTGGCAGTTGGAAATATAGTTTGGGTATAGGGAAAGAAATTGGTTGTCACTTGAAACGGTCTTCAGGCACTTTATGGACCGTTTCAAATCCTGAAGTTGAGCCGTTTATGGACTTAGCCATAAACCATGAATTGAGTCAGGTGCAGTGAGGCATTAAAAACTATTTTGGCATCAGATAATACTCCCACTAAGAACCACAACAACAAGCTGTTGTCTTTACAGGAATTCTGGTCGGCCGACAGACAGGTTGAGATGGCATGTTTCAGGCTCATTACCAGTATTATAAACAAGTCTAGACAGTTCATGCTTTTGAATACCGTTAGTCGTTAGTCGTGCGTCTGCAGCGAACTGAGGAGGATAGTCGCGCTTTAAAAAGCCATTAAAGAAGTAAATCCGCCGCCTATATAGAACCAAGGAGATTATGGGCACGGCCTTAATCATTTCGGTGCAACAGCATACGCGTGAAGGACAGACTTCATCGAAAGCCGATGAAAAACTCTTGGACTTGAAACGGTTGGAGGGAAAACGTTCATCGGGTGGTCTATCATGTCATCCGTTGGAACGCTTTGATGGAAAATGTCAGATCGATCATGACGACGATCTTTCGTCCTCAAAGTCCAAGACTTTCTTATCCGCTTTCGATGAAGTCTGTCCTTCACGGGTTTCTCTTTAAATATCGATGGGGTTTTTAGAATGAGATTTGACGACCAACTTTACGGGGTATACATCCGCGTTTCAGATTAAAATACCACGACTGATGTGGTTATTGGTCGCGCGGATCATATGATCAAGAAAACACCAGCCAGAAGAGTCTTTGAATGACAACGGAGCAAAGTGTAACGAAATATCGGGAACATCTGTTAGGACGAGATACTTTTAACTTTCTCGTAACCTTCCGCTTCTTAAACTTCTTCAGTCAGTCCGGGCAGTGAAAATGGAAGAGCGTCCGTTTTTCTACAGCATCAGCATGCTTGCATTTTGCACGACCTAGCTCGAGCTCGACGGATATGGGGGATTCTTGTTGCAGACAGAACGGACTGATGTTACGTTATATTATGCTGATGTTTTTGGGAAAAGGTGATATTTTTCCTAATATTGAAATTTGATTAGGCCATAATTATCTAACGATATCTAAACATTTTCTAAACTATATTGATTCCTTTCATGGTGGCAAGGTAAAATTATTCATGCTTGCCCAGAGTTAGCCCTCCGTTATGTCATCAAGAACAACTTATAGACACTTCCTTGCCAAATTAATATTTTTATAGTAGCCCCATAATATTAATATCATCATTGCCGTTCTTCAGACATCACCAAAGCCCTGTTACATTCTTCAATTTATTGACCATTTTCTTTCTTTCTTAATCTCTAATAATTTTAACTCACAAAACTATATATGTTTATAGTAACAGTAGATATTTAATTGTTTAACTAATTAACTAAAATAAACATTATTCGGATTGTAGATTAATAAATTTAGGTATCTCAAAGTTAGAATTAAATTATTAATTATGAAATAATGATAATTAGAAATGTTAGAAAAGAGCAATTATTCAAATTTCAAAATGGATCGTTATCTCTATTAAAATTATAAAATTTTAAAAATTAAAAAAAAAAGACCAATCTTAGTATCCAGTGGTGAAGAGGATATTGTGAACAACAGCCGCTGCCCGTGTTAATTTTGTTTTTTGATTACCTATTCAAAAAGAAAACAAATTGAAAATCAATTTTGTTTTCAAACGATCCGGGCAAGAAAAATTTTAATTTAATTAATCAGAATACGTAACTTTAGCAATTGAAATATGTAATAATCAAATATTTATAGCTCTTCTCTTTTTTCTATTCTTTAGCCTCTGTTAAATCTCGATCTTGTATTGTTCTCAAAATGTATCCTGTTCTGCGCATTTATTTATTTTATTTATTTTTTAACTTCTTTTGCTTTTAATACAAATTTATATAATTGCCTTGAATTAAAAAGGTGATTTTACTTAGATTTTCTCCTGTGTCTTTTATTTATTCATTTCCTTATAAGTAAGTTGCCCAAAATATTGTTATATCCTCTTTCAGGAAGTTTCTAGTCCGGTTGGAAATTTCCTTCTATTTTAATCAAAATTTCTTGGTAATGAACTATTTATTTTGTCCTTATTTATTTATTTTTAAAGATAAGATAATATATTTGGCAGTAAACTTTTTTTAAAAACAAATTGTTGTTTGAAATTTTCGGCAGGAATGAAAATTTATTTATATTTATTTCTTCTTCTCACATATTTATTTTTATTTTCTAAAATTTAATTTTAATATTCTTTTTTATTCGTACACAATTGCAGATAAACCACAAGCAATATAGCGTGGGTAACTAGAAGCAGTTATCTCGGTCTTGTTGGTTGAGGCCGTAAGTGGGGGCACTGACTGTAAGCGTCATTAAATGTAAGTAAGATCATTTGTACAGAGCAATGAAAATTCCGTCGAAGTGTTTTAGAAAATAGCTGTTACCATCAGACGTGGCATACGTAAAGCCCAGGCAACTGCAACGATAGCTTCAAGCTTACAATTTCAGCTCAAATTCATTTTAATTGTGGATTGGTTCATCCTAAAAGGAGCTGAGTCTCGGACCAGTTTCCATTTACCTACTCTTCTGGAGTGCTTATGGCCAGACATATTGTTACTTACAAAACTCAGCTTAAGCACTAATGAAACTCATCAGTGCCGTACCTCAATACACTAGCAAGCTTAAATTTGTTTGTAGGGCTAATAATAAGTAAACAGTCAGCTTAGGCGATAGATCCCAACTTCAACATTTTTCTCAACATTTTCCGAGAAGACCGGGTAAGACTGTCTTGAGCCAACTGAATGAAATCAGTGAAGCTTGCGGTATTTTAGGCTGTTGTTGGACGGCCTCCTCGCAACACATAAAACTGTTTTTGGCAGAGGCTCGCAGCGAAGTCTAGCGTGTAGTTTCACATGTCCAGTAGCCCTAGATAAGGTAGGTACCAATATAATTTTTGCAGGAGTATCAGTACCTAGTCCAAACAAACACTTGCTTAGAATCTCGAATAGTAAATAGACATTCATCAACATAGGTATAACCTTTGTGTAAGAAAAAACTGTTATACACAGTGGCGTTATTTGGCTTTCAAATACCGCCATCGGAAACTAATTTCAACCGCCTTCGGAGTTATTTTACAAATGACCATACTCAGTAGCGCAACTTCAGCCATATTGTTCCATATTTGCTTAAGTTCCGTGAGGAGTCTCTCTCTTCAATCCTTCAATCCTGGTTGGGGCATAATGCGGCAACAAATTTTTTCCATCCTTCTCGATCTGCGGTCAGCTTTATCCACGATTTGCCGCGGACAAGATTATTAGTTTTCTTGAGGTATAAAGCAAAACTACAAGAATTGAGGCCTTTCCCCATCCCCAACTGTCGCGCCATTCTTACTAAAGTTCAACTGAAACTTTCTAACTATCTTTCCGCCAACAACTTTTATTTGAATTTGAAATCGATTCTGTTTCACATTTTTGTAAAATATTTCATGGTCGTGAAAAAAAAGAACTTAATCAGAGACACGATAAAAAAAAACGAGACATCAAACTTGGCTCTGGCAAAACGATAAAACATAAACGCCAATTTGTTGATCCTTTCTCCGCAATCACAACTCCAGTTTCCAACAAGATAACCCACCATAGATCCTTGTAAAACTATGCGTCTCCTCTACCTCTATCGTATGCAAGGCAAACACAATTTACAAAATGATGTTTCCATATAATAGAATTTTGCTTGCCAAGCATCCCTGATACAATCTCCCGCACCACACCGAGAAACACCGCACTTAACGTTTACGTTCACGGACCAGACAATCTTCAATGGTAGACAAAGTTTATCCCGATGCCAACTTTCTTTCAAGGACTGAGCGCACAAGCAGAAGAAAAGAAATACGGAAGACTACTCAAATTAAAATGATGCAACGCATATCATTCGCCAAGGGCAGCATTAACATATTCTCCGCACTGTCAATCAGTTGGAGTCCGTTTGACGCAAATGCAGCGAGCCTTACAGTGCGGGAAGCTGGGAAACGCTCTCGCAGCCTTGCAGAAAATGATATGACCATGGGATAGATTTTCTATAAATGCTGTCTATGGCGACGACCGAAATGGATGACAGCGATGTCAAACAGTCAGTCTCAACAGGCAATTACCTTTAAAGCCATCATCGGACGAGATGGGGGAATTAAAAGCGAATACTATACTGCTGCAACTGGCCACCGCCGCGCCGTCTAAAAATCTGGCGAAGAAGAAGACTTCCAGACGTTGCTGGGGTGCTTTTGCAGTCAGGCTCGGGCAGAACAAAAAAACTGTTCGAGTTGTCAGTTTTAATGGGATCTTCGTGTTGTTCTGCGGCGCGATTGTTTCTGCCTTGCCTTGTGCAAGAGGGGAATCCTCTGTGCAGACGCAGGCAAGGGCGCACAGTACTCCGTTCGGATTATATACTCGTAGACGGGCTTTTGCACTCCTACTGGAACACCCGTTTCGGCAGGTTGTGCTGCCATTGGGTGTTGCGTAAGCACCGGTAGCCCGAGTGGTAGGCAGGAATAGCTTGGTGGATGAATTTTAAAATGCTGACTGACTTGAAACAAAAGCGTTCTAAATTGTGCATGTAATTGCTTTTTTGCTGACGTGAGAAAGCTGGGTGGACTGGAATAATATCCGTGCAGTGGGCTCTCTTCACTTTCCTTGTTGGAATTTCATGCAAAGACGTGGACTTTACCTCTGTTAAATGGCAACCTAGATATATTTCGTTCATTCTGGAAATATGTGGGCCCTTTCGGAACTTCTTTTTTTGTTTTAAGGTTAAAAAAATATTTTTTTGAAATGAAAAGTTTATAATTTTTGAAATGGGATAAAACCATTGAACTCGCGACACCAATGCTCTGTTACAAATGTTCCGACACCAGTGCTCGCGTTGCCAACCAATTTTGACGAAAAAATGCCTAACTTGAAAAAAGGTCCCTTTTTCAATAATATAATGTCTTAAATATTTGTTTTTGGTAAAGTGGAACAATAAATCAAAAATTAAACACGAATATAAAAAAATAAACAAAAACAATTTTTATTTATACAAGAAACAGCTTTCAAATTTGTTTCCAATTTTATTCCACCTACTGAAAGTGGATGCAGGAATTATTTTTTTCAGAATGACAGAAAAAGTGTTCGGAAAATGGACATTCACAAGACCGAGGTTTTTTTATTATCGGCAAAGATTTTTTAAGAACGTTTGAAAAAATAAGAAGTCAGTATATCGAATCAAAAAAATAAATAAAAATGGAAAAAATGCCGTTTTGGAAAAAAAACAAGCCTTAGCTAATGAAATAATGCGTTAAAGGCATGAAAAAGCCTTAGTTGGCATTTTTTTTGTAGTAGTGGTTTATAATAATGAATAAAAAACACTTCACTTAAAAGTATTTCCTACACAATAAAATATTTCCCGACGATTCAAAGAATACACACTCCCGGAGTGTTTTTTTTTCTTTGGTGCTCCTACTAAAAACATTGGAACATTATTTTTGTTAACTTTTCTATTGTTCTAAAGTTGATTTTGGGACCGTTGTATCGATTTTATCAAGAGGCTAAGGAAAATGAATCGGCGCAGTGGCTTAGTGGTTAGTGTGTTGGACTACTAAGCGAGGGGTCCCAGGTTCGAATCCTGAGAAAAACCCAAATTCCAACTTAAGGTTTTTTCACTGCGCCACCTCTCGCGAACGTCTGACAAACATCAGAGAGTATAACTCTCAGGAAAGAGCTTCTCAATTGGCCGTTTGGACTCGGCATAAAATTGTAGATCCCCACCATTCGTCCCAAAAATAAAAACTCACACAAGACGAAAGGTTGTGAGAAGCTAGGCTTGGGTCCATACGGACCTGTTGCGCCAATCATTTCTTTTTTTTTTTAAGGAAAATGAATATTATTTTTCAATTAGATATGTATTTTTATTTATTCCGAAATTGAGAAGAGAAAAAGTATCACTAAATTAGCTTATAACAAACATACAGTAGTTTTGAAAATATTTTAAAATAATAGAAAATTTTTATGCATTTATAAAACTTGAAAAAATACAAAAACAAATATTAATTGATGCATTTGCATTCGGTTTTCTTCGTTTACTTTAAGCTTTTACTAATACAAGTAGGTATATATGTATTTTTATGTGTATGACATATAAGTACACCTAAACTAATCGACAAAAGTTTTTTGACAAAACTAAAAGTTAAATTTTATGAATTCTAGAAAGGAGCGAAAAAAATTAATACACAGTTTGCTTATTTAATTAGTTGGGGTGAACATATGCAACTATTATTTTGAAACCCATTAATTTTAATTCATTAAAATTTTAATTTATTAAAATTAATAAAATTAACTTTTACTTAAGAAAAATATTTACATAATCTAAAATTTAAAAGGGAACAAAGTAACTCAAATTCTTTAATTATCTTGGAAACGCCATTCGACGTGGTTTTGCACCATTTAATCCTTCCGAAAGCTTTGTAACTGGCAAAATGATCTCCTTTCTGCTCCGTGTCAGAGTGCAACCTCAAACATATTCAATAAATATATAAGGATTAGTGATAGAAAGGTGCTTCTTAGTTGACTGAGGATCGTTAGCATACCAACTCACCATGCACCTACATCTTCCGACTATAAGTCAACTTTACAGCCACTCTTCCTAAGATCTTTCTTCAAAAGCACTTCGCATGGAGTACCTACCTCTCCTGCGCTACATTGCCTCCCAAAAGCTCATATCAACTCTCGCACTGTGTTGTGCCTTGTGTGTTCCTTCGCAACTCGCTCTCGCATACCGATTGAACGTGCAATCATCTTTGTAATGTTTTAATCGCCAAAATTGAGAATAATTATTTTGAATTACTCATCAAAGTCCCTCAGCCTCCACCTCTGCACAGCCATATGCGAATTTCTTGCATTTTCGGCACTGCATTTGTTGCTGTAGCTGTGTTCCCCTTTGGTTTTGATAAATTGGTTGAAACAAGATGTGTTCCATATATAGATATATCGAGAGTTGATACGAAGATTTTGTCCGGAATGACCCCATGATTGATGGGTTTTATAGGTGGCCCCAACGATCTACCGACCCGACAGCCGCAGCCGCCCGACAATGCTACACGAATCAATTTTATGGCCAACTGGTTGTATGGCATACACAAACACAAACGCACATTTTCGTAGTCATCGCCATCGTTCATCTGAAAGCGATGAAGAGCCGATGATGTATAATGCGTGTTCTCCGAAATGAGATGTTTTGTTTTACACGTCTCCCAATTACTTTTGACAAGGATAATTCGGGAGGCTGGACCCCCAAAGAAACGGAACGAGAAGTAGTATTATATGAATTTCACCTTCGGTCCGTTGTAATCTGTTATTTTCGTGAAATTATTTTGTTGCAATGTTTGCTTAACGGCAATTTAATGAAATCGGATAAAGGCAAACAGAAAGGAACACATGTACCGACATACGGAAAGTACTCCGTATGAGTGTAATGGATGTGAATTTATTGGCCATCACCGCTTTGATTGCTACTCGTTGATAAAAGAGAAATTATTTCTTGGTTTCCCTTTGAAGGCAGATCGATTTTAAGTTGCAAGGGGGTTGGGGCCATCAATAGTCCCTTAATCCAAGTCCTACATGGACTCCTAATATCGTGCGCTGTAAATATATGTGCATCTAGAAATGGGGGTTGTAATTAATATTCGTGTGTGCACCCTGCCGTCGCGTCCGTCGGAGTGTCATTTTCCTTTTATGTGAAGGACTTTTGAAATTGCAAACTCGATAATTGCATTAAATTTAATGACCAAGAGAACGAGGCTCACGGGTGGAGTACCCACCATGGTGGACTGAGTGGTCACGTAGTTTGCAAATGTTTACGGGAAAGCATAGGAAAGACTGTTTTAAGTTAATTTAATGAATGCTGCAGGCTGGATTTTCAATTCAAATCACATCTTAGGTGCACGGGGCATTTAAAGGCAGTTGGCACAGGGTTCGTTTGAGTTATAGCTTTAATTGGGCTTCAGTGTTGGGGAGACATGAATCGAAAACTGCTTGAGGTACAGCATGACCAAGCGCAGGAAACGTGTAGTAATGGTCGTTGTCTAATGTAGTTTAAATGCGTCGAAGGCAATCCTGATGTTGTATTTATTAGCTATGATTCAAAAGAAATGTTTTTGACTTGCGTATAATGTGCTTTTGGAAGGTCTTCAAGGTCTTTCTATATAATTGTACAAGATTTAGTTAGCTGTCTAGAGTAGTGCTAAGCGATTTGTGAGAAAGGACGGGTGTATTTTAGACGAAAGTCATGAAATGTTGTTCTTCGTATTGTCGCTAACTAAGCAATTACATAGTTATTCAAAGTAACGGACTCTTCCAAAGTAATGCAAAGTTTTTAACTGAACATAATAAGCTTACTGACGTATAGGATCAATTGGGGGACTGGCTTACTATTACTGCTCATGTCGCTGCAACAGTATGAAGCACTCTTAAGGCACATTAATAGATGGACTCTGCATAGGGTCGAATATATTGGATTCAGCGAGTTATAGTAGCCATATCTCTTAGTCATGTTTAGACTCATCGGAAACATCGATCGACGAGCTTCCAGTTTCAGTGTGAGGTCACTTTTAGCAAAATATTTTACATTGCCGAGATCGGCTTTTGCACGAGAGCGATGCATCGCCCTTAACGGGCGTTTACCTACATGAGACATATTTGATCTTCACTGAAAATAAAATGCTAGTTAATATTAACAAAATTTAATTGTAAAATTTTAACAAAAATAGTTTTGTTGAACTGAATAAAAATTGTTGTAATGATGAAATTTATCAATACAACTTAAGTTTTGTCAATTTGAACGATATTTTGTTAAATGGATAAAATATTTACAACAGAACTACTTTGTCAGATTCACTAAACAGAATTTTCAGTTTAATAAATCAATATTGTATCAATTGAACAATTTTAGTCTTGAGTTAAGAAAGTTTTTTTTATATCCATTAAAACAGAACCAAAAATCACTTTTGTGCAATTGACAAAACTTATGCAAAATGTTTGTTAGCCGAAAAAAATACAGGTTTTAAATACTACAAACATTCTGATGAAATGTTTGCAGATTTGACATACATTTTTTTGAATTAACAACGCAAGTATTGAATTGAAAAAAAAAATCGATTTAAGCAGGATAATCCTTTCAATGCAATGCTTTTGATGGCGTCATTTATTATTTGACACGCGAAGTAAAGTAGTTCCCTTAAAAAGTGAGTTCAATATTTTAAAAATAAATAGATCCATTTATGGATGACGACAGAAAAAATGGGAAACATATAAACGAACCCTTAGATATAAATTGGTAAGGATTACCATTAATATGTATATTATTATCTTAAATTAAATTTATCAAATTTGACTTCAACGCAAGGTTCTAGGATTGTCTAACCGAGACTAAAAGACGCAGCTTTAAATAGATAGTGAAGGGGATGACTACATCTACATCGTTGTTGGGGTTTAAGCTGATATTTTTTATTTACAAGTTAGATAAAACCATTCGATATCATTAGGTCTTAAAAAAAATAGACTTTTTTAATTTTTTAATTTTATGTTTATGCTTATTTTTTAAATTTTTTATTTGTTAAATCTACAAATTGAAATTTTGAACTGAGATAATAAATCTCAATAACCAGAAATATATAACCAGAAATATTCTTATAGACTCAACTAAAGACAACTGTAGTACTTACAGATTATTTCTGCAATATCAACAATATTTGCTGTTGACTAAACAAAATGACAAACAATTTTGATGGTACTAAGAACTTTTTTTTGTTAATTTAACGAAAAAATAAAGGTAAAATTTTATTAAATAAACAATTTTTTTGCCAGCTCAATTTATCTATCTGTCAAATATAATAAAAACAATCATCATCATATTATCTCAGTCGCTCCGCCAATAGTAAGACTTTTTGGAAATTGTAAAGTTCAAGTTTAGATTTATTCCGTCAAGATGTGCAGAGTTTTGTACCTCTCTTAAAGGCTCTTAAATCCGACTTTATGATGGAAAGACAGAGCTTAAATACAAATAGAAATAGGGTAAAATTTATAGAACTGGCTTAGAACTTCAAAAGCCTTACTCTTTATAAAACCTCAGTTGATACTGAGTAAGACTTATAAATAAGAGGATAACGTGGAGCTCTCCTGAGTTTCCTCATGGTGGGACTCAGGGCTGGCTTCGAAGATTTTCAAAAGGGGCAATACTAACCTGTTCACAAATGGCAGAAAAAACGCAAAACGAATTCCCCATTTATTTTTAATTAATTAATTGGAAACAAACTGAACACAAAAAAGCCCAAATGGCTTAAGACGAATCTCATATTCTCATCTTGTTCCATCTTATTGTTCCATATGTATTGAATGAAAATGGAAGTTATTGATAAATGGCTTACTTATGACAAAATAGCTGATAGAAAAAGCACGGACTCAGATCCCAATTAATTGTGAACTAGTTTCATGAATTATTTATTATAAAACATTTCGTATTTCATACAAAAAGGTTTTTTTTTTTGTTCCAAAATGGTGAAAAGTATCAACGAAATACAGAAAAGGGGCAAATCTGGATCACTGGAAAAGTGGTCTAATTGGGGACATAGAGAAAAAAAGGGGAAAATGCAACTTTTGTCGCATAAAGTCAGCCCTGTGTGGACTATGGTGCAAACCTTTATTCTTTGTCTCCTCAGCATGTTTGCTATTAAAAATAAATAAATAGTTGGCGCAACAGGTCCGTATATGGAAGCCTAGGGCTAGCTCTTCACAAACATTCGATTTCTGCGAGTTATTAATATTTAGGACGAAACGGCTAATTGAGAAGCTCTTTCATGACACTTACGAAAAAAAATTACTTGCTTTTAACGGTCAAAAATATGAGTGTCAGTTATCGGTCTTTCAAGTCATCCAACTTCTGCTTACTCTAGAGCCATAATTGGCTAATAATCGGTCGGTAAAAGGAAATGGCGCTGTTTTAGAAATTGTTTAGTCCTAAGTTTTCATACTGTGTGAACTCCTCCCAAATATCGATGAAACATCTTACGAAAGCCAATTCACTGTCATGCTAAGATCATACCTGCTATCTAGGAAAAATATTCCCAATTTTGTCTCAGAACGGTAGCCAATATATATCTTCCTTCTTGAGAAATATGCCCGTACAAGAAAAAAGTCCTTTCAATGAAGATCTGGACACAACCTTAAAGTGGGGAAAAGAAAAATGCGTCGTTTTCAATGCACAGAAAGGTACAACTCTAGTTAGTTGAATAAAGAGAATTAAAAAAAAATTTTCGACCACCCATCCATCCCAAAAGGAATCCACGCATCTTGGAGTCACACAGTTAATGCGGGAATGCAATACTTATCCAGTCTTGCAAGGTCACCATCCAGTTAATATGCCATACCAATTATGAGCTAAGAGTTACTTTAGGCAAAAGTGGCCATTTGATCTCTAAGGCTCATGTTTGACCAGTCCTCGAATATTGTTCCATAACTGAGCCTCAAAACATTCACTTAACCTACTTGACAGCATACAAAGGTGATGCGTTCCACTAATAGGAGATCCTATACATGCAACAAATCTACAGCCACAGAAGACTGGTCGCTAACTTAAGGCTAGTATGTAGGCAGATGTTCAGGAGAACTTCACCAAATTAATTCTTGAAACGCGAGATATGAGAGCTCCACAAGATATAAAACCAATGCCCATGAGATCTCATATCTACATGACTTCTCCAAAACTGATGTGAACACAGGACATGTAAACTTTGTAGCTCGCTTTCTGAGAACATGATTAAAATTGACACCTATCTGCAAGGGTAGGCGCACTGGATAAGTGTGTGGGACTTCTAAGCGAAGGGTTCCAGTTTAGATCCCAGGAAGAGCAGAAACTACATCTTAATGTTTTATCCCCAGCGCCACCTCTCGCGAACGTCTGACAAACACTCGAGAGTAAAACTGTCATGGAAAAGCCGTTTGAAGTTTGAACTCGGCATGCATAAGCCTGAACATAATGTCCCTTCCATATGTCCGGAAAAATGGATAACTAACACAATACGAATAGTTGTGAGAAGAAGAAGGCTCCTTACGGACCTGTTGCACCAACTACTTTTTGATTGGTTTTTTATCAGCAATTTCTCGATCGTTATATAGGTTCGCCTTTCCCAAGGAGGGTTTTAAAATAATTAAACTGATCGGTCACTGATGATGCATAACCAACCGACATGAGGTTAGGTTTGGTTTGTTTTTTTTTTGTTAAGACCACAAACGGCGTATAAAGCAGTCTTGTGTTAAGCTTTGCAAATATGTCTATTAGAAAGACGGACCCTAGCATAAACCAACATCTATGTCGAAATGTCTCTTATTCTATCATTTAGCGTGCGAAATCACATTCCGCCTGAATGTTTACAAGTTCCTGTAAGAATGTTTCTGGCGAGAATGTTCCTGACGATAATGTTCGCCAACATTCTATGCATCGCCCTGCAGCTCTGGCTACTGATCCATTAAAGAACTCATCAACTAAGCATATCATCGGTGGACCCGCCATCTATACCTAAAGTAATTTTAAAATGGCCACTGGCGTATGTAGTTAATTCGCCTACCTCCTCTCCAGATGAACAGACAACATATGCTCAGCTTAGGTCTATTTAGAGCAATCCAATAACTTAACGAAAGAATTCCGCTCCAAATTGCCGATGATTGTGCATGGCTGGGAAAATATCTCCCATATTTATGGGTCCCAACACCCACTTGTAATCAAGACAAAACGGTGTGCACTTGAATCCAAGCCCAGCCGTGTTTCTTAATTGAGCTACAAATCCGAGTTGCACAGCTCCAGAAACTTCTAGCCTCATAGAGCCATATCTTTACACACACCTCCGTCCATAAAAACGAGACTAAAGCAAAGCGCAGCAGTCCACACCAACACCACATACACAATTGGCAAAAAAGTAATTATGATTAAAATTGGAATTTATTGAATGACTGAACAAACGCGGATTAAAACATCCTTCGACTCCGCCCGCTCCGAACAATTTCGATTTGTAATAAAATAATTTCCCGTCATCAGCTAGAGCGATCTTTAAGGCGGACAGTCCAGCGAACTGGCTTTGCAGGAGGAGAACGTCAGAGCGCGATTCTTTTGGGCAGAAGAATCCTGTGAAACTCCTCCAAGCGCGCAACAGCGCTTAATGTAGTCACGACCAAAAATCCAAGCAATCGATTTTCGATTTGAGAATGGAAATGCAACCAACTCTACACCGGTGTTGTGTGGCTGCTCCGCATCCTCCCAATGACCCTTTTTATCTTGACGGGTAATTAAAGGCGGACTCAGTGCTCGCCTCGCAGTTCATTTGTTTCCCACTTTGGAAGATCCAGCGCTGATTGCTGATTCACGTGTTGTGCTCTTTGTTTCTCGCATATAACGAGCACCTATACCCATAACATATATGCGTGGCGTGTTCGCGCCGCATATGCACGGCAAATTAACACCCCAAAGTTTGAATGAGCGTATTAGGGAGGCCATTATGATGGAGCACAGTGCATGTGTTTGTGGATTTTCATAACGCGACGTTAATATCCTGTGATCTTGATAGCAACAGTCCAACATCAGGTGAACGGGAATCCTTTATGACGGGCGCATCGGTCGGTCGGGTCGAGTGAAAGGATAATTTCATTTGCATTCTTATGCTTGCGAGTGTAAAGGGCTGGGGAACACAACAACACATATTTTTCTGTGAAGCGAGACCGCCGCGCGTCGAAACGTTCTTCAATTAAATTGGATTGTCGGCTTCGATTGTGCGGAACTTTGTATGCAGCGAGTGGAATGCAATTAATTGAGAAAATTGAATCGTTGCGGGATTTTAATTTGGGATAATAACTCGTACAGCGATTTGGATTATTGATCTCGGGAAATTTATTTGACATGAACTGTTGTTCGAAGGAGGAGGCTACGTTCCAAATAAGCATTCTTGTTGTGAGGCCCAATTCATCTAAGACAACATCCAAAATACTAGCAACACTGAAACCACTTCCCCACACGTTCATTAATTTCTAATCGCATGCTCACAATCTCAAACGCAAACATTAACTGCCTCGAAATTCATTGTAAAGTCAAAACTCTCATCCAATTGTGTAACATTCAGGGCAATCATCTTCATTAGCGGTTCCATCCGAAAGTCATTCCAATCAAATAACACCACTGAAACTCTTGTGACTTGTAGTAGTTGTAACTATTCAACACAGGGCCCCCCGTTGCGCGCGTACACCAACCATTTACATACCCATTCTGGGGGACACTTAATTACGACGTCAAAACTTTGAGACAATTTATTTTCGGTCGGGAGGGCGACCTCTTCCAGCTCCAAATGTCCCCCAATAACAATAAAAAAAAAGTAAACTTTTATAGTTTTTCTTGCCATACTTCTCTTCCAGTGATTGCTTTCTGGAGGGCGGCACTGCCGCTTCCCTCTATCGATGGCCATGGCGCTGCCAATGTCAATTGAAGCATTGACACGAATTGTGAGAGATTTTCTACAGTTTTATTGTTTCCTCAATCCCCACGCCACAAGAACAAGAGTCATCTTGTCGCTGGTGTTTACCCTAAATGAGTAAATCTGTTCGCTGGCCGGAGAGATGATGAGATTGGGATTGTTTATTGATCACTCTGCCGATAGATTCGGGTGAACGCTGAAAACATTTGAATTGAATTTGGAAATAGATTGGTTTTAATCCGGCTTTTGTGTCGAAACTTCTCAGCAATGGAACTGTAAACGAGAGCTAGAGGAAGTTATATTTTCTATGGGAGGGCGTTTCGAAATGGTTTGCCTATGCAAATTTTAAGTGTTTCGTCCATAAGTGTACATGTACAGGGGATGCTGACGATGTTATGGTGGTCGTCACAATTTTCACGCTTGGGAAGTCAGAAAAAAATAAGAAACTCACACACAGACCAAAGACTTCTTTAAGGCCCGTTTATGGATAAAAGGTGTTAAACGGATATTTTTCTGTGATCTTGTTCAGAACTTTTCCGTCCTTTCGTACCAAATTGTTTGCTCGTCTCGAAGCAATTTTCCAGCACTTGCCATACTTAAAAATATTTTGCAGTGAACCTTTTCAAGTCATGTAGAGCACAAAGCTTTTCTACTTTAGGTACCATAGGAAAAAAACCAAAAAGCAGACGTATCTTTTGCAAAGCTTATGCAGTGAAAAGCTCTTTTGGAAAATGTTTAAACGGAAGTCTCTTTATGGCTCAACAAGGCTTCGAACCTATACTATTCATATTTAACGTAAATCTGTAAGTAAAAATGACAAAAGGCGGAATATTCCGATTCGTCAGCCTTTCGGGTATCCTATTGAACTGATTAACAGCCAGCCAGGTAAAATATTCTCCCGCATAATAAACCTCTTCCTCGTATGAAACTGAATAAATTGTACAGCTGCTTGCAAGAAGACTCGGGAAACTGCAAAAAATTTAGCTACTGTTGGCGATCTGTTGTGCTCAATAAATTGTAGCCTAGTGGTAATGAGCAATTGACTAGGAAGTGTGGTGCAAGGTTCACTTTCTGACATGAGAAAAGTATGTAAGCCTTTCTTGGACGAAGATTGTCTTTTGAAATTCAACTGCTACTAAAGTTAATGGTATTTTTGTGGATTAATTCGACAACAGCTTTATAGTAGGCTTCATAATGTGATTTCGACCTTCAACAATTCCTTAGCAAAAGCCTCCACACGATCTATACATTTAGTATATTTTAAGTGCCCCCCGAGACTGCAATACTCCCACCACTTGCGTTCAGGTTATCCTTACTCTTAAGGTTCCCTGAGATCTTCAAAGCCTCTTTGAGGCTCCGAAGCTTGTTAGAAGTTGCATCTTTTTCCTTTCACAATTTTGTGAACACTTTGCAAGGTATCCCGTATCCAGCAAAAGGGTTCCGGTCCTATAACAAATTAGTCTACTGGCCTTTGAACTTGCTATAAAATTCGCGGCCGCGTAAGTATTATGCCGACTTAGATATATTGTTGCTGCTTATTTAACGATTTAATTATGTAGGCTTTACCTTGACATGCAGGAGGCATGGCTCCGCTAAGCTCGCCGGATATGGGGATGGTTCTCAACCCTACTAATTAAACGCAACAACAGAAGATCACTTACTCATGTCAAGGGTTTATTCACAAACTCAAATCAATCCTAATGTCTTTCTAAACTAACCCGATTTATGCTTCGCTTACGTGGCCAGCAACTTGATGTTATGCTGCTTGGTGCACTTGTTCCCTCCCTATATGTCAACGACAACGCCATGACAACACTCGCACCTATATATTGAAAAATGTTGTCCCTACCATGCCTATTCAACGGCTGAATACCCTATTTACCACATCATGCAAGAAAAATGTCGACCAGACTCAACCCCCTAACAATGAACTCACGGAATGTTCATATCATTATAAAGCATTTTATTGATTTTTACTGATAATAACTTAACTAATATAATTTAGTCAGGCATAGCAAAATTAAAGCACATGGATTGCGTATATAGCGTATATAGTGACCGTGTATAATAGTTCTTCAATTTACAATGCTATACTAATAATAATCGTTTAAACTTCGTGTTTCGTATTACAATTAATGTTATAATTTAACTAATTAATTCTATTACCCTAGCACAGCATCTTTTATCAATTCACTATATATGTGCTGGAAATATATTTATCTACGCTTAAGATTCGAAATTTACGTTTTAGTTTATTAATTAGAAAGAAAAAAAAATATAGCACTTAAATCAGCTCTATCAAATCACAAGCTACACAATATATAGGTAGGTATATTTATATATTTATCGAAAGTAATGGAAAAGAATATTAACTTACTTGATTCAATCCTTTTTTGTCTTTTATTCTGCTGATCTTATTTCTGCTCTCCTACGTGTCGTTGCTGGAAATTGTGATCACAAGTCCCTCACGCTGTTTTTTTTTTTTTTTAAGTTTAGGAAAGAATTTTATGTCGACTTTAGTGTATGTTTGTAACACATAATATGTTAATATATTTAGAGTTAATACCTGTTATATATTTTGCTATTATTATTTTCCATACCTATAGTTCCGTAGCGTACTTTTAATGTATAAGTTATTAGACAATTTATCTATCGTGCAATATTTTTCCCTTCTTTCCTAGCAATCCTTTACACAAAATATACCAATATAGTAATTAAATGAAATTAATGAGATTAAATGCAAAAACCAAAATACTAATTTATACTGATGCTGCTGCCTGCTGATGCTGAGTCACTGATTGCGCAATTTCTGTTGCACTTGACTATTCGGCTACGTGTTATCTTTGACACGTTGTCGGTGTAGTATGTGGGAAAATCGCTATGAACCCGTTGGTGTGTATTGTGGAGTCTCTTTCGTCTGGAGCGTGATGTCGTGGGAATATGTGGGGAATGGTGGTACGACGGCTGTTCGGTCTCTCACAGGAGAAGTGATGGATGATATTCTCCGTGAATTTTGCCGATCACTGCGCTGCTCTGCTTGCGCACTAATGGTTTTTGCTATATCCACCAATCTTAATCATGCGGGTTGGTATCGGATTAATTAGACTGGGGAAATTTGATTGTGGAGCTGGATGGCGGATTTGTGATCGCGTTTAGCGGCCAGTTATTTTAAATTTACCACGATTCGTGATAAATGTCGTATCACTGTTACGTTTTTATTTAGGACTTTTATTAAATTTTAACTTAGCCAGTGTATAGTGTATAGAATTTTAAGAACCATTTCCCCGACTTAATACTTTGGGAGACCACACGTCTGTCCTCCACGATTGCTATCCAAGAAGAAGCAAAAAGTACCCCAGCAACTAATTACGCTCTCCCCTCCAACTGCCCTACCTATAGAGAAACGCGAAGAAAATTTCCAACAAAATTATACTAACTATTATTAGGTTCATTAGCAGGCAACATTCGTAACAATATGACTTGACTTCTTATTGCTTCCTTATTTATCCAATCAATTTAAGTTTATGTTTGTGTGTTGGGAGCGCATTATGTAAAATTATGTTAACGTGGCAACCTTGTCAGTATAATAATATATAGGAATCAAGTGCTAAACTCAACCAAACTACCAACGCATGGACCCCTCTTATCGGAGAAGCGTACCTCACTTATTTCGAGGCTTCTTTATATGATCCCTGGGAATCATCACAGCAATACAACAGACGAATCCTATTTTGGGAGCTTGTTAATTCGAAATCTAATTCAAGTCGTATGACCAATGGTAGGAGGTGGCACCAATGATGCCCTCAGACCAAGCTCAGCCCACCTGATGTTAGGTAGAATTATTCCCTATAAAAATGTACACAGAGTGACCAATCTGACGAGTCTTTGCCAAGAAGCGCATAACGAACCTCTATCACAACAACTTGTTGCAATCGTTTCAGTTCTGTTCTATATTTTCATACATTGCCAGAGCTAGCTACCTTTTTGAAGGTTCAATTTGACATTGTTTTCTACCACTGGGGCTGTCTTCCTGGGAATTTTTTCGTTAGGTTTGCGCGTAATATGCTTTTCACCACGTCTCGTAGTTGTCGTTAGAATGGAGACCAAGTTAGTTAATTTGACGAAATCAAGTTACAGTGATAGATGACGATTAACGGATGATATGCTCTGCTCGTATTATGCGATCAATGACAAATAAAAATTTATAATCGGCTATATCGCAACTGTAATAGGTGGCACTCCAATTTGTTGTCATACTTAGCGTCACACAAGACAGGTTGCGTGCTAGCAACAGTGCATACATGTGAATCTAACTTATTCACTAATAAAGAGCGACAAGGTCGAAGTTTCGAAAAAATGTGCATATCGTAAAAGAAGCCCAGGAACAGTATCGAACTCGAAATTGCCAACATTCCGGATGCTATGTAGTGGAAAATTTGCTCCCAAATATCGATCGCTGAACAAGTACTCGCAGATGATATATGAAGGAGATCACCTGGAATCCATTTTAGACCGATATCTCGACTATTCTTCATGGCCTGCTATGACCATTCAGCTGTTAAGTCCGACGACCATATTTTGTTCACGACCACCCACTTACATCGACGGACCCACAACATCCCCACCTCACTGGCTGAAACATCTGTGCATGTTTGTTTCGCCTTATTAGAGAAATATGTTGCCGAAGTTCACCCAAGTAAATCGTTCGTAATCGTAACCAACCAAAAGAAAAAAATACCGAGTCGCTGCATTTTTGTTGTGTTACATTTTACGCGACAGACATCTAAGGATGCAGCCGCGCAGTGAGCGACTAGCGACTCAATGATTGAGCTACGTCGCTCTTAAGCCATTTTTTATTATCAGCTATGATCAGTAAAAGTTGTTTTCCTTTTTTAGTTCAGAGCTGAGATCTGAAAAAAAGCGTACTCAGATCGTTCTGAATTCTGATGTAATTATGAAACACACTTGAGCAGGAGCACATACCTGTCATTTGCAATAAAGTATATATGTATAAAATGAATATTTATTAATTTTTATGTATTAAATTGATTAACCTTCAGTTCCAGAACAACAAATTTCGTCCGCCGTTTCCAATTATTTTGTTTATCCTGTTTTTATTTTTCCTGTCAAATGTGACTGTAAGTGTGTAGTCAGCTTTCCACTTAGCCTGCTCAGTCAATTATGCTCTGAACGAAAAAAGAAACACAAATTCTGAACTCTGATGTGTCTGAGCTAAAAGAAAACACGAACTTTTTGTATAACAGTTCAGGTTCTGCTTTGAACTAACAAATAAAAACACCCATAGATTATCGATATCATCTGAAAATGTACTCCACTATTTCCGGTTGCGTTGTTTCTTTAATTCTTGAATTTTTTGTGTGCCTGTAAACCGTAGCCACACAATCGCATTGCCAGCCTAAAAAATGAAACACAAAAAATCAATTGATTTTTTCCTTTCCGAATAAACTCCCCTTCCGTATTTCTAAAACATTTACCTACTAAACAAAACAATTTTTATGAAACAATAGGTTCGTTCGGGTACTTTTTTGCAAAGGTAAAACTATTAAAAATTTGCTAAGAAACTGTGCGAATGCGACCACGTACTGAGAAAATTGGAAAAAATGAGAGAGAAATCCATTTCCCCTCTTTTAATTTTTTCGTAATTTTCTACTCGCCGAATTTGAACTTACTGAAAAATGAAAAATGAAAACTGACAACTATGTGACAGCTCAAATGTTTGACAAGTAAAACTCTATTTATTTTCATCTTCAACGATGTCGGAGGAAGAAGTTGTAATTGTTCTTCGAGAACATATCAGCGCATTCAAAATATTAAGTAGGTATTTAGCTTATAAAAAAATCAATTCCAACTTATTTCGTAGATGCTGAATTTAAAGAAGATGTCAAAATGACATTTCTTAAACTTTTTAAACCGGTCAGGTACTTCTCTTGTAATTGAGAGATTTCTCTCTCGATTTCTGATATTTGACGTTTTTAATTTTTCTATGCTGAAAGTACACAAACGAACCTAATGTTTGTGAAATGTTTCGCTGGTCTGGATCTAGACACCAACAAATTGTTCATGGTTTTCCAATCGTGATGAGAAATAATTTTTGTTTTACAAGTTTCCCTGCGGACAGTGACCGCTGTTTTTCGATTTTTTTTTGTAAATAAAATAAAAATGTCAAGAAAAGCTGGGAATACCTAATGAGAAAGCGATTCAATTAATACAAATATTTGAATTAAATCGCGTGTCGCGTGATTCCCGAGACCAAAATTACGAAAATAAAAACTTTACTCGCTGCGTATAATCCTACTACATTATTTTCTTCTAATCCAAATCGGGATAAAATTGAAACATTCAATAAATAAATTTCAGAAATCATTTATAAATGTTTATGAAATGTTTCGCTGGTCTGGGCACACCTTAATGTGCCAAGATAAACGGAATATTTGAAAATAAAATACCAAATTAGTTTCTACAAACAATATGTAAAAGAAAAATTATGCAAATTTGATTCAAATGGTAACGCCTCCGAACTTGCAACGGAAATGTCATGTACCTTGTGTGACGTCACGTTGTGCAGAATATTTGGAATATTGCTGATGGTGGGAATATTGCTGATCTGTTTTTGTTTTTGAAAGCAACTGTTGCCCCAATTCAAGAATTAAACTTTTCAATGATCCGTTTTGTTTTATTTTTGTGATCTGCTCCTGATCATGGCGGTGGCCATGCAAGCTCTGAACGATTAGCGATTTCGTAATAGGCAGTCGCTTACTGTGTGGCTGCACCCTAAAATCCACAGGACATCGGTGAAGTTAGCTTTCATATCAGTTTCCAAAAATTAATTGACAGTTACCGATAACCGAAAGGAAGGCATTCCCAAAATCCCATTATTGTAATAGTTAAGATTTTGAAAAATGTTTCTACCGTTTACGCACAAAAAAAGAAGAAAAAAAACCGCCAAAGTGATATATTTACATCCCAAACTGGGTATAAGCTTGAGACAAACGTCGACTTTAGCCCTTGACAACACTTCGTCAAGGGATCATTTTTGTCGTCAACTTTCACAAGCAACTCCTCCGCCCCTTTGTTTGTGTCGATCAGATAAACCTCACAAAAAAACCCCACCCATATTCGTTTTGGTTTCCGATACCATATTTAATTTAATTTTCATCTCCTGCGAAAAAAAAAATCACAATTTACACTCACGGATTCCATTTCGTTCGCCACATGTGACCGCTTTTTCATAAAACCGATCGACATTTATCAGCCGCACCGATCGATTATATCGTTTATTGGTTTCAATATTGCGCAGCTTTATTAACCGATAATTTACGGTGTACCGGTGATTAAAATCACCGGAGGTGGTACTGCCCATTATTGCTAAATACACCGCAACAGGCGCCCCATGTCCATCCTTCGTGATATTTTCTTCCCAGTGCTTCAAACCGAAACTCCAACGAAATTTAAAATGATAAAAACAACTAAAGAGGGACATTAAAGAGTTTTTGTTATTTTTTTTCCATCCTTGCCATTGGCAGTGGGGTACACATGGGGGATTGACTTTGAGTGGGTTGAATTGATGGGGTTATAGTAGAATTACGCTTGGATTAGGTGAATTCCTTTTACGGAAAAGTAGCGAAGCGCATTGCAGGCATCAATGGCTATTTTGTTGTAGGTATCTACACTTGCTAAGGGTGAGAGGAGTATGGGCATCCAATTTCAGTGGAAAAGAGAGAGAACAGCGTTTGAACGACTTTGCATTGGGACAAACAGAACACATTCACACAGCGGCGTAGAAGGCCATCAGGAAGGAAGATAATGAGTTTTAGAATTGCCGAGAAAATTGAATTTCATCCTTCGCACAGTTGATGCTGTTTTTCTGCGTGGGTCTCTATCTATAATAGTTAAAGGGGGGTAATGTCGGCGTGTGTTTGCCTTTTGCCCGTGTGTATGTATCTTCAAGTCGAAAACAGTGCCAATCGATGTGTTTGACATGGAAGCATGGGCTTGGATATTGTTTTCGGTGAACAAATTAGTTTTTTTTTTTTTGTTTTTATGAACTTTTAGACAAGCAACCCCTCTATCTTAAAAGGGTTGTTGTCTTAAAGTGCTTAAAGAGTTCGGGTGGTAGCTAGCTTAAAGTTGATTGACTATTTCGGATTTCGGCCTCAACAGCTTACAGTCACATTGGTGATAAAGTGGTATTAACTGGTATCTTAATATTGGTGTGCTCTTTCTCGCTGAAAATAAATGGCGCTACATGCAGTTGGATTATACTAATTTCGTAGTTGTTGCTTGGTTATTCCGTGTTAAAAAGTTAATTTTACTTTGCCTTGCTGAGTTAGATGTCCAATAAAACACGCCTGGAGCTGATCACTTGATTATCTTCGATTAGTTATGTCCGGAAAGCGATGAAAATGAAGGCAATGGTAGGACCAATCAGATTACTGTTTACTGAGATGGCTCAGAAATTGTGGAATGACTATCTAGCAATGTTTTGACAGCTGTTTATACTTATTATTCTTAGGGCTGCCTATAGCTGAGTTAAAAAACGGAGGACTATCGCCTTTAGTGCGGACATAGTGATACAGTGAATATGAAACAATGAAAAGATGTGTTCGATATTTAAGGGCATATTTGGGTCTTTCGAGGAGTATTCCTAGAAATACTATTTTCGCTAGAACAGGCTGATATATGACATCTACTCTTGCTTCATTCGTGTTGTGTAGGTCTTATTTTTGGGGTAAATCAAAGGAGCCTGCAGTTTTTCTCGAATATGAACGAATTTTTTAGAAGCATTGAAAAATATTCTCGCATGTTTGTCGGACTTCCACGAGAGGTATGGACTATGGAGGTACGGTACCAGTTCAAAAAAAATTGTGTGTCGTTGAAGGTAAAACCGCCGCTTAGTAATTCAGCACATTAAAGACTGATCCACTCCGACTGATTCCTCAGCTTAGGCCCGGCATTATTTGGGAAAACGTGTTAAAATTCTGAAATAAATTACGGGGCGCTAAATAACCTCTTAAGGCATTCATTAAAAGCTGTATTCCTTATAATACATTTTGAATATCTTTTTTTAATGAAATAAAATATTCTCCCATGACACAAAAAATTGGAAAACGAGTTACAGAGAATATATTGTACCTCAGCACGATCTTCCCATATAAAGGGTGGGCCATCTAGTGGTTTCTTTTTAAATCACAGGTTATTTTGACACTGACTGATCTGATTCCCGCTAGAAATCTTGACAGAAAGTCAGTGTCATACCTCCGCGGAACGAAGTGAGTCGCTTTACGCTTGGACAACGTTGGAAAATATTGAAAACTTATTTCCAAATAGAGTGCCGTGTAGCCAAAACAGTGCGTTTTTTAAAAAGAAGTTTTGGCCGAAATTAAGCAACCAGCGCACCTGCTGCACGCAAGTTTGTGCAAAAAGTTCGTGAGACTGGTATGCTGTGGACAACACTCATGGTCCCCGTCGCCGTGCGGTCCAGAGAGTGACATTTTGTGGTGGCATCACTGGACCATTTTGCTTCGAAAATGATGCTGCGAACAACGTTTTGATCAACGGTGGTTACATGGTCAAAGCGCAATGTTAACCGACTTTTTAATTACTGAAATTGTAGACATGGATTTTGACGACCCCTGGTTTATGTGGGATGGCGCGTCATGCCACACAGCCCATGCCACAATCGATCTTTTGCGCGAATTCCCAAATCGTGTTATCAGCCGTCTTGGCGATGTCAATTGGCCGCCTCGGCGATTTTAGACTTTTTTTTGTGGGGAACCGTGAAAGACCGATCTTATGGCAACAATCCGGAAACGATTCAAGCACTTAAGGCCAAAACCATCCAAGCAATCCGTGAGCTACAGCCCAAAACCATCAACAAGGGCTTGGAAAATTAGATTGACAAAATGCGCTACCACGAAGCCAGCCGAGGCAGCCACTTGAACGATGTTGTGTTTCATAATAAATGGGAATATTTGCTCTTACTAATAAAACCAAAATACTTGGAAAAAAATTTAATTTTGTTCATTTTATTGCATTTTTAAAAAGAAACTTGTATTTGGCCCACCCTGTATTCATAAGATTATAATAATAATATTTCCAATTCAGCATTAAACCAAAAAGTCTTACACTTCTTTGAATTCCACCCCAAAAAATTTGGAGATGTCTTCTACTCCACCTCTATACGTTCTGTATGACTTCCCTTAGGTGTTTATTGAAGCGCTAAGCGTACCTTCTTTAAAATGCGTGTGCTAGGGGTCCAACCTAAAAATCGAGGATACTCTTTTTTTTTGTTAGGAAACTATATACCTACCTATTTGTTTTGGATGACAGTTTTGGTCAATTTTAATTTTCATGGTAACAGAAAAATTGGAGCACACTCAAAATGGAATTTCATTCGCTTGATTCGCTGCCCTCAGCTCTACCCCAACAGGGCTTACACGGAAGCACCACAATTTCACCTGAAACATTCACATGGCCAATGGCAACAAAATATTTCATTTTCAACACAGATTACAAGTGCGCTGCTACCCCACGCAAAGATTGTATTACCAGCGCCAGAGCTGCTTCGTACCGCAACCGACCGGAATTGAACTCAATTCGTTGACAAGTTGAATTACGTCCGCCTAAATGCGTAAAGACCTACTTCTTCTCTTCTCGCCAGAGTGCACTTCTGTTGTGACAGCAGCAGTTATAGTAGTACCTATAGCTAAATGACTCCTTAATTCGATTTGTGTTACGCGCACGATAGAATTTCCCAGCGAGAGACAGTGAGGAGACTGCTCCGCAGTTGATTTTTTTTTTGCCTTCATTTTTCTACATCTCCTCTACCCCAAGTCGTTCCTGCATGATTGGACTTGAAGAGGCAATAGCAGGCGCTTAAGTAAGCAAAGGTGACACTTGTAAGCGCTTAAGTGCGTACTTACGTATTCATGTGCGGGACTCGTGCGTAGGCACCTGATTACCCAGAAGTTATGCGATTAATGCGGGCTTGCAGTCGCAATCCACTTTTGTGGCGTGAGTGGTGTGCAGGCAAACGCATCACGAAATTGGCCGGAATGACCCACTTTCCTTGGTTGCTTTTGGTTTTGTTCCGCCAGCACTGAGCAATTTCGTTTGAAGTTCATTCGCAAACATTGGGCTTGGCGTCCGTTCAGCAAATATCCTGTTGGCTGTAATTTCAATTGATATGTGAGTTTTGAAAATTCTTTGGAGTGGTGTTTACTCTGCTGGCGTTGTAAATGTTTGAAAATCCAGTTTGTTTTGAGGGATTCCCCAGAGCAGATGCTGATGCTGCCTCCGAGTGCCGAACTGCATATTTGCGATGATTGTTGAATCCGGCTGGTTAAAAGTGGTCTCTGATGTTTCGTAAATTAGAATTTGGTTGGATGGAAATTCTGTTTCAGCAAGTTTTCGGTACAAGTATCGGAGGCGGTATTTCTCGCCCATCGAAAGGTAGGTATATATGTTTTTGGCTTTGGATTGTGGAAAGTTTAACAGTGGGTACGGCAGTCGTCCGTCTTCATAAAATCAATAGTTCCTCATGCTATTGGACAATATTCCTCGTCACTAACGAGTTCATTGAATACAATTTCAGAGCTTAGTTTTTTTTAAGAAATCGTACACAGTACCAACTTTTATCAGAAGAAGTTATGAAAAACCGTGGTACTGACTGTAAATTAAGAGGTTTTAAGCTATACCGGATATTAAGTGCTAGTGAAGCTAGCTAGAACTGCCATCTTGCTAAGCTACAGTGAAATAATAATTCTCGTTGATTGTACCAAATACAATCCAGCTTATGACTCAAAATCATGATATAAGGTCAAAGTTCCTTATTTTGTTCAATAGAAACCGAGTCCACGTACTCGTTGGGTTAATACTGCACCAATATGGAGGCTCGGCTAGAAGAATAGACCTTTTAATAAAAAAATGCAACCGAATAGTCCTCGATCCAGACACCGCATAGGTGCATAGTATTTTGACAGCTTCAGTCATCTGACAGAGGTGGTCCTATAAGGCTTTAAAATACTCACTACCAGATTTTAGTGAAAATAAAAATGCTGGTATATTTGATAAAAATTAGGCTTGATTCAACAATCTTTTTGTCAATTTTCGTCCAATAAAATGTTCAAATTGACAAATTCTAGTAATTTTTATCTTGTCCTAAAACTTTTGTTGTGATGCAAAAAAATTGTTATGGTAAAAAAAATTGTTTATTTGTTCGTATGAACTTTTTTGTTAAATCTACCAAAATGCAGTTGATTTTGCGAAGAAATTTATCAATTTGACTTTTATCTTTTTGTTAAATTAACAAAAAAGTTTGTCATTTTGTTAAGTCAACAGCAAATATTGTTGATATTGCAGTAATAATCTGTCAGTACTACAGTTGGCTTTTGTTGGGTCTGTAATAATATTTCTAGTTATATAGAATTACTAGCTGACCCGGCGAACTTCGTACCACATAAAATTAATTAAATTATTAACAGTTTTTGATAAAATTTAACGTGCCTATTGAACAAATGAAACTCCTTTGGAATTCAATTAAGTTCAATGCATAGAAAGGACTTTATAAGTTTCCGGGTCGACTTCTTGATCGATTTTTTGAGTGAATTGAGATTCCGGTCAGATTTTATCAATTAACCAAATCAACCGAAGTAGAATATGGGAAATCGGCAATCCTCGCTTCTGCCATTCGACCGAGCACATCCAGAAACGCGATTGTCCAAAAACATTGTGCTTAACGATGAAGCCCATGATCGTTTTGAGATTTTGTTCGAAAAATCATGCGGTATGTCATGGCGGTCGTCCGAAGTTTTCCCGGGAAGTAAGAATCAGATAATTTTGTTCCCACTTCACATTCGATGAAGGTGCTATAAAACATTAAATATCAGCAGTTGAGACTTGTGAACACGGTGGCTGATTGGTTAGTATGCTGGATATAGAATACGAATAGTGAACACATTATACCTCCCCTTCTTTCTACCAAGCGAAATGTGCCGCACGGCCTACGCACACATAGGCCACATCCCACATAGCATATTCTTTAATGCTTGCGATTTGCGCCCACCACCCCAAAGCAGAAAGACATCGACAACAGCGCCATCTATCGGGTCCAAAGCTATCCTAACTTCCCAGCTGGATGCAAACTTAACCATCCACAAAATTTCATTGAAATCAGTTGGTTGGATTCGGAGACTGACAGCAGCGCCACCTATAGTGCCAAAACTATCCTATCCTTTAAGCTGCAACCAACCATGCACGTCCACAAAATTTCATTTATATCGGTTGAGGGGTTTCGGAGGTCGACAACACAGGAATGTTCACTAAAATGCCTATAGCTCGTATAACCAGAACACATGCAAACACCGTATATCCATAGAGACCTTGCTGTTGAAGTCACCTTTCATTTTAAATTTCCAGAAGCAAAATCGGTATCACGCATTAAGGGAACATCAATTCACAATGATATATGAAAAACGAAATATGCCTACAGCGCCATCTGTTGAGAATTTTCCGAACCAAACAAAAACACAAAAACTCACAAAATTGCAATGAAGAAATCCGAATCTGTAATGCGCAATGGCCGGCAAACGTTATTCGATCGAACAAAACACGAATTCGCAAAGTGCAATATGGACCCTGAAACAGCAACGTATGAAGAAACTGCGCAACTGAATCAAATGGCACAGTCAACGTGGACAGCGCCACCACACATGAAACAAAATTGGCTTCTCCATTGTTCGTTACGTTGCGTGTCTATATGACAGATCAATTCTGATACGATATGTTACATTCAAATTTGATTCTTTTTTTGGTTGTTGCCAAAATAAATATATACAAAATGAAAAAAAAAAATCGAAAAAAAAAACCTGTCGTAACACGCTGGGTGGTCAAAATAAGACATTTTGAAATTTTGATTTTGTTTTAACCCGCACTAAGAAAATACCTTTCCAACAAAGTATAAATCATCAAAATCGGTTCCGCCAATCTCGAGTTATGGGATTACATCGCTTCGGACACTTTCTTTTATATATTTATATAGATTATCTCAAAATTTTAATTTGTTAATTTAACAAATAAAAGATAGCATTAGGTATTAATAAATGATACGTAAAACAAAAAAAAGTTTAGCAATTCGATTTAATAAAATAAAGGAACTATAGAAATTGTATTATAATGTTTTTACTGGACAACATAGAAAATATCAAAATAAGCATAAACATAAAATTAAAAGATTAAAAAAAGGATATTTTTTTAAGTCATAATGATATCGAATGGTTTTATCTAACTTGTAAATAAAAAAGATCAGCTATACCTTAAACACCAACAACGATGTAGATGTAGTCATCCCCTTCACTACCTATTTAAAGCTGCGTCTTTTAGTCTCGGTTAGACAATCCTAGAACCTTGCGTTGAAGTCAAATTTGATCAATTTAATTTAAGATAATAATATACATATTTTTACCATTAATCCTTACCAATTTATATCTAAGGTTTCGTTTACATGTTTCCCATTTTTTCTGTCGTCATCCATAAATGGATCTATTTATTTTTAAAATATTGAAATCACTTTTTAAGGGAACTACTTTACTTCGCGTGTCAAATAATAAATGACGCCATCAAAAGCATTGCATTGAAAGGATTATCCTGCTTAAATCGATTTTTTTTTTTCAATTCAATACTTGCGTTGTTAATTCAAAAAAATGTATATCAAATCTGCAAACAAAAATGTTCATTTCATCAGAATATTTGTAGTATTTAAAACCTGTATTTTTTTCGGCTAACAAACATTTTGCATAAGTGCATAAGTGCACAAAAGTGATTTTTGGTTCTGTTTTAATGGATATAACAAAAACTTTCTTAACTCAATACTAAAATTGTTCAATTGATACAATATTGATTTATTAAACTGAAAATTGAGTTAAGTTAATCTGACCAAGTAGTTTTGTTGTAAATATTTTATCCGTTTAACAAAATATCGTTCAAATTGATAAAACTTAAGTTGTATTGATAAATTTCAATGCATTGACTGTTGCGCCATATTGCGTTGTCTCCGAGGGCTATAATAAATTGAATTGCATGATGTTTGAATACATGGTAGGTATACATACAAGGTGGCGCAAAAATAACCTTCCGATGTTTTTTGGCTGTAATTTAAATAAAAAAATGAAAATCTTTGATTCTTCTTGTGGATTATTTTTATTTGGTCTTTTAATTTTTTTTACATCAAGTCGAGAATATGATGTCATGTAAATGGCCGCCGCCACAGTTGATTGTCATTTGAGCCCTTTTTATGGCATTTTCCATCACTTTGGCCAAAACTTCCGGCGATAAATCCTCACATTCTTGACGGATATTGTCTTTAAGAGCTGCAAGAGTCTGAGGCTTGTTGACATAAACCCGCGACTTCAAAAAGCCCCACAAAAAGAAGTCTGGAGCGGTCAAATCAGGCGATCTTGCGGGCTAGTGCAAATCGTCAAAAACGACCCGGGAACACCACTTTCAGAATATCGGTTGTGGCTCGCGCAGTGTGTGCCGTAGCTCCGTCCTGTTGGAACCACATGTCCTCCAGTCCTAAATCGTCCAATTGCGGTAGAAAAAAATCGGTAAACATGGCCCTATAGCGCGCACCGTTCACTGTTGTCGTTTGACCAGCGGCGTTCTCGAAAAAAAAATGGCCGCGTCAACAGAGGCGATATTCTCGGCACAACGGGGGCTCCGGGGCCCGCCACTCTTGGCAACGTCTCGTGTTGTGCCAGTCTCTTCGAGGCGAGCGGCTAAACGTCGCAGTGTTTCACGTCGCAGAAATTCACGTTGTGCCAAAGTCACCGACCGATTATTGCTCAAATAAATAGTCACCAATATTCCGCGTTCTGGAGCAGTGTAGCGTAACATTGTTTATTAACGTGTATTTCGCATGTGTTTACTACACAAATGTCAAAACAGAACTGACATTAGGGGCCAATCGCAAAATTTATAGCATTTTCTGATAGGAGGATTACTTTTGCGCCACCTTGTATGATCAGGCATACAAATTGTTGGAATATTACATTGTGTTGCATAACGTAACGTACTCACTTCTCAACTTCACAAAACCAAAGCTTCTACATGCGACAGTAGAAGACACTAAAATTTTATAGCTCGGACCTCAAAGCGTTGTGAAGCTATGAATTGCGCTTCTTTGCGCAATTCATAATAATATTCTCAGTTCCTGAGGGCCGTTTGCTGATACGACTCATAGCGAATTTAGTGCCACATAAACTCTTAAGAGTTGTATGAGCAAGCGACACGTAATCATTTAATTGTTAGAAGTGCCCTGCCTAAAAATGCCATCGTGCGTTGTATTTCCCGTGTTCTTAGATATGGAACCCTGGTCAATGATATAGACTGGAGGACTTATGTCCCGATATTTAGTAGACACTGTAAGTCGGGTGGAAGCGCCTACTGACGAACATCCATCGACATCGACCCAGGCCAAGCAGCTAGCAACCGTACAGAGCATTTTAAGAAGGGAATTGTATTACAAAATTCATCAATTCAACAACCTGCTTCTGCGAAAGACTATATCACGGTTGAGTGTGGTATCTCGGCTGTAAAGGTTCTAAGATCATACTTCTTCGATTCAGTAATGATAAGTGGGGACGAACTTCAGCCAACACTCGAACATTCAGCAAGCAAATATATCCGCAGCTAACTCACATTGGCTCTTCTTATTTTTAAGGCGAACAATCGCAATAAAATAATGACGGTGACTGTAAGCCTCACTCTTAGACCTAAAAGCTTCAGAGTTCTTCCTATAAGGTTACCTCAAAGGGAGGAATTGTGCAAAGTAACCAAAGTCTCTGCAGACCTTAAGAGGAACCTTAAGTCCACAAAGAAAAGAAAACTTGTTTACCGAAGATTGCACTAAACTGAACTTTTTTGGCACTTTTTAACAAGCTTAACGTGGGTCGACAAGACGAAACGTACAAACGTTTTCGTATGCACGAATGATTTTCTTCTGCAACTTAGAGTAAATCATTTGTGCGCACGAAAACGTTTTAACGTCCCCTTACAGAATCTAACCCCTAGTCTTCAAAAACCTTCTAATTTTGTCAAAATTGATTAAAGACATAAAACGTTATTCAAGTTTTTGACCAACCGTCGTTCTTAAAATATTAGAAACCACTGAAACACGAATACCATTCGGTAGCTACACCCGTCACCATCAGCTATTTTGATGAGGCCTTACTTTTAAATAGAGTGCAGTTTGTCCAGCCTAATAAAATAGAGGAAATGAGTGCACTCCCTGTACATCCATCCGATGCATTGGTTCATTGCGGCGGACCCAAAATGACAAGCTCTCATCTCAGATCTACGCGGTCTTGGCTGGCACATTCCTCCGCATATCCATCAGTTACACTTCCACGCTAATTAATTGTATAGACTTAACCCTCGGATGCAGCTAATGCATCTTCTCAAGGCGTTCCACTCCAATTTTCCGCCTCTTTACACCTTGGATATAAATCAGCTTTCCGGACCGAAGAAATTAAATTCACGGCACATGTTCTTAGAGTGTTATTAGCTTGTAACTTGACTGCAGTATGTTATTATGTAAATGTCTGCACTAATCTGCATGAGGCTCTCTCCGCAAGAATGGCGAATGAATTTCGAATTTACAAACCAAGCAGAAAATTGGCGAGACCACAGCAAAAAAACAAACGTCTCGCCCGGCAACAGCAGACCTTGTGCCTTTCAGGAAATTAGACTGCAATGGAGCGCACAATTACAAGTGTGTTTAATTGTGAGAACCGACAAGTCTGCATATGAGCTGTGAGCTGATTGCCGCCCGCTGGGCAGGAAGATATATCCTGCGAGGGTCGGGTCATATACCTACTTGTAACAGTTTTACTTTTACTTGTGTCTCAGCGTAGCTACCCAGCTTTTGACCGCATAAATTGTCCGCTAACGAGCCGTGAAATTTATTGGGAAGTATCTAACGGAGGGGCACATCCAACACGTCCAACAACGGCTACCTAGAAGAGGAGCAGTGAAATGTTGCGATCCATTAGATGGCTCCAAGCAAGCGCTGCACAGCCCAAACGATATGGTGGCACGAGTACAAGCAATTCAGGCACCGGGTTTGATTGTTTTGCTGTTCGAATGCGTTTTATGTCTTTCACCTCATTGTGCAGTGGAGCTCATAAATTAATGGGCCCTGGTGGCTGCGAGTCGATTCAATTTGATTCTGGGCACTGAGGAGACACATCAAAAGGAAAGTACTCACCCGCGGAGGGTGGGTTGCACTATTGGAAGAGCGCACTCCAATAAGCATAATATGTAGGTGCGATCGGACTTTCACACAGCGAGAAGCTATACAGCGATTGTGGTTTCGCGCCATGTGGGGACAGGGCAACGGCTTAGCCGGAACAGGGCGCTGTGTGGACTTGTGAAAGGGCAATCAGATGATATCTCGAAATTAAACGAATGTGCAGTAAGCAAGATAACTGAGTGATTAACGAGGTCATTGATGTAGCTGATTACATTCTTGGTTGAAGTGTGAATTTATGGTTGGAACGAGCTTAAGTCGCTGGGAGATTGGGCTCTGGATGCTGTACGCAAATGAGGCAAACTTAGTGAAATGCCTTCTGAATTACGGCCTGTGACATGGTGGGTGACATGAATTGATACGATGATGAGTCAGGGAAGTGCATTCTCAAATGCAAAAAGAAAGGTTCTCTCGAAAGTCGGTGTAACTGTGAAATGTTTGGTTTGTTTGACGTGACCCTGATGAGTAAACGATGTACTTATTTTTGCGTTGTTCTTATTGAGAAGGAAATTCTTGCGCATCAGTGGAACATGATTTTGCTTGGACTGTGCAACTGTTCGGGATTTCTAAATGCACGAAAGGCCAAACTAGGTGGCTTGTTTGGTAACGGCTTTAATCTGTAATTGCACTTGTCTTTTGTCTTTTGTCTTTTGTCTTTTGTCTTTAATCTTTTGTCTTTTGTCTTTTGTCTTTTGTTTTTTGTTTTTTGTCTTTTGTCTCTTGTCTTTTGTCTTTTGTCTTTTGTCTTTTGTCTTTTGTCTTTTGTCTTTTGTCTTTTGTCTTTTGTCTTTTGTCTTTTGTCTTTTGTCTTTTGTCTTTTGTCTTTTGTCTTTTGTCTTTTGTCTTTTGTCTTTTGTCTTTTGTCTTTTGTCTTTTGTCTTTTGTCTTTTGTCTTTTGTCTTTTGTCTTTTGTCTTTTGTCTTTTGTCTTTTGTCTTTTGTCTTTTGTCTTTTGTCTTTTGTCTTTTGTCTTTTGTCTTTTGTCTTTTGTCTTTTGTCTTTTGTCTTTTGTCTTTTGTCTTTTGTCTTTTGTCTCTTGTCTTTTGTCTTTTGTCTTTTGTCTTTTGTCTTTTGTCTTTTGTCTTTTGTCTTTTGTCTTTTGTCTTTTGTCTTTTGTCTTTTGTCTTTTGTCTTTTGTCTCTTGTCTTTTGTCTTTTGTCTTTTGTCTTTTATCTTTTGTTTTTTGTCTTTTGTCTTTTGTCTCTTGTCTTTTGTCTTTTGTCTCTTGTCTCTTGTCTTTTGTCTTTTGTCTTTTGTCTTTTGTCTTTTGTCTTTTGTCTTTTGTCTTTTGTCTTTTGTCTCTTGTCTTTTGTCTTTTGTCTTTTGTCTTTTATCTTTTGTTTTTTGTCTTTTGTCTTTTGTCTCTTGTCTTTTGTCTTTTGTCTCTTGTCTCTTGTCTTTTGTCTTTTGTCTTTTGTCTTTTGTCTTTTGTTTTTTGTCTTTTGTCTTTTGTCTTTTGTCTTTTGTCTTTTGTCTTTTGTCTTTTGTCTTTTGTCTTTTGTCTTTTGTTTTTTGTCTTTTGTCTTTTGTCTTTTGTCTTTTGTCTTTTGTCTTTTGTCTTTTGTCTTTTGTCTTTTGTCTTTTGTCTTTTGTCTTTTGTATTTTGTATTTTGTCTTTTGTCTTTTGTCTTTTGTCTTTTGTCTTCTGTCTTCTGTCTTCAGTCGTTTTTAGCTATGTTCACTCACACAGTTTAAATTCCGAATTTCTAATCAAGTTTTAACCGACATGATAGTTCTTAGCCTCTTGTCCTCTTGTCCTCTGCGTCATAAACTCGTTCGTAATGTGTCACTACGCCTTCTGTTTTGAACCGCTCCTCGGAGACATACACAAACACAATAGCTCCTTTCAACATTCCCCTAACATTTTTCCCTCACTCAAGTCCTTTTGAAACGTATGCCTATTTCGTTCCTGCTGTGGCCTCAACCCTACCTTAACCCCATTACCCGAACGCAACGAACACAAAATTGACCGCTTAACTCGCTGTGCCTTTGTGATTGTGTATACCCTCTCATTTTGTTTTTCATTTCAAGGTCAACATAATTATTCCTGCCCTCATTTGCAAAAATTAACTGGGAATCCTTTGTCTCGTGCTGTGGCTGTCCCAGCAGAGAAGGCTGCACACATTATTCCCTGTGGTGGAGGGTAGCGAGCTACTTGAGCTAATTAAAAAAAAACGGCGAAGTTCAAATGCTACCGACAACAATGGTGACATCGTAATTTGATACCGCAAAAAGGATACGCAATTCAAAGCCGCACAACAGTATGAGTCGCATACTCTTTGTGCGTAGTGGGTAGTGGCGCTGGTATCGCGACCAGGTACACAAACGCAACCCCTGCTCGGCGGTGTTCCGCTTTTAACATATCACGCGATTTACTTTCATTAAGCGGACATGTAAAACTGATTCGAGGACCTCTTGATTTGAATTCCCTTCTCCGTTGAATAGAGTCCTTTTTTAACTCGATTGTCCTCCTTGAGAGGCCCGTTGTCTTTGTTTAAATCAAATCCATACCGCTTTGGCTAAAGGACATGCAATGGCTCAGTTCAAATGCAAATATGTGTGTATGATGACGAATTCATTTGAAAGGAAACAATCCTCGGGCGCACAAAACAAAAGCCCGAAAGGAATTTAATCAAATGAAAATGATATCCTTTTGTTGTTTGTGTGCGCGCCGGCGAAATTTCAAGATCTAATCACAGGCCATCAGTGTTCCTGTCGTCGCTGGTTGTCGTCTAGCACCGGTCTTCGCTGCTACAAACACAGAAACAGAGCAACAGAACACAATGGGATATAATAATTGAAGTCAGAGTACGCTATGCACACAGGAGCACATGCAGAAAATTGGAAGATGTTATCTACGCGAGCGTTTGCTCTGACAACTGAGATGAGCATTTTCATTTCGATTGTGTCAGCCCTTTTAATCTGAAGCGACGACAAAAAATGCGTCTGTCTGGGATTTTGCACAACGAAATTGCCTTCCCTCGACGAGATTAACCTTGATTCGGCAGGAAAAGGAATTTATTCGCGAGTGTGCTGTGAAATCTTTTTCGTTTCATCGATCTGGCGAATGGGTTCTACATCCACTCATGTGCAGGGTGAAATTCAATTATGTCTATCCTTACACACGAAACACATTCACTTTCCCTTGCCTATCGTGTTATTTTTATATTTTGTTTGATTGTTGCTGCAGACAAACGAAGAACAATAAAAACATCACAACTCGAAAACGACACGCTAAAAACAAAAGCTCACCTTTTTCAGGCGTACACATGGGGTTCGCCGACGGTATCAAGGAGTCACGTGTGATTTTTCCCATGAAATCGATTTTCCTATGAAAATATTCTCCCTTTTCCACAGAGCACTTCTGTGTGCGTGTGTGTCAAGTCGCCTGGCGCTGTTGGAAGGTGTTGTTTTACTTGGTGGGGCAGCTTATACGTAGGGCAGATTGATTTAAATAATTTACAGCGGGAAGTTCTGCAAGCCGCCTCTTTTTGTCACTCACACGTTGTGTGTTATACGTACCCCGCTATGGTGATTTGAAAATAACAAAAATACTCGTATACTCGTGCGTCGTGCGTAATCAAAGGCTTACAGGACAGAATTTTACTCCTGTACCTACTTGTGTAGCGCATTTAATTTCTGCTCCAATTGTTGTGCCACTTAAGGATTAGTCTGGAAATAAATTGGTAACGCCGATGATTCGACATAAATATTGTATAGCTCAGGGGAAAATATATAGTTCGTTTTAAATTCTACCTCTTGGAGGGAGATTTTCACACAAAATTAAGGAACTGATGGAGTTGTTTGGTGAGCAAGATAATCGTTGTAGCAGAGAGATGCGTTCGCTCGAATGCAAGGCGTGTGTGTGGTCCGAACATAAAATTACGAACGTGCGCGTAGCCGGAAGGTAGCTCTGCCAACTTAAGTGCAATGAACAGATTAGGAGTTGTGTTGATAACTTAATTCGGGGAGCATCGTGTTGAAGGAAGTGTTGTGCATGGTGTAATTTTAAAAGCGGAACGAAATTGCGGAAATGGGGGCCCTAAGTTAGTGCAATGTTTGGGCTGGGGATTCCACACATTTTTTTTTTGATGTTTTTGTTTTACTGGTACATAAACTGTGTCGTCGTTTAGTCATGGGCTATGGAAAGTTAGGTTTCTGCCTTACAAAGACACACTTAGACCTGGTTATGTACATTGTGAAAATCACGTGAGTGAGCGAAAGGGAAGGTGTAAGAAAATTCTATACCGGATATGGTAATGGGAGTCTTTTGCTGAGAACAAGTTTCCTCGCAGATGCTGTGACCAATTTCTGGTTTTAAAGCCCGTTTGATCATTTTTAACTTTCTCCATTACGTAGTAAGAGAAAGATATTGTATTCGTACAAAATTTCGAACTCGAAATGTTAATCATTTCTGAGATGTTAATCTGTATGTCTGTCTGTCCGGCTGCGGCTGCGGCTGCCCGGATTTCCTTCAAACTTAGGATTTGGGGTTTGAGGGCTTACAGTTCGGGGCATTTTTTTTTGCACGGTAACTTTAATATTATTAGTACTTCCTATACAAAATTTTCATACCAGTCTGATTTGTTCGAAAACGGCTCCAGACAATATCTACCCAAATTAATATTTAAACTTAAGTAGGTGATGTTACCACGACTGCGTACTCATTTTTCCGCTAATATATATCGATACTTTTGAAATTTGGACATATCTCGGAAACGGTCCATACGATTATAACAAAAACCTAATTTCTAAGGTAACACGGTTATTTACAACTTAATGGCAAACTCAGTTTTTCTCTGTATTATCGTAAAATTGATTTTAGAAAAAAAGTATTTTTTTAAAAAAATGTAGTTTTCTTTAGTTTACTTGAAAACGCCAGCATAAATTTCGACCAAATTGCAAACTTAGAGTAAAATTGATGTTTTCCAAATTATTGCGTCCTTAATTTTCAATTCGATTTACCAAAAACGCTAATTTTAAGCACAGCTCATATCTCGAAAACCCCATTTTCGATTTAAGAAAACAAAAACTTTAAAAACCTAGTAATTCTTACATCCCGAACAATACTTTGCACTCGGTTTTCAGCTATATAGTTAAGCAATAGTATTTTTCAAACTAAACATTGCAATATTTGGTACTGTTTTGTCTGCCAAATGTTACAAAAACCGCTCCAACGATTTTGATCAAAGTGCTTATTAAGGATAATAAAAGTATTCTAAATAAGATCGCGTAGTTAGTTTTTCTCAAAAAATTCGATTATATCAGATTAATAATTATTTCTCAAAAATGACTTCACAAATCCCGATTTCTATTCACATATCTACAGTATATTTTTGTAATAATCTCAATTTCCCACTTCTAATAAAAATGCAATAACAGCTAAGCAAAACTTAATTTTAGCAGATATAACCCACTTCTTTCTTTTTTAACTTTCTAACCTTCCGCAATCAGAAACTCCCGCTTCATTTTCACACCACACACCTCAATGGGAATATTCATTTTATAACTGCTAACGCATATTTAAAAACAAATCTCCGAATTCTTAAAACATATCTATGTAAAGTTATAGATCTATCACGAACCCTGCTTCCAATCATAGACACCTTATACCAGCGTTACTAATCAAAATAAAAACATGACCTTACAGATCCGAAAACAGAAACTCCTACTACACTTCTCCTCGTACTCAAGAGTCTTGTAAAGCGTAAGAGTTTATAAAATAGTTCGGTTAGCACTTATAACTCTCTTAGCAGAACTTGCGACAATTCCCTTTTACTGAGAGCTTCAACTTTTAAATATCAGATGAACTACCCAAAAGTAAATTTTATTTAACTCTTTTCCTTTGCCAATATTCTATTTATGAACTGTTTCTTTTTTCTAGAATTGTTTTTCAGTTTTTTACCTACATATACCTACCTAATAAAATAAGAAAACAACCAACCAATGAGAAAGTTTCGTTCGACCCAGTCGTGCACTTTTTTTTTTCTCTTTTCGGGCTTTCAGCCTTTTTTCAATTGGCTGTTCGGGCGTTAAATTCAATCGGAACAGTATTTATTAAAAGTTACAGAGATAATTCCTAATTAATTCGATCTTTTCGGAACTAATTGTACAACAAACTGGTCGAGATCGCCTACGACTTGTGAATGCAAATTTGTAAGTTTTCCTTTCGCCGTACATGTGTGAACCTTTCAAATCAAATATGCACTTATATTGCACAAATAAGCGGAGTAATATTGATTGGTTTCTATAAACTTATCTATGTACTCTCTTAGTTTTGTTTCCGCCATCGCCCTTTTAGGATATTGCCACCACCCGAAGTACCTAATTTTAAAAGTTGATACTTGACATAAAGAGCACACTTCCGTTTAAAGCACAATTTTGCTGCAACCGTAGTTTTATTTTCAATCACCCTTTCCCTTCTAAGTGCTTGGAGTGAATGGTTCCAGACATATTTTGACTCAGATACCTATTTCGCAACGGCGTCTGGCTTTCAATTTCTTTAATTTCTTCAATTTCCTCGCATTTAGTCACTTTAGTCAATAGCAGCTCATTCTCAGCAACTATAGCAGCTTTGTACAGCTTTTGTTGAAAATCCGACATCAAGTATTTGTCTGCTCAATACGCCATATTGTGTACCGCTAAAGGTTAGCTATATGCGTTGGTATAGATCTGATCCGACCCTAGTGTCCTGCACTTAGGACCTTGTGGATGCATTTTTACGACGCTGTATACGTACACCGAAATCTATCCAGCCACCTGAACCTCCGTTGAAAAAAGTAAAATTCAGATAGTACTTAGACATCTAACAGTTTTTGAAAGCCTTGTAGCTTGGAGGTACTGCAGCTTCAAATTATCCGTGATAGAGACTCGGCCAGTGACGTAGATTGTGAGGGCGTCTCTACGTAGCCCCAGTTTCGAAAGAAAATCTCTCCAGCTCTTCTGGCAACCGAGAAGACATTCGGGGAGATTTCTCTATCGCTTTCGAATGGAGCCTACCCATCTTCAATTAGTTTGGCAGCTTTTGGTAATGCGATATGCGAAACTTTTTCATTCATTTATATGTGTCCAATAATAGTGCCTGGTCCAGTCAGTGTACCGGCGAAGTGCCTTCAGAGTCACAAATCCTTTCAGCTTCTAGTCTATCCCTCATGTAAGCTTTTCATTCCATAAAAATTGCAGTTCCGTTGGCAATTCATTTTTGCCTTTATCTCAGCGTCTTGGATCATGAACGATAATGATTTCCGAAGCTTGTCTTCTCGAGACACTTATTCTTATAACTGAGCGTAAGTCGCTTCGTGAGTTCCTTTTTCCGTCGTCCCAGAGATACCTTAACCTCAGTCTCTTTCGTCTTGTAATTATTACACACATCCAGTTTCGTATGAAGCTGTTGAAAGCTTTCTTAACCCCCTTCTATAAGGGTTCTGGTTCCCTACATAAATCGTGACACACGCCTCCCGATATGCATCCCAAGATTGAGTGCAAATTTTCTAGTTTTTGTCACTCTTGGTACGCACGTTCATTTATCCTTCACTAACTTACTATTATAGGTGGCGCTACGATCTGGGGTGAATAAAGTTCCCAATAAATATGCCAATTAGCTTGGTATATTCTGCCAACTGCCTTCTGTTCCACACTCCATTTGTTTGAAGATAAGTTGAACTCACATAAACCGATGTCTTCTTCTTGTGGTGCACGCGGGGTTGGGGGGAAGTTGTGAGAAAAGACTCAGAGGCTTGCGCCCTTCCACCAAACTTTTACGCCAACAGCTCAGAGAGCTGTGCAAAATTGTTTAATGGATTCCATTGACAAAAATTTCATCACAAAATTAAGTCTCAGACCCCAGTCAGTCTTCTTCTACTACGTTTCACATTCCCTCGGTCTGCAGCGTTAATGTCGATTCGCTCTCGATGCCCCAAACTTCTCTGCTGACCAATTAACAACTTTCCAAGTCCTTTAACATGGAACAATAAGTCCAAAAGTCCATAAGTTAATAATTTCACAAGTTCACAAGTTCAAAAGTCCACAACACAAATTCACAAGTCTTCAAGTCTTACAAGTGCCTGTACAAATTTTCTATAAGAGTCGAGACGGTCAGCATTCTACTTGTAACTCTGTGTTACACTTGTAAAAATTCACTTGTTAAAATGCACTTGTCTATACAAGTACCTGTAGTGTTGTGTTTTAGGGTACAGGTATAGGGTGTAGGGCAAGGCTATAGCTCATAGAGTTTTCCTTTAAATTTTCATTTCCATATCCTGCGAGTTCGACCTTTAACCCTTCTTGGTACCCAAACTTGCCCGTGACTCATTCCGAGTCTAAACAATAAATTTCTGTACATACATTTAAGGCGAAAGCACTGGACCCGGGCCCGGACCCCATCGTCCACAAATCTCGTAATCAGCAACTTCCATAGCTTTAAACTTGTGTATAAAGTCAACTCCTTCTGCCCTTCTTTCCAGCCCAAGGACGAACAACTAATTCCCCAGCCCCCTCATCTACATATTTGTGTCAATTTCAATGACGTGTATGAAGGAGAGAAACAAAGTTTTCGTCCGGGTAAATCTAATTTGTCTGCTGATGATTCTCCGAATGGAATTTTCTAATTCTCAGTATCGGCGAGAGTGGAATGCTAATATTTTGCTTCACAAGAAAAGGATACTGGTTCTGTGCCTAATCCTCTCATGAGCATCCTTCTTTTGTTTACTTTCAGCTTTTGCCTGTCTTGCGGGTGCTGGTGCGGTGCGGTTGCCAGTAGAGCTGGAGAGATTTTCTTTCGAAATTGGTGCGCTCGTGTTGCGCTAATGAATGGAGTGAAGTGACGAAAGGGTTGATGATCAAGTGTGATGGTGGGTGGCATCAGTGGCGGACGGCCCGGATTAAGTGGATTACATTTTTGGGACTCGCACGAAGATTGGTAATTCTGTTGAAATTCTGACTAATTATGTCATCAGGGCGGCGCGGCGTGGGGAGGGGACAAGGGATGTTGCCATGTCATGTTTATACTCAAATTTGCATTGAACTTGAAACAAGTAAGACTTTTTCATCTGCAGATTGACTGCGGGTCGGATGGTTATGAATCGGCGACACGTATCTAACCGGTTGCGGTTCCATATAAAAGAACTACCAGCCACACTTCCTTTTGCCATTGCCATTTCGAGGGCAATAAAACTCTATAACAAAACACATTTCTCGTGCGTCAGGGTAGCTGGGCCAAGTGGAAGCACACTGAGCGCCGAATGCATTTATATGGCCGAATTTCTTCATGACCGCCATTCATTACCATACGGTCAGAAGGCTTCCTTAACCCCATAAATCCTCGGGCACAGGGATAAAGCTCACCCCAAACGAATGCAGTGCGGGGTCGCCTCCGTCCATCGTATATACACGCCGTGCAATTAATCACCGCAGCAAATATCTGTCCACTTGCGAGGCTCGAGCTGCTTCTGCAATGGTTGCTGGCTCATGGCTCTGCTTAGGATTTATGCCGTTGTCCTTGCTAGAGTTCCGCCAATAATGGATGTGCAATGGAAATTTATTTCGCCGATTATTGCTTTCGTGGAAATCACGACGACTCTGGATGGCCGGCGCTCTCTTCCCTCTGATGACGATATGGTTGGCATTCATAATTAAGCGCTCAATAAATTTCGCTGAAAGACTGGTCAACTCTGATGATGACTGTGTGTGCGCTTGCTATACTGACGACATAGCGACACACATTGCCTAACCAAGTCCAAGATGCTGAGCACGTTTCCTGCAGCCAATGTGTGTGCATATACTTTAAACGAGTGGCCCCGTGGCCTGCTAGGCTTGGCTTGGTTGACTCCATCCCCCCACCCCACCCAATGTGCGATTAAAGTCACTGCGACAATAAACCACTGACATCCATTGAATGGGCTCGAAAATTATGGATCGCATATGAGTCAGTCCGGCCAGGAGTCATAAAGTCCCGAATAGCGGAACGACGAAAGACGCTGGGGCTATGTCCTATGTCCAAGAAGCCACCAGCTTGTGCACATCGAGTGTCCACGCCGCGAATGTCATATTTCACTTTTGCATGCCGGCGTTTTGTTGTTGCTGCAGCAGCAGCACCACCACCGAGAACCGTTCAATGGGATGACAATGAATTTGGCCATTGTCGTCGTCTTCTCATTGAATGCGGCTGTCAGTAGCCACCCTCAGTCTCAGTCACACAGAGAGTGCACTCGAGTCGTCGTGTCGTGGTCAGGACTCGCACGACTCACGACTGTGTAGAGTATCTCTTTCGCTCTGGCCAATGACGAGCGAATTATGATTCCGGCGGACCCGACCGGACCGTTTTTGTTTTATGGTTATTTTTATTCGATTACGAGTCTCGGTCAATCCTGCGGTTTGGAATTTTTGTGATTTGATTTGTGGCCATGTGAAGGAGTTGCGACTGCCGGACGTTAATTATATGGACATCCTACATGGGGTGAAGTTGAGTGGCTGGCATTTCGATGGATTGCGGTTGACTGTGTATCTCATAAAGTGTTCGGAGTGATGTGGACTTTTATTGAGGCGACCAAATGGTTGTGGAAATCGGTCTGCGTACGTTCAAACCGAATTCAGTTGTTTGTTGCGTCTTGTTAGTCGTTGTAGGTGGTGTGGTGTGTCATCCACAAATTTTTCTTCAATTAGCTGGCGTGAATTATGAACGATTTCTGAGTCGATAAGGTCAACAGATCTTGTTTTCGTGTATGCTTTGCATTTGAATAGGTTTATTTTTCCAACCAAAATGTCCTCGCATATGTCAGGAAGCCCTGCTATACAGTCCTCCTGCTCCAATCAATCGTGCGCCACAATTCATCAATTATATCGCGAGACAGAACGAACATCCGGTTGAAGATGGTTGACACCCACAACGACGACGTAACTAAAGAAAAATCGATCTCGGTCTGTCACAGATGACATATCAGCGCAACGCTTCACTATGACAAATTGGTCGGCAGCCACCGAAGCACACGCCGCGCCAAAGAGCAATTATTAATTTCCCCTCGATTAATTGTAGCGCTAATTCCCCGTGCCTGTTGACTGCGCTGCGGCCAAATCTCAATCCACGAAAGTGCACTCTATCGAGGGAGTGGAGTTGGAGTCTTCTTCGTGAATTCCATTTCGAAGCCAAGCCAAGCCCTCCACTCCAAATATACTCACATGGTGCTGGATGTTGGGCCGCCCAAACTGATGCGCACCCACATGTACTCGTACAGAGGCAAGAACCCTCGGCGCAGGGTTCGCGTTCATGTTCGCGCAGATTAGCGGCGAACATAATTGCGACAATCATAAAATTGTGATCGCGTATGTCATGCATTGTTGTTGACAATCATCATCGCCCAATGTGGCGTGGCGCACCTTCGTGGACTTATAACTCGTTAGAAGCCGCGCACAGCTGGTGATGCTGGACCGCGTCGCTCGGTCTCGATCGTGATTCCATTAAAGGGCACAAGTTAATTTGATTTGGAAGTTTGTAATTACGATCACCACGGTCGCGCGCCCCGTCGCTGAGAGCATTCCGTGGGATGGGGGATCTCGACTCTCGAGTGTACCCTCGAATTATGAGTGCGCGCTTTCTTTTGCGCAACACTCGCGCTGGGATGACTTTACGGCTACGGCTCTGGTCTCTTTGACGTTTTTCCAGGTGTGGACACCCAGAGTGTGTAATGTTTTGGAGAATTCACCTCTCGATATATACACGCCCAGATTTCGAATTCGCTTCGACTGTCGATGAATGGGATATATAAGAATACAATCGGTTGGCGCTTGAACCTAATGAATGGTGGCGTGCTTTGTGGCATAGGGAAAGTTCGTGCGCCCTATATATATAATATCGATGGGGATTCTTCTCGCCGACTTTCGAAACAGTGCGATCAATGCGATGGGATGCAGAGTTGGAAAGGAAGGATTGGCTTTGAGATGAATGGAAATGGTTTCCTATTGTGCTATAGCGAACTTTGGCTTTGGCGGCAGGTTAGTCCTAGATCCATGGGCTGTATGTTATCTTTGACGTTGTGAGGTGTAAGAAAATCACTGATATTAAACGCTGGTGGGCTCTGCAGATCAGGCCTACCTATTCAAACTGAACCGGCTTGTGCAAATGCTGTCGCTTAGAATTGAATTTAAATTGTACATGTTTTTTGCTGCCAACGGGTTTTTGGTTCTCGCTGATATATACACCTCTTCGTACGGTGATCAGTCGTCCTCTATTTCGCTACTATATCCTTTTTGATTTTTTACTAAGAGAAATCAAAACATTTTCCTCTTTTTCCTAAAACGTCGTCTTTATCCCCTAAAGACTATCTTGCGATAAGGTACCACCAAGGATAAACCACCTTAGGGTACCAGCCACCACAGATAAAGAGCCCGTGGTATAGTGATGAATGCGTACGCCGGAAAAAGGTGACAGAAAATGTACATATGAAGACGCTGCAGCGCAAAACAAGGGCGCGAGGGAAGAGTATCGAGCCAGGTGAAGAAAATCCTGCGTAGACAGAAGAGGGCCTACGCAGTCTCCCAGCTCAAGGAGATCGAAGAGTCCCGCGATCGAAGCACCATCCGGAAGTTTTAGAAAAAAGCCAAGTAACTGACTGCTGGCTTCAAGACCGGAACGCAGGCTCTTCGAAACAGTGATGGAAACCTACACTCAGAGAAAAAAATTCCACAAAAAATCAAAACTACGCCTATTGATTTTATAGTACGTAAAATAACAGGTTCTTCCCATTAACATAATAGTTTTTGAATGATTTTATACTATTGTTAAGAATCAAAAGTGGCACTATTAAATTAAACAGATATACATTTAATATAATAGTTAATTCACTTTAATATTAAAGGTATTACCTAATTAACGGCAATAATACAATAAGTTTTCAATATTGTCAATCTTATTGAAATTTATCTACGAATGGTATAATACTTTAGATTTTCAACTTAACTGAGACTAACTGTATTCGATCTATTGAGTCAATAGTAGTACCCATTTTTGTACGAAAAATAATGCGTTTTCTCCTTTTAATGTAATAGTTTGATATAACATACTTTTGCAATATTATTATTTTGATATGATTATACCGTTTACTCAAATGTTTGATGGTAAATCAGTATCATCGTATTCGTACACATTATTGTTTTTTATGTGATTTACTATTGAATCCATGTTTTACTGTTTCCTAACATTTGTTGAACGGATTGCGTTCTCTCAGTATACGTTTAAGTGTGTGGACTGTGGATATATGTAGAAATAAAGTGTTATTTACAGTTTAAGTTCAATTTCGAAATAGTAAGTGTAAACGGCAAGTTTTTGTTAATTACTGTGTTTTGTGTTATAATTGCAATTTTTGGTAAAATCTATATTTTAAAAAATTAATATTAAAGGGTTTTTCAATAAGAGCGCTACAAAAGTTTTTTTTTAAATAAAACAAAAACGGTTTTGGATATCAATGAAATTCTTTATCCCTGTGAAAGTACGTTCAATGCCATTATGTATGGAACTCGATTTCTTTTGCATGGCCACCACGGGCACGCTTGCAGAAGTCCAGACGCTGAACCCAATTTTCGACGGTTTTCAAGCATAAATCGGCCGATACTGCTGCAATTTCACGTTCGATATTCGTACGAAGTTCATCAATCGTCGGTGGCTTGTTGGCATAGACCATAGACTTGGCGTAGCCCCACAGGAAATAGTCTAACGGCGTCAAATCGCACCACCGAGGCGGCCAAGCGACTGGACCATTTCGTGAGATAACACGTTCTCCAAACTTGGTTTCCAAGAAATTGATTGTGACATTCCCTGTGTGGCTTGTGGCGGAGTACGTGTGTATTGCTGCCTGACCAATACCGCATATTTTGTTCATTGACGAAGCCATTCAGCCAGAAATGAGCCTCATCGCTGAAGATAATTTTTCGATGAAAATCCGAATCATTTTCAAGTTGTTGCTCAGCTCAATTCACGAACATACGACGCTTCTGGTGGTCAAGCGGCTTCAGTTCTTGCGTCAATTTAATCTTGTAAGGATGCAGGCCAAGATCTTTTCGCAAAATTCGCCCCAACGACGTCACAGAGATGCCCAACGCTTGAGAACGACGTGTGAGCGACAAATTTCGGCTTTCTTCAACTGAAGCCTCAGCGGCAGCAATATTCTCGACACTACGGGCACTTCTTTGTCTCACTTGCACGGGAACATTTTGTACTTTGCCTGTGGATTCAATAGACGCTCAATTGTTGATCTGATAGGACGATTATGACGACCATAAATTGGACGTAGCGCTCTTAGCGTTGAGGCCACTGAGTCCGAATTTCGGTAGTAAATTTTAATAATTTCGACTCGTTGTTGGCTCGTATATCTTTCCAACATGAAATGGCAAACCTTACTGAAGAGAAATGTCAAAAGAGCGGCAAGAAATTCGGCGTCGCTTGCTGTCCCTGTCGCTCTTATTTTGTAGCGTCCCCGTTGAAGAACCCTTTATAAGCAGGATATGACTTGTTTTGTCATAGATACAAATGCATTCAAAGCAGTTTTTCCCTCAGAATGTAGTGTAAGCTTTTCGTGTTACCTCATTTATTTGTTAAAGATTTTCATTGATTTGTTTCTTTTTTAAAGTATTTTTGTATATTTTAATACTCCAATTTTAATGATAGAATTATTATTTAAAGAAAAGTCGTCGTGGACTCAATTCTATTGGTAAACCTCATGACAAAGCGGTAAAAATCAAGAAATTAGAAACAACTCTAATTGGTAGAATAATTTCTTTGTCTGATAGGTATTCCTCTTACACTCTAAATCAACTCTTCTTCATTAGCCCCACAAGCTGAAAAATTGCTGGTCAAGAACCTCATATTTCGACAAAGGAAGAAGACACAATTATTTGGCTACCTCAAAACAATGAGCCATGAACGGAAGTTAAAGAAAAATGGGCGGCGGTGATAAACATCCGAAGAAAATAAATTTTTACTGACAGTGGAAACATTTAAAAATGATTCACTTTTCAAGCGCAGTCTTGGGCATTTGTTGGTAATTTCAAGAAATAAAAAAAAATATATTTATAGGGAAAACATATTTTACAGGTTGAGATTGATTACATCATTATGATTTTTATAGAGAAAGAAAATACATTAAGTATACAAAAACTAAGTTTTTATCATTTACTATAAGAAAATGTGTTTACAATAAAAGCTTAGAGCTAAAAACGAAAAAAAAAAAAAAGATTTTTGCTTATTCATTTTTAAAAGGGCTTAATTTTATTTTTAGCGAGGTATTGATTCTCAATATTTTTCAAATGTATTTCTCCATTTGGGAATTTGATTCGATTATATGAACTATTACCTTTATAACAAAAACCATTTAAAGCTTTATTACGTGCAGAATTGATTTAATAACATTATCGCATTGAGTTAATAGTACTTCTCCTTTAAAATGAATGTGGAAAATAATAGTTTTAATAGTGTATAAACAAAAGGGGAACCATTTAAAATAATAGGACATATTAGTACTTTTTAATTGTATGCACCATTGGTTTAATGTTATAAAATAATTAAAATAATTATATAAAGAAACTGTAGCTTTAATAGTTTTTGAACTATACTAATAGGAAAAATCACATTGACTAATTTTAATAGTAAAAACATATTAAAATAAAAGGAATTCGTATTAAAATTATAGTATTTTTTAGTGTAGCAGCAGAATTTACTACAATGTTACAAATTTTTATAACATGGGAGATTACAACTCCATTAACAAATTTCTCTTCACACTCACCAAGCTTGGAATATAGCTCTGTACTTCGTCAATGGTAGCCACGGTCAGTGTTTACTTCCCATTTTAGAAGAGAATGTAGTTTATTGCTTTTGATTCTTTACACTAGTCACCATTGCAATTCAAAGTTGCCTTTCGTTACCAAAAGCTGTTTGCGTTCGGCGTAGGTTTCGGAGCCAACGAGCATTATTTGACTTCTCTTCGACTTTGTAACCCAATAGTAACCGACAACTTCCATCAGAACTTCCATGGATTGCAACAAAATTTAATGACCCAAACTTCAAATGGCTCTGAGCGCCCTTCAAACGATTTTCACAAAAACCTCACCTTCTGCCAATATGTCTTTTACTGCGAACATTTCTTTATTATCCGCCATTGGATTCGCTCAATTACCCCCGACATCCTTTATGACAGTCTTCGAATCCAGCAATCGTCGCAATCGCCAACTTTCGGAGCAATAAAATCCAGGCGACGAAATGTCGATCCATTGGTGTCATCAAAAATTGAGCGAAACCCAATACACACATGTGAAAATCGAATGGGAGTGTAATCGGACAGAGACAGCGCCACCTAGCGCTTTATCCTCCCGTTCGTTTGATAAATGGCGCAACACATAAAAAGTTGTTTTATTTTTTTCCTTCCCATTTTTTTTGTTACAACACAATTCATCGGCGACGGGGTCCCGGAAATCGATAACGCACTCCACGCTCCCCGAGCCCCATGACGTCTATTCTCATCCGAAAATTCGCCCAAAATTTCAAATACAAAAAGCAAACTCCTATATGCACAAATGCACATGTGCATCGATTTTGGGAGGCACGGGGATGCCGTTTCTTTCGGCAACTGCTGCAACGAGGACGAACATAAAGCGGAGCAAGAGCGGTATAAAGTTTCACGATTTATTGCAACACCCTGGCTGCTTTTTTCCTTCTATTTGTCTCCTTGTTATCCTCAACCCTTGGAAGTGGCGTTTTGGTACCGCCACTGCCAGCAGACACAGTGGAGGCATTGGAGCAGCTAAGACGCTTTCTCTACATTGAGTTCAGTTGGCTGCTGCATATACCCATCCAGGGCACTCGTAAAGAAGTTGACGTCTCAGAAAATAAATTACATTTTTTGTGTTGCAGTTTGGTTCGCTTACCTAACGCTTTGTAGTTCGGAACGAGTGGTGGGGGGCTGTCGTATATTTATAGTGCCACTGGAAGGGAAAACTTTGCATAATTCATTCGGTATTCACGGGGGTGAAGGGGGCTGAAGAGAAAAACAGCAGGGATGAAGAACAGGAACAACACTTTCGTTGCGCAGTTGTCGATAGCTTATCTCGAACAAAAGTTATGGGGTGTGTTGCACACAATCGCTGACAGCTGGGGGCTGTGCCAGCGAGTTACTCAAAGCTGTGGCCCTCTTTTATTTTGTTGGCTGGGTTGGTGTGGGCGGCTGAGATTTTAAAATGAAGCGCATAAATTTTGACAGTGCCGTCGGTACGTGTATATAAGGCGGAATTTAAATAAAGCTGGTACAAGTGGGGTCGCTACATCCCGTAAACCTTGCCTTCTCATTTCTGGGATGCAAAAACGTTGACTGAGATGTCCCTAATGGTATTTCGTTTGCAAGAGTCGTAGTGGTTTGTAATAGAACATGTTGACGTCACAACAAAATGACGTCTTCCGTGACCAAAGCGCTGAACTCATCCACTCAGCGAAAAATTACCATATGGGACATTTCAAACAATTGTCAACAAATGTAAACAAACAAAATATGTATAAAAACGACAGTTTTTGTCATAATAAATATAATTCTGTTTTATAACGTGGTAAAAGCGGTTGTTTTATTTTAATATTGCGGAATTTTAAGAAGCGTTCTTTCTGGTCGAAACAGTTCTTTTTTTTGGCCGAATAATCCTTTGTTCAACGCCCGAACATTTGGTCCTTCGAGCCGGATTTAGTTTTGCTTGCGATTAATTTTATTCAAATTGAGTTTTATGCGATTTGTGTGCATCGCTAATATAATTAAAATTGTGTGCTGTGTATTCGCCATCCCAGGATTTTGCGTATTTTAATCACCGTTTGGAAAATTGTGGACTGCAACTTGGACTTTGACTGCAACACGGACCTGGACTGCAATTGCTATCTGGTGGACTTTGGACTTTTATCTGGAAAATCAAAATTTCACAAGTAAGTGATTTTTATTTTACTTTGTGTGGCATTTACGTATTCAAGAGTGGTAAAATCAAATATGAAAGCTACGAAATTATGTCGAGTACTTACCCAACTCAAAAAGGACGTCGTAAATTACTCCAAAAAGGGTTCTAAACGTACGGCGAATTATTTGTCAGGCCGCTTGACTCTTTTAGAGCAAACGATGGAGTCGGCGTCTGAAATTTATGAAAAGTTCGTTAGTGCGCTGGAGGAAGACGAAGAGGACACTGAAATCGAGAGTATCTTTGAAGAAATTCGGGAAACATACCTTGATTACCGGGGTGATCTACTCGACGCAATCGACAAGTTGAAAGTGAAGGACGACGTCAAGAAGGATGCCACCGACATGGATTCAAGCAATATAAAACCAGTTTCCAATAATGATTTAAGGCTGAAAAACATTCCGGTTCCAGTTTTCTCAGGGAGCTATGAGTCTTGGCGAAGTTTCCACGATTTATTTCTGTCGCTTGTTCACAATAATTCATCGCTGTCAGAAATTCAAAAGATGCACTATCTTAAAACAAGTGTATCTGGAGAAGCCGATAAACTTTTAGCTCATTTGTGCATTGCTAATGGCAACTACAGTAAGGCATGGGCTATTCTTCAAGATAGGTATGACCATAAGCGGTTTTTGGTGAACACCCAACTCAAGTGTTTGTTCAATTTGGCAACGTTAACCCAGGAGCGAGCTGAATCCCTCAAAGAGCTGTTAGACACGTCAACAGAAGTGGTGCACAGTTTGGAAAACTTGAATGTGCCCGTTCAACACTGGGACGTGGTGCTAGTTTACATTCTGTTGCAAAAACTTCCTTCAAAAACGCAGCAGCTTTGGGAAGAAAAGTTGGGATCCAAAAACGACAGCAAAGAGCTACCCACTTTCGCGGAATTTACCCAATTCCTCGAAACTAGATTCCGTACTCTGGAAGCGGTGAGCTATCAACAGGCCCGTTTATCAGCAGATCCATCAAAAAAGGCATCACAGCGAAATTCGTTCCATGCTCAACAAACCACCTCGAAGTTCACTTGCAAACTTTGTAACAAGGGACAGCACGCTATCAGAAAGTGCAACAAATTTCTAAAAATGAGCATTTCCGATAAATATCAAAACGTTAATAAACTAGGTTTATGTACTAACTGTTTAGCATATAGTCATTCGTCACACCAATGTCCTAGTAATCGTAGATGCTATTATTGTCAACAGCCACATCATTCACTTTTACACAACAGTATAAATAACGCTACTCATTTACAAAACTCATACCCGCAATTTAACCCTTCTAACAACTTTGCCACTACTCGCAATAACCCATACAGTTCTAATTCTTATAATACAAACAACACAAATCAAGTTTCACAATCATTTCCACCCAACTCAAATTCACATAATCAAAATATTCAACCACCACATCCAACACAAACATATATTACCTCAACTTTTAATAGCGAAGCTCCAGCTTTCCATCCATCCATCGAAGAGCAGCCTTCAACCAGTTCCGGCGTGAGAAGCCATCACTCAACACATGATGCCAACACACAGGTTTTACTCGCTACAGCAATTGTGAAGGTAAAGACTTCATCCGGAAATAGCATACCACTCCGGGCATTGCTTGATTCGGGTTCCGAAGCTTCATTTATTACAGAGTCTGCAGCTCAACTTCTCCGTTTAAAACCAAAATCTACTAATGTCGAGGTGTCCGGGTTGGGTTTGGTCAGCAGTGGCACTTGCAAAAAGGTTGTGGATATTACGTTTGCTTCGTATCACAATGCCTTTGAAACAACCACACAGGCTTTAATATTTCAGTCACTGTCTGGGCATCTTCCAACCCAAATCTTTTCCGTTGGTGATTGGAGGCACCTTACCGGTTTGCAATTAGCGGATCCATCTTTTTATAAGCCAGCAAAAATCGATCTGCTACTAGGCAGCGATATATTGGCCGACGTAATTCTACCAGAAATGTCTCGTCATCCGGATAAAGCCATTCCTGTTGCTCAGAATACCAAGTTGGGATGGATTTTATTTGGCAGATCACCAGTTGCTCCTCGAACTATCAGGGCTTTCTTCCAAACATCCGATGTCGACACACAACTTCGAAGATTCTGGGAGCTTGAAGAAACTCCATTCGCACACCACGAAACTGCTGAAGACACTGCTTGTGAAGAACATTTTTTGCAACACGTTAAGCGTATGGTAGATGGACGCTATCAAGTTGCACTACCATTCAAGGAAAATGTTCATCCCGTACTAGGTAGATCACGCGAAGGAGCTCTTCAACGTTTCAGGTCCCTGGAGAGACGTCTAGCAGCTGATCAACGATTGCGCGACCAATACGCTTCTTGCATTCAGGAGTATTCAAAGCTGGGTCATATGAGTGAAGTTGACGAAGACAGCATATCCAACAGAGGTCACTATTTTCTTCCTCATCATGCCGTCGTGAATGCCGCTAGAAACACAAGCGTTTCTAGCGGCATTCAAAAGATTTACTGCACGACGGGGAGTTTGTGGTCAAATCTATAGCGACTGTGGCACCAACTTCGTGGGAGCCGATGCAGAACTGCGTCGCCTTATCCAGAGGGGTGATGCCATCGGCTTTAATTGACGACACACTGTGGTGGAACGGCCCGGATTTTTTGCGTTCATCTTGGATTTTCAATTTGCCTGCACAGCCAACAAGTCTCTCTACGGAAGAAGGCAAAAGGAAGGTTCAAGTTCACTGTTCGGAAATCAGAGCAAATGTACTTACCCAATTAATTCACAGGACAACTTAACACGCGTCGTAAAAATAAAAACACAACAGGGAATTTTTAAACGACCTATTACTAAGCTTTGTCCATTACTAATTAACGAGCCTCATACGACAAAACGATAACCAGGAACAAACCCAAAACCAACACAAAACAACTACTACACAAACCGATTAATTAAACTAATACAACACATTCTACATAGATAAACATTCAAAACATTCATCAAAAATAAATAATAAAATTAAAAATAATAATTAATTAATTACCCAAACGCTTCCCGCAACAGCGCAAACACACAACACACAAATAACTTTTCACTAAGAAATATAATACATAAATCATAAAACACTTAAAATTATTTCCTTTTTTTTTTTCAAACACACGTAAGAAAACTTTTACGCAACACTGTCATCAGACAAGCAATTCATACCCACTCAAACCTAAATCCAAAAGCACTCACCACTATTGCACAAACATCCGCACACACATTGAATACAGTCCACTCATTCATACACTCGCTCTTTCTTATCTAACGCGCAACGCGCACCACACTTAAAGAATACCCACACTCAATTTCCCTCCAATCACACACGCACTTTGACACACGTTTTCAATGCACCCATTGCAAAAAAAAAAAAAAAAAAAAACTCATTCATCGGCATCCACACACACATACACATCATCGATGGACGCCACCGAACAAATTTAAAACAAAACAACAAATGAAATAACACTGAATTCACAATTAATTTATGAAATTTTAATGCAATTCACCTGGATTATACTAGATCACACACCACTTTTAAAATTATACTAATTTGAATTATAATTTAATTTTTAAATCAAAAATAATACCACACAATTTAATGCGCGCACCACCGAAATCGAACCTACCAACAAATGCAACAGAGAGCTTTCGAGCATTGCCACAGTCATCGTCATCATCTTCTACTACGACAACAACAACAACAGCTGAATATCGTTTTCGTGTTTATCAGCAACAACAATGCACAAGTGCAGTAAGCAGAAAATAAACAAAGTCACATACGAGTTCGCATGAACGGGATCATTTGTGAGATTGACTACTGGAGTAGTTGATAATGTTTATGGGTTCTCTTGTAAATTTGTCCGTTAATGTTTTGTTGTCATTCTCTCTGTATATCATATGCAATAATCTGGTTTTCTTTTCATGTGCATACACATTATGAGAAAGATCAACAAAGGGTATCAGGTGAAGAAACACATTGGGAAGGCGCATGATGTCAAGCCAACGACGAAAAGGAATCAACCTAAGAACTTCGTTCATCGGTGGGGGAGAATGTTGACGTCACAACAAAATGACGTCTTCCGTGACCAAAGCGCTGAACTCATCCACTCAGCGAAAAATTACCATATGGGACATTTCAAACAATTGTCAACAAATGTAAACAAACAAAATATGTATAAAAACGACAGTTTTTGTCATAATAAATATAATTCTGTTTTATAACGTGGTAAAAGCGGTTGTTTTATTTTAATATTGCGGAATTTTAAGAAGCGTTCTTTCTGGTCGAAACAGTTCTTTTTTTTGGCCGAATAATCCTTTGATTCGTAGCACAAAATTTGACATTTTGGGAGCACTGTTGAAGACTACCCAATTTGGGTGCTGCTCCCCTGTTACGTTTGATGAGTGAGTGTGAAATGCCTTATCCTCAACCTCAATCTACCCAATCGATGCAGCAAGTACCTGACGTACTGAACGGATTATCCATTTGACAAATTTTAATATACATGAGCAAAGGACAGGCGTAAATATCTTTATGGTACCTAGAGGCAAAAATACCTCATACAATTGGCATTCGGCACTCTGGAAACCCTCTTGTCCACCCGCTCATCATCACCATCGCATCACAGCTGCATCCTCTGTACATTCCATGGCCTTCTTATGCCCCTTTCAGTGACATATTGTGGTGACAAACACCACAGACTGGTCTTCCGCTTATGTTAAATGCAGATACTGCATTATGTCACCAGCAGGAGCTACGACTACAATGCTAAAGAGCTTCGCACCAGACGACAGTCGCCACATAGGAATGACAGACAGTTCACCTAAATACGTCCATCGTAATCGATATTTCCTTGGAAATCCAGACTCGGACAGAGCAAGTTTTTACGACACCATCCTGAGGCATCCTTGCTCAAAATATTGTTCTTAAAAGAAACCCGGAATGTAATTCATAGACATTCCGGCAATCCGTTTCGGAGTAATACAATCAAATTGTTCCCTCACGCAGTTCATCCTGGCGAAGCAGTATTCCGTGGCAACAATGTTGCACATCCTTCTGGGGTGCGCTTTGTTTGCCTTTTCCCAAAGCAAATTAATACTTAAATTCCAATTAAGGGGTTCCAATAAATAATTACACGCAGATTACAGATTGGCTCTGCGACTACGACTGTATATCGCGCGGACACAAAGGAGAACCACTTTTGCATCTTTGCCTTACAACCTTGGGTGCTTGTTTTTTTTTTTTCGTAGCTTTCTGCTATTTTTCCAGGCTTGTGATGGAGCGCTGCTGGGGCGATATAAAATTTTATGAAGCAAATCGTTTCCATGTTTATTCATGGCGTGCTGGAACTAAAAGTATGCCAGAAGGATCTCTTCTTGCCACTCACTTCGAAGATGTTTACTTTGTTTCCAGTTTGCGGTGATATACTTACTCTGTTTCTAACTCGTTTCAGTTAGGCCTAGAATTATTTTACGATTTGTTTTCCATTTAATTGGGCTTCGTGAGGTGGACGATGTGATTTTATGCCAGGCTAAGGGAATGAAAGGCCCCGCGGATGTGGACTGTGGTTAGTTTATGAATTAATTTTAAATTGAACCCGAGGATTGGCGCTGTTTTATGACGACTCAACGTGGAACGAAGCTTTACAGTGGTTAGATTTTTTTACTATACCACCGAAAGGAACGAACAAAGTTGCATACAAAGTTGAAGAGGTCGATTATGTTATTTGTGTGGTGAGATTCGGAATGCAATTTGATGTCAAATGGAAATGTGAGCTACCCGGAGTTTGAGTTCCGTATTTGGTGACTGCATTTAGTCGGGAAACTATAGGTTTGTTCTATTGAATATTTACCTCAGCAAAGCAAAGCTCAATTAAACAGTTGACCTGCTTCCAATTAGCCTTCAAGCCATTTTTTGAGTCCTGTGAACTGTTTATTTTGCTGTCTCATTATAAGGTTTTAATTCAGTTCCCGCCAAATAAGAGCAAGAGTCAGACAAGCTATTTATCAGTCAGAATTTAGGAGTTATTCAAATCTACTACCTGGTCAGAGTCACAGAACTCAAAAATGTCAACTAGAGGGTAGTGTTCTTAACTTCGTACTGACGATTCTACTTTCAAGTTGTTTAACTCAGAAAAATGCTAATTAGAAAAGGCCTTGGGACCACACCAAAACATCAAGTAAGCAGAACAGTTCGTGATCGGCTTTCTAGATTCCTATATAGAAATGTTTACAGTTTTTATTTGACCTCAAAAGTTAGGCACTTCTACATTTCCGGACCACTGACCACCGCGCGTTCACATTCTTCACATCCAAAGGCAACGGTCCTTACAAAAAATAATTTTTACCTTCACACTGAATTTTTCGTTTGTCACAATGGGTCATTTTATATGGAAAATTGAGAGTTCGTAAAATCCAGCCTGGATAATGAATATGATTGCTAGAATCGTCCAACGTCTTTTGAATGGCATATTGCGCCAAAGCCTATTAAACGAAAAACACTGCGGAAATGAAAGTACGTAAATCAAAGGTTAAAGAATTGGAGCAGTGTTGCCTGAGAGGCTGAGAGTGTTGGTGCAATATATATTTATTTATTTTTTCAAAGGTTTCTTTATTTTCACAATAATTTAAATTTTTTCTTTTTTAGTTCAGAGCACAACCTGAACTGTTATACAAAAAGTTCGTGTTTCTTTTTTAGCTCAGACACATCAGAGCTCAGAATTTGTGTTTCTTTTTTCTCTCAGAGCATAATCAGAGCGCGCTCTATGAGCTCAGAATAAATTGACTGAGTAGGCTGAGTATAAAGGTGATTAGATTACATACTTACAGGCACATTTGAAAGAAAAAAAACAGGATTAATAAAATAATTGAAATGGCGGACGAATCTTGTTGTTCTGGAACTGAAGGCTAACCAATTTAATAAATTACAATTAATAAATATCCAAATTATACATAAAAAAAATAAATAATTGGCGCAACAGGTCCGTATGGACCCAAGCCTAGCTTCTCACAACCATTCGTCTTGTGTGAGTTTTTATTTTTGGGACGAATGGAAGGGATCTATAATTTTATGCCGAGTCCAAACGGCCAATTGAGAAGCTCTTTCATGACAGTTATACTCTCGGATGTTTGTCAGACGTTCGCGAGAGGTGGCGCAGTGAAAAAAACCTTAAGTTGGAATTTGGGGTTTTCTCGGGATTCGAACCTGGGACCCCTCGCTTAGTAGTCCAACACACTAACCACATTTATATATATATTTATTAAAAATGACAGCTATTTGCTCAAGTGTGTTTCATAAATACATCAGAACGATCTGAGTACGCTCGGTTCAGAGCGCGCTCATAATGCTCGAGCTCGGTTCAGAGCTCAGCTCTGAACTAAAAAAAGAAAAACGCCTATAATAGCTTACCCACAAAGCAAAATTCTTGTCTGCAGCCGGTTATAAACATTGATATTTATTTATTTTTAAGTGATTGAAGTAATTCAGTTAATATATTTGCTTCAAAGATCTTTTACATACATATTTAGTTTACATAATAAAAAAAATGAAAATGAAAACTTTAGAGTAAGGCTGTAGAGAAATTCAATTATTACTTTTACTATCGAACACAATACAATTCTAGAAAATATTTTTTAATTTCTTTTTTCTTAAAATTTCGAATATTTTTCAAGTTCCCTGGTATTTCATTTAATATCTTCGGTATAATATATCTAAGCTCTCTATTCCCGTATACGTTGAAAGTTGTCGGAATTTCAAACATCCCAAGCGCTCTACTTCTAGTGTTTTGATTATGTCTTATTGGCTGTAGAAATCTTTGATAATCCATATAATGCTGTATTGCCGTCATACGATAGATTGCGTTTATATTCAAAATTTTAAAGTGCATATTATGAGGTTTAATATCTTATCCCCTAGCGAGTAGTAGACTTGCTTCAAAACTTCAAAATTCGAAAACCTTTTAAGATAAACTAAGGCAAACATTGTGCTTTTGAGTTGAAGACGCAAAATGTTTATATGTTCACGCCAAAGAAAATGTTCGTCTATAGTGACTCCAAGATACTTTATCTTTTTGACGATTTCGATTGGTTTGTTGTTCGTTAATAGGGGACAGTGGACGTTTCGGTGATAAATGTTGAAAGTTTCTTGCCGCTTCAATGGATGGCGTATGTGCATTACTTTTGCTTTGGTAGTGTTAATAACTAGTCCATGGTCATGACACCAATTGGATACAGTATCTAGATGCTCTTGAAGTATTTCAATTGCTGAGTATAAATGTTTGTGTTTGACTATGATGGCTATATCGTCTGCATATGCATATGCTGTATTGTTTTTAAATAACCGTAACAGCTCATTAGTGTATAGAATAAATAAAATGGGTCCCAATCTCGAGCCTTGTGGAACACCATATACGGTCGATTTTTCTGGACTCAATGGCGTTGATATCTTGACCTTAATTGACCTTAATTGACCTATCAGTTAGGTAGCTCTTGAGCCATTCGGACAAATATCCCCTTACACCATTTCTGTTTAAGCTTTCTTTAAGCTTTTCCTGACTGGGAGTGTCGAAGGCTTTGCTGAAGTCGACGAATAGCACAAGGACGTGGTGATTCCGAGTAAGGCTTGCATTAACTGTATTTGTAAACTCTCCTAGCAGATTGTGCGTACAAAAATTAATCTTCGATTAAATTCATCCCCTTTCGTTACGATTTCCAGAACATCTGTTTTAAAAAGAAAATGTCCTCATTTTTGTACACGATTTCGTTTCTGCTACCGACACACCGACGTCTGCTTATTTACTAGAAAGTACTGTCTTTAGCTGGGCTTTCACGGCGTTGTTAAAACCTTTGTAATACGCAACTTATGTTGGAAGATGTCCAGCCGACAAGTAAAGTTTCGACTCTCCATTAGCTAAAAATAGAAAAAATACATAGACAGAATGGCCATCCTTATGACATTTATTTTTGTCAGTTAGTCAAGTTCGAAAACCGCCAAGTTACGTTCGTTAAGTCATACCTATAAAGTCGCTATAAATGTTCTCTGTTTTTTTTTATTTAAATTATTCCTACCGAATTATGAACTATAAACGAATTAAATAAAATTACAAATTAAATCGAAGGACATTCATTTTTTATTTAACGATGAAAAAAAAATCATTAAATAGCTAAATGGACCCTTTATCCATTAGATATATTAAAAATCGCAAGGATAAACCACTCAAAATGGCATCACTGGATTGAAGACTAAATCCCAAACTAGGCACAATATCTGGCCGAGTGCAATAAAGATTATTGCAGTTGCCCGATGCACATACAAAACAACAAAACCACGATTAGAATATTAGACATAGGTATTTTAAGAAGTCACAAGGTGAATTGACAGCTATCAATAAAATATGCAATTAAATTTAATTTAACATTTACCGCCGGTTGCAACGAGATGACATAAATCAAAGACTCGAAACGCTGAAAGAAATCGGAAAAATATAAAAATATAAATTTATGTATAACTTTTAATGCAAATATCTTTAAAACTAAGAATACTAACGATTAAGATAGTAAGCCCTCTAAGTTCCTATTCTTACATTTTTTTTTTTAAATTCTTGGGGGTTGCCCAGTTTTACGTACCCTAGGTCAATTTCCGGAATTAAAAGTACATTCGTATATAGTGAAAGAAATCGTTTTCGAGTTAGGAAAGCTTTGCATTTATGAAGCTTATAGGCAGAGACAATACTGAGACCACCAACTCCGGCCGATTTCCCGTTACTTAGCCAACAAGCTATATTTTTACGGAGTGGTCACGATTTGGTGCGCTAGTATTGTTACATAGAAATTCGTATTGACAAATGTCACGTAACGTCAAAAATTCCGGCTCACCAACATACTCGCAAAAAATATGAGCCACTTCCGCTGAGGGCAAAGTTGCTGGCAGTGTTCATAGAATTTTATCCGTTAAATTTGAATTTATTCGTTTTTCTAGGAATAAGTGTAAATTTGCTATAAATATAAATGAAAAATTAACAATGTAGATTGGTTGAGGAAAAATAAAAACATTTTGAGCAAAATTTAAGAAAAATTTACACACGAAATCGAAGTTAATTATATCCAAAAGCGGAAAATACACAGCCATGTTTATCCTAATATATTCCTAGTAAATAGAACATCTCCTTTAGGTTGTTTTATTAACCAAACATATCAAATTATTCGCCTTTTAACAATTTCTAATAACTAACCAATGGCATTCTGTAATGTAAACATGTGGTATTCTCGAACTCTAGCACATTTCCCCACGGTTGCCGAGGTTGGCATCATTTATTTTTGTATTTTTTGCATGTCACACGGATTCTTAATTGATATAACACCGATAGGAAAACAGAATGGCGATTTTGAAAACAAATGTAGGGGGGCAGCGGCAAGAGGATTGCGAGTTGGGTGTCTCAGTATGATTTGTCTATGATTATAGGTCTAAAACTACTGAAGCAAGACAATTATTATAAGTTTGTTCTCCTTTTATTGTTCCCTTTTTATTACATGAAAATTTAAAATATATTTAGTTAGTTCAATCTTTTGAATCACATATTTCGGAAATGCCGAGAACGGCTTTCGACAAACATATTTTAAAAACGTCAAAAGTAAGTGACATTAAGAGAGGCTTAAACGATTCCCTATATTTATTAAAGTTACAGATATTCAGTTTGTTACTAAAAATATTCAATTTACGGACTTATTTTTATTTTAAGAAAACTATAAGTTTCACTTTTATCTTTATTTACGTATAATACAATTGTAGGCTCTACATGTATGTGGATTTGTTAATGCATCATATTTAAACTACTCACTCATTTCGGAATTCATATATACTTCTAGGAAAAACATAGTCGGCGCAGTGGCTTAGTGGTTAGTGTGTTGGACTACTAAGCGAGGGGTCCCAGGTTCGAATCCCGAGAAAAACCCAAATTCCAAATTAAGGTTTTTTTCGCTGCGCCACCTCTCGCGAACGTCTGACAAACATCCGAGAGTATAACTGTCATGAAAGAGCTTCTCAATTAGCCGTTTGGACTCGGCATAAAATTGTAGATCCCTTCCATTCGTCCCAAAAATAAAAACTCACACAAGACGAATGGTTGTGAGAAGCTAGGCTTGGGTCCATACGGACCTGTTCCACCAATTATTTTTTTTTTTATAGCAAATTAATTCTTTAACACTGTATGGTTCAAAAAAGGTAACTTTATTGAAACTATTTCTATGGTTCAGTACAATGTAATTTCAATGAGTGTTGTATGCACCAGGGTTAGAATCCGACTGCCTGGCGTTGATGATCTCGTCCTCCTCGAAGGTTCGGGTAATGGTTGCTATCAGCGGCGTCGGTCGTAAACTATCCCTGTATCTATTTCCTATTGCTGTTTGTTTCATCTGTTTTTGTTGGCTTCGGTCGTAAATTACCAATTTTACGATGATCCCGATCTGCTTTCGGGGTTGGTGTCGTGTGTCATCGTGCACTTGTTGACCCATGTGGTCACCATGTGTTAACTAAGCATGGATCAACATTTAGTTTGTAAATCCTCGTAATCGGCTGCCTCAGAGCTAGTTGTAAAATGAAACTTCTTAGCCAGCATCGGGTCTTGATTTTAAGCAATTATAAGCAATGCTACAGAAGCTCTATAAGCCCATCTTGACAAGGACCCCGGCAGTTGCAGCTGTCATTGTTAATGCTGCCCATATTTCCCAATCACTTCTTTTGGCTCCTTGGATTGAGCCTCCACAAAAGGGAAACTTTATTGTTTTAGACAATCGATTTAAATTTCGTTCAAATTTCCTCCCCCGGTTATAATCAATGCAGAGGTAACACTCTACAACTGGAGGCTCTAAGAAATTCAAGATCAACTTTGCCTTTGATATTTTGCACCGTCTCAAAAGTTGTATCTCCAGAATCTCAAAGCATTGGTTCTGGCTTGGTTCATATAATTTTCTTTCTCTGAGGAAGCGTGGGCATATTAAGGTAACTGATGCCACAAAACCGGACCTTAAAGCAAATAGTTACCTACTTGAGTTTTCATCAGACGATATGCCATACCCTGGGTAGCAAGTTCAGTCTAACAGCGCCGTCGACCCAATTCTTCTTCGGGTAACGGTCACTCGCACAAACTCTTACGAATGGCAAGAGTATCTATTGAATATCCGCATCGGAAAGGTTCACATTCCATACGGTATTCCAAAAGCATATATCTACTTGCAGCGTCTAGTATTTATCACGCTTTGACATCCCCTTAGCGCTGTTCGACACTTTTCCCGAATACACTCTTCAATTAAGCACAACACACTTATGCGAGCATGTAACCCAATCTACGATTGATAACCTCGCAACACGTTCCAATCCTTGCCATTTGCGACACAGCCACACAGAGCCCCCGCCAAGAGTGTCGTCTAACACCTTTTTCCTTTACACACAGCAGGTGAACACCGAATCTAGTCGTCCCTGATGTCGTCTGACCTCTTGTGCGGCGAGTAATTCCCGGAATATCCGTTTCGCAGCCAAATTCCGCCGTGCAATAAGCCCAAAATGACGGATTAAGATATCTCATAGGGAAAGTCTGAGAAAACGAAATTCCCCAAATCGAACACGACATCACACTCACTATAGTAGTCACACTCAAAGCGTAGTCGAGCGTTGTCATCGTGTTTGCCCCTTTCGGGCCAGGCCACATCACACATAGTTTTGCGAATATCCGCGAAATTCCCCGATCGAACACTGAATCTCCATCAGCAGGAGCGGCGGCAGCAGTACAGCAGCATGGAAAAGAAGCTCCACTGCTATGCATACAAGTGAAGAGATAGATCCCGCTCCTTTTGCGTGCGCGCGCTGCTAAAATTAAAAGACTATGTCAGATCATAGCTGCAGATTGTCCAGAGATAATGGTCAATCGGTGTATTGGCGATGGTGGCGCGGCGACAGTAGAGCTGCGGATCGACACCTAAGGTGGCGGGTGCGGGACACCGTTCCGACGTTATTATTGTGTCGCCTCGACTCGACCGCGACAACAACGACACATTCTATCGCAGATAGGTGCACTCTTTGCATTGGAGGCTTTTCCCAGCTATATCGCTGCAGATACCTACTTAGCGATGGTATTTTCACACTCAAGCGCATACACTCACACACACACGGTCTTTGCTCTGGCACATGGACCGATGCCGGTTGGAAGATTAGATCCGCGATATAGCCAGCAATAACTTTTGTAAATATTATGAAGTCGTTGATGCACAACAGAGATTCCGACGGTGATGGCAGCCATATAAGTGGAGTGCAGCGCAACAGCTTATGTCGGGATAGCCGTTGTGTTTTTCCCGGGAAAATGATGTAGTGACGATAAAAAGCAATAGCACCATCGATGAAATATTTAATAAGGAAATGCCATTATCGTCAAAACGTTAGCAGCTAAACGAAAGTCGGCGGTGACAGAGTGTTCGGAAAGAGGGGATACAGTGGGAGTAGTGGGAGCTTGTATTGCACAGTGTAAGCAGGAGAATCCTGTTGCGGTGGCGTTTCATTTAGCACAGGGAGGTGATGAGGCAACAACCACAATTTACCTGCTTCTGTGTTCTATGTACGTTGCGTGTTTATTTTGCGCTTGGAAACAGTCCTTGATATGCGTTCTTTGGGCACTTACTGCTTCCCGCACAAGTCATCAATAGAGGTTTAATTTTCTTCAGAATTTGCACGAGCTATTGCCGGACTGTCCAATTTTCCTATAGGATTATATGTTAGGAAAGAGCGTTCCGCTTGAAAACCAGTTCAGATATTTTAGTCTCGTCTGTTGAGCTAAAGTCCACTTTTGGTCCTTAAAATTTTGCTCCGATATTCAGCATAATTATAATTTTCCCAATTGCCGAAAGTGACTTAAAGGTTCTACTAGTCGCGTCATCTTTTTAGACCCTCTGCGAGCTTATAACTCCCAAAGACCCCATGAATTGGTATTTAGATGTTTGAGGGATGTCCGAAACAGCCTTGGACCTATCTCATATGAACTTTGGACCTTAAGAGCTGTTTAACGGTACAAAAAGTTGTTGATTCTCGTACATACATCTCTGTAGCATGAAGTTGAATCTGCCTAACTGACACTAAAAACGTGACAGTTATATTGTTCGGCCAACTTGTTAGGAATTATGGAAAAGTTCAGCGAGTTGATATTTTTCTAGCTATGGCTTACGAATTTTCGCTCATAAATTCATAATTCAGTAATTTTGAAAAAATTCGGGCAAATGTTTTAGTCGTGTATCTCATTATATAACTGATAGACTCGAGCACCGTTAGTGGCATTTTATTTCCTAAAACCGTCGAAATGCCAAGTTTTGGGCATCTTTTTAGAATTATGAATGCGCCGGTGCTCCAAGTTCGTCTGTCACTCACAACTATCTTATATTACCTGGAAAAGGAGACACACTTCCACGAACAGACACTCGTCCAGTTGAGTCGAGTCTCTCGCTTAAGTGAATTTTGCTCGATTAATCGAGAAAGACGCACTTACTAAAATTTATACGCATAATTCTGTCCGTCTACTCCGGTGGCAGATTCCGAATAACAATAATCGTCCGGGCGATATCGTTTTTGTAATTTTGATGACCATTAGAAGTTATACATTTCATTTTCATTATACAGTATGTGGAAAACGAACTGAATTAGTTAAGGCCTCAAATTCGTAATTTTGGCACTTAGTTGCTCCTTTTTTGAGGTATACCGTTTCGACGATAATCGTCTGAAAACCTAAGGAATGATTGCCCTGAAGTCCGAAAGCTGAACGGTTAAAGGACCATCATGTAGGTACTTTAAAAAGAATATTCAACCAATAGATTTCCATTGATGTTTGCGCTGACAGGCTTTGGATAAGGGGTTTTAACAGTCAGTTCTACGGGCTACACAGAGATTTTGACTGAAAAGTGTGAATTAAGCTTTTCTACCTAGATCCAGGTGGTTAACGCAGTAAAGGAGGATCTCGCCTTAGGTAGTGAGCGCAAGTGGAAGGGAACTTAGGGCCGTTTGCTCATACGACTCTTAACGATTTAAGTTTTACTTAAATACTTATGGGCTACTTTTTGTAGGGCATAAACTGTCACATAAGAGTTTATGTGGCACTTAATTCGCTATGAGTCGTATCAGCAAACGGCCCTTAAACAAACAGTTCAAGCGCAATCGAAAGTAGTTACTCGTACCCTAAATTGATTGATGGATGTTGCTTGTGCCAAGCTTCATAGACAGGCTTGTAGCGCTACCTACGAGTATGTATTTAAGTAAGTTAGCCGTAGGACGAATAACATATCGTACTACACCCAGAGAAATATGCTGTGAAAAATTGCCTTTTTTAAATTAATTTTTTGGACAGACATAAATCTGCCAACAAATATAACAATTAATGCATGGCATAGGTAATGAAAAATAGGCTAAATTGCCTAAAAAACCTTAGGTAAATATTTTTGTATGGAATATTTTGGACAGGTATAGCATTACCAAGAACTTGCACAATTTATCTACGGCATAGGTAATGAGAAATAGACTAAACTGCCTAAGGGCCTAAGGTATTTTAACCTAAATACAAATAAGTGTATATCCACCTAAGGACATACGTAACTCTGCTTAAGGTAAAGTTTTGCATACCATACTGATTGATAGAAGCCGCCTGCAACTAGCCAATCAACATTTATATTCGTGTATTGCTTCGGAATGTGCCGTTAGATTCAGGAACAGTGTGCAAATTACCTTAGGTACTAGGTAAATGCACCTTAGCTTAGGCTGATATTCCGGATAAATTTTTACCGATCGTGCAAAATTGCCTTAGTTCTAAGGTAAATATATAACATCTAAGGTGATTATATCCTCCACAAAATATTTCCGCTTGTTGCGTGCAAAGTGTTTCACTGGCTTTTGTATTTTGAGGACTTATTTTGTAAACGAAAAATAATCAGTGATATAAGTTCTTGAAATATAAAAACAGTACAGTGCAATACAGTGTGGCAACTTAAAGTAAACAAACAAAAATTTAATTACAAATAACCAAAAAAATATTAGAAAAAAAGTTTGTCGAAGAAGAAGTTTAATGTAAGCGCATTGAAATATCCCTTTTGTTTTTTTATTTGTAAAAACACATTGTTTTCGAATCGAATTAAAGCCAATTTCTTAAAAAAGTTTTCTAAAAGATCTTAAGGCAATTTGAAACAAAAATGGACAACGGTTCGTAAACAAAGTTTCACAAAGAAAATTTTGTATTCCTAGTCAAATGTATGTTTTCTATTTCCAGATAATATTAACATTGCATTTTCAACGCTACTTCAAGTCTCAATCAATATCATATGACACTTTTCATATTATAAAAATATTAACGCCCCTATTGTAAAAAAAAATTAGCAGAAAAAAATAAAGATAAAAATAAATTAACATAAAAAACATTTCTTTAATTTTTATTACATTTCTGATAGCATCAGCATAAGAAATACAGGTAAGGTAAGTTTGCCTGGCTATGGAATTAAAAGGTATGAATATGTCTATGTACATCTACAAAAATTGGTAAAATTTTATTTGGCTGCTTTAGTTTCTTGCATATTTCCAAGTGTGTGAAAAAAAAAACCTAAATGTTGATTCCTTCATGTTATTCGTAAGCATCATTTAGAACAATTATTTTTGCAGTGTAAGATGATATTCTCTTTAGGTAAAGGATAAGGCTTAATTCAGCCTAGGTGTAATGTAAAACACCTTAAACAGCCTGGCATACCGTTACCAAAGACTAGGTTAATATTACACATGTCAACAAATTCAAATAGGTAAAATTATGCATTCCTAAGTTAAAATGTTAGGCTAAATTCAGCCTAGGTTTAAGGTATAACTCCTTAGACAACCTGGCTACCAAAATCTAGGTTGATTTTACACATGTTAGAAAATGTTCGGTTACGTAAGGAATATAAGGTAAGTTACCTTAGAACTTACCAAGTTCAAAATGGCCTTAGGACTAAGTTGATTTATACCGCAATTTAGGCACATTTTACGCAGGCATTTCTCTGGGTGTAATTGCTTTTTGAATGCATTTCTGCAGCAAACATGACGACTGTCTTCATCACCTTAAAAATTCTTTGTTAGCGAATTAAAGCCTACCTAAACTCTAGGTATATGTGACTGAATCTAGGTATTGTTTGCAGTCTCTCTTCATTTTTCCCAAGAAGCGTCGTTATTTTTTTCCTTCTTTCCCTTTTCAACGTAGTCTTAAATAAATAAACAAATAAACAAATAGTCAATAGGGAAACTTTATATCTTTTTATGAAAGAATCTAAATTTTAAAAGTAAAATTCATATTACACTGAAAGAAAATTAAATTAAATAATTTTTTGGTATAAAAATCACAATTTTTTAACATTAAATACTGTAATTAGTTTTTGGTCCTCGAAAATTTTGGTAAAAGACGATTTAAATGAGCTCTTGTTAACGGACATTCATTGTTAATGTTTTGATGAATTTTCAGCAAAAAGTTATAGTTTGTTTTTTTTTTCCGCCAGATTCCTGAAATTCCCACGATTTTGCTGTTTTTTTTTTTGTTCCGTTTTCCCATACGAAATGCTTTTCGGACACCGAAATTCCCACAAATAAAAACTCTGTATAACTATGCCTCCATCAGTCAAAGAGCGCTTCTCTTTTCTTATTACAGTTTTCAACATATCTGACCGCATCTTGTCGCACACAGTGTTGTCCTCACCACCCACCACACGGGCTCCCTCGCTGCTGTCGTACCCGTTTGTGTGCGATCTGTGTTCGCTGATAGTGACACTTTTACGTAGTACACTTTATGTGCCATATGCCAAAGCATGAGCATTGTGTTGGCATTAACCCTCCATTACGGTTGAATGAAACATTTAATTGGATGAAATTGCATCCAGAACTGAGTAACCCACCCTCGTCTCCGGAAGACAAATGCCAAAAGTGTCATATGCAACTGTTTAAGCAGCTTCCAAAAAGTTCCCCCACAACTGCAACACCTGTTTGATGAGACCACGACCAGAAGTTTAGTTTGCTTTTTTTATTATTTAGCGCGGCACTCTTGAGCAAACTTTTGCGGCTAAGATGGCAACAGCGCCTAGCGAAAGCGACGAAAAGTTCACCGTCAAATGCCATCGCATGTTGACAGCGACAACGACAGCAGCTGCGGAAAGACACACGTCCTCGTACACTTCTCCTTCAGCCGAAGTAGCAATTTGAAAGTTTTAAGCAGATTTCCAGGAACATCTCAGGGTACTCTAAGCCCACCCCAAAATGGAGACGGCATACGATTCTATTTGCACAGAGAGTGCGGCAAAGTGTACGCTCGGGCTTAACATAAAATCAAAGACTTTTCCTTGTAATTTTAATATTTAATTACTATTCAAATTAAGGGATTGTGAAGTGAGCAAAACATCCCTTAAGGTTGGACCGACGGATAGTTGTGCGGCAGCATCGTCCCCCTTTATTCAGAGATTACCCACAAATTTTGTTTGACATTTTGTGTAAATATATGCAGACATACGCAAATGTCGGTTTCGGTTGTGGTTGTGTCTGGTGCGGTCGTGGAATGTCTGATATTTTCCAAATCGACAGACTGAGTAGTTGGAGGTTTTCGAAATGACAAATTACGTGGTTTATGTATATGGTATGTTCGATTGGAGTGGGCAAATCCATTTCGGACAAAAGATGCGTACCACATTTTGTGAAGGGTTGGCTTTGTGGTTGACATGATTGTGTCGCCGGGGCGAGTTTTTTTTGAGCTGTTTTGCGTTGTTGTTATATCTGATTTGGTTAGCGCTAAGGAGGAGAGTACATCGATTGGAGTGCGGAGTTGTCCCTGACCTTGGATGGGGGAGAGTTTGAGGAGGCTTTGCGTCAGTTGAAAGCTTTGAAAAATTGACTTAAAGTGTCACTAAACAAATAAATACTTCCATGCGGATTTGGACCAGCTTTTCAGTGACTGTTCACATTTAAACACAAAAACATAACCTACAATAGAGTTCTCCCTAATAGAGTGAAAGCCGTCGACTTCAATGTCGTTTACGTTTCGTAAACCATTAAAGCCACTTCAGATCCACTGCAGCACATAACGCAAACGATCCACAATAATCCACTCGACGGTATTAAGATCAATTTAACAAGATTAGTACCGCACTCATTGCAGCCCACCACCACCAGCCTGCGATAATCTCCCAACAAATTGGGGACAAAATACCCAACAACCGCATCCCACACACCACGCTTGCTCGCACTCATGTCTTAAGCCGCACGACATTTGAATAATTCCAATCATGCGCAGAGCACCTATACGAAGCGATCTTGCGTAAGGAAGATAACAAAACCGCGATCCACATGACAAGATCACTGCGCCTTCTTTTCCCCAAACTAATCAGCGCTCGATGGTGGTCTCGGTCGCGGTCGCGGTCTCGGTCTCATGACTTGCGCATATACACCTTGTCACCACTCCCTCCGACGAAAGAGCATTAATCGTGGATTATAACAACCACCCAAGCGATTACTCAATATTGACAAGATCATCAATTCCATTTGCAGTTCGAATGGGTCCGTCGGCGGCGGTGTACATATATTTTCATTATGTTTGTCAAACACTCCTCGTGAAGTGGCCCAGTCTTGAGACATCACCACTTATCGTGCAATCCAATCAATCTAATGACTTCAATTGCGCCTTATCAGCGCGCGATATCGATCTGTCGAACCGATAAAAGCCCAATTAGCAGAGAGCGGCACCCACAAAGTGATGTTTCCACAAACGCTGGCGGTTCTGGTCGCGATTTTGGGCGGCCTCTGTGTGTCGCTTGTTGCCGGTGGTGGTCTTTCGCCTCGTGTGATTGGTGGCGAGGCTGCGGTCAACATAAGCCTGCCATGGATGGCTTCCATCTCGTACGTGGGACAACACATTTGCGGCGGTTCCATCATCAGCAAGCGGACTATACTGACCGCTGCCCACTGTTTGAAGTACATGGAGGTGTCGAAGCTGAAAGTGCGCGTTGGCTCCAAGATCAAATCGTTTGGTGGGGAGCTGTTATCCGTGGATAGCTATAAGATTCACGAAAAATACAGGACGTCCAAGGTGGACGACAATGACTACGACATTGGGGTGATCCGTCTGGCCAGAGACTTAACGTTCACGAAATTCATTCAGCCAATTGCACTGCCGGAGTACGCAGAGGATGTGCCAGCCGGCTCCGGTGCTACCCTCAGCGGATGGGGCTTCTACTCGATATTGGGCCTTATGGGGGAGTATCTGCAGTACACGACTGTGCCTATCATTGACCAGGAGACCTGCAGATATCTGTACAAGCACGGCATTACAGACCGCATGGTGTGCGCCGGTCTACTCTCGGGTGGACGTGACGCCTGTCTGCTGGACTCCGGAGGCCCATTGGTCGTGGGCAATAAGCTTGTGGGCATCGTGTCGTGGGGCATTGGCTGTGCGCGGCCGTACAAGCCGGGTGTGTATGCGAGGGTGTCGGAGCTGGTGCCCTGGATCAGAGGCTATCTCGCGCAGTACGATGAGCTGTAATAAAGTTGAGTCTGATTCAGTGTAGTTATTTGATTTGGGTTCTTCCATTTGAGGCATGGTGACTCTTTCCGGTTAGCTATTCCTGGAGAGGGTCCATTTAAGCTAATGAAGCTTGTTTCTTGATCCCAAATAAACTGAAGACGCTTGCAAATTTTTATTCTTTGGGGTAGGCACACTTTAGCTAGCCTTCAGTCAAAAAAAGACCTTTAGGTAAAATCGTCTTTGGCTGAATCTTCGTCGCCGTCTATTTGAAAAGCCCCTTCCACATTAAAAGAGTGTAGAATGCTCAAGCGGACCCTCCATAGCTCTAGATCATTCAGCACCGACTCTGAGCCATCACAGGCAACCTCTATACGGCTAAAATGAGATGCGTCAGAGTTGACTCAACCTTCTCAGCATGACTCAGTGGAAATAAAAAACATGCTACGGCCATTCAGACTGGCAGTGAGCGTTTACTACACCTGTTTGAGTCTTTCTGTAGTTTATCAAAGCATGAGCTTGTATTGCATGATCTGGATGCGGAACTCAAGCCCGGGTGCTCATGGTGATAGCGCAAGAGGTAAACGCTAACTCCCATTTCAAACTCATATTCAATTCAAGACACACGTGTGGCATTAGAAAGGAGTCATCGTTTGGCAAAGCCTTCGGATTTTAGTCGAGGTCTCTCTGACACCATGAACTGCGAGCAAGACGTTGAAGCAGCCGTCAAACAGTATCTATGACCTCAATACCCTCCAAGTACCATAAGCAGGAAGCTACGCTATTCTTGGAGCCCTGAAGTGCGTCACCGCCCTCCCTAAAATATTGCTCACAGCCCTGGTGTTGAAAAAAACACTTTTCTCTCAAGTGGTATCTTAATAGAGCGACTTCACAAGTACCTATATAACCGGTGCGACTTCCTCTTATCGCCTCTTTATATAACACAATTGCAGACAAGGTAAAGGCATCTAGTGCAGCCTTATCGGCCCTCAACCATTAGACCGATAAAAGCCCAATTGGACTATTTCGACGCACGCAAACATGCTTCGACGAGCATTGGTGATAGTTGCGATTTCGTGCGGCCTCTTGGCAGACCTCGTTCACGGTGCTAGTGTCATTAATAGTCGAATTGTCGGCGGCAGTGCTGCGGCCGCAATAGACCTGCCATGGATGGCGTCCATTTCCAACTATGGCCGGCATGTGTGTGGCGGATCGATTATCAACAAGCGCACCATTTTGACCGCCGCTCACTGCGTGAGCTTTGTGAATACCGGTACCTTGCACCTGATGACCGTGCGCGTTGAAACCAAGACTAAGTCGTTTGGCGGCCAGTTGATCCCAGTGGAGAGTGTCAAGTACCACGATGGCTTCACGCCATCCAACATGGACTACGACATCGGGATGGTCCGCCTTGCGAGGGATATAGAGTTCTCGGACACCGTGCAGCCGATCGCGTTGCCAAAGTATCGCGAGGACGTAGTTAGCGGTACGGACGCTCTTGTCAGCGGTTGGGGTTTTTACACAGCAATTGGTCCTGTTGCGGAATTTTTGCAGTACGCGGTCGTGCCAGTCATCAACCAGGCCACCTGCAACCGCCTGATGAAGTACGCCATCACGGATCGGATGCTGTGCGCCGGTGTGCTTGCGGGCGGAATTGACGCGTGCCAAATGGACTCCGGCGGCCCGCTGGTAGTGGAGAGAAAACTCGTAGGCGTTGTGTCATGGGGCATCAGCTGTGCCCTTCCCAACAAACCGGGTGTGTACACAAGGATCGCAGAGCTGCTGCCCTGGGTGGCCGACTACCTGAAGCAATTCAATGAAACGGTGTTGCAATAAAAATTTAAATTTACTCATGTATGTGTGTGTGTGTGTGTGTATGACTCCTTGCAATTAAATTGGACATTTCACGAACGAGAGGACAATGGTCGGTCGGCGGTTCGGAACAGAACTCAGCCGTAAATGGTGGCGTAGGTAAATGCACTCGAATGCTGCAACTGTGGGTTGATGTCTTCATTTGAAGTTTTTCCCGTTTCCCTGTATGGAATGCAACGCACCTGGATTCTGTCCGTTTGCGTTTCTATTCGGATCGCATTGTGTGTGCGGCTTTTGTGTGTATTTCCCGTTGCACTAATTAAGACATTCGGACAGCGGAATTGTTTGGTCAGGTTGATTGTTGGAGTTTGCATTTGGCGTGGGTGGTGTTCTTTTTCTCTGGCCTTAACTGGATTGGATTGGATCTTTGAAGTGGCCACCTACCCAATGGGTGAGTGGGTGTACGTTGTACAGCTCTCTGCGGTTTTCTTGCCAGGGTTTTTCCAAATGGGAAATCATATTTGCAGCTGTTACATGGTCGTTGAATTGTTTTGAGCTCGTCGGCGGGTTGGCCCTCGAACGCAGTGTTGGGTGTATCAACCTTTCATTATGGTTTTTGAAAAAAATAAACTAAAACGCTGTTGAGTGCGTACATTTGGCATATGAGGCAGTGGTATACTCGCCAGACATGAATTCAATGACTGTCAATGGTTGAGGGTCGGTTATTTTGAAGGACTGACTTGTTTGGGATGCTAGACATTTCTATCCGAGAATACGTAACCAGAGAATCAACCGAGGGGGTTGTAAAACATCCCTAGGGGGTGTCTTCTTAAGTTTATTGATGACGCTTAGATAGACAGAGGTAAGTACGTCCGCAAGGCCTTCAAAAACTCAACCGAATGATTACCGATTTGGTAGTTCTCCGGCGCTCTACACACACAGGGTCTTTGTTAAGGTTGGACCCAACAATCAATTTTTTAAGACCTTTTAAAAACGATGAAAAAACTTCAAGTGCCCATACCAGGCTGAGCAGATTTGATACATTTTAGCTCGCAGAAGATTAATTGCACAAGGGGACGGTTGACATCATGCTTGGCCCTTCTTATTGGGGACAGGCTGCGTTGAAAATCATGTGCAAAGCAGAAACAGCTAAAAATGTGTCAGTCCAACCCTAAACAAAGGGTTTTCACAATAGGTTCAACCGTGTCATGAAAGCAAACTCCGTGCTTGCCACTATTGGTGATTCAGGTGTTAACGTCGTGCCGCGCAGTGCTCTCTGTAGGTTCGTGCGCCCTTGTACAAAAGCACAGCCGCCTTGGCGCGAGAGTTCTATTCTGGAGGTATGACCTTCGTCGGTCTAAATTGACCAGAAATCGGCATAAGTTTAAAGGTCCCTCCAGAAATGAGTGGTTGAAAGAAGCTAACTTGAGAGCCCTATGTGGATATAAAGCTTTGACCAGACTTGTTACGACAAAATCTCTTGGTGATGGTATGCCGATGGCGGTGCTCCGAATGGTCAATCATTTTCATCGATAATAAATATAGAAAAAAAAACAGTGCCACTCCGGGAGTGCCGACAGAAGTGAAAACTTCAACAATTACGTGTGTATTTTTTTAATCGTCGGGAAATATTTTACTGTGTAGGAAATACTTTTGAATCAAGTGTTTTTTAATTCATTATTATAAGCTACTATGTACTATGTAAAAAATATGCCAACTCAGGCTTTTTCATGCATTTTAGGCATTATCTTATTAGGAAGCTATATCTAGCGCTTTGAAGCTTGATTTTTTTTCAAAAAGGTATCTTTTTTATTTTAAATATGATATATATACTGACTTTTTAATTCTTTAAAATTCTTTGCTAAACAAAAATAAATGATATGTAACCTCGGCCTTAAAGAACGTGTTTCCACCTTCAAGCTCTCTCCATTTCCCGAACACTTTATCTGTCATTCTTTAAAAATAATTCCAGTGACCACTTCCAGTAAGTGGAATGAAATTGGAAACAAATTTGACAGCTGTTTGTTCTATAAATAAAAATTGTTTTTGAAGTGATAACTTCTTCATTGAAATCGCGACACCGATGTTGCGACACCAGTGTTCGTGGAACTGGAACGGACCCATTTTGTGAAATAAGATTAGGAGTTACAAACGCAGGTTATGTATTTACTTTTGAATACTTACACATATGAATGGTTGAATATCAATGCGGAATTTGTTTTTTTATTCTCTAAAGTTAAAACAATAAATTTGTTGAGAAAATAAATTGACTTTTAGCTTTAGAGAATTTGAAAAAATAAAAGTAAAAAATTCGCTCGAATTTGAGAAGGTAAGTGTCCAGTTGCAGGGCTGAGATGTAGTTGTCGCTAAGTGCAGGGAATGAGTTGAACTCGCAGCACAAATTTTGAGTTAGTAATAGGCGTTTTTCATTTTTAGTTCAGAGCACAACCTGAACTGTTATACAAAAAGTTCGTGTTTCTTTTTAGCTCAGACACATCAGAGCTCCGAATTTGTGTTTCTTTTTTCGTTCAGAGCACGATTAGAGCGCGCTCTATGAGCTCAGAATAAATTGACTGAGCTGAGCAGGCCGAGTATAAAGCTGATTACACACTTACAGCATATTTGACAGAAAAAAAAACAGGATAAACAAATAATTGAAATGGCGGGCGAACCTTGTTGCTCTGGAACTGAAGGTTAACCAATTCAATAAACAACAATTAATAAATATTAATTTTTATATATATTTACTTTATTACAAATGACAGCTATGTGCTCAAGTGTGTTTCATAATTACATACGAACGATCTGAGCACGCTCGATTCAGAGCTCAGCTCTGAGCTAAAAATGAAAAACGCCTAATGTTGCGACACCAGTGTTCGCGTTGCGAACCCATTTTGACGAAAAAATGCCTAACTTGAGAAAAAAGATGCATTTTGCAATAATATAATGGCTAAAATTTTTTTTTTTTGGTAAAGTGCGACAGTAAATCAAAAATAAAACAAAAATATAAAAAAATAAACAAAACATTTTTTATTTATACAACAAACAACTTTAAAATTTGTTTCCAATTTCTTTCCACTTACCGGAAGCTGGAATTATTTTTCAGGAATGACAGATAGAGTGTTCGAAAAATGAACAGAGTTTGAAGGTGGAAACACATTCTTTCAGACCGATGTAATATTTAATTTTTTTTGGCAAAGATTTTTTAAGAATATTTATAAAATTAATAAATTGAATCAAAAAAAAAATCAATTGAATTGAATGGGTATGGGAGTCGTGGTTTAACAAGAGTTAGAAAAAGGGAATGCTATCAGTAGTGCTGCTACCATAAACTAAGTATTAAATACACCGCCAGCCAACCAAAATGGGCACTATTTTATTTCATTTTTTTTATATTTTTTTAAGTTTTTTTTATTTTAAAAAAATATGGCAAAAAAAAATTATATGTAACCTCGGTCTTAAAGAATGTGTTTCCAATTTTAATGCATTATTTTTCATGTACAATAGCGCATTAAAGGAAATTGAAGATTTTAGTATAATTTTTGGAGTACACAGTAGTTTATAATAATGAACCAGAAAACACTTCCTGCACATTAAAATATTTCCTGACAATTCAAAAAATACACGCGTAATTGTTCAAGTTTTCACTTCTGTTGGCAATCCCGGAGTGGCATTGTTTTTTTTATATTTCTGTTTAGTTTTTGATTTATTGTTCCATTTTACAAACACAAAATATTTTAGGCACCTTTTTTTACAAGTTAGGAATTTTTGAGTCAAAATTGGCTGGCAACGCGAACTCTGGTGTGGCGAGTTCAATGGTTTTATCTCATCTCAAAAATGCCCAAAGCGCCTAAAGAAGTTCTTACTTCAAAAAAAAAACAATGAATTCGAATTCGTATAAATTTTTAGTTTTTTACAAAAAGGGTCATATGAAACCTACCTCGTTGAGGGTTAGTGAAAGAAAATAGTTGAGTTTTTCCGGAAATTGCAGTTGGCTAACAAAAATATGGAGAATTTTTCAAACTACTTGCTAATACGACAGCCATCGGTGTATTCAAAGAAGCGAATAATTTTGAGCTTGTATTATAGTTTTAACATTAAATAATTTTGAAGCGTTTGACTTCAACACTAGGTTTCCAGTCACTTTCATACAAATGCCCAAATGAAGGGCAGTCCATCTCCGTGTCTGACAACAAAACATTTTCCACTGGCGATTGAACTGCGGATATGCATGGACGATGATTTTCCTTAAAGCAGTTCAAACGTGTAGATTCGACTATTGAAACTGCAGGATCTTTAATGCTTCGAGAAGCAGCTACAATGACCACGTTCGTCATTGCAGAGCACATCTGTTAAGTCAACGCAGGCGCTACAAAAGAATCACTGGGGCACTTTCGACGTCAGTTTAGATGGTAGAAGAACTGTCATAGTTCGTGTACGATTTGAGAGAACATTGCAGCACAAGTTTCCATCAAACAGTTTGTTTAAAAATTAACCGCTTTTCTGTAATAGCGAAAGTCAAAAGTGCCCCATCGTCGAAAGTACCCCACCCTACGCATTAGAGGACATCAAAATCTAGCTTAGACCGCTCTGTAAGTCATACACGACTGAGCTTTGGTACCGTCAGCCTGGTTAAAAATCTGTCGTGTTGAGTCTAATTGATCTAGAGCTCTATTTCTCCCAATACGGACTTAAGGACTGAAGATCGTAGTCAAAGTTCCTATCGTAGTCTTATAGTTCCTATCGACTTGAAGGAGGAACTATACGACACTCTTCCAGATATTTACGTTGGAAATCCACTCAAGTTCTCCCGAGACATGAATACCTTCCTTAGTTCTATGGTCCTTCAACGCCAAAAGATATACGAACAAACCTCCCCGACAAACACAATGCATTATGAAATGAAATGAGCCCAGAAGCGGGCCCCAAAATATTGACCCAAAAGCTTGTTTGTGGTAAAAATGCTTCGTTATGCCTTTCATGCCTATATACCTATATACGTCCCGGACAATTTTACGACTGCCTGGCAAAGCGTGCTAAAAATTGCGCGTAGGCATGGATCAATGTGTGTACTCCGCCGGAATGCCGATTTGAGTGTACACTGTACATCCTCTGGGTTGGCCTTCTCCATCGTAAATTCAAAGGACCAAGTAAATAAGCATGCATATTATTACATTTTCATCTCAATAACGTACGTAGCCGATAGTATACGTCATACCGTAGCCGCTTTGCTTAATTTCGTATTAAAGGACACACACAACAACTTTTTATGGACGACTGGGTTTTATGTCGCAGGATCACAAACTTAAATGAACAAAAAAGTTATGAGGTTGACACTTTTGGTCTTTTTTCCCCCCGCCGCCGGTCGGTGGCGCTTCTAGTTTTCCTGGATCAACCGAGCTGCTGACAATATGACGGCAAGAACGAGTAATAAAGTTGCTTAACAAGCGGAATTATATTAGAATTTTCGGGGCGAAAGGGTCACAGGATTGGGCTAATACGAAGGGTTTGACTTTGTAAGAAGAAGCACACCAGCAAATGTGTTTCATGTGTGTGTGCGAATTTGATGGAAGATTGATACGACCCCAGTTGGTGTTTCAGTTTTGCATTAACCTAGAACCAATTTCGTTTTATTATCCTTACATCAGAGCGATTCCGTGATAGGAAGGGTTGGCGAGGCGACTACACTACCACCACCACTACCTCCTTGGTGTTTATTTTCTTTTCCAATTGAGAATGGAATAATAATGGGGTGCTGCATATGCAGATATGGCTGTCAGTCTAGAGAGAAATACGAAGTGGCACCATGGTACACGTACTTTATACCTGAATGGATGGAGCATAGGTGTGGGGTAAGGTATGCATTGCGTTCTCCGGGAGCGAATGGGCTAGAGACACATGCAGTCAATTCGATTTACTGTAACATGTTTTGATCGTCTTGTCGTTTTTTTTCGATTGGAGTTTACATATTCAAATGGGAATACGTTTGCCGTGTCTTTGTCGACTATTGCTTTAGCTAATTTTTCAAGAGTTCCATGGCAGCTACTCGTGCATGATAGGAGCTCCTGGACCTGAATGCCACTTAATGGGTTGCAGTTTCATTCTGGATTGGCTTAGAAATGTGAGGTTGTTACAGTCACCCGGTTTCTGGAAAAGGCAATGAAAATATAATTTAAATTTAGATAAAAACATTACTAAACCGATATACCTGGCTTTATTTAGAATGAACGCACCCTGTCCCTGTCACCTGTGCACTGTTCTGTCCCGCCGGTAATTTCTGTGATGGACAGAATAAACAGAATAAGAATTAGGTTCGTCACAAGGTGTATTGGAAAGATGGTGGAGAAGGCTTCGGAGCTTGAATTGTGGATGGGCAATATCAAGACGGTCATTCTTTTAAAGGCTGCCGAAAATTTTCACAAAGGTGAAGCTTCAAATTCACATGAACTGTTTTATATTATAGGTCTCTGTGTTAAGCAATATTTGCAAGGCGGACTTCTGCAAAGCATTTGAGATCACTTGAACTAATTTATCAACAGTTCTACTGTGCATTTGCTTATCGTGGCGCATTCTTGACTTAGGTTTGGTGAACATGATAAGCTGTAACATAACTTTAGTTATAAGTCTCTGTCTGAACATATTTTGGCATCTTCGGTAATAGACATGGTTCTTCAACCACCCTGACAACTTGGATACCGAAGTTACTTATACAGAAGTTCGGTCTTACTGAAGTCTTGAAACAGAGGTCTTTAACTGCAATTTCTATCTCCTCCGCTGAAGGATTAACTGTCATTTTTTTGAAATTTTAATCGGAGGTCTTGAACTTCAGCAGCATTCTCAGTGGAGGATTATTCTTCATTTGTTTCATCAGGATAAGCTAGTCCCCGCCCACATCCTAATACATCTCAAAGAAGAAGGAGTTCAATAATTTCATATGTCCATAGTATCTTTCAACACGCCGTAACTTAAAAGGTGAGTATAATAGCGATCAATTTGAGTATGAACAAAAGCAATATATTCGCGTTGCGTTTAAGGCAGTGAAGGTGGTTCATTTGGCTTTGCCGATTTATTTATAAGATTTTAATGCCGTTGACTTCTAAAATCAGACAGAAGCTCGACCCCAATATTAGTTTAAGTGCCGCATGATTTGTCATCCTGGAAGTGAGTTCAACGTATTCGCAACTCATCCACAAAGGCAGTTTTTCATTCATAGAACTTTTCTGAGGTTGTCGCAACTTATCCACAGTCAAGTCGCATCCAATGCAATTGTATACCAAGATTGTTGATCTGAAAACCACTTGAACAACGAGACAAAGGCAGATCTATCAATTCTAGGGCTAGGAAGGAAGAATGTCAGCCCCAATCGTAAAGGATAATGTCCGAAAGATGTCAAAGCTGGCAGCAAATAAACCGTCCACTTCTAAAATATTGGCGAATAAAGTGACGGTTAGATGGGTAGTTGGCTTGGAGTCTTTCTATATAAGATATTTTGTATGGGGTTGTTCAAAGAGTTGTTTAACGGTGAATAGAAGAGCTTCCAAGCTATATACCTCTTTTACAATCGATATTTTTAATTTTTAGTAGTATAAAATAGGTTACGATAAATAGCTAGCATTGGACTATACTTTTTGCCAATCCTTGTAAGATTATCTAACTATCCTGACAAGTGGAGAGCCTCTGCCTTCCATCCTCTGTAAAATTGTCCACTTTTCCGTTTCTAAATACAGAATTGAGGTGAACTTTGTTGGAAACTTTTACAGCAACCAATACTTAGGAATTGCCACAATGGCAACTTGACTGTTCCAACAACGTGTCATATTTGGCGGCCGTTTACATCAACACGCAACCGATTTTGTTAAAAAAAAAAGTCTGTACCTCTACCCTATACAAGTGAAAATCGTAACTAACCCCTCTCTCTCTCTGTCTCTCTCACTCTATAGCTAATTACCAACTCGCGACGACATCCCCTAAATTAATTTCACTTCCAAATTCTAACACAGCCAAGTGACAAAAAGACTCAAAGCACTCCACAATGTAAGCCATGCCACCCCAGTCCTCGGTCGGCAATCGAAAATGACAAACTACAAGAGGAAGTTCATTGAGCAACCGCTTGGCGTGGTTTGGGTTTGGGGTTCCTGTACCACCTATTGTCCTGGCACGACAAAAACCTATACCCAAACAATCAATGCCTTCACGAAAGAAATGCTGAATTTGCAATAAAACTTTGCCCCAACATATAATCGTATATACAGGACTGAGGACTCTTTCGTTCAGATACTTTTGGAATTGTTTCAAAACACACAAGCGCGACACAAAATTATTCACGAGCAATTTTTGCACACCCCAATTGGCATTGCCTGTTGTATGATGGTCCTTTTGCATGAAATCGCAAAAACGAACCTTGTCATGTGCATTATGCTAAACAGGACAGGGCTTTTGGTTGGGGCCACTCAACTCAACTCCTGGCCAATGAGGAAATTGGAGTTATCATTTACCATGGACTTCCGAAATGAATGAATGCGAGCAGTCCGCTCCAAATGGTGTACATACCGTAAATAGGCAGTATGGCATGTGTGTGGCTGCTATAGGGAGGATGCACGACTATATTCAATTGAAGCAATAAATTTCGGTAAGTGCGGATACCATTATAGCGGAGCACTACTTGTTCACTACTTTTATTACATTTATTATTATTGCGAGGCGGAATTTATGGCTCAGTGGTTTTTGGGGTGACCGAAAGAGCATGCAGCTAATGAGCTCTGCAAACGTGGTATAGTCAACTTCGCAGTTTTTCAAGTACTTGTGCATGTACAATGTATGCATGTGTACATGTGTGACTTTATGATTTGTCGATCGGCTGGATGTTGTATTTCAGTTTAATTGTACATACAGCTCATCACTCTGTCTGGATGTCTTTTTGAATTGGTATACTCGAGGGTGGGTCTATCTTTTTTGTATGACTTTTGTATTCTAGTGAATTTTTCGTCTACAGTCAAAGTCATCCAAAGTATCAAAGCTTAGTACTAGATTTATATATACAAATATATGAAATTGGGGGCCAGTTTTGAGGCGGCCGTTAGGGATAGATAGCAGAAAAACTCTGCGACTGCATCTAGGAAAACATTTTAGAAGTACCAAGTATTTCTGTTGAGTCATTTGTAGATTTGTAGGGCATTCTTTCTTTTGTTTCATTCTATTTTGTAGATATGTAAATCAACAACTCTGTGTTTTGTTATAATTGATATCGTTTGTGAAAAAAGGAGATTGCCTGCGGGATTTCCCCTAGGGACTTCTTCCTTTCATTTGGTAGATGTTTCATAAAAATCAGTTTTTAAATAATGCCGTAATCAAATTAGAAAGCTCTGCCTTAAGACGGGCAAGAAGTGGGTAAATGTAACAGGGGTTAGTTGTAACTAAATTTCCATTAAATCCTTACTAGAATAAAACTGTTACTTATTTTCGGTCGTAAGGTGTTTGCCCGAAATTAAATAGAAAAAGTACTGCACGAAATTGATTCCGGTTTGCACAGTTGCATTGAAAATTGTCGAGATTAAAAGATAGGATATGTTTTATCATTGTCCGCTGGCGAAGCAAGGCGAGCACAGGTCAGCTAGTTTTTAATAAACGTTTAAAACTGTAAAATTATAAGAGTCGCGTGAACGAGAAAAATGTAGGTCTTCTCCAAAGTTAGCCGCGTTTCTACTAAAGTTTTGTAGGAGCCATATCTACTGTATGCGGGCCGGAAAATTGGAGGGTTCGAAAAAAATTGTTTGCTTCTATTTTTGGTGTTGTTTTTTACACGCAGGAAATACAGTGACCGTTGATTTTTGTAGCTATACATTTATTTGTTGTTGGTGAATTTTGTGTTCTGTTGCTTTTTGCGGACCCAAGTTTTTATTTTATGTTAAATTTTATGGCGGGGCTAGTCGTTGACACATGGAGTTGAAGGACTTACTCACACACAGGTCCAAGAAAAATAACGAAGGGCAGGGAAATCAGCAATTTTAACCAATATTCCAGAGAAACGAGTGTTGCTTGAGGAACCAAATAAAAGAACTAACAAAAAGGCAACCAAACCCAAACCAAAGCGAATATGAAAGAACATGCCAGTTTCAAATGGATTGTGATTTTGTTCTTTTCATAACCGTTTTTAAACAAAATTTCCTCATAAACAGATGACACAAGTGACTTGTGATTCTGTTCTTTTTAATAAATCTTTTTACAAACAGATGACACTAGTTTTTTTAATTGTTGTTAAAATTGAACCTCTGTTTTTTTTTTTAGTATAATATAGATTTTTTCATCTACTGAGCAAACTTTATTCGACTTCCTTGGTGATTTTGGTTGCCTTATATTGCTGTTTGTCTTAAATAGGTTTGGTTGACTCATTTGCAAAATCTAAGACGCAGCCGAAAATGTTACTTCTAGCCCCGCACTCCCTTAAGCTTTATAACTTATTCAATAGTGTTCCGCTTAAAATCATAGATCGCCTGCATTCCAAAAATTAAATTCATGCAAATGAAAGGTTGTGAGAATCCAGGGTTTGAGTTCTTTGCCTGTCTTTTTTATGTATATCATAGCCAGTTTACAGTCTTCCATAACTATGGAATATATACACAGTAAAACTTCTTTATAACGAAATTCCTTATAACATAGTTTTTTCTATAACGAACTTCATTTTATTCCCCTTCAAAAATATCCTATGTGAATTAGGTTCTTTATAACGGAATTCTCTATAGCGAAATTGTCTTTATAAAGAACTCATTCTTTTGGCCCAAAAGCGAAATAATTTCTTTATAACGAAATGTTAAATTTGAATTTGTGATTTTTTGTTCCATCATCGCACGTCATCAGCCATCTGAACATTTCCTCAGAAAAACATTGTCGCTGTTGATTACATCTACACCCACCTCGCATACTTCTCTTTCTTTTCACTTCACGAAGTTTTTCTTGACATGTATGTGTTTGTGCGATGTGCGCCAGCCACCCACCCACCCCAAAGCAGAAGAGCGATCAAGAACAACGGTTGCTGATAATTTTCAATTTGAGAAAATAAATTTAGTTTTTTCCTGTTAGATTTTGGTTTGTAGTTCAGCTTTTAGATGACACAGAAAGCTGATTGATGGTTTAAAATATTATGGAATTATGGAAGTGTTGGCTCTTGTTTGTATCTTTTTTTTTGCATTGATTAAGAATTGTTTGACTAAAAACGATTAAAAGGTAGTTAAGTCAGGAAATAAACGCCTTTTGGTCAAAAACGCTCACAAAAAATAGGCATGACAATGAGAGGAATAGCCTATGTCCTTCTCAGGATCTTAAGGGACGTTTCCCAAAAAAATTCATCGAAATCTGTGCAGTCGTTTTCACGCCAACCGTTAACACATGAAAACGGATACAGTTTTATTATATGTACCTATTTATATGTACCACTTTCAGAGAAATTATCGATTGTTGAAAATGTTAAAAGGGGAGAAAAGTGAAAAGATGTTCCAGAAAAATTCAGTGTTTCCTTTAGTAGATACATTGTCGATAATTTTAAAGAATGAAATAAAAAAGTTTTAAAGTTTGCCGAAGCAACTTCAAACAGAAGCAAAAAAAAAAAACTAACAAAAAACAAAACTGTTCATGTGCAATCGAAAATTTATATATATTTAATGAAAAAATAAAAAGATATAGGTACATTTTTTTACAATGAGAACCAATTTTCTTTGAAAATATAAAGGAAATTTCTATATAGCGAACTTTGTCTAAAACATCTTTATAACGAAGCAATTTGTGTTTCCCTTTGACTATAGGATACCGACTTCATTATGATCGACAGTTTTAATAGCTAAGAGCTAAGATATGTGAAGCACAGAACTATCAAGGTGAGTCTTATAAATAACGCGAAAGACGAAGACCCAATCGAAAATAAAGTACAAGCTAGCGCTATATACGATCTGTAGATAGGGTCATAGACCTCGTCGAAGCGAGATTTCAGCAAGAGCCCCTTACCACGTCTAAATAAGCCGACAGCAGGAGCACATACAAACTTTGTCAAATAAGTTTGCTAACAGAATCATCCGGTCAAAGCATACAACTAAAAAGAGAACATACTCCTCCAAAGTAGAATATTATCAGAAGCGCTAAGCTTGCAGTTCAGTACTGGTTATCGCATAAATGGAAGCAGTGGGGAGGCACTATAGCGATAAGTCGAATCCGTCAAGGAAAAAGCCAGCTACCAATAATTTATAAGTGGGCAGTATTACAAATACTTTTCAGACGTACACTTTACCACCGGCATTATAGTTCACTGCAACGAATTTACGATATAGCGAAAGTATCTATCAATTTGGGTGAAAAACCCTGGAAATATTTAATCATCTAATTAATTTAACATTGAATAAAAACGTTTTTAAAAGAAAAATGTTAAAAGTCGATCGATATAACAAACGCACTTGATATAGTAAATTACATCAAACAATTTATCATTCGTTTCGAATGACGAAAAGAGACCCGACAATGGTGGTGTAATTCGAATATCTCTCGAAATCTATATTATACTGGACATGTACTTTCACATTTTACTAATAAAACTAAGCGTGAGTGTGAATTATATGACTCAATATGAAATCCCCATATCTGCCAACGACATGATAAAACATGTGTACTTTTTGTGGATGAAAACGACTCGAGTAGGCATCACTGACTGCATTTTCCCCTGTGAGTTGTTAATTCGTCACGACAACCGACTTGTCAGCAGCATCAAAGATGGTAAAAATAAAAAATAATAAAGAATAGTTGGCATAACTAGTCCGTAGGGAACAGCGTTGCCAACCAATTTTGACGAAAAAAAATGCCTAATTTGAGAAAAAAGATGTATTTTTCAATAAAATAATGCCTTAATTAATTGTTTTTACAATAAATTAAAAACAAAACACAAAAACAAAAAAAAATAAATTGACAAAAATAATTTTTATTTAAAAAAAAAAAAACTCAAATTAAAAATCACACAAAAAATTCTTAATGGGAACAAAATTTATGACTTCTTAGTTTCATATGTAGGTACAAAGTATAGAACAAAACAAACAGCTGGAAAAATATTTGATATAAAAAAAAGGTCTCTTTGTGAAAAAAAAACAAGCCTTAAAGCCTTAGCTATTGAAATAATGTTTAAAAGTCATGAAGAAGCCTAAGTTGGCATCATTAGTAGGGACCCTAGGCCTAGCTTCTCACAACTGTTAATTGAGAAGGTCTTTCATGACTGTAATGCTCTCGGATGTTTGTCCTGTGAACCTTAAAATTTGGGTCTTGGCATCAAAAAGGTAACGAACTGATTAAGATCAGAGGTTCGCTCTGCGTAAAGTGGGCTACTATTAGGACAGCCGACCACATGATGTCCTAATGGAAAAAAAAGGATTGGTAGTATATAAAATGAGAGTTTGCTTGTAGGCATAGGCAAAACGTGAATGGTTTTCCGACATTTAACCCAAGAAATGAAGCATTTCCCGTACATTTTGTCATTTTAGATTTTCTGAGGCATAGAACAAAAGATTAAAGCGCTCGGCTCTTAGACTATACGGAGACGAAGTGGGCTGAGTTAGGTCGCAGTTGAATGTGACATTTGCCTCTATTTATGTTAATTAATACAAAATGTCACTAACTATTCTCAAAATTTTTAGCTGCAATATTTATTATTAGTTTTGAAGATTATAAATTGTAACATGAGGATAATGAAATAAATAAATAAAAAATAAGTAAAATAAAATTCTGTATACAACGAACAACATGGTGGGATGGTATCCTTGGCCGATGAATTATAGGTACCTAGTGTACATAAATTTACAATGTTTAGCTTGATCCTGAAGCTGATTCTAATTATGCATTTGCTGACCTGTTGGAAGATCAACATCTCCAAAAAGTCCCTATTCAATGGTCGCTTTTGTCCTGGTAGGCATCACAATTTGTCTGGTGAGTCGCTCTCTTGGCCTCTCTCTATTATGTTGTTTCAGTTGCTCGTACAAATCAGCTATATGAAGTTCTTGGCATCATAAGATTTTTTCCACCGTTTCACTTCTTCCATTACGGGGATGGATTTTGGTGACTTAGAGCGACGCATATAACTGTTAACTAACGAGCAAGGACCTTCAAAATGATGATGATTATGAGGCAGTACTAATAAAAATGACCGACAACACTTGAAACATAGAAACCAACCACTTTAAGTACATCTTGTTTTCGTTCTAAACGTGCGCACCCTTCATGAATGGTTGCTAGAAGCTCGACTCAAGGATAAATGTATATGGGACCGTTGCACTCGGCATTTTACTCTGTGTTTATAGAGGCGGTCCTAAAAACTGTAAGCATTATTTATTAATCGAGCTCCAAGCGCATCTTCTTCGGTAGGTCGAGAAGGCTTTCAAGTTCAGAAATGTACGTGCGATGCATTCAGACTTCTAATGGCTTACACTTAATAGTGAAGTATCTGTAAGAGGTAGGTAGGTAATATCAGAATCGGTAGATCTGATTCCTAGCCAACTTTTCCTTCATTGCAGCTTGTACCTCTGTTCGCGATTTAACATTGTGTATTTTCCAAAACACTTGCTTGAAAAATAATATCCCGGTCTTACACACCTCACAATCCCATTTCCGCCATAAAATGTCCTTCTGATGTGCTCACAGCCAATTCTAAAGCCCGTCTCCCCCTTCCAGTCAAACAAAACAAAAATCCAATCATCATTCCGTACTTAATTACCACCAAAACGTTCCGCAGGTCCAGCATCCACAATTCAAAAAAAAATAAAATAAAAATACCTACCCAAACAAAATACAATAAAAGTACCTTTACCAGCCGCGCCATAGAGTTTATCCATTACATCCCATTCAATCCTCCCTCCGTCAGAGCCACAGCACGCCGTCGTCGTCCCTTTAAAGCACAGCAACGCCATCATTAACCCAAACATGCCTTCGCCAAACACCGATAAAAGTAACATTCGTTTCATCGCAAAAGGCTTCGTTTACACAGAACACACTGTCCTTGTAGCCATCGGTAGCGAAACAGGACTTTTTCGCCGCGTAGCTTTTTGCCGTTCGCTGTTATACAATGTGTGTGTGTATGTGTGTGCGCGATAGCAGTTTAAAAATTGTCCTTGTACCTACAACTTTCGGACACTGTGTGTAATTAACCCTCTATCCAAACACTCGCGCCCGGCATGAGGTACAATCACCCCCCGATGATTAATGATCGTCCCCATAAATCATATTCGCACGTAGGTAGCACGGGCGCGGTGCGAATGGGGTTTCATTTGTTCGCCCGTATATGTAGGTGTAAGCTCCGCGCGACTCACTCTCCATTTTTTGACAATTTTAATGCCCCACGACAATGGGATTTTTATGCGAGCAATTCAGTCAATCCCTGGGCATTTAAGCGAATGGGGGTAGATACTCCCGATTCCGGATTCCGGAACTATCTACGGCACAGTGGGTGGGCACAAGAAAACACTTTTACAGGTGTTAAGTGGGATTCGGAGCGAAGCTTTTCCCTATTTATGGGGTTTTTGCACTGCTCCACGGTTCCGTAACTGTATATACCTTATATAGGAATGGCCGGGTGTGTACAACAAAAGGCGACAGTGTGCTGGCTGGATCCTGGATGATGGCTATGAAATTCAGATTGTGTACGCTGTATAGCATGGCGCGCAATGGGAGGATTAGGGTTTAACAGCGAGTCACATAAATTTTATTATTTTTACGTCCAACTTCCGGTAGGTACTAGTCCATGCGACAGCTGGATGGGTATATCTACCGTTCGAGCAGCGTAGTACCACCAGCACCAGCACCAGCACCACCAGCAGCATCAGCCATTTTCAGGATGGAATTATGATTATCGTAATGAATGCGAAATCGTGTGTATACGGGATATACCTAGAACACTTTTTTTCTAGAAAGGATGTGCAGCTTATTTTGTATAAATATTAATGCAGGTACACAGGGTATTTATTTTATGTCCTGAACTGTCCCGTTTTTCATTCTTCCGGTGTTAATGCACTGCAGTTCCGTGAGCAGGAAGTTGGAATGCTCGCACTAACAAAACGAAAAAAAAGAACCGATTTTTCGATTCGCATTTGCAATTAATGGACAAGGATATGCGTGCGTTAAAGGCTAACGCTGCAAACCGTCGCGTCTCGCATGACTGGCACCCTTCGTTTGATCTTAATGCAGGTGAGCATAATTTATATTTTATTTTATTTTCGCCAAAGTATAAGTAGGGGGCAGACAGATGTCCAATAAAGCTAATCGAAACGTGTCCTGTTTGCTGAATCGCTGATTTATCAGGTTTACGTGACTGGCGGACCGCATAATGAGGTGTGCAGTGTCTTTCCGTTTCCACTCAAATATGATGGCAGTTCATTAAAAATGTCGGCCCGTTAATTGAAAATATGTTTAATTGTGATTGTTTAATTGACAGTTGAGCGAACGCAGAGCGCATGTTAAAGCGTTTGTAATTACAGTCGGCTGGCGGGTGTATCCTATGGCCGGGTGGTTTTGGCGAATGGTAATGGTGGGTACGAAATTTTTTTTTGCAATTTGAATAGTAGAATGCTGGGGCATGGGGGTGGCCCTATCCGAGATGGTATGCCACTTTGTTTGCTCATTAGATTCGACAAATAGGTAGGTAAATTTAGCAAGGACTTTGCCTATTTATAGCGCTTCTACTGGGAGTCAACAAGCTTAGGGGTGACAGCGAAATTTAAGCTCTGGTGGAGTTTTTAGGGTTGGTTTCTAGTGAGGTTTTCTGGCCATTTTTCCAAGACCTTTTTTATTTTTTTGCAGTCGGATTTGTTCAATAGGGAATAAAATCTTGCTTTAACTAAAAACGCGGTCATTTTGACCATTTTTGAAAAAAGTCAGGGTCGCGGAAGCTTTTCGAAAAGGACGCATTTGACCGTTTGTCCATCCGCAACAGCTCTTTTCACTTTGTATTGGTCGGGTGAACGAAAGTTTTGACCCTGCGTCGGGCAAGCTAAATTGATCGATGGGTGTATCAGCTGGTTGAATCCTGTTGATTACTAAACCGTGTCCAGAGACTTTTTCTGAACGTTTTTCCTAGCCTTCGTAGGAAGATTGTAGACCTTTGCAGCATAGCCTCTGCAGTTGCTCGTCACGATATATTCAACGCTTGCTTCTCGTGGTCTTCTTAAAATTTCCTCTCGCAAATTTGGTCGCCTTCTTTTCTGACTCGAAGAGTTAGCTCCCTAGTTCTTAGTTTGGTCTGCAGCATTGATTAAGGCCTCGTTTAGAGCCGCTTTTCAGGCAAACTTGTCCTAAAATATAGGTATACAATTTTCGTTGTGAAATCTGATGTCAAGAACCAGTTTTATAAAAGGTAGCCGCTGTGCAAATACCCTCTTCAACTGCCAGATGCCAGATGATAAGCAAATGTTGGGTGAAATATGTCGGTCTACTTACTTAAAAAAAAAAAAAAAAACATAATTGGCGCAACAGGTCCGTATGGACCCAAGCCTAGCTTCTCACAACCATTCGTCTTGTGTGAGTTTTTATTTTTGGGACGAATGTAAGGGATCTACAATTTTATGCCGAGTCCAAACGGCCAATTGAGAAGCTCTTTCATGACAGTTATACTCTCGGATGTTTGTCAGACGTTCGCGAGAGGTGGCGCAGCGAAAAAAAACCTTAAGTTGGAATTTGGGTTTTTCTCGGGATTCGAACCTGGACCCCTCGCTTAGTAGTCCAACACACTAACCACTAAGCCACTGCGCCTACTTACTTACTCACTTACTTAAGTCAGGAGAGGACCTGGGCTTCTACCAATAAGCCTCTCGTGTCAGCGCGATCTTTTGCTAACTGCCTCCAATTGCGCACTCCGAGTTGGCTTAGGTCCCCTTCCACTTGTGCGCACCACCTTAGGCGAGGTCTTCTTCTACTGCCTTTCCCCTTCGTTTTGTGTCGGAAGCGTTGATGTCCAGCTTAGGCGGCAGATACGTATTTAATTTTCCAACCAGGTCGATGTCGCTGTAAAGCTCGTAGAATTCTCTGTTAAATCTGCTCCTGCAAAACCGGTTCACGCAGGTGGGACCGAAAACCACTCAAATAATTTTGCGTTCGAAGCGACCAAGGGGATCTTCATTAGCCTTTGCTGACGTCCATGCTTCTGCGCCATAAAGCAGGACTGATGAAATGATGAGGGTCTTATGTAGAGTCTCCTTGGTGTTTCTCGACAAGTTCTTAATAATCAATTGCCATTTCAGGCCAAAGTAACAGCAATTGGCAAGTGTACCTCTTCGCTTGATTTGCGATGTGATATCATTTTCAGAGTTAGAGAAAGTCCCTAGCTAACTCAAAGTTGCAGCTCTCCGTGTCGGCGTACTACCCGATTCGACTATGTCGGGTGGCTCTTCCTTTTGACGGCATACATTTTGTTTTGCTCTCATTCGCAACAGCATTCATTTTGAAGCTTCTGTTACTAATGCGTGCACAATAACCATCGACAGCTCGCTGTCTTCTGCCAATGACGTCAAAGTAGTTGCCGTAAGTTTTTGGAAAACTGTGTCGCTGGTGTTGGCTTGCTCGCACAATTTTGTCAAGAAGTGTGAAGTTGAAAGAATCGCATGTCAGACAGCCCAATGAAATCTGATATTTCTAACTGACTTTACTCGTGACAATTCCACTTCAGAAACAGTCAAATAGTCGCTTTAAATAAACCCACGCCCTCCTCTCCCCCATCTCAGTAAATTCCAATTTGTGCTACGCAACTTGTCACAAACAAAGTTGGGTCTCCATACATTTAGATTAACGAACAACCTCACATCACACACACACACACAAGATACAACCATCAGCCAGCATAAATGTCCTCGGGGTATTTTAAATTAATAATGCAATTACAAAAAATAACCACCGACTAAAAAAGGAAGAAATATATAATCACTCGTCGCGCAAAGAATACCCGTCGAGATTACTTCTTGCAAAATGTGTCCTAATTAGGACGAACCACCTCCGGCGAACGAAAATACACTAAGACGAAATCATCGCAAGGAGAGTTGGTGTTTTTTTTTTTTTCTCAAAAATAGAATCATAATAATAATTATCACCCCAAGGACACCGAATAACGAATAAATGAATGAAAAATTTTCTAATGAATTTCAATGATTTCGCCCTCGTTATCCTGACTTCCAGCCCCACCCGCACCGTAAAGAAATCAACCGCTTTCGACAGACATTTCTTCACATCGGGCCCCCATAACTGTCGCTGATTTGCATGAATTAAGATTTTTTTCATTGAAGTTGTCTACCGGAAATTTATTCAGCGCGCCTATTCATAAAAATGCTTAGTTTGCTTCCTCTTCCTGTCGCTGTCTGAAATTCATTTTTTCCAAGACCGTAATTAAGACGCAATGGCAATGTTTCCTTAATTCGGACAAGCGACGACGACGACGCCGCGCCAATGCTGGAGTCATGCTAGCGTGTAATCTCGATTTAATTGGCAGCACCACTGACCAGGCCATGGGTGTGATTGTATGGCGCTGGCCTTTTTCTCAGAATATTAAACAAATTCAATAATAAAAGCTAATTAAAAAATTATCGACCATAACTGTCGAGGAATGCTCGTTGTGGCGCACACAAAAGGATACATTCGCAGGAACTCTGACAGCAAACTTGTTACATGGCCTTTGTGCGATGCCCACTCGCTTCGGCGATCCCGCACTGCGAGTTCGTTAGTCAGACGATAATTCGTCCTTTGTATTGGCCATTTATAGTTATAAACGGAGGCCGGCATCTCTCATGGGTGCTGGCCCGACTACATGCGAGTAGTTTATTGAGTTCTCGCACTGATGCGGATATAAATGTTATGGAAAATAATTTATCGCGCTGAAAGGATATCGCGAGCGCCACTGATCGATGCGTTCGCATTAACTTTTGTACTCGCGCTTCAGTCCTTCTGGCGCTCTCAAATGAATTTCCATGGACGGGCACAAAAGGAGTGAAATTTATGCCCGCCAGAGTGGAAAAATGAAAATTGATATTTTTGCAGGCAAGGGAAATAATTCCATTTTTCTATACTTATTTTGTGTTCGTGTTCCGCTGGGAAATGTGTCAGCGCGCGTGCATCGTATAGTAGGACATGCTCGGCGATGATTTTTCTGTTTTCATATAGGAATTTGGTGAACCACAAAATGACTGCGCGCTGCATCATGTTTGAATGGACCTCCGGAAATGAGGTTTCCTGGACCCGGTCACAGGAGACTTGTCTCTCGATTTAATGCAGTTGCAGGGCAGTGTATGCTTTGGCTCGTTGGGTTCATAACTTTGTTAGAAACAGTTTGCAAAGGCCGTTGCTAAAATGTTGCAAGGCAAAAAAAAATATGTTTCTGTATATATAAAAGGTGAACCGGAATGGGTTACATAAACAGTTTTCGAATTCAATTCTGTGGGCTATGCATAAATATTTATTATGGCACGCGGCTCGGTTGTTATGGTAAAGGTTACGTGACTTGTTTATTTATTCAGTTGGTTTTTAGGCCAGAAGATACTCGTGGTGGGTTTTTTTTTCGTTGAACTTGTGTTTAAGTTGGCTTCTACAATAATTTGTATGTACAGGCTCCGTTTCGAATTAATTAAGTGACTACCTACATCTCATTTCGAAGCGCCGTTACTTGATATTTACTTAAACTGATGCATTTTCCAGTCGGGCAGTGAATCACTAGATATCGCCTAACTTGAACGAGACTACTATATCCAAAGTCAGATAGACAACCTAATTGGCTCCATGCCTCGACGATGTACTGCAGTGATCAGAAATAATGGATACCCCACCAAATATTAGTAGAAAAAAAAATAATTGGCGCAACAGGTCCGTATGGACCCAAGCCTAGCTTCTCACAACCATTCGTCTTGTGTGAGTTTTTTTATTTTTGGGACGAATGGAAGGGATCTACAATTTTATGCCGAGTCCAAACGGCCAATTGAGAAGCTCTTTCATGACAGTTATACTCTCGGATGTTTGTCAGACGTTCGCGAGAGGTGGCGCAGCGAAAAAAACCTTAAGTTGGAATTTGGGTTTTTTCTCGGGATTCGAACCTGCGACCCCTCGCTTAGTAGTCCAACACACTAACCACTAAGCCACTGCGCCACTGCAAATATTATTAGAAACTGATTTTTTTATTCGTTTTTATTTATGAATTCTGAAATGTGCTTTAGTTTTGTCCACTTAGTTTTTAATGAAATCTAGTTTAGGTTTTTATATTTTAAATATGTTAAGGATAAGTGAAATAAAATTGTTCATAAGAAATTAAGGAATGATATTTATATTGTTTTGTAAAAAAAATAAAGCAAGAAAGTTATCGAGGTTGTTTTTGAATTTTCTTTACTTTTTTCCAAAGCGACATCTTTTCGTGCTTTAGTTTTGGCCTACACTGTATATGCTTTACTATATTTCTCGATATAGCGCAAGCTTTCGATAAAGTACAGCACAGAGGACTGATCCATAAATTGCGAAAGCATCTGCCAAAGCAGTTAGAGTCCTATAGATTACAGTGCTTCTTTAGAATTAAACGAGTAAATGAATACTCTACATTAAGGGCCGGTTGCTGATTCGACTCATAGCGAATTAAGTGCCACATAAACTCTTATGTGACAGTTTATGCTCTACAAAAAGTAGCCCATAAGTATTTAAGCAGAACTTAAATCGTTAAGAGTCTGCTCATACGACTGCACCAAGAGAAATAGAAGCTGGTATACCGCAAGGTAGTGTTCGAGGCCCTGTATTATATCTCTTATTTACCAGCTACTTGCCGAATAGTGGTGAAACAACTGTGGCGACATTTACAGATGATACTGCTGTCCTTGCTGCTGGAAAAACAATCAACAATATTATCAAAATGAACCATAAAATGTCAAATTAAACTAAATGATCTAAAACCTGTCCATATAAATTATACTAATAGAAATGTTCAGCACTTAGCAGTATTCATAAATGATACGCAAACACAGCCAAATATCTACAGAAAATAACAAAAATTCCAAAAGAAGGTTCTAAGGAATATAGTAAATGCAAATGTGGTACATTATAAACGCTGATCTGCATAGAGATCTAGAAACAGAAATGATTGAAGATGAAGTGAAGAAAAGCAGCTAATAGACATAAACGTAGGCTTCCCAAGCGCGTCAACTCAGAAAAAATACTAGCAATCTGACTAGGAGGTTAAAAAGAGTAGAATCTTCTGAACTAGCTACATAGTTACAAAAATAAAACCAATACAGTATTATATCCTCTATGGACGAATACTTTTTATATATATAAATTCTTAAATATGAAATACAGATTGCTGATTGTGTTCGGGTGATGAACAAAAAGTAAAGGTTACGGGTTGAGATTTCTGTTCTTGGCAACAACTGTGTTTTTGCGAAATCTGCTAAAATGTCCGGTATAATGAAAAACCACTGATCTTCAAAAACGTTATAAAAGGAGTAAAGTTTATTAAATTTTTTTTGTACTTCCTATTGACATTTGACAATAAACATATTAGCTTATGTTTTTAACTTAAGTATTTCAACCGGCGTCTTCCCATACAAATTAAAATGTGCTAATGTGATCCCTCTTTACAAAAAAGGTAGTAAGAGTGACAAAAACAATTACAGGTCAATTTCTATATTGTCATCAGTCCCTAAAGTCTTTGAAAAAGCCATTAAGAATAGAGTTTTGAGATACCTGGCAAAAGTAAATTTTCTAAGTCCTGCTCAGTTCGGTTTTAGGGAAGGCCTTTCTACAGAAGATGCCCTCTTGGAATTCTGCTCCTTTATTTATAAAGCTCTGGATGATAAAAAATGTGGCGCCGGACTTTTTGTAGACATTACCTAAGCTTTTGACATGGTCAACCACAGAGTTCTACTAAACAAACTGCACTATGCAGGCTTTCGTGAATTTATGCACAACTGGTTTGAGTCCTACCTAAGGGATGGAACTCAAAAAGTTGTAATAGGTAACTTTGTTAGCAGACCAAAAACTATGAACTTAGGTGTACCCCAGGGATCAGTCCTTGGTCCATTACTGTTTCTTATTTACATCAACTCATTATTTAGTCAACCGTTTAAAGACAATGTTACAGCTTTTGCATATGATCTGGGCATTGCATACCGATCGGATAGTCCTCTTAACTTAAGCGCGGACATAAACCATGATGTCCACCTCCTGGGATTGTGGTTTTCGGAACACAAACTAGTTGTCAGCAATAAAACTAAATTACTTCACTTCAGTCTTAATGTGCAAGAGTCCCTAAGCTTTGAAATTTTCCTTCATGCGAATGGTCAAATGCGTCAAATTGTGTCTGTACTGAAGAAGCCACAAGGACAATGTTGTTTGAGCAGGTATCTTGTAACACATGCTGTTTTAAAATTGAAACAATTAATCAGTTTAAATATTTAGGCATCACTTTTGAAAAAAATATGAGTTGGTCCAAACATATTTCGATTCTGAAACAGTATTTACGATCTTCAGTACGAAGCTTTTATCGCCTTAGACAATTCTGCGACAAAAATACTTTGAAAACAGTATATTATGGAATATTTCAATCAAAACTAAAATACGGAATAAGTTGCTGGGGTGGCGTTTACCAAACGAAGATTGAACCATTGATTGTTTTGCAAAAATGTGCTATAAGAAAAGTATGTGGAGTAAATCGTTTAGCTCCTTCCATAGTTGTGTTCGGAGCATTGAAAATTCTGCCACTAAATCATTTGTACTATTTCAAAGTTTCAAAAATTTTTTTATGAGAGGCGGCTATTTACGGAGCCCTATTTCAAACAATCGCAATTTACAAAGCATTTCAACTAATGCTGTCATTATTCCTACTTTCCGTACTACTCTATTCAAAAACTTTTACTCCATCGTGTCGTGCAAACTATTTAATCAACTTCCTATAAATATCCGAGGAATAAGATCTTTGTCCCTACTCCTAAAATACGTAAAAATGTGGCTTCTTGATTTTGATCACGAGGAAATTAAAGTTTTGCTGCCCTATGTTGTCTAAACATGTACGTTAAATTGTTCTATTGCTGTTTTATGTACAAATTAATGTTCTTTTAAGTTTACGTTTTCTTTATTTTTTATTGTTAATTTTCTGTAAAAATATGTATAAATTCATAAAATGTTCTTCTTTTAAAAATTAATTAAACAGTTCACCCCACACTTCCAAGCTATTTTTTCTGAAGTGACATTATCACTATCTGTTACTACACAAATACAAATGTCACTACCTATTCTTGTACTTAATATTGTTATGGTAGATTAAGTAAATACAAAGTTTGTTAAGTCAAGAATAATGCAAATAAATAAATAATAATAAATAATAATAATAAAAATTTATAATCTCCCTTATGGGATATTTGTTGTGGGTGGGTGCATTCCACCCCATTGGTGCAGTGTTGCCGTCGTCACCGTCAATATTATCGTCGACGTCAATAGATTGTTTTAACTAGGTACTAGGTGCGATAATTGGATAGCTGTCAAGAAGGTTGTAGCGCAGTTTAACTAGGTACTAGCTGCGATAATTGGATAGCTGTCAAGAAGGTTGTAGCGCAGTGAAAACAAGGAAGACGGGAGAAGGGGTTAGTGGGTAAAAATCACCACACTGTTATTGAGTACGGGCGCGGTTTCCTTCGGTTTTATGCATAATTTTAAACATGAACTAATTAAGGCAAATAGATACAGCTCGATACAACTAAAATGCAGTTCAATTATGTTGTTTTAGTGAGATGTTTAAACACGGAACAGATTTCCAAATGATTTTTTTCATTGGAAATTTATCTCAGTGCGCAAATATTCAAATTCAAAACCACCAAAGCAACGAGTCAGCCGCTTAATGCAATAAATAGAAACGTCTGCAAAGGGTATCTGCAAAGGGTATCTTTGCAAACGTTTGTATTTCTTGCTTTCTTTCAAAATTGCATCTGCTCTACTTATAGCCATTCCAGTGACCGCACTTGCACTCACCCCGCAAGCCCTCTCTCGTTCACCTATCCAAAGTGTTACTAATCCCTGCAAATCTATCGCCTTTCGATAATGTTGTGTAAATCGCTTAACTAATCCCACTAATGGCCATAAAATTGTTTGCTCATCATTGCCAGTTGTGCAACACACCCGCCTGCCGCGACTTGCCTGCACTGCACCCATACTCTCTCCCATTTAAATAATTATTATACGAGCATCGACCATCGGGTGCAGTAAAATTTTATTGGATTTCAAGATTTCCCTTTACCATCATCATCGCCGCACCAAGTGCGGTCCATAAAACAACAGGCGCAGCTCGAGAGAAAGACAAATAATCCGAGGACATTACTCACTACTTAGGAATGATTTGCATAAATTTGCATCGGGTCTGCTTGATTTATTCGATTGGATAAAAACAACTGATTGTCGAGCCGAATCTTACATTCATCGAAGGGGTGATCGTGATTAACTGACATACGACGAGCTGTGCGCAATCGGAAAACACAAAACTCCCGATTCGAGGATCATAATCCATATAAATATATAAGAAACACAATCAGAACGAAAACAGACGCTGCCATAAAATTGCCATAACTTTTTATCGGCGGCCATAAAACCTCAGGCAACATGAAAATCAATTAAAACGAATGGCAGATATTTTTATAACCTGTCCCAGAGGCGACTGAGATGGCCTTCTTGTACCTACACACTTACCCCCGGCAGTCTTGCTGTATGGCTGGGAAAACTCAAACCAAGGGTCGGGGACTACGAACAGAGGAAGATCACTTTCCTGACAAGTATTTGTTTTTTTGGTCAGACGGAACAAACAAAAACTGTGAAGCCATGTTTGCCACTCCTGACACTGTGTGTGTGTGTCTGTGTGTGTTTGGGCGCAAATGCATTAAGTCAACAGCTCGACTGTTCATGGTTGTCCATAATTTTCTTTTAATTTGCATTGCTGCAGTGATGTGAAGATATCAGTCACTCGGGACGGGAGCCATGTCCATGTCCATGTCCGTGTCACCTGCGCCAGAGGAGCGCGCAGTTCTCCTTTCGATTTAATTATAACGCGATGGGATAATCTCTCACGACTATCCGCAGTATACAAGTATACGGAATTTCTGTTTTCGTAGCACAGAAGTAGTAGCTCCACAGAAACAAGCTTGTAATTTCCATCTAGATATCGGTCGTGGTACTTGTCAACACCTCTCTGATGATGATTGCTGGTATGAGATGGCTTGCAATTGTTTATGTGCTATGACATGTTTTTTGTTTGTTGTCAGCTGCGACGCGAGTTAACATGGACGCGATGTAAGTTGAGGGGCGCGGTAGTGCAAGGCTTCGAAGTGCAACAAACTGAAGTGACATTTTTGTTGCTGAGGCATATTTGGATGGTGTTTTTAAAAATCTCCAACAGAGATTGACTTTATAAAAAAATTGGACTCCCTGTGCCTGGAAATCATACCGCAAGATCAATGATCGGTTCAGTGTGGAAAAGCTTTTCATTTAAGTTCTCTATCATTGGCTACCTATGCTGATTTGTTGACCGATCAGCTTTACGCAGAAAGCAAATATAGCTGGTTTTCGGACATTAGAGCTGTTTTGAGCAGAGGTCAATTATTTGAGCTCTCAGCAGGTAGCCTTTTGGAAAAATGTAGCAACTACGAGCAATTATTTGCAAATTCACTCATTCACTTTACTAAAAAGAGAATCTAGTGTTCCAAAGGGCTGCGTTTTTGGTCCTCAACTCTTACCACTTGCAAATATGTACGCCTGGACCTGGGCAATGCGGTGAAGTAACAACCTCCCCTTTATTAATCACAGAATCTGGTGTTCCACAGGGCTGTGTTTTTGGTCCTCAACTATTACCACTTTTAGTAGTCATCTTTTGTGACAGCATTTGAGGCAAAGCAATGGAAAACAGATGGGGAAATATTGTTTAGCATGGATAATGTGGTAAACCTACTGAATACCGAATATGACAGACCATAAGACGAACGCCTTTCATAAAATTAATGGCACTGAAGTTGGTATACCTCGAAGGAGAAACCTTCGTTAAAAGTTCTTATGTAGTTGATAGATGATGACACACAGTGAGCAAGGTTAATGAGCGAAATGGCGACGGATAAGCTATAAATTGTTAGTCGGCCATCGGCGCTCAGATATCTACAGTAGGGTTACATAGACACTATGGACTAATGGCCCGGGCTTTGATTTGGTCACAGTGAACTAGTAGCGTCGATTGACACAGGGCATCCCTTTCAATCTAAAAGCCTTCTAGCCGTTCAGATTGTGGAGAAGAACGGGTGTATATATCCTATGCTTTGAGGTACAAATTACATGACGTGTTCCAGTAAAGCAGTATACAGTCGCATACGCATACTCGTAAGATCCTCTTTTGTTGTTGAACGATATAACAAGTTAGCCATACCATCTGCGCCTTCCCAAAGCTGGAGTAGATTCGTCGCAAACATATAATATGGATAAACTTGCACAGTCTCTATATCAACCTATTGTCTGTCAGTTGTTGGTAGTCTGACAAAACTGTCGGTTTAGCAAAGGTAGGCATGTTGGTATTGAAAAAATCAACATATCGCCCGAGACTGTCACTGCAGTTGCCTGCTCCATGTTTGTGATAATATGTTTTAGACCTACATATGCATTTCCTACCTTGACTTTTAAGCCCTCCTCACCGTGACAAGCACATTTTATTTCGGCTGTAGAGTAAAATCGGAACCTAGCTGTTCGTAGAATGTCTCCTCCTCATCGTCGATAGACGGGAGCTCCAATGGGCGTTGGTGTTGTGGGCCGGAATCCGGCATTTAAAACCCGTCTGTACGACTATTAAGTACAGCAGAAAATTTCCCCTTTATATTTTGGTGGATTCCTGGGTGGTAAAGGATGATGGGGACAGTTACTTGCCCGAATCTAACCATCTACGTCGGTCAACCTCAACATGTCCAACAGATCACTCAGGGAAAAACTGCAAACTAAAATGTAATATGTTCTATTTGATTTTATGTTGAATAAGCTTTAATAAAGAATATTCCTTTTCACGTTAAAACATATTTGATTTAAATACGCAATGTAATTTTAAATTAAGTCAACGTAGATTCAAAGTGAAACGTATTCACTTTTACATTTAAGCATGATTCCAAGTCAAATCAAGGTGCATACGTGGTTAGATCAAAATAAAAATATATGCATTTAGAGTAGGGAAACCCTTTGAATTAATGTTATGCCACTTTGATTTAACAATTTTCGTAGACGATGCTAAATCATTCCGAAAAAATATTTAAATCAAAGTGGTTTTCTTTGATTTTACGTTGTTTTTTCTCTGGGTGTACCTACATCGCATGAAATCATATTGAAGGAATCTGGCGCGTACTGCCTAGACTGATGCAAACCGTCTCGCAGTTCTCGCATATTTGCCTAAGGGACTGTACATAGCCCGATGTTTACTTCGGGAGCGTATGACAAGCTTTTGGTCACGAAGTTTCTACTTGCACAAACGAGGTTTTCAGAAGACCATATTTGCGAGTTCCAAGTCGAACGCAATCCCAATCTGAAATCACAACACCGCACTGGCAAAATCTCGACTACTTAAAAGATCTCATCCACCCAACTCCAGCCCCATCCTTCTAATGAGCAACCACTCCAAATCCCGGCCACAATAAAGTGCCACAAAGTGCTATTTCCAGATAAGACATCTCTTAACAACCAAACGATAAACTTGGTATAAGACGTCGCCACGATAACCTCGAGCTAGTTTCACAGCCATGTCACCTATGAATACAGATTTGCATTAAATACTCCTTAGCTAATCTCCGCACACTCGTATCCTAGACACGCTCTAAGAACGACTTCTTATCACTTATTAACATCGATGGGGATATGAGTCAGGAAATGAGACCCTTTTGGTGGCCCATAAAAAAATCCATCCTCAAGATGTCATAAACCCCGTGCACTGGTAACGGGTCACTTTGAAGAGGTTAAACATCAGATGAGGACGCTGTATTCTCGGAATCATCATCATCATTCGTCGTCTTTTATTGGTTAGCCCATTATTGCTGATGAGAAGAGGCAATATTAAAATCTCAGCTTAGTTGGCGATGATGATGAGTCTTATCCTCGTAATAAGCCATGAAAACGGTTATCATCCGGTGGCACATGACCGTCAATGGGAGACTGTGACTAGTGGGTGGGACGACCGTCATTAAACACGCGCATCTAAGTTATCTCTCCGCTTTGGTTGGCACTTTTAATTGACTCATTTGAAAGTCAATTAAAGGGCGAAATGGAACTGACAAAAAAAAACCTATATACCATTGTGATGCCAGTGGACACGAACCAGGAAGAGTGCCATCATAAAATGTGGACAGACACGGGAGTAATTATTGCACCCATTCAGTCTTATCGGTGGACTCGATATATTTTTTTTGCTTTGCCACCCCCGGTTTGTGTGCGCGCCATCGTTAGGGGTTGCGTTTTAACTGCCACATTTGCCCGCTCGATATACTTTAATTAAAAGAAAAATCCTCGCGACCGGACAGTTTGAAGATAACTCAAGTGGCGGCGGCGGCGGCTTCCAATCGAACGGGGAGTAATTAACAAAATTAAATACTATCTAGCGGGAATAAGTCGTTATGAGGGTGACAGTTCCAAACTAGGGATGACTGGGCCACTCCATTGGCGTTGGTGTGTGTGAACTGCAATTAAATTAAATTAAAATGTTTTTCTTTTAAGGGGACTCCGGACTCGCTTTGTATACGTATCTCTTGAGTATCGTATCGACTCTATACTGTGGACTTTAGATTCGAGTGTCTATTGAAAATAATTAATTTCTTATCAGTTATGGAGCGCGATCTCGTTCTCTGTGTCGTTTGTAGAGACTTTGTTGGCTCCTTTTCCGTTTATGGCGATGTGATGGTGAAAGTGAGGCACTATGACGCAGGTGCTCTTGGGAAGAAGGCACAATTTAATCAAGCAAGTGCTCTCTCTCACGCAGACAGCCTTTGAAGTGGTCTTTGATATGAACTCTTCATTTGTTTCGTGGAATTTTGGCTGGCACGCAAAATTTCATCCAAACAGTTCATCAAGTTAATGGTTTCTTCAAATTTATTTGAGCGCCTCTGCCTGCCGATTAATTTTGGCAAAAATGTTTCAAAAGATTCCAAATAAATTGCCTGTTGATTATTAGTTCGTAGATTAAGCTCGTTTATTTTTTATTTAACTATATTTTTTTGTTGGAGCTAGCTAAAGGTTCTAAGAACAAGACTTGCAATTTGTCACACATTCGATTTTCGAAACGTCAAAAAAAAAATAAGCAACATTGTAATTAAGTGTCAGATTTTTTTCTTTCCAAAATTTTTGATTTTTTTTAAACTATTTTGACGCATCGAAGTGACAAGTGAGTACATAATGAGGTAGGAATTTCTAAGCCTGCAAAAATGTTAATTGGAAAACAAGCCACTTGATTTCTAGGCCTGCATAAATGTCAATTGAAAAACAAGCCACTTGATCAATCTACGGGTCAACCAAAAGAGTGACACATGCAATGAGACTACTGTCAAATTTGCAACTACAGCTGCATTCCAAATTGAACATTCAACTCTTAGACTAAACTAAACTTGGAGCAGCGATTGGTAGTTTGGTTACTTTTTAGACTGAGAAAGCTTTTGTTAATGTCACCGACTTGTAGGTCCCTGCATCTGTGGGATTAGGAGCAACATTTTGTGAAGAGAAGACAAATGTCAATCAGGTTGTGTGTGTTGGTAGCCGTTGACAGCGAAACCAATCACACTTTCGCCTAATGTTTTTCGAGTTATCTCTTTGTTGAACTGTCACAACTTTCAATGCTGTTTTCATCTCCGCATTTAGCAATGGGCACGTTCGAGTATCTAGTTTAGTAAGTCTGACAGCTCTCTCACTAAGTGAATCTCGGTTTTGATTGGTCGAAATCGGTCATGTGAGCAGCTGTTTCATTTGACGTTTATGGAGGGGTAACCAACGAATCTAGTCAAGAAATTCGTGACTGAGTACTAAGTTGACATTTCGCATATGTGGCTGACTTAAGAAAACTGACGTTCCCGACCATTTTATTTTTGCGTTCAGGTTGCATCTCATCCAGACCAATCTAGTCAACTTAAGATAACTTGTTTCTTGAATGCGGCCAATGGCGGAGCTGGGAACGGATCCTAATTATCTGAAGCTGATTGCACTCACTAAAATAGTGTGTCACTCTGACAGCAATTTGTAGATTTTAAAAATTAAACCAATTGTTTCCATTTTCTGTCTATTTTTAATATGCAAACAAAATTCTTTGGTCTATATGCGAATATCTAACATAAAATCAACTTCTCTTGGATCTTCGATGGAAATAGATAGTTCAACTTTTGTAAACTTCGAGATTTTATTAAAATCAGTGAAAATTTTAATCAAAAAAATGCTAAGGCAGTATTGCACTCTTTGTTCTCTTCCCTTTATATCTGATGAAAATAATTTTTCGCAGAACTGCTATATTGGTTTCCAAGGTTGACGAGAAAGATTATTTATTTTCCAAGAAGTTTACCCTACGCAAATCTTGTACATATAGAAGTTTACTTGTAAAACAAGTCGTTAATATAGGGGACTCCATCAAGTGTTTTCACTCTTAATTTCGCTGAATTTCTTAACTTTTAAACATTTTTTTTTTTTCGTTTTCAATCATTGACAGCTGTCAAGTTTAACTCGTACACTTGTTCAATAAATTTGAATGAATGTGTATTAAGACTTCAACTCCAGTTGGTAAAACAAGGTTTGTCGATAGAAGTCCAAGGGAATTGACAGCAGATCTGTTATTAAGGAAAAACAGCCGCAATTGTTTGAAAACCTTTTGCAAACTTTAGTCAGAAGAAGTTGAATAAAATTTCGCCTTAAACGAAGCTAGCTGTGATAGGCTGAAACAACAATAGAAACATCCAACTATGTATTTTGTGCTGCTGGTTTTTTTCGACGTCTTGTTTCCACTAAGTCTGATAAAATTTGCAAGGATTTTCTGAATAACTATTTTAGAATATCAGTAAAAATAATAACAGCTCTCGGGAATGTCCCAAAAAATTGGGTGGACTCTTTAAAAAGTGTTGAAAATTATATAACAAAAAGCTGATTTGTGGCTATTGTAAAAGAAAAATATCAATCACGGCGCTAAGTATTTTAAGCCATAAGCTATACTTGATGGTCGATAACAAGCGCACAGTTTCTTCATTTAACATGCGAAAAGAGTTTTTTACATGCTATTTTTGACTTGAAGCCTCGTGAGAAGCTTTGAAAAACACTCATCGCAATGTTGAGTTCGGTTTACCCTGGTTCGTTTTCAACAATTCGTATTAGGTTCGTTTCATTGAGCATCTCGCATTTCGACAAAGAAAATAGTTCAGACTGACTTATCTATGTCGAATCAGCCTAAATATATGCAAACAATTGAAATAAAGTGCTTTAAACCTTTGTATATACAAAGTTAAACTGATAATTTTGGTGTATGTCTCGAATTTAAGTTTCCCTGGTACGTGTTCCTTAAAAGTGAATGGTCCGAAAGGGGGTTAATAGCAGTCCCATGCGTCGAAAATTTGTGAACATAATCTAAGCATCTTAGAATTTATTGTACGTCTCAAAAGTGTAAAAAATATAATCAAAAATCCTAGACTTTACCCTGCTTTACTGAGAGTAATTTTTGTAAATCAAGTCTTCTGTACGAACCCCCTTTTTTAAAAAAAGAATACAATTTCAGACCAAAGCTTTTAATGGACGCCACTAAATTGAGCGAAAATCGCTTCTGATAAATTGAAATCGAACACGGCTAAAGTTTCAAAACTTTCTGTTTTATTTTTAACGTTCCACAAAGATAGGTAGGTATGTGTAATTGTACATACATGATATTGGAATAATTATAAGGCAAATGACCTCCTTCATGGTTCATATACTGATGCGTAGCTTTTTTCAAAAGTTTTCTTGGGTCTTTCCCTTAAGCATGGCTGCGGGTTTGCTAATTGTTTAAACCTTGTCTTGTACGATCTATGGGGTCTGAGAAAAATGTTTATCATGAATGGACAGCTTTCTGTTGAAATTCACAGGCCATGACAACGTTTACGGGCAGACAGAGCTCTTGGGACGCCGAAGGATGGATGCTCAAAATCTCTCAAGGCTTCCCGGAATCCTCTGCTGCCGAGCTCTGATCGCAGACCCAGCTAAGCACCTGCATAGAGCTAACCGATCTCAAAATGTTTGCCAGCAAGGAATATGATCGCGCTATAGAACTAAGCGCCTTAAACAAAAAGACGGAAGTCACTAAAACTTCCGCTGTATAGATTACCCAAATTCCGCCCACCCCTTTGTACAGCTAAATTATGATAGCAAGTCTTCTTAAAACATCTCTTGCCACTCGTGCGTACCAAATGACTAAGACACAACATCGCACCACTTATAAGAACGACAGATTTGACAAATTCCACAAAAGTCATGTTCGATTTCAGTATACCCAGCCCCAAATCAAAAAAAAAAAATTAAATGCCTGACCATTAACCATCCGCTTCGAGTATCGCAGACATTGTTGTCGCATCGCATTCGTCATAAAATAATCATCCGTCACAGTCATTAGGCACGCAACTACACCAGTCGCTTATTAAATACATTTAATTATCCAGCCGCAGTAGAGTCGACTTTGACTAAATGTCACGTCGCACTGTGTAACGACTTAGTAGCATTCCAGGCGACAAATCCCAGTCCGAAAACATGCACCAAATCAACATTGCATACTCGCATCGCTTTACTCCTTTGCAGCGGCGGCGGGGGGTAATTATGACTACAAAGTCGGCGCATCGTGTACCAACCCCAGCCATGTGTACTCATCATCATGTTTTAATTAGTTTTGGGTTTCGCTTTGATCTTCTCGCATCTAACAGTAATCAAAACATTCTGACACCTCCTCATGAAATATCGAACATTTATCCGTCCGTAGCCGTGGCTGCATTTCAGATTCAGATGGAAATTGAAAAGTCACGTCTGCAATGCTGATGCAGTGAATGGGGCGCACGATAAGCCGCTTGATGTGCTCTCTCCAATAAAACCAAAAAACATGAGTAATTAAATTTTTGTGTGTTAAGATACCGTTAATAATTTTGCAGTCCAACAGTATAGACATACTCGCATATCGCATCCCAATCGAAGGCATTGCTTTCGGAACGTGATTTATAGCCACGATGATTGTGATGTGTCCTTGTAAGAGAGGCTGCGGACCCGAAAAACAAAGCAACAAACTCCCAACTGAGAAAACACTTCCCGACCATTTATCATCTCCGTCGGAGGCGCGCAATCCGGTAGGCATGACATCATACATGAGATGTTCGTGTGTCAGCCAAACACAATGGAACGGTGAACGACTGTTGTGATCCACAAAACAATGGATGGGGAAGAATCACGTGTCCCGGGGTGTGGCCATCAATCATTACTTTGCGATCATCTCTGTTGGGGGATTTCCTCGGCGGGTACTAATTTATTGGTTCTTCTGTGTTATCCGAATCGGACGTTGGGATTGGGCGATAGAGATTTTGTGGAGTTTATAGTTTTTCATTGAATCTTGCCGATGGTGTTGTCTCCCACGCAAGGAGCAGACAAAAGGTCGGAAATTGAAAGTTCTCCCATTGGGATCACAGAACTAAATTCGTTTTCAGCGGAATGATGAATCTCTTGTCAGAGATTTAAGAAGAACATCAACATCAGTCGTATAAATTAGTTCGCGGAGGTTCAACGTTAAACTAAACCGAACTTGATTTATGCAGCTTTGTAGAGCTTAAGCTTGTGCATGGGTGGTAGTGATTACGAGGGGCATGACTTTTTCTTTAAATATACAAATGAGGATGTAGAGTCTTTGAACCTTTAAGCCCACTAGGATTGACGCTGTAATAGCATTTAAAGTTTTTTTTTTCATCGTCTTTTTGAAGTTTTTTTGTGTTTTGAGACATTTTTCAGGGAATTTTTGAGGAGCTGACTGCATATTTGTATTTCCGACTTAACAGAACTCCGAGCAGTGATACTCGCGAAAAATATATTTCAAAGCTAAACAGCTGTGCCTGCGACTTTGCACTCATAGACTACTGGACAATTACACATTGCAAGTGACCTTACATTCTTAAATCCTTCCTATACCCAGAAGGGAACAGAAAGAAAGTCAGCCAATGGGCAAATATATTTAAAAATGTGGAAAACGCAGCTGAGGAGCTGCTTACATTACGGTACCTTAAAGCCGGCACTAGATCAGTGAAAAATATATTTTGATCGCCTTTACCTGTGATGATGTCAGAGACATTTCTTGTGATGCTGATGATTACAGTTTTGAACTTTCTCGATTACATAGTAAGAGAAAGATATTGCATTCGATTCGAGTAGTTGTTGATCAATTCTGACATTGATACAGCCGTGGTACGTGCAATTCTGTCTGTTTGTACGATGCCTACAGCCTAAGCCTTTGGCGGATATTGTTCACATTTCGGATGTGGATGTTGTGGGCCTACAAGTTTGTGGCCTCAATATTAATGGTTCTTTCTAAATATAATTTTCATACCAATTTGATTTGTTCGAAAACAGCTCTAACAAGAGACAGATCATGCTGAGTCATCCAACAAGCAACCCTCTTGACACTGGCCCCTTAGTTTCTTTTCAAATTCGCCATTTTGTTTTCCTATCGGTTAAGTGTATTTTCCGCTTTTGGATACTATTAACTCTGATTTCTTGTGTAAATTTTCCTTAAGTAATGAAGAAAATTTGCTCAAAATGTTTTTATTTTCCCTCAACCAATCTACATTCTTAATTTTTGGTGAATATTTTAAGCAAATGTACACGTATTCATAATGACAAAAAATATTATCCACACGTAACGAAGAATTTCCAATTAAACGAATGAAATTCGCGTTGGGCATTTTTGATATGGGGTAAAATCATTGAACTCGCGACACCAATGTTGCGACACCAGTGTTCGTGAAATTCGAACGAAAGTTGAGAAGGTATATAGAGTCATTGTATATAGAGACATGTTTATATACAATGATAGAGTAGATAGATGTATCAACTAAGAGCCAGCGACATCTAGCAGATAACAGACCTATCATACCTCAAAGAGAACAACAGACGACATTAATGGTGTCACCGGAAACTTACCTTCTCACTATATCGTTTGGATTGTAGTCTATGATATTTAATGTGGGAAATAAGTGTTACCATATTACAAGACCTTTTATGTTATTGTTTTGGGAACCATTTTGTGAAATTAGAGTAGGAGCTACAAACGCAGGTTAAAGAATGTGTTTCCAATTTTACACTGCGCCTATTTTACGAAAAATTTATCTGTCAATCTTTAAAAATAATTCCAGCTTCCACTCCTAGTAAGTTGATTGAAATTGGAAACAAATTCGATAGCTGCTTAATTTTTTTATATTTGAGCTTAATCTTTGATTTATTGTTCCACTTTACATAAAAATATTTTTTTTTTGTGTTGTATTATTTCATTGAAAAAGGCGTCCTTATTTTAAGTTATTCATTTTTCCGTTAAAAGTTGTTGGCAACGCTGCCGCAAGCTCAGAAAACTTAAGAGAACTTTCCTACTACAAGCTCTTTTCTCTGCTAATGTGGGATGGAAATGGGAAAGTTTGTTTTCTATGGTAAAGTAATTTAAGAGAGAATTTTATTTTCAAAATTTGATGGGGCAGTCTGGTTGGTGCGAGGGAAGTGGATGAAGTATCTACCAATTATTTATCAAGTTAGGGATAATAAAATTCATCATAGGTATTTATATTTGGTAAGAAATAAATGAAATTGCTGCGTATTTTAACAATGACTTTAAATGTGTAGGGCTAATTGGTTGGCTTGAAAGTTAGAATAGTTTTTGACCCGACTGATATAAATATTTTAATGAGTTACTCGAAGTAATAATTGTACGCAGACGAAGTCGCGGGTATCAACTAGTATGCATTATTTTTCATGTACAATAGCGCATTAAAGGAAATTGAAGATTATAGTATAATTTTTGTAGTACATATTATATTTATAATAATGAATAAGAAAGCACTTCATTTAACAGAATTTCCTGCACATTCAAAAATTTCCTGACGATGCAAAAAATACACACGTAATTGCTTAAGTTTTCACTTCTCTCGGCACCCCCGGAGTGCCATTGTTTTTTTTTTTACTAGTGTGTTTTTGAAGTTACGTGACATTTGTCAATGCAAATTTCAGTGTAACAATACTAGCGCACCAAATCGTAACCACTCCGAAAAAATATAGCTTGTAGGCAAGTATAACGGGAAACCGACCAAAGGCTCTAACAATTTAAACCAAAACTAATATTTGAGCTTAAGTAGGTGAGGTTAACATGACTGCGTACTCAGTTTTTTTTCTTAATCCAAAATGGATATTTGGAGTATAAAAATGATATTTTTAATATCATTGGGTCATTCATTTTTTATTTGAATCACCTAATACGCTTATTGTAGAAAATCCCATTTTCGATTTGGATAAAACTTTAAAAACCAAGTTGTGCTTATATACACTCCAAACAATTTCTAATACAGCTAATACACTTCTGGAGTTCCTCAAGGTAGTCATCTTGGGCCGCTCCTTTTTATAATATTTATTGATGATATTGTTCAACAGCTGCAATTTTGCCACTGTTTAATGTATGCTGACGACCTCAAAATATTCTTAAAAATTAATTGCTTAAATGACTGCTTAAAGGTCCAGACGGACCTAAACAATTTATCAAGATGGTGCGTCAATAACTGCTTAAAGTTAAACGTTCGAAAATGCTTTGCTATCTCGTTCATAAGATCTCAAACGAAATATTCGCATACCTATTGTATTGATCTCATGCCATTAATAAAAGTTGACAAAATTAAAGATCTTGGTGTATTCCTTGATACGAAACTAACCTTTGTTACTCATATCGAGTATATAGTCGCTAAGGCTAATTCTCTTGTTGGGTTCATCAAAAGAAACGCGAAAGATTTCTCTGATCCTCACACATTTATATCGATCTTCAATACCCTAGTACGATCAATACTTGAATACGCCGATGTTGTTTGGAATCCAAACTATTTATCACATTCGGACCGTATTGAAAGAGTGCAAAGGCGATTTACCAAATATGTCTTCTTTAAAATGCGTTGGGATTTTCAGCCCTCTTATAAAGCTAGATGTCAACTATTAGGTTTAATGACACTTAAAGCAAGAAGGAATGCACATGACATAATGTTTGCGAGAGACGTACTGTGTTCACATATCGACAGTTGTACACTTTTGTCCATGTTTCCAATTAATGCTAGGGGAAGGGTTTTGAGGGATAGTCACTTCTTTTACCAACTGGGGCATAGAACAAACTATTGTCGGAATGAGCCAATTACTAGATGCCTTAATTCGTTCAATGTGGTAAGCAGACATATGGATTTTCATATTTCGAGAGAACGCTTCAAGAGCATTTTATTTAGATTGCTTTCAAACTAATGCCAAAAGTATTTTTATCTTAGTTTAAACTTAATGTATTATATATAAATTTAAATTCGTAGTCTGTAAGCTAAGCTTGTTGATGAAATAAATAAATAAATAAATAAATAAATAAATAAATTGTAAAGCAATATAATTTTACAAACTAAACATTGCAATATTTGATACAGTTTTGTCTGCATATTTTTACAAAAACCGCTCTACTGATTTTAATCAAAACTAAAAATAATATAAGAACTTGAAATAACATCCCGAACTTGGTTTTTCTCAAACAGTTAAAATTAATCAGATTTTTTAATTATTGTAATTATTTCTCAACAATGATCCCGATCTGTGTTCACACATTTGCTATATATTTTTGTAATAATCTTAGTTGCAATAAAAATGCGACCACAACTACGAAAAGATTCTTTTGTTCTTGTACTAAAAAATCTTGTAAAGTGTTAGAACCTATAAATAGTACAAGAAGTTCTTAACTCTCTAGCAAAAAATTACCTCTTACTGGCAGTTGACTGAATTATAAAAACTTGTTATTTGAAGACATATCAAATAAACATGAAGTGAATTTTATTTAACACTATTCGTATCGCTTTTCAGATATACCTACATAATAAAATAAGAAAACAAAAAAACAACCAACATTTTGATGGACGAGAAAGTTTTGTGCGACCCAGTCGTGCACTTTATGTTTAGTTAACATCGGTTCTTATCTTCAGTATCGCGAAAAATTACTTACTCAGCAACGATTTTTACCCGCCTTGCGACACAAACGCAGAGCTTTTCTATGAGCGTTCACTAAATAGCTAATCCTCTTAAACAGCGCACCCATTGCCAAGACCGTGTCTTGAGTGCGGCTCTGAGTTGAAAAACTTATTTCTTTATATGAGGGTTCGGATCACGGCTAAATTCCACAAATTCCCGGACCGCTAATGATTCAAGTTGTGACCTATAGCTGCCCTCCACTGTGTTTTTTTTAGAATTTACCACAAGTTATGGAGCAACAGACGCTTTGCCAACCTAGCTTCTGAGCTTAAGCCAATCGATGCTTAATTTCTTTACATCACTCAAAATATGGGAGAAACCAACTCTAAGCACCTCGGTTATGAAGGCATTTGTGCGAATTACAGGCCAATCCTCATAATTGACGTCCCACCTTTGGTTCCCATGAATGCTTCATCGCAAAAGAAACAGCACCTCTGGACATTTATTTTTCTTGTAGACCACCTTCGCCCAAGACCATTATTTCCTGTTGAGAGAGACAAAACCACTCCACACTTAAACTATCCCCCCTAAGACCGCTCCCACACCTTCCGAATTCACATCGAAATCTATTAAAGAGCACTTTCCGCCTTATTAGCACCACATTAGGGATCCGGAAAGTTTAAAACGTCCATTAAAACTATCCCGTTGGTTCTGACGACTACACGACTATGACCCACTGCTTGATCCTTTGGAAAAGTCTCGCCTAATTGTCCAAACAACGTTCAAAAACACAAGTTACAACGCAACGTTACACCAACCGGGAACCAGCGAATCCACCTTCGGGCAACACATAACAGGGTTCTCCAAAAATTATTATTCACACATGCAAGCAATTAGTTCTCATTTCATTTATGCACTCATACCCCAGCAGCCCCGGGGGTCATTCAGAGTCCGGTGACCACAAACCAAGCCATAGACCACCACTCGACTATACCTTGCATGTAATGCCGCTTGAGCTTGACCCTTTCGACCATTTGCACATATTAAAACTATATTTGCAACATTACGCTTGCTTACCCCTAATTGAACACCCACGTATCTGCAGCACCGAACACCGAACACCCTTAAAAATTGCTACCGGTCGATGTGGTGTGTTTGGATGCCATTCTCAAGCGTATACGACTCCGAAACCGAATGTGCCCCATCGACATGGGTCGACTGTTGAAGAAAAACCCAGCACAGATCTCATTAAGCCCGAGGAGAGAATGCAGACAGAGCAAGAGCTCGTCCGACGACCACTTCCTTATACAGGCAAAGTGAAGAGTGCAGCCATTATAACTTCACATGTGCATATCGAAGTACTACCGGGTTGCCCGCAGTGTTATCAGTTGATCAAGGCTGCTGTGGAGATAGAGAGGATAACAACGAACGGACGAAAAAAAAAAAACCCCCCAACCATCTGTGTCCTGTGAAGCAATGCGGTTAAGCCCCGCAGCTGTTGATGATGCTCCCACTCACATGAGAGCCACATTTTTCGACAGTAGTTACATTTAAATTGTTTGTCTGGGTCCCTCGACCACATCCTGTACGAGAAGGAGCCGGGCCATGGACCAGTCCTGCAATAATGGCGAATAATCAAACAGAACAGATATAATTTTGTCCACACATCAGTTGGCCACCATCGAGATTTGGCGAGAGGGTGGCAGTACGGGCCACAGATGCACATTCAGATACTCAAACTCCCTCCACCGGCCATTTGCATAGCAGACAAGTTTCAGCTCCGGCTGAACACAAAAGCGAAACCGACGACGAGAGAGAGCGCCAAAACGGAAGGATTCGAATCGTTCGCCCGTTGACTTCCATAACTTTTTTTGGGGAGATTGCCATCGCATACCCCACCATCAGCAATGGCTCGGGCGCATACTATCAATAGTTGTTCGTTCGAGTTGTTGGTGATGAGGGCTTTTTGTAGTGCATTTGCCGACATCGCTTGCTGTTCGAGGCTTAGGCTCCGAGTGTGTGTGCGCAAATGCGCAACAAGACAAAGTTTTCGCATTAGAAAAACACATGCAGCGTTGAAAGCACACAGACAATTGTGTTTTTGAGGGTGCTGTAGACACAGTCGACCTTCTTTACAGTTCAATAGGATGTTCATTTTTGCTCGCTGGATTTTTGCACATCCTCCAGTGGAGGATATAGTGTGGCAGCGATTTAACTGCCAACAGCTTTAAAAGTGGACAATTTTTCGAATCGGGTTGGGCCGGATGCAGCGATAAGAAGATTCGAATAAAAAATGACATCGGTCGGGCTTAAATGGCATTCGCCTTGAAATGGATTGCGCCCACAAAGATGAGATTGGGCTGAAAAGGAAAAGGAAGGGAGATATGAGTTTGAAGGCTGAGCTTAAGAGTCTTTGATTTTTATTTTACAGATTTCTTTTGTTGTGGGGATTCGGTGATTCAGAAACGATGTAGAAACTGTCTAAAACTTTCTTTGGAATCAACGACCTTGGTGGAACTTTATCCGACTTTATAAAGCAGCGAAGCGAATTGGTTTTGTTATAGCAAACTTCGAAAATGGCTGTCAAATGCGTTATTAAAATTGATAATGGTATGGTGAGTATCCATCATTTTGGACTTACTAGTTCAGGCTCTTCCGTAACATTTAAGCTATTGTGGGCCTTAAGTGAACAATAACAGATGGACATGGCTTCACACAGTTTGACAGCAATGTGTGTATGCAAGGTATGCGGAAGACTAATGTCCATATATTTGGAGTAAGTTGAAGGCGCCATTCTTCTTCCTTCGACAATCTCTGAAAAATGAGCTGTTTAGCTCATGCTATCCACAAAATAATCTCCCACTTACAGCTCTCCATTTCCTAGCCCTAATTTCAGATACCTACTGCTTTCACTTTTATATTTTGATCGTGCAAACTGAAGTCTGGTCTTTCATTGTGGAATATAGTTGGGACATTTTTATGCTTTTACAGTCTCTCCTATCCACCAGCTGTGCGTCACACCTTTTTGTAGAATGTCCTAAAGCTTCTGCCAATATTTGCTTGCTATAGTTCACGCTCTTCCTTTGAACTTGTTCGTCTAGATAAGCAGAATTTTTGAAGAATAGAAGGGACCTACAAGTTTAAACCGAGTCCGAACGGATGAGATAAAAAACCCTTCCAGGACAGGTGCACTCTCGGATGATTGTCAGACATTCGCAAGTGCTGGCGCCGCTGAAAAAATAAACTTTAAATGGAATTTGTGTTTTTCCGGGATCGAACCTGAGGCGTTTTTTTACCGAACTCTGAGGCGTTTTTACAAACCCTGTCTGTCTCTTGTGGTTGAGGAAGTGTGCTAGACTACCCAAAAGCTATTTCCCAGCACCTGAACCTTCTTACATCAAACCCGACACTTTGTTTGGATTAATTTTACGGTCGAGCAAAAACAACCACATGTCCCAGTGCCCCGTCATCGCTTGGACTGCTATCCAGAGTAAATCTCCTTAAGGAGTCCTAAAAGCCAACATTAAATGCGATGACATCCGCTACAATGTCCACCATTACGGTCCATTACCGCAAACAAAACCCATTTTAATGTACCTCCACGTCTATCTGTCTCTCCCATTGCGATATCATAGAGTGCACTTAGTTTTGACATTTAGCGATTATCGCTGTCCACCTTCATGTCAACGGCGATCAAGGTTTCCATCCCGCACCGGCCACCATCATCGCCATCAAGAAGGTATAATGAAATCCTTTCGCCTCATATCGGTAACCTTCGCCGACTTCTCAGGATAAATCAATTTTTGCGACTGATAACCCACTGTGACATCACTCAGCTGTAAATAATCGAATCGCACCTAGCGCACGGACGTCGCCGACGAACATTAATCTCTGGCGTACGTCGAACGGTGTTGCAGCGAAGATGAACTCTGCTTGAATGCTTTTAAAATGTTTCCCTTGGAATCTGACAATGACACCGCCCAATAAAATGGCAATTATGATATCAGAGAGCTGTAGCTCTGACCGGTACCCACTTGCCTGTGTTTGTGTAGCATACGGGAGACAAGACAACTCTGACCCTAATGGACTCGGAGGTTTTTCTGCTTGTGCCTCCTCCTGGTCATCCAGTGTCCGCATCGTCCATGGTCATTGTTCCGTGATAAATGACCAAATGATGTGAGCGAGTCCAATGGAATGGAGCTCCTTCTGTCGTTGTCGGTGGTGTAAGATTGTTGTGCACATCTCTTGGACTTGGCCGAAAAGTCATTTGGTTGGGTCGCCTCTCGAATCTCGATATTGTCCTTCATCATCCAGGGTGGAGTGGCTCTCTTTCTGTCGGTCGCCTATAGTCAAGATGTATACCACCACCATCGAGTGCAGCAAGTCATTCGTCTTTCATTGCTGCTGACATTATCCTTTTATGGGCTATTAACACAGTGTGGACTATATGTCGCCGCCCAGGCAATAAATTTGTCCATTTGCTGAGCTGTTTTACGCTTGTTTTGCTGAAAGTTTTTCGCCTTTGAGTGCTGGGGCTGTCCTTATCGATGGCTCATAGGGCACATGGTTGCCGGCAAGATCGTCCATGACTGTGGTACCTGCTGGATGTTCCTTTGTACATAAAGAGTGATTTTTTAGCTGGTTTGGTTTTGGCAACACCGGTTTTGACAGCTGACGTGTGTTTAGTACCTTGTGTCACTGTCAAACAGCTTCAGTTTGGTTTGCAATTTAACCATGGATCGTCTTACAAATGAACAACGCTTGCAAATTATTGAATTTTACTATCAAAATTCGTGCTCGGTTCGAAATGTTCATCGCGCGCTGCTTCCATTTTATGATCGGCATTCTCGACCTTCTGAGCAGTCTATTCGGAAGATTGTGACCAAATTTCGCACAAAATTTACTTTGTTGGACATTAAACCACCAACACGTTAACGTACTGTGCGTAGTGAAGAAAATATTGCGGCCGTATCAGCTAGTGTGACAGAAGACCGCGAAATGTCGATTCGGCGCCGTTCCCAGCAGTTAGGCCTTTGTTACAGCACTACGTGGAAAATTTTGCGGAAGGATTTGGGCGTAAAGCCTTTTAAGATACAGCTGGTGCAAGAACTAAAGCCAGCCGACCTACCACAACGCCGAATTTTTGGTGAGTGGGCTCTTGGAAAGCTGGCCGAGGATCCGCTTTTTTATCGAAAAATTGTGTTCAGCGATGAGGCTCATTTTTGGTTGAATGGGTACGTAAATAAGCAAAATTGCCGCATTTGGAGTGAAGATCAGCCAGAAGCATTGCAACAGCTACCAATGCATCCCGAAAAACCACTGTTTGGTGCGGTTTATGGGCCGGCGGCATTATTGGGCCATATTTCTTAAAAGATGATGCGAATCGCAGCGTTACTGTCAATGGTGAACGCTACCGAGCGATGATAACAAACTTTTTTTTGCCCGAAATGGAAGTTCTTGACTTGCATGATATGTGGTTTCAACAAGACGGTGCCACATGCCACACAGCACGCGAAACAATGGCGCAATTGCGAGGCGAGTTTGGTGAACAGTTAATTTCACGTTTCGGGCCGGTCAATTGGCCGCCTAGATCGTGCGATTTGACACCATTAGATTATTTTTTGTGGGGGTATGCCAAGGCTAATGTGTATAGGGACAAGCCCGCTTCGATTGACGCACTGGAAGCCAACATCCATGCATTCATTCGTGAGATACCGGCCGATATGTGTGAAAGAGTATGCCAAAATTGGACTCAGCGGATGGGCTACCTGAGACGCAGCCGCGGTCAACATTTGCATGAAATTATCTTTAAACATTAAATTGCAAGGTTCAAACTATCGATTCAAATAAATATTTCATTCATTTTTTCGAATTTTATGTGTTTTTTTTTTTTAAAAAGTTCTAAACCTCTTAAAAAATCACCCTTATGTTCGATACAATATGTGACGTTGTGCGGTATTGCTGACGGCGTTGTCGGGATAAATTGATTAGTGTCTGCTGGGTACTGACCAACCTGGTCGGTTGGATTGGTGCAGATGGATAGGAGATGGATTTGGAAAGCTTATTGGGGAAGTAGTCTGTCCAAGATTGGTAGAACTAGTGAAGCCACTGAAAGTAGATTTCTTTGACAAGTGCAATAGGGATTGGCGGGTTAGGTTTCTGGTTGAAGGTGCACTTGGGTGGTTTTGGTCAGAGTTGATTTTAGGATGCCCATTGGGCATTATGTCGGTGGGTTTATTTTTTGGAATGACTTCGAATACATTTTCGAGCAAACAACTTCGGTTCTGTAATCAAAAAAATCGATGCATACTTTAGGGGTAAGGCAATGTTCGGGAACATATTTTGAAGTTTTCCTGGTCATTTCTTTGTGGGACTTCTGTGCCTTTTATGAACTTTTATTGGGTTTTCCGGGGTTTTTTGTTTTTAAATTTAGTTTTGCGGACATTTTTTTTTAAGCGTTTTTCAAAACATTTTTTTTAGGACGCTTTTTAAAATGTATGCGATCCGATATCCGATTTTCGTTTCATTTTTTTAAAGTTTGGTTTGAAAGTCTCCATTGTCGGTTTTATTTTCTGATTTTTCAGCAGCTTGGTTAAATCTTTTTGGGGTTTTTTGGGCGGTTTTCTGTGGGCTTTATTTTTACCAATAATTTTTGCAATGATTTGATCTTTTGGGTCAATTATTGGTATGCTATTCGATAGTCTGTCTTACTAATTTACCGCGATTTTTGGGCAGTTTTGCCGGGCATTTGCTGGGCATTTTTCGGTCTTATGAAACATTTCTTTAAAGCGTTCTCAATTATTTTTGTGTAGGGTTTTTCTGAGTGTGCAATTTTCGGGATAGGCATTTGTGTCGATTTTTGCAGCGTTTTCCTTGGGGTTATTGTTTTTTGTGCTATTTTCAGGTGGTTACTCTTACCGTCAAGTGGCCATTTATTGAGCGGCAATTCTTGAGCGATTAGTTTTGAAAATGTCGTTGTCGAGAGCTGGTGGTCGCCGCAGTCTTTGATAAGGAAGTCGTTTCAGCATTTGCAGAATTATTTTAAGTTAAAAACAAGATTTGGTGTTCCCTTCAATGAACCGAAAAAGATCAGGTTATGGCGAATTCCACCACCATTTGTGTAACAATCTGCGACAACATGAAGACCGATTCAGGCAATATCTACGTATGTTAATACAATCATTTGATTTGTTCGTACCAAAATTACTAAACGAAAGAAAGCAATTTGTGCAGAACAAAGACTAGTTTTAACATTAAGGTAAATTAAAAAGAAAAACACGTACATTTTTGATTATTTATTGCTCCGTTTTCGTTTCATTTCCATTTTCTGACACTCCGAGAGTTTGAATGTTAATTGTTCTTGTTTTCTAGTGATATTTAGATTTTTTTTGCTATGCCTTTTGAGGCTTATTTTCGAAGTATTTTTCTCGGGCGCTTTTGGTTTTGATTCTATTCCTACATTTGGTTTGTTTTGGGACTATTTTGCTGGGGAAAAAAGTAAGGAGCCTATAGGTATTTTTGATGTGTAGCTTCGTGGCGGCTTTTTAAAAATGTCGGTGAAACATTTTAAATTGGTAGGTACTATTACATTAACTTTTAAGAACCTTAATAAAACTAAAGTTCCTACAGCTAAAAGGATATCTAGGTATTATTAAAGTTGCAGTGAAATAACACCAACGGGTCTTAAATCAATAAATAACATCCACGGGCTTTGTTTCTTCCTTTACTGCACCATTAGTCAACGTCCCCCTCTTAGGAAGGAGGGCTTGAAAAACATTTAAATCTCACCTAAAATTTTGTTTTTGACGGCCTAAGAAAAGAAAATATTAAAGAAATACTCCCAATTGAAGGACTAGGAATGGATCTAACCATTAAAAAAAATTGCCAATGCAAGTGGCGAAAAAGCGAAGTTATACTCAAACTAGAATGTTGTCCAAACTCCGTTCAATCCTAAAAAAGCCGCTCTAAGACCTTGGTAATTTGCACAAATTATGTTCGGCCACTGTTCTACGCAAATTCGTATTTGTGGTGCTGGTGCTGGGCATATTAAAGTCGACTTAAGTTCAGGCAAAGACGACGATCTTCTCAAACTCTGCTACACACAACAAAAGAAAACCTTCCGAGTAAACCAAGAGCGGTTACCCAACTCCGGAACACCAAAGCCAATTCTCGTTCAAATTTAAACGTTTACTTCAACTAAAGTACAAAGTCTTATAGCGCAAAGTTGTTTTTAAAATATTCCCAGCTTTAAATACGCAAGTTCGACATTTCATGCTAAATCTCCTACATTCCCAGTCTCTCTTAGGAGTAAGAAAATAAAATTACAACTCCCTCTGTCTATTGCTGATAAAGTCCCAGGGGTGAATAGCAGCAGTGGTTTTGTGGCGGAATACCGTCTCCCTACACCAGAGGAGAGGATCCTGCCTGATATTCCTGGTGTGCTTGATTTTAGCCAGCGGCCGAAACTCCAAAGAGCAGAACAAAAAAATGACAGGTATTCCTTTGTACTCGTACGAAATATGATTGTTCATTACCATAAAGAGAGGGGGGGGGGGGGTGGTGGGAAAGACGGTGTGCTGTAGGTATACATGCCTAGATCTACCTTCCACCAGCCGGGGCCATGCGAAAACGAATATTCGTTTCGATGATTCGCCGGGTGCGAGGGCGGAATGCTGAATGCTTTTCCAAAATAACTGACGCAAAAAAGAGACCGAAACAGAACGGAAGATGACGAACAATCCAAATTCCTTTAGGGTGACTTTATTATCTGTTCCTAGTCATTTCGTTTTTCCTCCTTTTGCCCCCAATACTACGAGTATCTTCTATTTCGCCGACTTTATTCTGGGGAACAAATTCCTTCGAAAAAAATATTTTCTTCTCTTTCGTTTACCTTATAAATTATTCATACCACGATGAGGTATACCGTATATACCACCATTGCGCGCTACCATCATCATCACGTTTTTGTCTGTTTTTTTCTTCTTCTTTTTTTTGTTTTTTTGTCTACATCCAAACTGAATGGGATGTTGATAAGTTTGGTATAGAAGGCGAGCTTAAAGAAGAACTCGAGGATTAAGTGAGACATCCTTTTGGCCTTTGAACGGCTTTAAACGCCCTGCAATCACTCATTCAATTAATCCCTGAAAAGCCAGTGTCTATACTTTTGATTGCATTTCGCGCTGGATGGCTGTGGAAAAAGGTGCGGCCTTGTTGATGGAAGTTTCACAAAGTTAAATTAGGGGTAGGTAATTTTATAATTTCAGACTGTCGTGCAAATTGCTTCGGAGGATATACCGCGCGACCCACTTGATGATACTTTTCTCATTAATTCATCACTGTCAGCGAAGGTGAAAAGCCAAATACAGTCGTGGGTGTTAACCGCAAAAAAAACCTTTTGACACATGAAATCTAAACTGAGTTGGATCAGCGTGTCTTTTGGAATTTTGTTTGGGATCATTTACAACAGCTTTCAGACTTTAAATAGGTTCCACTTAATGACTACTGGAGCTGGATCTGTTTGCGTGTAAAACTTGAAACCAAGCTGCACTACAAGCTTAAAATGCACACTATAACACTAATGATAAGGCTAGGAAGGGCTAAGAAGCAAATCAATAAAGCTTGCTTCCATTTCTGACCGTCTCAGATATGATTCAATAGGAATTGAATCATATCTGATGGTAGGAGGAATTCTACCAGTGGGTAACGAACTCAAAGCTTCAGAAGGCATTGGAAAACGAGGACATGACTTCCAACTGCATAAAATATCCTATGGTCTATTAAGACTTAGGTATAAATACACTCTTGGCATGGGGTTGGGTGAACTAGAAACTACCTGCATTTAGTGGACCGCTTTTCGTCACCATCCCCAAGAAGCACGCTAAGTCTTAAGGACGGCCGTCTGGAATTCTCGCTCGCCGATGCCCTTCTTCTTTAGCTTGTGTTTCTTAGGAAAGAAGCCAAGTGAGTTATAACATAGGCTTATGGAAGTACAAGACCAGAGGAAGTCCTCCATCTTCGCCTTAAACAGAAAGGTACGAGACATTGTCAGCAAGATACACGGTTCTTAAAGATCTAGTACTGGGGACAAACAATCTGTGCTTACCGAAGTAAGAGTCTGGCGTTTAACTCCCATAGAGCACGAATAGTGCCTCCAGAAACATCCGAGAGCATAACTTCTGAATTCAAAAAAAAAAAACCCGCCAAAGACGGTCTGATGGTTTAATGGGGTACATGCGAATGTTTCAAACTTGATTGGGGCAGGAATATCGGACTCGCAGAAAACTTAAGTTTTTTTTTTTAAATCAACCAACTTTCAGTTAAAAAGTAATACTACTAATACAGGCCCTACGAGTTATAGTGGATGAAAAATAACCGACCCAACTTGTTTAAGGAAACTGGGTTAAAAATAACCCAGAAATTTATCAATTTCGCTTACAAATTTTCGCGGTCGTAAATATCAAACAAAGTCTGTTGAATTTAAGCAACTTACTTTGTTTGGGTGATCTTTATCTAGAAACTTTGTTGATAACAACTGATCACAAAGTGCATCTCGGTAGTTTTTAACACAGAATACTCGTTCTTTCCAACAGAGACTTACATTTTAACCGAGCAAAAATCGCACTCGGTTCAGAGCTAGTTTTTTAGCGTGAAACATAGCTTTACTATTCACCTCTTCGATGTTCAAGGAATCAATTACAGGCCTTCAGCGGTCCGAAACGTTGGCCTGGAAAATATTTAGAAAAATTAAGAAACGCACGAAGCGCACTTTTTCGGTTAACTCTCAAGTCGCTGACACTTTAGAAAAATCACACATGGAAGCTCCTGCTTTCAATAAATTTAAGAACACAAAGCTTGTCCTCATTCAAGGTCAACTCATTGGGTCCCCATGACGAGTACGGCTTTCTCTGCTTCAACGATGCAGTGTCCTAAGCTATCCTCACTTTTTCGCGGAAAAACCCTTCCGCATAGGTGTTCGTGCGTCCAATTACCCCTACAACTTGACCGAAACGTATTTATGAGTTTCCTCTCTCACCCTGTACCTCTGACTATCCGCCTTGCATTCGGCAAAACCTCCTCAGCCGTGGTAAACATCCCAATTAATGCATACCAGCACTTGCGATTAATTACGAATTCCCCCTCCTACGTAGGATACTGCCAGCTCCATATTCAGTAGACAACATTATGCCAGAGCAACACCTACATTTGACAGCAGACATTTATGAATTTCAAAAATATTAATTAAATAATAAATTCAAGCCGCCTCAGTTATATAGCACAAGAATAACATCTCTATACGACGAGCGAACAAAGTCCCCCGCTGCGGTGCAGGCGGCCACGGGACACAATTGCAGCACGCACCGCAAACAAACACACAAATGGGTGGTTATTGGTTGCGCGCATCTATTTCAGTCGGATCACGCGCTGCGATCCTAATTCGTGGCGAATTAAAGAGATCGCAATAAATTCATCATTAAAATTCCATCAACCGGAGCAGTGTTGGCACAATGACTCGCCTGCCCGTAAGCCCGCCCAAAAATAGATCCCCCACTTATACCCGCACCGCATTTATAAGTCGCAGCGCGTCACAATAAGCGACTGTGGCGGCCGGCGGCGGCAGAGTTTCTTTCTTGAATTTGAACGCGAATTGCTAGCGTTAGAGACGCATGCTGGCCGAAAATAGAATTTCATTCATGTAATGAACGATTGTGGCAGGTTGTTGGCTTCTGGATTAAAATGTCGCCATGTCGCAGGAGATGATCATTTGTTATGGCGGATCAAAAATGATTGCGCTCTCGTAGCGTGTGTCAAGTTGTGCCGTGTGCGGGGTTTAACATGATATTTCGCTTATGGAACACAGTAGACAGTCGTATGTAATTAATTATCTCAGTCGTAGATTGCGACTTTTCAGAACTTTTGATGGGGATAATAAAATTGGATACATTAAAACGTGTAAGTGGGCAGCGTGTTATGAAGTGAGCCAGTAAAATTATTTACGGCGAGGAGGCAACATAAAGTGCGCGTTTAAAGTTGTCTACGGAAATGTTTTTCGAGACTGGAACGTATCAGTTCATATTTAGAGCGCAAACTACAAGAGTAATCAACTTTAAATTAGGTAAATTGGCACGTTATGTTCAAACAAGAGGCTCCAACGCCCAACCTACTAAATTGTGGAGCAGACAAATGGGAGCAAAAGAAGTAAAGAAGCTTTAGAATGTGTCGCGACTACTTAGAACGGGTTTGTTCGCTTACTGGGCTTCGCAGCGTTTGGAAGAGGGCTCCAATTTTGGCCGAAAAATCATCTATAAGTGCATTTTTCTATGAATGGTTATAGTAACAAACAAAATTTTTCATATATGGGACGATGACAATCCACACAAGGTTCACCAGGTGGCAATGCATCCGAAAAGAAGTTATTGTTTTGTACAGATTTTGTGGCCGGCAGCATCATTGGTCCATGAGGCATTCACCATCAATGGCGAGCGCTATAACGCGATCATAATCCATTTTTTTGGACAAAATTGAGCAATTTTGAGGTAAATGACAGCCAAGATAACCAATGCTATCGGTCAAATTTAGCCGGACCTATGCGATAGATAGTCACTAAATTGAACATTTGAACGACACATAATGGCATACATGGACTCTTCAAATAAAACAAGAAATTTGTTCATACATCATAAATCACATACACAGCTTGTTTAGTTCCATTTCAACATCGACCCGTCCTTATTGGAAACTAAAGGCTTTTCCAATGAGAGGTGTTATTGTGAATGACCCGCTATTTCGGTAGCTGTCACTTTTGAAGCTTTTATTCTTTGACATTTGACAAGTAGAAACTACGCCATTACTAAAAATGGAACGATACACGCTTCAACAATGCATTGAAATTAATAAAATTCACTAGAAAAATGGTGAAAATCTGGCGGTCACAGTTTGCAAAACTAAAGCATTTTTTGGTCGTCGTGAAGCACCTTGTCGGACCGCAATACAGAAATTGGTGGAAAAATTCCAGCTGTTGGGACAAGTTACTGATGTGACGAATAAAACCCGTGCACGCCGCTCAAGAACAACTGAGAATATTGCTGCTGTAACCCAAAGTGTTGAAGAAAACCCAGATTTGTCCATTCCTCGTCGTTCTTTGGAATTGGGCATTCCACAAACGTCATTACACCGTATTTTGCATAAAGACTTGGGTCTTAAGGCTTGTAAAGTTCAGTTAACACAAGAACTCAAGCCGGCCGATCATCAACAACGTCGTGTCTTTGCTGATTGGGTCCTTAAAATGCATGAAAATGATCCGGAATTCCATCGAAAAATCATCTTGACTGATGAGGCCCATTTCCACCTCGGTGGCTACGTCAACAAGCAAAATTGTCGCATCTGGGGCTCGGAAAACCCAAGATAAGAAAGATAAGGTCTACGCCAACAGCCCAGCGTCGATTCAAGACCTCAAAGATAAAATTCGTGAGGCTATCGATGATATAGGGCAGCCACTTTGCGATTTGGTTATGGAAAATTGCATGAAAAGGATATGGTCCTGTATGCGTGCTCGTGGTGGCCATTTGGTTGATGTTGTTTTTCATTATTAACGGCATAGCTTTTTCTTTAGTATGAAATAAACATCCGATCATTTATCTCAAAAAATGGCATTTTTCCTTGAATACCAAAATAACACCACTTATAGCCTTTACTTTAATTTTATTCACAAAGCAAATTACCCAAACTGGGTCCGAAAACAGTTGAAAGATTCTAGAAGCTACCTACCTACTCTTCAGGGTTAATAAGGAAAACGGAGGTCAGCAGTTTTGCTCCAACCGGTGAAAGTAATTGAGTAAACTCATTAATGGGAACAAAATACGCCAAGGTAATCAGTTCATTGTGACGAATAGGTCCCCATGTGCAAACGTTTGACAGACAATATAAGAGTCTCTAAAGAAATTAATTAAAAATCATATTTAGACTAGGTTAAGTTCGGGCATTATGGCGCGCCTTACGTCAATCTAAAATAACATTACTCCGAACGACACTTTATCAGTATTTTTTTTTAAATTAAATTACAGAAAAAAATAGCATAAAAAATTAAACAAGTAGTAAAGAGTTTTTAAAAAAAAAAACAATTTTGCCCTTACTGCGGGCAATATGGCGGCGGTCGGCGCAGTGGCTTAGTGATTAGTGTGTTGGACTACTAAGCGAGGGGTCCCAGGTTCGAATCCCGAGAAAAACCCAAATTCCAACTTAAGGTTTTTTTCACTGCGCCACCTCTCGCGAACGTCTGACAAATATCCGAGAGTATAACTGTCATGAAAGAGCTTCTCAATTGGCCGTTTGGACTCGGCATAAAATTGTAGATCCCTTCCATTCGTCCCAAAAATAAAAACTCACACAAGACGAATGGTTGTGAGAAGCTAGGCTTGGGTCCATACGGACATGTTGCGCCAATTATTTATTTATTTATTTATGGCGGCGAGCTTTGATTTAAATGATCACATCCATCGCAGGTGTTTTTAAATGCAGTACAGGAGTCGTGGGACCGCCGTCCACAAATGACACACGCCACACTGCATCCAAACGTCCCTTTTGGTTGTAGTTATTGTAGGGATATTTGGCATTTCTGAAATAATTATAAATAGCTTACAGTTGAAATATTATTTTTACAATGGATAATTATATTATATACATAACATAACATAACTATGCAATCCAGTACGCAAAAAACGGGAAGAGGTGAAGAGACATAGGTATGAAACTGTAATTTACATGAAAACTAACACAAAAACCACTTATTCACAACACATTAAAAAAAGCTAAGTTCGCTTTTCGTTTCAAATATTGAATATTTCCCGTTACACAACAAAACTGGAACAAACTGTATTTTGCATTCCACTCTTCACACCGAACGCCTGCGTTGTATACCGAGAAAAATGAATCCAAACACAGAGCAGAATTATAAAAAAAACTCTTCGTGTCGACTAACCATGTTTACTGAGCACATGTTCGGCAGAGACTCAAGTTTTTGCATTGCTTTTATTTGAATTACAGTTTTAGATGTATGATATTTGCGAAGAGCGCCATAATGCCCGCTGCGCCATAATGACCACTGCACCATAATGCCCAAACTTACCCCAAAGCTTAATATACTGCTCGCTCTAAATTTTAACGTCTCAAGTCTCCACTTCGTTTCTCCACACCAATGATAAATCATCGCTAAATTATCAATAGTGATATAGATGGGACAAAAACCATATTATGTTCAGACTTAAAATAGCTACATTGCAATATTTGACTATCTCCAAGACAATGAATTGAAGAAAAGTTGAAGACGATAATATTATTACTGCAGCAGCTTAAATAATTTCTGTAGTAGAAGACGATGTTCCTTCGTTCCTTCGTGTCGGGTAAAACCCTATTTGCAATAGAATTTTTCTGCAATCTAAATATTTCTGATAGTTCCTCCACTAGCCCCGCAATTTGTTTTTTGTTTTTTTCATCGCATGAAACGGAGTTTTTGGTTTTGTGTTTTCTTTTATTTATCACGCAAATGTCTTCTTCGGATAAAAAATCCAAAGTAAACACAACACAAACTTTTTGCTCCGATTTGTATGTCAAAATTTATTTTCGATTTAATGTACCTACCGGCAGTGATGCCAGACTATAAGAGCTTTTTTTTTTTAATTTTTGAGCTCCAAAATATGTACAAGACTTTTTCCTCAAATTCTTAAAATTTCAAGATTTTTGATATCAATAACTTTTTTAACCTAACAAATTGAAAGAACCTTTTCTATTGAAGACAATCATTTTTTATCAAATCCATTATTATGTATAATGTCAGTCAAACAGATCCCATGCACAATTTCCGTTTTACTAACGTTTCCGTCAACCCTAATGAATGAATTTTAACGTATTTGATAAAATAACGTTTAGGAGTAAAAACAGCGGATGGAAACTTCGCACATTTTCAATATTTTATCTCTTCCACATTCCTCTGCAAATGTTGAAATAATATTTTCTGGTGAAATTCAAATAAAACAAAATTCGAAATCGTTTGAGTAGTGAAACAATTGTTGTAATTTGAGTCGTTACAAAGGATTTGTTGCGCTTTAATGAACCGAAATGATATGAAATTATATGATCCTGATATAGGCAATGAATTTCTAAGTCCATTTGATTCTAATATGTTCCAACATTTCAAAAAACAATAACTTTAATTTATGACCTATTTTTCTGTTGTAGATATTTAGGTGATTTATGTATTAGTAGTAAAGTACTTCAAACTTGTATTTTATATTTTGCTCTTTTAATATTTTGAACAAAATCTCGAAAAAAAAAGATTTTTATTTCTGAATAAGAAGATTTTTAGATTTTTTATCTGGGAACACTGCCAAAACAATTTTGCCCTTACTGCGGGCAATATGGCGGCGGTCGGCGCAGTGGCTTAGTGGTTAGTGTGTTGGACTACTAAGCGAGGGGTCCCAGGTTCGAATCCCGAGAAAAACCCAAATTCCAACTTAAGGTTTTTTTCACTGCGCCATCTCTCGCGAACGTCTGACAAACATCCGAGAGTATAACTGTCATGAAAGAGCTTCTCAATTGGCCGTTTGGACTCGGCATAAAATTATAGATCCCTTCCATTCGTCCCAAAAATAAAAACTCACACAAGACGAATGGTTGTGAGAAGCTAGGCTTGGGTCCATACGGACCTGTTGCGCCAATTATTTATTTATTTATTTATGGCGGCGAGCTTTGATTTAAATGCTCACATCCATCGCAGGTGTTCTTAAATGAAGTACAGGAGTCGTGGGACCGCCGTCCACAAATGACACACGCCACACTGCATCCAAACGTCCCTTTTGGTTGTAGTTATTGTAGGGATATTTGGCATTTCTGAAATAATTATAAATAGCTTACAGTTGAAATATTATTTTTACAATGGATAATTATATTATATACATAACATAACATAACTATGCAATCCAGTACGCAAAAAACGGGAAGAGGTGAAAAGACGTAGGTATGAAACTATGTCTCTTCACCTCTTCCCGTTTACATGAAAACTTACACAAAAACCACTTATTCACAACACATTAAAAAAAGCTAAGTTCGCTTTTCGTTTCAAATATTGAATATTTCCCGTTACACAACAAAACTGGAACAAACTGTATTTTGCATTCCACTCTTCACACCGAACGCCTGCGTTGTATACCGAGAAAAATGAATCCAAACACAGAGCAGAATTATAAAAAAAACTCTTCGTGTCGACTAACCATGTTTACTGAGCACATGTTCGGCAGAAACTCAAGTTTTTGCATTGCTTTTATTTGAATTAGGTACAGTTTTGGAAGTATGATATTTGCGAAGAGCGCCATAATGCCCACTTCACCATAAGGCCCACTGCACCATAATGCCCAAACTTACCCCAAAGCTTAATATCCTGCTCGCGCTAAATTTTAACGTCTCAAGTCTCCACTTCGTTTCTCCACACCAATGATAAATCATCGCTAAATTATCAATAGCGATATAGATGGGACAAAAACCATATTATGTTCAGACTTAAAATAGCTACATTGCAATATTTGACTATCTCCAAAACAATGAATTGAAGAAAAGTTGAAGACGATAATATTATTACTGCAGCAGCTTAAATAATTTCTGTAGTAGAAGACGATGTACCTTCGTTCCTTCGTGTCGGTTAAAACCCGATTTGCAATAGAATTTTTCTGCAATCTAAATATTTCTGATAGTTCCTCCACAAGCCCCGCAATTTGTTTTTTGTTTTTTTTCATCGCATGAAACGGAGTTTTTGGTTTTGTGTTTTCTTTTATTTATCACGCAAATGTCTTCTTCGGATAAAAAATCAAAAGTAAACACAACACAAACTTTTTGCTCCGATTTGTATGTCATAATTTATTTTCGATTTAATGTACCTACCGGCAGTGATGCCAGACTGTAAGAGCTTTTTTTTTTTAATTTTTGAGCTCCAAAATATGTACAAGACTTTTTCCTCAAATTCTTAAAATTTCAAGATTTTTGATATCAATAACTTTTTTAACCTAACAAATTGAAAGAACCTTTTCTATTGAAGACAATCATTTTTTATCAAATCCATTATTATGTATAATGTCAGTCAAACAGATCCCATGCACAATTTCCGTTTTACTAACGTTTCCGTCAACCCTAATGAATGAATTTTAACGTATTTGATAAAATAACGTTTAGGAGTAAAAACAGCGGATGGAAACTTCGCACATTTTCAATATTTTATCTCTTCCACATTCCTCTGCAAATGTTGAAATAATATTTTCTGGTGAAAATTCAAATAAAACAAAATTCGAAATCGTTTGAGTAGTGAAACAATTGTTGTAATTTGAGTCGTTACAAAGGATTTGTTGCGCTTTAATGAACCGAAATGATATGAAATTATATGATCCTGATATAGGCAATGAATTTCTAAGTCCATTTGATTCTAATATGTTCCAACATTTCAAAAAACAATAACTTTAATTTATGACCTATTTTTCTGTTGTAGATATTTAGGTTATTTATGTATTAGTAGTAAAGTACTTCAAAATTGTATTTTATATTTTGCTCTTTTAATATTTTGAACAAAATCTCGAAAAAAAAGATTTTTATTTCTGAATAACAAGATTTTTAGATTTTTTGTCTGGGAACACTGCCTACCGGACATTTATATCGCGAGCTCAATGAGTGGATACTTTTTGTTGGCCCATCTATATAAAGTTAAGAACTTAAGCTTAGTATCCTGCTCGAGCTAAATTTTAGCGTCCCTAGTCTCCACTTCGATTCTCCACACCAAAGATAAATGATGGCTTAATAATTATTTTGTATTTTGGTTTTGCATTTGGTTCTCTGCGGTTTCCTCCGAAAAAAAAAAACATAATAATCACAACACAAACTTTTCCCGACTTTTTCTTCTGTCAACATTTATCTTCGATTTAATGTACCGGACATAAATGAGTGGAAACTTGTCATCGGCCCATCCATATATAGCTAAGAATTTAGCGAGTATAAATTATTGTATAAGAGATTAAATTTAGCGCAAGCAGGATACTAAGCTTTAGCGTGCCAACAGAATACCTATGGCTTTACTAAATTGCCTCGCTAAATATTATATTTGTAGAAATTATTGTATAAGAGATTAAATTTAGCGCAAGCAGGATACTAAGTTTAAGTGTAAAAACAGGACATATACTAATTTTTTACACAAAACTGTTATAGGTACAACATTTCAGACCAGTCAATCTGTCACCAATTCTGGTTAAAACTCTAGCAAGATTTAAGATGGTTCCTATCAGTGGTAAATGCAGTAGCTGCTTTTTTAACGAATCAAAAACAGAATGTCTCCATGAAGGGAGCACCGATAGAAACAGACCTTCATGTTGTATTACGAAAAACAGAAAGAAGTCTACATTTGCTCTGCTGACCTTTTTTTATATAGAGGTAGCTTTAAACAGCATAGAGAGGAGATCTTCAAAAAGTTTCATAGTTAGCATTAATATAAAGTAGGCAATTCCATTACAGACCTGGTCTATAGAGTGAGCCTAACATCGTAATGTATTATATCCGGAAAGGGATGAACAGCAATGAGATGTATTAACTATATGAAATGAACTTTTTGAACATATTAACTATATGATATGAACTTGCAGTGCTCGTACACTATACACGACTTAAGATCATCCAAAAGTTCTGGTTAGGACATATTTTCAGCAGCTTCTGATCTGAAGCTTTATAAGAATCACAGAAAAATTAGTATCTTCGAATCAGAAATTCGGGATGTAGCTACTTACGACGACAGAGCTTATGTGGATGGGATCGATATCTAGGAAAAATTTTGTCTTCCACTTAAATAGCCAGACATTCATGGTACACAATAAATCACAAATATCAAACGGATAGTCAGGAGCTATCGCACAATGCTCGAGGCATTATCCAAGCAGAAACAAGTGACACAGATGGCTACTTAGTTTCTGCGAAAATTAAGAGCTTTTAGAAGGAAAATAGTTCGGAACCCGCATATCCTGTTCAACCTATCCTTCTTGTTCTGGATCGCAATTGAACTTATAAAATTGCCTCGATCTTGATGGTAGCTGATGCTCGGTGGAATTGAACCAATTTTAAAGCCAGAATCGTTATAATTGAAATAAAGTGCATGACTTACGGCCATATTATTCACTCCAGATGTAACTCAGGTTTAAGTTAATTTTGACTGAAAAACATGCATTGATCCCGCTGGATTAAAAATGGATTTAAAGCACTTTAAACCGTTTTAAACCCACGGTATGTCAAATTTCACAAATAATCACTTTTTTTGTTGTTTGTCACTTTGATTTGTTTTGTAGTGTGCATTAGCCGAATTATACCTCCAAAATGCCCGGAAATATTTTCGAAAATCAAACACATTGTAATCGTCGATGCAACCCCGCTTGTGCATTCGATATTTTCGACGTCGACGTTGATTTACCATCAGCTCTCCGATAAATTCGTCTTCTGATGACGAAGACATCAACATATCATTTATTTCACGAATGAAATCCATTTTTTTGTAGCTTCTTAAACATAGTACTTAAACTACAGTACGCCCTTGGTAAAAGCAACCAATGGAAATTCAAGCAGTTGCGTTAATTGAGGTTGTTGCTTTAAACGAGTCACAAAAAAAAAAGTGCCCTGAATTAGAATTTAGGGTTAAAACCATAGTATATACAAAATTCATTCATTTTAATTCATTTAAAAAAAATATTTATACATTATGTAGTACAGTTAATACAGCTTTTGGTTAAATTGCTTTCAAATCCTCCTTTTCTTCTTATTCTTGTAGGATGCAAAAAATATGCACCTAAGATCTGTGTGTGTTTAAAATTCTGAGAGAAGTAGCTGTAAAATAACTGCCCAGTTACAGTAAAACCAATCACAAAAAAGAAACGAAACAAAAATTAAATGAAATAAGAGCATGGTTGGAAAGTTGCGTTTACCGAGTCACAGTTTTTTTAAAAGTTGCAATTACTAAGTCTCTAATGGTAAAATTTAAGGTGTTGCTTTAAGCGAGGTATTGCGTTTATCGAGGGTTGCTTTTACCGAGGGTGTACTGTATTTTTATTTGGACTAAACGGATTTGGTTTATATCCAATCGGATTAAACGCTGTCAAGTTTAAAAAAACTGGGTTTATGTTCGGGTTTAACGACTGGATATTATGGACTTGGCTTTAGTTTTTGGGTTAAACTCACTTAAACCCGGTTGTAACCTTTAAAGCGGATTTAAGGGAGTGAATAATATGGCCGTAGGTCGTTCAAAACTATCTCGGTTATTGCAGGCTTGACTGAAAATTAATCGTCTTAATTGGCAAATGCCGCCATGATACAAGCTCTTTTTTAAATTACCTATAGAAATCTTAAAGTGAAGTGTATATTTTTAAGACGTTTGATTTTTTAATTAGCTACCCTGATTTTTTTTTGTGCTTAGCATGTTTTCTTATTTCGGACTTATAGACTTCGCCAGAACAACTCTTGAAAATGTATTTTAAAAATCTTTATTCAGTTCGTCAAACTTTCCGTTTCGCTACGGCCAAATCACGCTCGACATATTTTCCGTCCATCTGAGTCGGTTATTTGAATCTTCTACGTTCGGTGAATATTGAGCTTGATTTTAATTTTCAACCCGAAACATATTTAAAAATTTCAATTCGATTAACACGTTGTTGCGTTATTGTGAACTCACTCCCATCCATATATATCCCACCTACAGACCGGCAACACATTTTATTTCGTATTTTGTGTGGAAAATCGTCGGAACAGAGACTAGATTTGCAAACAATTTAAAATGGTAATTTTTGGCACATAAATATTTGACTTTCCTAATTCACTATTACAGTGAACACCATGATACACGAAGTGAATTAACATAAGTAAGGAGGTAGGAGGTACCAAGGAGTTGAATAAAGTTGCATAGTAGTCCTCGGGCTTCAGAAATATCCCCGATACTGCGCCAAACAAATCCGCGCATTTATTTGGTCGGCTCATTATCCCATCAACAACAACGACGACAACATTTTGTCAAACTAAAAATACACCCGAAAGCCTTTCCTTCATAAATCAATAATTTGTGCCATGGATCCATCCATTGGCCTCATTTCGAATAGCTTCTAATTAACGCGGACACATCTTCTAATCTATTTTCATCATTGGCAGTGTTCGACGACATTCTTTAATATTTAGGAAACCATTCGTTTGGAAGCGTTTTATTATGCTACAAGTGATCTCCAATAAATAAAGCAAAAATCCCCAATTAATAAAAATGAAATTTATTCGTCCGCTAGGAGGCCCTAAAGCTTTCTCTCCAATAACAAGCTACATCTGCGCCTAAAAATAGCCGCAAACGTAGAGATATTAATGGGAACGACAAATTTACGACACATAAACCCCAGAAGGTGGATGGGACTTTAATGGATTCGTCAATTTCAAAGCGAAACGACCGCCACCGAATAGAGTTGCGCGTTGCCCAACCCGAAGAGGAGTAGCAAAATGACAGCTCTCATTAGCCAAGGTGACAGCTGGCGAGTGGGTGTGAAATTAAAAGGGGCACAAGTCGCACGTTTTAATTGCTACATTTTTACGAATTGACGATGGAACGACATTTGGGCAGTCCATTCGGAATAGTCGATGATTTATTGACTTTTAATTGAAAGGCGAGGCGAGGTGGAATTTATGCGAATTTGTCTGCACAGTTTTGCATTCATCCACTCTTAGAAAATCATAATCGCGACTGTACGACAACGACATCCGATTGAAATGCGAGAAATCTCCGAGAAATAGGAAAAACAGTGTCAACGATAAGAATAACTTCGCGACACAAGCCGGATAGGAGAAGTTTGTTGTAGCCCGGTGAAGTTGAACATTCACCCATCCCAGACAGAAAAGTTCAGCTTGATGCTACAAAAGAAAACAACTCATCTGTGTGTAGAGGATTATTTTATTATGAGCCGGGGAATCAATCCGATGAGGTTTCGCTATTGTCCCAGAGGCCAGCCATGCCGCACAAGAGGATGGCGGGGCGATGGTGTGGAGTACTTTTCTGGTCCAACGCAGCGGATAATAATCGACGACGAGGTTGAGAGAATATACGACTACATTCCAAGGGATTGCCAGGCTCCAGGCGAGGGCGACTGGAATATTAATTCCGCCATAGTCTCCCGCAAGACCTTAGCCAATGTTATCTTCGGTGTTTATTCAGTTTCTTTCAAAGTAAACCTCTGCAAGCATCGGAAGTTTAATTTTTGTTTTATAATTTATGGAGTGCGGCGTGCACGTTATTTGTTTCGCATTAAACGAATTTCAATGTCGTTTTGTTACGTCAGATGTGATTGGGTGGTTTTGTGAAAGGTATAGACTTGGATTGGCAAAGTTTTCTGTAAGCTGTTGATGGAAAGTGACAATTGGCAGGTAAAAGATGGGCCACCTGCTGAAACTACTGCTCAATAATTAGCTCCGTTCAATAGCAATTGTTTGGGAAGTTGCTTTACAATAAGAAGATCCATCCCATTAATGATGGAATATAAGTCAAGCAATTGTCTGCTTCGGATGGCTTCACTGTACCCCATCCTAATCAAATTCAAAAATTGATGTGTCAAACAATCTTCCTCCGTTTTCCTTAGAGTCACTCATTTTTCAAAAAAATTCAAAGTTGAAGTGACCGAAAGAAAAAGATCGCGAATACAAGCTACCGAAGGGAGATTCCTTCCTTGTTTTGATGGTGTGATTCGCAGAGATCTTCTCATGGAACAGCAGAATACGTGCGAGGCACTCAATTTCGAGCAGCTACCTTTAAGGATGAAATATCACCTTCATCGCACGCGGATTTCAAGACGTCTTCTGAAACTCGTGTCTTCTATGCAGACCCAGGTTTAGATAGTTACAATTTTGATGGTGAGTCAGTGAAAGAATATCGAGAGTTGTGGAGGATTTACATAGCCATCCTACATCAGCGATTTTCCAATGGATAAGTGGGCTAAAATAATGCTACACAAAAAATTGTTGGTCCTTCGAGCCGGATTTATTAATGATTTCGCGAGTAATTTCGTTTGGTTAAGTTTTACCGGAGATCTTTAAAGAGTTTTGTTGAAGTCTGATGGCGTTGCATTTCGTCACTTCTGTTACTCACTCCAAGTTGGTTGAGGTCCCCATTCTCTGCGATCCACATAAGGCGAAATCTTCCTCCACTGCGTAGTCTCCCTGGGTTGCAGTGGAAGGCCCTTTTAGCTTTAGCGTTATGTCCATTCGCTCTTCTTGTCTCAGCCACTTTAGACGCCCGATTTTCAACTGACTGATTAGGTCCATGTGGCCACACAGATCGTAAAGTTCGCTGCTAAATCAACATCTCCAAGTTCCGTCAATGCAAAGGGGACTAGAAATCACTCAAAAGAAATTGTGATCAAAGTGACGAGGGATATATGTGTGCCATACAGCGAAACTGGGATAGTAATAGTCTTCTATACTGTGGTTTTAATGCGACTTGACAAAGCCATACTACTTAGTTACCGTCTGAAGCTAAATAGGCAGCGATTGCTTTATTTAGCTTCCTTTAATATCTCATGTGATATGCCATTTCCACAAGATTCAATACGCGATATTAACAATAATTTTTAGTGTCCAGGCTAAATTTTTAAAACTCACAATAGTGAAATTTTCCGCGCAAAATTAAATATTGTGACCTACAGAATATATAAGGTGAAGGTTAAAAAAGATTATTATTAAGGCCCAATGTAGTTAAAGTCTAACTACCTCAAATTTATAGCTGTTATCTATTTTGAGGTTTCGTTAAATTCGTAGTAGTTGTGACACACATGAAAATAATTTTGAGGACCTTTGGAAAATGATGTCCTTGCGTTGTAGACTTCCTCAACTTTTTCAAGAATTTAGTTGAAGAAGTCACATGACAGAGTTCCTTAATCCATCAGTCAACCATTATTTTAAATAACCTGACAAGTTTGACAGGGATTCCTCTATAAAAGTATGGGACCCTAAAAATCGGTGGTAGCGATTGGACTTCTTGGGCTCAAGCTAGAATCTGTCGCATTGTAAATTTTTGAGCTGATGTGAACTACTCGGCCCTAAGACTCGTTCACTGACAAACTGTTCAAGACGTTCACGGCAAAAGAGTATCTTGGTAAACAATGTTATTGTTAAGGTGACTGATGATTCTATGTTGATGCAATTTAGATGGTCTCCCTCTAAGTGCGGTTATGAGCGATGTTGATGCTCCATTCATAAGGCAGACTTTCTTTTGGTCAATTATTCGAATTGAGTTCATGTTTGCCCTTCACTAAGTCACTACCCGTACTTCCTTACATATCGTTCGCCTGGCAGGCCGTCTGGTCCAACAGGCTTGGTGGAGGTTTGTATATTGCTGTCAGTGCTTCATTTTGGTAGGGTAAATGAAAGTTTCTTGGTTCGCTTTCGCCATTTAATAGCCCGCAGGAGTAGCTTTTCCATACCCTTAACACCAACTGTGACAGCGTTTACTTGCTCATCTCAATGTACCTAGGTCTCTGTTCTGGTCTTGTGGTCTAAACACGATCTTTCTACCTTCGCATTGATTTTAGAGCAGCACTATTCCACCCAAAAGCTTTTGTAATCATTCCCGCTTCTGCTCTTTCCGAGATACGAATTATCATTTTTAATACCCATGTCCAGGCCAAATTCTTCTTACTCGTAATGGTGAATTTTTCCATACAAAATTGCATATTGTGACCTACAAAAATGTTTGTCTGAAAGTTAAAAATGATTAGTAAAGTTCTATCTCAGTCGCAAAAGCTGTCAGTTACTTCGACTCACTCGATGCAACTACCACTCCAATTTCTGCTTGTTTGTCTTTGGCGTACCTACCTTTTTTTCTGTCTTCCATCAGACGATCAGTAAGGATCTAATTTCGACACCGTTTTGATGAGATTTAAAACGTCTTAACAACGGCCATTTACACTCATGTTGTAGTACCTCGGCCTAATATCTCGCGCACCACCAAAGGAGTATGACGCATGAAATCGACATCAAAAGCCTGAAACTCTACCTTATGGTCAATGGAGATAGAAACCGCTCCAACTCAACCGTGACGACTTAATCCACCTTTGGCATCCACTATTACGCATGGATCTTAATTTTCCTCCGTTTGAACTGCGCTGTTTGAGTTTCGGATAACGTGTGTCGTCATAACAGCGCAGGGGGGATTGGGGTGGATAATCAAGAAAAATGGATGCAATCATCTTTCGCATCGATTGCAGGGGGTGTGGATCGCTTTATGCACTCAATTTAGCCTCAACTGACTTTTTTTTCCCCCCTCGAATCCTTCCACCCTCCGACAACAAATACGACGGATGAAAACCTTTCCAACGCCGTAATTGCGTTTTCACCCCTCATGCATGCACCGGAAGTGATGGCAAAAAACAACTACAGCTTCAGAATTGATCCCCTGTTTCGGTGATTTGGGACATTCCAGTGATACGGTGTCGTCTGAAAAGCAACCCCCATCAATCGGATTTCATCCCCTTCCCTATGCAAAGTCAATCGCTCTCACCGTGACGCGCAGATCAGAAATCCTACGATTTAATCGAATGTCAGGAATGCGACTATGGTTTGGATGGGTTGCCTGGTCCTTTGGTAAACAATAAAAGAATTTTAATTACAATTCAATTAAAGTTATCGGCCATTTTCACACCCGTTAAACTGGCGCGATGGTCACCCAGCCTGGCTGACTGTCATAATTGTCACGAGCGGTTTTCATATTTAATGAATGGAATTTCCGATTGTAGCCCCGTCACGGTAAACAGTTTGTCAATTTGTCAACTCTCCCAGTGAAAGGAGCATCGACTGTGCGGGCGATTGGAGGTTGTATATGACTAGGTAACGATAACGGAGTACCGCCTGTGTGGCTCTGGGCTTATTGTGTTGGCGGTCGTCCTTCTCCTGGTTGTATGTTGAGACTATTTTGATTGAATTCGGATACGAAGGCCAACACGGAATTTCGTCATTAATTATAAAGGTGCACCATAAACAAACAAGCTTGGAGGACTGTGTATAGGTGTGTACAGTGCGAGTGTCAAAATTTTGCCATTTAGTCAGAGGCGGAAGTCATGTTTAACGACTAACTAGTTGGTTGTCATGCTGCTGCTGATGGTGTATTCTATTTCAGAGTGAGTAAAGGCTTTACTAGAGATTCAGGCTAACGTTGGATACTTGCTGGCGATGGGCCTTTACAGACTCTGAAGCCCTATGACACTCATTTCATTTTCAACATGAATCAACGACAAGCAGCTCTCTTTGGAAGGCAGTATTTGTCGTAATGCCGTGGCTGGAGGAGCGTATGATGCCGAAAGCGACGTGGAGTTCTAGGTCTTGTCTGTGCTTATATTTCCCTCTGTTTCTTCTCGGAACGGTACTATACGTGTTCTGATATCTAAAACGCATGTAAGTCGTGTAGGCCAACAATTTTCGTCGCCTTTCTACCCGCCGCAAGAATTCGTTAACACCTTTATCCATAGAGACGAACCTAGGTACTGTGACGAGACAAGTCTAATACAAATCGCGGGTACGAAAAGTGTCAAAGTACTCCCACTTGGTCTATACAAGCTACCTAGCCTGCAAGAGCTTTATGTCCGTCGATGTACTCCAAAAAAAAATGGCAGTTAACGGTAAGCAGCTTATATGATTTTGTTGAAACTATCCAAGAGTTCGACAGGGACTACACAAGGCTTAGGTGCACAGAGATTATACTATTCCCACGACCCATTTTTTTCCCCTTTCTGTTGCAACAAAACTCATCCCCATTTTAATAGAAATAACGAAAACGGTGCTCATTTAGCGGCAGCGGGACAACAAAATGCTCTCATTTATCTCCGCTCCCTTTAGTGGCAAAAAGAACCCTGTTATCAGTTAAATTGCTATTTAAATTTGTCCACTCTCTCTCCCCTCGCTCACGCACAATGCACTCTACCCGCACCGAGGTCTATGCTGTAGCTCAAAATCAGTCTGAATCAGCCCAAATCAGCCGCCCGCTGTGCCAAACAATACACTGTCCAAATGGCAACTCAACCCCCTCATAAATTGAGCGCAGACGAAAAAAAAAAAAAAATAACACGAAATGGGAAACGCCGGTCGGCAGTTTTATCTCGGCACAGCCTCCCCGCACGACGTATACGCTGGCGATATGGCTCCCCAAGTCACCATCCATTTCCATGTGAGTAATTTATTTCCCTCATTTTTTGACGAGCAAATTGTTGTTATTGCAGAATTTTCAAAATGGCCACCCCCACTCTGCCACACATACATATGCTTACGGTACTGCCCTCAGATCGGCATTATTATTGCGTGGGGCGGCGATGCAGCGATGGGGTGATTTATTGCAACTCTGCAACTTGTGTCTTTTGCTTATGTTGCCCAGCCACTGCCACTGTCAAGCTGTTGCCATCCCAATAAATACACGGCGACTGTATATCAAGTTGACACCTAAAACTAATTCAGCCCCATCTGCAGGAGGTTTTTGTCGCATAGGCCGACATATTGTCATCTAAATGGGTTCGGTTGGGGGGTAATCGCCGCGAAGGGATGCAAATGTAAGCCAAAAAATAATCGAAGCTGGCAGTAAACCATCCGAAATGGTTTTTAAACTGCCAGATGCCTTCGCATTTATGAAGTCGACAATGATGCACAAGCCAAGCTAAACAGATTTATGAGCTATCGGTTTTTTTTCGCCCCTCTTGTCTTTTTGAGGGGTGCAAATGTTATCACTTTATTACATGCGAACGTCATGAATTGATTCGAAAGGAGTCAATAAACTTTATAGACTCGTTTGCAGCGGAATATTGACAGTGAACAGCGATGTTTATGGATGCGTCACGCATTTGTTAATGAGACATTTCGAAAGGCCTAGCTGAGACAATTTACAGGGAGGACGATGCCTGGATGGCCAAAATACGTTCTTCTATTGTTCCGTTTTGATGTCGCTTCATTACCATCACAATACAAGCCGAGAAACATTACGCGCGCCTGTAAACGGAAGCCATCAAGTTATTTCCTGACAAAGTTTCTACGAAAATTGCTTTCGCTTCATTGGAATCGTAATTGGACGTTTCCTTTTGGTCCTTGTGCTTGACATCTATTAAGCCTAGACGTAGATAAATGTTTCGAATGGCATATTCTTCAGCAGAAGAGCAATAATAAGCATTTTGTTGAGTGGCATTTCAGGAGGACGTTACTTTGTCTCCATTGCGTTGGGAATATGTTCGGGAATGTATTGGGCTTACATTTGAGGGAAATATCGGTTATGGTCTTCAATTTGGGGTATTTAACCGAACCGAAGGGATGTTGGCGACTTTAGGAATGTGATGGAACAAAGATTCAATGTACTCAGTGTCCAGTGTTGAAGGTAGTGCGAACTGTACAATTTCGTGAGAGTTTCGATGGTGAAACTTCATCGTGTGGTGGCAAGCCTTGCATAGATCGAACTCTTCTTGCTAGTCGAGTAACATATGGCCTAACTTCCATTTTCCCACGGTAAAGTCATTATCGACCTTCAAAGAAGAGCGATCATTCGTTTGAAAAGAATGCCAAAATCAGTCATAGGACAGAGCTCAATTTTAATATTGTCATCTGCGCTTTTGAAGTCGTGAAAATCATACTCGACTTCTAAGGCCTTTTCCAGGATCTTCCCTGTTTAGGAATTTCGTATCACTCTTTGCGCTTCGCTGGGGAGACCTACGCCCAAACTAAATAATTGTCACAGTTAAAGGCTCTCCTTTTCAAAGTGCACTCTAAAGCATCGGGCCCAACACTCTTGTTCATATTTAACTTGCGCACTTAAGGCCTTTGTTCGATTTGTGCAGTTCAATTAGTTCACTCTGCTTGAGAATGGGTCCTCAGTTTGTTTGGAAAAGGAATTTGTACATTTAGTCAGAACCGACTGGGACATGGACAACATTCATTTATCTTTTTGGTATCTATACCTAAACAATGGAAGGAATTTACAATTTTATGCCGGCCAATTGGGAAGCTCTTTCATGACATTTATATTCACGGATGTTTGTCAGACGTTCGCGAGAGCTCACGCAGTGGGAAAACCTTAAGGCAGAATTTGTGCGTTTGCTCCGGAATATATCCAGGAACCCCTCCCTGAGTAGTTCAAGACACTAACCACAAAGACACTGTGCCTACCTCTAAGCGGAGCTCCTAAGCTCTCATTCGTTTTTAAAACTTCCGAGATAGTGAGGTATCCTATAGTGAAAAATGATGCAAAAACAGTCAATGAGTCTACCCTATAAATGACTATAATGAGTGATTCAGTTTTTCTTTCAGAAGAGACACCCAGTCTTCGATGAAGAGGCTTTCGGAGAAATAATGAAGTCGGACCGTACATCCAACAGCGGAGTTCCTATCGCACCAACTGACGAAAGCAATCAGCACAGCAATTTTCAGTAGAATCAGTTAGTCGAAGGGGTCCACATTCTTACGTACTGGTGGCAAGTTCGCAACGCTTCCTTTGGAGCAACGTTGCTCCCATTGAGAAGTGGGTTCTACTGACAATGAAGTCGGACCTTACATCCAACAGCGGAGTTCGCATCGCACCAACTGACGAAACCAATCAGCACAGCAATTTTCAGTAGTATCAGTTAGTCGAAGGGGTCCACATTCTTACGTACTGGTGGCAAGTTCGCAACGCTTCCTTTGGAGCAACGTTGCTCCTATTGAGAAGTGGGTTCTACTGACAATGAAGTCGGACCTTACATCCAACAGCGGAGTTCGCATCGCACCAACTGACGAAACCAATCAGCACAGCAATTTTCAGTAGAATCAGTTAGTCGAAGGGGTCCACATTCTTACGTACTGGCGGCAAGTTCGCAACGCTTCCTTTGGAGCAACGTTGCTGCCATTGAGAAGTGGGTTCTACTGACAATGAAGTCGGACCTTACATCCAACAGCGGAGTTCGCATCGCACCAACTGACGAAACCAATCAGCACAGCAATTTTCAGTAGAATCAGTTAGTCGAAGGGGTCCACATTCTTACGTACTGGCGGCAAGTTCGCAACGCTTCCTTTGGAGCAACGTTGCTCCCATTGAGAAGTGGGTTCTACTGACAATGAAGTCGGACCGTACATCCAACAGCGGAGTTCGTATCGCACCAGCTGACGAAAGCAATCAGCACAGCAATTTTCAGTAGAATCAGTTAGTCGAAGGGGTCCACATTCTTACGTACTGGCGGCAAGTTCGCAACGCTTCCTTTGGAGCAACGTTGCTCCTATTGAGAAGTGGGTTCTACTGACAATGAAGTCGGACCGTACATCCAACAGCGGAGTTCGTATCGCACCAGCTGACGAAAGCAATCAGCACAGCAATTTTCAGTAGAATCAGTTAGTCGAAGGGGTCCACGTTCTTACGTACTGGTGGCAAGTTCGCAACGCTTCCTTTGGAGCAACGTTGCTGCCATTGAGAAGTGGGTTCTACTGACAATGAAGTCGGACCGTACATCCAACAGCGGAGTTCGTATCGCACCAGCTGACGAAAGCAATCAGCACAGCAATTTTCAGTAGAATCAGTTAGTCGAAGGGGTCCACATTCTTACGTACTGGCGGCAAGTTCGCAACGCTTCCTTTGGAGCAACGTTGCTGCCATTGAGAAGTGGGTTCTACTGACAATGAAGTCGGACCTTACATCCAACAGCGGAGTTCGCATCGCACCAACTGACGAAACCAATCAGCACAGCAATTTTCAGTAGAATCAGTTAGTCGAAGGGGTCCACATTCTTACGTACTGGCGGCAAGTTCGCAACGCTTCCTTTGGAGCAACGTTGCTCCCATTGAGAAGTGGGTTCTACTGACAATGAAGTCGGACCGTACATCCAACAGCGGAGTTCGTATCGCACCAGCTGACGAAAGCAATCAGCACAGCAATTTTCAGTAGAATCAGTTAGTCGAAGGGGTCCACATTCTTACGTACTGGCGGCAAGTTCGCAACGCTTCCTTTGGAGCAACGTTGCTCCCATTGAGAAGTGGGTTCTACTGACAATGAAGTCGGACCGTACATCCAACAGCGGAGTTCGTATCGCACCAGCTGACGAAAGCAATCAGCACAGCAATTTTCAGTAGAATCAGTTAGTCGAAGGGGTCCACGTTCTTACGTACTGGTGGCAAGTTCGCAACGCTTCCTTTGGAGCAACGTTGCTGCCATTGAGAAGTGGGTTCTACTGACAATGAAGTCGGACCGTACATCCAACAGCGGAGTTCGTATCGCACCAGCTGACGAAAGCAATCAGCACAGCAATTTTCAGTAGAATCAGTTAGTCGAAGGGGTCCACATTCTTACGTACTGGCGGCAAGTTCGCAACGCTTCCTTTGGAGCAACGTTGCTGCCATTGAGAAGTGGGTTCTACTGACAATGAAGTCGGACCTTACATCCAACAGCGGAGTTCGTATCGCACCAGCTGACGAAAGCAATCAGCACAGCAATTTTCAGTAGAATCAGTTAGTCGAAGGGGTCCACATTCTTACGTACTGGCGGCAAGTTCGCAACGCTTCCTTTGGAGCAACGTTGCTGCCATTGAGAAGTGGGTTCTACTGACAATGAAGTCGGACCTTACATCCAACAGCGGAGTTCGCATCGCACCAACTGACGAAACCAATCAGCACAGCAATTTTCAGTAGAATCAGTTAGTCGAAGGGGTCCACATTCTTACGTACTGGCGGCAAGTTCGCAACGCTTCCTTTGGAGCAACGTTGCTCCCATTGAGAAGTGGGTTCTACTGACCTGAAAAGCTGTCATTTTCTAGATTTTTAACCCCCTCTGGTTAAATGTAATCTTACTCGCACTACACTTACAGTCCATCCAAACTGTGTGCATTAATAAAATCAGTTTTATCAACAGTCCATTAGACCTGTTTTTGCTCCTTTGCCCGGCATCAAGCTATCAAAACATCATCGCCCTCACACCAGAAGTACAATTTTTCACCATCGATCACGAAGGAAACTTTCGAACCGTAATTTGCTCCATATTGGGTGAACTTAATCCAATAACCCAGAAAAACTAAATAAAAAAATGGCTACATAATGTCTCATGACTTGGCCGCGCTTATGTGGAGCACAAGAAAACGCTCATCAGCACCACTAAGCGCCCCTCAACACTTTTACAAAATGCAATTACAAAACATCGAAAGCTTCTAATTTATAGCCCTTCCCGGTTGTTTAATGGTATTTTTATTCACACTATTGCTTCTCGAAATCTGTCCATGATGTCCGGGATAAGACCTTGCAATTGCCGCAAATTGGTAGAAAACTTCGACTGCAACGCTTGGCTCGCACTCCGCTGCCATATACACCGTGTGCACTCTCAAAGGATTTATAACGAGATTCCAATTAAAAAGTTTTGATTTGGTTATTTGCATTTATGAGCGAAAGTTTTTCTCTTTTGCCTTTGGTGCCCTTATACCCTTGTGATGAGATGATCCTGCTGCCGGACGACAGACTCCCTTTTGGTTTTAAAACAATCCCTCGCCTCAAATGCAGTATTGTTGTTCTACTTGCTCGATTCGGAGAATAAATAAAAAGAAAACAACACTGAAGCAGAAATTACAAAATTAGTTTTGGGCGAAATCCTTGAGATTTACGTTTCACTATAAGGCTCTTGGCCGAAGGCATGGAACAGCAACGCACCGGAACATGGACGATTTCCTAAAAGGAAATTTTTCCCGAAAAATTCTTAAGATGTTTTTCGATTAAAAAGTTTTTTTTTCTGTTTTGTTTTATATCGGTCTGGTCTGTGATGCAGGATTATGGAAAATAGCTTAAGCCCTTAAATAAACACTCGGCTGCTTTATCAAGGGTGGCTGTGGAATGCAATTTCGTTTGAGAGGTTTTTTTTTTGTTGTTCTTCTTTATTGGGGGGCGGTATAGCAACGTGGTTCGTACGCAAACAGGAGTTGAGTAAATTCGAGAATCGAGATTGTTGGCATAAACAAAGCGTGTCCGATGGATTTAAAGAGTTTAAAAAGAGAAACTGGGCACTGAAATGGAGTAAGAACTGAAAGAAAATAAAGGGAACGACGTGTGGGGTGCTAGCAAATTTCAGGCGAATAGTTTAGTCGAAGATGGAAATTAATTGCTGTGTCAAAATTAATGGCGGACGTTCGTTTTACGGAAAGAAGTGATAAAATGAACAGAAAGTTTAGCCAAAGACCCTTGGAGACAAATCAATGGAATCATAATTCGAGGGAATAAACTTCTTCAAGGTATAAGGTTGGGGCAGAATAGATCATAAGGTCGCAGTACACTAAGCCCTCTCTATTATTGTTATCGGTTTCGGGAATATAAAGCCAGAAATTTCTTATTTTAAGGCCCATTTTGTTGTGTATGTTACTTTAAACAAGGAGGCTGGAGTGTACTTCTTTTAAAGTCGAGGGTCTGAGTAGCGATTTCACTGCAACTACACAGTACCTATAGAAGATAGATGCAACACTCACTTCTTAATCAGGTCGCCCCATTTTGTGAATTGATTTCCTGATCTACACGACCATTGTTATTCTATTAAATAAAGACGTTTTGAGACAAAGGAATAGCTGCATTCGCCTTTTTTGTTTGCATTACTGAGGCCTAACCAAACATTATTCCTACGGCAAACCAGATCATCAATTGAAGCCCTTTAGATAGGCGCAGAAATTTGGCTCAAGTGCACAAGAGACTGGCACGAGTTGGGAAATTCACTAAGAAAACTACTGAAGTTTGGTTAGGACTTAGGGGATAAGTGGATATTGTAACTTTTTTTGTAAATTTTTATATTAGTAGCGGAATGAGTGGAATGTCGCAGGTTATGAATTACGATTTGGCTCAAGTTTTCGAGAGGGTGGCACGAAATACACTAGCACAAGACTGTAGTTAGGACTTAGAGGACAACTGAAATAATTTTTTGAATTTTAAATATTTATTCTCTAAAAGTTAGGCGTTCATGAACGAAATGAACAATATGACGCGTCGCCACTGGTTCAGATTGGTGCCAGTTTCTGGAAGAATCAAAATTATTTTTACAAAATCCTGATTTCAAAATTTAGCTTTTCTGAATTCTGCTTTTCAACAACAGAGATTTAGCGGAGATTTTTGTTTTCCTTTTTGAATTTGTGATTTTTTTCAAATTAGTTTTTTTAATTTTCTTTTCTTTCTTTTGTTGAACTAGTGTATGGTTTGTGGAAGCAGTCTTAATTTTAATTTATTTTTAATTAAATTTCGCATTTTTCAATAGATATTTTTTTCATTTTATTTAATTTTTTTTTTTTAAATACCTATTTAATTTAATTTTTGTTTTAACTTATAATTTTTATTTTTTTATAAATCTAAAAATGCACTTAATACAGATGTATATTTCTTTGTTTATACATATTTGTTAGTCTGAAAAAAGTTGAATTTGATTGCTTAAATATGAAGAGCAGAATTTTGGAAAGCAGAACTTTTGTGTGAGAAGACGGTATTTTGAAAGAAGCATCACAAAAATATTTTCCCTATTGCCTCCAAACAGTAGCGCAATACGCTACCTTAGTGGTAACAATTTCAAGAAGTATTTTCTCCACACTAAACCGAGGAGTGACTGACAGACACCTTTTTTCCTTTTTTAAAGAGTTTTTTTCTCTCCATGGCCTTCGTTGCAGGCTGATCAACTACTAAAAATATTGTTTATTTATTTAAGTCTACCATTTTACAATTTTTTGTAATTCTGCATTGAATTACCTTGAGAATGACTTTCAATGTGATGTAATATGTACAGACTTTGCTAAAGCGTTTGATCGCGTTAACCACAATATATTAATTTCCAAACTAACTGGCTTCACCCGAACTTTCCAAAGCGGATTTATTTTACTTTACAGATCGCATTCAGGATGTTCGCATAAATGACACGTTCTCGTCACCAGTTTATGTTACCTCTCGAGTACCTTAAGGTAGTCATTTGGGCCCCCTGCTCTTCCTTTCATTTATTAATGGCATTCCTGATTTATTTTTGAGTGCCCTTCAGTGTCTTATGTTTGCCGGCGATTTGAAGGTGCTACGACCAGTGTTACCACTGCAAAGAAAATATGCGAGTAGAAAAGGGAACTAGATTTCAAAATCATAGTTTTAATGATATATTTAATTCCATATTAGTTGTATAAATATAAAACATGTCCAAAAACAGGTTTTAAGACTTAACAATATTTCTTTTTTTTTTATGGAAAAAGAGTCTTCATAAATGGTCTTCTCAGTTCAACTTCACTAATTTTCGCAAATCTTGATTGTTCAGAGTTTTTTAGAAAAAAATATCATAAACGGTGCACAACGATATGTTTGTTAAATTATAATTTTGTATACCAATCTTTATTCACATTCATTAAAATGGCTGCATTCAAGAATCTAGTTATCATAAGTCGAATATGTTGGTCTGGATGAGATGTAACCTGAACGCACAAACTAGATTGGTCGGGAACGTCACTTTTCCTACGTCAGCCACGTACGCGAACTGTCAACTTAGTACTCAGTCACGAATTTCTTGACTTGATTCATCGGCTACCCCTCCATAAACGTCAACTGAAGCAGCTGCTCACATGACCGATTTCGACCAATCAAAACAGAGTTTCACTTAGTGAGAGAGCTGTCAGACTTACTAAACTAGATACTTGAACGTCCCCAATATCTATTCACCGCGTTTGTAATAATTCTTTCTTGTATTTGGCTAAACTTTTAGGAACAGACAGGAACCAAAACCAAACCAAATGTATTGCATCTTTGACAGAAAATTAAAAGGAAAACAATAATAAACGTCAGAAAATTTTAATAAATTTTGTGTTTAAAGTGAAGTTTGATGCAATTTATTCATTTGAAAGGTGAATGTGAATTTAGAAGTAGATTAAGTATTTTTTATTATTTTTATTTTATTATTGGAGGTGATTAAATAACGGATTTCTGAAGTGAAGTAGATTTAAAGAATTTAACAATAGTGCGAAGTAGGGAGCAGATTTTAATTTTTTTTTACCAAATTGAAGTAAAGTTGTATCACTGGTACCAACGTGCACGACGTTTGTATTCTTTTACAAGAGGATCTTGATCGACTTTCCATATGGTGTCATAATAATGGCCTTCATTTCAGTTTCTCTAAATGTCAAATCCTTCCATTTCATCGTAACCTCTCTACAATTCCCTTTACGTACGTAATCGATCATACCCCCGCTGTCCATTATTTCATCCAAAACAGATCTGGGGTCCTACTCTGTATCTCGTTTCGAAAGTAGCATTTTTCGAAAATGAATATTTTGTACTCTCTATTTCGAAAGCTGAACTAAACTATTCCCATTTAGAATTCCGAAAGTATTATAGAGTGCCAACTTAAAATCAATTTCGAATAGGATTGACTTTCGGAACGAAATAGAGAGTAGGGCCCCTGGCAGTTATTTTTATCCTAAAACTTATCTTTTGCAAGCACATTGAGTCTTTGGTTGCCAAAGGTAATCAGATGCTAGGTAAAATAGGTATTGCGGAATTCGAAAAACTTTCAAGATCCAGATAGTCTTAAATGTTTTTCTTTTGCATTTGACACATTTCATCTCGAGTACTGCAGTACAGGTGCTCAACTCTCTATTTCGTTCCGAAAGTCAATCCTATTCGAAATTGCTTTTAAGTTACTCTGTTTTTAAGGTACTCTGTAATACTTGCGGAATTCTATATCGGAGTAGTAGTACATTTCAATCGCCTTTCGAAATAGAGAGTACAAAACGTTCATTTTCGAAAATAGTTACTTTCGAAACGAGATACAGAGTAGGGCCCCAGTATGGAATCCATTTTATGAACTACATTCTATTAGAACAGAGAAGATACAAAAGCGTTTAACTAGAGTAGCTTTTCGTTGACTGCGATGGAATATTGAAACGCCATCTTACGAGACGAGGTGCAAATTATTTGGTATCTTCCCCCTTTTTAGACGGAGGCAATAGTTTTCAATTATGTTTATTCGTGATTTGACAAATAGTCATATCGATTGTCCTTCCCTTTTATCATTAATTGGATTGTATGCTCCTGCGACAGTCCTTAGAAATCGTCTTTTATTTTTTGTACCTTATCACAGACTTATTTATGGATAAAATGAACCAATTTCTAGATGCCTTAGGAAATCCAATAAATATTGTTGTATATTCGATTCTCACCGTAGTAGGGATTCATTTAAAAATGAATTATTTCTGTTATTGGGCTTTGGTGGTAAATTTTAAGTACATCGTTGTATCAAGTAATCTCGCGAGAACAGTGGATGTACTCATTCGATTTGATTGAAATAAATAAATAAATAAAGTTCCAAAAGCAAACAAGTCACAGAAGTTCATTCAGCACAATCCAACTTGATTACAATGGGCTTAGGGCTCCATTACTTGAGTTTTCTGCACGTCGCGTCATCAATAAAATCCTGTCCGTCACTCCTAATACAGTCCGCAGAACTCGCTCCAATCCTGTAATTGATATCGGCAAGTTGGCAATTTTTGTCATTCACTTTTCATATCTCTCTGAGTCAGAACTATTTATCATCGCATCCCCGCATAACCTCCGATTTTCAACAGTGTCCTTGGCCACCCTAATGGGCAATTTTTTCTCTTTTTTCCCTCAATCTCCTTACAAATAGATCATTTGTTTCCTAATGTCTGCAAAACGCTGCCATAAATCTAACCAAAAAAAAATCAAATAAAAAGAGACACACCAACTACTGTTTATCTATGTGTCCTTGAGAAGACAAGCATCCGCCACAATTTGTCATTTGCTACTTTATGACCAAAAACTGAGGCGAAATCAAGAAAAAAAATGTTGGTGATGATTAATCACTTACAATCCCCAATCAAGATCGAACTTTTATTTCTGTCTCCATAGACCGCGGAGGAACTTATTATCTATGTGCCAGCGATATGAATTTAGAGATGTATCTCCCACTCAAACGCTCCGCTTTTGACGTCGTTCGACTCCAATCCGGTATCACTTACGCACAAGTGCTTCTGTTGTGACCTTCGCGCGTTAAGAATAAAAAGAAAAAAAAATACGTAAAAGACCAACAGGCAGACAGTTTTCCAAAATCAACAAAGTCACCTCATTGCTTCCAGGGCGGTGCTCCCGATACAAAAAACAACAAACGAACAGAAGTGACGAGGCGAGGAATCAACGTTTGTTTGGTCTTCCTCGTCGAGGAGAGTCTTTCGTCAGCGGGGGAGGGGGGGTATTTATTTATTTTTTCTCAATTCATCGTCAGGTTTCCGATTCGTAATAAGCGAAGCATGGTTGAAAAATGTCATCATCATCGTTGCTGCCTCATTATTGCAATCAGCTGAAAGTGCCACCTTAGGAAAACAAAGCCATCGGCAGAGGCGAAGCCAACAATGAGTCGCTTTCCAAGGGGGCAACAGCGTCAACAACAAATCGAACTTCCTGTGAGGAGAAAAAGAAGGCAAAGCGAACTTAAAACAACAATAACACTATTGTCCGAACGGAAGAGAGACAGCGCAGTGGTAATGGCACCTCGAGGAGAAGCATATTCTTTCGCGTTATCCCCCCATTATAGGGTTTGCGTTTGTGTTTGCCTTTCGTAAGCCAAAACAAATCCGTTGACAGATGACAGTGCCGCCGCTGCGGCCTTATTAAAGGCGCTTTGATGGGCATCCACAGTTGGCAGTTTCCTTGAGCTGCCACCAACCGACCGACGTGATATGGCTTTGGCTGGCAGTGATGGTATAGAGATGGACCTATGTGCTTAAGGATCGTATCCAGTGCTGTTTGTATTATGAGGATTTTTCTTTTTCTTTCACTGGATCTCTGAGCTTACGATGACCTTTTGTGTTGCTTTACTAACGAGTGTCTTTTTTTTCTCTTTTGGAGAAAGCTTTGAGATATGAAACGAAATTTCCATTCAATTTGGGAGCTCTTAAACGCAGGTATTTCAGTTAACATGGAGAGGACTATATGGCCATTGTTGCTCCGTCTAACTTTAATGCATCGCGGAAGGGGTTCAAGGTGAAATTTGCTCAAAAAGAGTTCTATTATCAAATTAACTTGGTATAACGTGACAAAAATGATGAGTATTAATTAACATCTATTTTTTTATTGTTTGCCAAGGATGTATCATCACTTCCTGTTTCCCATGTTCCCGATCACTGCTAAGATCCCTTCCTTAGTTTAGAATATTTTTCAAAAATGCTGCGCACAATTTTCTACACAACCAAAAATTCAGAGCAATTAATAACTTCAGAGGTAATCGGAAGGTACTCACATTTTAAAAGGTCTTTTATTAAACAAAGTGTGTTTGATATATCATTGCGATTTTTTTTTCGTTTGAAAGCCCTATCGTTGCCATTATGATTGGAATGTAACATCGTTTAAATGCCCGCAGATGTACATTGACAGATTGACAGATGTAGCTTCAACAATATGGACGCTATCAACTGTCAAAGCTCGGAAGTCCCTATAGGAAGACCCTTTATTTGGACAAGCTAATTAGACTTGAAAAACAATGCCTTTTGAAGAGTTCCTGACAAAAGTTTTGATTAACGTCCTAGATGATTTCAACGCAAATATCAACAATGAGAGTCATCGCAAATAGGTTTTAATAACCGTGACCAATACTACCTATATAGAAGGCTTGATTTTAAAGGGTTACTATCTACAAACACCGCCGGAGCCTATCCCGACCGAGTCTCTCTTAACGTGTCTGCAAAGTCATCGTCACGGTAGCTACCTTAGTCGAAGGTCGCCACGGATTTATGCTTGCTTTGTTATGACGCACAGCACACTCTTAATTGAAGGATATTTTAATCTACATACCGAGAAAAATAGTATAACGAGAAAACACGTTCACAATCTACCGTTTGTGTGGAGAACTCCGCCACAAGCGCTTTTCAATTACTTTTAGTATGCCCAAATACGTCATAATATAAGACGCGACTACAGTACAATATTATAGTTCTTATACAATGCAGAGTCCAAAGGCTGTCGAAACTTGCAACAAAAACAAGGAATCAAAGTGTCGCAGTCCCGTATTTCTTTGTTTCATGAAAAGCGCGAGTTGCGTAAGAACGAAGCCTATAATCTTAAAGGTTAGGAAAAGGAACTAAAGGAGTACGAGAAGCGGACAGGGAAATCTATTGAAAGGTGCAGGCAAAAAATTCGAGTTTCCTACGCTTTTGTTGACTGTTGAACTACAGAGTCTAAAGTTTCATCTGAGATAGCCTCGGTTTTGTGTTTTGTCCTCTCTATCCATTGCCTTCTGCGGTTCCTGGACTGCATTGGTAAACACCGAGTCTAAAAAACCTTAATCAGAGATGCCACTGTATGTTTTTCTCCTGTCAACTATTTTAATTAGCTATATTATATAACTTAGGCGTGTGCCACTTTTGTTTTTAGGAAAATCATAGAAATTCCAGATCGATGCGTACCAAACCCTTTTTGGACTTTACCGATAGCGCCTCATTTCAAGTTTCGGTCTTGCAGATATTGGGACTACAGTAAAGTCCCAATATCTGCAACACTGAAATGTATATGAGCAAAGGCAGATAGAGATTATCTTGGTCGTCTTTCTTGTACGAAAAATTCCGTCCTGGTTGCATTACGCTGTCATTATCGGGAGAGCGTGAAGAGCTGTCAAAGTCTGGAGCTTTGCATGCAAAATTGTACCAAAAGCTTCAGTGAGAAGCAGTCATCCTATTTTTTTGTGGAAGTTCACTTTTGGCCGCCGAACTTCCACGTAGTGTGGGATATATGCGCTGAATATCATCGACAGCCCCCTCTCTTTGTTTAAATGTCCATCTGCGTCTGAAAATATATTATAAAAGTTTAGTGTAGGCACGATTTATGACTTGTGTATAGGTATTGTTGGTGTGTGAAGATAAGAACCCTCACCATTTCGGCAAGCAGAACCGAGCTATACAAGCGTTCCCGTTTCTCGCACACGGTTTAAAATATGGGAGCGTATTTTGAATACATCCGCAGTAGTCTATGCAAAATAAGAAAAATTGGTTTTCAATATTTCCTATTTATTAAACTTTTTCTGTATATATATAGTTTGTATTAAAATTTAATAATTGTTTCATTAAAATGCTCATTTTTCATTAAAATGCGAATTTTCTGAACTTTAATCTCTAAAGATTAAAATCCAGTATTTTTGTTATACAATCTAATTCGGTCTATATTAAAATAATATTTCAATCAAGAACTTATTACAATTAAGTTAAAGGTGGCCTGAAATATAACGTCTACTCTGATTACATTTTAATAAGAACTTATTAAAGCCATCAACTTCAATACATTTGCATTTTGTTTTGATACAGGATCTGAACCAAAGTGATTAGATTTAAATATATCGGGTATTACTTTTGAGCCCAAATATATAGTTTTGTCGCTTGGTTAAGAACTAAAGAGTTAGTTTGAGCGTCCTTCTCATTGGAGTGGATGATGTGGATAAAGTTTTTAAAAAGAAAAATGTTTTAAAAATATAAAAATACACACAAGTATTTTGAGAAGTAAGTAACTTTAATTTCAAAGTGTCCTTTTAAGAGGTTATAAATAATTGTAATATTTGCTTTTTCTTTCTTAAGTTGTAAGTACAGTGCAGAGATGTTCCTAGTGGATTAGCTTTTGAAGATAAGGGCGGTCTAGAGATTCTAGAGATTATTACATTCCAAAAAGTAAAAATAATTGACTGAAGAATAAATAACATATTTCGGGCATACATTAGTTCTCCTTTATTTAAATTACCAGCAAAATATACCTACTAAAGGAAGCACAGCGGCACGCTATAGGATTATTTCCAAAGGGTATAAAAGACCACGGGAATTTGCCTACGCTTGACAATTTTCTATATGTATTTTAATTTTTAAAACCAATAAAAAATTAGTATTAAAATAAAATATTTTCGGTGTTGAAATATGTACATCCCATGGATATTTAAAGAAGTATTAAAATATAGTCAGATTGTATTATATTTTAATAAATAAGGGTTTAATTTAAATGCTTTGGTATTGAAACCCATCTCTATCTGTATGAAAATTTAGAATCACAGACATATTTTGTAATATTTAGTAGACATTATTTAAAATAAATAAATCCTTTATTAGTTGTTTAATTTGAATAGGGGAGCGTGGGGCACCTTTGAACACGTTTTTCTTCCAAGTATCATAAAAACCTATGTTTTCGAATTTTTGATCTGCAACCTCTTTTTTCTTTTAGAAATGGAACTCAGCTTTAGTTTAAAAGCATAATTCTATCCGTTTTATGAAGATTTCGATTTGTTATTATTTTTTTTAATGAAGCAAGTCCTTATGTTCAATGTTTTATGTGCCCCTGTGGGGCAGTTTCGAACTAGAATGGGGCACCTTTGAACGACAGTTTATATAATTAAATATTAACCTGAAATTAGACTTTACACTTTATTTAAATTAGTTTTGATTTTTTAATCAGAAACAAAAAAACTTAACATAAATAAACTGCAATTAATAATATAAACAAAAAAATAACTTAAAATATGTACACAAACTAGAATTCACAGATAACTTTATTTATATTGATACCTACCCTACATATAACGAAACAGACGAGTTTTTACATAAACGAGGACTAGCCTCATTAACCTAACTGAAATTTAGAGAAGTCAAAAGCAAAAGTCATCATTTTTGCTCAAACCTGCCCTAATTTGTGTTGTCACGAACTATTTAGCTTTAATAATTTGTTTGTACTCATATATAAGAAAACCGCAGCTTAATATGGTTCTAAATCAACCTTCGCCTTCGAAAAATATTTTACACATATAAAAAAGCTCACCAAAAAATTTGTATACTCTTACAAAGAAAAAAAAAAGTTGGAAATGCAGCATATAAACATTCAACACGAGCTAGTTTCAAGCGACTACTGAAAAGGTGACCGAAAGCCGTTGACGTTTAAAGACAACAATATTGCCAGGATAAAAATGTAGTTTACGCTCTCAAACATTTTTTAAATAAGGTTTTATTAGTGATGTTCAAAGGTACCCACTTTCACATGTGCCCCACTTTCCTCTATATGCAAAATATTACATTTTAATATTTTCTCGGCGTTGTCATATATACAACCACAAATATATTTAAGATATATTTATTATTATATAAATTTTTAAAGTACATTAAGATAAATATCATAGCCCAATTTTAATACCAACCTGACGACGATAAAAAGAAGTTCTTTCACCAAATTTCATTCGCATATATCAATTCCTTTGGGCGCTATTGTGCTTTCAACAGACAGACAGACGGATATGGTTAAATCAACTCAGAATGTGATCCTGATTCACAATATATACTGTATGAGGTCTCCGGTGACTCCTTCTTGGCGTTACAAATGTATAATGACAAAGTGAATATACCTTCCTGTGGAGGGTATAAACGAAGACCAAGCCAACCAATGTTGTAAGTAGAAGCGTTTTATTTCAACTGAACAGAAACGGGGAATTTGATCTGTCTTCCTTTGGCGGTTCTTTTTCAACCAAAGCGTCATATATGCATATATTTGAATGCCAAGACCTTTCTTTACCTATAGCTAAACCCAACCCACGCTTGAGTCACCCCATCAACTGACGTCGGATTATTTGCACAGCTTGCAATTTCACATCCAAGTTACAACATTTCACACGGACCGCTCGGCATCGTTGTCACCATTAAATCAATGCCAAGTTGCAAGGAATTCCAAAATTACCTTAAAAATCTGTTAGCTGCAGCACGGTTACTTCATGTAACTTTTCACATGAGTTTGCATCTGTCAAACAGTCAACATAAAAAGTTCCCACCTCCCTTACGAGCCGCAGAATATCCCGCAAAGGATGCGCCAACATGGAATTCCATTTGTTTCATCTGCGCTGTGCCAGTGTTTTGATTCAGAACGTTGGAAAAATTCAATTTTCGACCTCATTTCCGCGGAATTGGCTGATGTGTATGTGACGGCGCATTCTATGCAAGTTTGTCGCGCTTAGTACACGTCAGCAGCAAGCAAAAGTGACATTGTGTTCTCTCCACAAATCTCAAATGAAAACATCATTTGTCTGCCACTCGGTGAAGCGGCAAATTTCCATTACGCGTCAGAGCAGAACAATGAAGCAATGATGACACAACCGAGCGAAGAAAGCATCCCTGGAGGTGGAGAAGAACAATCCACCCCCGCACAGAAGGGTAAAATATTTTCCACTTCATTGCAGCGTCTCCATGTGTCCATGGATCTTTTTAAAGCCCATTCCTAACTCGAGGAGCAATCATTTGCCATTCTTTTGCTTGCTCCTTCATTAGGCACACACAATGTCCCCGCACACACGCTTGATGTGTGGTGAAAAATGAGCACCGAGGATGAGTGTCCTTTTTTCTATATTTGTTTAAACTTTTCTGCCAGCACAGTCGGTTGAGTGACTTCTCATTTGGCACCAGTTGGCAATTTCTGCGTGCCAAAGGAAGACAAAGGCAAACCCTTTTCATTTCAATAATTTGTCACACAGTGTCGCAAGAGAGGACTTCCAGTTTTAGTATACTCCACCTCTCCCCACACATCACCACTCTGGCATTATTTTCCATCCACTTGATTATTTCCTCGCATTTGTCAAAGGAAATGGTTACAATGAGTTCTGTCGTCTTTCGTACATATCCGCATGTTGTCTTCATTATCCTTGGAGTGTCTTCGATCAGGGCGCGACAATGGTGTTGATAATCGCCCTCCCACTCGTGCCCTCGCCCGTGCTGTAAGTTGCGCGATGTGATTTTCTTTTCACTGTGACATAACATGTCATCGTTCAGCAATCGTCCCCCGGGGGAGGCTGGTTTAATAGGTGCGTGGAGAGTTCTTGAGATAATAGCGCCAGTGAGGGGTTTTTCGTTTTGTTTTCTTCCACTCTGATCCGGTTCCGACTAAGAGTGCCCATATGTATTGAATGTGTGTGTGTGTATGTTTGCGAGCTTTCAGCAGCAACACATGCCGATTGTGGGAGTGAAGTACCCTCCCGTACAAGTGTTTGTGCAACACTCAAGTTTTCTCATTCTTTTCGTAATGATAGTGTCCTTGCCATATGCTTATCGGCGCACAGCGCAGGCAGGGTGCACGGAAATGGATGTGAATTCACATGCAAGTCGCATTTGAATGCGTAACTTTGCGGTCTGTGGTCATCTCGTGCGGTGAAGATAAGTTTTGCGGTTCCAAAGCGAAACCGGGTCAGTGTTTGTGGTCAGCACCTCTCATGCGAGCCGTGCGGCATCGTAGCACAAGGGCTTGCCATAAATCGATTGCGACTTATAGGAGAGGAGCCGGACGGTGATAACGAGGTTTCTTGAGTAGGTATATGGGATGCAACAACTGTGTAATCGTTGCGAAGTTGATCAACTTTTTAAGTGGCTGCAGCTCATCCACTGAACCGATAACCAAGTGGAAGATGACAGGCCGGATCGATGGCTGCTTTAAGTTTTAATTGTGTTTGGAGGCACATCCGTCAGGATGACGGGGTAATGATGATGACATTAGTGGATGGATATAGCTGCTGAGTGGGGCCAATGTTATGTTATGTTATGTTAAAGTGGCTCTTGGTGAGAGAAACACCGTTAATCGGCCCGTTGTGCATACCACTGGTGTTTAGGGTTTCCTTTACTGGTTACTCCTTGTGAACCATTTGCTACCGTTGATAAAGCCAAGAATGTTGGCATCGCTGATGTAGCATATAGATCACTAAGATCATTGAGGAAGTAGTTTCCAAAGTACGCCTTCCTTAGGTCGGATAAGGCAGGGCAGCTGCAGATGAGGTGGGTTACGGACTCGTCCTCTTCCTCAACCCTACAGCTTCTACAGAAGTCATTATGTCCAAGTCTTTGCGCGTGGAGTGGGCCCAAAGTGGAGTTTAATGTCTTTCGAGTGTGGTTAGAGGTTTGGAAAGGGTTCTACGTGATGGATATCCGGAGCTCAGTCGGGTTTCTGTATTGAAGTGGTTGTTCCGCTTTTCTTTGGCTGTCCTTCAGTCTGAGCTCGATTTGTATGCGGATTTAAAACTTAAATCACTTCGAGAGCCTTATCAACTGTTTAAGTGAAGCCTATGTAACAGAGACGATTTATGTCTGCCTCTATTGTGAAAAGATTGCTACCTCACGCAGGATGGCACAATAGGCTTCTTTCAAAAGAGGCCAGAGCCCCATTAAGGTTCTCCCGCCAAATAATCTATCTGCCTAACTGTCTACCTATGCCGCACCACATATCAAATACCTACCACCACGCTAGTTGAAAATTTGGGATACCTTGCTGAAATTAAGTACGAAATTGCCCGACTTAAAAAATGTATATCCCGACATTGTAAACGACTGACAATGTCTGGCTATATTTCAAAAATCATTCAACTCGTATGGCTTCTGAATGAGCTGGGCGATTCCGATTATGTAAGTACAGTATCTTGCTCCTCATTAAACTAATAATACTCATAGGGGTTGGGTGGGTAAGTTTAGCGTGATGTGAGTTCAAATCCGAATACAAAAAGACGAACTCCATAATCGATGAATTTACAGAAATGCGTATTGAATTATGGTAAACAACATCCCACCAGTGATGTAATTAAGACTGCAACTTTCAGGCCTCCAAACGTGTCGCCTCTGTGTCACCATAAATAGCTATCATCTTTAAGACGGAACCCAACTTGCAGGACTACAGAGGTCCACCTTCCAGCCGACCTAAAGCTCTGTCAAAATTTGAACAAGTTCCTCCTCAGCTGTTAAATGGTTATTTTATAAATTCGCCAAAACCCCACCCTACCAGAAGCCTTGCCAATTCCCCTATATAAAAAAAAAGTATAGATATACTAACCCAGATTCTGCCAAAGTTCCGCACTTACAAATTGAGCTCGCACGTTCGTGATTCACGATTCCATACATGAGAGTGTTGATTTGCAGTGAATTGGATCTAATGAAGTCTCAACTTCGTCAAACTTGATCGCAAACAGCAAAGGGCTGTAATTTGCCCTCGTGCAAATTAAGTCATTTGGCAAAGTTCTATGGATTTCGCGCTCTTACAAAAGCCAATCACCGTCACGCGATTAATAGCAGCGAATATTATATCATTAAGCGTCGCGGAAGCAACGTTACTCAAAGTGATTTCTTCCAGCGAGTTTCCGGTCTCACCTTCCGGCATCGTTTCAAAACGCGCATTCAGGACCTGTAAACTGCATGTACCTATAGCTGCTAGCTGATGTAATGACTTTATTAACAAATCACTCACTCAAGTGGCCAATCAAAGTTAGGAAGAAAAAAAAAGTACAAAAACATGTATCCCCTCAGTGTGGCAGCCAGGAAGTTCTCCATAGACATTAGCCGTCACTGGGAATTGCACACAGCACACCTAGGTTTACCCACATGGCGACCCAGTAGCGACGCGACTACCATGTGAGCGCTGGTGAATAAACAACAATTATCCTTGTTACTGGTACTATGCAACCTCCGGCTGGGGCTATCGGTCTAAAAACGCCAGGTATAGTTGAAGCTGGCAACTGTTAGATGGGTGTTCCCGTTGTTTGAACCTGCAGTACACAGGTCTTGGTTTCAATGACGCGAGATACTATTGAACACGGGCAGGGAACAAGCACGCAATTTTCTTGTTCCAGTAAAGTGGTGGATGGGTGTGGTGGACCTCGACTTGGCTTGCTCACCAAAATTCCCGAGACACGTTTGGGCTTAACAAATTTGAGTTCGTTGTCATCGTCGGGAAACTTTACACAGTCCGTGGTCTTGTGCGCTCTGCCCTTTGAAGGGGAAAAACTTTTAAGTGGAACTCCTGGAGAATTCGCTCTCTTATCCACTTGTGCGACAAGTTGTCCGCTTGGCTTTCATTCAACTTGCACGAGTAATTTGGGAAGTTTTGCAGTATTTAGGAACTCAGGTCTCAAGCTGTTGAGTGGTGCCAAATATAGCAATGCGATGTGGCTGCGATCTGGTTGTCAAATGAGCAGGGCCATGGGCTGGTGTTTAGTTCTTTGCTCTTGGATGTTTTACACTGAACTGGTAATTTAATTATTGAATCAAGCTGTCAGTTAGTTGTAAGTATGTTGATATTATAAATAGGGTTATGTAGGTAAATGCCCGTAGCTAGGTATTGGGAAATAAAATACCTCGAGTGGTGTGGAAGTCTACGGGAAATCATAAAACTGGCTGGTCGTCTTTATTTAAACATAGTCGACCAGACCGGAAAACATTGCCGATCATGGTGGCCAATATACAAATGTAAAAAAGTTATATTTCATACAACGTGCCTAGATGCAAGGAAACAGTGCATTCAGATATGACAAGTGGAATTAGAGGTCGGGGAAGAAACCTTCGTTATCAAACCACACTTATAAAATCAGGACTTTGTTGTGGAGATGGCAGCGAAAAAATAAGTAAACATAAAAACTGAGGTCGGACAAGGAAGCGCTATGTCGCTCACTGGCATTCAATTCAAATATGGAGACATAGGACATAACCTCATCTCTATATATTGATTGAAAAAAATTCATTTGAAAATTGCTCATGAACGTATACCAAATACCTCACCAAGCAATGTGCTACTGGAGGAACCTGACAAAAAGGAGCAACTGGACAAACACTTTATAGAAGCACAAAAAATCTTGATGAGAACTGGTCTAATTCCAATGGAGGATAGAAAGATCGTGAGTAAAAGGTTTGGCCTAGGTACACCGTCAATAGAAAAGAGAGGCGTCTTCTCTCTTACATGCAGGTCTACTGCCAACATAAATAGGGAACAATTATAAAGAAGCGTAGAGACTTCATCAGCTGTCATTATGCCAAGGGAATTGTTCCATCTACACCTTGTAACCGAGGAGAGACACTGCTACCAAAAGCGACAGAAATGACAGCAGCTTTTAACGTCTGTCTTACCACCCACCGAACACTGTTTCGGAACCTAACTCTATACTAAATATTAACTTTTTTAAATATGTAATTGAATTATTGAAAAATTAAAAAAAAATTAATATATAACGCGAATATTTAAAAATAAAACTTTTATACAAATGCCACAAGAACACAAATGATCCTAAGAGGGTCATGAGAGGTACCTCTTAAATTACAGAATCTTATTCAAGTTCACACAGAAGACCTAGCAAAGACCACAATGTGAGTAGGGATGGGCACAGAACTGCACCGCCAGTTAATCTAGAGCAAAGCTTCGTCATCACGGGCCTATTATATATAATAAATACCTACAAATGACTCAAGTAAAGACGGACAAAGGTGGACAAAGCTGTATTGTAAATGCTTTGCCTTTGCACCAAGGCAATAACGCAGCAACTCAAGGTTCGCTGATGCAAGCGGTGAAGAACATCGATCCATTGACCGAAGCTAATATTTAGACAGTTCAGAAGAACGAAGTCTTTAGTTTTAAAGGAGAGGAATCGAGGCGATTCGAAGACGAAAATGTAAAGCCCTGAGCGTAAGGTCATGGGAAAATTCGTCTAATGGAGCCTTCAAAGCCTAAGCAGATCATAAGGTTCCGCAAGGAAAAGCGTCTGCAAAAACACAGAGAAAAAGTGTCCGAAGACAAAAATTTTAAGCCCTGAGCGGTAAAGTTTTGGGAAAATTCGTCTAATGGAGTCTTCAAGGCTTAAGCATAGAGTTCCGTAATCGAAATCTCATTCAGACGTACGATAAGCAACTGGGTATTGTTTAGGAGTCTGAAACGCAGGCTCCTCGAAAGCGCGAAGAAATCTGGCCGCTTATAGCAGGATGCACTTCCAGTAGCTTCTTACCTGGGTGACAATGTGTACGACTTGTCCACTCCAAGTTCGTTTTTCTTTCGCTAGCGCCGAGTTTTATTATAAACAATCAGAATACCTAGGAATTCCTTCTATGGCCCGCCGGCATGACCAAATCTGAACGTTGAATTGCTGTCACTTCTTTCTAAGAAATTAATGACAATTTCGCGTTACAGTTTATAATCTCGGTATAAACATACAAGACTCCCTGAACGGAGGTTCGATCTGCAGTCTATTGCATCTTAAAAGTTGCTGTGTATTGTGAACATAAACTGAATCCGCCAACAGCTGCGGTATTTAGGCGCCAATTCAACTTTAACTGCCCACAATATAACTGCCACAACGGGTTAGTATTCAACAAACAAATTCAGCACCTCTCAATCGATTGAATGCACATTCCGATCCCATAGTTTAGTGCCTAATGGTCGACTACCCCAGAAACCGCCCCTCCATCAACATGGGCCATCGCCCTTTATTCATGCCCACATAACTAAAGTTACAAGACCTCAGCAACCGAAACCAATTCAACTGAAAACCAACCCCCCACCCAAGCCGTTATCCCGAGGAATTCCCTTATTAAATACAGTGTGCAGCACTTTCCCACGCGAACGCACTCACATCCCTGCATATTCTCTCAAAATGCCAACGATTACCGCATAAATTCGCGTCACTAAATTGCAAATCCGTAAATGTCATCATTCATCGTCGGCCGCCGACGGCCGTACGATGCTATGCCCAACAAAAGCGCCATCTCGCACCAATAATCTCCGAAATTACACATTGTCCATAAATTGAAAGTTTAATCGGTTGGCGGCGCATCTCCATTGTAATCGTAAATTGTGCGTTCAAATGGCACTCGCCTCCATCCCTTAGCTCCCATACAATTCATGCATTCAAACGAAATAATCAACGAAATAGTGAACTCCATTCCGATGCTGCGGCACACAGTGCGTCACTGAATACAGCGGGACATCGCACATCATGTACGTGCATTCCGAGGACAAAACCCCCAAACATGCTGTCGGGCCTAAATCGCAGTGACCACTGACCGGCGAATGCGCGCAATGTTGTAATTATAAGCGGAATCTCTAACCCCAATCTCACCCCCGCGGCACGATGCATGTTGATAGTGAAATTGGGACAAATTTTGTGCATCCTTCCTCGGTGGCGGAACTGCCGTTCTCTCTTTGACATTTACATCCTTCTGTGATTGATTTTATTGCGCCCACGCACCCACCCCCTCCCAAACACACACGGAGTTGCGGTGTGCGATTTAATGCATAAAATATCAATTTTGTAAATACAACACCTGAACGCATTAACGAGGCCCGTGGCCGATGGCCAGCAACCATGCACTACACAGCCGCTGGCCTAAGGTCCGGCCGGCCGTTCTACGGGCCAATTTCAATAAATTACAAGTTCCCCAGTTCGACTGTGTCTGTGTGTGCGTTCATTATTGCTGTGGTGTTCGATGGTTGTTGAAGTGTGGCGAAGGGACTACCCCGTCTGGCTGGGTGAATTATTTAAATCGAACGATTAAATGTTTACCCAAAACCTGAAGTCCTCTACATATATCCGAATATTCAATTACAGGCAGTGGCGCCTCACACCGCGTGAGGTGAATGCGCAGCTCAAGTATTTACCACTCCGAATCTGTGTGTGTGTTCTAATGCGGTTTTAAAATGTTCATTGTTCCATTAATTTTGTTAACCATCGCAGCCACCCTCTGGATTGGGGAATGCATTTGTGGTATCCAGGCGATGCTCAGGACACACATATGCACCAGGCACACATAGGCGTCCAGGTGCGGAGATGGCACATTTTAAATCATTGGTATGGCTCGGGCGTGCAAGTGCAACTGTGTGGGTGCGGCTAAATAACTCTCGGACCCAAAATTAGTATTTAAGTTATGTTTGGGAGAATAAATTGAATTTGGCCAAATATTTGCCCAAGTAGTCAATAAATTATTATGTTCCGTTTAATGGTCGATGCGAGTACGCTCTGGCACTGGCCATATGTAGAGACTCGAGCGGAAGTCGTATACGAGAGTGAGGGTCCATTGTGAATGCGCATCCATGCATTTATGCAGTTGCACAGTTTGAATTGATGATGGGATTTCAGAAGATTGGGGCGAACGCTGTCGAGCTTCCACGCAATCGATATGGGTGCTAGTGTGGGGTGGTTTTATTTAGCTATTGACTTTCATTTTGAAAACGGTTTGTTGGAACCTGATTTCTTTTTAAGTGGAGGCCATATTTGAAAATAATCTAAAAATACCCGTGACTTTGAAAAATAAAACAATTTTAAAGGTCGTAGGCAGAATGAACTATTTGGGGATAAGCTTTTGTCATCGACGAAGTAAAGTGCGCCACACTAGTTTTGTATAAATATTAAAATTTATGGCCCGGAATACTTTGATGAAACTTGCTTAGATTATGTAAATGTAGCCATAGAAAGGATTGTAAATACATAAATGATTTTATCCTGATATGGGTAACCTTGATCATCTAGATCATTATGCAAACGAAAAGAAGATTTCGGAATTTTGTTGCGCACATCATGACGTTTTAATGAGCAAGAAGGTGCCACACCAAAATGTTCATTAATTTACATGGCAGAATTCAACAGAAGTCGCTTAAAAATGTTTGTTGGGTATATCTATATATTTCGTTTTTTGAATCGAGAAAATTTAAATATCAACAAATTCTTCATTATTCTTACTTAATTTAACTTGAACTTTTAACTTAATTCTTTAAATTAATTCTTCAACCAAGAAAATGATTCTTATTGTTAAAAAAATAGCATGTTACTTAAACGAATAAATATTTCTTGATTTCTGAAACGAATTTTGTAAAGCAATATTTATTCTGAAATTATTTGGTAGTATGAATTTTTAACTAACCTTAAACGAGAACAGATTATTATAATTTCAAGAAACTATTTGCTGAGGCTTAGAAGAATTTTATTAAACTTATGAGAAGTGGCTGGTGGAGGGGGTGGGAAAGGAAGGGGTTACTTGATATTTACTGCTTATAAGCAACGAATTCTATATAGCGAAAAGAATATGCACAACAGAAAAAGTTCACTCCTCATTTTTGGTTAATTTTTTTTTTGGAATACACAGAAGGAGTTGCGCACCTGCACATTTTTTGCCCAGCTTCGGGTTTTGAAATACATAGCATAAACAGGCAGTCCATTGTTAGTGGTGGATTAGCCACGTAGCAAGAGTAGCAAATGATACGGGCCCAATCCCCGTGCACCAACACTTTCTGGCCGTAACGAATTATCTATTGAACCAAAAACATCTTAAGGCCGACTCATAGCGAATTAAGTGCCACATAAACTCTTATGTGATAGTTTATGCCCTGAAAAAAGTAGCCTACAAGTATTTAAGTAGAACTTAAATCGTTAAGAGTCCTATGAGCAAACGGACCTTAAGCACCTCACTTTAATGAATATTGAATTACTTAGCCCTGAAATGCATGATTTTTCCAAACTTAAAGAAAAAATTTTAATCATAGAAATGAACTTATAAAACTATTAACAATTTGTTTTTAAAAAAAAAATATAAATTTTAAGTAATATTTAAAATGCGTTTGTGACATGTATACGTTCGGCATTTTTATTTTTGAGTCCAGGGGCCTAACGATCATGTTAGCGATATCGTTTTTAAAACTTTGAACATCAAAATATGTTATATTCTGCTCGAATTTTTTTGACAAACGTCAGCTTTCATTATACTTTTGGAACATGCACTGTAGTAAGCTCTCAAACTTGTAATTTTAGCATTTAGTTAGAGGACTATCGTTTCGACGATAATCGTCTGAAAAGTAATGGAATGAGTATACATTTTTAAATTATATGCGAAATCAGAAACCCCACAGAAGACAAAAAGCTTGTAGCCCCATTTATTAGGCTTAAGCGGTAAGTATTGTTTCAAATGGTGCTTTACTTTCGTTGCGCAAAATTGTTCATCAGTAGAAAGATGTTCTTCCATCGGAATAGATAAGCACTTTCTTCGAAATCCTTCGATAATTGGACGAATTTTGAAAAGCTTGTCAAATTCGGGTGCATTTCTGTTAGTAAAAATGACTTATCATTGAAATGTAAATAGTACATTTATGTGAAGTGATTTACTGTCATTGTATTTTTCACTAACTCTATACCAATGTCTGTATCTCAATAAAGTCTAATGTTTGAAATCTTACCGACGGATGATAGAATAAGAATTCCGAGATATTTTAAAATATCATATTTTGTAATGGAGCCACAAAGCAAAAATTCCATTTTCAAAAAGGAACTTTGAAACTTATTTTTTAAATTAAAAAAAAAACTGGCTCTTACCGTATTTGTCTAAACTACTTTTCCTTTCTATGATTTGTTTATTTTTCCATAACAGAACAGAACATGCAGATTATGATGGAGCACAAAACTGACTTGTGTCTTAAATCGATTTAAGTGGTTATTGCTTGTGGCCCCAGATGGATCATCTATGTTTTGGAATCGTGTGTATAGATTTGATTCTTCCCCAATTTTTGATATTGCTTCGTCGTTTTAAGCTTTGCTAAAGATGACGGTAACGCAGTTGGTCCAATAAATTTAACCTGCTCAGCAGGATCTTTGATGTTCTTCTTTTTCCAGCGGAGAGATTTTTTATAGAGTTCGTATTTCCCACTTTCATTTTCATCAGATACGTTAGATGTAGCAGCATTAGGGCCGTACTCTAATAAAGGGCATTCAATTTCCATGAACTCTTCATCGCCTAGAATGGCTCTAAGCAATTCCTCGTTGAAAACGTAGCCCACACTCTCCGAAAGATCGTCTCCTTCATACTCGTCGCTTTTCGTATCATCTTCACTGCCGCTAGGTATTTCAGTTTTCAATTTCAGGGTCAGTAAACAATTTTTTTTGGTACCAGAAGCCTTTGAAATACTGAACATCTAGAACCGAAATTGTGAAATGGTACTGTCATTGTCCCGTTCTTACTGAGTTAGTTCAAGGGTAAAGTATTGTAAAAGTAAATAGTTAGACAAAAACGTCGTCCATAATTCTGGGAAGTTATTTTATCTTAAAATTATAATTATTGTTAGCGTAATTTTGTTGTTCGATGTGCAATCAGTTGGAAAATATTATATTTTTGTTGTTTCATTTATTCCTCTATGACTTGTTCTCTTTACAAACATTTTAGTTCAGTCGGGAACTTATTATTTTCGGAATTTTGTAAACCAGAAAGATATAAGAAGCATTTAGAAGTTTTTTGTCATACGAATTGTTGTGAGAAACCGCGGTTTCTATACTTAAATATATCGCGATCACTGTTTAGCTACAATATTTACTTTATTTTTATTGATTTACTTTGTATTTATTTTTTTTTAATTTACTTAGAAAAAAACAGATGAATTTTCCAAAGAAAATTTAACCGCTCTCAAGGTTGAAGACAACGGAAACTTGGAAGTTCAACATGAAAATTTTAAAAACAAGAACAGACTTAAGGTAACAAATTTAAATGATGTAAATAACTCCGTGCTTTTCTAATAAAAATAATTACTTAAAAAAAAAAATGGCCCTTCTAAATTTATTTCCATTTAGTTCTAAAATCTTTATTGACCGAAGAAAATGCTTTCTATGAAAATCCAAAGAAGTACTAATATAACAAACTTAATATTAGAATTTTCAAGAAAATGTCGGTTCGCATAAATTATTCTGAATAATAAAGAACGATTTAAGAAAAGAGTTATTGAAATACAAGAAAAGTTGTTTAGGTCACATTCCATATTCAACATATACTTTCTTTGATCAGTAATAATTATTTTTGGTTTCAGGAATAAGTTATTAATTTAAGAAAATTGCTTCTGATTTTTCATTTATAATAAACGTTTCATGGGTAAAGAAAACGATTTGAGAAACAAAATCTTATTGGAAGAAAACAATTCTTGAGGCAAAAAAATTGTTTTCATAAATCAAGAAAAACTTTTTAATTTTAGTATTTTTTTTCTCGTTCTTACTAATTAAATGAAAATTTGCAAATATTAAATTAAGTGGAAAAGTTATTCGCTTTCCGTTTGGTGCCTACTTGAGAGATAAATAAATAAAATAAAATTTACACATGTTTGTAGATCTAGACAACGCATGTGCCCGAGTTAAATTTCAAATTTTATAGAAGACTACGAAACTAATGGTTTTCTTCTAAAAGCACTTCTTTCGCAGCCCTGGCAAGAAACCATTCAAAGCAGGATATCTGAAAATAAGTCGTTGGCTATTCTGTGATGATCACCACAGTTCACAGTTCCTTCCCAGACTGATTTGAAGCGTGACGTTTGTGGTAGTAGTAGTTTGTAGTATTTTTTTAAGCTCGGATAATGGTAAACTAGTCTGAAAAACTATTCATCTTCAAGAGGCATTTTCAAAGTTTTCTTCATGTTGGTGAGTCCATATTGGAACACAAGAACACAGTTTGAATAGTTTTTGTAGCTAAGGGTCTTCTTCACGAGGAGAGAAAGGAGTAAAGAAAACGCTGAATTTTTCTTTCTTTCGAATGCATCAAGATGTACATAATTATTTAGTTTAAAATAGCTAGATTGACCTCTTGAAAAAAACTGAGCTTGGTATCAAAACTGAGCCATCAGGCTTTCTTACGATTTTAAAATGCTTTTCGTCATAAGATATAAGGTTCAAAACTGCGCCATCTTAGACTTAGACTTTAGCTAGAATAATGGTCCCTAAAACTCAGAAAAATAACCCTTAAAATAAACTTACTAAAATTTAAACAAGAATGAGTTAGGCTTATATTAAATTTTGGTCGTAATGCTTCAAGAATGTCATATCCCAATTCAAGATTGCACAGTTTTATTTGTCGAATTTATTATCAACTTCTGTTCCTGTTTAAGAAAATAAAACAATTTAATTTTTGTTTTTAAATTATATTTATTTATTGTATCAAAAATGCTTAAATGAATTTAAATCCAAGTGTAAGGGTGGACTTTTAAAATCAGAAATTTTTTTTATTACAATAGTATTTATATTAAATTAATATGGAAAAATAAGAAGCATAAATATTCGTAAATTATTAATTCCAGCATTTTTTTTATCACTTGCACTTTAATACAATTTTCCAATATTTTATTTTTTGAAAGTACACTTAACAATATAAATTGGAATGAATGAACTTTCTGTATCCATCTTTCAAGTTGCATTGTGCGGCTTGATTGGGGAATATAAATTCGTATGTAATGATCATTTAAATCTTAATTGGTATGCAATTAAGTATTTACTTAAGTTTATTACTAATTTATTGTAAATTAATAGAAATTGTATTTTTGTATAATTAATTATTCATTTCAAAACACACTTTCAAGCTTTTTTTTTAATTATCAGTTTTTGTTTATTCACAAATAATACTATTTTCATTATTGTTATGGTAGATTAAGTAAATAAAAAGTTTGTAGAAATAGGAAGATAATAAATCAAATCAAATATTGTGTACATGGCTAACCGATCCTTTTAGTGTCGTAAATATACATAATTCATTGGCTTATGTTTGCCCCTATTTAATATCTTAATTCAAGCTGGAAACGCCTTTTAGAGTGAATTCCTTCAGACCACACCTTCTGCCCCTTGTTCATGCATAACTCCTCCAAATACCCGAAGCTGACATGTTCAATCAAGCGATTCCTCGCCATTAAATCAACAAATTTCTATCAATATTTTTGGAAACGTACAGAGATTGCCTTTCTAAATAAAATATTGACCTCAACCCAGCGTCACCGCACCCGTTCGTGCGTACAATTCCTTCCTCTAGTGGGTTTTCGCTTTCTGCTCCACTTGAGACATCATACACCACGACCACCTACCATCATCAATCATCACTTAACCAAAAGCGAGATGGAGAAAGTATGTTAACCCAATAAAATTGTGTCACTCATAACTTGTGACATCAGTTCGGGGGGAGGAATAAAAAAATCTGATAATGGGTTTCGCTCGAACACATCACCATATCACCCATATCCTGCATCCACTCATAACAACGTGCAATCAAGAACAGCACCGCGACAATTTAGATAGGTACTCCAACGACATCGTAAAAGCCACCATATTACTCCGTGTACCGCATTGTAATTGACGGTAAGTATACGTTCGCCGGCACCTCCTAGCCCGCCGAACCCACATCCCCATCAGATCCTTTCAGAGAATTCCCCTCGCGAAATAGATGAAGTACCACCACTACATTCTTCATTATTGCCGAGGGTGTGCTGCCAAAAATGTGTGCTCTTGTCCGCCCCCGCAACGGGATTGCTTACCAATATCGAACCTCGAATGCTCTCACATATCAGGACCTCCTTAGCATATTTACATTTCACTCGAACGGCAACGATAGAGGTTTTTACAATAAACGAGGGCGGATGATGATGATGATGACGGCTATGACGATGGGGCTGCCAGGGTGGCAATTGTACTCCGGCTCTGGGGATGGTGTTGTCATCGACAACGCCTTAAGTAAAATTCTGCTCCTTTGTGATTCTAATGCACAGCTACCCAGCACGCTGCGGCGGCATCGTTCAAGATTCGAGTACTGAAACGGACAAAAAAAAAATCGAAAACCGTTCCACTATGGAAAGAAATTCAATTTTGAGCACCTCACTGGTTCTATACACATACACAGTGTACACATCCATTACTTATTCCATTAAGGATCGCGAAGGAAGAACTGGAGGACGTACGTTCCGTTTTCGGTGATATAACCTCAATTGAGCCCCTCTATTGAAAATTGATTCTATAGCCGAGCGACGACGCGACGCAACGTTCGAGACGCCATTGTCCTTGGTGTAATTGAATCCTTGCGGTGTTGTGCTGCTGTGTAATTGACAGGTTAGCAAGTTGATTGATGCGCGGAGGCGGTGTCGGTCGTTGTCGGTGCGGAATCGCCTGCATGAGGTTAAGGAGGCCAATTAATTGCAATCCCAGTCCAGCACTCACCTCTCACCCCTCTTGACGACGACCGCTAGGGGTCATCTCCTGATGCAATCAGTGCGGACAAAAGGACTAATAAAATTAAGAGCAAGAAAGTGTCGCATCTAATTCGTTCTGCTGATGGGTCCGTGTGTTTAAGAGCTGCACACGAATATCTGGCGTCGAGGGGTCGCGCTGGATGCCATGCGAGGGTCAATTAAAAGCGGAAGCGTGGTCATGTGGAAAATTACATTTGTCCAGAGAGTGTGTGTTCTGTTTCTGTGTCCTTTGGCTTTTTTTTTTTGGATATTTGTGACCAAAGCAGATTGCATTCAATTACGGAATGGAATGGTTGTGGGTGGGGGGCGCCACGGATTATCCTCGCACCCCTTGTCCTATGGCCAGCCATGCATACGGGCGCTTTTATTTGAGTGACACACGTTCACTGCTGTTTCGCTGTTGGTGCGGCTGTGTTGCTGATGTTTGCAGCTGCAGATGTTTTCTTGTTTGTGGCGATTAATTGCAAAAGTCTGAAAAAGTTGCCGCAAGGGGGTGAGGGTATAGCACTTAGAATTAGGCGGCAGAATTGCCGAGTTGAACGGCTAATGAATTTAGCGAACAAAATGTAAGGGGGTAGTCATATAGGGATGGTTTTACATTAAGAGCACGAGCGGGTAGGTTTTTTTTATCTGATTGTTATGGTGGAAAGAGTCCAGAGATCTGCTAAAGTACAAAAATGGCAGTCAGTTTGGTGTCTACGCTCAGGTTTGTGGAACAAATTGTTTTGAAAAATAGTCGAAAATAGGTAAATAAATAGTTGGGGCAACAGAATTTTTTGATGTTCAAGCTTTCACTTAATTTTGTTATAAAGCCAGAGAAATGTAAGTTTCCTTTACTCATTTGCACTCCCTCAAATGTCAAGAGATAGCCTTTGCTTGGTTTTCAATTACCTGTCGTTTGTTCTGTCCGTTTCTTCAGTTTGCCAATATGAGGGTATATTGGCAGAATATATATTTTATTTTGCCTTGTAAGCCGCCAAACTTGCTTCTGTGTTGTAATACTTGCAAAAGCGCAGGTAAAAGCGAGCTATGATATGTCAGTTACATAAATAACATCGGCATATATTTTCCTATGAACAATTTCTTTACGTATGTTGTTGGTCGGCGCAGTGGCTTAGTGGTGTTGGACTACTAAGCGAGATGTCCCAGGGTCGAATCCCGAGAAAACTCAAATTCCAACTTAAGGTTTTTTTTTTCACTGCGCCACCTCTCGCGAACGTCTGACAAACTTCCGAGAGTATAACTGTCATGAAAGCGCTTCTCAATTGGCCGTTTGGACTCGGCATAAAATTGTAGATCCCTTCCATTCGTCCCAAAAATAAAAACTCACACATGGCGAATGGTTGTGAGAAGCTAGGCTTAGAGTCCCTACGGACCTGTTGCGCCAATTATTTATTTTTATTTATTTGTTGTTGTTGTTGTTAAAAATATGTCAAAGTACAGCGCGTTGTGTCATTAGAGTCCTTCTTTTGACACTATATGCTCACTTAGATGTTATATCACTACTTACCTTGTCGGGGTTACCTTCCAAAAGTCCTAAACAGCAATCCTTGATAGAAGAGTGATCATGTCTATAAAAAACGAAATCAAATAAGACCCGCGCGACCCCTATGCGACAGAGCTATTGCCACAAATTGTTTCGGATACTGGAAGCTCCCTCTACGGGTAGTGCAGCGAAGCTTGCTTCAGATTTTCACTTCTCTCCTATGTAGTTCGGCGAAAACCCAGCAGACAACAGCTGTCGTTGTGTTGGCACAAGATCAAACCCATCTACAATGTGATGCTGCGTATAAGCCCCATAGAAGCCATAAAGCCAGTGGAGAAGTGGATCTTTGTAGCTAAGGGATACTTTAAAACTAGCTACTTCTACTGAGTATCGTAGGGGTAGCCCCCAGAACGATTCAAGCTCAGGGCAGACTTTCAAATAGAATCAGATCTTCTACCTTCACAAGAATTCTTGTTCACGCACTAGCACAAACTATTTAACACAGACGGGCCGGTCGGGAGGGTGTCAACCAGCGATTAAGTTTGTCAAATATCTGTAGTTATGCTTGTCGTCGCTGGCGGCGTCAAAGTTAGAAAAGTGTCTTTTTCCCATAATTTCTCAGACGCCGTGGTTACACCTTCCGGCAATTAAAGTCGTCATTGGTGACCGATTTGCCAGAACAAGCGGTCACAACCAGTCAGTGACTAGACTTGTTCAATGCTATTTCAGCATGGTATTGATGTACGTAATAGAATCGTATTGAGGCCTCATATCTCTCATTACATAGCCATCGCTGGTATTGCCGGTACAACAGCTTAAGCTTCACTATGAGCTGTACATGGCAAAAATATTTTCGCTGGCTTCATCCCACTGCATATAATAAAACCATCCAAATCGTATTTTCTTGAAAATCGGGCTAATGGGTCTATACTCAGCTTTCAAAGACTCAATTCGGAATCGACTAGAAGAATATTTGCCGATTAGGTGTCCTTCCATGATTTTTCTTTATAATGGATAAGCTAGTGCAGGTCGAATGGCGCTCGCAAAGAAAAGTTCTTTAGTAGGCTCGCCCTAGACATCGGTGGACTGTGCAATCCATTATATAGGAATATCAACCGTGATTTCCGCTAAATCTTTTTTTTCAAAAGGTTTGTGCTTATTTTTCTTCTTAAAAAAAATCCCAATATCCTTCACCTCAAAAGCTGGGACGGCATTCTGTAAGGGGAAACGTTCAAACGTTCGCGTATGCACGAATGATTTTCTTATGTAACATAGAGCAAATCATTTGCGGGCACGAAAACGTTTGAACGTTTCGCCTACAGAATCTGACCCCTGAAGTTTTGTACTGATTGCGAGATTAAGAACTTCCTAATGCCCCTTTAGGCTAAAGACGAATCTTCCTATACTTGCTGCAGAACCTGTTAACTCCATTCTCAATCAGGGTCTTCGCTCAAAGCTCTGTTCTATGAAGTACACGTTATTAGTTCTATCTTCCGTGGTAAGAACTTTAATAAAAGTCCAAAACTATCGTTGCTAAATTTCAAATAATATATTCAAAGATCTGACTTCAAAAAAGGTTCATACGTGTAAAAAGTCCATCAAAAGTCGCAGGAAATCCTGTGACGCTTTAGATAAATTACGCTCCCCCAGTAAGTTAGTTTGAAAAACATTTACCCTCGTACCATCCAATGGTCTTGAATAAAAAAGTAAAATAGTATCCATGCAGCGATTGGCGTGCATTCATAGAGGTAAAGCCCCACGCGAACTTTAGAAATCTTTTCTAACGACACTACTCAATCATTCTTCTCAGTTCTAGGCCCATACAAATATACAAAATCTGGCCAAAAACTGGAGGCGCTCATACGTTATTTCCATGGAGACTTAACGACACTTTAATCCGGATTAATTGTCCATGTGGCATACTATATTTTTATGGCCACTTGCCTGCTATAAATTTATACCAATTGTCCAATTAAAAGTTTGGGCGGCTTTGCTGGCAGAAAAAAAAAATGACTCATTGGTCCCTTCCAGCACTTAATCCTGTCATAGGATGAAAAAAAATCACAACCCCCTGCCAAAAGCACCCATTAAATGCGGAAACTTTACCAATGACCATAAAACGTTCAACGTGTGTGGCACACATCCTCTCTGAAGGACATGTGCGCAGAAAGGATGCGGAGCTCAGGCAGGGAGTCCAATTAAAATTATGTTTTCGGCACATGAAGATAAAACGAAAAACACAGAGAAACTAAGTACATGATCATTTATCACAGAATCCGGAGTAATGTCGGCAAGGCAGAAGCATCCACTCCTACATTTGGTTTGGAAAATTGTTCTGTCAAAACGACGCGACGGTTCTACCGGTCACAACCGTTTATCCTTATCTCATGAATAGTAAATTAGAATACTCTCCTGTCTTCGGCGAGAGCAAGAAGGATGAAATATTGATGCCATCCTTCGTCTTCGTCGAAAGTCGCCGCCCCACCACGGACCCCACGTGAAATTTATTCATTGTTTTAGAAGCACACAACAACGGCGCTCCGACTCTGCTTATGCACTTGGGACCGCCTTTGCAGTTCGACTTGTGTAACGAAGCGCCGCGCCAAAGACCGAACATCATCAATTCCAATTTTATCCCAGACAATGTTGGCTGTACCTATCTTTAATTTTTTTTTTCCACTGTTTGAATGCCATCGACCTCTTGCCAAAAAAAACCAAAAAAGACGGACCCCTTGAGGGGATGAAAATATTTACACAGCCATCGGATGTATGAGCATGGGGGAGCAATCAACATCAGTTACATCCATTTGTCTAGAAGGAAAAATTAAAATAATAAAAAGAACGAGACTTCCTCGCCATCAGTTGCCGCCCTCACTCTAACAAGTTAAGAAAGAAATTAAATTCCATTCAGCGCATTTTAATGGAAATTAATTGAAGTTCACCCCTCCGCAGACAAGTGCGTGCTTCGGCTCAACTTTTAAAGTGAAGATGTAATAACTTCAACTTGTGCCGAAGTGAGAAATCATCTGGCAGGTCCTTTTTATGTTCCAGTACGGTACATTAATCTTTCATATGTAGCAAAATGTAATGAAAGGCAGCAGCAGTGGTAACAGGTGATGCTGACATGGACACGGACAAAATGTAACTTTAAACCCCTTTTGGTCATGACATTGTGTATTTTGTGTTAGGTTACACATACGACCTATATACACATTGGAAATGGTTGAAGTCCTAATTCACTGGAGTTGTGTTGGGGGGCGTTGACATAAAACTGCTACAGGGATACAATTTTTGTCAGTCTCTTGTGACTTGGTGCACGGCTAGACCGGCTTCGATGAAATTTCGACCACCAGGTGAGTACGTCTCAAGGCCTTCCAAAGGTGCATATTCTTGAATCTGTCCATAGGAGTCACCTCGTCTTACTGTAACAAAATACGAGGCAGCTTTAAGTGAATATCTGTTTAAGTATCAGTTACTCAGTGACTAGACCTTCTTAAATTTGTTTAAAGCTGAAACTTTGTTCAGAGATTTCGGCCGTAAATCTTGTGAGTAGCCCATCTGCGGCTCTGTAGAATATAACTTGTCAATTTTGATACTAACACCCACCAAAGCGTTCCGGTTGCTCTGCTATAACGACCCCGACCCGTAGGGGGTTGTTGGACCCTGCCAGTGCAAGATGTTGGTAGCGTTCCAGTTGCCCTGCTTGACGTAACCAAAAATTAAATTTAGACCCAAGCCTTGGTAATTCTTTTAGGGAAACCACCTCCAACGAGCTTTTCTTTTTAGAAAAGCTCCTTCATATTCATTTGCCGCACTGGAATAACTCCCGAATTCGCTATTTATCGCGGGATACCTTATTGAGTCTAGGACCTTCGATGGGTATAATAAAATGGACAGCCCACTATCACCAAACTTTCCTTCTCCAACTGATCTGGAGTAGCATCTCCGGGCACATTGTGTTGAACAACAACACCAACAACACATTGTCGGTCAAAAGTGTTCAACCCCAACTCTTTAGTCGAACTAACACTTGCGCAGATAAAAATCAACCAGCCCCAACCGCTCCCTACCCGTGTATACAACATAACTTTAGCCAATCCTGCTTTAATAATTCATATGGCAGCAAAGTTTGTTATTTCTTTCACAACATCGCTCCAGTCGACTGGCATGGAACGGTTATCAGGTCCGCTGCTGACACACACCACCCCTGATCCGACCACGCACTTTGGGGCAAATGTTGGCACAACTTTTCCACTTCCTCATACCCACGCAGGACTCACAGCTATACCATTGCTACGAGTACCTATCCATCTGAACTTTGATTTGAATACATTTGCCAATCAACGCCAGGGCTTCAGTTCACTTCACAATCTGCGCCTTCCGGTCGTGTCGGTGTGGGAGCGCCGCCGCTCAAACTTTGCTTACAAATGAAGCCAGTTAACCCTTCCGCTTGACCCGGCTCACCGAACAACAAAAAGAAAACAAAACTGTTTCCTTCCAAGTTAAGATTGAGTTTTCGGTTGTTCAGTGCGGTTTATGGGAGAGACGATGCCCACCATCGCGCCCATCGCCCATCGCCCCACCGACATCGCCGATAACGAGATGGGGAATAGCTGGGATTTTTCTTTTCTTCTTCATCTTTTTGAAACTCAATTTGCGGTCGAACACAGAACCAGCGAGTCAAAGAAGTACTCAGTGGTCAGAGGGTTTTGCCAATTGAATCGTTCGCCTCCTCTAAGCTAACCCGCTATCACCACACTCGTCCATAAATCGGTTAGTGGACGTTTGAAGCCTTCAATTAAGGATACTATTCCTCGAATTGGTTTTTCTTTCAATTCGAAAGTAAACGGAGAAAGGAGGAACAAAAAAAAAATGGAAAACCAAACCCAAGGCAATAGTAAAAGTTCACTTCCAACTACCAACGACGGTGTCCAGATATCCAAGACGGAGTCGGCCAACAGCCGCACACCACACACAAATGACTGGCAATTATATGGGAGCGATCGGTCGGGGTGCGCTTCGGTGGATGGTATGGAGCTCCATAAATTTTCGATTTCCATTCGTCGCTAGTCGAGGAGAAAATTTGTGTGCCTTTCAAGACGCCATAAAGAGTTGAGTTTATGACAATTTATTCCGCACCGAGGATGAGCAGTTTCGTTTATGAATTCCAATGAGCTCTTGTATGTGGCTATGGCATTAGCGCACACAAGAGTCCATATAGTGGAGCGGCCTTTCGAATGGTGGTCACTGGGACTGGGTCAAATATAGGGGCACATGCCATAACCGCTTCTGAATTTGACATTTTTATCTCTTGATTATCTAGGCAGAGTTTTTGTTCTGTACTTTTTGCGGCTAGTTGTCGGGTGACCGCATTCGCATAGACAAGTTTGCGACGACAAGCTAGCGCGGTAGTTATTGACGAGCTAAGGAAGCCTTTGTTTGATTATGCATTTTATTTGGGGGTTTCTCGTTCCAACAAAATTTATGAACACAAAACTCTTTCGAAGGAATTTTCGCTGCGGCTTTTTATCTGGTAAACGAGAACTTGCATAAATATTAAGGACACAGCGGGTTTGTATAGTTCGGACTGTGAATTATTGATATGTTCGGTTGAGTGGTGGGTTTTGTAGTCGGATAGAAGTTTATAAGTTTTTTTTTTTCTCCAGTCGTTCGTGTAGGGATGTAGTTCCTCTCATGTAGGTAGCTGTTTTTCGCTGATGTTCACTGTAGGTACAACAAGAATTTCTCTTGTGTAAAAAGTAATGCTCTTGCGACCGAGAACCAAAATATTGAACTGGATGTACAACTTTCATATATTTGTTTGTAGTATTCTATGATTTTTTCTTTCTGCGAATACGTGCAAGAAAGCCTTCTCATGGTATAGGTACAGTCAACGAAGAATGTTCCGCTTGAGAGCACGTGCTCGAGTCCAGATTCTCTGATCCAATTTTTAAATCTCTCTAAATAATTTTTTAGAGTTATCGGAATCGACACCAACTTTTGTTTAAAAAACACATGAATCCTAGTCAAATCTGAAATTTTACTATAAATCGGCCTTAAAATGTTAGTGAAAGAAACTGAAAATGACGTCTAAAACCTGGGGTCAAATTAACACATCCATGAGCGAGCACCAGTCACTGAATTTTGTGGATTGCACATATAAAAAAAAATCAGTCATATAGTACTCGATCACTGACGCGGTAATTCGAAGCCTGTTTTAGAGACTTAATTTAAATAGGCTTCGGACTGCCTGATGAACCTGATCAATGGTACCGTGAATTTCGTAGGTGTCCCAAATTGTTTTAAAAAGACGACAAAATGAAACATTATGTGACCGAAAATTGATTTTGAATCGTCAAAAACTCAGCATAAATCTCAAAAAAAAAAAAAATTGCTCAAAAATGAGTCTAAAAACGTTGACTAAAAGAGTCAGAAATTATAATAATAACAACGGCAGACATATCAAAAGTCGGCCCGAAAATTGCCAACCAGTATAGATCACATCAATAGCTACCTCTTTTTAAAACGCCTTGCAAACACTTTAAGAAATTCAGTTGAACTTGTAAAAAAATAAACGGCCCATAAAGATCATTCCAAATTTGGTTCGGAAATCACATCAGAAAATTTAAAACCTCTTGAGGAAGACCCACTAAAATCTGCAAATGAAAAATAGACAGAAGAGCCCTCAGAAATTGTTTCATAAAAGTAGTCTCAAAAAACGCCCAAGATTTTATCCCAAATTCGTCCGTTTTATCATACTGAAAACTTGAAAATTGCATCAAAATTCTATAAAAATTTGGCTCAAAATTTGAAAACTCTTTACAAATTTTATAAAAAAAAATGCGTCACTTTCTGAAGGAGAGGAATACTTTTAACAAAAAAAAACTTATCGAGCTTGACAAAAGCTTCTCAAAAATCGCAACAAAACTCGATCAAAACGGGCTTAAATTTGAAAAAAAATCAGGAATTTTATCAAAAAAACCCACAATATGAATTCCGAGTGTCTAAAAACGGCCAAATTCGTCCGTTTTATCAGACTTACTTACCGAAAATTGCATCAAAATTCGATAAAAATTTGGCTCAAAATTTTAAAACTCTTCACAAATTAAAAAAAAAAAGCGTAAAAAAGGAGAGGCATACTTTTGACATAAAAAAAACTTGTCGAGCTTGACAAAAGCTTCTCAAAAATCGTAACAAAATTCGATCAAAATTGGCTTAAATTTGAAAAACAAACCAGGAATTTTATCAAGAAAACCCACAATATGAATTTCGAGTGTCTAAAAATTGCCAAAATATTATACCAAATTCGTCGATTTTATCATACTGAAAAATTTCCGAAAATTGCATCAAAATTTGGCTCAAAATTTGTAAACTCTTTACAAATTGTATAAAAAAAAATACGTCAGAAAGCAGAGGCATATTTTTGACATAAAAAAAACTTGTCGAGCTTGACAAAAGCTTCTAAAAAGTCGATCAAAATTGGCTTAAATTAGCCAAAAATTTAGGAATTTTATCAAAAAAATCCACAATGTGAATTTTGAGTGTCAGAAAACGCCCAAAATATTATCCCAAATTCGTCCGTTTTATCATACTGAAAACTTACGAAAATTACATCAAAATTCGATTAAAATTTGGCTCAGAATTTTAACACTCTTCACAAATTTAATAATTAAATGTGTCAGAGGCACATTTTTGACAAAGAAAAAAACTTGTTGAGCTTGACAAATCCTTTCAAAATTTTCAGAAATTTTATGAAAAGGTCAGAAAGGAAAAACACACCTGCGTTTACTTATCACTTCAATTTGGGCGTCATCAGCACACAGAAAACCAATAGAAACCCATATATAGCCATAGGAGTAGAAAGTAGCGAAGGTAAAGAGATAACCCAAAGCCTTCTCAACCCGTTCTTCCACATCCAATACCCCAAAATTGCATAAGCTTCCAGCTGAGCACTCGCATCTGCTCCATACCTGGACCACAAATTGCAGTGTTTAACAAAGTCACCGATGTTCATTCTGCAATCTACACCCGCGACCACATTCGGTCTAGTTGTGCAACACAACAATGAAGTCCTTTCGATCCTCACACAGCATTTACACGATCAGCGAGATGAAACGATTTATGACCTCAAACTAATACGCAAATACAAAGCCACATCTTCGGAGCTGCCCTGACACAAAAGGCAATCCACTTGACCATAATACATGCGGCCGAGTCCATTCATCTCGGGAGAAAAACTCGAGCTAGCTCTAAATATCTCTGCGAGCATTCTGCCTCATAAATCAGCGCCTGGCCTGGCCGCTAAGCGAAGGAGTACCGAGATTCAACAAGCACACAAACACAACCCACCTACCATTGTTACAGAGCCGTCTCTCGTTATTCCTTCCTCGCTAAATATAGTTATTAAGGGGACCGCAGCCCAGCGCTATCCTTGCCCTTGCCCATTCAAATCCAGTCACAACCACAAAGGAGACCGCTCGGGTTCATTGAAGTCAACCTCCATTGTCATCGTGTCGTCTTCTCAGCCCGAGCAGCAATTCAATTTGCGAAATGACAGAGCGTCACTGGGCGAAGGAGCGGGGCAGATCGGTCTCCTTGACGTTTGTAATTGTGATGCACACGCAACACTAATTGATTGATTCAAGTCAAACTCGTTCCGTTTTTGTCGTAGTGACTCGTGGGGGCTAACTAATTTTCTATAACGCTGTGGCAGTTGGTGTCACCATTGCACTTAGCAGATCCTATTATCTGTGCCGCAGCCCATCGGCTGACGGGGCGAGTGTTAATTGCGTGCTATGTCTCGCAAGATGAAGTGGCCTAACGTTGACGCCTTGAGTGTCGTTGCTGATTGACAGAACGGCATTCAGTTGCATGCCCATGTCACACACCACCGAATGATTTGCCAATTAAAGTCGAATTCCTGTTGTATGCGATTCCTTGGGCTATCCAATTAATTGAAACTTCCAATCCCATCATCTAGTTTCGTATTTATGAGCCCACGTCAGAGAGGACGGAGGACCCTTTGCAATATTTTTCCTGGTCGGTCGCGGGGAAGCCATTAATTGTCATTAGCTAATTGACATTTATGCGAGGCCCATGAAATTTGCTGGTGCGCGCAAATGGACTAAACACGGACGAGCGTCAGGCAGTAAATCCAACCCCCGGTGGTTGACTCTTGGGGATTCTTGTGCGCTCATAATTTAATAAAATTCCTTCCGAGTTGAACCCTTGTGATTGTGTAAGTAGCATCAGAGACCTGACGGGGGTCTGTGCGGCAGGACGATGCTCATTAAAAATGATTCTTCTGGCAGGAAGTAAATTTGAAACCTCGCATCGTGACAAATGACCGAGATTTACACCCGCAGTGTATAGGTCGATGTGATGTAGGGTGGAAGTGAAAATCTGGACAGCGAGGAATTTCTAACAGTAACGGAGGAGTTGCTTATTTTAAATCGATTGCGCGTAGTTGGTGGGCTTTCATCTCGCAATTTGTCTGTTTTATGACCTGAGTCGGTTACAACGATGTAGAAGGTTTCTATTTTATTTGAATTACATTTTGGTGGTCGAAATAAGCATAACAAACCTTCATCCTAAGCGCTTTTTTCTACGGAAAAAATCTCCCTCAAGTATTTTTATATTTTTTTCTTTGACTTGAGTACGACTAGGATTAAGAATTTCTTAAGTGAAACTCAGAGAAAAATACACTTTCGTCGAAAAAAACCCCAAAGAAGTAGGCGTGGCAATAAAAGATAAATCCTTTTGAGAGCTGCAAGAAAAATTTCAACAAAATTTCATAGAAATGTGTTCAAAAGCTTCCTAAAACCCCAACATTTCTAATGCATTCAAACATGCTACCCTTGTAGGGGAAAGCGGGGCTAGAAGAAACTTGTTCTATTAAATTTTATGAAGCTCCTGCGTTTTTACAAATGAGGCAGCCAAACGTTTAAAAACAAGCAGCAATATTTAAGCAACTCACCAAAAAAGTTCAATAAATTCCGATCACAAGATGTCAATTTTTTTTTCCTTCTTTTTACTACTTCCCCCCTACAGCTGCCACACCCTTAAGGCGCTGGCATCATACAAAGCTCATCCAAAGCACAACTACATGATCGGACAAGGCAGCTCAGTCAAAGTCAAAATCTCCTCACTATCGGGTCAACAGATGTATCTGCAAATTTCGTATTACTAGAAGTTTTGTTTTAATTACGTTTTGTATATTTTTTTATATAGCGAACACTTTGTCACCAAAATCCCCAAACCAAAAAGAGTAACTCGTACTTATGAACCTACTCGAGCTCTACATTTGTCGCAATTGATTTTCGCCTGCCTTTTGAGGGCTATAAGACTTACAACTTACAAAATAAGCAACTCCAAATGGAGACTCTGTCTGCTAAAAAAGAGTTCACTCACTGAAGCTTAAGACTTAAAACCAATGACAACACCTCTGTCAACTCTAAGCAACCTACAAACTTCTTAAAGTCCGAAGACCTCTGCCTACCCTAAGCGCCTAAGCCGAAATTTGTACAACAGCTCACAAGTTGTGGTAGCATAAAAATAGACACCGAAAATAATGTCAGTCCGTAGTGGACCTGGGCCTAACTCTTCGATAAGAATAATCAAATAAATCAAATTATCACCTTGGCCAAGTTTGAGCATCTGATGTCAGAGCTTTCCCGGTTTTACTTTGCAATTATATCAATATCAGCTAATTGAGAATAAATCCAACACACATCCAGTCCATTGCCATATTATCATCATAAACTCAGAAGAATTCCATCCAGATGTATCCAGTATCCAGTTAAGGTAATCAAACTCGGCACCAACCAGGTATATGAAAAGGCCACGCTCAACGCATACTTACGGACACTAATGGCTCTCACCTGAACAACTCACCCAACCAGCTCTCGTCTTCCCACCCGGGGTGGATTATTGGCAGAGCTAAACGAAACCCACCTATTTTGGTCATGTCCTTCGTCCACCAACATGGCACAGCATCGCCCTCCTCAGTAATGTAATTAGTTTAAACCCCCCCCCCCCCCCCCCCCATTTGGTTTGACAAAACTTGTTTCTCGAAAAACTTTACTTTCCGAACACCTCCTGGTCCCGTTCGGAACCTGCGGTAGTAATTCTAATTTAATATATTTTTCTTGGTTCGTCCTGATGTGCCCACATGTATACCTCCTCCCATTGTCACCTGACGCCGGGCGCCACCGCCACCGCAGCCGCAATCGCCCGCTGACCGTCTTTAAATCTCCATCAAGTGGACACGAGTTTGGTCCGTGTTTTCGTCTCCAGAGGATGACACGTTCAGCACCACAACCACCCATACGTTTCATCATGTATCCTTCGATTCCGAATAGGTAATCAGCCCGAAAAAAAAACGCACCCCTACCCAGCCGCACTCGCTTCGAGTCCCGGCCATGGTAATTGAGGGATCCAGAGCCACACACTGGCCTTACCGAGGAGGTAAAACTTCGAACACAGGATATTTCCCTTTTGGCAGTTGATTCTGGTGGGACAGCACCATATGGGAAAACATGGACAATTTCGTCTGATACCAAGAAACAAAAACATTTGCAGAGGGGCGAAAAAATGACGGGGAGAGAGGAGAGCCCTAAACCGAAGGCTTCCTCAGAAAACATAGAACATTTGCATACCAGTCGCCCGAGAGGTTATGTGTTCCTTGGTGTGAGCAACCGACTCAGTTAGTCGGTGCTCGGTGGGTGGATGTATGACATGAAGTCGTATTGTCGCCTGCCAGTCTGTCATTCCCGTCTTCATCGTACCACGAGCATCAGCACAACGACGACGACGACCGGAATGCTTTGACATTTGCATAAAATGTTTCCTAAGCTCCGCAGGGAATTTCCTCTGACTCGGCCATGTGTTGTTGGACTCGACTGATGCGGATCTGAAACAGCATTCGAAGGAGAGCGTTGGCATATGTTCACCTTACAAATGGAGAGATATCCTGGGCAACCCCAAAAATGCCTTTGCGATTATAAATTCAAATTTTGTACGGCCGCCTGACCCGTCCATGCGGGCTATGGACGAGAATGTTGTCGTCGTCGTCGTCGTCGTCGTTGCCGACTGTGGAATGAGATGAGAATGAAAACGAGCCTGATGATGGGTCCTGCTCCTGTGTTGTTCTGATGGTTTTTGACGGGCTCGAGGCGTTGCGCATTTTTTGGGGAATTTTAATTTGTTCTGACATTAGTGTCCTCATGGGGAGGATATGGTGATTTCATTTTTTTTTTGTTATGATACTGATGAACCTTTAGAGTAAAAACGACTGCCAGCAAGTTGACAGTCTTTCTACCGCCTACCTTGGCCATTTTTAACATTTTCCTGCGTACTGCGTATTGCCTACGGTGTCCTTCAGTTGGAAAGGTGAAATCATTTCAAGGGATGAGATATTTTTTATGCGGATATAAGAAGAATTGTCGTAGGTGGTTAATCAGGGATGGGAAATGTTGATGCCGGAGTCAGAAATTGAACAGGATGAGGGAGAATGCGGCTACGGATTGGAAAGCACGGGTGCGGCGCTGTCGGGCTGATGGACTGGGGCACTGCGGTCATATTATCTGCATGTTTGAATTTTGTTGTTATACTACGAAAACGGTGACTCGGCTTATGGTCACACCGTCAGTTTTGGTCACCATCTCCAGGATTTGAAAAATCATAACAAAAAAACTGCCTGTTCGTAATCAAGTGACACGTAGTGTACTTGGAGTTTAAAGGAGTTTGCCTTAGATGAGCAAATTCATTTTCTCTATCAGCGACGACGAAATGTCACTCACAAAGCAATAAACTTTGAGGTAGTGGTGCCTAAGCTGAACCCTGTTGGTCTCTGTTTTGAGCGCTGCTTTCATCGGGAAGCAAGTTTTTCCCTTAATTAGAACCTAGAAAAATCAGCCAAAAGTTTTTTGATGAATATGAGAGGCTAACCACGTCATGCGGATAGTTTTCTCCGAATCCCAGGCTTTCCTCCTCGAATTCTCTATACTCCAAACGAAAGGTTCTAAAAATGACACTTTACCACATCTCTTCTGTTATGTACAGTCAACTTGAGGTGTTACCTATAATTCAAGCCCCCGCGCCAGAGTGGAAAGCAGTTAAACCATTTCTTTACGGTGTAATCGCAAAATCCCCACGGAATCCGCTGTACAGTTAACCCCCTCCTTCATTCGGTTTAAAGCAATGGCGCGTGGAAAACTCACCCAATCTTCAGCAATTCTTTGCCGCTGAAACAATTCAAGGCCTTTGCCACATCCGAGCCCCCACCACTCACCGCACTTCACATTTTGTCTGGCAGCAAACCCCATCCAGGACTCTGATCTGAAACGCAGTGGTGCGGGCGACGACGGGACCTAAGTGCGAGCATAAATAAAACGTTTGCGAATCTTATGATCCCTTTGGGATTGCACTGCATTGTAATTCACATACCCAGAATACAGCGAACCGTAGTGCCCCCGCGGGGAGCAACTATACGCGAGTTGAAAATGGAATCCAAAGGATGCAAAGGTATGCCATCTCGTTTGCGTACCGTAATAAAAGTAAATATCGAAAGATGTTTGCGTTGTCGCAGAGTTTTTATGCGTGGCAAGTCTCATCAGCCAGCTAAACATTATTTGCTACGCCGCCGCTTGTTCCTGTCGAAATGGAAACTCCAAAGCGACCGAATAAACCCAATTTCGAGAGGAGCAGAGAAAAAAATATTTAGAACTCCCAACGAAAGTGTGTCTCTGTGCAGTCTCCCTGCAAAGGCAACGTAATGGAATGAAATTTATGAGATCCTGAAGGAATTCTCCTTGAAAGACAAACAATATTTATTTAATTTTATCTCTTCCTCTCTACTCTCTAGTTGTGTATAGTTGTTTCGTTGTTTCATCTGAGATTAGTGACGGTATTCTTGCACGCTGGGCGCACAGGCACAGCCACCCCCAGCCAAGTTGAGTTTTTTACGATCCTGTGATTCGCCTTGTGCAGACTTTGTGTGTGCATTTCCACCCAGGATAACAATGTGTTTTCGTAAACGATAATAATGCACACAAACATCCTTGTTCAACCAGTGCAAGGGAACTCCTCTCCAGTGTTCAAGTATACTGAAGGGTATACCCGGTGACGGAAGCGCGCGCCTTCGTCCGACTAGCGACTACGTTGCAGATAATGACAAGTTTTTATGATCTCGGAAATTGTTTGAAGAATAACGAAGCAAAAAGTAATAAAATCCTTTTTAAGTGTTTGTTTTTTTTTTTTGTTATTCTCTTTTTTGCCGATGTGTGTGTGGCTGTACGGACGAGATGAAATTTTCGAAAATTTTATTACTCCCAATCTAAAGCACACACACGAACGTTCATGCAACCACGCATACACACTCAGAGGCGCGCTTCTGACAACCGCGGAAAGTTATAAACTCATATGGAGGAGAAAATTTTAATGCATGCGGTTGACTATGGGAATTTTAATTTCGGTTTTATTGCCGCCCCCCAGAAATGTTAAGTTTGTTAACTTTTCAGCCAAAAATTCAAGTGGGGCTGGGAGCACCCCCCGGATATGGTGCGGGCGCGCCCAGTGTGTTTGCATAGTTTTGCGACTCGTATATACTATATGGGGCCTGGTTAGTGGTGATGACGGTGTGGTACGGTCGGTGGTGGCGGCGGCGTGGCATGAGTTCCTGCAGTTCATGTGCTTGGGGTGGTCCTTTTTTGTGCGGAATTAAAGGTTCGTTAAATTTCTTAATTAGTTTTGCACAGTTTGAGAAATGTTCGGGATACAAAGTTTCCCATTGGATAGAATGGGCGCGCAAGAGGCACTCAGACTCAACGCAAGGCGAATGGCAGGAGATGAAAAAAATTAATATATGTATAATGGAAGTGAAGAGACGCCTAGGAATTGGCGTTACAAGTAGACAATGGGGTAGGCATATACGCAAGGGAAGGGGCTCATTGTGGGTGATCCATGAGGTAACAGAAGGCATTCACAAGTGTTGGCACAAAATGTTGTCCACAAAGTGACGCAAAGCGACGAGAAGGTGAAATGAATAAACAAATAGTTGGCGCAACAAGTCCTTAAGGAGCCTAGGTCTAGCGTTCGTTTTTCACTTTTGGGACCAATGGAAGGGTTCGACAATCAAAAATCGGTGAACACATACTACAAACCCAAGATGACAACAAACACAAACGAAATTTTGTTTTTACCATAAGTCCTTTGATGGCATCGTTGCGCTGCGCAGGGACATAAGTCCACGAGGCATAGATCCATTATGCCTTTATGTCCGAAACTTTGTTTGGACTTATGTCCTACATTTATTGATCTATGTCCCTTTTAGCATGTTTTGATTTTAAAGATATTCTGTAAATTTTAAATTTTGAGTATTTTTCCTATTTTTATTAAATAGCCCAAATTGTTTAACATACAAATCAAAACAAAATATTCTCTATTTTTGACGACCTATTTTCTCAATTTTTCTGCAGCTAAAGCAAAAAGTTTTTCGAGCAAATAAATTGACTTTTAAATAAATAAAAAGGTGGCGCAACAGGTACAAAGGGACCCTAGGCCTAGCTGCTCACAACCATTCGTTTTTCATTTTTGGGACGATTGAAAGGGATCTACAATTTTATGCCGAGTCCAAACGGCTAATTGAGAAGTTCGTTCACAACAGTTATACTCTCGGATGTTTGTCAGGCGTTGGCGAGAGGTGGAGCAGTGGCAAAAAAACCTTAAGTTGGAATGTAGGTTTTTTCGAGACCCCTCGCTTAGTAGTCCAACACATTAACTACTAAGCCACTGTTCGTGGCAGTTGACTTTGAGCTTCAGCAAATAAGTATACAAAATTCGCGCGTATTTTTGACTATTAGTTTGTTTAATTTGAGAAAAATTGACGAATAGTTTTAGAAAATTAGAGAAAAAATAAAAAACTCAATCCAAGTTTATCTCTGAAACTTTTTTACTTTTTACCCGACTGCATACAGAGAGGGTTATATTTCGCACGTATTCTATATACGTTCCATCGGGACACCCTGTGGCCTTAACGGCTTGGCCGATTTTGAAGAGTGAGGTGTCATAAGATTCGTATTCTGCCAAGGAGTGTCATAGTCTAAACAAAAAAGATATAAATCCAAATTTAAAGAAAAACGAAAAAAAAAACAATTGTCACACAAATGTCAGTGAGAAATGTGAGGATATGGCATACACTGAACTGTGAACTAAATTACGCTCTGATCTATTCACAATAGCATCGCAACTCATACCCAGCCAAGTTTCGCACCTAGCGGCATCTACATTTCAACTCAACATCGCAACTGACAGCCAAAAATCGCATCATTTATTTTTAGTGGATAGTGTTACCATCAAACGAATATTATGTTGAGTGTTAGGTTCAAGTTTATATAGTCTAAATAGATAAATTAGGTTCGTTCGCGTACGCGGTTTGAATCGAACGCATTCACACAAAGCCTATATACGTACTCATAAAAAATGACAGAAAAAGAGAAAATTAGCAAAATATAGAGTAACGAGTGGTTCCTCTCTTGGCTCGAAACAGCTCAAAAAATTTCAACCGGCAAGTGCTGATAAATATGTCAAATGCACAAAGTTGTCAAGAAAGAAATTCAAAATCCGGCTTAAAAATGAATTGCACAGAACAATAAAATCTGTAAAAATAAAGAAAATTCGGTGGTGGTCGAATGTTGTCCTAGAACGTTTCATATATATTGCAAAAAGGTAAGTTATATATTTATTTGTGATATGGATTAGATGTGAAAGATCAAAGTTGCTCGAAGTCTATCCACGTCCTTTGGCGTACGAGAGAGTTTTAGTAATTTTTTGAATTTGACGGATTTCTAGTGCTTGGCTCGGGAAAGTACGCGAATAGACCTATTATTACCCGACTGGACACAGGGAGAGTTATGTGTTCCGGGCGTATCCTATGTACGTTCCTACGTGACGCCGTGTAGCACAAACGGCTTGACCGATTTTGAATAGTGCGGTGTCATTAGATTCGTATTCTTTCCCGGAGTGTCATAGGCTGAAAAGATAAAAATAAAAAAAGAGTTAGTTTAAAAAACCAAAAAACCCGACTGACTGTAAAAAAAGGTTTAAAGAGATATAAAAATAATAACAGGTCCGTATGGACCCAAGCCTAGCTTCTCACAACCATTCGTCTTGTGCGAGTTTTTATTTTTGGGACGAATGGAAGGGATCTACAATTTTATGCCGAGTCCAAACGGCCAATTGAGAAGCTCTTTCGTGACAGTTATACTCTCGGATGTTTGTCAGACGTTCGCGAGAGGTGGCGCAGTGAAAAAAACCTTAAGTTGGAATTTGGGTTTTTCTCGGGATTCGAACCTGGGACCCCTCGCTTAGTAGTCCAACACACTAACCACTAATTTTTAAAGAGATATGGACAGGACATATTCAAGTACCTATACCTATCTATTTGGCAGTCGGAGGATACGCAATACTCATATATTTGTTAGGCTGTGTAGGTACGATATATAGTCTCCGATTGTCAATTAGTTAGGTATAGGTAGTTGAATATGTCTTGTTCATATCTTTTTAACTCTTTTTTTTACAGTCAGTCGGGATTTTTGTTTTTTAAACTCACTTTTTCTTATTTACTCACTTTTGTGTTTTCATTTTGATTTTTGTTACTTTTTTTCTTTTCCTTTTCGTTAAATAAATGTTAAATTGTGCTAACAATGTCGGTATTATTTATATGGTTACTTTGTAGTATAAAAAAATGTCTGAAACGTGGGGCTTGGACTTTGTCTTTAGAATGATTTTTCTACTTACAAAATGTTGGAATTAGGTCCCATCTTTCAAAATTAAGTATGGACTTAATCCCACTTTAGTGGCACATAATTCCACATTCAAATTTTAAACATATCCTCCCGAAGTGGGACACAAGTCTATTATGAACTTATGTCATAAGTCCACTAAGTTCAACTGAAAAGCTTCTCCAACTGGACTTAGAACTCTGAATACTCATTGAGAGGTGTCTTTTAATTTTTGCTGCTCAGGATAGGCTTTTTCTGTCCCGCTGTCCAACTAGAGTGTTTGTTCATCTGCTTAAGGCTTAGATACCTAAGGTAACTATAGGCTTTATGGTTCGTGCACTGTCTTAATCATCATCAGACCTTTCCAAAGCCCAACCACTCCGTCAGGCCGACTCCCATTAGCTATTACCCCGAGGGACTGATTACCACCTTTTGCTGTAGTTCTTCCTAGATTTTCGACTCTTTTGAACAGATTTTGCATAAATCATCAGACCTTTCCAAAGCCCAACCACATCGTCAGGCCGACTCCCAGTAGCTATTACCCGTGGGACTGATTAGCACCTTTTGCTGTAGTTCTTCTTAGATTTTCAACTCTTTTGAACAGATTTTGCACACTTGTTTTGAAGGAATAGATTTAAAATCACTCGCTCTCTGACCTCAAAATTGCCCTATTTGAAATTGCTTGATATGAGTGCATATACCTCGAGGTCTCGGTGCGGTTGAGCTGACGGAAAGCGCTTCTTCTCCTTACTCTCAAGGTCTTTCTTAGCTGCAAACCACGCCCAAGTGACTATTTCATCTTTAGCGAGACTTGAAGACACAACATAAAACTAAGGACGATCGAAGTTAAGCACTTCGTTTAAATTCCACTTGTTCACTTGAATGCCTAAGCTTTCAACACAATTGACATTGTGCGCGCACAACTTCTTGCCATATCCATAAACTACGAACACACACATCACCCATGCCTATACAGGATTGAGTTCCAGCCTCAGGATATTCAAAATACTTCCAGACAGGCCGGAGCTAGCATTACCATTCCCATGGCGATTAAATGCCTTCGCAAGGGAAATCAACCATTATCCGTTCTTAAAAGTAATAATCTTCCGGATGCGAAACGTTTAATCTTTACCGCTTCGCAGTTGCTTACTGTTTCTGCACGAGCTCTCCGTTTTATAAGCCAATTTCACATATGGACTTTAAATAGCCTCATTTCGACATGTGAGCTCCGCAAGCAAATTCGTATTTAAATGATTAAATTTTATCGGATATGCGGCATATTCGACGGAAGGATATCCTCTACCCCTTGTCTTCCGCACGGACGGTTATATCGATCGGCATAGCATGCCCAGACCCACCAAAAGCAAGAATTCAGCAATCGAATGGAAACAATGAATAATTCCACATAATCCCGCAACCACAGGACTACACACACAGCATACAAGTCCCATGTCTAATCCTTTTTCAGGGATTAAATTCTTTTCCACGAAAGCAATGGATGTTTTCCGGCACCCAACAGGACCATACGTACACAGCCCCAGAGCGCCTTGTGCATCTTGTGCAGTTCAATGTTTACTTTTACGATTGCGTGCAACCCTCATTTGTAGCGTTGTACCGACGACGAACGTCGACCATCACCCATACTACCCCGACCCACACAAACCGACTATGTCCTGGCATTGTTGCTACACACCACTTTGCACTTCTGTTTGCAGTCCTCAAACAGACAGAGACACTCCATGTCCACTGTTGATGACAAATTTAATTTCCTCGCCTCGCCGTCAATGGGGGTTGATTATTATGCACTGTACTCTGTACCTCTTGTACGACAGCAGAACAGGGCCCCTTCTTCCAGCAGAGTGGTCCCTTGTACCTGTGTGAGTCCCCCGACCACAGAAACGGAGACGGAGAGAGTCCTGGTGGTCATAACTGAAAAACAGGATAAATATTAAAATTAAACATCAACGGGAATATTTGCGAAGCCAACAGAGGGCTATTTGCATTCAGCATCCTTTATTTTGTTTGGGCGTTTGAGTGTTTGTACTGGTTTGTGCCACACAGACACACAGAGTCGACCACCGGTATCTAGAGCTTGAGGTGTGTACGTTATAAAGCAGATCCCAGCCAGCACCCTAGCACCCAGCCGGCCATCGAGATCCTGCGTGTGCAAACATCCTTTCGGTTTTTTCCCGGTTTTTTTTTCTGACATGACTCTGGATAGTTAATTCCATCTGGCCGAGTGCCTTTGTACGAATGCGGTGCAGCGCAGGAGGATGCGTTGCCATTGCCCGATACCGAGTTAGAGAGTGTAACGAACAATGTGCATACGAACACACACTTTGTGGCGAGGAGAGCTCTTTGAGCGCGAAACGCTATGTTAACATCCAATAATTGGAATACCTGGTCGCCCCCGGGTTGAGTGCGTGTACATCCAGAGTATGGGGTTGGCGTTCTACCTCCACCGGACAGAGTTTTATTTTATTCTTACCCATCGAGGCCCATTTTGTGCGATGTGTGTCTGTTGCTGCGCACCTTTGATGCAGCACCTGGAATAGAAACAGATCCGGACGACGGACACGAACACGGACATCCTCTCCTCATCATTATGCGACTGAATGCTGCGCTGCTCTGCGGACGAAAATCACTTTGTAGTGGATTACTTTGTGCAAAGCAGGAAAAAAAAGAAAAGCGGATGGCGTCGTTCGTTACAAGGGATGAAGTGGTGTACAATTTGTTAATGGATCAAGTGGAAGGGTTTTCAGTTTTTTTCCTGCTATTGAAATGGCTGCAGTCGGCCGGCGCTCGTATGTTGGAACAGGATTGCAGAGTTTGTTTGAAGTAGCAGTGGGTTAAGAGATTGTTTGAAAGAGGCCTTTTTACCTTTCGCGGATTGTTGAGCAACTTTGTTTCAGTTTGGGGTGTACGCGCCATGTACGGCCTTTTGAAGTGCCATTACCATACAGAGCTGTCCGAAGAGATACAGACACGAGAAGATAAATGCAGACCGTCATGTGCATTGCGTTGACAATTGGCTATTGATTGCCTTGTCATTTCACTATTGCAAGGACTTTAAGATTCATTTGGGGCGTGGAATATTTGTTTCTGTTTTGAACATAAATTGAAAGCCCTTAAAAGTGCAAGAGCAAATGAAATATCTTCTTTTGGCACAAGGACACGGACACAAGTGGGACATATTTCATATTCCCTTAAAGAGCGCCTCATTTAAGATCGCCATCAGTTTTGCATACCTAGGAAACATGTCTAGTGAAGTAAACTAGAAGTACACCCAACAAAAGACTGCGCTCATCAATATTAAAAAAGATCCATGGAAGAAATCCCCTTACACTTAACATCCTGGATAACGCACGTATAACACTGCCAATAAGCAGCTCCATTTGCTTACCTACACAAAGAAGACGCTTCTGATGACACAGGAGGTATGAAGCCATTTGAGTCCGTTCCCTAAATAACAATGTCAAAGAAAGGCCGCTGAGTTGGAACGACGATCGAAATCCGACAGTTTTTCAAAACTTTCAACATGAGCTTGAGCATAGTCACTGTCTCAGCATGAGCTGAAGAACGATCCAATGACCGGTCCCTTAGTCATTCTTTAATGATGGAGGTATGTAATATTGACAACAGGGCTATTGGCGACAGCAAATACTTCGTATTATCGTTCGTGTTGCAGAAAATGGTGGCACCCTGTTAAAGCAATCTTAGTTCATTTAACATGCACCAAAAATCAGAGTCTTGACCAGATATATAATGCAATCATAGGTTTTTCCACCTTCTAGCTCTTTTTGATGCAAAAGTTTAGTACAACTTTCCCAAAGCGACTTAAAGCACGCGGACCGGACCTATTGACTTTAAACCCCAAAATCACACATCCGATATACCTAAAATTGGTATGACGAGCCCTCGCTTACTCATCCCAAGTATGGTGTAGCAAAACTAAAGAGAAGTCTGCCATTACGAAACTGCAGAGGCAAGAGAGACTCGCAGGCATTACCTGTCCTAAACCTGGTCCTAGAAGTTTTCTTTGAACTATAACGCTGCCTTTATGAAACGAAGTCAAAAGTTCGCAGTTGAAATGCGAATCAATCGCAAATGAAGACGGGCACAACTTCAAAGTTTGTGGCGTAAAAACATCGGTGTCTTTGGAGCTAAACTATGGACTGGGATTCTGTAGAAAACGAAAACGAAAGAAACCGTGAAAAAGCGAAAATTTGAAGATATTAACTGACTCTTTTAGTTTTCATATTTCTATTTGCAAGAGCTAAATAAACAGCATTTATCAAGCAAAACGATCGTGAAAGCGGAAACAATTGAACGTTTTTATTTTACGGAATACACGTTTTCGCCTTTACATGATTTTTTTGTCGTTTTTTGTTTTAAATTCGAAAGTGAATTTTTGTTTCAATTTTTTTTCACCGAACTCCGCATGCTGTTCAGGAATGTGAGAGCATCATTCAAAAGTCTGTGATAAAAGCGGTCTACACACTTATTTCACTGGCTTATCGCCCTGTTAGACCAAATTCACAATATCGCGTTTGTCTGACGATTAAGGGAAACGAAATAAGCGATAAATAGGGGAGTAAAGGCGTCTTGTAGGTTCTCACTGTCTTAGAAGTCTTATGCTATATCCCTAACTGGAGGAACATGCATAGCATTCGATAAGCTGAAGAGCTCAAAGGCCCCGCCGAAATAAATAAAATTAAAGCTTGGACCTGAAAAGGGATGATATCTTAGATCAACATACGACTCCTATATCACCTTCACATAGGCGTCACTACAGAGGGCGCGAATGTAGTCGCTTACTATAGAAGACGACAAACGAAAAATCTATGTGAATTTATGCCTCTATGCGATATCAGGTGGTACTTCTTAAAAAGTTGTGAGCTGCCTTTGTCTTCAAAGTGGTGGTCTCAAAATTACCCCTTGTACCGATTTGGATGTTATGCTATATCGCTAACACCTTTGACAAAAATTCGACTCGAAGAGAGGGGGAAGTGAACCGTCAAATGGTCGTTGAAAGTTGAGCTGTCTGCTGGAAGTCATCAAGAAGTGACAGTGTTTATGGGAAGGAAAACACACGGGCGCCGCCGTTCACCGTCAGACCAATGGGAATTAAATTCGAAAAAAAAATCATAAACAATCCTAAATCTTTTCAACATTCTAATAGATGCCCGCGTTCCTTTGTTGCTAACCCCCAGACATCAATACTAAATGGAGGAGTGGAGCATGTGGACATTACCCATCTTTACAGCAACGGGACAAAACTGTGGATTGTGTGAATGGTTTTTCCTGCCTTAGGGAAGAATATTCCACCTGGGAGCATTTATCGTTGACAATTACAAAACCACATTGCTTCCGCAACCCAGCGTCTATAGAGCTGTTGCAGGCCAAAAAAGAAAAGAGCTATTCGTCAGAGCAACCTCGTCAGCAGCTCGTTACAAAGGTCGTAAATAACAAACTATAGGTACCTCTGTTTTCTGTTAACCATCTGGTTGATGTTAATCTTGAAACTTTGGTGATAACAACTGATAAAGTATGTTTTATTTGCATTTAACATTTTCTTATCGGTAGTTATTAACAACGAATAGGTACTCGTTTTTCTTTCAACAGAGAATTCGTTAATTTTAACCCATTTTTTTTAACCGAGCAAAAATCGCGCTCGGTTAGAGCCAGTTTTCAGCATGTATGTACCTGAGTACGGGCTGAGGCTTGAGCTGTGGCTGGACTGTAGAAAAACTCGATCTGGAATCCCATCCGTTTTATAAAAAAAAAATAATAATAATTCACTAAAGAAGCAATGCGCAGGATTCACTGAAAGTGCGTCTTACTACACACCTTCAATATTAATTGTCAATTTTACTTGAATGACTCATCTTTCAATTAACATTGATCGTTTGTATGCTCTTCAATTTCTTGTCAAGTAACATTGCTACATTGATGAAAACCAAAATCGATTTGGTTTTCTTCAATGTTAATTCACAATGATTTGGTCGTGTGTAGGGTACTTCAATGTTACTTGTCAATGTTGTCATTTGTGAAATAAAAATTTCGGTGACAAGATGTCTGATATTCAGCAATGTTCACGGGAATTTATAATTGAATTTATACGTATCTAGCGCGAAAATGGATGTTTGTGGAAAGTAAAATCGACCGAATATATGAATAAAGATTTGAACCAAAGATCGTATGGAAGATTTCGGGAAAAACTATTAGAAGTTGACAAAAATGCCACAGTTTTAAGTGCTCAAAAAAAAAATAAACAATTTAAGAACAAATTTCCGAGCAGAATTAAAAAAAAATAAAAATTCAAAAAAGTCTGGAGCAGGGGAGGATGAAATTTACATCACATCAGTGAGTTGATGTTTTTAACAGATCACGAAAACCCAGAAGCGGAGTGAGTAGCAGAAACTCAGCTCGCAGTAGTTTACCAGATTTGGCTTCCGGTGAAAGCGTAAGTTTTTTTTTGTAGGTTCGCATATAGAAAAGAATATTATAAACGATTTAAAATTTGTCGACCTTCTATGTCCTTCTACAATTGCACCAGAAACTGAGCAGAGAACACCATTTTGCCATAAAAGACGAGCTAAGAACACAGATGTGGAGCAAGCTTACAACTTGAGCTTGCAGCACGTGCAAGAAAAACTAAATGGAAATAAAGAAGATGATTGCGACATATATGATAAAAATGTGGCTTGGGAATTGAGGTCCTTGCTGGAAGAAGACAAAATTTATTTAAAAAAAATAATAAAAGCCAAATTTGGGAGAGCGAAACAAATTCTTATTCTATTGGAAGTTGAACCGGGAGAGAACATTCAGCAAGAAATACAAGCCACCAATCGGCAAATGCCGCTACAACAATTATTTTCTGAATGGCAACAAAATTAAAAAATTAAATGATTTGAACTTTGAAGTATAGGTACCTATGTTAGTGTAAACTGAATTAAATATAGTGATTTTTTTGTTTATTTATTTTTTTTATGTTGTTTTAAAGAATTAATTATTTTTTGTTTTAATAAAGTACTGTCAATATTGATCACGAACGGCTTTTCCTTCCAGTCCACTTCGACGGATGTGTGTGCTGCTTAGTTGGCTTAATGATGTACCTTCGTTCTCATGTGTTGCAAATCCGTCGATGTAGTTCGGGTTTTGCCTTCTGATGTAGTGCAATGCACAGCTAGCTAAAACAACGTAGTCGATGGTTTCCAAGGACAAGTTAATATTTGTATGAAAAATCCTGATTCGGGACGAAAGAATTCCAAACGCGTTTTCTACAACTTGTCGTGCACCTGAAAGCCTTTTATTAAAATATTCCCGGTCCGGATTTAAATCTTTCCTTGAAAACGGTTTAATCATATCTTTTCGTAACCTAAACGCTTCGTCACTAATAAAAACTGACGGAATTGTTGAATCGTAATTGTTGGGACATTTGGGTGGTGGTATTTTAATGCGATTGTTGACAAGATCTCCATGAAAGTCCGTATACTCTATTACACCCCCGTCAGAAACTCTACCATTAGTTCCGACGTGGCAGTACATAAATTCGTATTGAGCATTTGCAATAGCCATTAGGACGATATTATGGTATCCTTTATAATTACAAAAAGTATGACCCACTGTTTACAGGATGCACAATCGAAATGTGTTTGCCATCAACAGCCCCCAAACAATTAGGGAAATACCATTTATAAAAGAATTGCTGAGCGATTTTTTCCCACTCTTCTTCAGACCTTGGGAACTGTGAAATAAATAAACACTTATTTCCTTTTCATTTTGTTATTAGACTGTTGTTAATATATTCACCTTTAAGTAATCGTCTTTTAAAACATTATATTATATTGCACGACAGGTCTCTGGAACTATTGACGACAACGATTGAGCGGAGACTCTTGTTGAAAATTTAAGATCTTCAAAACTCCTGCCAGTACCTAAAAAACGCAGGGTTGCTGACAAACGCTCGGATGGTTTAATACACTCCCTCATCACGGTATTTTTTTTCAATCAGGGGTGTAACCAGTCTCAGCAATTGAACGAATACATTTTCATGCATTCTAAGAAAATTTCTATAGTCTTCATCAAAATTAGATAATTCTCTTAAAAATGAACAATCTCCATATAATTTCCCTTTCAGCAACCACTCTTTTTTTATCCAGGTTTTCGATTTATTTTTATTTATTACTAGCTGTACCCGCCCGGCTTCGCCCGTGCAAAATGTGGTTTCAGAACAATTGATGGAAACAATTTTTTTATTAATTTGATGTCTTGTAGGGGACACAATTTTTTTTTATAATCGCTCAAAGAAAAATCATCGATAGACATTGCAGAGATATAACGCGAGAGAGCGGTCTGCAATAGTGAGGGACTTGAGCCCGTATTAAAAAACATCCCAAAGACTGAGTCCACTCTGCCTTCATAGCATTGCACCCGGTCGTTGGACTAATCAGCAACAATTTAATATTCTTTGGACAATGAAAATGAAAGAAAATAATTTTATAATAGGTATTTAACTCACTTTTTTATTAATGTAACGCTTCTTTGTATTCTATATTAGAAGTTTTGTTTCTATCGGCTGAGATAGTGATATTTCCTGCATTATTTACCCTGGAGCACGCTACATAATTATCTATAACTGTCCGTGAATTCAACTACCAGTTTTCTTACGGCCATATTATTCACTGCGGGTGTAACTCAGGTTTAAGTTAATTTCACACCCGATCATTAATCCGCAATTTAAACCTATGTCCATATTATTCACTGAAAATACGCATTAAACCCGCTGGATTAAAAATGGATTTAAAATACTTTAAACTGTTTTTAATCCGTTTTAAACCCACGTAATGTCGAATTTCACAAATAATGACATTTTTTTTTTATTTGTCACTTGGAAATTGATTTCATTTGTTTTGGGCTCAGTTATATTTTAAGGTGTATTAATTATGCCGAAATTTCTATCGAATCATCGAACGTAGCCTCCAGAATGACTCTTTTTCAGCACGAAATATTTTCGAAAATATACCACATCGTAATCGTCGACGCAAGCCCGCTTGTGCAATCGATATATTCAACGACAAGGACAACGTTAATTTACCATCAGCTGCTGTTTCATCAGCTCTTCGACAAATTCGTCTTCTGACGACGAAGACATCAACATTAATTTCGTCCATTTCACGAATGAAGTCCTTTTTTAGTTTCTTGACATTTTGTTTTCTATTCCCCTTTTCTACTTTTCTTATTTCTTGCGAGCGAAGAAATGTCAATATTATGAAATTGAGTTTTAACCCGGGTTAAAGTACTTAAACCGGTCTCCGGATTGCGTTTAAATCCAATCCAATTAAACGCTGTCAAGTTCAAAAAACTGGGTTTATGTTCGGGTTTAACGAGTGAATATTATGGACTTGGGTTTAGTTTTTGGGTTAAACTCACTTAAACCCGGGTGTAACCTTTAAACCGGATTAAAGGGAGTAATATGGCCGTTAAAGTTTGACCCTGTGACTTATTGATTGTCATGGCAGAACAAACATTAATAGGAAATTGAATCCGTTTAAACTGAAATGGGTAATTGCTGGGAGTTATTTGTATTCTTGGTATAAATACCGTATTTCCTTTACCACACCCAGTTAAAATTAACGCATCTATAACGTTTTTCTGTAACGAAATCACTCACATTCTGGTACCATTACGAAGCTTGGGGGATTCAAATTACGAAGCAACATAATGGGAACTCCAACTTTTAATTAAATTTTATGAGGAAAATGCCCATGGGCTGTAATGCTATTTAAAAACTCCACCGGGTAATTTACTGCCTCATCTTGATTGCAAATAGCATTTATAAATAGTATCACCAGGAATTTTCCCTAATATAAATCCCCTAATGTAATAATACCACGATCTAATATCACTGGGACCTATACCTATTTCACATTTCTTTCTAGACACTTTATTTTGTAAGCAAAACAGAGGCAAACAAACCTTTCCTACATATTTGCCATTTCTTTTGTTTATTTTTTCTTAGAAAACCACACAGCGTAGGTACTGCCTCTGTCTGTCTCCCTCTCTGTCACAGGAGTAAAATAGGGTTAAAAGAGATGTCAATATAATATTGCGCAGTTTGTATGTTTGATTTGAGAATGAATTGCATATCTACCCACTCATGTAATCATGAAAATCGTAGAAATGTTTCAAATTTTGCCTTTTTATTTAAAAACCTTTTATCGAGATATTGGATATCCTAAGTTGTACCTGCAGATGTCCTCTATAAGCTGGTGTTTACTATACTTAAATGCTCCCAGTATTTTCTTACGGAAAGCGTAACAAAGAAAAAAGCAAAACGAAACGAAAAAATAAATTACTCTTGTCCAATTTTTTCCAAAATTTATAAAGACGTAGAGTTGAAATAAAGTAGAGATTGTAGGCCTAGGTATCCTCTATAGGCCTGTGAAAAATGCACCAGAATATATTGAACAGTTTCTAAGATTTTGGCATTTAAAGACATGCACGTTCAATCTTAGTCGAACAGAATTACACCAATTTTATTTATATAAATTAGTGTCCATACTCAGTGACAACTATGAAACGACTGAATATAATTCAAGCAAAAACATTGTCAATATTCATTGATACGTGTGGAGGCGATTTATCATCAACGTTACTTGATGAAAAAAATCGTCAATGATACTTGTCAAGTAACATTGAACGTGTGTAGGGCCCTGAGATTGTCAAGGTATCCGCTTAAAAATTGAACTGTTTAAATCTGATGATGGATTGCCTTGGGATAACCATTTCACAAAGCATAGTTCATAAGAAGTTTAGTGTCATAGTAAAAATTCGAGTGAGCAGCAACAAATTTCTAATTTTGCATTAAACCACTCCGCAGCAAGGAGTTTATCATTTACAGTCGCAATCGGAACTCCCAAGAAGAGCAGGAGTCCATATAACGCGTAGCTAGTTGGAAAACCCGCAGAGGTGGAAAAACATCAAAGCACTTGAAAGTGACCTCGTTTGGCCGCGGAAACTAATTTCAAATTAAATTTAATGGATCAGTGAAATTTCGTTTTGATTACAGAATTTCAATTTATAATGAAAATCAATTAAACATAATTTGCTAATGCTAATGACTAAAATCTAAATTAAAACAACATCAGTGCGAGTGAAGTTGCACTGCCAACTTTCCGTTTTTCCTTTCGCTGAATTATTCTCTCTATTAGCGCGAAAATAATAACAAAGTCTCGTTGCAGTGCAGCCTACTATTAACTCTCTCCCCCTTGAGCATTAGGCTAACAAATGTGCAAGGGGGCCAGCATATCGCTAACTGTCCGCTCATAAATCACGGTGTAAATTACTTCATAAAAACTTTGACCATTTTAGATTCATTTCGCATGTCGGTTTAATCGCATTCAACGCAACAGCAGGCAACGGTGGAAGGGGATGCGAAAAAATGTGTAAATATACTGTGACCCGTGAATGCACGAACGCAATATAACCGTAACGAGGACACAAAAGCCCAGTGCCCCGTGCGGAGCAGGCCAGTAGCTGTCGTTTCAACTATCGCCATTATAATAATTGCATAATAGTAGCTTGCATGCGGAAGCAGTAGCAGCTGGGCAGGCAGTATTGGCGGGAAAGGACTCGCACATGGAACTGCATAAATATACACCAGAATAAGGCAGGATGAGAGTAAGGGGGCTTTTTTAAGCCGCATAAGTTCATATAATCGTAAAAAAGGGAAGCGTAGCCGCTATGACCTGCGGAACAGCGAAAACCTTTGTGGTACGTTATCCACCCCTCTCCTTAATCGCTCAAAAGGAAAAAGTTTTAATGAAGTCATATCGGTGCGCGGAGGGATACAGAGGGTTCTTTATGAATCCACTTTTCCCATAAGAGTCCGCGCTGATTAAAAATGTAAAATTTGTAATTAATGTTCCTAACTCGACGTCACCGTCATTGACTGGCTGTAGGGGTCTCCAATGAGGGGTTATGACTAGGCACTGAGTTCGGGCCGAATCATGTTAGCTTTAAGGGTGGTGTGAATAAGTTTTGGGGCGTTTCTAGGTCGCCATATCGGCTTGGTGATGCTTTTGATATACACGTGATTTTTTAGGGCTTTGTTTGTTTTTAACTGTTTTTTTCTTATCCTGTGACTTTTGGCATAACCCCGTTGAGTTATTTCTAAATCTTGACTTTAATTCTTAGGCGCTTCAAGAACATATCCGTGCTGTTTTCGAAAGCCCGGTTTAAATACTGACACCACCTAGCTAGTTGTCGACTTCACACAAAAGTTACGAGAATGTGAAGATTCACAAACAACTAAACGCATATTCTGCGAAGCCTGTTTCGTTGATGGTTTGTCGGCGAAAAAAGTGCAACGCCGCCAAGGGGTAGCTTTGCGGAGGCCAAGCGTTGTTGCCTAAAAGGCTGGCTTGTCCATTTTGGATCGCGCATATCTTTTGTTAGCAGTTCAATCACGAATGTTTTTGACTTATTTTTTGGCGCATTTATGACCCTTTTAACGTGATTATTTTGAGCTTTTTTGATACGTTTTCCAAAGCCTTTTGACATAGCTTGCCTGAATTTCTTAAGGTCTTGAGCGCCTTTCCTGAAAAACATTTTTTGAATTTTTCTCACAGTTATTTTTTTCAATGAGTTTTTAAAACTCTTCCTCGACTTGTTCTTTGACGCAACTTGGTATGTATTTGACGCGGTAACCGGCGCTTTTAGACACCTTCACAGCAAGTTTTTGATGCATTTTGCAACGCGTTTCTTGCGTCATTTTTGGCACGTTTCTTGGCGCATTTGGAACGATTTTTCACATATTTTGGCGAACTTTTGGTGCGTTGTTCAACTCGCTTCTCCGCACTTTTCTAGTCCGTTTCTTGGCACTTTTTAAACTCTTCTTCTTATCCGATTTTCGAGGGAACCATTAGACCATTTTTATGAGAAACTTATATTTCCAGGAATTTGTTAATGTTCTTCGCAACGCAAACTTGTTTTTTTGATGCGTTTATCGGTGCATTTTTTATATTTTTTGTAGGGTCTTTTGAAACATTTCTAACACGTTTTTGACTCTATTCTTGAGGAATTTTTTAACACATTTGTTTAAAGGGATCTTCAGTACATTCGGAATTCACTTTTGGGCAGTTTTATTGATACATTTAAGGGGATCATGTTTTGGAAATTGACAGCGTGTAGATTTGGAAAAAAAAATATTTAAAGGAAGACTAGAACAAATTTGACTTATCCATTAGCAGTGTTGCAACATTTCCTGCCAATCGCTTCAGTTCAGTAAATATTAAAGCGCACATTTCTTACTTTACACATATCCCCTATGCTATACATCCCAATCGCAATTCCATTTCCAATCCCAAATCCAGTATATGTGCGTGCAAGGACTACTCTCTGTTTGCAATAATCAGCAGAAGCAAAACACAGGCTAAGTTACTCGTCAGAAATTCTTCGAATGAAGAGTTGCCCGACCATCATTGCGCCATTCTACTCCACTCATAATTGTCCTGATCGCGAAGCGGAATTAATTTCTTCGTACATCTTTCTCTTGGAAGAACCGTTCCAGCAATTTCCTAAAATCTCTGCTGCAAATTAACTCCAGACGTCTGGTAGACTTGAGTGCATTCTACCCAAACTTGCGTCGAATATTGTGCAACACACTTTCGTGATTGTCATAAGTTCGCCATTGCAAAGACGACGACGATGCAGTGCCTGGCATCACAGAGAAAACTTTGATTCTTCGTTTTGAGCTCTTTTTGCCAAGTTTATTGACGTTGCTGTTATTTTGTTAGTTGTTGTTTGCCCAATTGCCACCGAGAAGGAGAGAGCCAGGAATGAAATTACGCTAAACAAACACGACTGACGGCTGACTATTGCCAGCAAGGACTTCCTAATGCAATCAGAGGTAAATTTCTCGCCGAATGGCCTGCCACTTGTAATGTGTTGCTCCAGTAAAGTGCTCATTTCATTGCGTTTCAAGGGGCGAGCAGTTAAGTGCCGTTTCCCGAGACCTGGCACCACTAAGCCTTAAGTGCTCTTTGCGCCAAAAGTGCTGGCAACGCAAATGGGCGTTCCACGGAGTTCTCGAGGTTTCCTCGTATCTGAACCATCTCACCTGGTGCAGCTTACGAAATGTGCACTCTCCAAATAAGCCCTGGCCGGGTAGATACCTAAATATTGAGTTGGCCCCACTTTGTATTTACGACAATCGCTCAAAACGGGTTAAACTTTAAATGAACAAAACTTTCTATTGCACTTTTCACTGCGAGAAGTTTCTCGGGGCGAGAAATGTGTATCGGTATTCGCTGTATATGTGAATAGTTTTGTCTGAGAGCGATGGAATGGCAGTGGAGTTGGCCAAACAAAAATTCATAAATCCAGGTACAAGTTGTACGCTCTGTTCTGTTGTTTGACGGCACTAGAAATGCCGAGCAATTGCGCAGTCCCCTGGTACAGGTGATTCTGACTGATATTTGCAGTTCCTAATGCACTGCAGTGTGCCAGTTATAAGTTTTTCGGGGGCAACTTTGATTATTAATTTAAACTCGGTTACGATTTGACTTGTTCCCGAACTGTGTTTGCAAATTTGCAACTAAGTTTAAACGAATGTGTGTTTTTTTGTGAACTTGTATACTTTACGGCACTGCGAACAACTTTTGAAATACAAAGTCGAAAGTTGAATAACTTTCGGGCAAATTTAGAGAGTGTCTGGGTGAGTGAGCTGGGAGCGGTGTTATGGAGATGTAAACATCTTTTGGAGTGCAGCAGAATTAGATGAATTGGTTTTGGGCTATACAAGTACCTAGTACTGCCGATGCCACACTGAAAGAAATTTAAAACCAAGCTATTCAAATGCAAATCACGTCTATGTCAGTCCATCAATGATCATTGATCGGAGATATAGCACCAAAATGTCCCAACTCAAACACCATCTAAACAGCCAGACTCTACTCTACCAGAGGCGTCGCGTCAAATATTTGTTTGGGTGAGCTAGACTCCTGAAAAATGTTTAATTCTTAAATGCACACTTTGCTGCGAGGCCAATGCAATATATAACGGATCTATTTATCGTGTTAGCCTACTTTCAGGAAAACTGCCGAAATAAGAATTTTGCAGTGGAGCAACTTAAAAGTGTATTTCTTTTCAACGGGGCTTCCAATGTTGATGCTTTCGTAGAAAGAAACGTGATTAATAGTTCGATAAATGAACGAAGATATATTTATTTTAAAACATACTTTCAGGCACACCGCGTCACGTGTAACGACTGCTGTGCGAAAATGCTACTTAAATAATCGTGAAGTCGAAAATTTCAAAATTAAAAGTGCTACTTTTCCAAATTCTATGTCACGATCATTGACAGCTTTTTGACGAAAAAGTGCCTAACATGAAAAAAAGATGCCTTTTTTAATAAAATAATGCCTCAAATATTTTTTTAGGTAAAATCAAAAATTTAACACAAATATAAAAAAATAAACAAAACCAATTTTTATTCAACTCAAATCAGCTTTCAAATTTGTTTCCAATTTCAATATCCACTTACTGGAAGCGAAAGCTGAAATTATTTTTAAAAAATGACAGATAAAGTGTTCCGAAAATAAGCAGATAAAGGTGGAAATGCATTCTTTTAAAAGTCAGTATCTATGTTGAATCAAAATAAAATAAAAAAAAAGTATGTTAAATAAAAATGTAAAGCCCCTATTGAAAAAGAAACAAGACTTAAAGCCTTACCTAATGTAATAATGCCTATAAAAGGCATGAAAAAGCTTTAGTTGTAATGGCTGTCGGCGATACCTGTATATATACCCAAAAAATGAACAATTAAAACAGCTATAAAGCTGGGGACTTAAAACAAATTCCTTAAAAAAGAAAAAAAAATAAGTGGCAGAATAGGTCCGCAGAGGTATATACCCTAGTTCCTTGACCGTCTCGAAAACACTCATTTCTTTAAGTTCTAATGCGGTCGAATTGAGAGGACGTACAGTTTTATGCCGACGGCTTAATTTAGAAGCTTTGTCAGGGCTCTAATCGCGTAAGCACAAAACGATAGAACGAAATCGTCTCGACGATGCTTCTACTTCATGTAACAACGAAAAAACGATTGGACGATCATCGTTTCCTGTTGCTTCACCTTACTTATTCAAATGTCAAATACTTTCGTCGAAACGATTCACTTGAACGATGGCTATTTTTCAATCGTTTTGTCGTTTTTGGTGCATTTTTTTCAGTTTTAACTAGGTCTGAGAGAAGTATAAACAATTTTTAAAGGAAGACACACTTATTTTCTCTTTGGAGGCGACTCGCTCTTATCCGAGTTGTAAAATATGAATTCAAATGAATTTCATTCATTGGTTTTATACTTTTATACAATTTTAATGCAATCTTTATGATTGCATTCATTGATTTCTTTTTACAATTCGCCCATGAACAATAAAAATTCTACTTCCTAGCTACCTATTTTTGCATTAAATGACCAATTCCATGTCAATCAATGACGACGAAGAAAAATAAACGAATTCAGGAAACAATTTCCATACATTTTTAAATTTTTTCGGTGTCAAAGATTGTTTACTGTCATGTTCAAACTGTTTAAAACAAAAACGATGAACAATTCGATTGAACGATGCGACGATGATGTTATATGAAGCAAACTATAAAAGATATCGTTTTGTTCAATCGTTTTAATACCTAATTACGCGATTAGAGCCCAGTTGTTATTTATCAAGTTTCTAGATTCCAACAACCAAAGTAAGTTGGTTAAAATCTACAGAATTAGGAGAGTTAAAATTTTTTAAGTTATTTTCTATGAACTCGGTTATTTTTAATCTATTAACTCTGTACGAGCTATATTAACAGTATGTAGGTACTTGGTAGTTTTTTACTGAAAATTGGTAGATTTTAAATAAGCGGTTTTTCTGAGTGTGTACTTACTTTGTTGTTCGGAAGGATATTTTTGGGAGGAATGCCCTTTTTTGGGCTTTAACGAGCTCAGGGGAAAATATTTATCAATTTGTGAACGCTTTGGTGAAATGTCCTTTTTAAGGATTCGATGATATTTCGGTTAAATTCGAGTTTCCAAAGACCTCACGGTAGGACATTTCTATGCACGAATAACTATGCATTTTTGTTTTAACCCTAGAAAGATAATCATATAATAAATAGCGTAAACGATAATCATACGTCTGAGGGACGTATGACACTTAATTAGTGTGTTTAATGAAACCCATGTTGGTAATTTTGATCATATATTAGTATTTTATTTAATTATGTAGGTAATATCGAAATAAATAAATTAATGAGTGCAAATAAAGTTTAATATGAACAATACAATGTTTCCGCGCCATACGTCTCGCGGACGTAGATTATCTTTCTAGGGTTAAAGGACATTTTAAAAGCAATATCCTTTTGAAGGGTCTGAGAACCCACATGATAAAGGAAAACCAAAATGTAAATATCATTTTTTTATTACCTTGTATTGTAATTTTAAAAGATTACAAAGAAATTCAGTGAGCAACAATTTTCAAGGATCCCCAATCAAAAATAGACATTATACATTATACAGCTTTATTTATTAGAATTTGCTAAACGCGGCTAAACACCTGTATAGTTATGCAGTGTATAAGTATTTATACAGCCTTTATACACCCTCCCAAAAATTCTTATTTATAAAACATTTTCCCATGCATACTAGTTATACAGGGTTTGCGTCAAAAAAGGTACTGAAAAGGAGAAAGCTATTACATATATCTGTCCGCATAGCAGGTTGTGAGAAATGCAAATTCAAATACAAAAACGAAATCAAAAATGGAAAAGTAAAAAGAAAAATTCGGTCTCCTATGATATGGTAGTCTTGTGGAAATTAAACCAAATTGAAAAACAATTAAAAACTTCTCGTATCTAAAATTGAAAAAAAAACTCGATTCATCTATACAATTTCTTTTTGATTTAATTTAAAATAAAATGTGACAAATTTTTACTGTCAAAATGACATTTCGATACTATTCCACCTCTATACAGGCACTAAACAATCTCCAAGCACGTGTAGCTTATAAAAGCTCTATACAACGTTGAATCATTTTTATAAATAAGGTTTTTGCGTATAGAGGCATGTATAAGGGTGCTTATACACTCCTTATAATACGTTTATAAATCAGGCTGATATAGTTTAAAATGATGGAGGTTTTAGGAAAAGGTCCTTTTAAGTATTTCAAGGACCTCTTCAAACACATCCCATTTAAGTTCGCAAGAGAACCCGCCCTATTTGTTCGAAGCCGGATACGGCTCTGTCTATATCCATATGTGTAAGGCGACCACTTTTTTTAAATTAAAAATAATGAACAATAGAAAAAGAAACAAATTTCAACACAATTTTCAGTTATTAAATTCTTTATTTCCTTTAAAAAATAGGTAGATGTGCACTTAAAAAAAAACCTCAAGTATTTGTTTAAGCAATAAATTTAGTAATATATTTCTTTGTTTGCTCGTTGACGTGATTTTTTTTAAAGAATTTAAATAAAACTTCTACAGTAAAGAAAATTAATGTGTTTTTATATAAAAAATATATCATAATGAACATATCGTCATCGAATACAGAACTACTCATTATTATATTTATTAACCGGATCGTCACCGTAGCCCAAACGTCAATCTATCGAATCATCGTTGTTCTAGATTAGTACTGCCGAACGATTCATAAGAAATTTCACAAAGATAAAACAAAAACGAAAACAATTGGACGAATACAGTGTCTTCCACTTATAACCTACGCACTTTTACGAGAAGGTTAAAAATTTCCAAGGTCGCGATTTGTTTATAAAAATGCCCACAATCGCAATAGCACAGAGCAGAAAAACGTATGATTCGTTATTCGTATATAGGCCTCAAGCAACGTTGCAAATCGGGCCATTTGGTCCTCTGTTTTTTATTGTGGCCCCTTGGCCCGCATATCTTAATTTTTGTATTCCTTAAGGAAAATATTTTAAAATGCATACTTTCCTATTTCATCACAAAAGTTAGCAATGTGTTTTCTACTTTTCTCTAAAGGAAGGCCCTCAATATTTTTTTCTTTGTGGCAACGCTGGCCTCAAGACTCCGATCCAGCGTTGTCGAAAGTACTCCCATAGAAGTATTGTATTAATTTCAACACCTCCTTTCACATTCGTACTCCTATTTTCTTTAAAGTCCTAAAATATCTTACACTTTTCAACATTATCTAATAAATTTAATTCGCTTCAAATTTAATGCAAATTTGGCAGCAATTTTCTCTTCCAAACTGTTGTCAACGAGGGAATTTTCCTCTTTCTAGTTTGTTTTTTTTTTAACCTGATTTTTTTATAATTTTTGTTTAAACAAAAATAAAAATGTCAGTACTCTTATTTTTTTTAAATACTCCGCTTTTCTGGCTGCAGTACTCCCTAATAATATTTCTCTGCGGCAACGCTGCTCCTATCATTATTATATGAGTAAAATTCGGAACAGGTATAAGGTATATTCGGACTCGGAGCGAGCAAGATGAGTAACGTTTGACGAACAGTGAACAGAGAGTGCGTGGTTGGGTAAAAAAAACAGCTCTCAATCTCTGTTGTCACTCTTGTCATTGTCAGTGGAGAAAGAAAAAGCAAAACACTTTTTCTGAAGCGATCGGAGCTGGTCAATGGGTTTGTTTACGATTTGTTTATTTCGCGTAGTACGTGATTCCCCTCAGTTAATACGTCATGATGTTAGTAGAATGTGATGTGTATCAAAACAGTTTAGCAACAAGCCACCTCCAAGACAACAGGTTGAGCAAACACAAAACAGCAAGTACCTACGTAGGTCATACTCATAGCCGTAGGGGTAGTTGAACTCGACTCAATCGATTCTAAAAATAAATAAAAATAATTTAATTATTTTTATTAGTTTGGCGTGTACCTATCTGCTAAATGACACAAACTAGTAATTCTAGTAAACTTGTGTATGCTTGTTTTTGCAAAGCATTTCCAGAGATCAACAGCGTTTATTACGCCCCATTATTGCCCATGCTCGTCTTCCTTTGTTTATTGTTTTACCAGCCAAACAACAAACGGCTGATAAGTTCGTGAGAGACACTTCCACGAAACACTCACCGAAATCGGAATGGCATTCAAATTTCTCGTATGTATACGACACGTCGCTACAAAGAGTTGCTGTTCGATAAGCCAGACAAAGTAAATTTCACACTGCCCCACTTAAACAAATGCGTACTTATCAACTAAAAATACAAATTCACCGACCGCCCAACTCAGAGCAAACTGTTGCTATTTTTTGGCTCAGCAGCAGTATCTCCTGAGCACTTCTGATCGTCGAATGCATGAAAAAATGCTGAATTTGTTAATTTTTCCCCTGGCACTGATTGCGGTGCTGTTGGCCGTCATCTACATCTACCTGACGACGCATTTCAATTACTGGAAGAAGCGAGGGGTTCCGGGTCCAAAGCCACTGCCACTGTTCGGTACATTCCCCAGCACCATAACTGGGAAGAGGAATTTCGTATGCGACCAGGATGACATCTACAAGTGAGTTTGTGCAATGGTTTTTGTGTTTAATTTCACTGTAACGGTATGTTTTAAGGGAATTCAAGGGCAAAGCGAAATTTGTGGGCGTCTTTGCGACGAGAAACCCTCAGATCATGGTCATCGATCCCGAACTGACGCGGGATATCCTGGTGAATAAGTTCAAGTGCTTCATGGACAACGAGTCATCGAAGTGGGTGAGTTCGTGGCAACGCCCCTGCGTCAGTCATGTGTAATACGTATTTTTGAATGAATCTGCTTTCAGATGAACAAAGAGCACGAACCGATTTCGGGCTCCAATCCGTTTTTCCTCAGAGGCAGCGACTGGAAGAACAAGCGGTCCGAGATTGTTTCCGGACTGACGGTCTCCAGAGTGAGTAGAAGGCAGGCGCACAGTGTTTTTATCTATAACTGGTTCTGTTTAAAATCTATAGACAAAGGCGATGTATCCCGTGGTGGAGCAGGCCGCCAAAATGGTTGTGCAGTTCCTGAAGAATAATCCGGAGGATGCCGCCGCAGGAATCGAGACTAAAAATGTGAGTTAATGCTTCAGTGTCCATTGAGATCAGAGTATCTAATGAAATCGTTTTTGATAAAGCTTGCACTGAAATGCACTGGCGAGGTTGTGGCCGACATAATTTGGGGAATTGAAGCGAACGCCTTCGAAAACGCTGACTGCACCTTCATCGAAATGTCAAAGAAGATGATTCATCAGAGTTTCAAAGCGTTCGCGTACTACTTCCTGTTCGAGATCTTCCCGTTCGCTAGACGATTCTGTAGTGTACGATTTTTCCCGCCAATCACTGACAAATTCTTCACCAAGCTAACGGAGATGTCCATCCAGCTTCACAAAGACCGAGAGGATAGGCTCGACTTTCTCGGACATCTACTTCAGCTGAAGGAGAAAAAGAGTCTCTCCCACACAGACGTGGTGGCGCACAATTTGACGTTTTTGTTCGCTGGCTTCGAGAACACCGCGGGCCTCATAAGCCACTGTTTGCTTCTGGTAGGTTTGGGTCGCATTTTCGAAAGCCCGCTTAATACTTTCTGTAGTTGTCTAGGAATCCTGATGTACAAAATAAACTGCGAACGGAGCTGATGGTAAATTCCGAGTGCTCGTTCGAGGACCTACTTAAGCTGCCCTACCTGGATCAGGTCATCAGTGGTGAGACTCTAGACAGTGCCCTTCGATGCAAAGGCTTTAGAAATTTTCTTTTTCAGAAACCCTTAGAATATTCATACCGATGCCGTATATGGCGAAAATCTGTACAGAACCGTGTGAACTGGCCAACGCTGACGGGTCCAAGCTGCAGGTTCAGAAGGAGGACATCGTTTTGTTGGCCATTTATTCACACCATCACGACGAGGAGTACTACCCAGAGCCGGAGAAATTCATTCCGGAGCGGTTTAGTGCTGAAAATGGAGGAACGAAGAAGTACAAGGACCTTGGGGTCTACCTTCCCTTTGGTGACGGTCCAAGAATGTGTTTTGGTAGTTTATTTTGCTTGCATTTCAAATCAGTCATTAAGACTTTCACTTTTAGGAATGAAATTCGGGTCGGCCCAGGCCAAGTCGGCTGTGGCCGAGGTGATCAAGAACTTCCATGTGACTGTCGACGAGACGAGAACTGTTGCAGACAACACGTTGGAGCCGAAGGGTTTCATTTTGAATCTTAAGGGCGGGATATACCTTCGGTTTAAAGAGCTGAGTAAAATAAATTAGATAAGCTAAACTGAAAGTATGGTTCTTTTGGTTTAAGTGGCGTTACGGAGATCAGAAAAAGACACAAAAATGAGTGCATACTTTCGGGGTTATTCTTTTTCATGCGAAATAATTTTTGACTAGCATAGATCAGTCAAATAATTTGTTTAACGATAACAGATTGAACCTTTTTCGAAATATTTCTCTTTGTACGAATTTTGCAGCGACTTTTTGAACTTTTTCGTTATTCAGGAACAGGCAGGAACTGGCTTTGAAACTAGGCAAAGTATGCAATACTTTTGGGGCTAGGAAAATATTCTTGAATTTTTTTTTCAGGTAGCATACATTCCTGAAGATGACAGATACAGAGCGATTTTTATGTGGTTTTTGTAGTGGATTTACCACATAACACATTCCAAACGCGGAAGATTACAGGTGCCTAACTCTGTAACTCGATTCTAAAGTTAAACCGTTCGAATTTGTACCTACCTAGACCCACTCTGTTATTTGAAAATTGGAAATTGAAACCCGAATCTCATTTCTCTCGATACCTTTGCTCCAAAATCGGAAATGTGGTACTTAACAACTCAATTTTCGTTGATAAACACATTCGAATTTCTGAATTTCTTCATTAAATATCTAATTACCATCCGGAAAAGTTTTGCTGAAAGCTGAATTATAAGTATTTAATTAAAAAAAATACATAAATAATATTTTTTGATAAAAAAATCCACCAATACGTGAAGATTATTCATGGAAACACGTAAGCTTTTAAACGTGAATGTACAAAATCAAAAATATTTTCCTTAAAAATTAAAATATTTATACGTTTTAACCGATTATAAAAACAAGAAAAGAAAAGTTAATAGAGTTGCTGCAGATAAATGAGGCTGTAAATGGAATGATGGGAACAAACGATTTTTGACGAAATTGAACTGATGTATGAATTTAAAACTCGTATATAACGGTCTTCTTAAATCCAAACTTCAGTATGGTATAGCTTGTTGGGGTGGTACACATTTTAATAAAATTGAGCCTTTGCTTACCAAACTAAAACATTCTGTTCGGATTATTAGTAGGGTTAACCGTCGAACTCCCAGCTTTGAGTTGTTTAAAAGCCTAGGATTTCTTCCTTTAAGGCATTTATACTTTTACAAGGTGTTACAAATATTTTTTAAAAATTCCGGGTATAATTCTTCAAGAGTTTATGATCGCATCAATTTACGCGTTAACGCCAGAAGTCTCGTCCATTTACCCACAATCAATAAATCTCATTTTTCTTGCTTTTATATAGTTACTGCACCCCGTTTGTTTAATAAATTGCCTGAAATCTTAAGATGTGAGCGAATTGAATCCGTTTTTCTTAAAAACGTTAAACATTGGCTATTTTCATTAAACTACGCGGTAATTGGTGACCTTTTAAATCCCTTAGTTTGATAGTTACATTTTATCTTTCTTACCATCTTTTCTATAGAAAAAAAAACATAAAAATAATTGTACTTCGCGTTTTTATAATTGATATCTTTGAATTTATTAATTTCTTAAATTTATCGCAACCCCATCGACAAATTTTCTATTTATTTGTTTAATACGAATCGTACATTCGCCTCTTGTCATTTTCTGACAACTGGATGTACGTAACTATTTCACTTTAAAGCTTAAGCTGTATTCATTAAAATGTTTGAATTAAGTATGCCTTTATATTGTATATATAGCTTTAAGATGAAATAAAGTTTATATCAAAAAAAAAAAAAAAAAAAAAAAAATCCATTATAATGGAATTCCGCAAAGAAAATATCGGATCTAGGTATTTCGAACCCTAACATTTGTTCCAAAATCAAAACAAAACCTACACAAAACACAAATAGAGAATCAAATCGAATAGGTTACAAAGAAATAAACGAAAATTAAAAAAAAAAATTAAGTCGAAAAAAGCAGAATTAGTGTTACCAAATTATAGTTAAAGAGGCAAATTTTGGAGTTGAAGACGAAAATCCAGCCAAGAAATTAAACTTAATTAAAATTGCGATTTTAGAGCAAATTAAGAATAATAATAAAAATAATTCAATTGTTAATATACTTTATTTATTGCATTAAGTTATTTTTCATGTTGTCGCATATCGTTTTAGCAATATTTAAGTAGTTCTGGCCGCTTGTTGCTGGGCCGTCATGGTTTACCTTGAATTCGTCTTCACTTTCTTGAGGGGATAGGTCAGGAGGGATCTTCAACATTGTACATTAAGCAAATGTTATGAAAAGCACAACAAACATTTAAAATTTCAGTTGCTTTCTCTGGGGCATAATGAAGCTCCCTCTATGGTGGATCTATAGCCTTAAAAACTTGTAATTATAAAATGATTCCATTGAATTTTCCGGGGCATTCCGATGTGGTACTAATCGATGGTTCGAGTGGATACCCGGAATCTCCTATGAAATACAACGCCAATATCATAATTTTGTTTATTTTTATAAATAAATTATGGTTCCCAATGATTTGTCCCCGTTTTTGAAGTTGTTTTCAAGGTATTGAATATCGTATCGTCCATTAACAGCTCGGATTGGGACCAGAACCATTCTCTTCAATTGGCAGAGGAATGGTAGAGCAGCTGATTCACAAATGGATCACGGCAGAACACCTGAGAAGGTGGTCAACCGTGGAACAATGTAGACAAGCTAAAATGGCAATAAAGTGGCCGACCTGCTCCACTCAAAGAAGGGTTTTAAGTATGAGTCGAGGAACATTGAAATGGGTGGTGGCTTTGTCCACAGGACATGGTAATTTCGGGTATCACTTAAGGAGATTGGGCCTTATAGAGGATGATACCTGCAGACTATGCCTGGAGGAATCTGAGACAGCGGCACATGTACTGTGTCAATGTCCAGGCATGGCTGGCAGAAGAATGAGGATTTTGGGACATCATTGGGTCGAGACCCAGTCGATGAAACAGATCTACCATAAACAGATGCTAGCGCTAACACTAGGAATTAAGCCCAGAGAAGAACTGTGAAGAAATCCAGAGAGTCTCTCTGAGTAAGATTTACAGTGGTAGAGAGACGAAAAGAGACCCGACAATGGTGGTCTGATTCGAATATCTCTCGAAATCTATATATATATAACAGCTCGGATAATCATCCGGTGATCACATATCCAGGAAAGTCAACCATCGACCAAATTTTCACACACCGACAGATCTTAGAAAAAACCCAGGAATTTCAGATCGATACACACCATCTATTTATCGACTTTAAAGTCGCCTATGATGGCGTATATAGGGACGAACTATACAAAGCCATGTCAAATTTTGGCATCCCCGCCAAACTCGTCCGTTTGTGCAGGATGACGATGGAGAAATCTCGCTGCTCCGTCAAAGTCGGCAAGAACACCACCGATTCATTTGATGTCGAAAAATGTCTAAGACAAGGCGACGCGCTACCATGTACTTTCTTTAACATCGTTCTTGAAGCAATTGTACGAAACTCACAAGCCAACGCCAGAGGTACAATTTTTCAAAAGTCCGTTCAACTACTTGCCTATGCTGATGACATTGACATTATTGGGAGAACGCGGCGAGCTGTCAGTGGCGCTTTTGCAAGCATCGAAACGGAGGCGGCGAAGATGGGTCTGGCTGTTAATGAGGACAGAACGAAGTATATGCTGTCAACGAGAAAGGACTCCCAACATCGGCGACTCGGACAAACATGGACATGGACAGATACAACTTCGAAGTAGTTAAAGGCTTTGTATACCTGGGCTCCACTATCACTTCGCAAAATGACATCGCGGCAGAGATCAAGCGAAGAATCACTCTTGCCAATCGCTGTTTCTTCGGGCTAAGAAGGCATCTAAGAAGTAAAGCCCTCTCTCATAGAACCAAGGAGGTACTATATAAGACCTTAATCATCCCGGTCCTGCTGTATGGTGCAGAAGCATGGACCTTGTCAAAAGCGGATGAAAACCTTCTGGGATGCTTTGAGAGAAAGATTCTTCGAGTGATATTCGGTCCAGTTTGTGACAATAGAGTGTGGAGACGACGAACTATACGGGCTATACAGCGACGCTGACCTAGTCAAAAAGCTGAAAGTACAATGGCTGAGATGGCTGGGGCACGTGGAGCGCATGGACAACAACGCACCAGCCCGACGAGTCTTCGAATCCACCCCTGAGGGACAACGCAGCAGAGGAAGACCCCACCTTAGGTGGCGCGCACAATTGGAGTACGACCTCAACCAACTTGGTGTGCGTAACTGGAGGCAGCTAGCGAGGGACCGAGTTGGCTGGAGGGGCTTGTTAGTTGAGGCCATGGTTCACCCCGGACTGTAAGCGCCACCTAAAGTAAGTAAAGATCACATATCTTCAAGAAACAAATTCCCACAAATTATTTGAAGAAATCAACAACTAGATTTTAAAGTTAACTTACCACGATTGCATTTATTCTGTGCTTCAGTTTCCGATTGAAAAATAAATGTTCATTGCTCCTCGATTTAATCATTTGAATGTGTGTCCCATCCACGACTGCAACAATTCCCGGTGTGCCAGATTTCAAATGGAATTTTTTTTTGGATTCTATCTTTTGCTCATTCGTCATATTAAAATTTATATGTTCTGGACACACCTGTTTTTTAATAGCTTAACAGACTCCAAAAATAACCGTTGAAACCGTATTGAAGACGATCTTTTTCTTTCTCTCCGACCATCGCTTATGCTATTCAAAACATACACAAATGCATCTTTTGAAAGACGATAATCTTTTTACAAAACCAGAAAAAGCATTTAGTATAGCTGAATTAATTGAATCGTCATTAAGTTTTATATTTTATCACATTACCTTTTATACTTGATACACCATACACCCATTATGTTGGAATTGTCTCTTAATATCTTTCTTTGAATTCTTGCTTCAGCACAAATTTCTTCTTCGAGCCACAATGTAACTGAATCCATACGCATAGTGAAATTCAATTAACAACGAATAAATTTAAATAATCAAAAACGAAGTATTCGACTTTTTTTTGAATTTAAAATGCCATTTTTGACAACAAACAGCTCGAGTCTCGGAACACTTATTCGAAAGTTGCAAAGGTGTTTGTTACGACATTTTCTTTCGATTCGAAAGTTATAGAGAGTAACATTTGAAATTAGAATCGGAAACAGCTTTCGAATAGTTTTTACCAGAGACAATACTGAGACCACCAACGTCGGCCGATTTGCCGTTACTTGCCAACAACCTATATTTTCATGGGGTGGCAAATGCTTAGTGCGCTTGTATTGTTACATAGAAATTCGTATTGGCAAATGTCACCTAACTTCAAAAATTCCGACTCACCAACCAAAGATAATGGAATACAGAGATATATAACTTTCCAGTGGAAAGGCAGCTGTTTTCCCGTAAAATTCATGAAGTCACGCACATATGCTCATTTCTTTTCTAATATATGTGAGTTCATGAATTGGACTTTAATGCAAGAATTCGCTATTCCCAAATGTGTATTTCACTATTTTTTTTATTTTAATCGAAGCCTTAACAAAAACCAAACAAGTTCAACACCAAACACAAAAGAATTGAACAGCGCGACGCCTATAAAAACAAAAGGTATGTTGGCTGGCAATTAGCAACGTGCTTTTTGTAGCTCACACGTATTCACAGACGGGGTTAAAATTACAAATATAAACAAATGGGTTTTGGGGCGATAGACGTACGAAAGATATCCATCTCTTTTATTCATTCATCTCTGTCACCAACCCACTCGCACCTTGCATATGTCACTTCCGCTGTGGGAAAAGTTGCTGCCAGCGCTCATAGAATTTTATCCGTTAAATTTGAAATTATTCGTAACGTGTGGATATTATATTTTTTTTTAGGAATAGTGTACATTTGCTTAAAATATTAATGAAAAATGAACAATTGGCCTGTTTTTTGAGCTTCGTTTTCAGCAAAGCAAACTACGCTCTACTTGACACTTCGAGACTCGTAGTATTGTAATTTGTGTGCTGAAAATCTTACTTTACTTTGCTTTGCTGAGAACGAATCTCAAAAAAACACGACTAATATAAAATAACTAACCAATAGCATTCAGCATTGAAAAAATGTGGTATTCCCGAACTCTAGCACATTTTCGAGGTTGACAGCATTTATTTTTGTATGTTTTTGCATGTCACACGATTTCTAAATTGACATAAGACCGATGGGAAAACAAAATGGCGAATTTGAAATTAAATTGAGATGGCCCACGGCAAGAGGATTGTGAGTTGGGGGTCTCAGTATGATTTGTCTATGGTTTTAACTTTGGAATCGAATTACAGAGTTGGGAACCAGGGATGACCAATACTAAAGAGCCGTCTGACAGCGACAGCACTACCAAACACGCAAAAAAAAGCTTTAAACGTATTTTGGTCAGCCATCTTCCTTACGTGGTGGGAATTATGGGAAAGCTCTGCATGTTGATATTTTAATAGCGATGGCTTGTGGAATTTCGCTTTTCTATAAAACAAAATGGCTACCGGAAGTGATGAATTGAAAGTGACAATTATTTATTTATTTCGTATAACTGATCAATGAATTCTTGGTTTAATTTACTGAAACTAATTATTGCTCTCATTTCACATGTTTTGAATCAGAAATAGAATTGTTTTCAAGCGATTGCAGAAATGCTGGTCGCCGGAAATTGCGTTTATTTTCGTTTTAGTTATCTATAATTATGGGTAAACCATCAATGACAATGATTAAAAATTGCCTGAGAACAAACCGATGTCGCTGTCCCGTTTCGTGCAAAAATGTAAATGCAATTTTATGGGTTTTTTTTCTGTACCATAATTTTCACTATTGCTCGGACGAATTTTGAGGCGATGTTTGAAATGTTTTTGTTTATAGTGAACGTTAGCGCGAGGCCATGAATATCTAGCTATTTATATAAGCAGGGCCATTCCTGGTTTAGTTTAAACTTAAGGCACGTGTAGCCTCAAGGCATTGCCTCGCATTGGTGTATGTTCTCGCTAAATTGTGTAAATAATTAATGTGGATATGAATGGTATATCTGTTCATAAATCCGTTGATTGACAACCTAAGCACTCAAAAGGACCTTTGATCTCTCCCGCAGCAGGTTTCAAGTCAACAATGAAGACCGAATCTCAGACTCAAAGATGAAATCATCGCGGATGCTCTGTTTTTTTTTTTTGGTCTGTCATACTGCGGTCTACGGTCTACCTCCTGAACTCAAACATACAAGTCTCAGGTCGAGAGACCATATTTAGACCTTTTAGTCTAACAGCGCTAGGCAGTGATGGCAGCAGCAGTAGCTTGACACTGCATCCGTTATCTCAATTCTTTTTCAAGTAAATAAACAGTATAGGAACAAGTCTCTTTCACGGCCTCTTCTGCTCATGGCCGTACTCAACTCTCAAGGGTGAACGTACCCGCGGTTAATGTCATTTATTGATAACCTTTCTTCCATGGGCAATAAGAAGTACTTCTTCGCAGTTCCGCACACCTTCATCCTGATGAGCAAACAACTGTCCGCCTGATAAGCACGTAAAGGCTATCACTAGAAGCTTGATATTGATTTCTACTCCAATCAATCCTCGATAAGAGCATGTAATGTGTAACACAAAGAGATGGCCAACCTATTATCAACCGGTTTCCAATTAAATAAGATGCAAGCACCATTTAACATTTATCGCAGTAGCTTTCGAGGGCTTCGCAAAGTGAATCGCGTGTAAAATGTTGCACCTATTGGAGTACCCTGTGGCCCTATTTGCGGTGCTCCTGTCCGCTTGCTATTTCTACATGACATCACGCTTCAATTACTGGAAGAAACGCGGGGTGCCCGGTCCCAAACCATGGCCACTATTTGGAACGTTCCCCTCTACGATCACGGGAAAGAGAAACATCGTGTGCGATTTCGACGACATCTACCGGTGAGTTTGATCTTCTTTGGCGTCTCTAACTCATGGTTAATCTTCAAGGCAATTCAAGAGTAAGGCCAAATTTGTGGGAGTCTTTATGACAAGGAATCCGCAAATCATGATCATCGACCCCGTAATGGCGAGGGAAGTTCTGGTGAACAAGTTCAAGTGCTTTATGGACAATGAGTCTTCGAAATGGGTGAGATAAAGACCAATCCCCTGTGCCGGTGATTTGTTAATTATACAATCGGCAGATGGACAAGGCAGTCGAACCGATTGCGGGTGGAAATCCATTTGTGATGACGGGTAATGCCTGGAAAAATAAGCGGTCCGAGATTGTGCCAGGGCTTACAGTTTCCAAAGTAAGTTTTAGGCGTGTGTCTTAATCGCAATGTTACCGCCTCCACATTCCAGACCAAAGCGATGTATCCAGTCATTCATCAAGCTGCCAAACGACTTGTCGACTTTATCAAAGAAAGTACCCGCGACCCCTTGGACGCCATAGAGACGAAGGGTGTAAGTGTTTTGAACCTGAAGCAGATGTGTTTGCACAGCTTGTCTAATGTAGGTCGCGCTGAAGTTCACTGGCGAAGTGGTAGCGGATGTAGTTTGGGGCATCGAAGCTAACGCCTTCCAAAAGGGCACCTGTATCTTCGTGGACATGGCCTACCAAATGATACAGCAATCTTTCCACGCAGTGGACTTCTTCTTCATAATGGGCTTTATCCCGTTTATCAGGAGATTCTACCGCGTTCGCGTCTTCCCAGCTGTGACAGACAGATTCTTCACAAAACTGACAGAAATGTCTTTACAGCTGCGAAAAGACGCAGAGGTGCGGCAGGACTTCCTCGGGCATATCATTCAGCTGAAGGAGAAGAAGAATCTTTCTACTACAGACGTCGTGGCCCACAATCTGACTTTCCTATTCGATGGCTTCGAGACTTCGGCGGGCCTCATCAGTCACTGTTTGCTTTTGGTAGGTTGCTAATAATGCCTTGGACAACATATTATGTCTGTCTTTCTTCAAGCTATCTCGAAATCCAGAGTGCCAGGCTATCCTCCGGAAGGAATTGAAGGAAATCTCTGCCGCGGATGGTTCAATTTCATTCGACGATCTCTATAGGCTTCCCTACTTGGATCAGGTCATCCACGGTAAACATCTACACAGAGATTTGTGATTTTAAAGACAGTAAGGGGTACCCCTTCTCTTAGAGACACTGCGGATCTTCGTGCCGCTGCCATTTATGTCAAAACTCTGCACAGAGCCCTGCGACCTGACGAACACTGACGGATCAAAGCATCAAGTGCGGAAAGGTGACGTAGTTTTAATTCCAATATACTCATACCATCACGACGAGGAGTACTTTCCGGAACCGGAAAACTTTTGCCCCGAGCGATTCAGTGAAAACAACGGAGGAGCAAAAAAATACAAGGACCTTGGGGTCTATATGCCATTTGGAGATGGTCCGAGGATATGTTTAGGTAGTCTTGCACAAATTTTAAAGTACCCTCCTCTTATGAGCTCCTCTTCTAGGTATGAAGTTCGGTTTGACCCAAGCGAAAGCCGCCGTCGCTGAAGTGGTCAAAACCTTTCAACTGATTCTGGATGACACCAAAACTGTTGCAGATAATTCCATTGAGCCTAAGGGCTTCATTTTGAACCTGAAGGGCGGAATATACATCCGATACAAGCGGTTACAGTGAATAAACAGATCGTAACCTATATTCGTCCATTTTATTTATTGACCGCTTGGAACTCAACTACTAAGTCACCCGACAGGCCGATAATGAACGCCGAAGGGTCAATAGTCCCGTCAGTGTATCCCTTGACGATGTTCAGCTGGAAGTTCTTTATAACTTCGAAAACGCCGGCCTTGCTCTCCAGCTGGCCCAACCTCATACCTGCAAGAAACAGACTTTGAAGTTGGAAAAGGAAAGCGGTTTCAGGGGAGGTGACTCACCAGCACAGATCCGAGGTCCTTCTCCGAACGGGAAGAAGCGCCCTTCTTGCTGCAATGTTTTTGCTCGGTCTTCGTCGAAACGTTCCGGAACGTATTCCTCTGGGCTTGGGAACGTGTCCGCGTCATGGTGGAATCCATACGTTGGGATATGCAAAACCGTTCCTTTCTCGATATTCACACTCTCGCCTTCGCCATTCTCCAATTGTGTCGGATCCGAGCATATCCTCGAGAACACCGGTATGGGGCTGATCAGCCGAATGGTTTCTGGAAGGGGGAATCTATTTAAAATTTATTTGTTTAAGTGAGGAAGTCTTATATTGAATCTTCCATAAATGTAACCTGAGGGCGCTTTTAAAAAGGTCAACGTACATATATAGTTAAGTGAAGCCTAAAACCTTCGATTACTTACTGCCCGTTCTTTTTAAGTAGTCTCTTGGACTGGCCATGATAAGACGTGATAAGTTTAGCGCACATTTTGTTGCACTTGGCATTTTTAGCAGAGAAACTGCAGCTTAATCCCTCTGCTGTCATTTTCAAATCTCAAGCCTCACTTACCGCTTATACACTGGTCCAGGTATGGAAGATCCATCAGGACCTCATAGCTTATTCCGCCTTCCGCGTCCAAGTTCGCCACGATCTCCTCTCTAAGCTTCGTTTGCGCACTTTGGTTGATGGCCAACTAAAAATAGTCACAATTCAGTGTCGCCCATATTCATTTCATCACACACCCTTACATAGTACAGAGTATGACACGTAACCGATCCCGATGTCTCAAAGCCATCCAGCAACACTGTCAAACTGTGCCCCACCATATCCAGGTGACTTATATTCTTCTTTTCTTGCAATTGAATCAAGTAGTTCAGAAAATCCGGACGATCGTTCTTATTCCGCAGCCGCAGTTCCACCGCATCCTTTTGCACTTGCGAGAAGAACTCGTCTGTATCAGCTGGGTAAAGGCGATTTTCCACGAAATTATTGATAAACGGCGCCAATCCGGAAATGTAATAAAACCCAACGGCCAGAAACGAATTGGTCAACATTTTCCGTGACATCTTTAACATGGGGTTTTCAGTGACCTCTGTGTTGAACGCATCCGAACTAATGCCCCACACGAAGTCGGCTATGATTTCCAATGTGTACTTGTAGCAGACCTGTGTAATAGGCTGTTGCCTTAAAGAAGTTCCGCGCAAGTTGTAATATTACTTACAATTTTGCAGTCAATTGTGTTGCTGGGCGATGTCTTGATGAAGTTCGTCATCTTTTTACTCGCCTGTTGTACTATCGGGTAGGCCAACTTGAGCTTGTTGGCACTTAAGCCACCCGATACGTCGGATCGTTTCTCCTTCCAATGTTCCGGCAGCGAGAAGAAAGGATTGCGCGTGCAGATTTCTTCTACTTTTCTACTTTTTCTATTTACCTACGAGGGTGCGGTAGAAAGTCACAAAAATCAATCGAAAGCGGAACCTATTGTTATAGCCTTACCCACAATGACGGTTCATTGTTGCGAAAGTTCTTGAAATTGGTCACCATGATATCACGGGCCAATTTTGGATCCAGCACCAAGATCTGTGGGTTGCGCGTCATGAAAATCCCAATGAATTTTTCGCCAGTTTTCTTCCACTTTCTATGAGAATAAAAAAAAAAATAATATTTTTTTTCAGAACTGGCTTTTTTGTCACGTGGTGATAAAAGTTGTCTGTTACACGGGAAATTGAGGGAGACAATATTTTGCTTCCGAAAGATTATCGGCTGTATTTCCTAATTCCTTGGGCAACCGTGGACGATTTCACCTCTAAAAAGTTAACTGCAGCATCAAAAATTAGGGTCAATGAATGTGAACTCAGTACCTAAAGTTCTGAGTAGCTGCGATAGTCTCTTACACAAATTTTTATCTATGCACATAGGAAGGTTTAGGATTTTTTTTAGTTATTTCGAGTGCTAACTTCACGGCGCACAGCAATTGCAATAATGTTAAACTTTTTTTTATACCTGTTGTAGCTCTTTTTAACTTTTCAAAAAGTCCAAAATAAGTTTAAAATACCCTTCCCTCGTAAATATTTTTCAACACAAAATGCAGTGGCTTTTATATTTAGTAGACCAGGAATTCTATAAACAACCTATTTTTTTCCGAATAAATCAGATTGATAAAGTCATCGATATTGATCACCCGGATATGTAGAAAGATGACAGAAGGTCCATAGGAGAGAAAATGTTAAAAATGTTAGATGAAATGTTCGTAAATCTGAAACGTTTGTTATACGCCAGCGACATTATTTATTTATTTATTTCAATCAAATAAAATGAGTACATCCACTGTTCTCGCTAGATTATACTTGACACAATAATATACTTAAAAATTAGGTACCACCAAAGCCCAACAACAGAATTAATTTATTCTTAAAAGAATCCCTACTACGGTGAGAATCGAATATACAACAATATTTATTGGATTTCCCAAGGCATCTAGAAATTGGTTCATCATATCCATAATTAACTCTGTGATAAGGTACAAAAAATAAAAGACGTTTTCTAAGGACTCTCGCAGGAGCATAATATCCAATTAATGATAAAAGGGAAGGACAATCGATATGACTATTTGTCAAATCACGAATAAACATAATTGAAAACTATTGCCTCCGTCTAAAAAGGGGGAAGATACCAAATAATTTGCACCTCGTCTCGTAAGATGGCGTTTCAATATTCCATCGCAGTCAACGAAAAGCTACTCTAGTTAAACGCTTTTGTATCTTCTCTGTTCTAATAGAATGTAGTTCATAAAATGGATTCCATACTGGGGCCCTACTCTGTATCTCGTTTCGAAAGTAACTATTTTCGAAAATGAACGTTTTGTACTCTCTATTTCGAAGGCGATTGAAATGTACTACTACTCCGATATAGAATTCCGCAAGTATTACAGAGTACCTTAAAAACAGAGTAACTTAAAAGCAATTTCGAATAGGATTGACTTTCGGAACGAAATAGAGAGTTGAGCCCCTGTACTGCAGTACTCGAGATGAGATGTGTCAAATGCAAAAGAAAAACATTTAAGACTGTATAACTCCCAGGGGCCCTACTCTCTATTTCGTTCCGAAAGTCAATCCTATTCGAAATTGATTTTAAGTTGGCACTCTATAATACTTTCGGAATTCTAAATGGGAATAGTTTAGTTCAGCTTTCGAAATAGAGAGTACAAAATGTTCATTTTCGAAAAATGCTACTTTCGAAACGAGATACAGAGTAGGGCCCCAGATCTGTTTTGGATGAAATAATGGACAGCGGGGGTATAATCGATTACATACGTAAAGGGGATTGTAGAGAGTTTACGATGAAATGGAAGGCTTGACATATAGAGAAACTGAGATGAAGGACATTATTATGACACCATATGGAAAGTCGATCAAGATCCGCTTGTAAAAGAATACAAACGTCGTGCACGTTGGTACCAGTGATACAACTTTACTTCAATTTGGTAAAAAAAAATTAAAATCTGCTCCCTACTTCGCACTATTGTTAAATTCTTTAAATCTACTTCACTTCAGAAATCCGTTATTTAATCACCTCCAATAATAAAATAAAAATAATAAAAAATCCTTAATCTACTTCTAAATTCACATTATCATCACAAAGAATAAATTGCATCAAACTTCACTTTAAACACAAAATTTATTAAAATTTTCTGACGTTTATTATTGTTTTCCTTTTAATTTTCTGTCAAAGATGTGATACATCTGGTTTGGTTTTGGTTCCTGTCTGTTCCTAAAAGTTTAGCCAAATAAATGAAAAGAATTATTACAAACGCGGTGGAAAGATTTGGGGACGTTCAAGTATCTAGTTTAGTAAGTCTGACAGCTCTCTCACTAAGTGAAACTCGGTTTTGATTGGTCGAAATCGGTCATGTGAGCAGCTGCTTCAGTTGACGTTTATGGAGGGGTAGCCGATGAATCAAGTCAAGAAATTCGTGACTGAGTACTAAGTTGACAGTTCGCGTACGTGGCTGACGTAGGAAAAGTGACGTTCCCGACCAATCTAGTTTGTGCGTTCAGGTTACATCTCATCCAGACCAACCTAGTCGACTTATGATAACTAGATTCTTGAATGCAGCCATTTTAAAGAATGTGAATAAAGTTTGGTACGCAAAACTATAATTTCACAAACATATTGTTGTGCACCGTTTATGACATTTTTTTCTAAAAAAAATTAGTGAAGATGAACTGAGAAGACCATTTATGAAGACTCTTTTTCCATAAAAAAAAAAAATATTGTTAAGTCTTAAAACCTGTTTTTGGACATGTTTTATATTTATACAACTAATATGGAATTAAATATATCATTAAAACTATGATTTTTAAATCTACTTCCCTTTTCTTGAATCTACTTCGCATATTTTTTTTTTTTTCAGTGGTAACGCTGGTCGGTACACCATCAAATCGTCGGCAAACATAAGACACTGATACGCACTCAAAAATAAATCAGGAATGCCATTAATAAATGAAAGGAAGAGCAGGGGGCCCAAATGACTAGCTTAAGGAACTCCAGAGGTAACATAAACTGGTGACGAGAACGTGTCATTTATGCGAACATACTGGATGTGATCTGTTAAATAAGAATATCCGCTTTAGAAGATTCGGGTGAAATCCTAAGCCAGTTAGTTTGAAAATTAATATATTTTGTTTAAAGCGATCAAACGCGTTAGCAATTCAAGTTTTACCATTCTCAAGGTAATTCAATGCAGAATTACAAAAAAAAGAGAGATTTGTAGTAGTTGATCTGCCCGCAACGAAGCCATTCTTAAACGGAGACATAGGAGTTGTGTGTTTGTCACAAACTAGTTTTTTAAACAACTTGGGAATAGTAGACATTTTACAGATAGTTAGTAATATCTTGATTCGACCCAGATTTATATATGGGTCTTAAAAACGAGCCAACCAACTTTTGGAGTATATACACATACAGCTATTTAAAAAACATGGCAATTTAAACAAAATTTATAAAGCTTTAAAATTCAACTATTCAGCTTTGAGAAATTATCTACTTTCGCATTTTACGATACAGATGCATGAGCAGCATCTCTATATCGATGACAAGCAACTATGTTTTAATGCAAATCGTGCTGGTTAAACGTGCGAGTCCAAAGTGTGATAAAAAGGAAAAGTAATGGAAAATGAAAAACGTAAGAGAAAACGCTGTACTCAGTTGTTTTCCTTTTGCTCGAAACGAGAAAGTATTTCGTTGTTGAGAAGCAATAAAAAGATTTCGTTTTGTATTGGTTTCTTACAAAAGAAAATTCCTTTCGTTTTTGAAGTTACCAAAACGTGCATCAAAACGAAAACGTTTTAGTTTTTTATTCGTGCGATTTTGTAATAAAAAAAAGATGACTTCATTGAAAACGAAAAACGAAGAAATTTTCGTCGCAGCATTCTCAGTCGGCGAAAAATCTTCTTTCAATTTACGTCCTAAAATGGAATCAATTAAATTAATTGTTTTCCAGGACAACTTAGACAGATTACAAAACACCATACAAACGGCTATAACCACATACACCTAAGCTTGCGGTACGCCAATGAGAGGGAAAGTTTATATATTTTTTTTTACTTTTGTCCGACAGTAGATAGCTAAACAGTTTAAACAAGAAATCGTGCACTAAACAGTAACATATTTGACCACTACCATCTTCTTTTATTTTCAGGCCTCGTTAGTTGTGTTTTCAAAAGTGCGCTTTAGTGCTAACTACGGTTTAACCAATCTAAATAGGTATTTTTTTTTTATTTATTTATTGTATTTATAATCATTTTGAACCTTCACACTTAATATTTTTTAGCCCACAATGTGTAAATTTGTACCTATGGAAATTTTCGCCATTGTGAGTTCGTAAAATTACTACTAAATATAAGTACCCCGCTAAATCAATAGGTAGTAGTTTAGGCTACTTAACACTTAAGCTTAGGACGCTGCTGTAGGTAAATTTTTGCTCCCATACAAAATTCTCTCCACAATTTAGCTGAGCTGAGTGGTACGCAGCTCGAGCTAAATAATCAGACTTTTGTTTCGAAATGTACTTCATGAGTCTGTCAAAATTTATCGCGCCCATTATTGGGTCGGGACATTGACTCAAGCTAATTTGTGACAGATCGTTGTGTATTTGTTGTCCTGTTGGGGAAAAGTATGCAAGGATGACCTTTTTTAATTATTACATGGACGAGAAGCACTCAGAATCAGAAATAGTTGAAAAAAGAGAGAATTACATTTTTTGAAGGAACTTTTTTCAAAGAACTGTTTTCTGTGACACATATCCACGGCGTATTCTATTTCAAAATGTAGCTACAACTTTAGCTGATGTTTGGAGAGAAATGTTGAAATGACCAGATAAAATTTAGTTTAGCTCAAGAAGCGTACTACGCTTTAAGTGAAAATTAGATTTTCTAAATTATCCTAAAAGCATGAAATTTAAATTAAATAGTTTAATAAACGCACGGAATAAATTGAAAATCACCAATTGCAAAATTTTGAGTTGCAATTCACGAATTATATCTGTCGCAAATTACAACGATTTTTTCTTGGATTGATATAAAAATTCGTAATTTGACATTGAAAACGGCGTAGAATACAAAGTTCTGCTTGTTAAATTTTGCGATTAGAAGTATTAATTCGAGCTTCTTTTATTTGTAGTTATTTGCGATATTGTTCTGCGCAATTTACCACTTCAATGGGTCAATTTCTCAAGCACTACTTCACAATCGCAAATTGCAAAAAGTAATTGCTGATTTACAACCACTGAGTGATGAATCAATGAAATCTTATAATAATTTAACACATGTAAATTGAAAACGTAAAATGACGTAGAGAAATCGTGAATTACAAAATATTTTTTTGTAATTTCCATGGAATTAACTACCCGATGTGTGAAATTTTTGTGCGCACAGGCAGCCGACAAAAACGAAACGTCCATGGTCCATGTAAAGAAATCCTTTTAAGTCCTTTCATTTTCTGCATTGACAGCTCCAACCATGCGCATTTGGCTTCATTAGAGTCAGACAGTCGGTATTCAATCTTTACTTAAAGCAGTTCTTATCGGGTAAAAGTAATTTATAAGTATAACTCATTCGTAGTCATAGTGAGTGTACTAACCAACAAATTTTAAAGAATTTTCGAATATATCTTGTAAGTACATATTGAATAATACAAAAAAAAAATTAAGTAGGTAGGCCTATTAGAAAGAAGTTTAAATTAGAATGGAATCTAAAATATCATATCTAATTGAAAACGATTGTAAATGTTCGTATCAATGGCAAGTTCTTCTAAATATATTGTTTGGATTTGAAATTTCAGCATAGACCGAAAAACCACCCCAGACAAATCCCGTTGTCTCCGGACGATATGGCGCCGTATGCTTTTCATGGATATCAGGAGAACACAAATTATAAAATGTGACTTTAAATATGTATTCGAAAATAACCTAAATAATTAAACTACGAATTTTGATTTGTAAATCATAAGATATAAGTTGTAAATTGAGATTAAAGTTTTCCAATTTCACGATAAAACAATTTCAATTTAATACGGTGATGCCTCAAATCACTACTCAAGAATCGTAAATTGCAAAATATGAAATGCAAATTGATAAAAAAAAGATTCAATTTACCATTACGAATTCGTAAATTGCAACTACCACCACCCCTTTTGTTCGCAAATCAACACTTTTGAGTTGCAATTCAAGACTAAATGGTTGTAATTTGTTAAGGGAGTAAATCGGAATTTACAACACAAAAGTGGTAATTTACGAATTATTTTTGCAATTCACAAACCATAGTTATAGCAAATTAATAACTATTTGTGTCAAATTGCGATTGGTTATTGCAATATGTATTCCTCATTTGATCGCATCATTGACAATAAAAAGTAGCGATTCGCGACTTTTGAGGGTCAATATCTTCACTTCGTACAATTTATAGAATTGCGAATTAAAAGTCGTGAATTAGTAAATCCTGAGCTAAGCTCTAAAACTAGACAAACTTTTCGTGATTCTGCGAGGTACCTAGCAACATGAAGCAAATTTTCGTCTTCGCATGATTTATATCGTTTCCCCAAAGGTGAAAATGTATGATGCTTAATTATTCACAGAATCCTATCCCAGTATCCCACCCGTGATTTATTAAAATGTTTACCCATCTCTGTCAGAGACAATACTTAGACTACCAACTCCGACCGATTTCCCGTTACTTAGCCTACAAGCTATATTTTTATGGGGTGGCAAATGCTAAGTGCGCTTGTATTGTTACATAGAAATTCGTATTGACAAATGTCACGTAACTTCAAAAATTCCGACTCACCAACACGCTCGCACCTTGCATATGCCACTTCCGCTGTGGGCAAAGTTGCTGACAGCGTTCATAGAGTTTTGTCCGTTAAATTTGAAATTATTCGTTACGCGTGCATAATATTTTTTTTAAGGAATAAGTAGAGATTTGCTTAAAATATATATGAAAAATGAACAATGCAGATTATTTGAAGTAAAATAGAAACATATTGAGCAAATTTTATTCAGTTTTCTAAGAAAAATTTACGCATGAAATCGAAGTTAATGATATTCAAAAGCGCAAAATACGCAACCATGTTTGTCATAATAAGTTTTAAGTATACAGAACATCTCATTTAGCTAGTTTTATTAACCAAAGAAATCAAATTATTCGCCTTTTAACAACACATAATTACAGTAATGTAAAAATGTGGTATTCCCGAATTCTAGCACATTTCCCCACGGTTGTCGAGGTTGGCAGCATTTATTTTTGTATATTTTGTATGTTTTTGCATGTCACACGGATTCTTAATTGACACAACACCGATAGGAAAACAAAATGGCGAATTTGAAAAATAACTGAGGGGCCCAGCGGCAAGAGGATTGTGAGTTGGGGGTCTCAGTATTATTTGTCTCTGATCTCTGTTTTGCAAGCAGCTGGCAACGGGAACGTACGCCAAAAAGTGATGTTGCACATATCAACCTTACAACTCATCATCAAAATACAGTCACAAAAAACACAAACCCAACGCCACTGCTTGTACTAAACTAGGTTGGGAGGTAAACATCCAATATATGATTTCCATCATACGTGCTATGCACGTAACATATGACAATGTGCAACAAATTTGTACCCTCATCCGTCAGATGATGTGCTCACTCATTAAATGTAGTCGCGCCAATGTGTTAACAAAAATCGTTCATTTGGAGGCAAATTGAGCTGACCACGTCCACGATTCGATGGTGCACCAGCAAACAAAGGAAACGGTGGGGAAAAGAAGCCCCACGCAAGTAGATAAAGTAAGCAAAATGCGTGTGTTTTGTTTGTGCGCACTTGTTTTCACTGATATTATTATAGCTACGTAGGCTCTTGTCTTGTTTACGATTTTGAATCAAATTGATAGAATGCATTGAATTCGCAGATCACTTTGCTCGTTTAGTGAAGTTCATTACTCACTATGACGTTTTACATTTACGACCATACGTGTGGACAATTTAATATAATACAACTATAGGTGGCGAAAGCAGTTGTGTGCAAAAGAATTGTGCAAACTCTGTGGATCTCCTATTTCGACACTTCAGTGCTAAGGCTCAAATTTATGCCCAAAATCTAAGCACTCACTCGTAAAGGTCTTGCATATCGAAGGCCATATGTCGATTGCGCTTAACAATGCACGGTATGTTGCCATAGATCAGGGTGGGTTCAGGGCCTTTCACGCCGCGCTTCTTCCAGTAGTTAAAGTTCCATGCGAGATAAATGTAAACAAGTCCTCCGATCGCACCAAGCACGAATAGAACTGGTGTACACGGACACATGGCGGTACGTCTTAACAAAGCAAAATGGCGCGTTACACTAGTTCTAATATTATTAGCCGGTGTTTAAAATGATTATCACTGATAAGAGTGCCAGCCGGCTCGATGTGTCGGTGTAGAATGAATTCCCAGATGATACTGATCGTATGGTTTTCAGTGATATGCGCGGTAGGTTAGAGAGATAAACTAGCCCCGGTAAGTTGTTTTGAAATGGAAATTTTGCGCTTGATTAGATTGGTCTTATCGCTTCTGTTGCATAAGTGTGCCTCTTTTGATTTTTGTATGTGTAGCTAGAGGTTTTTTTTTACATTTTACTGAGCTATTTGGACGTAGATCTTGCTACACCTTTTTGGGATCGATTTTAATTTTCAGGCTGTGCATTATGTGAAAATAAATTGTCTCAATGACCACGACGTACATCGTGCTTTGAGACATGCCGTAGAAAACCAAAAGTTATGGTCAAGTTTTTTTTTATTTCCCGATGAGCGTTAAATTATATAAAAGAAAAAAAAAGGAGTTGGCGCGCGTACCCCAGGACTAGCTTTTCACAACCATTCGTTTCATTTTTGGGACTAATAAAAGGGATGTACAATTTTATGCCGATTCCAAACGGCTAATTAAGAAGCTCTCTCATGACATTTAGATGTTTAAGAAGCTCTTTCATGACTCTCAGATGTTTGTCAGAGGTTCGCGAAAGGTGGTGCAATGGAAAGAACTTTAAGAGTTATAGGTGTTTTTCCGAGGATCGAACCCAACAGACCAACTACGAAAATCAGCCTTATATTGTCTTCGTCTAGACTTCGATAGGAAATATAAGCTTGAGGATGTGCAGCGCAAACTTACAATAAAATTGTAAAACAAAAATCCAACAGGACAGGTCTGAAAGACTAAACTCAGTTTCATTTCTAAGGCTGAAGGTGAATCAGAACTACGAGATGAGTGTGGTATCGAAGTAGGTAGTTTTTGGCGACGCAATTTTTTATGTCTGAAAATAAATGGCCGCATTCAAGAATCTAGTTATCTTAAGTCGACTAGATTGGTCTGGATGAGATGTAGCCTGAACGCAAAAACTGAATTGGTCGGGAACGTCACTTTTCCTACGTCAGCCCCGTACTTGAACTGTCAGCGTAGTACTCAGTCACGAATTTCTTGACTAGACTCGTCGGCTACCCCTCCATAAACGTCAACTGAAATAGCTGCACATATGACCGATTTTCCCCAATCAAAACCGAGATACATCTTATCAGAGACCTGTCAGACTTACTAAACCAGATACTTGAACGTCCCCAATTACTCGCATTGTGTCATGGCGGCACCGATAGTTCGCAAGGAGACTCCATTGCGATGCTAGATCTTGCGCTTTGACACATTTGGAAATTTGTCTGTTTGTGGGTCTATGCAAAACTCTGGGTACTGCTGAAACCGAGCAACATCTGCAGCCTTAAAGGCTGAAATTGATTGCTATTCGTTATATACTACATCAGCAGTGCTCTAGCAAGTGACATAAGATTTAATACTTCGAGAGGAATAGCTACGGAAATGCCATAAATGCTTTCTTTGCAGTTTCAATTTGTATTTAGCTTAAAAAAAACATAATTTGGACTTATTTTAGAGCATTCACAGCCATCTAAGTAGGTGCTTTTTTACAACCAAGTCTTTTAATTTCTATTATAGGGATCAGATCTGGAAACTTTAGTTCCGCCGAGTTTTTTGAGCAGCTGGGGCCGTGTACTGTAACTCTGCACTCATCTCTAAATGACAAACCAATTTGAGCGCAAATAAGATATGAGCTGTTAAACCGATTGTCGAAAATCAAACCTCTCGAAAAAGCACCCTTCACCTCAATCACTACATTTTAAAAATAAAAATAAGAACTCCAAGCCTCGACATAAGGTATCGACATTTTTCTTTTAACGACTTTATTTCCAAATCATTTTTATAAGCTTTTCAAACATGAACATCGAAAAATGCTTAAATTTTAAGTGAAATAAGACTCATTTTTATTTGGAAAACAAAAAACGAAGTGTATGCTGTCATTGAGAAAAGACTAGTCTTGGCGGCTCGGGCCAGTCGAGTGTGGATATAGCTTCAAAGTTGTAAAAGACTTTTTCTGAATTGGCTCTAGAATTGCCTCGCTAAATGAAATCGGCGCGGCGCATAAAAATTTCCCCGGGCAAATCAATATTTCCCCGGGCTAAGAAGGCACCTAAGTATAGTAAGCCCCTCTGGCAGAATAACTAAGATATTAAATACAAGAACTTAATCATACTGGCCCTGTATATGGTGCAGTTGGTTGGACCTTATCGAAAGCTATGATGGAAATCTATTGGACCGCTTTGGTTCTTCAGGTTGTGTCGATGGAGTCTGGTTATACAATGACGAATTTTACGAGCTTTACAGGGTAGCTACATCGATCTGGTCAAACAGCTTAAAATACAGGTTAGGTAAGAGGGGTCGTTTGCATTATATGCAACTTAGCCCAGAAGCCCTGGAGACCCATTGCATGTACATAGTACATGGTAGGCCATGCAACTAACGTATACCAGAGAAAGCCTCAGGTAGTGGGTACAATTGAAAAGTAACCTCTCCGAGCTGACTGGATGAACTTGTTGGTTGAGGCTGTGCACTACCCCGGAATATAAGCGCCCTATAAATTTAAGTAAGTCAGTATGATCCCGCGATGTCAAACTGCATTCCATGTGGTATGGTTGAGTTAATCGTATACCTTAGTCGCAAAAAAGGTGATGAGCTGTGTCTTCCGCGCAGTAAAAGCAAAGTTTTCTTTTCATTACTTCAATATTTTGCTCAAGGCTTTATTTACGGAGCTTGTTTCCTAGTATCTCTAAATGCATTAAGTAGTTGCAGACCTGTGTTTACCGAAGGAAATATAAATATTACAACTCATCGATATCCAGTGTTCTGTAAGAAATGGAGTCGGAGAAAGTATAGAGCCTTGGGGCAGTCCACCGTTTATTTAAATATCATCGGATTGATACCTATATGACATTGTGCCGTGTCCCGTTCAATATTGTCCAATCAGACGATCTGTTCAATACAGTGTATGGACATAATGTATAACCGTCTGATTCCCCCTGTGGCTTAGTGCCACTCTGTATTTGTTTTCCAGTGGGTCGACCACATGCCAGGCCTCTGACTTTATCAACTGCAGCTGCTTGACTTGTGCACCGCATAAAAGCGTAAGCTATCTACAGATTTAATAAATCTTTAGCACGGGAAAAAAAAAACAGCGACTGCCTTTTTCAACCCCAAGCAAAACGTAAATACTCAAAACCCTGTAAAGGGCCTTGCTAGAAATCGTTGCACTCAAGCGCAGATATACAGATCACTGCTTTGGGAATACCTCTACCGTCAAACTAACCCCTAGTGGGACAGTGCTCATGTGCGCATATCTCCATTGTGTTGTGACTGCTCGAGAATGGACTCTCAAAGAAAGATGTGCTAATTTGTTTTCATATTTCCCTCGGGCCATTGTACTGTGTATTGTTGGGGGTGGAAACAAAATCTTAGATGAACCTGATATGCTTTCCCCGGGGAAAGTCTTTTATTTTTTTGCTCAAATTATATTCGTGTCCGGATAAAACTTATTTATGATAGCAACTATACGGTATATGTACATATAATACCTGAGGAACTTCGATAAGGGCTACCTTAGGGGAAAAAATGACGAATTTTGGTAGACGCCATCGTCTAGTTGGGAGTAACAAGTTCTGGGAACTATCGTACGGACAGGCGCCTAAAAACATATTTTATAAATAGTTCCTACAACTGATCCATAGGGGGTGGGGGGCCTTAAGCTTCTCAGAAGTGTGGGTGTTAATTTTTCGACGGAATGAAAAAGACCCACAGTTCCATGCCGAATACAATCGACTGCGTTGTGAAGCTGTTGTCAGAGGAGGTTCAAGTTTTGCGATTTTCCGTGTGGGTTGAAAATGTTACTCCTCGGTCAGTATTCCAGTTCAGCCACTAAGCAAGAGCACAAGAGACCGACACTTATAGCTGTGCAAGTGTAGACCTATTTTCGACTAGTCTTTGGGAAAGCTCATTTTCACACTCCTTCATGGAGAATAATAAGTGGCGGAATATTCCTCCCAGGTTCCTTTTTTAAATGGTCTATCTTTGGTCAGAAAGTTCCCCATTCGTTCTGTAATTATCATGTTTGCGGTCCATAGCAGGTCCCAGGTTCCTTTCCATATCCCGGCCGGGTGGTTCCTTAAAGAATACAAAATTACGCTAATCACCAGTTACTATAGGTCATAACTCAAATGGATCATTACTTCCGGACGTTTGTGTGCCGAAATGTCGTTAAGTTGCGGGGGTGGTTCCTCATTTTGAATCGCATTATTTTTACGAGCGTGAACAATCAAATTAACTGCGAAATGTTTGAACAATAAAAGCCCATCTCCCACTGCCCCAACTCCTACAACATGCGCAGCCACCGACAATGACGATGGCCTGCCACTGCCACCTACCCCCTGCGGCAGTTAAAAAAGTTTAATTTAAAAAAAAAAAAACACTAAACAAGAGCTATGTGCCACACACAATAGAGTGGCATACAAACATAATTTATCGCCTTAATTTACCATTCATTAAATTTTTATCATAATTTACGACTCAATAAGAGCGCTGCTCGCAGGGGGTGGGTATGGGTATATATGGCCAACTCGAACCGCAACATCATCTCACGGACAAAACGGTGGGATTTATGCGTATATACACAGACACAGCACCAGCAGGAGCAAGCAGCAACCGGCAACCCTTTGCAATCCGCAATTGGCTTCTGTCACTCATACAAAAGTTATTAACACGAAAAATGTGTGAAACTCTGTTGGCAAATCCCCGACACGTGTGTGTGTCTGCCAGGATGATACCGACCCATCGAATAGACGACTGCTTGCGTGGGGAGTGTGCTAATTTTGATATTTGTTTCCCAACAAGCGGGTGGCAGTAGAATGCAGTTTTGTCAGCGTTCCTACAGATGTTGCCGCACGTATCCGTTGGAGAAACATCAGTTGTGTTGGGGTGCTCTTCCGCGCCCTATACAAACCTTATTACTACGAGTACACGTACACAAGAATTATGATGGGATATATCTTCTGCGACCGCCGCACAGTTCCTGGGGAACGCCAGCAAAACAGAACACAATTGAATAAGGGACGCTGCTCATTTCGTGTTGTAGGTGTGTGCCCTCGCAAAAGAATAGAAAAATGTTGAGTTATGAAGGGGGTGGAGTTGTATATATGGGGGTTGGAAACAATAACGTGTTGTAACTTCTTATTAGATACGAAAGACACAGATAAAATGATAAAAGTGATGATGTCGGTGGAAAACTGTAGCGAAATTCCCCGCAAGACGGTGCGTCAGGCTGGGTGATTGGTGAATGGGTGGGTGGGGCAGTGAGCACTGACGAACGTGATGGTTTCCCTCCCGCAACAATGAACCAAACCGAATCCAAAGAAAAGAAGTAAATTCAAGTAAATAATGATAAAACTCTGTCAAACACAAACACATAGGTACATGTGAGTCGAGTGAGCGAATATATTATATTTTCCCAACTACGCATGATGCAGGGTGCGGGGGTGACCCAAAGGTGTGAGCGACAGTAAGTCAAAAGGAATTTATTTCAAGACGAGATGCTATTACCTACGAGCTGCAGGAGCTGTGGTAAAATAAGAGGCCCGCCCGTAGATAAGCAGAACGACGACGTAAGTGGGAATCTCCGGTGTGGAAAATTGCATTAACATAAAATGAGCTCTCCTAGTGAGGGTGTCGCTATTTTCGCCTTAGAATTGTGAACAGACGTGGCAAAGTATAGGTATGCAACCCCTTTGGATGTGAATACGTTTGGAAGTGCTTTTCTTATTAATAAAACATTGTGTGCCAACGAAGTAAACATTAGACACAAACCTGCAGAATGAGCTGCAAAGCGAGCGATAGTGGTGCTGCAAATAGACGAATGGGTTGTAGTAGCTTGTTTTAAGACTAAAGAATACAGTGCGTATAGGGATACCCGTAAAACTATTTATATTCTTCAAGGCGATTAGGGTTGCCGCACAAATTAAAAATATTGGGCATAGCGAAAAGTACATGTTCGTAATATGTTTGATTAAAATAAAAGAATTAAAATAATGAATAAATTTAATTTGAATTTGCTTGAATCAAATAATAAAAAAACGAGACCACACGACTGAAGTAAAACTTCTTTAGCTCCATCTATATAGGTATACATGTTTAGTTTATAGGTACTCATATTAATATATCAATTTTCTTCAATAATTTACTGGCTATGAGAGGAAGAGAGCAAGAAAATGAGCGCGCGCACTGCTCTCTCTTGCTCATACACTATGATACACACAATAGGCCACGGTTGCCACTTACAACAAAAAACTCAAATTATTTTATTTGCTTTTGCACAAAATTACCAGCTGCTAGAAGACATGGGATCATTCACCTTTTTTCTTATAACAAACCTTTAAAAAATTACAGTTTTATGTCTGTATATAAATCATATGATTAACCTATCCATATCTCAATACAGTTATAAACAGAAACAGAAACTATTTCGAAGTTCACCATCTGTCAAAAGAAGAAAATGAGTGCATTCTGTGATTTTATATCGATGGTGATGAAGCATAGTTATGCAATTCACTCAGAAGCAGTAAGGGAGCATTTCAATGAGGTGATTTCGCGTTCGCGTTCTTGGTACATCTGCTCAAAAATTTACCATAACCAGATAAAAATTACCGAAACTCAATAAGCAAAAAAAATTATTAAATTTGGTAAAAAAAAATACCAAAGTGGCAACCTTGCAATAGGCGTGCACTGTGTGTTAGATATACGAAACTTAGCTGGCTATGAGAGAATGAAAAGAAACTGTGTGCTCGCACCTCTGTTGCTCCTACAGTTTGATACAGGCAATAAGCCTGCACTGCAGTGATACCAGACTTTAGAGGCAGGTTATCCCACGGTTATACTCAAAGTATGCCTTTTATGTTTACAAAATTAATAAACTTATTATATTTAAAAATACTCGTGATTCATTCACAGATATGTCATTTTATGAAACAGTTTAGGGAAATAGAAAAAAGAAAATGAAAGCATTTATAGATGTTGAATGACTTTTTTCTATACATGAAAATATTTAATTTGATCAAAGGTTGAATAGTTTTGTTATTCTTAATGAAATGAGCAATTGGAAACAAAATTTGACCAATTGACCAAAAAGTAAAATCCCTTTCTTTTTGTACTATGAGGTCTGAAAAATCCCTTTGTCCCCTTTAGCTTATTATTAGTGAGAAAATCCCGCAAAAAGTGATAAATCCCCCGATTTGGTATCACTGCTGCACTGTATGCTGTGCGTGAGAGGATGAGAGAACGAAAATGTGTGCTTGCCTCTCCCTCTTGCCTCTACAGTAATATACGAAACGATCCGTAACCCTCTCTCTTTTTATCTTCACTAACTTATATCTCCCTCTCAACTTCCGCTCGCAATTTCCGTAACGCTATAGTGACGCATTCACCAGCTTACCCCCCCAAGTCAAGCGTGCCTAAAGAAGTATTACTTCAAAAATAATACGTAAGAAAAAGAGAAAAAAAAGAAACAAAACTAGTTGCTCTGAGTTGTCAGGAAAAGCCCTAATTCGATTTTGATTCGATGTGTATCATTCAGCTCTCTTAGATTGCGCGGAAGTGAATTCCAGAGGACAGGATGGCAGCAATGAAAAACTGTCTCTCAGATGTTAAGCAAGAGAAACTTGGAAGAATCAAGCAAGCAAAACTGTTGGATGTTGTAAACTGGATTTTACTGTAGAGATACGATGGATGGCTTGTTTTGATGGCGAAAATCAGTATCAATGTACGAAATTTGACATAGATAAACCTGAAAAGACGAATCCAACAAGTTTTCAGACAAATTTGAGACGTGATCATATCTTCGAAAACCATAGACAAAGCGGATAGTGCTATTAAATACTACTTGGAGCGTTCTTTAGCTATTTGCATCACTATCATAAAAGATTTCACAGCCGCAGATAAGAACAGGAATAACCAGAGCTTTGGCAAGTACTAGCCTTGTTTTTAGAGGTGTACACTAGGGTGGGTCACTCTAGTATGGAGTAATATTTTTTTTCTTTTTTTTACTTCTAATAGCAATTTAAATGTGCCTCATGGTTACGGGAACTAATTTAGAAAGTTTCATAAAAATCAGATATTACCTTCTGCCTCCGGATTGTCCTTGAAATTCTGGAAAATTGAATAAAATTTACATTTCTGAAAATTTTTTTAACTATTTATTTTTTATTTTTAAGTTAGGTATATTATTTATTTCATTAAATGGTTAAGTTATTTTAAATGCATATATTTTATTTTACACGAAAATCCTTTTTGCTGTCAAATTTCGGCATAAGTCTACGGGACTCGATTTTCGCTTTAATGAGACCTTCGCGCGCTGATTTTGTGCATAGACTCCCTGAGGCTTCAGTTACAGTTTTGACCGACCTCTCAACTGCTTGAGTATGGCAAGGTAAACGCAGAAAAGTTATTTTGTTGTCTTCTCCTTGAGCAATAAGAGATTCAAGTTCTTCGTTAGAGATTTGCTTCAGGATTGGTGGTTCTGTAACGTGAACCGCTTGCCAGTTAATAAGTTCGTAATAAACTTTTGCATCCATGTTTAAGGCTGGAACCTGGAATAACCTCAACTTTTGTGTATTTTCACATCGTGATTTCAGAATACGACGCAGAGCCAGTTCTCTGATATGTTTTTCAGAGTCTGTTAACATTGCTAGGAGAAGATTTTCAGGATGGGCGAAGTAACTGTTGCGTTGTATAACCGGGTCAATCACAGTCTTCAGTTCTGTTGTTAAATAACGACACCTCGATATTAGTTGATACAAGTGCCTCCCTCCATCTTTGCAACTTGCGTGGCTTTTGATGTCAAACCATGTTGGAGCGTAAACTTTGACAACATAAGTTGCTAAGCAAACAAGTTTCTCAGAAGGGTCTGATGTTGCAATGTAGAGACGAAGAATTCGGTTAGCCCGTGTGAGCCATCTGGCATGAGACATTTTCCCAGGCGATTTGTTTACTAAGTCTTCAGGGCATTCACCAGATACAACGGCCGATACTATTCTGTATAAATACAGTTGGTCAGAACTGAGATCTTTCTTGTCTATCAATGGCATTTGACCTGCAATATTTTTAAATTTAGCCACAGCTTTTTCTTCTCAATTTTCCAAGGCTTTTCCGATTTCACCAGTGAATGTTCTTGGACCAGAAGTAGAACCATCAAGAAAAGAAAATAAATGCCGAAATGGCAACTCATTCATATGCAGTAAGCAAATTAGCCACTGTAAGGGTCTGTTTAACGTTTTTTCGACTAATCTTATTACACCACCAAATTTTCCAACATTGACATTTGTTCCATCACATCCTATAGCCATTAGATAATCCAAATTTATATTTTCTCTTACAAAAAAATCAAAGATTGCTCTTTCTATTGATTTAGCTGTTCCAATTGCTGGAGTGACATAGCCCAAATATTTGCTATCTGGTTCTTTAATCAATGAAATATGTTCTTCAACAATGGTTTCTCTATAGTATTTTCCGCCTTTTTTCTTGGTGACCATTGTTTTATCTTTTCGACCGTCAAAGTATAGCGCAGGTATTTGCCAAACTTTTTGTTTCTCAATAATGTTTTTTCGAGCCTTCTGTCTCTCCCTTCTCAATTTATTTTTATCAATAATAGGCATATTGGTTTCTTGCAAAACAACCGAGGCTATAGCTGAAGCTGCTCTATCTGATAGACCGTAACGATCACAGGTTTGAGACAGTGCAGAATACCTTATAACAGGAGAGTCCTTCTTCATTTTCATTATTTTTGCTGGTTGATAATCTCCGCTTTCGCTGGACGAGGAGCTATCACACACAGTAGATGAGGAGCTATTGGTGATAGAAGCAATAGTAGTTACGACTTTGGTATTCGTCTGTGAGTTATTTTTTTGTGACATCTCCCGTTTGAGTTTCCTTTCTAGACCCTTTTGATTTTTCTTTGTTGTTACCACGTCTATGTTTCCAATAATCATTTTTCTTGCAGTTCTTTGGTCGGTAAGAAAACTTTGCTCATTCGATGGTATTTTCTTTTCTTTATGGCAAATACACTTTGTAAAATCTGAGCACTTACAAGAAGATATATCAAACAAAATCTTGCTGGAAGCCAGGAAGTCTTCTAATCGCTTTTTAGGTATTTTAGGATGAGATTTCAAAATAGTTTTAAATTTGAGATGATAAGCTTTAAGCATTTGTTGCACTCTTACGTGTGATGATATCGGAAGTGAAGCTTTTTTCCATATATTTTCTATTTTTACGGCGACAACATCAGAAACTTCTTGAAAATTTGGTTCTTTTTTCGTATTTTTATTCATTTTAATTTTAAGCCGCGTCCACTCGTAGCACTTCATAACTTCTTCATAAGTTGGAAGTACATTATCTTTCAAGTCACTTGTATCACCAAATATAGGACAGTTCCAAGCCTTTCGAGTACGATTCATTTTAACACACCTTTGTTTTAATTTAATACACCACAACTTAACGACTAAAGGAATCTTGTTGCAATTTGAAATAAAAACTTTTCAAAAAATGTATGTTAACCGTAGTATGCCGTAGAATAAAAAAATCATTAGTTTTTGCACTTTATGGAATTAAAAAGAATATGCCTACTGCTGGCTTATTTGCAACTCTGAATGCAGCGGAAAATTTATTTGAGAAATAAAAATGGAAGAATACGATATTAATAACTGATCCTATTACAAATAACTGATCATATTAGCAAAACCAAATATAAATTAACGAATTTTCTACATTTAATAATAAATACATAAAACGCTTGACCATACTCCCTTATTGCGAAACTTTAAGCCTGATCCGGAGGCAGTTATACTATACCGATTGCAATAAAATTTTATACATGTTATATTAGTCCCAATTGGCAATATTTTTTCGCTATTAGAACCCAAAATTCCAAAAAAAAATTTTTTGGCCCACCCTAGTGTACACTGTACACTTCTGAGCAGTCCACAAAGTACGAAGAACGCCATAAGCCCTATACCCGCAATTAAATTTATGTGGTTATTCCACGTGAGTGTTCTATTGAATAACACGCCAAGATTTTTAGAAGAGTCTACGAATTGAATTGGGCATTTATTTAGCATAATTTCTCGAAAATACGATAGGTCTACCGTCTTTTTCGAAATGACTAAACATTTGCACTTGTTTGGATTAAGCACCAAACTGTTTTTCCATGACCAATTCGAAATTCGTTGAAGATCATCATTTATGTCATTGGCGCAGCTTTCGATAAGGTCTAGGGGACAACTTCGATAGATTTGAATGTCATCGGCATAAAAGTGTTTTGATGAATGCAAAATTTCAGAATTAATTTATCATTAATGTACAGAGAGAATAAGAGAGGTCCCAAAATCGACCCTTGGGGAACGCCTGGCGATAAGGGAAGAAACCCTGATGGATTACCGTCAAGACACACAGCCTGCTGCCTTTCACTTAAATACGAAGGAATTAGCTTTAAAGCGAAGGAAGATATGTTGAAGTGGTGGCCCAACTTTTAAATAAGAGTAGAGTGAACAACCATATCAAACGCGTTGGAAAAGTCTAAAGGGATCAGGAAGGTAATATAGTCTTTATTCAGATTTTCCCTTCCCTTGTCTTCTACCACCCTGATCAAATCAGTTTTACAGCTGTGTTTGGCACGAAACCCAGATTGAACTGAAACCAGCAGCTTATTCTGTACCAGGTGCTCGTTCAGTTGCTTATGCATAGTCCGTTCACAAACTTGAGAAAGAAAAGGTAGAACTGATATGGGTCTGATTTTATCGCCTGCTGAGTTCTTAGGGATTGGTATTATTTTACCCATTTTCCACGGACGAGGAAAGATACCGGTTGTAAAAATTGTATTATTGGCTAAATGGCTTTGACCAAAACCGGCTGAACTCCATATTGTCCACTCAAACGATGCATTTGTGGGGTTAATGGGATCATGGTAGGAATTTTCGCCAGATACTTTTGAGGTTCCAGGTTGGGGATTTGATAAAAACTTGCTATTAAGTTCATCGCCTTCGACTTTGTTTTGAACAACTTAGTTTTTGCTTACCAATCCCTAATTCACGAAGATTACTCCATAATTTGCGACAATCTGTATTTACATTCAAGCGACTTGAATAGAAATCTGTTTTTGCAATTGTAATTTCACGCACAACACTATTCCGCAATTTTTTATAAGATTGATGGAGCTCTTCAACCCCGTTTCAATGCCTATGACCCAGAAGAGAATATAACTTTACTTTGGGGCGTACGTACCGCGGTCAAGGCTACAAGGCTGTTTCCGAGCTGTGGCTTAATGATTCTGTGTACCAGATTTCAGCATCGATATAAGGCAAAGCCCTATACGCTGAGCTTGATGAGAGTTTCCTTATGATGGATACAGAAAGTTCATTCATTCCGATTTATATCTCATACATTTTACGTTCTTCTTTATAGTAAAATTGTATTGAAGTGCAAGTGATAACAAAAATGGTTGATTTAATAATACAATTGTTTTCTACCGATGAGCCTCAGATCGGGGCCGAACGAAATTTTGGAGTAGTGACTGTTAAAAGTTCAAATATATGTGTTAAATCGGCTGGGTTATAGATAACTCCTAAAGGAGAGGAGTTTTAGTTATTCTTTTCGTTTTAAAAAGACCGCGGAAAACACGGCCATGAATGTGCTAAGGACTTAGTATCAATTAAAATAACGTCTTTGGTACTCAAAGCCCTCGGACGGATACTAAACAGTCACATGCGAGATATTTGAAAAAGATTTCTACCAAGCCCCACATATGCCTTCCCAAAGTTATGCCTACGTACAGGTCAATATACGAGCTACCTGGGAATATGCCTAGGTAACAAAGAAGCCATCAAACGTTCAAACTGAATCTGTTAAGGAAACTCTCGCTCAGCTTTTAGGGCTTGGCTTATATCTATGCTGAAATCTGGTACACAGAATCATTAAACCACAACTCGGAAACAGCCTTGTAGCCTTGACTGCGGTACGTAAGCCCCAAAGTGAAATTATATTGACTCTCCTCTAGGTCATAGTAATTGGAAAAATTCTGCCAGGGTTCGATAAAATTGTTAGTCGCATCTTGTATAAATATGAACGAGATGGTTATTTGGGCATCGAAAATACCTCTCACAAAAAGCGCTCAAATTGAGGTAAGAGTGTGGGCCAAAGGCTAAGGTCTCGGCTTGAATTCGAATGACATTGAACTGATGCTATTTACCACTAAGTACAAAGAAGAACGGTCTTCCAGCTTGCGCGACTCGATGTTTTAATATTCTCAATATCTTTCAGTGCTATAGGTACCAAGGGGCTATCACAGACCTAAGATCAACTGCGAGCTTAATATACAAATGTCGGGTACAAAAAGCATGTGTCGCCTTGCACGGGTGATACAAATTTCTGATAGTTTTCGCGCAGACTGTGATCTGGGCATTCATCCGAGCATCCAAACACTCTCCCTATCTCTCAGTACCAAGTACTTTTATACCCGTTTTTCTAGATTCAAAATACAGCTACGCTCAACAGAGAAAATCATGTATATCAGAGTACTCGCCTTATGCCGCTGCAGTGTAACTTTATGCTGAAAATAGGGCCTCAAATCCAAGGCGGTTCTATGCCCAGCCGTAACTTATCCGAATCGTAGCTATAAGTCTTTAGAATGGTGGCACGTTCAAAGTTAAACTTTTAATAACATTTAAGAGAAAGCCGAGAGCGGGACTACTAAGCGAGGGGTACCAGGTTCAATCCCCCGAAATATACAAATTACCTTTTTAAAGTTGTTTCCACTGCGCCACTGCTCGCGAACGTGTGACAAACATCCGAGAGGACAACTTTCATAAAGGTCTTCTCAATTAGCCGTTTGAACCCGCGGCATAAAAATCTATATCCCTTCCATTCATCCCAAAAATGAAAAACTCGCACAAATCGAATGGTTGTGAGAAGCTAGGTCTAAAGTTCCTAGGAACCTGTTGCGCTTATTATGTTTCTTTTTTAAACCGAGTTTAAAGGATTGATCGGATTAGATCAACACGGATTGTTCGAAGGAAGAGCGCGGTAAGATTAGCTATATGCGATAATGAACTAACTGAACTTCGGCAAACTTCTTGTCTTCTTGTACTCACTCGAATTTCAAAAACACAGAAAAGGCGTTTCGTCCTATTTTACGCTTTCATCTAAAAATGCAAGGAACTCATTGAATAAGCTTGGAAGACAGTGGCTACAATGATCGGAAGAATATGTTCATCGCTCGCTTTTACTTCTCCCAGGATATAGAAAGATATAAATAAAGAGGCTGAACAGGCTGAACTTACTGAGTCATGGAACAGACAAGTGAGTCCACTTTTGCGATAGCTCGCTTGAAAATAGTATGCTCTGTTTCTATGTTTATCGTAAGAAACGATAAAAGGGCTTTCTACACAAAGTTGTGATCCCTGGACTTGCAACTCTCAATTTACAATTGAGTTATTGTATTTTTAATTCGCAAAAAAAGCACGCTCCCTGGATCAGTCTATTTGAGGACTCTGCATATTGAACTATGCCTTCTAAAGATGGTCTGGTTCTACCGGTTTTTCTGTCGCCCTACGAATTTTGGTAGATTTGTTCTTAAGTCTTGGATGTCTCGCTGTAAGTGTAACTACAGCATTCTGTTTTTTAGACCTATTCTGCATAAAACTTAAAATACTTTTCTACCTTTAAAGCCTGTTCTTCCCCAAAGAGTCTTCAATTTCAACACGGACGGACAAAACAGAAAAGCCTCGCCTTAAGTGGCAATGGAGTAGTGGATAGATAGAGTTATGACGGAGGTTCGAGTCCCACGGAGTACCAGGAATACTCGTCCACCCAAACGTAAAGAGAAACGAAAACTATCACAGTTCACACAATACCAAAAAAAAAGAAGGGATTTCTGCTTGGTCCAGGATTGGTCTGATTGCTCCAGGATTTGAAATCCCCTATTTTAATCAAAGAAAAAAAAATAGAATAATACGAAAAGTCGATGCGGCGGTGTAAATAGGCGCAGCCCTGCTCTCATTTTCGTTGGGGTGTCCCGCAATTCGTATTAAAATAAAATTATTCTTCATACCTCGTTCTATAAAAGTAAAAACTAATGATCCCCAAGTCGAAGGCTCATCATGTTGGAAAAGTGCCAGAGAGCGGTTAACATTGTTACCTCTTAAAAGGGGCTAAATTATTTTACCAATCCAATACGTAGCCCTCGCCGCCCTCGACACCTTGTTAACTTTCCCCCCACGCGTTAATTGCATTTTTGGTAGCTCCTTCCTGCCGAGCTCCATTTTTTCGACACCAAATATTAGGTGGAATGTAACTTTTAATTGGGAAATACACATAAAACACAACAGACAACGCACACCAGAGTAACTTTATCTTCATTAAAATTATAACAAAAGTCCAAATAGTAATAAAACTACAAAAGCGGAATGCATTGAATGAGCTAATAAAAGTAACTTCTCTCCGTTACTCTGGTATCTGGTTGCTGGTCCCTGGTTCCTGGTATACAGAGCACCCACCAGCCATCATCCATCCGCAGTGCGCACCCTGGCGAAGAACAATGAGGTGTAATAAAATCCACTCTGGGTCTACCGATGAAAAGCGAGAGCCATCGCAATGCCAGCCAAAGCAATACAACAGGATCCAGTCTGCGGGGTAGTCGTAAGGCATCCCCTCGCGTCCAAATTGCCGTCATTATCATTAAAAAGCAGAGAAATTCCTTATCTCACACACCGGAGTCCCCCCCCACCCCCCTCTCACTCTCTCTATCTATCTCTCTCTGGGAGTTCGGCGGTCGGGTGTGACTATGATAAATTTTATTGCCGGCTTTAGTTCGAGGAACGCAAGTGGAATGGGGTTGTGCCTGAGCAGGGTGGCGTTGCTGTAGCACCCTTACTTCGTTTTCGTGGATTGTCAGTGATGCATGATGGTTTGGGTTCAGTCGAAATACACTCGAATCGAGTGGAATCCGTTGTTTTAAATTAAATTCATGTTGTTCCGCTAGTGATAAATTGAGACCGTAAAGGACGATGCGCTTAATTCGTCTTTGGGGTGGGATGGCTTCTATATCGAACAACTAGGTGTTGAAATTTGAAGAAGGATATCCCACAGAATGATGTCATAATATATGTGCTCCTCGATCCTTATCACGCACATCCAGCTGTGCAACGCGCAAATAAAAATTCTTTCGAGTGTACCTATATCTTAAAGCTTCCGGGTAGCTTACCACCTTCGCTCTGTTGACGACCAACTTTCCGCAGGCTTGGAGAGGACCATTGTATATAGGGCTCTGCCTTGACAGATGAATTATGGTTCAATTGTGTACATGCGGTGGCTTAGCGGCGGCACCGGCAAGAGCTCATGCGCGGGCTCGTGCTGCGGACAATGTTCATTTGGAAATTGGCAAATCGTGCTTCGTTTGCATAGTGTTCGTACTTTTGTTCCGCTTTTGTTGCCGTTCTGCTCATCGTTGTTGTTTGTCTTGTTCTGCGTTGGTCGGCACCTAAAATCTTCTTCATCCCTCTGGCGTCTGCCGCCGCCTCGTTCGGCTGCGGGATGTTGTTCGTTTGGTTGTACTTTCCAGACTCTTTGTTCGAACATGCATTAAGTAGTCACCGTCACCATCACCATCGCGCTCCGCTCAGGAACCTTTAAGGGAATGCCGGTGTTGCGGTGCGGGGCTAGGGTGAACCATGATTACCTGGTAGGGTGCTTCCCTTTGGAGTTGCGAACTTATCGGTCGGGAATAATGGGAGCACACGTAAATAGAGAGATTTTATCCACTTGAGTTGAGACGGAGCGGAGTTGTTTTGCAAAAGCAGTGGCTGCAACAATGTCAAATGGCTGGGGGGTGATTATATGCTGCTCGGACATGAATGGGCCAGTTGCATTGGTTGCGGTTATATCTATCTATGGCCGTAGGGCATAAATATTAAGCGCTGCGTAGTTTCTGTAAAGGGCCAGATTTTACCCCGTGACGAGTTTAAGTGGACCAAAATGGAATTAAGTGTGGCGAAGCTATTTAAGTACTCAATTTAGATCAGCTGTTAGAATGGGCTGCTTCAATTTCCAAGCAGACCAGAGGCTAGCTCTAAAAATGGTATCTAAGAGTCGTTGTTCTACTTAGAACAAAGGAGATATACTTTGCGCAATTGCAAGTTGAAAATGTATAACCGCTTTAAATAAAACAAACACCGCTTCCTTTACGTTATAAAACTGAATTAATTTATTTAACAAGACAACTATCGCTTTATATACAATTCGTTGTTTACATTATTTTTATTGTTGACAGCTGCTGGCAAAATATCCCATGTGGGAAATTCTTTGTGGAATGAGTGCATTCTGCAATTTAGATCACGTTCCACTTTGTTGTGAAGTCAACATTCTCCCCCCACCGATGAGCGAATATCATCATTTTCTGCTGGTCGTTCGTCTCTTTTGCCTTTTGATGACCCTTTTGGTGCTACTGCCTTGCTTGCTGATAATAATACCTTCTCTGTAAACCAATGCATTTGATTACATGAAAAGAGATAATGAATTATTATATATGTTTACATGCAAAACACAAAACAGTAACGCAAACAGAAAAGTAAACGAGTTGCTTCTAGCCAACGTTGATAAGCCAAATTACACGAGATCCCGTTCTTGTTCTCTCGCATATGTTCTGGTTTATTGCATCTTGAATGGCCTTTTGTTGTTGTCGCTGTTGAGCGATGACGATTAAGTTGAAACTTGAAATTCAGTTTCGGTGTTTTTTTTTCGTGTAATGTTGTTGTGTTGTATTCTGGTGCGCGAAATATTATCGAGTGTTTTCGTTGTCGTAGTTTAAATTTCTTTAATTTATGTGTATTGAGCTGTGGAATTCAGGTGAGTAATTTATTAAACAATAAAATTTAATTGTGTGTTTTGAATTCTTGGGTGAGTTTGTGGTGATATGTAGGTATATATATATTTTTTTTTTTTTGCTTCTGCGTCGCGTCCATCGATGATGAATGCGTATGCGTGTGGTGTGTGGGTGTGTATTCATATTTTGCGGTGTGTGCTCAATGAATGAAAATGAGATGGGTGCGTATTGCGGTGTTGTAAGTGGATCTGATTTAATGTGCGGTGTGTGTAAAATGAATTCAATGTGTGTTTTCTTCTGTGTGGTATTGACTACAGAAATTTAATAAATGAGTAAAAGCGAGTAAGTAGTGATTGAGTGAGTGAATGAGTGAGTGAATGAGTGAGTGAACTGTATTTGACGTTTGTTAGCGGATGGGTTGCGGTTGTAGATGGGTTTGAGAGGTATTGTGTGATACTGCATTTTATTGGTTGAGTAGAGTACGATACAGTGGTGTGTTTGAGTTTGCGTACTGATGAAAGTTGTATGTTTTAAGTGTTTTATTATTTCATTATAATTATTTTAATTTGATTAAATATGTTTATGATGTTAATTTGTGTTGAATTGTGAGTCAAGTTTAGATTATTCTGGGTTTTCGTTAGTTGGGAGTGGACACAATTTGGCAATTGGACGTCGAAATTCTCCTAGTTGGGTTTTTACCTTTACTACTCGTACGATGGAGTCTGCTCCCGGGTAAGTTTCAAGGATGCGGCCTAAGCTCCATTTTGCTGGGGGAAGTCGCTCATCCCTGATTAACACCAAGTCTCCTACTTTGAGTTGAGGTTGAAGTTTCAACCACTTTGGCCGCTGTTGTAAACGGCTTAAGTACTCCGTCTGCCATTGTTTCCAGAACATCTGCAAATGTGCCTGGATCGCCTTCCATCGGTCGGTGTAGCTTTGCTTGCCTACGATCAAGTCCGGTTCAGGTACTGTGAAAAGGGTTTCGCCTATCAGGAAGTGTGCGGGTGTTAGTGCGTTGAAGTCCTCTGGATCTTGTGTTAGGGGACAAAGGGGTCTCGAATTCAGGCATGCTTCGATTTGGGTCAAAAGCGTGGCGAGCTCCTCATAAGTTAGTGTCCCATTACCAACAATTCTCTTTAGGTGGAACTTAACACTCTTCACTCCGGCTTCCCACAAACCTCCAAAGTGAGGAGAAGCTGGGGGAATGAAATTCCACTTTGTTCCCTGTGTTGCTAGGACGTTCGCAATTTCTTCCCAGTCCTGGATTGCACTTTTCATCAGACGTCGTAGTTCGGCATCGGCTCCTACAAAATTTGTTCCGCAGTCGCTGTATATTTGGGCGCAAACTCCGCGCCGGGCCGCAAATCGTCGAAACGCTGCTAGAAACGCTTGAGTCGTTAAGTCGCTGACTGCCTCTAGGTGTATAGCTTTAGTGGATAAGCATATAAATATGGCTAGGTACCCCTTGTGGCATTTAGCTCCGCGCCCTTTCCAAGCACGTATGTTTATAGGCCCTGCATAATCGATGCCCGTGTTTGTAAAGGGCCTAGACATTGTAACTCGAGGGGCTGGCAACTCTCCCATTAGCTGTTGTGCGGTTTTGTTTCGAAACCTGTAGCAGGTCACACAGCTGTTAACGTATTTCTTTACCGTTCTTTTCAGTTGGAAGATCCAATATTTTTGTCTTAAGTGTGCCATCATTAGTTGAATACTCCCGTGCAATGTTTTGATGTGTGATTCGTGTATGATTAGTGATGATAACTTGTGCTTGGGGTCCAATATGATGGGGTGTTGCTGATCATAGGTTATGTCTGCATGTTTAAGTCTTCCGCCCACTCGAAAGATACCGTTGCCGTCTACAAAGGGGAGAAGCTTCGTTCTCAAGAGTGGGTGGTCGCAACAAATTCCGCCTTAAAAAAGAAAAGATAAAAGAAATTTCATGACAGCTGTCGGTGTTAAAAAAAGCGACAAGGCTGATGTAATTTGCGTTACTGACCTAACCTTGGTTTCAGAAGCTGACTGAAGAGCACGGACGTATATGCACAGGAGTTTTTACAGCTCTTGCACCTGATTGATGTAGCAGCTTATCTTTCATTTAATAAATAGAGCGAGTCGAAGTTCTTGGGGACCTGCTGCAAGGACCTATTCAGCGCTTCGCCAGTTTGCCTATAGGTCTTAAGTCCGTTTCCAACTTCGCTTAAGTTTGGCCGTGTGGTCAGAAGTCCCTACTTTCGCTGTCCATGATAAATGGTTCCTTTTGCCCGACAGTAAAATTTGAGTCGACTTCGCCTCTAAACATTCTGGAGAAATGTTTTTTCTTTCATGTTTCCAAAACCGACTGTGACTCTAGTAAGAGGTTTCCTAGCTCATTTTCACAAGGCTCTGTTCGGGGGTTGTGTCCTTGATACGATCAGCTTAGCTTGTGGTACAATTTTCAAATATTGCTTCTGGGGTGGCATTTTTCCATTTCATCTTTCTTTTTCCTCCTGAGATATCGATGATCTTGTACGCCCTTTCTATTGAAGACCTTACGAACCGCTCTCGCCTTTCTCTATAGCACCTATCCGTCGCGCCGTTTCTGATGGACTCTTGGTATCCAAACCATTCCACACCTTCCGCCTAGGACTGCTCTCCAAGCTTACGGATTCGCGATCGGTAAAAGTTTTGGCGTTTTGTTGCGAGTGCAGTCGTTGCTGCACGCTCAATCTCGCCAGAGTACCTCTTCGTTGCTGTGGCGTCTGGGATTGGGATACCCGCATTCGTACCTCGAACTTCGAGGTATAATGGTCCGAGTGCATGTTGGCAGCTTGGAAGGCTTGAGTCTCTAAAATACTGACGGAGCTCCATACGTTGTTCGCAACATGTCCAATTTGTCATCTTAAGTGACGGACTTATTTCTCTATCAAAGTTGGGGAACCTTATGCTGGGTGTAAGGACGTTAAGTCTGTTTTCAGACCTGGGATCATGGCTACGCATCCCAATTGTACTACCAAAGATGTCCTTTTTGGCTCAATTGATGCGTTGAAGGCATTGAATTCGATTTTAGAGTCTTACTTAGGACATTGTTTATAAGCTCTATCAAGGAGCTTTTCTACAACGTTTGTTACCTGATACGCCGGTGCTGGTGAACTAAGCCTTGATGCCGAATGCCATTAGACATTGACAAACGTCTGAATGGTTGACCCTATTTTACCGCCGAAAATATTGTTCATATCATTGGTGTGGGTCCGTGCTAATATCACCCAAATTTCTACTTGTTGCCACTTATAGCCACGGCTATACTTGGTGAGTTGTTAAGACAGTTCCGTTTCAAGTGTGCCCAGACGTGTCCAATTGTTCCCTCTCAATCAAGGCTGTAATATTCTGCAGATCTGCTCTAAATCAGATACAACATGTGTAACAGTTTTGACTGCAACTTTATCTACAACTTCCGCCGCCTATGGGTAGAATGACTGCCTTCTGCGACATGCAATGCGCCCATTAGAGGCCAATACATAAATAGGTGGCCCCCTGTAACCATTTTCAGTGGTAAATTCATCAGACAAACGACATAGGGTACAGCGTTAGCCTATTGTTTCACTAGAAGGCAAAGCATGTAGCACGAAAGTCCGCCAACCCAAATGCGCAGAGCAAGCGACAACCGAACGAGATACCTCAGCGCACGCCGAATGATTTGTGATCCCTTCGCCATATTCCCGTATATAAGTGTGTGTATCTTCTGTGTCGCCAATGTAAACCGAATGTCACTTATTCTCTCCATGTCCATTAAATACCTTTCAACAATTTTAAATTTACTGCTCCAGCAGTTGCGATGGGTTGCCGTTGGCTATGGCGCGCGGGGTATGAGAGGTCGGCTGCTTTTGCCCGAAAGGATCAAGATGACCGCCCGACGAACTCAAAACATTGCGCACACAAATATTAAAAGATATCGTTTTCTCGTTCAGCACACACATTTGCGCTCACCGGTTGTCTGTTCCATATATTCGCCCCAAAGAACGATAAAGGATTCCCATAGGATTCCCTGTCTCTTGGAATTCCAGGTTGACAACCAGCGCACCAACTATAGCTGCTGCTGCCGCCGGCCGGCCGAGTGGATTACATTTCGTCCGGGAGGCCATGCTCTTGGGGTATGGAGTGAGCCTGGCTGGGGCCAAGGTATACATTCATGGACGGCATGCATTCCTTGCATTCAAGGTGGCTAAAGTCGACAATCGGACGGACAGCTCTAAGATATATGTTTTAGGCTGAGGTTGTCGCTTTGTTGGTGAAAATTTATGACCCTTCCAGGTCCAGGTTGTGCCAGTGCAGCTCCGAGAGCTGCCATCTCTGCAGTTGTTGCTACTTTATGCTCTATTATGTTTCCTGTGCCTGTGTGGATGCGGTGGGCTGCGAGTGTGCCGGCGGCAGGAAGTGCACACAATTCATTTTCGTGGTTGTTCGCTGCTCGTTGCTTGATCCAGTTTCGGTTCGGCTAGTGTTTCTTTCAAACGGCGCGGCGGCGGCATGGCATGCAGATGAAAACGTCACTGGGGGTTGACTGTCTTGACACCACCCAACCATCGTCGTTGTCGGTTGCAAGTGCTGGCACCATCAGTCCTCTCTCGCACTGTGGACACTGGCCATCGGGCCAATGTTATGGAAATTTTATTCAAGTGCTGCCGATCCGCCACTGAGTGACGTCTTTGATTATTCATAACCAGGGATTATTTGTCAAAGTCTCTCTGCAGTCTTCCTTAGATGCCGGCCTTTGCCGGTGCGAAGATAGCGGCCGATGCGATGGTGGTTGCTGAAGATTTCTATCGCATCTCGCCTTCTGATTCCAAATTTAATTTATTGTTTCGTCGATGCGGTGGTTCATTTTAATGAACTCGGCTGAGATGAATTTAGATGCTCTCTGTGGATGCATCAATCAGGAGGACAGAGATAACGGTAGGGGAGTCGGTAGTTGGTAGTCGGTACCCGGTAGAAGTAAGAAGAATGGCATTCAATTAACGTGGACGCAGATTAATTGTTGTCTTGAGTTTGATTCGTTAATTTCGTTTGTTATGCGCCTGATGGAAGAGGGGAGATAAGGGAAAGTTTTCTTTTTTTCCTAATTTGGGGTGGATGTTGAATATTTTGGGAGAGAGGAAGCAAATTGCTGTCCAAAGTTTGGGAAAAGTTTCTCCTTAGTCAGGAGATAAGGGAAGTTTGTGCCAAAATGCGGCAGTTAATTAAAAAATGCAAATGTGGCCGCCTGATTTGGATGAGTTGGAGACTGATTGGACTTGAAAAGTTCAATGCGTCTACATAGGTTAAGTCAGCTTTTTGAACCAGCAAGTGTAAAATAAGAACTACCGTCAAGTGAGGTGAGGAGATAGTTTTCTACGTATTTGTCGACACATTTTTGTATCTTGTAAAGCTTTCTAGGTATTTTTGGCGTGTTTTCGATGTGTTTTTGAGAATATTTTGACAAGTCTTATGACTCTTTTTGGCCTGTTTTTGGCGCGTTGTTGGGTTTGTTCTTGCGTTGAATTTGTAGGCCCGTTTTTGACGCGTTTTTCGTTTTTTTTTTTGCCGCTTTTAGATGCGTTTTCCATGTGTCGTCTTACTTCTTTTTAGTCCTTTCTTTACGCGCTTTTCAAAGCATTTAGGGGAGTTTTCGAAGCGTTATTTGGACTCTTTTGTTGGTGTATTTTTTTGTCGTTTTAGGTTGGTTCTTTGACTCGTTTTTGATGCGTTTTCGGCCTATGTTTGACGTTTTTTTAGGTTTGTTTTTGGCTTATTTTGTTATTCCTCTTTTGATTTGTTTTCCACAGACGAGGGTCTTAGAGGCGTTTTTGAAGCATTTTTCAGCTAATTTTTCGGCCCATTTTAAGGTGTTTTTCTGTTTGTTTTTTGGTCCGTTGTAAGATGTGTTTTCGGGGCGTTTTCTATGGATTGCTTGACACGTTTTTTGACGCGCTTCTTGAAGCGTTTTCCAGTAGTTTTCTCAGAATGTCTTGGACTGTTTTTGGCTTTGTTTGAATGAATTTATCGGCCCGTTTTTGGTGTTTTCGGTTTTTTATTTTTATGCGATTCGATTAGTACTCCGCTCTTTTTTGGACGTGCTTTTTAAAGCGTTTTTTACGCATTTTTCCACGAATTTTTCTGGGCATTTTTGAGACATTTTTCGGTTTCGTTTTTTTGGCTCGTTTCTTTAAGCGCTTCCAAAGAGTTTTTTAAGCGTTTTTCAGGCGTTTTTCGAAGTGTTTTAGAGGAGTTTTGACAGAGTTTTTAATGACATTTTTTACATATTTGTCTGCTCCTTTTTAAGACGTTTTTAGGTTCTGTTTTTTTACTGATTTTTTTATTAGTATCTGTTGACTTTTTTGTGAAGCGCTTTTCTAATTGTTTTTTGACTATTTTTTTAAGTCGACGCGCTTTTTGAAGCATTTTATATGAGTTTTGCAAGCGTTTTTTGACTTATATTTCGACCCGTTTTAGATCAGTTTCAGTTAATTTTGTTGGCTCGCCTTTAAATGCATTTCCGAGGGCGTTGGTTAGAAAATCACGAAATTATTTGAATTTTCTAAAAGATCACTGACTGAACTACAATCAGGATAGCTGGGACCCATTACATTCCCCCTTACCGTCAACTCAAACCATTTTTCATTCGCACGTCTCATGTAATGCACATTCGAGATTTATTTACCATCCAACACATCAATCCGCCACCCTTCGTCCAGTGTGTGCTATGCTCCGCGTAATCGATTAACTCTGAAAAAAAATAAAGTTAATATCGCCATATCTCCGCCCTTAGCTGCGTCGTATGCCACCCCCTAAATGTATCCTGCAACGAAATCCTGTCACCCGATCCGTGAAATGAAAACGAAATCGCATTCGTTGCGGAAGTGCTGTCAAATGGGGAGGAAGGACCGTGAAACGCATTCGTCGTCGTTATGAATGCTTATGATCGCCATTATGATTTTCAGCGATGACTGTGACCAATTTGCGAATGCAAGGCCAACTCCCTTGGATGTCGGAAAACTGTTTCTTTGTTGTTACTGCTGGTGGTTGCGGTGACTGCTTAGCAAACCATGTCACACAACGAATAGCTAAATAACAATAATCAGCCTGGCCTCCGAGTGTGAGTTTGAGTCCAATTCAAAGTTCGCAGTCTATACATTGTGCAGTCTAACAGGGAGTTAAGTTAATACCGGCAGCGGGAAAAGTTTTTCTAGGCAAACAAACTCGGTACGTGGCGACCCACACTTCTGAACTCACCTCGCCTCACACCGTCTTCGTCGTCATCTTAATCCCTTTGAAATGTCTTCAATATAACACACGGAACTGCCAAATTTAAAAGGTTCGTCACCCGAACGTGTCCGGAATCCATGATCGCAAGATTCTTCGGAAATTAGTGTCGCTGGGTTGGGTGGGTTGACAGTGTCTCCCCGCAGCTCGCTGCCAGAATAAAGTTGTCAGAGCTACATACCGTCTGCTTTTTTTCTGCGGTGCAAGGACGGATTCCATTTTCATGCGCGCATTTAATATGTGAGCCACGCGTTATGAGAAAGAAGACGAAAACGGAACGCGTTCGGAATAAAATTATTTATTACACTCCTCTGCATGTGTGTTTCGGTTTTTTTCTTTTTCCTTGACTCCTTTCGATTTCATTCAGTGGGTGTACGTTGGTATTCTCGCCTGCTCCCATTCATGCGATGGCGACGTAGGATTACATTATTAAGGATTATTTCGTTTATTTCTTTTCTCTGTTTGTGTCATCAGTCTCGATGACTTTCGTGCTACAATCGAACTCCGTCTGAGAAAAGGGTTTCGCACCCACCTACGTACACCTTGGCGCGCGCATTACATATATCAAGACCAGATCTGACTAGCAGTGTCAGCAAATTCTGAAGGATTTGCAGTTCCTTGCTCTGACAACTATCCCATTTGTGTTTACTTTTGTTGTGAAGACGTCAGTGAGGGTGTTGGCACAAGGGAATGTTGCCCACAGGATATATCCACACACAATCACTCTGGCAAAATGCTAATGAATCAGTCATTGCAAGCGTGTAGGTACACACACAGCGGTAATGGGAGAATTTGCTCCTTTTGAATATAAATCATTGGTATGCTGTGGTCTTGTCGATACGTGCCATGGGATATTATTAAGATCCCACTCATACGTACAGGTTTCGGCATGTTGTGGTTCTGCAGGGGGTGGGATACATCCAGCCACGTTTTATGATAAATTAAAGGCGAATCGTATCCATAAATCAACTCAAAGTTTGGCTTGGGATTGGGAGCTGTCGGTCGGTGCATTATTAAGCAACATAATTTGAATTTAAAAATTGATTTTCTTAAAAATACAATACACAACTTGTTGGTCTCCACAGAACCTGAGTAATTTCGAAGACTCTGTCTATATGCAACACATGCCCAACAGCGTTGTTAAGGCTGTAACTGAATAATTTACAAAAAAATATTTCAACGGAAAAGAATGCCCGAAAAACTACCTGAAAGACATCAGAAAATACGCTTCAAAAATAGCATCGAAGCATGCTCCCAAATATCCCATTAAACTCACTGGAAACACTCTAAGGTTCGCCTTCAAGTCGTTCAAAAAATTTGTCAACAAAAAACGCTTAAAAGCCGTCGAAAACTGTACCGGAATGCGGAAAAAAAATCGCCCAGATGTACTGTAAAATGCTTCAGGAAACTATTCGAGAAACGCAACGGCAAAACTATCGGTAAAACGTTTCAAAAATAACCCTAAAAAAAGCTTAAAAAATCACAAAAAATGGAACGGAATTACATAGTGAAAAATGCCATAATAAATCGCTGGAATAATCCTGCACTTACAACGCGTCAAAAAAAAAACAAACCGAAAAATGGATCAATAAAAAGGCTAAAAAATTGTCCATGAAAAGCATTAAAAAAAATCCGTTAAGCCTATTTAAAAATGCCCAAAAAAATCAATCCAATTGGTCCAAAATTCACACTAATAAGGTTTGAAAAATAATTTTAAAATTCTTCGAGAAACGCACCAACGAAAAATAACACTCGCCAAGGGCCCTGAGGGTTTAGGAAAGCGCCCAGAAAAAAAAACGAAAACTCCCAAAAAGAATGCTGTATATTAGGTACTTATACTTCTGAATGAAACAACGCAAACAAATTGTTCAGAAAAGCGTGCACAAATGTCCAAAAAGCGCGCCAAAGTTGCTCCAGAAAGACTTGAAAAATGGCTTCCAAATTCTTCGACAAACGTCCCCAAAAACGAATATAAAAATGCCACATTCCAAGGGTCCGGAAGGCGCCCAGAAAAAAGCCGAAAAGTCCCAAAGAAAAAAGGTTTCGTATGTACTTCTGAAATCGCCCACAAAAAATGCCCAAAAACAAGAAGTGCCATTATATTAGTTGGATGTTTGCCATTTACGATAATGAATCGGAACAACGCGTTAAAATTATTAAAACTTACAGCAAGACGGGGCAGCAACAAGCCACAAAACACGAACAATTATGGCTTTATTGCGTGAGAAGTTTCCTGGTCTCGTAATTTCACGTATAGGTGACGTCAATTGGCCACCAAGATAATGCGACTTGACACCGTTAGATATTTTTCTATGGGGCTACGCAAGAGACCGTATTTACGCGAATAATCCCCGAACCCTAGACGCATTAAAAACTAACATTACTCAAGTTATGGCCGAGGTAGGATATGCGGAAAAGTTGTTTAAAATTACCTGAAAAGAATCGCATGCTGCGAATCTTCCCGAGGCGGCCATTTTGAATGATATTGTATTTCACACTTAATGGCAAAGTAAAGACTTTATAATGAAATAAAATGCTCATCAAAAATGTATCGCTGTGTGTTTTTTATTTAGATTTACTTTCGAAACCGAAAAATGAATAACCCTGTATAATAACTGTATGCAGTTTATGAGCGCCAGAATCAGAAAGCTTGGCAGTGTAAGCTACATGGCATTTGTAGCTTACACTGCCAGAGGTTGAATCCGCAACCCCTTGCTCAGTAGTAAGCGTCTATGTAGGCAAGTCCGCCTCTGGCAAAACGGCTTGCAGTTAAAAACTCAAACTGGATACAAGGTCTTTCAGAAAACAAAGCGTCCCTTGCTACGAACCCATTTCAGGTAGTAAGAAGCTAACAAACTGCTTCATCTCCAAAGCAAGGCCTGGGCACAAGGACTGTCCTAATTTCACCAGCTCCCACAGCCAAACACAAAGGATCGCATTCAAGCAAAGTGTCCAAATCGAGTGGTTACAAAATTGCTTAACCCTCGCAGAAAGCGCAAAAAAAACATACGACAAGTTGTGCCCACAAAGGATATACACTTTGACACAAAGCAACTTCAACACCATTAACATGCAACAGTGCAACTTATTATTTATCCCCCTCCCACCCACTATGGCACATTCTTTGTTCTTCGTCCACTTTCGTTTTCCTTTCGGTTTCAGTTGTTTCAGTTGCGCAAAGCAGCTCCTCGAACACAATAAGCCGAATAAACAAAACAACCAAAGGAATGGAATTAAAAAGGAGTTTTGCGTCGCTGTTGCTTCTCAGCTCGTAGCCGTGACACAGGACCTGAATTATTTATGAGAGATTGCCTCAGCGTTGCATTTACATTCGCCGTGATTTATCTGACAGAACGATGCTGTTCACCTGTCTCTATTAATCTTGGGCCGTTACGCTAGTTCGAGAGTCGTGGACAGGATGAGAGGCAACAAAAAATGCACGCTCCACTCACCTAGAATCCTCTTCGCCGGGATGTCAATAATAATAATCCAGCGTCGCCGTGTCATTCGTAGATACCCATCGGACGTGTGGTGGCAATGTTCGATTTGTATCTGATCTGTTCCAAGGATTAGCCGGGGACATCTTAATTTGTCAAAGTTATTATTCGACCCCCGGCTGAAAGTACTTATGGCCGCAGCTAAGGTTGCGCATCGATCATTAATTTTACGCAGGTATCCCACAGAGCGCGGAATACTTTACTAACGTACAGGGTACAGTGGCCAGAGCATCCAGCAGCGCGACGGCAGAGCACGAGAAATAAATTTGTCGAATTTAGTACGGCGACGCTCCAATTAATTACGCCTGAGCCCACACCTCGGTCCGAAATGGGAAGCGGAGGAGCAAAACATGACCAATTCATTATATTCACTTTGCCTTGGACAAAGTGCCACTTGTCTTCCAGATGGGTGCCGTGTGGAGCGAATGCAAGCGCCGCCGCCGTCCTACCCCACAGGCACAAATCAGAGCAACTTACCAGCCACGTTTCGTTTGCGAATGCAATAAATCATGGCGCAGTCAAGCCAAGGAGTGCGACTATACATACTCGTACTCTGCATTGTTGCAGCCGAGAATCTGATGGAAAGTTTTTCCTAGAGAAGGTGAAAAACTCATCTTGATGGTTTAATTTATGCAGCGTCTTGTATCCAGTGACGTATTTATGCAACGCGCCATTGATAGAGTTAGGGTAATGGCTGCTAAAATGGTCTAAAGTTGCAGTCGTCCTCGTAATCAGACATTCAACTCGTTCATGGAGTGCCTCCCGAACGCAATCCAATGCATCATGATTGTAGCTGCGATATGCAAATTTGCTGTTCACACATAATGTGGGCTGGAGGTGTGATAAGGCTGACCACGTATCAAGTTGCAAGTGATTCTCAGATAGGTAAGTGAAAATTTGCAAATGAATAGAAATCTAGATGTCGTATACGGAGGGATGGACACTTGGACAGGCCGTTCGGTCTGTGTGCGTGGATTGAATGAACATGGAACGGCGAATGAGCATTTACATGGTCGGAACGGGAGTAAGCCAGCTATCTAAGAGATAGGGCTGACCATTAACACGATTTATCATTTAATGGGATCAGAGGATGGACCTTTGTCGACAATGTTGCGAGTGCGGAACGGAATAAGGTCCAACTGCAAAAAAGGCATCTTTTTTTCTGATTAAATTCAAATTGGAAATTGCTATATCCCATATCCATATAGCTTTTGCCTTCTGACTTACGAATGACATTAGTAGAGTCAACATTTGACTACTTTCACACTCACGACGGTGTCCCGTAATATTCCAGGTCTTCTTCGGAGTGATAATTATTGACAAGACTTAAAAAACCATCTTGCGGCTTAGACCCCAGTGAAGGGACACGGGGGTGGTAATAGTAATAATATTACCACCCCGTTTGAAGTGTAGTAATAATAACCACCCCCGTTTGAAGTGTCCCTTCACTGGGGTCTATACCGCAAGATGGTTTTTGAATTCTTGTCAATAATTATCACTTCAGAGTTGAAATATTGCGGTAAACCATCGTGAGTGTGAAGTGGCTGCATTGGGATATCTGACAACGGGTCAGTTGCGGTTCATAGCAATCTCCCTAAATCAACTATTCAAAATTTGCATAGGAACGCGGAGAAGGTATACTTGAGGAGAGCGATGCAGTTTGCATAGGACAATAGTGATGGATATAATATTCGGCTGAAAGGGTGGGTGTAACTATCGAGATCATTGTAGGTTGGGTTCGCGACTGACTTATAAATTGAAGTGGAATTCGCTTGCCCTGCCTCGCCTCACTGGCTTCAAAGGCAGTTTGTTCCTATATTCAACCCCAGTTCAGTGTGACAGGTTCAATTTCAATTCCACAAAAGTCTAAGACGAACTTCAGTCGAAAGAAATTCTGTAAAAAGCGCAGGTAAACGAGGGTTCAAGTGCTGTTCCCATGTGGCTGTGTCCAAAGATTCAACCAACTGACTTGATGGAATACAGAGACAAGTTTTTCGTCAAACCTACTGCCTTATTATGCCGATCGTGACATATATACAGCTAAATACTCGGTTCTACGTCCCTCTTTTTGAGAGGACAGTTCATTTTGTCCTCTCTGATTTTTTACCGCAAGAAATCAATATATTTTATTCGTTTTACTAAACTGAAATCTAAATATAGTCTTTATTTTCTAAGGACAAACAAATATAAAATTAAATTTTTCGAGTTAAGAGGTTTAAAAATCTTAAAAAATGTTTTATAAAAACGACAGTTATTTCCACCTATGCACATTAGTTAGCATAGACAAATCATACTGAGACCCCCAAAATTCACAATCCTCTTGCCGCTGGTTCCCTCAATTTATTTTCAAATTCACCATTTAGTTTTCCCATCGGTGTCGTATCAATTAAGAATCCGTGTGACATGCAAAAACATACATCAAATACAAAAATAAATACTGCCAACCTCGGCAACCGTGGGGAAATGTGCTAGAGCTCGGAAATACCACATTTTTTCAATGCTGAATGCTATTGGTTAGTTATTATATATTGTTAAAATGCAAATAATTTGATTTGTTTTGTTAATAAAAATATCTAAAGGAGATGTTCTCAGAATTATAGTATACCGTCATCTCATCGAGGAACATTTGTGCTGGTTCCCTGTCAAAAAGTGCACCTTGCTCTTCGCTGTTGATTGATTGAGCGCCTAAAGCTAGCGCTATTTGATCTTATAGCTTTACATCTTGAAAAGTCTAGTCGAGAAAGTCGCTCTAATCGGACTTTGCTCTTTGCGGAAGCGAATAGAGAATATTGTAGCTCATGGACTTGAAAGGATGAGGGTCGTCAAAGAGAACTCCTCAGACCGATGACTCGAAGATTGTGCTTCGCGCTGGTTATTTTTGCATTTAAACAGTAGTAGTGGAAGATTTATGCCAGCCGGGAGATTGTATATTGCTATCCTGATAGATTTTTTTGGTTAACTGAACCTGCAATTTACAAGACTAGTAAGAGCGAAATATAACCTATGTAAGATATAAGCAAACAGAAATATTTAAATCAGTGCGCGTGCCAAAAACCCATCCAAAGCCTGCAGTGATACAGAGGAAGGAACAAGCCAAATGCTTGCTAATAACCCTGCATTCAAAATAAAAAAAAAACGGGCTGACATAAGGCTCTGGGGCTAGCTTCTCAGCTCTCACAGACGTTGGATAGTGTGAGTCTCAATTGCAGACTAATAGAATGCACCTACAATTTTATGCCGGGTTTGTCAGGCTTTCACGGAGTAGAAACTCACTTAACCATTAGATCCACCATCACTTTCATCTGAGAGGAGGACAGTCTTTTGGCTCATTTCTCATGTAAACGAATGGCAATATCACCAAGGCTGCTTCTAAGCGAGCGACTACCCAGTCGGCGTTTGTTTATATCATCCAAGCCAACTTTCTTGTCAAAAGTTCCACCGATGACTGGGAGCACATGGTCCGCTATCCAATACAAACTTGAATCTTTCTACTTTTATTGAAAGCCATGTCGGTACGCCTTTCCAGCGACTTTTGCATTAAAAATAAATGGCTCCCATCTAAATGTCCTTCGAAGAATTTGCAATGCCGTCCATCCTCTGACCTTTGGGTCGTCACTATTACCCGGCGGCATCTCACCGACTGATCAGTGCTAAAAATGTTTTCAATTTCCCCCAATTCGACACGCATGTCGAGCGTCTAAAAAGATTCGAACCCTATTATCCACCGCGTCCAATGTCAGTAGGTAGCTCCCAAAGCGAAATACTCCACCTTCTCAGGAGGTATAAATTAGCGCTGCTTTATTACGCACCTAAGTTACGACCGTACTCCTGAGCCCCTTTGCGCCCTCTGCCTTAACCAAGCTAACGCTACCGGTGTTCTTTTGTAATATACACTGCGCGCGCATGCAGGTAGACATCCAGCGTTTGAAAACTCCCAAGAGTGTATTTTAACGGCCGGCCATCAATCATGTTAACGGCTCTGCAACTTGGGGAGGCGCAAGTGCGCGCTATTAAACCGAATGCACTTAACCGCGCACAAATAATTCGCCGATATTGTGCAAATGGAAATTCCGCCGTCGGATTGGCATTTAAAGACGACATTTATGTAAGCCCATAGAACACGTTAAGTATTCCCGCCCATTCAGGTAGAACGTCCAAACAAAAACTCGCAACAATCACTTCACGCTCAAGTGAAACATAGTGGACTTAGTGGAGCGCTGGCCAAATGGTCAAAAATCGACAAAGGAGAAAGCACTCCGCTAAAGTCCTCGCTGGTCGATTGCAAAATCAATTTTGTGAAATTCCGACGCCACATGGTCGCCATCATGCTCCTCTCACGGGAGCACCGCATGCCATATTCCGGTCGAGAGTACGAGTATAGAAAAGCGCACACACTTCCGCAAATTTATTCCCGGCCGCCGCCATGGATAAACTAACTAAAAAGGGCCACACGAGGCGAGCCGTCATCATCAGCACTGGAAAAGGTCGTCAATAGCGGCGCCGGAGTGTGTGAATCGAGTACTTATACACTAAAAATGGAGGATACGTTTCAAATTTTGGTGGCGCGCTGATAGGATGCAGAGCAGGACATATATGATGATGCTGATGGGTACGGCGAGGTTACATCGGAATTTCCCACTTCGCCCGAATACGTTCAGCTGGAATACCTTGATGGAGACTGTGGGAAGGCCGGGAAGAAGGCACACTCGATGCTTCACCAGGGATTGATAGTTTTCCATTTGCACGGATGCAATCATTCGGAAGCTTCCTGCATTTATCATTGAAGAATTTTCAAATCGGTCTGTTCTGCTCTGTGTGCGGCGGCAAGTTGGTAACATTTAACATTCATCAATAGAGCCAGTGCAGCCGAGTTGAAGAGCTGTATATAATGAATGAAGAAGATAATTGCGTTCCTCTGCTTCATATGGAACCACGAGTTTACTTCACCAAACGACTTGGTGAAGTAAGCTTGAGTCCAGCAGGAATTATTAAGTTGGATGTCCCGCAAAGCCGTAAGAGGATCAACCTTTCGAGCAGTGAAAAGTTTCCTTTCACTATAGCCAGGACTACAATTCGACAGCATGTACCTAAGTCGCTGTCGCGAATAGCTACGGGTTCTTGGCGCTCAGCATAATGTAAGAATCTGATCGGTCCCCGGACACGAAGGAGAAAGCTGATGAGCTGGCAAAAAAGGGTTCTTCACTTGAACTTAACCACTTAACCAGGTGATACACGGATTCTGCCCCCTATGCAGAGGAAGTCTTGGAAGACACTTTTCGAAGCCTTAGAAGACCTCTCTGAGAAGTTTATAAAAGACTTACATGAATATGACTGCCCTATTAAAGAGGTTTCCACAATATGGAGGTCATTTAGAACCCCAAGGGTGGCGGGGTCAGGATCCCCCTGTCTCGCCAACCCGCTAACCTAACAATTCGTCTATAAATTCACCAAGTACCTACGATCTGTTAAAGGACGTACGTTAATGGATTCGGCTACCAAAATACGGTTTTACTACAGCCTAGCCCAACACTATCATCAAGACCGTGCTCATTACATTTCCCATCAACTTTCACGCAGTCCAACCTACTGTGCAAAAAGCAGTGGTCCTATTTTGCTCTCTTGTGGCACCCCATTGCAATAATGCGACTGCCCGCTGGCTGCTTTCAACTTTGGATTGTTGATGGCAGACATTTTAACTAGCATCAATCAGGAAGTGACTCTTGGTGGGTCGACTTGTGATACTGGCCAAGCACGAGAAGAAGGTCCCTCTCAATTAAGGGTGGCTGAGCGCATTCTCCTCAAAACAACGGTCGCAGTACAGTTGGTTGATATAACAACATCGTATCCATTCGGATGCTTTCGCTCAATAGCTCAATATGTACATATCCTTTCCCATCTCGCTATGTATTATGGGCAGATGTCCTCACAAAGTAAACAATACATTTTTGAACAGAAATAGCTGCCTACTCAACTTTAACATATCCAAGCATCCCGAGGGACTCATTTTGTAAAATAATTATCAACCACTGGCAGGCCTACCAAGCCTACCTACCTAGTTATGGACAGCCGTTGTGCGGGCTAGAGTTCCCGCAGGACACTGACTCCCTTTCCATATACACATATATGTCATACCTATCGAACAAACTGTGCCTTATCGGACCGCAATTGAATATCGTGTCTTTGCCAATTGCCCCCGGGACATGCACCACCATAAACAGTTGTAGACGACACAAGGAAAGTCCAGAATTGGCTTAACTTTGGAGACGGCCATCGTGCGTATATTCATAATTCGTTCGCATATAGACACAGGCCATGCAGACGCCTACGTGTATTGGAACTCAAGAAGCCTCCTGCTTGTGCCTGCCATGCTCTATGTACGAATCCTTAATTGATTTTCTTCCTCTTCCTAGATGCCGGAAGTCAATTGACAGGCTATTATAACACACGCACATACCTATACAACAAATGACAAAACGGAGGGGGATGTGGCTGTGGGGACTGCCGACGGCTACACAAAGTCATGTTGTACCACATTTTCAATCTAATATAGGCTGCTTGGCATTTAATATACCGTTATTATGTATGTATCCCCAAGTTAAAGGTTACTCCTAATCCTGTAATGCAATGCAAACAGGAAGGATCAGTTGAGGTTACAATCGAAGCATGTAATGTGCCAAAATTGAAATGGCTGCGGTTGGTCGGGGGCCTGCTGGTCAGGAAATGGCAGTGCCTGCTCATTGATTTGCCAGAGCGATGCGTGTTTTCGTTTCCTGGAGATCCTGGGTGGGAATGGTTTATTGCCTTAATTAGAATAATTGAAGCGTTTCTTGTAAAGTAATCGTTTAGTTTGCTGGGATGAGTTTGAATGTATCCGGCTCGAAGGACCATAAATGTTGTATTGGAAAGGTGGTTTCCAATGGGATTGGGAGTGGAGCCGCCAGGAGAAATTACGCATCTACTAGAGGGTTGGTGATTCATAGGGATATATAAATGTTAAATGGATTGCATCATTGGAGACGAATAATGAGATCTTTTTTTATTTTATTTTTTTTCAAGTTGAGGTTATTCCCATTTAAATTGATTAGATGCACATACTGTGGCCAAGGTTGTCAATTTACAATTGCCCACCTACTGAAAGGGATGTCAATTATAAAATTCAGGGACGTTGCATTTCTCCTTTTGGCAATAGCTTTCTTAATAGTCTGTGCAAGTTTTGGCTAAAGTGACAGTCGTTTGGAAAAATGATTCTCCAACGAACAGACCGTTCACTGAAAGAACTTATAACATTCACATATGTATAAATATTTGTAAAAGGCCCTATGGCTATCATCGTGCTTCTCCTGACCTTTCAGTTTTTGTTTTGGGACGATAGTAAGGGTAGGTCCCTTTTAAATATCAAATTCATGTACGGGCTGAGCTTAGAAGCCTTTTCTTTACGATAATACTCTCTGACCATTTCTCAGGCTCTCAAGAGATAAAGTTTGATTTTTTCCGGTGCTTGAACCTGAAGTCAAACATATTTATCAATGAGCTTTTGTGACTTTAGGTTTGCAAAAGCTACGGGGAATGCTGGATTGTGAACAGTCTTCTCTATCACCATCTATTGGACATATCTTTCTGATTAAGAGTAGCAGCTAAGTGGCTATATAGGTACAGACTTACTTTTGACACTGTGTAGGTGCTTGGGAAGGCAGCATTCGGTAATCTATCAAGATGAAAGAGTTCTTATAACACATTCCGCGGTAAAAAAAAACAAGTACGTTAAGATTTGTATCGTAAAGTTCAGTTTGTCCTTCGATATAAAGGTCTGGAAGCTCTGCGGTTTGGCTTTCTACATCGGACCTAAAATTAAGTTGCCAAAACTTAAGTTTCTTTGAAAAGCTAACTCAGATCCAGGTTCCGTAACTTATCTGAACTCTGTTGAATGTATGTGAGAACGGTTTCAACTGATTTATCTGCATTCCCACAGCCGATTCTGCACTGATGCAGTTCAATTTTGGGAAAACTGAGGGTTCTTTCTAAAACCTTTCCTACAACTTTTTATTACCAACTGGAAAAATCAGCGGAAAGGGCCTAAATGGGGAACCATCGATTTTACACTCATTATCAGACAACTAACGAAACTAACTTGAAGATTTGTGACAGCTCTTCAGCCCGGCTTAGGGTCTTATATGGACCTTTTTGTTGTTCCAACTATTTTTATACCCTTCACAGGAAGGTATATTCACTTTGTCATTACATCTGTAACTCCAAGACGGAGTCACCGGAGATCTCATAAAGTATATATATTCTGAATCAAGATCACATTCTGAATCGATTTAGCCATGTCTGTCTTGTTGTCTGTCTGTCTGTCTGTCTGTCTGTCTGTCTGTTAAAAGCACGATAGCGCCCAAAGTAATTGACGTAGGCGAATGAAGTTTGGTGAAATGACTTATTTTTATCGTCGTTAGGTTGGTATTAAACATGGGCTATGTCGGTCAAGTAGTTCGAGTACCTCCCATACAAAATCAATATCAGACCCATGTTGCATATGTCTCTCTGTCTGTTGAAAACACAATAGAGTCACAATAGGGAAGTGGAATTTTGTAAGTGGACTTCATTTTATTGTCGTCAAGTTGTTACTAAAAATGGTCTATGTCGGTCAAGTAGTTCTGGTAGCTGCCATACAAACCCAATTTTCATGACTTCTATGCAGTGGAGGGGATCAAAGCATCGGCCAGGTCGATGGTAACACTTTTACTTGTTTTTGCTACTAACCTGACTCATAAATGTATGAAGCAATTTTTAAGTGTAGGCTCTGCTAAAAAACAGTTGCAACCAGCAAATAAACAGTTCCAAGTGTCCACCCCATATCTACTATTAGCCGGGCCTCATATACCTTTCAGCCGTTACCATGGTTTATTGCCTGGCCGCCCATATAATAATTGAATGGTGGATTGTGCCAGGGCAATTTTGATTTACTCACTCTTCAAGTGGCCAATTTAATAATTCGAATTTTGATTTGGGACACCGCATTCGGCCCAAAACAGGGATTAACCGCAACAGCATAAATCAGCCGTTTAGATAGTATTTAAGCCAATTAACCGGACCCCAGCATCAGCCAGTCGCAGTCGGTTCAATCTCAAATCACAATCGAATCAGAAACTCACAATGCCGCCTAATTTATGCCTTTGCGCAATGTCAAGCGCGACTGTTGCTGTTGCACTTTTCGACGACTTGCGACGGACGGATGCTCTGCGATATCCGCGCTGGTCGCCGAAAATTAAATCACGAGCTGCATCATTACCGAAAATGTGCCTTCTGTTGGGGCGCGGACCACGAACGCAGCTACTGCGCGCCGGCAACCATAAATCATCGAGCGATTTTCATTATATTATATATATGATTCCGAAAAATACGCCGGATTTGTTTTTATCAACTCGGATAATCGATAAATCTCCAAGGAGTAGTCGAGCAACAACGGTCGCGAATTGGATGTGCTGGACTTGTGGGGCACACACATACACACAGAATTCCCGACAGTGCTCGGCGACGTGCAGACATCTCATCCCGAAACAACGAACGTATAATGAAATATAAAAATAAAATTTTCACAATAATTTACGTTTGGCAATTTGGCGGCCCAGGAGGAGGACGACGCGGCTTGGATATGGGAACACAAGTAGCAGTAGCGGCAATTTGGGAAAATTGAAAATCGTACATAAATTGCATTCGGTCAAATTGAATTTGCTCTGGAAATGGAAGATGAAACCGTTGCAGCGACAAGACGCGCAGCAGCAAGAGCTGCAGATCAACTTGACTCTTTGGCGGCCAACTACAAAAGGCTTTGACGTGGTGGCGGTGGAGAAGGCCGTCGGCGGCACACAACAATGGCCAAGTAGATAACAGGTAACACAAAACAACGTTCACGAGGATGAGGACGACGACGACGACGCACACTGGACACTCGAGTGATGTGCTGCGGACGAAGGAGCACTATTGTGCCGAAAAACGCGCAGTAGCATCACCGGCAGAGAAGTCTCTGTCCGTGTCCGCCGATATCGACCTGTGACGAGGTCAGCCAGTGGACGCGAGGAGTTGTTTTTAGTTCGATTTGGTTTGTGTTGCTTTTTGTTTTGTTTCCACTCTGACAGAATCCTTCAATTAGCGGACATCGTCTGTCAGTCAGTTCCATTGTCCGAAATGTTTATTTGAGAGTGTTTTCGGTTTTGATTGCAGGCCCCCAATGTCATTTGAGATGGATGTAGTGCGGGACGAACTCGGATCTCGGATGAATATGTATCCCTTAAGTAATTTCCCTCCCAAATCGATGTCGTGTTTGCATCTTCAGCGATGCTGATGATGGTGGCTGCTGCTGCTTATTATATGCACCCGGCAGGACCGCGAGACAATCACTGCTCGCTTGGAATGTAATTTACTTGGGGATCCGTTCGGCAATTGCCGAGGAAGACCTTTGGAATTAATTCATATCAATTTGGTGATTCCTCTTGATCTAGATTTTTGGCGCGAGTTTTCGAGATGCCGGCGCAGACAGGACTCGAGGTGTATGTTGATTCCTCGCCTGATGGAACATTAGAGAAGTTTTCGCATTGATTGAGATCGGTTTGAATCGTTTTAATGGGGGGAATGCTCTCTGGAGCAGGATGAGGTATGAGTGTGGTTGCATTTACTGCGCTGTTGTTACTTGTATAATTGTAGCACCAGTCAGCGGTGACTTTTAGTTTTTTGAACGATTGCGAGCTTGCGTCCAATTGCAAGATTTATATTGTGATACTTTTTTTTAATAATATATAGATCAGCATACGACGATTGAGGACTTCACCTTTATTCTAAGGTATAGCGATGCTTATTGCATAAGCCTTTGCATGGTTGCTACAAAATGGCTCAGGAGCTTGTGCGCCCCCAAAACTTCTAGCCCAATAGGTCAGGGGGCTGCGAAAAATTCGTTTGTGCTTTGATCGGCAAACATCTCACTACAAAATTACGCTACTGGAGGGCAAATATTGTTCCTTTAGCAAAGTGAGCCATTTTATATGAAGAGGTCCACTGAGAAAAGAGTCTTAGATCCTACTGATACGCCCACATTATAAAAACCTAGTACTATTGATGGAAATGAGGCTTGTGCTCTTCTGCCCTTTTTTACCAATTGGCGCATAAGGTAATTTGATGACACGCCCCTATTTTAGGGGCGTTCGTAACTAAACGTATTTCCAAACATTTCTTTGAAAACGAGAATAGTTTTCTAGACGTATTCTTCTTCTTAATTCATTTATAAGAAAAGTTTCTTTGACCATGCCCACGTTAAGGGGGCGTTTTTGCTTTATATATGTAAAAATATTTGTTCAATATTCCTTTGAATATGGATAACCCGTGTGCTTCCATCTAAGCGCAACGAAACAGATGTCGAAGCGAGCCATTGAGTGCGCACAAATTTCTAAACACTTATCTGTGTATGAGCAAGCGATCATGCGGTACCCTTCGGACCTCTCATGAATCGATTGTCGACTTTCGAGCAAGACAGACATTTTAAAAGCAGCAAATAATTTGAATGAAAAGTGCAATAAACGGACTTTTTTTTCCGGATTTGTGAAACGGATTTATTTTTATTTCCAAAAGTAACGATAGCTAACTATAAGAAGCATTCAATTAAATTAAACAAGGCTTTTGAGTCAATTTAGAGATCTGAGACACAATAAAATACTTTCCCTTACAGGAGGTACCAGTTGTATACTCAAAGCGCGGTAAATTCGTTCATTGAACCATTCAAAATTATTAGAAGCTCTACGACGCATTGGCATAAGAGGAATAATGGCGGACTGGTTACGGAAAATTAAGAATGCGATGAGTGAGAGGAAAAAGGTTGAATATGGAGTCCCCCAGGGATCAAAACTTGGTCCAATCCTATTCATTCTCTACACAAATGGGCTATTAAACGTTTTTAAGAAGGGCACCCCCTATGCTTTTGCCGATGACACAGCGATTGTGGTGCATCACAGATCTTTGGAAATGGCGACATCAATAATGCAGGAAGAATTAGATGTTGCTGTAAAGTGGTGCCACGATAATGGTTTGGTTATCAACGCTAAGAAGACAAAAATCATGCACATACGCAACCCAAGTTACAAATCAACGCAAATACCAATATTTATTAAAAATGATGAATGCCCTAGTACCGCCAGTGAGGTTATTGAACTAGTAGAGAGCTACAAATATCTTGGAGTTGTAATTGACAGCCATTTTCTCTGGGACAAGCACATCAATAAATTGCGTATGGATCTGAGGAAGGCTTTATACGCACTAACTCATTTAAAATACCACGCAACAGCACCGGTTTTGAAACAGGTGTATTACGCTCTCATTGAATCCAAGCTTCGATATGGTGTACTTGCCTGGGGCGATGCAGCGAACACCCACATTCAAAAGCTGCAAAAAATACAAAATGCGGCGTTAAGGCAAATAAACGGCAACAATCTACATCAATGCGAACAAGATTTCAAGGTGCTTAATGTAAAACAGCTATTCAAGATGGCGATAGTTTTGGAGTTATCGAATGACAACCGCTTTACCAGACCAATCGATCACGACCGGAATACCAGACGACGTGCCCAAGGTATGCTGCAAGTACCAAGAAGTTACAGCTCCTATGGAAGAAGACAACTACAACTCAGCGTTCCATCTATCATCAATGAACTACCTCAAGAACTTTCAAATATAACAAACTACAAAACAAGAAAAAAATATCTCAAAAATGTCTTCTTAAATGTAAACATCTAGAACGATACAATATAAATTAGTAAATTATATATACGCAATTTTCTCCTATAGAAAACAAAAAAACAAACAGGGAATTAAAATCACTAATATAATTATATTATGTACTTTAATAGATTAAAAAAACTAAGCTAAATATGTGTCAAAATTTTGCCACCTAATCTTCTGCAGAAAAGCCTCGGCTTCGCAGAAACTATTGTTTAAACTTTTGAAATCTTTTATGTTTAATAAAACGTGAATTTAACAAAAAAAAAAAATTCTTTGCCTTGACATGTAACCAAGAACATTGCCCTATATGTTAGGGACCCCTTTTCGATAACTTTGCAGAGAACATAACGTTGATCGTGCCTAAAACTGGCCCATTGTAAGTAACTTTTTGGGGCGCCTACATTCTTAATCTTTATCTTTTGGAACGCATAAATGAAAAGGGTATCCGCGAAGAAGTGGTGCGGCTCCTCGATCTGCATATGGAGGGGGCATGCTGTTTGCCGACAAAAAGGTTAATATTCTTAAAGATCGTTTCCAGTTCCAGTAGAATAGAGCTCTTTCGACATTCCTCAGCAGACAATTCGAAGACTCGCTGAATATTTTGCTTGAGAGAATTTCTCTCACAGCTTATGGGCGAAATCACCACACAAATTGCAACCCTTCATTGAAGTACAAAACCGGCCCATCCCGTCACTTCGACTCAGACACTGAGTGCAATTGATTTTCATTATTCATGATGTTAACCTAATTCCGCACGTGAAAATTAAAACAGAAGCGCCTGCAAGGTGTGATTTATTCGCCCATGCGCTGCCGCCCCTTCTTCCATCTAAATTCTGCAGCTCCTTGTTTACACCGGATCCACGTTCCAGTTTCGCAGCGGCAACAAAAACACCATCCCTCCCATATATACGGTTTAGCGTTCGACGGGCGCTTATTGCGAAACGCTCTCTCGAAGTCTCGATTTATTACATCGCGAGTGCAGCTCGTATATGTTGCTCGTACACCTGCCTTGGGTATTCGAGTACTCGTCCATGGAATACAAATGTCCATGCATAAGTCAGAGCGGATTTCACGAGCGCGATTTCCATTTAATATGCTTGCGCGAGGGCGAGGAGCAGCAGCGCACTGACGCGGGTCATGAGTGATGTAAAGCAGTCGATAACGTTCAGGTAACACGATTCACATTTAAATTCCATCGCTGAAAGGTGGGCGTATCGCTGGAGATAGCAGCGATTCACCATTCGCCATTTACCACCCCCGCCGACTGACAGTGAGAAACGGCGGCGCCCGCAATTCGGAAATTCCGCGAAAGCCTATTTATTTCGCCATCCTCAGCTGGTGAAACTGAATTAAATGTCAGTCGCCGAATGACATATGTCATGTTGGAGCTTGCAAGAATCGGCGCTGGGGTACGAATGAAAAATGCCCTGCGAGTTTTTGTTTCCACTGCACATATAAATTCAATGGAACGGAATCCTCCTCTTCAGGGCCAGAGCGAGATATACCCACACTTATGGGAACCGGCAGCGGGCACCACAGCGAGACTGCACAACAATGTGACATAGAGTCTTAGTGCTGTCACAGGCAGAAGAAGCAAGGAAGTCATATGTTTGTTGTGCACGATTGAGGTCCTTTTGTGTTGGCACCCCCAGCGCATTACCCCACCAAAGCAGAAAGCAGCCACCTTCGTCGCATTCCGTCGCGCATAGCTCGGCAAAGAAAGGAACGACGAAAGAACGCAATCACAACACAACAAGGACTCACATCCTTGATATGTCGCGCAAACACAATAATGGCGCACACAAAATCGGATTAGCTTAAGTGGATTGCAATAGAAGAAGGCATGTTGTTGTCGTCGTCGTCGTCGACGATGTGTGCTGGCTCTGGGCTCTTCACTTTTTGCGAGGAGCTCGCATTGTTGTTGAATCCTTGTAACTATATGTACCAGCCACACCTTCCTTGTAGGAAAACAGATTGAGCAAGTGTGTGGAAGGAGTTCATGGGTGGCAAACAAATTCTCCACATTGTTTGCAAGGACATTGACGAATATGAAACAGATATTTGCCGAAATGCGATTAATAAATATACACGATGCAACCCCACATCCCCACATTGAAGGAACAACCCTCGTGTAGCATTATAACTAATAGTTTGTGTCTGAGGCTTCCACTAATAATTGGAGACATTTGTCTCTCGAGTTCCGTAGATCTCGCTGAGTCAGCGGAAATGTTTCCAAAACAATCGACTAAAGGGATGGATATCGGTGCGATAAGGGATGACGTTGATGAATGAGTTAAATGATTAGCACACCCACTATTCGACACGTGCTAAGGTGCCGATAATGAGCCAATAAAACTGTGCACGGCTTAGTTTTGCGATGGCAAATGAGGGAATGTTTCGGTGGGCTGTTTGTTGTGAGAGGACGCACGTTCTACCGGGCTCGGCTTTGCAAAGTAACTATCAAATAGGAGAGTGAAACGCGTTTCAAATATTTTTTTAGGAGTTTTGTTTTTTGCAAAAAAATAGAGTTGCTTTCTAAACTGTAAGAAAACCGCGGCAATAGTTTCAATGCACATTTCCGAAACTCTAATGGTGACCCTATGCTGGGTGCCAGGACATATGGATATTCCAGGAAAAAAACAGGCGGATGAGCTTGCAAGAAACGGGTTGAATATACATACGTCTATGGCCCTAAAATCAGTAAGAACTCCGCTAAGCACGCTTGCAAGGAAAATTACATTGAATCCTCGAGTAGGACTAACCTACGCCAGACCAATCTCGTTACCTGCAGGCACACAGAAGAATTATGGCCAGAGGTGAGCCAAAAGAGATCCAAATATATGATCGGACTTAGCCGCAAGGATATTCGCATACTCACGGGAGTCATTACTGGACACTGTGCGATAGGCATACATGCGGAAAGGCTAGGAATACTGGATAATGATTTTTGCAGAAGCTGTAGGGACGTTGAAGAAATCGAATCTGTTCGTCACCTGCTTTGCAAATGCCCTGCCCTTAAGAACAGCAGACAAAGGATCCTCAACAATCACTTCTTGGACGACCTAGAAGATCTGAAAAATGTCGATCTTAAAGAACTCCTGAGATTCATACTCAAATCTGGGTGGTTCTAGAAGATAGATAGACTTCATATCAATAGGTATTATAACTAGAGGATGTAAATCTATGCGGCTCTTATGGTTCCCGCAACTGGACACAATGGACCCAGCTGACGGTCTACGTTAAGCTGTGGCAACTGCCACAAGAGCACCCATTAACCTACCTACCTACCTACCTTGAAATAAGAAGGCTGTTTCTTCCATGTTCTTTGATGAGTTGCGCTCATCACACAGTATCGGTGATAGCGTGCAGCCCTGTAGTAACCAACTTTCGTTTCAAATCAAAATAGCAAGCGATTCTTTGCTCGGAAGGGAGTTTATCTAGCTTACGCGGATAGAACTTGAGCCAGAGACTTGCTGAATGGGTGATTTTATTCAGTCCTTTCAGTCCATCTCTTTCTTCTTCTTTCCAAAACTCTCTATCCCACTCCTGCAGTGGATAGAAAACCTTGAATAAAAAAAATAAAAAATATATTTCCCCTAAACACCCTAGGCCTAGCTTCTCAGAACCGTTCGTTTTTTGTGAGTTTTTCATTTTTGGGACGATTTAAAGCGATATGAAGGGTTTTCCAGTGAGAGGTTGTATTATGAATGACCCGCTATTTCGGTAGCTGTCACTTTTGAAGATTTTATTCTTTGACATTTGACAAGTATAAACTACGCCATTACTAAATATGGAACGATACACGCTTCAACAACGCATTGAAATTATTAAAATTCACTACAAAAATGGTGAAAATCTTGCAGTCACATTTTTTGGTCGTCGTGAAGCATCTTGTCGGACCGCAATACAGAAATTGGCGGAAAAATTCCAGCTGTTGGGACAAGTTAGTGATGTGACGAATAAAACCCGTGCACGCCGCTCAAGAACAACTGAGAATATTGCTGCTGTAGCCCAAAGTGTTGAAGAAAACCCAGATTTGTCCATTCCTCGTCGTTCTTTGGAATTGGGCATTCCACAAACGTCATAACACCGTATTTTGCATAAAGACTTGGGTCTTAAGGCTTATAAAGTTCAGTTAACACAAGAACTCAAGCCGGCCGATCATCAACAACGTCATGTCTTTGCTGATTGGGTCCTTGAAATGCATGAAAATGATCCGGAATTCCATCGAAAAATCATCTTGACTGATGAGGCCCATTTCCACCTCGGTGGCTACGTCAACAAGCAAAATTGTCGCATCTGGGGCTTGGAAAACCCAAGATAAGAAAGATAAGGTCTACGTCAACAGCCCAGCGTCGATTCAAGACCTCCAAGATAAAATTCGGCAGGCTATCGAGGACATAGGGCAGCCACATTGCGATTTGGTTATGGAAAATTTCATGAAAAGGATATGTTCCTGTATGCGTGCTCGTGTTGGCCATTTGGCTGATGTTGTTTTTCATTATTAACGGCATAAATTCCTCTTTATTATGAAATAAACATCCGATCATTTATCTCAAAAAATTGCATTTTTCTTTGAATACCAAAATAACACTTCTTATTGGAAAACCCTTTACAATGTTATGTCGAGTCCAAACGGATAATTGAGAAACTTTTTCTTGCCAGTTATACTCTCGGATGTTTTTCAGACGTTCAAGAGACGTTGCGCAGCGGAAGAAACTTTAAATTTGTGTTTTTCCCGGCATCGAGCCTAGAACCCCCTCCCTTTGTAGTCCAACACGGGAGCGGGTCGAAATTCTGCTTTTGCAAAATTCTGTCTTCTTACACCAAAATTTAGCTTTTTTTAGTTCTGCTTTTCAAATTGAAAGCAATAAAATTCAGCTTGCATTGTTTTTTCCCAACTAGCAAATATAAACAACAAAACAAAAAATAGACATTAAAAAACAATTTTAAATTAATAAAAAAAAAAAATTAAATGTAACAAAATATATCTAAATAAAATTTTATTTAAAAAAAAACAATATCTTATTTAAAATAAATTAGTGTGAAGTGAGAAACGTCGGCGCCCGCAATTCGGAAATTCCGCGAAAGCCTATTTATTTCGCCATCCTCAGCTGGTGAAACTGAATTAAATGTCAGTTAATATTAAAATTATTAGAATAAATATTGACAAAAAAATTAACCAAAAAAAAACAACATCTTATTTAAAATAAATTGGTGTAAATAAACGACGAGTTAAAAAAAAAAATACAAATTAAGAAATGAAAATGTTCCCTCCATCTCTGCTTTACCAGAGACAAGAAATAAAAAAAGTTTTGGGAAATGTTTAAAACTGCGCGCCTTTTAGAAAAGCAGAATTTTGATAGCAGTATTTTGTAAACAGAATTAGATCCATCCAGAATTTCGACGCCATCCAATCCAACACACAAACCGCTAACCCACTGCAAATATTCAAATGCCACTGACAACTCTGCCTATTATGCTTCCGCCTCTATTCATCACATCACTATAAACCAAGCACCCAACTGCGGAACCCCTCTCGCACTCACTGGTCAGCTTACTGACACCTACCCCCATATAAATCTTTATTGAAAATGAAAATCTTAATCTTTGTAATCCTGCTCAATTACTTGAGTTCTCCGCCTTCTTGGCTCGGCATCCTTTCATGGCGCTGAAGGATGCTTGTATTTCCAATAAGAATTCAATCAAAATGAAGTAATAAGGAGGAGGACTCTTCGCCTTTCATAATATTTTCCCATACAAATGGATTAAAATCAAAAACAATCTCTAAACTTCCATCGATGCTTGATTTTTCGAAAATCCCCTCTCCGCAGGCACTCCAGAGCTCCTCCCCAGACAATCAGTGTGTGTGCTTATACGTGTACATCCCATCCCAGAAAACAGAGTGTAATCCACATAAATTGGCAATTATAACCCTTGTGTGTGGCACACAAAGAGCTCGATCCACCTCAACTATAGGTACTTGACCCGAAAAGGGCCAGAACAAAAAATATTGCTGTTTGATCCCTGACCTCATATCCAAGGGATTTCGCCAAACATAAACAAGCAAACAATCATTAGGGCCTTCAAAAGGATTTCTTACACAAGTGCCTCTCCGTCTCACACACATGGCCCCTGGCATTTATTTAGGACTACCTACTTCAAGTGCGGTCAACGAGTGAGACGCCAGCTCTGGGTTATCTCGTTTTCAAATTTCATCCGCAAATCCAATTCCAACCGACCGACCGAGTGGTGTGCCATGCATTGACGGAACTGGTTCTCTGCGGTGAAGTGGAGCACGACAAGAACCGCTCCGCACGCATCGATTATCCTCTCTGATCCAGATGACACACGACGTCTTAACGGATTCATTTATGCAGCAAATCATTCAATTTGTGTTTAATTGCAACCATTGCCAGCGAACAGACCCCGAGCAAAGGAAGCAAGCCGGCCTCCAGAGGGGCAATCGAATGCGACTTTTACTTATCGACGACAACACCAAGCGATGCAGGTGCCTCGTGTTATAGGTGAATGCGATCCTATTACTTATCTGGCACCGGCTAAACATGCGCGCCCGTTGTTGGCATACTTGTCGCATCGACTCAATGGCTACACTGGGCAGGTTTAAGTTGATTTGTCATGGACCGTTCGTGTTTGCCAAGAGCTCATTTACATTCTCGTTGTAAGTCCACCGGAGCGAACGACTTAATCCAATTGGATTGAAATATTTCTGTGATAACCTCAGAGACGAGAAATAGTCACCAGAATAATTTACAGCTCCGGTTTGGCATTCACAATGCGCCAACTGAAAAGCGACCCCAAATGGTCGCCGGCAGTATATCACTCCGTGGTAGACCGTAGACGGACAACAGACAGAAGCACTGTCGGGTTTATAAGTAATTTACGCGCGATAATTACGCAATTAAATAAAATATGAAATCCACTGCAACTATAAACTGAGCCATAGCAATGGCATCTGTGCTGTGGTGATTGTTTTGCGGGACCGTCCAAATGCGGGTTTGGAACTCGCATATACGAGCTTCGTGCCGGTTACAGTTTTATCGGCAATAAAATCAAATGCTCATGACAGCTCTTAGCTGGTACATATTTTGACAAGTAGCATGGGCTATAATTTACGCTCATGATTTGTATGGGACTAGTTTGCCAGTCGACTTGCTTTACAAGCGCCGTTATTAGTTGTCCTACTAGTAGGTACCTACTTGTGATTGTGTATGTACATGGTTTCCTGAATGGCTTAGCTTTTGCGCAAGTTAACCGCGACTGACGAATTGGACCGATAAGTCTCACCATGACAATTGTTTAAAGACCAAATGGACGATTGAGCTGGGTACCCAATAGCGAATATCAAATATCAATAATAAAAAGCTGTAGCTCTAGAAGACAGGACTTATTGGAAGTTTTTTTTTTAAAGAATTACAAACAACAGCGAAAGGAGTGTGCCACTCTTTAGTTTCCTAATAAAGACTATCTTCAGAAAACTTAATATCGGTAACAAAAACCAATAGAAGTAGCCAGAAAGTCTTCGATATTATACAAAGTAATATCCTCGCCAGTGATCCCAGATTGGGGGGAAAGTCGGCAATTTTGTCGGTTTTTTCTAACAAAAGGGGGATGGAATTTTTTGGGCAAAACAATCTAAAAAGGGGAAAAAAAAAACATTTAAAATTTTATTTAAATAAAGTCTTCGAAAGACTACACTATTTTTAAAACTCATTCAGTGATCATAATTTTAAATGGGCCCATGTAACGTCTCACTTACAACTTTGTTGCATGTTAAATGCATTCATTATTTCGCGTTTGGCATTTCATATGTCATATCGATATCATTAAGGAAAAAGTTTTTTTTTGCTTTTTATTACTACCTATTTAATAATACTAATTGAATTGGGGAAAAAAATGGATTTTTATTTTTGAAAAAAAAAAAAGAAAAAATATCGTTTTGGTGTTCAAAAAGGGGGATTTTTTTATCTGGCATCCCTGATCCTCGCGCCAATCTTTGCCCGAAATTACCCGTTGTCAGAAAAAAAAATTCTCTAAAAATGTGCGACGGAAATCATGATAAAAACTGACTCCCTTGAACGTCAGCAGTGTAGGCGTCACATGGAAGAGAAGTGTCTACCTTATTTAACTCGACCAGTGCAACGAATCCGCCGAAATGGGATTCGTTACCATTTCGTTCGACATTCCCCTAACCCAATTAAAGGACGAATTAAAGAGCACAAAATGACTGACCACGGAAAAATTGAAGTCGAAATATCTGCACAAAACTCGCATTTCAGATCGAAACCGCAGTTAAAAACAAGTCATGGCGGCTGGAAATATCTACCACAATTTTTTCACAACTTCATCTGCAGACTGATCCAGCTGACATTCAAGCAACGAACTGACTCCATGCTAATGACAACGTTCCAAATTATAGAAGAACATTGGGGTTAGACATAACACAATTCAAGGCAACGCGAGAAAACGCAAAGCACCATAGCGAAACCCAACACAGTGCAAGGCAACGCAATGCAATGCAGCGCACGAAATGAAAATCAACTTAAAGCTGCTCAAAGTAGCGCAACGCAACGGTAAATACGAGTCAACTTTTCATACAACTCAGCCAAACGACATTGAAAGGAGCGCAACGCCAAAGAGCGTAACGCCAAAGAGCGCAACAAAACACCGCCAAACTCAAAGTAGCGCAACGTACGACTGAACTTTTTCATATAACTCAACGAAACTGAATGGAAAGCAACGCCAGGCAACGGAACGCCGCCGGTCAAAGTAGCGCAACGCAACGCAACGTACGAGACCAATTATTGAAAGTCTATTGAAACTAAACTGAACGTGGTGTGACAAACCGGATGAAACTAAGCCACCAAAGGTAAAAATGGTCTTACTTTGGCAATTGAGTAAGGGTAATAGCCGCTCTTACAGGGGTCAGACTATATGTCATCGGAGCTCAAGTGAGATGTTACGTCAGTAAGGCGCTAAGCGATTTTTGATGATCACACTTTTTAAATGCGAAGTTAATTCTGTCTGTCTGTTATCCTTTCACAACTAAACCTCCAGGCCAAACGTATCGTAATTTGGCTAAGGGATAGCATGGAACCTAAAGAAGGATATAAGCATATGGTAGCTCCCATACAATAAAAAAAAATATATTAAAATCTTATATCTCAAAAACATCTGGTCGGATTGGGCTCACATTTTTTTAGACATTTTTCGGTATTGGCTCGGGAGGGTTCCTTTGAAGAGGCGTGGCGCTCATCATACAAGAAAAAAAAAAAATTCCAAACGCTGTATCTCGACACGAACGAAGCTATAGATGTAGAATTTTAAAATTTCATGTGCATTGGCCAAACAAAGCACTTTCTGAAATGTGGCTGGGATTGGGAAATAGGGCGTGGCGCCCCCATCCCCGAAACTTGTTTTAAACACCGTGGGCCTTACTAATAATCATTTTTAACCTTCCCACTAAATTTTTTGTAGGTCTCAATGTGCAAATTTGTACAGCAAACTTCGCCACGGTGAGTTCGAAAAATTTAAATTGGACTTAGACTTAAAATTGGTTTTTAGTATTGCGAAATATGTTGACTTTTATGACAGTTTTAACAATGAAATTTGGGCGTTGTCGGTTGGAAGCATTTATTTTACTCACAATTGTCATCTAAACCGAAATGGCGACCAAACAAAATCAACCTCCACCATCGAAAACGCACTTTGTAAAGTAATGTAAGCTGTCCTCTCCCATGTCACACTCGCTCAACTCAGTTGACTAATCCAAACTCACATTTACTTGTGACACCCATTTCAAAGCGTCCGATATTCTCCATTAATCCAGTTGCTTAAGCCCCCCATTGCCTAATTAAAATCCAAAGAAAGACCCACTTCTTGTATAAATTATAAGAAAATCGGTCCGCACGTAAGGGTCTTTCACTGACCCGCTTCCGACACCCTTCAGTGTTGCTTTCATCACGCCCCATGGCGCCAGATTCCAAGGCGCGTTCCATTATTGCGACAAAGCCCACTTTATTGGCCGTCATCAATTTGCCAGATGTAATAACGAAAACTCAATAACAATTCAATTTATCAAATCTACCGCGACGTCGACGTCTTACTGGTAATTTGCAGCGACTTAGACAGATGTAGACGTATTAATGTCTGCACTCACCTTCAGTCAGTATTTTAAGTAATTCGGCGTCGTCGCCACCCTTGTTCGTCGCTGAATAAATGAATCCTAAAAAAATGAAATCAGCATTATGTGCCCAGCCACCCCCCGATTGATGTAATGCTACATTATTATTGTTATTACGCACCACCCACCCATGGAATCGCTTGCTTAGCTGCAGCAGAGGAGTTTGCTTTTCTGAATCGATCGTAGCATACCACCATCCACCACCACCGAGGGGCTTAAGGAATTACTTGCTCTCGCGCTCTCTCTCTCTCCTGCTCTGTTTTTTGAAAAGGGTGGTAATATGGTGGCAGAGCGAATGTACTGATTCCTTATTCGGTTTTATTGCCGATTCATTCATGAATAAACATTGAAGGGTGTCAATAAGCTTCGAATTAGGGGATGAACGTTATTGCTTTTCTCTGCTTTTTTTGCTGCCGCATACAGTGCGACGAGTGGATCTAGTGATACGTGCGCACGTTCGCCACCGCCGCTGCCGCCTCAAAAGGAAGTGTCCTCCGATTGATTGCAGACGCAGAGCTGGAGCGAAATTCAATTCGTATTATTGTCCTTAAGATTGTTATTCTTTCCTGATTTAATTTTGGTGTGTTTCTAGGACGCCAAAAAAAAAGAAGCAGAACCGAAAATAAAGAGAATCGCAAACGAGGCAATAGAGCGGAATACCACAGTTGCCGATGATTGATTTTTGTTTTCATTTCAAATTGAATGGGCGAGTGATGGTGTGAGAAGTGCGAGCTCCATTCTAGCACAATCAGGCTTTATTCATGTGGTATTATAAGGAAGTTTGTGTTTATTGCCGACATGCATTCCCAAACCACTCCAGTGCGAACAAATTCAATCATCAGATGGACCGAATTAATTTCTTCCCTCGCTTAGGAATCCATTTCCCAAGGCAGTGGGCGGCGGAATTATAAATACATGAGCCTGAAGGTTAGTGTGATTACCTACGTCAAATTATTGCCAGTCCAAATGGTTTGGAAGGCACTTCGAAACAGAAAACAAGTCATTGAACTGCTCTGTTGCTCCCAAATTGAAGAAGCTGCTTTGACCCACATTTCTAACAGACGGGCATCGCTTTGCATTTCAAAAATCTTCTTATTCGACTCACTATACGAAGCAACAACTCCGCCATGAGTTAATAATTTCCAAAAATCAGAACCAGAAGTGGACATTTGTGTCTCTGACTTGGGTAGAACTATCCCACTTTACGAGCTTGTCTACAAAATGGAGATTGAATGCAAATCCTGTGTGTCCAGCTGAACATCCGCATGCATAAACTTAGCACAGATACATACAATCCGAGCATATACTCTCCGCTCGGACACGATAAGGAGCCCGACCAATATCTCTTCGGATTTGTCTCTTAATTAATGCAACGGCAATGCGAAAACGAATCCGGAATATTTGTTTCTTTTCTCTGTGTGGGTGGACTGCCAACGAGATGTGCTGATGTCTGGCGTACAGTACATCCGTTCTCGAAGTGATTTGTAAATATTTTCCTCTCGGCACGTCCTTTCCACTTGGATTTGCTGTTCTAGATCCACTCAAAAAGCTGCATGTTTCGAAATATTAAATACCAGCTCGATACAGCACTCGGACATAATCCACAGAGCACAGAGTCGGGTTGGGGACATATTTCGAACGAGCCGATTAAAACGTCCCATCTGGTCTGCTCTTCGATGGCACTTGTCTCTATCAATGGTATTTCCATATCGGCCAGTGAGCGTTATATGTGCGCGGACTAGTCAGTCCATAGAAACAACACTGACTTCCGGCCGGCATTGGGATTAGTGTTGCCCAACTACAGGCGAATTTGCTGACCGAAGCTCTTAAGCGATGCGACGCACAGTCGCTCGAGCGAAATTAGCATCGCGCTCAAAATTTGCATATCGCGCAATCGCGAATATATCATCTTAATGGGATAGCATGGGAACTGGCAACGGATTATAATGGTTCGGCTTGGGTAATAGAGCTAATAAATCCAAAACTGCAGCAAATCAGTCTGCACAATCTGACGTAACAATTCCGATGATTTCGTTGTTATCGCTGGGGTTTTTCTTTCCTCTTCGCTGGAAATTACTTACAATTCAGGGGCAAATTAACGATGCGCGATGCGATGCTTTGCATAATTATCCCAGTCGGAGCGCACTTGTTGGCGAAACTCCTCAAGGGCGGTTCACAGAGAGGCGGGTGAGCCTTCAAGGTTTCGGTTCGCCGGTGTGATGAATGGGCTAGGTAGTTGAATAGAAACTACTTAACTCATATTCAGATCGAGATTTGTTTCTGCTGATAAAGTATGCGGTTGGAAGACCGGACTTGGAGAGGTTAATGGCTGGCAATTACGACTACATCACTATTAGACGGTATTGTGACTAATAGTCGGAGGTATTAGTTGCGAAGATCGATTTGTTCAAGTGTACGTAATTGAATGTGAACGGTGCTGAGTTGCAGACAATGGGGAGTCATTTGAAATGTGCTCCAATGGGAGTGGGACAGATCCCATGAATAAGACGCAGCAAGGGCGACTAGAATCAAATTTTCAAATACCTTCAGTGAAAATAAATTACCAGGTAATATTGGCAAAGTTCGATTGTAGCATTTCAACAAAAATAGTTTTGTTGAACTGGAAAAATATTGTTGTAATGATAACTGGAATTTATCAATACAACTTAAGTTTTATCAATTTGAACGATAGCTTTGATAAAATAAACGGATAAAACATTTACTACAAAACTACTTTATCAGATTAACAATTTTCAGTTGAATAAATTAACAAAGTTTTTGTTATATCGATTAAAACAGAACCAAAAATCACTTTTTTCAAATTGACCAAACTTATGGAAAATGTTTGGCTAACAAAATTCAGATTATAAATCCTACAAACAATCTGTAAAAATGAACATTTTTTTTTGCTGTTTTGACATAAATTTTGTTAAAAAAAGAGGGTAATCATTTCAATGCAATGTGCACAAAAATTCGCTAACAAAATAAATAAATCCGTTTATGGATGAGGATATGAAAAATTGAAATCATGTAAACATAGATATAAATTGGCAAGAATTGCAATTAGGTAATATAAGACTGTTAAATATTGTTATATAACAATTTTAGTATTTACTTAATTTCTTCGAGTCATTTTCTGTACAAACAACAAGAGTGCAACATCAAACTTTGCTCAGCTACCCCCTCTCTTTTTATTTATTTTTTTTTATTATTATTATTTTCTTAAAAATGTTTATACATCATTTATGATAATATTTTACAATTTTTTATGAACGAAAGAATTAAACATTTTTAGAAATGTGTATCATTCTGTAGTATTTGAGGCACTAGAGGTGTTATTATAATAACATAATTTGTGTTTTATGAAATATAAGCTGAGTTTAACAATACTTTGACCATAGAAATATCCATAGTGAAAAGCCATTTTTTAACTTTACTAAAAAATAACGCGGGTTGTGTTATTATTCTTATTTCATATGGTAATTTGTTACGGCGCCTAGGTGCAGCCGCAGTATAAAATTTCAAAAAGTGTGTTTTTCTAGCTTTAGCGATGCTCCTGAGAGTATCGCTGTAACCGCTTCGCAGGAAAAACACTTTCACCTTAAACACGTAAAGATGATTTATTGGTAATACTCGGAGATTGTAAAATAAGGGCCAGCTATTTCGCCTGTTCGTTCCACAAATAATTCTTATTGGGTTGGGTTCGATATCCCGCTTTTTATAATCCCGATTCTGAAAATCTCGCTATTAAAATCCCGATTTTTTTAAATCCCGTTTTTTTTAAATTAAGCAACTACTTTTGATTGTAAAAGCGGGATAATAACAAAATTAAGCAATGAGTGTTTTTTTGAAATGCAGTTTACTTTAACAAAATAAGAAATAAATAATATCACAATAACTTTTTAAGTAATAAATATGACAATCTTCAATAATTTAAAAAATATAATACTACACAATATAAGTTGGCGCAAACTCCAATTATTGTTACAGCAGTTAATGATAAGAGTAAAACCGTTAGCAAGAGGTAGGATTTTATGTGCATTATATACTATTTTTCGCAATGCGGAAAATCAATTTAGAATACGTAAGCAAAAACAAATATATGCTTACAGTAAAAACTAAAAACATTCGGATGCATTTTCTTTTTGGTCGAGTATTTTTAATATTTCTAAATATATAATAAAAAAGCGCATAAAACCAATATATATTTTTTTGATAACAATGTTTTGTAAAAAACGGGATTAGTGAGATTTGGCGGGATTTTAAAAAGCGGGATTATAATAGATCGGGATTTTGAACAAGCGGGATTTAAGAAAACGGGTTTTTAAAAACAACGGTATTTTAGCAGGAGGGATCTTAAAACCTTTTTTTTGGGGATTTTTGAAAAGCGGGATTTCAAAAAGCGAGATTCCGATACGCTCCCATTCTTATTCTGGACAGATAATGTTAGAAAATCGAGCTAGTCATCACTAGACAGAAAACACGTTCTTCTTTGAAAGCCTTTGACAAGTGTAGACCTATTCTTAATTTTTAAGCAACTGTATTAAAACACAAAACTATGTTTAGCAATTCCAAATAATAAATAAATCGTTAAAGGACTGTTGTACAAATATAGAAATTTAAACTTTATCGCTTAAGTCAAATTGAAGGGGTGAAGGAGATGTCTATATCTACATCGTTGTCGGTGTTTAAGCTATAGCGGATCTATTTATTATCAATTTAGATGTCTTAAATGTAATAGCCTTTTTTTAATTTTTTATTTTTATATGTATATGAATATTTTCTCCAGCAAAAATAATGTAATATAATTTCTAAAGTTCCTTCTTTTAATAAATCTAATTGCTGCTCTTATACGTTTTGCGTATCATTTATTAATACTTAATGCTATCTACATAACAATTTATTTGTTGAATCAACAAATTCAAATTATGGAACTGAGATAATAATTCATTCGATAAAAGACAACTGTCGTACTGGTTGATTATTTCTGTAGTATCAACGATATTTGCTCTTGATTTAACAAAATTACAAACAATTTTGATGGTATTAACAATTTTTTGTTAATTTAACAAAAAGATTAAGGTCAGATTGATAAATTTCATCGCAAAATCAACAGCATTTTAGTAGATTTAACAAAAAATTTCAAACAATTTTTGTTACCATAACAACTTTTTTTTATCACAACAAAAGTTTTAAGACAAGATAAAACTTATTAAAGTTTTGTCAAATTTGATAGAAAAATTCTGTTGGACGTATATTGACAAACAAATTTTTGAGCCTCATTTTTTTCAAAAATACCAGGGTTTTATTTCCAGTGATCCAAAAGAGCGAGATCTTTGACAACAAAATCGAGCAACGTCCCATACTTCTCTTTCAAAATGCTTGTGACATTTGCAATCATCCTGATGGAAGTTTCTTTCTGAAGCTTGAAAACTCAAGCTTATCAGCAGTAAGCTTACATTAACGGAATACATAAAGTGGCTCTATACTCTTTCCATTGGCTCCAAAACGCCGTTGTAGGGCAACGCCTTAAATTTCATAATTTTTATAGTATGATGAAGGTCTTGGCAAAGGCTTAGAGCACTGAGCACTTCCTTAAACGCCGTTTAATTTATCATTCTGTATCATCTACCTCTAGATGCTGTCAGTAAAAATTATCAATGAGGCAGTTAGACTCAGGGATGGCACAGACTATAAAGTTCAAGCGATTGATCATGGTTTGAGCCTGGGCTTATTGAGCAGCTGTAAACGAAAATCGCCAAAAACTTCATTGGGAATAACAAAATGTCATCGACGAGCAGGACCTTCTTGAAACCCCCGGACGAAGTAAGAGAAACCTCAACCTTTGCGTATTTTTCTGTCTTTCAACGTCTTTGCAGTGTCAAAGTCGAACCATCATTTGATGCAGTATTCCAGAGGAATGTCGTCCTATGCATTGACAGCGCAGTTGGCTTCACTTGCTATTGCACTGGAAGATTTTCATACCCGAGTTGGACAGTCGTTAAGCAATCTACAGCATAAAAGACTCAACGTCTTCCATGTCGTCAATATCTATTCTGCATCTTAGGTAGGCAAAACTTAATCTGGCCTGCAGAGAAATCGGCGTACAATTCAGGGGCAACAATCAGCCACTCCTTCTTCACTTAGGATGTCCTTTACAACTTCGTAAACCTCATGATCTGTGTATAATTTTTAACATTTTGATCGATATAGTCAAATGACTTGCTTCAGCTAAGTATCCATCTCGTCTTACACACTTTAGATGGCGCTCATAGTTCGGGAAGAACTACCACTGCGACCTGAACCTCGGTTCGGTTCTAGAATCCAGTTGTCCACTCCAAGTAGTTGAAGCTTGAAGCCTCTGACAAGTTGCCTCTCAGGATCGGTAGGGCTGACGATTTATCAAGTAAAATTGTAAAGTTCGTCTGTTTGTATGTGGAATTGTGCTGAATCACTTTAAGTCAAACATAGGGCTTAACTTGGAGCAACATTTAGTTTTTGTTTCATTGAAACCATTCACTCTGAATCACGGAAGCTTTACAAATTTAATCCAGCTCACAGGTGTCGCCCACTTGAGAATATTTGAATATTAAAAATATGGACTACTATTCATGGTGAGCTGCGTTCATTTCGGTGTTTAAAATGCGCCAATATTTCATTATATTTAAATCAGAGATACGAGTATGTGGCACTTTTCCCAGTAAGTAGGTTCTCTAAGAAAAGGATACTTCTGCCAGCTCTTTATTTATGCAATTGCGGAAAAAGTCATTGACATTCCTAACCCTTTGGAATGTCTTCCGAGTACTCAAATACCTGTCAGTTGAGGCCTTAGAGCTTGTCTCATCTGTGGCTTATAACAAAGGGTACCATTTCAAGTCGTGCTTAAAATTGTCGTCGAATCACTTCGTACACGAAAAGTTGAGAACCAACCTCGAAGAAAAACAGACGTGATGTGTCTGAAACTTGCAAGTTTCGTGCTACCCAGTCGCGCACTTATTTAAATTTCACAGTTTGAAACAGTTTGAAGATCAATTTTATAGCATGGTTCATTTTTGTTCTCACAACAAAATCCCACTAACTACTCCCCACATGGCTGAAATTCAAAACAATGCCATCTTGTAAGGAAAGAAGAAAGCTATCTGGAGCCACTCGATTGTCAAGCCTTGTAGAACTGTCAAGGGAAATGTGAAATTTCCGCACAATTTCCGCCACGGCCAACTTCGTCTCGAGCAGCCCAAGCTTCATACCTGAGATTGGAAAGTTTTTTTAAGTACATATCTCTCCATGGTCCATACAAATCCTACCTAAGCACATCCTCGGACCATCACCGAATGGCAAGAACGTCCCCATAGCACGATACTTGCGGCTACCGCCCACATCTGGGTCAAACCTCTCTGGTATGAAAGCCTCCGGATGCTCAAAGATATCCCCATCGCGGTGGAACGAGTACGATGAGATGTACACACTGTCGCCGGGGTTTAGCAGGACCTTCGTCCCATCGAAGTTTTCAAGTGTGGCCTGTGCTGTGCAGACCTTAAACAAAGTCGGGAGGAGTGGATAAATTCGAAGAGTCTCTACAAAAATGCTGGCATTAGTCAACACTGCGATATAAGTTGCATACGTACCATGAACACACTGATCTAGGTAGGGAAGGTCGTTCAGTCGATCGAAGCTTATAGCTCCATCTTCGTCTAGGTTCTGTTCGAGTTCCCTTCGTAGCTTATCCTGCTGGGTCTTGTTTCTCCCGAGCTAAGGAATATGCTTTGAGTTTTTACATTGGGAATTGTGGCACAAACTTACCAACAACAGACAGTGAGCTATGGCTATGGAAGCTGTCTCGAAGCCGTCAATTAGCAAGGTTGTAGAGTGACCAGCCAACTGGTTGGCTGTCAAACGCTTCTTTTCACGAAGCTGCAGGAAATGGTTGAGAGCATCTGAACGGTCGACGCCGCTTTCCAATCTCTGCGCTATTGAGCTGCTAGTTAGGTGCGTGAAGAACTTATCTGCCGACTCGGGAAAGAAGCGCTCGGGCTTAAATCGTCTTATCCAGGGCCAGGCTGCAGTTCGCCCATAGTACCTGACGCACTTAAGAGCTTGGTTAATCATATCGGAGGTCACCTGCTGAATGGGACTTAGCTTCTCTTCATCGAACGCGTCCGCACTGATGCCCCAAATGAAGTCGGCCATCAGTTCAGTGGTGAATCTTCTCGATGTCTAGGAGTGGATATTATACGATTTGTTCCTTTGCAAAGTACATCCCTACCTCCTTGGCGTCTATATGATTTCGATGCGCATCTATGAAGTTGACCAGCTTGCCAGCTGCCTGCTGAATCACCGGGTAGAAAGACCGCAACTGCAAAAAAAAAATACTTAAAGTCTATCTCTGGGTACTTTAAAAAAAAACTTACCCTACTTAGAGTCAACGCTGGAATAATCTCGGAGCGTTTTTCCTTCCACGCTTCCCCAACCGACACAAACGGACTGCAACATCGCAAGTATTCCACCTCTGGCCTCGACTATAAGACATACTTTAAAGAAGTTCCTTTGTCTGATCAATTTTGAACTTACCCACCTCGAAGACTCGTTATCGTGAAAGCTGCTAAAATTTGTAGTCAAAACTTGAAGAGCCAGCGCTGGATCCAAGATGAACAGTACCGCAGACCTCGCCACATAGACCCCGACAAACTTTTCGTTCGCTTTGTACTCTCTGGAATGTAGAAAAAACTTATCAAGTTGTTAGAATTTGAGTTTTGGTCTTCTTACAAGTAAATCTCATGCAGTTCCTCGACAAAGTTGCACTCTCCTCGATGGGTTTTTTCAAAGTTTCCCTTCAAAATCCTTGGCTTCGGGCCACGAACTCCCCGACTTCGCCAGTAGTTAAAATTCCAAGTCAGATAGATGTAAATCAGCGTCAATACAACGCCAACCAGGGCAATCACAACACCAAGCATTTTTTCACCTTTTGAAGTATCGTTTCAAGCGTTCGGCAGCGTGTGGCGTTTGGCTTAGACTGAAGCTTTTCCGATAAGATAACTCAGTGCCAGTGTAGGGCAGAAACACATTGGCATAACTGATAAGGGTTGTTTTTTTTTTCCTCTTTTCCTTTATTAGACACTGTTTGTAAATATAGAGATTTAAATTATAGCTGAGTTATTAACTTAGGTTTTAGTATTTTGATAAGCAAACAGCTTTAAAAAAATAGTCTAGACATTACGGAGATGCCTGTGTTTGTATAGCTTTGTAAAATATTTGCAGTTATGGAACAAACATGTGGGTACAGGTAAGTTGCTCGTGTTGTTATTATTTGAAGAATGAAAATATGTAGCACATCTGCCACATCATACCACTTCACAAATGTTGACACTAGTACGGTTTTATTATGTGGAATACTGGCTTAGGGCAACGCATTAAAAAGACACATCCGGAAGCTTCAAAAACTGCAAAACCTGCTGTTGACATAATTAAAATGCAGATCTTTACCCGAAGATAGAAGCCTTAGGGTACCTTCTTTGGGTGCAGCATATCTTTAAGTTGATCTTACTACTTGAATACTATGATGACAACCAACCATCAGACCAATAGCAGAAAACAGCCTCAAGCTGTGGTACAAGTAGGTTCGCCGCAATGACAAAGAATTTGGTAAAACATAGCTTCCCCTTGTAACTTATTTCATTATCAGTAGATATTGAAAGTATGTATTTAAAAAACGGATATACTCCGTATAAAATTTCCTTTTCAACGCACAAATGAAAATTTAGTATAACTTGATCAAAACTCTTTGAAATTCAAGGTCTTGCAGAAAGTTCACTAAAACGTTGCGAAAACTTATTCAAAATTAAAAAGTACTTCGTTGATAGATTAAAAGATTAGTCCATCAGTCAATTTCGAGATAAATATCCACCTGCAAATAGAACCTAAGTTTTTGCATGAGTATACACTGAGTTCCTTTTATCTCCATGGCGAGTCAGAATTAAAAAAAAAAAATATACAAGTTTATGTAAAACTTCCAGCACCTTTCGACATAGGATTTTCGAATTTCACGACCGATTTGTGTGATATTTTCTCAAAAATTAAGACTCTCCACACAGTTTGCTGTATTTTGGTAGCAGGTAGCCATTTATTTTGACTTTTAAACAAATAATACTGAATTCAATCCCAAATTGGAAACAGTAAGCTGAAATGTTCAAAGAAGGTGGCAAGATCAGTTGGCCTTACTGCTTACTCTTTTTTTGCCAGGAATATTATGCCGATATTTTAATTACTGTACGTGTTCTTCATGACGAAATTTACAGAGATTCCCAAATCTCAGACGTGAGACGATGATCAACTAGACGATAAATGGTTTTTGAAAATTTGATGATCAATATAAGTTATGTTCAGGCTGATCTTTTTTTTTATTGTCGTAAGTTTTGAATACATTTGACGAAAATGAACTATGTGAATTATTTAGACTCGTAATTTTTCCACTACGTTGCTAGTTTTGGAGATGTATCGTTTCGACGGTTTTCTTCTCAAAAGTTATACGAGATTAGGGCCCTTGTCGAACAATGATTTTCTCATTTACATATAGTCGAAGGCAGCACGAAAATTTATCTTGGAACAGCCATCCATTTCGGAAGGGACCGAAGAGCTAAAATATGGAAGGTTGTGTATCCCAGGACCTTTGCGGTCTTTAATATATGTGTAAAGAAACCTTAAGGTCAAATTTCTAAGTTTTCCGGAGGTTCAACATGAAACCCTACGCTCATTAAACCTAGAAAAGCACGCTTACCATTGAGCAAATGGGCCAGTGGGCTACAGAAAGGCAGTTACGAACTTAGCAACCTTAATCAAGGAAGTTCGAGATCCACACTAGGCACATTTAAACGCTTGATGGAAGTTTTTTTGAGAGAAGTTGCAGAAACGTGTTTTTCACAAATGTATTAGATTTAATTGTTGGATTACAAATTTTAACACTGTCACTGAAAGATAAACAACATCAGAGTTACCTATTGTAAACAACACAATAAATGTCTTCTGGTCGCAGTGTACAGGGCCTATTCCTTACCTATTGTAACGTTGAGCCGCAGGGACACAAGTCCAGGAGACATAAGTTCGCAATGGACTTCTGGCACATAAGTCCATAACCAAATATTGAACTTCAGTGCGGCTTAAGTGCATAATGGATTTATGTCTCGTGGACTTATATCAATGCGCCTAACGCTCAACATCACATTCTTCAGAAGAAAGTAAACAAGTTTGTCGAAGAAAATGTACACGACTATTGGAAGCAATGAAGTTGGCAAGTAATGTGTTTGAATAAATTTGGAGACTAGGTATATCGAACCTAGAAATCCTAAACACGACAACCAACAAAGCACATACACATCAATTATTCAGCATATGAAACTGTTTCGGTTACCACCGAGATTGTACACCATGAAAAGTTGCACTTACCATCCCCTTGGCGCTTCCATTTCTTTTACACGTGGCATCGAAGCTAATTCATATTAGCCAATATTATCACGCGCTATATTTTCGATTGGAGTTGACACCATCATGCCTTCGAACATGCCAACAAAATTAATGGTTTCGCAATCAAAATGTATGAATTACCGAAGTTACAAAGTAGTATTAGAAATACTCTATACGCAACAAAAGATCGGTTCTTCCCTTTTAGTCGATGCATGAAATGTTTATAAAACAGCTAATGACATAGTTACCCGAATAGTTATAGTTCAAGTAATTGTCAATAACCGGAACGAACATCTGCCCATTTGATTTGCCTACATGTAAGTTCCATTATTCAACGTAACAAATTTATACCCTCGCTTACAATTTGAGACTGCATAATAATTCACTGCGTTTCAATATAAGCTCTAAAATCCATAATTTACTTGAGGGGAAAACTTTTCCCAATGAGCGGACGTATTTCATGGTTTTCCTGTTCATTAATTACATCGAAAAAACCCCATTTCGAAGACATTGAGAAATCGGGACATAGGATACGGAAAAAACAACAAACCTTGTGGTTGTGGTGGAGGATTGGAACATTGTTCCTTTTTCTTTTTGTTTAATATCATAATTAACAGTGAGACTTTATTTTTGAGATGAGTTAAGGTGCAGGACTCGGTCGCGCAAACATGTTTTCGCAAGGAACGATTTGTAAATAGAGTCAAAGAATCAGCAACAAAAAAAATTAAGTTATGATGAATTTTCTACATCTGTTGGTTAAAGGAAGAAAAATAAAACCTCACCTTTTAAATTGACTTTCTATAAAATATCGCATACTTTGCCAAAAGATTCATTTCTTGACCAGCAATCATTTTCATTTTAAATATTGCTCAACGCGATGACTCCATTATTTAAAAAAAACCTTGTGAATCACATTTCTGTAGTAAAAAAGCTATTAAATAAAGTTCCTACAAACAGGTGTTTCAAAAAAACCAATACCGATCCCTTACAGAGACAATTAAAAAGGCTTCCCCATCAAAGACAAAATTTTCGGTTTTTCCTTTCGTTAGGGTGGATTCCTTGAATGGACAATGATTAACAATGAAAAAGTTAATCTGATTAACTTAATCATTCTTTTTGACCTTAAATTGGCAATTTTCCTAGCACAAACAAAATGGATTAAAAGTTTTCTACTCTTAATTGCCAATCGATACGTGGGCAAGAACAAAGGCTCTGGTTATGTATCTGTACGTGCAAAGTGAAAGTAAGGATGTTTTATATAATTGTGTTGAAGGTGAATTTTAACTGGGAGCTTACCTTGTTTATGATGAGCTTTGACATACAATTGAGAACGTAATGAAGGTTGGAATTGCTGTTGAAGCACATCTCTGTCTCTTTTTGTGTTTTAGCTGATGTTCGCTTTTTGATAGCTCTGTTGTCATGATTGGCTTATGCATGATTAATATATTTTCCAGAAATTTTAGACTTGAATAAGAAGATCGTTGTCTGATGGCATCGATGGCCCTGTAAACTTTTCCAATAGAAAGAGACCATTCCAAAAATATATAATTAAATCGTTGGCGCTAAAGGTCCGTTAGGAACTTTTCACAACCATTCGTTTTAGGTGTGACTTTTTTTATTTTGGGAAGAAATGACTGGATCTACAATTCTATACCGAGTCCAAACGGTGCTTACAACAAGACACTAGAGTATCGTATTTTGTATCACCTTTCTCCTCTTTTGCTATAGCCTGCCGATTAAACAATTAATACAGCTCTGTCTTAATTGGTACGTCTACTTGGCCCGAGAGGTATTGAATTTGTGATCAGCTAGTAAAAATACAGCTTTTTCAGCTTTCCACAAGTTTTTAATAGAAGGCCCACAGTTGGCATAGCTCCTGGCTAACACACTTCGGTAATATAAGATTGATTCGATCTTTTATAAAGATGAAAACCTTCTTTTCTGAGCCATCAGTAACTAAAAAATTTAAAGTTTGTAAAAATAGCGGCTTATGCTACGTTTTTCAACTTTTTAAAGGAAGGCCCACTGTTGGCATAGCTCCTGGCTAACACATTTCGGTAATACAAAATTGATTCGATCTTTTATAAAGCTGAAAACCTTCTTTTCTGAGCCATCAGTAACTAAAAAATTTTAAGTTTGTAAAAATAGCGTCTTATGCAACGTTTTTCAACTTCTTAAATGAAGGCCCGCAGTTGGCATAGCTCCTGGCTAACTCATTTTGGTAATACAAAATTGATTCGATCTTTTATAAAGATGAAAACCTTCTTTTCTGAGCCATCAGTAACTAAAAAATTTAAAGTTTGTAAAAATAGCGGCTTATGCTACGTTTTTCAACTTTTTAAAGGAAGGCCCACTGTTGGCATAGCTCCTGGCTAACACATTTCGGTAATACAAAATTGATTCGATCTTTTATAAAGCTGAAAACCTTCTTTTCTGAGCCATCAGTAACTAAAAAATTTTAAGTTTGTAAAAATAGCGTCTTATGCAACGTTTTTCAACTTCTTAAATGAAGGCCCGCAGTTGGCATAGCTCCTGGCTAACTCATTTTGGTAATACAAAATTGATTCGATCTTTTATAAAGATGAAAACCTTTTTTTCTGAGGCATCAGTAACAAAAATATTAAACTTTTGTAAAAATAGCATCTTATTCGTCGTTTTTAAACTTTTTAAGATAAGGCCCGCACTTAACATAGGTCGTGGCTAACATATTTCATTTCGGTACTACAAAAATGATTCGACCTCTTGTCAAGCTAAAAATCCTTTTTTCTGGGCCATCAGTACCGAAAATATTCAAATTTCGTAAAAATAGCATTCTGCTTTTTACATTTTTTTAAAAGCTCCGCCAGTTGCCCTGAATTTCGGTTAAAATATTTTGTTAATTTAAAATTGTTTCGATTTCTTTTAGGCTATATTTTATAGGCTTTGTCGAATCTTTCTGCCTTTTTTTCTGTCTCTTTACAAGTCTCTTCATTGCCCGTAAGGTAATGAAATTCGGCTGGGATCCAGAGTACAGTACGATCTTGCACTCAAAAACTTCACCCTGTAAAAAATATCTGAGATATGCGGTCACATTGCGTTGTTCATGACGAGGATTGATGCTGCATGCGACTTGCTTTTAGTGACTAGGTACATGACTACAGTGAGCTTCTTATGAATCTTCATTCTTACTTGAGCATTTTTTACACCCTTCGGAAGTTTGCATTTGAATGATGTTTGTCTAATCTCAAGGTAAAGGCTTAAGGATTGCTCTCCAAGCGGGCCCATGCGATTCTAACTTATTCTTACAGTGTTTTTTAAGATGATCCCGGTTTTCGGTGTCACCTCGAGGTTATGACTTGACAGACAACGTGGCCTCTTGATGAAGTTCTACCATCTGGAGACAGTATTATTGAGTTTCGTTTCTTAAATTTCTCCAAGCTTCATCATCTAGGCTGCTAAGACGCATTAAAAAGCTCATGTGATGATTGCCTGTGCTAAGTTCAACTGGACACTCATTCCGTAACTTTTCAGACGATGATCGTTGAAACGATAGACCTCCAAAACTAACAACTAGGTGCTAAAATTACAAGTTTGTGAGCTTAATCCAGTTCATTTTCAAAAAATATAATGAAAGCTGACGTTTGTCAAAAAAATTCGAGCAGAATATGACTTATTTTGGTGATCGAAGTTTCAAAAACGGTATCGTTTAGACGATCGTTGATATACGCAATCTGCCCCCTGGATAACTGATGGTGATGATGACTAAAAGTTTGGTTTGAGAGCGCATCTTGAAGTTGAAGTATGGTTCGAAACATCTTCTATGTCTTCCGGTTGCGTAGCTTAGGAAAGTCCCTCACTTGACCGTAGAATTGTTTTACTCTAGTTGAAGTTATTCTCCGATATGTATGGGGTGTCGCACTTATCTACGTCGTCTTAGATTTAACAAGTCAAGATCGAATGGACAGGATCTGTACCGCGTGGTTATAACGGAGAAGTTAAATAAGCACAATTGATATGCATCCTGTGCCACGCCAACTTAATCACAGCCGTCCTATAGTTCAACCGCTGATGGCCGACGTTGTAAGTCAAGCTTGCTCCCATTTATTGTGAAATGAGGATATTTCCAACCTTCACAGTAGTAATACGTTTTTTTTTCGCACCGACACAGCAGAATCCATATGAACGCGATGCTGCAGGAAGACAACTTCACACTGGCTGAAACACGCCATTCCCCAAGGCAAAAAAAAAAAACAAAAACCTCACAGAGCAAACCATCAGCAAACAAGCGAATGGCGCCCCATGTGAGGGATGCTCTGAAGGCAATAACTATGATATTGTCCCTCGTAAATCGCGCAGAGTCCTCGAGGATATTTGAGTTGAGTTATATGCTGCCGCAATGTTTGCATCCATAAACATTGGTTGATACTACGACGGCGGTTAGTTAGAGAACGTCCTGCACTGCCCTTCGAACCGTTCCGCACTGTAGCTGTCTTCGCTGGCATAAAAACAGAAATTGAATTTCCATCATCAATATGTATGGCATCAGCATCACATACGCACGCACAGACAGAATTGTATATGATTTTCGCTATTCCGTGGCGGGTGGGATCCCATCGAGGCCAAGAGAAAGTAGAATCCTCCAAGGAAAATGAACTTGCATGTTTATTAAAGATCAATATTTGCATTAACTAACCGCTCGGGTATAGTTCGGCCCAGCAGCGGCGAAAGGGAAAAAGGGCTCTGCGCCGAATGGGTCACAAAGGATGCCTCGTTTATAGAGCGCAATATTATTATTTCGTAGGGACAGAGAGGATGATTCTTGCACGTTATTCCGTTATATCCATTATACTCTTTTTACCCGCCCGGGGTAAAACAGATGTTTGTATGTTGATCGGGATTCCCAGTTGGCCCGTTAGATATGTAAATTATTATAATGCACTCATGGACTCGTTCCCGTCGCCAGCTACACACACACACACACAGGATGTATTGCATGTGCATTTGTTTTGCCTTTTCGAGCAGACAACTCTCGTCGTCGTCGTCGGATGTATCTGTACGCTGCTCATGAATATGCATGCTTTCCCTCATGAAGCTATTTTATCCTTTTTCGCAAGAAAAAAAAAAAAACATAACTTCGCTCCTGGGGGATGGCTATTTTTGCTTTGTGCCTGCTCTATCCCCCGGTTCGATGAGAATGTTTTAATATCTCAAGATAACGTCGTAAATTTAGGCGGGAGGGTGGGCTCCGCCGCATGTGACCTCAGTCATATAGCTACAGCCTCGGCACTACTGTCATGTGATTAATTGCAAAAGTGATTATTTTCGAATTGAATCCTCGGTGGACTGGGCTGAAACATCTTGGAGATGTTTTGTTACTTAATTGAGCGGAAAATGTTATCGAATTCCCTTTGAAGGCGCAAGACTGATGGTCTACTATATACGATGGTGGGGCAACTGTTGAAAGCTAATAATTGTGTTGCTATTGTACGGCGGAGTAAATGTGCTGGCAAAGGGGACACGAAATGAGTCATATCGCTTGTATGACGATGGCGATGGCTATGAAATCGATTAATTAAATTGTATAGATGAGTTCGAATGGATTTGGAGAAGAGGGTCAAGGTTTTTATAGCTATACGGTGCTGAATTTAAGAAGTACATTGTGCAGGGGAAAAATACTTTTATTGTGCTGCGATCGGAAAAAAAAATCTGAGGAACGATGTTCAATAGAACAATCGACGTAGAGACATATTATGATTTTATTAAAGACGAATGTTTGGATTCCATACAAAAACCGGATGAAGTAAACACCCCAACATTTGAATTCGAATTTACAAAGCGCTGTCGCTGCCGATGGTGGCATGATCTCAACAACTCGATATGCATTTGAAAGATGGTCCGAAATTAAATCTTAGATAACTACACGCAAGACCAACTATCGTCAAAGTACGTAACATAGATGCGCATATTAGGATTTGAGAATAAACTGGACACTTGGCACACAAATATGTGATACGTGAGATTACAGAACACTTCTTGGAATACTGGCAGCTGTGCCCAGAATATTAAAATGTAGTCAGAGTTGAAACCCATTGCTGCGAAAAATTGGAGAACTTGCACCCTATGCATAGGAGTTAAGGAACTTGTTCGTAAATCGATGGGTCTCCGTCTTCTATACTTAGAACGGCAGAACATGTTAAAATTGATTTTTAAAAAGTCACGCATGGAAGTAGATGAAACTGTAGATGCAACTTGTCAATAGAGGTGACGAGCTTTTGAGTTTCAGATAAATCCTACTCTGCCGCTAAGAGGAGACACTTTGCATGATATGTATTGTCGAAAATATTCGACTTGCATTTCACGCAGTGGAAATCTCTAAACCTATCTCAAGAAACCTTTCTATTACTCCAGTGAAAACATAAACTCCAAAGACATTTTTACAACCTTACATACTACTAAATCAGTTCCATTGTCGAACACCATTCTCTCTGTTTAGGGTGGTGGTGTATAGAGGCATCATTTTTTTTTTTGTTATTAAACTTTATTAGAATTAAAAAATACCAACCAGCCCAGAAGAGTCATTCATTTCTTGGTTTCGAGAGTAAGGCTTAATAAAATACACACAACGATACATTTTTGATAAAAATTGTATTTCATTATTAAGTTTGGACTTTGCCATTAAGTATTAAATACAATACCATTCAAATGGACAACTCGGGAAGATTCGCAGCATGCGATTCTTTTAAGGTAATTTTTAACCACTTTTTCGCACATTTTTAGGCGGAATCTCGGCCATAACTTAAGCAATGTTGGTTTTTAATGCGTCTAGAGTTCGGGGATTATTCGCGTAAGCACGGTCTCTTGCGTAGCCCCACAGAAAAAAAACCGTACGGTGTCAAATCGCATGATCTTGGTGACCAATTGCCGTCGCCAAAACGTGAAATGACGCGACCAGGAAACTTCTCTCGCTATACAGCCATAATTGACCGTGTTGTGTGGCTTGTTGTACCGATTTTTAAGCGTTTTTTTTTATCGTAAATGGCAAACATTCAACTGATATTATGACATTTCACATGACAGCTGAGTTTAACAGGTGTCAAAAGCCAGCGCTACCAACTTGAAACCATGAAATTAATTATTATAGGTCTCAAAATATGTTCAAGTTGGGTGAAACTTGCACCTACATGCAACACCGAGCATTAAAAAAAGCTAGCATGATCGTAGATGGTTTTCTGACACTTTGACCGAACTCCAAGGTTGTTTATATTTTGGTTATGGGTTGGACAAAGCGATTTTCTTTCTTCTCTACTGAACCGTCTTTAGGTTAAAGTTTTAATGGCGGCTATCGTGGTTCGAATGCCAAGAACTCATCAAAACTAAGTAATGTAAGATGTCGAAAGAAGAAGACAAAATATGTGAAACATTAGATACAATATGACCCAGTTTTATTGTCCTTAATAAGAGGGCACTAAGCTAAAGGCGACTATAGGATACAGTAAGACTCTGCCTGACATCTGTATGGATTTCCACATTGGAACTTCTATATAATTTGACTTTATCCAGGCTTTTTTACGACAATTTTGCATACAAATCCTGATCTTTTAGCATTTACGGGACTGCCCTGAGAGTATTTAGAAAATATCTAATGCTATTCCGGTTCTAGGTTTGTGTGGAAGAATTTTACTTTCAACAGCACAAATATGAATATGGACCCACAGATAATTGTCACCTTACCTCCTTCACAACTTCACTATTTATTACAACTTGTAATGCTGGAGTACTAATTTTTACAAGGGATATTTTTGAATGAAATCTCTACAGCTCGAGAAGCACCAAATGCACGGTACCCCTGTCCAAATTTTCAAGCACGAAAAAGGTTTAAGTGATTATAAGTAGTTCTGAGTATTCTTTTTTAAAAAGCCCAGTTGCCGAGTTTTTTGTTCTTCAAGGTCTAGTAAATTATTTTCAGTTCTAAATTTTGACCTCCTCCTAAAAAGTAGTTTTCGCAACAGGTCGGTAAGGACCCTAGGCCTAGCGTCTGACAACCATTCGTTTGGTGTGAGTTTTTGATTATTGGCATGAATGGAAGGGATCGACAACTTTATGCCGAGCTCAAACGGCGAATTCAGCTTTTGCATGCCAGCTATACGCTCGGATATTGCTCCGAGGTTCGCGAGAGGTGAGTGCGAAAAAAAAACTTAATTTGGTTTTTTTTTGGCAATCGAACATGGAACCCCTCGCTGGTCCAACAATCCCCGCAATACCTTCCGAAAAATAATTAATTTGACAATTTTGTATTATGGATAGCAAATCCACAAAATAATTAATTTTACAATTTTGTATAATGGATAGCAAATCCACACACACGTCTTTGCATTTACGTTCAACTACAAGTGTCTGTTTGGAATGCAATTACCTTTAGACCGAGGACATAGTCCGCACTTTAGCGACCCCCTTTCAATTAGTTGCAGAAAACAAGAGAAATTACAAGCGTCAATCGAACTCACGTCACAGTAAAGTGCAATAGACAGCCGCGCCAAGTCCGCGCTCTATATGCACAAGAGGTGGCTTTCGAAGGGGACCCAGAAAAATATGATTCGCGTTGGCGTTTTAAGAGCAACTCCACATCGAAAGGAGTCCTCCCCCCACAATACAGCCGCACACTTAAACACTCCTACTAGAGCACCGGAGATGCATATGCATCGTGAGACCGATATCGCTCCAAACTCCAAAACGACTGCATAATGATGCGAGGCAATTTCGCGACAAAAACTCATCCAGTCACCGCAGCATCACCTTGCACACGAATGCCCGCTCCGTCACAGATAATCGGCACTTAGGCCGCAATATTACCATGAATTATGTCTCAATCGGTTGGTACCTCGGACAACATCAGGCGAACATGACACACTGAGCCGCGCACCGCCATCGTATGGCTGTGTAAATACCAGATTGCTGCGATGAGCCTTATATACCTCTGACTGGCCGGGCGTTATTGTAAAAGGCTTTTAAGTCATTTGCACGTAGATGCATTTATTTGCGATTAGGCGGGCACACTCGATGTGTGGAGGACAAGACGAGACAGTCAGCTGGATGGACGGACAAGTGAATTCATGGACAGCATAGATGCACGTCGGCGGCTGTGGGGATTATAGCCCGTGTGGGCTTGCACATCCCATGGGATATGGCGAGGAATCGCGACGACAATGAATGGGCAGAGCAGGGCAAACCTGTCGCAGTTGAGTATTACGTGATCTAAATTGGAAACTGGCTGTGGAAAGTCTGCGGAGCGCCTTGGAGTTTAGACAAAGTGGATATTGAATTGGAAATATATGGTTGGTTGGATGAATTTTTTATTTATGACGGTTTAATTGGAATATCCTTATATTGGGCTGACAGATCAGAGTTGGCTAAAGCCATACTATTTTCGCTAGCTAAAAGTTAACGTGGTCTATTTAAATAAAAGTGGTGGTAGACGGACACTGCAAGGTAGAAGAATATGATGTTTTAAATTGAGGTCTCTGCTAAGCAATAAAATATATCTTGGCCTCCATAGAAGATCAGCCGAGCTACATACCAAGGAAGACTCCTGTTTTGACATCGCTCCCTTAGAGGCTGTAGTATATGAGGTAAGTAAGGTTTGTATAAGCGTTTCGTCTTTTCGGCTTGCAGCGCTTCTAAATGCCTATCAGACTAAGCTTATCTAATACGGATATATGCATGTACTATGTCGCGGAAGACATCCCGCACCTACTCTGTGGCAATTGCTCGGAGTTAGCACCAATGAACCAGCTCGGCAGGAACGTCCTGAATATCTTAGAGGAGGTTGGTTGGTGCCTCAAAGAATACTGAGAATTAAAAGGAAATATCTCAACATTTACCCCAGCTAAAAAAAAACAAGTAGGGAGGTGCTATCTCGAGTTTCATTCTTAAATTAAGATGAAAGAAGTGCAGCTATTTGTGATGGCATAAGCTCTAATGATGATGAAAGGTTGATGAAGGATGAAGCAGCAAGTGGGTACTACATCCGAGCAATTCATAGGTTTACCAGCGTATTGGCAGTTGATCTTTTTTTTGATCTAACCTCAGGACATGGCTTGGTTCCCGACTTGTTTCGGTTCTCAGCTCGTGTAGCTAATATTAAAATAAATAAATAGTTGGCGCAACAGATCAGTACCTAGGTATCTAGGTCTATCTTCTGACAACCATTTATTTGTGTGAGTTTCATTCCTTTTAGGGACGAATGGAAGTAATCTAAAATGTTATGCCTAGCCCTGAAAAAAACGCGATTTGTCATCACATATGGCGATTTGACAGATTGACGCATGCACTTGCCTACAACCGCCATGTCCCTAAACAATATTGTTTATGTCACAAAAAGTCGATTTTAAAAATAACGGTAAATTTAAAAAATGGAGCCATTTGAAACGTCATGTCTGACAGAACAATAATAACAAATAACACTTTGTCATTTGTCATCAAAACGCGTCAAAAAACGCGCCAAAAAAACGCGCCAAAAACGCATCAAAAAACGCGTCAAAAAACGCGCCAAAAAACAAGTCAAAAAACGCGTCAAAAAACGCGTCCAAAAAACGAGTCAACAAACGCGTCAAGAAACGCGCCAAAAACGCGTCAAAAAACGCGTCCAAAAAACGCTTCAAAAAACGCGTCCAAAAACGCGTCCAAGAAACACGTCAAAAAACGCGTCAAAAAGGCGTCAAAAAAAGCGGCAAAAAACGCGTCAAAAAACGCGTCAAAAAACGCGCCAAAAAACGCGTCAAAAAACGCGCCAAAAAACGCGCCAAAAAACGCGCCAAAAAACGAGTCAAAAAACGCGCCAAAAAACAAGTCAAAAAACGCGTCAAAAAACGCTTCAAAAAAACGCTTCAAAAAACGCGTCGAAAAACGCGTCAAAAAACGAACCAAAAAACGCATCAAAAAACGCGTCAAAAAAAGCGTCAAAAAACGCGTCCAAAAAACGCGTCAAAAAACGCGCCAAAAAACGCATAAAAAAAACGCGTCAAAAAACGCGCCAAAAAACAAGTTAAAAAACGCGTCAAAAAACCCTTCAAAAAACGCGTCAAAAAAACGCTTCAAAAAACGCGTCGAAAAACGCGCCAAAAAACATTTATTAACAAAGGACTTCTCGGATTGTCCGTCTTAATCGAACTGTCGTATGTCACGCAACTTACTGTCTCATGCTCTTGTACTCTCGAAAATGTATATAAAACATAAGTAAAAGTACATATAAAATGTGCATATAGAAGACTATAAACTGAATGCCAATCTACTCCTTTGTTCAACGCCCGAATGCGAGAAAAAAACGCTTATCTTTCCCTTTATTGGATTTTACGACTGAAACATTCAGGGTTGGGGTCAAAATTCTGCAAAAAATAACAAAAAGTTTCGGAAAATGTTAAATAGCGCTGCTTTTTTAAAGCAGAGATAGAGAGAATATTTTCTTTTTTTTGTTTATTTTTAACTCCTCTTTTCTTAATTTTTATTTGTAGCCTTTTATTTCCTCCTGGGAGGAAAATAAAAGTTGTCGTGGGTATTTTTTAAAAAATACCACTTTATTTCATTTTTAAAATAGAAAGAAACCAAATGCAATTATAATAAATTGTCACGTAAGTTGCTTCGTAGTTCGCGTAGTGCAAAAAAATCAATACTCTCGTGCAGCTTTCTACTAGTATTTCGGTTCAGTAGTTCCGGAAATTACCTCTTACAAAGTAGAAGTGCACCTCATCTTATTGAACTTCTAGCGGGCTATTTTCTGTCGTGACCCTTGCTCCATAAATTTAGACATCACCTCCAATTCGAACGGCTACAATGCATTTGCAAAACTTCTCCCTATAAATATTTTATTTGTATGGCAGATAACATTGTCGACTTGATATGCGGTGGCGCGCTCCTTTGCCCTGGGAGTTCTCCATGAGACATTATTACCCACCACTGCCTTTGTTTGGACGCCAAAGTGGAGCAACACCCTTGATCGTAACCTATGTTCACTGGCATAACAGTAAACACCACAGCCAAACAGCAGCAACTGTAAACACAGGGCCTTATCTCAAACGACATGCTATAAACATTTAATGCCCACCAAAACGGCCGCTGATCGTGCAAACCTCTCATAAACGCCGTCATGATCATCATGGTGCTCGTCGTTATCATCATCATCATCTGAGCAGCAGCATCAGCCACGCGCATAAATGTCATAATTTTGCGATCGCGATATCGTGAGATTTCAATAAATGTCGGACATGCCAATAAAGATGCCAGACCAACAACGATGACTTCCGTAGCCGGCACTGCGCACACCAACCCATATAACAAAGGTTGAGCTGACACCGCACAGCCGCACAAAACTGGTGCTAATGAGTTGCCCACCGGCTGATGTGAATGTCGACTGTGGGGCTTTTTAAGTGCACCTCTAACATTGTTCTTTATCTTTGCGGCCATTATGGAGCGATGGATGGGCCGAGATCAATCTGAGCGAAGGATGATCGTGGATATAAGTTTTCGCTTTAAATACGATCGTGAACGTGGAACTTTGGCGAAACCTGATAGAAGCATCAATTGATGCGGATTTTTGCCCTCCGACAGATTATATCAAGGTATAACAAAATAAATGTTCATAAGGCAGACCGTTTATGACGGGAAAGCGAAAGAATGTATATCGAGGCGCCTGGTGACTGACGTTAGATTTTATTAGTCTCCAAACAGAGAAGTGGATCGTGAAGGAAGTCGAGGCGTCGTGGACTTAAAATTGATTAGCATCGACGGTGTACGAGTATGTGGGTTTCGGCTTATGACCTGGTATGGGTAAGTTCTGAATTTATCGCCACTTGGCCTAAGGGATTAAAAGTGTTATTGGAAATTTTTCAATTTTCGAAAGATTAGTTTGAGATGGCAGTGCTGCTCAGTGTGGGAGCTAAGCATGTTTGGCTGGCACTTAGCAGTCCCATAAAATTAATAATGCATCCAGAAAACAGGGGCTTGTGCAGAACCTAAGAATATTTGTAAAAAACACACCAATTGCGGACTTATGGTATTGGGCCTTGCTTATAATCATTTGTGAAGCCTACCTTCAATAGTTTTTAGGTCACAATATTTTGTATGGAAAATATCGCTAACATAAACTACTTACATTTAAAGTCGATTCTAAAGATCGTTCATAATATTGGCAGGCTGATGGGCCCGACTTCCATGGAGGTGTTTCGGTGGAACTAAGAAGCTTTAAAGAAACGAAAGGTTCATGTAAGTAATACAAATAAATTAAAAAAGCATTATTTTTAATACAAACTCAAGAGGTTCGGAAAATTCAATACATAAGTACGATTACATAGGAGTGGGCTTTTCAATTTGTTTGCGTCCATTCTTCCCGTAGAAGTTTAGACATATGAACTTGCTTTTGAGTTTTATAGGCTTAGTCTGCTCATCACTGCAATATCCCTTTTGGTTTCTTAAACATCAATTTAACATGCGGGTTTATCGCCAACAGTTTTCTTAAGCCGAGTTTTTGGGGCTTAAGCCGTGTATCGTATTTTTTCTAGAACTAAATTGGACATCAGTGGTTTTCTTATGCAAAATATAAAAAATTCATATCCGACTGATTTATTTCATTAGAAAAATTTAAGCTTCCAACTGCCAGCCTTAAATTGCCTGGAGTAGTTAACAGCTGGATCTTACTAAATGGACTTATACAAGCTTCCATTGTTGGATACATTTATCTTAATCCGTGTTTTCCGTCATAGAGGCCGACTCTCCAATGCTTAATAAAACCATAGCTGCATAAACAAATTAAGCATCCACTATTCCAGCCCTTTCTACTATGTGTGACCACCGATACGATATTTTATTGGCCTTTTCAATCTTCAAGCGCATGAGTAACATTGCACCAGTCCAAATAGTCTTTGATCCCATCGCAGATTGACAGCGCAATAGAGAAAGAAGCGACCGAACTGGCTGATGGTATGCTGGTTGAAGCCATGGTCCGCCCTGGACTGTAAGCTCCTTCTGCAAAAAGATAATATTGTAAGTAATCATCGTAGGCCTTTAGTACCTTTGTAAAAATTAAAGTGATTGCTTTAAAGCCTCGTCTTGTACAGGGAATTCCTGTCTTTTCCAGAGCCTTTGAAGAGTGTCAGCTTTTTTGAACTGTTGTTTTAAGACAGACGTTCATTTGTTAGACAGTTTTTCACTTCGCTGTTAACCAGGTATCAGAGAATTACAAGATTGAGAGATTCGCGTGAATCTTTGTTAGGCTATCAACAGCGAAATGTATTGAAACTCCAATTGTGATCGAGCGGAATTATTGGTGATATTGTGACGAAACTGCCAAATTAAACTAAAAGCACTTGTGACGGAGTCATTGAAATAAGATAACGTCATGTACATGTACATGTTTTAGGATTAGGATTGGGAACTTCTTACGGCTAAGGAGCTAACTTAAACGTGAACCACAACTTCCAAGTTCCATTGAGAATGAACCCGGAAATGCGGGTATATCACAACAGCTTTTGTATATATTTTCAAAGCTGTAGAACAGTGATTCCAGATTGAGGGGAAAACGATTGATTTTTGTGTATCTGAATATTCACTTGCTTTGATACTATGTTTAATAGAAAAGGTAAATTATTGTATAATATGTATTTATATTTCCATGTAATACGCTTATTTTAAGCTTGTTGTAAAAAAAAGTGTAAATTTCAAATGATGGATTTTTTTTCGAGTTTATGGCAAAAATAATGGTTTAACGAATTAAAAAAAGGGGGAAACAGTCTTCAGAGTCTAGAAATACTGCTGTAGAGTCGTCTAACCTATTGGGCATAAGTGGTTATCAGCTGTTAATAGCGTGGGCCTCGTAAATAAAGACAAAAGCCGAATTGTTATAGCTACGCCAATTCCATGAATTAAGATTTTGGAATTCTAAAACTGCCACACTGCTCTCCCAATCCAATTATAGGTATATGTCAAACAATTGTAAAGGGTGTCCCACAAGTCACGCAAAATTTTAATTTTGCGCCATTTAATAGTACAGTGATGCCAACGGAAAAAAAGATAACAATCTGACAGCTGACAGTTCGGAGTTAGTATAAATGGAGCGCTAAACGCAAGAACAACGCATTTCCAATGTTGTCAAATATTTTAAAAATAATGAAGGTTTTTCAGATACAGTCCGCAATTTTCGTACAAAATATGGCCGTCATAGTGATTTAAAACCATCAATTGTGAAGAGAATAATTGAAAAATTCGGCGAGACTGGATCAATTAGCGATCTTAAACACTCTGGATGTCCTGTCACAAGTCGTTCAACAGAAAACATCGCAGCAGTTCGAGAGTATTGCTGACAGTCGAGGAACATCAATTCATGTCAGGAATTGGGCATTTGGAGAAGTTCTCTACAGCGAATTCTCACTAAAGACTTGAAACTTCACGCTTACAAAGTTCAATTGACTCAAGAACTGAAGACTTCTGACCATACAGCGAGGAGAAAGTTCGTTAAATGGATTTTAGAACAATAACAAGCGGATGGTGATTTTTCGAACAAAATCATCTTCAGTGAAGAAGCTCATTGTCATCTTGATTAATCATCAAAATTGTCACGTTTCAAATTTTTTCTTTGTGTTTTTTTTTTATCAAAGGTCAAACAAGGCCACGACCACCAACTCCTTAAAAGAGGAAATTAAGAAGTGTATTAATAAAATTCAGCCATATTTATGCAAAACGGTCATAGAAAATTTCAATAAAAGGGCACTTACATAACCCCAATCTGTATACTCTATGAATCAATAAAAAATGTAAGCTTTCTAATTAAAAATCTGTATTTTCTACCAAAATTACATTTTGCGTGAATTATGGGACATCCTTTATAAACACTTCGCACACCCAACCTCGGCTAAATATAGTCCTCCACATCACACATCCACACGTCTCCACCGTCGAACCTGTTCAGTGTACACGTTTTCCCTCCGACTGATATAACGTCAAATTAACCGCAATCGACACACAAATTAAAACCCGCTGACCACTTAGAGAAACAAAACACAAATCCAACATCGAATTGCCCCAATAATCTCGACAGAAACACATGATAAGCAGCCATCATCGTCACAAGTCCCATCTTCACTTCGGCAGCAGCAGAATCCTACAGCGCTATTCCTCAGCTAGAAAACAAGTAGCACCAGATATAGAGCCAGAGATCGCCCCACCGCCACTTGTCGCATCCAGAGTCTGGGCAGCAAAATGTCGTCCGTTCGCACGCTAGCTCCTATTTCACACATAATCACGGATCATTACATAAATTTCTCCTTTTCCCCCTGCTGTGGAGGGAATTTATCAGTTAATGACCAAGAGGCAGCAGCAAGCAAAAAACGACCCGCACCTTCTTACACCTTGCATTGGAGCATCAAGCCATCAGCGAGACACCGCACACAGCCTATTAGTCGGTGAAGCGCGAAGCGATACCTAGCGCACTTCCTCGTACCAACTCGGTTGCACTAAATAATTTTCCGATCAATATTTCATTGCGCGCTATTCCACCGCATGGACGGACGAGTGCGAGTATGAGTACGAGTGCAACTCGTATCCGATGATCTCAAGACGATGAGGAAGAAAAACATAACAAAACGTGGCTCTAACGCGTTAGCGGTAGTCACCTTAGAGACACCTCCAACCGGAGCACCCGTACACCGAGCGGCCGACTGCTAACAATGCCCAGACCAGGCATATACGGTACAGCGGGAGGGCAAATCGATCGGGACAACATGCATTTCCAGGTGATCTTTATCAATTTTACGCGATCATCGCGTTCGTAAGACCGAACGGTGCTGGTGGTGCTGGTGTCCCGCGTGCACATTACCACCAACACCAAACGGTATGGTATAACCGCAGTCTGTGGTGTCGGTGTCTCGGCCACTTCGCGCGCGCGATCATCTCCCTCGTCGCGGTCGTCTGTAAAACAATCCATTGGAGCGATCTTTAATGCATGTTCACAAGCGATCAATATCCCCACCGCCGCGTTGGCCCCGCCGGGTTCAGGGGAGAGGCGACGCAACTTTTCGGCCCGAATAGTTCAAAATCGCCAGAGATCACGCGACGACGACACCACGACAACGACTAGGCCAACGATCGCGTTTCCCAAGCAGGACACCATGCGATCAATAGAAACTACGGGACTACCACCAGTAGATGCGTTATTAAATCACCGAGCGACATTGTCACATTAGAACGCAGATGCACACTCACTGCAGTTGAGCTATTAATTTATGGCCAGCGTGATTGTAAATTACTCATTTAGTTCTTCGGATTCAGCAATTAAAGTTTAATATGATCAGGCGGTAATTATAAGTCCGCCCGTTTGCACAGCAGGACAAGGAGCTGCCGACCGGCAAGTACAGGTTTATCGATGCTCGATGCAGCCTGCCAGCTGGTGGCACGTAACCACAGTAGGCCCGCAGATGGTGTCGCCGATTAAACGGGCGGCGACCGATGCGATGCTACTACCATGCGGAATTCCTATCGATGAAAATCACGAACGTTGTCGGTCAGAGAGAGATATATGCCAATTCGGGATTTTAGTGGCCACAACGATGATGATGATGACGATGACGACGACGCGACGCAGGAATGCCACCCCGATTAATTCGAAAAATGAGAAACGAATGTAATGTCGCCCTCAATTCCACAGCATGTCGTCTGACGATGATGAGTCTTTCATTGACATGCATCCATCCGTGCGACCATTCATTCGCCATGTCAATACACAGTCAGTCTTTAGCCACCTATACCGGCACCGGCATATGGAGCGCAGAAATAAAGTAAAAAATTATAATTACCGCGTGTCCGATCTGTGTAAATAATCCAAGCCAACAGTCGTCGTGCGGAATTGAGGGAATCCTTGCATCCTCTCATCATGCCATCGGTGCGGTCTCATTCAAAATGTTATTATCATGGTCGGGACGACGACGCGACGGGCACAGGAATTCGTTGAAATTTTGTCGGCGCGTATTTTCTGTTCGAATGGTTTCGTAAACGAGACAGTTTTTTAATGGGCCCACACGCAGGCATCCAGGAGCAGAACCCTGATGGGCGACTTGTCATAACGAAATCAAACTCGTAGGTACTCTCGCACAACTTTTCGATTTCCAAGAATAACTGCCGTCAGATGTTGGTTACATTTAGTGTACCTACATAATTGAGGCGTTATGCGTGGGTGCCGTTAAGACTTTGTTAATTCAAAATGAAGCAGTCAACGTAAGTGACAAGGGATGAGAAGGTTTTTTTACGGTGGGTTTTAGCATTTACTGCGACTCAGGCTGGTGGTTGGCCCCGTCCCCCGTGATATCATATCTTCAGTAAGAAAGTCAGAACATAAGCCACGCTTTCAAGACTTTCAAGATTGTGAAGGGAAAAACGAATGCCCTTCACAATTTACAGTCATTAGCACGCAATGCTGACAAACACGTTCACAATGCGAAGCTTGTAATAGGGTTTGGTAAATTTAAGACTTGGAGAAGTTCGTCTTATTAGATATACATGCGAACTTGCTAATGAAGTCGGTTGATCTTGTTACAAGCTTAAGTAAATATGTCCAGATTTTTCTCATCTAATCTGACGAACGGGCCGAAACTAATCTTAGCTTTCTAGGGTTTCCTCAACGTTTCGCCTACAGTCTAAAGCTGTCTTATAAGTACTGGATCATTATTTCGTGATTTCAAATTGGTAGTGCTGGCATTTGACTCCTGTCAAACTCAGCTGGCGTTTGAAGTGTCATAATATTAGTTGAATATCTGCCATTTACGATAAAGGAACGCTTAACAATCGAACAACGTGTTAAAATTATAAATTAATTAATTACTACAAGACGCTTTATTGCGTGAGAAGTTTCCTGGTCGCGTTATTTCACGTTTTGGCGACGTCAATTGGCCACCAAGATCATGCGATTTGAAACCGCAAAGTTTTTTTCTGTGGGCCGAACTCTAGACGCATCGAAAACCAATATTACTCAAGTTATGGCCGAGATACCGCCCGAAATATGCGAAAAAGTGGTTAAAAATGACCTCAAAAGAATCGAATGCTGCGAATCTTCCGGAGGCGGCCATATTACTTTATAATGAAATAAAATGTTCATCAAAAATATATCGCTGTGTGTGTTTTATTTAGATTTACTTTCGAAACCGAAAAATTAATGACCCTTTACAAACTCAACGTACAAGGTGGCGCAAAAGTAATCCTCCTATCAGAAAATGCTATAAATTTTGCGATTGGCCCCTAATGTCAGTTCTGTTTTGACATTTGTGTAGTAAACACATGCGAAATACACGTTAATAAACAATGTTACGCTACACTGCTCCAGAATGCGGAATATTGGTGACTATTTATTTGAGCAATAATCGGTCGGTGACTTTGGCACAACGTGAATTTCGTCGCAGATTTCCTAGCCGTCGAACGCCTACTGGTGAAACACTGCGACGTTTAGCCGCTCGCCTCGAAGAGACTGGCACAACACGAGACGTTGCCAAGAGTGGCTGGCCCCGGAGCGCCCGTTGTGCCGTGAATATCGCCTCTGTTGACGCGGCCATTTTTTTTTTTCGAGAACGCCGCTGGTCAAACGACAACAGTGAACGGTGCGCGCTATACGGCCATGTTTACCGATTTTTTTCTACCGCAATTGGACGATTTAGGACTGGAGGACATATGGTTCCAACAGGACGGAGCTACAGCACACACTGCGCGAGCCACAACCGATATTCTGAAATCGGTGTTCCCGGGTCGTTTTTGGCGATTTGCACTAGCCCGCAAGATCGGCTGATTTGACCGCTCCAGACTTCTTTTTGTTGGGCTTTTTGAAGTCGCGGTTTTATGTCAACAAGCCTCAGACTCTTGCAGCTCTTAAAGACAATATCCGTCAAGAATGTGAGGACCTATCGCCGGAAGTTTTGGCCAAAGTGCCATAAAAAGGGCTCAAATGACAATCAACTGTGGCGGCGGCCATTTACATGACATCATATTCTCGACATGATGTAAAAAAAATTAAAAGACCAAATAAAAATAACCCACAAGAAGAATCAAAGATTTTAATATTTTTTTTTAAATTACAGCCAAAAAACATCGGAAGGTTATTTTTGCGCCACCTTGTAGATAAAGGTCTTACATGTCAAATTTTTCTGGGGATGACAATGGCTATTATTCACACAGTCAGAAGTACGGCAAAGCACAAGAAATACTCGAGGTGAAATATGGCACAGTAAGAATAGACTGAACTTAGTTCCATGGTGTAGTTGCTTAATTTCGACAGCTTGCTGAGATTGCCGATGGACTATTAATTCGTGTTCAAGGGTTTTCTTCCTTTTTCCAATGGTTCTGCTCACAAGCTCATGAGCTCTATACCTCTGTCGAATGGCAATTTAGGGACAAAAGACCGTCAGGCAAACCTACCACTGTTAGATCGACCTAAAATAGTCCTGCAAGTGGCGAGCTTTGATTTGGACTTTCATAATGGTGCTAAAGAGGTGCGAGCACGGATATCATTTTATATCTAAGAGTTGCTAGTTCAACAAGCCGCTTGAATCGATTTACAAACCGTATCCCGCCAGCATTAAGAGCCTGGGACAACATTACCAATAGAAATGTCACTGATGAACTGGACTCAACAAAAGACAGCCCTGTCGATAATAAGACAAGCGGCACACATAACTAAAGACAAAGTCTGAAGATGTGAAAAAGCCTTTAAGCAGGTGATCCTGCGCCGAAGAACAAGTTTGCATCCATGAACAATTTATACAAAAGCGCTGCCCATGCCCAAAAGTACAGGGAAGGTATGAGGGCAACAAAGTCTATACACAAACAAATGGGAAGTAACAGGTAACACTTATACTAGGGTTACAATCAATGCTTTTGACAGTCAGACTGCGTAATATCGACGAAAACCATACCATCCTAATGATAGGTAGAAAGCAGCATTCAATGATGATGTTGGTAAACCTGATCAAGGCGATATATGGATACCAACATCCAAGCCTAAGATCAAGAAGGCCCCAGAGCTTGCGGTGTTTAAAGCTGCATATAGCAGTTTTTCTTAAAAGATTTGGTAGGTCATCATTGTAATCATCAAACGCCTGGTGAATCGAATCAAAGCAGCGTTTACCCGATCCACGTAAAATAGCTCCCAGTTTGACAAGCTGATGAGATGACTTGTCGGCACGAAAAAAAAAAACCTTATTTTAGCTACCAAAGAATGATATTTCTCTTTGAATGGTGTTAAGATGATAAGATGACGAAGCAATTCGATGACTGAAAAGTAAAATTTTGAAAGCGTATGGCATACCCTCTAGCAACTCAAGTCTTGCTTCAAGCCTCAGTGGGGTGTCATCCGAAAACGAGTAGAACTGTGAGCACCATATAAAATTTAAAAAAATATCCAATAAGCCAGTACAAACCACGGCTTCTTAAAGTTCTGTTTCCGTCAAAATAGCTATCAATGGGCGTACTATTCTTCGGGTTGATGTGTCTGTCAAATTGTAGTTCCAATCCATAATCCAATAGCACAAAATAAGAACATTCATCTGGATTTCATATACTACGGCCTCCACTGGCAAAGTTTTTGAAAGCTTGATCTCTGGACTCCGATGTTGATCATTAAGTCACTTTAGGCTTTGAACAACGATGATTTGGTCTACTTTCCATGCATGCTCCTAGTTATGAGATGCGACAGGCTGCGACAAATTTTGGTCTCGACTTTAAATTTACGGAAGCTCAAAATTGCGATGTTTGTGTGGAAAATATAGCCCGCCCAGTGGCTTTATGATTTACTATTAATCATTTTAAACCTCCACACTTAATATTTTGTAGGTCACATTATACAATTGTGTATGGAAAATTTCGCCATTGTGAGTTCGAAAAATTTAACCTGGGCAATAAAATTATTATTAGTATCGCGGACTGTGAACAACTAAAGTTTAGAGTCGAAACTAAAAATGAAATGTAAATTGGTAAGGCTCACTGTGTCTGCCATAGCTGCGGTTCCAATCGGAAATGGACAATTGTCTTATAAATGTACAGGTTCCAGCGCTGTATTTGTAATTTAATAATAGCTACTTTTAACAGAGAGGTTGAGACAGCCAAGTCGACTACAGTTCCAATTTTCAAACTTTGACAGGTCTGGGAAGACCTGTAGTAAGTTGATTGGTTTTCTCATATTTTGTTAACACTTAGCACATCTGTATACATAAATGGCATCTCTTCGGCAATCTAAAAGGGTTACGAATGCAGGCTTAAAGGTCACTAAGGTACCTCTGAATAGATAAACCTTCAAAATGTTTAGTCCCGTTCCATAGGTGCCTCTGAATAGATAAACCTTCAAAATGTCTAGTCCCGTTCCATAGTTCTGAGGCCTATCAAGACGTTCTTCGTTTTAACAGAAAAACTCTCCATAGGAAATTCGATCCGGTTGGCGTCGATGGACTTTTGAAGAGGAGGCTCAACCTCGAGCTATACAGCGACAGCGACTTAGTCCATTTTCAAATTGCTTAGATATATAGAATGTATATAAGCAACGGCATACCTACCGATCTTTAAATTCATCAAGTCTTATACGCAAGGAGGCTTCGACCTCGTCTTTAGGAGTGGCTCGTTTTTGGTTCAATATGAGTGTTGGAAAATATAGGTAATAAAGTCGTATAAGACTTGCCAACGCTTTATATGATAAAAGTTCAATGATTCCGTCGATGATTCCTCTCAATTCCAAGCAGGTATTGGTTAAAAAAAAACTTGTTTTCAAATATCCAACTTCCGCTTGGGGGCAATCATCACTCCCGTTACCTCAGCACCACAAACCACAAAGACCGCCTCAAAGCCAAACCGTCAATCAATCGGTCGCACGATAAGCGAACGCACCAATTCCACAACAATGCAGCATACCAGCGCGAAGACAACTTCAATCCATAAATTTCCCACATTTCATCTCCGATTATCCCTAACTGCGCATCACAACAAAAACAACAAACAAAAACTGAACGCAGAAAAAATAGAACGCCAAAAATAAATTCCACATTTGAGTGCACACAATTCCAGGAGAATGCTCATTCCAAATATCAGGAAGCCACCCAATCCAACATCTCATCTCAGTCTGTCCATCATCCTGCTGTCCCTCATGCGGAGCCGCACAAAAAGCAAAATAATTCACATAAAATAAAATTATAACCGTTGACAGCAAAAAACAACACGGCAGCAAACAAAAACAATCAGGAAATGCGACGCACACTCGAAGGAGCTGCCACAGTCCACAGATACTCGTAGGTACCTAACAGACGACACAAAAAAAATAATCCGCAATTGGTCTGCTTTGAGGCTTTTTTGCTGTAGGCCTTGGCGGTGGCGGCAAAAGCTTTTTCATTTCATGACATTTCTTAATCATTATTTAATCCACTTTTTTGTAACTGCGCATCCAAGCAAAGCGAATTGGACGCGCGAGCACAAAGCGTATCCCCAATACACACCCGATTCCCCATCAAGATGCAGCCGCGAGATATCCCGCTGCGGAGGGACACATCGAGACCAGAAATCCACTTTTTCATCGTGGAATTCCAGCAACCGGAACACCTAGCATCGGTGTGTGGAGGAGGGATTTTCTCCCGTGCAGTTCCACTTTGGTGACGGCATAGTGCAACGTGAAACGGAATCGGAAAAGAAAAACAACAGGACCAAGGTGGAAAATCAATGCGGTACCTTTTGTGTATACCATGTACGCCTCGGCTTCTCCCTCGTTGTCGCAGATATCCTATCGCCGGTTGTTGTGTTCCAGCCACGGATTTGGATAAGCCCACAACCCAAAAAGGCGCTCGTCTTTGCCCCACGGCGGCGGCGCGGTGGTGAACTACAGGTGCAAGCGAGCTCGAGCACTCAAAACACGTGACAATATTGAACAACACGGGCGGGAAATTGGCAAAACCACATCGCCGATTGACACCCTAATCAGATCGCAGGCAGGAATGGGAGGTGTTTGTTACCGTGTCGGGGACGGCTTCTTATTCGCCTTCAACTGCGGGCGACTGTGTCTGGAATTCGAAATGAGGCATAGCCGGTCCGGGTCCGGGTCCGGGTCCCCAAATCTACAGTTCAGTTGAGTTGTTTGTTGGGTGATAGGTGATTTATTCTGGAGTCGGAGTGCACCGCCGGAGATAGGAAGACGGAAGGAATTTTATTCTCAGCAAAGAGACATATTTCGGTTGCATTTGACCGAAAACAAATGTCTTGGCATCAATTTGCGAAACCGTTTAGCCCGGCACACAAAAGATCAGAGTGGAAAGGGAATAGCTCACGGTGTAGCTCAGATGCACAGTGAGGCCTATTGAACATTTTTAATTTCAGGGGCTTGAAAGAACAACAAAAAGTAAAGCGTCAATGTTTTTTCACAACAAACAAAATTAAAATGAAATTCTATGAGTGAAAGGTTGGTTTTAATAATGACAAACCCTATATTGAAAATATTGGGACGACTTCAATTCTGTTAACCAATGCAGGTTTAGAGAGTCGTCAAATCGGATCGTCAGCTATATGCAGCTCTTGACTGATTTTATAAGCTTTTTGCAGATTTGGCATACTAACATTCACAATCCTGGCATGAGCTGGACTGCTTTGACGATCTTTTTAAAAACCGTCAACTTCAAGTTATATAGGAATTTTTTTTATATACCCATGCCCAGCTGCTGACACTGCGACCTGTGAGATCTATTTTATCAATGGGGAATAGTTAATCTAAGAGACGTGCGACCTCCCTAACGAAGGTCAATAAGTCTTTAGTAGCAGCGTGCGCTATATCTGCTGGAGTACGAGTCTCTCTATTAAAGACACGTTTTCTTAACCAATGAAAAGCCGGACATTCACATGAAATGTGCTCAGAGGACTTGACATCCTCCAGACAGAATCGGCATTCTGTTTCCGGACAAAGGTTCATTTTGTTGAGGTGATATCTAAGGCCACAATGACCTGTGAGGAAGCCCGTTAGCTTTCTTATGTTATCCTTACTGAGCTTAAGGAATCCCTTATAGGAGTAAGGCTTAATTAATCGCTTGGATTGAAGACGAAGTTGTTTCTCCCAATCATTAATTTGCCTTAGCGCAGAAGTCAAATTGACTGTGCAGTAGGGTTCTGGTCCACAGAGAAGGAATTCTGAACCAGCCCTAGCTAATTTCTCTGCATGTTCGTTGCCTGCAATACCCTGATGGCCCGGTACCCACCCAAGCCTTACCTTGTTGTGTTTGGAGAGGGTTTGCAGAGCATCGTGACAGCACTTAACTGTTTTGGAGTCCATTGTATTGGATGCCAATGCTTGTAGGGCTGCCTGACTGTCTGAATGATTGCGCCTTTCATACCTTTTTTGGATATTAGATCAGCGCAAGTTTCGATCGCATGGATTTCCGCTTGAAAAACCGTGGGACACGTCCCCATGGGTATCGAGACTTTGGTGTTGGGTCCAAAGACACCAGCTCCAACTCTGGAAATATATGAATAAAACAATCAAAATTTGTCACTCCAAGTATTTTTATGAAAAGACTGCAACTTTAGTTGAACTCAGCAGTTTTTGTCAAAATCTAGCAATTACTTGCAAAGTTTTTCGGGACACTGTTGAAGCCTTTAATAGTTTCCCTTCCAGTGAAACAATAAAGATAAAGACTGCGCAGGCTGTCGGTGGCGGTAGCAGCATAAACCTCACTGAACTCCAGAACCCGAACATGTAACTAAAGAGAGTGATTGCATCGATAGTGGCGGCACTGATATGGAAGATGATGAAGGCTGTAAAGAACTCATCTGTGAAGACGACTATAGCTGTACAAGTAGCAGCACTCCCTCTTGGCATTACTGGCGACGACGGATATCAATTGATGCTTTTGGCGACTCCTTGGGCTTTGGCAGTAATTATTTTCGACGACTTCTTCGACAAGAGCCATTCTTTGAAGCCATACCAAAAATTCCTTTTATGGCAGAAAGCGGTCTAAAGTTAACAACACAAAAAAAAATTGTTTTCGCAACAGGTCCGGAAGGAACCTAGGCCCAGCTTCTCACAACCATTCATATGTGTGAGTTTTTCGTTTTAAATACCAAGTCTCAACGGCTAATTAAGAAGGTCTTTCTTGACAGTTATACTATCGGATGATTGTCAGACGTACGCAAGATGTGGCGCAGTGGAAAAAGCCTTAAGATGGATTTATTTTTCAATGACAGGCGTAGTTTTAGAAGACACAGAGACTAGATGTGGTTCCTGTAAATAAATGTAGGTTATTTAAAAAGCCGTCGGTAGTCCGGAGAGTGAAGGAGACATCTGGGTCTTTGCGGTGTGAATAAAATGAAAAGCAGGCAACACAAATGTTAGGTTAGCTCTGTCACTTAATTAAGGTGCAAAACCAACATATATCTGGAAGCATTTTGGGCATTAACTTCTCTTCGTCGTGTCGGTTATATTTTTTTCATATTTACATCCAATTTTGACAGCATTTCACAAAATGGCAAAGTTGTCCGTTTTTTTTTTCATTTGTTAAATATTTCAATCACTGCCAAAGTACCCCCCATATTTTCCATTTTTTCTACCTCACGCCGCAGTTTGACCCCACTGTACTCACCGATACACACCATTAATGCCCAACAATTAAAAGCCATTGATTTGGACAGCAGAAAAGTTAAATCCGGAGAAAACATCCTGTGACCGAAGGCACACAATGTGATCCAGAAGCTGGCACAGCATACAGACGTCCATACCATAAACCACCTTGAGGCCCATTAAACAACTCTCTCAGTTCCGTTTACTTGGTTCCGAAAGATAAATCCGCCTGTGACCCAGAAAGTGTCGCTCGCCATGAAAGGATAATGATAATGACACACAACCAAGGATACTCAGTACATATCCCAGCATCACCAGCGTCATTACCCACCCAACATGCAATTAGGGACATAATCGATTTTTGGCGTAAGGACGAAGGCTGTTTTTACCGCCCAACCTCCCTCCCTCAAACTCGTGTCGTCCTACTTATTCCAAGTTGTATATACATATGCACACACCTTTGAATGAACTCGAGATGGATGTGTGTTGACGACTCCTCGAAGGATGCAGAGCGCAAGAAACATACGAACAACTGTGTAGGTAATCACTTCACCTTGTTCGTTGTTCAAAGGTGCTTACGTCTTTGGGTCAATAACAAGGCGAGGGTGGTTCTGATGCCCGCATGGCATTTATTGACGTTTCGCCTTGAAAGTTACAACGGTGTAGCTTCGCCATATACGGTGTGCGGTAGCCCAACGCAGGTGCCCTCTGAACTTTTCGAATCTCGTTATCAGAGATGAGTGAATTGAATTGCGAAATTGAATTCCCAGAATTAAATAGCAGTTGCCTGCGAATGCAAAGAGGAAGCGAAGGAGGACAACAAGAACTGCACACCACCCCACATCGCTGCTGCTCCGCCGCAAAATGCAACTCGGGCATCGATTGAAAACGGGAGTAGAAATGCCAGAGAGAAACTGGGGCACTTTGCTTTCTTCCGTTGGGGAAAATTGTTCCTGGAGGCCGCCAGCATCTTCTTTGTTGCGAGCAGTCAACAAGAACGAAGAAGAAATCGAGGAAAAAAAATAAAAGCAAGGCAAGCCAAACGTACAATCAACATCGGCTCAATTAAAGATGAAATCAAAGTAAACTGGGACGCAGAATTCTATAATTAAAATATCTCCTCAGAGGGGTATACCTGTGTACTGTGCAGCTGTATCCGTGTATCTGCAGTTGGACGGATGCCGAAGATGGATGCAGAGACAATGGAGTGACCTTGTTAGATGATTGATTGTACTACAGGTTGCTGCCAATTTGTGTGATTTGCACGGGGCGCAAGCTGCAATCGTTGCCACAGTTTCAATGCGACTGCACTGCAACTGTTGGGTGTTTTGGTTTCGTTTTGTTCGGAAATTAGATCGTTGACGAGCAACACAGAAACAGATAATGGGATTGTTGGCGCACTTGTTATGTTAGCCGCAATACGACTTGTGCCGTTGCCATGATGGACTCACTGTTGCGCTAAATCCTCATAATGCTGCTGCACAGTTTTCAGCTGTACGCAGGCATGTATGCTATGATCACTTGAGTTCGCTTTCGATTCGTCAATAGATATGCCCTATCCAGTCGCCATCAATGTGATCAAAACCGAAAGTCTAATTTCTACATGACGAATGATGGTCGCCTACAGAGCATATCCCTTTATTGCAGGAAAAATTCTCAGTTGACTAATTTACTTTATAGCAAACGCGTAGCAAATGAGGCCAGACAAATCTTAAAACCTAGCATCACATACCTTGGCACCATTCCACTGTCCCTACCATTTGAAGACGTCAAAAATAAGCTGCTACTGAGGCCAGTTTGGGTAGGGTCCTAAACTTCGGCGTTTTTTTTTTTTTCCATATTTATAGGTTGAATATTTCATTCTGCGTAAGCTTTGAAAATTGTTTGTAATGAAAATGCGTTATAATTTTACCACTAAGCAATTTAAGTTTCACAGTGATTTTAGATACTTTTTCCCCTCCTTTTTTAAGCTTGTCCCTCGTTTTTTCCCCTCTGCATAATAAAAGCGCCAAAATTGGCGCTTTACCCCTCAACCTGGGATCACTGTACTTGTCATTATGGAGTTGTGCTTTTTCCAAGACTCTCCCGAAGACTTTACGTAAGATTTCAGTAGAACATGACGGCCACTTGAAACGGCTTCTTCTTAAAGTAATATAGTTCGTCAAAAAGGTCTAATAACTGCAGCATCTGTTTAGCTTGTCATAAGCGCTGTAGCTCCATTTTGCTAAAAAAAAAACATTTTATGGTTGACCCTTAGAAATTATCCAATATTGGGCGGTATTGAATGAAATCAAATTCTTTTTGAAATTTCTTTGAAAATGAAGTCGAACAATAGATCCACTCGGACGATCTTTCATGCTAAATGGAGAATTTTGAGAGTCTAATTGGCACGTTTATGGTCTTTCAAGTTGAAGTAATTCAGACGCGCCTTGTTGACGAGAAGGTTCATTCATTTAGATGATTTATCGATGCTTCTGATGGTCCAGTTCTCACATTGAAAATACGGCGGCATGCGTGTTGCGTTAGATTAATTTACCACAGATTTTCAGAACAAATTTCCAATGTGAATTTTTTTAAGCAAGTCACAAATCTGTAGAAAAAAAATGAGACGCAGCCTTGAAATATTTTAACTTCTTCACTTTTTTCCCTTGTAACCCCGAGAATGTTAAAAAAAAATCTGAGTTAGAATTCATGACCACGAAAAGCAATATTTGAAAAAGCTTTGAATTTCATTCGCCTTGTCCTCACTTCAAAGTGCCGATAACGAACTAGCAAAAAAGTTGCTGTGCCAATTACATAGCTGAAGAACAGAGTCGTAAGTTCTTAAATTTATTTGAGAAGCTATAAAATTTGCGCCATCGGCGAATGAAAGCCGAGGAAGAAAACATCTTGAAACCGCCCAAAAAGGTAGTTTCACATTCATTGAAAACGATACCCGTCAATCATCATCATATATATAAAATTGGTGTAGCTCTGTTCGACTAAGATTGAATTTGAAGGCAAAAATCTTAGAAAGTGCTCAATATATTCTGGTGCATTTTTCACAGGCCTATAGAGGATACCTAGGCCTACAATCTCTACTTTATTTCAACTCTACGTCTTTATAAATTTTGGAAAAAATTGGAAAAGAGTAATTTATTTTTTCGTTTCGTTTTGCTTTTTTCTTTGTTACGCTTTCCGTAAGAAAATACTGGGAGCATTTAAGAATAGTAAATACCAGCTTATAGAGGACATCTGCAGGTACAACTTAGGATATCCAATATCTCGATAAAAGGTTTTTAAATAAAAAGGCAAAATTTGAAACATTTCTTCGATTTTCATATGAGTGGGTAGATACCTATGCAATTCATTCTCAAATCAAACATACTAACTGTGCAATATTATATTGACATCTCTTTTAACCCTATTTTACTCCTGTGACGGAGAGGGAGACAGACAGAGGCAGTACCTACGCTGTGTGGTTTTCTAAGAAAAAAAACAAAAGAAATGGCAAATATGTAGGAAAGGTTTGTTTGCCTCTGTTTTGCTTACAAAATAAAGTGTCTAGAAAGAAATGTGAAATAGGTATAGGTCCCAGTGATATTAGATCGTGGTATTATTACATTAGGGGACTTATATTAGGGAAAATTCCTGGTGATGCTATTTATAAATGCTATTTGCAATCAAGATGAGGCAGTAAATTACCCGGTGGAGTTTTTAAATAGCATTACATCCCATGGCCTTCTTGCTCATAAAATTGAATTAAAAGTTGGAGTTCCCATTATGTTGCTTCGCAATTTGAATTCCCCAAGCTTCGTAATGGTACCAGAATGTAAGTGATTTCGTTACAGAAAAACGTTATAGATGCGTTATAGATATACCAAGAATACAAATAATTCCCAGCAATTATCCATTTCAGTTCAAACGAATTCAATTTCCTATTAATGTTTGTTCTGCCATGACAATCAATAAGTCACAGGGTCAAACTTTAACGGCCATATTACTCCCTTTAATCCGCTTTAAAGGTTACACCCGGGTTTAAGTGAGTTTAACCCAAAAACTAAACCCAAGTCCATAATATTCACCCGAACATAAACCCAGTTTTATAAACTTGACAGCGTTTAATCGGATTGGATTTAAACGCAATCCGGAGACCGGTTTAAGTACTTTAACCCGGGTTAAAACTCAATTTCATAATATTGACATTTCTTCGCTCGCAACAAATAAGAAAAGTAGAAAAGGGGAATAGAAAACAAAATGTCAAGAAACTAAAAAAGGACTTCATTCGTGAAATGGACGAAATTAATGTTGATGTCTTCGTCGTCAGAAGACGAATTTGTCGAAGAGCTGATGAAACAGCAGCTGATGGTAAATTAACGTTGTCCTTGTCGTTGAATATATCGATTGCACAAGCGGGCTTGCGTCGACGATTACGATGTGGTATATTTTCGAAAATATTTCGTGCTGAAAAAGAGTCATTCTGGAGGCTACGTTCGATGATTCGATAGAAATTTCGGCATAATTAATACACCTTAAAATATAACTGAGCCCAAAACAAATGAAATCAATTTCCAAGTGACAAACAAAAATAAAATGTCATTATTTGTGAAATTCGACATTACGTGGGTTTAAAACGGATTAAAAACAGTTTAAAGTGTTTTAAATCCGTATTTAAATCCATTTTTAATCCAGCGGGCTTAATGCGTATTTTTCAGTGAATAATATGGACATAGGTTTAAATTATCGGATTTATGATCCGGTGTGAAATTAACTTAAACCTGAGTTACACCCGCAGTGAATAATATGGCCGTAAGAAAACTGGTAGTTGAATTCACGGACAGTTATAGATAATTATGTAGCGTGCTCCAGGATAATTAATGCAGGAAATATCACTATCTCAGCCGATAGAAACAAAACTTCTAATATAGTATACAAAGAAGCGTTACATTAATAAAAAAGTGAGTTAAATACCTATTATAAAATTATTTTCTTTCATTTTCATTGTCCAAAGAATATTAAATTGTTGCTGATCCAACGACCGGGTGCAATGCCATGAAGGCAGAGTGGACTCAGTCTTTGGGATGTTTTTTAATACGGGCTCAAGTCCCTCACTATTGCAGACCGCTCTCTCGCGTTATATCTCTGCAATGTCTATCGATGATTTTTCTTTGAGCGATTATAAAAAAAAATTGTGTCCCCTACAAGACAGCAAATTTAAAAAAAAAAAATATTATACATAAATTATATTATATTATATTTATATTTTATTTTATATTTTCAGAGGATACAATATAAATGAATTTATACCGTTCGGATTTTAAGCCGGGGAACTATGCCCATATGGCTGTTACAAATATTCAATTTATTGTTGAAAAAAAAATTGTTTCCATCAATTGTTCTGAAACTACATTTTGCACGGGCGAAGCCGGGCGGGTACAGCTAGTCCGACACAAACTTTGTAAAATGGTTTTCGTTGACGAATTTCCCTTTTCCAAAGAAGCCCAGTATCTTTTTAGACATTACGATTACTATCCAAAACTCGGTTCCGTTAAACATGACTAAGAGGATAAACGTTCTACAGGCCAAGCATTTTTTCAGGATTTTTGAAACCATATGTCTTACCAAACCGAAGCAGCAGCGATTTACTGGGCTAATTATTAATTGGAGTTTCACAAGGATATAATTTTAGAATATAAGCAAATTATTAAAATGGTTCTCATATCTGTTTGTCAGACGCCACCGTGGAGAAAAAATTCACAATTGCCTTTTTGCAGTTTCTGCAAAGGCAGAAATACTAACGAGAGACGCACTAACCCTAAATAAACACTTCCACATAGAAATTGGAGACCGAAAATAAAAAGAGTACTTAAAACAAGTGATTTTGTTTTGTGTACAGTCAAAAGATGAAGTCGGTTTCTAAGTTTGTAGCATACTTCTGTTCATGATGTCAGGCCACGCAGTTTGTTTTGGAGCAAGTTTTTGTATCTTCCTGATACTTTCTACCGAATATAGCCAATTCGTAATATGGATTCCGTAAAAATAGAGCAAGGCGGCTCGGTTCTTTTTAATAACCATTGTTTTTCTTTTCAAGCCATCCTGTGAAATATTACTCTTAGATTGTATAAGGGTTAAGAAGCTTAAGTTTGAAACAAAAGTAGATCTTACAGAAAAAAGGTGAAGAAATATAGTATTTGGATAATTTTTAAGTGTAGTTACATTACATAAGCTTTCAGCCTTCACCCTCCAATGAATTATTTTTAACTAGGATAGTTGAGTCGTCGAAAGTATGAGCTATTGGGCAGAATAGTTTGAGAATTGAGCTCTCGAGTGGCGGCCCAAGTTGATCCGTCCAGACAAACAAAAGTTAGCTAAATGGAATCACGATTTGAAGTTCAGGCTCATCTAAACTGCCCTATGGAACTTCCTTTCAACAGACGGCCTATGGAAAAGTACAGACGATCACAACACGTTTGCTGCGTATCTACATGGCTAAAGCTATATGATCCACATCAAACATTATAGCTGCCCGAAGCCGATTCCTATCCAAAAATTCTTATTTATTTTTAATTTGCACTGTACATTCTCCAAGACTTATACAGTTGTTGTAGTTGGAATGACAAACAGACTCTCCCTTCAAATGCAGTGTCTGTTTTCTGATACACGGCAGTCCCAGTCCCAACTACACATACATACTTACTGGCCAGACTATTGTTCCAACGTGCTTTTTGTTTGTTAATACTGTTAATCTACAGCGCATTTAGCATCAAGCACATAACCTCACCATGGGTAATCCAAACTGCACCACAACAATCGGGCATGAACAGTCAATTTAATTGCTACATTTATGACAATTTAACCGCAAATTTCAACCAGAGAGCCCATACACACATGTAGATACCCAACCATGTCAGACCCACTCTCCTAGATTGCAGTCGAAAAATGCTCGCCGATTATTTTCGCGCCCCAAACATTATTCGGAAACTCATGGGCGGTCACCCCGAAAATAAACTCTGCCAGTGAGTGTGCCGTCACGTCACGACATGTGCAACATAATTTACCACAAACATGACGGATCGTCAGACGCGACCGAACCGGACAGTCGACCAAGGACCACCACTGACCGGACGCACTGCGAAAACCGCCGTAATTAATTAAATGCAATATTTATGGCTACCCATGCAAAATGTCATTTTTGTACCGTTGCCCATTCCGATAGTTCTTGTAATGTGCACATACGAAGTGGGTATATACGAACAGCCCACAGGAAGCAACTGCGACAAACTGGAACATTATGTGTCCTTCTGCTTCGGGGCTGTGTGCTGTGTATGCCTGCGACATGAGTTCCACGTACGACGATCATAAACCACGTGTACGATGTCACAAATGTCCACCGCATTTCTCCATAATGTGTAACGCAACTGTTGTGTAAGCCCAGGCTCCAGAGCCGGCCGGGGTAAACCTCGCACAGCAGTTGCTCCACAAGAAGATGAGTGTACATTGGATTGGACACAGTGTGCTGGCGCTGGGTGTGCGTCTCGACAAAAAATGGAAGACAATCTACCAGCAATCGGATTTTACGAGCACTTTCCTCAAACGGGCTGCCCCCTCCTCTGGCCGGGCACAGTGCACAAGCAAGAGGCGCTTTTTGCTCCGCCGCCATGTTGTTGCTGACGAAATGAATGGAAATCCGTTTCCTGGATTTATGTTGAGTGGACATCGGAGGTCACATCCTGTAATGCGTTTTCAAATGCGTCCACCCACCCGTTTGACTGTCCGAAAAAGGACTCCATTAGGGGATGTTTGGACTTTTGTATACCGACTCGGTTCGGATGCACGCTAAAGTGTTTACGGAAACTCTTCCCCAGAGAGGAGGCCTCCCGCCTGCCTTGAGTGGATATTTGTGTTGGACTCCCCAACACACTCCCTGGGGGGGGGGACCTACTACTGGTATATCGTAGGTTCGTAAAAATGAAAGCCCCTTCGATTTTATGAACGAATCCACTTCGAACCATCTCCCCACTCTCACTCACAGTTCTCATCCTATAAGGGAAACTTTATTACTTGCGACATTTTACGGCCGCCTTATAAAAGTAAATGTATTGCGAAGGATGAAAGGAATCGTTTTCTGTTTGCATCCCCGAAAAACGATTTTATGGTAGCACACGAAATAAAAAGGACTTCCATCTAATCCGCACCCCTCTGATGAAACTCCAATTATTGTTGCGATTAAGTTGGGAGCGGAGGAGCGAGCTCCTTGCCAATCTGGAATCCAACTGAATACACGAGGTGACTGACCTGGCTCCAAGGCGCAGTGTATACGTGCAAACGTCCATGCATCCCCAGCCGAATTGCAAATAAACTAAAGCGAAACAAAGCCACACTGAGTCGAAGCCACCCTGAGGCTGCCGCGGGTGTTTCTCCCCTGTACATGTGCATTGTCAACATCACGTGGTGGTTGCGGTGTTGCCGTGTGATGCAAATCCTTGCAAACTCCTTCGACTGGAAAAACTGTTAACGTTGATTTTGTGGGCACTTTTTTTTGTGCGACGACGACGGTTTGTCTTTGTTTTTGCCATTTGTCCTGTGTGCGGTGCATATAGCCCGCTTGTTGGATCCTGATTTCTTCGAGTGCGGCGGTGGGTATACTTCAAAATGATTCCGACAGCAATAACCGAGCACCCTTTCGGAAAGAAAGGCCTTCGGAATGGCTCTGATGAATAGGACTTTTGTTCCTTTTGGGTAACCATCACCACCACCATGCTGATGATGGTCCTTGCGACTTTTAACTTTTTTTTGTTTGTCCTTTTTTTTGGAAGAAGTTTTGTACCTTTTTGCGAGTGCTGGTTTTTTTTCTGCCGTTCTTTTGGAATTTTATTTTTTTGTTCAATGCCAAGAGGTTTTTTTTTTTTTTGATGGCAAAGGCTGAGGAGTTGGAGTCGTATTTTAAAGTTAGGCCATGGCAAAGTCATTGTTCCGGTAAATAAGGAGTTTTCTCATTCCCTTTGGTGTGCGCTACTGCGGGTGTAGCCATAGTGAATGGGGAACCAAGAAAAGTCGATGAGAAATTTCACTCTTCAGTGAAGTTGGTTCCGTTGGGCGGTAAGAAACTTGGTCCCAATGTTACAGGGCGTTGGTCAAGAAAGGTTTTCAGTTTCGCTGAGCATGCCAAAAATCTGGAGGTGACGCTTGATAATGCCGAGAGTTACAATTGAAATCGAAAGAGAAGCAAAAGAAATGTGAACACAATGGCGGAGGTTGTTATGGGATTAAGGAGTTAGCAAACGTTTACATTTAATTCAAAAGGGACTTGCAAATATACGAATTATTCATAGGGCGATTAATGGAGGCCCTGTGCACACAACTTTTATTGAATGTTTTGAATTTTTGCCAATGGGTGTCAGTCTAACTATGGCTTCTGCTTTAGCTTGTTGGATGGTTTTTAAAGGATGGGACTACCACTTTGAAAGATGGGTTGTTGACTGAGCTTTAACAGGAACTGTAGTTTTTACGGGCAAATGGACACCCGATTTCAGACCCAAAAATCAATCAGAAAATTTTGAGAACCTGAAGCCCGATTGTCAATGTCTCAAAAAGGCCATTGTTGGAGACTACGACGTCTCCAAAGTAAAGTACTGGAGGCAGCCGACCAGAGACACTGACTGCAAACGTACTGAACACTGCCTGAGTGACAACAATGCCTACTGAAATACTGAAATGTCAAATATGAGAAAAACCATGTATTGTCAAACGCAAAATAAAGTTATTCTGTTTTATAACGTCACCCAGAAAAGTTGCGTTTTTATCTCCGTTTTTAATAACGTAGTTTTTAACTGTCTTTAGTTTGGTACAGCTTGGCCTTTGTCTGAGTTTTTTTTTCTTTTTGTTCGCGAATCAGTTTTTGCCTTTGCCAGCGATTATATCTCTCCCTTTGTTACTGCAAAGAACATTTTGGTCCTTCGAGCCGGAGTGTATATAATATATATATGCAATACAATTATACAATTCTGGTCTTCTGATTTGTGAGTTTTATTTGGTATTTGGTTTGAAAGTCTCGAGCCCTAGCTTTAGAGGTTTATATCGTGTGCGAATTTTATTTTTTCGGAATAGGATTTTCTGTTTATTGGGAGATATTTGTCGAGTCTTAGCGTCAAATTTATAGGACGATTCTGTGTACTCTCTCGGCCTGTTGCTTGCTGTTGAAAAGCTAGTTTCGAATAATTATTTCGAAGCTTTAGCTGTAGTTTTGTTTTCTCTATCTCTTTGTGTCAGCTGTGATTTTTTGCAACGAGTTTAACTACAAAAGAAATCATTTCTATTCTTTAGCAAGCCAAGTTGAAAGATACCTATTGTGGGAGGTCTAAAGTCCGTTGAGGAGACCAACACATCGTGGATTCCAGATTACTTAAACAAACATTCCAAGGAACGGTGCGGACGAAAAGCGTTCCCTCTTTTTAGTAAGTTACAAATCTCTATTTAAAGCTTTTTTACACTTTAAAAAGCCGGACCTAAGAACGGCTTAAAATAAGCAACAAACTGCCGTAGATTTGTTGGGAAAAATCCATCCAAGAAATATATGAATGAATACCTTTTTTTGGGCCATTATTGACTCGTTTTGAACGTTCTGGCAAACGAATCACTTCTTTTGCAGATCACTTGCGTTGGTTAAAAGCCGATGGGTTGTGCTAATACGAGTCTAATCGTTTTGCGTCTTTTTTAACCACAAAATCGCAAAACATTAATTAATGTATTCCGAAGTCTTTAAGCCCTAGACCATGGCCACCGAAAGAGGTCACTTGCTTCAGTGTTTGCTTACAAGACACGGGCAAAAACGTAGATAAAGCATCGCGACGAATGTAAGAAAAGTCTATTGGGAATGTCCAAATGGATATCACCTCGAGCAAAGCGTTGGCAGGACTAGTGTTTGCCACAAGAAACTGAAGACATTTCGTGGGGTAGCCACCATTTGGAAGACAAGGTGAAGTTTGGATGTGCAACCACTTCACCTGCATTGATCGACCTCCGGCGCAGTTAGAATACCCAACATATACCATCGCCAGCGTTGCCAACCACTTTTGACGAAAACTTGAAAAAAAAAAAAGATGCCTTTTTCAATAAAATAATGCCTAAAATATTTTGTTAGGTAAAGTGGAACAATAAATCAAAAATTTAGCACTTTTATAAACAAATAAACAAAAACAATTTTTTTCAAATTTGTTTCCAATTTTAATATCCACTTAAGAAGTTGAAGCTGGGATTATTTTTAATGAATGCCAGATAAAGTGTTTGAAAAATGAGCAGATGAAGGTGGAAAAAAAATAAAAAGTCAGTATCTACGTTCAATAAAAAAAAAAATAAAAAATGCCTTTTTGAGAAAAAATGCCGTAAGCCTTAGCTAAGAAATAATGACTTAATGGCATGAAAAAGTTGGCATGGCTACTCGCACCGTCATCCTGTTTAATTGATTTCGTGATGTACGTGATTTCCTTTTTGGATAAGAACCGAAGGAGGTGATTTGATCGGTTATACGCACTTTCCCAAAACAATTCGTTAGACTATGTAACAACCATCTCGACGGGAATAAATTAAATTCCCCGCTTAACGAATTCATTGTAAGCACATTTTGGATAGTCCTCCAACATTGATATCGTCTGTATGTACCTATAATTAGAGAGTGGCGCATTTATCGCATTATATCGTGCGTTTGTCTTTATGACGCCATTACAGGCAATCGACAGAAACCGTTCAAAGTCATATATTTGCCATATCTGGCGTCCCCTAAGCCTTCGCTAATGCAAAATGCAATCAAAGTGCATAATATGCATCATTTCTGCCATATACAGGGATATAACGGCACATAGCACGGAGCACTATGCACAGCCCATTGGAAAGTCGTTAAGGACCTTGTGCAATTTAGACTGTCTGTCTCATAAAACGTCAAATAGTAAAACGTATGCAGTTTTACACGGCCCATCTCCCACCAGGACGACAGCGCAGCGTGCGTTATCCCTATGGCTGGAGGGTATATCGAATGCCCGTCATAATCGAAGGATAACGTTCCGTAGACGAGTTGGACCATCGACTGCTGATGGTCGTCGATGGTGCATGGTGGTGTTGCCTTGCTAAGGTCCATGCCTACGATGATGCAGTTGCCATTCGCTGTGAATGTCCTGCCATTTGATCATAGCGCTCAAAAAATAAAGCACAGCATAAAGCCCTCGGATATCGACGGCAATTAACGTGGCATTCTAGGTGTAATAAATTCATTGTAGCCGGGCTATCTCTCTTTCTCTCTCTCCTTCGGTCGTTGCCGTGCTTATCGTTTAATGGAGTCTAATAACAATCGAGTGGTGGCGACAGGACCCCATCCTCAACGGCAAAGTATTGAAATGGAAATTATTATATTTGATTGTGTGATTTACTGGGAATTTTTGTGTGAATAATGTGAGGTTAATTTTGAATTTATTTAGTTTGTCGGTGAGTGCTACACATGTGGGATACAGTTATGGATGCCAGCATACACACGGTGTAATGCCATGGAATACGTTCGATTGTTGTGGTCTAATGGCTTCCTTTGTTGCCGACGGAGTATATTTTGCGTTGTTGGGGGTTAAAAGCCAGGCAGCCGCTCCGCTCCAGCCTCAGCCATCGGCAATTGTTGTGCAAATAGGTGCTGCGGTGTGTGCAGGCATTTGTGTGTTCGATTTAAGTTGCATTTGTAATGTCAGCTTTAATTAGTGGCATTTAGTTTCATTTTGGTTGAAGTGCAGGTGGCAGGAGACATAAGCCAGGCAATTGTATCTACGATTTAAATTGTTGACACCTGCATGAGCTCGGCTGATGTGTTTGTGTAGGCGGTTCAATAGCAATTTACAGCAATTTAATGAATTCAAATGTGAGTGGTGCATTCTTTTCCTCAGGTGCCGTGAGGCGCAGTCAGTTCCCACAGACGCTGCACAAAACGTGGTCCAAAGTGAGCAATAGGTGGGCAAACGGTGCCCGTCCGAATGGAGGTTTCCCAACATAGAGACGTTTGACCCCGTTTTGACTGATGTATGCGTATAACTATCCCAGGGTGACTTTTAAATGGTGGTACGTGCTACTCGTAAATTGCACCAGATGATCTTAATTACGATTTGAGATGTTGTGCAATTTGCATCTGCCGATAACTTTTTGGGATTGCTTATGGCGGTAGAGATATTTTAAGTCGCGCACATGCAGAATCATTCGTACAGCTTCGCCGGAGGACTTGGCCTTATTGTTGACGATAAAAACGATTGAACGTGTCAATGGGTACTGAGGAGAACTGATGGATATTGACCGATGCCATCAAGGTGGCTTTGGATGAAATGTATATATTTTTCTAACTTAACTCTCGACAAAAGAACCTCTGCACTCTGCAGCCTTCAATCGCCAGCAGAGTCTATATTAGATGGATAGGCTAGTGTTGTGATTTAATAAGTTGAATACTGCCGACCTACATCGGGGTGGCTATTTGGCATATATGGACAGTCAATCATGAAGTATTGATGGGGATTGATTGTCTGCAACTCAAAATATCGTAAATCCTCTAACGAATTCCTATAATAGTTTCTTTTCCTTGTTAGTTTCATCCTGAGTAACTTCATCTAAAATGCTTTTGTTTGCATTATTTCACTTTTCACATTATTTCTTGTTAGCCGCAGTCATCTCTGCTTTAAACGCTCAACAAATGTGTCGAACTTGCATTCTTCAATGGTCAACAAACATGTTGGTGAAACATAAATTTTCGAAGTTACTATTTGTAAATGCTGAATTATTGGATCGTAGCTAAGTACCCGCCTTGTGTAGCAGAATTTGCATTATTTTATGTTGTGATTATTTAAAAACAGCCTGTGTAATTTCGGAGAAGTTTGAGTCCCAGTATATTATTCAAAAATCTATATATACCGCCTTGGAATAATTGTCGGAGTTACGGGCATCTGCAAAGGAATTAATAAATCTCTTTCCTGAATCAACCTTAATATAGAAACTTGTTTCCTATGTGCTGATTTTATACAGAAGGCGACCTGTCCAACACTTTACTTATTTTTTAACATTTTGGGCTTCCATCTCAGTCTGACTAGGGCTGAGCCTCTTCGTCGTTTAACAAGACCTTGTGGCCAAAGATCTATCTACCAATGTCCAAGCATAAGTCTTACCTCTCGATTGTCCTGTTTTCTCTTATAAAGAATTATTGGATCGTAGCTAAGTACCCGCCTTGTGTAGCAGAATTTGCATTATTTTATGTTGTGATTATTTAAAAACAGCCTGTGTAATTTCGGAGAAGTTTGAGTCCCAGTATATTATTCAAAAATCTATATATACCGCCTTGGAATAATTGTCGGAGTTACGGGCATCTGCAAAGGAATTAATAAATCTCTTTCCTGAATCAACCTTAATATAGAAACTTGTTTCCTATGTGCTGATTTTATACAGAAGGCGACCTGTCCAACACTTTACTTATTTTTTAACATTTTGGGCTTCCATCTCAGTCTGACTAGGGCTGAGCCTCTTCGTCGTTTAACAAGACCTTGTGGCCAAAGATCTATCTACCAATGTCCAAGCATAAGTCTTACCTCTCGATTGTCCTGTTTTCTCTTATAAAGGGTCTGTCATTAGAGACTTGACAACTTTTTTAAATAAAATGCAAACTACTCAAAAAAAAATTGTGTTGGCTTGAATTACTATCAAAACATTTATGATTGGAGTTCGACTTCGTCCACGCGGTCGATACGTTGAACCAAATTTTTGATGACTCGGACGCACATTTTCACCCTTACATCCGATATTTCTCGTGCATAATTGGCTCTGAGCTCCTCTAACGTCGCCGGCTTGTTCATCGAAGAAAAAAAACCGCCCGCACCAAACAGTAACTATTTTCGGATGAAGTGCTGTTTCATGAAGCACATGAGGGTTCTCACCTGTCCAGTAACGCATATTTTGCTTATTGACGAAGCCTATTTTCCGATTACGCGTTAACGCTCTCGGAATTTTGGTAGGTAGCAAATTTTAATTATTTTTAAACCTTTTTCCCTCGTGTACTTCACCAAAATGTCGATTTTTCTGAATATTTTGACATTGACAGTTCGGTAACCGGTTTAAGGGTGCGTTCACACTGAAAGTTTGAAGTTGTCAAGTCGCTAATGAAAGACCCTTAACATCGTGGACATCTATAAACCCATTATATTTGCAAAAATGGGAGCTTCAGTGATTTAAATGTCTACAGAAGAGTGCGCTTCCACAACTGGTAGTTAACCTGTTTTTATATTGCGGCTTTTGTGAACTCAGGGTCAGATTCTGTAAGGCAAAAACGTTAAAACGTTCTTGTGCGCGCGAAATATGTTCTCTAAGTTGCAGGATTTGAAACTTTCGTGCACACGAAACCGTTTGAACGTTTAGCCTCACAGAATGCCGACCCAGTCTTTTGAATAATTTTGCTATGACACCTGATTCGTTCAATGGATTTAAGAATTAAAAACGAATAGATATGGATTATGGACGACCTACAAGTCACGGAGGTCATCACCCGCCTTATCTATAAATATTGCTCGGAGTGTAGAAGGAAGCACCTTGGAAGGTACTCCTTCGACAATTTAGAGCTTGATGGTTGCTCAAACAAAATGAAAAAAAAATAAATAATTGGCGCAACCGGTCCGTATGGACCCAAGCCTAGCTTCTCACAACCATTCGTCTTGTGTGAGTTTTTATTTTTGGGACGAATGGAAGGGATCTACAGTTTTATGCCGAGTCCAAACGGCCATTTGAGAAGCTCTTTCATGACAGTTATACTCTCGGATGTTTGTCAGACGTTCGCGAGAGGTGGCGCAGTGAAAAAAACCTTAAGTTGGAATTTGGGTTTTTCTCTGGACTCGAACCTGGGACCCCTCACTTAGTAGTCCAACACACTAACCACTAAGCCACTGCGCCACTCAAACAAAATTAAGTCCATATTTATGTCAAGTATGGAAATTAAGTGTATGACCGAATTAATTTTGATTTTTGAGATTTGGACTTGGCCTTCTATGTTACATATGCCATCGTTAAAACTCTTACCAACATTTTGAAAATGTATGCAACTTCCACAGAACGACTTCAAAGAGTACTCAAAACAAAACACTTATTTAAGATCAACCTACTTTCGGATAAATTCTGCCAAGTAAAACTGTTATAAAAAATTAACCGAATCGAAAAATAACCGATTTATCAATTCCCATCCAAAATGTTCCAATCGTAAAAGCAAAAAATAATAACAGCAGAGTTTCTGCACTACAAGACCGAGTGAAGAACAAAACCGCACCAGATATAAGATGGTCTGTTTCAAAAATCTCGCAGCTTAAAAAAAGCCACCCCCTCCTGCTTATGGTTTGAGCATTTAGCTGAGTGACTTTCGTTGATCGAAAACTAATTATCCACATCCATCCTCTATACCTCCAAATAAGCAGTGAAATGGCCATTTAAATCGAAAGCTCACTAGCCAAACATATTTCTTCCCCTGATCGAAAAAAACACTCCCCAAAAGCTGTTGGATTCAAGTGTCCATTTCCCAGTAAGCTTATGGGCCTCCGCAAACTTGGTTCATCATTCAAAATTTAAAGGCACGCTCATCAGGAAACGCGCATCACCTCCAAACCGAAGCAAATAATCATGTCCCCAACATTCAAACCAATCCAAGGCCAAGGCATAGACTGCCCCATCAGCAACGATGGACTAGCTTCATTGAAAGTTGTCCGAAAAATTGAATTCGCTATCGCGATGCGCTGCCATCATTAAGGATACAATCTTTCTACACTAATTCCTCAAACGAGGCTAACCACTATCCTCTCCGCACCTGCACAAATTATAGTCACTCGCCTTAATCATCACTTGTGCTGTTCAGCACCACCGCCGCCGCCGCACATCCCACACACCCCAGTCCATTCCAATTACATGTCATTTATTATCCGTAATCAGCACGGAATCTCCATAATTATCCATACCAACCTGGTTGCGGAAAATGTTCAATTTAATTCCGAGCGAGGCGGTCGGGATTAATAACGGAATGCCACCAGCACCAACGCCACAGTCGCGGCGCGTCACCGTCATTGACTTTCAAACAATATACACGGCCGAAAAACACTACATCATTCCCTCGCTTCGAAAATTTCTTCACATGGTCACCGTCATCGTCGTCATCATCATCACCAGCATCATTATCATCCTCCGTGTGTTCTTGGTCGTCGTCATCGTCATCGTCATCATTATCGTCATCAGCACCAAGATCTAAGCCTCGTCCCCCTATGGCCGCCGATAGCATCCTCAGCATCGTCGGCTATTATAGGAGCACCGGCACATTTTTTAAGCATAATTTCGCAGGCGAGGCAAGGAACCTTATAATCAGGGCAACGGAGGCAGGTTGCAGTCGCGCCGCCATCCACCGTCGTTATTGTATAGACCAATCTGGAGTTTCGCTATCCAAGTCACAGCCATAAATTTCCACAGACGGAACTTTGCCAGAGCCCCGCAGTTGGCAACTGAGTGATCCGCGTGAGATACGAAAAGACACGACAACACTGTGACGAACATCCGAGTTTAGGTACAAAACAAGGGATTAGCCGGAGATGCAGGCCAACGCTCCAACGTATATCCTGAGGGCAAATCTTCGGGGACGTTTATGTTAATCAACTGTCATACTAAGTCCATAATTACTCCTGAGAAAAACCTTGTTTCGGATTTACCTCACGTTTCACGTTGGAATTCCTCGTCTTCTGCTATGGCTTCTTCGGTTCCGTCGAGTATCTCAAGAGGTACATGTAGATGGATGGCTGGGATAATGTCGCCGTCGAGTTTCTTCTTCGTGTATACGTGTTTGTGTGTGTGTTTGTGTTTGTGCTGCACTAGATCATTGGACGATGGACGACAAGACATATCTCAGTTTGTCTTAATTAAAGCTGAGCGTATAGAGAGTACGAGTGTCTTTAAGCAGAGAGCATCTCCTTCATATCAGTGTAGGACCACCGAGCGGTTATCCCAGATTACTGATGCTCCTCCGACGCTGGCATGGTGTTGATGACTCTGACGGTGGTCGGACATTCAGGCAGCCATCTGTCCATCCGGGTTAGTGGGACGTAAAATGCCCACTTTCGAATCCAATTAAGCTTCCTAAGACATTTCGGGCTGATCCACAAGGATAATGTGAAAATCGACAAAACCCCATTATACTCGTAGTTGCAATTGCATTAGCATGCTCGAAGTCTATGGTAAATGCCAGAATGAAGGGACATCAGCAACGCATCGATTGACTTTGCACTGCACTTACACCCCATACCACTGGATAGAGAGACAGAGACGGGGGGTGGTATAGGCTTCCGAGCAATTCCAGCACATAATGCAACCTTAATGAGGCGTTATGAACCATTTAATTGCAAAAGGAGATTAGAAGCAGAGTATGTGTGCGGTTAAGTGTGCGTTGGGTGGGCGATGGAGGCTTTGTCGTTAATGACTTACATGCTTAGATGAGCTATGCAATAACAGTGGTCGGGGTGGAGTTGTTGTGCGCAACAGTTTAAATCGGTTTTGATGGATCTTCCTTGTGGTCTGGGATAGGTACGGGGACAACTTAATTTCGTGTGAGTATTCGGAAGTCGATGAGTCGTTTGCTTCTGTCGTAAGTGCTGGGACAAAATGGGCATTTGCTTCATTTTGTATCAAAAGTTAAGCGGAATTGTCCTAGGAATGGAGCGACGGGTAGGCCGACAGACTTGTCCATGAAGCTGAACTTTCTTCTAAAAGAGAAACCATTAAAACAACTTCAACAGGGAAGAAACACCCTCATTTTCAAAGTATAGAAGCGGCAGAAGGGGTTCTTCTGTCACAAGAGCCATGGTTCTTAGGCACAGGCATCGTTAGAAATGAAGAAAGATTAAGGTCCGATGTCAGAGCGTATCCCAACCCTTCTAAGAAACTGAATAGAAAATTGAACACGCCATACTAATTGAAAACGAATGAAAAACTTCTCTCGCAGCTTGGTTGTTTGAGTTCGGCTGAAATTATAAACATCCACCTGGTGTCACCTACGGAGCAGTATTGCCTTCAAAAGTTGTGCGACATCACCTGGAATTACCTACGGAGCAGTATTGCCTTCAGAAGGTGTATGACATAGTGCTGGGTACTACTCAGCAGAAGATACCTCTGCGCACGACAAAAAGACTCGAAGAAAACACCCTGCAGCTCGACTCATAGCATCAATCCAGAGAGCGGGCGGTCTATCCACTGGTCAGGGTCAGCTGCGGATCGTAGAATGGCACTAATTGCTTGACAGCAGTAGTTGTATTTGAACTCCAGTCTTGAGGTGAAGTATTTAATACGCTTTTGCTTGTGATTATTTTTAGAAAACACGCCACCACCTCTAGGGCCGTCTCACGTAACTTTTGAGATGATTATCGTCGAAGCAACAGACCTCCAAAACCAGTACCAGTTTACGAGCTTCATCTAGTTCATTCTGCACAAGTGTGCGAAATCGTCTTACGTGATCTGCGTGATACTGCTATATACGATGTGAGTTGATGGTCGTCATTGGCGGGGCGTCTTGATTACGTGAAAACTGCAAGCGACGTTAACTAACATGTCCATTTAAGTTCTGCAAATTTTTGCTCATCCGGAGTCTGTATTTTGGTCTTTTTTTGTACTGACCATTCCTAGCCGCGATGGTTTGGTTACGACTTCCCCTGCAGTTCTGACTTCAACTCTCGCATCAATTATAGCAAAACTTGGAAGATCGTCAATGGTTTTGAGTGGCTAGATTAACTGCTGTTAATATTTTGGCGGTAAAATGGACAACAGGCCGCTGTTGACAAAAGACATGATGGATTACAGTCAGGACGGACGATTGCAGAATTCACAAGATTTATTGAGCGAGAGTAAAAGGTAGTTGCTTTCAATTACCGATTCGGTCCTACTTTTTAAGTGAGTGATTCGCCTTCAAATTTCGAAGGACGTCAGCGTACTAAAGACTTCTGAACTTCTTTATAATTATTGCATTCAAAAGTGTTGAGTTGTAGCATCTGCGGCCCGCGTTTTTAACATCGTAAACAGTGTCTCTAAACGCGGCTCACCGAAAGTTCTTTTTTATATAAGCTAAACAGTTTGAGACTCTTATCTTGCGAAAGTATATATTGACTACAGAATCCAAGCCATCCAACGGCGGCGTTTTACCCGTTTACATTGCAGTTTACTTAAAGCTTGCTTGCGTACTCTCCGCCCCCTAATTTTGTTCGTTTGAGTCTGTCATATGTTTTGTTTTTTAAAGTGGCCATCTTTTGCTGATTTTTTTCGCGGTATTAAAAGTTTTCATCATCGTCTTACGAGCAATTTCTATGGAATGTGATCTTTTGACCTGTCACCTACAAAAATTGACCAAACACAAATTTTTGCTGAGGTATACAAGTAGAAACGAATTTTAGCGAACAATGATGAGAAGGCTTAACGATGACAACGCAATGACACCGCCAGGTTTGTTATAGAAATTGTCAAAACAAAGGTGCAAGCTCACTTACAGAATACCTCTGGAAAACTGTTCGCATAGACTGCCTTGTTGAAAAAATAAGCTTCTTCAATCCACTACCATTTCTAGACTACCAAAAGGCAGTCTACATGAACTCTTTTGCAGAGGTCTTCCCAGTTATTATGTATGTCAGCCTTTGAAATGAAGTTAAGAAGAAACCTGACGGGTATTTCTCCATCAGTGTCCAAATAATTAGATTGACCCCAGACCCAAATCCGATTACTTGGTCATTGTTTTTGTTGCTGAATATCAGAAGTGTAAGTGTCGACTACAGCTTCTTAAGATGTTTCGTCAACGTTTGCATAGGCTCCTTATGTGTACGAGACTCACGTATTGCGGATATCAACTCACGTCTTTTAAATTGCAAGAGCTTTATCTGCAAAATCTCAGCAAGTCTGCCAACAAAATTAGGCACGATCGCCAGCATTTTTGAGTCTAGGGTTTGGTTCGTTTTATTATTATAAACCTATTCTTACAACAAAAATGGTGTAACTTTGTAAACACCTTTCAGTATAAGCAGGTGTAGCCCTTAAAAAAAAAAACAGAGCTTACAACATCTCTTAGCACCTAAGGCACAACGCTTCAATTCACACTAAAAGTACTTAGCAAAACCCCTCTAACATAGATTCCTCGAAAACAGAAGGTCTTCCGCTTCGTTGCGTCGGTCTGACATCACAAACAATCGGGGTAAACAACTCCAACTCAGCACCGTTGTGCACTTCCACTCTCTTTGTCTACTCATAGCCATGCAAGCTGCAGAAGCACAGATATACACACGTAGGGTGACAACACTAGCCCACCTCTCTACTTCACCTCGGGTAGATGGAAAAAATTCCAACAAAACACAAAAGCCAAATGGCAAATAAATCTCCACCGCGCAAGGATGGCGATCTACGATTCGCCTTTGTCCAAATGGAGTACCACCAACAAAACGCCGCCGCACATCTACGATTGTCGCAGATGCACATTTGTGGCCAGAACAAAAATTGACATACATACCCAGACACACTCCCCGAACGAACTTAGAATTTCCATTTGGATAAAAAGGCATCCTCCTCGTTTGGCGAAAATACCTGGAAGAGTTTGAATATATGTAGGCAGTGCTCGGAGCTCGGGTCATCGCGGTTCAACGGAAAACGAAAATATTCCTTCACGGTTTCGATTTCATGGTGTGATTTTTATGAATTGAAATGCAGCCTTTCACCGGTGACAAAGCACAGACTCCTCTGTCTCGCAGAGTGACGACGCCAAAGATCAATACCGGGGCCAGTCATTCCACTTTGACGCGTGACCTCCACAATGCGCAACACACCAGAACCTGTGCGGCTGCGGACTGCACTCTCATTTAGCACACTTGGCCCGGAGCGTTTTCGATTCAATTTCAAGACTCTCGCCGGCAATTAACTCGTCTCCAAGTCATAACTGGATCCCGGGAATAATCATCGCCTCGCCGGAGGGCGCGAAGCCACAAAGTTCACACTATTTATCGAATGTGGACTCCGGATTGCTCCAAATAAACGATCTGTACACAGAGACTTGCACTTGCCGGTAACGAGGCTGGAAGTTAGTTAGCGATGAAAATTACTATACTCCTACCGGATTTATGTGCGCCGGGGTAATTGCAGAATAGGCTGGCGCACCTCGAGCCAGCTATACTCTTGGTGGTTGGGTTTTGCCTTTGTTGGGGCATAGACACTGAGGAGCTGGCGGATTGGATTCTGTGATTCTATGGCTAGTCCCGGATGGGCAATTTATATTTATGCTCTGCGGGGCGATGAGATGCAAAATTGAGTGCGCTGCCGTAGAGCGATGCCTGCTGAGACTTGACTGCGCATTTGTATATTCCGTGTGCAAGTGGCATTCGGATTTATGCTTTCTGGCGGAGTAATGAGCTGTCCCATGGAAAATTGGATGAAGGGTACACATAGCCCACTTGCGAGTGTGCGAAGTTTTCTCAGGCGGATTTTTCAATTTTACCAGATGGAATGCTGTGTCCACAGCTGGGGGACTGTTACAGGTGCTGGCGTACATGTCTCTTGAATGCTTAGTTAAAGCAGTGCCAATCATGGAGTAGATACGGGAAATTTCATCTCCTCAACATTTTTGGTGCGATCTACCTCAGGGGTGGTAGCATACTAGTGTCTGACAGCTTTCAGATTTGGAGTGCTGTATTGTCCACAACTGGAATAGATTCACTAGGTGGACTTAGGCAGCACATGAATAAAATAGTTTACAGAAACCGTTCTGAGCGTTCCCTGCCATGTCGTTAGGCAGAGTTCTCATTGCGGTAGCAAATGGTACTCAAATGGGTCTGATGGTAGTACACAATAATTTACCTATAACAAGTGTTGCCAGATAATTTTATTTCTGGTGATTACTCGAAATCGTGGAAATACGATTTTGTTGGAAATAAAAAAAAAACAAAACAAAAATACAGAAGAACCATTAAAATAATATCACACTAAGTTAACGCATCCTTGCCGGGATCTATTAAAAAACACCGACCACCAACCTCCTTGGGGGTAGGTCCAACTTGTCCGTTCATAATAAGTAAACACCGAAAATTGTTCTAAGTATTTATTGATATGTATGCTTCTAAGACTAACTGAAAACTAACTCAGCCGCTGCACATCACGTCGGACGTAACCTCTGCTTCACTTGGCCAATGCTGTGAGGACACAGGTCCGCTTCCACAAAATTTACGACTCAATCAAAAGCAAAACAGAACATCAGACAATATGGCCGAATGCGTTACTGTTCAAAATGGCACAGTTTGTTCCAAAACTCTACACTAACTGTACACGTATACATTTACTAAAAAAGCAGTATTCATAAGCATTAAGCGGAACTACAGACGGGAGGGTTTTTCTTCACCTTCACATTTTTGGAAGATATTTGGCAAATTGCAAATAAATTTTTGTATTCGATAAATTTGAAAAATCTTGGAATTTTATGCTTTTTTTAGCTCAAAAATCGTGAAATAAGTCCTAAATGGCATCGATAGAGATTGTAATTTTTATGCACCTTGGTAAAGCTGCTAATAGCTTCAAAACCAACGTCTGTCGGGTCAGCTAATGACATGCAAACCAAATTTATTCATATTTTTTCAATTTGTTTTTTTTTTTTGCAATTATATTAATAAAATTAAAATTTTTTAAGAAATATGGAAAATATTTATCTGTTTATTTTTCGAATAATTTAAAAAAATATATATAAAAAACTTTTGGAGTTCCCTAAATAATCATTAATTATAGATTTTATAAATATTTTTTTTTTCAATATACTCTAAAAACCTGAGTATCCTCCATTATTTTCCAAAACCTTTTGGATTCGACGTAGCATTGATCCTACCAATTTCTGGCATGTTTCGGGAGGAATGAAATACCATTCCTTTTGCACTGTTGATTCCTATTTGTGAAGAACTGGTCCCTCAATTTTCTTTTCAGTTCATCCCTCAAGTTCTCAATGGGATTAAGATCTGGGATTGACTTGGCCGCATGAAACTACAAAGATGTTTTGGTCCCGAAACCAATCTTTCACAATACCGGTCGTATGTTTTGTATCATTGTCCTGTTGGAAATGCCATCGGAGGGGCATGTTTTCCTCGGAAAATGGAAGCATGACATTTTCCAAGATGTCCCTATATCCATATTTTGTCATGATGTTATTCACACGAAATATAGGACCAATATCATACCAAAATAGATGCGGGCGATGGTATATAGTTGCATGCCTATGGATATAGGTTATGGACAGGTGTCAATAACGTGTTCTCCCAAGCCTTAAAAATGTAAAAAAAAAATATTGCAGCGTGAAATTAAGCACCACAAAGGAGGCACAGAAGAAAATGAATAAAAGCACATCGGAAAAATCATCAGCACTCCATACCCGGTTTTTTATCTGAAAGGATTGGAAAACTAGAAATCCCAATATGCTAGAGCTGTAAATATAGGTTCCAGTTGGCACCTAGCATAGTATACTTGCAGAAATGCAATGGCTGCAAGTCTTGAGAGCTTCTGGCCTAGGAGTTACGGCCACTGCCCTGGCTAATTGGTAAGTATCTTGGACTGAAACCTCGGAAAGATACGTCTGAAAAGGGTTTTCAAATATTCAAGTTATCGGGACTACCATCCTTTTAGCTTTCTGAACGGTGTCGTCTATGAAAGGAAGTTCTCTTCATTCTCATAGGATATTTAAAAAAAATGTATACCCAATATGTCAGTGGGCTATCTCGAATAAGAAGTTAATCGCCAAGTTACACACTTTCCAAACATGTAACATGCCAAACTGTGCCGCCTCTAATTTCAAAAATTGACAAAACACGTCGCAAACAAAGTTGGTCTATACCTCGGACGATATGATACATCCACGTCGCTGTTAAACTGAATACACGTTTTCTTCAAAGCAGAGACAAACTTTAGCACAAAGTTATACCAGACGCATACCTATACTGGACAGCAGCCTCATACCACATCGCAACTGCACACCTTCCACACGAGAATGTGTTGCTTGTATATTTTCAGTTCAGCAAAAATTCCCCAAAACTTCATCAAATGCCCACACATCCCACCGTTGACCACACTCTTTTATACGGTATACGGTAAACCCACAGTAGCTTAAAAAAAAAGTACAAAAACAACTTGAAACACATTTGACTTTTCGAATTGTTCCCCTTTACTCAAAAATGCGCCACCCAACCCCAGGTAGAATCCGGACAAGAAAAAAGGAACGAAAAAATTGTGGCACGCTCCCCTTAAAAAAATTCCAGGTTATTCATTCATATCCAGTCCAGAGGATAGAAAAAGCTTCACCCCAATTATTCCGGTTGGAATTTTCATAGCAACTCGCCGCAGAATTTCGACCCCACAAAAATTATGACCACACATACATCCATAAGCTACACACAAAGCCCCGCATGAATGGAAAGTATTTGTTCCCACGAAATGGATAGCAAACAAGAAAAGTTATTCTTTTGTACGCGACACGACCTTCACAGACCATCTATCTGCTGAAGGCCATATTTAGAGCCCGTTTATTACTATTTAGGCGATAAGCCGATACACAAAAAGTCATCTCCACGGGTATAGCGCGTGGGGCGTTTCAACTTTTCAAGATGAATGGTGGCACTTTAAGACGCCGACGCTGCGGATGAAACAGCGAAATATCCTTCCCCCAGGGAGGGGGGATTTGTGGGAACAAAATAAAAGGAAGCTTTGGCCCCTCATCTCTTTAGTTTACCGTTTTATCTAAAATTAAAATCAGGAATCATCACACTATGCGGTCCACAGTTAAATGGAGATTACAGCATTCGTTAGCTGTTGTCCTTCTGCACTCTGATTATGGCCTTGGTTTGTCGTAAAATGTGGAAGCGTTCGCCCATGCTCGTAGCTTTGCATATTTGTCGGTGTTTTTTTGTGTCCTCTGTTTCTTTCGAAGGACGAAAATTAAATGCATAATTTTGTTGGTTTGTCCGTGAATTGTAAATTGGGGACACGTAATCTAACTGGGGATTGGAAATTGCTTTTGCAGATATACCCCATGTTACAGGGGTTTGCATAAATTGAGATGACATTTGAAATTCAGCTACAATTTTGGCTTTGAAATTGAATGAGCTTTGTAATTTAACCTTTAACCAAAAATTGAATGAGTAGTTGGTGCAATATCATCCAGCGAGTGATTTGCGGAACTGGGCATCGAATGCAAAATGCTGAAGGCAGATCATTCATTGTTATTATTATTTCCCATCAAAGGAATAGTCTCAAAAGTGGACGGAAGTTTGATCAAAAATTTGTACTAAATAAATGTTGTCTGAGCTAATTTCAGGGATTACAAACTGACGGAAAGGTACAAACCATCAAAAATTGGCAGTCAACAGTAGATATTGCGCTATAAGGTGACCATTCTTCCTCGTTTTGAGAGGACAGTCCTCTTGTTCGCTACTATGTCCTCTCTGATTTTTCACTAAAAGAAAACAATACATTGTCCTATTTTTTCTAAATGTTGTCTTTTTTCCCAAAAGACCATCTTTTTTGCGACTTCTCAATTTTTACAAAACTTGTGATCAGGTATTGATTTTTAAAGATCAAGTCAATTCCTTTTATCAAAGCTATAAAAAAGTACAAATTTTGATAGTTAAAATGTGCTTTAACCATTTTTGACTGTATATGTATTTTTAGTTAAAAAAAATGTACTCTTTTATGTGATTGAAAAAATGGTCACCGTAGCTATAAAATATAAGTTCAATGAGATAGTGGTGACATTTATGACATCTGGTGGTTTCTTTTTAAATCAAATGATACTTTGACACTGACAGTCGTACAGTGCGCACAGACGTGAATGTGGCTGAGTAAGTGACTCAATTCACGAAGCATTTTTCTTCGAAAATGAGGCTGGGAACAACGTTTTAGTCAACGGTGGGCATTACAGAGCCATGTTAACCGACTTTTTTTTACGTTTCAGCCGTCTTGGCAATCGAGCTGCGATTTGACCCTTTTGGACTTTTTTTGTGGGGAACCAATGTTATGCCAAAATTCGACAATCCGGAAACGATTCAAGCACTTAAGGCCAATATCATTCAATCAATCCGTGGCATATTTCCCACTGCCTTAAAATGTGCTGAAGTCATTCCATTGTTTAAAAAAGGAAACCGGAAGCATATGAGCCAATATCGACCCCTTTCCATAGTTCCAACTCTGTCGAAACTTTTTGAAAAAATGATGAAGAGCCGTATGTTGTCGTATCTAGACAAAATGAAATATTTTAGCAATGCACAATTTGGTTTTAGGGAAGGTAGATCTACTGAAGATGCCATATTAAAATTGTGCAGTGAAATATGTGCCGGTTTCAATAGTAACTGCAGCACAGTAGCTTCCTTCATTGATATGACTAATGCTTTTGATTTGGTCAATCATGATATTCTGTTGGATAAGCTCTATAGGGCTGGCTTTAGGGGTTCAGTGCACAACTGGTTTGCTTCATATTTAAAAGGAAGATCTCAACGAGTTAAGCTGGACGGAGTTTTTAGTCGTGCTGTTGAAATATGTACTGGTGTACCACAGGGGTCAGTTTTGGGTCCCATTTTGTTCCTGATATATGTGAACTCAATTTTTCTTCAAAAGTTTAGTAGCAATCTTACAGCTTTTGCCGATGACTTCACATATTCAAATAAGTCCATATGTGAATCTGTTGTTAAATTGCAAACTGACCTGCTAATCTTAAGACAATGGTTCGCAAAGCATCAGCTCTTGCTGAGCGAAAAAACTAAGCTTATGTTTTGTAGCTTAAAATCCACTGAGTCTATTGAATGTCACATACCCTGAATGGGAACTACTTTTCTTGGCTTCTCACATTTGTGGTAAAAACAATTACAACTCAAATACTCCGTGTTTTAAAATAGAATCAGTTGATAGTTTTAAATATTTAGGAGTCTTAATTGACAAAAACATCAATTGGAAGGCACATACAACAGAACTAAAAAAAATATATGATATCCGTAACCCGAAACATGTACTTGTACATGCTACGTCCATATTGTTCAAAGAAACTTTTATAAATAATATGTTACGGGCTTATACAATCAAAGCTTCAGTATGGTTTATCAAGTTGGGGAGGGGCATATAATAGCACCCTTGAACCTATAATTTTAGCACAGAAGCATGTTATTAGGATTATTTTAACTAAATATAGGCTAAGCAGTAGTTGGCCTCTGTTTCAGTGGCTTGGTACTCAAGGTGTTCTTTATGCGCAGTGGTTATTCCTCTCAACTGTGTATAGTTTAAGGGTAGATACTAAGTCCCTAGTCAATGTGCCAACTTCAAATAAAACTCACTATTCGAACTTTTTTACTGTCTCAGCTCCAAAGCTTTTTAATAAATTGCCGCAAGACATACGAATTTTAAATGCACGTAATTTATTCCTAACTAAATTTAAAAAATGGCTTTTAACCATGGATAGCTCACTCGTTAAAAACTTAGTGCATTAATAATAATTCTCACTTTGTTAAAATGGTATTTATTCAGAAATTGTTGTACTACTTACCCCACAATTAATCATTGCTAATTTTATCGAAGGTCATTCGCCTCTAGTCACTTTTTGACTTTACAGATTGACCCCTTCTTATTCTTTAATGAAAGTATTTATTTAATGTATTTATATTATATGTATATCTTTTTTTTCCAAAAACAATACAGAACTTTTCATTAAAAAAAAAGGTCTTGGAAAATCGGAGTGACAGAATGCGCTACTGCCAAGCCAGCCGAGGCAGCCACTTGAACGACGTTGGGAGTGTTTGCCGTTACTAAGTACTATTGCATTTTTAAAAAGAATCTTGTATTTGGCCCACCTGTACATATATCGGTGAGATGCAATTTGTTCGAGGAATGGTGAGTTACATTTTATTTTTTATATTATTTAATGTCTTAGCGAACTTAATCAGTTTTTAAGTTTCTTCCATAAATTGAATTAGGCTCCCATTTTTTTTTTCTTGAATGTGAAAAGACGAAAAGTAATTAACGAAAGTTCGGTTCTTTTAAGACACGTAACCATTTTGTGGAAAGAAAAATCTCCCATATCCTCTGCGGGGCTTATAAATACAGATTTCACCAGACCTTTTATGAATGTATTGCTATAACACAAGAATAGTAACTTTATGAAACTTGCAGAAAATGGCCTACCCCTACCTTCAATGGTTTGGATACCATGATATCCCCTACCCTAATGCCCATTACATAGAAAAGCCTTAGCAGACGCAGATCATGTCCAGTTTAACTGCCGGAGGCTAACTTGCTGTGGCATAGACCACATCAACGTAGCCAGCCTTAACCGGGTAGAAGTAGCTCTATTAAGAAGCAATGTCAACAGAAGCAACAACGTGTAGGAGCTTGGAATTTGGAAAGATGTCCAAGCCAAACAGTTGGGTCTAAGATACGCTTTCAATGTAATAGGTGTCTATGCGCCACTTTCGTAACACATCCTTCGTTACCTAGGCGCTTGAGGTTTGTGTCAAATCCATCCCGACGGGAAGAGCGAGTTCCAAGTGTCCCGTACAAAGACACTGCATAGTCTACGATGGCTGTAGCTGGCGCTGGACACTTAAAAACGAAGTGCGTCTCGGGTTACATCGTCTGGTTATAGTTTTTGTATCTGCGGCATTGGGTGTTAGCCCTTTTTCTGAAGTGAATAAGGCATCCTACCTGATTGTTATTGCTTGCAGTTTTACACTGGTTCCCTTTGTGAGGTCCTGTGAAGTTTTCGATTTAAGAAGGGCCAAGGAATCTGGCATCGCTCGACTCTTTTGCTGGATAGACGAGGACAATAATATTTTATGACAAATAATATCGTGGATATTGAACAGTGCCGTAGAGTGTTCCATTTCAAGTTGCGCTTTGAGGGGATTTGATGGAAAATGCTCCCCTTAGCCAAATGCGAAAATTTGGCCTTATGTCACGGCATCAGCGGAGAGCGGTCTTAGTCGGAAAAAATATAAATTCAGTAACTGAGACCGAAGTACCATAATAATTTGAAACGAAAGCCCCACTGTCTGCTAAAATATTTGAATTAGGCGACTAAAAAGGTCCCGACTTTGACATGGGATCGATTAGGGAGTGAGGCAGCCACTTATGATCTGACTCTCAGGAATCACCTATTCAAAACCAATCCTGAAAGAATTGTGATTATGAATTGGTTGTGTTGAAACATCTAAAACCAATGGGGCTACTTCTAAGAGCTGTTTGTGAATTAAAAGAAACAAAGATCCTTACGAACCTGAGCATTAAGGTTCAGGTTGGCAGCTGGTTCTTAAACGCGACTCAATATTCTTATTTTCGGATGGGGTTTACCAAGAAACATACATCTCCGCCCATCACAACGGTCGAAAGTTGTCCATATAATTTTAAGCCAGTCCAAAGGCAATATCTGTTACAATTCCAGTCCTTTCAGCTAAAATAGCATTTTCATACAACAATCGGTGGAAAAGAGCCAAGACAAATTGAAAACAAATTCCCCTTCACCCTTCATTTCACTTAATGAACTTCGATTCCTTAATTAACGCTCCAGTACCACTATCTCTCGTCCATATCTTCTTCTTCAGACTTGCTTTCACAGCACAATATCCAAACGAAAAAAAAAAAAAACATACCACCCAACGTATAATAACTCCAGTCAACCATAATGCACCTCATCAATATAGGTTTACTCGCAAATTCTCCATGGTTATAGCTTATAGGTATGCACACCTAACAGTTCCGCTCAGAGATCCATGCTGGCAATCACTTCGTACTTGTTTGCATTTTCCCATCCACCACCGGAAGACAAAGAAAGCAGCGAAAAAAAAGCACACCCAAATCAACAAAATCCTTTCGCAAAAGGAAGCAGCGAATCTCCTTGCCTTTGGTGCACCTTTAGGTATACGGATGTAGAGGTTTGTCTGCCCTGATGACGCTTACGACCGCTGTGAATTTTATTTTTTGAATAAATTTCCAAAAAAAAGCTAGCAGCACAAATGGGCTAAACTCCCAATAAGGCGAACGAAGAGCGAGCGCTCCTTGCTAGAGCGCTAGTGCACTAGAGGTGCTTACAATGAGTTCAGAAAAAAATATGATTGTTTCTTCGGGTGAATATTATTCACTGCTGCTTCAGCACCCACGAATAATAGTCGTGCCCTAAATAATATTGGCGGCAACAGCGCTGATGTACACGTAGCAGTTGAATTCCAGTTCAGTCTTTCATGCAGGACATTTGGCATTGAAGTTTGGTATGTTTGACCTCACTGGTGATGTTTTTAAATACCTTAAGCAGCTCTTTTCTTTTAAAAGACTTTATAGAGGAAACATTTCTCTAGCTATCCTAAAAATATACAACTACCAGCAACACAATTAAACTTATGCTAAAACCTTTCCAGGAAACAGCTCTCTAAACTGAATAATTAAGCTGGTAAACTGGATCAGTCCTTATCGAGTTAAACGCGGCCAGACAAAAATATTCAAGCAGAGGAACGCTACGTCTTTTAATACATATGTGTGGGGAATATTAATTGTCAGCTCATCGGCATACGCAATTGTTTATATTGAACAGAAGGCTGTCTATAACCATTGACTATAAAACTAAAAGTATACCTTTTAATAGTCTTCAGAGACCTACAGACAAGAAAGGAGTATAACTCCAAACTGAACTGATGCCACCTACTTTCAAGCAAAAATCGGGACAAGTGAGCTATAAGGAATCACAAACAATCCCTCTTTAAGGACGAATTTAATTTGATGGTCCTCCATCAGTTTGATCGTTTGTTTTCACCATCGCACTCTGTATGCATCCACCTGCGACGTCAACATCCCATAGAAAGATAAACTACTCCGACCTCCGACGTATTTTCCATTGCATTTATATAGACAGAGCGACTGAGTCCACCAGATAACACTGCCACTATTTTATTTCGATGCCACCTACACCGGAACGAATGAAAGTGAGAACAACTGTCCTCTGCGCGAATAAAAGGATATTCGACTTTCGTGTACACACCTAGAAGGACCTGTGCATTTGTTAACCGGTAATGGGTTTCCCAACCCTTATACAAAAGCTTTCGCCACACATGGATACACCCGAATGTATATTTAGATCCTTCTGCCTCTGTTTCAGATTTAGACTCAATGTATGGCTGCTTATGCAAGTGTACTCGACCGGCGAGGTGGAGGGACAATCACTCGAGACTGAGGTGTCAATGGAAGAAGCCAAACAAAACGTGAACTTTTAAACTTTGCCCAGAAATGGAATTTCGTTTGAATTTTTCCTTGGGAAATTTACATAACTGTGTAGAGATACTCCCACTTATGGCTGAAATGAGTCGAAGTGGATGCTCTGTTTATTTTTGTTTTCCTGCGTGTAATGTAAACTCCTGCGAATCAAGATTCGCACATAAACTTTTATGAGAATTGATGAAATTCAAATCGGACCACTCCTTGGGAATCTCTTTATTCGCAAATCTGTTCGTTTTGGGGAGATTCTGTATTATTTTTATCTTTTTTCTGCGTTCTCCTTTTTGCTAGCACCTGCGCTGCCACCCGATGAGAGTGGGTCGCTTTCGCACAATTTCCATCGCAACTTCAAAGGAAATTCTTATCGTCACAGGAGGAGACGATGCTCCTTTTGGCCCTGTCATTGTCTTATGGCTTAATTTGGTGCTGGCTGTGCCATCTAATTTAAATTTTATAGCAGATATGAGGGTGGTATATAGGGATCATCGTTTCCATTAACGTCAGTGGCAGAGTTCTCTTCAATTTCACAAGCGAGTGGATTGCATTTCGGTTGGATATGGCGTTTTGAAATTACCCGCGGAATCCTGTGGAGATATTAAGCGTAATTACCGGCGTCGATTCGTGATGCGTTGCTAATGAAATTATGCCAGTTGCTATAGCTTTTTGAACCTTTAATGTTGACTCACTGTGTGTGCAATTAATTCATTTTCAAATGTCAATTGCTTTAGCTTGGGGTTGTGCCAAGCCTAGTTAATCGCTGGAGGGCGGAGTGAGCTGTAGGACGATCAGATGGGCTTTAAAGTGTTATTAAAATTAAAGGGCATTTCACAAATTTGAACGGAAATGTATTCCAATTTTAAGGGGATTAGATACATTTTGAATATAAGATCCGCTTCTCATACCTTAATATTGGGGGCTGCTTTCAGCTGTTGGTATTTACATGCGGTATGCTACGCATTGCTATGTATTTTTCTAACCACCCGGGCGGTCTATTAAATCGATTTATTAAAGTCCGCCTGCGTCGATTTAAATAGGTATTTGAAATGTAAGATTGCAGGCTTCTATGAGGTTATATTTCGCACATCTAATCGCATTACGTCAGTAAACATACATATGGCGTGGAATAGTATTGAGTATAGCGCCACTTCCACTTGCGCCTGTCTTAAATGCAACGGATATACAAATATCTACGTCACACATTTGAAATATTGACAAAAATTGTCGGAGGTGTTTTAAATTTTACCTAGACTTATATATTGACAACAGCTTTATAAATCTGGAGTCTTACCACATTTTGAATAGAAATAAAATTAAACATTTACTTGTTACCGAGGGTGAAGTTTTTTCAAAGATTTTTCCTTGCTGCGGAGAAGCAAACGTAATTTTCGATGATACAAAGCTAGTTGCATGTCTAATATCCCCACTTACTAAAACTACTTACGCACTTAGTCGACAATGTTCAACCAATTGCTATCTAGCAACTGTTGCGTTTTAATGCCAAGTAAATGATATCCAATAGAAATCGTTGCTGTCCGTCGCAAACGGCAACTCCGCCTTCTAACTCCTCTAAGAAATAGATTAGCAACAGTTCGAGACATAAAAAGGTTTGAAATATGTTATCTCTACTATATAACAAGTGCAACAAGTGCAGTAGTTGCATCTTTCTAAAAGTTTCGTAAGATGACAGCCTCATTTTGTAAAAATAACAGCCCCTGAGTAACCACAAAAGAAACGAGTGTGCTTTAGACCACACGACTGAAGTAAAACTTCTTTAGCTCCATCTATATAGGTATACATGTTTAGTTTGTAGGTGCTCATATTAATATTTCAATTTTCTTCAATAATTTACTGGCTATGAGACGAAGAGAGCAAGAAAATGAGCGCGCGCACTGCTCTCTCTTGCTCATACACTATGATACACACAATAGGCCACGGTTGCCACTTACAACAAAAAACTCAAATTATTTTATTTGCTTTTGCACAAAATTACCAGCTGCTGGAAGACATGGGATCATTCACCTTTTTTCTTATAAAAAACCTTTAAAAAATTACAGTTTTATGTCTATATATAAATAATATGATTAATAATTAACCTATCCATATCTCAGAAACAGAAACTATTTCGAAGTTCACTATCTGTCAAAAGAAGAAAATGAGTGCAATCTGTCATTTTATATCCATGGTGATGAAGCATAGTTATGCAAATAATACAATGCGTTCACTCAAATGCAGTAAGGGAGCATTTAAATGAGGTGATATCGAGTTCGCATTCTTGATACATATGATCAAAAATTTACCATAACCAGATAAAAATTACCAAATTTGGTAAAAAAAAAATACCAAAGTGGCAACCTTGCAATAGGCGTGCACTGTGTGTTAGATATACGAAACTAAGCTGGCTATGAGAGAATGAAAAGAAACTGTGCGCCCGCACCTCTCTCTGTTGCTCCTACAGTGTGATACAAACAATAGGCCTGCACTGCAGTGTTACCAGACTTTAGAGGCAGGTTATCCCACGGTTGTACAGAAAATATCCCTTTTATGTTTACAAAATAAATAAACTTATTATTTTAAAAAATACTCGTGATTCATTTACAGATATGTCATTTTATGAAACAATTTAGGGAAATAGAAAAAAGAAAATGAAAGCATTTAGATATTTTGAATGACTTTTGTTTTAAACATGAAAATATTTAATTTGATCTTAGGTCGAATAATTTTTTTATTCTTAATGAAATGAGCAATGAGCAAAAAGATCCATACTGCGACGAAACAAACAATAAGCTAAACTTGATCTATATGATTGAAGGACAATTGGCTCTCATTCGGCTTAAAAGGCAATTGTCCTTCAATCATATAAACGCCAAATTGGTCGAGACTACTCTTCTCTAAATAAACTTGATTTAGTATAATAGTTTTGGGAACGGCAAGCCTGACTAAAGGCTGTCCGACGAAAGCCACATCTTTCTCCTGATAGTTCTGCAAAGCGGCAAGTACAATCTCCAGGTCCAGCAAAAAAAAATAGTCAAACGCTCACCAAATGAGCTGAAGCATCTTTTTTTTTTTTTTTTTTATAATAAACACGCGCTAAAGAGGTTGTGACTACTCTTATGGTGTAGTTTGAAGTACACAGCGCGGGCGTTATAGAGTTGGCAGTTACTGTGACGAATAGTCACAGCTTTTCTCTACCAAAACAAGTCCGCGCTGACACCGGCTATAACGTTATTATTAAGAATAGCAACCCTTATCGCCAACATTTTAGCCAGCCGAAGAATACTGCTCCATCCTACACACCGAACACCATCACTTGCCTTGAATAGTCTTGTGGCACACTTACCAGTGCAGAAAGCGCCACTTTGCTTTCTATACGTCACAGCTTAAACTTCGTACCACTTTGTTGAAGATGCCAACGGCGCCGGTGTAAAAAGCCCACATCCATGCAGCAGTGCCCTTTATTTTTAGCTATAGACAGAGGAATTCAACAAGTTTATCCGCCGTATTGTAACATTCCATTCATTCATATGATTCGCACTGTTTTGTTGTACAAAACTGTATTTTGTTGCACAATTCGAGGCTACTTTCGCGCGTCACCAGCATTTCAAAGAGACAACATGAGCTTTGCTTTTGGTTGGGGCGTCTTAGGTCTTACACCAGTCTGGTTAAACTTGGTTGGTAACAAATCGAACATCACAGTGAGTACATTACATGCTGGAATAAGTCCATATCTCAGAAAACCAACAAAAATACACTTACATACAAAAAGAATAAAAACAAATGCTCCCTCTACAGAAACATTGTGACCGAGGTTTTGCGAGTTAAACGGCTCAATAAGTCTCTACCATGTCTTCCAACTGTTGGCCTGACTGTGGCATATTGAACCCGTCCCCTTGATGGTCTAACAGCACACCATCAACTCGTTGGAATTGATGAATTATCAATTCAGACAAGGCAGAGCTTTGCCCAAATCAACCTTCATACTACACAGTTGTAGATCCAACGGGAAATGAATTGTTTCCACCCGGCAGGCAAACGTACCCAAAATTGTGAACGAAGCCCTATTTAAATTTAAACCCCTTAAAAGCCCAGCATTCGAAAATTGCCTCGTTTTCCCCAATGCCTCAAAGCCGCCTTCAATTTATTGAGCCAAACAATTTTCGCAATTCCCCATTCCATTTTAACCACCACTTCGCACACACCCACAACATCAGAGTCCTTGTTACCGCTGTTCCATATACTCTTTTCCAAAGTTTATCATCCCAACCCCAAGTTCATCCTCATTGCTCGCAAAACTCAAATACACTCTCCTCGATGGCATGTCTTACGGATCAGATTTCGAGAACTAGAACATATAAACTCCTAATCCCCATGATGATCCTTTCTTGTGCAATTCAAGTCTCTGCCATCCCCAGTCTTTGCAGTTCCAAAACTCACATCAAATTGAATGAACTCAAGCAAATAAAACGAAATACCACAATTATAATCCTCCCACAGAGAGAAAGTCCATGGAAATAATTTCAAAAATCCACTCGACTGTCTGAAATTTAATTGAATACCGATGCAGCAGCACCAGCAGCAGGACTCTGGGTCACAGAATTATACTCCCGACTGCCACCCGTGGAACACAAATCCGATAGCATCAGAAAAATAAAATAAAATTCGACACAAAGCCTCGGGCTACAAATTCCACTCGAAGAGCATTTCGTCTTCAAAAGGAATTCTAGAAATCAATACAGCGTACACTGTCGCCCAGGGAGGTTGGTTGTTGGTTTTTGGTTGTCCACCTTGTAACTGTATGTATGGGGGTGGGGGCATGGGCTCTTTACGAAGAATAATTTCAGAATATTACAACATTTTTACAGGGACCATACACGGAGCACAATAAAAACCAAAACAGGATCAAAACACACAAATCTCTGAGCGCACATTTCCGATTCTGCTTAACCCTTACGTAATGGTAAATGCTGTGCCAACCTTTGGGCCGACACAACACACGACCAAGAGCGAGGTCTCGAAAACTTCGGTGCGCTCTGAATGAAATTTATATCTGGGCCATTTGGTTTCTTGGAAGCACAACTTTGTTCCGATGTAAGTATACATACTCGTACCTATACTCATGTATGGGAATATCGTTTTTGGAAACAAAAACAACGAAATAATTCACTCACAGTGTGTCCGCCTCCTGTCCCGTGTTTGTCTCCGTTCTAACCCAAGACCTTCGTTGTCATCCGCTACCCCTTTGCCTGCGTCAGCAAACCGTAATGTATGCTGTCGGAGTTTCACTTCAACCATAAAACCCATAAAACTGACTCACACAGCAAGTGCAGGTTTTGTATGGCTCACCTTGGGTATTGTGTGTGGAGGACGACAGTCGAAGGTATGTACACGTATTCCGAAGGATGGCCTGGCCTGGCCTAAGCGTAAGCATCCTTGCAAGACACAGGGAAATACACTGTACACTCGTCAGAGGGGTGTGAGTGGCAAGCAGAGCCATAAACTCTGGTCAACCCTTTTAATGCTTAAGTAATGTGAAAACTTGGTTGCTCGGAAAATATTAATTATCTTGCGCTTGCCAGGGGTTGGCGGTGCGGATGTGAGCTAAGACAGGCGGAACGGGTATAGCAGGAATTTAAGGTCCGGACTGTTCCTTTTCCCCCTTTTTTCTGTTTAACTTATTTCAAAGAAACAACAACAAGGCACGCTTGCAGCATATAACTAGGTCGGTTTTGCTGTTGCAGAGACGAGGCTTAAAACCAAATATAATTTTCACTGGGCAATAATAGCACTTACTGATGTGGTTTAAGAAGAATCTCCTAACTGCAGAAGAGAAGATGCTCTGAACTGACGTTCGAGATGACCGAGATTTACAAAATCAGCTTCATAAACCTTTTGGAAACTCAAGCCGCGATTTTACAAATAAGAAACCCTTGCAAAACAGCCTTATTCATTGACTACAGTTTTCGTATGTTTATTCTCTCCGTTGAAGGTCTCAATCATGCGCCTAAGCACGGTACTATCACCGATGCAGTCGCTGCACTAAACCAGCCAAAGACCAAAGTCGGTCTGAAAGGTGGTTATATACCAACGTGTTACACAATTTACATACTCGCCCAGTCGTCGGGTGTCGGGACAGTTAGCTCTAGGTTTAAAATCCGCCAGGTAGCATGAAAAAAGGTCTTCCCAATCGGCTGGGTCAATCGTCGCGTAACTTTTTAATCTACTGGTCAATACGATGCACCTCCAAAAACAGGAACAGCTTGATATTCTTAAAAGCTTGCTAAAAATCATCAAACAAAAGTGAAAAAAAAACTGAAAAGTTATCGAAAATAGTGAAAAAGGTATCGTCCAGACCTTAAAACCTTGAACTCTGACACAAGAGTAAAAGCTTGTAGGTAGGTAGAAGTGGCGGCTCAGCTTTGAACCCAAGTAGCACTGATGCGCCATTTTGTTACCACGACTCGTGTGACCTAGTTTCTAGTAATTTTTAAGGGTGTGATGCATTCTGTACTTATATCCAACCTGTGGAGTTGAGGAAACTGATTATATCTAATGTCCCTTTACCCGAAATGTCTCTAAGGTCGTCGAAAAAAGGCTGGTTCAGTGTCCGCAATCTGGCTCTTGCTGGTGCCGGACATTTGCAGAGGAAATGGAAGAGAGTTTCTTTCTCATTTGTATATTTCCACAACTGCGGCAATGAGGGTTGTTTTTTGGCCACATGGTCTCCAAGTGGCCAGTAAAAGCTTGAGGACTCGTCCTGAGTGAATAGGAAAAACTTACACGAGCAGCTTTGCAGAGCCAATGTCGTCGGCTTCAAACCTCATTCATACCAACAAATAAAGAATAGCTGACCGTCTTCATCAACTTAACAAAATTAATAAAAAGCTAAACGGACTTTCACGACACGAAAACGTCCATCGCCAATCTTATTTTTTTCTGGAGCGAACTAATGAAGTATTCTTCACTCCTCTGCATCCGGAGGGTTACAGCCTACAGAAGGTTTCTGACATTTTGATGATCTAACGGTAAGTGGACTTACCTGAGTCTAAGTGCACGCAATTGAAGACCCCTTCAAACTTCGTTTTCACCACACGAGTTGGAATTTTTTTCAAAACTTTTCTGTTGAATCTAAGAATTCGGATATCATACTTTTGATAATCACTTCAACAATAGGTGTCCCTTCATGGATTTTCTCTTTGCTGCCGCCGTCGGGATGGTTTTAAATCATTTTTTAAACGCCCTACCAAAACAGACGACTTATGGACATAACTTCATGAAGCACTTTAAACCACTGGGGCATAGCTTCTTTTTTTTAAATCTAAATCTCTCACTTGGAATCCTCTCCCCGGAGACATGTTTAAAGAGGACAACAACTGGAGGTGTAAAAAACTAAACTTGAGTTTTCTGAAACAGCAAAAGATTGCCTTAAGGAAAGGTTTATTTTGCGGAGCCAAAAAGTTCTTATTTTTGAAATAATGACGACCAATATTGAGCTGGATTCAAGAGTTTTTATTTATTACAAGGTGTTTTCCTTGATATCATGCATTTAAGAATCCTCGATTGGTTTTAGACGAAGCGTATCCTATCGGTCGGATAATGGGCCGAATATAGGCTTTCAAAGACTGAAGAGTTTGCGACTTGTATTATTTATACTGCTGCATTTTTGACAAAAAGACCGACGACCAGTTTACCAAACAGTGATCCTTCGTGCACGTTATTGTTGCTCATAGGTCTCTTGTGGACTTATATCAATCTGGAAATTTAAATTAAGGTTCTTCACAAACCCATTCAGTGAACTGAGCCTTGACACTAAACAAGAATTTTAGATAATGAAGAAGAGCGATTTTCAAAATATGTTTGAATAATATACCGAAACATTTTTTTGCAGTAGATTCAATCGTGATTATTTGTAAAACAATTCTGAATATAAATTTGAATGGACTGCCCAAAATTCATGCACAGTTTGAAAGTTGTTCCTATTGGAAGATCTAAAACAAATACCCTTTCAAAGGAACAACATTCATATTTAAATGAGCAACAGCTAGTGCTTTGCTTAAATGTATTAATTTCCAATATTCCAGTGATATGCACCTTGCACCATATTCTGATTAACAACCTCAGCGATTTATCTACTCGACAGTCTATTTGGATGTCTAAAGGGGCCTTAAAATAATCGTTTTTAACCCCCACTCGTCCTCCATTTTGTTGGCCAGAATATGCAATTTAGTATGGAAAATTTCACCATTCAAAAATGATTATTAGAATCGCGGCGGTAAACTGAAAAATGTAACTCGATCCCAAAATAGATTTAAATACCCGAGACTTTCACTTTTACACTTTTTGATTTAACCACTACCACGCTTCGATTTTCATATAAAAAGTCGTTTCCGATAATCCGTATTCTCAAAATATCCATTCTATACTGAATCACAATTTAAAAGTCCTCTGGCAACAACAGCAAAAATCCCCATCTCCTCTCATCTAACCCCAACATCTTAATCTATCCAATCACGGTCTAATAAAGGACCTGTTAACCCTCAAAGTACATCTAGTCTTGCGAAGAACAATTTAAATTCCAATCTCTGCACTTGTACTGTACAAGACAATTTAAAATAACTCAACCCAGTATAGATGTACTTGCCTAGTTCAAGGACTCACATCGACATCTCCAATTTCTTGAAAATGATAACGAAAATACGAGTATCTATCGCAGAGAAAATTCATTGGAATTCGGGTTAAGAATTTGAGCAGACTCAATTTAGTCGATTAAATTTGGTTATGCATCGTCCTTTCATCATAAATAAAAGCACCTATCCATACATAACACAACATCCGCACAAATATCAATATCCCAAAGTGGTCGCCAGGAATTCTCATACAAATTACATACAACACAATATGTCTACCAACTTTGATTCGGTACATCCCGAGAATGGATTTTACGTAATAGGTACAGTAGGAATGTAGGTCAAGTTATATTTTTGCTGGATAGTGGTGTGGAGTTGGTACGTGGGGGGGGGGGGGGGATATGCAGTAGTGGAACTTCTGTATGACGAAGTTAAGCTTCTTTTGCTACCATCTCTGACACAAGAGATTTTGGATATTCATGGCTGGATGCATTTTTAATTTGACCATATTTCTGCTGCACAATTAAATTGATTTCCTTTTCTGGTGTGAGTTTCAGCAGGTTCCCCCCTCGGGCAAGTCAACCTTTTATCAATGCCATGCCACTCTGTCTCCCCCGTTGTTCTCTATTGTTTCATCGATTTTTGCACCCAAGAGCCAAGACCAAGAGACCACGATTCGCTCTGCAGACAAAGCATTTCAATGAGTGGAACGAATAACATTAGCTAGCACGTAAGAGCTAAAAATGGAACGCATTTGCTCCTCGCTGCAGAATGGAAGAGACGACACGAGAGCTCTTAGCGAAGAGACTTGACAACACGGGGAATTGAGGAGAAATATGCAAGCACTCGTTCTGCACATGTTTTGCTGGGGGAAGGATACTTTTTTACAAACGGTCAGGGCAACGAGTGGATGTCTAAGGGGGAAGTGCTGTTCTGCAAATGTTTTGAGTGGAAATTTCTGAGTGACTTAGCTCAATCAGGGATGCTCAAACTGTTTCGGGGAAAAATGTTTTACCAGGGAGAATCTTTCCTTTTGGGTTGATTTTTAAGCGATTGTCTGGAACTCAAGAGTTTTAAGTTGTGTCAATTTAATCCTCCCATTAAGTGGATCACACTGCGCACTAATAATCGTATTTTATGTCCAGGCTAAATTTTACGAGATCACAAAGGCGAAATGTTCCATATAAAATTATCCATTATAACCTACAAAATATTTGGTGTGCTGGTTTAGTATGATAATTAGGATGGCCCACTGGCTCTAGATGGGCACTGTTATAGTTAATATGACTTTTGAATATTGAGTTTGGCTAGGTTAGGTTAGGTAAACGGATAGGTAGAGCTACAAGAGCCCTACAATACTAGGTACACTTAGGTCCTTTTTGATGATTTTTAGAGGATATATTTATATTTTATAGGGTGTTTTTAAAAGTAGTTTTTAGTGTCGACGTAGATGTAAAATTTGACGGCGGTAACAATGGCGACTTTTTCAACTCTCTATTGTGACCTACAGGCAATCCAGGGGGCTTGAAGGACTGAAATCCAGTTTAATGCCAAATTCCCACCAAACCAAAATCGCGAGGTTTCGTTTAACCTATACAGAAACCTTGTAAGTCGTTCCCACCGAGTTTAAGTGAGTTCAAAAGTCATAAGCTATCAATTTTGAAGTTCAATGCGAGCCTCTTCCTCCGCGATCGTCCATAATTTTCGTTTTGTATACCGATTTGTCATGATCTTTAATAAAAACAAATTTAAACAAAATTATAAATATTTCTCTTGAAAATAGTAAAGTTTTTTTTTTGATTCAGATTCTTTTCTTCTTTTTCTATTTTTTTGATTGTCACAATTGTTTTGGCGTTTAATATTTGTACATGCACAAATGAACACGCCGTAGGCTTGTACGGTTTGATAGCCTCTCACGGAAGGATGAACTCTGTAGGGGTTCAAATAGGTTTCGCTGAAAACCCGCGGTTTCGAAACCTAAAAATGTATAGCAAAACCTCGGAGGTTTGGAAAAATTTAACAAAACCTTCGTTTGTTGGGAACATGGCATAGGGCTGCCCTTATCACTTTTCCTACAGAACAAATCCTTAAATTTCATTTCTGCGCACAAAAGAAGTTCTGAATTTTCTCAAGAACATCAGAGAAAATGCCGACGATTTTTTCCGAGGGGCCTTTCAATCCGCATCCAGACTTGCCGAGGGCTTATTTGAAGTTGAATTAAGAGCTCCAAGAACTTCATTGAAACAAATAATGCGTTCCAATCCAGAAACCTCTTCTACTGATTCCTTGCATAGATTCATGGTCAACGAAGACGTTCTTTAAAAAAACTGTGTGTAAAAAAAAAATAATGAATTGGAGTATATGTAGTTTTTTATTTTAAAGAATTCCTCGTATGATCCCGAAACAAAATCCTGGCACTGGTGACCTAGCTTTTCAAGAGAAGATTCAAAATGACTATAAGTTCCGCCTGCAGTCTCGTATTCATGCACAATTTTTTCAACAGTTCATTTTTCGTTTAAGACTCTTAGAGTTTTATAAGGAGGCTGCACTGGGAGCAGGACAGCAGGAACAATTTGAAAGCTTTATGTCTGAACTGCAGTTGACAAAATCATCTATAAGTGGCAAAAATGTTTAACGTTGCTCTATGCATAAAATATGAACGCAAATATTTTTATCACCTGAAATGTTTTCTGATACTGCTCCGTGAGGGGCCATTTCTCAGAGGCTAAGGAAAGCTCGTCATGTACAGGGTTGCTACCAAAAGAAACACGAATTGAACAAATTTGCTTTATTCGCTGTTATATCTTAGTTTTGCTTGTTATCTCTTAGTTTTAGGAAGATTAAACGGTACAAGACCCACCCAAAGAAAAATCGGATAAGTTACATCAAACTGCAGGTAAAACGTCAGACCGCAAGTAGTACCTAATGGAAAAACTTAGAGACGCCGCTAAGGCTCTTTGGCAAGATTTATCGATCAAATCTTCTAGAGGTTAAATCGACCTCGTCTAAGTATTAAAATGACGACTCTCAAAACGGGTAAACCCAAGGCCGCGTAGCGGTCACAAGCAATTCAGCAGCTGTATTACTTCACGTACCAGAAGTCCACCACCCACTCCCATAGTGCACACTTTGTGGCTGCCTCGGAGTTTTGTCTGTAGCGAGCAAAAGGGGTGACACTTCGTCAAAAGCCTGAGCATAAGTCAAAAGTATTTCATTCAACCTCTTTACTTTATTTATTTAAAAACAAAGTCCATGTGAAAGCTGAAAATGTACATATATCCATATTAGTGGCTGCCATCATTCCCTTGACGAAAACCCTTACCGACCAGATACAGCCGACCCCCGTCACAAAGCCTAGATGGTTGCACTGTTTTTTCTTTTTCTGTCCAAAAGACGACCACCTTTGTGAGCATTCCAAGAAGGGAATCATTCCGACACGTTTTTCCCTCAATAGGACTCAGTTGTTGTTCGTCTCCTTTTGCTGTTCGCTTTTTGTTTTGCCTCAAAATGTGTGCGTGTTTTTGTGTCCGTGAAAATTACCTTTTTTTGTCGTGTCGTGATCGTTCACATCATGATGGCGAAAGCGTATTCCCCATTTGCCATTAGATGAAAACGGCCAACTGCCGACCACCCCGCCTGGAATCCACTACCGGTAATTATAAACTAATTAAGACATGCGTTCGGAGTCAGAGTGAACAGCGCCAACTATTAGACCAACAAACGCGATAGCCAAACCAAAGGCGCAACAAGATACGAGCAACCCAAAAGAGACGCGCTGCCTGTTTGCTGGTCATGCTCTTGTGTGTGATCTTTTTGTTGGCGTTCGGCTTAGGTTTCCGCAGATCGGAATCGATCTTGCCAACAGCTTGCCTACTGTATATTGTTGCACACGCAGTTTTGTTCGCCATCGTTGTTGTCCGTTGTGTGGCACTGCGCCGGTCGCTTTGTCGTTGTGGCCCGCTGGAATCTTGATTGTTATGGGATCTGCTCTCAGATGGAATTATCAAGTGGCGGAACAAAAAGATGTGTGCCTTGGGCTGCGCGCTCTGTCTAAAGAAAGATGTCATCGTCGTCGTGGCACATTGGTATGGCGCGGCAATTATCGTTATTATTCGGAGCAATTTAATTAATAAGGCGTTAGATCCTGTGCTCGGATAAGATTAAATTGTAAATCATGGATTGTCGGGATTTTTGTTTCACGGGTTTCCGACAATCCGTGCCTGAGTGCGGTACGTTGCGTCAGTGCGAGATGAAGAGATTTTCTTGAAGCGATGAAGAGATTCGAGGAAGATATGTGGCCTGTGTACCTAAAAGCTCAACAGATGGCATTGAACGGAGGTTCGTATTTCAATCATCCAATCGTGATTAGTATAGGTTTGTGGTAGCTTACATTTAAAGTCGGATCGGCCGCTTCCTATTTATTTGAAGGAAAAATATTATCTGGGACAATTGAAAAGGACCATCCACTTTATGTCCTTACCAAAAGGCTGAATTGTGAGATTTTTACATGGTTTTAATCTTTCGAATGTGTGTTGGGTCTCATGTTCTCTTGCAACCTCAAAAGAGGTGTCCGCGCATAGTCATAGATCGAAATCGACTGAAAGTAAGTGCTCGTAGCATAAATCGAAAAATCGCCATCACACCAATCATGCTGTCAATGGTGTAGCTCATGCATCATAAATAGAGGATCTCCCACGAGAAACGCATCACTGCATAGCACCATTTTCATTGGCCAATCAACCATGACACTATCCCAGCCGTAAGCCATAACTCAAGCCATGCCAAGGGACTCCAACCATAACTCCTGCCTTTCAGACGTAATTTGGATTTTATTTTTATTTCCATTTTTTTTATATATAAATCTCCCATACGTACACGAGGCCCCGTGAGTTGCTCCCAAAACAATTGATCACACAACAACCTTTCATCCCGAGTCCCATTCACACGTATATGGGGCCATAAAAACGTGTGAACAACCACCCCCTTGAAGCACACAGTCCTCTCTGATTTCACGTCAGCGGTGGCGACGGCAATGGGGTATCCCAGTATCCCATACCATCCCCCGGCTTATTATATCGGCCACAGAAGAGAAAAACTAACGTCCCCCAGAGTAAAGGAGGGAAATATGAAAAATCGAATCCAAATCCAGGTTACTGATATAAATTATGATTACACGTCATGCGCTGCGGAAGAACATCATAAAGCGGCGGCGGTCCTTTGTGTTGGCTGGCAACAAAGTGTTTTCTCAAGAGCCATGGGTAGCATTCACCCCTGGCAAACGCCCATTTCCATTTCTCCCGCCGAGGACGTGATAAATGCTCATTTACGATGTCATAGACTAGATGAGGATAGATTTAGCAACCCCAACGCCCAGGTAGGCCTCCAGTCATCCTGTAAACACACTCCTGATGCAGCAGTTTAGCTTATCAATGAAGTTGCATGACGCTAACTACCGCCGCACACACGTGCTACTTTCACTTCACGGCAGAGGTGTTCGCAATGGCAAGGACTTCGGCTTCGTCTTCGTCTTCGTCTTACTGCCGGGGAAGTAACACGAAACGCGTTCGTAAGGAGGTCATAAATCTATTTTGTACCTATTTTATCATGACAGGTTCGCAGGAGAGAGCCCAGGACGACCAGGGGTGGATGCGGGACACACTGAGAATCGTTTCCAACTTTCGTCGACGGCTAAGACGAGTCGATGGGTATTGGGTTCGTTATCCTTGATGGGTGCTGGAATGTTTTATCACTCACTATACGTACTCGCTGCGCTGCTGGCTGTCGAAAGATAGTCCACTGGAAACCGTACACTCAAACTAATTTCCTACAGTCCCGTACATATGTATATACTTGTACTACGCCAAGGATATGTTGGCGAAAGTTTCAGTTTGGCGGATAAATAAATCACCAGAAGTCTAATTTAATAAAAACTCGAGTTCTCTGGGTGGGATTCGCGAGCGAGCTGAGTTCACGTTCCGCCGTGCCTTTGATAATGCCAAATGGGGGTGAGGTATGGGGGTGCTGGCGGCTAATTAATGAACCGTTTGGCTGGCGTTCTTCCTACGTGTTACTCTGACGGATTGGGCGAATGAGAAAAGCCTGCTGAGGTTGGTGTCTTTCACAGTCAGATCGAAGGCGTTTGTTGTGTGTGTATATACTCTGGAACTCAAGGACGAACGAATTTGCAAGCAGACCGAGAAAATACACGAATACTCCTAATGAAAAGGACGACGAGCAAAGTTTTGTTGATTTGCACATTTGGTTCTCGTCGCGTCGTCAACTTGTTGGTTGGAGTTTGGAACGGTTCCTTCAAATCATTATCATTCCCTGGGTCCTGAATTCTCTGGAAAGGAGCTAAATGCGAATCGATGGCAGACGTAATTGAGTGTAACAAACAAATTAATTGCACATCCCCTAGCGAGGAACCATTAAAGGCAGAGTTTCTCGACAGGGAAGTTTACATTTTCGGCAAAGGGAATTATTTAGGTTCGATTTTAAAAAGTTTTGGATTTACATTTTTTTTTGTGTATTTAAGTTTGCTATGTGGATGTTTAGTAAGTAGTAAAATTGTTTTGAAAATGCAATTGAAAAGTGTCAAATACACCCTTTTGATCAATTTCCCACTAAATTTGAATTTGTGCGGATCTGATTCATTCTTACGAATGAAGATGTGTATTCCGAATTCGAGAAGGTCAAGGAGCATGGTAGAACTGTCGATTTATACTCAGAATAAGACTGAAGATGGAGGTCACTTCACTTGAACAATATTCTTCCCAGATGTTTTCAGTAGTTGTGTCGAATAGTGGCACAGAAAACGAGTTCTCTGTTGAATCTACGATCGAGGCTTCGTAAGGCTGTAGGTATTGGTATTTCACAGCGTTTTGCATAATTTTAAAAGAACGGTCGAATTACTAAAAATATAACCAAAGGACAGTTAAATGCCTAGCCGAACGCTGTCACAAGTAAGAAAATGAGAAAACGTCATTGTCAGAGTCCGTTCCGGGCTGATTTAGTTCATGTAGACCAGAAACGATCTAAGGGTCCAGTGCAGATCGTATATGAGCTAAAGAGCTATATGAACGTAGCACAAAACACTAAACACATTGATCGGGTCCAAATGAAAATGGAATGTTGTAGTGTAGCCACTTGCAGACACCACTGACCACAACACATTAATCATAGATTAGATTTTACACGACAACAAAGTGACGACAGAATGTATAGTTCAATCGAGTACAATGTGTCACACAGGTTGATATGCACAGCATATCACATAGCTAGATGTGTCATGCACTCAATTGAACTGAATGTCACTCAATAGAAACAAGATCCTATTGAATGGCGCATAGCCAATAGGAATTTAGAATAAGTTATTCGCTATCGCTATTGTGAGTAGAAATAAGATAGAAGATAAGTATAACAGTCACTGTAAATAGTATTTAAGAATTGCAATTTTAATAATAAAGACATGATTTGATTTGGATACCAGAGTCGGCAGTTGCCCTTTTTCCTTTAGTTGCGGCGAGTAATCGCCTATCTATTCAGCGTGGTACGCTTAAATACCAAAAGTAGGGAATAACTTCCAGAATTCACTACAATGTATTCAAGAAGAGATGATTTCACAAAATGAGGACGCAGCCAAAAATCTTACAATTCCCTAAGTCCAATGGATTTATTAGCTCGACAACATTATTGTCAAGATGACCCTTTGAAGAAAATTCGCAATGGAGAATATCACGTAAATCTTTAAATAAACCATCCCAAAAATTAAGGATCAACAACATGGCTCACTAGTAAAGTTGAAGACATTCTTAAGAAGTCGCATGAGAACTTTATATAGGTATCAAGTTTCAAGTCTGACTTACACAAGTCTAGTCTGAAAAAAAGATTTAGATTCAATTCCAGGTTATACAAGCTTACAGCCCTATTATGGCTATCAAATATCAACACGATATTTGATAATAATTGATACGTATCAACAAAATGAACGAATCGGTATTATGGTTATCAATCTATCAACATTTTTGATGAATTGTGAATTGTATAAGATTTAAGATCTATTGTGAATAGTTTTATCTGTAAACTTGGTATTACGGTCGTCAAAAAAATTGATATTCATCAAATTTTCTATCAACCACAAATTTCTTGTTGATACATATCAAATATTCGGGCGGTTCAAAATTTCTATTGATATCAAATCATACAAATTATTTCCTTATGCCTATTATTAAAAAAAAAAAACTTTAGACCGAAATGTCATCGGTAGAATTATTTTTTGAAGGGCATTACGATGAATTAGGTGTGAGGGATACGCAGGACTTTACGAGATGCATCAAACGGAATGTGTTTGGACGAACATGTGTAAGCAGTTAACATATTTTTTTTTTTACTTGGTGTGATTGGGTTCCAGATTCGTGCAGAACTTCCGACTTTCAAAACAAGCCTTCGTAGAAGTGTTGACCGATATTGAGGATAAACTCAAACCATAATAATATTCCGTGTTGCGAATACTCTTTTCAATAGTTTCCAATTTTGACATTATTTCACCAAAATTAGATTTCAGCCACAAAACAAAAACCAAATACCAATTAGAAACGTCAAACTTCAAAATAGTACCCATTCTCAATGATATTTTGATTAGCATTCACAATGGGGTAAAAATGATCAATTGATACTCATAATACCAAATCATCGACGAATTGATAGAGGTTATCAAATATCAAATAATTGATATTTGATAGCCATAATAGGGCTGTTATACTTTGACAGAAATTTCTAGTTTTGCATCGTTGAAGAATAAAGTACGCTGACTTGAATGAAAATTGTAAAACAGTGGACTTAATTGCATACCGTGAGGAACCCCATAGTTGTACTTTATTGACTTTGACAATTGCTGGCAAAACGTACTTCGAGGGTTCTGCCTAAAGATTCGCATTTCATATCTTATTCAACTCTGAATCTTTGGATGAAATCCTAAAAGTTGATTTGGAATGCTGCATGTTTAACGGGATCGAAGAGAAAGCCAATGTAAATTATTTCTATTTTGGCATTTGTTCTTAATAGCATTAATGAAATGACTACGAAAACGAAACTAGCTGTCCTGTCATCAAATCAAACTACACACAAACCTAGTTCAGAGGCAAAAGATGGGCATTTTCATTGATAGTCAATATAACCTCAAAATTAGTATTAGAGTGCCGTAAGGAGCTGGCCTCGCTTGATCAGTTCAAGGTTACCTTGGTTTACCACGAAGGATATAAAGAGAAATAAAAAAAAGAAAAGTTAAATTTGCAAACGAATTCGTCGAATCACAAACCGAAAGAGAGCTGGAAAGAGTCGCGACTTGCGAGGTGAAGTATTACATAGGAAATGATCCCCGACACTAAAAAAAAAAATTCGTTATATGCACGAAATAGTTGTTACATTTTACGAAACCGTTTGTAATTTTCAGCAGACGAACGCCTTTGTAAAAATTACATATGACTGTTTGTACAATGTACAAAAGTATTTTTTACAAACACCTAATCTACGAACAAACATTAATAAATATAACGAATGAATTCGTAAAATGTAAAAATTTGTTCGTGAAATTTTTACGAATCTATTTATTTATATTGGACAAATATATTTGTACTTTTACGAATGATTATTTTAATTTACATTTAACAAATGCATTCGTAATATTCAAATATTTCTTTATAAATAATAATTGTAAAACATAAGGATTTTTCATTCGAATAATACATAAAACTGGTACTGGTTCGTGAAAAGAAAAAAAAAACGAATTTCTGAAATGCAATAATTGTTTTGTAGATAATACGAATTTTTTGGGATAGACACAATTTAGGTAAAATATTTATTTTGTTTATTCTACAATACGGCTAAAAGTAAAAGAGGTTTTATAGAACGTAAGAAATATGTTGTACAAAGTACGAATTTATTTGTGAATGGAGAGTTTTGGTACAATATATTATTTGTTTGATCGTACAATGTACAAACGGTCCCATCAGTCGTACGTCAGCTGAAAATAAAAACAATTTTTTAGAATGTAACAATCTAATAATAAGTTATACGAAAGAACATTTTGTGCATGAGAAGTTTCTATAAAATGTAGGTACAGTTTTTTTTAACAAATTCGTTCGTTTCTTTATTATTATGGAAATGCTACAGTTTTGCTAGTGCTGTCTGCAGTCGATCTATTATACGGATGCGCTGTAAATAAATTCATGCTATTAGCATTCGTACCTCAACTGACCTCGGCTTACCGGCAACCAGTGAGGTGTAATGTTATTCAGCAGGGGAACTATGCCATTAGAGTGAAACATTTTTTGTCCTCTGGAGGCGGCGCCAATTTATGAGTACCGAATCACCGAAATGAATTACAGCAAACTGAATAAATTTTGCGAGCAAAATGTTTTACACTAGTCGGTATAATTATTTTGACACACCATTCCCTTTTTTTGTTTTTTTATTTATTTCCGATTCTATGCAAGGACGCGAATTGAAACAAATTATTATAGTAAGGTGTATTACATTTTATTCAAAAATGAAAAATTTAAATATTTTAAATGTGTTTCGTTTGTTTTTTTTTTAATTTAATCTAAAAATATGATAATTCCGTATGTTTCATAAGTATTTTGACATGTATTTGTTTTTCATATAAATAAGAATTAAATTTAAACTTAATAAAAAATATAACCTCCCTTCGCATTTAAGACCTTTTGCAGGCGATTTGGAACGGAATCCACCAAGGATTGGAGAAACTCTTCTTGGAATATCCTTCCACGGGTTAGTTATCTCAGTGATGGTTTCATCCCTCGTCCTTGTCAAATCGGCGGATCTATTTCTAGGGTGGCCAATCTAGTGTTTCAACCCCAATATCAGTTAAAAACTTTGTTTTCATTTTGCTCTTATGACAAGGAGCGTTATCCTGCTGAAAAAGGAACTCTTCTCCGATCTACCTGTCGCCATAGGCGAATGTAAAATTATTTAATATCCTTAAATCAGTGGCGACAAACCATAACCGCCTAAGTCGACTTAAGACGAAATTGAGATTTTAATGCCATTAGATTCAGCGTACCTAAATCTATTTTGTAATTTTTTTTCAGCTTTATATCTTTAAAACAGTGGCCACAATTTCAAAAAAAAAAAAACGGCTCAAGTCACTAGAGTCAATGGCGTAAAAAATCTTTAAACTGCTCTCCTGAACAATGAGTAAAACAGACTTAAGCTGTTATGCCTTGTGACCACAGAAATATTGATGTTGGTTCATGGAACCGTCGATGGGAACCAAGTCTCCAACTCCATTATATGAAACGGATCCCCAGAACATAACACTTCCGCCTCCGTGGCTAGCTTTTTGGAATACAGGCTCAATTTTTTTACGAATATTTTTATTTAACCTTAGAAAAACTTTTTTTTTTGATGAGTGGTATTCGAAAGTACTCTCATCAGTCCATAAAATATTACGCCAAAATGAAAGAAGTTTGTTTAAACACTTTTTGGCGAATTCCAAGCGCTTAATTTTATTTTTTGGAGTTATGAAAGGAGTTGGCTTTGCTATATATGCCTTCATATTCGCTTCATCTAAACTCCTCCGAATTGTTCTTTCGCAGTTTTGGACTTTTTCAGTTGATCATTTTTGAATTCTCGCACGTTCAGCCGGTCCTCACGAGGGGTTGTCTTACGTTTTCTACCTGTTCGACGCAAATTTGTAACCTGTTTCGTATTTTAATGTTTATTTATTTGGTAATAGATAGTTTGACGCGACAAATTATATTCCTTAGCGATATTTATAACTGAAATACCCAAGTTATACTTTGTCACAATTTCATTTCTAATCGATGAGCCTAATTCTGATTTTTTCACAATGTTTGCAATTTAAAATATAATTTTTGCAATAAATAATTATGAAATATTATCAAAATCGACAATTTCGAATCGAACTCTAATTAAATATGAGAACACACGACCAAATCACGAGATGTCAAAATACTTATGCCACCGCAAATTGCGTTGTCTGCTTTTTACATTTTTATCAGCAGAAAGAAAATGGAAAAGGTAATAGACAAAATAATAACCATGAGTGCAGCTGTAAATACGCACTTTATTTTGAACACAACGTGTTTACCGTTACTTCATGTAATTAAACAAACCAGACACGAAAACATCACAGTGGCCTTTGTCAAAATAATTATGCCGACTAGTGTACAATGCTCCAAACCAATAACCACGCATTTTTTCACTACATTTTTTTTTATTACGAATGTAAATGAAAACACAGTTTTCCTCACACAAAATGTTTAAAAAAGAAATCTATATGACTTCGCACACACAATAGCAACTAAGAAATTAAAATACTTACCTGCGGAATCGACTTACAATTCCATTTGAATCCCAAATATGTACAAATTAATTTTTTTAAATTTTATTTTCTGCTGGCACTAGTTATCTTTCTGGTTACGGCTGTACGCTTGATTGAAGTATTCAAAGAATGTTCGTGTACTTATTTCGATAATATTTTATGAATCACAAACCACTTTTGTACTATGTACTAAACATTTGTACATTATACGAATCTTCGTTTATTCTTCACCCGCCATTTTGTATACGAATGACATTCGTAGTATGTAAAAAGCATTTGTTCATTCTACGAACGGCTTTCGTATTTCTACAAAGGCATCATTTGTACTTTTATATAACTGGTAAAACCATTTTGCAGTCAATTGTATATGTACGAACGGCATTCGTACTATTTACGAACCATTTGTAAAGGGTTTTTCAACAGGGACGCTACAAAAGTAGAGCGACAGGGACAGCAAACGACGCCGAATTTCTTGCCGCTCTTTTGACCTTTCTCTTCAGTAAGGTTTGCCATTTCATGATGGAAAGATATACGAGCCAACAACGAGTCGAAATTATTAAAATTTACTACCGAAATTCGGACTCAGTGGCCTCAACGTTAAGAGCGCAACGTCCAATTTATGGTCGTCATAATCGTCCTAGCAGATCAACAATTGAGCGTCTAGTGGAAAAATTTGAATCCACAGGCACGGTACAAAATGTTCCCGTGCCAGTGAGATAAAGAAGTGCCCGTAGTGTCGAGAATATTGCTGCCGCTGAGGCTTCAGTTGAAGAAAGCCCAAATGTGTCTCTCACACGTCGTTCCCAAGCGTTGGGCATCTCTGTGACGTCGTTGTGGCGAATTTTGCAAAAAGATCTTGGCCTACATCCTTACAAGATTAAATTGACGCAAGAACTGAAGCCGCTTGACCACCAGAAGCGTCGTATGTTCGTGAATTGGGCTGAGCAACAACTTGAAAATGATTCGGATTTTCATCGAAAATCATCTTCAGCGATGAGGCTCATTTCTGGCTGAATGGCTTCGTCAATAAACAAAATATGCGGTATTGGTCAGGCAGCAATCCACACGTACTCCATGAGTCATCATTCTTCCTTGATGATGAAGACCGACACGTTAATGTGGATGGGAATCGCTACCGTTCAATGATAACCGAATATTTTTGGCCCTAATTGGGTTATATGGACTTGGAGGTTCCAACAGGACGGCGCCACAAGCGACACAGCGAATGTCACAATCAATTTATTGGAAACCAAGTTTGGAGAACGTGTTATCTCACGAAATGGTCCAGTCGCTTGTCCGCCTCGGTCGTGCGATTTGACGCCGTTAGACTATTTCCTGTGGGGCTACGTCAAGTCTATGGTCTATGCCAACAAGCCAGCGACGATTGATGAACTTCGTACGAATATCGAACGTGAAATTGCAGCAGTATCGGCCGATTTATGCTTGAAAACCGTCGAAAATTGGGTTCAGCGTCTGGACTTCTGCAAGCGTGCCCGTGGTGGCCATGCAAAATAAATCGAGTTCCATACATAATGGCATCGAACGTACTTTCACAGGAATAAAGAATTTCGTTGATATCCAAAACAGTTTTTGTTTTATTTAAAAAAAACTTTTGTAGCGCTCTTATTGAAAAACCCTTTACATTCCACGAACGATGTTCGTACTCTTATCCAGTTCGGCTGCAGAAAGTAGTCGTATAATATTACAAAGGTGGTTTCGTTCTATGTACAAAGTCTACAAATGAACAACGAATGTTCTTATTATGTAGAAATAATTTGTGCATATTACGAATATTCACTGTTCGTATTTCCACAAAGATTTCATTTGTATTTTTATACTAACTACTTTTTGAGTGGACCATTATACTAAAATCACACGGAGCCCCATTTCTCATCACGTTCATTTGCATGGTGCGTTAAGGTACATCCTATATTGATTGACCCGCGGCACCTTTCTTTCACACGATCGACATCATCATTTCGAACGCGTGTATTCTTCAACGGCTACCACCAACCGCCCTTCTAATGATGTTCGCTTTCCACTCAAAAGAGAGTCCGCCACTGCAGATGCACAAGGTACTCGTATTGTAATCGATAATGGCGGCTCGGTGACTATTCAAATCCATACCATGACCAAGCACCACACGGCCTATCCATATCCGCTCGCCTTACCACACTCGATAAGGGTCAACTCCTTCTACGTAGCTCATCCGATTGCTCTCGATCGCATGACAATCGACCAAAGCGACAATGAGAATGTACCATTCGCCGCGTCCGCCCAGGCAAACGGACAGCACAAGGTACCGCATATGCTATTCCTGTTCGTTCCTCAATTTACAACTCAATTTACTTTTGCGGAATCGTGACAAAACCCGACTAACTTCTGGCGGTCGGCATAACCAAGAGTCAAGCGATCTGCATAAAGGCATCGCAGGGCGCAGAAGCAATTTTCCGTACATCCAATGGACGGGACAGTCACAGGATGCCTTCACTTCAACAATGGGAAACGGAAACCCTTTTGTGCGAGTTGTTTGTTTGTTTGTTCGCTCGGCTTTGGATTGCGCTCTGCTATTTGTTTTCTCTCGATGTATATATGGCTTAAAGAGGGATATTACCGCTTTTGGAAATCCTTGTGGGCAAAAGAAGCTTCGTTTCGTTTCCGTGTTTTGTTTGCAGTTCTGGTTGTTCTTTTGTTTATTTGCTGCGATTAGAATGGTGCATTCGCGTGTCTGTGTGACTGTGGTCAGTGTGGATGCACAAGATGGCCAGTGTGCAGCTGGCACCGAGCTTCAACTGTCCAGGCTAATTATTTGGCTGCATCTTCCAGCGATTTGTGTCGCTTTCTTGAATATGCAAATGCTCGGCTAATTAGACAGCGTTGCGATGGAAGAAGAGCAGTTGGCTGTGGTGGGAGATTGCGTGAGCAATACTCGACGTTGTGGGATCATTGTACAATTTTAATGGAGACATCATTACGAATAGATTGGTCGGTCCGTCGTTGGGGATAAAATGCTGTTTGTTTAACACAAATGAGGTGGAAGATGAGGGAGAAATGGCTCCTAATTTAGCTCTAAAGTTGCGTCCTATAATTATGCGAACGGCCAGTTTTCAAGACGGGATATGCTAATGTCCAACTTAAGCTTTTTGATTCGCCGATCAATGATTTGCAAAGCCAATTTGAGTAATGGTGTAGCCACACTATAGAAAATGTTGTTTTAAACAACAGCAGAGAGGACAGTTGGTTCGTTTAGACTACCGGCTGTAAGATGGCTCTTTGATCTGTCAAATTGATTGTTCTTGGGACTGTCGTTTTGAAAAGCGCTCCTTTCCCCGAAAACCATCCCCACCCGCAAAGATGCAATCTGCGCTATAAAAAAAACGGATAGTTTTTCAGTTTTAGCAATAAAAGCACAAAATGGGTAGTGTCACCAAAATGGGCCTTAAAAAAACAGTCATTCGTCTCGTGTTTGCCGGTTTTATGTCCACCATCCGTATGCCCTCACGAGTTACAACCTAAGTGATTGGTAATCAAATTCCGTATGTTATTTCCCCCAACAGATATCAAGCATCCTTTCGACGGCCATTACAGCATAGGAGGGGGTGAAGGTAGGTACTTCCATGTCCCCTGCATATCTGCCCGATCTTGACACAGCATATACATAAAACCAAGTACCAGCACCACATCGCAGTTGCCAAAAGCAGCGCACATGCACATAAAACCAAATTATCCTTTTGTCTCTAGTCTTGCCAGCTATCGTTCGCGCGAAACAAGGAAAAATGGCCACGCGTAAAAGCATGTGCGAATAAAATTTCATTTTCATTAGGTGCTTGTATCGCGCCCTGCTTTGAGTGGCATGGGGAGCGGGCTCGGTTCATGGACCACATTTAAGTGAAACAAATTGTTCGCAACACAAGGTTGAAGGAAGGACAACACAGGACTTTGTCGAGCGATATAATAAATGTAAAATGATTATGCGTGCCCGTGCGTGTGTTGGTGTGTATTAGCTCCCTCTGGGGTACAACTCTTGTGTGTTATCTATGCGAACATCCTGCACCACTATGCTACCGCTTGTTTTATTAGCGCGTCGCTCATGTGTCACGTGGCGACTGAAAAATGTTTCATATTTCCCCGAAAGTTAAATTTAGGCCCAATTTGGGGGGCATAAAAATACACGAACCAAGTCCTTAGTACACATACATATACAGCGAAGGAACAAAAAAAAAAAACGGCATTTGGAGGGCTCAAAGCGTTTTTTACGAGCGAAAATTTATGGCACAGCCTATATACACCAGGAGGAGGAATTCAAAAGCGGAAAACTGTATACGGCGAGTATTTTATTCCGCTTTATGGTTGCTGATACCTCTTCGAAGGAAAGTCATAAAAAGTATGTATGTGCAGTTACTTTTGAAGAACATGGGGAGAATCAGGAGCACCGCCATAGTGCAAATGGAACGATATGTGATAAATAACTTCCGAAAAGAAGATGATGATGATGTGTCGGCGTAGGCGAGTCATTTGACACATGTTGATGGTATGGTCGTCAGTTTGATACAGGCGGTGGTACATATTAATTTTAAGTTTTTTTGTCTTTTTTTTTTGTCTAAGCGACTAGTTTTGATTAGGGTATATGAGCACCGTCAATGACCATCGAATAGGGAAAGTTGTATGAAGCTTTCGTAAGTGGCGGTTATGGTGAACGCCTGGTCTATTGTCCTTCTTGGGATCGGCATTGAATAGTTATAAATACAGGTCTCTAGCTAGTGTAGATCTTTTCCAATATTTAACCCTGAAAAGTCTGCTTTCAGGCTTTAGTTTAGGCAATCCATGGGATTTCTTAAAACTCGAACATTGCTCAGAATCCAAGCGCATCTTAATAATTTCTTCTGTCGAATTGAGTAAGATTTTCAAAGTTGCGCACTATTTTACATTCGGATAGGGGGCTGGCAAAGGCCGCATAAATGGTTCCCATATTGAATCCCAGAAAATGTAGGAAGGAAGTGCCAATTTCAAACATATGGTTTAAATATTGGCCCATCATACAATTTTACACTAATTTATACATAATTAAAGGACAGACCACGTAGCTACGACTGTAAACATATTCAAACCCAGCACAGCTGAAAATCTTATTATTTCTTGAAAAAATAACGCAGACTTAAAGGAAATAAAGTGCACGACTGGGTCGAACAAATCTTTCTCGTTCATCAAAAGTTTGCTTGGTTGTTTTCTTATTTTATTAGGTAGGCATATGTAGGAAAAAAATATGAAAAAAAACAAAAGATAAAAGAAACACTGCATAAATACAATATAGGAATAGGAATAGTGTTAATAAAATTCACTTTTGGGTAGTTCATCTGATATGGTTGTATATATTTAATAACAATGTGAGTTTTTAAAAGTTGAAGCTCGCAGTAAAAGCGTATTGTCGCAAGTTCTGGTTAGAGAGTTATAAGTGCCTTATATTTTATAAGCTCTTACACTTTTTGAGTACGAGGACAAGCGTTATAGGAGTTTCTGTTTTCTGATCTGTTAGGTCATGTTTTTATGTATTTTGATTAGTAACGCTGGTATAAGGTGTCTATGATTGGAAGCAGGGTTCGTGATAGATCTATATCTTTGCATAGATGTACATTGTAGGAATTCGGAGATTTGTTTTTGAATATGCGTTAGCAGTTATATAAACTGAATATCCCAATTGACGTGTGTGGTGTGAAAATGAAGTGGGAGTTTCTAATTGCGGTTGACATTATTTTAACGTGCATAGGGATTTAGTATATGGTTAAAAAAAAAGAAGTGGGTTATATTTGTTAAAAATAAGTTTTACTTATCTGTTATTGCATTTTTATTAGAAGTGGAAAATTGAGATTACTACAAAAATATACCGTAAATATGTGAAAACAAATCGGGATTTCTGAAGTAATTTTTGAGAAATAATTATTAATCTGATTTATTCGAATTTTTTGAGAAAAACTAAGTACGGGATTTTATTGAGAATACTTTTATTATCCTTAATAAGCATTTTGATTAAAGTCGTTAGAGCGGTTTTTGTAAAATTTTCAGGCAAAACAGTACCAAATATTGAAATGTTTAGTTTGAAGAATACCTACTGAAAACCGAGTTAAAGTTATTGTTCGGGATGTAAGCATTACTAGATGTTATTGTGTTGAATTTTAAAACAGTAGAAAAAACTTTCTTATTTCAAAAAAAAAAGACGACCTTTCCACAACGTTATAAAAATGCTCGGTTTTATTGGCGCTCGTGTTCAAACAATTCTGAAATATTTTTGATTGACTCTGCTTCTTATATACAGCAACAAACTTGACATGACGTTTGACATTTGTGACTTAAGACTTAAAAAGCGTTTACATACAACGTTGAACAAATATACTCATATTGATTATTGTATTTAAGTGAATTTCAAAATATATATTGTTTCTATAAAAAACAAAAACTTAATAATAATCTCTAAACACTAGGTTTTTAAAGTTTGTTTTGAAATCGAAAAGCGGGTTTTCGAGATATGAGCAGTTTTTAAAATTAGCGTTTTCAGGGAATCGTTTCGAAATTAATTATTTTGAAAACATCAATTTTGCTATAAGTTTGCATTTTGGTTGCAATCGATGTTGCCATTTTCAAGTTAACTAAAGCAAACTAAATTTAAAAAAAATATTACTTTTTTTAAAAATCCGTTTTACGATTATAGAGAGAAAAACTGAATTTGCCATTAAGTTGGAAATGATCATATTACCTTAGAAATTAATTTTTGTTATAATCGTATGGACCGTTTTCGAGATATGTCCAAATTTCAAAAGTACCATTATTCGATTATTTAGCGAAAATCTGAGTATGCAGTCGTGGTAACCTCACCTACTTAAACTTAAATATAAATTTCAGTTGAAATCGTTATGGCCGTTTTCGAGCAAATCAAAATGGTATGAAAATTTTGTATGGGAAGTACCATTAATATTAGGTTACCGAGCAAAAACCAAAATACGGCCCGAACTGTAATCCCCCAAACTCCAAATCCTAAGTTTTAAGGAAATCCGGGCAGGCGTTTAGGCTGTAGGCCTCGGGACAGACAGACGGACAGAATTTTGCGACCCCCTTTTTTGAGTTCCTCTATCATCGTAATGTCAGAATTGATTAATCATTGTTACGTAATGGAGAAAGTTAAAAATGGTCGTATGCTTCTGCTACCGTGTAAATACTGCCTAAGTATTAGATTCGGTGGCAGGGTAAAAAGTTTGGGGGTTTCGCAAATTCTTTAGGGGGAAATTTGAGGTTTTTTTAAAAATTCTATTTCATTTGTATTTCATTATAATATCCTTTTCGGTGACCTTAAAATGTACTTCCGAATTTTGCAAAAGTAAGAAACGCTGAGTAACTAAACCTTAAGAATGAGTTAGCGTAGAGACTCGTCCCTCTGTTCTTTCCACTACCAAATGATTCAAATTAAACATGACAATCGAGGATGAAATAAATAATTCGTGTCTCATTTTAGAATCCTGTACAATAATCGATCGATTCTCCAAAGCTTTATTTGCCAGTGAAAATGATTTGTCTTTAAGAAAAAAAACTACTGTAAGTTTTACTCCGCAAAAGTTATAGTCATTTGTAATAGTTTTTTTGAAATATTTCCGTAAATCTTTTTCCAGATTTAAACACCAACCTTATCTGTAAATTTTACAAACAAAAATTTGTTCAAAGTTGTGTAAATTTCTGCAATATGGTCGAACTTATGTACATAGTTCAAAATTTATACTTTTAAGTCGTACCTTCATAAGACAAAAAGTTTTTTTTTTTTTTGACTGGGAGTTTTCACATTTATCTGAGTGGAAATATTTTGACCATCTGGCAACCCTGTTTGATGTTCAAAACAAAATTTCGCTAGCAGCAACTAATTTCATTATGCTTTTCAAACTCTATATTGGCCTTGAGCTTATCGGTGAACTGGTGCAGGTTTTAACAGGCGCTTGATCAGTTGATGGCGAAAAAAAGTGCCGATTCTCTTCGTGGTGGGGAAAAGGAGATAGTTGTTTTCAAGAGGATTATATTCGGCGAACCCAGTGTCGTATTTCAACTGTTCAAATGAACACTTGAAAGAATCTGAGGATAGACTAGTGGTTTACCTATTTTTCGAACCAAAGGTTCTTGTTATTTACCAACAACATATTTGCTGTCTTGCTGCTGGTGTATTTGTGAAGTTTGACAACTTTATATTGACTGTAAACTCCTGGAAGTATGGGTCCCAAATCCCATATATACGTCAGTGATGTCTACAAATAAGAGCCTAAGCTAAGGTGTACTTTTTAAGGACAGCCAAGGACTTGGCGACTTTAGATAAGTGAAGTACCTTATCGGCTCTCTTAGACAGCCTGTATTGAGAAGACCACACCATGTCTAAAGTCTGAGTGCTCCGCACGATTTTTGACAAAAAGCACGTATAACACGAGCGTCTTTATTTGTAACAGCTTAGAGCTTATCGTCTATTTCGCATACGCTTTTGTGTAGCCACATTGACATCCCAGCAATGTCTCTTTCAAACTACCAATGTTCGTTATATAGATTGCGTAAAGCAAACCCTTCTTTTTCCTATTAGTCAACCAATCTAATTTTTAACCTGGCTTGTTCCAACTGTAGGTTGCAGACATTTCGAGTCCACAGAGCAGCCTTTTGCGGTGAAATTCATTGATGAATAATAGTCGAAGTTTTCCTGCTGTGATTGAGAATATTTATCATCCCTGGGCGCCCGATTATTAAGCTCTGGAAAGAATTAAAGTAAACACGCTGACTGTATTTTAATATCACATCATAACCGCCCTCTGTAGCAAAGCCCTTCAGATAGGAGAAGGATCTTAGAGATCGCTCGGTTTTCTAAGAACGAGTGTATTTATATTCAAAAATAGTAGGCAAACATCGCCTAATATTCCCCCGAACTGGAGCACCACTAAAATCTACAAAAATTAAAAAATGAGTGCCTCCTAAAGGTAAAGTGGCTTAGTAGATAGTTAGTTGTACTACCAAGCGCAGTGTCCCCGGTTTGATTCCCGGAAAATACACAAATTATATATTAAGGTTTTTTTTTTTCACTGCGCCACCTCTCGCGAACGTCTGACAAACACCGGAGAGTAAACCTGTCATGAAAGAGCTTCTCAAACAGCCGCTTGGAGTCGCCATTAAATTGAAGATCCCTTTCATTCGTCCCAAAAAATAAAAAAACTCATACAAAACGAATGGTTGTGAAAAGCTAAGCCTAGGGTATCTACCGACTGGTTGCGCCAAATATTTATTTATTTATTTTTCCAGATTTAAGACTCAGCTTAACTTCAGAAAATCAGGTCAGAAGTCCAGACGAATGACTGCTTTGAGAGGCAGTTACTTATGTCCACACTAAAGAGACTTATGCCCCAAATAGTTGGAAAAATAACGCGGTAAATAAACATAAACTTTGCCTCCAGGTAGGCAGGTAGTGACATCTGACATATGGTTTTAATCTTTAATACATTTTTTGAGCTATTCCTACCCTGCGCATGTTGACAAAGCGAAACTGAGTTCTCTTGCCAGTTTCAGGAGCAACCAGCCTCTAGTAGGATCCCAGCCAAGCCAAACATATTATTTAGGTCATACAGAAAATGATTTCCTTTGTTTCTCCTTAAATGTTCGAAGTTGTTGCTGTCAAACTTTGACTAACTGAAAGCCGACACGATTTTCATTAGCCACCATATATAACATTCCGTTGGTAACAGCATTGAAAACAAAAAAAGTACAGCACATCTCGAGCCCCAATACAAACTCTCGAGCTGATGGTAAAATAAAAACAACGTTGGCTTCCGCCGCTGTAAATGAATCCACCCTACTAAACTCCTTGTCAAAGTTGTGACACATGAAAGAAATTCCTGCACCGACAACCTCTACACAGTTCCGACATATTTCAATAAAAAATATTCGTGAGCTACCGTATTACTCGCCACAAAGAATATACGCGTATGTCCCCATTTCGCGGGATCATGACCTCGACATGCGCGAATGCAGTTGCTGGCATCCTTCAGTTGAAATTCACCAAATAAGGCCGACTCATAAGAACAAATAAATTATATCCAATACTTGGCATGGAAATTAAAATTCAACTTCTCCCCTGGTCTTGTGCCCCGAAAATGTGATGAAAGGAAATTGACTGCAATTTGTTGGGGGGCAAACGAAAGGAAAAAATGCAATTTCACGAAAATATCCACAATTTGGCCCAAACTGTTGTTAACACACAATCGTGCCTGAGTACACCAAACAGCATAAAAAGCTAATTACCATGACAGTCCAAGGGTGGGCATTCCGACATGCATCCCAACGATGACACAACAACCACAAGGAGCCCTTTTCGTGCATTTATGGACGGCTCTAAAGTCCTTTGCGAATCCCCCGCATTCTCACTGTGCTTGGCGAAGCATGAGAGTTCACCGTACCGATATTGTGTATGTGTCCTCGTAATTACCCCAGCGAAGACAAAGGCCACAAATCTCTTCGCTGGAATCTGCAATTTCTTCATAAACTAATCCGCAAATCCGTTGACCGAAATGGACATAAAGTACCCGAAATGTGTCACATACGGACTGTGTGTGCAGATGGGCATTTGGTGCTGCAGCGCATCAGTGGTAACAATTGCCACAAAAAGTTGCCATATCGTGTCTTATTGTGAACATGGCATACACAGAAGGAGGGACGACGATGAATTTGACCCCGTAATCATGGTAGGTATATTTTCGTTTGCTTTGAACACGGAAATGTGCGTGCAGACATTTTCGACGGTGTGTGTTCTGGGGCTTCTGACCAGAAATGGACAATTGCGCGTGGTGGTCGGTGGTTTATAGTTCGATGTACAAGCAAATCTCTGTTCGGTGGATGGAGGAAGGACCGTAGTAATTCACGGCAGTTGACATAAGTGCGAACTTTATATGGTAAGGTATAGAAGTTCAACATGGAGGCAGAAGAGGATTTAGGTACCGGACGTACATTGATAGAGGAGAAGCAGGTAATGGCTAAGGTTTCTTCCAGTGACTTACTTGGCCAGCTATACCTGATGCACAGGGTGCCCATGAAAGGCAGGGAATCTATATTGCTATATTATTATTATTTATTTAAATTAATTCTGTGATAGTACATAGTTTTATATATTATATAAAGGAAAAAGCATGGCTGTATATTGCCGTCTGCCGATTGGTTACCATTTCATGATTCATTTTATAAATTAAAAAATAATATAATAAAAACATTGATTAATATAAAAAAAAATAAAAAAGAAAAATTAATAAATACAAACTAGTTCTGACTGTACCTATGTTTCACTTTTTTTCTGTTTTTAATGTTAGGCGTGCTTTTTTTAAACCCCGATCCCAGGAAAGCAAAGCAAAACCGGACCCTCAGCAGGCAATTACAACAACTACGCTCGAGACTCACAGTAGTTGCTGCAATCGCCCGCCGAAAGTCCCGCCTCAGGCCGCCCCGCCGAAAACACACCTATTGTACAATTTGCAAATCACATACTCAAAAAGCTATTGCGATACTTCTAGGCATGTATACTATATTGCGAAAGCATCTTCCAACCAAAAAGACCATTCAACAATTCCTTTGGTTCCTGAAGTGTGAGAAAACTCTTGGAGAAATACAGTCTCCTTATTTCGAGAAGTATTTGACATTCTGCGAGGAAATGGAAAACGCCTTCCGGCACATTTAAATTGCAGAGGTCGCATTTTCTTTGCAGATGCTGTCTTTGCGGTACAAAGTTTAGGCCTAAAGTCTCAGTTCTGATTTTGAAAATAATGCTGATTTCGTAGGTTGTTAACTCATTGAACAAATAGTTATTTGTGTGAAATTAATGACTTAGAGTTCTATATATGCTTCTAGAGTCGGAGGTTTGGGCCCTGTTCAGGCAGTTCTCATAAAACCGTTCGTTTATCTGCGCTATACAATCATAAAATTTATATTGCCATTCATTGACATTTTCAAGAGTTAGGTTTAGTTCCACACCACATTCTGCTGACTGTTCGAACCATTCACTAAAAGGCGTCAATTTGCAGCGAAACGCATATCTTAGTAGCTGGTTCTGAAGATTGGTGTTGTGCCGTTTTGTTACCTTTACAATGTAGTCCGCGTTTGCTTTAAGATTTTTATAATAAATTTCGGGAATTCCTGATTCTACGTAAATGGCATAGTTGGGGACTGTTGTGGGAAGTTTAAAGATACATTTAAAAAAAAAACGCTTCCTTTTAGGCTTTCAAACTGATCGATTTTTTTTAAACCCGAAGATTTGATTTGCATAACAAAGGCAAGCGTTAATGGTGGCATTAAATATTTTGAATTTGGAAGCCGTGTCAACATTTTTGTTGCAATAAAGTCTTGATCACATTAGGTTTATTGCTGTTTCTGCCTTAACTATTTTATCCTCCACATGTGGACGCAAATCTAGATTGTGGGTTAATAAGAGAACTAGATATTTAAATTTATCAACGACCTCAATAGGTTCACCAGCCAGTTGGCAACTCTCATTCTGTAATCTTCTGATGCGTTTTGAATGCTGGAAAATCATTATTTTTTACTTTTCGGTGTTAGTTTTCAGTTCCCAGCTATCGCAGTATTGCTTCAGTTTATTAATCTGCAGTTTCAGCGTATGAGGGTTATCTGTAAGGATAACGAGGTCATCAGCATATAGCAAGACTTTGATGACGGCGTCTCCCATAGCAACACCACCAGGCAAGTATTCATGTACACCGTCAATAAAAAGCGCGAATACTATATTGCTATAAGACTAAGGAAAATAGTCAGGGGAGTTATGGACGTTTTTTTTTTTAATTTCGTAGTCTTATATGGTCTTATTTTGTATATAGCTTTATTTTAAAATGAAGAAGACACACAAGGAATAAATTTACGACTGCCTTAAGTATTGCTTTCGAAGATCCCGCAGCCAACAATCACTTTTCTGTTAACTGTCTCAAGCGTTCCTGGATTATGAGTAGTTTATTTCACAAGGTTCTTTCGCTACACACGCTTCCATATATAAGTTTCAGGGTGCAATGGGTTCAATTACTAAATTTGGGAAATACGTAGATACAAAGAACGTTAACTTATTCAGGGCGGTATTACTCTGCCGATGCTATATTTGCAGATTTATCGTCGGCGCAGTGGCTTAGTGGTTAGTGTGTTGGACTACTAAGCGAGGGGTCCCAGGTTCGAATCCCGAGAAAAAACCCAAATTCCAACTTAAGGTTTTTTTCGCTGCGCCACCTCTCGCGAACGTCTGACAAACATCCGAGAGTATAACTGTCATGAAAGAGCTTCTCAATTGGCCGTTTGGACTCGGCATAAAATTGTAGATCCCTTCCATTCGTCCCAAAAATAAAAACTCACACAAGACGAATGGTTGTGAGAAGCTAGGCTTGGGTCCATACGGACCTGTTGGGCCAATTATTTATTTTTTTTATTTTATTTTTATCGTCATTTTACCGATTTTCAGCGTGCATGGCGATTTGCCGATTTGGATAGCCACTTGACCATTTTTAGGTCTTAGGTAATCGCCCAACAACGATCTGACGATTTTTCACCACACTCACATTTTTACAAATAATCACAGCTCCAAAACAATATTAAATCCCATGACCGATTTTAAGGGCACTTCCTGAATATAGTTACACAAAAGCTTACGTTATGTTAACTGGAATACATTTGCAGTAGAAGTTCGATCCCAACTCGATCTAATCGATATATGTACCGATGGGAAAAATATATTTAAACTAAATTGCATTTCATTTTACTCGGAATTGTGCGCCCGAATTATCAAATGTTCCAATTTTGTTGAAGTCCTTTTAATACAATTTTCATCGGAAGATACTACAGAATAGTTTAAAAAAAATACTTCAATAAAAGCGTAACACCAACATTTCCCTAGCTTAGGAGTGATTTTCGAGAACTCGACTCAGAATTTAGAGAAGTTGGAAATTTTAGCTTCTAGAGTTTGGTTAAAGATTCATTGGAATCAGTGGATTTGTAGCATATTTTTAATAAATTCGTCGTATTAAGTGTGCCGATGAATCGAAAGCTTTACCTCTTATAATACAATTATTTTTTTTTTGAGATTTTACGTTCCTCCCACTTATGGGCAAATTTTGAGAGAATTTTTTTACTATGTTAATCATAATAAAGTGAAAACAAAAAATATGCTATTAATGTCTACACTAAAAGGCATACTTTTTTCCAAAGCCTACTTAAAATTTCATTCTCAAGGGGTCCTATGCTGCCAGCATCAAGTATTGAAGACCAGTGGCAACATTGCCAAAAAGCCATCAGAGACGCCGCCTCTGATGTGCTGGTTTTCACCCGACCACCGCAACGACACCCCTGGTTCGACGACGAAGCGGCAGGCGATGACTTGGTTAGGAACATGCACCAACTCATCTGTAAAATATGGTCGGAGGAAAGTATGCCCGATGAATGGAACCTCAGCATTGTTTGCCCGATCCTCAAGAAAGGAGTCCCTCTGAACTGCGCAAATTACAGAGGTATCAGTCTTCTTAATATTGCCTACAAGATCTTTTGTTTTGTGTGAACGCCTGAAGCCTTTCGTAAACAACCTGATTGGTCTATATCAGTGTGGCCTCAGGCCAGGAAAGTCAACCATCGACCAAATATTCACACTGCGGCAGATCTTGGAGAAAACCCAGGAACTTCAAATCGATACCCATCACCATTTCATCGATTTTAAGGCCGCCTATGACATCATTTATAGGGACGAGCTATACAGAGCAATGTCTAGTTTTGGCATCCCTGCCAAACTTGTGCAGGATGACGAAGGAGAATGCACACTGCTCCATCAAGGTCGGCAAAGAACTCACCTTCGATATCAAAAAAGGACAAGGCGATGAGCTGTCATGTGACTTCTTCACCATCGTTCTTGAAAGGATAGTGCAAAGCTCAAACGCCAAAACCAGAGGTACGATCTTTCAAAATTACTCGCGTACGCCGACGACATTGACATAATTGGCAGAACGCAGCGTGATATAAATGGCGCGTATTGAGACTGGGGCGGCGAACATGGGTTTGGCGGTTAATGAGGGCAAGACAAAGTATATGCTGTCAACTCAAAAGGACACCCAACACCGACGGCCCGGACAGAACGTCACAATAGACAGATATAACTTTGAGGTGCTTAAGGACTCTGTCTATTTAGGCTCCGCTATGAACTCAGACAATGACACCAGCGCTGAGGTTAAACGTAGAATAACTCTTGCCAATCGTGGTTTCTTTGGGCTAAGAAGGCAATTGAGTAGCAAAGCCCTCTCTCGCTCTCCCTCTCTCGACGCTTGTTGGTTGAGGCCCAGTTCCACCCCGGACTGTAGCGCCCACCATTTAATTAGATAGTGCCAATTTAATAATATTAATCAGGCCGACACACATTTTTATAAAAAGTTTAGTTCTAATATCCTAATAAACAAATATGCATAAGTTGCACATATTTGTATGTATTAAGTCATTACTGTTATTGAAACTCTGCTCGTATTCCTTTTTTTGTATACGGTTCACCGATCTATTTTTAAAAATATAGTTATCTTTTAGTTTGCCAAAAAGAATTTTCATATCTGAAAAAATTTGTGTTTTTTATTATTAACGTTATAGCAAGACCTTCATTTTCATCATTGATGACTTTGTAGTAGCGACTTTTTAAAAATTCTACCTCGATAAGTTCAAGTTCTTTCTTACATTTTGATGAATTTAATTAAACTTGTGTTTGTTTATTTTTTTTATAGAATTATAATTATAGTAAATAAACTTTATTTATTATTTATTTGTTTTATTTTTTATTTTTGTTTTTTTTTTAATAACTACAATTTAACTTATAAAGTTTCAGACTTGGTTTTAGCAACAGCTTCACTCATTGCAACTTTCTCCGATTTGTATTAATTGCGATAATCGATTTGCACGATTTTTTGGAAGATTTTACAAGAAGTCCAAAAATGCAAATATTGTAAAAAAATGTCAAATGACTGACTGAAATTATTCTACCTTTTGGTCTGTTTTATTGTAGAATTTTAAATTAAGTTTAAAGGAAGTTAGTTAATAACATTTCTAATCATTGAGAAAAGTTCCAAGCAAATTAATAGAAAATCACTCGTCGTTAGAATCGGATTCGATTGCATTCATTCGCCGCCTAGTTCACCTGAGACTGCCAGGCGATTCACTTTTCGTGGCAAATTGTTGACATCTTGTGAAATGGCCCTTGGAAAACTCGTCTGCAATTCATCAAAAAGCTAACGAAAGAATTAAGTGCGAACATTTACAGAAAGCTTTTGCAAAGCATACGGGTAAGCTAAGCGAACTTCAAGGAACGACTTGATTCTTGAAACGGCTCAAAACACAAATGTCTTAAATGAAAGATAGCAATGTCAGCTTTCGACGATATGGTCGACTATTACTACTTTTTGCGAGCACACATTTTAAAGAAATTCTTCGAAAGAAGTTCAAAATAAAAACTTATTATAAATTTTTGTAAAAGTCTTTTAACAAAAAAGATTTTGAGAAAATAGGAGATTTTTTGAAACTCCGAGCTTCGCAGTGGACTTTCCTATCAAATATTGAATCCTCCCAAATCGTTTCTGTCACTTTTAAGAAAAAGGGGGACCCATTTTATGAAAAAAACAAACAAGCAGCCCTGTACCTTAAGCCAGCAATGTTCATTTACGAAACCGCTCTATCTAGATCTACTGTTTTTGTTACCCACGAATTTCGCGATCGTTTAAAAACAAACAAACAGCCCTGTACTTTAAGCCAGCAATGTTCATTTACAAAATTTGGAACCGCTGTATATAGATCTACTGTTTTTGTTACCCACCAATTTGATTCCATTACTTTAAACAACGTTACAGATCAGGTAGCAATTCATTGCTTAAGTTACGAACGCATTGTTTTAATTTTTTTTAAACACAACGCCGTACAAATTTTCACATTTTTAGTAACAAGGATAAATTTTGCAAACCTATTGTGATCTTTCATTTATTTAAGAGGGTAAGGTCCACATCATACTTTCTATCAAAACTCGACCTTCACGGTATTTCTTGCTTGCAAAATTATGCAAACATAACTGCATCGGAGAGGACCCACTCGAAAACCGCAATGCATACGGCTTTTGTGCCCGAATCACGTTTAAACCATAACAATTACTATAACACAAAAGCCCCCAGAAAGGCGACAACTTAAGATGTCCATTTTTATGGGCAAACTTTTGCACAAACAGCGTATGCCAACGGGGAAAAAAAATGTCATCACAGTCTAAATCTAAACTGGCAATTAATGCCAAACAAAATCACTGAAAAATCATTCCCAATGAACTGTTACCGAAACGGTGTTTGAATGGAATTGCATCCGAGTCCTCATTACAGACACCACTTGCTAATTTCCATTTGCCTAATCGCGGCAGCAGATCGTAGCGTCATCGTCGTCGTGTTAACTTCCGAACATGTATAAAAGAAGTCGCCTCATTCGCGCAGCTTTCGTTTGCGGCAAAGCACCTCCGATTCGTTGCAATTGATTCCGCGTGGTAATTTCGCGCACGACTTCAACACTCCGCCTCTCGTATACGAGTATACAGTGACACCCAATCACCCCCGCAGATAGACGCAGGCCGACAAACTGCATCTGTAAATCGCAATTCGGATTTGCAATGCAATAAAACTAATGTCACCCTGTGGCTTACAGTTTAATTGCACTCGCGACAAACTCGCGGAATACCCATTAAAGTGTAGGTCCGATCTCGGCGCGAACATTGGAAATAAATTCCAATTGTCGCCGTAGTTTTCACGCTCCGCGCCGTAAAGTCATGTTTCCGCCGGCCGGCCGCCGCCGCCTTGAACTGGGTTTTCGTCGGGCTGTGTGTCTGCTCTATGGTCTATGCACACATACAGTCGGTGCAGTCAATGCTCTTAAGTCTATTCAGTGTGCGCTATACTGTTTGCATAGTTTTAGCGATGGGGAGTGCAATAGCAGAGTGTTGGGGTTGGGACTATGGACATGGATGCAGTTGGGCAGGAGGAGGAAATCGCCGAAGAGGATCACTTGGAATTCCGAGTGTTTACCAGAAATGTGATCTTATCAAAAGAACTGTCCGCTGCCGTTGTTGGTGTCGGGCTATTCGCGAGTTAAGGAAGTTCAATCGTTTAATGTCGGTCGAGGGTAGCTGTGGCGATCTGCTACAACTAGTTGAGTTACTCCGTTGCTTGGTCGCTGCCAGGTGGGTGCTAAAGAAGTTCGTGCACGAATGTGCGTGGCGAGTATGAAGCTGAAGTCTAGTTTCATTATTAAGGCGACCTACCCAAAAGATGTACCAGTTCTGAACTGAGTGTGGTTGATGGACGTCTCCTGGCACTCAAGTTTCTCTTCAATTGAGATTTAAACCGACCAAGTCTCTATGGACGGCATCTCTAAGTCGGATATTTTTTTACTTCTACCCAAAAACTTTCATTATAATTTTATCAGCCCCTGATTAAGGTTTCGATCGCCAATATTCTAGGATGCCGGTTAACAACATAGATTTAATCGGATTGCTATTTATCTTAACTGTGTATCGTTTTATTGAGTATTTTATCTAGGGTTTATACTTACAGAAGGCCTGAGCCAAGCCCAGGGGACCCAGCAAATATTGTTTAAGAAGCTTACTTTATTATGAATGGACATAGGTTAGATTCGGTTGGGTAAGGTTGAGTCAGGTTGCGAGATCGTCACAAAAGACCAGGCTCCATAGTGGGCCCATCGCCATCTCCAGGAAACCATTAGCATTGAAAACATAAACCAATTAGCCCAAACATTCACCTAAAAAATAGTGGCACTCCGAAAGAAGTGAAAACTTGAACAATTACGTGTGTATTTTTTGAATATTTTTAAATTAAGTATTTTTTAATTCATTATTGTAAATTCTTACTACAAAATAAAATGCCAACTAAGGCTCTTTCATACCTTTTAGGCATTATTTCATTAGCTAAGGTTGTTTTTTGTTGAAAGTTCATCTTCTTTTATTTTAAAAACGTTTTTAATTTTGTTTTTTTGATTCAACATATATGCCTACTTTTTAAACATTCTTAAAAAATCTCTGCAAAAAAAAATGATATGTAACCTCGCCGTAAAGAATGTGTTTCCACCTTCATCTACTCATTTTCCAAACACTTTATCTTTCATTCTTTAAAAATAAGTCCAGCGTCCACTTCCAGTAAATGTAATGAATTTGCAAACAAATTTTAAAGCTGTTTGTTGTATAAATGAAAATTGTTTTTGTTTATTTTTGTATTTATGTGTTTAATTTTTAATTTATTGTTCAAAATAAGTTATTTTTGGCATTATATTATTGGAAAAAGCACCTTTTTTTTAAGTTACGCATTTTTTCGTCAAAAGTGGTTGGCAACGCGATCATTAGTGTCGAAACCAAAGATAATGGAACACAGAGATCAATGATAATGAAATACAGAGTTATATATATATCCAATGGAAAAGCGGCTGCCTACAAATTAATGAAGTCACGCACCCATGCTCATTTATTTTGATGTATATGTGAGTTCATGAATTGGACTTTTATACAAAAATTCTCTATTTTATAATATGTATTTCACCATTTTTAAAATTTAATAAAAAAAACACAAAAACGAGCAAGTTCAATACGCAATTGAACAGCGCGATACCCAGCAAAAGGAATGTTGGCCAGTCATTAACAACATGCTTTTTTGTAGCTCACACGTATTCACAGACGGGGGTTGAAATTAGAAAAACAACAATGGAAACAAATGGGTTTTGGGGGAATAGACGTACGAAATATCTCTGTTCGGACCATTGGTGTCGCGAGTTCAATGTTTTTTTCCCATCTCAAAAATGCCCAACGCGACTATAGAAGTCTTCACTTCAAAAAAAAAAAAAACAAGGTGCAAAATTCAAAAGTATGAGAATGCTATCTCTCCTTTTTGTTAAGTGAAGTCTCAGTACAGAGTGAACCTGGGACTGCACCTTGAGAACGATATCACCATTGTATATAACTGTGGCAACAAGAGTTATATACAATGGTGTCATTTTTAGCCACTTTTCAGGACCGCAGGTTAGAGGTTTTTTAATGGTCCATAACACAGCAACCATAAGAGATATTTGAATGAAAAAAAATTGGCATATAGAACGGGTTACTGTGCATATGATCGTAACATTAACTTTATTTTGACATAAGTCGGATTATGCTGTTTTTCCTCGTTGCCACAGTTTTAGAAATATCTCTTAGCCTTGTGTGATTTGAAAGAGTCGACATTTACGACTTCTGTCTAACAGAATCGACTTAGGGCCGGTCTGTTTACAGCTGGTTAAATCCGTGGTTGGGTTACCATAGCTTTAGATTAACCCATGATTTTAAATCTGTGATAACCGATGAGTGTTTGTTGAACGATTTTTCACTTCGGTCACCAAACCATAGCTCTGCGACAAATAGTTCTATTTTTCCAGTTTATTTGTCAATTCATTGATTAACCGAATCTATGGGTACATTTTGTATTTGTTTTCCGGGTTCGATTAATTTTTTTTTTATAAGTAATTTGTTGAGGTTTTTTATTAATGAATTTATTTTCAGTAATCTAACTAAACGCAAAATTTGTTTAGCACAAGAATGTCATAATCAAATGAGGTGTTTTTTTTTTTTTGAAAATGGTAGAATAAATTATTGTGGTTCTGAGACAATACGCAATGTTTTAAAAACAAAGTCGAATTAAAACCAATATAATTGGAAATCTCAATTTAGTCAACGACAGTCCCAATTTTCTCATTCTTTCAATATTTTGTGCAATGATTGCGCTTTATGAGAGCTTTCATCGGCTAAAAATGTTGAACATAATCTTATTTCATCATTCGCATCCATTATTGTATTGGGGACCGTTACTCTTACCTTGAATAGACTGGCGTGTACCGTATTCTATACATATGTCAGTTTTAAACGTCTTCGAAACTGACGAGAAAGATTTTATTGGTTGAGCTCCATATTGAGTTTTATATACATTTATTGCATTATTTGTATTTTTTCTACACAATAACTGTTTTTTATTATCAGCGTGATCTGATCCGGATCAGATTACGAAAATAAAACAAGACGGATTATTGAAAATTTTAATTTTTGAGTTGTGGCAACAGTTGCTTTCAAAAACAAAACAGATAATACAGGGTATTTTTTTTTTTTTTTTTTTAAATTCATTTTTATTTCTTCAATCTTTAAACTTATATCCTAGACAAAAACGATTAAATCTAATTTAAAACTAACATTTCTTATTCTAGCTTACTGGCCCTTAGCGAGCGCTCTAAACTTAACAATATGCTTAAAACTATTGCCTTTCGGCCTTAAATCTATCAATATAATTTTGTTTTGTTTTTTAATTTTCAAGAAACTTTTAAAAACTTGAATACTTTATTATTTTATTTTTCTACAACTACTTAAGACTACCTAAGCTACTTAATCTAAACTAACTATAATCAGGGAGGTGAGCAATCTCTCGATTGGTCACCCTCCTGATTGCGTCCATGAGCGCCAGACAGCCGCCAACAAGGTGCACATACGCGCCGCCGAGACTGGAGCGAGGCCTTAGCGTCGGTCCAATCTCGGAAGCACTCTTTCATGCTGGCTAACCCGGCCCCTCCCGAGGACCCCCTACTCTAAACCTTAACCTACAAAACTACAACTACAAACTTAAAACTAAGGAGGATGCTACGTAAGTAGCGCACCGGCCCGGGAGAGCGTATCCACTCTCACCTCTTCCTCAAGCCACCAAAATTCGGTGAACTGCTTTAGAGTATCGACCTTGTCCCGATCCGCAATTGCGGTACTAAAACGGAGGAGCTCCTGAGCATTGGCGGCGTACCCGTCGTGGATGAGCCGCTTATCCCTCGCGCCGCGGTGGCTGTGGTACAATACCGGCACACCATCTTTTTGCTGGACTAATCCTTTCATGTCTACATGAAGAAATGCCTCAGGCGGGATAAAGCCAGACCGAAGCGTACTCTCGTGGTACATTAAATTGGGGTAGTAAGCCCCTGAGATCAGGTTATTATCACTGGCCATCGCCCTTGCAACGTGCCTTCGAATCACCTTAATAAGGAAATTGTCAATCCTATTCAGTCGGGCCCCATTGTATAGGGTCTTGTTGGGATAGTATTTTATGTACTGAGATTCGGGAGTTCTAAACAACCCTAGACAGGCCCTGAGACATTGTCTCTCAAACACCCGAATCTTTTCCATATAGAACGGCGCTATATTGAACCACATAGGACAGCCATAAGCGATGATAGGCCTTATAAGGGCCACGTAGCAGATGACCTTCACCCTGGTGTCAAGTTGACTGCTGCGAAACAGTCTCCTTGCCAGAGCGTAAGCCCTCCTAGCCCCAGCAAGACAAGCATCTATATGTTTGTCAAAATACAGATACTGGTCGAGCCAGATGCCAAGATACCTGACCACGTTTCTCACCGCCAATGGCCGCCCCTGCTGTCCAATAATTGTTAATTTTCTCCAGTTTTTTCTGGTATCCCTAGAGGCCCTAGCCAATGGAGTCCTGAACAGGATTGTTTCCGATTTTTGGAAATTGATTTTCAACTTCCAATCATCGCAATACCTCTTAATTTGCTCGAAGTCACGCTGCAGAAGGATGTTGATGACCTCGATTTTTGTTCCTGATCTGTACGCTACTAAATCGTCAGCGTACGCTATAGCATGTCTGAGGGAACCTACCAGATCACTTGTGTAAATATTAAACAGGATCGGAGAATTCACTGCTCCCTGTTGTAAGCCGTTTTTAATTTCGAAAACCCTGCTCGAAGTCACATTGCCAGCTTTGACAACGAACTTCTTTCCCATAAGCATATCGTAAATCATATATAGCAATGGTTTTTGAATGCCCATTCTAGTCAACTTATAGAAGAGCCCCTCCAACCATACGGTATCAAAGGCCTTCTCAAAGTCGACCAGGCAGGCACCCGTGCATTGGTTCTTACTTTTGTTCCACTGAATGTCGGAGACCAGTTTCGACGCGGCATGAATAGTGTCATGCCCCGCCTTAAAACCAAACTGGTTGTCCGGAATAATCTTTTTGTCCTCAACCCATTTTAAAAGAGATCTATTGACGACCTTCTCAAATACCTTGCTAACATTCGGGAGCAAACTAATTGACCGGAGATTAGCAGGGTTTGTCCTATCTTTATCCTTTTTCGGGATAGGGTGTACCACCGCTATTTTCCACTGCGCCGGATAATATGCATTATTCAGCGCATTGTTAAATAGCGTGGCGAAAATATCTATCGCCTCTAGTGGCAGGTGTCTTAATACGACGTTTGGGACACCGTCAACTCCCGCCGACTTTTTGTTCTTCAGTGATTCAAAGATGCACCGGAGTTCATCCTTTCCCACGAACAGATGAGAATTTACATCGGCGATTGTGCCATTTGCACGGTTGTCGTCATTGAACACGGTGAAACCGTTGTTCTCGGATCGCCAATTTTGGATTTCGGTCCGCAGATAAAAGTGGTTAAGAAAGGCCCTCTCCTCGAGGTCGCGGTTCCGGCGAACAGAGTTGTTCACCGTATACACAGCCTCAAAGAAAGCTCCCATCAAATCCACCCTCTCCTGCGGGTCTTCGACCACGAAAAAACCGTCGTTCGAGTCAGCACTTTCCGGACTTATGCCAGCAGTCAGTAGTGTCTGTCTGTTCTCGTTCGTCCGAGGTATTCGAACACATGAAATGTCGTTATGATCTTTCCGCCTGAACAGTTTATTTATTTGTGGGAACATATTCGGACTACTGGATTTTATAGCCCGAATTTTATTGCCCCAATACAAACTTACAGATTTTCTGTAATTCTCGGTGATCAACTGTTTCAAGTTTTTGATCATCGACTTCAGTGTTCTTAACTCGGGATCGTTCCTGTCGGTAAACTGTCTGTGTAGCCGTTTAAGCCTCGAGAGCAGTCTACTTTTATGTCTGTACAGAGCATCGATTGTCGCGTTTCGATACTTTTCAGTTTGTTCTTCGTCTGTGGAACGTCCTACCCGAGGGATAGTCCGCTCCATTGTCTGTTTGATGACGACATTCATTTGCCGTAAATGACTGTCGATCTCATCGTTCGTTAAGTTCCTGTTTGTCGGTGGGTCGATCTCGCATGAGCGTATGTCTCGCTTTAAGACTCTGGAGAAGCGCGACCACTGCGCTTTTCGGTAATCGAAAGAACGCAATTGGTCGTACTGCTCCAGCTCCGTTTGCTCGTTCGGGATCCGTATTACGGCGGCAAGTCCGTAGTGATCACTATCGTACTTAACCGCACGTAAACAGTTCCGCGTGCTTAGATCACTGTTTGTTAGTTCTAGTCTATCGTCGACTAGCGCCAAGTCCAAGAAAGAACCGTCTCTAGGGAAAGACGGGATATCCGTCGCGTACAATTCGAGTTTGTACTCAATCATATTATGACGCCACCAGTCGTAAAACTGGTTGCCCCTAGGGTTCGGAATATTATTTCCCCATGCCGCATGTTTAGCATTGAGGTCTCCGCCCAAAAAGTAATAATTATCTTCCGATTGAAGCTGTAAGCAACGAAAAAGTGTCTCGATCTCATTTAAAAATTCAATGCGAAGAGGAGATTCAGGTGCATAAAGCGACACCACATACACCCGCCTCTGGCTATTGAGGGGAATGCATACGATGCATGCTTCCAACACCTGGAACCTACGCACATCCCCGCTATATATGACCTTATGGCGCAGGCCTTTACGTATTAAGATAGCGACACCCCCACCTTGTGTGGAGAGGGGCCGGTCTCTTCTAACTACATGATAATTTTTATAGCCTAATTTGCGCTTCGGAGTTAGCTTAGTTTCGCTAACCAAAAGAACATCTGGCTTTTCGGCTTCCAACAGATTGGAAAGATTGATCCTTCTCTCGATCCGGATTAGTGAATTAACATTCACCGCAAGGATCTTTAAGTTTACCTCATCCAGCGTACCCATCATATTTAAGGCGCGGCAGACTCGGCAAACAGCGTCGAATAGATAACGTCTATTCGAGCCGCTTGCTCATTTAATTGTTTCTGGAAATGATCGATCTTTCCGTGCAATGACAGGAGGATCGTTTTCAAATCCAGATCTGCTTCCGGTGTAGGAACCTTCGGCGCGCTTTTTGTATTTGTGCTACCCGGTCCAGATACCATTTGGGCAAAGGACACATTGGGTGCAACAAAATTTGCGAACGAGCGACTCTTTCGACCCTTCTCTTCTTCAGACTTCTGTTTTCGAGCCTGCACATTTTGTTTAACCTGCTGATACTTGGGACATCCCTTGAAGTTAGCAGGATGTCCTGAGCTCTTGCAGAGTACACACGAGAGCTGGCCTCGATCTTCTACCCTATCGCTACCTAAAGCACATTCCCCATGTTTGTGGTCGTTGTTGCACTTCACGCACCTGAACTGCATATGGCAATTAGCTGCGGCGTGCCCGAACCTTTGGCAGCGCATACATTGAAGTACGCGATCTGACCTTTTTAATTTTTCCCAACGTACTGCATGATAGTACAGGAATCTGATCCTTTTCAGACTATCGATTTTGCTGTTGGGTGTTAGTTGCACCAAAAAGAATGGTAATTTGCGGCTACCACTCCTGTCCGCAGGCGAGGAAAACGGCTTGACCCCCACGAACTTAAGGTCGTCGCACTCATAATTTTTGAGCTCGTTTTCAAGCTCCTCTATTTTAATGTTAGGGTCTATACCCTTAAGCAGCACCGTTTGCCGTTTCTCTCCTTTTGGAGTATACGTGAAGTATTCGGTCTCTGCTTTCTCCAGAGCGGTGCGTACTTTTTTGTGCTCCTCCATACTAGTGCACATTATTATATGTTTTGTGGCGTTTAGCCTTTTTATATAAAAATTCTTAGTAACTAGCCTACATAATCTTATGCTATCACTTATATCTAAATAACTTACATTAATTGGAGGTATCTTCTCCCTCCTCGTCTGTTGTTGTTGTTGTTGTTGCTGCTGCTGTTGCTGTTGCTGTTGTTGCTGCTGCTGTTGCTGCTTCGGTTGCTGCTTCTGTTGCTGCGTCTGCTGTTGCTGGGGTTGCTGTTTCTGCTGCTGTTGTTGTTGCGGTGGCAGCGGCTGTTTCTGTGCCGGCTGCTTTCTCTGTTGTTGTTGCTGTTGTAGGTTTTTATTTTGTTTCTGCTGTTGCTGTTGTTGCTGCTTAAGCATGGCTTGTTGTTGCTGTTGCTTCAGCAGTTTTTGTTGTTGTTTTTGTTCTTGCTGCTCAGCCTGAATTTGCTTCAGCCTTTGTTGTTGCTGAAGCATTTTTTGCTGGCGCAATTTCTCCCTCTTTGCGAGGAGCTCTTTGATTAGACGATCGAGCTGTGCTTCCTCGTCTTCTTCATCTTCGGCCTCTTGTTGTTGTTGTTGTTGGTCTTCGACGGCGTCCAGTAACTCTTGGAATGAGTTACCTTCGCCGACATACCGACCTTCGCCCCCTTCGGACTCGTACGAGTAGCTTCGCGTTTCATCTTCGTCTGAGTCGGCCTCTGACGTATTTGGCTTCGACGTCATCATCTCTCCACCTTGCTTTGCCTTTTTTTTGGTTAGCAAATTCGGTATGGGCTTCAGCTTACGTCGCCTCTTTTCCACTTTTGGTGAGTCCATCGACTGTACCACTACTGGTATCATTGGTACTGCTATTGCTGCTGTTTTCGTTGTTAGTGCAGCTAATGCTGCTGCACTTGTTGATGGAGTTATTTCTCCTGTATTTGTTGTTGTGCTTTCTCCCACTTGCTGTAATTGCACTTTGACTTGTTTTGTCAATCGCTTTGGCAACGGGGCATCGCCTTTCGGGACTTTTGGCAGGCCACTGTCCATCGCCTGATTGCCTTGCGGCACTTCTTCCACTTGTTTTTTTTCTTTTATTATTTATTTTATTAATAAAAAGTTTTCCCCCACTGGGACTCGAACTAGGCTCCTTCTACGTCTGAGCCGATGGTTGCTCCACTGAGCCAAATGGCTTATTGGATATTGTTGTCCAAAAACACTACTTAACTTTTGCTTGCACTTGCACTGCCTCACTATCAAAGTCGTCTGTTCACCATGGATGCTGAAGAGCGACTGGATAATACAGGGTATTGCAAGCTTCACATTGCCACCAGCCATATTGCAAATATTCTGCTCAACGTGACGTCGCACAAAGCACTTGTCATTTCGCTTGCAATGTCGGGGGTGTTACCATATTTGAATCCAATTTGAATAATTTTTCTTTTCCATATTTTTTTAGAAACAAATTTAGTATTTTATGTTCAAATATGCAACACATGAACAATATTTTGCTGCTAGCACTTGCGTTTATTTTGGCATATTAAGGTGTGCCCAGACCAGCGAAACTTTTCAGAAATGTTTATGAAATGTTTCTAAAAAAAATCGGACAAATTTCATACACATTTATAAAGATATAAGATAAGATATCTGAAATGCAGTTATTAAATGTTTATGAAATATTTCAATTTTATTCGTCTAGTCCAACTAGAAGAAAATAATGTGGTAGGGTTATTAGCAGCGAGTAAAGTTTATATTTTTGTAATTTTGGTCTCGGGAATCACGTGACACACGATTTAATTCAAATAATCGTATTAAATGAATCACTTTCTCATTAGGTATTCCAAGCTTTTCTTGAGATTTTTATTTTATTTAAACAAAAAATAAAATTCGAAAAACAGCGCTCGCTTTCTGCAGTAAAACTTGTAAAATAAAAATTATTTCCCATCACGATTGGGAAACTGTGAAATTTCATAAATTATTTTTGAAGTCCAGATCCAAACCAGCAAAACGTTTCTTAAACATTTATAAAACATGGAGGTAAAAATTGTTTATCAAGTGTTTGGCTGGTCTGGACATACCTTTATAGAACGAAAATAACTCGGTATACGGACGGGGATATGATTCGTGCGCGAAAAAATCAATTGATTTTTTGTGTTCCATTTTTTTGTCTGGCAACGTGATTAGGTGGCTATCGTTGACAGGCACACCAACATTTAAAAATTAAACAAGCCATCTAGTGGGAAATAGTAGAAATAATTTTCAGATCATGATTCGTGATCTCGATGAGAAGCAGTATCATGTGCTGTTGTTGTAAGTGTATGTAAATCGATGATCTATATGGATCATAGCTGATAATAAAAAACAGTTAATATTGTACGAAGAGTTGTTGTGTATAGCAGATACGTCAAAATGAATACCTTGGCAGTCCTTAAAAAACTTGAACAAACGAAATTCCAGAAAATCATTGGTTAAATCTCATTAACCGCACAAAATCGGCTGGTTATCGTTTTCTTTGGTTAACTAACCAAACCATCGATTCTCTGGTTAGTATTTTGCTGAATGGAATAACCGATGATTAAAGATAACCAAGATTGAACAAACCGGCCCTTTTTTATATCCAGCCAACCAGCTGTCCAGTCCCAATTGGGTCTGGCAAATCACGCAGTCTCAATTCAAAATCTACCTTCACACAAAAAAAGGTAGTGAATTATATAACGAGCCAATTTTCAAACTAGAATTATCAACGTATGCAATGAAATTAATATCGAAATTCTTTGGCAAGCTCTTAAGAATATGCTTAGAAGTGGCAATTGTCGAGTCAGCTGAAAGTATGCAACTCTTTTCAATTATAATCGTGGTCTTCGAGCGCCTGGTTGTCCGGCCTTACTATATCCCATCTTCATCACTATCTTGTCCACAGCCCGAGAAGCAAACTTTACAAACTCCTAGTAAACGCACAAGAGTTAGCTCGAAGCATACCACTTTACCCAGATAAGTATTTAAACGATGAACACGCTAAACGGTACCTCCAATCAGTCTGGGAATCCTCAAAACAAAACCAGCATAGCAATGCATCTCTCCGCAAAAAACATAAGCCATTTCAATTGTAGTGTGGAAAAAAAAACTTCGTACCTACTGAGGCAGCATCCAAAATCCTCGCGGAACCAATCCCCTATCAGCCATCATTGCACTCACTTTGCCGAGTCTCCAAACATAAAATATTAATTGATATTTTAATTGCATCTGTATCTGCATGTAAGGGCGGAGGGGGACTGATTTATCTCCCGTCGTTATGCCGAACCATGTCGATGGGTTCGCATAGAAAACGAATTCCCTCAGAGCTCACAGCTCAGGCGTCACTGAACACGCTGCTACTCGTAGTCGCCTGTAGTTCCACGGGCTATATAGCTTGCCGGTCGTCGGGGTGGATGGTTGTATGGTTACTTTAGTGCATACAAAGCATACCCTTTTAAAATGTAATCAACCATGCATTTAGTATTATTTTGAAAAAAAAAAAAACACAACTCTATTTGAAGGCCCTGCTTCTGCATAATTATAGATTTATAATGGCTTTTCCAAGTGCTGCGACGAGCTGGAGAGCGAGCGAGAAATACCGAGAGTCTATGACTCCGGATCGGACTGATGATGATTCACTTCTACCGACATTGGTGTACTGGTGGCGGAGTGCGCCGGGATACGGAGAACTCCTGGTTGGATGGATTCAAATTAAAATTCAACAAAGCAGATGGAAATTAAATACAAAAGTTGCCCATAAACCACACAGAGCGCGCGTACAGCCGCCAGCGGCATTTTCCATTCCATTGTAATCAAAAGTAAATTGTGGCAGCAAACCGGGAAGGGATGGGACATTATGGATGATGTGTGCTTCCATTGCCATTGCCAGGGACATTAGTACAATTGCAGAATTGTTGGCAGACACCGACTCTGACGGTTGGATGTATTAATTGGTCTGATGCGGATCCGGAGGAACGGGAACACTGGTCCGGGGTCCAGTCGTCAACAGTCAAAAGCCCTGGAGCCAGTTTCTTTGTGTTTTTCTTTCGGTTTTCTTCTTCTTCTTCTTTGGTTAAGAATTGGTATACCTAGGTAGGATATTGCCACAGTGCTGGGAAATGTCTCTGGAACTCTGAGTTTTCTTTATATTTCTCCTTTGGGGGTGAAGGATAATTCTTGCGAAACTCTTCGTTTCAAACGGAGGAAACTTTCGTGGGGTAGTTATACCTGAAGGGACTCGATCTTGAGAGAGTCTTTTATTCCGGTACGGATGCTGGAATTAATAAGCAATTCGAATAAAAGATCGAAACCGCATTTGTGTTTTTTTAAATTCCCACAAAGTGCTCGATGGTTATGGAAGTTGAGGGAGTGCAAAAAAGCGGCAGAGCTTCAGTATTGTGCAAGGAGCCTCATAAGAGGGCTGATTAATTGAATACAAAATTTCCTCGACGATAGCAGTTAATGAAAAGGTTTGCTTGAAAAAAGGCGCCAAGTGGCGAGTTCCACTTAAAAATGGAGAGTTGTATTTTTAAAGGTGGGAAGTCTTGCCAAAAAATTGCTGTAAGCAATACTTGAAGAATAAGGAGAACTGCGGCAAAATGGCATTCGACCTGTTTCTAAACTCCAAGGTAAATTCGTCTAATTTCTGTTCAGCTAATTTAAAAGATAAACTTGGAGCTGTGGTCAGCCAAATTGACAGCGACTGCTAGGTACCTAGAGGGCATCAGGAAGTTGTCAGAGCACCATTATAACATCATTGTTGAAGAGTGCTAATCAACAATTTTTGATAAGCGGTTTAATTTTCTCGGGATCATTTCCCAATTGAACTATTATTGTTCACAATTGCCTACTACGGAAAAATCGCAGAACGGCATCTTGTGATGGGTAAAACTTGAATTACATCGCGATATTTTCCGCTGTGTCCTTGGCATTAAGAGGTTTTGCCGATTGTAGGTTTCGACAGCGAAAATTACCTGTGAATGAAAATATTTTTTTAAACATCCATATTTTTCAAAGTTATGAGTTTCTTAAAGCCATTTTTTTGTTTGCGACTTGACCGCGATTTTTTTTTAAGTGAAAGTCTAGGGTCAAAATCTTTAAGTGGGTAAAAGGTATTTAAAAAGTGATTTAAGCACTCCTGACAAGCTTTTCTATACTTCGCTCCGGTGCCAATGAAAGCATATTTTTGAAGTCACATTCAATTTGGGAATAAGGTGTAATGACTGAAATATTTGGACGTCTTTTGAGGAAATACACTCACGGGATACTATTTTTTCCTGAAACTTCCATTCAGAGATAGGGCGATTCAATACACCAGACTTAAGAATTCGTAGCCATCTTTAGATTAGAACAGACTTTGAAAATAATTCATGAATTTGAAAATCGCTCTCGATGTTATTTACGTATCTAATATCCGCTGAATAATATTTTAAACAATTAAGCAATAGTTCTTCATATACCGTAGATGGAACGCTTAGCTTCAGTTCACCACGGATTTAAGAAACCTTTATAATCCTATGGAAAATAAATGTTTCTTATATTCGAGTCGTTTTTATATGCACACGCTTATAAGAAAATAATGTTGTTCGTAGCTGTTATTGCATTTTTATTGGAAGTGGTATTTTTTTGAATACAGATCGGGATTTTGGGAAATATTTAAAAAATTGATTTATCTATTTGAACTTTTTGAGAAACACTAAGTAGCAGATACGTATATTATTTTTTTAACTTTCTCCATTACGTAGTAAGAGAAGGAAAAAGTATTCGTACAAAATTTCGAACTCGAGATGTAAATCAATTCTGACATTATGATGATAGAGGAACTCAAAAAAGTGGGTGGCAAAATTCCTTCCGTCTGTCCTTCTGTCTGTCTGTATGTCCCGAGGCCTACAGCCTAAACGCCTGCCCGGATTTCCTTCAAACTTAGGATTTGGAGTTTGGGGGATTACAGTTCGGGGCCGTTTTCTGTTTTTTGCTCGGTTACCTTAATATTAATGGAACGGCTCCATCGATTTCAACCAAAATTTATATTTAAGCTTAAGTAGGTGAGGTTACCACGACTACATACTCAGATTTCCGCTAAATAATCGAATAATGGTACTTTTGAAATTTGCACATATCTCTAAAACGGTCCATACGGTTGCAACAAAAATTTATTTCTAAAGTAATATGATCATTTCCAACTTAATGGCAAACTCAGTTTTTCTCTGTATAACCGTAAAACGGATTTTTAAAAAAAGTAACATTTTTTTAAATTTAGTTTGCTTTAGTTAACTTGAAAATGGCAACATCGATTTCGACCAAAATGCAAACTTAGAGTAAAATTGATGTTTTCAAAATAATTGCGTCCTTAATTTTCGAACCGATTCCCTGAAAACGCTAATTTTAAAAACTGCTCATATCTCGAAAACCCCCCTTTCGATTTCAAAACAAACTTTAAAAACCTAGTGTTTAGAGATTATTATTAAGTGTTTTTTTTTTATAGAAACCATATATATTTTGAAATTCACTTAAATACAATAATCAATATGAGTATATTTGTTCAACGTTGTAGGTAAATGCTTTTTAAGTCTTAAGTCACAAATGTCAAACGTCATGTCAAGTTTGTTGCTGTATATAAGTCAATCAAAAATATTTCAGAATTGTTTGAACACGAGCGCCAATAAAACCGAGCATTTTTATAACGTTGTGGAAAGGTCGTCTTTTTTTTTGAAATAAGAAAGTTTTTTCTACTGTTTTAAAATTCAACACATAACACCTAGTAATGCTTACATCCCGAACAATAACTTTAACTTCGTTTTCAGTATTCTTCAAACTAAACATTTCAATATTTGGTACTGTTTTCTGCCAAATTTTACAAAAACCGCTCTAACGACTTTAATCAAAATGCTTATTAAGGATAATAAAAGTATTCTCAATAAAATCCCGTACTTAGTTTTTCTCAAAAAATTCGAATAAATCAGATTAATAATTATTTCTCAAAAATTACTTCAGAAATCCCGATTTGTTTTCACATATTTACGGTATATTTTTGTAGTAATCTCAATTTTCCACTTCTAATAAAAATGCAATAACAGATAAGCAGAACTTATTTTTAACAAATATAACGCACTTCTTTTTTTTTAACCATATACTAAATACCTATGCACGTTAAAATAATGTCAACCGCAATTAGAAACTCCCACTTCATTTTCACACCATACACGTCAATTGGGATATTCAGTTTATATAACTGCTAACGCATATTCAAAAACAAATCTCCGAATTCTTACAATATACATCTATGTAAAGATATGGATCTATCACGAACCCTGCTTCCAATCATAGACACCTTATACCAGCGTTACTAATCAAAATACATAAAAACATGACCTAACAGATCAGAAAACAGAAACTCCTATAACGCTTGTCCTCGTACTCAAAAAGTGTAAGAGCTTATAAAATATAAGGCACTTATAACTCTCTAACCAGAACTTGCGACAATACGCTTTTACTGCGAGCTTCAACTTATAAGAACTCACATTGTTATTTAATATGTACAGCCATATCAGATGAACTACCCAAAAGTGAATTTTATTTAACACTATTCCTATTCCTATATTCTATTTATGCACTGTTTCTTTTATCTTTTGTTTTTTTTTCATATTTTTTTCCTACATATGCCTACCTAATAAAATATGAAAACAACCAAGCAAACTTTTGATGAACGAGAAAGATTTGTACGACCCATTCTTTACTTTATTTAATACTTATTATTATACTTTATTTAATATATATTTTTTACAAAATCGTATGAGCGGTTTTTGTAAAACAGTAACAAATATTTTAATGTGTTTAGTTTTAAAAGTACATTAGTTCGTTTTCGAAGTTATAAACCAATTATAGATGGGTTTTCGAGATATGAGCAGTTTCGTAAATAAGCATTTTCAGTATTTCGAGATATCCAAGTACAAGTGCCAAAAATGCGGTTATTCGACTTTTTTACCGAAAAACTAAGTATCCAGTCACATTAACCTCACCTACTTAAGCTTAAATATCAATTTTGGTTGGAATCGTTAGAGTCGTTTTCGAACAAATTTATCTGGTATGAATATTGGGATTGCCGACCAAAGAATGTCGGCCGCGAACTGTAGGCTTACAAATTCAAGATCCGAAGCTTAAAACAAATCATCAGTCGTTTAGGTTGTAGACCTTAGGAACAAATGGACAAACAGACAGATGGACAGAATTTCGGGACCCACTTTTTCGAGTTCCCCATCATCGTATTGTCAGAATTAATTAAAACGTACTTTCTCCATAAAGTACGTATGTTAATATTTATCTGGCATTAAACTTAGCACTCAAAACCTGGAAGCAATAAACAAATTAAGATTATACAGTCCAATTAAATCGTTGTTTATAAAGCCTATGGCAAGTTGAACTAAGAATATGCATCTTTGGTATAGCTTATAGTTAATCTAATAAAATGTTGAATTCTCACTAGATGCCCGTTCTGCAAACTCTCAGTATAAATATTTATTTTTCAAATGTGCCCTACACAAAATCTGCTAGTCATCCAAAATATTTATCTGAGTCAGCTCTTCAGCACGTGCCAAGTAGCATACAGGTTCTGTTTGGTATGATAAATAAATAATAAATAAATAAATAAATAATTGGCGCAACAGGTCCGTATGGACCCAAGCCTAGCTTCTCACAACCATTCGTCTTGTGTGAGTCTTTATTTTTGGGACGAATGGAAGGGATCTACAATTTTATGCCGAGTCCAAACGGCCAATTGAGAAGCTCTTTCATGACAGTTATACTCTCGGATGTTTGTCAGACGTTCGCGAGAGGTGGCGCAGTGAAAAAAACCTTAAGTTGGAATTTGGGTTTTTCTCGGGATTCGAACCTGGGACCCCTCGCTTAGTAGTCCAACACACTAACCACTAAGCCACTGCGCCGGTATGATAGCAAATTAAAATGCAAAAACAAGTTAACTCGACGAAAGTTATCTGCTGTATAAGCTTTGTTATGAATTCTATTTTAACCGAAAAAGTTTCCCAAATTTTTAACGACTCTACTTTGTTTAGTTTAGGCTTTTGTTAGTACCCATAGCTGTGTAGTGACTTTTGTTAGTAAAACAAAGACAAAAGGTCTATCACCTTACTCTGACCCAAATCAAGTCTCAACTTTTGATTTAGTGAAGCTCACAACATCGGACTCTTCGTGGAAGGAAAAACTATTGTGAATTACAGTCGAAAGTGGAAGTGGTTATTAGAACACATGTCCCTAAATTGTAGCATAATAATTTTCAACTGGAAAAAGACGTGTCTTACTTTTCCTAGAAATTATCTTTCGTGCAAGTTCTGGCTTTATCGATTTGTCTCATTTTTTTTTTTCAAATATTGTGACCGCCGCTCCTCCAGATACCATATTATTGAACATGTGCGCCCATCAAGAAAATCAAGAAAACCTCAAATTCCTCAAATTTGTGCGTCTTCTGAAGGAGTTGTCAACTTGCGATAAAATAAAAATGAAATGTTGCCTCATTAAACCCTTTGCTACATCTAAGTATGTCCATGCAGATTCGGTGAGTAGTTTTACCCTGATGCAATAACAAATCCACGTAGAAGCAGACATGCTTTTTATTATTTGAAGAGATTTACAGGTCCATAGTGCTAAGGGGTTTTTACCGCGGACATTGCCGTTTTTAACAGTCTGAAAAACCTGAAACTAAACCAACCCAACCCAACCCCAAATCATTTTATAGAAAATTGAGCTTTGGCCAAGGAAAAATTGCAATGAGCTCTTCACGTCTTTCGAAGAGAATACAATTCCAAGCGAAATAGTTTTGTCATCCCATACAGGACGAAACCTCAAATTCACAGCAACGTACAACATTTTTTTCTATCCCATTGTCAAGTATTCATTTTGACTCGTAAAAACAAACAACTCATAGGCATCCCAAAAACGCTGCTCGGAGGTGAGTTCTATTTTTTTTCCAAAATTCATATAAACAACAAGCCATGCGGAAAATAATATTAGTCTCAGTCTCTCGCTCTTCCGAAAATCATGTAATTAACTTAATTAAACATTATAGTCGCGCAAAAGCGCCTTTGGCTCAGTTCCATTCAGGCCTTCCTGTGTAACTTACCTTACCATCCGCTCATCGTTCGTCGCCGTGTTTGCATGCGCTACTGCTGCCTGGCTGACTGCAGAGTTTCAGGAGAGCACTAAAATAAATTTATAACAACAATTCTGTTTCTGTTGCTGTTGCTTTATGCAACAACAAGGATTGGGAAGTATTTTCATATGGATATGGTATCGTATCGTATCGCATACTACCGGATTCTGGCCGCGTGTATATGTATCCGCAGTACTACTATACTAGGCCATGGCCTGAGGGGAAGCATTCTTCTAGAAACTGAAACTTTGTCCTGGTTATTCCATGCACACAGAGGAGGAGGCTGTTTTTTTTTTTTGGCTCTTTGCCAGTTTGGGATTTTTTTTCTTTTTAAACCATTTCTACAATATGTATAGGACAGGACCGATGATGGTGCATGAAACGTATGCATCTATATGTACCTACTTCTTGTATTCCGTCGATATGTGTATTTTGTTTTTTGTTACCAACAAAAACATGTGAATAATGGTGGATCTTTGAAATTCCTACCTGTCAAAGGAAGACGAAATTAATTCCGCTAATCGCCCGGAGCCAAATCGGGTCAATGGAATGTTCAAGTCGTATTATTACTTTTTTTTTATGCGAATTTTCGGAAGAGCAGAAGCTGTTTTAAACAAGGAGCATGTGTTTTTGGCAGTTGGGTTGGGTTTAGGGACAACTTCAGAAGGTGAATGGTACTGATGCACTTTTGGACAAAATTGAACAAATGCCGCTATTACCAACAATTATTCAAAGCTTGCTTAGTATGAAAAGAAATTTTAGCATTAAATTAAATAGATCTAGTTTACATTTAAAGCCACGAGTTGTAGGATTTGAAGGCCTCAATGACTGCACAGAAAGATATCCGTCTGGATCATAAAAATGTATCAGATTGACATTTTAGCTCCTCAATAAAGTGGGGGCATGGATCCGGTATTAGATATAATTGTAGACCTGTAGACTGTGCTCATGGGGAAGGAACAACAAGCTGATCTGTGCCTGAAAGATAAGGCTTTCTATCTGTGGTTTTCCTGACAAAATACCCTGAACTGTCCATATTAACCAACATAGCAAAAAAAAAAATTTGAGCAGAAAGTTGACGAATGATGGTGCTGAACCTCTTATACTTAAAGTTGAATTCCCATCCTGATGTTCTCTTTTCTATCTATGGGCTAATGGGAAGTTATGGCGATCAAATTCACAAAATTTCAGTCGAAATTTTACAAAGAAATTACCCTCCAAAGCTTTGAAGAGCTTCCAACGAAACAACCCCTAACCTAGAATTTTCTAAATCAAAGGCTTTCTATCTGACTTAGAGCCATTTCATTTTCTACTGTATTAACCACTCAAATTTTTAACCAAAAAGGGACAACACTGCGACAAATATAAATTGTCGCTCTATATTTCAATTTAAAAACAGACTTCAGTCAGTTCAGTTGGAGGCAATATAAAGATAGAGCCACACCTCAGAAAATGGAACTTGGAATCTAGTAACATGGAAACGATCTGTAGCACATTTGAGAACTGCCTGGCATGGAACGAGTCAGTAAAGTGCATGAGTCACCAGTGATGCCAATTGACTTTTCTCAATTGTATTGAAAACTAAAAAGAAATAGTACTGAAACTAATAAAATAAATAGTTTGTCATGTCATAACATTCAAAAATGTTTTGAATGCCTTAACATGAATATTGGATCAAGCAAAAGAAAAAATCATATTTTATTGAATCTAGCGGCCATATTATTCACTCCGAGTGTTAACATAATTTTACAACTGACCATTTCATCCGCATTTTTTAAGCCCAACCATCGGCTTTAAAAATCAAATATACAATGTGGGCCAAAAGAAGTCATCCGATGTTGTTTGGCTTTAATTTTTTTTTCTTAATGCAAAACATCGATTCTTTTTTTGGATTATGTTTATTTGAACCTTTAGAATTTTATTGGTCAAGTCGAGAAGATGATATCGGCCAAATGGGCGCCGTCACAATTGATTGCCATACGGGCTCGTTTTATGGCATTTTTCATCACTTCGGCGAGAATTTCGGGCGACAGATTCTCGCACTCGTGTCGAATGTTGTCATTGAGGGCTTCTAGGGTCTCGGGCTTGTTCACGTAAACACGGGACTTCAAAAAACGCTACAAAAAAAAAAGTCTGGAACGGTTAAATCGGGCGATCTGGCGGGGCAGTGCAAATCGCCAAAACGAGAGATGAGGCGACCCGGGAACGCCGCCTTCAGAATGTCGGTTGTGGTTCGCGCAGTGTGTGCTTTAGCTCCGTCCCGTTGGAACCACATGTCATCCAGTCCTAATTCGTCTAATTGCGGCAGAAAAAACTCAGTTAACATGGCCTTATAGCGCGCACCGCCCTCTGTTGTCGTTTGACCAGCAGCGTTCCCGAAAAAAAGTGGCCCGATGACTCCTCCAACAGCGCACCATGCAGTAACTTTGAGCGGGTGTAATGGTTACTCGTGCATTACTCGTGGATTTTCGGTGCCCCAGAAGCGATAGTTTTGCTTGTTCACTTACCCGATGAGGTGGAAATGAGCCTCATCCCTCATTATGATTTTGGTGGGAAAATCGTCCACTTCGTGCTCGAGATTGGGGATGGCTTGGGCGTAGGTTACACGCGTTTGGCGGTCTAAAGGCAGCAGCTGATGCACGGACTGGACTTTGTACGGGAACATGCGCAAGTCTTTGACCAAAATTCGCTTTAGGGACGACCGGCTGATGGCTAATTGCGAGGCACGGCGTCTGGTCAATGTTTCCGGCGACAGCTCGACATCCTTGTCAACAGCGGCGATATTCTCAGCACAACGGGCGCTCCGGGGCCGGCAACTCTTGGCAACGTCTCGTGTGGTCCCATACTCTTCAAGGTTGGTGGCCAAACGGCGCAGTGTTTGCGCAGTCGGTGTCGGACGGCCGTGGAATCGGCGACGGAATTCGCGCTGCGCCAATACTATAGACGAATTGTTACGCAAAAAAACAGACACGATTATTCCGCGTTCTTGGGGAGTGTATCCCTCCATGGCTTGTTCACTTGTATTCTACATCTGTCTAGTCCACAAATGTCAAAACAGATTTGACATTGGCGGCCATTTGCATATTCACCTTGCAAATGCCCGCAAGGTGAATATTCACAATATTCACTCAAAAACATGCATCAAATCCGCTGGATAAAGATATATTTGAACTCAGAGTTCAAACCGATTTTAGCCCAATTTAAACCTACAGAATGTTAAATTTCACATAAAATTACAATTATTTTGTTTTTTTTTTTTTGTCACTTGGAAATTGATTTAATTTTCTGTGTGCTCAATTTCATTTTTATTGTATTGAATTAAGCCTCCAAAAATATTACCGAAAATCCACGACATGGTAAGCATTGACGCAAACCCGCTTGCGCATTCGATATAGTTGAAGAAAAGTACTACGTTGATTCACCATTTGCTGTTCTATTAGCTCTGCGATAAATTCGTTTTCTGACGTCGAAGCCATCAAAATTGCATCCACTTTCCAATTGAAACTAATTTTTTTTAGCTTCACACTACTTTTTATATTTCACTTACTTATTTGCTGCCTCCTGCCAACGAAGAAATGTCAGTTTTATGAAATTAAGTTTCCGGAGTGCAGTTCAAATTTAGGCGGATTAAACGCCGACGAGTTTTAAAAAAAATTCAGCTTATATTCGGGATTAACGAATGAATATTTTGGACTTTGGTAAGTGAAACAACTTCATACACAGTACAAATAGTACTTTCAAAATTGTGAAAGTCAGGAAAGTCAAATAGTACTGAAATCAGTACAATAGTAAGCCTTTTTACCCGACTGGACACAGGGAGGGTTATGTGTTTCGTGTGTATCCCTGTAACCTAAACGGCTTGACCGATTTTGAAGAGTGAGGTGTCATTATATTCGTATTCTTCCCGGAGTGTCATAGGATAAAAAGATAAAAATATTTGTTAGGCTGTGTAGGTATGTATTGTATATAGTATTCGATTGTCAATTAGTTAAATATATGTACTTGAATATGTCTTGTTCATATATTTTCAACAGTGTTTACTACACTTATCATTTGACATGCATTGCTACAAAAAAAATCGAACTAAAACGTTTAATTGCAAAAATTCGTTTTGGCGCGCTGTCAATAATTATAGGTACAAAACATGCACTACAACTCCTTGACAAAGAATTGTCCGTTCGTCAGTAAGACCAGTGTATAAATTGAGTTTTTTTATAAAAATGTACTGCCCTCTTCACAAATGTCACTTGCTCTGTGTATCTACTAGTAAAGTCAACAAGTACCTATTGCGCACTTATCGTTCATCATTTTTTTCATTATCACCCTTCTTCCCTTTCTTTCGAATCTCTTTCGATGGCTACTATCTTTGTGGTTGGCGTATTTTTCAACAGAGAAAAAGAAAAAACAATTTACGAACTGGTAATGACATTTGAATTATTGTTGTGTTCGTCATTTGTTCTCTAATTCGCAATGACTTGTAAATATTTTTTTTGTTTGTTTTTTTTTTATTTTGATCATCACGCAATAGGTCAGGTCTAAGCTCTAATAGCGAAGCTACCTATTTAATGATTGAGAAAAGAAAACCAAGCATTTTTTTTAATTATTTTAAAGTAGTTTTGTTAGTGTAATTGCTAACCCCAGTAAATCTGACGTAATTTACTATTCACCAGGTCTCTCAACGTAAGTTTTTAGTTACCCAAAAATATTAAATTTACAAGGCATGACACTCGATGCAAAAGCTAATTAGTGGCGACAAAAAGCTGCCAACAGAAAGCAATAAATACTATAATGCACATATTTATAATAATTTGGCCAAAACAATGCTAAAACCTCACTATTCAAGCATTGACCTCACTGGGATCAAAATTTTGTATGTCGCAGTTCTAATATGTCTGTTGAAAAAATGTTTTTTCCCTTCTCGGCACGAATATTGCCCCTTTGACCAAGTTCTAAATCACAACTTGTCATCGTTATTGCCCAGGCCGTTGGCGAATCGATTAAAGTATTGGCTTTGTAATTATTTCGAGATTGTTGTCGTCCTGGTTTTATTCTCAAGTATACAAAGGCATAACTGATGAAAAATCATAAATTTTCATCAACGTTGTAGTGGCCACAAAACGGTGGTCAAAGGCGGAACAAAAAAGAAATCACAATCTAGAACGAAAAAATAAACGTAAACAAACCTCTAGTTTATCCCTTGTTGCTCTCTTTCGCTCTTCGTGTATATCTACAAAAACGAAAACAATCAAAATCCTTTTTATGACGACGATGATGATGATGATGGCGATGATAAAAGTTTGTAAAGCACAAGATTCAATTTCACTACCCTCCCGACTCGTCGTTCACTTTGTTCAAAGGCCGTGTTGTGTTTCCCCCTAAAGGAATACACAAAAAAAAATACAATTTGCACAGTGAACTGCAACAAATGTAATAAGTCACGGTTTAGTGATCAAAGTGACGAAGGATAACCTCCAAAATCATTGTTCAGGCATTCGTTTATGATGTTTCCTGTTTGTACTGGTATATCTAACCAGAAACTGAAGGAATATTTCGACAATGTCGAGTAAAATGTTAGTGGAAAATGTTTCCGTGGAAATTCCTTCTAAAGGTTCACAGCAGTTGAATATTTTCTGCTGAGTTCATTCGGTTTCAATCGGAAAAGATGACGATGAGATGAATAAGCCGTACTGATGTAAGTGATAAGGCATTTCCGTTTGTGATAGAGAGTGCGTATTATACCTAGTTGGCTTAATAAATTTGTCTTATTTGTGTTACCTCGAAATGGCAGTTTTTACTAGCAGATTGTACATATCGTACTCGGCAGAATACGCAAAGTCATACGTGCGCAATCGAACGCGACGATGAGCGATTATGATTTAGTAGTTCAATTGGCAACCAACTGATATATCAGATATAGCAGATGGACAGATTGTTACAGCACCTGCGGTCTGTTTTGAGAGGGATGTCTGTAGAGCGTTCCCTCCCATGCTACAATTGTAGTGTTTTCTAGTTTTTGAGTACGTTTTTGCTAACTGAGTACAGTACTACTTTGGATCCACATCAATAACTCATTTCTTAATTTTTCCAAATTGTTTGTAACAACAGACTTACGGTCAATGAATAACTGACTTTAATCCGGGTTAAAGTTTACACCCGGACTTAAGTGAGTTTAACTCAAAAACTAAACCCAAGTCCATAATTTTCAGTCGTAAAACCCGAACATAAGCCCAGTCTTTTAAACTTGATAGCGTTTAATCCGATTGGAATTAAACTGCACTCCAGAGACCAGTGTAAGTACTTAAACTCGGGTTAGAAGTCCATTTCAGAATATTTACATTTCTTCGCTGGCAGGGGGCAGGAAATAACAAAAGTAGTAAAGTAAAATTGAAAATAAACAAGTAAAACTTTGATGCCCTCTTGATGTCTGGACTGCAGTCAACGGCGCGATCAGTTCGACATCCAATATGATCAATTCTATGAAACAAACCTTAATACGGAACATACTGGAGAGCAAATCCAAAGACAATAGCTGTGTGATCCCAGAGAGCTCAAATCGTATAACATGCGATAACTGTTAGCAATACAAAGACAAACATTAGACAGATATGCGGCTTTTATTTTTCGAAGCTTTTCATCGTCAACAAAACACATTCCCCACAAAAAGCTCAAACAGTTGTCTGGTGATAATCAGCTCAAACTAAACTAGGTGCCGGGTGCTGGCGATTTTATAAACAAATCTGTACTCACCGTCACGATGTTGCCATAAAGTTGCCCTATCAAGTGAAGTTCTTTTATCAACTAACGACAAACACATTCATTCGGATACTCTTTACGTGTGTTATCTGTGTTACGTAAAAGCGTGCGGCAAAATTGTGAAACATAAAAACGGTTCTCCAAAAACTACACGCACTTAGTCAGTGCTGCGTTTCGGTTACAGACAGTGCAGTCCAAGATGGTCATTATAAACAACAGCGGCATCGAGGTCCCAGAGTATCTGGATAGGAAGTTCTTCAAAGACACCCTTGAAGATGGCTTCCGGGAATCGGGCATCGCTTTGAATCAGGTTAGCATCGAACTAGGCAGCAATGCGGGCGATAACTATTGCAGCAGTATCTACCGGGTTAGCATCAGTTTTCAACGTCGGTACAGCTCCACCGCCGAGAGCATATCCGTTATTGTCAAAACAATTCCCATAACAAGTGGTACACAGTTCTTGGATGACGTGGGTGTGTTTATGAAAGAGAAGTCAGTGTACTGTGACGTGCTGCCGCGGCTGGAAATTTTGCTGGACAATGTCCAGCTGGGGGCGAAGTAAGTGATTTCGTACACACTGTGGCGTATACTTAACTAAAGTGTCGTCTTTAGGTACTTGTATGCAGTTAAGGAGCCAATTCAGACGATTGTGTTTGATGATCTGAGAACGCATGGATATTCCACAGCAAGTCGGCAGGACGGACTTGACTTTAACCACTGCAAGATTATTCTCGAGAGGCTTGGACAGTTGCACGCCAGTTCGATGCAGTTGGCCAAAAAGGTGGACTAAATCTTTAGCACATACTCGTCAAGTGAACTGAAATCTGTCTTTTGCAGGACCCGTCTATTTTGTCGAAATTCCAGTATGGAATGCTCTCCAAGGCCACCATCGAGCAGTCGGAAACCTTTGAAATTATGTTCGGAGGCAATCTGTTGCAGTTGGCCAATCTTGTGTCTGGCTGGCCAGGCTTTGAAAAGATCGGCGAAAAGCTAAAGAAGTACAAGGCCAACTTCAAGAGGAACACCGTAGCTGTAGGGCGGCCTAAGCCCGGTGAGATATCGGTCCTCAACCATGGAGACTTGTGGACCAGTAACTTCATGTATTCCTACGACAAGGAGGACCCCAGAAAACCGACAAACGCTATATTTGTGAGTACTCTCAGCGACATCCAACCGTTTTTTTACTTTGCGAACTTCTTCCCCATAGATTGACTTCCAGTTGAGTTATTTCTGCAGTCCCGGCTGCGATCTGAACTTCTTCTTCAACTCTAGCGTCCAGTATGACGTCTTGGTAAATAAACGCGATGAGCTAATTGATATCTACTACCAGTCCTTCTCGGGAATATTAAGGTCGCTTAACTATCCCGAGATCCCCACACTCAAGGACATCTACAGGGAACTACGAGAACGCGAAGGCTATGGACTGTTTGCTTTGTATGGCTTTCTGCCAATTATAACCCTGGACAAGGAACAATCAGAGGGCAACAACATAAACGCAATGACCAGTGAAGACAACAAAGAAGCCAGTAAAACAAAACTAGAGAAAATATTCGCGAACGAGAAGCTGCACAAGTTCTTCCGGTACGGCTTGAAGAGGTTCGACGAACTAGGCGTTTTGGATGAGTTCAATTAAGGCTGTAATTTTCGTCGATTTGTTTGGCATGAACAATTCCAAAATGTAAATAAATTAAATGGTAATTGAGCGATATTGCCAGAAAAGTTATCTTTTCGCTATCTATCAGTAATTGTGTGATTAGCTATATGGCACTTGGATGAAGTATGTCTGCAAAATACTCGTGTGTATAGTTGTAGATTATTTTCCGACAATTAGTGATTTTGATTGATATGAAACTAATTAAATTCTGTTTCGGTTCTGACTTTTTTTTTTTTTTGTCGGAGGTTGTTACTATCCGATGGAGCACTCAGACACAACTACAGGTCCATTGTACTGCCAAACAGACACCTTACATTAATGTACTTAGTTTTCCCGTCTTTCGAAGAAAGATCAGAAGGAGCTTCGGTTTTTTTCATAGACAGCTGTTAACCAAGATCCATATGCTCTGGGTTTTACAGCTAAGTGTTTGAATTATTAAGAGGGTCTCGATTAACTGGAGATACTCTAAAATGCAGGCCTTTATCTATTTATAATTCTGCTTTAAGCACAGATATGTACCCAGTACCGTCACACGGGTTCCGTACCATGGGACCCCATCCTCACGAGCATAGACTAACCAAACTACACGGTCGACTTAGAGCAGGTATAAATTTACCTATAAGCTGCCTGTCCTGCAAAGGATTTTCTAAGTATTCCTGCCTGTACAAATCAAAGGCGCGCCATTGCTGCCGCACGCATACTTAGAAAATCCTATGCAGGGACTTGATGTCCAACGGGCGGCCATTTTCTGGTGGGATTTCAAGTGAGGGCGACTGTGTTCGGTATATCTTGTGCCCATTAGTTACACGGCGGTCACATCACAGTTGAGGTTTAGAGTTTATAAAGTTTATGAAATTGTCGAATGGAATTCCTGTTATAATATCGTTACAATGCCAAATACCTTAATATAATAATCACTTGTCAATATCTATCAGAAATCCATCTCATAATATTAATCACAGAAAAATTAACTAACACGGTTTTTCGATTTTGTAACTTCAAGCTTTTATTTGTATATGTGAGAGACAATACATTTTTTATACGCTCCACACGCCAAGAAGGAGCCACCGGAGACCGCATAACGTATATTATATATTCTGAATAAGGATCACATTCTGAATCGATTTAGCCATATCCATCTGTCTGTCTGTCCGCACCTCCCATGCAAAATCTATTCAATGTTAGACCCATCTGTCTCTCTGTCTGTTGAAAACAAGATAGCGTCCAAAGGAATCAACCTAGGCGGATGAATTTTGGTGAAAGGACTTATTTTTATTTTCGTCAAGTTCGTATAAAAAATGGGCTATGTCGGTCAAGTAGTTCTGGTTCCTCATATACAAAACCAATATTAGAAAACACATGTATTGAAAACACTATAGCGTCGAAAAGAATCTACATAGGCAAGTGAAATTTTGTGAGAGGACTTATTTTTATTTTCGTCAAGTTCGTATTAAAAATTGGCTATGTCGGTCAAATAGTTCTGGTACATCCCATACAAAATCAATATTAGACGCATGTGTCTCTCTGTCTGTTGAAAACAGGATAGTGTCAAAAGAAATCGACTTAGCGTAACTGACACAGCTATTGACACCCGTAAGAATTTTTATTTTAAATCGCCCTAAAAAATTATTGACAGGAGTACTTTGAAAACTCTTGGGATTTCCAAATATGTTATATTATTAGAATTCATTTAGTTTTTATATAAATTAAGGAAAATTGACAATATAAAGTTTAATCACGATATTTCAAAGGTCTTATAAAATTGTATATTAATTGACACCTACGTAGAATTCTTGACACCACGTAACAGTACAACGGTTGAAATTTATAATTTATCATATATATATACATTTATAATAATGCAAAGCCGTCTCAATCAATGGATTAAAACTTTATTCGTTCTTTGTGGATTTCAGAGCAGCCTTTGACACTGTTGGCCGCCACTCCTTGTTCTAAAAAATCTACAACATGGGGATGCCATTTAAATATTGACGTGTACTACAACACCTTTATAGTGGAAATGTTTTATCGGAATGGTTTGAATCATGATCTGGAGTAAGACAGGGCTGCTCTTTAAGTCCAAGCCTTTCCGCACTCTTCATAGAGGACATAACTGAGGAGGAATAATGTATGCAGGAGTGCTGATCAAGGCTCTCCTATTCGCAGACGACATAGTGCTATTGGCATTCTCTCCAGAAGCGTTACAGCTTATGATCAACCGCCTCAGTAGTAACTGCAGGTTATGGAATTTGATAGTCAATTTGGATAAATCAAAGGTGATGGTATTCAAAAAAGGGGGAAGTCGAATGAGTTCAAATGAGGAATGGCAATACAGAGGCCAAACAATTGAAGTTGTGAAGAAATATAAATACCTCGGGGTACTTGTTACCAACAATTTCAGTATGAATGCTCATCTAGAGGAAAAGCTGGTAAAATCGAAAAGAGCTATTAATAGGCGTTTTTCTTTTTTAGTTCAGATACATCAGAGCTCAGATTTGTGTTTCTTTTTTCGATCTGAGCATAATCTGAGCGCGTTCTACGAGCTCAGAATAAATTGACCGAGCAGGCTGAGTATAAAGCTGATTACACACTTACAGGCACATTTGACAGAAAAAAAACAGGATAAACAAAATAATTGAAATGGCGGAGGAACCTTGTTGCTCTGGAACTGAAGGTTTACCAATTTAATAAACAACAGTTAATAAATATTCAATTTATACATATATTTATTAAAAATGTCAGATACGTGCTCAGAACGATCTGAGTTCGCTCGGTTCAGAGCGCGCTCATAATGCTCGAGCTCGGTTCAGAGCTCAGCTCTGAACTAACAAATAAAAACGCCTAATGTAGCATGGAGGAGATGCTTTAGTAATAAGAACATTGCCCATAATGCTAAATATAAAGTTTTTGAGGCGGTGTCGGTGTCCATTCTTTTCTATGCAGCACAAGTATGGGGATGTACCTCAAAAGAACATTTCATCTCCCGCCCTACACGCCAAACTATATGCGAATGCTGGAAACAGGTTTACCACCTCTTTTTACGAAAGCGCTGAAACTCCAAGCGGATTATATAGTTAAGGTGCTTAGCATGCCGGATTACCGGCTCCCAAAAAAAACAGCCTTACAGGCTATACAAAGTAGATCAGGATGGTACAAAGAGTGGTTGGCATTAGCTCGAAACTGTTATACAGATATTAATCACGATGATGTAAGGTGTTTGAAGAACCAGCTTTACAAAATCATTGAACATACCGATGAATAAGCTATGGCACGGTATTTAGACGAAGCTGAGGGATCGTTACACAGAACTATCTACAGCCGCTTAAACCACAATTTGTTGCCGAAAAATTATTTGAATGCAACATTGATGAAATAGCGATGATTTTCAGGCTGCAGGGCGAACTTCTGCAACTTCATTATATTTATTTTAGCGAAAAGGGAAGACACACATCATTTCATTGGAAAGTGTCCAATATTGAAAGAAACGAGAAGGAATATCTTGGGAAGCGATATCCTATCGGAGAACCAAGTAATAACACTCCTCAACGAAGTAAATGTTCCTAGTTTGTTTAAATATTGTAAAATTGCACTACAATATCGGGAGAGAATATTATCAGGAAACTTTTGATAAATATTAATATGAATTCATTTTGCTTTTATTTTATTTTTCATTTGCATACACTATATAAATGTACTGCCAATCAGGCAGACGGCAATGCCATGCAAACTAATATAATTTATTTTATTTTACTTTGTAATGAATTTTTAAAATGCATAAATTTAATCTAATCTAATATAAAAAAAAAAAATCTAATCAATGGTTGACATTTATACACAGCTATTGACACAAGGTATTGACACAGTTATTGACATATCTTTAAAATCTTTATCAGCAGAAAAAAAAAGTAAAAAGTTAATTAGCTAGCTAGTTATAAACATTTTATTTGTTAGCTCAAAGAATCATATAGCTAGCTACTAGTTCATAAGTCAGTAGGTGTTTTAAATCAAGTAAATAAGTTAAATAATTAAATAAATTGAATCGATAAATTTCTTCATTTCAATGAATAATGAAAGAAAAATTAAATCACATTCATTTGTGTATGTTTAAAATAAAAAAAAACTTAAAATAAGTTAATTGTTAACTAAATAGTTAACTAAAATAATAGTCCTGACACTTTCAAGAGCTTTTTGGAAGTCATTTTCTCGGTATTTGTGGCTAAATATTAATTTAGAGAAAGAAACTATAATTGACACCCTCCAACATCATAATTATAGACACGGTGTCAACTTTTGTGTTCCCATAGAAGACAATTATTGACACCATGATGTCAATAAAAGTAATTGAGCGAATACCAATACAATAGTTGGCATCCCATTTATTTAATTAAATATCAGTAGGCAAAAATAAATTAAAAATAAAAGATCATAGGTGAAAGCATGATCTTTTGCAAGAAACTAAAAATTTGAACATGATTGTATAAAATAAATCATATAAAGCCGCTTACTTGTTTCAGTTCCTTAAGGAATTTTTCTTGTTTCTGCGCACGATTTTAGAGCCACGAACAACTGATTCTACCTGACTGAAATTTTGCACTACACTGACAGTCTCTCACAGCGCAATAAAGCAAAAGCACGAGTGTAGAGAGAAGTAAACGATTTAAGTAGGCCGTTACTAGGATTGCTCCGCATTTAAACCAGTGAGACCTTGCGTTTGAAGAGGGTGTGAATAATTGTACCTATCGGAATGTTGCTGTGTCAATAATTGTATACGTTACGCAAGTGAAATTTTGTGAGAGGACTTACTTTTATCGTCGTCAAGTTGGAATTAAAATTGGGCTATGTCGGTAACCAATTTTGCATGAGGGTATCAAGCATTGCCAGGCCGATGATAACACTTTTACTTTTTTTTTTAAATCAAATATTTTTTTTCCATGATTAACCAGTATTGAAAGACCACAAATTAAGTTTATTGAAAATGAATGGTTTGTTTGAACTTATTTAAGGAAAAATTTTGAATTTTAAGGTTCAAACTGAATTTTCTCAACGTGTTTTTCCGGCTCCATGTTATATTAACAATGAAAAAAAAAACAAACAGCTAGGTGTCTAGCCCGAGGCGTAAAATTGCCTTTGCTTTTCTGCTGAAGCCCCTGAAAAAAATTATTTGAACCTCCTTAAAAAAAGAAACAGCGAATCGCATGAGTGATTCTTCGCTTGATCTCTGCACATATATCATTTTGCAAAGTGATACTCGTAGTAGGGAAGCCAAAGTCTTTAACAACCCGTATAAATACTGGGCAAACCCAGAGGGCCAGAGGGGAAAAACGGAACTGCCAGACCAAATTTTCTGGATGAAAGGGGCCTATTTCAACTTTGTTTGACATTTTTCACTAAAACAAAGAAGTTTAAACCTATCTGATGCCGATTTCTTCTCAGATAGAGATGGACCCAGTCAAAGCTCCTCTTAAAAATCACGAATGAAAGGCTAAGTGTGAATTGAATTTGCATATTGCCCCGACGCTCTGTTGATGTTTATTGGCGATTTTTTTTCGCTTGGCATCGTTTTACAGTTTCGTGTTTCTTTTTCACTTTATTGCGTCTTGCTGTCAATAGTGATTCATGACTTTTTGTAGCATTTAAAGATTCGCAGCACTGCGTGACGCTACCTTGCGTTTTTTCAACATACCTATTGTTTCACAGCGCCTCGTGTCATTCATTTGCGTATTTTATCATCTTGTGGCGTTTGGGATAGATCTTGCGGTTGAAAGTGTTTGCACTTTAATCTGCTCCATTTACAAGGAGCTTCATATGTTCTTTGTACCGTTTGGTGGCATTACGCAGCGACTTTTGTTCTTTTTCTTCTTCGCCTTAAAGTGAAGTTCAGAGTCTCTTGAAGATTACAAGTGCCCTGTGTTGCAACTTGCTGTTTAAACAAAGCGACTATGCTTAGTGTATGTTTGATAACATGAACTATCTACTTGGAAAACAGACAATATTTATTTTTAATGTTCTACTTTAGGTATAGCTTCCTGTTGTTCAGCTTCTTAAGCTATATTTTAAATTCAGACTTCAAACACAGGAAAAAAATGCAGCTCTCAATGTTAACTTGTACAACAATCACGAGTCGTGCTTTTCTACAGCAAATCAATTATTTAAGACCTCGAAGACATCCTGCAAATATGCAGTTTTATATACAGAGCCAAAGGCTTGAATATCTGATGCTTATTTGTTCCACCTTTTTCCAATCAATGGAATAGGAATGATCTTAATCATCACGTTCTAAAATTGTTTTCAATATTTATACGAATGTCTGAAACTAACCTAATTTTTTCGAATGGATGCGGTCCCATGTAAGTGAGTGGCCGCATTTCATTACTCAAATGAACATCAATCATCTCAGAAGACAGCCCCAGCATCGCAAGTGGCAAGTTCCCATCATTCTTAAACGCCGCCTTTTATCCACTCCACCCACTACGACTGGCCCACATTCAGTAGTGCACCGAGCCTCAACTCAAAAGTCCGAAGATCACTTTCAGATCAAATGTAAAAATGAACGACAGTTCTCTTTAATTGACGACATTACATCAAAGACTTACACTTTTCGGTTAAACCCCATAGATGCGAGCCAAAGGCTTCTGTTGTATTCGAAATCATTATCCGTTCATCGTTGCTGGGCCTTGTTCGTTTAACTCTATTTCTATTGTTCACCGATCTAAAAGAAGTCTAAGCTAATGCCGCATCCCCTGTAGGGTCAATTGGTTTCACCCCTTTTCATTCAAACAATTGACAATGACATGCCTAGTCCAAGCAAATCTCAGTGCTGCTCTTTTCTGAGCAGTGCACCGCCTACAGCGCTTAGTTGCTACTTGTCCACATTGAAGTGCAGGCGCATTCGTTTCGTACTATGGCCGCATATTTGGATACGCATTTCTTTAGCAAAGCTTTGGAGGAAGGATTCCGTGAGCTCGGCATCCATGTGAACAACGTCAAAGTGGTGGACGCAGGTATCGGTGGCGACAACTACTGCAGCACCATCTATCGAGCTAAGGTTGACTATAAGCGTGGAGCCACCGAGTCGCAAGAGAGCATTTCGCTGATAGTAAAGAGCATGCCGAATGTGAACTATGGGTTTTTGGAGCGTCTTCAAGTCTACGCCAAGGAGAAAGTATTCTACATGGACATCATGCACCGCATGGAGGTTCTTCCGAAGAAAATTTGCACCCTGGGCGCCAAGTACGTAAGTCTTGACTTTGACCAAACTTACTCAAGTCTATTGTTTAAGGCATTTCTATTCGACCACCGATCCGGTGCAGACGATTGTCCTTCAGGATCTAACCAGTCTTGGCTTTGAGCTGCAAAGCCGGCAGTTGGGGCTAGACGAAGAGCACTGCTTAATGACCTTAGCGAGGCTTGGACAGTTTCATGGCTTGTCAATGGTTCTTATGAAGAAGGTTTGTAGCCGCAAACATCAGATCTTTTTTTTTTTAAACTAATCATCCTTTAGGATCCAACGATTGAGCAACGATTCGACAAGGGCTTGCTGCACGAAGAGGCCATCAAGTCCGCACCGTTTGCGATGCTTTTCGGAGCACAGCTCATGAAATTGGCGACAATTTCAGCTGATTGGGAGGGCTTTGAGGACATCTCCCACAAACTCTCCAAATACTACGAGAACTTTTCGGAAAATGTTTTAAAAGCTGTCCTCCCGTTGGAGGGAAACGTCAACGTCCTCAATCATGGTGACCTTTGGGTCAACAATTTGCTCTTCAAACAAAACGAGAGCACCCCCATCGACATGCGAATGGTAGGTTTGTGTCGTACCTTTGTCCCGCGCTAAATTGTGCCTTCCAGATCGACTTTCAATTCAGCTTTTGCGGTAGTCCCGGCTTCGATCTTAATTACTTCTTTTACACTAGTGTCCAGTTGGATGTTCTTGTGGCGAAGCGAGATCACCTCATTAGAGCTTACTATCAGTCGCTGGTGGATACGTTGCAGGAGCTGAAGCACGAATTTATTCCGAGCCTTGAGGAGATACTAAACGAGATCAAAAACAGAGAACGGTACGGTTTCTTTGTGTCTTTTGCGTTCTTTCCGATGATTTCCATGAACAAGGAGGACTCCAGTGACAACAGTCTCGAGGGAATGCAAGACGCTGAGATCGCGGCAAAGAAAATCGAACTGATGTTCACCACAAATACGAGAACTCTCAACACGTTGCGTTATGCAATGCAGCGATTCGATGAACTTGGCGTTTTCGATTAAGAGCGACGATTCAATTGTGGGGCCATTTCAATAAAGTTGTTCTATTCAGTGCGGCCTAGTGGACAATGTAAAATGATTTCTGTAGGGTGGTTGTGTTTTTGTTCCCTAATTGTTTATTAATTTATCAGTAGACGGTACCAATGACGTGTGTTTGAGATAAATATGGTCAGACTTTCGTGCAATTGTTTATACGAGTAAGGCGTCCATGGAACTTGTTCTTTTTTTAAGGAAATTAATTTTGTCGACACCAAAAGTAGGCGCTCGAAAGCCAGATAGAAGACCCAAAAAATTATCACTAACCGCGGACAGTACTTCTGACGAAATTTTTTTGAAAGAATAACACATACAGCAGTTTGAGTATGTTGCCAGTAGATGCTCTATCTTGTGGCAGATTAAACCCGCCATATCCCTTTCCGGCGGAACGCTGCAAAGTAACATCTTGAAATCCTTTACTTCCTAGAAACCACAACTTAGGATTATTATTTCCATCAATCCTTAGAATATTCCTTGTATGAGGTGCTTTTAATAAATATTTGCAAACTCAAGGCTGCGTGTAAGCCTCAACATCCTAAAATGGAGAAGCATTAACAAAATTAAATTCCCATCTCCAATTTGTAGTAGTAGTAGAATCCAAGAATAATAATAATAAATGAGCACATCCACAGCAGCTGTTTTGTGGTAACTGAGGCTCCCAATGCAATATTATTTCATCCCATCACATGTGCTATGGTGAGGTTATATTCTTGACAATGCAACCAAGTGACAGGCTGCAGCCTCACTAACCGAACCACAGTCATCATTACATGATAAGAGAAAGGAAACGACGTACTTACCTACGTAAATAAAGGACACAGAGAATAGAGAGGAACTTTAATTTGAATTCGTCAAATTCTGGGTCAGTAATGCCGTTTATTTGTTGCTAGTGGCTGCTGTCGGAATGTGTTCCAGACAATGATTTTGATATATATTTCGGTGAAACGCACTGACTCCACATCCATGTATGGCTGCACTTCCAGCTGAGCCTTGCAAGTACAATGGCCACGCTGTGCGGTGCTACAAAATATGTGCTCTTTTGTTCTCTTGCGGCACAAAATGATGATGATAGTGGTGGTAGAAAACGGCCGTTCATATATATATATGGGAAAACCAAATGCCCATTGTGTAAGTTTTTCGAGTGGAGGCTCAAATCCGACTGAAATTACATTTTTCTTCCATTTTAGGGTAGCGCCCTGCATTTTTCGGAAATTCCAATCGTTGCGACTCGGACCTGAGGTATAATTTCAAAAGAGACCAGTGAAAACTAGAAATGCACGCAAGTACAATTTGCAGGAGAACTATTACTAAACAAATCATTGTAGGTACTTTCAATCTGTTGGCATTAAAATGTTAATTTAAATTTGGTGAAAAAAACTCTGTAGCTCTTACATTCTTTAAATAGTAATTTTAAATTTAAAAAATACTGTGCAACATAACTAGTAAAGGTACTGTCGAACCAATGGCCATATACAGGGTGGCGCACCAATTGTGCTACAATAAGAAATTCAAATAACTTTTTTTTTAATCGATGTATTTCATTTATTTTTTTTATTGGTTAGAAAATTAAATTTTATTTTAAAAAGTTAGTTGTTTTTAAAGATTATAGATCGCAAATGACCTCCACGCTCTCCCACGCATATGCGGCACCTGATCAAAAAACTATTCATTGCGGCTTAAAGAGTTGAAGTTGGGATCGCCTCAATTATTTTCGTTATGGACTGCTTTAATTCAGTTAAATTCCTGGGCTTCGTTTTATACACCTCTTGCTTGACATAACCATAACCATAAAAAGAAGTCTGGTGCAGTCAGGTCAGGTGACCTTGGGGGCCAGCGAAGAGTGGAGTTCCTAGAAATTAATTTGTTTGCGAATTTTTTGTTTAGCTCCGCCATAACTGGTCTGGCTATATGTGCAGTTGCTCCATCTTGCTGAAACCAAACGCTGTTGAATGGTATACGTCTTCGGCGCAGTTCTGGGTAAAAAAACTCCTTCAACACCGTTTACACCGTTTTCTTCAAAGAAGTACGGCCCGACAATACACCTTGATGAAACTGCGCACCACACAGTGACTCGTTCTGGGTGCAGTTCCGTCTCATGGAGCATTTCTGGATTAGACTCTTTCCATATACGGCAATTTTGCTTGTTTACAAATTCTTTTCTCCGTATCCCAAGCATCCATTAGGTCTATTCGTGTACTTTCCCGACCCAAGCACTACAAATCTGTCAAAATCAAAAAATACTGCGGAACTTTCTTCAGAGATCGTAAAATATACTTAACAGTACGTGGATAGGCTTCTAACTACTTTACATCTTTGACATTTAATTAACTTCGTTACTATAATAAAACTGTCACTTTTTTTCCGGCTGTAAGGTGTTTGCCCGGAATAGATTAAAATAGTACTGCACAAAACTGATTCCGGTTTTCACAGTTGCATTGATAATTGTCTAGATTACCAGATAGGGTAATGTTTTACCGTTATCGGATGTCCGGCAGCGGAGATCTAAGCGGATATCTAAGAAAAGTCGTTATTCTCGAAAGCCTTCTAGCTCCTAGGTTTGGAATTACTAATCCAAATGAAATAGATTTGTTTTTTTAATATAAAGTTCAATTATGTACAAAGATTTTTAGGCATAAATCATCTTTGTACGTTATCCCCCGAAGTTGAACAATAAGCATTAAGCTGTAAATTTTAAACAATTCAAAAGATTGATCGATTGAAGCCAGATCGCTGGATTTTCCCAGCGTTCAGTGAAGGAAATTTTGTGTGTGTGGACTAAGTACTTTAAAAAGAAAAACAATATTCGCAAATAGAGTTTTGATATTAAGTCAGTCAATATATTATTCGAAAAGAAAAAACAAGTTTTCACGGAGAACAAATATAATAAAAATAGTATAGAAAAATCAAGTAAGATAATTTGTTCCTTTTCTTATTATTATTAGATATTATACCACGTAAGAATACAGTCCATGTACAGAAACTGGCTATCGAACAGATAGGGTATGAAATGTTATTGAGACTGAGAGTGAGTCACATTCAATTGTTATTTAAAACAGAGTTAAATCATACTGAGACTGAGATCTGAGACCCCCAACACGCAATCCTCTTACCGCTGGCCCTCTAGGTTTTTATTTTTTCAAATTCGCCATTTTGTTTTCGTACCGGTGTTGTGTCAATTAAGAATTCGTGTGACATGCAAAAATATACAAAAATAAATGCTGCCAACCGTGGGCAAATGTGATGAGTTCGGGAGTACCACATTTTAACATTACTGCATGCTATTGGATAGTTATTATATATTTTTAAAAGGCCATTAATTTGATTTGTTTGGTTAATAAAACGATCTTAAGGAGATGTTCTATATACTAGAAACATATTAGAACAAACATGGTTGTGTATTTTGCGCTTTTTAATATCATTAACTTCGAATTCGTGTGTAAATTTATCTTAAATAATTAAGAAAAAATTGCTCAAAATGTTTTTATTTTCGCGCAAAAAATCGTGTAGACTCCATAAAAATATAGCTTGTAGGCAAGTAACATGAAATCGACCGGAGTTGGTGGTCTCAGAATGGTTTGTCTATGATTTAAAATCCGCTATAGTGATTCATCATGTGGATACTACAAAAACTTTTTGTGCTCGGTATTGTTTTTTTTTTTGGCTCTCTTTTTTTAAATCATCTTCGTACTATAAACATTTTTCGTGTGATTATTTTTTTTTTAAATTTGAGAAGTGGAACTCTGGCGAAGCAAGGCGAGCGCGGGTCAGCTAGTCACAAATAAATAACTTACCTTTTTGCAGCACAAAAAAATGTTCTGGTATTCGCTAGTTTGAGACAAAGGGGGAGAACATTAAATTGTCAATGGAATTCGTCGAAAATAGCCAATCTAAGAAAAACGAGCCTTCAAATTCGAAATGTAAAGTAAAAGCTAGGAACATTTTTTTAAGTGAATAGAAGAGTAATTAACATAAAATGCCACTTTTTATCCAATCGTACTAGAGCTTGGGTAGGCATTCCCTTAGATAGTATCCTTTCTCGTGAATTACCAACTTAAACATCGTTATGTTCATTCACGTATGTGCACTATTTCAATCGAAAGCAATTATTAAAAATGATGTACAGGGTGTCCGCCGGGAAGGTATACTACTTTGTTTGTTTATAATTTTTGATTAAATGAAAGAGAATGGATCTTATATTGATAAATGTTTTATTTAATGTCGGCAATTATGTATGGAATACAATATCAGGTAAATGTCCACCTCTGTCTCACAAATGCGATCCCGTTTGAGCATATTTTTCATTGCATTCTCACACATTTCACGCGGTATCTCATTAATTTCATCACGAATATTTTGTTTGAGTTGCTCAAGCGTTTCTGGTTTGTTTGCATAAACCTTGCTTTTCAGATATCCCCACAAAAAGAAATCCGGAGCAATCACATCAGGCGACCGTGGAGGCAAATCCAACATCACCATTTCTTGAAATAACTTTTTGTGGAAAGAGGTCTCGCAATAATTCCATTGTAATCCTGGCTGGATGGCCTTGTGGAAGAAGCTCTTGTGTCAACTGAATCTTAAATGGAAACAAATGCAAATCCTTGTGCAAAATTGTGGCCAAAGTTGTTCTTTGAAGACCATGCTCCTGAGCACGGCGTCGAATTGAGGTTTATGGATTGTTTTGAACACTTCCTTGAGCAGCAGTAATGTTTTCAGCCGATCTTGCAGTACGTTGCGGTCCATTTTTGGGCCTATCACCTACAGACCCTCTTTCATCGAAATCATTCACTACACGATAAATAGTGCGTGCGTTGGCACGTTGTTTCTCCCAAAAATTTCACGTAACTTTCTCATCGTCACAGAAATAATTGATTTTGATAAAATGTTTTAACGATTAAAACACTTTGGTTTATCGAATATTTTTCCATAATAACTTCACGACTATGAATATGAACTGTCAAGACTAATGTTTACCAAAATGGCGGCAAAACAAAGTAGTATACCTTCCCGGCGGACACCCTGTATAAACTTTCTCAGACTTTTTTTTATTACGAGAGGAAAAATTAAAAAAAAAAATTCTAGAATGTATAAAACCAGAAAAAAAAGTGCTAAATAAAACAGAAGGGTATTTTCATCAGCTCTTTTTCTTAAAAAAAAAAAAAAAAACAAAATATTATTTTGTCTTTCATCTAAAAATCTAAATGTATTTATTTTCCCTGCCTATCTGTCTGACATTTCTGATGCGAGGGAAAGGGATGGTAAACATCGAAAATTGTATTCTGTTTATAAGCTTAATGTACACGAATGACCAAAATTCCAGTCAAAAAAGAGCAAAGATACAAAAAAAAATCCAGATAATGCAAAAGTTTTTGGAAATGCTGGATCCAGCATTAAAAATGCCAGAATGGCATCATTTAAGGCTGGATCATCCAGAGAATAATTCCTTTCTGTGTATTTTTGACCTCAACAGGGAGGGAAAACCTTATGATTTTGTCAGAGTTTGCTTTGTTTGTACTGAAATAAAAACGAAGCAGCTTTGAAATGAAAGACATTTATAATATTGAATGTCATTATATTATAAGCAGTGTTGTCATTCTGACCGGATTCCGGTCATTTCTAACCGAAATTTCTTCCCTCTGACCGGAGAAAATTTTGAAATCCGGTTAGACCGGAGTTTTAACCGAAACGAAAAAATTCTTTAACCGGAAAACCCTTTTTTAACCTGAAAGATAATATTGTTCTATGACTAGACAAAAAGGTCAGATTTCTATAATTTGAATGATATCTGCTATACTTAACGAACACACTCACAACTTCATACAGAAACCAATTTATTGTGAATAATCCTAGAATACAGGGGCTCCTCGCGGCAGTTTCATTTGAATGATCCCACCAAGTGTGGCTAAGGGTGTGCATTCAAACAAGACTGAAGTGATGACCAATTAGAATATTTTGCAATTTCGGTTTTGGTTTTACCAAATTCAAACGCCGAAGTTGAGTGGAACGTTCCTTTTTCTGCAAAACGTTGTGATGCAAAGCTTTTCAAGGAATTGTTTGTTTTTTTTTTTTAGTTTTATTAGCTTTAATTAAGATTAGCTTAGAAATATAAAAAACACTATATGCATATAATGTAATATCATTTTTTTTATCAATTTTTAGTTAAAATATATTACTATATTCCATTTTTACCGGACTTTTGGTCAAAAATTCTTATTTTATCTTTTGACCTGATTTTCTGACCGAATTTAAAAAAATAAAATTCGGTCATTCGGTCAGATTTGACCGGATTCATTATTTTTTAGTGGCAACACTGATTATAAGTTCCCATTCATTTAAAATTCTCTTGGCCACCCTGTGCTCTTATTTGCTAATGTTCATAACATAATCAATGATATACGTTTATATTTACATGAGGAAAAGACACTACAATGGATGGTTGTAATGTCGAATGATGAACCACAGTTTTTAGGTAAACTATCGACTTTGTTATTTGTAAACCATAAGCTCTTTGCCTTTACGTATGATCTGCTTGTTAAGTATTCGGAGAAAGTAAGTCAGTCAGTCTGAATAAAGATATCATTTGAACAAGACGTGTTTGAGTTGGTGTATGTTTTTTTTTATGTTAAGCTAGGAAATGGGAATATGACTACTTTGCCGAATACTGGACGGAATCCAAAGGACAGAGGCAGGCAAAAAGATTCACAAGCCCAGCTCGTAGTAAGACAAAAAAGTTACTTGAGCTAAGCAAAGAAGATCTAAGGATACTAACGGGTTATCTTACTGGTCACTGGCCACTGAGATACCATCTCAAAAAAAATGAGACTTTCCGACGATGACACCTTTCGACTCTGCGGAGAAGAGGAGGAAACAACGGAACACATACTCTGCGAATGCCCTGCTGTGGCCAGTTGCAGAGTGATCCATATGCAAAGGGCGTATTTAAGTCCTGCAGACATAGGAAACATGGAACCAAGAAGGGTACTGAGGTTTATAAAGAGCCTCAACAGCTCCCTGGGTTAAATAAAAGAGGCCAACACAATAGATCTATTCTGGTCGCAGTGTGCAGGGCCAATTCCTTAAAATACAATACAATGTCAAGTTATAATTGTTTTTTTTTAATGTCAGTTGTTCGAAAACTGTATTACAGAAACCACGATAATTTTTAAATGACGCAACTTCGAAACGACGCAAAGCGAGGTTTTAGTGTATATTTTCCTGTTCCTGATTTCCTGACAGTCTGTTATCTTTCTGTAATCTCAAAATATAACTTCCAAACGTAAGCTCTATAACTACTCTGCTGAGTTATGACTTATTAGCTGATTAAGTAAGCTAATTGGAATTCATTTTCTTTCAAACTAATCTATACATCACTGAGAATAGCTTATCAATCATCAAATACCGATACTCGGCGTCAATAAGGGAACACAAATCACATCACTCTGCTGTCGATCTACAGGCGAGGCACGCTCTATGTAAATATAGCAAGTGTGCGGCTACCTCGGAAGCACCGATAATTGCCAATGTCAATCAAGTTAATGAATTACCCTCGTTGTGTATTCCCGGCCAGATACAGATGTTTCAATGAGCCAACTGCTGCTCTCCGCCCCGCATTGCAATTGAATAATAGCTCACGCTGTGCAGTACTCCACACTATCTCGAGCTGCATACTTGTAGTTCATTATCATTTACGTAACGTGCAACATCACATGCGGCTTCTAGTTTTGTTTGGTCAAACTATCGGACATTTTGCGATCTGCAGGCCATAAGCTGCGTATAGTTATCGACCGCCAACCGTGCAATGGGGATCATAGAGAAGAACGGTTGCAACATACCCGACCACCTGTCGGAGACGTTCTTTCGCAAGGCCCTCGAAATCGGGCTGAACTTGTCGTTTGTGGAAATCGAGGACATCGTGTTCTCGATGGGATGTTCTGGTGGCGATAATTACACGAGCCTTATATACCGTGCTAGAGTGCGCTACTCGACTGGCGCTGAACCGCAAATAACTTCACTCATCGTTAAGTGCATTCCCGTCGAAGGTGATTGTGAGGTGTTCAAGATTAAGGATGTCTACGGCAAAGAGGTGATCATGTACACCAAGGTCTTGCCAGCGATTGAAGGAATACTAGCGTCGCAGAATATTTCGGGCCAGATTGTCCCCAGGTAAGACTACTTGGCATGATCCTTATGGATCTCAATGTTGTCATCATTGCAGACTGATCTACTCGCAGGAGGACCCAGTGAATACGATCGTTTTTCAGGACCTCAGCGAGCTGCGGCTTGTGTTGGGTAACCGTAACCACGGCTTGGACGAGGATCACGCCAAGATGGCGATGACAAAGATCGGTCAGTTTCATGCTGCTTCAATGATCCTCGCCAGAGATGTATGTTTTCTCCTCCCAAATGGGTGCCTAAATCTTCAGTTGTGTGTCTTTCTAGCAACCAGAACTCATGCACAGGTTCAACACGTCCATGTTCGACAGGAACGCCAACTGCATAATTCGAGATGAGATCTTCCGGCAAAACATCGGCGACATGGCCGACTTGGTGGACATGTGGCACGGATTCGGTGACATCGCACGTAAATTGCGGGCAATCAAAGATGACTTTTACGATCGGGTCAATGCGTGCGTCTGCAAGGGAGAAGCCTTTAAGGTGCTCAATCACGGGGATCTTTGGGTGAACAACTGCATGTTCAAGCACGTGAATGGCCACCCAGATGATTTGTTGTTCGTAAGTTGGCTACCTCTGATACGTTCTTCGAATTTGAAGGCATTTTTTCTTTCAGATCGACTTCCAAATGAGCTACTACGCTAGTCCCGCTTTTGATCTGCACTACTTTCTCAACACCAGCGTGCAATTAAGTGTGCTCATCTCAAAACGATACCTCCTGCTGAGAGCCTACTTCATGGCCTTGAAGTCCACGCTGGAGGCCTTGGAATATGAGGATATACCCACGTGGGAAGAGCTGAAAACCGAGATCAGGGCAAAGGAGTTCATCGGATTTTGGGCGTTTGAGGCGATGCTGCCGTTGCTTTCGATGGACCGAGCCGCCTCGAAGGACAATAGCATCGAGAGTTTCAACAATGAAGTGGGAGCGCTCAAGAAACGCCAAGTTATGTTCTCGTCGGAGAGATTTCTGAGCACGATCAAGTACTCCTTAGACCGGTTCGATGAGCTTGGGGTGTTGGATTGAGAAGTGAACTTTTTTAGCAAGTGAATGTGATTTTTATTTGAAATATATATAGAAAGTAGACATTTTGGATTTTGTTCCCCATTAAAGCCCGAGAAATGCAGATCATTACAGCGAGAACCTCATTCAAATCCATAGACAGCTTCTCGAAATGGGCGGGGAAACACTGAAAGACGCATTTCTGAAACCCTTCTCATACTATATAGTGATAAACGAAAGTAGCTAAATTTGTAGCGCATAATGGCATATGACATCAATCTCTCACTCTGAGTGATGATATTTGCGAAGCACTAACTTTTTCACTTTAAAAAAATAAAAGTAAATACAAATTCAAGTGCGCCCTCAATAAATTTATCTCCCAAAACACAAGATAAGTTTTGATTTCTACATTTAATTGAGTACACAGATTCGCGTAACTCTTGAAAATTATATGGCTAGCCATTTCGTTGGCAGTCAATTGTCTTATCTCTATTTGCGAGGAAAGTTTTATTTAAAACAATTGTAGCTGATAACTCATATTGCCTCAATTGCAATACAGACATCTACCTCGTATTTAAAGTTTATTATACTTTCAGGAGGGCGAATATTGAGGACTCTTTGAAGTACTCATGTCGAGCACTATTTGAATTGAATTATGCAAGTATTTTCAAATTTACTTCAACGAATTTGCTTAACCTCAAAATGCCCAAATGCGTTTCAACTTTCAAATGTGATTATTAAAAACAGAACGCGTTCACTTAAAAACAATCTTAGAACCCCTGCAGAGAGTAGTAAAATGGGATCGGAACTTCACGTTCCGGAAGACTCTACTTTTTCTAAAGTTTTTGGCATAAAGCTTATCTGAAACTGAAACAAAAACTGAGCACAAACGAAAAACTTGATTTATCTGTAGTAAATATAGTAGTGAACCTTACACATCGAAACATCTAATGAAACGTCAAACGCCTTGGAATATTTTTCAATGGAATATGAATATGATAACCACTCTTTAAACACTGCCGACTCTTATAACACCACCTCCTTGTTTAAGACCATCTTAGAGACAGGAGTAGCACCACAACGATTTAAGGAATCGTTAATTTGTCCGACCCATAAAAAAGGTTCGACTACAGACCCCGAGGTATAGAGGTATTTCATTTCTTAATGCAGCATATAAAATATGCAATAATGCAAAGCCGTCTTATTCAAAGGATAGGAGAAAACAAGTTGCTGAAGGAATTTCAGGCCGGGTTTAGGCCAGCATATTCTACCATTGACCACTTGTTTGTTTTAAGTAATATCGTTGAATACTTTTGCCGGCAGGGGCAAAAACTTTATTCGTTCTTTGTGGATTTCAGAACAGCCTTTGACACTGTTGACCGCCACTCCTTGTTCTACAAACTCTACAACATGGGGATGTCATTTAAATATTGACGTGTACTGCAACACCTTTATAGTGGGAATGTTTTATCGGAATGGTTTGAATCATGATCTGGAGTAAGACAGGGCTGCTCTTTAAGTCCAAGCCTTTCCGCACTCTTCATAGAGGACATAACTGAGGAGGAATAATGTATGCAGGAGTGCTGATCAAGGCTCTCCTATTCGCAGACGACATAGTGCTATTGGCATTCTCTCCAGAAGCGTTACAGCTTATGATCAACCGCCTCAGTAGTAACTGCAGGTTATGGAATTTGATAGTCAATTTGGATAAATCAAAGGTGATGGTATTCAAAAAAGGGGGAAGTCGAATGAGTTCAAATGAGGAATGGCAATACAGAGGCCAAACAATTGAAGTTGTGAAGAAATATAAATACCTCGGGGTACTTGTTACCAACAATTTCAGTATGAATGCTCATCTAGAGGAAAAGCTGGTAAAATCGAAAAGAGCTATTAATAGGCGTTTTTCTTTTTTAGTTCAGATACATCAGAGCTCAGATTTGTGTTTCTTTTTTCGATCTGAGCATAATCTGAGCGCGTTCTACGAGCTCAGAATAAATTGACCGAGCAGGCTGAGTATAAAGCTGATTACACACTTACAGGCACATTTGACAGAAAAAAAACAGGATAAACAAAATAATTGAAATGGCGGAGGAACCTTGTTGCTCTGGAACTGAAGGTTTACCAATTTAATAAACAACAGTTAATAAATATTCAATTTATACATATACTTTATTACAAATGACAGCTATGTGCTCAAGTGTGTTTTATAATTACATCAGAACGATCTGAGTTCGCTCAGTTCAGAGAGCGCTCATAATGCTCGAGCTCGGTTCAGAGCTCAGCTCTGAACTAACAAATAAAAACGCCTAACGTAGCATGGAGGAGATGCTTTAGTAATAAGAACATTGCCCATAATGCTAAATATAAAGTTTTTGAGGCGGTGTCGGTGTCCATTCTTTTCTATGCAGCACAAGTATGGGGATGTAAAAAATAGGAAAATGTCGAGAAACTGCTTCGATTTTACCTCAAAAGAACATTTCATCTCCCGCCCTACACGCCAAACTATATGCTAATGCTGGAAACAGGTTTACCACCTCTTTTTACGAAAGCGCTGAAACTCCAAGCGGATTATATAGTTAAGGTGCTTAGCATGCCGGATTACCGGCTCCCAAAAAAAACAGCCTTACAGGCTATACAAAGTAGATCAGGATGGTACAAAGAGTGGTTGGCATTAGCTCGAAACTGTTATACAGATATTAATCACGATGATGCAAGGAGAACCAGCTTTACAAAATCATTGAACATACCGATGAACAAGCTAGGGCACGGTACTTAGACGAAGCTGTGGGATCGTTACACAGAACTATCTACAGCCGCTTAAACCACAATTTGTTGCCGAAAAATTATTTGAATGCAACATTGATGAAATAGCGATGATTTTCAGGCTGCAGGGCGAACTTCTGCAACTTCATTATATACCACACAGAGAAGATCTACGACAACTATGCAGCTTGTGTAACTTAGCGAAAAGGGAAGACACACATCATTTCATTGGAAAGTGTCCAATATTGAAAGAAACGAGAAGGAATATCTTGGGAAGCGATATCCTATCGGAGAACCAAGTAATAACACTCCTCAACGAAGTAAATGTTCCTAGTTTGTTTAAATATTGTAAAATTGCACTACAATATCGGGAGAGAATATTATCAGGAAACTTTTGATAAATATTAATATGAATTCATTTTGTTTTCATTTTATTTTTTTATTATTGCGAATCAGGCAGACGGCAATGCCATGCAAACTAATATAATTTGTTTTATTTTATTTTGTAAACTTATTTTGTAATGAATTTATAAAATGCACAAATGAGTTTAAATCTATCTATCTATCTATCACTGCCGACTCTTATAAGAAGAAACTGCAAAATTTTCAGCGAAATCGGTTGAATAATTTTTGAGCCTAGATGCAACAAACACACATAGAAATATTGCGTTTAGCTTAGGTAGATTTAACCATAACAATAAAGTTACGCCCCGTTGAATTTAAAGTCTCGTGAAAGATTCTGAACTTAGTTCGATCAGAACACACATCCGTAGACTCGTTTTTGGGTTGCTGACTAAAAAAGTTGAGGCCAAATTAGGACAAAATGCAATAAGATATTTGACTTGGTTTCCAACAGCTGTAAACAATTTTTTGATGGATCCAATTAGCAAAAAATTAAGTCTCAGCCTCCCCTAAACTAACCTAACCATTCGTAGGCTTTCGGAAGTAATTCCAGCTTTACCAACTTTTACCCACAAGGAAGAAAGTACAAATCCCTTCCACAACATATAACTCGATTTATTTCAATTCACAACTACACCAACATCACATACAGCTTCGGTCAGTCGAAGACACCCATATCATCGAACCTTTTCAAGGCGAATCGCATGGTGTCATGTATCCTCTTGGAGGCGAACATAACTTCCCTGTTCTTCCTGGCGAAATTCTCGTCCATAAACTTCTCAATACTGTTGTCACCCGACTGGCTCTTGTCCATCGCAACGCCAGGCAAAATGCCAGCACACGCGAAAAATCAAAATAATTTCCTTCGCCGCATTTCCTCCGCAATATCAGCAAAGGTTGGTATATTCCTAAAGCTATGAGCATTCAATATCTCACACATTGCCGTGTGATATGTTACCAACAGTTCCTGCCTCTTGTCCTTCAGCACATCAGGCTGCACCGAACTGTACAGTAAATAGTTTATGTCAAAGGCCGGACTGCCATAGACACTGATTTGGAAGTCTAAGAAGATCACATCGTTTACCTCATTTTTCGTACTGTCCTTCTTGTATTTGAAGAGAACGTTGTTCACCCAAAGGTCTCCATGGTTGAAGACCTTCAGTTCGCCCGGAATAGGCAGTTGACTCTTGATAAGATTTTCTTTCAGGTTGGCTGCGTATTTGTTCACCTTTTTTGTTATCGCTTCATAGCCCTTCCAGGTGCTTGTGAGCTCAATTAGGCCTTAAATGTCCTTAACATTCCCGAAATGAGATTCATAGAACTCGGAGCCTTTGTCACCTTTCTCGGACAGTAGTCCGTGTTGAAACAAGTTCATTGACTCGGGTTCCTGCGAAGTAAGCGACCACATTTAACAGATGCACTTCAAAGTCTAGTACACTTCACTCACCTTCTTGTGCATGATCATGGAGACTGCATGGAACTGTCCAATTTTCCTCATAACCACCTTGCAGTGGCTCAGATCGAGATCATTTTCTCGATCTGCCATAACGTATCCGAATGCGGACAGGTCCTTAAACACAAGCGTGTTGATTGGTTCCTTTTGCGAGTGGTACAACTTGGGACCGAGTTTAGCTTCGTCCAGGAGGATCTCCATGCGCGGCAACATGAGACTGTAGAGGATTTTCTCCTTGAGGAAAAACTTCAAATCATCCAAGAACTTTGTGCTATCGTTCACTGAAATACTTTTCACAATCACTGAGATATTTTCCAACGGCTCAGACTCTCGGGGGAGTCGTTCCTGTAGATCGTGCTGCAGTAGTTATCGCCACCGGCACAAGCCAAATCGAAGGAGATCTTCTTGATTTGAATGGACGTCTCGAAAAGGGCATTCTCGAGCACGTCCTGGAAGAACTTCTGGTCTAGAGAAGCAGGTGCGCCGACCGAGTTGCAATATTCCACTCCCATTGCCGTCAGCAGTTGAACTGGTAGACGACAGACTGATTTTGTTCCCCATATACGACTTGATTTGCCCGACGATTCTTACGATTGTGAATCGAGTGCAAGCGAGATAAAGCGGCACGAGAGGCGTGTGGCTAAATTTCGAGTTATGTCGAAATTTGAATCTACATAATTGCCTATCTGATAGTTTCTCACCTAAAATGTAAGATAGGCAGTGTGTGTAATAATGTTATAAAATAATACTGGTATTTTAATACGGCACTCCGGTAAGGGTTATCGATTAGTAGAATACTGACGTAGCACGGCTGTCATTCTGTATCTACATAGGTGTGTGTAAGTTCGCGTTACCCTACACCTTAGGCTGTATTTGTACTGACTTATGTAACGGATTGATTGCGTGGCTCAATGCAAACTTGAAACTTCACTTTAGAACCTGTCTAATGAGCTGTGTCAGAACGATTTGCCATAAATGCGCTTTTTAACTATAACTTGCTTCATTATCGGGCGTATGATACTTTGTGGATTGTGTAATTATAGGTGAGTGAATGCTTGCCACTGAATTGATATAATTATGTCGGACTTACAGTGCCGCTCACTTGAATCGAATCCCGCCTTTGCTGTGAGTTTAAAGTTTAATATCTTCAAAAATAATAATAATTTTATAAGTTTTAAAGCGATATGTCTCATAATATGCACAAAAAATAATACAAAAAATTATTTGCGATGTTAAACTTAGAATGAAATAATTAAGAACACATTTCGAATATTTTTTTGGAATTACAAAAAAAAATTAAAATAATAATTAGTGCTGATACGACTCATAGCGAATTTAAGTGCCACATAAACTCTTATGTGAGAGTTTATGCCGTGAAATAAGTAGACCATAAGTATTTAAGTAGAATTTAAATCGTTAAGAGTCGTATGAGCAAACGGGTGCTTCCGCCTTGGTTATAAATAGCCTCATACATCCTGCTAGGTATAGGGAATCATATAAATTCTTGATATAATCTAGCGAAATGGAGGCCTAGCTACATTTGATTACTGGAATTAGTTCCTCCTTATTGGAGTATTGCTGCCCAGATTCGTAAACTTTCTCCGAGCAAGCCATCCACAAGCATTTTCGATAATGTTTAGGTCTGGCGAGTATGGCGTCAAAACGAGATGTGTTTTGACGCTGAATAAATTCTTTTACCACTCCGGCGTTGTGAATATGTTGCGTTATCCTGCTTGAATTTCCACGGTAAGGCACCAAACAATCCTGTAATATAAGGAAAGGCCTTCTCCAGTAGGTACGCCAATCTAGGAACTGCAACTCCAAAGTGTCATAGTACGTTATGGCTTCCCAAACAATCTAGTTGATGTTCCTCCTTCTTCAAATCATGAAAGTAATAATACAGTCGAAACTCGATTAACCGGAATGGCTGGGACCGAGTCCATAACGGATTAATAGATTTTTCTCTAAATTTATAAAAAAAAAACTCTAAATTTGATGACACTATATTTTTTTGTCTTATAAAATCAAATATTAAATTCATCAATAAACACGACAATTCATTTTAAATAGATAAATAAAATTTAACGATGAAAGAAACTACATACTTACATACAAAATGGGAATGTTTTTGTTTCTTTTACGGATAATAGAGTATATGCCGGTTAGTAGAGTTACTAATGGGAAATTAATTGAAAATAAAAACAAGTAAAAGTGTTATCATCGGCCTGGCCGATGTTTTGATACTCTCTACTGTCATGCAAAACTGGTTTCGTAGGGGAGGTACCAGAACTACTTGACCGACTTAGCCCAATTTAAATATAACGATAAAAGTAAGTCCTCTCGCAAAATTTCACTTGCCTAGGTCGATTTGTTTCGACGCTATCCTATTTTTAACAGACAGAGAGACACATAGGCCTAATATCGATTTTGTATGGGAGGTACCCGAACTACTTGACCGACGTAGCCGAGTTTTAGTAACAACTTGACGACAATAGAAATATGTCTACTCACAAAATTTCACTTGCCTACGTGGATTCTTTTGGACGCTATCGTGTTTTCAACAGACAGAGAGACACATGGGTCTAACATTGAATTGATTTTGTATGGGAGGTAGCCGAACTACTTGACCGACATAGCCCATTTTCAATACCAATCTGACAACGATAAAAAGAAGTCCTTTCACTAAATTTCATTGGCCTATATCAATTGCTGTGGGCGCTATCGTGCTTTCAACAGACAGACAGACAGACAGGCAGACAGGCAGACATGGATAAATCGATTCAGAATGTGATCCTGATTCAGAATATATATACTTTATGAGGTCTCCGGTGACTCCTTCTTGGCGTTACAAATGTAATGACAAAGTGAATATATAATGTGAATAAAAATGCCTCATCTGGGAAAACAATACTGTACCAATCCTTACTCCACGAACTGTTAGCACGACAGAAACTAAGGCGTTGCTCTTTACGGTATGGGTTAAGCGTAGGTTTTTTCTTAAATTCTAACCGCTTAAAGTGCTTAGCCTTCGAAATAACCCGCTTTACCGTAGACACGCTTGCTTCAACACCGCTTTTTTTCTCTTATTTTGGACTCAATGTCGTGTGAATTCGATGTGAGCCGCAGAATTGCTCTTATCCCCGGCACTAACTGTTTTATTTTTACCACAGTTGAGCTCGTTCCGTAAAAATATGGATATGACTTTTATCGCCCTCGGTCAATGATTTACCACGACCCATTTGAACTGAAATTATCTTAAAATGAATAAAAGATATTATACAATATTTTGCAAAACTACGCGCTTTGGCTTCCACACGAAAACTGATAATAGAGGGGTGCTATTCAAGTGAGCTAAAATTTGGTGTGCATATTTTGAGTCATATCGCTTCAAAAATTATAAAAAATTACGGCTGTAAATACGGATTGAAATCCTACTGTTTTTTTAGAGAATTTAATAACATTGAGTTGGAAAAAAAGGCAGTCATTGTCGTTATTACTGTTGAAGATTTTAAACTTCAAACTCACAGCAAAGGGGGGTTCTATTCGAGTGAGCGGCATACTGTACTGATGGATGTGCTCGAAATGATGTTTATTGGGACTTTCAATATTTCAGTTTATTGGCAAATAGAATGATCGGGGTTTGTGCATATTAGATTGCTATCAATTGAATTTAATTGTTAAAATTTGGCGTTTTTTAGTGCTTTAACAAATATTTTAGTGCTTTTTTAACGCTGTAATTGCACGCTGACATTTTGTCTCATTCTTTGCCACAACCGATATTCTGAAGGCGGCCTCATCTCTCGTTTTGGCGATTTGCACTGGCCCGCAAGATCGCCCGATTTAACCGTTCCAGACTTTCTTTTTGTGTTTTTTTTGAAGTCCCGTGCTTACGTGAACAAGCCCGATACCCTAGAAGCCCTCAAGGACAATATTCGACACGAGCGCGAGAATCTGTCGCCCGAAATTCTCGCCGCAGTGATGAAAAATGCCATAAAACGAGCCCGTTTGGCAATCAATTGTGACGGCGGACGATATCATCTTCTCGACTTGACCAATAAAATTCTAAAGGTTCAAATAAACATAATCAAAAAACACAATAGAAGTTTTTCATTTAGAAAAAAAATGAGGGCCAAACAACATCGGATGACTTCTTTTGGCCCACCTTGTATAAGTACCAAAATGAGTAAGCTTTTTTTTTGTCTGTATATTTCAATCAATTTAGTTGTGATTCGGAATTGAACTTCTCTTTAGATCTGACAGCCGATATCAACTATGACTTGGAAGCATTGAGACATTGGTTTAGTTTGCATAAATTAGTAATTAGCGACAAAACTAAAATAATGTCTTTTAGCATATCTGCTCTTAACCTACAACTTCCAGTTTTCACTTTTCATAGTTCGTACTGCTACAATACGTTAATAAGCTCTGACACTTGCTATGCCTATGACCCTCATTCTGTAGCTACGTATAACACTAATAAAAGTTGCTCCATAAATTGCTTTGCTATCGGTAATGTACAGGTATTTAAGTATCTGGGACTTGAAATCGACAGTAGGTTAACTTGGAGCTCTCATACCACCTCCCTAAGGAAATACTTGCAAAAAACTACTAAAATACTGTATCATTTGAGGCTATATTGCTCGAGAAAACTTTTAGAAACTGTTTATTATGGCCTGGTCCAATCCAAACTACAGTATGGTTTATCGTGTTGGGGAGGAGCATACAAAAACAAAATTCAACCCTTGGTGGTTTTACAAAAGCATTTACTAAGAATTATCTGGAAGAGAAGACGCCAGGAACATAGCTTTCCACTTTTTATGCATTCTCTTATATTGCCTTTAAAACATCTTTACTTTTATAAAGTTTTAAAAATATTTTTCTTAAGATCTGGGTATTCCTTAAATCATGATCCGAATGCCTACGGTCTTCGTAGCTCTGTTAGGAATCTTGCTTATATTCCCCCGCACAATACTCGCCTCTTCTTAAATTATTACTCTTCTGTAGCACCGCGTGTTTTTAATAAATTATCTATTGAATTAAGGCATTCTCAGAACATCTTATCGTTTACCAAAAAAGTAAAAAAATGGCTGTTTAATTACGACTTAAATGAGATCTATAATTTATCCAAGGTAATTGTATAGTGACTGCGCTCACCTTTTTATTTAAACTCACTCCGATAAACCAAATTTAGATTTAACTACGTCCAGCTGAACTGATACTCGAAGCATTCGCCACTAGTTTTTAATAGCTATAGAATGTTTCTAACCATTCATTCCCTGATGAAAAACACTTATAATGTTCTTTTTTTTATAATGAATATTGTATTAATTACCAATGGAATGAATAAATTAATTACCTTAATTACCTTACCTCTTTGATGATTGAACTACAGGCATTCGAGAACGAGGAAACTAGTGAGCTTTTCTGCTGTCCAGTTGGCCATTTCCACCTTTATCCAAAAGGTGAAACTATTTTTAACCAGGAGAATACCAATTTTCTTACATCGAATATATAGTTCTGAGTAAACCGGACCCTCAGCTAAAAAAAAAAACACAAGTCTGGCGATTCTTCAACTGCCTGAAGTTGCACACTCATGGTTGTTTGAGTTCCTTTCCTACTTGTGTACACGACGTCTTCCTCTATCTACTGCATAGACTTCTCGGCTTAAATCGAAGATTTTGCGGATAGTTTGTTCGACTGCTTCTATTGTTCATTGTTGATCCGTCTTCTCCAAAACACGAAAACCGAATCGAATAGACTGCCAGAAAGCACAACCATAAATAACTATAAATCTTACAGCAGTGTTATGTCCTTGAACACTGCCCTTAAGAGCGAGGCGACTATCCCCAGATGATATCACATTGTCGACTTTTAGCGAGTATGAGGTTTAAGGAAGGCTTTTCCACTGGAACTGTTTTAATGTATGAAAGGCGCGACGCACTATAGTTAATAGCTCAGACATTTTTTAATGCTTTCAATATACGTCAGCAAGTTTCTAAGCTAAAGGTCCCAGGATAAAACATTTAAATGACTTGTACAACTGTACCAAGCTTCTCCCTAACATTTCAATAACATAAACTCTGGAATCAAAAAAAAGTAATCATCAACAAACAAAACTCATATTTATTGCCAATTCCATTTGTCACATTAGCACTATTCAGTCCAGCACACCCATTTCGTCGAACCTCTTCAGGGCGTACCTCAGGGTGTCCTGCACTCTCTTCGATGAGAACATGATTTCCCTGTTCTTCTTCGCCGAGTCTCCGTCGGAAAACTTCTTAATACTGTTATCACCGGACTTAGTCTTGTCCATTGCAATGACAGGTAAACTCCCGCTAACTGCGAAAAATCCGTAAAACTCCCTCAAGCGTACTTCACGCAAAATATCAGCAAAATCTGGAACGTTTCTATAACTATGCGACCTCAATACTTTGCACAGTGCCTCGTAATAAGTCCAAATTAGTTCATTCTTCTTCTCCCTCAGCACATCCAATTGCGATGAGCCGTAAATAAAATAAAGGATGTCGTACCCTGGACTGCCATAGATGCTCATTTGGAAATCGACGAACAACACATCCTTCACTTCCTGTCTGCTGGTGTTCTTGTACTTGAACAGAACGTTGTTCGTCCAAAGATCTCCGTGGTTGAGGACTTTCAGCTCACCGGGGATCGGCAGTTGACTCTTAATGAGATTTTCCTTCAGGCTGGCCGCTATTTTTTCGACTTTTCCGGTTATCGCCTCGAAATCCTCCCATTCGCTTATGAGCTCGAGAAGGCCTTTCAAGCAGTTGCCAAAGTGCACCTCAAAGAAGTCGGAGCCGTTTACACCCTTTTCGGACAAAAGGCCGTGCTGAAACATGTTCATTGAGTCGGGCTCCTGCGAAAGTTAGTTGACTGCGTTAAAGCTGCGCCTGCCTTTGGATGGTTGCACTTACCTTCGTCTGCACGACCATGGAGATTCCATGAAACTGCCCAAGTTTTCTCATAACCAAATTGCAATGCTCCAGATCCAGTCCCTTTTCTCGATCTTGCATAATGTAGCCCGACGTGGAAAGATCCTCAAACACCAAAGTGTTGATGGGTTCCTTTTGCGAGTAGTACATTCGTGCTCCGAATTTGACTTTATCCAGAAGAATCTCCATCCGTGGCAGCACGTTGGTGTAGAAGATTTTCTCCTTCTGGAAGAACTGCAGATCCTCCAAGAACTTTGCGCTGTTCGAGGCCATAATACTTTTTACTATCACTGAAATATTTTCAGTTGTAACAGTCTCCCGCTGGAAGGTGAGTCTCACTCTGTAGATCTGGCTGCAGTAGTTATCGCCTGCAGCCGTCCCCATCTCGAAGGAGATTTTTTTTATTTCCGCGAAGGCCTCGAGCAGGGCACCCTCAAGAACCTCCGCGAAGAACCTGATGTCCAAGGACTTCGGTGCGTTCACCGAATTGCAGTATTCTACACTCATTGCGCCGTAGTTGTAAATGTATTGTTTTTCAAATCGATTGAGTGAAATAGTCTCACTGGGGTCTGTTTCCAACTGTTAGAGTCTGTTGTAAGGCAGCGCTATTAATACTAGAAGCAATTTGCAAAATTATAAGCATAGTCGAACTTGAAACCAATCTATGAAAGATATGATAAGAACTACACTACACTGATTGTAATAAGCCGGTGCACATCATTACACACATGACTTAAAACTTCTGTTTTGCGCATAGCCGTTCGAATACGAGCGGTGATGCCAATTTAGGTTTTTTCATGTCTTTTAGGCATTATTTCATTAGCGTAGGATTTAAGGCTTGTTTTTTTTTCAAAAGGACATCTTTGTTTTATTTTAAATATTTTCCTAATATTTTCTTTTTGATTACACATACTGACTTTTTATTTTTTTAAACATTCTTAAAAAATCGTTACCAAAAAAAAAATTATTTGTAACCTCGGTCTTAAAGAATGTTCCAGCTTCCACTTGCATTAAGTGGAATGAAATTGGAAACAAATTGAATGCTGTTTGTTACTATGCTTCGGCTGCACATATCCTTGTTTCAAAAATCAATGTATGATTTCAAGCACCAAGACGATCTGATGGACTAAATGTTTGTCATGAATTTTGTTTCTAGAGCTTCTTCTGTGAAGAAGAGAAGGAATTGAGGATGCGACGGGAATTGGGGCATTGAATTGAAAATAGTCGAAGGGAAAGTAGTGTTCGGCAAATAAATTTAAATATTAAAAATTATCGAGAAGTTTTCTTTAACAAGTTCAGAAGTGGGATAATTTAAGGTTTTTTCTTAGAAAAAAAAATTGTTTTTGATTATTTTGTTATATTTGTATTAAATTTTTGATTTATTATTCCAGTTTACCTAAAAAAAAGTATTTTGTGCATTATGTAATTGAAAAATGCATCTTTTTTTACAATTAAGGCATTTTTTCGTCAAAATTGGTTGGCAACGCTGAATACGGGTAAGAAACGATCGCTTGTATTGCAAATATTGTTCTCTTCTGTGAGATGAGAGCTTTCGTACTGAAAGTTTGCGTTTGCTATTCATATCAAGCGAATGCATTAATTGAAATATATTGTATTACTTCTATTATACACGTGTCGCGACTTGCGGTGATCTCTTTCTTTGAGAAAGGAGTGAATGAAATGTTTAATTTTTGTTCGCTCTATTACTGATTGCGGATCGATAAACTCGCTCACACTTGAGGAGTGCATGAGTCGCCTCAGCAAAGTTGTTATACAGTACACGGCAGATAAGTCCAATCGTGAGTTGCACTTTTGACCGTGGCTACACAATTGCATATACCAATCCGATAAATGTCCATTGTGGATACACACAAAATTAAGGCGAACTTGGTTTGTAAGTCATTGGGAAAATCAAAGCAGAGCACTATCACGACAGACCCACGAGTGACCACCGAATGGCCGTATTTTTGTGACGTCAGCATGTCAAAGTTTGCCACGAAAAATGAAATGACCTTCAAGATGAACCGTAGAGGGCAAAGCTTACGGTCTCTTACATTTTAAGCTTTTTCGACCTTCTCCAAGGCCTGCGTACATTTTATCAACAAAATATCGTAATACTATGTTCCCACCGACGTAATTTAGCTAAAGTGATTTATAAATCACGAAAGGCGTCTCCACCGAACTTTAACTGATTTAGTTTGACATTTTTGTCGACTTTGATATTAGGTGTCCAACACCAGATAGTTAGTTTTTTGTTGTTCTGCCATACCTGCCAAGAATAAAACAATTTTTCATTGCATGAATTTAATAAAAATATCAAAAACTCACCGAAACACGAACAAAATTAGAAAATTGAATATGAAATAATTTTTTTGACAGTTTTTCTTTCTTTTTTGTTTGCTGAATAAAGTGCTGAAGTCAAGAACAGGTATGTTCGTTTTTATTTTGTGTGGATTTGCGATGACAGATACGTAATTAAGATTTAAACACGTATAAATCACGTAATTACAAATCACGAAAATGTATGATAAATCACGTAATTTATGAGATGATTTAGCTAAATCAAGTTGATTTAGCTAAATCACGTTGGTGGGAACATGGTATAAGGCTTGAATTTTTTTTTATGCTGCTTTTAACAATATGAATGACTCTGTCATTCAGAATGTTTCGTGAAAAGTATGCGTTTGTCAAATAACTTGAAAAGTTGAAATTTTTTTCATTTTGCATTTTCAATTTAAAATTAAAGGCAGTCAAAATTGTTTCTACCCGTCCGTGAAAAAAAATAAACCATTCAGAGAGCGGATTTATGTTTAGAATAAAATAGAGAAAAGCATTGGCAACGATGGTTGAGAAGCGCAGTATTTAAAAAAGGCTTAAGGTGAGATTAGACCGTATGTCAAGTGGTCATAAAATGTCAATTTCTGACAGTTCTCCTGTCAAAATATGGTCACACACAGTAATGGCATATCTCATATGCTCTAATGACCTAAATGCCACATATGACCAGGATGAGTTTAACTGATAAAAATGCCCAAATAGCATATAGTGTAATCGGACAATAAGCACGAATGCCAGCATAAAGCCTTCAATGCCCATATGCACCTTATTGAAATTTCGATATGGTATTGCTGGCATTTTTGACGGAAAAATAATTATTTTGTTGTCATCGGTGTTTCAGTTGGCGGAATTGAGATTTATTTTCATTTTCGTTGTCTTTTTTGTACTACAACAGTTGGTAATAAATAACAAATGCCGTTAATGACCGTCAAGGCAAATATGACCATATTGATAGTTTTGGTCATATAGTCCAACATACAGTTTTGATAATCCTGACATTTTGGTCATTTTACAGCTAATCTGGTCATTTGCCTGTTGGCATTCGTATACATAATTGGCATACAGTCTAATCTTAGCTTTAGGCTCTTACCTTTCTGAGCTTCACTTGTGCCAATTAATAGGTTTTTTTTTGTATATACGATTTTAAAAATCCATTCAAATTTCTTACCGTATTTTTTGTATTATTAATAGAAATAACTTTCAGCTATAATACATATTAAATTCAACTTGTGCTTTTGGTGCCAAAATAATACTAACTCCTTCTTCTTATAAAGCTAGTCCAAAACACCCAACTCATCGAACCGCTTCAAAGTGTACTTCATCGTCTCCTCCAGCCTCTTCGACGAGAACATAATCTCGACTTTCTTCTTAGCAAAGTCCTCGTCCATGAATTTTTCCAAAGAATTATCACCCGACTGTGTCTTGTCCATGGCAATTGGAGGAAAGACGCCGAAATTCGCAAAGAAACCGTAGCTTTCCCTTCGCCGCACCTCGGCCAAAATGACGTCAAAGCTGGGAATATCCTTATAACTGTGAGCGGCCAATATCTCAAACATCGCCGTGTGATATGTCTTGAGAAGTTCCTCCCTCTTCGACTTTAGAACATCCAATTGCACTGATGTGAACAGAAAATAGTTCAAATCGTATCCCGGGCTACCGAAGATGCTCATTTGAAAATCAACAAAGATCGCATCGTGCACTTGCTGCCTGTTGTTGTTATTGTACTTGAAGAGGAGGTTGTTCACCCATAGATCTCCATGATTGAGGACCTTTAGCTCACCGGGAATAGGCAGCTGACTCTTGATGAGGTTCTGCTTAAAGTTCGCTGCGTATTTTTCCACCTTTTCAGTTATGGACTCGTAGCCCTTCCATTTGCTGACTGTCTGAATGAGGCCTTTGATGTTGCTTCCAAAGAAGGCGTCATAGACTTCAGACTTATTGACTGCCGTCTCGTCCAACATGCCGCTGCAGAAGGTTTTCATCGAGTCTGGATCCTAAGATTATCTTCATAAAAAACAAATCAAAGAGGCTCTCACCACCACTCACCTTCTTATGCATGATCATGGAAACAGCGTGGAACTGTCCCAGCTTCCTCATTACCAGATTACAATGGCTGAAGTCGAGTCCCTTCTCCCGGTCGGCCATAACGTAGCCCAAAGCGTTTAGGTCCTCGAAGACCAGCGTGTTAATCGGTTCCTTATGCGAGTGATATAGCTTCGGCGCGAACTTTAGTTTATCCACCAGAATCTCCAATCGGGGCAGCATGCTGCTGTAGAATATTTTCTCCTTTAAAAACACCCGCAAGTCCTCTAAGAACTCTGTGCTATCCGTCACCGGGATACTCTTCACTATGACCGACACACTTTCAGGAGGCCCACTTTCACGTTGGTACGTGACTCGAACACGGTAGATTTGACTGCAATAGTTGTCACCGCCGCCACTGCCCATCTCGAAGGAGATTTTCTCGACTTTGACGTAGGCCTCGAGGAGGCCATTTTCGATGGTCTCCTGAAAGAACTTCTCGTCCAGAGACTTGGGGGCACTAATAGAGTTGCAATATTCCACAGTCATACTTGTGCCTGTCAAACAATTCTTTCCAACTAAGGGTGGGATCTCCACTATTCAGCTATAAATACGATCGTGCAAGCATGGCAAACTGCAATTAACTGGGACGGCTCGAAATGCGAGTACCAGAGCTCCCAGAATAGGAAAGATTTGTCATATTGTAATTATATACGTCTGTAGAAAGTATAGCGAACAGATAAGCACGAAGCACGCCAACAGTCGCGATCGTTAAATACATTGTTTTGACTGTAGAATCTCTGAACGGAAGGTTAACAGCATATCGAAGGGGTGCTTCCGTCATTCAGCGGGCAGTAGACGTGTTTTCGAATCTAAATCTACTGCGAAGGCGCGGTTTAATTGACAGACTGCTAGTTAACTCTATTATACAACTAACAGGTTAGAGAATTACATCTTAATGATCTGAAATTGTAAGTTTGTGTTCTGTATCTTTGGCAGTCGGCAGTTGCGTGCTAGTTTGACAGATTTTCATCGCAACTCTGCAGTTATTTTATGGGAAAATATTTAACGAGTCGTGTTTTTGTGTAGAGTTTTAATATCAGCAATTGGAGGTGTGACAGCGTGAGAGGATTTAAACGTGCGTGATGATGGCGTTACCACTGATTTTGAGTTGTCTAAAGCTTTTATATCCCATATGTATGTGCTGTTATAGGCTATTTCATTACTTAACTGCGTTTCTATCTGAAACATTTTTTGCAACATGGAAAAATATTCTATTTGAACAATTTTTTTATTACTCAGACTCTTTATGTTCATAGTAATAAAGATTGTTGTTTGCTTTTTTTAAATTAGTCAAAAAATTTTTTGTTAAACTTTTATATAAATTATCATAGCGAAATGAAAAATTTATAGAGCGTGGATAAAAATATAGCATCTAAATATTCATGAGTTCAAGACAGTTGGCGTCTGAAGCCAACTATTTTGGCGTTATGTCACACGAGAGATGAGACCGTAACTCTCCTATCTGTAGACGTCAGCGGGAGCCAGCGCATTAAGGACACTGGGGAGGTTCAAGTATCTTGTTTAGTTATTCTGACAGCTGTCTGATTTGATGTTAACAGCCTTTGATCGGTCACATGAACATGTTTATTTCAGTTGACGTTTATGGAGGGTTAGCCAACGAATCTGTTCAAGAAATTCGTTACTGAGTACTAAGTTGACATTTCGCATATGTGGCTGACAACTGGAAACTGGAGGAAACCCGACGTTCCCGACCAATCTAGTTTTTGCGTTCAGGTTATATCTAGTCCAATCCAATCAAGTCGAAGTAAGATAACTAGATTTTTGATTGTGTCTACTGACAATACCGTCAATCAATTGAAATATGTCATACTTATCTTTCTGCTCAGCATATACAATGTCAATGTTATGTCACTTTGGTTTTCCATTTAAAACTGAAGCGATCTGACTTTTTTTAAAAAGCAATTCTTTTTCTTTGAAAGTATGATTCTAAAATAGTGTTTGGTTCCCAAAATCGTAATTTAAATTCATACTCAAAACTGTCAAAAAAATATAACAAAATGCTTTACTCTATTTCACCTCACACCGATTCTAAGTGACGTACACGAATTGATATTTTCAAGAGGCAAAAGTAAAAAAAAAACAATTGAGTTTATTGATTAATGATTGCTATGCCTTTGATCAAAATTGAATTACAGAAAGAGAAACGGAACAGAAAGGAACACAAATGCGACTTCGAGTGGAAAGCCAACGAATTGATTTGAGGCCGTCCGTTATGATTCGCTCATTCGAATCAATGTCACCTACTGTCGCTGCTATCAATCAGTTCATTGGCATTAGTAATGCAATCTGGTTCAAGAAGACAAAGACTTTATACCTATATAACAATAATTTCACGCCATTTTATACCTACTTACATATATGCCATCGACTTTTCGAAAAATGTAATATTTGACATTATTCCTTTTAAGAAGAAACGCGCTTATCACAAGCTTTTAGATCCTATAAACCTTTTATGCTAAGTAAACCTTCCTCTTGCAATCAATTAAGTTAAAAGTCGTCTGGAAAACTGAACTTCGATCAAGCCAAAATAGCACACGAATATCTGTCAGAAAAACACATAAGTCTACGAATTTTTAGAAGCTAAACAATTAAGAAATCCGTTTTCGAAGTTAAAAAATTTGTCACTAGTCCTAGCTTATATGGCCACTATTCTGTCTAAGTTTAAAAAATTTCTAAAACGGTGTGTTAAAGACATTAAAGTTCTTATCTGTCAAATTAAGTGCAATATATTTTCTAAATAAGAAAAAATGTTTTAATAATGTAAAAATACCGACAAGGTACACATTATAGTGTTAGATTATAATTTTTAGCGTGATTTTGTGTATTCAGTTGGAAATCGTCATTTTTTTCCATAATTAAAATAATGTATGTATCGAAATGCATTAGTATTGCAGCTCTGCTGCCGATGTATTGAGTGATTATATAAACTTAACGAAAGACCGAGAAGGTTCTGCGCATTGTCTGACGGAAGTCAGCCTTTCAGCAGGAACCAACCAAGCAGGTTACGTAAGCAGGAGCAGGCCAATGAGAAGCAATAAATAAACGTGTTTTTTTATAAAATTTCTCCACTATAATTGTCCTTGGATTGTTATTTGTTCTGAGAAACTTCTACTTATAGTTTGGGAAACATTTTCTGGTGGGAATTCAAAGGGGCGACGGTGTTCGGCATATTTTGTGCCCATTAGTTGTTTTTAATTATTTAGTTTTAGCAAAATTTAAAAATGTGTAATCATAAGGTACGTTCAATGAATATTGCTGTCAAATTTGTATGGGCTTGGCTTTTTCTTGTAATAATAAATAATGCAAAAATCGTCGTAGATCGCCCTTTATTTAGTGAAATACTCGTAACAGTGAAAAAATGTTTTGATCGCTTTTTGTATTACAAAAACACAAAGAGTGCACTTGTTCGTGTTATATAATAATTTAGAGAGATTTATAAAAAAATCAGTGCACATTTCAGAATACATTGTTATAAATTGTTATAAAATTTGTAAAAGAATTCATGTACAGAAAACGAAATATAACATGCGAATACCAATAATTATCAAAACAATTTGGATTCTTACGTTCGATTGGTTATCAAATAGCAGAATAAATTGATTATACAACATTTTTTTGTGTTTTTGTTAAGAGTTTAATCACATTTTTTAAGTATTTGCTTTCCAATATTAATAGGTTTATTTTTGAATATGAATAGCATTTGCATTTTTACTGTTCCTAAGTAACACTATTCAACACTATCCAAAATGGACTTTTGACCACCTAGGTGGGTTATAAGTCCCCAAATCAATTGTGAACTTATAACCCACCATAGGTTGAACATTTTAAAATGGAATAAGTCCACAATTATTCATATGAATAAAAAAATTAAATCAACTCAAAAATGTTTTATAATTTAATGGTGTTTCTAAATGTAAACATATAAAAATATGATATATAATTGACAACATGGATTCACTATTTAAAGCGAAGTGGAATAATTCTTATATACGGTATTATATAAAATGACGCACTCAATGCAAAAAATAAACAAACGTTATACGTACAAAAACACTTCTGTGCTGTTAACAACAATTTGCCTACAAAAAGGACATAAAATCTCATTTCTATTAGGTTTCGCTTGTTCCACTACTTTTTGAAACACTCTTCGCCAATCTTAAAATACCTTTGTAAATTAAAAGTTAAGTGTAAATTAAAGTAGCAATTATAGTATTTTATATATAAACACGAAAAGTTTTTTTTAAAAAGTTCGCGTGAATTTTTCAAAATAACTTTGTAAATTGTTCCAAAGTTGCGTTTTTGTTTAACCGACAAAAAAAAACTCTATAAAGTTATTTTGAAAAATTCGCGCAAATTTTTTTTACTTTTTTTTACACATTTTATTATAAATCCATTTGCAAATTGATTGTTATTGAAAAAATGCCACCCATCGGCCATTAATACACGTATCCACAGACAAGAACAAAAAGAGCTCTCGAGAGAAGATTTTCGTACACAATTTGCGGGAAAATTGGGTCTAGGTGCACGGAAGCTGACCATCTAGTTTGGTTAGTCTATGCTTTCAATTGGCCGTTTGGACTCGGCATAAAATTAACGGTCCTTTCCATTCGTCCCAAAAATTAGAAACTCACACAAATCGAATGGTTGGGAGAAGCTAGGCCTATGGACCGTACCGACCTGTTGCGCCAACTTTTTATATATCATTCAGTTGAGTCAGCACAATTAAAATAAGGCCTCCAATAATCCAAAGATATAATAGTTCTTATGGCTGTTTTCAAAAAACGCGACCTCAAGGCGTGATTAGTCCCAAGGTTTTTACAATCCAACAGTTCAATCTTGTTATTCGCAAAACCAATTGAATGGTGGTGGCTGCATTTTATCAGAATTGCACCTCTCAGACACGAAGAACGAACTTCCTCAGTTAGGTACCTCGCTGTATTGGAATTGAAATTGAATTTGTATTGAAATTGGAACTCCCTTAGAAAATTACCAATTCTTCAAAGTACTTTCAAATATTCTTCTTTATTTATTTAAATTTACTCAAATTATCAAAAGAAACCTATTATCACACAACCATTCAATCTAAGACTCCCAGCTTGTCGAACCTCTTCAGGGTGTACCGCATAGTCTCCTCTAAACGCTTCGACGCGAACATAATTTCGACTTTCTTCTTGGCGAATTCATCGTCCATGAAATTTTCCAACGAATTGTCAGCTGATTGGGACTTGTCCATCGCTATGGCCGGAAAGATTCCATAGTTCGCAAAGAAGCCGTACCTCTCCCTGCGACGCACCTCCGTTAAAATGTCCTCATAGCTCGGCACATTCTTGAATTTTTGAGCCGTCAGTTCCGCACACAATGCCGTGTGATATGTGGAAAGAAGTTCATCCCTCTTATCCTTCAACACATCGAGCTGCACTGAAGTATGAAGAAAATAATTGATATCATATCCGGGACTGCCGAACACACTCATTTGAAGGTCAACGAAGACCACGTCGTCTAGCTGATGCCTGCTGCCGTTATGGTACTTGAAGAGCATGTTATTCACCCAAAGATCTCCGTGGTTGAGAACCTTCAGCTCACCGGCGATGGGCAGCTGACTGTTGATGAGATTCTCTCTCAGGTTCGCCGCGTACTTTTTCACTTTTTCAGTAATGGACTCATAGCCCTTCCATTTGCTGATTGTTTGAACGAGACCCTGGATATTATTGCCCATAAATTTTTGATAGATCTCCGAGTCCACACCTTTTTCGGATAGTATTCCACTGCGAAAGGAGTTCATCGATTCAGGGTCCTAAATGGGATAGTCGTTAAAGAAAATGCACCATAAACACATTTTCACTCACCTTCTTATGAATGACCATGGTCGTGGCATGGAATTGCCCTAGCTTCCTCATAACCATCTTACAATGCGCCAAGTCCAGGCCTTTCTCGCGATCTGCCATAACGTACCCTGACGCGGAAAGGTCCTCGAAAACAAGGGTGTTGATTGGCTCCTTATGAGTGTGAAACAGCCGCGCGCCGAACTTCACCTTGTCCACCAAAATCTCCATCCGCGGCAACATGTTGGTGTAGAAGATCTTCTCCTTGAGGAATACTCTCAAATCCTCTAGAAACATATTACTATCCGAGACTGGAATACTTTTCACAATCACCGTCATACTCTCCAGTGGTTCGGTACCACGCTGGAAGGTCAGTCGTACCCGGTAGATCTGACTGCAGTAGTTGTCACCGCCACCGCTTCCCATTTCGAAGAAAATCTTCTTAACTGACACGTAAGCCTCGAGGAGGGCATTTTCAAGCACTTCCTGGAACAGCTTCACGTCCAAAGACTTTGGCGCACCAACCGAATTGCAATATTCCACACTCATAGCGACGCGATACTAGGCAACTGCGGGTGTTTCAGCTTGTTCAGTGGTTATATACGATTTTATACGCGCAAGCGACTCGCGTTTAAGGTCAAGAGAGTGATATAAATTGAGAGGAATCGCGCTCGAGAAATAATTTTTGCACTTGGGTAAATAATGTGCCGATCATTGAGCTTCGTAAATCACACTCCGCAGAAGATAGCAGCAGGCCTGTAGATATTGCAAGTATGTGCTTATGTTGAAGTGCAATTCGAAAAGGGTTATCAGTATTTATCATGTACCTATCAACAAATAGCTATAAATATAGGCGGTGCTGCCTTAATGAAGCTGTGCGTAATTGTTGATTAATTACACGTATCTATAAGTTGCCGCCTGCTAATTTACATAACATTTCATTTAATGGCAGCAGTAGATTCTAGCTTGGGTAACAAGTTTGGAATACATTTTTCTGTTATGCCGAGCATTTTTAAAAAAACCAACGGATCGTTGAAACGGCACTCACAGAGTATATAGTGTGCCTGGGTGCCTAATTTTGAGCAATATCAACAATCGGACTTGAACTCCCTGAGGTAAACCCAGACAACGATGCATACGACGAGTATGAATCCGAGAAGACAACCACAATTTATGTAAAATAGATCTAAGAAAACAAACATTGTATACCGTTGGGCACCTGTTGTTGAGCCAACACATATAGATATTAATTATTCAACATCATTTTTTACCTAGTTTAAGTCAAATTGTATATACAAAAAGTCCAATAAATGCAAATGTAATGTAATTTTTGAACAATAGTATCACAGTTATTGAAATAAAAACAAAAACCATTGAATTAATGCTACGCCCATTGAAATAATAAGGCGGCACTATTAATACGAAGATTTTTCAATTTCGAATCACATCTACTAACAAATAATGGTATTTTTCAAAAGGACAATAGTATTAAAATGTTGATGGTGAAAGACTATTATTTAAGTAGTGTTTCCCATTGTGTAAATAATGTATACCATATTAATAATAATATTTTCAATAACGTTGTATTAATAACCCGAAAACCATTAATTTCATTAGAAAACTACTGTTTTAATAGGAAAATCTTTTAAAAAGGCGTCTTACAAAACCAATGGTCGTATCATGTGGCTGCCCGATGTCCTCGATAGCCTAACGAATTTTATCTTTGAGGTCTTGAATCGACGCTGGGCTGTTGGTGTAGACCTTATCTTTCACGTGTCAAGTCGCAAGGTGTTAAATCACAAGATCTCGATGGCCAATTGTGATCACGTCTTCGAGAGATAACACGGTCCGGAAACTTTTCCCGTAAAAGATCAATGGTTTCGTTGCTTGTGTGGCACGTAGCGCCGTCTTGTTGAAAGTAAACGTTGTCCAGATCAGTATCATCCAACTCCGGCCATAATGACGTTTGTGAAATGCCCAATTCCAAAGAACGACGAGGAATGGACCAACCTGGGTTTTATTCAACACTTTGGGCTACCGCAGCAATATTCTCACTTGTTCTTGAGCACGGGTTTTATTCTTCACATCACTAACTTGTCCCAACAGCTCGAATTTTTCCACCAATTTCTGTACTGCGTTCCGACAAGGTGCTTCACGACGACCAAAAAATGCTTTAGTTTTGCGTACTGTGACTGCAAGATTTTCACCATTTTTGTAGTGAATTTTATTAATTTCAATGCGTTGTTGAAGCGTGTATCGTTCCATTTTTAGTAATGGCGTAGTTTCTACTTGTCAAATGTCAAAGAATAAAAGCTTCAAAAGCGACAGCTACCGAAATAGCGGCCCATTCACAATAACACCTCTCATTGGAAAACCCCTTACAATACTCATGTTGCAAGAATCGAATCAACTCAAAAAAGGTTTCTTAGCTTTGCCCTCGGACGTCTTCTTTGGTCTGACTTGAATAACTTACCCCCCTTATTCAGCTCGATTACAACTTTTTCGACTCGAGTCTTTTAAGTTTAGAAGAATAGTGTCAAGAGTTGTTTTTCTCCACAGAATACCTATTGGTGAGATTCACTGTCCTGATTTTTTAAGGCTTCTATGTCTTAATGTTCTATCACTTATTTTGCAAATGGATTCTTTTCTAATTACTGTAGATCCCCCTAATAATTGTGCGTCTTTATTTATTTATATGTCAAAAATCTTTCAAATAGGTCATTCAAGAAACATTTTTAGCCTTTGCAATGGAAGAATGCGTCATTTTGGTGAAAGCCTTGGAACGCTCAAAGCTACTAGTATAGAAGAAGAAAATTGGCACTATTGAAAAATGCGTTGTTCCGTTCGCTTAGCTGATTCTTTCAGTCTTCTGTTTGGGACTCTTTTTTAGGTAATCGTATTTCTACTGGCTCAGAGTCTTTTTATTTGCAGTATTTGAACCCAATAGAACGGGACTATATCCAACATTATAAGGGTAAATGTAGTTCTTTTGCGAAGAGTAAGCTTTGGCTATATAAATTGGACAACAAGTTCGTTTTGGATTTATAGGTGGGTATTGTTGGGCTATGCTAAAGATCGTATCAATATAAAAAAAATCTCCAAACTCTGCACCATTTAAAGCCACCGACTATGAAGTTGTCCCCGTTAGAAATATGCCGAAAGAAAGAAGAAAACTTTTACCCACCCGAAGTCTTTTTTCTTATATGATGACATAGCCCACAAGGACTTTATAAAAACCCTCAACACTTTAAGTTCTATTTTATTTTTAAAGCCCAGCATAAATACGGACGAGCTTAGAGGAAGTGTCTTCGCCTTCCAATTTCTACAATATTTTCTAGGTCATTTCACTGCATCACTCGACAATCATGTAATGTAACGCGAACGAGAGTAACGAGAGACAACAGAAACGACTGTTACTGCATTCCATTCAAGGCGATACAATTTAATGCAAACACGCTTGTGCATTCCGATTGCAAAACGCCATTCAATCTGCCAGGCGATTACATTATCTCGTTCGTTACGTATCTCTAGATCGTTTGTCGAGGCCGCCCCCAAGTAATAAAATTAATAAAACACACGCTGCTCTTGCTGTTCGATTCGGTAAGTCTTATATTTATTGGAATCATTTAAACATCTAGAGCCCCTAGCCTATTGAGTAACTTCAGGGAGTACTTTAAGTGTTCAGTCAGCCGCTTCGAGGAGAAAGTGTCCATCATCTTGTCATCGGATCCATCGCCGTCTAGGAGGTTTTTGAAGCTGTTGTCTACGCATTTCGTCTTTTCCATCGTCATCACCGGCAGTGGTCCGAAAATTGTGAACACACCATATGCAGAGGCTTGCTTGAACTCATGCAGAATCTCATCATAGGTGGGTATGTCATCATAGCGCAACTGCAGCAGAGTTTCCCTCAATGCATTGTGGTACGTTTGAAGCACTGACTCTGACTTTTTAAGGACATCCAGTTGGACGCTTGCATGGAGAAAATAGTGTAAATCAATGCCAGGGCTGCCAACGAAACTCATTGCATAGTCGAGTGGCAGAACGTCTGTAGGGGTGGTGCCATCGTATTTGAACATCAAATTGTTGACCCAAAAATCACCATGATTGAGAACTTTTATTCCACCTTCCTTGGGAGCTTGGCAGGCCACTAGACGAGTCTGGAAGTGATCGTGGAATGTTTGCAGTTTCTTAGTTATCTCCTCGTAGCCTTCCCACTGTGAGACTATCCTGATTTCGTAGCCGAGGTACTTGTAGAGTAGCTTATACAGAACGGACGACGGAACCATTACCTTTGGAGAAAGAATGCCAGCATTGAATCGGGACATTATTTCTGGTTCCTGCAAAGGATTGTATTATGCTTTAGAGTCGCTCAAGATTTTTTTTCTGCATGTAAGCACTTACCCTTTTGGCGTAAACCATGGAGACTGCATGGAACTGTCCGAGTTTTCGGAGCGCAATCTTTGCATGGAGCTCATCGAGACCGATTTCTCTGTTCCCCATAACGTAGCCCGCACTATTCAGGTCCTCAAAAGCTATTGTGTAGACAGGTTTCTTTTTGGCAAGGTAGCATCTAAAAGCCAGTGGAGCCCAAAATAGTTTAAAGGCAAACAACTTGTGATAAGAACCCTTACCGTGGACCGAATTTGACGCCATCCAACAGAAACTCCAACTTTGGCAGAATGTCCAAGTAAAAGAGTTTCTCCTTGAAGTACACCTGCATGTCCTCCAGGTATTCCAAATTCTCACCTATCGGAATGCTCTTTACAATCACAGATGTCTGTTCCGTCTCGCCATCCTCGGCACGCTTAAAGTTAACTTTCACTCGGTAAATTTGACTGGAATAATTCTCGCCAGCGCTGCTGCCCAGTGATAGGGAAATGTTTGTAGTCGTCACATTGGGTTCGCGCAGTCCGTTTTCGAGGACATCCTCGAAAAAGGCGCCGTCTAAATGTTCTGGTGCACCAATACTGTTTTCGATGTGCATAGAGACACGATTTGAATGAAGTAATTCTTCGCAAGACTGTTTCTTTATATATCGCACCTAATCAGTGCTATCTTTCGAAGCAGGTGCTCGCTCTTAAGGCTGGTCGTGACGTAAATTGGTATGGCTTTGAAATAAGCATCTCTATAGACGGGTGTTATTATCTTATGATAACAATGATGAATATATTTATCGTTATACAAGTCCGGACAGTCGGCTTTATTTAAAAATGAGGAATGGCGGAGAAAACGCGTGCCTTCATAGACGTAAAATAAACATTATATAATATAGCAAAGAAGCTGTGTCACGGAATTACTCTGTAATCGGAACACAATACGAGATACGCTATTAAGTGGAATTTTTCAGCCCCATCAATCTGCTTAGTGCACTCGTACTCTTACTGGACGTTATTTTCTCTCATCAAAACTGTTTAGTCAGAGAGTTCGTAAATATATGCCAGCTGGATTGACATAATTCCAGGAGTGAAACGCAAAAATAAGCAATTCCCAGGCTCATATTAGGTGTAAGTAAATCCTTCATAAAAATCACATTTTTATTTAAAAAAATATAACGGATTTAAATAGTCATCATCTTAGAGAAGCAGCCGATAGATGGATGTATAAAGTTATGATGTCACTGGTTGGAACCACTTTACTTACGGGTTTTGCATAAGTTCGCTAACAGTTTATGAAAATTAACCAATAGTCACCCTAATTATCCAATTTAAAGAGCGCATTCAAAAATAAATTTTCCTTAAGTCCTTAAGTTAAGTTTGGTGCAGACTAGACGTGACCTGAACGCAAGAACTAGATGGGTGGCAACATCAGTTTTCCTATACGTCATCCGTCACAAACAAATCTGTCTGTCAAAAACAAATGGAAGACTATTATATACGTAGGAAGCTAAAATTAAACACAAGAGAAGATCCTATTGTAAATAATGGCCGCTTTCCACTGCCCGCTAGATGACTAGCGGCATGTCAAACTCCATATAAAAACAATTTACATTTTAGCATTTGCGCTAGACGTCGAGCACTTTTTGTGAAATATTCCTTTCAGGGAAATTCTCAATCTAGCGCATAAATACCTGCTGCATTGAGAGAAAAAAAACAAAAAAAAAAACACCCTGTCGAAGGAAATCGTTCAAACGTTTACAAAATAAAAATAAATACGAAGCCGAACAAGTGTAATTGTGAGAAAATTGTTAATAAAGTCAGTAAAATAGCCATTCGGATATTGTTGTTATAATATATTGTATAGTTTCTTTAGTTGTAGTATCAAAATAATTATTTTCAAATGTCAATTTGCGTTGGCGCTAGGTATTATACGAGAATATCTGGCGAAAGTGATGCCAGACTTTTCGGACTATCATTATCGGACGAAGACATACATAGGTACATAAATGATTATACAACAAATAAATATCACAAAAAAAAACAGTGTTCTCTTTTTATTGAATTCGAACAGTTTTTCATTTGATATACCTTTATCTTGTTCTGGGAGATATAAAAATGCCTTTTCTTATTTTGTAATACAAAATGCTCACGAAATGGGCAATTAAATTACCCACGATCTGGCACCACTACTTGCGAAGGCGGAATATTTTGCGTATTGTGCTTCCTAGCTATTTGCCGGGTATTCAGCTAGTTACTAAATGGTAAGTCATAGAATGTAGGAGATGGGATTTCCTTTAAGGGAAATCTATTACATTTTTTGTATTATATAACGTCTAAACGCCTTACCTACCCCTAAAATAATTACTGGAACCGTAAAAAAATGTGAAATTAAATTAATCAATAACACCATACTCAATGAGATCACACGCTGAATATTATGCAATGATAATGTTCAATTAAGAACAATTGTCTGGCATTTTTTCCAAAATTTTCACTCGCTTTCTCGAATGCCGGTGCTAAAAGGAATACCGGTTTGTTATTTTTCGCCAGTGTTCAATGCATTCACCAAAGGAAGATAATCAATCAGAAACATTGCAACTTTAATTCGGGTCGAGCTTTTATTTTAATTCATACAGTCAAGGCCGGATAAAATTTCCTCGCTTAAATGATACAATAATGCGTAGTCAGTCTCTTTTCTTACAATTCAAGTTAAAATCTTGTTGAAGCACAGCGATTAATAAAAAAAATCACAGAAAAAATATTTCTAAATCAAAAGAAGTTCTTCGATTTTCTCAAAGTTATAATCCGCAAAACTAAAATCATTTTTAGTGCCCAGGCTTTTTCGAACTCACAATGGCATAACTGTCCATACAATATTGCATTTTGTGATCTAGAAAATAGTTAGTATAGAATTTAAAAATGATTATTAGTCATTTAATTTTGATAGAAAACCCAATCTACAATCCATGATAATAGCAGCAGCTATTGTAAAAACTATTTTCAATCGACAGACGGTTTATTGCCACCTTTTCTTTGATTTTTGAGTAACGCAAGGATTTGCTACAAGTCTTCAACTGGTTTTATATTTTTTGCCAATAGTTTCGTGTTAATATTGTGCCCTGTATGCATGACTAGAATTCCGGAGCACTTTCTCTGCTGCGAATAAAATTGAATGTTTTACTTTAGTTTTAGTCTATTTTCATATATTAATGATTCGCATGTCACATTATTTTGTTGCCCGGTTTTATCGTCATTATCCGGTCTTGACTGTAGGTATAATAATTCTAGCAGTAACTATTTGGAAGTCCAGTTAAGGAGAGAAAAACATAGAAAAAGTGAAGTTATTAAAATGCGTGACTAAATATTATTCAAGCCGTCTTTTTTAAAACATCAGTAGAGTTGGCATTAACCAACTGATCGTAGGCTTGTTTGCATAGAGACCCTTGACTTTAAAAAACCCCAAAGAAAAAAGTCAAACGGCGTTAAATCGCAAGATCTGGATGGCAAATTCTGATCGCAAAAACGGCCGATTACACGATTAGGAAATGACTCATGCATTAGTTGAATTGTTTCTCTGGACGTATGGCATGTGGCACCGCCTTGTTGAAACCACATGTGGGTCACATCAATATCTTATAATTTAAGCACTAAACACTGGGTTATCATGTCACGATAACGAACACCATTGATTGTTACTGCCCGACCAAACGAATTGATGTTATTGGACTGTCAGCAATGCTCTCGCGAACTGCTTTGATGTTTTCTGTTGAACGAGTGTTTAAGATCACTAATTGATCCAATCTCACTGAATTTTTCAATTATTCTCTTCACAGTTGACGGTTTTAAATCACTATGACGGCCATATTTTGTACGAAAATTGCGGACTGTAGCGATTTGAAAAACCTTCATTATTTTTAAAATATTTCCTATTTCCCAACCATTAAAGTGCGTTGTACTTTCGTATAGCGCTCCATTTTTACTAACCCCGAACTGTCAGCTGTCACATTGTTATCTTTTTACTATTAAATGGCGCAAAATTCAAATTTTGCGTGAATTATGGGATACATTGCCCAAGCTTAATTTTACAAACAAATAATGTCGAAATTTTCCATACAAAGTTACCCATTTTGACTTGCAAAATATATATAGTATGAAGATTAATAATATTTTTTGTAAGGCGCAATCCGCGGTACTACTAATCTTTTTTAGTATGCAGGCAACATTTTTCCAACACACAATGAGGAAATTTTCGATACAAAATTGCATATTGGTACCTACAAAATATTTAACGTAATGAGTTTGTAAAATTTAACCTGGACACTAAAAACGATGATTATAGGTACCGCCCAATTTCAATACAAACATAATCACAGCTAAAATCAAGAAATTAAATAGGACGATCAAAACTTCCTCACCAGGGCTAAATGTGCGATATATAAGTCTTATTGTAAATTGCAATCTCTTGCCCCTGACATAGCGTTTTTTGTTGTTCTCACCTGATAACAACTAACCACACTTATTCGCGACAATGCAAATAACAAGCGTTATCAATTTGCTAGTATATTATCCAAGGTATATGTGACTTTTATTACTAGACTGCTGGAAATTTAAGCACATATCACGCAAACGTGTGCCACCTCAAAATAGAGATTAAAAAACAAAAACAAAAACAAAAAAATACAAACTATTCAGTCTCTCTTATCTTAATCCATTTCTGTTTATTTCTTTACATGTACATTCGTTCATTGCTCCATAAATATTTACATAAAACAAAAACTGGGAAAAAAAATACAAATCTATTCTAGTCTAGGGGTTTGTTCTCTGTCCTTATCTAATAGTTTTGATCGAAAATGCCAAGATCATCGAAACGCCTCAGAGTGTGTCGCAGCGTGTCCGTGGTCCTTGGATTTGAGGCAAACATCAATTCGACTTTTTTCTTAGCAAACTCTTGATCCTCTGCCATGGCCTCAATGCTGTTGTCGTAAGAGTCCTTCTTTTCCATCGCCACCATTGGTAGGAAGGCGTACGATGAAAAGAAGCCATAAAGCTCACGTTGACGAATCTCATAGAGAATGTCATCGAGTGAAGGTATATTTTCAAAGCGCATGTACTTGAGTGAACTTGTTAGGGACTCGTAGTAGGTCTTTATGAGGACATCGCGGCGGTTGATGAGGACATCCAGTTGAACGCTGCTGTTGAGGAAGAAATTAATATCGCATCCAGGACTGCCAAAGAAACTCGTTTGGAAATCGACCTGAAATAAGGGGAAAGCTGTTAATTGTAAAAGCTCCGGTCTGATCAAAAGTTCTCCTTACAAATATGGCGTCAATGGGATTATTCTCCTTGTCGTACTTGTACATGAAATTGTTCACCCACAGATCACCGTGGTTCAGGACTGTTAGTTCACCTGCAATGGGTCTTCCCGTCATGACAAGGTTCTCCACAATATGGTCGCAGTGTGTGTAAAGCTTGTCGGAAATTTGCTCATATCCCTCCCATTTAGAGACGACATTCGCCAGAGTTTTCAGCTGCAGTATCATAAAATCAATGAACCGCTGATTCGTGCGGATGTATTTCTCATCGAGCATTCCTGTTGTAAAGTTCTTTTTCACTGATGGGTCCTGAAATGCCAAAGAGGAAGCCAATTGTAATCGAAAATGAGAAGGAAATGCAATAGAGTCTGTAAAAATTGAATTTTTGTCTGGTTTAATGGACATATTTCTCAGGAAAGCAAAGTTAATCAGGCAGTTATATCTACGAGTACTTGATACTGCTGACATCACGCTTGGTTGTATATGCCTGTAGCTTTAACTCATTGTAGCTAATGACAATACCATAAACGAATTTCAGTTGCTAGCTTTATTAAAGCAAAGGTATGTAATAGAATAGTATAAAATTGTATAAAAACAGTGATGGTCAATATATATTCAATGAGATGACATTAAATGCATGACGGATTTTCGGATGCAAACAAAAAATAACAGAGTTCAAAGGAGACTCCCTTCCTGGAAATCAAAATGAAATCAAGCTTTCGGGGAAAAAGAAAAAGAAATAAAAAATTACGAAATCAATTGCTATAAGAAATCAATTATTGTTTTGTCAATTTCTGTTATTTGGATTCTTAAGAAATCCAATCAATCAACAAGAGTAGTTCACCGGGTCATGAGCCGTAATCACAAACAAATAATGTGCATTCTTATCAGTCCCAAAACAATTTGTTTTTTTTTTTTTTATTTTATATATCAAATATTTCAAAGAAATTGAATGTCACCTTGACCGGTTGCCGAGAATACGAGTTCCATTGCGCCGTACGAATAATCAATTTAAGTCTTGTCTTGACTCTAAATTCACGGAAGCTCGCAATTGCAAAATTTGTATGGAAAATAATAGCCACTGTGAACTACTAAAATTTAAAGTCGAATGTAAAACATGTTTATCGGTAAGGCCCATTGTTTTTTTGTTGTTTTTGCTACACATGTCTTCAACTTATCAGTCTAAAGTCTCATATTAAAGACGACATCAAACACAATTTACATTGAACTTTAACTTGAGTTGGTTTCATATAATCATATATATTTTTTATGTATCAGAAATTTGCTGATGCAGGAGTGGGGGGGGGGGGGGTGGAAAATAATAGAGTTTAGTCATGGGTTGTTGTACCCCAACGTTTAAGACGACTTATCAAGTGAAGGAGCACACGTTAGCGATTACTTAGGTAGTATGTACATGCGGGCTTGTTTATTGGGTGTTATTTTTGGGACTGAATAATCGTGAGACGAAAAATGAGCGGCCTTAGCAGCACTTAGGAAATTGCTCAGAGGATCCAAAACCGTGCTGACATATTGTAAACAAGCACGATATTGGGTGCAACACATGGTAAGACATTAATTGGTGTCAAGAATGTCAATATTTACTACACAAATTTTTCTTCTGTGAGCTTAATAAGGAAATGATTCAAAAATACCGCACATTTTGTTACTTATAGCAAACTCCATGCTATACTCTAAAATTTTTATGGAAAATAAAGCTATTGGTTAACTCCTGAAATTCAATTTCACAATTGCAAAATTTGCATAAAAATTTGAATCAAAAAGAAATTTTAGTCTCGACATTACATCAACAGCATCTCACAATTGCGAAATTTGTATGGAAAAAATAGCCACTGTGAACTACTTAAGTTTAAAGTCGAAATTAAAAATATATGTTGGTAGGGGCTCATTGTGAACACTTTGCGCGGTACTCATAGCGACGTACATACTAATAACAAATCTGCTCGACTTTAAATTCACAGAAGCTAACAATTGCGAAATTTGTATGAAAGAATAAAATTTAGAATCGAAACTAAAAATGTTTATTGGTAGGGCTTATCACTTATAATGTCCAGGACAGATTTAACGAACTCACAAGGGTGAATTAATGTGGAGGTTAAAAATGATTATTAGTAACGCCCTTTTTAACTACGAATAATCATTTTTAGTGTCGAAGCTAAATTTTTAGAACTCACAATGGCTAAATTTTCCATACAAAATTCCATGTTGTGACCTACAAAATATTTAGTGTGAAGGTTAAAAATGATTATTAGTAAGGCCCAATGAGTATAGCAAATTTTAGCTTGAGTTGACAATCAGTTCTATCGTTTTTAACATCAAGGACATTTATTTTCAATTCGATGAAGTTGAAATTTTTGTTAAAATAGATTTCTTTACCAAAAGTTTTTTTCTTAAATTTGGAGGTTGGGACTGTATCAGTTCTAAAAGCTTGTGCCAAAATCTGCTTTCTAAATCTGAGAATATAAATATCATACCGATGCCTAATTAATGCTTATTGTTCCAAAAAGTGTCTGAAAGTGGCATCCTTAAAGTTAAAAAAAGCCCTACATATGTAGAAGACACATCTAACGCTAGATGTTGGCGAAATATATAAACCTACCCCTAAACGATGAAATTAATTGATTCAAAGACTTTCAGTCAGGAATTAAATACAGGAATTTTGCAAAAAGCAAAGGCTAAATAAAGCATCCGTGATCGAGTCCTACGTAACGAAATTTGTTAATATTTTTCAAGTAAAGTTCAAATAATTCTGTGACGTATTTTCGCTCACGGGTGCGGTAATTTGACCCCAGTTTCTAGGTTTTACAACCTCAAAATTGTTACACATCTCGATTATTTTTTGAAGTCCAACAGGAATAGATGCATTTAACATGTCGCTATTCAGATATGTGATGGAAAAACTCCAAAGAACTTCAATTCTTGTTTAGCATATTAGAACATAAATCTGTAGCAAGATACCTAGAGTGTTCTTCCAAATATTTTCAAATGTTTCTATCCGCCTCAGCAAAGCGCGAACATACAAAGAGCAATTGACCGACAGACGAATTGTTATAAATATATTAATTCCTTTTAAGCGAAATTTTTCTATAGGCGGTACAATAATAAAGCAATCATTTAACATTGATCGCAGGTCTTCTTAGATCGGTAACCTACGTTGGCTTTAATTTAATGAGGTACATGTGGATTGAGTCAAATGGAAGTCGAATCAAGTGTTTAAAAAACCTCCAATTGACTTTACCCACTCTCAGATTTTGAAAGAGCACTTGCAACTAGATGGCGCAAGCAAATCTTTTAAATATTGAACTATGCTCTGCTGAGAATCAAATTAACAAAACTCTCATACCTTTTCTGCCAATAGCATCGATGCAGCATGAAACTTGCCCAATTTCTTCAAAATCACGCAGCAGTGTTCCTCGTCTAGTCCTTGCTGTCTGCTCGCCAGTTTATATCCATACTGTGTTAGGTCATCGAATACAATCGTCTGAATGGGCTCCTTTGTCGTGTACAGACATCTAACATGAAACGAATTCCAATTTTTGTTCATAGAAAATCAGATCCATCCATTGCGTGGCATATCGGTTCACTTACTTTGCTCCGAATTTACATCCGTTTCCCAGTAAAATCTCCAGCCTTCCCAGGACATCAAAGTAGAAAATCTTCTCCCTCAAATAGACAGCTAGTTCTTCGAGAAAATCCGTGGCAGGCGTTATGGCAATACTCTTCACAATCACCGCCAGTTCCTCGTCCAATTGTTTTTTGCTGCTGCGATACAGTGCTCGTGCCCGATAGATCTTGCTGCAGTAGTTCTCACCGCCTCCGTTGCCTTCGGCAAAGACAATCTTCTTGATGTCAACACGCATCTCCCTGAGACCATCCTCTAGGGCAGCCTTAAAGAAGCTCTCGTTCAAATAAGTCGGCGGTGGTTGGGATACCTCTAGCTTCATATTAACCAAAATTTGGAGTGCAACCTTCTTTCCCGATTCGTGGACGAAATAGAACTGAAGACAGAATGCACGACAGCTAGATGTTAAGTGGTCAGTCCGTGCTCGTGTATTTATTTATTAATCTCTGCAAGAGTGTGTACCGCAGTTGATCTATTAACTTGCATATAAGAAATGGTAGTTTCGTCAAGTTGGTCGTATCTTGAGGTGATAATGCAAAATGTTCGACTCGATGCCACGTTTGAAACGCAAATTCTTCTGCGAACAGATACGATTGTATATAAGGTACTAGTGTGGGACACTATTCTTTTGTCTATCGTACAACTAACACCTACAACTAAGTGTAGACTGGACACAAAAAAAAAATGTTGTACAAATTCGGAGATAGAAGACTTGTCTTGGTAGTGGCGACAAATAAGTAGGTTGGACTATCTGCACTCAATATATTGATGAAACGATACTCAGAGATGACCATAGCAACATAGACCTCACAGAAAATGACTTTAAAGGAAGTTTCATTTGTTTTAGTTATACTTTATACAGCATCTACAAATTGGATTTTGTGTAGCCTTGATAGTGTGTTTGACCTCTGCCACACGTATAATTTTCAGGGGAGTACTAAGAGCTTGTGCCAATAGGTGGATTAGCGAAATGCTGTGCGAAATACGTCAGTTTAAGGCTAATCTCAGTCGCTAATTGTATTTTAGCATGTATATCCGGCATATGGGATTGCCTTGCTTATTTGCGAAGAAGATATGTACGCTACGTCTATAGAATTAATTTGTTGCAGAGCAATGAAACCTCTTGAGTTATCATCGTCACTGGACCACACACAAATATTTAAAAGCATTAATTTCTACAACTTCTGTTGATGACGAATTCTTGTTGTGTTTTAATTATTAGAGATTTAGTGAATAAAAATAGGATTGTAAACAAAGTTCAAAGCAAAATACATAGAAAGTGAATATTTGTACATGTGTTTTTCATTATTTTAGTTGAGGCATTATTACATAATTTTTGGTTGCATGAAATCAAACGACGTTGTCAATATTCAGTTCGGGACTCGAGGTGAAACAAATTCTTAACTAATGACTTAAAACTTGCTTTAAGTTCAATTAAAATAAAATAAAACGGTTATATTGTTTTCTTTTTTAATTCAATGCGAGTCAATAAGAACTTCTCTGTTGGAACCCGAATTTATAAATTATAAATGAACAGTGGCTTTATTTTTTTATTATAGGGTATTGATAATTTTTTAAATATTGATCTCAAAATACCGACATTGATGCATTGTGGTTGTAACTAAATAGTGAACAAACAAATAGCCTAGACTACTCAGAGGCATATATGTATCAATATTTTAACTGCCTACCAGGGGTGCCACTTTGCTGCAATAGCAGAAGATCTACTGAATTTTTCGTAAAAATATAAATCTGCTGCCACTAAATCCAATCTACTGCACTTTTTTTTGTTTGATAAACCTTCTCTTGGACAGCTGTATAAAACCCATGCATAAAAATAACCGCTGTAAAGAACGTCTGAACAAATTATAAATAATTTCTTGTAAGGAAATAAATTATGCCAGCAACGGTTGCTGGACATCCTCAGACTCTCCTCTCCCCTGGGCTTTTAGAGTATTTTCAAAATGTTAATTTAATTGATGGAGCGTTTATAAAAAAATTATATTTTGTTTTCTATAGTAAAAAATCTACTGAGGAAAGATCCAACCTACTACGCTCCTCTTTTGTTTTTTGAAGTGGCAAAACTGCTGCCTACATGTTGATTTTGCTGAGCGAAAATTCTCACTGCTAAGTATCTATATATGTATATAAAAGAAAGTGTCCGAAGCGATGTAATCCCATAACTCGAAATTCGCTGAACCGATTTTGATGATTTATACTTTGTTGGAAAGGTATTTTCTCAGTAGGGGTTTAAGCAAAAAAAAATCAAAATTTCAAAATGTCTTATTTTGACCACCCGCGTGTTACGACAGGTTTTTTCGATTTTTTCAAATTTTTTTTTTTTGCTTTTGTATGTATTTATTTTGCCAACAACCAAAAAAAGAATCAAATTTGAATGTAACATATCGTATCAGAATTGAACTGTCAGATAGACACGCAACGTAACGCCATCTATTATCGATCAATGGAGAAGCCAATTTTGTTTCATGGGTGGTGGCGCTGTTCACGTTGACTGTGTCATTTGATTCAGTTGCGCAGTTTCTTCATTCGTTGCTGTTTCAGCGTCCATATTGCACTTTGCGAATTCGTATTTTGTTGGATCGAAAAACGTTTGCCGGCCATTGCGCATTACAGATTGGGATTTCTTCATTGCGATTTTGTGAATTAAAATTGATAATGAGAATATATAAAAGAATAGAAATAAGTGTATTCATATTGGAATATTTTCATTTAATTTGAACAGTGGCGATTGATTGCATTGTTGGCTGGCTCTTGGTATTTGTCTGTAAGAAGTGGTACATTTCTATTGGTGTTTCATTGTTTTCAAATTTTCTATTCGGGATTTCATTGTATTGCAGTTTTTGAGAGGTGGATTGTGGAGATTTCTGAAAATTAAATTTTATTTGGGAAGGAGAATATTTTAATCTATGACAATAGGCTAATTTTGTCCATCACGAATATTGGATCGCGGTTAATTGTTGATTTATTATTTTATTTAATGATCATGTTTAGGACTTCAACTTTCATTTTCATTGTTTTGGGGTTTGTTTAATTACCTATATGAAGGGAATCACAATGGGTCCTACGATGTCCTCCTTCCCTAACTTTACCTAAGCTAGCCTTATTTCATTCAACAAATTATATTTTGTTTTGGGTAATTGAAGCTTCTCAAATCAAATGTCATTGAAGTGACGATTTTAAAGGGAAAAATCAATGGCTAAGTATGTTCTTTTACTTTCGTAGTAAAAATTGAAAAGACTGTCAAAACTCAAAATGGCTGTGTTGGGGATATATTATCTTTCAGAGAGGGACACTTACGATAAAGTTAGGGAACGCTTTTGCAGTAATCTATAAAAAATGACAGATACAAAATTAAAGAAAAAATTCAAAAAAAAATTGTCACGAAAAGTCGTTAAAATATCTGATAAACCCGAGGAGTTGTCTAATTTTAATTTATTAACAATATTAGTTGATTCATCTAGCGATGAAAGTGATTTGGAGTTAATCGAACTTCTTTTTGATAAATCCCAGTGTGTCGAAGAATTTTTACTGATTGAACTACAAGCGAGTAAGCAACCCTGCATTGAAAATTACGTAGAGGACATTGTCCATTCGTGGAGGAGGACGAACTTCGTCGACACTTTCGATAAGATTTTCATTCAATTTAATTTGGCCAACTGTTGATATCATTTTAGTACAAATTTTAAATCCTGTGCTAATTGTCATGTACCACATTTTCCAATTCTTACACCAAGAAATTTGGTGAGTAAAAATTTGTAAGACTCTCAGTGAAGGGGTAAATTCTTGCTCTCTCTTAAGGAACGGCATTAAGTTCAAATTCGTAAGAATTCGTATCATTCCGCGGACTCTGCATATTCCGTACGATTTGACATTTATATTTAAGCGCCTTAAATAAATGTACGTCTCGCTTTCGCTTTGACAAAAATTAATAAGTCGCCGAGACAATCGCTGTATGTTTGTGGCATGGTCAATTATATGTGGCTAAATCACGTGTCGGCAAACATTCCGCTTTGTATTAAATGAAAAATGAAACGTCAATCATTGCGGTTTGATTGAAAAAACATCGACATTGTTATATGTAGGTACTTCAGTTTAACTTTTGAATAAAGAACTTGAATTGACCGAATTACATGAAGCTTTATGTGCATACTCTAAATTATTATAATATTACATTAAAGCTTTTGTGCGGAACGAAGTTCGCCGGGTCAGCTAGTTTATTATAAAATACTAACTGGCTCCGTTTTGACCCAAAAATGTGATTTTCCAGAATTCTCTTTCTGCCAAAACCTGGAATACAGCAATAGAAACAAAAAAAAGAGTCATGAAAATCGGCCCAGCAGTTATTTAGTTTTACACCATCGAATTTCACCACAAAGGAATTTTTCCTATACATAGATAGAAAATATTTAAGCAGCTAAAGACCTAATAAAAGACGTCAGGTCCAACAGAAGAATTGCTCTGATTTTGCTTAACATTTTAACTTATTTATGGAAAATCTATATAAAGGGTGTCCCATAATTCACGCAAAATTTGGATTTTGCGCCATTTAATAGTACAGTGATGGCAACGGAAAAAAAGATAACAATGTGACGGCTGACAGTTCGGGGTTGGTAAAAATGGAGCGCTATACGAAAGAACAACGAATTTTCATTGTTGACAAATATATTTTAAAAATAATGAAGGCTTTTCAGATACAGTCCGCAAAAATGGCCGTCATAGTGATTGATCAATTTGTGATCTTAAACAGTCTGGGTGTCCTGTCAGAAGTCGTTCAACAGAAAACATTGAAGCAGTTCACTTCATCCAGGAACATCAATTATTCAGCGTAGTCAAGAATTGGATATTTCGAAAAGCTCTCTACAGTAAATTTTCACGATGGACATTAAACTTCATGCTTACAACGTTCAATTGATTCAAGAAGTGAAGACTACTGACCATGCAGCGTGCAGAGAGTTCGTTGAATGGATTTTGGAACAACAGCAAGTGTATGCTGATTTTTCGAACAAAATCGTTTTCAGTGATGAAGCTCATTTTCATCTTGATGGCTTCGTTAATCGTCAAAATTGTCGCATTTCAATTTTTTTGTTTGTGTTTTTTTTTTTTTAAGTCGAAGGTCAAACAAGGCCACGACCACCAACTCCTTAAAAGAGAAAATTGGGAAGTTATTAATGAAATTCAACCACATTTATGCGAAACGGTCATAGAACATTTCAATAAAAGAGTACAAACTTGCCCGCTAAGCCGTGGCGGCCATTTATCCGATGTGCTATTCCATACATAACCCCAATCTGTATACTCTATGAAGCAATAAAAAATTTAAGCTTTCTAATTGAAAATCTGTATTTTCCATTACAAAATTAGGGGACGCCCTTTATATAAAAATAAAAATGGATCGTGGTGTGTTCGGATGCTTTAAACTTGAAAACGACTGTACCAAATCGGATACTTCCGTCTGCGGGTTTGTTCGTAATTGCTACGTGCAGATTTAGGTCTGAAAACCTTCAACACGAAAATGGTAACAATATAATTACTAAGCATTTGGAAACAAAATAGTTTAATGGCATCTGCTGTCCATTTCAACTAAGATTTAAAGGTTTTTGAAAGCTCTCAAACTGTCTGTAATAAAGCTAGACAAAGTAAATTGATGACTACTACCGTTTGAGTGTAGCTACTATCCATGTCCAGCAATTATCCAGGATGTGCAATACCAAGTGTTGCGTGGTTTGTTGTTGGAATGTTTTCGACAATTTAAAAATATAACTAAGCACTTCTGAAATATCGTAATAAAAGCGAAAGGCGAGAAGTAATAATTTTTTTTTTAAGTTTTGCAAAAGTAGGGATCGAAAACTAACAACTTAAATATATAAAAAAAAGATATACAGTAGTAGAACAACATAATTGGACCAGCTATTTTTTCACGGTTCAAAATATAATTTAGCTCAGCTAAATTGATTCTTCGTCTTCTAAATTTTACATGATGGCGCTCGCATTTACGTGTTGTACCGTGCCTTGCCTTTAGGAATAAAGGTAAATTAAATTAAATTAAAATTAATTTGATACAGGGGCTAAGTTAAGAATATGTTCTGATTTCTTCATAGTCGTTTATAGTTCCCACCAATTTATAACTATGACCGATATAAAAGTATAGACGCCATTGTTTTGCTGTAAAAAGCCGCTATATAGTACAATATAGCCTACGTCATTTTATTTCCTATGTACAGCTATCGCATTCCTATCTGGCATTCCCTTCTTGCTAATTCGGACTCAAGCTAAAATATTAAGTTCAATGAAACCTCAAATCTTAAACAGTGGTAATCGAGATAGTCTGCTCTTTTTTATAGAAAATACCTTCGAAAGCATCAAGGCCGTGTTTATTTACCGACTGATTGTTACAATTCGATCGCCTTTGGCTTATCTCTTACAAAAGTAATTTATTTTCTAGCTCAAGATTCTCACACTATCTGACCTATGCCGCATTAATACACGCGAGCATGTGATTCGCCATGGCAGTTGCTCTAAGAATTCTAAATACAACATTGTCAACTCATACATCCTTGAACGGCTCTTATCACCTAAGACAATGGTTATTTTAGAAGCGGCTTTCATCTATTTCATCTGGCATGTGTTAAGATGTCGCGTCAAGAATCGTCTATCCATTATCGGCTTTGGGTACTATCGCTATTTAAGGTTAAGGTTGTGACACTATATGAAATGTGATACGAGTAATGACACTATATTTATACCGCAGGTATACTATTTATGTATATATATTTCAGCGAAAGCTTAGAAAGCTGATGAAATCGGGCCGGAAACTTAAGTCAGCTTTTCAAATATGGTCACTGTCAAGGATGAAATTCGAGGTCGCTATTTTTAGCGTTTTGTAGTTGATATGTATTTCATACTACAGGGCATTGCCCCCGAATATTTACACAACTTAGAGACCTGAAAGAGTGTATAGTTCTTTCGCAAACACCCCGACTTTACATATGAATCCCTTTTCCCACCAGAAACTGGATTTTCAGAAAAGAATAAGGTTATCTTTTAAGCAATCCTATGCTGGTATCATACATTTATTCTCAAACAAATACTTTCATATATTATATAACCCCGATATCGTAAAACCTGTGGAGAGGATACGTGATGGTCTCCTCCACCCTCTGGGTGAAGTGCATCTTTTTCTTTTTTTCAGCCCAAACTTCTTCGTGTCACATTTCGTCAATATCATTGCCTGCCTAATCGTCGTTATACATATGACAATCATCGGAAATATGGTCAGCATCACCCATGAGCCGGATATCTCGGTTCTCCTCATCTCAGCCATAAATTCGCCCCAGGATGGAATATCCACAAAGCCGGTGACTTTTAGAGTTTCCTCGAATTCATTGAAGTAAATGCTGTAGAACTCGTACCGTTCGCTTTTAAGGATTTCCAACGGCACACTGGTATAGAGAAAGTAGTTGAGATCCAAGCCAGGCCTATTTTAGTTGGATACTTGAAAGTCAGTCTAAAAATATAAAACAGCTCCATCAGAAAAGACAAGCACATTCGTCGTACAAAAACCGTATCCTCATTCTTGAACAGGATGTTATTGACCCACATGTCGCCATGATTGATGACATTATAAGCACTCTTCGTGCAATCGAGTATTTCTCTAGTTTTCTCATTAAAAGCATCCTTGAATGAGTAGACTTTCTCCGCCATAGAATCGTAGCCCTCCCAAGAAGCCATATATGATGCCCATGGAATGTGTACATACTCACTCCGGCCCGAATGTAGTATCACCCCCAAGAATCTTATCCAGCCGGGGTATCACCTCACGGTATACATTTCAGCCTCTTTTGATTTCAAGCCAACACCCTGATGCAAACGGAACTTCAGCTGTGTGGTATTTGTGCTTGGTTTACGTTCGCGAGTATGGCAATTAACTTCAACCTCTTTCATTATAAAGGCATTCTGGTAGACGGCCATTGGCCAAACCAATAACGACTTAGGCTAATCTTTACATTGTAAAATACTTATTAAAAATAAAAGTCAACTAACTAACTAAAGGCATATGGAAATACGTAAGGTGAGTATACCCCGATGGGCGTGATGTTGGGTCACACAAGGTTCTTTAGTATAGCAACCTACTTAAGTACAACCTATGTTGCCTGTTTTTTCGATTGCTCAGCATAATAAACGTGTTACAATTTAATTAAACTTGTTATAACACTAAAATTGTGGTTTTATAAGAGCAGTATTTTTAGTTTTGTCGGCTAACCTGAGTTTAGAGTCCTTTTTGCGAGTCAAACGAGCCACATACCCCTATTCGCCCTATTGGCATACTTACCCGTGTTCCGAACGACCTGCGAATATCAACAATCTTCTTCTTCAATAGACTTGAGGTGATCATCAGAAACTGTGATAAGGGCAATTCGCACTCTGATCGGTTAGGTTAAAAGCTCTGCACTCACGACCCTCCATCTTGCATAAATCGATGTAGCAAAATGTACTCTTCTTACAAGCTTGTATATCAGACAAAGTGACAATTGACAGACCCATTTGGTGAACAATAAATTGATTGCTCTAGGTCACTTTTTATGTTCCAATGGTTAAAAAAAAAAACATTTTTTTTTCCCGATTTCAGAGCACTTTTGTGAATCTGGATTTTTATTCAGAGTTGTTTTAAATTTATCAATACAAGTGCGTTGGCGTTTTGACAACAGGTGGAGTTTGTTTACGGTCTCGTGAAATGTTTTCATTGTAAAGAAAGGGATTGCAACGGGTGGATCTATTTTTGTTAAATTATTAATGTACAAACGTTTATAAATCAATCTGGGTGCAAATTTCGAATTTATTTATATAAAATTCAACCAGTGAATGGAAAACGGTTAGACAAATGTCGAAGGCTACACATATTCCAATCGCACGAATATCAACAAAAAAAAAGGAAAAGTAACGTTTCTATATTCAATTAGACACACGATATCTAAGAGTGAATATGAAGAAGCCTAATCAAATACCACATTAGAACGTGACACTCGATATTATTATCTGATTTTGAATGGCTGACACAGAAATGACACAGATATTAAATTTGACAGTCGTCGTTTAGTTTGTTGTGTATATATTATATTAGGTATATTTGACCAGCAGCGTATTGCTATTGTAAACAACTCTACATCCTCAGCAGAATTTTGGAAAGCTGTAAAGCATATAAATGGACGAGTGAATTGCATCGCCACGTCACTTAAAGCAACACAGCTAAGGGACCACTTTATTAATCTACTTAATTCACCACAGATCTCACCACCGTTCCAATATGCAGATCCATTGATTATAGATCAATTCCTAGATAACCCATTTTCAGGCCGGATCTAGAAAGACCTACTCAACAGTCGATCAATTGTTCACATTACGTAATATTAGGGAGGTTTATAAGCAGAAACATAAAAATCTATATGCCTTTTTCGTCGACTTTCGAGCGGCCTTTGACACTATTGCACGCGCGAAGCACTATTTTACAAATTTTGTATCGTAGCTCAGGGAAATTAAAGACCAACAAAATGCAAACCATCACACGCTGATTTAGAAATATAAACCGCCAGAACAAATAATAGAACAACGCAATTATAGTGGAACAATGTTATTAAAAAAACACTTTTATTAACCTGCTCACCCAACCTGCTTCGTTGGTCTCGATGAAGGACTCACCTTACAATGCTCAGAACCTTCTCGGTCTTTCGTTAAGTTTATATAATCGCTCAATACGTCGACAGTTCGATACAAATTGTACAATATTGGTTTTTCAACGAAAATAATCAACATCCTAAGAGCAATGTATGTAAATAATGTGGCGAATGTTTGGGATGGAGAATCAATTCCTGAAGAATTGACAACAACGATGGGTGTGAAGCAAGGATGTATTTTGAGTGCGCTACTGTTTATTCTGTTCATTAATGACATATCAGAAGCGGTAAAGGGTGGAGTCGAGTTTGGCAGTATAAAAATTCCGGTTCTCAAATATGCGGATGACCTAGTTTTTCTGTCCGATACTATAGATGGGTTGCAACTTATGATGAATAGGCTCACCACATACTGCAAATACTGGAACCTAAGCGGAAACTTGAATAAGTCGAAGGTAATGGTGTTAGAGGCGGCGGCGGCAGATATACTCAAAGTGAAAGGTGGATGTATCGAGGAGAAATGGTGGAAGTCCGGGAGTACAAATACCTTGGAATTTTAGTATCCTCAAACTTGAATATGAAGAAGCATCTAGAGGCCAAACTATCTGAAGCCAAACGAGCAATCTCATCGGTATGGGGACGCTGCATCAATAATAAGCATATAAACCATAGCTCGAAGCAGAAGCTCTTTCGCACAACCGCAGCTTCAGTTCTTTTGAATGAAGCGCAGGTATGGGGATACTGTTCCTATGTTGAAGTTGAGAAGTTTTTTTGGTATTTCTTAAAGAGAATGTTCCATGAATGAAACATGCTGCATCTGGAGACTGGAGCACCGCCTATGTTTTTGGAAACACTGAGATAACAATTTGAGTATATAATAAAAGTTATGGTTATGAGTGATGACAGACTGCCAAAAGTTGTACTCAAGAGTGTACTACGAAATAAAGCAAGTTTCTTTCAAGAATGGGAACGCCTTGCATCAGACTGTGGAATGAGCATACGTATAGCAACCCGAACACCTAAGGACGCAACTCAACATCGTATTCGAAAAAGTAGGTCGAAATATGTATCGTTTTGTAACAGATGCACAGTCCTCTTAGTATAGGACATACTACAGTGAGCTGAAATATCAACTGGCAGAAAAAACGTATTTTCTGAACAACAATATGGTAGAGAAGATAAGTTTAATTTTTAAAATCAGAGGAGAGCCACTGAACCTGAACTTCATTCCACACCGCCCAGAACTACCTATCCTGTGTAATCTTTGTAATATGAAGATACGAGAGGATGCGTTTCACTTTCTTGCAGTATGCCCAATCTTAAAAGAAATACGAATAAGGTTTTTTAAGTCATATATCTTAGAAATAAATGAAGCAATTCAAATTTTAAATGGAGACCGAGGATGGGATTTACTCTACAACTACTGTACAAATGCACTGCGTTATAGAAAATGTATAGTTGAAGAAGATTTTTAAAGTTTACGCTATTTTGTCTATCTGGTAGATTGACAAGATTTTGTCAGACTTTGTCTGACACACTATGAGGTGTGAGGTGAAGAACTCTAAGAAATGTTGACTGCATAATTCTTTTACCAGAGCATATTTTACTCGTAACATTCGCTCGCTGATTCGTCAAAAATTGTTTGCGTGGTTCAACCGTATTTTCAAGCATGGTGGTGGAAATTGATCATATGAAAATAAAATCGCAACATACTTTAAGCAAGTCTTTTTAATCTTAGGCCCCCACATCATTCAATCTATCCAACGCATGTTTTAATGTTTCCTGCGATCGCTTTACATTAAACATTAACATTTTCTTCGCTGCAAAGGCATTTTCGTCTTTCATCAGGTTCAAACCGGTTGCAATAAAGTCCAAACTCCAGCAAACTCCATTTGCCTCATCTCGTGTTGGAAGTCCTCCCAACTAGGTATGTTCTTGAAGTCAAGTCTTTTAAGGGTTTCTTGGAATTCTTTAAAGTAGCTTTTAAGGAATTCATATCGCTTGGCTTTCAATATTTCCAATGGTATGCTGGTGTACAAAAAGTAATTAACGTCGGTCGCTGGACTGGCTGGCAAGTCAATCTGGGGAAAACAATAAAAATTTCAAAAATAAAACATCGAGCGATTAAAGTTCACTTACAAATGATACATCGCCATCCTTGAAGAGATAATTGTTTACCCACAAATCGCCATGGGATCACCTTTTAGCAACAATCCGATCGGTTGACCGTCTGTATCGTTGTTACATGGAACACGTAGACAATGTACGGACTTTTGAGCCACTGAATCGTATCCTTCCCAGCCTTCAATAGCATCTGAAGCACTTTGAAACATCCCGGTCAAGTGTTGTTCAAGAAGTGGGTGCAATTTGGTTCCACTTTGGAACATGTCTTCCTTGATTTTATCGATTACTTCTGGATGCTATTGCAAAACACAATAAATCTGGGTGTGCTGAATGTTTGAGAAATTATTTTTAAACCTTTTCAGCGTAAACCAAGTTTGGTTTGCAGAGCTGTGCAGTCTACCTCATTGAGGGCAGTAATTCGGTCCTTCAATTCGTAACCTCTAGCGTTAAGGTCTTGAAATACGTACACTTCTGAATCGTATTTCATTGCTAAGAACAGCCTATGTATGTATGTATGTAGGTAAAGCATCACGTACATAAGCGCAAGAATAAATCAGGTATTCTACTACTTGATTTATTCTCTCGCCAAAAATTAATCCAACTCGGTACAACCTTCTTATATATGACAATATCCTTTGACTTCTTACGCATAATCTCTTCTACGGCACTCTTCATGTCTTTCAAATATGTGATGGATGCCATTGGTGTCTTACTGCCCTCATTTTCAAGCAGATAAAGTATACTGTCACACTATAAATATCACTGCAATAATTTTCGCTGCAGAAACTTGCTAATTTAGTCTCGTAGTCTAATGCCCAAAACATATGTGCAGAAATTCCGGACGCAGCACAGAACGCAGCACTGCAAGTAAAGCAGATGTGCAGAAAATTATTTGATTTATTATTATTTATTATATGCACCGGCTAATATGGCTACTGTGATTCACCGACTAAGCAGCTGATGTGTTTGCATCCAAAACAAAAGCAAACACGAGCAGCAAATGTCAAAAGCCAATGAAGCCAAATCTTTGAAATTGCAATTTATTTTGCAGAAAATTTAGAAATAGAGATATATGTTGCAGTGCTGCGGTGAGTGCAGAATTTAAGTGTGCCTATATCCATATGAACATGTGTATTCTAATCTTGCTGCGCAGTGATTTCTGCACATCTGTTTTGAGCATAACACTTTTACATCCGTTCGTTGAAAACCCTCGTCGAGCGTGGTATCAGAAAGTCTGCACCAAAATACTATGGACATTTCGCACCGTTTTCCATTACTACATTTTTTTTATAAAAACAAACCCACCCATGTTGTTTATTTAAATACCCCTCGGTTGGTAAACGTGATCTTTAGTTTATCAGTACATTTATCAACTTGCGAATTGGACAATAGGTAAAATTAAAATACCGATATTAGCAGTTTGAATAACATTTCGTTGAGAACTCGGATTAGAACCCACTATTCAAAAATCATTCAAAATATGTGATGTGAAGGCTGTCACCTGCACACGAACGATAATGATGACTGGCGAATTCTTTCGAAGAACTCGTTTTTTTAGCGCTTGACCGAGTCATATGGCTTGTCGTGCGTATTGTTTTATAAATATATAAAAAAGATAGTCAAGATAAAAACAAATAGGTATATCAGAGAATTTAAGTAATCGAAATATTTTTGCTAAGTGATATGGCCTTGGATCTAGGTACAGAAAGATTCATAAAGATTAATAAATGGGTGGCTTTCTTTACCTAAAACTAGTCAAAGTTCTAGCGCCAGTGTAACAAAAATGTACATTATTATTTGTTGTGTTATGTGTTCTTTTGGATTTGTTAATGTTTTATTTTGCGATTTTCTCATGAAAAATATAAGTTTGCAATTCGATTAAATTTATTTTAAATTTAATGGACGATCTCCACCAACACTTTTGTTACTTTCTTCAAATTTATTTACGTTTAATTCAATTGCATTGGTAGCTCGTTTTTCGCCTTCTTCTTCTTAAACAATTTCATTTTTTTTTTATATGGAGTCAATGGAACGCGGCAATTTGGGGACGTTCAAGAATCTAGATAAGTAAGTCTGACCAGTGGTCCAAGATCGTGAGTAATTACCTATTTCTTGGGCATTTTGCCCTTTAAAATGAGCTAAAAGGGCCAAAAGGGGATTTTTGGGTGTTTTTTGGTCCACTGAGTCAGACAGCTGACTGACTTGTCGTGTCTCATGTGTCATATCGTTTTTTATTGGGACAGTAAAAACACTTCTTCTAGGTTCAGAATAGTTTTCCCCCCTTGAAATCAGCTGGCTCTCACTCTCACTCGAAAAAGTGACGGTACAACCAAATTGTCGAATAAAAGGTTTGTTTGACGTGGCAGCACTAATGCGCACTGAGAAGTGTCAGCTTATTTTCACGCCTGTCTAAAACCGTGCACAACCCTGAAAATTCGGCTTCTATATCGAACGCAAAATGTTGCCAATTTTTAACATTGACAAATATTTATCTTTTGGTAACACTTGTTAAAAATGAGTGAACTCAATTCAGAATTTGAGTTTGCCATAATGCAATTAGTTGATAAAAGCATTCGGAATATAGATGATGAGTTTGAAAATGAATAATAGCAAGCAAAATGACAGCAAACTCAGCACTGAATTCTTGCCCCGACAAATTAACTGGGTTCTGTTCAGGGCACAACTGGGGTGCCCTAGAAGTCATGTCAAACATAGGTTTTCAGTACCAGGGCGAGTTCAGTGCTATCTCGAACGCATTAGGGTCAACCAAGTGCGCACTAGTGTGTTCTAGGGCTCACGTCAAAAAAACTTAAAGATAACTAAATTTTTTAATCATCGTTTCTAACATCAATCCGAGGTCAACTTAGTTACTGATGTAATAGGAATATGTCGGATAGCCGCAGTTAAATTACAGGGAAACAATGATAACACTGACGCCTTAACAATAAAGATGATACCGTACCTTAGGCTAAGAGAATCTGAAAATTTTACCTTGACATCACTATTAGGACATATCCAATAAAAAGCTTTTACGCAAAATACATATATTTGGTTTTAATCTAAAGCCCCCACTTCATTGAACCTATCCAAGGCATATCTTAATGTTTCCTGCGATCTCTTCGAACTGAACATTACTTTTCTCTTTTCGACAGAGGCCTCCTTGTCCTGAAGTGTTGCAAGATCTGTTCCTTTGGAGCTATCTTTATCTAGACACATCAAAGGCATTAGGCACACTACAGGCCACACGCCAGAGAACTCTAGTTGCCTCATCTCGTATAGAAAGTCCTCCCAACTGGGTACTTTCTCAAAGTTAAGACTTATAAGGGTTTCCTGGAATTCTTTAAAGTAAATTCGTAGGAACTCGTATCTCTTTGTTTTTAATAGCTCCACAGGTACGCTTGTGTACAAAAAGTAGTTGACATCGTTCGCTGGACTTCCATAAAAAGAAAGCTGAAGATCAATCTAAAAACAATTAACAACGAATTAGAACCATTGCGAATGGGCAATTTAAATAAACTTACAAATACAACATTTTTGCCCTTGAACAAGAAATTATTAGTCCATAGATCGCCGTGATTGATCACCTTGTACCGGCAGTCCGATCTATTATTGCTCCGTATTGACTTTTCATGGAATACTGCAGCTAACTTATACATTTTTTGCACAATTGAATCGAAGCCCTCCCATGCTTCAATGGCTTGTGCAGCACTGCAAATCATTTCGGACATATAATTATCCAAAAACGAGGATGGTTTAGTACCGAACTGGAATATGTGATCCTTGATTTCGTCAACTATTTCTGGATGCTTATAAATAAACGTTATCACGTGGGAATATTATAAATATTTAAGACGAACATACCTTTTCAGCGAATACCATTGATGCGGCGTGGAATATGCCGATTTTCTTAAGAAGAACTATGCAATCTTCCTCATTGAGGCCAGATATTCTGTCCTTTAGCTCGTAACCAACGGCGTTAAGGTCTTCAAAGACATACACTTCGGATTCATACTTTCTCGCTGTAAAAAGTCTGAGAAAAGGAAAAAAAAAACAAAAGCAATCACCAAAAGATAAATGAAATAATAAGGGGCTGGTAGGACTGAAACAAAGAAGAAAAAACAACTTTCAGATTTGAAAGTCAGATCAATATTTTTGAATTTCTAAAAGGAAATTATTGAAAATGGTTGATTCCAGCAGGCAAAAGAGGCCCAAACCATAATATCAAGTCTGCGATCTTCCTATAGCTAGAGAGACTTAAAATATGCCTACCAGCATAACGCTTCGCACTTCGTTCGCAGATTAGTTTACCTAAGAATCCTAGGTTATTAAAGCTTCGTGTGAATTGGTTGACAAATTAAATTTAAGATATAATGAATTTTATTGAAGAAACGTTGAGGACATAAACAAAGTTATTCTTATTTATGCTTTATGCTCATCCCGCAACCAAAAGTACGACTCTTATCAAGGAAACCCTAACGTCATTCAACAGGTCGTCAAATATTGGATTATAGGAATTAATTAAAATACAAAAAAGAATGAACCGGTTAATTTAAACAAATTTGGTGTGGTTTTAAGGTCTGTTTATAAAGAAAAACGGTAACAATTGCAAAAACAGAAAAGCATAGCTTCGTATTGCAGCTGTTGGAATACAGTAACGAAATTTTACAAATAAACTCAATTTTAATAAATTTCAACATGCAAAAAAAAATCAGCTTATTTTGGCACTTTTCACGAGTTTGCTCTGCACAAAAAGTTGGTGCGAAAAATCGAAAAAAATAAAATTAAATAAACAAGCTAATTATAGGCGTTTTTCTTTTTTAGTTCAGAGCTGAGCTCTGAACCGAGCTCAAGTATTATGAGCGCGCTCTGAACCGAGCGTACTCAGATCGTTCTGATGTATTTATGAAACACACTTGAGCAAATAGCTATCATTTTTAATAAATATATGTATATTTTGAATATTTATTAATTGTATTTAATTAAATTGGTTAACATTCAGTTCCAGAACAACAAGATTCGTCCGCCATTTCAATTATTTTGTTTCTGCTGTTTTTTTTTTCTGTTAAATGTGCCTGTAAGTGTGTAATCATCTTTATACTCAGCCTGCTCAGTCAATTTATTCTGAGCTCATAGAGCGCGCTCTGGTTATGCTCTAAGAGAAAAAAAAACACAAATTCTGAGCTCTTATGTATCTGAGCTAAAAAAGAAACACGAATTTTTTCTATAACAGTTCAGGTTGTGCTCTGAACTAAAAAAGGAAAACGCCTAATGTCAATGCAAATCTTTTAAATGTAAAGAAACCCAAAAAAAAAGAAAAACTACCCAAAATTACAAAACTTTACTTGGCTTCTGTTTGCTTTTTCGTTCGTAACCAAAGTAGGATTTTCAGTAGACTTTGAGAGGAGAGATAATATATTAAAGATTTTGATTAAAGTAGCAAAAGTCCGTACAAAGTACAACATAGTGAAGAAACATGCCTACATAAAAACGTTTGAAAAAATTGTCAGCTGTCTGTCAGCCATAGTAGACAAACAAAAATGATTTGTCTATAACCCGAATACATTTCTAAGACTGCCCCCACCGACATGGACTTTGATCGAAATTCACTAATTTGTTCGAGCGTATTAATGTACGGACCAAATCATTGAACACTTTTGATGAAAACTTGTATGGGTATTGTATTTTTCTTACTTCTTATCCTACTTGCAGCACTCGCAGAACTCAAACTTTCAAATTTGAAAATACCATTTGACAAAAGCTAACACATTTACATTTATATTAATATTTATCACTTCTACTCACTTTGCTGCCAACGTCTCTTTTCCCCCGAGAATGGCTTCCATCTCTGGCAGAATCCTCTTGTACATTGTTGCTTCTTTTGACTTGACAATCATACTATCCTCCATTTCATGCCTCATGTCTTTCAATATCAGACTGATCTCCAGTGGCTTTGTGTGCTCTTCATCTTCGCGCACAAACTCGTAAATTACTTTCACACGGTAAATATCACTGGAATAATTGTCGCCACCAAGTGATGGCTTATTAATATCATAATTTAAAACTTTCACATCCGTCCTATTGAGACCCTCTTCGAGGACACTTTTCAAAAAGTCTGCACAAAAATATTTAGGGTAGTTCGAACCGTTATCCATTACTGTTTTTGTTCATATAAATACCAAACGCATGAACGCTGTTTATTTAAATACTCCTCAAAGCCAACAGCTAGGGTGATTAGTAATAAGATAACACAACGCACACACTCTTCAATTTTCAATTTACAATAAAATATGTTATTAGAACAGACTATCTCTCTACCAAAAGATGACACAGAATAGAATAAATAAAGACGTAGATCCAGAAGATAGTGCTACGATACAAATTTAAGAAATTTGACAACCAGTACTACTTGGATTTTCGGTTCTTTGGTTAATTATAATATGAATCCACAAATCATTCGAAATAAATAAAATATCTGATACGTATGTATCTCGAATGCAGGCGAATGGTGACTGGCAAATATAACCAGGAATGACTACTCATTAGATTAGGAGCTAGACAAGCAGTTTGAATAACGTTGTCTTAATACTAAACGAGTTTCTCTATCTAAATCTGATGGACAAATTTTGTGCACAAGTCATTGTCAATTACGATAGAGGATTTATTTTTTTTTTTATTTATTTCATCAACCAAGGCACTGATCAATTTAAGGCATGAGGCATAGCGTAACTGCCACATACGAACAGTTGTGTATCAAATGTGAGTGCTTGTGACTTGCGCATTACGATATCACATTTGTTGAGTGCCAACAGCAAGCGATAAGTTAAAAATAAAAATAATGATTTTTGGTGATTGGTGATTTTTTTCGAAATAACTGTTATACCTACATTGGCAAACATTAACCGATTTCAAATTTTGAACGAATGCAACAGTTTTCCAAATTATATATATTGGAACTAATATACTTTATATTTGGGGCTGTGTTGATTAATTTAATTTGCATATTCACAATTAAATAAATAGTATATTTAGGTGTAGCTTTTGGCCAAAAACTGGATGGTCAATGTTTTCCGGCCTTAAGTCTAACTTTAACCGGCTAATAGCATTGAAATGAAAAAGAAGTTTGGATAACGTTTCTTAATCGTTTTATTTTATTAATTTTTATTAATAGTTTCAATAAATCTTCAACTAGGAACACATTTTACATTAATGTCGTTTTCCATTGGGACAAAAAATCAATCTTTTTTTTATCTGAATCACTTTTCGCGTTCCATTGGGAAAAAAATCAATCTTTTTTTGATTCGGATCATTTTTTGCAGATCTCGATATTTTTTCAGATTTACACATACTACCACAAATACAGCACAGCTGTTTTACGTCATTCAAAGAAGTTTGTTTTAAAACAAATGTGCAAAGTTTCGTGAAAACCAAAATAAAGAAATTCATAAACAGCAATGGACATAGTTTTGGAGGAATTATTATCTTCATTGTCTTCCTCATCATCTGGAAACTACGAATCACCGAAACTACTCCATTTGTATCTACAACAGAGGAAACATTTTTTAAGCCGATTTCCATGGTTGATTTTACCAAAAACAAATGCAATTTGAACAGCTGATATTGTTGTCAAATAACGCACTAATCCATTCACAAAAGCAGATCAATTTCATGTTCCATGAGACGCATAAAATCTGAGAACTAAAAAATATTTTTGGTGGTCCCAATAGAAAACCACAACAGATTAACACAATTGCTCCACTAATGCCAATGTGTATGATACACAGCTAGCGGTTACGAATTGTTTCTCGTTGGAAGGATTGATTTAAACTGATTTTTTCATTTAACGCGTATGGAAACGATTTCTTATTATATTTAATTATTTCGAAATGCATCAATTAAACTGGGTTTACAGTGCAAATGAACAAAATATATTTTGTTGCGACCAACTCAATACACCCACGAAGCTATAAAATTCAGATTTTATGTTCGATTTGGCAGCAGAAATCTGAAATATCATATCAAAGTCTGAAAAGCCAAATCGAAAACGGCAGTTCGAATATGTGACTGACATAAGAAAAGTGACGTAACCGACCAATCTAATTTTTGCTTTCAGGGTACATCTGGCCTAGACCAATCTAGTCCACTTAAGGTAATTGAATTTTTGAATGTGCAATAATCAATTCTGAGCTCCAGGGGTAATTTATTCTTAATTTTAACTTGACTCCGCTTTGGTAGGGATGTGTTCATAAAATTACTACTACTACTACGTTGTACTACAAATTGTTCGAGTTGTAATGCTGTTTTATCCGAATTGCTTGCAAGTTTTCCTGCTGGTTGCCTCAAGTCTATTAAACGGGGATAGTTTTGTTCGATACCCAAGCAAATGAACAAGGTACAGATTTGTGTTATTCCAAATGCGAACATTTTACTCCAACGTACTTAGAGGGTTCACATGAGAAATTTTAGAACAAGGACATAAATGACATCAACATATTGGTTTTAAAATATATAGTTTCATATTCCATTAACAAAATTATTTTCAACTTGTGAGTGACGTGCTGGCAAGGGGTTTAAAATCAAAGGAGTTGTCTTGAAATTTTTCACTAGTACTAGATCTTACCTGTGCTTTAATAATTTCTCTGCTTAGACTACAATCCTTGTTGTCTTGCAACTGTAGTTTTCGAATTAGCCGTCCATATAAAGAACCTGACTTATTTAAAAAAAAAAAAAACTAGTTTGCATAGGACATGTAATTTGGGTCTAAAGATGCTTTTGAAAAACAGTGCAGTGTGCTTTGTGCTTATATATTTATTTAGAATACCGAATGTGGAGTTTTTTTGTTTTAAAATTGATATAAATAAATAATATGAAGAACTATACGAATTGGGTAGGTAAATAAAACAACGTATTAAACGTATAATTACTTTATATCAAACTTCTGCGATTTTATTCCATTAAGCAGCTAAAGAAAAGAAGTTACTCCTTGGCATTACAGTGTAATGCTGAAAACCCTAACAATATGGCATTTGTAGCTATGCAAAAACGGTTCAATGATTGAATGAAATATATTCGACAGATTTTTGTGTGATTATGTACCTCCAACTCCAGCTCTTCATTTCACCTAGTCTTCCAACATGTGTTCGTGCTCCAGCAAATGGTCGTAGTACAGCTTCTGCGACTTAAATTGCTCACTGCAGTGGGGACAATTCTGTTCGATTGCATCGTGCACGGTGGCAATGTGCTCGCTGAGTTCGGCGACTGTGGCATATGGGGCGTTGCAGTATTCACAATTGTTCAGGTCGGCCACCAAATCATTGTGATCACGTTGGCGATGCAATTTAAGTGACCGTTTTGTATCGAATCCTATTTTGCATTCCTCACACTCGTGCAGATCCAAAGAGGTAACATCATGGTTTCTTAAATGCCGCAGTAGGTTTCGCCTGTAAGAATATACGAATTAGGATAACATTTCCCAATCTATGATGACTTACTTTATGTGAAACGATTTAAAACATTTGCCACACTGAAATTGCTTCATTCGCAGTCCAGCTGCGGCACTAGCTGGCAATGGGCGCAAATGAGTTCTGCGTGTTTCCTGTTCTGGTGCTGGATCCGGGGATGAAGCCGGGTGCGGTTCCGTTTCAGATTCAGGCGCCGGAGTGCTTCGGCTTAACTCGTCTTTGCTACTAGCAAGCGCTGCCTCAGAGTCGAAGTCTAAATCAGGTTTCTTCTCGGACACAACATCAATGGCTCCATCTGATTTGTTCACGTGCTTTCTCATGTGCACACTAAGTGAATATTTAGAGGACAGGATTCTATCGCATACACAGCACACGTGACGTTCAGGTGTTGTTGGTGCACCGCTGTGGTATTTCTGAACATGGTGCTGCAAAGAAACTTCGGCGTGACTTTTTAAACTATAAACTAAAACTAAATTGCCTACCTTCAGTCCGTCCTTCTGCCGAAAGCTGATTCCGCATTCATCACAGGTGAAGGGTTTCTCCCCTGTATGACGCCGCATGTGAAATATTAGGCTTTTGCTCTGTGTAAAACCTCTCTCGCAGACCTGGCAGACATGAGGACGCTCACCAGTATGAATAAACATGTGTTGCTTCAGAGACCCGTTCTGAGTGAACCCCTTGCCGCACACATTACACTGGTATGGCCTTACACCATCGTGTGTGCTCATGTGACGCATAAGGTTGGTCTTAGTGCTGAAATCTTTGTTGCACTTGATGCATATATTCGATTTGCCTTCAAGCTTAGCAGCAGCTGTCTCCGAATTTGTTTTTTTAGCCGAACGGGGAGTTCTTTTTTTTGACGACTTCTTTGTCGCTCTTTGTGGATACTTATCTTCTACAGCTTCAGCACTGGACATTAACTCTTGCTGATCAGGGACGTTAGATTCCGTTTCTTCTTCCCTCTCTTCTTCGAACATTTCATCACCATCCTCATATAAATGCAACTCCTCGGCCGAATTCTCATCCAAGTACAGGTGTGCGTCAGAATTATCCTCTTGGATTATCTCGTGAAACTCCTCCATGTATATTTCATGCTCAAACACTTCGGTTTTTGTTGGAACATCCTCCTGTACTTCGACAACTTCAAGGTCTTCTGCGATTGACTCAGATTTGGCTTGCCTCGACTGTTCACCGATTTGGTCAAATCCTCCAGCCTCCTCAATGAGGGCTTGAGCCTCGCTGACATCATCTTCATCAATAAAAGTGCAGTCCTCGTCGTCCACCGGTATTGTTTTGGTAACCTCTTGAAAGTCTGTGCATATTTTGTTCAGAAACTTTCGCAAATGCCTTTCCGAGGAATTTGCCAGGCGACAGAATTCATACGCAACTTTCAGACGTTCTATGCACTTCCTGCATAAAATCACTGGCATACTGTCCTCATCATTGACCTAGACAAACGATTTTTATTTAATTACATTTTGTTTTTTCGTTTTAAAATATTACAATTTCAACGCATCTAGCATTTTGTTTCTTGTTTGAACGAATCACGATGTGGTACAATAATTTGTGGAGGTATGCTCTCTTCGCCATTTTATTACAAAAACGAAAAACTAAATCTATTATAATAGAGTACGTACCTTGAGTTTGGTGGTGTACACAAATTTCTCATTTAGGCTGCGGTCTTTTAAAAGTGAAATACCATTTTCGGATTTCATACAGACTCGACACACAGATATATCAACTTTAAAATTCATTGTTCTCACAACAATATTATTAAATCCTTCGCCAGAAAATTGTCCAAACGCTCGCTTTCGCAGACAACAAATTAGTAGATGACATTTCCCATTGCGTTTTGTATTAGCTGTCACATTTTGTGAATGCGTGCGGCTTTAGTAGCTATTGTGAATCGAGCAACTGGTTGCGATATATGCTAATGTTTACGTACATTATTATTAAACCGACGTTAGATTTGAAATTCTTTAATGGGACCGGACTAGCAATTGTAGCAACTAATCGAATTCTACTATTCTCACTGACTTAATCAAATTGAATAAATAAGAACTGACTTAGTTTCGTTCCGTTCTGACAAATGTGTCTTTGATAGACTTATTTAAATGTATTATTTGCAAAAATAAACACAGTAGCCACTTGTTTTCTTGTTCTTAACTCGATTTATTTTCCTAGTTGTTATTTTGAAAGGTTTTGGGCCTCACCGCTCTTTCTCACATACAAACCTGCGGTAGCTGCCACCAAACCAACTATAGAATATGCCGCTGCAATATTTTGCAGGACACTCGGTTCCAATCCACAGTAAAGATTACTACCGAAGCTCAGCACAAATATCAATAAAAAAAAGGAAACAAGAGACGCGATTTTGATTTTTAGTTATATTTATTGTTTTCCTTTTTATTACAATAACATAATAATAATAATAATAAAATTGCAGCAGTATGCTTACGAATTCGTCTTGGGGGATCTTTTTCATTTGGGACGCCACAAATATTTCTAATGTATACTAAAAAAAATATATAAAGTTTATTTTTCAATGCGAATGACAAAAATACACAGAGGGATGCAGTGACTGTTCATTTATTTTTCTCAGGGGCACCCTGCGGCAAAAAAAAAGAACAAAACATACATACATATAGATATCGTACTCCACTTTACTGCATTATGTGTGTGGGTATGGATTATTTATAATTATGAATACTTAGCGAGGGGACACCGTCCTTAATCATCGCTCAAATAGTCATCCAGAATCACATCTGTCGTATCGATATTATCATCCAGAATTATGTTTTCGATTTCCAGATCGAGATCGTCATCCACATCTACATCCGCAGCATCATCGGGTGTGCTTAGAGAGGCAGCAGCAATGGTGGAAGATGGAGTGGGGGCACCCTGAAAGTCGTCGTTCTTTTTGTGATCAGGTACCTCGGCTGCGGGTCGGTTACTTTCAAAAATGCCCTTTTCCTCGGCGATTTTCATCTCTTCCAGGGGATTGCGATCGATATTTAAGGGAATTTGGGATGTCACACGCGCAGGTAAGACCTCCTGATGTTCCTTCTGCAGGAATTCTTCAACGCGAAGCGCATCGTTCACACCAGGGAATAGATTCTCATATTTGCTGGGGTCGGCTAGGGATTGTCCAGCTTTTTCGTTGAATTTGGCAAGTTCCTCACGCCATAGTTCCACGACTTGGGGCATTTTACTTGGAATGTAGGTTCGAGCGAAGAACGCAGCTTCTGGCAGGCGATTAGTATCAATGAGGATATTAAGGCAACCAGTAACATCGCCGCGCAAGAATCTCGAAAGGAATGCAATGTTATGTTTGCCCTGGGATGAGCCGACCTCTCCCAAATCCTTAAGCATTTGAGCGTCACCGGAACTGGTGGCAAGCAACAGAAGGCCACTGAAATCGTTCGCCTTTTGCATGCACTCCTTAACCAGGGCCATGTTGTTCTTGCGAGAAGCGACATCGGCCAGCGAAGACCACTTCTGGGGGTTGTCTGACTCACGAGCTAGTTTTAATGCAACCTCGAGCTCACCGATTTGCAGTGCCAAGTCGAACCTGTGATCGGGATCGGTGGACACTTGAAGTGCCTGAGATTTAAATCCCTGCTTTTCGAGGAAGTGCGACACCCTAGTGCGGTGTTCCTTGGGTATTGTAGGCAAAACCAGGTCTGCGCGCTCGAAGTCTCGTCGCATCACGGCTGTCTGGTACTCCAGCACACTCAGCTGTAGTGAGAAACTAATGACGTTCAGCTCCTTGTCGCCCAAGTAGAGTCTGTTGTCCTTGGGAACATATCCAAGGAGATACATTGTGCGATCCAAATGGGAAATGGTCACAATCTCTCCTCCGACATAGTAGTTGATGCGGTTCACTGAATTAGTGTAGATAAAGCAGTCTCCCACCCACAAGCCGGTCCTCACCTGTTCGTTTACTTCACCCAGGACATCAAATGCAGTCTCAATTCCGTCGTCCTCAAATCCCTGCTTGGTTTCGATCGCAGTAGCAATAGCTCCTGTGTCAACGCTTAGTATGAAATACGACTCATCTGTGGCCAGGCAGACCAAAGTGCCAGCCTCGTTCCAAAACACATTTCTCGGCTGAACCTCAATGCGTCGGACCAGCTGCAACGTTTCCCAATCGTAGAATGCTAAGCCGGAGGATGTCTTCACTCCAAACAGGTAGCCGGCATAAATGTTTTCGGCACCGTATTCTGGTGTGAAGCTTTTGCGTTCTTTAAAGTTTCTAAACAGGCGAACTGTTCCATTGTTCTCTCGAATCGCGTACTCGTTGCTTTCAATTGCCCAAACAAATTCTTGCGCTGAACCGAAAGCCTTATTTCGCAGTGCCATGGAGGTGTAAATGATGTACTCGCCGTCTCCACAGACGACAACGAATCGGCCATTTGGGTTGTGGGTGATTGTTTGTGGGTAAATCTCACAAGCGCCCATGTCTTTCACAGCAACAGGCAACCGCTCGCCATCTTTGACTTCTGTCTCGTCCGACAGAGCCTTCAGATTGACTTGTTGCATTTCCGAGTGCTTGGCCCAGATAATCTTGCCTCCGATCACATCCATCGACATGGCTGGTTCCTCGCGGCCAACCTTAATTATAATGGAACCTTCGTCGTAGCCTAAGGCGACGTTGTTTGTTCCCCTCATGCAGGCAATTGTCCAAACTCTCTCGAATCCGTAGTTTAAGCAGGTCTCCAAGCGATATGTTCCCGAATGCCAGATGCGCACGGTTCCATCTTCAGATCCTGTCAGAACTATTGGTAACTCAGGATGAAAGCAAACGGCTGATATGTTCTGCGCGTGTCCCTCCAATGTTTGGACACACGTTTTATTTTGATAGTCCCAGATCTTTACCATGCGGTCGTCTGCACCGGATATCAAGTACGGTTTGTCACCTCCATGGTAGTAGTCGACACAGTTGACACCCTTTTCATGGCCCTCCAATGTGAAATTTGCAAAATTCGATCCCAATTGCCAAACTTTAACCGTGCGATCCAATGATGCCGAGGCAAAGGTGTTGTTGTCCTTTGGATTGAAGACAATTTGCATCACATAGTGCGTATGGCCCTCGAAGACGCGCTGACAAGCCCAGAGTTTCTCCCAATTCCATAACTTTATCAACATGTCATCTACAAAGGATAATACAAATTAATATAACCAACTGTTTAGGTGGTTGCATTCTTCTGCAAACGCCTTCAATCTTACCACTGCTAGTGAGGACAAGTGGCTGAGTGGGATGCACAGCTATACAACGAATGTAATCAGAGTGCGCTTCGAAAGAGTGCACCTTCTCTAGGGTGTTGTAGTTGAATATTCTTATCTGCATATCATCCGATCCTGTGATAAGCCAATTTTTACGAGCTACAAAACGTCCAGAACGCACTGGAACATCACACACCTCGAAATCCTTTACACATTGTTGATTTTCGTAGTTCATGATGTGTACGTGGCCATTGTATAGGGCGCACAACATCCACGGTTCTGCTGGATGTATATCGACACATTTTACACGATCCGAACGCGATGTGAGTCGTCTTTTGATATCTAACTTAAGTGGCATGATGTTCTATTCGTTTTCGCGTTACTTTTCAATTCAATTTCTTGCGAAATAACAATAATTTATATACGATTTCAGCCAATTAATTTAATTGAAAATTCACTTTATCGAATAAGATGTCGGTCTTGTAGGAAACGTCAATGACGAATTTGACAACCAACTTTTGAAAGGTTGGAACTTTTGAGATGTCGCTAAATATAATTGTAGTAGATGTAAGAAGGCTGTATGCAGGGAGTTGTTTAGAAAAATTATTTGGCTGGCATTACAATTGGGAGAAATCTGTTTGAATTAACAACATTATATTATAATAGGCGTGTTTTTTTCAGCTTCGTTCTCAGCAAAGCAAAGTAAATTAAGATTTTCAGCACACTAGAATATTTAGCGTGACTTGTTAACGAGACTTAATTTAAAAAATTTTTTTATTTGACACTTTTTGTTGATTTTTTTCTCTGATTCGCCGATTGGGTAATAATAATTTCAAAGTGATGCAAGATATTAAGGCCATTCTATGTCAGAAATGAATTATGAAGATTTTACGCATCTTTTCAATTTATATAGGTATCTGCTTCATTTGAATTAAACTCAATAAAAATGGTCCATACGTAGCAAAACGTGATTTAAAAAACCATTTAATATAGGTAAATTTTTTTGGAATTTTAACAAACAATTTTAAAGCTTTGCAGAGTGGACATTGTAGAACTTTGTTTTTTTCTATATGCCACTCGGCGGTTTCCAGCAAACTAGCAAATAAATCACAACCAGCGTTGCGTTGAAGATCCGAGAAAATTGCCCCGAAATTCAGAATTGCTCTTTTCAATAATGAAATAATGAATGTTTTTAATATATTTCAATTTTAGTTTACATTTTGCACGCACAATTGTGTATTTTCGAATCACAAGCGAAAAATTGGTTTCTAATAACACAATAAACATTTCAATCTGACATTTTGCTAGTGTGTGTTGGTGAGTTCAGGGCAATTATCTAAAAATACTCCCGTCACTTCTGTTGTGTTAAGAATTGAATAGAATACATCGAAAGAGCACTTCTAGACTTGATTTTTTCATAGAAAGGGCAATTCTTTTCTTCAATCGAAAACGCCAATAGATTTTAGTGAGCTTCTTTGAGACAGCTTCAAATATGACAACATACTTTTAGATGGGTCAGTTTGAGTAATGGGGGAAAATAAAAATAAAAATTGTTCCTTCAAATTACATTTATTTGTATACATTCCTCCACCTACGACTAATTAACAAAAAATAAAATAACAAAAATATAACATTTAAATTGACAAAACCCGGTATGGGTAACACTTTGTTGTAAACTAAATACATTATTAAATGTAAATTCATAGCCATATATCGATGTATTGATTATTTGCATCGATATACACAGAAGGTTTTTTTTTTGTACATAGCTACTAAAATTGTGATGCATATAAAATAGATCGATTAAAATTATATTAACATTTTTACTAAAACTAAGTGTCACAAAAAGTGTGCCGTAAAATGCTCATCATATTGCCTCCTAGACTTAAAATAACAGCCACATTCATTGCACAAGATATCGACATAATCGTGTTTTTCAAACAGGTGCTCATAGTAGGAATTGGCATCGGGAGAAGATAGTTTGCATATATCGCAGTAGTTAAGGTCACTGATCACAGGTAATTTGTGCTTCTCATTGAGGTGCAATTTTAATTGTCTAGCATCCGAAAACGAGATGTGACACTGAGGACATGAGTAAATCTGCATTTCGCGATCCACATAGCACCGTATGTGTTCCAAAAATGTTTCCCTGTGAAATGTATAAGGTAAGGTTTTTGATTACTTTTTACAAACATCGACAAATGGGTCTCACCTTGAGCCAAATTCCTTCTTGCAGAGGTAACATGAAAAATGGACAGCCCTCTCTGCCTCATGCACCTGCAAGTGATAGAGGAGTTGAAATTTCTTACTAAAAGTCTTTGTACACAGGTCACACTGAAATTTTTGACTAGTTGCGTGGATGTCCTGATGCTTGCTATGTTCCCATTTGCTGGAGAACGACATTTCACAGACGCTGCATGTGATTATCCCGCGTAGGTTGTGCTTCTCAAATACATGCCGCTGTAGTGTATACCGGCAGGTGAATTTCTTTTTACAGATCTTACATTCCACCCCAGATTTAGCGTCGTCATTCTGCCGATGAATGTTCATGTGTGACTGTAGAGAGTACTTAGAACATAGACATTTTCCGCAAACTTCACACTTGTATGATGGTTTTTCTTTCCGAGAATCTGCATCCTTTTCCACTTGATGATCCTTTATCGCGTGACGCTAATAAAAATAAACACACGACTGTTCATAGCAAAGCAATATGAATTATAATGTGCTTCCAACTTACAGCTAGTGCCTCTTTTGTGACAAAACCGCTAGAACACAGTTTACATTTATAAGGCTTCTCTCCGGTGTGCAGGCGACGATGGATCTTCAGAACTGTATTTCTGGCGAAGGTTTTTTCACACAAATCACACTGAAAGGGCCGTTCGCCTGAGTGAATCAGCATATGCGTCTTAAGAGATGCAGTGTTGGTAAATTTCACCGAGCAGATGCTGCACGTCGGCTTAGAGTTTTTGTCAAAATGCGGCTTCCTGCCTCTTTTGGTACCGGCCCCCTGCCCTTCCAAATGTATAAGCATATGTGCCTTAAAAGTGGCCTTGTTTGTGAATTCCAATGTACAAATACTGCACGTCGGTTTCACCAAATTTCGCTTTCTGCTCTTAAGTTGTTTTGAATTTTTTACTTGATTTGGCGTTTTTTTCAGCTTGACAGTTGTTTGTTTTACTCTTTTCGACTTTGGAATACTAAAAGTGTCTTCAGATTGTTGGGACGGGTCTCCTATGATACTGTCGTCTACCAGAGTAACCAAATTTGTGACAGCAGAAACCGATATGATATCGACTGTTTCCTCCATTGAAGGAGCACACATAATAACAAAATCGGGATCATGTGTTGAATCTTGTACGCTATCGGAAATGGAATTGGAAATATTATTTGTACTAACAATTTCGAGTGGAGAAATTTCTGTTTCTATGGTCTCGGAAGCACCTATTAATACATCAGATCCGCATATGTAGGATACGTGATCTACATCCAGATTAGGGTCAAATACGTTTGAATTTTCGGATTGCTCTTCAATGAAACCTCCATTATTAGAGGCAGTTTCATACTGAAACCCAATATTATCTAGATGACAAGCATCATTGAGTTGGTCGTTGTCTGTGATTCGAAAATCACTTTTATTAGGCATTGTGTCCATTGAAAGTGCGATTTGAATGATGGTTTTTTGGCAAGTGCATACATAAAATTTATATATCAATAGGTTTATACCGGGACGGGGTAAAGCAGCAGAATATTTTTTCTAAGACATTGACTTGTCGTAAAGCAGGTGCGATCTGAAACAGAAAATACCATTTTGTAGTTCGAATAAAAATATTTAAATCTTTAGGAAAGCCCTTGTTAACTTTTATAGCTTCTATCCTTGACATGACCTTTATAATTTTACATAGAAATAGGTACTTTTTTTCTGCTGAAAAAAATGTCATGGACTGTGTGGCTGTGACTATTATCTTTCCATTCAACCCATTTATCTGATCAAATAAAAATCTTCCTTCATTCTAAGGAGCAATGGCAACACTTGTAGGCAAAAGTAGTTCTCATCTTTGATATCCTTGCATATTCTAGTACATTGTTCGACAAACGTCATAGGGTGCAACCTTGACACAAAAAATCTTTTTTCATTTAAGTGGATCGATTCAAAATCACAATTCTTACTTGTCACCAAATATAGAGACAAATTTGATTTGCATAATTACTATGGAATAAGCAAACCGAAATCGAATTGGGACTTACCTCGTGTTGTAAAGTTTAGAATCATTATCTACGTTACATATCATTGGATGTATGCTGCCACATGCTTTCAGACCAAACGAACATGTTTGGAATTGACCAAGATCTTAGCAACAAGCAATGCGACATTACACAACACTGAGAATATATTGAAAACAATAAAAACAAAGCAAAAATGTTAATAAAGGGAGGAAAATTGCACTGATCGAGGAAGCTTAGAACTAAAAAGTAAATAAAACGATAAGATGATAACAAAGTGTCAAAATATATCGTAATTAACGATGACATTTGACATTTACATCTGTGGTGTGGAAAACTGGAAAGTGCCCTCAAAGATTTAGGGTGGAAACAAAGTAATGGCGCTCTTGAATTTTAGCAGAACCCAATTAATGTGGTTTTCGACTGGGCTTCTTCAGATTTGCTCTCAGATTTCAAATTTGGTGTGTCTAATCGAACATAAAATCGCCACTTGCTCTGTTTTGTGTTTAGTGCAGATCGAATATGTGTAGCCTTCGACACTTTTCTAAGCATTTTGCATTCACTGGTTAAATTTTATATTAAAACATTCGAAGTTTGCGCCCAAATTTATGTCTAAACATTTGTACATAAATAATTAAAAAGAAATAGATCCTCCCGATGCCTGGCATTTCTTTGCAGTTAAAAACTTTCACGAAAATGTAAACAAACTCCACTAGTTGTCAAACTCAAACGTACTTGTATTGGTAAATCTGAGAAATAATCCAGATTCGCAAAAGTGCTCTGAAATCTGAAAAAGATTGCTTTTTTTGTACCAAACGAACATAAAAATTTCTATGAGAGCACAAAAAAGTTCTCTGAGGGCGCTTTTATTAACTTGTTTCTTATAAAAATTAGTTTGACTTGATTTTTCTTGTTTCTTGCACTAGATTTTGATTTTGCGTGTGTATGTACTAGGTTCAGGCTTAGCCCGACGTGATATATATTTTTTTTTTCTTAAATAATAAACTCTATATACAAGACAATGCGCTGGCAACGCTGAACAAATGCTGCTGATATCGAGCGGTTACATGTAGTGCGCCAGTATGTGCTTATCGAAGGCTTTCCTCGAATCAAAGTACTTGTCACATTCGTTGCATGTTTTGCTGATTGTGTCATGTTTGTCGTGCATGTGTTTATAATATTGGGCTGCAGTGGAATAGCTCTCCCCGCACAGATCGCAGGCGTTTAGGGGGCCCATACTCACGTCGTGTGCATTCAACATGTGCAGTTTTAGATCACGGGTGTCGTACTGCCCGATATTGCACTGCGGACACTGAAAGTCCATATTTCGAGGGCCCATATGCTGCAACTTTATGTGCTGGATAAGGTTCTCTCTAGAAATACCAAAATTAAGTGGGAAGTTCCTATTCTTACTGTTCACTATAAATCATGAATGCACTTACCTTATTGTAAATGTTTCTTTGCACTTTTTGCAGGGCAGGTCCTCGATCTTGTGCGTCTGCAAATGGAAGAGCAGCTTGAATTTCTTCTCGAATGTGACCTGGCAGATGTCACATTGGAAATTGCGGTTTGAGTCATGCACTTCCATGTGTTTTGTGTAGTCGGACTTGCTGTCGAAGGATTCAGTGCATGTATTACACGAGAATTTAACTTCTGTCTCCGCCGTTGAGTTCTGCTCGTGCAGTTTCATATGGGCTTGCAGGGAGTACTTGGTGCCCATCGCCTTATGGCAGATACCACAGGTGAACTTAATTCGATCGGCTTCCCTGTCATCGTCGTGGTCCTTCGACATGTGGCGCTATAAAGAGTTTGTATTGGTTACTGTGTATAAGTTGAGAGCCTCCTTTTACTCACCATCAGAGCATCCTTTGTGACGTAGGCACTATCACAGAGGGGACACTTGTAGGGCTTCTCTCCAGTGTGCAGCCTTCGGTGAATATTGAGAACAGTTTTCCTTGCAAATGCTTTATCGCAATGGTCGCACTTGAACGGGCGCTCACCTGAATGCACCAACATGTGCGTTTTAAGCGATGTGGGATGCGTAAATACAGCCTCGCAAATGTGACATTCAATTTTACTACCCGCTCGTAGTGCTTTGAGGTTCTCGCGCTGTGCTCGGTTTGTCCTCTTCTTTGTGTCCTTGTCTGCTTTCACAAGTTCAAAATCCTTGTCATCTTCGTCGTCATTTTCTTCCTGCTCTAGTGGCTCCTCGGCTTCATCGCTGGCAGTATTTGTATTTTTCGCTTTCCTTTTATGTCGCTTCCTCGCCGAGAGTTTTCTTTTCGGTTTTTTTCCAGTAGGCAGTTGCTTTTGTACCGACTTCTCCGTTACTATATCAGCACTTTCTCGCTTTTCAATCGCTGGTTGCACCTTCGCTTTTACAAGTTCATCGCCACCATCGTGCGTCTGCAGATGGTACAGCAACTGAAACTTCTTTTCGAATGTTCGCTGACAGACGTCGCACTCGAACGTCTTGTGCATGTCGTGAGACTCGGCGTGAGTACTAAGTTCCCATTTGTTGGGGAAACCTTTTTGGCAGATCTTGCACGAGTACTTGTGCGGAGCGCTGGTAGCTGCGCTGCCATTGTTGCCGTCGGATTTTTCCTTTTTCCGTCGAACCATCTTGCGTCTGGCCTTTGCATCGCTCGAGTGTGTCTTCATGTGCGATGCTAGAGAGTATTTGGAGCAACGCGACTTGTTGCATATTGAGCAGATGTAGGAGACCTTGTCTTTGCGGAAATTGGCACCCACTTCCTGTTCGTGATCTTTTTGAAGATGGCGCTGCAATAAAAAATTTAAAAGTCAGACTGAATAAAATAGAGAAATGATAAACTTGCAGTTAAGGCTTCCTTAGTCACAAAGGCGCTAGAGCAAAGCGGACATTGATAGGGTTTCTCTCCAGTGTGAAGACGTCGGTGGATATTGAGGACAGTCTTTCTTGCAAAAGCCTTATCGCAAAACTCACAGCGGAAGGGCTTTTCACCAGAGTGCTTAAGGAGATGCGTCTTCAGCGAGTTCAAATGCGTGAAGATGCTTCCACAGATGTTGCACTCGATCTTGTCCCTGCGACTGGCACCTTCACGTTTAGCCTTTTTAGGTTTGGGATTCAGATTTTCAGTCTTTGTGGTGGTTTCGGGTTGAGTTTCAGTTCTTACAATTGCAACAATCTGATTTGGTTGCTCCTGTTGAGCTGGAGAAATTGCCTGATTCGCGGGTCTAATTTCGATTGTTTGGGCAGTGTATGTAGAGAACTGTGGCTGGTATGGGAACTCATAGTTGTCTACAACGGACACAGATTCCTGCAATGGCAATGTCACGCTAGCCTGCTCGTATTGCAGGTGCATGGACATAGGCTGTTGGTACTGAATGTGCGCCGGAGCATTATATGCATCATAGGCGTCGGTAACTGTAGCAGTAGTGCTAAAGTCGTACGTGGATGGATCATTTTTCATGATTGGGATAATCTCTAATTGAAGGGATGTTTCGTTTCCATGATCGATCTGCACATCTTGCACTGATTGTGTGGAAAAAGGACTTGAAGTTGTATACTGTTGTACGGCATTTATGTCTACATTAGGCATCGTATTGTTGCTTGTTGTTGCAGGTTGTGGTGATTCTGCGGGTATGCCTGTTACAGGTTTTGGCGGCCCATATTCCAGAGTACATACAGTTGATGTCACAAGCGGCGGAGGGACAGCAGCTATTTCAAGTTTTACTTTCTGATCCTTCTGTTCCCGCTGCTCCTTCTCAAATGTATCCATTCCAATGATTTCAACGTGCTTTCCGTTCTCATCGACACTGTCGTCATCATCGTAGAACCCAGAATTATTCATATCGTCATTGTCTTCGTCGCAGTCATCGACGGTTTCAGTGTGTATTGCTAGCAACATATCAATCTCAGCCATATTCTCATCCAATTCATCGGTACAGTTGCGCACATCCGAGATATCTGCAATCCCTTCAGTATCTTCTTTTTTAAAAGAAGGCAAAAATATTGTCTTCCTGAAATATTTCTCGGCATAAATTGCCTGAAATCGAAAATCATAGGCAACCTTTAAATGATCGTTGCACTTCTTGCAGAGTTTGGACGGTAATCCATCGTCCACGTTCGCCTGGGAAAATGTAGTGGGCGTTATTTGCAACAATCCTAGACAATATGTGCTTACCTCCAAAGAAGTGCAGTATCGAAATTGATCATCTTTGCCGCATCCATCGAAAATTGGTATGTTGCCAGAGGAACTTAAACATACGCGGCACACTGTGTCGTCCAACTTGACAGACATCTTTATGCACTACCTCTCACTCGGGTAGGTGGTTTTCTATAATTTTTCAATATGCGGAAAGCGGCATATTATTATTTTGCTGGCAGAGATATTGTGGAATATACAGAGCAAAAATGTAAACAAAATGGCTTCAAAAATAAATTTTAACAAATTTTGCTTGACAGGTTAGTTGACACTTTGACAGATTTTACTGAAATTTTGGGATGTGTAGAAATAATGTGTACTCGCTGGTTTGTTATCGTTAAAAATATTGGACATGTTCAATTGGCAGTGCACAAAAATGTACTAATCGCTAAAGCCCGTATGACACTATATATTTTCCTCATTTGTTTCATGTTGAAAAGTCAGCAGTGTGTAAAATAGACTGAAAATGTATTACGAAAGAGGTAGCAATTGTTTGCAAAGCAACCACAAATTTTCAAACGAATTTATTTTCAAAAAATGTTGAAATGATAAACAAAAAATCTGCCAGAGCAGCTGAAAATGTAATTTGAATACATTTTTAATGCATTTTTCTTACGTTTCTACATTAATAAAGTTCGTGTCAGAGAAGAATGAATAATAGAGATGGATATCTTTCGGGATAGACCCCCCAAAACCCATTTGTTTACATTGGACCTGTTTTTTTGAGCTTCGATCTCAGCAAAGCAAAGTAAAGTAGGATTTTTAGCAAGCAATTACAACAACTACGTTCTACTTGACACTTTGAGAACTCAGAGTAGTTGTTGTGATTGCGTGCTGAGATCGAAGCTCAAAAAAACACGCCTATTGTTGCTTTTGTAATTTCAACCCCCGTTTGTGAATACGTGTGAGCTACAAAAAGCATGTTGCTAATAGCCGGCCAACATTCCTTTTGCTTTTATAGGCATCGCGCTGTTCAATTGTTTTTTGTTTGGTGTTGAACTTTTTTAGATTTTGTTAGGCTTCGATTAAAATAAAAAAAATAGTGAAATACACATTTCGGAATAGCGAATTCTTTCATTAAAGTTCAATTCATGAACTCACATATCCTAGAAAAGAAATGAGCATATGTGCGTAACTTCATGCATTTTTCGGGAAAACAGCTTGTAGGCAGCCGCCTTTCCACTGGAAAGTTATATATATCTGTATTCCATTATCTTTCTATCGGGAATTTTCGTTCTAATTTTTCGTAGTGCTCTAGTTTCAATTTAAAAGCAGAAAAAATGCGAACAAAATGTAGTGTAATACGGGATTTACGTAGTACCTCATTTGTGAAGCTATCGATGACGAAACGATACGATAAATTGATGCCGTTCTTGAGCGGTTTAGATAGAATTTTTAAATCAAATAAATGGTTCATGGCAATTAAAGGTGTGAAACAGTTGATGGCATAGTTTCTACCATAAAGATTTTGTGAGTTGCTTTGCGAATGAATACAAGACTACGTAAACTTCTTAGGGTCTGATTTATGCCGTAAGAATTTCTCTGATCTTTCTGAACCAAGAAGAGAACTCTGCGTTTATCATTTTCGAAGGAAACATATACCTACCTAAAAGACTTTGCGCGCTTGAACTCGAGTAGAATCGAATACGCGTATGGAAATAAAAAATAATTATGAAAGTGCGCTGTTGACTACATCCATTGGCAAGTGAGTCCATTCAGCAATGATGCTGTAGCATCTGGCAACGCGCTTCCTCATTCCCCAACCGCCATTACTCATTTGTTGTACTGCACGCACACACACTACTTTGCAAGCCGTCAAATTCTACATTTTTCATTTTGACTTCGACTTTGACTCAACTTTGGAGCAGAAATCTTTCTGCATCTTTTTCCTCTAGTAAAATTGATTTTCATTGTTTTATTTGCTTAACTTGAACAGTTTATTTATTGTTTTCAATAGTGTAATGTCTGAGGATTTCAAATTGCCACGCCGTTCACGCAAACGGCTACGAGAAGTGAAGAGGAAAGCCCGACCAGGTAAATGCGAACAGTTTTAATTTCATATTTGTACTCGTTAACCTAAAAACATAAAAATTTACAGAATTGGGTGACAAAGAGGCTTGGACCGCCCTACGCTATGTCGATCGTTTCGAACAATTTACACAATTTACCGACAATGTAGATCGCATCAATGGCAAGCACGTTGACTGTCAGATGTTCATCGATAAATTCGAGAAACCGTACCTGCCCGTTGTGATTACGGAACTTCAGGATGGTTGGAAGGCTCAAGAAAAGTGGACCGTGAGCCGACTGGTCAAGAAGTATAGGAATCAAAAGTTCAAGTGCGGCGAAGATAATGAGGGCTACAGTGTCAAGATGAAAATGAAATACTATGTAGAATACATGAAGAGCACTAAGGACGACAGTCCACTTTACATATTTGACAGTAGCTTCGGGGAGGTAGGTTCAAGCACCCATAAACAATGATTTTCTTGGGGCTGAATTTGAGTTATGCTTTTAGCACCATCGTCGAAAAAAACTGCTCGATGACTATGCGATTCCACCATATTTCCAAGACGATCTGTTCAAGTATTCGGGGGAGGAGCGCCGCCCCCCATATCGGTGGTTTGTAATGGGTCCTGCACGTTCGGGGACAGGAATTCATATTGATCCATTAGGCACCAGCGCTTGGAATGCTCTAGTTTTTGGCCACAAGAGATGGTGCCTCTTCCCGACCAATACACCAAAGGAAATGCTAAAAGTTCCCGGCTCTCTTGGCGGGAAGCAGCGCGATGAAGCAATAACCTGGTTCAGTGTAATTTATCCAAAGACAAAGTCAGCCGATTGGCCACTTGATTATGCACCAGTAAGTTAGATGAAGACCTGTACTTGGGTGGCACTTGCGACAATAACATATTCTTTGCAGATAGAGATCCTGCAGGGACCAGGTGAAACTGTATTTGTGCCAGGCGGTTGGTGGCACGTTGTGCTGAACCTTGATGATACGGTGGCTGTAACCCAAAACTTCTGTAGCCGGACCAATTTTCCCATAGTTTGGCATAAAACGGTTCGCGGCCGGCCTAAACTATCTCGCAAGTGGCTTCGTGTACTTCGAGTAAGAGTTTTCTTTATCAACCCCTGCTGTTTCTAAATCTTAACTTACTTTTTAGGAAAAGGAGCCTGAACTCGCTAAAGTTGCCGAAAGTATTAACATAGATCAAAGCACCGGATTCGCGTCAGATAGTTCTAGCAATTCAAGTTCATCGTCCTCGTCTTCGTCCAGCGAAGATGGCAGCGACAGTTGTTCGAACACCGATAGCGGACAGGAGAGTCTCACTGCCAAAAAGAAGAAGAAGAAGCGCCGAATGGGAGGTGGCGGTATGATGTCTTCGCGTTCCTGATCATCAATTTGATGTCAGCGAGCGCTCTTGCGAGCACTGTCCACCATTGTTTTCAAATTCATTTTAAGAAAAACTGTAGACATTTCCTAGTTTTGTTTCCTTTCTTTCCCTTTTCTTTTTCTAACCCTGTGGCGCGTTTTATACATTGTGCACAATACCCTTACACCCAAACTAGAATATTGTTGAACAACTGCAACTGTTTACGAAAGAATAAAATATTTAAAATAAGTCAACTGCCAGTGCTTGTATTGACAGTGCAAATGCATTTATTGTTTCTGGAAATTTTGCGGAAACTAGAAGAGCTTTAAAGATGACTGGGGAACTTGGTAAAAGTTTCAAATGATCATATTTCGAATTTGGGAAAACAACTTTATTAGTACTGGCTAGCAATATAACTGAATTCAGTCTGAGCACCGTTTATAACGAATTGATAACCTTCCTGCTTCGCATCTGTTCCATCCATTTGTTGAATTGATCCTCTGGCGTCAGCGGATACGGCAGGTAGTAATTCTTTGGCGGTTCTCCTTCCTCCAGCCGGACAAAGTAGTGAACATGTTTGTACTCTACCATGCCACTTCTTCCACGTGCATGGCGACGCATTCCCCTAAAATAACGTCCTTTACCCACGAAAGATTCGGCTGGAATATAAATGTAAGGCTTGATCAAATTAAAGTAAAGAATATTAATATGTGGCATAACTCACAAATCCATAAATTGCTCTTGAATTCAACATTGTGCCTTTTAGTTGCCATTTCTTGGGCCTCGAGTATTGTCTGCTTGACATACTTGCCACCCTTCATGAGCACAAAATTTAACTGCCTGACAGCTTCATCCACCGACAGACCTCGAACCAACGAGGCAATGTACCACATCTTGTCGGGACTGTATTTAATGTTCGTCATCATATGACACACATACTAAAGATGGGATATTTATGAAAAAATGTAGTTGCAAGAACTTTATGTAACTACCGCTTTCCGGGGTTCTTCTTCGGGCGCCTGTGGTGGAAAGATGGTCTTGTTATTGAGAAGCCACTTCTGTGGTCCATCATTGTGTTTATTCCATTTTTTGTCCAAACAGTTTGTCGTGTGAAAGGAGCACGCAGGGATAAGTGCTTTTGTTGTATTTATAATTTGCTTATTTACACAGAGAACGGAGAATTGTTTAACTAACGAATTCATTTTTACACTTTTCTACTTTTCATAACCTTTTTGCAAAGAAATCCACGGCAGTTTTGACAGTTGTGTATAGAGTTACCAAAGTTCACTTTTTACTTGGTTGGTTTTGTTGTAAAAATAAATCGAGGCCTTCTCTTCGCAGACATTTCCAATGCGTTCGTAGCGGTGGATATGTTCATAAAATTGAAGTAGGTAAAGCTCAGAATCAGTCAGTGTAATTATCAGGAAAATAAACTAATACAACAAGAGAATTCCAATATCCAATGGAAAACAACATCAATAAAGTGACCATGGTAACTCTTTTCCTTTGCAGTTGTCAGCTGTCTGCTTTACAATTGTCTATACAACTGTACCACGCAGATGTCGCCTAAATCTGTAGTGAGAAAAACTGTCTAAACTCTGACAGGATTCATCACACACAACACAAACATAAAAGAAAAGCAGTCGAATACGGCGGTGGAAAAATCGAATTTTCTTCCTCCTCCACAAAATACAACACAAGAAAAATTACAGCTAAAGAAAATTATAGTATTTCTCCTTTAACGCACAATTCAACTCTAACAAATTTCATATTCATTAACAATTGAGTAACATAGTGCAATCATTCGTTGTATAACACTTTACAAACGGTTTTTCACTGAAATGTATATACATATTCGGAGTAAAATGATTTGATCTTCGATTTCCCAATAAGTTTATAAATAAAGTGATTACCCATTCAATTGCGCAAATATAACAAAGTGATTAACGAGACTCGGCATTTTTAGGACAACATGACGAATGATGAAATTCAAAGTACAAACGCTGAAAATCCCAATAAGAAAGATGCAAACAGGCCAGAAAAGGTACCCGAATGTGATTTTCCGTAGCAATTATTACAGGACCAAAGAGTTTGTAACTTTACATAACACATATGTCTCAACAAAAAAATTGTAATATCACCGCGCTCTTATTGTTATTGATTTTTGTATACAGTTTCTTCTTATTTTTTTGTGTATTCTAAAGATTTTCCATTGGATTGTGTTTACATTTGTGATTTTCGTCTTTTTGTATTTTCATGTATCTACTGTGCCGACGTTGCAGTTTGTTATACATTTCCTAGCCAGCTTCCATGATATCTGTGTTGTAACCGCAATGCTTCCGTTGTTCACATTGTTGTGTTGTTTTGTCTCCGCGTATGTCTTCCAAGCAGATGAGGTCCATGAAACACATTGCCGAGTAAGTAATTTAAGTAATATGCATGTGTGCTGTGACACATATTTATATTACTTATCAGTCATACCTCATACGTAATATGTAATATGGGGTGGGTGTCTAATAAGAATGATAATCGCTCTGGGGGGTTGATTTGTAATGGCATTCCAAACGAAACGACCTGAAACGCATACATAGTTGCAAAATGTAATAGCGCGCGAGCTATGATTAAGTAGTATGTTTGAAAATAATTGCCATCCGTTGAATAGATCCGACTGTCGACGTTGATGATTTGATGTCTCTTGTATAAGAGATGTGTTTTTATACATTTATAGTACAGTTACCTACCTCTTAAGCGTGGGGTTGCTAGATACGTTGCATTGAATCAATTTTAGGATGGCGGCTTTATTGTAGGTATAATTATTTCAATACATATTTGCAAACAAAAATATTGATCTTATACCTTTGAGGTGACGAGCAATGAAATTACTAATTTATCAAGCTTAGGGTCACATAGACAATAGAATAGATACAACTGTTTGTACTCGACAAACAAAACCGATTAAAATTAACGATGGTTAACAAATTTCAAATAGGTACCAAGCGCACTGTAAAGTGCAGTAGTACAATTGTCACAGCTCGCAGGTTTGTTTTTATTTGTTGAAGTAAACAAACCCCAATAATAGGCGTTTTTCTTTTTTAGTTCAGAGCACAACCTGAACTGTTATACAAAAAGTTCGTGTTTCTTTTTTAGCTCAGATACATCAGAGCTCAGATTTGTTTTTCTTTTTTCGATCTGAGCATTATCAGAGCGCGCTCGATGAGCTCAGAATAAATTGACTGAGCATGCTGAGTAAAAAGCTGAATACACACTCCCAGTCACATTTGACAGAAAAAAAAACCAGGAAAACAAAATAAATGAAATGGTGGACGAACTTTGTTGTTCTGGAACTAAAGGATAACCAATTTAATAAATAAAAATTGATAAATATTCAATTTTTTCATACATTTATTAAAAATGTCAGCTACGTGCTCAAGTGTGTTTCATAAATACATCAGAACGATCTGAGCACGCTCGGCTCAGAGCGCGATCATAATGCTCGAGCTCGGTTCAGAGCTCAGCTCTGAACTAAAAAAGAAAAACGCCTAATGACAGCAACTACACCAAAGATAATGGAATACAGAGATATATAACTTTCCAGTGGAAAGGCGGCTGCCTTCAAGCTGTTTTCCCGTAAAATTCATGGAGTCACGCACAATGCTCTAGTATATGTGAGTTCATGAATTGAACTTTAATGCAATAATTCGCTGCTCCGAAATGCGTATTTCATATTTTTTTTTATTTTAATCGAATCCTTATTAAAAACCAAACAAGTTCAATACCAAACACAAAACAATTGAACAGCGCGATGCCCATAAAAGCAAAAGGAATGTTGGCCGGCCATTAGCAACTCGCTTTTTTGTAGCTCACACGTATTCAGACGGGGGTTGAAGTTACAAAAACAATAATGTAAACAAATGGGTTTTGGGGGGATAGACGTACGAAAGATATCCATCTCTTTTATTCATTCATCTCTGAACTACACTAAAACCTAATCAGAGTTGCCAATAGTGTTTACAATCTTGAGTTGTTGCTCCGTTATGTCGTTTTCCATTGAGCAAACAGAAACCTCCTGGAGAGTCCGGATCCGGAATCGAAAAGATCACTTCTGAAAGCGTTCCATTGGCACTCTTCTGGTGGTTCTGAGAAGAGAATTTCGCTTCTCGATTTGAAGTCAGAATCCACTCAAGAAGCACTCACAAGTGTAATTTATGTATTTTATACAAGTCAGCTGAAAGTCATAAACTAATGTCGTTTTTCATTGGGACCACCAAAAATCTTTTTTAAATCTCAGATTTTATGGAACGTGCAATGAAATTGATCTGCATTTGTAAATGGATTAGTGCGTTATTTGACAATAATATCAGCTGTTCAAATTGCATTTGTTTTTGGTGAAATCAACCATGGAAATCGGCTTGAAAAATGCTTCCTCTGTTGTAGATACAATGGAGTAGTTTTGGTGATTCGTAGTTTCCAGATGATTAGTATGACAATGAAGATAATATTTCCTCCAAAACTATGTCCATTGCTGTTTATGAATTTCTTTATTTTGGTTTTCACGAAACATTGCACATTTGTTTTAAAACAAACTTTTTAAAATGACGTAAAACAGCTGTGCTGTATTTGTGGTAGTATGCGTAAATCTGGAAAAATATCGAGATCTGCTAAAAGTGATCCGAATCAAAAAAAAGATTGATTTTTTGACCCAATGGAAAACGACATAAGTTTAAGTATTAATTTTTATTTTATGATTTGAAAAGAACAGGACTGAATTTAGGCATGATTTTTCCATCTCGCGATTGGTAGTTATATTTTAGGAATCATGTTTACACTTCCGTTAAATCGATTTCAGAGTCCTGGCGAAATGTTCAACACAAAATTATCCACTTAAATTTAGCAAAACTTTAAAAATTATTATTGTTAGTCCTTGAATTTTTTAAATGTACCACGTCTCGACTTTCTTATTGCGCAGGTTTATAATATAATTCCATCGATAAGTGCAATTACTGGAGTTAGTCCGCAACGTTACTTTTGGAGAATCAGTATCGCCTTACACATAGGTCCAAGAATTCCTATAGCAGTTGTTTACCGCAACTATTACCGTAGCCTAATTGACAAACTGAACTCGCCGGAATCAATGGAGAAGGCAAAATTCCTGACGAGTCTAGTTTTCTGGTTGAATGCAGTCGAAGTGGCATCACTTGGTGGAGTAACGTATATTTCAAATCGAGAAAACTACCGTGAGTTTATCTATTTCGCTGTATTACAACCTTAACGAATTCTTTATATTGTTGCAGCCCTTCACGAGAAGATATTCATTACCTTTATGACATGTTCGTTGTGTCACATGTTGGCCACAATTAAACTGTATCGCATACTGCATGACGACGCAAGTATTACAGAACGACAAAAGGACTCCCTTAAGTGGAAGAAGATTCTCTTTGTGATTTCAATTCTGAGTACGATTGGTCTGTTGGTGTTCTTTGCAAAACATCGATTTTACTGTCACGACTTAGGTGGGTCAAATTGGCGTGCAATTGATTGCCATCTAATTAAACTTTGTTTATATAGCTTTCAGTTGGTTTGCGTTGTTCGAGTATATCATTGCTATGGCCAATATGTTTTTCCATTTTACAATCATTTGGGATTTTCCATCCCAGTATATGTTTATTGCACAAGGACCGCTGAAAATGATCGAGCATCACTTGAGCAACCCGTCATCGTCAATTGAATCGAAAAAGAGTGATTAAGCTATATATGTAGCGAGATGTGTGCGCGCGCTTTCTTTTAATTTATTTTCAAAAACATTTTTACAAACGCTGAAATCAGATTTAAAGTCTATTTGGACTGAAGTTGCGGTTCTCAGGTTACAGTTTTCCAACTCTGCTATCGAATTGTGGCGCAACTTCTTAGAAGCCGAATTGAGCTTCAAATTGCGGATCATCGCGCGCAAAATCGAGGGAACAACACTCAAGACACGATAAAATGGTGCCTCAACAGAAATTTGAATACAATACAAAAGAGATTCTCTTTTGTTTTTCTCTCTCCTAGAACTAGTAACCATCAAACCAAGCCAATACTGGAAATGTCGAACAACGACCCGGTACGTATGTAGATTTAAATAATTTTTCCATTTCCTAAACAATTGAGCAACTGTAACGTATATTTTGAGTGTGCATTAGCTTAGATATTCAATAGTTTTCCAACAATTCATTGTGCTATATAGGAAGTTATTTATTTAGTTTTTTAAGAGAAATGCAAACATGTAGTCTATATTTTGTCACTCTGGCTATGACCAGTGTTTCTCTTTGAAGTTAGTTTTATGTGTAAATTGTAAGCTTATATTGCAGCTATTTTTCTGCAAGTTTTCAATGATTTTCTAAAAGTTTGCAATTACTACTTCAGAAAGTGTATAAAAACGAACCATACTGCCGCATTACTACGGCTGCTTTCCACCTAAACTCTGCTGATTGCTTTCAGCCAATCAATTTTCTGAACATTATGCCTTATATTATATAGAAGTAAATAGGTTTTGTGAGAGACTTTCGCATTACATTGGCCTTGCGAGTTATAATCTGCTAGTCTTCAGTGCAATAAGCTCTATCTTTTGTCCTGGCTCATCGCTCATCCACTAAAACGAGTGGATTTGCTTTGAGTGAATGTACAGCTATTTTTAATCGTCGGGAAATAGGCATATCCATCACGCCTTAGATAGGATCCTTTTTTGCAATCCTTTAAGTCGAGCTGTATATCTTTCTAGTTTTTTCTTTTTAGCCCAAAGAAGCATCGATTGCAAATGGCTATGGTTTTTTTGCACAATTTAAGCCATTTCTTCGGTGTTAAGTGTGGTTTCTTGTTGACGCCATAAACATGGTTTCCCTCGTTCACCTCTACGCACTTTTTAGCGACAGTGTGACAACCTGCTGAGTTATATTAATTGCGCCGATCTATTCGGTATGTGCGACTTAACTTCTGCAAATAAATAAATGTACTTATTGGATCTCCTTCCCATCCCGTTCAAGTGAAGCTCACGAAGTAACCTGCCAAGGCCATTGTATTCAGCGAAATACTATTTGTATCTTCATTTTTTTCTCTACTTGCGAAAAAACAAAACACCACTACTTCCAAACTTTAACATCTATGGAAAACAAATATTGAGAAAAAAAGAACAAATTCGAGTGAATCTATTTCTTTATCATGTACCTTATATACAAAAACAAAACAAAAATTTGTATAAATTGTTATTTAATAATAATACACAATATTTTTTCTACATTTTCTACACTTGATTTTATAATTTCTGGACTTTTAATAATGCTTACACGAACAAATATTTCTAAACCGAATTGTAAATTAGAGTTTAGAAATAAAAAATCAAAAACTATACAACATATACGAACAAGCAATAATCAGAGGTTAAAAGTTATATAGAAACGTTATAATGCGACACACGTATGTTTCTTAGCTCTTGTAACAAAATAATTAGTCTAGTCAATCGTAACTATGTTCAGTATTTGATTTATAACATTTATTTTATGTATTCTATTTATTTTGCTTTTAACTAGTCATTTAGTATACCAATGCGGCCCTGTTCTGTATCATCTCGAGTTGTAACTTTTTGTTTCTCGTACCTCAATGTGGATGTTTTCTGGAATTTATAGAACACTGTCTCTGGTTACAGTTTAAATATTTGTAGCTATGTATAAATGATTGACTTGGTATTAATGCCTTCAACTAACAAAAAAAAAAACTGTTTGCGTAACAGTTTCATAAGGACTCGGGGCCCATATCCCCACAACCATTCGTTTAATTTTTATAATATGTTTTCAGACGTTCCCTATAAAAAACCATTCGTTTCATTTTTATAATATGTTTTCAGACGTTCCCTATAAAAAAAAATTTTCAAGTATTTTACACGGGTTTGTGGGTGTTAGACCTGGTAGCCCTTGCTGAGTATACAAACCACTGCCCACTTCAGCTATCTATTTATATATATTATTTTCAGATAAATCGTTTTTAGCAAAGGGCAAATGTCCCTCTTTTGAGAAATCACTTTTTTTTATGACCATCAATTAGCTAGATTACAGTTTTTTTTATTTTACATTTTGTGCTATTTATGTAAAAGAGTTTTTTTGATGCAACGCTTATTTATTAGGTTTTAAATGAACGAACAGTATTAGAGTGTAGAATTTATAATAAAACTAATTTGTGTGCCCACGTCCTTGAAAGGTGCAAAGAATAGTGTGTGCACACTAGACCCTACTTCTTAACTCTATGTAATTAGAAAAACAGCTTCGAACGATCACATCACTAACATTTAATCATTGGCCGCATTCAAGAATCTAGTCATCTTAACTCGACTAGATTGGTCTGGATGAGATGTAACCTGAACGCAAAAACTAGATTGGTCGGGAACGTCACTTTTCCCACGTCATCCACATACACGAACTGTCAACTTAGTACACGGTCACGAATTCCTTGACTAGATTCGTCGGCTACCTCTCCATAAACGTCAACTGAAACAGCTGCTCACATGACCGATTTCGACCAAGCAAAACCGAGATTCACTTATGTCGTTTCCATTGGGACCACCAAAAATCTTTTTCAGATCTCAGATTTTATGCGCTTCATGGAACATGCAACGAAATTGATCTGCTTTTGTGAATGGATTAGTGCGTTATTTGACAGCTGTTCAAATTGCATTTGTTTTTGGTAAAATCAACCATGGAAATCGGCTTGAAAAATGTTTCCTCTGTTGTAGATATAAATGGAGTAGTTTCGGTGATTCTTAGTTTCCAGATGATGAGGAAGACAATGAAGATAATAATTCCTCCAAAACTATGTCCATTGCTGTTTATGAATTTCTTTATTTTGGTTTTCACGAAACTTTGCACATTTGTTTTAAAACAAACTTCTTTAAATGACGTAAAATAACTGTGCTGTATTTGTGGTAGTATGTGTAAATCCAAATCAAAAAAAAAATTGATTTTTTGAGAGAGCTGTCAGACTTACTAAACTAGATACTTGAACGTCCCCATTAACTGAGTATTAAATAGGCTGTCACCTCCTCAAATTTCGAAAATAAAATTCTCTTATGTCGTTTTCCATTGGGCAAAATGCAAAAAGAAGAGTCCGGATCCGGATTTCTGAAACCATCAATTGCCACACTCTCTTCTGGTGGTTCTTAGAAGAGAATTTGACTTATCGATTTGAAGTTAAAATCCACTCAAGAAGCACTAACACAAATGTAATTTATGTATTTTATACAAGTCAGCTGACAGTAGCCGTAGATTATTTTTTGGCATTTCACTAATACTTTTGTGGATTTATTCAGAATCAGTTTTCTTGTTCCATTGGATTACAGAATGAGTGGATCCCCGAGTGAAAGCAATGGAAAACGACATTAATTTTCCTGTAGTAAATACGTGTGAAGCAGCAAAAAAATATATATAAATGGCGTTAGTATAATAAAAAAAAAAAAAAACAAATTGAACTGTCAGGTTACTATGTGCAGGTGGTATTCGATTGGGCTTCTTCAGGAAAATTAATTTCCCCGATGAAATACAGTTGAAAAATTTCACGAAAACATAAACAAACTCCCCTAGATGTTAAACACAAACGCACTTGTATTGGTAAATCTTAAGCAACTCTGATGTGGTATTCGATTGGGCGCTCTCAGAGCACTTTTTATGTTCTTTTGGTACTGAAAAAATCGGGTGGCTCTATTTTTGTTAATTATTTATGTACAATTGTTAAGAAATCAATCGGGGCGCAAATTAAGAATGTTTTAATACAAAATTTAAGCAGTGAATGCAAAATGCTTAGAAAAGTGTCAAAGGCTATACATATTCGAACCGCACTGATATCAACACAAAACAGAGCAAGTGACGTTTTTATGTTCGAAAAGACACACGAAATCTGCGATTTAAGAGCGAATCTGAAGAAGCAAAATCGAAAACCACATAAGTAGGTACTCAGTCACGAATTTGTTGATTAGATTCGACTACCCCTCCATAAACGTCAAGTGAAAGAGCTGCTTATATGACCGAGTTCCCCCAATTAAAACCGAGATAGATCTATTCAGAGAGCTGTCAGACTTACTAAACTAGATAATTGAACGTCCCCATTGTTAAAAAAAAAATCTAAGGTAGAATTGTGACACTAGCATTCGGTTCGAAGTGTCTAAGCTCAGCTTAAATCTGTATTTGGTCAGGACAAGAGTTCAGTACGTGAATTTGTTTGTCAATTTTAGTGATCGTTTGCATTACCTTTAAGACCTATTTCTTTGACCATCTTGAGAATTGTGACTAATACATATTAGAAATCGCTCGTATCCAATAGAAGTAGAGGTACAGTCTTTCGATTTGCTTTTAATAACATATCTTCGAATTTATTCTTACCACAGTTCCTTGCATCTTTTGAGTTCCATTTATGGTGATTTAAATTATGTTGATATTATATTTATTAATTTATTTGTCTATTTATACATATTTATTTAAATGTCTAAGCCACCAAAGAATAAAACAAAACTACAATTTTAAGCAGTTAGGATTACATATCTCAACAAAAATAGTTCTTACAAATTTAACAACTAAAAATGGATACTAACTTGATTATTTATTGTTTTGTTGTATAAAAGATAATTAAATAAAATTAAAGTTGTATTTACGCTTAGAATTTCAATATTTAATGCATTTTTTAGAAACCAAAAAATAATAAAAACCAAACATTTGTAACACATCAGTGAACTTTCTCAGATTAGAAATAGAAATACAAAATACTATTGCAATAGAGTGATATATAAAAGTAATAGTAAGTTTAATATTAAACAAGAAGTAGAACATAGTTTTGTTGAATCGAAGTTGTACGAATATGTAATCTCGACATGTATTTTAAGAAAATGGAGAAACAAACGGAACTATATATAACTTCTCGAAAAAAAAACAATTTCCAAAACTGTATAAAGGAAAATTATTTAAATTAATTTGTTTGTTCATTTTGGTCAATCATTCGAAATTATTAATAAAAAAAACAATCAATTATAATAGAAATATTGGTTTTTATTGCGGAAGGAATACTAATATAGTTGTTATAAACGAACCTACACTATTCTTTTATCCAAACAAGGATGGTGTGGAGGTAAGTATTGACTTTTGCATGTTTTACTTTTCTGGTCGTATATTATTAACGTGCCTGGCAGAAAGTAATGGCGAACGAGATGTGACAGCATTTTTGTTTAAGGCGTAAGATCGTGTGATTTTGTGAGCGATTAGGTCGCTCACGATTGCCGCGAATCATCCCTGATTGCGTATGGAAATTCAGAACTTTAGCATTTAACCAAAAACTTTGCATTTCTATGTTTCAGTTGGTAGCTTAATGGTTGAAGGTAGAATCTGGAAAGTTCATACCTCTCATTGACAGCCTGCTGGCTTGTGTATAATGTCGTTTTCCATTGGGCTAAAAGAAGCGTCCGGGAGAGTCCGGAATCGAAAAAATCGCGTCTGAAACCGTTCCATTGGCACAAAAAATGATTCTGAGAAGAAAAATTCGCTTCTCGATTTGAAGTCAGAATCCACTCAAGAAGCACTCACACAAGTGTAATTTATGTATTTTATACAAGGCAGGTGACAGCCGCCGTAGATTATTTTTTGGCATTTCACCAATCAGAAGCAGTTTTGTTGTTCCATTGGATCGCAGAATGAGTGGATCCCCGAGTGAAACCAATGGAAAACGACATAAGTAAGTGCTTCTTGAGTGAATTACGCTACTGAGTTCAAATCGAGAAGTGGAACTCGACTCAGAATCACACAGACTTTTCCGGATGCTTCTTTAGTCCAATAGAAAGCGACATTAAGACAGACAGCGCGATGACTAGTATATTTAGGCCGGTTTTATTCACGCGAAGTTGAACACAACTTGGGAATTTTTATTTTCAACTTGCGAATTTGCTTTTATTCACTCAAAGTTGACTCGCTCAACTTTGAATATCCCGGAGTTGAGAAAACCGAAAGTTTGTCAACTTTGGGTTCTCTCAACTCCCCGAAATAGAAGAAGTTAGGAGAGCAAACTTGGGATTTTATGTATCAATTGATTTTTTTTGGGGTTTTGACTGTTAGCTCTTGAAATCGAGTGACGAAAGTAATTATTATTAATTAAAATTTGAAATAATATCTCGTTTAAATTATGGAGAGGATAAGACTTTGGTCGGTGAGAGATGGCAATTCAAGATAATACGCCCTTGAGAAATGGGACGACCATGACTTTATCTGTCATTTTCGTCTACTTTATTACAAACGACAGCAATGTGCTCAAGTGTGTTTCACAATTACATCAGAACGATCTGAGTGCGCTCGGTTCAGAGCTAAAAAAGAAAAACGCCTATTATTGATTTTGGCAATCGCCGGCTTTGAAATGCAACGAACGTTTCCACATTCTACACACGTAGGTAAGATGCAAAATTTACAATCCGAAATCAAGTTGGACTGGTTTGTTAGATGAATCACAGTTCATTGATAGATCATTCAGAACCGATGTACTACCGAGTCTTTAGTCTTGCTCCTGCGTTCGGTCCTAGCCTGGTTAAGATGCCAACATCTTGCGAAAACCGCCCGACATTCGGTTGCCTTCGCGATTGCACCCACTGTCAACAGCCCCTGCTACCACTTAAAAAACTCATTCCAAAAACACACAATACACGAACATATCGCATCACATGAAACTGCACAGTTTTACAACCGCCACGACTCAATCGTGTAATGGCAAACGCAACCAATCAGCTTGGCCAAACGAACTAGCCAAGCAACTTGATGTAAAAAGCTCTACCATACCGCAGCCAGCGAGCAACAACCGGACCAGCAACACACACAAAGAGTCAAAGAATCAACTTTGGTTTCGGTTTTTCGTTTTCCCTCTAATCCACCAGCAGGCAGCCGGCTCTTGGTCTTTCTTGGATTCGCGTTCGCGTTGTCTGGATTCCTTGTGCCATTCCGCGCATTCCGTAAACGTAGTTGTCGTTGTTTTGTTGCCCCTTTTTCCATCTGACTGCGTTAAGATACCTACCTAACTTGACTTGGTATCCGCAGCAGAACCTACTTAGTTCGTAACTGAACATAAAAACAAAAGGCAACAAAGATATTTTTCACAATAAAATCAAATTAAAAAATACTATTCCCGCAAAACCGTAATTGCCAATAAATTGTTTCGTCGTCGTACACGTAGAGTCGTTCGGTCGCGTTGCGTGCATTTGTGTTTGTGCGGCAGCTTGTTTTGTAAGCTTCGCGTTCACTTCTCTGTTTTCTTGTGTTTTTCGGGGTAAAAAATTCCCCAAGAGAATTCCGCGCGGTGCATTGTGGTATTTGACTCATTTTTTGCTTGTGCGTGTGTATTGTGTTTATTTTTAATTTATTTATGAAGTGAAGTCGAAGCGAAAAAAAAACCTCATAAACTCACCGATTTAATCTGGACGATTTGATTGCAGGTAAGTCTTTGTTTTTGTTGACGGGTGTTCACAAACCAGGCTGCAATAATGCAATGTAACTACATTTACAATATCTGTATCAGGTATTACTACCCATGAACCAGAGACAATAAGTATGATTTGTCTATGCCATGAACTACACATGCATACCATCGACCATCGGCATCCACATCCAACATTGGTAAATAAAATAAATACGGAGTTGGGACGAGTTAGGTAAAGTCAACTGAGGGGAAATAGAAGGAAATAGAGAGAAAGATGAATTCGCCTCATGATTAACTTCAAGCTAAAACTTAACCACGACATGTGTGAAGCCAAACGCAACATATTCATGCCATCCCTGTCTCACTCCTTTTCCTTTCATTTCCATGCCATCCGCTGAACTGAGCGAAGTACTCGTGCTCTTGGGCTTGGTTATTTTGGTTTGAAATGTTCTCTGGTGCTTTCGCCGCAGATTTTCCGGAAGTTTTTGGAATAATTGCGTACATAGCATAAATATTTCCGTTAGTCGGAATATTCTAAGACAGATGGCGTCGTTGCTTGAGCATTTTACAAAAGTTAGAGTAAGATGCAGATGGCCATTGTCAGGGTGGGTCAGAGTGAAAGAGGTGCAAAATTACGTGAATTGCCTCAACAAAAATTTTATTCAATGAAATTCCACTGTATCTGGGTTGTCGTTGTGTTTACTTTCCGCTAGTCGTTTACTATATTCTCCGCAATGTCTCATTCAACCCAAAATATGATGATGACGATGACTACTCTTTGATTTGTTTGTTACTTTATTTATGTGTTTTGTTGTGGATACATAATATGGTTGCCGGTTATCGATGGGTAAACTAAACATGTAGGTATGTTCAATTGTACATACATATACCAATGCCAAGCAGCTTAATTTAACAGAATCCCTTTGGTTTATGGAATGGTATAAAGAGTGGGTAGGTAGGCAATGGCAAACTGAAGTTCGTTATTCTGGACGGTGGTAGGTAACTCTTTTTGACTTGATTGGTTTTTATTTTTCGCGGTTTAATCGGGGTAACCTACCTACCTATACCCATAGGCACTAGGGGTGGTTTTGGTTCAAACGAATGTTTTGCTTCATGTGACTTGGAAAACGTAAGGAAATTTTATTTGCGCGAAAGCAAAAATGCGAAAGCTATTTCATCGACGTTTTCGTTTTCTTTACTTCATGTAACTCCAAAAACGAAAGACATTTTCGTTTCATACGAAAGCAATACAGCGAATGCTATTTGTTTGACGTTTCTTATTATTTTTGGTTGTTTGCTTTTTTAATTAGTGGTTGTGACTAATATTTATTTCACAAAAAATATGCTGGCCAATTATTTATTAATATAGCAACCGACAGTGGCAGCCCTGTAAAAAATTCTGTAAATTTAAGAACAATCCGAAAAAATCCTCGAAATTGTACGGATGCTACGACCAAAATATCAACAAACGAAATGTTTATGTTGAAAGCGGTCAGCTGTTCGGCGTCAAAACAATATATATTTCATATATACAGCTTTTGAAACTTTAACTTTTTAGTCACGCCGTTGCATAAACCCTTGCGAACGAGTTTCGCTCCCATACAAAGTTCTCTCCAAAAATGTTAAGCGAACCCATTTAGCTGAGTGATAGGTACGCATCTCGAGCTAAATAATCAAACTTTTGTTTCAGAATGTACGTTCATGTGTCTGTCAAAATTTAGCGCGCCCATTTAATGGGTCGGCACATTTTCTCAAGCTAAATTGTGACAGATCGTTGTGTATTTGTTGTTCTGTTGGGGAAAAGTATGCAAGGATGAGCTTTTTTAATTATTACATGGACGAGAAGTACCTAGAAAAGAAATAGTTGAATTAAGAGAGAATTACATTTTTGAAGGCAGATTTTTTCAAAGAACATCTGTTTTCTGTGACACTTATTCATGGCGTACTCTCTGTCAAAATTTAGCTAGGACCTTAGCTGATGTTTGTAGAGAAAAGTTGGAGACCAGATAGAAATTAGTTTGGCTCGAGCTCAAGCAGCGTACTACGCTATCAGGTACAACCCTAGCTAAATTTGGCTTAGAATGCGCTGTGAATAAGTGTCACAGAAAACAGCTGTTGTTTGACAACCACTTCTTTGCTTACTTTATACTTTTCCGCAACACAAAAGCATAACAGAACACAAGAATTTGTGAAAGCTTTAGAAAATATGCCTAGGTACCTATACCATTAAATGGCGAAAACTACAGACGCAATAACAGCAATGCTCAACAGGAAAACAGCAAACAAAATAAAAATTGGTGGACAGGTAGGTATATTGTATAAATATAAGTTCTTAATTCAAATACTTAATAAGGAACAGAAGTATTTAAAGATAGTGTCTACCTATAGCTTCATGATTTTGACATTTGTCTTGATGTCGAGAATGGTGACACAAAAGTAACATTGCTTTTCCCGAACTGGTAACAACGCCAAAGATTATGTTTACTAAATATATGCACTAGGTACCTGTATCTGCTTCCCCTTTGGCTTCACAATCGTGCCATGTATATATACCGATATCAACATTCGTCAATGTGTTATGCAAAATAATTCTCTCCGCACCCATTCAATTTATATTCGTATTCGTCGTTTTGTGTGTTTATTCCGCCCCCGGTCCTCCTTGTCCGAAGTGCCAACGCTGTAAATGGTATATCCATCCCATTTCCATGTGAACCCAACCATGCCAAAGTCACTCATCTCATGCTGCGACGACAATAAGTGGATTCACTGATCCTTATTGTTCTCGCTCTCGCCAAGCTCCAAGTTTATGGCTTGTTTGCTTTTTCTGAGCATGTCCGACACCCATTACACAGTCGGTGGCGGTGTAAATGGTGTAACACACCTGTAGATGCTCTGATGATGGCGCGTTCGATAATACTAAAACCTTTTCGGCGCGCAAGAAGACCATTACGATAATGATTTGAGCTTGGCAACCCGTGTCAATACACACACACACACAGACAGAATGTTCGATTTGACCTATTCGATAAAAGAGCGGAGCATTTGCGCCCTGGCCAACTATCACTGAACATGAACATGAACTGAACCGGAACATTATAGAGTGAGGAAAACTGTTGCATCAAATGAGAAACAAATTTTCCAATCCATTTCGCCCCGAGAAACAAAAACAACAATCGGAAAGAAAACACAGCGCAGGTACTTAACTTGGTTAAGTTCACCACTCAACGGGTGCTCGGGCTCGCTCCTTCTCGCATGCTTTCGAAAGAGCCAAATTTAGTTGCTCAAATTGGCGGGAGCTCCAAAAATGATTGAGAAACGAAAATCTCAGCATGCGTACGACGGTGTACACAAGTCAAACTTCAACGCCGCGCGTTGGGTAGGTACGGCAGGTGGCAGGTATAAGTTCATGTTCAACTCTTCTTCATCGATGATGATGAACTTAATCGCCCGATGGGTAATCGAGGTATTAATGGTTATCTGTGAAATGTAGCCATGTTATTAGCGAAATAGATAATTGATGGATTGTGGACTTGTATAGGTATATGGCCAGAAGTATGCGGGAACACACCAACCTTTTGACATTAAATTAATGACATGGTTTGATGGCAGGAAGATTGATGACCAAGAACTTTATTTTTTTCCGAAATCAATTTTCCTTTTTCGCGAGGTAACATTTATAAATCCTGTCGTTTTTATTGAAAACTAATGAGTTTGCAATGTGGAACATTTATCCACCTTTACAAAGTTGTTGGCCTGTGGAGCTGCCAGGCTCGCAATTTTATTTGTCATCACAGGCTAAAGAGCGAACAACGTGTTTTAAAATATGTGTTCTGTGTAATTATTATTGTAAAGAGTGTTAAATATATTCTTAAAGTTGGGTATAAAAAACAATCCTTGTAGCGCCGGCGACGCTAGAAATACTGAAGAATCTATACTAAGCCTTTTGTTACTATAATTTCTACCTCTGGGCGAACTCTAGTAAAGGAAATAAGTTCGACTGAAAGTGGACCTTCTGCAAAACGTGATGTGGCCTACCTACTAACAACGAATTTTACTCCTTACTTAAGGTTCGGTGTTGACCTGGGGCTCAACCAACAAGCGTCTTCAGCCAGCACGGTCTTTTGCCAGCTGTCTCCAGATTCGCACGCTAAGTTGCTTAAGGTCCCCTTCCACCTGCTTCACGGTCTTGCCCTACTGCGCTGTCCCTCGGCGGGAACCTAGGTGTCCATTTGCTCTACATATGACCCAGCCACCTCAGTCGTTGGACCTTCCCTCTTCTGGCTATAGGTCGATGTCGCTCTACAGCCCGTACAGATCCACAGACGGTACCAAAAATTACTCAAAGAATTTTCCTCTCGAAACAACCAAGAGTAACCTCATCCGATTTTGATAGAGTGCAAGCCTCTGAGCAATAGAGCAGTAATGGGATGATTAAGGTTTTATAAAGGCTGTCATTGCGCTGTATACTAATACATAATAAAATTAGGTCTAGAACTGTTCGTCGGTAAGGTCCATTGTCTGAGTTAAAGGCGGAGCTAAGTTAGACATTAATAATCATATTAAGTGTCCAGGTCCAGGCTAGATTTTACAAACTTTCCATATAAAATTACACATTATGTCCTACAAAATATTTAGTGTGTAGGTTAATAATGATTTTTAGTAAGACCCAATGTCCCTAATCACCTCAAAGTTATATCTGTCTATGGTGATCTTCTGTCCAAGACGTCGGTGTTGCCTTTCTTCAGGACAACAAAATAGGTACCTACAAACTTTGTCTCACCCTCATTGACCGCAAAACCCATCTTCGCGAATTATAGCCCAGACTTTAAAACTACGGAAGCTCACAATTGTGTGGAAGTATGTACAGAAAATATAGATTGTAAACTCCTTAAATTTCGATTCGAATCTAACAACGTTTATTTACATGGCTACAGATTTAAAATAAAATAGGCACTTGTACTCGTATCTACACATTTTAAGGCATCGGTTATATTGATGAATCTGGCAACTCTACAAATGTTCTCTGTCCTACACCTGCATTCGCTTAGCATTTACCTAATTCTCTCTCAAAATATTCTGCTGCATTTGCTTTTCATCAATTTCTTCTTTTCTTGTTTTGGCACCAAGTTTATTTTATGAGTTCATAACTGCCGTTTTTTGCCGCGTTTTTGCTGCTAGCCCGCCTCTTGTTTCATGTCCGTAATTGTTGTTGCTATTGTACCTAGAAAGTAATGTACAAAAGATATTTTTATCTATTGCGAAATTGATTTCCATTGCGCATGCTACATAATTCGTTTCACTCATCACTCATCGGTCATCACATCATCATCACATCATCTCGCTTCTCGCCCCAAAATGAGAGTGCAAAACAAACTATAAAGAGAGGGAGAGCCAAATGGCGGAGAAAATAAATACGCACAATAAGAACTAAGAAAGACAACAAAAGTAAAACATTTAGCTGGCTATTCTTTACAATTTGTGCATGCTTCAACCCAAATCTCAAAAGCATTGTCGGGAATCGGCAATCCCAATTCCCAATTTCCAACTATTTTCGACTCCTTATTTTGTCGCCTGCAAATGAATTAAAAAAGAAGTGGCATACATGACTCAAGGCTGCACGGATTTAGTTGGGTAAGGGCTACGGAGGGGTTTGTGGTTTGCACAAAATCGACTCAATTTCCCCATGCGCTCATTCAGTCTCAAAAAATTCCCCACTTGGGTTTTGGAGTTGGAGCGCACCCTCTTTTTCTCTTTGATGGGCAAGGGAATGGGATGCGGCGTTGTAAATTCAGCGTGGGGATGGCGGAGTCGAATTAAATTGAAATTTCGGTTGATTTCGTTGTAAAGGTCATGTCATGATTTCATCGAAATCGCTTCTTTGGGTGTGTAGTTGTTGATGTTCATTTCATCCCCCTTGATTTGAACGGCAGTTTATCTCGCATGTCCACATGAAGATACTTGATACTGTTGCTTTGCTCATGCAATCGTCCCCCAAAGCTGCCTTTTCTCGTTGACTGAAACGAAATGAATCCTTTTATTGGTTAACGTCCATGTTAACGTTTAGAACGATAAGAGGGTTATAAAGGGACCTTACAAGTTACAACGACTGGATGAGAGATGGGAGGGTGCTTGGGTGTTTGGGTGTTAGCAACATCAAGTCGAAAGATGAGCTTACAAATTATTATTGTCTCAGTGATTAAGATAATGTTCCGAAAGGGTGTTTATTGTTTATTGACACAGGCTGGTGGCGGGGTGTTGCTGGTAGCAGCACCCGTCATGAGGGTGATTTTGTGTCCCTAAGATGTTTTTATTGTTTTTTTTTTTATTGTTGTTGGGCACGTCTTCTTGACTGCTGTAGAGAGTATAGAGCAAAACGAAGGCGATTGTGTGTAAATTAAAAGAGAAATTGGTATACATAGGGAGTTCCGGAAAAAGGGGGTTAAGTTTAGAAGCACGTAGGTAGCCATGACAGCGAATTCAATGTCAAGCGTTCTTTGGGGAGTTGTCAATTGATTCGCTTGAAGTTGTTTTTTTTTTCTTCTGGAACTGGAAATTGATTGTGTGATTTTAATATGTTTGCTAGAGTTGTTGAATGTTTATACGAGTTAAAGGGGGATTGCTGGCAACTGAAAGGATATTTATTGTTTTAATTTTAAAAATTGATTAGGGGTGTTACAAAGTATTTATGGGATTTTACCAAGGGAGTCTCTGAGGACTCAAATAGATATACATAACTATGTATCTGTAAATATAAGTGTTTTACATACATACAAAGAGCATAATCCTGGAGGTTAAATCTGTCTTTATAGTGCAAACTCCTTTAAATTTATATGAATCGACAGACATGTCTCTAATCGATCAAAATGGGCTACAAAACGCTACGGTGTTTTTTTTTCAGTAAAGTAAAAGCGGGATACCTAGATATCATATGTAGGTTAGGTATAGAAACGAGAGACTTTGAGGTCAGTAACTGACTAAGTGGGGCTAGTAAATTTACCGCACAATAAATAAATACTTATACCTACCTACTCTTTCTTAAAAGCAACTCTGCAACTAAAATTGTTCAAACGTTTTGATAAGTATGATAGGTAGAACCTTCCTTTATGGATGAGTTAAATGCTCTGGATTTTGTTGGCGAATTCTGATCGCTTTGAAACCCCGCATTGGCGTAAACATACCTCCCTAAAGCTTTGATAGTTTTGGAGTACCTACGTATTCATACGGTTCTAAATATTGGGATGAATCTCAACTAAAAAGCCTGTCTATAGAGTAAGCCTTTTCCTTAGCTTGTAACGAACTCCAGTTGCGCAATCCAACTCGGCTGAGGTTGGCTTCAATACTTCTGCTGTCAACTTGGGTAGGACGAGCGAACGCAACCCTTCAACTGCGCCCCGAGATGCTTGCAGATTGGTATCACTTACGCACTTCAGTTGTTGCCAGGAGAAGTCCTCCGCAAATATGTGCGTGCATTTGAGTAAGCGAACTCAAAAGTTCACTCTGTCTTTAATACGATTTACACAAATCGATAAGCCATCACCGAAGGCGCAACTATCGGTACACAAGTACCACTCACACTCAAACAAGCTGCTCACGAAATCATTCTCGCATCTACAGTGCATTAAACAAATTGAAAACCTATATTCAACGCATAATGCAGCGAAAGTGGAACTATCATCGGTCAGTCAAAGCCCATTCAACAATATTCAAATCGGAATCCGAAAGTGACCTATATATTTGAATGCGGTACCACTGCCTGACCATCAGAATCTTTCTTGTTAACATTTCATCTCTCTTCTCCATCTCGGTCAGGAATATATTCATATATGTCTATACCTAACCCACTCCCGGTCATCACATCGATTTCCAGTGAATGAAAGCGACGCATTGTTTCCCACCAAATGAACACAAAGCTGTTGTTTGTCGAGGAGCAAGGAGGAAGCAAATGCTGCTCGTCGTAGTATAGGATAGGCTAGGCTGTCATTATTACGAAATTACTGATAATCGATCTCAGCCCAGCCCCCCCCCCTCTATAGATCCATCTTATGGCAGGGAGGAATAAAAGACTAATATAAAGAAAAGAACACGAGGAAAAAAAAGAGCAGAAGGAAAACAAAAAATTCAAATGTCTCCTCTCTCATGAATAATTCACCAATTTGTTTTTTTTTTTTTTTACCATGAGTACAAAAACAAAAAAAAATAATAATAATGAACTCACAATTCAGACCCACGTATACGACAGACGAGACGACAAAATGAACGAACTACGATACACCGAAGTCATTCGCCACAAGATGGAGCAGCAGTACATACTATATATGTGCTCAGGAAGAAGGGTGCGGGCTTCCAAGGGGCAGGCCACAACCCACAACCGCACTTCCATACGATCAAGAACCGGCCGGGTTAAATAAGAATTTTCTTTTCTTTTGTCATTAAATATTAATTCTGCTCTTTGGCTCACTATTGTTTGTTCCATCATCCTTGTCTCGTCTGGTGTTCAGACTTCAGACTTGTGTGTGCACTGCAAATGGACACAAAGGGGTAAGTTGAGAAAATCAGTGTTAATAAAGGGTGATTTTTTAGCTGGTTTGGTTTTGGCAACACCGGTTTTGACAGCTGACGTGTGTTTAGTACCTTGTGTCACTGTCAAACAGCTTCAGTTTGGTTTGCAATTTAACCATGGATCGTCTTACAAATGAACAACGCTTGCAAATTATTGAATTTTACTATCAAAATTCGTGCTCGGTTCGAAATGTTCATCGCGCGCTGCTTCCATTTTATGATCGGCATTCTCGACCTTCTGAGCAGTCTATTCGGAAGATTGTGACCAAATTTCGTACCAAATTTACTTTGTTGGACATTAAACCACCAACACGTTTACGTACTGTGCGTAGTGAAGAAAATATTGCGGCCGTATCAGCTAGTGTGACAGAAGACCGCGAAATGTCGATTCGGCGCCGTTCCCAGCAGTTAGGCTTTTGTTACAGCACTACGTGGAAAATTTTGCGGAAGGATTTGGGCGTAAAGCCTTTTAAGATACAGTTGGTGCAAGAACTAAAGCCAGCCGACCGAAACAATGGCGCAATTGCGAGACGAGTTTGGTGAACAGTTAATTTCACGTTTCGGGCCGGTCAATTGGCCGCCTAGATCGTGCGATTTGACACCATTAGATTATTTTTTGTGGGGGTATGCCAAGGCTAATGTGTATAGGGACAAGCCCGCTTCGATTGACGCACTGGAAGCCAACATCCATGCATTCATTCGTGAGATACCGGCCGATATGTGTGAAAGAGTATGCCAAAATTGGACTCAGCGGATGGGCTACCTGAGACGCAGCCGCGGTCAACATTTGCATAAAATTATCTTTAAACATTAAATTGCAAGGTTCAAACTATCGATTCAAATAAATATTTCATTCATTTTTTCGAATTTTTTGTGTTTTTTTTTTAAAAAAAGTTCTAAACCTCTTAAAAAATCACCCTTTACATATCCAGACAATTATGAAGGGGAAAAAACGATTAAAGAAGTTATTCATTCTATAGAGTGTGCTGAGCTGAGTAGATTTTGCATTCGCTAGGTACTACGGTATTACCAGATATAAATTTTAGTCATTTGGAATGTAACCCTTGACTGTTGGACAGGACCCAAGAAGACAGCCTAAAATTGACAACAATATTTTTTTGTTGGGAAGCTTTTTCGGAGAAAAGTGATAGGTGAACGTCAAATTTGGGGAGGGTTAATTCTGATACCGAATTGAGATCCGTCGGGCTCCAAAATATTACTCAAATAAAGTACCTACCAAATGGCACAAAATTCATCACCCTATCGCAATATGCTATTAATTTTGCAAATGTCAATAACAGTACTGCTTTGGCAATTGTACTAGTCGACAGGAAATGAATCGCTACTCCTAAATTTACCTATACAAACCAGACGCCGCGAAGCGCCATTTTGCACCAGTTGGCGGTCTTTACAGAGAATTTTGGTGACAGACTTTCAGGTGTTCCTTTACAAAGGGACTGGAGAACGGCGCATGCCGAAATTTTGAGGAATGCATTTCCGATTCGGCTTATCTCTCATTTTTGCGATTTGCACTGGCCGATCTTAGCGGCCTGATAAATCGTTCCAGACTTCTTTTGTGTTTTTTTTTTTAGACTTTTGAAGCACTGAAAGAGAATATCTGTCTGGATGCGAGGACCTATCGCCGGAAGTTCTGGCAAGAGTGATGGAAAATGTCATAAATCGGGTCAGAATGGTCATCAATTCTGGCGGTGGCCCCTAAGCCGATCACTTTCTTTCTTTCTCTACTTAAAGGAACAAGATTTAAGAAATCAAATAAAAATAAGCCGGTTGACAAATGTATCATGTATAATGGACTACAATTCCATAGATAATTGAAAGATATTGAAATTACCATGGGTTTCTCAAAGATATGACACTTCCCATCTGGCAACGACAATCTCGTTTTGTCACTTCACCGTAAACGTAAGCCAACATACATAAATTAAACATAATTTAGATAAAAGATGAATGTCCAAAGCTATATGGATAGATATCCTACCTAAGCCAATGAGTCCAACCAAAAGAGAAAGAACAGCAAAATAAAATCCCGAACACAAAATCATGTGCTGTGCGAGTGCACGTAGAGCATGGATCATAGGGAACTTTTTGTTTTCACTCAAAACATTTTCCTTTTATAAACCTATTCATGCCTTTCGAGTGATGTATCTACCCGCAGAAACGCAAGCAAATACGCATATTCATATCCATTCCATGGACGACGAGTGGAGAACTTTCACTCAAATGTATGTACCAGTTCATCGTGAGTGAGAGAAACAAAGTGGGGGGCCGTTCTCTCTTTCTCTCTCTATCGGTCTTTTCTAACGCAATTATCTATACTATGTGTCTCTCGCTCTGGGTATCTCGCGTTTTGTGGAAAAACTCCAATTGTGCAGAGCACACAGTCTGACTGAAAACTGAACGCCCGCCCGCCGCCTGCCATCGTGCCAGCCAGCCCAGTCAGCCAGTAGTTTTGTTTATGCTGCCGTCGTCGCGTCCATGAGAATTCACCGTTGCTTATACACAATTGCATCGTTGCCGCCGTCGCCGTCGTCGTCGAAGAAAAGTGGAAAACTCTTGAAAATCGTTCTATCTTTGTTGTCACTTTTCCAACGAGGGTTGAACTTTTCCGCTATTTTTTCGCGCTTTTTCAACCTGTCCACACTACAACACTCGTTTGTTTGGAAGGGTGGATGATTCGCTCTGATGCGATGATGTGACAAAGTGACAAAAACCAATTTGTACATACACAGTGTCAGTGTCAGTGTCATCTGTCAATTTCGTAAACGATGAATGTGGATAATTTGCAGGTGCGCGCCCCCTTTAAATAAAAAAAAAAAGTTACAATGTATCTACAAGTGGATATTTGATAATCTTTAACAAATAAAAGTATATGTGCGGTGTCGAATGTATCTTCAACTGTCAACTAAATTGACAGATAAATGCAAGGGAATTGCCAATAATAATAGTAAGGAAACAGAAGCAAAATCAATGCCAACGTTCCCTGTTGACGATGATGGCCCGCCAGTCGTTCACTGATAATCTAATTAAATTGATAGACAAGTGACCAACCCGTCGTCGCTGTCGTTGTTGTTGTTGTCGTCGTGGTCGTCTGTGTGTCTTTGCGCGGATTTCTCACAACAATCAGTCGCATTTTGTGCAACAAATAAAATAAAAATTAATTAAAATAAAATATTTATTTATTTAATCAATTGATTGCCTTGTCGTTGTTGGTGTATCAAGTGTCTCTTCTTAGAGTGGTGTTCCTTATATATTCAAACCGCCAATAATTGCTATTGTTTTTATCAGTGCGCCGGTTGAGTTTTAATTTTGTTTTTTTTTTAATTCTTTGTTGATTTTCTGCTTTTATTTACATATATCTATCATAACTTACTGTGCCACGACAATTTATAGAAATATTTTTCTAAAACAAACAAACAACCATCAAACTGTCAGCATAATCGTTATCCAGAACATCATTTGCAACAGTAGCAGCTAACAATGGATTGTGATTACTCGAAATTTCTCTACAAACGTGAGTACCTCTACCCTACCTATCCGTCTCGTTTGAAACTGACACACTGTACAGTGGGTACATATATAATTGCAGAATAGTTTGTTAGGTGCCTCCAAACACGTTAAAATGAGTTTACACATTACAAAGCTAGAGACAGCAGACGAAACATGCGGCTAATTGCGGCGAATTAATGTTTTCGTTACGCACTCTGTTTTATTTATTTTTTTTTGTTTATGAATAGGTGATTTGGTGGTTTCTCTTTCTGTTTTTCAGGTATTGCGTCATCATTTGTCCTTCCCTAAATAGGAGTGTGTAAGTACTGACATCGGTTTGAGGCGCGCGGTGTGATTTATTGACCCTAGCTGAGTTTTTTTTCGTAAATACCTATCCAAAAATAGGTACTATTTCGAAAATAGAACATTAAAACTACCTATGCATAGTTTCATTCCAATCGCAGTTTGTCTAATTCGGAAAATTAGGAATGTAAATTCTCTCAAGTAGATCCCGTCGGCAAAACGAAAACTTGTCTGAGTTTGACTTGGCAACACTTCACATATCAGTAAATAGCTCTCTAAAGAACGAAAATGTCAGACTCATTACAAGAGTAGCCCAAGTAGATTTATACTAGATCTTTATCTTCCGACACCAACTCTAATTAAATAAAAGCAATCCCCATGAGTGTAGAAGAGAGCTATTGGACTTGATACAAGCCCCCTTTTTCTTGGACTTCCCGGAGGACTGCCGCCCAATGGTAACAATTTGAAGGCCGATATGGATACGTTTCTAAGGGTTATTCTGTCGGTCTATAATGATGTCAGTTTTCGCCCGCATTTGCACAAAAACTTGTAAATCTTATGTACGTGTGATACAAAGTTATAACTACAGGTCGAGGACTGACAACCTTATCACAATTTTAACAATGCTTGTTTGTCTGAAAGGTCCATTTGTTTTGCTTCTCATATACTCATTCATAAAAAAACCTATTGAATTTAAGCTAATCCTTTGAATAAACTTAAAATAATCCAACAGAAACTATTAAAGGTCCTTTTAAACAATCAGGAATATTAAGTCTTTTAATTTCAGACCACTCTATAGAATATAAGAAGATACCTCTATGACATATAAAAAATCGCAAATCCACTTTTCTGAACGCACTCAAAGAGAGTGTCGCCTCAAGTCTATACTTAAATATTTTTTTTCTGAAATGAACAAGATAGATTACACGTTGTAGGGATTTTTGACGAGTACAGATCAGACGTTTTTCAATGTCATGCAAGTCAATATTTTACAAATAATATAGACTTGAATAATTTTCTGAAAGGAAGAAGTTGAAAGTTGTAAGGATGTGGACTGACATCACTGCCACTTTATATGTCTTATTCTGATATTTTACAGTGACAAGACACAAAGTTGTCAAAAAGATGCAACGTGCTTATGACAATATATAGTCAGAACTGTCATAGAACTAATTATGCATTCTCAAGTTATGACAATTTTGACATAAGAACTGCTGCTATTCTATTTAAAAAGTTACTACCTTTAACATAATTTTTTTTCAAATGATCTCAAAACAGAAAGTGAAAGCGTGTTGAACAACGCCAACAGAAAACGTTATTCTTTGCCGAATGGTTTTCTTTTTACCCAACTGGTTTAGACGATTCAAATGAAATCAACTCAATCAAACAATTTTAAAGTTGCATTTTACCAACCTAAGTTGAGTAATCCCTTTTGCAAGCAGCTACAAAAAGCAAAAGGGATGCTTTGCCACAAACAAAAACTTTGTATATATGTATATATTCCTTAGAGTTGCACATTTATAGTATTTCGTTGAAAAAATATACAAAAAAATTAATTGACATCTTCGGCATCCGCACAACACAATTTTAGCACGAAATCACTTTTGCCGTCGCTATTACAAAATTAATCTACATAACTATTATCGATTTGAAAAACTTTGGCAACTTGTTTCTTTAGCAAGTTCTACCAATCGCCAGCCTCATTTGTTTGAAATGTCTTCTCAGACATGCTGGCTTAATCAAATTAGGGTTTCATGAAATCTGCGACAGGGTAGATGTACTCCTTTACGACTTTTCGCTGGAACTTTCAGTTATCGTTGTTTCACAATATAAATTGCTAGCTATAAAACATTATCAATGACATGTCATCTAAATTAATAAATTAACACTGATTGTATCATTTGCTAAATTGATCGGTCAGCTCCGCAATGCGATCTCAAAGAAGTACAGATGATACGCTGACTAACGTTTCTAGCTTGAATTGGGAAAAGCCACAGTTCTAATGTCAAAAAATCCATCCTTGATAATTTTTGCTGAAAATTGTCGTTGAAACAAAAACTGTAATTTTTTTAAAAGCCAATTGCCGGTTTCTCAAAATGTAATATTATTTTCCAAATTCGAAGTGTCAATTGATTTGAGACTATAAAATTGGAAAGTTGTTAACCATTTTGATCGACCGATTCAATTTTTGATTAGCTGCCACAGGTTGCAGATTGAGATAACCATGCTCCATTCCATAATGGTAAACCAAACATTGAAACAAGACTCGAACTTTCAAGACCGCAATACAATGGATTGAAGGAAAAGCCTCGAAATGGTTTTAGTAAAAGTAGAGCTTTTCTAAAACAATTTCTTTTCTTTTTTTTTTGTATCTAGAGATATTTTGTGATGTCAAATTTCAAACTTACATTCTTTACAGTTACAAGCACGTAGACAGCATTTCTCAATGATTTAGGGTATAACTTGTAGACATTTCTGTCGGGAGCGTTATTTGCTCTACATGTTAAACGACTTCTTTGTTTATTTCTGGTCTGATCGATGTATGTACCAGTACAGCACGTAGAGTTAGCTTTAACATCTTTTTTTCGAAAAACTTGTGTGCAGGCGCAGGGTTAGATCATAAGCTATGAAGCCATTGCACAGGTAGTGTTCTTCTTTGAATTTACCAGCGGCCACTCGCTGTTTAGCTATTTTGATCTTTATTCTAACTTTAAGCAAACTTAAGCTTTCATAAATTTGGGCCGTCTTTGCGTTAAATAATTTAATATTTTTTTGAGGATTTAACTTGAAAAAAAATGGCACCACATGGGTTGTAATCTTTTATCAATGTCTAATGAACCGACAAGATGGCCATCTGGTAGCTGTTTAGACCATATTTACGGACGTTTTTCCAATATTTCACTTGACGCATGTGAAAAATGTGTCTTGCATTTTGCAATTACTGATTATTCAATGACAGGTTTATTAGTTAATACGAACAATAATACATAAAACCATAATCCAAGCGCAATTAATAAGGTCACTAAAATTGATTTTTCAAAATTAAAGTCTGTTCTTAGCTTTGAGTCACGGCAATATGTTCTTTCAGAGCCTGATGCAACAAAATCGAATGAATTGAAGTTACCGATATATTAAATAATTATTTTGCCAACATTATCCAAACAAGTTCAAGCACATCTTTTTGTTCCATTTTTGTTTATGTACTCCTTACGAAACTGCTCAGATCTCTAAATTTTTTTTCGAGCCTATTACAGGCTTTGAGTTATTGAAAACTATAGGTTCTTTAAAAAAACTCGAGTTCCTGTGGCAGAGATGGCATTTCCAATCGTTTGCCAAAGAACATTGCATGTTTTGTTGTAAACGTCTTAGCGTATATTTTTAATAAAAGCTCTTAAATCCGCGGATGTTTTTCCACTTTTCAAAAAACGGTGCTACAAACGACATAAGCAACTGTGGACCAATTTCACTTCTTCCTTCAGTTAGCAAAGTTTTTTGGAAAAGGTGTGGAAAATAGGATTGTTACCTTTCTTAGTAAAAGGCGCTTTTTCAGTATACATTTCAATATGGATTTCATTCAGGTAAAAGTACGGAAGATGCGCTGTTAAATTCCTGTTTTTAGATTTTCTTTAGCTTGGATAATAAAAAGTGTACAAAAGGTCTATTCGTTGATATTATCAAAGCATTTGATTTGATTAACCATAACATTCTGTTGCGGAAGACACAAAATGCTGGTTTTCGAGGTTTTATGCTCGAGTGGTTCAAATCTTATCTTAACAATAGATCGCAAAGAGTAAAGATTGATACGATTAGGAGTGAAATTAAGTTCATAAACCTAGGGGTACCTCAAAGCGCTGTATTGGGCCATTTCTATTCCTGATGCTTTACAACTTATTATTTGAGCTAAATTTCAAAGGTCTTGTCACTGCTTTTGCAGATGACGTAGTTTAACCTTTGGTTCCAATAACACTTAAAATTTAATCGCTGATATAAATATGGATTTGGATTTGCTTTGAAAATGGTTTGCAGTGCATAGACTTATGATCAGCTCCAAAACAAAATTAATGTTTTTCAGTCTGGCAGCGCAACACTCTTTTGACGCTGAAGTTTTTTTTCATATACACCTGAGTGCCAAAGGTTTGAAGTTGTGAGCTGCTTCTGTAGCACCAGCCTACCCTGCAACATAAAAGCAATTTTACCAACTGTGATACACGAAAGATGTTGAAAACAGACCAACTATAAACCATAAGTCCCTCGCGGAAGGCCAATTCCACAAATAAAACAATGTCTATCCTTTCTAGTCTCATTATTTGTTTGTCTTGTGGCAACGGTAGATGAGTCCATATGCGTTTCAAATAATAACGTCAAAACCAATAATAATTGTTTGCGTCGCCAGCTATAACTAGAAATAAACCAACTGTGGCACATGGCACACAAAAGACTTTGAAATAAGAAAGACGTCTAATGGCGATAAAAGACCCATTAAAAGTGTGATAACATTTCCGGACAAAAATAAAAAACACACACAAAGTGCTGCTTTTTTTCGTTAGCAATATTTTTTTTTTGCTTTTCGCTGGTGGAGCAACTTTTTGCCGGTAAACCAAAGTAAATGAATCACGATATTACCAGTTCAGCGTGCTATCGTACGTAGTTGTAGTCGGCTCGACGTGAGTTTGTATATTGACTTAAATAAGTTAAATGTACCTTCGACAGAAGTATAAAATTAAAACAGCAGCATGTGTTTATCAAGTAGCTTTTTGCTTTTGTATTTATTTATCTTTGGTTGCTATATAGGTGCTCGAAAAATGATAGTAATTCTTCGTTCAATATGAATGTTGTATACTTTGTTGTTTTTAATTGCAAATGCACTTAAGTGTCCACAGATACTTGTCGATTAAACACGATTGTAGTTTGGGTCCTTGGTTGTAGTTTTTAATAACTATGCACTCGAATTGGTAGATGTTGGCTTGATTTTTATCTTGTCTTTCAATAAATGGATACAACCTTCTGTGTGTAAATAAAGAAGGCAAAAGGCTATCCATCAGCACAACTTTTCATTTTTGAAACTACCAAAATTATTGGAAAAGATTATTTTGCATTGTAATACACTTTTATAGATATTGCCCTTGTCGAATTATAATTTGTTTTGAGTGGACATTTTTGGGGTACGAAGTCCAGTCCATTGTGTGATATATACTCAGTGACTTAGTTACTGACTCTTACTTACACACGACAGTGCTCCTTATCAATTCTAAATGCACAGGCAACTTGTTTCAAACGTCCATTCACAATTCTTTTGCATTTTTTTTTTGTTATAGTAGCAGCTCATTTGTGCACTTAAATATAGACTCTAATCTGGAATGAAACAGACCTCATCCCTTAATTGAGGGCTATACCCGTAGTGGTTAATATTGAAAGAGAAGCTTTGATGTGTCATGCCTTGGAAAACAATTGGAACGCAACTTGATCTTTCAATTCTGCTGATAATATATCTTCTTCGGTTACACTTTTGTAGAAATATTTTGTTTCAACTCATTGTGGTTCCTGCGGAAGTTACATTTTTTATTTTGAATGGAATACGATTTATGTAGAACGACATTTTGTAGCCAGTTCCCCACTTGACAGTCGGCATGAAATCGCAAACTTTTGTTACATTTCTTTCCTCCACACTTTATACCCTCCACAGGAAGGTATATTCACTTTGTCATTACATTTGAATCAACCTAGGCCAATGAAATTTGGTGAATTCTGAATCGATTTAGCCATGTCCGTCTGTCTGTCCGTCTGTCCGCCTGTCTGTTCAAAGCCTGATAGCGCTCAAAGGAATTGAAATAGGCGAATAAAATTTGGTGAAAGGAATTGTTTTATGGTCGTTAGGTTGGTATTAAAAATGGGCTATGTCGGTCAAGTAGTTCGGGTACCTCCCATACAAAATAAATATTAGACCTACGTGTCTCTCTTTTGGACACAATAGCGTCCAAAAAAATCCACGTGGGCAATTGAAATTTTGTGAGAGGACTTATTTTTATTGTCGTCAGGTTGATATTAAATTTGGGCTATGCCGGTCAAGTAGTTCTGGTACCTTCCATACAAAACCAGTTTTACATGACTTGTATGCAGTGGAGGGTATCAAAGCATCGGCCAGGCAGATGATAACACTTTTACTTGTTTTTTTTTTTTCAGTTATACCTATAAAAATAAAAGAAATAACTCAAATTTCATTTTATATTTGTTGCGCATCATCGTTTAAATGACAAAAAAGCAGTAAACTCACGCGTGGCGTTTTTTCATACTAAAAAGAGCGTCACATGAACTTTTGCTTTACGGTTGTTCTGCGTTGTTATTTGAACTTAGTCCCAAACACAAAATTCACACAAACGAATTATTGTCAAAAGAAGCTATGGCTCTACTGCGACATAAATTTAGTTGACAACGACAACCAGAGTTGTCAAAAAAAAGCTTTCTTTTTCCAAAATTCCCTTACTAGTTCAAACTCAATGCAGAGGTACTTGCTTCATTCATTTTCATGGAAGTGATCAAAAAACTACACAATTTAAATTAAAGTTTACAAATTTACATATTGCCCTTAATTCCGTTCGGTGAGGTTTTAAAAAGCATTTCTAACTTCAGTTATGAAAACACAACCGGATCGGATTTGATGAATTTTCCGAATGACGGAAAACATATGACACATCGGATTCAAAACAAAAATGCCGTCGGTATGGTGTACCTACCTTTTGCTGTTTACACACAATCGCCTCGTTCTCGTAGAAGTGATGCCAAGCACTTTAAATTCAATGGCCAACATTTTTTTTTAAAAGTCGAAAAAAATGCTGTGACAAAAAGATGGTTCTAGTTAGCCGATATGTCAGACACTCGTATCTGTAAACAAAAAACATATGTACCGGTCCCCGTCGCGCGTGACAATTTGAAATAATTTTTTCTTTTTCCTATAATTAGCCCATTAAAATTAATTTCGTCTTGTTTAATAAAGGGGTCGGACAAACTGGCATCGCCGAGGCAATAACAGAGGAATATTTTTTTTTTTAACATGTTTGGGACTAGGTTGATACATTGTTTGCAATAACAAAATTGAGTTTATAAATAGACTTACTTTATCTGGAGACATGTTGCTTTTTATTTAATGCTAGAGTTGGAAGGAAAAATAAAAAAGTATTGCAGATTTGACATGAAATATGAGGCCAAATGGTCACATTATGCGTTGCGATTATGTACAAGGTGCTGCAAAAGTTGTCACCCGATTTTCTTTGGGTGGATTTTTTTTTCGTGAATGAAAGAGTTTGGTTCTGGGTTTGGTTTATGTTTATTTAATGCCTTAAATTGTTTGACGGCTAAGTGGCCGCCTATATTGACGACCGTTCGTTCCCGATTTATGGCATTTGCTATCACTCGAGCCAGGACTTCCGGCGATAAGTCCAGAATATTCTTTTTGAGAGCCACAAGAGTTTGAAGCTTGTTTACATAAATTCCTGACGTAAAAAAAATCCACAAAAATAACTCTGGAACGGCAAGAACGGTTGCCGGTTAATGCAAATCGCCAAAACAAGAAACGTTGGTTACACACGGTGCATTCTCGTTAAAACAGCTAAAATCGCTTCAAGTTGTTGAATATTTTTGATAACGAACTCTTCTCAAATTTATGGTGTGGCATAACAATACCCAGTTCTTAATACGTACTTTTATTAAAACGCGGCGCAGTGAGAGGAAAGGCAATATGAAGAAATTCAAATTTAAATCCGCAAACATTTTTGTTAAAGAACGATATAACCGTTTTTTTTTACAAAAAAAAAATATAATATATATTTAGTAGACAAGAATAATACAGGCATACAGTTTAACATTTTTAAAAAAATAAATTAACGGTTTTAAAAAATAAATTAACATTTTTTCTAAAATTGTTGTTATGCTTTTAACACTAGATATAGTCCATGACAATGACTTACATTTGGGAAGATCCATTAGATGGCGCATAGTATTATTAACATTCTTCCAAAAATATAATACGAAGCCGATGAAATGATTCGCAGTTGGCAAAAGAACTACCATTGAAAAACTATTCAAAATTACACAATAGTCACAAATTCCAATCCAATTTGCGACTAATTCATTAATTCCCTCATAACAATTAAGGTTAATAAGACTAAGGGTTAACCCAAGATTACATTCTTCAGAAGAAGAATACCCATTGCCACCCTCTCGAAATCCAAAAATAAAGTGAACCATTGTGTACACTGCACACAATTTCAAAACAAGTTTCAAGACACACTTGAAACATCACTAGAAAGACATCCAAGTCGAACACAACCAATGGCAGCTTAATTAAATTTTCTTATTATGTAAATCCGATTCTAATCTAATCAATTAATCGGGTGGATTTTTTTCTTTTTGCGCCTTTTTTCAGTAATCCCTTTGTATGTGTGTACATTTCTCCCTTATCCTTCGAATTTGGTAAACAAAAATCGAATAATGGTGGAGCAATGTAATGCAATTCATCTCAAACTGCTTTGAGACACAATTTTCCTCGCGCAGTACATACGCGCGCTTTTGTAATTATATAATTTCGAATTGGATCTGCCTCAACCTGTGCTTCCGTTACAAATGAGGGTTTTGTTTTCTTAATGAATGAATTGGGTTTGTATTTCAGCAACATTTCGTAGCCGCCATTCCTCGTGGAGTCCATTTGTAATATAATATACGTAAACGAAGAAAACCTAAAATGCAGTGCGAAAAAGACAAAACGGAAAACAAAAGACGAAGAAGCAGAAGTAAAAAAGTGATGACCTCGTAACCTAGTCGCTGCTTTAGCTTAACGTTGACGAAAAGAGAAGATGACTGTGTAAAGACGACGGCAGTAGAGTTGACGGTGGTAGTGGTTCTGGGCTTACCCGATTAGGTGGCATAAAAGTGTTATAAAAGTAAGAAGCAACCGCGTCCGTATGTGGCTTCTTCTGTCACTCTTTGTCGCACGAGCGATAATGGACATTTACAAATGAATCGAATTTTGTTTCCACTATTTCCGGCGCCCATATCAAGTGGCATAAGTTAGCCAGTGCTTTTTCGGTGAATTTGTTAATTCTTATATTATAACAGGTTTGATAGATTAGAAGTGGTAAATTTAGATAAGTGATGACATTTAGCATGTGTGTTTTGTGTACGTCCATAGGTATAAACGTGCATCAGTTTTGGGTGATTTTTGGCGTTAGCTACACCCTTACATTGGTTGACGTTATAGGAGAGATTTAACTTGGGAAGGTAGTTTGTGTTTATCCAAAATATTGAACAAGTACATACGTTAGGACAGGAGTTAGATGGTTCACCGAAAAATGTTGAATACGTAGTTTTTGCAACACGATTCGTCTAAATTTGACATTTGACGTCAGGTTAACCTTACTTAAATGGATATGACCGATACTTACTGGATTTTGTGGTAGCAGTAACCGTAACCAGATGAGCCTTCCACAAAATGAGCCCTCTACAAAATGAGCATTCTAAAAGATGACGATTTCTTTTTAAATATTTATACAAACATGAAGAAGCAACTTTCTTTTAAGCTATAGATAAAAATAGAAAAGATAAAGAACGTTTACGCAATCAAAACAGGGTCAGAAATTTGATAACTTATGAAAGTTTTCGTCGATTGTCAATAATTGCGTTAAAAAATCAGTAAAAAGTTTGAAACATCATCAAAATGCCTCTGCAAGTTGGAGTGTCGAAATGTATGTTTTTTTTTTGTCCGGCTGAGGGACATAGTGAACAAATCTGTGACAGAAATTCTTGTGTCCAGGTAAATAAGGAAACTTCAAACTTAGGAAATCAGAATCACGAACTCACAATTCTGAAATATTCCGAATAAAATTACCCATCGTGCCCTACAAAATATTTAGTCTTTAGTAAAAATTATTTATGAGCAAGGCCTATCGACATTACGGACCTAGCTTAAGTAAGTCACTTCCTAGCTTTAAACATAAAGCAATGCATGGTCAACATTTCTCATGCCTCTACAAAAACTCTTCAGCGCAAGTTCAATATATATTTTTACAGCAACTGTGCATTAAAGCAATTTGACAAAATCCAATGAGTGTTAAACGCACCACCCGCGGTGCCTATACTCCGCAGCCATTCGAAACTTAACTACCTCTCATGTTTTCAAAGCAAGCCCTCATCTGACATTCAGTAGAATTTATGATTGCGTTTCTCAGATCTTTTTTCTTTTTTTTTTTATTCAAAAATATTATAAATGTAGATGTGTGTACCCATACCAAAAAAAAAAATAAATTGTCACCTCGTTTCACGTTTATTATCTCCCCATGTACACAAAAAAAAATTCAGAAACCAAAGGATAATATACGATTATTCTATTTAGATACATTTTTCACAGTGATTGGAAATTTTCTTCGTTTTGGGGTAATTTCTAAAATTGAAACACCGAATGCTGCCAACTTTGTTCTATTTTTGGACAAAAAAATATATATATATATAAAATGAAAAGTATATAACTCACTCGCTTATATTCTCTCTCTCTTGTTGGTTGTTGATTCGCACTTTTCTTTTGCTGCGTGTGGATAATTTTTAATTTTTTTTTTTTTGATTTCATGAAATGTTCATACGATTTCCTCCCTTGGCCTGTATTCCTCATCTTTGGTACGATACATTTTGCGAGAGTGCTCTTGAACTGAGATTTCTCTTCTGTTTCGAGTTTGGGGGTTCTTTTTTTTTGTGTTCGAGGAGGTGGGGTGAATTTTATTTCGAGTGTTGGTATACAACTCGCGGGAAATGTATTTTAATTGGAATTAAATTAAAGATGGGAATTCGCGCACAAACTCGAATTCGTAGCGTATATCTTTTGGCTCAGTTGGGGCCGTTAACATTTCAGAGGCAAAGTACTGGGTGTCAGCTCTTGATGTTTTCACAGTTTCAACTATTTTCGAAGTGCATTCGGATTTGGACTTCCGTGATTGTTTTTATTTTCTGACTAATTAATGTCAGCGTCGAGTTTGTTTGTAAATTTAAGTAATTCTTTTGAAGTTGGTATGGCAAGTTTTGTCGAATTTGTTTGACTGTAGTTATTAAACTAAAAAGTCGTTCCGCCTTCCTTCTTCGAAACGACGAAATGTTCTAATTTTTGTAACATGCCACTTATATCTTCCCAACTATGTACTTGGTGTGTTGGGAAAATATTTCCCAAGTAACGAGAAATAACCTCTTGAACAGAGATATGAATAAAAAATAAAGTGCCTCCACCTGATATCTTGAGTAGACTATTCAAATCAATAATGGTAACGGTTTGATTTCGAAGTGACACACAGTAAAATCAGCTCCGAGGTGTGAGCAAGTTCAAAACGGAACAGAATATGCTAATTTTCGGTTTTCATTGATGGCCCGCTTTCAAATGTCGTAAAGATAAATTGTAATTTATGGCCCAATTAGAGAGTCAAACTTAAGTTTTATTTTAATTAAATTGTGGGAAAAAAGAAACTGAACGAACTCGCAAGTTGGTTATTTATCGGATTTATGTCGGATTTGGCTGTCAGATTGCTTTTCGGTCGACATTATTTTATAATAATTTAATATAACTTTTGAAGAAGCAATTAATTGAAATGTAAAAATTAGTTGAACTACAGTGATTGTTAATTAATTTGTGAAGTAAAATAATGAAGACTCATTTCTGTTAATTGAACAACTTGTTTTAAGAATGTCACATTATTGTATCGATGACAACTTGTAAGAAGCGTCAGACAATCAATGATTTAAGTCCCTGCATCTGTATGAGTTCATATTTTTAAGCCCGCAAAGTTATAAATAAATCTTTTCGTCGTCTTCTACCAATTTTTTTTTTATTTCTTTGTTGCTAAGATAGCTGAATCAAGGAAATACAAGAAAACGACATTCGAATGATTCTTTCTTTTTCTTGTAAAATTTGACATCTTTTTGACAACGGCGTGTATGGGAACTTATAGCATTGTGACGTGATTTCACAGTCTTAGAGAAAATTCAAAGTACTTGTGGCGGAATCGTTAATGCAAAATTGCGTCACACAAATGTTTTATCTTTCAACTATGTTTCTTGGTACGCATGTGCTAAGAAGAATGGGTGTAATTTATTAATTGATGGCCACGGCCAGACATCATTGTTGATGTAGAACTTAACATACAGAGGATCTCTTGGGAATCCTTCTCATTCCACAAAATGACCTTCATCGCCGTACAGAATTTGACGATAAATCGTTGCGCGGATCGAGATATATGACTTACCAGGTTTTAATAAATAAATAAGTAATTGGCGCAACAGGTCCATAGGGACCCTAGGCCTAGCTTCGCACAACCATTCGTTTTGTGTGAGTTTTTCATTTTCGGGACGAATGGAAGGGATCTACAATTTTATGCCGAGTCCAAGCGGCTAATTGAGAGAAGCTCCTTCATGACAAATACGGCTCGGTTTGTAAATTATATCTAACAACACCCGCTACCTAGTTTAGGTATACCTCTGAGCAACTTCGATGTTTAAATCTGGATGATCTTAATATTTCCTGCATCGTCGCAAACTCAATAGGACTAGTCTTACGTAGAACATCTTCTTTGTATATTTTGGATCAACTTGAAGAGCAGCCACTCGTCAAATTGACTCCGAAGAAACCGAATATTGTACGTGATAGCAATAAATATATCGGAAATTCAACAGCCCAACAGATTTATTCTAAATCTTCTATATATATAAAAATGGTGCAAAAAATGCATAGTAATTCATCAATTGAGAACTGCTGGGCCGATCTGGCTCAAATTTTTTTTCAGTTGTTCGTAATTGCCAGGAGAAGGTTTTTAGGAAAGCATAATTTGGAAAAACCCCCCGAAAAAGTCGGGAAATTGGAAAAATCTAAATTTGATTTTTGTATAGAATTTTATGTGCAATTGTTCCGGAATGGCTTTTCAAATGGAAAAATATAAAATTCTAGCGGAAAATTCGTATAATTTGAATATTTATTTTCCGACGAAATTTTGCATTTTATCAATTTAGCCTGATTTGATAATTGCGACAGCGAAATTGGTATGAGAATGCAAAATTATCATTTGGGATGAATGCACGATAGCGCATAAATGAGCTGTGGAGGCAGTTGACGGAACGTTGGAAGATTTACGAGGTGATTCGAGACTCCACCGCATAATTTACAGCTGAAGGTGGGATCGATCATAATCATGCTGCGGAATCTGAATCATTCGAAATTGTGCAACGGTACGCGGTTGTCCGTCAACAAACTGATGGACAATCTGATTCAAGCGACGGTCATCAAGGGAAAAGTAAAAGGAGAGGAATTCCGATTTTTCCAACTGATCTTCCATTCCAATTCAAGCGGATTCAGTTCCCCGTTCGATTGGTTTTTGCGATGACAATCAGTAAATCTCAAAGCCAATCGTTGGAAGTCTGTGGGATTAATCTTGAATTTTCCTATTTTTCGCACGGTCAGCTGTACTTTGCCTGTACGCGTCTTGGGAAACCGTCTTCGTTGTTTGTTTTTGCGCCGGAAAACTTATCAAAAAACATTGTTTATCATATCGCTCTCTACTGATTTGGCATTCAAATATATCACATTTAAATTTGATCTATCTATGTTTTATTGTCACTCTGGAGTTTATCTGAAGGCGTTAAATTAGGGCGAGACGAAGTTCAATATTTATTGAAATATAAAACTTCCGGTGAGATGGTTTCAAAGGTCTTATGCTATTCAGGTACGTGTACCTAACTTGTTCAAGTACCGATGTTATGCACAACAATTTATATTGTATTTGTATACAAATTTGCTGTCCTCCAAAATGGAAACCCCGTCTCATATTCCAACCGTTTTAAAAGTGACATCATACTGTAAGACATTTCCAAATTACCTCATAAGAATTGCCATCTGATTAAATTCTCTTAAACATACGGTACGATATATATTTTAAATAAAAGACTTAGTGTTAACCAACCAGTCTAACAAAAGCGTTTCTTATCAAATGTCTTCAAAGTTTGTTTGTTTATCACTTTAAGTCACCTGATATCAGCGTATAGCTATCTGATTTCACTTCACGACTGACTCACTAAGCGAATGACTTCTAACAATTTTTCTACTGTTAATAAGTAGCCTTTGTATACAGAGACGATTAACTTTGCCACCAACAAAGCAGTTTAACCATAGTGCAGAAATTAAAACGTGCTTTCAGGTGTGCAAACTTTAAAATTCTATTATGAAATCTGCAAAAAAAAAAAATATCGCAAGACTAGATACGGATGTATGAATTAAATAAGTGCAAGAGCTGGCATATCACTTCCAGAGTTACATCATCACCTAGATCTTACCAGTGCGATAGGACAGACAAATGAAAGTTAATATTTTTATTTTTGTTTTACAATTCAATTTCTGCTAAAATTGCACAGTTTCATAAGCAAAAAGTTTTGCAGAATTCTCAAATCTGTGAAATAATCTTTGTTCCATGTAGTGAAAGAACCCTCAGAGCTAGGAAGGCCAATGATGGTGATGATAGTGCATGTTTATACTGCTACATTTGGCAGATGATGCAAAGTATCTTGGCGATAGTTTTGCAACTTAACGAGTTCACTTTGTGTCAGAATATGGGCTAGATGAAGAGAAGTTTGGTTTCACAATCGCGTGCAAGTGATGGAAGTGGGAATAGATCTTTGCACAATGATGCTGAGCTTGTGAAAATGCAGTCAAAAATGTTACCAAGGTTTGTGGTCTTCGAGGTTAGATGATGAAATTTGAAGATGTTGCTTAGAGCTTACCCAATCATTAGAATTTATGAAAAGGGGACGGTGAAATTTGCACATGTAAATAATAAAAAAAATTCATCTTACAGATTGTTTAGATTAAGAAACACTAAAGATCAATTTTGCGTGTCATAAAAGAGGCTTTGAGAAAGTCCGCTAAGTTAGTTGGAAAAAAATGTCAGACAACTTTTTTTAAGTAAACGCCTTCAAATACTTTTATGACTTCAACAAAATTGACATTCATTTCTAGGCTCTTTTTAATGGACAACTCAAAATGGTGATTTTGGCGCGTTTCCAAGCTGGAATTGAGTGCCCTTCTTATTTCGTCGTTTGAAACGAAGAAGTTTTGTATTCGTCTCATTATTTTTGGCTTTTTTAGTGTTGCTTGTCTTTCGATATAAAAATTCCTACGATAAGGCCTGAAATTTCCCTTTTATCTCACTCATCATATAAAACAAAATACCTGCATTTTACCTACGCAGTAATTGTTCTCAAAACTGTTCTAAACTTGTAGTTCCGCTAGTTTGTCAAAAGGACCATCAATTTTAGGTTTATTTCTAAAGTGAATAAGGAACTTATGCTTTTAAAACAAAAAAGGGACTTTGTATATATTTCTTATGATAAATAGGTGTCTAAAATTTGTAATTTATCAATTGAATGTTTTTGCTGAAATCAAGACAATTCCATTTAAAAAAAACACGCATTTATTTCTTTTAGTATGAATTGGAATTTGTTCTGCTTTTCGAAACAAAATATTATTTCCAGACGTTAAAAAATCAACGATCAGGTATCACTGCCATGGAAATAGTATTTAGAAATCAAAAACGCTTGGTCTATGGAAATCTTAAGATGCTAACCGAATTTTCTAACTCCCTGAGAGCGCCTCAAACCTAATTTTCTGCATATCAAACAAATTTTCGAATTTTTCTAAATTCAAGTTTCACAAATTGCCAGTGACTGTCAGAACAATTTGTAGTAAGATCACAGCTATTAATTTCGAGGAGGTTTGTCCTTTCCGAGCTGTTTGATGCCGCTTCGCTTAGGCGTCGAACTTAGAACAGAAGCTTGTCTAATATTCTGATTTTGGGATATACGTTGACTTTGCATTACAACGCTTTTCTGAAGAAAATGTTAGCAAAAAGAACGCGTGCCTAAGTCTAATTAAACCGTTTTTTTTCTCTACATTGGTCTTAATATGAGTAGCAGTGGGTTGTATACAAATAATAGCTATAAGTGCGTCTAAAACAGAATTTTTTCCAACAATAATTATCACTTTGTGAACAAACAATTTGCTTGCAATTATATTTTTGTATTATCTTCTGTTTTAAGCTTAATTTACTGATGATTCAGTGAACCAGAACAGTTTGTATCGTACACTGATTGATGATGGTTGCCTCAATGATTGATGGAGTGATTTGAAGTTTTAATGGTCTTAAATAAAGATACCTAAGTGTAATATCACCTAAAACGTGGGTTTGCAAACAGCAACGTAGTCAAGACTAATTTGCGGAGCCTTTAGATCGACATTGTAAAAAGTGAAATAGGGATAGATCTCTGTCTCCAATGCTCAACTAAAGAGAGTGCTCCAGAATTTGCTGTCCTATTTTTATATAAAAAAAGACCGGTTTGTCGACGTTGGCCTTCGTTGCGACTTTTTTTTTTGTCTCTATTAAAGTTTTAAGCGGTAAAGGGTGTCCGGTGGGAGATTTATGTTCTCAAAATAAAATAAAACTAAAAACATAAAACGCATTTTTTTATTGTTTAGTTTGTCTTAAGGAAAAAAATGCGGATCTAGGGCCATTTGCTGATACAACTCACAGCGAATTAAGTGACACATAAACTCACTTATGTGAGTTTATGACTGCTTATGCTCTAAAAAAAGTAGCCTATAAGTATTTAAGTAGAACTTAAATCTTTAAGAGTCGTAGGAGCAAACGGCGCTTAGTTTTTTTAAAAATTAAGTCGTCCACATGCCGACCATTTAGTTGTACATACTATTGATTGCGGGCCGTCGTGTTTCGTGGCACGCGTAGGCTTGGCAGCATGTTGTGAATTTCTCTGTAGATATTTTCCCTTAGCTCCTTATCACCATAGACTTTACTCTTGACTCTACTTACTTCCATTTAAATAGTCTATCCCAATAAAATTTAAATCAAACTGAGGTTTTACATGGTGAGCCATTTTCTGTATGGAAATATGATTCAAGCCGTCTAGTTATTTAAGTTGGTGGCCATTTGTAATCCTACTGTAGGTTGTTTTTTCAGCTCTGCATTTTTAGCCGACGACGGCTTCTTTCTTTTAAGATAAACATAAAATTAAGTAGTTGGCGCAACAGGTCCGCATAAGCACGTTAGGCCTAGTTTCTCATATACGTTTCTGTGATTTTTTTGTTGATTTTTTTGGGATTAATGGAAGCTACGCACTTGACTTGTTACAAATAAATGAAATTGTTCAATTGAAGGTCGCTGATTTTATTTCGTGCAGTCCAATTCACCGGATGCAAATAGTTCATGAAACTGGAACAATTTTACATAAAAATTATTTTGCAAACTGCGCTCTTATCGGCGCACATTCTCTGCACGTTTGACGTACACTAAATCGTGACATTTTCCTTATTTTGCCAATTTCATAGACAACAAAAAAAAAATGCCAAAGACGTAAATTTAGTGCAAAATTGCTCGTGAATATCGCACGGAACTCGACACGATAAAGAAGCAATCAACTTTCGTCATAACATGAAACCCCAAAACACTGCAACGCGATGAAATCTATTACGAAAACTTAAACACGTACTTTTAGTGTTTGCATCAAAAAATAAAAAACTGTGAAAAAAACCGAAAAATGTCTCGTACTGTCAAATTGACGCATACGTGCTTCTAATCGAAACACTTTGTCCCTACAACAATTACCAAGCTGAACAAGAAAAGTGAATCTATTGCGATCGCGTCAGCGATGCCTACTTTTTGTGTCATTATTGTACACCCAGCACATTTTAGCACGGCACATTTGTCAGATTTCAAGTTCATATCTCGGTGATAAGAAGCTGCTAGCTGTTTCCAATACTTACCGTTCATTGGAACAAAATATTACATCACCAGCCCGAGTTGGATACTCGTATCTTATCAGTGATTTTTTTTTCATTTATTTTTGACAGCAACAACAAGAGTTTGCCATTGGAGCGAGCTGTTGTACTCGTCAGATATTAAATGAATTTTTGCAATTATTAATTTTTATTATGTTTAGTTTGATGTTTTACTAAATGATATTTTTTTTGTATATTCGTTGCGATAAGTCACTGAATAAATTTTAAACTTCAATGGACTAACCACACATACAATCGGCGAAAGATTATTTGGTTGCTGATTTGAGATCAACCTAATTTGGGTGTAAATTTAATTTCACTTTTGTTGTTACTGACGTATAATATAATGTTGGGATACTTTCGATAAGATTTTCGCCGATAGGTGATTTTCTCAGAGGGGAAGTTTTGCGATTTTTTTTTGTTTTATCTCAAATGCTTTGCACGCATGGACTAAAAGCTTTTTTATTGTTTTTGCACGCTGTTGCCTTGGAAGATGACGAACCTGAGGGTTCATCTAGTGGTTTCTTTTTAAATCATAGGTTATTTTGACACTGACAGCAGTTTCCCGCTCGAAGTCTTGACAGAAAGTCAGTATCATACATCATCGGCTCGAAATGAGCCGCTTTACGTTTGAACAACGTTGGGGAATATTGAAAACCAAAAGTGAGTGCTGTGTAAATTTCGATATCGATAAACTGTAATTAAAGTAAGGACAACTATATCTATTGGTTAAAGACCAAAAGAGCTGATTTCTTGTTACGAAATCTTTATAAATGAGAGCACACATTTTATTGTGCGCGTTTAGTTCCCAGAAACTTTCTGTGCGCTCCTTGGTTTAATTTTGTTAATTAATAACGAAGACGAAAATTAAGCTGGTTAGTTAGTCGGTCACCCGATTGAATCGGAATCTTTTGTCCAATCACTCTGAGGGAAAATAAAACAAAGAAGATCAACAACTCCTGATGAACTACATGCTCTCCATTTGTGTTGCAAAACAACACATCACACACTAAAGGATAAACAAAACATGCTTGTAGTAGGGGCGAAGATCAAACAACAACCCTCTAACTAACATGTTAATTGATCTTTGATCTCGCCACTTAAAGCCGATCGTCCCATGCGATCCTTTTTACAAGAAACATGAGAGAAATTCTACACCCAAGTCCAGAGCGCATACGGGCTGTACAAGAAAATGCGGCAGTGAACGTAACGAACTGTCTTGTTAATTTAGCGCCCTATCTGTTACCGCAATCAAGAAATTCCCGCTCTTTCACTCTAGTGTTATCTGTGGTACATCAATGCGGCGATCCTCCTCCTGCTGCTCCTGTGTTCGGCTGCGTGTGCACTGTATATATCAGGAAAAGTCTTATTAACTATCCACAACTACATCAACTCGCATTGTTTGCCGTACGAATTTGGAATATTTTCGCCAGAAAATATTTGCGCACATCCGATATATGCGACGACGACGACGACGACGATGGATGGATGCATTCTCTCAAGCAGCCAAAGGATGCAACAGCGAGGAGGTAATTATTTTCCATGCCCTTGTAAAATTGCAAAAATATTTCCGCAAGTTATGCGGCTGTTTGGGTCCGTCCGACAGATCGAGTATATTATACGCCAACGTATCTGTGTCTGTGTTATCATTTTGAACACATCGAACGGAGATTGTTTTTGCAAGAGAAATTGTTGCAGGATACTTCTACCACCACTAGATCCGCACTTTCTCGTATCGCGGCACGGCTGACATTGTCATCAGCGAGCGAAATTATTTTCGTCACACATACACAGAACAATCTATTCCCTTCACGGTCAAGACGAAGACACATCTCGTGATGCGTTTCCGAGATACACGAAAGATATAGAACGCTATAGCCGATGGGGAGCTAGCTATTCCACAGTCGTTGTCCTCGTCGAGAGCAAGGAATTCATGACAAATGCAAGTCTGTAAGAATTCCATTGCATTGCAACATTTGGAATTTTTTCGTCGCTCTTCTCTTGATTTTCTTCCGAGGAGACCATTTTGAAACCATTTTGGATTTGCGTTTATTTTTATTTTTCTATATGTGTTTTTCGGAAACGAAGAGAAATAATTTACGGAATGTCACGTTGCTTCATTCTTTCAGTGTTTCCTTTTAGCTAAGTATATATACCTACGGTTGTCTTCGAATTTTGTTATTCTTAATACAAATTTTGTGCAAAGGAACCCTTTGGGAAGAAGATTAGCCGGCGGTAGAACCAAAGACGATTCGTTTACATTACAATTTTGTGCTCATATCAGTTAACCCTTAAAAATACCATCAAAACCACAACGGGCATTCTTGGCATGAATTCCGCGATTGGCATTTGAGGGGCTGATATATGTCTTAAAGTAGCCATTCCGTTTTTATAAATACTTATCGGTCGCAGTTCGAAAGGGTAATTGCTAAAGAATAAGTTAACCCTTTCAAAAATAACGTTTTTCAATTTTAAAATTAATGGTTGGCGCAATATTTTCGCATAGGCACCATGAGCCCCTTACCACAAACATGCGTTTGGAGTGTGTTTTTATTTGTGTGTTACATGCCAAGACTGAGCGCCTGAATTTAAGAAACTTTCTCAGGGCTGTTTTACTCTCAGACGTTTGTCAGACTTTCACACCGAGTTTTGTGGACCTTAAACTTACTTAACGGGCTCCCATTGACAACTACTGAAAAGTATAAGACGGTGCAGCTTCTGCGATCCCAGTAATGTTGCTTTTGAGGTTCGGTATATGCCTTGTATTCTTCGGAGACCCTCTTGAATGAGGCACGATTATTGTCCGAACTTTCAACTGTTGAGTTTGGAGTTAAAAACGCACCTTTTGTGTCGAACCGAAGTGTCAGCTGATTTGTGGAGTTTATCAAGCTGTTATTTATGGAGTTTATGGTCTCTGCGCTTTGGCGTGGAAGAGCTCCTTAATTACTCAGAAGTTGTTGCCTTCAATAATCGCGTTTTATCCCAGACTTTTTCGTTTGTTTGGGCTATCGGATGATATCTAGGTTTTCGGAGGCTAACCAAGACGAAATGTCAGTCTAATCTGAGCAACTTCTGTTGCAAAAACGTGCGAAACTGATATTCTGTTTTATGTTAGGCCCGCAAAGCTTAAAACTTACAAGCACAACCGGCTGCAGTTGGGCGGTTGTAAACTAAAACTTTTTTTTAAAAGCGTCTGCGAGTTTCTGCAGAAACACAAATCGCGATAATTTTGTCGCACGCGGAGCTGTCTTCAATTTTGCTAACATTTACAAATATCTTATAACATGGTACTTTATAGTTGTTTATGGTCACACCATAATGCGAATGTTTGCTTTAACAATCGTATTTTGCCATAAAATTTAAATATACTTCATTTAAGCGTTACCCGCTTTATAATAGGGTTTTATCGACTGATCATCAGGACCGCTATTTGCCATCTAAAACTCAGTTTCAAGGGAAATTGAAAATATTCACATAAGAACAGGTTTCAAACAACAACTAAACCACAGTGAAAAATATATTTATGGAGGGTTTCATCAGCTGCAAAAAAAAACGCAATTAAACGCAAGAATCCATTATCATGTTTGTAGGAATTCATTGCCATTAATAAGCCTAGTACGCACCTGTTTCGGAACGAAAGTTTCCGGTGGTCGCCAAATGGACAGCGAAACGTCTGCGAAATGTGGAGAAATAATTTGTGGAGAGTTTCATCAGCTGTTACACAAGTAGCACTGTATATTCATCTCCGATTTGGCCACTCGAACTTTTCAATATAGATATAGGCTATCCCCATTAAAGTTTGGCAATTCCTAGGCTCCTTGGAATTTAGAAAAAAAAAATGCATACTTCTATTGTGAAGGTACTCTTTTTGTATAACTAAAACTTGTGGCCCTTGTGCCAACTCTATTTTCATGCAGTTTTTAAACAGACTCATATTTCGGCGGTAAAATCATTTCACAAGATATTCATATATGAAAATACACTGTTCAGGTATGCAGGTATGCCCCATTCCCAGGGCCGAATTTAGAGGTCTGGAGGCCCTAGGGCAACAAAGAAGTGGGGGCCTCCTGTACCCTACTTATTTTCCATATAAATGCACAAAAAAAGTGCAGTAAATTCAAATTTTTAGCAGTATATTTGTATTTTTAGCAGTACCTATATTTGTTCTTACGTGCCTTTTGATATGAAAATACATGCTTTGCTGCATAAAAAAATATGAAAAATAATTCATTTATTTAAAAATTTAATAACACTTATTGTTAAATATAAAGTTATGATTTTATGGAAAAAAAAATAGTCGAGACACGGAATCGAGCACCAAATTTCCGAGGCTACGGACAAGTATCGCCCACTCATCCATTGGGATAAGAACAATGTTATCATGTTTGTACAAAGTACTGTAGGTCGAACAGCGTACAAAATATCAAATGGTAAGTTGTTTACTAGTGTTCTACGCGTTGGTATTTGAAAGATTTTTTTTTTCGGGACTCTAGCCCTTGATGCCATCCCCTAAATCCGGCTGTGCTCCTTCCACCATAACGTTTTTTTTTTCTTTGTTGTTAACATTGGTAAATGGATACTAGAAAAATCTCTACATTTCGAGTTTTTGGTGTATTTTTTTATTTTTTTATTATTTAATATTGTCGTCTTTAAAAACAATTTAATCAGAATAAATGTGTCTAGGAATTACAAAAAACGGGCATTTTTGATCTTTATACAAGGTGGCGCAAAAATAACCTTCCGATGTTTTTTGGCTGTAATTTAAAAAAAAAAATGAAAAACTTTGATTCTTCTTGTGGATTATTTTTATTTGGTCTTTTAATTTTTTTTACATCAAGTCGAGAATATGATGTCATGTAAATGGCCGCCGCCACAGTTGATTGTCATATGAGCCCTTTTTATGGCATTTTCCATCACTTTGGCCAAAACTTCCGGCGATAGGTCCTCACATTCTTGACGGATATTGTCTTTAAGAGCTGCAAGAGTCTGAGGCTTGTTGACATAAACCCGTGACTTCAAAATGCCCCACAAAAAGAAGTCTGGAGCGGTCAAATCAGGCGATCTTGCGGGCTAGTGCAAATCGCCAAAAACGACCCGGGAACACCGCTTTCAGAATATCCGTTGTGGCTCGCGCAGTGTGTGCCGTAGCTCCGTCCTGTTGGAACCACATGTCCTCCAGTCCTAAATCGTCCAATTACGGTAGAAAAAAATCATGGCCCTATAACGCGCAACGTTCACTGTTGTCGTTTGACCAGCGGCGTTCTCGAAAAAAAAATGGCCGCGTCAACAGAGGCGATATTCACGGCACAACGGGCGCTCCGGGGCCCGCCACTCTTGGCAACGTCTCGTGTTGTGCCAGTCTCTTCGAGGCGAGCGGCTAAACGTCGCAGTGTTTCACCAGTAGGCGTTGGACGGCTAGGAAATCTGCGACGAAATTCACGTTGTGCCAAAGTCACCGACCGATTATTGCTCAAATAAATAGTCACCAGTGTAGCGTAACATTGTTTATTAACGTGTATTTCGCATGTGTTTACTACACAAATGTCAAAACAGAACTGACATTAGGGGCCAAATCGGAACGTCAAATGACCCATACAATAAATTGTGCACGGAAAAAGAGTTGGAACTTCTACATAGAAATGAACTATAATTAACTGTCATTTCGCGGTAAAACGGCGTACTTTTTAACGCCTATGTAGACGATCAGTTATCATTTAAATTTCAATGAAATCGACCAAATTATCACTCCGTTTCGACATATTGGAAACAAAATCGGAGCTCGAAGACGTTGATTCACCGGCAACTGGAATTGAATTGACAACTGAACTGAAACATATTTACACATCAGTTTACACTGATAACTGAATTGACAACTCAGTTTCAGTTGCAGTTAATCGCTTCAATTTTTGCATTTAGACATCAGTTAAATTGAAAGCTAAACTGATAGCTGAACTGAAACTGAAATGATCGTCTAAATGGGGCTTTACTGATATCTTCGTGTCAGTTCTGTATGGGATTTTTCGTTTTCGCTAGGCTTTAAATAAATAAAATTAATTATGTTTGCAAAGACACTTGTAATTGAGTTTGGAAATAAGCTACCAATAAGTATTACAATTAACAAAAAACCAAGTCGTTTTGGTTAGCTATATAATTCCAACCAAAGTATTTGCTGTCAAATATATACTTGCTTTTGCTTTTTCAAATTCAATTAGATTGGAGTATTTTTCTAAAAGAAATTCAATTTCTTTTCAATTTCTCTTGCATCAACGATTTTAAATGGAAATTCTTTAAAGAGTAAAACTGTGCTAGAATATTTGCTGTAATTATTTTAGTAGAGACTGTGAGGTTCTTTTCGTAAACAAGTTATTGGTAATGACCATGTCGAAGATATCGTTTTCTGAATTTTAACGACCGTAACAAGCGCTCTTTTTGGATGTCTTTTATTTGGATTGTTAGTAGAAACTTCTTATATTTTTTGTGGAGACGGAACTGCGTGCTGTTCTATTGTATGTTAAATGCAGAGGGGTTTGTTTTGGAGGCTTTTTCATTCGACGGACATCGCCTGTATAAGAGATAAACCATGCAGAACGCAGGCTGATATTTTTAGTAAAAATTCTAATACGTTTAAACTGATAAAAAGTTCATTAGTTGTTGCCTACTTAATTTTACGAGTATAATTTGATTCCGGAGCTGCTGTCTTCTATTTTTCTATATCACATTTAATTATTTTGTATTTTTTTTTTCTTTTACTTTCAGGTAAGTTTCACATTATTGCGCATAACAATTAACGATTAGAAAGTGCACCACCATGATGAGTAAGTAGTTCTTTATCTGAAAAGTCACATCTACAAGGCATTCTCTGTATATCTGTTGGCAATCTACTCGTACTTCTAAGAAAGTCAATTTGTATCTGTGGGATTATTAAAAATCGATTAAAAAGCACTTTTTAATCCAACTCGGCACATACTCGTCTACATATATACTTTCACTCCATATCAATGCCATTCTCCCTCATCGACATCGTCGTCAATCTGAAAATCGTATTAACGACCTTTTCTTTTGTAGAGTTGCCTTCCATTAGAGAGCTGGAATGGGCTTTGCTTGTCTGTTCGCTGTCTAATGTTCCATTCAATTTATTGCACATTCATAAGGCGAACATCTGAAAAGGAGTTGGGCCATGTCAAACAATTGCGGTGCAAACCTAGCGAGTCTGTTAATATATAAATGCATCTGGATTATGGTGTTTTTTTTTTGCTGTTTGTTTGTCTAATGTACGTTCTGTGCAAAGGCACTGGGCACAAGATAGTTTCAAACAACAGCCTGAATTGTTCAAGTCTATGAACGTGGGTTTTGAACTCAAGTGCGATTGTTCCTGGAGTTTGTGGGCAGGTGATTGGATCAAGCCGCTATGAGTGGAAAAAATATTTATTTTTATTACGATTTACTTGGAGAAAATAAACCATTTTTGCAACAATAGAGGAAATATACAATTCTTTGCAAAAGGTTGCAAATTTAAATTGCCTCAGGCGCAGGCATTTTTAATTTTAAATATGTTGCCGCCGCGGATAGTAATCTATCAATTTAATGCTGTGCATAGGAAATGGAGGATTTATCCACCCACAGCGAGGTTGACTTTGTGCAAAGATCTTTGTCTATTAAGTCTCATTACATTTGATGACTGCAAGAAGCCATTTTCGCCGTGATTTCGCTACCTAAAATAACTCTAAGCACGAAAGTTATTCAAGCGTTGGGTTATCCTACATAGCTCCTTTGGGTGGACAGTATATCCCTATTTCGTCTTAAAAACGACTTTCTCCCTCAAAATTCGGAATACAAAAGTGGGGCAAAAAAGTCCTCCTCTTGCATACATCTTTTCACTAAACAAAAAAATACCGTCCACTTTGGCTATTTTCTTCTCGTTCAATGTATGGATTTGCAAAGCCATAGCGCTTTATATTAAGTAAAATCGTTATTTTGAAATGAAATTATTAAATAAAATATTTAAAAATATTTCGTTACTTAAATTTTTTTTTTTTAATTTTAAAACTGAAATTATTTAATAAAATATTTGAAAATATTTCGTTATTTTGAATTGTTTTAAATTTAAAATTAATTGTTATTATTCAAAATATAGCGCGAATTTAATTTTAAGTTATTTGAAAAAAAGTAAAATTATTTCCCACTCGAGGTGAATTTATTTCCCTGCACCGTGGAAAGTGACATAAGCCAAATTGGCCTTAAGACGCTTTGTAAAAGTCACAAAAGGCCACATTTAAATTTTTATTTTTGGCCTTATGTCACGGAACTGTTAAGGACGACTATCGTCTTTTAAGAAAAATGTCCCGAACTTATTCAAAATGCACTGCGTGTATGAATTGTCCTTTGGTGGACCACCATACCTTGTTATACAAAAACCAAAGGTTGTAATGATACGCGATGTACCTTCATCAGGATGGTGCATCGCATGAACCCATATCAAGCTGATGTATGCGTATACTCAGGCTTGATGTGGATTTTTCGTCCGAACTGACTTTTTAGCTAGAACCACTTTGACCTGACGAAACTTACTTAGGTATCGAAATCTGAAAACTTATGTTACATGACGCAGTTTTCAAATTCTTGGGCAAAAAATTAAATCATCTACCGTTCTGAGTTTATCTGTACCAATATAGATTCGAACACATACCTATTGGGAATAGATACCGCCTGAGTACACTTGCAATTTGAATACTTGACTCCATTGTTAAGAATTTGAAGGAATAAATTCATTCAAAAAAATACAAAAACTTTATAAGAATATAAATATCGACTACAAAATGACTGAAATGATTCCACTGAAATGAACCGAAAGAGACTCCACCGGCATCCATTACGTAGCTGCAAGCTCCAGTGGATACCTGAATGAAAATGCAATCCTTTTTTTTTGCGAAAATATGTTTCCTCTTCGCAGAACACTGAGGCGTTTTCCATACCTAAACGATAGAATCCTAAGCAGGACGGTTGTGTCCGAAGAATATATACCTATCCGGGGAAAATTTGTTCACGCAGCTGAATGTCTATTCATGCATTTAACAACGTATCAGGTCAGTGTTGAGCTTCCATTTCGATTCGACGATTTCGAAAACGTTCACAAACGATGTAGTGAACTCTTTCGATTTACATACAAAGTCTGGCAGTCATACATACCGTTTCTAGTCGTTGCTAAGCTGCAGAGATTTATTTTTTGTGTTCGCCATTTCCATTCAAATTGACTGCATTCAGGTCCACCTTCGGCGTTGACATGAACTTTGGCGACAGATTTATGGCTGTGACCTCAATGGTTGAGTCGAAAAGATTGATATTTTAATTCTTTGGCTTAAATTGTGTGGAAAATGTTAATAACTTGTGCCCACCATGTGACTGTGTGACATTGGAAGTATTTCTGTAATTAAATTAATTAACTACACAACTAGATGGTGAGCAATATAATTGTTGACAGTTGCACAATTTAATTGCGTTTGCGACTGAATACTGGAATCTCGAAAGTAATTGTCATTTCTAAGACAATCAGACACGTTGCGGAATTGTTGTCTAGCTACTTGACTGTCGGGCTGTCAAGGTGGGCTGATGGGGGTGACACTTGGATCAATCTATAGTGCGTTTACACAAATTAGCGCTGCTGTGTTTGGACTAAGTTAATGGGTGAGTTCAGTTGGGGAGTGTTGAATGCTGTCTGTCGATAGAGCTCATTACGAGTTAAATCAATTGATTTCTTTTTTTTTTTGATTAATTGGAATGTGCGGTAATATGCTCCGGAAGTGTATCTATCTGTACACTGCTCCGGAAAGCGTATGGAATTAAAACAGCTTTTCCTCCGTCAAAACGACATCTAGTGGAACTTTTTCCATAAGTATTCTTCGTCAATTTATATCACGGGACTAAATATCTCAACATATTTCCCCTCGTCAAAATGTCCACCAAATACAACATTGTGCAGTAATAATATTTAATATTGATATTTGTTCGGGTGATGAACAAGGTAAAGTGTTACGGGTTGCGATTTCTGTTTTCTGGCAACAACTGTGATTTTTCGAAATCTGTTACAAAATGTTCCGTACAAAGAAAACCACTGATCTTCAAAACGTTATAAACAGAAGTAAAATTTATTCAATATTTTGTACTTCGTATTGACATTTGACAAATAAACTTTATAATTTCCCTTATGGGATATTTGTTGTGGGTGGGTGCATTCCACCCCATTGGTGCAGTGTTGCCGTCGTCACCGTCAATATTATAGTTGACGTCAACAATATTTGATGGTGAATTCAAAATTAACTCACACCAGATCGCGCCACGATATTATGTCTTTATTTCCAACACCATTTCGCCGTTGGACATTATTGTAGTACTGATAATATCAGCAACGTCCTATATATACTTTGTCACCCGTTATTGGTTTAAAAACGCAGTGGTGCCAATCGGGGTTTACCACTTCGTCTTGCTAGATTCAGGGCTGCAAAAAAGTCGCCGTAACATATCCCTAAAAGTACCCCAGTCCGAGCGGCCAAACGGAAGCTTGTCAGACGAGGAGGTTGAAAAAATAAAAATTAATAGATAGTTGGCCTAGCTTCTTCGAACCATTCGTTTGTGTGAGTTTTTTTTTATATTTGGGACGAATTTATGACGAGTCCCTCGACTGATTGAGAAGCTCCTTCATGACACTTATACTCTCGGATGTTTGTCAGATGATCGCTAGAGGTTGTGCAAAGGAACCTAATACCCATCGCGATTTTTGAACATAGGTATGAATCAGTTTTATGGGGCTTGAGCCACTGGTCAAAGACTCAAAAGTTGATCCAGTCCCAGAGGCTGTGCTATTCGGTGACAGTGACATACATACCACTCCCACGTTTAAATGGAGTCCTAATTTGATCAAAAAATGCTGAACCTTTTTTCATCCTTCTCCTGTGGGTCGCCCAATGTTCGACTAATCAGACCCAATCAATATGCGCTTACCAGCAATTACTAATAAACTCTCGAACGCTTTAAGCCTTTTCCCCTATCTATAGTCTGCTATATGCATGCACGCCTACAATCAGTCATGGCCCACAAGTTCCTGCTACCCTCAAACTTGAAAATGTCCAAATATGCCATAGAAAACTTCCCCCCATATACATACTCGTAGAGTGGACACAAAAATACCTAACCACACTATCATCATCGAGTTAATTAAGATTCCCAAGTGTAGTGGTGTTCAGTGTGTGTGTGTGTTGTTGCTTTTTTTCTATCACACTCCTCCCTGCCGTCAGATATTCATTTAGTTTGAAATATTCCACTCCATCCATTAGTGCCAAACAGGCATAACCACCAACTCGATGTGCATCGTAACCAAATATCCCGGCTTGCCCGGTCACTATACATTTTTTTTGTTTATGATGAAGCAGTATAAAACAGCACCCCCGCCGCACACATCATTACAAATGAAACCATCACCAGAAAGTATAATAAAATTCACTCGCAGCGCATATAGTATACAAAACAACTACAACGACTGCAAAAATAATTTCACTTAATAAAAATATCCTCAAAAATTTTTCCAAATGAATAATTTTCATTCAACCCTGAAATATTTTCCGCTTATCCGGGTGGGTTCGGGGCGAGGGACTGAGGCGCATCATTGGCGGAATATGTGTAATGAATAATCCCCAAATTTACTATACTGAGTGGTTGGGTGGGGTGTGTGTGGGATTTTCACATCTCACCCCTCCCCACCACCACCCCATATGTGTGTGGTGGGTTGCTGCGGGTTGGTTTTGGGCTTGCCTCGTCGTCGTCGTCGGCTGGTTGACTCCTGGATGTAATCGCATAATGAAAAGATGTTATTTTTCATTTATGACGATGACGATGAACTGCATTCCACACCAGAGAATAGTATATGGCACGGGTGGGGAGTCATAGTCGTAGTCGCAGTCGGAATCGTAGAGTAGATATGATGGATGGACTATCTGCGATTTACTTTGCTCCTCCTGGCCGCCAATTCGCAAATGGAAAATGCATTTTTAATGCAACCGCAGGATATATTCTCCGTGTGAACAGCGTGACGGTTGTGTTCACAGTCCATCTCTGGGTGAGGACCTGCATTCGAGTAAATATTTCGTCATGGTCGCGAATTAAACACTGGACTGCGTTGCATCCTCCACTCCACACTCGGTGGGTTATCTGCTGCCGAAAACCTATTTGCGCGCTCTCGCATTCATTTTAAAATAAAATGTCGAGATTTTTGCCTACTGCTGTTTGGCTGTTGGCTCCTGCACACCAGACAGAGAATGTGAATACAGATGAGGTTGTTATAAATTTCATTGCAGTGTCCACTGCCCATTCCCTTCCAGCATTCCATATACATTCGACTGACCATCGGACCCATCAGCCGTCCAGCAGCAACATCATCATCATCGCCACCAGCCGCCAGGAGCAGCAGCAGCAGAGCAAATATTTCACTCACTCTGTACGAATGAAATTCCATTCTTGTCCATTTTCCGAAAGTGGAAGCATACTGCAAGCGGCGGCTTTTCCAAACGAACATCAACGTATATAAAATACATTGTATGTGTTTTGGTAGAATAAAAATGAAATAACAACCGAATCCGGCAATTCATTCCGATCCTGATGGTATAGAGTGCGGAGCAGAGAGCCGGCGAGAACGGGACGCATCATACATGTTAATTAACAATTTTGTTTGAATTCCAATTCCCAGAATGTATTTCGGTGGTGCGGGCAACATTCATGCATCCAATCCAACTACCACTCTAGAAGGGAATGGCCCACAACCATGGCTTGCAACCTACAATCCATTTCATGGTATTAATTTATGGATTGCTATGTGATGGGCGGTGGGTCGGTAGGACTATCCAACTGCAAGGGGGTAAAAAATAATATTTCCGTTGTCTTCATCATGGCGTTCATATGATCCAATGTGAAGCCAATTTCATGGAGCAGGTGTATGCACCCCTCTATCATGTGCATGGTTTCATCACAAGGAATGCAGTTGTACTTATATTTTGCAAAAAATCCATTTCGGATATTTTCTTTTAAACCTACACATTGTTGGTTTTCTTTTTCAATTTTATTTACAAATATTCCTGCGATTTTTTATCAGGTAGGAGTATTTCTTTCTTTATACCCATGATGTGGCAGCAACAATGTCCAACAAGTTCTATCTTAGTTTCAATACAAGTTTATAATTTTTGATTTATACAATTATTATAAAGAATGTTAACGTTAGCTACTGTCAAACGTCTTTAATGGAGACATTCCTCAGATAATAATGTTAGTCATGCCGAATGATATCAGGAAAAATGTGAAACTGCTAAGAAAAATATAAAAAAAAAACTTGCTTTGATGACGAAAATCTCGTAATGGGTAGCATTATGGAAATTGCATTTTCTCATCGAAAGACTTAAGGACCACTCACATGAGAGCGAACGAAAATAATACACAAGATTTGATTTGAGAAAATTAATTTAGAAACAGTTGAAAAAAAATAATTTGTAATCGAATATATATATTTTCTGCCAACAAAATATGTACATTAGTTCGAGTCCCATAAACTAGCGAAGACAAATACCAAAAGAAGTATAACCTCAAAATTGTAACGTCATTGTTTTAAATATCCAGCTAAGAAAAGTGTAAATCATTTTTCATAAAAAGCAGCATTTGTATTATACCGCATTTACACCATTACGCACGCGCATTTTTTCACGAGGCGGGACAGAGAGATCCGTTTGTCCTCAGGCAATGCCAAAAAGGGCGTACGAATGAGATCACAAATCAAACGCCTAAAGTGTCATGGATATTCTACCCATAATTATAGATTCGTAAAACGGAAATAAACAACGGCGACCAACATTTCTGCAATCACTTGAAAACACTTATATTTCTGATTTAAAACATGTCACATGAGAGTATAATTTATTAGTCTTAGCAAATTAAATAAACCAATCATCAATAAGTTATCACTTCCGGAAGCCATTTTGTTTTACAGAATTTTGTTAGCCATCGCTATAAAAATATCAACATGCGGAGCTTTCCTATATAATTGGGGATGTTCAAGTATCTAGTTTAGTAAGTCTGACAGCTCTCTCACTAAGTGAATCTCGGTTTTGATTGGTCGAAATCGGTCATGTGAGCAGCTGTTTCAGTTGACGTTTATAGAGGGGTAGCCGACGAATCTAGTCAAGGAATTCGTGACTGAGTACTAAGTTGACAGTTCGTATATGTGGATAACGTGGGAAAAGTGACGTTCCCGACCAATTCTTGAATGCAGCCATTACTATCACGTAAACAAAATGGCCGACAAAAATATGTGTCACGTACTTTTGCGTGTTAGGTAATGCTGTCCCTTTCAGTCTGACTATGTAATATTGGTCATCCCTTTAATCTTCCGTGTTAGGAATGTGTGATGGTGTAAATACAGTACTAATCACAATAATTCACACAAGAGTTGTTTTTTGTTGTCACAAATTCGATCGTTCACTGGAAGGTTGGTCGCTCTTATTGTGAATGGTCCTTGCTATTAACGTGTTACTTTGCCATGCCTGTCATGATCTCATGATCGATATCTTCATATCAAACAGTCCTTCTTGAAATATTTAACCAGTCCATTAAGTTTGGTTTACCATTTTCGAGATGACTATCCACCGTAAGTTGTGTGGTATTTGGAATTCTCAAGAAATTGTTCAAAATATCGAGAATTTGCTGCGAAAACTCCCCACATTTAGAGCGGCCCATACACGTACTATCAAGTTGTAATATATTATAGTAGTCCAAACTTAAGGTTTTTTTTCACTGCGTCACCTCTCGCGAGCGTCTGACAAACATCCGAGAGTATAACTGTCATGAAAGAGCTTCTCAATCGGCCGTTTGGACTCGGCATAAAATTGTAGATCCCTTCCATTCGTCCCAAAAATAAAAACTCACACAAGACGAATTGTTGTGAGAAGCTAGGCCTAGGGTCGCTAAGGATTATTATTATTTATTTTTTATTTTAGTTCAAACAACAGATGGCGCTAATTTCAAAAGAAAGGTCACTTTTATTGAAGTCCGTCTTCCTATGAAGACTAATGAAACAGTGGCTCAACGAAATACGAAATACCGGGTTGGGAAGAAGTTTCTATGGTTTTCTGAATTCCATCATCTGAGTGCAATGACAGTTCATGCAGTACAACCTTCGCTGTCTGATGGCGCTGTTCGCTTTCTACCGAGCCTTTTCAAGAAGGAAACTAACTCGCTTTGGTTTTGTCGATCAAAATTGGACCATAGATTTTGAAAACAGAGCACCAACGCTATTTTATTTATAAATTTCATTGTTATTCGTGATTATCTAAATCAGTGAAATCATTTTTCACCTGAATAATAAGGACATGCATTTTTGAATTTAAAACAGCTTATATAGCATATTTTTATAAATACATTCTGAAGAAGATATACTTTTTCAATTATGAAACTAAAGCTAAAAGTGCAAAACTTTATTGACAAGTTCGTGATTTTTTGTTGTGGTTCAGTGCAAGTTCCATCTTTCATCGGCTTTCCTGAAGAACATTTGAAGATCCATTTTTAAATTTTTTTTCAATGAAATGGGGTTGGGGTCTTATAAAATCCACTTTGGTGACACGAATTATATTCGTTCTGTTCTGGTTTTGCATTCTTTGCTTGGAACTTGTCACAAATGTAAGAACTACATTAGAGAGTATATAGTTTTCGTCCGTTTCAAATATCTTTTTTGACATAATATTACAAATTTTGCAATTGGTTTCCAATTTTTCGTTTGAATCAATTTGTTTCTCGGTATATTCTGTTCATCTCTTTACAACTGAAGACGTGAAATCAAAACAGATAAACATATATTTGGAAGCTCATAACGAAAACCTATTCGACTGAGTTTCAGAGTTATGAACTATATGCCTAACACGCAGTGCATGGTTTGAATAAACTTGGCAGTGTATTAGAAATGTATAGCTCAATCTAACAAGAACTTTATATAATTTAAGCCGACTGCGAACTATATCTGAATCTTCCTAGGAACTATGTCAATTATGGATTGTCGGAAGCAAGAAGTGACACTATTACTGCATAATTGAGCATCTGGTACACAATTTTTCGATAAAATATCGTTAAAAAGACAACAAAAACTTTTAGTAAGTAAACTCAGTGTTTGGAACAAAAAAAAAAGTCGCACTAATTCGTCACCAGGCACATTTGACTGATGCAGTTTTATAAACGTTGGCTATCGATTTTTTTTCGTATATGTGCTCTTCTTGGAAAGCCATTTCAAAAGCTCTCCACGTTCCCTTAAATCCAAACTTTTCAAATAAAAAACCATTTAAACCTTAATTTGTTGAATTAAGATGTGCGTACTAAGTTTCAGAAACTGTATAGACTCAACTGAACTGTTCACCCAGAAATGACTATTGTTTACTTCGAACTATGAAAGTCTTTGGGAATATGAAAATAATACTCGTTGTCAGTCCAAAAAAGCGGACGACGAACCTCTTTATATTGTACACCATGTAAATAGCAGATGATTGAAACAAGGAATTTTCCAAAATAACAATAAAATACAAAAGAGCTCGCGCCCATTAGTAAACAAATCAATATCCCACCGAGAGCTAAAAATACCCGTTTGTCCATTAAAAATAAAAACAAAAGCGTACGCGTAAAAACTTTTCGGGTTACAACGACGAGTTCTGAATATAAAATCACAATTTTCGACCTGTTAATTCGCTTGCTGAGGGGAGTGGTGCAGCAGTGTTCGCGGAGTGTGAATCGTCGATACCTTCGGACGCGCATTACGTGCGTCTTTGACAAAATGAACATTTACATACCTCGTGTGTTTTCGTTTCCGAAACACATTTGTCCCTCAGAACTTTTCTTAATGCGTCTTCTGATTTATGAGACAAATTATTCGAAAAGCCAAGTCAAGTCAACGCCTTGCATGGCATTAAATCAAAAATGCTTGTGTAAACGTACTTTACGAGCTTTAGGTTTGCTCTCATGGCGCTACACCGTGAGTACCCTCGCCACATTACATCACCTACGTAAAGTAGATATCTGCGCGACAGCCATTAAAATCAACACAAGTCCAGGGATGGTCGCGGAGGGAAAGCAAACAATGTGTAAATGATAAAAGGGTCATAAAAGTAAACGCTATTTGTGGTCGTGCATGAAGAGGGGGGGGGGCAGATATATGTGAGAAAAAATATTTTCCAAATAAAATGCGAGCATTTAACTTTTTCCTTTATTTTGTAGTCTACAGAAAAACTCACTTTGGGCTTTGATTTAATTTTTGAAAATAATCCGTGCCACCCCCTCGAAAAGTTCATTCACAAAGGAACTCGACTTGCAGCAGCACCAGCAGCGTGTTATCCCACTCCTCGCCGCGACACTCAAAGCGATGACTCTATTCTGCACCGCAGTATTTATGAGAGGGCGCATAACCCCAATTCATACGGCCGGTCGGGCGGTTGGTCTATAGACGGGTGGGGGTAGTCGGTGGAAAAAGTGGAAAATACGCTTCTCGGATTTCCACACAGAAACACACACAATTCTGGATTTTCGCCGCCTTTCTCTCTCTGTGTCTGCATGTGCATTTGCAAGAATGCCAGGACAATGTTTTTGTTGGGCCACGGAATAGACGGACATTGCGCAACAATCCGTTCTTTTCTGCGATTTTCTGTTCATTGCTGCAGGAAGTCATTCATCTCTCTCTAAGTTGGAGCGAGGGGTCTTGTCGTATATGTGCGCCTGCTGCTGCAGCTCCATCTGCTCCTTTTTGTGTGCGGATTATTTTATTGCTTCGGCAATCAAAATTTGCTCTACGCTTACGTATCTGTGATGGTTTCCCTCACCAATGTGAGTTTCGAATGAATGGGATTTATTTAATTTAAGACTCGAGAGCGGTATAGTTTAACTTTCTTTGAAAACAAAATTAGTTGGTGGGAAACTCTTTTGAACTTCGTAATGGTTAAAGCAATGGAGTTTGAAATCGTTTGAAATTTTAACAGGCAGGTGTTTGAAAAATCTTACACGACTAAAGAGTGGGCCATTGCGTCTAGCCTTGGCTGAGGTACAGGACCGGCCACAGCTATTAAATCAAAAGACAATTGAGGAGCTATAGTTTGTGTTTAATGAATTAAAAAAAAAAAAAACAACTGACCAACCATGTAGCTTGAAGTTGAAAAAAAGGTATTTTGAATTAAAGTTTACTGCATTAAAAAAAAGAAGGAGCAGAGCTCCCACTTAATGAGGGTATAAGACCAACTATAGCCGTCCTTCAACAATGCAGCTACAAGACGGTCACAATTAGAAATGTACAGGGTTTCCAAGGCACTGTGGCCTGTTTTAAATCGGAAAAGTCGTTAGAACCAACCAATCTCGGCAGAAAAAATTATCATTATCGATGGGGATACTCTCTGGGCACTGCCTTCTGAGGAATCATGCCATTAGACTCGGCTCAACAAATATTTATACATGCAGGTACTGTGAGGACCTACAAGTCATGGAGGATACATCCCACCTTTTCTGTTAATGCCAGGCAATTGCTAGGAGTTGAAGACAGCACCTCGACTGGTACTTGTTTAAAAACTTCGATGAGGTTGGTCTTCTCTCAAACAAAATTGAGACCGTACTTAAATTCTACAGGCAAATTCACTGTGTGGGCGAATTCGTTTAGGTATTTAACCGTAACGGTTCCATGTGGATGGCGATGGGCCCGTTATGGCGCCTGTTCTTTTTGTGAATATCTCACAACACACCAAACCAAACTTAACCCGTACTAAAAAAAAACATTTTTTACGTTATGATTCAATTGATTTAAAAAAAAAGAAATCTGCACACTATTATTGAAATACATTTTGTTTGTAATTTAATTTAGAAAATGGCAAAATGTTCATTTCCCTTCGAACTGCAAGAACGGATCAGCACATTCACAGCCACATAATAATGAAAAAGCATAGAAATTTGCACAAAGCCGCAATCAAAACTCCATCAAAACGGAAACGTCTTCCGATGAATTGAACTTGACCCAAATTCGTTTGAAAAAAAGTACTGTCCCGCCATGACCCATATTCCTCCTTGCCGAGAAGAAACCACATACCCACGTAGATGAAAGCGAAATACTTTCCATATAAGAGTAAACTTGAAACCAATATCCAAGTCATTCAGCAAGGTTAATGGTTCTTGCGGATTTTCGAGTTTCGAATCAGAAAAAAAAAAAACTCGTTCCCCTTATTCTTAAAGACACTAATTAAACGGTTTTATCTGATCAAGATTTTGACATTAATCGCCAGTGTATCCACACTCTATTCATAAGCCAGCTAATTAGGTTGGCAGGGATAGGCGCCTTTTACTTTGTGTGCGAACTCATTCAGTTGTACAAAGACGCAAAAAAAAAAAAAAAACACAACCCACAAATTAAGTTTAATGTATGCGCCTTGAACACGTGCTGGAAATAAAACAAGTATTTCGTACATAATTGTAATTGTAAAATTGGAAACCATTCGTCGTATCGTGTCCGCCAAAAACAAAACCGGATAACTTAGAACAGTCATTATGTCTGCTTCTGTGGGCGTCGCACAAACAATTGAAGTTTTGTGTTTTGCACACAACTTTACAGGGTCGGTTCTAATGTTTCTGGGAAAGGTTTACATTGTAGCATGTTACTGACCACCGAATGCTGGTAATTAAAACGTAAATAATTGCCACACATTCAAGAAAACAAAAAGTATCTCAACAATGTTTCCCCTTTGGGTTGTTGGGTCTTTTGTTTTTGTTTTTGTTTTTGTTTTTTGCCAAATGAGGGATACATGCACAAATTGAATTGCATTTTATTTATTAGGTGTTGTATGCCGTTGAACTGTCAGAAGCCCCAGATTGTTGCAACAGTTCCTTTCATTTCGTTCCTCCATGTAGCGTGTTTTCGAATTGCATAATGGATATAGCTACCTCTATACAACATGCAGTGTATCTCTATATCTATATGTGTAGCTATCGCAATAGAGTTGTGTGTACAACGAAAACAACGCTCGTGGGACTACGCAATGCATAAAAATAGGCAACAGACAAAATCTAACAGAATGTCTATCTAACAACCATGTGATGTATCTACCATTCGATGGCAGTGCGTGGAATTGAGAATAGAGAGGTGGGATGGGATGGGTGGAAAAAGAAAATGATACCAACGCAGCGCGGCTAGCGAACGAGGAGATCTAAAGTATCTGAAGTATCTTTTAGTGTCGCATTTATTCGGTTTGATATTTATGTCACAATAATTGCGGCCTGTTGCGTGCATGTAAGAGCCTAAAAATGTTTATCGACACAGCGAGAGAGTAGCATGCAATTTATTAACGAAGAGTGAATGAGCGCGCAGTTGAGGAGGTATACGCCATGTCTTCTGGGGAATATGATAAATCGGAAGTTATCTGTGTTTGTTTGGCAGTTAAGATCGATGCGATTGAGATTGGCTTTATTTGTGTATATTCTTCAATTATTGTTATTCGATTTGTGGAAGTGGATGGTGGTTGCAGATGGAGATCCACTATGCAACTGGACAATGAATCGATCATTGGAGTACCTATCACTACTTTGAACCGAGGTTGGGACTTTTTTTCGATCAAATTAGTTGGTATTTCCGAAGAACAATCCCAACTTGTCTATTTATCTGCTAGATTGTCTAAAAATTAAGCAAGTTCTCTGAGAAACTTTATGAAATGATCAGTTGATCTATACGCTTACGATCAGTAGTTGTTTATCCAAACTCTTCTGGGTGGTCGCTTGTTACATACGTAGGCATCGAGTGGTAACTCCTAAGAACTGCAAAATGTTCCCCAAAAGCTCGAACACACTATAACAACGAACAGCTGTTGTTGGTCGATCGGGCTTCCTTTCATCACATGGACTTATCTTTCTCAATTCATCGCCTCAAACTAATGAAATCATTCAGACCGTTTGAAAAGATAGTTACAGGCTTCTGATCGTATTGGAATTTACTGATCGCGTATTTCTGATGCAATCCATTGATTTTTTCAAGCCATAAGTTAAAGACTTTTGAAAGAAATTCAGCTGCATAAAGGTTCTGTAAGTTTGCGGACATTTTTCTCAGAAGCAGAGTTCGTCCAGTGGTAGAAATTCATTAAGTGGCCTGTTTTATATTTCAAATTAGAAGGAAAATAACACACGGCAATGCATCTCTGCGCAATGTTCCCAACAAAAAGAAATCCAGCGAATATCTGGTATTTGCGAATGTTTGACTTCGCCTAGTTGTATTAAAGATGCCGCACAAAATTAAATTTAATCGACAACGCAATGGGTTGACTATACCTACCATTAAGCTTGACCAATGCAGACCCCATACTCCCATCGATATGCACACTGTAGATGCACATGCACATACTATCCACTTTTCGATCATCTTTTCTCATGCGAAAAATATCAGTGCACCTAATATTTGAAATAAGTATCACTCTCATCTAATGAGCTATTCATTATGATCAGTCGTCAAAACTCTGCTCTTCCAGAAAAGGATCAAGAAAATCCATCCAATTTTTTTTTGAATAATATATCACGACATCTATCATGACAGATTCAAGATTTGTCTCTACACATGTACTAGTGAAAATAAATAAATCAAGTTTTAACACTGGCCTGCGATTAATTCAATAAATTTACCTCTGATATCTTTATGGATATATATATCACTGTTTATCGCAGACACATATCTCCAATAACTTCAATACGCAAGACGTTATATAAATCGGGTATTACTTTTAAAGAGAAATCTGTGAACTCAGTTTAATGTATTGCTTCATCATCTCTATGGCCAACTTTCATGCGATTTTTTTACATCATGATTTAATTATTTTTCCTTGCATACATCAGACACAATAGTGCGTATTCCTGGCAGTGCAACAAAAATTCCAAAATCATTTCACTTTCGTCTATAGAATCTGCAAAACAAAATTAAAAACTGCCCGGAAATGAATTTACTTTAAATGCAAATTAACAAAGCATTCCCTCGCGATCTAAATTCGTTGCATAACATCATCCGACTTTGTCTGAATTTCCACTTAAATCATCATTAGATTCAATTAGAACATAGGAAATCCGAAATAAAAGCCACTGACACCAGAGGCCAGAACAACAGCCAACTCTAGTTGTTCACATAGTACAGTCGCAAAATTTACGCTTTCAATCGTCACTAATTATTTATTGCCTGTTCCTCGGTTTGTGCCCTGCCAAAACGAAAAAGTGTCTTCGCGTGAAATTTATGGACAGGAAATAAAAAAAAAAAATACAGAAGCAGTGAGTGTTCTCGAAATTCCACGAATTTCAAGTTTAAAAGCGAAAAAATGGAGGAAAAGAATGTTTAGTTAATCTTAGACACTTCCCCTGGAAAACCCCCCCCCCCCCCGTTTTCAGAAGTTTTGCAACACACACATCTCTTTCTTTATGCGCGCGTTGGTGTGTTGTCCATTTGTCTGTCTATCTATGAGCATTAGTTTTGCTTTCCGACTGGCAATGGGCCAAAACTCTATTTACGTTGCTCTTTGGCTTCTGCCAAATAAATATAAATGAATGGAACGAACGGAACCCGGCAAGCAAGAGAGTGCGCAACGCGCGAACATCATCAAAAGAGCAAAAAAAAAAAATGATTTTTCAACTAAAAATAAAAAATCACAAGAACCACGTTTTAGAAGGCGCGCGTGGACGCTGAATTTAGCCCTGTCCTAAGCACAAGCACATTCAATCGGGAGCAACAACATAAACTAAACACACATCAGCAGCGTTTAGTTCGAACGGGAACGATCTGTTGGTAGTTTGCATGCAGTTTGGATTGTTTGGCTGAGATCTATTATCGTTTTGGGTGATAATGACCTCTTGTCAGTTCATAGTGCGATAACTGCAAGATGGCCAATGTGAGAGATTAGGTGATGGTTTCTCAATTTCTACCTGATAAGTAGCTGCGTACATACGTATTTTGCAAGTTAATCGCAATGGGACCAATATAAGTACAAAGTGCACCCCTAATAACTTTCATGCGAGCTATTCTATGTGGCATGCTACTTGGTATTCGTATTGTGGTAGATTTATTCTTACATTTCATTAAAGGTAGCCAAAGCTCTCAACTCTCAAGTCCGTTTTTAAAAAAGATTTTTTTTTCAATCACAAACTACTATCATGCGACCATTTCCAAGTGTTGTGATACTTTTTCTGTGTGATACATGGTAGATGGCTACGGTGACCATTTTTTCAATCACCTAAAAGGGGACTTTTATTTAAGTAAAAATACTTCTGCAGTCTAAAATGGTTAGAGCACATTTTAACTATCAAAATTTGTAGGTTTCTGTAGGTGTGATGAAAGGAATTGACTTGATCTTAGAAAATCAATACAATACTATCATCTAACTCCAGCTTTGTACGATGAGGAGATACTTACTCGTAATCTCGCATATATTTTTTTATGGTAGGAAAATGGTCTTTAGGGGAAAAAGAAATTGTACTTTTTTCTCTTAGTAAAAAATCAGAGAGGACATAGTAGCGAAAAAGAGGACAAATGGTCACCGTATAGATGGCCCAACAGCTCATTCAAAGAACATAGAGACAACTTGTTTCTCGAAATCTTTTTTATCATGCAAGTTCTTCATTATATCGTGATATTTTTGTTATTTTTGCTCAAGATGTCTTTGGGCCGTATCAATAACCAATTTTAGTCTCTAATTTAAATTTACGGAAGCTGACAATTGCAAATTTATATGGAAAATATAGCCACGGTGAATTACTTAAATTAAGAGTGGAAACTAAAAACGTTAATTGGTAAGGCCCAAGTACAACTTGAACCTCAAAATCAAGTTCTTCATTATATTGTGATAGTTTTTGTTACCATTGTGTATAAGTTATTGTCAAAATACTGTATCCCAAATCATATTCCCAGAATAAGAAACATTTTAACATGTGAATTTCTTTTATGTGTTGTGATATTCAACTGGGAACACTCCCAGTTTTTTTACATAATTATAACAGGGCACTCATTCCGTAATTTTTCAGACGATAATCGTCGAAACGATAGACCTCCAAAAGTAAAAACTAAGTGCCAAAATTACGGGTTTGAGACCTTAATCCAATTCATTTTCCACAAATGTAATGAAAGCTGACAATAGTGAAATTCGGGCAGAATATAACTTCTTATGGTCATCAAAGTTTCTAAAACGATATCGTCCCGACGATTATTGTGATAGGGAATCTGCCCCCAGACTTTTTTTATAGTATAAAATTATAAGTACAAATGCAAAAACAAAAAGAAAAGTATATTAATAGGCAAATTAGAAATATTGACCTGATAAGTTGCAAACCAAAAAGGCCGTTGCATATTTTTGGCAGTTTCAGTGGTCAGAAATGTTAAAAGGGAGGGAACTTAGTTTGTACTTATAATATATAAATTATTTATTGGCAGAGAATTTTACAGCAAGAAAACATACGTCCATTAGTTAGAAATGTATATTTTGCGTGTTTTGCATACACGACCAACGTGGCTTAAGTAAAGAACGTTCACTGAATAAATAGACCGGCTGCTTATTTCGCAATATGTCATGATTGATCCAGAGAATATAATAGCATACATTGTCGGAGAAAACAACTGCTAATTTGCTGAATGAAATATGCGAAGTTGCACAAGAATAACAAGGGCTTTCAACTTTTGGAGGTTAGGGAGAAGTTCATTCTTAGTTGATCATTCCAGCAGACGCTAAAAATCTTCATTTATTAACATTGAAGGAGTAAAAAATGGTTCAAGTATTTAACCCTGAGGCACATCTCAACTTACCAGTCACACAGGCTAGTCGATCATAAAACTTTTCAATTCGGTAATTTGTAATAAATGCTTTATCAGCACTTACCATCTGAAGCATATTTTGAGTACTATCTAAATATTTCATCAGTTTCTGTTATGTTTTTCAAAAACTTAAAGTTATTCTGGGTATAGTTAAAAAAATGTGCTTGCCAAAAATTCATTGTTTAGCTTCTCCTTCTGAATTCAGTTTATGGCAGCATTTTTTGCTGTTTCAATAAAATAAGAAAAATTTTGCATAATTTTGAATAATTTTTCGAACTCACAATGACGAAAGTTTCTACGGAGATATTAAATTATCCTTCAAAATACTTATGTTTCGAAGAGGATATTAGTAATTCTTACATTGCGTTGTCTTTTAGATTATTCATTCAAAATCTGTTATTCCGCCACTTACCCAAATGACGAGTAGCAGTCAAAATGCAGTCGAAAATATTTTCCACCATTGAGATGCAGCACTTGTTGCCGTGTTCCTTTGTGTGCACTTTGTTTATGCACGATCGACTTTGTGGATCATCTTGCGGTTGATTTTTATTACACTCCCTTTTATTTGTTTGCTTTGTGGAAACCCAAATATTTCAAGGGTGTTATCTGAGATTCGTTTTTACACGCGTTAGCGAGATCCTTCACAGTATTCCGTCATTAAAACAATTTGTGTTATTAATTAGTGTTTCTTGCGAGTTGAAATGGTCATTGACATGGATGTTACACATTTCTATGTCAATAGACTGGATTTGTTTGTTGTCGTAAAGTCGAACATAAAAATAGTTGGAATTCCAAACGCTGTCAACAAAGAGTGTGATATAATCGTAGGGTACGTCAGGGGTGTTTAATCTCACACTATGGACTAAACGATCAGAAGAAAACAACTTATTTGAATCTTAAAGAATAGTTACACCTAATCTTCAACGTTCGAGCATTGTTTTTGTTCGACTCAAGAGTTCCATGATATCACTCATGGAACTCTTGAGTCGAACAAAAAAAAATGCTCGATGGCAACTTAAACCGAAAAAGATAAAATAAAAATAAGAAGATAAATTTGCAGCGAGATCGCTGTTTCTGGTCCACAGTCTTAGGGGCTCCATCAAAACAGGATGACTTTATTTTTAAATATCTTTTGGACTTCAATACAAAAACCAGCTTAAAATGAAAAATATTAGTCTGCGCCTTGATCGAAAGACTTCCGGCAGCAAATGCATCAGCAAGTTGCTTGTTCTCAGTTCCCATTCAATACTTATAAACTCCAATCGCCTGTTGCTTTCGATAATTCCAAGGTCAAACTTTCTACAAAGGTATAAACAGATTCTTTCACTGATTTCCCTCCTACCAGTAGCTCATTTAAATAGAAGAGCAATGAAATTCCAGTACGATGCTCGAATATCCAAGGCAGTCCCTCTGAAGTACTCAAGCATATCCACTTACTGAGTCCTTGAGCTTCTTACACTCCATCTCCATCCATTGCCCATGCATATATTAATTAAACATTTTTCATTGCCATCACCAAACATCGTCAATGTCATTGTTGTCATCGTTATCACCGCATCAATATAGGATTTCTCATTCAGTGAGACGGCATACCGATGAAATAGCAGTAGCAAGCAAAAATTTTCACATTAAAATGGAATACCTGTACCTGCGCCTTCGTCATGTAAATAATATCAGCGGATGTATACCGGCGAGATGCGGGGGCACTTGTTTCCCACCCACCCGTCCGCCTCCAACCCAAAACATCGAGAGCACACCTTGCTGGCTTTTGCGCCAAGTGACTCACACTCGTCAATGTTTATCCTGACAGCTTCTCAAAGACTCCAACTTCACCCGCCTTCACCTTGTTCCATATTCTGTTCTGTGTGTATACCCGTCGGCTTCTGTTTTTTTTTTTTTTTTTTAGAAACACAACAAAGTGAAATTCATGGAATTCCATTTGATATGAAATGAAAAATCATAAAAATGCGCCGCGGTTACGTTTCGCGTATACAAAAGATGAATAAAACAATAAATGCGAGCTATACGTTTACGTTTATACCCTCGCTGCCATCATATAACCCTATATAGAGACAGATCATTCTAACGTGCACACAGCACACCGGGTTTCATATAGAAATACGTTCTTTTTGTATCTCTCTATTATTTAATTTCTTTAAAACAACTGCCGCAGGTATGTCGAACTGGAGCTGTGGACTGGGGAGTTGCTGGCTGGTGTTGCTGTTTGCTCCCGCTCTCAAAGCAAGCAGAAAAGACAACAACAATCACGTTCTAGTCCAGCGAATTACATTTCATCTAGATACTTTGTGCTTTTGCTTACATTTTTAAGTTCATAAGAATAAGAAATACGAAAAAATAGCAAACATTCCTTGAATAACATTCCCAGGTAGACGGACGGGTTGTGGTATGGCTTAGGTTTTAAATTTAATGTTTTTCTGTGTTAGCTACCTATATAGATATTTTTTTTCTATTCTGGGTTAGGTCCAGTTGTGGAATGGATTTACGAGGAATGGCTAAAGAGCTGGCGTTCTCTTATGTTTTATGTTTGCGTTAAGAAGGGAGTTCTTTTTTTATTTTTGTATTCCTGTTATCTTAGATTTTGCAGGATGGCTGAGAGCTTTTTTTTACCATTCGCGAGTTGTTGGTTGGTTTTAATAAAAATTGTATTCCCACAGTCTTGAAAGATGCAACTGGTTGCCTTTGACCCTTTTTTTTTACAAAAAAAAACAAATATTGTTGCTATTTTTAAATATTTTTGTATTGTATTTTGTTAAAGGATAAGTAAAAATAAGCAAAATAATTCGGACAAGGCTTCCCCTATTTCCAGAAATACCTAAGGCTGCCATATTTTTACAGCGGAACCAGGAACACATTATAACAACACCAGCGTTTTGCTGAAGGACCAAATTGGGTAATTTGGCTATAAAATTTCAGCTTTGGCTCAATTTCTCTCAAAGCTTAAACATAATTTTATAAAAAAAAAAGGTAAAACTAATTAATGCGAATTTATTCGACTGATCCTCACAAATCTTGTTAAAATGATTTACCAAGTGAACGCACACATAAATTTTGCATTTATTTTTTTGAGAAATCACAACGAACTCTCACTGCACATGTTTTCATTTAACTAATGTGGCTTAAACTTGTGTAAAATGACTCCAAGAGTGGCTCAACTCCAAAATTTCTCCGGAACAACGCACAAACATCACCAAATAACACCTCTTGAATGGGACTATTTCAAATATTATTATTAAAGTGGCTTCATCCCACCAATTTTTTGACGAATGCGAAATGCCTTCTCCTAGATGAATACATCGCGACGGTTGTTACATTCGATTCGAAAAATAAAGAAACAAAGTGATAACTTATTTGTGCGACCGCCTCACCTTTACTCGAAATAAAATATTGTATGTAACAGGCAAAATAACTGTAGGTACTTGTCGTTTGAAATTATATTTGTTGAAGATCTTTTTTTTTGTGAATGAAACCATCGTAAATTTGCATATCGTTTCCAACTTCGCATAAAATTCTATGTTCGCTTTTTATTTTTTTTCGGGAGGGTTTTATTGAATCGCCGCAATTCTATCATCGGCAAACCCTGCGAATTCAACCACTGCATACAATGTATCGTCTGGATTTCTCTGGTGAACTCCCTTGTGAACTTCTGCCGGGTAGTCCGAGGCTAAAGCTTAGTATCCTGCTCGCGCTAAATTTTAGCGTCCCTAGTCTCCACTTCATTTCTCCAAACCAAAGACAAATGCTCGCTAAATTATTAAACATCAGATAGATGGGACAAAAACCATTTGTTCATGACAGTAAATGTTATTTTCATTATTCGCGTACATAGAATTTCCGAATTTCATTGTTTGAATCGTTCCAAAACAATAGATATAAGTAAAATTGAAGAAGATATTATCATTGCTGCAGCAGCACAAATAATTTCTATAGTAGCAAGCAGAAGACGACTCGTTCCTTCGTGTCGGGTAAACCCCTATTTGCGTTGGAATTTTTCTGCAATTTCCATATTGCTGATCGTTTCTCCACAAGCCCTGCAATTTATATTTTCTTTATCACATGAAACGGAGTTTTCCCAAAGTAAACACAACAAAAATTGTTTCCTCTTTTTCTTATGTCAAAATTTATCTTCGATTTAATGTTACGGACATTTATTTCACGAGCTAAATGAGTGGAGACTTTTCATCGGCCCATCTATATGAAGTTAAGAATTTAGCGTGCGAACAGGATACTGCTTTGCTAAACTGCCTCGCTAAATTTTATCTTTGTAGACATTTTTGTATGGGAGATAAAATTTAGCGCGAGCAGGATACTAAGCTTAAAAAAAAGCGAATCATATAAACGTAGCTTGCTGAAATTGAAATTTGGGACTACAAATAAAATAATAATAATAATAATAATATTTATTGTATCATACATGCTTACACAGTAAGAATTCACTTATAAGTCTGTGAAAGATAAACTGTTTATAATTTAATATCCATAAATGATTTGAAAATAAAGTTAGACTGCTTTTATATTAAAAAGGTTTTTCTTATATTTATTTTAGATTAGTTTTAAATTAATTTTATTTGAAGTTGAAATTGGTTGAAGAGGGATAATGATGGGAGGAAAATGAGTTGCTTTAGTTTCTACGAAAATTTTGAGGTTCGTTTTTAAATCGTCGTGCATTAGTTAGCTCTCGCAAGTTACGTGGGAGTGAATTCCAAAGGCGGATAGCAGCAACAAAAACCTGTCTTTCGGATGTTAGACATGTAAAACTCGGAAGTACCAGACAAGAGGATCTGTTAGATGTCGGAAACTGTTTTTTTTCTCATAAAGTTATGAAGACTGTCTACTTAAGAGTATGTTGAAAAGAAGTATGACTGTTCTAAATTTAATATAGTTACAGAAGGACATGCTAACTAGGTGTTTTGCAAGGTGTGAGACGTGGTTATTGGTTAGTGTGGAAAACCGCCTTCTACTCTCGGCATCACATCCATCAAAAATTTCCCAACCGTAGACAAGTACAGGAATAACTCTGGGGTCACAAGGCAAAACCGCTTAAGTCGACTTTAGCCGAAATTGAGATTTTGATACGTACCCAAATCTATTTTGTTAATTTTTTTCAGCTTTATATCTTTAAAAAAGTGGCCAGAATTTGAAAAAAAAAGTCACTAGAGTCAATAGAGTAAAAAACTTTAAACTGCTCTCCTGAACAATGAGTAAAACAGACTCTAGAGGTTTTGCCTTGTGACCACAGACCTAACGTTTTAGCAAGTAGCAGTCTTGTTTCAAGAGGAGTAAACTTTTGAGCAGTCCATAGGCTTCGTAGAATACCGTAAGTTATCCCTACTATTGTATTTATGTTGCTATTCCAGGTTCTATTAAAGACAAGACCTAGATTTTATGAAGACTCAACAAATTACAGAGTCGTTTACCATTAAATGAGGGAAATAAGACAGATATAATTTCTATTTAAAAATAACTAAGCACTTACACTTGGTTGGGTTAAGTATCAGGCCGCTTTTGGATGACCAATTAGAAATTCGTCCCAGGTCCTCATTTAGAACACAGACTCAATTTTAAATTAAGCCCATAAATTTGTATATCATCGGCATAAAATGCTTAGATGAACTGAATATGACAGAAGAAATATCATTAATATACATGGAGAACAATATAGGCCCTAGAATAGAGCCTTGGGGAACTCCTTGCCTTAAGAGAAGAAAATCGGAAAGGTTGCCATCTAGTGACACGGCCTGTTTTCGCTCACTTAAATATGATGATATAAATTTAACAGCAGTGGGGGAAATTGAAAAAAAGCGTCTTAATTTGCTGAGCAGAATCGAGTGATTAACCAAATCAAAAGCTTTGAAAAAGTCTAAGAGTACCAAAAAGTAACATTATCCCAATATCTAATTTATCTCTTATATCTTCAATGACGTTCAACAAGGCAGTTGTACAGCTATGTTTAGCTCTGAAACCCGACTGTACTTGTAGCAACAAGTTATTTTGAGAAACGTAATAATTAAGCTGATTATGCATAATTTTTTCACATATTTTAGATAACAAAGGTAGGATTGGATTGGTCTGAATTCTTTACCTTTAGTGCTCTAAGGTATTGGAATTATTTTTGTTAATTTCCATTCGCTGGGAAAAATACCCATCATAAAAACAGTATTTATGAAATGAGTTACAAACGGTAAGAGCAACGGCAAGATCGCTTTAAAAATCGGATTTAATTCATCAACACCTACAGCCTTGGACTTAACCGAAAGAAACCTTTCGACTATGTCCAATTCATTGACCCTATTAAAAACAAAAGAAGAATCAATCGGTAATGAAACATCCTCGAATGAATAGTTAGCTTCTGGAGCGTTGCAAATGGGGTTTGACAAGAATGTTCGATTTAGTTCATTAGGATCGTTTCCGATGGAATAAGTAGCTTTTTGCTTCCCGATTCCTAATTTTCGAATTTCATTCCATAGCTTATGACCACCTAAGTCGGTTGGAATAGAATTGTGTCTTCGCATTGCAAATTTCACGAACAACAAAATTTCGTAGATTTTTATAAGCCTGATGAAACTCTTCCACCCGAAAATGTTTCCATCGTCGATACGCCTCATCCCGTTGAGCCATTCATTCGTTAACCAGGCTTTTGTTTGGTCTAATACCAGTTTTTATTGGAACGTGTAAATCGAAAAGAAGATTTACATTTTGTTTTGTAAGAACTTAACCTGGTCATCCGGGGAGGGCATAAAATATATAAGGTTCCATGGAATCAAATTAATATGCTGTTGAAGAGAGGGCACATCAATATTTTTTTTTTAAATCTCTGTATGTATAGGTGTATGCTTCTACGTTATTGCCAATATCAAATACGGGACATTTTTGTATTTCATAAAAAACGCTCGAAACCGACTATCGACAAACATAGGAGACAGGACGAATGGTCGCCGTATTTATACCTAATATGTCGAAGATGATAAAAATACAAACCCGGACACATGCTAATTTTGCAGAGAACATGTACTTTTCCATTGTGGGTACCGTTTGAATGAGCACATTTATTGGCCTTCAATTTAAAAAAAAAGTCAACTTTAGTAACTATAGTACACGTACTAAGTTTGAGAAAGAAAAGAATAATCTTAAATTCAGGACCTTACAAAAATTATGCTGCAACTTGCTGCAGGTATGCCAACTTTGTGCTGAATACTAGTGAATCGTGGCTAGGGAGGACATCTTCTCATAAATACAAATCAATTATTCATATTCGAAAACCGCTTCTGAAAATATCGAACGTATCTGACACCTCATTGAATCTGAAATCGATTTGGGGCTTAACCTTTCTACCGCGTGATATAAGTTATCGTAAATGTACGCACATTCAGCATTTGTTTTTTGTTTTTATCAAACTTTGCAACATTTTTTGCGTACGTATTACTGCAAATGCCACTATTCTTTATTTTATTTTCTACCGAAATATTACACCAGAAGTTTGCTCTGGAAAAAGCCCGTCAACGTGTAAATATTTACAGGCGTTAATTATTATGTTTGCTGAAAACACTTGAGCTAATGTAAACGCATGCGGCTAAATATGTACTTCTCTACCGCGTCACCTTTCTCAAATCTATGACGAACGTGAATTATATTTAAAAAAAAAAAAAACAATATCCCACGCCATAACAGCTCATAATTTGTATAACAATTGCCCATATCACCTGACCATGTGAGCAGCCGCTTTTCTCGCAACTAAACATGAGTATAAACAAAATTCTAGTTTAACGCCGAAAGCATATTTTTGTTTCTTCCTTTGATGTCGGAAGGAAGAGGAACTAAAAAAATTACACAACTTTAATAGCCTTCAGTTGTGAACCGAATATATATAGTTGCTGACTCTGTAAGGAAAAGTTTTGTGGGTGTTTTTTTTTTGTGATGCTAATTTTCTGCGAATTTTTTTCAAAACATTAAATCTACAACAAAGAGAAGTAAATACCAGCGGAAAATGCGGATTTAATTTTAGAATGTTTCGCCTTGGAAATTCCACATTTGTTTCGGTTGTTGTTGGTGTCTGTTCTGTCGACAACGCAAGGCACCACCACAGCTGCTCGAGATAAATTTGCCTCCATTTTTATTTAATTTTTCATTCAAAAGTATAATAAAAATGCACAAGACACGACTGCCAGTAGCGAACAATCTAGAGATAGACAATTTGATTGACTTTCTTTCGTAGATGATGGTGATGCGAATTAGCGCTGCTGTTATCTAAAATTGTTCGTTTAATGTAGCCAATAAATTATCGACAAAAAGTCGTCTGGCTCCCGTGGGTGTATGACGTTAATGTGTTTTTATTTTTGAATTTATTTCAATTTTTTTTAACGATAATTCGGTGTAGTTTGACTGCTTTAGATGTGGGTTTTTATTTGCGACGAAAAGTCTACAAAGTCTGTCGTTAAAATTTGTGAGTGCACAGGATTTTTCTTTTTATGTTTTTTGAAATAAAACCAAACGCAAAAAATTGGAGAAGAATTCAGCACGAAGTGCGGCAGCGGTATAATCAAATCAGAGTTATTGCAGAAGGCTGCGCTAGGATTCAAGGTCAATTTTGTGGGTTAGTAAGGCGCACGGTAGCTGTATGCGTATAGTTTGAGGATTTTAAATTTAGACAATGCCCGTTCACAACCAAGTAAATTTTGTCGTAGTTATTTTGAATCTTTCATTGATGGAATTTTTAAATATTTTATGTACGAAATAGTGACCTTTTCTAATACCTCTTTTAATAATGCAAACTCTTTTTGGTGGAAAAGTGCAGAGTCACAAGTTTAAGGGTTGTAATAATGTGTTCGGCTGCCCAGGGTAATTACAGAGTACATTAACCCGTGCTGACCACCAACCGCTTGCGTCCCATAGAGTTTTGTTTTTTCATTCGTTCATATAACTCCTACTTTCTTGGTGATGGTAGGCGGTAGAAGTACGAGTATCACGAATCCTATCAAGGAATTGTCGTTCGGGGAAGATCTTTGCTGAGTTAAACCTCATATAGTAGTGGATTTTGTCTTGGAAGTTTTTAGTCTTTATTCAATTGAATTAACATCCACAGGCAAGTTTGCCCCCAGATCAAGAACCCGCGATTTGTCGTCAGGCCTTATGTAACCGCACGCTTTTCGTTGGGCTACTAAATGGCAGTGCCTCCCCGGATCTAGGTACCCAACCTAATTTTATATAAGGCCACACAAAATAGCAGTTGGCATTGGACAACTATCTAGCCAAGAACTAACGCTAGGCCGTACAGTGCTTGTTGTTGGACAGTTTTCTGACACTCATAAACCAAGCTCAGTCGCATTGCCACACTGGGTCAAGTTCCTGACAGTTAGGAACCATCCTCAGTCGTTGTGCCCTACGAAAATAACAATGATTGCGCTTTAATTTATCTATTAGAAATAGTTTTCTGTTCTACTTTCTACATCCTTTCAGCTCTATCTGCTGTCTCCATCTTAACATTTTTGGATGAAGTGTGATAAGCCAACTTGGAAGAGCAAGTTGTGATTTTTCACAGGCGAAGTAGATATATGTTTGCGCAACATTATGGACTTTTGGTACCCAAGCATTCCTTTGCACAAAAGTTTGTTTATTTTTGAAGAATGGAGTTACAATTTTTTAAACCAATCTGAACGACTGAATTGAAAAGGACTCGGATGTTTCTTAGACTTTCGCGTGAAATGTGATTCCTGTTTTTCGGAAATTAAACTCCAGATCCCTTATACTAAATACCTATAGGAACGATCGCACTTATACCACGGGGCCAGTGCAATCGTTTAATTATTTAGGGAATTAATTGTTGAAAAAAATAAACCTTTGGTGCAACAGGTCCGTACTGACCCGTAGGTTTGGCTTCTCACAACCATTCGTTTTGTGTGAGTTTTTTTTTTTTCATTTTTGGGACGAATAGAAGTGGGGCGAGTTCATAATTGCAACATTGTTGCACATGCCACGCTCAAAATATTGACTCAATGCAATTATGAACAGAAATATTGCTGCAAGTTTGCAGTAGTTTTGCGTTTCAAAAAAAAGAGTTCATATATGCAGTAGGCAGTACAAAAAATGACATAATTTTTAATTTCTCTTTCTCCTTTCGGTTACAGAGTTTTACAAAAACTTATTAATAATGTCAATTAGAAGAATAATTTTAGGACTGATTCTTAAAACACTTAAATGGATCCAATTTTGAAAGTGAAAGTTTTCCGCCAAAATTATCTGAAAGTAATAAAAGCAAAATAGTCCCACGAACGAAGAGACATCTCTTCCGCTTTGTTTGTTCCTTTTTTGTCCTTTGATAGGTAGGTTACTTTTATATTTTGAAATTTTCTTGCAATCTCTTCTCCATTGTAAGGCATCGAGGAAAGGACTTTTATTTACGTAAAAACTTCTCCCCAAAGAACAGTTTTTTTTTTCAGCCTGCTATAAATTCGGAGTCCATTCCTAAACGGATCGAAATAAGCAGTTTGGTGTCGGTATCCAACAACAATTTTTGTTTACATTCATTCCTAACAAATACAAATAATATATTTTAACTTTTTAATAAAAACAAGCCGTTAATTATTTTGTATAAATCTATTAAATTTTCAATTATTTTTTTTATTATTTTTTCCTTCCATCTTCCTGCAACTCGGCAACAAAACAAGACTCAATGCAGAGTTGATCGCAATGTGACTGCCATTTTGCTTATATGAACGCAGATGACAACTGCCGTCATGCAAAGATAATGCTTTTTTTTTACATTAATGAACGCAAAAATTGCAGTGCTGCCGCATTTTCACTTTTACGAACTCAGCCGTGATCTACAATTATTTTATGCCGAGCCCAACCGGCTAAGTGAGAACCTCTTTCATGACAGTATTTGTCAGACGTTCGCAAAAGGCGGCGCAGTGGGAAAAAAAACCTTATGTTGGGTTTTGGAATAATTCGTTACAGCATTTAAAATTCTTACTAAGCTGTGGCTTCACACTTGCACTTCTGTATATTTTGTCCGTTGAAAAGGCGCGCAGTTTGCTCCCTCTCAAAAAAATGTATCGCTTCGGAATCCCAGATGAACTCGTAGGGGAATGATAGCACAGACTCACTACCTGCTCCCATATTTGCTGTAATGATCTGCATATCTTCGAGATTTCCATTTCGACACATTTTGTATCGGCAAGGGAATGGAATTGGGAGGATACAGTAGGTTTATCCTCTCGCAGATTACCAGTACCGCTTTCTTTGGTTATGACTTAGTTATCTTGCCTTCAACTTCAAACAGCACAGATGTCGGATGTTAAAAGCTCCAAAGCCTATTCTAAAATTTGACATACCTCAAATATGTTTATGTTTACCCTTGTCTCCGAAAACTCATTAAAAGTAATTTTACCATCAACGTGGTGTTTACACCACTCACATAAAACCCGCCATCCTTCGGGCAACAACAATATACCATATCTGTGATAAGATAATTGACGTCTGCCCCAATCCTAATAAAACACGTGATTATGTACAACATTTCGGATTTGTATGCCAAAGCTTACGACTTGTTTAAAGAGCAATTAAGGGCTTTCCCCCCGAACTCCAAGGGAAGTATAGCTCCACCAATTTATATATACCAGAGCGATAAGCCCGCACTGTTGCTGCACCTTTATCGCGCCAAAATAATCAGAAAAGAGGGCTTGTCATCTCTCATCTCAACTCGTCTGAGTTATGCTGTCAACGTCATCAAATGATGATCCTTATCTGCGACTTGGGCTTAGCTCTCGTATTTCCATCTCAGTGTTGTGGTATTTACACGCGGAGTCAAAGTCAGCTATATGTACAGAACAATGTGACTGACTTGGTAATTATGCAGAGTACTAGATAGACGCTTGGCGTAGTAGGCCCTCATCGTCGAACCGCACGTTGCTGTGTTTGCTCACCTAAAATGCGCATATACGTGTGGAGTGGGATGGTATGCAGTGCGCCTGCAACAGACAAAGGAAAGATGATGCACTGACACCCATCGTAGCACCGAAAGGAGAATGACTTGTCTTTGTCACTCGACAGACTTGACTGTGACTCGCTTACTCATCACGAAACCCGCCTGCACTCTCTTTGTGGCCTAACTAATTTCTTTGCTCCAACAACTTGTAACCGCAACTAATGTGTGTTCTTTTTTCCTTTCAGGTACGTATATCCAAACCGCACGTCTAATCTAGCGATGAAGAGCAGTTAGCCAACTGTGGCGAGTATCTGTATTCAGCTTATTAGCAATTAGCCAATGATGATTTAAAATACATTTCTCTTAATCAGGGTTCGAACTTCCGCGCACGGGTCAGTCCGCTACCTTTGACAGTGATAGATTTTGACGGCTTTGAATTTCCCACGTATCTATTGCTCGTTATACGTATTTATAAATAACGCCCAGAGTGCCGTAGTCGTCGACGTCGTCGGGCTATATCCAATTAAGGGGGATTTCGAAAATTTTCCAAATTAAATTTCAGTCAATCAGAGAGCGTAAAACCCCCGCCCTGGGATGCAGCTATTGAATGGCGGCATGGCCTAGTGTCTTGGGCTAGCACCTAGGGGCGCCATTTAATTTACACTTAAATAGTAAGTTTTTGTTCTCGTCCGATGCTTATTGAGAAACTAGAAATCGTTTAGCTGGCGGCAGGTTATAGTTGGATCTGCTAGATGCCGATGGGTTACACGCTTTGAGTTGCGTTTTGAAGGATTCTCTTATCTTGGTGAGGTTCATTTAAGATTTAATTGAGCACAGTGTTTCGTGAGGGAATTGATTGGTTTTGGTATCGACCTCGTGTAGAGTTGTTAGAGCGTTGCAGATGTCCGATTTAATCGAACCCAGTATTTTATCCCGCATAAAAAAGTTTCTTTTTTTTTAGTAGAGACGATTGTAGATCTGATGTTATAATTTTTAATTATACGAATTACTTTAAAATATATTCTAAAAGTCGGTCACTGATGAGGGGAAGTCTGACTGGCATTTGTAAAAGCTTCCAACAAAAAAAAAAAAAAAATGCGAAAGGGGAGTAAGTTAAACCGTAGCCATGTGTGTGCGTGAAGAATAGGTATAGCGTCTTTTGAGCGGAACAGTGCGTCAAAGGTTGGAGTATCAAAGCATCAGCCCTTGCAAGACATGATGTGCTAAAGAATACTCAATTTCAAATATTGGTAGGTGACCTATATGCGCGAACACCAGACATTGGAATCCTAATTGTCCTACCCTCCTTAAAGTGTATATACTGTCGGAACTCACTCCTGTGGTAAGCTGGTACTGTAAGTGGTAAATCAAGGAAAGACCCATGAGCTTTCTGCCAACATATTTCAAAGCCACGCCATCTTTCGAGGACCCCACAAAAAGAAAAGGCAGATAAATGGATCTTCAATTGGGTCGGTTCGATGTTACTCCAGTACAACAGGAACGCCACAGGCTTCTTCATGTGGTTTTAGTGGCGTCTTTAGAAGATGGTGTTTATTATTCAGTCACAGATGCCAAATCACCATCGAAAGTCCAAGTGATAAAACTTTATTATTAAAATAAGTGTTCGTCAGTGGAGACGTTTTGCGGTGGCCCTTCAAAATCGACTCACTAAAGTTTGGTGGCCAAATTCGACTCAACTCCTTTAGTAAACAATCATACAAGAGCCGTTCGTCAAAGGAACACCAGATCGGCCGAGAGGTCTGCCATGGTCAGTGAAATCGAGCAGGAGAACCCGGGCAGTCAATTTTCCGCAGTACACAAGAAATCGGTCTTTCACAGACTTCAACTCGGCGAATTTTACTTTGGGACTTGGACCTACACCCGTACAAGATCCAACTGATCCAGGAGATTAAATGTAATACTAAAAACCATAGAAAACGCCGATTGTTCGCTGACTGTGCTTCGGAGCGTTTGCGCAAGAGGACACCAACTTTGGGCGAAAAATCATCTTTAGCGAGTAATTTTTTGATGAATTGCTATTTCAACCAGCAAAGTTGCTGTATATGGAACGACGCCAACCCACACGACGGTCACCAGTTTCACCAAGTGTCAAGTTTTTGGCCGGCGCCGCTATTGGTCCAAAAATGACGTTGGTAAGGCCATCACCATTAATGGTGAGCGCTTAAGAAGGGTGCTAACTAATTTTTGTTGGCCCAAATTGAGCGATATGGAGGTACGACATGAGGTTCCAGTAGAAGGAGGCTATGTGCCATGGTGGACATTGTGCATGAACGATTTGAGCTTATTGTTATCTCTCGCAGAGCTGACGCGAATTGGCCACCAAGATCGTGCGATTTGATACCTTGAGACCTTTTTTTTGTGGCGTTTCCTGAAGTCGTAGCTTTATGTCAATAAGCCGCAATCGCCCTATGCCCTTGTTTGTAAAACACGCACTACTAGCAGCAGTTCAAGCCGCGAAAAGTCCGTCAAACATGGGACTGTTATCGGAGAGCTCCTTCCTTTAGCCGTTTTGTTGCGTCATTAGTTCGTAGGTCCCTTCCATTCGTGCCAAACTGAAACCACACCTGAAGGGTTGCAAGAAGCTAGTCCTAGGGTACGATATGGACATGTAGCTTCCAATATTCATTATGGGTGGAGAACCTATTTTCAAACGAGCCAAATTGTTGACCTTCACTTCCTTATGCCGTCTCTGATACTTTGTCCAACAAATTTGCCTGCAAGCTGTTGTACGTCTCGTCTTACAAGTTCCTTGCTCTTCCCACCAAAAGCACGATCATTTTCTTCGTCGAAATGACACTCGAAAAACATAAAACATTGGAGTATAAATTATGTTCGCCGAACTCATCATCATGCCCAATCCAATCAATAACTCAAAATATTCAATTAAACGTGCAACACCTAACAACAACAGCAATTCTCGGGATAGGTCAAAAGTCTCTCCGAACAGTGGTTAAAGCCCACAACATATTTAACCCAAGTCGTAAAGCATGCCAGAGAGAGCACAATCCATCTTGGTTGGGTTTCTGCTCATGTGCTGCACCACCACGAATTGAGGAAGCAATGGATCGTCATAATGCCGTTTTGCACAAAACCACCATCTGGTTGGTTTCTTTTTTTTTTGTTTTTGTTTTATACCGCGACCAAGACCACAACATTAGCATCGGCGCAGTCGTAAATTTAACCGTTAAGAATTGAAATTGAAAAATGAGGAAGAGACCGAATATCGTCCTCAGTAGTTCGACAAAGGAAACGGGACCAGAGTCCCTGAAAGCCATTTCCAATCAAAGTCAGACTGAAATCAAGATCGAAACGTACACTATACCATCAAAACCACCACCAGCAATCTTTGGGTAAATGAGGTTTTTATTTGCTGTCAGCAGTCAGCATGCAGCACGACGGAAAATTTGCATAAAAGGTCCGCCTGCAGCTCCTTTTGGTCGTGTGTGACCCTCATTTGAATGCGCTGTGCTGGGGCATAGCCGACTGAAGCGAGACCGAAAAACCAGTAGCACTCGGTTTTTCAGGGTAATCTCTTCCCAATAACTCTGTCGCCCTGTCGCCAACGTTAACTGTTTGATGTTCTGCTGTGATGTGCTGGTAAACTGGTTTTTCCCGACGACGCTGCATTATCTGGTTCTCTGTGATGGTGACACCAACTGGGTTGGGATCTCAACTGTTCTTGGGGAAGAGTTTCTTATTACCCACTTGTCCACGCGAAAATGGATTTCCTGTCGCCAGATGATCGAAGCGATCGATCCAATGAGCTGCTTCGACAAAAGGTTATACATTGCCCACTCACTTGCAACTAATTGGAGCGTAACCAATCAGGTGTCTTCTGCTGCGATTGAGGTTAAGTTTAAATTGTTTCTTGTTACGTAATGGAGGCGCACCATTCACTTTGGATTCGCTTGAAGGAGCTCGCGTGTTTTATACTACTTGCGCGATGCAGCAGCAATTTGACGCCAGGCTCGCTTGCGAGCTCGGAGAATGGGAATTGGGTGTTGCTCCAGAGGTAGACTGAGCGCGCGATCTCTTGTAGCATGACCAGAAGTGATTTGGAAAGGTGATTGCTTTGATTTTTATAGTTCATTAGTCGAGGTGATGGCTCCAGTCCAAGGCACTGACAATTGTGCGGCCGTCATTGTGATCGAATGTATTTTGACAGCCGATGTTCGGTTGGGCTAATGCAATTGACAAGTGATAATAGAAATAAAACCGATTTTGTAGACAATTACTCGCCATCTTTCGCTAGAACGACTACGCTTTTAGCTAGTGTTCAAAGCTTTAAACGACACTGCAGCATAATGGTTAATGGTTTTTGTATTTCTGACAGGTGAAGAATTTACCACGCTTTGGTTGGGAACGAGGAGTCAATGGGGGATTTTTTTTAATGGTTTAGTGAACCGCCACTTGCGAGGATATTCTTTCAGAAATTTAAGCAGTAAGCTCAAATGGCTTAAAAGCTTTGTTCAGTTTCCTAAGTACTAATCCACATTTACCGATGGAGTGTAGACTTAAGAGGACTTACAACTTACATACTATTATACTAGCACTTGAACATTGTTTTGTTCTCCTATACATTGATCCCAGCATTGCCGCTTTAAAATTTGAAAAAGGGGAATAAAAAGTGCCCCGAGCCACAAAAAGTGGCCCCCACATAAAATTATAGCAAATAAAAAAAAACAACAGCAACATAATTTATTTGTAAAAAAAAACAATTGTATTCACTATAAAAACTTTTTTTACAACTTTTTGCACTCTTTTTCCTAAAATTAAGAATATTTTACTCAAATTGAGATCATTTTTAGAAAAGTGTGGGTCGAATGATCCAACTATGCGATTGATGGTTGGGCCCAATTCCAAGGAGACAGCAAGTTCATCTCCATTGGGTCGCCCGAATCGTTTTTTTTTATATTTCACAGACAGTAACAACAGTCGTTGCTTTGTGTTCTAACCGCTGATACTGGCTGAGTCAAATCCGTCTAAAATGTCAGCGTGTCACCAAAATTTTTTTTTTTTTCTTTTTAATTAAACAATTTTAGATTAACAAACGTGAACTAAACTGCATGCCTCGTTGCTTTTTTTAAATACATTCCGCCTTAATTTGTTTACGTGCACATGTCTAAAGACAAAATATATTGAGGGAAAATATCTATAGTTAGAAAAGCAAACATTCTGTTATGACACCTTCACTCAGATTGTTAAGTTAAGTAATTTTGAATGGTTCCTTAACATTTTGCCTTAAATAAGATATAAAGAGATATAAAGTATTTCTGCGAGATACAAATTTGGTGAAAATATAAATTTTCTTTTATAGATGTAGTGATGATGCCTAGCCTTACAAGTTGTCATTCAGTTGTTGTGTATTTAGTAGAGAAATCTGGTATTATTCAATTCTAAATTTTGGACCTATAGGCATATGTTTAATCATTTAAGTTTTGTAATAGTTTATGACATCTGTCTAGGATAAATTTCCTGTTTTAAGAATCAAGAGTACGACACGTGCTTAAATTGCGGTCCTAAAAAGCGAAAAGATTTAACATCAGTTAGCGTTCGATGAAGATATACATATTTGCTGGAAAATTGTACAGACAGAAGGAAATCATTGCCAGGGTTTGGAAGCGACAAAAACTATGCCAAAGCAGCTTATTTTTTTTTTCAATTTTTACACGTAATTCCATATATGTACAGAATAACAAATTAATAGATTTGGTCACTGATTGACCCCACTGCACCTTTCGCGATGGCATCCGTCTACCACAATCGATTATATACGTTCGGGGAAAAATGTAGATCCCCACTGCTATCAACATAAACTTGTTTGTTATTTATACATGGTATCCTGATTGGCCCCCATCTTCTTTAAGAGTTTTACCTGAAACTCCTTCTTCCTTTTGGAGGGTAACTGTCTAATATTCAGTCGTAAAAGTACCCCCACCTCCTCGATATGCAGTAGAAGTTTTTAGAAATTGTTGATACTCGGTTTTAAGTAAAGTTTATTCAGGTTTTGCGTGTCCTTTTTGACGTTTTACCACGTCTGAGCTTGTCGGAGGAACTTGTTTAGTAATTGATAATCCTCGATGTACCTTACTTAACATTTTTTATCAATTTAGGATGAATTTTTTCATGCAGTGCGATTTATCGAGTCCTACACTAATGCAAAGTAGGACATTCGATGATTTTTAAGGTATAATTAAGTCTTCCTTATGGAAATCAGTACTATTAAATGTTTTTGCAAATGGATCTATGAAGGTCAACAACTCAACAACTCAACATCCTTAAACCTGAATAGGGAGTGTCCCTTCTTTTACTGGAAAACTTTTCGAAGTATTTACAATGCAATGTGGTTTGCGGGTCTTCATTTTGTAGTGATCGAAATTAGAATAAGGTGTCATGACCTAAGGCTTATATTTATGTCTCTTTATGAAGGCAACTACATCCAGTACCAGTTGATTTTTTGTCGTAAATATCAAACGTCGACAAAGTTTTGGGGAACGGCTGTTGATCTGCATTGGGAATCAAAAGGTTGGACACTGGACAAACACCTCAGGGCATTCAATTAGATTTCTCCAGCGGATAAAAGCTGTCGAAATCAGATTAATTCGTTGCATCGCTGCGGTCCCGTAACTCCCACCAGACATCCTATAAGGAACACCAGAAAGCAGGTGGTACTCAATCTCGAGGAGCTACCTTTCCAAATGGAGTGATCTATGGTGCGATGGTTAGGTATCGTTAATCGGGTTGAGGTGGTTGAATTAAGTCTGACTTTTGTGGTTAATCCGTATAAGGATTGTCTGTGACAATTTACAGTAGGTAGCGGAAGTTCGGGAGTTATATGTTTTTTAGCCATCACTTTTAAAATTGATTGTTGGGAGTTTTTAAAATGCTATTCAAGTGTTCGTAAAGAACGCATTTGACAATTTTTCAACTCTTTCAGAACTTACATGTGGACGCAGTAGTCCAATGAGCGAGGGACTTCAAGTGCAGTCCCGGGACGAATATAAAATTATATTTTAAGGTTTTTCCCACTGCGCGAATATCTAACAAATATTCGAGAGTAGAAATGCCCTGGTAGGTAGGTAAGTACCTTCCTAAAACTGCTTCATAAATCAGCCAGTTTTCTTTATTAATTAGTCTTTTTATGTATCTCTCCGGATGCTTTGTCAAGAACAAGCTCAAAAATTGGCTTTACGGAGTATGACTTTCGCTCGCTTAAAAAAAAAATGGGTAAAAATCAACTAAGTCTCTGTTGAAAAAAACGAGTATTCATTGTTAAAAACTACAAAGATAAAAATGTTAAATGCAAACTGTTAAAAAACACACTATCAGTTGTTATCAACCTAGTTTCTAGATTAATATGAACCAGTTGGTTAAACTCAACGGAGTTCGTTTGTTTTTTTGTGACTGAACAAATTTTGAGGAAATTGATAACTCGGTCATTTTCAACCGAGTTTCCTTAAACAAGTTGACTCGACTATTTTTAATCCACTAACTCTGTAGGAGCTATATTAACAGTATTACTCGGTAGTTTTAAACCAAAAGTTGGTTGATTTTAAATGAGAGATTTTTCTCGGTAATCGAAATATATCTCAATATTATAATGCGAAGTCAATTCTATTTTTGATATCTTCAAAATTGTATCTGTCATCGTCAGTTTATCTGGAAGGCTTTTTTTTTTGACAGAGAAAGCTCACAGGTCACGACTCTTTGAAAGTGTTCTACATACATGAGAGGAGAATTCACATGGCGATGCATTTGCAACCGCACCAGGCCCACCCTTCCTCTTGGCAACTTTACTTCATTTGATATTCTCTTGTAAAACTATCTATCTTTTTAACGTGGCTTATTGCAGGCACCTACTATATAATTGCGTCCACAATATTCGCAAACGCTCTCTATTTTTCTTTTTCCTAAATATATGGTTAACTTAGTCGATTTGACAGTCTTTCAGACGGCCAGAGAGATAATTGAACTGCACCCCTCTTTAAGAATTCTCAACAAAAACCATAATTACCTACCACAGACACATCAGCCTATAGACGAACCATTAAAAGCCATTAGAGTCAATCATTCTCCGCAGCAAAAGACATCGATTGCCATTTAATAAATCATTCATTGACAGTTGTTGCAATTTTGCGGAAATGGCTACATCACGCATATTAAGCTTATAGCCAGTGCAATAAGCCAGCAGCCAACTGTTTACAACTTAACTTGCTGGGCACTAAATTATTTATCCGAGTCCCACTTCCATGAATACATACACCCATACACTCGTACAAAAAAACGAACTGCAACCAGAGTACCAGTACACCTCTTGCTCTTATCTATGGCGAAATGGTAATAAATTGATTTGTATGGGGAAGTGTAACTGTTTGCTTGACGGACGGACGCACGTGTTGTGTCCGATCGGTATTTCGCGGATGAGGCGCTGCACTGTCTCACACTGTCTCGGGAATAATTGCATAACACGTGGCTTCTCAGATTATTATTGCACATTCTCGAAATTTTTTTTATGCAGAACTTGTTATTAGTTTTTTTTTTTTTTTCTGTGCAGCTATAATGAGAACGTAAAACAATGACTCCGTGTGGGTTCCATCTTCCGCGGCGCACAACCTACACTACACACTTGCACCATATCGCGCCGCAGTGAATGTCACTGAAATCACACGCGAATCTTATTAATTCGCCTGGCATTGCGGTGGTTGTTTGTTTTTGGGTTGTGTTTTTCATTCGATTTCCATTTGCTTGGGGCTTTTACACCCATATATGGATTAGTGACAGGTTTATGAGAAGAGGTGCCGCACATTACGGCTAACCTGCGGCACATCAAAATCGAAGAAAATGGCTCAACCGCGGCGAATTGATGAAGCAAATTGTACGAGTAGATGCTATTGTTATTTGGACACACGTGGTAATTGCTGAAAATGGCAATTTATTAGCAAGTTTTTGACATTTAGTGGGAGTAGATGGGGCACTGGTATTTGGGAAAGATCACGTTCAGGCGATTGGTCGAACGTGGCAATTTTCGATTTTCCACGTAAAAGTGTAAAGTCAAGGATGATGTGAATTTTATTGTAGGCTGGTGTTTGTGAAGGGAAGTTATAGGCAATGAGCACGAATGTGTGTAGGGAGGCGGTGGATGCGCATACAAGGTTAGTATTCTGTTTTTCATGGGTTTAGAAAATGGGAAGAGCCTGTCTATTCGCCGGTTGTATGAAATTTTTTGAACTGTAGCTGTCATATTGAAAAAAAAAAAACAGCTCAGAGAAGCTGGTATAAGCTGGAATAACAAAATGTTCTGGTCCGTTATTTCTCTTCACGACTGGATCGAACGAAACTGTCTCGTTCATCAGAAGTTTGTTGGTTGTTTTCTTATTTTTTTTTGGTAGGTACACGGTTAAAAATCCTGGCGTTAAATTTAATATTTTTGGGGTTGTATATAGAACAAAGCCGAGAAAATATTAAAATTTAATATAATAATATTAAAATTTAATATTTTGCATATATTCAAATATATAGCAATAGCAACTAATACGGGCCGTTTGTTGATACGACTCATAGCGAATTTAAGTGCCACATAAACTCTTATGTGACAGTTTATGCCCTGAAAAAAATAGCCCATAAGTTTTACAGTATAACTTAAAACGTTAAGAGTCGTATGAGCAAACGGCCCTAAAAGATTTATTAATTTTAAATACTGTCTACTATTACAAAATATTACATTTTAATATGGATGGAGATGGGTTTCAATGCAAAAGTATTTAAATTCAACCCTTATTTGTATTGAAAAATTAAGGAATTTTAATAAATTTGCATTCGAATTAAAAAAACTGCAGATTAAAATATAATACTTTCACCTCAAATTCAATACTTTTTTATTTTGCTTTTTATAAACCCATTGAATATTAAAATATTATACTATCTTATTATATTTTAATACTTCTTTAGATTTGATTTAAATATCTATGGGATATATTTCAACACTGAAAATATTTTATGGTAATACTAATTTTTATTGGTTTTAAATATAACAATACATATAGAATATTGTCCAGCGTAGGCAAATTCCCGTGATCTTTTATCCCCTTTAAAAATAGTCCTATAGAGTGCCGCTGTGCTTCCTTTAGTGGGTATATTTTTCTAGAAATTTTAATGAAGGAGAATTCATGACTATTAATTATACAGTCAATTGGAATGAAATAGCAATATTTCTGAGGCAATTCACTCGAATCTCCAGACCGCCCTTATCTTCAAAAGCAAATCCACTAGGAACATCTATGCACGTTACAACTTAGGGAAAAAAGCAAATATTATAACATCTTTCAAGAATACTTTGAAATTAATTGTTTTTTTTTAAAATTTAATCCAAATCGAAAATGGGTCTTTGGAGATATAAGCAGTTTCTTAAATTTGCTTTTTCAATTCAAAATTCGAATTGAAAACTAAGAACGCAATAATTTTGAAAACATCAATTTTACTCTAAGTATGCAATTTGGCCAAAATCGTTCCCGTTTTCAGGTAAATTTAAGAAATTCCAATTTTTTAAAAAATATTTTTTTTTTTCAAAAATCCATTGGAAGATAAAATAGAGAAAAACTGAATTTTCTAATAAGCTTGAAATGACCATATTACCTTAGCAATGAATTTTTCTTACAATCGTATGGACCACTTTCAGGTATGTCCAAATCTTAAAAGTACCGTTATTCGATTTTTTAGCGGAAAAACGAGTAAGCAGTCATGTTAACATCACCTACCTAAGCTCAATTGTCAATTTTGGTTGTAATTGGTCGAGCCGTTTTCGAACAAATCAAACTGGTATGAACATTCGAAGCAGGTACCAATAATATTGAGAACAAAAAAAAACGACCCCGAACTGTGGCGCACAAACTCCAAATCCGAACCAAATCAAAGCAGCCGTTTAGGTTGTAAGCCTCAGAAGCTCAGACAGACAGACAGACGGACAAAATTGCACGACCTACTTTTTTGAGTTCCTCCATCATCGTTATCTTAAAATTTACTAACATTTCGAGTTCTTTCTCTTACTACGTAATCGAGAAAGTTAAAAAATAGTCAGCTTATTTTGAATGAAAGGGTAATGCAAATACGACATTTTTTAATTTGATAAAATCTGCTGTGGGCCACCAGCGATGAAAACTATCAAATCCGTACATCTTCTGAGCCGGTCGATTTGAATTAAATACAGATTGAGTGTGGCTCCATTGAGCCCTTCAAAAATTCATATATAAATTGGATTAGCAGTGATGCGATAACAAATCCAAGTCCACATACAAAAAGTCGAACAACTTTCTGTATGGACCCGAGGTAAAACCAAAATCTGGCCAACGTTGCCTTGCCAGAAAACAATAAACCTTTTCACGCCTCCAGTCTTAAGTCACTTGTGTAAAGGTTAATTATAAAAATTTAATTTGTCCGTGACGAGAAAGTTCAGTAAGCATTTGATTGTTACGCTGCTGGCTGCTGGCTAATTTTGGAGCAGCTTCCCGATGCAGAACATGAACTCACGTCGAATTGTAAATCGTCTGCACTGCTAAAAAGTGTTTTTTTTTTTTACTGGCTGAAAATTTAAATAATTCCTGCAACTTGTAGTCCGAACCTATAATGTAAGTTGGGTGTAGATCTATGGTTTAGCTGAGTTGGACTGATTTTCCGTCAATCACGTTCAATAGTCCGACACGTTCTTTTTCCAGTTGATGGATTTTTTCATGCACAATGTACTTCTGGACAGTTTACTGCAAAAGATTCCGAAGTGAAAACCTTCAGCACTTCACCCAAACCATAGGTCCGCCGCGACGCGTATCAAAGCAATCATCTCCTCTCCTCTTTTCAGCATATAAGTAGCCGATACCATTGAATATCAATAACTCAAACTTAGCATCCTATCACACCGCACAGCAAAAAGAGAAAGGATGCCAGGAAACTTAACATTGCGTAGGGTAACACCACAGAACGCCAAGTGTTTCTATCTGGCAGTATGTTTTATCTGCAATCGATTCGAGAATCGAGATTAGGCCGTACACACACGGCCAAAACAAATAATAAACCTATTTGTGCGAAGTAATAATAACTCAAAGGCATAACAATTTCCAGGTGCAAAAGAATAGATTTGCGGTTGTGTCGTTGTTCGTTGCTAGATAGGCAGACAGATACACACGGCCACCTCGCGCAATGGGGTTCAACTCGATCGACTACACTCAATAATAAATGATGATAGCGATTACGTACAGTTGTAGTTCTGCGCCTGCTTGTGCTACCAGATGTTGCTGCTGCTGAATGGAACAGCTTAAGTGGATGCTGGGAGCTAAAGAAGTTGCATCTCGGTATATATATACACACTTACGAGTGCTTCGTGAGGTCACATTCGTTTCTCGTGTATACGGTTTTATTTTACAAGAGTGTTGCTGCTGCTTCTGTTGTTGTTTTTGTAGTTTGTGTTGTAGTTGGCTGCCCTTTCCCCGGCAGTGTTATCGGAAACTCGTTTTTTTTTTTATTAACTGTCATTAGTTTCCGTTGTAACTGAGGTGAGATAGGTTTACGAGGTTTTATCGAGCATATATAGGGGGCCTACCCATGAAGAAGGCGCACATGCGTGTGTTGGGTTTTGGATTTCTCAACGTTTGTTTTGTGGATCAACTTTACGTGTTTGCCTGATGATACTCGAATGTGGGTCCAGGTGTATGGCTTTAAATTATTTATCTTATGGGAGTGATGTTGGGATAAGTGCGTGTGCTTGTGCTGATATGACCGCATTCAATTAGAGAGCAGTATAACGCAATCGATTGGGGTGCATCGGGCCTTATTTCGTTTTTACAGAAACATGCGAGTGTTTCCAGGCCATGAGAGATTCAAAGATAACGGCAAGGCTGATGAGCTACCTCGCAAAGGCTCGCCAACTACCTTCGTAAACTTAGAACCTTTTTGCGGCTTACCGATTAACAATATCAATGCAAATGTGGAATATTTTGAGACCCAAACGAGAAGATAGGCAGCTGGTACGTGCTTGATATCGCAACTGAACCGCAGCCAAGACATTCTAAGCTATTTCACACCTCCGCAACTCATTATTGAAAGCGATCTACAGCCAACTAATGCAGTTATTTTCATAAGTTCCATGAGAGTAATTCTCTGCAAACAATTTTTATTTAACAATAGCTATAAAATAAAACCCTCCGATGAAGCATCTTGCCAAGTATAAGTCAACATAAGTTGGTGGCCATTGTGGAGGTCTTGTTTGTGACCCGAGCAGTATATATTTCTTCAAGTCCCGACCGAGAAGAATCCATCGATGGATCATACTGGAGCCTCTGTGGCATTGGACCAACAGAAGATGTTTCTGTTTAGTGGTTGAATCGGTATTTGATTCCGAGCGGTCCACCATTCAAAGTCCCTCTCTTATGAAAGGTGCTGCAATGAAACCGTCCCATCAGGTCCTTTCCTACCTAAATGACTAATTGGATCGCAACATTTGTTAAATAGCATTAAGTTAAACCTAAAGTTAGCTGGGGTCTGTTTGACGTCGTGCATACTTACTCATACTTGTCATTTAATCAGGCAAAAGTTCACACCGTAAATTTTGTTAAAAGTTTGTTCTAACGTTACGTGCGCCAGTTTCGCAAATCACTCTTAGTGCTGAGGATCATTTTTTGGGGCAATAGATCCGTTAATATGCGAAATTGTCGCATTGGAGCAACCCCCAGTAATGTAGGTAATGCCAACCTACTTATATCGTCCACCTTCTTCAACGATGCAGCCAACCCAGTTGCAGTCAATGAAGTCACTTCCGGTCGATGTGGGCTGAGTATTTTGATATTGGAAAAGGGCGACTTGGAGCTTATGTGGTTTTAACAAGATAGTTCCATATGTGTCAAAAGAGTCGAGATATTGGGGGAGTTCGGATTTCCAGTTTAATAAGTCTGACAGCTGACTGAATTTTCAGTTTTTATTGGCCTATATATTGGTCATACGTGAATAGTTTTTGTCAGTAGACGTTTTTTGAAGGGTAGCCAACAATTGTAGTCAAGAAAATCCTGCTTACATACTCAATTGACTTTTCGAAGTGTCAAAATTTAAAAAAAAAGAAGTAAAAGAGTTACCATCTCGGCCTGGCCGATGCTTTGATACCCTCCACTGCATACAAGTTATGCAAAACTGGTTTTGTATGGGAGGTACCAGAACTACTTGACCGACATAGCCCAATTTTAATATCAACCTGACGACGATAAAAGTTAGTCCTGTCACAAAATTTCACTTGATTCTTTTGGACACTATCGTGTTTTCAACAGACAGAGAGACACAAGGGTCTAATATTGATTTTGTATGGGAGGTACCAGAACTACTTGGCCGATATATCCCATTTTCAATACCAACTTGACGACGATAAAAGTAAGTCCTGTCACAAAATTTCACTTGCCTACGCGGATTCTTTTGGACACTATCGTGTTTTCAACAGACAGAGAGACACAAGGGTCTAATATTGATTTTGTATGGGAGGTACCAGAACTACTTGGCCGACATATCCCATTTTCAATACCAACTTGACGACGATAAAAGTAAGTCCTTTCACCAAACTTCATTCGCCTATGTCAATTGGGCGCTATCGTGCTTTCAACAGACAGACGGACAGACAGACGGGCATGGCTAAATCGATTCAGAATGTGATCCTGATTCAGAATATATACACTTTACGAGGTCTCCGGTGAATATACCTTCCTGTGGAGGGTATAAATATGCGAGAATATAAAAACCCAATTCAAGTTTACTAGTCAACGCTTTCGTATACCCAGTCCAGACAAATCTGGTTGACGTTTTACATGAACTATGTGTCCGAACGTTCCCATTGAAGTCGACATTTTTAGAGCTTTTAGTATTTTCTGAAATGGAATAGTCAATTGGACATAGCTCACCGTTTATGCTGTTTGACTTTTTTCCTACATATTCGGAGACTTTTCAAAGACTAAGCACAGCTGCGTGGACTTTTCTACGACCCAGCACAGCTACCTAAACTTTTCTACGACATAGCATAGCTGCGGAATAATCCGTCGAGATTCCTGGAAAATAAGATTCAGTCGTTTACGTGGATACGGAATGGATGGTACATTAACCCCAACTTTGTTATTTTTAAAACACAAACTTATCAAGTAAAAGTACAACTGAACTATCGCACACTGAAATCGCCCGCCATTACGCGATCTGTATCAGGGCTACTGAAAGACAGTTCTGGGTTCTGACTGAATTTCAACTTCACTTATGTCAAACCCTCTCTCCTTGAACAAGCACATCAGCATTGACGAACGAAAAAAAACTGCACTTCCACTAATATAACCGCCTTTTTTCTTTCATTTCCACAACACATACTCGTATCTATGAATCTGTCTGGTAATATGCGCTAATTGAGGTTACCACCGACGGGTAATTTACGATTTTATCTGCCCTAGCACACATCCACCGCACATCTATACCATCCATCTTTGTTTCTGCCGCTGCTCTGGTAATGTTTCAAATGACATCGCGCATTTGTCAATCGTGCTTTTGCTTTCTTTAATGCTGTCCGATGCGGAAAATTCACAAGACGAGCAGACGGAGAAAAAAAAAGAGCAGTATAAAGAAAATTTGCAACGACAAGCAAGCCGCGAAAGCACACGTGACTTACACGCTTAATAAATTTCTCGCTAAAAAAGTTGAATTTCTTTGTTGGGATTTTTATTTACTTTCCTGGATTATGCAATGCCTTGCGCTTGCCTTTGCCTGTCCGCCCGCCCGTGTTAACCTTATAAGCTGGACTGCAGTTGGTTGCATGAAGAGTTTGTATAAAAAAAAAAAATTTAAATTACGAAATTCGACACACTACACAGAACAGCGTGAGAAAAACGCTTGAAATTGTTTTCCATGCCATATTGGGCGGATTGTTTTTTTTTTTTTCTCCACTATACCGGCCCACGCGTAACTAGATACAAAAGCAGCACAAACAGCAAACAGACTCGGTGGTATTTGTTTTGAAATTATTCCGCACTCAGATATGAGTATGAGTAAATGCAAGCAATTGTCGACAGTGGTTAGAAGCTATGGTCTCAATTGTGGTACGTCCTTTTGGATATGGTTTTCATGAGTTTAACCGGCGCGCGTATGGTTATTAGCTAGATTCGTCGTGGGATGTGTTTTTGGGCTATTGCGCAAATACCACATATTTAACTATAGGTTCGATGGATGGGAGTATTTTTGTTGGCAGTATACTTGGCGGGACAATGAGTTGGACAGATCGTCTTATACATACTAGTTGAACAAAGTTTATAAAAAAAAAATATATTTATTTGTCACAGTTGTTGTGCTAAAAGGAATTAGACAGACGATTGTGGGAAAGCAAACATAATAAGGCAAAGTTAGAAGGTTCTGTGGAAGCAAAAATGGTGAGTTGATTTCGATTAAAGATTCCAAACCTCACCCGTCTAAATGTTCATATCATTTCGCTTGCACAGGTAGTTAAAACCCCCCTTGTAATATTTTAATACTACGAGTATTATTTTTATCTTGAGCGTTACTTTTTCTGCTGACTTTTTGCAAATATTGCAAAAGCCTATGTGATTGGCTTACAACCATGCTAAGGGGAGATGGTTATGAAAGTTGCCATGACAGAGCTTCCCAATTAGCCGGCATAAAATTGTACATCCCTGCCATTCGTCCCGAAAAAAATTAAAACTCTCACAAAACGAATGGTTGCTAGAAGTTAGGCCTAGGGTCCTATTATTTATTTATTTATTTTTTAAACAGGCTGTCCGCAGCTGGCTTTTTGTCGTTTGGTAGTTGACTTTCTGCTGGCATAGCCTCAGTAGTCCATACCAGTGATGCCAGATTTCAACATTTTTGACATCAATAATTTCGTAAATCTAAGAAATTAAAAGTACTGTTTCTATTGCAGATTGAATCAATAGAAACGTTTGATAAACGTTTTTTATTGAATCAATTATTGTGTATAATGTGAGTCGAACAGAGCCCATGCACAACTTCTGTTTTACTAACGTTTGCATGAGCTCTAAAGTAAGGAAATGAAAGTGATAAATTTACGATATTCGCCTGAACTCGATGCCACCAATACACCATACGTGTAACGGTATTAAATACTTTTTTTTGTTTGTGTATTAAATATTGTGTTTTATATTTCATTCTTTTTATATTTTGAAAAAATCTTGAAAAAAAGATTTTGTTTATTTAAATAAAAAAGATTTTCAGACTTTCCATCTTGGAACACTATGCTCAAGCATAGATGGGTGATTCTTTCCGTCGGATGAGCTAACGCTCAGATGGTCATGAACTTGGTCGATGAGTGGTGCACTAGGAATGAGCTTTCGGGCAATCCTTTGAAAACTGAAGTTGTTCTCTTCACTAGAGGAAGGACTGTTACCGCCCTGACTGGGCCAGTGCTAAAAGGCGTCACTACCCAGATATCCGAAGAAGCGAAATACCTGGGAGTGGTCCTGGATAAGAAAGTTCTTTGGGCAAAGTATGCTAAGTCGAAGACAAAGCGCTCTCAGTTTTCTGGCACTGTAAAGGTGCTTTTTGGCAAGACATAGGGCTACCTTCGAAAAGGTTCCTTTGGGTAAGAACTTCTCTAGGTTATGCGTCGCTTGTTTGGTGGAGAGGGCTTTTATATAAGTACTTGACTCCCTAATTGACTAAACTCCAAAGAACGGCCTAACTCGGCTGCACGGAAGCGATCCCGAGTACACCTGGCTCTGCTTGATTTACCTCTCCTTGATACTTTTATCATGGGCTCTACTATCAAAACAATACACCATCTAATGCGGGGTGGTGTTTGGTGTTATCCGGAGTCTTGTTGTCTCTCAGCAGAAAGGACTTTCCTTTTGCCAAGCATCCATATGTGCTGGGTTTCAGTGACCCCACTGTCTGTGACGCTTGTGTAAAGGGCGACTATACCTCGGATCACTTCCTTTGCTATTGTCCTGCCTTTGCTCGGATCAGGTGACAGATCTTCGGTGCTGATGTTGCGAGTGCTGATACTGAAAGCTCCTCATTGCTGAAGTGCATTCTCAGCTTTCTAGGAAAGTCGAGGAAATTAAAATGGGCGATACTATAGATTTGGTTCCTGGTATAGCACAATGGACCAGTTGAGCCTGATTGCTCCAGTAGCGTGTTTCCTAGGACGCGAAAAAAAATAAACTTAGTTATTTTAGGTTAAATTTGACTTTAAACTGCTCTCTTTGGCGTTGGTATTTCCTCTTTAATTATACATCATTGGAGCTCATTTATCGAACTATTACTGCAGTCAAATTGCCCACTCGTTTGGGACTCAAGTTACGTCACCCATATCCCCTTTCGAATCCTCGAACTGTATCTGATGGCAACAATGTGTAACTGTTGCAACTTTTTGTCCCAATCGCGTTGTTTCTGTTTTTGCTTCTACATTTCCAAAGCATTTCGATAGAGGCACACGTCTCTGCCATGTGTACAACATGTAGGTACCATTCGCTTCCATTTTCAAAATGATCACGCTCCGTATAGAGCAGCAGCAGTAAACATCAACTTTGAGGTTGCAACGCCTACTTACACAAAAAAAAAAACCTTTCAAAGTGTAAACGGGGTCTTATTTTACCTTTTACCACCTCGAGCTATAGAGATCCCGAGGAGACAATGATGCGCGCGCTCTTTTGCCATTTGTGGTGGGTTACGATCGCGCGCGTGAAGCGTGAATGGCAAGGGAAATGAGCGCTATCCCAACCTAACCTACACTGTTGCTGCTTATGATGATGATGGTGTCCTAAAATAACGGCACACAGTGCAGTAGCAGTCTGGCCCCATACATAGAACTGCATATAACTGAATAGAGGAAGAGATTTATTTATGCGAACACGACTTGGTGTACAATCATCGCGCCGCGATCGCTTTGTGTTTTTGTTTTTCTGGCGTCACTGTCAGTTATTTGTACAACACACCAGCCATACACACATCTACACACACTAACACACATCCAACATTGCAACTTTGGGGTCTGTTCGCTTTCAATTGCAATTTTCCTCGATCATTGTAGCCGCCTTCTGCCGACCAGCTTCTACTTTTCTGTATTCGAATGATATTTATAAAATGCTTTTAATTGACGTCACTTTGACAAGTGGAACTGTATGTGAGAGCGTGATTACGATGGCAGCGGGCGAGGCGAGTATTACTAGCGCGCTGCACGGCCGGCCGCGACCGATCGTCTGTACGAGCTGAATACTGATCGGGCTTACTCATAGCTAGAGATACGTCAAACTGGACGTCGGGTACTACGACAACGACAACGCAACTATGAAAGTTATTTCAATTGAATTTCTTCGTCTTGTGTCGGTTTGGTGTCGCAGCGTAGCGCGGTCGTTCTGTGCGGTTATCTCATTCTGTGTGCCTTTTGGTTCTTTTCTTGTTTTGCGTTTCGTTCGATTATTTTTAGTTTTCGCTTAATGTGCATATACACAGCTATCCGAGACTAGAATAACTCGTTAAAGCAGCACACACAGATGACTGTTGACGACGATGGTCGTGTGTTGAATTTTAAGTCGAATCGGCTCTGCTTTGAGAATTAAGTTGGGTTGGGATTGGGAGTTGGGACCTGGGGCACCAGCACCAGGCACAACATGTACACAGTTCAAATGAAAAAAAGCGGTGAGGGGGGGGGGGGCAGTTTGTTTTATGCTCTCTCTGTTCTTTGTCCGTCTCATAGGCACCACCAATTAATCGGAACAGCTCCACTCAGTTGTGTTGTCGCAGCCATATTTGTTTGGTTCGTTGGCTTTGAAAAGTATGAGAGTGATGAGTTGCATTGCATTACATTGCAGATGCGGTCGCATCGCACTCGTGTATCGTCTCATCGAGATTTGAGTTTAATGTTGAACATCATCGACAGAGGACAAAGATAGGTTTCCTGTAAATGTCGGCCAAGTTGTCGATTAACACGTTTTCTTGCTTATATCTCGTGACAGTAATAATGTCAAATGGGCATCATGGGTCAATCGACAGTAGGAGCTCAATAAAATTCACAGACAAGTGCTGCCAGTTAAATAAAAATGCGCGGTACTATTAATCAGTGAGTGAAATTACCCATTCTAACCTACAAAATGTTTAGTATGAGGGTTAAAAATGATTATAAAGAAGGCCCATTCAGAAAAGAAGACCGACATAAGTGCTTCTGGGTCAATGCTTGGGCCTAAATAAGTCTGTTGCACTACTTATCACTGATATCCTTTTCCATGTTTAATGATAAGAAATCACATTGAAAATAAGGTTCAGCGACCTATAATAACCTTGAATTAGCGGCTAGAAATGGTTATACCTAAGCAAGACGCAACGTTTTTTGAAAATATGTTGATTTGCAAAATCTGATATCGTTATGCCTGCTATATATAGGTTACGTAGTCTTTTTAATTAATGATCAAGCCGCAGAAATTTAAAATAGATACAATATTTTCGCTCTGGCCATCTTAAACCGCCTCTAAAGCTGGTTGAAAGCTCGGCACAAATCAAATTTACACCTCATGTTGTAAGAACGAATGTCATAATGCAAATTCATATCGAACCCATTTCCCATCAAAGCTTTTTTTAAGTGCCTTAGCCTTCTCTGTGTTGCAACAAGGTTTGCATATCTTTTGGGCTATTCGCGATTTGAGACTGATCCGCTGTACATCCAGGCAGATAATTTACTTTCTTACTTAAACCACAAGAACTTGCAATCGGTGAAATATAAAAGAGGGCGGACCAACAAGCTTCTACAGTTTGACAGGTCCTTGCTATCTAAGCTCGTAGGGGCTCTTACGTGTCGTAACTTGCAAAGAAACCACACAATGCGCGATACTAATAATAATATTTAGTGTCGAGAATACATTTTACGAACTCACAATGGCAACATTTTCCATATCAAATTACCCATTCTGACCTAGGAAATATTTAATGTGAAGATTAAAAATGATTAAGGTCCAATGAAAAAAGATCTCAAAGATGACGACATAAATGTAGAGGCTGCGGAGAAGAAGAGGTCTCAGTTCCTTTGGCACTGTTCGAGTCTCTGTCACTCGAGGAACAGGACCACTTGGAAGATATGCGTTACAAGAACTTTCTGATGTCTCACTGTCTGATCTGTAGAGCTTTTTTGAGGACAGCGGGACTGTTGAACAGAGTGGACAACTAGAAGCACTGTCTGCTGTTGTTTTGCTATTCCATCGTACGGAACCTTTTTTTGACAGGGAGCTATTTATGGTTTAAGTAAACCGGTATGTAGAGCAGGGTGAACCCCAAAATACCACAATTAGGCCTTCGACAATTAGGACACATTGGGATTGAAAAGTCCTTTTGGCTGAGGAATTTTTCTGCAAAGCAGTGTAGTTGAGGGGCCTTTCTAATAATCATTTCCAATCTTCACACTTAATATTTTCTAAGTCACAATGGGTAATTTTGTATGAAAAATTTTGCCATTCGTAGTTCATAAAGTTTGTCCTAACTGAACACTAAATATAAATATTATTATTATCGTGGTTTGGTTATTTTGACAATATCCCCATCCTTTGTATACCTCGTATAGAGTTTGCGTTCTCCCTCATTCGTTCATTCGCCCATATAAGAACGATAGCGATAAAAGGCCACACTAATAACCATTTCGATTCTTATGTCGTTTTCCATTGGGACATAAAATCAATCTTTTTTTTATCTAAATTACTTTTCGCGTTCCATTGGGAATAAAAATCAATCTTTTTTTCGATTCGGATCACTTTTTGCAGATCTCGATATTTTTTCAGATTTACACATGCTACCATAAATACAGCACAGCTGTTTCACGTCATTTAAAGAAGCTTGTTTTGAAACAGATGTGCAAAGTTCCTTGAAAACCAAAATAAAAAAATATATAAACAGCAATGAACATAGTTTTGGAGGAATTATTATCTTCATTGTCTTTCTCATCATCTGGAAATTACGAATCACCAAAACTACTCCATTTGTATCTACAACAGAGGAAACATTTTTCAACCAGATTGCCATGGTTGATTTCACCAAAAACAAATGCAATTTGAACAGCTGATATTGTTGTCAAATAACGCACTTATCCATTCACAAAAGCAGATCAATTTCGTTGCATATTCCATGAGCCGCATAAAATCTGAGATCTGAAAAAGATTTTTGGTGGTCCCAATGGAAAACGACATTAGTTATTCACAGTGAGCCTTAATATTCATTTTTAACCTTCGCACCAAATATTTCGTACGTCACAATATGTAATTTTGTGTAAAAAATGTCGCCATTGTGAGTTCGAAAAATTTAGCCTGGACAAATTTCACAATTGTCAGCTTTTGTAAATTTAAAGTCGAGACTACAATTTGTATTGGTACCGCCCAAAGACTTCTTAAAGGAGATCAGTTTCCTAAAAAAAGATGTCAATCACCGTTTGAGCACATCAACATCACTGAAGTGGATCCTATTGGAAAAGATTACCCAGCTCTTCTAATATTTCAACTTATTCTTCGCGCAACACATATTTCGGCCCGCTACTGTACTCGAATAAGAACTTTCAGTGTCTTTCTTTCTGTTTTTCACCAAACGCAACACAAACATCAACCAACCCATTCTCTCTTTCTCTCTCGCTCGGTCATGTTTGAGTCGAATTGCCAAGCAACTCAAACAAACGATCGTGTATCTGAGAGTTTAGACTGAATGGCACTCCACTTCGATCAAGTCTCAAAGAGAAACTGGGTATACCAACCGCGAGGTGATTCTGTGCACTGCCCTAATAGTGTGATACCGTACGCGCGCGTTACAAAAGCGGCCGCCCCGTTCGTTCACAACTGTACGATTTCTCGAGTTATTCAATTTTGTGGTTAGAAATATAAATATACAAATCTAATTTATCTAATTACAATTACAATAAATTTGCGTGTTCATTGCACTCTCTCTGTTGTGGTCGCATCCGATTGCACGACAACGTCCTAGTTTTGTGTGTGTGTGTTTTTTTTCCAGAAACAGTATCAATCAAGTGTACACCAGTAGCGCGAGTATAGTTTTTGTTTTTTGCAGTAGATATTTAAAGTGAATCATAATTTTTCAAGTGTAGAGTGAAAAGAAGAAAAAATTATACCTATATGTATCTTGAGTGAAGAGCGTGACGTGAGTGAGTGAGATTTATATACGTGCTCTAGTGTGCGGTGTTCTGTTTGTTGCCAAAATATCGCAAAACTGCCCCAGGATAGCGGATAATCCGCAAAAAGCCATCCCAATCATAACGCAGCACTTGGAAGGTACCTATATTCACTTTTTGATGCATAAATCTCTGTATATCTGTATCTTTCTAATTCACCTGGTTTATGCGCGCAACAAACCCGTGTGTGTTTTGTGGTGTGGTTTTGGTTCTGTATATGCGGTGTCGCACGATCAGCTAGAGTTAGAGTAGAGTATACGGCCACCAACAAGAAGTTGTCCTACCTGTTTTGCCACCTTACGCCCCGCGACCGAAACCTAAATCCAATCTGACTTTACAGAAGAAGAAAACAAAAAATAAAAAGAAAACAACGATAAAAAGTCGTTTGTGCTGTTGCTCTGTTGAATTTCTTATTTCGTTCCTCCAGCCTGCATCCCCCATCCGTCGTCCCCCATCGCCGGGCGCCTCTTTCACAACTCTGTCTGTTTGTTCTTGTTCACTACCTCTCTCTGTTGCTCAGAAGGCAAAGCCATTCACTTTTTTTGTCTGCCTACTTCCTCCGATTGTATACTTGTATGTTTTATCTACTTGGAGCCGCAATCTACCTATCGGATTTGTTGTGTGTATCTTTTTGGCAAAATGTCGTATCTATTACTAATGACGCAAGCAAATGGGTTCCGATTCCGATTAGCATCGCCTCGTATCTGTGCAGTGACCCGCACCCGATACCTGTCGAATATTCGGGTTGCTACCATCGCCGCCGCATCCATTCAATTATCTATTGGATACTTATTTTGCTCGAAACCGATTTCCTAGTGGAAAAAAAGGTTGATAACACGATAGACGACACAATAGATGAAGAGCAAGAAGAAAAAACTGCGAAAACGAGTAGAAAACAAAAAAAAACAAGGAAAAAGGTTTGAAGTAAAACTCGTTTATCGCTTGTCCCGCTCGTTCGCAAGTGCTACTGTCAATTGCTCTCCCACTCTGCAGTTGGTCGGTGTTCTCTTTTCGTCTCATTCGTAATCTTCATCATCATCGGGCAGTGATTTTCGCTTTGAAGTTTCTGAATGTTGGCAAAAGTGGAAACACCTGTGTGAGTCATCGGAAATATAATTGGTTTGGTTGGTTTTGGTTTTGGTTCGTAGTTCGTTGGTTTGGCTAGTTGGTTATGTGTATGTCGTATGTGGTCTTGGGCGCTCTGATCTTGTTTGAGGTTCTTTTTTTCTGATCTCTTTGTTGTTTATTATGTTCTCAAAACATGATTTTTATGCTTTTTTTCTGTTGCTGTTGTTGCTCTTTTCTATATAGGCGCAGCGCTGCACGGCTGTTGTTGTTTTCTTTGTATGATGTATGAACCCCTTTCTTGTCGAATAGGAATCGGAGTTTGTATTTATTATTGTCCGAGTATGTTCATTAGTTTTGTTCGATTATGCACGAGCAGAAAAATGAACCCACCTGTCTGTGGTGAATTTTAAATGTTTTTTTTTTCTGTTTGCGCTGTAAATGAAGCTGTTTACACGTGTATTGTGCATGGATAGATGGAGATAACAAAGGTTGGTGTATAAATTTGAATACAAAAGACTTGAATGAATAACTGACCGATTGTTAGATTTGTTATACAATCGATTGGCGGGTAATTTTGCTTAATGACTCGCAGGAAGTCGAATATTAGTGAGCGATGTTGTGCACATTAGTTGGTACTTAGGCGCATATTAAAGAGTCGTTTCAAACTTTTGAGATTTATATTTCGTTACGCCTTGTCTAGACCTAACATCCCGATCCAGAGCGACAGTTGGTTGTTGTCAACTAAGTAGTGCAGTCACCTTTTATTTATTCAGACTGTAAAGATAATTTTGGAAATTGTTGCTGGAATATCGCTATTTTGAGAAAAAGTTACTAGCTGAGCCCTAGATGTAGGAACAAATTGCTCTGAAATGTGATAAATTTGAGAAACAGTACTAACTTTGAACTTCCAGTTGCCAACTTCACTCCGGTCATATTAACACAGTAGGCAAGAAATACTGCTGCCTGTGGTAAGCTCCGATCCAATTGAGAATTAGAGAATGAGGCGTAGTTTCCGTAATGTTTGTACTTTTCCAGAGACAGCTGTGAATATTTTCCACAGAATTACTAGCTTGGGTCAATGGCCTTTTATTGATTGCCACGATACTGGCTGTCTCAATATTGATTCTATTGATTATCTCGAAGGTTAAGTAATCCTCTTGGAGATAGCTATAGGTATTTCAACTTTAAGGCAGTGATTTTCCATCGGATTGTGAAATCGACTTGTTACAGGTACTTTAGGTTGTGGGCTTTTACGTTTTATAGAAAGTATCTCCTTTGAATTCACGTTATAAATATCCTATTATTTAATTCATATAGTTTTACAATTTGATAGGGTTATTTAATGTAGTTCTCTAGATTAGGACAACGAGACAAAAAAGAAGGTTAAATCAATGTGTGCTTCTCCACTAGGGTCGGTGGTAAGACAGCTGTCAAAACTGCTGTCATTATGTTGCTGTTGATAGCAGTGCCACTTCTGGTTACAGGGTGTATGTAACACGTCACAATAGCCATCACTATATCGGAAGATGGTATAATGTTTGTAAATGGCGGCATATGTCAATTCTATTTTGATATTTGTGATGTTAACAGATACAAAGTATACATCAACAAGACGTGAATCGTTGTGTACGCCTAAAGATCGCGGAAATGGCTCCTCAAGACCTGCGGCCCCCACCTTTTGAAAATGACCCCTTTTTTCAGTTTAAGTAAGATTTTATTCTTTATTTATAGTTTATAGTCTTATTGTGGAGTTTTTTGAAGCATATGTCAAAAAGCCTCTGACTCTTTCTGACAAGAGTGAGGAAAAATGCCATAAATCGAGAACTTAGCCGATTTTATTTAAGTCATCAAACATATTATTCCAAGAGCAGAACCAACGTTTTTCATTCATAAAACAAATTACAGCGGACATTCATTTTAAAATAAATCCTTTTGGACCGAAGATTCGTTTTGAGGTTGTTCAGCTTTTATTGAAAAACCATAAGCCGCTTTATAAACATCGAGTTAATCGTGCGTCTAGAGCAGATGTGGCAGTCACCCACATCCTCATTTTGGTAGCGAAGGGGTTTCAAACTGCGATTCGTTTTCCAGAACACAAGCCGTGGGTATAGCAACCTACCTCAACCATTAAATAGGGCCTTACAAATAAACACTATTAGTTTCGACTTTGAATTCAATTAGCTTATTTTCTCCCTATAAACCTCGCAATTGTGAGAAATTAAATTAAATAGAAATCCTCACTAGTTTAGTCTAATCGCAAATTGAGGTTCCAACCGAGTCTGCTGAGACTCAAAAAATTAAACGAAGTATACTTTAGCGTGTCCGCATTCAGCCATTGACCTTAATTAGGCTGAACCGAACAACTTTGCAGTTCAACTACCTTCCTCAACCAATTTAAAACACCTCCGAAACATTTACATTGCGAAACACAACCTAACCCCAATTTATTTTTAACCAGCAGTACTGAAAATATCCTAAGAAAATCGTAATTCAAAAATTCCCACTGCAAGTCATTGACACAACCTCTACAAAACAATTGCCAATCAGAAGACATTTTTTCATGAAACCACAAATAAAAACTAAAATAAAAACCACGTGCGACATCAGCAGCAGACAAGATGAACGTAAGCAACATCAACTGCCAATCTGCCAGATGGATTATTTCGAATTTGTTTAAACTTTGACCCGAAAAGAGACTCAAGAACTTACGAGTAATGCCATTCCTTGACCTGTTCGACTAAGAAGACTGAGTTGAAGAACATCTGTTGATCGTGATGTCGCAAATTATTTAACCGTTTGTCAATAGGAAAACGCTTTGTGTTTCGCTCTTCTTTTTTTTACCCCCCGCTAATTTTATTTGTTTGCCAATTTTCGCTTTTTTTTTTCTATTTTCGATAAACGTTTTTAAACTGATGTGTGCTTATTCGAGCACGGTGTTGAAATGGCGAATCAGATTTTCAATTGTATTTGCGATAAATTTAGGCTAGTCTGGGGGTGTGGATTTTACAATTTCGTGTAGTCGCCTGTCATTTGCTGCAAGTGCATATAGTGAGCTTGATCTGCCGTATATTTTAATAATAATATTGTTACCGGAGTGATTGCGTGCAAACTAGTCGGAACCTTATCACCTGTACACGAGTAGTGGTTGACGTAAAGCGTTGGTCCCAGTGTAATGATTGAAATCGATAATCGTACGTATTCGCTAAACCATGCAAGAATTCAACACGTAATTATTCGCTACTCGGTATATTTTAGGTCTGTTCGTTTGAAACGTAGTTGGTGTTCCATTGTTTGTTTAATTTTGGCCAAGGTTGCTTGTTTGTTAGAATTGTTGGTTAGACATTTGAATTGAAAGAAAGAATCGAGTTGAAAATCACTCGGTAAATGGGCATTGTGTACATCTACACATTCGTGTGACTACGCGATAAAAACTACTGTCCAATTCAAATCGATATACTGATTTCCACGCCACCTATTTGAAGTTTTCTATACACGCCTAATCCCAGTGTTTAGTTGACTAGGTTTTTCTTTGGAAAGCCGATTGTACAGATTGTCATTTTTTTTAGTAAGTCTGGCAGCTGACTGACTAGAGACTACACGAATTCCAGTTTTTATATATACCTGAATATTTTTTTTTCAACTGACGTGTATGAAAGAGTAACCTTTTCCTTCATACTAAATTGACATTTCGAAGTGTCAAAATTTAAAATAAACCGCAAAGATGCAACTTGACTAGTCGACGCGTTCGTATACGTAGTCCAGACAAATCTAGTTGACGTTTTACATAAACTAGATATTCGAACCCATTCACAATATAACAAAGTTACAGGCTGCCTAACTTTTTGACAGTTTACTACTTTATAATGTCCAGTTTGTAATGTGATTGTTTGTTTGTTAGCCAAATACGAATGGCTAAATGAAGAAGATATCTCTCAAATGTTTCGCAGCGTTTACAACAGGTGGCGCTTTGAAAGAAACCCTCAAATGTCGTTTTGTATATTTTTTCAAGGTTATTCCTCCGACTCAGTATTCCAACACACTTATCATCCGAATTTCGACACATTCTCTTGGTAAAGACATGAAAAATCATGGACAGGTGCTTTTTTTCTCGTTTGTTTTATTACGCGAAGGAAATAGCTTTCAAATTACCATCAGAATTCCTTTCTCTGAGCGTTTTATTTTCCATCAGGCGCAAGTTAACAAATAGCTTTTTTTTCTATTCTTAACATCTTGGCATGATTCAAAGACTGTCTGTCTTTGACGTTTACCGATGGCAGCTGTTATTTTAACATCAGTATCATTTTCACTTCTACCCAACTATTCCTTTATTGATACAATTACTATAAAAATAATTAGACATCTAACTAACTCCTACATGTCAAGCTCCCAGTAAAACGCGACTAAAGAAAACGTCAGCAAACTGATACCAAATTTCAGCTCAATATTTTAACAAAAAGTAAATTGATATTCAAAAACAACCACCTACCGCACTTTTCCGTCCTCACTAATGTTTACCATTCTCTTATGCTCGATATCACCTGTCAAATTTTATGTCAGCTAAATGACAACACATTGTAGCAATACACTCATAATGCTGACAATCAGTTGAATCCAATAAATACACAGAGAAAGCGCGTTGGTGTTACAGTGACATTAACCTTGACATTGGATTGATGTAGCGCACCAGTGAGGAGTGTTTTCTGCTTGGGGATGTTTACATTTCGGATTCATTGGCCAATTTGCTTGAAATATTTTTTTTTTGTTTATTTCTCATGTATTTATTTTTCTTTTATTGTTATTGATGTCCGGCTGACACTTATTTTATATTAATTTTTGTTTGTTTCATTTAGTCGAAAGAGTAACAAGCACAAATTTTGTTTTTAATGGGCTAATTATAGGAATTAAAAAAAATAGATATATTTAATACGATCGGAGACGTATTCTGAATGTTGCTGTGTCAAATAGGTGATGGCAAATTTTATAGAAAAAAAAACATTGTGTCAGACAGTTATTAATGGAACGACAAATGTTCGAAAAGACCTCCTTCTTGCAGAGAGATTTTTAACTGAAAATTTATATTAATATAGAATATAAAAAAGGTTCTTTAAAAAATAATTTATTACTAATTTGTTATTGCATGTCAGTGCGGGTGATGTGGTTTAATTTGGCGCACTTTTGAAAATAATGTTCTTAGGAAAAGCGGTTCATTTACTTAGCTGTCATTAGCTTAGATGACGAATCAATATCTCCATGTTGATCGAGTCTTTTATTTCCCAAAATTCTGGGGCTGATTTTTAATTTTCTTAAAAATTCAAGTTCTGGAATTTTTGATCTTAAAAAAACTAGCTTTATAGTAAATAAGGGATTTGAGTAAGCAAGTACAGCTTGGATCTCGCTGAGCTCGGAAACTGAGGTGGCCTCATTCTGTTCACGCAAAACTGTCTGTATACTCCTTAAAGTATTTTTCAACTGAAAAGTACTTCTCGCGTAACGTGCCATTCGGTTATTTATTTATTTATTATTTCTAGCTAAGTCCGAGGTAAAGTCTTAAAATTCTTGTAATAGAGTTGAGCATTTGGATATATTTTTTATTCCTTTTGGTTAAAATGAAATATAAAACCAAAACTATAATGAAAACTTTGGGAAAAAAATCATTTGTCTTGCTGAGTTGATTGTTACTATTTACATAAAACTATTAATGTATAGTGTTTTTTTTTTCGGTTGGTTGTGTTTGTGTCGGTTTTGATCACTTATGGTCCTCTTTAAACTACAGAACTTCAACCGATGATATCTACAACTTCTCCCATTCTGCAGTAAATAAGAATTTCTTAAAATAAAGCCCACAAAATTCGAAAGCGATTTAACGAGTTTTTCAACTTTTATTCTTTCCAATTGTTGTTGTCTGTTCTCTGCCAGTTCGAATAAAATTATAACATGTGTCACTTTAATTTAATTTGCATATCAGAATATCAGAGAAACTCAAGAGGGATCACTGGCAGTTATCATCAACAGACCACTGTACTGCGGGAGGTTTTTTTTTTTTTAATTTTTTAACACAATCAAATTAAAATTTTATTCAAAAACATTTGTATCCATCTACTAATTTAATTGAGATACACTTGGTGGAATGACAGCGCGCACATACTCGCTCTCAGCGCTTATGAGAAGGCCTATGGATGGATATGGGGTTTTTTTTTTTTTAATGTTTCAATTTGCAGCCCACGAGATGACGTACTCGCGCCAATAAAATTTCAACTTCTGGTTCTGATATAATAATAGTTTATAGTGATTTTGCTTTGGCTTTTAATTATATGTCTTGCGATGAGTCATTTTTTTTTCTCTGTAGAGGGACGAGTGAAATATCAATAAAATCAACTTTATGGTCGAATATAACTGTAGGAAGATTTATTCAGTTTCTGCGAAGGAAACATGAAATATCTTTTCGTATCTGAATGCTCTGCCTTTAGTTGTGAAAGTATACACTTTTTTTTTTTGTTAGTAGACGATAGATGTGTGGCAACAGGCCAAATGTTCTATAACATATCAATCAAGAGTCGTGTTTGTGTTTTATGTGGTTTAAGGCGCGAGTGAACGAACCACGCACAGTAAGAGGGTCAGTTGGAATGTTCTGGTGCCTAGAGAGAGATCATTAATAGTATGGGGGAGGGGGTAGGGATTTTAATAGTCTAAAATTGTATTACATTCACAGGCGTTGGGGTTAATTTTTTAGAACAGGAAAATATTTCTGTTTAAAGTTTTATTAGTAATTAAAAATAAATAACGAAAATGTTACGTATACGCCCAAGTACTTCAGATTTTTAGTGTTTTTATTTTTTTGTTGTTCTTAAATATGTTTTTAGTTTTAATACTATCTTTTTATGGGTGTATATTAAGGAATGCTTAGCAAAGTTATTAAGTTGCTTTTTGTTAATAAAAACGCACTTAATTTAGGAAGTCATCATTGCGTTGATCTGGAGTAAGATCCTAAGACGCTAAGTAAAAAAAAACGGTTACCTTTAGCTGTGCCATTATATTAGATTGGTGATAGCACTTTCATTTAGAGTACGGCACCACACTGATGCTTTCCACTGTCGGTTCGAGTGCGTAATTCTGATAGTTTTAGGGAGCCTGTGACAAGACTGACTTAAGACTGTTAAAGAATTAATTTTTTGAATGGCAATATGAAGCACAAACATGTTAATATTCAAATTGAAAAGAGACGATCCATAGATGGTTGTTGGCAAATAAAAATCTATAGTGTAATGAGTCAATTCTGACCGAATTTTCCAGCCGTTAGTTACAAGGATACCTGTTTACATGCTTTCAAAACAGCTTACCATTCTAAAACCTACCTTTCTCATCCAATTCTCTACAACTGCTTTGCCTCGTTTTGAGGAACATTGCTCCACCTCATTTTGCTGTGACGTAAGCCGTTCATTTCCTATGTCTACAACGAAAGCTAGTGTCGCAATCCAAAATACAAATTTCCGCCACGCTCATCATTTGACGCTGGATTCTGCCTCTTGGTACGTTACTATGCAGCAAGACACTGAACAAGCGGCGTACTCTAGTTTTCTTCCTCCATCCTTGCATGGCATGTCATCCAGTTTCACTACAGTCCGATCTCAATGGGATGTCTGGCCCCAACATTATGACGTTCAGCTAACTTAAGTCAACTATTACCAAGTGTCAAAGTGCACTTGACCCATCCCCCCATATGCCTACCTTAACCTCGAAATTTTCCATCATAAAACCCATTCCGGCACGTAACTGAAAGCGTGGTAACTAGTGAATAATGATTAATTTCTTCGCTTCATGGTTCTAAATCCCATACCCAGCTCTCTTGGGAATTTTCTTCTCGAATTGCTGTTGCTTTTTTTTCCACTTTTTCTGCAACAAAAAACATTAATTGTCATGTCGTGTTTATGAGAATGACGGGCAATTTTCACTTTTTTTTTTCGTTTCGCGCGGATTTTCATTGTACAGTTGATTACAGGCAATGGGTTATGTGTGCTCCCCAGACACTGGCAACAGCGAGCACTAAAGTGTGATACGATCAGCGATGAAACTAAGTGAACAACAGACAGACTCGAGTGTGTATTTTTGTTGTGGGTAGCGCACACAGCACAAATCAAGTGCCCGAGTAAGCGGTTTATCTAAAGTTGGCTAAACTTTAGCCCATGTCTCTTTTGGACCTGTCTAGAAAAAAAAAAAAAACTCTTAGTATAATGAGGGGTGGGCAAGTAATTTATTTATCTTCCTTTCCGTTTCGTCTGCTAATTCTCTTTATTTTCGAGAAGAAAATAAAACGAGAAAACCCCGAGCCCACACTAAATGGTGTGAAGTTGTTAATTACAATTTTGCATTAATTAGTAGTAGCTCTGAGTCTGAAATAAATTATCCAGATAGACTAAACGCGCGAAAGGCGATGACAAATTTTAAAAGACGCCAGCAGACGAAACAAGGGCTTATTGCAAAAAGTCATGCACTTTTGAAGTTCTTGGCTGGGTCCAACAAAATATGAAGCACGACAATTAGCAACGATGATGAAGCAGAAAACGTTTATGTCAGCTCAACTGTACACAGTGTGGTAATTATTTATGGTTTTAAATGGTTATTAATTTGTTGCTAGCAGGGTGCAATTATGACAGAGTATAGCATCTATGTTCTTTTTTTCCTCTTGTTTTGTTAATGTTGTATTAATGGATTTTTCTTTTTGTCTATTTTCAGGTAAGTTCAAGTCGGAGTTGCATGAAGGATTATGGTATTTATTTGTGAAATTATTTTCTTAAAAATATTTCGGAGCCTTGAGTTTTTGAGAATTTGTGACGGCTTTTGCGAGGTTGGTTCCAAATTTGGGATATTGTTCGCGATGAACTACATTTGGAAGCAGTTTATTCTCTTTTCCGGGCATGAAAGTGTGCCCCATAAATTGTTGAAACTGAAACTTGCAGTTAAATGCGACTTTTGTGAAATAACATGCTTGTTAAACATTCATTATTAATTATAATATAATTAGCTGATCTATTTGAAAAATGCTGCTGACTAGTGGTCATTAAATATCTGAACAGTTTGAAAAATCTGACTCAGTTTGAATTGACAAGCTTTCTCAGAAGAGTCATACTCCGAGACGTCTTTCATATATTTTAGCGGGACGAACAGCAGAGATTTCCATGAATAAAACACAATGAGCGATTTTTATCTCCAATATAAATCGCCTTTTTAATTTCAACTTCAATCACGGATTTGTCTAAGTATGCAGGAATTGAAACTTAACTCATATGTAAGAGCTGCGGAGATGAAGAGGTCCACGAGTACACACCTCACTTCGTTTGGCATTGCCCCAGTCTCTGTCACTTGAGGAACAGAACATTTGGAAGCTATTACTTCCATGACTTGCAAGAACTTTCTGATGCCTCACTGTCTGATCTTTACAGGCTTTTGAGGACGTGATGATGGCTAAACAGCGTCTGGTAATCACATGAAGGGTGGGGATGAAGACCACAGATGCAACACCAACGGTTAATCCCAAAAAAGGTCATCACAATAAGTCCACGAGAAACTAAGTGTGGTGATGTAGGGTTCACGCTGCTCTACTTACCCGTTTACCTAACGTTATCTAAGTATGCAGGAACTCGTTTGTATCGTTTGCCTTAAAAAAAGGGCTTATACCGAAATAGCTACTCCGTAAAATCTACTCGTCAACATGCAGAAGCCGTCCTTCGATCAAATACTGCTGCAAATTTGTGCATTTACAATTTGGAAAGTCGGAAGCTAAAAATATAAATATCTCAGAGTCCCGATTTACGTATCGTTTAAAAAACAGATTGAAGGCCATCGAAAAATGCAAACTTTTGCAAAGCTATCCTAAAAATAATAGAACGAAACAAACTCTTATCGCCTTAAAAGTCAATTAAGTGCTAAGCTGCAAAAGCCTGGTCTGTCTCCCTCTTTGACGAGGTAAAACGAACCCTTTGAGACTGTCAAAAAATACTTTGACCACCTTTGCGTGTATGGGTACTGGTCCACGATCGATTTAAATACATACTCTAATAAATTACACTTTTAAAATGAACATTTTGCATAATATTATGTGGCTCAGTGATTTTTGTACTGGACTTATGCAGACGATGTAGTAAAATTTGCAACAGGGAAATTGCTTCCGACCATAAGTGAACTGCTAGAAAACGGAATACGAACATTAAAAACGTGCACAATCCGGTCTTGGACTCAACCCATAGAAGGCTTGTTCAGTAACAAAAGAACGATTGCAAACTTCGAACTTTCAACTATTATCTGTACACTCCTTAAGGTAGCAGGGAGTGCCAAATATCTGAGTACATTTCTAGATAGGAAGCTTAATTGGAAATTGAATGTCAATGAAAGAGTGAAAAAGTAGCAGAAGCAACCGAATCTTTAGCAAAAGTTGGCGGCTAAATCCTAAAATAATTCTATGGATGTTTATACGGCTGTCGTGCGACCAATACTCACAAATGCCAGCTTAGTCTGTTATCGCGCGGTACTAAAATCAAATTTTTGTCTCGACTTTAAATATACGGAAGCTTTCATTTGCGAAATTTGCATGATAAATATAGCCACTGTGAACTTCTAAAATTTAGAGTCGAAACTAAAAGTGCTTATTGGTAAGGCCCTTCGAATCTTAAGCTAATGACTAAAATACAGAGACCAGCATGGTTGGGAGCAATCATCGCAGGTCAACACCTACTGCTGTGCTGGAGGCAATCATCAACTTGCTGCCGATAGACCTTTAGGTATATGCAAGAATTGGCGGAACTAAAAGCTGGAAACTGTATAAATTGGGACACGCAATTAGGAAATTCGTAGGGAATGCTGTCACCTCTGACTACATGTGTCCCTATCTGGACTTTGATATGAAATTTTCTTGCTATCCGAGCATGGTGAAATGGAATACAGATGAACCCAAAAAAAAAATGAATTATCCATCTGCACAGATTGATCGAAGATGGACTGTGGAAACGGTGCCGGAATATTCTCCGAGGAATAAAATATACAGGTTTTCGGATCACAGCAGTCCCTTCCAGGCGGAGGTTCTGATGTCAATGTTGGCAAGACCAAATGGCGATATTACCATATTTATTGACAACTTGGACTTGATTTCAATTGGAGAAAGCCTAAAAATGCAGTTTGTCCTATTGAAATTAAGTCGAAGTTCGCCACTGCCGCGGAGAGCTTAACGTTCTCTGCTTTACGTTCTCTGCTTGCAGTATACAACACATCTCTGCTGGTTTCTTGGGAAAAAACCGGCAGTGAGATGGCTGATAAACCGCCCAGAAATGGATCTATTATCTCTCAAGAGTGAGCGCTTAGATCAAGCCACCACTCTGAAATCTGAGGAATGGTGGCAGTGGAATTCGCACGAAAGCCTACAACAGGTGGAACTACCTGCAAAATATAATATAAGTCCGACTAACAAGCTTATGCGGTTTGATAGAATGTCCTTATATAAACTGGTAGGGGCATTGACGGTCGATCCTTCCTAAGAAACCATGTAATGAAATTGATGACGAAATTTGTAGATGTAGAGGCTGCGGAGATGGAAAGGTACACAAAAAAAACTTACTTTCTCTGTCAATGCATAAATCTCTGTAACTTGAGAAATAGAACACTTTGAAGAAATTGTTTTCATGAAAGACATGAACTTTCAGATATGTGAACACATCAAGATTGGCTGGACAAGGTCGAGGAAGCACAAAGTTACAACAACAACGGCTAACAAGGACATCACAATGGGTCCACATGGACCTAACTGGGGTATAACAGGAATCTGCCTGCTCTACCTACCCATAAACCTATTCTAACTTCGAAAGGAAAAAACACTCTCAGGGTAGTGCCCTTTAGAGGGTGCGAGGGTCACTCAGTAGATATGATAGAACTTCGACAGCCGACAGCTGTTGTCGTTCTTCTCTCACTGTGTCCTGTCATATACCATTGTACCATTTTAGCATTTACAATCGCAGTGAGCCAGCAACGATTACTGATGTTGAGGATAATGTTGTTGGCGTCATAAGCTATAGATTATGAGCATGATATGTGATTGAGTCATTCAAAATTGTACCATCGCCAAGCAAAGCCGTGAAATGGTATTGAATGATCTTTAACATGGAATAGAATGTTCAAAGTGTCAGCTTATTTGTTCCCATAAGTTAGACCACAAAGGCACCAAAATGGATATTCACAGACAACTCATACACATAAGATCTCCGAGACAACTGAACAACAACCCAACTATGAAGTGCTTGAAGAGATCCATAGAATGGTTGATAACTAGCTATGACTCCATTGACAAAAATGTTCAATTGCAACTGTACAAGATCCGCACTACCTAACTCAGAAGCGATGGTTCGTCTTCAGTTTCGTATCACTTTTCGTGTGGCAAGAAAGCATCTTGCTTTGTTGACCCGAGTGATTTACTCACTCTCAGCTCTCCGACTAACCACTTACATATTCCCACAAGTCTGACATCTGACTGTCGTAAATCCGACTCCCAACAATCCTACTTTCCGCCCAAAAGCACTGTACATTTTAAATATACATTTTCAGCCAACAGTGATTACTCAACAAATAGCCTGTGACTCAGTTTTACTGCTACTCAAACAACCAACTCGTGTTACCAAACCTATTTTTCATTTTCGCATAAAATGTATTTTATTTGCGTATTTTTTTGTTTTGTGCAAATATCAGCATTCTGATCACACATTCTTCCCTCAAATAATTTTCCTGTTTTTTTTTTTTTTTTGTTATTTACTTTATTCAATTTCACCAGTTGAATAAATAAACGCTCCAAGTGAAACGAGCAGAGTTGCAGTTGAAAAATAGTAAACGTACTCAGCCCTTGCTGTATGTGATCGGTGGGATCGCAATCATGCATGTGAGGAACGTACTGCGTTTATGCCCGCTTTGCTCTGGTTTTCGAGAAACCAAAACAAAATGACAACAAACCACGGAGAATGATGGAGATGGAGAAACACCAAACGCAAAACGCGTTTGGATAATTCTGCGCTTGAGGACCACTTAAGCGTTGCCGTTGATCAGTCACTGAGCGAGAGAATCTATGCGCTTGCAGTTGTATTGGTAATGGAGTTTGTTTAGTGGTGACCCAATGGGGGGCAACGCGAATTGATCATGCTGATGAGTCATCGTCATCGTTGATCTGGACGCGCTTACGAGCATACTCGTTCTGGCTTGAGTCTGGTCTCGTTTTATGTTTCCCAGTTTCTTTTTTGTCGCTCTTTTTTGTGGTTCGGAAAGAGGGAGAAAAACCCACCAGCAATAATGATGCATGATGATGATGAAGATGAATTTTGTATTCTTCTTTTGAGTACTTTCTGTGCACTGGGTCTGGGTTGCATCTGTGCGAGCGTCTCGGTTGCCCCTCGTGCAATTTGATGTAAGTTGGTCATGTCGTGCAGTGGGGGCGCACATTGAGGTCTTGATTTTGTAGCCTGGCCAACACCAACAGCACACAGATAGAACTGGTTTTCGTGGAAGAAGTTAATGTTATTGATTGAATTCATTAGCCGAGTTAACTTTGTTAAATCGATCGCCATTGAATGGCCGATTAAATTTAGATACATAGAGTGTTTGAGTTTATTTTTTGAAGCCATTTTTGTCTGGTTATAAGGCAATTATTGATGAGGACTTGTTTGGAACTGAACAATCTTGGACTTGGCAGTTAAGTGGGTTGCATTTGCGGATTATGGCTGTTAGGTGAAGCGGCCTTAATGACTTAATGTGTTTGGTACAAGCGCTTTGACTGTGACTCTCTGAGGCATAAGGACTTGGTTGAAGTTGACCTCTTTCTGAATAGGTTTGTAGTATGCTGCTCTTGGGGATCGCTAAGAGGATCTGTTGGTTGGACATTTTCAAGCTACTTGTCATCGAATTAATGTTTTTTGTGTTAATTGATATTTGGAAATCGATCTCTCGGACGATGGCTGACAAAAAACTCTGTCAACTGGTTAAGCTACTGCTTAAGTGCCAATGAATTAGGTTTCGTTTTAAAGAAAGCGTGGCAAAGTGGTTAAAGTGTTGGACTTCTAAGCGAGGGGTCCCAGGTTCGAACGTCGGAAAAAGACTTATTACATCTTATGTTTTTTTTTTCGCTGCGCCATCTCTCGCGAACGTCTGACAAACGTCCGTGAGTATAACTGTCATGAAGGAGCTTCTCAATTAATCGTTTGGACTCGACATAAAACTATGGATCCCTTCAATTGGTCCCAAAAATTATAAATATTCCAAAAAACGAATAGTTGTGGAAAGCTAGGACTAAGGTCCTTACGGACCTGTTGCGCCAAATATTTCTGTGGTCACAAGGCAAAACCTCTTAAGTCTGTTTTACTCATTGTTCAGGAGAGCAGTTTAAAGTTTTCTCACTCTATTGACTCTAGTGACTTAAGCTGTTGTTTTGTTTTTTTTTAATAGTCGCCACTTTTTTAAAGATACAAAGCTGAAAAAAATTTTAAAAATAGATTTGGGTACGCTGAGCCTAATGGCATCAAAATCTCAATTTCGCCTAAAGCCGACATAAGCGGTTTTGCCTTATGACCACAGATTTATTTATTTACTATTTATATTGTCCATCGCTTGTGCCTGAAAGTATGCAGAAATAATTGCCAAGGAACTTGTGCTGTCTGCGGATCATTTAAGCCAATTTTTGAACAGCATATTTGCATCTTCGGAATGGATGCATTTGAATATTTTTAGCTGTAGGTAGGTACTGTGCAGATCGACTTGTTTTGGATTTTTTTTTTACAATTTGATATGCGATTTTATATATATACGTGCTCATAGAAACTTCTAGAATACCAATCAAACTTCGTCAAAGTGACATTAGGCCAGATTCCAGCAATAAGCATTTTCTTTTGACGAATAGTTAGGTCATCTTTGGTCTATCGTCAGAAGTATGTCTCTAACCAATCAAGAGCAAGATACCTAAACGGTCAACTGATCTACAATACAATTCTGCTGAGAAGGTCATAAGAAGTTCTGTGTTAGTGGTGTGCGTTTTTTGGTAGCAATACTGTGTTTCGAACCGGCCTGCGGACGAGTCTTTTGTCGGTGGTTGCTTTACTCTTTCGGATGATTTATGATCTGTTTTTGTAAAAGTGCTTTAGCTGTCCACTTTTGCAGTGACTCTACTCCAAATGAGCTGGTCCTCTTTCAAAATAAGAGAAGAATCTTCTAAGCGTTTCACCTATTATTGACGAGCTCCTATTAACTCTGTGGTAAAGTTAACTATCACACTTTGTCTGCCTTTTGTGTTACAGTTACCATCGGGTGACACAATACTCGTAACGTGTCATTTAATTAGCAATCGGCATAAAATTGTAGGTCCCTTTTATTAAACAAAAACTCCAAGAAATCGAAGCGCGACCATCTTTTCTTTTTTGAGGTTGTACCTGGACAATGAAGTGTTGGGTACCTTCCAAGAGCTATCTCGCACAATCCCAATATCTGGAGTCATGTGTTCCCAACTTTTAGAGGCTATAGCACATGGACCAACGAGTTTGTACCTTAAAAAGAACATTTGAAAAGGTTGTTTGTTAAGTTGTTTCAATTTTGCAATACTTGTTGTGTCATGTCCTACGCCCCAAGAGACTACTTCCAAAATGGCGAACCTATATCTTTATTACGCATATAGTTCGCTTGCACGCCAGTTGATTTCGTTGCAAATATTTTCGCAAAAACGATGCAAACTTCTGTTGTTTATGTCGCTGCCACCGAAGTCGGTTATCTAATGGTTATGTAATTCATGTTTTTCAAGAACTTTCCTTCGTCATCCTCACTTTCTTTTAAGCTACCCATTTACATGACAATAGCTCCATTTGGTACTAAATTGATATTTAAATTGGGATCACACTTCCTTGAAATACAAAATTTGTTCGGATTCAGTGGGCAACTTTGAGACCTAACCAGCAGTTTTTTTTTTTTTTGAAGCAGTGGTTCATTGTGCTAAAGAGTGTCCCATAACTCACGCAAAATTTGAATTTTGCGCCATTTAATAGTATACAGTGATGCCAACGGAAAAAAAGATAACGATGTGGCAGTTTACAGTTCGGGGTTAGTAAAAATGGAGCGCTATACGAAAAAACAGCGCATTTTCATTGTTGAGAAATATTTTAGAAATAATGAAGGTTTGTCAGCAGTCTGCAATTTTCGTACCAAATATGGCCGTCATATTTTGATTTAAAACCGTCAACTGTGAAGAAAATAATTGAAAAACTCTGGGAGACTGGATCAATTAGCAATCTTAAACACTCTGGGTGTCCTGTCAGAAGTCGTTCAACAGAAAACATCCAAGCGGTTCGCGAGAGTATTGCTGACGGACGGAGGAACGCCAATTAAGCTGGTCAGGCAGTTACAATTAATGGTTTTCGCTACCGTGACATGATAACCCAGGTTTTAGTGCTTAAAGTACAAGATATGGATGTGACCAACATGTGGTTTCAACAAGTCGGTGCCACATGCCATATAGAAAGAAAAACAATTCAATTACCGCATGACTCATATTCTAATCTTGTAATCGGTCGTTTTTGTGATCGGAATTGGCCATCCGGATCTTGCGATTTTTTTAAGCCAGACAAGCCCACGACCACCAACGCCTTGAAAGAGGAAATTGGGAGGTGTATATTTAAGCTTGCTAATTAAAAACCTGAATTTTCTATCAGAATTAAATTTTGCGTGAATTATGGGGACACCCTTAATTTGTCATTCGGAGGCTACTCATATTTTTATAAGCTCAGCTCTGAACTAAAAACGAAAAACGCCTTTTTTACAGTCAGTCGGGTTTTTGTTGGTTTTAGCTTTTTTTATTTTATTTGTTGCTCCTCGCCTCTTCGTTGGGTTAAGGGAACCGTATTGAAAAGTACTGCCACTAATGTCTAATTGCGGTTCTTGTTCTTTAACTGAGAACATTGGTTCATGTTATAGACCTCCAGAGAAGACTGCGTGTGTACACTTTTCTCATACTATCGATCTATATCGGAGGAGTTTTTTTTGCATAAGCCACTGAAACAATTTCAGTCTGTTGTTGGCTATTTTCAATTGAAAATCGCTTGCGAGCACCTAGCAGTTGGTTAAAATTAAGATATAGGTACCGATTGCCATTCAAAAGATCCAACGATGCCGAAGGTTAATCCCTACATCAGCGAATGTGAGTTCTCGCTTTCTGCCTTTGAGGGGTGGTTTGCTATACATTTCAACTCCCCGCTTAATTATGCACAGTTTTTGTTTGGAAACCTCAACGGTATTCCGCAAATGCTCGTTTGCCCTACAAAATCACCAAACTGCAACTGTGTATAGGTGCATCTGCATCTACTCTCTGTCTATAGAGAGCGCACTTTATGAATGACTCCAATTATAATGCAACATTAATGCGTAACTATATGCAACTGCACCGCGATCGCAAGGAAATGCCTTCTCCAACCGACTTACATGTTGAAAAGGTGAGGCAAAGCCGAGGTAAATTGCAAACAATTGAAAGAAAAACTTCACAACTTTGATTTCTAAACCCGGAGACCGAATGCAAAGCAAATCGTGAACCGCATAGACGAGCACGCCATCAGATACCAGCAAAAGAACCGAGTATTTCTAATATTCGATTCGATTGTTGCTCCGAAGTAGACCAACCACGAGCGCGGGCATTGCGCGCGCTCATCGATTTGTGTTGCTGCATGTAATTTTTGAAATTGCCACGCTTGTAATTCCACCCAAAAGGGGAGTGCAACACCGTGCAACGACGACGGGCTCATCGGGGCAACACTGTTGCATACCAAATCCCCACGAGGATTGTATATAGCTGGTTGTTCAGTCAAGTGAGCTGCCCCCCCTCCGTTTCGGCGCGACACGACGGAAAATTCATTAGAACTCGCGCATGTTTGCGTTGCGCAAATAAAATTTAAATTATTTCGCTTCTCACATATTTAATAGTTAGATTTGGTGAATCAAACTACAAGTGCATTGTGTGCGCTCTGTGTTCCGTGTTGATTAAGTGTATGGGGTTGTGCAAAACCCTTTAGCGCAGCCGCGGCGCGGTCCGTTTTGCATGGAAAAGTGTAACATGCTTTGCGCAAAAAGTTATTAAACATTTTACAAGCAACTGCAGCGCGTGCACTCTCAAATTGGAATTTAATTGGACTTTTGTGCAGCTGGTGCAAAGCTGTTTTAATTATTTTCAATAGGTGATGTGCGCGCGGGCTGCTTTGCAGCGGAAATTCTTCAATATCAATGGGCATTCTTTTGTATTTGAATCGAGGTGAAGGTATTCGAATGTTGTTCATTTCAGAAGATTGTCGGCAGCGATTGGAGAAAGCCAGTGGCTTGTGAAACGACCTAAAAGGCTAATATGGCGTGGCACTAATTGGAGTTGACTGTGAGCCTTACTTTTGTGTCGTCAATCGTTGCAGGCTTTTATAGCTTTCTTTGCATTTGCTTGGAGAAGAGGCGGTCAATTAGGCGAATATTTTGGGCAACAGGTCCATTTAGGATCCGGCGGGAAGCTTCCCGCAATCGTACAATTTAGAGGGTCATGAGAAAAATATGTCTTCTGACAATGTCCATTGTCGAAGTGGTGCATTATTTTCAAGACTTTCCGTTTGTCAAACTTGCAGCCGAAATATATTCTTAGAAAGGACCGTCAGTGGTCAGAATTACCATGATTTTGTGTATTTGCTGAACAAATGTATAAAAATGCTAACGACTGGCTCGATTTTAAGGCGGCCAATTTAGGGTCTAGGGCCGTTTTGGGTGTTTTTTTGACGAATCTTTCATTAAAAATTTTATCCACTGTACAGCGGAATGCATATTAAGAAAAAAGTCGGAAGCTTACCGAACTGCTAAGTTGAAGTGAGAAAGCCGGATTCGGGCTAAGATTGGTCACAGCTTTTTAAGGTGTAGGTAGGTAGAGGTGGCGGATCAGTATATAAACCCAAGTATCTGAATGATGTGACTTTTTGTTCCCACGACATCACAATGGGTCCACAAGGACCTGAGTGTGGTATAGTAGGGTTCACCCTGCTCTACCAACCCGTAAACCTAACCTACCACAACTAGTCTCGTGTGACATGGTTTAAGTTATTTTTGAGGCTCAACCGAAATTCAACTTGTGGTGGTGAGAAAACGGATAATATCTTCTATTCCTTTATCCGAGATATGTGGCAAAAGTCTTCGTATATTTCCCCAGTCAGCTCATCTGCGTACGCTCCTTATCTTTTATGACACTATGCTTTGGAAGTTTGAACGTTCGCCCAGATGGACAGGCTAGATTCGGCACTCCTGCAACATTTTGGATGGTATGCTACCGCAGTCGAAGGCTTTGATGGCAACGTCTTGTTTGTCCGTTGTTTCGCGCCCTTGTTGTGTGCCGGATAGCCACTTACTCCGCCGGGAACAAGCTGTCCCGCTGTGCCTATGCTGACTGTTCTTCGTAGTTTTTTCAGGTTCGTACGGTTGTAGCCTTTATTTAACGCCATAGATCAGATTTGCACGCACTATATCTGTGTACATCCACAGGGTCATCTCTGAAGTCCCCACTTCTTTCCAAGGGCTTTGCTACAGGCGTAGTAGGCAACACACCCCTTTCTTACTCTGTGTTCGATGGGTTTGGTTAGATACTTATAGCACTGGAAGACCACACTCGGTTGACCATTCAATGGGGGAAAGTAAAATCGGGTATTTTGATATTGCTAGTGCTCAGCATCAGATCAGTTTTAATCGGGTTGACGCCGAGGGCAGAACTTGCAGCCTAGAGTGTTGCCCATGATTTCGCTAATTACGGAGAGTGACTATTTTCACTACATCATCCGCATTAGCGACAACTTTGACCCGTTCCCTGTCTAGTTTTACAAGCATTTTCTTAATAAACATTTGAAAGAGTAGGGGAGAAAATACGGAGCCCTGTGGCGTTCCCCTATCGGAAAATTTGGTTAAATGACTGCTGCTTACTTACATTTCATAATGACTTTCGTTGGTTTGCAGTCTGAACGTCTGCCAGACTTTCATATCAAAAACTTGTGAGAAATGTCAAACTTACATTCTCGCAATCGAAAAATGTTATCCATTTTAAAAATAAAATGTTGATACTCTACAAACTTGGAATGTTTTGCACGCAATTTCTTAAAAACATTTCTTATCAAGAAGAAAAGGTTTTTAAAATTAATTTAACCTTGTGCGGGCTGTTTCCGTATAATGTGTTGGAAACCTGTACTAAAATAAAGGATTTTCAAAAATCTTTCATACTTTTTATTAAGTTTGTTGCTTAGTGCTGTTTAAATTTACATATAAAACTGTGGATCTGAACAACTATATAATTTCGGAACTTCATAACCGAAAAACCTTTCGAAATTCTATGACTCAAACTCCTCCACAGTTGCTCTGACTGGATGCATTTTTGAATGCATGTATTCTCATTTCAATTTCACAGCAAACCCCGCTCAAGAGTAATTCCACAAAATACTACAGGACCTCTTCGTAAATCCCGAAACGCATCGCTTGATTACGAAATAGCAATGCCTACCTACAATTCGAACCAAACATATATCCCTGCGAGCTTCAGATGAGTCCCCCAGCTCAAGCACAACATTCAATTGCCTAACCAAACGACCACTCAACAATGCACTATTTAATTAAAAACCCGAAATGACATCACCATTGTCGCATCGGTTGCTAAATCATAAATGAACAAAATTAATGACAATGGTCATCCAAATAACGCACAGCTATCTGCATATTTTATTAATCCAACTCTCTAGTGGAAGGTAGTCGTATCTCTGATATGTCATCTTACATGGGCTTTCAAGTTGCACATAGGGAGCACGGCACCCCTTCTCTATTACCGTTCCGCAATTAATAGTCGTAGAATCCAATGAATCCTTTGAACCGAGGCGAGAGCTACACAACTGCGAAACCAGTAAGGATCAACTCGATGAACGCTACACACCTGCCCTATTCCTGTGTCGCAGTCGCAGTAGCATTCGCAGTCGAGGAGAATAACGAAAATTCACCCCTAAATATAATTCATGCACGGCTATGCTGAGCTGTCGTATATTGTATTGCCGTTGGCGTGTCCTTTCGCGAAAGGGAAATGCCAGAATGTATGCACCACCAAATAATTCAGACACAAGGAACTGTATTCTGACTCGGAAAACCCACTCTAACTGTGACCCCGTATATGGGCGGCTGCCACAAGGAAGGGTGCAAAGCTGTACCTACACAATAACAAAGAGAAAAATACTGTACAGTGCTATACGCTGTATGCAGTACGAGTATGTGTTCCATTCCTGGCCTTTAGTGCAGGAGCGAGTGCATTGCGTAACATTGGAATCGAAGTTAGTTTGGCGTAGTTACTCCTTGAGAACAAGCGAACCGTCCTACTGCTGCTGCTGTCATCGGTTCGGTGGTTTTCGTTTCAGGGTTTTCTGCGTTCTTACATCCAACACCCCTTGTCGTCCTTTATGGATGTTGTTTTCATTTTTTTTTTCGTTCCTTTCTGAGGGTGGCGGCAAAATGAATATTATATTGAAATGTTGCAAAGAATTCCAAAAATGTATTTTTCGCCGTAACACAACACACACCGTTCTCATCGTCGTCGTTGTTGTCGTCGCACAGCACTCATGGTGATTGTGGGCTACTTTGTTTGCAAGCGTTCAAAGGTATAAAGTGAGTTTTTGGAAGTTTTGTCCTAGAATACGATACAACATTCCAAGTTTAGGCAAAAATGAAATAGAGAAGGAGTAAGCTACCCGCACAAAAGTCGAACAGCAACCCCTTCTGACAGGGGACTTTAGAAAGCTAGGTTAGTGGCGGAGCGGGTTATAGACTTACCTTTTTGAAGGTTACGAACGACGCGACGCTTTGCCTTAGTTGTGGGAAAGTGAGCAGGAATTTGGAAATTGATAAATTAATATTTTTAAACAGGGCAGAGGTTTAGGTCTTTGTCTTTGCATGTGGTAGAGGGTCAGTTTGGGGTTAGAGAGTGTAGCAAAATTCCCAGTCCCCATATTAGTTTTACGTGACAGAAGGTCCTTTATGCGATTGTTTGATTTGATGCCCGTAGAACGCGTAGTTTTTTTTTTAATTCGGTATTTGACAGTCGACATCCAATTATGAAATATATTTGAATGTCACCATAATCTTGGGAAGAAAAATCGTTCGTCTAGGCCTTCGCAAGACGCTAGAACCGGCTCTTTAAGTACTCGTTTAAGTCTATCAGCTTTTGAAGATATTTGGGCGTTGACAGGACAACCAACCTTTTTTAAGAGGAAACCTTTGACCAAGTTGAAGGTTGTGCGGTGTAACCTGGTCTAGTCCTTCAGCCACCCATCTATCATTGTGCTACAATAAACTTGTAATTTCGATGTAACTCCATCTTGATTTTGCCGAGACAGGCACTCAACCTAGCCTAGCTCCAGTTAGCATACCGCTTTTCAACTTAAGGGTCAACTGTATTGGGATTATGTGGGCTTAAACTTGTGTCAAACCTGGAAACCCAATTATAACAGTCAAGAGTTCGTATTTGCTCAAAACTTATAATGATGTAACCGCAACATTGGTTTAAGCTGAATTACTGCCATGTAATTTTATAATACTTCTTCCTTTACTTCATTGCATCGATTGCAGTAGTTCCAAGTGACTTTTGTGAGACATTGGGGACTATTCAACTATATTGTTTACTAAGACTGACAGCTGACAGGCTCGATGGGACTCACTTCGTTCACGTGAACAGTTGACGTTTATCTAGGGGTAGCCGACGAGTCTGGTCAAGAAATTCATGCCTGAGTACCAAGATCACAGTTCGCTTTGTGGCTGAAGTAGGAAGAGTGACGTTTTCGACCAATCTGGTTTTATTGTTCAAGTCGACTAATTTTAAATGCGCCCATTGCCTTCCAAAATTATTAAGTCTACTGCAATGGAGGGATATGTCAAAATTTCAGTTTCAATGACAATTTGACTTTCCATTGAGGATTTTAGTGACAGCCATGTAAACTCACCGAAGTGTCGCAATCCCAATTTATTGCGCTGTACTATTAACAAATTTAAGTGGCGACATTAAATTAAGGAAAATTGTATGGAAACTATAGCCACTGTGAACTGATAAAGTTTAGAGTCGAAACTTAAAATGTTTATTGTTAAGGCCCATTGACTTTACGAATTTATTAGTTCTAATGTTCACTTTAAATTTATTCAAGCAAATTTCGTTTAGAAAATATTTTCACTGCGGAGTCATTTTATCTACAGTCGACACTACAATGGTTATTGGTATGAGTCACTAATCGACAATGACTTTTGGTGAGTGAATACTGTTACCGATTACCATGACTACAAGAAAGGTACTGTTCTTCACATTTCACTGGAGTTCGGAAAATATTTCTATCCTACCAGGAAATGGTGGAATGTCCGTCTCCCGCACTCACTTTAAAATACACTAGTAAATTTTTGAGTTTTTGTAACTCACCAAATAATTGTAACCTCACTTTTTTCTTATTGAAATGTCAAGCTACATTTTATTTTCAAAAAGCAATCCCTCATCTATGTTTCATTACAAACAAAATGCCAAGTGAACTCTCTCAGAGGTCAAACAATCTCACTACTTGGTCCACTCTGACATCTGTCAAAAGACCTCTAATTGGACAGCATGCAAGATTCAACTGGACATCGTACGTTCAGAAACTACTCTCATTCATCTGTTAAAACTCTGTTTTGATATTCTGTTCTTTTTGAGGGTTCCCTCGTTCACACAAACACACCCATGCAACCACAGTAAGAATTTTTAAAATAGTTTTCGGGGTGCACAAGACATTCCATAGAATTTTACAAATTCCATTCGATCTTGTGTTGTGTTGATTATAGTTGCTTCGATCCCTATATGCCAGAGGGTTGATTGTCCTATTCCTAATAATGTTTCTGCTACTACTACCACCATTCCATTAATATAAGGGCTGATATTCACTGGCATATCAGTTATTGGGTGAATGCGACAGAGAGTTCGTTGGCAGGATATACGACTACGACCCCGCTACACCATACCAAACAGTTACGCTTGGGAATTCAAAAAGTGTAGTGCGTCGCGCATTCATGAGTATCTGTCGGATTTGCTTTCTTATTGCCTAACTGTGTGTGCTTTCTAATAGGATGAATGTTTATTAGTAAAAAAAAATATTATATTTAACAACTCTCTCTGATCATACGCGAAAGAAAAAGCGTGTAGCTTTAGTTCGTCTTTGATATTGATTTCCGATCCTTTGACAAAGGTGTGCTGAGCAATTCATAACGCACATAGCAGCTGCGGTATTAATGTTTGTCCAATTGTGCGCCAGTGTGTGTTATTGACGACCGACAACTGTGGAAGTGTTTCGATATAAATTTTATCAAAAAAAAGTGTTCATATGAAATCAGTTGTATTGTGTTTTTCTTTGTATTCTGTGCCGTGGTGTTTGACAAGCCATTTCTGAGTAAGAGCTGAGGGGAACCCTCACTTTGAGCAGTTTTTCGAAATTTGGATATCTTTTTGCATACATCATTATTTGTGGTATGATGAATATTTTGTTTAACAAAATCTGTAGATAAATTTAATTCATCAAATTGAGGGTGGCATGCTGTACTCAACTATATTTGGGTACATACACTGTGCACATACAGCATCTACGTCATCGAATCGAGTGTGCCGCATTAGGCTTTCTTATGCATAGAGTGGACACGTCCAGTACTGTAATAATTTTTAATCATCACACTAAATATTTTGTACGTCACAATAATGTAAGTTTGAAAATAAAATTTCGCCATTGTGACACTAAATTTGCCTGGACACTAAAAATGATTATTATTATAGCGGTTTAACTATATCGAGCGTGTGCGTTATATCGATCGATTTTATTTTCTATTTTTACATTTTTACATTTGAACGGTTTTATTTGATGTTAAATTGAATAGATGATGGTCCTGCCATTTAAATATTTTCATTTAAACCAACTTAAAGTAAAGGGTTTTCCAATGAGAGGTGTTATTGTGAATGACCCGCTATTTCGGTAGCTGTCACTTTTGAAGCTTTTATTCTTTGACATTTGACAAGTAGAAACTACGCCATTACTAAAAATGGAACGATAAACGCTTCAACAACGCATTGAAATTATTAAAATTCACTACAAAAATGGTGAAACTCCAAGTTCGCAAAACTAAAGCATTTTTTGGTCGTCGTGAAGCACCTTGTCGGACCGAAATACAGAAATTGGTGGAAAAATTCGAGCTGTTGGGACAAGTTAGTGATGTGGAGAATAAAACCCGTGCACGTCGCTCAAGAAAAACTGAGAATATTGCTGCTGTAGCCCAAAGTGTTGAAGAAAACCCAGGTTTGTCCATTCCTCGTCGTTCTTCAGAATTGGGCATTCCACAAACGTCATTACACCGTATTTTGCATAAAGACTCGGGCCTTAAGGCTGGACAAAGTTTACTTTCAACAAGACGGCGCTACGTGCCACACAAGCAACGAAACCGTTGATCTTTTACGAGAAAAGTTTCCGGACCGTGTTATCTCTCGAAGAGGTGATCACAATTGGCCACCGAGATCTTGTGATTTAACACCTTGCAACTTCTTCCTTTGGGGCTACGTGAAAGATAAGGTCTACACCAACAGCCCAGCATCGATTCAAGACCTCAAAGATAAAATTCGTGAGGCTATCGAGGACATAGGGCAGCCACTTTGCGATTTGGTTATGGAAAATTTTATGAAAATGATATGGTCCTGTATGCGTGCTCGTGGTGGCCATTTGTCTGATGTTGTTTTTCATTATTAACGGCATACTTTCCTCCTTATTATCAAATAAACATCCGATAATTTATGTCAAAAAATGTCATTTTTCTTTGAATACCAAAATAACACCTCTTATTGGAAGACCCTTTACATATGTACATTCGTAATATCGGATAGCAAATCGTGGGCATACAGAGGTATACTAATACATATCTAAAAAGCGTTCGTTATGACGCAAATTCGCTATATCGGATTTTTAAATTAAATTTTTCAAAGAAATTAAAGAAATAATGCCTGGGAGACTGCGGCAGTCTCCGATCCTCTGCTACATATTCATTAATGTGTAGCTCAGTACTAAATTCCAGCGGTGTTGGTTTTATTTGGTCCTTGATGAGGTGCAAACGACAAAAGGTCCATTGCGGTTTACTTATTCAACTTTCCTAATTCAGATTCTTTAAAATCACAAAAGTTTTCCTTATAAAATTAAATATTGTGACCTTCAAAAAATACGAGGTGGAAGGGAAGAAATAAAAGCAGCCTCCTGCCTGGTGTTTTCTTTCAGTTACGCAGACTTTAAGCTGAATTTTTATCCATTGCCGTTAATATTTTGTAGGTCACAATAGATGATTTGTATGGACAATTTTGTTATTGTGAATTCGTTAGGCTTAATCTGGGCGCTAAGTACGTTATTTCGTGATTTTCCACCTCTTCGAATTGAGGGGTTACACACTCAAAAAATTTGCTCTAACTGACTGCGAGTTTTGCTCGGCTAAAAAAATGAATTCAAATAACTAAACGAGAATTCGTTGTTAAAAACTACCGAGATAAAATGGTTGAATACTGTTAAAAAACACACCTTATCAGTTGTTATCAAACAAGATTCTATAGATTAATATCAACCAGTTGGTTTGTTATTTACGACCGATAGAATTTGGTGGCAATAGTTAACTCGGGTATTCTTAATCCACTAAATCTGCAAGAGCTTTATAAACAGTATTACTTGGTAGGTGGGGGCCGGGTTGGTGCAAGAGACCCGATATCTGAAAGTTTGTCAACTGTGTGGTGTCTGCGAAGAACCTTTATCCTATTGCAAATGTTGTCGTCCTTCTTGCAGAGCGAGGCTTGGTTCTTCAGTTTTTTTCCATAAAAAGATCGAATTTGCATGATTTTTAAAGCCCCTGCACAAAACAACAGAAGACCGTCCGGCATTTAAAACTATTCTTGAGTAAGAGGCTGAAGCACTTTGGCAATTAAAATTGAAACGAAGCCTTCCACCTAGTTGAGCAATTTTGTAGTAACAAACCGAGATACAAAACGATTTTATTCTTTATTGAACGAAAAAGAATGCAAAAAATATGAAAAAGCTCCTTTTTTTCTAAATTAGTATTTTAGACTCCGGCTCCTTTTTACTCCTCGTGTTGAAAATTTTCAGCGGCAACGTTGATAGTCAGCTGATGCACAAATATGCGCGTCTTCTTGGTTTTGCGCCTGCCAATTAATCTCATGAGCACATACAACTCTTCTACTTACTCAGAGTTTTTCTAAGAATGCCCCCTATAAGAATCGGACGTTTACTGGAAAGATGATGGTAAAGCTCATTCTGTCTCTAATAGAATTGGTCCTCAAAGTGTTCTGAACTTCAAGTTTTTCTTAGCTGTAGTTATGTTCCTTGAAGTTTTAGTTGTAAACGGAAGGAGCTAGGGACTCTTTTAAAGACTAAAGCGTCGAAGAGAACTGACCAGTAGGGCAGCAATAGAATTGAACAATCCGAGCTTGTATAAAATATTTATCCATCTATGGCTGTTTGGAGATGTTAGGAATATTAAGAGTTGCCAAAGCAAATGTCAGTCAAGTGCATATTCAGTGTTTCATTTGTAATTCAAGCCATTGCTGAATAAAATTCCATAGAGGAACAGCTTTCAATAGGATGTCTCGAGTGATGCTTTTTACTCTGTAAAAATGCAACGTCTGTTATCGATAGAAAAAGTTCGACTAACTTTATGCCAAAGCAGCAAAAGTCTGCACTACTTTCGCAATCAGGCCTATTTTAATTTACAAAATATTGTTCCCTCCCGAAACCACCTTCATACTTAAGTTTAAAAAAGATTCGCAGAGCACTCGTCAAACTTATTTAATAATATTCCCCCAGCCGAACGGTGCAGCTGGCTCATCATTACACATCATCCCTTGTCCTCTTCATATTTGCATCACTGAATTTGGCACGTGGCTAAAGGCTAAAGAGAGGGACGCGAGCAATGGCCGCACTCGAAAAAATGAAGGAAATCCTTCCTCATTTGCACAGGCAATAGTATTTGTTGCGAAGAGATTATCTCAAGGGTGCGCCCTCTATTCAAATGAGTAGAGCGCACTTTAAATTCCCGGTCAATTTTCATCCTCCAGCACTATTTGTAAGGACACTACACGACTAAACTAGACCCATGGCATTCGGACAGTGCGGGGAAAACAATTGAATTTCCGCTTCGAACGCAAGGACGAACCGTAGCCGACTATAAGCCAGTCAGTTCAACTTCTTCAAGTGGCGAGTGAGAGCACCTATTTCAAGTGCCACTCTAACAGTTGTCTGTTTTCACAGGGCGGCGGGAATTCCCAAATCGAAAACGAAAACTAACACATTCCAGTTGCACCTTCAAGGAGAGGGTGAATCGCGATAATCCACTCGAAATCACGCTTCAATTCAGTTCATCACTCGAAGAAATGGCGCGCTTAGGGATCTTCATCTGTATGCATATCTGGGGATCCCAATTGATTGCATATGGGCGCGAGCTGAGGCGTACATTGAAATTTTTTCCTATGGATGGGCACGCATAGCTATTTAATGCGTATACCACTGGCACGTTTTCAAAGCGTCCATTGTAGATCCCGGAATGAGTTGTGTGAACTTTATAACAACTAAGAGGTTGTACTATTAAATTAATGCACACGCACATGCATTTACCATCGGCCGTGGCGAGTGTGAATTTGTATGTTTGACACGTCGTCGCTGTTGGTCGGTCATGTCTAGGAGGAGTGTTCTGTATTCTATGGTGTGTTCTAAAGCTTCGACTAGACAAGGTGGACACGGCAAGAAAAAAACAGAAAAATTAAAAATTGTTACCAGAAATTAAACTAAGCGTGGCTTGGAATTTTAAACGTCTCCTACATGCGGGCTATGCTCTTTCGTAAAAAAAAACAGAAGAGCTTGGCCTGTCACATATGAATGCAGACAGACAAGTTGGTGATCGGTGCTGGGGAGTTTCTTAACGCTACAAAGAGTATAATTGTCTCTGCGAGCAACACGTTATGGCAGGCACCACCTACGTCAATTGGGAGAGTCGAAAGTAAGGAATAGAGCTGCAGAAGGTTGTCAAATGGCTTACAAACTTTTCAAATGTCGTGTAAAAGTTAGGGACTTGCATTGTAGCTTAAATAAATCTTTCAGTTTCTTATAACTCCAAGAATAGACGAACAAACTTGTGGAACGTTCTTAACCTCATTTTGACTCTGTTTTCTGTTTAGAGTTTAAAATAAACTTACAGTTGTCAGATAAATTTTTACTAAATCTTCACTTTTGCACTTGGAAAACCGTCAAAAAGTCGTCATTCTCAAAAAAAAAAAAACAATAAATGTGTACCGTGCGTTCTCGATTGTCGCAACTAATGGAAATCGGAGGAAGTTTCAATGAGGTTCCAAAGAGCTATAGCACTGGGGAAATCACCAGACATCTTTCAAGCGGAGGTACACGCCATAGAGATATATGTCCGAGAATGCCTACGTAGGCGCACTAAAGGTGCCCGCATATACATCCTCTCAGACAGCCAAGCTGCTCTTAAGGCCCTAAGATCGTACTCGATCAGGTCAAAACTGGTTTTAGAATGTTTTAATCTCCTCGAGGATCTGGCCAAGGACAATATCGTCACCGTTGCCTGGATACCGGGTCATGAAGGATTTGAGGGAAATGCACGAGCGGATTGCCTGGCGAGAAGAGGCGCATCACGCCTGCTCATTGGTCCTGAGCCCTACTTCGGGTTACCTTTGAGTTACGTACACTCAAAATTCAGGAAATGGGAAGATGACCACCTTGCCGAATACTGGACGGAATGCAAAGAACAGAGGCAGACAAAAAGATTCATAAGCCCAGCTCGTAGTAAGACAAAAAAGTTACTTGAGCTAAGCAAAGAAGATCTAAGGATACTAACGGGTTATCTTACTGGTCACTGGCCACTGAGATACCATCTCAAAAAAATGGGATTTTCCGACGATGACTCCTGTCGACTCAGCGGAGAAGAGGAGGAAACAACGGAACACATACTCTGCGAACGCCCTGCTGTGGCCAGGGGCAGAGTGATCCATATGCAGAGGGCGTATTTAAGTCCTGCAGATATAGGAAACATGTAACCAAGAAGGATACTGAGGTTTATGAAGACCCTCAACAGCTCCCTGGGTTAAATAAAAGAGGCCAACACAATAGATATGTTCTGGTCGCAGTGTACAGGGCCTATTCCTTACAATACAATACAATGAGTGAGGTTTTTGCTATAACCGAGTCTAAATAAAGAATTGAGAAAATAGAACGCTTAAATGTTTAAATTATGCAAACGTTTTTGTATTTACTTCAGTTTTTATCTGTAAAAAAAAATGAAGAAAGCAAGCAAATTGACGAAATAATGGAAGAAGTTGCACTTACCGAGGTAGAATTTTTGAAAAGTTTCGATTACAAAGTCAGCAATGATGGAATTTTAGGTCTTGCGATAATCCGGAAAGTACTGGGTACTCATTGCGTTACTTTTCAGACGATTATCGTCGAAACTATAGACCTCCAAAATTAGCAAACGAGTGCTAACATTTTAAGTCTGAGAGCTTAATCCAGTTCATTTGCCAAAAGTATAATGAGAGCTGACGTTTGTTAAAAACATTGGAGCAGAAAGAATATGACTTATTTTGGTGATCAAAGTTTCCAAAACGATATCGTTTAGAGGATCGTTGATATATGGAATCTGCCCCCTGTATTTAGGTTTTGAGACGTAAATAATGAAAAAACACGACTTCTTTCAGCTTCGTAATTTTTGTTTGCAAAAATAAAACATCCGTCAGTCTAGTAGGAGCAGGGTGCCAATAACAGAAATAATTATACTTCATAATTATAACTTCATTGCATACATTTATAAAAAAGTTGTGTATCGGCCTCTTTAAGGTTATGATAGTCGCATTTGTGAAGTTTTTAATAGACGTATATTCCTTACGTTCTGATTTCGATTTTATTAAGAATGATATAGGAAAAAAAACTTAACATTTGCGCTTAAGTTGGAGAAACTTAAAACCTTAAAAATTCATTTTATTTAAAGAGAAAAAACCACACTTGATATTACGAATTTTTTTTAAATATGCCACAAATATAATGAATCCAAGGAATCTCTAAATAATCCCTTGAAGTTGAAATTTCTAACTTTTCTAGATTCTAAATCGAGTTTTCCAAAATCGCGCCTATCTTCTAAGCGCGAGTAATACTTTAATTGATGTAATTTCTTTTCAAGAATTCTAAAGGATCCTCCGATGAATTTTTTATATTTTTTTTTTAGCTAAATTTAAACTTATTTTTTATCGCATCCCCATCGATAAATAAATCTTAATTTTATTAGTATGTACTGTACATTCGCCTCTTGTCTAATTTGGACAACAGAATGGAAACTTTTGTCTAATGAATGAAATAAAGAAAAAATAAATAAATAAATAAAAATGTTTTTAAGACAATAACATCGAAATTGGAGCGTGTGCAAATTTCAGCGCACAATTCCGTATAAATCGAAATGGTATTTAGTTTGAATACCATTCCTCAATTGACAGGCGAAATGATTTTTCATGATTTGTTCCTGTGCCGTTAAGACCTAAAATAACGCAGTTGCTGATATATTAAAATCATATTCGATATTTGGGATCGATTAACGGACTTAATGATGAAAGGTCATTTTATCTGAAATGTGTACTTAGTGAGAAATAATCCATTCTGGACAGGAATTTTCTTGTCCACATAACAATGATGGAAGAGGACACTTGCTGCAGGTTTAACTGCGCTCGCGTTGACTGTGTTCGATATCAATGTATCGGAATTGTTTCAGCGGTACAGTTGACATTTTTTTTGTGTGAGTTTTCTTTGATAGTTTAGCCAAAATTGGGGAAAAATTAAAAACCTAAAATGTTGTTTGTGTATGAATAGAGCCGACAATATATTGGGTGAGTTTTTAATTTGATGAAGTGTATTTAAAAAAAACTCCTGATTGTTTCAAAAGCTAAATGCGGCTAATGTGATATGGTTAAAGTTGGGTTTAGTGATATACTACATCAGCGTACTAACGATATTACCGTACAAAAAATGTTTGGAAGAGAGTATTAAAAGCACTGAAAAACTCAAGGAAAAGACTCATGCTAGTAAAAAACAAACGGACAAAGCAAACAAAAGAAAGTTCCACGAGCGATTCAGATGAAAGCTTGCATTTACCGAGTTCAGACCACGACCTTTGGGCCGAAACTCCACCTAACAACGACAGTATCTGTAACAAATACTTTTAGATGGATAAGAAGACCAAGACATTATCCGTCAATTTGATTAAGGGGAGTTACATAGCTTTTTTTATATATTTTTTTTAAGTAGCTGCAGATTGTTTTACTCTGCAGAAACCTAAAGTTGATGTATAATGCGCAATGAATCAAAAAGCTTTAATGAATAGTTCACCAAGAGCTATGTCATAAAAATTACAAGTAATTGAGTGAGAAAACAAATGCCTATATCACATTACCCGAAGTTACTCTACCTTTCAACTGACGATTTTCTCATCGGTGCAGATGTCGATTAGATCGAGTTGAATTCGAACTCTGCAGAATATGCAGTTTCTAGTTAACATAACGTAAGCTTTTGTATAACTACATCAGGGAAGTGTTTTTGAAATCTGTCTTGGGACTTACCAACATTCAATTGGAGTTCCGATTAAACGAAAAATTGTGAGTGTAACTTGAGTTAGTGAATAATCGGCAAAACGTTGCTGGGCCTAAAAATCGTCAAATGACTATCCAAAATCGGCAAATCGTCATGGAGGCCGAAAATTGCCAAAATGACGATAAATCTGCAAAAATTGCAACACTAGGCCTTTTTTATTATGCTCACATGATCTGTAAAGATCATTGATTTCCACGGTTTACAACAACAGTACACCCAGAGAAAAAACAAAGTAAAATCATAGAAAACCACTTTGATTTAAATATTTTTCGGAATGATTTAGCATCGACTACGAACATTTTTAAATCAAAGTGACATAACATTAATTCAAAGGGTTTCCCTACTCTAAATGCATATATTTTTAATTTGATTTAGCCACGTATGCACCTTGATTTGACGTGGAATCATGCTTAAATGTAAAAGTGAATACGTTTCACTTTGAATCTCCGTTGACTTACTTTAAAATTACATTGCGTATTTAATTCAATTATGCTTTAACGTGAAAAGGAATATTCGTATTAAAGTTTATTCAACGTAAAATCAAATAGAACATATTACATTTTAGTTTGAATTTTTTTCCCTGAGTGTACAAGATTCAACTTTTGTTGTATACCATGGAAATCAATGATCTCTACAGACCATGTGAGCATAATAAAAAAGGCCTACTGATTGCAGTGAGTGCGTCTTTTTTTTACTTGGACTGAAAACTTCCGTAGCCGTGCACATATTATGTCAAGTGTCACAATCGCTGCACGCTTAATTGATCGTTCACTATTGGCACATAAAAGCATAGTCAAAAATCTAAACGAAACTCTGCGCTCTCCACTGAAAATTTTCAAATAAAAAATAAAAGTAGCAGAGGGAGAAACCTAAAATTCGTAAGGATTCATTTATTTATTTATATTTAAATAGTGTACAAAGAATTAATTTGTAAACTATTTGGTTGAAGACATCTGGGCATCCGGTACATTAATGTCGTTGTTCCATATTAAATGTGTTTTAATAAGAAATGTAATAGATTTTTTTTGTTTTATGTCATTAAATTTATGATGGCGACATGTGGCTTCTTTAATGTTTTTAAGGGTTTGAACATTTGCAGGGTTCAGAACTTCGGCCAGTTGCAGTCATGTTGCAGTTTCCGAGAAAAATCAAAAACTCTTCCAAAAAAAAAGCTTCCTAGTTCCGAAAAAAAACTTCCCATTCCCTTCTTAGAGCAGCTAAAATTCTTTTTCATCTTGACCAGCACATTACTCTTTCCATTGCGCCGTGGGTGGTATCACCTCCCCTCCTTAGGCTACCGAACTATCGCCAGCATCAACCCGTTTATGTCATAATAAACGTCGAGTGCTTTGCCACATAAAAACCTAATCCAAACCGGAATAAGTCAAGTGGAAAAAAAAAGAAATCAGCAAATTTCACTGCAGACTCCATCATGCACCCGATGAACCATAACACACAATATACGCACTCAAAGGTACGGCTCGACTTGACGTTGACACTGACATATAGAGACGAAAAGAGAGAAAAGAGAGCCCGCCATTAAACTTGAGTAAATAAAATAGCTCATTACTCGCATCTGTTGACTTTGTGTATTCAAAATGCGGAGAACTATAATTTTTTGTTTGCTATAGCGATACTATGTAGCCAGCCGCACCAACAACAAACCGACGACCGACGACGACGTGAGTAATCAAACATTGATGACGCTTACGCGACAGCGCAATTATAAACGCATTTGATATTCCCATATAGAAATGGTGTGTTACACCTGTAACGTTGTCTGACTGGTATAGTGAATGCCTACCTGAAGAGGCACAGACTCTTGGTATTTTTTCTTTTTGCCTCCTCAGTCTGTTTCGCTACGTATAAGGAAAATGTTTATGATTACGGGTATATTTCTGAGAGGTTGGTTTTTTTTGTTGTTCTGTTTGTCGTTTACCATTCTTTTGCAATTCTTTAGCGATTTGCAGAGGCGTCATTCGGTCGCTCACACCGAGAATCGCGGCGTAGAATTGTGCGACGCAATCTGAATGACTAATGACTACTGGCCGCGGTTGGTGGTATGAGGAAGAAACCATAAGGCTGTGGCCCAAGTAACGTGAAACCGTCTCGTTTGATATTGTTGTGAGTTGTGACTCTTTTGGGGTACAGATTGGGTAATTGAATGTGAAAATGACCATTACATCGCGATGAATGCAATGCCGTCGTGGGAGCAGTCATACTCGTATTTGAGGACGATGAGTCTATGATACATTGGACGGTGCTGATTCGGAAAACACATTTAGAACAGAGAGGTCAAAATCGATTTTGACAGCTCGAACGGAGATTGTTATGTCAACCGCATGTGTGAATTAAATTCGATTACACGTTTGCAGTTCAAATTGAAGGAGGGCATAAGTGGACTTGGCTCTCCAGGGTTTGAATTTAGTGGACCTTTGAAATATGAAGTTTTCGTTATGGGTTAAGCTTGCCGTCCCTCACCGACTCCGAGTTTGCTAAGGTCTTGCTCCACTTGCAAACGTCCCATTAAGTATTATGTCATTCTCTTCCATGTAGTCATTCTCAATCCGATTCCAAATACTTTCGGGCTGATCTATCGGCCTTTATTCGCTGTATATGATTTCACCCTATAGACTCTGGAAGCATATTTGTTGAGCCAGGTTATCAGCACAAAGAGTTCTTTTCAGCAAAGCCTGTTAACGCAAACGGGACTGAGGATCACATAAAGAATTGGGCGTTCTTAATGGCCAATTGAATATTTATCCGACAGCGTAAATGTTTATGCTTCTGGTGCATTGAGGAGGAAAGCATGATGAGGCTCTTTTACATAACATACAGACTTTTAACAGACCGGACCTTTTGACTTGGGAATCTCCATAAGTAAGAATGTAGGATATTTTAAAAACAAGTCGCCCTATATATCAATAATTTTATAACATCAAAGGTCTCTATGAGGATGTAACCGACCTTGAAATACAGCATCGAGCGTATTCCGTCAAAACTCTAAACAAACAAACAAAGTTGACATCAGAGCCAAGGTATATATCGAGACTCCCAACTCGCTTTTCTCTTAATGCCCTATTTATGTACGTTATTTAAAATGCTTGTATGAAGTAAAGGATATTAATGAAAGCGGCCTACAATTTGATGCCGTATACCAAAATTTGTCGGCACTGCTGTTGAATATTTCGGATGAGTTAAGCTAGTGAAATCAAGTTCAAGATGTGATGATTATAATGGGTTTTTCAAAAAGGACGGGTCGATGTTGAAATGGAATTAAACAAACTGTCTGTAAGGTATTAACGAAACTCTTTTTGAAAGGCGCATGTATGCCATTGTCATCGTTAAAATGTCCGCCGTGGCTTGTCACGGTGGCGCGGGTCCGAGTGGTCCAATTTCACTGACTATGCTGCATAGATCCAGCTGAATCTAAGCGATGGCATTATTTATGTTAGCTTGAAGAGCATTTATTGGCATAAATTTACGACTTCAAAAAACGCTACACGAAAAAGTCAAGTGGGGCCAAATCGCACGATGTTGGTGGTCAATTCGCGTCAGCTCTGCTAGAGATAACAATAACCTCAAATCGTTCATTCAAAATGCCCATCGTGGCACGTAGCCTTCGTCCTGCTGGAACCACATGTCGTCTACCTCAAAATTGTTGAGGTAAAGTAAATTTGAGTAAAATGAAATCGGTAAGCATCGCTATGCAGCGCTCGCCGGTGATGGTAATGCCCTCCCCAACGTCGTTTTCAAAAAAAACACGGACCAATGACACCACTGACCGAAGTAATTTTTTGTGGATGCAATGCCACCTCGTGAACCTCGTTTTGACGGTTGGTGTTGTTCCATCATATACGGCTGTTGTGATTGTTAAGATAGCCATTCATTTAAAAATTAGCTCGTTCTGTAAATATGGAGCTTCGACCTCAGCAAAGCAAAGTAATGTACAATATTCAGCACGTAATTACAACAACTACGTTCTACTTGACACTTCGAGAACTCAGAGTAGTTGTTGCGATTGCGTGCTGAAAATCCTACTTTACTTTGCTCAGATCGAAGCTGAAAAAAACACGCCTAAAGATGATTTTTTGGCCAAAATTGGGGTCCTCTTCAAAACGCTCCGAAGCCCAGTCATTCAACGTAGGTCTCATTTGGTCTCATTTTCATTTTTAACCCTGACACTAAATATTTTGTTGGTCACAATATGCAATTTTGTATGGAAAATGTTGGCCATTGTGAGTTCGAAGAATTTAGCCTGAACACTAAAAATGATTATTAGTATCGCGGATTAATTTTGAGCTCCTAGGTCAGTTGGATATTGTACTGGTGTAGGCCCAAGTCCCGACGCAAAATTCGCCAAGTTGATGACTGCGAAAGGCCGACATCTTGTGCACGGCGAGGAACTGTTTGTTTCTTCTCTGCCGATCTGTCGGAGTAGACTCCTCAAAAAGAATTGTCGCATTCGTGAACGAACTGTGTGGCAACGGAACTAAGGCGATTTCACATACGAAACAGAAAAAAACAAAATTCCTCACGGTTTGAAATTAGGTACTGACGCTAAAGATTCGTCCAAGTAATGTGAAAACTAATCTAGAACTCGTCACGTGTTTATAATTACCTACTACGCACTTGAAAACATTTGCTGTCAGAAAACTCGAACGAAAAATGGTACTAAACGGCTAAGCTGTAAATTTTGTACTTGACCAAGAAAAACTCTTGTGCTATTTTGACCGCGTACACATTTGTAAGTTTTGCCTTTAGTTGCTTGTCAAAAATTTCGCATGTAAGGTAGTTTTCCCAAAAGTTACTTTTTCGAATTGCCAACACTTTTTCAAACCAATTTGACAGTTGACATTTGCTCTTAAGCTCATTGTGGTTTGAAAGTATAGCCCCAGCTGCTCGAAATATTAGCGTGGAGAATTAGACTTTCTGAATGCCGCCCGAAAAAAGTCATAAGCAGTATTGGTGTAAAAATATCCTTCTTAAAAAAGTCAACACTACGGTCAGTACCATGATTTTTTGGATTATTTATTTTTTAATTTTAAAGATCGCTATCCGACTAAAAACAACGTACGTTATTTTTCACAAAGAGCCACTCAGCTTTTAGGTTCAATTTCTTTGACGAATTACCACCCCTAAGTGTCCTTGTATTTAAATGACATGCTTAAGCCATAACTGAGCGCCTACTCCCGTGTTCCCGTGTAAGAAACAAGTTCTATTATCACAAGTGTCCACTTTAGCCGTAACTAAACCCACTCATCCAGAGAACCGTTGCAATCCAAAGTACCCTCGTCTCTTAAACTATATCCAAAATTGATTTGAACAGTGCCACTTCTCACGCATACGCCACTATAAAACATTTCAAACTAACCCGCAGGGAGTGCAGAACAGGAAAAAAATCGGCAGAAAAAAACACGAAACGCGAAAACTATTCAACTCTCGACTCAATTTCAACACCTCTACGAATTCCCCGAATTGAAATTAGAGTAATTTGAAATGCTTCACGTCCGCACAACCAACACAGGACTATATGCCGCACTATTCAAAGCAGCCAGCGCGCTCTTCATCCTCACGGTGGCAAAAATGTAGTCCTCAACTCAGCCGTGAAGCTGTGTGCAGTGTGTTTGGGTTCTCCTTCTCAGGATAAAACCGCACATATGCACCGGCACACACTGCACAGTTCAGTGTAGTGCAGCTGGGAAGGCACAGATTTCGCATCAAATCCCATCCGAACTCCATATGGATGCTTCCTACATCCGCAGAGCGTTAGATACATCCGAGATTGATGCGATGGCTGTTGGTTTGTGTGCCATTTTTGTGGGTTATGTGGATTATTTACTTTACTCTCCGCCGCCAATGCATGCGTTGTTGCATATCGCCAACACTCTTCATGATGATGACGCTGCTGTTGGTACTCTGATGCAGTCGGCTGCACACATAGCCAATGATTTGAAATAGCACTCCCGAGCTTCATGCGTACCGACTGTTCGTTTTTACTTTCAATGACTGTGTGCATTTTTTTCCCCGGCATAGGGTGAGTTATTTTGTTTTCCCTCATTTTTTTACAATTCGCTCGGACGAATGTACCAGAGTGACTCGAATTATGCACATTCGAGTCACTCTGGTACGTTTATTCACTTAACGCACAGACATGAGGAACTGGCAATAGTGACGTTATGCGTTGACAGACTGTATTTGATGGAAGTCACAGTCTAATTTGACAGTTTGGCTAGTTTTCTCCCAACGAGAGGACACCCGGTCCACCTAATTATCTTGTCACTGTTTTACTGCATCACTTATTCATAAGCTGTCAACGAGCTATAAAAGTGATTAGACCGTGTTCGACAAGTGTGCCACCACCAGTGGCGCTATATGGTGAGCCAGCCTTTTGTGTGCGCTTTTGGCTCGCTCACCAAGAGATAATGTACTCGTTGTAGCACTAAACGGTAGTACCTACTAGACATCATAATTACATGCTGTTCAGGTTGTACAATCTGTGTCGGAACGAGTACTGCGTGTAAAATTATGACAGGAGTTGAAAGACCGAATCCAGTGGCGTTTTGCGATTTTTCTTTCTGACAATTTGACGTCTGGCATTAAAGTAATAATGTGACTGTTGCGTTAATAGGTGGAACAGGTATTACCTGTTAACTTAAGCAGGAAGTGTAAGCTTAATTCGCACTCAATCGAGGAAAGAGGTGAGACAGTTATTGCAGTTCCTCTTGCGATTGCAATTGCGCGCTGATTCTCGCACGAAGGCAGGTGTTTAAATATGCGAAGGCAAACAGAGCTTGTCACTTCTGACACTTTGTTCGTAGACCAAAAAGAAACAAAATAGACAGCTGTCTAGGGAGAATTTATTTTTCTAAAACTTGGGGTTTTCTCACACAGAACTGGCGTGAATGGTTGGGACTTCATTATATTCAATGAGACGCCAAGGTATTAATGGGTTTTCAAGTTCAAAGTGGGATACCACAAGGCTACTGACTAGCACCAATGTTGCTGCCAGAGTAGTACATTTTTTTCAGAACTTAGGGTAGTACGTTTTTGAAAAACTTGGGGCTTTCCGGGTGGGAATGGTTGGGACTTCACTGAGTCGCCAAGGTATCAATGGATTCTAAAGTTCAAAATGGGATACAACAAGGCTACTGACTGAAACAGACCTAATCTAGTACAATATGCAATAGTGAATAAGTGCCACCTTCCATCAATTTATCCCCACTCCTCTTTTCTCTGACGAAAACTATGTGACAGATGTGTATGTACAATTACAATTTCCATCTACGCCCAATCACGCAGCGCTTTAACTTTCAAAAGTCCATCGGGCAACCATCAACCAAACTGCGCTTCAATTTGAATTTAAATAATTAACCGCGCAACGAATAAATAATAAAATTCCATGGAAATGAATTATCGTCAATTTTGTTCATGTTTCTCGCCCTTCGTCAACGATGGCCATGGCCAGTCATGATGACCATCCATCGTCAACTTCATAAAGACATCACACACGAACACGGCACAACACCAAAACGTTGCATATTACTCAAATAAATTCTCCATCTTGTTCTTCTTTTGTTTTCTATCACTTCAACACTGTGCTTCAGTCATTCGACTTGGCATACGGTATCCCATGCTCTGCGGGACGAGTGCTCGTATACACACTGTCTAATGAATAAATAATGCCACCGTGTGTAGGATAAGAGAGCTCAGGGCTTGACGTGCGTTTTAATTCATTTTATCATTTAGACCCCAACAACAGTACCTTCCTTACCATATATGCTCATAAATCAAATGTCCTCGAGGAATTTGTGTGTGTTCTTGGTAGACGATGACAGTACACACTGGAAAATGCAGTAAATAATAAAAGTTTTCCTTTCTAATGTACATATATGGGATGGGGAGTGTACATGTGTGTGGGGTTGTCCGTCAGGGATTTTTTTACTGTTTAATGTATCGCCATTCTTGTTGTTGGGTCTATTGCGCTTTCGGAGTTCTTCATCATCATCGCCAATGGACTTTCCTCCTCCGGCTGTCATGGAAAATTGTGCACAAGGTGCAACTTGATGTGTCGCAAGTGAATATGGCTGTCAAAAGTTGAAGAAAAAAATGTTGTGTGTGTGGTAGCGGTTGCTACCTTCTGGCGAGTGATGATGGAGTTTATTATACCTATGTATATATTGACGGTGTCAACTTGTTGTTGTTTTTTGTGGTTTAAGCCGATTTGATGGATATTTCTTAAACGAAAACAAGTGTAGAAGTTAAGGAGACTTGAATGCGTATATATCATTTGGACACTTGCGTGGCTCTGGGTGATTGTATCGGTTTGCATTTTAAACTGACGGGAAGCGCTGTCACAGCACAGCACAAACATTTACAGTAGCAACTAAAAAAATCAAAACAATGCGGTTGGCAAGAATCTAATGGGGTTTGTAAGTCGTTGACTTTTTATTCTGAGACTCAGAATTGATTGGCTCAGACGAAAAATGTCGGCAGTGATCTGAGCTCGCATAAAACTGGTGGACTGGCAACGGGTAATTTTGACGAATGCGGCGAATGTCACCCAATAAAGCGATGCTGAGGGCCTGTAGCCCACAAAGCATATAGGTACAACTCACATTGCCAGGTGACAGAAATCTAAATAAATTTCTGTGATCAGTTCGCGCCGATTGCGAAATTGCCTATGGATTTTGATCATTTCATAGCTTTTTTCATATGTTTGCTTCACCCCAGCAAACCACTGGGCGAATGCGATCTCCAGTCTGTGGCGAATCGCTTTCGATTCGGTTATATGTAAAAAAAAAAGTTTTTTTTAACGTCAGCCTTTATACAAGGTGGGCCAAAAGAGATCACCCTATTGGAAGATGCTGTTATTTTTGCAAATGGCCGCCAATGTCAAATCTGTTTTGACATTTGTGGACTAGACAGATGTAGAATACAAGTGAACAAGCCACGGAATGTTTAACACCCGAGGAACACGGAATAATCGTGTCTATTTTTTTGCGTAACAATTCGTCTGTAGTGTTGGCGCAGCGCGAATTCCGTCGCCGATTCCACGGCCGTCCGACACCGACTGCGCAAACACTGAGCCGTTTGGCCACCAACCTTGAAGAGTAAAGGACCACACGAGACGTTGCCAAGAGTGGCCGGTCCCGGAGCGCCCGTTGTGCCGAGAATATCGCCGCTGTTGACGAGGATGTCGAGCTGTCGCCGGAAACACCGACCAGATGCCGTGCCTCGCAATTAGCCATCAGCCGGTGGTCCCTAAGGCGAATTTTGGTCAAAGACTTGCGCATGTTCCCGTACAAAGTCCAGTCCGTGCATCAGGTGCTGCCTGTCGACCGCCAAACGCGTGTAACCCACCCCCAAGCCATCCTCAATCTCGAGGACTAAGTGAACGATTTTTCGACCAAAACCATAATGAGCGATGAGGCTCATTTCCAGCTCAGCGGGTACGGGAAGCAAAACTATCGCTTCTGGGGCACCGAAAATCCACGAGTAATGCACGAGGAGCCATTACACCCGCTCAAAGTTACTGCATGGTGCGCTGTTCACGCTGGAGGAGTCATCGGGCCTATTTTTTTAGAGAACGCCGCTGGTCAAACGACAACAGTGGACGGTGCGCGCTGTAGGGCCATGTTAACCGAGTTTCTTTTGCCGCAATTGGACGAATTAGGACTGGAGGACATGTGGTTCCAACAGGACGGAGCTACGGCACACACTGCGCGAGCCACAACCGATATTCTGATTCCCGGGTCGCCTCATCTCTCGTTTTGGCGATTTGCACTGGCCCGCAAGATCGCCCAATTTAACGGTTCCAGACTTTTTTTTGAAGTCCCGTGAACAAGCCCGAGACCCTAGAAGCCCTCAAGGACAACATTCAACACGAGTGCGAGAATCTGTTGCCCGAAGTTCTCGCCGAAGTGATGCAAAATGCCATAAAACGAGCCCGTATGACAATCAATTGTGACGGCGCCCATTTGGCCGATATCATCTTATCGACTTACATATAGTTGTGACCCTAGGCCTAGCTTCTCACAGCCATTCGTCTTGTGTGAGTTTTTATTTTTGGGACGAATGGAAGGGATCTACAATTTTATACCGAGTCCAAACGGCCAGTTGAGAAGTTCTTTCATGACAGTTATACTCTCGGATGTTTGTCCGACGTTAGCGAGAGGTGGCGCAGTGAAAAAAACCTTAAGTTGGAATTTGGGTTTTTTCGGGATTCGAACCTGGGACCCTCGCTTAGTAGTCCAACACACTAACCACTTAGCCACTGTGCCGACTTGACCAATAAAATTCTAAAGGTTCAAATAAACATAATCAAAACACAGAATCGAAGTTTTTCATTAAGAAAAAAAAATGAGAGCCAAACAACATCGGATGACTTCTTTTGGCCCACTTTGTACATGAGGTGAAAGTTAAAAATGGGAGTGGAAGGGCCACCAGTCAACAGTCCGATTCAAATTTCGTACAGAAGTTGAAAACTGGTCTTGTTAAGTCACTATCAGCTTAAAACTGTGGTGGGTCTGTCAACTCAGATTCAATCTTGCGCGGAATAACCAGTCTTTTGAAGGGTTTTTATATGAAACAAAAATCAGCACAGGGAGGGTGGATTTTATAAAGAGCATGGTTACACCTAGTTCTCTGGAAAATTCAGTTTATCCAGTACCTGATACAGACTTGTTCGGTTTTCATTCACAGTATGTGTACGCACCTTTTTGGGTGTCGACCTAATACCTAATACTTCCTAAAATTCATATCGAAGACACCCTCGCCATCCAAGTAACACAATCCGCGTCAGGAATCGAACTTCGCAAAGGATTAAAGGCAAGAAATATGAACCAACCCATTAAAGTGGTGTATTATATATAGATAAAAAAAACTTCCACACTGCCATCCGTAAAACCGTCATTCGAGCTGAAACACTGCTTTATTGTACCGCTGTACACTTTGTTACACGGTGCGGTTCTGCTGCGGTCGGAGCACAGTAAATGAAAGATGCGAACTTGATAAGTGTATTCCCCTCCACCGAAGATACCATACCCGATTAATGGATGCTATTTCACAAAGCTACAGATACTCTTCCTCTGTTGAAGGTATATACGCGTGTAGGTGTTTTGGGCGCGATTCATAACAAAACTATACGATTGCGAACTATAAAGCTTCCATTAGAATTTTCCCTTCATCAGAGGAAATGCAGAGAATTTCACAGAGACAAAGTGAAGCACCTTGGATATCTGTGTGCGGTGCGGAATATTCAATTTGATTAATATTCTACCGCTTGGCTGTATGACGAACACATGGAGATGATGATGATGATGATGGATTCCCAGCTCAACAATTTAGACAAAAGGAATGAAATAGTGGGTAAAGTACAACATATCAAAGCCGCTTTGATAAAAAGTTCAAAGACATAGCACTGTGCCTGTGTCAGTTGAATATGTATCTGGGGCGGAGTAGGTATTTCATTAAATGTGTGTTTACTTTACAGGTTGCTTGAATATCTATACCCATAGGGATGGTAATTGTTATAAAAAATATACCTAGTCGATAGAGGGAGATGTCTGTTTGAACTAACTGTACAATAACTATAATGGGAGGTCGGAAAAAATGAGTTCACTCGGCAAAATCGATGACAATCGACAAAGGCTCGCAGTGTATTGGTTGCTAGATATATTAAATGGATTTTGTGTCTGTAGATTCAAGTTACGACCTTGGTTATCTTCTGAAACGAAAGCATGTGCAGAGCAACGCAAATATGCAAAAAAAAATCAATGGGTTTTGTATGTAACGCCATCTTCCAATGGAGTTTGGAAGTAAAAAGTCAGATGGTTTGTGCACTTGCTTAAATTTGCGCTCGCTGTCCACACAACAATACAAGGTGGGCCAAAAGGAATCATCCGATGTTGTTTGGCTCTCATTTTTTTTTTTTAATGAAAAACTTCGATTCTGTGTTTTGATTATGTTTATTTGAACCTTTAGAATTTTATTGGTCAAGTCGACACAGTGGCTTAGTGGTTAGTGTGTTGGACTACTAAGCGAGGTTTGAGGTTGTACCAGGTTCGAATCCCGAAAAAAACACGCAATTACTTCGCTACCTTCGACCTTACAACTGAAGCTCAGCAGTTTAGGGATCCTTGGTTTTGAACAAATATTGTTTTAAATAAGGAAACAGTTTGTGCGTTTTATAGACCCCTTTCTTGACCACGTCTAATGGTGTTCCACAAGGCGGCCATTCATGTCCCCATCTCCTTTTCCTAAACATTGGGAGTATACATCTCTAGTTTGCCAAACACCTATACCCTCGTAAATTACGACGTTCTCACCTCTTCATATACCTGCAAAAGGTTGACTTCAACCCGTCTTTTCGATTTTGAACTCATCATTACGATGTATGATGTCTTAACTAAACAAACTAAACTTTTCCTGCACCATACCAATTTTATGTTTTCACCTTAAATTCATTGTAAGTCACAATAGGAAATTTTGTATAGAAATTGCAATTTGTAAATTACAAGCTTACTCTCATTCCTGTCAATGTGCATAGTTTTCAACTTTTTCCTTCTGCTTTTTCATTACAGACGGTATTGTAGGAGCCGGCACCATAACGTCGCGGTGGACACCAGTGAGTGCCGGTCCCCCAGGTCCATTGGGACCGGCAGACACAAATGGCAGTATGGCGGATGCCAAAAATTTAGACGTCGGAGACATGAGTGACGTAAGTAGTATCGTTGAACTTAAGCCTTTTCAGTCTTTTTATTTATTTGACTAAAAGTAAAGTCTGGAAGGAAATTTCCTAAAATAATAATGTCCAAGCCATTTTAACTTTGCCTGTCAGCTTTTTTCCGGTTAATGATCTTCAATTATTTTTTAGGTCACAATAGATCATTTTTTTCTGATGCAATTTCGCCACTGTAAGTCCGTGTTAATATATAATCCAGTCACATAAATATCCTCGGCTTTAAATTTGCTCTTTTGAACAATGATCTTACATGAAAATCGTATCTCACAACCCTGGTGAGGAGAAGAAACCATAGCAAATTGTTTGGAATTTAAACGAGAAGTTTCATATCCGGAAATCCACTTAGAAGATTTAAGCGACATCTGTTAGCTACAAGTAGCCCAAAGCCATCCCAAGCCTGAATACAATTTGAACATTTAGGGAAACTAAATACCGGTCTTTGAATATAACACAAATTTCCTTGCCTTTCAGGACGAAAAAGATCTCTCATCAGCCGATGCCGAGGGTGTCTGGAGTCCTGACATCGAACAGAGTTTTCAAGAAGCCTTAACAATATACCCACCATGTGGCCGAAGAAAAATCATCCTGTCCGACGAGGGAAAGATGTACGGTAAGTGCCGATCCAAAGACTATCTAAACAAGGTTTTCCCCAACAAGAAAAACCCATCAATGTCCAAATTGCCGTCATTACTTAACTGATAGAGTCGATGGTTGTAGGCGTTTCGCATCACGTGCCCATGCTCGTTCATCCATCCGCTGCCAACTCTCACTTTAAGGGTCGGATAGAGAATAGCAATTCCAGTAGCTGATTCAGTATATCTCTCGGTAGATCCCCCCAGTGCATCGTCGTCGTTGTCGTCGTGACAAGCGATCGCAAGGCATAAATCATCATCACTACCATTCACCCGCGCTCACTCTCAATTGAAGCGAAGTTGGCAATTACTAAAGCGATACATGAGATTCCGTCTTGCGGTTCCTGGTTATGTGCGATCGTCGAATGTAGGTGTCGCTGACTGTCGTCTTCGCCAGAGATTATGTGAGCCACTTCAAGGAGTAGATTGTTGGAAACGTTCCATAGCCAGCAATATAATTGGCCTACCACGGATTTTTATTTACGCTATGGTTATACAATGCACAACATTTTCCGAATGTTCCTCCATTGGCTTTATGTACGCTAGACGCCTCCTCCTTGTGAATGGATGCCAGTGCGACGGGACGCCTACACATTTCCTCTTTCTGCGCCACGAGTACTTAGATTTTGCTATGATTATTTTTCGTGCAGCTTTTATCTGTGTAATATATTCTCACAGTTTGTGGAAAGACTGTTTTGCATTTGTTTTGTCTTTAAATGGCTGTGTGTGTAGGTATTTAGATAGAGACGGCGCACACTCACAGACACAAATCGAGTGTAATTTGTTTAAACAAATTTGTCACGCAGGAAAGTCCTATTGTAGAATATTTTATTTGATGCGGATTGTGCCCACGCAAAGATGAAGATTAGAGATTAAGACAACACACAGTGACTGAGTGGATTGTGGGTCAGACCACAAATGAATGGGAAGACAAAACGGAGTCATAAATTTTGAACGCAAAAGTCAATTTGCAATTTGTGTGCGGTGGACTATGAGGGAGTACTATCTGGCATTACTTACTCATAAAATGGATGTGTGCACCTATGGACGTAGGAGGACCAAGTCCGGCTAAACTTATTTTGGGCGCAAGTTATTTTGCTGCCGTTTGTTTGTTTAGACTTTGAAGCTGATTGTAAAATGACGAGGAACGATTTTTTTCTTAGTTTCATCCATCATTGAAGTCTGTAGCATTCTCACAGAAGCCCAGAAGATGAAGTCGTTTATGGCCGATCGATCGGGTGTCTGATCTTTTTGATATTTCGAGTCTTAGGTCTCACTTCGAGGCTGAAAACTTTCTTAAATTAAAATGGTTTTGAAGCATTTAAATGTACATGTTCGAAAAACAATAAAAAAAAATCATCCCTACTAGTCAATTGACTCCGCATTCAATGCGTTACTTTTTATATTATGAATATCAATTTTTTTAAGAACTCGACCAAAACGCCACCTATCGGGCCCAGATTTTTTTTTTCACTAAACTAACTATTATTGTGAATGCCATTCATTTTAGTCCACAAATGTAGTATTTGCTAATAACTTGACTTCAGCGCCACCTAGTAGATTTTAGTATTGCTACGAACCATGGTTTCGACAAAACAAATATGTACCATTATTATTATTATAAATAAAAAAACAAGGAAACTTTCAAAAATCTAGTTATCTTAAGTGGACTACATCGGTCTGGACTAGATGTAGCCTGAACGTTAAAACTAGATTGGTTGGTAATGTCACTTTTCTTGCTTCAGACATGTATAAAAACTGTCAGTTAATACGAAGTCATGAAATTCATATACGTCACCTGAAAAACGCTACCTATGCATGTGATAGATCTAGTCCAATCAAAATTGGGACACATCAATTCTCATCCAACTATTCAGCTTACTAAACTATAGATATTTGAATGTCCCTATTGTCGTTTCCTGTCAGTGCTGCTGAAACTGTCAAACAAAGTTAACGCGTCGTCAATTCACACCGCTGTGGCTTTCTGTTTGCGAAAATTTAAAAGGGAAATAATGTTTCAGTAAGATAGACGAAGGCAGTTAAAATTTCCATATCCGTGCTCAAGTAGAATGGCCCCAGTTTAATGTACAAAAGTCATTTGCTTTACCTTTTGAGATGTCATATAAATTCAATGAGTGCATTCAGACCAATGAATTTGAGATTTTTTTTTTTAAATATTTTAGAAGAAGTCACATACAGTAGGTTCGTTCGCGTACGAGGTTTGGATCCAACGCAATCGATATAAATCGATCAAAATCTATACACGTACTCATAAAAAATGACAGAAAAAGAGAAAATTAGCAAAATAACGAGTGACTAGTGGTTCCTCTCTTAGCTCGAAACAGCTCAGAGAATTTCAAGCGGCAAGTACTGATAAATATGTCAAATGCACAAAGTTGTCAAGAAACAAATTCAAAATCCGTCTTAAAAATGAACTGCACAGAACAATAAAATCTGTAAAAATAAAGAAAATTCGGTGGTGGTCGAATGTTATGTTAGAACGTTTCATATGTTGCAAAAAGGTAAGTTATATATTTACTTGTGATATGGATTAGATGTCAAAGATGAAAGTTGCTCAAAGTAGCTCGAAGTCTATCCACATACTTTGGCGTATATTTTCAGCTCACTGAGAGAGTTTTGCTAAAGTACGCGAATAGACCTAGTGTGAGGCAGCTCTTAACAAATACATGCTGACATGTATTTGACATCTTATGTTCTGAATAACTGCACAATTAGCGAAACCATATCATTTATTTTATGCACAGCTGCACTTTTTGTTGTTTCAATACAAACAAGATTACAGTTCCTTTTTCCAACAACACTAAACGTCCGCATTATAAAATCCACCAATGTGACAAATTTAATTGTCTTTTATACGCTTGATTGCTAAACGTAACCATACAATTACATTTTCAGTGTATAGTAGGAAAAAAAAACAATACACTTAAGACGTAAAAACGACGCAAAGACTTACTTACGTTTCTTTAGGTCAAATGCCATAGTAAAATAGTTCCCTTTTCCACATTCTTAACCTTATGTCTACTAAATACGAACGAAGTAAGCGCTGGTTGTTCTTCTCTCTCAAACAAAATATCGTTTAAGAAACGAAACAACCACCCTAAGAGGATTTGCTGTGCACTTTTTATTCCGAAGAGAAAACTAAAAAGAACAGAAAACCAACAAACATCGTTTTCTTTTATTTTGGTTTTTCTTTTTTGTTTACTGCAGTCGGGCAGCACAAGTTGGATCCAATAATATGTGCGATACGAACTTTATGACATACCTCAGAGAGCAATGTGATGAGTACTACTTATTCATCATTACTGTCAGTGAGCTGTCAAAAGTGGGAAAGGGAAAAATGAGAAATGAGAAATGGTTCATGGGTTCAATTTTCAATGCTAGTTTTATATTTTGTTTGAATATTGCGAATGGAAATGACATTTGAGGTTTTTGAAAATAAGCGCTATGAACCGTGGACTTTGGCTGAATGCACTTTTTATTTACAACACATTTTAAGGAGTTAGTTATGAAATCTAAATTTGACGAAAGTCATGGCTAACTAGTTAGTGACCAGAAAAATTCACAATAACAATATTGAGTATAACAAAAATTTGAATAAATTAAAAAAATACTGAACATTGGCATAAGGGCATTAATTGTCTGTCAGAGTTAAAATACTTTGCGGTGAGCTGGTTCATTAAAGACAACGAAATTGAATTTGTATAATATTTTTGAGCTTTTGGAACAGAGTTGGTCCAAATGTCTTTAAAACAAATTTCCGGTCTTAGCGCTCAATAAGTACAGTCGAACCCGGATAATCGCACACCGCTTAATAGCAAAATTTGGTTAATGTCACAAAAATGCGAAGCCAGTTGACTGTATTTGAATTCTATAAAAACCGTTTATTTACGTTTAATTACTACGGCATCGTAATACTAGGTAGCAGAAATTGTAAACTCATTGAGCACTACAATCTTTGATGGCGGACATAAGAAATATACAAACTAACAACTCGTGTGTAATTAGAAAAAAAAAAATGCTTTTAAGTAGTAGTTTTTTTTACAACCCTTGATAGTCAAGTGGTACTTAGACAAAATTGCCAATGCGAACTCGTAACTACATATATAAATTTGTGAATCCACAATTACCTATTGTGACCTATAACAATTTCAACTACATTAAGGTTAAAAAAGTTAATTCATCCATTGCGAACCAATAATTGAAGCACAAAACGCTTGCGACGCATTTCAAACTGCGACACGTATACATATCGATGGGTTCGTTCCAACTTCTAGTAGGTTTGTATTTGCCGCTCTTGTGGTGATTGATTTAGATTGCTGTCGTTTGTCGTACCATTAATCATAAGTCGAAAAATTGAATCAAGAATGCCTACTTGAGGTTGACAGTAGTTGTCAAAGTTTCACAGAAATTCGAAATAAAAATTTCGGCGTCAAATTATAAGTTTATTTTAAACGTTTCAATTGAACGTTTATGGAAATAGTTTGGCAAATCATTATATTTCAAAGAAAACAAGAAAAGAAAGTCAATGATATGACAGTTGGCAAATCTACTTGAGCAACGCCCTCTACGAAGTTAAAGTTTTCACAGATCTAGTACAAACTTACAAAACCTGCTTCTAAAATCGAAGTGTAGTTGTTATTCGATTAGACTTTTGTTTCGAATACAAATTTGTTTTTATTTAAATCAATAACTTTTGCAAGGTTGTCGGGCAAAACACCCAAAATACCTTTCTTCGAATCTCAACGTATACCTACTTTAACCTGACCACAAAATATACACAGCTAAAAAATCTATATATGCAGGCATACTATACGAAAACATCCGTTGGAATTTGCAACTCCAAATTGGAAATCTCTCCAGGATCATCATACCTCCTCTTTCATTGCACGATACATCCCAACTTGATTCAAGGAATTGCCGAAAATTTATGAAGCACACACACACACTCGTAGGTATTGAATAAAATCAGCAAAATTATTACTTTCCCTCTGACATGGGAAATTAATCTAGGATCGCCGCACGTATCCTTGCTCTGTCTATATATCCTTTTAAAGGCCTTATATAGAAGAACATCGCATATTTGCCAGCAAAATACTGAAACTAGACAATGCGTTCTCTCAGATTGCAAATCGCAAAGGGATGCAATGTAGGAGCCGCCTTGTCATATGTATATCTGCTGGCAGTATTATCCTTGTCATTATTTCCATGCGATGTATGCAGAAAGGCCCACGTTTCATTCGGGTTTGTCAGAGGGAAGAAGAACGACACACACCATCTTCCGAGAGGAGACACAATTTCGGAGATACAAAAAAGAAATCCCTGAATTCTCATATATCCTTCGCCATAACACTCAACAGTTTCAATTTTGAAAATTTAGACCAAAACACCATACCATCCCGAGCATATAAATAGAAAGAAACAAAGCCAACATTCACTTCAATTCCATGCTCGACTAGAACTAAAACCGAAAGAGAAAGGATATTCATGGGGATGAGAACGAAGAAGGCCGAGCATCTTTGTTGTCACATGGTGAAATTAATTACTTTCCAAAAAGCAGAGAAAACAATATCCTGGCAACATAAATTACAGGCCTGCTGGTCTTTGGCCTCCTCCTCGACAAAGCTGGCTATGTGTGATTGTGATCGGTGCTGCTGCTCCACCTTCACCGCCTTCGCCATCGCCAAATGCCTGACGACGGAGCTTTTGTCTTTTGGCACAGCACCAGCTATAGTGCCAGGACATACGGCACAGCCGGATACACTAGTGTGTGTGTTTGCGTCCCGCTACAAGGACGAAGGACGTAAACATTATTGTGAAACACTTGAAGGGGATGAATTTTATTTATTTGGCGGGATTTCCCTAAAACCACCTCGGTCTCTCTGTTATAGTAGTAACAAGCTGTTCTCGAGTAGTAAGTCCTGAGGCGAAGGATTTACCGGGATTATCGCACAAATACTTTCCGGCGGTGTGTTGGTTAATAGTGGTGACGGCGAGGAAATTTATTCATTGTCCCAGCGCAAAAGTTTTTCCTTGGAATGGCAAGCTGCTTGCTGGGCGGAGGGGGATGGCTGTTGATTCAAGTCTTCCTTTCCGCATGTACTTTGGTCGTGTTATGTGGTGGTGTTTAGGTCGATGGCGATCCCAACATGTGTGTGTTTGGGAAATTTTGCTGACTTGGAAGGGGCGTCCTGTTGATTTGTTGAGTGTCATATAGTCATTGTTGAAAGGAAGTGGGTCAGGAAAATTATAGCCGATTTTGATACTTGATGGAGGAATTATTTATGACGAAGTGTATTGCCTCGGTTGTGGTATTTTATTGGCAAATACTTTTTGGTCGGTGCGAACAAATTTCATTCTTCAAGGTGTCTGCTTAAGTTAATAGAGTTTATAAAGCTGAACACATACTTTCACAAATAAGCCAGCGCAGACATCCACTTTTTTTTTTGCTATAACCAAAGGAATTAATTTTTTTTTTTTTTTTATTTTTGTTGTGAAAAATATTTCAATGGCCCAACGCCATCTGTCCGCGGAATTACAACAGTCTATGCTACAGACCTGGCAAGAACTGAAACGCGTAATGAAAGCTAATGTCTATCGCAGTGTTCTCCGGCTTTAACGGAGTGTGTTCGACGGTTCTTATTAATCTTATTCTTCTTTGTGGTCACCGAAAGGACGGAACTGTTACCTTTCTATACATACAGACTTCGCTTGATGACAGACATGACTAAGCTCCAAATAAAGTCAAACATAGAACAGTTTCTTGAAAAACATTTTAATACGCATTATCTGAAGTGGTCATATGCCACACACGATATCTTTAGGTTCCTCATTTCAAAACTTATGGGTGGTTTTTGTCAACCTTTTTAATACGCATTATCTGAAGTGGTGTATGAAAAAGGCTGTCAAAAAACCTCCTATAAGTTTTTGAGAAGAAACCTAAATGTATCGTGTTGTAACACTTTTCATCACAAACTTCTGCGACTGTAATGTCGGGTACTTACTCAGTGACAGTGCTGTCAAAATGTCGATATTTTGAAGATGGTTAAGCCGCTGCTCAAGTTGTTTTGTCCTGGAATAACTTGGTTCTTCGGAGTACTCGTTCCTTGACTTTGGGCGCATACTTTGTCATCCTCCTAAGGGGAGCTTGTGGATTTTTATTTTTTGAGGATTCCACACACCGGCAAAACTATTTTGACAGAAATGAAATTCGCTTTTTAAGGCCAATAATTCATAACCGCTACGGCTTAACTGTCCACAGTTTTCACTCAGTGGTTGCATATGGTGTGACCAATTATTATATGTGTAAATAAGACCATTTGCGAACATTCCCTAGACAGCTTAGGGCAATTTGTGGTTTTTTAACCAGCAGACGTATTTTGACAAACTCATTTGCCAAACCTTTGCAAACCTTTGGTGAAAAATACTGATATTGTCTGAATTTAAATTTGATAGTAGAAATTTATTGTGGAACACGACAGAGTTAAATATGAAAGATCGAGCTTTTGGAGCAAAATACGATTGCGGTTTTTCTGTTAATAAACAGGGGAAAAATATAATTTGCCGAAGCAAACTGTCAATTTCCAAATCAATAATAAAACAAAAACGATTTATGTGCAAACGTTACCTTCGTCTGGTAAAAAAACAAAAAAAAAGTAATATCGAAGAAGGTAGAAGGATGCAAGATATATTTTGGGAAAGTTTGGAAAAACCCAAGTTCAACTCCTAAAATTCTCGAGCTTAAAATGCAAAAATATGCTGAAAACCAGATTCTATAAACGATAAATCAGAGTCGTCTATAAGATAAATACCGTGTGTAACTACGAAAACAAAATAAAGCGGCTACCATTCGCCCAAGAGTTTATAAATGAACGGTAAAGAATTAGTTTCAGCCTAATGGATCACCATAAAGAAGATTTGTTCGTATGCCGAAAATATATCGTGAAAAATATGCATCAGTCGTTCAGGCCAATTAGAATGGTAGCGGTTTTGTAATGTCTTATGGCTGTATACCGTCCATTTTTCTGCAGATTTGTTTCCAGTCGATGGAACGATGACCCAGCATCAAACTTCAAACAATTACGCATTTCCATCTGGCGATAGACTAATAGGGCATTCGTTTATTCTTCAACAGGATTATGCTCCTTGGCATACAAAAGCCCAATGGTCATTTAACTTTTACGGGATATCGAACTCGAAAATCGCAAATGGCTTCCCCGAGGCGAAGATGTAATGTTATTGAATATGAATGAGGTTGCATTAAAGGAAAAATAACTGTTTTTCTGACACGGAGCAGAGCGGACATCGTTTTTGTAGTAACAAAATTCTGGGATGATGTTCCTGCAGAAATGCTGCAAAAACTCGTCGAAACGATTCCAAGACCATTACCTACAGAATGTTATGCAGGCTAAAGCGGATATATTATTTTATTAAATAATTTTATTTTGTTCCTTTTTGAATTTCAAAATATATATTTTTTTTTAATTAAAACTCTTTTTGTATGAAAAAGTAGGAAGTTAATTTTATTAATTTCAACCAATTTTTATTAATGTATTTAAAAAAAAAAATTGTCAATGTTCGCCTGTTAATTACGCAAGCAAACTGTGTATTGTACTATGTTCCCACCAACGTGATTTAGCCGAAGTGATTTATAAATCACGAAAGGCGTCTCCACCGAACTTTAAGTGATTTAGTTTGACATTTTCGTCGACTTTGACATTAGGTGTCCAACACCATTGTTATTCTTTCTGTATTTTTGCCATACCTGCCAAGAATAAAACAATTTTTCATTGCATGAACTTAATAAAAATATCAAAAACTCACCGAAACACGAACAAAATTAGAAAATTGAATTTGAAATAATATTTTTGACAGTTTTTCTTTCTTTTTTGTTTGCTGAATAAAGTACTGAAGTCAAGAACAGGTATGTTCGATTTTATTTTGTGTGGATTTGCGATGACAGATACGTAATTAAAATTTAAACACATATAAATCACGTAAATATAAATCACGAAAATGTATGATAAATCACGTAATTTATGAGATGATTTAGCTAAATCACGTTGGTGGGAACATGGTATAAATTTGTTTTCACTTATTCCAAGATTTGATAAATTTTTAGCTTTGTCAAAATACTTTTGCCGCCGATGAGTGTATATTTATTACCAAGTTCTGTATGTCACTTTTTTTTTACTTAGCTCCACTTCAACTTCATTTGGTGGCGAATAGAATAATCGGATGTCAGAACTGTTTTCTAATGGCGTTTTTCATTGAAGATCCGAGAGAATTACCCCGAAATTCAGAATTGCTAAAATTCGTTGGAGCTCTTTTGTAATAGTGGTAGACACCATATGTGAGACTTGGTTTTCTGTTTCTACTTTTTTTTCTTTGCTACAGTAAATATGAATGTTTTAATAGGCCAAATCAATATATTTCAATTTAAGCTTACATTTTGCACGCATAAGTGTATATTTTCGGATCACTAGCGAAAAATTTGTTTCTAATAACACAACAAATATTTCAATCTGACATTTTGCTAGTTTGTGTTGGTGAGTTCAGGGCAATTCTTTAAAATTATCGCGGACACTTCTGTTGTGTTAAGAATTGACCTGGAAGTGCACTTTTTTCAATGAAACATAGAATTCATAGAAAGAGCACTCCTAGATTTGCTCTTTTCATAGAAAGGGCAATTCTTTTCTTCAATCGAAAACGCCATAACTAATCTATCCACTATCCTACTTCCTGACTCTTCAGCAGCAACAAGTCCATAGTTGCGATCTTTGCCGAAGCTGTGTATGAGCCTGGGAATTTAAGTGAACATCAACCATACCACTGTGCAGTGAACAAATTATCACTACACACCTAACTGAAAATGAAGCCAAATAAAAAATTAAGCCAGCACCATCAGGAGTGTTTTCTAAAAAGTTTTCGTTACACCACCAATAACCGCATGCACTGTTCTAAACTATCACCTTCAAAACTATTTCACAGAAAAGGTAGCAAACCTAAACCACGTATCACACGAACCGCGTTCTCAAAACCCATCGAAAAAAATGCAAAATATTCACCGAAACATATTATAAAACGTTGATCCTTACTATTGCCCATAATCCTTAACCGCCATATACTCTGTAAACTGGCAAAAGTTTCTCCCCGTGAAAGCGCTACAAGGAGGAGGGCGCACATTTTTCAAATATGCATCTTTTATCACTTTCGAAAATTGTGATTTTCCGCAGACGTCAGGGCATCAGCCCTCTGTCATGAGTGGAGGTGTCAGAGTGTGAGGATGGAAAATCTCCACATACTCTTTGGTGGTAGAAAAATTAATATAAACCCCAAAAATGTCATCCCGTCGCGTTTAATTGCACCGTACGCGAACTTTTCCCAAGCGAGGTTGATGATCCTGCACTTTGTGTCACCATATCCATATTTCCTTCTTTTTTTTTCCTCTCTCTGTCAGTGTTGGCAGCGCCACAACTAGTTCTGGGTCAAAGGGTTAATCATCTCCAATTTCAGCGTTGCGCTTGGTGCTGCCTTGCCTCCTACTATACACCACCGCAGCAACGCAACGCAAAGTGGTGCTCTGTGTGCGGTATTACGATGACGATGTGAGTTCTGGTCGATGTTTTATGAGTCAACTTGAACATGCTAAGCTTCTAGATGGCTGGCTGAATGAATGGCTGGATGATGACGGTTGGTTAGTTGTCTGTTGGTTGCACATACACATATACGCGGTTTCATGGATGGTTTCTGCTGCATATTGGAAAATTTAATTTATGCGGACAGATAGGCGGCTTTATAGGCGAGTGTTACGATGACAAGCGGCTTATGTTGGGTATGTTTTTTGCTAATGATGGCTGTTGCAGGTCTGTTAGAGGGGTACCAATGGGGGTTACGGTTCTACAGTAAGCTTAACGACGACGAATGAATGCTCTGATCAGGGGGAGGGGTCGGAATTTATTTTTGCTGCACCAATTGGCATGGTGAAAAGTTTTTGAAAATAAGTAAAGACTGCTTAGGAAATAAGCAGTGAATGGAGGAACTGTTAAAGGTTAGGCGAGCATTTTGCTCGCGAAAAATGCTTAAATTTGCCGTCTGGAATACGTCTTTGGATGTGGAACGTTTTAATTGAATTGCGGGTGGTGAGCTGTTGCATATATATGTAAGACAAAGATGCGGTATGCGACAGAAGAGCATATAGCTTTCAATAAAATCAAACAGCTATATTAACAAGACCTTCAATGTTCAATTTTGCGGCAGTTAACTTTAGAAATCACCAGCCAGTTAGTGGGGCTCGGAAAGCAGCGAGAATTATTGTAGTAAATAGAAGAAATAAATACTCGACGCAACAGGTCCGTAGGCCTAACTCCGCCATTCGTTTTGTGTGAGTGTTTCAATTTTGGGACGAATGGAGGGGTCTAAAATTGAATGCCGAGTCCAAACGGCTAAATGAGAGCTCTTTCATGATGGTTACACTTTCGCAAGAGGTGGCTCAGTAAAAAAATAAACCTTAAAATGTAATTTGTCTTTTTTCCGGGGTTCGTACCCGGCACCCCTCGCTTAGTAATCCAACACACTAACCATTAAGCCATTAAACCATTAATTGTCCGTATATTTGGTAGATTTTTGACACATTTTGACGCATTTTGGTCATAGGTTGTGAAGTTAGTTGCTGTGGCAATCCAATTTTTTCGAATAAACGCTTTGGCAACCTGCAACATCATCAAGCAACTCTAAAACGTCTTTCTCAAACTTGGTAGCAAAGTTGCTGGTAAAGATCCATTAAAACCCGTATTATTAGGCCGATGTTACATGTGCGGCATTTTCCGTAGGTACTTCAATTTGATCGCTCGACCGAGTATACCCAAAAACTAATTGCACTGACCTGATTAATTTAACTTACAAATTTATAGAGTTTTAGCAGTGGATAAATAAAATGTACACCTCAAGGGTTCCACTTGCCAGTGCACTGGACTAAGGTATTCTTCTAAATGAACGTTACATTTTATTTGAAAATAGAAAGAGGAAGAAGGTGGGTCTGTATTTTTCTTAAATCTGTCATCTTAGCCTTTTGATTTTGCGAACACCATCTGACTACAAGTCCGACTTAGGCCGAGTGACAATTGCCTAAAATATAAAATAAAAATCTTCGGCGAACTTTTTGACACATCTAAATGTTGAGAAGCGAAGTTCACCATACTCTATTCTAAAAAGACATTTATATCTTGTTCCATGAGTAGGATATTAAATTAACTTAAAATGACTACTACTACTCAAAAATTGGGTTTTACCGAGTGCTTTTTTAGCTCGGTTAAAAAAATAGCTTAAAATGAACTAAGTCTCTGTTACAAAAAAAAAATATATGCTGCTAAAAACTACCGAGATAAAAAGATTAAATGCTGTTACAAAACACACTTCATCAGTTGTTTTTAACCCAGTTTCTAGATCAATATCAACCAGTTGGTTAATTCTACAAACTCTGTAGGAGCTATATTAACAGTATTACTCGGTAGTTTTTAACCGAAAGTTGGTTAATTTTAAATTAGTGATTTTACTGCGTATAGATGAAAAATTCGTTTTTTTTTCACCACGATAGTGTCAGAAAATGATCCGAGAGTAATTATTTTTAGGTTATAACTGACACCAGAGACAATACTGAGACCACAAACTCCGTCCAAGCTATATTTTTACGGAGTAGTCACGATTTGGTACGCTAGTATTGTTGCATAGAAATTCGTATTGACAAATGTCACATAACTTCAAAAATTTCGGCTCACCTACACAATCGCAAAAAATATGAGCCACTTCCGCTGTGGGCAAAGTTGCTGAATTTTATCCATTAAATTTGAAATTATTCGTTTTTTTTTTAGGAATAAGTGTACATTTGCTTAAAATATTTATGAAAAATGAACAATGTAGATTGTTTGAAGGAAAATAAAAACATTTTGAACAAATTTTCTTCAGTTATCTAAGAAATATTTACACATGAAATCGAAGTTAATGATATTCAAAAACGTAAAATACGCAGCCATGTTTGTCATAATAAGTTTCTAGTATATAGAACATCTCGTTTAGATAGTTTTATTAATCAACGAAATCAAATTATTCCGCTTTTAACAATATATAATAACTAACCAATGGCATTCCGTAAAGTAAAAATATGGTATTTCCGAACTTTAGCACATTTCCCCACGATTGCCGAGGTTGGCAGCATTTATTTTTGTATTTTTTGTATGTTTTTTCATATGACACGGATTCTTAATTGACATAACACCGATAGGAAAACAAAATGGCGAATTTGAAAAAAAATTGAGGGGGTCAGCGGCAAGAGGATTGTGAGTTGGGGGTCTCACTATGATTCGTCTCTGATTGACACAATACCCAATTGTTTTACCTGACAAGCGATGGTAACGCACTAGGTGCAGAAAGATGAGTATTACAAGTAAAAGTTAATAGATAGATAATAGACAGGTAATTTTAAAACTGTATCATTAAATGACTGTTCACATGAGACCGAACTGCAAAAAACCGACTATTCTGATACTTCATTTATATGAAAACTTTTTTTTAGTCGCACTAATGTGAATTGTCCTTAAGTGGTGATTCATTTTTATTACCACGGAAAATTAATTTACAATAAGGAATCTGTTCTTGGATTAAAATTTCATACAGAGAAGAAGTTACTCCCATGCATTTGTTTCTTCTTGGAGCTCGCATAATTCACCCCGCGAATTTGCACATTGTTTCCCATAAAGTTTGCATAATACTCTAGATTTTCACATTTGGTACCTATTCCTTGATGGTTTTAATCAAATTCTGTTAACATTTGCTGCGATGTCAATAATTTCACACGAAATGTTTATCACGACAAAGTCTCGGATAAATTTGCCGGCGAATGAAAGTGTTCTCTCGGGGAATTCTCTAGCGAACGAAATGCGAAGACTGGATCCACCTTTGTGTAATTCAGTATTTTGAAAGCCGACGTTTACTTCGAATTTCTTAGCCCAGTTTGTGGAAGTATTTTAGGAACGACTACAAGTCAAAAGTTCCATTTGACAGGTATTCGTGCGCTAGTTACGTTATCGTCATTGTCATCATCTTACGCGAGAGCAAAGCGGAACTCAACAGCTGAATTTGCAGTAATTCAGTGAGAGGAGAAATGCAATCCCAGTTTGTGGAAGTATTTTAGGAACGACTACAAGTCAAAAGTTCCATTTGACAGGTATTCGTGCGCTAGTTACGTTATCGTCATTGTCATCATCTCACGCGAGAGCAAAGCGGAACTCAACAGCTGAATTTGCAGTAATTCAGTGAGAGGAGAAATGCAATCAGCAACAACCAAAAAAGAGATCTGTTTGTAAAAAGAAATAGAACAATAAATTAAGTCAGTGTTAATTTACATCTTAAATAAAGCACATCATTGTTTTTTGTTAAATGTTTGTGGTTGTTTTTGTTTGAGCGATCAAAGTCGCTCGTAACTCGCGTTAAGGCGATTTTTTTTTTATAATGAAAGTCGTAAGTTTGCTGGTATAGTTCGATTCATTTAAGACTTTTGGCGCCTTTTGCATCTCACTTAGGGTTAGACTACAAATACTGAACTAAAGGTTCGACCTGGCAAAGCCATTGTATACCTAGATGAGGTGACTCTTGAGCATTTTACACTCGTGAAAGTGATATATTTAGCTGATCACAAAACTTGGTTAACCTCCACCAACAAATATGAAATCGGTTGACCGATGTACGCTTTAGACACCAGACACGCACTTAAGAGCGTTTCACATTCAAGTCCGTTACTGGATTGTTTCGGGTATTTTAGGCATTATTTCTTCCTGGTGAAACAAGTGTTTCCTTCATACACTCTGTGCCAATTAGATATCAAGTGGATATGTTCCGTCTTTGCCAGGACTTGTTGGTGGCTCTTGCATTTATTTTATTAACGAGAATCATTGGAAAATTTTATATCACCGGGTGTGATATTTGCCATTTGTCTTTCAAACAATACACGTTGTTGGTCAGAGGGATGTACTTGGAGCTGGTAGCCCGCTGAGCTTAGGAAAACAGACAAAAACTTGCTACAACTTGACCACCCAAAGTTATCGCAACGCACCAAGCTATAGACATCATGAAATTTGTTGATTGTTGAAATCTAATTTGATTTATAGGTAATTAAAAACTCAGTTCAGGTTGCCAACACCACATACTGAGACGACAAACAGCATCAGCAGTCTTGGTCTCGGGTCAATCTAAATATGCACGCACACGTATGCACACATTAAACGTATGACTTTGACTTGTGCGCTGGCTGTGTGCATCAGTGTTCAGCCTCCCAACATGGAATCTGTTCGCTCCATATGACAATTGAATTTTATAAAGTGAACCAGAGGAGGGCTCACCGATACGAAGGACTCTGCCGCTGTACAATTTCCATTGCAAAATGCAAGGAGAGAATGGAGAAAAAAAAACAATTAACCCCAAGCCCAAAGAAACGTAACAGAGCCAAAGAGTCCTTTGACTCTGGTTGCTTTCTACCGAAACTAAGTTCTAAACTATCCTTTCCCAGAACACACAAATGTGCACATCCGAACACACACATACATAGCTGAATATATGAAAAGCATCCCCTTCCCTTGTATTATTTTATTTATGCGCTTGCCTTCTGTATGCTAAAACGGAACGACACGGTGACTACCACGACGACAACAGAGAGTGGATGCCATTCGAAGGACGAGGACAGCGACGGCGACGACGACAGAGCTGCAAACTATACACACACCACTTGGAAATGTTTAAGACACAAAAGAAGGGTGCATAGTGGGTGGTGGAGAACGGTCTCGGATTCGGTTTCTCGGAGGTAGGGGGCCAACTGGTTTGGATTCGGTTAGAACTGAAACTATGCCAAGAATGTGCAATTAGTGAGTGTACGAAGCGTGTTTTAGAGCCGTAGGGTTGCTGGCAGTGCTGACAGAGCCGGCAGCAGAAGCAACTGGCCTTAGCCTTAGCTGCTATCGTTGTCGTCGCCATCGTAGTCGTCGTCGTCGTCGTTCTTTGCACATAGTATAAAATATCAAACGTGCTCCTTCTTATATAATCGGGCAGGAGCAGCAGCAGCAGCGATTACGTATACACTGTACACCCACTTGGATATAGAAATGTAAATAGAATTTATATTCAAAATCGCTCGAAGAAGAATCGTTCCTTTCTATGCCGCGTGTACACTGTAGTGTAGGTAGGTACAGTATACAGACCCACCCGTGCTAGTGTCGAAACACAGCAAATAAAGAAGAAGGTCCTTTCGGTGTTGGATAGATCTGACCAATTCGGGTAGTTGTATAGTGAGATTTAAATAAAAGTTTAAACTTTTAGACTTCGAGGTAGAGGGGGGCGGTTTTTTTTTGTTGTATGTCGCACTGCTAGGATAGGACTAGGACATGACCCGTCTTCCTCTCTGTATATGTCTCCCCGACAAAAGTTCTAACGCAAATTATATTATTCGCATTGTGCTGTGCAGCGACTATATTCGCCTTCATTCTCCCACACCTTTTCTGAGTCCTGTGAAGGATTTGTTTTGTATGAGGAATATATGAAGTTTGCTGTGCTATGACTTTAACTCTGCCTTCGGTGTTGTTCCGTTCATTTGTTTTCTTCTTCTCGTTTTTAGTCGGAATGAACCGAGTTTCTCTTTTATATTACATTTTATTGTTTGTTTTTTTTTTGTTCTATTCATTATTCTGACTTGAGGGGATATCCTGGAACTCAGCTCTTCATCTGGCTTTTGTTTTTTCGGTTTTATTATAAATGAATTAGGTTTTTTTTTTCGTAATATGGCTGATGGCGTTTATTTTATCCTAACACTCTTGACTTTTCTACTAGCGCATGTACAAGGATGTATGGGTGAAGGATGGAATTTGTTTATTTATTTGTTTTGGACTAGTCTTTTGTTTGGAGGGGAGATGGAGATTCCATTGCTCCATTTGCTGTTAAATTGAAAATATGTACGCTTTGTTTTGCACATTTGAACTTTTAATTTTGCTTCGCTCTGGCGTTGATTGTGTGAAGGTCAATTTGGTTGTCGGTGCAATCGGGAGTCGGGTTTTTGATAGAATAAGTAACCTCGATTGAGTGGAGTTTATAGAGGAATTTCTCCTTGATGTGGAACACAATATTTGCGTTGGTTAGATGTACTTTGCTTTGTTTGCAGATCCATAAACCTTTCGACGTTATACGTACCTAAGCTGATGCAGGTTCCAATTCTTAGCTTGTGGTCAACAACAACCCTGATGAAGATGCTTATCCACCATAATAGATCCCTGACCATATAGGAATAGGTAAAATGCGTCAAATGTTTCCATTATTTTGGTTTACTCTTTTCTATTGTCAATCGGTTGCGTTCAAAAATCTAGTTTACTAGTTTAGTCTGACAGGCGGTCGTCGAATGACTGAATTTTTATTGGTCGAAGTTGATCACGTGACCAGTTCTTTGAGTTGACAATGATGGAAGCGGATAGCCAACAATTTTTTTTACATATTTTTCGAGTGCTAATGACTGTTAAGGGACATTAAAAGCGCATTCTGGTGGAAATATTGAAATGCCAATGAAGATGTATTTAAAAAATATTCGAAATATTCATTCTGAAAAATACTTCAACGTACATACATACTTTTAACGGATGTTTATAATTTCCAGAATTTGGTTTCGCAAAGTCAGCGCTACATATCGCTAGGCTAGCGCCAATGTTTTTGTTTATGGGAACTGTTTCATGACTCGGATTTGTGCACGTAGTCTTCCACTCAACAAGCCAATACAATTCCACATTCCAATTCGCTTTATGGGAGGCATTTGTTTTCTTTAGTCTTCATACCTTTGCGTCAACTTCATAACTGTCATTGACAATGACTGTAGTGTCATTATAACCATTAAATGTTCGTACAAATTGCGTTCAGGTGAAGTTGAATTAAGAAATGATTGAAAATAGTAAATTGTAAAGTTAATAATAACCGTGTAGGGCTGATAAGTAATGGCAGTTAATAGCTGAATCATTTTTGAACAGATGACTGATCGTAAGTAAAGTACGCCTATAAAGAATCGATAAATAGTTGGTTGACGACTACCAAGTGTTCAATAGGTTGTATACAGGTGTCAATGTTAATCAGTTGGGAAGGCGAGAAGGTAACAGCCTTTCGCCGCGCAATTTCAGTTTGGTAACGAATACCAGCTAAAGCTACTTTGGTTGGAATTAAAAACTATTTTTATAAGACCACCTCTGGTAGCCAGATCTCCGTATAAATTTCTCTTGACAAAAAGTGAACCTAACGCCCACGGCCCAATGTTAACAAATAGTTTTGCAACTCTCTCCATAAGAGTTCGTCATTTAAATTCTACAATCCCCCTCATATATATTTATAATCTCAATCTCAATCGTTGCATATTTTGCTACTCACTAAATCGTTTCAAAAGTCAACTTCCCACTGAAACGTCACTTTCTATAGTCAAAACCTCTAGAACATCGTTTAATCAGTTCCCCTGACTTTGAAAATGTTCGCATCAATTCAACACGTAAATGTCAACTCTGTTTCTCTCTCTACCTGTAGCTCGCTCGACAATGTCCCGAAGCCCTTCATTATTTACAGATAATTAAATTTCCAAGGATTCTCCATCCATCCTTCATTCAATGTATGTGTCATAAAAAATAGTGAAATCAAATAAAGAGGAATAAAAAAAAACCGGAGAAAAGACAATTTCAAAAGAATATCACAGCGAGAAAATAAAACATGGATGACAGATAAAGGATGTTCCCGGCGTTCATACATGGATGGTACTCTGCTCCTTGCTCATTGTGTGCGCTTTATTTGACTAAAAGTCTCTGGCTGGCTGACTGCTGCTGCTGATGTTCCTGTGTCTTAAGGTTAAACGTGTTATAAAATGTCTCTTCCTCTCACCCCATCCGCTCGAATTCTTCCTTAAGCGTAGCCTTCCGTGCTCCATTATTTTTCGCTTGTCCTTTTTTATTGTCCTTTTTAACAAAAAAAAACCGAATGGAGGACGGGGGAAGGATAAACTTTCTCATTTTAATTTAAACTCTCTCTATCGCTCTGTGCTTGAACGACCGATCCACACTGACAGCTACAACAAGCGCGTACATTTTGTTCCGTCTACTCCTTGAGGGGTCCTTTAGTCGTCTATACCCATTTTATTATCCTTTACACGTCATCACATCATCACTTTCAATTTCCTTCTCTGTTCTTGCAGAAGGAGGACCTCTGCGCTTCTTCTTCTTCGTCGTCGGTTTTATTATTTTTTCTTAATTTGTTCCTTTTATTTGAACTGGAGTTTTTATTACCGAGAGGGATCGTCGAAAAGGATAATATACGAATACCTATAGACAACGATTAAAGCTTTATCTTAAAGCTGTTGATGTCCTGGCCCTTCTATCATCTCAATCGATCGATTTATAAAATTAATAACAGCACCAAAAGCAGACAAAAAAATTAATTAAATACTCGAATGTCCTTCCGAAACAATTTTTATTGCATTCCAGGATAATTGATTATATTCGAAGAAACTACACACAGATACCCGCGCTGATAATTACTATTCACATCCGCATATAACGACGTGTGTGCGTATAATTGATAAGGACATCGGAAAGAAGGCGACCACTCATTAATCTTCTCCAACCGACGCAAAGCCTGGGAAAAGACAATATCCTGTGTGCGCCGCCTATTAGTATATATGATATCACATTCCACCGAAATAGAGCGACACATGCAACAAAAGGACATTTCTCAAAATATGACCCCCAACTTGATTTGTTATAGACACATACTCACGCACAAAATAAAAAAAAAACCGAAACGAACATGATTTAATGGCACAGGATGAAAATATTCTATTTGTCTTAAAGGACATCTATTGATTTCTCATCGGCAGGATGCAAGAAGTCAAGGGGCGGACCTGATTTCCTTCCCTGACAATAAATCTCCCATACTTCTGTACATGGCGTTTTAGTAAGCAAAAAAAAATAACAAGAACACTGTGGGTAGATAGTATCCTGTGTGGCGGGCACAATAATCTCATTCCATTCTGTTATCCTTACATGTATACATTTTTAAAATTCAAATAAAATGACCCTGTTTTTAATTATACTTTTTGCAAAACTAATTGAGCTTGTCCCGCTCTCATTTCATTATACATACTCTTGTCTAATTGCAGGACGAAATGAACTCATAGCACGATACATAAAACTTCGCACAGGAAAAACGAGAACACGAAAGCAAGTCAGCTCACATATACAGGTGCTGGCCAGACGGAAACTCCGGGAAATCCAGGCTAAACTCAAAGTTGTAAGTAATGTTAATTAGAACTCAAATTTACAAAAAAAAAGGCGAGAATTTCTCCTCTTTTTTTAACTCTTGTAGTTGCAAATAAAAAAAAAAGGATTTAGTTGAATTTGTTTGTTTCATGCTTTTCATTCATTTCTTTTTAACTTAAACAAAAGAGTCCGTACTAAATCATTTCATCCAACCATTAAAAGAGAAAATGTCTTCTTTTTTTTTTCTACATAACGAGCTAACTTTGTTTTATTTATTGGACAATTCATAGGATAAATATAGTTTAACAATAAGATACCAACAATGTGACGTCTGCATTTTGTCTTCACAGCGAATAATCATTTAGCATTTTTCCTTTCATTTCTCGAGCATTTACTGAAGCACCCTGTAAAAGACAATTTCGCATTTTCGCGCACTTTCAATTAACCTCTAAACCGGACGGAGATTTTTTTTTGAATGCTCTCGCAGATCTTAATGAGAAGACTGAAGAATTAGAGGTAAGAAACACAGGGTGATTCAGTTAAATCAATAGGAGTTCCTTAAACTAGTCAGTGTGCTATAAACAAAGAAACTGTTTGGCAATAACTCCCACCCAACAGCGGATTTCTGTTGAATCAAATGTTTCATTTGTGATTATTTATTGATCAGTTTTTGACATCTAAACGTCGCTTAATCTTGGTTACCGTGTTTCCTCCGCAAACATCTTAACCGTTTACGAACCTTATTGTACGCATAAGATATAAGCCTATTTATTTATAAATTTGGTAGCCTTTCTGTACATTAATTGACAGTTTGTTCAATTTATTGGCGAATCGCCTAACGGTAATGTGAATTATTCGCATACATACACAAAAGGACTCAACGCATAGAATCCGTTGAGTTGACACAGCGTGAGAGGAAGCCCTTTCATTGGTGAAAATATTTAGAAAATGAGAGAAACTGTCATCAACTGTCACCGCATGCGACTGATTCTGTAGTACTGTTTGTTCCGTCACATACATCAATATTGACGGATCCGTCAACGCAACGGAAGCAACGGATTCTGTGGTACCTAAAGTCCCGAAATACCTCATAGCTATTGCTGTGTATCGTGACGTTCTTGCCGATTCTACTGCTAAACCCATTTTACCCATAAACCCGCTTCTGCACTGATACTTGCAAACGCACCAGTGACAGCTCGTTGGCAGAACAAATGTCGACGGGACTAATAATCATTTTTAACCTTCACACTAGATATTTTTTAAGTTACAATGGGTCATTTTATATGGAAAATTTGATCATTGTGAGTTCGTAAAATCTAGCCTGGATCTCATCAGCTTATGCAAGTTGCACAGACTTTTGGGAAATTGTGCCCCTGCGGTTGGAATCCGAGCTTCGCAGAATTTCCGCAAGTATTATGATGAAAATGTCCCATGTTTAAATTTAGATTTTGGCATGAAAGGTCTCGGTGAGGTTGTCTCTGACCTGACCTGACCTATGAATAAGCGAGCGCTCTCCATGGTCATTCTTCACAGTCTGACAAGTTCGACAGGGATGCCAAAACTAGACATGGCTCTGTATGTGTCTATAAATGCTGTCATATCCGGCCTTAAAATCGATTAAAAGATGGGTGATTATCGATCTGGACTTCTAGCTATTGCTGTAGTAAAGCTACGATTGTGTCCTTGTCCTTAATTTGTTACACGAGTCACCACAGAATGGTCGAATTTGTATGACATCAGAATGTCAAAATTTGTCACGAAAAATGACGTCATAAAAATTCGACCATTCTGTGGTGACTCGGGTGACCACACATTTGACAGGCTATCACACGTAGTGACAAATTAAGAACAAATGATTACGTCATAATGACGTCGGCATGTCAAAATTGACATGACAAATGGCATATGTAATCGTAGCTAAAGTCACCAACGCTCATTATCTTTACAATCATTCTCGATCGATGTACTTAAATTCAAGGGCCATTGATATCGACAGCAGTTTAAAAAACTTGTATAGTACGTAATAGTATAAATAAAATCTGCCAAAATGCCACACATTTAGGACAGCACAATCTATCACGGTAGTCAAATATTTTCGGTTAAAAAAACGTCGTGTCCTTTATTTATTTTTCAGTTGATTCAGTTTGAGAGTTGAGTTGAGAGTTCAGTTTCGTCGTTTTGTATATATTTGTCCCCGACAAAGCTGATTGCATTTTAACATTTAGTTTTCGGTTTTAAGGTTTTAAGAACGCAAACATCGACTGCAAGTGGACTAAGTTGAGAGGAAAACTACTACAAAACTGGCACAAAGGTTGCTTTAACGAAAATTTTTCATTTTTACGAAGTACGACTAGTTTTATTTTTATTTCCCCCTTGAAAGGGGGTTTGACTTGGGACGAAACGAAACCTATGAATGACGTCCAAAGGAATTTTCTTTGATTGTTTTGAATGTTGTACAGGGAGAGAGCACATTCCTTTTCTTCGAGTTCATGTGCTGCACTGGTGCAATATTGTGGTTTGAGAATAGTTCTTTTTTTCTTTGTTTTGAATTATGTACTGGCAAAGGGGTTAGTTTTTGGAGAATGTTTCTTTTATTTTCGAGAAAGTGAGCGGAAAAGGACGAACTCGAGTCGGAGTACTTTTTGGTGGGGTTAAGGACGGAGTACCTATACATACCTACCTATTGGTGAAAAACCAAAGTTATTTTTAATTACGGAAGGTTTTTTGCCGTTTTGAGAGTTACTTGGATAGGAGTTAGTTCCTGGAAGTGGCTATATAAAATAACGTTTTAGATGAATGGAATGTTGGTAGAAGAAGCACCTGCTGCTGTCCGTTGGGGGACAGGTTCACATTGGACCTTCTAGCAATCAATCGAGTTATATACCATGCGACATACAAATACATTCCGTATCCGTGCTAGAATAAAATAGTTCAATTAAGTCTCCTTTACCTGATTGAAAGTCCGTCCCGCTTGAGCAGCCCACAGCCCCGTCCCTTGTAAATGGATAAGTGTGCTATTTAAATTGATGATTCAAGCAGCTGAATCAAGAAGTTTCTTCAGGACGCACCCCAGTCAACGAAGCAAATAAGTACAAATTTACCAAACGCAGTCAGTTTCATCGAATTGCATTTTTCGTTGCATACTTTTAGTTTGCGGCTACCCAATTTAACGCGGATATTCAACTTTGTAATAGTAACAGCAATATAGCAGTCATGCAGTCGAAGTGTCAACTTAAAACCCAGTCAAAGAATTCGCCACTGAACATATTCATTACAGTTTAGAGAAAAAAATGTCCACGTGATCATTCCATGCCGATAAAAACTCCGAAATATGATGACTTCTTGCTGCAAGACTTGACACTTCTTCGGAAATACACACATTCGCAGTAGGAGTTTTTGTCAGCTACAATAGGGACGTTCAAGTATCTAGTTTAGTAAGTCTGACAGCTGTCTGATTTAATGTGTCTCAGTTTTGATTGGCCTAGAACGCTCACATGAACATCCTTTTCAGTTGACATTAATGAAAGGGTAGCCCATTTGCAGGTGTTTTTCAATACACGAACATACTATTGCACAAGTCACGTCATTATAAATCGCGAGTGCAAAAAGCTGCAAAGTTTAACAACCCGACTTCGTATGAGTCCATTTATTTAACTTTTCGCTAGATCTTCTATGTAGATCCGCACACCCAATCAACATCAATCAAAACAAAATCATCACATCTTGATCGCATCTTCATAACCTTCACTATCGCACCACTCACAAGCATAATCTCAAAAGAACATTTATTCAATAAACGGTCTTGCAAATTCATACAATAAAAAAAAAATAAACATAGGGACTTTAATCACACAAACAATCAACAACAATAAAATCTCAGTTAAACAAAAAGAACAAACTCTCAATCAAAACCACAACCACGTACCGTTCCTTCCTCCACTATTTCTAGGATCATTTAGGTGGTAGCAGCGGTAAAGAGAAAGCTCTTCACACCATGTCCAGCATGTCAAGTGCGCAAATTGTTTCCGTTACAGCTGCCAAGAGTCTGGCCGCCCTTCAGCATTCAGCAGCATCCGCACAACATCACTCGCACCAGCATCTCCCGCAATTGCCAACTCTGGCGCAACTCGAGCAACAACAACAGCAGCAGCAGCATCAATTGCAGCAGTCGCAACTCCATCCGCATCATCTGCACCATCCTCTGCACCATCCGCCGTTGTATCCCGGTGTAAGAAGAATCACAAACAAACCAAAAATATGCATAAATATTCCGTACTTTATCATTTTTTTATTTGTTTACCTGTAATAATTCATTAATTGCCAAAGTGATCTCTCTGCAAGAGTAAAATGTTATTAATGCTATGCAGTGCGCTCTCGCCTTCGCCATAAATAAATAATTTTATATACAATGCAGCATCCAATTATGTTTACTATACACACACAAAAAAAAACATACATACATCATTTAAATTGCTATGATTTTTCATCAACTATAAGAGTTGGGAAATATTATTTTTGACTTTTGATTTTAGTTGTAAGTTCTGGCCAAAGTTGAAAAATTAATTTTAAATAAAAAAACAAAGCTCGCTCGCAGTATTTTTATTATTCGTTAATGTATTTCTCGCCATTGCATTTATTTTTGTTTCTAATAACTTGTTTGGTGGTTTAATTTTGGCCCTCACTGTACTAATAGTTTCTAACAATAATAAACACTGTCGTAACTGTTGGTGAATATCGTGCTCTAACTAACTGGCATAATTTCATCTTGGTGATGGTTGTTGGTGGTGAATGAAATGATTTGCTCAATTTTTTTTTTAATTCATATAATATGACCTTTTAATGATTTATCGGAGCGGATATTCGTTAAAAAATAAAAAGTTTTTTTTTTTTAATTTTAAACAAATACTCATCTGTTCTTCATAAATCATTTTGATAGTTGATGGCGATGACATATATACATGTTTCGAAAAGTGACACTTCAAAATTTGTTGAAGTGTGCTAGTTTATCCTAGTGCATTGCGTTGGGGACTTTTATTGGAAAATATCAATGTGTAGGTTGTTAATAATTTAGTGTCTTTAAGTCTTTCGAGTTTAGAAAAACCTACAGTAATTTTGCATAAATATTGAAAGGTATTTCTACACATTTCCACCATCTGCTTGATGGTATCACAGGGACAGTTCGTGAGCATGTGTCGGTGGCTATGTCTTACGGCGAATTCCATCGATACACAGGAGTACAAGTTCAATGGATTAAAAACTATTTTCACGTTTTGTCTAGAAAAATAATATTATGCCCTCACAGTTGTTCGCGCTTATTTGATTCCAAACTGCAGATGAAATACATTGGAACGCAAATTGAGCAATTTTAGCCTTTAATGTTTTGTGGTATCTACCATTTGAAATTTTGTTTTAATTTGTTTTCTTGTAACAAAAATGCTGAAAACATAAATAAAAACAAGGGTGTTATTAATCCAAATGTTTATAAATGATCATTTCGGACAGTTGTTGCTGTAAAAACACATGACTAATGACACGAATGATCGTTTACTTCCCATTTTATGCAACCAATCACTAATAAATGAAATGCAACGAAGAAATTATTATACTTACCACTCTCGGAGGCCATATTTTTTTGTTATTAAATTCGTATCACATAAACAAGATGGCCGACAAAAATAAACGTCAGTTTGCATGGAAGGAAGTGCTGTCCATTCCACAATTTTATTTATGTCGTTTTTCATTGCGACCACCAGATATTTTTTTCAGATCTCAGATTTAACGCGGCTCATGGAACATGCAACGAAATTGATCTGCTTTTCTAAATGTATTAGTGCGTTATTTGACAGCAAAATCAGCTGTTCAAATTGCAATTGTTTTTGATAAAATTAATCATCCATGTCGACTTAGTATTGAGCATCTTTACCAATTTACGTGATTGGTTTGTGTGACGTTGTAAAAGTACCATTAATTGCAAAATATTGGAACAAAGTTGGACCATAGACCCTGGGGTATTGTTATACTCATGACGGGCATTGCTATCTAATCTAAAGAGTTTAACTGAGTTAATTTTTAACACAAAAGGTTATACTACGCTTCTTAAATTGTTATTTGCAGTTTAATATATTGAACAAACGAAATAAACTGGAATCGAACAAACATGCGCGTTCGTATGAAAAACAAAATGGGATATGTAACTAGTTTCAACGCGTAACGATTCGTTACTAACGAATTGCCCTATTGGCTGTAAAGTCGTTCAAGCGTTTATTTTGCTATTCATTTCACATTAAGGTAGGTGAAGCCAGGTCAGTTTCAGTTTTTTCCTTAATAATTAATAAAACGTAAAGTTTTTAAATATGGGAACGGTCTGAGCGAGCAAACAATCATGCTTTAATTATGTACCATACATTTTGTGTATTAAATGCTTCAGGTTCCATATTACAAGTATTTAACAGAAATCTATACTAACCATGTTCTAGTTTGACTTTGAATTAGATCCTTTCTTCATTCGCCATCTGAATAATATTTTTAATCTATGATCCCTTTCTTTGTAGCAATTCTGGCAACCCGGACTCCAACCGAGCACCTCACAAGAGTAAGTTTATATACCACAAGCTAAAGGAATTATTTGAATAGTAAAACGAATTAATTAAGTAGAGAATATCTTTCCAGCATAAAGCCATTTGCACAACCACCATATCCCGCCGGCAAACCATCCACAGCTGTGTCTGGTGAAATAGAAGCAGGTCTTCCACCAGCCCAGCCACCATGGGAGGGCAGAGCGATAGCGACGCACAAATTTCGTTTGTTAGAATTCTCCGCGTTTATGGAAATCCAAAGAGATGAGATTGTAAGTATACAACAAATAGTTGAAAACCTTATTCTCATAGTCGGTTTATACTACAAAGAAGTTGTTACGACGCGACTTTGGGAATAGAGATTATTGGTTGAGTCTCCAAACACATATTTTGTTTTTTTCTCACAGTATCACCGGCACCTTTTTGTACAGCTTGGAGGCAAACCGTCCTACACAGACCCACTGCTTGAGGTAAGTCACACGTTGTACTAGCTAAATGATAAATGCATTTACAAATAACTTTATTTCCATTTCCAGTCTGTTGACATTCGACAAATATCTGATAAATTCCCCGAAAAGAGTGGAGGCCTAAAGGATCTCTACGAGAAGGGCCCACAAAATGCCTTCTATTTGGTAAAATGCTGGGCGGATCTGAATACGGAAATATCCGGAGAATCGGGCGTTTTCTATGGCGTTACTAGCCAGTAAGTGCCACACAATTTCACACTCGTAGGCACTTGTTTAAACTGTGTTTTTTCTAGGTACGAAAGCAATGAAAATGTCGTCCTTATCTGCTCAACGAAGGTGTGTTCGTTTGGAAATCAGGTTGTGGAAAAAGTTGAAACTGAATATTCACGACTTGAGAACGGTCGCTTTGTATATCGCATACAAAAGTCACCGATGTGCGAGTACATGATAAACTTTATACAAAAGCTAAAGAACCTACCTGAGCGATACATGATGAACAGTGTCCTTGAGAATTTTACAATATTACAGGTAATGTCTGCACAGTATTTACTTTGATTGCATTTTGTATGTGTATTTGTCTCTAGGTAATTGCATCGCGTGACACACAAGAAACCCTGCTCTGCATAGCGTACGTGTTCGAAGTGGCCGCCCAAAATAGTGGGGCAACACATCATATCTATAGATTGATAAAGGAATAGCATGAGCTTCATCCATTGACCAATAGTAGCAGCAGCACCATTACCACCACCACCGCCACCAACCTTAATGAGAACAATAACCTAGGCCTAAGCCACAGCAGCAGCGGCGGTAGTAGTAGAAATAACAACAACAATAATGACAATGAGACTATGAACCTGAACAGCAACAGTAGTTATTTGGCAATGATACCTATGACTGTGACAGCCGCAACGGTTGCAATGGCAAAGCCCTCAGCAATAGTAATACCACCACAAATTGTAGATAGCACAATAGCAACAGTAACCGATACACAGGAACAACATCAAATTGTATCAAAGTATTCAACATCAATCAAATCATCGCCCCAATCACCATCGTCATCACCGCCGCTGCTGCACCCATCGATGCCATCCAGCGCCGTCGCTGCAACATTATCGTCGCCACCGCCGCCGCCGTCGTCGTCGTCAATATCATTATCAGCAGCAACAACATTATCATCCGGAGGATATCATAGTAATTTAATTAGTAGCATTAGTAGTAACAATAGGAATAACAATAGTAATAGTACTATTAAGGATAAAGTTCAAATCTCTTGTAATTTATCACAGGACATGGAAGCAACGGGGTCAAAAAACAATAATAATCTTAGTAACGAGACTAGTGTAAATCTTAATCTAAATTTAACATTAAGCAACAACAGTAACAGAAGCAACAACAATAATAATTTAAATTTACTTGATGCCACAAGCACGCATGTTAGTGATGTGGCGTCCTTTGGTAGGACATCTTTCGTGGATGTTGTTGGTTCGGTGAAACTAGGCTCGACATCGCCGCTGCATTTCTTGAAATTACCATTGCCATCCGAGTATGGCGGTGAGGTGATTGGCAATGCCGTGGTTAGCTGTTTACACGAGGACGCATTGAATTTGAGTAGCATCGGAAGAAGTGGAATGATGATGGTGACTACAACGACGACTCAACCACTGACCTCATCGGGAATAGTGCAATCGAGGATGGGGCAAACGACGTTGTCGTCGTCGGCGACGGCATCATTACGCCACGATGAGAGCGGTGATTTGATGAGAAGAGGAAATTGTGGTCGGAATTAGATTTGGAATAGTTTTTCTTTCATTTTATTTAGTTTAATGTTAATCCCAAATTTAGTTCACGAGAAGTGGTTAGGGTTTGTGCTTTGCCTTTGGTTTTGTTTTTTGGTTTACTTTTTGAATATGTTATTTATTTGAGACCTGAATGGGTACCGGCTGTCTGATGAGTAGGGGAATTCAGCCCGTCCAATTATTTGTAGCTCTCTGCTAACAAGACGGCACAATTTGATGGAAGGCTTGATCTTCATACGTTTGCTACGCTTATAAAAAAGGAATTTTGACAAATTTGCTAGACAGTAGGTAGTTGACGAACTACCCAGTTAAGGATCATTGCTTCCTGTTCAGTTTCCCTTTATGCGTACCACGTACGTATTCACAGACAAAAATAATTAAAGCCGCCCTGAAGATGCTTAGGTTAGACAGCGTATGAAGACCGTATTCAACACTAGGTGCCATTATGGGCCCATCGGGATCTTCTTAAAAGATAAGCGTTCCAAAGCTTGATTTCCAATGTCCAATGCTTAACATCATAGCCTCCTTCCAACTATAAACGAATTTAGTGAATGCAAATGCGACGGCACATTTAAGTACAGAAATAACTAAAAGTTAAGAAATGGATATTCTTCATAGGTATTTGAACAAAACACAAATTCCCCTGCTCCTAAACCGCAAGCACCACATTTAAGTCTTAAATAAACTAATTTCTTTTCTTTTTTTGTAATTAAAGTATAAAACAACTGATCTCATCAATAAAAAAAAAAAAAAACGTTTAGCAAAAAGTATACAAATCAAACCAAAAAACATATCCAACCTTATTAGTGAAACGAAATATAATTCCGATTTCTCATCCAATCACTTGAATCAATCCACCGTTAAATAAAATTAAATAATTTTATAAAAAAAAATATATAAGAAAACACACAAAAGAGTTTCAACGCAAAAAAAAATGAAAATAATAAGATAAAAATTGTAAAAGGAATTTTCCAAAAATAGTGCCTACATGAAAAATAAATAAGTTAAACTAAATAAGTATAAATTCAATATATATATATATATATATATATTTGATTTAAAAATAATACACAAACGATTAAAATAAAAAAATATATATATATATGAAAATCACAACACTAGATTTTAGAGAGTATTATTAGTTTTATACTTAAAGTACTTTTAATTTTCTTTCTAAAGTTTTACCATAAAGTAACAAAAATAAAAAATAAATCTTTTTACTATTTTCACAAACTTTCATAGGAATAAAAAACAAACTAAATAAGTGTAGACTCTTTGATTTCTTATCTTTCATCCATAAGCCAACGCAATAAAAAACAAAACATAGAAATCGTTTTTAACTAGCAAAATGCCCCTTCCCCATCCAAACTGTGCATGTTGTTGATATTACTTTACTTGATTTGATTAAATAGAATTTTAATCAAACACAGCAAATTACGAAAAAATAAAACCGATTTACTTTTAAGTGTACAAGGCAAAGTTCTCTTTTTCAGTAAACGTAACATAATTTAACTTTTACGCGAATGCAATGCATTCAACAGAAATAAAATATTTTTAAACAGAAATTGTGTTTTTTTTTTTTCTTTTTTGTTATTTTTTCAAACGTATGTACCACCTGAATGAACCGTTTTGTATTTAAACATAAAATTGTTGTATCCTTTCTTTTGTACATTTCGATAAAAATGAAAAAAATTAATAAATAAATAGATAACTGTTTAACATTTGATTTAAAAAAAAAGAAACAAAAACAAATTGCGGCCAAATTTTTTAATAATTGTTAAATATTATTTGTTCTATTGTTTAAAACAAAAAGAGAGTGAAACTAAACAAAAATGATTCATGGAAAAAAAAATTCAAATTGTAAAATAAAAACGCTACAAGAAAGCAAAAGCAACAAACCTATTGGGTAAATAGAATAACAAACACTGTGTATAGAATTCTTTTGTACATTTACTTACGTATGTATAATTAAACAATTTTTAGGTATACTAATTGTAGTTTTAACGATATATTTTTTTTAGTTAACTTAATGAGGAAAACAAAAAGTGTCATTTTGGTTTAAAATGTTTTTTTTTACATTATTTTTACATATAAATATTTTTATTCTGTCCATCTCACTCTCTTTACAATGCCAACAAGTGAATATCGAAAGGGACAACGCGAGAAAATGTAATTTATAATTTTTCACTCTTTCTTTTCTTAGGCGTAAATGTATTTTGTAATATAAAAGAAAAAACAAAAAAGAATATACATTGAAATAGTAAGAGATATTTACGAAATAAAAATAAGAGAACTAATTATAAAGAAATACATATAAATATAAAAGAAAAATAATAAAATCGAGAAAAAGATAAAAAAGTAATAATTATTGTATAAGTTTTAAGTAGCTGTTATATTCTTATTCTGTGTTGTAATAATTTAAAATTTTTGCAATTTCTCTTTTTTTAAAAATACTTTTTTTTTTGGTAAATTAAAAATAATTCATCTGAATGAGGAGATGCATTTTTTATTTTTTTTTTTTCTGTGTTTTTGTTCCGGTGGGTGGAAGTCCGCCGTTTTCACGAATCGAGTTCTATTGTTTTCTTGTGCTATAACCAAAGAAGTTTTGGAAGCAGTTTGAGACCGATCCGATACAACCTTTATATATATTGTGAACAATGGAAGAATCGCCGACGATTCGCCAAAATCAACGCGAAAGCACAAAATGCAAGATTGATTTGCAAATTTATGGCTGCGGTTCTGGTGATAAGGAACCATATGCGAAATATGTACGGCAGATTAAAAAATGTTAATATTAGAACGCAAAACCTTTAGTTAGTATAAATACTTCCTGTTTCCTTACAGAAACTTATTGCTTAGTTTGGTTGTGTGAATTTTAGGCCAAAAGCACTGTCGAAACTTATTTGGTGAAAGAAAAACATGGGCGGCGATAGGGATGTGTAGGTTCAACAGAAAGGTCCGATGTAGGAAGTCAATTAACCGCAAAAATTGTGCGATTTCACGTTAAGTCTCTGGTCTACGCGAGTAATTGTGGGAACATTTAAAAATGTAGTTATCTTAAGTCGACTAGATTGGTTTGGACTAGATATAAGCAGAACGCAAAAAGTAGATTGGTCGGTAACCTCACTTTTTCTACGTCGCGAACTTTTCATCTAGTTTTATTTAAAGTCCAAGATATATGATACTGGTTAGTGTGTTGGACTACTAAGCGGGGGTTTCCAGGTTCGATCCCCGAAAAGACCCGAATTTCTAACTTTAAACTTTTTTTCCACTGCACCCTCCCGCGAACGTCTGACAAACATCCGAGAGTATAGCTGTCATGAAAGAGCTTCTCAATTGGCCGTTTGGACCCTTCTATTCGTCCCAAAAATGAAAAGCTCACCCAAAACGAGTTGCTACTTGTGAAAAGCTAGGCCTAGGGTCCCAACGGACCTGTTGCACCAACTACTTCTTTTTTTTTCTGTGTATCAATATGTAACCGACTGAAATTGTATGCCTTCAATTGGCAGCTAGACGTCCTATACATAAGATCTAATGTCGTTTTCCATTGGTTTCTCTCGGGGATCCTACACACATATTGTAATCCAATGGAACAACAAAACAGCTTCTAAAAGAATCCACAATAGTATTGGTGAAATGCCAAAGAATAAGCTACGGAGGCTGTCAGCTGACTTGTATAAAATACATAAATTAAATTTGTGTGAGTGCTTCTTGAGTGGATTCTGACTTCAAATCGAGAAGCGAAATTTTCTTCTCAGAATCACCAGAAGAGTAATTTTTGTGCCGGACGCTTCTTTTTTCCCAATGGAAAACGATATAAGGTGTACATTTTTTACACTTGAGTTTAACTTTTAATTCTATAAACGACAAACAGATGAAACAAATGTCCAAGGAGTTAGGTACTATTATTAATAATATCTCAAAATAAAACAAATGTGCAAATATGTGTAAGTGACTTATTTGCTATAAACCTGGGTCTAACTAAACTCGAATCTAATGTCTTTTTCCATTGGTTTCAGTCGGGGATCCACTCATTCTGCGATCCAATGGAACAACAAAACTGCTTCTGGTTGAACCCACAAAAGTATTGGTCAAATGCCAAAAAAATAATTTACGGCGGCTGTCAGATGACTTGTTTAAAATACATAAATTACATTTGTGTGAGTGCTTCTTGAGTGGATTCTGACTTCAAATCGAGAAGCGAAATTCTCTTCTCAGAATCACCAGAAGAGTATTTTTTGTGCCAATGGAACGGTTTCAGAAGTGATTTTTTCGATTCCGGACTCTCCCGGACGCTTCTTTTTGCCCAATGGAAAACGACATAAAGTTAACGCACAGGTAAAACACAACTGCAATTCATAAAGAATTTGTCAGCTCTGTTTAGTAAGATCCGAGTCTAACATGTATTCTACTACAAATCTATTACATAAATGCTTTCTGACAGCAAAAAGTCAAAAGGATTTAAAACTTGTAATTTGCGTTTTGTTGTTGTTCTGCTTGGTTCTGGCGTTTTTTTTTTAACAAAAATAAGGTATGTATTTTAGGCAAACATAGTTATGTTTTGTGATATGAACAAAAATTATAAAATTGCAAAAGCTCGGCAAAGAAAAAATTAAAAGAGCAAGAGAACAAAACTGGTCGGAAGAAGAAAATTGCTAAAATAAACATTACGTTACCTATATCACTTTGATAAATATTTCGACCAAAAAATCTTAAATCCGTTAAGAGTTGAAGGCTTCCAGATAAAGGCAAGCCTCTCTTGGATAGTTGGTCTTGAATGTTACACAAATCAATTATAAAAGTTGCCGTATCTCTGTCGAATCGATATCTTTCATAAAATTATTCATAAGTCAATGATTAAACCTGTTTTTTTTAGATTCGTTCTCAGCAAAGCAAAGTAAAGTAGGATTTTCAGCATGCAATGACAACAACTACGCTCTACTTGACACTTCGAAACTCGCAGTAGTTATTGTTATTTGTGTGCTGAAAATCGTACTTTACTTTGCTTTGGTGAGAACAAAGCTCAAAAAAACACGTCTATTGAAATGGATCGATTCGGGTTCTGAAGCGCTTCAGTCTTCTAGTTGGTGGTACCATAGCAATATCTTCCAAAATATCAAATCTTCCTCAATGTTGTAATCGACTGCCATTTTTCCTTTGCTTGTTTTGAATTAATTATCTGCGCGCTACGTTATTTTATGTATTGTAAACCAAATATCACATCATTTGCGAAATTCTTAAATTTTCTTTTCGTTCACTTGGTTTTGATGTTTTAAAAACAACTTAAACATACGTTCTGTCGTGTTTAATGTTAGACTCAAGTTTTTCGTTTAGACATGGGTTTAAGTTATCTATAAATTCCATAAACTCCGGTTTAGTTATAACATAGCAATAGCTTTTCAAAGATCTATGAATATGCCCCAATGTGTTCGGGTATGTTTCTTTGATTATAAACTATCCACACAAAAATAACTTTTTTAATTGTTCATATTGTGAATGTGTAACGCGTAATTCACAAATCACAAGCACCAAATTCACCACTGCACTTGTTGCATATTCACCATTATGTTAACGTCAATTTGACTTTTGACATGTTGCCAGTTGCCACTACTTTCTCGGTGCCGCATAATCTTTTGATCTATTCCGAAATTGCTAAAATAGGAATACAGTTTTGTGCATATGAAAAACAAAGTCGAAAATATTTATCTTTCTCCAACAAATTAGTGTTTTTATTAAATGTTTACAACTAAGGCTGCACGTGCAGGACTACATTATCTTCTTAAATAGAATCGAATGCAGAACTACTCTGCTATTCGGCTAGTCAAGCAATACTCTATACGCAAGTCGGACGTGTACACCTCTTTCAAAAAGACACATTTCTCGTATTCATTGATATAGCCTTCACTGCAGGAATACCCCTGGTAAGTCACATTTCGTAAATACATGACGTTCATATAAATTTTAACTAAAAACTACCGGTAGGTAACTGTTAACGATAAGCAAATGAACGAAAAAATGATTGAACACAATTTTCATAGCAAGAAATAACGTATCGAATTAATAACCGAAGAACCAAGTTCATAATGCCAGATTAACTTGTTTTGGTCTCTATTAAGTTAGCGATAGGAGATTTCCAGAGAATTCAATTAGGTATATCATTATTTATAGCGTAGACTTAAATAATTCGTAAGTATTTTGGAATTGTTGAAATAAATGCTGCCAGTGCCTTTAGCTATGATAGCGCACATTTTTATGACGCTGACGCCGGCTAGCGACCGAAAATATTCTTGTTTTGTTAGATACTTTGGGGTACATTTTGTGGTCTGCTCCAACCCATCTTGTATATAAATAATATGCACACCGGGTCGTATGAATGGAGAAAGAAGATGAACTTTGTCGCGCCTACTTATGTAAGCATTCCTCAGAGAGCCTACAAAATTAATAAACAAAGAGAAAATCTCTGCACTTATCAGCAATCACAAGAATGACTACGGAAATCGCATTTCTCTAATCAGACTACTAATAGATGCAATAACATTCCAGATGTCTTGAAACATGTATTTAAAAATACGTATTATCGAAGATGATGATCGTCCTCGTCTCCAACAGCTTATTGCTTTTGTTAGGAATGTCTTTGACGAATTGCACAATAAATAATAGTGAGCAAGGAAAGATCTGATCAACATGAAGTTTGAACTCTATTGGGAGTAGTTAAGGAAATGAGATTATTTGCTTCGTATGCAACCTGTGCCCTTGCTCTTGCGTTCTTAAAATCGAGATCGATAAAAAGGGAAGCTACGTGCAAGTGTTTCAAGGCCAGTAGTGCTCTACGATTTTTGTATTGCGTATATTTTCCTAGTCCGCTGTGGTTGTCTTCCAGCCAGGTTAGTCGGCGAAGTCGGAAATTTGAATCTTCACTGCATCAAATATTTTAGCAGAAGCAGGACTATCAAGCATCGAGGAACGAACAGATTTCGCCACTTTAAAAATAGCCGTGAAACTTGTATTCTCAAAAAACTCAATAATTGATCCCAACGTAAAAAGAGCAAACTATCAACCAAATTGTAAGAGGATTCCATTATCCATCGCTATTTCCCTCGATAAAGCAACTGTGCTAGAATTACCAGTCAAGCAAAAAAATACCGCTCCTCCACGCTAGCCCCCATGGCTAATTAACCCTAAGTGCATGATACTTACTCTAGCCAATTATAAAAAGACAAATACCAGCAATGCGACCTTCCTTCAACTTTTCGCCAGCATTACATCAAAATTAAAATCAGATGGATGGAATTTAATCTTCACTGATGGCTCGAAAACTACAAACAACACATCATTTGCCGTTACTCTCGAAAATGGATCTACTGTCTGCATAGGCAATCTACCTGAGTTCCCCTCAATATTTACAGCAGAAGCCTTCGCCATCCTTCGAGCAACTAAGACAGCAATGAATCTCCGAGGTAAACATATCATATGTTCCGATAGCATATCCGTCCTTAACGCCATAAAAAATCCAAACAACAACACAGAATTTATATCAAAAATCAGATATCAACTTATAAAATCACCAAGGAATGTCAAGCTGATGTGGACTCCTGGGCATGTCGGGATCCAAGGTAATGAAAACGCTGATGCTGCTGCTATCTCGGCCAAAAATGCTCCGGTATATAGTTTCAACGTCTACACTAAACTAGACTTAATAAAACTTATTCAAACGGCCTCAAAAACCCGTATCAAAACCGATTGGAGCCTATACCACCATCACTACAAGAAAGTAAACCCGGAGAAACTCAATCCCGTCTACCCCACAACAATTTCTAAACAAAAAATAATGAACTTCATACGACTACGACTTGGTCACACCTCAGCCTGTGAGCTAGGGTAGGCCACGGGGGCAACTTCGATGCAGGTGAGGAGGGCGCGGAACGCTTGCGGTTGCTCGACTCAGCTAGTCGGACGGGGTAGTTCTTGCCCCCTCACCGTACACCACCTGCTCAGCACACATTTTGTTTCGTGCCAAAAAAAAATATATCAAAATCAAAAAAAGGAAGAAAGCTACGTTAATTCGACTGCGGACGGATCAAATTGGACAAGAAATAAGAAGACAGAAATTGAAAGGAGGGAAAATGAAGCGCTCAAGTACTTCTGCCACCGCTAAGGAGAGGGAGCGGGAAAGTTACCGCGAAGCTTACTGTAGTCTAAACTAAATCTACTCTAACCTAAAATTCAAAATAAACCCTACTCTGGGCCTATTGTAACTTAAAACTACCCTAGCTCACAACAATGGCCAATACCTTCTTACCAAGAACAGCCCTCCAACTTGCGAAACCTGCAAAACCACCCTGGATATAACACATATTCTAGAAAATGGCTCCGTTTTTAAACCTATCATCAATAATGTTTTTTAAAATATTTCTATATATGAAATACTTAGTAACCCCAGTCCCACAAATATTGAAAAATTTCTAACTTTCTTACAAAAACTAATATTGTCATTTAATCAAACAAATTATGGAATAGAGCCAAAAGTCACTGAAGCTAGGCTCGTTAAAATAAGTACTAACAAGTAATTTTAATTACATGTTAATAATTTATAATAATAATAATATGGTCGAGCGGTATTTATTGGTTGTTGCATTCATGTTTTTTTTATCACTCACTTCTTTAAATATCGCAAAGATTATCAAATCTAACGAACTGTGTAGATCTGTAAAATAATACTGTTGAGTAAGAAGTTCCTGCGATAAAACAGTTATCGGCTAAACACAGAGATCTTTCAATCATGGGGTGAACGGACTACATATATAACTTTTACAGATATGGACCTAGTTACACAAAACTCTCCGTATATCCCCGTCAGCGGCTAGGCATTCCAGCTGCGACCACTCTGATCTCAATTATTTACTGACGTGTAGCTGAGTATTCCATTCCTCACTGAAGACAGGGATCCAAACGTGACCTTTACATAATCTGCTATTAAACTCGGCTTACTAAATGATAAAAAGAATTCTGTTGTCTCAACATATTTTAAGATCAGCATTTGCTAGTTAGAAAACAAACAAATTATTTTTAAATTTTTAAGCAATTCTTAACTCCTTGTTAAAATTTAATTGAATAAAGCTGCGTGTTACTAATCATTCTGTTTTGTTCAATGCCCCGTTTCTTGATGACTAATGAGCCAAGAAATATATTTGTGCGGATCACGATATAAATAGTTAAAAATTACATGCTGAGACCCGTCACTATCTACTTACATGCAATAAAACCAATCGGACTAACAATCGTCAAAGTATCGACTATTAGAATTCCCTCCAACAGGAAGGTATTTAGCCAAAAACATGTACATGTAGCCCAGAATCTATATATACCGCCGTCTACTCCAATATTACGACCTTTGTTTAAGGATGTTCGGAACTCAAGCTTTAGCAAAATGTTAATCTAATTTAAATGCTGAAATGATTGAAATAAAGGGTCCGCCATCTAACTATTTTTTTCAACTAGTGCATATTTCGCGAATGGTAACACTTAGCTCATGTCTGATTTGACAGATAATTAGTTTTATCCTTCCGCTAAACGAATATGGTTGTGTATACGCTTGAACAACGCTGGGAAATATTGCGACATTACTTTGAAAATCATGGTAATGTTGCAGAATGTGTGCGAAAATTGCGTACGGATTTTGGAAGAAGAGAAGCACCGTCAGCTCCGTATGTTCGTTATCTTGCGAAAAAAAGTGAAAGAAACTGGCATCTTCATCGATAAACCAAAGTGAAAAGCCAAAAACAGTGCGTACACCCGAGAAAATTGAAATTTTGGTCCAGAGGCATAATTGGGCCATTTTTCTTTGAAAATGAGCAAGGAGTGGCCGTTACAGTCAATGGCGATAGTTATCGGGCCATGTTGAACGAATTTTTGTTCACAAAAATTGAAGAGGAGGATATTGGCAACATTTGGTTTCAACAGGACGGCGCTACGTGCCACACAGCCGAAGCTACACTCGATGTTTTGCGCCCTGTTTTTGAAGATCGCATTATCAGCCGCAGAGCTGATGTCGTTTGGCCACCGCGGAGCTGCGATTTGACACCGTTGGACTATTATTTGTGGGGTGCCGTAAAAGATAAGTGTTACGCCGACATGCCAGAGACAATTGACGCTTTAAAGGACAATATTCGTGAAGCCATTGGTGAAATACAGCTGCGCACAATCGATAATGTGCTTAAAAATTGGACCGATCGTGTAGTCTACTGCATGGCCAGCCGAGGCAGCCATTTGAATGAAATTATTTTCCATTACTAACCGGAAGGATTGTACTTTCAAATAAAAAAAGAAATTTGAGAAAATATTCAGTAGTTTTTTTTTTATAACATTTTCAAAAAAAAAAAAAAGTTATTTGGCGGACCCTTTATTATGCCCTATACTCCCGCGCTCTATAGAGCAAGCTGTCTGATTCTCGAGGCCACATTAATTAAAAGAGGCTGAAGATCAGAAGGTTACATATGTAATCAAGTGCCAATTGCTACAAAAGAAAATGTAAAGTACGCTCAACCATTCATGTTGAACGCCAACATTAGGCCTTTTTTTTACTATACACACACGATCTATATAGATAATTTATTTCCATTGTATAAAACAAGGCTGATGCTATTCGCACGTCGTTAGGGACACGGCTTATGTCGGCGGCTACGGTTAAACGCCGCAAATAGGGGTAAAGGGATCTAAACTCCCACTTATTTCTTAAAATGCTATTTTTAATTATTACGTTACGTCAAATACGTAGCCGTCGACCTAACGACGTGCGAATAGTCACTTCGACAACAGTCGGATCTCGTACTATTGTTGTAATCCGTGGAAATCAATGATCTATAAAGATCATGTGGGTGAAATTAAAAAAAAAAACACCTATTATCAATCAAGCTATAGGGATCTAAAAACTAGAACGCTAAATCATCATTAGAGGCAATAAGAACAACAACAAGAACCAACAACTGCTGACGGGCAACTCGTAAGAGCCTTTAGAGCGTAGTTCCACCCATTGAAGATGCCGCTCCCATCTCTTATGGTCCGTTCTTGCCCCTGAGCCGGACGGACTTCAGTTGTCGGACTACCTAATGTGACACGGTGCCCTATAAAACCGAAAATAAACAAATAAAATAAAGATTTAGAGTAAGGGCAATGTATTAGCCTTTCAGAGATTACTTGAGTGTTAAGTTCTCACGAATAAAGAGACTTCCAAAGCCTGAATCGTGCGACCCCACATTTAAATGGGAAACGAATTAAACTTCGTGTACTATTTGAATCAGAATTTAGCGTAAAATCGTCTGAATGTTTAAATTGCTTTCCCGTAAATATGAAGCAAAATCTTTCTTAATTGGCCCGTCTTCCGTCTCTCTTCAAACTCGAAAAATATTTCACTTGTGAATGTTTTATTTACATCGGGTGTGAACTGTTCAACTATCAATTAATACGATTCATGACGAATCTAAGCCGCCCTCACAGTTTACGTCGATTTGATTCAGTTCTAAATTAGAAATACCTAGAAAGCTACTGAAGTCCAAGAGTTGAAAGCTGTTTCAGTTTTTAGTCGTCTCTACATTTCTGCGCCATATTACCCGACAAATGTTGCACGCAGCTGACGAAATTCGCATTCAAAACTATGCAGAAACTGACCCCGCATAGGAAATGAATACGACTGGGTTAGTCGAGTTAAAAAGTTGAGTTTCTAATTAGTAAATTGGCTGGAAATCAATTAACGCGGGGAGAACATTGCTTCTCTCTTCAAAGTGTACACGAATTTTTAATGAGTAACTGCTCCTCGTACCTCGTGCAATATTCAAAAACCATTCAAACTATCACGTAGGCATCCGAGGGTCAACGAATATACCAAGTGGTTATAGTTTCCCCCCGAGCGGCAATGACAATTGATTGGAATTTTTTTATGTGTGCGATTGTAATAGAAAATTGCATTTTTTTCGTCATGTTTGTTGACATGTAACAAAAACTGGCCGGTCAAAAAATACGAATGTATTCACAGATATGGATGGATATCTAACGACCGTCGATGCACTGGTTTTATTATCACAAACGTATTGGAAAATAAATCACCGCTCATCAGAAAACCAGAAAAGGTAAGAGCCACCATCCTTGGGCAATGCACAAGTACCGTGCGTCGTATCGTACATTGTCGTGGTGGTAGAAGGAGAGTAGTTATGTAGTAATACTGCTGTGCAATAGACGATACAAATTGAAACCTGTTTGTGTGTCTGAAGCAATACGTAATACATAACTGACAGAGATGAACACAGAGACGAAAGTGTGGTATGTTCATTCACTGGGGACAACTGGCTCCGTCTCTGGCAGTAGCTTCTTACAAATCAGTCGAATATCATCATTCCGTCCGTGAACAACAAATAAATACACTTTACACTGTGCCTGTGCCTTAGTCTAATTGAAAGGAAGCAAAACCGAAGCAGAGATATAATACAACCTGTGGCGTTTGACGTGGACGCAACACATACGCTTCCCAACGAAATTGTAATCGCACCCAACTATCTACATATATACATACAATTGTGTGGTGCTGTTCATTATATACACCCGTTTCTGCTGTTTCACTGAATAATACTTATCGCGCGCGCAAGCTGCAAAAACAAAAACAAAATCCAAAAGGCATTAGGTATACACATCAGTCTATGGACTATCCAAGCGTGTTCGTCGGTCAGTTGTTGGTGCCTTTCCAAGAGGGTTTGACGTTAAATCTCCTCTTGCTTTTCTCGAACTTGCCATTCCGTGACTAGGTTTTCTTGTTACCTTATTTTTTTTGTGTTTTTTTTAAATTAGATTTTGATTATAGCCATTCGCGCGACATACACAATTACTGTGGTGTGCACATCGTCGTCGTTGTCGTTGTTGTATCCTGTCCTCGTCCATCTTTGCCGTCGTGTTCATCAATTAACGTTTACTTTTCTCATGTGCGGCTAACAACAATTGAAAATAACAATAATCAACTAAATCACACATACATATTGCAAACCCGATTTGGATAACTTTTCGAGTGTATCCCCTTCTTAGGTAAGTCACATAATAATTTATTATTTTGTTTGTCTCTTTGCGTTTGTAATTCACTGCAGCGTGTTCCGCTCGACCGCGAATGCAAAAGGTTTCCTCAACTTACGTGTGTTTTGTAAATTAACGAAACAAAGGTCAAGGTTGTCATCGCTGCTCTGATTGAAAGTGATTTTTTTGGTAATTTGGGTTGGTAGGTTGAGGTCAACGACAGTAGGTATTTTTCTTTCTCCAAATTAATGACTTCTCACTTCCTAGTCGGAGGAAACCTTGTACAGCTCCCTGCCGCAAGATATAGGTAATCTTTCCATATCGTCTTTGAGGCAAGAAGTCGATTTAAATTGAAATTACTTAATATATTTGCTGATTCATGTTAATGTTACAATCAGACGGACTTGTCTCAACAAATAATCTGTTTTTTGTTTCCTGTTATCTAAGTATAATCATTTGGAGAGGACTTTCAACAATTTCTTGCGATAACGGGTACATAAATAGCGAATCCAACTAAGTGGAGCGATAAGATTTCGTTTGATATATGGTAAAAGGCAAAGCGTGTTACAAACAAATCTATCTAACGCTTACCTGAAAAGGTGGCGGTAAGGAAATCCACGCAGAGTGTCATTAGGGGTGCAGATTTGGAGTCTATTTTTTTTTATACACGTGTTAATTGCGTATGAGGCATTTGCTGTAAATTATCAGTCGTGTGTATGATAGGCTACAGTGATTGGAACTACCAGACATGTTTGTGATTTAATTTACACTTTGAAATTCCGTTTACTACGTCGCCGGTCTTTTTTTATCTCAAGCAGAGCGATTACTCGGCAAACGGGTCTCGATAATTATAAACGGTTTTGCATAATTGAGTCTCTGTGGAACAAGAATCAGAGTAGCTTGTGGTCCGACTGTAATATATTTCAGTAAGGCCGGTAAGAGAAAAGGGTAATCAAACATTACTTATGTATTGTGTATCTCTTTGGAACCTTGGCTTGAACTGTTCCTACCCGTAATTGTGTGCAGTTTGTGATCATAGTCAGCTGACGATAGGTCCTCTGATTGTAACCCAGTTCTTGTAAACTGTTTCATATTAAAAGAATTACAAGGTCTGACAACGACACCCTCTGGTTCTGTGGTCTAGAGTTAGCGTTCTCGTACAAACTACCTACTCGAATATCAGGTTCTTGCAAAGTTGTTATCAGTACTAATGCAAACTCAACAACTCATTAACATCCAAATCACATTGCCGCTTCGTAGACCTCTGCACAAGCTTTGCGGCAAACTAAAGGTGTTATTTGTTTTTTTTTGGGGATTTGAATCTGAGATTCCTCGCTCTTATAGTACAGCATATTAGCCAAGCGCCCACACTATCAGCTACTAAATCCCAAAATCAGGAATTATTTCCAGATTTATGGTTCTCATCCGAAAACATCTGCAGGCTTAAACGAAAAAGAGCTGAGAACATTTGGACCTTAAGCCTTCATTGTTTAAGGTGATCTCTTGAGTGTTTTTGAACAATTTTTGACTTTCTACTGGGTATCTAATGTGGCCTTGAAATTGATATTTTCTTTCAAAAGCTACACAATCCAATTGTTTCGCAATGAAATGGATTTCGTACTGCAGTGTTAAAAAAGCATCTCAAAACGTGAAAACATTTTGATGTCATCTCATTTTTCGAAACATGTTCGTCTAGTAAGACTAGATACATTCTTTTTTTGTGAATCATTGTTGTGCAGTAGTTGATAATAAGAAAACAAAAAAAAAATAGTTGGCGCAACAGGTCCGTATGGACCCTAGGCCTAGCTTCTCACAACCATTCGTTTTGTGTGAGTTTTTAATTATTTTGGGACGAATGAAAGGGATCTACAATTTTATGCTAAGTCCAAACGGCCAATTGAGAAGCTCTTTCATGACAGTTATACTCTCGGATGTTTGTCAGACGTTCGCGAGAGGTGGGGCAGTGAAAAAAAACCTTAAGTTGGAGTAGTTGATACCAACTCCAAAATAGACAAGTAAAAGTGTGATCACTGCATACAAGTCATGAAAAATTGGTTTTGTATGGGAGGTACCAGAACTACTTGACCGACATAGCCCAATTTTAATATCAACCTGACGACGATAAAAGTAAGTCCTCTCACAAAATTTCACTTGCCTAGATCAATTTGTTTCGACACTATTCTGTTTTCAACAGACAGAGAGACACATAGGCCTAATATTGATTTTGCTTGGAGGGTACCAGAACTACTCGACCGGCATAGCCCATTTTTAGTAACAACTTGATGACAATGAAAAGAAGTCCACTCACAAAATTTCACTTGCCTACGTGGATTCTTTTGGACGCTATCGTGTTTTCAACAGAGAGAGACACATGTGTCTAATATATATTTTGTATGGGAGGTACCTGAACTACTTGACCGACATAGGCCATTTTCAATACCAACCAGACGACGATAAAAAGAAGACATTTCACCAAATTTCATTCGCCTATGTCAATTCCTTTGGGCGCTTTCGTGCTTTCAACAGACAGACAGAATGTGATCCTGATTCAGAATATATATACTTGTTGAGGTCTCCGGTGACTCCTTCTTGGCGTTTCAAATGTAATGACAAAGTCAATATACCTTCCTGTGGAGGGTATAAAAAAAAACATTGACTCAACACGTAGTCTGGGGTTCGGTAATTGATTCATTTACATCGACTTACCAACATCAATTACGTTTTAATTTTAGCTTACTCTGATAAAGAGATGTTGGAGGTTCGAATAAGTCGCAGTTTTGAATAAAGCGTGAACAATGACAGGATAAATTGGACGCTGAATGAACGGTCACAGGTTCGGCTTTCGCGAGAGCAAAGAAAGCCCTTGATCACCAAGTATACCTCCACCACTTAAGAGTATTTCTAAATTGTCTAACAATGTCCGCCAACCAAAATCGTGTTCTTCTCTAATTAATTTTGAGGACTTTGACTGTTCCTCGTGAGCGACATGCATTAAGACTGACGTAAGAAACAGATACGAATAGTCTGCAATGTTAGACAACCAATTTACATATCTGATTATGCAATTGTCCTCCTTTTCGAAAGTGTGACTGTCCAATTTCCACTTTGGCGGTTGCACAGTCATTCCTCTAATGGACTTAGATATAAAATTTCGCCAGAGTCTTAGCACAGCAGGTGCGAAAACTTAAAGACAGGTGGCAATATTTACCAGAAATGATTTGCGCAAAGCACTTTTTTGCGTGTCGCTACGATCGCAAAGTGATGACGTACGTTCGTAATCAACTCATAAAATAAGAGTAATCTTACACGATATGTTTTAACTTAATGGTTCATAATAACAAGTTATATGTGTCAAAGTCTTGAATAGACAGATATTTCATCCCTCTGACCATGACCAAACCGGCCTGAATGTAACTAGTATCTTATCATTGCTTTTTAATGAAAGCAATAGTTGGTACCTAGAGGCTAACGTTTTTGTCTGTATAGCCCCAATATGCTGGAACTTGAAGTTGCGGTAAATGAAGCATTGCAGAAGTCGGTGGAAGTGAATCATCAGTGTTTGTTGCGGTGGAGTGCTAATGAACCTTGAAACCAATTTAGACACAAGGCCAAACATGATAGGTTACGTCAGATAAAAGTCACTGCAGGTGCACTGGATTTATGTTTCTACATCTAAGCATGTGCACACATGGCAAAATTCGCACGTCAGTGGACAAAAACCGCCATGTGTGCGTGTTTCCTGGAACGTACACTATATGGTAACCTGAACAGTTCTGTCGTTCAATTCTTTCCATTCCTTTTCCTTTAAGCTTAAGAACTACATAGTTCCGCGGACATGATTCCAGGAACTAGTTCCATTTCAAAAAGGAATCGTTCCATTTTCGTTCTATCATTGGAATTATTTCGCACAACTCTACAGCCGGCAAGATCGCCTAATTTAATAGACTTATTTTTTTTTCTTTTTAAGGGTTCTTTTGAAGTCGCGCGTTCTATCTATCGAGTTTAGTCAGTCTGACAGCTGTCTGAAAGTTGTCAGATTTATTAGGTCTGTTCCTATACTTTTACAGCCTTGTTCAACTAATGTCGTTTTCCATTGGGACAAAAAATCAATCTTTTTTTTGATCTAAATCACTTTTCGCGTTCCATTGGCAAAAAAAATCAATTTTTTTTTTGATTCGGATCACTTTTTGCAAATCTCGATATTTTTTTCAGATTTACACATACTACCACAAACACAGAACAGATGTTTTATGTCATTTAAGGAAGTTTGTTTTAAAACAAATGTGCAAAGTTTCGTGAAAACCAAAATAAACAAATACATAGGACATAGTTTTGGCGGAATTATTACCTTCATTGTCCTCCTCATCATCTGGAAACTACGAATCACCAAAACTACTCCATTTGTAGCTACAACAGAGGAAACATTTCTCAAGCCAATTTCCATGGTTGATATTACCAAAAACAAATGCAATTTGAACAGCTGATATTGTTGTCAAATAACTCACTAATCCATTCACAAAAGCAGATCAATTTCGTTGCATGTTCCATGAGCCGCATAAAATCTGAGATCTGAAAAAGATTTTTGGTGGTCCCAATGGAAAACGACATAACTCACATCAAATGAATTAATTTGACTTTAATCTTCTTGTCGAAAATGTATATTCATAAAAATAATAATTAATTAAGCAAAACTACTCCGAAAATCTGGCAGCACTCGCGTATTTCTGTGTGGAAATCCTCTAATACTTCTATACTTCGAGATGACATCAATTTGTTCTGAAGTCAGTATTGACACATTTATATAAAGAGGTCTTTTCGAGTCAAATGCTTTAGAGGCTTTCGAGCACATTCGGCTTAGAGTGGGTTGACTGAACCAATGAATATCTGCGCTGTCGTCCAGAATCTACGAAGTTATTGAAAATTACATTTTGAGCAGATTTTCTTTGCTAAATCTATATTTATTTCTAAATTCACTTTCCGGGAGTTAAAAACGGTTAAAACGGGGCTTTTAATAACTTGAAATATTAAAATTATCTAAAAAAATCGAAAATGTAATCATCTAATTTGATTTTGGGCATTCAATTTTTTGATAGTTGATTAAGTGTGAATTGTCTTTAAAAAAAAAACTTTATGAATAAGGTTTTCTGCAATTAAACCAAAATTAGCTCTAATTCAGCTTTAAATAAATGTTATGAATAAGGCTGAACATTTTTACTAAAATACGGTATTTTTTCAATGCTGTCCCTTAACTCAAAAAATTCGTTAAAGAGAGCATCTTCGAGAGAACAAGATATTACCCCTCCACTGAGAATCTTACGAATTTCTACTCAACATATTTCTTGGTGTACGAATTTGAAAAGCTGTCAGTCACTTGAGTATTGACAGATGATTGGATATTTGCTGTCCCATTTGGCATACGTGTGCATATGTTTTTCTTTCCTGCCTATTAAAATTGTACCAACAGCCGGCAAAACAAAATTGATTGTTCTTCTCAAAATTCTTTTCGAAAGCGGCGACGAAATCCTTCCGCGCTGTAAGAAGTGACAATCTTCTCTACATCATTTTTAATGCAGAGTCGCTTCCGCTTATAGTTCAATTAGTATAAACTCTTCCACATACTCGTATTCATCACAAAGAAGTTCGATTAATTCCGAATCACTTTTCATCGCAAGGTGGATGAATCAACTAATTTTGTTAGTAAATTAGCAAATTCTTCGAGTTTATCAGTTGACGACTTTTCGTGACACTTTTTTGAGTTTTTGACTTATATATCTGTCATTTTTCAAAGATTATTATAAAATCGTTCCCTGACTTTTTCGTAAGTGTCTCTCTGTTTTTATTTTATCCCCACCACTGCCATTTTGACAGGCTTTTTCATTCTTACTACCAAAATAAAGGAAGAAACCTAATGTGTCTCAGTTTTTATTGTCCTAGATCGGTCACTGAACAGCCTTTTCTGTTGAAGTTTATGGATGGGTAGCTGACGATGACGAATCTAGTCAAAAAATTCGTGACTGAGGTCGCATATATGGCTGACGTTGGGAAAGTGACGTTAACGACCAATCTAGTTTTTTCGTTCAGGTTACATCTAGTCCAGACCAATCTAGTCGACTTAAGATAACTAAATTTTTGAATGTGCCATATTTCAACAATCCTCAGACCCCTGAAGCACTCAGAGAATATCCGTCAAGAATGCGAGTGTTGGAAGTTCTGGCAAGAGCTATGGAAAATCCGATAAATCGGGACCAATTCTGATGGCGGCGGATAACCATTTCTCCACTTATAAAAAAAGATTTAAGTCATGAAATAAACATAATTCATAAGTGGTTCCAAAGTTTATCACGCATACAAAAAATCACAGCCAAAGAAAGCCGGGTGACAACTTTTGTATAATTGTAAAGTATTACATTAAGTTGTCTATTGGAAGAATTATGTGAGAGGGGTTGTTGTACTGCGACGTTTTGGTCTATTGCGTACCCTATTGGAAGAATGCACCACCTTGGATTTATGCCATCCTTACTCTGAATTATCCAGTGGGGTTTTTTAAGTCTCAAATTGATCCCAAACGCTTAACATGTCAGTCGAATGAAACAAAGAAAATTGCAGTGTTTATTTCGTATATTTTTCTCAGCTTTATAGTGGACATTTTCTGCACTCCATAACGTCGTTAATTAGAAAATCTCATACCCACCTAGTTCATGAGTATCATTAATTGTTTTCATTGACACTGTATCAATATCAAGGCGGTCATATTCAAAGTTCTCGCATGTTAAATCCACTCGTTCTCCGTGTATTCAAATAGTTCATGCAGTCTCTAATGACATCGAGTAACCGTTTCCGTCACTGCCAATATGTAGATGTACTAGTGCTAGTGGTTTTCATGCAAACCCGTTTCTCGTTGTTTTTCACAGTAATAGTGGTAAGACTGTGATTAGAGTAAAATTATCTCATCACATATAGAAAAAAATGATACACATATGTGTACAAAACCATAAATAAAAAAATACCATACACGCTTACGGCTTGCGTAACGTTTTGTATACAATTATGCGCATGAAAAGTGTATTTTGAAGTCAGATCGTTAATAGTACTGGTGTATGTCATTGGTAAATCAAAACACTGACAGTGACAACGCAGCAAATATAATTTAAATGTTTCTGTTTTCTGACTCAGGGATTCAACTTTAACTCATTTGGGAACATCTAAGCGAAGTTCGTTTGCGCAATCGGCTCGAATTCGAAATTCTCCTTTTACAACCGGTTTCCCAAAGAAAACCAAATTTCCTTTCAGCTTTATCTATGGTGAGATGTGAGATCTGGCTCCACTTACTATTGCGGCATTTCCTGGTAGGTATTTGCTGTCTAAAAAGGAAGTTGTGTGTCGTGAGTTTAAATTGATCGTTCGTGCATTGATATATATACTGGTATGGAACATGTATAAAAGATTCAGGGCCGTTCGCTGATACTACTCATAGCGAATTTAAGTGTCACATAAACTCTTATGTGACAGTTTATGCCCTAAAAAAAGTAGCCCATAAGTATTTAAGTAGAACTTAAATCGTTGAGAGTCGTATGAGCACTTATTCCCCGACCTTGATTGTTTATTAAAAAAAATCTTTGTGGTTTGAACTTTCAATAATATAATAATGTAAACCCTTTTAGTGAAACCTACACCATTAAAACATTTATGGTTATTTATGATAAAAACGTTTTACGAAATATTTGAGTATTCGGCTACTTCTTAGGTTGCGGATGTCAAATTTATGTAATAGTTTTTTCTTGCTTGGAAAATATTGTATCCAAAAATTAACAAATCATCCAGTGAACTGTAGGGTGAACGAGATAAAATATTCTTCTTCTAATTGGTTTATTATGTCAATGGTAATTATTTGTCGTAATGATCAGCACTTAAGTAGTGCTAGATTTAGGATTTACTTTTGACAACCGGATATCTTTTTTAATTTTCTTGTCGTTTCACACCGTTTATATTGCTCTTTTCAAAACAGTTAAAAGAATAATTTACCTGTCATTGCGCGATACTAATAAACATACTTAAACGATGATTACAAATCAGTGATAACCATGGAGTGTATGTTCGCCGTTTTCTTTGTCACCAAGCAATAGATTTGCGACAAATCGTTCCATTTTTTCAGTTCATTTGTGAATTCGGTGATTAGCCCAATCTATGGTTACATTTTTTTTCTGGTTCCGCGTGTTTTTTTGTCTAGGTAATTTATAAATGAATATCTGTGGAAACAACAAAGAACAGCATAAGTCGACTTATGTCAAAATTGAATTAATGTTGCGATCGGATGACATTTTTTTCATTCAAATATCTCTTATGGTGTGTTATGGATCAGGAAAAAACGCAAAAGTTATTTACCCACATTGAAAGTCAAACCTTTAAACTGCGCTCCTGAAAAAATTACTAAATGTCAAAATCAAATGATACAGGAATAAATTCTTGTTGGTGTGAGACAATAAGCTATTACGTATAATTGAGAACAAAGCTGAATCAGTACAACAACCAATAACATTCTTTAATTTATTATTGGGCCTCATCTCAACTTCGTCTACGAACGTCGCACTAATTTTCTCATTCTCTCAATATTTCCTCAATTTTTGAGAGCTGTCAAAGGACAACAATGTTGAAAGTATTCTTAATTCATCCGATTGAATTTGGCAAAGTGTCTGTACCCTCACCTTCCATAGAATGGGGACGTTCAAGTATCTAGTTTAGTAAGTCTTACAGCTCTCTTACTAGATGTATCTCGGTTTTGATCGGGGTGAAGACGGTCATATGAGCAGATGTTTCAGTTGACGTTAATGGAGGGGCAGCCGACGAATCTAGTCAAGAAATTCGTGACTGAGTACTAAGTTGACAGTTCGCATAAATGTGGCTGACGTAGGAAAAGTGACGTTCCCGATCAATCTAGTTTTTGCGTTCAGGTTACATCTCATCCAGACCAATCTAGTCGACTTAAGATAACTAGATTTTTAAATGCGGCCAATGCCGTGCAGTGTATTGCGAATATCTGTCAGTTGAAAACGTTAACTTAACCAAACAGATTTTATTGGTCAGGGCCTTCGCTTTATCTTGCGTTTTATATAAGTTTATATTATTCATTATTTGTATTTGTGTTGGCACGAGATTGCTCGCAATATTCTTCAAAAAGTTGTTGTATAACATATACGTCAAAACTAATACCTGCGAAGTCCTTACAAAATCTTGAATAAACGAAGTCCCATTGGTTAAATCTTGTTAACTGCTCAATATCGGCTGGTTATTGATTTCTTGGGTTAACTAACCAAACCGTAGATTCTCGGGTTAATATTCTGCTTAACAAACACATTCGATGGTTACCAGCTGTAATGTTGCGAATTCTTCGGTTCGTAATCTCTAGAATGTCAATTCGAAAGTGAAATTTTTATTTAATTTCCTTAAGAATTTGTTTGACTTGCAACAAAATTGATACAACACAGATGGGAAACCAGCATTATACCTAAAACAGATTTCGAATAGGAATTTGATGGGAGAGTTCAGCAAAGCAATGCACAAATTTGTGGTTAAACGTATTGATGACAGTTATGTGTCATTTTAAATTATAGTCTAATATGGCATTTATCTAATAGCACTTCACTAAATGACTTCCTAGATTTATTATCACCTTCAGACTCCAAAACCAATACACCAAAGAATGAACATGCATGTTACGCCTTTCGTTTCTTGTCAAATTTGTCATACCTTCCTACCTACAATATTGTCGCAAAAATTTTGGAAAATCGTTTTACATTTCCCTACGGTTGGCCGAGGTTGGCAGCATTTATTTTTGTATGTTTTTGCATGTCACACGGATTCTAATTGACAAACACAGAAAGGAAAGCAGAATTTGAAAAAAAAAAAATAATTAAGGGGGCTAGCGGCAAGAGGATTGCGAGTTGGGAGTCTCAGTATGATTTGTATATGGCTGCACCTGTCAATTAAACTAATCTACTGCGCATCGACAGGGTGACGTTAGAGTTCGCCAAATACAGTTGTTTTGTTATTTCTACTAGGTATACACCCACGCCTGAGTATGTAAGCGCATTTAGCACATGCTGTCTGACCAATAGACGCTTAACTGGTGTGAAGTTTTTTGTTTTTACCTCGTGTTCTTTGAAATCAAAGGCACGTGTGCGTTTGTCAACTGGATCGACAAGTCGAGCCATATGACAACACCTCTACAATGCGCCCACTGTAGCCTACTAAAGTGAATCCAATGTCAATGTCATTGAATTTTGTTCCTGTTCCTCCAAAACTCCCATTGATGTCGCACGACATTCTGTTGTGTGCTTTCATTTTGTAATAGCTTTCGATGACCACAAGTTCAGATCCATGTTAAACAAGGCGTACATTATAACGAACGTACATAATGTCGCATAACAAAAATACATCGCGCTTTGCAGTTACAATGCTACATATAGCTCATGGACAATGTACGTGATATCTTTTTTTCGGTTGTTTCCCTTTCTTTCCCGTTTCGTTTAAGCCGCATAAATACATACTAAACGCGGTGTAAGCGCTTATCGGCCGACAAAATACGAGGAATAGAATCCACACAACACACCACTGGCCAAAAAATTTGCATATTCTCTGTTTAAATATTTATAAAGTGGTCATTGCTTGACCAATATTATACCTAGTACCAATGGCTGACGTGCAAATGCAAAGCTCTGCCAAAATTACTCAATACGCGGTGATCTGTGCGTGAAAAGTTTGCACGCAGTTAATTCCCCCGAAACAACGGCCGGGAACTGAAGTTGTTCGCGCAGTCGGTTCTCCTTCCACAATATATGGAGCATCGAACAATATCCATCACATTGTTCTCGATTAACATTTCGGGACAGAATGCTAAACAGATCTGGAATTCGAAAGGAGTTTGTACGTTGTTTTCAAAATTCATCAACATCCATAAACAGTAGCACATATAGGAACTACCGAGTGAGAGAACAAAAACAAAAGTGTAGCGCTACAAGTGCAAGCGTGAGAGACAGAGGAAGTAGAAGCCATCGAACGGAGTGCGAAAGTTCAATGGGTCGTCCCCGCCAAATTGCGAGTTGCGAGCGACGTCAAACCGCATTCGCATTCAGTTTCAGTCATAAGTTTAATATTACTTACCCATTGAGCAGATCTCGAAGTTTTTTGTCAGTCAGTATTGAGTGTCAGCGTAGTGCGATTGTGGCGACATTGTAGTGACTGCGTAAGTACTCGTATAGTCTAGAAATCGTGTGCAGGAATGAATACACGTTTTAGTTTTGCTTTTCCTTACATAATGTTGCTGTATCATTATATAGGTACCTACTACCTACCTATTGCTCGTGAATATCATTTCAATAACAAATCGCCGTCTTATCGCAATAAAAGCAACAAAACCCCATAGAGAACGCCTATTTCTTTAACAATGGAAATTGTGTAGGTATGTTCGAAAGAAAAAAAAATCTCAAACCAGCTACAAGCTATAGCTATAGCAAAATTGTGCTTTGTCACCGTTTGAATTTGTTTTTTCGGAATGGGCTGTCATTTCGTAACGAGGAATAGAAGTGATTTGTGCAAAATAAAAATCGTCCAACCTATTTGCTGTAAACTAAAAGCCTTTGATTAGGAGAAAATAAGGAGGTTTGCGAATGTTATGCATGATGTGCGTGAGGCAGTGACTGTCGGTTCTATTTAATCTTGTTAATCTTATCGAACTTGATATCATTTTGTGTTTGCTAAGAGTTTAATTATGCTAAATTATTTATACCTATGAGCCTGTTTTAAAGTAATATTACGCATTTTCTGCAACCTATGACAAGCAATAAATGTGTTATGTTGCTGTCAAGTTCATTGGTGAGTTTTTGTACTTTTTGTTCTGTGCTAATGTACGCGATGTGATAAATGGGCTGCTAACCAAAAGTTTTATGTCGTTTTCCATTGGGATTTTCAGATTTTGCTCTCAGATTTCAGATTTTTCGAGCATAAGAGACTATTCTTTTTTAGCATTTGTGTTGGTGCGTGATTTAAAAGTCAGCTGTTAATAAATTGTAATTTGTGTTTGTAAAAATTTATTTATGTTGATTTTTATTGCAGCGCACAAATTGTCGTCTAATAACGTCAATAATAAATCAATTTAAAGTTTGATCAATGTCAAATGTTTTGGTGTTAGTGTAGGTAGATGTAAATCTAACTCAGAAATCGAAATTTGCAAAATCTTCTTCTACTTTTTCTGACCCAGTTGAAAACGACATTGGTTTCGAATGTAAATGGACATATTTTTCATAAAAGTATCGTAATTGTGAGCTTTCGTAACTTTAAAGTCGGCACTTGAAAGGTAAAAATGTGAGCATTTCAGTTTTAATTTGCCTAGATCGGTCACATGAACAGCGTTTTCAGTTGACTTTTATTACCGGGTAGCCGACGAATGTAGTCAAGAAATTCTTAACTGAATCTAATGTGGTTTTTCATTGGGCAAATAAATCAATTTTTTTTTGATTCGGATCATTTATTCTCGATCTCGATATTTTTTCCATTTCCAAAAGCAGATCAATTTCCTTGCATGTTCCATGAGCCGCGTAAAATCTGAGATCTGAAAAAAAAAATCTGGTTTTTGAATGTGCCCTTTGACAAAGGTGACTTTCAGATACCTAGTTCATGTTAATCAGCTGAAATTGTTTTTATATTCTCGCGTTTATTTTAAATTTTGACACTTCGAAATGTCAACTGCAGTACGCAGGAAGAGTTTTCCTGACTATATTTTTCGGCTAACCCTTCATTAACGTCAAATGAAAAAAAACTATTCACGTGACTTATCCAGTCCAATAAAAACTGAAAAACTTCAAGTAAGTCAGCTGTCAGACGTACTAAACTAGAAAACCAAACGTCCCTAAAGTCAGCTCCAACTTAGCACGTGTCGAGCACTTTGTAAAATATATTTTGTAATCACTGTTTTATATGATATCACATGTCTCTGCCTGAACATTTCAATCAAGGGCCATATTTTACTGACTAATACTACGTGACTGAATTTAATTTTGTTTGTTTATGTAAAATCGAAGTAATTCTGTGACGTATTGGTCGCTTAGAAATGCCGCAATTCGACCTGAGGGTTAGTTATAAGTTTTGCCTTACATAACTTGTGTACTTTTCAATTAAATGCGGACGTTCAAAACTGTAGTTTGCTAACTCTGACAGCTGGCTGACTTAATGTGTCTTATGTCGTTTTCCATTGGGACCACCAAAAATCTTTTTCAGATCTCAGATTTTATGCGGCCCATGGAACATGCAATGAAATTGATCTGCTTTTGTAAATGGATTAGTGCGTTATTTGACAACAATATCAGCTGTTCAAATTGCATTTGTTTTTGGTAAAATCAACCATGGAAATCGGCTTGAGAAATGTTTCCTCTTTTGTAGCTGATGAGGAAGACAATGAAGATAATAATTCCGCCAAAACTATGTCCATTGCTGTTTATGTATTTCTTTATTTTGGTTTTCACGAAACTTTGCACATTTGTTTTAAAGCAGACTTCTTTAAATGACGTAAAACAGCGGTAGTATGTGTAAATCTGAAAAAATATCGAGATCTGCAAAAAGTGATCCGAATCAAAAAAAAGACTGATTTTTTTCCCCAATGGAACGCGAAAAGTGACTTAGATCAAAAAAAAGATTGATTTTTTGTCCCAATGGAAAACGACATTAGTGTTTTCAAAATAAATTTTTAAACAAAAACACTTAACGTACAAACGCTTGTAGTGCATAACGTTTGTGTTAGTATATCATTATCAGCGTACAAAATCTGACCTTATTTATTGAATCCATATTAATTATCACAGTCCATTCTAAACAAAAAAATAAAAAAATTTCCATTCAATTAAATTTCTTGCTAGGCTTTTTTCTTCATATCTTGCAACCAATTAACCAACGTGGATGACCTTTGAAATGTTCGATTTCCAAACGAACAAAAACTTCGAAACAAATGCAAATTGGTTTGTGCGATTGCAATGTATTTACAAAACTTTCCGGATTAGGCGGTCAGATTGAGGCGTTTTTCTTGTGAAATGAAACACGAATACATGAAGCATGGTTACTTAATACCTGTAATCATCGGCCATGTATAAGGAAATCGAAGAGAATAAATTATGTTCAGATCTATTTTGATTTCAATACCGTTTAGGAGACCGAACTTATATAGAACTACTCATTTGCAAAACATTACATTATGTGACATCAAGGAAAAGCGTTTCTGTAGGTAATTGAAGACTATACTTCAAATATCAATACTTTTCGGATTCTCTGATTGTAATTCGAAGTTAACCTCCTTTTGTGATAAAACACGTTTAAAACGCTGGATATAGATTCTATTGATAAGATCAAGCGAATTCTTAATTGCTCTTGAGTAAACCAAACGAACGTTTCAAACAGGGGTGTTATCCAGCACGTGATTCAATTTATTCAACATATTTAAGCAGTAACGCTGAAAGCTGTAAACTATTTTTAGAAATAGCAATCAGTTTAATATGAATCGAGACTGTGTCAAGACTTGCCCAGCCTGTAGTTATTTCATTGAGAAAATGATTGTAACCCTGAAAAGCGGTGAACAAATTGGGTACTCATTTTTGATATAGAGTTTGTTCCTATTCAGTGACTGATAATATTAATTTCGCATTCATACTAGGGTTAGTATCAGTTTTTTTTTGTATTACACGTAATCGTCGTTACTTAACTGTTCTTTAACTAAACGATTGCAGGTATTTCAAAATAGAGTACCTACAGTAGGGTCCTATAATCATCTACTCCACAAGTCAGAGCTACAATTTTACGCGGTAATTGTCATGGGTCTTAACATTAAACTGTCAACTTACGAGTGAATGAGACTACACCTTCCTCCCTACTAGTATATCCTAAATTTAAGGTTCCTTTGCAATGGCTATAGTCGCGGAATTTTGTCTTGCATAATCCCACAAAGGACACGGACATGGACTACTTATTTCTCCTTTTATTGCGGTCTATTTATTAAGTAAATTGCTATTTCTTAACTAAATTGCGATTCCTCGGACTAAAAATGGTCGTGGAAGGTTGCCAAATTTCAGAAACAAATTGCTTGGAATAAATTACACGGACCGGACATACCATGCTTAAAATAATCTCGAGTTGTCAGCCTGAATAAAGTAATCTTTTGACTACTAAATAAAATGCTATCGAACACGTGTAGTCCACTTAGGTAATCTATCGTAATCTTTATGATCTGAAACGCAAATTTGAAGGTTTTTCTCAAAAGTGATAAGGTTTGCGCTATATACCCTTCTCTATGTTATTCAATTAAAATCTACCTATCTCGCTATAAGCTGTGAGCATGATTTTCATGTTTTTAAGTGTGAAGCCAGGCACTGGCCCTATTTCGATAACACAGTGGTTGGGTAGCTCGAAACCATCAATAGCTTCGACGCAATTAGCTAAGCGAATTCACCACTTTCAATTACATCTTCATTTCCTTACACTAAACCACAACTAATAATAATAATTTTCTCTTACTTACAGTTAAAGTAAAAATGGAGAAGGAAATTGAAATTGATGCTGCAGTCGCTTCTGGCGATGAACCATTCCTCGGAACACTAGACATAATTCTTTTGGCCATTCTGATGGTTGGTGGTGCTTGGTATTTCCTGAAAAACAAAAAGAAAGAAGAAGAACCCATGCGATCGTATTCTATACAGTAAGTTGTGCCAGCGATATCGTTTACTCCATCTTAATTGTATCGATTTATTTGCAGACCAACAACAGTAACAACAGCGGTTGCATCAGAGAACTCGTTCATAAAGAAATTGAAAACATCTGGTCGTAGTTTGGTTGTCTTTTATGGTTCACAGACTGGTACTGCAGAAGAGTTTGCCGGTCGTTTGGCCAAAGAAGGTATTCGATATAAAATGAAGGGAATGGTTGCCGATCCTGAAGAATGTGATATGGTAAGGGAGCAACCGATGGTAGATGCGGCGTTATCTAATCGAGGTTTTTGTATGCATTTGCAGGAAGAACTCTTGAAAATGAAAGATATTCCCAATTCATTGGCTGTCTTTTGTTTGGCAACATACGGCGAAGGTGATCCCACCGACAATGCGATGGAATTCCACGAGTGGATCTTGAGCGGTGATGCTGATATGACTGGATTGAATTATGCTGTAAGTATTTAACGTAGTAAGGGGGTTGTTAAGTTCGCAATGGGTCCTTATGAGGCTTAGTGCGGTATGAGACCTTACTATCTCATATTCCTTTTTAAATCTAAAAAAGGGGTTTTCTACGGCAGAGTAAGTTTCCAGTAAATGTGACAAATGACAGATGATAGTTATGGATATGGTACTCGCAATTAATGAACTCACCATATTTTTTCTATTAAATATAGTCTGGCGTCAACATGTTCACATTTATAAAATCACTAGGCCTGCGAGAATGAGCAATTAGAATGTCAACACATACATGTGTATTGGACCCCCATTAAGTGAAATAGCTATGATAGTCAACGAAGATTTATCTTCGACTACATGGCCTTGCTTAATGTCAAATCTTTTAAAACGAACGATGGTAGTTGGCAATAGGTTTAGTGTTTTTGACGATCTTTGATATAAATACGGCTTTCTTTTTCAAGCTAAAGACAACAACTGTATATACTTTTTATATTTTGACAAACATGTGTATGATTACAGGTGTGGCTGTAATTATCGGCCATCGACTCAATTCACAGAAGCATTTTCACAGCCTGTTTGCCCTTGATTGGCATGCAATATTTTGTTAAGCTTCCATTCAATCAAAGCCAAATCAATTTATTTGATTCTACATCCGCATGGAAGTCATATATTTAGCGGCTCAGTGTATTCGATCATAAAGAGCACAACCCGACTTGAACAGCGATCGTTGATGATTGTTAAAACGCTTAGAAAACAACGTATCATGTACTTACTATACTCATAAGTGTGTAGGTATTCGTGTCACGTAATATTTTCAAACAAACAACTTAATTGTATACTTACGTCTACCTCATCAGCGTTACACCATTTTTGTTCTAGAAATGAGTCTATTATGTATGGTTATAGAATTTATAATGATTTGCTTAGAACACATAATTCATGACATTATTCCTAGCAATATACTTCTAACCACGCGTACTACTACTATTGCATAATTAAAAAGAGCTCAGCGGACAACAGTTCTCTTTTGAAGAAATAAAAAAGAGGCGCGATTCAAACCTTATCTCATCCGTCCAAAGTACCAGCTGATAATAGTGCATTAACGTCTAAAACCTGTCTGGTTAAAGTTTAAAAAAACACATTATTCCAAAGCCGTCGCACAACCGTGACCATTGACTTATTACCTATTTACTCCCATGGGTTAACAGACAAACTTTTTTAGCAGAGCGAAACAATTTTAATTCAGTGATGACTTCTGAAATAAACCTAAGCAAAATGAGGAATTTAGATTGAACAGTGATCTATGCTCTTGAACTCTTATTATGTCAAGGTCAACGATAAAAGCGAGGAGCGGCTATCTCCAAAATAATCAAAATAATACATGAACGGTAATACTTTCATTTATACCACAATATTTTCTTATATCATTAAAATGGGGTGCGTACCTACGAGATGTGAAAGTGAGGTTAGGGTTTTTATTTGTATACTAATCTCAGCTGTGATTTAAATTTTGCATGTTTTATTATGTACCATTTTTTTTTAGTATAATAGTTTTTCATTTCGTACCAATGGAACATATTTCAAGTACCTAAATAAACAGTAATAAACTCTACTACTTAATTATGCTAACACAGCATTCTACTACGTTCTACAGGCGCCATTTGCAATCGCAAATTCACCACAAATTTCTGATTGAATTGAACGCTACTGTGAACGTACTTCCGCCATTTCAATTCACATTTTATTAGGTACAGCTTGTGAAAAGTGAAACACGTGTGACATAAGTTTGTTCGTAAGGCGAAAATATGTGCTCCGCATATAAATTTCAGTGCTAATTGGTTTAATTTCCTCTCAACAGGTCAGTCAAAATGTTAAAATAATAATAAAAATTATAGTTTCATTGACCTTTATACCCTTGTAAATAAGATTAGACTATAAAAAGTAATGATTAGAAAAATTTTTTTTCGGCGAAACTATTCGCACCTCATTGCGTTAGATAATGTAGGACAGCACATCAGTATTATTACTAAAATTAAGTCAAGGGTAAGGGTTAAAGCTGAGCCTGAGAACGCGTTAATTAAAGACAACGTTTTATGTCTCGTTGCAGGTGTTTGGTTTGGGAAACAAAACCTATGAGCACTATAACAAAGTTGCCATATATGTGGATAAGAGGCTGGAAGAGCTCGGAGCAACTAGAGTTTTCGAACTGGGACTTGGTGATGATGATGCCAAGTAAGTTTACTTCGCGCTAGAAGCAGGTAATATATGTTTTTAATGTTTTTTTTTTACTTTGTTAGCATTGAAGATGACTTCATTACATGGAAGGATCGATTCTGGCCATCTGTTTGTGATTTCTATGGGATTGAGGGTGGCGGCGAGGAGGTGCTTATTCGTCAATACAGGCTGCTTGAGCAACCTGAAGTACAGCCAGATCGCATCTACACTGGTGAGATTGCCCGCCTGCATTCGCTACAAAACCAAAGACCGCCATTTGATGCTAAGAACCCGTTCTTGGCTAGCATTAAGGTAAACAAAGAATTACACAAGGGCGGTGGCCGCTCGTGTATGCACATTGAGTTGGACATTGACGGGTCCAAGATGCGCTATGATGCTGGTGATCATGTGGCTATGTATCCAATTAACAACAAGGAGTTGGTTGAGAAGCTTGGCGAACTGTGCAGTGCCAACTTAGACCTGGTGTTCTCTTTGATCAACACTGACACAGATAGTAGCAAAAAGCATCCGTTCCCTTGTCCCACAACGTACAGGACAGCGCTAACACATTACTTGGAGATCACTGCTATTCCAAGAACACACATTCTGAAGGAATTGGCGGAATACTGTACCGACGAGAAAGACAAGGAGCTGTTGCGGAGTATGGCGTCCATTACACCTGAGGGTAAGGCGAAATACCAGTCGTGGATACAAGACGCATGCAGAAACATTGTACACATTCTGGAGGACATCAAATCGTGTAGACCGCCAATTGATCATCTGTGTGAATTGCTACCCAGATTGCAGCCGCGTTATTACTCCATTTCTTCATCGGCTAAGGTAAGTCTTGCAAATCTGTTTCTCTGTCTGCATTGACTTATATTTGGAAACTATTTCGCCGTCTAGCTATATCCAACCACTGTGCACGTGACAGCAGTGCTGGTTCAATATGAAACTCCAACCGGTCGTGTGAACAAAGGTGTTGCTACCACATACTTGAAGGAGAAGCTACCCAAAGACGGTGAACTACCCAAAGTGCCAGTCTTTATCCGAAAGAGCCAGTTCCGTCTGCCAACCAAACCAGAGATCCCAGTAATTATGGTTGGACCCGGTACTGGATTGGCACCATTCAGAGGTTTCATACAGGAGAGACAGTTCCTCAAGGACGAAGGAAAGGTGGTTGGTGACTCAATTCTGTACTTTGGCTGCAGAAAGAAGAGCGAAGACTTTATCTACCAGGAGGTGAACTTTAATTCTGAATACATAATTATATTCGGTATGAATTTGGGTGTATTTGTAGGAACTGGAAGAATATGTTGCAAAGGGCACACTCACACTTAAATCAGCATTCTCACGCGACCAAAAGGACAAGATTTACGTGTCACATTTGCTGGAAAAGGATTCCGATTTAATATGGAATGTGATAGGAGAAAACAAGGGACACTTTTACATTTGCGGGTAAGTTGAACGAATTTAAATCGCATTTGGAACAAGCATGTATTCATAATTGGTCATTCAATTCACTGATGACTGATTTCCCAAGCCATGCTAAAGAAACACAGAAATGTGACGACGAGAAAACAGTGGCGGAGTTTGTTCTATAGCTTCGTCACTACCTGTTTCGTTGAACACTTGATTTCAGTTGAAAAACAGCGGTAACTCTCTTACTAAGATCGATGAGTTGTACATGTACAACCGGCGCATGAATTCCTTATTGGTCACTTAACACGTTGATGACCGATTTCCCAAGCCATGCCAAAGAAACACAGAAATGTGACGACGAGAAAACAGTGGCGGAGTTTGTTCAATAGCTTCGTCACTACCTGTTTCGTTGAACACTTGATTTCAGTTGAAAAACTGCGGTAACTCTCTTACTAAGATCGACGAGTTGTACATGTACAACCGGCGCATGAATTCCTTATTGGTCACTTGACACGTTGATGACCGATTTCCCAAGCCATGCCAAAGAAACACAGAAATGTGACGACGAGAAAACAGTGGCGGAGTTTGTTCAATAGCTTCGTCACTACCTGTTTCGTTGAACACTTGATTTCAGTTGAAAAACTGCGGTAACTCTCTTACTAAGATCGACGAGTTGTACATGTACAACCGGCGCATGAATTCCTTATTGGTCACTTGACACGTTGATGACCGATTTCCCAAGCCATGCCAAAGAAACACAGAAATGTGACGACGAGAAAACAGTGGTGGAGTTTGTTCAATAGCTTCGTCACTACCTGTTTCGTTGAACACTTGATTTCAGTTGAAAAACAGCGGTAACTCTCTTACTAAGATCGATGAGTTGTACATGTACAACCGGCGCATGAATTCCTTATTGGTCACTTGACACGTTGATGACCGATTTCCCAAGCCATGCCAAAGAAACACAGAAATGTGACGACGAGAAAACAGTGGCGGAGTTTGTTCAATAGCTTCGTCACTACCTGTTTCGTTGAACACTTGATTTCAGTTGAAAAACTGCGGTAACTCTCTTACTAAGATCGACGAGTTGTACATGTACAACCGGCGCATGAATTCCTTATTGGTCACTTGACACGTTGATGACCGATTTCCCAAGCCATGCCAAAGAAACACAGAAATGTGACGACGAGAAAACAGTGGCGGAGTTTGTTCAATAGCTTCGTCACTACCTGTTTCGTTGAACACTTGATTTCAGTTGAAAAACTGCGGTAACTCTCTTACTAAGATCGACGAGTTGTACATGTACAACCGGCGCATGAATTCCTTATTGGTCACTTGACACGTTGATGACCGATTTCCCAAGCCATGCCAAAGAAACACAGAAATGTGACGACGAGAAAACAGTGGCGGAGTTTGTTCAATAGCTTCGTCACTACCTGTTTCGTTGAACACTTGATTTCAGTTGAAAAACTGCGGTAACTCTCTTACTAAGATCGACGAGTTGTACATGTACAACCGGCGCATGAATTCCTTATTGGTCACTTGACACGTTGATGACCGATTTCCCAAGCCATGCCAAAGAAACACAGAAATGTGACGACGAGAAAACAGTGGCGGAGTTTGTTCAATAACTTCGTCACTACCTGTTTCGTTGTACACTTGATTTCAGTTGAAAAACTGCGGTAACTCTCTTACTAAGATCGACGAGTTGTACATGTACAACCGGCGCATGAATTCCTTATTGGTCACTTGACACGTTGATGACCGACTTCCCAAGCCATGCCAAAGAAACACAGAAATGTGACGACGAGAAAACAGTGGCGGAGTTTTCTCAATAATTTCGCCAATACTTGTCTTGTTGTACATAACCTAATTTAAATATTTAACAGTAGCGGAGACTTCGTATTTTAGTCAGAAAAATTAATCGTATTGTGTTCCAGATGCCACTATCGTACTTTGTCCATAAGCTGCATGAAAACACAATGGTTCAAGCCCAACCACTTGGACTATTTCCCAAGCCATGCCATAATAACATACGATGGAATAACAGTCTTGAGGTTGAATGCACCAACCTTGCGACTGTCTGTCCTATCACACATATATTTTTAATGATTTTCTTTAAATTACGATTTAAAAAGAAACACCTCTCATGAGCATTTCCCATATTCTCTCATTACAGTGACGCTAAAAACATGGCTGTTGATGTCCGAAACATTCTAATCAAAGTCATCACAACCAAAGGTGGCATGTCTGAGGCAGAAGCCGCGCAGTATCTGAAGAAGATGGAAGCACAAAAGCGGTATTCAGCCGATGTGTGGAGTTAAAAAGAGAACAAAAACAAATGAAAGAAAGTAACCTTAAACCCGAACAACTTATCCATATCATGTCTGCTGCTGCTTTATCCGCCCGCCGTTTGCCCTTTTCTCTCAGCCGAGACAAAAGGTTTAGAAGAGCGAGTTTCCTTAGACCAGCTTCATAATTCTTCCTTAATATCTTTAAAAAAAAAATAAGAGAAACCACTCAACGCAACCGGGACTGGGTTGCTGTTTTATTTACAAAAAGTTGAAAATTTTCTCCGGTTTTGGGAGAGTTCTTGTTTGTTCTATTTAATATCGTTTATCTAATTTAACGTATTGCCCCGGGGTGGTTGTTTATTTTGTTCCCATATTCATCGTTTTAACACAAGTGCAATTTTATTTTATTTCCTTTTGGTTTGTATTTGAACCCCTTTAGTGGATGCGAAGGAACACATCCGGTATGGTCTTGTTTTAGTTTAAACGTAAAAAAAATAGCTTAAGTTATACGTATGTAATATTGATTGTAATAAGATTTGAGGGGTAGTATAACCCGAAAGGCGTTACGCGCATGTAGACAAATCTAATTAATATTAAAAAAAAAATGAAAATTGTTTGAAGAGATCAAATAGCACTCAAAAGCTAAAAAAATCAATTAAATGTGTTATGACTGTGTATAGATAAATTGATTTAATACAATTTTAAAAGAAATAAATTATATTTAATATTTGTTTGTAGCGAAAAGATGTTTTTTTAAATAAAGAATTTATAAAAAAGAAAAATGATTGATGTTATTTTGTGCAATGGAGAAAAACCCACCCAACATCAAGTCACAATAAAATTTGTCTTACGTAGAGGACGATTTGACTATCACAAAAACGACTTTGTTCAGTGTTCCATTGTAAGCTGGATGCAATAGAACGCACTACCGACCGCATTCTAGGGAAAACAACAGGGAAAGGAAGAACGTTTTCTGTTGTCACCATCTGGTAATCGGTCTCTTCCTTTACCACCACCCAACGGAAGTCGGACGTACCTCATCTTGTCCACCTCCAATGATTTAAGTTTTTTAATATTATAATGTAATTAGATTATATTTTTTATTAAAAATATAATGTAATTAGATTATATTTTTTATTAAAAATGTTGAAACGAAACCTCGTGACCAGCACCAGAGACAATACTGTATGATTTGTCTATGATTCGTGATTCGTATCTGGTTCTAAGTCCTAGAAATTGGCCCACTTTGGTTACATCACATCTTAGGTTAAAACGGTTGGTTTTGCTGGCTGTACATTTGAAAAGGTGTTGTCTAGACGAGCCATGTCATAGTTAATTGTCGCTTACATTTTTGAGATCGACTAGTTCTTTGCAACGGACAACAATTGTTGATTAGAAGCATATAAGTTAGAAAAATGAATGAGGATACACAGTGACGTTTATTCAAAGGTGCGGAGGTGTTCACTGCACAACCTATTCAAATTTATTATTATAATACACTGAAGTTCATTATTGAACACATTGCAGTATCTTTGCAATAATTTATATATTAACTAATCAATATTTACAAGATGTTAAAAAAATTATATCCAAAACTCCCTGTATCGATAATTCCAATTTACAGTCGAAGTAACTTGGTTGTAATGAAACTTACCCATCGCTGTGTTCATCTCACTTTAGAGCACCGTGGACAGCCAAAATAACATACAAACAACAACACAAAATTAAAAACCCTTTTCCCTCATAAATCTAACTGGCTTGGTGTTGTCCTACATCAATCGCACCTCGTTCAGTTCGCGTTTGTAGTTTAATTTTCGTTTTCGTTCCACCCTGGCATTCATACTTGTTGTGCTTGAGCGGTGTGAGGTGTGACTCAGAGATGAAAGAATAAAAGAGATGGATATCCCCAAAACCCATTTGTTTACATTGTTGTTTTTGTAATTTCAACCCCCGTCTGTGAATACGTGTGAGCTACAAAAAAGCATGTTGCTAATGGCCGGCCAATATTCCTTTTGCTTTTATGGGCATCGCGTTGTTTAATTGTTTTGTGTTTGGTATTAAACTTGTTTGGTTTTTGTTAACGCTTTGATTAAAATAAAAAAAATAGTGAAATATACATTTCGGAATAGCATTAAATTTCAATTCATGAACTCACATATACTAGAAAAGAAATGAGCATATGTGCGTGACTTCATGAATTTTTCGGGAAAACAGCTTGTAGGCAGCCGCCTTTCCACTGGAAAGATATATATCTCTGTATTCCATTATCTTTCATCTCTGTATTCCATTATCTTTGCCTATGCCTAGTGCCTGCCTACTGTGTGCAGGAACAAGAACAAGCACAACACAAGATCAAGCAAGATACAACATTCAACTACAACATTCAACAGCCAGAACCAGCGTCCCATTTCCGCCCTTGTGCTTCAGCTTCATTCTACTGTGGTGCGCTATTCTTTGCAGAACCTTAAGGCACAAGCTTGAATTTTATACAATTTTTCATTCTCACTCTGTTGCTCTGAGTGTATATAAGTAGGTTGTGCAGTGAAAAAAATATGAATTCGAATATTTGAAATTGCAACTGTTTTAATTGAAAAGCTACTTTGAAACCATTTTCGTTCAGCTGATAAATTGGAAAAAAAATTACTATGGTCGGCCAACTCCACCCTTTTCAAATTGAATTTAATCTTTAATTAAGCATTTTCATGAAAAAAAGGGCGTGGTTGCCCTTCTATCTGCAAATTCTTCTGTTGGACTTGCCTGTATCTTTTAAAAATATCTGATCACTTTAGAGTTACTTTAGCTGTAAAAAGGCACATTGTTTCCCGAAAGAAAAAGTAAAAACAAAAAATAAATATGTCTACCTATAGGAAAACTAAGTAATATATAGTAATAATAGCACAAAAAATGAACTATCTTACTACGGTAGAAAATATAGTGAACACTCTACTAAAAGCACCACGGCACGTTACTGAGGGAACATTTTTTTTGTAACAATAACGAATGTAATGGACAAAGGTATTTAGAGGCAAACACTACTGCTATTGACTGAAAATCCACTGGTCACTTGTTAGTTATACAATAATCTAGCTAAAAATGAGTCCACACAATCGACATTTATCGAGTCTATCAACGACTATCCGTATTGGGATCATCGTTGGAGTCTGTTGCCGATCGACAATCGCAATAATAGACAAACGATAGATGATTTGTCCATGTTTGCGCTATTGGACTATGTGGTTTATCGCCATTTGCTTCGTCAAAATTAAAATTATTGATCATCTTTTCTTACTATTTTTTAGCATTTCCGAATGTCTTGTAAACGGACATGCTTCTCATGATATCTGGGTCGTAGACCGAATACCGATCCGCAAGCGTTATTTAGGGTCGACACAAAGGGACGTGACAAGATTTAAAAACATTTTCGCATTCCCTTATTTAGCAGCTCCGAAACGGAATATTGCTGCATTATTTAACGCTTCTTGTTATGGTGACACGACAGTAAATCGTCCACAAATAAGCTCTTCTGTATGTTCTATACCGAATTCCTTATCAGTCGCGAAGTAAAATAGACTAAAAATACATGTATTACTGTATTCACAGCACAAATAGTGCCTCACCGAGTGGCTTATCAGTATCAGCACCATGAAGTGTAGATTCCAACTTCAATACTCCGATTATTATAATCTTCATTCGATTTTAAGCTTGTTTACAAATTAGCGTGTCGCCAAGATGTGTGGGTATCGCATTCCGTTTTTAACTAACTGGAGTTTGCTGTTATCAAGGAGATTCTCTAATCTGCTGTTTGTTTCGTTCGTTATTTTCGAAAGATAAACTCGGCTGGGATACTGATAAGTACACCAATATAAAATTAATTTTAAGGTTTAGTATCACTTTGCACTTGGTCTGCTTACGTTGTGTAGTTGTGCAGTTGTCAAAGCAAATCGTAAGTAAATAGCATCGATAACATCTCTATCAGGCGATATAAAACGACACATTTTTTATTCCACTCTAACGATTACGTGTTCGCAAAACAGAATCATGGCTCAACTAAGGCAATTCAGCAAGCTTATGCTCAAGCAGAACAAACCTTGGACTGGCATTCACACCAGCTCGTCGAGATGTAGTTCTTACCTGATAGACAGTGCTGAGTATTCGTTCCTGAAGGATATCGGCTTGGACAGGACCAATCCAGGTGTGTACAATGGCTCGTGGAAGGGATCTGGGGAGTCGGTGCGTTCAATTGACCCTGGAACTGGACAAGTTATCGCAGAAGTTCGAATGGGAACTGCGGGCGAGATGCAGGAGACAATTGGATTCGCCGCCCATGCGTACAAGGAGTGGTGTAATGTACCAGCGCCGGTAAGAGGTGATATCATACGTCAAATTGGTGACGCGTTGAGGAAATACAAAGAACCACTTGGAAAACTTGTTAGCTTGGAAGTGGGCAAGGTATACAGCGAGGGGCAGGGCGAGGTGCAAGAGTTTATTGATATATGTGACTATGCGGTTGGGTTGTCGAGGATCTATTCAGGACAAATGATAAACTCGGAACGTAGCAAGCACACGATCTTGGAAGCTTGGCGGCCGCTGGGACTCGTGGGTGTCATTTCGGCGTATAACTTCCCAAATGCTGTCTTTGGATGGAATGCAGCTATTGCGTTGGTAAGTTGTTCGTTTCTAATCTTGGAGTTAAAAGCGTTTTTTGACTCTGCCCAATGATAGGAGAGATAACGTGCTTTTGCTTGTGTTTCCTTAGACAACGGGCAACAGCATAGTGTGGAAAGGTTCGCCAAGCACTTCCCTCGTATCTGTGGCTACGACCAAAATTGTAGCCGAAGTACTGAGGCGCAACAATCTGCCGCCAATCGCGACCCTCTGCCAGGGAGGGTCTGATGTTGGCAAAAGCCTAGTGCAGGACCAGCGGGTGAAACTCGTCTCGTTCACTGGCAGTTGCCAAACTGGTCGCGACGTCGGCGTGGAAGTGCAGAAGCGATTCGGAAAGACTATCCTTGAGTTGGGGGGCAACAATGCGCTTCTGATCAACGAAGACGCAGACTTGAACATGTCCCTCGATGCAGCGCTCTTCGGGTGCATTGGCACGTCAGGCCAACGTTGTACCACAACTCGTCGTATAATTGTACATGAGAAACTCTACGACAGCTTTGTCCAACAACTGACAGGCAAATACGAACTGGTAATGAATAAAATCGGTCATCCATTGGACGGCAACACCCTCTTCGGGCCAGTACATTCGCAGCAAAATGTGGATAGCTTCAAGTCCACAATCGATGAAGCAGTCAACGCCGGTGGAAAGATCGCATTCGGTGGTAAGGAAATCAAACGTCCAGGCTTCTTCGTTGAACCGACAATCATCACTGGCCTTCGACATGACTCACCTGTGGTTCACAAGGAGACTTTTGCTCCCATTGTCTATGTGCTGAAGACGAAATCTCTAGATGAGGCGATCGCATGGAATAACGAGGTCGAACAAGGACTGTCATCGGCAATTTTCACAAAAGACGTTTCAAAGATGTTCCAATGGATTGGACCGCTCGGCTCCGATTGCGGAATTGTCAATATTAATACTACAACCAATGGCGCTGAAATTGGTGGCGCATTCGGAGGTGAAAAGCACACCGGTGGCGGTCGAGAATCTGGTTCGGATGCATGGAAACAGTATTGCAAGAGGGCGACAATCACCGTGAACCATTCGGGAGAGTTGGCATGCGCACAGGGGGTTGTATTTCAGGTTTAACATAGATAAAAACTTATTTTTGTACACAAAACATAGATTAAAACATTTATTTTATTGCATTGATTAAATTAAAACAAATTATAACTTCTTACTGTTTATCTGTAACGTCAAACCTCCAAAAGTCCACTTCGATGTCGACGGATTGTTTTTTGTGGAATTTATAAATAGAATCGATGTTGTATCTGAGTTCGGCTACCACCTCGCCTTTAACGTCCCATTCCTTTGCCTTTTTTGCTATGTACTCCCTGGAGATAAAATTAAGTTATCATGTAAGCATTAGGTACAGCTTGCGTGAGTTTTGAAGTTTTATTGAGTGAAGAGTGTTAGTGTTAGTATGAATGCCAAATACTTTTGGATATAATAAGATGTCTACCGTTTTTGTCTGACTACCAACCAACTCACCTTGTTGAGGTCTTATGAAGGGAATAAACGGCATTCGTGGCAAGCTCTACGCCAGTTTGTAGAAACTGCATATCCACCCCAGAGTTGTTTTTCGTACCAAATGGAGGATTCATAACAACCGTGTCAAATGCATTATTCCATTTGGAATAATTCTCTAAATGCAATACATTGGCTTGGACGCAATCCACAGCTGGCAGTTCCATTTCCGTCACATTTGAACGAAATATCTGCAACCACAGAACATCACTCTGTACTTACGTCAAATCCCACAAATAAACTCACGTCAATGGCTCCATCGTCCAACTCAAAACCAATTGTTAACTGCGCCCCCAAGAGGAAAGAACCAATACTCAGCATACCACATCCGCAACCTAGATCGCCTACAAGTTTACCTTCAATATCATCGTACTTTGCTTGGATATTGTATATCATGCAGCTGGCTATGTGTGGAGGTGTCGGATATTGTTCTAGGTTTACTTTAGGCTTCTCGAATCCATCGACTCCCTGCAGATATTCCTCGAGCTTCTTCAACTTCATTCGTGCCATTTGGAGGTTATAATGTTGTTTGAGGTATTAATTTACTTTTGGGGAGTGCCTGGTAGTGGCTCAAGTCGAGGCAAAACAGGTAAAAAACTATTTCCATAAAGCGAATCCTGCGGTACGAAGAAACCAAACGTTGGTGCGTTGGAAATGTTAAAGGGCGTTCCACGAATGGCTGAGCTTTGACCGAATTCTGTACTGGGCGACGGTATAAGTTGCTGTAAAATATGTTTTATTAAAAATGTTCTCCTTACATAGAGCTTGTGGTATTTTATTACCGGATGATTCATTTGTGGGACTGGACTTGGAATCGGAACAGCACAAATAACACCAGCAGCTACGGGTGATACTCCTTTCTGCAGTAGCTGCTTTTTGATCTGCAAATCTTCAAGAATTTTTCTATTCGTTTCTAGCGATTTGAGAAAATGATGTTTAGGGGATGTATAGAGAGAAAAAAAATGGTTTATATGCACCTTGTTGAGCGCTTAATGCAGGAAAAGCCATGAAAATTTTGGAAATAAAAAAAAAACAACAAATAATGGGGTACTTCGGTGCAACAACACGCCACAAATGTCAAATATTAAATAAACCTGTTTGATTTGAAATTATGGAGGAAGACGTAAAAAAAAGTATTAAAAAAAATTAATAGTTGCTTCACAACTGCGTCTTAGGGCCCGATTTACCATTATAAATCCGGTCGTAGTTACCTACCTAATGGAGCTTAAGTTTAGTACAATTTGATTCGTTTCTCAGTGCTTCTCAAGGTATTCTCATTAATATTGCGTAAACTGGGATGTTGGGGTCCGGTTAACACCGGAAAAATCCGGTGTACCTCGAAAATTTATTTTCTAAAACTTATACGTTAATCCTTGTTTATTTGCACTTCGGTACTTTGCCATAAAAGTATTGAACCCATAAAAGTATTGGTGAAATGCCAAAAATAACATACGGCGGCTGTCAGCTGACTTGTATAAAATACATAAATAACATTTGTGTGAGTGCTTCTTGAGTGGATTCTGACTTCAAATCGAGAAGCGAAATTCTCTTCTCAGAATTACCAGAAGAGTATTTTTTGTGCCCATGGAACGTTTTCAGACGTGATTTTTTCGATTCCGGACTCTCCCGGACGCTTCTTTTTGCCCAATGGAAAACGACATATGAGTTGATTACAATGCGCTATACTTATAATTAAATATAGTGTATAATAATAATTACACACACTCTAGTGAGTTCGATAAGTCTGACAACGTGCTGACGCGTGTGTACACAGTTTGTCCGTTGACCATCTGTATGTAGTGTACGTTAAACATCGATAGTACTATCGATAGTTATGAACTATCGAAAACCTCGATGTTTTTTTTTATATCGATAGTTTTTTTTATGTATCTGCTATAGAGCAATTTCATTTCAACTTTCCAATAAAATGGAAATGCACCTATCCTATAGGTATAGATAGTTGGGGAATCCCCTTTATTTGCTAAATAAAAGTAATTTCCAATGAACATAAATGTATAAGCGAAGCGTTACTATGGTAATCACATACTTTTTTGGGATATATTCTGGTGAAGGATTTTTTCATTAAATTTTTGAATTGTTGATGTAGGTGGTCGTACCGTTGTGCTCAATAAAATAGTGTTTGTTTCTCGTTTGTAGTGGATTTTGATAATAGTTAGTTATTTTTATTTTAAAATCAAATTAAAATGAACACCGTTTACAGATGCAATTATTGATATCCGTCAATACATTGAAAAAATGCCTATAGACAGTGATAAATCTGCTGCGGAATATTGGGCGAATTCCGATTTACTCGGGCTTAAGAAGTTTGCAGAAATTTATGCATACCTGCGACTTCCGTTCCAAGTGAACGGATATTTTCAAAGGCTGGGATCATACACAATGAAAAACGGAATCGTTTAAAAGCAAAAAATCTTAACATGCTTCTCTTTTTGAAGCAAAATTCAAAACTAAAATTCTTTGCCCTAATAACTATAATTAGAATGTTTGTTTTATTTCATGGACTTTAATAACGTTTCTCCAGTTTCTTTAATTTTGCAGACTATCGATACTATCGATAGTTTTTAGGAAAACATCGATATTATCGAAAAGCTAAACTATCGATGTTTAACGTACACTTTTTGTATGGATGGATAGCTGACAAATCTCGTCAAGAGCTTGTTCAATAATGCACTTAGTGTAAGCTCATATATAAGTTTACAAACATACATACATTATTTTAGTATATTACGGTATTAGGTTTGGATACATTACATATTATTTAAATTAATATTTCATAGTGTTGTTTGTCTGCATTTTTACAATCATGAAACTTAATGAACTTTATCAAAGTCTAGTATATTTGTGGGCTGTAGTCTATGTGGATATAGGTCACATTATTAACCTTAAACCACTCCAGTAAGTAATATCGCAAGCTGACAATTAATACTTTTCGTCCTAGATCCTACTCATGCTGTTTATATATTGTTATATCGCGCACGACATTGGGCACGAATCTTGTTATCTTAAGTCGACTAGATTGATCTATATAAGATGTAACCTGAACGCAAAAAATGGATTGGTCGGGAACGTCACTTTTTCTACATCAGCCACATATGCGAACTGTCAACTTAGTACTAAGTCTCACGAAAATAAGAGTGTGAATAATCAGCAATATACCCATTAATTACGAGAAAAAGGTACCTACATTTGAGACAAGACAACACAGCTTAAATGACCTAAGAATCGAAAACATTAATCTGAATTAGATCGATGTCCTACAAGCCAATTTTTGTAACATTTAATTAATTAGTACGCGTTTTAACTGCGCCGGACACAGCCAATAAAATATCAGCGCCAGTGAGATCAATTGGGAGCATCTTCTGACGGCAACAAATAATATGTACACATCGCTAATGCGGCCAGAACGGATTTCAAAATTCAATTTTAGTAAAGTTTATCCAACAGAGTTAAATTTAAGGATTGTTTGTTGATGACATTTTTTGAAGTAAGCTGGACGAGCTAGGCGTTCCCAATAATTTTTTTCAGACCTAAAAATATTATTGTCCTGCATACTTTGTGCCACATATTAAATTCATCATTTTCCACAATCCGCCTGGTCGCACTTTCTGCCTCAGGTGACATGTCAGGTAGAGGGCACGTCGCATCAAATGAATCAATTTCATTAACGATATTGTTTTTTGCTGGTTTAACAGAACTAAATCAAATTATTGATGATACATTCTTCAAAAGACAAAGTCAATGATGAAGCACCTTAGGGGAAAATGTCAAGACCAATTAATTTTAAAAGTGACCGGTTAAAATCAAGTGCTAATAAAGTCTCGTTCTCTTGACCCACGGTATATGGGACAAAGATTTTCTCGTTTATTCTCTCAGCAAAACGTCGACATTTAGATTTTGTTTACACTTTTAGTGTACTTTTTATTTTTTTATTTCAAATCGGGTGGAGTGATTTTTACGCATTAAAGCATTCATTGAACCCGTTGGTTATAAGAACAAAGAAGTACTGAGTTGAAGCGTCATACTTCGGAGTTCGGACTAACTTTGAAGAGTTCGTCATAAATCCCGAAAAGTGGAATAATTAATTTAAACTACTTCAATGCAAAGTCACTTCGGGACAGTGACACCACGACCAACGCTTTTAGACGCATTGTCTAGAGACGAAGTGATTTTATGACGCATCATTGTTTCTAATGAAACACGTTTCGCACGTTGATTGTTAAAGTGATTTCTTGTATCGAAAGTCGAAGTGAAATTCTTTACTGAATTATGCATTCAATTTTTGCCATAATCTTGCTAAATGCTGCCACACCGTGGATGAACAAAATCAAACTACATAATATATGAACGCGTGTATTGATCCGTATCATGATCACGATTTCATATATACTGTTAATAAAAATTCAAACTAATTGGGCGATTAAATAAATTAGTAGATTGCAGATACATATAAATATATACATATATATGTATAATGTGTAAATAGGGTCATAAAAGGAATGAGTTTAATTTCAGCTTGCCGAAGTCTTATTTTGTGATTTTGCGACACTTATGCAATGCAATTTCATTCTTAACTGGTCTTCCAAACCAGTTTTTAATTCTGAATTAATTCTTGAACCAAAATTTATAGAATTATAAGAAAACGAATATTTTATCACCGATATCGAGTAGTGTTGACTACACAGATTGACTTCTTTTTTTAGGAGCTTGAAGTTTAAAGTACTTCGTAAACAATTTAAAAGTGGATAAACGAGGATTTATTTCAAATTATATCCAATTGTTTCTGATAGATTTTAGCATCTCTTCTAACAAAACAGAGCGTCCAGATATTTTTTTAGGGTCCCTTTTTTGCATTTAGTAGAAACCGTTAAATTAATGATAAAAAAGCGGTTATTGAAAGTATAGAACATTAAAAATGCATATAGGAAGACAAAATCTATCGTTTATTCATCATAAAACCTGGTGAAAAATACCATTCTCACCACCGTAGATGTTAATACATAAGTAAGTTAACTAGACGTCAGATAGCATCCAAAAATTTAACGTAACTACTGATAACTTTTATGCAGCCTTTGTCAATACGGGGGTTAATGTATAAAGAATATTTCCGTAACTAAAAATCCAAACATGGATGTCTTGAGATAAGAAAGTTATTTTCATTTTCTGTAATAAAAGAACAAACATTTATTCACGAAAATGCGTACGATATTAAAGCGGACACGATACGGATATTTTGTAAACAATAACAACAGCTTTGGTTGTTACATAATGCTTATTTTTGGAAAAAATTGTAAACAAGTATGAATAAAACAAAGAGTACGTTGACTTATGTATTAAGATTATTATTTATAACAACATTCGACAAGTCATAATTTCAAACTATATGAAACGCCATATCAACATTCGTACCAGACTAAGAGTCGGGAAATATGACAGTTAGCCTATAAATTAACTAAAAATCTCACACGGCACATTCAAAAATCTAATTATCTTAAGTCGACTAGATTGGTCTGGATAAGTTGTAACCTGAATGCAAAAACTAGATTGCTTGGGAACATCACTTTTTCTACGTCAGCCACATGTGCGAACTGTCAACTTAGTACTCCTCCATAAACGTGAACTGAAAAAAACTGCACATTATGACCGATTTCAGCCCTTCAAAACTTAGATACATCTAGTCAGACAGGGCTGTCAAACTTACTAAACTAGATACTTAAACCCCACTCTCTTCGATAATGAACTTTAGTCTGGATTGATTTAAAAAATAAAGTGAACGAAGAAAGAGAAAACGAATAGTGCGCGTAACATGTCACAAAATTTTAACCTTAGGTTTAAGCTGCTCCTTACCACAATTTTATGACATATCCGAAACGGAAGGCTGAATTGTCAGAATTCCTCGCGACACTTGTACTCTCGGATATTTTTTAGACGATCACAATTGGTAAAATTGTTTTTTGTGGGGGTTGAACTTGAAACCGCTGGCTCATCTCGTACGCCAACCACAAATCTTGATTTCTTAAACTAGGGATGTTTAATATGGTAATAGATATCCATTTCATTTAAAACTGCATGAGTTACAACCTAATCAATTTCAGACGGTAGGTAAATAAAGATATTATTGGTGATTGATGACATGAGTTTCGTTTTCACTCGCAATGCATGTCTATTCCCAGTCAATAAGATAGGGAATACTGCTGTATATACAGATTTTAGACGGTAAGCTGAACTGTAAGTACAACATACATAGATCTTTCTTTACTGCATATCGTATTACATCAGTTATTATTTTTCTCCAAGTATATTTGTGCAAAGCAAATACCAATTGGGTTTGTTTTGCTTAATTTATCTGACATATACTTACGGATAATGGTGTAATGAACAAGTATTATGAGTTAAGGTTGTGACTTAAATGCGGTAAAGAAAAGTAGTGTATAGCATTAATGATCTACCAATTTGCAGCTGAAGATATCACATTTAAAAGGGTAAATGTTTGCGTTCTAAGTCGATGTAGAGTTCGAATAGCCTGCGATTGTTTAGTAGCGCAGTCGAAATATGCATCAACTTTCTATTTCTATGGGAAACTAATAGCCAAAAGATTATGTTGAAAACACTTTCCGTCCGCATTAAACAAACATAACCTTATTTCAGAATATGTTAAGGTAGTTCTATAACAAAAATATAAATCTAAAATCAATTCATTTAAAGTCACAGTGCCAAAAATATAATCACGTGCATTTTTAAAAAAAAAGTGATCGAACATAATTTCGATTGGCTATTTGCGCATATTTCTTAACCAAAACATCACAAAAAGGTTAAGACCAACAACATAATCAATAAGATCTAACTAGTTATTGATTAACACGCGTGTTCATGACTATACTTCGCGTTTGTTTCACTATTAAGTGGCTATGCCTTCCTTGGGCTGTTTAATAAATTTAAATTCACAATTATCACGACTTTTTGAATGGTTTTAAAAAGACCTGTACGGTGATAGATCGCTCACCTAATTTGCATTAGACCTCAACCACAAAAGAGATTTTTTTATACCGCCGAAACCCGTCTTGCACTTAGCATTCTCTCTTTATATATATACCTATAGCTATTAGGTACTTTGTATTTATTCTTCCAGAAAAACTGAGGTAAAAGTAAAACAGATGACACACCTTTTGAAGAAAACGAAATCTACTTCCTGTGAACAAAACGATCAATGGAGCCACTAGATGTATTTAGAATAAAAATAGATTTTACCAATGTGCCGACTGCTCATTAGCATATGAAAACATGAGCTCGTAAAAACTATCCGCAACCGATAGTCCACCAGAGATAAAGTCAACAACATAACCGCCATCCGCACCTGCAATAGAATTATGTAAGACATGCAGTAGCTCTGTAGGTACCTCCAAGACCAGTTCAGTTCAAAGCTATTAAATAGAATATCTTAAGTGATGCTGATAGGCTATCCTCAATTAATCCCGTCGCACTCCCGCCATAAACGAATCAAATCTTGATAACTCAAATTAACATTAATTGCCTACCTTTCCCCCCTTTTTTCGCAAAACATACGTACCCTTTTACATTTGTTGGTCTCCCGGTCGGCCAAAGAACTAAATCACATCCATAAAAGAGATGCGCGAAATTTGAATATATTCTCCTCTTTTAGCTTGCGATACATTCAGGAGTTTGTTCTTAGTTTGACCACTGAACTGATTCACCAGCAAACTGGAGAAAAGTAATATATAAAGTCGTTGCTTTGCTCTCTACGGATTCAGAAGGTTAGGGTCTCTCACCACAGGAATAACCGGCCGTTGTGTACGTGACCGTGACTTTCAAACTTTCAGACGTTATCAAAGCGAAATGAATTTATTTATTGTTAGTTGGTCGGTGTTGCTAATCGGCTTTGTGAGTGGTTACAATTATAGTCCGAGAACGATGACGTGGTGTGACAAGGACCTATGCCCTAACGGTGGGCGTCACATAGCCTGTAATAACGACGGTGTAAGTGTCAACAAGTGCAACTATCCCCTAAAGGATCGCTTTTCCAACGATAAATCCAACCCTTTTGCAGGAATTCAGTTATAGATGTCACCCCGACAGAGTTACTCTGGATATCGAGCCATTTCAAAAGCAAATCCTTCACGAGCACAACAAACGAAGGAACTTCATCGCGCTGGGACTACTGCCGGGATACTTTCCTGCCGCTAGAATGGCAACCATGGTGAGTTTTCAGTGACAAATGATTTGTTATTTATATTAACTGCTAACCGTTGTCGTGTGTATCTCTATGACGTGAGTGTATCCGAATTAGCATAAATAATCATTATGGCAAAGCACAAACATGTTCGTCCACTTGCTTATCGTGTGTTTGTAAACTAATATTTAATTTATTAATTTTATGTTTATCTTTTACTATTTCGCGGCGATTATAGAAGTGGGATGACGAACTTGCGTACTTGGCACTACTGAACTTGAAAACATGCATTCTTGACCATGACGATTGTTATAATACCTACCGTTATCGCAATTCGGGTCAGTGTCTGTATGGATTATATTCGGAACGGTCATTCGTTAATATGACCAACTTGTTAGAGCAAGCTGTTGGAGGCTGGTTCAGCGAGTACAATCTGATTGACAATAGCTACATCAAGAGATTTCGCGTGGAGAGTCATTTGTAAGTTGAATATTACATTGTTTTGCTTTATCTCTATAATAACCGTGTATCAATTGATAGCGAGGAGTATGGTCATTTTGCGGAAATAGTGGTCGATCGCAATACGCATGTGGGCTGTGCTGCTATTCGATTTACAAGACCTGACTATCCCTACTATTACATCATAAACATTGCTTGCAACTACGCGTCGATATATGCACTTGATACTCCAGTTTATAAGGCTGGTTTGGCGACGTCGAAGTGCAGGACAGGAGCCAACCCATTTTATCCTGGACTGTGTTCATTAAACGAGAAGTTCAACCCCAACTATACATAGATTCAATTCAAAGAATAGAGTAGAAATAAGACAACCCCCAAGAATATTTGAATAATGTTCTGTGACTGAAAATTTAGTGGCATTTCCATTAGTTCTTAAGAGTATACCTATAACAGTAGTATTATATAAAATGTTAATAGTATTTTGATTGACAGGAATATTATGTATAACCTAGCAAATGCTTTTTTTTTTGTAAATATATGTTAAAATATGAGTGTTGAATTTGACTGAAGTGTTTGTGGTGTCAGTGCGAGTATCTAATGCCTCTTTAGGGATTTACTCCAGTTCATTTTGCATAGATAATGGGGACATTCAAGTATCTAGTAATTAGCAATGTGTTTTTCCATTGGGCAAACAAATCAATCTTTTTTTTTTTGATTCGGATCACTTTTTGCAGATCTCGATATTTTTTTCAGATTTACACATACTGTCTCAAATATAAAAATATATTGCACAGCTGTCTTACGTCATTTTTATTAAGTCTGCTTTTAGAACAAATGCTCAAAGTTTCGTGAAATTCAAAATAGAGAAAACATAAAAAGCAATGGAAGTAATTTTCGAGAAATTATTATCTTCTTCGTCTTCCTCGTCATTTGAAGGCTACGAATCACCAGAACTACTCCATTTTTGTATCTACAACAGGGACAATTTTTCATGTCGATATCCATATTTGTGAAACAAATGCAATTTGAACAGCTCATATTAATTACTGCTCTCAAATAAGACAATTATACATTTACAAAAGCAGGACAATTTCATTGAATGTTCCATGAGCCGCGTTAAATCTGAGATCTGAAAAAATATCTGGCGGTCCCAATGGAAAACGACATAAGTCTGTCAGCAGTGACAGATGTCTTACTAGATGTATTTCGGTTTTAATTGGCTGAAATCGGTCATATGAGCACCTGTTTCAGGTGAGGTTGATGGAGAGGTAGCCGACGAATATTGTCAAGAAATGCGTAACTGAGTACTAAGTTTACATAAGTGGCTGATGTGGGAAAAGTTCAGCGTTCCCTCCCTTGTCGTTAGCCAGAGGTATAATTACGGTAGAAAATGGTACTCAAATGGGTCTGAAGGTAGTACACAATAATGTACCTAAAACGGCTTTATGGTATTTTTCAATTTGAATCGAAAATTTGTTTTAAATTCACATATAGGTATATTATACATTTTCAAATATTTGTTTTATTTGAACACAGATTTTCTATCCATAAAAAAAAATATCACAAACAAAACCAAACAAGTTTAATACCAAACACAAAACAATTGAACAGCGCGATGCCCATAAAAGCAAAAGGAATGTTGGCCGGCCATTAGCAACATGCTTTTTTGTAGCTCACACGTATTCACAGACGGTGGTTGAAATTACAAAAACAACAATGTAAACAAATGGGTTTTGGGGGGATAGACGTACGAAAGATATCCATCTCTTTTATTCTTTCATCTCTGGAAAGTTATATATCTCTGTATTCGATTATCTTTGGTTTGGTGACCGAAGTAAAAATTCGTTCAACAAACAGTCATTGGTTATTACAGATTTCAAATCATGGGTTAATCTAAATCTGTGGTAACCTCAACACGGATTTAACCAGCTGTGAACAGACCGGCCCTTAGTCCGTTGTTACAAACAATTTTGGAAAAATAAGAATTGAGTTATTATATGAATTTACAAACACATTGAACGCTGGTGACGTTCCCTACCAAATTAATTTTTGCGTTCAGGTTCAATCCTATCCAGACCAATCTAGTCGACTTAATTCTTGAATGTGCCCAATAATCAAAGTGTAGCGTGAATCAAAAATACAAATGACGGTTTTTACAAAGCTAATTTGGTTCAATTGTAGTTATTTCAAACAAACCATTGCCTTCAGTAACGTCACGATGCAACAGAGATAATATGTTCATTAATACGTCATGATGAAAATTAAATTTTGCGGTTATACTGTGTGATCTTAGGAATAAATTTGCCAAACACATTGGACCTTACCAATATACATTTTTATGTCGTTTTCCATTGGGACAAAAAATCAGTCTTTTTTTTTTTGATCTAAATCACTTTTGGCGTTCCATTGGGAAAAAAATATCAATCTTTTTTTTGATTCGGATCACTTTTTGCAAATCTCGATATTTTTTCAGATTTATGCATACTACCACAAGTACAGCACAGCTGTTTTACGTCATTTAAAGAAGTTTGTTTTAAAACAGATGTGCAAAGTTCCGTGAAAACCAAAATAAAGGAATATATGAACAGAAATGGACATAGTTTTGGCGGAATTATTATCTTCATTGTTTTCCTCATCATCTGGAAACTACGAATCACCGAAACTACTCCATTTGTATCTACAACAGAGGAAACATTTTTCAAGCCGATTTCCATGGTTGATTAACCAAAAACAAATGCAATTTGAACAGCTGATATTGTTATCAAATAACGCACTAATCCATTCACAAAAGCAGATCAATTTCATTGCACGTTCCATGAGCCGTATAAAATCTGAGATCTGAAAAATATTTTTGGTGGTCCCAATGTTTTGATTCTAATGTCGTTTTCTATTTGGCAAAAAGATAAGTTTATCTATTTTGTGTTACTACCTACTCACCTACCTACACCAAGGCTTATAAATCCAAAGGGAGCAAATCTTTCACTAAAATTTTTAAACGAACAAACTCAGATATATATGTAGGAAACAAACAAACCCAAGATTGCGCCGGTTGCAAAAGTTTCGCAACTCGTTTTTGACAAAATAGGTTGTTGGTTTCTTGGGTGTCGCTGTCGCGTTTTTACATAAAGATTTCTCGTTGGAATTGAAATTAAAGATTGGACCAAGGTAGGATACACTAGTAGTTCATAAAGAAAACCAATAATGGATAATCCAGCCGGCAAACGACGTGCAACCTCTGACTTAAACCATGACAACTGGGATAAAGAAATGGAGCCAGAGCAAAGAGGCACCTTCCTGACAGCGTCGGAAGATGAAATTAAAAATCGTATAATAAAAAAAGCACGCAGAAAACTTGCTACCGCAAATACAACTACTAGTGATGGCGATGGGCAACCCAAAAGCGTTTTTAGTGGTTTCGCTGGTAAGTACAGAATATTCACCTCCCACAACACGAACGTTCTATCGTTTGTTTTATCTCTCAAAAGGTTTTGGCAAAACCCTATCCGACACATCGACTGGGACATTTTCCTCCATATCGACCATTGATTCGGCAGTTTCCAGCGATTTGGATAAGAAGTCTAATGAAGCCAAACCAGCCAATATGTTTTCGTTTCTATCAAAATTCACACACTCAGAGGCGCAACCCTCAGGCCCAGATAGCGCTGTGTCAAGAATGGTAACTTCGACAAACAATAATAATTATAGCTTTTCCAAATCAAATACCTACTACGCTAAGCTCAAGGGTCTTAATCAAGCCGTATCCACCTGGATTAAGACACATGTAGACAAGAATCCAATTTGTCTTTTGACGCCAATATTCAAGGATTACGAAAAATACCTAGCCGAAATTGAGAAGAATGAAGGCACCCCCACCAAAACGGACAACAACAATCAGTCCCAGGCAATGAGTGCATTTACATTTTCCACTACCCAGGCACCAACGACTACGTTCTCTTTCGGAAACAAAACAGATTCGACAGATGCTGCAGTACAAAAACCGTCTATATTTGCAAACTTATCAAAAAAATCGGACGAGAAACCTATTACAACGCCAACCACAGGTTTCACGTTCGGCGCCGTAAAAACTGATAGTCCAACAACAACACCAGCTGCTTTTACTGCATCCAGCAGCACCGGCTTTAGTTTTTCTGGCGCTAAACCATTCTCCTTCGGCAACGTTGCACCACCACCTACCGCAGAAGGGGCAGCCGATAAGGCAAGCGGCGACGAAGAAGACGAGCCACCAAAGGTTGAATTCAAGGCTGTTGTCGAGGAGGATAGCGTGTACTCGCATCGCTGCAAGGTGTTTGTTAAGAACGATGGGACATTCGCCGATCGAGGTGTAGGGACATTGTATCTAAAGCCCGTGAAGGACTCTGAGAAAACTCAACTTCTAGTTCGAGCGGACACCAACTTGGGCAACATCCTGGTAAATCTAATTTTGAACGATTCAATCCCCACTCAGCGGATGGGAAAGAACAATGTTATGCTGGTTTGTATACCGACACCCGATACAGACAAGCCCACTCCAATGTTGTTGCGCGTAAAAACCTCAGATGAGGCCGACAAGCTATTAGCAACTATCGATAAATATAAAAAATAGGTAAGCACATTTTCGCATCCCTGAGCATGAAGACTATGACGGTTGTTTAAGCATTCCACAGGAAGAAGGCGGATGTCCTGGAAATGGCCCCCTCCGTCATTGGATATTATCCGCTGTTTTGTGTTGATAAAAGATTTTGTAATTTAATAAACTAATGTTATGCTCAGTATGTTACAATGTGCATTTCCAATAATTAGAGTGGGAGTGGACACCATCGAAATCAAGGGTCACTGATTCCAATGTACAATTATCCCATGCAAGCGTTTGCCAAAATGCATAATAAAACACTTTTTGGAGCAACTTTATCATATCCTCTAAGCGCAGCTATAGGCACAAACAATAAATCAACAATTTATACCATTGTCCTTTATTGATTCTATAAAAAAATATCTTAACTATTCCCCGCAATGGCGGCTTCTTTTCTCAAAACAGCATTTAGAAATTCAATCTGAATTGCTGTCACATCAGTGGCCGGTAGCTTCTGAATCTTTGTTTTCAAAAATCTAAAAAACAAGTCCAACTCATCACTATCATTACTTATGGTGATATTAACAGTTTTTTGACTTTCGTCGAACGAATTGTTGTCCTCACTGCCGCAGTGAATAATACTAAACTTTGATTCCTCCACGGTAATCTCTTCACATTGGGGGGTTTCCCCTTCCTCATAGAGGCATACTTCGCTATAAGCTTCATCTGTCGTCTTGCTCACCGCTTCTACATCGCAGAACTGAACTTCATTTACGTCGACCACATGCTCAATGGTATCTTCATAGATATGCTCTGTGAACGCATCGTCTTCGACTTTATGAAACGAAACATTTGTGTCATCTTCATCATCATCCGCTATGGAAGATGTATTCAACTCATCGACATTGCGGTGTGCTTTGTTCGCTGGGTTGCGTTCAATTAGGTATTTCCCGCGTTCCGACTTTAATTTTGGCTGATAAATATCCGAGAGAAATTCCAAATCTTTTGTGTATCGCCAACGATCCAAACAATCTTTGAACTTCGATTTGCGCAGTCTGTATTGGTGATATGTATCGCGAAGATTTTTCCATTTTCTACGACACTCATCCGGTGTAAGTTCGCCCTTAAATAGGAGCATATCTATAAAGAAAAATGAAAGGAAAGAGTTTTTAAATCCAATCAACATAATGACAACCATACCCCGTATTTCGTGTGCTACATCCCTCCAACACTTGGCAACTAGACTACGTCGCCGATCCTGAGGCGAGAGTTTGTAATTATAGAGAATTGGCCGCTGTCTGATGCAATATATGAATTGTGATACTTCGTCAGGATCATCTTTTGAGGCTCTTCTCCTGCCTGTTTTAGAATATTCTTTTGTTAGTTTAAATATTTTTTTTGTATAACGAACCTACTCTGCATTAGGTATCGAATGGAAAGAAAATTACTCGATGCTTGACGAGGCGATTTCTACTCGCTGGATGTTGAGATTCGTTTCCGTTCGTTCTTGTTGGTAGCCGTTTGGTTTTGATTTCGGGAACTGATACATAAAGTTGTCGACACTTTATATTGCAATAACTATTTTATTAGAAATAAAACAAGGAATATAAATTTCGGTTTTTATGAGAAATTGTAAAAAATCTATTGAAGAGTAGATATTTTGACAACTAGCTTTCGGGAAGAGTTGCCATATGTTACAGCGCCCATGAGGGTACAAATCTTTAAATCTAACTGGATGGATTTTTTTCGGTCCTAATTACCGGTAGGTAGAAAAACCTCAGCAATAATGTGCATAAAGTTATAAGCTGGATTTAAAATAGAATTTCCATTGTTTAATGTGCGGCCCAGGGGGATGCTTACGCGTTCTTAATAATTATTTTTAACTTTCACGCTTAATATTTTGCAGGTTACATACAATAAATAATTTTATGGGGAAAATTTCGCCATTGTGAACGGCCCAACCAATAGAATCCGTCGCGTCGACGGATTCCTCAATATTGACGTATTCAACGGAACGAGCAATCCCATAGAATCCGTCGCATACGGTGACAGTCAATGTTTTAAGTAGGTAGGTAACATGTCCTCATAATTTCCCACGAAATGAAATAAGTTTTCACTATTCACCGTATTCAAATTCCTTCTTAAATAATTACCTTAATACCTAGGTAATTTTTTCCGACAAAAAATCTTATTTCTAAAAGAAAAATTTATATTTCGCAGTTTGTTGATATATGGCGTTTTTTATTATCGCCACATGATCTATATAGATCATTGATTGTCATAGCATATGACAATAATATGTGCTCCAACTGTTGTTGTAAACCATGTAAATCAGAATGGTGAAATGTAGATACCAATTTTAATGAAATTTCAGCAAATATGTATACCTAGTTTGAATGTTTTTTGCAGCTTGTAATTTATTCTCATGGAAGGCTTTTATGACATTGAAATAGTCACAAAAAGGAAGAAATCCCATGTCCCATGATTTATGAAAACTAGTGACAGCCAATGGCAGTTTCTCGCATGCTCTCAATATTTCCACCAATGAAAGTGCTTCTTCCAGAGATGAATGAATAAAAGAGATGGATATCTTTCGTACGTCTATCCCCCCAAAACCCATTTGTTTACATTGTTGTTTCTGTAATTTCAACGACCGTCTGTGAATACGTGTGAGCTACAAAAAAATATGTTGCTAATAGGCGGCCAATATTCCTTTTGCTTTTATGGGCATCGCGTTGTTCAATTGTTTTGTGTTATGTATTGAACTTGTTTGGTTTTTGTTAAGGATTCGTTTAAAATAAAAAAAATAATGAAATACGCATTTCGGAGTAGCGAATTATTGCATTAAATTCCAATTCATGAACTCACATATCCTAGAAAAGAAATGAGCATATGTGCGTGACTTCTTGAATTTTACGGGAAAATAGCTTGTAGGCAGCCGCCTTTCCACTGGAAAGTTATATATTTTATTCATTCATCTCTGGTTGCAAGTTGCAACAAGTCAGTGTTTACAGTTTTGGGGTATTCCCCCCAGATCCAGGGATTTTTTTTGACCGCCGGGGGGATGTGTGGGTTTTTTTTTTAAACTGTTCAACTAATTTTCGTTGAACGTTTTTTTTTTAGAGCTATATCTGAACTAAATATAAATATTTATCGCGCAGCGGCCCCAAGCCCCAAGGATTATTTACTTACTCGATTTCCGAATATGTAATGCGAGTGTGGCAAATATTCCCTTTTGCTCTTGCGCCGTAAAATAATAAACTTAAAAGTCTCGACTTAAAATTTGCGGAAGCTCACAATTTATGTCGTTTACAATTTGGCAAAAAGATAAGTTTTTTGAGAAAAAATGGTTTCTTAATTTTTTTGATCGACATTGCTTTTCATGTTTGATTTGCAAAAAAAATCCATTTTTTTTTTTACCTGACCTGACTCTCTTTTGAGAAATCTCAACTTTTTCACAGATTTCACACATATTTTCACTAATACCAATGTGTATGACACACAGCTGGCGGGTACGAATTGTTTATCGCTGTAAGGATTGCTTTTTTAACTGAATTATTAATTTTTCTTGTGTATTTTTTATAATAAGTTATTTCTAAATGAGTTATTATAAATGTGTAAAAATCAATTGAAATGGATTTCCAGTGCAAGTAAAAAAAAAATTTGTTTGCGGTGAACTCAATACACACAAGAACCACTAAAATCGAACATATAGATTTGGCAGCAGAAATCTGAAACCTCAAAAAAGATCAAAATCTGAAAAGCCATTAAAAATTCGTGTGAAAATGATAGCCATTGTGAACTGCTTAAATATATAGGTAACGCCGATTTGTAAATAGTTTAGAACTGGAACAATTGGAATGCAAAATTTGATAAGACTTAATCGTTTTTAGAAAAATATTTTCGTAAATTGCAATTAAAACAAACATTTTTAGCCTTCAGCATTGTGAATGATCTGAAAATTCCGACTAGAACTAGCACTACAATCACTTTGAAACATCGAACAAAATACCTTTGAACAGAGAGAGGCAATCATATCCACCTTAAACCAAACAATAACAAAATGGACGAGTATCATTCACAAATGAAAGTTGGAAGAAATGTCAATACCATAATTCCATCAAAAAGTCTTACCAACTCATATAGAGCCAGTTCCTAGCTATACGAATATTAACATTTTCCTTCCCAAGGAAGTGCTTTTTCTTCCCAAAAACTACAAAATAACAAAAGCAATATTATTAAATCTATTGTGGTGAAATTCCGAATTTGTTCGTTTTCTTTTTGTTTATTTTAATTATATTTTTGTTTGATCACCCCACTGAGCGAGAGCGAGGCAACAAAACGAAACTAGGAGCTCGCTTGTTCAAGTCCGTACACAGAAAAGGTGATTTCGTTTCCTCAGCCTAGATAAAGAAAATTAAACTCCAGCAGACGACAGCAAGTACGAAATGTCTTTGTCTAAATGGTTTTAGTTATTTACTAATTGGAACAATTTTTGCAGATAAGTGAGGTTCAAGCGAACAGAAGAGGAAAATGGACATCAGTGAGAGTTATGATCCCCAGCAGCAACAGCAGCAGCAATCACAAACTCAGGAGCAGCCACAACAACTTCCGATATTATTTCCTACTGTACAGCCATTTACAATGAACGGCTTCAGCGATACCACAGCACCGATGCAAGAGATCGTTCGAAGGCCGATGGAAGCAATTGAAGCACCGCCACCAACACCAGTTTCAAACGAGATCGATATCGATTCATGTTTGCTACAGCAATTTAGTTGTTTGGGCACAACAGATCACGAGGATTTGATTAATCAATTCCAAACATTAATGAACAATCAAATTAATAAGGAGTCGGCGAGATTTTTCCTTGAAATGAGCAATTGGTAAGTCAATTTTGCTGGGAACCGTTATAGTGCCGCTTCTCTTAAAAATTGCGTTTGTTAGAATTAACTGCATTTTACATCAAAAGTGCAATGTCATTGTTTACTGTTGTAATAACAATACAGGTAGTTTGAAAACTCAAGTCAAGAAATTGCAAAGTCTGTCTGTAATGGGATTCTAAACCTAGAAGCCCCAATGAAAAAAAGAATTTATGGATCTGTTTATTTAAGGACTGGATTTCCTATACTTAAATGATAAAAAAAGTGTGCAATTGCAAAGCAATTTTCAACGTTAATAGAGAAGAATTGCCATGAACCATCCAAACCTACCTACTCAATTGTCAAAATTCAAGTTTGTTCTGATATGAAAAGTTGAAACCGAAATCTAATTGTTTCTGTTTGCAAATAGGGATGCAATGAGTTCGATAGCGCCCATTCATTTTTACGCAATCATTGACACATTGACAAAACCAAATTACGAACACGAACCGTCCTGATAGATTTTCAGTGAAAAACTAAGGTCGATCACACCATGATTAATTAGCTTCAAGGTTTAATTATCTGGGGATAATGTTCTTTTGTAAAATATGATCGTGAGAAAATCGTGTAACTAGTCATACTAACGTCATTTCCAGGAATGTTGTTATAAATCCAGCTTTTACTAAAAAAAATTACCCTACTTCTGTAATTGCATAAGAAGATGAAAATATAGTCGTCCAATAATGGTCCGTTCTAAGACATCATTTAAATTCCATCATCAGCATTGTCATTTATTATTATATCCATAACAAGGTTGTGGATATGCAATAATAAACTAAAATACAATGAATTGAATTAATTTTTAGGAACCTCCAAACAGCAATCGGTTGCTTCTTGGACTTCTGCAACATGCAAACGTTACCATCGATGAAGATTATCGCACAATCACGTCCGTCGGAACTGAAGCAGGCATGGAAATTACAAAACGACGGCAACGAAGACTGGCCCACTGGCTGTTACCTTATTTCGCCCAATCAGACGAGACGGATTGAGGTGCCGGTGATACGACCTGGCGATACATGTGATATCGTCGCCGATATACCCCCCACCAATCCTGCCATTATGTGGAGGCTATGCACTCCAAACGGTTGGTACTTTGGAGGTAATTATATCAAAGCATCACACACGTGCGTAGTTTAAGTCGTTGACCACAAAATTGCATTCACTTTCCAGAAACAATCTGGATGATGCCGCCTGGAACCTGTGATAACGCCACCGATTTGGCTGATCGGATGGCACAGCTACGAACATCTAACTATATGAGTCCCGAAAGTTTTCCACAGGTCAACGTTGTGATAATGGTTAATATGGAATGAGCGTGCTGTTGCTGTTTTAGGTTGTTAGTTTGGGCGCTATGTGTCACTTGCATATTATATTAAAAATAAAAAAAAAACTTATATATACTTGCATATATAAATATATATTTTGGAGACTCCCATTTAATATTCTAATATTTCTGTTATCAAATGATGGACTGTTCACAGTTGAACTTTTTTAAAAAATAATAATATTTGAAATGAAAATCAAAAAACAAGTCCTTTCTAAAAACATTATATTCATCCGTTATAACCTGTGTAAATGAAAACAATATTTGCATAACAACAGTTTTACTACTTCTAACTGATTTTAGAGTTAAGTCCCTTTTTTAAAGTTGTATTGGAGTAGTGATTTCATTCGTTTTATTGAAACAACAAAATATATACAAAATTGTAATAAATTGTAAAAAATTCTTTGTTTGGCCGTTAAGATCACGTGTGTGTGTGTGTGTGCGTCTCATTTTCTTGTTTGATTTGGATTTTTTTTTTCTTGTAAAACAAAAAGGCTTTGATTCAAAATCATTTAACTGAAACGAAAAGTAATATTTTATAAAATACAATATGTTAAAAATATAGAGAGAAAAAAACAAACATAAGGGGAAGACAACAATGTTTTTGTGTTTTCTTTCAATAGTTATTTCTATTTTTCTTGAAAAGAAAAAAAGTTACAGGTCGTTCTAAAGGTGTATCCGAGAGATGATGTTTCCATTTTATTTGGCTCCATAGTGGACATTAACAATGATTGACCTGATCCCCAGTATCTACAAAAATGAATTTCATCGCTTTCATTTAAAGAAAACTAAGTGAGTGGTTTTTGGTATAGGTATGCGAAATACGAAGTAAAAGAGCTTAATTGCCGTGTAAGAATACGACACAAAATTGTTGGTCGCTTTGAACAATTCAAGCAATTAAACATATAGTTTTTAAAAGATATATTCAGGGTCCTTCCTTAATATACTGTCGTGAATACTAGACTCATATTTCTATTCTTTTGAAGAAAAGTGTGGAAAAAATTATAGTAAAACATCTTATGTTTGCATTAATTCCCTATTGAGGTTATACATAAAAAAAGCTTATTTGCACATAAGATTTTTTTCTCGCGAGAAAAGTGACGACTTCGTTGTTCTTAAGTCGTCTTAAGTTTTCAAAACAATTTGTTATTAGTATATTAAGTGACTTAAGATGCAAAATGTACTTATATTTAATTAGGTAAAACGACTTAAGTCAAAAAAGCATAAATTTGTTGACCTAAGCCCTCAATCTATTAAAAATAATAATTTTGACTACATTCTCAAATGAAGTTGCTATATTTTGTGAAAGAATTTCCTATGTGCAAGCCATATATTTTTCAGAGTTTAAAATTGTTTAAAGTTTAAAATTGTTCTCCTGAAAATAAGTACAAAATTGACTTAGGATGTTTTGCCAGATTATTGGATATTTATATCCTCTGTTTTTTTGAGCTTCGTTTTCAGCAAAGCAAAGTAAAGTAGGATTTTCAGCAAACAAATTACAATAACTATTGCGAGTCTCGAAGTGTCAAGTAGAGCGTAGTTGTTGTAATTGCGTGCTGAAAATCCTACTTTAGTTTGCTTTGCTGAGAACGAAGCTCAAAAAAACAGGCCTACTTTTGAAGCAGAACATCGATACGTTTTAACTCTATTTGATTTTACATTAAGAGTCAACAATAGGCATGTTTTTTTGAGCTTCGTTATCAGCAAAGCAAAGTTGTTGTAATTGCATGCTAAAAATCCTACTTTAGTTTGCTTTGCTGAGAACGAAGCTCAAAAAAACAGGCCTACTTTTGAAGCAGAACATCGATACGTTTTAACTCTATTTGATTTTACATTAAGAGTCAACAATAGGCATGTTTTTTTGAGCTTCGTTATCAGCAAAGCAAAGTAAAGTAGGATTTTTAGCATGCAATTACAACAACTACGCTCTACTTGACACTTCGAGGCTCGCAGTAGTTATTGTAAACTGTGTGCTGAAAATCTTACTTTACTTTGATTTGCTGAGAACGAAGCTCAAAAAAACACGCCTATTGTTGACTCTTAATGTAAAATCAAATAGAGTTCAAACGTATCGATGTTCTGCTTCAAAAGTTGTGTTTTTTTAAAACTAAACACGGATAATATAATTGTTTCAGATTAGGAGGAAACTGTCAAAGGCTAGATATGTTCGTGTTCTATATAAAATAAAACTGAAGAACCACAAGCACAAACACTAAATAATGTTCTTACCACAAATGCAGTTTTGCGTGGAATGCTTTTCTTTCGTAGTAGATTTAAAGCAACCCCAAAAACAAATTGAGATTTGGAAAAAATAACTGAAAAGTAACCCTTGCAGCAGAGATGAATGAATAAAAGAGATGGATATCTTTCGTACGTCTATCCCTCCAAAACCCATTTGTTTACATTGTTGTTTTTGTAATTTCAACCCCCGTCTGTGAATACGTGTGAGGTACAAAAAAGCATGTTGCTAATGGCCGGCCAACATTCCTTTTGGTTTTATGGGCATCGCGCTGTTCAATTGTTTTGTGTTTGGTATTAAACTTGTTTGGTTTTTGTTAACGCTTCGATTAAAATAAGAAAAATAATGAAATATACATTTCGGAATAGCGAATTCTTGCATTAAAGTCCAATTCATGAACTCACATATACTAGAAAAGATATGAGCATATGTGCGTGACTTCATGAATTTTTCGGGAAAACAGCTTGTAGGCAGCCGCTTTTCCACTGGAAAGATATATATCTCTGTATTCCATTATCTTTGCCTTGCAGTATATCCATTTCTAAGAAATGCAAACGTATCGTAATATTGAAAAATGTAGTCGCTTCCTTAGGAATGCTTACGAAGCAATCGCAGTTGGCAGCTCCACACGACAAAACAAAAATGTCATTGGAATTCGCCAAAATAAAAAAATTAAACGTCAGTTTTCGAAACTTCATCCGATTCGCCCGTAGAGAATAAAATCGTATTTGTGTGCTCGAAAAAAATGGAGGAGACGTACGTTTCCCAAGTGCAAAGTTTTCTGTGCTATAATTTCCGCTAAAACGATTTTAAATTAAAATATTCACCGAAATAACTATAATGTAAGTGTTCCCCAACAATTCAGTAAACATTTTCGTGTGTGTCTACCGTGATAGCCCTCGAAAAACCAATTAAAAATTATTTGGAACAAAGTGCGACCTAATTTTTCAGTTTGTGTGATATGCAAAAAAAAAAAATATATACAAATTTTCCAATTTGGCAGAGAGAATTGCGAGGGTTGGAATTCTTGTTGGATTATTAAAATTCTATAATAATACGCTATTAGTTATGTGACTTTGAAAATCTTTTAATTTACGGAATTTCTCAGAGCGGATTGTGGAAAATAACAAATTTTGAAATTGTTGGATCGATTAGTTTTTTTTTCTTGCGCCTGACGAGTGTCGAGATTCCCTCGGTAAAAAAAATTGCCCAACTTTACATATTATATTATTGGTTTTCCTTCCGCTGGTGTGTAGCAGAAAAAAAGAAATAATCGCTGCACCATTACCTTTCGTCGCCGAAAATGAGCAAAAAAACTAAAATTAGCTCAAAACATAGATGACACCGCGAAAGTGAAATAAATTTCGTTTGTTTAGCGAGAGAAGAAAAAAATTGAAAATTTTTCATCCATAGCTGTGTACAGTGTAGCCACATTATAGGTGTATATGCAGAGTTTATGTTTTTCTCCTTTTCTCTGAGTGACGATGGCGAGTTTAAGTCCGAGACGAATAGGTTAAAAATGAATGGTGAATTTTAAAATAGATTTATTGTTATTCGCATTTAGTCAGAGCACAAAGCAGGTTGCGATGGATATAGAGCTCTGCGGTGTGCACTCAGGAAGGAAGGAAACTGTTTCATTGATTTTTTGCACTGGCCTTAAGTACATTGATTACAGGTAACCAAACCAGAACGCACGTAACAACGTTTGTATGTACACATTTACCTACCGGAGGGTAACGTTACATAGTATTCTACGAAAGTGTTGCCATCTGCAGGTACACTAAAACATATGTTACGGTCCATTGTGTCGCCATCGCCAAGTAATCACACCTGTTTAGTATTTATTGCCGTATTTGAAAATAATCTATCCGTAGACAGTAGGACTGGTGAAACGAGAGTCAATTAGTTTTCTTTTGATAAATATATGAGAGTTGAAAATGAATTTGAAACCACTTAACTTAACAGTTGGCTCAATTTGTTCTTCTGGTGAGGCTTCATTACTGTGGCTTTTTACTAACAACAGGGTCACTTGGTCACTTGAGATACATTTTGCGTAGCATTCTCTTGTTTTCCCTTTGAGTCACGATATTTGATCGCACAGATATTGAAGGGATCGGTAGCACATTGTTAAATGGGGCATATAATTTATATTCTTTGCTTAATATACTGTACCAATGCACTGCGCCGAACTCGAGCTTTTATAAAAACGACTGCGCATCAAACACTAGTACAATAGCAGACAAACCTAAAGCATTTGAGTATATTGATTAGAAAAGTCTTGGAATCGACAAGTACTACATAACAATTCGCTAAGGAATATTGGAACAGCGCTTGGGCGTTTGCACAAACCTTGTCTTTTGGCCAGCAATCGATATAAAAGATTTTAGCCGTTAACCTCTTTTAAGAGAAACCAAACCCTTGGACAAACTGCTAAAGCTTCTTAAGTCAATTTGCCTATCATGATAGTTTGACCGCTCGCCCTTTTTATTAAGTTGGCAGCCAAACGATAAATTATAGGAACTGCATTTTCTGATGAAGGTAAGCCATTCACCATGTGGTATCACAAGGGATCTTATAATGGTCTAAGTGTGTCTACTAGCCGACAGCCACTTCAACCTAACCTAACCTAAGCCATTCACTGCGAATACGAGAATGTTTGAATATTCGTCTGAAGACACACAAAGACCAGAAAGGTCTGCTTTTAAATTATAGTTGTGAAAGCAAACTGTAGGCATAAGCCAACAACATCAGCAAATGAATGCTCTTGTCGCTGTCACACTCGAAATGGGTTTTATTGAAAAATTTCCAAGAAAAGTTTCACTATTTTCTAAGACGGCAAGGGGAGGAAGTTGACGTTGCGGACCGCAATAATAATTGTAGTGTCCGCCATTCGTATGTGCTTCCATGATGATTTGTATTTTACAAACAGGACATCATCAACAAATGTGAAATCGGTTGGCTCTAATGCGAGTTGTCATGCAATATACAGCTGGTGTTGTGTGCACATTAGAGATGTCGCAAGTACCTGCCATTAAATTTTTTTTACACGCATTATGAAACGTCTTCGTTCATATTTTGGCTGCTGGGCATTTACTAGTAACAGTTACCCTCCTTTCTTGCAAATACTTTCTTAACGAGTAAGCACAAACATTTTTTTGCAAATAAACTGTCTCTAAGCGGCTTCGTAGTAAGTAGGTGACTTAACGCAAACTTTTCCTTCTCTTGGCAACACTGGCAACGGAACCATGTGTGTACGTACATCTACTCTACACTAACTAGAGCAATATGTGTATCTAGTATCTCTATTAGAATACACAACATCAAATAGCAAGAGATTGCTACATACACGCTTTATATACTGAAACCATGTCGCTTAAGGTCGTTGTCATCGACCTTGATTCCATGCTTTTCGGATATACACATCTGTATAGAGGCACACCGTGTACACTGACATTACGACGACGACGACTATGGGAGATATTTCTATTACACGCTGCTGTTCTGTGCGGGTTATTTCGCAACAAAACATCTCAACGCGGAATGTATCTAGCTATACGTACACACCTCTGTGTGTAGCCGCATCTCTTTGCATGCGCTGCAACTTGCTTTGTGTTTCGATTGTTACATTGCTTTGCCGAGATTGACATTCGCTTTTTTGTGTTCACATAAAATAAACGACGACGAAAGAACTTTGGAATGGAGAGTATTTTTTTATCGGTCACGGAAATTTCTTTTTATGCCAAGAGGAGAGGACACAAATCACTTGTTAAAATCTACCATTATTTATACAATCATTCTAAACTTTTGTTGTTATTGGCAGTTATTTATCTGCTGCTTGATTTGGTCGTAGGAGAGAGGACAAAATCAAATACCAATGCCAAATCTAATGTAGTTAACCTATATTTCTGGTAAGTGCTTCTGAACAATCCAAGATTTATACAAGTGACTTTCCCAATGAAGAAATAAATTACCAAAACGAATTACATGCATGTTTAATTGCTTTGAAAGGAATTTTCCACCCCGACGACGGACGGGACTGCAAATAAGGTCACATGACCCACCTGTAAATTACATGAAAACAAATACATACAATTATATGTTGACTTTGTAGTTTTTGTTGTAAATAGAAGTATGTATATGAAGAAATACTTTTACTCCTAATCCTTATGGTAAACCGTGAGTGGGCAGCACCTTGACCAGGGATACTGTTTGGAAGGGGTGGTTGCACCAGAACACACATTCTTTGTTGTAGGCAATGGAGAATAAAGGAGAATCGAGAAATAAACAAAAACTATCACGGATGGCTGAAGGTTTAGTCGTCAGCATACATTTTTTAGTGATGAACTACTGTCGATGCAGATCGTTTTATTCGGCGCGGCATTTAGGCGGCAAGCATTATTACTGCCGTATCTGCGCCCGTGGCATTTTATATTATGTTTCGCAGATTCACACGCCTCTATGGATGTTATTTATAGCAGCGATAATGTACTTTAAAGACGGTGTAAATATTTGTCAATGTTAGAGCGGATCGTTATTACTTTATTTCCTTCCATATCCTTCATTCCATATCCTTGTTTTGTTGTCCTGTGAGTTCCTCATAAATAAATTCATTTAAATTCCCATATATGAGGGTGTATTTACAAAGTTTGCCAATAGATTTCTTATTTGAAAGTCAAATGAGAATCACGTTGTTTGTGTAACACAGAGTGACCTATGTATGAGCTTGAAATGAAAACAAATACACGAGCTCGTCGAATTTGCCTTTTGCCGTGGGCTATTTGTTTTCAGCATCCCGATTTGTTCCAATTGGGATCTTATACCTATTTATATACGGTACATAATTTGGCTCTTCTTCCCCAACGGTAATCTAGATGGGCACCATTTTGTTATGTTGTGGTTATTGACTTTCCCGTTGTTTGCAAAGTCCTACAGTCTCGCGAACGTCTGAAAACTATCTAACTGTCTTCTCAATTAGCCGTTTTGACTTGGATTAAAATTGTAGGTCCTTTCAATTCGTGTCAAAAAACACACAAAATGAATGGTTGTGAGAAAGTAGGCCTACGGACCTTTGGCGACAACAATAATTTATTTAACAACAGAAATAAGATGTATATGCTGTCAAAATCGGTGACCCGCGCAAATTTTTGCGATGGATATAAATCAAAAGAGTCACTTTCGCCAATTGCTATTTCATCGGGCTAGAAAGGCATCTACGAAGTAGAGCCCTCTCTCATAGAACCACTGCGATTGCACAAGACCCTAATCCACACATTTATAAAGCGACTGCAAGCGATTTTCATATATCGTATTGGCACAGTGAGCCCAACAATCCATTAAGAGCTTCCATTGTATTAAGGTTATGGCAAATTGTATTGGATTAAGTGTCGCCCCAGAAAAGCTGCAATGTTAAAATCCATCTCACAAATCGCTCATATCAACAGACACCTGACTCATATTACTCATTAAACTATACAATTGCCAAACAATGTGTCACGCAAATCAACATTCCCACAGCAAATAAGCAAACAAAAACACAAAGCCAACGACGACACCATCATCGATTGTCAGTGACAACATATTCCATTAATTGTATGCGGACTCTTGAACGTTTCGATTAACAGCCTAACAAAACCTGAATCATCATTATTCGTTTAATGATTTACCCACATCGCGCGCCCTCTGTCTCATCTCTATTCAGAGTCTAGACCCAGTCAGTGGGCGCGGGTTGTTAGATTTCCTGTTTTCGCGACTGACTTCATTCATTGTTGTTAAAAGCTTTTGTCAAGTTCATAATGCTGCAAGAGTAAGCCTTACGTAACGTATTGATTGGAATTCTTGTTTAATTTTAAAAAACTTGTGTCGCCGCATTCTCACCGCCACCCACAATTGAAAAATTGAATTTTTCTATCGCCGCTTGCTACCCTTGCCCTTACCATCCCCTGAATGCTTTAATATATTTATTGTCCTCAGCGTAGCCTATGGCATATAGTTTGACAGAAGATGCAAGAGTATGTACACCGAATGCATTCCATTTTCAAGGAGGAGGTCAAGCACGGAGCACAGAGAATAGATCAGCGAAATAAAAAAAAAATCACCAGAAAAGCGCACTGATTACATATACACCTACATCGAAGGCGTTTAGGTTGTTGTTTTGTGATTCTTCTTTATCGTGGTGGTCTTTTTCGGTTTTATTTTGTTGTCGTTTATCTTTGGCTCCACTTCGACACCTGCGCAGTGTCTAGCTCTAGCGAGCGATTGTAATCATTGAAAGGTTTTGAGGGTTACCTTGCACATCATGCTCTTCCTTATTTCGATTGCACAGTCAGTTGGGTTTTATGTGTTGTTTACAAAATATTAACGGGAACCGCGCTTATGTCACATACACCGGGCACACGAGGTACAAAATAAATACGCAATTAAGTAAATAAATTTATAATTAACGAGAGTGATAAATAGTACAAAGGGAGACATTTTTCGTGTGGATTGCGAAAGGAACTTGTGTCGGCTGCTACTGTTGAATGCACTTGAGGTTACATAATAATCGCTCTGGAGTACGCAATGTTTACGTTTTTCCGCACAATCTGTCCGTAATTCTGCCAGGTGCAGTGCATTTGCACTTGTGAGTTTTCACACTGCCGACAGTTGCCGCTGCAATCAGTTAAGTTATGAATTTGCTTGCACGCCATCGATGACATAACACCGTAGTGTTTACAACACAGCTTCGATTTGTGATTATTTGTTAACAACAATGATGGTTTCGTGTATTTTTTTTTGTATATTATGTTCAAGTGCAAGGCGACAACAGTAGTGGGTTCAGTTCAATTGCGATACATTGGGAAGTGCAGTGCTCTTAGAATGTAATAGATGCATGAACTCGAAGGGTGACTACAAATTAACCTTCGAGGTTATTTTGATCGGCTATCGGATAAATGAGACAAGCGTGTGTTGTCATTGATTATATTTGCACAGTTCAACTGCTACTGCAGGCGATAAGGTATCGAAGAGGAAACTATCAAAGACAGTCTATATTTATTAACAAGTTAAGGGGTAATCGTTTTCTTCGGGTGATTCAAAATATAAGCATGCGCTTATAATAATGCTGGCTTTGTTTACGAACAGCGTACTTTAGAGTGGACTTCTATAAGTTAGGGAGCCGTCCCCCTATTCACCGAGGGAGTAAGTTTGGAATTCTGTTGAAGCAGCGTCATTTGTATACGATTGACATTCGCTGCAACGGTGCTCTGAAAATATTCATTTAGTTTTTATTTATTGCTTCACTACGACTTTTATGGCAGGTGCTTCGCTGTCAAAGTATATCGTGATGCTTTTATCGACAATTGCAGCTTTGGTTAAAGTAGCTATCTCTGAGTTCAACCGTCACAATGAAAACAAAAATGTAGACTTAGCACAGACGCCGTTCGCGTTTTAGTTTTGAGATATACGTATATAGAAGAGACACAATCACGTTAACTAAAGCATAAATAGATAGTTTCTTAGACAGGAGTATCTGTCTATTACAACAAAGTTCTGTCTAAAAAACCACACACACTCGATCGCTGCAATATTGAGAACTATGACCTCTGAGTCACTGTGGCGTATATGCAACTAATTCAGGAGCCCAGTTCCTTTTATTTGACTCGTTCGTTTTGCTTTCCAATTTAATCTCTTTTACTCGTTTTTTATAATATGCGAGAGCTTATCTAATTTTTGTTTATGCTTTATTGCACAAAAAAAATTTAGCTTGTGAATTTTCCGAATCTGTGAAAGTCTAACAGCCTTAGTTAAAAACGGATTTTAGAAAGTTTATAAAGTAATGTAATTTCGTTATACATTTTCGCATCAGTTTGATCAACTTCAACTTCATCTTTGGGAAAAACTGGGGCTTACAACCGAACATTGTGCACTGGCTGTACACCGCGATTGTTAGATCCATTCTTACCTACGGTTCAGTTGTTTGGTGGGAGCCGGTTAAAACCAAATCCTATCTTAAGAACCTGAACAAGGTGCAGAGAATTGCTTGTTTGGGTATAACAGGCGCAATTAAATCCACACCACAACTAGGTCAGGAAACGCTTTTGAACCTGCTAACCATTGAGCTATTCACTAAGAACGTGGCAGCCAAAGCCGCTCTCAGATTAAGAGAGAACAAAACTTGGAAGCCTGGTTACTGCGGACACTCAAGCATACTTGAAATCTTTGATCGGAAGGGACTCATGTGACTCACCGATTACGAGAAACCCAGATATGACTTCGAGAAAAATTTCAGAATCACTATACCCAAAAGACAGGACTGGAACTCACCCAGTTCCATCATTAAAGGTATATCCGTCTATACGGATGGTTCAAAAACAGAAAATGTTACAGGAGCCGGCGTATTCTCAGAAAGACTTGCTATTAGCCAGTCGTTTCGACTAACTGTAGTGTCTTTCAAGCTGAGATCTATGCGGTTAAGAAAGCAGCACAGACTATCTTATCGATGGGACTACCAGCAATGGAAATAACCATCTGTGTGGACAGTCAGGCGGCACTTAAAGCTATCGGCTCTAACCTTGTTAATGCGAAATGTGTTTCAGATTGCCTCTTGGTGCTCAGGGCTATACGTCATCACTCAGTTCTACTCTGCTGGGTTCCGGGACACGTTGGGGTGGAAGGGAACGAAAAAGCGGACGAATTGGCCAGATACGGCTCTGATATGAACCCTCAACTAGCGGACGGAGAGGTGCTACCGCCTTTCAACACTGCTAAGACTTTTATTGAAGGCGTCACCGCACAACTGGCTAAGGAACAATGGAGCAACACCATCGGTTGCGTCATAACCCGAAGTCTGTGGCCTGTGATTGACACCAAAAGATCAAAGTTCCTAGTCTCCCTTAATAGAAGTCAGATCCGGATGCTCGGCGGGGTTTTAACCGGACACTGCACCATAGGAAACATGGCTAAAAGGCTGGAACTTTTTGCAAATGACTTCTGCAGAAGCTGCAGAGACGAAGAGGAAATAGAGTCGGTGGAACATCTTCTATGCCACTGCCCAGCTTTACAGGAACGCCGCTCATCCTGTATGGGAGCAAGGTTCTTCGAAAGTTTGGAAGACTTGGCGGGGGTACCTCTATCAGACATAAAACTATTCCTAAACAGATCGAAGTGGTTTTGTTAGCCACATGTCCTTACATGTACAAACAGGGTACTCACAATGGGCCTTCACGGCTTACGGGTGAAATTTGCATCGGCTGCAAAACTGCCCTCCCCACCTAACCAACCTAACCTTGATCAATAATGAACACTTGACGTTGAAATTGATGCCAATATTTGCATTAATGAACATTTTGCAAAGATTCATGAGCCATCATGATGCCAGTGATGCGTTACTGAATTTGCACATGGTTTTAAAGATTCTACAAGTATCCTCGATAAGTTACCTTAGAAACATGAACAGATATGAGATATATTAAATTGTTTTATATACCTCTTTTTATATTAATTTGCATGACTACCGTTTCATAGGAGTCCCGAATCTCCCAACTTTTTCTTTTAATTTTTTATTTCCTATTTGTATTTGAATTTGCATTTCTCACAAGCTGCTAAGTTTTTTTTTATCTTTTCGCACAAATAAATGTAATAGATTTCTCGTTTTTAGTTCCTTTTTTGACGCAAGCCCTGTATATATAGTATGCATGTTTTATAAATGAAAATTTCTGGAAGGGTGTATAAAGGCTGTATAAATGCTTATACACTATACAGGTGTTTAGTGTTTACACTGGTGTATCATTTAAGCCGCCTAGTGATAAGCAACAGAAACAAAAGCGAAAGTGGAAAACAAGAGTAGATCACACACCGACTTGAAACAAACAGTACTAATGCACTTACATAATGTTGAAACTGAATAAAAGGTTTTTCAATTGGGACGATGTTCGCAGCCTGTGGCTCCCATCTTTTTTTCAACTGGCGTTTATTATTCAGCCACTGATGCCAAATCACCACTGCAACGCATTGCGCCAAATTTACGCCAGACTAGGTCCCTTCCAAAGTTTGGTGACCAAATTCGAGGCTATCGTTTCCGAAAACAATCTGTTAGCTGATTGACTCTGTCAGTTCCTCAGACTTCAAACTGTCGAATTTCGCACCCGCACAAGATGCAGTTCGTCTAGGTGCTCCCAGTTATTGATCAGCTGATTCGGTTTCTGGTCCAAACGTATAGGAATCCGATTCTGTTGTTTGTCAGAGTTACATTTCATATAATTATTGGCATATTTATTAAAATGTGAGCTTCACAGCCAGTTCTTAATGTACAATAAATTTCATAATTTAAACTCCATGAACAATTTATAAAAAAGATATTATATCTTTGTCAGATAACATAATTTTATTTCCTCAAATTTTCGATCGTTTCTTTTTAGCGTGCTCTTCAAGTACTTTTGAATTGATATGTTCTTAAACTTAGTAAATATTTAAAAGCCTAATCTTCGCAGTGAACGTTTAGCGAAGACTCATAAAATAACTTTCAAAAATGCTGAGCAATTAAATGTGAGTTTAGTGCATAGGTTATGTTTGTTAATTTTTATCTCTAGAGTGTTTTGATAGCAGGAAATACATAGCGTTGCCCTCCTTAATATAAAAAAAAACGATTTTAATCGTATCTAACTTCGCGCGATAATGGGAAATTTTTAAACAAATTCAATTTTGCGACAAGGGCAAACAAATTCGATTACATCTTTTTGCACACACTAACGTTTACGGGTACCTTACAATTTATTACAGCCGGTGTAGTTATGAAGGTTATCATAATTACTGCTAACGAAATAAGCTTACATTCGTGCGCTCACTTGTCTACCTATGAACAAATATTTATGTTTCACATAGGCCCGAGTAGATGAATGTTGTGCATGTGCTTTGTTCTGAGATTTTGAAAAGATATACGAAGTTCATTTCCATGTAAACGTTAACCCGATTTACTTAATTATCAAGTGACTAAAATAGTATTCTTCTGTTGTCGGGGCTATTCAATTTAGAACAATAATCTGTTTATCATGTAAGTGCAAACTGAAAGTTCTCAACTTTGATCAGGGCAGTTTTGATAACCTACAAGTTTTATTTGTTATAGAACATGGGAACATGTGTAGGAACATATGGGTAAAACTGAAGATAGTCGGGGAAACGAAAATATGTCCCCCATTTTGACTGTCAAATTGAGTGATCTCCTAAGGATATTGGAAAAATATTAACATACAGGTGCTCTGTGATTCAATTTCAGTATATTTTTATTTTTTCTCATGGAAGGCTTTTCGGACATCGAAATTCCCACAAAAAGGAAGAAATCCCATGATTTATGAAAACTGGTGTGGTGACAGCCAATGACAGTTTCTCTCATGCTCTCAATATTTCCACCAATGAAAGTGCTTCCTCTCTCGCTGTGAAAACTGCAAACGGATGCAACTGACAGAAAAGAAGAAAGTAATGCCCAAAACACATGTGCAGAAAATTATTTGACATGCATTGCATCGGCAAACATGGCTACTGTCATTCACCGACTAAGCAGCTGATGTGTTTGCAACCAAAACAAAAACAAACACGATCAGCCAATGATGCCAAATGCTTGAAATTGCAATTCTTTTTCTTTTGTGTTGTGGAGGAGAATTTGTAAGGATGAGAAAATGTTTGTTAATATATTAGTAAAAGCGAATTACAAAGATGACTGCAATAACAATTAAGGACTATTCGGGTGAGCGCGAATTGCGAAAAGGCGAATTGCGAACAAATCAATTTAATTGTATTCATGAATTGAAAATTGCTATTCGTTCTACCAAGAAAGCATTGTATTTAATTTATTTAACCTAAAAAATCGTGTCAAAACAAATACAGCAATTTTCTTGCGGAGAACTGTCACATTTTATTAACAATCCGCAAGTGAATATTTTTTTTCGAACTTAACCTATAAAAATAAAACTGAATAGCGGACATCTGCGACTTAATTTTCATGTAAATGAAGTGTGTAAATATACAAATATTCCCTTGTTCGCAATTCGCTCTCATGTGAATAGTCCTTTAAAGAGAAAGAGATCAATACCCTGAGTGCTATTAGTGCAAATAGTAGTAAAGTTTTTCCAACTTAAAAATGTGATGGTGCTTGAACATATCCGGTAATATTTCATTAGGCTCTCAATCGAATCGCTGGAAAGGCAAACATCTAAGTGTATAGATGGTAAAGATTGATGAAGTTGCAAAGGTTGTCCACAAGGTGGTTTTCTGCTTTCACTGCAAGAATGCCTTGATTGTCGGCTTTCTGTTCAATGTGATGAGCGCTTCTTATATCTACAGCCGACGCAGCACTTATGAGTATTTATGTGAAACCCTAGACGGCGCTAGACATGATCGACAGTAATTGGTTTACCAGGAATAGTCTGGACTGATCGAAGTCCTCTTAAAATTGAGGCTGTGACCTAAACGACAATTTGGTATCAAAATGATCTCCTAACAAGGCTGTAACACAAGTTCCTTTGAAAGGCAGCTTAATGTCTTTGAGTCATGCCAGATAAGAAGCTCGTTTGGACAAATTATACGTACAGTACTCCTCTCTAAGGACAGTTCCTATAATCTTTTTAACTGTGTGAGCTTCCATATAACATATTTATAATTTTGAACGCTCCTCATTACTGCAGCGCCAATAAGCTTTTTTAAAAAGACGCCACAGTATCAGTGTGACAGTACAATGAACCAGTTTTTGTGTCTGGTGACATACAAAAAACGTCCTCCAATCGGATATGCCTGTCACATAGACTGGTCTGCCAAAAGGGGTCGTCTCTATCTGTGCGTATAATTCACCCGCCCTTAAACTACATTCGAAATGATATAAATCATCTGTCTAAGTAAACATTCGCGCGACTCCTTCCGATTTGTGTTTGCAATGAATAAATCTGTCAGATTTATTATATGCGAGTCCTAATAGGTCAAACGTACAGACGTATTCTTTGAATAAAGAAACAAAAATCCGCCAGCACAATATTCAAGTACAGCGCACATTCATTTTGACTTTTTCGCCTATCTACCAACATTTGTTTAACCATAATTAGTGTCAAAGTGTATATAAGCTTTTATCTCATTCTTCAATGGCAGAAGCGTTTTTTTTTATTTGATTTTCTATACTAATCTATTTTAAGCAATGTCACAGATACCTGCACTGCTTACTCGGTCGCATTTGCGAAGCGAAAATAAACAAAAAATGTCGGTACAAATTATAGATTGGTTAATGCAAATACCAAATGCATTGTTGTCACAGCAATTATTGTGACAAATGTGTGAGAGAGAGTGTCACCGGCCATATCGATAGATCCATCTGTGTATTCAGCAGATGATTCTATTTTTACCCCATCGAATGAGATCAAAGTGTATATGTACACAAGTTCGAAAAAGAAATGTGACTACTGCAACGAACTTGGTCACAGAACTCGTCCGCGTGTAGGCGGAATGGTTTCGTATTGAACTTGATTATTACTGAAGTCAGTCATTCTTTGCTCCCACATAATTTTCTAATCAGTTTCATACGGCTTACACCAAATGACGTAATTTATGCACAGCATAACGTTGTTTTGTATATAAGTAAAAAAAGGAAACGAACTAATCTGCGATGTCTCTTCCTCATTGCAAGACCACAGAACACACACGCGCGCACACAAGACAACAGCGTTTTTCTTCTGTTACTTGTTCTAAATTCTAATACGATTAGTTGAATGTGGGCGTCGAGCAGGAGGAGGGGGCCTTGCGCACACACCTAATATCAGACACAAGCGGTCTCTTGAACTTAGAAGTTCAGACATCGCACACATACCACACGGACGGATTGGCGAATGTCATGCGGTTGTTGGATATATTTCGCGTTCGTCGATTTTAGTTCCGAAAGTCGGTTGAATTTTCGAGCGCTGATAAACCCTTGCTGAACGAGATGTGTTAGCTCTTCGTGCGAGTGACTCAAACTATGTGCTCCCAACGAGAATAAAGGAAGCCATGTGATATTTAATAGTGATTACAAGTGGCATTATATAGCGGAAACAATTTATGCTCCGCCATCAGGGTGCGAGGTGAAAAGTAAAATTTTATTTTGTTTTCATTTAATTGGGACTGTTTATGACTTTCGGTTTTCGAAGACATTATCTTTAAATGAATGCGCGATATTTTTTAGAACAAACAGAAAATGTATATATTTTTGTTTATTCATAACTTGGGTGGACATATCTTTTGGCGTCTGCCAAAATCGTAAATAGCGTGTTGATATTTTTATATGATTTTTCTTCGATGTTCATAAGTATTGCGAAATTATACGTTCAATTTGAAAGAACAAGCTGTTGATACACCCACCTTTACGTGTGCAGATTACGTGCAGCACGTTTCTAGTTTGAAGTAGTTTGGGAGAGAGATGTGTGGCCAGATCTTGTGAAGTATATATACGAGTATGTCATAAAAATCTGGGTTAATGTGCTCATTTTTTAAAATGAATTATTCGGCAAATGTGCGGCTGACAAAGAAAACGTCCGGATATTTGTTTTTATTGCCTTTGCATCCCACTGAATCAGTGTTCTGACATCGATGGATTTTAAGAAAACTCATTCAAGGTTGTTTATTAAACGACAATCTGCGCATTTGATCCTTTACGGTCGGAAAGAGGAAGACATCATATGATTGTGAATGGGTCATCAATTTAATTTCAGAAGCGGCAAAGGGGAAAAGCTGCGGTTTTTCGAGCTGCAGTGTCTTGTCGTGATAAAGTCGTTTGGCATAAACGTTTTGAAAAACATCTGGAGTGGGGTTCATCGAAGTATTTAGAACGGACTCAAGCGTTCTTTTTCTTTACTTTGGAGTTTTCCAAAACCAGGGGTAGAATCGGCTAAGTTGATAGTTGCCAACCAAAATCATCGCTTTAAGTCCACATAAGGTGATTATCAAATTGACAATCGCTTTTTTTGCGATCACTTTGTGAGAGCTATTTAGGTATCGCTTGCCTACATTTGTGTCATTTTCATAGATATGCACCTCGGCTTCAACTCAAAATAAATGAAATACTTAAGTGGAAAAAGTATATATTTAATAAATTAAATTAAAAAACTGAAAAAAAGGAATTGTAATTTGTTAACATTTTTTAGTATTCTAAATTCAGCGTCGGCAAGGAAGTGACGTTCAAAACTCTAGTGCTGCCAATAATCAATCAGTTTTTTGTGATCGCTTTACGTAGAGCAAGGAAGAGTTAATAATTAAAAACGACAATCAAAAATGCGACAATCAACTATCACCTTAGCCGATTCCACCCCAGCATTGCGACTTGTTTTACCAAACGACGAATGCATATGCCTTATAATTGTGTGGCAGTTAATTTTAATTGGTCTTGTTTCAGTTCCAGGTTTAGCTCGCCTCACTTGAAATGATACCTCTGATAAGCTTGCAAGAAAAGATTCGCAGGAATTTTTATCAGGGCTTGTAACCAAGTGTTGGTCTGGTGGCATCTTCGTAAGAGCTTTGCTTGTATGTTGGGTTACATACATGGTTTCATCTTCGATTTACAGCCAGACTAATGAAGCTTCTTCGAATATTTTCTAGAAGTCTGTGGTGTCTTAGAAGTAAGTAGGCTCTGGGCTGATGCTGAAAATCGAACATGCCCATCACAGAAGCGCTTTCTTGACGTTCTTTAAAAATCGGGAAAACTAACACAGCAATATCGACATTACTGGAACAGTTGTTAAGTAATTTAACTGATATACGACGCTTTTGGCGTAACAATAGTCTGTGTCCTTGTCTATATTTTCGTTTTCAAGACACAGGTGCGAACCGGACATAAAGTCCGGAAATAAACGACCGGAATAGTCTTCGCTTCGCTTGCGCCAAAGCTTTTAAACTCTTCTCTATAGTTGTCGGTCTTTTAAAATTTAATTTTATATCCGGGCTATTGGTGTCAAGTTAACCTCGAAATGTTGTAATTGAATTTCCAGTATTTTGTGACCACTTACAACTGGAGACCCTGCGCCTTTGATTTTAAGTATCTCTTATAATGTATGACTGACATGTATTCAGTAGTTTAGACAAAACAATATACTTTGTACATGCATAACGAATGAACTCCAATAAACCAGATAAGATGGCGGACTTAGGGAATGCGTAATCTGCATTTTTTCATTCTGTTACCTACCACAAATGATTGGCGAGTTCTGTAAATTAGTTTGTTTTTATGCGTCGGGAGTCAAATACGAACCTTTTGCGCCAATTAATTTTTATCTCAGGCAGCAGAATTGAATTGCCAAATAAAACTGTCACCGGGAGCATTCAGCCTGAAAGTCTGCAAGCAATGAATAAGTGATGTTTACAAACATTTAAGATATACAGCCATATTCTGCTATTCATCGGGGGGAATTTTTTCTTCAATTTTCACTGCACACTATTCTACTATTCATTCGAATCGAATGTGGATTTACCTTGTTAGTGTCGGTAACGTCGATAATACTGTGGTATTCTCTTCTCTTATGCACGTGAACGCATACATTCCATACAATTCAGATCCGCATGTCAAATGATGCGAATTTTTAATTAAATGGATCGTCTTTCTGGTTTGTGGTTGATAAAATGTTAGTAAAAATTGCATTATTTTGCCGTGCAGGTGTAAGATTCGATTCATCAATATTTTATACGTACTGAAATGCTTTTTTAATTAAGCGAAATTTGTTGACAAACATACGGTTTTGAAATAATTGATTTATCTATTAAAAGCTACAAATTAATCAACTAACGTTTCAACCGGCAGTTTCATGATATCTTTTCTGGATTTTCTAACGTTTCTGCGAAGTTTTCTGTTTGATGATTCTCTTATTCCACTGTTTGAAGGTGGGAAAAAAAAGTCCAATATTACCCATACAAACTTCTTATGGATTTCAAGTGAACAGCTGTTAACTTGAATGACAAATTCATTTGGATAATTTATTTCACCCTATGGATAGCAGAATGTAAAGGCAGAGTGAAAGGGAATCGAATGGGTGAATCGAATCTACCATTCACGTGAATAGAAGAATAGGGCTAATAATGTCTCCACATTGGGGGTGCGCAGAGAAGATTGTAGTTTTTGTGATTCTAAGGATTTGACTTTACCTTGCACCACTGGGAATAATGTTGAAAAAAATCAGTTCAAGAAGCATATATTGTTGCCCTTTTATTCAAGAGCAATAAAAGTCGCACTTGTTCCCAACTTCGCATCTGAGTTGATATAATACCTTGCCTAACTGAAATTTGCTTTCCTTTTCAGATAATTTTCTTAAAACAATAAAAACCGAACAACAAAATCAACTCCTACTACCTTCAATACAATCTCAACTAACTACTTAACGATACACTCAACTAACTCAACGACAAAACCAGACACAAAAGTTACAAATGTTCAAAAACATACAAATAGCCAGAGATTTATCAAACATTGCAATCAGTCTGAAGGTTGCAAAACAAAAACAATAGAATCGCGATATTCTAAAGTGGAATACTAGTCAAGACGCCTTTCGATAACAGCATTATAACTAGAAGCAGCCGCCATTGACCACGACTGTAGCATACAGTCCTCCAAACGACAAGAAGAAGAACAGCAACAACAACACAACCACCATACACATACACAAATAATATGCCTGTAATTTCGCCCAGAAGATCAACGTCAACAACCAGTGGCAGTTTGTATATACCGCAAACAACCAGTGGCACATATTCAAGCCTCGCTAACAAATCAACAGGATCGAGCACACTGTCGTCTTCTTCCACAAGTGGCTACAGTTCAACCTATCGAAGCAACGGGCTTTCAAAGACTCCATCCGCCTCAACATATAGCTCCTACTACACTGGGTCATATCTACCACGCACATCAGCATATTCCTCGGTTAGCAGGAGCTCCTACAGTGGTACCTCATCGTCGGCCTTGACTGGCGGTTCCTCAGCTCTATCGTCATATCGTCCCAGTTCGTACCTGAGCGGCGGAAACAATGATACAACAACATCATCGAGTCGATTTGGAGTAAGTACAAATTTACATTATAAATATACTAGATACTAGAGATACAACACCACCACAAAGACCACCTTCACCACGAGACGATGGCGACGTCATCGTCGCTAGTCTTTGTTATCAAATATTTTAGAGCCAATACAATAGTGCAATACAATAGAACAACAACAACAACAGCAATACCATCCACATCATTTGCCTATTCGCCAACGCTTATCGCTGGTGATCATAGCAGTAGAATCATGAAACGATTTGACAACAGTAATTGTTAGTATTATATAGTAGAGATCCTTCTTCAGCTAGTAATAATTGTTTTAAATAAACCCTTGTCTTCTTCTTCTACTTGTTTTGCTTACAAGTCGTCTGGTCACGATATACTCCTACTTCACACAGTGATCATTCAACAAATGTCAATTTCAATAATAATAACTGTGATTTTTTATCTGAATTTCCTCCTCCAACAACTACAACTATACAACCACGACAACAACGTCGAAACAAAACAACACGAATTCATCACGATCTCGCACTTCCATCATCACCACGAACATAACCACTACTACTATCACCACCGTCACGCACGATCATCGACGATCAATCGCAAACGATTCTACCATTTGCGAATCGAAATCACCACAGAGGATTCTAGATCGCACAGAAAACACCAACGATTGCGACAATAACAACAACACGAGATCACAGCGTGGCAATAGTAAAAGTAGGAACTCCCGAGCATCATCCTCATATTCATCATCATCATTAGCACGATTAGTAGCGACATCTGCTTTGGATATATATGAAAAATATAGTCCAGCACATTATATACCAAAATGTGAATTGTCACGTTCCAGCTCATTGTCTGAGGCGGCAACATCAGCAGCAACAGCAGGGAACGCAGCTTCATCTTCGGCGTCTAAGTTAAATGACACACACAATAAGAACGCTAGAAGCAATTCGATCAGTAGTTTTAGCAATAATAACAATAATTATAGCAGACGTTACAGTCGATATACAAACGGCACTATTGATGAGAATAGCGAAGCCCCCACATCCACCGCATCCATCATTGACAATTATCTGTCAGTGCCGCGCACGAATAGCACTAATAGTCTGTCCAATAGTAATGGTGGCAGCAGTGCCAACAAGCTGTTGCTGCATGTAAGCTATGACCTGCAGGACGATAGTGATAGCCTAAGAGATTTAAAGATATCATGCATCTCTCCTACCAGTCCTGCTAGTTCATCTAGTTCTCAGGATACAAAGGACACCGCACAATTGGCTATCAAGGTAATCCCGACCAAACCAAACGAAAATAATTTTAAGAACTAACAAGCAAATGCGAAATTGATGATATCCTGCGTGTCCTGATAGCATTTGAATTTGTTATTTCCCATAACCTGCTCCCCCATCTCTGTAGTGTGCACTCAGAAACAAATTTTCTAATTTTAGTTTTGATTGTGGTGTTCGTGTTGACTTTTGCCAAAAATAAAATATAATATTAAAAAAAAAACAAAATGCAAAGCTGCGCGCTGTGTAGTCAAAGTTGTGCAAACAAATAAAACTATGCTTCTGCCGTTTGTTGATTGTGTTGTATTGTTTTCTCACTAACCACTAATAAGGGATTTGAAAAGTATTTTCGTAATAAGTTGAGTAGTAGCGGCTACGCCCAAATATGATTTATTTATTGAAGGTTTTTGCTCCACTCCGATATTGAGATGGTTCAATTCCGGTACTAACTCCCTCTGTCAGTGAATATGGATATTCGTTTTTTGTCTGTCATAGTTTTAATAAATTAAAATGACTGTCTCCTCATTTCGTTAATCAGTTAATGCCAAAAAAAAACATCAATTAACTGCGGAGTTTATGTGCCACATAGAAGTCACTTAAAAATTGCAGCAACGCCAGGTTGTCCACCATCTCTGTTGCATTCAATAATTGGTGGTCTATTGCGCATCGTTTTATTGTCGCATGTGAAATACCAGAAAGTTTCTTAACTTTCATCTTTTTGCAGTCAATTCTCGATTCAACCCCATAAAACTGTTGATTTCCTCCGCAAACAACACCGTGAAAAGGTAAACGATAAATGCGAACTTATACTTAGTTAATATTTTGAAAACTTGTGCTCAACGCGTTTCCGCAGCTTTAGTTATGTACCACTTTTTTTATTAAATTTAATCTGAAAGTTCTAAAAAAATTGATTTAAGCTGTTTTCTAATTTTGTTTAAGGAAGGCCACTTTACCTCCAAAAATAAAGTAACGATTTTCTTTCCAAGAAATTTCCTTGAGCATTTTTTTAAAAGAGCTTCTAAAAATTTTTTTTTTTTAATTTTTCCTTTAAGTCAAAAATATTAAATAAATGAATCTGTTTCACTATGTAATTGTTGTATTTGCTATGCGAATACGTTTTATTAGTTTCAATAAATAATGTAGTTAATAGATTACAGAGGATAAGAATAGTTAGTGCACATGGTGGAACATCAAGAACAAAAGATAATACAAAAGTTTGACTTGAAGTTAGTTGCATTTTCCTAAAGTCAAGAATGAGTGCTGCCCAACATTTTTGCATTTAGATCGATCTTACATTTGTTTTTGCCTTTGCATTTGATGTTTCTGTTATGCAGTTAAGTTGCTACATCTTGCTATATAACGGCGTCTGGCACTGAGGGAAACACCACCGACATATTATGTGCGTGTGGAATTTTACAATTTTTTTCGCATTTGACGTACTAAAATGTTGTGCGTTTACTGGGTAACCAGAACTGACATCAAAAAGGAAATGTCCCATTGGCCGCATTCAAGAATCTAGTCATCTTAAGTCGACTAGATTGGTCTGGATGAGATGTTACATGAACGCAAAAACTAGATTGGTCGGGAACGTCACTTTTCCTACGTCATCCACATACGCGAACTGTCAACTTAGTACTCAGTCACGAATTTCTTGACTAGATTCGTCGGCTCCATAAACGTCTCTTGAGAACAAGAGTTCCCATAAATGCGAAGTAAAATACATGCGGTTCAGCTATTTTATCAGAAATAATTTAAATGGATGACAAATGATGCCGAGTAAAGAAACCAATCGCGAATTAATGACAGCCGCACATTTTAAACTTAATTCGACAAGCTACTTGAGGATGTTCTTTCTTAATCAAAAAATCTGCAAAGTTCGATGATTTTCTTATCTCAAACGACCTCGTCTGTAACGTGGTATCTTATGGGGAGGTGTTGATTATACACACACACACAGAACAATAATATCTTCAATTAAAGGTACAAAACATGCACATGCATTCCAACACACACACGCCAAACATAAAAACACCAGAAAAAGAAAACAAAATCTTTCAGCTTGATATTCAAAATCATTATGTTTTTCTTAATTTCGTTCCACTCATATGGCTCTCCTATATATGTATAAACAATACAAGCAAATTGCAATATTTATTTCGTATTCTTTTCTTGTGTTTATGTATTTCAATTCAACCCCTTTAACGGACAAATTCTATTTTGCTAGTCATCATTTTGTTAAGTTTCCAAAAAAAAATAAAACAAAAAACCAAACAATTTGCGGTGTATATGTAGAAACATCGCAATGCTTCAAATTGTTTTTGCTTGTTTCTTATTACGAAGAATACCCGTTTCATTAAAAAGAAATGACATTTTATTAATTTCTTTCTCTGTTCTAGACGTACCATTCGTAAATGGCTCACAAACAAAAATAAGAATAACATAGTGTAAAGCCATTCTCAAAACATATATAGTGTGTACGTGTGCGTTTCCATACATAGATATCATAGGGTGAACAATATATATCCATATATATGATAACAAAAATATATATTTAATTTTACTGTATACATAAACGGTGTTGTGTTAACGAATCGACAATTGAAATTGAAAACTCTAGAGTGCGTTGTGAGTAAAAAGTAAAAAAAAAAATATATCCACTATAGTTAAACAAAAACTATAAAAAAATAACAAACTCAAGCTAGAAATGATAGATGCTAATATAAATAATTTGAAATTCCCAAAGCAAAAACGTAGTGTTGAGGCCACAACCACCACTACCACCATCACCAACAACACCGCCACCACGACAACAACGACGACGATAACAACAACCAACAACACCGCCACCACCACTTCCAGCCCATCGGCGAAAGCTGGTAATCAGCAATTTTTCCTTATCTCTGCCTTCAAGGATCAGAACTTCCTGAAAAACGAATGTGATTTGGCCCGCTCGCAAGTCTATCGATCGAGGCAGCGTTTCGAAAATAACAACGCCAATGATGACAATATCAACAACAATAACCACAGCGATATCAGCAACAATAACAACATCGGCGGTCATAGCAAGAGTGCCAACAACAATGAGAATGGCTCGCCATTAGCAGGGAGCAACAGTAGCATTGTCACTTCCATCAATGGCAATAGAAAGCTACCGGGCGTCGTCAATAAGCAACAATCATCGATAAATCCCCTAGTTCATCGGACCACCCCGAACAACAAGTTTCTGACAAAAGTACCCGCATCACCTGCCGCCAACAACAACATGCATTGCCTGCATTCGAACTCGGAACTGCTGGACGACATCAAGTACATCGATAGCGATGACAATGAGCGCCAGCAGCAGCAGCAGCAACAACAAAGACAGCACAAACTGAAAATGCGACCAAAATCTTCCATTATTTCCACCTCCAATCAGAGTCTCTTCGAAAAGGTCAACCTGTACAAGTATCAAAATGGAGGCATACTATCCTCGTCACCGCCAGTCTCATCGTCGGCACCCACATCTACCGCAACGACAGCGACCTCGTCCCCATCATCGACGCTGCCCCTGATGGGGGGTCGAAAGCGCGACATCATCCACGATACGTTTAGCATAAAAGCGTCCATAGAAAAGTTCAACACGCTTAGCAAAGCGAAGCGTCTACCAACTAGAAATAGCACCACCAATTTACAATTAACCAACGACTACGAGAGACGGCTGCCGCTTCGAGAACGCTCAGCATCGCCAGCCACCAGCAGCAGTACCGCCACTACCACCCGAGACTCCAGCATCACATCGAATCTAGTCGACAGCAATAGTACAAGTAGCGGCAGCATAGCCAGCAATAATCTGCTGCTGCGCAATCGCAGCACTGAATCATCGCCATCACATTCACCGAAGAATCTGCGAAAGACATCGGCGACTCCAGCGGCGGCCCTACACAACGGCAGTACATCGAATCTGCTAAAAAGTGGCGCCATCTATGACAAGGTAACGCTCACTACCGTCTCAATGTTGAGCTGTCCAACGCCCACACTCTCGACTGTTACTTCGAAAACGATATCGAGCGATAAAAAGCCTGCCGTCGCGCCTGCGTCCAATAAACTCACAGACATTGATGAAAGTGTAAGTGGTTAGACACATTTGCTTTTGTTCTCTCTTTTCCGTCTTTATCTCGTTATATTCTATTGGTTAAACGAATTAAACAAAATTAGTTCAACTACTTAGTGACAGAAGGTGGTTATTATTATTTTAGTTTGTAAATATAGGGTGACTCTATTGCACACATGCCATTGTTATTCTGATTTTCGTTTCTCGTATATCCTGCGTGCACTGACTCTCCTATGCTTCATTCATACAATAAATAGTAGATGTAGTGGTGATGGTTAAAGCTTTCTCTCATTTTGTTTCATTCGCTGCTCCGTTTATGTAGAGTATTGGTTATGATCTTCTTTTGGTTTGGTTCTTTTTTTCTCTATGGTAGGTACTTGGGAAACATATTTCTGGTAGAAAGGAATGAAAATTGCTGCGCTTACTTTTTTGACACAGCTTGAAGTTTGCAACTTACAATAAGTTGTGCAGCCTGGGAAAAGTGCGCACGTAATCATGAGACATATTTCAACTTGGCAGGCTTTGTAATCTCGTTTTCCATCGGTTCACTCGTTCGACTTTCCTAATGTATGATGAAAAGTCAAAATTATTTTCTGACATGTGGATTGTGTAAAAAAATAAATTGCACTTATTTCTTGAACTGTATTAAAATAATCGAGCTTAGAACAAGCTCGAATAGAATAAGTGTCATCTTTCTAGTGTTTGACAGAACTTTGACACGTAATCGAATTATGGCTGATCCCTCACTATTCAAGTAGAAACGTAGTAGGACTGGCATCATGGAGCGAAAAGTCTGTCCATAATTTTGGAGGTTATGGTACAGATTGTTGCTTGATAGGTCCATAACGTTAAAAAAGGTTATTTAAGGCGCTCTCTGAGTTTGGCGAATAAAGCCGTCATTTCTAAATTCAAAAAATGCGGAACCGTTTTTTTTTTACTGTATACCGTATCATGTATATGTCGATTGACAGTCTCAGTATCAAGAGTAATGCCGAACATACATGAATGACCGTTTCCCTACGCGAAATATTGACTTGACAGCATTTTCAAAATCGCAAAGTATGGTTTTTGTTTGTGAATACACATACTTTTAATATAAATTCGAAAATTCTTGGGGGACTTCCTAGTACCTACTAGCAAATGGGTTTGTATAAATTATGTTATAAAAACTTTATTTATCTGATTGGCTTTCTATAAGTTGGCATGCTTTTTTTGTTTCGCATTCTGCTATGCATGTAAAAAAGAAAACATTTCAAGTTGTTTGTTTTGTACTAATTTAACGAATTGTTTGCTTTGCTTTTTCACACACATCACGTATTTGGAAGAAAATCAGAACAACATCAACACAATTTACACGACACTAATCATGGAATTTTTTAAACCAAAATTATTTTCATAACTAAATTAACTTCATAAATCGATTTTTCTTTGTCCAAATAATGTTAAAAATGAAAGCGCTGCGTACAGGCAGAACAAATAAAAAATGTGAATCGTGTTATATTTAAAATCTCATTTCTTCCATGTAAAAGTTCTTATATAATCCATGAACCTACTCGTACGTACTTGTTTTGTTCTCTAAGCGCAAATAACAAAGAAAAACTTTTTGTTTTTGTTAATAAACTTTGACTAAGCAATCACTTGTTGATCTAGGTTCGGAATTCGTCCTCGTTGCGAAGTGGCCTTCCACCAATCTCCCCGAATCCAACGCGCCACTGGGATCGTGACAGTAGCAGATCGTCGATTATCTCAAGTCGAAATTTATCGGATGATTATTCGTCATCAAGCAAATTATCGTCTGCGTCTTTGGATGATAAGCCAGAACAAGAAGGTAAGTGTTAACTGATATTTTTGACTTATTCGTCTCCCGGTACTATATTTGCGTGATTTTCTGTTACATGCAGTTTCAAACTCGTCCATAGTCACTTTTCCGGTTATCAACGACCTCAACAAACAGACCTCTCGCGGCAATTTGAACACTTGTAAGGTTTTTCTTTTTTTTTACTCACACTAAGGTGGATAAGTCGCTCTTCAATTGGGCGTCCTACCTAATTTGGGATTTTCCTCCTCCTCCGCATGATCTCCCAGGGATGAACTCAGTTATGTTCGTCATTGGATCCTTTTCACACTTTATCGGTACAATCTTTACTGATTATCATCCGATCAATCATTCTCTTAAAACTATACAGCAGGACCTTCATGTTTAGGGGGGTATCGTTTGTGGTTCTATGAGAACTTAAATGAGTCTTAAATGCTTTTTTAGCCCGCAGAAACGCGATTGGAAGGCGCGATCTCTGGGTCGATGCTATTTTGTAAGTCAACTGCAGTTTGCTCACCGGAGAATTGCCACTCCTAGAAAGCCGTCTTTCTTTCGTCAGGCAAGTGACATCGAATTTCGAATATATTTGAAAACCGTAAATTGATTTATTGTCATTTTGATGAATGTCGAGATATTACTCCTACCGCGCGGGTGAATTTACTTGATTGCCTGCATTTGTTGAACTAGTTTCAATTAATCTGTTTGCAGGATTATGTGGATTGAAAAATATCGGCAACACGTGCTTCATGAACTCTGTCATCCAATGTCTGAGTCATACGAGTGAGCTTACAAAATTCCTGAAAACACAAAACGGTGTCAGGTCCTCACCGTCGAAGGATCAACTGATTTTAAGTGGTAAGTCAGTGGCTTGAATTAAAATTTACCAGCTGAAATTGAATTTGTCGAAATCTTTAGAATTTGCCAAATTGATACGTGAAATGTGGACATCGAATGTGAACAGCGTCACACCAAGTGAACTGAAGCGGGCATTTTCAATCAAACACAGAATGTACAGTGACTACAATCAGCAGGATGCACAGGAATTTCTTCGATTTTTCTTGGACTCATTGCATTCAGCGTTGAATTCTGGCGTTAAAGGTGATCATCTCAAAATTGACGAGAGCTTGAGGTAAATCTAAGTAAATCCTCATATTTCTAAAATTAAATATTATGAATCCCCTTTTCCACACAGTGACAACAAAAAGGCCGACATCACGTGGGATTGGTATACAAAGGCAGAGAACTCAGTTATACGTGATCTGTTCGTCGGACAGTTGAAAAGTACACTTCGGTGTACAGTATGCGGCAATACCAGTGTAACCTTCGATCCATTCTGGGACTTGAGTTTGCCGCTACCCTCGTCGTCTAGATGTAAATTGGAAGCATGCCTGGATTTGTTCATTCGTGAAGAAGTGCTCGACGGTGATGAGATGCCAACCTGTGCAAAATGCCAAACACGACGGAAAAGCACGAAAACATTTACAATTCAACGATTTCCGAAGTACTTGGTTATTCGTGAGTAGAAATTTTCTTGTTTACTCAGTGCATGTATGTGTAGCAATAATTTGATTTGTTTGTGTAGATCTGAAACGTTTCTCCGAGACACGGTGGAGCAAAATGTCGAATATTGTGGAATTCCCAACGGGCGAGAGGGAACTGAACATGGGTCCTTACGGATCGAATTCAAGTTCGAACGCGTACTACACGTTGTACGCGATTTCAAATCATATGGGTAAGTGGCAAAGAGTTTTCCCAGTCCGAGTTGCTTATTTTAGTTGTTTTGTTTTGTTTGCATTTAACAGGTTCTACCGCCGGGGGACATTACGTGGCGCTGTGTAAACATCCTATTGCAAAAAAGTGGCACGAGTTCAACGATAACATGTAAGTCACAAGGTCACAAAAACAGTCGAGTCCAATCAAGCATATTCATACTATATTTATGTGAGTAAACCTGCCGAAGGGTTTACTCTTCATCAAGCGTTGTCAGAGGCAATATTTTGGTTCTTTAAAATGTTTTTTGAGAGTTGTACTTTACCACAGCAGTCATCGGCACAACTCTAACGAATGTAGAAAGCAACAGTACTCTGTAAAAATTAAGCCTTCATCTGGTATCGTAGTAGAAAGGATTGTAATCAACTGACTGATGGTTTCGGATCTGTCAACCATTTTGAAATTAGAATGCCTCTGATTTTATTTCTTTACAATCTGATTTAAAAAAGACAGCATTTTTTCCGCGGAACTAGATTGCATCACTTTTATTTAAAAGCTTTAAATAATACATCTCTAACAGAACAATAAATACTATTCTACTCAACATCCTGTATTTATTATCTATACTTTCAGAGTCAGCGGCGATTTGTCGGAAAGTCATTTAGTTTCATCTAGTGCCTACATTTTGTTCTACGAACGAGCGTAAGAAAAACAATTTAATTTTTATTATAAATTTAACAGAAAAAGAAATTATAACTAAATCCCACACCACACATGTTATCAATAGTAAATTTTAATTTAGTTAAATATTATCAAACAAAAGCGACCGACACAGCGAAGCTAAAAAACATAAAACCCTTAACCGCCTTTTTAAATTGTATGTAACTACTAATTTACATTAAGTTAATAAATTTTTGTATTAAACATAAAAAGCAAACGAATAGTAAGACCGAGTGCAACAGCGAAACTAATAATAATAATGTCTAATCCCTGCTTAGTTAGTTAACTAATTTATTTTAAATTATATTTGGTCACATTTAAGTGCACATAACGTTCTGAAAGATATCTTTGTACGGTTTTTTGTAATATATTTTTGTTATATCTAATGATTTCATTTATTAAGTTGTATAAAAGTATGCTTTGAGTAATTTAGGTGTAATTAATAGAATGTTTTTTAACCTCACGCGATGTAAACATTGCAAACAGTAGTCATAGATGAAAAGAGACGTAGGTGCCTGGTGGTTGTCTGATGGTTTTGATGTCAATTTGTTGAACTCAGAGGTTTCATCTTGTGGATGGGTGTATCTAACGCCAGTAGCGGACATACGTCCGAGCTTATGCCATATAATTCATTTTTATTTAGAAAACGCGCCATATTGTTCTGATTTCTGAATGTGCTGCAGCTATTCGCATAACCTGCATGTCCGTTGTGGCTCATATTCAATAGTTCCTTGGTGACGCGGTCTTCTTGTCTTGGCCTGATGATTTTCATGACAAAGTCTGGCTCGCAATACAGGTTGTAAAACCAGTTCATTGCCGCTGCAGAGAAAACACGTTTATGTTCTCCGATTTCATTTATCCACATCCACATTTATGGTTATTAATAAATTTTCAACTTATGGCTAAAGTGTCTGGCTCCAACCTTCAACTAACATGTCACCTCTCCTACTCACTGTGCCCCAACAATGCCGGTTGACTTGTCGTATTATCTGTGTGGCTTGCTTCTATGCTAACCAATCTAACAATAACCGCCAAAAATCAAAAAAAGAAACAAAAATTGCCATTCAAAATAATTGATTTCAATTTTGAATATGTATTTTTCTCCAGCAATTAAAACAAACACACAATAAAATGTAGAAAGCGGCAATAATAATTACAAAGACATCCCTGTCTCCTTCATCATTATTTTCGCACAGTCATCGAAGACGCCGTGAACAACACGATCAAGCCATAAATAATACCGTGTCGCAACGAAACGTGCAAACTCTCAAAAGAAACTGCTACAACGACCACACAATGTCAAGTCCAGAATGTTATATCTCACCTCAAAATATAGAGTACAGATTCATTCAAAGTCACCGCAGCTCAATAAGTTTTAAAAGTAACTACAGCAACAGCAGCATACAAAACAACACCTTTCTTGTGCAAACATTTACTGGTTTTCTATTCTACGCAATTCTTTTTACATCGTGCTATTATTTATTTTTTAAGTCAAGCAAATAGACAAATTATATTAACCTGCTATATAAACTAAAATAAAAAAAAGAGTTATATTTATATTATTGTTATTTGTTGTATTTTTATTTTTGTTTCCTTCTATAGTTTATTTTATTTTGTTTTTTGTACACACCCACAATCTTCTTGTAAGAGATCAGCAGCTAATGTTATTTATAATTTTATCTGATGAACCAAAGACTTTTTGAAAAGAAGAAATATACATAAAGAGATACAAACAGAAGATATATATGTATAGTAACAACCTTAGGCAATAAGAAAACACTACTTGTTATGGATTTTCTTTGTTGCCACAAAAGCCATTTACCAAAATAGTAAAACAAACAAATCGAAACTTAAAAAAAAAAAATAACATGCGAAATAACAAATTTTATTAAGTGCAATTAATAAAATTTAAGAGTAGTTAAACAAAACAAAACCCTAATAATAAAAATGATAACAACAACTAAGCAAAAATCAATTTACCCAAAACAAAATTGTGTAAAACTTCGAAAAAAAATGTATGCAACAAACAAAAATTATACGGAAATAAAAGAAATATTATTTATTTTTATGAAAAACATTAAGAAGAGAGGAGTAATTAAAATTTAACAAAACAAACTGCATTAGAATTAAGTAAATTATTGTAAATATAAAGAAAAAATGCCGAAATTTGTATACATAGTACTTTTTGTTTCTGTTTTTATTTAACAAATTGAAATAAAGAAACAAATTACTTACTGTTTGGTAATGTCGCATGTAATTGTTATTTTCCGACTAAACGAACATGCGCGAATTGGTTATTTCCTTCAATAAACTTTCGGCACTCTTACGTAAAAAAATACTCTCCCAAAAAGATTAGACCTTTGGTTTTAATCTCCGCTATCCATATTTTTATGAACGTAAAAGTTAATTTCAGATTATAACTGATGTGAAAATAAAATAAAAGAAACTAATTATTTTGTCGTAAGAAGCGGTTTATTTTTGCAGGATGTTCTTCCTGTGGTTAGTATTTCTTGGATCACATGTGAGCACGGAGCTGGGGTGTTTTTGTTTTTAATATTAACAGTGTAAGTGCCTGAAATTGGTATTTTCAGAGGACTACAACTTACAATAAGTTAAATGCAGAAGTATCACTTATCTGCAAGCATCTCGAGGTAATAGCTCAGCCTTTTCTTCCTAAAGTCCCAAAGACGAAATATAATCAAAGACCGTACATTATAATAAGCAAACAAAATTTATTATTATTCCTCAGTTGCATTTTTTTTTCATAAATATGTATAATGTATTTATAATTTTCTGTCTTAAATTTTCTTAGCACAGTATATTAAAATTTTGAATTTCTATTAGTCACAATTCTACATTTTGTTATTCTACTACGCATACATATTTGCTAACTTTACTAATAGTAATGCTAGTCTATTCTTATGTTTCCATTTCAATTTCAATCTCTTTTAATTATTATTATATGGAACCAAGTCTTTTGTTTATGTAATAATGCAAATTATCCCACTCGTTAATGCAATTTTACAAAGGCTTTCAATAATAGTTTCATTACTTCACTTCTATCTAACTCTACAGTTATACAATTTGAAGAAAATCTATTACAAAGGTATGAACGTTAAAGTTATACTTTTGCAACTTTTTTCTTCAACTTAAGCTAATAAATATGAACAAATGTGCTAGTCTAAAAATGTTGTAAAAACAAAATACATTCAATCGCCTATAGTATAAATTAAGTTCACGTAAGTAAAATGGTAGTTTTGCATTTTTGATTACATAACAGGTGGTAGAGATTTTGTATAATAATTGTGTGTGTATGAATTTTAATTTATTCGTCTCTGAGCCTTTGTCCCCTTTTATTTATTATTTATTTTTAGTGTTCCTTATAATAATTACGGTTGTGATGATATTCAGCTTTTTCCTTTTTGTTGGTCATTCATTGAGAACTCACATTGAGATACGACTTTTGTGGTTATTTGTGTATTATTTAAATAAATATTCGATTCACTAACCGTACCATAACTAAGGTTATAAGAAGCTTAATTCCACGCCCGTAACATTTCGTTGGCTTCACCACTAAGAATACGGAATTGACGAATGTCACCATTGAGTGTAATCACAAGCCCAAGAATATGCAATGGAAATGTTCATGAAATCTATGCATACCCTTGGTCGCAATTTTTTTTTATTTGCTGTGATGGACTGGTATTTTTTCAGGAATTATTATTATTATGAATGCATGGAAAATGCAAAAACAAAGACAACGCTCATTAGACGCAGATGAATTTCTGAAGCTGTTACGGCTTACAGGAAAAGTTTTTTTTTTTTTACGAAAATCGGCTTTACGGGGAACAAAAAAGAGACGATGTCGTTCAGTATGGTCCAGAATAGTGTCTTAACCATTAAAAGATAAATGTACATGGAGGATGGATAATGGACACAGAAATACTTACATAAAAAAAGTGTCCCACCATTCTGTTTTCAAAAGTAAGGTGGTTAAATGAATCTAGTCCGTTACGGAACGACCGATGGTCAGCGTTTATTTATTTGTATTTCCAAATTTGTCTGACATCGAACTGGAAGACATGTTAGCGAAGTAGTTCAGTAAAATTGCACTATCTCATAAAATCAAGCAGTCAACTCGCAGATTAGTTGTGGAAATATTTTATATCGCTGGTCTGTGTCGACAAAAAATCAAATACCACGTTATTCAAAAACAAACGTCACACGAGCTAACCACAAACAATAATAAGAAAACATAAAAACATACTTTACTAAATATTAGTTTATTCATGAATAAGGGTAAAAAATAAAAAAAAAAAACAAATAAATAAAAAAAAATTGCTACATCGCTAGATTTAGTTTCACAATTTGAATAAATCAATAAAAAAATAAAGGAAAAAAAAAATTCTTTAGCTCTCCCCATAAATTTTTTGTTTTGTTGATTGTGAACCACCAAAAAACGTTAGCTCTCTCAATTGGGTGACACAAAATTATAAAATAATCGCAAATAACCACAATCTGGCGAGATCATCGTTTTTCTGTTCCCACTTTGTTAGATTCAACTGGTAATTTAACATTTTACAAAAATATGTGTTCTTATTCCGAAAATCAACGTATAAACAATTTCTAAAAAAGAAAACAAATTCTATTTAATTAACTTTTTTGTGTGTTTCGATGAATTGAGATATTTTTGAGTTTGTGGCCTTTATAATTCAATTTTTTGTTTGCAGCTTTTACATTTAACATTGCGCAGGTAATTAGTTTGTCTTTAGCAAGAAAGCAGTTTTTTTTTGTTATAGAAATCAAAAGAAACACAAACTTACTATAATTTATCTTACAAGAGCAAACATTATTAAAAAGAGGAAACAAATAGACAAAAAAACAACAAATCTATTCATTCGAATGGTTAATAATTTAAAACAAAAAATAAATTCAAAAAGTAACTGTGATAAAAGCTCATAAAACTAAGGAAGCGACTCCCAAACTTAATACGATATGACCGATCATGCGATGCTTTCTATGGAGAGGTGTTCAATATTCAAGTACAAAATAATAATCTCCTCCTTTTTGGGTAAGCCGTGTCTGACCACGACCATCTAAGACCCCACTAAAAGCCTAAATTAAAATTGATTTCCCATATTAAAGAAATTAATTATATTTAGTTTGCTGTTGCATTTGTATGTGTCCGTTGTTGAGGACCAAAGAGAAGAAAGAAACGAAATATAATTAAAAAAAAATATGAATTTAATTATAATTAATTATAAAGGGGTGATGAAATAAAATTAATACAAAAAAAAAGAAGATAGACACGATTTCGTCCTTGAATGCAGCCTACTGTCTTTTTCTTTTTTTCTTTGCGCAGATTTGAAAATGAAAAGGCGGCGTAGATGTTCATTCTCCTCGGAGGTGTGATAGCAATGAATGAGTACAAATATAATTTTTGAATAACCGAAAAATTCACAGAAAAAATCGTTTTAGCGCTTTCCCGGTTTAATAGTGCAAGACAGCATCTCTTCCTTGGCCAGTTTTCGGCGGAAGTCGGCCATTGAGTCTCGACAACTTGTCGCAATTTCAGCCAGCTGTGTGAAGAGTTCCTCGCCCTGTTTGCAGTAAGCTATGGAGAGAAATGTAATCTATAGAAGCCATAAACAAAAATACGAACATCAAACTTACTGTCTTGATCATAATCCACGTAGTTGGTAAGATTGTATAGCTTATGACTTTCCGGTAGAAACTGTGTCAAGAACTCATTGATAGCCTTGTGTTGGTCCACCACGATCTCCTCAGCTTGCTGAAGGTCTGATATAGCGGCGTGTTGATCCAGCAACTCCTCGGACATGTCATGTTCCTGAAAATGTTCGTTACATAAACACAAGATTCATATATAAAACGAACTAAGCCAAACTCACATTCAATGACCGCAAGTGAGCATATTCGTTCTCGTTGATTTGTCCATTCTTGTGGTCGTCGTCCTCCATCATTTGTTCCACATCGTCGTTCCGCAGCTCGGGATCTTTGACAACCAATTCCTTGACACGATCGGCGTATCGTAATGTGTTTAGTGTGTGCTCGCATGAGCTTAAGCCGGGCGAAATCATGGCAATCATACAGGTCTTGCTCTTCTCGCCGATGAATGAATCTCGCAACACCTGGGTCAGTTTCGATACGCGGAATGGCAGATGGGCACTCTGTTTGCCAAGGGCACGAATGCATTCTTTGAGCGCTAGCAGCGATTTATTGATTTCAGCACCTTCCATGCGGGTTTGTCGATTCGCCGATGATGTGTCAGCGCCTCGTTCATTGCCAGCCAAATCGATGAACGAGAACTTGCCGTGGATCTTACTGGAGCCTGGTGGCCGCAGTACAATTTGGAATACCGCATGTGACCGGGAGGAATTTGAATTGGCCGATGTCTGGCCGGATGTCCGTGCATTGTTGCCATGCTGAATGAGCCGCAATACCTCTTCGACACTGTCGACGACTTTTTCGGTTAGACCGACGACTTGAACTTGCTGTTTGCCATCCTCCAGTACTCGCAGTTTCTGCTTGTCGGAGAGCAAATCGAAGACCTAAAAGAGGCAATCAGTTAGAAAGGATATACATTCCAGGTTAATGATGTAGCGAAATGTAAGAACTACAACAGAGCGTTTGGAAGTGAAGTGATGAGCTATCCGAGAAGAGACGTCGCTTGAATTATCCTGCACGGTGTTGGTACTGCTGACTACCTAAGCCAATAGTCACCAAAGCATTCTATCCACGAAGAAATTGCGGAAAGTATGCTCTTTCGTGAACCATTGCAGAACTAAAGCCAAATGAAAATCAATCGAGAGTTGCTGGTAAAAACCCCAACTAAAATACAGCAAATAAGCAACTACATTCAATTCAAATCGCCAGTTCTACCAACCAGCCAACAATTGTAATGGTCGTTCTACTTGCCGTATATAACTTCGTATAATTTGGTAATCGTATCGCACATATCGTCGCGGCATCAAAGGAAATCGATAAAAGGCGTGAAAAAACGACACCCACCGATGAAAATCAGCTCGACACTATCATTGTAAAAATAGCCAACCAATTGCACTAGTTTTTATAGTTTCTAGACATGAAGCATCATTAGTGCCGGCTGTTGTGTTCAAATTCAAATGCATAAATTTACACCCACAATTCGCAGGTGAAGCTCAGTGTTCCAACGCTTTATCGCTCTGTCCCAAAAGTATAGAATAACTGCTAACATACCTTTCCACTGTAAATTTCGAAGAAACTTGCCGATACCACTAAATTCAAACTGCGATAGCGTGTGCCGTGCAAGTAGGCGAAGACATCTTTAGCTGCCATTGCGTAAATACCATTTTTACAGTCTTGTACTTTGCCATTAAATTCACCGCCCATGGTGTGAGTTTTGCCGGAACCAGTCTGGCCATAAGCGAAACATGTTGCCATTCCACCTTCGAAAATCGTCTTAACAAGCGGTTTTGCTGTATATCTGTAACGACAAATAGACATCAATATAAAAATCTGGAGTCCGCGGGGGGAAGTTGTTACTTACTTGTAAACCATTTCATTGTTGCACTGGTCATCGAAGGCAAAGTCGAAACGGAATTTATGATTCTCAAGGAATCTAGTCAAGTCGACTTTGCTTTTCGGTTCGTGCACAATTAATGTATCCTTGCTAGGCACTGATATCACATCGATTTCCTTTCGCAAATTCTCTTTGCGGCTGAGTGGTCGCTTACGTACGCAGACTGTGATTTGGTGATCTTCAATCGTTTGACCATCGGTCAAGGGTCGGAACTCCAAGTTGCTTTGGTATTCACTAAAAAAAAAAGCAAAATAGTAATAGTAACCGTAAAGTTTGCAAAGCAAAACGTTGTTTTGTCGCCACATACCGTATCATTGCAGCTGTCTCCCAATTAGGATTGCCAGGATCGAGGTTCATCAGGGCGTTCTTTTCCTCCTTCAGTTCGGCTTGTCGGGCACGTCGCTTTTCACGGTTCTCTTTGAGGCGCTCCACCTCCTTCACGACATATGATCGCCGCGGGCCAGCGTTGTTCACCACTGAGGAACTTGCGGTCGTCGTCATGTTTCTGGCGTTGTTAGTTGTACGCGATCTGGCTATACCCGAGGGCGGTGGAATGTTCTCGGCGTGCTCACTCTGGCCGTTTGTTGTGATAGCACTTTGAGATAGTGTTGCACGATTTGTGCGGTGTCCTGAAAAGAAACAAACTTTATTGATTTTTGTCACATTTTCAGATGAGGTACACTCAAAAAATATCCTCGGAATATGCACCACTTCACCTCAGCACTTGTACTTAGCTTATGCCACTCTCAACGGCTTAGCCAACGAAACTGCACACCACAACCTTCAGTGGTCTAATGGGGCACTTATGTGATTGATTAGTATGGAAATGTACCCGCCGTCGCTCGTGTGTGAGTGTGCGGACTGGGTCTTGTAGTTTTTCCTTTAATGGCGGAACACAAAGTACGGAGTTGGTAATTAGAATATTTTATTTAATGTGTATGCGCCGCTGCTGCACTCGGCAAACAAAGGCTCAATGAAACCACATTTTAGTGTGAATATAGAAACTTTTTGTGTTGTCGCCGCCACCGTTTGCGCCGCGAAATGTTTGCTGTTCCCCATATGACGATTTAATTGTGGTATTCCATCGCACACACAAAGGGTTGGTGATGAAACATGCAGCCAAATGTAATTTTCTCAGTTTTTAATGGCACTTTTTAAATTATTTGCCAGAGTATGCGAGTTATTTACACAAACTGGGGGAAATTGTCATTCGATGAATTCACCAGTGACCTTGGCAACTTCATGCCCCAACAGCGGACAAAACTTTGTACACAGTGATAGTGGAACTTCGTCTAGACACGGTTGTTGTGCAGTTGGTGTGCACATAAACACAAATTGTCCTCACCTTGACCAAATGGCTAGTGCAAGACACAAGAAGTGTATTTTTGACTTGTGAGATATCAGTTTTATTATTATATCTGTTAGGGTAGTGACCCAATTTCCACGGACGCTTTGATATATTCCGATTGCTACTTCTGGATATTTAGTGCCAACTGCCAGCTTAATGAAAAAATAAATGACCCAGACCTACACCTGCACGCACCATGCAAGGTAACAAAATTACTATTAACACAAATCACGCACAGGATGTTGTCGGTCTAAAAATAAAGCGCTGAGTGGCCGAAACCGCACGCGGAAGCCCCCATGGGAAAATCTGGATCAAATTTGTGTTTGAAAAGGTTTCATTATTTGCATTTCGCCGCCGCATTTTAAAATCAAAAACAATTCGAGTCCAAAAGAAGTCAGGGTATACTCAAACTAGTTGTGATTCTGTTGCGAACAGCCAGCAATATAACACCATGCATTGCGACCAACGAAAACTGGGCAATAAAACTCTAAAGGAGGACTTTTTTTTTAATTTCATTCAGCATATTACGGTTGCATGTCCTTAAAAGTTTATAAAACATAAATACACAGACGATTAAAGGTGGAAAAGGCTTTGTTTTATATGTATATAAGTCGTGCAGAACTATTGTAGAAAGAAAGCTGTTCCACATTTGTGCTTTACTGACAACTGGTAGGAGACAGTAATGTCGAAAACTGGTATGCAAAATAAAGTGTTCTGGATTTGGGAGTGGTCAGACTCGGATATTTTATGTGTTAAAAGCATGAGGACATGAGAAGATGTAATTAGCAAAGCGTCGTTTGCGCAACGATGATTTTGTTTTCAAAGGTATTGCTTGTACAAGGTGACGGGCTTTTCCGTCATCCTATCGGAAGATGCTATAATTTCAAATAGCAGCAAATGTAAATTGTATCTTGAGATTTGTGATACAAAATAAATATGAAACAAACATGAATCGCTATGTACTTCTAAAGAACGCTGAATAATTGTTTCGATTTTTATGCTGAATAATTCGTCGGTGTGTTGGCGCAGTGTAAATTTCGGCGCAGATTTTCCGGTCATCCGCAACCAACTAGGCAAAGACTACGACGTTTAACCGAAGAGTATGGACAACACCAGATTCTGACAGGTCTTGCTGACTACGGAGCAACCGTTCTGCTGAGAATATCACAGCTGGTGTTGAAGCTGTCGCAGAGGGTTCCAGAAACGACTACTGTGTACGGCGACCGCTACGAAGCAATGCTTAACGACTTTCTTGGATGAATTGGGACTGGAGAACATGTGGTTTCAACGGGATGGAGCAACGGCACTTACTGCACGAACCACAACCCACAAAATTAGCGATTTTCACTGGCCGCCGAAATCATCTGATTAACCGTTTCAGACTTACTTTTTGGCGAATTTTTTTAAGTCACGAGTCTATGTGAACAAGCCTCAGACTCTTGAGACCCTCATAGAGAATATCCGTTAAGAATGCGAGGATCTATCGCTGAAAGATCTAACAAGAGTGATGCAAAATGTGACAAACCGGGGCCATTAATTCAAAAAGGGACACCCAAGAAAATCGGATGACAACTTTTGCGCCACATTCTACAATTAAACAGTCCTAAATGCACCTAGACTTCCAGTCCGTTTACAATCGAATTTATTTCTATTAATTAAAGTGCTCTGCATAAATATAAATATTAAAATTAATTATCTTACCATTTTGAACATTATTATTCAACATCCGAATCGCACCGTGGGTTGCATTCTGCAAAAGCAAATAAAACCGACATTAGTTAATAAAATAAATGCGTTAACACTCACAGAGAGAGAGAGAGAAAAAAAACTTCAACACCACTATTTATAAAAAAAAAGGAAATAATAAAATAACAAATAAATAATAATTTTTCAAACAACAACATCGTGTATAGTACAAACAAATTAGGAGACACACAGAGGTTTTAATGGTACAACAAAAAAAAATTAAGAGAAAGAAAAGTCACTTTTCTTCTATTGTGTATTTTGCGCCGTCCAACGTTGTTTCACATTGAATAAAACAACAAAAAATTTAGCTGGTGATGAAACGTGATCAAACAATGAGTGGAAATTAAAACGATTAAATGCAAAAAGATGGTTAAAAATGTGTTCGTGGTGCAAATCATAGATTAATTTGGGTGAGTGTGGCATTTGAGAACAACATCAAGAAAGCGAAATTAATTCCAAGAAAAATAAATATAAACAGAAACAAAAAAAAAAACAAATAGAGAGAAAAAATGTACAACATTTTTGTTTTGGTTTGTTAAAATGAATTTGATTTCTGTACCGATGATGCGAGCCTAGAATTACTTTGCCGAATGGGCAAAGTACCCCCTCCACTGCCACTGCCTCCAGTTCCACCCGACTGGCTGGTACCTCCAGTGCTGGTGCGCATCTGATCGACTCCATCGTTATCTTCGAGCTCGTCGTCATCGTCTTCGTCCTCGTCTTCCTCCTCAATCGAAGAATGCGACGGCTCCTGGGGTGGTGATGTTCAAATCATGAGGAGGGTTTCGATATAGAATTCATTTTTTTTTTATGTTTTGCGTTTCGTTTGTTCGTTTGCGATTTATTTATATTCACATGAACAGAGCAAATAAAAAGAGTGAGAAAACAAACATAAAGACGGTTGTAATTAGCAATATGATATATGTCGCATCGATTACGAGTTATATATGCAGGGTTCGCTCTCCCTAAATGCACACGAATATAGATTTAGCACACCAAATGACAAAACAACAAGAAATGGACTCACCGCCGCACAGGCCGCTATAAATATGGAAAACATTTTTCTCTATGGTTCTCCTTCACTGTTCCTCGTTTTAGTTAACAAATGACACAACCACCTACGTCATCTCTTATTGCAATATACCGGCAAATCAAAGGCAAAAATAAACAAGCGGTAGAATAAAGCCATCGACCCCTTGCTATAGCAACTGTCTGGGCTAATCGATGTAGAGCGGCTGCCTTGGCAACCTTCGCCAAAAAAAAAAATAAAAGCAATTCAGTTTTCCCATCACCACCACCATAAAGCGTTCATTAACAATCATGTCACGCACAGAAATACAACAGTACCGCAGGGAGACTCACTCAAAGGACTAATGTTGCATGGAATTAGTTCAAAGTCTTGCTAAAGAACGGTGCCTCTTGCGAGCTGCATTAACCTCAATTGAAAGTATTTTCGGACGGGTCATGGGGATGTGACGGAAATATGCTGGGAGTGTCTAAGAAATAATTAGAAACGTTCTTGCCCTAACAATTGCATGCGAAAAGGTTTCAAATTGGCATAGGACATGAATCGTATATGCTGCGATGAATGCGATTAAGAACACGAAGAAAGCGGTGTATTTTCTTTTATTTCACGACTATTCAAAGACAGTCAGGTTTCCCGGCAAAGTTTAATGCACTATTAGGCAGCCAATTCCGATTGTAGTGAGGCACACCTTGACTTAGCTGACATCTTCCCTTCATCCATCATCCAGATTTATTGTTTCCGTCTACAAGAAGATATAGTTCTTATGTTGTTCATCTCCGGGCGGCGTTCGTCTGTAGATATATTTCGGCTCGATCCTCAAAATTTCGTTCATATTTTTATGATGAATCACTGCCTGGTTAAAACCAGATTATTCCGATCATCACGGTTTCCTATTTCGCGAACACGTAACATCGAAATGAATCACTTCTATCCAATTAAAAGAAGAGAAACAAGCTGATGACAATTTGAATCTGCCCCCAAAATGTCCTCTATTTATTGTTTTGTCATGGATTTGAGTTAAAACTCTTGGAATTCTTATGAGGGACGTGAAGAAGCTTTTGATTTCATTTAATAAAATGCAAAAAGAAACACTTGTAGATTTTGGGACAAATCTTTCGGCTGAATTGAGAAGCTTTGTCGTGACAGCTGTAATTTCGGAAATTTTGCGAAAACAAAAAAAAATAAAAAATCCCATTTTCCCGAGGGAATATTAAGCCTCAGGCGTTCGTTCTGTTCATACTGAACCAACTCCAGAAAGCCAAGGCGACCGTTCCGAGAATTTTTATTCGCAGTCTAGGGTGCGGCTATATTCCCAGGGCCTGGCGAGAAGGCAAGATTGTCTTCATTCCGAAGGCAGGGTAATCCAGCCAGACTTCAGGCCTATAAGTCTGACATCGTTCATTCTTAAAACCTTTTTAAAAGTTAACAATTTAAAAAAAATTAATAGAAGCCTTTATAAGTGATCATGTCATCTAGGCGACAATGTGACATCCACGGCTCAGCATGCTTATACAAAAGGCAAAAGGTGGAAACTGCATTGCATGAGGTCGTTAGCACTATTGAGAAGTCATTAAATGACAAAGAATATACATTAGCTGCGTTCTTAGATATTGAAGGAGCCTTCAATAAGGTTAAAATTTACGCAGTGAATAGAGCACTTCAGAACTCGAATGTTGATCAATCTCTCACTAAGGTGATCTTGAGCTTGCTCAGTGAAAGGAATATCAACGCGAAAGTAGGTGACACTGACCTCCGAGTGACTGCTTCGAGAGGCACTCCACAAGGAGGAGTCATCTCCCCCTTGTCATTAATGAAATACTTATGAAATTCAACAACATGGGAGTCAAAGTAACTGCATAATGCAGATGATGTAGTTATACTTACCAAGGGAAAGTTTTTACCGACAATAAGCGACCTGTAAGGAAACTCGCTTAGGGTGTTAAATACGTGGACAAAACAATGCGGCCTTGGGGTCAATCCGCAGAAAACCGAGCCTGTCTTGTTCACGAATAAAAGAATAATACCGCAATTCGAGCCACCAACTTTGGAAGGAATACCCCTAAGGGTAGCAGATAGTGCGAGATATTTGGGAATTATCCTTGATAGGAAACTTAATTGGAAGCCGAATGTCAATGATAGGGTGAAGAAAGCAGCGAATGCTTTCTACGCATGCAACCGCATCTTCGGTAGGAGTTGAGGACCAAACCCCAAAATTATCCTCTGGATGAATACTGCGATCGTGTGACCAATACTAACATATGCCAGTGTAGTCTGGTGGCAAGCCGCCAGCAAAGCGATCAATGTAAAGTCAATGACTAAAATACAAAGAATAGCATGCATAGGTACAACCAGCGCAATGAGAACCACACCTACAGCTGGACTAGAGGTAATTCTTAATCTGGCACCTCTAGACCTATACATGGAAGAATCTGCTGTCAAAAGTGCCTTACGGATCAGCCAAACTAACACTTGGAACCCTTGCAATTTTGGGCATGTACAGATATTAAGTAAATACGTAGGGAACGTTGTCACTTCTGACTATTTATATGTCTCCCCATCTGGACTTTGACAGACCTTCACCTGCTCTTTTCCGAGTAGGGAAGGATGGAACACCAATGAACCCCCAAAAAGAAAATCAATATCCATCTACAAAGATGGTTCAAAGATCGACTGTGGAACTGGTGCCGGCATATTCTCTGAGGAATTAAATATACATTGCCACATCAGACCACCTGATAGCAGTAGTGTCTACCAGGCGGAGGTTCTGGCTATCGCTGAAGCGGCCCGACCCGTAAGGCGTCAATATTGGCAATACCCCGTAGCGATATTAACATCTTCATTGACAGTCAGGCGGCCATAAAAGCAGTTTCTGCTAATGAAATAAAATCCGAAATAGTTCACTACTTCCGCGAAGGGCTCAAGGTTCTTTGCTTGCAGCATACCACGAATCTCTGCTGGGTTCCTTGACAGGGACAAAACCGGTAATGAGAAGGCGGATGAACTGGCGAGAAAGGGGTCTGTAATGAATCTTGATAGAACACTTCAATCGATCAAGCCACCACTTTGCGATCTTAGAGAACGAGTGGAAAACAAAATTCGAATGAAAACCAACAACAGGTGGAAATAACTCACTACCTGTGAAATATCACGGAAGCTTTGGTCAGAATATAATAAAAGCCAGACCAAAAAACTATTACAGTTTGACAGGTCATCGCTATCTAAGTTAGTAGGGGCTCTAACTGGTCAGCACTCCCTAAGAAACCACGCAGTGAAATTAAATCTTAAAGATGACGACATATGTAGAGGCTGCGGAGACGAGAAGGTCCACGAGGATACACCTCACTTCCTCTGTCATTGCCCGAGTCTTTGTCACTTGAGGAACAGAACACTTGGAAGCTACTACTTCCATGGCTTACAAGAACTTTCTGATGTCTCACTGTCTGATATTTTTAGGTTTTTAAGGACATTGGGATGGCTGGACAGCGTCTATTAACCACAAGAAGAGGGGATGAAGAACACCGATGCAACACCAACGGTCGACCCAAACAAGGGCATCACAATGGGTCCACGGGGACCTAAGTGGGGTAGCGCAGGGTTTTTCCGAGCTCTTCCCACCCGTTAACCTAACCTTAACTAAGCCTCAGGGTCGATCGCCGAAAAAACATCTTAAGGATTTGTTTCCACTCTCGCGAACGTCTAACAAATACTTTTAACTGTCATGAACGAGCTTCTCAATTAACCAGTTGGACTCGGCCTAAAATTTTAGATTCGTGCCAAAAGTAAAAACTAGGCCCCGGCTTCACGAACCTGTTGTGCCAACTAATTACTTATTTATATAACAGCTGCTTCTTTTACTCAGTAGGCAAAAACACAGAGGTATACGGCCTTACTAATAATCAAACACTTATGTCGACCGTTAGCTAGTTGCGAGATTTAGTAAAAATGTACAGCATTAGTGAAACGGTACCAATAAACAATTAGACCTCCACATTTGCTAGTGCGACAACGTTCTTAGAATCTATTCCTATTTTTGTCATCGCAGAATTCAAATTTCATAATTTGTTTTCGTGAAAAACAATGTCAATGTTTTATTTCAGAACGAGGATTTTATTCTAAGAAAAGGCATATATAAATCGCAAATTAATTTGCCCAACAGATATCTTTCAAAGGTCTTTTGAAGCTTATTATAAGCAAAAAACAAAATATAAAATGCACAAAATATCAGCTGATCTGTCAAATATTATATGCAAATCAGTAATGCCCTCTCCTTCGATCGGACACAATTTTTGTTACTTTTTATAGTACATTTTCCTTTGTTTTCTAATCCTTCACGATTGATTTAGGAGTGAATTTGTGTCGGAACACAGTTTGTTAGGCTGATTATGCATATCGAATCTTATTGATCTAAAGACTGAATGGTTAGCAAGTGAATATTTTTGAAAAAAGAAATAATAGCCGGCTATTTTGTTTTGGAAGAAATTAAAAACTCACGTAGGAAGCCAAAAGCGTTTTTGAATTTCAATCTGCCACGCAACGAAACAGTAATGATCTTTTAAAAATTGTATAGCTTATATTACTTAATTCGGGAAACTTAGAAAGCGACAAAATGTTAAATTCATTCAGAAAAATATAAACCCGCGCACATTTTTCTAGACGAAAACTGTCATGCGTACACCCTATGAATTCACACCAAATAAAACAAAATTCTGTATATCTTGAATTCGCACATACTACCTGTTATTCCTGCAGAAGTGACTAAATTTATTATTTCGCGGGGATTTTGCTGAATGCTGACAATTCGTATATCTATATTTCCGAGAAGTCAACCTTTTCACACCAACCACTGATTCAATAGAAATTCTCATTCTCTGGGAACAAACTCCATTTCTAAAGAGGGTTTGGTTGCAGCTAAATATCTACTTGAGCAAGGTACAGAGGGTTGTAGAAAAATTTAGGTATTCGGGTATGAGCTGTCCAATCTTAAGTGAACCTGTATTTTATTCTCTTCTCGACGACTCTCCAGAAAGTCTTGGAAACATCCTAAATTTATATCATTTCAAATTCATTTTTTACTACATATGCACTCGTAACTTGCAAAATATTAAAAAAGGAAAACCAATCAGAAAGCAAGTGCTAGCGGTTCAAACAAATACCAAACATTTCATTTAATGAAAAATTCGAAATATATATTTCAAGTCCTTAGAAATAAAACATAAATGCAATATTTTTTCAATTTTGTGCATGCATTTGTAAAAATTTGTGTTTGCTAAACTTAAAAACAACTTGCATTGTTGTATTGCAACGAATAAAGTCCGAAAACATTTACAGTTTACTAAAATCGGGCAATATTTGTAAACGTTCAGGTTGAACAAAAGTGTATTGAGATTCGCTCCTATTACGTAATTCCATACCACCATTTTTGGTAGTTGGGCAACACTCCTCTTGAAAATGAAATTTAGGGAGGATTTCTTTAGCTAATGTCCGAGATAAACATGGGTTTCTGAACATTAAATGTTCCACCCAACAGTTAGCAATATTCTGGAAACTATATTTGTTTATTGGTAAAGGGATTTTGTAAAGTGTGGACTGTTTGCGCAAACTGCCAGACTAAAGTTGATTATCTGACCCCACGGTTTCTTTCATTGTTAACGAGGAATCTTTTAATACCAGAGAAGACAGATTCTTTTCTAGCATGGATGAGTTAATCCTCGAAGTTCGAGAGTAAGGGGAGAGGTTCACATCAGGCATGCTAACCTTGCTTAGTCGTCTAAACATGAATACCAAGCCCGCCGGTCTTTCAAGATTTCCTTAGATTCGAAAGATTGAAACACCCGACAGACCGACAGAGAAGTCTGCCCAAGATAGCATCAGCTCGGACTAAAGTTGATTACTACCGGTAAGGCGTAAGGCCCCGCGTCTGATTCCCCACTATAAACACAAAAATACATTATATAAACGAAGTTAGTTGTAAAGGTATCTGCCAACGTAACGCAAGTGTTGGACAAGTGCTCATAAACATACAAATAAAATTCTCAAATCTTGTCCTCAAAGTATCTACGCAGAACAAACAAATAAAAACAAGTTAATCATTAGCCTTTGGTGCTCTTACTCTAAGCGTGGTTGGTTAGATTTATCCAAATTTTTTGTAAATAAACGTTCGGGAGTATAGGGGGTTGTTAACTATTTGTTTGACAATAAAACGTTGCTCTTCGGGGGAGGGAGATTAACGTCTCAATTTTGATTCGTGAGGTCTTTTAGGGAATTTGTTTAAAATTTCATGTTTCCGGTAGTACTCACTCTTGATAGGTTCATTGGTGCTGAGATCTGTGTTGGGACTGGGACGGGAGCTGTCGCTGGTATCTTTGGTTCGGGGGGAGCATGACGCTCCTGTACAATTTCCTCATTCAATTGCAGTATGGCATCCAATTCGACTTCTTTGCCCTTTGTTTCGCCTCGTTCATACCACTCGACAGTAAATGATCGTGATGCCTCGTTAATTTTCGATACCACTGCTGCATGCACTCGGCCTAGAAAAGACAAAAAAAGGACAGAGCGAAAATTAGAACAATGGAAATTTGCTTGTAGAACAAGAGTCAAATCCTTTGTCATCATCACCTTGATCGTCGTCATGATTCGCATTATCGCCATCTAGCAAGTACCTAGAGACAACAACCGCGTTGTTGTTGCTTCGCAGGCCCTTATCCTTGCTCTTCCTCAAACTGGAGTTCCTCTTCTCGATTCGACTGAGGCTGTTTTTATTTAGGTCGCACTTTTTGAATTTCAACGAACCGGTACTGTCGTTGCCATTTAGGTCAGAGGCTCCTTCATTGGGCTCGCTCTGTTCGAGAGGAGCACCTCTAACCAAATCGCTTGATTGACGCCTGAAGCAGGTAAAATGCTTCTTGAACCACGACGGCATGGTGACTCTATGAGAAAACAAAAATTTCGCCGGTGTAACTACTTCTTAACTACCTCGCCACCTCGGTTCTCATCTCATTTCTCAGCGCCGCGCAGCTTATCTCCGGGAATTGACTTTCTAGTGCATATTAATTTTCTCAAGAAGCAGAGAAGACACAACGTCTATTGTTGCAGTAAATCGCATCAACCGCGGCACACAGCAGAATCACTACTTTCACAAATTCAAATTATACACACGGGGAGTAGCTGGCTAAAAGAGGCGAAGGCAAACACTCAAACAAACACTTTTTTAGTATCACGCTTGTGTTTCTAATCAAAATTTCATCTCCACTCCATTAGACAGAGAGAAAGAGAACGAGAAAGGTGGGAGGCAATCTTGACTCCCATCAGCTGGCGTTGCTAATAATTTTACTCGTACAAAGTGAAGACTTGGCTATTCTCGACTTGTTTGATCGATAAATGGCGAAAGACTGACGAAAAAATTGACTACGATCAAGACTTTCAACTGTTCACCGTCACCGGACACTTTTTCCCTTTCATCTGGAAGCCGGCTGGCTCGGGAACCAACGAGGTATAATGCGTTCAACCATCAACCCTGATGTCAGCCAACTAATCTTCCCCCGCACTGTATTAGGGTAAAAATAATCAACCTCAATTAACAGAATTACACAGAAACAAAACAACAACAAAAATGAGAGGAAAAACGTTTAGAGGTAGAGCTGTCACTGAATGCAGACAGGGTAGTGAACGGAAACACTCATGTAGCTCGGGCAGAGGAAAATTATTCAGTTATCGATTTTTCTCCCGACTGAGAAATAGTTTGCTTTTGAGGCGTATTTTCCATTTTCCATGCTGTCACTGTGCGAGAGAGCTTTCCACAGGATGGGACATAAAATAAAAGGAATCTCGTTATCAATTTGTTTTTTTGTTTTTTTTGGCGGCAATCATACTGAAGTCTATTTAGGGTTTCGCTCTACAATTGGATCAAGGCCAATGCAGAGAACCTACGAGTATAGTTGCAGATTGTGGATGACGATTATAGCGATGGTTGGTTAATCCGTTGATGGGAAAAGTCTATCGCATGACATTCGAGGAGATAGCCATTTGCCAACAGGAGATTTACGAGGTTAAAATTTGTAACGTCGACGGAATTTTAGAATTATTTTATAATAGAATTGCACATCAGTAATCTCATCTAAGCCAATGGATTGATTGGAAGGTGGATTTCCGCCCGTATATTTGACAACATCTTAAGCCATCCGATTCAATTATGGTTCACGCTTTAGCCCTTTATATTGGTCGCACAAAACTCTCCCCCATAATTGTCTGCAAACTTAAATTTTGCGCATTATGCTGTTTGGGCGATCTTAATTAACTCTTTAGATGGGACACTTGTCACTAGAAGTAGACCCAGCATAGAGAACCGTATTATCCTGCGAACCAATAACTGAGCATATTCCATTAAAATTTATCACGTAAGAAGGAACAGATTTGCCGAAGTGTTTCCTTTAAATCTGTTCTTGCCTAAATAGACCAGGGGCCTGTAACAAGTCTAAATTCACTTGTCCACTTATGTTTGTCCGACAAGTACAAATTAATTCTGTAACAGAATGTAAACTGTTGCACTTGTCAAAAGAATTAAATTCCCTTGACTTGTCGGTTTTCTTCGACAAGTGTTTTATATTTTAACAAAAATAAGAAAAGAAAAAGATATCCTATTTGGTGCTTTCAGTGGTGTCCTAACAAAAGAAAATAAATGTACAAAGTGGAAGGCAATAGACAGCCTGGCAAAAAGCCAGGGAAATAAGGGAAGTATTTTGGCAAAATGTTAAGAAACGCACAATTGTAAGTACTAACTAAATTAGTAACATTAGAATTAATATGTTAATTACACAAATCATGCACTTGTCAGTTTTTGACAATATTAAGATCACTTTTCCTCATTGAACCACAGTTCGACAAGAGTGTCTTGACACTTGCCGTGTTCTGTTACAAAAAGAGGGAAATTATAAAATTTCCCACTTGTCATCTTTCATCTAGCGGACTTGGCGTTTTGTGTTACACAATCTTTGACAAGTTGTCGGAATTCACTTGTCGCGTTCTGTTATAGTACATTTACACCGCACCTATAAATTCAACATTTCGGAAAAAAAATTCGAAATCCAGTTTGGCGTTCCCACTGAAACTTTCAAATGACAGCAAGTGTCAGAATTCTTTACTGATCTTTTTTTTCTGTTTAGAAGTCAGAAGTGGTTGAACCTAAAGAACATTTTTTTAGCTACGTATATTAATTTAAACATAAATTTTAGTGTTAATTCAGATATATTAAACATACAGTTGACTCAATATTTGACAAACTTACAAATGCAGCGACGAAATTCGACGTTTCACTGCAATTCAACATTTGGAAATTTTGGAAAATGTATGGCGAAATGCTGGACATTTGGGCTGAAATGTTAGCCGATACGATGAATTTAGGTGCGGTGTGAACGTACTATTACAGGCCGCTGGGGTCAGATTCTGTAAGGCGAAAACGTCTAAACGCGCACAATTGATTTGCTCTAAGTTGCAGAAGTAAATCGCAGAATCTTGCTAATGTTTGATTAGCTAATCTCCAGGGCACTCATTCCGCAAATTGACAAATGATTATCGTCAAAACGACAGACCTCCTAAACAAACAACAAAAATTACGAGCTTCAAAGCCTAATCTAGTACATTTTCCACAAATGTAATGAAAGCTGACGATAGTCAAACAAATTCGTCCAGAATATAACTAAATATTGATCAGACGATTATTGTTATACGGAACCTGTTGCCAGAACAGTTTTGGCTGCCGTTTTCTAAATGAATCGGTTCTGGGCCTAGAAAATAAAGAATAGTCTCCAGTTCAGCGTTCGATGTCGTTTTGGATGTCCTTATGCTACCTTGTTTTTGTAACTGGCTTGAAAACGACTACCTTGTCTGTGGCTAGCAACCAGGCTCTACTGTAGAAGAATTTTTAAAACGGAATTTTTTTATGGCTACGATTGAAATGTTTTTTAGTATGAGCTGAATGTTTTTTTCGGTAGCACAGCGCATTAATATATTGAAGACGTTTCATTTCAGACAAAATTCGGATAAATATCGACCACATGATTCAACTGCTAGACGGTTATTCGCATGCGAGCGAGCGAGAGGTAAGATTCCAAATGACTCGCACAGTTTTTGGAGGAGAAAAACATTTGTTTTTAACAGACCCAACATCGTTTTATTTGGCTTTTTGGCGACGTGATTGATGACTTTATGCCCAAAACACATGTGCAGAATTCACTGCGCAGCAAGATTAGTATACACATGTTTGTATGGATATATGCACACGTAAATTCTGCACTGCAACAGGTCTCTATTTCTAAATTCGCTGCAAAATTCAAGCGTACCACAACACAAAAGAAAATAAATTTTATTTCAAGTATTTGGCATCATCGGCTTTTGACATTTGCAGATCGTGTTTGTTTTTGTTTTGGTTGCAAACACATCAGCTGGTTAGTCGGTGAATGACAGTAGCCATATTAGCCGATGCAATAAAAAAGAATAAATAAATAATTGGTCCCTAGGGGCCATAGGCCTAGCTTCTCACAACCATTCGTCTTGTGTGGGTTTTTTATTCGCGTTTAAAAACTGCATGTGTACATTTTCGGCTGTCATAGACCCCGAACTCAGTGAAAAGGTCATCCAAATTGGGAGTTGGCCCTGTTGGAGACATACAACTTCAAACGCGCCCTTAAACCGATTACCGAACTGTCAATGTCAAAATGTTGGAACGTTATTTCTGTGAGCAATTGCATGATATCAGTGATATGTGCTTCCAACAAGAGGGTGCCACACAGCGGGTGCAACAATCGGGTTTTTGAAGTCTCAGTTTGGTGAACGTGTTATCTTGAGAAATGGAAATGACCTGTCAATTGGCCGCGAAGATCGTGTGATTTAGACTTTTTTTTATGGAGCTACATTAAATCATTGGTCTATGCCAACAAGCCGGCGAAGTTAGAGTAGCTCAGAGCCAATACGTTCCCGTGGTGGACATATGAACGAAGTCGAATTCCATTCATAAATGTGGTAATTCAAGTCAATTTTTTTGACATATCTCAAATAGTTTGCATTTTACTTAAAAAATAAATTGGCAAGCCCTTAACGAAAGACCCTTTTTAATTGTAACAAAAACATTCAACGTCTACAGTGCACAACCGAACCTGCTGAATGCCTTGACACTCATATGAGGACCATAACAACCGTCTCTCACTTCTCGCCTGAATAATTACAAGTACTATGTTACAAAAGTTTGCTCCAAGGTCCGAAATTAAAGGCCACAAAACCGGTGTCAATGCGGCATACACTTCATAGTAACCCAGTTCCCATGACGTCGACGGCAAAACCGTTACCCAAACTTGCTACTTCTCCAGGGTCAATGTGAATACAGTCACTCAACCCAGCATTCTAGGTTAATAAACATGTTAAGAGTGTCGCAATACAAAACTAGTTCGACCATTCAGTACCAACCCACTAATTAAATTTAGACCTTGACCATCAAACAGGATACCGTGCCGTTAACAGCGCATAACACTAATGCAAACAATCGGATCACACTAAAACAAACAATCGGATTTACACGATATCAACTCATATGTCGTTTCGACTAACTACGCTCTCCTGCTTTCCCCCGGCCTAAAGAACGGAATTCGCAGTGAAAGGCTTTCATTTATTGCCAACTCATTCATAGCAATTGGCAGCAATATGCAAAAACCAAGCAAAACTAAAGTTTGGCATCCAACAGCCATAAGTAGTGTTAACATTAACTGAAAAGAGCAAAAACAAAACAGAAAATGAGGCAATTCTTCACCCCTCATAAACTCAAAACTCGTACATAATTATCGATAGGTTTAGCTCTATAAGCATTCCGACAAAAAAAAATGGAAAGGCGGCATAGCAAAACAGAAACAAAGGGGACCGCGAACAAGTATTAAATATCGCGTGGAGGTAATGCTATCGAAATCGTTTCATGTACGCTGCAAGCCAGCAACTCATGACTGTAGAACCATAAAGTTTGCAGCACCCCCTCCAAGGTCATGGTACAATGTTTGAGCGCTTTGTACTTCATTCCTAATGCAGCGGCATTAGTTCTGGCTCATGCGTTGGAACTTTCATTGGCTACCGGCTGTACCGGCTGTACCGGCGATTGACAATCAATTTGCTGCAATTGATTTCAATTAAATGAGTAGAAAACTTTCAATAAAAACCGGTCAAACTTTAATTAATCCCCCGCAATTGCGCTCGGATTTGGTTCACTTAGTTCTTTTCATCTGCCTCTTGTTTGGGATGGAGATTTACTAAGTCGCGCACACAATGCCAGCCTCAACTTGGTATTGTCACTTTCGTTAAATGACATCGATTCCAAGTGAGAACCTCGTTCTGTATGTCAGTCCATATGTTGTTGGGAATTAATTTGATATCTCACAAAACACAACAATTATTAAGGATCGACCGACGGCGATTAGATCGAGTGATTTTGTGGGAAACTTTCGTGTGGTGAGTCCACCACTAGATGATGCGATTTTGAAATAGTAAACCAAACATGTTGTAGATATACTTTTGTGCTGTTCAGTTCCATTCGATGAGGCCGCAAATGAATTAATTACTTAAACGTGATGTAATTCGACTCAGCAAACAAAGAGCGAAGAGAGCTGAACTCGACTTAATTGAAGTTTATTAACAAAAGTAGTGTTGGGTTGGCGCAATCAATAGAGATTCAGAACTGCGTTGCAATACAACGAATTTCGTAATAATTACTCGCGTAGTTGTGGTTTGTGAACAAGTATTGTGAATGACAGGTTGTATCATATGAAACATAGGCTGTGAACAAAAGGCTTATTAATTAAATACAAAGGGCCTATATAATGCAGCATTTGAGTTTTCAAATTAAGATTTGGAATTTTTTTCATTGTTTCAAATGCAGCTACACAATCTCTGAACTCTGTCATTTCCTTAACATTTACCTGCCACTGGCAGTACATTATCGGATATGTAGCCAGGTGTTTTATGCTAAATTTTAAAATAACCAGTCGGGTAAAAATAAATTCATATTGAAGCTTTAACAATTTACTTTTATTGGCCTACTTTCTCGCCGCTCCGAATTTGGGCTACAAACATTTTGAAATTGGGCTATCAAACTAGTGCAAGACATGGGCACTCTCATTCCGTAACTTTCCAGACGATTATAGTTCGAAACGATAGACCTCCAAAGCAAGCAACTAATTGCAATAATTACGAGTTTGAGAGCCCAATCTAGTACATTTTCCACAAATTTAATGAAAGATAGTGTAAAAAATTAGAGCACAATATAACTTGTTGTGGTCATCAAAGTTTCAGAAACGACATTGTCCAGTTGATTATTTTCAATCTGACCCCTGGTAACACAGTCTGTAACTAGAACTTAAGGACTATTCACATGAGAGCGAATTGCGAACAAGCAAATATTCGTAGCTTCTGACACTTCATTCACATGAAAACTATTTTTAATCGCAGATACCCGCGATTCAGCTTAATTTTTAAAGGTTAAGTTCTATCGAATTTGGCATTCGTGGACTTGTGGATCGCGACTGTATAATGTGGATTGTGAATAGAGTGTGAAAGCTCGCGGCAAGAATTTTCAAATCGCGGTAAAATTGCTGTGATTGTAAATTTCGCTTTAATCAATTAAGACTCTGTTTTTTTTAGATTATATGTTAGATTTAATAAATTTAATTGTTTTTTGGTAGAAAGAATAACAATTTGCAATTCATAAATACAATTAAACTGATTTGTTCGCAATTCGCCTATTTGGAATTCGCGCTCATGTGAATAGTTAAGGTAGATGTAAAAAATCAGCTGTATTTGGTTGTGTTCGCAACATTGAATTTATGCATTAATTTGACAGTTGCAGAGTTTATTGGGTTCAGTCAGGTAAGTGTTGTCTTTGCACTGATGTCCAAAATGTAGTTGGGCCGTGTGAAAAACTGTCAATCGAGCAGAATTATTATCTTGAGCTCATTTCCTCAAAGACAGGTGAGTGTTGGAAAAATAAGTTCACCAGACTTGAACTTTAAAACAGAGATGTCTATAACATTGTTTTCTTCTGAACCATCTTTCAAATCCGAAGCAAAAGAAAACGTCAGAATATTAGCCACACGATAATTATTTGACAGCTGAAAAATTCGGTTTTCACCACGATTGTGTCAGAAAATTATGCGGGCATAATTATTTAGCGAAATTGACACATGGATCTACAAAAACAAACAAAAAATGCTCCAACTCGCGATGTACCTAATTTATTTTGCAGATTTGTAAAAAGTAGTAGAGCTTCCGAAAAATCATAAGAAATTTTAGCAAAAGGGGAAACATTTCAGAGCAATAAAGAATGGAAACAACAACTCAATCACAGATAAAGAGGAAGTACTAGAAAAAGGGTTAACGCAGGTTGAGATTAAAGTGACAGTCCTAGAAGCGATGAAAACGCAAACAATTACTTGAAAACTGATAAAATACAGCTTGGGAACGATCTCAAAAAAGTGTACTATCAACTGTGGGTAGAAAATAGGATCCAGGACGACACTAATACATAATATCAAAACTGTGTAAGCAACACAAATGCATTAGAGTTGTGTTCATGCTCTCTGTTGCATTTTCGAATTACCGGCCTAAAGTTCACCACACAATTGGAAGGCGCGTTGTTAACATACGACGACGCGAAGTGCGTATGTCAATGGGCTTCAAAATAACTAATTTTTTCTATACAAATTTTGCAATTGTGAACATCCGTAAATTTAAAATCGAGACTAAAAATTGTTATAAGTACGGCGCAATGCATTTAGAAATGTCAAAATGAATGCCTTTTTGTTAAATGGCAACACCTTCTGAGATCTTTTAGGTTAATTAATAATTTCACGCCCTTGAGTCTTGCTATGAGTGGAAACAGGTTTTCATGCAAACGATGAACCACATAACTCCTTAAATATATTTTTTGGACCAGTTTACAAGATTATAGATGTCGTGTGACTTCACATGTTTGTTTGCACGTGATCTATCAAATCAACTGTCAGATGATGACATTTGATTTTTGACAGCTCGTACGAAAACTCATATGCAGTTAATTTTAAGATCAGTAGGCTTAAGCTTTCTCTCTTGATGTCATATTCACCCCTATCGAGGTATCCATTCGGAAAAATTTCCGATACGAAAGTCGAATCTAATCGGAACTCAAATTGCGTTCGAAGTATCCGTTTCGGAACAAAATTATTGAATTAATTCACATTAAAATATTCCGCAGCAGTAAGTTGTCGGAGAGCTTCGGAGAAAATGTGCAGCGTAACTGTCAAAAGTAAGTGGTATAGCGCGGTTCCCCGCAATGCGACAAGGTGCGCTAAATGTCATCGGAGAATTTTTCCGAAAGTTGTATCGGAACGGATACCCCGATTGGAATCTCTCCGATTTCGTACAAATTGGAGAAAATTCCGTTCCGAACGGATACCTCGATAGGGGTGATTACTTCGGTCAGACGAGGAATAGGATTTCTGATTTCTTTCATGTCATGTTCGTTGCATTACTGCGTAAAGTTGGCTCCACTGTTCACATGAAAAATATAAGAGAACGTTCAAATTGAGGCGAATAGCATCGAAGACACATTTTAAAAGGCGTAAATTAAACGCAATGTTGAACGTGGTTTCATCTGCCCAAATATAAGTCCCTCTTAAGGGATACCTTTACAGAGACTGCAAAACACCTCAACTAAAACCATTAGCAAGCCATTTACCTCTGATGCGTGAAACGTGCACGTGTGCCATTGAATTGAAAAATGTAAAACATTTCACGCTTCCATATTGTAATTTTATTCAGCTCGGTTTGTTTACAGCTACTTTCATGCAAAGCGCAGCCACAGCTTTAACCGCGCCCATAGCAGCTTTAATTCAATTAACACATGTACAGTACACGGATTAGTTTCCAATAGCGCAAGAAAACCTCCTCCACCTGAATTCGTGAATCGTGACTCACGCGGCTGCCAACCAAACTATCTCTATCATTTATTTATTTCACCAACCATCCAAGATGATTATCCAACGCGCTGAAAAACTGAAAAACGAAACGCGACGTGTATCTTTGTATCACTGTATCATTTCTTCAAATTAATTGCAAAAGGTTGCCCCAATGGCGCAGTTTCTCCGTCTTCAGGCATCAGTCGTATTTCGCGCGAACTCTTAATTGTCTTGAGATATCCACCACCACAGGCGACGACTCGACTTTGGTGCATAGAGATCGAGAAGTCGTCTGCCAACTAGGGCTGTCTAACAACTCGGCCTGCTGTAGTTATGAATATTAAATATGGAACTCAAAATCAAGTCTGTGGGCGCTGTGCACATGTGCGTTGCTCTTGGTTTACATCACCGCCAAGTATGGTTTCATACGTATTATTCGTTGATTAATTCCGAGAGTGTTTATATGGCCAACAACATGTGTTGCCCGCCAGGTACCACCACCAACCGGCTATACCCACCAGTCAGACGAATCAAGGTGCTGTGCCACTACAAAAGCCCAAATACGGATAGCTCCCCTTGAGTGCTTGCATTTATCACCAGCGTTCAGTGATTTGTATTGATGCATCCGTGAGGTCGTTTCGTTTGAAGGACACTCACTGTCTCCGAGTGATTTTCTTTCCGTAATCGCCTCATTATGCATATATACACATGACAGGGAGTGCGCATCTTTTGATCGCTTTCCGATGCGATAAGGCTATCGCCCACTGTCAATGGACCTTGCAGTAGTTAGACGTAGTTACTTCGCAGTCTACTTTGTGGCATAGTCTGCTTAGAAAAAGCTGTTGTTCGCAGCACAGTCTACACCTACAATAGGTATTCGAGTGCCATATAAGCAAACTTGTTTTATATAAGCCCAAACGACCGACGAGTCACGCTTATTTACTCTTTCGCTCGCGCATTCTCTTCGGGCAAGTTTTTCGAACTCACATTTCTCGACTCGGTGACTCATTTTGTATAGTTCGGAAAAAAGACGACAGCGAATTAAGTTTTGCGGCGAGTGATGGCATTAAACCGAGGGAAATGTGCCGTCGTCGCCTTTGTGTCAATCTGTGGATGTTTAACCTCTTTCTGCTTGCGCTGTGCCGTTCTGCAGTAGTTATATGCACAAGAGTACTAACCGCTCATGGTTGAACGAATTTCGAATTTATAGGTGGCGTGCTAGTGTGGAGGAGCCGGTAAATCTGTATTCTATGTTCACAACAGGAATAAACACAAAAACAACAGCTGCCATACACCACCTACCTAAAAATTGTGTTATGCAATCAAAAAGTCGCAATAGAGGGGCACATATTCATGAGCAAATATGTGAGCTATGCTGCGTGTTTTGTGGCCCACATAAAATGGGTTGGCCAGCATAATTCAATTCGCTGCAGCTAACAGTTGTTTGGAGGGGTGATTCCCTACCTCTGCTATGTACTCGCTTCAAACTGGGTTTAGGTTAGGGAGATGCTTGTCAAACTTTATGACGACGAAAAGATATACACACGCTCTTCGAAATGGTAAACACACTTCGGCTGTTTAATGAATCGTAGCTGTAGTGAGTGAATTTATTCACAGCAAGACTTATAATCGTTGTCATTGAACACAAAGTAAGATCTGAATCTTGACCTAGTTTCTGGGACGGTGGCTATGTTCGTGACCACAAGCACTTTGTTCCAAATCATTAACGCACGTTTATCTGTTTGTTTTAAGCACTTTGGAGGAGTTCACTAACGAAGTGAGTGTCCTTGAGTTGTGATAAACTTTTTTATAAAAGATGACACTCAACTACTTTTGCGCACTTTCAAAATAGCTTGTCAGCAGAAAGATGGCAGTGCATTTATTCGTTGAGTTGGATGGCAAAAAGACAGAAATTTTATAAGAAAAAATGCTAAAAAAAAAAATGAGAATTCATTGCGGAGATTTAGGTCTACAATTACAACACATCTAAGTTCGTCGGTCCCATCGCACACGCGACTTGAATTTCTTATAGTTCGTTTGTTTCCAGGACTTTCAATTGACAGCGCATTTTATACTGTACGTTCAGAGGTCGCAGGTGGAAAACTTATGTCTGTTTTGTTACTCTAATCAATACTAATTTAACAACTTATACGTCTGCTTTAAAAGGGAGTTTGTTTTTACACTTATAACATTTTTATGAAATTAAACACATGAAAGTAAGGTTAATGACCATTGTATCTGACTTTAAGAAAAGGATCATTTTATGCAATAACTCTTTAAGATTTCCGATTCGGACATTTGAGCTGAATCGAAAGAAGGGCAATCTAGACGTACAATTTTAGACCACTTTATGTAAGGCCTTACGAATGTTGACTCCCATAAGTGGTCCAAGTTAGAAAAAAATAGACTTTCGTCAAAAACGCCCCCAAAAAGTAGGCATGGTATGTAACGACATAGCAGATAGCGTTCTTGGAGTCTTAGGAAACATTACAAAGAAAGTTTCCTTGAAATCTGTCCAGTAGTTTCCACGTCAACCGGTAACAGCCCTGAAACGTCCTAAAGCTCATATGTATAGAGCGAGCCACTTGTCCAATGTGAAGTCAGACAGTAACCGCACTGTGAAAGATAATGTTTTTAAGGCAAACAATAGTTAGTTCACGGTACATCATAAGGGATCGAATTCAGTAGGCACATTTCGACATCTCCAATTCGATATTTTTAAATGTGTTTTGGTGATTTCACGTCACTCGCAACAATTTCGTCATAAAGCACTTCTTATTCTAGAATTAAAAATAAATAAACGCTCTTTTATTGTTAGAAAATGGCATCCCTGATCAATCTACTTTCTAATATTCACAATAACATTTACATGAGATGACGTTTGACGTTTCACAATGTCCAGTGCTACCAAGTCGTTTATTACCACAGGATCATTTCATTTTAATTAATTCGAAAACATGTCAATAAATGGATAAACGGGTTGGCTATCTACTGGTTTAAGTTACATACTTTTTGCAAATGAGAACTTGTTTGTGCTCAAAAAAGTAGGTAACTTTGTAGTAGAATGGAAAAGAACTGTCAAAATGGCAGTGGTGGGAATAAAATGGAAAGACCTACAAAAAATCTAGCGAAATTAGATATCTCAAAAATTGCAGTGGAAAAGTCTTCAAAATGTCTGCTAAACGAGAAGAGGAAAAAGCGCGGTGTCGCTAAATTAAAAATCAAATGGAGGAGATTGTCTCTTTTTACAGCGAGGAAAAATCACATCAAGGATGTACGATTCGAACAATGTGAAGCTTACAAGATGCTATAATACGCACGAAGTCAAAACGTAAGCTTGCGTCTGCCAAATAAGACAACAAATTTTTAATCATCTGTCAATTGTCAGGTGACTGACTGCTTTTTTTCAATTTTTACGACAAGAAATATGATGTTTTTACTTATTTACTAGTATAGGATTTTCAGTATGGAGGGGTAATATCTTGCTCTCTAGAATCCGCTCTCTTTTACGAGTTTTTGGGGTTAAAAAACGAACGTAAAAAGTCGTAAGCTATACAAAATTCGTTAAATGTGAAGGAACATACCTTATTGGCATAGATTGGTCACGTGAACACTTTTTTCAGTTGACGTTTATGGAGGTATGCCGGACAATTCCAGTCAAAAATTGCGTGACTTATTATATGGTGGACATTTCCACTGTCTGTCTGGCGTCTTACAAACTACAATAACGACTAATCTAAATCTTGCGTTCAGTGTAGATGAACACTGCCCAAACAAATTTAGTTGACAAGATTACTAGATTTTTAAAGGTCCCCAATAGCATAGCTCTGCGGTATGAAACAGACCGTCCGGAAGCTGGAACAATGCTTCAAATATCTCTAACTTATTTCAAAAGTGAATGAAGTTAATATAAAAATTAAAAAAATAGTTGGCGTAACAGGTCCGTAGAGACCCTAGACTTAGCTTCTCACAACCATTCGTTTTGTGTGAGTGAATCATTTTTAGGACGAATGGAAGGGATCTACAATTTTATGCCGATTCCAAACGGCTAATTAAGAAGCTCTTCCCTGACAGTTATACTCTCGCAAGTATTGTCAGACGTTCGCGAGAGGTGGCGATGGAATTTATGTGTCGTTGTAGTGAGAATATTGCAAAGAAATTTCGTTTGTATATGAACATTCGTTAATTGATAGCTTAACCTATTTTTGTGTTCACCCCGGTCCAGTGTACACTCAGCAGAGTTAAACAAAGCTCAATAAAACAGTTCAGAGTGACATTTGTGAGAAACTGACATATTTGGTTGTGTGTCTCAACATTTAGTTCTTCTAGTTCCCGCTCGCTAAAAGTACTTGGCGCTGGAATGAAGACACACGGCCACATCACCAGAAAGGTGAAAACATAAACTTCATGTCACTTCTACTTGGAACAATAAATACCTAGTATGAATCTCGTCGCCATATTTGACAAAATTGTTCCTAAAAAGAAGATGAATAAGCCAACAACGTTACGGTCAAAGGACAACAATGATAACCAAATGGCTTTGTTTGGTGAGAAAAAGTATTTTTGAATTATAAAATTTGCTGGACTGTTTCTCGATATATTGATTTAATAATAAATAAATAAATAATTGGTGCAACAAGTCCTTACGGACCATAGGCCTAGCTTCTCACAACCATTCGTCGTGTGTGAGGTTTTATTTTTGGGACGAATGTAAGGGATCTATAATTTTATGCCGAGTCTAAACGGCCAATTGAGAAGCTCTTTTATGACAGTTATACCCTCGGATGTTTGTTAGACGTTCGCAAGAGGTGGCGCAGTGAAAAAAACCTTAAGTTGGAATTTGGGTTTTTCTCGGGATTCGAACAGCGCCGATATTGATTTAATGCAAACAATAAATTAATGCATGTGCTGTTTGCTGCACATTTAGCGATAAGATAAGATGCATATCGAATTCGTATCTCTGACGTTATTTATTCTCATCACATGGTTAAAGGTAATTTTGCTGAAATTATCAAAGTGAGAAGTGTGGCAATTTGAGACAAGGAAATCGCTGATAAAAATACACAATTCCGTACAATTGCTCCAATTAACGTGAAAAACGTGGAATACAAATAAAAAACTAAATTTGCTTCCTTGTCTAAAAGCTACACAGAAATAAGTATAAGTCTCAGCAGGTCTAAGAGATATATAAATGGGGCGCCCCAAACTTTCCCTGTTTAGTGACGGAGTATGATGCTTTCATCATTGAATTTTCATTTACCGAAAATAAGTTCACAGTGAGTTCACTCATTTTGAAATAATTTTCAAACCGTCTTAAATCGGATGGCTTTCGGGCAATAAATCGCTTACAACTATAAATCAAAACTGATTAATTACACTTTCCAATCATACCTGAAGGGGACAATGAACGCCACCACAATACCCCGGAAAAGAAAAGAAGCGCAAGTTCAATCATATTTACGTAGTCTTTCCACCCGCGTATGTGCACCTGCGTTTCGTAAAGACGCTACAAAAGTTACACAACAATGCGCGCACATACAACTTTAATATATATTTAAATTCGCAAAAGATTTCCAAATGAATAAGAAACAATCAAAACAATCCACACAATTGAATTCACAAAAGTTTACTATCCATTCAATCGCCGGGTAGACTACTTTCACTTTCCGCAATAAAGTACTTTTGCATTTGAAAATACTTATCAGCAAAGGCTGACGACGGTGGTCGAGTTGAAAACTATACATGCGCCGAGCGCCGGGCCACAACATATGCGCTTCCTCTTGGCCGTTTGCCTTTTTGATTTACAAAATACAAAAGGTTAAGTGCATACAGATGCATTCAGGTGATAGAGGTGCCGCGAGGAGTTCGACTGCCAGCAGCTAGCAAATCAAAAATAGAGTCAATCTCCCGAAGCAGACAGTTTAGTGTGTTTGCTACCCGCACAAGTTCTGTGCCCGGAGCAGCAAGAATATCTCATTCGAATGGTTCTATGTGTTCTGCGCACATTCCCACACACAAATAGTTGCCAAGATCAAGAACCCAGTTCAACTGTAAGCAGGCGCGCCATACATTAGATAGTTATATACAGCGCGCGGTCGATCTGAGTCTATTATGGCGGTTTCCGGTTTTTGTTTTGAGCGTTTTTTCTTCCAAATATGGACTGTGAATTCGTGAAAAGTTGATGCCGCTAAACATATATGTCGCTCGCCAGAGAACTGAACAAAATCACACAAGCCGGGCAATGTCAGAGTCAAGTTTAGGAACTCTAGCACGGAAGAAAGGAGTCGCTCTTTGTTTGTGCGGCCAGCAGGAAGAAGATGGTCAAGGAAAATGCCTTATTGTGAGTTTCGATCTGAGACGAACAAGTTACTCGAGGGCAAACGCGCAAGTGGGGGTTGAATGCGTCATTGAACCAGGCGCATTTATGGCAAAAAGACAAAGAACCAGTGTAAGGCTGCTATAACAAAGCAAACCGATAGTGGTTTTGACGGGGCTGGTTGATATATGTATATACGCAGTTATTTATTCGCAAAGAAAGAGCGAATTCGAACTGTATACGGTTTCCGTCTACGCTTCTTCAATCAGCTGGAACGTTATGAGCCGAGCACAAAGACCGATGTCATCTTACTTTATTTGATGTATTCACTCGCGTTTTACTTTGTTCGATATACAATTACACTTCTATTAGTTTTCACTGCTCGGAGTCAACTGCCTCGCTTCGGGCGATTGTCACTTATTTGTAGATACACATTCCGTTTGTTTAATGTCTGTTACGGAAATGTCGCATTCAACGTACCTTGATGAATATATATTTGTACTTGCAGCGTCTTGTACAACAATTTGCAACCTCATTTTTTTATGAGATGCTTACATTTAGGAGTGCAGCTGAGTTTTACTTCTATATACTGCTCATGCATTGTACATGTCCTTCCCTACAGATGTCGTATACAATATAGGCAAACACGTCCTTTTATGGTGGTCGTAAAGTTTACGAATATACAATGTTTACTTTTGAACAGTGGTGTGCCTGGTCTTAAATCAATATATGAAAACAATAATGGAGGAAACAGCGATTACTTTGGAATCACCCTCGCTATACAAGTGAGAGAAGGCAAATCAAAAATAATCCTGGCAGAAGATGACCCTGTGCGAATGGTGACTAATGACACGTTTTGGCCATGCAGATAGTCGGCGAATATTGTGCTGGACTTAAAATCTCTCGAAACGTGCAGGTTAATTTTAGCGAACTCACCAAAGTTACCATGTAAAAACACCTATTGTGACCTACGAAAAGGTAAGAGCTGTTTCTATTGAAAAGTGGCTTTCTTGTTGCACTTTCCCACAAAAATTTTGGAAACAAATAGGTACCGTATTTTTATTCTTTTTAATTGTATGTCAGATAGTTGAACGTGGAAAGTCATTGCGAGGGGCTAAACCTAAGCGAGGGCACAATAAACAAATAGTTTTTCCCATTGCATTTAAAAATAAAGTGCAATGACTGGGTCGAACGTAACTTTCTCGTTCATCAATATAGTTTTGGTGCAAACGAAGTGGGAGTTGTCGAATTGTGTAAACTTCAAGTTGTTGGATTTATTTTTAGGGTGCATATTCAATATGATTGAAAAAAATGAAGAAGTTGGTAATATTAGCTAAAAAGAAGTTTTGCGTAGCTGTTATTGGACTTTCATTTCGTTTTCCATTCACTGGTTAAACTTTATATTTCATTATTCGAAATTTGCCAACAGATTGATTTCTTAACACTTCTACATTAATAATTAACAAAAATATATCTTAAAATAATATATAAATGGATATATAAGCTCTGAACGATGGAAAGACTGCAGGATCCAATGGAATTCCCCCCGAATTTTACAAATATAGGACAGAGGAGCTATTGAATTAGCTTACTTCCTTGTTCAAGTTAAAAGACGAAATAAATGTATTCTAAGCTTATTTCTCTTTAATGTATTTTAAATTTCTCATTCTAATAATGAAGTCCAAAAGACCTAATTTATTTCTGGTTCTTATAATTTGTTTCCAATTTATTCCTCTCTGAACCAAGGGCGCTAGCGCTAATGTTGGAACCAACCCGAAGTTGGCTACTACTATATGATAAGTGTACGCCCGATGCATACGGCCATATTATTCACTCCCTTTAATCCAGGTTAAAGGTTACACCCGGGATTAAGTGAGTTTAACCCAAAAACTTAACCCAAGTCCATAATATTCACTCGTTAAACCCGAACATAAACCCAGTTTTTTAAACTTGACCGATTGGATTTAAACGCAATCCGGAGACGGGTTTAAGTACTTTAACTCGGGTTAAAACTCAATTTCATAATATTGACATTTCTTCGCTCGCAAGAAATAAGAAAAGTAGAAAAGGGGAATAGAAAAAAAAATTTCAAGAAACTAAAAAAGGACTTTATTCGTGAAATGGACGAAATTAATGTTGATGTCTTTGTCGTCAGAAGACGAATTTGTCGAAGAGCTAATGAAACAGCAACTGATGGTAAATTAACGTCGTCCTTGTCCTTGAATATATCGATTGCACAAGCGGGCTTGCTCGACGATTACCATGTGGTATATTTTCGAAAATATTTCGTGCTGAAAAAGAGTCATTTTGGAGGCTACGTTCGATGATTCGATAATTTCGGCATAATTAATACACCTTAAAATATAACTGAGCCCAAAACAAATGAAATAAATTTCCAAGTGACAAACAAAAAAAAAGTCATTATTTGTGAAATTCGACATTACGTGGGTGTAAAACGGATTAAAAACGGTTTAAAGTGTTCTAAATCCGCATTTAAATCCATTTTTAATCCAGCGGGTTTAATGCGTATTTTTCAGTGAATAATATAGATATAGGTTTAAATTATCGGGTTTTAAAATTGCGGATTAATGATCGGGTGTAAAATTAACTTAAACCTGAGCTACACCCGGAGTGAATAATATGGCCGATAGTGCTTCCTTGCAGATGAAAAATGTCACGGAATCGTAAACAATCTCCACTTGTTGTCAAACTCAAACGCACTTTATTGGTAAATCTGAAGCAACACCGAGAAAAAATCCAGATTCGCCAAAGTTCTCTGAAATTCTTACCAATCGAACAATAAAAGTGACCTAGAGCAATAAAAGTGCTCTCCGTTGTACCAAATGATTGAACGCCGATATTTTGTTCCGAATTTCTCTAAACAACAACGACATTTCAATTATGTGCGGTTGTCGCCAGATGTCAGTTCTGCGTTCTGCGATCCAAAATTCAAATCCATTCACTCTCTCGCGTATTACCACACCGAAGTCCATTTTGCTTCGTGGCTAACTATGCAATTTTCTATTGCCGTCGTTTCCATTCCCGATGACGCGGCGTCTCATTAGCAATACGTAAACATTCGAACCGGCACGAGTGGTGGGTCTTTGCGGCAGCGATGACATCATCTTCCTCTTGATGAATAAACTTGTCTCGAAATGAGATGTAGTTCTGCTTCCTTGGAATCCAATGTTTCATCAACGTGACTGTCTTACCAGACTTAATGGCGACTGATAATGATAAGCGCTTATTGATATAAAATGAAAGGTCTTTGGTGCCTCCGAAGGCCAATCGATCGCAACGTTGACGGTGTTCGTTTTCTCAACGAAAAACTCCAAAGTGCGTTACGAAATTAATGATGTTATGCACTCTCCGGGTCAGAGCTTCATTCATCCATCCAAATCTGTGCAATGGAAATCATTTTGCAATTCCTAAAGTTTGAGGTAGATATATCGCCTTGTAATCACTCATCATATTTTGCTTTTGCTTTCATGCCATATAATTACCACCCGACGTCGAGATAATAACACATGCAGAGAGAGCAAAGAGCACGCGTATCGCTTTGCTTTTTTTTTTTTTTTGTGTGTCTTAGTCCATATACACCCCTCCACATCGTCATCGGCACGACACACCATCATCAGCATTTGCACGCTCATTCAATTGGAAAGGGTCATTGACATTCTTCACACACTATACGCCAAAGAGAAACAGTCCATTAAAACGACGACGCGACGGCTTTGACTAGCTCTCCAAAGCTACCACAAAGGCGGCCCATGTTACGCACATTTTGTTATTTAGAATATGAATGCATGGGCACACATAGAGCGCAATCTAGCGATGACACTGACGCAAATGCAACTCGCTGTTCCTTTCCGCCGCTGAACGGACCAAATTCCATAATCTAGTTCGGTTTTGTTATATAGTCGCTGGCAGTTTTCGTTCGTAATTAAGTTATTTTTAGTCGCCAAACACTCGCGTTGAGAGCTTCGTATGGTGGGGATATGAGACGATAATAGACAACCTTATCCTAAGGTGTTCTAAATATTTAATGAATGCCTGGCTATCTACGCGCCACAACTGGGACACAAGATAGAGCGATACATCTTCTGTTCCTTTTCCTTCTATATTCGCACGGGGTTGCAAAGGTTCAAACGGTTTGTGTGCTGAATGGAAGTCATCACTTATTCAGCAGCGAGAAGATTTACAGAAAGTTTTTGTTTTCCCTGGAGACTATTGGTGTCGAAGTGGAGTGAATATTCCATTAGCCGGGGCAAAGTGGTGGCACAATTAATCGCCAGCACTTTTTATCAGGGCGATACTTTAATTTCCCCCAAACAGCGTTCCACTGGCTTAGCAATTGTCTGAAGATAAGTCTTATCGGACATGTTTTTCGACTGCGTTACTCTGAAACTGGATACTGATTCATGCATTTTTATTACTTTTAGTAAGTAATATAATATGTATCATCGATTTTAGAATGATTTTCGATGACATACAGTGAATGAAACGTCACACCATTCAGCTTGATGGGTTTTCTCTTCCATTTCATTGCAGGTAAGCCCGTGAAAGCTTTAGAATTACTCGCAATATCAAGACATTGCGATGTCACTTTAAATAGAAATACTTGACAGAGAATGCATGAAAAGAATAAACGTACACACATGAGTGTACGGTAATAATAAATACAAACAAAAATTAAAACTCAAATGTGAAAGTTGTAATAACTCGTGTAGCTCGTTAGTTGTGGACCAGGCATACAAAAACAACCAAGCAACGTGTACTGAGGCTCGTAATTGGCGGTTAATTGAGAGGAAAAGAGCTTATGAAAAGAACATAATTACTACAATGGACTAAAATCAGGTATTATCGTCGGTTTAGGTCTTACGCATTAAAGCCAACTACGGCGGCATGTATTTTGTTATTTTTGTAAAACAAATTAAAACTGCCAAAATATAACTAGTTTCTCTCGTTTGTTTATTTATACGGACTTTGAATTTGTTTACCTCTTGGTGTTATGAATGAATAAAGGGTTGAGGAGATGAAGCGCCCGCCAATGAATAAGCGAACATTAACAAATAAAATCGAGTTGAAACATTGATTAGTAATAAAGTCCAGCGTTTGCGACTATTTTCAGGTTTAGATTACGCAATGCTCAGTCATTTTAAGCTCTTGCTTAAAAAAAAGCGTCGTTTACTCACTTAAATCTTCTCAATGACTTTTTCATAGAACAAAATGATTGAATTGAATTGTCGGGTGCAATTCATGCATGGAACTTTTGAATTCACGTTTGAATGGAATGCAGGTTGACAGCACCATATGAAACGACTGAAAAATGCGAATTTCGTAGTACCGCAGAAGAATCGTAATTTGTTATTCCATTTCCATTAGCAGTGATCGTACTGTCTTTTCCATTCGATTGGAGCTCACATATGTATTTTCATTGCTCGTGAAGATACGATATTCTTTTCCAGATGTTGCTATTTTCGTAGTACACTACTGCTGAGTGAATGAGTTAATGCCTTTAGTTCGATTTGCAAAATTTGCAGTGAAACATTTGTGCAAATTCGGTTTGTTCCCCTCTGTCAGCTAGTTCAATTTGATGCAATTAATTCGTTTCCAGTGGAAGTTTGGTACAATTTTAAATGTGCACTCCATATGTGGTTGTCACCCCAATGGTTTACATTTATGCGTTTTGCACAGCCCTCTAATGATAGCAACCCGTGAGATCTGGTACGTTTTATTTTTGATATCATTGGAAAAAGTGGGCTAAAACTGACGGTAAGAAAACTTCTTCGTCAAACTTGTAGGCCTACACATAGGTAGTTGGGTTGAAATACGGCCCAGACTCGCCGTGGTTGTCCAGATATTTTAAGCCGTGTCCAGGGTCCCGGTTAAAAAAAAATTGTCCAATCAAAAGCTCAAGGTGTCCGTTTAAACATGTTTTTTTTTTCAGATTCTTAAAAATTTTGAAATGTCTGAACTCATCCACTTAACGAAACTTGAATCACTTTGAAACTGATGTTAAGCTTAAATGCCAAACCCACAATGTTTTGTTTTTGAAATTTCAATAACTTCCCGAGAATCTTTAATTCATTTTTCAAAAACCGTGTCTATTGACAGTCTCCCGATTTTAAGAATTCTTCCGTTGAGTTGAAAAACTTGAAGAAGTTGATTTTATTTGTATTTGCCTCAATAACACTTCTTACGAAAGAGTTTTAAGTTTATTGAACAACTGGTGACGTTTACCAAAATTGCGATGATCATGAACTGACGCAACAATCATTAGTTCATTATAAGTGAATTAAATTAATTTTAAACACATGTTAAACATCTTAATTTTTTGCAATTCTAACATGGTGATTTCTATTAGAATGAAAGAAACAAAGCTTCTCCTTGCTTCCACCCTAATCAAAGGTCGACAATTATTTAGATTAGTTTTACTGACAGATTATGTTTAACTATTGAGTGTACTTTGGATTAATTATTATTGGGCTTTTGAATTGGAACATAGTGTTGGCCTGGTGTACTGTAAGAAAGACTATAGCCGCACCTAAAACGATTTATAGGTGACCCGACATTGATTTATCTATATATATATATAAAACAAAGTTGCATTCGTAAGACCACCCATAACTCGAAAACGGATTGTCCGATTTGAGCTGTCTCTTCTTTGCAGTGTTTGTCTCCGCCCAAGAAAACTACATACGGCGAGAAAATTGGAAAATTTTAAAGGCAAATTGGAAATTTCGTAACAAATTGATTCTCTATACATTTAGTACGGGGAATTTTCCCTTTTTATAATAATTTTGATCGTAACATATAGTGAGATCATGTTTGTCAAAAGTTCTGACTGATATTGATGATTTTGGAGATTTTCTTAATTCTGATTAAGTGTGAAAAAGTCCATGGTTGCCACTGGTCTGGAAAGTCAGGGAACGAAAATTTGGTTAGGGAATGTCAGGGAAAATTCACAGATGCAAAGACAGTCCTAGAAGACGAGTACAGAAGCTTTGTAATCAACGAAACTACTCGTAGAGTTAATGAGTTCTACTTTCAGCTTTTTGGCAAAAATGAAAATTATAAAAATTCTTTGGCATGTTATAAAAATGTGCTACTTTTGATCTCATGGAAACGCCTCAGTTGAGAGTGGCTTCTCAATTAACAAGACTCTTTTGGTCGAAAAACTCCTCGAGGAGTCACTAGTCGCTCAGAGAAGAGTCTTAAATGGCGTGAAAGAAGCTGGGGGAGTATCAACAGTGGAAATAAATTCAAAAGTAATATTTAATGTTCAATCCTCTCATAGCCGCTATAGGTACACAGCATTTAGAAGAAAAACTTAAATTAAAAAAAGAAAATAGCAAAAAAACTTCATAGGGAAAAAGCAAAAATTCGCATTCGCAGCTACAATTTTTCTGTTCTTTAAATTAATATTTGGTTGCATTCCATAGAAGAAATGATTGCTCTCAAATTCTAAGCATCGCTAGAATAAACAAATATTTAGGCAACTTTAAATGACGCGTGTGAGTGTCACTTACGATAGTATAAAGTAACCTATTCGTTTGCTTAAGTGTTAGTACTAAATATAATTCGTTTTTCATTGTAAGCTTTCTTTATAAACATGTCTGTTCTGTTTGTATTAATTACTTAAACTAAATGTTCTTTGCTTTTTGTTGTTTTTTTTTTTTTGGTACATTTGCAAAAGTGGCAACCATGAACTCATTCCGCGATACTAATAATCATTTGTAGGGTGGTCCAGGCTAAATTTTGCAAACTCACAATGGAAACATTTTTAGCACAAAATTGCATATTGTGACCTAGAAAATATTAAGTGTGAAGGTTAAAAATGATTATTCGTAAGCCTATTGTTTGATATAACTTCAGATAAGCCTTGGAATTTCCAATAATGTCATGCAAGCGCAAACAAGGCATGCTGCTCTTTTTATTTATCCACCCTACAAAGCAAACTTTTCAAGCATCTGCATATTTGAACAACTGCATTTGGTTTATGTGACTTTAATAAACTCCCAAGTATATCAATTCCATTCTTGACAAAAAAACGTTTAATTGCTTTTTTGAAATCAACAATACCTTGTTGCACTACGTGTATTTTTGGAGTGGCATTAACAATAAGACCAATTATTATTTCTCCTGAATAGGAAACTCACAATATGATGCGCGTTAAAAAGCTGAAGCCTGCTCTCAGTCACATCTGTAGGAAGTTCTTTGCAAACTAATGTAATAATTGCAACAGTTATATAAATTTTGTTATCGATGCATGCAAAAAATAAAGCCAAACACATAGTTGAACTCAGAAAACCAAAGAAATAATGTAAAAGGATGAAAGCTCAGTGTGCTGTGATAAGCTATAAGATCTTTGATTTCGTTAACCCGATGCGTTTAGTTACACTACCAGAAAAAAACATTACAGCAAAATATAATCATTGGTAGTGCTTGTGGTGTTATTTGAACATTGCGTGTACTGCGAAAGTGATTAAGCAATCCCAGTGAAGCACTGTGCAACGCAGAAACCACAAACACAATTTTTATTTGAAATAAAAATGTTGGATAGGTTAAGTGTACATTTTTAGCCGCAATTGCATATAATGAATATTGCAAATCGAACAAATGGTATACATTTTATTGGGCGCTTTTATATTAACTGTGTGATAACCTCGTTAGTAACCGAACAATATTAGTTTTTATTCTTCGTACACCGGGAAAGGTATAGGCCGGCAACAAATCGCTTTCATTTTTCTCGGTACGCATTTTGTGCGTATTATGCTTTCAACTGAGCCGACGTATAGGTCGCTGCTTCTGCTAAAACGTTGCACTTAGTCCTCCAACCCATCGTGCACGTTGAGAAATCTATGCAAAGAACTGCTGCGGGATGTAGTTCTTCCCATTTGGTTTATTAAGTCTGTAATCAATTGATTAAGGCCAAGGCATACAATTTGCGTATGTATTGCAGACAGCAGTTAATAGAATCTTGTAACTTTCTCGTTTTTCTTTTTAAAGTTTTTTACAGCATCAATTTTACGTTCAGTCTTAAGCTCAACTTGGTGGAGAGAACGGCAAGTTCTTTTGATTTTTAAACCTACTAGCCTCGCGTGTGTTGAAAATGCTATTCAAGCTTTAAGATTGCTTCAATACGTCTCTTCTTGGCATTTTAAATCAAGTCAAACTTTTGTAAAGCATGTTGGTCAATTAACAATATATTGACCAAATCAACTTCTGAATTTCTTGCACTGATCCGCTTCATTACATTTACTATAACTACACTTGAGGTTTCAACACTGACCAAAATTAATTCTCATTGTGTAGTACATACAGATAAATAAGCATTTCTTCAGTATAATCTCATTCGTTTAATAAAACTGCCTCAACTGACCTACGGCAATACTTTCTATGACTTTCAAAAAGTCGCACAAATTCGATAATTTCGACAGACAGTGAGAAGCACTGCGATAATACATTGGTCGCTACCAATTAATTCAGTAATATTTTCAATGATTTCATATACAATTTGTATACAAATTAGGAAGATACGTTGCAATGTACAAATATGTAACTATAAAACATTAGGGCCGCGTTAATCCGACGGTGAAAACAATAAGATTTGATAAGGAACGGCGTGTACCATGTAGGTACTTAGGAAATCAGAGCTGCATTTTTAGTTCCACGCAAAGACCCAACCTAGCATTTATACGCCTGCAAGTGCAAATCTTTTGTCTATTGGAATTCCAAGATAAGTTCTACATTTTCCGTACCAGTGCTGCCTTCCGTTGTAGGGCGTAGAAGTGTATAAGTAGATAGATATTCGCTCACTTGAGTTTATACTATTTCCTTTTGCGCAAAATAAGAACGAAAACAACAATAACGTTTAATCTTTTTTAACAACCGTGGCAATGGTATTGAGAACTACTGTGAACACGTAAGAACATGAGTAACAACCGCAAACAGCGACAAATGAAACTGACAACTAGCAGAATCAAAGAGGACTCTCGACAACGAGAATGCGACTCCAAAATGACTCATATTTTGTAGTTTACTATATCGTCTGTGGTATGGCTAAACAATTTGGGTTTTAATTTGAAACCTCACAGAGATAGTGCTAATTTCCCTTAATTACTTTACTGGCAACAACAGCTGTTAGCAATAAGAATTTTTTTTTTGCAAAACATTTGTCACCCACCATAAGCTACAAAAATAAAACGCTATTGGCTTTACTACAAGACGATGACGGAATCCAACGACAACCAAAGTCTGTTACGAAAAAGGAAATGCAAATGTTTTTTTTTTAGCAAAATTGTAGGTACTCACCATCGGTTCTCTTGATTTTGACGCTTTGTCCAACCTCGATCAAATCCATTTTGCTTCAGCTTCTCCTCTTGTCGCTTGGTCTGATCAAATTTATTGTGTGGGTTTCAGTTCAACTGAGATTTTTTTTTTTGAAATTTATTAGCAAATTTGTTGCCGTTTCGATTTGTGTTGCTTTTTTTTTTTGTTTTATAATGTGCGGGGGGAAGTAGTAAATTGATTTGCGATTAACAGATATTTGAGAAAATTCACCCGGAATTGCTAGATGAAACGAAAAATTCAATTCTTGTTCAATTACAATAAAAGAAAATGGATAAAAACTAAAATTCTTGGTAATAAATAGATTTTTCTTTTTTTTTGTTCTAGATTCGTTAGAGTTTTTCTAGTTTTCGACAACACAGAAACCACTACGATACACCGAATACGAAGACGACGACAACCAAAAGTAATAACGCTGTAATCGATTGCGACACATGAAAACTTCAAGAGCTAGCTAACTTTGCTTTCGCAGTCGAGTTTTTTATTGGAACTGAAATCGAATTTAAATTGAAATTAAAATCCAAGTCACACGGAGGAGGAAGAGTTTAACAAATTAAAAAACTATCGACAGGCGAGAATTAGCCTTGATTCGACCGTGAAAATTTTGCAATTTACGCGCTTTTCTTTGTATAGTTGAGAGTTTTTTGTTTAAAGCTGGTTTTACACTGTTTTTTGTGTGATGTTTTGTGAAAAATATGGAAAAACCTCTCGTTTTTTTCGGAAGAAATTTACACGAACAACACACAAATTACCCGATTGTTAGCAAATGCACAGTGCTCGTTCCCATAGGTTTTTTGCTGCGAGTACAATGGGCGATGTTTTCTTGTTGGGTCGGGTGTGCAGCAGCAGCAATAGTATGCGATGTTTATTTTTTCCGCAGCTGGGTTTGTTTGTTTCGGAATTTCAGACCATGCGTGCGGTAGGTTATTACGGAAGGGTATTTTTTTAATAGGTACGTAGATTGATTCAATATTTTTTTGGCTACAATTTGAATTATACATATACCTAGTCAGGCTTACTTCCACCATACTTAAGGAAAAATACGTATAACCTGAAGGATAAACACGATCATCACGAAGGATAAGCACGATCATTATTAAATCATAATCTTGCAGGTTAGAAGAGAAAGAAATGATCTTGTTTCTTCTTGTTTGGACGAAAGCGATTACGTAGGACGTTGTGAAATGACAATAGAGCTGTTTTTTGAGCCTCAATTGCAACAAGGCAAGTATAGTATTTTCAGAACCCAAGTACAACAACAACGCTCTACTTGACACTTCGAGGACTCAAAGTAGTTGTTGTATTTGTGTGTTGAAAACCATACTTTACTTTGCTTTGCTGATATCCAAGCTCATAAAACACGCTTAATAGGTAAAACATGTTGACATTGACTAAATTTAGCCACATAATTCCAGTTTAAGTACTGGATAACATTTTTATGCGGTAAAGCAGTTTCTTGGCAAAACAATTTTTTGTTAATGGAAAAAGTAATATCATTTAATATACGCTATAAAAAGTATGTATGATAAAAAAAAAGAAGAATCAAGTAGATACCTATTTGATAAATGACAATTCTAATTAGCAACGCTTTTGGAAATTGAAAATTCCGACAAATCGAATTAGTCCTTGGTAGTAAATTCATGCCCATATTCCTAATGCATCAATCGGCCCGAAACTAATTGAACTAGCCGAACTAATTATTCGAATGATTTTTCGATTTGTATTTAAATCAAATTCTTTATCACGATAACACTGACTATTTCGCCATGCGATGTTTTGCATTCTCTATTCCCCCAAAAAAAAAAACATTTTGACAATTCGTCGCTGCACTTTGCATTGCCGGCCTACGCCAAGAAAAATTGATAAAAAAGGAAAGAAACACTTTTGCGCATGCTGGTGGAAGCAAGCAGAACATATGTTCGTGTCCAATTGGTCGGCAATACAGACAGAGCAATTCAATTTGACAGTTACGTTTCCCACAAAACATTTTTACATATAAAATAAAAAAATACAATTTTCCCAAACCCCACTCCAAATAAAACGAGTTATAAGAATTATTGTATCACATTTGACTGATGAATCAATGATTCTTTCCAGTTTTCAGCACAGCACGAATTAGAAATTGCACAATTACCGCACGATTAGAAGTTATATAGAACGCATCGAATTTTAAGGAATTAAACTTACATTCAGATATTCGGGAATAAAAAGTTTTGTAGGACTGTTAAAACACTAAAAAAAAAAAACAAAATATATCAACGGGAAGCAAGAATGAAATTGAAATTCAACAAAATATCTTGATTGACTCAACTACTTCTAATTCACACTAACGAGGCGGGTGCTTGTTTTTTTTCTGTTCAAGAAAAGTTTACTGGCTGTCAAATTTGAAATAAGGCGAATTCTTTCCCAGTGATACCAAATTCTAAACAAATTTTAAAAAAAAATCGGCGAGCAGAAAAATCTTAATTTCGAAATTGATTTTGTCAAGGTACTTAATTATAATTTATGAAATAAGCGGAAACAAAGTACGTACTATTAATGCCGGAAAAATGCTTAAGAAGTTTAAAAAAAACCCGCAGACTTTACTAACCGAATCAAAGGTTTTGACTAAGCCAAATTTACAAAACAAAAATCGATGAAACTAAAACTGGTCCGCGAATCGCATAGAAGTAACAATCGAAACAACGAATATGTGGTAGAACTACGTATACTTATGGTCATGTCCGACTATCATCAGTTATAAGATCGCGCATATGAAATGATCGACCTTAATAGAATTTTGCGAAATTAGTAGGGAGTCACACGGCTTAATGGTCTCGGATCCAAACTTCGCTTTGATACTCGCTCTTTTGTTAAGAATAAAGAATATCATACGCCTCGCAAAGTGGCGACCAGTTAAAACTTCTAAAAGGCAAATTGTGACAAAACATTCAAGTACTGGCGTCATACTTTATTCGATCAAATTTATATACTAACACTCTTTCACTGTCAGTACCACAAATTGTCCTTCTGCAGCATCATCATCATCAGTTCCAGTGGCTCCATTTTGAATTTCCTCCTCTATTGCTGGCAAAGTAACTTCTATCTCTGCCGATCCCTCCAAAATCAATTTGTCAACATGCCGGCCCAATAGAACGCCTGATAGCTTGCATAGTGTAGATTTCTGTGCTTTGCCAGCGTCCTTCCGCTTTAACCGCGGTTTCTTTGGCTGCTTGCGTTTGTTTTTGTTCCCAGAATGAATTACCTTTAAGTGATGGTCCAAAGCACTTTTGAATGACAAAACCATTTCACATCCCTCTACGGTACATGGGAAATTTCTACCTTCGTGTGCAGCTCGAATGTGTTGAGTTAAGTTAGACTTATAAGCGTAGAACTTTGCACAGCCCTCTTCTGGGCACACAAAGACCTCCCTGTCTTCATCATGCGTTCTCTTGTGCTCGGCTAGTTGAAATTTTGTAGTGTATTCCTTATTACACTCTTCGCATTTATGAATTATCTTATGTTTGGTTGCCTTACGGTGTGCTATCAACTGGGACCATTTCGTAAAAGTTGTCTGACATTGTTCACACTTGTAGGACTTGCAAACGTGTCGCTGAAGGAAGTGTTCGTGCAAAAAACCCTTGCTGCACTTGGAACAACTAGAATTTGAAACTTCTTCAATATAAAAATTTCTTTATGCAGTTGCTGTACTTACTTGTAAGGAAACACACCCGTGTGCTTGACCTCATGCCGCCGCAACTTGAGTTTTTGTGTGAATTTCTCATCGCATTGGGCGCACTTATAGACTTTTGGATTTTGATGGACTTCTCGGATGTGACGCTCCATGCTATACACGGAACAAAACATTTTATCACAGAAATCCAAGCTGCACCTTATGTTCTTTTGTCGTTTTTCAACTTTTTCGTGGAAAACATTAATGTGTCGCTTTAAGTGAGTGATATTGGTGTACGACTTGGAACAACCATCGTGGAAGCAAACGTGTTTTCTCTTTAGAAAGACATTTAAATCGAATTATGTTTTAGAAACTCTATTTGCACTGTACTTACGACTCCGGTGTGTTTATATTCGTGTCGGTCCAAGTGGACCATACGCCGAAATGTCTGGCCGCAACCACTGATACTGCAAACATATTTCTTCTGTGTTGGCTGTTTACCTGATAGTTTCGGTTCTTCTACAGAATATACACTTTCCAAATCACTATCCGATGTTGTTTTAACTTCGGGACGCATGTTTTTAAAGTTTGTTTCCGATGATATGAAAATGCACAGGTTTTTTGAACCAATACAAAAATGGTAATGGATAAGAAGGCATCGTGTCAAAAAATGCGTATTGACATTTTCTTATTTGATAGTATCGACATCTATTTTTGAGATAGGAAAAAGTAGTGCCAATCCATTCGTTTCGAGGAATTCATGAGGACAGCCACTGTTAAGTCCGTTTTCGGTTTGGCAGTTCAGAATTTGATATATTCTTCTTTCAAATCGACCATTAAATTCTAATTTTATTGGTTCTTGTGTATATAGAGTTTTTCTTCACTTGCACTGGAAATCCATTGCAGTTGATTTTCACACATTCCACGAATTTCTTAGTAATTTAATATAGAAACTCGTTTCCATATGTGAGAAATGAATAATTTTTAAAAGAGCAATCCCTCCAACGATAAATAATTCGTAACCGCCAGATGTGTGCCGTACACATTACCAATGTAAATTTTTAGTAAATATTTATATAAAATTTCTGTTTACAGCTTATAAATTCGCCATATTTTTTGGACGTCATAATATAAAGTAAAGTCATTCTGTAAATTAGGAAAAATTTTGCAAAAATAATTTTAAAAAAATTGCCACGCTTGATGAATTTGTTTGAAGTCAATCATGAAATGCAATTCGACAGAATTTAGAATTTACGAGCCTCGAAAAAAAAAAATTAATTTTTAATTTGGTTGCAAAAAAGCAAATCACTTTTTTTGCTTAGCATAAAGAAAAGTTACTTGAAGAACTTATAAAAATTGTTAAATGCATATACATTATTCACAATATCTATTTTGAGCAAAGTTGCTCTAACACATAAGAGTTTACATTAAAAAGTCTCCCATAAAAAGAAAGAGATTTTTTAATATCGAGGCGTGGCAGAAAAATATGAATCCTTTATTTTCTTTACTTGTTGCATAAAACTAGACCTACGAACGTATGTAGTTAGTGGGTAACTACCAATTTAAACCTATATAGAACTCTGAACAAGCTGACGCAATCGATTTGCCTCAAACCTTATCTGCACTTTGAAACGACATTGGCTTACGTCAATTTTGACTTCTTCTTTCAGTCGTTAAGTGACAGCCGCGGCATTTTGAGCGAAAGTGGAGCAATTTCTTTAAAAAAGTACTTTTAATTGTTAGTTTATGAAATACTAAGTCCTACATTTCAGTTAATTTGATAAAATATAATTCAAGTGTATTCAGCCCAAATAGATCACTCGATTTTCACTATCAAACACCCTTTTCGCTTACCATTTGACAAGATTCCTTGCTCTAGCTATAAGCTTAGTGAAAGCTGAAATACCTCCCCGACGAATCAAAAATGTTCGCTTCCAAATAATAAACCCCCACTCGCCTAAAATGTTAACATTCGAATTCGTCCTTGCTTTCTCTTCAATGCCACTTGTTTACGTTTGCTTCACACTCTATTTGTGAATAAATGTGTGCCACAGCCACTGCCATCTACCTCATCCCGCATGCCATCGTTTCAAGAACACCACACTCACGACTCACCAATTGCTCGCGCATTGCAAATGGCAAACATCCACATTTCCTATGAATGTATTGCACATGGCAAATGACTAAAACCGAAGTGAATCTCTTTTACTCGTGGGCTGGAGGGCGAACAAGAACGAAACGGAGCAAGTCCGCGGTGGGCCACCATTCACATTTTACATATTCACCAATAGAACAGAGAGAACTTCCAGAAGTTTACTATCTCCCTTTTATTGATCTCTGGTGCTTGGTAGTGAAAATTTTGTGTCGATAACTCGGTTGGAAAATTTTTTAATGAAAATCCGAAACTGCTAACCGAGAGTGGTTATAGTCGAAAAATAATTCGCCTTTGTAAACGATAGTGGACAGACAAATAAATTTAATTCAAACATGGCATTCGCTGGTCTGAAAAAGAAAATAAACAAAGCTAACCAGTATGTAACTGAAAAAATGGGTGGTGCTGAAGGCACCAAGCTCGACATGGACTTCATGGAGATGGAACGGAAGACTGATGTGACCGTGGAACTCGTTGAGGAGCTGCAACTAAGGACAAAGGAGTTCCTGCAGCCAAATCCCACGGCTCGGGCAAAGATGGCTGCTGTCAAGGGTATTTCGAAGCTATCTGGTCAGGCCAAGAGCAACACCTATCCGCAGCCCGAGGGCATCTTGGCCGACTGCATGCTCACGTACGGTAAGAAATTGGGTGAAGACGGTATCTTTGCCTGTGCCCTTATTGAGTTCGGTGAGTCCCTTAAACAAATGGCAGATGTGAAATATTCACTCGATGACAATATAAAGCAAAACTTCCTTGAACCACTGCACCATTTACAAACTAAAGACTTGAAGGAGGTGATGTACCATCGAAAGAAACTCCAAGGTCGAAGGTTGGACTTTGACTGCAAGCGCCGTCAAAAAGCCAAAGATGACGAAGTCCGCGGCGCTGAAGAGAAATTCGAAGAGTCCCTACAAGCAGCTCAGATGGGAATGTTCAATCTACTCGATAACGATACCGAGCCAGTGTCACAGTTGGTGGTATTCTGCGAAGCACTCTACGATTACCACTCGCAATGCGCCGACATGCTCAAGATCTTGCAGGAGACGTTGCAACAGAAGCGCGAGGAAGCCGAAAATCGTCCAAAAACTGAATTTATTCCAAAGTCTCTAAATGATCTTAACCTAGATGCACATGACGACAAGCCCATGCACCTGGAGGTCGAGAGCGAACCATGGGATGGTGGTAAACAGCCATCGCCTGTGTCGTCGCCAGTGAGGTCGCCCGCAAGGACTCCAACCGCCAACAAGCAGCCATGCTGTCAAGCCGTCTATGATTTTGAGCCCGAGCACCCCGGCGAGTTGGGATTCAAGGAGAACGATATCATCCAGCTCTTAAATCGTGTCGACGAAAACTGGTACGAGGGTACCATCAATGGGCGCACCGGATACTTCCCACAGTCTTACGTTCAAATCGTTGTCCCACTTCCAAATACAAATTAAATTGAATTCACCATCCACTTTCCAGTCGACTCTCTAAATCTAGCATACAGGTGTTGCTTCATCCAGTGTTACAAATTATACTTACTTTACGATTACGATGCTTAAAATGTATTGATATACCTACCTGAAACAATATTAATGTTTAATGTTAAAGTTTAACCATTTAATTCGTGCGAATTTTTGAAAATAATAATAAATATGTATTTGTCTCAGAATATATAAGGTTTTGTTCTGGCCGAGAGGTCGGCATAGCCGCCTCTTGCCCCCTAAATAATATGTTCGTCATTGTGAAAGACAGTATTTTAAACGGAATTATTGTGCATAAAACATGAAAATATAAAATAATAAATAACAAAAAAAAAAACTCTTAAAAAAACATGAGAAACAAAAAAGGAAACTATACAATAAATAAATTAAAACTATCTATATCTATCTATGAAATGGGTTTTCTTATTTCCTCCTTACCTACGCGTAGGTGGGGGCGTATCGGGAATGTATGTACCTTTCTCCTCTGCGGCTTCGATATGCGTCGGTAGTAAGGTGTTTAGTGTCACACAGGTTGTTCAATTCACATTTTTCATCTCGTAAATTACCAACCCTACTGTGTAAATTGTCGATGATTGATGAGTCAACGGAATTTATTGTCTTCGATTGCAGATATGTAGGAAAAGAAGAAATTCTCCGGAAGGCGCAGTCATTAAGGATGCTGTAATCCTTTTAGATGACGTGGCATATTTTCAACAGAAAAAAAATCAATAAATTCCGCTGTGCCAAAGGAAATGCTGACGTAATAGGAATATTTTTAGGTTCACAGTGAATATAGGAAAAGTATTTATAATCCGTGGTGACATTAATTAGCAGAGGAGTTTTGATTTATGAAGAATGACGCTGCTCATCAAGCATGTTTATAAGGTAAAGGTGAATTCAATCGGAATCATTTGTCTGGTATTTCTCCCTCGAATCTGCATACAATCTGAGGAAACGTAAGTGTAGGTAAATAGCCAATTAGGTACTAGAAAAAATGAGGTTCGTTTCTTATGAGAATTAGGTTATTTATTTTATTACATTTCTAACTGATAAAATTTAAGATGATAAAACATATGGGAGGTTCTTTGGAGTTTCGTTGGATCTAACAATTATTTAAGAACCAAATGGACTAGCAGACGGAAACGGAAACAAGTACTACTACTTATAAGCAACTCGGTTTGTTTATAATTAAAAGAAATCAATGCGTTAGCACTGATAGGTATGCATTTTAATCCAAATAGTAGCAGCAGTTTTTAAAACCCGTCATAGCGTGACTTTGTTATACACAAAGTTCTTCATTTATATTGGCAAAGGACCGTGGGTCACCTTAATTTAATGATCAATTATGTAGGTTGTACATCAGTTAGATAGACCTGTTCATAAAATCAAATATGGGAATTTGAGGTGGACCTCCCACCGAACTTCTCTAGAAATCGCGCCGAGATCGTGGTTAAATTATTTGGTTCTAATTAAAAGTGATAGTTTAGTCCCTATGCATAATGCAGGCAAGGTAAAATGTTTCAAAGGAGATAGGAAGAAATTTATCGTCTCAAGGTTGTTCTCCCCAAAACAAAATTGCTTGCAATCGTAACACTGATCTATATTTTGTATTTAGTAAGAGCAGTCATGAATAATAAACAACGATTCTAGTTCACTGTAAAACAATAGGCTGCACAAAATGAGACTGAAACGTGCGCCGAATACAAATTTTTGGCAAACCTACATTGCGTTTGCCACAGTCACGCCGACTGTGAATTTGAAACAACTTTCAAAACAACGAAAAACACAACACTTTCAATTCAAAAGAATAGGAGTGAATGAGGTTCTGTAGAACAAAAGTGAAATTTTGATTTTGGGAATAGCAGGAACGCAGTCCAGAATAGGTAGTTGGGTGTGATAAATTTAAAACAGATATGGAAAAATAAAACAAAGTTTAGGTGATTCATTGACGAAATTCGGAAAGAGGTTAGATAAATTAAATCTCGGATTGTATTACCTTAAGTCAGTTTATTCGTGAGTATGGTTGCTTAAGTGAAAACTCGCGATCTGACGCCGAATTCAAATCATTAAAGGCACACGGTAAAGAAGAGATGTCGCGGTCCAACCTTCTCCAACCTATTGGAGAAAAAAAAAATATTTCTTTTTGATTTGGATCAGCTTTTGCACATCTCGATACAGTCATCTGTCACAAATGCAAATAAGCTTTCAAATGTTTGTTTTAACATTTTGGAAGTACCTACCCAGTGTATGTCTACAGCTGATTGAAAATTTTAAATTTAAAATAAAAAATGTCACTTTTAAGAATCATATAACCAAAATTCGGTTGCTAAAACCAAATTTACCCTTTGAGAAATAGCATACATTAATTGCAAGTGCAAAAGAGATGGCTCTATGAGAACTCATTAACCAGTAAAGTGTCATCGTAGCCAAAAAGAAACTTTCCTTTGTGTGCTGTCGTCGTTGTCAAAAAAACTGTCAAAACGTAGTAAAGAAAAACGATAGAAAATTGATTTGCCACCACAAAGTTACTGAAAATCTCAACAAAAATCACCTAAAGCATAATCACCAGCTAAATAAAATGGAATACGAAAGTGTGCTAATTGTTAAGCCCGAAGTATTCATCTACAAAATTCCCCCAAGGGCCAGCAACAGAGGATACAGGTGACGAAAATAAATGAAAATTACGGCGACGATGATTCAGAACAAAAATCTAAATGATCCTTCAGTAAAGAAAAATCGAAATTCCTCTCGTTTCTTATTGCAAATTCATCGTATTTAACATTTGATTGATTGTTTTTCACGCGCGCTATTCCTTATCAATATTATTATTCTCTTTAAAATTCCATAAACATATTTCCGATGATTTTTTTTTGTTATTAACTCCCCCTATTATTGCCAACACTACAACACTGCACTCATATTATAGGGCAGCTGACTGGAATCTTGGCGAGCCAACATGGACCGGGCGGATGCGTCTGGTAGCGAAGGGCACAACAGTGAACTTAAAACTGGAGGACAAGACGTCGGGTGCGTTATATGCAAATTGTCCTATCGATACATATCCAGGAGTTGCTATCGAAGCTGTGTCGGATAGTTCGAGATATTTTGTGATTCGAGTGCAGGACGAAAACGGTATAAAAATAGAATAGTCAACATTAAGGATAACAATTTTAGTGGAGTAGCGTCTTCTTCAGGTCGTTCGGCATTTCTTGGGCTTGGGTTTGGAGACCGTTCAGACTCGTTTGATCTCAATGTGGCGTTGCAGGACCACTTTAAGTGGGTGAAGAATCAAGAACAAATAGAAAAAGAGAAAACTGAACCGAAGCAGGAGCTGGATCTCGGCTTTAAGGAGGGTGAAACTATAAAAATCAATATGAGAATCACTGTAGGAATGCATTTTGTATTAAGTGATGAGCGAGTAATGTTTTACATTTGATTTGCAGAAAAAAGATGGCTCAGAGGGAACGTCTCGAACGTCGAAAACGAAAACTGGAACTGGAATCTTGCCTCCACCTCCGGGTGGTGTTGGTAAAATTGCTCCACCACCATCAGGTGGAGGTGGCAGTGTTCGACAGAGCCCCGCTGCGTCTCCAGCGCATAAGCCTCAAACAGGAACAGAGTGGGGCGATTATGCCTCGGCTGGGTAAGTTTTAATAGTCAAAAGAATTTATCATCTGACACCGCGTTTATGTATATCGCGTGGCAAAAACGTATTCTGCTATAATTAAAGTAACTTGTTGGTCGAAGGTTAAGATCTCTGTATCTGATAGTGGTGGGTTGCGTATTTGGAAATTCATTGCTTAACATCTTGCTAATAATCCATCAAATTGTATATGAAAGGAAATCCTTAAAATATTGATTTATTTTTACAGACAAAACAATCAAGCACAAGGCCAGCAACAGCAATCATCGGCAAACGCCAATTGGGTTCAGTTCTAAATCATATAACTTAAATGCTATTGTAAAAACAAAACCAACACATCCATTAACATAAACAATTACATAATAATAATTTAACAAACAACAAAATATTTACAAACAAACAAAAATTAAATAAGATATTGAATTAATGAGAATGATGAAAATATTAACAAAGAAAACAAAACAAAATATGTATAAACCTTGTTGAACTGTATTTTTACAATATATTATATATACACATACAATTAAAACAAAAAAGAAAATTATTAGCCAAGGACAAGAATACACGAAATAGCGCGAAACAAAAAAGTACATAATGTCAATACAACTTGTTGTTGAGGTTATCAACGATTCTTAGTTTAACAGCAATTTGTATAGTTATTGTTTGTTTGTTTATTATTATTATTATTTTATTAGAAAAATATAAATAAGATTATTGCAGTAATCGAACGTTTAATGTTATTTCAAGTATACGCATATTCGAAATCAAGAGCAGAAATTATAGTTTTCGTTATTTGTTTTTTGTTCTTAATTACACTTAAGGGGCGAAATATTAAACTAACCACTTAACAACTATACTCGTATATTAATTTCCAAGCAGAATATTTTTGTACTTATGTATGAAAACCGTTATTTAAAGAAAATGATTTATTTTTTTAGTTTCTACAATAAATGCAAGTATAAAGCAACTATAATATATAAATAGAATATATTTAAAATCATGTAATGTAAAGTAACTTGATAAACAAAACTCTTGGATTATATTCAGTGTATACTTACTACTCTAACGCATAGCTTACATGAAACACTACTAAAACCACACTCCTTATGAATTGTTCATGACCGATTCCCCTTTTAAACCAACAACAAAAATCTAATTGTAATAGTGGTCTTTTTTAAGTTTGTTCCTTATGTTTATGTTACTTCAAAATATGTATTTCCATCAGCGGTGATTTAGGAAAATTAAAATTTAATTAATACGTTAACACCAATATGTAAGATTGTGATTTATAATTGAGAAACAAAATTGTTTTGTTAATTTATTGTGAAGTAGAAGAAAGTTAATTATTGTTATTCTCTTTCTGCCTCTCACCTTCATTTTTGTAGCAGTGATCGACACATTCCGCAAAAAAATAAATAAAAATATATCTCATTGAATAAAAAAGTAATTATAAAAATATTAAAAAAAAATGTATTTATGTTTTTCCGATAGATGGCGCGTAGATACTACAAAACTAAATGCGAATTCGTTGACCTGTGATTTTTTTTTTTTTCCTTTTTCTTTTATTTTCAATTTTGTAAATTTTTAATTTTTTGTTTATAGCAGAGACAAATCATACGTATTGTCTTTGTTTATAGTTCATCCACAGAATAGCGGCATGTTCTGTTCTCTCTTTTTCTCGCAAAACTATAAATAAGTATGTAATTATTTTTCCTCGTTAATCTACACTACAAATAAGCAAAAACAAATAAAGGAAAATAATTTACGATGTTTATTTTAAAAAAATGTGAGTTTGGTTACATAATTCATTAAAAAATAAATAAAACGAATGTTTAGAAACGAGAATTGATCTTTGTTAAAAATAAAAATGTTTTTTTTTTTCAGTAGACACGTCAGAAACAAATTGGTTTCAAATCATTAACACTATCCAAAGCAAAGATCCAGAGTAGACCCTCCATAAATTGTGTGCCACCGGCATATCCTTACTAGGATTGCATTGGGTAATCGCCGGATAATAGCTTATTTTAAACGTTTGATTACAACTAAAGTGAATTTCCGACTGTAAGATAGTTTTAACTTGGCCATGAATGGAATAAGCAACAAATCTGGGAAAACAAAATAGGCTCTGCTGTTTTAAAGCGGATAAGTGATAAGTTTTTTATGGATAGTCAAAGGAGTTTGCTTTCCTGATACTTGTTTGAAATTGTCAGCCAAAGAAAACTGGTTCGTTCGCAAGTATGTGGATCCCGTTTTCATGCTCTCGTACATTATTTTAAATCAAAAATTAGGATATCTGTTTGTTTACCTACTAAAAATCAATCTTTTTTTTGATCTAAATCACTTTTCCCGTTCCATTGGGAAAAAAAATCAATCTTTTTTTTGATTCGGATCACTTTTTGCAAATCTCGATATTTTTTTTCAGATTTACACATACTACCACAAAACAGCACAGCTGTTTTACGTCATTTAAAGAAGTTTGTTTTAAAACAAATGTGCAAAGTTTCGTGAAAACCAAAATAAAGAAATACATAAACAGCAATGGACATAGTTTTGGCGGAATTATTATCTTCATTGTTTTCCTCATCATCTGGAAACTACGAATCACCGAAACTACTCCATTTGTAGCTACAACAGAGGAAACATTTTTCAAGCCGATTTCCATGGTTGATTCTACCAAAAACCAATGCAATTTAAACAGCTGATATTGTTGTCAAATAACGCACTAATCCATTCAGAAAAGGAGGTCAATTTCGTTGCATGTTCCATTAGTCGCATAAAATCTGAGATCTGAAAAAGATTTTTGGTGGTCCCAATGGAAAACGACAATACTTTTATTTCGTATAAGTATCATTTTATTGGTAACACTTTTCAAATTGACACATCACTTGAATCCACCTGTCTCCCATCTGTCAAAAACTGTACGACGTCTATTTGTTTTCTCTCGCGCGAAGTCATTTTTACTTGTTAATTTGTTATGTTTGTGAATTCAATGTAAATATTATTTAAAAGTAATTAAGCCAAATTAAAGCAATAACGATGTACACACTTCTATCTGGGCTATACCGGCATTTGACACAAAAAGACGAGTACTGCGTTGTAATACTGGGACTGGATAATGCTGGTAAAACTGTAAGTACATTTATTGTTTTCTTTACTAAACCATTTCAAAATGCAACACCACTTTGTAGACGTACCTCGAGGCAGCCAAAACAAAATTCACAAGAAACTACAAAGGCATGAATCCTGCAAAAATCACAACAACAGTTGGCTTGAACATTGGTCAAATCGATGTCCATAGCATTCGTTTGAATTTCTGGGATCTTGGTGGACAACAAGAACTCCAGTCGCTATGGGATAAGTACTATGAGGAGTCGCACGCTGTGATTTATGTGATAGACTCCAACGATCGTGATAGAATGGATGAATCGAAGCAGATTTTTGGTAAGCTTTCTTCTCTCTCTCTCTTTCATAAATTAATGCTCATTATACCTGTGCTGTAGATAAAATGATAAAAAACGAACACCTGTCAGGAGTACCCCTATTAGTATTGGCAAACAAGCAGGATCTACCGGATGTAATGGGAGTGCGAGACATAAAACCAGTGTTCCAACAGGCCGGCGTATTAATTGGACGTCGTGACTGTCTTACCATGCCGGTTTCGGCTCTAACTGGGTATGGACACTATTCTCTATGCATAAGTATTAATCTAGTTTTTATTGATATTTGCAGTGAAGGAGTTGATGAAGGCATTGAATGGCTTGTGGAGGCAGTGAAGCGAAACTCAATAGTCCGACCACCGAGGGAAAACGACTGATAATGACACCCTAGGCCTAGACCCTACATCTAGTCTTTCTCTATTTCTCTCTCTCTCTCTTTTGTATTCCATTTGTGTTTGTAAATCAAAATTCTCTGTTAACTTGTTGTTTTTCTAAAGACACATATACATTTGTATTTACATTTTTGTCTATTTTATAAGGGTCTCCAGAAAGAAAACACTTTCAAGCAAATCTACATTTTTGTTTGTATTTTATTCATCGAAACGAGATTCTACTAACAGGAACATAATAGCGGCTACTACCTTACAACACGGTGTTCTTATCAGTGAATTAATTTCTCTACTGATAGTAGGTGTACATTGTCATACCAATAATTTCGTGTGTGCGCACCTTGGTAATGTTTTCTTAGATAACGCGGCTAGTCGTACAGATAGGTGGTTCGAATTAACACCTTTAGCTTGGTTTAGTGAAATTGCATTCGAAAACTTAAGACTTAACCATTGCTCATACACGATAAGAACCAGGAATATGCTGTGTTGAAATATAAAGTGAAAATCTGCTCAAGTGGAATTTTTAATTGAGCCTTTATTTGCACATCAAGCTCGGTAGTGAAATTTCAAAGATGTATCCATATTATGAGCAAGATTGGAGTGTTTTGCCACCGGAAAATAATAGAAGGTTTGTGTTTAGTGACAAAACATTTATGACTCTGAAAAGTTAACTATATATTAAGGACTTAAGTTGAATCACCTGTTAGAGGGGGTAGGCTTTTGTATGATAAAAATGCGTTATCGTAAAACGCAACCGATGGTAGTGTCACCTGTGTGTGATTTGTGTCCACTTGTTTTCGATTATATGAGCACTACTTCTTTGACAGTGTTCATAGACCTCGTGTAAATATTTATTTGTGAAGGATGATTTTCTGTTTAGGAAAATTACAACCGAAGTAATTTAGTGTCTCCTCTCTAATCAGGTCAAATTGAGTTTATTTTGCCTTTAATTGAAGTTTTACATTAAAATGTTTATGTTCAGATTCATGATGTGATACTTTCCGTACTGGAAGGGATTTTGAAAATACAAGCTTCTAATAAGACTACGCATTTCATGTAACATTGCGAAATTGCTTTTCATTGTTGCTACTGCGAATAGTGGCAAAAATTGATTTTTTTTTGTTTTGTTTACTTCAGATTTGGTTATGTGACTTTTATGTTGCATCGTTGACCGATTACAAAGAATTTGCTATTTTTTCGTAAAAGACAACCGTTGGTTATGTTCAGCAACAGGTCCTTAAAAATACATTGCAATAATAATTCCGTCAAAATGTCCCTAAGCGTTCTCAAAAATATCCTCAATTGACTGCGTCCAGCGAATAAATTTCCCTTATCAACAACATCCACTTCACGAGAAACAGACAAAAAATATCTCCACAATCCACACACTACGAAAAATGTCATCGTCACAAGGAGAGTGTTCGGTTAAACCATCCGTCATTTCGCGTGATTTTATGTGATTTTGTTTCAATTTATTTCGATAGTTTTCGCTTAATTTACTATATCTCAAATAGACCATTCGATTTAGCATACATTCCGTAACCGTGGACACTAATTATTTGCCCGAAAACCCAACAGTGCATCTATAAAAAAGTAAAATTCCAAAAACAACAAGAAAAAAAAAAACATATTTGGTATCGTGTGTCATTCGGAAAACCAACAAAAAAGATTTTTTTCTTGCAACACTGTAGGATAAAACAATTAGCAGATGATATAAATTTTCCAAAAAGAAAATATTCCACTTGTTAGAAAAAGGAAACAATTGTAATTAGGAATATTTTTGGTATTGCAAAGCGATTTGTGCTTGTGGAGTGTGTGTGCTCTAGATTTTCCCCATCCTGCTGCTGTCATTATGCAAAGTTTGATTTTCTGTGATTAATGCTGGAATTATAACACAAACTTCACTGTTGTAATTGATAATTAAGAAACTCGATTGAGAAATAAAATCTTCGCATGAACTAAATCCGAAATGAGTGAGGTTGAGTTGTGACACGTTCTTTTCTGTTTTCCTGTGACAACGTCGTGTCGTCGTTTTCGTCGCTAACGTTCGTTTGTGTCCAACACCGCCCCCTCCGCCTTTTGCTTTTGTTATTTTTTTTTTAATAAAGTTGCTGTGCGTGTGTTTGTGTAACATACTGTGTTTAGATTTTGTTACAATTAATCAATTAAAAACAATTGGCCAGTGAAAAAAAAAAGAACAGTCATAACCAAGAATCCATTCGTAAGCAGTGTACATCCGCAGGAGAATTAATAAGAAATCATGAATTCTGAGCATGGGTAATTGTCGTTGCCTAAAACTATTATGTTTGTACCTACCGTCGACTGGGAGGAAGAAAGGTTTTCTGCGTTGTTCAACTAGTCAACTAAAAAGCAAAGCATTGCATTCCTAAACGAATTGAGCTAACTGCTTGAGAAAACTAGTTCTAATTGTGGTTGAAAGGTTAATAGTTCTTGACATTTAAGGAGTGTATTGTTCCTTTTGATTAGACCGCAGAATGGCCGAGATAACATATTTTATTTTTGCTCATTGGGTTTCTTTATTTTATTATTTTGTCATTAAAACATCATCATCAACTCAAAATTACTACACTTTACTAGAGTTTGATTAATCGATTTACCATCTAGATAATAGGTGATAAGTGAGAAATAATTGCTTCCAGATGCTACTAACATATGACGTCCAGGTGATTTTTGTTAGGTTTTGGCAGTTTCAATTGCATGTAAAAAACTGTAGTCGACAGGCAAGAAAATGGAAATAGCCCTACGAAATTTGCAAATTTAAACATCTGCTGTGGTTTGCAGTGCAATGCAATTTTATTGATGTTTTTTTTTTTTCCTTATTGGGTCCGCTACACCATATTGATCGCCATATCAGGTTCCAAATACTCTGTTTTTTGTGAAAATCAAAAATGTATGTTCTTATTTAGGGACCTACTTGACGTTTTTTTTACATTTGAGCGCCTGCATTTTGTAATACTTTTAGTAGCGTTTAAGCTTAGCTCCGAATCATCTGAATGCCCTTATACTTTGTAAGAGCTTACACTAGAACTAGGTAGGTATGGCTATTTCATGCGAGAAGAAATGCAGAAATTGTATACCTTGGGCCTTACTAATAATCATTTTTAACCTTTAAATTTCGTCATTCTGAGTTCCAAAAAATTTAGCCTGGACACTAAAAATGATGAAATCTTTATCGTTTTTACGGAAACACAACTTTTTCATATTTTTTCAAATACAAAGTCCAGAAAATAGAAAACTAAACCTCTCATGAAGTGACTTATAGTACACCAACGACCTACTTTCGAATAAGGATCGTAAATTGTGCAGTTAATGCATAAAGCCACTCACCGTGCAAGTGCTCTCACAATTAGATTTTAACTCAACTCCAGTACTTACAAGTAATTTACCAAGCATAGAAATACGCAACTTATGTTCATTTAGCGAAAAGCACATTAAGTACTCAATGAAATTTTATCAAAAGAACACTTAACATGCGTTTTAAGCAGAAAATCCTCTTATTTCTCAAAGTCGACGGTTTAAATTTGGTGCAAAGAGCTTCCCCAACTAAAACTATTAACTTATGCATGGCTCATGATTATGCTATTTTTGGATTTCGTTTTTGTGTTCTTCCAGATTTAATCCGGCCTTTAACATGGCGACAATACGCCAAGCATTTACAGAAGCCGTCGAAAGGGGTAAGTAGCCACCACCATAACTGTTTAATGCGTTAACCCTTGAGTGTTCATTGACCTGGATACAACAACCGGCTATCGCGCACTCTGTGGAGTTGCAATTAAAAAATATTTTCCTGTTTTCAGTTCATTTTATTTGTGTTGTTTCTTTTTCGCTTTACTTCCCTTCTTGGGTTTAATTGAAATGACAAAACTAACAAATGCTTTGCCTATTCAAACAGTGAGAATGCCTACACCCACACGGCTGAGAGATCTCATTCGACAGATTCGCGCTGCGAGGACAGCTGCGGAAGAAAGGGCTGTGGTAAATAAAGAATGCGCCTACATTCGCAGTACATTTCGTGAGGAGGATTCAGTTTGGAGGTATGCAACTCTGTTGGGGGGATAAGTCATTTTTAATTAGTTTCCTTTCGCATCGATAACTCATTGCAGATGTCGAAACATCGCCAAGTTATTGTACATCCATATGCTTGGCTATCCGGCACATTTCGGCCAATTGGAATGCCTTAAGTTGACTGCCAGTACACGATTCACAGACAAGCGTATTGGATATTTGGGTGCGATGCTTTTGCTCGACGAAAGGCAGGATGTGCATCTGCTGATAACGAATTGCTTAAAGAAGTAAGTACTCGGTATATGGTAAACACCGGTCCGTAAATGTGAATTAATTCCCTCCGCCTCCACACAGTGATCTGAATAGCTCTACACAATTTGTTGTCGGTTTGGCATTGTGTACACTGGGTGCAATAGCCTCACCGGAGATGGCTCGTGATTTGGCCAGTGAGGTGGAGCGGCTAATGAAATCACCGAATACATACATACGGAAGAAAGCGACACTGTGCGCTTTTCGTGTGATACGTCGTGTACCGGAATTGATGGAAATTTTCTTGCCAGCAACGAGGTCACTGCTGAGCGAGAAAAATCATGGTGGGTTACCGAAAATCTCTTGTTTATTGGGGGAATATTTGATTTTGATCTTTTTGTTTGTAGGAATTCTTATAACTGGTGTCACACTGATCACCGAGATGTGCGAGAACAGTGCCGACACCCTGAGCCACTTCAAGAAGGTAAGTATTGCATAGTTGGACACTTGTCAATCTACTAATACAATAATCGAATATCATATAGAAATATTTATTTTTCCATAAATCCAATAATATTACAAACTAATTTAAAACTAACATTAATCCCCCTGCTTTCGCGTAAGGCATTGCATTTTCGTTTCATTGTTAATCATTTTTTTTAATTTGAATCTCCAGTATGGTTTAGAAATCTAACTAAGGTACAGATTGGTGCAATTGATCTAGGGAGCATATGACTGAGCGTTCCTTTAAATATTTACACAGAGAAACTGAGAAATGAATGTATTCATACTTCCGAGTGCTGACTGTGGGATAACAGAGTTGCCAGCTTTTTAAGTAGTTTGTAGATTGTTAGCAACTTAAGCTATGTTCGGCAGTACGTACGTTTACGAACCTATTGCGATTACCGTGCCTATTGTGTCCCGTCTAGTATATTTGAATAATTATTCATGTGTTATCATCAGAATGAACGAACTTTCGTGGATACTGCGTCTAACTAAGCTCACAAGCAAATAGGGTCTCAACTGCTTCTCTTAGCAATACCAGACACGTTGGCGATTGCATGTCGCGACTCTTTAACCTCACTGACTTCTCCAGAAGGCGCTTGTATTGCCGATATAAGTAAATCATCCGGCAGAATATTCATGATAAAAAGAATCTACGCAAACACAAAATATCAATCTCATGCGTAGTAAGAGGATTTTTAAGGGGGCTTTCTTATTGAACCAACTCTCATGAAGGTATTCGCGCTGGTATTATGTTTTTACCTAAATCCAATGCCCCCAATCTGCACCACAGAGCAAAGTCATTCAAAGTAGATATGCATACCTACATGTACTCAATATTTTGTAATGTGCATGTGCCCACGTGTAAATACATAACATACCCCCGTACTGGTACCTATCTGAATATTTTTGTGATTTATTTTTGATTTATGCATTCGAAACATTCAATAAGCATTATAATAGCTAATTCTTCCAATTATACCCAAATTTGTATGTTGCTTGCCAGGATAGCGGAAATCGAGAGGTATGCCGAATTTGCCAGTTGGCTTGAAACTTTTTCTTTTCTTTTTACTGCTAGAGATGTTTTTCATTTTTTGTTTATTCGAGTTTTTGGTTTTTCTTGTTCGAAAACGTAGAGAGATAATATTTTTAGCATTGTAGATGTGGTAGAAGAAGAAGTGAAAAAGCGACACCTTTTGTCGGCCGCTATTCGTGTGCGCATTTGTGTTCTAAATTGTTGACTCTCTTTGGTTCAGATTGTCCCGAATTTAGTGCGAATTCTGAAAAACCTAATTCTCGGCGGTTATTCCCCTGAACACGATGTCAGTGGGGTGAGTGATCCCTTCTTGCAAGTGAAGATCTTACGATTGCTGCGGATTCTCGGTCATAACGATCCGGATGCATCGGAGGCGATGAATGATATTCTAGCGCAGGTGGCCACGAACACGGAGACTAGCAAGAATGTGGGGAACACGATTCTGTACGAAACGGTGCTCTCTATCATGGATATTCGGTGGGTTGAAAGAGGGAGTTTTTTTTTTTGGTAATTTGTATAAATTGCCTGTCTTGCAGTTCGGAAGGAGGCCTTCGAGTACTGGCTGTTAACATTTTGGGACGTTTCCTTTTGAATTCGGACAAAAATATTCGCTACGTTGCTCTGAACACTCTGCTGCGTACCGTGCACGCAGATACTTCGGCTGTGCAGAGACATCGTACTACGATCCTGGAATGTCTTAAGGATCCCGATGTTTCGATTCGTCGTCGCGCAATGGAGCTATCATTTGCTCTGATCAATGCGCAGAATATACGAACGATGACCAAGGAACTGCTGCTGTTTCTTGAGAAGGCTGATCCGGAATTCAAGGCGCAGTGTAGTTCGGGGATGATTCTATCGGCTGAGCGGTATTCACCAACTGCTCGGTGGCATCTGGACACTCAGTTGAGCGTTTTGATTGCGGTAAGTTTGACCTTAGCAGGGTGCTCTGGTAGGAGTTATATGTTTTCGTGTATGCAGGCTGGCAACTATGTACGGGACGATGTTGTATCGTCAACCATTCAATTGGTGTCCAGTAGCCCAGTAGTGGAACAGACATACATCACAAATCGCTTCTGGGAGTCGCTGCAGGTAAGCAATCACTGCGAAGATAAGCAACCTCTGCTGCAAGTGGCTGTGTGGGCTATCGGAGAGTATGGCGACCTCTTTATGTACGGAGCTTCTGAGGATGGTGAGTGTTAATAGAAATGATGTACCATAACGCGTTGTTTGAAATTCCTTTTGTTTTAGAATTCGAGCGGCCAACCGAGTCAGATATGATTGCTCTTTTCCACAAGTTCTTGACATCCGCTCAGGTGGCGACTACAAGTAAGCAATATGCACTGGTGGCGCTGGCGAAACTTAGCACTCGACTGCAACACTCTCAGGAGTAAGTGGCAACCGTTGGCTTGAAAGCTTCCACTACCATTTTTGTCTGTATTTTTAGTGAAATCCAGACCCTGATTCAATCATTCGGTAGTCATTTGAATGTGGATCTGCAGCAGAGAGGCGTTGAGTTTACACAGCTCTTCGGTGCGCATAATCACCTACGTCCGGCGTTGCTTGAAAAGATGCCTCCCATGCAGATTAGCCGAATTTCGACACAAAATGGTGGCACATATGACGAAAGCAGTCCCGACCTCATCGAGAACGGCCTCGAAGAGACCGAAAGCAATATGAACACAATACCAGCGCTGGGCGAACAATCGGTAGGTATTACATACAAATTCAGATATCCGACCCTATATCTTGTTATTTTCCTTAAAGAACATCCTTCTGGACCTACTGGGTGGAAGCGATCTGACAACTGACCTCTCCAATGCCACCACTGTCCAGAAGAAAAATTCAAAGAATGCCAACACTGTGTTGGCCACAGAAACGTCAAACAACCAAGATCTGCTGGATCTACTCGGTGGACTGGATATGTCAGCTCCAGCTCCTGTTCAGAACATGAACATATTGGGAATGGTGGACGGTGGAAACGGAATCATTACATCACCATCTACCAATGGCAATGATATGAGTGGACTGAGCTTGAATGCCCCGTCGATCACAGAATCTGGCATCATGTCGAATTCACTTCTGAACGATTTGACGTCGACAACGACAACAAGTCTCGCGGTGGTTAGTACAGATGTGTGTTGGTTTTGCTACAAACTCATATTCTCACGTATTCAATATGATTTATGCTTCTTTGATTTGTTTCCAGCCACAAGGACCAAAACTAACAGCATTAGATAAAAATGGCATTTTAGTTCAACTGGTTCCAGTGAAGGGAAGCGATTGTATGCAGATATTTATGACGACAACAAATAGTTCGTCGAGTACAATCGAACAGTATCTGTTTCAAGTATGTGGGATTAAGTGGAACTTGCTTTATGTGTGTCTTACTTTCTTTTTGGTTTGCAGGCTGCAGTTCCTAGGAGCTTTACTCTGCAAATGTTATCGCCATCGGGCTCGCTACTGCCACCCGGCGGTGTGATTACCCAAGAGATGAGAATCGTTAGTACGTCCAAGGTGAGTTTTGCTTATTAATCATTTAAAGAAAAGAGTTCATTGTCCGAGGCAGTACAAGTTTCGTCGTCGAATGATATTGTTTGTTGGTTTCCGATTTGTTTACTTACAAAGTCGCACCAAGAAATGCCATTAGGCCAGAAAACCCTTAGTATGTTTTGCACGCACCGGTTAACCAACGAATGCAGCTTTATCGTGATATTCAACTGCTACACGCAAATAACAGCGTCGAAGCGGATCAGACGTAGATTGGGTTTAATTTAATTTGCGTGGCTTTGACAGATTTCGGACAGACTTTGCTTTACCGATTCTGTTGACTACGTCATGCACTTTCGAAACCAATTCCAAAATATTTAACCATTATTTAATTTAGTCAGTCTGTGGTAATAATTCTCTATTCTTTCAGGCTATCCTCCGAATGAGGTTACGCATATCATATGTAATCGATGGTCAACCGGTACTCGAACAAACCGAAGTGACTGGATTCCCCGACAACTCGACCGAATAGAAATCAAAATGAATAGAAAACACCATAAATTTTGTAAAATACAACCAGGCAACATAAGTAATTAGTAAACCAACCAACAATAAACAAAATTAATGTAAAATTTCTTATTAATTTCTTATTATAATATAAAATGAAATTGTTAACTGAATCGTAAGGAGGAAAAGTTGGTCACGTCGAATTAATTATTTCGCTTTTTAATAAAAGAAAATTCTTTAATGAATCTTTGTTCCAATGGTTTAATTACAAAAGTAAATGTCTTTCTTGAAACTACACCCTATGTATTTAAAAACTGAACGAAACTTATTTATTTATTGTTTATGGAGCTTTCTTTTATTTTTTTCCTAATTAAGTCATTTTGTTGATGCAATTTCCATCAACCACAGACCACAAAACCGCAAAAGACAACAAAAATGGTAACTTTAATTTTAAATTCTGTTTTTTACCATAAATCATATTTATTTGTTTGCCTTACTTCTACAAAATTCTTGTTAAACGTTTGCTTATTGTTTTTGAAATAAAAAAAAATCTACATAGTTATTTCATTCGTCAGACGATTAAATAAAATAGAAGTTGTGCACCGTCCCGTTCCTTTTTCATTTTGGTATTTTATTCAAACCTTAAGTCGTAGTATTTTTGTTTAATTCTAAAGAAAAAGTGAACACGCATGCAACACTAAGTGAGAAGTCGCCTTATATCAGAGAAATGCGGACTTGTAAGTTTATAAAGTAGAAAAAAAGAGAAGAAACATTTTTTGTTTTGCTTCGTATCTTTTTGCTTTAGCTGTTTTAAATATGATTTTGCTTTAAGAAAAATTCTTTATCCGCATTTTTTTCTATATCATTATAATGTGTTTTATATGATTTACTGCTTTGTCTATTTTGTTTAGTTTTCGTAATATAAACATAAATTAGATGTAAATGAAAATACATAAGAACTAATGTACTTAAAATAATTGAAGAAATATATATAAAAATATATTATATTATAAAAGGAACGTTTTTTCTTAATTCAAAAGCCACAGTAACAACATTTGAATGAATAACAGCGATTGCGATTTCATTCTTACATTAACATGACTATTGTCTCAATTACCTTCTTCGTTTTAGTTTGATTTGGTTGATTTTGATGGTATCCGTGTAGGTGAATGGATGGAAGTGAGTTATGTAAAAGCCATTATTTTGCAAGATATAATTATTCTCTTGCTCTGTTAGAGATAAAAACTAAATAAACAATTTCACACATTTCATTCAGATCTGATTACAGACCAAGCTACTCTGATTGCAGTAGAACTGTAAAAATGTTTTGCCTAAATTAGACGGCGATAAAGCAATGAATATCTGCATGGCTAGAAATTTATCTGGCATAGTACCAACAAAAACGTGACACGGTCATCTTAAATTAATTACCAACTATGTTGCGGATATTATTTCATTTATCAATGAATTCCATCCGCCATCGGCAGATTCACTTTTATCTCCTGTGTAATATCAGTAATCTATTCCATCTATTCCATAGTCTGAGATATGCTGTCAAACACGTAATCAATTTCCATCGATCAATGAATGGGAAGTGGTTCTTTGTATCCACTGCCATCAGGAGAGGTCAAGGGTCGCACAGAAACAACAGCTACAAGTATTAATTTGCGGCATGACGGTAATGTATTAGGTTGTAGACATAGGTAATTTATGTGTTATAAACGGTTGAAGCACACAATTCGTATGCTAATAGCTGTAGTTTATGACTGGGTGCGGAGAGAAGAATATCCAGTGATTCCCATCGATAACGTCGTTCTCGTTATTGTCGTAATCTAGGCTCTCGTAATGTTTTCATGGAGAGTGATTATTAATAAAGTAAATAGCTATCCTGTTATGCAGCAATTTGTTGTCATAATAATTACTATGCGTAGTTCTTTTTGAAGTTTTTTTCTTACTTAACTTTTAAATAGCAAATTAGCAAGTTCTTCGAGTTTATCAGACATTTTAAATTATTTTCGAAACACTTTTTTGACTTTTTGAATTTATGCATCTGTAATTTTTCATAAATTAATTCAAAAGAGTTCCCTAACTTTTTCGAAACTGTCTACATGACAGTTTATACCCACCTCTGCCCTTTTAACAGCCATTTTCATTCTTATCACAAAAGTAAAGGAACAAGCCCTTAATAAATATATAAAACTATATAAAGAGGACACTCGGATACCTTGTTACTAGTTCATGTAAAACGTCAACTAGATTGTTCAAGACAAATCGCGTTGACTAGCCAGCTTGAATTGTTTTTGTATTTTTGCTGTTTATTTTGAATTGTGACATTTCCAAATGTCAAGTGAGTATGCGGGCAGAATTTTCTTGACTAGATTTGTCAGCTAATGTCGTTTTCCATTGGGCAAAAAGAAGCGTCCGGGAGAGTCCGGCAGAATCGAAAAAATCACTTCCGAAACCGTTCCATTGGCACAAAAAATACTATTTTGGTGATTCTATAGAGAGAATTTAGCTTCTCGATTGAAGTCAGAAATCAGAATCCTCTCAAGAATCACTCACACAAGTGTAATTTATATATTTTATACAAGTGAGCTGACAGCAGCTGTAGATTATTTTTTGGCATTTCACCAATACTATTGTGGATTCTTTCAGAAGCTGTTGCGTTGTTCCATTGGATTTCAGAATGAGTGGATACCCGACTGAAACCAATGGAAAACGGCATTAAAATGTTTGTTTTTTCATCTCAATAAGCGCAATCAAATTGAACGGATAAAATTCTATGAACGCTGTCAGCAACTTTGCCCGAATTATTGAAGTCACGTGACATTTGTCAATACGAATATCTATGTAACAATACAAGCGCACTTAGCATTTGCCACCCCATAAAAATATAACTTGTAGGTAAGTTCGGGAAATTGGCCGAAGTTGGTAGTCTCAGTATTGTCTCTGAGCGCAATTTTCGGACTGTATGGATTCGCAGCAGAACCCGTCAACAAAAATTGGACAACATTGTTTTTTTTTCTACAGAAGAATGCGTTTCCGGGTCGCCTAAAGTCTCGTTTTTTCATATTGCACTGGCCTTCATATATTTGTCTTTATAAGGCGTTTTTCTTTTTTAGTTCAGAGCTGAGCTCTGAACCGAGCTCGAGCATTATGAGCGCGCTCTGAGCCGAGCGTGCTCAGATCGTTCTGATGTATTTATGAAACACACTTGAGCACGTATCTGACATTTTTAATAAATATATGTATAAATTGAAAATTTATTAATTTTTATTTATTAAACTGGTTAACATTCAGTTCCAGAACAACAAAGGTCGTCCACCATTTCAATTATTTTGTTTATCCTGTTTTTTTTTCTGTCAAATGTGACTGTGAAGGCGTTTTTCTTTTTTAGTTCAGAGCTGAGTTCTGAACCGAGCTCGAGCATTATGAGCGCGCTCTGAGCCGAGCGTACTCAGAACGTTCTGATGTATTTATGAAACACACTTGAGCACATAGCTGTCATTTATAATAAAATATATGCATAAATTGAATATTTATTAATTGTTGTTTATTAAATTGGTTAACCTTCAGTTCCAGAGCAACAAGGTTCGTCCGCCATTTCAATTATTTTGTTTATCCTGTTTTTTTTCTGTCAAAATTTTTCTTTTTTAGTTCAGAGCACAACCTGAACTGTTATACGAAAAGTTCGTGTTTCTTTTTTAGCTCAGATACATCAGAGCTCAGATTTGTGTTTCTTTTTTCGATCTGAGCATAATCAGAGCGCGCTCGATGAGCTCAGAATAAATTGACTGATCAGGCTGAGTAAAAAGCTGAATACACACTCACAATCACATTTGACAGAAAAAAAAAACAGGATAAACAAAATAATTGAAATGGTGGACGACCTTTGTTGTTCTGGAACTGAAGGTTAACCAATTTAATAAATAAAAATTAATAAATATTCAAATTATACATATATTTATTAAAAATGTCAGATACGTGCTCAAGTGTGTTTCATAAATACATCAGAACGATCTGAGCACGCTCGGCTAAGATTTCGCTCATAATGCTCGAGCTCGGTTCAGAGCTCAGCTCTGAACTAAAAAAGAAAAACGCCTATAAAAACTAAAGAGGCACAACAACGTCTTAATCGCACCCAACTTCACGTCAAAGGTAGATGGGGCCATGTTGTTTTTTTTAGTAAGAATTGTAAAATTCAGTAACGATAGAACTTTGATAGCCGACAGCATATATGAAAATATTGCTGTAACATCCGGTGTTCTTTACTGTTTGGTGTGAACTTATGCGCGATAAAGCCATGTAGGTCTTTGATAGAGAACAAGCAGTTTCTGCGGATGAAGTCACAACTACTATAACTACGAGTGTATGATGTTTTTACAGAAAGTTCGCGGAAAAAAGCTGTAAATAATTAAGGATCTTTGTGCAGAAATAATCGACTTTGTTTTAAAAGCAACGCACATTTTGTAACAGCCAATCTGCTTCAAAATAACGTGCACTTTTGTACTGATTAAGTAGGTATACCAAATGGTTATAATTCACAAACACAAGAACATGTCTCATACTCAATCTTTAATTTACAAAAGCATTGGAATATCGAGGCTATTGGAATCAGCGCTCTCCATACTCTCCTCACTGTCTTCGTAGTCATTTTCCCAGTCGCAAAGGCCACTGTAACGTCCACTTGGTCGCACTGTGCAATTGGATGCTGGCTCTCCGCTTGAGTACACTCGCTCACCAATTACGTTTGTGTAGTCATAGTTGCAGGTTAGCATGAACTTGTATTCCAGTTTAGGTTTCTCTGATGTAAATCTAATAGCAGCGCATCCCACTCTCTGCACCCGGTCCGATACCATAGTAGTAAAGTGTCCAAAATCTTTTCTGCAAGGAACGGAAACCACAGGCATATAGCTAGACAATACTCGTAATTTCTACTCACCCGTGTGTTCCTTCTGGAAAAGCTTCAATAATTTCGGGACTGGCATGTGGGTATTCAACAAACCATTTGACGATAAGGTGTTTAATTCGTTTTGAGACGGATCGAAATGGTTGAGACTGCGTATAGTAACCAATATTTTGGCCAGTATGCATGAAACGGTCTGTGTTGCGGCAAGAGTCATGCTCGAAAAGACACCGGCGCACATTCAAACTGGCCAAGTAATGTAACTCATTATCCCACTTAAGGACAGGCATCGCTTCACCTGATTGGTAACCCGGCAACTTTCCAAGTGCTACACGATTTCTTGCCGCGTTGTGCAGATCAAGGATGAGGTTAATTCTCCGCTGATTTATATCCACTAGTTGTGCGTCATCACCACAGTTGGCACTCAGGTCTCCATTGTTCTTACAGCCAATGTGGGGTCGCGTGAAACAAAATCTGTTCCATTATCGACACGACATAGTTCCGGGCCGCAATATAGTTTATCAGTTACGCTATCGGATAGGACAAATGCAATTATTGGCGCGATTTGAATTAGCAATATTTGCGCTTTGGTAACTTGCATTCTGTTAATGGAGAAGTGCTGCCGATCAGAAGAGCTCATGAATCGGTACTGAAATGGGTGAGTTGGTTGGATATTCTTTTAAGAAAAACAACTCCACCGGGGCTGCCGTTTGTTGTTGTATATTGTGTCCAACTCTCGCACGTTTTTATTTTATCTCAAAGTTAGGGTGTGTAATTGTTATGGGAATCTAATTGTTTTACTGTGTGTAACTAATTATGAAGTAGCCAATTAATAGATGGATGTGTTGGCGGTTTAGCGAGATCTATTCGAAAGTGTCAATTCAGTGTTTCATTAACAGTCCTGGCGTTTATTGCCTTTGAAAATCATGAATACATTTATGTCAAGTTGTAAAGACGTAGTAGAAAAGGACCACAAAATTCAGCATCCATACAAAATAAATTTGGGGTGATTTTCAAAACATCTGGATATCAATACAAATATACAAAATATTCTTTGAAAAGAAAGGTAAAGTGATCGAGTTAACCGACAGAAAGTAATATGTTGCTGGTTCCAACCAGTGGAAATACCTTTTAAGCTGTCAAATTACTACTAATTGCCTGGATAACAAAATTGTCAGGGGACTGCAATAAACAACGAATTTAAAGTGCAGAATTTAAAGTGATCTGCAAACATTTCGAGACGCTAGCGCTATGAAAGTGAGTGTTTCGCCAGGGGAATGTTACAAAAAATGGAAATTCCAGCTTTTTTTAAAAGATTGCCGAAACCGAATGAAGATGTCGTTGCCTGATTGTAGCAATGACAATTCTACTTCCTTGTGTGATAATTTTGCTTTGGTATTGTGAGTAACCCAAAAACATTATAAATATTAGCTATGGCACGATTAATCATTGGTTTCTCGATTCGCACATTAAAATAAAAAATGTTCTAATTTTTGAAATATGTCACGTACGTTCACATAAACTACGCACTGTTCGCCAACTCTATTGACGTACATCGAACGATTTTTTTTTGTGCATTCGTCTACAAAAAATGTAAAACTACCATTTAGAAGCACGTGTTCTGTGAAAAGAACTATTTAAAATAATAATTTTGCTGGGGGCAACAGTCAGTAACTCACATTTAATGAAAATAGGTTAAAAAAAAGCGCTCCCAGTTAAAGGCCAAGATATAGATGTACATATATATAGATTTCGAGAGATTTTCGAATCAGACCACCTTGTCCGGTCTCTTTTCGTCTCTCTACCACTATAATTATTACCCAGTGAGACGCTCTGCATTTCTCCAGAGTTCATCCCTGGGCTCGATGCCTAATGTTAACGCTGATTATGAGAGATCTGTTTCATCGACTGGGTTTCGACACAATGATGTCCCAAGATCCTCATTCTTCTGCCAGCCAACGCCGGACATTGACACAGTATATGTGCCGCTGTCTCAGGTTCCTCCAGGCATAGTTTACAGGTATCATCCTTTTAAAGTCCCATCAATTACCATTGTTCTGAAGACAAAGCCACCACCCATATCAATGTTCCTCGACTCATGCTTATAACCCTTCTTTGAATGGAGCAGGTCGGCCACTTAATTGCCATTTTAGCCTGTCTACATTGTTCCTTGGTTGACTTCTTCAGGTGTTCTGCCGTAATCCATTTGTGAATCAGATGTTCTACCATATCCTCTGCCAATAGAAGAGAATGGTTCTGGTCCCAGCAACCTTTCAGTTGACCCCTGTTTTCCAAGGGAGCCCGCCTTTTCGTTGCCTTCGATCGCTATGTGTCCTCGTACCCAAGTCAGTGTTAATTCATTTTATAAATGAACACTTATTGAACTTAAGTATACATTCCAGTGCCAATGATGTTATGATGTTTGTTTATTTGTCCAGTGCTATAAGGATATTTCTTCCTTCCAACTGACTCTCAAGTAAGTAGTCCAACGCATGAAGCAAAGCAATCATCTCAGCCTGTTATACTGAAGTGTATTTCCCGAGGCCAATGTTACGGGCAATTTCCAGCTCTTTTGAATAGATACCGGCCTCCGCTCCGCCATCCACCATGGATACAATTAGACCAAACAAACAGACTTTAGTTAGTAAAATATATGCACTCACAGATAGAACAATTGTAATAACGTTTTTCATTGAAGATCCGAAAGAATTGCCCCGAAATTCAGAATTGCTTTTTCCAATGACGGACCAAGACAGGAAAAGCAAAAACTAATTAGAATGGCATCAAATTCTGCTTACTCCACAAGCAAAATTAAGGAATTAGCAGCGGTTAGTGCCACCAAATTAACTGTTCGTCGAGTGATTTTAAGTGCAAAACACTTGAAATTAAAAAAAAATTGCAAAAAAAAACCTCCACTTAACAGCGCAAGAAAGCAACATCGCTTGCAATTCGCACGTGCTCATATGAGCACAAGTTGGAAGTGCTGTTAATTGGCGGAAAGTAGTGTTTTCGGACGAAAAGTTTAATTTGGATGGCCCTAATGGGTATAACTATTATTTCCACGATCTGCGAAAAGAAGAATGCTTTTTGAACCGTCATCATTCGAGGCAAGGAGGAGTAATGATGTGGGGGCCATTTCATACTATGGTGCATTTGAACTAGTTTTCGTGTCGAATAAAATGACGGCAGTTACTTAAAAAGCTCTTTTGCAATCCGCTTTTCCCGCAATAGGCGTTTTTCTTTTTTAGATCAGAGCACAACCTGAACTTTTATACAAAAAGTTCGTGTTTCTTTTTTAGCTCAGATACATCAGAGCTCAGATTTGTGTTTCTTTTTTCGATCTGAGCATTATCAGAGCGCGCTCGATGAGCTCAGAATAAATTGACTAAGCAGGCTGAGTAAAAAGCTGAATACACACTCACAGTCACATTTGACAGAAAAAAAAACCAGGAAAACAAAATAAATGAAATGGTGGACGAACTTTGTTGTTCTGGAACTAAAGGATAACCAATTTAATAAATAAAAAATAATAAATATTCAATTTTTACATACATTTATTAAAAATGTCAGCTACGTGCTCAAGTGTGTTTCATAAATACATCAGAACAATCTGAGCACGCTCGGCTCAGAGCTCGCTCATAATGCTCGAGCTCGGTTCAGAGCTCAGGTCTGAACTAAAAAAGAAAAACGCCTAATAAGAGAACTGTTTGGACCTATCGAGTGGATTTTCCAACAAGATAATGCACCGATTCACAACGCCCGGGTGGTAAAAGCTTTTCTTGCGAGTGAAAATGTGGAATTATTGCCGTGGCCACCTAATTCACTCGATCTGAACATTATTGAGAATGTGTGGGGATGGCTGACCCGTCAAAATTACGAAGGAGGTGAGCAGTATGATAGCTGTGAGGAACTGTTGGAGCAATCAAAGCTGCCCGGTTTAATATTCCGTTGGATTATTTGGAAAATTTATATAAATCTTTAAAAATTAGAATTTTCGATGTAATTTTAAATCGTGGAGGTTGTACAAAATACTGAAAATATGAGAAATTTGGAAAAAAAAAATAATAAAAAACTCCTTTACGTTTGATTTTTGCGAACATTTTGCATGTGCGTCTTATCAATTGAACCAAAAAATTGCTCTTGTTTTTACATGACTGAGAAGGAAGAGAACAAAATAACCGTTAACTGGTTCTCACCAAGCATATATTTCTGTTTTTTCCATTGAGAACTAAATAATCTTTCTTATAAATGCAATTGCTTTTTAATTAAGACAAACACGAACGAAAAAAAATTAAATTTAAAAACAAAATGTTGTTGCGTCTAAACAAGTGAACCGCACTGTATAATTATATTAAAGTTTCAATTTGCACACATATTTCCGGATCACATAGCGGAAAATTTGTTTCCAACAAGACAATAAACATTTCTAGATTCGCTCTTTTGATAGAAAGGGCAATTCTCTTCTCCAATCGAAAACTACATAAAAGTGAGGCCAAGTTCAAGGACTATCTAGTGAATTGCAAAAACAATGTAAGGGTATACTATACAGCTTCTTCGACTTGGCCCTCGCTTGTTGTCGATGCCTGCTTCGGTGATTGGAACTTATTTTCCAGTTACCGAAGCGATAATGAATTATCTATGTGCGATAAAGGTTAACTTGCATTAAATCACGTATGAATATAAATAACAGTAAAAATAATCACGTTTAAAACCGCATAACTGTGACTTAAGCAAACATTTTCATTCGACTAGATTTAATCAAACACTTTTTCACGTCAGTCACTTCCAGTCTACAGATTTGAATAGAAGCTGAGTCTCCACATACCCACCTCTTTGAAATTTTACTGTTACAAACAGTTCTTACACTACTATGCATACAATTATTAGTCTGCTAATTTTATTGATTATAATTTGTTCGCTCACACTGGGTGAAAACTTCGATTACTGCGATAAAAGTCTGTGCAAGCGATCTGGAACTCACATCGCATGTGGAAACGATGGGGTAAGCTATAAGCTTTTATGCATTTTGGCCTTCTTACATAACTGTTGACACATTTCAGCAAATTAAATCTATATGTGCCAGCTACAGTGAAATAATAGAACTGACTGCAGAAATGAAGGCAAACATCTCAAGAAAACACAACGAGCACCGTAACAGACTGGCGCTCGGTCAGGTGCCTTACTTTGAATCTGCTGAGCGTATGGCTACGATGCAATGGAATGACGAGTTAGCCAGAATGGCCGACTTAAATGTAAAATCTTGCACCGGCACCCATGACACCTGTCGGAATACGCGCGATTTTCCACATTCTGGACAAAACATTGGTAGAAGAACGACCCGAGCCAACTCGATCACCGCAGAGCAATTGGAATATAATATATTTCGGGGAATTGATCGGTGGTTTCAGGAGTACGAAATCTGCCCGAGAGATGGCACAACGGTGTATACTAACTCAAAGAAGAAATGTGGCCACTTCACTGTCATGACAATTGATCGCAATGTCTATTTAGGATGTGCTTTAATGCATATGAAAAAAAAGAAAACGGTGTTCACTTGTAATTACGCGTGGACTAATATGAGGAACAAAGAGTTGTATAGGCCAGGAAAAGTGACATCGGGTTGCAAGACTGGAAAAAATGCACAATTTCCGGGATTGTGTTCGACAAATGAAAAATATACGTAGTGTACGGGAAATGTGTAAGACGTGAAGTACAAGAAAAATTTGTATTCCGTTTCTAAGAATTCAGGGATTCTCTTTAAACTTGTGCTGCTAAATCTGTAAATGACAACATTTTCACAGGCATGAAAGATCAAGAATCAAGAGTAAGAATAAAGAATGCCCACAATATGCATTTAAAGTTTTCACAGCCGTTTCGATTAATATTTTTTTCACAATTAGGCGGAAGTCACTCAAAAAAGTTCGTGAATTTTGTGTTAGTTTCCCGCTCTCTCGCAGTTTTTCTTTCGCTTCATATTTTGAATTTGAGAGATTTTTGTTGATAACAAGTGCAACGGATGCAATACTTGCTGGCAAAAATAGAGTTTTTATTTCCGAAACAATAATTATGGTCTCAGTTGAGCTATTGTTTGAGACAATCGAGCAATGAGTTACAGGGGACAGATTTCGTATAACAATAATCGTCGGGACGATATCGTTTTTGAAACTTTGATGATCATTAGAAGTTATATTCTGCCCGAATTTGTTTCAGTATAGTCGGCTTTCATTACATTTGTGGAAAATGAATTGCATTAAGGTCTCAAACTCGTAATTTTGGCACTTAGTTGCTACTTTTGGAGGCCTGTCGTTTCGACGATAATCGTGTGAAAAATTACGGAATGAGTGCCCAGGTTTAAAGGGTTAAGGGTAACTAAAAAAAAAACAATAGTAAGCCAAATGGGAACTTAAAAAACAATTTTTTATATTAACTCCATTCTTCAGATGCATTCTGGCGCCCCCTTAGCAGAGCAGTGATGTCTCCGTAGAAAATCTAAATTTATTGCTGGGTTCTAACTCACGAAGAATAAGCTGCCAACTGCAGAGCGTCAAAATTGCGAACGCAACAATATTCTTTAATGAAACATCGCCTTTCCATAAAACATCCATTTATATTTCAAGTATATGTTCTTTTAATACATTACAAAATTAAATAAAGAGATTTCTGATAAACAAGGAATAAACGTTAAATTCTTCCGCTATTACAATACTTTCTATTACAAATTACAATTACTGCACGTGTGGATATCACTTGTCGTCTTTGCTCTACTCCTCAAGGATAAGATTTTCAACTTTACGGCTTAAACGATACTCATCAGGCCATGTGACTCTACCACATTTCTGAAAGTAAAAACAATTCAAAACAACAATAAATCAGAAAGCATTGACACAGCCAAACTCATACTTACATCACAAATGAAGAACATAGGTTGCGAGAAAACAGTGTTCGCACTAAGTTTATCAGCTTTTATCGTGGCCATCGAAAAGGTTTTTCCTGATCGAATCAGCTCATTGGTTATGGGTTCTGCACAGCGAATTTGTTAAAAGTTTGTTCTTTGTTTACCAATCAATTGTACTCACTTGACTTAAATACAAATCTAACGGGATGCCATCGCCTGGTATCACCTGACGCAGGCGCAGCCGGATACGGCATGCTCTGAGGATCGGCACCAAATTTGACAAACTGCATTTGGTGACGAGTTGTCAAGATGAAGTCAATGCCATTGCATGCCGGGCAGCGGGAAATAATTTGATTTTTTTTAATTCCTATGTTGAAATATTGAATCACATTAACGACTTGATTGTCGGCAGAGTCCTCAGGGATTTCAATGCACAAATTTTTGGGGAGTAGTTTGGTGAATTCTATGAAACGTGAGTCACGTGAAAGAACGTAGCGATACTCTAGCAAAGCAGTGCGTGCATATTCCTCCATGCTGCTGCGCGTATTTATTTCCAAACAATTCATACCAAGCCTACGCAGATTGTGCAGCAGACCTCCAAGCATACCGTCGCAGAAGAACTTGATGTCGGTGGAACTGTTCAGAGTAGACATTATTTTTATGTGCTGATGCAGATTTGGAAACAGATTTTACCTAACGCACTCCATTGAGGTGTTTCGTGGCAATCGGGACGATGAGCTACCATCTAATGATTTATTGGCCAATTTGTCCGGCTTTGTACTATGTGTCGAAGTTATCTGATCGACTATTTGGTCTATATCGCAACCTAGGCGTGCCAAATTTTCAGTTATTACTTTGTAGATTTGTACCAGACAGTAGGCGTCGAGAGCTGAAAGTTAGTGCTAAGTTAAGGCCGGAATTTGTTAAAGCGGATTTATGCAATTGTTACTATTCCCAAGGACATTTGCAGAGGGAGCGTGATGCATGTCTAAACTTCTGCACCATAAGATGATTCATATACATCCTTCTGTGAATCATACCAAAGTTACTATACGACAAAGCGCAACAAGAGAGTTCCTATAACCACCAATGTTTTACTTTACCCCTGATCAAAATGTTAACTCTGCTTGAATTATTATTATAAACCCGTTAATTGGTTGGTACGAGCAAGCTCGTGTCTCTCCGAAAGGCAATAAACATGGATTACAACATTTCAAGTTTGCCACTTACCAGCGTAAATAATCTGATCCCGTCGCAGTGGTCGTTTGGCCCAATTCGAGAGTTGATTGGACTTGTCAAGCTTCTTACCCAAGCAGATCTGCGAAAGCGTACTCAAGTTGTTTCCTGATGAAGGTTCTGCAAAATTATGGGGCAATTATTTAATAACTATTCCAATTGCACTCATTCTTACCCCGCTTGTAGGGAAAGGTAAAAGACTGCATGTATTTCAATCGCTTCCACAGATCCGTAAGATCCAAGTAGCACGATACACTGGCTAGACAGAGATTCATTTGGGGCAAGCTTTTCTGCAGCATGTTCAAGTCTTGTTTGAGTGCAAAGCCAATTTTCAAAATTTCCAAATTATTGAATATATTCCTGCCCAGGAGTTTCCAGAGATCATCTGTTATTTCCTCCGATGTGACATCGATTAGGAACACCTGGTCAAAGGTGGCCAATTGCAACAGACTGACAGTCTCCACTTGGCAAGCAGAAGGTTTCCATTCCGAATCGAAACCAATTAAATGTTGTGTTTCCAGGGATTTTATCATATCTGTGAAAGGTGTCTTGCGATCTACCAAAACAATTGACTCATCTCTCAACTCAAGCTGGAGGTAGTCGTCTTTAAGTGCGTCACCGGAAATGTTCGCGACATCATCGCCGCTGCAGCCGACGTCAACGGTATCTGTAGCTGGCGTATCGTTTACCGCCCCGTCGTCGTATAGAGTTGGTGGCCATTGGTCGGTGGGAATCTGATAGAGCCTAACCCAGTAGAGAGCTTCCTCACGATCACCATGTGATGAAATGTTTGATACGAGATCATATTTTAGAGTTTGTGTTGTGGCTGCATCTTTTACCAGCTCGCGGAAAGAATCACGACTCATTTCGCCGTCTTTGAAGCGCTTGTATAAATAGTACATGTACGATCGGGACTTGGAGTAGCTCAAGTTTGGAGTGAATTTTTCATCTATTTCATACTTCTTGGCAAGACGTGCCACCAACTTGGACATTGGTCGGAAAGTGATTACAGATAGGTTGAGATCACTGTAGTTATATTCTCTGCAAAACAACTGATTAGAGTGTGGTCCAAGGGTATGTGGACAAAAGAACGATCGAACGCAAAACTCACTCAATGATCATATAGCAATGATCGATCACAGTCTTTCGTTTGTCCAGCAGTGAATCTAGAAACTGGACCATCTCTTTCTGCTGGCCCTTGGCTGTGTCCAAACACTCCACGGCAAGTGATGTCTTATTCTGCAGAATCAACGGGAGCACAATTTGATAGATGTTAAAGGACTGCGTGACCTGTAAATAGATCGCCCAGTATGCTGCCTGTAAAAAGGAAAAATAAAATAAAATTAAAAAAACAAGAAAACAAATCTTTAAACACCTTACATCTTTGTATCGCTTCTGATCGAGGAGCTCCTGAATTTTGGTCACAAGTATGTCTTTAATGTTTGACAACTGATACGCAATCGTTATGCTCTTGTAAAGGGGCAGCACGCCGGATGTTTTGACAAAATTAAACGCCACCATTCGCATATTGTCAGTGCAGGTGTTGGTAATCTCGGGATTTGTTTTCTGCAGAGCACAAATGGTCTCAAGAACTGAAAGTTTAAATATTTCTTTCAACTCACGCAAGTAAATACACAAACCTCAGCACTGCTTACCAAACAACGCCAAGTTTTTGTTCTTCAAATTATTGCATCCCGGACAGTGAGCAAAGATTTTCAATGCCAAAAGCATTGGGTTCTCGTCCTGCAGATAAACAGCTTTGAGATTTTGGCTCATGGTGGGGCTGCTTTTGTCTAAAAAATGCAAACGTACCCACAAATATCATGAACTTATTATCTACATTATCATCTGAAACGCCTACATACATGAGTTCCACATCGACTGATACGAATCGAACCACGCTTCCAAGTTAAATGGCAACTGGGCATCGAAATCTTCACCATTTAGTCCAGCCGCTTTCGTTATATTCGGTACAACGGTAATCTTTAAGTTTTGGGCGAACATTTCCATCGTTTCGAACGCCTGAGAGTGATTTACAATCACTTTTAGTAAGTTTTCAATGAATGAAAAATAGAGCTCACCTCATTTTCGCTTTCATCTTCGTACCCAGCTGGATAGCCACGACCCTGGTACTTGGACATTTTTTTTTTTTTTTTGCAGATCCGTTTGTATTTTTTTATTCCGTTTGTTTATGCAAATTAGGTATCGAATCTTTTTTCTTTTTAATGAATACAAAAACTAAAAGTAAAATCTATGAAAAATTGCAAGCACAATTGAAATGAAGAAGAAAACGCTCCAGAGCACAAATCAAGGAATAAAATTTTGCTCGGAATGCATTTTTTCTTGGTAATGCAGACAAAAAAAAGTTTCACGACTTGAAGTTTTTCGTTTGTGACGTACCCACGTATACAAATTGTCAAAATGCAAGCGAGGGTGGTGCTGCCAGTCCAATATGGAGATCCAATTCTACTTTGTTCCTGTGGAATATCGAACTCATTAGCTCTGTTCGAAGTCGTATATAGGGCTACATTAACGATAGCCTATTATTATCTTTTGATAGATTGGTTATAGAAAAACCTAACCTTTTTATAACCTAATCTTCTTTTTTAGATTTGGTTATATTCTGACACGATGTCACGATATTGGAGCAGCGCTTTCAAAGAAAAAAAGTAATTAACATAATATGTTACGATAATAATCACTATTTTACATTTAGTAAACCATATTATGGTGCGGAACATAGTAAACATAGTAAATAATATTTGTCACTTTCGATTTAAATTAACATTAAATTGTTTGCGTTCTCAAAAGTTAGTCATTGAGTAATAATCTTTTATTGGAAATGTATGTCAAAAACAATCTTAGTGCTCACAGCCTAAATTCTCCTATCATAGCCAAATATCGATAGGACTGTTTTTTGAGCTTCGATCTCAGCAAATCAAAGTTAAATAGGATTTTTGAAACAAATCAGACAAATCATAATTCAGTATTGTCTCTGACTTCGACAACTCACAGTAGTTGTTCTCATTGCTGAAAATCCCACTTCACTTTGCTTTGCTGAGGTCGAAGCTAAAAAAAAACGCCTAATATAGAATTAACGGTTATTAAACAAATCAACGAACATGCAAGTTGGCAACTAAAAAATTCCGTAGAACTAATTAAAAATTCCCGCAACATAACTGCTTTTCTCTATATGGCTGTCATCTTACATTTGAAGTTTTCAATTCATTTCACTCCGTTTTTCTATTTGTTATTTGGAATTGAAACTCAGCAGAAGAAACAGGAAAGTGAACACAAGCCACAATATTTTGCAAAATAAAATAGTAATACAGTAGGTTTTGGTTTGTAAAGCAATAATAAATATACAATTAAAAGCTGAGAACAAGCAATTGCAGACCGGATCATTTATATCCTTGCTCCTGGAACATCAAACAATGGACTGCGCAAATGGTAAGTTATTGACAACTAAACTTGGAGGTTATGTCTGTTAATGTAATATTTTTCTCCTGACGAAAAATTTGAAAACTCATTAAAATTGCAGGCGCTGCTTCACCAGCTAAAAGCTCAAAGTCACGATCCCCATCGGCTGATTCGATTAGTTCAAAAAAATCAAACACTTCATGTCGAAGTCGGATTGGATCGCGGGACGCTGCTGCCCCAATAGATGTGCCAAGGGACACTCATCCAAAGTCGAGGAGTAGGTCGCACAGTTCAAATGCATCCGAGGTGGGTGCAGAAAGGAAATCCAGAAGCCGGAGCGGAAGTGCAGTGTCGAAAAAGTCAAATTCAAGGTCGAGATCACGGTCACGAAGTGGATCAGCAGCATCGAGACGGTCTAAGGTTAGTGTGAGATCTAGACGCAGTCGTAGTAAAAGTGGAAGCAGAAATAGAAGTGTATCAAGGAGGAGCAGGAGTCGCAGTGGGTCAAGACGCAGTAGGAGTGGATCCAATAGAAGTAGATGTGGGTCCGGGCGTAGTAGAAGCGGTTCCAGGCGTAGTAGGAGTGGTTCTAGGCGGAGTAGGAGTGGATCCAGGCGCAGTAGGAGTGGATCAAAGCAAAGTAGGAGTAGATCCCGGCGTTCAGGAAGCCGTTCAAGATCTAGATCGGGTAGTGGCAGTCGGAGTAGGAGTGGCTCGCGCAGGAGTCGCAGTGGTTCCAGAAGAAGCCGCAGTGGTTCCAGGAGAAGTAGAAGTGGGTCTGGCAGCCGTAGTCGCAGCCGAAGCGGGTCAAGGAGGAGCCGAAGCGGCTCTAGAAGGAGTCGCAGTGGCTCAAGGAAAAGCAGAAGTGGCTCTAGACGCAGTAGGAGCGGTTCGAGACGAAGCAGAAGCGGTTCTAAACGGAGCCGCAGTCGCAGCGGTTCTAGGCGCAGTAGAAGTGTCTCGAAAGGCAAACGAAGCAGTCGTTCAAGATCCAGATCGGGATCTGGTGTCCGATCAAAATCAAAGTCGAGGTCACGAAGTGTGTCCGGATCGCCCGTGGCAAAAAAGAAGAGAGCACTGCTTAGTGATTCCGAGGATGAGAGTGCTGTGGCGAGCTTTAAAAAGCGACCCAAAATTACAGACACCGACAACGAAGATGAAGATGACCCCGCAGTTGATGCAGCGGCCGAGGGAGACGTCCCAGAGGGCGAAAAGCCAGTCAAAGAGGGCATCGTCGACAGTTCGGATGACGAGAACATACCCATATCTAACGAACAGTAAGTTTACCTTAGCAAACACAATACAAATTTCTAACTCTGTGTGTTATTTAAGGAACGAAAATTTCATATCTGACTTTGATGCAATGCTACAACGCAAGAAGGATGAAAAAAAGACGCGCCGCAGACGACGGGATATTGAATTGATCAACGACAATGACGACTTGATCGATCAGTTAATACAGAATATGAAGCATGCGGCTGAAGAGGACCGAGAGCTGAACAAACTAAATCAACCGGCCACCAAAAAGATCTCGATGTTGAAGCAAGTGATGTCGCAGTTGATCAAGAAAGATCTGCAGCTCGCTTTTCTTGAGCACAACATTTTGAACGTACTCACAGACTGGTTGGCACCGTTGCCAAACAAAGCTTTGCCGTGCCTCCAAATCAGAGATAGTATTCTCAAACTGTTGGGTGATGTGAGTCCTAAATAAGGTGATCCGACTAAAATTGTTTGTAACTGTTTCTCTCCTTTCAGTTTCCCACCATCGACAAAAGCTATCTCAAGCAATCGGGCATCGGCAAGGCCATCATGTACTTGTACAAGCATCCCAAGGAGACAAAGAACAACCGGGATAAAGCTGGTCGGCTGATCTCTGAGTGGGCTCGTCCTATATTCAATCTGAGTGCCGATTTCAAGGCTATGTCTAAGGAAGAACGACAACAGCGTGATTTGGAACAAATGCCACGGAAAAGGAAGTCACCCGAACCCGAGGCAGCTGCATCTGATAAGGGAAAGGGGGGACTGAACACTGCATTTGGCTCGACAGATGATAAGGTACTTCGTCCCGGAGATAAAGGTTGGGTAGCTCGAGCTCGAGTGCCACTTCCCTCGAATAAGGACTATGTGATTCGACCACGCTCCACAGTGGAAGGTGAAGTAAACGAGGTAAGTTTCAATCTACTCTGAAGTCAGACCGCGTTTTCAACAAATTTCTTTCCAATAGTCAACAAAACGGAAACCCAATCGCTATGAAAAGCACATGAAACGATTTATAGACGCAAAACGTTTGAAGGAAGCCAGGCGAGCCGTAGAGATATCAATCGAAGGACGGAAGATGGCCCTTTAAGGATTTACTAAATAAACTTTAAACTTAATCAAATAAGCTTGTCGAGAACGATAGTTGAATGTTACCCTTTAAAGATATTGTTTTAACAATGTGCTCCGAAGATATCGAGCCCTTGTGGCGCAATCGGGTATTAGAAATCCCTTTGGTTTACATTTACTATAATAAAATATAAAAATAAATCAATCCGTGGGATGCCTACGTATTTTATTGGGGGTTTGTGTAGTTGCCTATACTTTGTGATTGCATTGTGCTTTTTTATCCGATTCTTTTGGCGCATTTCACCAAATAATCTCAAGTACACCTACAGATACACGGCTTCATATAGATAACGAAAGTGCTATGTCTCTGGTATATTCAGATCTAGTTAAAATAAGAAAGGACAGTAGATATTGTTCTGGACATAAACAGATCATACTATGGTTCTGGCTTACCAGAGGCAGGAAACAAATGGGAGTGTCGTGCAGGTTAACCAACCTCATTTTCAGCTTTATATCAGACAAGAGGATTGCGAGTTGGGTGCCTGAGAATAGTAGAATAGTCAATGCTGTGAAAAACAATTTGAAGGAAAAAGTACTAAACTCATTCCTCCTACATCAGGCGTGTTTTTGTTGAGCTTTTATCTCATCAAAGTAAAGTAGAGAAATGCAGAAAAAAGGTTCCATCCCATTTATGCTTGAATGGTATAAACTGCTATGAAATGTTGTGTATCTCGACTTTACTTTTGGTTTGCAGTTTACTAGTCTTTTCCACACACTTCACCAGAAAGGTTCCAACATAAGCTGTCAAGTCCACTTGGGATAAATACCTAATTTGAATTGTGAATGCCGGAAATGCCAAGTACGACGTAGTTGTTGTAATTGCGTGCTGAAAATCCTTTAATTTATGTAGTTTTCAATTGGGCTTCTTCAGATTTGCTCTCATATTTCAGATTTCGTATGTCTAATCAAACATAAAATCGTTACTTGGTCGTTTTTGAGTTAGTGCAGTTCGAATATGTGTAGCCTTCGACACTTTTCTAAGCATTTTGCATTCACTGGTTAAATTTCATATTAAAACATTCAAAGTTTCCGCCCAAATTGATTTCTAAACATTTGTACATAGATAATTAACAAAAATAAATCCTCCCGATGCAATGCATTTCTTTGCAGTTGAAAATTTTCACAAAAATGTAAACAAACTCCACTAGTTGTCAAATTCAAACGTACTTGAATTGGTATATCTGAAGAAAATCTGAGAAAAAATCCAGATTCGCAAAAGTGCTTTGAAATCTGCAAAAGATTGCTTTTTTTGTACCAAACGAACATAAAAATTGCTCTGAGAGCAAAAAAAGTGCTCTGAGAGCGCCCAATCGGACACCACATTACATTGCTTGGCTGAAATAAAGGCTAAAAAAAACCACGCCTACCGTCAGAATGTGTGCATAAAAATCAGCAATAACTACAGTCGATAGAGGCCACTCTAATCGACTAACAGAAAAACTTAAATCGCTCTGCATGTAAAGGAAACAGTTCAGTACCTAAATATATTCACATAAACACTCAACACAACATTCAAAAACAAATAAATAACGGCAAGCGAAAGTCCGTCCAAGAAATCAGTAAAAGAGTGCTGAAGGCGGCGTTTAACGTGACCTAATATCAGTGACATACGTTATACGTCCGACAGTCCGAGGTGGTTCTTGTTAAGCTTTAAGCTTAGTATCCTGCTCGTGCTAAATTTTGTCTCCCATACAAAAATGTTTAGCAATAAAAAAAATTTAGCGAGGTAGTTTTGCAAAGCAGTATCCTGTTCGCTCGCTAAATTCTTAACTTCATATAGATGGGCCGATGACAAGTCTCCACTCATTTAGCTCGCGAAATAAATGTCCGATACATTAAATCGAAGATAAATTTTGACATACAAATCGGAGGAAAAAGTTTGCGTTGTGTGCTTTGGATATTTTTTTTGAAGAAGCCGAAGAAAACATTTGCGTGATAAATAAAAGAAAACACAAAACCAAAAATTAATTTTTATGCGATGAAAAAACAATAGGCGTGTTTTATTGAGCTTCGTTCTCAGCAAAGCAAAGTAAAGTAAGATCTTCAGCACACAAATTACAATAACTACTGCGAGTCTCGAAGTTTCAAGTAGAGCGTAGTTGTTGTAATTGCGTGCTGAAAATCCTACTTTACTTTGCTTTGCGGAGAACGAAGCTCAAAAAAACATGCATAATAAAAAACTTGTGGGGCTTGTGGAGGTACTATCAGAAATATTTAGATTGCAGCAAAATTCTTACTTCTACTACAGATATCATTTAAGCTGCTGCAGCAACTTCAACTTCCACTTATATTGTATCCATTGTTTTAGATATTTAAATATTGCGATGTATTTGAAGTCTGAAATTCGAAATTATAATTATGCGTAAATTTAAAATTACGTTTACTGCCATGAACATTATGGTTTTTGTCCCATCTACATCATGTGTGATTATTTAGCGACCTTTTATCTTTGATGTGGAGAAACAAAGTGGAGACTTGAGACGCTACAATTTAGCGCGAGCAGGTTACTAAGCTTAATGTGCAATTTTTAAACAATCAGCATTACGAAGGATGTTACGCTTTGAAGGAAAGCTCTGTTAAGAGTAAAGTTTGGCTATGTCCTAATTGAATATGGATGCGAAAATGGCTGTCGTTGCCATATTATACTATTTAAGACAAAATCGCTAAATGCTACGAATACTGAATGAAACGTGAAAAGATTTTTCCCAGACTCATTGAAATTGATTCTATGCACCTTAACCCTATGCACCTTCATTATACTTTTTGATTTTCGCAGTAGGTAGTACATATATAATTTAGAACACTAGGTAAGGTTGTTGTCAAACATTTATATCTGCGGATTGTGAAGCTCTACACTACTTAAGCACATCGAGTCTCGTTTAGTAAATTCAACGAAAACGTATCAGGTTTATTTTCATAGAGCTTCATAGAATTTTCGAACTCAAATTATTTTTCATAGCAGAAGCCGAGGCAGAACCCTTTTTTATGGGAACTATTTTTTCCTTTCACTAAAATTTCCTATTGCAGTGAGTGATTCCGAAAGGGAATTTTAACAGAATAAATACTTGATTCTGCATTGAGTCAAATGAAATCATCATGAAATGTGCAGCTCAGTAGCTGTGTTTTAGCATATTGTATCTGTTACTTTTGTTGCTGAAGCGCTGATTCTGGCAACAACATAGCACAGTACAAAGCTGATATAAGGGTTTTCCAATAAAAGGTGTTATTTTGGTATTCAAAGAAAAATGCCATTTTTTGAGATAAATGATCGGATGTTTATTTCATAATAAAGAGGAAGGTATGCCGTTAATAATGAAACACAACATCAGCCAAATGGCCACCACGAGTACGCATACAGGACCATATCCTTTTCATGAAATTTTCCATAACCACATCGCAAAGTGGCTGCCCTATGTCCTCGATAGCCTCACAAATTGTATCTTTAAGGTCTGAAATCGACGCTGGGCTGTTGATGATCTTGTGTTAACTGAACTTTATAAGCCTTAAGACCCAAGTCTTTATGCAAAATACGGTGTAATGACGTTTGTGGAATGCCCAATTCCAAAGAACGACGAGGAATGGACAAACCTGGGTTTTCACTTTAGGCTACAGCAGCAATATACTCGATTGTTCTTGAGCGACGTGCGCGGGTTTTATTCTTCACATCACTAACTTGTCCCAACAGCTCGAATTTTTCCACCAATTTCTGTATTGCGGTCCGACAAGGTGCTTCACGACGACCAAAAAATGCTTTAGTTTTGCGAACTGTGACTGCAAGATTTTCACCAATTTTGTAGTGAATTTAAATAATTTCAATGCGTTGTTGAAGCGTGTATCGTTCCACTTTTAGTAATGGCGTTGTCAAATGTCAAAGAATAAAAGCTTCAAAAGTGACAGCTGCCGAAATAACGGGTCATTCACAATAACACTTCTCATCGGAAAACCCTTTATTTAGAGTCGCCTTAAGTCGGTTGAGGACAATAAAATAAAAAACTAGTTGTAAAAATAGTTTTCTGTACATACCTACTTCATAATCGTAGGTTGGCATTAAACTGAATGTCACAGAATGCATTTAAAAACATTCAGCGCAGATCTTTATTCAATCTAGTTTTGAGGAAAAAATTGCTAATAACCTTAAGACAACTCCTCATCATAATATTGTATACGTGCTGTAGTCCAAAGATAATGGAATACAGAGATATATATCTTTCCAGTGGAAAGGCGGCTGCCTACAAGCTGTTTTTCCGTAAAATTCATGAAGTCACGCACATATGCACATTTCTTTTCTAGTATATGTGAGTTCATGAATTGAACTTTAATGCAATAATTCGCTAATCCGAAATGCGCATTTCATTATTTTTTTTCATTTTAATCGAATCCTTAACAAAAACCAAACAAGTTCAATACCAAACACAAAACAATTGAACAGCGCGATGCCCATAAAAGCAAAAGGAATGTTGGCCGGACATTAGCAACATGCCTTTTTGTAGCTAACACGTATTCACAGACAGGTGTTGAAATTACAAAAACATCTATGTAAACAAATGGGTTTTGGGGGGATAGACGTACGATATCCATCTCTTTTATTATTTCATCTCTGCTGTAGTCTAGTGGAATACAGCGGGCAAGATTTTCTTTAGCCCTGCCTTTATGTGTAATCCTCATGCCGACAAACCTGACAGACTAAGCACTTACCTCACCATCTCAACAGATAGATGGCGCCTGACTATGCCACCCATCGCCTGCAAATAACCATGAATGCTAGATGCGATTGTCAAAGCAATCGGTAGATAAGAGGATTGCATCACATGCCGTAATAATAGAATGTAAGTGACCTCATGTATTGCGATGTTGACGAAGAAGTAATTTGTTGTTTTCTTGCGAACGTCTGACATTACACTGTCCTGAGGAAGCTTATAAATTCAGCCATTTAAAACGGCATAAAATTGTAGGTACATTCGTCCCAAAAAGAACCTACACAATACAAATATGTAGTTGCGAGAAGCTAGAACAGTTCTTACATGGATATACCTCTCGATAAAAGTGAGGTAGGACTTTTTGAGTTGCGATCGAAATTCAATGAACCGGGGACTATTGCGGACATTTGCTTACATAGAAATACTGTGAAGTTGAGGACAAGTAAAATACACACACACATGACTTTGAAACAAGTTGCCGACCAGGTCGTACTGGTAGAATACGAATTCGCCGACTTTCAAGTCGAGCTTCATGCATTTGCGAACATAGTCTGCAGCTTGCCATCATCTGCAGTTAGAAGTACCATTTTGTTGAGTGTGTTATACTATGTTCCCACCAACGTAATTTAGCTGAAGTGATTTATAAATCACGAAAGGCGTCTCCACCGAACTTTAAGTGATTTAGTGTGACATTTTTGTCGACTTTGACATTAGGTGTCCAACACCAGATAGTTATTTTTTTTGTTCTTTCTGTTTTTTTGCCATACCTTCCAAGAATAAAACAATTTTTCATTGTACGAACTTAATAAAAATATCAAAAACTCATCGAAACACGAACAAAATTAGAAAATTGAATTTGAAATAATTTTTTTGACAGTTTTCATTGTTTTTTGTGTGCTGAATAAAGTGCTGAAGTTAATAACAGGTATGTTCGATTTTATTTTGTGTGGATTTGCGATGACAGATACGTAATTAAAAGTTAAACACATATAAATCACGTAAATATAAATCCCGAAAATGTATGATAAATCACGTGATTTATGAGATGATTTAGCTAAATCAAGTTGCAGCTACAATTTTTTTTAACAAATTTGACTAATAAATTTAGTAAATAAAACCAAAAGGTAAATTTCACAATAAGCTCAACGGGATTAACATTTCGCATAACCGTATAATTATCCTTAGTAACTCGCTTTGATTTTCCGTAAGCCAATATGTATATTTAATTGATTCGTAATCAAACCAACTGCAAAAGTAGGTCAACAAATAAAATATGTGCCACAATTCTAGATTGCTAAACAATATCATATAAAATGAACGTTCTGCGTTTGATTCTGAAATTTTGTTAACACACAAATTGCGGCAGAATTTATTATTTTATCTAACCCAATCAATACATCCTGGCAGCATTTATGCACATCTACGATGACTATCTACGTCCCCACCTCGTTAGCCGCACGTGCATTGGAATTAATGTTTCGGGATATCCTTCACAGTTCAGCTATTTTCAGAGGATGCCCACAATCTAGCAACAGGAACAGCAGCAATATCCTCGTAACGTGTGCGGTGTGATGTAAAACCGACCAACAACATCACCACCTCCACAGCAGGTGTCAATTATAAATTCATTTTATTTTATGACTATTCAATAGCTGCACATGGAATGTCCTCTGCACTATAGTCCTATGGGCTAAATGTGTGAGCAAATATTTTCCTGTGCGCGCCCATTTCACTGTTCTGAAAATATTGATGGTTTCTCTGTGTGATGCAGTTTATTCAGGTTTGGATGTGAGTACATATAACCAGCTTATAACGTATGTCCTTTTTGCGGGGTGTAAGAGGAAACACCCAGGCGAACGGGTGGCCGACAGTATTATGGTGTGATTTCAAAAAATCGATGTAATATTTCTGTAAGGATTATTTTCGCAAATTTATCATTACATTTGGCAGTAGAAGTATGGTACACAAGTTCATTCATTCACGTATCATCGGAGAGAGTGCAGTCATATCCGCACAACCCAGATTATGAGGAGGGAAACCAAACCGAAGCATGCAGGTCTTAGGGGAGAGGAAATTCAATTATTAGTGTTCATTAGTAGATGAATTTAATTGGGGGATAAATTTAGATCCAGGAGATTGTCTCTAATAATGGTAATCTTTCATGTCGGCAATTGATTACCGCTGGGGTTATTTGATTAGAAACTTTAGATGGTATGGTTATTAATTTTCTTGGTAATTGAGATTGGAAGTTACAAATGTCTATTATCTGTTTCCGAGATGATCTGTGTTGCCTTTGTTCATGATGGACGAGTTTAATCGTTGACATAGTTATACTGCATTTAAAGGGATGCCCAATACTAAAATAGCCGTGTGACTGAAAGGGCGGCATTATCCAGCACGCAAAAATACGTGACACGTATTTTGGTCGGACATCTTGTTTACATGGATAGGAATTATGGGAAAGTTCAGCATGTTGAATTTTGACAGCAATGGTTTACGAAATTTTGCGTGCCTTTAAAACAAAATGGCGGAACGGACAATTAATTATTTATTTCGTAGAACTGATTTATGAATTATTGGTTTAATTTACTGACACTAATTACCACTCTCATTTCACACGTTTTTAATCAGAAATAGAAATGTTTCCGAAATATTGCAGAAATGTTGGTCGCCGGAACATGTGTTTATTTCCGTTTTATTATTTCCATCCATGACGCTTTAGGCATCTGATTTGTGATCTCATTCTTACGCCTTTATTAGCATTGACTGCAGACAAACGGATCTCTTTGTTCCGTCTCGTGCAAAAAACCGCGTGGGTGATGTTGTAAATGCAGTATAACGATGTGTCCAGCGTAAGCACGGGCACACCACATTTGTGTGCGGGGAATGCGGAAGTGCCCAACTACAAGCCGATAGTGCGTTCATGCGGGTTGCGTTAAAAACCACTTCTTCAATTCGAAATGACTTTATTTTCTTCCCAGCAATAATTTCCAATTTTCCAGAACAAATAATCACCCGTCGCGAGAAGCAGATATTTGCCGAACTATTTTTTGTAAATACTTTTCAGCAAATAAAATATAAAAATTTAAACATTGTTTACTTATTTGAAATTCCCATATTTGTAGCTACTGCGTCCCATTCGTTTTCTTTAGTTTTTCTGTCTTTATAGCGACAATGACTCTTGTTCCACAAAACACTTCTCTTCTGCACTTCCGAAATTGGACCTTCCATTATCAGTTTCCGTACGATAAATGCGAGAAAAATCAAATCAATTTGATTTTTAAACAATGCGTGTGGTGCGGAATCATCGCAAAACACGCGTTGCCGCAAAATCGTGTTTACGCTGGACGTTCACATATGCCAGCATCTATTTGATTTTGACAGCTGCCCGCAATAATCGCATCGCAACGCATGCCCGTGCTTACGCTGGACACAGCGTTAGGTTTAATCTGTCAAAAGCTTTGTGACGTTGGCCGCGTCCTACTGCCCGCTAGATAACTAGCGACATGTCAAAATTCATATAAAAAAAAATCGACATTTCACAAAATGTGCTAGACGTCAAACGCAAATGGTGAAATGTCAATTTTTTTTATATTTGTTTCACATGCCACTAGTCATCTAGTGGGCAATGGAACGCGGTTATTGAACTTAAAGTGCGTCAACCTATAAGTTGTCAGAAAATATGGGTTTGGTATAAATTGAAAGCCACCATAATGTTAGCTTTAGAAGTGAAATGGCATCTCAACAAATTTGTGTCGCGAAACTAAAGGCAGTAGCCTGTACAGCTGCAGCATCACTCTTAGGCTTCGCACACGCAGTGAGCGATAAGCGACAAAGCGATTGAGCGACGTCGTTCTGCATATAACAAAATCGCGAATCGTTCAGCACTTACGTGGCCACCACCATACCATATGTTTCAAGTTTTTAAAGCGATGTCGCTCAATCGCTGTCGCTTGTCGCTTATTGCGTGGCTGCACCCTAAAGAGTAAGATATGGGTACATTGAGGAGAAACCGTTTTCTTCTATGTCACCAAAGCAGGTACAACACGATTGTTACCCTATAAAATGTTAACCTACGCTAAAAGCTAAATTTTAAATTTTTTATCGTCTGTCATTAGATTACCATGATTTCTGTTACCCCAAATTAGGATTTTACTTTAAATTAAATTGATCTTGAATAATTATTTTAGTCTTAGTGCACTTTTGTTCATTAATTAAATAATAATGTAAGTAACTTTTCGCTTAAAGTCTTGAAGTATGTATGTTTTAAAAGGTACAAACTACAATGAATTTATATTGAAAGTAGGTAAAGTTGTCCTGTATTTCACTCTGAGAAATTCATTTGGATTTTCTTTAAACTAAATCGCTTATAAGCACATACTCATATTTCTTTTTTAATACAGTACAGTCTAATAATAAAACATCTGACATCAGTTGTTTTTCGAATAATAAAACAGCAAAGTACTTCATCCTACGTTCCACTGCAATCTTTGGGAGTTCACAACGTGACTGATATTGTACGCATCGAACTAGAAACTTAACCATTAATGAAGCCAAGACGAAAAACGTTTTGCAATAGACAAAATCAAGAGTAACCGTAAGCCAAATACCATTTTTTATGAAGCAAAACTTTGAATCCATAACATGCGCAATGACAGTTTGTATTCCAAATTGTTCCGCTGTCCCAAACTGGAAAAATGGGGAAATAAAAGCTCATTTATGAAATAACCAAATCTCAAATCATGTCATTTAGTTTAAGGAAGCCAGTAGGGCATAGTTTGCTATCCTTACCGACCGTAAGTCAACTTCTGCGAGCGAAATGCAGTACTGCGAATTTTTGCATAAAATATCCGCTTTAAAGCTTGGCTTCATTCCAATTATTAACACATTGGATTCCACAAGGGGGCGACATACACGATTTCATTTCATTTCCGTCACAATTCGAAAGAGTTAAAGGAAGGCTGTTGCACTTTTGTGGGTAAATTGAAAAAAAGAAAACCAACCTGAGGTGGTACACGAACATTTATATAAAACATTTTGCACAGTCCTTGACCTGTGTCAAAAGCATAATCCAATCTGCATGTTAAATTCAGTGGCACACGGAAATAAAATCAGATGCCTCCAACAGCCATATACGATAATCTCCTTAAAAGAGTACTGCATACTCTGTCCCTTTCTATGTACACTTTTCATGGGTACTTGCATGCGACACTATGCACGTGTCCTTTATTTCTCTTAATGTCCCGTGCCGCCTGCACTCGTAACATTCCCTTTGGCGTGAATTCCGTGGGGTCCTTTTCGAGATAGCTTGGTCGTCGTTTTGTTTTTTGTTTCGTGTCGTGACCCGATTCGCCTTCTGTTTTCATTTTCTTTTTCCAACCCAATTGTTCGAAGGACATGGAGCAGAGAAACTGTAGGGCGAAACTCGTGGGTTTGGTCACAATGCGAGAACTGCACATCCTGCTATTGCTATCATCACCGCCATGATTGCTGGTGCACAATACATTTTACTAGGATTATGTTTCTTTGTAAAGTTGTTGGTTTTCCTTTCTTTTTTGTATAGTCTTGATTTTTTTTCCCCCCCGAGAGAAAGAACCGAAGAAACGCAGGAAGCAGTTGAACACATTTTAGCAATTATCCGCTCGAGGAGTTGTTCTTGAAAATATTCGGTGCTGGTTGAGAATCTGGAATGCAGTTCCTGCAGGACAAGCAGTGAGTGAATGGTTACTGCTGCATTGCTATGTTGCGGAAGTGAGTGCACTTTGTTCTTGTTTCATTTTTTGTTGGCAGTGGCAAGTTTAAAGTCCTTGTTGTTGGGGGGTTATCGGTTGTTTTTATTTCTCGAGCGTAATTAAATGTATAGAGCCGTTCGGGGATGCCGGAAAAGACTTTAAAACAGAAACTTACTGCTCCATATGAGTGTTACTCGTTAAGTTTAACCAGGGACCAGCTGGAGCAACTGGGACTAATGCAAGAGCAGTTTTGTGTTAATTTTTAGAATGCAATTACTGAAGAGCGCGTTCGTTTGGATTTTTTACCCAGTTTCTGCTGCTCGATTAATTAAACAAACAGACTTTAAAGGACTTGATGAGAAAAGTAAATGGGTTCGGTTTAATTTTTCACTCAGAATGTGAAAGTGTCGGAAATAACCGGATTACGGATGAGGATTAATTTTGGAGTTAGGTTCTACAGGCAAACATTAATTCAAAGTCTCTATATATAATTGCAGTTAAAATTAAATCAATTATTATAATGTTACGTATACGCCACAGTGTGTTGTGTTACTTATTCTAATTCGTTCGGTAGATGATCTTTAATAATAATAACAACTTCATCTGTGGGTTCTGTCTACCGCAGGTGGCGTGATTCAGACTCTAATTTCGAGGGGTAAACGGAATATTTGAAGAGGCACGTTGGTGAAAACTTAGTTTTGCCCAGACTGTGGTACCATCAGAGTGGGGCAAAGTAACTGGCTCTTTATACCCAATGAGTTTGGCTCGTATTTCTGTGCAGCAACTCCTCTATGTTATTACTCATTTAAAGCGAAGGTTTCTCTGTACAATATTTAAGAAACCAGCGATGGGTAATCGCAAGAATTGTGTTGTGTGAAACTGGTTCCAAGATATTTGCTTCAAGCCAGAGACGCACATGCTCACACTTTCCTTAAAATCGAACAGCTGTCATCATTACCAGCAGCCTATTTTTCAAACAAGAATGAAATACTGTACAAAGTCAGACGCCGATGTAATCATTTAGCACAACTATGACCGAGCGTATAATTAAAGACGTAGACCACAGTTCCTTCTACCAATTTAAGGGTCTTCGTGTAACCACTGCTTCGCTTTATCTGGAAGAGGCCTCAAAATTGATCTCGAGGGGTAAACACCTTCCTATTGGTCCATGGCAGACAGTTTACGACTGTCATATATGTACATGCATTCCCCCGTGTCTGTCAATGCTAAAATGACTTTCATTGTACACAAATAAACGTATACAAACCCAACTGTCTAAGGTACAAATATTTTACACGCAAATGGCATTATCGGTGGAAAATGCCCTAGGGCCGTATGTTTCAGGCTAGAAACAAAAGGATTTTTCTTCATTCGAATGTGTACATGTTGTTTGCGAGAATGTATGTCTAGGTTGATGGTCGAGGTCAGGAGCAAACACAAAAACGAAATTATTTAGAGGCTGAAACGCTGACATTTCCCTTACAAAGGAAAAATGTAATTATTTGCCTGTGTGTCGTTTGGTAGCAATGCTAAAAAATGCTGTTCAAAAGAAGTGAGACCTTTAAAAGGAAAACAGATCCATGGTACACGTATGTTAGCAAGAATAATGACTGATAGATAACATTTTTGTTTTCTGTACATTCGGAGAGGATTCCTTCTTGTGGACTCTTGCTATTCTTACGCAGGTTCGTTTTCAGAAATAATAAATCCCAGACTTTTAACTTGAGGCACGATTTTTAGAGGTTAAGCCTATAAAACGTATGAACAAATTTTGTTAGTTTAATGTAAAGTCTGTACATTTTAAGCAAACGAATTTTATTTTTTTACTTTTGAAGGACGATCTGTAGAAGTAAATAGGAACGTGGTACAATAAAGTATAGTTGGGGTGCACAAGAAGTACTTTTGTTTTTTTTCCTTTAATATAAAAAGAAAAACTAGAAAATATTATGTGATAAAATAAAGTGTTTGAAAATTCATTTTTATATAGTACATATTGGGCACACAACACAACATGTAAATATATATTAATAATTTATTATATGGTTGATTGTTTATAAAAGAAATATTGGAATAATACTAAAATCGATTTTTTCAAAACAATTTCGTGTATACGTAAGAAATTTTTTTATTTATTCACATTGTTACTCCGTGGTATTTGGCAAAACAATTCTTTTTATCATTGCAACATAAATATGTATACATTACAATGATTACACTTATAAGTGTATTGAAGTTGGTATATGTCAGGTCAACTATAACTTTATTTAAATAAGTTCTTGATTGAAATATTATTTTATTATAGACTGACTTAGATTGTAGAACAAAAGTACTAGATTTTAATCTTTAAGCCTAGTATGCTGCTCGCGCTTAAATTAAGCTCCCATACAAAAATGTCTCCAAATATAAAATTAAGCAAATCAGTTAAGCCAAGCAGTACGCAGTTCAAGCTAAATTTGTTAGCCACTGTACGAAAAATCTCTACAGAATTTAAGTAAGCGTATTAATGCAAAATGCATTTTTCCACAACTAAATTTTGATAGATCAGAGAAAATATCGGTATTCGCATGAAAATTTCAAACGAAAGCAAATAAACAGTATGGAGACTGGTTAGAAATTCGTTGTTTTTAATTAAATTTCTTTTAGAAATGGAATATTTTAACGAGAGGTTTTTGATGAGGGAATAAAGAAACAGAACAAAGTTAATCAGCTTTACCAACACGGTACTTACGGAACTTACACTGTCAAAATTAAGCGAAGTAGTGGAGAGAAACATTGGAGAGGCGCTTGGTTTCAGCTTTCCTGGAACAGCATACTAGGCCTTACAGATAAAAGTTCAGAAAATTCGTATTAAAATGAGAATTTTAATTTTACTTTTAACAATTATTAAATTTGAATATAAATGTTACAGAATTGGAAATATTAAAACCCAATTTATCTTTTATTGCATATACCTGTAATACTGCGGATGTGTTAAGAAAACATCGCCATATTTTTAACCGTGTAGAATCAGGCTTTGATTGTAATTTTTTAATGCTACACATCTCGCATCTTCCCCTCGCTTTAACAAACTTTGCACTGGCCGAATTCCAAGATTTCCTAATCAGTAATCTCCTTTTTGTCCGGTATCAATTCGTAGAAAGAAAGCCATTAAAAACATAAAGAAATACAAATATAAGATGCTCACGAGCTGAGCACCCAGCCCAATGGTACTTACAAGTCCAATTTCCTTTTTTGATTGAAATTAAATATTTTTAAGTTGAATTTTGATTTCGATTCGTATACAAGAAATCTACTCTTCATACAACAGATTAATGTTAATTAAAAGAAAAATAAGGACTGAGTTAAAAACACACCCTTTATGCAACTCACTAAATTGCGATACCAGTACATCAAACATGAAAACCGTTACTTTTACCCCTAAACCGAATGCGAAGTGAAAGTCAATGCACACTCGATTACTTTTAATGGTACTTTAAAGTCTCGTTGAGTCTGCAGTGCAAAAACTAATTCTATGATTTAGTTATTGGTACCTACAAGTACCGTCGGTCAACTGTCGCATCACCATGAAGTTCAAGGTCACTGATATGAAAATACCGAGTTTAATATTTAAAGGATTATGTTTCTCGTTTTTTTCTTAACTTGAGAGCTAATTGTATTGGAGGTATTGGTAGCAGCATTATTCGATAGGATATACCAATTGTGCACTGAACTCTGAAATAAATATTAAAGTTTTTGTTTTGGTTGTAAAGATTAGATGGAAATATGGCACCTACTTAAAAAAAGTAATAATTTCATCTTGAACTTTGGGACTGTTTATGTATCCATTTATAGTAATAAACTTGATTCTTTTGTTAGTTAAAGATCTTAAATGCAATTTACAATAAGTGTGTTTCCTTACTTTTAAATTTTTATGATTTTTCACAAATTCTTATGAATTTTTACTCCTTAACCTGGAAAAATTCCTAAATTCCACATCCGCTGAGAGTTTTACGAATTTTTACTCAACAAATACATATTGACAATGTTCAAGTGTCTAGTTTGGTGAATCTGACAACTGTCTGACTAGATGTATCTCGGTGTTGATTGGCTGTAATCGGTCATATGAACAGCTATTTCAGTTGACGTTTATGGAGGGGTAGCCGACGAATTTAGTCAAGAAATTTGTGACTATGTACTAAGTTGACAGTTCGCATTATATGGCTGATGCAGAAAAAGTGACGCTCTCGACCAATCTAGTTTTTCGGTTCATCCTATCCAGACCAATCTAGTCGACTTAAGGAAGATAACTAGATTCTTGAATATACCCATAAAGACCGAACCTCTTTTCAAACACCAAGCCATCACAGATGCTGGAGCACTTGGTCTGGATAACTGGAAGCAGAGTTTTCGGGTTCCGGGATCCCGGAGGATGAGAAGACAGCAGTGTCTCAAGCAGAGACTCTTCGTGGGTCTGGAGCCCCTTAAGTAATAGTATATGTATTTTTTCTTCGCTAAACGCAATAATACGTCAATTAAATACGTACCTATAATTAAGTTGTTTGTGATTCAAAAATACGGGCAGCATCATCACAAACTTTGGATTATTACTATTCTATGTACTGTATAAGTGAGTAGTAGATTTATAGATTTGGACCTACTTATAATTAAGTGGAATGTAAATTGATAAAATTATGAATTTTCAAACTTTTATGGGCCACCGTTTATGTCAGATCAAAGTTTGCCGTCAAGAAGAGAGAGCAAACTTAACACATTCGCTGCCAAGACATGTTTTGGCAACATTTCTGAAAGTGAAAATAGAAAATTGAAGGAGTGCTGAAAATCCTACTTTACTTTGCTTTGCTGAGAACGAAGCTCAAAAAAACAGGTCTGATGTTGGAGGAAGAAGTTGTAATTGAATGTTCACCTAGAAAGTATCAGCGCATTCAAAATGCCAAGTCTAATAGGTATTTAGATTATAAAAAATTCAATTCCAACTTTATTTCAAATGCTGCATTTTACGATGATGTCAAAATGACATTTCTTAAACATTTCGTAAGAAAACCGGTAAGGTACTTCTCCTGAAATTGAGAGATTACTCTTTCGATTTTTGATATTTGACGTTTTTCATTTTTCTATGCTGAAAGTACACGAACCAACCTATAAATGACGGGACCCCACCGAAACATGAATGTCATATTTGAATGACGTGTCAGTGAATGTGTTAAACGAAGTTGTACCTACCACACACTTTCCATTTGCTCTAAATGCGCAGTTGCTTGAAAACAACGTACGGAAATCTCTTACCAGTATCTAATCATAAAATAAAATTGTATTCCAAAAACGCATTCAAGAACTAGCCTATAAAGAGCATTCTCCCCTTTGTATAATTTTCAAAATAAAATCATAAAAACTTTTTCAAACGAGTAGAAAATTCGAAAATATGTATACCTCTCCTGTGAGAGAAATTTAACTTCATTTCCACTTCGGTGATAACTACGAGTACACTAGATGAGGATCAACTTCCTTATTTGTACCCATTTTTCGACCCTCCTCGTCGCTTTTGTATATTTCGAAAGTAAAAATATCCATTGACATCTTTGAAGATTTAACTTTCGAATGCGCTCCACCCCACTCTGACAGTCTGACAAAGTTTTGCCTGCTACTGCACAAATTTCGCTGGAGCTGCCACTCATTACCTAAAAGCGACATTAAGAAGACGAATTTTGTCGCAATTTCAGATGAATTCTGTATAGATTTGTATTTTCCCTGGCCAGTGCAATGTGCGGATCTCATGAATAATCAATGTGACTTTGGAGGTGGAACACAGGTTACGGATAAAGGCAGTTGTGTCTCCTAGGCAATTCCTGGACATAGTTAAAGTGCTAATTTATCACTCCATCACGTACTTAATTTACGCATTTGTTACTATACCCCACCACTCACACACCCACCAAAGGCAAGCAAACAGCGAAGGTGCGCTGATGCAATTTCAACCCTCCGAATCACCATCTGTGAATGTTCAAGTTTATTAAACTAACAGTCCAAAATGTGTACACACTGGTGCACAAGGCAAACATTCACTTGCATGCATGCATACGCATTCGAAAGCATATGCCTGCAATTAAGATGGCACTTTCACGCCCCCAATAATTTCGAGCCGACATGTCGGGCCTTCTCAAATATCCCTAATTCTGGGCCAATTGATATTGGATTTTGTGTTCCTTGATGGACGTGGTCATTTACGATTTCTGTACACTGCATTGTGCGTTGTATGTGGGCTTGTATTTGGCAATTATGCAAATCGCTGGAGATGACCTGATGAGATAAATTGTTTTACCTAAAACTAAAATGTTAACTAGAATTTGAGTTGAAGCATTTAAACACAGTGCGTACCTAATTCCTATAAATTATTCATTAAGTGAGTTCAATTCACGGTAGTGAATGGTAAGCTGGGCAACCATTGAAACGACAGATCTCCAAAAGTAGCAACTAAGTGCCAAAATTACGAGTTTGAGACCTTAATCCAATTCATTTTCCACAAATGTAATGAAAGCTGACGATAGTGAAACAAATTCGGGCAGAATATATCTTCTTAGGGTCATCAAAGTTTCAAAAACGATATCGTCCCGAAGATCATTGTTATACGGAATCTGTCGCCTGGTTCTTTCTCAAATTTAATTATGAACTCGAATTGCTTGCCTTTAATTCTGCAATCTGCATAAAACCTAAATTAGATTCCACTCTCAAATATTCATAACAATTCGAGTAACACTTTTCACCATATTCGAAAATATTCATAACCTCTCAAACTGCCGCAATCAAAGCTTGTCACTCAAACCAATGACCCATGCCTCAGTGCCTCTTCACTTAAATAAACTACCACCCATTTACTTAACGTTATATAGTGCAAATAGTTAAATTGTTACCCATTCCTTCCCCACTTAGCTCTTCTCAGCTAGAACCTACTGGCAGCTTTTCACATACATTTCTCACCCACTCGAATCTCAAGTATCACAGAGTTGTAGCTACTCTAGGATCTTTCACGGGGTGAGAGGACAGTGATGTGCAGCGCGACTCTATCGAATAGAAATTGAATCCGACAAGTGCAATTGAACAAATTGAAAATGTCCTCACGTATATATATCTACCTACCTGTGTTCTTCAGATGTAACTCCTTCTCCTGCCGAGGTTATCGCAGAAAGGAGTTGAATACTACAGATACAGATCAGCTTTCCTGCATTGCTGGCACAGGCAAAATGGGAATTATTAAAAATGGGAAAGAAGTTGATATGATACTTACGATACGGTAGTGAACACGAAGTCCCCACTCGCAAAGTTATGGGTTCTGAAGTTTTTCATTTTTCCCGCTTCCTTTGGCTCAGTATTTGTCAAATTATATACTTACTTCTCTCTATAGCCTACGAATCACATCTGCTTGACTAAATAATTCATCGTCCTGTGAGGTAAGTATTGTGGAGCGTATCTCAGGTTCACATTTAAACCGAACAGACCGCATCACGTTGTTGGAATGATGGGAATTGAAGGACAACACGATGACGAGGGCAATGACAGCGACAACGACGACAATCATGTTGTAGATGTCCAGCCAATATCCTTGTTTATTGGTATATGTGTAACAAGATTTACATGTATACATATAACGGGCGATGCACCGCATTGTTGTGTCAGTATCGTTGTACAACTCGGCTAACTTTATCAAAACGCTCGTAAGCTTCCTTCCCCTGCTGACCATCTTGCTGGTGGAATTTTGTCTAAGATGTTTACCTTCCCGCTCCGTTTTCTTCGCCAAGCCGATGAAAGACGATAGGAAGGAATTTTCAATTTCAACAACATGATCCACATTTTTTTGGAGGACTCGTCCTGCAAATTTAATGAGATACCCACTACAGGAGTGATGAAGACATTATTGGGTATTTTCTTACAAATACTTGAGTATATGCGCCGCATCGATGAACATGGACTACCTATACACTATTTCTCTTATTTGGTATATGTGTATAGTGTACCTTGATTTTCAACTGAGGTAATGCTGTGCGAAAAGGTAAAATGTGTTCCATGGAATGGCGCTGGCGTCTCCCCTTCAGAGGAACAACAACGAGCTACATGCTCAATTCCTGGAATTTGTAAGGTTGCGAAAGAAACCATGGAGTGTTTTGAGTGAAAAGTTACATTTGATGTAACGTTACCCTAATAAAAAAAACTATTAATGAAACTTTTATAACGAGGAAAACGCAGAAATGACGCCGTACCAGAAAAAAACGAGAAAAAGACGTGTAGCCTTCTGGTGTAATGATAAAAATAAACTGCTTCATTTGGACATAGACCCTATCTGGCGAAAGTTATAAACATCCTTTTAGGCATGTCAACTGTCCATTTGGGCCTAATCGTCTATAACGTGGCTAAATAAATCAGCAAAGATTAGTGCGACAAAGAGGAGCCCATCTTTGTCCGCCTGGTCTTAGACAAACATCGTTCCCTAACGCAAAAGTTTGGTTGAAGGAACGAAGTTTGACTCAATTTGACTAATGTGTTCGAATGCATTGCTCACATTTCGGTTTTAAAAGATAAATTCCAGTATCTTTTGTTTATAATTTTAATGTTATTTCCATATGACACAATTTACCGACGCTGTTTCTAGCCGCGCGGGTACGGGAATCTTCAGCTATAAATTTTTGTTTTGACAGCGCGAGCAAAAATCAAAAACGATATTGAAAACTTTCCTTTCCCCATTGGTTCTCTTCTGAAAGTTTTCAAATTACACCCAACTGCCTGCCGTCGTTTAGCATTTAACACTATTCCTCTTGTTTGATTAAAAGTTAAACAGCGCTGAATTCGCCTGTCTGTTAATGTTTTTTCCTATGCTGCTCAAAAGTTCTAGTAGTATAAATACAAAAAAAAAAAGTCCCTTGGAATGAACGAGTAGCTTCAGATATTCTCTACATATGCAAAGAACAACTTGTAGCCCGACCATCAGGCTGTCAGAAAGTTTTTCACTATCCTAAGGTACATACTTGCAAAGTGATAGGGAACGCTGTTGCTCAACTGTACAATCCTCCAACGTATATACCTACATCCGCTTCTATTATTCTTAAATAAATAATTTTCAACCGTCTCGCATCGACAACACAAAGTCAGATGACATTTTCGCATAAAGGAAGACACGGGATTCTCTTTCTCCTATATGGCATACTTGTGTCGGGGAATACAGTGAAGTGTGCTCCCAAAGCGGATACAGTGAAGTGTGCGCCACATGCATCAGTAGGTGTATGTTTCTGTTTCTGGCGAACAGCAACGACGGCAACGCATTCTTTTGATGCTCCATCAGACCGCGAACGCGGACGATTCACATAGTTGACGTGAAATTTATGGAAATTTTACTGAATGAGAGAGAGAGAGTGCTGTTCCTCGGTATAGAGGATAACGGCAGTTTTTATGAAGAACAGTGAACAGATAATATTTACGGCTGCTTACATCGACGATTTGTCATGTCATCGTATTCGTCGTCGTTGTCAGGATGCTATTAGGTATACGAGTACTATCAAGGACGAAGGATGATATTTCAATTCACTCTCTGTACCAGTGTCAATATTGTTGGCCTTGTACCAGCTATTTATTGATTACGAATATATTATATAAAATGGCTTATATGAAACGATAGCTTTTGAATTATGAACTGTAGATCTCAGTGGAGGCAACGTAATGAGGAAGTGGAAGTGTGCAAAGGCAACAAATATCATTGAACTTTTTCAGCATGTACTCAGTGTTGATCCCAGTGTTTTTGTTTTTTATTTAACTTAAACTTTAAGTTAAATTGAGTAAAAACCTTAAAATATATTCATAGCGTTGTAAAGGATAGTTTCACTTTACACCACAACCCCCGTGCCAAAAATAGATGTCAAAAGTAAGAAACACTTTAGGTATGCGAATGCACTTTGCACAGGTGGGCCAAAAAGAAGTAATCCGATGTTGTTTGGCTCTCATTTTTTTTTCTAAATGAAAAACTTCGATTCTGTTTATTTGAACCTTTAGAATTTTATTGGTCAAATCGAGAAGATAATATCGGCCAAATGGGCGCCGTCATAATTGATTGGCATACGGGCTCGTTTTTTAGCATTTTGCATCACCTCGGCGAGAACTTCGGGCGACAGAGTCTCGCACTCGTGTCGAATATTGTCCTTGAGGGCTTCTAGGGTCTCGGGCTTGTTCACGTAAACACGGTACTTCAAAAAACCCCACCAAAAAAAAGTCTGGAACGGTTAAATCGGGCGATCTTGCGGGCCAGTGCAAATCTCCAAAATGAGAGATGAGGCGACCCGGGAACGCCGCCTTCAGAATCGGCTCGCGCAATGTGTGCCGTAGCTCCGTTCTGTTGGAACCACATGTCCTCCAGTGCTAATTCGTCTAATTGCGGCAGAACAAACTCCCTATAGCGCGCACCGTCCACTGTTGTCGTTTGACCAGCGGCGTTCTCGAAAAAAAAAAAAATGGCCCGATGACTCATCAAGTGTGAACAGCGCACCATGCAGTAACTTTGAGCGGGTGTAATGGCTCCTCGTGCATGGATTTTCGGTGCCCTAGAAGCGATAGGAACATACGCAAGTCTTTGACCAAAATTCGCCTTAGTGACGACCGGCTGATGGCTTATTGCGAGGCACGGCGTCTGGTCGATGTTTCCGGCGACATCCTCGTCAACAGCGGCGATATTCTCGGCACAACGGGCGCTCCGGGGACGTCCACTCTTGGCAATGTCTCGTGTGGTCCCATACTCTCAAAGGTTGGCGGCCAAACGGCGCAGTGTTTGCGCAATCGGATTCGGACGGCCGTGGAATCGGCGACGGAATTCGCGCTGCGACAACACTACAGACAAATCGTTACGCAAAAAAATAGACACGATTATTCCGCGTTCTTGGGGGAGTGTATAGCTCAATGTCTTGTTCACTTGTATTCTACATCTGTCTAGTCCACAAATTTAAAAACAGATTTGACATTGGTGGGCTTTGCAAAAATAAGAGCATCTTCCAATAGGGTGATCTCTGACGATTTTGATTGATTTTGGAAACAATTAGATCACAAAATGGTTTCGCACTTGCACTTGCTTCGTCAGATATTACAGCTACGTTGTTGGAAGGCGGTCGAACAGCTCATTCAGCACACAAGTTGCAGTTGAATATGCAAATAAATGAAACTCCAACTTGTAACATATCAAAAAATTCTGCTGTGGCCAAAGTGTTGCAGCAAAGCAGATTAATAGTTTCGGATGAGTGCACGACGGCGCACAAAAAATCTTAAAAAGAATTAGACCGCACGTTGCAAGATTTACGAAAAAACCAAAACCGCTTTGGTGGTGCAATGATTTTATTAGCAGATGGTTTTCGCCAAACATTACCAGTAATACAACGATTAACGCCAGCGCCAGCCGACGAAATTAACTCATGTTTAAAGTCGTCCATTTATGGAAATACGTTAAAACGCTCAAATTAAATATGAACACGATGGAATTGCAAAACCAGAGACAGTAATTAAATTGCGAGTTGGGGGTCTCAGTATGATTTGTCTATGTGCAGAACGACCAATTATTCCAAACAATTGCTCGATATTGGTAATGGCAAAATACTTGTTGACTCATTGTCTGGATACATTACATTCCCTACCAATTTTTGTCATTTTACTGAATCAAAGAACCAACTCATCGAGAAGGTTTTCCCAAGCCCCTATGACACTACATTTTTTTATGCATTTGTTCTGCTTTAAAAATGAAACTAGAGCAGTACGGAAAATTAGAACGAAAATTCGCGATAGGAGTGAGTGCGTACACACCAACTTAATTAATGTAGGTAGAAACGTCAAATAAAATGGATTAGATATTCTAATTACATTTTTCAGCTACTGGCAGCTTTTTTTTTGACATTTCAACATTTTTTGAAAATAAATTCGTTTGCAAATTTTTGGTTGCTTTGCAAAAAATTGCTACCTCTTTCGTAATACACTTTCAGTCTCTTTTACACACCGCTGACTTTTCAATATGAAAAAATGTAGTGTCATACGGGCTTAAACATTGGTCGCATTCAAGAATCTAGTTATCTTAAGTCGACTAGATTGGTCTGGATGAGATACAACCTGAACGCAAAAACTAGATTGGTTGGGAGCGTCACTTTTCCTACGTCATCCAAATACGCGAACTGTCAACTTAGTACTCAGTCACAAATTTCTTGACTAGATTCGTCGGCTACCCCTCCATAAACGGCAACTGAAACAGCTGTTCACATGACCGATTTCGACCAATCAAAACCGAGATTCACTTAGTGAGAGAGCTGTCAGACTTACTAAACTAGATACTTGAACGTCCCCATTGATTCAGATTACAAAAACCATGTTTGGTGGAGCGAACTAGTTGTAATGACTGAAAAAACGTTGATTCCAACGAAATGAATTTTCAAATTCAAAATAAGATAGCTGGCGAATTGATGACATACAAATCGATTGATTCCATCACTAACCAAGGTGATGTTAGGCCTGCTTTTTTTAGCTTCGATCTCAGCAAAGCAAAGTAAAGTAGGATTTTCAGCAGGCAATTACAACAACTACGTTCTACTTGACAATTTGAGAAATTTGAGTAGTAGTTGTGATTGCGTGATGAAAGCAGTAACACCTCCGTGCTCTGTGATGGAAATAGCAGCAAATAATATTAAAAAGAATACAAAAAATCAACCGTCACATCTGTAAAATCAAATCCTTATTGCACTTGACCGTTGAAACGTCTTTAGCGATCAGCATTTGGCCCCTACTTGACCCGCACCAAGTTTCAAGCAAAACGAATGCTTGCTCTGTGCATTGGGTATTAGAAAATTTCTTTAGCAAAGAAAAGTGGTCAAGCTAGTCACGTTTTCTGTTTCTTTTTCTCCCTTAGTAGCTCTGCGTCCTTGTTTTTATTTCAACAGTCGACTGTCCTTGTATAATATTATGTAATTTTATATCCGAACACCTCCCCCTTGGTAGAACTCGATCTACAACCACAACTACAAGAGAAACCGCATCATTATTATTGTTCATATCTTTTTTTGTTTTATTCTTTTCATAAAATCAATAATTTATACACATTGTAGAGATAATCCTTCAATCTGCTAGTATATAAGTTTCTGCTTTTGTTTTTCTAGTTTTCTGTTTATTTCTTTAAATGACGGGGAAATCTTGATTTTTTGTTTTTAAATTGTAATATATAATAAAATCCGAACCAGTCGCACGTCAAAAGACCTACTTTAGGAAAAATGCAATTAAACGGAAGAAAAAAATATCTAAAATAATAAATTCAGCTTAGAACATAACACAAATGTAGAACGGTAAAATGGAACAAGCGGGAGTAAACGGGGGAAAGCGGGTGTAAAATAATCGGGAAGAGGTCGTAGTAAATCGGCAACAAACACGTCAAAGCAGTAGAACAATACTTTGAAAGATTAGTAAAAAATGCTCTTCGGCTGGGATTGAGTAGATGTCTCAATCGGGGATCGGGTGCCACTCTAGTATATCCGTTCGTAGAACAAGAGATATGCTTGTGCCTTGAGCACGGCATCTTCGGAGACCTCCTGCACCCGACTGTCGGACACGTAGTACCATTTGCCGGGTGGCGGTGTGATGTTCGGCTCTTCGACCGGTGAAGGCTCTGGCGGCTCTTCGTTCTCCACCTCTGGTTCGGACGAGCTGCAGCTGGTGGAGAAATCATCGCTGTCGTTGGCTTTCATACGCAAATCGCGGGCTTTTTCTTTGGCCAACAATTCTTCTAGTTTCTCCCGCTGCTCGTCGGCTTGATCTAGTTCGGCTTTGCTGCCCTGCGGAATGAACTTCCACCGCTTGTCGTCGGGCTGCAGTAGGGGACGCACCTTTACGTAGGCGGTGTAGTGGCCGCCGTACATGCCGCCAGAGTGTTCCACTATGCCGTACAACGCGTACACGAGTTTCTTCTGTTTCCTATCGATATTTGGCAAGTTCTTCACCTTTGAGCCGCAGAAGGGCGCGATGTCCAGCACCATTGGGAAGGATACGGGCCAGGTGAGCTTGCGAAAAACGCATCGCTGGCCAATTTGGAAACGCTTCAGATGCAGAATTAGCACAGCCGGTGGACTGGATATCAGGAACTGCTTTGTCGCGTTCGTGTAGACGGTTTTGCCGTTAACGCCGTTCACGCTTGTACAATTGTCGCAGCCGACCTTATTGTTGCCCGTCATTAATTCGACAGCTGTGAAATTGTTGAGGCATGATTGCACTGAACATTCGCCATCTTCGCATTGGTAGCGCGGCGCAATAGTTGTACTCCAGTCTGAATAGCTTTGGGTGCGAACGCGTTTCGTTTTTGTTCGCTTGGCGGCGGCCACAGCCTTTGCCGTAGTGTCTATCGCTGCCGCTTCTGAGGTTAGATGGAGTTTTTCCATTTCGTTGTTCAGTGTATCGTTGCCGCCTATTGCACCACCACCACCATTCATAGTGGTCGCTGTTGCTGTGTCAGTTGTTAGTGAAAGCTGCCGCACTAGATTGGCGCCCTTTTCGCTGAGGCCAACCTCTAACACTTTGTTGTTGGTCGCGACTGAACTGGCACTGGGGTCTGAAAACCGTTCCTGCGCGTTGAAACCCACATTTGCTGGACTTGTTGCGATACCTGAGTCTAAAAGAAACAAAATGTCATGAAAGGAATACCCACCTGGGAGAGCACTCACCACTTTCATCATCTTGGGGGGAGTTTTTGTTGGGATTCTCCGGGGAATCGTCACGTTTCTCTGGCACTAAGGGACTTGGCAACTCGCTGCTATTTCCATTCGGGTCGCAGGAGGATACAACGACTGCCGCAGCTCCCTTCGATACTGATACAGTTGTATCGTCAATGAGATTGTCCTCTACATCCGCATCGGATTGCTCCGAGGTAGATGAATCAGTTTCCATCGACTGCGTATGGCTGGCCTTCTTCTGGTGGTGTTTCTGAGCTCGCTTTGCCTTACGCTCCTTCTCTTTCTCCTTCTTCTGCTGATGTTTGGAAGGACCAGTGGGCACATTTTCTGGACTACTTTTACGCCGCATCGGTGGCTGGGGTTTCTCCACACTGACGGGTAACGACATGTCAAGGAAATTCTCGTGTCTCGACGAGGTGTGGAAGCAATCCTGGCACCTGAGTGTTGACACCAAAAACCCACGGAACACTTGTTCGGGACGAAGAATTCGATCGGCAGCTTGTTGGCCGTATATTTTACACTTGTTTCGCATTTCCTCGCTGACGGTGTTGATATCCTGATAGCCCAGATTTTGGAGAATAACTTTTTGGTACCGCTTCAGGTCTTCAGATCTGCAAAAGTTTCCAAATGTTTATTGTTGCAGACGTTGCAGTTAAAATTGTGCTCTTACCGGACGCTCTCAAGTAAATGCCGTAGCAGTTCATGAGAGTCATGCTGATCGCCACCACAGAATTGTGGACATTTGCCACAGAGCTTGTCGAACAGTTTGCTGGGCGTAAAAACGCCGCCTGGTGGGAAAGCAAAAGCAAATTTAATCCTAACTGTAGTGAAAAAGAACTCCTGCAGTGATTGTTGCAAAAGAGTACAGAAAACTGACAGTGTGTATTGGGTAAGTAACTTAGTTATTACATAGAATAGTTGTAGGAACAAGGAACTTCTCATACACACATTATTCTTATACATGGATAATAATCCGAAAACCGAAGCCAAAGGATAGTCGGTAACAAATGCTGTGCATAACCAGCAAATATATTTTTAATAAAGACAACCCACCTCCAGACTGCAGTTCCTCCAGTGCCTGAGCTAAAGCACTTGTCAAACCACCCCACGAATTGAGAGTTCCTTTTATGGGCGGCAGTTCAACATCTTTGTCGTTCTTAAACTTGAATGTTCCACCAGGAAGAATAAACCTAATAAATACTTTTGTAATTTAAGTTCTATTTATCCAGATCCGATTTAAACTCACTCCTCGCCAGGTTCCGATGACTCCTTAAGCACATCCAATAGGTACGGCGTCTGCGCCAAACACTGCATCACCGCGTTGAAGAAGCAAGTATTTCCCAAATTTGTCAATCCCCTTACGCGAGGCAATTGTAGAGGCATCACTGACTGCTGCTGTTGTTGCAATGGTGTTTCGGGGAGATGTGTTGGCAAATACACAGCCGGATCGGGCTGTACTCGTTTTGCCATTCCTGGTATAGGCGGTGGTGGCGGTGGCGGCGGAGGACCATGTACAACATCAATATTATGCTCAGTCCCTTCGAGCAGCAGTGGTCTGATCGTCTCGAACGTTGCCATAATTTTACCTTGAATACCATCGAGACTGTTCGTGCTATTCGGCAATGCGATGGGCGCAGCCGGAGGAGGCTTCTGTAGTAGTTTCTTCACCAGTTCTACACATTCCTGTAGGTTTTTGCGCAACGTCTGGCTAACTTCATCGTCGCATGAGTAGCACCAAATCTCAAGAGTAGTCGTGTTCATTGCCAGTGCATGCGAATCCGAACGGGGTGTCTGTAAATCAAATAGTAATCGGTAACTGGCAAATATCGTTATGTAATCCATTTGCTACTCACTTGAAAATGCTTCAAAGCATGCTGATTCCTCGACCGTCCACACAATTGTGATCCACACTTCAGACAAAGCCACAAAGTCTTATCATACTCAAACATCTGATCTGCATCGGGATCCGACGGTGGTCCTACAGCGGCTGCTGAACTTTTGCTGCATTCCGAGCAGCTGTCCAACTCAATCCCACTGGCTTTAAGAATTTTTCGCAGTTTGGTAGGATCAACAGATTTCTTGACATGAGGGCACTCTCGGGAGGAAGCACCACCCGAGCCATTTGGTGCCTTATCATCACACGACTCAGTCGAGGAATCATCACCGCGCGGATCAGTCTGCCTCTTTTTCTTCATCTCCATATGCAATTACTCCGGTGTATACTCAGCAGTGTGTTCTTATGAATCGGATTACATTGAGTTCTAATTGGAAATGAAAAGAAACAAAGATGTGAAAACAATAAGAATGTCTCGCAATAGGTTACCACACAAAGAAATCGTACTCAATCGAGCAACTAAAGGCGCCACACTGCATAAATAACTGTTTAACTTATCAATCAATCAACAAAGTTTGCATTTTCTTTAATGGGAACCTTTTGGGTAATTTTTTTTTTAATGAAATTTTATAAAAATGAAGGAAAAAGCAAGTAAAAAGAGAAAACTTTGCAATATAATGAGGTTAAGTTTACACACGTCTGCTGGGAGACACTAGACTTCTGAGAAACCTTGAAGTTGTAATCAATTTTTTGGGATTTCGTTGGTTCGTTTGTGCTATCAAATGCGAAGGTTAACCTCTGTGTCGCAAAATATATTTAAAGAAAAACACTTTAAATTTAATGGAAGAATATTGAATATTTAGTTTTTGATAAATCGTGTAGTTCCAATCTGTACCTTTTGTTTCTTTTGGGTGTAAAATAAAAAATGACAAGAGTTTTTGAGAATGGTTCAATTGCGGATTGGCGACGGCGACCTCTATGTTTGAGAGCAGAAGGATTTATAACATAGCGTATAGATTAGCGAGAAAGGTGAACATTATGATTTGTTGTCTAATAAGATATATATGACAACAGTAATATGTGATGTAAAGTCGAGCCCATATAATGTGTCTTATTAAATTCTTAAATAATACACTAGGCGTTTTTTTTTTTTTAACATCTATCTCAGCAAAGCAAAGTAAAGTATAGTCTCCAGCAGGCAATAACAACAATTATATCATACTTGACATGTTTCAGATTCACTTTACGTATTTATCACAAATGGATGTGATTTGACCGCAGCAGTTTATGTTGGAATTTTTCTGTTGATGTGGATTGAAATTGCTAGTAAACTGCGAACTAAAAGTCGAACACATTATTTTATACCACTCAAGCACAAATGTGACTGGAACCGTTTTTTTGTGCATTCATCTACTTTACTTTAATTTGAGAGTCTTACGTGGTACCAGTGATGGGAAATGAACATTTCAGATTGTACTTTTAAGTTTAAATTGTAACTTTTAGGACAGATGTGTATCTTTGTCGTTGTGGAAATTCGTAGCTATATGAATATTTAGATAAATATACTCCCATACCTTTTACTACCTATTTACATACCGTTTAACCATATTAAAAAAATGTAGTAGTAAGAAAAAATTAAAAAAAAAAGAATTGAATACTTCTGTGAGATTAGACTGTATGCCAAGTGGTCATAAAATGCCAATCTCTGACAGTTCTCCTGTCAGAATATGAGCATATCTCATATGCTCTAATGATCTAAATGCCACATATGACCAGGCTGAATTTGACAGATAAATATGCACAAATAGCATATAGTGTAATCGGATAAAAAGCACGAATTTCAGCATATGCACTTTATTGGAATTTCGTTATGGCATTGCTGGCATTTATGACGGAACAAGAATTATTTTGTTGTCATTGGTGTTTGAGTTCGCCGAATTGCGATTTATTTTCATTTTCGTTGTCTTTTTTGTACTACAACATTTGGTAATAAATAACAAATGCCTTAAATGATCGTCAAGGCAAATATGAGTAGTAGTTTTGGTCTTATAGTCTAATATACAAGTTTGATAATCCTGACATTTTGTTCATTTGACAGCTAATCTGGTCATTTGCCTGTTGGCATTCATATGCATAATTGACATACAGTCTAATTTTAGCTTAAGCGTTACATCTCCACGCTGCGTCGATTTTGAAATACGTCAATAACATTATAATATTCAATGTGAGGCGGATTTTAAAAATTCTGACTCATGGCTGGAGCTTCAAAGCCCTACAAGGATCTGGACATAAGGTGTATACATCTGCCCCAGATGAAACAACATTCGTTAAAATAGATGAATTTGAACTCCAATACCTGCGGCCGTTATTTTAATTTTGACATTTGGATTTTTATGGCTTTGTCATCTTATATGTACGCGAATAGTAATGTGAACTCTAACAGAAGTGCATTTATGTATGCTTTATAGATTATAGTTCTATTATTCGTTTGATATAGACTTAATTTTAAGATTAATTTTGCCTTGATTGTCAATTTCCAAAAGGCAGAAGCAATTATTCTGGGCTATTCCAACAAAAAACCAAAATTCCATCTCAACATTTTTTTTCACTGCGCCACCTCTCGCGATCGTCTGACAAACATCCGAGAGTATACTGTCATGAAAGAGCTTCTCAGTTAGCAGTTTGTAGACCCCTTTCATTCGTCCAAAAAAATTAAAAACGAATGGTTGTAAATAGCTTGGTCTGGGGTCGCTACGGACTTGTTGCCCCAACTATTCACCCATATCGAGGTATCCGTTTCGAAACAACTTTCGGAAAAATTCTCCGATGCCATGTAGCGCAACTTGTCGCACTGCGAGGAACCGCGTTATACCATTGTATATAAACATTAGTCTCTATATACAATGGTTATACCACTTACTCTTGACAGCTACGCTGCAAATTTGTTCCGAAGCTCTCCGACAACTTATTGCTGCGGAATATTTAATGTTGCCGAACTTGTATTGCCATGCTTTCGCCGTTTTGAACTTCGGTAAATTAAAACATATTGGGCTCGATTTATTTTTCGATATAAATTTTTAATTTATTTCCTTTAATTATAATAATTATTTATTTTTCACTACATTTCCATACATTCACACTTAATTAAGGTCTATGTTACCTATGTTACGCATATAAATCTACTGTTATATACAATGGAATAAATATTTTAAAGCTATTAACACAATTTCGTTTATTTTACTCCTTTTTGTCCTCCCCATCAGACAGATGATGTACAGTACAGATAACTTTAACAAGGAGTTTAAAATTCAAAAGGAAATATCATTTACAAAATGCCTACAAATTACAATTCTACATATTTACAAGAACAAACAAACGTCTTTGTGGGTACATGAACCGTGCACATTTGAGCCACCAACTTAAAGCTTAACGCTACGCACAAGGCTACACTCGGGACTGTCCATTGTACATCGGTACGTTGTGGAAATTAATGCCACTGTAGAGTGGCCCAAAGGACTTGCCATTGGCACTAGCCGATGGCGATGAGAGCGCTTTCTTTGGCAGCGATGACACGGATTTGATAGACGTAGAGGGTGTTGGTGTCGCGATAATGCGATTTCGATACGATTCACAAGTTTTGCGTGACCACACCCACATTCCGGTTAGGGTGCCACCAGTGAGTTGAAAAAATATGCGCAGGAGTGTTGGCACAGCGGACGCCTTAACCGGAGTTGGGCATAATTCTGACGAGACGCAGGCGGGAACATTGAAGTCGAAGCGCTCAAAGAAAGCAGAGAGCACGGCGAAAATGGTGGGAAAGAAGAACACCAAGCTGAAGATCAGGAAGCGCTTTCGAATTTGTGAGAATCTCTGTAGACCGATGGTGGGTTGAATTTGTTCCTGAAGGGTTTTCAGCGATCGAGATGCTCTCTCTGTGAAGAACAGGCCGAGGATGAGGAGTATGAGGGCTGGAATTTCAACGAATCCCGGTGCCGAACACATTCCAGTCAGTTCGTGAGGTTTCACAGCGTCACAGAGGAGAGCGGCTATTGGCGGCGCTAGTGGCGGCACCCACGCGAGAACGTGAAAGAGTCCAGACTTCTTTTCCAGGGCTTCACTGGACCACTTCTTGTGTGACGACAGATAGAAGCAGAGGGCGAAAATCAGCCACCAGGTTGCAGCGCACAGGGTCAGGTAGCTTGTGGTTATGTATGAGGCCAAACAGGGTGGAGTTAGAGCACAAGGTCCTCCGATTTCATCAGTCAGTACTGTTCCAGAAGCTAACGTCTTTGTTGAGTTGTGGAACACAATTCTCTCCAAGTAACACACGCTGTACAGGTTGTAGCACAGGCACAGGAACAGCACTGGCCTCTCGGGATAGCCAAAGCGAGTGGGTTCTGCCCAAAACGTGACCAAGGAAAACAGAGTCAGAATGAAGCAAACTGCAGACAGAGCTAGTATGAGTCCTTCGGCGATTTTCTTCTGTTGAGTGGTATACATTGCATCTTTGTTGCATTGCGGAGCACATTCAGTCTGTAGAGCCGTGAAGTTCTGGGGACATATCAGGGTGGACATAGATTTGGCTGCATGATGAGGTGGCACCTTCCATGGCAACCATGGCCAGAAAATATGCTGCTGCTGGTGTTGTTGGAGTGGCCGTTCTGGCAAGAGCGGTTTTTCCGCTGCTGCTTCTGGAATCTGCATGCAGAGCTCATGCTTCTCTGGCTGTGGAAGTGTCTCGCAATTGAGGAACTCTGGCCAAAGGAGCGTCAGCTGCACTTGGTCAGCGCACTCAGCTTTCACTGTTTCACATAGCGACTTGCAGGCACTGACAGGCCGTGGGACATCCGGTGTGCATAGGGGAAATAACGAGGAACACAGTAGGAACCTCGCACGATTGGAACACCCCGACTCCAGGATTGGCATCAGTTTGGTAATCTGTAAAGAGAGACAAGATAAAGGGGGGATTAATTGACATTCAATGATAATTGCAGGGACGAGCTGGATGGAAAAGAAGAAAGGTACCGGCCAAGCCAGACAGTTGTTTTCGTGTGTCGGCGGAGCCTCATGCGTGCATTTGTAGAACCCAACAAAAGGTATGCTCTTTTTCCAAGAATGATGACTGCAAAATGAAACAAAAACCGCAACAAACTTTTTGCTCATTTTAGATGTGACCTGCCACGAATTGTCAGAATGATGGAAAGGATGATGATGATGGTCATCAATGTCGATACACATAAAAAATATGAATGGACGGAAAGAAATGAAGGGCAAAGTGAGAACAAAAATTGCAAAATTGCTTAGAAAACCGCAAACAAAGGACAATAGGAGGCGGACGATGCAATTCGATGCTCTATGTAGGAAGTCTTTGACGTTTCGATTGGGACAAGGACAATACACGAAGCAAAGAAGCGTAGACATCGATGATCTTGCTTTGCACAAGAGCGCATATCTACCTGCGAACAACTGACAGATCACAAAAAGAAAATTCTTCAGAATGCCACACAAATGACAAATGGCTGCAGGATATTAAGGTTAAAGGAGAAAACTCCAGATATTTTCAAGCGAAGAAGCGACTGTGGGTATTTAAAGATAATTGTGTAGTTTCTTAGGATTTGGGGATGCTTTTGTTTATATTTTTTGATTACAGGTGTAATGTCTAATGTTATAGTTTTTTAAGTCCACTGCCATTCTACGTAGCTTTACTTTCGACTAGATTTGTCTGGACTAGTAGTTCACTGAACGCAAAACTAGATTGGTCGGTAACGTCACTTTTCCTAGACAGGTCAGCCTAACATACAAACTGCAAGCTTTAATTCAGTATTCAGTCGTGAAATTCTTGACTAAATTCGTCGGCAGCCCTTTTAAAAACGTCAACTGAAAAAGCTGTTCATGTCACTGACCCAGGTGAATTAAGTCAGTCAGCTGTCAGACCCACTCTCACGTGGGCACTATTTTCAAATTCAGGTACAATCAAAGCTTTGAATTTGGATTTTCCCTTTTCATTCAGACACAGGGATCAGACTAGTTAAGCAGTCAACAAGGACAATATCACATTGCCACTTGACAGAAGGAAAAATAATGCTAAATGCAGTGTTCGTCATTATCAACTAAACACGCTCAAAGTTCAGAGCATGCTCGACGAGCTCCAGTTCTGTTTAGAATGACGCAGATATTGAAACGAAAAATAGTTTTATATATGCACACTTCAAAATGAATCCAATTCAAATGTCATCGAGCTGATCTAGCCAACGAAGATAACTTAGAGTTTGTTCCCATTGTTCACTTTTATTGCGCAGTTAGCCGTAAAGACACAGCTACCAAAATCCCACACTGGTTGGCACGTATGAAATTAAAAGAACGACATAATTCTGTGTTGATTATAATTGGCAATAAAAAGTTGTCCGAAGTTCAATACCCTACTCTGTCTGAAAAGAATAATACCACAATTAAGCGATTTATTAAAGATCACCGCTTCTGTATCAATTATTATGCTAATTTCCCACCAGAATCCTTGTTCATTTATTTTATAGCGGCCATTTTAGTTTAACTTTTTTTTTTAATTGTTATTAAACTCCCAAAGCCGGTGCGCTTGATGGGAGAATCTATCGTCATTGCTTACAAATTATTTGAGCGCACGCATATTATTAATGATCCGATGATGAGATCAAAATTGAAATTCATTACTTATTAAAAAAATGATTATGACCAAAGTCGCAGCGGGATCTAAGGAGGCAAGGAAAAAAAAAAAACACTCCAGATAGACGGTGGCGGCAGATCAACTCCAACTCAATGAGCTTAACACTTAAGCCGCCATGGATCAGACACACACTCATACATGGCACAAAGTTGATGATCGTTTTATGATTTTTTGTCTTTTTTGTGAATGGCGGTCAAAACCTGTCGTCGTCTTCTTCGCCTTTCTTTAAGACGTTTAATGATAAATGATTATTTATTCAAATTTGGAATTATACTGAGCTGGGGTTATTATTATTTTTTGATTTGGTAAATGTGATTTTCTGTGATGTTTTGTTATAAAAATGATTTTGTTTTGTTTGCACTTTTTGACAATTTGTTGTGTCGCGAGCAAATTGGTTTTAAAATTTTGTTTAAGAAATCTTAAATTCGAATTTATTGTTTTATTGGTATTTTATGCAAAATTTGCGGCAACACAAATGTGGAGGATTGAATTGGCCGAGATATTCGTGTTTGTGCAGGTTTTTCGTATTTATTTTAATGGAATTCAATTTATGGGGGGGGGGGGGGGGGGGGGGGGTAAGATAGAAATAAGAAACGTGTTCGCTGATTGGTACCTCTAAAAGCTTTTTGACGTTTTCAGTGGGGATAAATAACAATTGAATTGAGATGAAATTTGCTTTTTTGTTTTCGGTGGAGGTGTAGATTTATACCCATTCATAGTTATGGAGCATTTGGAAATAATGTATGGTTAATGTCAAGTCACTTTGGCATTCCTCTTTTATATGTCACCATAAATTTAGACCTGCTTAGTCAATGTCAGTACTTCAGATATTTTGATTAAGAGAGGTGTCTGTATTCGATCAGAGGTAGATTTTAATTGTCCTTGTTCATTGTTATTTGTAATACTGGTTTTCATTCCAAATTGTCAGTAAAAGTACACAAATCGTTCTTAAAATATATTTATTTCTGTTTTATATTATTACATTCATTTTCGCCAATCAACTGAGATTTTATAAACCAACAGAGCTACTATTACACATTTGGAACCCCAAACAGATAAATTTGTAGGTTAAAAACAAAATACGTTCAAAAGGGTTTTGAACTGAATCTAACTGTGGATGGCGATTGTGGAGTGGCTGAGTTTTTATCGGTCTAAATGGATCACGTAACAGTTTTTTTTTTCAGTTGACTTATACAGGAAGAAGTAACAGACAAATCTATTGATGCATTTCCCAACTGAGTACTTCTTTCGATTGTGTCAAATTTTAACTGACAACTCAGTTTAAATTTCGATTGTACGCGTTTGATGCTGGAAGAGTTATGTTAACCACGAATGAGGTTTCGAAGCTTAGTCGAAATATGGTGGTCTAATGTGGCGGTCCAATCACCGCCAATTTAACACTGGTTCCGTCACAACAGATAGCGCTGTAGCGTACCACTGGTGATTATTTGAAACTGTCAGCAAATGAAAAGAACAATTTTGTTGTACATTAGACGGGTATGAAGCTCCTCAAGAGCAAATATATCTGTCAACCAAATGCTGTTAAAACGGTAGTAATTTAACGAATTTTTGTAGTCAGTTTGAAAAAATCACCCACAGATGGGGCTATTCCAGAATGTCTCTGCCAGTAGATGGAGAGTTGACTGTTGACAGTTGACAAGACGTGGAACATGGTGCAGTGGAAATTTGGGATTTTCCGGTGTTGTGCAGAAAACTAACCACGCTAAATTCCTCGATACAAGGTTAACTCGTAAAACTCATCTGATAAATAGCCCACTTCACGGCAAAGTTTTTTACTGCAAAGTCTTTGCCTACAGCTTATACCTATACATACGTTAAGTATTGAAAGGAAAACCCTCTTCTAACCCACCGGTTGGCACAGGCGTCTTATTTGTTCTTAAAATTTATTGTCTCACAACCGAGTACAAATTATGAAGGATACAATCCATACCCTGCCGTGCATAACGACTAGTAACATATATCACTGTTTTGAGCAAAGAAACTGAAAAGAAAATCAAAACCAGAAGACATCAGCAACAACAAAAGAAACAGCAATCCAATAATGTCCACGCAGCTATTACTGCATGTTCAACAAGCCTGACAATAAAAGAAAAATCACACATCCAACAGAAGCGCTCCTCAGATTTCGGTGTACAATATACTTTACATCGGCTGTCTCCCTTTAGCCGATCTTCTTTGCCCCGCATGTGGTCAATCGCCATAGCATCTAAAGAAATACTCGCACAGCAGGAGATTTCAACTTCATCATCATCATTATCATCGGGTATCTCAAAGGCATGCAGTGGTATCGCTAGAGGGAGGGCCATCTTCGAGGCTATCTGATCCGCCAGATCATTTAACTTCAACTGCAACATTTGGCGCACAGTATGGCGCGCGTTGGTCTCCTTTGCAGTGTGACGGTGCACATAAAAAAGGAATACATGCGGTTATGCAGAAGTAATTAATAAAAAGATGCATCGGTCATAGATGGAGTTGCTGCTGGGTGGTATGCCCTTCAGACACAATCACTGAAGACATTTTATACGCAGTGGCTATTAGACAGAGCACAAAGGTCCGGTCATAAGTGCACGATCAATTGACTGCGAGCTCGACAATTTCTGGGTGAGGAATTTCATATTCCCTTAAAAACAATGGGCCTCATTTCAAATATTCTGTATGTCACAGCGGATTGTTTCATATGAAAAATTCCGCCATTTTGATCGTAAAATTTAACCCTCGCAAAGAGTTTTCAAAAAAACAGGCCCCAACCGCCTACCTGTTGGAACTCCACCGGACTTTATCACTAATAACTCATCGTACATAATTTATTACAAATACGACTCTAAATAGTCGTCATTTGGACTCCTTCCTTCCAACAAGACACCGCCGCTCACCATACCATCATCCGGTAATCCCTTTCGTTACACATTAGTCTCAGGTAGGGTTTATGTCTTATGGAAATACCTCAGCTCAATCCTCTGCTCTGGTGTTCAAGCCACAAGCGAATGACTCATAAAAGAAGATGCGCAGCCACATTAAAATGAACACAACAAAAAATGTACTTCCAATACGACGAAGATCACGATGAAGAGGAGAGGAAAACCTTTTAGTAATACAACCGAGCCTAAATTGTATTTTAAGATATACTTTGGAATCACCTATACATAACTACTGTCCGTCCAGTCGGACAAATGGGTTTTCAGTTGAAGTTATGAATTCGAAAAAAAAATTGTAATCCATTCAAATGGTGTTAACAGATTTCCTCGGTTTTATTCTTTAAAGTTTCGGAATATCATGGGCTTGACGCAACTGATTATTATTATGGTAAAGGCGGACCGAATGGGAAAATATTTTCATACCAGTGTCAGATTTCCTGGAATTTTTTTGGAATTGGGTTCTTTTCTTTCAGTGTTCTTGGTGGCCTGCATAATTAGGAGGCATTCTTTCTTCGTATAAAATTATCTAAATCAAAAATATGGGAATGGGATCTAAACTGGAGGGTGTGGGAATACTTTTACTTTTTATCTTAGCGGAACTTCCGTTCGTTAGTCCCTAAATTGTGTTTCGATTTGGACAGAGGTATCATTTTCGAGCTTACGATTTTTTTTGGGTTATATTTCAGCGGAAGTCTAAAATGTAATAGATTACATATCTATCTAAGATGAAAATAAGAAAAGCTATATGCTTCAATGATGGCCGCTGAAAACCGTTTAAATAAACTGAATTAAAGAACCAATGTGTCAAAAGTATGGTTAGATACATTAGCAAGTCTTTGAATATTTGCCAAAAAGTGTATTAGATTTCAACTTTCAGCGAAATAAAAACAAATACCTTACAAACTCACAGGCACGTCACACGAACCCCCAAAAATAATAATTGAATTGGCACATTTAAAAACTTAGTTATCTTAAGTCTACTAGATTGGTCGGTAACGTCACTTTTTTTAATTGAACCACTTATGCGAACTGTCAACTTAGTACTCGTTCACAAATTTCTTGGTTAGATTCGTCGGCTACCCTTCCGTAGGTAGGCTGTTCATGTGATCAACCTAGACCAATGAAAACAGTGACACATCAATTCAGCCAGCTGTCAGACTTACTAAACGAGAAACTTAAACATTCCCAGTCAGTACCTGTTTGTGCGGTACGCACCGACTTGACAGTTATAAAGTCCGTTTGATGGAGAAGTTAGAAAATACAAAATTTAAATGCAAATGTAGAAGTTTGCGTACTGAATCTACGTGTAAACTATGAAAAGCACTGACAGCTCTTGAGCTTTTCAAATGAAAATGCACAATATGGCAGTACAATTGTTGCTGTCATCTTAATTCTAATGAATTTGTGGAGTTTTTCAAGAACAATGACAGCTAAAGGCATTTCAATTGTAAAACAAAGAGTATGCTGAAAAAGTGCGTAGCTTGTGCTGTCAAAATAACAAACCAAGAAGGGAGGGGTATTGCTTTGTTTTATTTTCTATTAAAAAATATTGTTATGTTTGAATACATCATCTGCCAGATAAACTTTATTTCTTTTGTGAAAATTGTTAACTTTTTATAAATTTTAACTTCAATTCAGAGTTCTTCTTCTACCCGTTCACTAAACGTACACGGCGCTGGATAGCAGTCTCAATAGAGAGTGAATCTGACAGCTGACGATTTTGCTGGATATATATATTCCACGTTTCAAATGCAGAAATTCTTATTTAAAAAAAATATGTGAAACATACTGAAACATAGAATCATTTACTAATTTAAGCGATGGTATCATTTTTAGTTGTCAAACATGTATATTGATTTGTAACTTTGCAAATAATTTTTTACATTTTATGGGAAATGAAGGAGATCGTCTGCTACTCAGTGTTGCCACTTAAAAAAATAATGAATCCGGTCAATCTGACCGAATGACCGATTTTTATTTTTCTAAATTCGGTCAAAAAATCCAGTCAAAAGATAAAATAAGAATATTTTACCAGAAGTCCGGTCAAAAAAGAAATTTCGGTCAGATATGACCGGAATCCGATCAGAATGGCAGTACTGCTGCTAATATACTTATTAGTACTCCCTTTTTCGCGTGCACAATCTGTCTAACAGATGTCGCCTTATTGCAACCGTACCATTTGTCAATATTTATTCTCATTCATACTTGAGTGCAAAGTGCACAATAAGTTTTTACATGCGACACCTGTCTTACATCGTTCTCTTTCTAAATCAAAATTCGTTTGAGCTAGCCGTCGCGTCGCATTGTAAATACTCAGGAATATGGTCGCGTGCATAACCTTAAATTGCTGCCCAATAAATCTGATAACATCACGAATATCTTAACAGAGCAGTAAAGATTACTTTTGATTTCACTCTCAGATATTTATATAAAACAATAAACTTAAAATATTGAATGAACATGAATATAGTTAACAACGCGTTAATACCCAGGTAAAACAAAAACCAAACCGATAATAAATTTTTTTCAAAACGTGATTCTTAAACCCCATTCGTTATCAGGAGAAATCTCAGACACGTCACAATAAAAAAAAACGTTATTTTTATCTTAAACCACTAAATTGCATCAATCCGAATCCAGTACCGAATATAAAATTAACCTCAAAAATCCGATTTCACACTTTTATGAATGGAGAAGAAGAATTTCACGCCACAAATGGGAGAGAGAAAATAATAAAAGAAAAAACAACAACCATCTGTTGCTATATCTTGAACGGAAATAATATCGGTTGTATATTTTTATTGTGCCTGGATACAACCCTTTTTCCTCCTTTTGCGGCATTTTTTTCGTAGAATATTGGGGGCTATTATTGAAATAGCACTGTCATAAATGCCTTGCATGAAATTACATACGTCGACTCATCGCTTTTGTAAGACCTCAGCTAGACCCATTAAATAGATGGATCATAGAAGCCCCGCAGACAGCAGATACATAGTAATATAATGGATGATACCTGCCAGAGCAGCGCGGTTTTCCAATTGACTGACTCTACCGACAAACGATTGAAGCGTTCTTTAACGATCAAACGAGTATGTCTGTTTAACTTTTGCGATGAGGTTGTTTTTCCCCTCTTTCTTTTCATTCTCATGCAAACGTGTGCATGAAAAAGTATTTTTTTTTTCTAACAAATGATGTATCACACGGTGTTCCTAATTTAGCCTGTCCCGTACGGTAGTTGAGTGGAATGTTTTATTAAAATTCATAAATCAAACTGGGATGCCCGGCTTCTCTTCGGCAGTTTCCGATAATTAATTGAATTGTGCTGAATTTGGCACGATCTGCCACAAGGGATTGAAATGATGGAAAACAGTACCAAAACGAGCCAGAGAACCAGAAGGAGACAAGAAACAATCCAAAAGGTGTTTTCGAAAATCATGCAAAGCTAATTTTCTTTTATATCTCACGCGCATCGCTGCGAGCAACAGGCCAACACTACACTACACTAACACTACACACATCACGCCAAGCGGGCAGATTGCATCTCGAATCTTTGATCATTGGATGGTGTTTTTTTTTTTTATTTTGGGGGGCCCCCTTTCAACAGCCATAGAACAACAACACCGCGCACATAAAGAGAAAAAAAAAAGGTTAACAGGTTGTTTCATGGCCTAAGACTCGATTAGAGTGCGAGAAGGAGATTGCTTTTAGGAGATCATTGCACTTCTTTTGAATTCATTTCTTACAACATACCGACACCGACACAGAGTCGATTATATCCAAAGCTGCGGTTGCACGGAGGAACATTTGAATTCGAATCAAAGTAGTGTATGGTTGCCATTTGAAGTGTTATAATCGTCCCCTAGGGGTCACTGCAACAGATATCCAGAAATTTGCTTTGTTTTGATCGGAGAACTGGTTCTTATGAATTTAAATGACCTAATGATTGGATGTTAATGATGTATAAGTAATAACAATGTAAATAGCGGTTTAATGCTTGTTAAATGGCAATTTGCTTGACTAATTACATTCCTCGATTAAGATTGTATCTGTAGGCAATCAGTTTTCTTCATTTGAGATCAATTAACGTTTTCCGTACACTTTCTCAGTTTAAACGGTAATTTTCTATTCACAATTTGTCAGAAACTGTTTTTGACAGTTGACAAACAACGATAGTAGACGTGCTTTATTGAAGATCTATGTCGCAAAGTAAAGTAAAGTAGAATCTTCAACACGCAATTACCACGTCTTCGCTCTAGAACACTCGTAGTTGGCACAGTTCACACTCATTAGAACTAACTTGACAGTAGCAGTTCATGGTGGCACATTTTTTGTGATGTGTTTATGACATTGTTTAAAACACTTTATCACAAATGTTTTCTGCACGGTTTTATTGAACATTTTTCTTCTTTGCTTTACTTTGCATTACTCTGCTGGCGATAGGTGTTCAATAAAACACGGCGAGTGCCAGAAAATTAGCAGAAGATAGTTATTCACACTAACCATTGTTTACAAATTTTCATTCTTCCTATTTTGTCAAATAAGAGCCAACTTTTAATGTCCAAAGAGTCTCAAATAAATATTTGGCTACATCGCAGATCAGCCCAGAGAATTTAACACCTACATGACAGTAATTAACCTAATTTTCAGTGCTTTTACTCGTATATCATCTGATGACAGTCGATAAAAACACCTCACTTTGAGATTTTGCTTATATACTTCCATCTTAATATGTTTTAACTAAGACAGTCCTTATACTAACACAATTGCCTAAATAGTTTATTTAATTGACTCGTGCCTAATCACATCTACAGAATTCGTGACATTGTCAAAAGAGTTACAGAATCACTTTACAAACGAGATTTTGTTAGTCACCGCAGTCATTACTCGGTATCGATTTCCAACCGTTCCACATTTTACAAATTGAAGGTTATACCATCAAAATCAATATGTCAAACACAATGACAGTACATATTTAAGAACCTATTTTCAGAAAATATATGTCACAAAAGTTAAACTGACAATTGGTGTCAACTGCGACAATTTGTTGGAGCAAAGTTTTCCCCAGTTGTCATAATTCAATTTTGACAATCTCCGAAGACGCAAAAACTAATTAGTATACACAACACATTGTTATTCTTAAGTTAATAAATGACAGATAAAATACGACCGAGATTTGCATCTACGCAGACGGCAGTTTTTGCCATTTTTTGTTTGATTTTTCCTTTTCTCGTGCAAAAAAATAAAACCACAACAAATAATTAGCTGTCGATTGATATTCATTTAATTGACATTAACTGTCAATTGCAAAGACACAGGATGAAACCACAAAAAAAAAAAAATAAGGTAAACGCGCCCAACAAAACGCCATCATGACCCATCCTGTGTTGTTGGAGGCATTCGTATAATCGTATACGAACGCAAGTGACAGCTCGCTCGGTTGAATTGGTAGCACAGGCATACTGTTTATGCTGATGCGCCTGGCCATCTCTTGTTTCTTCGTTCAATCTTGATACGGATCAGATACACAGCGAAGCCGTTGACACGCTGTGTTTCACTGGCATACTGAAGAATGTTGACACTTCAAGTCAAACGGATATCACGTCCGTTTGTCGTCCACGTACTCGCTTATATACCTACGACGGTTCCATTCGCATCTCAAACATGTCGGTTTGCTGTTTCAATTGTTTATTACAATTCCATTGGCTTAAGCTTTTAACCACAACTCCATCTGACAAGTATTAAAAGACCTTAAGTAGGTCGAATGCGAGTTTTAATTCCCCAAACACATGTCAAGACTGTATGTGCGCAATAAATCAAGAAACTCTTCAGCTTGTCAAATATCCATCGTGACTGTCCACTTTCAATGTAAAGTTTTCAAATTTAATTATACTTTGTTGCACATTCCAAATGGTGTGGATGTACGTATATCAAAGTGCTGCGCCGCGAAATGCAGCTGTCAAAGCGAAACTTTTGATGTTTACCGCGCGCTCAGTCTGACACAATGCAAAAAAGATATATATGTCACTTCTCATCTGTCATTTCGAATGGAAAATCGTGCATTTTTCATCTCCCGAGTTGATTGCGCCGCGACGAACTTATTTTGATGCGGGGCAGTTCAAGAACGATTATTAATAGTAAAGCAACCGGGACAAGAGCAACATTTTGTGCTAAAGACGCGTCCATGCAGACAGAGACTAAGAGACTGCGCGAGCAAGAGAGAATTCCCCAGCGTGGACGGCGGACTATACGGGACAGGTACTTGACAATTTTTCCGGCGCGCAGATCTTAACTCGGCGAAAACGTCATCGGGCGAGTGAGCGAAGGAATAAATTGCATCTACAGATGCATAGATGCAATGCATCGATAAATGTTTCGTTGCGGCAATTGGCAACGGACTTGTAAGAGGCCAATGTATAATGGCAATCAGTAAACTTTGTCGGACAGACGGCAGGGAGGCATATTACGGGATGGCGGCAATCTTTTTGAGAAAAAACAATCGAGCCAAGCGATAAATCGTAGATCGTAGGAAAAATGATGCAATGCCATGGTGCTGGGGGTTGCGCAGAGATCGAATGCGGAATGGACTCCATTCCATCGTGTGGACGGAAATGAGTTGTGTGGTGATGCGCACCAAGCACCAAGTAACGATACGTGCACAATGCTCCAGCTACGCTCGGCTCTGTGATTAATCGAGTTTGATGCAATGATTTGCTTAAGGGGTACCTATGCATGCGGCTGGTTGCGGTTGCACGCGGTGTGGTTTGCCTCATGGGCCTCAATGGTCAAGCATTTAATTTTAGCTTTAGCAAACAGTTGGCATAGATTAAGCGCGACCGAGAGTGGCCTAGGGAACAGGTGCGATTTGCCTAAATAGACTATTGCGGTGGGTTTGTGGAAGGATTCCTAAACGCTTATGCCCTGTAATTGCTGATAGAGGTAATTTTTTTTGAACATAGCACAATGTTGATGAGTAACGCGATGATTGCCTTCGATAGATAATTGTAGTCATCTCCCAATTTAATAGTTGAATTTTGGCTTTTGATGGAAACGAAACTAAAGCTGAAAAGGAAGTGGTGTTGTCATAACAATCTTCATTGGAAACCATTAAATTTACAAAGCGCACAGTTGTGTGCGCAGACTAAACTCGAAAGTGCGACAATTTCTGTGTGTTTGAATAAAGAAACTCAACCTCACTCAAACGCACACCTCTAACATAATTAAATCGTTTTCGGGGTATATTTTTCAGAATCAGGTTTGAGATTTGTTTCAATTTTCATTAGCGCACAAGCAAATCAATTGCGCACACTCGTTTCGTTTTATGTTTTAAGTGTGCGCTTAAGATCACAAAATTGATTTCGCATTTTTGCATACAGTTGAGCATGTGCGTTTGGGTTTGGGTTCAGCCCAAATCTAAGACGACCTAATCTGAACCGCCCAAACCTTCCCAGATTATCCCGGATGGCAGAGTGGTGTGTTAAGCTTTTTGGGGAAAATAATTTTAGCTGGCCTATATTTATTGCGAACTTTATCCTAAAGATTGAGAAGACTCGGTAGCTAGCAAAAGTGGACAATCACAAGACAGGAAAGTAAATTCTGTGAGAAAAGTTAGAACACATGTCTCGTGCGAATCATCTACAACTCTTGACATCAAGTCTCGGTCTACAGTAGCATCATAATGATCCCGTAACTGCAGCAAAAACCAGAAGCCCTTAAAGGTACAAAATCTGACGTGTCAGAAACATGTCCAACTACAAATTACTGAATAAAAAACCCCAAACTTCCAGCAAATCATAAATTTACCTTACAGCCTTCTGGTGTGCGGCGAAACACATTTGAGCTGGCCCTAAATTTGTTAGGGGAATTAATTAATTTGGCAGCAAACACACGAACAAAAAAATAAATAATTACATTTGGCACTTTGCTTGGAGCACCTTTAACACGTGTAGTTGGCGTTACGGTATCGAAGACTTGCTCACGCTCTGTCTCTCTGCAACTTTGTGCAGTTCAATTAAGTTAATTGCCATGTAATTATCTACCTTGCTGCAGATGCAGAAAAAAAAAAACAAAAACAACAGATAGAAAGGAGCACCAGGAATATCTTTTGAAACGATGGAAATAAATTACCCAAAGGTATGTATGCTCTGCGATCCAAAAGGTAATACAAACACAACAAACAAAAAAGCAGATATATACAACAGAACAACAGAGACACCAAGGAATGAAACAGAAGAAGAATTGAAAGAAATCTCATGGGGATGCTATAGAGTAAAAACAAAAAAGATCGCGTCATCCTGCTGATCTTGTGTAGATCTCCAGCGGAAGCAGGAGCAACCAACATAGCCATTCCAACACAAGAACAATGCGAATTGCGAATTGTAATTATATTCGAAAACGGAATGGTGAATTGTGGAACTCTGTTTGGCAAGATCTCACAGAGCCTGGAATTTCATTCTACCGCGATCGAAGCAAGACGAAGAAGAATGGCAGAGAGGACGCTATTCCATCAATTTGTGCGTATCTTCTATTCAGTATACCCTCTGTGTGTGAGGACTTCCTTAGAATGTATGTATTCAGCTCGGTTGGATGCCATAAATTCCAATAGCAAACCAACAAAAAAGACACTAACCAACAATTTCCAAGAGAGATCTCGTCAACGTCATTGTTTTCCGGACGAGGGTTCGTATTTCGTCGTTGATTGTTGTATAAAAACCACGTGACTGATGGTGATGATCGCACTGAATAGAAGAGAAAGGATATGGGTTATATTAAACAATTTGATACAGCCCAGCGAGACTTTACCCAGCGCAATCTAAATGGACAGCCACAAGGAAGCCCTTTAAGCCCCATTCTCTCACGAAATTATATTTTCCACCACAAGACCTCTGTACTGTTACTAATAGATTATTACCCGAAAACAACAAAGTCTCACTCTAGAAAAGCACTAAATTGTTAAATAAACTTCATAACAGCACCATCTTTGTTTGATGTTCGGGAATTACGTTTGAAGCCAGGTTATGATTATTTGTGTTTAACTAAAAGCCGCCAATAACATTCGAATAAAACTAATAAGTGAACACTCTCCCACCGCACACGAGTTGCCTCTTCTTTAAACAAAAACTAATATTGTTTATTAATTTGTTGTTCTAATGCTTATTTTTTTGTTTATAATTCCCATTTCTGAAAAAAAAGAAAGAATATAAAACTTCAAAGCGCGCAGGCAGGCATTTCACTTTGAAGAGATTGTGTGTTCGGGTTCGCTTGTGCTCCGCCATATCGGCATCAGCATCATCATCCACATTTGATCCACAATGTCGATTTGAATTTCCTGCCGCACATCTCGCCGTCATCATCGTCGTCGTTCAAGGTGGGTTGGCGCGCTTCATCGTTTGTGATCTTTTTTCTGTGTAGCTTTGGATATATGCACGTATTTTCAGAAAAGATTAAACACGAGGACCGTGTGCGCACGCACTCAAGCATGATGAAGTGAGGGAATCTTTCTTATTTTAATTTTTTGGATGAGATCCGTAAGGGAATGGTTGGCCATTAGGGAGAAACTAAGGCCGTAAGATGGTGTTGTTTTTTTTTATTTTTTTGTCGTGTTGTGCGAAAAGTGAAATGACTTGATATTTGGGTTTACAGGTGTCATTGCATGCATGATAGGTTTTACATTCTGCAATTAGTTTTGAATAGGTTCAGGTTTTAAGCTCTGTTAAAATCTCTATTTTTAACAGATCGATAGAGTCCCATCAGTATTTGAAATCAAACTTAATGATGAGTTTGACAGTTCGAAATGTAATTGCACCTTTAATTCAAATTGTTATTAATATGTAGAAAGGAACGAGTAGGCATAAAGAACTGCTGTCATTGCTGAAAGCTAGACATATATCGCAGCATTCTTCGTCTATGCACTGGTGCTGATAATGAACTGTTTGACTTTAACGACAACACAGCAACGTCAAAAGCTGCTTTGACAGCAGGAGTTATATGAAACAGCTTAAAAACTTTAATAGCAACTTTACCAAGAGCTTAGTTGTGGAAATATGTGTAACGCTAGTGGATTCTTTTTCCAGGTGTCTTAACTTCAAATGCTGATATATAGCTGCGTCAGGGTTACCAGATGCCATTAAAAATTAATATTATTTTTGTTTCCTCTATTAAACGAGTTTTTACTTTGGAAGGTATAAAATGAAAATTTATCTCTCTACAATGTGACGTTCGGTAAGTACAGTAATTCTGAAAGCTTACTGAATTGATAAATTTCAGTTTTTATTAGAATAGAATGGAATTGATTTTTTTAGGTGACATTTATGGAGGGGTGGTCGAAAATCGCCTGTAAACTTTCGCTGATTTTTCAAAGTGTTAAAATTCAAAATAATCCACGTTATATTAAAACAATTCAAGTTGATTAGTCAATGAGTTCGCATACCCAGTCCAGACAAATCTAGTTGACATTTTACATGCAGCGATCAATTGACATTACGTTTTTGCCGCCCTTGACAAAGTAGTCTTTGTTTTAAGCAAAGATAATGGAATACAGAGATATAGAGATATACGGAGACATAGGGCAGCCACTTTGCGATTTGGTTATGGAAAATTTCATGAAAAGGATATGGTCCTGTATGCGTGCTCGTGGTGGCCATTTGGCTGATGTTGTTTTTAATTATTAACGGCATACCTTCCTCTTTATTCTCAAAAAATGACATTTTTCTTTGAATACTAAAATAACACCTCTTATTGGGAAACCCTTTATAACTTTCCAGTGGAAAGGCGGCTGTCACACACATATGCTCATTTCTTTTCTAGTATATGTGAGTTCATGAATTGGACTTTAATGCAAGAATTCGGTTATTTCTAATGTGTATTTTACTATTTTTCTCAATTTAATCAAAACCTATACAAAAGCCAAACAAGTTCAGCACCAAAAACTCAACACAATTGAATAGTGCGATGCTCTTAAAAGCAAAAGGAATGTTGGCCGGCCCTTAGCAACATGCTTTTTTGTAGCTCACACGTATTCACAGATGGGGGTTGAAATTAAAAAAAAAAAAAAAACAATGTAAACAAATGGGTTTTGGGGGGATAGACGTACGAAAGATATCCATCTCTTTTATTCATTCATCTCTGGTTTTTAGTTTGATTTTTTTAATACCACCGCTGTTGCTAAAGCTGTTTCTATTGTGAAAGTAGCTCTTAATGTTGACATGTACCCAAATATGAAATCAAGCAAAGCTTTTTCTCCGAGCAGGTTTTTCGTGCTAATTTGAGCGACTTTGCTCTCGGACTGTACCTACAAAAGTTAAATCAGTTTTGCAGCTCGCGTAAGAAGTTGCTTTCAATTAAAAATCATTTTAAACTTACCGGCATTTGTTAAATCAAACACACCTTTTGAAGTATTAAGCTTATTTAATAAAGCTGCTGACAGAATAGCGTTCAGTGCTGTCGTTTCTACTGCCCTTTTCAAACATTGTTGTTGCCAAAATTCTCTTGCACAGTATTAGTACCCTGTTCGAGCTAAACAAAATTGTAATTGCTCTCCAAACATAAGCTAAAATCCCAGCTAAATTTTTACATAGAGCGCGCCGTGGATAAGTGTCGCAGCTGTTCTTTGAAAAAAATTCCTTCAAAAATTTATATAATTCTCTCTTATTTCAACTATTTAGATTCCAGGTGAGAAGTACCATCCTTGCATATTTTAGAACAACAGAAGTTAACGATCTGTCAAAATTTAACTTGATAAATTGTTCCGAACCAATAAATGGGCACGCTATAGTTTTGACAGATACATGAAGTACATGATGCAACAAATGTTTGATTTTTTAGCTCGAGCTAAATGGATTCGCATTTAGCTACATTTTGGATAGAATATTGTATGGAAGTTAACATTTAGGGGAAATCTTTTATTTTTCTTCTTTATCTGCCGCTGTTTTCTGTCTGTTTATGGCAGTTGGGCCATTTTTCAACAATAAGCAAACGATTATCAAATATCTAATCCAAAAGTGAAATAAAAGTCCAGTCTGCCTAAACATTATTTTTACCGGTGATGGTAACGTCAAACAATCGGCGTGAACATTCAAATAGTTTTACTTATGTTTTGTGAAAAGGTTATAAAAACTTGTGCAAATGTCATCGAAAAGATAAATGGTTTAGTTGTTGTTATTAGCGTTGTAAGTAATTTCGGTTCTTTATATCGAAAGAAAGAACGATTTTGCTGAAAGACACTTGCGATTTGGAATACTTTTTCAGTCAGACTTAAATCTTTGCTTTCCCCCACCCAACAGCCGATTATTTTCCATCAAATAAAATTAAATGTTACTACTCTAGCGACCTTAGGGACTATTCACATGAGAGCAAGTTGCGAACTGCGAACAAACGAATATTCGTAGTCCATGGGCCTTATTAATAATAATTTTTAACCCCCGCACTAAATATTTTGTAGGTCACAATATGCAGTCCTTTAGTTATTAAAAAAAATATAAATAAATTCTTCTTTTACTCGCCGTTAAAATCAAACCACCGACAAATCAAAAAATTTTATGATGAACATGAACACTAAAACCCATCACACTTTTTGTTTCCTCTGCGCAAGCCCCCTCTGCACTTTATCTCAATGTAAACAAAGCAAACACTTAGTATTTTAAGCATACATACATGATACATACCGCACCTCTCCTGCGTAAGATGTGTCTACATGGTCTCTGGCAGACATCATACCCCTCGTATCTTAAAAAAAAAAACTACTACACCACTCTTTCATTAAAAAAGTACACACGATATTTTTTTTTGTATTTGTTTATACAAACTAAACAAAGATCTGGCGAAGACGAAACAAGTCTACAGAATATCGATTCTTCAGGCACTCATATTGGAAGATACGAAGAAGATCAAAGCACTTGCACAAAAAACTCCAATCATCATCCAAAATCCATTCGAATGGTAATTGAGAAAAAGTATCTTCTTCTTGAGTCTTTCAAGTTGTTGTTTGCCTCCCATCCAACTCGACAAATATAATACTTTGTGCAAACTACGTTTTCACACCATTGTTTGAGGGACTCTCTTTAAGTTCGTTCCCTCGAACGAAAATGCCAATAAGCTCTCAATAAGCCGTGGTAACTTTGGTTTCACATTTTTTTAAGAAGTGTAGCTCGGCATAGCACTCGAAATAAAAACAACAAACACCCGAACTCGATTACTATTAATATCGAATCGTTTATCGGTAACAAACGAAATCACTTCGAGTCTTTAAGCCGGTTAAGCCCTTGTGGGCTTATGTGACATTAGACGAAAGGATTGATACTATTTTCGGGGGAACGTAAAGCGTTCCATTTATCGCCGCGCATGATTATTGTTATTTTTTGTTTTCTTTCAGCGGCGCGATTAATTGATGAAAACGTGGTTTTCAAGAATTATCGATAAACTCTCACCGACGGCGCTATCATTTGTTTGATGTCACAGAATGAATACAAAAAAAAATAGACTGCCGCCCTTGTACTCGCCTAGGGGTTCAGCGCGCCTTTTTTTTGCAGTCTCATGGTTTTTACTGAAAAAAAAAAACACAACGGGACCGGAAAATCCAAGGAAAACAATTATTTTATATTGGTGCTGTAGATATTTATATAATTTTATCTGATTAGCTGTTTTTTCTTTCGACATTTTATGTGTCACATGCAAAATGGCGCTATCAGATAATTATATGAGAAAAACCTTTAAATCTTATTTAATACCAAAGAAAATTGATTGCAAATGGGTTGAGTAGAAATGTTTACCCAGTGAGTATAGTTTTGTTTTTGTTTTAAATGAACGTCTAGTTATGTAGTTGTTTTATCGAAACATAGATACTCTAGACATGTGTCGGGTAAAGTGCCTTTTTGGAACTGCCCGCGCACCCTTATCAGAGCGCCCTCATTGTTTGTCGGATCGTTTTATGGATGCACCACACCTATCACATGTGTGAGGAAAAGACAACAGTTTTTACTTTGGATGTCTTGATTTTTATTTTGTATTTTTGAAAGCTTTGCAGAGATATCTATAGAGGCGTAGTCGATTTCATCGGTTTTTTGTTTGCGTCGTTGTTTTTGCTTTGGAGCTATAACAATAAAGTCGGGCACGCACGCACGCACTGTAAATGGTAGATGCGATGAAAGAAAGCCAGCGAATCAATAAAAATTGACGGTCATTATAATGATGATGACGAAAATCGCTCAGATCAATACGAATGAGAGAAATGTTGATTAATAATCGTGGAAAATAGTTGATTGATTTGTTTCCGAGAGCAGATGATCAGGTGAGCTGTTCAGCTGATGTTTATTTTTTGTGGAATATGTCCTACTACTAGCATTGGAAGTGAAACGGAACACAACAGCTGCATTTGAACACTAGGTTTGGCTTCTAGGAACCATTTGCTGGTTTGAGTTTTATTTTGCAAATAAAAGGGCCTTCCAATTTTATGGTAGGTAATGTAATACACGACCTTCTTCTTTTGTAAGGCGCACACTTTATTATTCTACTTCACAAGTTTGACATTTACATTTTGTAAGGCTAGAAAGAGTGCGTTCAGTTAGTATATATTTTTTTTTTTTATTTTAATTAAATGTGGATATGACATTATGTCCGGTACGAACGACTGAACACGGAATTTTGCAAAAGAGCACCCAACCAGAACAGCGAACAAATGCCCGTTCCTGATAAATCCTATCTAGGAAATTGTTTACACGTACTTGTCATTTGTCAAATGGAACAAGTGACGTTTACTATGTTTCTTGAAGACTGCAAAAGTTGGACATTTTTCATACATCAGTTTGGTTTATCGTACACAACATTTTGCATTTCCAAATTTGATTTGAGGTTCGTTCGTGTACTTTCAGCATAGAAAAATGAAAACCGTCAAATATCAGAAATCGAGAGAGAAGTCTCTCAATTTCAAGAGAAGTACTTGACCGGTTTTCTCACAAAAAGTTTAAGAAATATCATTTTTGCATTATCGTAAAATGCAGAATCTACAAAATAAGTTGGGAATTCAATATTTTATAAGCTAAATACCTACCAAACTTAACATTTTGAATGCGCTGATATGTTCTAAGAGAAAAATTCTTCCTTCGACATCGTTGAAGACGAAAATAAATAGAGTTTTACTTGTCAAACTTTTGAGCAGTCACATAGTTGTCAGTTTGTCATTTTTCATTTTTCAGTAAGTCGAATTTCGGCGAGTAAAAAATTACGAAAAAATGAAAAGAGGGGAAATGGATATCTCATTTTTTCCAATTTTCTCAGTAAGTGGTCGCATTCGCACAGTTTCTTAGCAAATTTTTAATAATTTTACGTTTGCAAAAAAGTACCCGAACGAACCTTTTTTTAAAACTAACTGAATGTTCAACATCAAAAATAGATCAACTTCAATATGTGACTTAATTGTTCAGTTTAACGCTGTGAAAGTTTCTAATTGCTAATATTTCGCTTTTCCGCTAAAGTTCTTCCTGCTGTCAAAATTGTAGCTGATCTATGTCGTTCTGGTACTTTCATCAGTGACCTACAGATTGTAGAATTAATCCGTCACTGACTGACTGACTGAACTGACATCTGATTTCCTATCTCGAATGGATAACTTCTCGTGTGTTACGAATGCACATGCTCATGAAATTAATTAAAATAAATTTTTCTCATATAGTCTGTCGGAAATGCCGCATTGCCCAATATCTGAGTCTGATAGCAATTTCCTTCCCTAATTGCATTGATAAGAAACATTCGTCCAATCATTCCCATGGTGATTGTTCTAAAGTGCATTTCTTGTTTTTTTTAATATTCATTACTAGGTTTCCTATTGGAAAATAACGACTAAAAGCAAAAGCGATAATTGAGCCCAAGCGCCTCTAATAATTCCGACAAACAAGAAACATTGTAATTGACTGTCTAGTCGTGACTGGGCGGTAGAATGAAGTCGAAAAAAAAAGATAAAAGGTCGGCCCCTTTGGATACGATGTCGAATTTTTTGTTGAGTCCATTACACACACGGTTTTGTTTTTATCTCCCTGGGGATACAAATTAATATGCAGTCAATGTAGCTGCATATAGTGTTAATGGATTGTAGAATTAATATCCATTAAGAACACTTTTCCAAAAAAATTTCAGATAGGTTATATAATGAAAGAGGGGACTCGATTTGGGGTAAAAATAATTGTATGCATTTTCGGTGACATTTTATCGGTCCAAGCGGAAGTGAAATGAGTGAACTTTGGACGACGGTACCTTAAGATCAAGCAGACAAGAATTGCTGCAGATGAGGCTTTTTACGAGGTCGAATGGGAGACGTATGGCACGGCCAACTATTCATTTCTATATTTAGTTGGTTTAAAACTCGGATGCTGTTTAGTCAAGGATTGATGTCCGAATGACATGCAAGAGTTTGACAGCTGTTAAAATATTTAAAAACAATATAGCTCCTTCAGGGTTTTGTCAAAAAAAAACGGGTTCCACATCACATGGAACGGTTGGGGTGTGACAATCGATAACTTAGATAAACACATGTGGTTCTATTCTGTCCATGAATTGTCAAAACTAGTTTCTAAACGTAAATACATAACTATCAAAACTAAGTAGAGAAGATGAAAGATGATGCTCCTTTTTCATGAACTATCAAAACTAAGCATCGAACTTGGCTCTGAAGTTCACTAAAGGGTAACAACAAATTGGAGAAAACTATTAATTTTCATAATTTTATAAGTAAGCTAGTACCTAACATGTTTTTGTTAAACTTAACGAAATCAATTCTTAATAAAGCTGCTACTTCTTACAATAACCTGCACTAATTTGTATGCACACATAACCACAACATCCAGATATGTCAACAGACATCTGTAGAGTGTCGCTGTTTCTGCAATAGAGAAAAGGACACACAGTGTTTTTATTGTTCGCCCTCCAAATCAACGCTCCCTCGAGCAGTCCTCATTTGTGTATTGCTTAGGAATTATTCAAGTAATGGCAAGTTAAAGACAGCAAAGTTAGAAAACAATTGATTCTAGTCAATAAAAAACTCCCAAAAAGTAGGCGTGGCATTCTCTGTATCTTCGGAAACATTTAAAAATAAAGTTTCAAGAAATCTATCCTATAACTGCGACCAGGCATTAAATCTACTGCAGTTTCATTACGCAGACGTTTTTGTATCATCTGTCAGCATACCCATGACTATGAACAGCCGCTTTTTATCATAGCCTTTTCTGGTCGCATTCAAAAATCTAGTTTTCTTACATAAGTCTTGCTTGGTCTGGACTAGATGTAATCTGAACGCAAGAACCAGATTAACGTCATTTTTACTACGTCAGCGGTCAGCCACGCATGCAAACTGTCAACTCAGTACTCAGTCACGAATCTCTTCACTAGACTCGTCGGCTACCCCTCCATAAACGTCAACTGAGAAAGCTGTTCATGCGACCATGACATTTCTCATTCCAAACAAAGACACAAGCTCAATCTGATCCGAGTGCGAATGCGCTTTCAACCGACCAACGAAAGCACTTAATATTGTACCCAATCTGGCTTAAGAATCGCAAACTGTTTTTTCGTTTGCTTCTGGGGGGTTCGTTTCTTCAAAGTAAAATACAAACTTCCCAAGCTCGTATATATGCAGACATCTCCGAAAAGAATCTCCGACTTTAAAAACAGTCGGCTCACAGCTAAATGATCTCATTTAATTATTCTTCTCACGTCCAGCACTACACAATGTATAATAAAAATGAAATAAAAAGGACGGCTCTAAAATGTACTCCAAAGTGAACACCGACCGGCTCGCCAAAACAAAGTAAGACCGCCTAAAGTGTTAAAGCTCTGCTCTCACTCTTAGATTAATGGCCTACCAGAAATTATCTTCCGAATTCCATCTTCTTTTCAAAAAGAATTACCTGCCTAAGTCACTTTGTGAAAAAAAAAACAGGTACAACCACAAACTGGTTTCCGAAAACCACAAACTACAAGAGTGGCGCGGAAAACTAGGCGCAGTGTACCAATTAATTAGACATACACCGAAACCTAATCAAAAACACTCTGATAAATGAATTTTTTTATCGTTTTGTTTCATTTTCCTGCTTGTATCTAAACTCCAGTGGCAATTGGCAATATTAATTATATCTCATAATAGTAATGAGCAAGTGTGTACAGAGTACATATCAACAAAGATGCACACTATCTTGACGGAATTTTTATTTGTTTTCAACAACAATTGTGTATTTGGGCTGTTCGAGTATCTATCAAAGTTTGTGCGCTATTTTCAAACCGCATTCATATGGAATGGATTCCCCACTTGAAACTGTCAATAGTTTTTGTACACAGTTGTCAGTTGGGCATATTTCTGCTATTGGAAGTTTAGTTTTTTTTTATTTAATTGTCTATCCACCGGTTGGGTGGATCGGTATCTTTGATCTAAGCACACACATTCAGACAACACTCACCGTGCTAAGTAGGCACTCGACGGCACAGGTGAGGAAATCGTATTTCCAGATACTAAGATCAGGAGTGCTCATACGAGAATGTGGAAGCGGTGTACCTACTCATTTATTTATTATTACTTTTTTGCTATTTTTTTTTGTACTTTAACAGCCGTCCACTTCAAATAAAATCGTAAAATGTCAGAAAACGACGAACGTTCATTTTATAATCGCGCTATGCCATTGAACTACATTAGTTTCGTGCCAGCAAAATAAACTTATAACGTGGATACAATTTTCTATCTATTTGGGGGTAATTTTATTGCTTCTGGTTTATTTTTTGTGTGTGCGTGCGCTGGTTGGGCGGCGCATATGAAACTTCAAACGGATTTTGCCAAATGCTGCGTGTGTAGGTATTTCTTCGTGGTGTATCAAACGATCAAAATTTGTGTTGAAGTCGAAATGATTCATGAATGTTTTTAGAATTTGGAAAAACAAAAACGAAAAAGTCTACGCTTTGAAGTCGGCGCTCGATCGTTTACCTAATTTTGTGTGCGTTCACGTTCATTGTAAGCGAAAAGCGAAGGACATGCAAGAGAGTGTCGTTGAGTTGCGCTGCTGTACTGTATTGATGGATTTGATTTCGGATTGCGAAGGAAGAAATCTATATTTATACATCTAGTGTATCTTATCTCTCAGCCACCCACTAATTAACCTCAATTAGAATCAATCAAGAGCGCTTATAGCGCGTGTTTCGCACCATCGTAATTAAGGAGTAGAATTCCGCTCCACACAAATGCAAACGCACACAAAGTGGATGTATATTCGCTTTACGTTTGTACATTTATTATCCAAACGTTAATTATTTGCTAAAATGTTTACATTTAATTTTGTGAGTTTTTTCCGTTTATTTTTGCGGTATTGTCACTGGTGCCGGCTTTTAGCAAGACATAGCTGGGCGTGTATATATATTTATGAAAGGTGCCGACACACTGTTGACACAGTCCCCACAAGGGTATAAACTGTGTGTGTTTACTCGTATATATCGCGGTGGGTGATATGAGTGATGATAGAGCCAACGACGACAATCGACCGACAAGTGACACGAGAAATGTCAGGAAAGCGCATGAAATAAAGTTATTATCTGAAGTGGACTTTATGGTGAGGGCGGTTATGGTTTTCTTTTTTTATTCTCTTTTTATTTTTTATTATTTTGAGAGTATGACGGTTCGAGGGTGCGTACGGGTAATTTAGAAGCAACGACCGTGAGAAATGGTAGTAGCTGGTTAGCAGACTAGCACAAGTACGTCATGCTTTCTGATTGAAGTTGTTATGGGTGGCGGTTGTGATTGAGCCGTTGGATTGCATGTCAGATAGTTTCAGTGAATTGCAGTGAATGAAGAGCGGTCTGGCAAATAGTAAGGCCTAGTGACAGCGCAAGAGACAGAGGACCTTACTCAAAACCATTTTTAATCTTCACACAAAATACTTTGTTGGTCACATGGATAATTTTATATGAAAAATTTCGCCATTGTGAGTTTGCGAAATCTTTCCTGGACACTAAATATGATTATTGGCATTACGTAGAAAAACAAGGTTCGAAAAATGTCTGTATGAAGACGCTTTACGTTTGCAGAAATCCGCTGGCTCATTGCAGTTTTACATTGGACTTTTCATAACATATTTCAAAAGAAACAGTTTGCTGGATTGGACAATTGGTGGTCTGGTGCTCATTTCTTAAAAATGCAATTGGTATTTGCGATTGGTATTGACGAAGTAACGAACAGCGATGTACCTATTCCACTTTTCCTGAAGAGGAATATGTACATCGCAAGAATTGAATGTTAGAATTCAATTTATCAACCAATCACTTAAAGGAGTCTTTTATAAATTAAAATATGCGCCTGAAATCACCTTTCATCCTCATTCTTGTTGCATAAGTTAGGTTAAGTATGAGATAGTGAGGTCCATACGGCACTTGCCGCCATAAGGCCCTATCGCGATTCCTAGGGAACCGATTGCAGTAAACTACAATGGAAAAACAGACGTAAACGTTTTCCCTTGAGAAAGAGCCAATCTTCTTACAGAAACCGAGTAGCCATTTGTACTTCGTGTGGGCTAGGGGTTGAACGAAGTACCTATACCCACGAACTTCGATCGGTTGCGAGATATTCCTTCGCATTGATATTCTCATCAGCTTGCAGGTCGTTGCAGTATCTACAAGTGTCTGTGTCTGCTATGTAGATTTTTTTTTGTTTATTTTCTGACAGGATTTCTATCAATGTCCCGAGTTGTTTCCTACCTAATTTGAGATCTCTACAGACGCAGTATTCAGAGGCAATTTTTCTGACAAAGGGCACATTCAAAAATCTAATTAACTTAAATCGACTAGATTGGTCTGGATAAGATGTAACCTGAACGCAAAAACTAGATTGGTCGGGAACGTCACTTCCCACATATGAGAAATGTCAACTTAGTCCTCAGTCACGAATTTCTTGACTAGATTCGTCGGCTAACCCTCTCCAAACGTCAACTGAAAATGCTGTTCATATGACCAACATAGGCCAATCAAAACGGATACACATTAAGTCAGTCAGCTGTCAGATACTTGAACGTCCCGACAGCATTAGTTGGGACTGCGTAAGGATGACACGCAAAATCGTGAAGCGTTCCACATTTTTACCCTTCAGCCTATTTTCGGTCGTACTCTGAAATATAGAGATTCTTTCATAAGCCGTACAACACGAATGTGGAATGCCTTGCCCAGCTCGGTCTTTCCCCCTCGGTGCAACTTGCAGACATTTAAAACCAATGTGCATCGGAATCTCCTATCTTCTCTATCCCAATTTCCTTAACGCCCGCGCTGTGTACTTCAAACTACACCATAAGAGTAGTCACAACCTCTTTAGCGCGTGTTTATTATAAAAAAAAAAAAAAAAAAAAAGCATTAGTTGGGTGTAGCAATAAACATCATTTGACATTTTCAGTGTAAGATCCTGGCAAAAAGATTGAATTAAGATCTTTTGTTTGCGAACTGAATTAGTGGATAAGCAACCTCCTTAAATATTCTTTTTCAACGATTACCAAAACTAGAACACAGAATTTCCCATCACACGAAGTCTCCGGCAAATTCTATAAATTCAGCTAGGCTCCTTAATAATTGTCACACTTCAAGCTTGTCGCCTTCTGTCCACTACAATTAAATATAAATTGCATACCCACCTTTACCTTCATTTACAATCTCATTAGCTTACCAATGCCAACTCATTAGATTAAAAAAAATATATCTAACAGCATTTTACCTCTATATAGACAAAAAATATCAAAAACAATCCAATGCAACTGATTAAACAAAAAGAGGAAAACCCAGCGAAAGAAAGAATTTTTATGGTAGTACTCCTCCATTCAAATGTCAAATGTGTTGCCAGAAATCCCAATAGTATCTATCTACTGTTCTGCATCTACATATAAAATCTGGACGAGAACGGGAACGGGAACTCGTACTCGACTATATAACGATGACTACACCACTGTTTACATCTCTCATCTCTCTCGTAAAATGCAAAACTAGTGCTGCTGCTGCTGCAGCAAGTCGCTTCCAAACAAATGTATCTCGTCTGCCTCTCAACCCCCAGATACCAGAAATACGTATCCACGTCTTTTATTTCGTTGCCCTTTTTGTTGTTTTACCATTTTTATTCTTTTTTTTTTTGTTTAACTACCTGCCAAAAGATATGTGCCTGATAGCACAATGAGCGGCAAATGCTAGACAGAGACACTAGGGAAAAACATGCGATTAAACCTATAAATTTAATCAACTGTCTGTCTGTCCTGGATTTGTTTTCGTTTTTAATTTTTTTAATTCTACTACCGCACAGTCACATTAGAGACATTTTTGCAGGTATTGTATGTGTTTTGATGTATAGATGGTAGACCTACCCTTATTTCAGCATCCAGCTGATTGGTGTGACCGGCCAAGTTGGGCATTGCTGTCATATTGTATCCAAGACCTTGACATGCCGGCACAGATATCCGTTGACATTGTAATCCTTGTGAGGGTTGAATTGCTACCAGTAGCAGTAGTATGGCTGAGATCAAATAGCACATGTTTGGCACACTAAAACACATTTTTGTATTTTTTTTTCCTTTCTCTCTTTTTTAATTCAATCACTGGAATTTATTTTTTGAAAATATATACTTTTTTTCCGTTTATTCTGGTAGACACTATATGGCACTGGGTGAGAACATTTTACATATTATTTTTAATGCAAAACTGTTATGCAAAAAAAAATGTATCTCATAGATATGCGGGCACGAATACGAATTTTACTAAAAATTCGAAGAAATTTCGTTTGTATCTACGATAGAAGCAAGAATATAGCTGAACGATCGTGCCTAGGGTATGTCTTCACAGCTTGCGATCTAATCCGATACTGGCGGCAAGTCTACGGAATCACTTTGGTTTTTAGTTTGGCCTGGCATTCGGTTCGTTTGTAGATTCTGTTTGAGGTTCACTTGAGTGGTGGTAAGAACTGCACGTGAGGGTTGCAGTTATTACGTAGGTTTATTCTGGGATCGCATATGGGACAGTTATTTTGTGTTTAATTAAATTTTAAACATGCGTATTTACAACTGGTATTGAAGAAGAAAAACTTTTAATTATTTGTCCTTAAAGAGACAGGGCTCTAATCGCGTTAGCACAAAACGATAGAACGATATCGTCTCGACATTGATTCTATTTCGTGTAACACCGAAAAAACGATAATCGTTGAAACGATTGGACGATCATCGTTTCTTGTTGCTTCACGTTACTTATTCAAATGTCAAATACTATCGTTGAAACGATTCGATTGAACGATGGCTGCAATCGCTTCGTCGTTTTTGGTGGATTTTTTTCACTTTTAATTAGGTCTGAGAGAAGCTTTAAAAAAATAATTAAAGGAAGACAAATTGTAAAAGAGTTAATTCTTTGCAAAAAATTGCACTTTTTTGGAATATCAAATAAATATCATTTATTTGTTTAATGATTCCATACGTAGATTTTGAATGCAATCAGAAAAAAAAACAATCATTGCATTCATTTTTTTCTTACTAGCCCCTTACCAAAAAAAATCTACTACCAATGCTATCTATTTTTGCCAAATTCCATGTCAATCAATGACAACGAAGAAAAATAAACAAATTCAAGAATAAAAAAAAAACAATTTCCATACATTTTAAAATTTTTTCGGTGTCAGAGTTTGTTTACAGTCATGTTGAAACTGTTGAAAATAAAAACTATGAAAACGATTCGATTGAACGATCCGACGATGATGTTATATGAAGCAAACTAAAAACGATATCGTTTCGACGATAATCGTTTCAATAATTACGCGATTAGAGCCTAGATTTTTTATCTATTTTACGTATTTTAGAGCAAATGTTATCACCGCGAGATGATTTTTTTGAAATAACTCCTTCTGTGCATATTCTTTCCAAATTGTAAGCTAAATGTTAAATAATTTTATAAGAATACATTTTGCTCTTGATGATCTTGGTCGCCCGGATTTTGTTTTTTCCAGTGTTTTACCGGTCTCTTGAAACTTTTTGACCCGTTTCCAAATGACGTGTGCTTTAAGTGGCGAAAACATTGAAAATTGCATAATCTTCTACGGGATACTTTCGTCGAATTATGGGAAACTTCAGCACGTTTATATTTTTACAGCGGTGGCTTGAGAAATTTCACGTTCCTATAGAACAAAATGGCTTCCGGAAGTGAACAATTATTTATTATAACTGATTTATGAATTGATTTCCGAAAATATGAACAAGTTAAAATGATGAACAGATCAACGCCCTCTGTTTTAATGTGTTTGTCTTTCTGGGGCTCTACTGTATTTAGCTTTTACAGAGCTACATACTCCATTAAGTATTAAATAAAAGCCTAATATGGCGCCCAATGTGAGGTCTTGCAATTGCTTACAGATTTGATGCTACGAACAATTATTTCAAAGTAAAACTAGCACGTTTAAACGCCAGATATTAGTTCAAAAAGGTAGCCGTCGAAAGGAATCACTCCAGCTCTGGCACTTCACTTCGTTGCCGCTTTGAACGTTGTTGTTGTACCGCTCATATTAGGTATTACCGCTTTTCTTATTGTTGTTGTTTCTGTTGTTGGCACATTCGCTGCAGCTACCACTGGCACTGTAGGGTTGTTGTTTTTGTTTTGAATTCGTTGTTATTGCCTTCGTATTCTGCACTTGGTAATGCATGCAGCAGAGCAGCGACCTTATCCACAATCATGTACTCTGTCTCTTCTCTGTAGTATCTCGAAATGTATCTCTCGCTCTACTCCACACATACTATGCGTTTATTTCATCCGCCGTTCGTCGTCTCGTGTCTGACGGATAAGGGAAGAAGAGTAAATTCCAAAAAATAAAAGAAGAACAATTCAAAAGAAAACCGCAAAACATAAAACAAAAATACGAAAAAGGGAAGAAGTAGAAAAATACGACAAGAAAAGCAATAAGAATTCAGTAATTTCATTTCATTTTATCCGCATTTTCGTAATGGCCAATAAAGAGGTGTACTCATTCCTAAAAAAAACGTGAATGGAGCAACAACTACACAACTGCAAGGGGCTTAACGTCACATGGCTATGTCGCTGGCGATAGCGTAGCCCAGCGACTCACTGCACAGTACACACGACACAAAACACAATACCAAAGTACGGCGCGTCGCAGCAGTAGAATGAGGAAAAAAACAAAAAAAAAAACGAAACACAGAGCAAAACAACTTCATAGGGTTTTCGGTTTTCGCCGCCACATGCCTATGAACGACTGTGTGATGATGTGTGATGGTGGTCTTTTGTGAAGGCGGGTGGTGGGGCAAGACCGTCCATCGGGGACCTTAATATCACCGGCCGGTGCTTTATAATTACTATTAAAATGTGTGTACGCTGGCTTGAGCCAATAGTGAGTGATATCACTCTGTGTGTAGGGAGAAAGGGTTGCCGTGAGCGATGATTAGTAGTATTAGTTCTGATACTAAGCTGTAGGATGAAACAGATTTGTACCATTATCCCACTTAATCAGAAAAATCGTTCTCATGGCAGCTAGGTACACTTGGATAACTGGAGGTCTTAGCGATCGCAGGGGCAACTGGTATTGAGTCAGCTGCATTATAAGACCCTTAAGTTCGCTATAAAGTTAAGCGTTTTGAATTATATTCTTATATATTTGTAGGTTTATATCCTTAAATCACAATTGCTAACCAGTTTCTGGAGTTGGTAACGTGAGTTGGTTGTTTGATTTTAAGTGGTAGGTATCCGATAAGGGGTAGGTATACTAAGACCAAATTAGGTCCTTGCGCTGCCACTGGAAAAAACAAGAGTGAGTCCTAAAACCAATTATTTTTCAGAGGTAATTAAATTTTAAACACTTGCTATAGATGCGTCGCTAACGTAGTTGAGATTGTGATAATAATGAGGCCTAGTTTCTCCTTCTGGATGCAAGCAATTGCGTACGTAGTCCTTCTCTTTTCTGCCGCTCCTGGAGGGGAGACCCAACCTTCATTTGAGCCTATTGATCGAACTGACTCCAGTTTTAAATGATCATTAGTATAGCAATCGTAACACCTGAATTTCTGAGAGATCCAAGAGTCCTGAAAGCTGAAACCCACTAAAGACCGCAGTCATCCACACACGTCTCACCGGTCTTCGCAAAAGCTATACACGCCAGCGGTCTCATAAAAACATGGTTACCACTCCCACTGATTGAAGTAAGCAAAAATACTTTAGCACAACTGAAAATATGTGTTCCGCTATTGTCAATCACGTTTTTGACGTAACAGCATAAAGACCATAATATTTTTTCTTCTATACCCTACCTCTCTACCTACATCTGACAAACATCCGAGAGCAAATAGGTATAGCTCTAATGAAAGAGTTCCTCAATCCAACCGTTAATTGCAAACTTGGCATGAAATTGTGAGCCTTTTCCATATTCGTGATTCGTCCCAAAAATATAACCTCGCACAGAGCGAATGGTTGTGAGAAGGCCTAGGGCTAGGGTACCTATGCGATTATTGTGCTCTTACTTTTTACTTATTTTCGTACTAAATTGTCGCAATGGCAACTCCATACAAATTACCACTCTTAATGCTATGTTCAGAGTTCAGCTTTCGGAGTCTCAGAATTTGAAACGCATCACACAAAAAACCCCTCCTCATCCTCTTTTAGCCAACCGAAGGGGATGTTTGTAAAATCTGTGCATGTGCATATTTAGGTATATCTCTCCCAAGACCCCCCCCCCAACACCCTCTGCCATTCTGGCCATAAACCATTTCGATAACTCTCTCACAGTCGCATTACTCTGTGCATTTATTGTTTATTCGCAAGGCACTATTTCGATGTTACGCCGCATAAATATGCGATTTAAATTTATAATTAACGTCAAAGAGAAACAAAAACTGAAGACAAACAGCAAAGCCCCCAACTAATGGTGCACCATGCACATTTTGCGTGAGTAAATTTCCCAAGCGGTCTTGAATTTAAGTCCAATGCGGTCATAGCACAGGCACAGCCGACAGCAGCAGCGGTAAATGCAGACGCATCGGCTGGGGCAGTGATGGCGGCTTCCTTTGAACAATATTTCCGGTCCGCTTCGGCTTTTGATTATATACACGAAACGAATGGCGGCTCCGACACCAGAATGATGATGATGATGACGACGCCGATGGGGGCAAATGCGCATACAAAGATCACTTAATTTTCGCACGACACGACGACCGAGGACCGACGTGTGAGTTCTGAAAGTCGTTTGCATTTATTACTGAAATTTTGTAGCATTAGTTTTATTGATAATATATTGTCTGAAGTTGACAGTAATTGTTCGTTAGTTGTTCCATTCCACCGCATCGCACGGAAGCTGTCTCGAGGGCGAACAGTGTTACGAATTAGCTCTATTAGTCCCTGTTTTTCGTTCTGGGTGTGGTCAATTACTTGGAAGCCCGCTGCGGGGTTTTACTCGCTTATTGCTTAACACAGAAGTGGCAAAAACGTTTGTTGCATTGCAACGTGCTCTGGGATCACGGATACTCGAAAACATTTGAATACGGAAGGCACTGAAGTAAGCGGGTGGCTGCCATGCAGAAGAGTATGTGCGAACATACGGACGTAGCCAGGTACCTACTCAAAAATATAAGACGGAAGCAAAGTTGGTGACCCTAGCAGCTATGATATCTAGGATTAGGTTTTCAGTGATCAAAGAGCGATATTTAAAATAGCTTTCTCGCTTCTTAGACAAGTTTGTGTGCTTCTAGGATGCGCTTTCGACGAGTCTTGAGTTGTCGGCTAATTACAAGCGCTATTGTCCTTTAAACAGATATGTAAGTGATTTCTTGGTTGATAACTAGGTACCTATTGTGAAGTTGACGACGCTAAAGAGAAACCCTATCAAGAAGGAGTTGTAAGAACTCCAGACAGATCAAAACGTCCCTCGGTTGACTGAAGCTGTGTTATTGATGGCAGCAGATATTCTTGCAAGATGTCGCGATATTTCACTGAATTCACAAGGCCGTCAACAAAACATAAACTACCAACACCACGCCCAGGCATGCACCCCCATATCATTTGTGATGCTGGAAACTTGATTGTTCGCTTCAGACAATCTTTATGAAACGCTTCTTTGGAGGTGCGAAGTTCACGCTTTCGCTTATCGCCAACACAACCCTCAAAACTTGATTCATCGCTCCAAATTACATTCCGCCACTGCTGTAAGGTCCAATTCTTGTGCTCTTTAGCCCATTCAAGCCGAATTTTCTTTTGCTTTGGTGTAAGAAGGGGCTTTTCTTTGGCCTATTAGAATGGCTTGAAAAAATGACAATAAAAAATTAACAACAGATTTTTAAACAAAACTTGTAAAATTTATAACCAATTTTGTTCATGTTGCGTTTACAAGTGTCTACAGGCATTTTTTTTTTGATGCGGCTTTTCCACTCTACAGTTACCCCAGCAGCAGTTTGAGGACGATTTTCTTTAATTATTTTTTTTAATACCCTACAATCGCGGGCTTTAGCTATTGGCCAGGTTATTGAAGAGTGAAATAATATTTTGTACTGATGAACGAGGGAGATTGAAATTTTTGGCAATTTTGTAGCTTGAAAAACCATTTTCAAATGCTTTTATAATTGATTCTCTGAGATCTTTACATAGGGTAACACCCCGCGCCATGAGGCGTTTTTCTTTTTTAGTTCAGAGCACAACCTGAACTGTTATACAAAAAGTTCGTGTTTCTTTTTTAGCTCAGATACATCAGAGCTCAGAATTTGTGTTTCTTTTTTCTCTCAGAGCATAATCAGAGCGCGAATTAAAACACTTGGTTCTTACTTTTAAAATTAAACAATATTTATTTGGAACTATGTCCTTTATTATTGAAATACTTTTTACTAATTCTAAAAGGAGCTTAAGGCTACTATGTAGTTACAATAAGACTGTCGATAAATTCATCATACAGTCGTATTTATATACTTTTCTTATCTATCTACAAGGAGACCCAAGCGTACAATCGTCTTGCTTGATAATGAAGAAGAGATAATATTCCAACATTGTATACAAACGATATTATCTCTTTTACATATGTTATCATTGTAGCGTTGTGTGCAAGACTGTACTAGAGACTAAAGATATCATTGAATACAAATAATGTTATCTTTTTTCTCAATATGTTTTGCTATGGATACTTAACTCCCCCCCTTGTTAAACGAAATCGTCCCGATTTTTCGACGCTATTTTTAACATCTCTCTTTCATAAGTTTTGTTATATGCGTCAATCTTTTTTTGTTTTTGACGATCTGTTATACATTGTATAGTTTTTATCATTACGTACGTAAATGCTAGAATAACAATCAGTGTTACAATTGTGTATATAGTTGATAATATCGGTTTTTCTTCAAAAGGAATAATTAGTTTTTTTAAAGTATCTATGTTATCGAATTTGTACATTGTATCTTCTTTAATTATTTGGTCGATGTAAGACTCTGAATTATGATTTCTTAATATAACTTCTTTAATTTGCTTATGCATGTTTTTGTATATTTTATCATCTAGATTTATAGTATTTTCATAAGTAACTAAGTTTATACCATTAATTGTTTGATTATTTAGCTTATGCTTACCGCTTAATAACATAACACCGGATTCAATTTCTAAGTCGTAATCGTATTCTTGTTTAATGTTGCATTTTGAAGTTATATTCTTTAAAAGTGGAATAAGACAATTTTCTTCTTCAAAGTTAATTTCACAAATGTTTTTACTTAGATGATTTTGACAATTTCTTGTTCTTAAATAAGTTTGGTTACATAAGGCAATTGTTTTATCTGTAATGATTTTTCCATGTTTTGAATTTAAGGGTGTTACTTTATACAATTTACATGATTTAATTAGAACTGGATATTTATATATTGTGATGAAGAATTCATCAGTTCTAGCTAATAATATTTTAGAGTACTCAAGTATATTTATTATGGGTACTTGAATTATTTCATGTTGAATAATATTTTTAATTTCATCTAAGTCTAGGCTTTCTGATAAATATTCATTATTTTTTGCTGCATTAATTGTTCTGGTCAATAATAATAATTGTTCGTACACTTGTTCTATTACTAAATGTTCTTTAAGGCTCTGACCTTCGAATTGTTGCAAAATTTGTTCGAATCTAGAATTTATAGTTTTTTGTTTATTATTGTTTTCTATGAGATTATTTATACTCGTTTCTATGTTAACTAAGTCATAATGGTCAGGATTACCAAACACATATTTGAAAGCTGTTCCTAAAAAGTTAATTGATCTAGTATGCCTAGTATGTTCTTGTAATTGGTCTGCTAAATTCTTAATTTTACTTAACCAAATTTTTTCTTCTTGTGTAGGTTGATAGTTACTAGTTACGATATTTACGTAAGGTTGAAATATCGAAGTCAGGTTGGTGGCATGTAACAAATAAGTTTGTTCTTTGAATAAATACACGTCATCTGTTTGCGTAAGTATAAACTTCTTGTTTAGTAACTCAGTTATTTGAACGTTTCCTTGCCCTTCTTGACTCTGTACAATTCCTAGTAATGTTAGGAATATTAATATTTTCGTCATCAAAAAAATGATAATTCTTTATGTTATCCTTGTGAATTTTTATTCCCTCTTTAGAGATTACAGTGTCTCCTTTATCTTCTTCTACTATTCTTGTTATGTATCTGGCGTTAGATTTCTTTCTAAGACCTGTGATTCTTACCATTATCTTATCTCCTTTTTTATATTCTCTGTGTCGAGTTCCTTTATTTAGACGTTCGATCACTTTTTTGGATGCTGAGTTTAGTTTATTTATTATAATTTCACTATTGCTATATTTATTTTGATTAAAGAAAATGTCTCTAGGTTTCAAACCGGTAACTGAGTGTATAGAATTATTTAATTCACGCACTGTTCTAAATATTTCTTCGATAAGTCTTGTTTTATTCTGAATTGTGAATATTCTAGACAGTTCAGTTATTGTACCGTTTACACGTTCTACCTGACCGTTCGCTGTCGATCTGTATACTGGAGTTTCTACTTTAGTTATGTTGTATTTCAAACACATTTGGTTCACCATTTCTGTTTTGAATCCCTTCTCGTTATCTGTCATGAGTCGTTCACATTTTGGGAAATAATTAGATAAGACCTCTTCCATAACGTCGTACAGTCTGTTTCGAGTTTCGATTTCCCGAAGGATTGTATATTTAGAATACTTATCTACTGTTACAAGGAAAGTATACTTGTCGTTGAAGTATATGTCCATATGAATGTGTGTTCCCACATGTGTTGGTATTTCTGAATTATTCAGAGGTTCTCTGATAGGTTTTCTTTCATATTTTCCAAATAGACATGCTATGCATTTTTTGTTGAAACTCTTTGCTTGTTTATTTAGATCGGGCCAGTAATATTTCTCTGAGATTTCTTGTATATTGTTACGTAACCCTCGGTGTGCTCTTTCGTGAGTTACCCTTACAAGTTTTAGTTGTTCCTCCAAATTTGTTACGTCTTGAAGTTTTCTTGGTGTGAATATAAATCTTACTAGTGGGAATTCTTTTTTTATGTTTTCACCATATTTGTATATGTTTTCAAATTTCGTATGCAAAGCTACAATCTTTTGGGGTTGTATAACTTCTTTCATCTGCCTTAGTAAAGAGTCTTTGTCCTTAAACTTTATTATGAGTCTTATTTTGTTACTAAAATAGATTTGTGTTTCGATATTATTTGTTATATCTTCAATAAGTTCGAACTGTGCAGTGTATGCATTAAAAGGCTGATTCACAGTTTTTATTATATCATTAGAAGAACTTTCAGCTGAATGTGCTGTTTCTATGGTAGAAGTATTTATGCGTTGACGTGATAATGCGTCAGCTACAAGATTTAGGTTTCCTGGTTTATAAACTAATTTTGCTCCAAAGTCTTCAATGATTCCCTTCCAACGTTTCAGCTTTGTGTTGGGATTTTTTTCTGATACAGAATATATAAGGCTCTGGTGATCGGTATATATGGTTAAGTCTGCTATACCATATATGTAGTTTCTGAGTTTTTGTAAGGACCATATGATCGCTAATAGCTCTTTCTCGTTTGTGCTATAGTTCTCTTCTGTCTTACTCAGTGTTCTTGACAAGAAGTGTATAGGTTGCTTATTCTGACTTAGTACGGCTCCAATAGCTATGTTGGATGCATCTGTAGTAAGCTCGAATGGTTTACTATAATCCGGTTGAAAAAGTTCGACTTGTTCTTTCAAATAATTTTTTAAAATTCTAATCGCTTCTAATGCTGAATCATTCAGATTTAACTTAATATTTTTACTTTGTTTTTTGTTTACTTTACCGTTATCTCCTCGTAAATATAATGTCAGGGGCTTGGCTATGCTTGCGTATCCTTTTATAAACTTACGATAGTAACCTGTAAGACCTAAAAATCCTCTCAAATCCTTTACCGTTTGTGGGACTGGAAAATTTTCTATAGCTGCTATTTTCTCAGGGTTCGTAGTGATTCTACCATGTCTGATTATGTGACCTAAGTATTCTACTTCTTCTTGAAAAAACTTACTTTTCTCATCAGATATTTTTAATGTGGCTTTATTGAGTACGTCGAATACTTGACTTATGTGCTGTATATGTTCTTCCTCAGATGAAGAATATATCAATACGTCATCAATGTAAACGTGTACGAATTTACCTACAAAGTCTCTCAAAATGTCGTCCACGCATCTCTGAAATATGCTTGGTGCATTTTTGAGCCCGAAAGGCATTCGTTTAAAATGATATTTTGCGCCATTTATAGCAAAAGCTGTTTTTTCTTTATCATCTGTTTTGATTTTAATTTGGTGGAAACCTGACTCCAAATCTAACGTTGTAAAGTACTTGGCTTTACCTAAATTTTGAATTGTCATGTTGACATCCGGAATGGGGTATCTGTCTGTTACAGTGTGAGCGTTAAGTTTTTGGAAATCAACAACCATGCGCCGTTTTGGTTTTCCTTTTTCGTCCAAACCTTTTTTAGGTACTGTCCATATGGGACTGTTATAAGGACTATGGCTTTTTTCTATTATATTGTCATGTAAGAGTTTCTGTATTTCTTTGTTTACGAATTCGTTATCTGCTATGGGATATGGATATTGTTTAACATAAACCGGATTATCATTGGTCGTCCTAATGCTTGCTTCTATAGTATCTGTAAAGGGTAACGGTCCTATGCTGTTATTAATCTTCATCAGTCTATCTATGTCTGCTTTATAAATATTATTTTCCCCAATTATGTAATTAATTTTCTGAATAAATTCGACACTGCTTATGGTAGTTAGAGTCATATTACTGAAATTTATTTCCGCGTTTAGAACTTTAAGTCCTTCATATCCTAATATCATATCAAAAGACTGAATATCCTCTAATTCAAAAAATGTTATATTTTTCTTTAATATCCTAACTACTTTCTTTGTATCTACCATAGAATAACCATGCATTGTTTTTATTTTTATAGGATTAATTTTAATTTTTTCGCTAGAATCGCATTTTCTATTAATGTAATTATGGGTTGCACCAGTATCAATAAGAATTTTATAAATTTTCTTAGAAATAGTACTAGTTAAATTTAAGCAGGGCAACCCGTCTACTAGTTTAAATGATCTATTCTTATGTTATTATTTACCATACATTCCGTTTCATCTGCTTCTGCATATGTACTGCTGACATCGTCTCTGCGTTGTTGTCGGGAGTTATTTACTCTCTGCTGCTTGAAGTTCTGCTGATAAGATCGTTGCGGTCTGTTGTGTGTGTTGAAACTCCCGCTGTGTTCACGTTTCGCTGGTGGATTATATACATCGGGTTTGTATTGATTCCAATTTTGTCGCTGTGCATGTACAATTTGTCTCGAGTTTATCTCCATCGGCTGTGGTCCGTCATTTCTCCTGGCAGGGTCGCCAATTAAAACACTTGGTTCTTATTTCCTCTAGCACAGGTATGTTTGGTACTATGCCTAATCCAGATTTTACTTCATTTAGTTTTGTTTCTAAATTAGTGTTTATTTGATTTTGGTTAGTTATTATTGCTGCTAACCTTGCATTCTCTGTGCGTGTGTGCTCTAGGGTTTGTGTTACTGTGTTGCACCTGGTTTCTAAAGCTTCTAATCTTGCCATTAATACTGCGAGTTGTTCCATTTTGAACTCGTGTCTGTTGTCGTCGAATTTGTGTGTTTTTTTTTTCACATATACACTTTCACTGAATTGCTTTGCTGCTTCGTACGAAGGAGCTATATTTGTACCTGCTATGCTAGGTAATTCTTGTAACCGGTAACGCGAGTGTTCTGTTTATACTAGATTTCACTACTTGTTCCCGAGGTCCGCTCGATTGAAGTTAAAAAGTATATTTAACCTCCTGGCAGGATCGCCAATTAAAACACTTGGTTCTTACTTTTAAAATTAAACAATATTTATTTGGAACTATGTCCTTTATTATTGAAATACTTTTTACTAATTCTAAAAGGAGCTTAAGGCTACTATGTAGTTACAATAAGACTGTCGATAAATTCATCATACAGTCGTATTTATATACTTTTCTTATCTATCTACAAGGAGACCCAAGCGTACAATCGTCTTGCTTGATAATGAAGAAGAGATAATATTCCAACATTGTATACAAACGATATTATCTCTTTTACATATGTTATCATTGTAGCGTTGTGTGCAAGACTGTACTAGAGACTAAAGATATCATTGAATACAAATAATGTTATCTTTTTTCTCAATATGTTTTGCTATGGATACTTAACTCGCGCTCTATGAGCTCAGAATAAATTGACTGAGCAGGCTGAGTATAAAGCTGATTACATACTTACAGGCACATTTGACAGAAAAAAAAAACAGGATAAACAAAAAAATTGAAATGGCGGACGCATCTAGTTGTTCTGGAACTGAAGGTTAACCAATTTAATAAACAACAATTAATAACTATTCAATTTATACATATATTTATTAAAAAGCTATTTGCTCAAGTGTGTTTCTAAAATACATCAGAACGATCTGAGTACGCTCGGTTCAGAGCGCGCTCATAATGCTCGAGCTCGGTTCAGAGCTCAGCTCTGAACTAAAAAAGAAAAACGACTATGATCAGCTAACAACTGAATTAGAACTAATTGCACAAGTACACTAATAAGCTGCCAAAGCAAGAGTACGTTTGTTTTTGCTTAATTTTTGGTAACGGTTTACTTAATCATACGATTATGTGGAGTAGACCAACTCTTTTGCATCACGAATGACGTAGACCAACTATTTTGCACTCATAAACAAATGAGAAAACAGAGAGTTTTAACGGTACTTGTTTGCTTATTTGTATCATTAATTCAATTAAAAAAGCATATTGTCTATGATATGTTTTTGTTATTTTTGTAAGAAATAAATATGTTTGTATGACAAACTAATAATATAGAAGTTTGTTTTCCAAGTGCAAAAAAGTGGGTGGACCAACTATTTTGCGTGTGGGTCGTATTTACTTGTTGCGGCTACTTTTTTTTTCGGAACGAATGGAAGAAACCTACACAATCTTATGGCGAAGTAAAACTGCTGAACTAAGAACCTTTCTCATGACAGTTCTACTGGTTTTCGAGAGGTGGAACAGTGGAAGAAATATTCGGATCGATAATCTGTTGAATAAGACCGCTCCGGCTCAGTACCAAAACTTAAAAAAAAAAACGCACTTATCTAAGTTTTTTTTTTTAATTCCAGCCGCCATACGATCTCACTGTACGGAAATATCGGATCAACGATGGACCAGTGTTATGAGAGTCCTTATACCCTGTTTAACTGAATCTATGCCCTGAAATCAGATCTACGTCACATTTCGTTTTGATCTGTCATTTAAATTCTTATCTCAGCCGATGTGCCTATAATGTAGACATTCCCCTCTGTGAGCCCAATTAAGCAATTAGCCAGATGTTCGTACCGTTCCCATAGGAACACACTGCACGCCATTTCTAATTAAAACTGCGTACAAAACCCAATTATCTGAGGAACTTAGTAGGTACAACTGTTATCTCTGCTTCCCGTTCTTCATATCTCCAGCAACCATCAATATAGACCCAAATGAGTGTCCCTTTCGAAATCGCAAAGGGACGAGTATATTGTTATGCAATTAATCCCATAGGCAAACAATCCATTTCACCCAGGGAAAAGACAAACAAAGCAAATCCCTTCAAGAATCCATACCTGCATCTTCCCAATAATACACTCACTCATGTTCATCCTTTTGCCTCTTTAAACACTTTAAGTGGAGATTTGTAAACGGATCCTCTGCTCTGCCACTGCTACTAGGTAGGTATACACTTTACGCGTTTGTTTTCCCTTTTACAAGAGACCCGATGACATTTCTTTTGTCAGCAGCGGCAAAAACTTAATTCACTTTCAAAAAGGGAATTAGATTAGTTGTTCCCGATGGCCTTCCACTTTACTCCAAGCCTCTGCCGCTGGTTGCGCTGGTTGTTTCTCTTTCTCTTTCGTTTGCCGCCTTACAAAACTGAATGTTTTGAAATTAAATACCTTTGTGCCCGGCCACACTCGCACTCTTGAAACCCTAGCAATGCGAATGTAAAGTGGAATTAACGTGGTATAATTACAAGTGGAACAACAACGTTAGCTGGATGCCGTACTACAAACATGGCACTCTGCGATGGACGGCGGTGGATTACGAGTAAGTAGCGCCCGCCAGGGAGTAATAGCGAGGCCAGAGAAACGTTGCGTAGTACAGCGTACCAGAAACCGCCTGACGGTGTGTGATATTGACAGAGGAGGCGGGAAGAGATGATTGCTGGCCGATATCACACGCATTGCTTGCGAATTGCGTGTGTACATAATTGTTATATGCTTGTCAAACAACTTAGCTAAGTGTAAGAGGAATATACACGTCGCTGATGGGGATGTAACACTTTCTTGTAGTTCGTTGAATTCAGATGTCAACACGGTTGGCGAAGTGCGATGGGGCAAGAAGTCCTTGTGCAGAAATCAGTTACATTGAAAGTTGCCACTGATTTGCGCTGCTGGAATTAATTTGTCAATAGGTAACTACATGTGTGTCGTAATGTAAACGTATAGTATTTGGGTAGGGGGAGTTGTGGTTTCTTGACCGATTTTTATTTTTACAGGAACGATTATCGTTGAGACGATAGTCCTCCAAAAGTATCAACTAAGTGCCAAAATTACGAGCTAAGACCTTAATCCAGTTAATTTTCCACATATGTAATGACAGCTGACGATAGTGAAACAAAGTTCCGCAGAATATAAGTTCTTAAGGTTTTCAAACGTTTCAAAAACGATGTCGTCCCGACGATTATTCTTATACGGAATCTGCCCTCTGGTTATTCAATTTTCAGGAGCCCTACTTATGGCGTTTTCAATTGAAGCAAATAATTGCCCTTTCTATCAAAAGACCAAGTCTAGAAGTGCTCTTTCTATGTTTTCTATCAGCCCTATTCTGCTATTTATCGGGGGAAATGTTCCTACAATTTTCACCGCACACATTCATTCGAATGTGGATTCTCCTCGTTAGTGTCGGTAACGTCGGTAATACTGTGCGGTATTCTCTTATTCACGTGAACGCATACATTCTATACAATTCAGATCCGCACGTCAAATGTTGCGGATTTGAAATTAAGTGGATCGTCTTTCTGGTTGGTGGTTGATAAAATGTAAGTAAAAAGTGCATAATTTTGCTGTGGAGGTGGAAGATTCAATTCAACAATATTCAATACGTACTGGAATGCATTTTTACTTATACGAAAGTTTTTGACAAACCTACGGTTTTGAAATAATGGATTTATCTATTAAAAATGAATCAACTTACGTTTCAGCCGGCAGTTTCATGATATCTTTTTTGGATTTTCTAACGTTTCTGCGAAGTTCTCTGTTTGATCATTCTCTTATTCCACTTGAAGGTGGGAAAAAAAGTCCAATACTATCCATTCGTGTTTGTTTATATTGTTTGCTTTATTTAAAATAATAAACCGAAGTTGGATAATTTTCCAAAGATTTGCATGAAAAAGATCAAATTGAATACATTAATTTCAGTTAAAAAAAAAAACATGGATTTCACCTGAACAACAGTTAACTTTAATTCGTTTGGATAATGTAGCTCACCCGATGGATATCAGAATGGAAAGACAGAGTGAAAGGGAATCGAATGGGTGAATCAAATCTACGATTCACGTGAATAGCAGAATAGGGCTGTATGTCTCATTAAAGAAAACAGGGCGCTTTCAGGTCAATTCTTAACACGACAGAAGTGTCGTTTTTAAAGAATTTCCCTGAACTCACCAACGCACACTAGCAAAATGTCAGATTCAAATGTTTGTTGTGATGTGATCCGAAAATATGCTATTAAGCGTGCGAATGTAAGCTTTTCAATTGAAATAAATTGATTTTGCTCATTAAAACATTCATATTTACTGAAGAAAACAAAATAATTAGCAACAGAAAACCAAATCTCACATATATTGGAAAAGTGCAACAACGAATTTCATTGAAAAGGGCAAACCTCTCGGATCTTAATGGAAAAACGCCATTAGTGTCCCAACACCTAACTCAACCTAGCGAAGCCACTCAGCATGTGTCAAAAAGTAATGACGCTTGAAAATTAGACAGCTGACTTCTACTGATAGATCTTGTGGCCAATGGCGTGGTTTTTATTTTTTTCTTTATCGCTGAACGTTGCCGCACGGGTTTTAATCGTCGTTTGGACTGTTGAAACCAGAGATGAATGAATAAAAGAGAGGGATATCTTTCGTACGGCGAATAGGCGAATTTGGAACAAATGAATTTTAGCATTTATGAATTGAATATTGCTATTTGTTCCACCACAAAAGTATTAATTTATAACAATCTAACATTTTATCGAATAAAAAAATCTGAGTCTTAATTGATTTAAATAGCGAAATTACAGTAGTTTTCCAGCAAATTGAAAATTCTTACCACGAACTGCTATTTGCCAAAATCAGACCCATGAACAACGTAAGCATGTGCACTGTACAAGCTTTAAAAATCGTTTGACAAACGGAAGAGTTTAACAAATTCGTGGGCAAATTTGCTTGATGAGTTGGTCACTAAGTGAACGACGGGCATAATCCGAAGAGGGGCTAGGCATAGACTTATTAAAATATGTACTGATAGTAAGGCAACTTCGCATTGGTTCGAACATTAGCGCTAGCGCTTTTGGTTCAGAGCGGAATAAATTGGAAACAAATTATATTAAAACTAGAAATAAAGTAGGTTTTATCGGCTTCATTATTAAAATGATGAATCTAAAAATAACTTTTATAAAATACATTGAAGCAAAAACAGCGTAGAGAACATTTCCTCTTAAAAGTTGAAGAAGGGAGTAAGTTTATTCAATAGCTCCCCTATCCTCTATTTGTGAAATTCGGAGGGAGTTCCATCCAATCATGCAGCCTTTCGATCGCTCAGATGATTTGGACACTCCAGAGTTGTGAATCTATTCAAAATATCATTTGGAATTTTGTGAAACTGTCCAGAAATCTTTGTTGACTGCAATATATGCAAATGTGGTATTGCATAATATTTAAAAACAAAAAAAAAAACAAATGTAAAACAACAGAAAAACTCACTAGCCAATATACGAAAATTGTTTAATTTGTGGGTCAATGAATGCAATACAATTGACGAATGGAAGCTTAGCCTGGCGGTAAATTTTCGCATCGGTATAGGTTGCAATGGATTTTGACAGCTGGTGTGTATTTCTATGGAAAATCAAAGTTATTGTGAAAAATTGTGTAATTTTTAAAAATATACGTTATTATAAGAAAAAAAAGCTTTTTATAACAGAAAAATAATGTCTTAAAAGTGAGTGCGAATAGCGTTGAGATAAAAGTGAATGCTAAGTTTTCATTTTTGTAGAAAATGCAGGAAACAATCGCAGATCAGTATTGTGGTGATCCGCGTTGCAATTCATATCGCAAAGAGGAAATTACTTTGTACCATCTTCCAAAAGATGTTCGGAACTCTAAAATCTGATTAAATGGGGTATTGTGCTTAGGATGGGGAACAAATTGACAAATGTTTCTCCATTTGCAGTCTTCACTTTAGAGATAAAGACATTTTGCTACCGAATACATGGGATAGTGTTCAGTATAGAACCAAACTTGTGAAAGGAGCCTTTTCCCAGGCCAAACCTTCCGAATTATACGTTCAAGGCGGTTACTATCACGTTTAACGAGAAGAATCTACGACAAGTTGCTATATATTGTTTCCACTTTTATTTAATAATATACTTTTAATTTATCCTCTAGATGTACTCACGAATATACGGATGGAGGTGGGGAGAGGCCAATCTTATGTATCCAGCCAGCTTTTACTATTTTTTCGCCTTCCCGGATAGACATTTTAACACCACTGAAATAGTAAATTTTTTTACAGAGCAATATTACGACAACCTTAGAAACTTCTAAGCTGGCTGGATTCTCCATCATCAAAGCATGCAAATCTGTAAAAATCATAATTAGCAGTGTGCTAATTTTCATAAGATAAAAAGCAACCAAAATTTATAAACAAAAGCAAATTTATTTTTTGTTTACATAATATTCAATACCTACTACTTTGAACAGACTTTTGTGCTGGTTTTACCAGATGAATTGACCTACTTAGACTTTCAAATTGAGTTTGTTTTCAAGTCTTTTGCAAAACAAACAGATGTCAAAATTCTATAGGTCTCTATACATATTCCCTTTTAATCCACAATCAATCCCGAATGAACTTAACCGCGGATTATTTCCATCGTTTTCTGTCTTCTGTCAAGATTTTGAGCGAAACAGCTGTCAGTGTCAAAATAACCTATGAATTAAAATGAAGCCACTAGATGGGTCACCCTTTCTGTCGCCATGAAAAGCAATATAAATAGTAATGTGTCATTGTTCTTCGACTCCATTCGGACAAACTTCGGTGAGACGAACATACAGCTTGCAGATGTGTGTCGACTTCTAGCAACGTTAACCAATTTAAACGGCTAGAGTTCAACGTTAACAGATTGGTCGTCAAACTTGTTGTAATAAAGGCCGCTGGTTTCACATTTCTATAGCCGGTTTCTTCCTGAAAGAAATGATTTATAAATCATTGTCAGTTGGATATTTTACCGCATCACTATAAAACTACTGACCCAATCCAAATAAATTTCTCTGACATAACTCAGGTAGTAATGGAGCAACATATAGTTTTTGTTTCATCGCAATCGACTAAGCCATTCGAAAGATGAACGAATTCAAAGTTTTTAAAAATAAGGGCAGATGTCATACGGCTCATCTAGTACGTTTATACTAAGACGAATCCACAATATCCGATGTCAACTTGTATCTGGAGCACTTTTTTACAAAATCAAATGTAAACCTTTACGTCCTCTACACTGTACGTGCTCATACCTACCCATTTCATCCGCATACACCCGAACAAATCAATACCTAGGGGAAATTAACGAAGCAGGAAAACTTTTCCACTCGTCAATACAATACGATTTGTATTAATATTTGTTTGGTTCCATCTATAACTAACAATTTGAAATATACCACATTTTCGATGCGACATCTATTGTAAAACATTCCACAACAATTTGAATTTTAACCGTTTTACTTAGCAAAATATAGTAACACCCAATAGGTATCTCTCTGGTATTGTATGGTGAAATCCAAAATGGTTGGCATTTTGTTACACTTCTTTTTATTCGCTTTGAACAAAGAGCGTGAGTTATGTTGGCGTCATTTTTTGGGCAGAGCTTGTATGACACTGACATTTAACCAGCGATATAGTATGTCCATGTGGCTTGGTATCTTTATTGTTTAACTTGCATACAAAGAAAGAAAAAGATGTTTATTGATTTCTAAAATTCTCTGTAACATAAAGATCACAGCTTCAAATGGTACGAAATACGATTTCAATTCTTTATAACTTGATATATATTATTTTTCTTCTAAAAATTGCATGCTTCATACGATGCTTCTCATTTAGAAATAAGTACATATACCTACATCTCCCTTTATCCCAACTTACCCACATAGCTCACCGCGCATCACTTAATTGCTGCCATTTGAATAAATGCATATCGCCCCCTTATTTCCCAGATGTCCTCTCAAACAATTGAAAAGCATTAATATACACAAAATCTCCATTGCATTCAAAGCCTGAATGCATACACGAAACACAATAATTGTTTGTCCCTCAGGATGTGAGCTGCGCTAAGAATAGAACAAATTTAAATTATGATGTGCGCACAAAAGACTCAGACTCAGAGTACCTCCCTCAAATTGTCCATCCGTTTCTATTCAAATGCAAAGCCATTGTCAACGACCCTTCTCCTCATATATCGGGGATAACAATTTCTCATCTAGTCAGCGCCCTTCAACAAATGAAAAATAAAAGTAAATTACTCTCAAGAGCTCTACAGACCGACCGCAGTCCCGTGAACAAATTGCTCTTTGCAAATTACACATTTTTTTTCGCATGAATTGATCCCATAATCCCAATTCCCAAGTGGTCATGATCAGCGATCTCAATGTTCACCCTTAAAAATCACCAGATAGGTAGTTTGTCATATGCCTGTGTGCATGATACCCTCAACTGAATAGGCCCATTCGCCCAAAGGTGCTACTTGAATAAAATGCGCCCGACACAGCATCCGAAGTATAGTAGCTGCGCCATTGATGATCGCACAAGATCAGTGTTTGCTCCGGGGCCGATCTGGGCTATAAAAATACACATAGTGCGCGCTGTATACAGCGATCGGCTTTTGATCTCGGCCGCCGAGGATCGTTTTGCTCGGAAATCACACATGCGTGTGCTAATTGAGAGAGAGGCTGCGTCCGTCGCGTCGCACCGATCATCAGTTCAGTTCACATCGTGCGTTTCCTTTTCGTTTTGTCCTACCTCTACGTGCATGTGGTGTGTTCATTTCAGTTTGATTGCGATGGGTTGTGCATTTAATTGCCCCTTGTACCACCTTGAATTGATCTTCTTCTGTGTACTGTATCCTTTCATTTCCACAAGTCGAAACGAAACCGCGTCCACATAAAAAACAATTAAAAAAGACTTAATCATAAAAATATTACGAAAAAAAAATACTCTCTGGCTGACAGTCGATCGGAGATCAAAGGAATTTTGATCTGCTAGAGAGTGGGAGAGGGGGATTCTCATTTTCGTTACGGTCTCGGTGGAGGAGCGATCACTTCATCGAAGGTAAAAGAATGAAGCGAAAAGAGTATCGGAAATTTGTTATGGTACCGTGAGTTGATACTTTTTTTTTTTGCCGGATTGAGGAGGAACTTCTGTTGGTCGGTGTTCCGTATGATCTTTTTTTCTGCCTTCATGGACGATATTACACGGCAGATAAAGAAGGTGGCACAAACGCTATTTGTAATTGAACCATTCATGCGTGTGAAAATGGAGACTTCCTTTGGAGGCATAACAAATAAAACAAAATTTGTAATCGAGATGATAGTTGCAGCTGGCGATGCTGGAGATCAGTGACCAGGAGTTTGCAATAAGTTTGGATGAGTCTTATTTGTCGCTTAGACACAAAGTTCATATAAAAGGAATTTTTAAGAACGCTTAAACCCCTGAAATGCTGGTCGATAAGTCCGGGATCTGCGCCTTTATTGTTGTTAGTTTCCAAAATACATAGGATCCGAGCGATTTTGAAGTTTTCTTGCTGCTGGTTCAAACGAACCAATCTCCCGAGTGCTGCGGAAGGTGATTTCAAACCTTACTGTTTTTGACTTCAACCGCAGTAGTTCCTCCCTTAAAACTGACCTCCTTCACCTTCCTTAGCTTTAAGTCCCAATTATTAGTCATAGTTTTAAGTAGTTTTTCTTTAGATTAAGTCATTGTAATAGCTTGCGTTTTTCCCCCACCAAAATTAAATTAAATCAAAGTCTGTGCCTTAAATGGCGCTGACGGGCCGAGGAATCTCTAAGCTTCTTGGTTAGTTTGTCCAAGTTCGAAGTTACTCCTCTCGAAAGCTGTGTAACACACAAAATTTATCAACACTGCGGTGGGTTTATATTCAAAGCTTAAGGTGTCTCTTTATTTATCTTATTCGGCAGCGCTGAGATTCAACCTGCGTTTAAAAAGAGTAACTTTTGCAACGCTTTCATCAGCACCGTCCTTGACCAAAGAGCAATGAGTGAAAACGAAAGGTACATGCGAGTAAATTCGTACAAAAACTAACGCAAATTTCTATTGCCAAAAAGCCCTTCTCAGGTCGAAGGATCTATTTTTATTTATTTTTGTGATACCACATGAATCTATGTATATAATTCTTCCTACTCGTTGAAGCAGTTGGAGCTCCTGATAAAGCGTAAGAGGTTACGAATGTCCGTGTTTTTTGATCGTTAAGATCGCTGTATAGTAGAATTCTCCTAAATGGAGTTTTCGTCTTTGTGAGAGAGCTGGACAAGTGCATAGGAGGTGAAGAATAGTTTCTTCCTCTTCCTCGTCAAAGGCACCGATGTTGACTGCCCTTTCTTGAGAACAGCATACCTGGGGTGGCGTTGCTTTAATAGTGATTAGTAATAGATATGGAATGTGACAATTCATTTTTATATTTAATACAACTCGATACAATAAACTCTTAAAAACGTAGTAGAGCTGATACCGAAGTACTAGAATTACAAACTTATAATTTCAACTAGAATTTTATAACCTTTAACAAGCGTCGAATATTGCCAATCACTGTTTCAAAGGGCTAAGAAGGGGATTGGGTATAGCAAAGGCCTCTTAAGAGCTACGACCATGTACAGGGTGGGCCAAGTACAAGTTTCTTCTTAAAAATGCAATAAAATGAACAAAATTACATTTTTTCCATGTATTATTGCTTTATTAGTAAGAGCAAACATTCCCATTAATTATGGGACACAACGTCGTTCAAGTGGCTATACTTCAGCTGGCTTCGCAGTAGCGCATTCTGTCACTTCAATTTTCCAATACCTTGTTGATGGATATTGGCCTTAAGTGCTTGAATCATTTCCGGATTGTTGGCATAACATCGTTCCTTTACGGTTCCCCACAAAAAAAAGTCCAAAGGGATCAAATCGCAGCTCCGAGGCGGCCATTTCACATCGCCAAGACGGCTGATAACACGATTTGGGAATTTGGGGTGCAAAAGATCGATTGTGGCATGGGCTGTGTGCCATGGTGCGCCGTCCTTAATGAACCAGAGGTCGTTCAAATCCATGTCTTCAATTTCAGTAAAAACAAAGTTGGTTAACATTGCTCTGTAACGCCCACCATTAACCGAAACGTTGTTCCCAGCCACATTTTCAAAGAAAAATGGTCCAATGATGCCGAACACTCCACAATCCCCACCAAACTGTCACTCTCTGTGGATGCATTGGCGTACGACGATATGGAACAATAAATGTTTAGTTTACTTTAGTTTATTTCATCAAACAAAGTTACAATACTCCAGTGATTACTTGATACAATAAATATTAAATATTAAACATTACCACCATTAAAGTTATATAAAATGAATAACAGATTTGTTTTCAATAAATATCTATTAAGTTTAAAATCAATCATGTCGCAGACAGTATATTTGTTTCTCTTAAACACCTAGATATTGGTTCATTAACGGCATAAACAGTTCTGTGGAATGGGATATTAAGAAAAGATTGGTTTCTCGCAGGAATACTGAACCCAATCAAAGACAAAATAGAAGGGCAATCAATACTATCCGCCAAAATGTCCCGAATGAACTTAACCGCGGAATATTTCCATCGTTTTCTGTCTTCTGTCAAGATTTCGAGCGAAACAGCTGTCAGTGTCAAAATAACCTATGATTTAAAAGGAAGCCACTAGATGGGTCACCCTTTCTGTCGCCATGAAAAGCAATATAAATAGTAATGTGTCATTGTTCTTCGACTCCATTCGGACATACTTCGGTGAGACGAACATACATCTTGCAGATGTGTGTCGACTTCTAGCAACGTTAACCAATTTAAACGGCTAGAGTTCAACGTTAACAGATTGGTTGTCAAACTTGTTGTAATAAAGGCCGCTGGTTTCACATTTCTATAGCCGGTTTCTTCCTGAAAGAAATGATTTATAAATCATTGTCAGTTGGATATTTTACCGCATCACTATAAAACTACTGACCCAATCCAAATAAATTTCTCTGACATAACTCAGGTAGTAATATCACAATCGACTAAGCCATTCGAAAGATGTACGAATTCAAAGTTTTTAAAAATAAGGGCAGATGTCATACGGCTCATCTAGTACGTTTATACTAAGACGAATCCACAATATCCGATGTCAACTTGTATATGGAGCACTTTTATACAAAATCAAATGTAAAACCTTTAGGTCCTCTACACTGTACGTGCTCATACCTACCCATTTCATCCGCATATCATATATCAATCAATACCTAGGGGATAATTAACGAAGCTCACATTTAAGTGCCCTCGTGATGCTTGCCGCAGTTCACACCTCTCTGTTTCATCCGTCAATCTTTTATCTTTATGACATCTACAGTTCCATATACAATTCCTCCATACAAGACTACAACTCAGAGTTGCCCTATCTTTTCGCAGTGAATGTTAATCTTGCCACTACTGGTTGTTCGAGCACAATCCGAGATCTTTCTTGCTGAATAAATATATTTAAATTTAATTAATACCCCGTCAGACAAAATGCAATCCAGTCTTGCCCCGTCAAATTAATGCTTTCAATTTCCATTACACACCCACTGAGCACGAGCAGTGCACATCGAACATAATGTATATAGGTACTACCTCTCTCGCGCATCCATTCGGCTTACATCAACCTCCTCCAGGTGGAGCAAATGAACGATTTCCTTCGCTCCGCCACACCAGAACCACGAACCTTTGAGCACTATAGCGATCTTTACCTACCCACGTTTTGATTTCACGGCAAAGATAATTCAGCAATCAAAAGCGAACGAATAAAGAAACAGTGGGGAAAAGAACAACAAAAAAAAATGTTAAAAGGAAGCGCAGACATAAACTCCCTATAATTACCGACACCCTGGAATGGGTAAATGCACCAAATCGAACCGCCCCCGGGGCTTAAGCGTTGTAAGCTATAAAAAGAGTAAAGTAAGGCTCAGCCATGGCGCACATTGTGTGATTATACGTTTTCTTTTTTATTTTGTATTCAAACATGCCCTCGTCTGCTTCGTGGGCTCTAGGAGTGAGACCCTAAAGGCATATGCTCGGCGATCGTCGGCATTTTATTATTAATATTTTTCTTTTTTTGTAATAAAGATGTGAGCATCGATGCACACATTGTGGACTGATGTGGTCCCGGCGTTTTTCTTCAATATTGAAAATTTATCAGCACAGCTTGGCTTAGTTGGAGAGACAGCGAGCCGTTCGATGCAGTGTAACAGATTCGTGTGCTTCGAATCCATTAAATCCATCCAAGTGAATTCAAGCGAAACTTTGAATTAAGTTTTCAACTTCTTGGACGAACTGCGCCATAGAGTATTGACATGACTTGACGTTTGGTGGACACAATCCCACGAAATGTCAACTTTTGTCGATATTTTATTAGTGCTTCGTTTTACATAAATAAATTGTGCCATTTTATGCGTTCATGCGTTCATGCTTTTAGTCAACCACCGACCTTATTTGTTAGGGTTACCGTTGAAGAATTCTGAAAAGTCGCAAGAAAAAATCGTCAACTAAATGTGTATTTGACCAGATATCTGGGTAGCGTTGAAATCTCAGAACCGTTCCACGAATCTACTCAGTAACTTTGCAATTTTGACACGAAAAAAAATTCCCCTACTTGTGTAGTTAGAGTCTCTTCATGGAGCATCGATTTGTAGGGCCTCAGTAAAGTAAATAATTCCCTGCGATGCAACAAAGGGATCTAATTTCGGCAGCTTCTATCCCTAGTCTTATATTGTTTCCTCGATCAGTACCCATTCCAATCTTAAATGCGTAATTTTAGTCTAGCGAGGGATTGAAAAGGCCAACTCGGATTCACCGGATGAACAACACGTCACAAAAGTGCCTGTGAATCATTTACGATCCAACAGCTGTGGACAAAGCTTCCTATAGCAATAAAACGATCTATGTCAGGTTAGGTGTACGTGCGCTTAGCGTCTACGTTTCCATAGACGTAGTCGAAAGAGAAAAATTATGCGTGGCGTTTTCTTGTATTAGCGAATCCGCCGCATCAGGTGCTTTATTTTAGCTCCCATAAAATTCTCTAAAATTTAGCTGAGCTAAATTTAAGCGAATCGCTTTAGCCAAGTGGTACGCAGCTCAAGCTGAAAAATCAAACTTTTGGTTCAGAATGTACTTATGTACTTATGTATATCTGTCAAAATTTAGCGTGCTTATTTAATTGGGCGTCACAGATTCTCAATCTAAATTTTGATAGATCGTTGTGTTCTGTTGTTCTGTAGCGTTTTTGTATTGCAATGATGAGTTTTTTTTATTAAATTCCTACAATACCTAGAATCGGAAATAGCTAAAAACAGAGAGAGTTGAATTTTTGAAGTTCTTTTCAAAAAACAGCTGTTTTCTGTGACACTTCTCCACGAAGCGGTCTATGTCAAAATTTAGCTGGGATTTTCATTTCACCGTTCATTTATATTTCACTGTCGATAAGCTGTCAAAGTTTTACTACAGTCGAACACTTAGCTTCTTTTTGTTGTAAAGCTACTGCAGCAAAAACTTAAGACGCACTTGAGAAAAGGAAAGAATCATATGAAGTTGTAACCTTGCGTTTATCGTTTATTTGATTCATGATAGCAAGCTTCACTTTGTGCGGAAAGCTGAGTACTCACAAAAAAAAAAGTCAGATACAGTTAGCTATGTAGCAAAAGGAACGGCACTTTTAAAACCATATACACAAGATATTCGGTGTGAATTTTAGAACTACCTAACAGATGTCAGCTCTCTTTCTGTTGCAAAAGATTTAAAATTCTACCGCACGTTTCTTGATTCTCCGAATGGACGAGCTTTTAAACGGTTCAATCCTCGCATTTGGCTATATTATTTTAATAAACAAAAAAAAAACATCTATGGTAGCTATAAAGCCATGTCTTTTATTTAAAATCAACTTGACTTAAATTGGACGTTTTGATTTTTTTTGATACTTCTACTCTAGTACAAGAATTGCCAAACGAACTGATGCGATTTAATCGAGTTGCAAATGAATAGGTGGGAACTTAGTTGAACTATATTTATTAATTCAATAAATAACTACATTTAGCAATTAAATAAAGTCAGAAGTTAGTGACATGTTGCATTACTGTCAAACCAAAACAAAATTTGACCCACCAAGTGCTTCAAATCTAGTACTGTCAATATATTTTTGGGGCCCGATTATATCACGAACCTTTTTAACTTTGAAAGTCCATCTCAGACGTGAAACTTTCTTAATTATGTCAAAAATTATCTCCGCGCATGTGGTGAGCGGCTCACAGCCCGAACGAATCACATATTCCCAGCTGAGCTATATGTTGTGCTTGTGCGATTCGCTACGTTCGTCTATGGCATTCGTGCGATTCCACTGCGACGGATTGCCTACCAAGAAACCAGCAAACTAATCATCGGCTTCGACGGAACAGGTTTCTATACCTTTCATGCGTAATCTTCTGCACTATCGTGCGCCGTCTCTCTGAATCTTCTCTCTTGGGCAGTGCCTCTGCCCTGCCAGAAAACGATCATTTAATTCGGACCAACAATAAATAAAATAAAATTCTCTTCGCAATGCTTTCCGCGCACAGGTTACGTGCAATAACGCGGCGGCCTTATCTCAATCCTTTCTAGAGCATCAGTCCATCTCCAGAAGCAGGATGCCACATTCTACTTCAGTTCAGACTTCAGAGGAACCAGGGCCGAAAAGGGGAGAACGAAAAAAAAAAAACAAACGGCTCTTATCGATTAATTTCCAATTTAAGTTGGTGTGCACTTGAGCCAGGAGTTGGGGTTACGGCTGGCGGCAGACAGCGGCTGCTGCGTCGGCCGCATGCGATAACTTTTTTTCACCGCGTACGGTGTGTGTGCGCCGTCGCCGTGTGTTATCATCTCGCTTCCTTTGGTACCGCATTTTCTTGGAGTTTTGTTTCCATTTTTAACAGTTTTTCTTTCTCTTAGTCGTCCGGGGCTAATGGATGCACAATCTGCAGAGTGGATCTACTAATTAATTGACTCTTTGTGTCTGATGGTGTTTGCATTGGTGTCCGATGGCGGATAGTCGGGTGTCGTTTTGGTGGCTATCTGAGGCGTTGATCTCCGGTAAGCGAGATCGGGATTCGAGTTATAAATATTATAGAAAACTGCCAATGGCCTAGTTTATATCGACCGGTGTAAGATGGCCCTCTCATCAGAAAGTTCCAAAGCTTTTTCCGCCAACAATCTTTCATCAGAGAAACAGTTGAAAAGCCATCACGCAGGTATTTCTACACGACTTGTCAATTAGTGGTTCCACGCGTGTTTGGCGGAATGAAACTTCTTCATCTTCGCTTGAATCTGGGTTGAAATTGCAACGACCCCGATAAACTTCAAGTTACCTATATACGTTCCTCTGAACCGCGAGTCGAGTAATTAAATTTTGATGTCATATCTCGTCGGCTCTTTGCCTTCGTTTCTGTTAGCAGATAAGTGTATAATCCGGCATCTTTCCTGTCCATTCCTCTTAGACCTGCAGTCTTTACGATTTAATTTGACGGGACGTTTGCGAGGCGCGCGTAGCTGGTCGTGCAATCGTGTGTGAAAAAGAATGAAAAGAGAATGCCTCTGCGGTGGCGGTGCAAGGAAACGATGTCCCTTCGTTAAACTGACCACCATAGTCGTAGGTTATGTCTAGTTTTCCGTTGAATGGGCACGGTTTTCATTTCACGTTTAAAAGGATTCCACCACTGGTTTCTATTGGCAAAGGCATGAGCCAAAGTTTGTCGGAATTTTCATATTCATTTAAGCTTAGTCAGACGCTTGCCATATATTTTGTTTTCCCTGTTTAGTCTGCATATAATAGCCCTTTTTTATTATCAGTTATAATCCATTTACATCATCGATTTCCATGCACTTACAATAACAACATTTGATCCTGCTTTTCATTGAGATCACGAATCATGATCTGAAAATGTATTCCACTATTTCCGGCTGGGTTGTTTCTTTCGTTCTTGACAGTTGGTGTGCCTGTATTCCATAGCCAAACAATCGCATTGCCAGACTAAAAAATGGACCACAAAAAATCGATTTTTTTCGCATTCGAATAAACTCCCCGTCCGTATTCCGAGTGAACATTTCATTCTCAGTAAACTTTGGAATTTGTAATGGAAATGCGTTTAAATTTTACTTTTAAGCAATTTAAGTTTCATAGAGATTTTTGATTTTTCAACTGTTTTTATACCATGTTCCCACCAACGTGATTTAGCTAAATCATCTCATAAATTACGTGATTTATCATACATTTTCGTGATTTATAATTTCGTGATTTATACGTGTTTAAATTTTAATTACGTATCTGTCATCGCAAATCCACACAAAATAAAATCGAACATGCCTGTTCTTAACTTCAGCACTTTATTCAGCAAACAAAAAAGAAAGAAAAACTGTCAAAAAATTTATTTCAAATTCAATTTTCTAATTTTGTTCGTGTTTCGGTGAGTTTTTGATATTTTTATTAAATTCATGCAATGAAAAATTGTTTTATTCTTGGCAGGTATGCCAAAAATACAGAAAGAATAACAATGGTGTTGGACACCTAATGTCAATGTCGACGAAAATGTCAAACTAAATCACTTAAAGTTCGGTGGAGACGCCTTTCGTGATTTATAAATCACTTCGGCTAAATCACGTTGGTGGGAACATGGTATTAAGCTCTCGTCTCGTTTTTGTGTTTTTCATTGAAATGGCGCTTTTCCCCTCAATCTGAGACCACTGGCGATGACCCCAAAAATACGTCTAAAAAAAAAAAAAAAAAAATACGTCTAGTTGTCAGAAAAGTCATCCCAACGTCACAATCTACAAGCCCACCCGAAGGACAAGGTTCGTAAAGCGATCGGACATTAGGGGTGACGCTTTTCGGGTCCATTTTTCTGTATATCAGTATCGATCATCCTAAGCTCTAACTTGGGGTTGCAGCCCAAATAAGCTTTTCATTTATAATTTAGTTTGAGGCCAACCTCAATTCCTTTTCTGAAGCTGCATATTCTCCTCGTGGACAACTCTCTGACTACAAACGTCAGTAATTTAATTTAAGTAATTTAATTTAATTTCTAATTTTTAATTTTATTTATTAAAGTTGTTTTAACAATAGTTGTGTTTTCCGCGAAACCTTATTGGCTTTTCTGCAGAAGATCTTAATATCTATATAGTGAGTTTACCTTTTTACATTTTTGTTTTAGTTAATGAATTCAATTTCTACTTAATAGTTTTATGTAGTATATATTAATCTGGGATATTGTAGTTTTTTAGGGAGTTGAAGATAAAAACAATTTTTTTAAGAGTTTTTTTTCTGACTTTAAAGTTTATAATGTTTCTTAAGTTAGCTGGAAGTTCGTTGAACAGCCTTGGAAAACAGCATAGTAATTGCCATGTTTTCCAAGGCTGTTCAACGAACTTCCAGTTGTTGTACGATCTTGGAATTTGAAACATTCCTTGTGAAAGTGAAAATTTAACCAAAAATAACTTATTTTTATGACTAACATCTTAAAATGTAATAATTGAGAAACAATCCCACAGCGGGACTTGAGGCTATACTTAAGCTTAAGTCACCAGACCTGTTCATACAGAAGTCTGCTGCCATTCGGCTAAGCAAGACTAGGAGCTATGGAAACACGTCCTGACTGGTCATGCGCAGATTCTAAGCAAATACGCGGGAATAATGTATGCACAGACTAAGCAACTCCTCGTCACATCCCCAGTTGAATGGATGGCAAAAATAACAACCGCTATCCAACGAATCAACAATATGCCCATCTGCAGACGGATCGAAAATTGAAGTCGGCGATTCTTATCTGAACCCTGAGAGAGGGTTCTTCACTTGAACTAACCAATGAATTGAATCCCCCCCGGTAATTTCACTCAGGCAATTGAGATTACTGACAAATGATAGATCGAGCAAACTCTATTCCTGTGGCATAACCAGGGAAATCTGACCGGAGGATACGTTGATGAGGCGAGGTGCATGAGGACACATCACAGTCCACCAGCGTTGCCAGGCGGTTCAAATATTTCTCCCTAGACGAATCTGAAAAAACCCCAGATTTAGCTATTTCTTAAAAAAAAAACGATCTTTTTTAGTGAGAAAAAAGAAATTAATATAAAAACAATTCCAAAAAAAAAATCCCAGACGTTGGTCAGGTCGTTAATGGTTGCGTTCACTGGTAAACGTGCTCAACAAATATGTGGAAGGGTGCATTTTATCTATCGTCATCTAAACTTAATTGTAACAAGTTTCCCTCAAGACAAACTATATCATTTCATTCTCCCACAACTCATCCGAGACTTTTGTAAAAGCTTATTCCTTATTCTATCTATATATATAAAAATTGAGTATTAAATTATTATTTTGTGTTCGGTTGTCGCCGATACACGCCTTAACGCATATACCGATTTTAATCAAACTTTCACACATTTTTGGTATTGGTCTATATATGGTTTTTGTGAAGTTTCGTTGATAACGAAAAACGTTTGTGTGTGTTGTGCATGCTTTAAAAAACAAATGAATTTCAGTACATTTTGTTTTTTTCCACACATTATAAATATAAAAATCAATTGCTGTGCGTTATTCGGGTAAAAACTCAATTGTTTTTTGTTTGTCTTGAATCAGGGATGGTTTAAGATGAAATTAAAATGAAAATTCAGAAAATTCTCAACAGGTGGCGCTGTTGGCATATTTCGTTTTTCATCTATCTCCTTCTATAAATATATATATCAAAATGAGTCGCATTGTGTTTAAATTGATGGTCTCTTAATCTTAATGCGTTAACCGATTTTGTTTCTGGAAATTTCAAATGAAAGGTGACGTCAATCCCAGGGTTTGTATGCATATATAGTCTTTGTATGTGTTTTGGTGATACGAGTTATAGGCATTTTAGTGAAAACACCTGTGTTGTCCACCTCCGACACCCCTCAACTGATTTCAATAAAATTTTGTGAGAAATTTGTTGACTAAGAAAATCTGACAGGTTTTTCAATTATTAAGCTCGATTCTCCACACCAAAGATAAGTAGTCGCTAAATAATAATTTTCTATTTTAGTTTTGCGTTTTCATGATAATCACAACACAAAATTTTTCCTCCCTTTTCTTCTGTCAAAATTAATCTTCGATTTAATATACCAGACATTTATTTTGAGAGCTAAATGAGTGGAGACTTGTTGTCGGCCCATCTATATGAAGTTAAGAATTTAGCGAAGTGAACAGGATACTGCTTTGCTAAACTGCCTCGCTAAATTTTATCTTTGTAGAAATTTTTGTATGGGAGATAAAATTTAGCGCGAGCAGGATACTAAGCTTTAGCGCGAAAATTTAACTCAAATTTATTCCAAAGGAGTTTCATTCGTTTGACTTTTAAAAGGAATGCAAATAATTTAATAAATTTTTGGAGGTACGAAGTTCAGCTAGTTGTAAAATAAAAAATGTCTGTCCTAAAAACGGTGAGCTACAGTCATATATACCCACTCCGATGGTGGATGAAATGCCCAGTAAATAAAGCTCGAAGCTGTCTTGCATGAAGTGACCATCGTCCGCATTTGCATGACCCTTCGAATCAATTCAAAAATTCCAAGTACTCATCAATTTGCTTAAAATCTGCAAACAAACTTCATGCCGGCCTTATCTACTTGATTGACTTCGGTTTCCTCTCGCGGTCTTATTGCAAACTTTCAAAGATAGCAGACTGTACGCAAATAACAAACATTTGCGTTTCTTTGGCATTTAAAGTGGCTACTTTATGACCAAACAAACCGAATAAAGGCCGCTCCTCTTATCGTCCACTTTGCATTTTTCAACTGCACTGTATTCAGTGGCCACCAGTCAGCTATAGATTTCGCTGAAATCTCTATAGACGTCCGTTGGTCGTCCGCGTCGCCAAGCAACCACTGAGACTGACCAGACGCTGGACTTTCTCTTCCAGCTCCAGGTGCGCCGGTGTTGGTATTCGTAGACTATTCGACCGCTTTTGGTGTTCTTTGCTTCCGTCCAGCGGTTCCCGACGTCCATGATAAGATAGCGGTGGAGCCAATTAATTAAATGCCTTCGACTTCGATTTCAATTCCAAGTGCCAGGGCATTTGCTTAATGTAATATTATCTCGCGTGCATTTTTAATTGGCCGCGACAGCAGCGGCATAGCGTTATTGACGCTCCAGCTGTGGCGGTAAAATGGTTTGATCTGCGCTGTAGAAGAAACGCCAGTGCTAATGCATTTGGTGCGCCCACCCACATGTCGTCAATCGGCGTCGCTAAAAGCTCAGTGCCTCTTTTCAGTTTCCACCAAAGTGCTCGCTTAATCTCACATTACGCGCTTACTTTATGTGACATTCCGCATAAAAACCGCAAAATTAATAAAGCAGAACATCTCAGCGTGTCCCGCGTCCAGCCATCAGCAGCAGCGTCATCCCAGCGGATACGGCATACGGCATTCCTTTGCCGCGGCCATATATCTGTGGTCAGCATCTCTTTCTGGTCTCTATATAGTTGCGGTCACCATTTCAATGATGATGACGTGGAAGGGAACAAATCATCGTGTGCGCGGGATAAATATAGCAAATGTGGTCAGTGGTCACTGTGACTGGGAATGGCCTGCGCCTGCGGCCGATCGTCATCCCCTTGGGCATGGGCAGTAACAAAACGAGCCGCGTCAGGCTGTGCATTTTGCAGCGGCCTGGCACTCATAACTCGGCATCGGCATCAGCATCGTATGGCTCGAATTGCTAAGTGAATTCTGTCATTATGATTATTTAACTGTCCTTTTTGTGGCGTCTTTTTTTTCCCCTCCGCCCGTTCGTTCGTTCTGTTTGCGCCTCATTTTGCTCTGTTGATTCGGTGACTCTATATGACGCTCGGCGTCGTTGTCGTTGTCGTTGTCGCTGTCATCGTGGTTGGAGCCACGGCGTGTATGATGAGGGGAGACGCTGTCGTTGCCGATAACGTTGCGGCATGTCAGTCGGGATTATTCGCGTTGCTGCACTCTGTGAGTGTGCGATTTACCGACTTTCATCTTTCGTCATAATGCCATTCATTCGCGTTATCAACACATCGACTTGGAGTCATTTCGAATTGTTTAGAGAGGTGAGTAAACATCGTTCGTCTCTGGGTTTATTGGGAGTCATTTAGCATAATGCTTTGATGATTGATTGATTGTGTTTAATGACAAACATTAGTTTAAGTCGCCAGGAATGGAGATTAGTCCTAGCATCCGGATGGTGTCGGTTAGTTTAATGCATGTGGAAGGGTATTTTTAATGTTTGCATTAAATGATTGTCCATGAAGTTCTCGTCACTTTGTCCTTATTTTTAATTGTGCATCCCTTTCCCACATCCGAACTTGGGAAAACACAATCCATGAGGATCGCGAATAATAATTTAATTGCGGAACTTATTTCATATGACTATGGAACACCGTCGTGAGACAAGAATAATAACATCCTTGAGACATGGTCACCACTCATAATAAAGTTGTAAAGACTCTCCGCGCTCAGTACTGCGTATATAGGTGCAGCAGAGATTATTATGAACAAATAAATCAAAAACGCTGGCAAAGTATGATTTATCGATTGAACATGCAAGCGGCTGTGGTAGGAGCAATACATCAAAGCCAAAGGGCATGGCTCAAGCGGCATTTAACAAAAGTAATCGAGCGGCGAAGCTCTGGCTGCATATGAACAGCGCACACGTTGGCATCTGGATTCTTTGGCAAATGGTGGAGGGATCGGGACGGCCGGTTCTCCGTCTTTGCTTTTAACTTGGCTTATCGGAAATGCATTTTGATTTTGAAGACAGAGCAACTAAGATAAAGCAACAGCGACGAACGTTCCGTGGATGATTGAATGCATTTAATTTTTCTCGCCTGTTGTTTTATGGATGAAGTCGGATGAAACGATAAGAGTTTTAATTCGATATCTTTTCAGAACTCAATTAGTTGGTGTTATGCGGGTGTGATAGCAAATAAAGCCGGTATGGAATAATAGTAAGAACTTACTTTTTTTTTTTCGATCGTTTTTGGACGCTAGTTTTTACGCGGTTTTCTGACGCAATTTTTGAAGGGTTTATTTGATTCGTTTTTTTTCACACGTTTTTCATGGGTTTTTCGAGCTTTTTTTCACTTTTTTTCATGATATTTTTGCGAGTTTTTTGAGGCACTTTTAACGCGTTTTTTTGAGCGTTCTTTGACGTGCTTTTTCGTGCATTTTTTGACGCAATTTTTTGAAGGGTTTATTTCATTCGTTTTTTCGAAGGTTTTTTTCACGCGTTTTTTCATTGGTTTTTTGAGCTTTTTTCACGTTTTTTTCATGCTATTTTTGCAAGTTTTTTGACGCACTTTTATCGCGTTTTTTTGAGCGTTTTTTGACGTTTTTTTCGCCCTCGTCTTTTGCGCTTGAATCGTTGTTTCGCGCGTTTTTTCACACATTTCTTGAAGCGTTTTTTCACGCGTTTTTCGATCGTTTTTGTCCTTTTTTCCGAGTTTTTGGTGATTTTGTTTTGAGCGATTTTTCACGCGTTTTTCAACACATTTTGCTTGCGCGTTTTTTTTCGAGCGTTTTTTGACGCATTTTTTTAATCATTTCTTGACAGGTTTTTTTCGCCCCTTTTTTTATTGTTTTTTGACGGGGTTTTGTCCCGCTTTTTTATGCGTTTTTCGAGGCATTTTTTTACTCATTTCTTGAAGCGCGTTCTTTGATCGTTTTTGCCCTTTTTCCGCATTTTTGCTGATTTTTTTTCAGCGGTTTTCTGCACATTTTCGTTCGTTTCTAGACGGTTTTTTTCCAAACGTTTTTTGACGCGTTTCTTGAGGGGTTTTTCACGCATTTGTTGAAGCGCGTTCTTTGGTCGTTTTTGCCCTTTTTTCCTCGTTTTTGGTTATTTTTGATGGGGCTTTTTCCCGCTTTTTATGATACGTTTTTGGCTCCTTTTTTTACATTTGTTTGCGCGTTTTTTCGCTCGTTTTTAGACTCGTTTTACGCGCGTTTGTTTCATGCGTTTTCGAAGCGTTTTCTGACGAGGTATTTTGTTTTGTTTTGTTTTTATTTGCGTTCAATATTTGTTGCATAACTGATGTTTTTCTTTTCTTCAAACATTCGAAAGCGTCACTGCTGGCGGAAATCTCTGGCTACGTGAACGTCACTACTTTCACTTGATACCAAAAAATAAGAAAATTGAACAATTATGGATTTATAAATGTTTTAATGACTTTAAAAATTTTGCGAAAGATTTCGACCTGGATCTAAGAGAAACTAATATTTGCCGAAAACAGCCAGAATGATAACCCACCTCAGCAAGTAGCTTACAAAGCATCCGCAACTAGAAATACGTGCCCAAATTTCCGTGATCAAAAATAACAAACGGCTAGTTCAGGACCGCGTCACTTTTGCCAATTAAATTTAACTCCATGTGCCATCAAGAACAAAAACTTCGCACACGACGACGGTAAAGGTATCGCTACAAAGCGCTTGTGCGCTGTCTATTCGCATGTCTCACGGTCGTCATCTTCGCCGGCATCGCTGTCGTCACATTCTCAGGTGCTGCAAATTAGTAGTTATTTCCATTATTAATTTAATGGCAGTCGCTCCAAGTAATGGCGGCGTTGGAGCTCAGCATTTCAATTACGTCTTGCGGATTTTATTTGTGCTTCAATAAGTTATACCCCCCATGGCCGCACTGCCGATGACAACCAGCCAACCATTGCGCTTCCTTTTTTGTGGAATTTCAATTTCACATCCATAAAACTCGACATGGGGTGCCGCTGCCGACCTACTGCCTACATCCAACATCCAAGCCGTGCACTTCAGTCTTTCACTCGCGCGACGACAAAACAATAATTGTTACGACGAATGTCCGAGGCATTGAGCATCAATGACATCTCCAGCAAAGTTTCTCAGACTTTCCAATCATCCGGGCATGACAGTGCAGCCAGCACGAGAGTCAAGTACCATCAAGAGTATCAGCATCAGCAGAACGGCAGTGTAGTTTTACAACGGCAATTAATTTGATTGAGCTTGCCACCGAACAACAGCATCCCTGGCAATTAACCGTCGCCAAGATGAAAGCGATCTGCCGCCACCGACATCCGACGTTGATCGGCTGTGCGGTTGGGTATGCAGCACACACCACAAGGTGGCACTGACACCAAATGCTCAAGACTGAGGAAGCCCCTGTGAACTTTCTTGGTCTGATCTGTGAAACCAGTCAGTGGCGAAATGTCGCCAAATGTTAATTCGCTTTGGTATAATTGCGCTAGGCGGGCAGATCATTTGAAAGCCATTCCAGTTGGATAATTAAACAGCTATACGCGCTAGAGATGAATGTGTCTGTTTTATTAATTAAATAATTTGCTATCAAGTTTTTTGTCTTTTGTTTGCGATTCGGTGATTAATTTAAATTTCAAGCAATTAATTGCCCCCTGTGTTGCCGTTAACATCTTCTTCATTGTTGTCTAGTCGCACGGCCGGCCGAGTAAACAAAAAACTCAGCTAATTGAGGCTGATGGGAAGAAATTAACACTGGCCAACATGAGATCATGAAAAGTGGGACAAGTTCCATTTCAGCTAGAAGTTGAGTAAGAAAAAGAAAAACAAATTTATTCAAAACACATGGCATACAAGGTTCAATTTTAAATTACAAAGAATGTTGCTTTTGCACCCTTCCCCACTAATTCTGTTGGTAGGAGAGGGATTTCGGAATACATGTCACTGCATAAAAGTTATCTGTCCTTTCAAAATAACTTAGCAACATCTTTTCGGTTCGTTGTTATCCAAGACCAATCCCGAGGAAAATCATCGAAATGTGGATATTCGACAAAAAGTGAAACGATAATTCTGTATATTGGTTTCTCCGATAACCGAATGTACCTATCGAAATATTAAAGACCTATATATCAGTACTGCATTAACTTTTTCTCAACTCTGGAACCCCTTCGTTGCAACAACTGACCCTCTGTTCCCCTATCCCTATAAGTGGACTAGGAATACAACTTAGTGTCACCAAGTCTACTGCGGGATAGAGATTATAAAAGGATAGGAAACGCATTTTATTTGGATGAATCATACTATTCCACACGTCTCCTGCTTCCATTTACTATCGAATGGATTAAAATCTCATTCTATTCAACTACAAAAAATCGGAGGAGTACAGTTTTTTAATATAGTTTTTGTTGAATTAAATATATTTACACCACACTTTCTTTTGACAGTATGGAAAACCCCATGGGTCCATAAATCTCCCACCCTGTCCCTGTATAAAACGGAAAAAAAGCTCCCTTCTTCCTTCAACAACTCATTTTCACCAATATACACAATCACCAAACAGCAGTCGAGCACAAACACAAACCAAAGTAGTAAATGAACTGTTATGTACTTTCATTTCGTTCGTGCACTTTCGGACTAAGTTTGTACAACGACCAATTTCGGCTGGTTTAAGTTTGTGCTACCAAATGTGCTTTCGTTGTCAGCTGAATTTGCCAGTTTTCATCAGTTTTTTTTTTTCAATTTTAATAGTACTATTGGCATGAAAACTACGTAGCTATGTGCAGTTTCCATTGCTACTGGGAAATCTCGCAACCACTTTACTTTCACAAAACTATCGTCAATCAAGATCGGGTTGCTGAATAGAAAACATTCCAGGAAAAAAATTATTCCCAAATACCGAAACGGATGTTAATAAATGGAACGTTAGAGAACTATAACTTATAAGGTTTGTTTGACGTGGGCCCTAGTGCACACTAGTGCGCACTGGTTGGACCCTAATGCGTTCGATATAGCACTGAACTCGCCCTGGTACAGAAAACCTGTGTTTGACATGACTTCTAGGGCACCCCAGTTGTGCCCGGAACTGACTCCATTAAATTTGTCGGGGCAAGAATTCATTGCTGAGTTTGCTGTCATTTCGCTTGCTGTTATTCATTTTCAAACTCATCATCTATATTCCGAACGCTTTTATCAACTAATTGCATTATGGCAAACTCAAGTTCTGAATTGAGTTCACTCATTTTTAACAATAATCGGAAAAAAGTGTTACCAAAAGATAAATATTTCTCAATGTCAAAAAACTGGCAACATTTTGCGTACGACATAGAAGCCGAATTTTCGGGGATGTGCAGGGTTTTTGACAGGCTTGAAAATTAGCTGACACTTCTCAGTGCGCACTAGTGGGCAATAGTGTTGCCACGTCAAACAAACCTATAAACTCGGACGATTTTCTGGATTAAAAATTTAAGCCTAGAGCGCAACTGTTCCGGAACGAAATGGACAGCGAAACGTTTGCGAAAAGGCAGCGGAAAATTATTTGTGGAGAGATCAGCTGAAGAAGAAGTAGCAGTGCTACCAGCAATGGGTATTGATTCCTGATTTGGGTACGATATTTTTATTGGCTCCTTAAAATTGGCATTTGAGATTTTTCCTAATTTACGCTATTCACTTTAAAGTTTGGCGATTTTTATGCCCCTTAGAAATTTATAAAAAAAATGCTTACTTCTATTGCGAACGTACTTTTTCCGTATAACTAAGACTTTCTTAACAGTTAGTCGTTTTCGATTATGCATTTCAGATTTTGATCGGAGATTTTAAAATTCTGTCGCCAAATCGAACATTAAATCCGAATTTGACTGGTTCTTTTGTTTATTGAGTTGGCCGCAAAAAAATACTTTTTTCACTTGCACTGGAAATTCATTTCAATTGATTTTCACACAGTTGTACTAATCAAAATAATTTAATATAAAAATTCGTTTCAAACGGCGCGGAGAATAATTGTACCAAGCAATCTACTAGAACTACCCACTTTTCCGCCATCGTTTCGCAGCAGCTGCGTTCTGCAAAAGGAAAATGAGAGCGAAAATTTTCATTCAAGATTTCGTTGTCATTTTTGTATGGCATTTTTCATTTCGGAACATGTACGTACCAGCCTTTACCGCAAAACGAAAAGGAGAGCGATTTCGTTGTGGTTTAAATTTGTCTATGGTTTAAATTAGAGTTTCCTACGCCCTTTTTCAGCTATCCTCGGTGATATAAGATCTAAGATGCTCAAGATGACCAAACTTCCGTGCACCTACTCGATTTTCCCCGAAAATTTTGAAAGAAAATCCTCTTTTGTGTGCTGTTAATTTTCCTCACTGAATACTCGTAAAATGTCGAAACTAATAGGCGCTGGGAGGAACGTGGAACTATATTTTGGATACGCTTTGTTAGAATCAATAATAACATGAGAGGGGGGTGCGGTGTTTGAGTATTCGGCTTGGTGTAATCGAAATTTTGTAGTTAGTTCATCTGCTCTTTCTTTCCAGCCAGAGATTGGATCTTTTATCTGTAGCATTTTTCGTTTGGAGTTCTTTGCCAATACCTTGTGAGATCACCTGGGCCAGTCATTTTCGAGAGTATACATAGGCAAAGTGTGTGCAAGTAAAACACCTACAGCTACAGTATTAACCTTACATTTTTTAGCATTCAGTGTATATGTGGATTCTGTTACTTCAGAATAGCGTCAATGTTTACTCAATATTTACATTCAAAAATCTAGTTATCTTGCTTAAGTCGATTTGATGCACCCTGAACGCTATCCCACCATAAACGTCAAGTAAATCAAAACTGAGACACAGCAAGTCAGCCAGCTGTCAGACTTACTAAACTAGATACGTGACCGTGACTAATCAGCGGAACGAAAACGAGTAGTCTTCTAAAATTCGTCGAATACCTATCAGTTTGAATGTAAAAATTCAACAGAATTTTCTTTTGTAATTCCTGATAGATATTTGTGATATTTTTCGGAAAATATCGTATATCAGTACGTCAAATCTTACTTCATATAAGTTTCTGCTGATCTTTACATAATAATATTTATAATATATATAATAATGATAACTATATCAAACAAGCGTCAATTCATTCCCATAAATGCATTTAATTCACCTACATAAGCAGTCATACCTAATAACTATTTTTTTAAATCACTGTATGAAATGGCTTATCTACTGATTTGTAGATAGCTAGATTAAATATAATAAATGGATAACTGCTGTCAACACTTTAAGTTTAAATTAGATAACTACGGGTATACCCTTAATTGAGTTATGTCTGACAATGATAATCTAGTGACATGAATCGAGCGAGCAAAGTCCAATTCATTACTGTCAGCCTGAGTTGTTGATATTGTGAAATATTCAAACTAAGCCCTTTGCTTTAAATATTTCATTCGATAAGAAATTTTATTATCTGTCGCGAGCATTCAAGTGGGTTCAGGGGAAGTTTTCATATCTACTGCGCCTTTAAAATGTTTATATTATATAGGTATGTAATCTAAATATTACAGAGTTATATTTAAAGAAAGGCAGTCGAGTTCAAAGACAATACTGAGACCACCAACTTCGGTCGATTTCCCGTTACTTGCCTACGAGTTATATTTTTATGAGGCGGCAAATACTAATTGCGCTAGTATTATTACATAAAAATTCGTATTGACAAATGTCACGTAACTTCAAAAATTCACAAACACGTTCGCACGTTGCATATGCCACTTCCGGTATTGGTAAAGTTGCTGACAGCGTTCATAAAATTTTATCCGTTGAATTCCAAATTATTCGTTAAGGGTGAACAGTTTTTTTTTGAGGAATAAGTGTACATTTGCTCAAAATGTATATGAAAAATTAACAATGTAGATTGGTTGAAGCAAAATAAAAACATTTTGAGAAATGAAATCGAAGTTAATTATAGGTATTCAAAAACGCAATATGCGCAACCATGTTTGTCCTACGTTTCTTTTATATATAACATCTCCATTAGATAGTTTTATTGACCAACAATATCGAATTATTCGCCTTTTAACAATAACTAAATTAAGTAATGTAAAAATGTGATATTCCCGAACTCTAGCACATTTCCCCATAGTTGCCGAGGTTGGCAGCATTCATTTTTGTATGTTTTTGCATAGTCACAGAGATTCTTAATTGACATACCACCGATAGGAAGAGGATTGCGAGTTGGTGGTCTCCGTATGATTTGTCTCTGGTTGACATCTTACAAATGAACATTCCAATTGCAATGTGCAATGTTGCACACTGAACTAAAGTGTGTTTCATAAATACATTAGAACGATCTGAAAACTCTCGGTTCAGAGCGCGTTCATAATACTTGAGCTTAGTTCAGTGCACAGCATTCTGAATTAAAAAAGAATAACGCCTTTGGGATTTTCCGTATTAATCCTCAATATCGTTCAGATCGTTAAAGTCAACAACTCAAATTCCCCAATTGATAAATAAATCGTATCACATGACAAGCGACTACTTTGATCTTTGTTATATCAACCCACTTCAATAAAACCGAGGAATACCCACACGCAAATCACTCCCCAGTATATCAGTTAATTGATCGCTGGCGTATTATAATAGAACACCTATTTATTTTAAATTGGCAACACCGATTTACCAGCCCCGTTCTACACAAACGGCTTGCGATTAATCACAACGTCGGACAATTTTTTCATAAATATTAAACCCCCGCCTGCCACTCTTGCACGATGTATTTATATTCCTCTTGGTGCTGGTCTTCTTTCACAAAACCGTTTTTGTTTTGCCTTATCGTTTGTTCGCCGCAAAGAGGAGCAAAAAAGAAAATACGAAAACAACAACATCTACTTGAGCACTGATCACGCCACTTTTTGGACTTTGGACAGACATTCTCTAATGTATTTTCGTATGCTGATAAGAGAGAAACACGAACACGTCAGCGACAGTGGCAGAGATCGGAGGAGTAGTAACGCGTAATCTCATTTTGTTATTCTTTGAACTTTAGATGTAGATGTAGATCCTCTTCTATGAAGACGGAAAATAACATAAAGCAGATTGAGATGAAACATGTACTCTTCACAGTTAAGTGCATTAAGGAGGAAACTATATTCCATTTTGTCAATTAACAGATGGAGTGTTCGAAAGTGACTTCGAAGACATATTAGTAAACGTCACAGTAAGGTACTAACTGCTTTTGTCTACACTTCTTTTTCTTTAAACAAAAAAAAGAAGTATTTAATTATTAATGCGTTGCCCATTTCTATTTATAGTGATCCTCCTAAGAGAGCCCAGCCCCACCTCCAACGGCCATCGCACTAAACTTGACGAAACTCCTAAGTCTCATAATCAATGCTCTTTATTGCGCTTTACAATGCCGAACAAACACTCGCGATTGAGTTTTCAAAAGCAAGTACTTGTGTAGTTGTGCGGCTGAGGATTTATGTGTTGCTGTGCTATGTGATTTTTGTGTTTTTATCGGTGAAGCCGGTTGAAGTCGGCTAGCTCGCTGATGCTTGGTATTTCGATCTTTGGACCTTTATTTTTGTGGTCGAAAGCCACAGAGGCTGACATCAATAACCCGTTGGACGAGTCAGCTATCTGAATGAGCAAGCTCGTCGTAATTTTTGTTGTTTTCTTTTCTGGCTAGTGTTTGGCGCTTCTGGGCATGTCTGCAATTTTTTTGCTGCGAATTTTTATTTTTATTTTTTGCTTTATATATACAGGGTGGGCCACATACAAGTTTCTTTTTAAAATGCAAAAAAATGAACAAAATTATTTTTGTTTCCATGTACTACTGCTTAATTATAAAGAGAAAGCATTCCCATTAAGAATGGGACACAACGTCGTTGAAGTGGCTACCTCGGGTGGCTTCGCAGTATAGCGCATTCTGTCACTCCAATTTTACAAGACCTTTTTGATGGTTTCGGGCTGTATCTCACGCATTGCTTGGATGATATTGGCCTTAAGTGCTTGAATCGTTTCCGGATTGTTGGTATAACATAGGCCCTTCACGGTTCCCTACAAAAAAGTCTATCGGGGTCAAATCGCAGCTCCGAGGCGGCCAATTGACATCGCCAAGACGGCTGATAACACGATTTGGGAATTTGGTGCGCAAAAGATCGATTGTGGCATGGACTGTGTGGCATGACGCTCCATTTAGAGTGAACGAGAGGTCGTAAAAATCTATGTATTCAATTTTAGTAAAAACAAAGTCGGTTAACATGGTTCTGTAACGCCCACCGTTGACCGAAACGTTGTTTCCACTTATTTTCAAAGAAAAATGGTCCAATGATGGCACCACTCCACAACCCGCACCAAACTGTCACTCTCTGTGAATGCATTGACTCCGGGAACTATGAGTGTTGTCCACTAGCATATCAGTCTCACGAAATTTTTGCACAAACTTGCGTACAGCAGGCGCAGTGGGTGCTTCCTTTCGGGCAAAACTTCATTTCAAAAAACGCACTCACTTTGGAAATAATTTTATTTCCCCACGTTGTTCAGAGTAAAGCGACTCATTTTGTATGATACAGACTTTCAGTCAAGATTTCGAACGGGAAACAGCTGTCAGTGTCAAAATAACCTATGATTTAAAAATAAACCACTAATTGGCCCACCCCTTATTTTCTGGTACAAACTAGGTTAGCCATTTGGTATTTGAGTTGCGTGTACGATTTGTCATATTTAAACGCAAATTATAGGTAGGAACCCACCAGAATTTGGCCTTAACGACAGAAAAGGAAAATCGCTCTGGAACTGGAAATATGTTCGTGTCTGCAAAGCGACGGTATTGAGTTCTTTTTCGGATTGCAGGTGATGGTAACCAGAGACAAATCATCATAGTATTGTCTCTGATGGTAACCACAACTCGTGTTCGTTGTCCTGCGTCACGTTAATGTTCCGGACCTATGTGCGTTCCTGTGGATAATGACTTGGAAGAGTGTGATGAAATTTTTTATTTTTTTTTTGTTTCTTACTAACATAGTTGTATATGTATCATGAGAAAGAATGTTCGAAAAGTTGAATTTTTTATGACGTAGTGGGGCTTGTATACTCTGGTCACGTCTGTTGGTTAATTGTCCATGAGGCTTCAAGGTTATTCGCTGCCTGTGGGGATCTATTTTTAATTCTTGTTTGTTCTTAATGGGCTTGGAGAAGTTCCCATTCATTCTGGAAATACTTTTGTGTACGAGATTATCTAGATTTTGTTGACATTTTCAGAGTGCCACCAGCCAGCTTTTTAATAGCTGAAGGACGTTTTGGATAGTGATGGAATGAAGTGAATATCGTTTTTTTTCTGACTTATGGAATATCCTACTGCCCTGAATTGAGATTTGCCTTTATTGTGGGCTTCACAAAATCCCACAGAGATCTTTGGTTTCGGGCGACTTATGCTGTCCATAAGTTAGACAAGTCTTGGATTTTGTAAGAAATCTATGAGTGTGACCCTCAATGCCACGGGGACACTTGTTTAGAATCTGGTTACGTACTTGTCTCTAGAACAACCCATCACGCGATCGGCTCACTGTGGTGGTGGTAAATAGAGGTGTTTTTTTGTTTGGAGCACAGAGGTGTTGGTGGACCTCGCCCTCATAAAGGGGCTGGATGATCTCACAGTCATCCGGAACGTGAACTGAGGTTGGTCTTGTACAGGCCCAATAGGGTTATTGTTAAGCGACTTTCTCAAAACATTAAGGCGCACCGTTAAATATAACCAGGTGTTCATGTAAAGTAAACCATTCTTATCTTAAGTTGTTCATTATGTTAACTAAATTATTTTCAGTAATGAGTTTGTTTGCGTCTCTTTGAAATGCTCAAAAGTGCTGTAGTTCATATGTTTTTACTTTGGCCACAGTCGGTGAATTTCCAAATTCGATTCAATTTTAATTTTTTATACTGTTAAAGCGGTTTTTACTTATAATAAGCGAACCTGGCAATGCTCCGCTTTTACTAAATTCCAGCGGATTTGAATAGTTTCTGTAAGAAAACCGCAGCAACACTTTCAATTTGTATTTCATCAACTGTAAAATACAATACTGTCTTCATTATGAACATTTTTGTATATAGGTATAGGGTAGAGGCGCTAGTGGCCGGCCCTTAAAGATTTTTCGTCATAAAATATATCACAGTAACAAGAAATATGTTACTGTGATATATTTTATGATTTATTACAGAAAAGTTAAGAAAAAAAAATATTTACATTATTAAAAATAAATAAAAAAAAAAATGAAATTAAGAAACAAATGAGTTGATTTCTCGAGAGCGACTGAGCCTCGCAACAAGAATTTTGATACAATAATGGAAAAGTATAAGAAAACAATTTAAAACCAAGAACTTCGAAAGAGAACTATATACAATTCACTAATTACAACGACTTTTCCGAGAGGCGGCCGGCCACTGGGGAGGGTCGCAATTAGGCTACTCTACCCTACTCTTTCTTATACTTTAACATAAGATCTGTTAGACAGTAAGTCGCGTGACACATGTGGCAGTTTGTTTTAAGCAGGAATTAAGAGAAGTCTTATGTAAAAAAAATATTGTAAAATATAAATTTGTGGATAGTTCATTTTATTTCTCACTGTCATTACATAAACGAAAGGCTAGTCCTGTACGGGCTGCGGAGCTGTTGCGCCAACACTTTTTCGTTAATAAATCATGTTTTTTTTTTGTAATTGCAGCGCTGTCAAAATTGTATTATTGTTTAGAATAGTTTGATGTCCCTGTTGTCGCAGATAACATTGATTTGGCTATGTGGTACTTTTAAATGGGACAACTTAAAATTGTAATATTAAATAAATTTTACTGATATAATGTATATAACTTTTGACAATTAAATTCTAATCATTGACCCCATATTTTTCCGATTACGAGTACGTTTTTATCGGACTCCACTACGTTCAGTATTATTCCCATCATGTGATCATGATAGCAAGTCTACAAGTTAATGGACTTCACACACTGAAAATATTCTACAATATCAACACCAATACTGAAAATCTGTCTAGTGATTAGAATAGCTAAAATCTGCTGTTCCGTTCAATGGGCATTTTGTACAATAATATTTTCATTGTTTGAAATCACAAGACAACATAAATGATTTATTGTGGAATAGCAATATTTAATTCATTATTTTTAGCTGGTTTTGGCATTGCGTCTACTGATAGCATTTAGCTCCCCCACGATGTGATCTGACGCCTTTACAAGTTTGAAGAAGATTTATGATGTGTCTGTTTTTAATATTTGAAAAGGTATCCGCGTTGAATTTCAATTCTTTATAAGGAGTGTATTAAAAAGGCCGAGATTTCTGTAAGAATTGACATAAATATTTTTTTTTCAGTGGATACATGAGGTTTGTTCCTTTACTTTTGTAGTAAGAATGGAAAAGACTGACAAATGGCAGTGCTGACTGCTGAGGATAAATTCTCTTACAAAGAGCGACAATTACGAAAAAGTTAGGGAACGCTTTTTTAGTAATCTATGAAAAATGGCGGATTGAAAAAAAAATTGGTACGAAAAGTCGTTAAAATGTCTGATAAACTCGAAAAGTTGGCTACTTTTAATTGATTAACAATGGGCGTGTTCTTTTAGCTTCGATATCAGCAAAGCATAGTAAAGTTGGATTTTCAGCGCGCAATTACTATGAGTCCTCGAAGTGTCAAGTAGAGCGTAGTTGTAATTGCGTGCTGAAAATGCTACTTCACTTTGCTTTGCTGAGATCGAACGATGTTAAAAAAAAGAAACAGGCCTAATATTAGTTTATTCATATAGCAATGAAAGTGATTCGGAATTAATTAAACTTCTTTTTGATGAATTTGAGTTGTTGGTAGAGTTGAGAGGAAAAACCAACTCTGCATTAAAAATAACGAAGTCTGTTTTTACAGCGACGAATTTCGTTATCATTGACGTCCCATTCCAGGTAAACTCAAAACTTGAAAAAAAGCCTCAGTACTGAAAATCTTTTGACGGAATAAAGGATTGACACATAAGGTTCAAATTATGTAATATAATAATAATTAAATAATGCAACAGGTCCGTATGGACCCTAGGCCTAGCTTCTCACAACCAAAGAGGTTTTATTTTGAGACGAATGTAAGGGATCTACAATTTTATGCCGAGTCTAAACGGTCTCGGGATTCGAACCTGGGACCTCTCGCTTAGGTGTCCAACACACTAAGCCGGTGCGCTGAGAAAAGGTTCAAATAAGCTACTCATAAAAATGCATTTAGTGACTTGCTAGTTCCAATGAAAAATAAACACACTGACTAAGTTAATGTGAACGGAAAATAACAATGTATTTGCAAAAAGAGGTCAAAGTCGCCTTAGTCTGGTATGTCCCAAGTTAACAAAGCATTCAATTTCGCGTAGAAAATTGTTGCCATTCATATATTTTGATGCATAAAAAAAAAATCAGTTTATCGGAAGAACAATTGTTGATTGTTTTTCTCTTATTAATAACACACCCCACGGCGTCTCTGGTTGTCAATTAAACTTCTTTAATTGCTCAATATGGATACACGCAAGTATGCCTGATTATGATTGTATTTAAACAAAAATATGTCCGTCTTAATGCTGTGCGAAAGATGCTAACAGCCGCCAGTTACACCAAAATAAAATAATATACCTAACATGTTGAAAGGCTTCTACTGAGGTGTCAAGTGTACCAATTCTCACAATCCAATAGCAATAACAAAACAACTTCAATATATATGTGAGAACTGCGTGCAGAGAACAATTTCTGCAAAAAATGTCAATAGCCTTCAAACGACGCAGTAGCTTGTCCTCAATTTGGTTCTCTAAAATAGTAATACAAAATTAATTGCAATGTCAGTGAAAAATACGTTAAGGCAAAAATAAATTTGCTGTGCAAAAAGTCTATGACCTCATTCTCAAAGTGTTAACACATTTCCAACTTTTTCGTAACAAGATTGAAAAACCACAAAGCGGTTTTCATTAAACTCCATATCGGATGACAACTAAGTGTGGGGTTAGATGAAATACAATAATTTTTCGAACTGTCGTGTCAGTTGTCTTATCTTATCGATATAATTGGCGCAGATTGGAAATATGAATCGAAAGAGAATGAGATAAGATATTCGATATGAATACAATATTGCGGTTAGGCTGCTGCAATGAAGTAAGTGCAAATGAATGGTGTTGATGCAATTTGTTTTTGCAATATATTTTGTGGTGACAGTCATGGTTCAATTGTTATTTATAGGTAGCAATAAGTCATATGTCAGCGTTCCTTAACTGGATTTGAAGATATACAATTGTTTGAGTGACTATGTCGTATACGTAACTTTCATAGATTTCTTCTTGATGACGTTAGAAATATCCCAGAACTGAAACTGTCAAATTTTTAATGACAAATAGACTATGCACAGATATAGAGCATGTCATGAATTGATTATTTGTTACGAATTGCTTAACACAAGTGTCAGCTAGAGAACTGTCAAATATTACTGCATGTTTTATTGAGAGAAATTAAATTGATACAACTAATTTGAGAAAGCTTTCAGGATTTTATAACATGACTTTCTCAGGTGGTAGCTATGAAAATAAATGATTTTCTTTACTCCGTTACAATTCGATTAAAATACTGGTACCTCCGTTTGTCCTGTATAGTACTAAATGATTTCCGATTCTATTTTTCTGGCGAACAAGTTTTGGATAACCTGATAACTATTGTCAAAACAGCTCAAAATATAGAACAGCGATATAAGGAATCTTTCTAAATACCTACTACCTACTATTATGAAAATCGTCACACTTGGAGAGACATATACGACTACACATTGAGTAGTTGTGCGTATTTATGTATATTATTCCCACGTTCTAGGGTAAAGATGCACATTAGCAATAAAAACATCTCCAGGAAAGTCCATCTCAACTTCCAAATGATGACGACGTTCATTACTGGTTCAGTGATGTCTCTTTTTTATTCAATATTTAGTGGTCCACCACCTATTACTCAATTGATACATCACTAGTCGTTTGTAGAAATAGATAATTTACTTCCTGACTGGAGGAAAAAGAAAAGTATACCTCATATAGAAAACAAAAAGTCGACAATATTTATCTTTTTTCATTAAATTCTTTATTTAAATAATGTTTTTTCGCCTTACTAATATTAGTACACATTAATGTTATGAATATTGAATATTTAGGAACAACGTTTTTTTCCAAAACAACTTCCTATAGTTGTAGCTCCGCGCATGTGGGACAATACATTTTCATTGATGCGTGCAGGGTATTCTTTTCGCTTTTATTTTGGCAACACAACTTGTTTAACTAACCAAAAGACAAATAACTTTATAAATCTTTTTTAGCACTGCTAAAAAGTACTCTATTACAATTTTATCTTTAGCTCTTCTTAACAAAATACACAAATTGCAATAAATTGTTTTTCTTTAAATACGATACAACAAAAAGAAGAAAGAGTTGCATATAATAATAATTACGTGTTCAAGAATATGTACAAGAAACTTAAGAAAGATTACATATAAAATAAAATATGATAATGATAATTACGAAAGGGATGAAAAAATGCAGTATCAGTGGAATTTTTGACTTAATTTGAAACTAAATGAATTTTAGATTTTGTAGGGATATGTATTTAGTATTCCACTGTCGTCGCTCTATTGCTATCCTCTTCGCTCACGGACTGACTACTTTCGATGTGTGTTCCCATTGATGAGTTGATAAAATTGATGTATTGTGTCAGCCTTAGGGCGGCAATTAAAGACGCGAGGTAGTCGTTGACGTTTTCCTTTTTCAAGTGCTTGATCTGCGTGGAGACTGTTCTATAGACGCGACGGGAAATCTTGTTGGAGAGGCGGCCGACTGTCTGGACGGTGTGTAGTACTGGGTCCTCGGTTGCTGGTACTGGTACTACAAGGGAAAAAAGAGAAGGGATATTTTTATGTATATATTTTTTTTTGGATTGAAGGTGTTCCGTTTTTAGTTGAATGCTATTATAACACAAGCGTTAGATCGTTGCTCGAAATGACATACGTTTCAATTTGTTATGCCAAACGTTGTGACAAATGTCAACAAATTGTACAACTTTATTTTTTAATTTTTATTAGATATAGTTAGGAATAACAAGTTGTAACGTCGTAAGCATTAAGGGTTATCTTATCTACCTACCATGTGTCTAAGTTCGCTTTCAATTTCGTGCATTATTTGTGGATTACTGAATATGAGATCAAGTAGTTCGGTGAGAATTGTGATGGAAAAGGAAAAGAAGTATGCGGAAGCCCCAAGAAGAATTTTCACTAAAAACGATAAGGGATGTTTGTATATGTTCATTAGTTATAATATTGTGGTTTCCAAAAATATATTTAAACCGGTTGTTAAAATAATATAAACAAACAAACACACCCCTGTCGTTAGCTAGTTATGCTTGTATATAAAATGTTACCTGCGCGTATAAATATTTGTGAAACGCACTGTCTTTAAAGAAACAGGTTTCAAATCTGGGTTTCTACAACTTTGACAAGATGTCGAAAGTCTGCAAATTGAAATGAACATGAATGTTGGTAGGTATAACGAAGGTGAGAGAAAATTTTACGAAAATGAGTTTCAATGATTTAGTTCTTGCATGAGCCCAAAAAAATGTCAGTATATAAATTTGACAATAATCGAAATAATTTGATCCCATTGCATGCGAGTTCGAATATATTTAGTTTAAAGATTCAGCTTAATCATATAAAGCCGTTTCACAATCAAAAAAAAAAGCATTTAATTTTCAGAATTGAACAATTTCTGTTCACAACAACACTTACTGTCATTAGCTTTTAAATTGCGAGCGTTCATAATGGCAACTTGTTTCTTATCTGTTCCGAAAATAGAATAAAAAAAGATGAGAAGATAAGTATGATGAAAAGTTGTTGGTGCCATTTTATTTTTTCTGTTTTGCAATTAATTTAATTTTGTTTATGCGTTCGCTTTATTTAGGTATCTCCACTTTTTGGATAGTGTGGACAGAAAGCGTTTGTAAGACGAGAGAATTATAGAGCGATGACGTTAAACTGGGGGTGTGAATAAAATTCCGCTACTGTCGATTGGTTATGCAAATCAAAGCAGTTGGGGAAGGACCGATTCGGCTAGTTGGAAGTTGTTTGATTACTGCATGAAGTAGTTTTGGGTTTTTGATTTCAGATGAAAGAATCAGTAGGTATAAGTATGTAGGTGAAGCCAGAAAAAGTCTCCAAACTCTGACTGTTTTACGGACAAGGCAAACAAGTTACACTATCAGTTTCAGTGTTTTTAAATCCTGCGCGTAGGTATCTACGTACTATGAGACTTGATATATATGGTGATGGCTTTGTCGCGTGTCAAAGATTCCGCCACTAGTGCTTTGCATTTTACCAGACTCTACGTCAAAACATATAAGTATATAATACTTATGTCACAATATAAATTATTACACTTGTATATAGGCAAGCTGTGCCATTTTGCAATAGTGTGGGTCGTAATCTATCGTTTACTTGATCCATGCCTGCTATCGACCTCAACTCTTGTGACGTTGAATTAGGCAGGCAACAAATAAGTTCTTTAGCAGCATATAGCAAGGCACATAGGCAGGAATAACAATCAGTAGGTAACTTTGAATTTATTCATTGTGTGTATAAAGTCCAGCAAACATGAGTGCGTCGCAAATCTATCGCAATCGTAAAGCACTTTTCGTATCATTCTGAAGTGATATGAAATAAAAAAAATGTTTGACGTCATTCGGCAAATTTTAACCAGACTACAAGAAGAATGAAACCGATTCTCTTATCATAATAAAAAGATACAGCAATTCAAATCCGCACGATAAGAGTGCCATTAGGCATTCCATCGGATAGTAGTGTTTTTTTTAAATATCGTCATTAAGATTGATATTTTAAATAATTCCCATTCATTTCGTTAATTACTAAACTCGAGACTTCCACTTAATTTTATGGTTGAAAACAAATTAAGACATATTGCATACTGAGTAACCGGCAAAACATAGTATAGACATGTTTGCTTTAAATTTTTATTTATAGGTACCGCAGAGTAACAAAAATGTTGAAATTGTTCTGATTCGCTTTCAGTTCGTTCTACTCCATTGGAATTCGATTCGTTTGTACTATGCTGATCGATTAATCTTCACTGTTGACGTATTTTCATTTGAGTTTGACAGTAAGTTATTTTTTTTATTATTTACTGTCAGTTAAGTAGACGAATGCTCAATAAAAAGCCTAAGGTGACATTTGTAATGAAGCGTGATAGACTTGTTCCATGTTGACTTTTGTTTTGATCGGATTTTCTTCCAGTTCGAACTCGCTAAAAGTAAATAGCGCTGAAAGCATTTTACTGACAAAGTCATGAACTCAGGTATCAACATGAACTATACTTCCATGTCACTACTACTTGAGATCAGCGATACTTCAATTTTGAAAAAAAAAAAATAAAATCTGCTCCCTCTTTCGCACTATTGTTAAATTCTTTACATCTACTTCACTTTAGAAAACCCTTATTTAATCCGCTCCAGTTTTAATAAAAAAATCATTAAATCTACTTCAAAAAATATTTAAAAAATGTTTTTCTTTCAGCCCAGATTCACATTTCAAAAGAAGAAATTGCATCAAACTTCACTTTAAACACAAGATTTATTAAAATTTTCTGACGCTTATTGTTTTCCTGTTAATTTTCTGTCAAAGAGGTGATACGTTTGGTTTGATTTTGGTTTCTGTCTGTTCCAAATACGTGAAAGAATGATTACAAACGCGATTATAAGATATGTTGAAGTAACCAAGAATGTGAATGGTAACGCTGTTGAGATATGTAGAGTGTGGATTTTGCAACTGTATGTTGAAGGTTCTACTTTACTTTAATTTACACTAAAGCAGTCCTTGTATTTCTTGGTTTCAAAGTCAAGGATACGTGTATAGCAAGTTCGTCTTTATACCAAAACAAGACATATGCAGTAAAACTTCTCAGATGGAGTAGGTAAAAGTAAAAGCCGAATCGAATGATTGCAACTTCTTGAATGCGTTCATTAAAAATAATTTAAGATTACACTATAAATGAACAAGAACTCACCATTTTCCTCTTCGGCATCATTCTCCTTGTTGGGGAAATAGTACTCTAGTAGTCGCTCAGCTAGCGCTGTCGTGCTATCAACACCATTCACTGCCAACGATCCGTATTGTGTAGCCAAGACCTCATTAGCCTTTTGCCATGCCAAGTCCTTTAACGAAGATGCTCTCTGCTGCCCAACTGACTTTAATTTGACCACCTTTTCAATATGTGGCTGTACAGCATCAATTACTTTAGTCTTGGCCTGATTGTAGATCTCCTGTGGCGTATCCTTAATAATTGGTGCCTTGACTTCCAACTTATCGATTCCCTTAACCAAAGTTTGATCGACATACTGAATGGGACGATCGAATTTCAAGACAATTGGTGCGGCAGTGGTGACAGCGCGGCTAACACAATCCTCGGCAGTGCTCAAGGCCCAGCTAAAAAGACGGTTGTTCCCTACAAATTATAAAGAAAATTCATTTTTTAGTTGAAAGTAATTGATACTAAAAATGTGAACTGGTAGTCATTTGGCGGATGTTACATTATTAGGAAAATCAGTTGCAATCTCAATACCTAAAATTTCAATTCATCATCAGTATGTCCTCTACAAAAGTATTATTAAACAAAATAATCAGCAAAAGCACTCAATTGTTACTGATTAGAAGAAACACGGATCGACTTTACAATTTCAATTTATAAAAAAAAAAGAATTCATTATTACGAGTGTCTTATCTAAGACTGGTTTCTGGAATCTTCCCTTCACCTAGAATACAGCGCATTGACTCAAATCAAGTGCAATTTCATGCACATTGCATCATTTGCTGTTATATTATATTATGACAACAGTATACGACTGGCACATACGCCTCCGTTTCTCATTATTCAATTTATGGCATATGATACAGATTTTCTAGACCAAAGTTCAGTCGGCGTTCGCAAAACAACAAATTACAACCAACTGCGCAGTCAGTGAAGTGATTTATCAGATATAGAAAGAGAGAGGACGAAAAAGTCGCTATTTATGCAATGCACTGAAAAAAGAAACAAAGAGCGAAACGTCAAAGGGGCAAAGTTTCAAATTTCAGGCGATTCTTAAAATTAATGTTGTTGATCGTTTGGGGGTCTGGCTAAAAAACAAAATACCATAAATATATTTTAGAGACAAGTGTGCGACTATGTTTTTTATAATAATTTTTAAATGGATACCACGTGCCTGACGTCACTTGCTCAGATGTTGTTTTCCTTTTGGATAGGCTTTTTGTTGTTTAAATAAAGATGAGGAGTCTGGTTTTTATTTTTAATATCTAAAAAACAGGTGTTTTATTTGTTTATTTTGACATGCTTGCAGATTTTTTATTTTTTGCTAGTCAATCTATGTTTACTCAGATCGTCGTGCGTACTCAGTTTTTTAAGTAAACAAGGCGATAGTATACTTGATTAACGACTTGAAATATGTTATATTCGCTTATGATCGGATGTTGCGCGGAGGAGGCGAAAACATCAGTCACGAGTTTGAGACTGTCAAAATAGGTCTGTTCCTTTACTTTTGTAGTAAGACTGTCAAAATGGCAGTGGTGGAGATAAATTCTCTCGCAGAGAGAGACACTTACGAAAAAGTCAGGGAACGCTTCTGTAGTATAATTTATGAAAATGACAGATAAATAATTAAAAAAAAGTCGTTAAAATATCATATAAACTCGAACAATTTGCTAATTTGCGAACAAAATTAGTTCATTCATCTACCTAGCGATGAAAGTGATTCGGAATTAATCGAACTTCTTTTGCATGAATCCGAGTAGGTATTTGGAAGAAAAACGGTAAAAGCAACACGGCATTTAAAACTACATGAAGGAGATTGTTCTTTCTTATTTCTTAGATACAGCGAGGAAAAATTTCGTCGCCACATTCGTAAAGAATCTAATGAGAACATTCAATTTAATTTTCCCGACTGTTGATACCATTTCAATACGCAAGAAATCAGCACTCATATGTCAAATAGGACAACAAAACTCAAATCTACGGTTAATTTTAAGCCTTTTCAATTCTTACACCAAAAAAATTGTCGAGTAAAAATTCGTAAGATTCTCAAAACAGATTTTATATGGCTGTAGCATAATTATGTTAAAACATTACAGAAACGTTTATAATAAAGTGCAAAACACAAAATATGTATTAGGTAAAATACGAGAAGTTAAAGTAATGGGAATTGTGCGCTTTTAAACAATATTTAAACAAAATACTACTCTGGCCATTACAAATCGGCTTTGTATATATACTTACGAGAAGTTAAAGTAATAGGAATTGTGCGCTTTTAAACAATATTTAAACAAAATACTACTCTGGCCATTACAAATCGGCTTTGTTATCCTACAAGTTTTTATGACGTTTGACTCAAAAGGATAGGCCATTCTATTGTAACAGTCATAAATGTTGAAGCTGCATTCATTTCATTTAGTACAAGTAATTGTCCCAGGTCTGGTTTACTTTGACATAAGTTTGCCGTTAGTTATCTAGCGCACAATGGAACGCGGGCAAAGTGATAATGAAATGTACACTATTTAGCATAGAAAAGCAAGTGCGCACATAGTCTTATGAAATTAATCGATTTGACATATTTTTACTATTAAATGAAAGCAGCAACATGAAGTTCGAGTTTCGGGGTTATGTACAAGTACTTATGTTTGCATTTTGTTTTTAAGTCTGGATCACATAACGATATGGGATCCGTCTCTATTTGAATAATCCGTTTTACAATAAAGTTAGCTGCTTTTCGCCCGCGCTGCGTCGTGTAAGACACTATACTACATAACGAAATGTCAAATTAATTTTTTTTGCCAGTTTGTAGATTTTATTTTTGGGACCCATGCTACTTCTTAAAAAACAATTTGATATGATTTCGTTACATGTCTAAAACGTCAATCGAACGCCAGTGAAAAGGCAATGGCCGAATAGCAACTGTGTGGTCTAGAATTTTAGTTTTCAATTTACTAGTAATTTCCACACACATCAGCAGAGAGGTTCCAACATAGGCTGCTTGTCAACTCACTTCCACTTCCGATAAATAATTTTATGTGAATCTTTGAACGTAGTTGTTGTAATTTTTGCTGATATAGAAGCTAAAAAAACAAGCCTATTGTTAACTGCAATACATTGGAATCAAAATTTCAAATTAAAAAACATAGAGTGTATCGGGAGGTAATCGGGAAGCATGAAAATCAAAATTATTTGAACGGAGTATTAAGTCAAGAATTGGCTTCTCAACTCTTAATTTAACATGGAAAGACTCGAACATACAAATTTGTACGCTGCTGAGATTATCTATCAATGAAACAAAGCCTTCCTGCAAATGCCTACTCTTTCAAAATGATCAAAAGCGATGCACTATTATAAGGAAGCTCTCGGTTAAAATGTTTGCTCAGTTGCATTTCGAACCATCATTAGTTTAATGGGAATCGGACACTTTAAACTACTTTGGTCTACTTAAAACCGTACGAACTGTACCATCTCTATTCGCACATGTGCAGTGCATGGGTGTGACCTGTGAACGATTTAAGTTTATCAATTGAACAGTTCCGTGTGAATGTCGTTTTTTTTTTCCAATTTACAACTCAATTAGACTTTGATTGAATCAATAAATGACATCCAATGATCTTAATAACGAAAAATATATTCGATCAATTGGTTAAAATTGAACAAAGAAAAAATTAAAAAAGTTGCTTTACCGTTTTCGGTACCGTTAAAAAAATGTCTGCCCATCGAAAAAAGGAAACACGCACATCCACCATTTTCGCCCGATCAGTTATAAATTTTCCATTACGGATTTCCCAAATACGAGGTTTTTTTCCACTTCAAACATACCTTTAACTTTCCCATAGACATCTTGACTCTGCTGCCATGCTGCTCCAAGGACAGGCAGCTTCATCATACGTTCCAGCGACTCCAAATGCGGCAAGAGTTGCGTATCCTTCTCCAGGCCTTTTTCGTTTGAAGTCGCCGAATCGGTTGAGCTATTGTAATTATCTGAACTAGAAGCCATTTTTATGTATCTGCTTTTTTTTTGTCTCTTTTTGATATTTAAACTTGATTTATTTTTTTTTAACTTTCACACTTTACAGTAATAACTTTTGTTGTAATTTCTTTTTCACTTTTATTACGAACTTGAGTAAATTTGTTCAATTTTTTTGATTTTTTTAACACGGAACAAAATTTGTCGCACTTAACCTTTTGGAAATCGTTCAGAATCTGATTCAGCTGAGCGATCGTACAAGAGTTTTATTACAAAAATTCAACTCAACAACGAGCGGAAATGAGGAGTCTTATCGAAACTTTTCTCTGAGATAAGAGTTCTATTTGGTATATTATGCGGCAATTTTATATTGGCGTTCTCTTAAAATTTTCATTGATTTCAAGTGCTGCAGAGCTCCTGTGAGTGTGTGCGTTGAGAATGGTTGCTTATTTTCACTACGATCATTCTTAATTGAGTAAAACAACAACAAACAATTTCATCACTTGACGACCAAAGTTGAGAGGCGTTGTCTGAGTATGCGACAGGGCCCTTGTTTCTGCTGCCCCCTGGGCGATTCCAGATTCTCTAAATAGAGTCTGGCCCGATAACGAGTATACTCTCGAGTAGCTAAGCTGCACGACAACCCAATGTCCAAAGTGTAAACTTAGTCACAAATAGACCGAGTGCGTTCTGTGTATGTCTTTTCTTTATTTTGATTAAAATCGTGTTTCTAGGAACGTCTAAGGGAAGCCTAGGGCCTTTTACGGGTTATATTACATGATAAGAGTTATCATTTAATGGATTAATGGATTTAAGGGCTTTTCCGCCATGAACTTTGGTCTACACAAAATGCGATTAGATTACTGTTGTAGGTAGTACGTAATGCAACCGAATTTGTTTGTTTATTAATAATTTTATATAATGTGTAGTCGACTGATGCACATTTCATTTTTGTGACATACAACAAGATAGGTCATATAGATTTTGTTGAGAAGAAATTGAATTAAGCGGTGTACAGTCCATGTGCTTGCGAAGCGGTACATTTTTGCAACAGCAACCGTACAATATGCTCTATTTCGAGAACACGTGCATACGGTATGTAGATCAGTAAAGTAGGCACACAGTTCAACTGTCAGCACAAATTATATTTAAACCTGAAAAATGTTTATTGCTTCCAATTCCAGTTTTTGGCATACATTATACAGCAAGGTCAACAAATGGACTTATAAGTTAGGTAATACTTACCTCAAACGAATTCGATGAGACATCTCTACTTGTATGAAACGAACTGTAGCTAAAGATAAGATATAACTGTAGTGTGGATAGATCAAAGTACGCAGAGACTCATGTATTTCTATAAAACTTATCTAAGTCTAAAGCAATTATAGCAATAGACTTTGGAATATGACGAATGATTTTAAATGAAGTAAAGTAAATTGACATACATAAAACAACGTCAGCATTAAAACAAAAAACTCAAAAAAGCTCAATATAGAAATGAAAAATAAAAATGCAGTAACAATACAAGCATTTGAACGATTTGACAATATAATAAAGTAGCCCAAACAAAATGGTCATGTTCAAGTATCTAGTTTAGTAAGTCTGACAGCTCTCTGACTAGATCTAGGATCTCGGTTTTGATTGGGGGAAATCGGTCATATGAGCAGCTGTTTCAGTTGACGTTTATGGAGGGGTAGCCGACGAATCTAGTCAAGAAATTCGTGACTGAGCACTAAGTTGACAGTTCTTATATGTGGATGATGTAGAAAAAGTAACGTTCCGTCTTATAACTTGATTCTTAAATGTGCCCAATGTCTTGTGCTACTTTTGGGGACGTTCAAGAATCTAGTTTAATCTGACAGCTGTATGTCATTTTTGATTGCCGAGGACTGAGCACTAAGTTGACAGTTCGTGTATGTGGCTGACGTAGGAAAAGTTGCGATGATACCGGCCAAATCTAGTTTTTGCATTTAAGGTACATCTAGTCCAGACCAATATCTGAGTACTAAATAGACCGTCAGCTACAGCCAACTTAAGAGAACTTGCCTACAAGCTGTTTTCTGTGTTGCTATGTGGGAAAGTATGTGTGCCATGTTAAAGTAAATTAGCATACATTTGAACATAGTAACCTGAAAGTTCGTTCAGTTTTTTCCTTTTATTACACCTCCATTTTTGTTATCTGCCTCACATGCATTCTTAGATAGGCAATTTAAGAGAGAATTATATTTTCAAAATTTGCGGAGGAATCGGGTAGGTGCGCGGGAGCTGACGTTATATTTAATACAGCAACTATCGGAAATTCTTCTGGTACCTATAATCAAATTATCAGCACTCTGACAATAAACTTAGATTAGTTTACTGATAAACTCAAGAGACGCCACAAATGTCAAGGGCATCTATTTTTTTTTACTAAAATAAACGTTATCATCATTCACATTTCAATTCGCCAAATACGACATGTGAAAATAAAATACAAAATTTAAGAAGACTTAATTCGCTATGAGTCGTATCAGCAAACGGCCCTAAAAGGAAAACAGCTTCGCTGTCTCTACTACTAGATCCCAAAAGTCAAGTCGTCGATGGAACGCCGTCACTGACTTAACAAATGTCACGACTCTTGAAAAGTTAGGTTCGGTGGTGTTCGGAGTTTGGTATGAGTGACAAAATGTGACTCTTCATTTACTTTATGGAATAGAAATAGTTGTAATTTATGTGATGTTTAATTGGAAAATAAATGACTAAAGGTGAAACTAAAGTCGATAAAGAAATGAATTATATTGACGTGGAACTTCTTTTCATTCAATATCTGCCAGAGCTTAAAAAGTTGATCAATAGCTTTAACTATACTGAGCTAAATTCACGCTGACTGTTTACTTTTTACTGTAGCGAAAGTAGTAAGGTGTTAATACTATTGAGCCGAGAAAAACGTACGTGACATTTAGGAAAGTTATTCCTTCGTGTCCGTAGTTAGCGCAGCTCAGCGATTACCTACATAATTTTTTGAAAAGCTCCAAGTCTATATGCTTCAGCTGGACAGATAGTTGAACAGTGACGGAAAGTTTTGTTTAATATATATCACAGCTTCTGTCAATCGAGAAAATGAACACCCAAAGAGATTTAATAATCCTTCTGGCTATATCTAATCGATGGAAGTTTTTTGACAGCACTTATACTTCCATATTTTTGTTTATTACTTTAAATGTTATTATTGGACGCACTTGGTAAGTTAGTCCACCCCTGCGCCTTTATGAATTGCGAGCGCCCCCACGAGTTTCTATTTATAAAAACCAATTAGGTACCTGCGACTTGTAGCGACTGCACGATAAACATATTTTTCAGATGAATTTTTGTTCTTCCTTAATGTACTGTCAGCTTTAAAAATAGAAAACGAGTACCCTCCTTGAAATAATGATTCAGATCCAAGTAAAATCCCTTTAGCGAATATAAGTCGAAGTATGAATAGATATCGCCTGTGGAATATTTCTTTTGCAATTTCATAACAATTGTCCTATTGGCCGTCGTCATTCTTCGCTCTGTTATAAAAATAAAAGTACAAAAGGTTCGAATTGAAACGACCAAATGAAAAGTCACCCGCTTTGAATCGGAAATTAGATTATTCACTACTGTACGTTTGGGCAAGTGACACCACAGGGGAATTCGAATCGAAAGTCCAAAGTACATTTACATACTCGTATAACTTGGCAGCTAAATATCATTAGTCATTGGCCCCTATAATACACGCGATTACAAAATGAATTTAATGGAACAACGCGGCAGCTTTCAAAGTGCAAACAGTTTAGGGTAGGTTAAGCAATATTTACATCAGAAAGTTCCAAGTCCAAACCGCAAAGCTTGTACTTCTACCTATCAACTCGACGAACAGAATACGGAAAAGTGATTGGGGACGTTCAAGTATCTAGTTTAGTAAGTCTGACAGCTCTCTCACTAGAGGTATCTCGGTTTTGATTGGGGGAAATCGGTCATATGAGCAGCTGTTTCAGTTGACGTCTATGGAGGGGTAGCCGACGAATCTAGTCAAATTCGTGACTGAGTACTAAGTTGACAGTTCGCGTATTTGGATGACGTAGGAAAAGTGACGTTCCTGACCAATCTAGTTTTTGCGCTCAGGTTAGGTTACATCTCATCCGGACCAATTAGTCGACTTAAGATAACTAGATTATTGAATGCGGCCATTTGTTTATTTGTTTACAATGTTGTTTTTGTAATTTCAATACCTGTCTGTGAATACGTGTGACTTAAAAAAAGCATGTTGCTAATGGCCGGCCACCATTCCCTTTGCTTTTATGAGCAATTGTCTTGTGTTTCGTATTGAACTTGTTTGGCTTTTGTTAAGGCTTCGATTAAAATAATAAAAAAGTGAAATACTTGCATTAAAGTCCAATCATGAACTCACATATACTAGAAAAGAAATAAGCATATGTGTGACTTCATGAATTTTACAGAAAAACAGCTTGTAGCGCAGCCGCCTTTCCCCTGGAAAGTTATATTCCATTATCTTTGATTAAAGTTCAGTTGCAAGAGTGTCAACAACCAGCCAAAGGCACTTACGAATCTTTGGTTTTCTATACTCATTGAAAGTTTATCGTTATGCTTGTGACAGATATCTTATCATCTGACAGCTATAACTAACAAAAATGTAACCATCTTGAATATCTCAAGAGGACTAGCTTGTTTGTGTTGCTTCATTTTTGAAAAATGATTACATATAACCACAATCATGTGCATAAGTTCAACTAACGTCTGAACTTTGAACCGACGACCAAAAAAAAATATTTTCAAGTGATTCCGTGGTGCTATGCAAGTCAAATTTTTTTAAAGTTTGATAAGTAAAATAATAGAAAAAAATATTTCGGATTGTTTTTTGTTATCAATCCATTGAACCTACCCAAGAATTTTAAATGATTCACAAAATCCATCTATTGTTGTTCTGTCTGTGGATTTCTTAATTGAATACTTTGCATATTTATTTTGTTACGCTTTGGATTTTGATCCCCATTTCCACTTACCAAATCCGAAGAACAAACAGGTCGAGGTTACTTGGTTATATTTGTTGGTTATTTGGAATGTAGATACTTGTTTCATAGTTCCCTGTTGGTGAGGGAGACTTTTTTTTGAGGAGCGTAGTCCTCGCAGGGAACAGAGTCACCTTAAATCAAGGTTAACTTTATGTTAATTAGGTAAAAACTCTTTCAAAGTCAATAACTTCAAGAGGGGGAAGCTCATTTCATATAAGAATATCAGAATATCTTAGGTCTCATACGACTTGTTTTATGAATTATGTTCACCAAGCACATCATCAAATAGCAACAGATGGCGCTGATTGAAATTTAATGGAATTTAGTGGAATGTGCAAAATTCAAACTTGTTTATAAAACAATCATAATGCGGGTAATTCTAATTGTGGTAGTTCTAGATCTAGATCTTAAGTCGACTATATTTGTCTGGTACATCTAGACCTAGTCTGAACGCAAGAGCTAGATTGGTTGTTAACGTAACCTTTCCTATATGCGAACTGTCAACTTAGTACTCAGTCATGAATTTCTTGACTGGATTCGTCCGCTACCCCTTCATGAACGTCACCTGAAAAATCAGTTCATGTGACCGATATAGGCCAATCAAATCGGAGACACATCAAGTTGTTAGGCTTACTAAACTACATCTTCAACGTTCGCATTTTACAAAGAATATCGTATTGACAAATATCACTCACCAATGCACTCGGTTCTTTACTGCGAGTATAGCGTTCATAGAATTTAATCCGTTGCATCTTATAATAGGTTTGTTCGCGTACGCGGTTTCAATCGAACGCAATTGATATAAATCGATCGCAATCGCAAAAAGTCTCTACAAAAATTACATAAAAAGGGAAAATTAGCAAAATAAATGTTTCCTCTCATGGCTCGAAATAGGTCAGAGAACTTAAACCGGCAAGTACTGATAAATAGTTAAAATGAATTGCACAGATCGATAAAATCTGTAAAAATAAAGGAATGTTGTCCTAGAACGTATCATATGTTGCAAACGCTAAGTTATATATTTATTTGTGATATGGATTAGATTAGATACGAAAGACGAAATTTGCTCAAAGTAGCTCGAGGTGCGAGGTCTATCCACATACCTAGGCGTATATTTTCAGCCCTCTGAGAGAGCTTTGCTCAATTTTTTGAGTTTGACATATTTGTAGTGTTTGACTTGGGAAAGTACGCGAATAGACCTATTATGCGTTAAATGTGGATAGCACATTTAACATACTTATTGTCATCAAAAATGTTTCACTGAAAATGAATCAAAATACTAATGTCGTTTTCCATTGGGACCACCAAAAATCTTTTTCAGGTCTCAGATTTTATGCGGCTCATGGAACATGCAACGAAATTGATCTGCTTTTGTGAATGGATTAGTGCGTTATTTGACAACAATATCAGCTGTTCAAATCGCATTTGTTTTTGGTAGAATCAACCATGGAAATCGGCTTGAATAATGTTTCCTCTATTGTAGCTACAAATATAGTAGTTTTGGTGATTAGTAGTTTCCAGATGATGAGGAAGACAATGAAGATAATAAATCCTCCAAAACTATGTCCATTGCTGTGGAACATTTGTTTTAAAGTAAACTTCTTTAAATGACGTAAAACAGCTGTGCTGTATTTGTGGTAGTATGTGTAAATCTGAAAAAATATCGAGATTTGCAAAAAGTGATCCGAATCAAAAAAAAGATTGATTTTTTTCCCAATGGAACGCGAAAAGTGATTTAGATCAAAAAAAGATTGATTTTTTGTCCCAATGGAAAACGACATAAGATTCTATCTAAATGAAAAACCATTGTATATCGAATACAACAGTAGTTTTATCAAAGAACTCAACCTCTCAACACAATTCCCCACATACCAAAACCAAAACCTATTCCGAAAAGTCCGCATTTAAGAAAGCTTCAGCTGTTCAACAACCAGGAAACATATTAAATATCAGTTCCAGCGGTGCACAACCTAAGTTTTTGTTTAAAATCGAAAGAAAATGATGGCCAAAGAAGGAAAATTCTCTAAAAAGCTTCATAATAAGAAATCAGTTAATGAAAGACAAACAATAGCAAATTAAGAAATGAAAAAATCGATTAGAGCAGTAGATACAGACATAAACTCTGTTTGTACTCTGATTTTTGCAATGATTTATAGATGATCGAAAGGCGTAGTGCTAGCCCACAAAGGCACAAACAACCGCCGATGCCAGGACGCTTAGTATATAAAACTGGAATCGATATGTCCGGCATCACAGAGGATGGAAGAATGCAGTGCTTCAGGCAAAGTCTGGATCCTTATAATTTTAGTCGAAGAACATAAGTCATCAGGACAATAATTCTTTATCTAACTTTCTAACTGACCATACCACCGCCATAAAGGGTATTCTAAGAGCTGTCAAATCTGCACTTAGTGCGCTCATTGGTCATTCTTTGTATCCATAGAAGTTTTTTCTGGGAATTTTAAAAGCTAAGCAAACACTTACTACTACTTACTACACTACTCTCCGACAAGGCATTAATTCAAAATCGCATGATTCTACTTGACTGACCTTGACCAGTCGATTTCATGTTCAAAGTCGATAGTTGATTACTATAGGCACATGGAAGTGCGTAGCACTCTTCCCATTTCAAAAGCAAAGTAATTAAAAAAATTATTTCTATTCAGTTTGAACTGGTGTGTAATACCCCCGAATGGAGTGAGGCACTTATTTTGATGACATGACATTTAAGAAATTCCCCATACCCCATTTTGTTGTAATAAAAGCACACCGCTATGAAACTACTAACATTTCTCCCAAACATCAACAAAATAATGTCTAGGTCACAAATGTTTTTGTTCTCAAACTAAATTATTCAACTTTGAGTTGCTGAGTCAATGATGAATTGAATACATTGGGAACCCAACCTCAAGGATGGAGTGGTATTGGTCAGTGCTGCCGAAAGTATCCCGATAGGAGTAACAATATTCAACTTTCATATAAAGTTTAAATTTATTTGTTTTCAATTTTCTGATACTGATTTACATTTGTTATATCTACGTTTATTATGTGCACTATAAACTACACAAATATTCCAACAAATGCAAAAGTTTACGTCGATAAGAAGTGACATTTCGTCCATACACCTAAGTAATGCGATACGATTATTAAACTTCATCTCATATTTATTGTTGGTACCAATTTCGCCATAAGAAGGCGGGCCACTTACGTCGGCTAGACATTACATTGGTTTATAACAGACATATAACACAATTGTATGTCATGTGTCATGTCTATTGATATTTTTCGTCTAATGGAAAATTAAAAAAAAAGACATTAATTTGACAGTAAGACGAATTTCAAATAATTTTCCATTTTCTCGTACCCAAATAACTACCCACATTTCTGGAATCATTTTTTGCCAGCAAACAAAAGTGGCATCCCTACGCAACAAAGCTCTTACAGAAACTAGCAAAACAAATTGATCCGATCGTTTGATGTTTGGTTGGACATTTACCTATTAGCCTTGATAGTGTTCGGTTGAGTTTCAAAATTCAGAACAGTTGCGCGGAGTGTTTCTTGCACGGCTTTTGTAGTTCTGCAATTATAAAATAAATAAATAATCATATACCATGAATAATGTCACTACTAGTACGCGTCCCCTTGAAATGTTGCTCACTTTGAATAACCCAGTGTTTGGTTGTTACATCTTTTGGTGCAGTATTCTGGTCTTAAAGATGCTTTTCATGAGTTTACTAACGGCGGTGCAGAGATTCAGATTCAAGGTGAAGTGGGTGCAAGTTCGAAATTGTGGTCAGTTTTGATGGGATTGGGGTTGGTTCTTGTGCCAGTGCAGGTACGCTCAATCGTATAGAATAATTTACAAAAAAAAAGGGAAAAGAGAAAAAAAAATCAATAAGTTTTGTTTTCCGACAGGCAGATGAAACTGAAAATGCTGCTTAAAATAGATTTGTTTGGGTTTACGGAAATAGTAATAATTTTGGGAATATATTCGAACACATTCCTAACTCCATAGATCAACTACTCTTGTCTGATTGAATAGATGCAACTTGCTTATCATAATATCTTGATTAAAGTTGTAAATTAATGAGGGGACCTGGACAAGGACATTCTTCTGTGTTATTAATGCGAAGGTCTTTACCGCGCGTGTTTTATTTTCGGCTGTATTATTAAAGTGGCCTTACTAATAACCATTTTTAACCCATTATTGTGTTAAACAATATGCAATTTTGTATGGAAAATTTCGCCATTGTGAGTCGAAAAATTAGCCTGTACACTAAAAATGATTATTAGTATTGCGGAAAGTATAAATTAGGAATACGCCTCGGCTTCATAATATGTATTGTCGACACAACTCGACGGGACATATACAAATACGTAGGTAATTACATAATTGCTACATTGGCTAATGTTCAAATAGCTTACTGTAACTGATATAGGTTTTGCCCATTATTTTCTTGATGATAAGATATGCCGGCTTGCGTGCGTACAATTGCCCGTGGCGGTCAAGTGAACGTTCAAAAAATTCGAGAGCTATCATTGATGTGATGAAAACCAATCTTTTTTTGTGAGGCCTGTAGATATAACCGTGATGTCAAAAAATATAATACGCAAAATGCGTTAGAGTGAATGTGTACTTACACATGAGTTTACGGAGTACTATACATATACCTCTCGTTTCTTTACATTTCATTTTTTTTTAATTATTCCGACGTTCACACCGAAAATAGTCCTTTGGCATAAAAAAGAATTGTTTTTTGCCGGATGTCTGGGATTAGATTTTAAAGTTTAGTTGAACTTTAAAATGTTTAGTTATTAATTAAAAAATTCTTATTCATTCCTAATTCTTACGAGCTTCCCAATTATTGAGTACTCCAATGACCGATTAACAATTTAACTAGGTTGCTCTTTTTTTTCCAAATTATTTGTATCTGAATTCTTTCTCTCCCCAAAGCTATATATTTTCGATTTCTTTTATATTTAACAGGTGCCCTACTCTCTATTTTGTTTCGAAAGTCAATCCTATTCGAAATTGCTTTTAAGTTGACACCAGTGTTACCTGTGAACATTTTTACAAAGTGTCCAAAAAGTTGTCCGAGAGGTGTGTCCCATATAATTTGAATAAAAACGTAGCAACATTCAATAAAATATTTATTACAATTAAAAAAACAACAAAAATTGCTTCCATAAATAAATTCAGTTCATGTAGCATTGGCTAACAGTAGATATGATTTTAAAAAAGAATAGGTACTATTTATACCTAGGAAAACAAATTAAATGTTTATTTATAAACAATATAAATATTTATATATTTATATATGTATTTTTTTTTTTGAAGTTGATGACACATTTTTTGGAAATTCTTATAATGAAGCTGCAAATTAGATCCTTAACAATAAATGTATTAATAGTTCACCCTATTAGTTTATTACGAAACCATAAATCCTTCAAACACGTCGACATGCAAAACAAACACAGTACAGGAATCAACATATGAAAATAATAGGCACAAGTGAACAATTAGAATCCATGTAGAACAACTTGGAGTTTGGAGACTATCATAGTGTGTGCGGATGCAGAAAGTTTTGCATTGTATTCAAACACAAATATACAAATGGTGTCAACGGAGAGTATGAATGATAAAAAATAGATAGGTATGTTTATTTTGATTGATTGCCTACGTGTTGCTTTGAGCTCATTTTTCGAAAAAAATGTTCGTTATTTTCAAACAGTGTGCAGTGTTAATAAGTTTCTAAAAAATGTCCAAAATCGATGATTTAAAAAAGAGGTGTCCTGGTGTCCGAGTGATCGAAAAGATGTCCAATTGACACTAAAGTGTCCCAAGGGTAACCCTGGTTGGCACTCTGTAATACTTTCGGAATTTTAAATCGGAGTAGTAGTAAATTTCATTCGGCTTTCGAAATGGAGAGTACAAAACGTTTATTTTCGAAAAGTGTTACTTTCGAAACGAGATACAGAGTAGGGCCCCATTAGTTGTATTTAATTCAATTAAGAAACCTCTTTACTTTGTCTTTGTCTTTGTCGGTATCTGTAAAGTACCTACAACCCTTTTCTTTCAGTTTCTCTCGCTTTTTGTATCATTTTTCAGTGGTAACTTGATTCTCTTCTCATGTGTGATTCACTTCCATTTACAAATGTTTAAAATTTTTAGCATTTACTAAGTTTGATCAAAAGGTTCTTCTCACTAAATTTCAACTTTGTAGAATTAGTTATTCTCCAGATTCAGGGCTTCCAAATCACAAAAACCGTAACAGAATGGTTCACTAATGATAATTAAAATTAATAAGCCCTTCCTGTCATCCGAGAATCGTGAAATGAAAACGAAATGGAACAAGTATCTTGTGGTGAATACACTGGGAAACGTCGAACACTTCATGTTTTCCATTCAAGTTTTCAAATATTTATTTATTTATAATGGAGTTAAAAAACAAAAAATATGCTAAGTAAACCTACGTTTTTTTTAATGTTCGGCCAAACATTCATGCAAGTCATTTATGTAAAGAGATAATGGGCACATTAAAAAATCTAATCAACTAGATTGGCCTGGACTAGATGTAGCCTGAACGCAAAAGCTAGATTGGTTGATTATGTCACTTTTCCAACTTAGTACTCATCAGTCATGAATTTCTTGACTAGATTCGTCAGCTAACCCTTTATTAACGTCAACTGACACAGCTGTTCATACATCAAGTCAGACAGTTGTTGTCAGACTTACCAAACTAGAACGTCCACAATAGTAGAGGCGATGGAAGACAACCTCGCTTTAATCCGGACATCGCTTCGAAATATTTTGATGCATCTTCCATTTTTTGATAAATATTCCCTTCTGCTGATTCAGTGCTCTTATATATTTTTTTCAAATTGTCTCACAATTTTGTATGACACTCGATTCAGAATTTTTAAGCTTCTCTATCACGCAACTCCATTTTCTTTAAGATTCCGGAGAACATTGATGAACCGTTGACTTTATCACTTTTTAAGTTGTGGGCTTGCAAAAACACTGTGCTCTTGTCAAATCACTTTGCGGTATTTGGTGTTCTTTCACAATGGTTTTTGAATTTAAAGAATGTAAGTATCTATATTTAACTACTTACAACTGGTTTCTGGCGGCGTTTTAGATTTTCTAGTTGCACAATGCGCATTGATGCGTGTACTTTGTTTGTTTGTAGCCATATCACTTTGAATTTAAAAAAAGGCCGACAGCTTTTAGTTAGTCAAACCAGCCCAACAAGATGTACACATCATCACCCAAATTGGAGAGTTCTGTATCTATATGCTTTAAAATTTAGACTGCACAATCCGAAAATGTTCTATTAGTCTACCCTCTAGGAAATCGATATAATAAGTCGTACCAATAACTAATTTTAGTCTCGACTTTAAATTTACGAAAGATCACAAATGCAAAATTTGTATGGCAAATATAGTCACGATGAACTACTTAAATTTAAATCCGAAACTAAAAATGTTTATTTGTAAGCCCCAATAATTCTAGCGTAGGATAAATGTTTGCTTGTATTTGACACACCAGAATTTGGCATATTTTCAGCTGCAAAAAAAAATAGTCATAGGAACTATGGTATCACTTCAATTGTCAGAGTTAACATTCAAACTTTTTTTTCTAGGCCAAAATCGTTCAAAATTATGAGTTAAAGTCTGTCACGTAGGGTAAGGAAAAATGCCAACCACTTGTGGCGAAATTTTTAATACACGTCATGCATTTAGTTTTCTCTTTTGAAAATAGGTATTTTTTTTGTATACATATAAAAATTAGAACGCGAATAAATTTGAAACCTAATATCGTAATATTACTTTTCCTTCATTCTTGAGACATGCACATGACATTAAGCTGCACAGAGAGAGCTCTGATCATACACTCTATCTCCGTCTCTCTGACTTCCATAGCCATAAAGACACTTTGAACCAGAGACAAATCATACTGAAACCACCAACTCTGGCAGATTTCCCGTTACTTAGCCTACAAGCTATATTTTAACGGAGTGGTCACGATTTGGTGCGCTAGTATTGTGGACGTTCAAGTATCTAGTTTAGTAAGTCTGACAACTGCCTGACTAGATGTATTTCGGCTTTGATTGGCTGAAATCGGTCATATGATAAGCTGTTTCAGTTGACGTTTATGGAAGGGAAGCCGACGAATCTAATCAAGAAATTCGTGAAAGAGTACTAAGTTGACAGTTCGCATATGTGACTGACGTAGAAAAAGTGACGTTCCCGAACAATCTAGTTTTTTTTTAAATGTGGTATTCCCGAACTATATCACAATTTCCCCACGGTTGGCTGCGATTTTTGTATTTTTTGTATGTTTTTGCATGGATTCTTATTGACAGAACACCAATAGGAAAACAAAATGGGGGAATTTCGAAAATAAATTGAGGGGGCCAGCGGCAAGAGGATTGGGAGTTGGGGGTCTCAGTATGATTTGGCTCTGCTTAAAACAACAAAGCGCGGAAAATTGCACGTTAATTTGAATCAAACTACATATTAGGTGTTTTTAAATTACTGTTCAACTACCCACACTAGCAAACAATTACAATAAATAAATGTTTTTCTTCTTATTTCATTAAATTCCAGGCCTACATTAATCCAGAAGATAGACCAGGCAAGGAATCAACGGTAGAGTCAGTTGAACCTCATGTTGATCGAGTTCGCAGGTAAACGCAACTGTTTTTTTTTTTTGACCAGAGACTCACTAATGTATACTTACAGAGCCCATCTCAATGACATGGAAACTATATTGCCCTTTTTTACCATGGGGTTGATATATATTTGCACAGATCCAGGTGCAATATCAGCGATGGTGCTTATTCGTATTCTAGCAGTTGCCAGGATAGTGCATACATTGGTATATGCATTCGGACCAGTTCCACAGCCAAGTCGAGCGATTGCATTCATTGTAGGATTCTCCATTACCATCTACATGGGAGTGTATACATTGTGTCGCACAATCAAATTTATTTAAATTTTGCGGTATCTTGGATGCATATTGTTAAGAACTTATACACTTGTGAATGTAGGTACAAATTTAAATTAAACTGGTTTTTATTTTTCATATTTGGACTGCTGCGATAGCATTATTTGCCAGTCTAACAGCACATTTCAATATAAATTTTGAATGACAAAATATTGTTAATTATAAGAAAAAATTGTATCTTTGCTTAAAACAATTAAATAAATTGAGTACAATCTTATTGATAATCTTCGCTTGTATTGCTGTTTGCCGCCTCGAGATCTGTTCCTTGCTTCTCGAGATTAGCGGAAACAACTCTCTGCGGACTTTCGTTTATACTATTTATTGATGATTGATTGATTATGATGATGAATGATGATGAAATATTTAAAATCTTTAAAACCACTTGTCAACAACAAACATTGGAATCTGAAATTTGGCAAGTGTGTGGTGTGAGTACATGGTAATTTTTAAAAAATATTCCGCACACTTCTGTCGTGTTAAGAATGGACATGGAAGTGCACTTTCTTCTTCAATTGCACATCGAAAACATAGAAAGACCAATTATTCTTTTCTTCAATCGAAAAAGCCATAAATTCCAGAAACGTCATCTGAAAAACTCTTCATGTGACCAATATTTGCCACTCAAAAATGAGACTGAAAGAATATTTTTTAACACTCCCATAGACTTAATAGATTATAACAGGCGTTTTTCTCTTTTGGTTGAGTAAAAAGCTGATTACACTCTTAGGTCCGGTCTGTTCACAGCTGGTTAAATCCGTAGTTAGCTTACCATAGATTAATTAATTTTTTTTTAAATCTGCGATAGCCAGTGAGTGTTTGTTGAAAGATTTTTCTCTTCGATCCATTTTTCCAGATTATTTGTCAATTCAGTGATTGAACTAATCTATGGTTACCTATATTTTCCGGGTCTGTTTTTTGATAAGTAATCTGTTTAGATAACTATTTTATTAATGTATTTATTTTCAGTAATCGAACTAAACACAAAATTTGCTTATCACAAGAATATCATCATAGATAGAATAGAATCATGTTGTTGTGAGACATTAAACAAATTTTGAGAACAATTCCGTTTTGTTTAAAGCCACAACCCACAACCATTAAAATTCGTTACAATTTCTTCAACGACCGTCGCAATTTTTTTTAATTTTCTCAATATTTCGCTTTATTTAAATTTAGGAAAGCTGTCATCGGCCGAAAATATTGTAAGTAATCTTACTTCATCCTTTACATCCATTATTTTGTTGGTTACCGTTACTCTCACCTTCAATAGACTGGCGTGTACCGTGTTCTAAAACATCTACGAAACCGACGGGACTGATTTCATTCATTCAGTTCACTCCAAGCGTTAAATTCATATACGTTTATTATATAAGTTGTATTTTTTTGGACAATATTGTAGAAAAAGTTGTTGTATATAGCAGATAGTCGAAATAAATGCCGTTAAAAAGCCTTTAACTTTAACGAAATTTCAGAAAATCATTGGTTAAATCTCAGTAACTGCGCAAATTCGGCTGATTATCGTTTTCTCGGGTTAACTAACCAAACCAATGATACTCTGGTTAATATGTTAGTGAACAAGCAAATTGAATGGTTATCAGCTGAAATAACTGATGATTAAATATAATCAAGATTGAACCAACCGGGCCTTACAGTCACATTTGACAAAAAAAATAAAAAGCAGGATAAAAAACAAAACAGTTCAAATGGCGAACGAACCTTGTTGTTCTGACATTGAAGGTAAACCAATTTAAAAAATATCAATTGATAAATATTCAATTTATGCAGTATTTGCTCAAGTGTGTTTCATAAATACATCAGAACAATCTGAGCACGCTCGGTTCAGAGCGCGCTCATAATGCTCGAGCCCAGTTCAGTGCTCAGCTCTGAACTAAAAAAGAAAAATAACGCCATTCAGACACATTTTATTTTATGCATCAACGATCCAATTTACGAGTAGGTGCGTTCAGATCGTGGCCATTTTATCCGATCTGTCAGCAACAATTTCTATACAGCTTAAACACAAATTAGAAAGTTCAATAAAGTTGTATAGTAATAGATCACGTTTTCTACGCCTTTTATATAATATTTTTATATAGTATTTTTAATACTCTCGAGTTTAAAGAAGCTATAGAAAAAGCTAAACTACAACGTCGCTAAAGCCTAGTACGCAGTTCACGTGAAATCTAATTTTTCATACAAATTTTTCACTGCGAAATGTCAAAATGAACTTTCCACATGAAAATTTCACTAGGCAGTACGCAGTTCGAGTGAAAAATAGCGCTGCCAAAACTGAGTTGTAGGTGGCGGTACTAAAATTTCTCCACTGCTATTTCACTTGATTTTTATTGTCCGTCGCATTAGGGTAGGTGAAAATCTTCCAAAGACACTATGAGAAGAGCAAGCGCGTGCTCATAGTAGTGTCAGATTTTGACCGAATAAAAACACCACCCTTCCATAGAATGTTAAATACTGCAACTAATGTCGTTTTCCATTAGGACAAAAAATCAATCTTTTTTTTGATTCGGATCACTTTTGGCAGATCTCGATATTTTTTCAGATTTACTCATACTACCACAAATACATCACAGCTGTTTTACGTCATTTATATTTATGTTTTAAAAGAAATGTGCAAAGTTTTGTGAAAACCAAAATAAAGAAATACGTAAACAGCAATGGACATAGTTTTGGAGGAATTATTATCTTCATTGTCTTCCTCATCATCTAGAAACTACGAATCACCAAAACTACTCCATTTGTAGCTAGAATAGAGGAAACATTTTTCAAGCCGATTTCCATGGTTGATTTTACCAAAAACAAATGCAATTTGAACAGCTGATATTGTTGTCAAATAACGCACTAATCCATTTACAAAAGCAGATCTGAAAAAGATTTTTGGTGGTCCCATTGGAAAACGACATAAGATATCACGAAATAAAAAACTTTTGACAGGTTACTTTCCACTGAAAGATCCTGCATGTTCCGCAATTAGGACGCGGTTAATCCTTATTTTGCCAAGTCGAAAGGTTTCGTTTAGAATTTACATGCACTGTTAATTGTTTAAATTTGACGGCTGTTCTTATTATATTATAAATCACATTATATCATTATTTGCCAAATTGAAAACTATTAAAATTGTCATGAACAAAAAACAAGACATTTTGTTCATTTTTTGTTGGAGGTTCACTGAAGGGGAAAATCATTGAAAGGCATTCCAGAGGTAATATGTACGCCAGAGATGCTTCTGCGAAGGGAGGGTCTTGAAACCGATCTAAAATCCCTTCCGATGGCACTGACTTTTGTTACACCCTATGGGATTGCACGTAGCCGTTCCACTGAAAGGTAATTTGTTTATGAATTATTTTTAAAATTTTAAACGAAAAATCTCTCTTTTGTCGAATTTCTGATATTTTTCGATAAAAAAATTTTACGGAATTTCTTTGCCTTAGCTACTTTTTATGGATCTCTGGTTACATTGTCTGTATTTTATAAATCGCTTATTTCTTAGTGTCGCAGTCAGCGAGACCTGGCAGCACCGAAGAGAAATAACAAACGTCACATCTAGATGGACGCACCACAGAAATAGAAGAGGGCCTACTATTGGCTGACCAATCGGACGTGCCCTTCTATTCGTTTTCTGCAGAAATGACGTTTACCGCAAGCCCTTTTTACTTTTCGCATTCAGTCTCGTCATAGCATCGGCAGCGGCAGCAACCAACAAATTTTAAACACAACACATCACAACATTATCACATCATCGACCATTATCAACCATCATTATCATCAAATCTTAAAATAAAGACTTCTTAATGTATAAAGAAACAAGTTTTAAAACAATTGATTTCATTTCGTCTTTCGTCTTAAAAACAGTTTTAAAATTTTCCCTGCGCCGCTGCCAAGACCACAGTGTCAGTGAATTAAATATTAGTCGCCATTTCTTTGCACGCCGCAACCTTTTGTCGTCAGTTTTAATATTAGTCGCCATTTCTTTGCACGCCGCAACCTTTTGTCTTGTCGTCGTCTGTACAATCGTTGCTGTGATTTTGCACCGTTTGCCGTCGCCATTGTCTACGCCACGTGCTGCCTGCAGTTTTATCTGGCTCTTTGTTTGCTGTTCTGCTGTGGCTCATTCGAGCTGCAGCAGCAATTGTAAGTACCGCTACAATCTACAAAAGGAACATTTTACCGTCATATTTCGTATTTCATATTTCGTCGCATGACAACTCAACCGCGCACGAGCACCCGTATTAACAAAGGCAAAGTCCCTCTACGATACGGTAGGAGTTCTTCCGACAGCCGCATGGAAGCAAGACCATCTACCAACAATATGAACGAAGAACCACAGCCGCAAATACAACCCAGGCCTCAAGGGGATCAATTACTGACCGCTCTTGTAGCGCAAATAAGCGCACTCAAGGAGTCGGTCGATCAACTACGCAATGACGCAAGCGTCACACAAGCCGAGACGCAGCGTCTACGTGAAACAGTCAACCGTCAGGTGGAGGGTGCTGGTTTGGAGATAAATCCCCGTGTCGCTCAACAACGTTTAGTTTCATCAGAATCGGAAACCCAATCCAACTTGCAGTCACAATCATCCGAAACTGGATTACAAATTGTTCAGCACCACTACAAGAAACTCTACGACCTGCCGGTGTTCTCCGGGAAGCCAGATGATTGGCCGCTTTTTCTGAGCAGCTTTCAGGAAACCACAACCAATTTCCAGTACTCTGCAATGGAAAACACCATTCGACTACAAAAGAGTCTACAGGGCGAAGCAAGAGAAGCGGTATCATTTCTGCTTATCCACCCGAACAACGTTGACCAAGTCATCAAAACACTCGCATTCCGTTTCGGACGTCCAGACTTGTTGGTAAAGACACAACTGGCCAAAGTTCAACAATTTCCATCAATCAGCGATGCTCGTGTTGACCACCTTATACCATTCTCCACTATGGTCGAGAACGTGGTAGCATTTTTAGTATCCGCCAAATGCGAACAGCATCTAGCTAATCCAACATTACTGGACGAGCTTATAACAAAGTTACCAATAACAAAAAGGTTTGATTGGGCAAGACATGCTATGGATATACAGCCCTACCCTACCTTGAAGGATTTCTCTACTTGGCTAACTGAACTGGCCAAAGTTGTGCAACTTATTCCTCAAAGCAGCACCGCCGTCGCCACAAGAACACAACCGTCGCATCCACGCAGGCTGATGCACACAACCGAAAGGAGAACCAATGAGTCCAGGACTAACGAAAGACTATGCGTTTGTTGCGGAAGCAGCCATCAGGTTAGTGATTGTGAAATATTCAAGGAATCAGCTATTGAAGACCGCTGGAAGCTAGTGAAAAGCAAGCACCTATGTTTCTCATGCATTAAGCCAGGCCATGGCACTGCATCTTGCCGCAGTAGAAAAAGATGCGATGAGAATGGATGTCGCCGATATCATCACAAGCTTTTGCACCAAGGATCCATAGATATATCACCGTCACCTCCCCTACGGTTGCACAATTGTCGTACGCCGAACCACAATGGACATCTTTTCCGTATTTTGCCTGTTATCTTGTCCGGCCCACTAGGAGAAAAACGCGTGTATGCCATGTTCGACGAGGGATCTTCGCTCACAATTTTGGAAGAAAAGATAGCGACGGAATTGGGTTTCACCGGCAAGTTACAATCCTTGGCTCTACAGTGGTTTGGTGACAAAGTCGTTAACGAGCCATCCAGGACAGTCGCCGTAGACATTCGCGGAGTTGAAAGAGGTTCATTGAGTTTCTCTATGAAAAATGTAAGGACCGTACCGAACCTTGGTCTGCCGATCCAGTCGTTCAACAAGGAGGGACTACAACACCTGGAAAATATTCCCGTCAGTGACTACAACAATGCCAGGCCTGTTCTCCTCATCGGATTAGACAACTGCCACTTGGGTGCTCCTATAAGCGCCGCCGTCGAAGGAAACCGTTACGACGTAATTGCAACACACACCAAACTTGGCTGGATTGCGTATGGACCACAGGGCGCTGAAGAAAAATCCCGACCAGTTGTTCTTCATATCCGTGAAAATGATGTGCTTGGTAAGATCGACAGATTGGTTAATTCCTACTTTACAGTGGAAAACTTCGGTGTCAGCAAATCAGAACGAGTCCTAGAGTCCGACGATGACACTCGAGCCAGAAAGATCCTGAAAGAAACAACGAAACGAGTGGGTAAGCAATTTGAGACCGGTTTGTTATGGCGCCATGACGAATTTAGCATGCCAGATAGCCTACAAATGGCAATAAAACGTCTTCACAATACGGAAAATAAAATGAGAAGAGATCCGGAGTTTGCCGAAAAGTACAGAGACCAATTAGCCAACTATATCAAAAAGGGGTATGCCAAGGAATTATCTTCAGTAGAAGCAGCAACCAAAGGTCCGCGAACTTGGTACTTGCCGCATTTCGGGGTTATTAACCCTCATAAGCCGAAGAAACTTCGCGTTGTTTTCGACGCAGCCGCAGAAGTCCATGGTATTTCGCTGAACTCTATGTTGCTAAAGGGACCAGAGCAAGCCAAGCCACTATTGTCGGTCCTTTTCCAATTTCGTCAAGGAGTCGTTGGAGTTGCTGCCGACATTGAAGAAATGTTCTCGCAGGTCAAGATTGCTACAAAGGACACGGATGCCCAAAGGTTCCTGTGGAGAGATGGATGTCAAGATCAGCCAATTCGTACGTACGCCATGACTTCGATGATATTCGGTGCTGCATGTTCGCCTTGTATAGCCGAATATATCAAAAACCCGAACGCCAGTTTATTTGAAAGAGAGTCGCCAGAAGCCGCCAACGCTATAGTAAACAATCATTATGTGGATGACTTCGTATGCAGTTTTCCCAACCAAGCCGATGCAGAGACTGTTAGTCTCGATGTCAAGCGAATTCACGCTGAAGGTGGCTTCAATCTTCGTAACTTTGTCTGCAACGTAAAGGCTGTGCAGGAGAAACTTAATAACTCATCATGCCCCATAAAATCATCAATGTACAGTGTCAAGACAGACAAGGACAGTGAAAAGGTTCTTGGTATGCACTGGAATACCGAAGATGATACATTCCGCTTTCATCTAAACTTCAATCGAATTGCCAAGGAAGTCATACAATCATCAAGACCGCCGACAAAGAGGGAGCTGCTTGGAATTGTGATGGCCATTTTTGACCCATATGGGTTCCTCGCCGACTACATCATTTACTCAAAAATACTCCTTCAAAGCACATGGCAAGCGGGCATTGGTTGGGATGACCCATTGCCTGACAACCTTAACAGCCGCTGGAAAATCTGGTGGACAGAGTTGGACAAAGTCAGTAAATTTCGAGTCGGTCGCTGTTATTCGTCAAATCTACTAACAGCGAAGGAGATTGAACTACACATCTTTACCGACGCCAGTGAAAGCGCATTTGCCGCAGTTGGATATTTTCGCATAAAGTGGAAAGACCAAGTGGATGTAGCATTTATAGCCGGTAAGACCAGGTGTGCGCCCAAGAAATTGCTCTCGATTCCCCGATTAGAACTGCAAGCCGCAGTCCTAGGTAGCCGTTTACAAGCAACAATCAAAGCGGTCCATAGCATCGTCATCGCACGAGTGGTTTACTGGAGCGATTCTAAAACCACTATCTCATGGATTCAATCATCAGAGCGACGATTTAAACCTTTCGTCGCTCATAGGATCGCAGAAATTTTGGATGCGTCTGAGCCCTCGGACTGGCGTTGGCTTCCGACGGATCTTAATGTAGCCGATGATGCAACCAGAGCTGCCAATCCCCCAGTATTTAACACAAATAGCCGGTGGCTGTCCGGCCCGGACTTTCTTCACCTTCCTGAGCGGGAATGGCCGCACTGCCTCGTCAATTCAAATACTGCAACGCTCGAAGAAGAACTCCGTCCAAAAATTTTGCATATTACTCAGGCAAGTAGCTCTTTAATTGACGTGGCTAAATTTTCTTCATTTTCAAAGGTGAGACGGATAATAGCCTGGGTTCTGAGGTCTTTCTCATCATTAAGTCGTGCACGGAAGCGAATTGCTGTAAAAGAGACTAGAGAGCCAACGGGTCACATTAGAACAAGACGCTCGTGCTTTTCAAGAAACGAATTGACAGCCGATGAAATCCTTGCTGCTGAGAAGCTCCTATGTCGCCAAGCACAACAAGATGTATTTCACCAGGAGATTTGTTCACTCAGGACAAACAAAACTGTACCCAAAACTAGCGCTATATTTCGACTCACGCCATTCCTGGACCCAGAGGGTCTACTACGCCTTAACGGGCGAATCGACGCTGCCTTGTGTCTACCAGCTGATGCTAGGCAACCACTTATCCTGCCACAGAAACACCCACTTACCCAGCTTGTCATATATCATCATCATCATATGCTTCATCACCAAAACGATGCCCTTACAATCAACGAAATTCGACAACGGTACTGGGTTCCACGTATCAAATCGGTTCTAAAGGGCGTCAAACGTAACTGCTATCGATGCAAGCTTGCAAGAGCAAAACCTGCTATTCCGCTCATGGGACAACTACCAGAAGACCGGCTGACACCTTTCGTTCGCCCATTCACGTACTCGGGCTTGGATTACTTCGGCCCGTTGCAAGTCTCCATCGGTCGCAGACGGGAGAAGCGATGGGTGGCATTGTTCACCTGCCTAACAATTAGAGCGATCCATCTGGAGCTAGCTGCAGACTTGTCTACCGATGCCTTCATCCTGTGCCTAAGGAATTTCATCAATCGAAGGGGAACTCCAGTTCGCATTCGAAGTGACAATGCGACAAACTTTATTGGGGCGCAAAAGGAGTTAACACTCGAGTCAAGGTTATTTGACTTCAACCAAATTCAAACCGAAATGTCAAGCAAAGGGATCGACTGGAGATTCATCTGCCCATTAAATCCTAGCGAAGGAGGTGCGTGGGAGCGAATGGTGCAGTCGGTAAAGAAAGTGCTGATGGTTACGGTAAGAGAGGAGGCACCTCGAGTGGAGACGCTGCGTAGTCTACTGATCGAAGCCGAAAACATAGTTAACTCTCGGCCGTTAACGGAACTCCCGCTGACATCGGAGGAGGACGAGCCTTTAACTCCTAACCACTTCCTTATAGGATGCACCAATTCCACGCAGACGCCTAATCTCGATGACTCACCTATATGTTGCCGAAAGCAGTGGAGAATATCACAACAATTAAAAGACCGTTTCTGGAAACGTTGGATTCAAGAATATTTACCGATGTTAACAAGGCGAAGTAAGTGGTACGAGACCGTGCCGCCACTGGAAGTCGGCAGCATAGTCATTACATGCGACGCCAGCCAACCCCGGAGTAGATGGCAACGAGGAAAAATTGTGGGAATCTACCCAGCCAAGGACGGGCAAGTAAGGAGCGCCAAGGTCAAGACGTCGCAAGGGATTTTTCGCAGACCTGCTTCAAAACTGGCTGTCCTACAAGTCTATGGTGAATCTCTTCGAGCCTTCACGGAGGGTGGGATGTCGCAGTCAGCGAGACCTGGCAGCACCGAAGAGAAATAACAAACGTCACATCTAGATGGACGCACCACAGAAATAGAAGAGGGCCTACTATTGGCTGACCAATCGGACGTGCCCTTCTATTCGTTTTCTGCAGAAATGACGTTTACCGCAAGCCCTTTTTACTTTTCGCATTCAGTCTCGTCATAGCATCGGCAGCGGCAGCAACCAACAAATTTTAAACACAACACATCACAACATTATCACATCATCGACCATTATCAACCATCATTATCATCAAATCTTAAAATAAAGACTTCTTAATGTATAAAGAAACAAGTTTTAAAACAATTGATTTCATTTCGTCTTTCGTCTTAAAAACACTTAGCTAACGTATTTGAGAAGTATATTTCTGTGCATTTAAGCAACTTGTTTAACTTCATTTTTTAACCATTTTAATATTTAGATCTATATGTAGATCAGCGAATATGTGAAGAATTCGACACTTTTCTAAGCGTTTTCCATTCTATGTTTAAATTTTATATGAAAACATTCAAAATGATCGCCCAGATTGATTTCTAACATTTTGTACATAAATAATTAACAAAAATAGATCCACCCAATGCTTTTTTCGGAGTGGACAAATTTCACCAAAACGTGAACAAGTGAACAAACTCCACCAGTTGTCAAACTCAAACGCACTTGTATTGATAAATTTGAAGCAACTCTGAGAAAAAATTCCATTCGCAAAAGTGCTCGGAAACTGAAATCTGAAAAAGATTGCTTCTTTTGTACCAAACGAAAACGAACTCTCTCTGCCTCTGAGAGCGCGAATGAAACCAGATATCTCTTTAATTATACCAACACTGGCACAGGTTTTTTTACAATACAAAGCCAACGTATTCAGTCGAACGAGACGACATATACATATATTTCGGACTCTTAAATAATATTAACTAAACTAAATGAGCACTACTACATGTAATCTGACATAATAAAGGCTATTAAAGTAGTTGATCTCACTCAGACATTAGGCTTTTACACTAGTGATCAGAGACTACAATTCTACATTGATGCTCTTGCTGAAGTTGATTTGGATACGTTGGATTTTGCTGGAGGATTTCAGATCAGTTTGCGCAGTGTTTTCAAGAGTGAATCGTCGTTTATTTCATCTTCAACTACATACGAGTAGTACTAATCGCGTACAATGAATAACAATACAACAACTCGTCCTCTAGAGGTGTTACTCACTATGAATAATCCAGTTTTTGCTTGTTACATTTTCTGGAGCAGTGTTCTTGTTATAAAGATGCTTCTTATGAGCTTGCTGACGGTTCTGCAGAGATTCAGATTTAAGGTGAGAAAATTGGCAGTTCAAGGTTGCGATGGTGTCAGGCTTTAATGTTAGTAAATGCAAGCGGAAATAGTCGCTGTAAAAACAAGAGCATGGATCTAATATTTACTGAGTGAAAGTGAAACCGTATTTGTAATTGCGTTAAAGAAAGTAACTTTCGAAAATAAATTAAATATAGGACCATCACTAATAACAATAATTTACACAAGTGTAACAAGTAATTGTCACGCTTCGATATTCCAGTAGAAATTAAATATCTATAGACAAAAGTCAGTTAAGCGAATATCCACAATGAAAGAAACAACTAACTCATCCGGATGATGCATAGCTAAAGGGCAAACTCCAAACTTGCTTCTGTAGATAGAGGTTCTTTAAGATCAATGGTGAAGGTAAACTGCTATTTTTTTTTCTTTTTTTTTTTTGAGGAACAAAATAAAGTTTATAGGAAAGGCAAATTGAACATACGTTTGAGGTATACTTATTGAAGAAAAAGCTCAAGGGGAGTACTTGGATATGACACATTTGAATTTTAAAATAAATTCTTCCCTTAAAGTAAACTTTGTTCTTTGAATACCAGTGCGAAATTCACGCACAATATTTAAAACAAACTTTCAGTGTCCAAAACGATTTCATGTGCGGAGAGGTGTACCCACACATACATACTTTGTCATACAGATCCAGCGACATATTTTTTGCACTTGGCGTACCAAGTCAAATGTCAAATTTAATTTGTGTATATTATGTCGTTTTCCATTCGGACCACCAGATGTTTTTTTCAGATCTCAGATTTTACGCGGCTCACGGAACATGCAACGAGATTAACCTGTATTTGCAAATGGATTAGTGCGTTATTTGACAACAATATATCAGATGTTCAAATTGCATTGGTTTTTGGTAAAATCAACCATAGATATCGACTTGAAAAATGTTTCGCCTGTTGTAGATACAAATGGTGTACCTATGTAGTATTTGTGATTCGTAGTCTTCAGATGATGAGGAAAACAATGAAGATAATAATTCGTCTAGAATTATATATCCATTGCTATTTATTTATTGCTTTATTTTGGTTTTCACGAAACTTTGCGCATTTGTTTTGGAAGGAAACATTTTAAAATGACGTAAAACAGCTGTGTCAGAATAAAAGTATAAAAATGATACGAATCAAAAAAAAAAAGATTGATTTTTTGTCCCCATGGAAAACCACATTACATTATGCGTTTTTCTTTTTATGAGCGCTCGCTGAACCGAGAGTACTCAGATCGTTCTGATATAATTTTGAAACACACTTAAACCCATAGCTGACATTTGTAATAAATATGTATATAAATTGAATATTTATTAATTGTTGTTTATTAAATTGGTTATCCTTTAGTTCCAGAACAACAAAGGTCGTCCACCATTTCAATCATTTTGTTTATCCTGTTGTTTTTTCTGTCAAATGTGACTGTGAGTGTGTATTCAGCTTTTTACTCAGCCTGCTCAGTCAATTTATTCTGAGCTCATCGAGCGCGCTCTGATTATGCTCAGATCGAAAAAAGAAACACAAATTCTGAGCTCTGATGTATCTGAGCTAAAAAAGAAACACGAACTTTTTGTATAACAGTTCAGGTTGCGCTCTGAACTAAAAAAGAAAAACGCCTTATGAAACACACTTGAGCACATAGCTGTCATTTGTAATAAAGTATATGTATAAATTGAATATTTGAAACACGCTCGGTTCAGAGCGCGCTTATACTGCTCAAGCTGAGTTCAGTGCTTAGCTCTAAAGAAAAACGCCTATTGTTACATAGAAATTCGTATTGACAAATGTCACGTAACATGAATTCCGGCTCGCCACTTCCACTGTGGGTAAAGTTGCTGACAGCGTTCATAGAATTTTATCCGTTAAGTTTGAAATTATTCGTTAAGTGTGAATAGTTTTATTTTTTAGGAATAAGTGTACATTTGAAAAATGAAAAATTGGTTGAAGAAAAATAAAAACATTTTGAGCAAATTTTCTTCAGTTATCTAATGTCGTTTTCGATTTGGCAAAAAGATAATTTTTTTTTGATTGAAATTGCTTTTCATGTTCGATTTGCAAAAAAAATCAATCTTTTTTTTGATCGACTCTCTTTTGAGAAATCTCGATTTTTTTTCAGATTTCACACATACTTTCACTAATACCGATGTGTATGACACACAGCTGGGTGTTACGAATTATTTATCGTTGGAAAAATTGCTTTTTTAAATGAATTATTATTTTTTCGAGTATGGAAACGATTCTTTATATTAAATTATTTCGAAATGAGATATTATAAATGTGTAAAAATCAATTCAAATGGATTTCCAGTGCAAGTGAAAAAATATATACCCATTTTGCGGCCAACTCAATACACACAAGAACTAATAAAATTCGGATTTTATGTTCGATTTGGCAGCAGAAATTTGAAATCTCAGATCAAAATCTGAAATGCCAAATCGAAAACGACATAAGAAAAATGTAAACACCAAGTCGAAATTAATGATATTCAAAAAAATAATGATATTCAAAAGCGGAAAATACGCACCCATATTTGTCCTAACAAAAGAAACTAGCGGATCCGGCAAACTTCATCCGGCCGAAAATTGATTTTTTGATTGAAAAAATTTCGAACATATAGCCTTTGCGATCGATAACAGATGCATTTTTATTACCTACTGATTGAATAACACACAATAGGCGTTTTTCTCTTTTAGTTCAGAGCTGAGCTCGCATTATGAGCGCGCGAACCGAGCGTACTCAGATCGTTCTGATGTATTTATGAAACACACTTGAGCACATAGCTGTCATTTGTAATAAAGTATATGTATAAATTGAATATTTATTAATTGTTGTTTATTAAATTGGTTAACCTTCAGTTCCAGAACAACAAGATTCGTCCGCCATTTCAATTATTTTGTTTATCCTGTTTTTTTTTCTGTCAAATGTCAAATAACAGTTCAGGTTGTGCTCTGAACTAAAAAAGAAAAACGCCTAATGCAGACAGTACTTTGTATTGAAATTTAAAAAAAATCCATCTCCTGCCGCTCCATGGCAGAACATGAGTGGATATTATAATGCGTCGTATGAGCGAAGGGTCTCATAAAGATCGTCCTGCTCGAAGCTGTTTTCGGTAAACTCACCGGACGATTCTGTACTTAAAGAATTAAATATATCTCATACTGCTCGAGCTCTGTTCAGTGAAAATAGAAAATATATATTTCACAAATTACCGAAAAAAAAAAACAATTACAAATAAGCACAAATGGTTTCCGTAAAGAAAATCTCCGAAATCATTTAATTCAGGCAGAACTTTTGACAATTAATTCTCCGTACAAAATGTATGGAAAATCAACTACCTATTACGAATTTTTAAATATAGATTCAAAATTTTACAATTTTCTCGCTGCAAGTATTCCCTTGGGCGGATACAAACACAACAAAACTCTAATTGGACTGTCCGTTCTCGAGTTAAGGGGTGTCTTACGGATGTAACTTTGTTTTGTATAAATAGATTTGTACTGTAAATGCTTTTATTGCTCTATTCCCATCAACCAAATGGTTATAATAAAAAGTTTAACAGTATAAGTTGTTCAAAACTAACCTTCAGTGTGGCGGCTTACTTATTTTTCTATCAATGCCAGTTCCTCAAAATTTATAACCGTTTAACCGTGAACTAAAATTATTTGCCGTGATACCATGTTACAGATATTGGCCCTCATTCCCCGATCTGTACTCAAAAAGGTAATACAAACTGTGCAATTATTTATCTACTATAGAACTGCAAAATAAGCAACACAAATCAAATATACTCTCAAACTCTCAATAGCATTCATAAACTAAAAATATCCCTTTTAAAATTGCAGGTCTTTATAAGTCCCGAGGATGGATTTTTTTCCCGCGAAGAACAAACGGACCAAACAAGTAATCCACATGTTGAACGCGTTCGCAAGTGAGCGGATTTTGTTTATATTGCATACTGAACTAACCAAATATGGTTATCTTGACTTTCAGTGCCCATCGCAATGACGTGGAGAACATACTGCCCTACTTTGCCATGGGATTGATGTACGTTTGCACGGATCCTGGTGCGATACTCGCGATGACACTATTTCGGATTCATGGAGTTGCCAGAATAATTCATACGTTGGTGTACGCATTTGCACCAGTTCCACAGCCAACTCGAGCGATTATGTTCGGCTTGGCGCTCTGCATTAACACTTACATGGGACTGTACGCTCTGTATTGCACAATTAAGTTTATTTAGTGTTTGCGTTATTAGGTGTTTCTTATTTTACCCACATGATCCATAACAACAGTTGGATCTTGTAATATTGTTGTAACCCATGGAAATGTTTACAGGGTTATGTTTCTTTTCATTTATGTATTTACTTCTCAAAGTCGAATAAAACTGGTGTTTTTTTTTTATAAAAGTTGCAAACTAGATCAATCACCCCCATCTAGGTATCCGTTCGGAGGTATCCGTTCCGATACAACTTTTGGAAAAATTCTCCGATGACATGTAGCGCACCTTGTCGCATTGTGGGGAACCGCGTTATAACACTTACTTTTGACAGCTACACGGCACATTTTTTCCGAAGCTCTCCGACAACTTATTGCTGCGGAATATTTTAATGTCAAATGAACGCGTTTATATGCTTCTTTTATTTCGTTCCGAAACGGATACCTCGAACGCGATTTGAGTTCCGATCGGATTTGACTTTCGTATCGGAATTTTTTCCGAACGGATACCTCGATAGGGGTAAATATTTCAATTTTTTTTTTAAGAAAAATGACTTGTTGAAGGGCGTATGTACTACATTTTGTTGGCAGAAAAGTGAGTACGAACAATTACGAATTGAGTACTTTTTACTACATTTTCACACAAAAAAAAATAATAAGGAAACTTTTCGTTTAGTACTTTACTTTTATCCCAACGCTTTAGTTACAAGTTCATAAAGGAGACTTTAATAATGAATTCAGGCCATTGGTAAGTGTACATGAAGTTTTGAATCAATTTTTTGATGATTTAAAAAGTACTAAACATTTTTAACAAAATACTGCATTTGACAAGATATGTAACTATTATTTTTTGAGCTGTTTTTTATTAATTTTTTTTTAAATTTTTTTATTAATTTTTTAGCTATGAATTTTTTGTTTGTTTACTTAAAAAAAAATATTTAGGTGACTTATAAAGTATTATTCGTGTTTTGATTTGTTTTTTTAATTGTACTACATTTTAAAAGCCCCCGTACTACATTTTCGACCTCTAGGGGCCATCACTGGCAGTGCTTTCATTGGTGGACAGAGATGAATGAATAATAATAATAATTTTCTTTGTTGGTGGACATCAAAGATAATAGAATATTATTCATTCATCTCTGGTGGACATATTGGGACTCTAGAGCAAAGATAATGGAATACAGAGTTATATATATCTTTCCAGTGGAAAGGCGGCTGTCTACAAGCTGTTTTCCCGAAAAATTCATGAAGTCACGCACATATGCTCATTACTTTTCTAGATTATGTGAGTTCATGAATTGAACTTTAATGCAAGAATACGCTATTCCGAAATGTAGATTTGACTATTTTTTTTACTTTAATCGAATCCTTAACAAAAACCAAACAAGTTCAATACCAAATACAAAACAATTGAACAGCGCGATGCCCATAAAAGCAAAAGGAATATTGGCCGGCCATTAGCAACATGCTTTTTTGTAGCTCACACGTATTCACAGACGGGGGTTGAAATTACAAAAACAACAATGTAAACAAATGGGTTTTGGGGGGATAGATGTACGAAAGATATCCATCTCTTTTATTCTTTCATCTCTGCTTGAGAGCATGAGAGAAACTGTCATTGGTTATCACCAGTTTTCTTCTATTGTGGAATTTCTTCTTTTTTGTGGGAATTTCGATGTCCGAAATGCCTTCCATGGGAAAAAGTAAAAAGCTGCAAAAAAACATTCAATTTATAAATTTTTGCTGGGTTGAAAACCTACCTTGCGGCAACTTAAAGAAACTACCACAAGCAGTTGTTTTACAAAAGTTAACTTTATTTTAGGTACTGTCATTATAATATGTTATGGTCTTTGATGATTCTGTTCAATATATCTGTGGCCACAAGCAATAACAGCTTAAGTCTGTTTTACTCATTGTTCAGGAGAGCAGTTTAAAGTTTTTTTTACTCCATTGACTCAAGTGACTTAAGCTGTTGTTTTTTTGAAATTGTTACCACTTTTTTAAAGATATAAAGCTGAAAAAAATTTTACAAAATAGATTTGGGTACGCTGAATTTAATGGCATCAAAATCTCAATTTCGTCTTAAGTCGACTTAAGCTGTTATTGCTAGTGGCCACAGATATTTACTTTTCTTAAATAATGCACAGGTGTTCAAGTGTAGTCAAAAATATAAGGCCAAATAAATAGAATACCGTGTCAACTACACGAATGCTAAACATTTCTTTTAAAACAGATCAAACGCTGTACTTCCAATTCTAGATTTTATAGCTTTCCAAATAACAATAATTCTAAAGAATAAAAAAAAAATTGTACAAGAACGTATCCGCAACTATGTTGGCCAGTTTTAGGATGTACGAGGTGTCTACAAACTAAGATTCGTATTCAAAATCTGTCTTGGTGATAGTTTTACCTACAAAGGAGCCCATGAGTAAGAAAATAAAAATAAAAATACAAGATACTAGATTACTAGTAATAGAACGCCTTATGTTAGCAATGTTAGCAAGTAAAGTTAAATGATTTTGGTAGATGCATTATGGTAAATGAAAAAAAGTCTCTTGTGTGTTTTGCTGTTGCTGTGAATTTTATTCACAACAACCACTGGGTGGTTGAACTCTGTGTAACTCTTTCGCTCTGTTTAACTTAAAGTGCTCTGTTGTTTGGTTGCTGCGTGCTCGACACAGTTCCACTTCCGAGGGATTTCATCAGCTGATAGCAATCCTTTAGTTTACGTTTGTCGCCAACTTTTTCCAGGGTTTTCGCTGCCTCGGCCAGCATGCCAGCGCGTTCACCGGGCGATGAGAGGAGAACTGTCGGCAAGTACTTGCAAGCAACGTACATTGCAGCGGCGCGCTCACGTTCTCCGCCCTCGAATTGATGATTCTTGTCTTTGCCGCCGCAGATGATGGAGCTGCGAGCATGTCGATACCTTAGACTGCGGTCAAGCAGTTGTTGTGTTGGCCCGGGGGAGGCGCCTGCCATTAGACGGCAAACTGCTTCATAGAGATACATGCGGGATTGACCATTCTAGGGGTAAAGAAACGGTGAATAAGCAACATCGTGCGCGTACTTGGCATAGGCATTTCTTACTGGTATGTCTTCCACTATGTTTCTTAGCGAATTGAGGTCCTTTTGGAACTTCTCCAAAATGGTTCCGGCAACTTGATAATTTCCATCGTCATCAATTGCAATATACTCGTATTCCCAGAGTTGGGTGCGCGTCTCCAGTATCCAGTCGCATGTCAAAAGCTGGAAAAGCTGTAACAACATGGCATGACCAGACTCAATTAAAGGTGTTTATTTAAATGTTACGCTAAATGCAATTCACAAGTCCATGGTCGCTCTACGAAAAAACAATGTCAATCCTGGTACACATGGGTCCCAGTTGATGGGCAAAATTGAACGCAAACAACTTCGTTTCCATGCAAACTCTCACCTGGCTATGTTCCACAGTCCAAGCTGTGCGCTGAATGCGACCATCCGTAAAGTTTGCATTGCAGAAGTACTGTCCAAATTATTACGATAGACAATGCGACTACAATGCACCTTTACAAATGGCATCGAAGCACTTCACTTTGAATCACTTCACTTACTCACCAGCTTCAATCCTTTGGCGGGTGTAATCTTGTTGCACGCCAAGCTTTCCTGTAAAAACAGACTGCCCGAGTCGCACAGCTTCAGCACAGATTGCTTTTCTGAATGTTTCAACTCAGCGTTTGCTCTAAAATCAACCAATCAGTACACATTAATTAAAAGAGTACACCAGCACTTACAAGATGATAGTCCGAGCGCGGAAAATAGTGCGCAGTCCTTTGGGCAAGCTTTCGCCATCTACGTGCAGGCACTCGGGCAACGAATTTATGCTATCGTACAGTTTCTCTGCTTGTTCATCTTCACCGAGCAACCAGTGCACCGATACAATCAGAACATTCGACCACCACTCGATTTTCTTGTCCACATCCTCCGGTGACATGGTCTCCTTGAGCAGTGTCGTGTACTTGAGCACGTTGCTTACGATGGTGCCTGACGGTGGATTCGGAACGGGCGGAGAATTGTCTCCCTTCGGCTGTTGCTGGGGGTTTTTCATATGCGATTGGTCATTGCGGCTGGATTTGCTGGCACCCACGAGGCATTGAATGGCCTTGTACAGGAGGTGCTCGCGATATTCCTTTAAAAATGCGAGAACAAATTTCATTACCAACAGTTCCTTGGTTAGCTAAAGACTCTTACCTTCAGCACATAGGACATTGGGTCGGCTTTGTTGGCCAGTGTGGCAAACAACGAGTCCCCGGAATTTGAGTCAAAATCGTGCGAAATGAAATACCGGTACCCATACGGAGTAAATGCCCATTGGTACTTCTTTATCTGTTCGCACATCTTGGCTGATTCCTGCTTTGCCTTGCTCACGTAGTAGCGCCCAAAGAACTTCAACCACATCGGGTAGGAGCGTTTCACACGCACCGCCGCTGTCATGTAAATGCTGATCAAGTCGGATGGGTTGAGAATGCACGCCGAAGCCTCGGCCATATTGAGCGAGAACAGAGATATTAGAATTCCGTGTGAGTCGTTCATGTTTGTCGCCAAATGAATTTGATTCAATCTATTCGACACCAAGGCCAGCTCGCGAGCAGATGTCAGCGCCTCCGTGCGAATGGAATCGGTGCAGAAAAGCCCTCCCGACTTGCGAGACAGCCAGCGTCCGATCCAAATGCGATGAAAGAAGAAACGGACAAACTGCCAGGTGGTCATGGTGAAGGTCTCAAATTTCGAAAGCGGGAGCGTCATGCCGAAAACTTGCATGCATAGCAGATACTCTGAATAGGCGGCTGATGAGTTTCCCTATGAAAATCAGACAAAATAAATAATAAAACCGCTGGCACAAGTTTCTCAAACAAACCTGAGCAAACTCCAGGTCCGCTCTCTTCTTGTGCTTCCAGTATCGCTCAGACGCCTGCGACTGTGAATTCAAAAGCGGATCTCCATAGCAAAGCAGTTTGACCATACAACAAAACATGACCAGGAAATTCATTGTCCAAAGTATCAGCGACGTGCTTACACTCTGCCACGAGAACAGGCTGCCAACATCTACCAAACAAAATTAAAAACAAAATGCTGTGGTAAATCATGGCGCACTTACAACTATCATCCACAGAAAGAATGTTCCTCCGCACACCGCTCAAGTCGTCATCGTTGTCCCCAGCCAACGGAGTGTTGTTGAGGAATGCCCTGAAGGGATTTATCGCCAGAACCGCAAACATAAACATACACAGAGTCAAGCGCGAATGGGCGCCCATTCCACGCACCGACGGAACTATTTCCTCGTCTTTAACGCTGCCGTTGCTGCTACCATACGGCGATGAGGGTGAGGATATATCCGAATGCGATGGTGACAGCGATGGATTTGATTCATCACTCCTGGGCGGTGTCATTGGAACGCCATCGTCCAAATGAAGAACTTGCTTGCCATACATGATCTCATCATCAATCGATATCTTACGCTTCTTCTTGCCCAGGTTGTTGCTGAGGAGATCTTTGACCTTGGTACCGTCGCGTGCCATCAGCTCGCGCTGCAATCGCTGCACTTCAACCTTCAGCTCGTAGTTGTGGTGTTGCAGATCGCGAATCTTGTCAACGGCCTTACGCAGGACGGCAGATTTATTCAATTTAGCACTTTCGCCGACAACCATGTTCTTCAGTTCGGTGATTTTGTCGTTGATCGACGTCCGGTAACGCCGTTCGATCGCATTGTGCGCTGAGCGCTTCACCTCTTTCACCTAAAAATAAAAACAATTTCAAGTAGGTCATTCGTTTATCGCGAGCAAAACAAACGTGGAAGAAACGGAAAAGTTAGCTAAATAACAGACGGACTCATTCTCATACATCAATTATAACAAGCCGCATACTTTTTTTAAGTCAAATCATCGTGAAATATAACCAGGCAATTTACATGTCTCTTTCTCCCACATCGCAACGCTTGGCAATTTTTTTTTACAAGTAAACTTTAAGAAAACAAAGCAAAAACCGGAAACGTCATGTATGCGAATCGATGAATAATTATTCATAGTTAAACACAATGGCAGACATTACATCACGTGCTGTATCGATTTGGTCGGTCACGTTGGGCATTCGGATAAAATCACTTTAGCTTCAAGATAGAGCGGAATTTTCGAGATTATAAACGAAACCCATTCGTGTCTCATTGATTTATACAGAGCCTGTTGGTTAGAAACAGAGTTCCATACAGAAGAGAACAATTTACTTGCATTTGAAGGTAAATCGCGGGAAATGACCAACACTTCTCATACATTACGTGTGCCAACATTATGATTGCTAAGTTAGTGGCCAGTTTGCAAAACAATTAATCGGAGATAGCGACACTGAACGTCACTGAGAACGTAAACACGGGTCAATTATGAGATCAATTTCAGAGCGTGGCTGTCACAGTTGGGTGCAATGATTTGCCAGATTACCTTATCAAATGCTTTTGCGTTTTGATTTGTTTTTGAAATGTGTTACAATGGAAGGGATGCCCTGCAAAGCTTGAAGTCATGGATTACCAGAGTTTTCCTGGTTGGCCTACGGTCCAATTGGAGTTGAATATATGAAGATTACAATTATGACTGTTATATTAAAATAAGCAACTAAATAAAACGAGATGAGGTGCCATTGTTATGACCAAAGGAGTATCAATCAGTAATCGAGAAATGTGCAAACTGTATTGCGACGTATCAAGTGCATACGTGGTCTGAAGTCGTATATTACAGTTGCCATGCGTAGATTGTGTTCTTTCTCTATTCCTATTACATTTCTATTACATATGGTGAAATGGTAAACAAACAGAGCCAATGAGTCACATATTTTCTTGTTGTCTCTGCCGATCAACCTACCTTTGGTTGGACACGATGGATGGGAACTTTGTTCTCCGTCTCGAGGACCACTGGAATGCGTGCTGTCGTCAATATGGTTCCATTCACCAAGGCATGAATATTCTACAAAATATGGAAAATGGATACATGCTCAGTTATTGTACAGATTTAAGTGCTACCTGCGATGTAGTCGCTGGACCAGCAGTCGTATACATCACGGCAGGATTAGAGTGCAGTAGCACTTGCTGTTTGTCATTGCCAGACACACTTTGCAGCGTAAGCACTTGTGGAACCTGTTGCACCAACGGTTGAATCGGTGGCTTACTGATGATATTCTGAACTGTAGAATGTTTCGGATGATGCGACTGGTGATGGTGCTGTTGATGCTGTGCAGGTTTTGGTGCCACCGCTGGGTGTTGTTTAACCAGCGTGGCCGTCTTGCTGTCCGAAATCTGTCCACCGGCATTCTGAAAGACGAATGTCTGTGTAGTCGGCTGGTTTGTTGTGTAAACAATCTGCGGTTGTCCCTGTCCGATAGCGGTTGAAACGGGTGAATTGATTTGGCTGATCTGTGCTATGTTCACTGTCGTCGTTGATGATGGCTGATGGACAGAGTGCCGTGGCGGAGAGCTTTTGTTTTCAATTTTCATAGGAGGTGATGGAGTCGAATTCCCAGTCTTATGGACGTGGGAACTCATCGTCGGAATGCTGTTCAATGCATTCGTTGGGCATGTTAAGGTATTGTAGTTTGAAGCCATTAGCGGATCCGTTACCAATGGTTTATACATTCCACCAGCTACCGGAGAGCTTGGTACCTGCACTTCTTGTTTGATTTCTTGCTTTGAGATTTCGGTCTTGAAATCCTCAAACTCGGGCGACCCAGGCAATATAACATCGTCATTCAAATCGACCATGTCCATGTCATTGAGGAAGCTATTCAGCATATCTGCAGAAACAGAAAACATTCCTTAGATTTATACGTTCGCAGATGGGTACTTTTGCAAACATACCTGCTGGAATCATCTCCTTGATAAGGGAGATGGCATCCTCCTCCTTGAACAGGTCTAATGAATCCACTATACCGCTCGAGATTAATTCGCCCATGTCCAACGATGGGTCCATTATGTATTTCACTTGTTTTCTTCAACCTTGTTCAGTTTCACTGGTACTCACTGTGGGGAAAGGCAGAAAAATTAATAGAATCGTTTTTCTTTTTTGTCGCTTAATAGAGGGTAGAAGAAAATTAAACCGACCAATCAGAGAACGTTATTTGATCATACGATATGACGTCACGACGTTATAACCCCAAACTAATTACGCATATAGAAAATTCGATTGTTTATTGGGAATATGTCGATGTCTCTTTTGAATTCGAACATTTTTCCGTAAATCTATGAGCACTGTGTTGATTCAGATCAACATCGTTGGTCAACAATTACGTAAATATTGTATTGAAATTGTTTTTTTTTTTGTAATTCTTTTAAATTGCAACGCGAATGCGGAAGATATAATATTCGTCCCGTGTTGCGTCAGTGAAATTTGCAAAAAGTCGTCGATGCAAAATGCCACTGAACTATGAGGTGACAGCTGACCGACCAGAGATTTTTTGACATTCCACATCATCGTTGTTTTACAGGATTGGAGTAGTTTGATTAGATGTCCGAGTGCGCCAGTGAAAATGATTGGAACAAAGTCTTTAGGTACATTTAGAAAAACTTAAAAAAATAAAACATCAACCCCTGTGGGAATAAAAAAACGCAAAATATAACAAATCAAATTTGTGTATGCTATCTGACGTCTACTAGCTAAATTCCTTGAGCCGATTTGTCTTTTAATATTGGGGCTAGTGTGTCGTCTTCGTGTCAAATAGGAGAAAAATAGTAAGTGCAGGAAAAATGTCTTCGTCTTTTTTTTCAATTTAGCACTTTTATATTTGAAACTTTTTTATTGACGATTTTGAATAAATTAAGCACTCTTAATAATGCATATTTTAAATAGATACCACCGAAACTGATTACAAGAAAGAATATTACATACAATACAAAAAAAAGAACTTATTTAGTTCGCACTGTTGCCAGTTGCTGTCAGTTTTGTTAAATGCAAAAATTTGTTAATTGGCATCTCGAACCAAGTTCGACGAAATGTTGTGAAAGACATATAATAGCCTTTTTTATTATGGTCTCATGATCTGTATAGATCACTGATTTTCATGGTTTACAACAACAGTACAAGATTCAACTTTTGTTGTATACCATGGAAATCAAAGATCTAGGTATACAGATCATGTAAGCATAATAAAAAAGGCCTAATATAGGTAAGTACCTATAGAGCAATCTAGTCGATGTTCAAAAACTTGTTATGATACTCGTTCAAGTTTATAGCCCAAACAGAGCTATTTGTGATAATATTCACCTAAACCGGATTTAGAAATTCCCCATTGCCAACTGTCATTCTGATAAACAAAATGGTGAATAGGATAAGTACTCAAAACAACAAGCAACTAGGAAGAATTCCCGCCTAATAAGAATACCCGTTTCAAGTTTATAGTTGATTTATTCAATAAATTGACATGAGTTGCCGAAAGCGTTCGCTCCAAAAGAAGTTTCCTTGTCGGGAACAAGTTATACAATCACTATTCGACTTACTAGATGATCCCGAGGAAACATTCCCGCCGGCTATCTATCTCTACGGCCACTCTGGAACCGGCAAAACGTCCATTCTCACCGAGTTCTTCAAAAAAACCAGCTCAAAGACTGTTATTCTCGATTGTATTGAATGCTACACCAGTAAGATACTATATGAGAACATTTTAAACGAGTTTCACTCGTACCAACTATGTAAAGAGGACAATTTTGCTCCCTACATGAAATGCGACACCTTGAAGGACTTCATCGGTGACCTGCGACAATCCTATTCCTCAAGTACTTCGTATATAATATGCCTTGATAATGCGGAACGGGTCCGAGACATGGACGCAAACATTCTGCCTGCGTTTATGCGTCTTCCTGAACTGACCGGGCTGAATATATGCTGTGTGCTTGTTTCACAGCTGCCCTTTGAGAAGTACTACACAAAAACCGGCCTGACCGAGTTAATATCGATTTACTGTCCACAGTACAACAAACAAGAAGTGCAGAAGATATTAACGGATGGCTTCGGAGCCGTACGAACGAGACTGCTCCAGCGCTTGCAGAAGAATCCTCCAGTAGAGTTGCTAGTCGACGTTGAACAGGCGGAGAAGGTCATTGCTGACCTAACGCCCGAATTCTATGGAAACTTCTTAAACCTCTTCTTGAGTGTGTTCTACAAGGCATGTCGCGATTTACCCGAGTTGAGAATTGTATCTACAGATTGTTTTGATGTATACGTGGAACCCGTTCTAAACGGTACAATCGACAAGAATGATGTTTCACGACTTTGGAGGCATATTGCTAACCCGCTAAAAATTGCCTTGGCTCAGGTCTACATGAGGATTGATCAGAATCTTGAGGTAAGTTGTCAGTTCACCCTCAGTGACACTTGAACGAAACAGAAACATTTTCAGTTACGGACAGAAGAGACATTCGAAACCAACCAGAGTGTGAAGAAACTTGCACAATCACTGGAGCTACCATACTATGGAAAGTACCTACTAATCGCTGCCTTTCTAGCGAGCCACAATTCGGCGAAAGAGGACAAGAGGTTGTTTGTCAAACATCATGGCAAGCAAAGGAAACGAATGCAGACTGTTAACGCCAAGGCGAAGGTAAGCTCCAACACATTTTGCTTCGACAATCCCATTCAATTTGAATCCATATCTTCAGGTCTCAGATAAGATGTCCACATCGTTCGGTCCGAAATCGTTTAGCATCGATCGCTTATTAGCCATTTTCTATGCTATTCTCGAAGAGAAAGTCGGTCTTACATGCAATCTCCTCGCGCAGATCTCCACTTTAGTGCACTTGAAGCTTCTCAGCTACGTATCCGGTGAGAACAACGTCGTAGAAGGTTCAGCAAAACTTCAGTGCACCGTAGGATTGGAGTTTATTTTGTACATAGGGAAGTTGGTAGGCTTCAATGTGCGACAGTATCTCTGCGATTTTATGTAGATTCAGAAGACGTGTTGTTACTGTATTCCTAATTTATTGCCCAAAATAAAATATCAACTATCGGTTAACTAGAATTGAATATTTTCAGCAAGTAGTTGGTTACATCTGTTATATGAATGGTCTCTGAGAGAGTTGTATCACGGCTGCGGAGTTTCATGAGACCCGATTTGAGTGTATCTGGTTCTAATATGATGCAATAGGGTACACCGATTCTATCCATTTGCGAGAGTTCGAAATTGAGGGCATTCCAGTCGTTGCAGTGGCATTTTTGAAGGTGCAAAACTGATATACCCATCTTGCGAATTACGTTGCTCATGTGCATGAAGAGGTCAGAGAGTTCAGTGATGGAGTTTTTATCTGGAAGAAAGAACTACATAAAATTCATTCGTAATCTAAGAAGTGTAAAATGAGTTACCCTGAAAATAGCTGAACAGTGCGCATTGATACGGTGCCAGTTTTCGATTCAGCGCAAGTACGCTTTCTCTGTTGTTTTCAATGGAATCCAACAGTAAGGCTAAAAGGAAAGGAAAAGAAGGTACGCTCAGTGATTAGGGAGACGCAACAGACCCAGGTGGAATTTCAAAACTAGAGTCGGATGGTGGTATTTTCATAGACAGCTCTGGGAGACATGTGTGATCAAACACAAGCAACTTACCACATGCAGCATTTTCCAACTTAAATTCAGATCTTATACAAATCGGCAGCACACTTCTTCCCAGTTTAGCATCCCTTATCAGGAAGTCCTTTTCATTCTCCAGTGCCATGGCAGCAATTGGAACAAAATTAATTTGCTCCACCTCCATGTCCCCGATGCCAAATTTCGACTTGATCTTCAACGATTGCAATATATGAACTCCCTTCTCCTCGGTCACCATATCAGACAAATAGTACCGACTTGGATTCGATGAGTACTTCATCCAACAGATCTTTCGCTCCCGCTGGATGTGATAGAACTTCTCCAGCGCCACGGATGGAGTAAACAAATAATTAGTGGCTAGGAGGGTTTCATGTGGTAAGTTTATTTGAACTGCGTTTTCATCTATACTTTCACCACCGCAACGATAATGGTCTTCTGATTTTATAATTAAAGGGAGCTCAGACTGGAAATTACTCTTCACATGCAAAAAACTCTCACGAAGTGTCTTCCCTTTGATAAATGAAAACTTGTTCGAGTTGTCAGCGGTTTGTTCCTCTATACCGATAGCTGGATATGAATTCAACCCCTCCTTCTTCTTATGCCACTCATTGCGTATGTTATCCAAAAGCGTCACACCCAGGGGCAGGAACTTGATGTTATTAATCGTATTCTTGTCTACTACAGCTTTTAGGAAACCAACCTTACTCAGAAACTCAACAGACTTGGCCAAACCTTCCATTAGTGAAAATTCTTCTCTTCTTGTTCAAGAGGAATGTTGCCGGGCGGTGCAACAAAGTAATCCTCATCTGTCACCTTGGCGTTGCTTAAAATATCTTCTCTGATATTACCTTCCGTAATGCTGTCTTCGCGCAGCTGAAGGTCCTGATCCTCCAAAACTGTGTAGAGTGGTTCTACTGTGCTTGTGTCAATGTGAACGATTCGATCGGCAAATTGAATGCTGTCTTTGAGAGTTGTTAGGGCTTCCTTACTATCTAGATCAACGAGAGATAAACGCTCCAGAAGTTGTATGGTTTGGCTATCAATTTGAATGTCACGCTGTTCGGGAACGAAGGGCACAATTGGCTCAGTAGGCACTTTGGTTTCGTATTTTAATTCTTTCCAGTCAATTGTGGCAGTGGCACTGCTGGTATCTAGAGCCTTTTTAATACAGTAAAACCGACGCGATGTCAAGTAAATCCTTTTATACATGTTAGCTGGAGAAAATTTTATTTTTGTAGATTTGGTAAGGAATTTGAGAAATTCCACCAGACTTTTCGATGACGGAAAACCGGCGATAAAATGTCAAATCGGAAACAGTGGCTTTTAAACTGTTAATTTACACCGTTGAATAGAACTAAACTATGCTGTAGAACGCGAAGCATAATTATGGCAACTTGCATATAGTTTATTTGCAATAAATATTTTCCCCGCCATCTCTAGATCATCAGAGGCAATCTCCATAATGGTTGAGAAACAATTTCGATACTGATCCAACTCTGTTGAGCCCTCACATAGCTCAACGAATCAATTGAGAGAAGTAGCGGCACGGTAGTTTTAGTAGGTACATCTCGTATTACGATTACTTGCACCAAACTTTTCTTAGGCAGCTGGCTCGAATTGCTCACTCCATTCTCAGTCTGTGAATTGAAGAAGTCGTTGTCTATCTGTGCTGATTACTTAAACAAACGCCTTGGCAAAGGCTTGGCAGTAGTCAATTTCTTTCTTTGCTGGGTTGGGTGTTTATGACTTAAACTCTGCTATGTGCCTGTAACACCCATTCCAACTGATAAACTCTCCCGGAAGGCGATGCACACAAATAATTGTTAACTAAAACGAACACACATTTTATTATCTCTTTATTCCTTAAACAAATCCTGAATATTAACCGGTTTAACCGCTGTGTCTTTTAAGTGTTTCGCATCCGAAAAACTATCCGTCAAAGCCGCCCCCAGATTTTGTTCTTTTTCTTGTTCGGATTCCGCCACCGAAGGTATACTCCTGTTGGCTAATTTCTCATCTAACAAGTCCTTTGCTGTTTCTAGAATCTTTTCTTCATCCAGGGCGCCTTGTGATTTTAGATTGTTATAGAATGCAATGAACTGCTGAGCATTTGTTTCACGTCTTGCGTCCGATAAGTTGATTGTCTCCTGGATTTTAACCATTTTGTAATATTTCCTACAATCGAACAAGTTGTGAGAATGAAACAGGAAGATATTTTTTTTTAATATTTACGCTCGGACTATATCTTCAGCATAAAATATATTTCTCATTGGTATTTTTGGGGCTTGGCGATCGAATCGTGGTTCGAGTTTTGGAGGAAACGCAGCGTAGACATCGTACCAAATTGGTTTGTCCTCCGGCTTCATCGCACCTGAGCGAAGTAGGCCAGTAGTTCTGGAAGAAGGGTAATAGTATTTCTGCAAGTGCCATCAACTTTTTAATCAAATAAATACCTTGAGAAAATTGTGCCGATTTTTTCCAATCTGCTTTGAGCCATTTTTTTTTGATTATGAAAGTCTTGACAGAATGAGGAGAGGTGTGATTTTTTTCCCCTACAGATCTGACAGTGGCAGTTTTAAGGTGGAACTAGAAACTAAAATTGGAGCAGAGAGAAATGTTCACATATAGCAAAGCAAAGATAATGGAATACAGAGATCATAGATAATGGAATACAGAGATATATATCTTTCCAGTGGAAAGGCGGCCGCCTACAAGCTGTTTTCCCGAAAAATTCATGAAGTCACGCACATATGCTCATTTCTTTTCTAGTATATGTGAGTTCATGAATTGAACTTTAATGCAATAATTCGCTTATCCGAAATGCGTATTTCATTATTTTTTTTTATTTTAATCGAATCCTTAAGAAAAACCAAACAAGTTCAATACCAAACGCAAAACAATTGAACAGCGCAATGCCCATAAAAGTAAAAGGAATGTTTGCCGGCCATTAGCAACATGCTTTTTTGTAGCTCACACGTATTCACAGACGGGGGTTGAAATTACAAAAACAACAATGTAAACAAATGGGTTTTGGGGGGATAGAGGAATGAAAGATATTCATCTCTTTTATTCATTCATCGATAAGGCTTTCGGCTCCGGTTAATATTGTTTCAATTGTTTATTAATTACCTACCTATTAAAAGGAGTTTTGTTAACACAGAAATTGGAAAAAGAACTACTAATAGTATTAGAACGAAACAAATTTGCAACACGAAGTAGAATCATCGTCGATATCACTTTTGATTGTTTTCGCTTATTTATTCGGGGTTTGGTTTGTGCCTGAATAATACAAAATAGTTCAACAAAATCATCACACTTACGACACCTAAACAAAAAAGTATACTAGATTTGCAATACCCTATGCATCAACCTTAAGCTTCCATACGTCAAAATGTAAATAAACAAACCAACAGGTAAACACTAAACACACGTACAGTTAAAAATATTTTTTATTTATTTTGTTACTTTATCATAAACTTACCCGAAAATTACCCGAAAATGAAACATTTAATAAGAAACTATCACGAAATATACCCACACAGTACAGTGAAGATCTATCGTAAATCCCAGAAAGTACTACCATCTATAACCAAAGAGCAACCTCCATTGCCGGTGCAATCGCAAGAAGAAGTACAAATTCAAAAGCCGGCAAATGAGACACAGTTGCGAGAATACCGGGAAAATCCCATGAAAGTTCAAATGCTATCCAAAAATCTATATCAACAAGTTTTTGGCAAAAGTAACAGAAGTAGTCCCGATGAAGCTCTGGTGCAAAATTGCATCAATGAACTCGGCAGACACGGGATCAACATCGAAGCAAACACAAAAATGAGAGATGTCGAACTGAAGTTGCCTCCACTCAAGGGTAAAAACATAGCAGAACATTTTATGGAAATTGGCAGAAAACAGTCGGAACCCTATCGCATCTTAGTTGGGTCGCTTCTCGGAGAAACCGTCGAGCGACCGACTAAGTGGATTATGAAGCCAGGATGGACTTGCTATAAATCGGGTAAGGCAGTATCGGTGGAGTATCCTGAGGAAGAGGGCTTGGTTTTTGACGTGGAAGTGTGTGTGTCGGTTGGATCGGCTCCAGTTATTGCCACGGCGGTGGGTTCCAAGTTTTGGTACTCTTGGGTAAGTCCACAGCTAATGAATGCTGGCATTTCTCGAAGAGAGGACAGGAGCTACACTCTAGATGATATGATACCAATGGGGGGTGTCAAACTCATCGTTGCACATAATGCATCCTACGATAGGGCGAGGATTCGTGAACAATACTTAATCCAGGACACTGGTACACGATTTGTTGACACAATGTCGCTCCATGTATGCGTAAGTGGAGTCACGAGCTATCAGAGGGCTATGTTGAAGTCGAAAAAGGAGTTGTCGGAGGAAGATCTAGAATGGTCAACACAAAGCTCATTGAACAGTCTAGCCGAAGTCTATCGGTTGTATTGTGGCTCCGAACTGTCTAAGGAGGCCAGGGATACATTTGTCACTGGCACGTTAACGGACGTGAAGGAAGACTTTCAGAACTTGATGTCATACTGTTCGTCAGATGTGTTGGCGACGAAAAACGTTCTCAAAAAGCTGTATCCTATGTTTTGCGAAAGATTTCCACATCCAGTTACACTGGCGGGCATGTTGGAGATTGGATCTGCTTACTTGCCTGTGAATTCCAATTGGACTCGCTTCATTGACGAGTGCAACCTGACCTACGAAGACCTGGACATTGAATCAAAATACCACCTTTCCAAAAGAGCCGACGCCGCCTGCAAACTGATGAATGACGAAAAGTACAAGAATGATCTGTGGATGTGGGACCAGGATTGGAGCACCCAACAAATCAAAATGAAGAAGGCGCCCGTACGTAAGAAGAACTTACTTTCTACCGACAGTGAGGAGGATTCGGATCCGCTGCAAAAGAAGTTCCAATATTTGTATGACACTAAGAGCCTTCTGCCAGCGCGACGCCCCCTGCTGCCAGGCTACCCGGCTTGGTATCGAAAAATTTGTTCCAAACCAAACCTCGATGATCTGACGGAGGACTGGTCACCAGGGGGTACTCAAATCGGTACTGGAATGCAGATTGCTCCAAAGTTACTTTCACTGTGCTGGGAGGGGTATCCCCTCCATTACATCCGAGAACTAGGCTGGGGATTTTTGATTCCTTTTCGAGACTCACCGCCAGAGGGTGCCGACTCTGTGCAAATCCCAATTCAGCGCTTGGTTGAGAAGTGTCCCGTAATGACATTCGTCGACACTGAAGCGAGCGCTGATGAGAGTGCTGAAGCGTTCGCCAATCTTTGGCGGGATGTCGAGACAAACCTTAGCAAAAAGGACTTCTACTCAAAATTACGGAAGGATAAGACTACTGGAAAATACACTGGCACAGGTGTGTGGTGCAACCACACGTTGGAGGACTGCTGCTGGTTCCTAAAGCTGCCGCATAAGAACGGTCGTTCGTTCCGCGTTGGCAACCCTCTTGCTAAGGATTTCCTCAACAAATTCTCTGACAACGTGCTAACTGGCGACGGAGACAAATCCGCTGAGCGAGTGATTGACATCGCACGCATGTTGTCATACTGGCGCAACAATCGTGATCGTATAATGGGCCAGCTGGTCTGCTGGCTGCCAAGGGAATCGCTCCCCTCTTCACTCCAGTCCGAAGAGAGGGAGTTCGGAGCAATTATCCCCCAAGTTGTGGTTTGCGGAACGTTGACACGTCGTGCCATGGAACCCACGTGGATGACTGCGAGTAATGCGCAACGGGAGCGCGTTGGTTCCGAGCTAAGATCGATGATTCAAGCGCCGAGTGGATACAGAATCGTCGGAGCAGACGTGGACTCTCAAGAGCTGTGGATAGCATCTGTGCTGGGCGACGCCCACGCTACCGGAATGCATGGAGCTACACCTCTGGGCTGGATGACACTAAGTGGATCCAAGTCAAATGGAACCGATATGCATTCGGTGACTGCTAAAGCGGTAGGCATTTCCCGTGACCATGCGAAGGTCATCAATTATGCAAGAATCTATGGTGCAGGGCAGAACTTTGCCGAGCGCCTACTAAAGCAGTTCAATCCCACGTTCTCCGATGCTGAAGCGAAGTCGAAAGCGAAGAAGATGTTTACGCTCACCAAGGGAAGGAAGACATATCGTATGCTTGAGGAGTTTCGTGAAAATAGTATCGACAGAGGGTAAGTTTGCACCCCTTAAAGTGAGGCCATTCTTAAATTTTTCACTTTACAGCTACACCGCGTACGAAGCCATCGGGCTGGCACGCTCAACAAATAAATCGGTACCAGAGCTTTTCTCGAAATCCCGCTGGCAGGGTGGCACAGAGAGTGCCATGTTCAATCGGTTGGAAGACATATCATCGCAGGAACAACCGGTTACACCGTTTCTAAACTGCCGCCTAAGCCGTGCTCTAGAACCTAAGGAAGGCACGGAAGACCGGTTTCTGCCGACGCGTGTCAATTGGGTTGTCCAAAGCGGAGCTGTTGACTTTCTGCACTTGATGTTGGTGGCAATGCGATGGCTAATGGGCACAAATGTCCGTTTTTGTCTCAGTTTTCACGATGAGCTCAGATATTTAGTGCGCGACGATCTGGCCTACAAAGCAGCATTAGCAATGCACACTACAAATTTGCTCACCCGATCGTTTTGCGTGCATCGAATCGGCTTAGAGGATCTTCCAATGTCGGTTGCGTTTTTCTCATCTGTCGAAGTTGATCGTGTGCTACGCAAAGAGAGCAGTATGGATTGCAAGACACCATCGAATCCACATGGACTGGCGAATGGGTACGGTGTTCCGCCTGGCGAAAGTTTGGATATCTATTCGACGGTTGAAAAGGCAGGCGGAAACGATATCTCCAAATGGGAGTGGCATCAGAACAAAGTCACTGATACTGGAGTGAGCAAATAAAGTCTAAGATCAGTCGCAATAAAAAAATGTTTTTTATTTAGTTGGTTGTATGAGATAATGTGCCAGTCGTGAACATGGCAGCCGACGCATTTGGATTTTCATATTTTAGGATTAAAAAAACAAAATTTCAATAAAAGTAAGAACAATTTTTATTTGGAAAAAGGGTGGTACTATTACCGACAAGTGGGTGCTCAAATCATTTGGCAACTAGAATTCTAATCATAATCCTGATCAATGTAGTCGTCGTAGTTGTAATCTTCCTGGGGGCTACAGCGATCGAAAAACTCTTCATCGGCCAATACGTCGTAACAGTTAGGATCATTACACTCATCAAGAAGCTCATAGTTACAGTTATGGATGTAATCATCAGGTTCGTTACAAACGTCAAGGTCATAATCACAGTTATTGATGTAATCGTCAGGTTCGTGGCACTCGTCGTTTTCATCGATAAATTCATTGTCGCAGTACTCGTTGCCATCGTTTTCCTCGGAAAAGTCAAACGAAGGCTCATCAGGGTCAATGGCGCCGTCATCAACATCAACAGATTCGACGTCGTATTCAGGAGAAAAATCGGCAGCAAACTCTTCGATAGACTCATCTTCTGAATCGCAATTAACACCTAAAACACCTTGAGTAACACACAAAGGGCTCCTGGGTTTGGTCTGCTCTGGTGGATAGTTTGAACGACTTTCGGGTGAAAAATGCCACTGCAGCCAACTGGACATTAGCTGGTACCACTCGATGGATTGGCATAGTGAATGCCGATTCTCTATAATGAACTTAGGGTCTAGCGATGGAAAACGAACGTTAGACATGACTTTAGAAAGCAATTCGTTGCGATTTTCCTCATCAAATTTAATCCACGCCAATATACTCTGAAAGACCTTCTCTTCCGAACAGGTAACAAGATGGTCGCTTGAAAGCAACCTTTTGAGTTGCTCCTCATTTAGCTGGCAAAACTCCTCATTTATCCAGACCTCGTCAAAATGCTTGCATGCAAACGAATACGATGTTGAAAGAAGGCCTGTGTGACCATAATAATCTGCAAACAAGACAATAGCCAAGCAATTGCTAATGTCTAGTTGTTTTCCGATGAACTCACAACAGGCGGTTACTACTGTTTTCAGTTGAAGGAATTCTGCGGCCTCTAGTAAATTCTGAACTGTTTCAACGTTTATATCAATTGAAGCCGTATATATAAAGTTGATTATAGACTTTATGGTACTGCCATCGATATCTTTAAATTTCACCTCATTAGTTTTAGCTTCTCGTAGGTTGCTTCGGAACATTGCCTCGAAGAACTCGTTCGATGCAGACAGCACACTCCGATGAGCTTCAATTTTTGTATTGTCTACGCCGGCGATAACAACAAAGTCATACAAGTTGCCAAGCAAAACCTTTACTTTGTTGGATATTGTGTTTGATTGCTGAGCGCAGCTGAAGATTACGCTTGTGGTTTGGCTCGACATTGTACATACCTTAATATGATATTTGGCAGTTTTGAATATTAATAATAATTATAAATGCGAGTTCTCCTGGATTCCTTTTATGCACAACAAAACCAAAAACCAGTGACAATACCAAAGATAATGGAATACAGAGATGGATAACTTTCCAGTGGAAAGGCGGCTGCCTACCAAAGATAATGGAATACAGAGATATATATCTTTCCAGTGGAAAGGCGGCTCTCTACAAGCTGTTTTCCCGTAAAATTCATGAAGTCACGCACCCATGCTCATTTCTTTTGTAGTATATGTGAGTTCATGAATTCAACTTTAATGCAATAATTCGCTAATCCGAAATGCGTATTTCATTATTTCTTTTATTTTAATCGAATCCTTAACAAAAACCAAACAAGTTCAATACCAAACACAAAACAATTGAACAGCGCGATGCCCATAAAAGCAAAAGGAATGTTGGCCGGCCATTAGAAACATGCTTTTTTGTAGCTCACATGTATTCACAGACGGGGGTTGAAATTACAAAAACAACAATGTAAACAAAAGGGTTTTGGGGGGATAGACGTACGAAAGATATCCATCTCTTTTATTCATTCATCTCTGCTGCCTACAAGCTGTTTTCCCGAAAAATTCATGAAGTCACGCATCCATTCTCATTTCTATGCTAGAATAAGTGAGTTCGTGAATTCACCCAGAAGATGGCGGAAAATTGGTGAATTCACCACCGAAATTCATAAAATTTTCAAATATCCTGGAAAACTGGTTTGGGCATGTTCACTAGCAAAATTTGAATTTTGACGGTTGACTGTTAATTTGCTTGCAGTGAATATAATAATTTATACATTTCTCACTTTTACACTGCCTTTTATCAAGCATGACTAATACAAGTTACGAATAACAATGCAAATTCCATTTTTATTAACAGAGGAATGAAAAAATTTCTCTTGTAAAATACAAAACAAGCAGACTAAATTTTAAATGCAAAATGATTAATATTTTAATCACGTAAAAATCGCTCAAGGCTGCTATAATTCGGCATGAAATGTTTTTTGTTGTTTATTATTTCAAAACCTCAATACTTTGTTTTCTACATTTTAGTACTGCACATATAATTAAATTATAACTTTTTTTTTATTAAAAAAAAACAACAGATAATTGCCAAGTACATATCGCTATACTTAAGATAATGCTTTCGTAATGTTTCTTATCAAAGTTTTTATAATTTGAACCCTAGTACTAACCGCTCTTTAAAATATAAAAATTCATTAGTGTAAAAAATGCCAATATTTATATGTATAAAATTAAATATTGCCAATAAATAATTTTACATATAAAATTCACATATAAAACCAGTTGTTCCTTCCAGTGGGATTAATACAATAAGGTCATTCTGGAGGTAACCGAAAAATCGTATATCTAACGAACAGACCTATCTAAAAGAGAATGTGTCACCATATGGTGAATACAAAATTATTCTGTTTTATGACATTCGGCCAGATAAAAATAAAACTCTATTTTGATTCCGATTGTTTTTATTTCAGCTTTTTAATATACCGAAAGGAGGATACAAAATTACACTATACTTGAAAGCACATAGTGAGTCAAAATTTGTTACATTAGTTCTAATATTAAATGAGATATCATTACAGGTATTTTATGACCATAACAGGATGGACTCAAAATGTGTAATGGGATGCAGAACTTATGTGCACACTTACTGTCTTAGTAATTTAAAGTAAGCTACCTATTTTGGTTTGATATCTAATAGATAATTGTATTTATGTTTTATAAACAGTACACAAGCAACAACAATCTAAACAAACAATTACTTTGCAAAGCGCAATTTTGTTTTCCGTAAATATATGTGAGAGCTACTGGCTAAGCCCGCCATACATATAATGAAAACAAAAAAAAAATTGTTTAACTTTTTTTAGACCAATTAAACTGAATAGTTTTGCACAATGATTGTCTTTGCATGAAGCTAATGATATATAAAACCAATTTGTCAAAAAAAGGTAGTTAGAAAAATATTATACGTATGTACCCCCAAATATCTTACGTACAAAAAAAAAATGTTTTTCTAACCAATTTTGTTTGATTTCTCAACTTTTTGTTTAACAAATTGGTTTCATAATTCATCATCTACATGCAAAAAGAAACATTGGGCAAGACAATTCAGTTTTAATGGTCCTAAAAAGCAAAACTAATTTCTTTCAAATTTGACAAAATCTACCAACCATCATTTTCTGTAGATGGTGAGGTTGGGGTCGCAGACATTTGGTTTTGTTTTTCTATATTTTATTATAAAAGGGAAGTGATAAGGACGTTGTTATACTATTTATTGGTTGTTCAATCTCTTCTGTCTCTATACTTTACAATGTGAATCGTATTATATAGCTGCCAAAATAAGATTTCGTCGTGTTATTGTTAATGCAATAACATTTGCACGTTAATTTCATATTTTCGGATCACAGCGTAAAAGTTGTTTCTAACAAAACAATCGACAATTACCAAAGGTGGGTCCGTGAGTTCAGGGTAAATCTTTAAAATTATCTCGGACTTTTCTGCCTGTGTTAAGAATTGACATGTTACAGCTCTTTTTCTTCATTGAAACTTGAAGAATATAGAAAAAGTACTTCTATTGAAAAAAATGTGTTTCTTTAATCGAAAACAACATAAGTAATTCTAATTGCGAGCGGGTCATTGTGCAGAATACTGAGTAGTATTAAAGTTTTTTTTTTCCTTTTTGTAGCTAAAACGGGCAAAGCACGAGCACGGGTTAAACGATAAGGTGAACATATATAATTGCACTGCAATGGGGTATAGTTAAATTCGGCATAGTATGCTCCTTTCGAGTTTATTTAGTTTTTGTAAGAAAACTTAGTTGTAAGCGAAATAAAGATGAATTTTATACCTTTATAAAATAAGCTAGAAGTAATTTCCCTTGTTTTAAATTAAAGTACATGTTAAGTATAAGAAAAATAAAGAAATAATATACAAAAGAGATATTTAAAAAGAAATTTGTAACATACAACTTAGCTTAGGTTAAGAACAATAAACACAACACTCTTTTACATAATTTTATAATTTTAATATATATGTGCAAGTAATGCTTTGATTTATTAGTATGGAGATATGGCGTAAACAATTAAATCTGCAAACTTTCAACAAAACCGACCGAGTTTGCGACAACCACTTCTCCGTTGACATGTTTGCGTCCCAAAAAAGACATCGGTTGATACAAACTGCAATACCAAATATCTCACTGACATTGGGAGATGCTTTTGACCACGACACGGAGCCGGCAAAATGCTATTATGCAAGTTGTAGAATACATTCGTGTGCTGGAGGGATTGTTTAATAACGTATTCTATGATTATTATCATTTAAACGGCGTTACAGAACAACTTTCTCTTTTAATAGCACCTGATTCGCGTTATATCTGTTGCCCAGGATTGAATGAACATTTCATTCTTAAGTATTTTTTGAGAGTAAGATTATACTTCGTTCTCAAATTTTGGAACCGAGGTTTAAACGATCCCACTTTCAGGAACAAAATGCTTCGTGTCGCTCACTTGTAATTATTATATGATCTGTAATAATAAGTTCTTCTTTTATAACTGAATTGGCATTTATTTTTATTTGGTTTTAAACTTCCATGCTATTTTTAAGCATTTACATTAATAGCCTTAACCACATGTGCCTTACAATATACATACTTATCTAACTGAATTTATTTATTTAACTTATCGTCGTATATATACTTTTTATTGTTATTTAATGAATTAGACTGCATGTGTAATACGAAGTACAAAATATATATAATATATACCTATTTTTTTTTAATTTATTGCATGTCTTATCTGAATATATTTTATTCTATTTATTGATTTTATATATTTTACTTTTGTAGAACGGGTGCGATAGGCCTACTGGGGAACCGAACACCCAAGGAAAAAAAATCGGTAACGCACCATATACATACCTCATAGGTGGTGTGGAAATGTATTTGTAGAACCTTATTTATATGGATTAACGTTTTTAAATAAAAGTAACACAATTCACAATCATGCAGCAACAGTAAAACATAATTCTATAAATTGGAACGAGAATTCTAAATGGCGACAAACTAAATAAGTGGCTTTTATTGAACTGCCAAAGTAAGAACTATTAGGTCACTCAGATTTACTAGGGTTCAATTTCCAAAGGTATACGATGTCCTGCTTACGATTTTCATTATATTATCCTTTCTGAAAAGAATTACTTGGATTGCTTGTTTTTAAATATTTACATTAATACCTACTCACAATCTTCTCCGATTTGGGGGTTTCAGCTTCAGATTAGTCCAATCTGGTGTGGGAAACGATTCTTGTAATTTTGTTCTGCGAATACTAGTTCAATATAGGATCTACGTGATTTTAAATTTGATTTGAAATACTCACTTGAGGATTACATTTTTCCCTGTGTGAATTATTACCTATGAGTATGAGAACTATGAAAAATAACAAATTGATAATAATAATGAACTTAAATATACTAGACAGCCACGATTCGATTGACAGCAAAAGAACTCACCACACTGAATTTTGATTGGTGGCCGGTCATTAATGTTTTTTTTTTCTAGCTCACACGTATTCACAGACGAGGGTTGAAATTACAAAAACAACAATGTAAACAAATGGGTTTTGGAGGGATAGACGTACGAAAGATATCCATCTCTTTTATTCATTCTTCTCTGGACAATACTTTGTCTATGCCAAAAACGAAAACAGATTACGAGAGGTGACACAATAAACGTCATAAGTATAAAGTGCATAGGCACGCCTTCCAATAAAAGTCGCGTTCTGCGATAGAAATAGATTTTGAGTATGAAGAAAGGAGAAGGACAGAGTGCACAGATAATGCACAGAAAATTCAAGTTCAAAAATATTTTCGAATGGGCATGAGTGTTTATTTTTGCCAAAGATAATCTAATACAGAGATATATATCTTTCCAGTGGAAAGGCAGCTGCCTACAAGCTGTTTTCCCGAAAAATTCATGAAGTCACGCACTTATGCTCATTTCTTTTCTAGTATATGTGAGTTCATGAATTGGACTTTAATCCACGAATTCGCTAATCCGAAATGCGTATTTCATTATTTTTTTTATTTAATTCGAATCCTTAACAAAAACCAAACAAATTCAATACCAAACACAAAATAATTGAACAGCGCGATGTCCATGAAAGCAAAAGGAATTTTGGCCGGCCATTAGCAACATGCTTTTTTGTAGCTCACACGTATTCACAGACGGAGGTTGAAATTACAAAAACAACAATGTAAACAAATGGGTTTTGGGGGGATAGACGTACGAAAGATATCCATCTCTTTTATTCAATCATCTCTGATTTTTGCGCTTTCGCGATACAAATCTTCATTTGGGTTTATCTATAACCCTGCCTGCCAAAATGCCATTAGGAAATGCTTTTCAATCCAATAAAAAGTATTGCTTTTGTGTGGTCCGATTACTTCATGAATACAGTGTCGCCAACATTTGAAATCTTTTCCCCTAAAAGTGATGTCAAAACCAGAGATGAAAGAATAAAAGAGATGGATATTGTTTTTGTTGTTTTTGTAATTTCAACCCCCGTCTGTGAATACGTGTGAGCTACAAAAAAGCATGTTGCTAATGGCCGGCCAATATTCCTTTTGCTTTTATGGGCATCGCGTTGTTCAATTGTTTTGTGTTTGGTATTAAACTTGTCTGGTTTTTGTTAACGCTTCGATTAAAATGAAAAAAAAAATAGTGAAACAACATTTCGGAATAGCGAATTCTTGCATTAAAGTTCAATTCATGAAATCACGTATACTAGAACAGAAATGAGCATATGTGCGTGACTTCATGAATTTTTCGGGAAAACAGCTTGTAGGCAGCCGCCTTTCCACTGGAAAGATATATATCTCTGTATTCCATTACCTTTGGTCAAAACCAGAGTCATTCTAACATTTGTACATAAATAATTAACAAAAATAGATCCACCCGATGCAATGGCTTTTTTCGGAGTAGACAAATTCCACCAAAACGTAAACAAACTCCTCCTACATGCTTTGCCATAGTAATTGGTCAAAATGGTTCGCGAGGACATATGCGCAATTTATTACCCACCCTTTTTGTCAGTCCCTCGCGATTCAAATATGTATTTATGTCGACGGTTAAAAAGAAATCTTTATTTGTGTCAACCAAGAGTCGTAGTTTACAATAAATTCATTAAAACCTTGACATTCTTCGCGGACAGCATATCTAACTTGATATCCTGTCAAGCTCTGCAGCCGCCCTTTGTACACGTTTCCTTCGCTTAACGAAAAATTCAGCAGCAAAAACTAGTGCACTTATGACATTGCCCAATATCACCACATAGAACGCCAATTGCAAGTCCACCACAGTAAGAATCTTAAAGTTATTACTTTCCTCGAGCGCCTGAGTATTCACGAATACCATATTCGCCTGCGCATGCATGTCCTTTATCCATTTGTTTATCAAACCGGCATTCAAAAATCGCAACAAAAGGCCATTAATTCTGTTGGCAAACGGCGAATCCTTGTGCAAGGCATAAGCAATCGTATAATACTTGGGGCATTCCTTTACCACATGAACTTTATCAGCCAAAATCCAGTTTATCGACTCCAACATCAGCGAAGAGTACCTCGTAACACCTGCGACACCACCGTTTTCACCCACATGCCGCATGACATCGGCGTCAAGGTTTTTCAAGTGCACCAACTTTTTATTCAGAGCAGCAAACACAGTTGAGGTATCACTGAAGAACAAGTCGTCCTTAAAAGATGTGTACTTGTAGAAGATCTTTAATCCGCTATCATCCAGCTCCTGAAGGGTGTTCACATCCTTATAGTGCATGGGGTGAATGTAAACGGTGGCTAAGCTCGACTCTATTATAGCTCCAGATATAACACTCACCAGGCAGAGAGATAGAATAAAAATGCGTTCCGATGTGAATGGCGGATACTTGACTATATTGACCCGCACCCACAGCACCCAAGTGTCGATGTAAATGCGGATAAATTGATACCTTAGGCGCTTCGGCAAATGCAAGTTGTTAAGTTCATCGCTGACCATCCACAGATTTATGCGACGCATAACAACCCAAACGGTTCCGCATGCGAAAGCTGACAATATAAATCCCAACCAGAAATCCCAACGCAACGCAACGATGGGCATTATGGCCTGAGGTATGCGTGGCGCTTTGTGAACATAGCAACAGAGTTGATCATCGTAAACTGCAACGGTGAACTCCATTTCTGGCACCATGTAGTCTTTGACGAAAAATCCGGTCAAGGTGATATCGGTCTCGCCATTGATAATCATGCCGATTGCGCCATTGTATGATCCATTTGGTAAACGGTCTCTGTAAAAAAAATAAAGGATGATGTTATTTTGACAGTCAAATCAACTGCCATTTGCAAATATATTTGTTTCTACGAAAATAGTCACGTTCCGTTAACAGCTAGAAGAATTGCATATAATAGGTTTGTTTGACGTGGTAGCACTAGTGCCCACCAGTACGCACTGAGAAGTGTTAGCTAATTTTCATGGCTGTCAAGAACCCTGCACAACCCCGAAAATTGGGCTTCTATATCAAACGCAAAATGTTGGCCTGTAGCCTGTCAGTTTTTGACATTGAGCAATATTTATCTTTTGGTAACACTTTTTTCCGATTATTGTTAAAAATGAGTGAACTCAATTCAGAATTTGAGTTTGCTATAATGCGTTCGGAATATAGATGATGAGTTTGAAAATAAATAACATCAAGCGAAATGACAGCAAACTCAGCACTGAATTCTCTCCCCGACAAATTAACTGGGTCTAATTCAGGGTACAACTGGGGTGCCCTAGAAGTCATGTCAAACACAGGTTTTCAGTACCAGGGCGAGTTCAGTGATATATGGAACGCATTAGGGTCAAGCCAGTGCGCACTAGTGTGACTAGGGCCCACGTTAAATAAACCTAATGAGTTTGAAAAAACGAACGCCACGGAATATAATTGCAATTGACTTGGTTAAATTTTGTTTTCATTGGAACGTCAACAACACATTTGCATTTTTAGTTGCAGTGACAGCTGGTTGTTTTTTTTTCTAATTTTGCTTGATGCGTGAAATGTGAAATTGTGAAAAATGTAAATTTAGGGAAATTTTCAAGATCAATACCTACCCTTAATGTGTGCATGAGTCGGTAGGTAGGTAGGTAATGTCACTTTTCTTAGTCAACTTAGTACTCAGACTAGAAATTCTTGACTAGATTCGTGGACTACCACTCAATTGATGTCAACTGAAAACATTTTTCAAGTAATCATCTAGCCCAATCACAAACGCATCAAGTCAGTCAGCTGTCAGACTAAAATAGATAGATACTTGAACGTCCCCATACACAGCATTGGAGATTCATATGTGTATGGTGCTAAGTCGCATTAGGCAAAGGCAATTTAGAAACTAATGTCGTTTTCGTTAAAAAAGAAATCCTTCCAACGATAAACAATTCGTAACCGCCAGCTGTGTGTCATACACATTGGTATTAGTGAAAGTATGTGTAAATCTGAGAAAAAAGTCGAGATTTCTCGAAAGTGCCTCAGATCAAAAAAAAAAAAAAAGATTTACTCAAATTGTGACAGCTGATTTTTTTTTAAAGTAGCTATTTAATTTTTTGTACATCTTAAACAGTGATATTTTGCAAAGCCCACTTTAGTGTGTATTGGGGACGTTGAGACTTCTTTAAATAAGTGAGCTGTCCGATATAATAACTTAAACAATTTATCAGTAGAGTGTTTCGCAAATCCAATTCTTTCACAAATGGGCTACCTTTTTGGTTTAAACGTCAAAAATATCGTTAAAATGCGCACACAATTCATTTAACTTTTCAGGTGTTACCAAATACCTACGTCTGATGAACACAATTTTTCAATTCAAGTTTCAATCTTGTTTTTTGCACTTTATTATATATACTTTTCGGTTTTTTTTTTTTTTAATTATGCTACAACCATATAAAATCTGTTTTTTAGCTGTCACTTGGCTTTTTCTTCTTCTTATTTGACAGTTGACACTGATGTTGTCGCGAACTACCCTATTGACTCTGGCGGGAAGGTATGTGACAAATTTACCAACATATATGGGACTTTTCTAGGTATCTGAACGCCCCCCTTTCTCTTAATTGTAAGCCTTAGTAATATGCAACATTTCTATATGAACATATTTACCCAAAATAATCCTTCGAAGGCTCCAGAAGAATCATTTCGAAATTCATTCTCTCCTGTAACATTTTTGCCACCATAGCATCAGCTTTTTCAAACCCAACCAACTTATTCGTAACTTTATCAAATACAGGTTGAGAATAAACGGATTTGAAAAGTTGTGTTCTCAGAGGATATCCTTTCATGTCGTCAAACAAATGACTTAAATCTCGTTCGCCAAGTGGCATTACTTCACCAAATTGTTTCGAATCCTGTTGCAATGCAAATGGATCGTAGAACAGTATATCATCAGGTGTTAGAATTAATGTTCGAAAAATTCCCAGGGAGTACCAGAGTTTTCTAAAAATTACATCGACTTCACGCGGATCAACTGCATCGGTAACTATGTAGAAAAACATTCCATCAGCTTTGGAGAAATAGTCCACTGTGTGGGTTAGATGTTCCATATCCGATACAATTGCAAAATTTTCAGATCTCTTTGGTTCATTTTTCAGTTGGTCGAGGGAGTATGTCGACACTATTATTGGGCAATGACTTTGTCGTAAAAAGAAATTCACAAAACCATTGTCCAAATCACCACTGACATCTTCGCGGAGTTCCAGTCTCAGGTACGGCATCATCTGCAGAGAAGAAGACAAGATATTTCGAAAGTTAGAAATGTATTCATCTGAGATGACACTTCGAAAGAGAACTGCTAAGACCAGCAAACGTTTTATCGACATTGCTGGTTAACCGATTGCTTCGAGATTTAATTCAAAACTAATTCGTAAAATCAGGACATTTCGCTTTATGCACAGAAAGTTTACAAGTGAAAGGTGTCACCTTACACAAATATGCTTGTCAATTTTTCAATTGACCATTGGACTATGGTCACGAAACCAATAATTATTTTTGATCATAAAGAGAAGCCATGTTTACTTAGGGGGATAATTGCCTGGAAACAGACAAATAGTGGCAGCGATTGTGTAAATAAGGTGGTTGTCATTAATCAGGTGCTAACATTATTTAAGCTGTTGGGAGTTTCTTTCCTCGTTGTTTATCGACTGCTGGAATTATCCAATTGCAACGGAATCATTTATTTGGGTTATGATGAATGATAGCATTGCTTCCTCGTAGGTATGGTTATTTATCCCCTAAAAGGAAGCCCAAGTTAAGAAGTAGGTAATGGAACGTTTAGTGCTACTCTTATAATGCCCAGCGACCAGAGACAAGCTATATTTTTATGGGGTGGCAAATGCTAAGTGCGCTAGTATTGTTACTTATTGACAAAACTATTGTCACAAAAGTCACGTAACTTCAAAAATTCCGGCACACCAACACACTCGCACCTTGCATATGCCACTTCCGCTGTGGGCAAAGTTACTGACAGCGTTCATAGAATTTTATCCGTTTAATTTGAGATTGTTCGTTAGGTGTAGATACAATTTTTCTTTGATTAATAAGAGTACATTTGCTTAAAATATTCATGAAAAATTAAGAGTGAAGATTGGGTTAAGGAAAATAAATACAACAACAATCAATGTTTGCCTTAATAAGTTTCTAGTATATAGAACATCTCCTTTAAATAGTTTTATTAACTAAACAAATCAAATTATTCGCCTTTTAACAATATATAATAACTAACCAATGGCATTCAGTAATGCAAAAATGTGGTATTCTCGAACTCTAGCACATTTCCCGTGGCTGCAGCGGTTGGCAACATTTGAAGTTTGCACCCAAATTGATTTCTAAACATTTGTACATAAATAATTAACAAAAATAGATCCTCCCGATGCAATGCATTTCCTTGCAGTTGAAAATGTTCACGAAAAAGTAAACAAACCCCACTAGTTGTCAAACTCAAACGTACTACTTGTATTCTGAAGAAAATCGAAGAAAAAATCCAGATTCGCAAAAGTGCTCTGAAATCTGAAAAAGATTGTTTGTTTTTTGTACCAAACGAACACAAAAAGTGCTCTAAGAGCAAAAAAATGGCTCTGAGAGTGCCCAATCGAATACCACATTAATTGACATAACACCGATTGGAAAACAAAATGGCGTATTTTCTCTGATTATAATTATCATTAAATTTAGGCGATGGATAAGCTCTCGAGTGAAAAAAACAGTATACTACTACTAATTGGTGTTGCTAGTTACTACTCTTGAAGGAAGATGTACCGTTTCTGCTCTCAGTTGATTTGGTCAAAGATAGTGGAATACAGAGATATATAACTTTCCAGTGGCAGGCGGCTGCCTACAAGCTGTTTTCCCGAAAAATTCATGAATTCGCGCACATATGCTCATTTCTTTTCTTTGAGTTCATGTATTGGACTTTAATGCAAGAATTCGCTATTCCGAAATTTGTATTTCACATTTTTTTTTATTTCAATCGAAGCCTTAAGGCCGGTACGCAGCGGTTCCGGAACGAAAAATCTTATACAAAAATGACACATCCAAATCATGAGCGAACAATTTCGCTCTCCTTTTCGTTTTGCAGTACAGCAGCTGCGAAATGATGGCGGAAAAGTGGGTAGTTGTAGTAGATTTCTCTCCACTCTCATTTCGCTCACGTTTATGGTCCGGGAGCCGGGACATTATTTGCTTGCGAAAATATAAACATTTGTATTGAAGTGTTACCAGGTTTTATAAGAGGTATGGAGTCGAAAATAAAAAATGTTGGAGCCAAAAATAGCCAAGCACAAATACAAGGATCAAAAGTGCACATTGATTTTAAGGACGACAATATTATGTCGTTTTCGATTTGGCTTTTCAGATTTTGATCTGAGATTTCAGATTTCTGCTGCCAAATCGAATATAAAATCCGAATTTTATTGGTTCTTGTGTACACTGGAAATCCATTTCAATTGATTTTTACACATTTATAATATCTCATTTCGAAATAATTTAATATAAAAAATCGTTTCCATACTCGAAAAATTAATAATTCATTTAAAAAGGCAATCTTTTCAACGATAAACATACACATTGGTATTAGTGAAAGTATGTGTGAAATCTGAAAAAAAATCGAGATTTCTCAAAAGTGAGTCAGATCAAACCGAAGATTGATTTTTGTTGGCAAATCGAACATGAAAAGCAATTTCAATAAAAAAAAATTGATTTTTTTTTTCAAAAAAATGTATCTTTTTGCCAAATCGAAAGGGACATTGGGCGTGTTTTTTTTAGCTTCGTTCTCAGCAAAGCAAAGTAAGGTAAGATTTTTAGCACGCAATTCCAATAACTACTGCGAGTCTTGAAGTGTCAAGCAGAGCGCAAAGATCAATCAAAATTTTTCGGGAATGCGGCATTAGTGACAAAATTGTTACGATTGTTTCAGACTGTTTCAATGTCAAAAAAGCCATCAATGAAGATTTGCAAAAACATCACCATCCCTACGTGGCTCATACTTCATACACTTAATTTAAGTATAAACGAAACTAATGTAGCCAACACAGGATGCTCTTATTTGCTAAAAAAGTGCAGAACACTGGTGGGTTTTCCATTCTCTGGTTAAATTTTATATGAAAGCATTCAAACTGCTCGTCCAGATTGATTTCTAACATTTGTACATAAATAATTATAAAAACCGAATAGAAAACCTTAGCACCTTCTCGTAAAGCTTGTACTATAAAGTTCTCCTTGTTTTTCCGTCAGTTTATCCAACTTATTTGTTCACTATCTTTAGCTCTAAATCTAAATCATAGAAAATGAGTGGAATTGAATCTCTAATCTCACAAAGCATGTACCAATCGGACTTTCATCAGTGGAAACTTGAGCCCAGACGAAAAATCATTCCCCAGCCCGTTAAGAAATCGACAGAGAAACCGAAGAACCGGCCTATCCAAATGGATGTGGAAATAATGCAACCCTTTAAGCCTGATGTGAATGTTCCCTTCAATCTTCTGCATCGAAAGAAACGAATAATTCAAGAGAATCCCCACGACCCGATTCCCAATGCCATATTAGAAGACAAAATGTTTGAACAGAAGCTTCAAGCCAGGCGTGAGCGATCGCCAATATACATGGTACCTCAAATAAGTTTGGATAAAGTGCCCAAAGAAGTTATGTACGGTGAAAAGGGAAGCGATGGTTTGATCTCAAGTATATATTCATCGGACTGGAAGAAGGCTTGTAGCTTTGCCGTCAATAAATCCCCAATGAAACCCCAAAGCGAACCACTGAAAGTGTCATTTGAGAAAAAGGATTTAGTCGACAAGTCCATTGAAAGCACTCGCCGAACAGGTGGCGGAATTGTGTTGCCAATGGAGGTTGGTCTGGCAGACTACATAGCCGACTGGGAGAAGTCGAATCCCGTCGAGTTTGTCGACACAACAAAGTTGTATTGGGAGAAAAATTCAAATAGGGGTCTGTGAGTTGAATCGATCACACAGCACTTTCGCACAGCTTATCTTGGTTTATGTTCCGTCTTTTAGTTGCTCCATTTGTGATCCCCACCAGCCTACTAAAGGACTAACCGATGAAGAGAAATCTGATCTCGAGAAATGCCTGGGAGAGGACTCGCTTAGAACACCTTATACACTACACCCTCCGGGATACGCCGGTTATGTGCCTCGTCTGCCACTCGGCATACAGTTTCGAAAGCATAAATTCTCCAAATACGATCCTTTTGTATCAACTCTTATGCAGTCACAGGGTGTTTACAAATAAAACAGTTTTTCTTCCTTTATTGTGCTCTGTTAAGTTGAATTCCCCACCCCAACCATTTTGCAATACAAATCTCAGCAATCAAAGTTATGGTCGCCAAAATACTCCCCACGACCACAACATAAAAGGGCAGCTGCAGATCATCAATCGTTAGCTCCTTCCAAGTATAGCCACCCATGTGCTTGAGAATATCTGGCGACTTAAGGATGCCAATTCTGGACTTGTGATACATTATCTCGATCCAGTAGTTGATGAGTCCAGCGCTAAGGAAGTGCAGAAGCAGATCATTAACTCTTTCTCTGAACGGTGACTCCTTGGGCATAGGGTAGGCTAGGTGGTACTTCTTGGGACATTCTGGAACCATATGAATTTTCCTCGACAGAACGTAACTAATGTCGTCTATGAGAAGTGATGAGGCTCTGGTCACAGCGGCATAGCCACCCCTACGCGACAACATATCGATGATACGTTCCTCTGTTTCCGCAACAAAGATTAACTTTTTGTCGAGATGTTTGAGCATTTCCGAACTACTGCCATAAAACAGGTCGTCCTTCATAGCGGCGTGCTTGATGAGAATTTTCAATTGAGTTTCGTCCAGCTCTTGAATTGTATTGATGTCCTTGTAGTACAACGGATTTATGTAAACCGTCGCCAGACTGGACTCGAAAATAGCTCCGAAAATAACACTCACCAGACAGATCGAGATGACGAATATTTTCTCCGAAGAAAATGGCGGATACCGGACGATATTGACACGCACCCATATCACCCAGGTATCGATTAAGATTCGAATGTATTGCCAACGCTGCGTCATTGTGTTGGGTATTGGCTGAGACTCCATTTGTTGTATCCAGAGATTGCATTTTCTGAGGACCGACCAAATGGCGGCCCACAAAAATGCGGCCCCAAAGAATCCCAGCCACATGTCTATGTTGACGGAAAATAGTGGAAGAATCGATTGAGGAATTCGCTTGGCTTTCCTCACATAACAGCACAGCTCGTCCATGTAGACAGTTACTGAGAATTCCACATCTCGGGTGAGGTAGTCCTTAACGAAGAAGCCGGTCAGAATGAGGTCAGTCTCATAGCGGATGGACCTGCCAATAGCGCCGTCAAAGGATCCGTTCTCTAAGCGGTGTCTGCAAAGAGAATAGAACAGTCATTAACTTCACTTAATCTGTAATAAAAATGCAAGCATATTTGTCGATTGGAATATGCGTCACTTTAGAATCACCCTCTCAATCAGTACCGGGATTGACTTAGAAAAAGGCACGAAATATTACTTCAGCAACTCACCCAAAGAACTCATCGTCCGGCTCCTGCAGAACAAGTCGGCAATTCATGGCGTTTGCAATTGAATATGCAACCGTTGCATCTGGACCTTCAGCGATTTTCAACTCGCCACTATTTTCGTCGTAGCTCAGTTTCGAATATACCGATCGGAAAATGTAAGTTCTCATAGGATATCCGTTCAGATTGTGAAAAATCTCATAAAAATCTCTGTTGCTGTTGACCGCTTGCAAATCTCCATACCGCTCGGGCCCCACCACAGCGAATGGGTTGTAGAAATAAATACTATCAGCTGTGAAGTAGTAGTTTTTGAATATCCCCCATCGATTCCACACAGACCGTGCCACTTCAACGATACCACTGGGCTCGAATGTACTTCGGATTATATAAAACTGAGTTGTTTCGCGGGACGAATAAGTTTCAAGAAGATTTTGCAATTCACTGGTTCCGGTCGAGATGACATTGTTGCCATTGTTCCCATCGACTCCGACGGTCTTATTTGAGAACACTTTCACAGGGCATATGCTTTGATTGAGGAAAAACATCACAAAACTGTTGGTTGTATCCCGAGGAGTCTGAATATGTAAAGTAATCTCACGTAGAGGTTTCAACAAATTGCAAAGCCTTGCGCTCAGTTTCGGTGGTAGTTTTTCACTTGTGGCAGCTTCACATACAAGTAAATGCAGTAGTAAAAGAAGAAATAAATTCCTCTTGAGACAGGACATGTCTGTTCTTTGAATAAAACCACAACCATTACTCTATCAAACCTATTCAGTAAAGCGGTATTTATATAGGGCGGCAGCGACTGAATGTCAAATATGCTATCAACTCTGGGGACATATGGGGCAGGAGCAAACATATTTATCGCAAGCAGCCCATAAATCTCCATAATGGTTCATGTCAATAATTATGGAGTCAAGCAGTCAAGTGGAAATGTGTAAATATTGTACTGTGCGAAGTTGGTGGCGCTGAGTTGTTCATTCAATTTGTTCATGACAAAGGATCGAAATGTTTGTGTATATGAATAACTGTAATATTGCACAATAGTCTGCACTAAGTACCTACGTCATTGGAAGAGATACAGGAAGGAGGTAATTAATTGTGTACAATGTGGTTTGTGATTGAATTATTGGAAATGTGCCACGAGATACTAAACAGGGCAACACCTTTACAAATAGCTCGGTTAGTAGTTTCTTCGATTTCGACTTAAAATAGTAATAACTTTTGTGTGCGTTGAACAAATATTTAGATACCAAAGTCACATAATAGTTTTCAATACCGCTAAGAATGCTTTGAAAATGCCGCTATAATTACTTTAAAAATAAGTCGCGAGTGTTGCATTCGCAACTCTAGAACCGCTTCATAAATGAAATTGCCACCGATGAACGGACAAAAAGAACACGCACTAAAAAGGCAGGAGACTGTTTTCTAAAAGTTAATTCATAAGCAGTGAACTTCTGCGCCCCAGTTACGAATGTTTAGCGATTGTCTTTTCTATTTTCAATGTCCCAGTCCCAGTTTACTATTACAAGACTAGCGAAGTTAAAATGCTTACTTACTTCCATACTTTCTCTAAATGATCAAAAGAACTCCTCATATGGGACGAAGACCAGTTGAATCTTAATCAATCAACTAATTCTTAGGTTATCCAGGCGATGCATGCCAATAGAGTCATGCGCAGTTTGGATACACAATTTTTAATGTGACTATTCTGTAGAAAGGTGAATCGCTCCCTTCTAAGAAGTAATTGCTTGGCAATACACGATCATTTTCAGTGTCCTCACAACATCTGACGAACTCACAATGACCGACTATTCCATATAAAATGATTGTCACATACGAACTGTTTAGGGATATGTTTAAAAATGATTCTTACATTAAGGCCTATTGAGTATCTCACGCAATTTGTTATCCGAGAAACACACGGAATGAGTATCATTTCGGTAGACAAGACGAATAAAACACGATATTGTCATCGTCCCGGAACATTTTTAACAATCTGTCAAAAAAGCAATCTTTTCCATATGAAGGTTCATATTTACTGCGTATCAGTGACTATTGAATTGACAAAATTGACAACTAACAATTTGCACTCTAGCATCAATAATTATTAAGTTAGTAGCGTTTCATTGACTGCTAGACATTTACCACGTACATTAAGTAGGTCCTTTACTATCAAAATAGCAGTGGTGGACAGGGTTCGGACTTTACTCCTATCGGACTAGATTTATTACGCTTTTCTAAACATCTCTTAAATCTACTGCGTCACTCCGCTTGGCTAACAAACTACTTCGATTTGTTTCCTATAGATCAATCAGAGAATAATTATGTGGCAGCACTGAGCATCGAAGATTTGTTTTTGAAATAAACTTAAAACCCGCAGGTTACTCGAATATATTAAATTATTGTATAGCGCTCTGTGAACAACAAAAAACATATTTTTACTGCAACTGCTTAACCCAAAATTCAAGAAGGAGAATTTCCTTCCATTGTAAGACTAGTTAAAGCTGATGAGTGGAGATCTTTTTTTCTGATATAAACAAAATGGACCAAAAATACTTAGTAAAGTTTTGATTTTCCTTAACGAAAGAATTCATGTTTAAGAATTTAACAGAGTACTATTTAGCTATTTTACCGCACAGTAGTACAGCAATTCTCCGAAGTGAATTTAGTAAAAAAAAAATTCGATTTTTTTTTTTTTTTTTATCCTCATGTGTTTTTTTCATTATCCTTATGTTACAATTTACAATCTTCAAAACTAATAATAAAAATTGCAGCTAAAAATGTATATTTAAAAGTAATTACTGTTGGATGAACAAATTAAAAATAAGAAAACAATTTTACTATACAAAAATAAAGAAAAATGTATTACTTATAATATTTTTTATTTAGTAAATATTACGCGATGTAGTTCAGCAAAATTTCAGTTTCAGTATGATTAAAGCTAAGAAGCCATTGTTTCACTTTTTTCATAAAATTATATTTACTATTTAAGTAATTCGTAACGAGTCGTATATCTACAGGAAGGCTATAAAATAGTTTGCAAGAAAGAATGGAATATGAGTTTCTATAGCATGTGGTACGAAAGGGTGGAATGGACACAAGAGGTTGACGACGGCTCCTCAAGCTATAGGTTGATTAAATAGATATAGATTAAATGTAAGAACAGTTGAAAATCTAATATTCTCAAAATGTTTATTGGAAAATCGGAAAGATGTTTATGTTCCATCGCTTAATTTAATAAAAATTGTAAAACAATATAAATTTGTTGATAGTAAATTTTGTTTAAATACATTATTTATTATCTAAAGCAATCTACATGTTTTCGCGACATAAAAAAAAATATTTAAGAAATGCAATGGAATCTAAAATTTAAAAATATAAAACGCAATGTAAATGTACATATATATTTAATTTTTGTTTTAGTAATAAATGTGCAATTCCTCTCAATTTTTTTTCTTGTTGAAGTACAAAATGCTTTTTTTTTAAACAAAAAAAAAAATTGATTGTTTTCAATAAATCTAAAAATTATATTTTTGCTTTTTTATTTCATCTACTTCGAAATACGATCTCAAAAGTCCGAACCCTGGTGGTGGAGATAAATTCTCTTACAAAGAGAGAGAGAGATGGAGATAGAGGCTGGAAACGGGTTTTTAGTAATCTATGAAAAATGACAGCTACATATTTCAAAAATTTAAAAAAAAAAAAATAGAGAAATGTCTTAAAATTTCCGATAAACGTGAAGAATTTACTTATTTATTAAAGTAGTTGATTCGTCTAGCGATGACAGTGATAGGAATTAATCGTACTTTCCTATTCTGACTGCTGCTAGAGAAATTGAGTTATCGGAACTAGATTTACATTTGGTTTTATTAACTAAACAATATAATTACACCCGTAAAGGCACTTATTTCGAATTTTATTGACCAACTTTACCACCACTTTTGTATAATTTTCCAAATTTGTTTACTTTTCATTGAATTTAAAGACGGCTCAGTTTCTCTCGCGCTTTTAGGTTATTTCGCGGAAGATTGAAAAAAAAGAAACATTAAAGAAAAATTTGAATTTGTGTTAGAGCCCCAGAGCAAATGATAAAATGTAAATTATTGCTTTTATTGTGGAGTTTCACTGGCCGCTAGTCATCTAGCGGTCAAGGGAACGCAGGCATTTTCTTAAGAGGAAATCCCTCAATATGGCTCAAAATTACCCACTAGATACAAGAATAACTGTTTAATGTTATTCGGACAGTAAACAAATTGTGGAGTTCGTACAGTTGAGAAAATACTGAATTAATTTTTAATATTGTACTCTCTTAATATTTAATATTGACACAGACACTATAGGTCATATTTGGAGTTAAGAAAACCAATAAAACGACATGCCATTTTTGTGCCGCCATACATAAAACCCTAGTAGACATGCCTTCATCTGAGATATCTATATCATGTGCTAAATGTCTAGCGGTCAAAATAGTTCGCGACGACAGATGCGCAATTTATTACCCAGTACCCACTCTTCTTTTGAGTCCCTCGCGATTCAAATATTTATGTCGACGGTTAAATTAACTTTAAAAGTAATCTTTATTTGTGCCAATCAAGAGTCGAACTTTACAATAAACTAATTAAAACCTTGACATTTTTCGCGGACAGCATATCTAACTTGATCTCATGTCAAGCTCTGCAGCCGCCCTTTGTATACGTTTCCTTCGCTTAACAAAAAATTCAGCAGCAAAAACTACTGCACTTATGACATTGCCCAATATTACCACATAGAACGCCAATTGCAAGTCCACCACAGTAAGAATCTTAAAGTTATTACTTTCCTCGAGCGCCTGGGTATTCATGATTACTATATTCGCCTGCGCATGCATGTCCTTTATCCATTTGTTTATCAAACCGGCATTCAAAAATCGCAACAAAAGGCCATTAATTCTGTCGGCAAACGGCGAATCCTTGTGCACGGCATAGGCAATTGTATAATACTTGGGGCATTCCTTTACCACATGAACTTTATCAGCCAAAATCCAGTTTATCGACTCCAACATCAGCGAAGAGTACCTCGTAACACCTGCGACACCACCGTTTTCACCCACATACTGTATGACATCGGCGTCCAGGTTTTTCAAGTGCACCAACTTTTTATTCAGAGCAGCAAACACAGTTGAGGTATCACTGAAGAACAAGTCGTCCTTAAAAGATGTGTACTTGTAGAAGATCTTTAATCCGCTATCATCCAGCTCCTGAAGGGTGTTCACATCCTTATAGTGCATGGGGTGAATGTAAACGGTGGCTAAGCTCGACTCTATTATAGCTCCAGATATAACACTCACCAGGCAGAGAGATAGAATAAAAATGCGTTCCGATGTGAATGGCGGATACTTGACTATATTGACCCGCACCCACAGCACCCAAGTGTCGATGTAAATGCGGATAAATTGATACCTTAGGCGCTTCGGCAAATGCAAGTTGTTAAGTTCATCGCTGACCATCCACAGATTTATGCGACGCATAACAACCCAAACGGTTCCGCATGCGAAAGCTGACAATATAAATCCCAACCAGAAATCCCAACGCAACGCAACGATGGGCATTATGGCCTGAGGTATGCGTGGCGCTTTGTGAACATAGCAACAGAGTTGATCATCGTAAACTGCAACGGTGAACTCCATTTCTGGCACCATGTAGTCTTTGACGAAAAATCCGGTCAAGGTGATATCGGTCTCGCCATTGATAATCATGCCGATTGCGCCATTGTATGATCCATTTGGTAAGCGTTCTCTGTAAAAAAAATAAAGGATGATGTTATTTGGACAGTCAAATCACTGCCATTTGCAAATATATATAGTCACGTTCCGTTAACAGCTAAAAGACTAGCATATAATGAGTTTAAAAAAGGAACGCCACGGAATATAATTCCTATAGACTCGGTTAATTTTTTTTTTCATTGGAAAATCAACAACACATGAAAAATTTTGTATTTTTAGTTGCAGTGACAGCTGGGTGCTTTTTTCTAATTTTGCTTGATTTAGCGTGAAATGTGAAATTGTGAAAAATGTAAATTTGGGGAAATTTTCAAGAGCTTTACTATAATAGTTCGCTAATATAGTGAACGCGGTCAATACCTACCTTTAAAGTGTACATGAGTCGGTAGGTAGGCAGGTAATGTCACTTTTCTTAGTCAACTTAGTACTCAGACAAGAAATTCTTGACTAGATTCGTGGACTACCACTCAATTGATGTCAACTGAAAACATTTTTCATGTAATCATCTAACCCAATAACAAACGCATCAAGTCAGTCAACTGTCAGACTAAAATAGATAGACACTTGAACGTCCCCATACACAGCATTGGAGATTCATATGTGTGTGGTGCTAAGTCGCATTAGGCAAAGGCAATTTAGAAACTAATGTCGTTTTCGTTAAAAAAAGAAATCCTTCCAACGATAAACAATTCGTAACCGCCAGCTGTGTGTCATACACATTGGTATTAGTGAAAGTATGTATAAATCTGAGAAAAAAGTCGAGATTTCTCGAAAGTGCCTCAGATCAAAAAAAAAAGATTTACTCAAATTGTGACAGCTGATTTTTTTTTAAAGTAGCTATTTAATTTTTTGTACATCTTAAACAGTGATATTTTGCAAAGCCCACTTTAGTGTGTATTAGGGACGTTGAGACTTCTTTAAATAAGTGAGCTGTCCGATATAATAACTTAAACAATTTATCAGTAGAGTGTTTCGCAAATCCAATTCTTTCACAAATGGGCTACCTTTTTGGTTTAAACGTCAAAAACCTTGTAGGATACCAAAGCTTGTTTATAATGGCCAGAGTAGTGATTTGTCAAAATATCGTTAAAAGGCGCACAATTCCCATCACAATTCATTTAACTTTTCAGGTGTTACCAAATACCTACGTCTGATGAACACAATTTTTCAATTCAATCTTGTTTTTTGCACTTTATTATAAATATATACTTTTCGGTTTTTTTTTTTTTAAATTATGCTACAACCATATAAAATCTGTTTTTTAGCTGTCACTTGGCTTTTTCTTCTTCTTATTTGACAGAACTTCCCTATTGACTCTGGCGGGAAGGTATGTGACAAATTTACCAACATATATGGGACTGTTCTAGGTATCTGAACGCCCCCCTTTCTCTTAATTGTAAGCCTTAGTAATATGCAACATTTCTATATGAACATATTTACCCAAAATAATCCTTCGAAGGCTCCAGAAGAATCATTTCGAAATTCATTCTCTCCTGCAACATCTTTGCCACCATAGCATCAGGTTTCTCAAACCCAACCAACTTATTCGTAACTTTATCAAATACAGGTTGAGAATAAACGGATTTGAAAAGTTGTGTTCTCAGAGGATATCCTTTCATGTCGTCAAACAAATGACTTAAATCTCGTTCGCCAAGTGGCATTATCTCACCAAATTGTTTCGAATCCTGTTGAAATGCAAATGGATCGTAGAACAGTATATCATCAGGTGTTAGAATTAATGTTCGAAAAATTCCCAGGGAGTACCAGAGTTTTCTAAAAATGACATCGACTTCACGCGGATCAACTGCATCGGTAACTATGTAGAAAAACATTCCATCAGCTTTGGAGAAATAGTCCACTGTGTGGGTTAGATGTTCCATATCCGATACAATTGCAAAATTTTCAGATCTCTTTGGTTCATTTTTCAGTTGGTCGAGGGAGTATGTCGACACTATTATTGGGCAATGACTTTGTCGTAAAAAGAAATTCACAAAACCATTGTCCAAATCACCACTGACACCTTCGCGGAGTTCCAATCTCAGATACGGCATCATCTGCAGAGAAGAAGACAAGATATTTCGAAAGTTAGAAATGTCTGAGATGACACTTCGAAAGAGAACTGCTAAGAGCAGCAAACGTTTTATCGACATTGCTGGTTAACCGATTGCTTCGAGATTTGATTCGAAACTAATTTCGCAAAGTCAGGACATTTCGCTTTATGCACAGAAAGTTTCAAAGTGAAATGTGTCACCTTACACTCATGGGCTTGTCAATTTTTCAATTGACCATTGGACTATGGTTACGAAACCAATAATTATTTTTGATAGATTTTCTTGGAGGTGGTATAATAACCTATCATAAAGAGATAATTCGTTGGAAACAGACAAGTGGTGGCAGCGATTTTGTAAATAAGGTGGTTCGTATAAAGTTTATTCATATTCGTATTCGAAGTTGTCATTCATTAGGTGCTAACATTATTTAAGCTGTTGGGAGTTTCTTTCCTCGTTGTTTATCGACTGCTGGAATTATCCAATTGCAACGGAATCATTTATTTGCGTTATGATGAACGATAGCATTGCTTCCTCGTAGGTGTGGTTATTTATCACCTTAAATGAAGCACAAGTTAAGAAGTCGTTAATGGAACGATTAGTGCTACTATTATAATGCCATTTGACTAATAGTCAATTGACTAATTGAATATTACTGTCAAAAGAGTTTGTGTCAAAACGCTTTTCAGGCAAGAACAAAATTATGAGACTGTAAGTGTTTGACAGTGTACTCAGTGGTAATAATGGAATAGATTTTTTTTTAGATTATATGGGGGCCGTTCAAGTATCTAGTTTAGTATAAGTCTGACAGCTACCTAACTTGATGTATCTCATGTGGTTTTCCATTGGGACAAAAAATCAATCTTTTTTTGGATCAACATAAATCACTTTTCATGTTCCATTGGGAAAGAAAATCAATAATTTTTTGATTCAGATTACTTTTTGCAGATCTCAATAACTTTTCAGATTCACAAATACTGTCACAATAAACAACATAGAAACTTTGCACAGCTGTTTTACGTCATTTGAAGAAGCTTGTTTTAAAACAAATGCGCAAAGTTTTGTGAAAACCAAAATAAAGAAATAAATAAATAGCAATGGATATAATTTTGAAGTAATTATTAACTTCATGGTTTCCTCGTCATCTGAAGACTACAAATCATCAAAACTCCATTTGTATCTACAACATGGGAAATATTTTTCAAGTCGATATCCATAGCCGATTTTTGCAAGAACGAGTCCAATTTGAACAGCTGATATTGCTGTCAAATAACGTACTAATCTATGTACAAAAGCAGATCAATTTCGTTGCATTTTCCATGAGCCGCGTTGAATCTGAGATCTGAAAAAAATATCTGATTGTCGCAATGGAAAACGACATCAGTTTTGATTGGCTAAGATCGGTCATATGAACAGCTGTTTCAGTTGACGTTTATGGAGGGGTAATCGACGAATCTCGTCAAGAAATTCGTGACTCAAGTAGTTTTCGATTGGGCTTCTTCAGATTCGCTCTCAGATTTCAGATTTCGTTTGTCTAATCGAACATAAAAACGTCACTTGCTCTTTTCTTTGTTGGTATTCATGCGATTGGAATATATATAGCCTTCGACATTTTTTTACACTGTTCTGGTTAAATTTTGTATTCACATTCGAAGTTTACGCTCAAAATGATTTTTAAACATTTGTGCATTAATAATTAACAAAAAATAGATCCACCCGATGCAATGTGTTTCTTTGCAGTTGAAAAATTTCACGAAAACGTAAACAAACTCCACTAGTTGTAAATCTAAAGCAAATCTGAGAAAAAATCCAGATTCGCAAAAGTTCTCTGAAATCCGAAAAAATTGCTTTTTTTGTACCAAACGGACATAAAAATTGCTCTGAGAGCAAAAAAGTGATCTGAGAGCGCCCAATCGAATACCACATCAGTATACTAAATTGACAGTTCGTACATGTGACTGACGTTGGAAAAGTGGCGAAAAATGTTTGGGTTCAAGGCACATCTAGTCCAGACCAACAACCAGATCTTTGACCCATTCAATTTGTTCAGTAAGACAAACGCCTACAACCAGCTGTCAGACTAAGTAAACTTGAATTTTGAACACCCAATGACGCTAAAATGTATCCTTTTAAAAATATCTACAATCAAATGTCTTCCATCGGCGCAACTAAGTTAGACAATTTTCATTCAGAGAATACGAATGAAAAATTATTAACACAACAACAAGAAGTCATTTGACCCTAAGTTACATTCTTACCTAATCCAGAATAAGAACATTGTCGCTGCGCTAGTAATTGAAACCAAGAGAATTGACAAACAAAAACCCACCCCCTCATACAGACCATTTCACGCATGTTGCGGTTCCCATTCCCATAATTCTGGTACATCAACACATTGTAGTTATTAAATTATTCTACGTTTCTTCTTTCTTCTTCCACTTGCACCCAAAGTTCCACTGACAACCAACTGTCGTGGTAACATTAGACGTAAGAACTCCCAATGACGATGGCGATAATGATGGTGGTCGAGTTCTGCTCACATATGTGAGGGTCTACCCACAGGTGTATTTTATTGTTCACGGGTTGTCACACCTCGTTGATCCTACGCAAATTAACGTCAACTGGACTGGAGAAAGAAAAAGGTAACAAACTCCAAGTTCGTTGTACTTTTCAATGAGAAGTATTCTTCATGACATGACTCATGCGTAGGTAAAACACCCAGGACAAGACTAGACTGCGACATACTAAGTTAGAAATCAATCTGAGGGAGGGAGTTGTACCTGTCTTTATCCATACAGTGTTTACTGTCAATAAACAAAGTTGTCTATCACATGAGGAGGGGGGAATGTATAGACCGTACACGACGTGCATCCTGTTTAGCCAGGAGTCACTCATGCGTTAAGTCAAAGTGGTGGTATGGTGACCCCTTATTAAAAATGGAAGGAAAGCTGGGCTACGGCTTATGGTGCTGGATGGCCTATCCTATGATGGGGACACGGCACGTGATACATTAACACAGGTGGATGGTGGAATCTAATTTGTAAAAGTCAAAATGCGAAAATTGTGTATTTGAAATTGAATGTCAGAAAATAAAAGAGAGAATAACTGTGGTTCGGTGAATCGCTTCAGAAAACAGAACTGATGAATTGTGGATGATAAATTGAAGTCGCTTCGCTGTGCACATGTAGTGGTGGTAGAGGGAGAAACCACTCCGAAGCTTGGTATACTCCAACAAGCAATGCGGCGCAGGTTTCAGTCAACGGTTTTATTTGAGCGGTGGAAGGTGGTTAACTCGGAAAGTCGACGGCTAGCGATCTTGTGAACCCCAGTGCGATTTTTTTCTTTGTCATTTATTTCTCTCTCAAATAAAGTGCATTGAATTGGAATACAAATATTTTGAAGGTTATTCAGTGAAATTGTTGAAGAAAAATTGTGCATTGTTGATTAGAGTTCATATCGGATTGTCAAACTCGACTTAGTTAAGTCACAATCAAACGGATTACTTGCAGTGAACCCCTTGGATTACAATAGTTCTTGCTACTGTCCGCGGATATTTGCAGTTTCCGAAAGGTGGGTACCAATTACAACTAGAACTATCCCAAACTTCCCATGTAACAGCTCTACAACATCCGCACTGACCTTCCGCTCGACTCTCGAGACACAAACACCAAAACGAACAAAATAAGGAAATAAGTATCACGGTTTATTACTACATCGTGGCCTTTTGTGACCGGGTGTGCAAAAGTCAGCCGCGCTGTACCAATACTCTCGTAGATCTGCTGAAGACGGTCAACATAAACTGTGTTAGGCACTCGCATTTTCGTTGTGCTTTTGCATAATTTAAGTGAAGCCAAGCCAAGAAAAGTAACAAAGGCTAATTTATAATGCAGTCTTACCCCAGTGGCAAATCTTTGACCAAACGGAATAAAAAGTCTGTACGGTCTCATAAGTAAGTTGCACTCCTGTAATGGCAAAGATGGTTTTCAATTTTATAGAGAAGTGTGCCCTGCTACTCTATTTTCTTTTCTTTTTGTTTGAATAGGCCAAGTGTGGCAGCGCATTTGTAGAGCGTGCAAATGAAACAGTGTACCAGACGCAAAACCATTAATCACATAATTTGGTTTTAATTGTTGGCATGTCTGTCAGTGTCAGTGGTGTCTTGCTGTCTCTTTGCTTTTTTAGCCAACAACCGAAATAGGTAGGCAAACACACTTGTTGAAAAGTCAAGTTGTTGTAGTCATCAACCGCATGTTATGTGCAATGTGCTACATTAGCTGGCTCTGTTTGCACAAAACTATTTTTTTTTTCGTTCGTCTGTGCATTTTCTGCATTCTGGTGATGGATGGCTTTGCGAAGAACAGAAAACACATGGCTATGTGACAGGTATAGCAAGTATTTCTTGGAATTTTATATTAGGTATTTTAAATTAGGAATTAATTGGCTGAGCGTAGAGGGAGAAACAAAAACAAAGCCGGACGAGCATTTTTATGTTTTAGTTAAATGTACCTACTTATACTGACTTTTTTTTAGTGCTAATTGTCATTTGCTGGCGAAGATGTTTTTGCAGTGTTGTTTTAACAAATGGCGTTTGTGACTTCTGTCGTGTTAATAATTAACCTGGAAGTGCTGTGTTTTCTTGAATGAAACATAGAAAGAGCACTTCTAGGTTTCTTCATAGAAATGACAATTTCTTTCCTCAATCGAAAATACCATCAGTGTCTAAACGTCAAACCATTGACATTTTGACAAAAATGGATTCCGTGAACACCATTTACTGAATTGATGTACATTATTTTACACATAATCAGCCTTATTCATAACATTTAATTAAAGCTGAATTAGATCTAATTTTGGTTTAATTGCAGAAAACCTTATTCATAATTTTTTTTTTAAAGATAACTCACACTTAATCAACTGCCAAAAAATTAAATGCCCAAATTTGCATTTAGCGGTGAATTAACTTTCATTTTCCCTGTTGTGCGCAAAATCAAATTAGATGGCGGATACATTTTCGAATTTTTAAGATAATTTTAATATATTAAGTTATCAAATAAGTAACCAAAGGCGATTTAAAAATTATAAACTTCTGGAAAGTGAATTTAGAAGTAAATATAGATTCTGCAAAGAAAATCTGCTCAAAATGTAATTTTCAATAACTTGGTAGATTCAGGACGACACAGTGCAGATATTCATGGGTTGACTCCCACTCCAAGCCGAATATGCTCAAAAGTCTCTAAGGCATTTGCCTCGAAAAGACCTCTGTATATAAATATGCCGATACTGACTTCAGAACAAATTGATGTCATCTCGAAATTTAGAAGTATTAGAGGATTTCCACACAGAAATACGCGAGTGCTTAACTGATTAGCTACTATACATTACAAAATTATTTTTATGAATATACATTTGCGACAAGAAGATTAAAGTCAAATTGTCCCGTCCATAAATGAGCTTCGAGTTTAAAATCGGAGTAATTGAAAATATACTGACAGTAATTTCATAAAATCTAGAATGATTTTTGTAAGATTTAAAATCCAGGCTAGAATTAAAAGAAAGAGGGCATCTTTTTAAAAAAAACTAGAAAATTTCATCAAAAACAGAAGTTTTCAGAACTTTTAAGTCAAAGACTGACCCTTGTTTCTATGAAACCTTTTAAATCCAACCAGCAGGGATGGTAGGTGACGCAAACATACATATATTTACAAACATTTAGCGCACTCGGCAAAACTATTGAATGATTAGCTGTCATTCACTGCTGGTGTTAAATGTTTGTTTTCGAATTTGCACCTTAAACATTAAAGTTCATTTCAAAGAAATACTTAAGGACTATTCATATGAGAGTGAATTGTGAACTAGCAAATATACGTAGTTTCTGACATTTCATTCACCTGTCAACTTTTTCGAATCAGTTTCATTGTTAAAGCTAAGTATCCTGCTCGCGCTAAATTTTATCTCCCATACAAAAATGTTTACAAAGATAAAATTTAGCGAGGCAGTTTAGCAAACCAGTATCCTGTTCACTCGCTAAATTCTTAACTTCATATAGATGGGCCGATGACAAGTCTCCACTCATTTAGCTTGCAAAATAAATATCCGGTACATTAAATCGAAGTTAAATGTTGACAGAAGAAAAAGGATGGAAAACCGCAGAGAACGTTAGCGTGATAAATAAAAAGAAAATGAAAAACCAACATAATTATTTAGCGACCTTTAGTGTGGAGAATCGAAGTGGAGGCTAGGGACGCTGAAAATAAGCGCGAGCAGGATACCAAGCTTTAATGTTTAAATTAATTTTCATTCGTGGGTTTGTGGATTGTGAGTGTGACAGTTCGCGGCAAGAATTTTCATTTTGCGAGATAATTGCTGTTATTGTAAATTTAGCTATTTAAATCATTTGGGACGCAGTTTTTTCTTTAGATTAGATTAATTAAATATAATGCTTTTGTGGTAGAACAAATAGCAATTTTCAATTGATAAAAATTGATTTTTATCGCCTATTCGCAATTGGCGCTCTTGTGATTAGTCCTTAAGACTGCCTGTCACAGCTAAATCGTGTCTTGCCTTTGTTTTGATTTATCCTTCACCATAAATATTTTCCAGATCACAGCAAATAATTCTATATTTAAAGGTTCGCCATTGTGAGTTGGTAAAATTGAGTCGGGGTCACTGAAAGTGACTATGTTTTTTTTTTCTAAATAAATAATAGGGATGATGCAAAAAAACGCCCGCGACAGCATTATGAATTTAAATCCAGATGCGCCAAATTATGTTTTATGCATGCCTATATTTGATTATCTACTCGTTTTACAATCCAACTATAGTTATACGTGGCAGGGACTTTCAGCACACATGGGGACTCACAACTTTATAGAATTTTTCTGGACTGTTACCGAATTTAAACTTATATTGGATACTCATAGTGACTCAGTCAGTCGCACTATGCCATTTAGCACTTTGGTTTTTGATTTATTCTTCTTTTGCTGCCTTGACATCGTAGCTGTCCAGTTTAGTTACATGTTGAAATATCAGCTTTATCTGAATGTACCCATCTCGCATCGTCTTACCTGAAGACTTTAATTTAATTTGGGTTATTACGAAGCATTTCGGCGGCTGCATCGCATGGAGTAGTAAACTTTGTTTAATAACCAGTTTTTAGATTTAATTAAGCTCAGTCGACAAGACATACCTGAGTACAAAATAAAATACATCACCTACTTCAGCCATTCGGAAAACCGAAAATGAGTGCCTCTAAATAGAGTCTGACCTTGAATCGCCGTTGTTTATTGGGCGCGCTGACATATTTTTTTTTTTTGAATATATTTGACAAATGCTGCATGATGCAAATTCCCATTTATCTTTGGCGATGAGATTGTATTTTCGGATTGTATCACCGGCAGCTTAGGGATGTTGGGGATTTTCTACGACCTTCGGCTAGTTATTACTTTGAACGATAGAATAGACGCACCGGATTCATTTCGACTGGCGAAGTCTTCTCCCACTTCGCACCCATTGAATGATGTCAAGTTAATTATAATTTATTTTCATTTTTGTGTATTTCGGGGGGTTTCGACAATAGTTCGGTTTCTTGTTTAATGATTTGTGTTTTAAATTGACAATAAATGGCGTCACATTCTTTTCAAATATTCAAAAAATATTCAAATATTAAACATATTTGAAATTCACAATGGGCCTTACCAATAAACATTTTTTGTTTCGACTCTAAATTTAAGTAGTTCCATACAAATTTCGCAATTGTGTGCCTCCGTAAATTTAAAGTCGAGACTAAAATAATTTGTTATTGGTATTGCGCAATGTCGCGTTGACGCGCTCGTGCGTTGACAGAATAAGTAGAAACAAAGCGTTCATATGCTGCCACACACACATACAACTTCAGGCGATGGATCGTAAATATCGTAAAGTTCAACGCGAAGCCTGAGTAGACCTACTCTCTACTCTCACGCGCGTTTGACAACTTTAGAATTTTGAATTGTTCGATTTGAGGTCATAGAATGTGCCGTTGACAGTTGAAGTAGCACAGAACCACTAATGTTTATCACACATGTTTTAAAAAGCAATATTATGTTTTTTTAATGCAAATTAATTAATTTAGTGTGTGGAAATAACGAATACCATTTTCGGTGGAGCTAAAACTTATTTCTTTAGATTTTCTTGTAAAAAAAAATTAATCATTGGTCTAATATCTATGTTAAGGTTGTTTTTTGCATTATTATACTGTTATATATGATTTTTTATCTATTTTAGAGAACCCTTTTTTAATTCTTGCACAACAATTACAGCTACAAGAAATGAGAGAGTAGACGTGATATTTGAATTCTGCTCTCTATTTGTCTACATTAGTTTAAACCAAACTGAACTTTTAATCTGTCATAAGCCCTGTTTTTTTTAGCTTCGTTCTCAGCAAAGCAAAGTAAAGTAAGATTTTCAGCACATAACTACTGCGAGTCTCGAAGTGTCAAGTGAGCGTAGTTGTTGTAATTACGTGCTGAAAATCCTACTTTACTTTGCTTTGCTGAGAACGAAGCTAAAAAAAACAGGGCTATAGTATACTCTCGCAACGCGCATTCGCTTCAAAGCAGCATTTAGTTTTACAAAATTGTTACTTGCGTGCTTTGGCATTTAAAATCGTAAAGTTTCGATTAAGCTTGTCAAAGCGCGCAGACCCACGCCCGCATTCAAAGCGAAATTATGAATTCGGCATTATGCATGACGTTGACGTGTATGAAATGATCTTACCTTGCGCGCATATGCACAATATATATTTGCTCTCATATATTTTTGTGTCGACAAACTGTCAAATTTTTCAACAGTGGCTTAGTGGTTAGTGTGTTGGACTACAAAGCGAGGGGTCCGGTCCCAGGTTCGAATCCAAAAAAAAACAACACAAATTCCAACTTAAGGCTTTTTTTTCTCACTGCGCCACCTCTCGCGAACGTTTGACAAACATCCGAGAGTATAACTGTCATGAAAGAGCTTCTCAATTGGCCGTTTGGACCCGACTTAACATTGTAGATCCCTTCCATTCATCCCATAAATGAAAAAATCGCATAAAACTCACGGTTGTGATACCCTAGGATTAGGGTCCCTACAGACCTATTGCGCTCTTTTTTATACAATTAATCATGTCGACTCCGACTGCCCGACCTACGCTTTACTGAACAATCCATTAACAGAAACACAAAATTTGCATTGGAATTTCGTTTTTAATTATCTGAAGTTTGCTTAAGTGAAAAAATAATTGTGGTAAATTGGTGTTTCGGTTAAGCGGAGTCGACTGTAGTCTTCAATTGCACGGTGGAGCAACAATTCGACCATGATATGCACGCGTTAGAAGAGATATTTACAATCGGCCGCCACTCACCTTGTATGATGCAGTTTAGGTAGTTTATTTATTAAAAGTCGTGCGTCAACTGACTTATGGCGTTTATTGAAAATTAGGAAAATTACCTTAAGATTTTCTAAATACCTTTTGTACCTATGCATTTTTTTTTACACACTTTGCATTATCTACGGGCAGCGTTGCCAACCAATTTTGAGGAAAAAATGCCTAACTTGAGAAAAAAAGATGCCCAATGATATTTTTTTTAGGTAAACTGGAGCAATAAATCAAAAATTAAGCACAAATTTAAAAAAAAATAATTAAAAACTATTTTTATTTCGAAAAAAAAACTTATATTATAAATCAAAGAAGAAATTCTTAATAGGAACAAAATTCATGACTTTTGAGTTTCATAAGTAGGTACCTACTTACAAAGTATTGAACAAAACGAACATAGTTTTAGTCCATTAGATCGTCTTGGTCCTTGAAATCATACATTGATTTTTGAATCAAGGATATGTGTGCTTGTTTGAATTGCAAATCATAGCAGTTTTTGTAATAAAAAAAGATTGCTTTTTTGAAAAAAAAAAACAAGCAAAAGTTTATTTGGCATCACTGTCGACGGGTTACTTTTAAAGTCATTGTCTCATTGACATACTAACAGCCCGATTCTGGAAAACCTCACTGATACCTCACTAGTCACAAAACCCTCACAGGGTTAGGTGAAATTGATTTTGTGAGGTTTTCGTATTCTGGCAGCAGACTCACAAATTGTGATCTCCTATGGATCAGCTCACAACACTTAAAATCAGTCATAATTCATTAAGGCTGACAAAATGTGATGATAATATTGCATGTGATGACACTGTTTCCCTATTTTCATGCCATTTCCACATTTTCACATTATTTAATGCGTTTATTTCGAAAATAGATAATTCAATAACAAAAACCAAGGAACGCGAGGAATTTAATTTCTGTCAGATGGCGTTAATATTATGTTTGCGTTTAAAGTTTTCCGCTGCAAAACAGTCAGTCAGTTTCTTTAAGTTGGTTACTAGCACTCTATATAATAAGTCAATTGTAAATGTTTAAAGTAATATTAAATTTGAGGACTTTCGAATTTCTCGTAAGTGTGACAGCAGTCCATCAGATTTTGTTTGTTTAAGTGATCGTAAAAAATTCAGTCCCAATCCCAACCAACGACAGCTGTCTTCTCTTAAATACATCACAAGCGTATCTCCTTTCTAGAAGCAGAATTCCCACTGTCACTTCCAGTTTCAGTCGTTGACAACGTCAGTGCTCTGGTACACTCTGATGCTTATGCCCCAAAGCTGGCACAACCAGAAAGCGTAAACTTCGCCTGCAGCACCATTCAAATTATTCTGTTTCCTGATTCCAATAAATTTAAAATATTTAGAACAGAGAAACCACGTTTTCTTACTTAAGGCTCCTCGGCGTACCACATGTGCGTTAAATCAAACCAGCTACGCTTACCGCAAGTACATCATTGACAATGTAATAAATTTCCCATTTAAAGACCATCCAATCTAATGAGGCATACTGCAGCGAACCCGCCAGTTCTCCATCCAATCCACATGCATATTCAAAACTCAAGCTAATTATCTGTAACTAAAACCGTGGGGATACAGATAGTTCGGCTCCCACCGACCGTACCCACCCATCCAATATTTTGTGCGCGGCAGATTTTTCTTAGTTTGTTTTTTTTCCACTAGCTCATAAACCAGCCTCGAGGTGACTATTGCAAATTTTCTTGTTTTACCCTACTGGTTCTATAAACACCTGGACAGCAGTTGGGCTCTTTGGCAAGGCAATTCGAATTGCGGCAGTTTTTCATTTTTTTTTCTCCTGCCGCCTTTGGAAAATTTGCCTTCGCCAGGAGAAGGCTACAGGGAATCAGATTGGTTACTTGTTAATGGAGCCGCTTTGCGGTTTCAGGAATTCCAGATTCACAGTGTTGGGGCCAGCACCAAACCCACTGCGGAGTCGGAGAAAATCGGCATGACATTCTTGCTGTTATATAGCCGCACCGCAACACAGTTCTAAAACCAAAGTTCGGATACTAATAGTTAGTTGGGCTGCGTTAAATTTGATCACAGCCGGCGCGCGGCAATGTCGATGCCGATGGTTACTCAAACACGGCCGGTCACGTAACGAAAAAACCCCGCCAACTGTAGGTTGTATATGTATACCAGACGACCGATCAACGACTTGGTAACAACTTGACAACAATACCGTCGGTCGTGCCTCTGTTATACTCGTAGAGGTATCTATTGTGTGCTGAGTTGATGTATATAGTTTTCCCAGTCTCGTTGGCGTTCTCCTGTGGATAGGTATCCAAATGGGAGGGGCGCCGATTCGGAGGGGGCAACATCCAAAACCAACTGAAGCATCCGTGCATATGCGGCGAGTGCAGCAAAATAATTGAAACAACATTTCCCTGCCATTGCCACTGCATCGGGGAAATTCATTTGATTTCGTTTTTTCCAGATGAATGTGGATGGCAAAACGGTTGCAGTTTGCAGATTGGGATAAAATGCTTTGCCCGTGGGACTGTGCGCAGCTAATCCGATTTTGTGGAACCATAGTACATTTTTTATTAATGGGCTGTATGTATTTATAGCCGGACAGAGGCAAGAAGAACATTGGAAAAGGCCATCGATTTTGTGGTCATTACTGTTTCGATTCGATTCGATTCTGCAAATGCCGACTTCACGCCCAGACTAGTTTGTGGGTGTGTTACATGAGGCTCTACATATTACATCGACTTTTGGTTCGCAAGAAGTATGCACATTGTTTTCTTAACCATTTTGCCTTTCAAATATAACTACGTTTAGTTCGGACTCCTGATGGTCTAAATGAAGCTGTGGCAACCGCCAAAAAAGCACCCATTTACCTACCTACCTAGTTCTGAATCCAAATTTACATCTTGATTTTAGTTCGCGTAAATTTGAAGTCGAGAATACAACTGGTCAGCAATTTTAAGGATCTACATAGGCCATTTAGAAATTCACTAATTGGTTTGTGCGTTGCAAATGATCGCCTTCCATTGGCCATCAGAAGTCTAGCGCTGAATAGAATAATGTATATCGCTAGACCTCTAGCGCAAGCAGAACAAAAATTGATAGATCGATTATAAGGCGTTTTATTATTTTACTCACATGATCTATATAGACGCCCATTTATGTATGCATTTGAAAATGTATTCATATTAAATTGACAGTTGCTTTTCGAAGTCTCTTTATTAATTTCTAGTTTACTAAGCCTGACAGCAATTGTACACATTTACGTTAACATTTTTTCAACTGACATTGGAAGAAACGCCGACAAATCTAGTCAAGTAAATCCTGCCTGACGACTCTACTATTGTTAAATCAAGCTTGCTTTCCTGACAGCTGTCAAACTAGTCAACAAATTGCACCACTCAAATTCTACAGTACGTTTGACTGTTTATTATATAGAAATAGAGAAATGTCAAAAAATTATGAAGTTTTATGGCTCTGTTCGTCCACCACCTGTCAGAGTTAATAAAAAGCGCTCAATCAGCAGTTTAACTTGCATTGCCTTTGACTATAAAATATCTTCTGCGGTACTATTCTTTAGTTTGATAGAGCGGGGAAAATAACTGATCATTGGGAAGGAAACAATGATCAAAGCTGGTTTTATCTTTTGCAAACATATTTGGCAACACTCAGGACGGAGAAGAACTCACTGTGGAGTTTAAATTACTATAAGACTTACAATGGTTGCATTGCTTTTGGTTAATATCGTTATTTCTTTAAGGTTAAAACGGCTGAGAACAAATTCTAATATATTTAGTATCAAGTGCATTCTCCGATACGATATCGTTTGTGAAATCGTCAAAAGAAATGACGAATTTGCCAAACACCGTTGGACGATGCGGTGTACCTTCATGTACGCCATAAAAGTTACTCAAGGTTGGCCTAAATCTCAAGATATCAATCTAACTGCAATTACAACTTCCCCCCATTCGTCTACCCTATATTTCTGAGCACACTCTCAAGTACTTCATAAACCTAGATTCCCTCGTTTAATGGTGTACAGACAATATACACATATTTCTTTGCGTCTTCCATTGAAAGAAAGTCAACTGACACACTGATACCTACGCTCTGTACGCACAAACAAATAATAAACAAATTAAATTTGTTCCACGAAAAGCAATTAAAATACTTGACCGAGAGTGAATTGAGGCAGCGCAATTACCAGATAAACATATACTTGCGTCCATTTCCGATTCAATAATTGCGGCTTTCGCTTCGTAAATGATTTGCCTTGCTGCGTGTGTGGCTCACACATGAGTGTTGGAGGGTTTCGTGTAAATAACTTTTAATTTTTAAAAGCAAAACCTGCCAAGGAGCAATCTAACGTCTTAAGTACCGTGGAATGTTGAATATCTTTATTCACAGTTGCGTCGGTCGTCCGTCGTACGTGTATACGTGTATAGAGAGAAAGAGAGAGAGAGAGTGCATCTCGAATGAAAATGAAGTTTATTATCGTGCAAACGAGGTCTGCCATTAGAGTGAAGCTGAGGCGCAGCATTAATGCGTATAAGGAAGTAAATCAGGTGAAAATATGGTGATGCTGATGGGCGACTTTTCGTTTTCAACTAACGAGCATATAAGAGAGTGCGAGGCTCCTTTTGCCTATGTGCTCGTCTGAAATTTCTCCTTTCATATTGAGGCTATTGGTTTTTATATTCTAATGCGAGGCATCCTCGACTTTCGAGAATTTGAGTGCTTTCATCGGAAGTGTTCAGAGTCACACTTTAAATAATACCACTGGCACTGCATTAAGCAGTAGCAACTGTCAGTGAAATAAAAAAAGATGAACTCATTTCTATCAGGTATTTGAAAGGATCTTGTCTTCGGTCAAATATTGACGTTTAAGGTGCCAGCCGGTAAAAATGTAATCGCGACATTCCCGCCTCAAAATTTAGTTGACACTTCTTCGTTTCAACGAAGAAAAAAAACAAATTGTGACAGCTATGTCACTATGTTCAATGTTTTTGGTTAGGGTTGATAAAAATAATATTATTTATTTTTCTTTTCAAAGATAGACTCCTTAAATCTGCCCTATGTTTGATATTGAGCGACAAATTAACGAGCTGATTCGAACTACTCCCTGGGAAGCGTTCAAAAAAATTCTTAAAAAATCATTTGGATATAATTTTAGCGTTTCAATCCACTTTATTTGTGAACACTTTTTTAGATGTGAAAAGCAGAATCAATTTCTAAACTAGAAATAAGAGGGAAATTACTCGTTACTTTCTTGGCTCTCTCGTTATAGTTTTCGATCAAATCCTTTATTGAGGTTGTGTTCGATTTGAATCAAGTACACAAATGGATTTACAAAATATTTAATAGATTTATTTAGAAAACTAAAAGTGATTGTCAAAATTTAACAAGCAAAAGACGAATACCTTCTAACAACCATCCATTTGCAGTACTTTTCATTTTTGTGACGTATTTGTATGCCGCATGCGAATTGCCGAATTAAGAAGCATTTTGAGGACGCTTATACTCTCGAATGTTTGTCAGACTTTCGCAATAGGTGGCGCATAATAAAACTAGATACATTCAATTTGCATTTTTCTGACGTTTGAACCGTCTGGGTCTGAGAGAACTTTTGTAAGAAGCTCAGAAGTTTTGTAGTTATACTAAATATTTGACGATGCTGCTGATTTTTTTTTAGTGAATGCGTCGCATTTAATAATTGATATGGATTGTGAAATTTAGAATTTAGAAAATTTGACAGCACAGAAATGTACAATCTTATATTGTGACGTCAATCACTTCAACCTAACCCAACCCATATTGTGACGTACCTAGTTATTTCTTATTACAGGGTGAAAGAATATGCAAAGCACAAGTGGCGAAATATTTTACACAAGACAACGTCACACACATATTTTCTCTTTTGACTATGTCTTTTGGAACGTAAAAGCAAAGAGAACGCGAAAAAAAAATTAAAACCGACTAATGCTCATTTATGAAGCAGCGTCTAAAATAAATTCTTTTTGGCTTCAAACAAATGGTTCATTCCAGAATTTTCAATTATTAAGCACGTGACTTACCCGCACCATAAATACCGATGAATTTCAACTGTCAGTCGTGCATACGCCACTACTTCTCAACTTTAGCACACGCTACTGTAGCACTGCTACGTATATGGGTACTTTTGAGATTATCTATCTCTCAAGTTGTTTTTTTACCTTGAAGCCGGTCGAAATAAATCGCAATATCATCGAGATTAAATAATCCATTAATCTGCTATGTGTAAGAAGAAACTTTATGGAATCACTTCTAAATATAAACTTGTCGCTACGAACAAATAATTTCGGATGGGTATCAGGTAGACAGCTGTCTGTTTTGTAAGCCTTTATCTAACTCATGATCGTCTCCATGGATTTTATGATTTTAATGAAATTTACATGTGCTCCTTCAGTTGACATACAGAAAAACATGTCCAAAACCCAGTTCGCTTGCGGACTCTTTCGTTTCTCAATAGACACGAGAAACAGACTCCATTTCGAAATTACATCTGCCGACAGTTGCAGGCTCATTTGGAATCCGTTCAAGTCATTAAAAATAGCTTAGGCTGTCAATGTTCGGCGAATTTTCACAAATTTCATCTGCGCATCTCATTAAATCTGGTGTAATGGTCCCCCCCACCCCGCAAGAGTGTCGCTGTCAAGCTGGCCGAAACGAGAAACAAAAATCAGCAACAACACACAAAAAACAGTCACAACTTCTTGACGCGACGACAAGAAAACACTTATTTTCCGGAAACACGAAGTCATAACAATATAATTGTTATTACTTTCACTTGGGCAATTAAAATATTGTTTTCTTTTACCAGAAATTTACATATCTGTCGCGAGTTACACTTTAAATTTGAGAATTATCCACTGTCGTTAATTGTCATTCATTTTATTGCCGAGACATTAAGCGAAACACGGTTCTTCTGTTGCGGGTACGAAAATATCTAATGCTGCGTCAAAATCACGCTCGCTATGTGAAAGTGAAAACAATTTTGATCGATACAATTCTACGACGAAATTGAAATTTTCTTATTCAGTTTCATTTTAATGGATATGGATACCCAGAGAAAGGTCACAGTTTCGTAGATAATTTGGTAGTTTATCAACAGGCTTTTCTGATGGGGCCAAGAAGGGAAGCAAGGGACGGGCTACTTGTTGGTTTTTAAATGATTCCTCACGTCTAAAAGAGAGAAAGCCGCGACATGAGAGACTCTGGCTTTGTCGTGATTTACCCAAAGTGCACTGGCATACCTCCGAAATATCCTGCGATGAATAATGTGTGGTCATTTTAGTTTGTTGTGTTTTTATGTTTACATTCGAAACGAACGCAAATTAAAAATTCATATTTTTTCTTAATCGAAAACGAGAGGTGAGAGGCGTGATCCGTTGATTGGCATAAACGACTCATGTCGGGACTGACAGAGACTACCATCAGTGATGTTGTATATCCAAGCAATTGGGAAGTAGGTATGCGACGGGATTAGTGTGTGGGAAACATCAGGCGAATGTAAACAGGATTTGTGAAAACGCTGTCAATTTGAAGATTTCCTCAGCAAGAAGGAAAAGTCTTATGGGAGTACGGCATTACAAATGGCCTACAACCGTTGTAGATGCAAGTTCTGGGAACGGGACTGTTTGACTTTTGCAATTAAATTCTTTAGGGATACGTTTATTTGTTCGTTTGTAATGTTTCACTGTCCGTCTTTTCTATTAGAATGCGGTTGCTAATGCATGTTGTGTCCATCAGAGTCGGATGATGAATCTGTGTCTATTTAACGCGGCTTGTTCTCGGCTGTAATCAGACAAATACAAGATCCAAACATATCCACAAAAATCCACTCAAACCTCAATACGAAGATGAACGATTTATAAATCATTCGGTTGATCAAAAAATCTCCGCTTTCAATTTGTATCTGGCAAAACTGTTAATGGTGCAATCAGTGGAAAACAAATCAATCGTGTTCCACAGATCGGCCTAGCAATTAATCAAACCTCTAATTCATAGAATATCCCGACCGAAATACCTCAGACGAGAGCACCTCACCCGGACACACGAAGATTCGTTTTCAACTCTATAGCTGTCTGCTGCACTACTTGCATGCTTCACATTGCTGATTGAAGAAAAAAAGCAACAACACACCACATGTATCCGCAGATACACAAAAGAAATACTAATCTCCTCCGCCAACTATATAGTATTACTCGGGCACCGACCACGTACTGCAGAGCAGTAGTTTGGCATTCGGTTGAAATAATGCATCTGGGGTTACACGGAATCAATTAATTCTTAGAAGATACCTATACCAAGAGCGAAACACAGAAACCCGTAATAAATAGTTTAAGGTCTGAGCTCGCAGAGTGTCCCGCGCCTTGCGTTGATTTATGCGCCGCCGCAGAGTTTGGCTCAAAAAATCTACTCCCTCTCTGTATGGATGAGAATGGCGCGCGATCGCACTCACCGTCGTCGCAGACCTCTAAACTTTGGTATGTCTTGTTCCGCTGTTGTCTATTCCTACGGGGCGGACGGACAGCAGATTGTTAAAGCAATCAGAGTTGATCTGGTTCTGTTCCCCTTTCGACGCTGCGCTTCTGACCAGATATTCATCCTCCTCATGCAGATATACAAGAATGCAACTAGTTTGACCATTGTCTGGGGTGAGATCTAAATATAGACGCGATCGCGGTGCGCGAGAGAATTTTCTCGGATCAGTGTTCTTTGTTGCGAATGGGAAAGGATACAAATTTCTCCAGCTATATATCACATATCAACGTGGTCATCAACTGTCATCAATGTTAATCGTAAAATCGGCTTGTCGTCGTCAGGTGGGGAGCGGAGGCAATAAACATCAAAAGCAACACGTGAATTGCGGTTGCGGGAAACACTAACGCAATCTGTCCCACTTTTAAGTTCAAGTTTATCGATCACAAGTGCAGCCAAACCATCATCGGGATCGGCATCGATGCGTTAGTAGCGCGCATGCGCAACATGCGTCTTGTTCCACTTCATAGATTTCTTTGCAGTTTTGCTGCGAAGAAAAGTGCGTACGAAATACTTTTGCAAAGGCTTGGGTGTTTATTTTTACAGAGAAATTATAAATATTTATGGATGGAAACTGGATCGAATTTTTAACACTCTTGACCAACATACCAACGGGCCGGTTACACTTGGGATGAGCTGTGGAATGCGATCTTACTTTTCTTTGGCATTTCGAACCATCTATCGTCATCGTCACCGCTCGAGATAGGAAATTAAAACTAGATTCGCAAAATAAAATCGAAATCGATCAGCGGCATGAGCTCTACTTAAGTGACTTTGACTAGTTGACAAATAAGCGGTCGCCGCCAAGTGCTTCATGATGATGGAGCAAGGTGAGATGAGATAGAAAGTCACGCGAACACGACACGGACTTCTCTCTAAACTCAGAGTGAAATGAGTTTGTTTTCGTTTGCGGTGAGAGAAATGCGAATAAAGTTAAAATGTTGCAAGACCAGATCGTGGGGTGTGTGGTGTTTGATCCGGTTTCATAAGGAGGTGATTTTGGTATAGTTTTAGTAGTCCCAAATAAATGTCTGGCAAAAACACTCATGCAATATATAAATTGTATAAAAAGGTGTAAACTTTTGCAAATAAATTTATAATATGCAATGGCCGCGTTCCATTGACCGCTAAACGTTTAGCACTTCCAGTGCCAGCGAATCAAAACTGACATTTGGTTTGAAATGAGATACTTTTATTGTTTTGGTTTGGAAACCACTGATCAGTTAGCTTATTACAAAAAAAAAAAGTACTAGATCACCACTCTCTTTGGTTATTATTATTAACGTTTCTTTTAACTCAAAAAAGAGATTTTCTAATGAGAACAATACAATTTTTTGGCGAGTCACTTTATCCCGAAATTATTGTCAAACTATGCCACCACTTTTGTTTGATTGCCCAATTCCTTCCCTTATAACTAACTGACAGTTCGATTTTGTCTCCCTCAATAGCAGGTAATTTTACTAAAAAAAATTCCCAATTTTTGTAATAATAAAACGTACATTATTTTTAATATATAGTTTGACACGTTGCTTGTCATCCTCACCGCTTTATGATGAGCAATGCTATATCGCTAATTATCGATACCAAGCAATAATTTCGAGGAATGGATTCCAAATAATTTCTAACTGTCTCTACACCGTCTTTTCACCGGTGCCCCAGTACTTTTTTTCCACAAAATTTATAGACGTCAAAAGCGCATAGTCTATTGAGATGTCATCACGCCAACGTCGAACCGTGGTACACATCTTTTTACCCATTCATCATGACTCGCTTGACGGAAAGATGAGGACATCATGAAATGAAACAAAACACACACAATCGCCTCACAAAATCTTTGCAACAACCATAGGGCTCAATAATTCGCCAAGTCGAATATTTCTTGTATACTGGCTGTTCTTTGATAGTAAAACACAAAGTCCACAACCTATTCATCATTGCCAGGCAGATAGCTTTCATAACACCACAATGCAGTCGGCAAGCGTATGAATTAAGAAATTTATGAGGCCAACAATATTTTGGTCTCCTCTTCTCTTCGCCGTGGTACTCGTATAACAACAATGAGCGGTGTAAATGCACTCCTCCCCCATCCAGCTTATCTTCTGACGTTTGCACTGACATCGTAAAAACATCATGTGATTTTTTTTCTTTTAATTATGCTAATGCGTTAATTGTAACAAAGGTGAATGACTCTCAGTCTAAAAAGGGGCAGAGGGTAGACATGCAGTTAGATGAATAACATGACTTAAAAGCTGTCAAAATCGACAAAAGCCCGCGTAAATTATCACTGAAAGCGTATTTATTTTCTTCATTCAGGCGTCAGACTCATCAGAGTTATCGTGGCTTTTCGATTCGTTTCGTGTTGAAGTTCTCTTTTGTGTGGCGACGGAGAGTTCAATTACATCTAACTTCACACATTATTGTTTTTTACCTTTTTTTCATTAAAAGAAATCTGTTTTCTATAATGCCTAACCATGTATGGGCAAAATGTTGCGTGACAAAGAGTTTATTGCTCGAAATCGTCGCGTCGTGAAAGGCGCACTTGGAGAGCCATCTTCTACTGTCACTTTGATTTGAGAGTCATTATTGGGTGCTGTCAGAGACTTTTTTCCTCTGCTGCACGACGCGACAGCGACACACGCTCTCAAACGTGACCGGTGTAATTTTGTTTATCCGTCATTCGGCAATGTCGATGTCGTGCAATGAATTAAATTGTTGGAACTAATACCAACTTACGAGCAACTGACTGACGCGACGTAACGGGGAATTACTTTGAAAGATATATAAATGAACAAAAATTGAACACTCATGGTGAATTCGAATTCAAAATGATATAGGTATTCTGGAATTTAGGCTACCACCTACTTTACGAGATAATGGTTGCCGATACGGTTATGATGGAGGTTACAAGAATACCACACACATACGAGTAAGTAGGAGCACAGGTTGTATAATTGAAGAAGGAAAGGTTATTGTTTTTGCTTCCTCTTGTACGAGTGGATAATATAATGGCAATCTCGGGCTGAATGTGTTATTTGCTCCCAGCCGGCCGGCAATTAATTGAAGCATTTCGCTGAAGACGGCAGTAAAGTGGTAATAGCCGGCGATAACCATATAATGAGACGAGTCATTAATATGTGTACTTGGTGATGCACGGTGGTGGTTCTGTTCTATGCAGTTGGCACTCTGTAATGTTCGGATTTAGGAAACATGAAAGTGGTTCAAGGGAGAGGACCGATTTTAATTACGAGAAATATGTCGCTTAACGTAGCAATGTAGTAGAATAATTAATAGATATTGGAAATTAATTCTGTTCGTTAATTAACAATTAACCGACTTTGGCAAGGAGATTGATACTCTTATTTGACTTCTTTAAATTTTTATCAAGCTAACTTGGATATAGTACTTTAAAATGTTTTTATTAAAACAAAACTGAAAGAAAGAAACGAGTAGCTTTAAATATTTTTTGAGCTGTCATGTGTCATGAATACCTACTGGTTATGTTGGCATCGCAATTTGGGTCAGCTATCAAAATTTCTGATGCTCAAGATATTACTTTTATAAGGTAATGCCTTATAAATATTGCGAATGGAAGTCCCCCTAACCAAGCTTTTTGGTGGTGCCCCGAACCTACAACCACTTTCGAGTAGGTATATAATTCTGTACTGATCTTACATTTAAATTAAAACAATTTATCCAGTCACTAAACTTATTCAGCAAATTGTAAGCGTCGCTGAATTTGAAAACATTAGGTATCTGTCTGTAGGTTCTCGGACAACTCCCTTGAAATTATTCCGCATAACTTTCCTCTTCGACTGCCATCGCTCCATGCAAAACAATGACATACCTAAAACTAACGTACTCTATATTCAGAGTATACTATATTCACTCTTTCACTCTATGTCAAGTAAACACACGCAATATGCAGATGTGTGGGTTGAATAATTGCATCTACGCGCAAAATGTAATCGAATGATGCAATTTCCATCATCTTTGGTATACTTAACAGGGAAACGGTAATAAATTTACCATTAAAATGCCATCGAAATGTAGAAAACTATCCGCACATAGTCAGTGTTGGAGTTGGCGTAAGTGTTGGTTGGCCGGATCGCGGTCTCGGGCTCTTCGTCTAAAAATCGAACAACAAAGCCCGCATGCATCACAATGAGTGCTGATGATCTTCGGGCTTCATGAGTGAGGCATTTCGTATAATATACACTCGTTCCCAGCCAGCACCTTCATAAGCCACCAAATTAATTGGCGATAAATTGAAATTATACAAAGGTGCTTGTGCGCTTATAGTGTCGGAGTGGAGGTGTACCTACTTATTCCTACAGGCTGCGGTACCTACATTATGCAAAATGACGGCTGTGCCGAGACGAGTACATAAGGTACTGCTTGTAGAGCTGAGTTCGCAAGTTGATGTAACGATGATTACGATGATGTCAGCACCGATAAAGATGTTTTTGGCACGCCTTTTGAGCATAAAGTAGCAGCATTTATACAAGTAACAACCAGCGTAGCGTAGTAGAACTGAAAGTGATTTTGACGAAGTTTATATAAGTCCGGCCGCCAGATGAAAGCATACGCGATGAGAGATTAGTTTTATGGGATTACTTGACATCTATAGTACGGTAAATCATTTTTGGGACCCTGTCGGCTGTCGCTCTGGCAGTCATTGGGATTAAGCCGATGACAATTGACTGTTCGAATTTGAATTTGGGTGCGTGGCTGATGTGATCGGGGAATGTAATATGAGAGTATACCTACGTGTACGTATATAGTTGGCCTGTTGTGTGTGCTTACTGTGTTTGGCTTTATTTGAAATCGACTCGCTTGCGGCATTAAAGGTGAACGAAGGCGTGAGAAAGGTGTATGAAAAAAACGAAGATAATTACGGTTATTGTAGGTGAATAATATCGGAAATGTAGGGTAAATTTATTAAAGCTGAATTACCCTATACTTTGTGAACGGGTTTTCGGCAGTATTGCGAAAGGACGTGTCGGTCGGTTGTGGGAAGGTGATGAGTGTCAGTGTGTATAGAATTGACAAAATTTTAGTTTCTAAGTTCGAATAGATGCTGCGCTTAATAAATTTGCTTGTTTAAATTCAACTCTTTCTTGTTTGCAGGAGGGATTCGTAAAGCACGCCTCTTGTCAAATTGGTCTAAAGGGAAAAAGTGAGTTTTTTATTGGACATAAATATATCTTTTAAATCTTAGAGTTTAATAAAAATATGTTAACTCTCCATAGAGTTACTTGGGGTAGCTTCCGCCAAATTTCCGATATTAGTTTTATTATTACAGGAAGCCACCACACATAGTAGGGCAGGCTTTAAAAAAATATTTGTGTGGCCTGTCGTCGAACGATTGCCCCAAATATTTATTACTGCGCTTGTTTCACTTTAAGTAGATTTTATGCACCGAAACCCTATCCCCATCCCAAAACGAAGTTGAAAGACTACAACATTTGTGTGGTTTCTTTTTTTTGTTTGTAAAATTTGACAGCTTGCCGACAAAAAGGTGTATGAGATTTAAAATTGTGACGTAGTTAATTCTTATCTAGATTGACGTATCTGCAGAAGAATATAAGTGAAAACGGAAAGCACTTGTTGCCGGAATATTTAACACAACGTCAACAACTCTTTTGACGATGTTCGTAAATATATTGCAACTGAGTGTCGTAATCTTTATTTTCTTCATTTATGCGTCATGCCTATAGTGCCAATTGTGTTCTACAACGGGACCATTGTGTTCAACACGTTAAGCTTCATACGTTTGTGCTTTCGGACGATTTATCCATCAAGCTAATAAATATATATTTAGCACCTGTTGGATTTGTTGTTCCGTTAAATTTGTAAACATAGCTAAACAATTTTATTGTCTATTTATATAATGAGAAATATTTTGATCGCTGGCACAAGAAGGCTTTTCTTTAAATACCAACTTTAATTATAAAAACATTTTTCATTTTATTTTCGCTTAAGCTAAGTATCCTGCTCGCGCTAAATTTTATCTCCCATGCAAAAATGTCTACAATGATAAAATTTACCGAGGCACTTTAGCAAACCAGTATCCTGTTCGCTCGCTAAATTCTTAACTTCATATAGATGGGTCGATGACAAGTCTCCACTCATTTAGCTCGCAAAATAAATGTCCGGCACATTAAATCAAAGATAAAGCGTAGTACGCTGTTTGAGCTAAACTAAATTTTATCTGGTCTCCGACTTTTCTCTCCAAACATCAGCTAAAGTACTAGCTAAATTTTGAAATATAGCACGATGTGAATAAGTGTCATAGAAAGCAGCTGTTCTTTGGCAAAACTTCTTTCAAAAATTAAATTCTCTCTATTTCTGGTTCTAGGTCCATGTAATAATTAAAAAAGCTCCTCATCCTTGCATATTTATCCGCAACAGAACAACAAATACACAACGATCTGCCACAATTTAGCTTGAGAAAATGTGCCGACCCATTAAATGGGCACGCTAAATTTTGACAGACACATGAAGTACATCTGAAACAAAAGTTTGATTATTTAGCTCGAGGTGCGTACCGCTCAGCTAAATGGGTTCGCTTAAGTTTAGCTCAGCTAAATTTTGGAGAGAATTTCGTATGGGAGCAAAAACTTAGCTCGAGCAGCGTACTAAGCTTAAATGTTGACAGAAGAAAAATGAGGGAAAATTTTGTGTTGTGAATATTATAGATTTTTAGGAGAAAACCGCAGAGAACGTTAGCGTGATAAATAAAAAAAAACGCAAAGCCAAAATATAAAATAATTATTTAGCGAGCATTTATCTTTAAGCTTAAAGCTTAACCTAGGTACCACCACTTAAATCTAATTAGCTTATCACCTTTGGAAGTACAACAATCGGAACCATACGGAGTTTCTTGTTCCATATTTGCGTTGACAGCTCGTATTTATTGCTCCCTTCGCTCAATCTCGCTATATTTAGAAATATATTTTTTAAGGCAATTCTTCTAAACACATTTAGGAGTACAAAACAACTTTGCCTAAGTAAAACGTCAAAAAGTTTCGACTTTTGCACACCAAAAGTCTTACGCCTAGTACTAAAAATGCTGTCGACTCTTTCGTATAAGTAGATTTCTATTAATTTATTGCGCACATGTTGGCGTGGAAAATTCAATGCGTTAGTGTTCCCCACCTACAGTCGCAAACCTTAACCACAATGTTGTGCCTTACTGAAGTATAGGTAAACCCGGAACGGTTTTCCAAATGAAAACGAAAAAAACAAAAAACAAAACATCGTGCATTTACATGCCACAATTTCGTAATCAAAATCAAAGAAAGGTTACCATCTGTATACGAGTACTGTAACTGTGCATTAATAAAGAGAGATCATGAGAACGCGAAAAAGAGCAAAGAAATCTTGTTGTTGCCAGTGCTGCACTGCACTTACTTACTGCGCTGAATACACTTGTTTACTGATGGCGGCCATGATACCATCTGCCACCACAAAACAGTGCACCAGTGTTGTAGTTCTACTATAACAGCACCTCCCGCGCACCTGGCTCTACATATAGCTGTGCCGTCAGTTTAGTTATGAGTTATGCACAATATAATTGCGCATAGTGTAACAGAAGGCGTTCAATCTTCAGCCAGGGAGATATTACCCGCGCCACATTCCGCTGACGTTTGCGCTGCATTTTCATTTCATTTTTCTCGAACAGATTTAATTACAAGCTCGCACAGCTCAGATGGTTTTTGTTTCTGCTTTAAATGCAGGAATACGAGAAGGAGAAGCATGAGGAACGTTTTTTTTTCCATAGTTTTGCGTGTGTATGTAACTCGAGGTGACGTTTGACAGGCGACAAACTATGCATGAGCATGATGTCGACGACGACTCGTCGATGGAGATTATTGCTTTGCGCAGCGGTCATTGAAGTTTGACTTGAGCACATGCTTCAATTTTTGTTTTGCATTTATGTATACTACGAATCACGCCGCCTACCTATATATGTTAAGCTCTCACATACGGTAAACTCTTGAGTTGCACAATTTCGCCCCCGGGCCAAGTGATCTTTAACTCATCACTGAGATGAGATGGATGAGAGGCCAAAAGAGTGTTTAGGTACTTAATTGAGTTTTGTGGTCTTTTTCTATTTGGCTGACGGATTGGTGTGTATTAACTATACGTTTTAATGAGCTTAAGGCTAGATGCTCGCTAATGGGGGTATTAAGGAAATCATTAAATTATGCTGTGAGTGGTGGGGCTATGCGATTGACCAATTATGTTTGTGTGTTTTAAACACGCTTTTATTAGCCTGACCTGTATGTATGTATCTATGTAACGGAATCTTTTAACACAATTTTCACCCATTTCAAGACGTCTAATTGATTTGAAAATTTGCACATGTATTAAAGACCGATGACAATACAAAAATTTCATTTTTGGGAACGAATAATTTTGGAAAAAAATATATTAATGAGATTCTAAAATAAAAATGAAATGTTAAAGGAAAATTAATTTCATTGTAAAAAAATGTTTATTATAATTTTATAATAACTCTACTTTTATATATACTACTACTGACATACTTACAAAATCAGTATCAACACCCCACGCTTTTTACAAAGAAATTAATTTTCTTTTTATCACTTTATTTTTATTTTAGAATCATTGTAAACGATTGAAGTTTATCGAGTTAGTAAACTTTCTATGGCTGTTGAATAAAATATCAATTTGCTATTAAAGCGTATTTTTTTTTAGTTTTTTTTAAACAGTAATTTATTAATTAAAGGCCCTGCAGCGGTAGAGTGTCTGAATTGGAAGGGCAGTTGCAGTATTCAGCAGTAGCTCTCGACTTCTGTCTGGTAACCATGTTTCTCAATTGGAAGTGCGCCATCTATTGAGGCAAAATTTAAGCGACAACTCGATTTTGTAGTAACTGACTATAACTGATACTTTCATTCACATTTTAATAAATAGTTGACTCAGAAATTTGTACTTGGTGATCCGACCTGTTGCGGGGGACAAAATTGTAACAGAAACAAAACATAAGCAACAAAAACAATTTCCAACTTTAAATTCAGAAGAAAATGCTTTTCAGAAAAGACCCACAGCGCTAAGTGCAACAAGCTTTATGCAGTGTGTCAAAGATTAACGTCGAACTTGAATATGTGTGAAAAAATGTTAATTTATTCGCAAGTATACAATATGTGCATGTAAAACTTGATGACATTTACGTGCAGACCGCATTTCTAAGCTGAAGCTACAGCGACACCTGGTAAGACCTTGAAACAGAGGTGCTTCTTCCTGTCGTATATCTAACATATCTAAAAGCAAAACCAAATCCCTCCAACATGCTAATTAAGTAATAAACATTCATGCGCTGATCCCCCAAAACCAGCTACGTAACTTTTTTCACACCTAACCCGCCCATAAAAATTACTAAAACACACTTGATTCCCTACAGTTTGACAGCTTGACCATGAAAAATAGAGTCCGCAGCTAAACAATTCTACCCACAGCGAAAAGATGTGGTGTCGTTTGTCTTCCAAACGCCTTCACAGAAAAGAAGTTTACTGGTGACCAAAGCAGGCAAATGTCACTCACCTATGATATGCCTCTTACCGCATACATTTGGCAGCATTCATCACAGTTTGACAGTATTCACCACAACTTGACAGCATTTCCTTTCGAATTTGAAATGTGCGCCATGCTAATTACAGATGTCAAAACAGCATTTCTTGATGCGCCAACACCACCGACTGGCTACTTGCTTATGGGAAAAGGTTTTCCCCAAAACCGAGAAACCATAATTAACTTTCACAGTGGTGGTCTAGCGCTAGTCCAATGACTTGCCAATCATCAATCAGCGACCAAAAATTAAAACAAAAATCAAATCCCCATCGGCATTAGCACATATACACACAGATTTTTCAAAATCGATTCCAAATTACCACCGTCAGAGTTAGAGAGTGGCGGAGACTGGAGATGTTGCGCAACCGATCAATGTGGCTGCTGCTGACAAATGTGTAACTTGGTCCGAAAAAGCCGGTTCTTGGCGCACCGAGACACATGAGAACCGCACACAAGGGGGCCATACTCCACCTTCGCCACCCGCAATGGTTTCCGTGTTGCTGGCTCATATCGTACCATACCTTACCTAAAACTGCCACCCGAAATCGTAAATTATTCGTTCGCTGAAATTAACTCGATGTGGACAGTGCTTAACGCATGCAAAAAGACAGTCAGCGCAAGCGCGAACGCTCCAGGTAGACCTCCTAATGAATTTACGAGATGCATTCACACAGTTCATCGACCATCATAAACAACAAATTTATCTGCATCAGCACACACAGCTGTGCATATAGCCAGAGATGTGGTATCGCGCTACGTTAGTGCCAAAACCGAGATAAGATGTGCGGCCAAGAGTCTTGGCTTTGTGTGTTTGCCCAATTCGCTCGCAAGACATGCGGACGGTTTGCACAAATTGTGCAGCCTAACTGAGAGCTGCTGTGATTTGGAATAAGAAACTGTCCGCTGGCGCGTAGATAGGCGGCGGCGGCGTCCTCCACGTCGTCCTCCAGCAGAGCGTGTGACACTTAAAAATGTACATACGAACCCATTCCTGTGTGGGGCGGGGGGTTTTATGTGCGGCGCTCGGCGGCCTCTCCTCCACCTCCAGTTACTGTTTACGTTGTGGATATGTCGCTGATAAAAATTGCAAAGTTATTGCGTGCGACAAAATTCTGAAGTTGGTAGTTTACGTTACTGATATAGAATGGATACGAATTGAGTTGGTAAATTCCAGTACGTTCCGATCAGGGCAAATTATGCGGTCTGTAGGTGGAGCTGATGCTTTAGGTCTTCAGTGGCGGACTTGTGTTTTGTGTATGCGATTTTATTGGTCGTTTTATTTTTACTAACTATAGGAGTGGTTGAAGATTACCGTAAGAAATGCCATGAGCCAGAGAACTCGCTGCGTAAGATAAACAACAGTGTGAGCTTTGAGTTGGGGAAAACCAAACTGGTGTAATTTCGAATCCCGTTTGAGTAACATTTCGCGGATAGGTATACTTATGTCGTTTTCCATTGGGCAAAAAGAAGCATCCGGGAGAGTCTGGAATCGAAAAAATCACTTCTGAAACCGTTCCATTGGCACAAAAAATACTCTTCTGGTGATTCTGAGAAGAGAAATTCGCTTCTAGATTTGAAGTCAGTATCCACTTAAAAAGCACTCACACAAATGTAATTTATGTATTTTATATAAGTCAGCTGACAGCCGCCGTAGATTATTTCTTGGCATTTCACTAATACTTTTGTGGATTCAATCAGAAGGAGTTTTGTTGTTCCATTGGATCACAGAATGAGTGAAACCAATGGAAAACGACATGAGGGTTATGAATTTGAAATTTGACAAGCACTAAAATGTGATTTTCTTTGGGTTAAACTGGGCTTTTTGTTGCTTCAAATATTTATTAATTTTGGACAAATATTTTGAAAAAACATTTTGACAGCTGATAGCAGAGTTCTCCAATTGTTGGTTTCTCATTTGACCTTGGCCGCTTTAAAAATTAGTCGAAAATGAGAAACCATCACCGGTGTTATTTTAGTCGATTATTTTTTCGAACTGTCAACTCTTTTTTCGGCGACAACCAATTTAACAACTGACAGCTGATTTAAGCTCATTTCGGTTTGTCATTTCTCCATGAGTATAAGTTTGAGATACGAGGCCCTTTAGCTTGAAAAACTATTCGAAACCTATACTGTATACATTGCAACTGTCAAAATTAAGGGAACAATTACACAGCAATGACAAGCTGCTAAAGAATGGACACATTCAAAAATCGAGCCAATCAAAACTGAGATAAATCAAGTTAGACAGCTGTCAAAATTACGCGTAAGTGGCTGACGTATAGGAAAAGTTATGAATGTACCCATTGGCTTTGTTACAAAATGATGAAGCACAGACGTTGGATTGTTGACTTTTATGAAGGGGTAACCGACAAATTTAGTCAAGAAAATCCTGCCTGCATACTCAGCTGACATTTGCAAGTGTCAAAATAAACCGCGAGAATACAAGTACAATTCAAATTCGTATACCTAGTCCAGACAGATCTAATTGACGTTTTACATGAATTTGATATCCGAAGGCCAAAACCAAAAAATTAGTTGTTTTTTTTCGTTAAGGCGGTCATAGCAAAAAAGTGTCAGAAAACTTGTTCCCTACGGAAACAAATTCAACAAATCCACCACCACTAATTGGATTTCATCAGGAAACAAAATTCTGACAAATGGAACAGTAAAGAAAGGAAATATTTCAGTGGATTTTTTTTGTGGAATTAACTGAGAATTTGAATTTATTACCTTTATAATTCATATAGGCAACATTTTTAGGCCAATATTCAGTTCAACCATTCGGTCTAAGTGGTCAAAAGAAGCAAAAGAAATTTTGTACGGTTTCGTTTTACGTATGGCTATAACTGGGGCCTAACGTCCCCATTTAATCTGAATTGTGCGTTCCATAAAGCTTAGTACGCTGCTTGAACTAAATTTTCGCTCCCATTCAAAATTCTTTCCAGAATTTAGCTGAGCTAAATTTAAGCGAACCCATTTAGCAAGTGGTACGCAGCTCGAGCTAATTAATAAAACTTTTATTTTAGAATGTATACTTCATGTGTTTGTCAAAATTTAGCGTGGCCATTTTATGGGTCGGCATATTTTCTCAAGCTAAATTGTGACAGATCGTCGTGTATTTGTTGTTCTGTTGCGGAAAAGTAGGCAAGGATGAGCTTTTTTAATTATTACATGGACGAGAAGTACCTAGAATAAGGAATTTTGTACGGAAAATTTCGCCATTGTGAGTTCGAAAAATGTAGCCTGGAGACAAAAAATGATTATTAGTATCGCGCAATGAAAGCGCTTTAGAAATGTCAGTAGTATGGGTAGAACATCTGTTGTCTCTTTCAAAAGGAAGATGTACTTTTCTTTTCTGACAGTTCTGACAGACTGGTCTGTTCTCTCCTGTTCCGTTTTTTTCTTTACTAAACAGATCTAATAAAATAACAAATCTGCGATATGAAGCTCACTATTTTTTTGTCAGACATGTCAACTGAAATCAAATTTACTATAATCCTAGGGCTTAGTTTCGGGAAAACTTAACATCCATGACATGCGAGATCGAGACTCACTGGTGTTAATTTTTATTTAACCCTGAAGCCAATTTTATTGCAGTTGCTTGTCTGTTAACACTGATAATCGATATTTATTTTGCCGGAAAAACTAAGGGATACACAGAGTTTATAATCTCACCTTCCACGTCCGAAGGCATTTCCCAACATCACATCTCGTCTCACCGAAATGTTGCAAATTCCGCGCGAAGCCCTTTCGATAAATCACAGTACTTTCGTTAATTAGTGACAGCCAAACTCACGCACTCGGATTACAAAACTCTATGTAAGATGCAACCTCAACTCAGCTCCAACCAATTAGCTGCCCCAGCAAACGCCATTGACCCTCTTCAAACGTCAAAACATTGAGAGAAACTATTATCTTGTTAATCGGTGATTGCAAAAGCCGCAACACATTCCCATACTGAAATCCAATCGAATCATAAATTGAAATGCTCATCCGTTGTTCGTAGCAGGTGTTGAATGCACCGCCATCGCTGGCAAGGAAACAACAAACCCGCAGATCAACTTCCCAGATTCACACCGAAATAGCACCTTGAGGACCGGAAATTTCCAGCCCGTTGGAATTTATTTTCTAATTTCAATGCGTTCCGCATGTTTGCACACATCGCAAAAGGAAAGATCTCGCACATCCTCTCTCTCGGGTATCGTTTGGCCATATGGCACCGCAGAAAATAACAATGTTTCCAAAAACAAACGTTTTCACCCCATCGCCGCATAAATTTGTTCATATCTCCCCGTGAAGGCTGCCAAAAGGTGCAGCATGGAAAGCAACTTGCATGCTTGCTTGGGTAGATGGGGTGACAACGGAGTCGTTGTCATGCAATTTATTGGATTAGAAGGCACCGCTGAAGAGTCAATTGATAAACGATAGTTGGAGGCATATCGAGATAGGCAACAAGAGGAGTCGTGCAATTGTGGTCGCATCTGCTGGCAGCACATCTTCTTCTTCGTTGGGCTGTCAGGTTGTCTGCTCCTATGCGGGGCGTCGAATATTTGCTCAAGGAAAGTGAAAGATTAATTCGGCGAAAGCCAAAGACACTGTTTGACGTCACACAGCTTCCTATGGTACGGAACATCTGTGTGAACCGGAGCCGCAGCAACAGAAGTAGTATTCCCATTTGTGTAAAGTCACGAGGATGTACCAGTACCAGTAACAGTGCCGACTGGCATTCGCGTTGGGTCAACTTGGAGAAGAGAAAATTTCTTTCTTTCCCGTCGACGGAAGGAAAATCGCGATAACCTATGCAGCCACCTTCGATTGATGCATGTGACGACGCGGCGCAGCATCCCCATCCTCTGGTCATAGACATGGGAAGAAAGTTGCGAAGGCGCAGGCGTGCATATGTTATTGCAGGCGCATCATTCATCAGGATTTTTGAGCAAACTTTTACTTTTGGCCACCATCAGGGACCTGATGTATGCACTCATCGTGAAACCGAACACCGCGCCATTAATTGCGACAAACCATCTGCGCAAACATTGCACAAATGTTTCGCTTAATGGGATTGAATGCTGGTGTTGGCTGGCGGGAGATTGCCATTGTCATTTTATTTTTGTCAATCATAACTCAACGGAACGTGGTGCGCGGGAACTGATTTGTTCGGTGTTTGTGTGGAGCAATTCTCCCCAGTCGGGCCATTCAACCTTGACAGCGCTGTAGGGTAAACATTTATATTCGTTGGCCGAAGACTGTGATGACATTCTTTCGGCTTTATTGACTCGTGCCAATGGACAATGGCTAATGAGCAAGAGCACTTTGAATCGAATAAATGATGGAAATGAGGCTGTTTTCCAAAATTGTATTGCTTACATCGTAATCTCTGAGATTGTGTATCGGTTGGCACTCATATAGCTTGAGAAGTAAGTCGAGGCTACAGTGTAGATGGAGATATGGTATTGGCAAACTAGATTGAGTGATGACCAAATGTCAACAACACTCGAGTATGAAGTTGGTTTCGGTTTTTGTGCGGCGAATGAAGAAAATCATCGATTTTATTTGATTAAATACGAAAATATCTACGTCCGAATTAAAAACTAGTCAAGTCGTTCTCTGGTTGGTTAAGAATTTTGTCTCAAAATTCATAGCCTTACATTTAGATTAAGAAGAAGAAAATGCTGACAGTTGATAACCTAACACTTAGATCAAGAGCTATATAGGAAATGCTGATCTAACGTTAAAGGAACATCCAACTATCAACAATGCAGCGTATGGTTTCTTTTCACCATTCTTATTGCAATATTAACATTTGCCGTCTTTCAGTAAGACTTGTACCTACGGTGACCATTTTTTCAATAACATAAAAGAGGGCATTTTTTTTTTAAGTAAAAACAATCAAAATTTGTAGGTTTCTGTAGGTTTGATAAAAGGAATTGACCTAGTCTTTGAATATCAATACAAGATTACCATATAACTCCAGCTTTGTAAGACTTGAGAAGGTACCTACTCGAAATCTCGCAAATTTCTTATGGTCTTTAGGGGAGAAAGACGAAATTTTAAGAAAAGAGAACAATGTATTGATTTATTTTAGTGAAAAGTCAGAGAGGACATAGTAGGCAAAGAGAGGACTCAAAAAGAGGACGAATGGTCAACTTTCTTATACTCTATGCACGCCGCACCGAAAACCGTGTTTTCATCGAAAACTCGTCGATGCATTCACACCGAACACTAACTAGTTTTCGTTTGACATTTCAATCAGCTGTCAGACACTAGCCCTGAAACTTATATTTTGGTTACAATTTTCGATCCCATTAATCAACAAATAAAATGAACTTAGAGCATTTAAGAATAGTATCAATTAAGTGTGGAAAATGATTTTAAGTTGTGGTTTGTGACTTCTGTTCTGCTGTTCTGCTGAATATTGCAAAAGGTATGTTTGTTTCAACAGTTCAACGATTAGAAGTCGTTTTCTTGGTGTTTTCGTGGAAAATTACTTAAATAATTCGTTTTGAAAATACCAATTCCTGATATTTTATTCCTCAGATTTCTAACACCAAATTAATCTATTTTCTTAATCTAAGCGCTAAAAATTGGCTTTATTTTTAACCTATATCGAAATATTTTTTTAAATCTGAGAATTTGAACTTGCTGATAATTGATTTATTTTGTTAAAAACGTATCATTTGGAATGTCGGTTGGATATTTGTAGAGAATAATTTCATAGATCTGTTTTAATACTGTTTAATCAGTTGCAATCTGGAAAGCTCGCATTAAATTCAAAACCGTTTCTAAGCTGCCTGAATATTGATTGAAAATAAGATAGACTTGGTCATTGGAGAGAGTACGGTATAGCTTAAAGATTTTAGATAATTTTTACGAATAAACTATTAAGAATCGGAACAAAGAAACATGTATTAGGAACTTTTCAAAAAATTATATTCGTTCTAAAAATAAAAAAAGTTGTATGCATACAAAAGTTTGAAATAAATAGGTCGCTGTTTCATGACACTAAAAGTACTTTGCACACCTCGAAAATATAGAGCAGAGACTCATTTTGGGAACTAGACAAGTCACAGCCTCTCCTAGTGTCGAGTTACAGAGCTGATAAAAAGAGACAAATCATACTGAGAGCCCCAACTCGCAATCCTCTTGCCGCTAAACCAGCGGCTTTTTTTCAAATTCGACATTTTGTTTTCCTATCGGTGTTATGTCAATTAAAAATCCTTGTGACAAGCAAAAAAATACAAAAATAAATTCTGCCAACCTCGCCAACCGTGGGGAAATGTGCTAGAGTTCGAGAATACCTCATTTTTGCATTACTGAATGGTTAATGGTTGGTTAATTATTATATATTGTTAAAAGGCGAATAATTTGATTCGTTTGGTTAATAAAACTATCTAAAGGAGATGTTCTATATGCTAGAAACTTATTAGGACAAACATGGTTGAGTATTTTATGCTTTTGAATATCATTAACTTCGATTTTAAGTGTTAATTTTTCTTGGATAACTGACAAAAATTTGCTCAAAATGTTTTTAATTTCCTTCAACCAGTCTACGTTGTTCATTTTTTATTAATATTTAAAGCACTTATTCCTAAAAAGAAATATTATCCACACGTAACGAATAATTTCAAATTTAACGGATAAAATTCTATGAACGCTGTCAGCAACTTTGCCCACAGCGGAAGTGGTATATGCAAGGTGCAAGTGTGTTGGTGAGCCGGAATTTTTGAAGTTAGGTGACATTTGTCAATACGAATTTCTATGTAACAATACAAGCGCACTTAGCATTTGCCACCCCATAAAAATATAGCTTGTCCGCCGAAGTTGGTGGTCCCAGTATTGTGTCAGCTAATAAAGTAATTTTGTATCCACTTTGCAATTCCGTTTGTAAAATTTGAAGTCCCACACTAGATTTTTAGAAAACGGGTTGTCCGAAACTTCGGTCGCACAGAGAATATACGAATGACTGTTTTTCTTGTAACTTTTCAAAATTACGTTAAAAAATACAGCACACCAACGAGGAAGCTTAGTTTTCGAATAATAAGTAGGGTGCCCAATTTATAAAACATTTTCATTATTTTTTTTTTATGATTTTATTTAAATAAGTCTGTGGCAACAAGGAATAACAGCATAAGCCATTTTTAGTCATTTTTCAGGAGCGCAGTTTAAAGGTTTGACTTTCAATGTGGGTAAATGATTTATACGTTTTTTGCTGATCCATAACACAGCAACCATAAGAGATATTTGAATAAAAAAAAATTTGACATATAGGACAGAGTACTATGCATCCGATCGTAACATTAACATAAGTCGACTTATGCTGTTTTTCCTTGTTGCCACAGATGTAGTTAAATAATAAAACGAATGCTGAGCTCAACTCGTTCCACGACGAAGTTGTGGACGTGTTCAGTTAGCACGACAACCAACTTCAGGCTGGTGTCGGCCATATTTTTAGAAGAAAAGAAAAGCGGCAACAGACTGAAAGGACATGCGCGAATACAATTAATAAAAAAAAATACTCATACCAAACGAATTTTACCTTAAAATATCGTGTTACTTACTACATATATTCCGGTTTAACACACTAGGTATTTATTAAACAATTTTCTAAATTGAACACTGACATACCCAGGACTGCTTTCAGTTGACTGTATAAAGTAAATATTTTGATGAACCTGTATTCGAAAACCAAAAAAAAAAAAGGAAAAATCTGCAGCGCGCAATTACAAAAACGACGGGCCTTACTAATAATCATTTTTAACCTCCACACTAAATATTTAGTAGGTCACAATACACAAACGGAACAGATTAAAAGATATTAAGAAATATACGCCAATAAAAGCCAATATTTTCCTCATCCAACTCCTTTGGTTCTATTCTTATCATTGCCAAGCGTGAAAGAAACCAAACCAACATTTTAAATTGCATAGTCTATGGGGTGGGGGAGCATTTTTTTTGACAGGTGTTGTACCTAGGATGTTGTCATATAAAATTGTTGCCATATAAAATTACCCATTGTGATGCTATCTACAAAATTTAGTGTGAATATTAAAAACAATTAAGTATTTGTGAAGCCCTATGACTCTCAGGTCTCAGCTGCTGTGTATGTAAAGCCGGTATTCATTATTTCATCGAACGCGTATTATTCGAAGTACTCACACTCACCATAACCTAGAGCCAACAAAAATCTTAAAACTGTTTTGAAAAAAAAAACGTGGAATTGGAATGTTTTTAATTTTCAACTGTGTTGCCTTTTATTTAGTTTCAAACACTGTAAACACAATTTTTTTCTTCTTAGATTTGAATATTTTTGATAGAAAAAGTATTATTTCGATCTTTAGTATATCGGTTCTTGTTATCGATATGCATTAAGGGTGTTTAATTAACGAAGTAGTAAGGTAACACAAAACTGCATAGCGGCAGGTTGAGTTAGTCGTGACTCCTAACTTTTGAAAACAAGGCGAAATCAATAATCATTTTTATAGTCCAGCTCCAGGCAAAATTTTTCGAACTCACAAAGGCGAAATTTTCCACACACAATTGCATATTATGAATGACCCACAAAACTTTTAAGGTGACGGTTAAAAATGATTACTAGTAATGCCCAATGCTTTGAAATAACAGAATTGCAAAAGTGACTTGGTATCACTGAAAAAAATGCCGGTGCTGGTGACAGAAGCTAATCTGTCACTCTATTTACATTTTGGCTTTACTTATTATCATTTTTAATTCTCACCCTAATGTGGTATTAGATTGGGCTTCTTCAGATTCGCTCTCAGATTTCAGATTTCGTGTGTCTAATCGAACATGTATACGTGACCTGCTCTTTTCATTGTTGATATTCGTGCGATTGGAATATGTGGATTGTGGAGTCTTCGACACTTTTCTACGCGTTTTCCATTCAATGGTTAAATTTTATATTAAAAAATTCGAAATTTTCATTTCCACATCAATATTAAGCAAAAATAAATCCACTCGATGCAATGCGTTTCTTTGCAGCTGAAAAATTTCCCAAACTTAAAATAAACTCCACTAGTTGTCAAACTAAAACACACTTCTATTGGTTAATCTGAAGGTACTCTGAGAAAAAAATTCAAAATTCAATTCTGATGTTGTTTTCCGTTGGGACCACCAAAAATCTTTTTCAGATCTCAGATTTTATGCGGCTCATGGAACATGCAATGAAATTGATCTGCTTTTGTAAATGGATTAGTGCGTTATTTGACAACAATACCAGCTGTTCAAATCGCATTTGTTTTTGGTAGAATCAACCATGGAAATCGGCTTGAAAAATGTTTCCTCTGTTGTAGCCACAAATGGAGTAGTTTTGGTGATTCGTTGTTTCCACATGATGAGGAAGACAATGAAGTTAATAATTCCTCCAAAACTATGTCCATTGCTGTTTACGTATTTCTTTATTTTGGTTTTCACGAAACTTTGCACATTTATTTAAAAACAAACTTTTGTAAATGACGTAAAACAGCTGTGCTGTAAAATAGGAATAGGATAGGAAGGAAAATATCCCCATTGTGAGTTCGTAAGATCTCGCCTGGAAACTAAATATGATTATTAGTATCTCGCCTGGCGCTTTGTATTTAAAACAAAGTTGAAATAATTGCAAATTGCAAATAAAAAATAAATTGAAAAGTCATTTTTAGAATCCGAGGGGATATTATTTCTTAAATATTTCCTGGGTTACAATAGATATAAAACTCTTTAAATTAATTAAATAAATTAGATTAATTAAAAAATGCGTTATCTTCCGTCACAAACGTGGACACAAGTCGCTTAATTCAAATTAAATAATAATCATTTGTAGTATTCGGGCACCTTTTTCAACAAAGTCACAATAGCGAAATTTTCCAAATAAAATGATCGATTACGAACTACAAAAAAGGAGCGCTCTTTTTTTTTAACAGACATATCATAGACTTTTAAAGCAAAAGTTCGGCAATTCAATTACATTTTCAGCTCGTACTGAAACAAATGAAACCCTGCTTTGGCATCCCTAAAACTGCCAGCCAAAGATATTAAATGTGCAATAACCTTCAATTTTCAGTGCTGTAAAGACGTCTGGAAATTCACAGAACATTTTTATTCGTCGAGATAAGGCAGAACGAGCTCAGGTCTGTGCATGTCATCCGTAAATGAGAGCTCATTGTTGATTCTGAATAAAGATAACGATAAGAAGAAGTGTGTAAATAAATGAATGGGTCATCAAACAATAATTTTTTCCAAACTGTATTTCATTTAAGTATGCGCGCGGGATTTGCGCGACTCATTAAGTTAAGTTGGTCATCGAATTGTGTGTATCTAAGTGAGGAAATTGAAGTGTACAGTGGCATTGTTGTGAGTTGACTGGTGAAATAGAAAAATAATTGCTTAACACATTCTCATTTACAATTGTGAATCGAATTGCCCCATTGTGACGACCATAGTATGTCATTTCCGTCGGCCATCGATTTCCCATTCAATTTGTTTCAAGTGGTTCCATTACCGAACGACCTCGTAATATCCCTCATTACCAGGTACTCCAGGTACAGAGATAATAGCCTCATTACCGTATCATAGCAAGACGATTGCCTCTCGCTCACAAAGAGCAATAGTAAGACATTTCGGGCGTGTGCACGACTTACTTGTGCGTAGATAATCAAAGATAATGAATACAGAGATATATATCTTTCCAGTGGAAAGGCGGCTGCCTACAAGCTGTTTTCCCGAAAAATTCATGAAGTCACGCACATATGCTCATTTCTTTTCTAGTATATGTGAGTTCATGAATTGAAATTTAATGTAAGAATTCGCTATTCCGAAATGTATATTTCACTATTTTTTTATTTTAATCGAATCCTTAACAAAAACCAAACAAGTTCAATACCAAACACAAAACAATTGGATAGCGCGATGCCCATAAAAGCAAAAGGAATGTTAGCCGGCCATTAGCAACATGCTTTTTTGTAGCTCACACGTATTCACAGACGGGGGTTGAAATTACAAAAACAACAATGTAAACAAATGGGTTTTGGGGGGATAGACGTACGAAAGATATCCATCTCTTTTATTCTTTCATCTCTGTAGATAATATTGAGCCACTTCCAATTGAGAGTCCGCGACCATTTGGATGGCTGTAATTGATTAGGCTTCCACCTAAATTACTTTTCAATGTACACCCAGCTAAGGTATCCGTATCCGAATGTATTCCAGTGGCTATATGCCAATAAGAAAACGCTCCACCTTTGGTGTGCCACATACACATGTCGGTACATTTCCATTCGATAATTGCTCAATTTGAGTAATTGCGACCGGCAATATCTAGCCGATGATGGTATATATGCGGATACACCAAGAGGGGGTGTGTGGCTGGGGAACCCCCCTCCGAACGCCGACGCTTAGAAAAAGGCTTCAGCCATTAAGTCTATTTACGTGTTTAGCCTTGGCTGGTTTTTCTCAACACATCTATATGCGAAATCATCTGCGCAGAGCCTGGTTTTCCAGTTGAAAAAAGATTCTGCAAACTCATTCATTAAGGCACACATCTTCAGAGGTGCTTCTCCTGCCTGAAGATGGTTAGTTGGTAGTATTTTTTTTGCAGATAAATCCACTCGTGTAAGAACTTCTTCAGAAGTTGTTAAAAGACGAGTTTTTGCCCTTTTACAGTGTTTGTAGTGGGTATTTCTGCATGAGCGATGGCCATTGACTGGGGAATCGCGAGTGAAGGAACAACTTCCGGTGGAAAACACTTCGCACGGTCTTTGGCTTTTCCTTTCGTTTTTTGTTGCGGGCAACTGTCCTTGTGTCGGACGATGAGAAACTCTCGAGTGGATAAGTGTTGACACATAATGACGGCACTTATATTGATAGTGGAAAGGTCTGCTTCAATGGAAGACGACAGTGCCGAGTTAGCAATTTGTCATATAGCGGTCCTCTGGATATGGGAAGAAGAAATGGAATGCCTATACAACTGGTTATGAGAGGTATGATGTATACAGAAGACAGAACATATACATTCAGGTTTTGTATACCTATCAGCATATATTTCGTAAGGCATATTGTGAAAGTGCATTGTTCGGTGTTAAGGAATGCTATGAGAGGTTTTCTGAGTGGCCTACTTGCAGTAAGTTGTTCGTGTATAATTACCTTAATTGGAGTTTACAGGATTTGAGTTGTTTTATTTCTCAAGGCTGACGTGCGTCTGTGAATGGAAGTAGGGCCAGATGGGGGTTTCATTTTGGTTTTTATAAAAAAAACTAATGAGCTGAAGACATCTAGCAATGGGTTTATATTCTAATACAGATTTAACAAATGAAAGGTAGGGAATGTTAATAAATTCAGGTATATTTTTCTGTCAAATGTATTCGCGATATGTCATTTTAATGATGAAAAACTTGACTCGGGTGTCAAGCATTGTTCTCAAAAATTCCTTAACGTTCCTAAGAAAGAAAGATCGATATCTTTGAGAAACTCAGACATCTCAGTCAAATTTAAATTGTTCAGGACGCGAAATGTCATTTGTATGATGAAAAGCCTGGCACTCGACAGCATTGTTCGCATTTTTGTTTTAAGGTTCGAAAACCTAATTGTGATTGGGGACGATCAGATTTCTAGCTTAGTTAGTTTGACAGCTGACTGATTTGATGTATTTTTTGATTGGCCTGGATTGGTCATGTGAGTGTTTTTTTTCAATTGACGTCAAGAAAATCCTGCCTGTATAGATACTCAGATGACATTTTGAAGTGTCGACATTGAAAATAAAGCGTGAGAATTCAAAAACAATTCAAGTTGACTAGTCAACAGGTTTGTTCTTTAGGTACGTAATTCAGACAAATCTAGTTGACGTTTTGCATAAATTAGCTTAAGCTATTGTTAAAATTTACTGTCTTTACAGTGCAGGTCAATTTTTTCTATATTCATCTGATTCGAGTAATCACTTAAAGCGATTGGAGTTCCACGTGTAAACTCTCACATGACAGTTAGTGCCCTACGTAAAGTAGAACACAACCATGTGCGTAGAAGTTAAAGCGTTATAAACCGTATCAGCAAACTGCCTTTAATACTTTAGTTACAACAACATGCACGCGCATTTTTGCACGAGATGGGACAGAGTGACCGTTTGCCCGCAGTCAATGCTTTAATAAAAGCCTTAGAACGAAATCACAAATCGGACGCCTAGTGTGTCATGGATGTGACATACGCATATAATTATAGATACGAAAAATGTAACTAAACACTTGAAAACATTTCCATTTTTTGATTTAAAAGAGAGTTGTAATTAGAATTAGTAAATTAAACCGACAACTCTTTAATTACTTTTTGAAGCCATTTTGTTTTATAGGAAAGCGAAATTTCGCGAGCCATCTCTGTAAAAATATAAATATGCTGGACTCAAAGATAATGGAATACAGAGATATATATCTTTCCAGTGGAAAGGCGGCTGCCTACAAGCTGTTTTCCCGAAGGGATAGACGTACGAAAGATATCCATCTCTTTTATTCATTCATCTCTGGCTGGACTTTTCCATTTTTCCTATTGCGTAAACAAGATGGCCGACCAAAATACGTGTCAGTTATTTTTGCGGGTTAGATAATGTTGTCCCTTTTAGTCAGACGGCTATCAAATATTAGGCATCCCTGTAATCTTCCGTGTTAGGAATGCGTGATGTTGGAAATGCAACATAAATCACTTTATGCATTTTATTTCACAATATGATATCATAGGTCGCGTTCGACAAGTCATCACACTCCAGGGATGTAAACAATTTCAATTCAAGTAATATATAAAAATGAAATAAAATTTAAATACCAAAACAGTTCTGTTAACCTTGATTGAAAGTTCCCTGACTGTGACCGAGTCCCCTGTGTAAAGGGCATACCATCTGTTCGTTTCTATGCACATAAGACCAACCGCAATTCGTTGCATGAACTTTTGAATATCGCTATCGGTGTGCTAACCACAGAAGGTGCGCATACTTTGTAGAGGTGACTTTAGCCCGGCTTTTACCGCACAATTCACTAGAATCATCAACCTTTCAAAGAACGCATTCAAAACCGCTTACATAACATGAACAACTAGCTCATTAAAGCTGCCACCTGTTGGCGTCTCTCAAAACAGAACCAAACAAAATAAAATAAAAATATTTACCTCATATGCAATGCACACGCAAGCGTTACCACTACACAATGACAGTACATGCCTCAAAAAAAAAATGTAATTTCGGCAAAAGTCTGGCCAAACATCCACTCCAAGCGGGGTCCCACGTAAACTATACGCGGTGCGTCAACTCAAAAGCGCTGCGATGTGGAACCCAATAATAATTCCGGCAGAGGTAATTTATGTAGACCGCTTGGATGTTGGTTGTCTTTCATTTGGCTGTGAGATACTCGTATTTCTGTGCAACAACTCCATCGCCATCCAGCCGTCCGTTGCGTAACGCCTGCGCGCTCGCGAGCTCATAGATTACCACTGCGAGTGCGACTGGGACTCTAACGCTTTGCGACACATCTATGATCAGCGTGTGCATGTGAGATTTATTGACGCTCTTACCTTGCCTGTCGCTAATTAATTTAGATTATTCATTCGCATGTGCATTGTATTTTCGGAGTTTTTCTAAAACAGTTTGCAATCTAATTCCAGTTCCAGATGCAGCGTCGTATCTAAGCAGAGTCACCAAACCCATAGTCAGAGACGTGCAACGTAGGCCAACGCAATGACAGACTGCAGCAGCATTCAGGGTTCGATGAGCTCCTCGACCAGCGATGTGATATCGTCGACTCGTAGCGCAATGGTTTCGAATCCAAGGATTCGAGTTATTCGCATGGTGCGTCCTAATTCGCGACGAATTCTGGTCACGCCTGACAACAATGTGACGTTCGGATTTGCCATACGCGGTGGAAAGGAGTTTGGGACGGGCTTCTTTGTCTCGAAGGTGGAGAAGAGTAGCGAGGCCGACTTGAAGGGATTGCGGGTAAGTGAGAGTGGATACGAGTATGGAGTGGTGGGTATGATTTGAACTGGTTGAACGGATTGATCGGGAAGAATTTTCTGGCAATGTAGGTCGCAGTTACTGTTCTTTTTATTTTTTATCGAAAGTTCGTGCGCTTCCACTTGACACAATTAGTGAAGTTTCACTTTGCAGTTGATAATGGCTGCGATCTGATGAGTGAGGTTTTCATCTTGCAGTAGTAATATATACGATTGAGATGAGATGGACGTGTGCGGTATTTGCTTCAACTGAAACGGAGAGGAAGTGGCGAATAGTTTCTGTTTATCCAGACAATCAGACGTAAAAGAGACGCTAACAACTGAAATTGATTCATTGTTGATGGCGTAGTTTGGAAAAGAATGGACTAGATCTGTTATCGGCGGATATTGAGTTTTAAATCGCGATAGCTGTGCGAAAGGAATTTTCAACGGTACATCGTGAAAGTCAATATGAGAGAGACGCGCCATTTCCAGTTTTTCAATTAACTGCTAACGCCATCTATGGGTGTGATCACCATCTAAAGTTTAATGCAACGAACACTCTGTTAGAAATGTCAACGCCCGCGATGTTACGTTGTATGTGCTTGACCGTTGAAATATTGCTGCTGCTTTAACTTCACAGCTTCCGAAGGCATGTAGAGCCACCTTAGGCTAACCTAGCCTTCGCTAACGTCCGTCCTACAGCAAAGTAAAATCTTAAGTCGTTCTAATCGGCGTTGATCGTTCTATCCGTAAACGAGCGGAAGATATGTGATATCGCACTACTTTCATCAGTTCATCTCAGCCTTATAGAAGCTTCTGTACCAGTCAACCCTACCTCCATTTGCAGGTGGGCGACCAAATAATCCGCGTAAATGGATACCACGTAGACGATGCAGTCCACAAGGAGCTCACCCAGTTCGTTTCCAGTCAAGATCGCTTAACCCTTAAAGTTCGAGGTGAGTAGTAAATGTCCTGCAACCCAAAAGTCCGATTAATAAGCATCTTCACTGCTTTTTCTGTTCCAGGTATTGGAATGCTTCCAATAAAAGAGTAAGTCCGCACCAGCACCTCTACCCCGATGGGCTGCATTTAATTTTTTTTTTTTTTTCATAGCAACCAAGAAGATCCTCTCACATGGCACATAGTTCCGCGTGCCGCACTTTCATCCCTGAACCCCATCATGGATGACTACAGTGCCGGCCAGAAGGATGTCCGCATCATGCTCAAAGTGGCGCCACGCACCAAGCTCGGGCTGGGCATCTGCAAGGGTCCCGAATGGAAACCCGGAATTTTTGTCCAATTCACCAAAGACTATAGTGTCGCCAGAGATGCCGGCCTCCGTCCGGGCGATCAAATTCTAAGCGTCAACAGCATCGACTTCTCGGACGTGCTCTTCAGTGAAGCGGTTGCAGTTATGAAAAGCTCGTCCACTTTGGAAATGATGGTGCGCTCTGGTGCGGGATTGGATTTATTTCCCGGTGAATCGAGCGGATACAACAGCTCAGCCAGCAGTGTAACCGGCGATCAAAGTCCCTGCTGGGCTGATCAGTCAGCCAAGCGTTTGAGTTCGGTGCGGGAGGAGCCATCGTCAGCGAAAAGCCATTGGCACGATCGTCGAAAAAATCAACAGCCGCTTACGTCAGCCATTCAATCGCCCGCCTCCTCATCCTGCTCCACGGCAACGGTCAAAGATGAGTCCAACAAGACCATTATTCAACTTTCGGAAAACGGCACACTTATCAACAACACAATGGTGGGCAGCAGCCCCAGCCACCACCATGACAGTGGCGCATCCACATCATCGTCCGTCTCGTCGTCTTCCATGTGCGATGATTCCAATCTTAAGTTGAATTTCATAATGCCACCCGAACAGGCGAATCCGCAACACCATCGAATGCCGCATATCCCGCCGCCGCCACCGCCAGCGCCCGGTAATACGCAACAGCATTCTAATGGCAAGATCGCTGACATCTGCTTCGTGTCACGTCAGAGCGAGACAAAGACAATTGTAGTCGAGGTGCACAGAAGCGCAACCGATGGGAACAACCAAAAGGGTCGCGCACCATCACCTCCGAAGCCGCCACCGCCATCGTCGATGTCGTTAGCGACATTCCAGGCGAATAGTGTCTTCCATAACGAAGGCAACGGCGGCAGCAGCACTCCAAATAGATCGCCGTCCATAGCCAGCAGCAGCATGAGCATGGCCGGTTCTATAAGCGGAACCAGTTTATGCAGTGCCATCAGTGAGGAGTTGAAAAAGCGACGTGAGGTGAGTTTCTATTTCAAAAATTTCAGAAGTGAGCTTTAAGCCGTAATGGTTTGTGTATTTGCTCAACAGCGACAAGACAAAGACTGCAACCTGGAAGACGGCGAAATACAGCAGCTGAGACAACAATCGCGTCGAGTTGGAAGTGCAAATTGTGCTGACGACGAGCGTCGGCACAGTGCGTTGATGGACGAATTCAAACGGGCACACAAGCGGATGTTCCGGAATGGATTCAAAGAAACAGACCGGTTGGTAAGTGCAAGCGCTTTTATTGCAATAGATGAATAGACTGAATGAAAAGTTAATAATGCGAGGGGAATACTGATAAAGATAAGGCTGAGTGATAAGATAGGTAACTTGTTTGCGGAGCGTTAATTGCCTGCTGTTTATTTATTGCATTTATAATAACTATTTGCACGAGCGGGCGACAAACATTGACGTTTATTTTTTACACGTATTTTTTTATTTGTGACGTGTTGACGTTGGATGGTTGAGAAATGTCAGTGAATATTTAATAGACAACAGTGTTTGAAGCAAAGTGTAGTAGATACGACGAGTGTACATACCGCAATTGAGTGCTTGGAGATGTACATCGTACATTTGTGTCAATTTACTAGGTTTTTTTGTGTGCTCTACGATTGTGGCTGATAATGGGAGAAATACTTGTTCGGAGATGTTCTACATCTTATGTCAGATGATTTGAGAACGAGGTGTTTTCGACATTGTATAATGAGCGGAGTTTTGCTTATTGTTCAATTGATTTGGACGTTGTTTTCTGGAGGCTATGTACTTACACAGTTTATTTGAAAGAAAACCTTTAATTTCAAGTACAAATAAATTGATACTAGAAGATTAAACGTAGCAGTTGATGAATTCAACTAAATGAAATCAAATATGATATTTGAGTAATGTACAGGGTGCGCCATCTTTTATGTCTGTATGTGAATATGGAAAAACTTTCAAAAATTGCAAGCGGTTTCCATAAATATTAGTTATTTTTATTTAGTTTGGTCCTTTACAATTGATTAGGACTAATTTTTGAATGAAACATTAATCAAGTGGCCGCCTCTATTGATCAAATCAAAATGCGCCCTTTGTGCTGCCTTTTCCATCACTTTTTCGAGCATCTCGGGCCGTATAGCAATTATTTCGGGGCAAATGTTTGCCTTTACCTTGTCAATGGTTTGGTACACTTTGCTTTTCAAATAACCCCACAGAAAAAAGTACGGAGTGGTCAAATTTGGAGATCTGGGTGGCCGGTCAATGTTGTTGCCATTTTTTGACAGCACACGTCCAGGGAATTTTTGTTGCTGAAACTGCATTTTTTTAACCTTTTTCATACGTTTGTGGGCAAAGTTACTCGACTATGAAAAGTGTTCTCTGACGGTGCTTGTTGGCCAAGAAATTTTCGACGATATCCCCGTTGAGTTTAAACAACTGTACGACTATATTCAATGTACAGCGTCAATATTTCAGTGTGAAGCGATTCATGGTCAAAGTTGTACTAAATTCATGTTGACATGTCTATTCAAGTCAATCAGTTGATAAATGTCAAAGTTATTCAATGATTCAAAAGATGGCGCACCCGTTATGACTACTTTTGACTGCAGGTGATTGATTATTAATGGAAATGATTTATTTTTATATGTTGGTCGATTTAGAGATGCCAGTAAAGGACTATTCACATGAGAGCGAATTGCGAATGCCGAACTGAGACAAAGTAAATCTATGTAGTTCCTGACACTTCATGCACATGCAATTTTTTTGTAGTCACAGATACCCGCGATTCAGTTTCATTTTTAAAGGTTAAGTTCGAAAGAATTTTGCATTCGAAGGCTTGTGGATCGCGACTGTATTATGTGGAATGTGAATAAAGTGTGACAGTTCGCGGCAAGACTTTTCAATTCGCGAGAAAATTGCTGTATTTGTAGATTTCCCTATTTATTAACTAATTAAGAATGAAGTTTTGTTTAGATTCGATGTTAAATTAATTGAAAATAATGCTTTTTTTGGTAATACAAATACCAAAAAAATACAATTAAATTGTGTTGTTTGTAATTCGCATATTCGCAATTAGCGCTCATGTGAATAGTCTTTTGAAAATTTAAAGTACCTATAGCAAAGGCGGGAGTCAATGTGATATTGGGTTTAAATGTCTGTGAATTGAATTGAATTTAATTTCATAAGAGTAGTGATGACTTTTGCGTTCCCTCAAGGTAGAGTGTGATGAATTTCATGCTGAAGGCTTTGCCCTATTTCGTCAGTTTATTTATGTCTTCTTAACCTTTTTGGACAATAGTTCAGTGGCGGAGGTAAGCCTTTGCGATTGGGCCACTGGGGTGTGATCCAAATAGTAGGCTGCGCAAAAAGACCGGTCGGGTGCAATGAATCTTGTTCACTTTACCTCCTCCTGTTTTTGGAGTCCACATTTATTGGACGCACAACTTACTCTTAGTTCGGCTAACTCCTTCGCAGAACAGCCCCGGTTGACAAAAGTCTAAAATACAAACCATTCTATCCGCCTTCGTGTACTTAGGAACGCATACGAAGCTGGTTGTGCTGCGGTCAATCAATATATATACCTGCTGGCTAGTACCGAAAAGTCTTCTTCTCGGTATTTGTTGGAAGCAACTTAGGCCCTATTCAATTAGTCAAAACCCCTTATTCTCCCCATAAACGGTTTCTAATATATGGCTGATAGATATTTATTGGGAAAATATGGGATTTTTACTAATTGTTCTCATTTTCGTAAACATTATGACTTCCGAATAGATTTCATAAACTTTTCTATGAATAAACGCATTTTCCGTCACCCGGTGCCTTTGTATACTTACCTCCGAATTGGTCACAAATAATTTTATAGCGCAACTCTATCCAAATTGATCTGGCTAGGGTTACCCATTACTAAACAGACTTTACGGCCGTAACGAAATTAAATTTAATATACATTTTTCTTGAACGAGAATCAGTTTTTAAACAATCAGTCCGGCCCTAACCAGTTTTGTTGCTTACTTTTCTTCTGCCATACAATTAACATTCTTTAACGACTCACTTCGATCTGAAAGCAACGACCTACTGTTTATGGCCACATAAAACTGCGCTTATTCAAATGCATGTCCACGAGTACCAACCATCTTGGAGCGATTATTCTCACTTCCTAATGGCGAGTGTGTAACCCGGCTTTAACTGCACTCAGCGTTTCAAATGAAGTGTCAACAAAACGCTTCGCCACCTATCATTCGGAGAGCGATGTTATGAAACACATTCATCGCCGTGAATACAAACGATGATAATCAATTTTTGGCTCCGACATGCCACCGTGATCACTGAATTTTTGGAACGCAGATCAACGACCCCGCCAACATGTTTGTCTACGAAAAACTATGAATTATGCAAAAGATCAACTGATTCATGTCGTCGTATCTAAATCAGAGTTACCCTCAGCAAATCATCGCACCGCTCGGACGTGTACGATGGTGCTGCTGGTGATGTCTTCACCATCCAATCGAGATCTGTTACAGATTTCTTACCACTTCAGCGCGTCGAGTTGGCGCGCGGTATATCCGCACACAGCAACAACTGTTGTGTGGATCTGGGTCGAGCGCCAGATTAATGATCATAGAAAACGTTACGCTTGTAGATGCAAATTGCAAATTGCAACCAACCCAATATGCGAACGCGTTAAACAAAGAAGACCAAACGGCAACAGTATGGCCATACCCATAGCTCCAGTCGGAGAGAGGCGAAAGGCGAAAAACAAAAAAAGTTATCGCTTCCTCGACTTTCATCTTTCATTGCATATAAATGTTCATCTCGAAAGAAGGTTGAGGGAAACTGCGGCCCAATTGGTACCTTCAGTGAGGAGATTACTTCTGGGTCCGGTCTCTCCCTTTGCGATCACGTGGTGCCATCCAATTTGGATCAGAATTACAATAAATCAGTCGCCTCTTTCACTCACGCCAGAAAAGAGGCCAAACAAACCCAAAGTGTTGTCATTACAAGATGAAAAGAAAGAAATGAAAACAAAAAAAAAATTGACAAACCGGAAAGGTGTGCGCTCTGACAAGCACCGCGCGATGAAGATGCTGACAACAATCTGGGTAGATATGCGGCGCGCAAGCGCGATCGAGTTCAGTGATCTGTTGGGGGGGAATTATCGCATTATTAATTATCTAACATTGATTTACGGAACTGTTAATTGAAATTGTTGGACCAAAAAAGGTAAATTTTTCTGTTTTCTGTTTTCTCTGTTTCGAGCGAGACACGCCATTGTGGCTTCCCTGCGGTCCCCGGTAACAGCGCCATCTTTGGCCAAATGGGATTTTATAATCCGCCTTTCAGTGCGTGGTTCATTTACCAAAAACGGCGATACAATTTTGTGTCTCTTCTGTTGTGTGTATCTGATGGTGTTAATTATGTCACCAAGCGCGGTAAATACTTTCACGACCGGAAAAGCTCCATCGGTGCACATGCGCCGACTTAATATACCTACCCACCTTCTGTGTGCAAGAATCTTGTTTGACAGTACATTGACTTCTTCGAAAACATATATAATTAACTTGACAACCGATTGACAGTCCACTTCAGAGAGATGTCCAAATTAATGCAAAGTTATGTATACTTTGGCATTCCCTTTGACTTGGTTTTCACCTCAAGTTTGATGGAGTTGGGGGGCCTATTTTGCTTCTTTTTTTTTTGTGGTTTCAAGAATTCCATATTCATCGACGGAACAATGAATCTTTACACTTGTTTGGGGCGAGCACTATATGTTTCTTCGCAGTAAAACGACTGTGCCACTTGAGTTGACGTTAATTGGTGTCAATCGGCACTGCTTCGAGAGATGAATTGACACCACGAGATATCCATTTTTGTGGTTTTCTCTTTTCCACGTTCCTATAATTATACAAAGAATCGCCTTTATGTAACCTTAGGCAATTGACTGATTTATTACGCGAACAGGCGAGGCCAGTAGCGTAGCGGTGGGGTACGGTGTTTGGTGTTACGAAGGCAGGAAGTGAAGCAAAATCGGAGAGTTCAAGCCTTTTGCTGGACGGAAGCGAGTGTTTCGTTGGCACCCACTTCCACGGCGTTCCACATGAGTTCGAGCATCCAATTCTGTCACTGTTGACAGGAAGAATTGTGATTGGGTATACAATTTTCGACAACTGTTTCTTTAGGTTTATTAACTCTGATTGGCCGCATTCAAGCATCTAGTTATCTTAAGTCCACTAGATTGGTCTGGATGAGATGTAACCTGAACGCAAAAACTAGATTGGTCGGGAACGTCACTTTTCCAACGTCATCCACATACGCGAACTGTCAACTTAGTACTCAGTCACGAATTTCTTGACTAGATTCGTCGGCTACCCCTAGACGTTAACTGAAACCGCTGCTCATATGACCGATTTCCCCCAATCAAAACCGAGATACATCTAGTGAGAGAGCTGTCAGACTTACTAAACTAATGTCGATTTCCATTGGTTTCACTCATTCTGCGATCCAATGGAACAACAAAACTGCTTCTGATTGAACCCACAAAAGTATTGGTGAAATGCCAAAAAATAATCTACGGCGGCTGTCAGCTGACTTGTATAAAATACATAAATTACATTTGTGTGAGTGCTTCTTGAGTGAATTCTGACTTCAAATCGAGAAGCGAAATTCTCTTCTCAGAATGCCCAGAAGAGTATTTTTTGTGTCAATGGCACGGTTTCAGAAGTGATTTTTTCGATTCCGGACTCTCTTGGACGCTTCTTTTTGCCCAATGGAAAACGACATAAGTACTTGAACGTCCACATTATAATGTATAAATTACTTACACTCTCAGAACATAAAGAAAGAATTCACACGATTATATGTCACCTAAGATTCTCAGGTGAACTCGCCGGCGAACAAAATATTTTATAAAATATGCAGAAATCTTGTTCCGCGTAAGTTAAAGCTTCTGAAATGTGAATGCGTTACTGTATCTATAATGATGCTTGATGTATTGATCATTTATGAAGATATGGTGAGCGATAGTTAGTTGTCATTTGACACCGTTAACAAAGAGGTGCAGCTGAAAGTTCGGGCACAGTATGGTTAAATGTTGTACGCAACAAATATTATCCGCTTAGTGACGAATCGGAATTGGAACGTCTGACAAACATCTGCGAGCATAACTGTCATCAGAGAGTTTCTCGATGTAGCCGTTCCAAATTGAAGGTTCCTTCCATTCGTCCCAAAAGAAAAAGTCGCCCATATCATGGTAGTGAGAAGAAAGGTTTAGAGTTTTGTATAGGCGCCAACTACGCCAGTTCAAATATTTAATCGTTTCCGGGATTTCTCACATGCTATGGCCCTCAGAGAGTCATCAATTTGACAGCGCTTGACAGACTTCACAGCTTATAGTCGCCGTGTCGCTATATGTGATTCTCTTCTTGACAGACTTCTAGCCTTTTAAAGCCGCCTTTCTGTCAGAGTACTTTATTTAGACATTCAAATCAAAAACCTCATCGTTTGGGTTCTGCGCAAGCTTTCCTGTCCGCTACCTAATTTGCCGAAGAACCATTGTATAGGTCCGTTTCCATTGCGTAGCGGTATTTGATCTTTAAATTTGCATAAATTTACGAAACAAAGGTGGTCACCATTCACCGGCGGCTTCACATGTTTTTAGAATTTGATCGTCTGTTTACTGCCCTTCATTTGTTCCTGTTGCTCTCCTTCAATTTTTCCAGGCTTTTTAAATACCCAGAGGCTTGGAGGAGGTTTCTTTGTATTGACCGTTAAATACGTCTGTCTGATTGCGTAATAGGACAATAAAGGTCTTATCTCAACGCCGAGTCAGAATTTAAATACTTCTCAAACATCTCTTTATAGAACTCTGCCTTCTAACTCTGTGCAGTTCAGGTCTGTTTGTTTTGAAGCCATATTTACTACTTTCAGTACGAAACATTGATGACTCCGCTCCCGCCCGAGGTGCCCATCCACCAAACCCTCCTTGACAGCACTTTCCTCTCAAAATGCATATAGAACCACTCACCCCCTCCGAACTTCAATGAAACCGAAGCCACTTTCAGAAAGTGCTGCGCTTGTCAAAGACACTTTATCTAGGTCGCCATCTTATCACTGCATACCAATCTGTTTCTCCTTTGCAGTGATGTCACATCTAGCCGCTTCTGCGCGTGTATATCTTCTTTACTGGCACTACTCGGGTGTCATATTTCAATTCCTTTCAAAACGCTGCGCCGCTCGAAACAATACCCATATAGCAATCGCCTAAAACTTAACACGTTTCTCAAGTCGCCAACTATACTCGCACTACCAAAGGTATTTCTTCAGCTGTGTCCACAAACGAGAATAGATACATTTGTTCACCTTTCAAAACTCTCGCTTAAATATTTTCTAAAGACGTAGAAACTAAGTCTCGACATGACTCGCATGGAGGTTGGAGGTGCTGTTCAAACAAAAGAAGAAGAAGAAAAAACTTGGGATACAGCTTCCAGCTGTAACCAGATAGATACATTTGACGTTAATCTCTGTCGCTCTTTAAGCTCACTTGAAGTTTTCAATTTCATTCCCCCGCGCGCCGGGCCGAACTCCCGTAGTCCAACTGCGATAAATTAAGCCATCCCACCCTCTCTCTGGTGTCGGTGTGAACCTCTTCTCTATCCATTATCCAGGTGATAAAATTATATCTCCGAGTGGCAGAGAAGTCTTGTTTACTATATATGCCTCCCGTGTCGCCAGTGCGTTGCGTATACAAAAGAATTTTCCACAACAAATAGCCGCGGATACTTAGAGTTAAGAGACGCTTGACAGGTTAGGCGCAGGGGGATATTCACTCGTTTACACCTGTTGGGAACAGAGTTTTATGAATTGTACGGGTAGTTCTACCTCTACGTATATTCGAAATGTGACGTCAGCTTTATATCTGAAGAGAGTGAGCGCTAAAAACCGGAGAAGAAAGCTTTTTGCTTCCATTCAGTGGTAGCAGTATACAGATACACTAGACCTCGATCGCGTCGATTCGAACGTGGTAAATGCCAGTCGTACAGGTGGGCTTCTCCAAGACAGGTGATTGCAGTTGCGTTTGATATTTTCGTGCCGTCGTAGAAAGCTTGTGAAAAAAGAAGAAAATCCGAGTGGTTCTGTCTTTGAGTTACTGTGGTATTTTTTTTTATTGTATTTGTCGTTTTCGTGGACTGCCTTCGCTTCAGTTGGCCAAGGTTGTTAATCGTGTGCCCACTTTTACCCAGGCGCGCACAGACAGTGAAGTTAAGACTTGTTATTTGGGGGGCAAAAAAGAATACGCTTTGAAATTCCCCCGCGAACCTGGAACCCCGTATGGGAGACAGTAACGTCGCCGCGCGCGCACAGGGCAACTTACACACAAAATGATTTTTAATTGATTTTGCGGTCGCGTCAGTGAAAGTTCCACCATCCATCCATCGCGCAGCCGATCAATCGTTTCTCCGGCATCGGTTTTTGTATTCCTTGAGCTCTGACTAGCTACCCATACACCTACCAACTGTACTCGTACGTTATAAGAGTTGCCGTCGTGTTTTTGTGATTTATCCATTAAATTCACCGAGCATTGAGCAAGCGGTACTCAGTGCAGAGAGAGAAGTGTCTAATTAAAGTTTTCCCCCAGCTACGTTGCATTGTTTTTCGGTTTTCTGCATCTGTAACTTTGCGCAACTCGCTGCGATTATATAATTGTACATATTCCTCGCGCACAGTGAAGCCATTAGAATCTACTCCATAGGAGCAGACGTCATGTAATTAGATTATTCGTTCGTTTCTCGTATCGCCTTACGCAAGTGCTGCTCGTATATGCTTCAGCTTCACACCTGATTTGCACTCGCGTTCGATAGTGCACACATTAAGGCAAGCGCAAAGCCGCCACAACCAAAACGAAAGGAGTTTTCCAACCATCGGAAGAGCTGCGCCAACACCACAAACTCAGAATGAAGCCGACCGGTGGGAAGCCGCTGGTGAAAATCTGCACCTACCAGGTATGCCGCTGACATTCGTATAGTTCGTGTAAAGCCTAAGCAAAACATTTGCATTTTTTTCAAGTTGACTTGCATTCTTTTGTGTGCTGTTTCTTTTGAGTACCTAGATAGCTGTAGCCACTGAGAGTACTTGCATGCAAGACTGTCTTGCGATGTTTATCTGCGGGTAAAAGTTGCGAAATATGTGCTCTGTTCATTTGCGAGCAAGCCTCGAGAGGGGAATTGACAAATTTTCGGGATTGACAGTCGTCGCGCAGTGCCATTTCATTGTGGATCCCATTCATTGTCGACCAACTAAAGCGGCTTTTATGGCGATTTTGACAGTCGTAATCTATTGGTTGCGTCGCGTTTTGTCATTAACTTTGAGTTGACTAATTTATTGTGTGAACAGGGCAGAGCCGACTAATTGGGTACACATTACCAAACGTGTATGGACTATTTGCAGATACAGAGGAAATGTACTCATTAGGGACTACCCACGGTAACAATCGCTTAAGTAATCCGCTTCTGGGAACAATTAAGCGATAACAGTCTTGAAGTGGTGAAACGAGCACCGATTTGTTGTTTGCTTTTTGCAATCTTATGTATTAACTACTTCCCCCGGGTGACTTCAAGAAGCATCGATTGTTCTAGAAAATGACTAAGGATAGGTATGCGTGCGTTAAGTTGTTGTATCCCGTGCTAAGTGGGGACGGTTGCGGAGAGCGCAGAGTTCGAGGCATGCACTTAATATGTCATATATGATTTCCAATGCCAGTGCAAATGAGTAATGGAATTGATGACTTGTACCTTGCACGAGCTACCAAAGTTGTTTGATTTATCGTTGGGACAGTGGAGTACTTTCTGTCGCAGTTTTTTTTCACACGGCTTTCTACAACCGCGGTAGTCTATTCGAACACAGGTTACGGGAGTTAAGTTTTTAGTCCTATTTCGAAACCTGTCCCTGTTTTTAGTTAAATTATATCACTTTAACTGAAAACAGGGACAGATTTCGATTGTTTCCTAATCACAACATCTCCTTGCTAACAATCGACTTGTAAGGTTTTTTCCTTATTGAATCTTCGTCACAATTTAGAAGACGGATTCTTCCAAAGTGCCAAAATGTCCGCCTCTAAAAATGGCGAATTGTCTTCTTCCAACGAATTTTCGTTTTTAATTCAGAGCTGAGCACTTAACTGAGTTCGAGCATTAGGTTTGTTTGACGTGGGCCCTAGTGCACACACTAGTGCGCACTGGTTTGACCCTAATGCGTTCGATATAGCACTGAACTCGCCCTGGTACTGAAAACCTGTGTTTGACATGATTTCTAGGGCACCCCAGTTGTGCCCTAAACTGACCCCAGCTAATTTGTCGGGGCGAGAATTCAGTGCTGAGGTTGCTGTTATTCATTTTCAAATTGATCATCTATATTCCGAACGCTTCTATCAACTAGTTGCATTATGGCAAACTCAAATTCTGAATTGAGTTCACTCATTTTTAACAATAATCGGAAAAAAGTGTTAAGCCCGTATAATACTACATTTTTTTGCATTTTTTCAGCTTTTAAAATGAAACTAGAGCAGTACGAAAAATTAGAACGAAAATTCCCGATAGGAGTGAGTGCATACACACCAACCTTATTAATGTAGAAACGTCAAAAAAAAAAGTGCATTAAAAATGTATTCAAATTAATTTTTTTTTGTTGACATTTCAACATTTTTTGAAAATAAACTCGTTTGAAAATTTGTAGTTGCTTTGCAAACAATTCCTACTAACAATTGCTGACTTTTCAACATGAAAAATATGAGGAAAAAATGTAGTGTTATACGGGCATTTAGGGATAAATATTTGTCAATGTCAAAAACTGGCAACATTTTGCGTTCGATAAAGAAAACGACTGACACTTCTCTGTGCGCACTAGTGCTGCCACGTCAAGCAAACCTATTACAAGCGCGCTCTGAACCGAGCGTGCTTGGATCGTTCTGACGTATTTATGAAACACACTTGAGCACGTATTTGTAATAAATATATGTATAAATTGAATATTTATTAGTTGTTATTAGGGACAGCAACTTGTCTAAAACTATTTTGTATATTTTGAGCTACACCACTAATTGTTGTCCATATTCTAATCGTTTTAATCACGTTAACATCGGTGTAGCCCTTCAAAATCTTCGTTGCCTCACACCATTAATATAAATCACTCGGAGAATCTGTCTCCCAAAAAATTCCAAGTGTATTTTATCCGTACCACTGCGTTTGCCAAATATTGGTAATCAGGTGCAGCCTATCGAAGTACCAACATAAGACGTGTTTTTTTAATAATTATTAATTATAATGCGTAAAAGGGTTCCAGTCACATCTGGGTGTTATAAAGTCGCATAAAATGTTTTAGTTTTTACTTTAGCAATTTCCACTCACGTCAAGTCACATCCACTTGGGATAGATACGTTTTTTGAACCTCAAAAATGTCAAATTGGATGTAATAGTTGTAATTTCATGCTGAAAGTCCTACTTTACTTTGCTTTGCTGATTCAAAAGATGAAAAAAAGGAAACGGGTTGAGGATATTTTTGAAAAATTGGAAATTATGTTTTTTCAGAGGTTAATTTTTTAGAATGGCAACACTTTTTGAGCAGGCCACAGCCCACAGGTATAAGTCTGTTGAAGGATGATATGTATGTTAATTTTTGTTTGCCATTTCTCCATAAGTAGGCTTACGAGTGGATCAGTGTTTAGCGTGCTTTACTACTGAAAGTTCGATCATCGGAGAAACACAAATTACACATTTTTCCACTGAGCCACTTCTCGCGAACGCCTTGCAAACATCCGAGAGTATAACTGTCATGAAAGAGCTTCTTAATTCAACCGGTGTAAGACTGTAGTCCACTTTTATTAATCCCGAGAATAAAAACGCACAATACGAATGTTTCTAAAAAGCAAAGCCTTGGTACTTATGCGGACCTCTTGCTACAACTATCTATTTATTTACACTTTGACATTGCCCACCCGGACAGTAAGCGCCACCAAAAGGTATACACTTCTTTAGCTGCTTCAGAAAAACGTCATTAATGAGCGGCGCCTTTATGCCCAAAGTCATACTTAAGCAGTAATAACATGAAATCATCGTCTTAATAAAGTTTTTGAGGTGTAGTTGCTTTCGCGTATTCCAAATTCGCATCTTACGTCAACGGCCTTAAATGTTGGCATACATACTTCTCCCTATATTGACATGAATAATCCAAACCTACATCTGCCTTTTAATTGCAGTATTTAAAAAACCTAGATTACCACTATTATCATCGGTATTATATCAATCATTTTAATTGGCGTGTTATTTAAAAGAGCAACAATTTCGTTTACAAACACTTGGTTCGAATTATAGCTATTTCAAATTACACAACATTAATAAATCATCAGACTACTTAAAGCTTAAGTAATGGTTTTAGCATTCGAAAGATATTTAATTTTGATTGCTGCGTCAGGAAGTGAACCTTACTCATCGATAGAAATCGACCGAACGCCTACCAACTGCGCCAATTGAGTGCTTGAGTGATTGAGTGTAGTAGCTGTTCAAGCTTAATTATAGCTCCCGTACAAAATTCTCTCCAAAATTTAGCTGAGCTGAATTTAAGTGAATCACTTTAGACGAGTGCTATCTACACAGCTTGAGCTAAAATATCAAAGCAGAGACAATACTGAGACCATCAACTTCGGCCGATTTCCCGTTCATTGCCTACAAGCTATATTTTTATGGGGTGGCAAATGCTAAGTGCGCTTGTATTGTTACATAGAAATTCGTATTGACAAATGTCACCTAACTTCAAAAATTCCGACTCACCAACACACTCGCACCTTGCATATGCCACTTCCGCTGTGGGCAAAGTTGCTGAGAGCGTTCATAGAATTTTATCCGTTAAATTTGAAATTATTCGTTACGTGTGGATAATATTTTTTTTAAGGAGAAAGTGTAGATTTGCCTAAAATATATATGAAAAATGAACAACGTAGATTGGTTGAAGGAAACAAATAAAAACATTTTGAGCAAATTTTCTCCAGTTTTCTAAGAAAATTTACGCATGAAATCGAAGTTAATGATATTCAAAAGCGCAAAATACGGAACCATGTTTGTCATAATAAGTTTTTAGTATATAGAACATCTCATTTAGCTAGTTTTATTAACCAAAGAAATCAAATTATTCGCTTTTAAAAACAGTTCGTTGTGCTGCGGAAAAGTAAGCAAAGATGAGATTTTATAATAAATACCACGACGAGGAGTTCGGAGTACATAGAATCGGAAAGTTTAAAAATGAGAGAAGCAGCTGTTTTCTGTGACACTTAAGCCCATATTATTCACTCACTTTAATCCGGGTTAAAAGTTACACCTGGGTTTAAGTGAGTTTAACCCAAAAAGTCCAAATTATTCACTCGTTAAACGCGAACATAAACCCAGTTTTTTAAACTTGACAGCGTTTAATCCGATTAGATTTAAACGCAATCCGGAGACCAGTTTAAGTACTTTAACTCGGGTTAAAACTCAATTTCATAATATTGACATTTCTTCGCTCGCAAGAAATAAGAAAAGAAGAGAAGGGGGATAGAACAAAAAATGCAAGAAACTGAAAAAGGACTTCATTCGTGAAATGGACGAAATTAATATTGATATCTTCGTCGTCAGAAGACGAATTAATGCACCTTAAAATATAACTGGGTCCAAAACAAATGAAATAAATTTCCAAGTGACAAACAACAAAACAAAAAGTCATTTTTTGTGAAATTTGACATTACGTGGGTTTAAAACGGATTAAAAATGGTTTAAAGTGTTTTATATCCGCATTTAAATCCATTTTTAACCCAGCGGGTTTAAACCATGTTTTTTAGTGAATAATATGGACATATGTTTAAATTATCGGGCTTAAAAATTGCGGATTAATGATCAGGTGTAAAACTATCTAAAAAAAATCTTAACCTGAGTTACACCTGGAGTGAATAATATGGCCGTTATACACGGCGCACTCTATTTAGCTAATGTTTGGAAATGTTGGAAAGCAGATAAAATGTAGTTTAGGTTTTCTAAGTGTACTAAGCTTTAGGCTATAAATACATAAGTCTTCTCTACACACGAAACTCGATGACCTTATAACTCGATAACCGATTTTCATGATTCTTTTTTTGTTTGTTCGTATTGCTGTATTTCGGGTTTAGGCAGAAAGGAAATTCCCGAAAATCGATTTATTCGCAGTTTTCGCATTTTACGATAGGTGGCGTTGGCGGTGTCAACATCTGACAGTTGATGTTGTGGGCAAAACGGAGTTATTCCATATCCAGCTAGTACAAATATAAATAAAAAAATTTGTTTCAATAGAACTGAGAGAAAGAAGACCGGTGTTCGTGGAGTTTCCAAAGTTTTTGTTTTTTGCTTCTTTCTTTTCTTCTTTAACGCAAGGCTCAATATTTCCGTAATTTCATTCGAGGAAGTGACTGATTGATTGGATGACTGTTTTAGCTGCAATGTCATGTTTATAAAATCAACAACTAAAAACGATTTGTTCTAACAGCTCGTCATGCTCTTGAGTAAACATCTATTGTCATTTTGCAACCGAACAATGAAGCCAACATGAGTCAATTTGTTTGGCATAAATCTTCCCAAACATCGGCTGTCTATTTGTATTTCCCAGCAATTTTTAAAAATATTATTCTTATTATTCATTCATTGTTTTTTTTTTTATAATTATGACAGGCGATTTCTTCTCACAATAATTCTCTTAATCAATCAGCAATAATTATGACTTCACGTCTAAGCAACACAGAAACATCTCATCATCGCCATCTCTTGAAGTATAAGGTACTTGCTAATTCATCACCGTGAATGCATTGCAAAGTTCAAGGTTATCGCTAACATTTCGCCGTTTATAAGTGTCGTTTGTAATTTAAAAATTTATTTTCATTCGTTTATAACGAATGTTGGGAATACGAACAATTATCGAACTCTCAAGTCGCGGATGCTCGTTTGCTGAAAGTATCGTTTCAAGTGTGATAATGACATCACTCCTTCGAAAGCTAGGTACCTACCTACCTATATGTGTAAGCAGCTTTGTTTAGGAACACGTTTAAAATCTCCATCGGTATGTCATGTAGCTTTGCTATGCCCGATGGTGTTCCCCTAGCCATGTAGATATCTTTTGAATTCAAATGCAGACGTTTGGATTTTTTGTGAAAAATATACCTGATTTCCTTGCCTCACCGCTGAATCGCTGTAGGGAGAGAGTGGGAAACAGTAGAAAAGGCGAAAATAACCGAACCACCATCCATAAGTCGCATTTTAAATTTGAAACGTGACTAATGGCGGACAAAATGTTATCACACACCTCAATGTGTGCCGTGTCGTGTGTTGTAGGTGAAAATGATAAAATATTTCGGAAGAAAATAACAACAAAAAAAGTGCTACAACCGAACTTAATTGCGACAAGCGCTACGTGTAACACTTTAAACTGGTGATGTTTTGCTTTTCATGTTATGGGCGATACGAGGGTATCTGTAGGTACCGTACCTATAAATGCCTTTTGCTTTTACATTTTCCGGAAGGTGGAAGTTTAGGTATACCTAATTTTAGCAAAAGTTTGCAATTACACGTTGTGCGCCGTTTATGGCGGTCATGAGGTGTCGAACAGTAATTAGAGTTTGTTTTCGGTCGTAGATTCCCAAGGATGTTGACAACACTTAATTGGAATGTTACCTATCTCTGTTTGAGCTTATGAATTGATTGCTGCAACGCGTTGCCAAATGAATTAAATTAACCCAATAGCAGATAGGCGGTTTATGTGCATCACGTATTTCGGAATGTAATAAACGCTTATCTGTGCACTTATCTCCAGCCAAAGTGTGCATAAAATAAAGCGTTGCTAATTTTTCTTTACTTACGTCGCTTCGTCGGTCGTTTGTTTACTGTCAAAACAACAAGATGGAGATCGTGTTTACTGATTCAAAAAATACCCGCGATTAACACAATTACCACCATTGCGTTAAAATCCATTCACATGTCAACCAAATCTCGGCCTCTAGATGTAGACACTTGTACGTAGGATAAAAAAATATTTAAATATATTTTTTACGTGGCTTCTCTTATAGCAGTTACTCGAATTCTTTTCACTGAATTCTGTATAGTGTACGCGCGGTAAAGAGGGAATCTACATTATTTACATGTGCAACGACAAAGTGTTTTCTAATGACCGGACACTTGTCAGACGAGACGAGAGTGGTATTTCTTGCTCTGGTAGTATTTTACAGACTTTAATGATTAAAAGTGAATCTGAGAAAATTGAGATACATTTCGTGTCAATCCGTTTTGGTATTCGTTGAGTTTCCAACTATTTATTGTTTTTAGAAGTAAACATGTAGGTACGTCACCCATCACTACCAACTTCGCTTCGTAATGTAACCAATTTTGTTTTGGTTGCCGATATTTCATTTTCTTATTGACGTCTTTCGAGTGGCTGACAAGAGCTTTAGCGTGTTTTTTTTGTATTCTTCATTTTCCGTAGATTTTTCGGATTGTAGCAGTAGCTTAAGTGTAAGTAAGATAGATTTTTTTGACATTTCATAGCAAATAACCTTTAGTCAAATAATTCCTGGGAGTTTCAGTCCACTCTCGAAAATTGGTAGACTCACTCATATTTGTGTACAGACTGACTTTGAACCACTTCCATCTAAGCACTGTCAAAATCGCGTCAAATGGCAACTTGACATTAGTAAAATATTATAGAAGATTGTTTTTCGTGTAATAGTATTTTTATACCCTCCATAGGAAGGTATTCACTTTGTCATTGCATTTGTAACGCCAAGAAGAAGTTACCGGAGACCTCATAAAGTATATATATTCTGAATCAGGATCACATTCTGAATCGTTTAAGCCATGTCCGTCTGTCTGCCCCTCTGTCTGTCGGTCTGTCTGTTAAAAGCACAATAGCACCCAGAGGAATTGATATAGGCGAATGAAATTTTGTTGAATGGACTTCTTTTTATCGTCGTCAGGTTGGTATTGAAAATGGGCTATGTCGGTCAAGTAGTTCAGGTATCAGGTACCTCCCATACAAAATCAATATCAGACCCATGTGTCCCTCTGATGTCGGTTGAAAACAGAATAGCGTCGAAACCAATCGATCTAGGCAAGTGAAATTTTGTGAGAGGGCTTACTTTTATCGTCGTCAGGTTGATATTCAAATTGGGCTATGTCGGTCAAGTAGTTCTGGTACCTCCCATACAAAACCAGTTTTGCATGACTTGTATGCAGTGGAGGGTATCAAAACATCGGCCAGGGCGATGATAACACTTTTACTTGTTAATTTTTACAATAAATAAAGTTCACAAAATTTGTAGAACTAGATGGGATAATAACACGTATGTTACTGACAGATGCCTATTATTTGTGTTCTTTCTTAATTTTATTGTTATATACTCACTAACATCGTTTTACAAAGATTTGACAAAATAACCAACCACACGGTTTTTTTTTGCTTTGCAAGTGTACAAATTAAACACCGATTTAAAGCCCGTATGACATGACAGTATATTGTTCTCTCATTTCCTCATTTTTATCACATAAGATCAAATCACATCAAAAGTCAGCTGCATGTAAAAGAGATAAAAAGTGTATTACATAAGGGGTAGCAATTGTTTGCAAAGCAACCATAAATATACCATAAACCATGTCAAAAAAGCAGCTGAAAAATTGAATAGGCACATTTTCAATATATATTGTTTATGTCTTCATTAATAAAGTTGGTGTGGGCGCACTCACTCCTACCAAACATTTTTTTACTGCTCTAGTTTCATTTTTAAAGCATGAAATATGAAAAAAAAAAAAAATGTAGTGTCATACGGGTTTTACGTATAAGTTTCGAATTGAAAGTCTGTTAAAATATTAATGCAACATTCCCATTCTAATTCTAACATTCTTGTTTCCACCTTAAGATATAATATGTTTAATAAAGAAAAGCTCCTTAAACTTAATCTGCCAAACTGTCAACCAACCACATGTTAAATTGACCTTTTTTGAAGCTCTTTACTTTTCAATAAAGATATACATCTTTGTACATTCTTGGAAATCGGTCTATTTCATTAAAATCATCAAGTATTTTTAATAAAGTCATATAATAGTCACCCGCAAAATTTAAGAGCGAGTAAACTTACAAAATCTCTTTCAGTGCGAAGTAGTTCCAAACCAACTGATCTGAGAGAACTAGGAGTTTCTCCTGCATACTAAATCTTACGAAATGTTACCCAGAAAATTTATGTTCTTAAATGCTGATGGTAAAATCTGTCAAATGCAATAAACTCAGACATTTAAGAGTCTTCTTAAAAATTTGACTTTTCCCTGTACAAACAAAAAAAAATTATTTTACGTCAGTACCACATTTTTTTTTGATACCTTTTACAAGTCAAAAACAACAAATTTTAGAGGTTATCTTCAAATAATCGTATCGCAGAAAAATTGTCGAAGATCAATGCCCATCGAATTGGCAACCATCACGTGGAATGACATTTCTACGCACAAAAAAGTGGGCAACGCTATATTATCGACAATCTGTTTCCACTTTGACATATAATCAATTCAAAAAACCAAAAAAAAAAAAACCGACTGACTGTAAAAAAAATAACTAATAACTAAGCATGACATATTTAAGTAATAACTAAATGACAATCGGAGGCTGGGTCCAGTCGGGTAAAAATAAGAAAATAGGAAACCACTGGCTATTTCTTGCATATCTTAGGATTTTCTGAAACACGTCCATACATTAGTGTATTGGAAGGGATCTATATATATCTGAACGTCTTAATTGATAAGCTTCGGCAGGAGAGTCTTATAATTTTAGGGTTTTTTTTTGACATTCGTTAAAATGCTGACCAGTGGAAAACAATTTCAGGTATAATTCATATTTTTTCGGTGCCCTTTTTTGTTTGTCCCGTTAACTTCTTCTTCTATTTTAAAGACTCAGCTACAGCCCAAGTTGTTTGCTTTATTTGATTTGGTTCAAACTTTGTGGCTGGGGCTTTGAGGTCGAAATCGGAATTATTATGTTAGCTCCAAAACTTACGATTTAACGTTTTGTATTTTACGCCTTTGTTTACACTCAGTTGCAGCCTTAACGGCTTAGTAGATTTGCGTCAAACTTGGTTTCTGCCTATCTTGAGGGAGATCGGAGTTTTTAACTTAACTCTTAAATTGAATACACTAGTCGTACAGCGATTATATTAACTAACGTCCGACCCAGTCGTGAACATTTCTTCTCTTCACCGTCTCCCAATATTTTCTCATACGATCGATATGGTAGGTATGTATTGAATTTCCATAAGCTGAGCATCTGAACGTTAAAAAAATGTTACGAAAGAGTTGATAGCTCAAAATAGTTGGTTAAATATTATGTTTTTAAATATATTGACAGTACAATGAAGAAAAAAAGTTGCCAACCGATGTAAACCACTGAAAGGATTTGAAGCTTATAGGGGTGAGGTTCTAAGGTGAGTCATGAATATTCTATTATGTTCGACTTCTTTTCATAGAGCTTAAAAATTTACCAGAGCCTTAGAATGTTTCTTAGACTTTTGAGATTTTTGAATTTTCTAACAGCGTTTTCTGTTATACAAGTCATAAGTGCTAACGGCAAATGAACCTTTTGGCCAGATTCGTAAACTCAGAAGATCTGATTTGAGTTGATTCAAAATTGGGTACATCTAGCTTGAAAATTTCAACAACTTTCGAATTCTGATCACGAGGTCAAAGCAGAAGAAATCACAGGAATTCCACGGTAAGGTCTGTAACCTTCGTTTTACTTTGGTTTTGGGTAAGAGTGTTTTAAGACCTAGAAGCCTTACAAAGAGTGGTTTAAAATAAAACTATAAATCTGTCTATGGCTAGGTGTAGGTGAATTTTCTTTACGTACATACTTCTCTCCGGGGCTTAGGAAGAAAGAACCTCCACGAGAGCTATTTTTTCATCTTTCATTCAAAAGGTATCCTTGGGCAATCGCTTATATGATGCAAAATAACTTGGCAAACTGCAAACGCAGCACAAAGTTTTCTCGGTATTATTTCTTTGACTAAAATTGAACAAATTTGCTTGACACATCTATGTACCCATGAGCCCCGTCTGCTTTTGCAATGGTTACCATCAAATTTGCTGAGAGAGCTTTGTCTTAATTAGAACCCAAAGACCGTCTTACGTTAATGCTTGCCCTACATATTTTAAACTGCTTAGACACTTCAGATGACTGAACCATCATGATCAGACAATTGCTATGAACCGTGACTTTATTTTGACGAGTGCGTTTACTTTGGCCAACCTTGAAATCGCTTGCTTACGAAATTAATTTGTTCATGTTGTCTGTCTGTACGCATCAAATATTTAAGTCAACTATCACGTTTTGCGTTGAACTCCAACTCACTGATGACAGAGATAAACAAATAGTGAATCACGTATCTAATTCGTATGAGCCGATAGCCGAAGCCCTGACCGAAAAGATCAAAAGATTCTATCAACAAAAAAAAAAAAAACACTTCGGTTAGATAAATTGAATTATGCTAATGGACAAAAGTAGAAAGAGTAAAATAAAATAAAAAAAAAATAATTAGCTTCGATTTGAAATGAATTTATCTAATCAAGTATATTCGCCGATGAAAAACACAACAAATAAAAAAAAATACACAAGTAAATTCTGCCTGAGGTCGTCAATTGACCATCACTTGAGGTTTGCCAAGTGAACGGGCGCTTAAAATTAGAATCGACTGGGTATGTGTATTTAAATACAAATGAAGCAATCCATTATACTCGCTTGAAAGTAATATTCCAGATCTGGCCGATATTCGAGACTCGAGTACGCTCTCGAACTTGATTCGAGATTGATGTGAATTACTAGTTTTGATTTCTCAACCTGACACTAAAGTAATATTTTCCAATCTAACGCAAGAGAATAAATGGCCACGGGCTATATATTTATTAGTTCAAGGTAAAAGGATTATGCTCGACACGTCCCACAATTTGATAAATGGGTTAGTGACTTTTTGTTTCATTTTGGCAGATTTATTTGTTTGTCTATCGTATTTAGACTGATAACCAAAAATATTGAGATAGTGGTGCGCAATCAAATATGTAGATTTCCAGAAGGTCAGATATGCGATAGTTTATGTGTAGCAATTTGAATGACTGCTATTCGATTGGTCGATTTTAGTGGCGAAGACAAGACAAGTGAAATGATTTGATTTGTATCAGCGAACCTTAGGTAGGCTGAGGCTGTCAAAATAGAAAGGAAAGTCGGCTTTGATTTTGGCCAAATTCAGAGCAAATTTTGCAATACGGCTTTTGGTGTAGAGTTACAGAGTACAGACAATTTCGTGTCATTTTTGTTTAAGTATGAATGGAGGCATACCTAAGTTCGAAAAAAGCACAATCTCGGGGTTAATTTTTGTCAATACTCGAACAATGGGAATGTCAGGATACTCGTTGTGAAATGTCATGACCCGAATGAGCAAAAAAAAAATAAATAATTGGCGCAACAGGTCCGTATGGACCCAAGCCTAGCTTCTCACAACCATTCGTCTTGTGTGAGTTTTTATTTTTTGGGACGAATGGAAGGGATCTACAATTTTATGCCGAGTCCAAACGGCCAATTGAGAAGCTCTTTCATGACAGTTATACTCTCGGATGTTTGTCAGACGTTCGCGAGAGGTGGCGCAGTGAAAAAACCTTAAGTTGGAATTTGGGTTTTTCTCGGGATTCGAACCTGGCACCCCTCGCTTAGTAGTCCAACACACTAACCACTAAGCCACTGCGCCGACTGAGCCACTGAGCAACCTGTCCTTTTGTTTGCGCCTTAAAATGATGGGTGTCATCTTGTTTTTGTAGTATTTTAAACACTAAAAAACCAAAAGCAACAAAAATACGAGTAGGTACTCACAGTCCCAATTGAGCCTGAAACATATTAAAACAATATCCACCTACTTTCACGCAAACAAATAATGCCCGTTGTCAATAAATCATTTGTATGGCATGGGGTCGCCCTGCTGATATAATAATGCAATAACATGTTGTCTGCTGACACAGTAGGAAATTAATCAGAATGTGATCTAAATATATACGGAAAGCTATATAAATACTTGTTAACCGTAATATGGAATAATTCCAGAGGTGACTAACGAACAAACAAATGGATACACTTAATTTACAACTTGTGACAGAAGACATTCAGAATTTTCATTGTGGTAAATACTTATAGCAAAATACAGGTTTCATGCCATACCTATGACGCACGGATAAAAGTTATTTTATGAATAAGTTTCTATTACAACAGTTTTACTGCTTTTCAATTCGAAATACAAAACGAAGAAGAACGAGCTTTTTCTGGGTAGCATCTCCCGGGTAGATATTTTGACAGCTGCTGAGCGCGAAGTTCCCGATCCCGGTTGAACCCCCGAATGCAAACATTTAACATACGACTGAATTAAGGAACAGCCGTAATGGGATTAAATGGGATTAAGCCAGCTTAAGCCAAAGTGCGATTTGGAAATGTATCTCATGACACGAATAGGAAAAGTTGCCATAAATAAAGTTTATTTATAGTTAAATTTGACACAAGCTTAAGGCGACTTAATTCATTGACAGCTGACTAGTGCTGTCATAAAAAATCTGCAGGAGAGGCAGCTTTTTACTAGCCCAACTCAAGTTTATTGCAGCTGTCAATAAAGACTCTTTTTGTGATCCACTGTTGAGTGGAGCCATACCTTTTCTTTCCATATCACTGATGGTTTTGTTGATATATCACAGCAGTTTCGTGGCTTTTTAAATTTCATACATCACAATGTTGAATTCAGCCGTGGGGGAGTTTTGTATATTTTCCGCCTTTATTTTCATAAAAGTGGGTTCTATCATCAATTATTTGGAGTAGAACCTACAATTAGATCCTGAATGATATTCTATAAATAGTTCTGCTTTATTGCCTGTGCTAACTTCTAACCTATAATTTACATAGATTTCTGCCTGTCAATGTTCCTCCCACGACTAATCACTGATTTCTCTCTCCTTTGCAGGAACGCCAAGAAGAACTTCGCAAAACGGCAATGATGCAAGATGAAGTCGACCATCGCTCCAGCAATTGCAACGTATCCAAGACTGAATACAACAACTTGATCAGCAGCTCAATGCAAAACGGCACAAATGGATATTACCCCACACCGCCGCCAGTGAGTATGCGCGCATTTACATACCAACCGTAACTAATGAGATTTTCTATCCCACTTAGCCACCGCAGTTTGCCAACAAAAGCGACAACTACACACAACAGAGATCGCCGCCAAATTCTCCAGCGCCAGACTATGTCCAATCGCCGGTGCACACCCTGACACGAAACTCAAACGGGCCCTTCCGCAATGGCACACTGACTCGCAACGAAGTGACGAAAGCAAACGGTGACCTAGCCGAATTGGAATCCATAGACTCATATCAGATGAGGAATCCATCAAATGCGATTCCACGGCCACCCTCCTCATACTTTGCCCCCCAGAGTTCGGGGCCGCCAACAATGAAAAAGAATAAGCGACCGGTGTCCGTGACCATTGGCGAGTACTCAAGCGCACCGATTGCCCGTAAGGAGCCCTCAAAGTTGGAATTTATCGCGCGGTCACCAGAGAACGGCCACAAAGAAGAACCCATCGCTGCGGATCTGCTCCGCAGTGAACTCGAGCTAACGCTTAGTCGGTCAAACTTGAAGAAGCGCAACGAGGAGAAAAACAACAATTTGGACGAAAAGCTAGAGAACGCCACTAGTGAGCTGCAGAATGTTATTCTGCGCCAACGAAATCCGAATGGAAAGCCAATTCTGCAGAAGACACAGTCGTCGAATATCGAGAAACTCACCCAGATGCTGCAGAACCGGCAGTCGGGGATGTTTGAGGGCGCCAATGGGGGAACCTTGCCAAACCCGTCGCGAGTGAGTATCAGCATTCCCAATAACCACACCGAGTTGCGCAAGACTGAGAGCACTCCGCAGCAACAGATGCCGCCACCTGTCATCACCAATGGCAATGGCATTCTAAAGAACGGCTCGGCCTACAATCGAAACAGTTACACGTCGTCAGAGAAGAGCATATCGTTTGGCAACTAAAAGGGCCGGCGGCGGCGGCGTCTTCAGCGACATCTAGTGTCATATTATATACAATTATGAATTTTTCGTTTTGTTTTTTTTCCTGCTATTTTTATGTAATATTCGTCGTTAAGTGTTTATTTCGTCTCATACACGATTTTTGTGTTTATCTCCCTTTTGCTGTACATTGATGAATGGAAGTGAATTTTCAAAGTTTTGTTATACCTACAAACATTAAATAAACAAAAATAAAATTAATATATATCTATTGTATTATTATTTGTATATCTTCCTTGTTTGTAAATAAAGAGAGGAGATTGAATAAAAATATCAAGTGGTGCTGTTTTATTACCACGATGTGTTGCACCCGCACGAGAAGGTGTTTGTGACTGAGAGAGAGCGGAAGTAGTTTTGCAGTTCCATCTGGTGGTGGGTGTCTGAAGGCAGGTTGATGCTTGAAGCTCTTTCTATTGCATCCGTGTAGATGGAGGAGAATCTGTTATTTAACGCGTTTGTTGCTGCACGTTGGTATGACTCGTTCTCTGAGGAGTGGTAACTTCGCGGAGACGGGTGAATTGAGACTTGGATTTCTTCGTAATCGGGGATGATGTCGCTGCTTGAAAATGGCGACGAATGGGAAATGTTGAACAGGTTCGTACCCCTGAGTCGCAATGTGGCAATACGCTCGCGCCATGTATTCCAAAAGAGCTGGAAGGAGACAGAAATTGTGAAATCAACTTATACCATAGTGTGGTGAAAGATTGTGAAGGAATTCTGATGTACAGTCAGAAGTAATGGGCGTATCATGTCCCAGAAAATCTACTGATTCGCATTTCATTCACTGCGGAAGAACATTTTCGTTTCCCCGTGAAATGACACACGAGTCCAAGGTGATCATGTGTTGTGTGAATTCGCATTGAATATCGGAAAAATAACCTCCGCCAATTCATCAAAATCCAAACGGAAGTACTGAATGCAAATGCAAAGAAGAAGCATCATTCAAACTTACGGAAGTAAACAATGCCATATGTAGGTACATATTATTTCTGCAAGTAAATTTGTTTAACTTGTGAGTTGAGACTCTAATATGACCTTTTGTGAAAGATTGAATCCAGAACTTGCTTCATCTGTCAAATTAACGCGTTATGATGAGCTAAAGATGAGAGAAACATTTAGGGTATGTTTTGGGGTTGCACTTTAAATACGAAGATAGAGAAGAAAACTTAAAATAATACAGATATAATTTTCCTTCTCTCCCTTGTATCAAATAAAATGTACAAATTGAACATACTCATCAAATCACTAGTTTACCAAGTCTGACAGCTGATGGTTGACGTGCCGTTTCCAAGTTTATGTTGTCCTAAATTGATGGCGACCAATTTAACAGTTTTTGCTGTTGGTCTATGTGAAATCACGAAGAGCAACCGACAGATCTAGTCAAGAATTTATCGACCGTATTTATAAGTTGACACTTGCAATTTGTCAAATTTTGACAGAGAACTCACTTTCGATTTGGGTCCCTTTGATGTAATAAAAGTGACTATAACGAAAAATCGAGGACAGACAAATCTACTCAACTTTAGAAGGCGATTAGGCCGTTTTGAATGTGATTCGTTGAAAAACTAAGGTTGCATTCAATTAATCCGTTTCCGTCGCACCATAAATCTCTTGTGTCAACTTTAAGCATCCACAGTATATTTTTGTGTTACGACTTGCGTATTTTGAAGAAGGAACTCTTTTTTTCGCAGAATATTAAGGCAGTGGAATAACAATAGCCGTAGAGTGTCCCTGTAAATAAGGTAGTAGCTCGAAGCTTGACTCCGCATGAAGAAGCTAACTCTTTCAATATGCATTCAGGTTCAATTTGAGCCAATTGCCGAACTGATCTCGCTTGTCAAACTCTAACATACACCTACATTCTGCGAAAGATGTCCGCCAAATTCATAGAACACCATCTTTCCGTCCAAAATTCGGATATTCATTATCGCTCTCTGCCCCTTTTTGAAGAAGAAGATCTTCAAAGCTGCCAATGGAAGAACGGTTACCAGCTGAAAGCATTCGATTTCTGGATCTTTTTCAACGAACGTGGTATTGGTCCAGTGGCAAGGCGTATTCCCATCGAAGACATCCTGCCCGATTATGATTCGTGTTGGTGTAAGACCTGGGATGAGGAGAGCTGCACTAAATTTTTTCCAACTAAAAATAGTTCCTACTCACCCAACTGCACTTGCTTCAATCCAATTCCCTGTTCGGTTACCTCGGCGAATGGACTCTCCACCAGAACGGGTTCATAAAGCTCTTGGTATTCCGCCAAAAGAATCTTTTGAATACGAAACATTTTTCAAAATTCAAACTCAAATCACACCAACAGTCATTTTGAAGTGAAAATTCGCGCAGCGCCAGCTGGGGGAAAGTTATACAACAAAATAGTGAATACATGAACCGAAGGTGAATTTCACCAAATCTGGTGGTGAATCCACCGGTTTTCTTCGTCAATTATGAGTTTGGCAGTGGTAGGGGGTAGCCAGTTCACCATCCAGCCAGATTAGGCAACTATGTTTACCTGGTCATAAGCAGCAAAGTGTTACACGCTATCGCAGTTTTTCAGGTTTGTGTGCGACTTGTCGCGATTACCTCACAATTGCCGCAGAAAAACCCAGTGCCCTGCAGCAGATCCCGTCCATTGAGCAGGTTGGAAGATCAAAATCTCAGCGGAAATTCGATTCCTTTCTGCATTTCTGAAGTATGCGAAGTGGCATGTCCACGGAAGTTTGCATTTTTCGTTTCATGTTGCAATTAATTAGGAGACTAAGTATGTACCAGTGCCATACCTTCTCCCACTTTGGGACTACTTGGTGGGAGATATTTAACTCGCGGTCTGTCTCAATTGGGCTTGAGGTTTAAATGTTAGTGCAGCTTGGGCCTTTAGTGTGTGGTGTCTTCTCGTGAGTTTCCGTTAATAAAAAATGAATCGATTCGCTCTGACGTGTCTTGCAACATTGTTGCTAGTGTGTGATGTAATATTTTGTGCACCAACTCTGGTTTTGGTTGACGAAAATTCCGTTTATACGAATTCCGAGCCATCGAGCAGTGAAGCGGATGCAAGTCAGAATCCAGTACAGCAGGAGGAGTTCCTAAAGGTTCTTTTTCTTTACACCAGAGAAATAATTTTGGACAGTGATTTGATTTGAATTTCCTTTTCGCAGATAAGCCTGCTTGAGCCAGCGGACAAGACAAGGGAGTCAGTGAATCTAGAGCATGAAGCAATTCCATCGAAAGTGCTGTCAAAGTATGATTTTGGCCACAAGAAGTTGGCCGACTTCACCAAGGTGTGTATCAGAAGTGGTTTACGTGATTGCGAAATGAGTTGATTATCGTTATGGTTTCTCTTCCACAGCCTGTTCCAATTATCGATACCATTAGTGAATCAGAGAAGTATGGTAATGATGGAGACAAGTTTGATGGTATCGCAAGGGCGCTTGTTAATGGCTACGAAGCGTTTTCGAATTTCATCAACAAGTTGATTGGAGTAAGTACCCGTAAAAGTGGGAGGTGATTACTTACATAATTATTTGTGCACGTACAAATAGGTACGGGTAGTCATTTTTTCCAACGTAGTAATGCGAAAGGTTTATGTCTGCACCTGTCAGATGGGTGAAAGTATCAACATTGCAAGCAGAGAATTTCTCACCTCGTGTTTACTGATGTGGAAAGAAATGAAGTAACGATTTGTTGTTGGTGACTACTTTATTACAATATTTAGTTAAGTCGCCAATAGTCTCTGTGAAATCGATTTCGGCATAAGAAATTTATCATTCCTCATTTTTTTAATAGATAGTATGAGTTCGCCAAATCACTACTCAATTTCGCATAGGAAAACTGCGCTTTATTCTTGCTTAAACAAAATGTTTACAACATTTTGTGGCCTCTTATTTGTGGTAGACCTAGTACTAAAGTTCAGTGAGAAGTTGAAACATACCTGTCAAATGCTTTTATTTACTCTAATTTGGTGACGCGTTATTTTCATGCGAACTTATTTTCTCTGCTTTTAATATCTATAAATAAAACGTTACAAAAAAGTAGTAATAAAATCCACCTCTTTTTGGTTGATAATTTTGTTCAAAATCTTTTTTGAGCCATTTCTTGTGAATATTGAATAACTTCGAAAACAAAAAAAAAAAACGATTTCCATGTATTTTTATAATTATAATACAATTTATTTGGACTAGTTTTGGAATAATCTAGGTGTCCAGTCAATGTCGCCATTTTTTTAGAATTCCAGGGAATTTACGTTGCAGAAACTGCGTTGTTTGATTTGCTGCGTCAGCGTCACTGTTTCGGCGCGTTGTTTCATTGTAATTCATGCTTAAAGTTTCAGAAACTGGGGACGTTCAAGTATCTAGTTTAGTAAGTCTGACAGCATTCTCCCTAGATATACCTATCTCGGTTTTGATTTGGGGGAAATCGTTCATATGAGCAGCTGTTTCAGTTGACGTTTATGGAGGGGTAGCCGACGAATCTAGTCAAGAAATTCGTGACTGGGAAAGGGAAAGTGACGTTCAGGTTGCATCTCATCCAGACCACTCTAGTCGACTTAAGATAACTAGATTCTTGAATGCGGCCACTGAAACTGTCGTTTCAAAAACATGTCTGCTCAAGCCAATCGGTTGATAAATGTCAAAGTTACTTAATGTTTATATACCGACAAAAAAGATGATGCACCCTGTATTTTCGACACACTATTTATTTGGACACGATTCTGCTGCGTTATTTAACCCGATTTTGATTTTCTTAGGCGACAGTAGAACTTATCCTGTTGCGATTTTGGATGAGATTGTATTTTTTTTCACATGGTGAGAGTTCTTCGAATTATGGTAGAATTTGATAAGGGATCATACGCTAGATTGCGTAGACATTAATTAAGTAGGATAGGTTTTTTGGCTATTTATCTACTGGTCATATGAAACAATCATCAAAACGATAAGCATGATTGCCAAAAGCTGAGACAAATTTGGGTCAAATCCAACTTAAGAAGCTGCGCATGTCATGCACTGGAAGTGGAACAGCAATGAAAACTTGTCCAACAATAGCCATACGAGCAGTTCTTGGCCTTTCGCCTGTACAAACCCATATCCGTAAAGAAAGAAAGAAGGGGTCTTCCAAAAAAAAATTAAACCTCATTTAAAGACCCAATATTTGACTTTTTTTTCGAAAATTGCATCAGAAGCCTCGTTTATGGATCCAATTTTTGACACGCTTTTGTTAAGTTAGTGAATCTGATTTTCAGACGTCTTTTACTGAAGTTTTGTCAACACGTTTCTGCCTTGTTTGCCGATTTTTTGTTCCATTTTAGGTCAGGTTTTTTAACTCTTTGTCGTCAGATGTATAAATTTTGAATGTTCAAGTCAAAATATACATAAATTAATTAATGTGCGACAGCATATAATACGCAAAGTTTTGTGACTTTCTGATCGTGTTTTTGTGCGTTTTTTAAGTACAAATTGTGACTTGTTTCGAAAACTTTTCCTGCGTGCTTTTCTAATCCGATTTTGAGTGCTTAATGCTTCGTTTCGAGGCACAATTTAGTAATCCTTCAGGACGATTTTCGAATGGATCGGTTTTAAAAATGTTTTTTTTTTCAATTTATTGATGGGTTTGCCGCACCGAAATATATTGGCTTTTTCTGACCATTTAGACTGTTTTATTGTTATATTTTACGTGCGCTCAAGGTGTTATGAATTAAAAGAGAAAGAAATGAGCAATATTAGAATTTTTTGGAATTTTTTGACAGTTTTCCGAGAGATTTAAGAAGGGTTTTAACCTTTTGCATGTAGAAACCTTTAAAATGTTTTTTCTTACTTCATTCAGACCTATTTTTTGGTTCATTCTTAGACGTGATTTTCCATTAGTTTTTTTGGCCGATTTTTTTTTGCTTTTGATGCATCATTTTTAATCCGTTTTTGAACATTGACTCGGAATATTTTTGACGAGTCTCTTTTTTTGACTCCAATTTTGGAGCCCTGTTTTGTTTGACTCTGTTCTCAATTCATATAGACGCGCTGTTTGCGTTTATAAGTCAGATTTTTACTGATCTTTTTCATGTAATTGTTTTTCTAGGACCTACTTTATAATTATTTTTTAATGGTGACTAGTTGCTCCGCGAAATAAGACCCCACGAAATAAGGCCCCAATAGTTAAAACGAAAAAGCCCAAAATGCGATATCTACATTTTCAAAATGGAATTATGCCCCATTTATAAAATGAAAATTATGCCCCAATGAAATAAGGCTTATGTTTTAATTTAATAGTTTTCTCGATTTTTTTCAGTTATTCTAGTACTAGCTTACCATTAATGAAAATTGCGCGATTTGTTTATCTATTCTGTTGCTCGCTGATGGAGGCTAAAAATTTAAATAAATCGCTCGATTTGTACAGCTATTCTTTTAGTTGCTTACAAGAACCTAAAATGTAAGCCGTGCGTTGAAAACCATCGGTGCTGACATTTTTTTTCAGCTATTCTGGTGCGAAATTTCTGTCAGCTATGTATTAATTTTTAAATAATATAATATAATATAATATTGGCCGCCAAAAATAATCTTTGGGTCTTAATTCATCGCGGCTTTATTTCATTATGAAATTGCAGCCCAAATTTAGAAAATGTTTGTTGTTGTTGTTTTGTATGCGCATTTTTGGGGCCTTATTTAATTTTTACTTTGTGGTCTTATTTCTTGGGGCTTCGAAATACCTGAAGTATTTTATGCAGGTGTTTAAGCAGTTCACACCTGACATTCGATGAATTTTTGTAAGACCGCCACATTTATTAATATAAAAAAACACGTTTTGTTGTGAAAGCGATTTTTGAGGAAATCTTTAACTCGGCCCTAAATGATTTTGGCGAATATTTAAAGGTGATCGAAAGTAGACATTTTTTGTGTCCGAATTCTAGGTATGAGAGATCGATTTTGTGCACAATTTTGGAATCGGTTTTTGATTTGCTTTTAAATACGATTTTGAACCAGCATTTCCGACGATTACTAAATTTTGCAGCTGCCTTTTCTATGGTGTTTTTTTTTTTTAGAAACGAAATATATATTTAAGTGAGGCGATTTTAGAAGAGCTTTTCGAAGTTTTTTGGCCAACTATTTATCACCATTTTTGATGGCTTTTCGACGCTATTTTTGAAGAGTTTTCCAACGGTTCCTGGTAAGTGGTTGGTATCTGCCCGTGGAAAATTGTTTGGTTTATGAAATAGATGCTTATTTATCTGTTAATAACTATAGTCACACATTAACTGAGATTTCTCCTCGGTTTGCTGCTGGTCGCATGCAGTCTGCAGAAATCTCCGACCAATACTTGTAAGCATTTCACAATTTATTGCCTGTACATTTTTAATGAAAGCGCGCATTTTCCTTGTCAATTTTAATAATGGTTTTCCCCCGTTTCCGATCCCATCCAATACGGATTTATTCTTTCTGATAATTTGCAGTTTGCTTGAGATACGACCAACAATAACTTATTTTTGCGCGCTTTGTAAAAAAACATCTTACCGCCTCAATGCGCTGATAAAGAAAACCTGCTACCGTCTCGCGCGTAAAGAGAAAGGGACACAGACATGCAGGTGTCCGCGCATCGAATGCCAACAGCTTCCAAACAAAATCTGCAACGATGATCTTGTAATTATTAAATCAGAAAAAAAATTGTTTACTCACAATTGGATCAACGTAATTGAATAAATGTGTATATACGAGAAAAAAAAATGTGTCGCCACAGGAATTTAAGAAAGTTCCCGTGCTCACTAATGAATGGTCTGATAGAAACGTCGCGCGGCTCAAATGTGCGGGTAATTGGCCTGCTTTACGGTAAAAGTTTCAGAAAAATCAATAAGGGCTAAATTGCTTCAGATCCAAATTGTGTTCCACATCACATGTCGTGAAGTAGTTAGGCGACAAATTAAGATACGTTTTTCTCCCATGTGGATATACCTATTGCAAGGGTGACTGCGAGGACTATCCCCAATTTCCGTAAAAACAGAAAACTCATTAATCCCAGTTGAGTGTAAGCCAAACACGAGTGTAAAGGAGCAACGAACTCTATTGGATAGCCGCAGGATAACAGTGTCGTTGGCGCAATCAGTTCAAAAAAAAAAAAATTACTTAGGCTTGTATGATGATTATGAAATTATGCCTAAGCCTCAACTCGAACCTTTGCTGAGAAATAAATTGGCATTTGAGGAAGTCTTTCTTGGGGACATTTTGCACTTATTAAAACAACACACAGAGCCTCTTAAACCATTTCGTCGACGACAAGGAAGTGAAAAAGCAATAATCCACCTTCAGTTCGTTTCGTATTCAAAACATCAAATACCATAGCACTTTGTTTTATGTGTTTTGTGGAACAGCACAAGCACCCTCACACGCGTATTCCACTTCCCTTATATAATATTGATCCTTGCGCCAACTTGCATTATGATTTACATCCTGCCATACAGCAGGCAAGCTTTCGAATAAATTGTTGCACATGCAACGAGAAACATGGTCCACTTGGAATTCTCGCGAATCCAACGTAGCATTCTTAAATTTCTGGGAATTCCTCTGGAAGCGTGCGCGAATACCGATGCCACTGCTATGCTGTTCCTTAAACGATTTCCTCGCACATATTTTTGAGCAGTTTGCATTTTTCACACTCGCGTTGCAGCGAACCAAATGCCAACACCATTGTTGCCGGAGAAGGTCTACAAATCGGTGGGGGGAGGTGTGGCAACATTTCATCTTTGATATTCACATCCATGTGCTTTTATTCACTTTGCGTTTCGCTTCAAGTGAGCTGCTGGCATATACGAGTATATCCCCTTGCAGATGTGTATCTAAATACATTCTACATGAGATGATTGATTTGGGTTGTGGCGTGGGTAGTTTAAGGCTTTCTCTTGATAGAGGATAACACTCACATAAGGAATGGTCCATAGCAGTTTGATCTCAATGATTTGCACGGTAAAGGAGTCTTTTGGAGGGTGTAAAGTATAATCCAAGTGATTATGTAAACGAAGTTCTTCGAAAAATTACAGTTTCGCATGCAAAAGGAAATTATAGTTTGGACGGAGCATTCCTTACTTAGCAAGTGTCTTCTATGCTTAGGCCAAAGCAACAGCGATTGACAACTGGAACTCTTCACTTGCTTTTGTGTTTTTGCTGGGATGTAATTTTCAGAACTAATACCGAAGCCGAGGTAGATAAAGTCCCTAACCTCAAAGTTGTAGCTGTATATCGTGACGTTCTGTCCGATTCGTCGACAGCATTTTTTTTGTTTGCCCTTATGCACTACTAAAAAAAATTTTTGCCACTTCTGTACTGATGCTTGCAAAGGCTCAAGTGACAGCTGACAGCTCACTATTAAAAACGATTTTTGCCGCTTTGGTACTAATACTTGCAAACGCTCAAGTGATAGCTGACAGCTTGCTTTGTTCTGCTTATCAAAATCGTTCGTTCGGTTCCTGAATACCACGATGTAAAAGACAAACTGTTGGCAGAAATTGAATAAGGAGAAGTAGATTGATTTTAACGTAGCCAATCTATATCATTCTTCTAGCTTTGGATAAGTATTTATCGAGACCGCATCAAATGTCAACGCACAAACTGTCAACGAACAGGCAGAGTGGAATAGCTCATTTGTCACCTTGGGGTCCATGGATTATTGCCCGAATAGGAAACTAGGGTGGGGCAGGTTTTTTTTCGAAACTTATCCACCCTAGTTGGGTAGGAAAAAACAAACTCGTCTAATGACACCGCTTAAAATTCCCCATCAATATCAGTCTTTCGATCAGCGACGCTCATACTGACTTTATCCTGCCGACAAGGGTATGAAGCAACTCAGTGCGGTATTTTTAGACGACGACGACAACAAATCCATTTGCCATCACTCCGAAATCGTCCCAACATGCATTTTCATGTCTCGGCGTATGTTAATAAAAATTAATGAAGTTGTTAGAAGCCAGATACATGTAGGTCAATTTGTGATACTTCAGCAACATTTTTAAAAATAAATTCCACCGCAAGAGCACTGGATTACTGACTGGCGATAAATCCAGCAAAGTCTTTGAACAACATCAATGTCATTGTGATTTTTGATGTTTATGTCCGCCCACATTGTTGATGTTTTGAAAATATTTTATAAGTTGTGCCCGCTTAATAGATTAAGAAACTAATTAAACAACTTCCCCTTTTTCACTTCCACAGAAGCCGAAGGAAGTAGCTCGTTCGGTGTCGAAGGGCATTACAGCTCAACTCGATGTAATCGGTGCCAAACTAGTCGGACTTTAAGAGAACAAAACTCCATTTCTGTAGTTTGTATTGTTTTTATTGGTTTTTACAATAAATAATATTAATTTATTGTTTATTATTCGCAGTAAGTTTTTTATTTTCATTTTGTTTTGTATAAGAAATATAATTTGTAAATATATATTTATATGCGTTTTAATTTTATTAAATATTGCAAATTAAATTCCTAAAATAAATAACATGGAATGTTTGTGTTTTTTTTTTCTTCTCTCATTAGAATAAAAATAAATAACATTTGATTATAAATAAAAGTATTTTAATAACGTCGCGTTTTCATTTTTTTTTATATATATAATATTTAATAAATCAAACTCAACACACTGAGCTGTTTTGATTGAAAAAGGGATTGTCTTACGGCTATATTTATCTATATAATAGTTTTGATTACAAATTTTTGATAATTATTTTATTGTCTTTGAAAAAGAACATGTTAAATTAAAATATCGTTCTGGTTTAAACAAAATTATTTACAGAAAGTGTTTTGAAAAAGATTGATATGTTACGTTTTTACGGTTGTTCGGAAACGTCAACAGATGAAAAACTCAACACATGGCAGTTAAATCGACTGACAAATTTTAGAAAAGGGAATCCTTGGCAGTAGAAAATTAATTTAACTAATTTATTTGACAATTTATTTTCTTTGTTTTAGTGCATCAGCCTTCTTTTAGGTTTGTTGATGTCGTAGAATTTCAAAGGAAGAAACTACGTACTCAGATATTTACGTAGAGATTGCTTACATTTTGAAGAAGACTTGTTTTCTTTTACATTGTCGTCCTAACCTAGAAAAATTAACCTTTTTTGATTTTGTATTTAAATATTTTTGGCACAATTTTCATTAAATTCTAATTGTATATGTATAATTCGTTCTCGAATATATTAGCCTATGTAAGTAATATTATTACTTGTTTGTTCATTTTTGTTTAAATTAATTCTTAGTTTGTGTGTTTTAGTATAGTGCTTAGCATGGAGTTTGAGTTTCGATTTTTCGTAGAAAAAAAGAGAAAATCATTTGTGCTAGCACTTCGAAAAGTGGAATCTTCCGTTGAGAGTTCCATTTCCTAAAATGCGCTTCAGTCTTCCCAGCTGCTCGTTCGTGTCGCAGGATCAATTGAAGGCGAATATGACTTGTAGGTTTGGGATTCTCGTTTATGTTTCACGGTACAGAAGAGCAGCATCGACGTGATGAGACCGAAGAGTTGCAGGAAGGCTATTACGAGGGCCACTGTGCCCACGACATGCAGTCGTTCCACGAACCATGCGTGCAGGGAATGAGCGCAGCCTTTGTCCCACCAGAGCAATGGATTTTCAGATCTAGTTAGGGAAATCGTTTTTTTTTTTTTTTAAATACGTTCTTGACAAGTTTGATGGTGCGTCTACTTACTTTCCGCAATCAACCTTTAAGCCGCCATCGCCGGATCCTTCTACCATCATTCCTCGTTGCTCGTAGTTAGGACGACAGCAGGATTCGGGCACCCAGCGCCTGCCGCTCCATGCTTGAACGTCATACCAGTCCTCGTATGATGTAACACCGCAGCATTCGAACTGGAAAGGAAACATGGGTTTATTTTTTTTTGCGGAGACCCCCAACAAAAGTTGATAGAAAAGGAGCGCGTTAAGCCCACACCCATTAGTTATATGAAAAGGGGTGTCTAATAGCTGGTTAGAATCAATCTAAAATATTTACTTTAAAGTGTGAACTCAAACTGTTGCATTGAAAGCAGTGATAGTTCAGAGAATGGCGCCTAGAGGTCACTGCGACGACTCAGCAAAGAACACAAGCGACTCATAGTTGCCAAGTCAGACTTCAGACATTGGCGTAGTTAGAACTCAGCGATGGGCTGCAGGTTCAGCGACCAGAAAAACTAAAACTCCTGCAAATGTCTGACAGATTCCTAATTGTGGGCTTCTCAGCCGTCAATCTTTTAGTTTATTTCACATCCACTATCATGTCATTTCATTATTCAGATTTATGAACAAAATAAGCCTCTTGCTCTAATAAACCTGTAGAAAAATTACGACTTGCGTTAAGGAGTAGAAACAAGTGAAAACGGATAAGACCGACAGACATGTTGAGGGCAGCAATACGCTTCGTTACGGTTGTCAACCTCTCTGTTGTACTCAATAATTGATAGCCTGGTGCTTATTATTCAATTGACGCATGAGCGTAGTAGACGCTTGATCAATTGACGCCGTAGACTGTTTCACTTCCTGACAAGAACCAAAATACTGTCTTTCTAAGAGGAATGCTTACGGAAATTAATTAGAGCGTAATAGATGCTTGGTCAATTGACGCCGAAGAAGGTTTCACTTCCTGACAAGAACCAAAATATACCGTCAACTGCTAAAACAATTCCGATGATAAATTAGTGCCTTAGCTACAATCCCAGCAATAAATATTTCAAAAATCGTCCATTATGAACCTATTTTGATTTTTAAACCTCCTTTCCGCCCCACACTTACCGATTGTTGCATATTATCCCATATCGCTGCAACTGATGGTGCTGCCAAACCTCCTCTATCGGTGGCATTGTAATGCCTTTCGATGCCAAATCGCAATTCATTGGCTAATGTTCTACTTAGTCCACCACGGAATAGGAATGCAATGGAGCCAATTAGGAATTCACTCAAGAAGAGCAACACAATCAGGATGAAGTACTGTCAAAACGTAAATTTTGTTTAAAAAAAAATTCCCAGTTGAATTAAAATATTTCTTTCACTTACCGTAATCAGTAGACACCGGGATTGGAACCATGACCCACAGCATCCAAAGAATGAAACAACAAATCCCAATACGCCAACTGCAATAAAAAGTGAGTCAGCACTTAAGCCCTCATGATCCGGTAACAGTGTCGCATAGCCTTGATATGACAGCCTCAACCATATCCCGGCTCCAAGGAAGGCACAACTGCATATCTGAAAGAATAAAGAATTAAAGCAGGATGAATATACGATTTCAAATTTGGAATAAAATCGGTAAAGCTATTTTTCCTGTCTCTGAATGTTCGACTTTTAGGTTAGGGTATTGTACACAGAATTTGATTTGTCACAATTGGAGCTTGTGAGGTTGTCTAACGAAAAATGTCCCGCAGTAGATTGGTTAACAGCTAAAAAATGTTTGTATAGCTCAAAATCAGAAATTGAGCTGACAAAGAAAACCACGAAAATCATTGCAAAGCCTGATTGTCACTGAAATGACAATAAAATGTGTTGCCGTACGCAAAGTTGAGTAAAAAAATAATACCAAATATTTCAACGAACATCTTACGAACTAAAAGCAATCTCTAATTGTGAATTTGTTGTAGTTAATTTCTGTGAAGTAAAAGAAATGAACTGCCGCTTACTTGTGTCAAAATCGGAATCTAAAAACTTGTTAAATCGTAAACCTCATATGTTCTTTTTAGAGTTTTTTTTTTTTAAATACCGCAGTAGAGATGCCTCTTTGAACTTCTCTTGACGTCCTGTATTTTCTTGACATAAGTATCATTTTAGTTAATCTGATAAACAGTTTTATTTGACCCATCATTATCATTCTTTTTGAGGGACTGAGATTTCTAGAGTCTATAGCGAAATGTAGCTCAATATGTCAAATACACAACAAAGTTTGTATTATTTGGCAGCACCTTTATCTTATATTTAAAGATTATCGACAATTGATAGGAACAATGTAATCCGCCTCAAACCCTTAAGGGTCACTACTCCCTTGTGTGGTTAAGTAAAGTACCGGCTTCACATAAAGTTGAGCTACTATACTTTTACCTCTGTTTTAGAGATTTGCCAGGCAATATATAACAAGTTCAATCAACCTTCACAGCTTGTTTACAAAACATCTTAACATGCTCGAACCATATACCGTACAAATATACGTTCCCCCTTTTCAAACAATTCTAAGCCGTACTATTGACAGAAGTATAAAAGAAGGTGTTGAAAGAATTCGCCATTGACAAGTACATCACAGCCTAAGCCGTAACTCTGCCACTATTCCATGTATTCGATTGTTCCAAAACTGCGCGCAAATTCTCCCTTTTCATCCATTATGTCAGATTCGAGATCCCCTGATGCCAGAACATGAAAACTCAGTAACACATCGACATTAAAAAGCATCCGTGATTTCGATTACAATATGCGATTGTGTGATTGTGACCGTGGACGGTGCGGAGTTCACCTCTTGGCAGCCCTAACCCTCAATTAAATTCGAATAAATATTCATCGTCAGACGATGTCGTTCCTTTCATCCTGAATATCTTTGTCTAATTCGACAAATTAATGCGCACAACCAAATACGAGTAAGACTGGGGGCTGGAAAGAGAAGGAACAAAATCTCACCCTCTCACGCGATGACAAGAACTCACTCGCAAGGGGATTCTTTGGTCCCCAGTTTCTTGTGTTTTTATTTTTTTGCTGCCTCTCGGATGCCATTCAATTTATGGTCACGGTGCATTGTATGCTTGCCTTCCTCCATCTGCGCGGCACCAGGAACATGGCACAGGCACACCAACAACATGTTTAATTAAAACAGTGTCAAGGGCGCTGTCACGTTCGAATGTCGCGTATGTGCCGCGCGATCAGAGAGCGTGAATGAGGCGACCACTGCTCTTACTCTTGTAGTCGTTGTTTTGATTTTATTTAATTCTGTTCTGGGCACCGATCGTGGCCATGTGGGCCCAACAAGAGAGCTCCCCAAAGACAATGGAAGCCATGCACGTTATCCGCCAGAGATAAGTTGTCGATTGCCCGTGAAATGAGGCGTCCAACGTGACGCGTTTCACAATGCGCTGCTGGCGTTCTCCTTGGTCGTACGTACTCCCCTCCTCACCCCAGACAGTGTGGACGGATATTTAAAGCATGTTTTCGGCATTTTTATCACGATTCCTCTTTGGTTCGCATTTCCCAATATAAAATATGTCAACAGTTTGTGATTTACAAGTTTGATCACCGCCTTCAAACTAAATTTCGAATTTCTGACGCCTGACACTGTCGACTGTCGAGTGGCATGGCAGTGTGTCTTCCGCCGGTGACAGTGACACTTTTTCTTTCATTTTGTCGTGTCGAATTCGCAACAAAAAATAAAAAGTGAAATCAACAGTTTGTCATGCTTGCAAATCGGAGGACTTACTTATGTTCCCTCTTTGCTCATTTGCGTTCGATAGAGGGCATTGAACGATTTCGCTCTCGAGTGTCAAAATAAAAAATGAAATTCCAACAAACATCGACAATCAACTTGAGGACGACTTTTTTCGTCATATCACACACACGAGACAACACTCGGCGTCGGAGCACCGTGTGCGTCGTCAGCGTTAAAATGTTTATTCAATCACACAAGTTGTGTTTAAATTGAGCGTAATTGTCAGCGACAATTCTTTTTTTTTTTGCTCCCAGTTGTTTTGTTGGAATGGGGCGTGAAGGGTTCTTCTATCTCGTTATCATTTGGCATAGACAATTGGTCGCTTACAGTAGATTTGAGTTGATTGCGCATTTATATAGTTAGAGAAGGGTGCGATGATGGGAGGGAAATGACCTCGTAAAGGTACTTGGGGCAAATTAGTGAGGGGTTGTGCTTTGAAAGATTCATCCAAATGATTCTAAATAGATGGGACAATATAACTGAGTGAGTTATTAATATGTCAACAAGTTGAAAAGTATTTTGTCATCGGTTGCCAAAAATGTTTTTTTCGAAAATGATTTACTTAATTTAGCATATGCAGCGTAGGGGAGATTGAAGGCTGAATGTTTTTTGGATGCTTAATGTTTTTTGAAGACTTAATGTTTTGTTTCTTCGCTGTTTATATATGCGGAAGGCGCACACTTGTCATTGGGGGTGTCACAACCTAGCACACAAATTTATCTAACTGGCGAAAAATTCTTTAAGAAGGTTAATACGAATTTCGCACTTTACTTTAAACAAACCTGCCATTTCTTGACCGCTGTCATGCAAAAACTATACGGCTTAGAGAAATTTAACACTGGGCGCTGCAACAGCACTTTGTTAGGTTAGATAAAAAAAGCATTAAGTAAAAACCACATGTTTTCAGCCACATATGCGACTTCGATCTAGAGTTCTGAGGGCGGGGCTAGCGGCAAGTTGTGTGGCAATTGCTCTCCAAATATAACAGGTATGTTTCACCTAGGAATTTATTTCCAAACCAACAACTTTGCTTGGTCCATTCTATGTAACTTCCGCTCGTTGCGAAATTTGAAGAACTTAAATACAATCGCTTCCGAGTTATGGAGGTAATTTAATTTTGGTGGAGGCAAAACCCCCATTTGTTTGGCTTATTACAAGCTTCTACAATGATTTAATCTAAATTAAAACTACTTAAAACTAGGACTAATAATTAGGGCTTAAAGCTAAGGAAGGTGAAGGAGGTCAGTTTTAAGGGAGGTTGAAGTCAAAAACAGTAAGGTTTGAATTAACCTTCCGCAGCATTCGGGAGATTTATTCGTTTGCTTGATTTACCTAGGCTAGGAAGGCTCCAAAGCTTTTGGCTTGAATGTTGTTTTTTGATTGGCATTGCTTGGTGTGCAACTTTATATGGACTCTGGTCTACCTGTTTCAGAGTTATTTTTAATCTAACACGCCTTCTCTTGGCTCAAGAGGCTCCAAAGTCCCTAGGTCTTGAAGTCTTAAAAGCTAACATCCGTTGCCAAGTTCAAAGGGTATAAACTAGATACCCTATACATCTATCTTGAAGTTGGCTTTCTTCGTATATCTATAAATTTTAGAGTCCAGGGCATCGAAACCGCACGTTTTACTTCACGAACATTATACTTTTGGCAAAGTCTAACGCCTTATGCAAAAGACTAAATTGATAAGCTTTCTCATGACATTGGTATAATCTCAGCTGCTTGTCAAACCCCTACAAGATAAAGGTCGGAAACCAAGAACGCCCAGCCTAGTAGTAGCACATATCACTGAGTCTGAAGAAGATGTTAGGCAGTCGGAATATATGTTTCTTAGCGAACATCAATGGAAGTGCCTATACCCTTAAAACAGAAGTTCTTATGATCGGCAACTTGAATTCTGATAAAAAAGACCGTGCGCTGAAATAATTTACGTTCACGGCTCAGCCTGATACTCTCGAATTCTACTCATTATTTCGCGTTGCAGAAATATAAGTAAGTATAAACAGTACAGATAGGTAGTACAGATAAGCTCAGAGATAATGCTGAAAATATTTTCAGAAAAAGAATCGCTGAGTAAACAGAACCCTGTGGAATCCCGAACCACAAGAAATGTGTGCGACAAAGCCCCGAACTATGTGTGTTAAGATCTCTTGGGAGCTACGCAACATTGTAACCATACCCTTGAGAAGAAAAAAAAAATCATTTCAAACCCTGAACGTCTCTTGGCAAAAGGCATAACTGAGTCAGCGAATTAACGCGCTATTCGAGGCGACATGACTACTCCCCCATGGACACTTGATACGCAGCACAACAATGATTTTCCTACACAATTCCCATAAATAGAAAATGAATTCCGTGAATTTGTTCCCGCAGCTCCGCCTAATCGATCATCAGATAGATCATTGGTCCTACACGCACGTCATGGGAACTATACATGAACGCATACCGAGAGCAGGAGAGACCCACTTCCATGAAATCCAAACGCTTTTACAGGTAGACGCACAAAACATACCCATACCCACAGCGCGCAGGTACAGTTCATGCAGGAAATCAATTCAAAGACAGGAAGGCGCATCGCATTTCACTCTGACAGCCCTAGACAGACAGCAATTACACAAAGGCCAACAACTATGCGCATTGTGATTATTTATCTCCCATGTACCGCATGATCCATGAGGTTGCCATCATCATCAGCAGCAGTGCCACAGACCCTCGATCTCCGCGCAATCCGACATGCAGTTCATGGCACTTCTTGGAATTTTGTATACATACATTTCAAGTGCGCCTCCGTGTGTAGGAAGATACTATTTTCATATCGAGTACACGTTTTTCGTTTTGTGTATGCAAATCGACCACTAGAGGAACCTTTATCATGCTTTTCTTCGTCTTGGCCAATCCAGCCAGCATCCGTATAGAAACCAGAAGCAATCACAGCCAGGCTAGGTATACACTGCAGCGATATCGTGTTGCATGTGGTAATTGCAACAGCAACTGCCAACAGATCCCTGCTCTGTGTGCTGTGCTTTTGCTGTGTTATAACAACAGAACAACACAACTCGCAGTGTTGATTTCCTCATTCAAAGTCATGTCATTTAATGCGCCACACGGTCATGCAGTCATAGCTCTGTTTATAGCCCCATGATGTAGCTGCCGATGACGACGATGATGATGCATGAGTGGACTGTGCATCTGAGAAGCAATTCATATAGCTTAAGTCAGCTTTAGGTAGTCAAAGTAAATGCGATTGCCGGCAATTAGAACGTTTTGTTTCTGTTTCCTTCTTCCTTGCCCCAAGGGAAGCCGCAAAAAAGAAGCCACAAACTCGAGTTCGGGTACCCCACGACTGATGTCAAATCAATCACGACACTCTGACAATTGTTGCTCCATATAGTGCGCATTAATTGGTTTCATTTCGAACTCACATCACACACGAGTTATGGTCGTTTCTGATTGCGCGGCAAAGAGGGGCCAACGGACGCGCATTTAATGCACAAAGACTCGCGCTGTGTGGTATTGTTTGTCCGTGTCCAGTTCCATGTGGAGAGTCCAGAAAGGAGGCCATTAGAATTAAGGCCGCGTACCAACTATACCACCGCTGCAGCCGAGAAAGGGCCAAAGTGGGACGAAGGCATTTAAGCACAACGGCGACGTCGACGACGCACTTAAGCCAGTACCTCAACCACACTACAGTACCTCCACCTCGCTCTCGCGGACTGTGTGCAATACACAGCCACACATGCGATTTACATAAATTTTGCATAAAAACACAAATCGACTGTTTGACAACGTCATCTTGGCCATTCGTGTGTAGTTGTACTTGTACTCAATCGGGGCAAGGAACCGAGCGACGACGACGTAACGAACACAAAAACAGATACAACTGCTGAATTGGCATACTTTTTGCGCTGACTCCATGCCGGTTTGTTTATGCGTTGTAAGCTGGACGATATTTTATTAGCCTAAACCGCAGATTTCTGTTTCAATCGTATGCGTGTCCACAGGCACACGTGTGTTGCGTTACATCGTACACAGCGAGTGTGGGAATCGATTGAGTTTGCCTTTGTTACTCGGCCTCATCCAATGACGTATGTCTAATCGGTTTCATTGAAGAAACATTTTCGTGGTCAATACGTAGTAGGTAGCTGAATGGTTCGTGTCTCAATTGAGCGATGTAATCGGAGAGACGTGACCTGTTTTTGGTCGGCTTCTTTTGATTATTTGTCATTGTGCTCCTATTCAGGTTTTGGTTTCTCGATGTATGTAATGTGAATTTTCACGCCCGTTTACCTGGTTATTCGTTTAACGAAACCTGTCAACAAATTTTACAACATATTTGCATGGCCTAAGGACATTCTTTGTACGTTCATAACGAGGGGAGATAATACAAATTTCTCGCTACTCCTCGTGATGCTGACGTTGCGATAGCCTAACAAGGAGGAGCAGATGAAATGCAGCACAAAACGAAGAAGAACAAACGCCGTCGGCCATTATGCTGCAGATTGTTTTTGGTGAATGCACCAAGATTACTTGGTAGAGATTAAGATTACTAAAGGAGTCAAGGACCACGCGAATGTCAAGATCATTTTCGATGCGGATGCGGAGTGGATTAACTAACTACTGCACACACGTGCTATAGACTTGTGAAGCGAAGCGCTACTAAGCGCAGTCTTTGCTCTTTGATTTATCACTTTTGCTTCCTCCGCTCGTTGTTTCTCTGGAGCGTGGAGCTCTTGCAAATTCAGTTTCATTAAATCAAATGATTAAGGAAGAAAATTGGCTTCTTCTTTGATTTATGTATTCAAATGTGGCTCGTTCTATGCGCGCACGAATACGAGGAGCAACGCAAGGTTCATGGAACGAGTCAAGTTTATATAGAAACGACGTCTCATCGCAGTTGTGATTGAACGATCCTATTGTTTGAGCCGAAGATTAGTATGAAGTCATTCACAGCCGGATGAAGGCGACTTTTATCGTGACAGTCTGACAGAATCGCGGGATTGTGGGTGCATTCATGCTTAAAAGACAACAAATGACATTGAGACGGGAATAGGCGGATTCTCAAATGTAGATGTGGGTACACGGTACAGCCATAACGAGGACCAAGACCAGTTGTGATTATAGTGATAAGAGAAACCTTCCAACATCTGCGTTGAATCTTTTCTATCTAGGCCGCCGCTTCATGAATATTGAGTGAATTTGGAGTTTAATGTGAACCACATTAAAGACCCAAACTAATGCAGCAGTGACGCGTAATTCTGAATGGTCGTGGGTGCCGTTTCCGATTATAGTCACACAGTAGCAGTAAAAGCAGCGGTTGGGCTAATTGTACACCTTTATTCGTTGAACCATTGTGACTGCATCGTTCTAACCCTGCATTTAACTCATTGAACTTCGGGGAATTATAAAAGGCTTTGAAATTTGAAATCAAAATCTGACAGGCATATTAATAGGGATTCAAACACACACATGCGGTGAGGACATGATTTACCTATGTTCTTTGTTTTCTGGTAACGATTTTTGGGGCAGAATATGGAAAAATAGAAGAAAAGTTTGAGTAAATTTATTTTTGTATTTACCCACCCAAAGCAAGGATGAGAACGCTGAGTCTAGGAAGTGGAACAAATTGCCCAAAAAAAAGCTAGTAGATTTGCCAAATGTGAAATAGATTATTTTATTCTCATGATGAGGAATGTTTGGAAAACTAAAGGCATATTCATTGGCCGCGTTCCACTGTCCGCTAGATGTCAAACTCTATACATAAAAATTGACATTTCACAATTTGCGCTAGGCGGCTAGCACTTTTTATGGAATATCCCTTTAAGGGAAATTTGTCAATCTAGCTCAAAATACCCCTTTCAAAGGAAATCTTTTAAACGTTTATAAAACAAATACGAAGCCGAGACGTTTAACTATGACATAATTGGTAAGTAAATAGCAATTCAGATATTGTTTTTGTAATACATTGTAGCATTTCTTTAATTGTAGTGCGTGGAAATAATTAGTGTCAAATGTCCCTTTTCCGCTGGCGCGTGCGTTCCTTCATCTGGTAAGTGCTAGACGGGCAATGGAACGTGGCCAATAACGAATGTAGTACATTTTTCCGATGAGTGCATTCAGGGGTCGAATCGCGTCGTCATGATGTGACGGAATTTGTTTGTGTTTCACATGTAAAATCAACTTATTTCCGTGAATATAGCTCATTCATTTTTCGATTCGGAAAAAGGATCAATTCAATGCATATTAAAAGAAATTTTAAACGTAAGATAAAAATAAGTTAAACGAAGTAGAAATGTTTTGCTCCGTAGCGGTTGCATAAATGATAAAATGATGAAGTGAATTCGCATTTCTGATCCGTTTTGATTTTGTGAGACAGCTTACCTTAAGTGAGACCTCCATTAGGTAAAAAAACAAATTGATCTGCAGATATGCAAATATTTTAAGAGCAAAGCGGAATATCTAAAAAGAAAGTGAAGACTACTTTGCCGACTTGTAAGGCTTAAAGTCTTACTAACAATTATTTGTTTGCCTTCACACTAAATATTTTGTATATGTCACAATGGGTCATTTTATATGGAAAGTTTAGCATTTGTCAGTTTCTAAAATTTAGCCTGGACACTAAACATGATTTTTAGTATCGCGCTAGAAATATATAATGAAATGTGTGGATATTTGTCTGTTAGTGATAGGCGTACAAACCGCAGAACAGATTTATATATAACTTTAGCAATTTAAAACTTAAGGTTTATGGATGATATCTACTTCTAAAAATGTGCGAAAGGTGGCGCGGGAGTAACATTAATAAGTACTAGTATCGCTTGTGGTCGAAAATCGACCAATCCTTTTATAAGTATGTAAAATGTAATACTAAAAAACGTATCACAATTATTTTCGTTATTTATGTTTCTTTTTATGACCGAAAAGAGCGACATCTAGACGTCGATAAAATACGGAAATGAGCTGCTCCATTGGAAACAGGTTCTAATCTAAGATGATTTATATTTGAATACGTTACTATGGTTATATGTCGGCGACAAATTAAATGTCGGCAAAATCCTTTTAATTACCTGTTTTGTATGGGGAATTTTAACTTAATTTTACCAGCCTTAATGGCGACATATACCCACGATTTTTGGTTTGTGCACAACCTTTTGAATGATATAAGTTTTATTCTCCTCATTTCAGAATAAATACTTAAAAAGTGTACCAAAACTTTTCATGCTCACGTATTAATATAATAATAGATCTACATATACTTTTAAGGTTATAATTGGTGACAAAGGAACGATTATAAACGATTATATTGGCACATATAGCAGCTATGGTCTGAAATTTGCTATGTCGATGCAAATTTTATATGTATTAGAGATTTTTCGAAATATGAGAGGATTGGACAACGTGCCGTGGCACATCCTATATATATTTAACAACGAACTAATTTAAAATGATGTACCTACGGCTACGGCTGCTAAATATATACGTAATTTGAAACTTGAAAGAAAAGGTTGCCCCAAAAGTGATTGGGGATGTTCAAAAAATCAAGCTTAGTAAATCTGACAGCTGGCTGATTTGATGGTTCTCGGTTTTGATTGGCCTAGATCGGTCGCATGAACAATTTTTTTCGATTGACATTTATGGAGGGAGTCTTGGCCGACTAATCGAGTCAGGAATTTCGTGACTGAGTATAATTCAACCATTTCGTAAATCAAAGCAATCAAGACAAAAAGAAATTTCATAACTATTGAACATAGCTGTCAAACCTTCATTATTTTTAAACGATTGCTCAACAGTGAAAACGCATTATTGACGCCCCGTTTTTAATAACTCTTAACTGTCATCTGGCGCACTGTGGTATTCTTAAACGTTGGCAGCACTTTACCCCATAAACGGGAATGGAACCTATTTAAAATGTTGGATGACTTTTGGGACACAGTTTTTTTTATTATTGAGGAACTTTCCGATTTAAAATAAACTTTCGCAGAAATATAAAATCAGCGAGAAAATTTTATGTCCCATTATAAGGGACAGTCTCCACGCATTAAAAGTTGGTAAGAACAGATCACTCGACCCTAAACCTGTCATTAAATCCTGCACATTCCGATTGTCTAGTCTCCAGCCATACTAAGAAGTTTGACAACTCCACAGTTCTTAAGACTTGCAAGATAATTATTTGAAACGAGTGCATTCTCACTCACAATGAACAGCTCTCCATATAGCAATTTTGCTTCGAAACTTCTCATGTTATAAATAATCGACCGTTTTAATTGAGCCTCTTTGACCTCAAGACGTACAAATTCGTGTGAGCTAAATGATTCACAAATTCTCGTGAAATACTTGTAATTTCTCCGCATCTTGAGCAGAAAGTACAAACCAGTTCAATGAATTATACGCACAACTGTATAGTCAAAAATTTATGAACGAAAGTGTATACCAGGAAGGTATGCTCATAAATCATTCCAAGTGTAATTTGATTTGACGACAGCTCAGAAGCCAAACAAAAAAAAAAAAAACTAGAACTGGTTTCACTTTGGCGCTAATTTGTTTGTGAACTTCGAAGAGTTTGTTATTCTAACCACAATTGTGACCCAGAAATGGTACTGCCATCAAGTCTAATAGAAGGAGATTCAAGCTTCAAGCTTGTTATGAAAGTAGACCTATCACTGATCCCAGATTGAGGGAAAAAGCGCCAATGTTGGGCGGTTTTTGGAATGAAAAAAAAGTGGATTTTTATTTGAATTAAGGGGAATACTAATGATTTTGCTGATAAAAAAAATGGGGAAAACAGTCTGGGAACACCGGCACTTAGATAACTATATCGGTGTATATAAGATTGCTCTACAGATCTATATAAACCTGAAGGCAAAATCGTATGTCCGCAAAAATCTTACGAACTATTGCACCGATTTTCAAATTTCTTCTTTTTTACCCGACTGCACACAGAGAGGGGGTATGTGTTTCGCGCGTATCCTATGTACGTTCCATCGGGACACCCTGTGGCCTAAATGGCTTGCCCGATTTTGAATAGTGAGGTGTCATAAGATTCGTACTCCTCCCCGGAGTGTCATAGGCTAAAAAGATAAAAATATAAAAAAGTTAGCTTAAAAACCCGACTGGCTGTAAAAAAAAAGAATTAACAAGACACATTCAAGTACCTACCTATACCTTACTATTTGACAGTCGGAGGGTACTCAATACTAATATATTTGTTAGGCTGTGTAGGTTTATAGTCTCCGATTGTCAAATAGTTAGGTATAGGTACTTGAATGTGTCTTGTTCATATCTTTTTAATTATTTTTTTTACAGTCAGTCGGGTTTTTTTGTTTTTTAAACTAACTGTTTTTTAAATATCTATGAAATAGATATGTGCAGGACTTAGGTTACTTCACAGCATTTTTCTTTTAACAAAATTACGTTTTTTCGCAGGTAAACACATAGCAAAGCAGGCGGGGGTCCGCTAGTAATTATGATACCAGACTTCAACTACCTCATGTCTCCTTTGCGAACGTTTGCGATTCCGGGCAATATGTCTCAGCTTTCTTCAACTCTTTTCCAACTTAATGCGTCTCCCCCAAAGCAATTCTGGCTCATTTATTTCCCGTTTGACCAGCTGCCCTTCGGTCCTGAGTAACAGGTGCCACGCACCGCGCAGTAAGCTATAGAAAATATGTCCCTTTAAAATATGTGACCAATTCGCTTTCCACTTCGGTCGGTGGACTTTTGTGAATGCTGCTCTATGTTCTCCCTCTCAAGAACTCTGCCTGACAGTCCTTTCCTACAGTTAAATTCTTGGATAAATCTCCCTCAATCACTGCAGATCAAATAACTTCCCCAAAAAAACAAAGCCGCATCCAAGCTCAGCACTTCTGAAAAACAACGAGGATTACCAAAAGCTGTACTCGTCCCTGAAAATAATACCCGCACAACATCGAAAAGAGATTACACCATAAAACCCAAACCGGCACAAAGAAATGAACCAACTTTCGAAAAATGCCGATAGGTATAGCCTCCCAGTATAGTAACGAAACCATTTAACTTATTTAATAGGCCGCCTCACAGCCATACTCGTACCTCTAGACAAAACTCTTTGTTTTCCTAATTTTTACGAGCGACCCTCTTTTGTGGGATTTGATTGTAAACCCGTTTCACATGCAATCGCCCTCACCGGTAGCGTACACCGTGCTTTGTCTGTCTCAAAAGGTGAAGGTGTCATACGATTTATATCGCTTACCCCATCATTAAAACTGAGTATTACCTTTTCTTTCCACCCCATTCTCCCGTCGACGATTATGACGAGGCTCGTCTCTATTTCGAAAGAAAACCAAATTATCCCGCACCGGAAAACCTCATTTACAAGCATCTAATGTCCAATCTCCTCTTAGCCATTAAGTATGCCATTAAGTCCCGTAGCCAGAAAGGCAAAAAAAAAAAACCAACTACCAAATTGTCCATGAGAATGTACACTTTCACTCTCATCCAACAAGAACCACTAAGACTATGACATTAAAATCTTCTCCTACTGTGGACGCGGCGCATTCATGGCCGGCCGTGTCACAATAGTTCTTGACCGAAGAGACAGAGGTAGATCGTCAGTGCCATCCTCCCGCGCAGCAACGATTTCGGTTTGGGTGGACCGGGCAATGAAACAATCTCTCATTATCCGCGTCCATGAGCCAGATTCGCGTTTCATTGTCTCCGTTTAGGTAAAGTTATATTAACTATATACACCGTTAGAACTGCACCAGGTACAATCTCGTTCTGGCACACAGTGAGATGAGAAACGAAAATAACGCGACTCTCTTCATTTCAATGGCAAAAGTATGTCAATCTTTTCGGAGCAACCGCCAAAGAAGCCCATGACTAGGTCTTAGCAAAGCGCACAACGATACAATTCTCATCCACGTATTTGCCATTATCCTAATTTTATTCGTCTTTCAGATCATGAGCCAAACAGGTTTTGCTTTTCCTATTACAAGCATCTGTGCCCGCGCCGCGCCCGGCCCAAACAAAGGGAAAACCGAAAGGCTTTTGCATCTGGAAAACTGGATTTGCCGAGTCCGAAATGGGAATTTAGGTACGAGTGCCGTGCCGCGATTCAACAACCAGCCATACAGCACAGTTGCACGACTCGTTTGCACTTCTTTCTAATGCTGTCCTCGCTGCAGTACGAGTATCCGTATAGTAGTTTGTCACCGTTGGTTGGCAGCCCGCCCCGAAGGGACCTGGCTCACTTCACCCAAAAGAAGGTTTTATAGGTTAGGTGGCAGAGTACTCACCCACAATATGACGTTCAGCCAGCAGAATGTCCGTCGTATGCACGTATATCCGGAGTTGCCCATTCTGTGTGCGATTCTGCAAAGAAAAAGAAAAACATACGTGAAAGTGGATTTTAGTTTTAGGATCTGTGCTGCTGCTGCTGCAACTAAAACAAGAGTTTAAGTGGGGTTCAGCTTCAGAGAGCGATGATAGGGGTAATAAACTATGCTAACAAGATGGGGGGTAGGTCAGGCCATTAGGGGCTTGTCAGCTTGTCACACACACTGGAGTGGTTTTCAATCAAAAAGCGCTCTTGTCGTACACGGACAAATGATACATGACCTTGTTCTGATTTCTGTTTACAGAGTGGGTGGCGCTTTATAATACCACCCACCATACGCAGTGTACGAGTGTATAGTCCTGCGATCCAGAGAAAGACTACAGCAATTCTAAGGCAAAACACTGCCGTGTACCGTGTTGCCTCTATAAAGATTAATGGCTGACTTACAGGCGATAAATATAGGGAAGCTTTGTTCCTTTGATATGGGTGGGGCGGATTCCTTACATCGCCATAAGGCAGGTACAAGTCGGTTTAGTTTTAGTTGGTGTGCGAAAGGAGCTAATAGCTAATTTACAAGCTGGAAACTAGCTGCTGTTCATTGTTCATTGTACAAGGTTGGCATATGGGGTGTTGACTGGAGTAAGGTAATTACCGGCAGAGATTAGAAGCGATTGTGGAATCAATTTATTTTTCAATTTATTCAGCGTCCTTACGTATACGAGTATATGATGTGAGTGAGTGAGTGTCACCTATAGAAAGGCTGGCTGTTGAAGGATTTCAAAAGAAGCACAACGAACGGAGGACAGTTTTTTTGGTTTCAAAGCAATTACCTCAAGCACACACATATACTTAGCCTCACTGGCGCGAAATTAAAAGTTGAACCGCCAGAAATTGAAGCCAAAATCATTTGCTTCCCGTTGAGGAAACTTTCGCTTTCAATTGATGTTATAAGCAAATATTTCCTTTTTTTTTGAGAACAGAGCAAACACTGGAAAGCTCGTAACAACATCCGCATGATGGGATACTTACTCCGGAAAACTAACATTTTGTTTATACCTGGAGTACCAGGAAGGGGGTTTATTTACACAACCAAACGGGGAGTTCATTAGCATTCGGCGCGATGTATTGAAGTGACTGTGTGGTTAACCCACCGATAGCACCAGAGAACTGAGGCGATGAGTATAGATTTGAATTTTGGCAGCACGTATATCACTATTTTAGCAATATAGCATTAAGGACTTGGGTATTCCATTAGCGATTATGCAAATTCCTGCTGTTTTCTATAGCTATGCGATATCCCCATAGGGGAAGTCTCAAAGCCTGATTGCCTAATTTTTTGTTCAGTCAAACTTGCGTTGAGAAAGGAAATTAAAAAAGGCGTCACGGGAAGTTGAACGTCTTAGAGTGCACAAGTGAGCCGATCAATGTGACGTGTTCAGAGATTTATTTAATTATTTATTTACCTATTTATTTATTTATTTTTTGATTAGAATAATAAACAGTTCTGTATTTGAAGATGGTGTTCATTGTGAATTATTTTGTATACACATTCATTCAAATGTTCTGCATTTTAAAAGTTGTTCATTATTTGTTCTGTATTTCATTTAAATTCTGAAAATAAATCCAACATTTCAAAGAACAAAATAATAATGCAAACGTGCCCTAACATTCTGAATGAGCAAACATGAGCAAAATGTGTTCATTTTAGATTTTTTTTGTTTTATCAAATTGGAATGAATGCAACGAAACTTTCTCGTTGATGAAGAGTTTGGTTCATTGGTTTCTTATTTTAGTAGATAAAGATCTGAGAAGCAATAGTGTTAATAAAAATCCACTTTTGGGTTGTTCGTCTGATATGGCAGTATAATAACATTGTGATGTTTAATAAGTTGAAGCTCCCAGAAAAGGGCAACTGTCGCAAGTTCTTGTTAAAGAGTTTAAAGCGCCTACTGGACTATTTTAAAAGCTCGTACAGTTAAAAAGATTTTTTAATACAAGGACAAGTGTAGTAACAGCTTCTCTTTTCTGATCTGTAAGGGCATGATTTTATTTTTGACTGGAATAGTTTAGTGACTCTGGTGGTGTCTGTGATTGGCAGTACGGTTCGTGGCAGACCGGTATCTTATGTCCACATGTGCAGAAATAAATTCTGTACACAGCGCAGAATGCACTGCTGCAACAAAAACATATGTGCAGACAATTGTTTGGCATGCAAATGCTTGATTAGGCAATTTATTTTCTTTTATGTTGTGGTATGGTTGAATTTTGCAGCAAATAGCGAAATGTTGAAACATGATTGTGTATTCTAATCTTGCTGGCGCAGTGAATTCTGCACTTGTGTTTTAGGCATTACATAGATATCATTATATTAATACGTGAACATAAAAGGTTTTGGTACACTTTTTAAGTATTTATTATAAAATGAGGAGGATAAAACTTATATCATTCGAAAGGTACTGTGCCATAGATGTGTAGTTATATGTCGCCATTAAGGCTGGTAAAATTAAGTTATGAATTCCCCATACAAAACAGGTAATTGAAAGGATTTTGGCGACATTCAATTTGTCGCCGATATATTACCATAGCAACGTATTCAAATATAAATCATGTCAGATTAGAACCTATTTCCAATAGATCAGCTCATTTACGTATTTTTTCGACGTCTAGATGTCGCTCTTTTCCGTAATAAAAAGAAACATAAATAACGAAAATAATTGTGATACGTGTTTTAGTATTACATTTTACATATTTATAAAAGGATTGGTCGATTTTCGACTACAAGCGATGTTCGTGAAGCTGTCAAAAGGGTTCCTTCCACGCAATGCGAAAAAGGTTCGGTATATGCGTCATCGGAGAATTTTTACGAAATTTGTGTTGGAAGTTGGAAGAGATATCTTGAATGGAATTTCTCCGATTTCGTAAAAATCGGAGAAAATTCCGAACGGATACCTCGCTAGGGTTGATTATCTGCGAGGTCTTTTTCGGTATAAATTATTTGAACATCCAAAGATTCCGTACACTTTTTTAGTACTTTTGATAAATGAAAGCGAATCAAACCAACACTTATTTATTAATAAAGTGTTATAGTCTGTCCAAAAGGAGTTGAATATTTTCTATTAAGCGCATTTTTGATCAAATGAAATTGTTAAAGCATTTCTTCAATTTACCTTTTTTGCCATTTAAATTTTTTTGTCATAAATATATGTTTTTTTTTTGTGTTGCTATATAAGTATTTTTATTTTTATGCGGGTGTACCTTTTTCAGCTCGGGTCTGTTTTCATTCCCATTTAAAAAAAAATATAGCGGCAACGCTGCTGTGTTCCTTTTTTTTGCTTAATGTGTTGTTGCAAGATACTTTTGTGTGTCGCAATGAGAGTAAATTATCTAACATAAATGGACCTACGCGTACAATTTACAATTAAGTCTAGACGGACTATACAATACATTCTTATAAAAGTTATTTATCGATTTTCGACCACAAGCGACACTAGTATGTATATATGTAGCAATTCAGAGGTTTGTTTTTGAATTTGCATTAGCGGATATAAAGTGAATATCCCGATGGACGTGTGTGCGGCAAATGAAGTGTCAGTTATTGATTGTTTAAGCTCCAATTGGTTGGAATTATTTTAAGGTGCATATTCAATAAGGTTGAAAATTAGAAGAAGTGGGTATAATGTTAGCTAAAAATAAGTTTTGCGTAGCAGTAATTGAATATTTATTGGAAGTGGGGCACTAAGATTGTGCAAAAATATAACGTAGATCGGCTTTTGGGTACACTGAGAAAACCAAATTTACTTACCAAAGCCGAAAATTTGTTTCCTACTCCCATAACTTACTAATCTTCTCCTTATCATGGATGTGATCCCCATCAAAGAGTTGCTATAGCTCTTAAAGACGCGGTTGTTAGCGAATTATATATATTATACCCAAAGCGCAGTTACCTGCTAAGCAAACGCTTGTTTACAACAACCCTTTATCAGTTGGTTCACCTAGTCGTTACGTTACAACAACTGAGATCTATAGAGCTCTTTCTTGTACTGTTTTGTTCAGGGTAAAGTTTCGCTGGCCGATACAACAAAAGACAACTGTGTTGTTTCTATTTATAACAACTTACTTGCAACTTTGAGAGCTCTATGTTTGTAAAAGCAATCCTTTCTTTCCTCTCTATTTTTATTTGTATCGAAGAAAGCGTGAAGTTGCCGTTCAGACGTGTTTTAAAGATCATAAGGTAAGAATTTTTTTTATTTTTTTAACTTCATAAAGTTTAAGATGCATTTAAAAATAATAAAAAAGAGAAAGGTACTGACAAAACTTTTTGACTTTTATTTTTTTGAAGTAAAAACTTCTTTTGGGCATTTTTGAGATGGGATAAAACCGTTGAACTCGCGACACCAGTGTTCGGTTACCAATGTTCCGACACCAGTGTTCGCGTTGCCCACTTTTGACGAAAAAATGCCTAACTAGCAAAAGAAGATGACTTTTTCAATAATATAATGCCTAAAATATTTTTTTTTTGTAAAGTGGAACAATTAATCATAAATTAAGCACAAATATAAAAAAATAAGCAAAAACGATTTTTATTTTTACAACAAACGCTTTCAAATATGTTTGCAATTTCATTTCACCTACTGGAAGTGGAAGCTGGAATTAATTTTAAGGAATGATTGATAAAGAGTTCGGAAAATGGACAGAGTTTGAATGGGGAACCATATACATAATTTTTTTTTATTGGTAAAGATTTTTTAAGAATGTAAAGTATTTAAAAGTATTTCCCACACAATAAAATATTTCCTGACGATTCAAAAAATACACACGTAATTGTCCAAGTTTTGACTTCTGTCAGCATTCCCGGAGTGCAACTGTTTTTATTTTTATGATGTAATACTTCTTTAGGCACGCTTGACTTGGGGGGTAAGCTGGTGAATGCGTTATGGAAATTGCGAGCGGAAGTTGAGAGAGAGAGTTACGTTTTGTTTCATATATTACTGTAGAGGCAAGAGAGATAGATGCGAGCACACATTTTCGTTCTCTCTTTCTCTGTGGGATTTTCTCCCAAATTTATTTATTTATTTAAATAAATAACAAACTAAAAGGGACAAATTGATTTTTCAGACCTCATAGTACAAAAAGAAAGGGATTATACTTTTTGGTCAACTTTTGTTCCTAATTGCTCATTTCATTAAGAATACAAAAATTATTCAACCTACGATCAAATTAAATATTTTCATTATTAGAAAAAAGTCATTCAAAATATATGAATGCTTTCATTTTATTTTTTTTTATTTCCCTAAGCTTTTTCATAAAATGGCATATCTGTGAATGAATCACGAGTATTCTTTTTAAATAATAAATTTATTTATTTTATAAACATTGGAATGTTTGCAAAAACGCCTTACCTCATCTACAAATCAAATTTCTGTGTCATTTTTGTATGAAAAATCAAGAACAATGAGACTTGAAACCGAGATAAAGTTTCAAATAATTCATAAAATATTTATTTTATGTTGAATATTATTTTCATTTTAATGCCGAATGCAATTTGATCTTCCTTTTTGTAACGTTTAAAAAATGAGGAAGATGTAGACACTTCTATTTTTGTATTATATACAAACGTATCTTAATATGTACTTTTTTTTAGCTTGCAGTTAATGTATAATGTAACTTGTATTTGTTAATAATAAAAATGACAGAATTTAATAAAAGAAATGTTTTCTTAACTTAATATTTCGTGGGATAAAGTGGGATTTTTTATATTTTGGCGAGAGATAAAAGGGATTTCTTGAGTATAACCGTTGAATAACCTGCCTCTAAGGTCTGGTGTCACCGCATTGGCTATTGTCTGTATCACACTGTAGGATCAACAGAGAGAGGTGCGAGCACATAGTTTTTTTGCTTTTCGAGTTTTGGTAGATAATTTGGTAATTTTTATCTGGTTATGGTAGCTTTTTGAGCAGATGTACCAAGAATGCGAACTCGATATCACCTCATTTAAATGCTTACTTACTGCTTCTGAGTGAACGCATTGCATTATTTGCATATGCTTCATCACCATCCATATAAAACTGTTTTATTCACTATTCAAAAAATTACAGAATGCACTCATTTTCTTCCTTTGACAGATGGTGAACTTCGAAATAGTTTCTATTTCTCTTTATAACTATGGATAGGTTAATTAATCATATTAGTTATATACAGACATGAAACTCTAATTTGTTAAAGGTTTGTTATATGAAAATAGTTAAATGATCCCATGTCTTCCAGCAGCAGCTAATTTTGTGCAAAATCAAATAAAATAATTTGAGTTTTTTTGTAAGTGGCAACCGTGGCCTATTGTCTGTACCATACTGTAGGAACAAGAGAGAGCAGTGCGCGCGTCCGTTTTCTTGCTCTCATAGCCAGTAAATTATTGAAGAAAATTGATATATTAATATGTATAAACTAAACATTTATACATAGATGGAGCTAAAGGAGTTTTACTCGTATTTTATTTTTTGGACAATATATTTTTTAGATTCCTGAGATTCCGTAGAAAGCTGTTGATGCTATTACACCTTGGGAGGTATGTACTAAGGTACTAGCGTTTTAAGAGACTACAGCGGCTGTGAGCTTCCTAGATTTTTAAAATGATTGTATGTGATAAGTATAAGTCTTATAAAGCTTTTAAGAGGCTATGAGATCCACCAAGGTATGCTCTTTCTATAAAATATTAGAATATTTTTACTAAGTAATGTCAGCTTCCCATTTGCGTTCAGAACCTCTCAATGAGCTGTGACAGCCTTTCAAAACAGCTCTGTATGCGGCTCTGATAGGTAACTTGCATGTCGTCAAATATATTTTATTTTTTATTTTACTCGTGTTAACCTCACCTACATAAGCTCAAATATCAATTTTCGTTAAAATCTTTAGAGCAGTTTTCATAAAAATCAAACTGGTATAAAAATGTTGTTTGGGAAGTGTCATTTATTTTGAGGTTAGTTTGCAAAAAAAATTCGCCCGAACTTTAGGCCCACAAACTCCAAAACCGAAGTTTGAACCAAATCCGGGCAGCCATTTATTTAGACTGACAAACAGACAGAAGAACGGACGGACAGAATTTCGCGAACCACTTTTCTGCGTTCCTATATCATCGTAATGTCAGAATTGATTAACAACTCGAGTTCGAAATTTTGTACGTGAATACAATTAAAATTAAAAATGTCAATGATCACAAGCCAATTTCGTGATGTTTTGCCACCGCTAAAATATTTAATTTGCGAGTATTTGAAGTTGTCGGTCAAAGTGGAAAAAAATTATCAAAATTTGACTTCTAAATGCGTTTTTCTTTTTTAGTTCAGAGCACAACCTGAACTGTTATACAAAAAGTTCGTGTTTCTTTTTTAGCTCAGATTTGTGTTTCTTTTTTCGATCTGAGCATAATCAGAGCGCGCTCGATGAGCTCAGAATAAATTGACTGAGCAGGCTGAGTAAAAAGCTGAATACACAATCACAGTCACATTTGATAGAAAAAAAAAAACAGGATAAACAAAATAATTGAAATGGTGGACGCCCTTTGTTGTTCTGGAACTGAAGGTTAACCAATTTAATAAATAAAAATTAATAAATTTTCAAATTATATATATATTTATTAAAAATGTCAGATACGTGCTCAAGTGTGTTTCATAAATACATCAGAACGATCTGAGCACGCTCGGCTCAGAGCGCGCTCATAATGCTCGAGCTCGGTTCAGAGCTCAGCTCTGAACTAAAAAAGAAAAACGCCTTAAGATGCATTTACTGACATGATTCCACGGTAGCCGTATGACCGATCGTTTGTCAGAATTAGTTCCAAAAGTTAGCCCGATTTGTTCAATTTGGGAAGAGTGGCTGAGCAGTTGGTGAGCAGGGATGCACTAACAGAGATATATAGACAATCCGCATAACTTGAATAATCATTTTTAGTGTCCAGGCTAAATTTTTCGAGCTCAAAATTTTATATACGAAACTGCATATTGTGACGAACAAAATTAAAAATGATTATAAGTAAGGCCCAACGTCTTTTCCACTGCGCATATGAGTTTTCTAAAAAAAGCTTCATAATATAGTCGATCGAAGCTGGCAGTAAAACTTCTCTAATTGGGACACAGATGGCGCCGCTTGCTGTCCCAATAATTAGTAGGTTAAGTCCTACTGAAAATGTAACTCCCCTCCATGCGTGCCAAACGTAAAAACTCCAGCAAAAGAAATGGTTTTGAATAAATTGCACCAACTATTATTTGTCTTTTATTCGCGCAACTTGTGTGCGTTTTATTTTAATTTGAATTCAAACAGCTTTATAAAACAAAACTCTATTTAGAAGTACCACCAAATCAATGAAGAATGTCTTGTACATTTCCATGTTAATTGGCTAAACTTGCGGCGCCGGAAACACTAAAGAAAACTCACGTACAACCCTCTATGACACAATTTTCCTTTCCCCAAATTGGTTATCTTCATTCCACTTAACAGCAACGGCGACACCACCTGTCATTTGCATAGCAACTTTAATAACCATGGAAATCGATAAAACGCTTAAAACTAAACAACATCATAAGGCCGCGCTGCTAGTGTCCATAAAGCCAACCGAAATCAATTAGATTCACACTTTATAGCATTTCACTAATGACACTTTCGGAGTAATTTTGGAAATTAAAAATGAAATTTCATTCCAAGTGCGCTGTGACTGTTTTACAAACAGTCGCACTCTCTCCAGAGTCCTCCCAATCCCAACATCTAAAGTCTGCATATTCTTCTGAAGTAATCGTCGCCCAGAAGTATGTGTGCTATGTTGACAAACACTCATTCAAAGTCATTAACCTTAAGTGCATGCGAGAGCCGACACACTAAAGATAAAAAGATTGGAACTTGGAAGCCCTGTAAGTCGCTCCACCGTCACTTGTGATTCGTATACGCCTACCAATAATAATATTATGATAGATTGTGTAAGCAACGCCATTCTACAGGGGGGCGCCGACATTTGTGCCTGATTTGTTGAACGCGCCCGATTACGCGATATCTGTCTGAAAGAAGATATCTTTAGGACGAAATACCGAAACCGATCACCTATCGCTCAAATGCTTGCCAGCGGAACAGGCTAAAACAATCGATTCATGGAATTTTATTCACAAGACAATCCGATGCGGGTAATTTGTCAATTGATATCTTGTCTCTCGCCTGATAGACTCATTCGAAACTGTTTTGACATCAGATATATACAGTATACAGACATAATGAACCGTTCTAAATGTTGTTGTGTTTTTTTTTTTCTATGCGTCTCGTCCGTAAAAACATCCGTCGGTTGGATATGCATAGTTGTCAGAAATGTGGTAGGTATAGTATAAAAGATAATTGGCGAAGACCAACATCGTTGTGGATGTGTGAAGAAGGGCTCCGAACACCTTTAAGTATTCAAATGGTGTTTTTCGCTCGGAACTTGTACATAAATCTTGCTCTTAAAGACTATTAATTATATGGCTCCGGCGAAGAGGGTCTGTGCATACTGCACGCATTTGTGTTTTCATTTTCTACACGCACATTCTGGAAATAGAACTGAAGGTGGCAGTGCTTTGTTCTTTTTGTATTTGGGGCAAACTGAATTTGAATAGTCTGAACTTAGATGAAAGCAGGTCGGAATCGGTCGGAAGCATAGATCTAAGGCGAAATTTGCCAAACAGATTTATTGCGTATGTTGTCGGTGGTCGCAGTTTCATTGTTTCATTGTTTGTCTTATAAAATAGAATTATGAGCGCAACCGAAAAATGATTCACTACAAAGAGGTTGTCTGACAGGTTAAATCTGTGCAGTAGGACGATGGCTTAGAAGTGTAAAGGGTGTCACAATGAGGATATAGCAGTTTTGTATTAAAGTAAAACACACAATGTGACTATTCACGCACAAGCGAAGCACTCTCTCAGAGAGCGTATACTCCGAGTACGTGAATTGACTTCGAGCTACTTTGAGCCACTTACATCTCTGACATCTAATCCACACATACAAATAAATATAAAACTTACCTTTTTGGAACATATGAAACGTTTTAGGAGAACATTCGACCACCCCCGCATTTTCTTTATTTTCAGAGATTTTATTTTTGCGTGCAATTGATTTTTACGACCAATTTTGAAATTGTTTCTTGTCTGTCAACCTTGTGCATTTGACGTTTGCATTTATCAGTTACCGGTTGAAAGTCTCTGAGCTGTTTCGAGCCAACAGAGGAGCTGCTCGTTACTCGTTATTTTGATATTTTCCTCTTTTTCTGTCATTTTTGATGGATCGTGTATAGACTTTGCGGGACTGCCATCGATTTATATCGATTGCGTTCGATTAAAACCGCACACGCGAATAAACCCAATGAGATATCGGACAGACATTTATTCCAGGTGTAGGGTGTAGGACACATGTTAAATTGTTCCGTTGTTTGCATGTTGGCATCAACAAACGACTTAATGTAGCCCCAGAGAAATAAATCCAACGGCGTTTTGTTAATTTGCTCACTATAATATATAATTCACGAACGGCCTGTTTGATGGGACGAGTTTTAATGACCGATGACATTTGAGTATAAGCGCTCTTAAATTTGCGACTACCGACTCAGAATTTCGGTAGCAATTTGAAAAAATTTCCGAAAGCTTTTCGTACCCGTCAAAAATGCGCCAAAAAAAGACCGTTGATAAACGTGTTGAAGAACGCATTCATAAATATCAAAAATAAAATCAAATAATCAGTCAAAAAATGCGTTGGAAAACTCACCGAAAATTCAATCGACGCATCGAAAATCTTATTAAAAAAAAAGGACAAAGTTTTGTTTACAACGCGTCGAAAAAATAAAAAAGGTTTCAAAAAGGATCTCCAAATCGCTTCAAAAAATACGTAAAATAAAATCAAAAATTCCCGGAACCCGCGACGAACGAAAAATTAGTCAAAAAACTTATTGAAATATGTATGATTGTGTGCGCCAAAAAAAACAGTAGAAACGCATTAAAAAATGCATAGCAAATGCGTCAGAAATGGTTAAAAAAAATTCATCAAAAAAGTGTGCCGAAACCTTCTTCCAAGAAATTCTGAGGTTTCTGAGGACATCACTTTCGCTGGTGCATTAATAAAAGTGTGTTTTTTCTAATACATTTATAAAAACAGAAGAATGTTGCACTCACCCTCTAATCCGTGTAGTTGTTTTATATGAGCCCACTCTTGTTATTCCGAACTTTTCAGGTTTTTAACTAATAAAGCTTAGTAAGCTGCTCGAGCTAAATTATCGCTCCCATACAAAATTCTCTCCAAAATTTAGCTGAGCTAAACTTAAGGGAACACATTTAGCTGAGTGGTACCATTGTATATAGAGACTAATGTTTATATACAATGGTGGTACGCAGCTTGAGCTAAATAATAAAACTTTTGTTTCAGAATGTACTTCATGTGTCTGTCAAAATTTAGCGTGCCCATTTAACGGGTCGGCACATTTTCTCAAGCTAAATTGTGACAGATTGTGTGTATTTGGTGTTCTGTTGTGGAAAACTATGCAAGGAGGAGCTTTTATAATTATTACATCGACGAGACACGAGAAGTACAGAGAATCAGAAATAGTTGCAATAATAGAGAATTAAATTTTTGAAAGAAGTTTTTGTCAAAGAATATAAGATGTGTTCTGTGACACTTATCCACAGCGAACTCTATGTCAAAATTTAGCTAGGACTTTAGCTTATGTTTGGAGAGAAAAGTTGGAGACCAGAAAAAATTTAGTTTAGCTCGAGCAGCGGACTACGCTTACGCTTAAGGACACATTTCTGACGATTTGACAGATTTTAATCTTCGGTTTACAACAAAATGCTTATAGGTACAGCTTACCTTGATTATTTCGGTCCTGTTCGCGCTTAATTGCATCTTCCATACAAAAACCTCCACAAAGATACAATTTAGCATATCAGTCTGTTCGCACGCTAAATTCTTAACTTCAAATAGATGACAAGTCTAAACTCATTTAACTCGCGAGATAAATGTCCGATACATTAAATCAAAGATAAAATTTGACGTAAAAAACAGAGGAAGAAGTTTGTGTTGCGTTTACTATGGATTTTTTTTTTGAGGAAACCGCAGAGAACATTTGCGTGAGAAAGAAAAGAAAACGCAAAGCCAAGAAACCCTTTTATAATGTTAATGGCAAATTAATTTTTTTAAGCTTCAAATAATCTAACGTCTTTTGCAAATCCGCAGTTTCTTTGCCTTTTTTTGCACATAGCAATTCATGGGACACGAAGAAAAGTATCTTCTTCCGCTTGCTAATACAGAAATTAATTGAGATGCTGCAGCAATGATAGCCCGTGATACCAATAATCATTTTTAGTGTCCAGGCTAAATTTTTCGAACTCACAATGGTGAAATTTTCCATACAAAATTGCATATTGTGACCTACAAAATATTTGGTGCGGAGGTTAAAAATGAGGCCAAATATCTTTTTCATTTTTCTTATATCCATTTTTTTGGGAACGATTCAATTTGAAGTTTGAAATTCGAAAACTGTATTTAAGCGAATAATTAAAATTACTTTTACTGATATCTATCTGTCATGAACAAATGGTTTTTGTCCCATCTATATGATGTTTAAAAATTTAGCGAGCATTTATCTTTGGTGTGGGGAAACGAAATGTAGACTAGGGACGCTAAAATTTAGCGCGAGCGGGATACTAGGCTTAACTTCTCGATTGCTGTATAGTTATTAGCAACTCACCCTACGTCCTATTTCATAACTTTCATGCCCGTCTGTTTGGATTACTTGAACCGTGTTTAACTTATACCCCAATCACCCTAAAGTGGAACTTGTTAGTTTTATTGCTTTGTCGATATGCATTCCCAAATGTACCCAACAGTAGATTAGTAGGTAGCCAAAAAAATTGAAGCGGAAGTCAATTAAATAGACCGCGAGTGAGAGAGATCTAGCAGGCAGTTCGCTACGCCCATCATGCACGCGTGTATGCTCTGCTCTGCCTGAATGCTGTACGTGTGTGTGGCAAATATATATAATTTCGCACTTGGTTCACTTAAACAAACCATAAATTTCAATAAAAATTTTCCTATTACATGTGTTGCGGCATGTGCAACAATTATAGGACCAGATAAAGGTTGAGTGGTGAATCTATCCGCAGCCTTACATGGTCTATGTCGGCTTGGCATCCGCCCCCCGTTATAGTGTGCACCATGAGCATGACCATCATCGACACCCGAACTCTGTGTGGAATAACTTTTGCCTATTTATTTACTCTAGTCTGTTTGGCCAACAGTGAAACGCAGAAACAACACCAGCAACTGCTGTAGCCCCATGTGCAATCTGGATACACTCCAATCATAAACAATTTACTTACTAACATTTTTTTGTTGATTATTATCATTATGATGGAGCGAGAGACAATTGGATCCCAAGGGAGGGCGGGTATTAGTCGGTGTGCTGCTTCGTTGGGTTTTAAAGCGAAACATACTTTTCGGATTTAGTCAATTTAGTTGGGCAATTCGGGCAATTTGAAATTCGAAATTGGAAATGAAACAACGAACAGAAACAAAAAAAAAAGAAACGTGAGGGTGAGACTTTGATTTAGTTATTTTTTTTTTGTTGTTTCTGTTTTATTCGATTGACCTTGTTTTCGGCTTTAATGAAGCGGTAGTTCCTCTCGCGGTAAATATTTTGTTTTTGATTGTGTAACGTTGGATGAAGAAATAAAGAAACCGAGAATTGTGTTGAATGTTTTACAGTGAAAAAAGACCGCAGTGCGTGAAGGTATAACTGAGAACTCACTTGCTATCGCGTTGATGTTATCAATTGTGTGCGGGAATGATTGTGGTTGATGGAATTGTCTGGAAAAATGACTGATCGAATACCTAATATGGAATGGAGTATGCTGTCGTTGCAGTTCGCCCTTGGGATCGATTCCTAGATAAAGATTGACAAACAACAGTTGTTTAAGGTGTATACTTATAATTAAAGCAGGAGTGAGGAAGTCTTCTTGTATTTGGGAGATACGAATCTTCGGCAGAGAATTTGCTTCTCACTTCTTTTTTGGGTAGTCGGGCGTGTTAGATTTGTAGGGAGGTGTGTGTAAGGTGAATTTGATCTATAACCCTCGTAATAGTCACAAATTGGAGTTAGGCATTGACCGCTGTTTATTTTAAATGCGACTTTGCGACTAATTTGATTATGCGCACTCAATACTATACTGGCCTAGCCATGTTATGCCCTATGCTTACTGTCATAAATAGCCATAATACACTCAAAGATTATAATACTTTGAATGCGTCCATTTATACAAACAGATCAACTTCTCAGTCTGACTGCTGCCATTTTCTATATTTTTATTTCGAATTTGTACCGTTACTGGAAAATCGAATAACGACGAGTAGAGGAAAAATGAAAAAGGGAAAAAAAACCTTAAACAAATGTAAAGAAGACACTGTAATTTTAAGCACGCAAAAAGTGGTTGAAATATAATAAAATAAAATTATTCCGGTCACAAAAAGTAGTGACACCTTAATAATCCATTGAGAATGGTGGAGTTGCTTTTAACGTGATGCGTCAACAAATCCACAGAAAAATGGGCAGACTTTGCAATTGTAAATATTACATTATTGACATGCGTTTTGATCGGGTGGCCAATTGTACCGCGCCATACGTATACAAAGTGGCTCAAAAGTAATCATTTTGCAAATGGCGGCAAATGCCGATTCTACATTGACATTTGTGAAGGAAACAGCGTCAACAGGACATAAATCGGTATTTTTTAATCATTTTTTTAGTTGGCGTAAAAGGTCCGTAGGGATCCTAGGCCTAGCTTCTCACAAAACCATTCGTTTGGTGTGAGTTTTTCATTTTTGGGACGAATGTATGGGATCTACAATTTTATACCGGTCCAAACGGCCAATTGAGGAGCTCTTTATGACAGTTATACTCTCGGATGTTTGTCAGACGTTGGTGAAATCTAATTTCGGTGTTTTTCCAACATGAGTTGCTATGGACTCCTAAAGAAGCGAAATTAATGTTTCGATTTTTTTGCGGCATATTTCGTCGATGGTATTGACGCAGCGTGAATTGCGGCACAGATTTTCCGGTCGCCCGGCACCAAATGGACAAACACTAAGGCGTGTTTAGCCGATCCCCTAGAAGAGTATGGAACAACACGAAATCCTGGAAGGTCTGTGCATCCCCGGAGCAGCCGTTCTGCGGAGAATAGTGCTGAAGTGGCTGAAGATGTCGCAGAACACCCTCGACTACCAACGTACCACACAATTGCGCATCAATCGGCGGTCTTTACAGAGAGGTGAAAGACCTGATTATGTTCCCTTACAAAGTGCAGACAGTGCATCCGCTATTAGCTGTTGAAGGCCAAGCGCGTGTAACCTACCCTCAAGCCAACTTGAATGGAGACAAGTTTTCGTCGAAAATCATCATGAGGGACGAGGCGCATTTCCATTTCTGTGCTGATAAGCACATTTATCGCTTCTGGCACACCGAAAATCCGCGTATAACCTACAAAGAGCAATGGTGTGCTGTTTACGCTGCAAGCGTCGTCGGGCCTTATTTTTTCGAAAACGCCTCGTGCCAAACGACTACTGTAGACAATGAGCGCTACAGAGCCATGCTCAACGCTCCTTAATTGGATGAATTGGGACCGGAGAATATCCAGTTGCAGGATGGGGCAACGGCGCATACTGCACGAGCCCACATTCAAAATTCTGAGGGTTCCTTTCCAGGTCGCCTATTCTCCAGTTTGGCGATTTGTACTGGGCGTAAAGATTTAATCATTCCAGACTTATTTTTGTGGGTTTTTTTTAAGTCATGTCAACGTCTCTTGAAGATCTTAAACAGCATAGCCGTCAAAAATGCGAGGAACTATCGCCGCAAGTTCTGGAAAATGCCACAAATCGGTCCCGAATGGTCATCAATTCTGTCGGTCCACTAAGCCGACAAAATTTGGCTGACGTAATGGAAACAAATTTAAATATAGTCACAGTTTTTCATTCATAAACAAAATTATAGCGAAAGAACGTCGGGTTGCAACTTTTGCGCCACCTTGCATAAGCAGCTATCCCAAAAAAGCTTTGCCACTAAATTGTTTAAACATATCTTTTACACAGTCACACAGATAACGGGCTCTATATTGACTTACAATCCTTCAAGACAGACTTGCTTACGATTGAACTTTCAGTTTTGGTGCGTTGCTGTTTTGCCGTCTTCACGAAACGGATAAGTAGTTTCAGGCCTCGCCAAAATCACAGACACCGACCATTGTCTGGTCCGGTAATGATTTGTATTGACTGTAACATGAGAACACGGTTTAAAAGTTATCCCCATCGTAAGTCTAAAAACAAGGACGTTCAGTGCTTTGCAGAATTTTGTACCCTCTTTGAGCTGCCTTTACCCTAAATAAACCCATTAAATGTGTAAGTATGGAGTCCTTCACATCTTTTATAACGGATTTTCAAATTATAGGCATGCTCGAGATTGAAACGGCACAAAAAGCCACTTACGAATTGTAGTGCACTCGTAGGTACCTACCACCTACCCGGTAATGGGATTACAAGCCATTCGACTGGAAAATTCATCACAGATTCTATAGAACGAAGTAAGGAAAATTGCTCACTAAAGCTTCAAGGTTTCCGAGTGTGGATTAATAAAGCGCACAAGCCATTTAGGTATATGCAAGGATGAAATAAACGCCAAACGAACGTAATGTAGGTTAGCACAAAACAGAAAACGGAAATCTCACAGGTTACAAATTCTAACATTTGAACCGTGAAGTCGTGGACCATTTTCATACAAAAAATTACAAAAAATGAACTCTTTTTTTATCTGCTTTTATTTCTTTTATTCTTGGGAAAATCCCCATTCACGAATCTTTGCAACAATTCCAAATCTATCCCTCCTTAGACGTGTGACAAAAGTTAATGGAACACCATCCGTGAACAAGCATTAAGGTCGGCGGGAATATGCACTTCATTCGGAGTGCAATCCCCAGCATGTTCATTAAGAATCCACAAAAAACACATTGTCTACATTTGGCTGCATGCATTGACGGTGGGTGGCATGCCTCCTCCCTGGCTCCAATGCCAAACAGAGTCAAGAGTAACTTTCTAAACAATGCCCAAGTCAAACTCCCCAAACTTTTAATTAACATTTCTCGCAAAAATTTCTCACACATATGCCGTTGCCGACGCCGACATTATATAGACTGGGACTGGGACTGGGACGTGGGACCACCTCTGGGTATCCATCTAAATGTGCAGAGTGTCAGTGTGGTACGTCCTTCCATTGAAAAGATATTTCATAATCTGCACATGCACACACCGCAGATCCAAATACAATGCACATTGTTCATTCGTTCGTCGTTCCTCGTGTCGTTTGATGTTGTGCCTTGTGCTTGTGTTACTATATCTATCTATAAGGCCAGAGCCAGTCCGACCAACACTGATACCCTCCACCGCCGCCGCCGCAATCGCAAATGGAAATTCTCCCTTTCTCCGGTTCATCATGTCAATAAAGCGAGAATCAAATTCAATTCAATTCACAAGTTTTGTGTATTTTTGTCTGTTTGTGTCGTTTGATTGGGTGTGGGTATTAAAAACAAATAAAGACCGAAAAGTATCTATGCCAGAAGCATCGATATCGATGTCAGTGAGACGGCAAATGAAATTGACGCGAAATGGAAATTTAGCCGCAACAAGCCAACAACAGCGAAGCGCGGCGATTTACATTCAACCATTCGACGGCACTCGAAACGAATGCAAATGAGCGCCGAATAGTATTCGTACTCGTACTCGTATCCTATCTAACAGATAAAGAAAACGGTAATTGTTTTTCGCATCAGCATGCAGATGGTGCGGATTGAAGTTGAAGTTGGAAAATGTTTCACATCATTTGTTCTGACTGATGGCGTTGGCGTTGGTCGGTGTATAGATATCTCATTAGAGTCCCGCCAATGAGTCAAACCGTCAACACTGTCAGCCTCAGCAGTCAAAGCAGTCAAAGCAGTCATTAAGTCAACCAACAGCTCAGCCCAATACTGTCACTGAAAGTGACGATTTGCGATAGGTCATTGCCACAGGAGAGAGAGTGGGAGAGAGAGACTGTTAACAGTTTCAACAGAAAAGAGTGGTAAGTATAGGTAGTCAACGACGATGACGTGATGTGAACAAAGCCTTAGAAAGTTGTAAACGTGTTTAAGGTTTACGCTAAATGTGCGCAATGGTTGTGCCTTTGGTTGCAAATAGAAATACAATTTACAGAGATTTCGCAATAAAAACATGAGAGCACAACAAGAAGCTAAATATACACTTTGTAAGGTTACAACGTGCAAGTGAGATGAATCGGTTCCCCGCGTGTTGTCGTTGGGGGTGAAGTGGAGTTGTTATGGACGTTTTGTCCAAGAGCACAATTACTTGAGGATTTCGGACTTTTACTATCGCTGGGTAAGGTATAGCGCACACGTCAATTTTGAAAAGGATTAACTGACCTGGTCTTTTGATGTATCTTGACTTGACTTATATGTTGAAGTTGACTCGAAAATGGTTTCGTTGGCGGATATCAGATGATTTGCGTCACGTTAGATGAACCTAAACTGTTCTTGAATAAGAAACACAATGGGTCGTATGAATAAAACGTAGCAATTGCTTTTACTCAAGAGAAATGTCAAAATCGAAGCATTTGCTACATTTCGTATGAATAAAAACTAATTTGAGTTAGTTCCAACTTTTGACATGTTCGAAAAGCGGCGGCACTGGCCTTTTACTCAGATCGGTATGAATAAAACTTACAAGACAAAGCAAATGCTATGAAAATTCAGAGTCTGCTATTTAGTTGACTCAGACCTTTTGCTAAATATTTTGTACGCAACTTTTTTAAATAAAACAATCTACGCATTGTGAGTTTTCGATGTTTTGTTTATAAATAGTTAAATTGAGTTTTGTTCGTGCAGGAAAACCAAACAAAACATGGATGCGATAAGTTTTTTTTTTAACGTTTTGATAGTTGGAGTTTGGGATCTGCTAAGCAACATCTTTCCTACATCTTCTATGGCCTGGAGAAACTCATTTTGATCACTCTTGGGAGTAGACGTGGTAGATGGAAGTTCCTCATCGGCTGCTACAATTCAGAAGAGTCAATTCAATTCAATTTAAAGCTCTTCCAAATATTCCTCGTCGTCGCTCTGCACATGTTTTTCTTTTTTATTTATTTATTTTCACTTTTTCCTTTGAGTTTTTTTCACTTTTGATAATTTTCAAAATAAACAAACCACCGGAGACCGGACAGTTGTCAAAAATTGACAAAAATTGCAAGGCAATGACATGTACAGCGAAGTAAATGCTATGTTCGAATTTTCGAACTTACTTTAGCAAACTAGGTTTTTATTCATACCGATTCAAAGCATTTGCTAAGGGCTTTTACTTTGCTAAAACCTTTCACTCAAAGCAAATGCTATTTTTTATTCATACGACCCAATGCGTGTGGTCCCTTTTTCGTGAAAAAAAATGTATTTCACCAATTTAATGTTGATATTTATTGAAAAAAAATTCGTGGGAAAAAGGGAAATTTTAGATTTCAGCGAAAGTTTATATCACAAGGGTGGGAGCAGTGATATTTTTTTGTTGAAAAAAGTACCACAAGTGTGGCAGCACTGATCACGATAAATCAAAATAATAATAGAGCTAGAATATTTTACTGGAAACCGGGGTGATATAAAGATAATGGACAAGAGACGTTAAGCACTGAAGAGATTTTTACTCAAAGCGATTCTAAGCTTAGAAACATTTCATCTTCAGCGCAGTTTAGATTACTTATTCTGTAACGTTGTTGTTCTTTATTTGTTCCAGTTTTATCTGCACTCTTTATCTGAAATCCCTGGTAGTTAAAAGAAGTGCCTCTTCCTTGAATTCATTAAATACTTTATTGATTAAATAAAAATCTCCCTCTCTCATTTTCTTAACCTAAAATGGTCTCCACTCTACACTCGCTAATGGTGACAACTTTACAGATATAACACTTACTTACTTAATGCTTATTAACACCATTCTTGGGTACAGATCGATCAAGAAATCAATTAATCGAGGGACGCCAAAAGGGGGAGTTTTATCATTTTTGGTCACTCGCCCTTACTTGACTTTTTTGATCAGAGTAGACTAATGTCACTCACGGACTACCAGAAGCCAAGGTATGACTTTGACAAGAAATTTAAAGTCTGTATACCGGATCACAGATCATAACGTCTTTTGGTAGAAACCAAATCCGAGTGCGCTCTTAAGGGTAATAACCGCATCGCATCGGAAACAAGGCCAAAAGGCTGGGTATATTTACAAATGAAGATGCAGGAACGCAGAGAAAATAGAATCTGTGGAACATCTCCTGTTTCACTGCCCAGTATGAGAGCACGGTTCTTTGACGGCTTTGCAGATCTAAAGTTACGCTTACGCCTGCCACTTTTCATGTCAAATTTTGACATGCCGACGTCATTATGACGTAAACAATTGTCCTAAATTAGTCACTACGTGTGATCATCTGCCCAGCGTCTGATCACGCGGGCTGTCGCAGCGATCTCTCAGGAAAGACACACGAGTGACCACCGAATGGCAGAATTTTAGTGACGTCAACATGTCAAAATTTGGGAGGAAAAATGAGAAGAACGACACCTCTACTATATTTAAGAAGATTCACCAACAGATCCGAATGGATTTGTTAGTTGCATGTCTCAATTGAGATTTATTTTCCCGATTAATTTCCAAATTGCAAGAGTTTTGTGGGCAGCGTACTAGTCACTGCGAAAAGCAAATTCCACCCGATGTAGGCAGTACGTCCGATAGTCCTTAATTTGTCAGATAAGATTTTAACACATCGGTATATAACCAAATTTCTTACTGTACTACAAACTTCTGTGGGACACAGAGTACATAGGACTCCCTGTGCCAAATGCCGAAGGTTATGGTTTGTGTTATGCGGTGTATGAACGCAACGCAGCAATCTATTACAATATTACTAAGAAACAACATTTTTAGTATTCAAGGCAGCTTTTTGCAAATGTCACCTCTCGCATCTATAATCTCCACAAATTGCGTACTATTCATACAAAAAGCCGACTCCTAATGCAGCAGCTTAATTGGAGATGCTACTACCGCGCGGCGACATAGAACCTTAAAAACAAAAACTAAATTATGACACAAATGGCCTGACATTTATTACGACAATGTTCGGTGTCTCCCTCTGTGTTTGGTATCATAAAACTTAATTGATGGGCTAAATCGACTGCGGGAATCAAGTGAAAAGATTTCACATAATAATCGTTTGGAAAACTGTGACTACAGGACCTATCGTCGGGTAATTTTGTTTTTTTTTTTTCTGTTTTTCCCAGCATTACCTGGCACCACCTGTTAGCATTGCTATTCGAAAAATGCCAGCTATGGCTGCTGCAGCGGTTTTTTCCCCTCAACCTCATTCTCCAGAGAGGCATTACCTTAACATTCCAATGGTGCGGATGGTGGTGTCGGCGGCGGCGGCGGCACTAAAAATAGCCCTCCCTTGACGCGGTCGGAACGCGCGTTTCCATGTAACCTATTACAGTGTCCGCGCCATAAGACACACTCATGCAGCATAGATCTATGTACAGTAAAAGAACAAGAACAACAAGAGAGAAAATAAAAATCATGCTCCAATTCATACTCTGGGGTGTTATTTGTCCATTTAATGTTACCCAATGCCATTGGAAGACTAGAAACGTAATAAATCTTTTGCCCTCCATCCGAGTAGGGGTGCGCATCATTGCGCCCCATTTTGGGCGTCCCGACGACAACCGGACAAACCCATCATCAATTTAACCATCTAATTCGTCAAATGTTAAATTCTTGCCTATGGTATGAGTATATCTCGCTTGCTGTTATGCGATGCGGACGGATGTTGTTTAGGGTTATAAAGTTATTAATAAATTATAATGGACTCATAAATTAAATAAAGTGTTGTGTTCGTTTCATAACAATAAATTACTACACAGTAAACTTGTGTTGTAATATCAATTGAGAGTGCACCTATGGGCAAGTGGTGCTGCGTTATCAACATGTTGCGTGGAATTAATTTCTCTTTTGTACTTTGCTGTGAATAAATGGGGAACATGCTTAAAGCTATTTCCTTAACAAGTTCCCGCCCCGACGATGGTCGTACCTACTACCTACTCTTGTAAAAGTTCAACTGTGATTGGGATCGCAATTTTTTTTGAATTACCTTATAGGACTGGGACACGGAATTCAAGGCACGAAGTGAAGGCACCAAACTTCTCGATGTACGTGCATAGATAATAATTATAATGATAGAGTCAGTCGTATGGGTGGAAAAGAACCCATTATTGTTTTTAAAGCAAATTATGCGTACCTTATGGCAGAAACAAGAATTCAACGAAAAATGTTGCATGGTGATACTGTATACGTGGAAGAAATGACCAAATATGTCTTTTAAAAGGACTCAGGTGGAGATGTAATGAAGACGTCAACTGATGGGAATTATTTACCAGTAGGTATTTATATATGGTTGTTCGCTATGACAAGTCAAAGCAACGTGGAGGCATAGACGCCAGAATTACCTGGAAACGAAGCTACCTTTCTTTGAAACAGTTCAATGTTCAATAAGCTAGTATAAATATTTGGTGAATATAATTGTCTTTTAGGTAGATCTAAATATTCCGCTAAAACATGAAGTGACGTAGTTTTACAGCTTTTACCAGAGACTTGATTAATGCGCATATAAAAATGTATTTCTCATCAAAACCAATTCTACTTTTGTGATGACATATCGGCATAAGAACTCGTTTTTTTTTTTTTTAAATACGAAGTTTTCAGTCAGTTTTCATGACTATTGTTTGGGTTTTTTTATTCGTTTTAACCTTTGGGGCCTTGTTTCCGGGATCTTATTTCGAGGAGTCCAGAACTTCCCTTAGTTCATATTACGTAAACAAGATGGCCGACAAAAATATGTGTCATGTTTTTTGTGTTTCTCTTACCATCAGTCAACTATTTATTATTTAGTGGGAAACGCGTCATCTTAGGCGATAGGTTAATTTGACATTAAAACTATACAATTACTCACAAGTCACAACTACTCTTGGCTACAAAGGAGATCTATTAAATTGTTGTCTCTCTCTCTCACTCTCTGTGAAAGAATCCTAGCCCCCAACTGCCATTTTGAGAGGGAGCGTCCTACCAATGATTACCTATTATGAATCCGTCTTTAAAGTTCAGAGATCTGTTCGTTTCGAACTTTCTTCTGTCAATTTGTGGTTCTGTTAATTTTTCTGACTGGCTGTGAAGTAGATGTTGAAGCGAAGTGCGGGTTTATTTCCTTTCGGGGGAGGGGAAACGTCGACTTATTTCCAATACCAATATGTAAATGTACATTTGTATGTGAATTGAATGTATATAAAATATTATATATTGTTGTACGTTTTTATTTATTATAAGTCTTTATTATTTATTTATTTCTCTATGAGGAATACTTTGAACACTTTCGCTGCTGTGTTTCCACCTGCACTAACGACAATCATATTCCACACATATGTTGCAGTTCATTTTTGCGCTGCTGCTGTTATCATAAAGCGGTTTTGGTGTTGTTTTTCAGCCACCGATGCTGCTGTTGCTGCTGTTGCTACGCTGGCTGGTAATCTGTTCTCGCAGAGTGATAACAACAAGTTTACGAAGTACATAGTTACTTAACATATAGTGGAAAGGAGTTGCCATGCGTTTGAAAGCTGTATTGTGCGGGTTCGAACATAACTTATACGAAGAAATGACTGTCAGAATCAAATCTTAAAACAACGCATCAAAAGTTAATATTGAGGAAGCATAAAAGAGTGTCCTTGGGTGGTGCTAATAACTGAAGATAAAGATGAAGAATGAGTCTAACGAAATGACTCTTAGGCTAACGGGAGATCGCGCTTAGTTAGTTAATATAGATGTCGCCTTCAACCAGCAACTTATAAAATTAACTGTTCAAGACTGGCCAGCATGAAACTTTCCGACTCATTGCAAGTTTGGCTAGAGCAATAGCATTTCAATTTAATAATTAGTATGTTACAAATAATTGTAGTGGATATATATATTAAGCGTTTAACCCTCGTCTGTATATATTTAATAACATCTCAGTATTATATTTTTGTGGTACTTTATTTTAACTTTACTTACTACATTTTATATTAAACTTAAAATAAAAACAAAACTATATTAAAATATTTTTGATATTAAGTTAAACCCCGTCTGAATATAATACTATTTTATTTTATTCTAATTTTCCATGGGCTTAAAAAAAATATTGAACTATTATTCACTCCGGGTGTAGATCAGATTTAAGTTAATTTTGCACCTGTTAATTAATCCGCTCTTTTGAACCCGACAATTTAAATCCATTATCCATAATATTCACTCAAAAATATGCATTAAACCCGTTTGATTAAAGATGGGTTTATATGCTGATTTAAAACAGTTTAAACCGATTGTAACCCGTTTTAGACCTGCGTAATGTCAAATTTTACATAAAAAAAAGACATTTGTTTTTTGTTGTTTGTCATTTGGAAATTTATTTCATTTGTTGTGGGCCCATTTAGTGCATTAATTATGCCGAAATTTCTGTCGAATCATCGAATTTAACCTCCAAAATTCAATGCCTCCGAAAATATACCACATCGTAATCGTCGATGACAGTCCGCTTGTGCATTTAACATATTGGACGATAAGGACGAAGTTGATTTACCATATAGCTACTGTTTCATCAGCTCTTTGACAAATTCGTCTTCTGACGACGAAGACGTGTCAATATTATGAAATTGAGTTCAAGACATGCAATCCGTGTCACATGCAAAAACATACAAAAATAAATTCTACCAACCTCGGCAACCGTGGGGAAATGTGCTAGAGTTCGGGAATACCACATTTTTACATTACTGAATGCCATTGGTTAGTTATTATATATTGTTAAAAGGCGAATAATTTGATTTGTTTGATAAATAAAACTATCGAACTATATGATGTTTTATAAACTAGACACTTATTAGGACAAACATTGTTGCGTCTTTTCAGCTTTTGAATATTATTAAATTCATGTGTAAATTTTTCTTAGATGACTGAAAGAAATTTACTCAAAATGATTTTATTTTCCAACCAATCCACATTGTTCATTTTTCATATATATTTAAAGCAAATGTAAACTTTTTCCTAAAAATAAAACTCTTCACGCTTAACGAATAATTTCAAAGTCAACGAATAAAATTCTACGGACACTGCCAGCAACTTTGCCCACAGCGGAGATGGATCATATTTTTTGCGAGTGAGTTTATGAGCCGGAATTTTTGAAGTTACGTCACATTTGTCAATACGAATTTCTATGCAACAATTACTAGCGCACCAAATCGGAGTGGTCACGATTTGGTAAAAATATAGCTTGTAGGCTTAGTAACGGGAAATCGGCCGGAGTTGGTGGTCTCAGTATAGTCTCCGCTTTAATGTGTTGATTTTATTACGCAGTTTAATTAATTGTAATACAAATGTATTAAAATCCTATACCTACAAATTTTAAATATGCGTAAGGGTTCGTTTTAAATACTTCTGACATAGAAACCAATGTTTTCGGTATTGGTTTTAAATATTATGGATATATTTTCTAACAGCAGACATTATTTCGTTTTAATAATTCTAATTAAATGTAAAGAAAAAATAAATTGTAGTATTTTTCTTGCCTTGACTTATATACAAGCCAAAAAAAATGAATTTAACGCCAGTAGTTTTAACCGTGTATGAATGAACTTCCACATCGAATTGTAATAAATCGATACTAAAAAGCAAACACAAAGCTGAGCAGCAGAACTGATTACTGGAATTTTCTCGAAAAAACGCATGGAATTTACTCGTCAGTATTTGGAGGATGCGATAGAAGTAGTTTTCTAAAAAAAAAATAAAATAAACCCATGTTTGATCACTATTTCCCCGATCTGTAGAATAAAGAGCAGTTCCCTCAATAAGTTGACGCAGTAGTTGTCAACAAACTTCTCAAGTCAAACACTCAAATACTGTCCGACATTCTGCACTTTAATATCCCAATAGCTTGGCGGCTTAAAGTCATCACCCTATATGTTAGTCCACTTAAGCTGTCAGAACTGCAATTGCTCCACTTACGGGTGCATCTTCCGATTCTGAACACGTACACAAAACCTCAAATTTCCGACCAAATTTCGTTATATCCTCATAAGCATCCATCAATTAAATGTCAATCCCAATACTAAGTCTCTCATTCTAAGAATCATCCGAAAGCTCATTCACATTCACAACTTGCTCTGTACCAGGCATCAACCGCATATGGGTAGGTTTATATCAATTAATATATTTAAATATGCATAACGATGCACATTCTCCACCCAATCTCAGTAATTGTCATTGTCACACACATTTGTGTCTATACTCGTGGTCGGTGATGATGTGGCTCTCAATCGTATTATCTCAACAAGCTGATGTACGCCTCTGCCTCTCTCTCTCTCGATTGCACTGACATCGCATCTCATAACAATGCTTACTTTCGAACTCTGTGTCGTGATTGCACTTGAAGGTTTCGTATGCGCCTTGCATCATCGTCAGACTTTTAATTCGAAGCTTCATACACTCGAAATGCACATAACTGGGATTATTATCTTTTGTCTAATGTAGACAGTGATTAAAGAAAAAACAACACACACTGACCCGATTCGCTTTAATTACCTCGAAGGTAACTAATTACAAAAGCAAATTCGTTTTTGTGTGGCCCAAATGATTTACGCCAAAGCCCACTCAGCCTAATGGTAGATACAAATTGAGTGTGCCCATCAATTGCCTATCCAGTCAAATGTAACACACATATTCATCGGAACTAATTGCAGTATGAATTAGCAGAGCACTAGGTAAACCTTTTTCCAGGTTAGCATCGAAAATGCGTCTAAAAATAGCTAAAACCAGCGCCATGTCATCGGCTAAATTGGCTAATTAACTCACACTAACGCCACACTCCCCGCTGACGACACTGCGTGACAGTCGCGTTAGATAAATCGGATGAGATGTAATCGCTTTTGGTGATAAAAAAAAATACCGACATCCATTCCAAAAGCGATAGAAAATAATGAACTTCAGCCAGCAACTACTGACAGGCAGCCGGATGGCAGGAGGGCAAATTGATTTACGCCCCCCAAAAGATTACAGCATTTAAGTTTGAAGCGCGCGCAAAACTTTTTCGTCAAAGTTCATTGGCTGCGGGGTGTCGTGCGAGCGAAACTGGTGGCAAAATTTCCTTCAAGTAGATACATGAATTGGAAAATTGTTGAAAATTATTACAAATTTCCCCCCAGCTCGGTGTGGTCTCTTTTTTTTTGTACGGAATATTAATGTGCAGCATTATTAATGACTGCGGGACTTTTTAATCCCCATAGCCCAGGTTCCAGCTCCAGCAAGGTGCAGGCTGTTCCATGTATGACAATCACAATCACAATCACAATTACAATCTGTGGCAGCGCCATAATCTAAGGGATAAATGTTTTCAAATAAACTCGACAAAAGGGCCTTTGTCGACGCGGATAGATACCGATTGTTCGGTTTTTATTCCTTTCGATTATTTAATTAGCAATTAATTAACATACCAGTGGTTACATGATAATGAAGTGAGCGCGTCGTGAGTTGACATACACCAGCGGGCCCTGATGTCGGCGAAGGTTTTTAATCATTTAATAGCCCAACACGCGGACAATTGGATTTTTATGGTGATTTCGTTTGAAATAGAAAGTATCTCTTGCGGAGGGGAGATGGCGTTAAATCTGTTTGTTTTAGTCGCTTCATATGGCATGGCAATGAACCTCGTGATAATTTATTCGATCCGAACATTGTGTAAGGAAACTGTTGCTTTTTTATGATTTTAACTTCCATCAATATACTCGTAGACTCCCTCAGAGTCGACTGCTTTATTTTTGAGCCGGTTGCATTCGAACGGTGTACCCTGTACCTGCGCGGTATTGTTGTGGGTTTTTTTTCGAATTTACCTGGAACACGGTCCATGGTCGCTTTTGTTGACCATCCCTGTTGGGAAATGAAAGACGTATGTACGAGCGCTTTTGTCCATCCGCTCGACATGAATAAGCCATCGAGGACTGGTAATTTGTATTGTTGGCATTCCTGCAGTGAGTATAAATCGGTGTTCCATTTTTGTTTATCCATTTCTCATCCGCACGCAGATTGGATCGTAGTTGTTGTACATATCTCTCGGAGAATGTGTCGCTCATTATTCATATGCTTCTGTCTGTCTCAGGGTAGTCATAGTCACGCAATATCAACGTCGGTGAGGGATGTGTCTTCGATAGTAAAGTTGAATCTATTCGAGGGGATGTCAGTTCTGGCGGACTTTTGTAGACCTAAATGGATGGCAATGAAGGTTGTAAAAAGAATACCCAAAGATGCAAGTAGGACAGGGTTGGTTTCGATTCAGTAGTTTCAAGATGAGAAGCTGTATAAAGTCTGATTTTTACTTAGAGAATGCAAGGATGGTCTAGATTTGTGTCGCGTTCGTCACAGATTCAGATTAAATTAGAGGCTGAGGTAGGTTTCTCCGACTGGAAATTGCTCATGATCTGTACTTGTGGCGGGCAGTTTCTTGACACCTACTACTCACTCCAAGTCGCTTAAGAAATTTTTCATGCATTGAGTAACCGCGCCAGAAATTTGTAACTTCTTCCTGAGCAGAAGTGTTCGACAATTTTTCTACATTTTAATTTTATTTGTTTAGTTTTCACTCTTTTAATAAACAAGTTTTGTGTTTATATTAGGTTCTTTTGCGTATTATTTTGCAAACGTAAAATTATTAAAAATTAGAAAAGAAACTGTGCAAATGCGACCACATGAAAATGAGAAAGAAATCCATTTCCCCTCTTTTCATTTTTTCCTAATTTTCTGCTCGCCGAATTTCGACTTGCTGAAAATTGAAAACTGACAACTAAGTGACAGCTCAAAAGTTTGACTTTTTATTTCCGTCTTCAACGATATCGGAGGAAGAAGTTGTATTCAATTACAAGTTGTATTCAATTACAACTTCTTCCTCCATAAATTATTTCCCGCTGCCTTTACGCAAACGTTTCGCTGTCCATTTGGAGACTGCTAATTCTTTTAATGAAAGCAGAAATTAGCTGCCAGTTGTGAAATTGGTTCTCAGTGGAAAAGTGATACCAATTTGAATAATAAAAGGTCTAATAAAAATGCCTACATAACCCGCTTAAAATTACATTTGTTATACTGTATTCTGACGTTTGCGCCCGAAAAACATGCAGAGACGTTTGACTGTCTGTAGGAAAGAGAATAAGCAACTAATTGCAATCTTTCTTTAGCGCTTTTGCTTCGGTAGCTGTCAAATTGGTTGTCAGTGGAAAAAGTAATGCCAGTTAAAAAGAGATTTGTAAGAAAAACAGCAGCGCACAATCCATTTTAATCACAATTTGTTGTACGGGCATCTTAGGTTTATGCACAAAACGCATCGAGAGATATTTGGCTGTCAATGTGCACATCAGTAGCTGAATTTTAAAAGCCAGTGCTACCAAACTCGTTACGTTTCCATATCTGCAACATTTCTTTTGCAGCCATATATTAAAAACTACAAATGCCTAGAATTGTTTTCTCCATACCGATCCAACCCATAAAATAAAGTTTTTCTTACTCCTTTAAATCGAGGTCTCTGTTGATTGACACATACATTCACTCGAGGGAACACCGGTAGTCTTTTATGACTATATTCGACTTGTAGCTCCAACATTTCAGTACTCCTTTGCTTGAGATTAAAATAGTGCGTACTTCCCTAAGGGCTGGAACAGATTTCAAACCACTGCCGATTTATGTGTCAGAACCAGAATTAACAACGTCGCTATTAAATAACTCACAAGCACACATCAAACGCAATGCAGGCTGCGTCAAAACGGACATCGTCTTAACGGCGCTCATCTATAAAAGCGTAACGTCCGTATTACCGTATTTATTGCCCATCAAATTTAATATCGAATCCGAAAATACCTAAATAATAAATCAGCAGCTCTTCACCGCCCCCCAAACTTCTATGCTGTATACACTAATCAACCGACCGATGATGCCGTCAGTTGTTTAAATAATTAACATGATATCCACATCGGCAATGTGTCAAAACAGATGCCATTGTTTTACCTGCTAATTAACATGGCCAAGAAATCACAGCTTCCAAATTATTTGCTTACAGAGCGCGCGTATCGAAACAATCACCACTACATGTTCGGCATTGTGGCTCAATCGACTCTACACATTCACATCAGCGTGAAATTCTTCTTGGGAAATCATAACCGATTCATGGAAAAATTGCCCCTTATCGTTGTTGGCGCTGGGACGAATACGACTACGATCGCGCGCTATCAAAGCGACACACTCTTGATTGAATCAATAAAATTTTAATTATAAAAAGTTTTACTACATAAGAATTTTTTCTTAATTTTTAACGAAACAGATTTAATTGGTTTTTCAAGAGAGAAGAAAAAACAAAAATACGTTGTAAACGGCCCGCCCGATAATTAGGTCTCCAGAGATACGCATAATTGTCGACCACCAAGATATTTAATGTTGTCTGTCGGGAAACATCAATGATTTGGAATATATATTATATTTTGTTGGTTGTTTTTTGTTCTTTTTTTTAGCGTGGTTCACAGAAATAGGCCAGATGCTCTGGATAATTTTACGGTCTCTTAATGAATTGTCTATGTAGACTTTTTGGTTTTTTTTTTGGTTTCTTCTATTTTCTTGTGCAAACGAGACGACTAGATCTGAATACATATATATATATTCCGCAAAGTGGCGATAAACATTTTAGTTTAATGATTTCATACAATTTTCTGGTGGTTGGAGGGCAATTATTTGAAATGTGCAAAGTGGAAGTGTTGATCCAGGCTCTGTTTTGGACAGGCATTGTAGACAGGTGTGAATGGGTTGGGTTTTATGTGTAGGTACTCTTCTGGCATTAGGTTGTGATGAATATTTACTGGCGCGGCATGCAAAACAAATTTACAGAAGAATTATTACTGTTAAGAGTTGCAATTTATCGATAAGTCTTTATAAGCAGAATTTGACCCAAATTATTTTAAATAAGCTAATAACAGTCCAAGATGGAAGGATACGCGATTATACTAAAACAAAAACAGCTACACATTGCGTTAAAAGAATATTTGGATCTTTGCGAAAACAAATTTGACTGCCCGCAATGTTGAATTTTCATCAAATAGTATGGAGCGGATTTAGAAATGAAACACTAAGGGCAGTTTGCTCATACGACTCTTAACGATATTATAAGTTCTACTTAAATACTTATAACCTACTTTTTTAGGGCATAAACTGTCACATTAGAGTTTATGTGGTACTTAATTCGCTATGAGTCGTATCAGCAAACGGCCCTAAGAAAGCAGAATGAAGAGCTTAGTTAAAGCTGGCCTTAAAATCAAGGAAGCCAAGCTATCGACTACTAGTCTGACAGTGGTCGTTTACGGTTGCCTCAAAAGCGTAATATTTAGCACTCAAGGGATGTCAAAGAATTTCATGGCAGACGATGAGTTTAAGAAAAACTAAGAAGAAACTTGCTAAGTCCTCGAAAAGATGCTAAGGGGCCTTGAGATGTTTTTCTGTAGAAGATCAAGTTCGAATATAGTTTTCTGCTCTCATAAAATTAGGTAGAAGGTAGTCGGGCCTAGCAAGGGATCCGTCGGAACGGAATCTTCTCGGCATGCTCTTTCGGAACCTTAAATCACATTCGAAGTATCCGTTTTCGGAAAAAAATAATTGATTGATTGCACTGCAAACACAAACTGAAGTAATAAATACAAATTGGAATTTCTCTTTATTGTTCGCATTTATTGACACTTCACTACAAATCGTAAATAAATTCCGCGACTGATTGTTGTCGGAAGATATCGGAAACAATTTTCATGAAGCTGTCAAACTTCACAGAAAAACAAACTTGATAGCACTGCAACGCAAAACGCTGGAGTGCGCGACATTTGTGTCGGAAGAATTCTGCAGGTGTTCGGAAAAATACCTCGCATGCAAAAATCCTCCAAATCGAATCGGAGAATTTTCCGTTCCTACGGATACCTGCCGATGGCCCGGCGGAATATCATTGCTGCCAAAAACCAAAACAGAAAAGGAGATGAAAATACGCAATCTTTTCGATAAAAACATGATAGACAGGTCGCTTGAAAAGCGGTGAAGTTAGTTGTGTTTCAATAAAAGACTCCAAAGTATCAGTTATTATTAACACACTTAACAAAATATTTATGCGTGCATTGAGTAGTGTGCTTTTTTGCAACTTAGAGATATAGTTGATAGTTGACGCAAAGTTGGCGCAGAGGCTTAATGCTGGGTAGTGTGTTGGACTATTAAGCGAGGGGCCCCAAGGTCGATTCTCGAAAAACCCTTAATTCCAACTTTAGGTTTTTTCTTTTCCAACTGCGCCACCTCTCGCGAAAATCTGACAAACATCCGAGACTGTCATGAAAGAGCTTCTCAATTAGCTGTTTGGACTCGGCATAAAATTGTAGATCCCCACCATTCGTCCCAAAAATGAAAAATCACACAAAACGAATGGTTGTGAAAAGCTAGGACTAGAGTCCCCACTCCCTACGGACCTGTTGCTCCAATTATTTATTTATTTATTTTATTGAGAGTTGACGCAGCTGTAGACAAATTGGCGTAAATTTTCTACCCGTACGGAATGGAGAATTTGACGTTTTGACTTTTTCCATGGATACAACTGACTGAATAGTAATAAATTGTAGGCTATGTCCGTTTTCGAAACACAAACTAACCACTTGCAAAATAACACGACAATCGGTAAAGCCGTTGGGGTATGCAAGCTGGACAAATAAATTACCTTACTGACAATGAGATAGGTACCTAACCTAGGCAATGGGCAAAAGGGTTCATTTACAAAATTGTCTGCGTTTGACAGCATAAATGGTGACGCAGCAGTAGAACACAAACTTCAGCTTAAAATTAACAATAGTCGTGTTTTTTTTATCTTCGTTCTCAGCAAAGCACAGTAAAGTAAGATTTTCAGCACACAAATACTGCGAGTCTCGAGGTGTCAAGTGAGCGTAGTTGTTGTAATTGCGTGCTGAAAATCCTACTTTACTTTGCTTTGCTGAGAACGAAGCTCAAAAAAACAGGGCTAATAACGTAGATTATTTCTTGTCATTGACCAATTCACAGGATCAGTAGCCCTCTAGCGCTCTAGACATCAACAAAGAGATCATTTCCCGACTTTTAATACCTTATGGGTTGAAAAAATGCCAAATTCTGAGCAACCTCCGATCACTCTCGTCACATCCACTTGACACACTAGCCCCTAGCATTGAAATATCTCGCTGAATTTGACCTTTGCATTTGTGTTTTCTGCTGACAATTATTGATCATTTGCATACAGATAGCTTACTCATGGTCGCAAGGCTTCGATTTTATTCCTCTGGTATTTTGTTTTATTTTCAACTGTCTTTCTAAAAATGCCACAACATCAAACAAATAGCCGCATTTTTCAGTTTTAGCTCTATGCTATGCAAATACTGTTGACAAACAGCAAACTGTGCGAAATAAGAAACTTTCTGCGCCCACCGAAAATACCCTCCAATCCAATAGCTCACACACAGTAAATAATTAGATCACTTTTTACAGATCACTCGTTGAGCAAATTAACAAAAAGTAAATTAAACAGAATAGTTGTTCTGAGGTAAATAAATAGCGAGAACGAATAACAGATACCTACCTACAACGGGAATGCGAGATACTTGTCAAGGTTAACACATTTAATGAAGTCAACTTACCCTTTGGCGCAACAAGTAGAGATAAGTGACTGCGATAGTGGTCGTAATGTGGTTCTTTGTTGATGTTTTCTGTATTTATTTCTTTTGTATCCAACTAGTCCCGGTATTAGCTAAACACGAATGACAGCCAGTCAACCCCTGTATTTAAATATTTAAATTAGCCCGCTGACTTGATTACTGGGAGATGAATATTTCTCTTGAACTTAGTCAAGTGGACGATCCGGTTTAATTGCAAGTCCAATCCACTGACATGCAGAATTTCTATTTAAAAACTCTTCGCGCACACAAAACACAAACAATTTGTTGTTCACTAATATTTTGCACCAATATAAATTATTTATGTATTTTTTTTTTCTTTTCGTACAGAACCACACGCACTATTTATAGAATCTCAACGGAGAGCCCGTAAAAATCACAAGTTTTCGGCAAACTATTTTCAAACAATTATTCAACTTCAAACGGGAAAAATATAACAAACTGTCAGCGATGATTGCTTAGATTAGGGAATCGCAAGCGAGACTACAACGCAAAGTAGGCCGGTGACTTGAAACGTAATGTGCGAATTTTATGCGAATCCTGAGAACATATCTAGTTGTAATCTTTTGGATAACAAAAAATTGCACTTGAACTGTCAACGTGTTGACAGGCGGATTAGGGATATTATCGGTGCGGTCTATTTCGTTATCACAAAACTACTCGTATCTGTGTGTGTTTTTGCAATTTTTTCGGTGATTGATAAAGTTACAAACGAATTTCGAATAAAAGAAGTCGATACTTGCCACTATCAAATACAACAATGTTGAAGAAGACCGCACACCGCTAGAACTAAAACCACCTTTTCTGGTTCGAGGTTCGAAACAGACTGAAACTGAGTGCAACCAGCTCGGTGTGGGAATGTGCGATTGTAAATGTACCTCAATTTCACAGCTCACAGTCAGACACATTCGACAGATACAGAGAAAATCGAAGGCAGATTCAGATGTTGCGCGCGCTGTGAGATTTTGTTGATACGTTTGAAAGACAGTGGGACAAATGGGTACCAAAACTGATATGAAGTCATATTAAATTATTCGGTAGAATTTGAGTCGCTTTTTATTGAATGAACAGTTAAATATAACACAAACACAGTCATTTCAAATGTGGTTACTATGGAAATACTGTCATCAGTTGGGAGCAGGCCTATTTATTGAGATAAAGGAAGTTTGAAATAGGCTATCGAAAATACGACTATTTCTAGTAATCAGTTACTACTTAAATTAAACTCATCATTATTTTCAGTGCCCTATCTTTCCGGCAATTTTGCCAGCAGTCGTCAAAGAGTGGATCCGTATTCGTGTGAGGTTTTTGGTTGCTTCACAACCGAAGAGTTATTTCGTGGTGGGGCAGAATTTAGAATTTCGCTTTTGACAAGAGGCCGAACGCCGAATTAATGCCAAAAGTAATCCTCATTTCTGGTCTTAAGCTCCAGCTGCTATCCCACGTTAGCCATGCCCGTCTGTTCATCGGTGTATGCTCATACGCTCGTCATTTAGCGAGCTCATGATCTTCTAACAAATCTGGAAATTTTACAAACGAAATAAGTTATTTTCCTGATAACTTATTTTTGGAGGCAAATTCACTGCACATTTCTTATTTAAACTGAAGTGGATGCTGCTTCCAAACTCGTAACTTTAGCACAGAGTTGTGCGGGCATTTCAAAATTTACCTAATTATAGCGCCCAGGAAACGCACTCCACTATACAAGTGCATTATATATATTTTAAATGCAAATGTCAAACTAAGGCGTAATTTGTCAATTTCTGTCGCATCGAAAAAAAGTTTGTGACCACCTCCAAAGCTCTCTTGTGCCACTGTGCTCAAAGGAGCGTTTAAATGTTTTGCCTTTTAGCAGAACAGAGTTTAAATGTTGACATAAATGTTGCGAGAAGTGATTACTTGACTGAATGATGACTGATGAGGTGTAAACTTAAATAAGTAAACTGCTTGATTGGTTGAACGTTGTGGCAACATGCTGCAGGTGCCGTCTGAAATTGTGACTGTGATTTGTGTGGTAAGTTAATTAATTATCACAAATATTATGACTTTGTCGGTATAAATTGTTTACACGTTTTCTTATTGTTTCTGTTACAAGGTTAAGGAAAAGAAAGCATTTTCAAATCACGACACGATAGACGACCCTTGAACTATATTGAGTAATATATGTGACTGATTTAGCATTAATTCAATTGTTAGTGTGAGTTTGATTGTTATGTTTCATACTCGTGTGTTTGCTCTCTCACTAAGATAGTGGACACATTCAAAAATCTAGTTATCTTATTTGGAGTAGATGTTACCTGAAAGCAAAAACTAGATTGGTCGGTAACGTCACTTTTCCTACGTCAGTCACATTATGCGAACTGTCAACTTAGCACCCAGTCACGAGTTTCTTTACTAGATTCGTCGGCTAACCCTCCAGAAACGTCAACTGATGAAGTTATTCATGTGACCGATTTAGGACAATCAAAACTAAGTTCATTATTAATCTTAGATTGAATAAATTAAATCAAATGAAATTAAAATAAAAAGACACATCAAGTCAGCTGTCACAATAATTTAACTCTACTTGAACGTCCACAATTATTAGTTGGGCTTTGGGGTGATTGTCTTCTGAGTTCTTTGATTGTTGTCAAAGAACTCGCTTTACCAAGAACTATGCGTAATTATAAAGTCCGATTGAGATCATTAGTTTAGCCATAGGATATCCCCTCAACTGCTCGATTTCCTGAAAATGAATCAAGCAGGCTGACAGCAAGCAAAAGCCATAATTGCGCGCAGTTCTGTATCCAGTGCACGTTCGATATTTAGCTAACCAAGGAAGGTGTATGTATGCACAAAGCAGTAACGCAGCAGATATCTACACCCATCGATACAAATGCATGCGTAGCTATGGTTGGCATATGCATTGCACCAGATGGCTGTAGATTTTGTTTAATGAATGGACTTTGCGACAATGGAAACTGCAATTAACACACGTAGTCCGCCACCGCACCTTTAATGGCTGCCCAAAGGGATTTGGCGTTAAGGCCAATTGACGTTTTTAATTGCAATTTCCATTGCGCTTTTATTGCAACTACCTGGTAGGCAAATGTAACTTCCTCCTAATTAGCAGCCGTGTTCGGTCCAAAATATCGATTTTAAAATAAGGACGGCGAACAACAAGACTTCATTAATAGGACATAATTGGCGGTTTTTCTATAGGACTATCGAACTTGTCAGGTGGGTACGATACCTACTTATAATCATACTGAGTGTCCACTCTCCAGGCTAGATCTTACGAACTCACAATGGGGAAACATTCCCTAAAAAATTACCCATTGTGAACTAAAATATATTTAGTGTTGATTAGGTATTAGTAAGTCCCAACGTCTTTTCTACACTAATACGGATGGAAATATTTGACTGCAAATAAAAAATACAATTGGTAATATTTATATATTGCAATTTGGTTCCTTTCAGCATGTCCCCTTCCATTCCATCAGTTAAAAGAAAATCGTATTAAAAGTCGATAACATTTTCTAAGAATACAATTTGGCTACGTGACACATGACAGACGCGGAAATCATTACACAGTTATCAGTTGTCAAAATAAGTTCCTACATATCTCGTAAGATATAAAATAAACATTTGCAATCTTCCCAATGTGATCCAACTATTGGTTTTGGGTTTCAATTTTGACAGCAAGACACAACACGCGAAAAAGTCTCCATTCTGGATCAGCCATATATTCTTTAAAGCACAACCACAGGCCATAGGGCGCCCTGCATTGAATTGAAGCTTTGTATTGAAACGGAAGTGGTGGCAGGTCTTATGCTCATTTTAAGCTCTTCCGTTACATGACTTTTGATGCGGTTTTATCTATTTTGTTGAACCGCACATTTGCGGGGGCTAAAATTGCTCATTCATTTTCAGCTGAGACCTATTGATAATAAACGAAGTCATGTTCTTGTATTTTTTTTTTATCTTTTAACCACGAAGGTAATTTAATTTTTCGTTCATTGCCAGCAACCCCAGCAAAGCGAATTTATCTCCCCTCGCCGCACACGCTTATCGCAAATACATTTCAAGTGGATTCGGTTTTCGGTATGCCGTATAAACAGACTGGTAACGCTTTCTCACGGCAGATCTCGCATATCCTTTAACGTGTTTAGCGCTAGTTGAAGGATGTATCAAATGTCACGATTTCGGTATTTTAATTTCCCCAACATTCTCCCCTCATCAGCCATCAAGTGGCCTCATGTTTCCGGGTAGGGGTGAATACTGTAAAACTATAAACGGACATTCCGTGTTATGTCGAATGTGAGAAGCAATTTGTTCTCTAATAATCATTCCATAATTCACTGTAGCCCTCAAGTGATTTTCTACCCTTTCATTATGCTGAACACACAGCCAACGCAGGAGAGGGCAAATTTAGAGGAAGGAAAAGGAGAACTACTTGTCGTTAACGAATTGTGGGTTTAGATGAAAAGGAAAAGCATTTAGTTGGACTAATGAAAGAATATCTATTTGTCACAGTGCTGTTTTATGAAACTAGCTGTGTCACTTGAAAAGGATACCATGCCAAGCAATCGATGCATGACGAGTTTACTACGGATATACCATCTGGAGGAGCGGATTTGTGAACACTGCACTTCAAGTATCAAGTACCTATCTTGCAGCAGTATCAATGGGAAATGGATTTATTTTATAATGCAATATTTAATACTGCCAGTGTGGGTGGGGTTGTGAAATACTCATCTCGGATATTGGCATTTTCAGAGAACTTAGTATGTGTTTTGTAACTAGTTGCTGTGGAAATGTTAACGGAGACAGTTTGAGTTTGAAAGATAATTCATTTTATTTGTCCATTTTTTAGCACTTGAAATGAGGTTTTTGTATGCAGATACTCAAAGAAGAATTTAATGGGTCTGGGTATCAGGAAATTAACTAAAAACGACACAATGCACAAAATATATTACCAACACGAAGAGAAATGTGGAAATAATCTTTTTCAAGCTTAATGCTACATTTACAACACCACACATTCCTAACACCGTAGATTAAAGGGATGCTAATAGCTTAATAGCCGTGTGACTGAAAGGGACGGCATTAGCTAACCCGCAAAAACGTGACACATTTTTTAGTCGGCCAAGATAGCAATTATGGGAAAGCTATGCATGTTGATATTTTTAATGCGATGGCTTACGAAAGGCGTTTTTCTTTTTTAGTTCAGAGCTGAGCTCTGAACCGCGCTCGAGCATTATGAGCGCGCTCTGAGCCGAGCGTGCTCAGATCGTTCTGATGTATTTATGAAACACACTTGAGCACGTATCTGACATTTTTAATAAATATATGTAAAATTTGAATATTTATTAATTTTTATTTATTAAATTGGTTAACCTTCAGTTCCAGAACAACAAAGGGCGTCCACCATTTCAATTATTTTGTTTATCCTGTTTTTTTTTCTATCAAATGTGACTGTGATTGTGTATTCAGCTTTTTACTCAGCCTGCTCAGTCAATTTATTCTGAGCTCATCGAGCGCGCTCTGATTATGCTCAGATCGAAAAAAGAAACACAAATCTGAGCTCTGATGTATCTGAGCTAAAAAAGAAACACGAACTTTTTTTATAACAGTTCAGGTTGTGCTCTGAACTAAAAAAGAAAAACGCCTGAAATGTCGCTTTCCTATAAAACAAAATGGCTTCCGATAGTGATGCACAATTATTTATTTATTTCGTATAACTGATTGATGAATTGTTGATTTAATTTACAGACACTCATTACCGCTCTCATTTCACATGTTTTAAAGCAGAAATAGAAATGTTTTCAAGTGATTGCAGAAATGTTTGTAATTGGACTTTGTGCTAATTTCCGTTTTACGTACCTATCTATAATTTGGGTAGAACATCGATGACATATTAGGCGCCTGATTTGTGATCTCATTCTTTATTGACTGCGAACAAACGGATCCCTCTGTCCTTTCTCGTGCAAAAATGCAAGTGCGTGATGTTGTAAATGCAGTATAAAACTACATGCCATAGTTGATTTATTATGTCAGTGGTCATAATTTGTATCGAGTGTGACCGTTGCAGAAATCTGAAAAGCCGCAAGGAAAAGGGCCAATGAGAAAATAAAGTGACATTTCTGAAGCAGAATAGATTATTTTCGAGTTTATGAACGATGTTTAACAAGTATTGGTTCGCAAAACACTATAATAGTGTTGAGATAGGCAACTGTTTTACATTTAAAAGGCTTTTATTTGGAAAGCATTTATTTTCTGAAGCATTTTTTTTCGGCTATCGGCAGATTCTATTTTATTTGTGGAAACTAAAATAGTTGCTGAGTTTTGGGGCCTACCTTTTAGACGAGGATCGTCTAAAAAGCTTATTGATTTGTGCGTCTGAATTGGAACGTACTACCTCACCTGACAAACATCGAACATTATAAGGGTCCATAGGAAGGTTTCTATAGTTCAGCCAGCCATTTGGAAAGGGAGTTCCGGGCTTCCCAAGCAGAGGTGTACAGCATTTCTGGATCCAAGTTGCCCTAAGCCTTATTGACGTCGTCGTATAAAAAGCAATGGGCGTTACGAATATACATTTTTAGTTTCGACTTTTAATTTTATAGTATAATTTTAGCCACCTATATTTTCAATACAAATTTTGCAATTGTGAGCTTCCGTAAATTTAAGGTAGAGACTAAAATTTGTTATTATTACGGCGCAATAAGTTTTACACCTCCTATTCGATACCTTTCTACGCATTTTTCCATCGCACGCTAAAGGCTTTTTTTGTTTTGAAGAATTTTAATGGATTATAGGTGTCACCTTGATTTATTTTAACCCCTCTTACCGCCAGTTTATATGTTTATGAAGGTGTCACATAGCTACCCCTAACATTCCCAAGTCTCATTAGCAAAATTGAGAAGTCAACTTTGTTTGTTTCATTGACTATAATACCAGCAGAACAGATTTCTGCATAATTATGCCAATTAGCAATTCAAATGAAGTCCTTCTTGGCACATAACTTCGGGTCGCTTTCATAACTATTTATCATCTGCAAGAATTCACACAAAAAACAAATACCTACCGGTATCAATGTCATTTAAAAAAACAAAAAAATGAGACCACTCATCTTAGTCTCAGATCGGCAAAATTCCAAGAACACACACTAACTGGGCAACATAAATTATCTCTTTTTCTGTAAACGCCGCTGTCAAAAAACAAAAACAAATGATAAAAAAAAAAAAAACTTAATTAAAAGGAGGGCGCCAGATGTGTATATCCTGTCATCGTGCGAATACGGAATCATCGTTCAATTTTGTTACTCCTCGGCACAGTAATGAATCTCAGTGGTGACTGGTGATGGTGATCCTCGGCAGAAGTAGACCTCCGAGTTGGCTGGCGCGTGTGTCATTAAACCAGTTCGTAGCCGCGAGACGACCACGACCAAGTCTTCGCCTTTGTCTCACTTATATGCCAATTCTACGAGTCGCAAAAAAGTACTCTGCACACATCCACCAAGCCGAACATGTGTTCCGTACATATAATATTAAAACGGTCCCAAGAAGTAAGTTTTATGGTCTGCAAAGTCAACGGTGATTGATTGACAATAAATCAATAAAATTTAATTCAATGTCAAGACAAGCCAACCAGGATATAAAGAGAAAAGTGCATGGAAACACGAGAAGTGCCAATTAGCCCGGGTTGGGTAAGGTAAATCGGAAATCTCGTCACTACGCTTCGTCCCTATAATTATGTATCACTTAAGTTAGGTAGGTGATGAGTGGTTTCTACTGGCGGCGTTTTTATAATTTTCGTTGCTCCAGGTAGTGTGCTACATAAAAAGCAAAATTGCTAAGAGTTAAGTACTTTCTAAGTACTGCTATCTCGACCGCTGCAACGTGCGCCAAAGTAGCACCAAATGCATTGCCTTAAACCTGTATTTGAATGCGCAGACCTTACCTAAACCAGAATCGTTAGTGATCCTTATCTGAGGTGTGGACTAACAAATGTTTATATCGTCCACACCTTAAGAGCTAACTTTGTTGGCGCTATTCAAACAAACCCTTTTCTTTCGTGTCGTCCAGCTCTGAAGGTATTTCCATATTTTTACTGATAAAAGATCTAGTATATCCAATCCGAATATGACTCGAACGTGTCTAACGTCTGACCACTCAGTTTTTGATTAGTGCTGCGATTATAAAGAGTGTGCCTTATATTTCTGTTGAAATCTCTTGTCTTTTATACAGCCAAAATATGATCAACATAATCCATATAGAAATGGAAAGAAAGGTAAAGCAGTCCCAATCCCAACCCAATTTAAACACCTGAATTATCTACACAAAAGAGCGCAGCCGCAGCTTAAGATGCAACAATTCGTTCGAGCAACCTCACAGCCACAAACAAATATCGAACATGTTGTCATTTGTCTGTAACTTCTTCCGCGATTTAACAATGATCGTGTTCAACAAAATTGTTCTTGCCAGAGTTGCCATCGTAAACAAAGTACGTGTTTGGCGCGAATTACACAAACTATACCCGAGCAAATTTGACTATCTGAAGATGAAGGACATCTCATTTTATAGAAAATAAAACAGCCTCACGAGAGTAGTGATAAAAAAACCTAACACAACCAACTTGGATAATGTTGAGCCCACTACAATCTACTTAGGTAAGGTTAGGTTGAGTAGGGTTGTGAGATCGTCAACTCCTACTTTTTAAAAAAAATCGGTGGAGAAGAAGAAACAATCGGGAGTAAGGCTATAGAGTTTAGGGAGTGAATAATGTTTTTAAATGAAATGTCTTTTTCTCGTTTCAATAGGCTAAGTCCGGACCTCCAAAAAGTATGTCTCTCATATGCTGCTATATACCTTTGACGATACAAACTTTAAATTTTTCAAGAGGCGTATTTTAAGTTAAAAGTTGCCAACGAAAATTTATAGGAGAAACAAATAAGCACTAAATAAAAATATCCAACAGATATTGGCAGATCTTTACTAAGACCTGCTAACAAAAATGTTAATAATTTTAAACTCAAAATTTTGAGATAAGCAAGTAACAGCAAGTGAGCTATATGAATCATTATTTTACTCTTATTTGCGTTGCTCCGATTCCGGCAGAGTATTGCGAATGATGACAGGATTGGTCACGAAACTGAAATCTTCCTAGAAATTATGCCATTCGTCAGTTTCACTAATACCATGTTCCCACCAACGTGATTTATCAAAATCAACTTGATGAGCTAAATCATCTCATAAATTACGTGATTTATCACACATTATACGTGGTTAAATTTTAATTACTTACGTATCTTTCAAATACACACAAAATAAAATCGAACATACTACACAAATAAAATCAAACATACCTGTTATTAACTTCAGCATTTTAATTAGGAAAAAAAATACTGTCAAAAAAATTATTTCAAATTCAATTTTCTAATTTTGTTCGTGTTTCGTTTTTCTTTTTTCTTTTGTAAATGAAACTCAGCTTTAGTTTAAACGCATAATTCTCTCCGTTTTATGAAGATTTCGATTTATTATTATTTTTTGAATGAAGCAGGTCCTTATGTTCAAAGGTGCCCCCCTGTGGGGCAGTTTTAAACTAGGCTGGGGCACCTTTGAACGACATTTTTTTATAATAAAATATTAACCTGAAATAAAACTTTACACTTTATTTAAATTATACATTTTTGATTTTTAAATTAGAGATAAAAAAAACTTTACATAAATAAACAGAATTCATAAGTCAGCAAGAACATGTAACATACCTAAGCAAAAAAAAAACTTAAAATCGGTACACAAACTAGAATTGACAGATAACTTTATTTTTATAGATACCTACACTACATATAACGAAACGAAAAAGTTTTAACATAAACGAGGAGTTATCTCATTAACCTAACTAAAATTTAGAGAAGTCAAGACAAAAGTCATCATTTTGAACACGTTCAAACCTGCCCCAACGTGTGTTGTCACGAACAATTTAGCTTTAATAATTTGTTTTTACTCATATAATTATAAGAAAAACTAAGCTTAATATGTTTTCTCAAAAATAAAAAAGCGCAACAAAAAATTGTATAGGTACTCTTCCAAAGAAAAAAAAAAGTTGAAAATGCAGCATAAATACATCCAACACGTTCTACTACTGACTACTGAAAAGATGACCGAAAGCCGTTGACGTTTATAGAAAACAATATTGCCAGGATAAAAATTTAGTTTACACTCTCAAATATTTTTTAATAAGATTTTATTAGTGATGTTCAAAGGTAGGCCACTTTCAAAGGTGCCCCACTCTCCCCTATATATGTGCCTTTGAAATGACATTTCTTTTTTAGTTCAGAACAGGACAATTTTTTAACACAGACACATCAGAGCTCTGAATTTGTGGAAGGAAATCTGTTACTTAAAGAGCCGTTTCGGATTTTGTTGACTGCTTTGATGACTTGTTGCACTGATTGAAATTGAATAAGCCGAAAACTCAAATTTTTCGCAGCTCAGTGTTGCCGATGCAGCAAATCAGCCGTTGGCTTCCATAAGAGCAGATTTGTCTGCATTCGCAATAATATATTTTGTTCTTTTTCAATAATGTCACCATTTTTTGCACACTTGCTTTCACTGTATGCTTGTGTTTTCGTATTCAGCTTTTTGCTTTTATTTTTGTTATTGTTACTTAAATTCAAAAAAGGAAAGTAAGATTTTTCCATAGAAAACTCATTGCAGATTTTTTTTTGTTATAATTTTCCAAATATTTTTATGGCAACACTGGCCTCAATGTACAGCGAGCACAACTGCAACATTTTTTTTAAGTAAAGTAAAAAACCTTTGTGAGTCCCTGTTAAAGCCGGAACGATATCGGATGTGGAAATAATTTGACATCACTATACTGCTAACCGACTCAGTAAACTCAAATAACTCAATATAGATTAATGGAATACAAATTTTTACTCATTGTAGATTAACGAATACAAGTTTTACGTCATCTAAGAGGACCAATGAATATTTAAAAAAAAAAAATGTCACTGCTTGCGAATAGTGAATAAAGAAGTGAAGTTTTGTTTGTCAATTTAGCTAGGTTTTCTCTCGTCTTGCGAATTTATGAAAGAACTCTTAGTCAATTTATTTGCAATTTTGCGCTATTTCTCGACTTGATATTTTTCTAAACGACCCGAAAGACGTTGCTTATTTATTAATTAGAAAGAGATAAGTGGAACCTAGCTTAAGAAACAGCCAAACTCTCCCTTTTTGGTAGATCATGAAATAATTATTTTTTAATTGACTACAGTTAAATTTCTTGTCACCGCAACACTTCTCTTTTTTTTATTCCAATACATGTTGCAGTCCAAACACAACATGTCGCTGGCACACAAAATGCCAGTTCGAATGCAGTTATGTAGGTTGTAGGATAATGTAGTTGTAGGTGCTTTGATTTTCTACCTGCTTGCACCCCATTAGATCAGTTTTTCATAAAAAAAAAGAAGGGAATCAACAACAATTTAAAGCAAACATCTATCCATAAGGAGATATCAATCTAAATTACTCTTTACAGATAAATGCAATCCAATTTATCATCGAAAGATAAATTGGTCTAAATTCAGTTGTAAACGGAGAAACAAATCGTTTCGCCTTAAAAACTGTAAAATGGTTATATGATTTTAAATTAAACCAGGACAGGGGAAATGGAAACACTGCGCTGCATCTGCGAACACAAAACAATAGTCGTGTTTGTGAGAATAGATCTGCGCCGGCCGGCCGGTTCGTATTTCTAGCTACTGCCGCTCAAAAAGTGACAAAACTGTCTGAAGAGGAAGTTAACCGTCATGTATCCAGTATCTCGTACTGTGTGGAACAATGGGACTACCCGGGAGGAGTTCTCATTTCATTTCATAACAGAGTCAGAATGCAGCTAGCTACTGATAGGGGTTTTCATTCTTCAACGCATTTTCATTTAAACTACTCAATTCAATGTCTATGCCAAGAGCGAGTGAGAAAATTCATTCATTCTCGTATACGAAATTGAATAAAATTATAATTTCGTTTGAAGTGGAACTTCACAGTCTTCAGGGGGCTATAGCTATACAGCTCACGCAGAGGAGGTGAGTACTACATCTCACCGTTTGCGATGGGCTGGCTGCTGGCTGCAACTGCAAGTTCTCATTGTAAACTCTTCCGGATTAAGTTTTTGCCTTTGTTTCCTGTTAATCTGCCCAAGGAATCGTTTCTTTAACAAAAGTGATGGTAAATTTCGTTCAATGGGAAGTTATTAGCTTTTCAAGAAAATTTAAATGTGTGTGTTCCCGGTGGCACTTCCACTTTTGCTGATCTGTAATTATTTACTTTTCATTCGTTTTTGGATTGTAGAATCATTCAGTATTTCGTTCGGCAGTACCTATAGGTAGTCTATGGATTATCGAGTATTGATTGCGTTAACGTCCAAATCTGTACGTCTGTCTTTGCCGAACAACGGCGGGGGCGAGTATAGAAATTAATCAGAAAGAGAGCAGGATGATGAAGTGACTGAAAGTGGAACTGCGACTGGGTAGTAAAAGTACGTTGAACATACGCGAAGAGCACATTTTTATTCCGGGCACCACTTAGCCTGTTTTGCGCTAGAAAAGGGAGTTTTCTGAGTTTTTTCTCTGCACGCGTTACATGTTCTATCAGACATCACAAGTTGCTAATAGACTCGATCGTTTGGCAAGCAATTCGGAACTTGTATCGTGAGTGGTCTGTATCTGTATATGAAAGTGGTTCGTCCAGGAAACAGTTTCACAGCAATCAATCGGAAATTGGCATTGGAAATGAATTTATTCCCCGTAAAATATTCTTGTGCATGTCTGTTCAGTACCTGAGAGCTTAAGCATGATGTACCCACCCTCATTAATTGTATTTAGAAGGCAACTAAGGCAAGGTGGCGGAAAAGTTGTCACCCGGTGTTCTTTGGTTGGAATTTTATCTATGAATGAAAAACTGTGGCTCTGTTTTAGGATTATGTATTTTTGATTACCTTAATTTTTATTCCATTAAGAAATAACAGCTGACCATTCGGTCCCGATTTTTGACATTTTCATTAACTTCTGGCGACAGATCCTCGCATTCTTGACGGTATTCTCTTTGAGCTCTTCAGTCTGATGCTTGTTGACATACCCTGGTGAGCTCAAAAAAAAAAACACACACACGCCAAAAGTTTCGGGATTCGGGGTCCTCTGCGACTTCTTCAATCATAGCTGCGATATTCTCAGCAGAACAGCTGCACACCGAGTTGGCAGCATCTCCTGTTGTCCCATACTCTTCTAGGATAAGTCAGTTAGATCGTATTGTTTGTCCAGTTAACGTCAGAAGGCCGGAATATCTCCGCCTGGAATTCACTCTGCGCCAATAACACCGACGAATAATTCCGCAAAAAAATTGAAGCGTTTATGCCGCGTTCTTTTGGAAAATATCGATTCATATCTTGTTGACGTTGATTGTATATTTGTATAGTTCCCAAATGTCAAAGTAGAAGACACTTGCCGCCATTTGCAAAAATTAAACCATCTTCCGTTAGGGTGATGACTTGTTGTGTAGTAAGATCCCTAACACTGAATGCTCTTATACCGCTGGTCATCTCGATTTCTTTTTTATTGGAATCCGCCATTTTTTTTCTGTTAATTTGATATTTTTTGCAGGGTGTACCTATGATTGTGACACATTCAACAACCTACTTATCTTAAGTTTATAGATTTAATCTGAACACAAAAACAAGATTGGCCGATAGATAACGTGATATTTCCTACGTCAGCCAGTGCCACATTAGCGTTGCTGGAAGTACTACAATAGGAGTATAGTATTCCTTTTTCGTCCGCCGTACTCCCGTACTCCGCAAATACGAATTGTACTACTATTTTTACCAGATTGGATAGTTTTGGATTTGGCCACTACGTCTGCCATGCAATGGATGCAACGCGCCCAAAGTTTGTTTTATCATTCAGAATATCTGCTCAGTTCAGTAACTTGCCATGGTGATTTGGCATTAGCGACTGAATAATAAACATAGAACATGGCCGCCACAGGCTGCCAACATCAACTAGATTCGTCGGCTATAAACGTCAACAGAAAAAGCTGTTCATGTGATCGATTTAAGCCAATCAAAACTGAGACTTATCAAGGCAGACTTACTAAACTAGATACTTGAACGTTCCATTATCCCGCTTATTTAAGCTTTATGAGCGATTACCTTAACAGGATTAAGGGAAAATACCTACTTCCTCGCATATTGTCGGTTTTTTTTTTTTTTTTGATATACGGGACCAACACCATTTTTTTTTTTATTTTTGGACATTTATGTGCTGTTATGTATGTTCACTTTTGTTTGCCCCGGGTTTCGCTCTTAAAAATATGGTCACCGTATATATAGTGCTTTGAGAGACAGTAAAGCTGGAGCGGCGGTCGGCATATCTACCAACTTCTAAAATTACAATTTGTTATGCATTCGGAAATGGGTACAAAAAATCTTTATTAGCTTAACATTCATTAAAAACAAATTCAACAGTCTTTACGGACAATGTCTGGCTATCGCAACATTCACCTCAATCATTTATCCTTTCGCAACTTCTGGCTGGAAACTTCGATTGATTCTAACCACAGTCTCAACTCCTCCGGCATTGGAGGAGCCGACTTTCCCTCAGGGAATTTCTTCATCGCGTCTTTGACATCGCAATTCGTTATACATTGTTTAGACAATGCGACAGCCCTCACGAAGCCATCAGCCAAAGTGATAAACGACTGTTCCAAATAGATGGCTTTGTCATCCCACCAAATGAGCTTGGTCTCAACTCTATACGGATGGAAAATGGGAATCGTGCGCCTATAGCGAACACTCGAAGCACCTTGAACAGCACCGCCACCCAGCTTCTTAACTTCCTCATAAAGTCCGGTTAGGCCATAGTAATGGAAACGTGCAAAGTCCAGCTCCCGCAGATACCGCGCATTGTTCATATGACGAATGAAGATGTCCACATCTTGAGATGTGCAAATGCCTAGAAGCAAATGTTGTATAATACACGATTTGAATATTGACATACATAATGCAGAGTAGATATTGTTCAACCTTACCATAAATTGTAGTTTTCTCAGTGATTTTTCGCTTTCTTTGGAACAAACGGCCCGCGACCACTGTGAACACGACCCGAATGAAGTAGTTCACATCCCAGATGATGTATAATATTAGCAAGAGTACAATGAATAACATTTTGTGTCTAAAATACTGAAAACAATATTTAAATTTAGCTTGTTTATTATGCACATGTTTCATAGGTCTTATAACAGCGAAAGGCTAAGTCAAGTTCAATTCGAATTAAGTCATGTGTATATTAATTGAGCCGCCACTTGAACTTTTGGATTTAAATATATTCACTTTATTAAATAGCTACGTAAGTATTCAACTCATTTTAAGAAGAAAGCAAGGTATATACCGTATGCATGTAATACGCGTTTAATTACAAAATTATGGTTTCGAAATAGTTTAACTCTTAAGAGAAACTCGTTTTCAGCTTACAATTCGAACGCAAAGGTAGTTCACTCCAGATGACACAGCAGAAAGTGCAAGTAAAGTGTTAAAGTCAAACCTGTTGGGAGCTGCGCTACTGCTCGCAAATTAAAATTTTACCTTTTCAAATCAATGTAACAATAACTTTACTATACGACAAGACGCCCAGCAGTTAATACTTCGTAACAGTAACACACCTTGCGTTGCGCGCTGTCAGATACTATTTTGAAGAATAAAAGTTTTTTTCATTGAAATTCGGTTGGGCCTGTTAAATGTTGACGTAGAGTGCGGTGCGGAAAAGCTTCGTAGTAACGAAAAACTTTCCAGAAAAGCACAACAAAGCGTGTGCAAGCAAAGTGCAATGCTAGCCAGCACAAGAGTGGGGTCGAAAAAATTTTATTCAAAAAAGCTCCAACTGAGTTAAACCTGATCGTATACACCTCTTGGCTTTGCTGTTTAGATTGGGGACGTTCAAGTATCTGATCTGGCAGCTCTCTGACTCTATGTGTTCCAGTTTTGATTGGTGTAGATCGGTCGCATGAACTCCTTTTTCAGTTGCCGTTTATGGAGGTTTACCCGACGAATCTAGTCAAGAAATTCGTGACTAAGTACCAAGTTGGCAGTTCGCATATGTGGCTGACGTAGGAAAAGTGACGTTAACGACCAATCTAGTTTAATGCGTTCATATTGTATCTAGTCCAGACCAATCTAGTCGCTGTTAGATAACTAGATTTTTAAATATGCCGATTATAATTGGCAGTGACTGCTGAAAATTCGATGATATCTCCAAAAAATTTCGCAGTCAATATAGGGGCAGTTTCCACTTAGCGAATCTGAATAACAAAAGATGATTTAGTGCCACAGCCACAGCGTTTACATACATGCAACCTCAGTAACCTCTTTGAAATTATTCAAATTCCATCTGTTTTAAGTTAAAGGCTGCCTTGAGTGTGTCATGATTATGAAATCACCATTCAGGCACGATAAGATCGGATTGACTTATGTCGTTTTCCATTGGGACCACCATACATTTTTTTGCATATCTCAGATATTACGCGGCTCATAGGCGTGTTTTTTTAAGCTTCGATCTCAGCAGAGCTAAGTAAAGTATAATCCAAAATTATGTCCTGGCTATCTATGTCTTTCACGAAACTTTGAGCATTTGTTTTACAACAAACATTTTAAAATGTCGTAAAACAGCTGTGCAAAGAATATTGGTATAAGTGGCAGTTTGTGTAGGTCTGAAAAAAATATCGAGATCTGCAAAAAGTGATCTGAATCAAAGTAAAAAATAGGTTGATTTTTTTCTACAATGGAACAAGATCTAGATCAAAAAAAATGTTATTCTTTGTCACAATGGAAAACCAAATTAATTTCCCTGGCACTCCACGAATCATTATTATAAACGCAAAAAAAAGAAGATATACCTATATATTTACTTACGTTGCCTTCTGTACCGGTAGTAACAGATGAAAGTCCAGAACTGTACAAGGTCATATCAGCGAAGCCCTGGCTCTCGAGGCATGGGAATAATATACAGCTTAAATAAATGTCGTGCCCAAAATAAGATAACTTGTCTTTTCAATGTACCCTGTAGAAATCTAATACGAAACGTTGATGCAGGATCCTTAGAATTTCTTTAAGCTCGCCTTTATTTGATAAATATAAAAACGTATACTATGGACGAATATCATATGCTTACATTTCAAGTTCAATGTGGAAGGGTCCCAGAACAGAAATCTGCACATTGTTCTCTGAATACCTACATCCTTTTCATAGGCTATATATACAAGCTTCATAAGGTACATAAAACAGTTTTCAATAAATTAGTTAACTCAATAATTATATCTATTCCACCAAAAACCCAAATACCCCTAAACGATGCATACACAATTTGGTTCTTATTTCTCCCTTCTCAACTTCTGACTTGAAACTTCGTTTGCCTCCAGCCATAGCCTCAACTCCTCAGGCATTGGGGGCGCCCCAGTTACCTCTGGGAACTTCTTCATTATTTCATTAGGATTGCAGTTCATTAAGCACTGTTTCGACAGTACGATAGCCCTAACGAAATCATCAGCCAAAGTAATAAACTGATGTTCCATGTAAACAGTTTTATCATCCCACCATATAATTCTGGTATCAATTTTATACGGATGAAAGATAGGAATCGCACGCCTGTAGCGAACAGTGGTAGCTCCCTGAACACCACTGCCGCCAACTTTGTTGACTTCGTCATAGATCCCGGTGACACCATAGAAATGAAAACGTGCAAAGTCCAACTCACGCAGAAACCGCGCATTATTCATATGACTAATGAAAATGTCGATATCTTGAGTTGTGCAAATGCCTGCAAAGAACAAATACAGTTAATTGACACAAATAACACCGCAATTTTAATCAATGGCTACCTACCGTAAATAGTTGCTTTATCGTTGACCTTGCGCCTTTTTTGAAACAAACGGCCGCCATGTACGGTGATTATCATTCGAATGAAATAATTGACATCAAACAAGAAGTACAAAACAAGTAGAATTGCGATGATCGACATTTCTTAATCTAAAACAGAATGAATTCTAATTCAAAATGTAGAGACATTTCAAGTTCAAGTTAAATTATATGCAAAGTCACTTTGGTTATGGGATTGCTTGGAATTTCACACCTTTTAAGCAAACACAAAAATATTGTACATTACCTTTTTCTAAAACAAAATTAATCTTTCTTTCAGTGTAGGGTCAGTGTGGAGAGTGGAGACTACAGAAACTACCGCAGAAGTAAAATGAACAATACACACATGAAATGACAGAAGACTCTGCCGTCGGTATTATGTAATTAAATTATTCTGATGACAACATTTCACTGTTGTATGAAATTTCAAACAAAAACTACTTCTAACTTACTACCAAGATGTGAAGTAAAGAGTACTGTCAGACTGTCACTCAGAAATAACAGAAACTAGAAATGATATAAATGCACCTAACCTACTATTCCGGCAAAGAAAGGTAGAATTCAATGCTAGTGTAGAGATGTTAGAGAGCTTTACTTTAAATAGCTTTTCCAATTTACGTATTCAGGCACACTTACACTTCTCGACTAAGTTTATTGAAATGATGTGTTCACATTAGGCGTTTTTCTTTTTTAGTTCAGAGCACAACCTGAACTGTTATACAAAAAGTTCGTGTTTCTCTTTTAGCTCAGATACATCAGAGCTCAGAATTTGTGTTTCTTTTTGCTCTCAGAGCATAATCAGAGCGCGCTCTATGAGCTCAGAATAAATTGACTGAGCAGGCTGAGTAAAAAGCTGAATACACACTCACAGTCACATTTGACAGAAAAAAAAAACAGGATAAACAAAATAATTGAAATGGTGGACGACCTTTGATGTTCTGGAACTGAAGGTTAACCAATTTGATAAATAAAAATGACTAAATATTCAAAATATACATACATTTATTAAAAATGTCAGATACGTGCTCAAGTGTGTTTCATAAATACATCAGAACGATCTGAGCACGCTCGGCTCAGAGCGCGCTCATAATGCTCGACCTCGGTTCAGAGCTCAGCTCTGAACTAAAAAAGAAAAACGCCTATTATCATTGTTTTACCTTGAAACACTTAGTTTTTTATTAATAATTAATTAGGTAGGTATTTGTTGGACCATAGATGTAGATTCTTGCCACCATTGCGCCGTCTTATGGTAATGTTCTTATTTTTAGGAAGAATGGAATGGAACATTTTTAGTAGGTAATCTAGCCTAACCATTCTGTCTGTTTCAATTCATTTAACACAAGACTTCATAAGTTATTAATAAATGTTTAAAATTATATGAAACAGAACCCATGCGGAAGAAATAAATGCGAACACATTCATTTGCCTTACGTAATTTGTACCCTGCTGAGATAAGGTTTAAAGGTCAAGAGGTTCGAATTTCTGTTTAATAGGTTTGGCAGCAGTCTGACAGCATTTGTCTCTTTTTTGATTGCGCAATTTTTGAATTGAAGTTGACGGAAGTGTAGCCGATCAATATAGTCCAGGAAATCCTGCCTGAATTTCATAAGTTTATGTAAGCAACCATAGTTATATTTGATCGCCATTTTAAATGGACGCCATTAAGTGCACCTACAATGAAAAATGTTTCTTCCGCAGCCAATATTCAAGTCAAGTCAATTTTTACACATTTTCTATTAGTCTGACTGTTTGGTTTTCCAATGCTTGACATGTAAACGCCTACTGTCTCTTTAATTGTTTGCTCAGCAAACTGTGTTTTCGTTCATGGTGTCCGGCTGATGGCATTCTTTGTGGCAGGATACACTTTCGTGCATTCATCAAATAGAAATATTATATTCGAATCAAAAGAGTAGTAGCAGTCCAGCAACATATAACACTTTTTCCAGAAGCCCATAATAAAACAAAGAAAAAAAAAATAGACATTGAAAACTATTTTTACGAGTACTATTTTTATTTGACAACTATTTAATTAAAATTAAATTTGCAGCTTCCTAAATGTGTGAATAGTGGACCCAGACAGGCCCACGGTGCAGACATTTCAATATACATAAATAGTTTCAGAACTGAGTACCTATTTTTATTTACATATTTATAAGGCATCTTATGGCTATTGTAAAGGAGACACTACAAATGGAAGCATCTCACTTTAGAACAACCTTGGTCAGCAACCACTTCGGAGATTTTTACTTGATATCTCGTTATATTGAATCCACTTCGAGATTTCAAGTGGCATCTCCGGCTTAAGTTTCGCACTGATATGACCATTCTCCATGTTTTCCACTGCGGCGTTCTGCATACTTATGGTCGGGCTGACCGTATTGCCCGAGGTAGTTGTTTGCAGTTGTGTCGCCTTCGGTGTAAGAAGTGTCTTCATCACATCCTCAGCGGAACAGTCAATGATGCGCTGTCGGCAGATTGCTATCGCGTGTATAAATTTGTCCGTTGTCGATAGAAATCGGTGTTCCATGAACACCGATTTGTCGTCCCAATAGATTATCTGAAAGAATAGAAGATATTAAATGTGGATGCTAATTTGGTGACGACTTACCCTAGATGTTATCGTAAATCTTGTAAAAGGACGTATAAATCGCCGATAGCGTATCGTTGCAGCGCCTTGAACAACAGAACCCCCTTTTGAAACAATTGTCCGATAGAGTCTTGTTCGCTCGTAAAAATCTACACGAGCGAAGTCTAACTCGCGGAAATATCTCGCATTGTTCATATGATACAACAACGTGTCGACATCGGTTGAAAGGCAGATTCCTGTAAATTGATATATGAACGTAACATTAATTATTGCTTTAAGTTTCAAATGAAGAAAATATGAGCAGGGAAGTGCACAGATGGATTTAAAAGGAAACGAGTGACAGCGGGAATCGGATGTGTCACAGTAATTTTAGATTTTATCAGCTGTCAAAACCCGCGTTCGATAGATGATGTCAAATTAATGTCAAATTCCGTATAGAAAAGTGCCATCTAATAAATTTTTGATATGGGTTCTTGAACTTATTGACATACTATAATTGTTGACTGCTAGTTAAAAGGCAGTTCCATACAAACTCTGCCAACCAATGCCAACCGTCTTGGATTTCTGCATAGAATTTTTAAGGCACCTATCTATTGGTTTTTTTTTTATTTGTAAAACGGTCGAATTTCGATCACGTTATATTTGTAAACAAGGAATGCGTGACGGAGTCTGTTTTTGTTTAGTAACAAGACAATACTAAGACCACCAACTTCGGCCGATTTCCCGTTACTTGCCTACAAGCTATTTTTTTATGGGGTGGCAAATGCTAAGTGCGCTTGTATTGTTACATATAAATTCGCATTGACAAATGTCACCTAAGTTCAAAAATTCCGACTCGCCAACACACTAGCACCTTGCATATGCCACTTCCGCTGTGGGCAAAGTAGCTGACAGCGTTCATAGAATTTTATCGAGTTAAATTTGAAATTATTCGTTACGTGTGGATAATATTTTTTTTAAGGAATAAGTGTAGATTTGCTTTAAATATATATGAAAAATGAACAATGCAAATTGTTTGAAGTAAAATAGAAATATATTGAGCAAATTTTCGTCAGTTTTCTAAGAAAAATTTACGCATGAAATCGAAGTTAATGATATTTGTAAGCGCAAAATACGCAACCATGTTTGTCATAATAAGTTTTTAGTATATAGAACATCTCATTTAGCTAGTTTTATTAACCAAAGAAATCAAATTATTCGCCTTCTAAACAAATCCAATTAAAGCGCCAAATTTAAATCTTGCTTGCTTGCAAATTGGGACACCCTTTATATATGAGCAAATTGTTTGGATTCGTTGTGGCTCAACGAGAACTTTACAATTGCTTTCTATAGACAAACATTTGTGATATACGGTAAGAGTGTGCGATAAAGTATAATTTAGGTATGCAACATGAAGGTCATATATTTTAGAAACAAATCAGCATTTCAGAAGAATGTATACCTCGTGTACGTGGCAGTGCACCGGACTTCGCTACTAGGGCAATTACACTGAAATTTATGCACCAGCATAACTGACCAACCTTCGTATAAAATACCTTCACCCACCCCAATCTATATATAGAGGAAGCAAACCACACTTCAACATACCCTATTTCACTGTAGTCTCTTGGTTCAGGTAGGACGTAGAACTATGACCTTGCTTGAGCTAACTCCAATTGCCGCATTAATTAAGACCAACACAACCGAAGAAAGACGACCGCCTTGCAACTGCCCCAAAAAATCAATGCATGACTAACTACACTCGTCACTTAGAATAAGTGAATCACCTTTACGATTCTAGACAAAAACAACCCTGGCCGTCAATGGGCGGAAATAGTTATTTTACATTTCTACGCCAACATTCCCTCCCATGTTCAGTTGACCTTGCACTCATAAGACCATAATATCCATAATCGCTAATGGAGGTAGGTAGTGCTTGTGCCCTATGGATACATTTACAGAACGACAGCATTTATGTACACCAATAGTTACTGCAATCCAGATAGATTGCTCCCCCAGATACAGAATTTCATGATTTCCCCAGATGCATCAAGGTATACATGGGCTTACGCCTCGGAACTTTTCCGGTGGCAACATCTTATACGTATAAATGAAGAGGATATCCTGCATCTGCGTGCAGCAAGGATATACAAGTACAACGTTACACCCCTCCGTTTGTATACATTCAACTGGTATCTTTGTGCAGATAAATTTCGTCGTTATTGTTAGGTGTGTATCTGTTGTCTGTGTATATTAATACATTAGCTGCGTGTGGAGTAGGTATCCAGAAGAGAAATCAATAAGTTCCGGTGCCCAACCTGTTTTCTAGAAGGCAACAAATACACTCACTTGCTCTAAGCAATCGAATAATAAAAATCATGCAAATTCAATTAGGGCGACACCCTACAACTGCGCGTATTTCATTAGCGAAGGGGCTTCAGTTAACCAATAACCCATTGGCCAGCCGATCCACAGACATTTAATTAGACATTTTTAACGAAATCCAAAGAAGCCCTCGTCGATTGGGAATAACATCAGATGCAAGAGAAAAAGAGAGAGAGAGGACAACTCAAGTCCATGCCTTGACCTTCGGCAAATTCTGTTGCTAAATTATAGCTCTTGATGTATATACCTACAAGTTTATACATACCCGAAACAGATGTTGTATCCAGGATGTGAGTTTTCTTCTTCACGAACCGGGCGAGTATCACACAAAGGCACATTCGTAGGAAGTAGTGCAGCTCCAGGAGTGCGTACAATAGTACAACAGTCCCCAGGCAACAAGCTAGCACATAGCACCATGGACCCATGTTCGACAGCTGAATGTACAACTTGTTTTTGTCGAAAACTTAAATCAAATCGAATGTCTGTTTCGTCAAAAACTGATTTACACCATGCGACACTAATGAGTCTGGATTGAGTATTATTTTGTTTCTTCGTTCTATGTATGCCGGCCGTTGGATACAGAACGCGGCGAACAGATAGGCACTAATGAGAATGCGAAACCAAAAAGATTGTCTTTGGGAAACGCCTTGACGGCGATTCGCCACGTCTTCTGAGGCATCCCCCATGAGGAGCCATATCAGAACAGAAACTTAACTAAAATTCACAAGGATCTTTTTGTCCGTTTTTTTTTGTTTTGTTAACTTTAAATGAAATGAACTAAATCGAGCAACCACAAACTCTTTTGCAAAAAAAAGATGACACTGTTCTGCCTTAGGATTGGTGTTGATGTAGTATATCCTCATCCGTCGTTCAACAATGCGAAGAAGGAGGAGATCCTTCTTGGCCGACTTTTCGCTGGTTACTGAATTCTAGCTGGTTACTGGAATTCTAGCCTTGCCTGGATTTTTTCCGATAGCAATTTGATTTATGTACATAACGGTAGCGGTTTGGGGTGGGTATACATACCCAGGGCCGGACATGCGTAGAGGTGGAATAGTGCAATAATGGTTTGTTTGTTTCTATTGCCGATGGGAGTATAGGGTGGTTGGAGATGATGGATGCTTCTCTGCGTTTCGAGATTCAATTGCATACGTTTGTACATAATATTTTGTATGGGATACCTACGTGGCGATTTTTTATTTTTTTCGATGTGACGACTGGCAAATGGGGAGTATTGCACCAGCCGATGAGGACACTTAACTTCATTAATAGAAACTAATTAAACCGACCTACGATGAGGATGAGGACACTTAACTTCATTAATAGAAACTAATTAAACCGACCTACATATTATAAGCTTTTGCAGGAATTGATGGTAACGCTCCATAGACCTATCGCGTTTGAGGACATCTAGGAAGCCACACAAGTGAATGGTTCATTATAAATAACCTCTTCCTCGTTAGAACGGCATGTTTGATACCATATGATGTAACCCTGATGGGAATTGACTCAATGGAATGAGAATAATTAATGTGGCAATGTGAAGCCGTTGTTATCTGGTAAAATAAAACTCAAATTAAAGAAATTGTTAATTTATAAAAACCAAAATAACCCTTTTAATTAAAAAAGAACTAAAAAGATGTGAAGAAGACAAGTATAACTATTTGACAATCGGATACTACCTAAAAAGAAAATAAAAATACTAACTACACTAATGACGTTCTTCATTAAAGATCCGAGAGACTTGCCCTTTTTAATGAAATTCGTTGGAGCACTTTTGCATTAGTGGTAGACTATTGATTGTGGGATATACATTTCAATTTGATATTTTTTGTCGTTTTCCATTGGGACAAAAAATCAATTTTTTTTTGATCTAAATCACTTTTCGCGTTCCATTGGGAAAAAAAATCAAATCATCAAGAATATCAAGAATACGGATCACTTAGATCACGCAGATCTCGATATTTTTTTCAGATTTACACATACTACCACAAATACAGCACGGCTGTTTTACGTCATTTAAAGAAGTTTGTTTTAAAACAAATGTGCAAAGTTTCGTGAAAACCAAAATAAAGAAATACATAAACAGCAATGGACATAGTTTTGGAGGAATTATTATCTTCATTGTCTTCCTCATCATCTGGAAATTACGAATCACCAAAACTACTCCATTTTTATCTACAATAGAGGAAACATTTTGCAAGCCGATTTCCATGGTTGATTTTACCAAACACAAATGCAATTTGAACAGATCAATTTCATTGCATGTTCCATGAGCCGCATAAAATCTGAGATCTGAAAAAGATTTTTGGTGGTCGCAATGGAAAACGACATTAGTAATCATGTGTCAGTGCAATTTTTCAAAAATATCTCCGACACTTTTGTCGTGTTAAGAATTGACCTGGAAGTGTCATTTTTTCTTCAATGAAACATAAATATTGAAATACTTCTAGATTTGATCTTTTGATAGAAAGATGTGTAGCCTCGGACTGCCAAATAAATAGGTATAGGTACTTAAAATGTGTCTTGCATAAACCTTCTTAGTTATTTTTTTAATTTCTTTAGCCTGAAACTCCGGGGAATAATAAAAACCGATTGACAACTCACTCTTTAAAATTGGTCAATTGGTCTTCTTCAGAAGGTCACGTCAAAACAGATATACGTGTGCGAATCACATTACCCTCTTTCTGTATCCAGTCGGATAAAAAAGCTTTCAAATTCCTTCAATTACCACCCTCTATGAACCCTTAAGCGTAAAAGAACGCAACTACCTAATCATTTTCATTCCGCAAGTTAAATTTTGCAAACTCACAATGGCGACTATTTCCTTGAAAGATTATCTATTGTGACCTACAATTTTAACCCCAAATTCATTAAAATTTGGGGTTAGAATAGATTGTAATGTGCTTTTCGATTGGGCTTCTTCAGATTTGCTTTCAAATTTCAGATTTCGTGTGTCTAATCGAACATAAAATCGTCAATTGCTCTTTTTTGTCTTTATATTCGTGCGGTTCGAATATGTGTAGCCCTCGACACATTTCTAAGCATTTTACATTCACTGCTTAAATTGTATATTAAAACAAGTGGATTTCTAAACATTTGTACATAAATAATTAACAAATATAGAGCCACCCGTGCAATGCGTTTCTTTTCAGTTGAAAGATTTCACGAAAACGTAAACAAACTCCACTAGTTGTCAAACTCAAACGAACTTGTATTGGTAAATCTGAACAAATCTGAGAAAAAATCCATATTCGCAAAAGTCCTCTGAAATCTGAAAAAGATTGTTTTTTTTTTGTACCAAACGAACATAAAAATTGCTCTGAGCGCAAAAAAAGTGCCCAATCGAATACCACATAAGTATGACCTACTGACTTAAGCTGGAATCAGACTTGTAACGCATGGTTGTCATAGTGTGCTGTCTGCTGTGCTTCTTTTTAATGAATGCAAATGTTGTTTGTTTTGCTTTGTTGACGCTGTCGATTTCCTTGTTCATGTGTAGGTACTCTTTCAAGTAGACAATTTTAGATGATATATTGTCGCCATAGAGAGTTATGGCGAAATCAGAACAGGAATCATATCGCCACAACGCGCCCCCTAGCTTTAAAACTCGACTATCCAACAAGAAGATCTGTAATTCGGTGAAAAATCCAACAATTAACGAACCAGTACCTAGCCCTAGAGTATCAACAATTATTTTCCCAGTGATAAATATCGTAACAAAATTCCGAATTCTTATACGAAAGCACAGCAACAAACTGGCTCTTGAAAACAGTGAAGGAAACCTAATCACCGAAGCGCTGGAAATGAAATATGCGGTTAGGGAGCACTGTCAACAGATGTTAAATGGGCATCATATGGATAGAATGCTTAGCTAGAACTGGTATGCTAAATGACTAACGTCAAAATAATGTAACGCTGCCTGTCCTTTGACAGTTAACAGAGCCGCCTGGCTTGAAATGCTCGACGGTCTCCTATCCTCACTGTATTTAAACTGTCAGCTTTTACGCCTTCTGCTCAAAAATTCGAAACTGCTGCCTCAAGGAAGGGGTTTTCAAGGATAAACAGGTGCATTTCAGATTTTACATGGAACATGCAAAGAAGTTGATCTGATTTTGTATATGGATTAGTGCGTTATTTGACAACAATATCAGCTGTTTAAATGCATTTGTTTTTTGTAAATGAAGCTTTGGCCAGAATATAACAGAGGCAGCCCCAACAAACTGCTAGATTTTGGCAGGAGGTCATCGCTTTAACGGGTCATTCATTTCGTGGTTTCAAGTTGGTAGCGATGGCATTTGACACCTCTCAAACTCAGCTGTCATTTAAAGTTTCATAATATAAGGAAGTTTAATGTTTCCTATTTACGATAATGGATCGCTTAAGTCCGCATGACACTACATTTATTTTTGCATTTTTCAGACTTTTAAAATGAAACTAGAGCAAGTACGTAAAATTAGAACGTAAATTTCCGATAGGAGTGAGTGCGTACACACCAACTTTATTTATGTAGAAATATAAAAAAAAACGTATTGATTGACTTATTATATTTATATGGACTGCTAGTGAAATTTCACTTTCATACAACCTCTGCCCAGAAAATGACGCCAACATAACTAGCGCTCGTGGTTCTATGCGAAAAATAAGTGAAACAAAATGACAACCACCTTGGATTTATCCATAGAATGCTAGAGCCACCTATTGGGCGTGAGTGGATTTGCCAAGTGAAATTCAAATTGCTGCAGCATTGTTTACAATAGATGTCGTCTCGAAATTGTGCTAGCTTAAATAATTAATAATAGATGGAACCAACAAAATTTGAATAAGAAATTGTTTTTCATTGTCCCATAAATTGCACAATTTTCGTATATTTATTGCGAATTAGTCCTTTATGTTGTTTTTCATTATTAATTTTAGAAATATGATGTAATAACACTTAGTTAACCGCCCGCTGGAGCGATCTCTCCACAGACCTTAGAAAGTCATTCATTTCATGTCAGCTACGACCGTCGCCCATCACAGATAAAAAAGACACTCAGTTGTTTAACAAATTACACTAGTTACTTTATTTAATAGGATTTTTCTTGTTTTGTGTGTTTCTTTTCATTTCTCCCTCGGTTTTCCTGCACAATAGGAAAATCGTCCAAAGGGAGCAAATCACATGAAAAGAGCAAAATATTATAATAAACAAACAAAAAATGGTTTGCAAAAAAAAAAAAAAAAAATAAACAAATTGAAAAAAAATTGTTATACAATAGAATTATTATTTATAATAAGTAATTAAATATACATAATTATACCGTTAAGATTTACGTAGACTTGTAGTCTTATTTAAGAGTTTAACCATTTTCTTTTGGTGTAGTCAATTATGTCCACTTGCGTTATATATAAATATTATTTTTTACAAAGTTTTTGCGTGGTTAAGGTGAAAGGAAGGGGGCGGGATAATAGATAATTATTACATACAAAAGTTACATTTTCTTACATTGGAATATTATTACATAGATGGTGTGTAGGTGTATTGTATATGTGTGTATATACATCCTACAGGCTGTTTCATATTCGTTCAATATCTACATGTTTGCCGCGCGTTTATAAACTTAATGTAGTTTTGTGTGTACAATTATTTACGGGTATGCTGCTCTCTTGTAGTTTTTCGTGACTTATATAAACGTTCAATAAAAAAATATACTTCAAATGTATAATATATATTTATATTTTTTATTTTAATGTATATTGCAGGCCATCGACGCAAAATTGTCATTAATATTTTAAGATTTTTTTTTTCTTTTTGTGTTACAATATTTTTTGTTTTTGCAATAATTATTAATTTGTTATAACTATCTACATAGAAAATGTACCTATTCATAATGTAATGTTCTTTTTGTTTGTATATGCGAATATATATATAATTTGTGTATATAAAATAACGAGAAATACATTGGATGTGTTGCTATTGCTGCTCTTGTTGTTAAATATTTTTTATTAATATTGTTGATGATTCTTCCTCTTGCACTCATTCTCTTGTCTCATATTCTTCGTGTCGTTCCCATAAAAAAAAAAAAACTTAATACGTATCACATTCAAGACACCCTTTTCATTGAAATAGTGCAACAATTTCCCAAGCTGAGATTTGTTTTGTGCATCTCTCTTAGAGATTATTTATTATTTTTATTTTCGATTTGCTCATCGGACAGGTGGTGGTGGATGGTATTGTTAAAACGGATGAGCAGACGTTGGCAAAAAACACAAGATTAATCTGTACTCGTATTGACTGACTGCTGAGTGTATACTTGGTCTCGATTTGTAATCTTGTTCTCTCCCAAAGAGCGTGTAGTGGGCAAAAGCAAAGCTATTCGGTTTCTGCTGCTTTTTCTGTTTGGTTTGTTGGAAAGCTTCAAGGCTGAATTTGGCTCTAGTTAAACATACTCTTACGTGTGTGGGATGTGTGTATGGCTGCTGAGATGGTATGTATACTTGCATGGTATGTGCGGGGCGTTATTCTATGTGGGGATGTTGCACATTTCATTGAAATCACAATGTTCAATACTATTTTTGAATATCCTTCTCATTTCTTTGAGACTGCACAGATCTTGGTCCTGCGGACAGCCAGGAATGCGAACAGGCCGTTCCTGGTGCAGGGTTAACACTTTCGGCTCGTCACTGCATCTAAAAAGGAGAAAAAAAAAACATTAACATGCAACCACAACTGATATGTTTTTCCACTAGGAATATGAGTGGAAACTGCTAGAAAATCAGAAATCACGTGAAGGGGTTTCATCATTTATCACTTACTCGTATAAAATGAAAGCCAAATTGCTTGAAAACGAATCTATTGCACTTGTCCTCCATAGCCTCTGTTTCGTTGCGTCTAAATGAGTTAAATGGAATTCATCTTTGTACAATCCCAAATGGGCCAGTAGCTTAAGCATCGTCCCGGAATGAGTAAAGTAAAAAGTGGCGTTTTGGTGTAATGAATGGGGACTGCAAAAAAAAAAAATGCAACACTCAAGTCACGGGACAACCGACGGAACTCGACGGATATGGGTACTCACTCAATGTGATCAAACATGTCGATTATCGCCGGACAAGCCTGCTTGTGGGTAAGCTCATAACCATAACCATCGATCCAGTAATATTCCAGATCGTCAGCGAATTCCATGTATCTGATTGTTTTCTTGTTGAAAACCGAGCACCAGGGTGAAACTTTCTTATGCTTGTTCCATGCTGTCTCGAAGGCACAAATTGTGTACATTAAATGGGCGTCTTGCAGTGTGATATTATCAAGTTGGGTTCGCTTTTGTATATAGTTGACGACGTCGTGCATTTCGGGTCCATCCATAAATTTCCTAACAAAATCCAATGCATCGGCATTTCTGTTGACATCGGTCTCCCAGCGTTGGCAGAGCTTATAAAACTGTAAAGAAACAAAGAGAGCACATTCAGTAAGGTTCGGTATTTGTTCAAATTTTGTACGCAAAACAAAGAGAGGGATCACTACTACCTGAAAGACCTGGCGGTCCGTAGACAGCCACTGTGTTGTCGGTAAATCCAACCGCTAGATTCATTTTATGCGAGTGGAAGGACAGGCAGGAGGGCAGACCGACTCTCGGGCCCATGAAACCACCCTCGTGACTGCGCAAAACGGTCTGCGTGCGACCACACTGTCTGTAGATTGCAATCTTTTGACTGCTGCCACACGCGACGAGGTCTATGCTCGGGTGCACCGCAATTGCCAACACATCACAGCCAACGTCCCACTGGTGGACTATTTTGCCAGCGCGCATGTCGAACACGTTCACACGTCCCTGCGAGCATCCCGATACAAGGGTGGATTGATCTTCCCTCAGGTAGGCGGTCAATATGGAGCCGCTATGCTCGCGATAGACTCTTACTCGGACATCGTTGGGCGGACAGCGTCGGTCGAAGATGCGCACACTACCGTCAATGCAACCAGCAGCGAGAACATCCATACGCGTGGGATCAGGCGGCGCTTGCGATAGCGCCTTCACCGTGGTCTCTGCACCTATGGGTATATCACAAACTTTAAGCTCCTTGTCAGCGTCCCAAATGCGTAGGTATCGAGTAGAACCACCCACTATCAGGTGCTGGCTGACCTGATGCCAGGACATAACAATCCCGGACAGCTCCTTCTTTTGCGCACGCAATGGCAATGCTTCCCAGGCTGTTACCAGACGACTAGATTCTCGATTTGTGTCGAACGATGGCTCCCGCCAAACTCGCACAATTCCATCATCGTGACCCACTAGAATCATGGCCACATCGTGCGCATTGACGAACTCAATACCACCCACCCGGACTGTTGCTGAATGAGCTGCTGCGGATGAGGTTGTCTGGGATCCGTTTCCACTGGCGGAACTGGAGCTCTTCTTATTGCTTAGATTCATTGCATTGCTGCTTGTGATCGGCGTGTAGGAACAAACAGAGTTTCGACTCCAATCGTAGACTGCGACTTTCTCCTTGTAAGCCACTGCGATCTGTGGCTCGTATGGCAGCAGCTTCACAATTGAGGGCGTAAATTGCGTCTTCCCAACCCAGTTTTGGATGTCTATCTTATGGGATACTGCGAATCTCTCCTGTTCGTTTGCACTTTGACGAACGCTCGAGTTTCTTTTGAATCGCCATTCGCGCGAACGATACTCTTGCGAGTTTCTGTCCGCCGGCATCGCAGGCTCTTCGCTGTCTGTGGCGTTGTCCGTTCGGTTCTTGCCCGGGCGGGTGAAATAGCTTATGGCCCATGGCAGGAAGGCCGTGGTGACGATGGGCTTCATGTTGCGCAACGCTGTCGGGTGATGGTTTTCAGTTATGCCGCTTGCAGCACCAGCTGCGTTCGACGGTCCCGAGCTGTCCGTCTCGTCGTTCATCGATGTCGTGCGGATTTTCCTGTCCAAGTAGTCGAGATCGGTGAACATAGAGCTGCCGCGAATCTTCAACGTAACGCCACTGGCCAAGGAGCTCACTTTGCTGCCAACTGTGCTATTCTTAGCGTCCGAGTGGTTCATGCTCACAGGAGGCGATTCGCCCAAGTAATTCGTGCGGGTGTTGGGACTAGGTGGCAGGCTGACACTAAGGCTTATACATTTCTCAGACGTGGCCTCTTTCGCTGTGATGAGGCAAAGCGCCGAGTCCCTGACAAAGTTGATCACCTTCTGTGCGGCCTCTGCAACTTTCGGGAAGGGGTCCTGACTGAGATTGTGGATTCCCTGCCAAAGCTTCAGGAAGATAGAGTGAAACGGAATGCTCGACGGTGCACATGCCATATTCGATATACAACTGGAGCTGTAGCCCCGTTTCATGTTGATGTTCCTCTCCAGGCTGTGGGTGGTGTGATGGTGCGGATGTGTCGACGGACTGTGCGAGATGATTGCGGGCGTGGGAGAGGTCGAAAGGAACTCTTGCAGATATACGGTGACGAACTGCGATTCAAAGAGGAGAACCATCCACTGCAGGGCGGCTACCAGCTCCAGGCGCACCAGTGGCGACATATCATCAGCCACTGTGTCTAGCAGGGTTATGGCTATTATTCGGTCAATGTTGTTGGCGTGTTCCTCCGAGCGATCGGTCACCGAGCTAATGAACGTGCCGAGGGCAAACACGGCTGCAGCACGCACCTCGGGCACGGGATCCTGTAGCAGGGGATAGAGCTTTTCGTGCGCCAAATCTCGTACCCCAGACCAGCGCGCTTTGTCGAAATTCTGCCAGAGATGGCCTAAACATATCGCTAGCCACTGACGTAGCAACCAATCATCATCGTTAAGCTGGACAAGGCAAATGGAGACCAACGATCCCTGTAGCGCCCCCGTTTGACCCAAGAGAAAATTCTTTACAATGCTCGACAGCACAAAAGCAGCCAACGTTCGGATTTCCTTTGAGACGCTGCCGTCCTGCAACACTGAGAGAAAATACTTGTGATCCTTGACCAAGTCTACCTGGCATGACGAGTCTACGGCCAATATTTTTGTCCAAATGAAGACCAGAGCTGGTCGCAGCTCCCTTGCAGAGCTTTGCAGCAGCTTAAGTACGTACGGAAATATTCCCACACCAAGAGCGAGATTAACGGCCCAAGGACCGAGGTCCAGAAACCGCGCTAGCAGGTCCAGTGCTCTCAAGCGATGCACTTGCGACAAGAGAACCTGCAAGACGATGGGTAGCTGCTCCGGCGGCACCCGCGATTCTGACTCTCGGTCGAGCCACACTTGAAATGCGGTGAGCTGCTCTTCAAAGAACGGAAGCTGCTTGTAGGGGGCACCCTTCTCCAGAATGTCAGGCAACTGTTGCAGTGCCAAGTCGACAACCAGGTCCCATGCATCCCACATGGGATGCCGGAAGCACGGAGGCAGTGCGGGACTAGACACAGGCGTGCAGTCGTGTGATCGCAGAATCCTCTCCGCTAGGAGAAAGTTTCTGAACAAGCTTGCCACCAGCAAATCCTGCCGGAAGAGCTTCTGAAACAGATCTCTCGGCAGAATGTTCCAGGCAATGGTGTCGGTGATCGCGGTGAAAATCCAATTCAACTCGCCGAGCATAGTTCGACGATCGTTTACCTGTCCCGGGATCTTGTCAATCAAATCACTGTGCATTTTGGGCACCAAGTCGAACTTGCCCTGCATGGCGTACCACTTCAGAGCGATCTTAATCGGTGTGGTCAGACACGAAGTAAACAAGTCCGCAGGCAGCTGTGAGTTCATGGGCAGAATCTGGTTGGCTGAGCACGCGGCCAAGTGGATGCACTTCTTATACGTGACCAATGGCAGAGCAGTCGGTCCCATTGACTGCATAACCTTCTCCATCTCCTTCTCGTGCTGTTCCGCAAATTGATTGAACGAGTTGATGATGATGCCGGCATTCGAACAGTCGTAAACATATATGGACGGCGCTCCCATCCATGCCTGCAAATCGAAGATGGACAGTGGGATGTATTGCGTGAAGGTCTTGTTGAAGACCCAAATCTCTCCATTGGCTGTCGGTTTGGGCACACCATGCCCATTGTAGTGAAACAGCACCCGCTCCTCCTTGGCATTGCGTCGCAGGCTGGTGCAAAGTTTTTTCACGTCGTCCACCGTCGGATCGTGACACTTTTTGTAGCGTGCACGAGGTTGCCAACGTTCGTATTGCTTCTGCAGATTCGTTCCAATCATTTCCATTGCTTTCGGCGCCGACACCGAGGATGGATCGACCCAACATTCCAATCGGGAACAGGGCTGAATTTTCACCACATCGGGCGGGTCAACGCCAATGTTGAGACACAGAACCAAGGCGACACTTGCGGTTTTCATTCGCTCACGGATTCGCCACTGTTGCTTCTCAAATGTGATGCCATCGATGTTCTCCTGATGACGCTTCGACTGGAAGCAAATGGGGCACTGACTATCGGGAACAGTGACGCCGGCACAGTCATTGGGAAAAGTGAGCGACGAATTAAGGCTGTCAGACATAGAAGTTTTGCGGCTGCCGCCCGCAATGCGGCTTTGATCTAACATTTTTTACTTGGTTTGGTCTTCCTTATATGGTTGAGTTGCACAAAATCTATTTCAAGCAGCGGTCCATTTTTACTTGGTCACTATATATTTACTATGATTACGAGTTTATCTGCGGGGAATAGATGTTTTAGACTATCCGCACGATCAGGGAATGAGGAACGCCGACTGCGTTTGTTACCGAGGACTGGGGTGTTGAGATTGTAACAAAACTGTTGTGGCTTATGTCTGATCAAAGTCGTCTATCAGAGTTTGCCGTGTGCATTGACCATCCACCTATTCCTAATCCTTTCTAATTGTCACAGCAGTGATGACTTTTTTAAAGTGGTTGAAGTCCAAACAACAAAAAGTTATACAATTTCAAAGCTCAATTGCCTCGACCACATTCCTCCAAAGCGCAATTAACGCAATCGATCTGAAGTGTTTTTTGATGTGTTTGAAATTATTTCAGGAATACGCACCAATTTTGAAAAGTTTAATACTTTTGCGGGATATGTTGCATGTCTTTATTTACAATCGAAACGACCATCGCAATAATTGCGTGAAATTACCCCCAATATCGTGGCGTTCCTTCCTAAATGGAAAGTTTTCGTGCGAAATGAAAGAGAGATTAGCGAGTTTCGATTGCATAATAATGCGAGGAATTATGACTCGAATAAAATAAAAAGTGTTGGTACACTCCCATTGCAGATTGCTAATTATATGCAAGGAACCCAAATCGATTACCCTGACTCACTAATGAAAAGGACGTCAGGGTGTGGGTACAGTACAGCTTTTTTTCTACCTCAGTTATAATCCCATCAGTCTACCAAAGTCCTTGTCACAAATGCAAAAACGAAGTTATTCCTATGCAATGCACACATTTTTTATTTTCGAACCGGAATTTACCAATCGTGTGGTGGCATTCTACAATCCTTGATCGTGGGTTAACAAACTTTTATCGATAACTGGGGGGGGACACTAGCGCGACTTTCGTTTATGGACGAAAAAGACGTACGACGAAGAAGGAAAAAGAAAAAATAAAGTTTCTCAGGACTTCCTCCCAATGCACGCACGATTAAGTTTTTTTTTTCACTTTTTCTGCTGTTGCAAATAAAAAATTATTTCAGCATCAACTTTGTTTCAACTTCACAAATAGTTCCGCCAGACGATTTACAACGCACGGTTTATGTAAGATGTTTTTAGTTGAACAAAAATCTATTAAAATTTATTCTTTTCACTTATTCCATTCGGAAAATCACGTTTTGACGAAAAATACGCAGCATTTTTTCAACGAGTTTTTTTGCTTTTGACGTGAGATGTCAAAAAATGGGTTTGTTTGTTTTTAGCGTTATCATTTTAAAACGAGAGCAAGAGAGATGGCTAGAGTAAAGTGGGTGACAGTTGACCACGGTAGGGGTGTTCAACTCGAGTGCGATGGAATCAGTTGAATGTGGAATCTATGAATCTAGTACAATTATGCAGTGGCAATATAAACTCAACAACAAACGATTTAAAATTTACTCAGCACATTTGTACCTACATACTGTACATAATGACAAAAAATGATGCGATTGGACGAGGATAAAATACTCACAGGCGTGATCAGAAATTGTCGACAATTATTGCAGCTTTGTGTTATTTTCAAATGACATTAATTTTGCTGTATTCTGCACGACTACTGAAATTGGGGTGGTACTTGGACACAAAGACAATATTCTAGAAACTAAAAGGACGTCCGTCAATTGCGCTAAATAATTATCCTCAGTAAATGTTCTCATCCACAAATTATCCCAGCTCCCAGAGCTAGGTAATGAATTATCTTGTTGATAGATTTTTTTTTTTGTGATTAGAGAACTTTTCTTATGCATGTCAGAATCAGTTAGAGCAAATGTTACACGGCCAAAGGAATCATTGTGCGTATAATTTGGTCCGGATCGAAGCATAAGTTGTGCATGTTTGGAGTAGTGCAATATAAACGGCTTTAATTCAATTTGTTGTTAGTAACATTTGCATTTTATTCCAAATATATTTACATTTTTGTTTTTCTTTTCTTTTGTATAGATCATGTAACACAAACAAGATGTAGCTTCAAACAGTTCAAAGAAGCACACTTATAAATCATCAGCCACAAAACAACACTTGACAATGAAAACTACAAATGCTTTTGAAAAGTGAAGCAACAGAAAATCTACAACGAACTAATCGATATGCTTGATCTATGTTTAAATTCCTTTCGAACAAATTTATCTCTATCGGTGACTACAATTTACGACGAGCTAACATTTGATGACACAAAATAAAGCCAGCACCGAACATCAGAAACGGCTAATATACAAGCAGGATCTACGTAAAGCGTTTCGGACTGAATTTCTTGAAGATTGTAACATACACAAGCGGAAAGCAATGAGTTAAATTATAAATCAGGGCAGAAAATGCAGTCAACAAAAAGAAGGACGCGCAACATCGAACGTTGTAGTAAATAAATAGCTACACTAACGACGTACGTTAGAAGTAGCTTATGGAACTGTTCCTTTAACAAATAGGGTACATTTTGCGTTCGTACGACAAAGAGTGCTTCAAGAGAGGTTACGATTTAGAGCCTTTTACAATGACCAGTGCATGAAATAAAATCTGCAAGGCAAGGCAATTACAAACGGGGAGAAGAACTATTTAAGAATGATCTAATATCAATTTCTAACCTATTCGTCTAATAAATCGATTGCCAGCACCCGATATTGATGCACTTCCTTCTACCTATCCTGATAATTAACAAAATATCAAAGACTCGAGAGGACGACAGTTTTTAAAGAAAACTCTCTGGTTATATTTAGTAGCAACTATTTGCAGATTAAACTTGACAAAATTTAGAACCAGTGAGTAATGAAAGCCAACGGCATACGAATTCTAATTCTAATCAACAATCAGCGCAGAAAAAAGCTTGAAACTAAAAACCGACACCTCGAGGAGACGGATTTGGTACCACGTATGCATATTTAACACTCCCAAGAAAACTTCATACATTCTTCACTCATTCTCTTAAAATGCATTGGACTTTGGACATGAATTAGACTTGACCTTTAATATAGTAATACAACACACAGCCAAATAGATGCACGCAAATTATTGCAACGGAAGGAACCCATTTCACTAGATACTGTGCCAGGCTTACACGTGGGGAAATATTTTATATCATTTTTTTTAATAAACCCATAATGGTTCTCTGGCGGTAGTACGACAAGATAAGTTGGGAATGTTCACCCAATAAAAGTAACAAGGAATTACATACATCGACAATACTTGAACAAACAACATCCATTAAGTTCTCATTACTGATATTGACTCACCCTCAGCACAGGATCCTTGTGAAGCGCCTCTGGATAATTGATGTCGCTTATACGATGCCTCCCAAACAAGCCAGTTGCAAAACTCTCCGCACTCTTTAGTGCCCTCTGCGTGGCTGTATACTTGAACAAATACAAGTCCGGATCATAGCTGTCCTTCAAAATGTCAGGATATCTCTTTTGCATCCTCTCAGCCAATTCAATCTGTTCATCTTCACCTTCGGCGACCAAAAACTTTTCCTCGTCTTCATTCAATTTGAAATACCAAAACTTAAGCATAGCCAGCTCGTGTGGACAAAAATGAGCATGTGCATTGTTCATAATTCTTTGTCTAATTTGTGTGAGTTGCTCTTTGGCCAGGCGAATGTTCTTCTTGCTGGGATTTCGCGCCCCGTGCCGAATGACTGACCAAATTCTTGTTGCTTTGCATTCTTTATCGATGATTTGGGTTAGAGAATGTTTATGTTAAAAATATAATTTTTGCCAAACAATATAAACACTTATACAAACAGTCCAATTTACCTGGATACTCGAATTTGCTTTCATCTCTGTTGGCCACGACACGGTAGGGAGTCTTTGTCGACAGATGGTGTTCGATTTCATGGCGCTTCAAATCTGAGCATTTATGTTCGATTTCAGCGAATATTATGGAAATGTACAGGGCAGTGATTATAGTGGTTCTAAAAAGCATTTTCGAATTTAGCCTTGCGACGAAAAACGAAAATTTGTCAAATTTGGTGGAAAATTCGCGTGAACAACGAACACAAAATAAACAAAAACGCACAAAAAGAATTTTTATCACCTGTCAAATTGACAACGAGCAGTGCAAAAAATCGTATGCTTTGCTAGTCGGTAGTGTAGTGTATGGTGTACAGTGCTTTTCAAAGTGTCAAATTGTGCAACCGGAAGTTTATTATTGATGGCAGCTACCATTGGATTTTTTTAATAAATGTTTTTGAATATTTCGGAAAATTATTGAATACAAAGTTAGAAATACTTAGTTTTATAAGAAAGCCACAAACAAACTAAAAACTATCGAAGAGCAAAAGTATTTCTTAGGACAGAAACGTCATAAAAAATTAACATCGAAATGAGAATCTTTTCATCTAGCTATGAGACGTCATTGCAAAATGGCTGCAAAAATACAACGCCCTGTTCTACATAAAAATCTATAAATAGAAAAATATCGTCGCGTGGCAAAGCAACGCATTTGTTTATATGTGCCAATCAATTTAGCTGTCGTGTAGACACGCAAATTGATTTAAGAAGGTCAGCTGTGGTCGGTCAGCTGTTTGAGCTGCTATTTAAATTCGAATTTGAATTTTATTTTTCTTTTAAAAATATAAACTAAACCCATTGAGTTTTTATATAGAATAGGTAGTGCGACTTTTGTGTCTAAAAAATTTTTTTTTTTCATAAGTTGTTATGCTGTTATAAAAGTCTACAGCGTTGGCATTCGCTACTCTTCGCGTTACACTTACAAGTTCTATGTGTCATCGTACTTGAGAATATTTTTGAGAATGTTTTGGCACCGCACGCGTAGTATAGTATGCTGCTGATCGTTGTCTACATACTTAAATCTGGAACGATAAGTGCGACGAAGGCCAGCGAAAAAATATTTTTGTTTTTCGAATTATTCATTCAAGCTGAAAACAAAGAAAAACCATGCGTCTCCAGACAGTGGCATGTGTCTTATATATTATACCTCTGCATGAACTCAGGGAACGGGTGGATAGCGCCATTTATAAATAAAAATGGATTGCAGTGTTGTAATACATACATACATATTCAAGCTTTTCAATGTTCATAAAAGTGGGCGCGAATGTATACCAAATGTGACAATCTTTTGAAATGCAGATAAGTTTGAAGATTGTAAGGATTAGGCGAAATACACAGAGTTCAGGCTTCATAAACTAAAACATTTGTTAATGTTGAGATCGCATATATTGGTTGAAGAATGAGATCGCAAATCAGATATCTAAAGTAGATGATCTACCCACAATAATTATTTAAATGGAATACGGAAAAAAAAACAAGTTCCGGCGACCAACATTTCTGCAATCACTTGAAAACGTTTCTATTTCTGATTTAAAAAATATCAAAAGAGAGTGATAAAAAGTGCCAGTAAATTAAACCAAACATTCATGATTCAGTTTTTTTACGTCTGACAAACATCCGAGAGTATAATTGTCATGAAAGAGCTTCTCAATTGGCCGTTTGGATTCGGCATACAATTTTAGATCCCTTTACTAAGCTTAAAGCTTAATATCCTGATCGCGCTAAATTTTATCTCCCATACAAAAATATCTACAAAGATAAAATTTAGCGAGGCAGTTTAGCAAAGCAGTATCCTGTTTGCTCGCTAAATTCTTAACTTCATATAGATGGGCTGATGACGCCACTCTTTTAATTCGAAGATAAATTTTGACAGAAGAAAGAAGAGGAAAAAGTTTGTATTGTGTTTACTTTGGATTTTTTTTTGGAGGAAGCCGAAGAAATAAAAGAAAAAGCAAAATCAAAAATTCCTTTTTATGCGATGAAAAAACAAAAAAAATAATTGCGGGGCTTATGGAGAAATCAGAAATATGGAGCTATTGCAAAAAAAAAATCCAATGCAAATAGGGTTTTACCCGACACGAAATTTCATAAGCCATTGCTATAAAAATATCAAAATGCAGAACTTGGCCATAATACTTATCTACGACGTAAATAAGATGGCCGACCAAAAACATATTACGTATTTTTGCGTGTTAGGTAATGCTGCCCCTTTCAGTATTGGGCATTCCTTTAATCCTCTGTGTTCGGAATGTGTGATGGTGTAAATGCAGCACGAATGAATGCTTGGTGAAATTTATTCACCGAATGTTCCTTTTTAAAACCATAGTGCATAGCCTGTAAGTTTCCACTCAGAAGCATAAAAGGTTAACCACCGAACCCAACTGCCCACAAGAATATATAAATCCAAGACATTTTTCAACCTTTCACCTTAGTATAGGTAGGTACTGCTGATCCTAATAGACAATTATTTATAAAACTTATTTTCGCCATAGTGCCTTTGTAAAATTGAAAATGTATACTAAAATGGGCATTAAAGTGCTTACTGCGCATTGTAAACAAGATCCGCGTTACTATTAACCGAAATGGTGATGATGCCAGCAATAGCTTTATTTATGCACACGAAAGCAAACGAATACATAGTTCAACGCAATAAAGTAGTTACGTATACGCCACCAGCTGAATATATCAATCCTTCAAATCGAAATCATCTTTCGAACATTAAAAAGTGCAATTAGTTGCATTCGTCTTAATAATGATTGATAGAGGATCTTTACAAAATGTAGATAATTGCCTACCTAGATGCGCGATGATTCACCTATGTAGTTCGCAGTAACTTAATTTGCTGTCAAAAGTTTATACAAATGTTGGTTGAGAGTCGATTATATAGGTACGTTTCGCATGGATAAACAGACTCTCAGTATTGTCTACAACGGCGCCGCAGTGCGCACATTTAGAATGACCTTAAAAGTGAATTTCTTGTATAACCAAGCCATTCCAGTTGTAGAATAAATCAGATCGCTTTGACTTCGTTCTACTTGTATCGACAGTTATTTTTGCACAAATCACTAGGAAGTTTACCATTTCTATTAAGAAAAAAAAAACTGTCATTAAGACACGAAGAAAATTCCACACCTGTCATTTCTGTCAGTTTTTTGTTTTATCATTATAAATTCCATACCCATAAAGCACAGACGCAAACAAAAAAAAAAAAAATAAAACAAAAACACTTATCCAACGACAACGATTATTTATTTAAAATATTATCTAATTATGATTGTGGTCTTCTAGTTCCCCAGCAATTTTAAGTCTCGGATCAATTTTCACGTGATAATCGAAATCAAGTGTGATCGAGTACGAAACATTGATAAATGAGGAACTATCACACTTTGAGCAGTTGTCAGTTGGTTTCGTATTGTCAGGGTCGGTGTAAAGTTAACAAATTTTGTTGTTCTTGTCAATAAATGAAGAAAAAAACACCCATTAAAGTACACTTCATCCTAATCGGTCGAATTTGAAGAGTTCGATAAGCTACTGTACATTTCCGATTTGATATTCGTATAATTGACTTTTATTATGACAATTCTTTTTTTTATGGAGTAATAATACTGTGCAAACAAATTTATTTAACAATTAGTGTCTAGATTGAGATTCAAACTTGGTGGAGATATTTTGTCTGTCTTTTAATAGTTGCTAAAATCACTCTCTACTGCCTGAGACGAATGAGTCCATCAAAATGAACGCCACTTTTCAGATACACTGTAAGTAATAAAAAAAGACTGCCCTGTCAAGCATATTCTTTATTAATTTTAAACTGAAACCGGAAGAATACAGTTTTCTAAAATCCATCTAGACTTAAAAACAACCAAAGTTAGGCTTCTATGAGTACTCGTACAGTTCATCTCAGCGTGACCCTTTTTTCTGTGTTTGTGTTTTATTTATTTAATTAAAATTGCTACCATTAGTTGTAGCATGAAATTGTTCACATGTTGCTAGAGAACCAACAACAAACAATAAACGGGTTTGTACATATTTGAAGATACCTGCACATCCACACACTGCCTATAGTTTCGCTGCCTTTTTAGTCTACGAACGTACCTCCCCTGTGGAAGTTGAAACTGAACCCGTTGAGTTCCTTGGAGTCCTTTGAGTTTGCTATTCCGTGCAGTTTGAAATCTGCCTTGGTGTAGAGCTATCAGTGAGTGCTGTAACCAAACAACAAAAAAACTGTTGTTCGTCCCAAATGATTGGTTGTAGGTGTTCTCTGAGGAATTGTGACATCCAATACTAATCTGTGCTAAATGACGGTAAGAACATGACAATCTTTAAAACGTAAACGGTGTACAAACATTCTGGTCAAGTAACCCTCTTTCGGAATATCCCCCCAGACAGTCCTTTGGCTACGGCGTAGCGTACGCGTTAATTGCATACTCACCGGCTGATGTAATTGAGCTACTTCGACAGCACAAATTCACATGCAGAATGTCTCCCCAATGGGTAGTTTTTGCCACGTCAACAACCGCATTAAATACGCGCCAAAAACAAACTCACAATGCAAACAGTGGCTAAGGCACACATATCACATATATCCACTAGCCCGCACTGGAAAAGAAATTTAAAACCACAGCGTCTAAAAGTGGTAATAGAATATTTATATTTTTAAGTTTAGTTATTCATTAGGTGGAACTGAATAGAAGACCGGCGGCGGCGGCAGCTAGTGTCCAGTTCTGCTCGAATGTTTATCACGTTTCGTTGGGAAACATGTTGTTACAATCATAGTGCATAGGAACATGCGCATCTAAACAAAAAAAAAAAAAATGTCGTCCATAAGAAAAGCTCAAACGATATCAGTTTAAAAGCTAAGGACTCGCGGTTAATCTGGTCAGTGTGCACAAGCAGTTAACTAACTTCTCATCAGCTGCTGTTTCGGATTGCCCGTCACCGCTATTGTGTAGTCATTCATTGTAGTACCCAAGAACTCGGCAACAGTGTCTGTTGTATCTCTGTTGTGTGCGGTCTACGGTGTGGCAGTTAATATCTTTTAACTTTTATTCTCTTGCTCTGCTTCGTTGTCGTTGTCTGAGTTTGTGGTACAAGCCTGCCGTAACGTGATTTTGAATAATCTCCCTCAGGTGATTGCCAGAGCCGGTTCGCACCGTGTGCCGAATAATATTTCGATAAATTTGTGAACACCTTATTGTTGAATGGAGGTGTCGTAGAATTTGCATTAAAGGCTAAAGAGATGTTTAACAGTCGGCGGTATTGGCAATAGTGACGTCGCCCCAAGTACTCTAACTGGTTAGCACAGTTCTTCGATTGGTGCAATAAGATTGCACTTGTTAACGAGTTGGCACCTCCAACCGTGATCGTGGACACTGATGACGCACGCAAGTCGTGAAGTGTTTAGCGGTTAATGAAAATTTGAATATCGGACGAGGCTATTTTCTTTTCTGCGAATTTCACATTTTAGATTTCGTATCGAGAATAAGGTGAAACGATAAGTTGAATTTCGCGTGAAACAAGTTGAACAGAGTTTTGATTTTTTTTTTCATATGTGAAACGAGTTTTTGGACAATTTTCGTTCGAAAAAGAGGCAATCCCAAATTGGAGGTAAAAGTGTTCTGAAGAACGAGATTTGTGATCGGTGGTTGGCTGTTTGGTGGTTGGTTTCCAACAACAAGTTGACCGTGATCGTAATTAAATTGATTTATCTCTTAAGTTGCTGGTGAAATATGCAACATAAATTGATTTTCGGGTGATTATACTTTGAAGGTAAGGTGGTTGTAGGTTATGTTTTATTTTTTTTTATACCAAATTGTGTATTTAATCTATTAATGTTGCATGACAGAAATGGTGAACACCAGATAAGTTTAATTGCATAATGGTTGCTCCTGCTTTAAATTCAAAAATACAGCGGCTGAACTTTTAAAGCTTCAGTGTGAATTATCTTGAATAGCATAATCCATGATCTCACACAAGTTATTTCAATTTGAAAAAAGAAGTGTGTGATTTACAGGTTCTACTTCATTGTCTATTTGTTAAATCAAATATTTTAAGCAATTTAATTCAACAAATGAGCTCGTCCGTGCCAATTAAGATAACTCTGTATGATTTTATTGACATATACGAGTATTAAGCGAAATTTGCAAACGTCAAAATTGCAGGACCGGATGTCAAAAAATAAAAAAATGAAATAAGGTTAAACTGGTTTACATGTACCATAATGACGACGTTTAGGGTTCTTGTTTAGTTAGTCTGACAGCAGTTTCACAGCATTTGTCTCGCTTTTGTTCGGCACATTCAAAAATTATTTATCATAAGTCGACTAGATTGATCTGGAATAGATGTAACCAGAACGCAAAAACTAAATTGCTCGGTAACGTCACACATGCGATCTGTCAAGTACTCAATCACGAATTTCTTGACTAGATTCGTCGTCAACTAAAAAAGCTGTTCATGTGACCTATATAAGCCAATCAGAACTGAGACAGCTGTCAGACTTACTAAACTTGATACGTGAACGTCTCCCTTAATCATATTACCAATTTTTTAATTGTAGTTGCCGGAAGTGGCGGACAAATAAAAATCCGCCTGACACTGAGTTGACAGTTAGAATTTCATATAGGTAAAAGCTGGGGAACATTGCACTGCATAAAAACGTTACGGAGTTGTTGTGTAAGTTTTGGTTAGTAATGTAATGCAACCGAATTAATATTTGACCGCCATATTAAATGGACGATAACCAAGCACACCCCAGTGAAAAATGTTTAAACGTGTACATAAAAATTGGCATTAGTATGAATAACGTCCTCTAAGAAAACATAATAATAATTTATTGTTCTTCTATGTATATTAAACAACCTGGAACAGCACCCTATTTGGCAATTCAAGTTGACATCTAGATGACAATTAAGTTCAAGTTTAATTCGTACGCGTTTATATAAACTGGCATTGCGTTCGGTTTCTCAGCCATTATTAATACTGTTCTGTTACTGTTATTGACGTATTCCATTTCCCTTATGAAAGCATGCAGTGTAGGTTTCCGAACGTTTCCCTTTATAAAATCAAGATATAATATGTCGTTCGAAAGATTTTAGTTAAATAGATTCATTGGCAATACGGAAGTTTAAAGGGAATGTCGATTAACTATTATGCGCCATCAAAAACAAATTTAAAAACGATGTGGTCGATTTCGAATTCCTAGCTCATCTCCTAGATTTTCCGTTTAGTAAATATTTGGATGATTGACTTATCCAGTCTTTAATAATTATAATATATTTTATTATATTATCCAAGAATTTGTCTGCCCTGGGCTTTTCGGATAAGGAATCAAATATGATGTGTCCCAAAATTTAAGTCGTTGGAACGAATTAGGTTCAGAAAAGAGCTATGTGAGTATTTTAAAAGTACAAACTGTAATTAGACGGAAAGAAGTGGGTGGGAAATAATTTCACAAAATTGGTGATGAAATTATTTTCCACTCAATGTGAAGTTATTTCCCTGCACCTAAAAACATGACTATTGACTTAGCGATCAGTGTTATAAATTGCAAAAATTATGTTTCAAGCATAAGCATACCTTTTGGTATTTTTTTTAATAAGAAGCAAGCACGTGCCTTACGCCACGGTCATCCACCTGTGAAAACATCTTTGATTAGTATTGCGAATGCTTCCTTTCAGACCGATAAAGTAAAACACAATTTTTTTGTATTTTTGTCACACATTTTACGAGTTCATGTTATTTTAATTTGGCACTGTGCCCGAGAAGCCGAAACATGGGAATATCCCCCACTAAATAATTTCTAGTCTCCCCATTATTTTCAAACAAGATATCCAAAGTTTAATATTCTTCAGCTATTTTATTACTATTAATATTGTTTTTATTTATTTAATGAAATAGAAGAATCATCACCCGTAATTTTAACAGGAAAGTTTGATGACAACCAAAGACCATTATCAGGTTCATTCGTAGCACAGAAATGCACCAGCCTAGCCATCTTATGCGGCAAATTCAGATTCGCCTTAAAATCGCGGCTCCTTCAAGGTGATTCAAATCGAATTTCACTTTTAAGTGTATTTGTTGCATATTTCGCTATCCGGTGTCCATTTTCTGTAATTAAACGAAAAGCATTTAAAGTAAACAATCAATTTCTAATTAAATTTAAAATATCATTCATTTAGAAAAACCAACAATTAGTTTGACCAGTAAGTATCTAATAAACTTAACAGAAACACTCCCACTGTCGTCTAACTGATCGTCTAATAAAACTGCCTAATTACCAAACAATGAGCTCTCTTCGTTCTCTTTTAATTACAACGGCGAATACACTGAGCGAGCACAAACTTCATGTCTTCACTCTTTATAACGCGCGATGCTCGCCAATGGAAGCTAGCCAATTGAAGGTAATAAATCGTGGCCGTTGTCGTCACATCACACTACCGCTACCCGCTCGCTACGCCTCAACCACAAAAGAGCACCCATGAATGGCATCTCAATTTTAAGTAACAAATCGCCGACGATAACAACACGCTCGCTTGTGCCACCCACGCTGGCAGGCAGCCGCAAGCAACCCCAGTAGCAGTTTTCTCTTCATCGCGTTTCCCGACACGCGCTCCGGTTTTGTATCCCATAAAGCGTGTCAGAAACTTCCCCAAATAATTATACCTTCCGTAAGTGCGGTGCGTTACGTTAGTGATACTTACAGCCATTGAAATTGTGAATGCAACCACTTTGTGTGTATGGCGCAAAACGATAACAAAATTGTAATGAGCTATCGTGACCCATAACTGTCATCGGAATCCGAATAATAATAGTCCTGCTCTATCGAAGAGAATGCAAATAAGGTAAGATGGCTTTGGGGCTGATGCTGCGTGATAGGCCTTCGATGTTAAAGTGGTTTCATTTCCCATCCATTGGAAGGAAAGTCATTTGGAAAAAGTAATTAAAATTCAAAGTAACGAAGCGTCATCCCCTTGATGTCCAAGTGTCTTATCTCTAAATGCCAAATGACATCGTTTTGTTCGACTAGAGGTAGCGAGTTGGTTGCTCTGAGGAAACCGCCTTCTTCGGTATTGGTAATTCGAAAGCAATTTCCTCTCATTGTTGCATAAATTGAACTGAAGGGAGGGTGGCAGCCGTACAGGGGGCAAATATTGTAAAGTACAGTGTGATTGAAAAATTATCGAACACGAAAGAAGAAAAAGAAAGGGATATCTTATGACAGAAGTGCTGACGTGATTTATAATCACGGTGTACAACTGACTGATTTGTGAAACTTTGACGGGGCAGTTATCTTCTCGAATAGTTGTCCAGACTCCGTATAAAAATAGTCGTCGGAACGATATCGTTTTTGAAACTTTAATAACCATAAAAAGTTATATTCTCAAATTTGTTTCACTATCGTCAGCTGTCATTACATATATGGAAAATGAACTGGATTAAGGTCTTTAACTCTTTATTTTGACACTTAGTTTCTACTTTTGGAGGTCTATCGTTTCGACGATAATCGTCGAGATCATTTAATAAATCCCGCAAGGAATTTATTTTTTTACTTCAATTTAGAGCTGCTTATCTTGAAAAAATAATTATAAAAACGGGAGGTTTCTAATGCTTGATTGGCTCTATTCGAACACCGGTCCAGATTGAAGTATTGCGATTAAAGCATCGGTGTCCTCAAACCAACGCCGCTTGAGAGACAATCAAACACTTTAGCAACTCTACAGTTAACAAAAGTCCTACAATCACAATGGCGAGAGATTACTCGTTATTCGTTTCTGTATGGAACACAAAATGGCTAGTTTGCCAGCAGCCCATCGTGCCAAATGAATTGTTACTTTTTTGTGAATGAATTCTATTGAAATCAAACAGTTTTAAGCATCATAATGAGACACTCGTCAAAAAGTAACGAGCAGATCGCCCGCAATCATTTTAAGTAAACATAGCGCCGTACTAATTACAAATTTTAGTCTGGACTTTAAATTTATGGAAGCTCACAATTACAAGGCTTGTATGGAAAATATAGCCACTGTGAACTACTTAAATTTAAATCTATTTGTAAGGCCCTATAGTCTTATATATCAGGATCTTTCAACTTCCATTCCAAAATTATTCCTATTGAAATATGAAAAATAAGCTCAACTTTGTAATAAATCTTGTCCGCAAGTGGCCCTTTGTTTTGTCGTGTTGTCAGTATTTGCTCGAACTTAGATTGCTTGCTCCAGTTTCAGTGAGCTTCTTATCCTGTCACCATTTTATGCTTAAACGCATCTACCTAACAGTTTTGCATTTTAATATAATTCGCCATTCCTCTGCTAGATGCTGGTAAAATTGTTTTTTTTTTTTTCTGCTTTCGCCTTTAAAATTAATTCGTTTCTGTACGTTTTTGTTTGTGATTTCAGTGTTACCTCATACCATCCAACAATCCTCGCAGCGGGACCAAACTAGCAGTCATCCATCTAACGTCGTCGCTATACAACGGAAGGGACGAATTATAATGTCGTCTTGGCAGCATTATTGACTCTGGCAAAGGGGTGAACGAGAGAAGACTTTCATAAAATCGCAAAAACAAACCGGATCAACGCAGCCATATCGTTCGTGTCATCCGGCACTAGGGCACGGTGCACGTTGTTTGTTCATCTGGATTTTTATTAAGATGTCGACAGTTCCTCATCCTGCCACAAGAGAAGAAAGTAATTATTATTCTGTGGACGACAATATCACGTTGCGACTCATTAAAGTGGACAGTTTTAATTAACATTGCGGTGTGTTATGCTGTCAATTTGTCCACACAAAGTGCATTAAGTCCCGTGTTGCCATTGCAAAGAAAACGACCACTACAAGTATGAATTATTAAGTGCATGTGTGTACGTGTAAATTGCAAGTACGATGGAATACACAGTGAAGTACTAAGGTATAAGAAGAAGAAACAACAACAGAAAACAATCATCCTGACTACGGGCTAATAAAGAGAAAACATCTCTGATAATAATAAAAATGCCGGAAAAAACACTAAATAACGGTTATCTAAGGACACCACACTCGAATGAAAACGGTGGTGGCGGCGCCGGTGCTGGCTCAGTTCAAGATTCAACAACAGACGACAAAATGACCACAACATCACCGCTCTTGGGTGGGGGCGGTACCACAACTGGTTCAGCGCAGGCCATTAACAGTGGTGGTGTGTCAGCGAATAACGGCCCCACTCATAATAAAGCGCCGACAATTGTACACTTTGGACCAGGATCGAATGTGCCAAGGACATCCCTACAGTATTCCGCTGGCGGCGGCGGCGGCGGCGGTGTGCAAGTACTAACGCAGTCACCACACACCAGCGATTGTTTCTTCAAGGAGCCTACTCTGCGTCGAAGATTACTGATATTGGCCGTTTCGTTTATGGTCTTTGGAGCAGCAATTGGGGCATTGGCTATCTATTTCGCCGGTAGTTTTCGATGTACCAGTAGTAGCAGCAGTGATAGGAGCAGTATCACCACCACAGTCAGCAATCTAGGTGAGTTTTACGATTGATCGGTTTTCTACAAATCGATAAATCATTTTTCAATCTAAACACATTTTAGCAATCACCGATATTTATGGCGCATTTGAGGCTCTTCAGATTAACCTTTAAAATATACAATGTTTACTGTTTGTCTATGGACTGAGCAGCCAGATAAGCAGACACTATAATAGATACTCGCACTCGCACATTATTACCAGCGTACTTACGGTGTGTTACGATGTTTATCTTTGGGTGTAGAGTTGTTAATATACAAGCACGAATAAACACTTCTACGTTTTGCGCCCTGGGGATTGATTATGGCGTGCGCTAGATTCTGATAAAGTTTTATAGTAAATTAATAGCCGCTGGGGTATTTTGGCAAACAATAAACAAAACGAGCCAGCTTTTCATGTGTGTGAAGTGAGTTTAGGTGTTGATACGAAAAAAAAACCCACAGGTTGTTTATAATGCTTTGGCAGTGAAATGACTGATGTGAGAAAATGGAACTGGTTCTCCATTTAACACTTTATAATATAGGAAAACAATAAGAGATTATTTTTTAGACATTTTAGTAAAATTTATTGGAAGGATGTATAGTTGGAAATATATTTACTACTAAATACTATCTCTATATTCTATTCAACATAATTTTGATTGCACTTTATCCTGTAAAGCCTCGATTAAAGAACAGCTTTTAGTTACAAAACGGTGAAAAATTGAAAAAGTCGGAAATTGTATTATACATTTGTTAATGCAATCTTCTTTCCAAAGATAATGGAATACAGAGATATATAACTTTCCAGTGGAAAGGCGGCTGCCTACAAGCTGTTTTCCCGTAAAATTCATGAAGTCACACATATATGCTCATTTCTTTTCTAGTATATGTGAGTTCATGAATTGGACTTTAATACAAGAATTCGCTATTCCGATAATTGTATTTCATTATTTTTTTTATTTTAATCGAAGCCTCAACAAAAACCAAATAAGTTCAATAATAAACACAAAACAATTGAACAGCGCGATGCCCATAAAACCAAAAGGAATGTTGGCCGGCCATTAGCAACATGCTTTTTTCTACGTCACACGTATTCACAGACGGGGGTTGAAATTACAAAAACAACAATGTAAACAAATGGGTTTTGGAGGGATAGACGTACGAAAGATATCCATCTCTTTTATTCATTCATCTCTGCTTCTTTCAATGTTTGTCTGGAATAGAAGTTACCTTATCGACTTGGAATGCCTAATTCAATATCCAATCGTCTCTACTGCAGAGATGAATGAATAAAAGAGAGGGATATCTTTCGTACGTTTATTCCCCCAAAACCCATTTGTTTACATTGTTGATTTTGTAATTGGCTGTGAATACGTGTGAGCTACAAAAAAGCATGTTGCTAATGGCCGGCCAACATTCGTTTTGCTTTTATGGGTATCCCGCTGTTCAATTGTTTTGTGTTTGGTTTTTGTTAAGGCTGCGATTAAAATAAAAAAAATAGTGAAGTACACATTTCGGAATAGCGAATAATCTTGCATTAAAGTCCAATTCATGAACTCACATATTTTTCGGGAAAACAGCTTGTAGGCAGCCGCTTTTCCACTGGCAAGTTATATATCTCTGTATATTTTGGTCTCTAGTGTCTTCTTCACTATATAATGGCAAGCTATAATTTTGCATAGCAGTTTCGAATGCGCGATTTACGGCCTTTGTTCTCATCATTCATCACTTTGCCTGACACTTATAGGATCCTCTTTAGTGTAAAGGCCAAACATAATAGCCTCGACAGTTAACCAAGCATTCCACTACCTACTCGAACAGACGCTCATTCGGTTCACCATCAGCAGCCCCATTCAAACAACTACATCCACATCCACAATTTTCTAACGATTCCCAGATTCAAACACCTAGAAACTTCCTTACCGATTTAGTTATCGACGGCTGGTTTTCTTTTTCAAAGTTAGCTGTTTAAATTAATTAGAGTACCTACCTATTGAAATGCATACTTAAATTGTAAAAAGAAATTATTTTTTAAGCCAACACAGTGAATTTTGTTGAATCCCGATCAAACTGTTCATCATTGGAAAACAGTTGAGAGTAAAAGACTATTCACATGAGAGCCAATTGCGAATAGGCGAAATGCGAACAAATCTATTGAACTGTATTAACTAATTGAAAATTGCTATTTGTTCTACCACAAAAGCATTATATTTAATTAATCTAACATCTTATTAAAAAAAACATAATATACTTGCAAAAGTGTGCGATGAAATTAAAGAAATTAATTATTGAGTTTCTTCCTTACCGACCGACGCGCACGGGACGGTGTAGAGCTCTTGATTTAAGTATGTATCTGACGCCAGCAACACGGTAAAAAAATAATTGTTTAATGCGGAAATAAATTATTTGGATTTCGAAAAATAGGTACAAAAATTAAAATGGTTGGCGTAATTTTTGGGAATGCAATAAACCTGCGTTAATATCCACACAATTGCTGAACATATACTATAGCTTTAAATATGAAAACAATAACCCCCATATCTAATAATAAACACTGCATTCAATTTATCAACTCGTTACTCAGGAGTTGCGTCAAATTTGTGTATGCTATCATGTCTACTAGTTAAATTACTTGTGCATATTTGTTGATTAATATGGGAACGGGGATAAATACTTAGTGGTTTAAAAAAAATGCAAAAGGACGGGTACTAATGCTCCCAATCTTTCAATCGTCGATACATTTTTCGCCTCCCATGCATTTTTACATATTCACTCTTTTCTCGTACAGAGCCGACAATATGGACGGAATAATTTGTTCTAAAACCACTTTTTAATACAATTGTATTGTATCAGTTATTTAAGAGCGATTTGCACTCTGTCGAGCCACCTTGTAAAAATCTGTCAAACTAAAAATATTATGTGACCGAAGAACTGTCATTGCTCCGAAAATTGACTCAACTAAAAATGTAATAAAAAGTTCCCATTCCCACCTCAGTTTGAAAAAAAAATATTTTATACTGAAAATGAAGAACCCACCACGAAACAGAGCCATTTACGCACGTGATGAATGCAAAAGTTCACCCATAATACAAATCTCGAGTTCGAAGGAAAACATTTAGAAATTGATATGGCTTATCTTTAGAAAAAACAAACCGCGGTACTAATTTATTTTTCGAACTCACAATGGCGAAATTTTCCATACAAAATTGCATATTGTGAGCTTCAAAATTGCACATTGGAGATTAAAAATGATTATTAGTAAGGCCCAAAATCTCTTGACACTTGCATTCTGCGTGCACATCGTCTCGGTGTCGCATAACCATAGAACTTGCTCCACGCGACCGGCGACGCTTCAGCTTGACATGAGTGACTTCTATGTGCGCGTTGAGAAAAACATAAAATGATTTCAAATAATTACGTCTACCACCAAAGAGTAGCAGTGGTCCCATCTGTCAATATAATCGATTTATGGCAAGTTCTGAAATGCAAATACTCTGATGTTTAAGTAGAGCAAGCTTTGAAAAAAATCTACCAAAGCGGTTTCGTGTTTTGCGGGTCGGAAAGTTGCTCATGAATGAACGCACACGTTGGCGTTGATTGTCATTTGCATTCGACAAGTAGTATAAACATAAATCAAGTAGAACACGTCATACGCTGTATAAACTCAAACACGCCGCAGCTTAACCAGTGTTACGATTTGGATGTACTTTTCCGATTACGTGAATTAATTAGGTTTTAGTTTAGGAAACTAGTCTGTGACCATACGAGACATTAAATCACACACATAGTCCATGCAGCTTAGTCAACGACACTTTCGTACGCATTGTTATGTCAACACTTAAATTGGCAATTAAATTCAATAAGCAATCGCCTGGGCGTGTTCAGCGGTGTTGTTGATTCGTGGAACGCAAATCACCTGAAAATAAATTGCGGTCAATATGTGCATCGTGGGATGACGGCTGGTGACCCCCGCTGACGGTGACGACAACAATTTCAATTATCACTCGGCTGTAATGAAATTAAATTTGTCTGTTGGATTGGGACTAGTCCGTAGGCTTGTTGAGGTAATTAAATTGATTTCAATAGTTCGTTTTACTTCGGTCTCATTGTTTGTCGTTCAAAAAAAAAGAGTTGTAACTGTTTGAGTAGTTTCGGGAAGGTATGGCATCAGCGGATTCTCCTACTAGCTACTTAAGACAAAACTGAAGACTGTCCCATGTGCAAAATCGGTTTGCGGAAGCAAATAAATAAATTGTTACAAGAGACAATGTAAACAAACACGAAGTTCAATCATATTGGTCATCATTTGTACAAAAGATGAAGGAAAACGGGCATTCACTATAAAAACATATATTTCATGTCCCGACATAATAGTAATTCTCCCTTTGTTCTTAAAAGAACTGAATCAAAAAAAAGAGAGAACACTATGACGAGAACACTTCACGAGAAACTTCTAGATGCATGCAAAAATATGGACTGAACAAAAAAGAGTGCTGTTTTACTCACGCTAAGAAACGGAACGGATGCGCTTATGCACGTGCGTATTTAAAGTGCTTGCATTTTGGTTGAAAAAATGAAAAAAATAGATAAAGGTACATTTATAATGTGTAAATTACCAACGAAAACTCAGAAATAAAGGGATGTCTCCTCCACAGATGACGTTGGTCGGTTGGCTTAGTTCAAGGGAAGAGCCGTGTGAAATATTTTGTATTTCCTGGTGCTCCACTCTTTTACAGTGCAAAAAATACTGAAATACAAAATATTTCACACTCCACTGTAATTAGCTCTTCGCAACGGAGACTAAAAACATTCGGTCATAAGCCATGACTACACATACCAGTTTTCATGTCAAATTTTGACATTCCGAAGTCATTTGTCCTAAATTTGTCACAACGTGTGATCGCCTGTCAAGCGTCTGGTCACGGGGTATATCGCAACGCAATCTCACGAAAGACACACGTGAGTTACCAACCGAATGACCAAATTTTTGTGACATCAGCATGTCAAAATTTGCCACAAAAAATTACACGTGTAATCGTAGCTTTAGCGCTGTGTATACCTAGTTGTATATAACGAAAAGTGTAACTCTTAGATTCAACATTTTAACAGACCACCCGTCGCATTCAATCACAGACTATCGCCACATGCAAGAATTTGCACTGCATCTCCCAATTACTTTCTGAATTTGACTAATCTTGCTTAGTACACTGGAGAAAGTAACAATCTACCGTAAACTACAGATCGAATTTCATTAATTATTTTAATATTCGCAATATCCAGTCCGGCAGAGAAAAATAAAATAAAAGACCTCATATGAAAGAATTTATCGATTTTGGCTAACCAATTAAAGTAGACTCGTCAATATGTGATTGTGGCATAAAATCGGCCACGACTTTTCATAAATATAGCCAACACATCCCTTATAATATTATCCACATGTTCTCCCATTCAAAGTGTTCATTTTTATGGGGTACTTAAAATTTCATTGATAATTTTAAAATAAATAAAAAGAAAAGTATTGAACTCTTGGGCCGGGCCAATATGGTGTGGATATTTATAACTCTATGTAATACATTTGCTAGTATAAATTGTCAACCCTCGTCTCGAGAGGCGTCCTATAAATAAGTAAATACGATACACGACGATACACAGATCCCCCCGAAGAGCTGGGCTACTTGTAGGCATCGTTGACATGATGTCCCCCTATGGAAGACCATACTCGATGAGGGCGCGTAAAACGTTTGACTCCTTGTCGTTTTAGCCTGGTTGTTTGCACAGCCACCGTTCAACGCCCACTCGCAAAAAGTTCAGTTACACATGACTCAAGTGGCACCGTTTATATCGTATTCATATTTATTTCCTATCAATTATTCAGCAAACAAATGTTCACTCAAAACAAATTGACCAACCCGAGTTGCTTGGCGCTCGTGCCCGTGAAGTATCTATTAGCAGGAGGCCTACAGATATACAGAGCTAATGGGCAGAGGGTAAACATTTGGTTTCAGATGCTGCATCCGAATACGAGTAAGAGACTGACTGAGCGAGAGCGAGAGGGTGTAAAAAAGCTCTCCATCTCGGGTTGGGAAAAGACTAGGTATATAGGGGAGACAGGCGACACCACACCAACCCTCTCCGACAACACCTGTTGCACAGGTCGAGCAGAAGCACCAGCCCCATCGCACTGACAGGCAAATGAAGCTCATAGTCTCATAGTACGAGTATGTTTGCGCTACAGCTATAGCTACTCTATTTAGAGTGCCTTGGCCTCAAAGAGATATTAAAGTGTATTTAGTGTTTTTATTCCTTGTTTTTCACATCTATTCTTTCCAATTTCTAAACGGTTTTGTTTTCACTTCTCTTTTCCATTTCAGATAATTCAATAACCCAACGGAATGTGTGCCTGACGGAGGAGTGCGTTAGAACAGGTAAGGAAGAATGATTTCCGGTCGCCTGTAGATTGCATAAACTTTGTTTTTTTTTTTGTTCTTGTTTTATTATGAATGGATGAATGGTTGATAGGGGAGCTGGGATTTAAATTGAATTATTCTTGTTTTTTTTTCTCGTTGGATTTTAATTAGTTGTGTGTGTGGCAGCGTGTACACCGCACACGTACAGTGGGGGTATCACTATTGTTTTGGGATTTTATTGCCACTTGGGGTATAAAGTCTTTAATTTGAATTATACGCTGATAGAGAAGAACTCGATTAATAAGGTTTGACAAGGATTTTGTGCAGGTACTTAAGTTTATTTATTTAAATCATGAAATCGTGAAATCATTCGTGAGTTTTCCTAATGGGGCCATTACATTTAAAGTTGCTTTGCTATAAAGCACAAATTGGAACTGTCTAATGTTTTGAAAAATATCTCTCTGTGTTAAATTACAGTTTGAAGAGTCGAAAAACTATCTGTAAAAGTGCCTTCTGAATGGTCCCAACTCCCAAATCTTGAAATTCCATAGAGAAGAGTACAAATAAGTAGCAACAGATCCATAAATGTTTTTGCAACTTTTTTGTGAGTTCCTACTGCAGAAACGAATGAAACGGACAGTCACAGTATACCCAGTCCAATCGGCTGATTTAATAAGTTTTTTGAGGACAGTTATACCCTCGTTTGTATGGCAGACTTTCACGAGAAATAGAGGAATGGAAAAAGTCTCATGGTGTAAGGTAGTTTATGTTCCTCCAGAAGTTAAACCTCAGACAGACAACTTGCACTGAATTTTAGTACGTCTTAAAATTCCTCAGTCAATTCGTTCACTGTCTACTTTATAAAGGTTTTTCAAACCATGCGATAAAATAAGAACCGAAACCGCTGGGTTGTAATGGCTAGAAAAAAATCTGTAAAACGCACTGGTCTGCTCCCAGGTAACGTTGTTACGCCTCGTTTGCCTCCATTTTAACTCTCAGATTTATATTAAAACTTTAAACAAATTCCACAAAGTTTCTAACCTGCAAAAAAAGTCCTGAACACAAAATCATTTTCGCAATCAACTATCAAAGTATAAAAATTCTAAAAATAACCATAATTTCCGTTTCGCTTGCTAACAACTTCATTACAATAAATGTCCAACATGTCCATCTGACATGAGTTTCATTCAACTCGTTTCTTATCGGTGACATCTTTCGGAATTAAATCCGAACGGCTTCTATCTCCATTACGTTTGCATGCATTGCCCTGTCATCGTTTTGAAATGCCAAGTGTGTAGTATGGCAACAATAGAATTCAACTGACAGAAAAGTTTCATTTACGACATTTCAAAATAAGTGTCGGGGACTTGCTGCTTTTCTTCTCGTTGCCTTGCCTGATCGGCAACACTACATACTTTTAAACAGGTCCATCTACTGCAAAAATGAAGAAGAATGAACGTGTATTGAACGATAAGCGTAACCATGGTATAGGCATAGTGTCCCTTCGCAGGACATAGTTTGACAATCAAAATTAAACGCCTTCGGCAAATTAAACAATTTTTGAAGTCAACATTCAGGGAAGGAATCATCTACGAAAATAAATTGCTCAATCTACGAAGGTTGTCCCTGGGAAAGGCATTTCACTGTTATTGGAAAGATGTGCTCTATGTGTCCTTCATGAGAATGGAAAATCTATTCAAATATATGCAGTGTGTGCACACAAATCCCTGCAGTCAATGTGAGATGATAAAATTGAATTCTTCACACCATACTCGTGCATGCATGTCCAGAGCCAGTAAGTTTCTTTATCATCCGAAATTTACATGGGGTGCCCGTGCCCATGAAAGCACAGCAATAGTGACGTTTTCGATAAGGAAATTGGCACAAGGATATGGATATGGATATGGTGTACCTTCCGGTAAGTAAATGATGATAACGTTACAAAACGATTTATGGATGCTGTAACCTTTAGTATACTGCGATTGGGAATATGTTGAAGCTATACTCAAGTTTTAATTAAAATCATAATTGGCGTCCCAGAAGTTTAGACTTTGGGGTAATCCTTTGCTTACACGCACGTACATCTACAAAAGCGTATAATCAGAAATGGGAAGAAAATGTATTTTGGCCAAAGTTGGCGTAGTATATCAGCAGAAACTCAATATAATGTTCGAATTGTATTGAGAAAGTGAATATTGGGTGCAAGTTTTGTGTAACATGTCAGTTTTTTATTCATAGCGCGAGTTAAGTTAAACTAATCATCCAGGGAACAATATTTACATATACACCATTGTTTTTCCCATTCCCAAATAAAATGATATCAATGTGTTCCCGCCTTAAAAAATAACAATAAATGCTTGTCTTTATTTTGGGTCTCTTTGAAAAATCTTTCCCCACGAATTTTCACTAAGAAAAGTACCGGAACAGAATCGTCTGACTTTCTGTCAAATATTTGAGGGCTGTCAGCTGCATTCCATTGAACGCTAGATGGCTAACAATATGTCAAACTAAATTCACATTTCATCATATGCGGTTAAGCTCTAACATGAATTAGGTCTGTTCGCGTACTTTCTCGAGCCAAGTACTAAAAATCTGTCAAAATCCAAAAATTGACCAAAAATCTCTCAGAGAGCGGAAAATATACTAGAGCTAGTTTGAGCCACTTACATCTTTGACATACAATCCACATCACAAATAAATATATAGCTAACTTACCTTTTTGGAACATTTATGTAACATTCTAGGAGAACAATCGACCACCACTTTCACAAATTCTTTTTTTGGGCAATTGATGTAGAAGACGGATTTTGAATTTGTTTTTTTTTTTGCCAACTTTATGCATTTCACATATTTATCAGTACTTAAGTTAAAATTCACTAAGCTGTTTCGAGCCAAATGAGGAACTACTCGTTACTCGTTATTTTGCTAATTTTCTCTTTTCCTGTCATTTTTGATGGGAACCTGTATAAAGTTTGTACGATTGCCATCGATTTATATCGATGACGTTCGATTTAAACCGTGTACGCGAATGAACCTAATGAAATTTCCCTTAACAAGTATTATTATAGATTGAGAACAAGAGAGATAAAAAACGAGCTGTCAATGCAATTCGATAAAAAAGTAAACAAATTAAAAAAGAATAAATAAAAGTAAGGATGTAAGTTCTTCGATAAAATGCGGAATAGTGTAAATTAAACGTCTTAGCTCTGAAGTTCAAGTCTAGTAGTCTGACAGCAGGCTGACTTGATCAGACTTGACAGTTCGTTCAGTTTTTTTCTTTATTACACCTCCCGGCATTAAGAATTTTTTTTCTGCTTCACATTTATACACAGATAGAAAAGAGAAGGGAGAACTTAATTTTCAAAATTTTGCGGGGGAAATCAGGTAGGTGCGCGTGAGCTGACGGTCTATTTAATACTTAGTTTACGGGTGACAATTCGTATATGTGGCTGACGTAGAAAAGGTGGCGTAACCGACCAATTTAGTTTTTGCGTTCAAAGTAATTTTAGTCCAGACCAATCTAGTCGACTAGGTATAGGTTTTTGAATGTCCCCTTCATCATGCCTAGTGATAGACGTCTAACGGACAATGGAATGTTATTTAAAATTACCCCACCAGATGCCAAACCCATATTTAAATTTCCCCATGTCCCACCATCTACATTCTTAACTTCCCGGTTCTCACTTAGGTACCTAGATCCTTTTATTTCAATGAAACGCGAAAGCAAATGCAAACTTTTCACTTAATCTATTGACACCTGCCGTAGTTTTTCCACCGCATCCCGTTATTAGCGTGAACATGGAGGCTTAATTAAATCACCGCCATCCGTAATTAATTTCCAAAGAAATCACCAACAAAAAGGAACGAAGAAAATCGACTATTAAGTATCACTCACTCGAATCATGGTTGAGATTGATTGCGAATGTGAGACCCATTAACAGACAAGGATGGGGTTACAGCGATTGAATGTGTAAAAGGGTTAGTGCTGGCAATAGTTTAGCTTTTGAAAAAGTTTTAATTTTATTTCCACCAGATTTGGAGAGAAAACAAAACTTTCCGTAAATGTGTGTGAGTCGAATCGTAAAGTTAATCGTTCAACAGAATGAATGGGTTCACAAAGTGCAAGGGAAAACTTTTGTTGGTTCTATTTAACACAACACCCGACTTCTTTGAAATGAGTTGGGCTGTCGGGAAACCACGCAGAAAAGAAATATGTCCACTTTATAATACCACAAGTCCAACAATCCTTTATATCAGTCAATTGGCTCAAGGCGACTGCGAATACTTTGGGGATGGACGACGTAGTCCGGAGTTGAAAGACATTTATTTCCTTTTAGCTTTTCCATTATGCTGCACTGTGCAGCAAGGGAGATAAGTCTACGACTGGCTGACTTTGCTTTTCTGGTAATCTGTGTTATCGGAAATAAATCAAGTGTCCTTTATTCGATTGTCAGTAATGGGATTTATTTAAATTTCTCCTTCGCCATAGCGTCTTCATTGTTGGCTGCGATGGACCGGACAGCGGATCCATGTGAGAACTTCTTTCAATATGCCTGCGGAACATGGAATAAAAAGCATGTGATACCAGAGGACCGAAGTTCGATTAGCACATTTGAGGTACATGCAACGTTTGTAAGGTTATGTACATTTCTTTTAATTCGAAGAGTTGTCTTTCAGGTATTAGCAGACCAGCAACAGGTGATTTTAAAGGGTGTCCTAGAGGAGGCGATAAATGACAAAGATAATCAAGCTACACTTAAAGCGAAATTATTCTACAAGAGCTGCATGGATATACGTGAGTTATTTAATTTAATTAAGCGCAAACCTATACCAAGATTTATACTGGCAGTTCAGGCAAACACTTACCTTTGAAGGTCCTATAAAATTGAAAATGCTTACTACTATTTGCACTTGTTCCCATTTTAGCACAAATTCGCAAAGTCGGCGAAGGAAGACTGAAGGAAGTCCTCAAATCACTAGGCGGTTGGCCGGTGATCGACAAAAATTGGGTTCCGCCAAACTTCACCATGGAGTATCTGATTGGTACACTAAGAGGTGAATACAATGAACCAGTTCTCATAGAACTATATGTGGGTGCCGATGACAAAAACTCCTCTGTGCACATCCTACAAATTGACCAACTACCCCTAGCCCTTCCGTCGAGGGACTATTACTTGAAAGCAAGTAGCGAAAACGACCTTAGAGCCTATCACAAATACATGACCAACACAGCGATACTCCTTGGAGCAAATCCTGAAACTGCTAGTACAGAACTCGAAGATGTTCTTCAGTTTGAGATACGTCTGGCAAATGCATCCCTTCCGGAGGCTGATAGACACGACACTAGTGCCATCTACAAGAAAATAACTCTGACCGAACTGCAAAAGCAGATACCCCAACTAAACTGGACAGACTACCTGCAGACCACTCTTGGCAAGGATATCAAATTGCAGCCGAACGAGGAGATTGTAAGCTACGCAATGCCCTATTTGGTGGATATGGGTCTAATCTTGGCTAACGCCGATAAGCGAGTGGTACATAACTACGTGATCTGGCGTTTAGTGATGTCCATTATGACACACATGATTGACGAGTTCCAGCGGGAGAGGGTAGAGTTTCGTAAGATTTTACTGGGCATACAGTCGGAGCGAGTGCGGTGGTCACAGTGCGTCGAATGGACTAATAAGAAAATGGGCATGGCCGTTGGCGCTCTATTCATAAGGGACAACTTCAATCAGGACAGCAAGGAGACTGCCTTGGAAATGATTCACACAATTCGAGAGGCTTTCAATGAACTCTTAGCCGAAAATCATTGGATGGACGACGAAACGCGGGCCGTGGCGAAGGAGAAGGCCGACACAATGAATGAGCGCATCGGCTATCCGGAGATTCTAACGGAGGGCAATGAATTGGAGAAGGAGTATGAAAACGTAGGTGTTTTCTCATTAACTAGATCCGCATTAAATTTTCTCCTATCCACTTCAGCTAACAATAATACCCGATAACTTCATGGACAACGTAATGCACATTCTGAAATGGGACTCTGACCGGAATCTGCAACTTCTTCGCAAGCCCGTTGATAAGGACAAGTGGGCCACGGAACCTGCTGTAGTCAATGCTTTCTACAATCCAAACAAAAATGACATCGGTAAGTAGAATCGGTGTTCGTTGAAAACTGCATTTAAATCCATTTTATTTTTGCATACAGTTTTCCCAGCCGGCATTCTGCAACCACTTTTCTACAGTCAAAACTTTCCAAAGTCCCTCAACTACGGCGGCATCGGGGTAGTGATTGGTCATGAAATTACGCATGGATTCGATGACAAAGGTGAGTGCTCCGGCACACACTCATTAAGGCATTCACTTACAAATGACTTTCCTCCTTTTCACAGGTCGGCAGTTCGATAAGGACGGAAATATGATGCAGTGGTGGAACAATGCCACCATAGAGGCATTTCGAGAACGGGCACAATGCATCATTGACCAATATTCCAAGTACAAAATCGATGAAGTTGGCATGTTCATGAATGGACGAATGACACAAGGCGAGAATATTGCAGACAATGGCGGCCTTAAGCAGGCATTCAGGGTAAACTAACTTAAAAGTGATTTTTGTCTGAGTAAAATTTATTGGAAAATATGTCCCCCACAGGCATACCGCAAGTGGGTTAAGCGTCACGGAGCTGAGTCTGAGCTTCCCGGTCTCAATCTGAGCCATGATCAGCTATTTTTCTTGAACTATGCACAGATATGGTGCGGCTCAATGCGTCCGGAAGACGCTCTGACAAAGATCCGTTCATCGGTTCATTCACCCGGTTTCATTAGGGTTCTTGGACCGCTCTCGAATTCCATGGACTTTGCTAGCGCATATAGCTGCCCGCAGGGATCACCCATGAATCCGACTAACAAGTGTAGTGTGTGGTAGAATCTTGTTTTAAAGGAAATTGTCGATTTGAAAAAAAAAAAAAACAGAAATTATAATCAAATGAGAGTTGAATTTGAGTTTTTCAGATGCTTTAAATTTTAGAACAAAATCTGTTAATTTTAGTTTGTATAAACGTATTGAATACCATTTGTTACTTTTTCTAGAGAAGGAGAGAGCTAATTCAAAATTATTGTTAAGAGTAAAGCACTTGCTTTTATTGCTAACTAAGACTATTGTAATTCTTTTAATTATGGCAAATAGTCTACAAAATAACTAAATAAATGGCAACTACATAATGCATGTACCTAGCGAAAAAAAAATATATATAAAACTATTAGGAAGGTAGATACCATTTCTAACTGCATGCTATATTATACTTCATATACACAAAATGTACAAATTATTAACCCATATAGATAACTTTACATCAACAAGCTACACTTTAACTTCATTGGATACATTGTATATAAATAAACCTTAAAATGCTGGAATAAATAAATTGGAAAAGATAACTAGGTTAATTTGTTTGTGTCCGCATTTGTTGCTAGCGTCACGCATCGCTTAGTAAAAACTTTTATCGGAAATGTTAAGATTGCTAGGGTACCTACTCTGCGTCTACATTATCGAAAGAATTGGATAAAATTGAATGAAGATCTGTTTATAGAGCGGTTTGATAAAGAGAATCTAGTACTTTTGTACTTTCGAGACCGTTTGCATATGCAAGCTTCGGAAATGGCTGGACGACTCCCGCATAGAAGCAGGAGCATAAGACACATTGAAACCGACTTGATCTGCCTTTTACGGTACCTAAATGCGTTCGTAATGTTATCGTTAGTCAAAACAGCCCTTAAGATAAATTCCAGAAGTTGTGAGCAGAAAATACAGGAAGATTGCATAATACATGCGTACATGATACACAACTTAGTTATGTACCTACCTCGTGTAACTGACACAATATATTAGAGATGCCTAGATCAACAGTTCGTGCCTACATAACTTACTTAAAACATTTTGAGTTTATAAAGAATCAGAAAAGCTTAGTAATATCTATCCAAGGAAACTAGGTGAATGTTCATTGTTAGTACTCCGAAGGTGGAATATATTTTCTCACCAACGCGGAATGTAGATAAGTTTAGGTAAGAGGTTGAATTATGGAAATAAAAGCTGATTTAAATAGTTACAAGCTCGCTAAAACCAAAGGTAGTTTCAATATTATGATTATTATAACTTTATCAACGAGTAAATAAATTGCAAAGCCAATAATTTGTTTTCATTTAGTGCTAGCTGTCAGGGTTTTCGACTGTTGCAATATAAAAGCGCCCATTCGTCGCCAGCTTTATTAGGCGGTTTTCTTTTTTGGTTCAGAGCTGAGCACTGAACTGAGCTCGAGCATTATGAGCGCGCTCTGAACCGAGCATGCTCAGATCGTTCTGATGTATTTATAAAACACACTTGAGCATATAGCATGTCATTTGTAATAAAGCATATGTATATATTTATTAATTGTTATTTATTAAATTGGTTAACCTTCAGTTCATCCGCCATTTTTTTTTTTTTTTTGTTTAAACTGTTTTGTTTTTTCTGTCAAATATGACTGTAATGTCGTTTTCCATTGGTTTTACTCAGGTATCCACTCACTCTGTGATCCAATGGAACAACAAAACTGCTTCCGATTGAACCCACAACAGAATTGGTGACTTGATAAAATATATAAATTACACTTGTGTGAGTGCTTCTTGAGTGATTCTGACTTCAAATCGAGAAGCGAAATTCTCTTCTCAGAATCACCAGAAGAGTATTGTTTGAGCCAATGGAACGGTTTCAGAAGTGATTTTTTCGATTCCGGACTCTCTCGGACGCTTCTTTTTGCCCAATGGAAAACGACATAAGTGTGTAATCACTTCCGCTGTGGGCAAAGCTCCTGGCAGTTTTCGTAGAATTTTATCCGTTAAACTTGAAATTATTCGTTAGGATAGTATTTATTTTTAGGAATAAGTGTACATTTGCTAAAAATATTTATGAAAAATTGCCAATGCAGAATGGTTCCATGAAAATAAATACTTTCTGACCAAACCCTTATCAGTTATTTCAGAAAAATGTACACATGAAATCGATGTTAATGATATTCAAAAGCGGAAAATACAAAACCATTTTTGTCATAATAAGTTTCTAGTATATAGAACATCTCGGTTAGATAGTTTTAATAACCAAACAAATCAAATTGTTCGCCTTTTTAAAACATATAATAACTAACCAATACCATTCAGTAACGAACTCTAGCACATTTCCCCACGGTTGCCGAGGTTGGCAGCATTTATTTTTGTATTTTTTGTATGTACAAATTGCCGAATTTGAGAAAAAATTGAGGGGGTCAGCGGCAAGAGGATTGCGAGTTGGAGGTCTCAGTATGATTTGTCTATGATTCCGAGCTCAAAGAGCGCCCTCTGAGCATGCTGTGAACGAAAAAAGAAACACAAATTCTGAGCTCTGATGTGTCTGAGCTAAAAAGGAAACACGAACATTATTTTTTGAACTAAAAAAGAAAAACACCTACTATGGTTTTTCAAAATTTTGATGACCTTGTAATGAGTTATATTCTGCTCGATTTTTTTTTTTTTTTGAGTTTCGTCAGCTTCCATTACATTTGTGGAACAAGTAAAAATTGGATTAAATTCTTAAACTCGTAATTTCTGCTATTTTGGAGGTCTATTATTTCGACGATAATCGTCTGAAAAGTTAAGGAATGAGTGCCCAGAATTAATCGACACCGACGCATGTGCAGCTGGAAAACAAAAGATCAAAACGTTGGTTTAGTGACCATTGTGTAGTGTACGTACACAATTAGGGCACTTAATGTGGTCGAATACCACATGCGCCAATGCGCTTCTCAAAGCATTTTTTGGTTTTTGCTCTAGGTCATGTTCGGTTGGTAAGTACGAAAAAAAGAAACCCAATTAAATTCCTCATATAAACGGTCAATTGATTGACGTCACCACTTATATAAATATTGTCTTCTTTTGAACACATCCGATCAAACTTGTGGAACGAAACTGTGGATCCTGTGTGTTTTCAACTGCAGCAGCTGTCAAATACAAAAGAAATTTGTTTTTTGTTTTGTTTTTTTTTTGTGAAAAATCCGCCAGTTTCGGCATCTGTTTAGTGTTTTATTATTTTAAATTTCTTTTCGAATGGACTCCAAAAGTACAAAACAAATTAAAGATTTTATATAAATTCTAATATATTCCTTTCCATAAGAACCCCTCAAAGTCTGCCAGTATGGAGAAAACTGCTACCGCAAGAATCCCATTCACTTCGGCGAATTTTCTCATCCTCATCGTAAGCGAATACTTTTGCCAATATGTATATCATACTATCGGCTTCAATATTTCTTATTATTTTCTAGTTGATAACATCTACAAGAAGGGAATTAACAGCACTACAAAGGAATATACAATTCCAGATGAACTGCTAATGTCGAAAGACGTAATTGTTCTCCAATTGAAGTTACTGGAGAAACTGTTTCCGAAATTGAACTGCAGTCCAAGTACAAGTAAACCAGCTTCGAGGGTTGTTGAAGGTGGAGGATATGTTCTCGGATCTTCCATACCTGACCCACCACAGAAGGTAAGTAACACATGTTTTAGTTGACTTTAGCCTAGTTTAAAACATTCGATTTGGCGAAATAAAAGAATGATGCCAAGGCATATAGAACTCGTAGTCCGGAACCTGTAGCTGGTACTTCAACAGCTGCTGCATCTACCTCAGTCACTGATGGATCAATACTGTCCAAGAAACCCAAAATTAACAAGAACATAAAAGACTACATTCCCGTTGTTCTGCCAAAGGGTCAAGCTGCTGAAAAGCTAAAGAAAGCCGCACCCTATAATATGTTCCTAACTGCTATTACAGATTCGAAGCCTACGCATACTGAACCTCTATCAATTACTTTGCAAGGTAAGTGCAACAAGTTATATGGGCATAGGAATTAGAACCATTTTCTACAGAAATTTTGGATCAAAGCCTTGGCGAAATCGAAATGACAATGCAAATCAATTTCATGGTTGACATTGGCTGGTTGCTGGGCCACTATTACTTTGCTGGAATACTGTAAGTTCGAGCAATCTACCTTGGACCTGGTAGTTGTAATTTCTTTTTGCAGCGATAAGCCACTGATAGTTCTTTATGGAGACGAGAGTGCCGAAATCAAGACTATTTCACAGCACAAGCCCCAAGTAACGGCCATAAAAGTTAACATGCCGACACCGTTTGCCACATCACACACAAAAATGATGCTGCTCGGGTACACAGACGGTTCGATGCGTGTCGTTATTTCAACAGCTAATCTGTATGAGGACGATTGGCATAATCGCACACAAGGCCTTTGGATGAGTCCTAAGCTACCTGCGTTGCCAGAGGGCGCAGACACTGCTGTTGGGGAAAGCCCAACTGGTTTTCGAACAGATTTAATGCTTTACCTGGTTGAGTACAATCTACCAAAGCTGCAGCCATGGTTGGCCAGAATAAGGAAAACCGATTTCAGTGATATCAAGTAAGTTAAGCAATTACAGGCGTGTCTATTGTTTTTAACAGCACAACTCTATACGAAGACCGTTGGTTTTCAGAAAATTCACAGACCGCCTACCGGTTGCGTTAATCTTTAGTTTCTTTCAATCTACCTAACTCACTAATAACTAAATAATTTTCCGACTTCCTGTTACCGCGATAATTTGAACAAAAATTTAAGAAACCACATGTAGAGGTTCCTCTTGAATATACTTTCTTAATGGCTGCCTTGTGAATATCCTTTACTGTCTTGCCTGCCACTTCTAAGACCTTTCTGTTTCCGTTCTTCTCGCATTTTGCATTATCTTGTACTATCGTATATCTTTCCTCTTACACGCGTTCGCAGTGTGTTTCTAGTGGCATCAGTGCCAGGCGGCCATCGCGAAGGTAAACGTGGACATCCATGGGGCCATGCACGTCTTGGACAGTTGCTCGCAAAACATGCTGCGCCAATTGATGAAAATTGTCCGGTGGTCTGCCAAAGTTCGTCCATCGGCAGCCTGGGTCCCAACGTACAGTCGTGGATACAAAATGATTTTGTCAACAACCTCCGTAAAGACGGCAAACCCCTTGGCTTGCGCAGGATACCTGCTTTCAAAATGATCTACCCCAGCTATGGCAATGTGAAAAACAGCCACGATGATCTTCTCGGCGGAGGTTGTCTGCCCTACGGCAAGAATGTGGACGACAAACAGCCGTGGCTCAAGGAGCATCTACATCAATGGAAATCCAAGTCACGTCACAGGTCTCAGGCAATGCCACACATCAAATCCTACACTCGCTGGTCTGATGAGGGAATCTATTGGTTTGTTCTAACGTCGGCCAATCTTTCCAAAGCAGCATGGGGAGCATTCAACAAGAATTCCAAAATTGAACCCTGCCTTCGTGTGGCCAACTACGAAGCGGGAGTTTTATTTCTACCCAAGTTTGTGGTAAGTTGATCGATCGTTGGATCGCTGGAAAACTTTTTAAACTATTTATTTTTAATTCTAAAGACGGGCGAGGAGACATTTCCAATGCAAAAGAGTAGGAACGGAGTGCCGGCATTTCCTATGCCATATGATGTCCCACTGACGCCATATGGTCCCGATGATAAGCCCTTCGTAATGGACTACTTAAGGGGTTAATGAAGCTGAAAGCCAAACAAATAAACACTTCTTTGCGCTTCTATAAAATATATACTTTATTGGTTAAAAATGTTCTTAAACTTAAAGCATAAACAGTTTCATAAGTACACAACGTGATGTCTGGTTTTTTTTTTGTTATACTGTATACGTTCTCGGCATGATTAATTCCAAATAAAAGAGAAGTTCTGCATACAGGATTGTAATCTTTGTGAGTGTGGCGAACGTATGTACGAGGTAATTCCTCCGTTCGGCTTCGAGCAATAGAGCAGTCGTATGGAAATAAATCGAGGCAGAAGAATTCTGACTAGCAATTTGCAGAACGGTTGTGAGGTAGGGTTACGTGTTTCGCTAAATATGTTACTATTAAGAAACCTGTTGCCGACCGTTGCTTTTAAAGGGTTTAACGAAACAGATTGTTCTGATATTGTATAAAATGCTATTCTGAATTCCTGAGCATTTTAGATCGAACTGGAAGTATTTCATTTGAAAATGCAATTTAAAGTTCCACGCGGAAAGATTCGCAGCTGTGACGTTGCTTATAAAATAGAATAACATGATCTGGCACATGAAATTAGAGCATAGCAAGAGCAGAACTGTTGTAAAATCAGAAGTATCAATGCGGTTTGTTTTGGAATATGTCGAGGACCCATATAGGTAAAAAAAAACCAACGAAACTTGTAACTCATATCGCAGTAGGAAAACCGAATTACGTCCCCGAACATTGAACAATGCAGTTAAGCCCACACTATGTCGCCACGTCCTCACATTTTTGCGAATTAAAAATCAAAACTCCTTACGCAAGAATCTCTTGTATTCTTTCACTCCCTCTCTCTATCACCTGAACCACACATTCAATACTGGAATGGGGATTATCACATATTCAATTGCAATTCTAAATTCTACAAACTAGAGAACAACAAAAACAGTTGCATGAAAAAAAAAACACTTAAATTCAAATATCTTACGTCAAAATGGAAGACAATGCTATTTCTCAATCGCTCCGTATCCGTCTTCTCCGATTCAGTGACCAGGTCTCCTCCTCAGTGCTAGCGAATAGCAAATAAACAAAATTTCCGCCAATGTTTAGGGCCGCCGCCAAATAGAATACCACTCTCCATTGCGCCAGAGTCTCGTTGCCGTTTATAATCAACCCGATAACATATGGTGCTAAGAATCCACAAATATTAGCCGCTGAATTTGTCAGTCCATACATTGTGCCCGCATACTTTGGACTCAGATTTATGTGATTCATTTGATTGCCGGCGTATACGGCTCCTTGGAACGCACCGACAACAGCGAGCATAAACATTACCCACACCCAATTGCAGCCGACATAGGCAACACCAATCAGTCCAATTGACGGCACTATAGACGCGACAGAGTTCCAGAATTTGTAGGAATTCAGCACCGATATATAGTTCTTCTTTAGCATCCAATCAGCCATCGTCGAACAGAGAATGCCCACAATCCAAGCAGTGAGGTATGGAATCGCGTTTAGACGCGCATTCGATTCAATGTCAAAGTGCAGAATCTGGTCCATGTAGGTTGGCAACTCGGTCAGTTGGGTGTAAAATGCCCAACCCTGTCCGCATTGCGTGATCAAAATGGCCCACAATGGAATAGAGGTCAGAATTGATCCCCAGGGAATGTCTTCGTCGCCCTGCCCATCATCAGCAAGCACTTCTCCATTGCGTCGCGGAATTACAGCTCGTTCGATGTAGTTGCGCTCTTTATAAGAGATCCGCGGATGGGTGCTCGGCTTATCGTACACCAACCACATCCAGAAGCAAAACCATATCATACCGATTATTCCAAAAATGTAGAATGCCAGCGGCCATCCGCCTAGGAACTCCAACGAGCACAACCATCCCGCTAGGGGGAGTGACAAAACTGTTCCTATGTTAGAGCCAGCATACACGATGGCTGCGAATTTATTCCTCTCCACTGGCGGGATCCAATGTGCCAACATTGCATGCATTGCTGGGTAGGTTACGCCCTCGCCCATTCCCTCAAGAATTCGAACAATCACCAGAGCTGGCAAGTTCCATCGCGCGGCGAATGGTGTCAGTAGAGTAAATACAGCCGTTATGAGGACGCCTATACCGTAGATCCGTTTTCCTCCAATTATCTCTGCCATTCGGCCACCAGGAACTTGTGTCAATATGTATCCGTAGAAGAATGAGCCCAGGACAATGCCTTGGGTTGCTTCGTCCCACACGAATTCACCCTCGATCGCGGGCTCCGTCGAATTGCTCCACGAATGCACCGGACAGGTGTCGTCCTTCACTGTGATGTTTGTATGGGGTATAGCAGTTTGATTAACCATCGCAACGATCGCAACGGACAGATTAACGCGCATCGCGTATACCACCGCAAATCCAAGGAAGCCCATGAAACCGAAGATGTGTCGCGCCTTGGGGAAGTCGCCATCTTCTGCAAGGATCGAAAAATAAACTTAATTGATGTGGATTAGGAAATTTGAATTTGAAAACCTTCTGCTGGGATTTCGGTCGTTAATTCTCTGTAAACAACAGCCATTCAGTCGCTGAACAGAACTTTAAGTGTGCCAACGATTTTCAAGTTCCACAAGATTTGCGAGCATATTTTCTTATTCGGTATGAATAATTAGCTCAAATTTAATTGCGGTTTAGATAGCAGAGAAACAACACAAGTGACACATTGCACAGTTTCAGATAACTTGCTTTGTATTTCCGTCTGACCAAAAAGAAGCGATAATTCCCAATCAAGTGTAAAAGTCCTCGACAAAATATACAATATTATTGTGCGTTAATAACTGAAGACATGAATTTGATAAATTTTGGGAACAACGTCATTTTTTAAACTGGCATCGTTATCAACCAGATGCATAATACAAACAAAACGATTTTAGTTATAGGCACACGTATTTGGCAAAAATTATGCGCAAGCACGATAGTGCTTATCAAATGTGATAATTGTTAGGAAGGGTAAAATGTCGGAAGACATTTTAAGAGCAGTTACAAGAAACGGTTGTCGTCAAAAATATCTCTTATGGCGTACATGTAACAAATACACGTCGAAAAATTCTAAGAATTATCCATCACATTTAAAAGCGAAACACGAATTAATACACCAGGCGTCTGATTTGGCCAAACTGCAAAAAAATGAAAGCAGTACAGCGCACACGACCTACACGAATATCGTAGTAGTTATATTTGTTACCTAGTTGGCTGACTGTTGCTTGCAAAGCCCAAATCAGTGCCAAAGGCTGGTACACAAATCCCTTCAAAGACACATATGCTTTGAAAAAAGGACCGTTGAAATAAAGCTATCGCATGTTTGAAGATATTTGTCAAACTGTTGGGTTAGAACTGTTAGCTAATTGCAACAACATCCAACCCACCTACCCAGCATTTACTGTGTGATTCATTCAAAGTTATCCATCATTTTTATCTCTTATCGAAACAAATTGCGACTGAAAAATTGCTTTATAGTCGTATTTTGGACTCATTTTCATATCGCTCACGGCACATTTTCATTCCTTCCAAATATTCGCTTAGATCAAACCATATGCTACACTTACCAACATGCCCATGAATGAGAGGCGTATCATCGAAGCTGTCGTCAGTCATAGTTCCCTCGTAGGTTTCATCATTATCATCCATGATATCCGTTCGTTTACCTATATTACCTGCTGCCGGATCGTATATCTCCACCTCACTTCCGCTGCCGGTCATATTTGCAGACTTGGCTTACTAGCACCTACTTTTTAAATGTCCAGACCCATCAAATGGGATCAGTTCAACCGTACTACGTAATCTGCTTTTATGCGTCAGTTAAACAAACAAAGCAAGCAGGAACTTTCGAAGACACGTAGTTGATTTTTTGTGATGTACCCAAAGATATCTGCTTATGTCGTGATAGGATGTTTCTCTAAATAATTATGGCTTCCATTGGTCTGGTGCTAGGAACACTTCAATTCAAACAAAACAATTTTAATTAATCACAATGCTAGTGTTGTTATGGTGATTTTATTTTTAATTTTCTATATCTAATTTCGATGCAAATTAACTTGTTACTATACAGAAGATAGAAGGTACCTGGTTTATCTATTGGAGTTGTGTAGAATGTTGGAAGAAAAACAGTAAACTGTCAGAATCAGCTGCTGCCATTCGTCATGGTTGGGGGGTTTTCGATTTTGCTATTTGGAACTTTCTACCTCTTTTTTTTGTGTTTTTGTGTTTTGTGTGTGCTACGGGACAGTAGAAGGTAAACGCGGCAAACGTAATCGCAAAGCACTAGGAAAAGACAAAATAGAGGGCGTTACGTTAACGTTTTTCTATCGATTTGAACCGAAGTCGTTACAGAGATATTTGTATCATGTTGGGATTTGGTTACATAGGTGCTGTTAGTGGTTAGTATACTGAACTATGAGCTATGGTTCGTAGGTTCAACCCACTGAAACCACAAATTACATGTTTACTTTTTTTTTCACTGCTGCTCGTCTCGCTCCTCCCTCCTCGCACTCTGGGAAATGGAAAATAGTTTTGAAACCGTATCTAAATGGCTGCAATGAGAAACGCAACTACTGGTGGGAAGCTCTATTAAAACAGAACCCGGATGATGACACATCGCTTAATGTCAAAATAATGCCAAGTCCGGTTCTTTTTTGTCCTTTGTCACAATCCATTTAAAGTCACATGATTCTGTTCTGTGACATAGTGCGGGTAATACTTGCACAGTTTTTGTTTCTTATGTTCGACTTTTATTAATACTTCAGGATCCCAGTAATACCTATATCCAAATATATCAGATCTATGTGACGCAAAATATTTCATAGGAGCGAACCTAGGATACACCGCATTTAAGTTAGGTTAGGGAGTAGAATGGCCAATACGTGTTCAATGTCCTTTTATATTGCCCAGTCTCTAGCAGGAATTAAAATACTGCTTTATTTGTACAGTTGTTAAATGATCAGAAAAGTTTTTTTTAATATTTCCGCAAATCTTTGATTTCGCTCAGTTGTGATATTGTTCGCAATCCATAGCTCGAATCTAAGTACGGATTTAATGTCTTTAAACGGTTGCCAATGCCTCAACAATTCTGTACACTAATAACAGTATTTGTTTATAGCAACAGTCATGTTAATTTAAAAATATATTTGAGTCAAAATATTTTTTTATTGTACATAGGCAGTGCGATAAACATTACAAAATATATAAAATTAGCAACTTGATTTTAAATGCAAGACTTACGTACTCATACCATCTGTTAGATATTCCAATTTAATTGGCAAAACTAGTACCGAAAGGAAAAACTATGTTTTTCTGAACGCCTGATGTCACCAGAGTTTCGTAGTGATAAGAGTTATCTATGACTGCAAATGGTTGCTGTGTGGCAATATGCGTTTGAATGGGGGTCCAAGTTACATGGCAACAATTTAAATAGTAGTTCTTCAGTGCGGTTGCAGAAATAACTTCATAGGCCAGGGCATGGTTCTCACACCAAACAGATGCACTTTTAAGGATATTTTCCTTCTTGCTAAGGGCAATTGCTTCTTTTGCAGTACGAAAAGTATACAAGGTTACCACAGGTGATGGACCATCAGCTGTAAAATGCTCCTGTGGAATGTCATATACAATTGTTGCTGCGTGGGTCTCCTTTGTATCTGGACGAATAGTTTTAGCATTCAATTTTGAGATGACTTCTGAGGACTTGTTTAAAGCGTTCAAAAGAGTTGGGTTCTTAAGTGCTTCCTCGGAATAGGGTTTTAGTTTTGCTTTTAGAATACCACTGAATTTCTCTGCACATGACTCTTGAACGAAAGCACATTTTATACCGCCGGGATTTAATGGGTGTTCCAGTGATTTGGCCAGGTAATATGCTGCTGCATCTAAGTCGGAGTGATGGAACACGAATAAAGCTAGGGGCTCTGTTCCATTGATCTGCGGGGTCATCTAATAGAACACACTCGATTTACACATGTTATACTGATAAGAAATCGATTCTAAGTAGATATTTACCCTGGTCTCAGTGCCTGGATCGTAGTCCAAATTGTCCAGCATGGATTGTGTAATTTTGATGCTAACTGATTTATTTTGTAAAGAACTTGTCATGGCAAAATATTGATAAGGATAAGGATGTTATGGAATTTATAAATAGAATGATAAGGACAGAAGGCTTCTCTGGAAGTTCAACAAGTTAAAGAGGAAGACATCTGACATTTCATTCTATCGTTATCAAACTCTACCTTACTTTACGATTACGTCGGACGAAGCACGAAAATGTTCCATTTGAACAAACAGGGTGCCTGCACCCGTAACTAAACAAACAAAAATTTGTTACAGATTGGTTGAGTCCTGCATGCATAGTAGATTTCTCGTTTTTCTTTTGAAGTTTCAAGTGTTTAGAAATGTAACTAGAAAATGTGAAATCTAAAATAAACGAAAAACCTACCTTCACCAAAGCATAGACAATTTGTCTATACACCAAAGTGCAAATTTCAAAACGAGAAAAAAAAAAGAATGGAAAACTATGGGTTGATTGAAAAGAAAATCTCTATATATAAAAAAAAGTTTCACTTATATCTAGAATCCGAGTGGGTGGATTTACATAATTGTTTTTTTGAAATGAAAGGGGATCATTTATAGATAACTTAGAAATTATAAAATTGAAAATCCGTCCAGTCGAAGTTAGGACAAAACTTTCTTTTTCAATTTTTGATCTTTTCAGTTTTTGACAACAAGTGTTTTTCGACAAGCTGTTGTTCTCATTTTCATTTATTAAATCATTTCAGATCCTTAAGATTTATGTGGTTTTCCATTGGGACAAAAAATTAATCTTTTGTTTTCCGTGATTCGAATCACTTTTAAACGGCTGATATTGATTACTGCTATCAAAAAATGCACTAATACATTTAGCAGATCCAGATCAATTTCGTTGCATGTTTCATGAGCCGCGTTAAACCTGAGATCTGAAAACAATATCTAGTGGTCCCAATGGAAAACCACATAAGTATGATTGCATTCATAAATTTTGTGTAGATTTGACAAGCTTTTCGTTTGGGAAAATAGGTGGTGCTGAAGGGAAAATAAGTAGTGTTGTAAAATAATAGTGAGTGATTTCCAAATATTGCACAACAATTAAATAATCATGATTGGTTGAGTGAACGAGCAATTTTGGCAGGAACAAATAAAGACGTAAATGAAATCAAGCAGACATTTTGAATTTAATACCAACTCAGTGAATTATCCCACTGAATTTTTGAATTCTCTTGATTCGCCTGGTTTGGTACAACATTATCTACCATTGAAAGTTGGCGTGCCAATAATAATTCTACGAAATATTAATCAACCTCGGCTTTTCAATGGTATAAGGCTTGAAGTAAAAAGGTTATTGAACAATGTAATCAAGGCAACAATTTCAAAAGGGAAATACCTACAAAGGTGAAGTTGTTTTAATGATTCCACCAGATTTATCGTTCGATTTCAAACGTCTTCAGTTTCCGATACAACTCGATTTTGCGAAAGTTTATAATTCAATCCGTTTAGTAACAGTACCAACTAATTTTTAGTCACAATACTAGCTGGAATGCTAGTGCTAGAATTTCAGCTAGTTAATATATAAAAATAAACCTAAGGCGGCGCAATTTGCTGCGGTTGAAAGACATAATCTTAAAACAATTGTTTTCAAGAGGAATAGAGTAGTTCACTACAACGTCAGTATCCAATAAGAAGAAGAAAAAACCAAGTGATAGCTAAAAAAATTGTAGGAAAATATAACAGGTTTCATATTATGGCTTTAGCATAATTACATGAAAAATTTATGGATAAGTTTATAATAAAGTGGAAAAATTGTAGAATATAAAAATGATATTTACAAAATGTAGGTATTTGGTAATAGCTGAGAAGTGGTTTACAGCTCTTTATGGCATATGCTTGCATACTTGCAGACTAATTCGGATCAAGGCACTCCGAATTGTTTTATTGATGTACTAATACTTTTCTTTTGCTACTACTACTTTTTTTTTGCTTTCTTGGCAAAGATATTCAATAAAATAAACTAATAACTCAATTATGCCTTGCATGGATAGCGATTTACCAAAAATAAATAAAATATATAGTGCGGCAGATTTCAACTGTACGCAAATTCAATAGAATCCTCTTTGCCATCCCTGGTGTTAGATCCAAACACACCACTAACATGAAGAAATGTGAACGTCAAGCAGACAAACGAGACTGTCAAATTAACACACTCCCTCTTTCTTCATTTTCCTTGTTTTTTGTGGCTGTTTTTTCTCTGATTACGCCATTTCTGTATTCATATTCATAGAAGTATCGCAGGAAGACCAACAAGTGCTTCAACCGAATTAACAAGAACAAGAATCGTGACTTTCGAGTGCGCTAGAATTTTATATCTGCTGCGGGCAACGCTACAACACAACCAGCACCAGACACCATAGCAAAACACTAGTCTCGTCTACAAATAAGGAATTTCCACGAAATCGAATCAACTTTTACATCAATCCAAGATGACAGACCTCAACGAAATGATGACTTCTCCATTTGTCCGAGTTAAGGTTCGTATTAATGCTATAATTATATAATTTCAGTTGAATCTAGATTAATTTAAACTTTTTAATCCATTCGCAGCTGGTGGGATTTGTGCATTTTATTTTCCTTTCGAATGCGATGCTTGGTACGTGGGGCAATGGCGCATACGTATTCTACAACTTACTCTTCATAATCTCACTGTTCTGGACAATACACAGTAAGGACTCGGTTGAACCGATACAAGCGGTGAGTAACTAAACTCTAAGCACTAGCAGACTAAAATAGCTTTCGAAAAATGTATCTTTTTGACAAAGATAAGATATAGGAATGGGCGTTGAACTTTTCGCATGTATCTAGTGCATTTAGTGCCAATTAGCTGCCGTTGTCCCAGTCTGTAGCGGTCTCTCTTTTTTCTTGTTATCAGACAAGTGGAATTAATTTTTATCTAGACTGTTTTTCTCATATAGCAGTGCTTTGTGTAATGTTGCTTAATTCATGCACAATGGGGCGAAACCTACCTCCTTTTCTTGTATAAATAGGGGTGTGCGTGACGTGCAATCTATACATACCGTGATGGAATCGAATTTCATATCGCTTGCGGAATACAATCAAGTAACCGAGTGGATTTTGCGGCGTAGTTGTCTTTTCTTCGATATGAAATATGTATACATTTGGTCATCCCCGCATGATACAATTTCATTTTTAGCCTAGAAACAATTGCTTTACGCTTTTACAGGCGGTATAAAAACAAGGTTGATATGGGGATGATTGTTTTGCCACTTTGCATGCTCCCTACCTTACGTGTGTTCTTTTATTTGAAACTAATAATAAGTTGATCCCTTCGTAAGGCGACAATGCGCGATTTCAAAAACATTTGGAAAATCTCAGGGGCCCTACCCTCTATTTCGTTCCGAAAGTCATTCCTATTCGAAATTGCTTTCCGTTAAGTTTTTAAGTTGGTACTCTGCAATACTTTCGGAAATCTAAATCGGAGGTTTAGTAGATTTCATTCGGCTTTCGAAACAGAGAGTACAAAACGTTCATTTTCGAAAAATGGTACTTTCGAAACGAGATACAGAGTAGGGCCCCAGTTCTTTCAAATTTATTGCCAACAGTAAAGTTTTAGATAATGCTCATGTGCAGATGAGTAATATTTGTTGTGTATATTACCCGCTCGGTGAAATCTCTATGAAATACCCTCCAAGATAACTACAACTATGCACAGTCATTATGCTGTTGTCCCTTGACACGTCGAGTAAAAAGCCATTAAATGCAATCCAAATAGAGCGCAAGACGGACGCAATGCCTTCATAGGTTATCTGATGACTTGTACATTTCTTCGTTTATTATCGACATGAGTCATTAGGACTGGACACAGTGTCAAGCTGGACTCCTAGGACCGATGTAGTTAATGCAAAATGATGAGTTAATGCAAAATGTCTAACATTAGTGGGAAGCTCAATACTGAACATGTGCTGTAGAAACGATCTTTAAATGAATCATGTTTTGCAAATCTAACTTTACCACTGGCAAAATGCTCAAAAAGTTGACTGGCGTCGCGAAGCATTTGAGAAGCTAATACATCGTGGTTTGAGATCCATGGTCATGTGACCTTTAATAATCCACTTCCACTGTGCAGTTCAAAAGGGTTTCGCATAGTTCGTCGAACTTCAGTAATTGTATGTGTGTCCCAGCATGCACACAACTCCATTAAAGCCCATCACCCCCAAGTTAATGGATTATTACTTTTTTTCTGCTTGTGAACCACCACATATTCAGTTTCCGTTCTTGTTTCTGGACAAGCTTTCCATTTGAATGCCTATAAACGGAAAATAGCAATAAAACAGAAAAAGAACAAACAAATCTGAGTGTGGAAAGAAGTCGACGTGATGAATTGTAGAGTCCAGGACTCTTAATGCTCGTTGGCCTCACGCACGGCCTTTTAATTATAGTGGACGAAGTTGTAATCGTTTTTACCACCCTCCAAGGAAGTCGAACAGCAACAATGGCAATAGCACACACCGGCCAATGTCAAGTCGTTAGTTGGCGCTACCTACATTCTTATCGAAAGTAATATTTAAATTTTCACTTCTACCCTTAAACTCAAACTCAGGGTGTGGGGCGAAGGCGCCTTCTGAAATATTGATCTTTTCAAGTTGAATGCAGGGTGAGCCAGTTTGTTGCTTTCTTTGTTGAAAATAACGAAAAAAACAACAGAGAAATGGACATGCAACTGTGCGACTGCACAAACAAAGTCCGTAACGCTGTTGGTACTTATACTAGTACTTCTTCCAGCTTATTTTAGGCATCATTTGATAAATTGGTTATTCATGCGCTTGTTTGGCTGTTGAATGCCAGTAATTGGTTAAACTCTTCCATCAGAATGCTAAACTCATACAATTGTCAGCTTTTCTTTGTAACTCTTCCGCTTGATGTCAATTTGTCAACATGCTAAAGGGGAAATAGGAAAAGTAAGCGACAAAAATTTAATGCAATTAATTCTATTCCAACTTAAACAGTGGGTTGCCAAATTAGTAGGGACTAACATTTTATCAATTTTTATGTTTCTTTTGAGCTTTTGTTTTGGTTCTAAGTGTACGTACGTGGTGATTTTTATTTCCCAGCCTACTTGCTTGGTACGTTGTTCGCGTGATCTAACCATCTTCACTGTTTCTTTTGAAACCTTTCAAGATGCTTTATGTCCACTGTAACGTTTTGTTTTTCATAGGCATTTAAACAGATTTCCGCTAACGAATTTAGTGAAAATTTCTCCGCTGTATGATTTTAGTGGCTGCATTCAGACTCAACAGGTAAACTTTACAAAAGCACTGAAACTAAGCGTGCGCTTTTATCGTATTTTGTTAGCGTTGACTCGAGACTTTTGGGCAGTAGTATAGAAGCCAAAAGCGCTAATACTCATGGCCAGGCTTAAGCTTAGTACGCTGCTCGAGCTAAACTAAATTGTATCTGGTCTCCAACTTTTCTCTCCCAACATCATCCCAACCTCCCTAGCTAAATTTTGACAAAGAATACGCCATGGATAAGTGTCACAGAAAACAGCTGTTCTTTGAAAAAACTTCCATCAAAAATGTAATTCTCTTTTATTTCAACTATTTCTGATTCTTGGTACTTCTCGTCCATGTAATAATTAAAAAAGCTTACCCTTGCATACTTTTCCGCAACAGAACAACAAATACACAACGATCTGTCACAATTTAGCTTGAGAAAATGTGCCGAGGCTGACCCATGACAGACACATGAAGTACATTCTGAAACAAAAGTTTGATTATTAAGCTCGGCAAAATTTTTGCAGTGAATTTTGTATATGCTCATTTTCGAGTGGACGGCGAGGAAGCAACATCGGCGGATTGTTTTTTTAATCGGGTTTTCTTTGTATATATTAATACTATTATTTTGTTTTGGAGTTCATAGAACTTTATCGTTCTTAACCAGCGTTGTGGGACGTTAAAGCAAATGAGTATGGCTGATACTATTCGTATGTCGTTAGGGACACGGCTTAGGTCGACGGCTACGGTTAAACGCGGCAAATAACGGTAATGTGGCTCGCTTTGCTCGCTAAAAGGGATCTTAACTCCAGAATTCATTTTCGGGCACGAGCCTGTACGTTATAAGGCCCAACTTATTTCTTAAAATACTATTTTTAATTATTATTTTTTTTCGGCATTTTAAATCATTTGGCGAACAAAATTTCATCTCATTAAGAAGGATTTCGTGTGTAAACTCCTTTCTTTTTTTCAGCCACTCTCTCATCCACATCCGTTTCTTTCGAGTCTTTTTACTTTTTTTTTTGTAAAGGTATAGCTAGTCCTACAGCGATGCAGCAATCGTCCGTGTCACTCATATTTCGATTTCACAAAAAACCGCGCGTGTTATCACCTCAAAATCTACGTAAAAATGAATGAGAAGCCTCATGCTTGATGTATGTACCTATATGCAACGTCAAATAGAATTTACTAATACACTCTCAAATGCTTGAAGAGTTTTTGACGAGTGTATATGCCGCTTAGGCATTTTTTCGGAACAGAATGGGTTGAGGAATGCATATCACTCCAAGAAGAAAAACGGAAATAACAACTTTATTAATTCATTCGAGTCATTCCCAAAGCCAAGTAGCTTGTCAGCTACGGGTGTTTCGAAATCTGTTGTCAACAAATTAAAATTAAATTTTGACCAAAATATTCCAATTACTCCCAACAAAACCATGACTGTCCCTATTAATTTGGCAACCCACTGTATAGTGCTGCCAATTCTGGTACTTGTACTTTAAAATTGCAACGAACATTAAATTTCCCCCTTCATCAAGAAACAGGTGCGGTCTTCTTTGACAGTTTAAAGTGCAAAGATTATAACCAATGATGCAGCTGTCAAACTCCTATGTCAATTCGAATTCTATACTTTCCTGTTTATAGCTTCTTAATCATATTTGTTCTTTCGTGATTCATTCTAGATAACTTCAATTGGTTATGTTTTTCTGGCTATTTTTATTTATCAATTGAATATTGCAATCTTAATCGTAATACATCATTTTGCGGGAGACCAATATTCAGATAGTGACTAATAAGGTATATAAAGCTTGCTTTCGATTTCTGACCTAGCAATGAAATTATCAACAAACATATTGTTGTACTGTCGGAATGATTATTTCAGAGTATCCTGTTGATAGCTGTCCTCAAAGAAATATGTTTTCTACTCAAGAATATGAATCAGTACCACCTCGACATCTGCTTTTTTAGTGATCATTCTGCGTGCTGGTTTAGCACAATGAAATTTGCTTTGTTTAGCGTTTGAACTGTGTAACAGTGGACTTTCGTGGCAGATCTAAATGCTTTCTTCTTTAGATATCTATCCAGTCAACGTGGTGTGAAATTTAGGTTGCAGATGTATTTTACGTAACCTCAACTGTAGGTTGCAAAAGAAATAAATGATCAAATAAGATTTGGAGTGTAATAATGCTGGATATAATCTCCTATTTAGGACTAAGCGTGCCCTTATTTTCAAGTTATTTACTATTTATTATACAATATGGGGGGTCAACACGCGATGAACTACCACGAAGCTGAGTTATCGTCCAATTCCTGTGCTCCAATTACTTAACCACGCAATTCTATGGTGCAATTCATATAAGCGAGACCGTTCTATTATTTTTTCCATATCGGTTGGGACTTATTTTAAGGGGTCATTGCGATGACGTTGGGTCTAGTGAAGGGTTTTCTCCAGACATTCACATTAGCGTAAGTCACAAGCCCTGCCTCTTTGCTCCCCCCGCCCCCTTCAAATTAACCATCTACCTGTTTGTTAATTTCCTACGAAAAACCCCCCAGTGCAGTTATTTTCATTTCAAATCAATAAATGTCATGTGTAGCTCGCAACAAAATAACAATAAGTTCCCGTCTTCATTTACCTAATTCATCTCATCAATGCATACGTATGTTTCTTTTTTTTCTAGGCTCTCGTGATAGATGCTTGTAGTATCATCTTCGACATAATATCCATCATAGTATATATCAATTCGATGAGTGAGTTTTCTTTTTCGCATTTCACATCAAATAAATGTCACACAGTTTCACTTTGATATTAATTTAAATCAATCCTTTTTAGATGGATGGGCGCTAGCATTTACAATAATCAATCTGATAATACGTCCCTTATCGGCAATCCTGTTGTACAAAGAGTATACACATCGCGGTGGTGCTGCCCTCCAAACGGGATCGGTTTTTCCCACAAGCCAACAGAGGAGCTACCAAGATATTGATCGCCCGGTGCAAGCAGTTCCAACGAACTCTTCGCAGCCCGGGCCAAATGTTGCAAGTATCTTTTAAGAATGGTAATCATTTTGAACCTAGTCGTTACTTAATCTCGTTTTTTTTTAATTTTAACTTTGGTTTGTTAATATGATTTTGTTTAAAGTAGTTAATCTTAACTGAAAGATTTTTATTTACACTGGGATGGGTAATGAAATAATGTCCGAACAAAAGGAAGTTACTAAACCAATATGTTTTTATTTAAATTAATAATATGCAAATATGTTTTATGGAACTTGTATACAATTTATATTCCAGTTTGTATTGAAAACACAATTTTCAGAAAGAGAGAGAGATAAAAATCAAAACAATGGCAATCAATAAAACTATACAGAAACATCTCGAAAAATAAAATTGCGTTTTAATTTTCCTAACAGACTCACTTTTGAGAATCTACTTTGTTGTATTACTGGCATAATTCCCAGAGAAGCACTAGAATCAGTGAGATATTCCATTTCGACCAGATACTTCTCCGAACGGGGTGGTTCTTGCTTGAATGGTTTGGCCACGATAAACGCCCCGTAAACTTTGTCATTAATGAGATCGAGGGTCCACTTCATGTTTTTTTTTCAGATACCTTCGGAATGGATAGACGGACACTTGAAAATATTATATTTAGGTACATAGCACCGGAACAATATTCTATAATCAGACGAAACTTTCTCGGTGCTCTCATTAGGACATATGAAATTTTTTATTGCTCAACAAAATTGGAAGAACATCAAAATGAGTCTGGTCGCGTACAGAATTAAAAAATACATCAGGTACAGCTAGGAAAACGTTGCTAGAACTTCTCTTTTGCAGAATATGTAAGCAACATTAAGTCGCCATCGTCATCTTCTATGTAATTGGGAGAAACATCGTTCACTGAGTATGGAATTCAAGTAATGGCGGTTACATGGAAAACAAAGGCATCTACGCGCTGAGCAAGATTCTTTCTCTCTTCAGTTCTATCGGAATATCTTAGCTAATTATGTTGGGCATTCGAATAGCCGAGTATAATATATTTGACGACCGAACGGAATAATGGAACTGTCTTGCCGGTTTGTTATCCTTTGACGAGCGGTGTATACAGAACGTAAACATTGTAGAACCTTGTAACCTAATATATCATAAATAGGTGAACGGCAATAGTTAAAAACCACTTTCACTGCCCTTAACACAACATATTCGTTTTGTTGTAAAGTTTCTACCACTGCGCGAATTTTAGTTTACTTTCGGACGCTAAATTGGTTCAAACAAAAACTCAACGGCAGTTGACGTTAACAACGTTGGATATTCTGTCGTCTTGCTTGGTTTTGTTAAACATTTGTCGTAATAAGTACAGATCTTTATTACCTTACAAAACCTGTTGCGTTTCTTAAGTAAATAAATTTATTTTACAATTTTCCTTGTTAATTCGAAACAAATGATAATAAATATAAAAGAGAGAACTTAGCATACATTTTTTTTGTTTGGAAAATGGACAATATACAAAAGATTGAAGAAGATTGAACAAGTTCATAGAAGTTCGCTTTGGAGGTCAGAATCCTTCCTTGGCTGGGCGATACTGATAGCCTTTGGGTCCATCGGCTACACACGGCACCTACGAATATGAAATTGTTAATTTACAAGTTCTGGTGCGACATTACTTGGCTTACTTGTACTAAGTTAAAATAGATTGAACCCATCAGTTGTGACGCTGAAGTGTTGGTCTTCTTTAGGCACGAGAAGAGCATATCATCACAGACGCAATGGGATCTGAAAACAATAGAAGTTTGGCTAAGCTACCATATGGATCTAAAATAAAAATCGCTTGACTCACTTGGTGTACAATGAGTCATTATTTAGATAGTATCTCATTTGGTAGGCTCTAATTTTTACCGGACACAAGTCGTGTGTTCTACAGCAACGATCCATTGTGGATTCTTGTCCAAGATCATGGTATGTCTCGGCTATGTCACCAGTGCCACACCATTTTGTACCTTTGCGGGATAAAGCAATTGTTAGTTATTCAAAAGCGAAATAGCAATATGTCCTCTTACCTGGTATGATTCCGCTCAGTATAGAAAGGGGACTTTTGGGGAATATGTTCGTGGCTATACTGGTTGGTGGTGGTGTTTCTACCATTTTGCCCTTACCCCTTGTGGCCAGGGCTTTAAGTCGGTCCACACGTTCACATTGGCCCATTAGTTTTAGCATTTCTTTGAAATTGATCTCCAGCGGTCTGTTCAAACTGGACAAGTCATCAAGGAGGATTTTACCCTCATTGTCGTTACTGTAATAGACACGAGAATTAGTATGACAGTAGCAATCAAATATGTTCTCTAAATTAATGACTAGATGTGGAAAATCATTTACAGAACTGTTATGCACGAATGAGCAATCATAATATTATGTATTGTGGGTGCAATTTCTGTTGTTCGATCATGTGTGTCGCAACGTTGATTACTTAATACCACCTACTATTCATATGGAAACTATAAAGAGAGCAGGGTGAGGTTAGAATAGATACGTAACAATTACAACAATCGTTCATTCGTAGTGAGACAGAATACAAAATAGGTACATTCCTGTGACTCTGGTTGTCAATATAAGGATTGATTTGCAACGTTCGTTTGTGAATAAGGTCAATACTTCTAAAGCTTCTGTCACAATAGATTTTAGGTGATTAGTTTTGAAAATGTGATTTTTGTATGCCACTACTTGTGGGTTAAGGTTTTTGGGTTCATAAACCGCTACTGCGTTTAACGTTTTATTTAAATGTCGTGCGGCTTTCAAACTGATAGTCGCGTATTGTAAATCTGATACGCCAGCACAATTTGTTAACCTGCATGTTTGCACCTATTCCACTTGAAAACGCATCATCAAGGTTTCTTGTCGTGTCGATGATCTCAACTCGATTGACCGTTTCTACATCTAAGCATAAAATCTAAGTAATTTCAAATAAAAAAGATACTCAAAACCACTTACTACCATGAAATAACCACTTCATAACCATTATGTTGCGCACATAATTAACCCCTGCCATCGGGTTGCCTTTTGAGCAATAATCTTGGCCTGTTGTCGATAACGATGATTAGCTTCAGCGTCATCGGCAGAGAGTCACCAACTGCTGTAATGATTGCAATCTTTCTGGGCCTTTAGACTTCACTGTCCGTTGCAATTACAAATGACTTCAATGTCAAAGTATGACTAACCGGCCAAAGAGAAACTAAATGCCCAGTTGCATTCAGTCAAGGTGCTAATTAAGTCAATGGAACAAACCATTACTACTGCAAGTCTGTATGGAACTTTTGTAATTTAAAAATCTACTGACCACGATACGCAAAAAGTGGGTTACGCATGTGTAATGAAAATCACAATTATTAAACCGACGTTATTGAGGTACGTACGAGTATCTTAGGCGACTACTGTTAGGTTAATTCTTGAATTTGTAACGTCTCGATATATGATGACTGTTACTTTACAGAGTACTTTGACGAATAGTTTCTGTTAAGTAACATACTAGCCGACCTGACAATTTTGCGCTGCAAGTATAGAAGTAAATAAATGCATGGAACTTAGGTTTGATTGCAAACAAAATGTACATTTGGATATGTTAACGTGTTCACTTGAACTCATGACTAGCTTCTCTTTTTCTAAAGCCAGTAAGTCAATATCTGTAAGTCAACGAATGGCGGATCCTAACACATTTCCTGCGATTAAGTAGAGAAATTTTAAACACATCATATCCCGAAAAATGCAGATGTTAACAGTGAAAACAGCATCCAAATTTATTGAGTGTTTCACGAGATTACCGCAGTCGTACAGATAAACGCCCTTCTCAAAGGTAGACAACAGCGCCTAAACGCCCTTCTCAAAGGTAGACAACAGCGCCACCCATCTATAGGACGAGTATACGTACATGGTGTAGGATCAGTGTTCCCAGACTTTGAAGACTGTTTTGCACATTTTTTTTATCAGCAAAAACCTAAATTCCCCTAAATTCGAAAAAATCCCTTTTTTGCCGCTAAGTGAAATTTGCCCTTCTATGAACAAATTAAAAAAAATATAACCGTTTCTATTAACAAGCTTAAAGTAAGCATATAACATAAAAATATACATATTACAAAATAATTTCCTTTTCTAAATAAAATAAATAAATAATTGGCGCAACAGGTCCGTCGGGACCCTAGGCCTAGCTTCTCACAACCATTCGTCTTGTGTGAGTTTTTATTTTTGGGACAAATGGAAGGGATCTACAAATTTATGCCGAGTCCAAACGGCCAATTGATAAGCTCTTTCATGACAGTTATCAGAGATGAATGAATAAAAGAGATGGATATCTTTCGTACGTCTATCCCCCCAAAACCCATTTGTTTACATTGTTGTTTTTGTAATTTCAACCCCCGTCTGTGAATACGTGTGAGCTACAAAAAAGCATGTTGCTAATCGCCGGCCAACATTCCTTTTGCTTTTATAGGCATCGTGCTGTTCAATTGTTTTCTGTTTGGTGTTGAACTTGTTTAGTTTTTGTTAAGGCTTCGATTAAAATAAAGAAAATTGTGAAATACACATTTCGGAATAGCGAATTCGTGTATTAAATTACAATTCATGAACTCACATATACTAGAAAATAAATGAGCATATGTGCGTGACTTCATGAATTTTTCGGGAAAACAGCTTGTAGGCAGCCGCCTTTCCACTGGAAAGTTATATATCTCTGTATTCCATTATCTTTGACAGTTATACTCACGGATGTTTTTCAGCCGTTCGCGAGAGGTGGCGCAGGGAAAAAAACCTTAACTTGAAATTTGGATTTTCTCAGGATTCGAACCTGGGACCCCTCGCTTAGTAGTCCAACACACTAATCACTAAGCCACTGCGCCGACAATTCCCAATTTCCTTTTCTATTGGACATAATATCGAAACGAGGGAATACATCCAGCAGATACACAAAATTTCTTACGTAGACGTTTGATGGGCTGTTTTCTTTCATGTTTAATATGACCCATTCATTCTTTGATTTTTTTTCGTAATGAATACACGTTTTGATTTATAAATAATTGACGTTTCAAGGAGATTTTTTTGTCCCTCGCTATCCACTTTTTGATTTAAAAAGTGTCAACCATCGACCAAATTTTCACACTCGGACAGATCTTGGAAAAAACCCAGGAATTTCATATCGATTCACACCATCTATTTATCGACTTTAAAGTCGCCTATGATAGTGTATATAGGGACGAGTTATACAAAACCATGTCAAATTTTGGCATCCCCGCCAAACTCGTCCGTTTGTGCAGGATGACGATGACCGAGCCATTTGATGTCGAAAAAGGTTTGAGATAAGGCGATGCGCTATCATGTACGTTCTTTAACATCGTATGCTTGAAGCAATTGTAAGAAACTCACAAGCCAACACCAGAGGTACAATTTTTCAAAATTCCGTTCAACTACTTGCCTATGCTGATGATATTGACATTATTGGGACAACGCGGCGAGCTGTCAGAGGCGCATTTGCAAGCATTGAAACGGAGGTGACGAAGATGGGTCTGGCTGTTAATGAGGACAAAACGATGTATATGCTGTCAAGGAGAAAGGACTCTCAACATCGGCGACTCGGACAAAACGTCACGATGGTCAGATACAACTTCGAAGTAGTTAAAGACTTTGTCTACCTGGGCTCCATTATCACTTCGCAAAATGATATCAGCGCAGAGATCAAGCGAAGAATCACTCTTGCCAATCGCTATTTCTACGGGCTAAGAAGTAAAGCCCTCTCTCATAGAACCAAGTAGATATTATATAAGACCTTAATCATCCCGGTCCTGCTGACGCATGGACCCTGTCAAAAGCGGATGAAAACCTTCTGGGATGCTTTGAGAGAAAGATTCTTCGAGTGATATTCGGTCCAATTTGTGACGATGGAGTGTGGAGAAGAAGATTCAACGACGAACTATACGGGCTATACAGCGACGCTGGCCTGGTCAAGAAGCTAAAAATACAACGGCTGAGATGGCTGGGACACGTAGAGCGTATGGACAACAACGCACCAGTCCGACGAGTCTTCGAATCCACCCGTGAGGGACAACGCAGCAGAGGAAGACCCACCTTAGGTAGCGCTCACAATTGGAAAACGACCTCAACCAACTTAGTGTGCGTAACTGGAGGCAGCTAGCGAGGGACCGAGCTGACTGGAGGGGCTTGTTGGTTGAGGCCGTGGTCCACCCCGGACTGTAAGCGCCACCAAAAGCAAAGTAAGTAAAGTAATGTAGTATGAACAGCAAGATATTGGCCGTCACGAAAGAAGGTGTCTATCCAAATTGTCAACAACGACAGCGAATCAACTACAATTTTCTCTTAATCGTCTGTCTAGACGTCGGTTTGCCTTATTCTTGGTGTCATTAGCTGTGGGCGCAGTGGCTTTGTGGTTAATATGCTGGACTACTAAGCGAGGGGTCCCAGATTTTATCCGGGAGAAAAAGCAAATAACATCTTAAGGTTTTTTCCATCCGAGAGTAAAAAAAGTCTTAAAAAAGCTTCTTATTTAGCTCGCCAAAAATGTTTGGATCCCTTACATTCGTCCCAAAAATGAAAAACTCACGAAAAACAAATGGTTGTGAGAAGCTAGGCCCAGGGTCCCTTACAGACCTGTTGCGACAACTATTTAGTATTTTTTTTTATCCGATTTTCTTTCGGCTTTAGACCTTCTATGAATGAGAGGCAAACTCTTTCGCGCATTTTGGTTGGTTTTCTTCTTGGTGGACACATGTTGCGCAATGACATTCCATTCATCTGATGCTTCCCGAAACCCAATTCTGTTCTATATAAATGTCGTTTAAAATGCCAGTGCACGGTTTCTACTAAAGAATTCCAATTTGTCAAGTCATTATCAGCTTTTTTAAATTTAACCTTCAAATTTCAATTATCTCGTCACTTTTGTCGGGTGAAGGAATGTATTGGCTTTCACCTTTCATTTTGAAAGCTGATTCAAGATATGTTTTATTCTTAGAGAATCAATTCTCAAATTCGCAGCGCACAGCGTGACTCACCTGAACGAGGTTAACTGGTTTGTTTGTCGCGTCTCTTCTTCTTTTTAGTAGATTCGCTCGTTGATTATATACATCAAATCAAAACCAAAAACCGAATCAACCCCATAAAGTAGATTAAAGCTAAGCAATAAATTAAAATGCAATAACCTACATGCGATCTACTAATCTATATCGTGTCGCACTGGCCTTCCACAAAAGTTTCCATCTAATTTGTGTAGAAAATGGGTTCATTTTACTATGACTATTTATAAAAAAAATGCCTTATAACATGTAATTATAAATTTTCAATTTGATTTAACTAATTTCTGTTATTTTGTGGCCAGCCGTTGAGTTGCTTATAGCCAATTCAGTAATGACGCTTTAAATTCATTCTATTCCGTAACTCCTACTTGGCATGCGATCAATTTGCTCACTTGAACTTATTTTTTTCGTTTTCTGCATAAGACATCTGAAAAGGAAACAAACAATAAGTCGACAACCTCGTGTCCGTATGATAATCTGAATCTCTCGAAAACAAACACACAATAGACATATTTTATGCGCTTAATAATTTATTCGCATTCACCATTATTGTTTCGCAATTTGATACGCGAATGAATTTCCACCACGACATCACGATTAACGCTTTCCATACTAATCGGCCAATCATGATCTGAAAACGAAAAGAGAAAAGCTAAACCCAACCCTCTGCAGCATCTACTCTCTGACACATTGAATTTATGGACTTTTTGTGTTCGCAAAACACCAATCGAGTCTAGTTTTAATGAACGTGCTCTGCTCAGTTAAGCGATCGATATTATTGTCCTAACGATGAAAATCTGGAGCACTGGCCGCAGTCACAGTGCCAGTGGCTGTTCAAATTCGCGGTGCGCACGGGCGCCGACTAGGTTACCGATAGTGAGTCCAACTTGTTTGGAAAATCTCACAGAACCTGTAACAGAAGCTGGTTTGTTTTTTTTTTTTCAAATTGGTCTGTGGTCTGAAAGTAAAAGCAGACTTTGGCTCTCTTGTTGCGGGAAAACTTGTTCTTTTAGCAAATTGTTTTTTTTTACATGATCTTTGGAACAATTGCGTCGCAGTTTGGTGGTAACACAGTTCTAATTGTCTTAGGTGCTGCAAATCTGGTTAGCAGTGGTCTCGAATGAAAGTGCCGAACTGTAAGTGAGCCGTGCGACTTTTACTTTTATCGCGTGTTTGTTTGATGTTGTTGTTTTTTTTTTTGTTTTAGGGAATCGAAGTACTCGTAAGTAAGATCACCATCATCCGAAAGTTAATTGAGAATCTGTTGATGGCGGTCGAACAATGGCGCGCTCATTGCATTGACTTGAATGTGGGTCAATGGGCCAAGAGAACATTTTTATTCAGAAAAAAATAAAGGCTGTAATTAGATGTTGGTACTTCGGTTCGGTTGGGCGAGACTATGATTGGTCATTGACACCTTTATGGTGTGATACATATCAAGCGGTTGCTATTGAAAATGATAACTTTTGGTGTGAGATGTTGGGCAGCTTTGATCTTAAGCGTGGTCAGTTCTTAGCCATAGTTATCGACCTCTTTTTTTTAATTTTAATGTACCTACTTTTCGTATGTTTGTATTCTTGCCGTGCATATGCGTCTCTAAATAATGGTCATATACTGAAAGCATGAGACAGCAACAAAAAACGGTTGGCTCAAGTGTGCATTTTGAAGAAACAAACTCTCCTTTTATAATAGGCAAATTAAAGGTAATTCAATTTGAGTAACATTAAGAACGAAACTGCTTTTGTAATATTGTGTTTAAACCTTAAAATATTCACAAATTAAATTTCTACTTACTATATCTCGATGAGTTCACAGTTGAGCAGTAGCTTTTGTGGTCCCAGCTCAACAACTGCAATTGTTGAATCATGATAATAGATCATAATCAGTGAATCGTTGCTCACTCGATTCCCACTATTGTAGTCGAAGATATAAATAGGCAGGTATATTTAAAGTCGTTAATTAGAGGGTGTTGCATTATTTTGCGAAAGCGCTTCTCACCTGTATGTCTTCATTTGTCGCAGACTCCTCTTCTCAATGATTTGTTGCGTTATCGAGGTGAACGATGGAAAGCCTTGAAAACTTTGAAAACTTTCCGGCAGGCTAAAACTTATCGTTGGCTTTGCCAATGCTGTTGTTAGAAATCCCAAAATCGCACTCAACAGAAGAAATAGACATTGTAGACGTCTCCTCTGGCAAAGCACCACCATTTTTACCGATTTGCTGTTGTGTATCCTTGCAGATGAGGTGATGATTTAATTTTCGCTCAATACAATCATTGAAAAATGTTAAAGGCTTTCTTTTTACTTGAACACGCACTAGGTACATTCCAGTTGAATGACAATTGATTTTATTTTCCACACTCTCTGGGAACGGTCTGTGCTTGTTTGTAGTAACGATTTCACATGTGCGCTTTCTAGAATATTTCAAAACTTAAGGCATGAAGGACAGTTCCACTATTGCGTGCATATGAATGAGTTAATATTTAAAACGTGTGTCACGGATATTGTATGATTTCTGGATCTCAGGCAGTGGGCTTTCTTCGCGCAAATAATTAAATCTAGAACAAATACATTTTCTGACTATCCAATACGACAGATGGTTCTAAATGTATTATTTATAACTTATATGCAGTAAAAAACCCAAGTGAACAATTTATTATTGTCAGTTTTTCATTTCTTGGTAGTTTCATTGGGGACACTTTAATTTTGTATGAGCAAATTAATTATAAGTTTAATACAAATGAACTTGTGGTCATAGATTTGTTGTTTAACCTTTTCAGGTTGCACGTTAACTCTTCATGCACGAGTTGTTTGCGGTTTTTTTCGCTAAAATTATTTCGCCTTACAGCAAAATTGCACTTTACTATTTTTAGGTTATATGTAGCAAAGGTTAACGTCTATATTATTAGATTAGATGATTTGGGGAGGTGAAAGTAACAGCACAACATCTCCAATTAGAGTTCGGATTTGGTGATGAATCCTAGTAGGTGTTTGAGAGGACTGTCAGATATGTCCTCTGCCTCAAGGTAGACGGTGTTGACGTAATATGATTCGACATGTAGCGACACAGAATGTGTTTTGCTGATTCTTCGTCCTCGTTGCATTATCTGCAAGTGTTATTCCCATAGTCGCGAGGTGTTTTTTTTTCGACGTGACAATGCCCAGTGAGGAACCCTGTGACTATACGAATCGGAGTTGTAGTAAGATTTATAAGGTGTTTTGTTTTTATGTGGGAAATATTTGGCATGAGCATTTTGGCTTTTCTGCTGAAGGTATAACTACTTTTAATATGTACAGGGTGGGCCAAAGTAAATCTCTTATTTTTGCAAATAGCCGGCAAAATGTCAAATCTGTTTTGACATTTGTGGATTAGACAGAAGTAGAATATAAGTGAACAAGCCATGGAGCGATACACTCCCCATGAACGTGGAATAATCGTATCTATTTTCTTGCGTAACAATTCGTCTGTAGTGTTAGCGCAGCACGAATTCCGTCGCCGATTCCACGACCGTCCGACACCGACTACGCAAACACTGGGCCGTTTGGCCACCAACCTTGAAGAGTATGGGACCACACGAGACCAAGAGTGGCCGGCCCCGGAGCGCCCGTTGTGCCGAGAATATCGCCGCAGTTGGCGAGGCCATTTTTTTCGAGAACGCCGCTGGTCAAACGACAACAGTGGACGGTGCGCGCTATAGGGCCATGTTAACTGAATTTTTTCTGCCGCAGTTGGACGAATTAGGACTGGTGGACATGTGGTTCCCACAGGATGCTAGCTTCCGAGCTAACAACCGATATTCTGAAAGCGGCGTTCCCGGGTCTTCTCATCTCTCGTTTTGGCGATTTGCACTAGCCCGCAAGTGGGGTTGTGGTTTTGAAGTCCCGTGTTTACGTGAACAAGCCCGAGACCCTAGTTCCCTCAAGTACAACATTCGACACGAGTGCGAGAATCTGTCGCCCAAAGTTCTCGCCGAAGTGATGAAAAATGCCATAAAACGAGCCCGTATGGCAATCAATTGTGACGGCCCCCATTTGGCAAGTCTTCTCGACTTGACCAATCAAATTCTAAAGGTTAAAATAAACATAATCAATCGAATTCATTTAGAAAAAAAAAATGAGAGCCAAACAACATCGGATGACTTCTTTTGGCCCACCTTGTATGTACGGCGTAAACGGACTTTAATGGAATTGGAAAATATGAGAGTTCCTGTGATATTTCTTAGCAAGTAGTCAAAGGCATAAATCATTTTCCTACGGTGCCTTGAAGCTAAGAAGTAGATACAACCAATGTTTTGATTAAAAAACATCCTGTTGGGAGAGGACTATGTTGCATATTAATTGCTTCATTGCATTATTCACAACGCATACGTCAAAACAAAAGAACGTGACGAAACGAAACAGTAGAATGGGCGCATTCAGAAACCCAATTTTCTTAGGTCGATTAGTTTGGTATGGACAAGATGTAGGTACATACTTTTAACGCAAAATCGAGATTGGTCGGTAATAGTTGGGTAGATTCGTCGGTCAATAGACGTCAACTGAAAATACTTGTTCATGTGATCGATCTATCAAATCAAAACTTTGACACATATCAAGTCAGCCAGCTGTCAGATTTACTAAACTAGATACTTGAATTTTCCCTACGGGCAAAATTTTAGTTCAACTTAATTTTAGTACTTCGCAATAATTCCTATACAAATTTTGCAATTGTGAGCTTCTGTAAATTTAAAGTCGAAGGTAAAATTTTTTATAAGTAGGGCGCAATGTGTTCCCTTGTAAAAAGCTGGATATTAGTTTTTCAGAAATGAAATTTGATGTGGTTGTAAATGTACCTGTTTTAGTTGCCTATTTTGCTTCATGTCTCTCACAAACTTCTTTCACAACTGTCACAACTTCTTCTTCGGATCAGCACTTTTCATCAAAAAACGTTTTTTTTTCGGTTAGGTTAAAGTGGCTGTCGGCTAGCCGACACACTTAGACTATTAAAAGGTCGCTTGTGATACCACATAAATCTATCTATGTATTAATTGTTCCTACTCGTTGAACCAGTTGGAGCTTCTAATGAAGCGCAGGAGAATGCGAATGTCCGTGTTTTTAAGATCGTTTAGATCACTGTAGTAGAACTCTCCTAAGTGGAGTTTTCGTCCTTCTGAGAGAGCCGGACAAGCCTCGTCCAAACAGCTTCTGCAAAAATCATTTGATAATACGCCAAGCCTTTTTGCGTGCCTGCGTTTAAGACAGTGTCCTGTGATGACACCTATTGTAGCACTGATTTGCTTCCTATCGAGGGAGATCCAGATGCCTGGAACGTTTCGGATTCAGCTTTGGCCAGATCTGTTTTGTCGCTAAACATGTCGAGCCGGTATTCCACAAAAGATTTGTTCCTTCGATAGCATCCAGCTTTATTGTGAGTTTACAAATAACGATTTGGATACCTAAGGAATCCTTAATTATAAGTATAGGTAGTGTAGTCACGTGTTTGGCGAGTTGATCAGTCTTGCAGTTACCTGGGATGTCCCTATGCCCAGGCACCCAACAGAGGTGAATATTAAACTGCTCCCGCATCCATATGAGAGACGAGCGGTAGTCTTGAGCTGTTATAGAATTTGTAAAGACTGATACCAGCACATGACTATCCGAGAAGATACAGATATCTTTAGCAGATATCACGTTTTCCCTTAGCCAAGATAAGACTTTTATCGCCATTATTTGCGCCTGAAAAACGCTACAGACGGAAGGAGAGACTAAGATTTAGTCTGTCGGAGAAGACACCGCCATCAACACCGTCTACAGTTTTCGAACCATCTGTGAAGAAATGGATCGCTTCATCATTCAGAAAAGCTTTTTCCTCCCAGAATGATCTAGTGGGAATGGAAACCTGGAAGTTTCTTTCAAATTGTAGTTCTGATGTAGAGTAGTCAATGTTTCCTGGAAGGTTCTTGATTTTGTTGAGGATAGCGGCATGATCCGTGATACTATACTAATCGTATTTAGTGCCCCAGGTTCAACTTTTCAAACTCACAATGGCAACATTTTCCCTACCAAATTGCATATTGTGACCTAGAAAATATTATAAGGTAAAGGTTAAAAATGATTATGGGTAAGCCCAGTGTTTTTTTCAGCTTAAGTGTATTCATTTTGTTGCGTTCTCTGCATCTGCCAAAAGAGCGGTCACTCACAATGGTTCGAAATGACAGATGGAAAACGTAACCGTCAATATAAGGTAATTACAGCTTTGGCTTGACAGCATTTTTTAATATGCGCAAAGTGGTTCAGTTGCTATTGTTATCATAGATCGTTACAGTGCAATGATTAATGGTTTCTGTTTAAGGGCATGGATGAAAATAATAAGCATGATCTGGCCTTGACAAAATGGACCGTGAGTGTCAAATTATTACAACAGCCAACTATGCGACTGTCTTGGCATAAACGTCAATTCCACGCAACTTGTTTTATTTACGATATCGAACACCTTCAATATAAAACACGCGGTTATTCAGCAGGCACGTTTCTTTCGCAAAACCCTTCAACGTTGCAACTTCTGGCAAACAAAAATAAATGAAAACATCATGTCGTCAACCATATTCCCACATCACGTGCCAACAATTCAGTCTTGTTCAATCGATATGCACGTTCAGCCCACCATCCCTATCTACCATTCGAACATTACGAAGATTATAAAAGATTCAATTTAAAGTCGTACAACTTACGCAATTGCAGTGCACATTTATTAATGTTCATGTTGAATGACACATTAAATTGTGAGTCTTTGGTTATGTGTTCAATCGTAATTGTGAACCAAAAATAATGCCATCACTTTCACTGTCATATATGTGATGTCGGTTACAGCCAGCTTTTGGTTGGTATAATAAAATTTTACTGCCAAATTCTCGTAGCCTTCAATCAGTCATTGTTCGCTTCATGGTCTGGTATAGGTGTATAGCAAGACATTTTCTGAACTATACTACAGCTGATTGGCAACTGCTAACAAATTCGTTAAATCAATGAACTGATTCAGAGGTGTACTTTTCATTTAGCACACTTACGGAGAATACCATTTTGTGTTCTTAACACGCAATCGTCTGAGCTGTCAGGAGATGGGGGAAATGTCTTATTAGTTTGAAGAGACAAAAATTCACGCAAAGTATTTTGGTTTGGAGCTGGAAAAGTAGGACATTATACCAGGTGTCCTGGGCGACACCATTCATATTGTCTGTGAAATGTTCCAGGTGGCATATACGAGTAGCGAGTGTGGGTTCGTTGAGATTTATTATTTATCGGGCGTCGTTTTGAAAACAGAATTGAAATCATTTTTAATGTAATTGAATAGATTTTCAGTGAAACCCAAATAGCAAAATGTTCCCTGTCAGCTGGGTTCTTATGTATTTATTTCATCTAATGAGTAAATTTATAGACTCTGCGAAATTACTGCCAAACTGCGGGGGTGTTTTGTGCTATGTCTGTTACTGAATACTGATGCTTGACGCAGAAACTACTGGATAGATTTTGATGAAACTTTTTTTGAAATGTTTCTTAAGACGCCAAGGTTAAGGTTAGGATATGCTATTTATTGCCAACCTTCGTTTTTGGAAGCGACATTGACAAAAATGCATTTTTTTTTACTTCGCTGCCTTCAAATTACCATTACTCTAATAATTCTTGATCAATACAAAAAAGGTGTACATAAAAGAGCTGACACTTCTATAAATGTTTTAAGCTGTCGATCGCAGACAAAAGCTTACATAATCAAATAAATGCAATTCACGCAAAAATGTTGCTGCCAGGAAAGAACTCAGTAAGTCGAAAGGAATAATAAAGTTGAATGATAATCAGCTGCATGTGTTTGGAATTTAATGTCATTTTCCATTGGTTTCACTCGGGGATCCATTCATTCTGTAATCCAATGGAACAAGAAAACTGCTTCCGATTGAGTCCACAAAAGTATTGGTGAAATGCCAAAAAAAATAATCAACGGCTGCCGTCAGCTGACTTGTATAAATTACATAAATTACACTTGTGTGAGTGCTGGTTGAGTGGATTCTGACATCAAATCGAGAAGCGAAGTTCCTTCTCAAAATCACTAGAAGAGTATTTTTTGTGCGAAATGGAACGGTTTTAGAAGTGGTTTATTCGATTCCGGACTCTCCCTGTCGCTTCATTTTGCCCAATGGAAAACGACATTAAATACACTGGTAAAGGATTAATATTAAGCACTGACAACACAAATGTACAGGGGAAGCAAGATATGATCTTACGTGCAAGAAAATGTGCAAAATCAAAACTAGAAAATTGGTTGAACCAATTAACAGAGGTTAGGTGGCAAAAATTTGACTCAGTGATCTCTTTCGATAAAAATCTTCAACTAGCAGAGTAAAGGTTGGAAGCAAACACATTTCTTGCTGTTAGCACTTTGAAAATTCTATAGTAAAACAGACAATAAAACAAATCATTTGTATACACACTTTTACCATAATACCGTATAACAGAAAAAACTGCTAGTTGCATCGACAATATTTTACAAAAGCAATAAATCTCTTTTTAAAAGTGGTGTGGCGACTACAAAATAACGAACCGCCATTTATGTGCCTTGTAAATACTTGAAAATACTTCAAATTTGAAATCTCAAATACCAAACAAAGATAAGATTCTGACGAACTTTAACATGGTGTTAAGGTATAAATTTTGGCAGTCAGTCTATTTTGAAAATGATCCTTCTAAGGGTTATAAATAATTCAGTTCAATCTTGAACAACCATATAAAAGACTCTTCCAAATCGTTGTCAAATAGTAGGTGTATTAAACAGTTTTCAAAACCTTGGATGACTTCTCGTTTATTAGGCGTTTTTCTTTTTTAGTTCAGAGCACAACCTGAACTGTTATACAAACAGTTAGTGTTTCTTTTTTAGCTCAGATACATCAGAGCTCAGATTTGTGTTTATTTTTTCGATCTGAGCATTATCAGAGCGCGCTCGATGAGCTCAGAATAAATTGACTGAGCATGCTGAGTAAAAAGCTGAATACACACTCACAGTCACATTTGACAGAAAAAAAAAACCAGGAAAACAAAATAAATGAAATGGTGGATGAACTTTGTTGTTCTGGAACTAAAGGATAACCAATTTAAATAAAAATTAATAAATATTCAATTTTTTCATACATTTATTAAAAATGTCAGCTACGTGCTCAAGTGTGTTTCATAAATACATCAGAACAATCTGAGCACGCTCGGCTCAGAGCGCGCTCATAATGCTCGAGCTCGGTTCAGAGCTCAGCTCTGAACTAAAAAAGAAAAACGCCTATTGTAACAATTAAATCTAAATAAAAACTTTGCGAAAAACTGTAAAAACCATGCTGAGGTTTAAAAAATATTTTTTTAAACTATGTAAAAAAAGTTGGTATTTGATTTACGTAACTCTTACTACACCAACCGATTAAATAATTTTAGGGGAAATGTATACCATCTGCGAAGTGGTAAATAACATATTGTGCCCGCTACATCCACCGAGCTGCGTTTCGCAGCCAACTCTATGCTACCTAATAGAGGAGGAGGGATTTTCCTGCTCTCTCTCTCATGTGATCGATCTCATCGTTTAACAAAATTAGGAAAACAGTCTTAGAGCAATCAAATTCAAAATATTCACATTAATATGCCTTTTTTATTATGCTCACATGATCATTGCTTTCCACGGTTTACAACAATAGTATACGAGATCCAACTTTTATTGTAAACCGTTTGGAAAATGCCTAATAACAACGTTTAGAAATGATCCTGTCCAAAAAGCGAAAAGTTTCAATGACTTATTTGGAAACATTTCGGCGACTTTAAAACCTTCGGTTTCAATGCAAAAATGTTACAATTACATAATTTTATCAGGTTTAAAAGACGAACAAATGCATGTAAATAGTTTTTGTTTCCAACCGATTATGCCTGGAGAAATTCTTAAAATGATCATGATCATGTGCCTCCCAAACAATGGTTCTTGCAACAGTGATCGAATGTCTGGAACACTTTTGAAAAAAGTAGACTGGGAAGCTATAAATGTCTTGACTTATCTTTTTAATCTTAGTATAGATTGTGATAAGTTACCAAATCTACTAAAACGAGTGGAAGTAATTCCTCTTTTCAAAAAAGGTAACAAAAACAAGTAAAAGTGTTATCATCGGCCTGGCCGATGCTTTGATGCCCTCCACTGCATGCAAGATACAAGTCATGCAAAATTAGTTTTGTATGGGAGGTACCAGAACTACTTGGCCGATATAGCCCATTTTTAATACCAACCTGACGACGATAAAAGTAAGTCCTGTCACAAATTTCACTTGCCCAGGTGGATTCTTTTCGACGCTATCGTGTTTTCAACATGTGTTTTCTAATATTGGTTTTGTATGGGACGTACCATAACTACTTAACTGACATCGCCCATTTTGAATACCAACTTGACGACAATAAAAGAAAGTCCACTTACTAAATTTCACTTGCCTACGTGGATTCGTTTGGACTCTATCGTGTTTTCAACAGACAGCGAGACACATGGGTCTAATATTGATTTTGTATGGGACGTACCAGAACTACTTGACTGACATCGCCCATTTTGAATACCAACCTAACGACGATAAAAATAAGTCATTTCACCAAACTTCATTCGCCTAGGTTGATTCCTTTGGACATAGCGTCGTGTTTTCAACAGACAGACGGACAGACAGATAGACATTCAGACAGACAGACATGGCTAAATCGATTCAGAATGTGATCCTGATTCAGAATATATATACTTTACGAGGTCTCCGGTGACTGCTTCTTGGCGTTACAAATGTAATGGCAAAGTGAATATACCTTCCTGTGGAGGGTATGAAAACTTATGTGATTATAGACCTATTTTATTGCTTGCCACTTTTGCAAATATTTTCGAAAAACTTATAAAAGCAAGAGTGCTATTATTTTTTGGTAAAAATTGGCTTCTTTTGAAGCGATTAGTTTAGATTCAGGTCCGGTAAGTCTACAGAAGATGCCTTATTAAAAGTATGCTATAAAGTATATACTGGAGTTGAAAAAAATCAATCAACTAACGCTCTATTCATCGATATGACTAAAACATTCGACATGGCAGACCACGAATTGCTCTTATGCAAGCTCTATAAAGCAAGCTTCAGGAGATCAATGTATGAATGTACGTATTGGTGGATAGAAAACAGAGAGTATTAGTAAATGGAGTTTTAAGTACATCACTTGTGTTAAAAAATGGAGTCAGGATCAGTTTTGGGTCCAATATTGCTTCTTTTTATGTTAACTCCCTCTTTCATAATAATTACAATGAGAACGATATAGTACATATTTGCTGATGATGTAGCTTTTACCTATTCTAAACCGTCATCTTTTGAACGCATAGCAAGTATTAATGAGGATATTCAAATGCTTACAATCTGGTTTGCTGTTCATAAGTTAGTCATGAGTGAAAAAAAAACTAAAATGATGCATTCAGCTATCAGGATGATTTTTAAAGGATTTTGATATTTTCTTTCATTCCCATGGTTATACAAAATTTAGCTTACCGCTTCATTTTTGTGGAGGAGACAATTTTAAAAGTAATAACCTTTATTCAAGCCAGTTGCTTTAAAGTCGATTCTGTCGATTCATTTAGGTATCTGGGGGAACATATCGACAATCAATTAAATTGGAAGGTTCATTCTCGAATAGTTAAATCTTACTGATGCTTGTAATAAAACAGATTTACCTTGAAAGACCATATTGTTCACGTGATGTTTTATCAATTGTTTATTGTTAATTCGAAGCTAAAATACGGATTAATATGCTAGGGAGGTTCTTATATGAACACTTTCGGGTCCCTCTTGATTGCTCAGAAGCATACAAATCGCGTAAGAATCACTTCACAAATAGTTGGACTCTTTATTGTGATATGCAAATCCTACCGCTTAGGCGCCTGTAGGTCTTTAAAGTTTTAAGAGAATTTTTTAAACAAAGTGGAAGTATCCCAACTAGGAACTCTTCAGTACACAATCTAGGAATAAATAATCAAGCACTTGTCGACGTTCCACTTTATAAACTTCAATATTGTGACTTCAGCTAAGCTCTTTAAAAAACGTAAATTGTAATTTTTATTCATTCCTTAAAAATGTAAAAAAAACTTTACCATTGACTGAGATGCTGTTGAGTTATTATTTAGAGTGACATCTTAAATAAAGAATTTATTAAAAGATTCTTTTTCTAATGATGTTAATTAAATGCTACAAGTAATGTACAAATTAACTTAAGAAAAGTTGATAATACCGCATGTCAGTTATTCTTGATTGTTATGTAGCCTTTCATCACTTACTTTTTTATTCTTGTTCACCTTTATTTATTCTTGTTCACTTATCTTTAACAAATAATTGTTAAATAGTTTCTAAGTGAAAAATGAATAAATAAAAAAATTGAATTGAATTGAATTGAATGCACTTGAAAGGCTCAAATTATTCCCACCACTTTTACTACAACTATTCGAAAATGCACCTGTCATGCAACAAGTCTTGTTAACAAATAAAATTCGCTTGCAGTGCTGGGAACTATAAATTGACATAATCTGTCGCAGTTGGTGACAACTTGCGGGCATACCATCATACGAGACCACTCCTTTAACCGGAATAATGCTTTCCCATAATAACAACTGCTGCGGGATTTTCCCGCCTCGATTTACCATCCTATACTGGTGGTAATTTACCCTCGAAGGCCAGTTTTCAGCTCAATCAACTCGCTTATAGTGTCATTTTCATATTTAGCAAAAAAATAGACCAAGCATTCATTTAAATCGTATCTGTATCTACTAATGCACTTACGTTTTCGTCGAGCGAAAACGACACTCAGACCGGAAATATTTCTCCAAGCCAAGGCCGTATTTCATAAAACAAGATACGATGGCTTCTGATTCATTCACGCTTGCGTAACAAATGAGCTTTGCATAATTTTGTGTACGGAAGCTGAACAATTAAATAAAACAAACGCATTTACATTATCCAAAAATGCACAAGACTACCTCGTAGGTTATGTAAAAGGAACAAATCAAAAGCCCGCAACCTCATGGACTTTTAAGGCTAAATAAGTGGTTTTGAATGCATCAGTCAACGCTTTAATTAATTCGTAGAGTGTGCCAGGTGGTTAATAAGATCGAGGCTTATAGATGTACAAGCCTCCGATCGAAACTGAAATTATTCAAATGAATTCATGAAAACCTATCCAATTTTGATATCTTTCGGTTTCCCTTTCTGGGAAAAGTTGCTAAGTAGTTTTACCTGCTTTGAATAGACGAATACACTTCATTTTTGTTTTCTCTCATATCGTTGCTAATCAAAAATAAAAAATCGTAATAATTTGCAGCTAGTCAGCGCTGTAGTGTATTTTCAAAAGGTTACTTGACGCGTAGAAGACACAAATTGAATTACCAACTGATGCGGGGAAAAGTTCGGATTTTGTTTGTTTTCCAGTTATGTGAATTTCTTTCGCAAAGGTTAATGTTCGCATGGATGTAAGGTTGCTGTACCTCTTTAATTTGCGTCGCTGTTACGAGTGTGTGCAGTGTCTTCTTATCTGCAGACACCACTGTAAAAATGGAATGCGCAATGGGTCTTTGATGAAAAGCAAGTTGAGTTGGAATAGATATCTAATAGAACAATTTAAGCTAGCTATGAAAAACCTCATAGGAAAGATGTATATTTTATTGATTATATAAGAGCTCGTTGAAGTTTTAATTGAAAAGACTTCGTTTTTATAACCCTAAATAAGTGTTTCATACAGCTTGAGCTGAGTAAGTGGGTATATATTTTAAGTGGCTAATTTAAATGTTAAGGATCTCAGACTTGTTTAATAAACAGGAACCCATCAAAGATTGACTGTGTCTTTTTGTTGAAGGGTATTTCCTAAAGCATCAGTATAAACAATGGATTTTGAAACTGTCAGACAGTGTGAAAAGAACATCTTTGTCAATATAAAGATTAATATTTCCACAATATTTCGATTGTGAATTACTGAAACATTTTTCCAAACAGCCACATCCTCGAAATAAGTTCTATTCAATTCAATTAACCTGGCGAATTTGTTATAATGAAGCAATGGAGCTCAAATTGCCTTTCAACACAAAGCGGGAGATATATTCTATTCAACTTTTGAAGGCAAACAAACGGAGAATTTAATCTCGGTAAGGTCTCATCCAGACTTATAAAAAACCGCCCAAAGTCGCGGATCTACCTATTAAATTGTTCGACCAAACAAATTCATCCTAAGGTTTTTTTTCACTGTGCCACCTCTCGTGGAAGTCTGACAAGCAACCGAGAGTATACCTATCACAAAAGAGTTTCTCAATTAGCCGGCATAAAGTAGTCCATTTGCCCCAAAAAATGAAAAACTCACCCAAACCGAATGGATATACGGAGGTAGACCTACGGACCTGTTGCGCCAACTATTTATTTATTTGCTTTTACTTTTAACCCAAGGAATACATGGATCTTCTAAGGCTCACAGTTCATAAGGTTAAAAATTCTGCAACCATTTATTTAGATCGCAAGATCAGTCCACAGAGTTAAGTTTTAAAACACTTAAGCTACATGTGGAATATTTACTCAAAATATTCAAAATGTCAGATATAAAACTGCTAAAAATAATAGCGTTATACGTTATGGAGAGTAAGAGTCTATGATTTAGGAAATTGAAGGAGCTGCCAGAATTGTGTGACCTTAGTTTTCACCTTAACCAGCAGAATTACCAATGGGTATGCTAAAGAGATGCTCTATAATCTTGTCTCAAAATTATATGAGAGGTATAGAATAGATTGCATAACCGCAGCATAGAGCTATTTATAGCCAATTACAACATAATTTATGTGATCGAAACTAGGGATTTCCAATATGAAAATCATCAAAAGTTAATTTTTGTAATATTCAAAATGAGGGGAGAACTGTAGCGTATTAAAATAAATACACTCCACAATTCAAACTTCCCGCTTCATTGTGTTCCACAATAAGTAATACCGTATTTCCAAATTCCAAGCAGTAGCCATTGTTTAACGTCAAGTGAAATAGACACGAGTTAGTCGAGTTGCTGTAGTGAGGTACACGGCGTTGGTCACGCGTTATCGCGCATCTTGTCATACCTATACATTTATTTTTCATAGTAGTTATTAAGATTGAAGAAACACTTTTAAGAGTGAAGGAATAAAGTGAAATTTGTATTTAAAAGTTCACAAACTCTTTTAATAATAGCTACAGAACTGGTAGGACTTAACTTTATTCCACATCGAGAGGATTTACCAATCTGTTGCAGTCTTTGTAACTTGTCTGAAAGGGAAGATGTCTTGCATTTTAACGGGAAATGACCGATCCTGAAGGAGATAAGAAGAACTTATCTCGGCAGTGATTCGAAGTCGGAGGTGAACATTTTGGAGATCCTTAATTGTGAGAGAGATTTAAACCAGTTATACAATTTCTATAGTGCTGCAATATCTTATAGAACTCAAATCTTGAACGAAGCCTTCTAATATTATTTATAGATTAGGTACTATTTATTTAATTACCACTACAATTTGATTTAAAACTAAAAAATATGTAACAAAAATGTCAATCTGGCAGACGGTATGATTTTTGTCAAACTACTTTTGTTAAGTTAAAAAAAAATTCAAAAAATGAGTTTAGTTTCCTTCTGAGAGGTACCTATTTCGTAGCAACTTTGCCTTTGTATAAAGCACATGTTTGACCACGGTCTTGATTAAAACTCCCTTATAACTAATCCAAATTGACAGCGTTAAGAGACGAAATCAAATCCACAATTGCTGGTCGCTGACCTAAGAGCTAAGACTATTTTAAAGGTTTTTTTTTTAATTTTGACGGGTCGATGTTGTCAGCCTGTGGCGGATAAATTGTTTTGACGGCGTCTGTTTAATCTGGTGCTCAGTCAATGATGGCAAATCACCATCGCAAGTTAGGTACACAAAACACAATTGAGTAGCACGTCGAAATGATAAAACTTTATTGTCAAATTGAGTGTTCGTCAGTGAAAACTTTGCGCCCAGCTTACGGCAGACGCGGTGGCCCTTTAATTTAAATTTTCCGACGTTTGATGGCCGAATTCGAGACCTTATTAAAAAAAACCTGGAGGCCTTATTAAAAACAAAACCTTTACCTTTATGATGCATGCCAAAAACGCTTTAAAAATCGCTTCCCCAAGTCGTAATTTTCAGAGGACTGCAGTTTACAACAATTTATATGTAGAAATGAAGTGACATCTATCTGGCAGCGCCTTTGGGCACTACGAAGCTTTTATGATAGCCGTTCGGCTGTGCCGTAGCCTGGATTTGTTTTCCTTCCATTCATCTCACAGATAGAAACAATAAAAAACTTACACAAAACGAATGGTTGTGAGCGGTTTATTATATTTATTATCCGATATGGACTTGTTTGTGCCACATAGGACCCTAGGCTTAGCTTCTTACACAAATTCCTTTTGTGGTTGCGGTTTTTACTCACTTTATTTATTTATTGTTATTACTGATATTGCATACCGGCGCTTTTCAAAAATGTGCTTAGTATGTGCTTATATTCTGAAGTAGGTTTCATTTTGCCCAAGTAAAACTTCAGCTTCTTGCAACAGATATGCCGGCCTACAAGATTGAACCTTGCGAAATAACCTCCAAGAATTGGTGGCTACTCGTTTCCGCATAACACTGACGCACTGCACATTATTTCACTGAACTAACTATAAAATGATTCCGTTTGAGTATACGTCAACTTGAAGCAGATATCCGATTCCGAATTAAATCAACAAAGAACTGAATGATTTGCGTAATTAGGGGCTGCCTCATTTGAACGCCCAAGGCTACTCAAGAGCCCCGGACCCACCGCAACTCTGCACATAACTTACAAGTTCTGCACCACTCGAAGCTAAATTCAAATATTCATAGCTACAACTGGTTTTCGGAAAAAAACCTCATTTGCAAACAAAAACAAACGAACATCGAGTCGAGATAATATTCAATTTTACCAGAGATCACACAGAAATCATTTAGATACACACAAATTATTAATGCATTCTGCAAGCGCACTCACGAATTTCAATCACGGAATAAGAAAAGGAATTTTCACTTTGGAGCCAAAGATACGTTTTGTTTTTTTTTTGCTCGAGTAAAAAGTGTCCCACAGAGTAGGAGGGCGCGCGCTCGCGTAAATCTCACTTCAGAAAAACAACAACTATCCTCGTGTGGTTTCGATTAAAATCAATTTTTACTTTTCTTCTTCGTTGTTTTATTTTTCTTCCACTTCTTGGACGTCTGCGGTGAAAATCGGTCAACACCAACTTCACAAAGCACAAACACACTCAATATCTAGACTTCGTGATTTGACGAATTCATTTAGCTCTAACGTGTTGTCCGAACTAAGGTAACCGCACAGTACGTCGTTACCGCCACCGGGTGACAATAGAAAGTTTGCACGCGTTTCAGCAGATACGCGAACTACCGTATCGACTAGATAGATCCGCAGTGGAGCTCGATTCGTTGGTGTATCTATTCCGAACCAAACTGGTCGGTTCATCGGCGGCTACTAAAGTGGACTGCAGCTACAACAGAAACAGAGGCGCACCTGAGGTTCCACTGCTGCTATACGATGGAGCCAGTAGACTGTTGGTGGTGGTATGCTTCGATGGGGCTATATGTTTGCATGCGATGGGGATACTTGTGTATTTACTCCGTTTTGTGGGCATATTCTTGCTGAATGAAGCAACATGTGTTGATTACAAACTGAAATGTAACATATCGTCGTTCTCACCTGTTGTAATCGGAGGAGTATCGTCGTGTTTTAAGATGGACAGTCTGTCCGGAAAGATGATACCGATAATTCGATGACCACTACGAAAAGAAATACCGCGCAGTCTTGTCTGCGAAGCCAACATGAATTTCAATTGGATGTGCTCTCTTTTATCGATAGTTTATTGGCACGATGCGAAGAATTTCATGATATCGAGTTCTGACAGACAGATGAGCAGATGTTGCTGTTGAAGCAGATTATGCCAAATGTTAAAGAGCAAGAGAAAGATGAAGCTACTAATTATGGTATTCGATTAGGTTTTTCAGATTCGCCCTCAGATCGAACGTAAAAATGTCACTTGCTCTTTTTTGATGTTGATATTCGTGCTATTGGAATATGTGTAGTCTTTAACACTTTTCTACGCGTTTTCCATTTAATGGTTCCACTTTAAATTAAATCACTCGAAATTTCTAAACCTTTGTGCATAAATAATAATTAACAATAAAAGATCCACCCGATCTTTGCCAGTAAAAAATTTCCCGAAAACATAAACAAACTCCACTAGCTGTCAAACTTAAACGTATACTTGTATAGGTAAATATCGACCAAACTCTGTGAACAAATCCAAATTCGCAAAAGTGCTCTAAGATCGGAAAAACATTCGTACCTACCAATGGAACATGAAAAGTGTCCTAGAGCAAAAAAAAAAGTGCTCCGAGAAGCCCAGTCGAATACCAATACATTTTCTGAGAAATACATTTTGGAAATTGGTTATTCCACTTCACCCAAAGTGGTTAACCTGCCAAAACTATTCTGTGTGCTGCTTTTATACGTGACTCGAATACCGACAGCAATAAACAAAGCCGATGTGATCGTTGTGTGCAAGTGAATCAACGGATGGTTAAAAAAAACTTATAGATGTTCACCATTTGCTTGCCATAAGGATCCTTCACACATGAATTAAATCTCAAATAAGACCAAATCTAACCAACATTTTTAAATTGCATTTATCGCCCCTTTAGCTTTTGTTTCTTTCTTTTTTTTTGACAGAGGGTTCTGTGGCATTTTCTGATAGGTTAGTTTATTGTACTGAATAACCTATTAGAAAAAAGTATTTTTAAGTTCAGGGGAGCAAGAAATTCTGATATTGCTCGTCTCTCGGTGGATTCCAAGAAATTGACCTGGAATCCGATTGAAAAAGCTATCTGTAATGTTTCTAGGTTGCAGTATCATGATCCCAAATCAACAGCAAATTCACGATGCCCCACATAATTGAACGACATTCTAAAACTCTGTCGGCAGCGAAATTTCTTTTCGCTCACAATGATAACTAACTACGCAATGAAATCTATAATTAAATTTTAGCTTTACTTCATTCCGAGTTTTATCGACAAACGTCACTTTCACTTCTGTTTGTTTGTCCAAATTTGTTTATTTTTAATCAAATTGCATTGCGTATTGTTTGTATTATTGGTCAATGGAACGCGGCCAATATAATATTAACCAATGCTGGTGAAATTTGTTTGAAAAGAAAAGAAAACAAAAAAGGCGTCCTATTCGCATATTGGCGCCGCAAATTAGATGACTTTAACAACAATAAACATAAAATCGATTAAAAATATGTATACTTATATGCCATTGGTTTTTATTTTGTATTTATGTTGTATTATGTAGTTGTCGCCTATTGCAATAGCAACTGTCAGTTTATTAAGTCGCCTCAAAGTATGTTAGTTCGATGACAGTTCATTTTAATGCATTGTGTTTCAATAGCTGCTACATTCATGCTCCTAAATCAGCTTATTAATTGTGTCGAAGATTTAAAAAAAAAAAAAAACAGTTTAAAAACTCCGGCTACTCAAGTTGATGCCTGTCATTTCATATTATAGAAGCATAACTTTGCTTTTATACAATGGCGACTGACAACTACTCCAACCTAATCCATACGGCCTAATAAATTGATAAACCACCTAGATGGCGTTGAATTCGAATGAAGGTTTCTCCTTTCGTTTCCTTTAAGACTATTTTTGAAGCTGCTTTCAAGGTGGCGACGAATTCGAATTTTAGACAACAAAACTCAAAGTGAGAAAGAAAACTGGCGATTTTAATCTCAAACTAGATTTATTCACAAATTCACATAATTCGGCGGGTACTCCGCCTTTCTGCTCACATTCAGCTGTGAAATTATTACACTTAACTGCTTTCGTGCATCGATATTGTCAAACGTACATTATTAAGCGTCAAATATTTCAGAAAGAGCACATATCCAGAGCGCTTAAACCATACTACCCACTTGACATCTGTCAAATAAGCTTAAATTAGTACCATCTGCAATATTTAGCTAATACAATTCTCATCACGAAATGGGTATAATTAAAACACTAATAACTTAACAAAAAATAATTACGTCCAGCTAAATTATTCTATAGACCACTTTTAATTTGACTTACGATATTATCCAACCTCCTCTTTCTAAAACTTCTGGTACTATTGCAGAAACCCGCAAGAACCCAATTAGTTTCATTTGAATGCATTCCCATTCGCAATGGCAAACCGATCTCAAGAACGTCTCTGCGCAGACAGCAAAGCCGCATCGTAGTGAACCCTTTCCGTTAAGGCAGGCTTTCCCGCAAGTAATAAGAACTCGCATTCCGGAAGAAATAAATAAAACCAACAAATAGAACACAGAACCCACTTAAGACCTTAACATTACTTTCAGAAGAGAGAACAGAAAAAGATGCTTGAAAGTAAAACAAAGCGCCGCAAGATGAAAAGACAAGAAGTTGTTAGAAGACGAGAATGATGCCGGCGTGTTCGCTAAAAGCAAAAAGAAAACGAAACACCGACAAAAAATATGGCATCATGTCGTCGCCCATCAGACACCCAACAAAGCATTTAAGTACTTACCCAACTACATTAGCAACCAGCAAACTTATTCGTGTGTACTGCCAATATATTACCGCTGACAATCAATAAGTATGATACACAGTGTGTGCAGAAAGAAAGTCGGCAATTTTTAAATAAAAATGACGGCTGTACAGCAGCTATGCGAGAGGGAAAACAATGATTACGGACGGAAAACGGATTAGAAATACATTGTGAATGAATGATATAAAAAAAAAAACAGGGTTATGTTGAATAAATCAGCTTGGTAGAAATGTATATTTTTTCATATTTACTGAATATGAAAACCAATAATCAAAACGTGGCCTTATACATTTAAAGTAATTTTTACACTCCCCAGCACTTCTCTTTGCATTGCTGACTGGCGATATTAAGAATATTTACTTAACTTACAGTCTTTGGTGAACCACGGCTTCAACCGCACTGAGAAGTGTCAGCTAATTTTCACACCTGTCAAAAACCCTGCACAGCCCTGAAAATTTCGGCTTCTATATGGAACGCAAAATTGACAAATATTTAACTTTTGGTAACACTTTTTTTTCCGATTATTGTTAAAAATGAGTGAACTCAATTCAGAATTTGAGTTTGTTTGAGTTGATAAAAGCGTTCGGAATATAGATGATGAGTTTGAAAATAAACAACAACCGCAATGGAAATGACAGCAAACTCAGGACTTAACCGGCGTGCCCTAGAAGTCATGTCAAACACAGGTTTTCAGTACCAGGGAGAGTTCAGCGCTATATCAAACACATTTGGGTTTTGTCCCACGTTAAACAAACCTATGATAAACTTCTGTCAAATCTGTACTAAAATGTATTAAATGATAAATCCTGTCACCTATATCATGTGTCATTTATGCGCTTTCTGTGTTAGTTTGATTTGTAGACTGAACAACTCTATAATGTAGGGAATACGAGTGATTGAACAATCGTTATTCGTTGTTTTTTTTTATCAACAAAAATACAATTTTCCTAGAAATTAACTGGCGATTTTGCGACGTTCCTTTCGAAACCGTCATAACTATAAGCCATTTAAAGTTACTACTGAGGGACACTTTATTTAACTTTATAGATTTCCAAAACATTTTTGTATAGATCGAATATATGAAATAAAGACATTCACGCACTTAGGGTTTCTGAAACTCATGTCGCCCTTATTTTCCGTTTCCATTGTGTGGTCTCAGTTCTCCATGCCCCTTACAGTTTTTTCACAAACGGGGAAAGTCTTTACGATTTTTTGTCCTACTTTACAGCCACAACCATTTCGCCGTCTCCGATTCAATACCAGCTAATGCGCCACTGACAGCTCGCTGCGATCTTCGAATTATGTCAATCATTGACATAAATATACTATATATGGACTCCTAGTGAATTGTCAGCTCTGCCCAAAAAATGGTGGTAACATAACCGGGGATGAGGTGCACCCGACCTGACCCATAACCAACGCTCTTGGTTCAAGGCGAATAAAAAGTGTAACAAAATGCCAACCATCTTGGATTTATCCATAGAATGCTAGAGATTGGGTGCTAGTAGATTTGCTAAATAAAACGTTTGAAATTCAAATTGTTTTGGAATGTTTAAAAATAGATGTCGCATCGAAAATGTTGTAGTTTAAATTGTTAATAATAAATGGAGAACCAACAAAATTTTAATAAGAATTCGTATTGTAATGCATTTATTGCCCCATTCCACAATTTTTGTATATTGATGGCAAATGAGTTTTGCCTGTTGTTTTACATTTTTTTTTTTTTAAAAATTATGCAATATAACTTTTGCACATTTATTTCAATCAACAAAGAAATTCATAACTCTGAAAGATGTACTGGATGCTCCTAATCATCTGAACCATGGAAAGACTGCAGGATCGGATGGAATTACCTCTGAATTTTACAACTATAGGACAGCAGAGCTACTGAACAATTCTACTTCCATGTTCAACCTATATGCAAATGAATTCTCCGCTTTTTTGTCTTCAATTTATTTTCAAAAAGTTGTTTTTAACTTTTAATGAAGCGTCTTTTAAATTGTTTCCAATTTATTCCGAACCAAGAGCGCTGACGCTAATGTTGGAACCAACGCGAAGTTGGCATATAGCAGTCCATTTATAATGACTCTATGTTGTCAATCTCGTAATATGCAAGCAGTTGAACAGACTTTTGAGAAATTGAAAAAGTTTCGTACAATAATTGCTTCAAGGATGATGTTAAAGAAATTACCCAAAAGCGCGTCGCCGTGTCTTAAACTTTTTTCGACATCGAAAGACTCGGTGATGTTCTTCATCTTGATTCGTCAAAATTTTACAAATGAGTTATGGACATGGTGAATGCTCCTACCAATTCACCTTCCACGGCTTTAGGAAGCTCGGTCGGTAGGGCTTTGTTGGACTTTGGTTTTAATATCGCTATCCTCACTTCGTATAGATCGGGTGGACGGAATTGTTGGCTATCATCATCCAGACCGGATGGATCATTCTGAGTGACAGCGGGTAGTTGGTCTGCAAAAGAGATATTTCCAAATCCTCAGCACCGACTGTGAATCTGTTACTGTGTTCCAATGCTCATCCCTGTAGAATTTAAGGATATATCCTACAATAAAACAAGTTAATCTTCATTCAAACAAATGCCTATACCTGATGGCAACTTTTTGCACAATGATTCGAGTCGAGGTTTCTATGTTGGTATACTTAAATAACTACTACCGAAGTCGTTTATAATACATTAGGTATGACTAAGTTGGTAGGCGGTTAGCTGAAGGAGGTTTTTATCAGAACTGTTGACACTCGACGTCTTCCTAGGACTGCCTTTTGTATATAAAGGATCTATCATTAGCGACTGGACAACTTCAAACTTTCAGTGTGAACGCACGCTTAAACCGATTACCGAACTGTCAATGTCAAAATATTGAGTAAAATCAACATTTTCATCATAATGAAGTACACGAAGGAACAACGTTTACAAATAATTAAAATTTACTACCGAAATTTCGAGTCGGTGGTCGCAACTTTAAGAATTTCATCGCAAAATGTGCGGCCGAGTCATCGAAAATTGCGTTCAACGACCGCCGCATACATTCCCGTGGTAGACATATGAACGAAGTTGAATTCATTTCATAAATATTTTGATAGTAGTTAAAGCCACTTTTTTTAGATATCTCAAATAGTTTGCATTTTATTTAAAAGAGAAGTTGTCAAGTCATTAATGAAAGACCATTTACATACACACTGTATTTCTGGCAGGGTTATTAGCTTTGTAACGACCGACGGGGTGTTTTGTAGACATGTAGACGATTTGCAAGTCTTTTCTAATTGCATTTTTTTGGAAGGCATCAAAAATTAAACCATTCCTCTATTATTCATTGTTTTTGCTGCTACTACATTGCCGACATCGTTCAGTTCAAATGCGAAGCCCCGGAAGTTGCATAAGTTCACAGATCAAAAAACCACTCCCGACCATCAGCCAACCAGAAACATATTTCACCTCATGGGTCACAACAAAGCAGCTACAATACAATAATTCACCAGTTCGTGACATAATCGAGATTTTCTTTCAAGCGGTGTCATTAGCTGATTTTATCTCCATTTCTATTAAAAACGTTCCTCACCATCTTTGTTTGATTGAGCCACAAAAAGGTAAACATGTACGCATACAAACCCACAACTATTAAAAATATACATAAACCCACAGCAGCTTTCTACAAACGAAGCACTTTCGATTTCGTTACTATCGATTTGTGCCACACCGAGTTGAATCGGAGCTCCGTTGCTTGTCAAATGATTTAAATTAAACGTGTTTGAATCAAACAACGACAACTCCCGATGAGAATCACTCTGTCAATTGGAGACCCTCCCGATCCCGAGACACAACTATCTTTGGCTGTATCATTGGTCTTGTGTGACGTTGAGGTGCCTACAACCTACTTGCGGGAATTTATCAATGGAGAGATACCAGTATCTGATGCCAGTTGCACTCAACTATATACACATCAGCACTCGCGACCAACATGTCGTTGGCGTGTTCGTGCTATACAAATTGAAAAGTAGAAAGTTTAGCCGTGAAACGGATAAGGAACTCACCTCAAACTTGAGCGCCAACGACAACGATGCCTGATTGTGATGTCAAGATCTTTTGTTGATGGTTTGCTAAGCGGCTCATGCGATTTGCTATTATTGCTGAGAGCTCTTTCATTGAGCTATATTTGGAAATTATACAACAAAGTGTGGTCGACCGAATGCAAAACAAAGCCTGTTTGTCAGTCACCAGGTCCATGGAATAACTATAGTTGGGCTGTGTTCAATAACCCCTTGCGCCACATTGTATTGTTTTGCAGAAAAGATATAAAGGGAAGGAATAACTCAGGCGTCTGAGCAGGGAGAGCATCCATTACTCAAGTGCGAAACTGGTTTTCGCATGACGGCACATTGTCGTGGTATTTCACATAATACCTACAGCGACACTAAGTCGCAGGGAACAAGAAACGAGCAAAACAAAGAACGAAATATAGGTGAAGATCACACAGTAGGATATGGAGCGATGCTGAAGTGCAGTAGTGGTCGTCTGCTCTATTTGGACAGCGGCTATAGTTGCACTTTTATTTCAATTTCTCTGCACGAGCGAGTGACTGCGGTATACTCTCGCGTGCTTTAAGCAGTTACTTGTATTTAGAAAGTCTTTAAGAAAGGCATGGAATTTGCTTACACATTGTGATTTGATGAATGGCAAGCATTTCGGATGCAGGTCATGTAAAGTGATTCCCGGAAACTCGCAAAATTGCTGCAGTTGTAAGGTCAGCTTAAAACGCATACGCTGTTTCGTGTAATGTGAGCGATTCATGTGACAGCTGTAATACAACGCGGTTAGCCTCCAGTATTGCATTATGAATGATGCATATTATTAATAAAAAAAATAGTAGAAGGGACTGAATGATGCCACGCTTACGAATTTCGGAGGCGTATACGCAACATTGCATAATTTTTGTCATTTCCAATTGCGCATTTAGGTTAGGCTTCAGGGATTTTTCGAATCATGTTCAGGGTAGGGGAGACTGGGGTTAGTTGTGCTTCTTTCAGAAAATGTACTCCTATAATTTTTAAGAGCGAATTATTTAAATAAAACTTAGTAGTAACTGGTGAAGTACTAAAAATTATTTACATTCAATGCTTGGAAATATAATATTTACATTTGAGCCGCAACTTGGACGTAAAAAGAAAGATAGTTACACTCATGGACATTCTTCAGAAATTCGCAAAAGACAGAAGTGCAGCAGATTATTATTAGGTCTAGTTTGATTTTTTAAATTGTATTTTACGCTGGATAAGCCTGAACCGTCTCGTTCAATACTCCAACACACCAACCACTGAGTCATCGAGTTCATAAATAAGCAAAACTAGTTTGGAATCTAGGTCCTTCGTTAACAAGCATTCCGTGACGAAATTTGTTTTTTCTTTTTGTATGTAAAATCCTCTTAATTGTGTGACCGGCAAAGTTCAATGTTCACAGAATGCGTATGCATAACATGATTCATTTCGAAAAATCCCTGAAACTTTACTTCAATGGAAAGTTTGTTTTTTAATTAACAAAATGTATGCATTGTTGCGTATACGCCTCCGAAATTCGCCTAGTCACCTTCATTAAGTTTTGGGAACAATGCATCATAATGCAACATGTGCAGTACGTTTTTCGACATAAATTGCAGTTGTCCCATAAATCACTCAGATTACAGTCTTTAGCTGACCTTTCGCGTACACATCTGCAGCAACTTTGCGAGTTTCCGGGAATCACTTTACATGAGCTGCATCCGAAATGCTTGCCATTAATCAAATCACAATGTGTAAGCAAATTCCGTGTATTTCTGTAAGACTTTCTAACTGCTTAAAACACGCGAGAGTACCGCAGTCACTCGATCGGGCAGAGAAATTGAATTAAAACCGATGTCCAAATACAGCAGACGACCACTACTGCACTTCAGCATCGCTCCATATCCCACTGTGTGATCTTCACCTGTATTCCGTTCTTTGTTGTTCCCCGCGAATTAGTGTCGCTGGTGAAGGTAGGAGTGTAATGTGAAATACCAAAACAAATTATTGTCGCAGTGGCTAAGTGGGTAGCGAGGAGTCCCAGGTTCATTTTTCGAAAAAAAAAAAGTCGCGAAACATCCGAGAGTTGCTGAGAGTTGAGAGCTGCTCCTTTAGCAGTTCGGACTCAGCATAAAATTGTAGATCCCTTCCAATTGTCTCAAAAATGAAAACCTTACACAAAACGAATGGTAAGAAACTAGGCCTAGGGTTTGTACGGACATGTTGCGCCAAATATTTATTTATTTTTTACCACGACTATGTGCCGCCATGCGAACACCAGTTTCGCACTTGACCAATGGTCTACCTAACCTGCTGATGGCGCTAGATGAACAGGAAGTTCAATGGCTCCACATTATTATTAAAACGTAGTCTGTGTATTGTCAAACTGCGCTGATTTTGGTGTTAAATAAATTATATATTCACCCCTATCGAGGTATCCGTTCGAAAAAAATTCCGATATCAAATTCAAATCTGATCAAAACTCAATTTGCGTTCGAAGTATCCGTTTCGGAACAAAATAATTGAAGCATATATACGCGTTCATTTTACGTTAAAATATTCCGCAGCAATAAGTTGTCGGGGAGCTTTGGAAAAAATGTGCAGCGTAGCTGTCAAAAGTAAGTGGTATAACGCGGTTCCTCGCGATGCGATAAGGTGTGCTACATGTCATCGGAGAATTTTTTCGAAAGTTGTATCGATTGGAATTTCTCCCATTTCGTACAAATCAGAGAAAAGCTGCGGACTGAGGCCACCCCTTGCGGTTGTCGATTGGCATTTGACTCGGACTCTAATTGTTCATTTCAATTTGTTATTGTTTTGGTATTGTATATCTGAGTCGACCAGTTGACAGAAACGTCAGTAGAATGGGGACGTTCGAGTATCTAGTTTAGTAAGTCGTGACAGCTTGTCTGACTTCGGAGATATGGGCAGTTGTCTCAGTTGACGTTTATGGAGGGGTAGCCGACAAATCTAGTCAAGAAATTCGTGACAGAGTACTAAGTTCACAGTTGGCATATGTGGCTGGCGTAGAAAAAGTGACGTTCCCGACCAATCTAGTTTTTGCGTTCAGGTTACATCGTATCCAGACCAATCTAATCCACGTAAGATAACTAGATTCTTGAATGTGCCCATGAGCTTTGATTTCCATCTACAAATTGTAAATATGCTTTTGACCGATGCAAACATTTACTGTTTATGTAAGTGTATTTTAACTTAGTTTTAGCATCCGCCACACTAGACCAAATGATTACAGTTCGCTATACTGTCAGGCACTAGCTTAAAAAGGCGATTGGCAGGCATCCAATAAATGACATGTTGCGGCAGGCAGTAAGTCAGCTTCATCTGAAATATAGTTACGCTAAAAATCACTGCAGTATAGATAAACAAGTTTTTTCCAATAAAACAACAGCTTGCACAGTTTTATATATTAATATATTTCATTAAATATTCGCATCTTAATTCTATACAAGTGGATCTATACAACATCATACGATTACACAATGTGATTCCTCAAATGACACAAAAAAAAAAACACTTCAAGATGAACAACTAAATTCTAGTTGACAACAGTCTATGAAAACAATGAAAAAAGAAATTAAAATACGCATTACCTGTATAGTTTATTAAATTTGAGTTACAGCTAAGAAAAGGACACAAATTTAAGCTTAAGTCATTGGAAGAAAAATACATATTTTATTTAACTTCCTACACACAACAGTCAATACGAAAAGTGTTAAAAGATATAAAATACATTACTTTGTGCGGATTTAGTCTTGTGGTTTTAGTTTTTATTTTGGATCGGGTTATTTTTCACAGTGTGGTTGTATTTAGGAAGAACCAGATGCTGAATTCAAAATGTAGTTTAAGTGAAATAAAAATTGATAATACCGTGGGGAATGTTTGTTTCTGTTTTAGTGAAAGGAATGGAAACCTGGATTTTACTCTACACTGTGCTGTATGACTGTGCTGCAAGGACTAGTCTGTACACATGGTACGGATCCAGAATAAAATGTTACAGAAGGAATATAAATATATTTCTCTTTCGTTTTACATTATAATTTCTGCGTTTTGTTTTCTTACTTATATCTATAATATTTTTCATAATTTTCGTTTACTTTCCACTCAACATAATTTGTATACAATTCCTCTATTTACAGTATATTTTAGTGCATATTTTAGTTATCCTTAAGCCTACGCAAATGAAAAAAAAAAACAGAGTGTAACCTAAAACAATTTAAATATAAATAAAATTGTTTACGATCTATTAAGTCGAGTAAAAAAAACAACAAACTAAAGATTACAACAAAATTATTGAAATAAAAAAAAAATATATAAAATATCTGTGTAGTTATTATGCACAACAATAATTTGCATTTTGGCAGTATTTGTTACTGTAGAGACATGAATACAAAATAAAAAATAATAAATTCAACAATGTTAGGTTATGTGGCTTTCGATTGAAAAAAAAAACAGTATTTTTTTGTAGATCACTTTAGGAGGTGCTATTAAAAGTCCGACTTTTCAATATTTATTTGTCACGTGAATGACGTTAAAGACATTTGGAACAGTTTGACAGGTAGTTTGGTTATGTTTTTGTGCATTTTTTTAAGAACTTTACTCGTGGCGTAGTGACCGGAAGATGGCCAGCGACACGTCAAATTATTGTCAATCTCTAAATGAAAAAAATTGCATTTTACTACTCTCTAACCTTGCTGACAGATGTCTTTTGTTTAGGTCCGATCCTTTGTTTTCCAATTTGTACACATTTTTACTGATTATTAATCAAAGACGATCCCCAGCTGAAAAAGTTAGTAAAATCGGGCAACATATTGCTCATCTGTTCGACGGCTTACTCAACAAATTTTCTCTAGTAACGTCAGCGACAGCTCACGTTTAATTTCTACTACAAAAAACTTGTTGATTGCTTCTTAGTCGAGGGGAACTATCGTTCGTTCCTTTTTTGTTCGGTTTTCCTATTTGGCTTTCGCACTTTTATTAAAAACGAACAGAAAGGATACAGCAGAAAGAAGTGTCAATTATTTTACATAAGCTCTACTGTACTTCGACCTACAAAAAAGACTTGCACAGAAAGTCGTTAAGAGTCAAGGGAAATGAGTAAATTGACTCGAATGAAGGACATTCTACAATCAACAAGAGAGATAATGGACCGCCTTAGGGGCTATGAGATCACGGTCGGAAAATCAAGGTTCTGATGGAGAATGAAAATGAAGATGAAAAGACAATAGTCAGTGTACACCACAATAGATCATTTTATGTGGAAAGTCGTTATACTGTGCTTTTAAAATTTAGAATAAAGACAAAAAATGACTAATAGTACTACTTTTGTAGCTTTGCGAGGAATTAAGATTTTAAGACCCTTTATTCCGTAAATTACTCTTTCTGTAAGAGAATTCATCACCGACACTGACATTTCGACAGTCTTTCTAATTCTACGACTACTAAAGAAACAGACTATAAATTTTGACTTGAGATTGGCATGAGTTTGACGTATCGCTAATCATGAAGCGGGCAGCGGTATATATTTGTGTTAATTGACAATGAAAAATATCTACAACTCGAACTCAGTGCGCACATCGAACAATTTTATACAAAATTCAAGTGGAGAATAACACAGCAGTAAAATAAAAACCGATCAACAAAAAAGAATTTTATGTTCGATTATGCACGCAAAATCCGTGTATTCCAATCGAAAATCACACAACGAGTTGTCCTTGAACAAAATCTTTAATTTTGTATGATTTTCTTGTCATTAATTATAGTCATAAGATTCATTGAGATAGTGATTCTACAATTTTAGAACTATGAACATCTAGTCTCCGTTAAGTGTTTACATAATTGCACAGACGGATAATTAAAATTTAAAAATACGCTTGTATATAGATTGTAACAATAATTGTTATTTTTACTCAATGATTTAGACTAAACGCTTTTTTTTTAAATATCTAACTACATTTACAACAACATAATAAAATCTAGTTTTCATATATAATTCGGTTTGACGGCGATATTACGTAATGTGGCTTGGTTAAGACGGCCGAAACATTTGGGATGATGCTTAAGACGCTGCTTTTATATTTTTTATGCCCATATCAAAGAATTGCTCCTTTACCTCTTCCAGGGAGTTTTCCTCGCTGAGTTCAGGATATGTTGGCTTCTGTTTTTGTTTTGTGGGAACCCCCAAATAAGGAATTATTAGTCATAATAGTATTATTAGTATTTGAACAACTTATGGTGGGTTTTCATTAGAAAAAAAACAGCTAAGACAACCTCGACTTGTAACTGCAATGTTTCATTTAATGGATTATACAATTATATATCTATATTTCGTAACACACCACGTACCTGGGTTCTACAAGAATGGAATCATTGTTTAACGAAATCTTTTGAAAACATTCAATTAACTCAATTTGTGGTTGTACGTATTAATTCAATTTATTCTTTTATTCTTTATTTGTTTGGTGTTCAAATGACTGCATCTGTTATTCAACCAATCAATTAAGTCATTTCAAATATTCATAACTCCTCCTACACTCATTTGCGTTCCTTGCATGCTTTAGCATTTTAGACACAGTATTATATCCCGCAGGCTTTGGCCAAGGATCATCTGAGTATAAATGGAAATAATTGAACGTGGCAGGGATATCTTCCTAAGCATGCATGTGTTTATATATATTTTTGGACGTTGAAACCAAAGCGGATAAAAACGCCCAAATGGAAATGCAACACAAGCTGTCGGCGGACATTTTCATATGCTACACAAATTATTATTATTTAAAATATGCAGTTGCTTCCTATCTACTCAATAAATCGCACAAACGAAATTGCCAGCTGCAATCCCGCCCCTTAGCAATTTAGTTTTGGCTTCCTATCATATCAATGCTTGTTTACGTGTGTTGTAAGAGTAGTTAAAACCTCTTATACCCGGCTTTTATAAAAGTAAAATATTAGGCACCTAAATCGCAGCCGACTTACCAACTGGATTCTCTGTTTGAATTCGGAGCTTTAACAACTGTCATAACGTTTGTAGCCGTCTACCGCAAATCAAAGTTCTATTTATATAGCCATCATCACAACCAATTGAAAAGTTCGACGAGCTTTTGATCGCGGACAAAGAAAACTTTCCTTCTAAAGAAAAAACGCTTAAAACGAGAAAAATTTTAATTTTCGATTGCCTACTTTTCGGCAGAATCTGCACTGAAAACAAATATATTTATATTATGTTCATCGAATTACGAGAAAACCCAACCTAAAAATTCAGAAATACAACAGTTTAGGCCAGTTGCTTGGCCACGATATAAAACTTACATTCATGATACTGTTTTCGCCCCGCAACAATTGCCAGGTTTCCAATATCGAGGCATACTTTAAGTACTTCTCGAACTCCCGCAACGTGTCGTAGACATGACACAAGCCTAGGTAATCATACTCTAAACCAGAGTACGTTTTGCCAAACAATCGCAGACCTTCGAAGAGAGAAAAAGCATAAGACTCGAACAGTCTTACCTACATATACATGGCTCACTTAATCAGTGACAACACTTACTTATGTGAATGCTACGCAAGTACAGCTGTTCGGCTTCACGGTATTTTTTCATTTGATAGTTATACAACGAGGCCAAGTGACCAATTGAAAGGCCCACTTCATAGTCATATGGTCCCAACAGGTCTGTTTTGATTTTAATTGCCTTTTGGTGCATTTGTTCTGCCTCCTGCATATATATATATTTAGAGAGAGAGAGAGAGAAAGAGGAGATTTTGTTCCCCAGTCATTGTCAATCTTGTGTTTATGTGAGGAAAGAAGAAATACAATTGTTTTGTTGCTGTTTGGAAAAATTACCTCAAATCTACCCATTGTTTGGTACAACCGCCCCAGGTTGCCATAATGTTTGGCCGTTTGTACATTCACCTCACCGAACACGTCGAGCGAGAGTTGTAAGGCACACTTGTGCAGATCCTCAGATTGTTTCAGCAAACCTTCCTCATCCGACCCATTTACGGCCATCTTGTCGAGCGCAATCTCTTCGAGTAGTAACGCTTTGACACGTTTCGCTGATGCTAGCATCAGGTGATCACTGGGCACTAGGTCTTTCATAATGTCGACAGCTTTCTCCACATGTTCTCGGGCATACGCGAAATTTCCCGTACTGTATTCATGCACGTAATACGCATAAGAAATATCTTCATGCGCAATTGCTACATGATAGTTGCGATTTCCGAATATTTGACGCTTAATTTCGAGAGCATCTTTGTAGACGTTAACGCTCTGCGACACCGAGTCAACGTTAAGCAGAAAGAATCCATAATCTAACAAAGTGTCCGCATATTTCTGGTGATGCTTCCCAAAGACAGCTCTGTGATCGGGAACAGTGGGCGATGAGGGAGGGAAACGTTAACATTATTCATTAATTTAACTTTATTTGCTTAGCATAGTGATGTCTAAAATAAGCTGATATAACAAAAGCAGGGCTACAGCCAGCAGCAGCAGCTCTACCTCCCTTTTGTGTTTTAGTTAGCATTTATTTTGTTTTATTGCAGTCTAAAATCGTTCATCAATAATCAGTTGGTTTCCTTTCCTCTTTAAGTTAGGGTTCTCAGTTTTGCTTGCACAAGTTGATGTTTTGTTTAAATTTAAGTGCTGTACAATGCACGTAGGCAGCAAGCACTAGTGGAATTGACAAATACAGACAAAAACAGAACACTTTCAGGGTTTACACTTTGAGGGAGTTGTAGATGTAAGTTCGTGATTGCTTTATACTAAGGAATAAAGTCTTAGGATTGGACGTTAAACGACTGCAGTCGCCTGATACTGCAAACTATGAACACATACATTAACATGCATTAAAGCATTGCCTGTAGAAGTCTTTACGTGACACTGCAACTGATACTTCTGCCTTCACCGGGTTTTATATTCGAGAGATGCTCAGGCTGCACGGAAAATATAATATAAAGATGGTGGATGTTACACCTTAGTAACAGAAAAGTGGGAAGGACGAATGTTACAAGGAACATCGTAGAAGAGTATATACTTACTCCGTACTGAGAATATAAAAAAAGCGGGGCTCGCTCTTATGAGCCAAGCTTGTCCCACATCCGAGCAGTCACAAAAAAAAAAACGAAGTCTAAAACGACTAAAATGAAACGTCTGGTGTTCTCTATCATCCGGGATTATTATCCAATGATGATCAATTTTATTATTAAACCGAATTCACGTCATTTTCGTTACAACTCACTGAAAGTTGCGACAAACCCAGATGATTCAGATAGCGTACGTGCTGCTTGCCATCCGGCATACCTATCTTCTCTGACGACATTTCGCAACAAATAGAACCACAGAGTTAAATTAGTATCACAACGAGAATTGCTATATTTGATTGAATGTAGAATATTTTAAAAGGGCCATCGATTCACATGTTGACATTTAACATCGAATACGTTCGTTCTTAAGCACGCACAAAACACGTCAACATGATTAGAAAAAAGCTCAATTGGGAGACAATAAAGAAACCAAATCTCCAGGAACAATCGATGACGCAAACGAAAATATTTTCAACCTTAAAGCATCCACAAAACGTCAATAAAATTCGCATACACCTATTTAGTCTCAATTCGCACAAGACATCTGTTGCATTCTCGATTCACTTTGTGACGATACGTACATTGACATTATGTATAGGTATATATATATATATTGAACGCCAACCACGAGTACCAACTATGCAAATATTTACACATCGCTTTGCCGTTCCCCCTCATAAATCGTATTCTTACAGCCTGCTCGCTCGTTCATTTCTCCGAGCCTTTTGCAGCCCGAGTAAATAATGAAAATATTGTATTATGATGATGACAAAGCGAGTTTAATTAAGCGCAAATTATTCATTTACATACCTTGCTCTGCGCGTCGCTTGACAGATTAACATGTTCGCGCGCTGGAAATCACGCTTGACCACACACGCCTTCGCCGCCTGTCGCAGTACATCAATTGCGATTCTGTAAATATAAACAAAAATTAGATCATTTACGTGCCTCTTTGGATTTGCAACTATTAATGTACTTTTCGGCAATTGAAGACGACAAAGTTCGCATGGCAACGACACTCCACTTATGGCTGTCGTCGAACTCGCTCCTCGCAAAGTACATCGATGAGAATTGTGTGTAGATATTGGCTAGCAGTCCTGTGGGTATAGTACTGGCGGGAACCTTTCTCAAAATACAAGCGATTTGGTTGAATGTGTATTCGGCTGATTTAAAACTACATAAGGCCGCTTCCGAGTGCAGCAGTCTATAGAAAAAAATGAATAAGCCAACTTTATGATCGAAAAACTTAAGTCGAACATGACACCCACCTTTGAAGGCAGTCTAGTCGAACAAGAATAGTGGTATGTTCCTGTGGTAATTGATTCAACCTACTGGCGACGCAAGATAAAATATTTATGCTCTCCGATAGCCAACCAGCTTCGGAGAAGAACGAACCCAATCGTAATCCAAATCCAATCGCGTCCATATCAAAGTCTTCAGCAAATGTCTGATTCGATGTTTTTGATATCATTTCGAAGGAAGTCGTTTTGTCCACCATTTTCGGTGCCAATTGATACCGCATGATGTATTTGTTTTGCAAATGTGTGGCTAGTGGTTTGTTGCTGCTCATCAACGATGTCAGGCAGTTAAAGAGTTTCTGTCGGGACGGATCGAAACGCAGAAGCCGCGCAAAGATCTCCAGGTCAGATAGTTGTTCGAACAGCATATTTTTGAGCTTCTCTGTCCGCGCCATCTAAAAGAGAGAGAGAGAAACAAAAATAAACGTTAATGCGGGGGCTGACACAATTAAGTTCAACGAATTGATATTAATTGATGAGTTTTGTTGCTATTTTCTTTATCAAGACGGCATACTGCGGGTATTATGACAAATGAACGCTTAATCGTATGAGAGGTAGGAAACGCTGTAGTGGAAACATAGGCCCTACTATGAAGCCAACGTAATTAGGTGTACTAAGCATAAATTATCTGAATGACGAGATTTATGAGTCTGGTCAGATTCGGGAACGGGAAAGCTTAGCAAATTGTGGGCGCTGTTTCTGGGTGGAAGCGAAAACCAGTTCGAATTGTTTCAGTATTTAGGTAAACATATTTAAAATCCAAACAGACACTAATTAAATGATGCCGATTCTCTGTATCAACCGGTGGATGGTTCGGATGAAAGAAATTATATATAAAGATGGTTGCACAAAGACGCACGAATCTGTTTTGGACGCTTAATCTACAAATTAAGGCGTAAGTAATCAAATATAATTAAAATCATTTGGCTACTCAGTTTAGTGCACATATAGCTAGCCGCTTCACATATTGTAATCTGCCCCAATGGAATGAATACATGCGAGTGCATCCAAACGTCGGATTAGAAAAGCAGCTTTGGCACATCCATACAAGCCGATTCACTTCGCAACGTGTGTTTAATGAGGCGTACAGAGTGGCGGCTGGAGAATTTTGAAAAGTCCCAAGAGAGCCGGGGAGAGAAAAATGTGTCATTTCTGAAGCTATGTTACGTGCTGCATGCCTTTTTATGGGTCTTTGCTGGCATGCTTGCACCCGCTCTCTTGGCTCGCCGGAGGGCGTGGGAGCTTGACCCTTGCACGTCACAAAAGAAATCATGCCATACTTTGCGTCAGGTCTAATTACGCTTGCGATAAAAGTTCTCTAAGCCCACCCTTCCTTGGCTGTCGTACTCGCCTTGACAACACCTTTTTATGGCATCTTCTCCTCCTCTTAGCCCTGTATTTGTGTGCTTCGTTTCTGCAAACATTTCATTTTAGGGATGTTTTTGATTTCGCAACAGCTACCCTGCAAATTTAACAATCTTCGCACGATATTAAACAACAATTAGCTCGCATAACACTATAATAGTGTTGTGATAGGCAACGGTGTTACATTTTAAACGTACTTATTTGGAAATAACAATTTTTGAAAAATTTGCGAAGGGTCTATAAAAAATAAAAGGCTGCAAAATAGCAACAAATTGTGGCAGGCTCACGAAAGATGAGCCAAATCTCGACTTTAATCGAACAACGGTAACGCTAAAATCGAGAATACAAAAACAGTTAAAATTGCCTCGGATGTCGGATACCTAGTGCAGACAAAAGTTGACGTTTCACATAAACTAGGTATCCGAACGTTCCCAATCTTACGAGTTTTTACTCAACAAATTTCTAGAATTCAAAAAGCTATAGATGATTTAAAATTTGTTGTCCTATTTGGTATACGCGTATTAAAATGGTATCAACAGGCGGCAAAATAAAATTTAATATCCTCCTCAAGATTCTTTCGAAAATGGCGGCGGAATTCTTCGTCGATGTAAGAAAGAACAATCGACTCTACGTAATTTTGAATGAAGTGTCACTTTTCCTCGTCTCGAATGTTTGTAGCAGACACAAATCATACTGAGACCCAAGAATAATAGAATACAAGATTACGGCGATATGTCAAAAGAAAATTTACATAAAATCGTGTGACGTCAGTCGGGTCACGTAGTTTGACATTTGTACGTTTCGTTTTTACTTTTAAATTACGGGTTGAAATGTTCTTAGTTCTTATGAAATATTTTAGTAAATTTTAAATGATATTGGTGAATAAAATATGTGCGTTTCTGTTTCATTTATCATTTATTTCGTTGAATTTTATTATCTATTTATTGTGTTTCGGGCATATCTGAAAATATCTGTAGCGTAAAAATTATCAAACAATTGGCGTGTTTTTTTTGAGCAAGATTTTCAAATGATTGGCAAATGTATGCAGCCAATCCAACGTGAGCTATGGATTCGAGCTCCTTGTCATCGGCAGTCTGAACGAAACGTAAGGCGTATCATCGACGGACACATTAGCGCTATCTGAAAGGGACGCCTTCATTGTAGCCAAGTATATACGATCGGTTATATCTTCATAATAGAGTTTTAAATCGTAAGTAGGTATATCCACCTATCTGAAAGGCTATTTTTCCAATAACCCTCATTTGGACCATCAGTTTCGTCATTTCGTCTAAAATTTTGTTTTGACTTCCGATTGCTTGACCGTAAGCATGTGACCGCTTACTTTCAATAGCACGGCGTAATCTTGTATTCAATCATTCTTGACTGAGACCCCCAACTCGCAATCCTCTAGTCGCTGGCCCCCTCAATTTATTTATTTTCAAATTCGCCATTTTGTTTTCCTATCAGTGTTCTGTCAACAAAGATCCGTGTGACATGCAAAAACATACAAATATAAATGCTGCCAACCTCGGCAACCATGGGGAAATATCCTAGAGTTCGAGAATACCATATTTTACATTACTGAATGCTATTGGTTAGTTATTATATATTGTTAAAAGGCGAATAATTCGATTCTATTCGTCAATAGAACTATCTAAACGAGATGTTCTATATTCTAGAAACTAATTATGACAAACATGGTTGCGTATTTTCCGCTTTTAAATATCATTAACTTTGATTTCATGTGTAAATTGTTCTTAGATAACTGAAGAAAATTTGCTCAAAATGTTTTTATTTTCCTTCAACCTTCCAACCAACGTTTTTCATTTTTCATACATATTTTAAGCAAATGTACACTTATTCCTAAAAAAAGAAAACTATCCACACTTAACGAATTATTTCAAATTTAATGGATAACATTTTATGAACGCTGTCAGCAACTTTGCCCATAGCGGATGTGGCATTATGCTAGGTGCGAGCGTGTTGGTGAACCGGAATTTTCGAAGTTACGTGACAATTATTGTCAATACGAATTTCTATGAAACAGTACTAGCGCACTTAGCATTTGTCACTCCATAAAAATATGGCTTGTAGGCAAGTAACGGGAAATCGGCTGAAGTTGGTGGTCTCAGTATTGTCTCTGGTTTGTTGTCCAATCAATACAAACACTTCCACTTACTCGGAATCATTAAAAAGAAGTTCGATTATTTCCGAATCACTTTCATCGCTAGGTAGATGAATCAAATAATTTTGTTAGTAAATTAGCAAATTTTTGACTGTGACTGTGATTTGATAGCGGTTTTCAAATTCTCCGATAATCCTCGCAATAAAACTCACTAAAGATTCAAACATGCCATGGTTTGTCATTACACCCAATTCTTATTGCAATCTTATGTATGCACGCTATTATTCGAATAACGAAAATTGATATTTGCTTGGGCAAATGACGCGAATTATTATAAACTAGAAATGAAATAAAGGCCCAAAATTAGGTTACATTTTTATAATTAAATTAATTATACGCCATTTTTACAATAGAAATTAGGCCCTTATGTAATAAAATAAATAAAACGAACCTCACAATTGGGTAGTTCTAAAAATAAATTACCCATTTTTTAAATGGAAAAATTTTAATTAATAATTAATGGTTTTCAACGCTCGATTTTCTTTCAGTTGTTCTAGTACTCGCTTACATTAATGCAAAATGTAAGCCTCGCTTTCAAAACCGATCGATTTATTAAGTTATTCTGTTAATCGCTGATGATTTTCAACGGGAAGCTTCCATTTTAAATAAATCGCTCGCTTTGTTCAGTTGTTCTGTTAGTCGCTTACAATTACTTAAAATAAAACCGTCGCGTTAAGAATGAGGTTTAATTTTTAGTTTCGGGGCCTAATTTCGTGGGGTCTTATTTCGCCGAGCCTTATTATCATAGAAGTAAAGCAGATATAATAGTTTACGACATCTGTTACAAATTATTCTTCACCAACCGCACCTTCCAACCTTTCTATGGTTTCATTGTATACAAATATCCACTTTCCCGAAACAGTACATAAAATGTGTTGTTCGGAACATAAAGCGTGCGGAAATAGGGACACAATGTCATCAAATGCAAATACCGCTTGTGAGGTCCTTTTTAAATCCGAATTCATTTCATCGTCATTTGCCACAACCCATTATCTACTCACAGAACATTAAAGACATCCAAGATCTAAGCAAAACAAAATTGATATACCTACGTGAAGGGTTTTCCAATGAGAGGTGTTATTGTGAATGACCCGCTATTTCGGTAGCTGTCACTTTTGAAGCTTTTATTCTTTGACATTTGACAAGTAGAAACTACGCCATTACTAAAAATGGAACGATACACGCTTCAACAACGCATTGAAATTATTAAAATTCACTACAAAAATGGTGAAAATCTTGCAGTCACAGTTCGCAAAACTAAAGCATTTTTTGGTCGTCGTAAAGCACCTTGTCGGACCGCAATACAGAAATTGGTGGAAAAATTCGAGCTGTTGGGACAAGTTCGTGATGTGAAGAATAAATCCCGTGCACGTCGCTCAAGAACAACTGAGAATATTGCTGCTGTAGCGCAAAGTGGTGAAGAAAACACAGGTTTGTTCATTCCTCGTCGTTCTTTGGAATTGGGCATTCCACAAACGTCATTACACCGTATTTTGCATAAAGACTTGGGTCTTAAGGCTGGACAACGTTTACTTTCAACAAGACGGCGCTACGTGCCACAAAAGCAACGAAACCATTAATCTTTTACGGGAAAAGTTTCCGGTCCGTATTATCTCTCGAATAGGTGATCACAATTGGCCACCGAGATCTTGTGATTTAACACCTTGCGACTTTTGCCTTTGGGGCTATGTGAAAGATAAGGTCTACGCCAACAGCCCAGCGTCGATTCAAGACCTCAAAGATAAAATTCGTGAGGCTAACGAGGACATAGGGCAGCCACTTTGCGATTTGGTTATGGAAAATTTCATGGAAAGGATATGGTCCTGTATGCGTGCTCGTGGTGGCCATTTGGCTGATGTTGTTTTTCATTATTAACGGCATACCTTCCTCTTTATTATGAAATAAACATCCGATCATTTATCTCAAAAAATGACATTTTTCTTTGACTACCAAAATAACACCTCTTACTGGAAAACCCTTTAAAATGTATTGTTAAGACATTCCAGAGAATCCCACGCAAAGAGACGGCTGAAGGTATTAAGAAGATGTACAAAGGGTGAAGGTGAAATACCCAGCCACTATCCTTTTGAAAAGGAAAAAAAATAACTAATAATCAGCCTTTTGTGAATAAATAAATTTTTAATTTTTAGAAGGAATAACCGTTCCTCCGGAAAAAAAACACTTTTGTTCTGCTCTCAATGACGTTTGACAGCAGAACATTCTTGATGCAAATTTCCTACAATTCTGCAGAAGATTTAACGCACATAAAACGCAATAAAAATCTTAAATTTGTTGTTGTTTGTGTTTTTTGTATTCCTTTCTGTGCAGCGAAATGCCACTAAACAAAACCATTTACCATAGTACCTCAGAATATTGGGTACGTTTAAATTACTAATCGATTTGAAAGTGTAACTGGGCACATTCAAAAATCGTATTACCTTAAGTTGACTAGATTGGTCTGGACTAAATGTAAGCCGATGGCCGATGGTAGGTATTATTTTTGATCATCACTGGCATTTTTTATTTGTTTTGGATTGCCCAATTTGCTCCACTACCTAAATTCCTAGCCGAATACAGAGTGAATATATTTCTTTAATCTTGCGCACAGTCATAAAAATTTATTTACACGTTTGCGGAGTCGTAAGAAGCCAGTGTATATTTTTTTTTTCGTTTACACAAAAAAAAATCACTCTTGCGGAATTTGGCTCCTGAACGCAAAAACCAGATTGGTCGGTAACGTGGCTTTTGCTATGTCAGTCACATATGCGAACTGTCAACTTAGTACTCAGTCACGAATTTCTTGACTAGATTCGTCGGTATGGAGTGCCAATAAATGTCAACTGAAAAAGATAGTTACGTAGCCAATCTAGCCCAATCAAAATTGAGACCGTTCATGTCAAAGGGGACGATCGAATACCTAGTTCAAGTAAAACGTCAACTAGATTTGTCTGGACCAGGTATACGAACGTGTTGACAAGTAAAATTGAATTGTATTCTCGCGGTTTGTTTTGAATTTAGACACCTCAAAATGTGAAGTGAGTATGCAGGCAGGACTTTTTCTGGATTTGTCAGCTACACCTCCATAAATGTTAGCTGAAAAAAAACTATTCACGTGACCAATCTAGGCCAATAAAGACTGTCAGACTTACTAAACTAGAAATCCAAACGAACTCAAACTTACTAAACTAGATGCTTGAACGTGGCCCCACTAATTTAACAATTAGCGAATAAGGAGGGTAGCTGATTTGACATATCGCAGTGACAATGTTTCTTGAAATGATTGATTTAAGTTCTACTTATGGGCTACTTTTTTCAGAGCATAAACTGTCACATAAGAGTTTATGTGGCACTTAAATTCGCTATGAGTCGTATCAGCAAACGGCCCTTAGAAATAAATATTATTCGCATCTAGAATCCATTTTATATAAATGCTTTTAAATGCAATTAGTTGGACTACTAACCGAGGGGTCCTCGCGAACGTCTGACAAACATCCGAGAGTACAACTGTCATGAAAGAGCTTCTCAATTAGCCTTTTGGACTCAGCATAAAATTGTAGATCCCTTCCAATCGTCTCAAAAATGAAAAACCCACACAAAACGAAGCTAGGCCTAGGGTTCCTACGCAGTGTCAACTATTTTTTTTTTTTTTGTTTAATTTGCAAAATATGTATTTTTGCTTTAGAGAAAATGTGACACAGATCAAATTATATAACAAACTTCCTGAATACCGAATCCATTTGTACTTTAACCTGTTTAAGTTGTATAATTGTCATGAAATAGTAGACAGATTTGACTACATATAGTTAACTCAAAATTTGCAATTCAACTATTTGTTTCGTGGCACAAGGCATGCCATGCGCCAATCAACTTGGAGATGTCGTTTGGAACATTCAGCAACAAACTATTATCTCATTAGCATTCCTTCCCACCAACTAGTCGAATAACAACAGAGATGACTCATATCTCATATGTAAACAACTCAACATAAATTGTTAAGTTGAAATTGACTTTACAATTTTCATTAGGAACGAACGCAGGAAAGGGTCATTTATAAAGCTACCACAAACAATATAAATAAACTGACCATTTCTATGCTTCTAACGAAACGTCATTTGCATTCATTTGACTTTTTGTTTATTGAGGAATGGAAATTCGAACAAACAAAACAATAAACGAAACGCAAAGTTGAGCTGGCTGCGGGAAATCTTCACTGCTACTAATTATTAAATTAAATAAATAGACACATCACCGCGTAAGGAGAGCTGTCAGTTAAATAAGCCACAGATTGTCAGAAAAATGTTCTTACACATTTTGTGTCAAGTGGGTCATCAAAATATACGGCCGCCACAACCGAAACCATTTGACATTAGGTGAGTGTTAATATTCAATCAGTTTACAGATAGTAGGGTAGGGTGCGGAGGATTTGACACGTTTTCATACTATTGCTTAAATCATTGAAATTCAAAGTTTTTTCTCTATGGTTTTATGCTAAGAACTTATAATGGAATCACGGCGACCAAGTATTTATAGTAATAGAGACAACTGATTAGACTTTTAGGTTTTATATCTATTTTCCTGCAAGGTGTAAATGTGTCAAAAGCTCCCTCGAAGAAGGAGAATTTGACAAATTCATAAGGAGGTTTTGACATATGTGGGAGGATTTGTCCCAGAACTATTAATAAAAATAAAACTCGAGGCATAGGTTTTCAATTGGCAGAATATTTTTATTTAAAGTAAATAAAGAAGCTTGAACAATTTCAGTCTTTTAAAAAGGAACTCCATGTGTTATAAAATAAATTACATAATTAAAAAAAAACATAACAAAAATGAGAAGAAACTCAAACTAAAAAAAAAAGAATCAATCAATCAATTAAGAAAGGCCTAACGAATATCTAAATTCCTAAAGTCAACATTAAATGATATTTTCGGTCTGGTTTTTGAAGTACCGGGAAGAGCATCCGGTGGTGGTAATTTTGCTACAATATCAGCTTTAATGGCTGCACCAACGTCCTCGTTAAACGGTTCACAGAAGCAATTCTGTTTGTTTTGTCGCCTTAAATATTTTATTGTGTAGGGCATCGAACTTGTCTCGTCTATATGCTGTATGACCCCAACATAGTAGAACAGTTTCTTATCTCCAAATTTAACAAGGACATAATCATTTGCATTCGGAGAAATAATTTCTGCATCCAAATCCAATGGTCTTTGAAGTTTCGGGATTAGCTCTTCTTCTTCTTCGCTAGATACAACAAATTGGTCGGATTCATCGCATAGGCTTATTTCGGTTTCATCAGATGAAGATTGGTCCAGTATGCGCTTCACGTAAACTGGTTTGGGGCGTTTACGGTCCTTTAATTTCATAGCTTTGGCAATCTTTTCAGCTGCTAAAGTTTCTATTCTCTCCTTCTCAGGAGTGTCTGTATAAACTTTAGACGTAGCTGCATTAGCTCTATTTTTTTTTGGGCGCAACTTTGGAACGGGTCGAAGCTGTTCCGGTGTAAGATGGAGTGGGTTCACGAAAGTCGAGGGTGAATTAATTGGACTGTCGTTGTTTGAAAATTGCACCATATCAACATACTCCGTATTACTTGCTGGTTGATCAGTTTCGACGATGTTATCGGTAACCAGCACTGCCTCTTCCAAGTGTGATCTGTTAATAGTTGCTTCCGTTTGAGAATCTACGTTTGCTGCAGTTGCTTCACATACATCTAAATAGTCCTCGTGTGGAAAAATTAGATCATTAAATGGGTATATGCCGCTAGCAGAAAACCCTTTTACAATATTAGCTGGGGAAAAGGCGAGTTGAAATGGTTGGCTTGTTAAATATGCTATATCGACTATTGTTATGACTCTGCCAGGATTATTGATCAAAAAGTTATTGAATGTCTTCTTACAAAACGTTTTGAAAGGTCCGTATACAGTTATATCTAACGGCTGGAGTTTGTGCGACGTATGAGGGGGGAATGAAAGCATCACGATTCCGTTTTCGCGACAATATATGACAGAATCTAAGCCGCAATGGGATGTATGGTTGTCCAACAGTAATAAAATTGGATTGTCTTTTGAACAGTTACTGTGCTTTTTTAAATGAGCTAATACATCCGGAAAGATGTCGCTATTCATCCAACCACTGTCCGAAAGTAAACCAATAGAACCTGTAGTAGACCCAGTCAGGAAGTTCGGATTCATGCGCTTCCTAGGAAACACATAAACAGGTGGAGCATGATTTCCTGTGGCGCTAACGATGCCAACCATAGTAACTAAACTACCTCTCTCCGCAGAAGTTACTTGGGAAACAGTGCGCTTTCCCTTTTCAGCAATAACCTGCAAAATAGATAAATAAAAAACAAATACCTATAAATACCTATTTATTAGTCCCGGTAGGTAATAAATTTTACCCTTGGCGTCTCAAGAACTGTGGTTATTCCAGTTTCGTCCAAGTTGTATATTCTTTCTGGTCCAAAGTTGTATTTTTCATACTGACGCTTTAAATTGTCAAAAAAATGAGCCACTAAAGCCTTTTTGAACCCATGTAGACGAGCCATGCTTGTATTTTCAGGCTTGCGTAGACTAATGGAGCTATTTCGTCTCATAAACCCAGTGAGCCAAGCCTTTCCTGCTTGTCTATTCTCATTCCAGGAATCAGGATAGTTAATCTTATTTCTTTTAACGTATGTGAATACAAATTGCTTTGTCATTTCAAATGTCATTCCATGATGAAGATTTGAGCATTTTTTTAAATATGCTACCAGTTCACTTTCCTGCTCTGATGTTAGAACCTGGCTGTGCGAATATTTGGAGCTCTTATTAGCAATAAGGACTTTACCCATTCGGTGGATTTTTAATCTATACAAAATTGTGGTACGATTGATGCCATATTTGCGTGATGCACTGCTGGATGTTTCAGTCCCATTTTTAATGTCCATTATCGCATTCCGCAAGTTACTTTCGTCCACATTGCGGTCTGGATGTTTTCGTTTATACACATTTGGCATGTTGAGAAGCTATTAATTAATAGATTAATTTTTATATAAATGGAAGGAGGATTTGACAGGTTGTCAAATGCTCCTACATCTGTACCGTCAAATCCTCCCTTTTGATAGCATAATATAAAATTAAAAAAATGTTCTTGAAAAATATCAAATACTATCGAAACAACTAAGCACATAAGCTCCTTACAAGTCACATGTAAGGTTTTTAAATTCCGGATTTTATATTTAAGCCAGTAAAAAAAATTGTAATGCATTAACTTACCTTGAAAGTTATATCCAAAGAAGGGAAACTAAACAAATTGAACCACTCACACCAAACACAAGGGTATCACTGAAAGAACACGTGCCACGTGCTCTCGTCGCTTATGTCTCTATTGCTATTAAGATGTAGCATTGCCAATGACACAGTTTTTGTATAAACAGCAGTTGTCATATCCTCCTGCATGTCAAATCCTCCGCACCTTACCCTACACCGATACAAACCGACTTGATTGATTTACAAATATAAATCAATTACTATTTCATAAATTGATCGAATTACGATTGCCCCAAACGAGTATACCATAAATTGAGGGGGTATTCTTTTTTCCATCAGCGATCGCGAAGTGTTAATTCACTTAGGAGCTTAAAACTTTTAACAGTGACATTAGCTAGCTACTCGTTTTTTTTTTTGTATATGAAATACAAATAAACAATTCGCACATAGATAAATGTTCAACAGGTAAACAGATGGAGCTGATGGCAGTCGGGAAACACGAGGGCTACCCGTTGGCTCCTATTGAATCATATTGTCGCGCATTTGGCCTCTGGAAAATTGGCCATTGACATGATGTAAGAGAGGTTAAATGATTAATTTTTTCTATCGGCGGATAGGTTGTCTTGCGATCGTTTTTTGGCGAAATAGTATAGATTACAGTTTCGCAAGAGAAATTCGTTATATTTGTCAAATTCATGTTTCAATGCCGATTTCTGTTCCACTGACGTGACTCGGCTATTAAGTACTTTTGATTAAGAATTAATGTCGGATATATAGGTATATAATGTCAGATATATGATCGGTTGGAGTTCCAGTTGAAAGCGGTTATTTGTGGTTTGCCATTGGCATATACTCGTTCAATTCTATGTGAAGATCCGATGGGATGGCGACTCTGTTTAATGATCGTCGGCCGTATCAATATCGTTTTAGCTTTGTCGCTAAAATTGTGACATTCTAAATAGGCAATTGTTCCAAAGTTGTATATAAATCATTCGCTAGAACATATCTCGATTGATAATTAATCAATCGAGATATGTTTTGTTTTAGCGGCGGCAATTGCATTGCTGCGAGTAGATTGAGCGTCTATTTTGTTTGTCCTCTATGAGGAGCATTTTCGAACATAGGCCCGACGGTACTTCTTTATTTTTGTTACTGCTTGGGCATGTGATATGTAAACGGGTCACTAGTTCCAAATGTTTGGTGAGGAGTTACGGCTAGGATCCCATAGGGATCTGTTGCTCAAATATCTAGAAGATGCTTCATCTCACGGCCAAATACGCCCAACAAACAATTCAATAATCCGCTGAAAATTGAGATAGAAAATGTCAGACCACGTGTTCTGTTGCGTCTGTTCCACAAAATCTACAGATTCCAGTATACAAGCCGTGCACGTGAAACGTGGATGGATGGGTGTATAGCCAGTCAAAGCAACCGCAACATTTTTTTTTTTCGAAATATAAGAAAAAGAACTCGTTATGGTGACGACGTATTCGTCCCAAAGGTGTTCCTAAAAATAACCTGCTGTGTTGAAGACGCTTCACGTGTTCCACGACACTTGTAAAGGAGGGATAGTCATTTAACATTTTTGTTTTGTTGTGGGTGGAAGCAATCTGGATATAAATATGCACTGTTTCCAAATCCAATACGCTTCGAGCGAATGCTTTAATGGTCGCCGAGGCAAAGGTTAAGAGCTAGGTTGGGTCTGCCTGTGCTTAATTTTTAGCTGTTGGATAAAGTTATGGGACGCATTGGTGGGTTCAGTCTATGTTTACTGAAGTCAAATCGGGAGAAAGACGAAAATTTTGTACGTATCCCAAGTTAAATAAAATTAAATTTGTGCTCGAGGTGGGAGCTGATGTGCAAAAGCACACATGCACAACGTCTGCTTTGGCTTCCAAATCTTGTTTTGCACCAGAAATGATATAAAACACATCACACTATTGAGGCTCCTTGAAAACTATGTTGGCCGTTTCCCAGGTTATTATTGTAGATAAGTTCGACATTGATAGAACCGATTTGATTGCGGCTATAAATAAACACATTTTCACAAATACTTTCAAGGGCAACGGAGAACTGAAGTATTTCACAGAGTTATGTGATAATCTGAATCATTAAAGGTACTCGCAACACTGGACACTATGGCCAAGAAAAATTCATCACTTCAATCAGAATTCACTAATTGGCTTAGTGTAAGAATAGACCAAAGTACATGTTTCTTGTTACCAAGCCAGGTGCTTATGCCACCGACGTATATTGGAAATGAGAAAGCGAATGAACTGACAACTGCACAAACTCCCACGATATTCTTGGACGTGCGTAGGTATTATCCACGCAGTGGCTACTCTAGAGACAAAACTTAAATGAAATGTGTGTTGTCAAATATTGAGAACTCTTGGCAGCCGTTTTTTAGAAAATGAGGTGTGTTTTTTTTAGCTGTGACAGATTGATATTCAGTTGGTTTTGGCCGATTATCACGGGACGTTCGTAAACATGGGATTTCTAAAATGCAGCATTATCCGTAGGAATGTATGTGCCAAGGAAACAGTGAAAGTAAGATTAAAGAGCCGACACCGTTTGCAACAACTATCTAGGTATTAGTCCGCCTGCTAACTGAACTGACAGGATGTGATACGCCGTAATGGACGACCGGAATCATTTCTATATATTAAATGGCATAATACTATCTTCATCAAATAGGCGAAGGCAAATAGTTTAGAACCACTTTCACAACACAACATATTCGCTTGATTTGACCGCTACACGAACTCTAGTCTGACAAAAATGACATCACAGCTGTGACTCAGCAAGTGGTAATATGGTTCAGATGTTCACAAGATGCAGGAAAGAAAAACGTGTCTATAAAAAAAGGAGCATGTAAGTCTGTGATTATTGTTGCTGTTAAATTTCTCTGTTTGTATTTAAAGACGACTTATAAAATAACATCAAGGTGTCTAAACACTGGCGTCTTCGAATAATATGATTTTTTGAATGCGACAGAGTGTCGCTGGTTATAATAAAAAAAAAAAAAAATTAATTGATGAATCATTCATGTTCATAGATTGAATTTGGTACGTACAACTTAAAGAAAGCACTGGTTTTGATATTCCCCACATAACCTATATATAGATTTCGAGAGATATTCGAATCAGACCATCACTGTCGGATCTCTTTTTGTCTCTCTACTAAACCTAAAAAGACTGCCTACCACTAAAAGCCGCAATCTCGTTGGAACACATTTTTTTGTGACTACCAAACTCATTGAAGCATCTTCAGCTGACCAGTTTTTGAATCTGGATGCACTGACCTTAGTGCACAACTTGCCGCAAAGAAGGACATAACGCAGTAAAACTTATGCGAGACGACTAATCTACCGAAGTCACGAGCTAACAACTGTTTAATCGTCGAGTCGGCAACGACTATTAAGAGCGAAAGTGACATAAATCTTTTTAGCACAGTACGAGTGCAATAATTGTCTATCGCTTTCACAAGTTATTATGTGCTTCTCATAATTTCATCGAGATTGTAAACAGCGTGCGTTGAATTGTCATTGACCGCATTAAATAAGTGCACGGGTTGCAATCCAGTCAAGGCTAATCAAATGATTGCGCTTGAAACAAACAAGAACGCCAGAAGGTTCATACATTCTTGGGTGATATTTGAAATCTAAAACTAATAAGCTGCACAAGTGTTACAAGCAAATTTGGAAAACATCCACCGAATCCACGTTATATCATTCAAAGCAGATGTTCGTGGCGCTAAAAATAAACACTGACTCGTCTAAAAGCTTTTTCTAAACAATTTTACAGGTGAACTGTTGCAAGGCAAATTTATGTTATATAGCCATTAGAGCGGTCTTTTAATTACACATTCTCAGTATGAACCCGCTATTCGAAGCAATTAGCATGAAGTTGCGAAAAGGAACTCACATAATCATATTCCCATTAAAACAACCCCCTCCCTGGCTAACTGTCAGACGAATGATAAATTTAATTCGGCTTGTACCGAGCAAATCAATTTGTGTTTAACAGCCATCGCCGATTGCCAACGTATAAAAGTTTGGGCTGTATAACATTGTTCACCATAAAAGCGCTATAAATAGACGTGCTCATGAATTGCAGTTATTTTTGGGGTTGTCCAAGAAAGCTGGCTACGTTATGCGATACTTGAATTCGATTGCAGCGCACATCAGCCACTATTCAGGCAGTGAATGTACCTATTGCGCGTTTTCTTATTAATTACCATAACGGTATGTGATTTCTGACATTTGCAATCGCTCATAGGTGTGAACTCATCAGTCAGACATATAGGAAGTCGAGAAATTTGTTTACTTTGTACGAGAATATATATTTGTTTGCTTGATTCACATTGTTTTCACAAAAGACAAGAGTGAATGATAGATAAGACGCGGATCAATGAGACCTGCCGGGCGCAGATTCCCAAGCAAAATGCAAAAGTTTACCCCATACATGCGAGTATTTTAGTTGTGTTAATGCTCTTATTCGAAAATAGATAAGCGAGTGCCACGACACGAAAATAAAACGAACAAAAAAAGTTGAACTGCAAGCGAAACTTATTGCCGCAACCACTTTTAATATCAGCTGATCAAAAACCCATACAAACTCCAAGCTAATTACATGACTGACAGTTGATGGCTGTTACACATGAAGTGTGTGATATTTCGAGCTCATATTGTTTTTGAAGAGTGTTTGGCAATTGGGAAGACAAAAACAAAATGAGTTGAAGCGTTTATGGGGTCTTTTCGGCTACTAATGCAATTTTACTGTTTAAACTTGACCTTGTGCTGCTTTCTTGGTTAAACAAAGTGAGGTGTGTGGCCTAAGCGTGGACGACTGACATGCAATCGTTAACTACTACATCTCGTGACGTAGGGTGCATGTAATTTGTGCATTTCCAAATGTCTGTCACATATTTAGAGAGAGTGATGACCTTACACACAACAGCACATCTTTCTAAAATGAGTTTGCAAAAGCTGTAGACGAATTTCTCCGTTTTGATGGGCGTCGTTCAAGGTTAGCGAACTCATTTTAGGGGTACGGTCGTTTGTTTTTTTTTTGTTTTTACACACGACACAAGTGACGCAAGACGCGCTGTTTACTAGTTGTTGACTCAACTCATAAATCACTCGCGAAATGTAGAGCAATTGAGGCCTAATACTCCGACGCGACTAACCAACTAATTAACTTGGAGTGCTCAAGCTGGGCAAATACTCTGATCGAAAACGCGTTTGCCCACAGCAGCTGAAAAACAGTTTTCCTATATAAACTCTTCGTAGTTCAGCGATTATTGTCTAAATATATGATTTACAGACAGGCCTGCTATATGCGTATTTTAATCTTAATCTTAATGCGCAGTCGTCCGAAAGTTGTGAACTTTGGAACAGAAGAAACAAAATAGATTAGGTAGCGACTTCAATATGAATTTGGTATAAAAAGTCAATGAGTTGGGCACCCGTGTTAAGCGCGATACACATAGATCAGTGGCCAGAAACCATAACCGCCTAAGTCGACTTAAGACGAAATTGAGATTCTGATGCCATTAGATTCAACGTACCCAAATCTATTTGGTAAATTTTGTTCAGCTTTATATCTTTAAAACAGTGGCCACAATTTAAAAAAAAAAAAACAACAGCTTAAACCACTATAGTCAATAGAGTACAAAAACATTAAACTGCTCTCCTGAACAAGGAGTAAAACTGACTTAAGCTGTTTGCCTTGTGGCCACTGAGATATGCACATTCATTGGAACGTTTTCAGGATAATGGCCATAACCATACATAAAGTAAGTAACTCAACTTGGATGGAAAACTTTCAATAAAACAGATAGCAAGACGAGTCCCCTAGCAACTCCTTTCTTCTCAGGCAACATGCATCCTTCAGCAGCATATTTAACTACCCAGCGACGCCATGTGTAGAAAAATGTCATGACCCGAAATAGCCGTATGACAAAACCATAAACAAGAACGTGATAAATGTGATATGATATTCGATTTAATTTGTCCTTGCATACGACCGCTTTAGGGAAACCATATGATAACCATTTGCAACATTAAGACCTGAAATGATTTAATAAACGGTAGTAGATTAACGCGTTGGAATTCATGACCTAAAATCGTCTGGGGATTCTTAATCTAGTTTAGCACCTCCAACAACAACAAACAACTAATGACAAAGAAATCAATCAAGATTGTATTGCTTAGTGCAAAAACATCATCCGTTCGTCGCCGGCCTTATTGTGTTGCACATTCCGTGCGTATATCGGACAAAGCTCTAGTAAGCAAAATTAATTGGACCATTCAACAGCTTTGATTGCAGTACTAAAGGCTATTCAAATAGTACGCATAGAAAAGTGAGCAAAATATATAAAAACGAGTCAGTAGCCGGAGAATTATGTGACAGCGAGTTGGTAATGTATTCCTCGCTCGACTGGATTTTGAAGGTCTTCTCCGTTGCCGTTCTCCCTTGTCGATGGAAAAGAACAGCACAAATGTATTTAATATAAAAAAATGTATATACATATAACTTGCGAATTCCAATATTGTATACCGAGCTGATGAAGTGTGTCTGAAAGAGGCAATTAACTGGCTTCAGTTGGGGTTTCCTTGATTTTGTTGGACCACTGCCAAGGAGGCACCGTACGATTAGACTCTCCACCTCTTCAATGGAAATCGTCATGAATAGACGAAGAGAAATTATAATTAAACAACGAAACGCCACCAGCATCACAGGCACACACAAAGTAAAAGTGAAAATTTCATCATCAGCCTCGTTGTTCTCCACCAGCCAGCAGCAGCACCACGACCACCAGCTGATTGTGATTGCGATGCGTGCTGCTGTCCAATGTCGCCTATTCTGAATTCTCTGTCGCGTTTTGTTTTGCTTGCATTCACTTTTATGCTCGACGATGTTAAGAAACAAGAACAACCAGGTGGAGCAGATGATGAGAGCTTCGGCTGCGGGGACCACTTCATCTCCATCGACGTGTGGGTGTGCTGAGAAAATAATTCGGGCTTCGGGGGTGAGGAAAAGACTGCTCCACAAAATAACGAGAGGTGGACGACACTCGTGTTTTAGCTTATAGGTCCATTTTTTTTTTTTAAGGGAATTGATTTTCTTTACTTTTCTTTTTTTTTCGATTAGGGTGACATTGTAGACTTACCTTGGCGTAGATATCCTTAAGAACGACAGGAGGTAAAAAGCGAAGTTGGTTAACCCGATCCATTGTGGCCACATTGTAATTGAGATTCGACACATAGCACACTAAACACTTTTTATAAAGGGACGATGGATTTTTCAAAAGAACTTCCTCCGCCATGTTTTTGGCTTTTTATGTTTCACTGATTTATACTTGGTGGATTATTTTATTTGGTATACTTAATTTCTTTTTCTTTTTTTAATTTCGGTCGTATCTTGTCGTCGCAAATCGTAGTTTTATGTTTGAGAGGTTTTCACTTCTTGCTGTTTTCATCTGCTTTGCTTGCGCTCACTTTGCTGTTGGCTGGCTGTTCGCCCATCGCTCAGCTTTTTGCTTTGTTGTTTCGTTTTGGTATCACTTTCGTTTATTCGCTCTCTGTGGTGGATTTTGTTTTGTTTTTGTTTGAAAGAAATTCGCCGTACAAGGAATGCCTTTAGGGTGTGTTCGTAAATAGAGGTTTGTTTCGATATGTATCTGTGGTGAATATCGAAAGTTTTTTGTGAAGATTGTTATTTTTTTAATGCTGCTATAAAAAGATTTAAAAATCCGTAGGGTACTTTCATTGAATGAAAATTATGATTTCATTTCAAACGCCGTGGAAATTAACTGCCAAACTTTTTTCCAAAAAAGGTACGCCTTTCAAAATAAGCAATAGCTTATTTTATTACAGTCTATATGATTTGAGCCTGGTTCTCGGGGTAGTTTTTTTAAGTCAACTTAACTTAAATCATCACTGAATAGAAACAAAGACTTTATTTGAGTGGTCGTTGAATGTATGCTATTCAATTATAAAAATCATGATCAATTTAAATTATTTTGTACGGATTTAATATTGGTAGTGGTTAAGAGTAATTATTCGCTTTGACAAAACGTGTATAGGTACTTTACCTTCATTTGATTGGAGCTTAGGATGTAGTAAAAATTCTAATGTCGTTTTCCATTGGTTTCACTCAGGGATCCACTCATTCTGTGATCCAATGGAACAACAAAACTGCTTCTGATTGAATTCACAAAAGTATTGGTGAAATGCCAAAAAATAATCTACGGCGGCTGTCAGCTGACTTGTATAAAATACATAAATTACATTTGTGTGAGTGCTTCTTGAGTGGATTCTGACTTCAAATCGAGAAGCGAAATTCTCTTCTCAGAATCACCAGAAGAGTATTTTTTGTGCCAATGGAACGGTTTCAGAAGTGATTTTTTCGATTCCGGACTCTCCCGGACGCTTCTTTTTGACCTCTGTCTAATCGCTACGTAACTGACACCTTATCACTGGTTAGCAAAAATTGACTTAATTGCCACTTAACGGCCACTAACCACTCCAATTCTATTTGATCTAAGTGGGCTCTGTGTTTTTTTTTTATAAATACCTATTGTTTTTTCCTTTTTGTCAATTTTGAAAATTCTAACATTCAAAATCTTGAAATTTTGTTCACTACATTTGAAAATAAATCCCAAAAATGGACTAAATCGATATTCGTAAATTCAAATTCAAAATTTAAGACAAAAGATGGACACAAATGAGAGCATTTACACAATCGCACGGCAATTTTCAAGAAGACTGTTAATAAGCGAAAGCGTTGCCACTCGATTGTACAACAGCATCAATGCGACAAACACGCTTATCCAAGCAGACCACTCTTTGATGAGTATCTGTTCATCAAACGAAGCGGGTCATTCCTGTAGAATATGCCGCTGGAATCCGAACGACTTACCGGTACAAGAATGTCCCTGTGAATGCAAGGGTAGTGTTGTAAGTATGACACTTTTTGTAACCGGAAGTCAATTCCCTAGTAAGTTTTTATTTTCCAAGGGTTACATCCATCTAAAGTGCTTACGAAGGTGGATACTCCACAGAGGCGATGATCATTGTGAAATTTGTGGAACAAAATTTACATTGCCCGTGGAGAAATGGAGCTACATGAAACTGTGTTCGTCCTTCTTTCAGTCAAAATATTTTGGAGCTATTCTGAAGAACTGTGTTCATCTTATATCGCTGGCACCGATATCATATATAATCCTCTACCAGGTTTGAAGGGAATGCACATCTATTTTGAACAAAAGTTTAAAAGAAATATTACTTAGGTGCTGGAAGTGGTGGATAATCTACAGTTTGTAAAAAATACTGACAACACTTTACAGTTGCGCATTGTGGCACTAACGCCCATTCTTCTGTTCACTTCAAGTCTCTATAGAATAGCCTGGAGCAAACATTTTATGACTCAACTTTATCTTGTTTTTCTTTAGGCATCATCTTCTTTCATATTTTCGAATTCTCGATAACAAGGTGCTTGGTGATAAGGAATATCCTTAAGCATTGGTGGAAGTTTGGAGGACGGGATCTGGATTCGGATCCAGAATTGGATATGGAAGTTCCAAGCGAAGTCTTCGAATTTTTCTAACTCCTTTTAACCTTTTCACAACCATTTGCCGAAGCCATCATTAAAATAAAATAAAAGCATTTCATTTTTCAGAACTCCTTGAATGTTATTTGATTTACAGTCCACACGTGTGTAAATACATTCTCCATTGAGCTGCTCTCTGGTGCTCCACTATATGTAGTTGCTGAGATATGTAGAAGCTAAAAGAAACGCATATTTCCTTTAGCAAGCACCTAGCCTTGCCACAAACAAAAATGACTTACATAAACAAATCGTTGTGGCACAGTCCTGGAATTTATTACTCTGCGACAAGTTCTGTTGGTTTTTATATGAAAACTAATGACACCCAAATATATTATAAAATGTTTATTTTTCATAACAAAAGAGAACAAGTAATTCACATTTCAATGTTACATAAAAGAAGTCAAAACATTTCTTGATTTTATTGCTCAGGTTTGACCCAGTTAAAAAAAAAAGAAGTTAATAATGTTCAACAATTTCTTGTTTAAGACAAAAAAAATTAAATAAAATTGAATATAATAATTGTTTATGCAAAGTATTATATTTGACTGAATCTACGTCATTAGTAGTTATGTTTAGTACAATAAGAAGAATATTTATAATGTATGCATTTATGCGATTGCAATTTATTGCAAAATTAGTAAAAATAATATTTTTTATTATATGAATCGTATAATGTAGATGTAGTATGTTTAAGATTTTATTCAAAATCTGCGAAAACAACAAGATCATTGTAGTTAAATTCGAGAAGTGTATACTTCTATTGTTTGTCTAGTTTCTAAATTTAGGATAAATATAATTTTCTTTTTCTTCTCTCAAAATGAGTGTGGTTACAAAATTCGTAGACAAAAAAAACCAAAATAAATCAATAACAAACAAATATCCTTTGCGCGAGTATTTCTCAAAATAAACAAGACTTAATAAATATTTCAAAAATGTATAAAATCGGTTTTTACTAATATTTTTCTATAGCAAAACACAATCAACATGTAATGAAAGTTCAAATAATATAGTAACGAGCATCAAAGTCAGACAGGACATTATTACATAATAAAAAAATAAAATAAATATTCGATATAACGGTGAGCACCTTACTTTAGTTTAACAACCTAAGAGCATATGATTTTTGTTATGATTTTTTTAAATTTCATATGCCGTAATAAGAGATTTTTGTTTTGTTTAATTTTAGAAAATGCATCAATTTACCCTGAAGTTTTTGGTTTTTTTGGCTTGTGGTTTAGCATATATATTGAAAAAAAAAACTTTAAAATTTCAAATAAATAATTTTAACGAAAAAATTAAGAAAAATTTTGTTATTGGCAATTGCGGAACCGACGATAAATGCTTTGCACATAAGTGAAAACGCACTTCCAGTCGGGTCTTTTCATCACTACCATATCTTCGACGTCGAGTAGCGGCGCAATCCCGGCTTTTTCACTAGAAATACAAATTGATAAGTGAAATGGTTTTATATTTACATAATTGCTAGTTTGAAACTTACTCAGCCACTCGGAAAGCGAGTTCAAAATTGTATCTTCGCTGTTTTGGAGTTAGTTTACTGTAATCGAAGGCGTCCGGTAAGAAATGATGTATAAGGGCGCAAAATGCTAAACCATCTGTCCAACTCGCACTAAAGTTTGTTATTTGAACGTTCTAAATCAAAATAAAAAACAAAAGAATTAAAAATTGTTTTCAGATATTAAACGGAAACTGGAAAATAAATAAAAAAAAAACCCTTGGGGAATTGAGAAAAGTTGTTGAGAGATCAAATTTTGGACAAAAAAAAAATACTTTCTATAAAATTATTTGGAAATGAAATTAACGTTAAATGATGGGTTTAAACTTTAAATCGTCATATCAGACCCATTCATGAGTAGGTAATCATCAGTACTCACTCAGTTTAGTCTAAACGAACAGTTTCGACTTAATTTTACCTGAACAATCGAAAGCTAGATGATATAAAAACATAGATACGTTATGCAGGACAAAAACATGGTCACGCGATATAAATTTAAATAAATTCAAACAATTTGTTGAACTTTTTCACCAAAATAAATATTAATTCTAATTTAACAAGATGTAAGTTTGTCCCGACTCTTGGTTGTCACAAACTTGTAAAATTGTTTTATCAAGTTGTCTGTCAAAATACATTATTTCAGCTACAATTAACTGTAGGTACGTTTTGAAGCAGAGTTTAAGAAACACACTGAATTATAAGTACCTAAGTTTCTTTCGCAGTTTCAAAAATAAAACATTTAAGTATATCACCAATGTCTGAATTTCCTTTGATCTCTCATCGTCTTTCCTAAAAATTAAGCACTTATTCTATTTAAAGCATGATTTATTACAGCCAACTATTAAAGTAAAGCACGAGTTTGTTAAGCTAAAGAAAGACACCTAGAGAAGAAGCATTTTATTACAAGCGTAAGTGTCAGTAAAAATCCAAACTATAAACAAATATCAAAGAAATTACAATAATTTACCGGCACAAATATCATTGTAAATTATTTGATAAAATAAAACACCAACTATAACAACTCAAACCTCATTTAGAGATAAGTTATTAATCTCTTCAAAAGATTAAAACTAAATCAAAATAATAATAATCAAATAGACCAAATAAAACTGTACAGGTTAAATGAGCGAAAAAGTATTATTTCAAACAAAATTGCTGTATTTACAAAGGAGCAAACAAAGTTTGTTTAAAAAAAAATGTTTAGTTTTCACAACGTTGCCTTGATACCTCGTATTCCTGTGTTTTACTTTGGCACCACTGTAAAAGTTGGTCCTTAACAGTGGCGGCACGTGCATTTAATGCCGGATCAGTAAATCTGAATATAGGTGTGGAACTAGAACCCCCTGGAGTTGTTGGTGTTAACGGGGATCTGAACAAATTTCGATACAAATATTTTTTTTTTGTTTATTTTAGAAAATATGTCAAAACAATTTTTTTTTAAGAAGAAATAAAAACAACAGTTCAGAGTTGAGAGGAGGTGAAAGTAAATCGGTTTTAGGCAGTGTTTATATGTGCACTTGGACACTCTTTCAATTATGCCAGCTTTATTTATGTTAATTGAAAATGGTGTGGGTACTTTTTTTTGGTTTTGAAATGTAAGCAGGTTATTTTTTCTATTATGGTATTTGGTGAGATTTCAGGTGGTAATAATTATGTAGGTATGCTCAAAACGATTATGGGCAGTGATTTACCTTTGGGCTAGCTAATCAAATTTGTTGGTTTCACAATCATTTTCAATCCTTGACGTACGGTGACAGATTGTCATTGAATTGAATTTGGTGCAAGGATAGAAATGAAGTGTGGTGCTGGTGGGATGATTCTTTTAAACGCTTTGTTGTATTTTGGGAAATTATAATGACCGGTAAGTGACGTTCCCGATTTAAACTGACGTAACAATTTGCTGGCAATTGAATTTATTTATTTTCAGTGCATTTGTCATAGTCGTAGTCGTAGCTAATTTTAACTGTGATAGATAAGAGAACATAAAGCTCCGAGTCAAAATATTTCTGAAGGTAACTGAATATTTTATATTCAAGGACAAGGACATTTACGCAAGCTACTGCTGTCGAATTTTGAATATTGAATTTCTAAACTTTAAACTATAATACATCATTTCGATGGTTATATTGAGAGGAGCAATTTTCTGATCTAAAACATGCACCTTCTTAAATTCCTATTCTACTACAATTATATCCGATACGCTGTTAGACTTAAAAGTAAGCTTTTGTATTAAATTTCTGCGAAACTCAGTATTGATTTTGATCGTTACCGTACAAATTATTTCAGTTAACCATTTAGTTTCACAAGTTTATTGGGTAGCTGTCAAATTGCACTTCGAATTTATGGTATTGCATAACTTAACTGAATGAATTATAATTCAGTGTACATTAATAATTTGTGTACGCCTTGGCTGAAATACTTTGTTTAATTCTAATTTTCGGAGTCATACCAAATATGGCCGCTTAAATTTACCTCGAACAACGTAATAGACATAACGCAATACTACATTATAGTAAACAGAGATAGGTAATTTAAAAACATGTAGATGTACGACTATTGTTGCCACCTTTTGCCCAAATGTTATGTTTTATTTGTTGTTCTTTAAATGTTAACTGTAGGAGTTTATCTAATGAATAGAAGGCGGGTGTAGTGAAATTGTTGTACTGTTATAAAATTATAGTAAAATCGCACGTTTTCAAAAGAAAATTGAACTCACTTTGGGGATTGCAGGGAACTCTGTTTATCGAGCTGTTGAAACTTGGCAAATGGCGACACTGGTTTTGGTGCTCCAGTAATTGTTCTTGTTGTAACTGAAAAAGACTTCGAATGAATTTTCGGTTTGATTTGAAAATCTGGTATGTATTAACCTTTTGTAGTTGTTGTAACAACTCCGCCATCTTCTTTCTTGGTTTCGGTTTTTTCAGTAGTTGTAGTCGATAATCCTAGACAAAAAATAAAATAAAAAACAAAAGAATGTCAGTTATGTCAAAAATTCTACATGCAAACTTTTCCACATTAGTTTCAATCTCAAAATCGTTCTATTCTAGGGTAAACAAGAGTATAGGAGCAATATGTCAAAAGGCAATGATCTGTCAAAAATGTTTTGTACAAAAATTTATCAAAAAACACAACGTAGATCATAGTGGCAAACATATCGACAAGCAGGAGGGACAAAAACAGAACTAACCAAGCATGCAAGGCAAACTACCAAAATGTCAGAAAAGTGGGCGTTTTTACTGTAATGGGCGTAGGCATTTTCAAAAACTGATTTTACAAAAACAAACAGAAATAATCATGAAGTGGGACAACATGGTTTACATTTAGGTTTATGCTGGATGTATGCCAAATAAATAAACATGCTAAGCTTTAGATTTTATTTTGCAAGGGCGGGTGACAAAAAAAAAACAAAATGAAATGACAGCGTATCTTAATCAAAACAAAACACACAAGTAAACACAGAGGCACACTACTAATTTGTTTCTGAACTCACTAAGAGAGGTATACGTAAATATATTATTTTGCGTTGAAGAAAAGTATCCGGCTGTGTAAGGAGATTTCGTGTTCTATTTTTTTTTTATATTATATATATTGACAGAAGACAGAAGTGGATGCAGTGAAAGAGTTTCCATTCATTTCGTTCTTTCTCGCTCTACTATAATTTATTTTGTTTTTTGTTACCACACAACCAAGCAAAAGTATAAACATAAACCATATTGAGTCCCTCTTCGGCATACAAAATACAGTGCTACATAGATTACGAGTGATTTTGTCAACTGTCACCTGTCATTCAACATTGCAACTAATGCATAATAACATATAATAATTCTAGGGCAATAGTGTGTGTGCTGATTGAGATACACCAACAAGAGTGAGTACTTTATAAAATTGAGCGAGAAAAGCAGCAAGTACGATATTTTTATAATTTTCTTGGAATGGATGCTTTTTTTTAATTCTACAACAAAATGGACAACAATGGCGCCCATCACTTTAAGGACTGCCATCTAGCGAGCGCAATCTAGGAACCATTCATCAGTTGTTCGAAGGCATCCTCTACGTTGCTCTCGTCGAGTAGGCTCACATTCGGGATATGTGGCATGGTATGACTCCTAGACAGCCCTGAGCTTGGATTCTGTTTACTTATGGAGGCTTTCTCACTCGTTCTGATACGGTTGATCGAAGATTTTTTGACAGACACTGTAGTCGTTTCATCAGCTAGATTAGTCTGAGATGAATTCCGAGACAGGCTGTTTGGCGACTTCTGGCCGGTAAAGTAGGCCGCCACAGTCTTTTGTTTTTCAGATATTTGCGTTCTATCGTAGCCAGCTTCGTAGAGCTTGGGGAGGGCGAGTGTGTGACCGGATTTGGAGCGCCGCAGGGCGTTTGTCGTGCCAGTGTTGTTGAATTTAGGCGATGGAGGTTTTGCGGCGTTCTGAAGCTGACAGATTTGGTGCCATGAGTCGCATTTACTGAGCTTGTTCGGCTGGCTCTGACTGGTGTACTCCACAGAAGACCCACTGACTCTATGCGACATGCTTGTGAAGGCGCTCACATTGTTAAAGACTATGTTGCGAGGGATTTCGTCTTGACTATCGGGCTGTGGCGTTGCAGGTACTTCAACAATCACCGGACCCCTGGTCACTGAAGGCTCAGAAAATTTCCGCTGAGACGGTTTCGGGGACTGAGTTGAAACAGTGGTTTCGCTTTTTGTCAACGGGTTTTGATAGGCATTTGGTATGTAACAATGGCGCTGCGGAGGACCGAATTTTTTAAGAATCGGAATATCGTCCTTTGCTAGGGAGGATTTGACAATGTCGGGGGTGTCATCGGGAGCCGACGATTTGTAGACGTGACTCTCCTGTTGATTGGTTTCGGTCTTTCGTTCGGCCTTTACTTTCAGAGAGTAGACATCTTGCTGGACCGAGTACATATCCTGCTTGATTGCGGCGGCCTTTTGCTCTCGGGCTTCGCGTTCCAAGCGGGTGATTTCCAAGACGTTTCCCAGGCTCTTACGACGAACTTCTTCGACTTTCTCGTATAGTTGGGACTGTGATTGCACACGTTTGCGGCCGTCTATGGACGCCTGCTTACAAAGGACAGCGTTGTTGATTGGCAAGGTCTGAATGGCAGAACTTGCTGAGGTTGCAGTCGTTTGGAATTGTTGCTGCGTATATGTCGAGCTGGAGTGCTGGGACTTTGTAGAGTGACTGATCTTCTCACTCTTTGCCGCCGCTTTTGGTTTGGTTTGAGCAAGTGGCTTCGAAACCTGTTTCGCTTTTGGAGTTGTTTTTTGTTCCAGCGACTTCGGTGGCTGCTGACGATATTGCGTGGTGGTTTCAGTCTTGGGGATAAATGACGGCGGTTGCGATTGTTGAACTACTTTCGGAGACTGATGTTGTTGGGCCGGGGCTTCTGTAAATGCTGGTTGTTGTTGGCTTTGCTGAATCTTTGGGGATTGATAATATTGTGGAATATCCTCAATCTGTTGCGGGACAAAGACTGGTGGTTGTGGGACTTGCTGTGCTATCGGTGACTGGTAATAAGATGGGGGTACTTCCGCCTGAGTTTGGTACCCTTTTTGCGGAACAAATGGTGAAGGTTGTGGGTTCTGCTGAGTTTTCGGAGATTGGTAGTATTGCGGTGATTGGGGAATCTGCTGAATACTCGGCGATTGATAGTATTGCGGAGGCACCTCAGTTCTTGGTTGGTATGTTGGTTGTGGTGCAAACGATTGCGATTGCAAGCTTTGCTGAATCTGTGGAGACTCATAGAACTGAGGTGGTATATCAGAAGGCAATTGTGGGCTCTGCTGAATATTTGATGACTGGTAATATGTTCCGGGAATCTCAGGGGGTGACTGTGGACTTTGCTGAATTTTCGGCGATTGATAGAATTGAGGGGGGACCTCAGTTCTTGGTTGATACGCCTGTTGTGGTGCAATTACTAGAGGTTGTGGGCTTTGCTGGGTCTTTGGAGATCTCTGCGCTTGATTTAGTGTAATAGGGGCTGTTTGATATTGCTCTGTGGGTGGATAGTACGGAACGACATCTCTCGGTTTATCGTAAACCTTTGTGAAGCTGGTCTCCAACGGAATTTGTGGCAAATTCACAACAGGTTGTGGTCCTGGATAGCCCTTTGGTGTCTGGTTGTATTGATTTTGAACTGGGTGAGTTCTCGGTGCCGGCATTGGCTGGTAAGCTTCCCTGTGACTTGAGTAGTCGTCTGGCGTGCTTGGTCCCGAATATTGTTGCCTGAAGTTGGAACTATTATCCTGATACATGTTGTCGGGAATAACTTGAGATGTGTATGGTACCGACTCGGGCGTTTTCAGAGGCGAGCTGTACACATATGTAGGTGGACTTGTTGGCCCACCTTGAAGAGGCAGGGAGCTCGGAGCCTCACGTCTTGGCTGAGGATAGACGTTCGGTCGCTCTTGGGGAAAGTTCTTTGATTCTTGCGACACTTTTCGACCCCGAGGCGGTGCAACAGGTGGCTGCTGATGATGGTAGTCTACCAGGGGAACGTAAGCCGGATTTTTCTGGTACTCAACGATTTGCTGTTGCTGCTGGGATTTGTGAGGTTTCGGGCCAATGTACTCTGGCAAGCGATTGACCTCGAACTTTGTCACCTCCGGGAATAGGGGTTCCACGATTGGGGCTTGATAGGCCCTGCCATCGGGAGACATACAGGTGCTTGGTGCGATGTTTCGCTCGACTTTCTTTGACACCTTTTCCACTCCTCCGTTTCCAATGTTCTTCATAACGGAGAGCAGACTTTTAGCTGCTCGCGAGTTTTTGCCAAAAACTTCATCATCACTCACATGAGCGGTCCGCTTTCCAACAGTTACAGCCTGTTGGCTCACCGGCTTGCCCATCACTTTAGCCTCGACTCGATATTCAGTCATGCTTTCCAAGTCATCGATATCGTCGTCGGTCATGTCGGTCTGGGGGTAGTTCGAATTCAAGGCCTCCGCGTAGTAGTCGAAAGGCTGCAGACTGTTAGGACTATAAGCAGGCTTGTTGGGGGTTAAAACAAGAGGTTCAGCATTTGGATTGGTCAGTGAGTCTTCTCTGACCACCCTAGGTATCACGTACTCAGCGTAGGACGCTGGCTGACTGTTGGATGTATAACTTGGTTGGGCATACCCATCGTATTGATACTGATAGGGCTGTGCGGCGTTTGGTAACGACGGCCTCTTTTGAGCTATCTGCTCCTTGAACGAATGGTGTCGCTGAACAGCGTTTAGTGGTGATTTGGATTCAAACTTTGAGGCTGCCATTTTGAGCACATTATTCTCTGGTGGCTTCACTGCCCAGGGCAGGGTTACAGGCGAGTTAGTTGCTGTGTTCTTCTTAACCCATGACTTGGTGGGAGAATGTGGGTAGCTTGGCGACTCGATGGCTTGCTTCCTAGACGAAACCGGATTGTAGGACTTGGTAGGGGAAAAGCTGTTCACAATGTTTACGGGTCGCTCCGCAGGAATCGGCTTGAATTGCATCTGCGTCGTCTCAGGAGAGGTGTCAATCGGCCGGAAGGCAGATTGGGGGTTATGGATAAACTGGTTCATGTGAATTGGCTTGGGAACAACCACCTCCGACCTCTGTTCGTTGCGTTCTTTTGCCTTCAAGGCGGATGTGAGGACACTTGTACTGACCTTTGGCGGGTTATGCTCGTCGGCTTTCTTCCAAAAGTTCTTCGCCGAAGAACCCTGCCCGCTCGGCACTTGCGATCTATTTGAGTTCGACGCTGACGATCCGGACTCAAAGACGTTCTTAATGTTGCCAAACTTGTTCGTCCAATGCGACACAGACTTGGAGGAGTTCCACCCCAAGCCGGGAGTTGAATTCTGTTTCTGGATAAATGCCAAGAACTTGTGATCGTTTTCGGTTTTGGGTTCGAAATTCGGAACCACTTGACGTGGCTTACGTTTTACACTGACTTGAACGGTTCCGCGTAGACCCCTCACATTGAAGGAGCTCTTGTCTTCGAACTCTGAGTCTGTATCGAACTCTGGGTTGTAGCGATGGGTCTTGGGTATGTCGATGGTGTTGGCTCGCTTCATCATTTGTTTCTTGCTGTTGAAGCGGTTAAAGCGCGATGAATCGGGCGACATTCGGTTAATCAGGTCTGGCTGATTATCTGTATGCCTTGATCGATTGTACTGGTTCTTATCTTGCACGTATGACTCGTTCTGCTGCTTTGCATCACTGAACGTGACTCTGTTGTTCTGTGCTGTGTATGAGTCATATGAATCCGACAATGGCCTCTTGCCAGACGATGAGTCAGCCTGTTCAGGGGTCATATAGTCCATGCCAGCTGCACTTTGCCTCTGGCCGGGCCCCGGAGTACCCTTTTTCGGTCGAAGTTGAACATCTGGGTAGGATGAACCGGCCTCTGTCGAGTGCTTTAGATTGCTGGGAACGAACTGATTGGGGCGAAACAGGCTCGATGAAGTTTCCTGTGAGTCGTGGTTACTCAAAATCGCACCCATGGATTGTTGCTTTTGAATGGCAAACAACTGTGGAGGCGTTGTGGCCGCATTGCACTCCGGAGTAGTGCAGTTCGACAGATTCTCGATCATAACCATCTCCTCCATGTAACGCCTGGCGTCAGCCAACTCTTCTTTACTTACGCCTACTGTGTGTCTGTTGTTGCGATTCCTTCTTTTGGCAAACCGTTGCCTGTTGGAGCGGTGATTGTCTGCCTCTGGTGACGACGTTTCTTCAGGGAAATCCTGTTCCCCTGCCGCCCCTGACAGTTTGTGCGGAGCTGTCAATCCTGTCTGCAGCCGCTCCACAAGCGCCAGTAGAGCATTCTTCTTACTAGTGTCCAAAGACAAGTCGTTGCCCTCCTTCAGGGAACTCTCCAACCGATTCAGGGCGTTCGTCACCTCCTTAATCAGGCTCATGTCACTTTGGTCCTCGATTCCTTCAATTTGCATAGAATCCCTTATGCCTGCTGCTATCAAACGCAGATCCTCGCCACTCTCCGTGCCCGAGTCCTCTATCTGTTGAGCTGTCACCCTCAGACCTGTACCGCTCTGACCTAAGGAACAATTTTTACTTACTTCACTACTTAAACCACTATCACCCAACGAATTGTTACTGTTACTACTAGTGCTACTTAAATGTTTACTATTGTTTTTAAGACTACTTTTCAGATTGTTGCTGTTCTGATTGGCTATTGCTGTTGTTGTTGTTGTTGTTGTTGCAGTTTTTGAAGTACTAGAAGATGAACGTGCTTGCGGCATGTTTTTATGCAATAAGCCTTGCAACAATGGTATCAACAACGACTCACCCTTGCTGTTGTCAGACACAGAGGCTTCGTTGTTGTCGTCGTCGGCGGTTGCTTTTGTATCGAGTTTCTTATCCGCAACACTAGATGGGGTTGCATCTTTCTTAATAACGGTAGTCTTTTCGATCACAATGGTTTTTTTCGTTTCACTTTGTTTTGGTGGTTCTTGTTTCTTGGTTATTGTGGTCTTCTTAACTTCTTCTGTGATTTTCTTTATTTTTGGTTCATTTTTCACTTCCTCCGTCTTTTTGTCAGCTACTGTATTAATAGCTGTTGTTGTGGTTTCTTCGTCCTCCTCACTTTCGGATGCTGTGTACTCTTCTACAATTTCCTCATATTCACTACAGCTACTTTCGTCATCAGCAATGGCAGCTGTTTTGACATTTTTCTCTGTATCTAGCTCAGCTTTTACGCTTGCTACTAATTCAGCACATGCTAAGAAGGAATAGATTTTTAAATATATTTGTGTTCGTTTGCTGAATATATTTTTGGCGAGTATTTTACACAAAAGAAAACAATTAGACACGATCACAAGAGAGAAATACTACCGATGAAAATATACTTCTATTTATTTGTTGGGATGTCACACAATTTTTACAGAAAGTGTCCAATTGTTGCAAAAAGTGTTCACATTTGGTCGGAAAAAATGGCCAAAAACGTATGGAAACATTTATGTTTCTGAAAATAGTTGTAATCATAAAGCCAACAAAATAAGGTTAACTGCCAAATCTCATTTCAAGAGTGATCACATATTGACTCAACGCATAGACAATTGTCACAGTTTATGGTTGAAATATTAGACTAAATGAATAATCTGACATTTATCTTTTCTTCACAAATTGCTTGTTACCCACTCATGCAAAAACACAATTGAGTATATACCATTTTATAACAGTTTTAACGTAAGTACAAAAAGTTGTCCCAGGTTCAAAAAGTAAGATAACATTCACAAGTCTCAAGTCGAGTTGATTTGTCTGGACGATTGGTCGGTAATGTGACTTTTCCCAAGTAAGCCACGTATATGCGAACTGTCAACTAAGCACTCAGTCACGAATTTCTTGACTGGATTCGTCGGCTACCACTTCATAAACGTCAATTCAAAAAACTGTTAATGTGGCTGATCTACATAGGTAAAACTGAAACACATCAAGTCAGTCAGCTGTCAGATTTACTTATAACTACATACTTAAACATCCCCACGTTGTTCCTCACGTTGCAAAAGGTAACTTAAAATGCCGGGCGAAAAATATCAAATTAAATTGCCTCTGAGCAAGATAGCCTACAAAAGCCGTCCAATTCACTGAGTGATTGATTTACTGACGTTTGAGATATTGTCTGGCCAAATAAAGCTACAACATTCAGCGAATTTGTTCGCCGAGAGATTCGTTGTAATTGAATGTTCTCCTAGAACATATCAGGGCATTCAAAATGTTAAGTTTAATAAGTATTTACCTTTTAAAAAATGCAATTCCAACTTATTTTGTTGATGCTGCATTTTACATAATGTCAAAATGGCATTTCTTAAACTTTTTGTAAAAAAACCGGTCAGGTACTTCTCTTGAAATTGAGAGATTTCTCTCCCGATTTTTGATATTTTACGTTTTTCATTTTTCTAAGCTGAAAGTACACGAATGGACCTTTTAAAAAACGGTCCTGTCCAAGCGCACTATAGTAAGGTCAGGTTTGAAAATGTTTAATCTTGGTTTAAATATTTAGTTGTTCTTTCACTAAACCTAGGTTAATTTACTTGACAATTTAAAATGTGTACTTAAATTTTGACAGTAGAATAGCAGTATAATAATATTTGCAGCGGCGGGATGACGAAACTTGCCCATAAGGTTAAAAATAAAAAGCAGTGTACGAGATGGTTTCATTGACCTATTGTTCTGTCATGCTATAGCATTTTAACACGTTCCACTTTCAAACTCTACCTGTACAAATAGATATACTGGAACTTAAAAATTGAGCTAAACTGTGTGACACCCAGCAAAACCTGAGTTATAATATGAAAAGTATTGTACAGAACGAACATTAAAGAAACGCACTGTATAAAAAGAATGTTTAACTTTTAACAACAACAAAAGATATAAAAAAAAAACAATGTACAACAACAGTCAACAATTTATATAGATAATATACCTAAGCAAGACACTATTTTTTTTTAAATTCGTGAATCTGCTCGACCCTAAACAATATTCCGATCTAGAAATGCAATAAGAAGATGTACTATTTAAGTGATTTTATATTATTTTGCAAGCATTTTAAATTATATATTTTTATATGTAGTAGTTCCACCACCATTTATTTAGAAATATGATTTTGTGCGTAGGGAGGTGTCACTTTTGTCCTAAATAAAGTTTTTTTTCTTATTATTTAAAAATTGTTCAATTTAAAAATGATTGTGGTATTAATTGTTTATTAAACAACTCGGGTTCAATTAATTTTACCTTCGCGGTCAGCCATTAGTTGCCTTAGACGTGCACGTATTGATCGACGTTCCTCGTAGCTTGTTGACTTTTCAAGCTGCCAAAACAAATAATATTTTTTTATATAAATTTGAGTTGACAGTTATATTTGAATCACAATTTACCAATTCCTTTAAAGTTTCTTCGTCCCAAATCTCCTCGAAATCACAAGTTTCTCTGGCAACTGGTGATGAAGAGCTTCCACCTGCGGCGGCGGATTTTATCGTTTTCGTTACACGAGTAGTTTTAACCTGAAATTCAAATAAAAATTGTGTTAAAATTACAAAAGTAGATTACATGATTTAAATTTCATGTTAAGCAGGTTAATCTTTAACCGATTTGTCGAATGAGACTTGAGTAAAACAAAAAATTATGAAGCATTTTGACAGTTCTCTAGATTTTAATCGATGGCAAAATGGCAAAAGAATGCGATTAGAATTGAAAACAGAATATTAATATCCTTGGACGTAATAAATTTGCACCCCACTATCGTTGATAAACTAAGTAATAAAATAATTGTTCACACTTTTATACTGCACATAAATTTTGGCATTTGGCCACCTCGGAAAGAAATCCAATATTAATCCCTAGATCTCCGGCTTCATTTCTACTAACAACATTCTGCTTAGACTGTACACAAACTCATACACAATAATTATTGTTTGACTAGAGTAATAATTACGTGGCTCATTCTTGTAAACAAAATTTGGCCAGTTGAAAAAAAGGTATTTGCGTTTTATTTGCATATATATATTCGAACATAAGTTTCAATTAAATAGTTCGGCACTCGGGAAAAACCAAGCATCTCATTAGGTTTTTATTTACTGCTTCACGTTTCGCAAAATTTTGAAAAAGCTTCTCAATTTAGCCGTTTGGATTCTACGATACCAAGTTTCACTTGTCTCACCTTGGGAAAGTAAAAACTTACTCCAAATCTTAGCCGACCTGTACGCTAAAACTAAAAAATCATCTTTTCGTTTCATACTGTACGTAATCGGTCTGTCAAAATTTAGCGCAGTAATGAATGTAATAGTATCGAGCGTCATTTCGACAGTAACAAGAATTTTTTTCTGGCTCAGACCTATAAATACGCGTGTAATGACAACTTTAAAGTCACTGTTCAGTTCAGTACCGCGTTTACAAAGAAACGTTGACTGGGCCATATTTGACAGATGATTGATCGGTAACAATGTGAATATAACTGATGTGTGCACCATTGTCAATGAAATATACAGCTAACAATTGTCTTTTATAAACAATTAAACAAACACAAGTAGGTATATCTTTCTTTTAATTCAAACGAACGGCGAAAGTTGCAATTTCGTTAAGCCTGAAGAAATTATCAAGCCACCAAAACATACTAAACGGATTTCGTCCCTCTTCCCGTATCTCTTGCTCTGAAGAAGTTTTAGCTTAAAACTAAATTGACCTCCGGGCGCAAACAAAGTAACCCTGGAAAATCTCACCCTGCCTCCAAACAAATTATTTTCCTATCGAGTCAAGAGGACGCGCACGTTTTGTATATCTTGAAAGCCTTTCAAAAAGAATCGTTTAAAAAGCACATTCTTGCCGATCAAAATGTATTCTGCTTCTGTTTACCAACATCAATCGCCCGTCAATCTATCTGGGCCCATCCTTTCCACACAAATTGCTTCCAAAAAAAAAAAAAAATCACCGTTACTGTAAACTTCAAACCGAATCCCTTAATGGAAATAAATCGAAGTGTATTCAAAAATTAAGAATGCCTTTGCCGACTATTTATAAATTCTCTAGAACTATTCTATTCTCACAGTGATTAGGTGTAGGCCTACAATCGCTTTCCCTAATAGCACGCGCACAAGTCAAGAGCACGCGACGCGACGTTCGAAAATGTATTTTTCCCAAACGAAAATTCTCTATTTTTGGATACACTCACTTTGTATGATTTAGCCCAAAATTGCGCACAAAGACTTCTCCTCCGCATCTGGCTGGCAACGCTATATAATTGCTTCATGCCATTGCTCTCTTAATCTAAAATGGCGATCTTCCATTTAACTTGAAATTTTATTTTTCTACTTTATCTCTTTAACGACACAATCTACTCATACCCAAATAATAAGTGAAACATGTTCGAAATACGAAATTCGTAAAATCGCCATTTTTGGTAGTCGCCTATATACCTCCTTAGTCATATGGCTAAAACGAGAAACCCCCACAACAACGCAGAAGAAAAGCATTTCACTTGGCCAAAGCTCAAAAACGTTTTTCTGACTGTTTACTTCATACACAATATAAATTTATTTGAATTTTACTGAAATTAAATGTCGCTTGCAGCAAGAAGCAAGTGCGTCTTTGAGAAACATTTTCACGCGGAAATCATACGGACGCTATTTTAAAATTAGCCTTTAAACGTTCGCCTAACAGGTAACGATAAATTAATATTAAGATCCACTTCTTGTTTTGGTCATATCTATAACGATGAGGGGTGGGTGTAGGTACGTACATACATCAGCAAACGCGAGACGAACAACAAAAACACATTGGCAGCCAACCCATTAAGACACTTGGCACTCAAAACACAAAGCGTCAGCAGAAAAATCGCGATATCCACAGTGATAGCGAGTCCCCAGAATAAAATGGCATATCCTTGAGGTTTTACCATGGACTTGCACTTGTGAGTTGGATGGCGGCAAAGTGCAAATTGTTAATCATTGACAAAGACTTCGTCGCCGGTGTCAGTATGAGAAACGCAAAAACAAACTACACAAAATGACACAAAGGCGCGGCACGGCATCGAGGAAATGCACTCAATGAGCAGGCAAATGTGTTTTGGCTACAATATACGTAGACTCATTAGATTGATTTTAAAACGACATCTATTGGAACTGACAAGAACACTGAGGATGATTAACGAACCGTTTGAGGTATTTCTTTGGCGATGACGATGGAAATTATTGAAAATTGTTTTAGAAAATAGAGAAAATTCGAAATAAAAATAGAAGTGTCTGCTAAAATGGTCGATACAATTGGGATGACATTATGGACCTTCTTTGAAGTGCCAGATAGCTTAAGGTGTTTTGGCAACAGCTGGCTTTAACGTAATTTTAACACACCTCGGTGAGCGTGAGCACATGCACATGACTGCTCGCTCGATCAGAAATTGACAAGGGAAAAGAAAACGTTTCAATGACATTTCAATAATTTTGAAGGCAGTCCACTTAATCGGGGCTAGGAGTGATTGTTCTTGTTTGTAATTGGTTTACTTCTATGAACGGCATTCGAAAGTTTGCAATACCCCCGGAAGGTGTATATATATTTTTGACACTCTTGTGGACAATAAAAAAAAATAACCACTGTCAACACTGACAGAGAAATGCGCATGTTTTCTACATTTAGTGCAGTTCTTTAACTATCGTTTACACGTGTTAAGAATTCAGAATGTAACCTGTCAAACTTTAAAGTGGCATGAATTGTGTTGGGTGCCTTGTGATATATGAACGATAAACTTTATATGGCAAATAAAATGAAATAAATTGAAGTCATGAAAACTTTACAAATAAAAAGGCGCCCTTCAGTTTATTTCACCTGACTAAAATAGAACTCTAGATGCAAACCAATGCGCGTCATGCAAAATGTCATGTGAAGGAAAGGCGAGGCGAATTTAAAATTACTCTTTAAGCAGCTTCTGAAAGCAAGCAAAGAGGATCTACAATTTATAGAACTATGCCGCTATAAACGAAACCTTACTCCGCCTGACACTTTTTACTTTTTCTTTCTCTTTTGATTACCTAGCTTGAAATGAATTGGGTACGTTTTGAACACTAGTTTGCTACGACTGGCCATGAGCATTAGCGCTTTTGACTTCTACATTACCTACTGCCCAAAAGTTTCGAGTCAGAGCTAACAAAATACAATAAAGGAGCACTCTTAGTTTCGGCGCTCTTGTAAAGCTTATCTGTTGAGTCTGAACGCGACCACTAAAATCACACAGCGGACCCTTTGGAGACATTTTCACTAAATTCGTTAGCGGAAAGATGTTTAAAGGCCCACGAAAAAAAAAATAAAAACAAAACGTCACGGTGGACACAATACATCTTGGAAGGTTTCAAAAGAAACAGTGAAGATGGTTTGATCACGTGAACAACGCACCAGTCCCGACGAGCCTTTGAGTCCACTTAATACCGCTGAGTAACAATCCTCTTATGTTCTCCGACCTTAAATGATCCATATAACCATAGCATTAAAAATCCCTTAACATACTTCCTTCAAAGCGCTTTTAAATTGAGTTCATTTCGACTGACATACGGCATACCGCGTACAGATGTGGGCCACAATCTTCTGTCAGAATCTTCCGCATTTCAGACAAGCCAAACGCCAAAAAAAAACCAAATCGTCCTCCTTTATTAATGCAAGTCCCAAATTTACGTCTAACAAAAGTTATACAAAAAAAAAAAAACAAACGTGCCACGATGGCGAATTATACATTTTCGCAAACTCAAAAAATTTCCCACATTTGTTGGCAAGACAGCCACACTGCGGAGCGGGGAGTGTAAAACAAACAGGCACGTCCGTGTCCGGCCCACATGTTTTCTACACGAAATTGACGTAATGTGCATAAGCTTTCTTCCTGAGTTTCCCAATAAATGTTTGACGAAGTCAAACCATATGCTGGGTGACTGAGCGGCGCACAGAAGAACGATCACGCCGATCGTGACCAAAATAGGTCCGGCGTTGTACCGTTGAATTTTTACGCACGCTGGTCTACGTTATTTCCCAAAATTAAATTTTTAAATTTAAATTTAGTTTTTCTTCTAATAAGTTGATTTTTCTTTTCTTCACGTTTTTTTTTTTAATTATAGTTCAACTTTGTGGCAGAATGAGACAGAAACGTTTTTGGCACACATGCTGCGATTGGCAATCTGGTATCGACATGGACAACGGTGTCATTGGAATATGAAAATATGTGTATAGTGGGGGAGATTGGTGTACAAGGTTCGTGACATCAATGATGGAGATCGCCTTAGACGAAATGTGACGTTGAGAAGTTGTATTTTGTATAATAAAAAAAAAATAAAAATTATGACAGCATTTAACTTTTGAGTGGCTGATTTTATTGCCATTTAAGTTTGTGTAGGTTAAATTGTTAAACATAATAAATTGAGAAATGGTGTTTTACTCAGTTGAATAAAATATTATAACCGCATTACTTTATTGGGAACAACTGATTAGTCAATAGGCCGGCTGGGAATCGTTGGCAGACTACTTACCCTTCTAGAACTGACAGTTTAGAGAACATATTTTAAATGTTATTATTGGACCTGGCGATTGTCCAATGTTTGATTGTCTATGTTATACTTCAGATAAGTGTTATGAATACATAATGGATGCTTTTACTATGGCAACGTTTTGTTTTAGTGGAAAACTTTTGATGAGTCTTCTTCAAACAATTTGTATGCATAAGGACGCATTGTCAATATTTACTGCTTCCCAGTTTACATGTGATGAACTTGTACAAATTGTTTTTGGTTTAACAATGTGAGATTTGTTCAATTTAAGAGGTATTGAAAGTACAGTTTTTGCTACAAATGTGCTTGGAAATAGGATTGCGTGGGATTAGGCCAGCTTAAGCCAATGTGCGATTGCATTCACTTTTTACGCCGTGATTATAATAGTCCATTTTACCTATAAGCGCTTCGCTGAACTTTAGTGGATTTTCGTCCATTTTGGACATAATTTATTTATGATTGATTGACTCTTAAATTTTATGACAAATATATGTTTAATAGCAGAAAGATTTATAACAGGTGCCGCGGGGCTGCAAGTTAACACATAAAAAGTATTAGCCTTTGAACTAACCCATCGTGGGCAATTTTTAAAACTACTGAAAACAAAACTCGTTTGACTAGTTATTTGTTCAAATTTAGGACAGCTTTTTGTACAAATGTCATAGTTGCATTTAAATGAAACGATTGTATTCGCATTGATGTTTCTGTTATATACAACAAAAAAAAAAACAAGTGTGCGTTTTGACTTCGAAAAGGAAAAGCAGGAAACAGATTTGATTTTTGAAATACATAATTAGGATGCCAATAATTGTTAAAACTGAAAGTCATAAACATATTTAAGGTAGATACCAGTCGTGGATAAGTCGTAAAACCTGTCTTAGCGACAAATCGTACTCGTATTCTGGATCTGATGTCAGAGTTTGATCTTACTCAAATGGACTGCTAATTAGCGCTGAAGGTAAAATGTTTTCTACAAAAGAGCGAATTCAACTTTAGAATAAAAATTCGCAAGAGGTTTAGTGAACATTTATCGCTTTAATTATTTTTATTTTATGTTCACGTACGGGAACACAATTTACTCCAATTTTGTAAAATCGATCGCGTTCAACTTCAGATCGGTTATTTTTTTCTGAATGACCAGAAAAGTGATCCCACTTTTGTTTATTAACATTTGAGACTACGAGTATAAATGTATTTTATGGTAACAAGAGCATTTAATAATTTTAAATAAGTGATAATTCGCTAACCCACCGACCATATTGTTAATGAGGCTCTTTGTGTTTATCAAATTCGAATTAGACCGCGTTCATTGCGAGAGAATCTGTTTTCTGCGGCCATTGTGCATTCTTAAGGATATTTGCTATACATTTTTGAGCTCGAGCAATTGGAAGATTAAAAGTTATTTCCAATACTACAACGGAAGTGCAAAGTCCGAGTTTAATCTCGATTGTGCGCTGCACATTCAAGTTTTCGAAAATAGCACTAATTGTTGAAAATACCCGATAAATGAAGGAAGGGAATATAAGTTACATTTTGATATCTATTCACTCGGTAGCATTTGCCACTCTTTCGTTTGATTTAGATTAAATAGGTACTAAATGTGTTTCTAAATTTACGTTTAAGAAGGGCTGAACAATTAAAGACGTATAGATTTATCTGGACTAGGTCCCCGAACACGTCAACTCAAATTGTCAACTTCTGTATAACTGGAAGTATATTATTTGTTCATTTAGTTACTTGGGACATGGTATTGTTACTAATGCAACAATTTATTTACACAAACGAGGATTTGGGTGAGATTTTAAATTCTTTAGAAAACTCGATTGAAAAATTGAGATCTATGGTTTGGATTTGTTTGGACTTGAATCAGAGAAAAAGACAAGAAATGCTGTCAGACTGCTGTCAACCTTACCAAACCAAAGTTCCGAACTCATTCATTTGTGTACGCAGGCTCTGTTGACATTCTGATGTGTCAAATGTTTCTGATTGGGGATCGTTTTTGTACTCAGCTCGATGTTTTAGGCATGAAATTCAATGATATCGTTCAAATGTAGTTGGTACTACGACAACGCATATGGTGAGCGAAACAGCCATCAAAATTACAGAGTTGTGTGGGACAACTGCATCACGTTTTCCTGATATTGCACCATAGGAAAACCGCCGATATTCCGATATTTATATTTTTACAACTTTATTCATGCAAATAAGTGTATTTTGGGGTTGTCCAAATGTCAGCGCAACAGTTTTAGTTTTCCGCCGTCAAAAACGGCAACAAAAAAAGTGTAACTTGTAAAGTACTTTGACAAATTCAACCAAACTTTCCAAACAAGAGATGCACACTTAGGAGATCATAAGTCCGATAAAAAGCTGTGGCAAGCTACAATGTGTAAACAGACAGGACGTCGCGTCTCAGTTAAAATACCCAAGTGCTTATGAAAACCAAAAGCGCGGTAGGGTGTAACGTAAAAGCTACCTTTGAAGTGGAGCTATTTCAATTGACAGCTGTTTTTTATGGTGAATACTTTTTAGACAGTTATTTTGCAGCAACGAATCACGTCATATACTTTACCACCTCAAAATGTATGCGTTTGCATTGCGTGTTCTAAATAAAAGTGTAAGCGAATCTCGTAAGGATTATTTATGCGAGAGCGAATTGCGAAAGATTTGTAGTTTCTGAGATGTCATTCACACGAAAAAATTGTTTTATTCGCAAATACCCGTCATTCAGTTTCATTTTTAAGGTTTAAGTTCGAACGAATTTTTTATTCGTTGTTTTGTGAATTGCGACCGTTTTTGTGGATTGTGAATAAAGTGTGACGTTCGCGACAAGAATTTTCAATTCGCTGGAAAAATGCTGTTACTTAGGACTCAGGTTCTTTTTAGATTAGATTTATTAAATAAAAGGCTTTTGCGATAGAACAAATATAAACATGCAATTAATAAACGCAGTTTAATTGTAGACCATTTATCCAACAACAGGCAATGTAATCCACACCTTCGAGTGACGGTTTGATAATTCATTGGACGACAGACTCGGCAACTTTTAACATGCTTTCCTCAATTAAATAGAATCAGTTTAAAAAGAAACAAATTTTCCGGCGTTCCAGCTGTCGTCGATTTGTCTCAAGTTTATGGGTGTAAAAGCCCTGAAATTACAGTTTTCATTTCTATAATGAAGTCTCGCTGACGTATGATTTTTGTTCGGAAAATGTATTTTTAATTCATCGAATAAATTAAACTATTCTAAACCAATCACCAGTTTTTTTTTTATTTTTTTTCGGAACATCACAGTGTAAACAGAGACAAATACGACTGCCACCGCCCACGTAAATTCCTAATTTCATATTTAAATTGAGCTGACGCCGTGGTCTACTTTTGTATACATTGTAGCTCCACACTCAACATATATTACACAGCGCACAAACTCACAATGAAAGCGCCTAGGACGAACAAAAAGGCTACAATCTCAAGAATGTTCATCATGTTTACGTAATTCCTCGCCTCACATTGTTCCCATTTACTATTTCCATCAAATCTATATTGAATGTCACTTAAAGCAAAAATCTACTTCACATCTTACACACTGTCCGCACTCGGATCGTCTTAAATCTAAACTGACTTGATGTTTGGAAAAAATGTAATCGCTTCTAAATTTACTCCGCAAAATTGCACGACCGAATTTCCCAAATTTTGTTTTTATTTTTATTTGCATTTTTCTTCTTTTCTTTTTTTTTTGTTGTCCAAATTTTTGTCGCACTAAATATAAAATATTTGTTTGCGGGAAACTCACCTCAGTTGTGGAAAGTTTTCAACACACGATGATTTTTCCCTCCGTTCCGTTTCCTATTTGCGGTTATCCCAAAAACAGAATCCTTCCTTGGTCTTCTACTTTATTTTTCCCGCAATATAGCAGAAAAAAAAACTTTCGACAATTTTTTTACCAACAGAAAAAAAAAAGTGAAATTATCTCCGAACGTAGATATATAGAAAATTCCTCTTCGTAAAAATAGGATGATTACGAATCTATTTTCGTTCGTACAGAGTTTTTCTTGTGGATCTTGTGGATTTCTTCTTATTCGATTATTTTTCGGTTAAACTTTATTTTTTTTTCTTATTCAATTTCCATTAGAGTTCAGGTGTATGTGCTTGCACATTCGGTGAACTTTTTTAAAACCGAATACAAAAAAAAGAAAAGATTATTCTACCCCACACACTTTGTGTTCTGGATGGCGGAGTACAGCAGTAGGTGGATTAAAAATGATTGGTGGGTAGCGGCGAATCAAGTTCGTATTTATTTACTTTTAAATGATAAATTGAAATTCTTCTTGTATAAATATTTTGCTAATTTGAAAATTCCTATTTCGTAACACTTTATGCACACGGAACACACATTGGAGAATTCAATTCAATTTAATAAAAAAATTCGAGTTGGACACAGGGAGAAGTACGAGTATACAAAAATTGCACGCGTTGGTATTTATTTTCAATTACTGTTTAAGTGGGTTTCTTTTTATTGCACAAATATGAATACAGAAAGAAAAAAATTCCTTTTCCCCGTAAATAATTTTCTAGCCGGACCAAAAGAGTTGAAAGATGTAAATTTGGCCGTGGTCTATGCTGTACTGAAAAACTTTCGAAACGAATTTTCTGCTTAGAGCAGAACCGTTCCGAACTACTAGGTACACGCTAGCTAGATACTTGCGGACGTTGGATGCTCATTCATAGCTTTTACTGGTGTTTAAATATGCGAACGTTGTGGAGCGTTTTGTGCGCACTCGATTGCGCATGCGGTATACACCTGATAATTGGCCACCTTGGGTGGTTCATGGTTCTCTTGTTGTTCTTTTCAGATGGACTATGGGAATTTCGTTCTCTTAAGTCGATTGAGTGCATTGCGTTGCGTGCACTTAAATGTACATTTATTGCACTTTATGGTCAAGGGTGGACGGCAAGACCGAAATCGAGAACAACATTCTAATGGACACGGATGGTTGGAGAACTTTCTTCCAAGTTTTCCTTTTTGGGGGATCGTCGAACTAGTGCGTTGCAGGAGCTATTTTTAAAGCCAACAACACACAGTGTTTTTGGATCGTGGTGAATCTGGAGAAGCCGAATATGCATCGTGCACATATAGATTGGGAGATATTTTTAGAGGTCAGTGTGGCATTGCGGTTAGCTGCTTAAAGTGTACCTAACTAGACTGTGAATAAAAAAAAAAAAATAATAAAAATCGTCTGCTTTTATTTTTAGATGTTGTGGTGTTTATTTTTAGGGGACAGTGACCCTTTGAAAGGCGTTTGGGAATGAGGTGCAGTGGAGGAGATTTATCGATGACGGGTCAGTCCAGTAAGTAAATGGTTTGGAGGGTAAGAGTGTCACGACTCACGAATTACTTGTGGCGGATTTTTATTTGAGTAAATTCTCAACTACCGAGAATTTGAGGTGACATCACAATTGCTATGAATGTACGAATATTTTTATCTTAGCAGTCCTTTTAATTTAGGTTCACTGCACACTCATTAAAAATGAAAAATATTGCGCCATACTAATATCAAACTTTAGTCTTGACTTTTAATTTGCGAAAGCTCACAATTGCAACATTTGGAAAATAAAGCCACTGTGAACTGCACTTAAATTTAGAGTCGAAACTAAAAATATTTATTGGTATAAGGCCCATTTACTTTAAGTGGTGGCTGTTTAAAATTGTCAAAAATCCAAGTTGAATTAAGTGGAAGTATGTGTTTAGAATTGCATCACAGATTGACCCTACAGATCATTGTTGCTATTAAAATAAAGTGCACGACTGGGTCGAAGAAAACTTTCTCGTTGGGCTTGGTTGGTTGTTTACTTATTTTATTAGATAGGTAGGTAAAGATCTGAGGAACAATGCTAAAAGCAAAGGTTCATAAAATATACGAACAGTTTTAAATAAAAATGAAACAACTATTTAGCTGAAAACTGAGTACTAGATATTGTTCGGGATATAAACTTTACTTGTTTTTTTTTTTTTTTAAGTTTTATCGAAATCGAAAATAGGGTTTTTGAGATATGAGCCGTTTTTAAAATTAGCATTTTCAGTGATTCGAATAAAGAATTAAGTACGCAATAATTTTTGAGACCTTCAATTTTACTCTAATGCATTTGGGTCAAAATCGTTAGTGCCGTTTTCGGGTAAACTAAAGAAAGCCAAATTTTCAAAAAATTATTTTTTAAAAAAAATCTGTTGTACGACAATATAGAGAAAAGTTTAGTTTGCTATTAAATTAGAAATGATCATATTACCATAGGAGTTAATTTTTGTTACAATCGTATGGACCTTTTCGAGATATGTCCAAATTTCAAAAGTACCGATTCTTTTGCGAGAAACTGAGTACGTAGTCATGTTAACATCACCTCCCAGCAATAATGTTAATCTTGGTTGAAATCATTGGAGCCGTTATCGAACAAATCAAACTGGTTTTTATTGAGGAAATACCATAAGGTTTGAGGTTACCGTGCAAAAAAAACGGCCCAAACTATAAGCACCAAGTCCGAAGTTTGAACCAAATCCGGGCAGCCTTTTAAGCTGTAGGCTTCAGGAGCATATGGACAGACAGACAGGCGGACAGAATTTCGCGATCTACTTGTTTGAGCTCCTCTATCAGCGTTATGTCGGAAAACTGAATAACATCTCGACTCTCGAGTTCAAAATTTTGTACGAATACAATATCTTTCTCTTACTACGTAATCGAGAATGTTAAAAATACGGAACCATTGATCAAGCAGGGGCACTAAAGGAAATGGTTTAACTTTTCAGGTATTTAATTTTAGAATGGAATGATCAACAAAAATCACAATTCATGTGTTGCAAGAGCGTTAGCCGCCATTTTGAATTCAAACGAGCCTTTTTTTGTACAGAACTTCGAGGAAATTTCATTCCTATAGGTATACTTTGTTTATGATCGATATTTGTCAATAAAATCCTGTTAAAACAGGGATTCTTCTCGTTTATTTAACAGTTTGCAGCGTCAAGTCGACAGTAGGTCGCATAATAAATAAGGGTACATACAGATAGTTGTTTAAATACTTATACTGGTCTCACTTACCCCTTGTTTTTTCAAATTATCAGCGGCTGTGCCCCTCCGAAGATCCTTTTGTGGTATAATTGATTCCATACCTGTCATGAGTACACTCGCACCAAGGAATTTATTGAGCAGTGATCGTGCCTCCCGATCTTCCAAAGTATCGCCATCCACTACCACTGGAATTTTAAACAACAAAAATCATTTACAAAACCCATCACGAGGAGGAGTTTCCTTCACTCACCATTATCAGCATTTCGCATGCGATCGAGAACGTCGTCCACCCCAGTCACCTTGGATCCGCCGCTATTTAGGAAAGACCTCGTGTTGACCTTTCGTCGAATCTCGGTTTCATCCTCACTCTCTGTCACCACCTTGGAGTGCTTCCTCGAGGTACGTATCTCAACGTCACATTCATTGTCTGATTCATCGTCGTATTCCGTTGACTTGGCTCGCACTTCGTACTGATCTGCGGCATCAGCTGTCGCCCCAGAGTTAGTTCGAGTACGGAGAATAAGGCCGGCTTTGGGATAGCCACTAGATTTCTCCGTCACCGATGAGGACGACTCTTTGCGAATGAACTTTTCGCTCATCTCTTTGACAGATCCGCGACGAACCATTTTCGAGGTGCTTTTGCCAAACTCATCGTCGTCTGTCAAGGCGGGAATTTCTCCAGGCTACAGAAAGGACAAATTTGGTATAGAACTCAGAAATGAAAATATCAACTCACCTTGTATTTGCCGATCTTCTGGACCTTAGTGACACTTGTCAGGCCGTCTTTGGAGAGTTTTTCTCGTTTCACTGTCTCGCTGTCACGGCGATCGTACTGCGTTTCCATGTCGACCAAGTCCTCAGGATTGGTCGAGTAGACTGTCACCTTGCGCTCACCGACGGGCTCCGCTCCATTCTCTGAATAGTACTTCTCCGTTATGACTGTTCCGGTGACTGAAAAGGATAGGAATGTGGTTAACATTTAGTAGGCAAGTTGTGCGTGCGTGGAGATACCTTTTGTGGTTTCACTGGGCAGAGCAGTCTTGCTGGTGGTCGTAGCCTTCTTCTTTAGAGCCCGAATGCCAAACAGTGGCCTGCCGTCGTCATCGGTTGGACCGATGCCATAGCTTGAGGTGATGCAGTCCTCGTCCGCTGGAACTCTCTGACGATGCGTCTGCTGAGTCCTTGATGTGGAAGACGATGATGTGGAAGTCGTTTTCTTGGCCGACAGAACGCGAGCCACCTTCTCGTTCTCCGATGGTTTCTTGAGAATATTTTTCGTGGCCCAGATGGGCTTGGAGTCTTTAGGCTCGTCTTTCTTTGGAGCCGTTCGCTTTGGAGTTGTCGGCTCTGCGATCCTTCGAACCTCGGTAACCTTGGTAATCTTCTTGGTGGTCTTCGTTTGCGGACTGATGCTTCGCTCTCGGATAATCTCTTCGCGTTCCTCAACGTGGCGCGACTCTACAATGGATTCCGAGTCAATGTCGTCGGAAGGCTGATACCTGTCGGGACGCATTGCAGCGTCCCGCCTTGGAATCGGACTGTCCCTTATGGAGGAGGAAGACGTCTTTCTGAATGTCGTGATCTTCGTCAATTTGGATACCTCTTCCTTGGTCTTCGTTTCGAGTAGCTTCTTCACAACTCGAATTTGGGCACGAATTCGCCTGCGCTGTTCGTACAATGTCACAATGTTCAACATCTCTTCGAGAAGATCCAACTCGAAGACGTCCTCAATGTTGGGAATGTCTGAGGAACTCAATTTCCTCTTGGGTTTCGGTTCCTCTTTGTGCTTCAGACCAACGCCGAATTTGACGGCGCTTCTTGGACTTGGCTCATAGGGCTCTTCTTCCATAGACGACTTACGGGAATAGTTAGTTTTAGTAATCTCAAGCGAGTCTCGCCGGGTGTGCTCGAGAGAGCTCTTCGTATGATCCATGTAAGACGGTCTTCTATTGCCAGGCTTTGGCGATACGTCTCCTGGAGATGACTCGAAAATATTGCGACGAGCCGCAACGGTCTCGGGGACTCCTTTCGATCTGGGACCCCTTCCGAGGGACGTTGGCGTCGAGGGTTCATTCCCAGATGGCCGTCGCGGACGTCTGGAAGTTGTGTCTTCAGTAAGCCGATTGGAGGTGGACCTGTGCGTCGATGTGCGCCTCTGGGACGAAACGGTGCTCGTTGATCGAGCTGGCGAGTGATCATGATCCTCGTCATCTGGAATAGAGGTTGGGGTTAGGGGAGTCGTGTCCTTTGGACTGCGATATGATGTACGTGTTGTGTGGTGTTTGTTTCTTTCTTCCCGCATCGAGCTGAAGGTGTAGTCTTCGGGCTCGTCGACAGGTTGCTTTCTACTTGGGGATGGTGTGTTATCGTGGGGAGTTCTACGTTTTGGCGAATGATCTTCAGGGTATTTCTGTGTAGATGATCGCCTACGCGCTGTGTACTCGGAGGTCTCATTTGTCTTCGTGTAGAGATCGGTCGGGTGTCTTGGTGAGTGATCGTCGGAATACCTACGTGATGGTGAATGGTCTTCGGGTTGTTTTGGGGTCCGTGTCGTGGTGCGCGGAGATGGTCGGATCTCAGGGTGGCTTGATTTGCGAGTTGGGGACCGTTCAGAAGATTGCCGTATTCTCGTAGTTTCAAAGGTCGAAGTCTCGTTCTCGTTTACCCGGCGAGTCTTTGACGAACCATAGACGTCCTCATGCACATCGTCTGGTTCCTGGGGGTAGCCATCAACGTACTTGGGTGCGAATTCTCCCGGATATCTGGAGTCTGATTCATCGGATGGCTTGGATGGTTTTCGCGAATATGTCGGCGACTTTGGTGCTGGCTTCTTGGTGGAGGTTGTCTTGTGAGTAGAAGTCTTGTTCTCGAATACCTCCTTTCTCTTCGAAACGGTGTCTGTAACCGGTTTAGATGGCCTAGAGAACGCTACATCGGGTTGGTCTTTGACGGGACTCTTTCTTCGTGGGGCACCTTTTACGGGTGTATCATCCGGCTTATATCCCAGGATGTCGTCCAGCTTGACTTCTGGCTTAGGCTTCTTGTCCCACACTGAGGGTCGTGAGAGAATGTCGATTTGTCTGTCGGTGTACTTCTTCTCCTCTCGCTCGAACAGGGACTTGGTTTGCTTGACCTTCCTCACCGTGGTTGGGCTGTCTTCATCGTCAGGGCTTTCGGGATAGCCTCGAACATCTACCGGACTTTCGGGTTCCGGTTCACTTTGTCTTGAGATTTGCCTCTCAATGCGTGCCACTAACTCAGGAGATCTCTGCGGAGCCGAAGGTGCTAACTTCTCAGCTTTCGTTGTGAACTTGTTGACCTTTTCCGAAACGCTTAAGACACACTCGTCGGTCCTGAGATCTTCATCCAAGTCATCGATACGGGGCCGTTCAATTGGCTTAGGAGTCGAGGTTACGACTTCCTTAGTCACACTCTCCGCGGTCTTTAAGAACTTGTTGACCTTTTCATCGACGGTAAGCAGGCACTCGTCATCTTCTGGTATGTCTTCTTCGGGCACATCGCGACGGAATGGAGCGGAAGTCTTAGGCCTACTTACTTCTTCGGCCGTGCTGATGAACTTCGACACCTTGTCGTGAACGCTAAGCAAGCATTCGTTGTCAACGTTGTCTCCAGTCACAATAATTGGTGTGGGACGTTTTGGCTGGGATTCCCCTTCTATGAATTTCCTGGTGCGGTGCTTGGTTGTGTTCTGAGAAGATTCATTGACCTCGGTAATTTGACAGCCGACAAAGTCATTGGTTTCTTCTTCGAAGATTGGTATGTTCTTGACATTTGGCTTCTTTCGTGGCTCGTCCTCAGGTTCCTGTACAACATCGGGATACCGAGGCTTTCCGGTATAAAGGTCCACTGAAACTGGGGTCGGGACGATCTTGTTTGGTGACGGCTCCCTGGAGCTCTTTGCATGTTGAATGTCAATGACCATAACATCTTCCATGTCCTGACTATTGATCACCTTATCGAACGTAGTCAGGTTGATTGTCTTCGTGCTTAAATGCTTGCTAGGGCGCCTTTCGGTCTTCGGAGAGGTCTTACCCTGGCTGATGGGTTCTAGTGGCTCGTTTTTAAGAGGACGTTTGATGATCGGAGTCTTGATGATATTCTCACTCGTGGATCGGGCCATTTTCTGAACATCCTTGTCTACCTGTGTCACACGGTGGACCGGAGCTGATTCTTTGCGATGCGTCACTGGCAGCTTTCTGGTTGGCGTCTTTTGCGACAGAGGCGAGTCAACATCCTCGAAGTCTGTAGGAACCTCCGAGTCGCGCTCAGAGTCAGTGGGGTTAACAGAGTCCTTGTGAACGGTTGTAGTTTTCTTTGTGGTAGTGACCCGGCTTACTGTTGGCTTTGGTGTGGTCACCTTTGTAGGAGACTTCTTAGACGGCGAAGGCTTGAGTTCAGGTGAACTGATCACCTTCGTTGGAGACGTTGGTGGAGACACTTGAAACTTGGCTGTTGTGATGTGAGTTACCTTGGGCTTGGACTTGTCAATGGAGACAGTTGTCTTCTTAGTGGTAACAACTGACGAGGTTATGTCTTCCAACTTGTGAGATCTGGTCGGGCTTGGTGACTTTCGCGATGGGCTCGTGTTTGGTGAACCGTACGGAGATTGCATGTCAGCTTCACTCGTTGGGCGCGAGGGGCTTGAGTCTGGGGAAATACTGGGCGAGTGTTTCCTTTCGGGTTGTCTGGCGCCAGGCCTTGAATCCGACGGAACGCTTGTCAGTTTAGTTGGCTTCTTGGGCAGTTCCTTGGTTGTCTTTGGGCGAGTGGCCGGAACTCTGGTGACAGTGGTTTGGGTCGTGGTTTTTGTCGTGCTTCCAAATGTGGTCTTCGGAGTGGGTTTTCGACCCGTGGAAGGCAACTCAGCTGGAACCCGTCGTTCGGTTGTTGGTTGTGACCTTGGATAAATAGGTGTGGTCTTTGTTGGAGCCCTGTCTCGAGAAGCTGGTTGAGTTTTCGGACGAGGCGATCTGCTTAGATCCTGCTCTTCCAGAGTGGAACGATTCCGAGTGGTCGTAGTCGATGTTGTGCTCGTAGTAGTAGGCTTACTTGGCCGCCGAGTGGTAGGCTTGTCGACTGGAGATTGCTCCCTTGGGCGGCCCTTAGGGTAACGCTTTTCAAAGTCAGTTTCTTGTACAGTTGTTCTGGTTTTAGTGCTTCGGACGGTAGTCTCATCAACATCAGTGGTTTTTGGTCGCCTTGGCTGGTCTGTGGGCGAGTCATCGCGAGGGTAGACCTTTGAAGCTGGTTTACCAGTCGGAGACCAGTCTCGAGGGTGATCTTCTCTGGTTATCTTCGTAGTTCTTCGCACGTATGTCTCCTCGGTTTCCTCATCACTTGGTAGGTATCCTCTGGGTTTGACTGATGGAGATGTTCCACGAGGGCTATCATTTGGCCCCCTTGGTGATCTTGGACGACCTTCTGGATACCGGTCTTCATATGTTTGGTCTTGTGTTGTTGTGAACGTCGTTAAGACAACATTTTCATCAATATCGCCGTTCGTGGGTCTTTGCGGCTTCCGCAACGGTGAGGTTTCTCGAGGATACGGTCTGGAGTTCGGTTTCTCCGAAGGCGATTGACCACGTGGGCGCTCACCCTTGAAGGTCATTGTCTCAACGAATGTTTCAGTGAATGTCTCCTCATCGTCCTCATCGCTTGGTCGGCGTCTCCTAGGCTTTTCCGAAGGGGAAGTTCCACGAGGACGATCTCTTGGCGAGCGATCATCAACAGCAACACTATCAGTTGTTTCCTCGACAGTCCTTTGAACTACCGCCTCGTTTCTCGGTCTTGGACCTTTAACCTTTTCGGTTGGAGAATTATCACGAGGATACGTTCCTAATGGCGATCGGTCTGTTGTTTCTTTCAAGGTTGTCCTATCCTTTGTCGTCTTAGTTGTCCTTTGAACGAGGGTAACATCGATTTCATCGTCGGACGGCTGACGTCTCCTGGGTTTCTCGGATGGAGATGTTCCGCGTGGCCGATCTTTGGGTGAACGATCATCGACGGTGGTACGATCAGTTGTTGTTTTGACAGTCCTTTCCACAACTGTCTCGCTTGTAGGCCTAGGCCCTCTGGGCTTTTCCGTTGGAGACCTATCACGGGGATACGATCCAGGCTTCTCCAATGGAGATTTTTCCCGGGGACGATCTTTAGGCGATCGTTCTGTTTTTTCCAAGGTTGTCCTATCCTTAGTCGTTTTAGTTGTCCTTTGAACGACAGTGGTATCGATTTCTTCGTCGGATGGCTGACGTCTCCTGGGCTTCTCAGATGGAGATGTTCCGCGTGGCCGATCTTTCGGGGAACGGTCATCGACGGTGGTACGATCGGTTGTTGTTTTGACAGTCCTTTCCACAACTGTCTCGCTTGTAGGCCTAGGCCCTCTGGGCTTTTCCGTTGGAGACCTATCACGGGGATACGATCCAGGCTTCTCCGATGGAGACTTTTCCCGGGGACGATCTTTAGGCGATCGTTCTGTTGTTTCTTCCAAGGTCATCCTATCCTTAGTCGTCTTAGTTGTGCTTTTAACGACAGTGATATCGATTTCTTCATCGGATGGCTGACGCCTCCTGGGCTTCTCAGATGGAGATGTTCCGCGGGGACGATCTGTCAATAAAACGCTCTCAAGAGTTGTTGTCTCAGTGATTGTCTCATCTATCTCATCGTCCTCATCGTCACTTGGTCGGCTTCTCCTGGGCTTTTCCAATGGAGACGTTCCACGTGGGCGATTCGGAGAACGATCTTCGACGGTGGTGCGATCAGTTGTTGATTTCACAGTCCTCCGCACAACTGTCTCGTCAGTAGTTCGTGGCCCCCTAGGCTTTTCAGATGGAGAGGTACCGCGAGGACCTTTTGGCGAACGATCATCGACAGTTATTGTTTTCACCATTCTTTGGGAAATACTCTTGTCACTTGGCTGTAAGCCACTAGGAGATCTGTCGCGAGGATGTTCTTTTGGAGACCGAACTGGAGACTTTTCCAAAGTTGTTCTGTCTTTTGTGGATTTGGTTGTCCTTTGCACAACAGTCACATCAATTCCTTCATCAGTTGGCTGACGTCGTCTAGGCTTTTCTGTTGGAGATGTTCCACGAGGTCGACCTTTAGGCGAACGGTCGCTACTAGTATCGGTAGTTGTTTTGACTGTTCTTTGGAAGAAAGTTTCGTCGGTTTCTTCTTCGCTTGGACGCCGACGCCTGGTCTTATCGGTGGGAGATGTTCCACGCGGATGATCGTTACACTCGCTGGTAATTGTATCATCGGTGTCTCCTTCGCTGGGTTGACGTCTTTTTGGAGATGTTCCACGAGGATAGTCCTTGGGCGAGCGATCTTTAACAACGGATTCTTTCAAAGTTGTCCTATCCTTTGTTACCTTGGATGTCTTCTGGACAAGAGTGGTGTCGATTCGCTCGTCAGTTGGTTGGCTTCTCCTTGGCTTTTCAGTTGGAGAGCTTCCGCGAGGACCAGCCTTGGGCGAACGATTGGTGATGTCGGTAGTTTTCTTTACCGTTCTTTGGGTAACTGTTTCATCAGTTGTTCTGGGTCCCCTGGGCTTCCCAGTGGGAGATCCACCTCTTGGTGTCGGTTTCTCTTTTGGGGACGATCCCTGCGGACGATTGTCTGGATACCGATCATTTGGTGATCGATGGTTGGTGTCCTCTCTTGTCGTCTTGGTGGTCTTTTGAACGACAGTAACATCGATTTCTTCATCAGTTGGCTGGCGCCTTTTAGGCTTCTCCGTCGGAGAGGTGCCACGTGGGCTTCCTTTCGGCGAACGATCGTTGATGATTGTGCGATCGGTTGTAGTTGTGACAACAGTTTGCTCAGTTGGTTTTGGACCTCTGGGCCTATCAGAGGGAGACTTACTTCGAGGGTAGTCTTCAGCATCTGTGTCTTCAAATGTTGTTTTGTCCCGAGTTGTCTTCGTAGTCCTTTGGACAATAGTCTCCTCAGTGTCATCAGTGGAGTACCGCCTTCTAGGTCTGTCGGAGGGCGATGTACCGCGGGGACTGCTAGTCGGTTTCTTTCCTGTGGGGGACTTATCGCGTGGACTAGTTCCCCCATCAGTTGGCCTTGGTCCCCTTGGATAGTTCTCAGTGAGTTTCGATCGAGGTGATGGGGAGCGATCTCCGGGACCTCTGGGCTTTTTGCGTTCCTCGATAACTGTCACATCCGTGTCTGTCGTTTCGTAAGCTTCAGACGGTCTGCCTCCCTTGGGCTTGAATGGTGACTTTTCTCGTGGGTGATCTTCCGTATCTGTTTCTTCAGTTGGACGCCTGGTGGGTTTTTTCTGCGGAGAACGATTATCAACATCGAACTCGTTCACTATTGTTGTACCCTTGGTTGTCCTGGTGGTTTTCTGAACGTACGTCCCGTCGATGGGGGTTTTCCGCCTTGGTTTGTCTGATGGAGACTGACTTCGTGGACGATCTTCAGTATCCGTCGCCGTTGGAGAGTGATCGCGTGGACGGCCTTTCGTTAAAGTGGTTTCTGTCGGAGTACCGTCCTCATAAGTAGGCCTTGGGCCACGTGTTGGCTTCTGTGATGGAGATCGATCGCGAGGGTGGTTGTCAACATCACTGATGACGGTTTTAGTCTTTGCCGTCTTCGTGGTATTCTTGACTGTGCTATCACCGGGACCCCTGGGTTGTTGTGTTGGGGATCGATCACGGGGATAGTCTCTTGGACGCAAAGAATCGTCGTCAATCAGAATATCCCGTGTTGCGGTCGTGATCGTCCTTAAGGTAATGTCATCACGAGATTTTTCATTTGGAGATTGACCTCTGGGGCGCGATGAAGGCGAACGCTCATCAAGATCGTCTACGATCGTGGTATCTCTGTTGGTTTTCGTAGTCCTCCTTACTATTGTGTCATCGGTTGGACTACCTCCGCGAGGTTTATCTGTGGGCGATCTTTCGCGAGGATAACGATCATTGATCGTTGTGTCTCGATTTGTTGTTGTTGTGGTGCGCCTGACTGTCTCATCAGTTGGACTACCTTCGCGAGGTTTATTCGTGGGGGATCGGTCATGAGGGCGAGAAGGTCCGTAAACATCGTCAACGAATTCTTGTGAAGTGGTATCCCTTGTTGTGGTTCTAGACGTGATCGTTTCGTCAGTTGGACTTGATCCACGAACTGGCTTTTTCAACGGAGACTTATCACGAGGACGATCGCCGCCGTAGGTTGTATCTGTTGGCCTGGTACCGAATGGCTTTTTACCCAAAGGAGATCCGTCTCTTGGACGGGCCAAAGGTGTGCGCTCATCAACAGTCTTTGTCGTAGATGTGGTCTCTCTCACTGTAGTTTGGTCGACCCCTGTTGGCCTACGATTCTTACCCAAAGGTGACCCATCTCTTGGACGAGAAGATGGGGAATGCTCGTCAATTTCGTCTACGACAGTTGTGTCTCTGGTTGTAGTTTTGCGAACCGTTGTTTCATTGTCTGTTGGCGATCCACCTCTTGGACGATCCACACTTCTTGTGGTAGTTGTGGTTGTCTCAGATGTTTCGTCAATCTCGTTTGGCCTGGTGCCTTTGACAGTCTTACCTAAAGGTGATTGACCACGCGGATAATCGCCAGTTTTCTTGTCGCCCGGCTTTGGGCCTCGACCTACCGGTTTTTCGGTTGGAGATGTGCCGCGAGGATACTCGGCCCTTGTAGTCTTGGTCGTTCTGGTGGTAGTGTTTTGAGACGGATAGTCATCATCATCGCAATCTTCAATGCTTACAGTGTCACTCGGCTGCTTCTTCTGAGGACTTGGCGACCTCTGACCGGGCTTGCGAGTTACGAAAACTGTATCCCGCTCGGTGTTAATAAAATCTTGGACTCTGTGGGTCTTCTCAACCGTCGTTTCATCTTGCATTCCCAGAATCTGACGGCACCTTTCGTCGAAGGTTTCACTGCGGTCTAGTGGAGGCTTTGAACCACGGGGCTTGCCTGGCTCGTTTGGCTCGTCTTCGGGACGTTTTGGCGTCCGGCCTTTATCTTCGGGACGATTCGGCTCGTTAACTTCCCCTGGATGTCTTGGTTGATTTGCGTGTGAACCCTTGGGTTCATCGGTCAAATTATGTGGCCTACGGCCTCCATCATCGGGGCGCCTTGGCTCGTTTGGACCCAATGGACCTACTGGCTGCCTATCACCGGGGCGCCTTGGTTGCTTCACACCCGATGGGCCGGTTGGTTCCCTATCGACTTGAGATGGCTTCGGAGTGCCTTCTTCGGGACGCTTGGGCTGTTTCACACCCGATGGCCCGGTCGGTTCGTCGATCAAGTAAGCCGGCTTACGACCGCCATCTTCAGGCTCACTGTCGATCGGTCCTCTTGGTCGGTCGCCGTCTTCTGGGCGCCGCCTCTGCGTAACACCCCGCTCGGTATCCAAGAAGTCGGTGGTGACGGTTTTCTTGTCTGTCTTGCGAGTTCTCTTGAAGAGCGAGTCTTCTTCATCATAAGTTTCCGTCTGCGTGGGCCTTCGGTACTCAAAGTCACTTGTTGGCGAGCCAGCCCTTGGCGACTCCGGCTCAAAGCCTTCGTCATCCGAAGTGGGTCGCTTGGATGTCGGTCTCCGTTGGCCCTTCGTGTCTGGGACATAACCTTCGTCAAGGTCCTCCGGCTGATACCCTTCCTCCGGTTCGCGTCTTGTCTTTGTCGTGTCTCGCGTTATGGCATTTTCGACTTGAACTGTTTTAGTAAATCTAGTGGATGGGGAGGAGGATGTTGGCTTCGTGGTTGGACTAGTGGATGGTGCTACTTTCGGTTTGTCAGTCGCGGACTTTGGTGCAGTATGAGGGGTGGTGCTGGTAGTGGTTGGTGCTGGTGATGATGCGTTTTTCGTTGGTCTGTCTGATGGTGATGATCGGTCAGCTGAAAATATGCGATCGAATGGAAAGATGTTAGTGAAAACAACGTGTGATCGTATGAGAACGTATGTGTATAGCCCAATAGGTATACTACTGTGGGAGTAAACAGAACCTAACTCTACCTTTTGGAGCACTAGGGATGTAATGGGGATAGGATACTTGTTTGTTTGTCGTCTGATTGTGTTTTTCGGTGATTTCGGTGGCCCTGTTCTGGGATACATATCCCTGGGGCTTGGTTTTCGGCTTGCTACTGTATAGGGTGTCCGGTTTGGTTGGCTTCGTGTCTTGGGTTTTCGCAGATCTTGTTGTTGGTGTTGTGTGTTTGGTGGCTGTATCAAGGAGTGTGTTTATTTCTTCTTCGGTGTTGTAAGGCCTACGAGAAGTATTGGGAGTGGTACCTGTAAAAGGTTTTACTTTAAACTTTAAGCTTAACCTAGGTGACAATGCCAACAAGAAAAACAACAAAAAAATACAGATAACCAAAGCGGGATGATGCCTGTCACCCAAAATACAAACAAACATAAGCTAAGCGCACACATGGTATAGGATTGATCTTACCAAGGAGCTGCCTGTTTTTCAGGCGGCTGGACGGAAGTGTTGCATCGGACGGACCAAGCTGATAGTATTGTTCCTTTTTAAGGATCGGTTCCTCAGCAATACCTTCGCTTGCAAGAAAACCTTCGGTTGCGGCGAAGATTTTCTTGCGCAGTATAGGCTCAGCCGAAACGGACTGCTGATGAACTGAAGGAAGCATAAGCGACAATTGTTGTGGTGGGAGGTGGTAGGTTAGGGAGGATGTTCTCACTTACCTGGTGCAGGTCTTCCTGTTGTCTTTTCCGCCGGCTTGGCCGTGATTTTCCTTGTCAGCGAGTAGTCAATCGTTTCGTGGCCTACGTGGGAGGGAGCCGTCTTGCTGATGGGGCTTTTCGGACCGGAAACGCGTCTGGTGTCGGTTGTTATGGGACGGTGAGTCTTGGTCACTGTTGCCGAACTGATGCGGCTTGATTCCGAGTTGGTGATGCTCTCGTGCGACGGACTACGGCCGTCGCGTTTCGATGGCGAGTACGAGTTTCGAATGGAACCCACGCTGGTGCGAGGCGTTGTGCGATCGGAGATGCTGTCGCGTCGAATCGACTCCACTGGGGAGGCGCAGCGAAGAGAGCGGGCGAACGCCTGATGGGCGGCATCGATGCGCTTCTCGTATGTAAGGCTGTTGCTTCGGTCCGAGGCGACTGATATGGTGTCGTCACGGTCAACGCTGGGTTGACGGCGGTTTGGAGTCCGAGGAGAGTCCTCGTATTGGGGTGATGATTGATTCGGCGTAGTATGGCCAGGCTTGGCGGATGGGAAACCATGTGTGGAATAGTCATCCGTTGTTGGCCGGCGGCCTTGAGTGGTTGGCTCGGGTCCTGATGGACGCCTGGGGGAGTCACCGGATGGACTGTTGGCCTTCACCGAAGGGAATCCATGTGTAGAATAGCCGTCAGATGGTGATTTGCGATTTGCCACTGGTTCCTGACCTGACGGACGCCTTGGCGATTCGTTCGGGGATGGCTCAAAACGCTTGGGCGAATCTCTTGTTGGGGTTCCGGCCCTTACCGATGGAAAGCCATGAGTGCTGAAGTCGTCAGTGGTGGAAGTTACATGGCGACGTGTTTCGTTTGTTGAAAAGTTGCTTCGCGTGGTAGAAGTCGAGTCTATTGCCTGGGGCTGTGTCTCACCAGGGCGTGGGCGTTCGGTGTTCACAATATGCACCCTTTCAGTGGTACTGTACTCGTCGTGGGTGCTTGGCCTCTGCGATGTGTACTGCTGCGTTGGCTTGTCAGACTTCACCGATGGGAAACCGTGCGTTGAAAAGTCCTGACTTGGCCGTCCGCCAGATGGTGATCGGCCGCCCTTAGGTTCCTCTATTGGTCTGCGGACCGACGGAAATCCATGCGTCGAAAAGTCCTGATTTTCGTTGTGGCTCTCCGCGAAGCTCTCAACAGTCTCCGTTGAGAAGCGACGGCTTTCGGAGAACTTTGTCGAGCTCTTCGATGACTGTTGGATAACCCCGGTCGAGGTGTATCCATTAGTTGAAATATCCTCCGTCTGAGGACGGACAAATCGGCCAGGTGTAATCGGGGCCAATGCATCGGGAAATCCGTCAGGTCCACTACGAATGGGGCTCTCGCGATCAAGGACGAAACGGTCGCGTTCGGTTTGAATGAAGTCAGTGACCTTCTCATTGCGAACGCTCTGATTGAGGTCCTTCTTCACGGTCCTGTTGGTGGAGACCACTTCGACGTTGTCAACCAAATCACTGTCACGGCGAGTTGGCACGGTACGAGTCACTGGATGTTGATTGGTGTCCCGCAGGATCTGTGTAGATCGCTGATCCACAGTCTCCGAGAACTTCTGTTCATTCACATTTCCACCACGCGACTTTTGCAATCTTGAGTAGATATCATCCTGAGATGGGGTTTCGGGAGTTCTCTGAGGACTCACCGGGCCGCTGGAGTCACGGGTGCGCGACAACCGTGAGAACACATCCTCTGAGTCCTGGACTCGCTTCTCTGATGTCTTCTGCGTGGTACTTGAGCTCGAGGATGTCCTCTGCTGCTGATTCATGGTCTGCGAAATTGAGCCCGAGTCAGCGCTAGCTTCGGTTTCATACCGCTTGGTCTTCACCGTGGTACCGTCCGGAAGCTTCTTCACTGTGGTGATCATTTTCACACCCGGCTTCGGGTACTCGACAATATTCGAGACTATGGCACCCGGTTGAGACATCAGATGCTGGACATGTTGCTGGTACTCAGGCGAAGCCTTGTCCATATCGACGTACTTCAGGTTCTCCTCGCGCAAGTTGTTGGTCGTTTCGTTCCTCTCGTTGCGCTCGTTCCGCTCGCTTCGTTGATATTGCTGCTGATCGCTATGAACGGCGGTATTATTTGCCGACGATACCAATTTCTGGTATTGCGGATCGTGTGTCAACCGCCTTGGTTCCATATCAAAGCCGGGATCACCGCTTGAAATAACCTGTGACGACGACGACACGACCTTAGACGATGATGATGTCACCGAACTGCTCTTCATCTCTGTGCGCCCCGAATTGGCATCGCCAACTACAATATTCTCCTGCAAGTGTGTCTTCGAACTTTCGGCAGCCTTCTTAACAAAGTTCTTGTCATCGCCCTGATGAGAGGCGCTCGATTTCTGTTCATTTCGTCCGGCAAACTCAGCCTTACCTCCAGGTATCTTCTCAACACCTACAAGTGTAGAAAAAAAAATATATTACAAAACGCAAAAGTAATGCCAAATTAAATCTATGGTACGTACCATCTGTTTTGGCCACGGTCTCTGTACGGAACGCGCGCCCATCTGGACTAACCTCCGACGAAGTTTGCACATTCCAACCAGTGGTGTCTGGTACAAGTACACCCCCGGCAACACCCCCGCTGTTGCGAAACTTTATCTCACGCAACGGGCTCTCTGAGTCGCGCACTTCCTTCGATTTCAAGCTCTGAAAGCTCTGGTCCACCAGTGAGTCGCCATGACTCGGCGTCAATGGAGTCTTGCCGAAGCACAGATCTGTTGAAGGATTCATAATGTCTCCTCCTCCTGGGCCGCCCGTAGAATAGAACTCTCTAAGTCTCGACTCACGTAGCTTGTACAAATGCGAACGGATCTCTTTCTTTCGACCAAAATCTTCGGATTGTTGCCACTAGAACAAGAAACAAGTTTTCAAATTAGAGCCAAGTGTTTATGCGTCGTTATCGCCTAGAAAACTAGAATGTTGTCGTTCGATCGATGTTCGTTGTTAAACTGAAGCTACAGCTTTCTGGCAACCGGTGAGCTGGTCTAGCAATACGGTAAGCTCTCTGTGCGATTACTGTGAATCGGGGGTGACACCGCCACTTGGCTTAGTCAGCTCACAGTCTGGTGTTAGTAAGGTGACAACCCACGCAACCACCGACGGCCAAATGCTTACCATTTCTGGTCGTGGTGGTGCTACAAAAAATCATCAACTCGGTCAGGACTGCGTCATCGATGCAAAAAGAGGCTATTTCGCAATCGCCTGTGCACCTATCACGTTCGCTTATTCGTTTCATTCATTGAGGAGGCCATTCGGAGTGTAATCGCTCGTAATGACATTCATTTTATTACCTGCTGCAAATATTGCTGCCAACAAAATGCATGCGCATATGGAAATAGATGTTGAATATATGGATGTGTATAACAATGTGATTACACGGCTTACGGCTATTAAAAGCGTATTCGAATTTGTTTTGAGGTTTTCGACTGAGTTGGAGCTTACGTCATGCTACCCGGTGATGGATACTTTTTCTTAGACAATTTGTTTGTTAGAATATTCGCTGTGATTGTGGGCTGAATCTAATGGAGTCGTTAAGATGGTTGAATACGATAATGACCTGCTGCTGGTATTGCATGAGATTGCGATCGGATTGCAATTTCTGGTTCAGCTGAATGGACCGACCTGAGTGCGGACTCTCAAATTTGGAAGAATGGAGCAGAGCGAAGAAATATAGAGACACCTACGGTACGGGTATATATTTTTTCATTTACTGGAATTCAGCTGCAACAATGCTGGTCGACAAAGGGAGTCTCTCGTGTCTGGTACATGACCCAGTTGTTTCAGCTGCGTATTTTTGGTAACAATTTTCGAAACTAGGCATTGTTTTCCTTATTTGGCTCAAAAAGAAGAGGATTGAAACTGAAAGAATGACTATATACGAACTCAAAGTCTTGCCAGCCGAATACGATTCAAGTTTGTTTGAATAACAAGGAGGTGACCTGTAATCTGTAAACGACAAAGGCGATTTATGAAATCTGTCGTAGATTTAGGGCCAACATTGAAATCCAAGATGCACATTTATTACTAAGACTTCAATTTGGCATCACTGAACGAGGTGCATAAGATTGGAAAGCAGCAAGTCACGGAGACCAGTAATTTTGTATTATTCCATCTATTTATTTATTTTGTCATCTTATTAATAAATACTACGATTCGCCAGTGGTAGAAATTCTATCATTGTATTGACCTGGTTTATACACAACATATTGGAAAACAAACTACAGACAGCATTGCAGCTCTGCACTTCTTCCCAACAAAAAAAAATCTATCGAATATAGTCATTGAGGCAGTGAAAGTGGTTCTTAACTATTTTCCTTCGCCTATTTATATTTAAAAATAAAAAACTAAGATTTAGTGCCTGTTCAATTGATAAAATTTAAAAATTATAAGGAACTAGCTGACCCGGCGAACTTCGTACCGCCTAAAATTAATTAAATTATTAAATTTTTTTGATAAACTTGAACGTATGAAACTCCTTTGGAATTTAATTGAGTTCAATGCATACAAAGGGCTTCAAAGGTTTCCGGATCGACTTCTTGATCGATTTTTTTCCACACTACCGATTGAAAAATCGTGCGGTATGTCATGACGGTCGTCCGAAGTTTTTCCGGGAAGTAAGCATTACCGTTTAGGTAATTTGTTTCCCTCTTCACATTCGATAAAGGTGCTATAAAACATTAAATGCCAGCAGATGCGACTTGTGAACATAGTGGCTCAGTGATTAGTGTGCTGGACTACTTGGGCGGGTGGTCAATTTGTAAAAATTATATTATACGAATAATGAACACAATATACCTCCCCTTCATTCTACCAAGCGATGTGTGCCGCACGGCCTACGTACTGTACTCATAGGCCACATCACATATTCTTTAATGCTTGCGATTTGCTTCCACCACTCCAAAGCAAAGAGGCATCTACAACAGCGCCACCTATCGTGCCCAAAACTATCCTATCCTTTAAGCTGCAACCAACCATACACATCCACAAAATTTAATTTAAATCGGTTGAGGGGTTTCGGAGATTGACAAGATAGGAAGGTTCACTAAAATGCCTATAACTCGTATAACCGATAAACATACAAAAACCGTATATCCATACAAACCTTGGTGTTGACGTCACCTTTCATTTGAAATTTACAGAAACAAAATCGGTTAACGCATTAAGACTAAGAGACCATCAATTCAAACACAATGCGACTCATTTTGATTTATATATTTATAGAAGGAGATAGATGAAAAACGAAATATGCCAACAGCGCCACCTGTTGAGAATGTTCCGAATTATAATTTTAATTTCATCTTAAACCATCCCTGATTCAAGACAAACAAAAAATCATTAAAATCAAATTGAGCCGTTCTTGAGTTTTTACCTGAATAACGCACAGCAATTGATGTGGAAAAAAACCAAAATGTATTGAAATTTATGTGTTTTTTCACGCAAGCACAACACACACATATACGTTTTCCGACATCAACTAAACTTCACAAAAACCATATATAGACCAATACCAAAAATGTGTGAAAGTTTGATTAAGAACGGTATATGCGTTAAGGCGTGAATCGTCGACAAACGAACACAATTGTAATGCTCAATTTTTATAGATTCAGCTTCATAACGTTGCAGCTTTATAATTTTTTTTTTTTTTTACAGTGCCCGCAACTTTTTGTATTATATCCCTTTCGGTACAAACAGTTCTAAAGCCGTTTGTGGGAACGTTGCCATAATGGTATCAATTGTATCAAGTGGCAACAAAGTAAATGAAAAAATGAATATTATTTTTCAATTATGGATTTTTATATACAAAATTTAAAAGTAAAAAAAGATCATTAAATATGTTTATTACATATATAAAATAAAAAAATAAATAAGTAAATACAAAAAAAAACTTATTTTAATACATATCTAAAAATTAAAAAAAATATCAATTGTTGCATATACATCGGTGTTTTTCGAACTAGAAGTAATGCAAAATTTTATATTTTTATGCATATCATCATTAGGTATATTAAAACGTGAACATCAAAAGTTTCCGTACACTTTGTAAGTATTATTATGAAATGAGGAGAATGAAACTTATATCACTCGAAAGGTACTGTGCCATAGATGTGCACAAACACAATTGACAAAATTCTAGGTATATATCGCCATTAAGGCTGGTACAATTAAGTTAAGAATTCCCCATACAAAATGCTTATAGGTAAAATGAAAGCATTTTGGTGATATTCAATTTGTAGCGCCGCCATATTGCTAGTAACCTATTCAAACATATATCACTTTAGATAAGAACTTATTTTTGAAGGAATGTCAACATCCCCTAAAAGTAAGCAACATTATGTTTTTATTTTAATTCAGGGGCATATACCTGCGAGGTTTTGACAACCACTATTTCTACTATGGAAAATATATTTCGAAACATGAGCAAAACTTATTTTCAGATGGACGCATTCTTTCGATATCTAGATGTCGCTTTTTTGTTTCTAAAGAAAAGCAACATAAATATCGAAAATTGTGGTACGTTTTTTAGTATTACATACTTAAAAAGGTATGGTCGATTTTCAGCCACAAGCGAAACTATTCCTATACTATAGATAAACTTATACAAAAAAAAACAAAATCTGACATCTGATTTTTCAAAATTATCCAAAATATTCTGAAATAATTTTTTTTTTAACTTTTTGGACATTTTAAGTGCTACATAAGGTAAAAAGGCAACAAAAACTAAAGTAATATAAGAAATTATGCTCAATGACATCAAATTTTATTCAAAGAAATGGTGCCACAAAAAGCACCTCCAAACAAATTCGATACTGTTTGGCAACACATAAAAGAGGAACCAAAGAAGCAAAATTGTGCCAAATCGAATAGACGGAACTAAGATGTTTACATTATTTCTTTATTTTATTATCATTCAAATAACTTCGAAGCTGATAATGTGTTTGTCAATTGTCGATATAAAAAATAAATCAATAGCCTTTCGACGAAAACAATTCGACCTTTCTTGCACGAGAGCTAAACGCAGAATGACGTCAACCATCAACCAGTATTTTTGCCTATAGTGATTGAGCAGATACTGTAGGAAGTTAATTAGAAAAGAAAATAAAAAAATATACTCAGAGACAGAGAATGGTTGATATGAATGATCGTGTTGCCATATGGCATCAAAATACCGAAACAGTTATGTTCACTATTAAAGTATGATAAAGCAGATTGTCATTGCGTTTTTTTTTTGTGATTGAACTAAGAAACGTCACTTAATATGGGTTTCTGTAAAGTTGGGTCGAAATTAAACTAAGGGGTGTGGTACTTTCCGTGCAAAAAGATATTCAAATCGCTATATCTCGATACTTATGGGAGCTTCGATAAACAGAGTACCTACTTTGGATAAAATTGAAAAACGCGGAGTGTCATTTCCCATACAAAAAAATTATTTAAAATTTTGTAAAATTATTTACAGCCTTGAAATTTAGTTCACGGACGTATATTGCTGGAAGTATTTTACAAAACAGGACCTCCATAAAAAAAAACCTTTCAAAAGTTATTTCTCCGAGCGAAAGTAGTAAAATTAAGATTATTGATGCGGGCTTTAATGTGAAAGATATAGCACGGGCAAAGTCGGGCGAGTGCACCTATGGTTCACTACAATTTGTAGTACTTAATACAAACATAAATGTCAAGGCATTTTGAAAAATTACACAGTTTCAGTTACGAAAAGAAATATTCTTATAAATTAGAAAAAGTATTGGTCCTATCACTGAGCCATATATTTTAACTTATCTAATATTTTTTGGCTTCTTCTGTATTTATGGTACGTGATTTTTTTTTTTTGTTAATATAGAATTTATACGCCAATAATAATGTTAACTATTTCTTTTACTTTTCTAATACCAAATTGAGTAGAATATTGTGAAACATAAACAATAGCTGCGAGTGTACAATTTGCTGAGTGACAGATACTAAAGAGTGCCCTTTTGGGGTTTTTCGAGATGACAACCGATTGGTTCTCATTGAGGTTGTCATGAGTATAAGCTTATGATAGACAGCCCCGGCTGATCGAAAACCTAGTCGAAAATTAACCTCCAGATTAAGCTTTATAGCCCGATTCTGTCAAATCTCACTGATACCTCACTAGTCACAAAATCTCCCACAGGGTGAGGTGAAATTGATTTTGTGGCAACACACTCACAACTTGTGAGGCTCACAAAAACAATCGAAATTGTGATATTCTATTAAGCAAGTTACAAAATAGAAAACCAGTCATAAACGCTCACAAATGACAATATTTGTATTTGATGGCATTTTTTTTCCTCTTTCCAAGCATTTAAAGACCCAAACCTGAAATTTTTCGCTATATTTATGGCGTTTTTCATTGAAGATACGAGAGAACTGCCCCGAAATTCAGAATTGTTCTTTTCAATGAAATTCGTTGGATCACTTTTGTAATAGTGGTAGATACCATATGTGAGATTTGGTTTTCTGTTGCTATTTCTTTTTCGTTTTCTACAGTAAATACAAATGTTTTAACAGGCCAAATCAATAAAATTGTATAATTGTATTTTTTCATATCACAAGCGAAAAATTTGTTTCTAATAACACAACAAACATTTCAATCTGACATTTTGCTAGTGTGTGTTGGTGAGTTCAGGGCAATTCTCTAAAAATATTTCGGACACTTCTGTTGCGTTAAGAATTGACCTGGAAGTGCACTTTTTTTTCAATGAAACATAGAATACATCGAAAGAGCGCTTCCAGATTTGCTCTTTTCATAGAAAGGGTAATTCTTTTCTTCAATCGAAAACGCCATTATTAACCTTTGGGGGAAAATTGATATTTGTATTTATAAAAATAAACTGAGGAATGTGGAAATTTTGATTTGGGACAAATGTCGTTTATATTTTATTTTCTTCGTTTCTAAAACATTTAACTGTCAATATTTCGCATATTTTCTTAATAACTTTGTTTTTCTTTATTCAATTAAGGGTGTAGATATAATATTTCGTTTCTAATTTGTTGTTGGCCTAAACAATCTGAAAAGGAGGCTGAATTCCAAGTTCTGAATTCCAAAACGCAACCGGATAACTATGATGCAATGCATACTTTTTCAAGACGCACTGTGAACGCATCAACTGCGCAAAAATGATTATGATGGAAATGACATATGACATTTCAGTTTCAACCGCCAAATAAAATGGATTCATTGCCGGAGTTGTAAGTGAAATAATATATTTTTAAATAATTTGCTATAGTTCAGGTTCATTGGGGTACGTAAAATTATTAAAAATTTGCTAAGAAACTGTGAAAATGCTACCACGAACTGCGAAATCAGTTTCCGCTCTTTCCGTTTTTTCGTAATTTTCTACTCGCCGAATTTTAACTTACTGAAAGATGAAAAATGAAAACTGACAACTAAGTGACAGTCAAAAGTTTGACATGTGAAACTCTATTTATTTTCATCTTAAACGATGTCGGAGGAAGAAGTTGTAAATGACAGCGCATTCAAAATGGTAAGTTTAATAGGTATTTACTTTATAAAAAATTCAATTCCAACTTATTTTGTAGATGCTGCATTTTAAGATAATGCCAAAATGAAATTTCTTAAACTTTTTGTAAGAACACCGGTCAGGTACTTCTCTTGAAATTGATAGATTTCTCTCTCGATTTTTTAGATTTCACATTTTTCATTTTTCTCTGCTGAAAGGAACCTTTTGATTTGCAGTAACAAATGCATAACAAATGAAAAGCAGCGAAAAGCATTCAAAACCTAGCATCAAAAAAGCAGTGTGCATTCACAATATGAATTTTTTTTTTTACGTTTTTGATTTCAGCCGGACGTAAGACGTAACGCAGTGCGAATGTCAGGTAGTATCGCGACGTTTTCGAATGAAGGATAGTCTAATTTAGTCTTTATACCTAGCTATATGTTTGAAATATTGAGTTCTAAAGCACTAAGTTATAAATGAGCTTTGGATAATGGAGCTATGGAAATAAAAGGAATTAATAGATATCTGCAAAGGCATTCGCAACTATAAAACAACATTGAATGATAAAAAAATAATTTTTAATCACGAATTTTTTTCGACAAACGAGCCGGTAAAATAGCAACTTTTTCTCCTCTAGCTGTCATTGTTCCATATAGGCGACTTTAAGGTACGCCTAAGCATATGAATACAGCCTCAAAATGACACCAATATTAGTTGTCACATGCTGTCAGCAATAAATCCAAAAACCAGAACGAGTTTAAATACCAATAAAACTTTTGGATTTTTCAGGCTTTAATGTTTTTTTTTTTTTAGTTTTTTTTTGGTCCACACAACAAATGATCTACATCGTCCACACAAAAGTCATAGCTATACCTACACCAAAGATAACATCACGTAACATTTACACTCGATCTAATGCAAACAGAATTCGAAACTGATTGCATCACTGCTTTTGTGATTAATTGTATCGCATGCGAACTATCCCACACAAGGAAGTAGTATAATAGTCAACAAGTGTAAAATTATAGTTAATATACTGCAACTATAGTCAAAATTAGCAACTTTTCATTAATCAGCTGCATGAAATCACCGCCGAAAACAAAAACCAGTATATCTACCAAATCAACTTACGTGCGAAATTCAAATTGTGATCTTCCTCTATGTATCTCTCTCGAAACCGAACTAAATCATTATTCGGTTTCATGTTTTCTGCCGGCTAACCTCGTCGATGTGGATATTTTGTTTTTGTTAAAGAGAAACTAACACTACCTTTTCACAGAACAACAAAAAAACAAACCGCCAGACTAACACAACACAAAATGTTGACAGAAATGTTAAAGTTTGTATACTCCATGACATCATTTTGATAAGCCAACAATGATTTTATTTCTTTTTTCGAAGTTAAACGAAGATATTAATATTTTTCGAGGCCATGAAAAATAGAAGAAACCAAAACGGATCAACTTGGCTATACTGCATCAAATGGATGTCGATAAATGAAAGTAACAAATGGAAATGAATTGCCACTACTGTTTAGCGTGGGTTGGTAAAAGTGACGTGACGCCTACTGTTTACTGCTTGAGGTGGTCTCCTACCTAGACACTGAATTACCATAATTATTTTTTGCAGGTTGGCTCTACAGTAAGCGCAACCGAGCTAGCTAACCTGTGGTCACGGTTAGCACTGTATAGGTATGTACCTATACGATTTATGTATCGCGATCGGAAATGGCTTGAATATAGGTCAGAAAGGAATTACTGCGTTTCGGTTGGTGAGGTTCTTAATGACACTTAATGGTCGTGGTTGGATCATATGGGCTTAAGCGGTGTAATGATGTGGGAGGATATGGGGATGCCTATGTACACCCAATCTTGTTCGTGCAAATTGTTGGTTTAATAAACGTTCGCATTGGAATGGGGTAAACAAAAGATAGTTGCTTTTGCTTTCGGAACTTATCTGTGAGACGTTTTGTTGTGTACATTTTGTTTTTCTATATTTTTAGATTTATCACGAAAGGAATTCGAAATGTAGAGTACACACTCAGCGAGGTCTTATCTGGAAGCATTGTTCTTTAAAAGAAAATATGTTGAGGATAGCGGTTTGAGTCATCAGAGGAATTCCTTGACTGAGGTAGGCACTTCAGTGGACTTTCTTTGTCTGGCGACGAATGCCACAACATCCCGTCGATAAGGGAGGTGTTCCGCTTGTTCAATGAAAAACAACCACGAACAAGAAAACCATGATGACGCAAAGCCATTTACAAGAATGCGACGATGAGGCCGTAAATCTAACAGCTGTGATGAATCATAGCTGTGTTCAGAGTTCTAAATAAGGAGTTGTTCCCTTAGAAAACATCTGTAATGGAAATACTGTTGTGCATTAGATTGCAGAAGTATATGTGAAGGGGATTGTCCCTGGCAAAACTCTCCCATAGTAAAATGTAACTTGTTTTGATTGTAACTACAGTAGAACCTCAGAAAAATGAACATTTTTTCGAATATTTCATCTTTTCAAGCGTAAAAATGTAATGAAAGAAGAACGTGTAGCCAGACATTCAGAGTTCATTAATAGAAAAATGCTAGATTCCTGCAAATTTCGCCTTAATTTTTGTGAAAGAACTGCATTATAACTGCATAAGTTTGGCTGTACTTGCGTTCATAAAAGTAGTCAGCATGCTGTCAATAGTGCATGTGTTTTTGTGTTGTTGCCGCGCTGCCAGAACAATGGCAGGAGAGAAAATAGAATTTTTGTAAATAATTTTATTATTTAATAATTTGTAATACAATTTAGAAATGAGTAAGAGGAAAAAAAATATTCCAATGATGACACAAGACTCCTTATATCATTTCGCTTTGAAATGAAATCGGAATAAATACTAAACATCCGAGTTGTCATTGTTTGTATTTGTCATTTATGACTTTAGTTTATATATCCAGTCATGAACTAATTTTTATCAATGAATGACCGTCGCATTCAGGCAGCTGTAATTTGTGTTCATAAATGTACTGATGAATATTTGTTTCATGGTTTATGGTTTGGGCAAAATTATTTACAAATATTAACTAACACTGGGTATATCAAAATAAGAATTAATTTTATTTAAAAAAAAAAAGCATAACAAAAAACTAAAAGTTAATTATAAAGTGTATAAAAAAAAATTTATTTATACCTTTATCTAAAAAAAAAAACCTTTCTACTTAGAACTTCTCACTTCTCAATGGCGAAAAAAAGTTCGTTCATCTCTCCAAACTGTTCATCTAATAGAACCGTTCATGTTTCAGAGTTTCTTAAAGAAGCCATTCTAATTTAAGAAAGTAAAAATGCTTTTAAGACCTCCAGGCAAATATCTTTCTTTTGACACTTCATTTGTTAATTTTTTTAAGTAACAATTTGTTTAAAACAAAAGGGATCTATACAAGAGGAGAGTGTATAATTCCTGTGTCCTACTAAAACGAAGGTCCCTTTAAAGCTAAACTAGAGAAACAAATTTCGAAGAATGAGAAAAAATATTGGATTATAATTAAAGGGTGATTTTTTAAGAGTTAAGTTTTTCGAGTTGGCAGCACTAGTTAGTAATGGCTTCCAAACGTCATCTGTAAAAGTGAAAAGTGTTCAGTATACTCTGCCATTTAATCATGGAAAGACTTACAAACTATTGAAATTTATTATAAAAATTCGTGCTCTGTGAAAAATGTGCACCGTTTGTTACGACCATATTATGGTCGTCATAATCGACCTGGTGAATCCGTCAGCGGCGCAACAATATCGAGCCATGATACGCCCCAGTTGGCTGAGTTGAACTTGGTTGCCATGTGGTTTCATCAAGACGGTGCCATGTGTGGCATACACAGCAGGTGAAACAATGGAAATGTTGAAGGATGAATTTCGTGAGCAGCTTATCTCTCGAAATGGCCCTGTGAGTTGGCCGCCTAGATCATGCGATTTATTTCTTGCGGAGTTATGTAAAGTCGTTAGTCTATGTTGACAAGCCAAACACGATTGAAGCCTTACAGGATAACATAACACGCGTAATTCGTGGCATGCAGGCCGAAATGCTCGAAAAAGTGACGCAAAATTGGACCTTCCGAATGGACCATTTGAAACGGAGCCGCGGACAACCTTTACATGAAGTTGTCTTTAAAACGTAAATGGCAAAGGCCTATTTATCGATTACAATACAAATTTTTAATATTTGATGCAAATTTAAGTGTTTTATTCGATTTTTAAAAAAAACTACGCTTTACTTATTATATTATATATAGAAATATAATGTTGGCACTTAGCAATGAAAACCATTCGCGGCCTTTAACGAATCTCTTCCAATTTCGTATAGAGGTATATAAGCTATATAAAACCCATTCTCCCATGCAAGTGAACCGTCGTTTTTTTTCGAAGAGCTTAGCAGAGGCAATTAAAAAATATTCTTTCACTCTTGGTTCCATTGCAAAATCGATAAACGTCTTTCAGTTTACTAAACAAAATATATATAACAGAGTACATTTGTAGAGACTCATCGTTCGAGAGTAGCAGCTTCCCACAGACCCGACCCCCGATTTAGGGAACATGACACATTTCTGTAGTTCTGTAGTATCGCGATCAACCGTAAACAAATTAGCTGTCAATATATTATTTTTCAATAAAACTTACTTCAGTTGGAGACGTTATAAAGTAAAAACGTTTTAACTTTAGATCCAAAAATATTACTCTTTTTCTTGTGACTTTACGAAATTTATGAAATTTTTGGTTCATAAAGTTTTAAAGACATTGCTCTGGAGTTATTCCCCGGGAAGTGAGTTCCCACCCCAAGTTTACGTAGCCAAAGATGTTTTTGCCAAGGAGTATACTGATAGGTTATGTACATTGGTCGTCTATCTTGTACGGAGTGCGTATGTCGCATTTTGTGGAATAATTGAGTGCCTTGGAGCATCCAGCTTATAGAACGAGGACATTTCAGTGACTAATCTTCCATGCCCCAGAGGCAGTAAATTTGATGTAAGTGTTGGCTTTTGTCGAACTGTTCACTGTCAAATAGGTCAAGTAATTGTTTAGGAGATGTAATTTTCCTGTCAACCTTCAGAAGGATAATTCTCATGCTCATGTACAAAAAATAATAGTCCCTTAGGGAGGCATAGAGTTTGGTTCCAAAAAAAGGAGCAGTAGTGCATAACTAAAGGTACCAAACCAAAAAAGTACGTGACGGTGCAAATATAATGTTGCTGCTCTTCTTTCATTGCGTCAATAGCACAGTGTGTCACATCCGGAAACCATAGCACCTACAAAGTTTATTTTTAAATACAAAAATTCCTCTTGCAATCAATGCTCAATAAACACTTTCACACAACCCGTATATGCATACATAGATTCCCCACAACCAAATCGCTCAGCTCCAAGCTCCAGTTACAAACTTATTTTGCTATAAAAACTGAACGTGACCAAATGCAATATCATGGAAAATGACTTCATTTCCAAGCATCTCTCATCGAAAACAACAACATTTCTGAACGAATCCCTCTAATTAGTTCATCAGTGTGCTAATTTATAAAACCGATTTCGATCATTGCCGCTAAAATTGTACATTCGCCCAGCAATAGCCTGCGCATCTATCGCTATCAGCATAAAATTACCATACTCCCAAAGTTATCAAGAACCAGAATCTGATCCTCGCGAAAATGAAACTGGTTTCGTCCCACCGATCGCCAAGATCCAGTTTGGCTGTGCAACATAAAGAACCACAAAAACTACCGTGACATTGAAACCTGAGACCGAGACACTCTGACATCATGAATGCGAATAAATCTTAAATAATATCCAAGAATTATATGTCATCCCGGTTTACAGAAAATCAGCTAACCATGTAGGACGTTCGTCAATGCCTACACTTTATTGAATTTATCTCTGCAAACAACACTCTCCACATACCTTGCGAAAATAAATACAAAAAAAAACAAACGCCTAAGCGCAGTAAGTACCACAAAACAAGTTCAATCCTTACCGAGAATTCGCCTGCTTTTTTTTTTGTCTCCCAACCAACTCGATAAATTAATCCCAAATTCAACAAAAAAGTACCATGTATCTGAAGAACAGGTTCAATCACAGATCTTGAGATACACTTAACTGATATTGTTCGGCTGGATGTTTTGTTATTTATTTTTTTGGGGATGCTTTGTAGGTCGATCACTTATTAAGCACTCTAACGTGTTACACTACGCCACACTTGAAAGTAATTCAAATTTTCACTTAATTTCAACAAGGGAGACGAAGAATATTTACAAAACAAGGAACAGCTGCAAAGAGACAGAAGACAAATAATATTTAGTTGCAATTTTTGCACACAACAAATCCACCAACTAAGCAAAAAAAAAAAAATTAAACCGATAGACCAGACGCACTGTGAACTGACTGATTCTATGGGGGGAGAGTTTTATATTTTTACTTTATTCAGCTTGAAGACACGAACGTCTTGATCGAGCACCAAATTCTCACTGAAACTGAAACCGATGTCGGACTTGGAATGGAAGCTAAGTGCAAGATTCTCGTGTGGCAGTTCAGCTAGTACGCAGCCCAGATTCATCGCGCGGACAAACGATCGACGCCGACGACCACGACAACAGCAGCGACACCGATGATGATGATGACGACAGCGACAGCGAAAAGCGATTCCAACCTTTTTCACCACCGCCCTAACCCCCACGACCGGTACGAATACGAATACGGAATACCTTACCCATGTAATAAGCTTTGAGTATCTGTGGATACTTATTTCTCTCGACTGCAAGGTGGTAGCCCATACATTCCCACAGGTTTAGCCCCCACACTCGTCACTGTCGTCGTACCCATACAGAAAGCGCGAATAAAAATCAATTACACACGAATGCGAGATCGTACGTATCGCAGACCACAACCAAGCAGTACTTGTGTGTGTCATAAGGGGGGAACTTGGGGAGCTATAACAACAATAGTGGACCGCGACCGATATGTATTTGAAACCGATTTAGTCATTTTCTATAAGGCGGACGACGCCTCCACGGTATATTTTGCACCGCTAGAGACCACACGATTGCGTGATCGTGAGGAGACCGACCGGCTTTTTGGGACATTCTTGTAAACTGTCCAAACCGACCGACGGTTTTACATTATGCTGCGATCGGCAGACGTGCGGGATGAGTCATAGTGGTGACGCGATTGTCGTTTGCCGACAATCGACTTGCTGGTTGTTGTTGGAGTTTGAAATGAATAATTTACAAGTGCATTTGATGGAGGAAGGTCGAGATTTATTGATAACCAGTAAGTGTCTGAATGTGCCTCAATATAGGCATTTGGATTTGAAATTTTTAATTGGGTTGAATGGTTAATGGTTTTGAGCGAGTTATGGGATTTATCGGGCCAACAGGTTAGAGGACAAATATCAGATCGAGACAATTTATAGATACGATTATATGGGCGATAATTATTTTGAAGAAGTGAAACCTCGTCTCTTGAAATTTAAATTGTAACCATCAGTATTGATTGATTTGATAGGCATACGGCCAGAATTTGTTGCATGCCACAGAGAGAATGGGAGCGAAGATAGTTATTTCAGAAACTTATTCTTTCGAAGACGTTGGTGTGCAATGTCACGTTGCGTTACTTGTCGTGCTTTACCACCAGCAACAAATTTTGCTTCCGAAAACGCGTCGGTGGTTATTTGGTTTCAGAGCAAATCAAGTCCCATTAGAAGCTCAAAGGTTTTTATTTTGATGCCGTGGAAGTGTCATCAGTTTAAGAGCCACTAAAATACGGGGTCGGCATTTTGTAACGCGAAACGTTCAAACCGTTTCTTGTCCATGAACGATTTACTTCGAGCAAATCATTCGTGCGAACGGAAACGTTTTTTACGTTTTCGCCTTACAGAATCTGACCCCGTATTTTAGTGGCTCTTAAACTTTTTTAAGATGCTTAATGCCCTTAGGCACTCAATCCATTCAGAAAAGTCCCTATAGGATGCACTTTTGCGCCTCCGAATAAGCACCTATAGTCCTTTTGTTTCGATCTGTACGGTGCCTTTCCAAATACGTCTTCAGAGACCCATTCGTCCGAATAACAAAGCTCACACATAAAAAATGTGTTGAGAGAAACGATTTTTAGTGTCCTACATGAACCTATTGCGCACTTGTCAAAGTGTGGGCGCACCTTAAGCCTCTTTATTGCACTAATCGTAATCGTATACAGAAAATTTATTATGAATGGAAAAGATCAATGTCAATGACAATCATCTTTAAACTATCACAACTCCACACAACCCACTATACGTCAACTTAAATCGATCAACAAGCGTTAGTATTATTATATCCATGTTCGAGTATCAACAACTTAGCTAATACTGCTATTAACTAGATAAAAAAGCAAAAGCACAGCAAAAGTTCACAAATGGAGACGATGTTTTGACGGAAGTTTATAATTGTTAAGAGAGTTGCATCAGATAACCAGAAAAAAAGCATTCATCATTGGGAAATGGAATGGAATTCCTAATCCGGTTGAGGTGAATTATATAATGATTGTGACTTGCTTGTGTGGGTTTTGTGATTTACTTAGGTGATTTTCAAGAACACATCACTGATGTCTAAGCTATAAAACGAACGCTTTCAAACTGAATCAAAGCCACGGAAGGTTGCGATTTTAAAATTCAGTTTTAAATCAGTCACGAAATGTCTTGTCCCGACAAACGCCTTCATTGGATTGTATTTTCAAAAGAATTAGCTTAATTAAATTATAAATTGGGTAGTTTATCACTTAGATGTGCATAGATGTGTGTGACTTTAAAATGGATATTATGTGAATCTTAATTGAGAAATGTTGAGTTTAGATGATGCTGCGCCGGTTTGCTTACGCGTTTTGATTGAAGTCTAATGGCTTTTAGAGATTTTTTTTTACTTTTTTCTGTTATTAAGAAAATCATGTCTTCAGCAAAATATGTACTTGTTTATGAAGAACGCATTTATACTGCACCTAACAATGCTGCCAACATTATCATTTAAACAGGCCACCGTTTGTTGTACTTTTGTAAGAATGGAAAAGACTGTCAAAATAAGAGTGGTAGGGATGAATTCTCTCTCAGAGAGGGACAAAGAAAGTAACGTAATAAATAAAAAATGACAGATAAATAATTCAAAAAGGTGGTACGAAAAGTCCAAAAAATGTTAAATAAACTCGAAGAATTTGCTAATTTGTTAACAATATTACATAGTTGATTCATCTAGCGATGAAGGTGATTCAGAATTAATCGAACTTCTTTTTGATAAATTCGTGTACTTATATGTGGAAGAGTTTGTACTGACTACAAGAGATGAAGAAAGAGCGAAACTAAAATTACGTGGAGGAAATTGATTGAGGAAGAATTTCGTCACTTCCGCAGGAGAACATTCAATTTTATTTTGACGGATATTGATTCCATTTTAATACGCAGGAAATGAAAACATATGAACGAGTATGCTAAATAGGACAACAAATTTCAAATCATCTGTCAAAGGTCGGCTTACTGACAGCTTTTACAATTCATACTCCAAGAAATTTGTTGAGTAAAAAATCTCGCAAGATTCTCATTGGAGGGGTAATCAGTGGTCCCAGATCTAGGGGAAAAGCGCCAATTTTGGATGAATTTAATGAAGTTTTTATTTTATCTTAAGTGTTTATAGAATTAGCTTACTGATCCTTTCATAATATGTATATTTTTTTTATGTTAAAACGACTATTTTTTTTTCCTATGAAAATAAAGGCAAATTTAACTTAGGCGGAAAAAATGGGAAATTTTTTGCCTTTGCTGATAAAAAAAAAGAGGAAAACCGTCTTCACAGTCTGGGAGAACACTGGGGTTAATATCTTGCTGTGTCGATGACTTCTTCTTCTTTTTTACGAATTTTTAGTGTTGAGAAACGACATTGAGTAAGAATTCGTAAAAATTAGTTAGAATGTTCTCAGGTGTAGGTAATGCCTCCCATAGAAAACATTTTATTTCTGAAAATTACCAGCTAGGTTTTTTTGGGAGTTAACCACTTCCAAGTGTCGGGGGCTTTGAAAAGCTCCTTTAACTTCTTTGCTAAGTGTTGAGAAGAATTAACCTGTCAAACTTGTAGGACTTTCTAAGCACTTTAAATTCCGTCGACGGATGCTGTCCATCATTTGTGGGAAATTCTCGCTTCACATGCATATTCATATCAACTGATGGGCGGTTTTCTCACACCATCCGCAAGTAGGCTGCTGTTTGCCTAATCTAGAATTACCATAGTTATGTCAATTTCTGACTCTCAAGCGCCACTGGTTTTCGTGACACCAACCTGCATCAGTAAATCATGACATCATGCAAAAGTAAAAAAAAAACATTATCAATCCGTTTGGCTTCATATTTCATAGTTGTATGCCACTGCTTACATTTCAATTGGCATTATGCTCATGCTGCATGGTCGTGTATGCACGTCGATTGAGAAGGTCTTCTTAATACTTTTCTTTTTTTTTTGTTAAGTTGTACGCCTCTGACTGTATAACTGTCAGTTGTTTATTGCGCCAGATCAAGAGCAGGTCCAAATTGTCATAAATAATAATATCGGATACGTGGGATGTGGTGGCGACTTGATGCCTCGCAATCGCAATATCATAAACCGTTGATAGTTGTCGTTTTCTTTTTTCTCTACTCATGTCACTGTTGACCATGAACACAAATTATTAGTACACCGAGTGGCAGAGTGTCTCCTCTCATTCTGCGCAGACCCACGCGTGCCACGACACGACTGATAGACAGTAAAGTTCGTCCGAAAATGACAAGTTAACATCTCTTAACTCTATAAGCGAATTAAAAGCAAATTTTAGTGTAATTTATTAATGGACATTTAGGGGATGTGCCGTTGATTTGTTTGACATGTTAAATCACACAAATTAAATAGTCGATCGTAAAACTGAAATTATTAAGGCTACAGGGTTTATGGGATTCGTTTTGTTAAAATTTAAATTTTCAGTACTTCTGCATACGTATTAGATTCTATTATGAGAATGTCTCATGTTGTGGGGGCTGAACTTATAATGAAAGAAAGCACGGACGAACCAGATATGTCAATTTGGGTAGGTTTCGGTTTTTATTACCCTTACGCCATCAGAAAAATAGCGAACACAAATAAGCATTACGATACGAATATGAACAGAGAGGGCGACAACTAAAAGGACTCTTATTTTATACCCATATTAGTAAAATTGTACAGATCCATTGTTTAAGCTATTGGGGACACTTTAAAGCTCATGAAATAACAGTCGATCAGTTGTTTTGAAATAAAAACTCCTATAAAGCGAATTCAAACGGTGAATTGGATGCAAAATAAAAATAAAAGCTTAAGGGTCCCATACACGATGCAGCTATGTAATCAAATCATGTCAAACTTAGTCCTTCTCTGTCCTGACAGATATATTATAATTTATGTAGGTGCTATCAATTACTACGTTTCCACCGGAGATTAACTGCGAGATTTAGAAAAATTCCGCATAAATCTCGGGATTTGTTAACAAAAGTAAATCTTATGAATAGGAGAAATATTCTCGGTTCTCCACCAGGTTTGCATGTACAGTCCGGTTTGTGAACCCAGTTTCCACAACTCGAGATGTCAAAAATACAAAGCAAACAAAGCTGTCTTTGACATTGTGTCATAAAAAAAACCGAATTTATTTCTGAGAGCATTCAATTTTTAATCTACAATCAACTGCGAAAAGTAAGTATTTGGAACTAATGTTTTATTACTTTAAACTTTTGAATGGTTCATTTTTTTCAACTATCACAATTTTGGGTTGTTCGATTTGACCGTAGTTGACCACATCAGGTGAAATCTCTCGATTAATGTCTGGTGGAAAAGTACTATGAATGATAATAAACTGATATGCACTTTTGTATAATGAATCCTTAAGTTTCTGTAAACATTTTCAGATAGAACGTTCGCATTTCACCGGCAATAACTTGATAATAATTCGATTTCTTTGTTTTCTATTTAAATGATCCTCGTTGCTTTCAAAAGTTCAAAAAGAAAACCAGGCCATTTGCATTTCGTTCGCTTCGAGTTTTCCCGGAAAAAGATTCCTTTTGTTAGTTAGTTTATTTGGAAATATTTGTTGATTTATGTTTGATCTATACTCACTTAAGTGTATTCCTCGCAACAGCTTTATCTAAGTTGAAGTGAAATCGCAATTTTGCAATTACCTCTTATTGGTACCTAACTTAAAAATGTTGGAGGCAACAGGCTTAACAAATACCTACACAAAGATTACTTTTTGTCTGTTTCTGCTTACAAATAAAATGACGAGGCGACGAGTTCGGGACTATTTATCAAAAACTGAAAAGTTAAGGTAACAGTTGCACTGTTTAACTGTTTAATTGTTGATAAATTCTGGGTTAATTTTCCCATATACGTTCCTTGGCATTCAAAACGAAAATAATAGATCATTTGTTAAAAAAGAATCGTTCAATGGCAGTTTAAGTATATGTATGTATACATTTAAATATCTTGTTGAAATTACGCATTTGTGTACCAAGTTTATTTGCGTTACCTACATTAATTAAATTAGGAAGGATGCCTCGTCGTATTTTTTTCCCAATGTATATTTTTCTCACATTCTGTTTCTAACCATAGGTATTAACAACAAAACCATCTCTGCAAACTGTAGATATGTGGATACATGCGAATGTCCGAGTCGGAATTTCTACATTATTAATAATACTTGAATGGATCGGTTGTTGTTTTCCTTTCTGTTTTTTTGCTTTTTTTTATTGCAGGTCAATGATGTCATCAAAAGCGATTTTTTGTGGTATATGTGTATACAGTAAACTCCAGCAACCGACGTTGTTATTAGTTGTTTCTTCTCGTTTAACGATCCCATACTGAACGAGTATATTATACACTGACATACTCACCATTTTTCTCAACAAATCCTCATCTCGTATGGATGCCAAATCGCATTCAATTTCCATTATGATGCCTTGATGGACTTGGGGCGGAACACACCTGAAAGATTTTAAGGAAACTTAATGAAATATTGTTAGCTTAACAAAGTAACGCAACCGCAATGTAAGCCTATGCTCAGTTGAGTGGGCAATCTGTCAAAATAAATTTATTTATATGATTCAAGTGAACGAGTTACCAAAGATGGATATATACGTTCGGGGAAAACTGCATTTTGTAATTTTTTTTTTTAGATTTTTCCTCTAAACAAGCGAATTTTCCATTTCGGTAAATAGGCCTGTTTGTTTGGTGGTGTGTTCTTGTTGACAGCGTAAATAGTGTGTTCCACGTCTGGAAAATCTATGTGAGTTATGGATAGTTTGGCTCATATGATTGATTGCCGTTAGGAGTTTTGTTCTAAAATGATTTGCTATGTTTTGTATTTATTTTTCGGTCGACATAAGGACTGAAATCGTGATGTGGACTTGCGTCATTTGGAGAATAAGTTATGAAAATTATAATCACCGCGAGGTGATTTATTCACACTGATTTCGAATACTCAAATGAATTAAAGATGTCAAAGAGAAATGCCAGCGCTGTTGTTTAATAGGCAAAAACGTTCCCTTCTTAATTGAAAATATTTGCATAACCTAAACGAAATGTTATTGGAACTCAGGTTTAACACATTTGGGTGAAAGTGATATCGCATCTTAAAATTGTTTTAATTTTGCAATTTATCTGTGAGTTTTTTAGTAGGTAGGTATTATATGAAGTGACAAATTAATGCAAGTCTAGGCCCTCCGTTTAACGTCTAGAACATGAAGGTAAGAGCTACGTTTATTTGGGCTGAAATACTGATTCTATGAACTGCATAACACAATACAAAAAGGAAAGTCTTGAATTTTAACAATTCAAATTTATATGCAGTTTATTTTGTTTAATTTCCATGGAAATATCAATAGAAATAAATATTTTGAGTGAAATAAATCTAACTGTTGGACGGTTGAAAAAGTTGACAAAAAGGATGCAACGGAATCAATTGGGCTATGGCCTTAAGACGCACGTTAAAGATGTTCAAAAAACATTAAAAGTTTCTGGCAGTCGAACTTTGAACCCTTCGCTTAGTATATATCACTATTCACATTCGCCCACACTCATGCATGTGGGGAAGTAAAAACAAACCCATCCAATTAATCTTACACTTCTATTTTCAATGTCACATCAACCGTAATTGAGTCAACAAACACCTCAACAAACAAATCACCTAACGACCGTCTACTTTACCAATGACATGACAGTAACACACGTCATCATAATATAATCCACCAAGAAACGAAAAATGTCAGAAGTTAACATTTGCATCAACCGCTTAAGTGGTGATCAATCACACAACTTAATTTTTATTAGTTCTACGAGTTTTACCTACTTATTATTATTTTCTTGTGCATGTTTTATTAACAGACCCTGAAATCGGCCGCCATATTTGTTTGTTTATACAAATTTAGACATTTTATTGAACACTGCAATTTGCTGCATTGGGACGCACAGATTTCTACACACAATCTCCGCCAGTATATGTATAATATTATGAAAAGCCGTTTTAGCCTCTCATGCACAGCAACAGCAGTGCTGTCAATCAGGCTCAGTTGACCAATATGGACATTTGTCGACGAAACCAGTAGTGGCGCGCCGTTCGGATGAAACATTTATTTTATTACAATAATTTCTAGGCTAGTGCTTCGATTAAGGTGCACCTAGAAATTGGGAGACATCTATTTAGCACATTACTTTTGTTTTATTTGAATAGTGTCATCGTAAGTATTTGACAGCAAGTGTCATTTGTCAGCTGGGTGACAGCGCATTACCTAATTAGCTAGTCGAGCTTTGAATATGAGTATGTGGATGGTGTTCATCTTCCCTTGTGTCGCATCCAAATTAGGCAATATCCACCTCGTTTTTATGCAGCCAAGCATCCAGTAATGCTCATGTCAGATTGACGTCAAAAGCATTAATTTTGTCAAAAAGTGGAGGCGTGACGCGAAAACGATTTTCATTAGATATATATTCTCCCACATTCTTTTGTTTTTTGTTGGTTTTTTAATGATTTAATGGGCAAGTTAAACAATAGTTTTGCACCGCATAAAAAATTGCACCTGGGGTCGCTGCAGTGGATGACTTTTTGCACAGGTGGTCACGAAAGAGGACGGAGTTTTATATGGCTATTCCATTTGTGGATTCAAGTCGAAAAGTGTGTGTCTTTATAGTGACCCATATCGTGAGTTTGCCAAAATCAACCAATTGAATGGAGGATTTTTTTTTTTTTTGTAATTTAATTTGGAGTGTGTTCTGATCGTGTGTCGGGTGTATGCATCTGCCCACGGACACTTTATTGGTGCTGATTAATATTTATTTATCGATTTTAGAGTTCGCAGTTACATATGTGATACGGGCGAGTGGGTTGTGTCTGTTGATTCAGTTGGATTTTGTTTAAACAGATGAGTTCTCGTTTAAGTGACACATTCTGGGATAACCTAGCACAAGGTTCACATGCTCAAAAACTGAATCACTTGAACAGCTTAAATGTATGTAACTCTGTGCGAAAGTGCAACTTTATCACAAGGGCAGCACTCCCGTTTGGGAACAGTTGTTAATGTCAGTTGAATTGCCAAAACTTGATTGAAATCAGTGATGGATTTGGATGTTGGATGCTCGGTGTCTCCAAATTTGTAAGAGATATTGTACTAGTGCATACTAGAAACTATATAGTCGACAAACGAGTACGTAATGCGGTTGAGATTAATTGAGAATTGTATATTTATTTAAGGAATGAGATAACCTTTAATTTAAAAGCGTTTAGAAACGTAGTTGCATGTATTAACGGGAACAGTCAAAAAGGAAAAGAAAAAGTAATAGAGTAAGATTCGTATTCCATAGACAATAAAAATGAGACACAATCGGCTCAATGCCACGAAGAGTTTCCAGTATGTTTCTAAAAGTCGTTTGGTTTTTATTGCATAGTTTTGTTTACTTAAAGAAAAAGTGACGCACCACAAAGTGCATCAGTTTTTCTAAATTGGGGAATGGCGCCATAAGAAACGAGAACCGAATATTTCTTACAACAGCTTTTGATGTAGCCATTGGCGACGTTCAGGTATATAGTTTAGTATGTCTGACAGCTGACTGACTTGATGTGTCTCAGTTTTGATTGCCCTCGATCGGTCGCAAGAACAGCTTTTTCAGTTGACGTGTATGGAGGATTAGCCGACGAATTTAGTGAAGAATTTCATAACTGAGTACTAAGTGGCTGACACAAGAAAAGTGACGTTACCGAATAATTTACAACTACTCCAGATCAATCTATTTTACATAAGATAGCTAGATTTTTGAATATTCCCAAATTCAATTGTATAATATTTAAGTGACGAATGGGATTTCGTTTAAGAAAGTTCATCGACTATTTATATAAGTCTTCAAAATATGTTTGCAAAATACACAATTAGACGAAATTTTGTATGAGGATATCGACTCGCAGCATATTTGTTGCCTATCGAGAAAATGCTGTTGACTTTTCGACTCAAATACCAACTGTCTTAATCAAAATAGGGCAAACACAAATTCAATGGGTCTGTCTGCCACGACAAAACACTCGACTATCCAATTTACTATTTGTCAATGCGACGTGATGTGCTTTACAAAAACATTTACCAATAGACAAATGTATACCGACGAACAGTAGCCAAGGAATAAAATCACGTTATGCCCTTAAATAGAGGTGAAAAGGTTTCAAATTGTACGCTCTGACCTCAGGATGCATTTCCATTACTCACTCACCCGTCACGATTTTTCCAAAAAAAAAAAAAATACGAACGTGATTACAAATTCCAAACACAAAAAAGTATATATACTTCAAATGTATTAATGTATTTACTATTTAACTATCTCACACTTGTTATGGGAATTGATAGATGAATTAAATCCAATGAGCCACCTTTCCAAAGAAATTATAAAATAACCCAAAGGCAGTACATGTCGTTTACGGTGAGTTCAGTCACTTCTCGTAAAACAGGTTGGCTGTCGAAAATAATGGTTGCATGACCGAAAACGTCAAATTTATGGATATGGTTTAAACAAAGAAACACAAAATATACTGTGTGGGTTATACTGATTCAGATGGATGAGTGCTTTTTTACTATGGAAATTATAGAAAAGATCAACTGATTAACGTGTCTGATGAACCGTTACTAATGATTTTCCAAACAAGTCTATTTGGAATCGAGATTTTCTAGAAAAACACAAAAACGATTCTACACACGCCAGTAATTATTTTTTGGTGTCAACTTTAGATTTTAATAACTCGCACCGACACCAGTTCGTCGTTTTCCTATAAAACTTGCTCTTTGTGCAAATAAATTGTGGGGCGATTGTGAACTACCCATAACGAGTAAATGCGCTAAATAAAAAACCAGTGGAATGGTGCCGAGCAAGATCGATGGGAAACTATTTGGATCGAGTGTCCTACGTCAATTCGTTAAAGTCGCTTGCCAATTATGTCAAAAAAAGGAGGAATATAAAGAGTTTTATTGTGAATGACCCGCTATTTCGGTAGCTGTCACTTTTGAAGCTTTTATTCTTTGACATTTGACGATACACGCTTCAACAACGCATTGAAATTATTAAAATTCACTACAAAAATTGTGAAAAAACACAAGCAACGAAACCATTGATCTTTAATGGGAAAAGTTTCCGGACCGTGTTATCTCTCGAAGATCACAATTGGTCAGCGAGATCCTTTGATTTAACACCTTGCGACTGCTTCCTTTGGGGCCACGTGAAAGATAAGGTCTACGCCAACAGCCCAGCGTCGATTCAAGACCTCAAAGATAAAATTCGTGAGGCTATCGAGAACATAGGGCAGCCACTTTGCGATTTGGTTATGGAAAATTTTATGGAAAGGATATGGTCCTGTATACGTGCTCGTGGTGGCCATTTGGCTGATGTTGTTTTTCATTATTAACGGCACACATCCGATCATTTATCTCAAAAAATTACATTTTTCTTTGAATACCAAAATAACACCTCTTATTGGAAAACCCTTTATAAGAAGCAAAGTGTGTCGTGGTTTCAAAAAAAAAAACAATAAGGTCAAGCGCATACTCGGTGAAACCTCGGATGAAACACACTGCGCGATACTTATATTCATATTTAGTGTCCAGACTAGATTTGTCGAATTAACAATGGCGAAATTTTCCCTATAAAATTACCCATTGTGACTTACAAAATATTAAGTGTGAATGTTAAGGACCACGGAATACACTTAACTACAATGGAAATGGAGATTGGGAACGATGTAATCAATGAATTGCTTCAACAAAGCCTTTTTTAACTTAAGGTTGTCTACAGTGGCATCTTGCATTGGGGTTAAACAGACAAACAGGCGGTATAAGCGAAAGTCGGACAGGATTCGAATTGGTTGAGTAAAGTTTGTCATTAGCGTGTATATATAGTTTTATCTAGACCAAACTTCACAGGTGCTAGCTCGCGCGGGACTTGCTGCAAAAAACGACAATGGATTAGTAAGACTACAAATTTTGTATGGCCGTAGCTGGGTAGAGGAGAACTCAAGAAAGACAGCTGTATCGTTATTTGGGAAACAAAATCCGGTGGAATAGCGCTTCTATAAATCCGAAGACTGAGCTTAAATCCAACAGCTCTTAAACTATCGCACCACACCAACTGACACAAACAATTAGCACATAGGTCAACGCAGTAAGGTCTAGAAGATCATCTGGTAGAATGTTGAGTGGGCAGGGCCAAACGAACCATAATTTTCTTCAGCTCATGTAGCTTGAAAAGATTCAGATGAAAATACTTTTTGAAGTAATTCACGAAATACATCGATATCGGCGGAATTGACAATTGAATTGTGCAATATAGCAATTGAGATCATACAAACATAATTGCGCCGTATAAATAACAAATTTACTTTAAATTTACGGAAGCTCACAATTGCAAAATTTGTATGGCAAATATGGCCACGGTGATCTACTAAAATTTAAAGTCGAAACTAAAAATGCTTATTAGAAACGCTCATTCCGCCATACGAATAATCATTTTAAATTTTTTGAACTCACAATGGTTAAATTTTCCACACAAAATTGTATATTGTGACCTACAAAATAAGGTGGAGGATAAAAATGATTATTATGTAATATTCGATTGGGCACTCTCATAGCACTTTTTAGTTCTAGGTCACTTTTTATGTTCGTCCGGTAAGGGAAAAAGCAATCTTTTTCCGATTTCAGAGCACTTTTGCGAATCTGGATTTTTTTTCTCAGAGTTGCTTCAGATTTACCAATTCAAGTGCGTTTCTTTACGTTTTTGTGAAATTTTTCAACTGCAAAGAAAACGTATTGCAACGGGTGGATCTACTTTTGTTAATTATTTATGTACAACTAGCAAAAAAAAAAAAATTTTTACAATAATTTATATAAAAATCAAAATGAAAACATTTAGTGCAATGCTTTTTTTGTAAACGAACGTTCTTTTTTATCCATCGCTTGAAACTGAATTTTCCAAATTTATAGCGCACATTTGAAAAGATTGTCCTTGCGACTTATTAATGGTAACAGCGAATGCAAGGCGAATAGGGAATTGAAGACGCTTAAATTCGAATGGGACATTAGTTGGAATCATTGGTATGCGAGGATACAAAATTCACACATTTATGCGCCTATTTGGAGCGTTAAAAATATTCAACAAAGAATATTGGGAAAATTTCGCTGTGAAATAAAAATAAGAAGGGTGCGCACGCGCAGGCCAACTTTACAATATGAAGGATTGAAGAAGAGCGCATAGCTATGAATTTGTCTTTTATATTTGGTCCAATATATGCACGAATGCTTTCTTGGTTAAATGAAAGTTGGACACAAATATAAAAAAAAAATTCACTAAATTACTTCGTCAATTAAAGTGTTTAATGTATTTAGGTACTTACAGATGGTTTCGAAGTTCTATAATCTAGAGGATTGGAATTGTCCCTTATATACTTCGTTTCAACCTATAAATATCTAATGCCACCTCCGTATTGTTGTATTCAAAAAATATATTAATATTGCTGATCATTTTTAAGGCACACACATATTTTATTTTGAATTATTTTTGTGTTGCCATAAATGTTCGAATTGATGTTTTGGTGCTGTCATTTTCGTTTTTATTATTTAAGTAGCCTTTGATTTCTAGGCGAATGAATTAATACGCCTACCATAATCGACAACTAACTCGATTTACGCGAATAGTTCGACTCCCAAAAGAAGTCTCTTAAGAACATCGGAGAAAAATTGGTTTCTTTTTTGCTTTTTTTAAATTTTATTTTTTTTAGCCTATCAATTGATCACCGATATACCGACATTTAAACAAAAATCAACGAAACTGGTTGAAAATTACGGGCGAGAGAGGGAAACATACACTTTTTGCCACTTTGTTTTATATAGGATAGACTTTTTCAGATTTTGCACAAGGGATACCTTTAAGATTTATGTTTTGAATGTACTGAGTTCAATTTGAAGTTTCGGATATATTTATATATTAGCTGTGGTTAAGAATTGTTATCTACTAGTCTATAGGAGAACTTTGTTCTTTGATTGATGAAATGAATAAATAAATAAATAAATAAAAAAAAAAATATATATATAGAGAAGAAGAGAAGAGATTGTTTTAGAAATTAATCTGGGCCCAAATTTCGAATGCTTTATATATTAAAGCATCTAAAGCAAAAACTAACCCGTGAATGGAAAACGGTTAGTAAAGTGTCGAAGGCTACACTTATTCCAATCGCTTTTATGTTCGATTAGGGGCACGAAATCTGAAATTAGTAAGGCCCATTGACATAATGTTAATATTAATGTCAGCTGTCAAACCACAAAAAGTCGAATTTGTGTTCAAACCACGCTAGCTAATCAGAAGGTGGGAACAGATTTGAACTCGATACGCAAATTGTATGAGAAATAATGTTCAGACAAACAATTCGAATTCACATCAATCCCCTTTGGTAGCGGCGGCAGCCAGCGGTATGAAAAAACTGAAAACTTTAAAAATCTTTTGAAATGCACTCAAGCCCGAATGGCATTGAAAACTCCATCTCCGTCTGTCCTCGCTCACTATGCTCGTAATTAATTGAAAAGTTGGGGGAAAAAAACACCATTCAGGCGACATTTTTCCATGAAAGTGTCATCATAATAAATTAAACAAATTGTATTCCTAGTCGTCCCCACATGCAATGGATCTGCATTGCCATTTGCCACATGAGACATGTGCCATCCGACTATTCGTCGCAATGATTCAATTAATTGTAACATCTCTCTAATAACTTGAATTAATTCTCCAATTGATTTCCAAGTGGGCGTTTAGTTAACATTTCAATTCGACAAATTTGAACTCGCACGGGACTGCAGCGTTGGGAAGGTGCAACGCAACAGCCCTACTACCACAACCATCTTTGTGATTCAATAGCAACTGTGATTTGAATACCTGCCTCGGAGTCTTTTCATCTATAAACGATGTGAGATAATTTCGCTATTATTAAGTACTCCATACCGCTAATAATAACATGTCAAAGTTAGAAGAGAGAGAGAGAGGAAAAGTGTAATTATAGCAACAAACAAGCGGAATGAAGGTCAAACAAATTTCATCTTCCGAAACAGCGGTGGTTGTTGTGGCGGCGCGGTGGTGGATCGCGTCGCGATTACGTGTTGCGGGTTGGGTCGGTTCTGTCATAAATTGATCTTGGACTGGAATATCAATGGTTTTGATCTGCCTTGTTATTGTGGATTTTTTTTTTTTTTTTTGTATTTATTTGTGTTCATTGTATCCACAATGAACCTCCCTCACACCACATGATGAGCTTTAGGTGCAAATTGAGGGGTACTCCCGAGAGGTCGCACCGAAGATGTTGGGTGTTGGTTCTGGCACATGCCGTCTGTTTTGGTTTTCAATGTTTTATTCGATGCAAACACGAAGAATTTGGCTAAATGACGTCAGTATTTTTGCTTTTGGACGGTAATTTCCACCTGGTGCGGATGTTAAGTCAAATTGAATGGTTTGCTACTGGGCGTATTTACGATTCGAATTATTAAGGGGGAGAAAAAGTCGCTCTAAGCGTCTATCATTTTTAATTGGTATAGTCTTTTCAAGTTTCGAACTTGAGTACCTGTTGTCATTTATAGAACGGCTTTCGCAAATTACAGTTTTGGGAATTACGGTCGAGCACTTGCCTGCAACGCGACTGGAGCAAGAGGATAAACAGCTAATACGTTCTCCGAGCAAAAAAGAAGAGAAGATCCACTTTTTCGGCGGTAAAATATGGAGCGATCTAGAAAGTAGAGAGGCGCCACTCGAGGAACAATGTATATAATACAAAAAGTCCCGAATAGAGTCGAACAAGAAAACATGCAGTAGAGTTACGGTCAGTAATGAGAATATAAAAAAATACTCCTGCAACTGAGAATCAACGAAGTCGACACAAAGTTCACTGCCAGGCAGAATGGACAATTCAATCATACCCAACCAAATTGAAGTAAGAATAGCAAGGCTGCTTGATAGTTCGGCTCAGCTACTTATGTATATGACATTGTGGGGAACATTATATCAACTAATTTCCAAACTTATCAATAAGAAAAGTAACCCTTTAAATTTCACAAATTGTAACTCTGTTTTTTTAGGGTTCTTACTCAGCAGCGATAAAAGTAGCAATGCGAAGTTCGTTTGTATACAATTTTGATCAAGTTGGGTGAATTTTAAAATTTATGGAGTATTATTTGGGATGAATCCTACAATAATAAAACAAATGGAACAAAAAAGGTTTAGGCCTTCCGCACACGATGCAACAGCTTTGAAAACATTTGTCGAGCACATGTCACTTTTGAATTTGTTAAACGATACGTGTCGTGCAAAATTAATTCCCCTAAATCAAGCAATGATGACTGGCATGCGTACATTTTGATGTTATTATTTTTCACAGTTAGTTTGGCGAAAAATATAGATACCTATCGTTTGAATTGAAAGTAATTATGACAGATTTATTGTTCACATGTCCATTTTGTTTCAAATGTGGTGAAAACTATAGAGTTAAATATGAGCAGCTTTTGTCGTAATGTACGATTGCGGTATTTCTGTTAAACAAGTATCTAATTTACTGCAGCGAACTATAAGTTTCCAAATTAATGAGCAGAAAGGAACAAACTATGTGTAGAATTTATTCGCACACATAAAATACGAAAGAGTTATACCCGGAAGAAGGAAGGAAGACTCCTACAAATCTCTAAAAATGAAGAAAATATACGTAGTAGCTAGAGGACAATTCAGAGGTATCTTGCTGAATTTAATTTGGATACATATATTATAAGAAAAGTACTCTATTTAACTCCCGAAAACAAAATCAAGCGGCTACAATTTACACAAGGGCTTACAAATAAACCTATAAGCTCTGGACCGGGTTTTATAGACCGTAAAGAAGATTTATTCAGATGCCGAATTTAACTCATCAAAAATACACACCAGTCGTCCAGACCAGTTAGAGTGGTGCAAGGTCTGCAATGTTATGTGGGGTTGTATCTCGTCCAACGATCCTGGGGATTTAGTTCCTATCGATTGAAAAATGAGCACAAATGGTTGAAAGTTTAAACAATAACGCAGTTATTTGTTCTCCAACAGGATAACGATCTTTATCACAAAAGTCGAATGTTGATGCAAGTTTTGGATATCGAAATAGTAACACAAAGCTGGTCACTCCAAAATAAGTTTTAAGATTGCTTAAAATTTATAATTTCGGATTAAAGGGCAAAAACCTGATGCTCTGACTCGGCGCAGGCAAAAAAGCTCGGGATGACTTTCCCTTAGAAAAGCATCGAAACGGATCCAAGAAGATTGTTATTTGTATGTAATACTATGTTTCAAAAACGCTTAGGAATTTATTAACTATCTGAATGTTTAAAAAATATGTATCAGGTGTAGAATTTATTATGTTTTATTATTCATTCCAATTTTGTCTTTCTTAATAAACACATCTATTCAAATGGATAGATTTTTTTTTGAATAGTTTTTTTTTTGTCCCTTTTGAAATATCCAATTTGTGTGTATATTTTTTTTAGACTTCACATTGACAGAAATTTTCCAGTGCCCGCATGAACATAATCTGACCGTTTCTTCATTTTAATGGATTTAAATTGATATATTTACAAATAAAGAATGTAATACTTTTGGTCTTTTGAAAAGACTAATTGATGATTGTAAATTCATTTTATTTACTTATTCACTCTGTTTAACATATATATTTAGTTAGGGTTAAGAATTATCTTGGAATATCTAGAAAAATTGCATTTCTAAACATCTGACACTGGGTAGACTTTGGAATTTATCAGGCATCCAATTTAAGCTTTTTGGAGAAACATTCAGTTCAGCTTCAGTGTCCAAAATACATAATGGTAAAATATAAAAATTCCTCTATATGAAATATTAGCTGAGTTCAATTTAGAGGAGAACTGTATCGGTCACACGTTTATGAAACGTTATATACAATACAAAAAATTAAGTTAATAGTAGGGAAGGTTGCTGATTTTATGGTTATTTCTGTACACCTTGGTTACGTCCATTGGTTTTTCTTCCATTATTTTTGTTTTTTTTTTCATTATTTTCCTTCCTGAAAGATATATACAAACTATTACCATTCTGAAGACAAACAAAAACACAGTCCAGCGTACACCATTACTTTGTCTAAAAAGTACTGAAATGCAAACCAATTCCCAACCTGTCCATTATTACCATACCTTTCACAAGGTGGTGGCTTAGTAACGTACAAACTAAGCATGTTTTGTATGTGCCTGCTTGGCAATATGAGTAATAAATTAGTACAATGTCTAATGATAGTCATGAGAAATTACCTAGAATTCGTATCTAGTCCTCGACTAAAATGTAAGCTTCGAATAATGTAACGAAACCGCAAGCGCAAACCCGCCTTTTCTTGTGTTTTATTTTTGTTGGTGGCGGCCCGATGATTGATTAGGTGGTTTTGGGCTTCGTATCGTATTCCAATTGGTAGCGCAGATTGAGTTGAATATTCAATGAGACAACGAAAATGTATCTTTTATTAAAAGTTCACCAGTTTTAACACTTTTCTTCAAAATTGGTCTTGCAAATGGAAATGTATTTTAAACACTCGCGATGGACTGGTCAGTGCTGAATAATTATTCTTCTAAATATTCGTTCACTTTGACGCACTCTTTGACACTTTAGAACACTCGGAGCTATTGATTCGAAATACTTCAATTTGGAAGAGTAGGTAATACTATCGATGATAAATTATTTGTTGTTGAAACCAACCGACGACGATAGACAGATAAATGGAACTGAATGAGGCTGTGGCGCTTTGGGGTCCATATAGGCAACAATTGCTACTATATTTGCGATAAATTATTTTTTTTTTATTTATTAGCAATATCAAGTGCAACTCCACCACTACCATCACCGCACGATCACCTATGGAAATTGTCATCTGTATGTCAGGTGCAGCGAAAAGCATTGACATTTTTATTTTTGTTAAACCGAAGCAGCAGCGGCAATAAATACGGATCGGATTGGCATACATCGCGCAAGATCTATGCATCTGTGGTGGACATGTGTGCATACACAAATGGTGGTAAGTGAAAAGGGCGCTACTGATGTGGTTTACCCGGGCACAGGGTCTTTACCTATTTTGGTAGAGCTCTCGTTTCGGTTGAAAACAGTCCTTTGCCATCCATTTACATTATTATTTTTTGTTTCGTAAGTGAGTGATGAAATTGTTCCAAATGTCCCCTAAACGACAAGGTCATCGTCGCGTGGTTGACTGTCGTTACTGGAATGACGTCATTATAGTTCCTTGGTTAGCATCTTTTTAACCGTGAACCTGGCTTTAATTTAACACATAAGGCATGACATTCTTCTCAGTAGGTATGTCTCTTTTTAGTGGTCAAATGGTAGAACTGGCAACTGAAATAGGCTCCAATTGACTGTGGCACAAATGAAAAGTTTTGCACCCCAATGCACACCCTGAAGCGGCAGTAAATCTTATGATTATAAAAATGTACGCTTTAATACCGTTGTATAAATAAACGCAGTAAGCTGTAGGCACAAAGTTGTGATTTAGATTTGCGTTTATCCTAAAGGACTATTGCAGTTTGCAATTTATTAGAATCAAAATCAATCAACCTGCCAGTGGACTTAGGCATGCGAAGAAGGCTCGTTCTCCATCAGTTCATCTTTATGATGGAAGTTCTTGATTATGATTCGCTTGTGGAATATAAGCAAATTAACTGCGCCCATCTAAGTACCTGCAAAATGAAATCCAAATGAGCCTCCCAATGTTGTGAAAAAGAGCAAATCCTCCTTTAAAATAAGAATGCAAAACGATCAATCAAATCCACCTAAAATGAGCGCATCACTAAAAATACTCACCCTTGGTGTAATTCATTTGCTCATTTTCCTGGAACTGCGAATGTACATCTCTAAAACTGTCTCAAGTAGTCCAAGGCGTTCCAGTTGCACGTCTCACAACTCGTAATATCAGTCTATCTCACACACAACCAACAGAATATGTACGCATTATAATGCGTTGCTTTCTGGTTGCATTTAGCTGCTGTTGCTGCATCACTTTATGTGATCCTTTTACGCCATATGCGATTAAAAATTCCGTCTGGCTTACCAGTTACTTACCACTGTCATCGCGGTTTGTCCTTCTTGCTGCTTCCATTAACTACATCTCCACTGCAACTTTAATGTTTAGATTGCAATAGTATATTCACGTACTAAATCAAATTTGTTTTCATTTAACATGGCACACGCATGAATGGAGGTCCGTGGTCAGCAACGTACGTAACAATTACCAAATTTGGGAAAACTACATTTCGACTGAGCTGCGCTGACTGTGTGCCAGAGGAGGTTTTTTTTCCCTTGTCGCTGGTGCCTAGCGGGCCGTGACTTCTTTATGGCGGCGAAAAGTGATGATTTTCACGTAAATTCACTTGGCTTTGTGGATTTTCTGTTCTGCCAGGCAGGTTCGCGAATCGCAACAGCCAGTCAGATATAGTTAACAGGTATGAAACGTACATTTGATACAAGGTGAACTCTGAGATATTATTGGGAGTGTGATCGAATAAGTTGTCGGTTTCAACTTTTGGTTAATGTTGAAACTGAAAAGGAAAACGATGGAAACAATGAACGCACCATTGGTTGGTATCATAAAACTACGCAGACATTAAGATGCTGGTTGATGAGTGGATTCTCCTTTCCGGGAGAGAAAGCCAAGCTATACCGAAACGAGGTTAAACTGTGGGCGCTTATTCGACAATGTAATAATCCTTTTTCCTTCGATATGCCTTATATGGGTGATCATGTAGTCGTGGGATGTTTTGCAAAATCTGATCATTTATCAGCGAAATTTTTTTCCTTCATCCACGCAAATCAGTTTCAGAATTAATAAATACACCACTTCGTCAAATATTCGTTGGACAATACTTCAAGGAACATTTTACGTTAATCTGCAAATATACCAACCTTTACGGTAATAACCCCTGTCATCTCAGTAATACACTTAATGCGGATGATCGAAGGGGATGAAGCTCCTTCCTGGTTTTCTTACAAAGTAAACATAGTAAGATGAGGGTATGTACTACATTTCAGTACATTGGATAGCTTTTGCGTTTGAATACTAAAACAGATAGAGAAAGATATGTGAAACGAGCATGGTGCTAGATTTAGATAGATACTCGGCCAAGATTGAACGACCAAATTTCGCCCAGCATTACTTTAAATGCATTTCTTAGAGGACATGCGAACATGTGAACAGAACAGCTGCAACATTTAATTTAATCACTTCATGAGATTTGAAAATTGTACGGCAAAAGGATAACAACAAATCAATTTAAATTTGCAAGCCTCACAATGATCATCGAATGGTAACTTCATAAACGCTTTAACGTACTTCTCCGGCTCATTGTCATCTTCTTTCCACAATTGAATTAGGTATGTAGTTCATATTTTAAACAAAGGGAAAAACTCAAATTCTGAAAAGCAACAAACACAGCAATCGATCTCCAACTAAATAACTTCTTTTGTCTTTTCTTTTCGAACATGTATTTCATTTGCATGTCATCAGTCCTAACTTATATCACTCACGGTGTTATCGTCTGCACGACATTTTAATAAAGTTAAATTTGCTGCACGCGTTTCATCTCCAAGTGTGATGTCATAGAAAATGAACTACACATCATAACAAGCGAAATTCTGTTGAAACAGCACGCCACACCGAATTCACGATTTATGATCAACTTCATCTCCATGCACCATTTCATGGACACCCGCTATTTCAAAACATTAATGTATCAATTGATTAATGGATGATATTATAATTTGTTTTTATTTTCCAATCAATTCATTATATCTAAGGCATATTTAATAAAAGAAATAGTAAATGCATACAAATTTAAATAAGCTAATCAGTTCTCTACATAAAATATTTTGTCTTTTTTTCTGCTCATAAATTTGCATCAGATAAAAATTATATTTCTTACATTGTACAAGGTGGCGCAAAAATAACCTTCCGATGTTTTTTGGCTGTAATTTAAAAAAAAAATGAAAAACTTTGATTCTTCTTGTGGATTATTTTTATTTGGTCTTTTAATTTTTTTTACATCAAGTCGAGAATATGATGTCATGTAAATGGCCGCCGCCACAGTTGATTGTCATTTGAGCCCTTTTTATGGCATTTTCCCTCACTTTGGCCAAAACTTCCGGCGATAGGTCCTCACATTCTTGACGGATATTGTCTTTAAGAGCTGCAAGAGTCTGAGGCTTGTTGACATAAACCCGCGCCTTCAAAAAGCCCCTCAAAAAGAAGTCTGGAGCGGTCAAATCAGGCGATCTTGCGGGCTAGTGCAAATCGCCAAAAACGACCCGGGAACACCGCTTTCAGAATATCCGTTGTGGCTCGCGCTGTGTGTGCCGTAGCTCCGTCCTGTTGGAACCACATGTCCTCCACTCCTAAATCGTCCAATTGCGGTAGAAAAAAGTCGGTAAACATGGCCCTATAGCGCGCACCGTTCAATGTTGTCGTTTGACCAGCGGCGTTCTCGAAAAAAAAATGGCCGCGTCAACAGAGGCGATATTCTCGGCACAACGGGCGCTCCGGGGCCCGCCACTCTTGGCAACGTCTCGTGTTGTGCCAGTCTCTTCGAGGCGAGCGGCTAAACGTCGCAGTGTTTCACCAGTAGGCGTTGGACGGCTAGGAAATCTGCGACGAAATTCACGTTGTGCCAAAGTCACCGACCGATTATTGCTCAAATAAATAGTCAACAATATTCCGCGTTCTGGAGCAGTGTAGCGTATCATTGTTTATTAACGTGTATTTCGCATGTGTTTACTACACAAATGTCAAAACAGAACTGACATTAGGGGCCAATCGCAAAATTTATAGCATTTTCTGATAGGAGGATTACTTTTGCGCCACCTTGTATAATATAAAATAGTTTCTATTTTGTTCCTTAAATGGTAAATACAAAAAAATAAAAGTATACATAAACAAATATTTGTAATATGTTTGTCTATGTGAAAAAAAAAACTAAAATACTTTTCATTAGCTGCAGTTGCGAATATAATTCTTTTTCTTTCTAATCACAAGTTACAGCACTCTCCTGGGCAAGTGCTAGATTGTAGTTTGTATATCTATGTTCAATAATTTCATTACTCGTATTGCTCTATAACTATAACAAAATGGAAGATATAATTGTCATACTTATGTGCACTAAACAAATTGCATTTTGGCACATTATATTCGAAATTAAAATAAATAAAACTTATACTCAAAAGGATATATAAAAAAAAAATAAACATATTTCAAATGCTGAGATTTTCGAAATGAAGTCTTGTTTTGCATTAGCTGCTTTCTTCAGTTATCTATATTGTATAGCTTAAACGTACATCCTAGGGATTAAAAAAGAACAAATTATAGCTATGTGCTTCAGGCTGCAGAAAGTAAAAGGAGTGGTATATCATTGTGGGACAGACTGTCATTTCAGGCAGTGTTGCTAAGCCAGTGGTTGTAAAATGTTAAATAGCCCACACGGCACTTTGACGCGAATCGGCTTCAATTGCTTGCAATCGAAGTAACGTTTGCGCGCAACTAGCGCCAAATAATAACCACAGGACGATTTAAATACCATTTTAAACTAGGTACGAGTAGGTTCTGATTGATCTCTTTTAGATTATTTGCAGAATTTATTCTATGCGTGGAGATGGAGTGAACTATATTCTACTCTACAATTTTTGGTAGATTAGTTTTGGCGACAAACATCTGAAAAGCTACGTTATTAGGGCCGTATAATTTACACTTGATAAACAGCAGTAGGTACCTACGGCTCATGCTGACACGAAGGCTCTCCTGGAATATGTTGGGTTCTAAAGTAGAGAAAGAAGAACGAGTAAAGACAATTTTTACATGATGACATTGGCTTAGAAACATTGTATGTGTATCTTTTACTGGAGAATGCATTTATCAATTTTAGGGAGAATTCGTATTCATATGTTTGTCTAGTTTCCGGACTGACCGTAGAATGAAGTCGATAGCTGGAGGCTATGTTCCCAATCACATGTAGTACCAAAAATCATTTAGACCAACTCTTATACTCGTGGCTGATGGAAGCTTGGTAGCGAAACAACTTAAATAAGAACAGTGACTGGCTCTCACTTAAAATAGCTTTCTCTCTAACTCGGCCCCCACTTTTTAATGACAATAAAACGCCCTCACTTTCTGGAAACAGCACACGAATACAAACTTTGTTAACCAACTTAAACTAGAACCACTTAAACTAAACTTCATGGAAGAACTTATTAGGGAACACTTAGTTACTGACACACTTTTAAAGCTTCTTATATACAGTGCATGCAACTCTTTTCAAATTTGTTGAAAGAACGACATTCAAGGCTGATGGCAAGAGATTCTCTATCTCATTAACGTGTCTCTGTGTCATGAGTTAAACTTATATATATTTTTTTAACGTTTGGCTGACCCAAACCGATATTCAGAACAAAAAATTGCACACCTTCTAGTTGTTTTACTTAACCTGGACAATGTGTATTCGATCAGTCAGTGACTCCCAAATGCACCAGTTGCTGCATGCATCGTTGCAGGTATGTCGGATCGGGAAACATGTTGAACTGAGTCTTGTGATCTACGCTGTTCCAGATGATAACATCTTCGCGGCCCGTTGTCACCGAACGTCCGATGGAGAACAACAGACGACGATCGAAAGCGATTTTGAGAAAACGCAGAACCTTTCGTCCCAGCGGACAGTCGGGCAGATAGCAAATGCGAGGAAAACCCACAGCAAAGAAAGCTCGTCCTGGATGAGGGTGCTCCTCGGTTTGAATGCCCGAGGCAATACTGCAAAATTAGAATTAGCAATCTGAATGGGATGCACATGAAATGGGAAAACTTACTCATATACAATTTGTATTGTATTCTGGCCCTCGTGTCCGGGGAGATTCTTTCCGATTATACTCCATGACATGGTGCCAGCTGGCTGATTGCCAATCTTCTCACCATACACTATCCCACAGACTGGACACTCGATGAAGAGATTCTGGAATTGGACACAGCTAACCATATTTGGTTCCCATAAGGGGAGATTACTACAAGCACCCACCTTTGCTACATCCTTCTGCTGTTCGATAATCATCTCGTTGAGGCACTGCAAGTGAATCAGATGCTGGCAACGACTGAGCGATATTGTTGGATTCTGAGAGTTGTGCACTAGCTCCTCCATGCACATGGGGCACGGCTGGGCGTTGGGCCATTGCGGAGGATCGACTACCTTCACGAAACGACTTATCATATCGCTGGCAGGATCAACGCCAACTATCGAACCGGCGATCTGTTGTTGGTGTTGCAATTGTTGCTGTTGATGGTGCAGGTGGTGCTGCTGTTGCGGCAGCGGAGGCGGTGGTGGTGGAATGTTCCTATCATGCACCGACGTGAACACCTCGTCGCTACCAATGGAACAGTCGAGTAGATCGTTCACTGAAATTGCAAAGTTTCGGCTGCGTAGGCTCTCTTTGCTTTCGTGGCTTAAATATGTGGACACTGTGTCCACGCTTGGTCGACGATTCGATTTCAAGCTGCTGGAATCCGTCTCCGAGATACGAGTCCTTGATCGCGAACGGTGTGATCCTAGGCGCGAGTGGTGAGATCCTTCTGAGCTGCGACTATGATGGCTGTGTATAGATGCGGTGAGTTTATTCGAATGAGAGAAATGCGCACTGGAAGGGAGCTGCCCATTTTGTGTGCTTGATGCAGCATTTGACGATGGTGCTTGTTTGGTGCTAAATATATTGAGATTGTTGAGAATCTGACGAAGATTTGTCGTCGATACCTCGCTGGTGGTTTTCTTCGGCTGTTTTACTGGGCGTTGCTTTTGAGTGGCGATCAAATGATTTGTTTGGGGAATACCCAACGTTTGTGTTGGCTGTAGACTAGGTGCTTGCAGATGTTTGGGCTTGGGATAGGGTTTCGGTGGGATTTTCGGAAGTGTTGTATTTTGCATTGCTGGTGGTTGAGGTGGGTTGGCTTTCTCCGAGTTGCCTAAAATAAAGGTGGAATGTGTTAATACAGTTCTCTTAACGAAAAAGCGGTAAAAATGAAAGTCAACATGGAAACTGTCCACTAGATTCGACTGTAATGCATTTTCAATGAGGCTGATCTGATGCCAACCCGTCGCTGCCACTATTTAAAGGGAAACAGCACAATCAATTTATTATTGATGGTTGAAAAACATTTCAACAAAGAAACCATCCCAAGTTGTTCCCGATTTTTAATGAGCTGAAATAAATCTTTAACTGTCGCAGGGACGTCTTACGATTACGTTCTATGTTCAGCTATGCTGTTCTACCAACCCGTATTTGCATTACTGTCATATATCTAGTACGAGAATTCATATCATTCCAGTTTCTACTGCTTTTAGTTTGAAACAGCTCAAGGCCATTATCCATTAAAACAAAACAAAAAAAAATTCAATAGACCATTTACCAAATTGAAAGAACTCAAACAAACATGTTTAGCCTTGACGTCACCCATAGTCCATTCCATTAATAAATACTCACTATTCCACTGCTGTGCTTGTTGCGGCGTCAGCTTTACCAACGGATATGGCGCTTGTTGTGTTCTCCTTATACTTCGAACTGGCCCATTAGGCTGTCGCACTTGTGTCAAATTACAAAAATTTACTGTATACGGAAGTCCGATGTTTGTGTTGCACAGGTCCAATGTTTGTTCGCCCTAAAAACCAAACCATGAGATAAGAACACCAATTCTCAGCTATCAATGTGACCAACTAACCTTAGCCCATGATTCCTCGATAATACACTGCACATGCATGTTGTATGGGTGCCAATCGTTACCACTCGCTCCTGCCCACTCCCACTTTGTGCCTTTGCCCGCTGGCGAAGTGGGTTTGTAGTACATGCGTCGCACGCTTATCATTGGCACCTGTACGTCCTCCGAACTTTGCATCATTGTCCTAACATTCACATAGAATTGCTCCAAATTCGGGTCAGCATCGCTCAACAGCACTCTAGTAAGTTTCTTCGCATGCGCCCTCTCCAAATGCTGTGATACTGCAGGACTGTAGGGCAACCACTTGCCACCTCGCGATTCGAACTCCCATACCACCACTGCATGGCTATTAACTGCAGCTGTGCTACTATTACTGTTGCTAGGGGTAGCCGAGCTATGACCAGCACTAGTACTTGCTACCGATTGCATCGCAACGCTGTCTCTTCGTCGTTGGTGCCTTGGTGGTTGCTAGTTGGTATAATTCCTCAGTATATTTTTATCGAGTGGCGAACACCCTCTCGGTAAGCCTCCACGCACAAACACGACACAACAATCAAATAAAAGTATTCTTAATTAAACTCAATCAAATCCAATCAGACGATCGTCAACTTTATGCACACCGAAACAAAAATCAAATAATGGACACACAAAATAAAAAAATAAAAAAATAAACAACTTAAAAAATGGTGGAGATCTTGTCAGTGGTTCGACACTTGTGGATTCAGCACAGATTTGTGCAGATTTCCTAATGTTTTCAGTGGTTTCATGGTAATACTTGTATTGTAATTTATCGCGCACTTGTTAAATTAATAATTTTCGATTTAATTTTGTCGATTTCTTAGTAGAAAACTGGTGCCAAACAAATCACTGCCATATTACCAGTTTCTTGGGTGGAAGACGATCGCCAGTTCAATTCCCAGTTCCCACTTTGACATTTCCAAATAGAAAAAAATCTAAAATGGCGAGGGTGGATGGCTGACGGTGTTGTCAGATGAAAAAGAAAGATTCCTTTCTGATGCATGGCACTTTTGTAACGATCGTTGGCGTTTTCCCATTAATTTGATGACAATTTCGCTCACAAATTAGTAAAAACGCACTTTCTCATGTACAAAACAACAAAACCGTATTCAAAACCAAAAGATCAGCTAAATTTCCATCGTTTTATCGAATCGCTCCATTCCGCACTATACCTTTCCTAGCTAACAACAGGTGGCGCTGACTAATATTTAATAAAACAAGTTCCACACAACATTCCAAAGAAAAACAGAATTTATTAAAAAAAAAAATAATAATAATAATAAAACAAAATTAAACCAAACATGAACCACCTTAATCCAACTCAACACCCTCGTTCTTTAAAATGTTGATCTTTCTATCAGAGCCCCAACGGTATTTGCTCTTTCCAGACTTCGAAATAACGCGATGACAAGGAATCAAATACGCAATCTCGTTGCTTCCTATAGCATTTGCCACTGGTCTGATTGCCTTTGGCTTGTCCATGGCCAGTGCTACGTCTTCGTAATACCATGTTGTGCCCTTGGGAATGTCGCACAGTTGCTGCCACACTTGTGTCTGAAAGTCCGTGCCTTGAAGGATAAGTCGAAAATTCCTAGTGCCATCAGGATTGTTGAAGATGTTATCCACTACTTCTGTGGCTTCCTGATCTGTGTCCTCCGTAAGATTAGATTCGGGGAATTTTTTCTTTAGCTCTTCGATATGAGTTTTGCTTTCATTGTCCACGAAGTGCAAACAGCAAATTGCATCATTTGCAAAACCGACAAAACACTTTCCATATATACTGTCGGCATAACCGTATTTAATGTTGTATTGGGATTTCTTCGATGCGATTTCGAAAGTAAACATTTTTAAAATACCAATTTGTTTGTTGAACGCTGGGCGAAAAAAGTTTTCCAAAAAAAATACCCGGCAGCGAATTGTCAAATTTGAACAAAATTGGGTTTGTTTGTTTTGGAAAAATGGCAACAGACAGTGGGGCGATGTTGGGCGGACGAATTCAGCAACATTAGTTATGCAGCTGACCAAAAAAAAGCTTTATTTTAAATTTGTTGTCAATTTTAAAATTTAAGCAAATGAGATGTGAAATAAATTTTCACCGGGTAAAAATGTTCGTTGGCCATAAATGTTGGGCTCACAACTGACTTAAATTGAGTTTAAAATTATTAAAACATCCGTATAGAACCCGAAGCCTAGCGATTATTTGTTGGATCGAATAGAGGGGACATAAGTTTGCGAGTTATCAAGTTTTCTAAAAAGTCTCACGGATATTTGTTGGTGGTACCCATTATGTATAACCTGACATATAAACTCACCCTACTTTACTTTATATTTGACAGATAGTAAATTATCATTTCTTTTTCGTTTATACTCTACTACAAGAAAGACGTGTTCTCTAAAATATTGGCCAGACACTCGCGAGCGATATACCAGTAGAAAACAAAACGGTGGAAGTGTAATTTTTGTTTTTCCGGCGTTAACTTAAAACCTCTACCTCAGTAGTCAATCACCGAGTCACTGCGTTAAATAACTACAAAGCTTTTTAATGTAAAGGTAATAGAATAATGGCGACTTACACTTCCCAAACCATTATTTGAAAACCGTTATACTATCTATTTTACAAATTTAAAAATGACCTGTGTTGGTCACATCTATCTTATCATCAAATTCTCTAAAAAATTTAGCTGAGCTAAACTTAAGCGAACCCATTTAGCTGAGTGGTACGCAGCACGAGTTAAGTAATCAAAATTTTGTTTCAGAATGTACTTCATGTGTCTGTCAAAATTTAGCGTGCCCATTTATTGGGTCGGCACATTTCTTCGAGATAAATTGTGACAGATCGTTGTGTATTTATTGTTCTCTTGCAGAAATAGTTAAAATAAGAAAAAATTAAATTTTTGAAGGAATTTTTTCAAAGAACAGCTGTTTTCTGCACTTATGTCGTTTTCCATTGGTTTCACTCGGGGATCCACTCATTTTGTGATCCAATGGAACAACAAAACTCCTTCTGATTAAAACCACAAAAGTATTGGTGAAATGGCAAAAAATAATCTACGGCGGCTGTCAGCTGACTTACATAAAATGCTTTTTGAGTGGATTTTTTGTGCCAATGGAACGGTTTCAGATGTGATTTTTTTCGATTTCGGACTCTCCCGGACGCTTCTTTTTGCCCAATAAAAAAAAGCGCCAATATTCACGGCGTACTCTATGTCAAAATTTAGCTAGGACTTTAGCTGATGTTTGGAGAGAAAAGTTGGAGACCAGATAAAATTAGTTAAGCTCGAGCAGCGTACTAAGCTTTAGCAAAAATCAACCATGTTCAATAACTACCTACCAAAAACACTTAAAATTCACACTAAACTTCTCACACAACCTTATCAGAACAGTGGTTCTAGCTCCCCCTAGATGTCGCCAGCATAATCGTTTTGACATCTCGAAAACGACATGTACGCCATTTCCGTTTGCTCAACTCCTTTACCTTTTTGACAGGCAGACATACAAGCAGCTCTTTTTTTAGGGCCGCCGAAAATCTGCATTTTATTTTAACATCGTTGAAAAAAACCTAATCCACAATGGTTGTTAAGAAGGTAAATATTTTCACCATTAAAGTGCATAGTGAATTTTTAGTTAATATTTAATCAATACCGAGAAATCCTAATTATTGTATTGTTTACCCATCGGGTTTGTCGTGCTTTGATTAGTTTGCTAATGTTTTTTCAAAGTTATTTTATTCTAATAATGTGATCTTCTGTTGTGTGTGTGTTGCAGCCAAGACCGAAGAAGAAGCCAGTGACCAAGAAGGTTGCACCAGCACCATTGGCCGTTAAGAAGGCTGTCGTGAAGAAATCTGTCAACCAGCTCTTCGAGAAGAGGCCAAAGAATTTTGGCATCGGTAAGATGGACACTAGTCTGTGCATAAAGTGAATACTATCAACATAATGTGCTTCCATTTCAGGTCAAAGCGTCCAGCCCAAACGTGATTTGTCTCGTTTCGTCAGATGGCCGAAGTACATTCGCGTTCAGCGCCAGAAGGCCGTGCTCCAGAAGCGTCTGAAGGTGCCACCACCAATCCATCAGTTCACCCAGACCTTGGACAAGACCACCGCTGTCAAGATGTTCAAGTTGTTGGAGAAGTACAGGCCTGAATCGGCTTTGGCCAAGAAGCAGCGTTTGAAGAAACTCGCCGAGGCCAAGACCAAGGGCAAGGAAGTCCCGCCCAAGAAGAAGCCAACCTTCGTGAGGTCCGGCACCAACACCGTCACCAAATTGGTTGAACAGAAGAAGGCTCAATTGGTCGTCATCGCCCATGATGTCGATCCACTAGAGGTGAGTTTGTTTGATGTTGAAGTGGTTGACAACCCATTCACATATTTAATGATGTAAACATGAATTTCTTCAACTGAACGTGAATTAAATTCCAACAATATTGTGGCAACTTGACAATCTGAATGCGAAATCGCTTTCTGATTGGTTGCAGTAGTTTTGAGAAGTCGCTAATCATTTTGTTTTTTTCTTTGCAGTTGGTTCTGTTCCTTCCAGCTTTGTGCCGCAAGATGGGTGTCCCATACTGCATTGTTAAGGGCAAGGCCCGCTTGGGACTCTTGGTCCGTCGCAAGACCTGCACTACACTCGCCCTGACCGGTGTTGAGGTCAACGACAAGGCTAACTTGAGCAAAATCTTGGAAGCTGTCAAGACCAACTACAACGACCGTCACGACGAAATCAGGAAACACTGGGGAGGCGGTATCTTGGGTTCGAAGAGTTTGGCCCGCATCGCCAAGCTGGAGCGCGCCAAGGCGAGAGAATTGGCACAGAAGCAAGGATAAGCGAAATCTGGTTTTTGTTCTTATATACGCCTGAGATAATAAAAATAGTTTGTAAAAAAATCTACAAAGGAACGAGGTTGGTTTTTTTTAGACCTTTGATTGTTTACAGGATGATGAAGCAGTATTGGCAATCACTATACGTTTGTAAAAATAAAGACGGTTGCATCCTTCTGACATTTTTTTTACTAATACCAGCCCTATTCTGCCATTCACGTGAATCGTAGATTCAATTGACCCATCGGGTGAACTGCATTATCCAAACGAATTTGTCATTCAAGTTAACAACTGTTCACGTGAAATCCGTAAGAAGTTTGTATGGGTAGAATTGGACTTTTCTTTCCACCTTCGAACAGTGGAATAAGAGAATCATCAAACAGAGAACTTCGCAGAAACGTTAGAAAATAAAATTTATTATGAAACTGCCGGGTGAAACGTTAGTTGATTCATTTTTAATAGATAAATCAATTACTTCAAAACCGTAGGTTTGTCAAAAACTTTCGCTTACGTAAAAAAAGCATTCCAGTACGTATAATGGCACTTTTTACTAACATTTTATGAACCACAAACCAGAAAGACGATCCATTTAATTTCAAATCCCCAACATTTGACATGCGGATCTGAATTGTATAGAAAGTATGCTTTCACGTGAATAAGAGAATACCGCACATTATTACCGAAAATTTTTTCGATTCTTAATAAAAAACACGCCATGGCAGTTAAAAATGTTTAAATGATTGTAACAATTTAATGGCCCAAAAGTAGTTGTGTATGGAAGTTAAAATTGCGCTGAAATACATACTGTAGGTACCTACCGCGTGGAGGAGGATTTAAGATGAAGTCTAGATAATGTCGATAATTTAAATTATCCGATCCACATTTACGAATATCAACTTGGCCAATGTTTACTATTCAGATGAGTGCTCTATTCGATTCACATTCGAACATCGACATTATTATCAGAACAATTATTACCAAATGCACATCGTAAAATTTTATAGTCGATAACAAAAATCGTTATCGACTGCTGTATTTGTTTACTAATGCGCCGTAATTCAAGCTGCCAAATATAAATAGGTAATGCGTTTTTTTAAATAATGAAAAGTACTGACCGCAAAAAATAATTCTCTCTGACATTGTAAATATGTACTTCAATAACTAACCAAAGGCAGTTTTTTTATGTTCCTAAAATATTTTACCAAATTAAATTACAAAAAACCAGTGTTTTCTTTGAAGAATTTAGCTGTTTTGCATTTTCATTCGTTTTAATCGTAAAATATATTTAAAAGATAAATAAAATAAAGAATAAACTTTATTAATTGATATTTACTATTTTTGACAGCAGAAAAATTAAATACACAATCATTCTCCATTTAAGCTTAGTACGCTGCTCGAGCTAAATTTTCGCTCCCTTACAAAAATCTCTCCAAAATTTAGCTGAGCTAAATCTTAGCGAACCCATTTAGCTGAGTGGTACGCAGCTCGAGCTAAATAATCAAACTTTTGTTTCAGAATGTACTTCATGTGTCTGTCAAAATTTAGCGTGCCCATTTAATGGTCGGTGTGACGGATCGTTGTGTATTTGTTGTTCTGTTGCGGAAAAGTATGCAAGGATGAGCTTTTTTAATTATTACGTGTACAGAAATAGTTGAAATAAGAGAGAATTAAATTTTTGAAAGAAGTTTTTTTCAAAGAACAGCTGTTTTCTGTGACGTTTATCCACAGCGTACTCATGTCAAAATTTAGCTAGGACTTAAGCTGATGTTTGGAGAGAAAGTTAGAGACCAGATAAAATTTAGTTTAGCTCGAGCAGCGGACTAAGTTTTAGTGCCAACAAAAGCTCAAACTTTTGTATTTGACATTGATTCGTTCGAACAAACTTCATTTTATGTTTGTATAATAATAAATAAAATTTTCTCAAAAAATATATACATGTCCAAATTAACCACCCACTACTGTAAGCAAAACAAAATCCATAACAAACATGGCGGAATTCATGAGCCATCGCCATCAGCGATAAGCCCTTAGCCGGGTGCAAACAGTGGAGAGATTTAAATTTATTTTTTGATTTTTTTACGAATTTTATCCAACTTCAGTCCAAACGATTTCTCCGTGCTGGTTGAATGCAATTTTGAATCTCGCTGAACCGACGAAGTCGACGACGGGTGCGTTTTTCTTTTCTTTATTTGCCCCTAATTTTCCACAAAAAAAAAAACCGTGCGCGACAACACAAAAGGAAATTCGTGAAATCCATTTCATTCTCGAGTGCCACAAAATCAATAAAGTGCACCATTGTGCCCGTGAAAAACGAGAGGAAATGTGTGTTTTAATATAAAACATCCACGACGCAATGTGAGATGTAAGTAGGCTGTAGCTTTTACAGCCTCCAAAAAAATAAATAAAAATAAAAGTCAAATAATAAAAGTGCGATTCAGTGATAGAAATAGTGAAAAATTTATTAAGTGCGTTGGCAAATCTAAATCCATACCTAACTCCACTCTACACTCTACAGAGGAATTAATTCCGAAAATATACGAAAGCAACAAAAAAAAAAAAAAATTGAGAATCGGATTTCGGTTTCAGTATTGGCATTGGCCGTTTCTAAAAATAGTTAAAAATGAGTGTCTTCAGTGACTTCCAACGACTGTGGATGCAGCGCTTCCCCCAGAGCTCGTTGTCTGACGCCTGGGAGCAGGATGTGCGGGCCAGTCTCGAACGGCACAAGCAGAAAATCCTCGAATTAACAAAGGACCTCGAACAAGAAACATTGTACGTGGAATATCTGGAAAGGCTGCTTTCCGATGTTGAGAAATACAAGGAAACGGGTGGGGATCCGACCACACTGTTCGAAGCGGCTACCACCACAAGTTCACAGCAGCAGCAGCAAACAGCTGCGACTACAACGATGGCTGCATCGTCCTCCATTGAGGAATCATCGACGTCGTCAGTGGTGGAAACGCTGACCACAGTTGGCCTTCGCGATAGCCTTAATGGGACCAGCAGCACCAGTCACAGTAACATGGACGACAACAAACAGGTTGAGGAGGTGAGTGGTTTTAATGTTTTGTGTTGTTTTTCTGTCTGTTTTTCTCTGTTCTTTACGCACGCACCACGTAACAGTGGTGACGATAAATATAGTATCGATGTCGATAATGGGTGCAGCAGCAGCAGCATCACATTGAGTTTTAGTGACATTGATTAATCGCAGGGGCGGATGAATTTAAAAGCTGCCGACTGCTGACGGAAAAGTGGGTGGGGTTGTAACAATACGGGGATTTTATACCTTTTTTTATGAATTTATTTGCAAGCGTTGGTGACGAATTAACTTACGCAAAGTATGCAATCTGCTGGAAGTGAATATGCTCAGCTAGGTTCAGGTAGGTGGATACTTCTTCATAGTTGCAAGCCAAGTTTAATTTGCATATGTTTGTCATTTTAGGTGATTGAAAGTTTCTTTAAAATGCGCGACAATCCAGAGAGAATCCTTTCCCATTTCACTTTGATGTCCAATCAAGTCCCATTTCCTCTTTGCCACTGTAGTTACCATATGATCCGTTTGTTTGTAGTTTATGTAGCTTATTTAAGCCATTTTGATGATTTGTTTACATAGTCATTTAGTTTTTATAATACTAGGTGGGCCAAAAGAAGTCATCCGATGTTGTTTGGCTGTCATTTTTTTTCTAAATGAAAAACTTCGATTCTGTTTTTTGATTATGTTTATTTGAACCTTTAGAATTTAGATTGGTCAAGTCGAGAAGATGATATCGGCCAAATGGGCGCCGTCACAATTGATTGCCATACGGGCTCGTTTTATGGCATATTTCATCACTTCGGCGAGAACTTCGGGCGACAGATTCTCGAACTCGTGTCAAATGTTGTCCTTGAGGGCTTCTAGGGTCTCGGACTTGTTCACGTAAACACGGGCTTCAAAAAACCCTACAAAAAAAGTCTGGAACGGTTAAATCGGCGAACGAGAGATGAGGCGACCCGGGAACGCCGCCTTCAGAATATCGGTTGTGGCTCGCGCAGTGTGTGAAGTAGCTCCATCCTGTTGGAACCACATGTTCGCCAGTCATAATTCGTCCAACTGCGGCAGAAAAAACTCGGTAAACATGGCCCTATAGCGCGCACTGTCCACTGTTGTCGTTTGACCAGCGGCGTTCTCGAAAAAAATGGCCCGATGACTCCTCCAGCGTGAACAGCGCACCATGCAGTAACTTTGAGCAGGTGTAATGGCTCCTTGTGAATTACTCGTGGATTTTCGGTGCCCCAGAAGTGATAGTTGTAATTGTTCACGTACCCGCTGTAGGATTTTCAGCACGCAATCAATCAATCAAATTTTTTGCTGAAAATTTTACTTTGCTCTGCTTTGCTGAGAACGAAGCTCAAAAAAACACGCCTAATATTGTTTATGCATGCTTGTAAATTGTTATCGGGCGAAAAAGAAGTCCATCATCAGCGAAAAGCACAAGTTAGATGATGTTTGTATAACTTTCGTCATGTCATTATTATATAGGAAAAATAACACGACTCCAATAGTGTGCCCTGAGGTATTCCTACATTTACATATAGTTGTGTTGATATTTTGTCATTGACAATAGTCCCTGTGTTCTACAGGTAATAAAAGACCTAAACCAGTTTAACTCGACTTAATACCATATTAATTGAGCTTTTTAATTAATATTTCATGGTTTAGAGTTTCAAATGCACGTTTTAGATCCAAAAATACGGCAACTATCACATTCTTTTTATCGATTCCACGTTTGCACTCACAAATTACAAAATTGAGGAATGTTTCACAAGAGTGGTTAACCCTGAATCCAGATTGATAACTAGGTATCTAGAATGCCATGCTGAGCTACGTGGTTCTCAAGTTGCCTCTTTTTACTTTAATACTTTTTTGTAAATTGACATCATATTAATCGGAGGATAATCATTGACTTGTATATTATTTTTTGAAAAGGTAGGTAGGTATAATATTGACTCTTTAACGGATTCGGGACCCAGAGACGTATTTATTAACCTCTGTAAAACTGGTCCAGTTATATTTAAGGAACGTCTTGAGCATAACGAGTGAGGTCCAGCTTTAAGTCTGACTGAGCTGATTGTGTTTGATATTTTTCTCATTTCTCATGCAAATTAAAGTCTTAAACTGCCATCGCTTCTCATTAGAATCGTTGGGTAATTAAGAAATCCATATACAGAAAGTTATTTAAATTTCGTTGATTCCAACCATATTGTTACCAGCTATTCCCTAACACAACGAACCTTGTATTCAAATTCTACACCGAAGCCGTCTATAATTGCTATGAGCAAACATGAGTGTGTGCTCCACGCACAACTACTGTGGTCGCCGGAAGCAATAACACAATATTATGCCTCCTTTCGTTTTTTTACTCCTCACCTTTAATAGATCTAAGTTATAGTTCTATGTGCCTATTTCCGATGGACGATAGCCAGCAATAAACATTTTGTTGCTCATATGAAATTATACTCCTCGCTGTGCGATGAGTAGTTATTGTTAGCTAATCATCATTTTGACGAGTGAACAAGTTTTTTGTTTTAGTTCTTTTTTAGCTAGTCTTCTGCGGATAGTGTGAGCGGGGCTCGGAAGCATTAATTCAGATCATTTAAATATCCTAGGATTTGTGGAACTGTGATTTTGAAATCGACTTCTTAACCTTGATGTTTATTCAATTAAGTATGTGGAAGTATTTGCATGAACAACTACAGAGTGAAGATGGATTTCAAATACTCAGTTAATAGCTACCTATACCTTCCTACACTCAGTTTTTCGGTAAGTTGCGATGTCTCTGGATTGGATGAAAATATGGCCGAGTGCAATAGTAAACTTCCACAGGAAGTAGCTTTTCCAATTTTCCATTCTAACTCGAACAACCCACTGATATAAATAGCATCCTGTATTATTCTTCTTTTCTTTTTACCTTCTCACTCATCTCTAAAAACCAAAGCAATGGGAAAATGCAAAACGCAACAACTGCACAAACCACTAAACAGGAAACGATGAAAACCAATAAACAAACACAAATACCTACTCCCAATTTAAAAACCCACAAGGCGAATGGGAATGGGAATGAAAAGGACACGACCGAAAAGGAAACCAATAGTAGAGCACCACGGTCAGTTGAGTTCAAAGCAGAAAAACAAAATTCTCTTATTTATAGCACAAGTGTGCATTACATACTATATACTATAAGAACACCAGGACAAAACGGGATTATGCACAACAACAAAAGGGGGAACAACAAGCAAAGTGTACGCTCTGTTTACAACAGGTTCCTTATTCGTTCTCACAAACGACCACTTACTTCAATGCAGTGCAACTGCAGAGCAGGTGGAAAATTATGTTCTCAAGAAGTCACAGTAGAGGTTGTAAAAGACGGCAAATCACATGGAGAAGATTGTTAATTCAGCGCAGTATAAGACCTTTTTACGAAATTGTGGTTTCAATTTCGTGCGTTCATAATTGCGTTTGACGGATGACGGATTTTAGTAAAGCTTTCAGACTATGAGCAATTAAAAAAATAAGTAATCCCAACTATAGCCTAGTACGCTGATGTTTCGGAACGAAAAATCCCATACAAAAGTGACACAACGAAATCAAGAACGAAACATTTCACTCTCCCTTTCGTTTTGTAGAATACACAGCAGCGAAATGATGGCGAAAAGTTGATAATTGTAGTAGATTGGTACAATTCTCCACTCTCTTTTTACACACAATGGTCACATGTAAAAACCTAGTTATCTTAAGTCGGCTAGATTGGTATTTACCTGATGTAATTTGAACGCATAAACTAGATTGGTCGGGACTGTTACTTTTCCTACGTCGGCCACATATGCGAACTGTCAACTTAGTACCATAAACTAAGTATTAAATAGACCTTCAGTTCAGCCTACTTAAAAGAATTTGCCTACAAGATGTTTTCCGTGTTACTATGTGGGAAAGTAAGTGTGCCATGTTGAAGTAAATGCGATACGTGAAGTCAGGCAGCTGTCAGACTTACTCAACTAGATACTTGAACGTCCCCAATTTATTGTCCGGGACTTTTTTTCGCTGTATTTTTGTAAAAATGGAATCTAACGAAGTGGACAACAAATGTTTAGAAATCAATCTGGGCACAAATTTCGAATGGCTTTAATATAAAATTAAATCAGTGAATGGAAAACACATGTCGTTTTCCATAGGGACCACCGGATATTTTTTCAGATCTCAGATTTTACGCGGCTCATGGAACATGCAACGAAATTGATCTGCTTTTGTAAATGGATTAGTGCGTTATTTGACAGCAATATCAGCTGTTCAAATTGCATTCGTTTTTGGTAAAATCAACCATGGATATCGACTTGCATTTTTCCCCTATTATAGCTACACAAATGGAGTAGTTTTGGTGATTCATAGTCTTCCGGCAATGAGGAAGACAATGAAGATAATAATTCCTCCGAAATTATATCTATGGATATTTATCTATTTCTTTATTTTGGTTTTCACGAAAATTTGCGCATATGTTTTGAAAGCGAACTTCTTAAAATGACGTAAAACAGATGTGCAAAGTATATTGGTATTTGTGGCAGTATGTGTAAATCTTAAAAAAAAAATATCGAGATCTGCAAAAAGTGATCCGAATCAGAAAAAAAAATTGATTTTTTTAAACACATGAAAAGTGAATTAGATAAAAAAAATGTTTTTTTTGTCCCACTGGAATACAACATTAGAAAAGTGTCGAAAGCTACACATATTCCAATCGCACATAGTCAACAAGTGACATTTTTTTATGTTCGATTAAGGTGAGAATAGCCTGTATGTCAAACGGTCATAAAATGTCAATTTTTGACAGTTCTCCTTTCAAAATATGGTCATACAATGGTCATATCTCATTTATGGCCTAATGACCGAAATGCCACACATAACCAGGCTGAATTTGACAGACAAAAATGCCCAAATGGCATATAGTGTAATCGGACAATAAGCACGAATGCCAACATAAAGTCCTATATGCTCATATGCACTTTATTGGAATTTCGTTATGGTATTGCTGGCATTTTTGGCTGGAAAAAGAAAAAAAAAACAATTATTTTCTTGTCATCGGTGTTTGAACTCGCGGATTTGCGATTTATTTTCATTTTCGTTGTCTTTTTTGTACTACAACAATAGGTATTAAAACACAAATGTCTTAAATGACCGTCAAGGCAAATATGATCATATTTGTAGTTTTGGTCATATAGTTTAATATACAGTTTTGACAATCCTGACATTTTGGTCATTTGACAGCTAATCTGGTCATCTCTTGGCATTCATATGCATACTTGTCATACAGTCTAATCTTAGCTTTAGACACACGAAATCTGAAATCTGAGAGCGACTCTGAAGTGAAGTGAAACTCGCTGACAAAATTGACAACCAAATGTATTTGAGCTAGCTAGCTTTCGCCAATAGAACGATATTTTCAAACCGAACTTTGTATTACTGGCGCTGTACATGGAACAAACAGCTGTCAGCTGTCCGCTGTCATGGACCTTGCGGTTTTAAAAGGTCAATTATTTTTTGTGTGCAAATGCGAACCCAATTTAAACTTCTATAAAAGCCTTATTTATTATTAGAAACACAACGTGTTCCAACCGAGCGAGGGGTCATTGACAGGAATCCAACTACTGCTGTCCACATCTCAGTCCCAGCACCCTCGAAATTACTTCTCGCTTTTCCAAATGAGTCAGCACTGCAAACAGGCGAAATACAGAAAATCAAATAAATCTCCTCTGCCTATGTGCGTGCTATTCCAAACGATAGGCATAGCCATCTTATTACGAATTTCGCCAGTGTATAGCCAATTCACAAATGACACCTTGTATGTTTTAGTCATACTCTACTGCGTCCGTGCGTGTCTGAATCTAAAATGGGGAAACAATTAGCCTCCAGTTGTGAATTTTACAACCGTATTACGTCCAATCTCTTCGAAGGCGAAAGTGCTCCTTATACGTTTTTCACATCAGCCAACATCGAAAGCAAATCCAAACAATCGCGCGCATTACCACGCCAAATTTGCACCACAACAACAGAGCACTTTCTTCTTCCCATCAGCAGGCGTCGTTCATTCTCATTGCGACCACACTCTATATGTGCTGAGCATAGGCACTCCTATGGTTTAATGTCACCCTAATCAGCATCCGCCTTAAAAGTCCAGAGAAACGGCTTCTCCTTCTACCTCCCATCGCACAAGACACCATCGTATATTGTGTGCAAGTGAAAATGCAAATTCCCTAACCAAGTTAACTGCGTATACAAATCTTTCGCTGCGGCAATATGGCGCATTTCCGTCTCAGCTCAGGTTGGCCCGAGTTGGGTGAAAGTGAATCAACCGATTGTTCACGCGTCACAATTAAACTCATTGTCCATTCCATACAGGTGTGTTGGACTGATGTCTAGTGAGTTACAATCGAAAAAGCACCACCGAACAGTGGAACTCAACTAAACTCAACTCTCTGTGCCTGTGTTTCTCGAATTAACGCACTCACCTTATCTGAGCGTGTTAAAGGGTTTTCGGTGGCCGTTATCTTATCTCATTCCATTCGCTATCGTTTCACGTTTTTATCACGTCTATATCGTTCCCCATTTATACACACAGCTGAAAGTACAATTAAATATAAAATTTCTTCTTCAAACAGACCGAAAGTATAACCAACAACGAGTTGAATTTCGAACTTGGAAAATTTGTAGTCTCTTTCTTTCGGTCAGATAAGCACATAAAATTACGTCGTGCGGTTCGGTTTTTCCTTCATAAAACAATTTATTAAAACAAAATATATTAGCAACGAGTTCCCTGAAAATTACAAGAAAAATCAGTGTAACCAGTGGCAGTGTTCGAATTTTCGAAACCAAATAAAATAAAATCACCACCCTAACACGCAAAATATGTGAAAACAAGATTCGAAAATCAAAGTGTGATCTTATCAAAGTGAATTATATATATTGTATTTATTTTCAGTGAAACAAAATAGAAAAGAAATCAAAATTGTGCCGTAGACTGTAAAATGTCATCATTCAAGGATAAATTCAAATTTTGGACCAAGGGGGTAAATATTTTACACGAAATCGTTCCTGAAATGTAGACAAAGTTCGAAAGTTCGCAATGGAATCAATTTGAATTCTATATATGTACAAATTTTGGGATATTCAAACGAAATTCGGACACTTTAGTCAAAAAGTGACCCAAAGCTTGCAATAATGATACATATTTCTTATCGAACGGGAAAATTTGGTGAATAAAATACGAGTATATAAGTCCAATAAACATTTCTCCGATGGCTGGTTAAATTGATTAGAAACTGAAGAGCGAAACCTTTGAACGCCATGAGGCTATTTCATTGCGATTATTTCTACGTTTGACAAATTGAATTGATATTTTGTATTTATTTTGATTCGGCTTGTCAGTCGTCAACTGTGTTAGACTGTTAGCTTTCGCCAGCTCGTATAATCTTTTTTTTGCGTGAATATCGCGAAGTTTCATCAGAGATTACCGGGAGTTGGTGGGTTTGTGTTTCCTGTACCCTGCAATGTAAGATCACATGGTCAGTTGCTCGCTCGTGTGACGACATCAGTGACGTGTTGTTTACTGCTGATTGCGGCATTGTGACATTGAATCGCATTTATCAATAAAATAATGGATCGGAATTGCAGTTGGAATCATGAAACCATTTCTCGAATACTTGTGTGATAACTTCGGAAGGCAGTTGCGAAATCGATATGCAAAAAGGATGTTAAAACACATTTATGCACCACAGCTCGGGTAATGGAATAGAGTGTCAAAAAAACGTCTGTTATTACAATGCGATCTTTAGCGAGGCTCTGATTTATTATCAAGTTTTTAGAAGACCTATCGTACTGCAAATGTGTTTCTTTGGTGTGTGGCAGAGAGCCATCCAACGATAAACGTGATTCCGCGAGGTCTCATGTCTAAGTGTGGTATCTGGATGTCAGAAACCGGCCACCGACAACTTTCTGAATTTAGCCTCGGCTTAAAAATGTTGTGTGGTTATTGTGCAATTATTGCAAATAACTTTGAGCAAATCTTCCCGCAGCAAGTACCAAAACAATCCGCAAACCGGTACCGTTCTTAGCAAGATCAGCCCCATTCATCTGTGCGAGGACTGTAAAAACTAACCAATGTCATTGAGTAATGAAAAAATGTGTATTCCCGAACACTATCACGACAAGTGAATTTCACAGAGTGTATCCGTTACAGAGCTTATTGGTTTAGGCTGCGGCTTTGCTAGGTTTAACTTGGTTAATTTAAGCAGACTCTAAGGTTGTTGCAGTGGCTACTTTCTTTGCACTTAAACCCACCCTTTATAATTTTGATCAAAAAGTCAACGTGACTCTGGACCCTTCTAATTTATTTTCTGATAGCCTTAACATAATTTATCAGATTTAGGGGTGAACGAACTTTTAGCCAAATAAAGTCTTAGTTTAGAGACAGAAGCTATCCATCTGTCGCAATGGTTTGCTACATCGTGACAGTTTTTACAATCGAAAACACGGACCTCACAAAATTTGTGACATTTTCGTTGGGTAGGCCTAAAAACGACCAAGGTCATACGAAACATTAGAATCTTCCTATTTTAAACTGAAGAAATTTAATTTACAAATTTAATGACAGCTATGTTTCAAGTGTGGAACGGGAATCCAATTGCGTGTCAGCTGACTGGTGACGTTTGAAGTTAAGCTTAGTACGCAGCAATTAATGTCCCGGACAATAAATGTGTGCGAAAAGAGAGTGGAGAATTGTACCAAGCAATCTACTAAAATTTTCCACAAAGGAAAAGGAGAGCGAAATCTTTCGTTCATGACTTCGTTTTGTCACTTTTGTATAGGATTTTTCGTTTGGAAACAGGTCCGTACTAGGCTTTAGAAAAACTGCGTCGTAGAGTTCATAACATTTGCTCAGCAATTTCAAACTAAGTTCTTATATGTTCCGCACCATTAAAGACTAGTGAATCTAAAATATCTGCTCAGTGGTTAGTCTTTTCACAAATAAAAACTAGCATTAGGGGCTTGTTGCTGGGACTATCGGGTCCTTTATGGATTTGTTGTGCCAACTATTTGTTTGATTTTATTTCAAAGTCGTTTTTACTTCTGCTGAAGCAATATCTGTTGACATATAGTATAATGTATGGTGGCAATACTTATAAACTGTGTTTTTTTATACTTTTTACAGTAGTAGTGTCGCAGATCAGTGGTCAGTGGCTCTTTAGTTCAATCTTGGAAACCATTCCCGAAGAAAATAATTATCAAACTCCGCAAATGCTTCCTTTTTCAGTCCACACAAACTCTGCAGTTTGTAAGAATCCGAAACTCCTAACCATATTAACTCCACATTGCCGAACATATTTTTTCCCAAAGTGATATCCCTACCAACCAGATTGGTGATGCCCTTTTACACATGTTTTCCTTTTAAGTAATAAATTGGTACATTTCCTCAATTATGAGGCGTATCAACCGGCAAATGTCACTGCGTGATAGCAAGTCAAATATACGCACGTTGTCTCATATTGCTGCCATGTGTTGAATTCGCCTTAATCAACAATACACGCCTCCTTTTTAACAAAGTGTAGCCACTCACACACTACCCTCTGTTGCAGTTGGTCATTTGTTCTCGAGGAACGCACGCATCCATTTTATGCACACGCACTTCGGGAAAGCATAACAATTCATTGTGTCTGTTCAGCAGCGCATGTTATCTCCGCTCCTGCTGATAAACAGACGAGCATTCCCACTCTCAGTTCAACATACGGCGTGCGGACATAATATGGGTCGCCATTGAGCGGTATACGTAACTGTAGCAAGTTTCCCGGTTGATTAGGATGCACTGCACTAGACGATAAGCTGCCGCAAACTTTCCGCATTACATAAATTATAAAACCCGGCTATATACAGGGCTCTGCTCTCCACAATGCTGAGAGCATGTACACAAATGTTGTGCATGCAAATTAACCACAAGATACCCTATACCACCCCGATAAGAAGATGCCCGATAAGGCATAAGACCAGCATGTGCGCTGTGCCGTTTGCCGGCTTCGGCACACGCAACGCACCAGACCTGCCCGGGGACTACTTATAATCCCCGAACTCATAAAACGAAGTCAAAAATCGATTTGAGTGTGCTCGAGAAAATGTTGTTCTTTGCGCTTTATTGGGGTGGAATGCCATTTCAGTTGTCGTCGAACCCCGCACCGATGGCTAGGAGAGAAGAAATACGGTCATTGCTCTCTTATAGGCTGTTGGGGGAGTGGGACCACCCCCCTCCAATACAATTTCATGGCATTCCTCTTGCAAACGAACCTACCGGCATACAAATGAACTCAATCGATAATAATTATTCCAATGCCGCGGTGCCATATACTGCACGAATTTCTGTATGTCAACGGAGAGGAGACCCGCTTTAATGGGCCGCATCAGCAGCCCGACGAACGCTTCGTGTAGAAACATTTGCCAAACGTGTCAGACATAATAACACCTGACGTTGGCTGTGAATATCTCGTGTGTGTGTGTGTGCCTCTTAATGGCGCTCTGCTGACAGAGGTTTTTCTTTTACTCTTTTGCGGAGTGAGCAAACAACATAAAGGCATTTCTGGCCACATTAGTTTATTTAGAGACCATTTTTGGCGAAAATCGCAGGAAAAGAGTGGAGTTTCCACTGCTGATCGTGACCCGGTTGGGATTGTTCGTGGTCGATACGGAAGTCGAGTGATTTATTTTGATTTTCATTATAAAAACATTTGTACAAGAAGAAAATCACATTGTTAGGGTAATTGCAGCAGGGAAGTAATTATTGTGCATGTTCCTGGATGAATCAAATTAAAAGAAACTCTACACGTCGTCCAGTCTATCGTAGGTGCAAACAAAGTGAATGGGAAGTCTGTACCTATTTGGCTTTGAATAGCTATTAAAAATATTTTGTTTGAAAAGAAACCAGCAATGAATCGGAAAACTTTGAGGAAATTCAATTTTGTGTCTAAATTAAGTTCAAACGCACAAAATCACCGTTTCAACATCTGTTTTTGGCATTGATCCTCTTCCATGTCATCCAAACATGGCAACTGTAAAGGACTATTTACGTGAGAGCGAATTGCGAACAAATAGTTTGAACTGTATTTATGAATTGCAAATTGCTATTTGTATAACCAATAATATTTTTTTACTCCAACATCTAATCTAGAAAAGATTTGTGTCTCAATTGAAAAATAATAAATACCTAGCGAACTGTTACACTTTATTCACAATCGAGACTAAAATGTCAGAAACTACTTATTAATATTCGCTTCTCCGCAATTCACTCTCATATGAATAGTTCTTAACAATTCTTCATAAATCATAACGCTTGCCCCTGACTCACGTTCATATTCTTGTTCTAGTCATTTACTCACCATTACATCGCAATACATTATTCAGCTGTCAGAATTGAGTTTGCATTTTGACACAATTTGGACAGTACTTCACTTCTTACTTAATTCATAATTACAATTTCCAATTCGACTTAAAGAACTTTTAGTTAAAGCGTCTTTGGGAATCGTATCAATTTGACATCTTGGAATCAGTATTTCGAAGACTGATAGCTATTCGAATTGGACACAAGTTTTGTGAAACAGGGGCTTTACTCTCTATTTCGTTCCGATAGTCAATCCTATTGGTATTCTGTAATACTTTAGAACTTCTAAATCGGAGTAGTAGTATATTTCATTCAGGTTTCGAAATAGAGTGTACAAAACGTCCATTTTCGAAATATGTTACTTTCGAAATATATTACTTGACGAAATACAAAGTAGGGCCCCAGATTTCTTTGTTCTTGGTTTAATATTTCTTCGAAAAAATGAAAAACCTAATTAATGCAAAAAGTACTTTCTCCGAAACATTTTGCTTTGTTTACCTGTCAACTTTTTTACATTTGACGGATTCATTGTCAGTTAGTTTGTGATAGAAGAAATTGGTTTCTCCTCCGCATAGTTGAACAGAACAATTTCTTAGAAATATACTCCATTTAAACCGAAATTTGGGGACGTTCAAGAATCTAGTTTAATAAATCTGAAAGCTGACTGACTTCATGCGTTTCAGTTTTTATTTTTCTAGATTGGTCATGTGAAGAATTTTTGTCAGTCGACAAAATTTAGTCAATGGGCGTACCAAGAAACATTTTTAGTTTCGACTTTCAATTTTAGTAGTTCACGGTGGCTATATTTTTTATACAAATTTTTCAATTATGAGCGAGATTAAAACTTTTTATAAGCAATAACTTCGTGACTGACATTTTGCACGTAGAAAAAGTGACGTTACCAACCAATTTCGTTTTATAGCGTTCATGGTACATCTAGTCGAAAGTCGGCAAAACAACTCGATTTTTGAATTTGCCCAAACACAAGATTATGTTCTAATTTTCAGCAATAGAAATGACAGCACTGGTTTAAATCCATGTATTAATTCTGCTGATTGCGTAATGCTTCAAAGGCGTGTTTGCTATACGACAATCATAAATTTGACAGTAGTTTAGACGAATTTTTATCAAACACTATTACGACCAAGGGTTTTCTTTTTATTTAAACTCAAAATCGAATTACGATGAGAGATTGTAGTAGATTTAACCTAAAACAACCTGTATAGGTAATCAGTTGTTGTAGCCCAAAGTGATGCACATGATTTTTCCAATATTTCTTGTTGGCAAATGTTTTGAATGGCCTGTCAACGAATGCGCTAGAGCTATCGCATACGTGAATCTAATGAGGGAAGTCTGTGGTGCCGCTGCTTTTAAGTATAATACTTTCGATTAGATTAAATTGACAAAAGACGCGATAATAGTATAAATGGTTAATAAGAAAATTTCAAACAAATATTACATTTTTGCGGGCAGTCTTTACACAGCTCAACTATAGATTTCAAAATGTAACAGTCACCTTGTGCTGATAAACATAAAAACAGGTAAACAATGTCCCCATACGTTATATCGTCAATCAATTGGGAGAAAGTGTTTATTGTTCTATGGAAATAAAAACAAAACGCAAACAGACAGACAAAAATTGACTTTATTGAGCTTTCTTGTTGGTGTAAATTACGGAACCAACCCCAAGAGATCTATTCTTTACAAGCGAATACACAGATATATTTGCTGGATTATACTCGTATACAAATCCTCCCATTTAATCTCATATTACGTATGTAGGCGAAAATTCTCCAGTCGATTAGTGTAAATTGGTTAATGAAATTTTTGTTAAACCTTATCTCTCGGCTGGCGAAAATTAAACGCGCGCACACTTGCTTGGCGACTATATCACAACAGCAAATATAACCAAGATATCGAGCGCGAGCATATAATAATAAATCGCGCGATCAGGGAACGAAGAAGTTGGTTTCTCAAAGCGATACGATATACATGTACATTTACGTATATTTTTATTAAGAAGTACTATTATTTTCTAATCTATAGCGATATAGAAGAAGGGTTTATCCGGCCGTATTCCCATGATTAGAGCTTCTAAAACAAAAGCTCGTTGGTTGGCGGTTGCCTTGCGTGAGCAGTTTACAATTGGTAGTCTTTTTGCTTCTCGAATGGAAGTGTAATGTGCTTTTCATCAAATAGACACTTTCTAGCAGTGTATACACTGACTGCTAATAACTACTGAAACTAACCTAAAAATATTTGTAAAGGGTGGGCCATCTAGTGGTTCCTTTTTAAATCATGGGTTATTTTGACACTGACAGCTGTTTCCCGCTCGAAATTTTGACAGAAAGTTAGTATCCTACCTCCGCAGAACGATATGAGTAGCTTTACGCTTTAACAACGTTGGACAATATTGAATACTTATTTCCAAAGTGAGTGCTGTGTAGCCGAAAAAAGTGTGCCTTTTGAAAAGAAGTTTTGGCCGAAATGAAGCACCCACCGCGCCTGTTGTGCAAACAAATCATGAGTTCGGTGCGCACAGACGAGAATGTGGCTGCTGTAGCCGAGAGTATGAAACTCAATTTACGAACATGAAAATGAGGCTCTGAACAACGTTTCGGCCAACGGTGGGCGTTACAGAGCCATGTTAACTGACTTTTTTTTTATTGAAATTGAAGACATGGATTTGGACAACCTCTCGTTCAGGCAGGATGGCGCGCCATGCCACACAGCCCATACCACAATCGATCTTATGCCCACCAAATTCAGAAATCGTGTTATCAGCCGTCTTTTGGCGATGTCAAAGCTGCGATTTGACTTTTTTTTTGTGGGGAACCGTGAAGGACCGATGTTATGCCAACAATCCTGAAACGATTCAAGCACTTAAGGCCAATATCATCCAAGCAATCCGTGAGCTGCAGCCCGAAACCATCAACAAGGTCTTGGAAAATTGGAGCGACAGAACGAACGACGTTGTGTTCTATTATTAATGGGAATGTTGGCTCTCACTAATAAAGCCATAATACATGGAAAAAAATTAATTTTGTTCATTTTGTTGCATTTTTAAAAAGAAACTTGTATTTGGCCCACCCTGTGTTTACCTATTCTGCGTCTTCTCGAGTAAGCCACATTTGACGGCCAATTACGAGCGTCTTGAACCTGGTCCATAGTATTTGTTGCTTTTGATTCTGAGGTCTTTGTTTGTTACCTACCAAAGGGAATCAACAAATTAAAAAAAAAAAGGTAGACGACTACCTACATCGTGAGTCTAGCATAGACATAAACTCGTTTCAAATCAATCTCGCGTTGCAATTATTTCTCCCTCTTTTCTAGGTACATATACTACCATTTCCAAGCAAACAAATTCAAAAACGTTTCTTTTCTTTTTCATTTCTAGAGCATAAGCTTCCGTGAAGGTCGTGACAGTAATAAAAATGCCACCAGCCGCGACATCAACAAACGTGCAAGCTACACAGAAACAACAGGCAATACCGGCAGCACTAGCGCACCGGACAATAGAAACAGCAAACCATTAGATATAGCCACAGACGATAAAGATTCTCGAACAGAAAAAGACATCAAGAACATTCAAATACAAAAGAATGGCGCACTTAATCAATGCATCACAGAGCTGGCATCTGGTTTCAAGGCGGCCGAGATAAATGCGGAACAACAGCAACAGTCTCAGCAGCAACAGCAACAGCAGACTGCTGGGAAGACAGAGATGAAAAATGGTGTCGAATTCAGTGGAGCTGGCAGTAATAGTAACAGTTTGGAGAAGAATAATCGACTATCGGATAAGCCATCACATTTTGTTACCGTAATCGAAGTGAATGAGTCGACTGCATCGGTTGAGTCCAATGCCACATCGAACAGCAGCAGCACCAGCGGTGGTAATGACAAGCAACCACCCACGCAGTCTGTTGCATCCGTTGCAGCTGAGGTTGTTCCAGTGAGTTGTGCGTCGGCGGTGCCAGAAACCACTGTTGCCAGTGATCGTGAACGTCTCGCAAGCGAAAGTGAGCTTACGTTTAGTAGTTTTGAACGTAAGAGTTCCAAAATTGAGCCATCCGCTCCACCAATGTCACCAGCAATGACATCGTCAACATCGGCGGCTACAATGTCATCCACATCGACATCACCGTCGTCCGTTCTAATGACATCTTCATCGTCGTTTATGGCGAATATAGATGCGAAGAAGAAGGTGCCACCAAGGTAAGTTTGGGAATTTTTTTTTTTTGCCTTACAAACTTTTTCAAGTAAGTAAACGTCTGTGACGGTCTTCAGTACTGCCAGAAGGAAACGAACAAGACAAAAAAAAAAAAGAAGCCAGAACTTCCGATATACATAACAAATGTAACTTTTACAGGAAAAAATCTTCGAAAACTCCATTCAAGAGATTCTTCTTAGATGATATTTAGCATTTGTCATTTGGGTCGGCATTCTGTAATACGAAACGTTCACACATTTTCGTGTGCACGAATATTTGCGACTTGAGCAAATCATACGTGCACAAGAAAACGTTGCCGCCATAGAGAATCTGACGCCTGGTTTCTTACTACAAGTCTAAATCAATTGTGTAGCCCTTTTAAACTTTTTAAACTGCCACATGTGAGTTGGCAGTGTATACATCCGGAGCTTGAGGTGAAAAGAGACTTTGGCACATAAGTTCTCAGCAGTCGATATCAGTAAACGGATTTATAAGACTCAAGTCGAGTTTTAAGGCTCTATATAGGTTATAAGTAATTTTAAACAATCCTCTTAAGAAAGACGGAAAATATACGTTCGTACCCTAAAAAACTTGAATTCTAAAGAATTTGACTGACTTAATTTTTTTTAGGATGTGTGAAAAACTTCCTCCAACCTTCATCCTCTGCCGAAGCCCAGCCGGCTATTTCCATTTTTAGACTAAGTGATTTGCCTACCATGGTAGGTAGCGATTATCTCTCTAATGGATTGTCATCTTCTGTCTTCTTGGACTACGGTCTTTTTTTTTAAACCACAGCTTCTGTTAGTCTTCTGTCAATTTTTTTTTTTTCAATATTTAGACTGTGGAGGTATACCAACGGCTAGGATCCCATACGGTAGTCTCAGCAACCTGGTTGGCAATGTCTCCTAAATTTTGTCAGTAGGAAAGGGGCCTTCCTAATAATCATTTTTAACTCTCAAGCTTAGTATCCTGCTCGCGCTAAATTTTATCTCCCATACAAAAATGTCTACAAAGATCAAATTTAGCGAGGCAGTTTAGCAAAGCAGTATCCTGTTCGCTCGCTAAATTCTTAAGATGGGCCGATGATGTCTCCACTCATTTAGCTCGCGAGATAAAATGTCCGGTACATTAAGTCGAAGATAAATGTTGACAGAAGAAACAGGAGGGAAAAGTTTGTTTTGTGATTATTATGAATTTTTTTCGGAGGAAACCGCAGTGAACGTTAGCGTGATAAATAAAAAAAAACGCAAAACCAAAATACAAAATAATTATTTAGCGAATCTAAGTGGAAACTATAGGGACGCTAAAATTTAGCGCGAGCAGGATACTAATCTTCACGCAAATTGAACTCACTACGACAGTTTTTACTTATTGAACGAGAATCGCCTTTTAGTACCGAGTGATTTGAAAAAAATTAAGCAATGTGTGAAAGCGAATGTGAAAAATATTTATTCGATTCACTCTTTCACGGAACCAGAATTGAAACCCTGTAGGTACACTAAATATGCTTAAACGTTGGTGTATTTTGCGACGCATTAGATTGTATTGGTTGACTCCTTTAATCATGGAAAATTTCCAGACGGTGCGGTCTTCTGGCCGACTTTTGCATTGAACTCTCCGAAAGGTCCATAAGAAGGATGTAAAATACATAATTTTTGTAGTAGCTACTTGTGCACATATTGGGTTAAGCTTAATTATGGACTTGGATCAAAGCCACGTAATAACTTATTAGTTAGACTCTTGTCCGAAGTCTAAATATTATCACCCCCTGGTAACAAAAGTTTTTCTCCGACAAAGTTTATTGCTTTTCAACAATTTCCAGTCAGTCCGAAAACGTCACAATAAAACTGCAAACAATATTGAATATTTTGCCGTCTGAAAGTACAAAAAATAAATTAATCAGCAACTGAGTAAAACGATCAACTATGTCGGACAAACAGGTATATCTAAAAAAAAAAAACTTCTCCTTCGGTGCATTGCTTCCCGCTGGGTGCGGTCCGCAAGACTAATATACCTTGCGGTGTTGTAAGACAATAATTGATGCTGTCCAGTAGATGACATATATGTTATCGTTCCGTCCAGCCTCCCCGTGCTCAAAACAGTCTGACCTTAATTTCGGCCAGACACTTACTTATCTCCTCCACTGTCCATACTCCATAATTTGAGTTCACCTTGATTTTTGCGAGTGCCGCATAATGACCGGTTGCCGCTTGCCTTTTTCTGCGTGCGTCCGTGTCGTTGTCGTCTGGCATGTTTGGCTCATCCAATCGAACCAAAATGCCACAGTTTTCCTCATAGTTGCCAGCACAAACGGCAGCAGCCGTTACTATGAACAGTTGTACCATTTTTTTTTTTTGTTTTCCTCTCTTCACATTTACAGTTGCTTTTTCCGTCAACCTTTTGGTCGCATTTGGTGTGCGCTCTGGACCGGTTTCCATTTTTCAAGCCAGTTTTCTGCTGCTGGTTGTGGACGTGGAGCAGCAACAAAAAAAAAGTCTCCCATAATGGTGACTCGATGATTAATTGCCAAAGCACAACAAATTTGTTTCACGTATAATTTACTTTACCGACGACTACAGCAAGTATGCGTGTGCCCATCGTGCTGTCCCACTGTCGTCGTGTCGTGCTCGTGTACCGACTATGGCGGTGATATGCGGCAGATTAATCGCGCAATCGATGTTATTGAGCGTTCGTCTTTTAAGTTTCTATAGTTGGTTACACTGTTCTTCTCGTTGACGGTTGTCAGTTGTTTTTGTTACTGGTGTCGGTCAATATTTGCAATTGTAATTCGCGGAAAAGTGGGCTGCCACTGTCATGTTGATTAACTATGCCCCACACACTTTCGCCCAAAAATAAACACCAGAGGAAAAAGTCGTCACCGCAATGGTGAAAGAATCACATCATCAGTCCTCCATTTTGGGTGTTTTTCAATTCAGAACCCAAAACGATGATTTCTCTTTTCGTGTAGTACGTGCAGCGTACCTCTTACGCTCGTGTTCTAAAAATACTCGAGAATAGAAGACGCATTGTCGTCGTAGCTCATCGCATATATTTCAATTTAAGTCGCCGGTGTCAAAACTTTAATTATGTATGTATAAGTATCTATATCTATATCTCTACATCTGTTTTCTTTTTTGTTGTAGAGATACTTGTTAATCGAGTTTTTCAGTTTTTCCTCGGCTCCGCTGTAGGTGGACCGGGTGTGCATGAAATTATCGTTGGTCGATTTTCTTTAATTTTCCAGCGAACGCGCACACGCCAGAGTAACTTTCACATTTAGTGGCATAATCTATGTAGATACAGTTGTTGTATAGAATTCAATTGGAAGCCAAAATGTCACTGATGGGTGTTTTTTTTTGTTTGAAGTATTTTTTTTTTCTGTTTCATTGGAATTAATTTATCACACAATTTGGAGAGTGTAACATTTGCGATCATCAATCAGATGCAGATTTCCATTAAATGTCATAGACGGCAGAGTGAGGAGCAGCAGTTTTATATAGCGATGGAGAGATCGCAGCTTTGTGTGTGCTTGTTTGACACATGGAATGAGAATGGAATATTGTCCCCGAGAGCCGAGTGTTTTATGGGTGGGTACCGCCGACAAGCGACTGGCCTGGCGCTGGTGGATTGGGTTTCATTGGAAAAACACATCAATTAGTTGGTTGGTTGTATATTTATAGAGTTGGAATAAGTGAATAACTACGAGTATAGAATCGAACTCAGAGTTGTGTTTCCTTTTTTTTTTAATTCAACTGGAACTACGAAAATTATTTGTGACTGTCGTGGAATGTTGCACGTGTTTTTTTTTTTTTGTTAAATCAATTTGGTGGGTATGTTTTTTTTTTAATGTATCAGACGCCAGTCATTACGAGACACTTTTCATTAAAAACATACATTTCATTGTTTTGACAGGTTGCTCGAATTTTGTTATTGGTTATAGCTAACAAATGTAAAAGCTTCATATCATAACAAACAATTTTGTGGGAATGTTTATTTTTTCGCGCACAGGACCAACCTAAGCAACCACCAGTCAAAGTTGTCAATGCTTATTCAAAATTAGGAAGGCATGTGTATAAAAATAAATGCGAAAGAGAACAGGCTTATGTCATTGGAATTTGGGGTGCTTGGAGATGACATGAAATATATTTACGGGGATAAAATAAAACGATTTCATCGATATTGACGAATGGAAAAGTTTTAATGCGACGTCTGGGGGGCCTGTCACACAAAACAACAAGTTGAAAAAGAAACCGTTTTTCAAAAGTAATGTGTTGGAAAACTCCACTTTTTTTAAAGTTATGTATCTCGGCTGTAAAAAAAAGTTATAGGTATAAAAGTCATCATCCTATGGAAAAATGCTATCATCTTTGCAAATGGCGGTAAATGTCAATTCTACTTTGATGTTTGCGATGTAAACAAATGCAAAATACACGTCAATAAGACTTGCATCGCTATACTCCTAATGCTGCACTTAGAACATCACGCACGCGTTTTATTTCGCACGAGATAGGACCGTGAAAACCGATTGGCAATGTTAATACAGGCGTTAGAATGAGATCACAAATCAGACGCCTAAAGTGTCATGGATGATCTACCCCTAATTATAGATTTGTAAAAGGGGAAAAACACAAGTTTCGGAGAGCAGCATTTCTGCAATGACTTGAAAACCACTCAAATGAAATTGATAATTAGTTTCCGTAAATTTAATCAACCAATTATACAAAATTAATAAATAATAGTCCGTTCATCACTTCCGGAAGCCATTTTGTTAGAAAGCGAAATTTCTAAAGCCATTACCAAAGATAATGGAATACAGAGATATATATCTTTCCAGTGGAAAGGCGGCTGCCTACAAGCTGTTTTCCCGTAAAATTCATGAAGTCACGCACATATGCTCATTTCTTTTCTAGAATATGTGAGTTCATGAATTGAACTTTAATGCAATAATTCGCTTATCCGAAATGCGTATTTCATTATTTTTTTTATTTTAATCGAATCCTTAAGAAAAACCAAACAAGTTCAATACCAAACGCAAAACAATTGAACCAATGCCCATAAAAGTAAATGGAATGTTGGCCGGCCATTAGCAACATGCTTTTTTGTAGCTCACACGTATTCACAGACGGGGGTTGAAATTACAAAAACAACAATGTAAACAAATGGGTTTTGGGGGGATAGACGTACGAAAGATATCCATATCTTTTATTCTTTCATCTCTGCCATTACTATAAAAATATCAGCATGCATGTAATGTACCTATGCATTTGGCAGCACCGTCCATCCACCACTGACAGCGCCTGGATGACAGTTCTCCATGAATTACGCACTTCTCATCCAGTCGCTATAAGGAAAGCATGTTAACTAGTTTAAGTTGGATTTCATAAAGTCTTTAATTAACAAATCTTAAATTTATATGGATTACGCGTTTGTATTTTAAAACTAATGTTTTACATAACAATTCCCATAAATCCTACCACGTAAACAAGATGGTCGACCAAAATACATGTCACATATTTTTGTGTGTGTAGTGCTGTCCCTTTTGTGATGTTGTAAGTGCAGAACGCGAAATAATTGTTCCGCTATTGAGGCAGCCTTTAACCGAAGTTCTGGCAAGAGGGATGGAGAATTCCATAAAACTGGCCGAATAGTCAAGAATTCTAACTGTCGCCACTTAACCGATATCATTTTCTCAACTTAATGGAAACAAATTTAAGACACCAATTAATCAAAATCCGTTTTTCATTCATTACAAAAATTAGATACAACCAAAAAACATCGGCTGACAACTTTTGCGTCACCTTGTAAATAGGAGCAATATTCGAGGGCTGGTCTAATCAAATCTTTATAGAGAAGAAGATGTTGCTGAGGACCGAAATATTTATTTTTTTTTAAATAGGTAATCTAAAGCTTCGAGGGCGCAAACCCAAAAAGGTGCCGGCATGGATTAAGTAGTCGTTTAATTTGTGATACAGGAGATGAATAGTTGTGAGCTGTGTCTCCTGAACATTAATAACTTTATTTATTTTTCCCATTTCATACTGTTGTGCAGATCTTCACTGAGAAATCTGTGATGTACAAACTACTCTTTGAGTGTATATTTTCTGCCCTTCACCTGTCTGGGTCTACCATTTTACCAATGAGTCACAATATTCCTCCAGACAAATTTCATTGTTTTACGACTGGAAATAACCAACTCATCTCATCCTCCAAATAAACACTCCATTAGGAAAACAAATTCAATCTCTGCGTCATCCGTTGCACCATAAAATTGCCCTCGTATCCCTTATACTCGCCAATGTCGAGACTCGCGACCCTTTCCTAAATGACTAGCTGTCTGTATATGAAACGGACACACACAGTTTGTATATCATCAAAGCCCCACTCGAAATCTGCTCGCTAATTAATGGAAAATCCTATTCGCGACAATTAGTCGCGTATGCAAGGCACAATATATCTATAAAGGACAAAATTTGATTCTCCCCAATGTCAGCCACACTCTGTGTCAATCCCGTTCTTGTGCTTGCCGGCTGCCTTAATTGGCTTAAAGTTAAAATTAACTTTTCCCATCGCAATGCCTTTTAATACGATTACTCGCGGGCAATTGAAATTCGCCAGCCCCAGTAGCTCGCTCTTTGAAACCCATATGCAATGATCGACAGCGGGAAAGCGAAAATAAAACACGAAAGCATGTACAAATTAAGTTAATTGGAATTGGATCAAGATCACCACAGTGGCTATGGCTTTACTACGCACCATCATATGCGACAGGTGCTCTTAGCAATAACTTCCGCAGACAAGTCCTTTTGCTTAATTGCTTTAACACTTCATAAAATGGCGAAATTTTTCAGCAAATGACTGTCGTTGTCGTTGACATAATGTTTGTATTGCTTATCACGTAAACGTAATATAATAAGAAGGAATGGCATTAAGGGCATGTTTACATCCAGCTTTTATTTCCCCTAGTCACGCAAATGTCACACAAAAACGAAAAATCCTCTTTCAATGTCATTTTCATTGTAAACTTGTTATGTCGGGGCGGTAAGATGTGCTGCATCCACCCTCGCAGTTAATCATGTCCTTGCTGGTACTTTCGAGGGAACATAGTAATAAAAGGGATTTCGGGAGATTCCGGAAAATGAATGAATCCCATCTAACTGACTGGGGGTAATAAATATCCCCTATCTGTCTGGGCGGACGTCCTCCTCGATGCTGGATGACTCAAACCGGCAAACAAGAAAAATTCTACTATTGGGGAGGCAGATCTCTAAAGCCCATTGGATGCAAGGGTGACTTGACTACCACTCTATTCGATTGGGAGAGTTATGTTGCACAGATGAAATGAGTGTTTTTTTATTTTGTTGTTTCAGCTTTTAAATCACATTTGCTATAGTAGACAATGACGCGCATTGTAGGGCTTACTCCTTTCATTAAAAATTGCCATATCGGATTGTTATTGTGCATGAACTGGTAATTCAAGCTAAAAATAAAGGGCGCCAGAAGAGGCGCAAGTTGAGTTAATAGCGATGGGAACGTGTACTAATCAATGAACGCCGAATGATGGCTTTCCTCTGTTGAGGATTTATTTCAGCCCGTATTGAAATTTTGTAAAATTTAAATTGTTTTGTCGAAAATTTTCAGCAGCAAAATTAAACAGCAAGACGCCCATTAGGTGTTGTTGTGAAATACCTACTATCTTAACCACTTTCCATGAACTTGTGACAACTCTAAAACAATGTCTGAACACAGAAGAAAATACTTATTTGCCCCAACTGAAAACCCCTACTTTTGGGGTTACAAATTGCAAATTTGTCTCTCAGAATAGCTTTAGGCAACAATTTTCGAAAAATTGAGAATCTTATGACGAAGATCCAAACTCTAGCAAATCAAGCAGTCTATCATTGACTTGACAGCTTCTGTACATGCTTTCTTTACACGCGGAACATGAATGTCAAAGAACTGCCAGAAATGACAGCAGGGTTTCAATTCTATCCGTATTGGAAGTCATATCAAATCTTAAGACCTAGCTAAATGACATTTAACATAGTGTTACCAGTGTTTAGTTCCTGTACAATTCAAATTCAAACTAAACACTTTTGAACAATGCAGTTCCTGAGTTCAACGAGTACTAATTCTATGCCCATAGAATCCAAAGTTGACGAGAAAAGTTGTATTGTTCTCTGATTTCATTGTAAAGTAATTACATAAACAATAGTATTTTCGTGACAAAAAACTTTTAAAATCATTTTTGAAGTAAGTGCACGAAACTCACAGTTCAGAAGTTTACATCAACGTAACGTCGGTTCAGCTTGTCTAAAGTATTTGCATACCATACTAACGATCTTGTATGAAACGGATGGGATAAGAACTGGTCTGGCTCTAATAAACACGAAATATGTGCTTGTGCTGTCATAAATAGGAACTCAATATCAGCGAACCGGGCAAAACTTTATGCGTGGTAGTGAAAAACTTTACCTAGCTTTTGGCAAAATATGCGCAAAATCGTAAATCTAGTGCTTTGGACTAGAAAAACTAGATTGATCGGTTACGCCACTTCTCCTACATCAGCTACATAAACAAAATGTCAACTTAGTACTCCGCCTTGACTAGATTTGTCGGCTGTACCTACGGTAACCATTTCTTAGAATTTTAAATAGTGAATAATAGAAAAAGGAACAAATTTCAACACAATTTTTAACTATTCAAATATTACTTTTTACAAAATAAATAAAAAAATTTAAACAAAATGATTTTTTTAGTACTAGATCACTTGCTTGTTCGTTCAACAAGGGCACGTTAGTATTATCTAACATTTCGTTCAGTTAATTTTGGTTTGCTTTATGTTTACGTTATATTTTTAAGAATTTAAATTTAATACAGAATGAATAATAAACAAGTTCTATATATATTTTTCATAACGATCTTCGTCTTCAAATACTATACTCCTCAATAAACATCACCTGGGAAAAAAAAAACTGTTCACATAACCAATCTAGGCCAATAAACAGTGAAACACATCAAGTCAGCCAGCTGTCAGACCTGTTTCCTGAACATCACCAATGACTTCGGCGCAAGCATCCGCTAAATATTTGGCCTCGTGTTAAGCACAGCGCTAACCTGCAGGGGCACCAATTTTAATGCATTCCTTTCGACATTTGAAATACAAATTCACACCTAATCGCGACAAAAGTTTCGAAACCTATGTTACACGTACCGTAGGTGCTGGAGGTGCGTACTACACTCAACAGTTGATCATGTAAAGGCCGTGCCCATCCGACACAAAACACCACCACCGAGCGCAGCTACAAACAAAAAGTTTATTTAACCATTTCCAAGGCACAAATCAAATGTGCTATAGAGTGCATTTTTCACAAACCTTTTCCAGCGTTGAAATCGTGATTCACACTTTATTTTCCTTTTTGTTGTTTTTCTTGCTGCTGTGTTTTTGTTGTTGCCATTCTCTGCCAAACTCTACAACACGTTGCTAATACTTTTTTTTGATTTTGTGTGCACTGTGCGCTCCCATAAATGTGTGTGCGAAAAAACTGTTAACACCGTTGCCAGAGTGGTAGTGTTGGATTACGATGAATAATAAATCGCCTCTAAAGAAAAACGCGTTGTTTTCGTGGGTTATTCGTTTTTCTGTTGGGTCTGTTCGTGAATCGGTATAGGTGGGCTTAAACCCTAACCCAGCAAATTAATTTTTTATCACTCCGCCCAGGATGGGGAATATTTCGCAAATATTTACTCTCAGAAAAAAATGCTAACGCAAAAAAAGCATGCAGTGTAAATAAAGTACTACACGAATTGCGCGGCAAAGATACCATACGACGGAGAGGTGAGCAGCAGAAAAATCGACGACGACGAGAAAAAATGATAATAACGAACGCGAACGCTTCACCCTGACCCGCTGAAATGTGGCAACTGTGATCGTAATGGGGTGCTGGGGTTGGGGTATGCCGTCTTTGACTGCCTTTGCCTTTTGCTTTCAGTGTGCAGTTTTGCTTACAACGAAATTGCATTCGGAAAATCCGCTTTCGGCGAATGCACTTGAGTGATTAGTTGGGCCACTGATTATAATGTGACACTATAGGCATCAGCCACCATCTTGTAAGTGGTGGGTGTAAAACTCGCTTTTAGGGCCACCTTCAGCCCAGCGCAAGCTGCTTTTCTTTCCGCTGCACATACCACATACTATCATCAAACGCCTGTCATCATAACGCTGACTGAATTTATTTCTTCGGCGTACCACAGCTGGAAAGTTTAATTTAATTGAATTTAATTTCTCTTTTGTGCCTTGTGCACCTTGACATGATATGGGTGGGGATGCCATGATGGTGACAGGAGGTGGGAGAATATTATCAATACGTGCCTCTTTCATTGGAAGAAGCCATCGCAAATGGAGTGGAATGAAAATCAACAAAAAAGACTGCACTTTGTGGACAGAAAGTGATGTTGTCGTTTTTGTTTTCTTCTCTTTCTTTGTATATAGGCTTTTTCAAGCCGTTGTGCAAACTCATCATCTTTTGAATAGCGGAGATAAAATTGTTTTTGCCATCCACTATTATTATTTTTTTGTTTATTCAGAAATCCATGTTGCTGGTGAAGGCCATTTACAGTGGGAGTGGGAAATAAAACGACCATATTTTACGTTTGAAGTGAATGTCAGTTGGGCGTGTCAAATATTTTTAGTCGAGCAGAATTATTTTCGTTGAAGTTTAGCCGACTTTAATTCTCTTAGTAGCCATGAAATGCTTTCATTCGTTGATGAAACATAGCCTCAAAAAGACACAAGTTTGCGAAGTCCTGAATGAATGGACGTGGAAAGGGGCAACTATAATTTGAAGTAAGCCAATGATTAGATTGAAAAATCATGTCGCTTTCATAGCAGGACAAGTGGCATATTTAAAATGTTTCATTGAATTAAGTGATATTTGGACCATTTTTGCCATTAGCTTAAGCGCTGATAATCCAAATGTGGCCCCTAAGAAAAATGCTTTCCTAGCAAGTTGTTTATTGTTGATTTTTTTCACTTCATTATGAAAGTTATTGTGATGTGACTCCTAGAAAAGGTACTGCTTTTAGTATCTTTCCGATTAGGGTTGCCAGATTAAAAAATACGAAAAGGGGGACATCGTGAGCTTTCTAGGGGACAAGTATTCAAAAAGGGGGGCAACATTTACTTTTTATTTTTGAACACCAGAGTCAAACAAAATGTAAAATAAAAATAACTTTTATTAGATACATATATGTAATAAAATATGGCTTCAAAACAAAGAGAGACAGATGACAGTACAAACCAAAAACCTAGAGGAGAACACCTTTAGCACGTGAAGTGAGATGTATATCGTAAGTGGATGCATTCAGCTTTAAAAGTTTTCTTGCAATTCAAATGGATGTGTTCACAGAGAATCTGTTTAAAAATATTAAAAAGTATTTTCCAAATTTTCAGTTGAATGTTTTCTTTTATTGAATTTTGACTTAATAAGGGGGACAGTGATTTGTATTAGGGGGAACAAACAGAATTTTTGTATGAAAAAAAGGGACTGTCCCCGAAAGGGGGACGTCTGGCATTCCTATTTCCGATGCGGACCCGAAGCCAACCCGGAGTTTGAATGCACGACTATTTTTGTGTTGTATTGTGTTTAATGACTTAGACAACCCTGCGCAATTATTTTCCACTGTGTCTTAAGCACTGTAATCCCTTCTTCACTTACGTCATTTTTTTAATTTCACTGAAGAATAGTGGGTAGGTGTCTACATACAGAACGACAATGGTGCCTGTGAAATGAAATCCATTAGAGCCAAGGCAAAGTGTCAAGCTCCTAATGTGCGGTGCATATGCGTCCACACAAGATGTCACCAACTCTCTTGTAAGGCGAAACGTTTCACTCAGGATTAGTTAAACACTAACCCCCTATAGAGTTGTTGATCCGATTAGGGGTAAGCTAGGTAAATGCAAATTGAAATCTTTATTCCAATCAATAACAATGTACTCTACCTAATATGCCGGATGTCCTTAGTAGAACCTAAGGGGGGCTTTCATTTGAACCCATGCTGACATGCGCCGGATTTGTTTCTTTTTTTGAGCTGAACTCACCCCACCTTCCAATTCATAGCACCACACACAAAAAAAAAACCTGCACCTCCACTATACTTAGCTATGCACACGTTTCATTGTTGTTTACAACGGAAGTCCTTCTGCTAAAGATGGAGGCAGAAATTCACAGCCACATATATCCACTCACAAATACACCAGTCTCCTATTCAAATATTCATAGGAATCTGGGTCGAGTGATGCTCGAAGGATATTTCAATGCAGCAGAGGCGAACGTGAGATACCGTAGCTTGTATCTTTTATTCGCTTATCGTATCTCGGGTGCTTTTTATTTTTAATTTTAAGTTGTTTTTCTATGTACATGTATATGCATGGTCCTCGGCGAACGATGATGCAATGGAGAGAATAAATAAAAAGTGGTAGATAGCGTTGATAGGAGGATATAGCAGGTATACACTAGTATTGGGTGTGTCAGAGCCTGTATATCTGTACAACTATGGGTGACATCATAACGAAAACATAAGCTCATAATGCAGACATTTTCATTTTAGCTTTCAGCTATAAAAGTTTGTTAGTGAATCGCATGGATCTCTGTGTCCGTGCAAATTCCACGAAAACAAGTTTGTGATGCCTCCTTAGCTCCTGGCGGAGAAGGAGATGCATTTTTTTGTTGTTGTATTGTTTCTTTCTTGGGGGTTTCTTTTACTATTCTTTTGTCTTTTGTTGCGCGTTAATAGGTATTGGGCAGGATTGCCGTTTAAAGCGGTTGGTAGGCATAGACACTGGCATTTGCAGGTTTATGAAGCTTCATGAAGTTGAGTGAGGCTTTTGTTGGGAATTTTTTAAGAAGCTGGATGAGGTTGTATTATGCTTTTGTTTTTTAGCCCACAAATACGATGGATGTTGATTGATGTGTATAGAGCGTTGATGAAAGGGACATTATAAGAATGGGGCTTGGTTTTGAGACTTGCGTGGGGTATTACTTAAAAGTTGGGTGTCCCAGAAAGTTTCAACTTAGAGACAACCTGCATTATCCACAAAAATGATTTTTACGCGTTGTTCACTGTGAAAGAAATAGATTGCTGTAGGAATCCTAGTACGAGTACATACGTTTGAGAAGCATCAAAATCCTGCTCAATCGTTCGTCACTGCATGCGTCAAAATATGCTGCTCATGTTTACAAATGCAACTGATTTCTTGGTTTGTGCAGGTGATGACTATTGCATTCAGCATTTTTTCGACAGACACAAGGTAAGCAAACCCATCTGCCCATATTTTGATAAGCCTGTCACAGGAACAGCGTCCATATGTATCAAATGCATAGTCAATTCAAAATTAACTTAACTTAGAACCTAATTGAGTGTGGCATTATCCAGTGCAGTGATCTCTCTCGGAACCGGATGACAGTTTTTCACCGCTGCAGCAGGTTTTGGTCTAACTACAAGCGATCTGATCGAAGCCTTCATAAAGGCAATAAATTCCAATTGGCTTCTTGGCTTCATGATGGTAGTGAAGACAGCGCAATTTAGATCAGCTCATCGTGTAGACAGTTGTTCTACGGCCCCAGTTGAGAGACAGCAAAAGTCAACATCAAACTGTGAGTAACATAATATGATACTCGGCCTTCTGATTTGTATTTCCATATAACTTATTAACAAACCGTTCGCTAAAACAGAGTCAACGAAAACAGTTATATAGACCGGCCGATGTAGACGGCAAGGCATGTTTGATTCTACCTTTTCAAATGCTACATAAATCCCGATTAGTAATACATACTTCTTATTATGTTCCTAAAAAAAATGTAAAAATTATAACGCGTGGGTAATGTTTCTTGAATAAAATCAACAAAAAGTTATTATATTTCAGTTAAACTCATAAGTCGTAACTATAATATCAATAAACGCATGTAAATGACAAAAGTCAACAGATGGCGCTGATATAGCGAACAAAGAAATGCCTTATTGCGATGAGATAGTTCGTTCCTACCTATATAGAAACTCTCTTTTGTATTCAAAATTTGATTACAACAACTTTATTATCCATCTTGCATGCGTGTGTTGTACCTACCCTATACCTAACCTTCCTCCAACGTAAACAAATTCAGTAAGCAACATAGACGGCCGGCAATTCCGATTCCCCGAGATTAATGATTCACGGAGGTCAGCTATGGTATCATTCTGATTGTATTTGCCATCCATTTAAATTTGTTTTTCTTTTGTGTTCGTATTCCTCTTCTCCTTCTTCTTGCTTGTGTTCTTAGAATTACCGTGAAACGATTCTCTTCTATTCGGTTTTCGATTTCAGTTCAAGGAAATGCACGCAAAACACTTGGCTGCTCACGCAACTTCTCAGCTTACATGTAGGGCCCTTTGTCGGTCAATATGAATTCTCTCAACTTCGATTGGCAATCCTCTCTGCATTGTTGTGAATAAAATGGCATACTCTCTCATAGTTGGCTAAAAGGCAAACAACCTATGGTTACGTTTCGTCGAATTGTCTATGACCCCAACGAATCCATTCCAGAAGTCTATATGTGATTATTATACGACATGGAGCGGGCACATACATACGTAGGTTCTGAATTGAATAAAAGTCTCCCTTAATTACCCTAATGGTTTATTCATGACAGCAGTTCGCTGATAAAAATGATAGAACGACGACTCGAGAAAAAAAAAAATACTACACTAGAAACTTAATTTGAACGCTCGAGGAACACACACGCGTCGAGCTTAGAAATAGAAGTTTGAGTTTCTCTATGGCGTTAGCGAGTGAGTGATATGAGTGCAAGAGCGATGATACAATGAACGAGGAACGGGGTGTGTGCTGTTGTCAGGTTCGGTTTTATATTTTGTTACTTTATCGACGTATGAAGCGAACAGTTTGGAGTTTTGTTTTGTTTCGTTTCTTAATTAAGAAGCTTCCAAATGAATATGCAAAGTGCTTTCTTTGGAAAAATTTGTTAATTAAACATGTTAGTTTGAGATTAATTTTATAGTCAATAATTTCTAGCTTTACTAATGAGGGTTTTACAAAATTCGTTATTGTCATTTTGGAAGATTGCGGGTATGGAAATCTGCGTGGAAATAATGCAAGTTGTAACATCTGTCAAAGTGACGGGAAATTTTCTGTAGATAGTTCTGACACCCATAAAATGTGTTTTCTCTCTAAATGAGCTTTGTTTATAAGATTTTAATGCTTTTTTCCTAACCGAAACTACTGATTTATCACTATTGTGATCTTTACAAATAGAACTATTTTGTCACTACGATGAATCGAATATTCCCTATTTTGCAGTTAATCAGATAGAATGCCACAATCATGCGTTTAAATTCGAGTTCCAGTCGAAGTCCAACGATGTTTGCTCGCGCGACTTTCAGATGAAAAATGCATACCTGATTCTAACCTCCAATTTCCTCATACGAGTTGCATGTACTATGCAATAAATATCCACGGTGGCCAATGACAGAGACTTAATTCAAAAAGCTCCTGTTTTAGTAAAGTGTTTTACAGGCAACAAATGCCAACTATGTAAAATTCCCCGTTCAGAGATGGATATGGTCCATAATTCCTTAATGGATATGGTGCGAAATGCGATGTCAGTGGCAGTGGAAATGCCAGACAATAAACCTACAAATCTTTACGTAACATTTCAACTTCGTAACCTTTTCCGTTTCGTAAGCAATAAGGAAAGCACTAAAGTTACTCCCCTCTCGCAATACGGTGAAGCTAAATTACCCTTAACGAAACCCATCAACGCCCTTTTCCCCGTTCTGCTCGTCGTTAGTAAGCGAGTAACTCGCAACTTATTAAGTCAGTGATCAGGCATTAAAGTGTATTATCACCTTGCGTTCCATTGCGTTTGTTCGCAACGAGTGATAGACTTGCCTCTACCGCGTATATACGCCATACCTATATAATCAGCGAGGTGCACGCATCCGAGCGCATAAAGTTCGTACCACCCAAGCACCTGATTGTCTGACAATGGTGCGCCCGGTAAAAGCCACTTACGTCTACACCGTTGCCATTCGAACGAACGTTCGAATTAAACCTCTGTCTAAATCATCGTATCGTTTATCAACGATTGGTTGCTTATTGCTCTTGCGCGGTGAATTTGAATTTGCTGACTGCTCCATGCGCCGTACGCCGCCGCCGCGCCGCCGGTTCCAAATGGCTGAACCGAAGAAAACACCAACAAAGCAAAGAGCAGGCCAATTCGTGATCCGCTAAGGCATGTTGTCCGCGGATGGGTTTTCCTTATGTAACGGTTTCCACGATTTTCCACTATTCTAATTAATGCGCTTCACTAAAGTTACTCAATCTTTACTGACGCGCTACTGCTGTCGCGGACTAATGCATTTCACCGCGGTTACGTGATTTGTAGTTGCCACAGTGAAAGTACTACAATACCGGCCTAGCCATTACCCATCTGGAGCATTGCCAGGTAATTCAGAGATCACATCTACGCATTGATATAACTCATATTTTATATGCGGGTCGAACGTAGAAAGCAATGTCTGTCGGTGGCAGATGAAATAATGTAACAGTCGCACAACATTACTTTTAGCGGTAAAACAAAAATGGCGTGGCCATGTTCGCTGTGTGCACGAGAGATGTCTGATGTCATCGCAAAAGGGCACGTTGTTTTGTTTTCTTTTGTTGACTTGTGAAGTTATGCATGAATATTTGTTTTTTTTTTCCTGTTTGCTTTTAGCGTATTCATCACGATTTTGGCAACTTATGAGTAATTATTAACCTTGCTCTACTATGAACGAAAAAAAGCTTAAGCGATCATTTTTGACGGTGAAATTCAAATCGTATTTGGATTTATTTACCGTTTTGTTTGAATTTAAATATATACCAATCAATTGTGGAGATAATACGACATGCGAGACAAAAGATAAGATAAAAATGCAATCGGGAAAGAGAAATGCTTTTGTTCCGGTCGTTGTTGCGAAATGTAATTTGTTTCCAAAGTCAGTATAGTTTGAATTGTTATGGGAAATTTATTGTCAATTTGACATATTGTGCAGATAAACGCATTAAGGGCTGTAGGTATATAAGCACCGACGTATTTTGGTGAAGGAGGGCAAGAAATTGTGTCACGTTTATGCTTTTGTTTTTAAATGTTTGGATTCTCTTTGACGTTTGTGACTGACGGGAGATGTCAATAATCATAAGTCAATGTGGAACATGCAAATTTCTACAAGCTTGATACAATTCTATATACCACCAAGTAACAATGTTAACAAACTAAAAGACTTGTTTTATTATAAGACCCTGGTGTGGCATGTGACCTAAACAAGTCTCAATGATTTCCGCAATTGAACAGAACTTGTTGAGATCTCAGATTTCCACTTAAGTGCCAATGGTGGACCTTGGTCTCTGCCATCAAACCGACAGATGACGTCTGTTTTGCTGAGGTCACAACGAGGCGCATAAAGCGCGTTCTGTCTCTCAACTATAGTGAGCTGTTCTATAGCATGACAATTAATCGCTGGATCTTTTTCTAAGCATACATTTCATGTTATGGCTTCATCCTGCGCTGAAATGTTCCTGTATTCTCTTGTAGGTAGAAGTGACATTTGTCACTTCAACATTTGAATCTGAATTTGGGTCGAATATCAACAAAAGTGACAGCGACACGGATCAGACATGCATTTTCTGTTCACATTTAAACATTTGAGTCAACGCCCCCTGAAGTGACGCAACACGTAGCGCTAATCTGACTCATATGAATGTTTCATGATCCATTTCCACTTTTTGTCAGCGACTATCTTATTTTGTTCAGGGAAATTCATTTCTTAACACACTGCTTGTCCAGCAAACGTTGTACAACAAAATGACGCTTTGTTCCCAAAAATGTATTTAAATTTTCTCCTTCGCTGATTTTTGCAGAATTCACTACATTGCTCTAAGAGGCTGTTTACATGCGCAGAAATGACCTGTGCAAAAGAGAAAAGGGGGTAAGTAACGAGTGAAGGAAAAGAGAAGGGTTATCAGTTATCATCATGAAAGGTCTACTTGAAATTGAAATATGAAATTTAAGTGTCGCATTTACGTTCCATTTTCATAGTGTTCTATGTTGACAGATTTTTAGCTAGCTTTCGTGGTTGGATTGAAAAAGATATACACGGGAAAGGACGCGTCACAGAAGATTCAATATTTCTAAAATATTTTCGCACTTAATTGAGAATAACTGTCAAACCATACGGACTTCCCTTAGATTTAAAGTTATCAGGTATAATTTCTAATAATTACAACTTCGTTTGAAATCTATGATTATCATACTTTGCGAACGTTTATGTGTTTCACTTATATTGTGCAGATTTGTAGACTCGGATTAAAATGCAAAGTTTATTCTCCGAGTCAATTTTTATACAGTTCTGGAAATTGTGACGTACAAATTGGAATAAATTCATACTTTACCCAAGGCGGTCGAGTTTCGACATTTTTGCAAACCATTTAAAAATGGAACTGAAGTCTTAATTCACATCTTTTGACTTGATACTTTTAAAAATTGGTCAAAGGTTCGCTTGTTACATTATATAACAGCAGAAACAAATGACAGGCAATACTTGCCGCACAAATGCGTTGGTAAGCGCATTGCCTCAGAATCCAGATTGGTCTGGATGCGATGTAACCTGAACGCAAAAACTAGATTGGTCGGGAACGTCACTTTTCCTACGTCATCCACATACGCGAACTGTCAACTTAGTACTCAGTCACGAATTTCTTGACTAGATTCGTCGGCTACCCCTCCATAGGCGTCAACTGAAACAGCTGCTCATACGACCGATTTCCCCCAAAACCGAGATACATCTAGTGAGAGAGCTGTCAGACTTACTAAACTAGATGCTTGAACGTCCCCAATGACAAAGACGCAACAATCTGTCAGCCATTCTTGTATTCATACGACTCAATTAGCATAAAGAATTCCCCAGACATTCGCTTCATAAAACAAAACTTTTTTAACGTTTTCCTGAAACTTCATGTACAGACGGAGAAATACTTCAAAGTCGCACATAAACTAATTAAAGAAACTTCAAAATCTTTGAATAATAGCCTGTCACAACAATGTCCGCCTTGAAATTTGTTTTTTCAATCTTAAAAACTTACAGTTTTCCCGCAAAACTGTCACTCAGTTTACAACAAAAACTTCAAATCGATGAAATGGAACTTATATTACTTTCCACTCCCTTCAGTTCCATTTCCATTATCGCAAACAAAACTTTTTCCCTTAAAAAAAAAAGTGTGCCTGCATGTTTATCAGCCCCTCAGCCTCTCCAGCTATTCGATTATCACGTCAAGTCTGGTGTCGGAAATTCTCTATATCAAAAAAGATGTTTCTCATTTTATACAACCATTTGGAAGGAAAATATGAAAATGTCTATATGATCGAGTGTGGAACAAATTCTTTAGTAAATGGAACAAAAAGTCATCGAACGGAGGAGGCAAAACCGGGCTATACACTCGTTCGTCGTTATCAGACATGCATATGCGCTATATTATAAACGCGCGGCAGTGATGGACCACTTCAACACCACAGCCACTCGGTCGTCTTTCAATAGTCGACCTTAAGTGAATCACTCACCCAGCACTCGACTGCCTAAAACAGGCACTCGCTCGTTCGCTAATAATTATTGCGATTCGCTTCTGATAATAATTCAAACCGACCGAGCACGTAATGCGTTTAAATTTAGAAGCAAATTGCATCATGCTGCGGTGTACCGTACAGTGGTGGACGCACCAAAGCTCTGCGAGTCTGGTTTTGACTCAACCCTCCAGAGATGATGGCCCACTAATCTGTGTTTCTGTTTCTGTGGTTGACTTAGATTTTAAAGGGTGGTGCAGTGTCACTGAGCTGGTTTATCTATTTCACTTTATTGTTCACTGAGCTTCTATAGTTGGGAAGCTGTATTTGTGTTCCTTTTAAAGGGTTAGTCAAATCTAAGATTTTAAATGTGTGCACCGACGGTATTTGTGCCCCATTTTGATGGAACGCTGGAAAAAAGTGCGCACAGTTGCAGTAGAGTGTAAAATTTTAATCACTCGCAATTACGTTTGTGTCGCTGTCATCGTGGTCGCTGTTGGTGTCGGCAGAATCTCATTAAAATTTAATTGAATCTAAACAGTCTGAAATATTTAAAACGTGTCGTTGAGTTGGTAGGCGAGGCGCATCAAGGAAATGATTGAATGGAACCAAGTGTTAGTTGCTTGTTTTTGTTTATCTTCCTTCGAATTAGGGCGTTGTCTGGGGAGCTTATATAAAGTTGCTACAGAAATACGTACAAGTAGGCATGAATATCAGTTGAATCAGTTGTCACTATAAATTATCGCATAGGTGGTAATTTGGGTCGAAGGGTTTTTTTTTCTCGTTTTGGCATTTTTTATTTAAATGTTGAAATATTTTACATTTCATTGTAAAGTGATGGAATTCTGAGGAAAAGGTACTTGCAAGTGATTTACCTGTGATTGTGAATGAATGAAACCGCAAACATGGTCGAATAATGAAGCAACGCAAGTTGACTCACCTGGCTGTCACAAAGAGCTGTGTTAGTATAGTTGACATTTTCTAGTTATATTGTAGGTATAATGTGGGAATGTTTTAGTTTTTCTATGTTTACCGGAAGCTACTAAAAGTTCACGAGCTTCGATCTGAAATGGATTAAATGCATCAACATTTTTGTCAAACAGTCTTACCTAATTCTTTTATAAATTTGACACTTCTTATTGCCGTTTTTGCTCTTTATTCGGCTCATTTTTTATCACGTGCCTATAAAGTTCCCAAACGCATTCCAACTCCTTGAAGTTGCAGTGTTAGAATTAAATTAAGGCACGATCTTCCTCAAATGTTTCTGTTGCATTGGCTTATGCGCACAATGTAATAAATTGTATAATTCCATAAAATCGAGCTTGCGTTGTAAATATGATAAACAGAAGAGGACAAGCTTACGCTACCACAACTGCACACATTTCAAAACTTTATCAACCACAATAAGATGTATTCAGAACGATGTTATATCAATGACTCACAAATTCTATCAAAATTGTAAAAAATGTACTAGATTATGCTTTAAAACACTTACCTTTAGTTTTGATATTTATTTTGAGAGAAGAATCGTTTGACAGCGATCGTATATTTAAAAAAAAAAACACATGATTAGGTCCCACTATAACAAACATATCACGTGTATTTGATTCTGATTCATATTACAAGGAATTTCACATTTTTTGATAAGTTAAACGATTGTGACATCTGTCACCTAAAACATATCTGCAGTTTCGGTGTTTTCGAAAAGATAGCAATAGCGAGGAGAGGTTTCATATTTTCCATGTGCGTCGTTGAACCCCAAAGCAATTGTGCTTATTCTGTCCTTTTTTGTTGCTTGAAACTGACATTTTAATGCTATGTCGCATTTTCGAATAGAAAACGAAACTTAAGTTGTTTCATACTCTCTCCCTGTTGGGCAATCTATAATCAAGTTTTCATGGCATTCCTCCTATTCAAATAATATCGAAAGTCTACTCGTTGATGTAAGTGATCCACTAATGGCAATAAATCTTAATAACGATAACAAACACAAACAGTGGGGGGCGAGGTTCAAACAAGACGCAGACATTTTGCTGGTGATGTCTTCACTCTGCTACAAAATTCTCAAACAGACAAGTCTTTCCTCCCTTCATCTTTTACAAGTCAAGGAACAAGCACCACACTCGTATTCATAGTCGTGAATCGATGTGCACTTATAAAAGCGAAAAACAAAGGCATCACTAATTCACTATATACAAGGAGGGGACCACATCATCGAACATACTCTCGTGCTTCCCCTCTGTCGTGAAATAATGTTTAACTTTAACAAAATATTAAAATGAACACGAAAAATAACAACAACTCATATACTCGTATGCCAATCGACTTATAGACTCATATACCATACAGTGAAACCTATGTAACACGATACCCCCATCGGATCCAATTTCTTTTAAGCGTACACTCAGTAGTTTGCCTACTTGCTGATAGTTGCAAAAACATCTAATGTTAGTCATTATATAACAAATAAAAAAAAAATAGTGATTAGCAAGCACGATGGTGAGTAGGGCGAATTCATACACCGAATGGGGAGCGGACCCAGCAGAAGAGGAACATTTTTATGCAGCCCTTGTTTGCATCTCTGCAAAGTGTGAGGTTCGCTTCGCTGCTCAGGAGCAAGCAGCCGACAACCAGATGAATCAAATTAAGGGCAAGCACTTTAATTAAGGAGGGAATTTGTTTTGATAGTTTCGTGATTGTTGTTAAGCAAGAGGATTAACTTTGGCACGGTCGAGGAAAGCAGATTGCGTGGATGGCTGAAAATACACTTTTCATGAAAAAACTGTTCGCCCATTTCACAGTGTGTAATATTTAAGTGGCGGTAAAATTAGAGGCAGATATATAAAACTCGAACTTCTACAGAATGTTTTCCAATACATATTCTTTTGTAAAACAGTTAGCTTATTATTTATGAAATTAAAAGTGGTATTTTCTAAAATTCACAACCAATCGAAGGAGCAATGCTGTATTTTTCTGAAATGTTGGCGAGGCTTAAATTTTAAGAGTGCTTTCAGGTGAGCCAAACCTAAGCACTCATTTCGTAACTTTTCAGACGATTATCGTCGAAACAATAGACCTCCAAAACTAGAAAAAATTACGAGTTTCAGAGCTTCTTCCAATTCATTTTCCACAAATGTGATAAAAGCTGACAATAATCAGACAAATACGCGTAGGATATAACTTAATATGATCATCGAAATTTTCAAGACGATCATTGTTGTACGGAATCTGCTACCTGGTTTCTAAACTTAGTTATAACTTATAAGTTTACAGATCAAATAGATGCTGATCATCGTTAACTCTCTCAATTGATGCGGTAAAACAAGCTCTAGCCTTATTTTTGAGACATACAAGCTGTGACGATGAGACTAGAGTGTATAACTCAAACCAAGTGTAAACGTTTGATTCTTTAATAAAATATTTGTCGGCGATATTTTGTTTAAAATAGGCGGTTGCCAATCAAGTTCAAAGCGAAAAAATAACTATTTTGACCGAGCCCTTAAAAAAAAAAGACCTTGGGGTCTCCTCGTCTAGGTATGTAGCGAACGAAGGCACTGACTAAAAATACTATATTAAAAAAAGTGGGGCTCAGTAGATAAGTGCTTAGTGTGCTGGACTACTGAGCTAGTAATCTCAGGTTCGATTCCCTAAACAAAACACAAATTAAGTTCATTTTACGTTTTTTTTCACACTGCCCAACTCTCGGGAACGTCTGACAAACAACGTAGGGTTTAACTCTCATGAAAGAGCTTCTCAATTTAGCCGTTGACATCAAATGGAAGATCTCTTTCTGTAGCATTCAAATAAATAAATAGTTGGCGCAACAGGTCCGTATGGAGTCCTAGCTTCTCACAACCATTCGTATTGTGTGAGTTTTTATTTTTGGGACGAAAGAAAGGGATCTACAATTTTATGCCGAGTCCAAAAGGTCAATTGAGAAGCTCTTTCATGGTAGTTATACTCTTGGACAGTCAGACCTTCGCGAGAGGTGGCACAGTGAAAAAAACCTTAAGTTGGAATTTGTCTTTTTTTTTGGGATTCGAACCTGGAACCCCTTGCTTAGTAGTCCAACACACTATAACCACTAAGCTACTGCACAGACTGTAGCATTCAGTATTGATAAAATGTGATATAGAGAATCATAATGGCGGAGTTTGAAAACAAAGAAATTTTGGGCTATGTTCCCAAATGTATCTGAAAATCTTGTTTCTCCGAAACAAAAAAAAAACTTTTTTTGTTTGTAGCTAAACTTTTTCCATTCCATCAAAAAAGAAAATAAATTCAATTTTATTTTCTAAGATTTTGGTCTGTAAATAAGCTCCTAAATGATACAGTCAGCTAATTGATAGCTCAAAACTTTCAAGATGTCATAAGCAAGGAGACCAGAAAAAATACATATAGGTAAAAACTGGCCGTTCCAATAATCGGTATAGTCCAAAGTCTTCTGAGAATCTTAAGAATAATTTTAAAAGAGTTTCATCGAAATCTGTTCAGTAATTTTCACGTCAACCAGTAACAGACATTTTATGTGATACAATGTTTTGTATCAACAAAACGTGCACTTAACTTTCGTTTAAAATGTATTGTAGATACTGGAAATCTTATAATATTTTTTGTTAATGAGACCAAAATCTTTTAAAAAACGAAAAACCGAAATTACAGTTTCCCTTAACCTTTATTTAATTTTAACCTTGTGAAAAATCGAATCGAATGCCCTTACAACATTACTAATGTCCCAGATCCCATAATCACAAACTCGGTCAGTTGCAATCATTCATATATCTCACAAGATATTGATTAACTTTTACCACCAGAATTATACTCATAATTTTATGCCAGATACGATTATTAATTTGCCATTCGAGGTCAAAATTGTCGTTCACTTCATTTCGTGTCATGACATTTCCCGAGGCACATTTCGATGTTATAATAGCAATTTGGTTTTGTTATTTCATTTCTGTGCAAATCTTGGAAAACTTGCCTCTGTCAGTTGATATATTTTTCGTGACAAATTTTAATTATCACCTCAGTACAGCAGATTGTGCGTGTAGATACGTAACGCGTACTCTATTACAGTAAGTATAGCTGACTTTCGTTAAGCGTATGACCTTGAAACCGGTTGGGCAGGCTTAAAAGAAAGCCGCCTGCATTGTTTCACGATTTACATAATCCACAGAGTGGTGGTTGTTTTTGTCTTGTTTAATTTTTTCTTTTCCATTCCATCAAATTCCGTTCAAAAAATGTAGAAATACGAGTTTTTTTTATGTTTTTGTCACTGGGTTTCCAAACGACAACAAAGAATGAGAAAAACGTAAAGGAGTTCACACTTTTGTGCAAATGGGCAATGCAAACAGTTGCAAACACGACGACCACAATGATAGGAAAAAAAATAGATTTTCCTCGATTTTTTAAAGTCGCTGCACAGGCGGGAACTATGGGTTGAGGATAGCGGAGGATGGTGATAGACTCGGAGTATAGATCAAGAACAGAGGGGGTAGCGCCCAAAGTAAGGCATATATACGGGGCTGCATTTTTTGCCCATTCTGTGGACCCGATTGTAAGCATTGGCAGTTCCTACTCCCTACTATATGGATCTGCTGTAAGTTTGATCTCCCGCCTACAGGCTTTTTTAACGCATCTACACATTTCTACCAAGCAGGGCCAATCCGACTTACTGCGATTTATAAGACATTTATCGTGACAAAGGAAACTTAATTTTCCTCAAACCTTATTATTTGCAAGCGAATCAAAACCTCGGCATAAAAGAAACTGATTTCATGATCTTGATACGAGCAATAGCCTCGTTCGTGCATTAATCCGTGGAGCCATATTAATTTCCGCGCAACCATTGAAGATGGCCGGCCGCTACAGCCCGAGCTCTCTGACTGTTCACGCATGTCAACAGATGTTAATTGCATTTGTGACCTTTTCATCGATGGTCTGCCTCCTACTGTCATCGCAGCGTCGCGCAATCTTTTCTTCGTTACCATTTCTCCAACACATGTCCATTAACTAATTGACTGAATGAATTGCTCTGAAATGAAACCAAGACCAGAGCCAGACGATTCTGATCATCTGAGTGGGTGATGATGATAAAGTATGAACGACCACAGCGCCATGACTGAATCACAGATAACCAACTTGAAATTAGTTGAACAGACTCTCAGACACTTGCGATGCTGTATACGGCAACTCCCAAGCATTAGTCCTATAGCCATTTCACTGCATTAACTCATTTGTTTTGTCTTTTGCAGACCACCGCCAAAGTATATACGACGTGTGGAGCCACCGACAGTTCCAGGAGGAAACATCCAGCTATCGTCGTCGCCAAAACGTGACATGTCTGCGCCAGGAAATGTAATCTACGAGAGGGGTAGCAGCCACACTGGTGTTACTTCCAGTAGCAGTGGCGTGAGTAGTGGTGGTTCCTTGTCAAATAACAATAGCCCTTCGAGCTCGCTAGAGCGCAACATCAAACCATCGGATATTTTTCGACAGAAGTCATCAGACTCGTTGGAGGCGAAAGCATTCGCCTGCAATCGAAAGACAACCCCCGAGATGGGTAAATTGGGAGCGGGCCTAAAGGCAACCGACTTGGTCGAGGAGTTTGGACGAAAAATCGCAAAAACCGAGAGTCTGGAGAAGGCCAAACGCAGTGGAGACGGCATGACCAAACTAAATCACAGCCCCACCGGCAGTTTGGGTAAAACAAGTGCTGCTGGGGTGGTGGGCGCCTCACCCACTGGCAGTTTGAGTAAGTTCAGCAGTGCTCGCTACGGCAATGGTGGTGCTGGCGGTGAGAGTGCATCACCCAACACGGGCAGCTTGGAGAAGATGAAATTGAACGATGGCAGCAGTGGACGGACTGGTGGTGGTGGAGGTTTTCTCGAGACCAGCCTGCAGAGTGTCGGCTCGAAGGAGTCATTGGCATCGCAGGGCAATATATCCGAAATCGTGAGTACACTTTAGAGATTTTTATGCTTAATAATGGCGTGGATGAGTGGAAATGAGTGTGCGATGTTGTTGTTTTGTTTTTGTTTCTGTGCTAGATGTGCAGCGAACATACATCTCCTCATCCTCACGATGAAATGAGAGCAACCTGCATTTAAAATTGATTGTAGTCGCCTTATAGCGCTATTATTTGTATTCAGCATCGTGTTTAATGCTCTGGCCAAGTGTGAACCGTAACACGATGAATGTAGGCTAAGGAACAGTTTATAGGGCGCAATTATTTATTCGGGTCGGCTACGGTTGACTTAAAGTGTTTTCCGTTGGATGCGGTCATTTGAAACGAACAACTGGCAGATTGTTCACCAGCAGAGCAAGTAGTTGATGTAGCCTTTTGCTAATATTGACAGGTGGACAACCATTTTAAGCTTAAATCCCTAGAGACAGAGAGAATGATAGAAACTTTGATTTCGATGCTTAGGGTTAACTTCAAAGTGTTAAGGTGGTGTGCTGAACTACTGAGCGAGATTTGGGACTTCAATCCCCAGAAAATCACACCGCTAAACTGGCCTTGCTTCTCTATTGCAAACGTATCACCTAAGAATGATCAGAATTTCTTCCACATGATCTTTTTTTTGGGAATTTGATGACAGTGTGACTTATTGTTTGTGTCGCTGACACAAAACCTAATCTAATTATCGTATTTGCACGGCTCTGCTCTTGAGTCTTTGCTGTCCTACCCACTTTCTATACACACTTCTCCTTATTTTTTGGTTATTTTTGTTTCTACTCATGGTTCAATTCTACGTGACACACGTGTATTAGTACCATAGTTACTTTAATGCCATAGAAACAGAGGGCTTTAACTTTGTAAGGGTTTGTTATCGCTATGCGTCTCTTCACAGTCGCGTCTCGCAAAGAGCACACAAGCAATTATTTTGGTTACGTTTGACATAAACTCATAAAAGCAACGCTGGCTAGGGACCGGCATTCGTTTTTCATAAAGTGGTTTGATTACCCATCATCTTCTCCATTTCCAAATACAAAAGTATACATCCAAGCCACGTACTGTCGAGCGTCATCACTATCACTTTCACTGATACGAATGCTCGACAGGCATGCTTGATTGTCAATGGTCGCATTTCTGTATAAAATTCCATCTACCAGTTCTGCTCTGATGAATCTAATCGTACAGTTAAAGTGTATTTGTTCCATTAGATACCCAAACTCGACTACACGATTTCACTCACTCTACCCCACTACTTATTGTCAGGCTTACAAAGTGCATATCACAAAAGCACACAATTTGTGTTAATAAATTCTAATAAATGTACGCAATGTATCATTTGCAATGTGTTTCTCCTTTCATCCACAGATAAAAAGCTACGAATCGATCTCTTCCCTCAGCTCAGACAGCACCAAAGCCTGTCAGAACCTCGATAACGAGCCGTATTACGACACAGTACCAATGGATAACGGTGACGGTGAATATGTGTACATAAAACCCGGAGGAACTGTGTCAACATCCAGTCGTGATGATTTATCATCGGCCGGAAGTACACTACCGATTGGCGGTCCGCATCATCATCAGCATCTGCAGCACCATCATCATTCGTCGTCTAGTCGCAGTCACATGAGCAGTCAGACGAGTGTTGCTGAACCAGAATCTCCTGGCCGTACTTCGAACTATGTCAATATTGACTACTTCTTGCAGTAAGTATAACTCACGGTTCAAACAGCTGACCATGATTATTATTAATTTCTCAAATCTCTCCCAACAGCCAAAGCAATGAGACGCGATCAAGTTCACTGGATAGCGATGGAGAATTGGATGGACCACCATTAATGCGTACGGTATCGCATGACGACCAAACGTCACAGACTCCAAGTGCTTTACGAAAGGTGAGATATGCAGGGTGGCTTAACAAACTAATAGTTCAGGTGTAGATTTTGCTTCAAAATGTAGGACGCCAGACATAACATGTAAAATTGCATTAGCACCAATTTAATTTGCGGCGCACTCTTTATTACTTCTAATACCGCTAGGCAAATGCACCGATACTGTGCACATTATTATTGCAGTAGCAATCATATATACTAACATGTCAATTGTTTTTTCTGCTCCAGAGATAGGAAACTAATACTTTCTTATAACTTAGGTTAAGCTAAGGTAGCGTTAAGTTAAGCATATTGTTCATCTTCAGACAGGCAAAAAAATTGAATCCCCCATGTGTGCGACTGGCACCTGAAATAAGGTGGATTTTTTTTTTCGTTATATGGCTTAATACGATAGATAGTCATCTGCAAAGAAGAGATACGCAGCATGCGTTAATCAGGCTAAACGCACCTGCTAATAGATCTGACAGGTCTGGCGAGGTTTTGAAGCCTTCATAAATCTGCACTCAATCGCATATAACTTAGAGCCGCACGATGGAATTCAACACTTGAAATTTGTTCAATTTGCACGACTGAGACGGGTTTCGATGAGCAAACGCGAAAATATTCATTATACTCCCGTTGTTGGTCTTGTATGTATTTTATATAGTCAGCTATACGCGACAAAGTGCTGAACGTCCCATTCAGCAGGCGAATTAATATAAATACCTGCCTATGAAGACACCGCCGGGCTACATTAAATCAAGAACAAACCATCCGCGTTAGCCGCAATAGCGAGTGTAAGGGACAAGCTAGAAATTAAAAAGGAAATCGTCTACGCAGCTGCGTGGCCATACAGATAAATAGTATTTGACCTCTTACGTGAAAAAAATGACCAACTATACCTGCCCGACAAAACTGTGTCTGTTTCATTTCTATTTCTATTCATTTCATTTGTCTATGCCCTGTTGTTTTGATGACTGTAGACAAATTTTCTTCGAACCTATTTTATTTGAATTTATATTCGTGGAAGCATCCACTGCGCAGCTAATACAATAAATTTTGTGTTTGACAGTTCTATCAGTGAACCGACATTTAAGGTGTGCTTTAACTAAATATTTAAGTATGTGCCCCATCTACATTATACTAAGCATCCTCAATAATTGCAAAATAAATAATTCAGTTGTATTATTTTTTATTTTTCGTACAGAGTTTAGTTTCGGCAATACTCGTGAGTACATAAAACCTTCCTGCGTTTATTTACCAAAACGTTGTGTCCTCTTTTTATTAACTGTACAGAATGCGTTTTTTTTCGTTATTATTGCCAGCATAGAATGGTTTTTTGACTCTCTTTTGTGCATATAAATACATAGATATAAATATCCATAGTTCTAGCTCATTTGAATGCCTGCTACTTGCAAGTTTATATACCTTTTCCCATATTTTATCGTTATTTTTGTCATTTCATGGGTCGTATGCCATTCAACATTTTGTTTTATATCCCTCATTGTCATGCGCACCTATATTCTCACAGTCGTGAAATAGAATTACAAACTCCAGCTGATTGCTCATACTAAGATGACTGTGGGAATAGCGATGCTGATATTGTCTTGTTTATTCGCTTTTTTTTTTGATTTGGACTGGTGCGCGGTCTAGTTGCTGAGGGTTGATGCATCAGTTGGTGGGGATACTAATCAATTTTCGTGAAATTTCAGGTTTCCGGCAGCGCCCGTGGCAATAAGATCCGTTCGATCCTCAACAGTATTATCGAAAGTGAGAAGATCTACGTGGAGTGCTTGAACACAATGATACAGGTAAGGAAGGGGCGCTTTTTAAACCCAACAAATTGGATAGTGAACTGTTTTTCGTTTCCAGTATAAGAAAGCGATCCACGCAACACATGGAACATCGCAGCCTGTGATAAGAGAGGACGAGGAGAATACGATCTTCTTCAAGATTGACGAGCTACATGCTGTGCATACAGAATTCTTGAACGATCTCCGCACGATTGTTCGCAATGAAGGGGGCGACGTCCTGGTTGGTGATGCATTTAAGCGTTTGGCAGACATGTTTAACTTGTATAGTGCATTTCTGCATAACTATGGGCAAGCCATTGAGACGGTGAAAAAATGCAGTGCCAACAACCCGAAATTCAAGAGTATCGTGTCGAAGATGGTTTTGAATTTCAGCGAAAATCCACAGAATCCTCAGAGTCACCAAACGCTTGAGGATCTCCTGCACAAGCCAGTGGCGCGTGTTCAAATCAATGCATTAGTATTCAATGATCTGCTTAATGAGACTCCACCGAATCATCCAGATCACCAGTCGTTGCGGCAGGCACAGAAAACGATTCACGCTTTCTTGAAGCAGTTCAATGTGGTTAACCAGCGGCTGCCGTCCGAGTCAAACAAGAACCTGCGGAGGATGGTGAAGAACTCATTTATTGTGGAACTCGTCGATGGCCATCGGAAGCTAAGACATTTGTTCCTATTCAACGATGTGATCGCATGTGCCAAACACAAGGGATCGGGTCGCGATCGTCTGGAGTACGAGTTGAAATGGTTTATCCCACTTAAAGATGTCTTCATATTCGAAGAGGATGCGTCCGTTGATTTCAAGGAATCTTCTCCCGCCAATATTTTGCAGCTAAAGACGCAAGCGTGTACGGTGCGCGATCAGATTCTATTGGATGATAAGGACGATAAGAAATCCAGAGCGAATGGACTACGGTCTGGGGACAAATACCGCCGTAAACTAGCCGATCTCGAGTCCCAGCTGGTGCTTGCTTCCCCCAATTTAGTATTTAGGATAGGCAATAAGGCCACCAATAAGACGATGACATTCTTCCTGAGTTCAGACTTTGAACGGACGCAGTGGATTGAGTCGATCATCTCATTGCAGGTTGTAAGGAATTTTCTCTCTGAATGTCGGTGGCGGACTACTAATGTGTTCTTTTTAGCAACTGTGCAACATTCCCGGAGCGAATGCGATCAACGCACTAGATGTACATGCCTACATCCTGGCTATGCAAAAGGGCATGAAGGCTGAAATGGGTTCCTATCTGTTGCGCAACAACAATGACGAGAGTCTGCTTGTGGGTGATCTGCACATGACTGTACAAGGACTGACTGGGTTAGAGCATCCAGCTGATTTGTATATCTGCATCGAAGTAGACTCGTATGGGCACTACTTTCGCAAGGCAACAACGAAGATGGTCTGCAGGAGTACGAGTCCGCTGTGGAACGAGAGTTTTGTTCTAGAGCTCGAGGGCAGCCAGAATGTGCGGATTCTACTGTACGAAGCACACGACAGACCTCTACTGAGAGCGAAGCATATTCTTAAGGTAACTGTTGGCCAAATTGAAATTTGGTGTTGCCCGATTATATGATCAATTCGTTTCAGCTGAGTCGATCCTGGTTGCATGAGGCACCAATGAACAAGGTGATAAAGCTGAATGATACCATCACATTGAATACAGCTCTGCGATTCGTGCCTGGCGAAGTTACACTCAGGCGAGTGCCCACATCAAAGCCTGGCGCTTTGTTTGGTGCCAAAATGAGTCAGATTTTAAAGTGAGTTATAGGCGAACTCCGCGGGGCTGTCACTTATAATGTAAATTTATTATTGCAGGCGTGAGAAACGTGACATTCCGTTCATCATAAGCGCCTGCGTTCGCGAAGTGGAACGACGGGGTATGACCGAGGTTGGTATTTACCGAGTCAGTGGATCAGCGTCTGATTTGGCCAAACTGAAGAAGTCCTTCGAAACGAGTAGGTTCTCCCATTTCAAAGCATTTGTTCTTCTTAACCAAGTATTTTTCTTTTGTCTTTTGATAGATGCATATGAGGCTGAGCAACTCCTAAAAGACGTTGACATCCACTCGGTGACGGGCATCCTCAAGTCGTACTTACGAGAACTCCCTGAAGCGCTGTTCACTGATCTTCTGTACCCCGAACTGTTTGAGACATTCAACCAGTTCAGCAACAACAATGAGACAGCCCGCATCAAAGAACTAATCACGATCTTTGAGAAACTGCCACCAGCGAACAAAGCTTCCATTAACCATATTCTAGATCATTTAATTAGGTGAAACAACCCATTTGTATTTTTCGCTAACGCAGCTAAAACTCCCTTTATTCACAGAGTAAACCGACAAGAGACCGACAACAAAATGTCGCTCCACAATCTGGCGATGGTGTTTGGGCCGACCCTCCTCCGACCCGGTCAAACGCAAATCAAACAAAAAGATATGCTCGCTTCCAGTACCGTTGATGTAATGGCTCAGGCTGGTATCCTCTATTGCTTCTTGCAGGCGCGCCTCAAAAAGGACTAGCTTTTGCAATAGCAGCGAATGCTTGCCTATCAGCAGTTGTGTTCGCCCAGTACTTTGAAGGTGGCGGCTCGCCTTCCCTTGTAAATAGGAACAGTGTTTCATTTTTATTTTCTAAATTTTCATTTGCCACTTGCGTTTCGTTGTTCTTCTCCAATCGAATGTGTTCTCTCTCGGAAGAGAAAGCAACAAAAATAATCCCCACACAAATGCACTTTAATAGAACGAAAAACACATACTCACTTGATGAAGCCAAGTCAAATGTATTTTTTTTTTTTTTTTTTTTTTCTGTCTCTAGAACGAATTGTAATGTGGAGAATAGAGAGCAGACTTATGGCTACCTATATAACTTGTATATTCTTATAATTTTAGAGATTTTCTAATGAGTAATAGGAATTATGTTTTTTTTTTTATATTTATTATTGATTACTGTATAATTTAAGAATCCTTTATGTATACACACAAGATTATGATTTTAATTTTGATTAAACAAAAAATAATTATGTGCTTTTTATTTAAATTTGCCTGGGTTTATGTTTTCGTTTTTCTTTCAGTTTTCCTTTTGTTTCTAGATTAGATAAAGGTTTACAGACAACTTACAGATTATAACTAAATCACTATTTAACAAAGCACTTTGCCATTGATGGATGTGTTTGCTTAGCTTGTGTCCTTGCTGTAGACGAAGGCTCTGTTCGGGTGAAATGAAAGTAATCGGTACGATTTTCATGAACCCTGGGAGGGCCATAAGCACGACGGATATTTCTCAAAATATTCAGATGACTATCATCAGTCATCACTTTTGTTCACGAAGACCTCGGCGCAAGTCTTTCACATGCACTGTGCAAAGACCGACTCAGCAAAAAGAAAATAATTTACCCTTACATTAAAGGCCCGTGAGTTATGATTTATGAACAGATGATGAGACAAAACGCACGCCGATGGAATTCATTTAATTACACACTTTGTGTAAAGAACTAGAATGGATCTCAGAAGAGGACCGCCTTTTGCACACTCCAAAGTTAACATCGAGGGACTCGGTCTACCTTTGCCAAAACTTCGAAACAATTGCGAAGACTTCGACGGGAGCAATTCTCTTCCATCTTACTCGGTAAGCTCCTATACATTTGAGCTCTGGGTCACTAAAATAGAAAATTGCTGCCGAACACGTAGCCTAAAGTTAGGTTAAACAGCACCCACAAAATGGTTTGAACACGAATTTTAATATTTTGTGTTCAGATAGTACTACTACCGTTGTTTACAACCGACAAGACTGCAGCCAAAGCGATTGCATTTTCAATGGCAAACTACACTCACTATATAAACAAATAGGCAACAAAATAAATCTAAGTAAGCAGGCTTTGCCGTAACACAAAATCGAATACGAATAAAATAAAATAAAAATATTGTGTTATACTGTAACGTATCGCCTTCAAAATTGAACCTTAATCAAGACAAACTCAACTTAGAGCAGCAGATATATATATATATTATAAAGATTTAAATAAACTATAAACTCCAACTGTAGCGTAGAGTATTTTCAAGTTAAAAATAAACTAAAACTAATATCAATGCAAATATTTTCATAAACATATTTATATTGTTCAGAAAATTGCCAGCCGTAGAGAAAGTATATCAAACCATTTCGGATATTACTGAACAAATCGATACATATACACAAATACATACTCGTACATGCTACCCTAACCGAATGGACTGATTAAAGTTTTTTCGTTCGTGTAAGCTAAGCGCGCGCGTTATTCAAATGAGATTTTAAGCGAGAGAGAGAGAGATAGAGCGAAAGGCCATTTTTGTCTGCATACGTCTGGATATGGTTTATTTTGAGATTTTTCTTCTTCTTTTTGTACTTTTGCATCATAGTATTCATTAAACTGTAAACAACCAGAGAAACATTTAAATGAAATAAAAAATATTAAAAAATGTACACCTTTCATTTAATTTAGTAAGATATATTATGTTTTATCCTTAGACTAGAAATCTTCTTCAGTCGCTTTGTCGGCGTCTGTTATTTGGGCAGTGTCAAATATACCCTTTTTGCTCTTTTTCACTGGGCCAGCGGATCGTTGGAAGGTTTGAGCTGTACGCTTGCGTAACTCGCCGACATCATCGTCCGTGGTTGACGCCCATTCGAGAACCAATCTCCTACCGTACAAATGGGTACTCTGGCTAAGCGCATCGAAGGCTTTCTTTGCGTCGCTCTTGGTGATGAAATCAATGAAACCAAATCCACGGTGCGACTCTTCACCTGGCGTCATCTTTAGAGGTAACCGCAGTGTTCGAATTTCACCAAACGCCCTTAAAGAGAGAGAGAGAGAGAACATTTTCATATCGGCTTTACATCAATTGAGGCAAGCTGGCTTTGAATGGCGCTACAACATCAGCTTAAGGGCACTGCCTTTTCTGTCATTGGCAACTGAAATAAGACACGCACTCCATCTACTCATCTACTCACTTGAATACGTCCCGCACTTCGTTGGCCTTTGCCTGGAAAGGAATATTCCGCACCAAGATCTTGGTGCCGGTTTGCTTAGTTCCCTTTGTCACTTTCCTTGCCGATGCGGCTTTCTCATCAGTCCTGCACAAATAAATTTAATTAGTTTTGCAATCAAAGAATCTCTTCCACGTCTGAACGTGTACTCACTTTAGCGTTCTGTCGCTTCGCTTCAGCTCCACCTGATTGCCCTCGATTTGTGTGAATTGCATCTGTTTAAGGGCCTTCTCTGAAGTCTCCTTCTTCTTGAACTGAATAAAACCATAGCCGAGGGATATTCTGTTTTTCGGATCCTCAGGGTCTTTGCGCATCGCAACCTGCACTATGTGAATCGGACCCAGGTGCTTGAAGTGACTCCGGACAGCATCCTCTCTTGTCTTGAAGTTTAGATTTCTTAGAAACAGTGTTGTGTCAGATTCTGGGGGCTCATCGTTCAGATCGTCTTCCTCCTTAGCTTGTTCTTTTTCCTTTGCAGCTGCCTTATCTTCTTCTTCCTTTTGTTTTTCTTCTGCTAGTCGTTCTTTTTCTCGTCGCTCTTTGTCTTCTTTTTTTAGCTGTTTCTTGGTTTTTTTCTCGGTGGGTTCTTCAACGATTTGCTCCACCTTCACTTCTTCTTTCGGTTTGACGGCGGCTGCGCTTTTGAAGGTACCCTCAGGTGCCCATTCAAGGTACAGTGGCTCATGCTTGAACTTACTGTAGGCTAGCTTTCTGAACGCCTTTCGAGCCTCAGAGGGGTCCACATATTCAATCAGAGCCGTCACTCCACTCGGTGGGAAAATAAACCGTGCGATCGGGCCAAACTCTGCAAATAGCGGTTGAAGATCGGACACTTTTGTGTCTGCTGGTAGATTCTTTGCTAGAATCACAGTCTTGGAGCGCTTGGCGTTTTGTGACTCGAACGCGTCCAAAGACACGTCATTGTCCTCGAGGAAGCGCTTCATTTCAATAACGATTTGGGTTTCCCCCAGAGCCAAGCGAACAGCTGCACTTGATCCACCCGCTTGCGAGTCCAGAATCTAATAAATAATTTTAGTAAGCCATCGCTTAGACATAGCATGTCATTGTGTACTTACGTTTTCCTTTGTGGTCTCGAATTGTCGAGATAAAATATCCGCCACTGCGTTGGCACCTAGGAACAAAGAGTTCCAGTTATGCGTTTGCTGGGCAGCCTTCTTCAACTTGAGTTCCTTTTTCTCTTTCCACGAAAGTCCAGCTTCGTTCTCGTCTACTTCTTCATGGCTGTTGCTTTTAGCGGGAATCAAATGCAGCAATCGTCCGTGAAAAGTGCTTCCGTCCAGCTCAGAAAATGCCCGCACAGCATGCTCTGGCATGACAAAAGTCACGGTCCCAAATCCTTTAATTTGTCGCGTAATATTGTCGACGGGTAGATGGATTTCAGCAACAGGTCCATACGCTTCAAAGAGTTTCTGGAGATCATCTTCGACGATGGTGTAGGCCAGATTGCGAAAGAATATTTTGCCAGACTCTGAGATGTTCTCTTCGTTCTTGATAGAGTCCTCTTGCTCCAGCCATTTTGCATTCTTAGAAGTTGACGTGGGCAGCGGCTGATTCTCCATCTTGGCCTTTGAAATTTTGTTCTTCTCAGTGAAGTCAGAGAAGAATACCTGTTTCCCTTTAATGAAGCTTTTATTCTTTAGCATCGCCTTAGCGAAGTCTTTCTCTGTTTTGAAGCCAGCGTAGCAGAAGCCATGCACTTTGGTTGGTAATCGCACGGAGTAAGGTTTAAGTGGTTTGAAGAATGTGATAACTTCCTGACGGCGAACTTTGTACGGAACGTTGTGCATTTTAATTGTGAACAGCTCAAGGTTGGCTTTCGATTTCTCTTTTACTGCTGCTGTCGCCTTTTTTGGGGATACCTTCACAAGGGATTTCATGTACTCCAGATCACTTATAGGTTTCACTGCGAGTTTTTCATCTTCATCCGCCTCCTCTTTCACTTCGTCATCATCATCGTTGTCATCTGCCGGAGTTTCTTCAGGCTGCTTATCGCTATTTTTCACATTTTTTGTTTCCACATCCTCCTCTTCGGGGATCATTTCAGCGTCATTACCCCACAGAGTCCGGTTCTTGTCGTGTGCCTTCATGAACTCCACAAAGTCTGGATCATCCTTATGTTCGCCAATGATCTCTTCGAATTTGGATACTTTTTTCTGTTTTGATTCGAGGTACTTCTGATCTTTTTCAGCTCGTTCTATTTCGTCGATTCCATTTGCCTTTCGAAACGAATTACTGTCCTTAGAGTACTTACTCCAAGATTGTGGCTTTTCCTCTCCTCCGAGAGCCGCACATGTTTCTACGCGGATTCGGTTTGTTTGAATGCATGAATTGTTGAAATATTTAATTGCGGACTGAGCTTCATCTTCAGTTCGATAACCGATAAAAGCGAATTGCCGGAATACACCATCCTTGGTGTACTTCAGTTGTATGTCGGTGATGACGCCTTGAGCTCCAAACAAGTTTCGGAGCTTATCCTCGCTTATCTGAAAGATATTTTGATATTAACAGTAAGGATACGTGCACTAACAAGGCTTACACTTTTTGGAAGGTTTTTGATTATTATTCTTGACATTTTTAACAAATTTTGTAAATTGATTTTGCAAGTTAAATCAAATGCCCATTTTTTTTGTTTACCACTACCACAGTACCACGTGTTATAAACGTCAACTTGATTGATGATTTCATCAGCTGTTTTGGGACCGACTACCCATGTAACTGTTAAGTAATTTGATGTGTGGCGCTGATTGCTACCGCCATGGTGTTTCATTCTCATTATGGCAGACAATTGTATTAAAGCTGCAGTATAATAAAAGGCTGAGCGTCAATATTCAATTCACTTAACCTCAATGTCAGAATACTAAGCGAGGGTAATTCTTAATATGATTGGCTTGAAACAGAGCCTAAGAACGAAAAAAGTGCATTGAGAAATGTGGACACGAATGGATAAAAGAATATATTTAAATTCTATAAGTAGCAATTAGGTTTTAGGTAACAGTTCTAGGGATAAAGCGATTCAAATTCCAAAAGCATTGCTTTTCGTGTGCCAAGAAAAAGTGTTCCTTCCTGCTCAATCGAATAGGTATCACATTAGGAACGCAACCATGGACCAATAGAAATCCAAAAAAACTTGAACAAAGCCCCATAGAAGTTGGCATTTATTTTGACATTTTTCACCACTTTGCTCCAGGGACAAAACCTCATATAAACAAAAACATGAGGAGACGTTTAGTTGTTTCTTCTTTGTATTACTCACTTGCCCATTTTATCTGCTTTATTTTCAGTCTGTGTTAATATCAACTTTTGTTTTCTTTGTTTTGTTCCATACATATTCAAGGTAACAACTGGCTCTTAAAAAACTATCACCCTCGCGAATGTAATATCGGTTTTCTTACCACTTCAGAATGGGTTCACTCTGCCGGCCATTGCATTTCGCTATGAGGCTATTTCACCGGAGATTCGCCTTTCGGAAAAACCTTATCGATGTTCATTCTACTGTACAAGATGCTCTGTCGAAAAACAAACCAATTGTTGCTTTGGAATCGACAATTATTACCCACGGAATGCCATATCCGCAGAATTTGGAAACAGCTCTAGACGTGGAGGAAATCGTTCGCGCTGAAGGTTCTATCCCAGCGACTATTGCAATTCTGAACGGACGTATTAAAGTCGGATTGGATGCCAAAGACCTGAAAGAGCTTGCCTCAACAGATTCGAAAAACGTCATTAAATGTTCCCGGCGAGATTTGGCCTTTGTAATGGGAAATCGGCTCTCTGGAGGAACAACAGTTGCTGGGACTATGATCATTGCCAATATGGTTGGCATTCGAATATTCGCAACTGGTGGCATTGGTGGAGTTCATCGAGAGGGCGAGCATACTATGGATGTATCGGCGGATCTGGTCGAACTGGGTCGCACGCCGGTATGCGTCGTGTCTAGCGGAGTTAAATCGATTCTAGATATTCCCAGAACTCTGGAATACCTTGAAACACAGGGCGTCTGTGTTAGTACCTATGGCAGTCCGGGGGGGGATTTCCCCGATTTTTACACTCCAAATAGTGGTAGTAAGGTTCCCTACAATCTAGAAACACCTGAAGAGGCGGCCAGACTTATAAGGTCTTCAGCTGACTTGGGGCTGGGGTCTGGAATGTTAATTGCTGTTCCGGTGCCCGAAGAGCATGCTATCGATAAGAAAATAGTTGATGAAGCTATTAAGAAGGCTATTGGCGATGCTAAAGCGAAGAAAATCAGTGGAAAGGCAGTAACTCCGTTTCTTTTGGCAGCCATTTCTCGGTTAACTGAAGGAAAGAGCTTGGCTGCTAATATCGCGTTGATAAGAAACAATGCAAAGATTGCCTCAAAGATTGCGCGAGCGTATTATAGCCCTTTTCAAGAAAAGACTACTACGGAAAGTGCTCCCGTTGTCATAGGAGGATCGATACTAGACCTTTCGCTGAAACTGCTGAACGACTTTCAGCTGGATGGCGCTACGTATGAGACAACAGCAAAGCAAACTGCCGGTGGAGTCGGAAAAAATCTTGCGGAAGGAATTTACAAACTCTACGGTTCGGCTAGTTTCATTTCAGCCATCGGCACTGACGAATTGGGCAGGAGTTTACTGAGTCTTATACCAAAGCAACTGACTGACGGAATATACCGAGATCCCAGACAGTCGACATCCCTTTGCTCGGTGATCTTCGACAAATGCGGAGACTGCCGGCTGGTTCTGGGAAACATGGAAGTTCATCAATCCATCAGCCCGGATCTCATTGCACACTACCAGAATGCATTAGCGGTGGCTCCTCTAATCGTTATGGACGCAAATCTTCCGCTAACATCCATGGAAACTGTTCTACAGATTGCCCAGAAGCACCGCAGGCCGGTCTTCTTCGAACCAACTGATATGAGAATCGCTGCTAAGCCATTTAGTCTTCCCGAGAATCTGCGCAAACATATCAAATTTATTTCCCCCAACATCTACGAGCTGGTGGAGATTGCGAGAGCCCTGACTGGGAAACAGTTTCATGTTCCCGAGAGAGAAACGTTGCTCCCATTCGCCAAGTCTGTGCTCCAAGCGGTTCATGACCACTTCCACTGCATTTTACTGACACTGGGCGAGCACGGTGTGGTTGTGGATCGAAGGAAATTACACCTCCTGCCCGACGACTACGAGGAGCCTGCCGAGCGATCCATTCGGTTCTATCGGATAGAGAAAGTCACGAAACTAGTCAACGTCTCCGGGGCTGGCGATAGCTTTTCCAGTGGATTCATTGCAAATATGTTGAAAGGAAAATGTGAAGAAGAATGCGTCGCTCTTGGCCTATTTGCGGCCAACAAGGCTCTGCAGACAGACGGAGCTGTTCCGACGGAGTACTTCGACAAGGAGCCTTCACTAGATAACCCCCAATGGGAAGAACTGTAGTTTATCGTGTAAATCGCTTTATTTAGACGTAAACATAAAGATTTTATTTTTCTAAAAACAAAAACTCGCGTTTTCCTCTCCAACTTAGTACTGCCATCTGGGAAGGAAACTTGTTATCATTTGGAAACCTATGGGGATTTGTGTATACTTACAGTTTAACGACTTTGTCCTTTCCACCGGAAGCCACTCTAGAACCATCTGGAGCCCAGTCGACGCCGAAAACTTCGTCCGCATGGCCGGGGAGCTCTTGAGCCAGTTTCTTAGTGTGAACACTCCAAACTAAAAAAAAACTAAAAAGTGTAAGTAGCGTGCAAGACGGACCATGGCCAATTTACCTTTTAGCGTCGAGTCTTTGCTTCCGCTCACAATAAGCCGTGAATCAGCAGACCAAGCTAGGGTATATACCGCCTGAACGTGTCCACGGAATGTGGCAATGAATGCTCCATCCTGGGCGCGCCACAGACGCACTGATTTGTCGAACGATGCAGAGGCAATAAATTTCACATCTGGCGAGTACTTGACGTCGTTCACGACATTTTGGTGGCCAGTCATGCGTTCCACACACTTGCTCTGATTCGATTTCCACAGGTAGAGCGTGAAGTCATCTGAACACGAGACAAATGACTCGACGCCATCGGGGCAGACCTTGTCGTAGCGTTGTTGAGCCATTTCCTTTAGTTCTTCCTCTACGATAGGGAATGGTTTACCGCGTGATTACAAGGACAAGAAGTCAAAACTTACTTGGAATTTCTGCGTACGTCTTTCTTTTATCCATCACTGGATGAAATGGACCTGTGCGGAGAACATAATCTGTGTTCAGCGTAATGTAATTTACCCAGTGAGCATGCCCGGTAAATGTCCTGCAAAGAACTCCATCCGCAGCACGCCACATCTTTACAGTACGGTCCTTTGAAGAAGAGTATATCAGCCCGGAACCACCCCATCGCACGGCGCTCACTGACAATCCGTGTCCTATAAAAAAAAAAATGTTAGTCCACATGTTTCTATGGACAACCTGAGTTCCTTACCAGCTATAACCATAAGACAATGCCCTAGAACAGTGTCCCAAATCCTAACATCTCCATCTGAGCCAGCACTGGCTAACTTACGACAATCGGGATTCTGATGGTAGGGCTCCCAACATAAGCCATTAATCCATTTCTTGTGCCCAATAAGTGGCTTCCCCAGCTGCTTACCATTTTCCGGATCCCAAATAAGAACAGTTCCAGCTTTGCACGCACTGGCCAGTTTTTTTCCATCCGGCGACCATGAAACGCACAAGACCCATTGCTTGTGACCAGAACATGTAAAATGTGGTGTCTCTGTATTGAGATCCCACAATCGCACTGTTGTGTCGCCAGAACCACTTGCCAAATGCTGTCCGTCTGGACTAAAACTTATCGAAACTACTGCCTCTGCATGGCCGGGCATTGAACTCGTACATCTAGTGACTGGGCGCACCTTAAAGACTGCTTGTGGTTGATAAACGATGTCGATGACATTTTCTGTGTCGATTGTTTTCAGATCGAGAGTTGTGTCCAGTGATTGCTTGATTTCATCATCATTGACAAAGAAGAGGTATGGTGTTGGATCTTCATTCTTAAGAAGTGCATTACAGATGAGCCCGAGTTGTTCGACTGTGATGCCCGAGGGAAGATCTATCGGAGGGCCTGCCTCTTCACCCGTGTCTGATATAAGTCGGGCTTGTACAGTTTGTGGCCCAGATGGTGTTTTATCATCGATTTTATTGTCCGATAGTCTTGGTTTCTTAAATAGATTCTGATACATTTTGAAAATAAAACACCTGTAAATTTGTAATATGAAGCGTGCTTGTGCTATAGGTATTCTGACAGCGCCTTTCAAAATTCCAGTAAACAACAAAAAACGTGCCAACATGAAATGACTGCATTCAAAGCTCAATTATTTGACTTGATGGGTATTGTCAGATCAAAATGGACCTAATGTCTTGTTAGGCGGATATTTGAGAGGGCTCTCTCAGAACGTCTGGGTCCCTTTTTATTTTTGATTGGTACGACAAAAAGCAATATTTTTCCGATTTCAGAGCTTCAGATGCGTTTGAGTTTAACAACTCGGTGAGTTTGTTTACGATTTCGTGGTAGTTTTCAACTGCAAAGAAACGCACTACCTACATTGGATGGATATACTTTTGTTAATTATTTATGTACAAAAGTTTAGAAATCAACATGGGCGCAAATTTCTAATGTTTTAATATACAATTTAACCAGTGAATTGAAAATGCTTAGAAAAGTGTTCAAGGCTACACATATTGGCCTACCAATGACATAAACCATTAATTAATAGAAAAAAAATCAATTATTGTAGGTACCTACAACATTTTGGAGCATAGAAATGCGAAAACAAATGTCGTTTTCGATTTTGGCTTTTCAGATTTTTATATGAGATATCAGATTACTGCTGCTAAATGGAACATAAAATCTGAATTTTATGGGTCCTTTGGGTATTGAGTTGGCCGCAAAAAATATTTTTTTTCAACTTGCATTGGAAGTTCATTTCAACTGATTTAAATAGGCTTCGATCTCAGCAAAGCAAAGTAAAGTAGGATTTTCAGCACGCAATCACAACAACTACTCCGAGTTCTCAAAGTGTCAAGTGGAACGTAGTTGTTATAATTGCCTTGCTGAAAATCCTACTTTGCTTTGCTTTGCTGCGATCGAAGCTCAAAAAAATACGCCTATTTACATCAGTTGAAATGAACTTCCAATAAAAGTTTTGATCGAAGCTCAAAAAGACAGGCCTAATATTCGTTTCCATACGCGTAAAATGAATAATTCTTCTGTGCGTTATACACCATATAGGCCCAGGTCCACCCCGGACTGTAGCGCCACCTAAGTAAGTAAGTTATACACATTGGTATTAGTGAAAGTATAATTTAAAATTTTAAGAAAAACATCGAAATTTCTCAAAAGGCAAATCGAATATGAAAAGCAGTCTCGATCAAAAAAAATTGATTTTTCTCAAGAAATGTATCTTTTTGCCAAATCGAAAATGACAAAAGTATTAGGTATGTCGTTTTCGATTTCGCAAACAGATCAATCTTTTTGAGATAAAATAAATTTTTTGTTTGATTGAAATTGCTTTTCATGTTCGATTCGCCACAAAAATCAATCTTTTTTTTTTATCTCAGATCACTGAGAAATTTCATTTTGTTCTCATTAGGTATTGAATGCAATTAAAAAAAAAATTACATAGCTAAATTCGTTAGATGCACCCGCTAAAAGATGAAAAGGGAAATTTTTCTCTGAAAAAAAAACTTTTATGTGGGGAAATATGATCCTTCTGTCAAAACTCAACGACGGCGTTTGAATTTTTTTTTGATTACAAATTTGAATACTCAATAAAATGCAAAAGGCCGAATACGAAATTCAACATTTTGGGTTCTCCGTTGAACAAATGAAATTGGAAAGTGAGTACAAATTCTTTACCCATTCCAATTGAATATGACACTAACAATAAAATATTTATAGGGCGCCATATTATCAAACAACACCTCTCGTCGCTTCTTAAGCATTTGGTCAACTCATTAGTAAAGAAATGCAGCGTTTCCGAAGAAACTTCAGAAAAAGTTATTGGAATCCAGAAAGAAGTAGCAGATAAAATGTTTTCCGCATTTACACAAACTCTCGAAGAAATAGAGAAGCTAGACGAAAAGTACTTCTCCATACCGGAAAATGTTCTACTTCATCAAGATTTCGGACACATAAAAGCTTATACAAAGGACGAAGAAGAAATACTAGAAAACGAAGTGGAGAATCTAAAAAAGCAATTCTTAGAGGTAAGTGTTGACGTAGATTAATTAAGTAGAAGTCCGGTTGAAGGGATAACCTTGCAGAATTCAGTGATGACATCGGCAATCGAGGCAGAAAATAACAAATACACTGAGATTCAGGGTGTAATCCAAGAGGAATTGAAGGCATTCCAATTAGTACAGGAAACATTCACAGCCATAAATATACAGAATACGAGAAAAATGGTCAACAGTGTGCTATCGACGCTGGAAAAATCAAATTTGTAAATATTTTTAGACAAAAATAGATTAAGTAACCAAACTGTATGCATTTGAATTTAAATCAGCCCGTCAAGGAGAGGTAAATTGTCTGCATGTGTGCACGTCGGTGAACGTTTCGTTGAGAAAATTCTTCTATGGCTGGGAAATTCTATTTGTGTTCCCCTTGTGACGAGAAAACCTCATCGTCGTCTTCTTCTTTGCCGCATCGTCGTTGCTGTCTGTGCCATCGTTGAAAATTCCTTTTACTCGGCCATTTTGGCGAAAATTATTATACCTATTGCAAGTGAAAAAATTTTGTAAAACGGATTTTCTCTGAAAGTAAGTAAGGACACCCCACAGGAATAGTGAAATTAATAACATTTCCTTGTAGAGAACCGAAAAACGCAGTTTTCGCTAGGAAAGGCGTTTTATTTTGCCTGAAAAAACAATTTGTACAGCCGGGTGCTGGTGCATTATAACACCATATCCCCCCTGCTGTGGCGTGAATAAATTTTCGATCACAAAAAAGTGCAAATCGGTTGCGAAATGAATGCTGAGAAGTTGAAACGCCTGCAATCCCAGGTACGTATCGGTGGCAAGGGTACTCCACGTCGCAAGAAGAAGGTGGTCCATCAGACGGCTGCTACAGACGATAAAAAATTACAGAGTTCATTGAAAAAATTATCGGTGAGCACGATTCCGGGCATCGAAGAGGTTAACATCATAAAAGATGACTTGAGTGTGATTCACTTTAACAATCCCAAAGCACAGGCATCGTTATCAGCCAATACCTTCGCAATAACTGGACATGGTGAGAACAAAAAAATCGTTGAGATGTTGCCAGAAATTTTACCACAGCTCGGTCAGGAGACGGTCGTGCAGTTGAGGCGATTCGCTAGTAACATAAATGCGGCGCACAAGAATCTCAGCAGTGTAGCAGAGGAGGATGATGTGCCCACTTTGGTTGGCGATTTCGAAGAAGCATCGAAGTATGAAGTAAATCCGGTGATTGTTCCATTGGCTGATGAGATCAAGGAACTTCAGGAGATTGTCAAAGACCAAAAGGAACTAGAACTGACTGACCAACGTCAAGTTGCGCCTGAGGACACTCTAAAAGTAGAAGAAAAAGTAGTCAAGGAGGAGAAACAACCAGAACCAAAGCAAACCGATGGCAAAAAGAAGGAACAAAAAGGCAAGGATGGTGGCAAAAAAGGCGAAAACAAGAATAAACCCTCCAACGAGGGTGCAAAGAAGGAAGTAAAACAGAACGAACTACCAAACGAGAATAATGTGACTGATGGCAAAAAGAAAGATGATAAACAAGCAGCCGATAAAAAAGAACAAAAGGCCGGCGACAAGGCAAAGGGTGGAAAGAAGGGCAAAGGCGATGCAAACGGAAAAGTGCCAGACACGCAGAAGTCCAAGAGTGCAATAGCAGCAGAGAATGCTGCTAAAAAACCAAACGACGCGGAGAAGCTTGTAGAACTGCCAAAACAAAAGAAACCCGAAGGCGAAATCAAAAAAGCAGCAGAACCGAAAAAGACACCCGAAGCTGGACAAAAACTACCCGAACAAGTAAAAAAATCAGAGTCAACTGAGACAGCAGAAGTTCAAAAACCTCAACTTAAGGCTGAGGAAAAGCTGGGAGTAGCGAAAAACACTGGCACTATACCCAAGGAGCCACAAAACAAGACCGTGGAGTCCCCGAAGGTTGCAGAATCTCCAAAATCAGGAGAACTACCGAAGCCAGCAGACACTTCTAAGGACAAGCAGTCACCAAAGGCAGCAGAAACTTTGAAGTCTTCAGAGGCACCCAAACCAGTAGAATCTGCAAAAGCGGTCGAAGTACCAAAGTCGCCGGAATCGCAAAAACAAATGAAGGCTCCAAAGCCAGCTGCTTCTCCAAAACCAGATCTGAAACCGGCTGATGTGAAAGCACCCTCGGAGGCACCAAAGCCAATAGAATCTCCAAAACCTGTGGAGGCACCAAAGACAGCTGAATCGGCAAAACCAGTTGAATCTCCAAAACCAGTGGAAGCAGCAAAGCCAACGGAGCCTGCTAAGCCAGTGGAGATACTGAAGCCAGCTGAATCTACAAAACCAGTAGTGGCTCCAAAGCCAAATGAATCTGCAAAACCCGTAGAAGCACCGAAACCAGCAGAGGCACCATCAGTAGTGGAAACACCAAAACCATCGCCTGTGGAGACGCCTAAACCGATAGTATCGCCAAAACCTGTGGAAGCACAGAAGCAAGGAAAACAGAAGCCATTCGAGACACCAAAGGCAACCAAACCGATTGAGGCACAGAAGCCAGTAGAAACTCGAAAGCCAGTTGAGGCACAGAAACCAGTAGAACCTCCAAAGCCCGTAGAGGCACCAAAACCAGTGGTGACAGTTAAGCCAGTTGAATCTCAAAAACCGGTGGAGACACCGAAAGCAGCTGAACCTCCGAAACAAGTTGAGGTATCAAAGGCACCAGAAGCGGCACACCTAGTAGTGTCAGCGAAGCCCGCAGAGCCGCCAAAAGTACCGAAGCCAGCAGAGGTACCAATATCCGTCGATGCAGCCAAGCCAGTTGAGCCAGCCAAGTGTATTGAACAATCTAAACCAGAAGAGGCAGCTAAGCCTTTGGAGACCCCAAAACCAGCAGAGTCTTCTAAGACTGTACCGGCGCCAAAACTCGCCGAAATTGCCAAACCTATTGAAACACCCAAGTCAGTCGAAACAGCAATAGTGCAGCCAGTAGTGACATCGAAGCCCGAAAACCAGGCTAAATCTGCCGAACAACTTAAACTTGTGATCGCTCCTAAACCAGCAGATCCGCAGCAGACTGTACAAGCGCTAACAACGCCTGGAGCGAAGCTTCCCGAAGCAGCTCCGAAGACTCCAGAGCCCAAGCCAGAAGCAGCCGCCATTCAGGCTGCACCTAAATTACCAGAAGTCGCAGCGAAGTCTGCAGAACCGCCAAAACCGATTGAATCACTAAAACTAACTGAGAGCCCAGAAGTGTCCAAGACACCCGAAGTCGCCAAATCAGTTGAAGCGCCAAAAACACCAGTTGCGAAACCGCAAACACCTGAAGCGAAACCACTAACACTCGCTCAGGTGCTCAAATCGCAAGAGCCTGCTGAATCATCGGTCCCAGTGCCAAAACCAGCATCAGCCGAAGCTCCGGCATCACCTGCAGAGCCACCCAAGTCGCCAGAGGCACCCCAACCGGCCGCCGGGCAACAACAAAAGCAACCCGACTCACCGAAAATCGTCGAACCAAAGCCTGCACCCGACTCGAAAAAGACTGACCAGCAACAAAAGACCAAGCAGCAATCGCCAGCTCCGAAACCGAAGCAAGGCAGCCCAGTAAAACAACCGCAACAGCCAAAGCAAAATGTACCAAAGCCACAGCCGCAAGACAAACAACCGTCTCCTAAGCCGCAACAGCAAAAGCAACCGTCCCCAAGGCCAGCTGCCGCCCCAAAGCCCCAGCCTCAGGCCCAGCCAAAGCAACAAAAGTCAGAGCCACCATCTCCCACCAAACAGGAGCCAGCATCGCCAGCAGTTCCAGTGTCGCCCGTGAAACTGGAGCCGCCACAACCGAAGCAGCAGCAGCAGCAGCAGAAACAGCCATCTCCAAAGCCACAGCAGCAAAAATCAAAGGCCAAGTCGCCACAACCAAATCAGCAACAGAAACAACAACCTAATGCCGGTCAGCAGCAGGCACCAAAGACGCAAACGCAACCCGCAAAGAAAAACTAGTAAACAACTCCAGCCTCGAGCGTTGAACAGAAATCCCATCTCCGCAGACATCAACAAACAAACACACACTTACATCACAGCGACTAATGTTCCTTACCGTCGGGGCTTACCTGCTTCGCCATACACACTAATCTAGTCCTACTCGAAAGTATTGTTACACACCAAGTTCCTTAAGCTTCTAATTGACGTTGCTTGCCAAGTGCCGCAGAGTGGTCCATCCACACGCCCCAGGAAGTGCTCCTTGCTCAATATTAATGCTCAAAACAATGCTCCCTCCGTTTCATTTCAAATCATTTCGGCATCCTTTGCTTTCTCTTTGCATTTCTATTCAATTTAGGATTTACTCCCTAACTAGACACGCGATTTAGTTTCGTTCTCGTTTGAGTTTTTTTCTTCTCGGAGATTTCTCTTCTCTCTTTAGGTTTAGTAAGACACGAACATACACCCACGCGTGGTACAATACGCATTTGCTTTCTTGATTTACAACGAATTTTTAGATTTTAGTTGGTTTTAGGTTTTTGTTTCTCGTTCGAATCACTTTTTAGAATCCTGCACAGACAGAAACACCACCGTACATGCGACTCTTCTCTTAGTTTACACCACCAACACGTTTGTGAAAGACCAGAAGTAATCATCTCTATTTCTATCTAAAACGTTTCCATTGGCATCGTTGATTGGAATATAAACGTTGATATACATATGTTTTCGACAATACATAACGGCATTTATAAAATGCAACCTACTTGAAACAAATTGACTGTTAATAAAATTATAAACAAAAAGAAAAGTAAACTTTTTACAGACATAGACTTTGTAAACAGAGTTTTGTATCTTCTTTGAGAAGTGGTTTTTCGTTTTTGGTTTTTCTTTTTGAAATCAATAAAAATATATATATTAATGCTTGCAAGATGGTGTTCTGTTTTTATGAGATCTTTTAAAGCGACGATTGGTGTTAAAGGATATTTCTTTATTTTTATGCAACACAGTGGTGAGTACTCGCGGAGATTCTGCGTTTCAAGACCGATCTGGTAATAATTGTCTAAATATGGATATACCTCGGATAGAAATGGAAACTTTGTGAACTATCGCATCAAATGGGCATGTACCTATTTCAGGAGGAGCTCCACACGCGGCACTCTTCAGAGTGCTGTTAAGATACAGTGGTAACGGAGAGATACTTCAGCTTCTCAATGTTTTTGATAAATGCAAAACGGAAACAAAAATTTCAAAAAAACCTCAGTACAGCCAGCATTGTCGTAAGTATTATGGATTTGAATGCAATTTTCCTCAACCGTCGGCGATTTACGCAACATTCATGCCGAACGAACCGAAACGAGTTTAAAAGTTGCGGTGTGCGTCAACGCCATATCGTGTCATCGAATGACAGCACAACTTGACACAGAACGTGTTGTTTATCCGTTTTAAAATCGAAGTCAACGTCAAAAGGCTTTTAATCATGTTGTGTGCTTTTATGTTTGGCATCAATTCGTACTCGTAAGTCCTAGATTTGGTATTGCTCTTGTGTACTTATCACTTACACAATCTTTATTTACCTGCGGATTCTCAAGGACACATCAAGGCAAATTAACTCGCAAAACTCTCCCTAAACTACTCATAGCGAACGCAAATGGATATTCTACCAAATTTATACATACAATTCAGGGATAAACACTTGGTCGGACGAAGCGTTAGTGAGTCCATCGCAAACAGAAACCATGATATTCGGCAGACTTCATGTAACGAACAGCGTGTACCTGCTAGATTTTACATCTCAGATTGGACTGGGACCCAACGCAAATACAAATAAGAGTCGCTCCCAAGACGATTAGTTCTGCTCATCGGAGCGACTCGTCGCCGGAATAATTCTGCCTGGCCACGACCAAATATCGTCCACCCCATCAGCAGCATCCCGTCAATATTCGTCGAATTCGTTAATCTTATCACATAGCCCAACCAAAGCAGAACCGAAAAAGTAACCACAGAAATGCTATGGACCCACCTAAGAAAAGTGGCCAAATTTCTCACACTTAGAACTAGAGACGAATCTACGAACGACGAGTGAAGCTGCTACTACAACAGCAACAACAACAATAACACATAAGTGTAACCATTAAATTTACCGATCTGCTTTCGAAAGAGGTTTTAATTCTAATTACACTTTCAGGACTCACAGGAATCGGCATGAATCAAGACAAACGAATAGACAGCAGTTGCGAGATGCTTTATTTCGACCTTATTGGATGCGGGTAGGTTTATTTTCAATTTCTTGTTGGTTGTCGGCAGAATGTGTTATAATATTTGCTTCCCACAATAATAGACACTTGAATCCATGAGAAAGCTTTTAACCCACGATATGTGTTATAATGGCAGCGACTACTTATTTAGTTTACGGCCTGAGACATTGCAGTCTTCCATCTTCCAGTTGTTCAGGCCAAGCGCTGTGGCATCTCCGATGGCTTTGACTTTGAAAGGTTCGATATTCCTTTTCTCGATACGAAGATTCTCTTAGCTGGAGCATTATTGTCCATTCGCTCGATGTGGCCGAGCCAGTGTAGTCGACTCATTTTGGGCATTTTCGTCTGTATCTACATCTTGGTACAACTCATAGAAGTTTGCGGCTGTCTTTTTGCCTTCATTTGCCCTTCGGAGCGATAAAGTAGATCTGGTAGGATGGGGGTTTTGTAAAGCACACACTTTGTCCTTTGAGCTAGGAGTTTTGAAACGAGAAACGAATTGTTCTGCCAAACTGAAGTTGCAACGGTTCCCTAGGGTAATTCTTCGCCGGATCTGCACTAGGAAGTTATTCGTGGATTTCATGTTTACTCCAAGATAGATGAACTCCTAAACTACCACGAACTATTGTTGCTATCAATAGCTACGTTTTGTTCAGGTGGTGGACAGAGGCTTGTTTGTATGTACTCTTGTCCTCATTTACTTCAAGTCCAAACTATTTCGCTAGATCTTCAACCGCCGTGAAGGCTTCCATCATCAAACGCTGTGAGCTACCGAATGACAACGACACGCTCATAATATGATTGGTTCTAAGTAGGGAATGGCAGCATTTTTTCAGTTACTTGCAAAGTTGTTGTTCAACGAAACTTTCGTTTGCTACATTTAGTCTTTCATAACAAATACGGATAGTTTGTCCATTACACTTTAGGGGGTCCATTTCCCATTCCCATTCCCATTTCTATAGCAAAGTTGGAACCCTGTGATTATTTGAAGCTCGGCATATACAAATTTCAATTTCGTTTATTTTTCATAGTGGCCACTATGGGCCCAAATACTAAGAGTTCATATAATTCCTTGGACAACAGCATTTGCAATTTAACAAACATTCGAGAGAGTAACTATTGTTTCTTTTGAATTCAGCCAAGCCATTCGCAATCCATATACAATTGCAGCTTCCTCCCATTCGTCCCAAAAGTAGAAAAAAAAATAGATTGTTTTGAGGAACTAGTCCTAGGGTCCTCTACTGAACTGTTGCGACACCTATTTACTTAAAAAATCGTGTATTCGTTCGAATTCGGATTTGTTGTGCCAATGAAGTGATTTATTATGACTCTCAGGGATGCCCAATGGGAAACGAGATTAGATTTATGAATTTTCTTCCACAGCTGGCTTTGACATCCTACCACTCTATAGCTTGAACGTACCAATTATGAAATAGCCCACGGATGGAAGCTTTTTTGTCCGTCCATTCCATTCCATTTCAGTCCTATTCAAAATTTATTCGATGTAGGATCCAATCGCAGCGCGAACTTTCAGATTCGAGATTTCGAATTCCAAATCCATTCACATTCAGTATAGCAAATAAAGCTGTGCTGTTAAGTTGTGCGCCGTATCGCGAGTTGAGTCAGTAGAAGTGATAATAAAAAAGGAAAGCAGTGGACATTTTATGAATTTTGAACTGCAACGTTTATAACCAGGCAAGACCAAAAATACAAATCGTGAAAAATAAAGTAAGTACTTGCATTTCAAGTTAAAATGTTCGTATACGTAACAAAATTTCATATATATTCGAATATAATTGAAACATATATATTTGTATGTATTCGAATATGTACATTCCAATCGAATGAATATGTACATTATATGTATATTATATATATATATATTATATCAGTCGAATTTATAGCACAATATATATCTACATTCGTTTGAATTGCAACATTCGAACATTGTAATATGATATGAATTCGTTCGAATGTACAGTATCATACGATATACATACTGTCATTCGAAAATACTTGTACCTATATATATGTATATTACATTCGGATATATCTACGTTGAAATTTTGTTCTACACAGCCTTCCAAACTGTTGTCTCCCCAAATCTGTCTTTTCTTGCTCTTTCCAATAACGATGCTCCTCGCACAAACGGTTGTTGGATATTCAGTTGAAGTACACGTGCTATTTGTGGCCCTTATCCACGTTGACTGAACAATGGCAAAAAAAATCAAACCAAACTTTGAGAACATGAGGGAAGAAATAAAATTTCCAAATGAAGTTTCCTAAATCCATATTCATATTCTTGTCTCTCGACGGCCGTGCTCGTATGGTCTATTTATATTTTGCACATAATCAACCTGTTTGCTACCCCCTTTTGTTTTTATAGTTGTCGACGAAATTGGGGTATAATTTCTAGAATCTGTCTTGCTAAGTTTCTGCAACTTCTGTATTTTTATATTTTCCATGAATCGAATCAACATCGTTTCCTAATCCGACGGACCTATCCATCCAGCGGTGTAACACCGACAGATGGCTGTCGATAGAATCACACATATCCATATTGAAAACATGGCTTGACACGATACTGCACTGCACTGACTGTTACACTGACTTGTGTAACCGTTCGAAGAACTCATGTATGCACGTAGCGCGTATAGGTGGCGTTATGCCTTGGTTGCTTGTTTTTGTTTTATTTAACGTGATTATACACACATATCTCACAACATTGTCATTGTAAAACATGCGCATATTGGTTGTTTTATGTTACTGGTCGCCGATCCAGATCACATTAATTATAGGAAACTAGCTGGATCCGCCATAATTCCGTTTTGCCCGAAAATGCGAATAAATCGATTTTTTTCGGGGAATTTTCTTTCTGCTTAAACCTGAAATACGAACAAAACAGAAAAAGGATCATTAAATAGGCCCAACGGTTATCGAGTTTCCCTGCGTAGGAATTATTGTATATATATATAGATTAGATATACTAACGAATATGTAAGGTATCATCAAATAAAAGGAGGATCTGCGTATGGCAATTCGATCGCCTGATACTATTTTTCCTTCCAGAACGTTGAATATTATTCTAGTCCTTAGACACAGGAAATGAAGTAAATGATGACGAACTACCAACAAAGAAGCTAACGCCAATGTTCAGTAAGCAAAAACCAAGCTTTTAGCTTTATGTGAGCCGTAACAGTATTCTCATTTGGATTCATGTTCGATTGAGTCCGATAGGTACAAACAAAAGGATCTCTTCTGCATATCAACCCCTGTAATATATTTAAAGTATCTAACCTTAAAAAGGACGCAGTCGGTTTTTTCGTTACACCTGCTCCACCCCTCGGGGAGTGGACGTTCTGCACCACTATAAACATTAAGCATAACAATTGTTTAGCTTCACAGGGATCTTTAGTTTGTATTTTTATTTGTTTTCTTGACAGCTGATACGTTTTTGGTCAGTTCTTCAGAATTATATCACATTTGAGTATTTGCACGGAAACGTACTCTGAAATGACTGATCCAAATAATCCTTGGTTTGTGGAATCTGGTGCCGAATGCCACATCTCTAACACCGAGTCCATTTTCCGCCAATTGGATTTATCAATTAAAGTGCCAATTGTCATGCCGAACGGAAGGTCTACTGAATGCTGTGGAAGAGGACGATGCCGCATTCAAATGATAAACAGCATCGGTGAAAGAACCACCGTCGACTTTGAAAATGTTTACTTCATACCAACTTCACCATGCAATTTCATGTCAGTTATAACACTTTTGAGGATGGGTTACCTTGTATCGTATGCCGAACTGCAGTGTATCATCCGAACAATAGGAGGAATAGAGATCGGCGTTGCCGATTTTTTGATGTTTGGGGCGTTTACCTTACGCCAAGTATGGCCGCAGAAACTGGAGAGATGGGCATATGAAGGACCTACGGTAAGACACGAAATTTCCACACATATTCGAATACTACTTGCTCTTATCTCCAATTGTAGGAACTGTATGTGCCAGATTTTATGGAATCCCCGAATATAATCCAGGTTGTGTGCCCTGGTACATTACCCGTCACAATGAATTGCATCGCGTTACCTGAAGGGGTAATGGATACCTATCAGCCCGTTATTTTAGGTGCAGAAGTTGAAGTTGCTGCTACTGAAGATGATTTGTCAAAGGCGCAGCAGGAGCAGTCACGTAAAAGAAAACATATCGACGACATAACGACCAATTTACTTGACTCAGGAACTGCGAATATGGCTGGGCCTTCCAGTGAACCTGGTACTATGCCAGGTCTATGGTCTGTAGTATTCAATGAATTGTCCACTACAAGCGTTATCTACAATTTGGGATATTATCCAACTAACATTTCGAAATCGATGCTAAAGCTGTACAATGAAAAGTTATTCATAGACGTAGTTCTGATCGCCGGCGATGACAATGTTAAAATATCAGCTCATCGAATTGTTCTGTCCTCAGTGAGTGAGTACTTCGACACGAAGCTCCGTAGGCAGCAAGAAGATGGGGTTAACGAACTCAAAATTTTGAATATTGATGGCTGTTCTTTGAAAACAATTATTAAATCGATTTATGCATCGAGTATTGAACTGAATGTTACCACAGTGTATAATATACACAACGCTGCAGAATTGTTAAAATTGCCCAAGGTAATACATGTCTGCTGTGACTTTATTGAAAAGGAAATAGGTGTCCTCAATTGTCTGAGCACTGCCTTGTTTGCAGAGACACACCATTACTATTCCCTCCAAGAGTCATCGTATTCCTACGCATGCAACCACCTCCAAGCGGTAGCTAGGGAGAGTGAGTTTCTCGAACTAACTCCACAACGACTAACAAAACTAATTTCATTTAACATAATGGCTCAACAATCACAGGAGATCGTATTTAACAGTGTATTGGCTTGGGTGGAACATGATAAAGAAAACCGCGAGAGATTTCTTATCAGCATTCTACACAATATCCGTTTCAAATTTCTTGCTCCGCAATTCATTTTTGAAAACCGCCGTCTTGTAACCAACAGCATGGAGGGCTACGAGCTGATCTGCAAGTGGCTCCAATGGCATTTGTCAATTTATACTTATAGAAATGCAGAAAATCGAATATTTGGCTATGCAAATGGAATTTCTTTGGACAACCTAAAGATACAGTTGTTTAATCGAGAGATAAACATTTGGTTGTACCTAGACATGCCGCGTCCACTATTCGACAGAGTCGATTTCGGTGCAACGCTCAAGGCGAACTTGCTAATTCTGGCTGGCGGTAGAACTCGTAATTCCTTTACAAGTTCCGTAGAGTACTTAAACTTTCGCACAATGACCTGGACAGCATTGCCTTGCATGAGACAGAAGCGAAGCCTATTTCCGTTGGTTGAATATAATGGATTTTTGTATGCCGTGGGCGGACGGGTAAATGATTGTTGGATATCATCTGTTGAGAGATTCGGCTTGCTTAGAGGCAAATGGGAAATTGTTGCACCAATGCTTACCGCACTTGACCATCCCAAGGTTGTTATTCATGATCGATGTATGTACGTCATGAACGCGACTATTTACACTATGCAGTGTTACGATTTCTTTGCCAATAAATGGTCTTACAGAGCATATAAGGCAAACAAGTCGGTGGATTTTGCCATCGCTTCAGTTGGCAGGCACATTTACGCAGTTGGTGATTACTGTAATGCAGCATTAGAAAGTGCCGTCGAGCGGTACGATCCATCGACGGATTCATGGTCATATGTATGTTCTTTAAATGTGCCACGATCGGGTGTAAAATGCGCTGCCATAAATAATCGCCTAATAGTTTGTGGTGGTAATTATGGCGAAAATAGGCTGGACTTGGTCGAGGAATATAATTTCGAGATGAACACCTGGACTACGTTGGCTCCCCTGCTTTCGCATGCACTGCAGCCTGGTCCTACGTTTTTATTCGTTTCCGAAAGCATAGTCATCCCATAAATAAACATCCCATAAACGATTTGTGGCCAATTGTTTGAACATGTTTGAAAGCGGAGTCTTAGTATTAAGTAAATTCTCTAACTTTTTCGTTGAATAAAGAAATACATCTGTACAAGAACGTACATGCAATTTGCGAATTTTTGTTTTTTTTTAATAACATTGCAGATATTCAAAAATCTTGTATTACAATGGCTCGAATAGATCGAGAAAATGGTATTGCTGGTGAATCTCTGAGATCTATCTGTGTAATTTTGTAAACTTTAGAAACATCTTAGGTTAGTCAGGATTTACACGATGCGATTTTTGTCGTAGGTGTCGTGAACTTAAGGGTAAAAGGGATGAGTGGCAAACGCGGTTGGTCCGCGAAATCTCACTGGAATTTTGTGTTCTCTTTTGGCCTCTTTCTCTTTTATTCCTCATCTGTAGTCGGTCGCATTATGATAGCAAAAAACTTAATTCTTGTGTTTTCTTTTGGCGATCTTTTGTATTTTGCTTCCTCTTCCAATCAAAGCACGGACCGACAAAAATCTTATACGTTCAGATAAGCGCTGAGCGCCTAAAAGTTAGTTAAGAAGTGTCCTACAACAGAGCCTACGCATAAATTATGACTTACTGTTAAAATTCTGAAGATTTCACTTGTTAAAGGAAAAAACGAACAACAGCATGCTATTTACGACGAATAAAATTATATAAAAACAGGGCGTGATTTTGGACCAGACTAAAGAAGGAATCTTGCAAAAGTTGAAACTGGCTTCTAGCATACCTAATTATTTTATTTGCTTTGGTTCATAAATTTACTATCGCTTAAGCAAAAGTGATTTAAATTGCATACTCTTAGGGTTATTTTTAAAGTTATAGGAACTTTTCTTTTTGACATTCTAACGAAGTTGACAAACTCGGAGTCATCTTTTTTTTTCAGTTACAGAATTGAGTCGAGCTCTAAAAAATGATTGTCGTTAAATTGTACAAACTGCTTTGCTAAAGTTTTGTCAGGTGCAACGCAAGCCGTGTGAATATTAAGCGCTCATAAGCAATTAGATCCGTCTTTTCATCCGCAGCTCTTTCTCATCAATAATGCTTGTTTACATTTCAAGGTAGATGACTCGATGCACAAAGTACAGTGCACTCCAGTCTATTAATTGGCGATATTCTACTTTTCGACATTGGATAAGGAAAAATGAAACAATACAAGCAATTATTATTTTATCATCCAAATTCAATTTTATTTGCATGTTTCTTTAAAAAACGATACAAGGTGTTTTGTTTATTTTTTCTTGGAATATACTAGACATCGAAAATTACACAGTTGAGCAGGCATAACAAGGGAGCTTTGGAAATTTCAGGTATGTGGTGCGCTTCTAACCCCAACCACCGAAATGAAAATGCAGCATTTCATTTTAACATTGGCGAACTAAACAACATATTCTATTCCTTTTTGGAAGTGGAGCCTTCAATTGTTTTCTTCTTATTACCTGCATTCAGCTTGTATACAGAATAATTGAGCACAGAAGCAAAGCTTAACCAAGCAACATATGGAATGAATAGGTAGCCCGCAAGCTTGTTGATTTTGTAGAACAATACACCGCAGAGGGAGGACATAGCTGTTAATGCAATCAAATCAATTAAGCCCTGAAAGAGAAGCAACAAATTGAAATAAAGACCAACGTGATTCACTTTTCTACTGTACCCCAGCAATATTCTGGTTGCCGAAGAAAATCGGTGTCCATGCCCAGTTCAGAGCCAATTGAGTCCCGTAAGCGAGAAGTGGTAATTTAGCATTGCCTCCGAAACCGCCACCATCTCTCCATACCAAGTACGAGGCGTAACCCATTCCAGAGTACAGCGACGTCCACATTGGAGCAAAAATCCAATTTGGTGGACGATACGATGGAAAGGTTAGGTGACGATACCAACTGTGAATTTTCTTCCGTGTGATTTGACCGTTCACGAAACCTCCAATATTGGGCAGGAATACTGCACCGGCAACTTTCAAGAACTCAGAGGTCATCGTGAGTGATGTTGTTTTGCACTAAATACGCTATAATATGTGTTCGAAGAGTAATAGTTGCAATTGCTTTCGGAATTTATAACTTTTATTTGCTATGTAGGCTTTGGTGGTTTTATTTTATTTGCAGTATTTGTAATTGCTGTAATCGGTGGATTTTATCTTGTTTCTTTTTTCTGATTTGTATACTCTATGTCGTCAGTAGTCTTCTTTGAGCAATCAAATAACTAAAGTGACATTATAGGAAGTGGAAGTGTTGCCATAGACAAACTTGGTTCCGTTGAGCTTGGTGTTAATTTTTTATTCAATGTAAACGGAAATTTGTAGTAAAGATTTTACTAAAAAAAAAGAATAGTTTTCGCTTTCTAACTGGCGTTTATTTTATTTTTTATGATGTCGATAATACAGCTTTTGTCTTTCAACGCAGTATATTATTTGTGTCGATTAAGTACGAATTTGTTAATCTAAAGAAAGATGTGGGCCACGAGTGGAAACAACGGTAACGGTTAACTATAACTATTTAATTTTGACAGCTGATGCTTCACAATTAGTGCGCTGTAAAACATAAATGCCTTCACTGTTTAGGAAGTCAGCTACTACTACCATTCCACAATAAAAAAGGCATTCATATTTGAAGAAAATTCTACATATTTTAAAATAAATGTTAAAACAATCATGTTTCTTCGTTGACGAAATACTTAAAAAAAATTGCGAGCAAATCTCTTCGAAATACTTAAAAAAAAATTGCGACCAAATCTCTTCGTTGGAACAAACTTCAAATTCAACTCATTACCATTTCTAAATATATTACATAAATGTCGTAAGTTGAAAAGCAAAATGTCTTTTATAACTTTTGGTAAAATGGCAGCACCATTTCCCGAGACACAAGTAATATAGTTTATGCAACCACCATCATTATTGCCAGTGGCAAGCAATTTTGAAATGTTTACATCCGGTACCGGCAGGTGATGTCGTATCCATGGCAACCGTTTGTTGTGTTTATTTAAACCAACTGAAGGAAAATCTTATTGCACCTTGTCAAATTTTAGCAATTCACAAAAAGAAACGCAGGTAGGATGACATTATATTTCGATTCAAAAGTACAATTCCTTGACTCCGATGCGGTAAGCACTATCGGAAGATGGCATCCCAATGAACCCGTGTTTGCAGTTGCGTCATACAGCCAGGATCGTGGCGGTTCGGTGACAATTTTCGACGATTCTGTAAGTCACATCAGTGCGAACTTTTCACTTTTTGTAACGTTGGATTTATCTACTCAAAACCAGGGGGAACCGCTGCGCGACGTATCATATCCAGTTCATCCAATCTCCCAAGCTACAGCCCTCGGCTGGCATCCAGAGAAACGGCTTCTGGCTACAGGTTGGGAGAATGGTGAACTTCATGTGTGGTTCGATGGACATCGTGAGTTTGCCAGTGTACAGGGTCCACACAAGGCTCCCATTATACTGCTGGAGTTTAGCGAAAAGGGCGGTCGTATGGTCACTGCAGATTCGATGGGTTTGTTAACTGGCTGGCGCTGTGATGGACAGTATCAGTTCCTGACAATGTTCTCTCATGATCTACGAGACGCTCTTTTGAATATAACTTTTCGCAAGTCAGTGGATAGTCCGATAAGAACGGAACTGAGTATCCTTGCAAAGGCCGCTGTAGCCGGTGATGAAAATGCTTTGGATACTCTGACTAACTGGAGACCACGCACCGCGGCGAGAAACCTAACTCATTCCGGTGTAAAGGATAATCACTGTTTCTATGTTGGTACTCAATCTGGCATCATTTATTACTTGAATCAAGGCGGAACCTGCTCAGAGGTGTTGAAGAACAACACAGTGCCAGTTACACAGGTGCTATGGCATCCAAAAAGGTGAGTTTATAGATGACATGTCTGAATTGCTTCAGAATAATCAAGTTTCATACTTTACAGGGATGCTATTGTTTGTTTAATGGAGGACATGACAGTTACTCATTTTCTTGCCGAATCGGCGGGAACCCTTACAGAGTTGGATCGTGTTAAACTGAGTGGGAAAATACCGGGAAATAATGGCGCCATCTCGTGGGCCGGCAATTGTTTGGCCATTATAACAGGTGAGTGATTTTTTCCAACTAAATTAAATTCATTCTCAAAAGCAAATAATTTTCCACTGTGTTATAAATGTATTGATTTGATTTGAGAACCGCAAAACTGCAGTCGGTAAAGAAACTAATGTGGCAGATGTCGTTATAGGCGGTTTTTAAACCTTTGCACGATAACTCTTTCACTGTTCACAGTTAAGAGCTATAGTTATAGTGATTCGGTGTCATAATTTTTTGGTGGATTTGTAGATTTATCATTTTGACATTTATCAAAATGTGGCTTTGCTCTGAGTCCAATCTAAATAGGGCCAGAGCGAATTGATTTCGACACAGAAATGTGCAATACCTATGATATTTTACAAATTTCAATCAAAAAAAGAAAGAATAATCTAACTGTCAAATAGGTCAAGGCGAAATTTGTTAAACCCGTATGACACAAAGTGATTTCTTCATTTTTATCATGTTGAAAAGTCAGCGGTGTGTAAAAGAGACTGAAAGTGTATTACGAAACTGGTAGCAATTGTTTTCAAAACAACCACAAATTTTCAAACGAATTTGTAACCAAATAATCAAAGTGTCAAAAAAAGCTGCCTGCAGCTGGAAAATGTAATTTGAATACATTTTTAATGCATTTTTTTGATGTGTCTATACATTATAAAGTTGGTGTATACATGTACATACTCACTCCTATCGGGAACTGTCGTTCTAATCTTTCGTACTGCTCTAGTTTTATTTTAAAAGCAGGAAAAAATGCAAATAAAAATGAAGTGTCATACGCGCTTTAATATAACTATTTACATTCTAAGGTGACTTTTCCATCCGCGTTTGGGACATTGACACTAGTGACAACTTCTTATTAAAAATGGACCTTCCCACTTCAGGTAAGATTCAATATCTTTCCACAACATTCATCAGTAACATTCCCTGTTATTTTTGGTCGCGCTCCAATTTGCGTCATCGTTCATCTGTGAAAACGTTACTTACTTAAACCACTTTTCGGTCTCACATCATATATCGAACAGACAGGTCAACAGTCACTTCCCCGGGGTCAACCTCATCATCAACAGGTGCAAGGGCATCAGGCGGTGAATCGACATCCGCCACTTCCAGCTATGTACAAAAATACCAGAAACCCCATCACCACCAACATCAACGCCACCAAAGCCAATCCGTAAACGAAGTATTCACCTGCATCGCCTACTGTCCAGACAATCAGACACTGTGCGCCGGCACCAATCAAGGCAACTTGTACACCTGGAAGCGAACTGTTAATTACTTTGTCAATGCACCGGAAAATTCGTGGCAATTGAACAATATATCAACAGTACGGGGTGCAATCAAGCAGTGCTTTTGGGGCGTAAACGAGATGGCCAAACCGTGCATCATGATTAATTGCATATCAAATGTCTACGTGTTGAAGGTGAGAATTTGTGATAGGGTGAGATAAATTGGAAAATACCATCAAGACTTTCTTTTGCGTTGTCATAGGAACAACCCTTGATTTCATGCCATACACGTGACATTTGGGCGGTACAACGGAGTGCTAATCAGATCTATGTGGAGCACTCGACCGGCAAATCGACCGTGGTACATGCTGATATCTCGATCACAACGCTGGCATTGTCTGAGCAGCACTTGGTTATGAGTAATGGTCGAACTATTGTTGCATATAGGATTGGGAAAATTGTACTAGAAACATCGTCTTCAACTGATTATAGCGTTGCGAACACAATGCCGATATTGGATTCGGGAAATGGACTAACAATACGATTGATGCAGACCTTTAATTGCGATTGCTTGGCGCTGTATATGCATGACCAGAACATCTTTTGTCTGACATCGAGTGATTTGAAAATCTACTCCATTGGGGGAGTGATTTTGAATGAGATTCAATCGAATGATAGCGAAGGTAAGTGCGTTGGTCCAATTGGTGTTTTTTTGATTTAAGTGCACCCAATCGTATACGCAATCTATTAAATGGTCTAGTTTTTTAAGGACATTCTTTGAGTTCTTCTCCTCACCTGTCAGTTGTCACATAAGTAAACTAAAATAAATAAATAAATAATTGGCGCAACAGGTCCGTATGGACCCAAGCCTAGCTTCTCACAACCATTCGTCTTGTGTGAGTTTGTATTTTTTGGATGGCCAATTGAGAAGCTCTTTCATGACAGTTATACTCTCGGATGTTTGTCAGACGTTCGCGAGAGGTGGCGCAGTGAAAAAACCTTAAGTTGGAATTTGGGTTTTTCTCGGGACTCAAACCTGGGACCCCTCGCTTAGTAGTCCAACACACTAACCGCTAAGCCACTGCGCCGACATAAGTAAACTGGTATTCCTTATATATGTGTAGCTGTCAAAAATATCTGTACCGATCAAAAGTAGTGAAATGATACAGTGTCTACCAAAAACAAATCATATTGAGACCTCCAACTTGCAATTCTCTTGCCGCTGGCACCCTCAAATTTTTTTTTTTTTTTTCAAATTCCGCCATTTTGTTTTCCCATCGGTGTTATGTCAATTAATGTGATATTCGATTGGGCGCACGCAGATCATTGTCTTTGCTCTCAGAGCAATATTTATGTTCGGTTGGTACAAAAAAAAAGCAATCTTTTCAGATTTCAGATTTCAGAGCAATTTTGCCAAAGATAAATGGTCGCTTATATTATTCTGTATTTTGGTTGGTTGGCGTTTTTTTTTTTATTTTTTATTTTTTTATCAATACAAGTACGTTTGAGTTTGACAACTAGTGGAGTTTGTCTACGTTTTCTGCGAAGAAATGCATTGCATCGGGAGGATCTATTTTTGTTAATTATTTATGTACAAATGTTTAGAAATCCATTTGGAATGTTTTAATATAAAATCTAAGCAGTGAATGCAAAACGCTTGACCGCTACACAATTGACGTTTTTATGTTCGATTAGGCACACGAAATATGAAATCTGAGAGCAAATTTGAAGAAGCCCAATCGAAAACCACATAAGAATCCGTGTGAAGTGCAAAAACATACAAAAAATATAGAAATAAATGCTGCCAACCTCGGCAACCGTGGGGTATTGTGATAGAGTTCGGGAATACCACATTTTTACATTACTGAATGCCATTGGTTTGGTATTATATATTGTTAAGAGGCGAATAATTTTATTTGTTTGGTTAATAAAACTACATAAAGGAGATGTTCTATATACCTAATAGAAACTTATTTCTTTTGTCTATGGTATCAACAATAATGGGGTAGTGCTCTAAGGTGTTCATCTGGTACAATACTTTTAATACTAACTTTGGTGAAAAACTTGATTTCGTATTGTTGTTCTGAGTTCCTGCTAAATCCGATGGAGCTTGAGATCTACTTTACCATCTCAACTTACTTACTTAAGGTGGCGCTACAGTCCGGGGTGGACCTGGGCCTGGGTCAATAGAACGCTGCCTTTTTCCGCTCTCTGAAAGCTTTGTTTATTTTAATTTTCAATATATAACATATGTTTATGTAGTGCGCTTGGCTTTCAAAATTATGCAAACGGATCTTTGTTTCGATGTCATATTCATCCACCATTATGGTCTTTTATTGTGTCAGGAATAATCCCTTTGTTTCCAAAATTCCTACTGAACATCTCAGATTAGAAATCTTGTAGAAAAGCAAAGTTCAAGTTCAGTAAGTCTGACAGCTGGCTGACTTGATGTGTATCTGTTTTGATCGGCTTAGATCGGTTATATGAATAGCTGTTTCAGTTGACGTTTAGTCGTGACTGAGTACTTCATAGGAAAAGTGACGTGTAAAGATAACTAAATTTTGGAATTTGCCCATTGTTACAATTTTTTTAAATTACAAACATGACAAGCGTCTGTCAAAAATCTGACAGCATAACTGTCATGAGAAAGCTTCTTTATTTCAACCGTAATTGTAGGTCTTATTTTCCATTTGTCCCACTAATAGAAAATATCACACAAACAAATGGATCCATTTGGGACAAGTTTATTTAAATTAAAATATGACATCATATAATCTCATCTCTTGATGATTGTGACAAAAGTCACACAAAACCCTGAACAGCTGTAAGCAGTTTACCCAATTTCAATGCCACCCACTACCATTCACTATCTCATTCCTAATCCGGAGAACCATCCTTTATGGGACAATTAATTCTTGAGGTTGAAGCAACGTATCAATAGACTCTCCATTACGACAATTAATCACCTCATTACATGGCCATTTCCTCTACCACAGGCAAAATAATCGGTTGTGACTTAACTAGCCATTACCTGACAGTCTTCACAATGAATGGCTACATCAAGGTATTCGATGTGACACGCCACGACCCCAAACCACTGATCCACCCAAAGTCTGGCTATGATTTATTCGAGAACTTTGGCGAGGTAATCCTTGCTAAATGCAATGCTGTGGGCAGTCACCTGGCCGTCGTGATTGCCAACGAAAGTCTCATGCCCGATGGCCGATTGTACTGCTGGGATTTCGAGAGGGATATAATGAGACATTACGATTTCATGAATGACACTGGGGAGTCGGTACCAAGGTGAGAATCATCCCCCACCCATCCACACACAGATATTAGGAATTTTCTCCTTTCGCACTCGTTCAGATTACCAATCGTCTTCTTTTGGGATACCGATGATAGTCGTTTGCTGGCTATCGAAGCACGTTCAATAGCACAGAAAGCACAGCATCATCAACGCAGAAAGGTGCTTCAACAACAACAAACAACTCCTGCACCAGGAACTGGAGTTGGAATTGTCGAATCGAATGCTGCAGTGGGGCCATTACTATCGTCAGCACAACCAAGGACAGCCAGCAGCGCAGGGGACTACTGTGAGACGCAAGCAGTTGTTATGTTCCACGCTGCAGATAAATGCACCCTTAAATTGCTGGAGCTGGTTAATCTAGCATCTGGAGAGCAATTAGTCAATTTATGTGCACCGAATGTGGTAATGCTTTGTGTGGCCTGCATGTGTGTACGTGTAGGGCACATTTATTTTCTTCGGCGACCGTAGCTGTCGGAAAAGAAGATTAATCACATATATTGTTCTCTTCCTCTGTGTCTCCCAGATAACTCTAGATATCAGTGTGGTGAAGAAGCGCTCCCTGCAGGACTTTATCGGTCTGGAGAACTGCGACGAGAGCACACGCAAAATGGTTTTGAATTTCAGTCTAAATGTGGCCGAGGGCAACATGGACCTGGCCTATCGGTAAGCACTTTATAATTGTCTTGTCCTTGTGCCTGTGACAGCGACTCTTCCAGATGCATCCGTTCCATACAATCGGAAGTTGTTTGGACTAATCTGGCAAAGATGTGCGTACAAACAGGGCGGATGGACGTGGCCAAGGTGTGCTTGGGCCATTTGAAGAAAGCCCGGTCGGTGAGAGCGATTCGACAGGCAATGGATGATGATGACTTGGAGAACGATGCAAAGGTGGCGGTGCTCGCAGTTGAACTAGGAATGATCGAAGAGGCGCAAGAGTTGTACAAGAGATGCGGCCGATTTGATTTGTTGAACAAGTTGTTGCAGAGCTGTGGATCTATTGATGAGGTCGGTGCGAGGTGTATTGGGAGATTTTTATTATTGAATAAGTGTTTCATTTGCAGGCCTTGGAAGTCGCTGAGAAGGGCGACAGGGTGCATCTGAAGAACACATACTTTCAGAAGGGGGAACAGCTCAAGGAGAAGGGCGATATCAGTAAGGCCATTGAGTTCTTCGAGAAAAGCCAGAATCCGGTGCAAAATGTCACACAAATGCTGTTGGATCATCCAGCTGTGATGAAGGTAGCAATATAGATTCCTTTCCCTCCATCCGCATAATTACCAGTCACTACATTCCGATACCAGCTTTGTGGTTTGAGTAGTTGCTAAATCCGCTAAAGCCTTCCTTTGAAATCTTACTCTGCAGAAATACATGCAAACAGCCAAGGACCCGAAAATGCTGAAGTGGTGGGGCCAGTACATCGAGAGCACCGGCGACATGGACGGAGCATTCAGTGTCTATCAGAAGGCGGAGGATTGGTTCTCGCAGGTAAATGTCCCAGCTAATCGCAGTATATCAGCGCCCTTGACTAACCACGTTCTCCGTCTCCTTATTCTAGGTGAAGATTCTCTGCTATTTGGGTCAGATCGCAAAAGCGGACGTCATAGCGCGCCAATCAGGGGATCGAGCCGCGTGCTACCATTTAGCACGCCACTACGAGAACATAGGCAAGCACCAAGAAGCCATTCAGTTTTACACACGCGCTCAAACCTACAGCAATGCCATCCGTATATGCAAAGAGAATGACATGCAGGACGAGCTGTGGACTGTAGCGAGCTCAGCCCGTCGGCGCGAGAAGGCCACCGCAGCAGCGTACTTCGAAGAGGTCGGATCGTACAAAAGAGCTGTCGAGCTATACCACCGCTCGGGCATGCTGCACAAAGCCCTTGAGATGGCCTTTGCCTCCGAGCAACCAGATATCCTGCAAGTCATCGCTTCAGAGCTGACTGTCGAGTCCGATCCGGAACTGATTAACCGATGCGCGGAGTTCTTTACAAGCATCGAGCAGCACCAAAAGGCCGTACAGCTACTGGCCAAAACCAAACAATTAGAGCGCGCGATACGTATTTGTCATGAAAAGGGAGTGCCCATCACTGAAACCCTGGCCGAGATGTTGACACCGGCAAAGACCGAACTCGACGATGAAACACGCTCCCGAATTCTCACACAGTTGGGCGAGCTACTGCAGGAACAGGGTGACTACCACTCGGCCACCAAGAAGTTCATCCAGGCTGGGGATAAGGTTCGCGCCATGAAGAGTCTGCTCAAATCCGGTGATACGGACAAGATCGTTTTCTTCGCAAACATGTCCCGCCAGAGGGAGGTGTACATTATGGCGGCCAACTACCTGCAAGCCCTCAATTGGCAGCGAGATCAAAAGGTTCTCAAGAACATTGTCACATTCTACTCGAAGGGGCAGGCGTTTGATTCGTTGGCCAATTTCTATGCCACCTGCGCCCAGGTGGAGATCGATGAGTTTAGAGACTACGAGAAGGCTCTCAAGGCGATGCACGAGGCCGCAAAGTGCTTGGTTAAGGTTCCGCATTCTCAGCGAGCATCGGATAACCTGCAGAAAACCATTGTCGAGGTGAAATATGTGCTGGACATTCAGGCAGCCCTGGAGAACGGCGAGAACCAGTCGGTTGTAGCGGGCTGCAGGAATATGCTAAGTGAGTTCGGGGTTTATCGTTGTTTTACGAGCTAAGTCAGTTTTTCTTTAGTTAAACCGGAGATACCTCCAATTCGACATGCCGACATTTTGGCGATGCTGGTCAAGGCCTTGGCCAATGCTAAGCAATACGTCGAGGCTGTCGGTGGCCTGCGCGAGCTGGCTTTGAAAGACCCCACCTGGAGTAGCAGGGGCCTAATCGAGCGCGCCACAGTGCAGAAGCTTGCCGACGAGTGCAATTTGGATTTCAATGTGATCTGGGATTCGGGTCGACGCAAAACGGAGATGACTGATGAAGAAAATGATGAGGAGGAGATTCAGGAGGAAATCCACTAGAGAATGGGATGTGTCTCATAACCTTTCTCCCCACAAAATGAACATAACTTACAAGCGAAGCTAATAAAAGTTCCAGTAGATGACCTCATCCCAGTTGTTTTGACTTGAATTTATACTTTTACAAATTTATCGAAGACTAAAAACCAAAATCATTTATCCTGCCGCAGAAGTCGACAAAGAACCATCATCCCAAAGCATCGAATCGCTTCCGAAAGAAGTCCGGCGCTTGTGGGTGTGTCCCAAATGGCCGCAGGTATAAGTAAACTGCTCTTTTTTTGTCAGCCGTATCCTTTTTGATAAACTTCCGGCCTTCTTGGGATTGAGAGGATTTTCAAATTACTAAGCATATGTGTACCGGGGAATCATTTTAAATAAAGGTTGCAAGTTGCAACATCTACAGGCCCAAGGGAATTAAAGATCAGGATACATTAATGTAAATTAATCGCCACTTCCTGATGTGGAACCTTTTAACATCCAGCTGGAAGGATATTTCCCATAATCCCTCTCTAAGCAAACACGTTGAGGGGAATTTAAAGAATTTACTCGCAAAATAGCTAAAATAGGGATGGGAGGATGTCTATCACCACCTCCTTCGATGATAATATCAGTGTAAGGACGAAAGCCTCTCGATGTCCTACCCGGAATTTGTAATGAGAAAAATGCAATTTTAGCACATTCTGCCTGGGGGTATATCCCTTTCGGTCTTAGCTCATTTTCGGTTCGGCTGAAGTGTGCTGAGATATTCAATTTTTTTCTCCTTTAACGTCGTTCTTATCTTCCCTAGGGGGATCTAACAAACAGCTATTATGCTACCATTATAAAGTCATTTGTTAGGTGCATGTGGTTAGGGAGGAGTGCCTCAACGTTTCAACGTATGCGTGTGTGTGGTCAGTTGCAGTGTGCCGAATGGCTTGAAGTTAAAACCATTATTTGGATACTTGAAGACTGTCGGCCATTAGGGTGTGCATGTGCAGTGTGTAACTTTTGAATTATGTTTGAAATGGCAAACAAGTGTAGAAGTGTAACACGATGTACAGGGTGCTTATTTAAGTGGGATAACAATTGAAATGGAAGCCAAATATATTTAAATACCAGCTGCATTCTAAAATTCAGTTTAGAGGACCGCTGAAAGGAAAAATAATACAGCGTGGTGGCGAAGAAACGAAACACTTTTTCAAACTTGTGTAACGAAAACCAAATTTGAGAAGTATCCACGACTAAACCATGAACGAAAGTCGTTAAATCAATGGTCAGTTATTCAAACGGAACGTACATGTCGCCTTTAATTGAATGTTAAATCTAGACCGTCCTTGCTTCCGATAAATGGTCTGATTGCGCATGTTCTCATCTTCCTCGATCCTGCCAACCTCTCGCATTTCTGCCGAATTGGAATTTAGTCAAATTGAAGATGTTTCCTTATAAAGTGCAGCTTATAAACCCCACTCCAAGATGGAGCCACTAAACTAGAGAAACAAATTTCGCCATTTTTCATTTATTGTAATATTTTTTTTTTCACTGTTAATTAATTTAATTAAAAAAGTCTTAGTACAGGTCAGCGTCTTCGCCGTGAGAAAAACACTAAATAGTAGCTTTATATATTTCTCATCGGTCAATACCTTCTGATCGCAAAACAGATAAATGACGCTACATCGAAATAATACAAGGCGACATTTGTCATTTTGATGTGGCATGTCATTACCATGTGATCGTCAGTTTTTCGCTCGCCATTTAATGGCATCCTAACGAAAAATTCTAAAAGACACGCAGCGTACGTCATTTTATTTTGGGACAAAAATGATGATGATAGTCATTGCGTGTGATCGCCATTTTTCGCAAATGACCAATGACGAATCGTAGCTTGAAAATCACTCTAATGCGACATTTTTTTCCTGACGTCACAGTGTCTTTTATATGGCTCGCAAAAATGGCCGTGTAATCGTACCTTTAGGCTCAATGACAGTGTCATTTTAAATACATCTTTTTAAAACACGAAATAGGCTCTAACAATTTAATTTTACATGTTATTTCCGAAAGCTGGAAACTAATCGAGTAGAGATTATTGCCACTTTGAACACTATAAACTAATAAAGCCCCCCTCAAATGCCATCAGTAATTTTAAAGCTTAATTTCGTCTCTTTAAAGTTGATTTTCTATGCTGGCAATATATGCTTTGCATTTTTCCTGGCCGAAACTATAGTAAAACCTTGTTTATAGGAATTTAAGGGTACATTAATTTCAGACTCACTTATAGAGGCAGAGCAAATATTTATTTCACCTAGATGTCAAGAGCAAACATTTCTAGTGAAACAACGGATTTGGATTTAATTTACGCCACTACTGTAAATAATCAGGTGCCTATTTTGTATGACAAACAAGTTCACTTATATAAAGGGCAAACAATATCCAACGGGAGTTCCTAAAAACTTCGTTGGATAAAATATTTTCTGCAGCATCATCCATCAGACAGAAAGCTTTGCGATTCAACTGTCATAAGCGTTTTGTAAACATCAACACCAATTTGTGACTACAACTACAACTGTCAACGACCTTACTTTATGTAGGAGTCACCTTCTGAAAACAGCCGTTTACTTAGAAGCAATGTTGTCGCAGTTTTTTTTTTAAATGTGTAACAATTTTTTTTAAAAAGTGTAACAAATATAAAAAATGTAACAAAGTGAAAAAAAAATAATTCCTGGATAACTACCACGAGATGTAGATCATTGTCAACGGCGACGCGGTGAGACAGAAATATATTCCATTCCCACTCGCTGTTTGACGTTTTGCAGAACTTGCTCTGTATAAACAAACAAATACATTGACAGAAATTGGTAGAAGTTTATTCGAAAGAAAAAGGTGCTGCCAGTTCAACTTTTCAAAGGAACATTGTAACAAAATTATAAAATAATTAAAAAGTGTAACACTTTTGTTCACTTGTATCATTGTGGCAACACTGGTTAGAAGTGATTCTCTTCGCTATAATTTTTCATTGAATGGTAATCGACTCTAAGATCTAAGATGGTTTTGATTCAATTTAGACTTCGTAGGGTGACGCAAATGCAAATATTTGGGATAAAGGAGTCACAAAGAGAACGAGAGTTTACCGTGTATTTTTTTTTAAATTCTTTTTGTACTTGTGACCTGTTCCCGAACATCTTCCAATGAACTGTTTCAACAAACATGTATTAGTTTCACTTAAGAATTTACCATGTTTTTTAGTCCTTCTCTTGTCAAATATTGTCTTCAAACCTCCTTCATACCTGTTAACACAGAACTACTCGTATTTACTCAACTAAAATCCACACAAGAAAAACCAAATTTTAGCCACAAGAAACCTCTATACTTTGAAACTTTTGCGGCATGTTTCGGCAAAGTTTCACTCAAGCAAAAAAGCCGACCGAACTCACTCATCACCATTCTGGCCACTTTTCTTCTTCAATGAGAAATGTATCCCAACGCGCCGCAAAAAAAAAAAAAAATTAAATAATTAAACACGAGTAATTTGTGCTGTCAGATGCTCAAGTGTAAGCCGAAACGAAAAGCGCTACATAACCGTATAGACCAAAAGAAATCCTTTAACAGTTAACAACTTGTAAAACAAGCCACAAGGAGTTTAACCCCCATTCTTGCCAGGCCCTTATGTCCTCCTTGGGGCCGAGTGCAAAGAAAAACCGCAAGCAACCAAATAACTAAAAAAGCCTTCAATCATCTGGTATTGGTGTGAGAACATTTCTCATCCTTTCCACTCTATCTATCCAACTATGGGCATCCCTGCATTGGATTTACACACCGAACAAGGGGGATGCAGCGAAACACTCAAGTATCAGTTTCGAACGAGTAGAAAAGCCGTTTGGAAACTTTCCAAACTCATATTTCAACATTTTGGCTTTTTGTGGACTCCCAATCCCATAGTCATGGCAGCCTGTATTCCTTTGACCAATTGAAGGGCGGCGACCGACCGGTACCGAGGAACTAAGCAAATTGAAAAATCTTGATGCAAAAAAAAAAGAAGGGAAAAATAAAAATATAACAAACGTTCAACAAGCGAAGAAGAAGCGCCGCTTTTAGTCGCAGTGAGTTTTCGAGTTTTCTACTTTTGCTCCTTCCACCTTTCCTTCACTACAGTAGGACGAACTATACCTTCAAGGGCTTTTGGCCATCATTGAGTTTTCGCGTCGCAAACATACCAATTTTCGAATGCGAAAGAACTGTGTATGAGTGTTTATGTGTGTGTCGGAGGTGCGAACACCTCACGCTCAAGCTGTGGTGGCAACACACAGCGGCGCCGGCAATATTGTTGTTTGTAATCACTTTTCACCGGAAATTTAAGGTAAATTTATTGTTTTCGTTGGAAAATTGTTTCCTTTGCACGCAATAGTTAACACGGATCAGAGAGTGAGCGAAATGGTTTGCTGGGAGGTGTGCTGGTAATGCAAATTCGATTTGGATAGACACTGTGTCGAAAGCTTGCTATTTTTGTCGTTAAATTCCTTAAAAGCGCTGTAGGGTTGCAAAGTTTTCACTAGGTTGAACCTTTTACTTGATTAATTGTACAAGTTAAAACAACCAAGTTTTACCTGGTCAAAACTATCAGGAATTGCATAGTGATCACTTTGGATCTTTGCAACAATATAGTATAATATTGATTTTTGAGTTAAAGACTAGCCCCCGTATTTATAAATGCTGCGTAAAACTTACTTACACAACAGTTGCGTTAAGATTTTGTATGCAGACTGACGTCTGTTAACTATCTACTTGGCCTTTTTTTATAAATACGGAGGAGGGGTGGGGTTTACTACTCAACTAGTTGTTGAGTAGTAAACTGGAAGTCCTGAATCCTGATAGCATTGCCATCTGATTTTTTTGTAAAATAACACTTTTTAGATGAAAAGAGCTACATATTTGACAGGAGATAAAAATATAATTTCGTAGTTGGCGCATAGTTTCTTACGGCCTTTCCCTTTAATCTTTGGGATGAATTTCGAGGATTTCCTTTTAATGGTATACCCAGCCGTCTGAATTGAATAATTTTTTTTTCGAGAACAGAAAAGAAAAGTACTTTTTCAGATTACAACTTTTATTGTTCCTTGTCAATAGGGTAGTTCGCGACAACGGCAGTGTCAAATAAGAAGAAAGAAAAAAAAACAAGTGAGAGCTAAAAAACTTGTAGGAAAACAAAACAGATTTTATATTTCTGTAGCATAATTATGTTAAACAATTACTAAAAAGTTTGAAGGTAATAAAGTGCAAAACACAGACTAAAATCATTGTAGAATTGAAAAATGATGTTTATCAAATGTATGTATAGGTAAAATACGAGAAGGTATTTTATTTCTCAATATTCGACGTTAGAAACCATAGATGGCGCTTTCAATAAGTTTAAAAAGACGAACTTCTATTTCGGCTCACTATTAATGCAATATTGAGTGTGTCTATTTCGCATAAATGGCCAAAAGTTGAGGCAAAAAGTACAATGCCTCAAGAACTATTCTCTATTTTGTAAAGCCCACTAAAGAAAAGCGGCATTTTTTTCATTGTGAGCGGTTAGTTGTTATGACATTCCAGCTGTCAGCACTTAAGACAAAGCTAACCTGTTTGGAAAACATGCTGCCAGTAGTTGAGCTTCGTGTCGACGAGTACAAGGTGGAGCAGAAACTGTCACCCAATGGTGATTGGCTGTCATTTTTTAATGAATAAAAAACGTTGGTTCTACTATTGGACTATGTTTACTTGCATCTTAGCGGCCATTTAGCCGATATCCTTTCCTCGACTTAAGAGCCGTCGCTGGAATTGATGAATATTCGAGTTACTCATATCGGCGAGCTGCTTAACGTCGCAGTGTTCGCCTAGTTGGTGTTCTTTAAAAGTATAGCGATTAATTTTTTTGTTGACGAGTATTTTGCATCTGTTTACATCACAAAAATGGCCGCGTTCCATTGCTCGCTAGACGTGTAGCACAAAATATCTCAGATGAAGGAACGACCGCGCAGGAACCCTAGTGACAGCGTCAAAGTGACATTTGACACTAATTATTTCTATAGTACAATTAAAGAAATGATACAATATATATATAAAAATTGAGCCTTAAAATTGTGTTCGTTTGTCGCCGATTCACGCCTTAACGCCTTTACCGATTTTAACCAAACTTTCACACATATTTGGTATTGGTCTATAAATATGGGTTTTGTGAAGTTTTGTTGAAATCGGAAAACGTATTATATTATAAAAACAATATCTGAATTGCTATTTTACTTACCTTATTGACAATTTTATCACAATTAAATAGTCCGGCTTCGTATTTCTCTTTTATTTTATAAACTTTTGGACGATTTCCTTTGACAAGTCGTTTTTTTTCAATGCAGTGGGCTAGAAAGATTGACAAATTTTCCTGATACGGATATTGCACAAAAAGCGCTAGACGTCTAGCGCAAAAAGTGAAATGTGGTTGTTCCATTCAAGTTGTTTAGGATACACGGAAAGAAAATTTTTTTCTCTCCAAAGAAATTTCGTTTCTTGAATCGAGGAAATTAAAAAATTAGCAAATTCTTCTCTGTTCGAATTTAATTTAATAGTATTTAAACACTAATTCTTGGATCTAGAAAATCATTCTTATTGGTAAAAAAATATAATTTTACCGAAACGATCAAATATTTCTTGATTTAAGAAACGAATTTTATATAGAAAACTAAATAAATATATTCTGAAGTCAAGAAGTAATTATTTGATAGTAAGAAGTCTGTCCTTTATTTACAACACATACAGATTTTCTAATTCCAAAAAAATAATTGCAGCAATTTAGAAAAATTATTAAAATTATTCCAGCATATATGACTTTATGCTACCATATTTATCTTTCATTTATTATATATTTTTTTCCAAAGAAATGTTTACTTTTGATATCATGGCCGTGTAGTAATTATAGAGAGGGGTGACGAGAGAAGGTGGATGAGTTGATTTACTGTTGCTCACGTTCAACGTACTTCTTTATCTACTGAAACAAATTCTTATATTAAGAAAATAGGGCCGAATATAAGAAACATCTTTCTTCTTATTATATAGAAACTTGACCAATTTTGTTGTTAATGTATTTAAAGTTTATCAAACATCAAAAATAAATTATAGAGGAACAGATTACAAGAAAAATTGCAATCTTTTGATATCAGAAGAACTTTTCCGAATTTGTAACATTATTATTCAAGAAAAAGAAATGTTTTTTATTTTGGTTCAAGTCATTATAGACTCTCATGATGATAATTTTTGCTGTGAGATTGTTGGAGAGGAAAATGAAAATTATAGAATTTTAAAAATTGATAAAATATGTACTAAAGCATTTATAATAAGTATTTTACCAGACGGAAGAAAAGAAAAAAAATATTTGAATGTAATGCAATGAATATATAAGCACTTAATTTCCATATATAAAGATTGTGTAAATAAAACTTTAACATTTTTTCCAAATAAAAAAATAAGTAAAAGCTTTCAGCTCTACTAATTAATTTATTTTCATTTCAGGTAATACACAATTATACAATATATGACTACATAAATTATATTTTAATGCAGGATACATTTCTTGGTTTTAGAAGTTCTTTATTGGCTGTTTTCTGATTTCGATGAACATTTGATCGAAGTAAGAAGTAAGTATCTAGTCGATAACAGAACATCGCATTTATCTTAATTTTCTTATTTCAAGAATACGATGGTGCAAATGTTATTTGCTCTAAAGAAACATAAATGCGTGTTTTAAGAAAAAAGTGATTGATATAAAAGAAAAGTTCATAAGCCCACATTTTGTATTTAACAAATTGTTTCTGGGATATAAATAACGCTGCAACATTTTAGAAAAAGTTTATTGATGCAACAGCAAAGTGCTTCTTCTTCTGAATTCCAGAAATAAATTCTTCGTGTAAGAAAAATGTTCTTAGGGTGACAATTCGAATTCAAATATTTGTTTCTGGGAACAACAATAATTGTTCTGGATTTTAGAAAAAAGTTGTTGGTATAAGAAAGTAGTTCTTGATTTCAAGTCTTGGATCAAGAAAATTCTGCATGATCATAGACCAAAGTTCTTGTTATAAGAAATAATTTTTTAACGTTACATATCTCAATAAGCGATCAGTTTCTTGGATCAAGAAAACCTATGCACGATTTAGGAAAAATAATTCTTATTGGAAGTAAACAATTCTTGAGAATATTATAGAATTATTTTCTTATTATCAAGATTATTTTCTAAATTTTCATTTTTTCTCTCATGCTTCATTCACAGAAAATGTTGAAAAGAAGAAATAAATGGCTTGGACCATAACCGTACTTTATTTTCTTGTTTTAAGAAACTTGTACTTCCAATTTATAAGAACATTTTTTCTGTGTACTGTTTAAAGTCTGAAACCAACCATAAACTGTTGGTGTTCCCCAAGGCTCAGTTTTGTCACCAACTCCGTATCAGTTCAGTAAATTAACGACTCAGCGTTACCGATGGTCTAAATGAAAAGTCGCAAAAAAAAACAAGTGGCGGAGATTTTAAAAATACGTCCTGTAACACATTAAAAAATGATAATCCTTTCGCCAGTGGAAATTCTGCAGACAGAAAAATTCGCAGGGAAAACCAAGTCCCTATAGTTTATTTTCCAACTACATATGCACCGATTGGGTACGTTTTCGCGCCATAGCTTCCATTTGAAAATAAATGGTCGAATAGGCCTGCTGCCTCACTTAAAAAATCAACTCCTTCAGCCATTCTCTCTGAAAACTTTGGTAAATGTCAAAGTGCCACTCACAAATGGCATTGTCAAATACAGAGCAAGCGATCCGGCCTAACTCCAATTATCTCTGACTCCAACAAAACCCATTAGCTCACTTGTCAAATTTTCAAAATTGTTTTCGGCTCTGAAACATACGAGTACATACCTACGACCAAAAGGCGAGGACCACTGAATTTGTTGCCGGGTTGCTGTGAAATACCCAACACCCTGCAGAAACAAGATATCCGCAAATATAACTTTGTCTAGAAGTAACTTGCTTCAGCTCATCTGATTTTGCCGTCGGTATCGTCCGAATGGCAGACAGTAATTAAATTGAAGCAACTCCTGTTCAACTCATTTCACCGAACCGCTATCTGTATAGGGAAACTTCAGCCCTCACCTGGCGGGCACTCGTCTTCTCTTGAAACGACATGCATTAGCGGCTGGATGGTAACCTCTATGATGTAGTCCAGAGAAAGCCATCCCTTGGAAATGGTTTTAAGAAGGATTAATGCACATAATCGAATTTCTGCATCCGCTCGCTATTGCCTCGCTCTGTGTCTGTGTATAGACGAGGATGCCCTGGATAGCGGTGAGGTTATTGATGGCGTCCACTTTATTCTAATGGCATCCCTCTCTCGTGGCATGCACAACAGGATATTCATAACACTATTACACTTGCAGTGGGAGGCGATGACTTTAACTAGACACAGCCACTATACATATATGTGTGCAGAATGGAGAGGAGTCGCTGGATTATCTGCCTAAAGTGCACCCAAAAAAGTGCTCAATTAACTCCACAGCTATTTAGGTACATTGTTTAGGTTTGCCTTCTGTTTAATTTACATGCCAGTATTGCGAAATTAAATGTTTGCCCAATTAAAGCAAACACAAGGCTCCATACCCACTGAGGTGTGTTGGTAAATATTTAAGCGTGTGGAAACTGAAGCACAAGAAGATTTAGTACGGCAGTTGTTTACCTAAGAAGACGTTCGCATTGAGAAGATGAATAAATTCGTGAAAAGTTAAACATAAACATCCTGGTGGAGTAGTCCTGACGCAACTTGAAGTGGGTAACATTTGTTGAAATATTCCGCTTGAGTGTCTCTGAAAGAAAGTTATCATCACGGCAGCATGTGGATGAGTTAATGCGGTCAATGTGGGCACTGCAAGCAGGACACTGTCGGAAGGGTGTATGAACTTGTTATGAGTTGCTTTACACCAACTAGGTTTTTAAGGGGGAAGTAAGTTCGCATTAGCTCCTGTACACTGGTGGCCCCTAATTAAATTCAACAACATGCCCGCCGTCCTTATGCGTGTCCCGTGTCCGTAGATCTGATGGGATTAAGTGGAGGAATTTACCTCCTAGCACATATGCAAGAACATGGTGTGCAACTTTTCATGTCATTGTTGCAACTTTGTAAAGTGAATTTGCATTTTTCTTGCATCCGCGTTGAAGATGCTTGCAAATTATTTTTATGTCGCGGTAAAGGAAGCAAGTGTGGTTAAAGGTGTTCACTTTAAACGTGTTTTCAGTTCCGGGCTACCGAGACTGTGGATTAAGTGTCATTAGATGGACGGATAAGGTGGTTGAATTGAGCTCGACATCTGGCCTTTATTTGTGTAAGAATTCTTCTTTAATTCTGATAAAGAGCGAGTGTCGAAAAATTGAGAGCCATAGAGGAGGCAGTCTACGCCCAGGGCTCATTTAATGGACAGGCGGGCCACTAAAAATTACGATGAGAATGAGGATGTTAGTACGAATTTTTCACGAGACATCGAAACGCGGTTACTACAAGGTGGCCCAAAAGAGATCACCCCATTGCAAATCGCCGCCAATGTCAAATCTGTTTTGACATTTGTGGACTAGACAGAATACAAGTGAACAAGCCATGGAGCGATACACTCCCCAAGAACGCGGAATAATCGTGTCTATTTTTTTGCGTAACAATTCGTCTGTGGTGTTGGCGCAGCGCGAATTCCGTCGCCGATTCCATGGCCGTCCGACACCGACTGCGCAAACACTACGCCGTTTGGCCACCAACCTTGAAGAGTATGGGACTACACAAGACGTTGCCAAGAGTGGCCGGCCCCGTTGTACCGAGAATATCGGCGCTGTTGACGAGGATGTCGAGCTGTCGCCGGAAACATCGACCAGACGCCGTGCCTCGCAATAAGCCATCAGCCGGTCGTTCATAAGGCGAATTTTGGTCAAAGACTTGCGCATGTTCCCGTACAAAGACCAGTCCGTGCATCAGCTGCTGCCTGTCGACCGCCAAACACGTGTAACCTACGCCCAAGCCATCCTCAATCTGAAGGACGAAGTGGACGATTTTTCGACTAAAATCATAATGAGGGATGAGGCTCATTTCCACCTCAGCGGGTACGTAAACAAGCAAAACTATCGCTTCTGGGGCACCGAAAATCCACGAGTAATGCCCGAGGAGCCATCACACCCGTTTACTGCATGGTGCGCTGGAGGAGTCATCGGGCCATTTTTTTTTTCGAGAACGCCGCTGGTCAAACGACAACAGTGGACGGTGCGCGCTATAAGGCCATGTTTACCAAATTTTTCTCCCGCAATTGGACGAATTACGACTGGAGGACATGTGGTTCCAATAGGACGGAGCTACCACACACACTGCGCTAGCCACAACCGATATTCTGAAGGCGGCGTTCCCGGGTCGCCTCATCTCTCGTTTTGGGGATTTGCACTGGCCCGCAAGATCGCCCGATTTAACCGTTCCAGACTTTTTTTTGTGGGGTTTTTTGAAGTCCCGTGTTTACGTGAACAAGCCCGAGACCCTAGAAGCCCTCAAGGACAACATTCGACACGAGTGCGAGAATCTGTCGCCCGAAGTTCTAGCCGAAGTGATGAAAAATGCCATAAAACGAGCAGGTAGGCAATCAATTGTGACGGCGCCCATTTGGCCGATATCATCTTCTCGACTTGACCAATCTAAATTCTAAAGGTTCAAGTAAACATAATCAAAAAACAGAATCGAAATTTTTCATTTAGAAAATAAAATGAGAGCCAAACAACATCGGATGAATTCTTTTGGCCCACCTTGTATTTAAAGTCACTGTTTAAATGGTCGAATTTGAAAAACAGGTCTTAACCTAAATAATGTTCTGTTACCCAAAAATGCAAGCTACAAGCTACAAACAAACGCCAGAGCTCCTTTCTTCCAAAAAAAGAGAACAAGTTAAGTTGAACTGACTGCGGTTCAAAAATGAGGTTAACAAGTTTTGCAAAAAGGTAGAGCATTCCAAAGCTAAAAAGTCCAAACACGCTTCAAACAATTGAGCTTTACTTTGAATTCCCTAACCTATAAGCAACATCACTCACTTGTAACACGGAAGAACAAAGGGATGCCCAAAACAAAAGAAGACCCGTCTGACTGAAAGGGACAGCTTTGCATATTGGTCGGCCATCTTGGATACGTGGTAGAAATTATGGGGAAGTTCAGCACGTTGATATTTTTGGGTTAACTTCCGAAATTTCGATTTCCCACAAAACAAAATGGCTTCTGCAAGTGACGAACGGACATTTATTTATTTATTTCGTATAATTGATTGATGAATTGTTGGTTAAATTTACTGACACAAATTATCACTCTCATTTGACATGCTTTACATAAGTAATGAGCACATTCAGAAATCTTAAGTCGACTAGACTGGTTTGCACTAGATGTAACCTGAACGCAAATACTAGATTGGTAGGAAACGTCACTTTCGCTACGTCAGCCACATATGCAAATTCTAAATCTTACGAGGAATTCTTTAAACAAACAAAATATATATATTCCAATTCATTGATTTTTATTAGTTTATAAATCGCATGTAATTTTTCAAATGCATTTTTTACACAGTTTTTCACAGCAGAAGACGTCTTGATTTTTTGTTTTGACACGAGATCAATCACCTTTTCTGAATCTACATTAATATCCTAATGAACAGATATCATAGCAAGTGAGCTTAATCTTGCATTCCCTATAACGCTTCGGGACACGTTTCAATCCTTTTCAAAGTTGAAAAGGTTCTTCCAACACTATAGCTGTGGTTACTGGAAGCGTGGCCAAAGCCGTTTGCAAGAAGTTTATACCTCTAAAGTAATATAAAGCAATTTAAAAACTTCGGTAGAAGGATCACTCGACGATATTTCGTTGTCAGCTTTCACAGCTTTCGCAGCTGACAACAAAATTGCATTATCTCGCTCGCTCAACTGCAGCAAAACCCGGGAGGAGAGCTTGAAAAGATGGTAGAACGTCTTCGTTGATCATGAATCTATGCAAGGAATCAGTATAGACGCTCTAAAATAGGCTTCAGTGGAAGAGGTTTCTGGATTGGAACGCGTTGTTTGTTTCAATGAAGTTCTTGGAGCTGTTAATTCAACTTCGGGAAGTTAGGATGCGGATTGAAAAGCCTCTCTGAAAAAATCGTCGGCATTTTCTCTGATGTTCTTAAGAGAATTCAGAACTTCTTTTGTACGCTCGATTGCAGAAACGAAATCTAAGAATTTGTACTGTAGGAAAACTGATAAGGGCAGCGTTAAACTGAATAGTTTTTCGCACAGAATGAAGCTTACTAGGAAATACCTTTTTTGGACCGCTGCCAAAAGTGTTGATGCTTGCGTACACATCACCCACGTTCTGCTAATTATTTCTTCAAGACTTATTGAGATGCATTTGAAGAGCTCTACAAAGGAAATAATACTGCCATTCTTTTTAACGAATCTTGTTTCACAAAGAAAGTTTCAGTTTTTGGTTTTTTGTTTAGATTTTCGGGGGCTACGTGCATGGCCTGTATTAGTACTGACTGCGAACAAATGGATCTCTCTATACCGTCTCGTGCGAAAATGTTGTTAATCCAGCTGATAGCATCATTTGTTCGAATGAAATACTGATATATGTTATCTCAGCATCTTTTCCCTCTCTTGTAATATGGAGGCACCTTCATTTGTATGAACTAAACGGACAATAAGTCTCGTGAGAGGTTTCGCCTGCAATAGTTCCCAAAAATAATGGCCTCTTTCTCTGTTAAAAAATGTCCTTCGCTAGTTGTCTATACTTTGAAAATATGAGCCACTTCTGTACATTTACTGACATTGCCAGACCTTTCATAATATAGTCCCACTGTGGCTACTACAAACTCATTAATTCATCTGCTTCACATATTGCTTATCCCATACCTTATATATGTACTTTCAATGAGATCAGATGAAATAGGAACCATGACCCCTTTCATCTGAATCATATGCAAAACTATTTCCTAATGCTTATCCCATTTTATTCCATTTACAGTTTTATATAGCCTCCTGTATAATTAATCCTTACGTAAAAGCCCAAGCCCTACCCACATTGCGGCGAGAATCTAAAACCCCCCGCATTATTACAATCTCTGCCACAAAATCCGGTACTCAACAAAAACATCCAATCTCCGAAAATTAATAACACACCGACCGAGGACCGACACAGTAAGATCCCCGAAAGCGCTCCATACAAAAAAAAAACGTCCATTTGCATCGAAGCTCTCGTAGTTTTTGTCGAATTAGACCGTCATTTGGAAATTTCTCTTCCAAAAAGGGTTCACTTCGACAGCCGACGATATCTCATCAAGGACGAAAGTATTTCATGGGGGGATGTCTGTAACTACGCCCACCACTCGCTCATCTGTATAGTACCAAACGGCTTTAGTTCAAATGGACGCAAGGAATGCAAAATTAATTAAAATGTTCTTGCCGACAACTCTTCCGTGTCCAGATGTTTTTGGACTTTGGCCAAATTGTATTTGCTGGTCCTTCAAAACTAGACTCAGAACTTCTCCGTCCTTCCCTCAGTCAAAGCGGAACATTTTGCAAATGTCAAACATTTGTAACCAAAGAATGAGATAACTCGATTGCGATTGGGAAGGTAAGTGCGGTGCCAGCAAAGAATGCGGCCAACATCCCAAAGGAATAATCGGAATTGAAGCGTTTTTCTCGCCATTTCCCATTTTGTCATTATGAGTTTTTGTTTTGAAAAGAATAGAGAAGAGATATTTCCAATTTCTCACACCTACCCAAAGGGGCGGAAGAGGGAGCACATTGTTCCTTCTTTACTCAATACATTGGGATTGATGGAGTGGAAGGACATAACACCGGTTCAATGGCACGGCATAAAAGATATTGTTTGGTTTTGCTGCGTATTGTTTGTAGGGAGGACTCAAGTTGGACTAGATAAATGGAGTCAGTTAAATAGATATTTCGGGTTACTTATAACACATGGGAATTGCTTTTGGGAATGTCAGAATTGGGACTGCTCTATGGGTGTGTTGAATCGATGTGTATGTATTCTATGCGCCTTACCAATAAACATTTTTAGTTTCGTGGCTATATTTCCCATACAAATTTCGCAATTGTGAGCTTCTACAAAATTAAAGTCTGAGACTTAAATTGATTGTAAAGCTACGATTACACATGCCACTTTTCATGTTCAATTTTAAAATTCCGACGTCATTATGGTGTAAACATGTGTCCTAAATTTGTCACTATGCGTGATCGCCTTTCAAATGTCTGATTACGCGGGCTATCGCAGCGCACTCTCACGAACGACACACGAATGACCACCGATCACCGAATGGCCAAATTCTTGTGCCGTGAGTATGTCAACATACTATGCCACGAAAAATTACGCGTGCGTCATTTCCACACTGATGTTCTTCCACACACTAGATATGTTTGACGAAAGGCAAATGTCACTTAATTGTATATTTAGGTAATAAATACCAAATGCCTTCATTTTCACAAATAATTGTAAGTTTTACAGAATTTGCTTTCATTTTAATAAAATTGTAAAAATTATTGTTGTAAATTTTTGTTGTTAAATGTAATATGCGGAAAGTCTGGAAGCGATAAGTCAATTTTTTGACTGTCTTTGTCATTCTTATGTTGGACAACCAGAGATTTAAAAAGCAGGCAATTCTGCATGAGAAATTCTCTATTTCTAGAAGTTTCAGTACTTTTCGCTATTGGCTTGAAATAGCAACCCACTTTGACAACTAATTCGTAATTTTCCCACCAGTTCAGTGTCTTAGTGAAAATTTATCTGCATTTTCAAACTAGCTGCAGACTTTTAACAACCAGAAATCTGTGCTTCAGATTTGTTCTGCATTCGCAAAAATACATCTTGTTCTTTTTATAAACTAATTTCAACATGGTTTTGCTTGTGCTTGTGACATAAACTAAGTAAAAGTAGAAATAAGACTGACAGCTTTCCTATGTCTCCCCGATTTCCCCGCAATTTTTTAATACTACCTCCAGTGGTCCCAGATTGAGGGGAAAAGCGCCTTTTCAATGAAAAGAATGAAAATAGGAAAAACGAGGGAATACAAAATCTCTTTGAAACCTAAATTGATTAAAAGTAAAATTTAAACGCATTTCAATTACAAATAAATTTCAAAGTTTACTCAGAATGAAATGTTCACACTATATATAAATAAAAACAGCCCATCGAACGTCTATGTAAGAATTTTTGTGATTTAATTTATGAATTCATTTTTATTTGTTAGTGAAGTTTTTATTTTATTTTAGGTTTTTTTTATAGAATTAGCTTATTGATCCCTTCATAATATGTGTATGTTTTTTTTATGTTAAGCCTTGTTAATAAAGACAGTTATAAAACGACTACATTTTTAAAAAAAATGCATTTAGGGGAAAAAAGGGGAATTTTTTTTAACTCTAGGGGAAAATTATTGCCTTTGCTGATAAAAAAAGGGGAAAACAGTCTTCACAGTCTGGGACACCACTGCTATGGTTGCCACTTGCAAAAAAAGCTATCAAATTTGAAAAAAATATATTGACAAACAAAGATAAAATGTACCAAAGATCTCGAGACGTTGATAAAACACAAAGAGAAAAAATAGCATACATATGTAGTCGTATGAAAATGCATTATCACTATCCTAAGACCTTTCTCTGATTAACAAACACAACATAAGAAAACGGCATGTCAGTGTAAAAATGTCCATTTGCTTAGTCTTCAGAGAAACTAAAAGAAAAGTGTAGAATTCATTGCACGCAGAAAAAATAAGGCAGCATTTAAATGAGGTGATATGGAGTTCGCATTTTTGGTGTTCTTGCTCAAAAAGTTACCATACTGGTTATAAAAATTACCAAAACTAAAAAAAACAAAAACAAAATTACCAAATTTGGTTAAAAAATAACCAAAGTGGCAACCGTGACCACTGCCTCCCTCAAGCTTTCAATTGTAGTCGCGTGAAGCAGCCAAAAAAATTAATTCTAAATGGCGGGAGGTGTGAAACTACTGACACTCAGCGTCAGCAGTGTTCCTACATCGAGGTATTTCTACCTTTTTGTGGGAATTTTAATTTTCTAAACAAACATCGAAATTGTGGGAATATCAATAATTTGACAGAAAAACATTCAAACTACATTTCACAATAAATATCAACACACTAAATGTACATTAAAAGGAGTTTTGCCTTTACCAATAACTTCTAGTACCGCAAAATAATCATAATAATATTAGCAAACACCGATTTTTATACTGAAGATTAATTGAATGTAATTTTCTTCCATACAATACAAATTTCACTTTTAAAAGTATGGTTTTTGTCATAAAAAAATCGAGGAAAATTTAGTAAAAAAGCGAAAATGAACATGGGAATAATAAAGAGATAATGCTAAAGCTTAGAATCCTGCTCGCGCTAAATTTTAGCGTCCCTAGTCTCCAATTCGATTCTCCACACCAAAGACAAATGGTAGCTAAATAATTATTTTGTATTTTGGTTTTGCATTTTTTTTATTTATGACGCTAACGTTCTCTGCAGTTTCCTCCGAAAAATCTATAATAGGCCTTTTTTTAATATGCTCATATGATCTATATAGATCATTCATTTCCACGGTTTACAACAGTAAGAGATCCAACTTTTGTTGTAAACCATGGAAATCAATGATCTATACAGATCATGTGAGCATATTAAAAAAGGCCTAATAATCACAACACAAACTTTTTCTTCTGTCAACATTTATCTTCGATTTAATGTACCGGACATTTATAATGACAGCTAAATGAGTGGAGACTTGTCATCGGCCCATCTATATGAAGTTAAGAATTTAGCGATCGAACAGGATACTGCTTTGCTAAGCTGCCTCGCTAAATTTTATCTGAAGACTGATTGAGAGTTAGTGTGTTTGGTGAGTTTCTGTCAGCTGATGGATGCGTCCGGAGAGTTTGAATTCGTTGTTTTAATTCACCACGAAAACATGTATTCTACGAAATGTATAATAGCGAATGTAATCAACATTAAATAAATAAAGGAATACATTTTTAAAACTAAATCCGTTAAAATATAATAAGATATTTTTGTTCCTATTATTTTTTTTTCAGTTATAATATTTTCATGAAGATTAATAACGGAAAGCAACAAAAAAACACAACTGAAAAGTTTTTGGTAGACATTTTATGAATGAAAATAATGTCATTATTTATTTATGTGAAAAGTAAAATAAAGTCGCAAAATTATGACTGCACGTTTATTCTAGGAAACTGACTTTCTTTTTAACTTGATTTTTGTTGGTAATTTTTCTTACACTTTTTTTAAGTTTAATGCTGTTGTTAATTGTTTATCTAAATCGATCATTAAAAAAAAATGGGAAAATGAAAGGAGAAATTGGTTGCGAAATTTGAAGGAAATTCTATGGCGAACATGTGAACAATTATTTTATATCGATACCATAAAAATAATATCTATGTGTCCAAAATCCACTGTAATAAAACTGTAACTTTTTTTCCGTCCGTAAGGTGTTTGCCCGTAATAGATTAAAAAAGAACTGCACGAAATTGATTCCGGTTTTCACAGGTGCATTGAAAATTGTCGGGATTCCCAGATAGGATATGTTCTACCATTACCCGCTGTTCGGAAGCGCAAATCTAAGCTGATATCTAAAAAGAGTTGTAATTCTCGAATGTCTTCTAGCTCCTAGCTTTGGAATGACTCATCCAAATGAAATTGGATTTTTCATAATATAAGGTTCAATTACATATGTATACAAAGATTTTAAGATATAAATCATCTTTGTACGTTATCCTGGAGTTGTTTCTTCAGGCGGCCTTGCTATTTAATTGCCAATGGAATAGCCACTGACAAGTGAATGGTTCATAGGGAAACATTGCAAACAGCTTCAACTTTCTCCATTCAAAAGCTGCTTGTCATTAAGGCTATAGATGCTCGGCAACCATTAAATAAATCGGAATTTGTATACAGCAAACCGGTTGTCAGAATTAAGATATTTCTTCAAAGATCCTTATAATAAATTACTAAATATACTTCGATGAATTTAAAAACCGAAAAAACTTACATTATTAACATTTTTCCAATTTCGCCGATAGAACTTCATCACTTAATCACTTGTAGGAATGGCATTATATTCGAAATAAAGTAGACTTGCTGATTAAAAATGATAAATCCTTGCCAGCAAACTTGAAAGACATAAGCAGCTCGTTGTTTATTATTTTATGAGTTCGAACTTCTCCACTTTGTTTGCCGATATCTCTTTCTCTATATCATACTTCTCTAAAAGTGTTTTCCCATCTTCACACTATCCCCCCACCTTTGGCAGAGGCAACAAAAAAAAAAAGAATATTTGTCTATGTTTCTGAAAGTTATCAAGCACGTACGGCGTACGGGTGTTCGCTTGTTTATAATTGTTTGCCTTCATCCCTTATGAAGAGGAATAACAAAACAAAGCAAAAACAAAACAGACAAACAAGAATCTTTCCGAGGAGGCCAATATAAATCATGAGTTCTTGTCCTTCCTTTGGCGTTCTATGGTTTTTTTTTCTCTTTCCAACTTATTGGCTCGGTCCAGGGACTCGAATTGACCGTTTAATACTTTCGCACCCGTGTCGGGAGAGAACGTATTTATTTTGTTATCTTGCCAAACGAAGGAAACGGCAGATAAGGTATCCCTTTTGAATTTGTTCTCAAGTATGAGCATGATGGAACATTTTCTATGCAACATCAGTTACGTGGAATTTATAACATAACACCCTGAAGGCGCTGAAATCAGATTTTGAATTCAAAAACAGGCTTACAAGTCGCAGTTAGATAATTAGGCATTGCTTTGAACTTCAAAGGGCTTTCATATCAAGACGCATAAGTGGAAATCTCTCAAATAATCCCTCTATTCAGTGTGTAACCAGAGACTGTATGTACCTGGATGTATGGGTACATAATATTTGAAAGGAGTAGCTGAACATGTTTGCAGCAACAAGTGGGAGGTTCGAGAATTGTCCACACCAACTGATAACTTCCACCACCTCATTAGGGGACAAGTTATTAACTGCGAGAAGCAATCATAAGTTTTACCTGAGATGAACAAAGTTCAACTTAATACGCAGAGAGAGGACCCTTCACAGACGTCGCATAGAGCGGAAAGATAAACACTTTTAATCCCGCTATGAAGCATCAAGGACCAAAAGTTTTTGTATTATTTCTACAATTTTCAAATGAAGAAGCCGAACTGCAAACAAATGACAGTCAGTAATGGAGGAGGGGATGTGACACTGAGGATTTATTTTGACTTCGAATACTGACAGAGGATTCCATAATTAATTAGAAGAGGGACGGTTTATGTGAGAATAGTGAGGCACAGAAAGGTGTAATATGGGTGGAATTTATCGACCGACTGTAGTTGGATTTAAGTCGCCACCTAGTCGTTGAGTTTCTATGGTAGGTATGTCCTCTGTACCCATGCGGATCGTAGGGTATCCACTAAGCCTACGAGGTTTCTGGTAATAAGCCAACTTAAATGTTTTTCCAATTGCGAAAAGTTCTTCCATGTTTAAGACGACAAGTAAGACCGAACCTTGGAACTCGTTACTGGAAGCCCGGGATCGTATAGAGGTTGAAACTTGAAAGTGCAGTGTCTCCAGGCAAAAAATGTAGACAAACACTTTCCACGATATTAATAATCCTATGTCCAGGCTTAATTTTTCGAACGATATTTTCCATTCAAAATTGCATATTGTGACCTACAAAATATTATATCCCTGCCGTAGTTTAAGATTAACTTGTACATTTATTTTACTAGTTAATAAATAATAATAATAATAATATTTAGCGTGAAAGTTAAAAGTGATTATTAGTAAGGCCTTTTGGTTTGAAGTATGCCTGCTTTAAACATCAGCACTTATTTAGCTGCAGGCTCTTTTGAGCAATTGTTTAAACAATTGAACTCTGCCAGTATCCAAATCTGATCATCCTCTTTTTAGGGAGTCATTTCTATGCTTTTCCTTGCCAAGATGTAAACCACCCACCTTCTAGCTATAATTCCAATCAATGTTTGTTGTATTCCTAAATAATTATTCTCCTACGTAGTTGCTAAGTTGCTTGTAGATACTACATCAACTCTTCTGCGTGTGAATACCTCTTAAGCCATTTTCGCAGCAGTCAATCACTCTAGCAAAGAGCTAGAGATTAAAAAAAAACAAAGCCTTAGACTCTTAGACTAATTCGGACCTCGATTTGGTTTCTTTCCCTTGGAAGTTGACAGATTGAATGTGCACTCAAACGGAATGGAATGAATGATAGCCAGGCGGATGTCATTGGGGATTTTGGATTTCTAGTTTAGTAAGTCTGACAGCTGACTGACTTGATGTATTTCAGTTTTTATATTCCTAAATTGGTCATATAATCAGCTTTTTGAGTTGAAATTAGCCGACAAATCTGGTCAATAAAATCCTGCCTCAAACTGAGTTGACATTGAAGTGTCAAGTGTTATTCAAGTGTCAAAATTCAAAATAAACCGTGAGTGCGCAAAAACTATAGCCTTATTATATATGGACTGCTAGAAGCCAACTTCGCGTTGGTTCCAACTAGCGCTAGCGCTCATAATTCAGAGCGGAATAAATTGGAAACAAAATATAAGAAGCAGAACTAAAGTAGTTTTTATGGGCTTCATTATTAGTATGATGATTTAAAAAAATAACTTTTTTAAAACACATTAGATAAAGAAAAGTTTGGAATAGATTTCGTATTATAAGTTAATAGCTCCCCTTTCGTAAAATTCGGAGAGAATTCCATCCAATCCTGCGGCCTCTCCATCATTGAGATGTGGCAATAAATGCATTAAAATACGATTTTTATTAAACATTTTTTTATTCCGTTTATTATTAACAATTTGAACTACAACATTTTCTATATGACATCTAGGAACATCAGTTCAGTTTTACTTAGCAGATCTACTAAACACCCAATAGGTGTCACTAGCAGTCAATGGAGAAATCCAAGATGGTTGCCATTTTGTTACATTTTTAATTTGCTTTGAACCAAAAGCGCTAGTTATGTTGGTGTAATTTTTTGGGCAGAGCTTGCACGGAACTGACAATTCACTAGCAGTCCATATATAGTATGTCAATGACGATAACAATTCAAGTTGGCTAGTTAACGCGTTCGTATACCTATAGTCCAGACAAATATAGTTGACGTTTTGCGTGAACTAGCTATCCGAAGCCGAACGTCCCCATTGTCAAGCTGTGGCTCCTCTCGGAAGCATAGGGCGCAGATTAACAAGACCCAGACCAACAAAGTGCACTTTTCAGCTTGATCCGAAATGCGTATCAGAAAAACTGAAAAACTTCCTCGGCGGAAGAAAAACTGTGTGACAGTGAAACCATTTATGAAATGCCACCACCACCTTGACTTGGATCCGATGTTTGGATTGTGTAACTGCAGCCTCATTACGCATTTGTCTTTCCGCTCTCTCGTAACGCGTGTGAAAAAACAGTAAACACTCTCTTGTCACAGTAACGCTCTTGCACCACCATCAATCCGACGGAAAGCTATAGTCGAACAGAGTTAAAATAATAACGCGGTTCATGTTGCTGTTTCTCTTCGCCAATCCCGCACACGCACAACCGACATTCCGCAATCGTGACTCGGCACGAACATTCAGTATCGTTCGCTACTTCCAAGCAACTGCTCTTGATAGCCGCATCGCTGCAGCATCCATTGCCAACGACATCCGGTTCTATTGCAAGGCATTTTACTCGAATGTTCAAGTCGTTAAACTATACACAACTCAATTTGAGCTCTCCGTCCTCTTGCAACAGTGGCGATAGTGTATTCGCCATCCACCCGAAGGACACCGAAGGATTCAGAAGACTAGATGTGGACGGCAAACTGGGCCTTTTTATCCACGGCTGGGAGATCCGTAGCCGCAGCAACATCTGGATGCTGGATATATTGAAAAGTGAGTGATACTTTGACAGTTAATCTAATTTTCTCACACTCCGTGCAAATGTGACTAGCGTGGGCCAGTTCCGAGCGTATCAACGTGTGCGTCGTGGATTGGGGTAGAGTCGCGCAGAGGGGCTACATGAGTGCAGCCCTGAATGTATTCGATGTTGGCTTTACTGCGGCGTCGGTAATCGAATCGCTGGAGATGGCCGGACTCTTCCACCCAAGCAGAGTTACCCTGGCTGGGTACAGCCTGGGTGCCCATGCTGCTGGCTTCACCGGAAAACGGCTGAGGGGTGAAGTTGAGCATATAATTGGATTGGATCCGGTCGGGCCGATGTTTAAGGTGCCCACCGACATTGGTACCCAGTACCGTCTGGATTCGAGTGATGGTATGTTTGTGCAGGTCATTCACACATCGGCCAAATCGGGTCATGCAGACCTCTACCCGAACGGAGGAGGGCCACCGCAAACTAATTGTGCTGCTCCTTTTCGTGGAGCGACTTCAAGTGAGTATTCGGATTGTTGGTCAATTAAATGCCGGCCCATCAGCTCTTTTGTGTATATGTGTGTGCAGGTCGGGTTGTTTGTAGCATGCGGCTGCAGTCAAATATTTCACCTTCTCCATGAACAGCGAGCATCCCTTTGTGGGGTATGACTGCCGCAACTATGCGCTGTTCGTTTTCGGGATGTGTCGTTCGAATGGCATTCACACGAATCGGGTGTCAGGCAGCTTCTACCTAAGTATACCACGCAGAGTGCACCGCACGTGGGCTGAGGGATGAGCAGATTCAAAGACGTGACGAATAGAATAACTGTGATCTTTGAAACCCGTTAAAGTGTTTTCAGTTTTTTTGTTGACAGTTTTTGCGTATTCTTGGGCGGCATTTTCTGCCTACAGCCATGTGTGCTTCGCAAGCTCCCTGGAACAAAACACTTGTCGTATAAAATATTGCCTGCGAAATTAACAATTCCACATGTGCTCCGGCCAACACAGAGTCCCATGTGAAGTTTCCCCTTCTGGCACGCACCCAATGTCTATAAGCATAAATCTCAGTCTGCAAACACGTAGCCAACAAAAAGGTCGTCTTGAGCAAAAGATTATCCATCGGTCAACTAAACATGATTTACTGCGTCAACGTGTCAACACTACCAATGAGCTTTAATTGGTTCCCGCTACTCAGGGAGCGGGTGGAGTGAGTGCCTCCAACTCGACCTCGACTATCGATTTTAGATACAGCATTTAGCTCTGTAAGTTGGGCGTTTCGTCCAGATATTGGCACTTGAGCGCCAACAACCTGTAGGCGGTACCATCCACGTTATCAAATGCAGTCACACCGAGAACAATGGCCAGATCAAGAGATTGCCATATTGCAGTCGTAAAATCGAGAGATCGACTGATGGCAACTGTCAGCGGATTGTGCATTTAATGCTCTGTCGTATAATTCTCCGGAGGGTTTGTCTACCACTTGTCGTAAAAGTGAACTGCTCCTCGGTGATGAGTGCCATCCCGGCGTGGTTGTCACATCGTTGAAAGGATAGGGAACCATTTATGGGAGGACGTTGGAAAATATTTGCCTTTCATTCCGGGGTGCAACGTTGAGACAGTCCTCGACGAAATCGCTTAATTATGCCACTGGAGATGGTTCACAAGGCGACGTAAATACCACCCGGCCTTAGCATACAAATTCCCATATTACATTTCAAGTAACTCTAACCAATTATTAAAATGATGGCAGCACGAAAGTTAACGACTTCTCCTCCAGACACACATATAATTAAAACCACGAGGTTGGAAATAGAAAAAAGGCTTTCGAATTCACTACCAATAGGGAGTGAAATGAAAACCGACAAAAAAAAACTTCCTTTTGTCCTGCCTGAGGTTTTTTTTTTTGTTTCCGCTGGTAGACATAAAAAACTAGGTGGCTATTAATTTGCTGCAAGAACACTTGCAAGGCAACTCCTCTCGCGTCTCTAGCATACGAGTACTGCGTCTCGTCCTGGTAGACAGTTTGAGGAAAACAAGTCCTCATTGTGTACGAGAACAAAAGATTCTCGGAGTACTCCTATCCTGTATTAGCATTCTTGGCCAACAAATGTATTACCTCGCGCGGTGCGGGGGCCGAAACTAGGTAACTCGAGGGTAGTACGGTGGCTTTCATGTAAGGAGCACTGGTCGGCAAACTGAACAGGCTGCCTTATGCTGTTTTATAGCAACACTTCGCCCGTCTCAGAAGCCATTGCATTAACTCGAAAGGAAATTGCATTTTTGAAAAGCCCTCCGGTGGATGACTGCCGTTTTCGCACCCGCACAACTCTTGGCGCCTCCGCATGACTGCAGAGGCAGACTACCAGGTTACCAGCGGAAGTGGGGGTTTTCATAAACATGAGATGTTATGTTACCCCCAGGGAAGGCAAGTGGCCACGAGGAGTTTGAACGGATGTTGTGTTTTTCACCTAGATATGGCGAAAACTATCTGAAGACGTGATTCGGTAATTTATTGAGCTGCTTATGAGGTTGTTGTGCAATTGAAACGTGGCCCGATAGAGAGCCGAAGGTTTTTGTATAGCTCTTACACCAAGATGTTGTTCGGCTTTTAATGAGAGGCTTAAAACATAAGCGTATTAATAAATGGTGGAAATTGTGCACTCCGCAAAGGGTGTTAGTGAACATTCCTGTTTAATTTTAATTTATGTATGGTTTAGACCAGTGTAGCTGCAAAGAAAAAAATATTGAGGGCCATTTCCAAAAAGTGCGAGCCACTCCCTTCAGAGAAAACTTTTCAAAAAAAAATTTAAAGGCAACATAAATATAAAGTGACAGGTACGAAATTGAATGGTAACAAATGAAAATGAAACGTCATTCAGAATGAGCGAAGTGCCGTTTTCAATATGAGAACTTGGTTATTGCTAATTTTTGTGATGAAATAAGAGGCTTTTTAGAATATTTTGTTTAAGGAATACAAAAAAATAAGATATGGGGGCCATTTCTTGTTGGTCCCGGGCCAAATGGCCCTAGACCAGCATTGCACATTGTGGCAACGCTGGTCTAGGCGCTCAAAATTGGCTGCGCCAATTGTGTTTAATGCTACGTTTCCACCAGAGTTTAACTCCAAGATGAGGATTACCTTCGTACAAGTCTCGAGATATATCATACAAATAAAAACGTAGATCTCATAAATACAAGATTAAAAACTAATATTGAAAACTAACCAGGTTTGCATGTAGAGTCCGGTTTGTGAACACACTTTCTACAGCTCGAGGTGTCAAAAACAACAAACAGGCAGAGGAATGAAAATAATACATCAAAAATGGAAATGGAATACATCTCTCTCTCTCTCTGGTGAAACGTCATTCTGTCTCTCGAAAGGAGAGAGCCAGAGAGAACACATCAACTTAATTTTCTTTTATTCGGTGGAAACACTTGCCGCCCTTACATATTTATAACATTTAATTAAAGCTGAATTCGAGCCTAACTTAGTTTAGTTGCAGAAAACCTTATTCACAATTTTTTTTTAAAGATAACTCATGCGTCATACATATCATACTTAATCATATGCCTATAATAATTAAATACCTCAATTCGCATTTAGCGGTGATTTAACTTTTGTTTTCCCAGTTTATTTCAAAACTGTGTATTTTTGAAAATTCTAAATATGTATGTTAATTTATTAAAGTTAAACCATAAAATTAGACACAAATTATAATGCGAAAGTGAATGCAGAAACAATTAGAAATTTTGTAAAGTCAAAAAGAACTTACCCTAGCGCCCTGCTTTTTATTTTACTCTTCCCACAAATGGATAAATTGCCCAAACAAACTTATTCGTAATCTATTCCCATATCTATTGGCTCGTTCATAATTTTGCTGCTGCTCATACATTTGCCGTTTTTTTTTTTTTTAATAAATGTCAAATGTGCAAACGCAAAAGTGAAATGCGCGAGTGCTGCCAAATTTTCAGAGGAGTTTTATCGATTATCCATTCAAATCGGGAGTTATCGAAATTCTTTAACCAAATGCCCAGTGTATCTTTAAAGATACAACCATTAGACAAATTATTTCTCCGTTTGTTTTGACTTTATTTACTTGTTGACTATTTTAGCTTTATTAAATCAAAATGTATCCACTGTAAAAATCGAATTTCTTTAACATCTGTAGAGCCCTTAAATATAGACTCCATTACGGATATAAAAAAGAAAACATCTAAAATCTAAAAACAATGTTTCCTATGCCTATCCGAGTTGTTCTTTTTTTGCAACACGTATTTAAGAAACAAAGTAATAGACTTTGTGCGAATATAAAGGTAAAGTACTGTGTAAATGAATTTTTTTTTTATAAAATTGTAGTGTTTTAGTCAAATATTAAAGTTATTGTTCATTCTTTTGCATTTGGGGCCTTCGAATGTATATATATTTCGTGAAATTTCCAGGCTGAAATGAAACGCTGTGATTGAAAAAACGTCACTTCCACTGTGGCAAAGTTCGTTAAATCTGAACTTATTCGTTACATGTGGATGGTAATTAATTTGAGGAATAAGCGCATATTTGCTTAAAATATTCAATAAACAATAGAGATTGGTTGAGGAAATACATTTTGAGAAAATATTCTTCGGTTATTTAAGAAAAATGTACACATAAAATCGAAGTTAATGATATTCAAAAGCAAAAAATACGCAAACATGTTTGCCTTAATATGATTCTAGTATATAGAATACATACATCTATATATATATATCTATATTCGCCCTTTAGAAATATATAAATATATACTAAAGCGAGAATTGCGAATGGGCGAATTGCGAACAAATCAATTTAATTAATTGTATGTATGAATTAAAAATTGTTATTTGTCCTACCGCCATAGCATTATATTTATTTAATCTAACACCTAATTTAAAAAAACACTGCGTTTTAATTGTTTTAAATAGCTTAATTACAATTACGTCAATTTTTCTGCGAATTAAAAATTCTTTCCGCGAACTGTCACACTTTATGCACAATCCACAAACCCACGAATGAAAATTTCGTTCGGACGTAACCTTTAAGGACCATTCACATGAGAGCAACCAACTACCTACGAACGAACGAATATTCGCAAAAGTTGACATTTCATTCACATGATACATTTTATTTGGTCGCAGATACCCGCGAATCCAATGTCAGTCGCAGTCATTTGTTTCTTCTTTCTGAATAAAAAAAACTCGACAATTGGAGGTAGCGACATTCTATTACGCAAAAAATATGAAATATTGTTTACCTGTTTGACAAAATTTAAAACACAGCAATTAATGCATGTACATTCGTATATGTACAAAAACTAATTAAACAAAACTAATAACAGCAATAAACAAATAAATTATATTTAGTCTTTCCCATTTGAAGTATGTTACCTTTTTATCTGTTGATTCAGACATACCATTTCTTTTATTTTTTATTCGGTCCAAAACAAAACGACACCACAAAATGAAATACGTACAAAAAAAATACCAATGGCATTTCAAGTTCGAGGTTAAGTTCGAACGAATGTTTTATTCGCTAGTTTGTGGACCGCGAATTGAATGATGTGGATTGTGAATAAACTTTGACAATTCGCGACAAGGGTGTATTTGTTCTCGGCAAAAAGTTTGGAATTTGAAATTTCGTTATTTAAACTGTTGATTTACTTGTTTTCTTAATACATTTTGATGGGATAATTAATTATCCTCCTCTTAGAATAGTAAAATGTGCAATTTTCTGTTCATAATTGCATCAAAAGTGGTTTGTTTGCATTTCACAATTCGTTCGCTCGCTCTCATGTGAATAGTCCATTAATAATGAAACTGACGCATTATGCGACTAAATAATGCGAATGAAATGTCAGAAACTATGAATATTTGCTTGTTCGCAGTTCGCAATTAGCTGTCATTTGAATAGTGCTTAACCAGTAGCATTCCCGAACTCTATCACATTTCCCCCACGGTTGACAACCTTTTTTTTTATATTTTCTGTCTGATTTGTCACACGTATTCTAATTGATATAACACCGATGTCAGAAAACAAAATGACGGAATTTGAAAAACAAATTTGAGACGGCCAGCGGCATGAGGATTGCGAGTTGGGTCTGGGACTCTCAGTATGATTTGTCTATTCTGCCCGAATTCGTTTCACTATAGTCAGCTTTTATTACATTTGTGGCAAATGAACTGGACTTAAGTCTCAATCTTGTAATTTTGTCACTTAGTTGTTACTTTTAGAGGTCTATCGTTTCGCCGATAATCGTCTGAAAAATTACGGAATAAGTGCCCAGAAAAAATAAAATAAAATACAAACATTGAATGCTTGTTTGGATAAATAACTAGCTCAGCCAATGGTAAAAAGTAGAAATAGGGTTTCTCCAATGTTTTGTATAACTTTTCAAATTCTGCACAAACGCAGCAGCCGAGGGTGTAATTTAACACATTCTTAAACAGATGGCTGAGATGAAAAAAGCCAACGAGAAGAATGAATCGACTGTTCACAACAAATTAAAATGAATGATCAAGATATCCTTTCCAATTGATTCATGCGGTTTCATAAATTTCGACTCACTGTCAGTACAGCCAAATTAAAATGACAGGAGCGCTTGTTGTCACTTGTGCTACCCGATTACTATAACGGATAGTTACTTTCACGCCTTGAGAAGTTACCAGTTGTTATACAAATAATGCAATATTAATTTACTACAAGAACTAGCGTATGAGAAAGACTGACGGTTTTGATTGGCAGGTTAAATATTTCAGTCGAACAGCGAGCGGGCGTTCTTATGCAAATTAATCCAATACACAGCACCTGCGATCAAAAAGTATCGAAATAACGACTTCTTTCTATAACATTTTAAGGAAGTCATTGCGCGATGATAATAATCCTATTTAGTGTCCAGGCTAGAAACCACAATGATAAATTTTGCCACACAAAATTTACCAATTGTGACTTACAAAATATTTAGTGCGAAGATTAAAAATGATTATTAGTAAAAAATAAAAATGTAATTTGAATACATTATTAATGCATTTTTTTTAATAAAGTTGGTGTGTACGCACTCACTCCTATTGTGAATTTTCGTTCTAATTTTTTGTACTGCTGTAGTTTCATTTGACAAAATGTAATGTCATACGCGGACTTAACGCCCATTGTTTGCAATAACTACTTCTCTCTCATTCTTTCGTATTCAAATTCAAAGGCATTCTTTTAAAAACAAAATCCACTCAAATGGAACCACTTCAAGAACACCCGAACCATCTTTTCATATGTATGTACACCTGACAAAAAAAAAGTTCCAAATCAAAACCGTCCCTTTTAACACTTGCCTAACATACGACTTCATCGTTTTTTTTTCGCCATGAAAATAATTAAATGTAGCCCCTGGCGTTTAAATTCATTTTCCGTTTTTATTTCATATTTTTTTTAGAGAGTGTTCTCTCGCATAACAGAGCCATCCCCAGAGGACAACAGGGAAAAATTACAAAAAGCAGGAATAAAAAAAGAAAAACTGTCGCCTATCATGGGAATATGAAGGAAAGCAAACGGCTCGGCATGGTAAAAGCAAAAACGAAAGAAAACGAAGCGATGACAACATTCAAAAAATTTTAATATGGAAATCGTGTACTGGTGCACAGTTGGAAAATGCAATTTTTTATAATCCCCGTGCAAACGGATAGAAGGAGCGATGACGACGACCAAAGTCTCGGGCTGAATTGCATGCGATATGTTTTAGGTTTCTTGTTCTGCGCCACAAAATTAAGTTTAAATTCCTCAATAGATCTGACCTCAGTTGTTTTTTTTTTCTTTCATACATGTGAGTTCTAGGCCAGGCACCGAGGACTATTCCGTCCGGTCCGTGAAAGCAATTTCCTTTAGAAGTTTTTTCTTCCCCGAATTTCGGTTCTCTGTTCGCCTCTGGTCAAAGTAATGATTGAGTAAACTTTGGGGTTGAATAGTTTATTCATGGGGCATCATTTTATGTGATTTAACTTGACTCGGGATACATAACTAATGGCTGTCTGTCAGGGAGTTAGTTTGTTCTAAAGAGCAAGAAACTCATTCGGATATCGCACTCAAGGGGTTGGCAAGTTTGCTACGTGACTTTTGCTATCGTTGTGCGGATTGTGGCCGAATGGACGGGAATGTGAATAGGATATAGCGATCTGGGGGGAAGTTTGAACTTGAAAATAAAGAGGGAACAATGCTGATGTGGAGGTTTAAAGGATTTCAAGATGTGTTACATCGAAGATAGGACTTCTTTTTTTTGTGAGAGGGGTCCGCAGTAGAAGATGTAAGATGAACGATGTGTTTCACAGAATGTCACTGCAAAGTGTGTGGTGGAATACCAAGCAGAAATGGTAATGAGGATAAATCGTCTTTTGGGGCAAGGGGTACAAGCAAACAAACAAATTTGTTGGCACAGTTGAATATATATTGATAAAAGAAACCTCCTTCCAGAGAATATGTGTAGTTCATACAATCTGCACTGTCAAAGACGCTGTATCGCTACCTCCCTCTTGAAAAGGGGTATGGTCCTTGTCTCAGTGGTCTTGAATTCCTTCCAATTAGGGCGTGCTTTTCTTTGCTACTTATTACGATTTCTGTAGTTTCAAATGTGCGCCAGAGAAAGAAAAACGGACCGTGGTGAAAAATCACAAATCCTTATGCGGTGAATGGCTGTATCAAAGTTAGATGGGTTGAGGTAAGGTGCACCTAGAACTTCATCCATAGAGTGGGATGTCTTAAAAGTGTACTCCTGGTCAGGCTAAGTAATTTTTACCAGGCGAAACCACGCATTAGTCGTCTAAGATGGATGATGAAATATGTAGAGCGAATGGACACCAACGCTCCGGCCCGAAGAGAAAGGTAAATAGGTAAGGATCCTCCAAAGGGGCACTCCGAATATACTTTAGTCTATTGAGGTTCAATATTATTTCCAAATTTTTTGCTTTAATACTTATAATACCATCCACTAGCCAACCCGTGGTATTTTCACATCTGATGGTGGTTAAGGCTTTAGTTTAAGGCTTCTTTGGTTCTAATGCCGTCGATCAGGGAACTTCATTCATTCAAAGCCTGCCATTGCACTCGTCCATCGAGTGGAGTTGACTCTGCGGCAAGCTCCCCTTCCAACAAGTCCCAAAGTAGCTGAAAATTCTTATTTTTTGGTAGCAACTTGTTGCTTAAAAGAAAATAAAGTATGCTTTGACTTTATTCGAACAACTACACAAGACGTAATACGACTTTGTAAACCTGTCCGGGTACCGAACACATCCCTTTCATCATGCGAATGCTCCATAAAAACTAATTCCCCATCTGTTCCCCATCAATGCGGTCTTAAAATTTGATTTGATTAATTCTCACATCACGCCGACAAATTTCTCACCAATTGCTCACTCAGAATCACCGCCCACAACACAGGCAAGTAATCCCAATTCCATGCAGGAACACATTTCGAATAATGAATAATGCCATAGAAAGGACAAGGAAAAGGAAGAAGCAGCGCCCCCTTCAACGTACATGGCATAACTGAGATATCGCCACAAATCACCGTTTTAAATCAACTAAATTAAAACAAGGTACCTTCATCCGTGTACCCCCTCCCTTCATCAGCATCTCTTTAAATATTCGAGGCGAGGAAAAACCAAAAACACCGCAAAAAGGAAGACGATCCACCGCCTAATACGAGATGAAGTGATAACAGCACCAGCCGACAGAGTTCCCACAATAACTCCCGACGAAACTTCCTCAACGGAGAACGTAAATTCCCCCGAAAGCAAGCACCTAACCGAGGAGAGGAATCTTGTGTAATTTATTTTAATGAGGCTTCACGCCTCAACCGCTATACTGGCAATGCTGTGCGCGTTTCGCCAAAAAATAAACCAAAAGTGGATGCCAAGATAAATTTGTCCGTAACGTCCCAAAATCAAATACATTCCCGATGGAGAAAACCAAAGACAAAGGATGCTGCACATCTACACATCCTTGGGCATCTTTACATAGTGACGGGCGGGGGGATATTAAACTTTTGAGATGGGGCCCGCTGGTCAGTTGTGTACCAAAATTAACCCTCATTTACTTGAAGTGGTCAAATCTAACGGCAGACAGGCGGGCAGAGCTCTATAGGTAGGTACTCGTTTATTCAACTCAAATCTGGAATCCTGGAAATCCCCAGCGATATTTATTAGCCGGCCATTTGAGAAAACCTCACGGACAAGAGGTATTGTTGGCGTAGAAGGGACATAAAACGTGTTATTTATCTGCACTTGGGCGGACGAGCGACGGAGAAGTATCACTCCGACTTGAGTCTAAATGGCATTGCGTTTCGGATCGCAAAATTAGACAAAGGCTCTGACTGAACAGAAATCGAAGTGAATAAAGTGTTTTGGGGATTTATCTCTGGAAGGTGGTGGAACCCGGGCAGTGGAAAGTTATGATCCGCTGGGCAAATGGGACTCTATTTAGAATAAATTACCGACCAATGTCTTTTGTGTTGTCTTTGTTACTAGGTTGTTGTCGGCATAGACAAGCTGAGGGGTGAAGTGTTTCTCGATCTCAGACACGTTTAACAGCAAGGTCGGGTGGTTACTTTTCCTTGCAAATGTGGCTTCGATTATTATCGGAGATGCGTAGCTTCATAGAACCACCGGCCAGATGTTCCACTTCGAAGCTTATCTGCTTCAAGCGGCCAAACAGACAGACCCTGCGTGGTAATGATATTGCGAGGCGTGTCCGTTCTAGTGGTCCCAGATTTACAGGACTTTTTTCCCAGTACACATTCTACGGTCTTTATCCACTTTAAATTTCAATTACACTTAAAATGAATTATTCACTAGCAAATAATGTTTAGAATACTATAAACAAAACTAATTACATTAAACAATTGTCTAAGGATGTATAACATTTCAACAATTTGAAAAAAAGTTCCCCTGTTCATATGAAAAACTTAAAAAAAAAACATAAACAAAAACATATTATACAATGATTTCCTTTTCTAATAGACATATGTACATACATACATCCGATTGAATACATTCGGATACACAAAAAAATCCTTAGGAGGTTCGATGGGCTCTTTTTATTCATAGTATTCAGATGGAGGTCTTTCCACTCGCGAACTAGGAAAAATTTGATTCCTCGTAATTAGTTCCGGGAAAATTCAGTCGAGTTAATAAATAATAATCTATATATATAAAAATTGAGCATTAAAATTGTGTTCGTTTGTCGCCAATTCACGCCTTAACGCATTTATCGATTTTAATCAAACTTTCACACATTTTTGGTATTGGTCTATATATGGTTTTTGTGAAGTTTGGTTGATATCGGAAAACGTATGTGTGTGTTGTGCATGCGTGAAAAAACACATGAATTTCAGTACATTTTGTTTTTTTTTCCATACATTAAAAATATAAAAATCAATTGCTGTACGTTAGTCGGGTAAAAACTCAAGAACGGCTCGACGGATTTGAATGATTTTTTGTTTGTCTTGAATGGGGGATTGTTTAATGAAATTAAAATGAAAATTCGGAAAATTCTCAACAAGTGGCGCTGTTGGCATATTTCGTTTTCCATCTATAAATATATATCAAAATGATTCACATTGTGTTTAAATTGATGGTCTCTTAATCTTAATACGTTAACCGATTTTGTTTCTATAAATTTCAAATGAAAGGTGACGTCAACACCAAGGTTTGTATGGACATACGGTTTTGGTATGTTTATTGGTTATACGAGTTATAGGCATTTTAGTGAACCTTCCTGTCTTGTCAATCTCCGAAACCCGATTAAACCGATTTAAATGAAATTTTGTGGATGTGTATGGTTGCAGCTTAAAGGTTAGGATAGTTTTGGGCACGATAGGTGGCGCTACTGTCAGTCTCCGGCACCACTCAACTGATTTCAATTTTGTGGATGAGTATGTTTGGTTTCAGTTGGGAAGCTAGGATAGTTTTGGACCCGATAGGTGGCGCTGTTGTAGATGACTTTTTGCTTTGGGGTAGTGGGGGCAAACAGCAAGCATTAAAGAATATACGAAGTGGCATGTGGCCTATGAGTACGTATGCCCTGCGGCACATATCGCTTGGTAGAATGAAGGGGAGGTATATTGTGTTTATTATTCGTATACTATCATATTTACAAATTGACCACTCGCCCGAGTAGTCCAGCATACTTATCACTGAGCCACTGTGTTCACAAGTTGCATCTACTGATATTTAATGTTTTTTAGCACCTTTATCGAATGTGAAGTGGGAACAGAATTATCTGAACGGTGATTCTTACTTCCCGGGAAAACTTCGGACGACCGCCATGACATACCGCACGATTCATCGTCATCATCGTTAAGCACAATGTTTTTGGACAATCGCGTTTCGGGATGTAGGTACTCGGTCGAATGGCAGAAACGAGGATTGCCGATTGCCCACATTCTGCCTTGGTTGATTTGGTTAATTGAGAAAATCTGACCGGACCAACTCAATTCAATCAGTAGCATGGAAAAAAACGATCATGAAGCCGACCCGAAGGAAATCTATGAAGTCCTTTCTATGCATTGAACTTTATTTAATTCCAAGGGAGTTTCATTCGTTCAATAGAGAGGTTCCACTTTATCAAAAAATGTTTATAACAAAATTATCTTTAGGCGGTACAAAGTTCGCTGGGTCAGCTAGTAAGTTAGTAAAAAACGAAAAAAGGCAACAAATTTTGCGATTAAAAAACTGTTAAAAAAAAAACGTTTTTTTTTTTCAGCGTGACTGTATGACAACGAATGAGTTCAGATTTTGTTCTTTCCCTTTGCGATACATTAAGCTCTATATAAAGTTACGTTGTACAACTTAATAAATTTAAAAATATGGTTAATATTATATGAAATAAGGCGCGAAATTCAAATTTCAATTTTAGCTTACTACTGGAATGTAATGAAATTGAAACATTAGTGTTGTGACTTTTGATAATTAAAAAATAAAAAAATTTTCTTTTTTAGCAACATATGAACGAACACATTTCATTCTGGGTAAATTTTGAAATTTGTTTGTAAGGAAAATGCATGTTTATTTTACTTTCAAGCAATTTTAGTCTCACAGAGATTTCCAATTTGTTCCCCTTTTCTTTTTCCCCTTTTTCACTATAATCTGGGATCACTGGCTTCTTTCCATGACTGACTTGCGAGAGGCCTGCTGGTTATCTGCCTATGAAGCGAGTTAAATATTTTGAGAAAATAAGAGAAAGTGTCGCCTCAATTGGCTTCCAAAACTGTCACAAGTCACAACATTCTGAATATTTTTCTTGCAAATGTGATTGATTTTATAGGACTGCACCTTCGACGCAACAAACTCCATGGATTGAATGGGGTAGGTTCTCAAGTCGTCCAGTCGGTTTTTCAAGTCGTAAACTCGGTTTTTTTGTTTATATTTGAACCGTTAAAATTTTGATGATGCTTATAAAGGGTGATTTTTTAGCTGGTTTGGTTTTGGCAACACCGGTTTTGACAGCTGACGTGTGTTTAGTACCTTGTGTCACTGTCAAACAGCTTCAGTTTGGTTTGCAATTTAACCATGGATCGTCTTACAAATGAACAACGCTTGCAAATTATTGAATTTTACTATCAAAATTCGTGCTCGGTTCGAAATGATCATCGCGCGCTGCTTCCATTTTATGATCGGTATTCTCGACCTTCTGAGCAGTCTATTCGGAAGATTGTGACCAAATTTCGCACCAAATTTACTTTGTTGGACATTAAACCACCAACACGTTTACGTACTGCGTAGTGAAGAAAATATTGCGGCCGTATCAGCTAGTGTGACAGAAGACCGCGAAATGTCGAAGAGCAACTGGGCTAACATCCGTTTTAGGTTCTACAGTTTATTTAAGTCGTTACAAAGATTACCCGAAGGCTTGAAGACTCCTGAAAAATGCTCATGTTTCTCGCGAAAGAATGGGAAAAGTGCTGGTTATTCAAATTGTTAATAGAGAGTACGCCCGGTTGTGGCTTATTCGGTGCATGTTACACGGTACGCAGTGTAGGGGCTCCAGATTTGGCTGATATAATAAAAACGACAATGGATATCTCTACTTTACGACGGTTTGATTTAATTGTTAAACAGTGCTAAAAATTGTGTATTGGCGAGGGCGTTCTTTTTAGCCCGAGTTGAACAGATAACTAGTTGTCTTTATCGGACCAAAATACTGAACTTACTAACTTATACTTAGGCGGCCCTACAGTTCGTGGTGGACCTGGACCTCAGCCAATTCGCCTCTTCAGTTAGGGCTTTCTTTAGCTAACGCCTTCAGTCGGTTGAGGTCCTCTTCCACTTGCGCGCGAAGGGCGAGGTCTTCCCCTACTGCGTTGTACCTCCGGGTTGGAATCGAAGACTATTCGGGTCGGAGCGTTGGTGTCCATTTCCTCTAAATGTCGCAGCCATGTTAGACGACTGATGCGTACTTTTCTGAACAGGTTGATGTCGCTGTCCTCCACAACCCGCCAGCGCGAACCGGATCGAAAATTACTCGAAGAATTTTGCAAGGAGTTGCACTGTTGCACAGATTTAAAAAAAAAATTGTGCCCCAGGTGTTGGCTTGCGAGCTTCGCCCAATTTTTTCAAGAATGATGTTGAAAAAGTCACATGACAGCGCGCCACCTTGTCTAAATCATTTGACATCAAAGGTGTCGGTGAGTTTGTTTTCGACCACTACGGCGCAGTGAGTGTTGTCCACCATCATTCTGCTCAATCTGACAAGTTTGACAGGGATGCCAAAACTAGATATGTCTCTGATGTATAGCTCGTTAATTCTGTCTTGACCTTAAAGTCGATAAACAGGTGGTGGGTATCGATTTGGACTTCTTGGGTTTCGTAGTGTAAGTATTTGTTCGGTTAAGGACTTACCAGACCTAAAACCGCCCTGAAATACTGAACTAATTTAATAAAATATTTTGAACTAAACTGTGAATAGCGTCCTATTCAATGACCCTGACGGCGCTAATAAGGTATACGAAAATGGCAAGTGACAGGTTGTCCCAAGGCTCGATTTTAAGTCCACTGTAAAACTAAATTTGTTGCTTTATACTACGCCAAGAGAGCCAAGTGTCAGTTATGGAATTTTCGGACAACATCGCTTAATGGTTTTGGGATAATTCAAGAGAAAGCCGAACTCTGCTCTAACGACTACAGTTCAGTGAACTAGTTCTTACTGTGAGTTCCAGATAAGTTCAAGACATTTTGGTGTGCAGAATCGGAGGGCATGAATTAAAAATTTTCACCAACATTTGATGTAAATTTTGACGGTTTTAAGCAACATTTTGACGCTTGAACGTGCCTACAAAACTCGACCATAACTGACAGGGAAAGCTATACGCCCTCTACATTCATTCTGCAAAAGTTCAACCCCATGCTTGGTTTGTGAAAGACTAATTCTCTCTTCGACACTACTTACTCTGAAATTAGGTTAAATTAGGTCTGGAAAATTGCCGTCAAAAAAATAGTTTTATTCACAAATGATAAAGTTGCTGTTTCAATTTATTTCACACGACTTCTGCTGCCGTACTTGACCCTGTGCTTTACCTCTAAACCCTATGCCTTAATTCGTACTAACAAACAAAATGTTATTTTCCTTTATGAAGAGCTATAAAGAATAAGGATGCGTGATACCTTAACATATGTTTGAAAAAAGCTTATTCTCGAATTTCGAAAAAAGACTTTGATCCGCCATTTGCAATTCATTTCGACAAAAATTCACGATTATAAAATTTGGGTAAAAAAAACCCACCGATTTCTAAAAACCGTCAGCAAACTCAAGGACGAAACTGGAATTTTGTTGCGGCCATCAAATGAAATTCAAAGGAACTAGAAAAACTATTATTCTCCGCACAAGTCGCCGGTGACACACCCACAATGGACTTCAAACACAATGCGGTAACCCAACCGACCAAACCTTCTTAAGCGATTGTGTAATGTGTAGCCAGCCACTCGAAGATAAGAGCTCCTTGTATGTGTGACGAAGTTGCCACTCGATACCTTGGCCAAGAGCGTTTAGGTCTTTATATTCCCCCTCGAATGAGTACCAGCGCCCAGAGTGCCATGCGAAGGCGGAGGCGATTGCAATGGTCCTCAATAGAAGTGGAAATGCATTTAATGTCAGTTGAAATTCCATTTTAATCGCCTTAGGGAGGCAGGCACATTGTTGATGGTTTATTCAATAGACACTAAGCCTTCGCCAGGAAAGGAACTCCTTACAAAGTGCATCTTAGCTTATAAAGTGTCCGCTATGGGCGGTGGCGCCGATTAGTGCCACATCAAATGTACGTACATATATACACTAAATTAACTCACTCACACTTGTACAGAAAGAACAGTCACATTACTGAATACCGGTTTCCCGGAAGAGGAGGCACAAGGATATTTCTTAATATCATTAACGACACTTGAAGTTTGTTCTGGTGGTCGTATACATAGAGTCGACCACTGGGGAAGCATAAAATTGAGTAAAAAATTACAATTGCACCGGGAATAGGAATGTTATTCGAGTTTGGTCATGTCCTGGTTTCTTTTCTTGGCACACGAACAGCGCACAGCCGCATGGCACATGCCAAGCCACAAACAGTATAAAACTGGTGAAACTATGCAGTGTGCCGTTGCACTGTTGACTATAAAACGAATCATTGTGGTTATGGAAGAAGAAATATAAACGGGATGCGGGCTTGTCACTTTAAGTGAATTTTATTGTAAGTTTACACTTTTATGCGCAAACACTGAGGAGGCATAACTTGCCACTCTTTATGCTCATTGTGATGTAGTGCGGACGCGGGTTGGATGGGAAAGTCTTTGTCCTTTCTTGGAATGTGCGAATGGGACATGTATCACTTGGAAAAGTCAACAACAATAGGGGGAATACTTGACTGGTTTGTTTGGTATTCGCATTGCATTAACTTCAGTTCAAGACAAATTTGTTAATTCAAAGGAAATGGGTGTGGTAGTAGTCTACTCTTCTGCACTCCTCTCCTGGAGAAATGGGGACCTTGGACCAATTGTTTAATAGTCTATACTCGGGACATATTAAAACCACGATAGTTCGGCTACACATGGCTAATTTTTAAACGTGTTTCACGTTGTAACGATGTGTTACACTAATCTGGATTTTTCCGACCAAATATCACTCTTCGAAAAGAAGTTCTCTGAAAAAGAGCTACGATGGTTTAACCAGAGTTTGGGCGTCGATATTAAAAGAAATATAGAGGCGATGCTTGTAATGCAACGATGCGTTACTCTCATCAAATTACTTTGCTTACCAATTCAAAAATTTATACGAGAAACATCAGTCTTCGCTTGCAGTTGTTCTTCAAACGGCCCGACGAAAAAGCGAAATGCGGAATGTGATATTTTCTATCGGGCAATGCCACATTTTGTGTTGAATTCGGCGTCGGCAATGTCATTGGCTTATCACTGCTGGCATAAAGTTGCTAACAACGCTCTCATTTACTCTCTCATTTCTTTTGTCAAGTTATATCAACCAAATTAGATACATGGGGGGCCCCGTGAGAATGCGGCCCTGGCCACGTGCCCCGTGTACCCTTAATGCAAATATGGTACTGCTTTAAGACCTCAATAATGATATTTCGCATAATTTGGGTACGATTAGTTTACCAATTCTGGAGCGGTTGTTACGCAGCGTTACTCGAATATTCAGGTTCGTTCTTAATTGTTATCCGGAAAGCCGTTTAAAAGACATCTGTATTCGTATTCGGATTCCACATCATTTGGTTGTTTCACTTCACCGATTTTCGAGTTAGTTTCCACGATGTAGCAAAGCGCTACCCGAATTTCTGTTATTGTTACATCCGAGCTGGGATTCGAAAAGATAAAACTCTATTCTGTTGAACTTTTCTCAAAAAAAATCATTTTTATTACACTTTTACGAATTATTCTAATAATTCACTTCAAAACAATATCTATCCGACTTAAACCAATCACTTAATTCAGTGCATACTTTACACTTCTTTATCTTCACAACCGATTACTATTTCGAATTTTACCAATCACTGTTTAAAAAACAACTGGTCACTCCTTGTTCTCAAATCTGTCCTTTTATATCCGCTCCGCCACCTATCAGGAAATTTCTAGTGAAATTTGTTCGTCCCGAACAAACTCAATGGCTCTAGAATTAGCTGTTAGCTTACTTAACTCTCCACTTATTTGACAGAATCGAGTCTCCAATTGGAAATGGAACTTGTTTGGTGACTAATGGGTTGTTCATATTTCAGGTTCTGCACGCTACATTATTTTGCTCTTCCGTCAAAAACACTAATTCGACGTGTAATCCGACAAGGTCTCGAAAAAGAGTTTTACTAGGCCACTAGGCACTGTTTTGTGTCAATAAATTTATTGTGTTTCAGACCGGAATTTCGAAGTCAAGGTGTCCGACACAGCTTTGTACACAGCGGTACCAAGTCAGTGCTTTCAGCGTTAATTTTGGTGCTCAAAATTTTATTTAAGTGCCGAAAAAAGTAGATTTGGGCGTTTTTTGAGTGCTTAAAAAAATATGTTGGTACTTTTTTAACGCTGCCTCTGCACTCCGCCTTTTTTTCTCTTTCTTTGAATGTCACCATCATTTTATACCAGTTAATTTCTCTTGAAATGTAATGCGTTCTTCTGTTTGCCTTTTCGCTAATTTAAGTACATTCACTCACTCTGTATACATTATAAGTACCTACTCACAATTTAAAGCAAGTAATATCTTTGTCGCATTTAGATGATTTGCTAGTAGATCCGTGGTTATTATTGTATTCTGGTTTTTGATGTCCCTATATCATTTTTCTTGAAATTTAATTTATCGAAAAAAATTATTTATTTTTTTATGATTGAATATGAATAAACTTTTGCTGTTGTTGTTTTTTTACTTTTATTCGTTTTTATCTACTTTGGAGCTGTTTTAAAAAAAATTACAGTAGTGGAGCCCAAGTGGTAAAAATTAACATTGAAAATTAAAAAAAAAAAAAACGCCAGAATGACTTGACAACGCTGTTTGTACAGCAAACATAAGTTCAGTTTTTTTTGTTGGTATTATTGACCAAGTTGTTGATTGTCGTAATGAGGTCTTACAACTTCCCTAAATAACCACAACCCTAACCACACTTTAGGAAGATTTGTATCACCAATGGAAGGCTATTATTGATTCGATTGACGGTTTAACATATCATAAAGGACAATGCTCTACAAAAATATGAACGCAGTTCAAGCTCCCACTGCTTTTTGTCTGTATGCAAATACCCGCCAATTCGTGCTTTATTGGTTCAAATGAAAACCTCCCAAAAGCGGCACAACCCATCGCTAGCGGAACAACCAAATTAGTGAATATCCTTTCACCTGGAAATCCAACAAGAACCAAACACTTCCTTGATTGAGGGTTAACAAGAAAAAAAAGAAAAAGAAACACATTGCAATTCAAATGAAATGCAAAGTACCAAAAATCTGGCACCTGGACGATTCCCAACCATCCCCAATCAAAGAGAAAGAGAGAGATCATCGAATTCAATGTCGAGATGGAAAAGTTAATTGCGAAATGGTCATTAGTGCCATCACACTTCGGCGAGTGCCATTCATTTCAGTGTGATTGAAACTCCAACACCGACCACCTCCATCTGTCACCTCATTTTAAACGTTAAAAAGCCAAAGAGGCGTTGCCCCCTGCCGCTGTTGTATGTTATCGCAGGCTCTGTCACGCGTCTATGAAAGGCACAAAGATTGGATCTAAAAGTGACTGTTATTCCGCAGGCGTCTTTCATCCGATTATGTGCGTCCTCCAGTGAATGAATAACAATGAGACATCATTTAAGCGGTGCTGGAGTATTTTTCGGGCCTTCTCCGCACCATCATTGTTGGATGCAAATAATGAGAATCATGGCTTTTCATCGCCATCATGCCGCCAGGGGTATAAAATGCAAATTAATTGGCGATTTCCTTGCCGCTGTCATTGCAGGTCCTTGGCGAGATATGCCAGTGGGTGGGTGGGTGTGCGATGTTCATTTGGCAGCTTCTAGCCAGGAAGTTAATTGTTTTTTTTCCACCCCACCCCCCAGAAGCAAGGGTCTTTAAGATTGAATAACTAAAAAGAGATTAGGAGATAAATTAAGACGTGAAAAGGTGACGTTCAGGGAGAAGTGACTTTTACATGAAATCACTTTGGAATTGTTTTTCTAGGTGTTTACCAAAGTGCTTTCATTAGAAATGAACAGGGCTACTATCAAGCGGTGTCACCAGTGGGTTCTCTGTCAGCATTCGGTATGTGATTCAAGGATTAATTGGACGAAAACTCGCCAGAAACTGGAAGTGACTTCCAGAAGGGAAAAATTCATTTCTCGATTCTATCGACAGTCATTCAGAAATCCAACGGACCTTACAAAGTCAACCAACTGAAAACACGACACTGCTCCTCCAGTAAATTTGTTTACAAAGCGCCATCAAATAAATACAACAGTCCTTCCATTATACGTACATCACAGAACTTATCGCTTCGAATTATTTTCACCAACAAATCAAAATGCCAATTGAATCTAACCAAAGGTCATTCATTGCAGCATCGCAGCTTTTGTGTGCCCACTGGCAGTCGGTGTGAGAGAAAACGATTTTTTATCAATTCCCCATCGCATTCAGTCACTTCGCATGGGGAATGGTAGACTTGGCCAAACCATAAATCTAAGTACCACAATTGTGGAGTTTCAAAGAAAAAAAAAAAACATCCCAAATCGTCCTCAAAAAACAAACGATGGCGTTAGAGGATTTACGAGTATAACAAAACCGAAGTCCGTTGTCCTTCTTTTATTTATATTTTTACAAAAATCCATTCATTGTTGGAAAATATTTTGCTGATGACATGTGGGACGCATAAATTCTTTCAAAAAAAAAGACAAACCTATTCGCCAGCTCATGAATTTTGAATTCAAAATCCTCAACTGGACGAACCTGTCCACTCGCATTTAACGTCAAATCGGGTGTTAAATTTATGCAAATGATTGTTATGTGTCCCATTTGGACGAATTGAATTATATTTTGAAAAGACTACCAATAGCCGAAATTGGCTGTGTGCACTTTGCCACCGCTCCCTGTCGAGGGAGTGTTCGGGTATTTGAATCGATTGATGGTTCAATAACCACATCGATTGGCGGTTGATCGTACCCACCAGTGCAGCAGCTCAAGTGCAACTTAATCATTTTTGTAAATACCCTCTCGATTTTGTTCAGGGAGCAGAGCCAACGAGTGGCAGTCATAGATAATTGGATATAATGACGTGCCACCGAAGGTACAAGTCTCTATACGGGTTAAGTGGAGATCCTGTAAAATCGATAGCTCCTCAGGCGTGTTCTCATCAATGGAATTGATTGCTTTTCTATATAAAATTATTTTTCCCCCGGAAACCTTTTATGTAAATTGGGTGCATCCTTTGAGCAGGAACCGAAAGTACGCCGTTAACTTGTGTAGTAAATGAGGGGGCAGGCAAATAGTAATTACTAGTGGTGGGATGGTTTATTGGGACTGGCTGTGAAGTGATCTGAGGGGCTTATAATTTCATCTACAGACTGCGTGAAAGTGAAATAAGGACTGTGTTTTGTAATTTTCTTAGTTGGGCATAACTATGAGTCAAAACAGTGCTTGGTTCTGTCATTAAGAAACGTGGTAATTGCTGTTAATAATGTTTAACACGCACCCCATCAGGCGTCGAGGTAGTTTGTAAAAGATTGGTGGGCGTTTTGAAAATTGCAGACTGTTCTGATCGGAAACAACGAAAACGCTGCGAACATCGAACTAGTGATTTTTTTTAAAGAATGGCGAAATTTTATAGCAAAATTACACAGTAACTTTTCGACGTAGTAATTTCCTTTCCATTTTTTTTGAAGATTGGGCTATATGTCTCATGTTCGAAACTAGATCTTGATCAAATGTCTACCACCGCTTTGTTTGCAGCGACGCATCAAATCTGAATACTATGTTTATCATTTCATTTGTGACTGCAAATCGACGATATCTTGTTGACAAGTCTTGGCTTTCAAATGATCCAAAGCCTGTGGACTGTCATCAAGGACTTGTGCTTTGGAATATACACCCAAAGAAAATATTCTATCGATGCCAAACGCAACGTTGTATTCAAAATCCAAAAGATCCAACCGCCAAACTTTAGCAAAGTGATCGAAGTAAAAGCTGCGACACGTAGCGCCATCTTGTTGATGTCCTCAAGTGGCGTAAGATTTCGAGTAAAATGACATGACATGAAATGTATTTGGCTGTGGTTGACAATGACAGTTAAGTCTCTTCTCTCCTCATTTCGGAAGAAATAAGGTTCGATGACGCCTCGATACCATAAACGGAATCACACAGTGAGATCTTTGGGATAAAACGGACTTCAATGCAGCCCTTGTGAAGCTTTCTTGCAACACACTCCCGATCAGAAAATCTTTGGTCCCGACACGATCTGTTATCGTTTGGATTTTTTATGTAATATTCTCCAAATTGACGTCCGAGAAAGCCCCAATTCCGACAATCATTGGCCGCATTCAAGAATCTAGTTATCTCAAGTCCACTAGAGTGGTCTGGATGAGATGTAACCTGAACGCAAAAACTAAATTGGTCGGGTACGTCACTTTTCCTACCGTCACTTAGTACTCAGTCACGAATTTATTGACTACATTCGTCGACTACCGCTCCATAAACGTCAACTGCAACAGCTGCTCATTTGAACGATTTCCCCCAATCAAAACCAAGATTCATCTAGTGACAGAGCTGTCAGACTTACTTACTTACTTACTTACTTAAAATGGGGACGTTCATTTTGAAATCAATTAATATAACTCATCAGCTTGTGCAGCTGTCATATAATCTCCTCTCTTCTATGACGTTTGGGTGTATTGTTAGTGACATATTGCTCTGTAAAGTTAATCCACTGGCAAACTTTTCTACTGTGCGGCGTTCAGTCTACGCAGAGTAATGATGATCGCAAATCTGTGGAGAATAAACGTTGAATACCGACAACTGAGCACGAATTTTGGATATATTTTTTTAAGATTTCTAAATCGTTGGGAAGCGCCAAACACTGCATGATGAAACTGTCAACTTTACTGGGCGCATTAAAGTCGGAAAAAAATTGTATGACCGGGAAATGCCAACTGAAAAAAACAAATGAACAGAGTGCTCGAGACGTTCAGCATGCTGAACCGAGCGTGTTCTGAGCGATTTGAATTATTTGAAAAAATATAATATTTGAGATATGTACAATGACTCTAAAAATACACCATATTTAATATTTCTTAAGTCTACCGCACATTTTCACAATCGTCTTTCATTCATCATGTACCAGCATGCCCATTCGCATTCCTGATCAGCAATCGTATAGTTAGTTGTCAAAATATGCTGCGCTCTTTGTTTAACTCAGACTTTTCATTCAATTAATTCCGAGTTCATAAAGTGCACTTTGATCGTGACCTGAACGAAAGAATAAATTTTGAGCTAAAAACAGAAACTGGAAGTTTTTTTTGACAGTTCTGTATGTACTCTGAACTAAAAAAAACTTTCAAAGTCAACGCCATTTCTAGCAAAGCTTTCGCTGGACTGTTTTATTTATTTCGTGCGCAGAACTCATTTTGTGGCTTAGCTTGGGCTTAAAAACGCTACTAGAACATATGTCACCTGTCACTGCTCTATTGTCACTTATTATATAAATAATTGTCACTTTTATATCGTTATGCACGTTTCAATTTTATGTGGTTTTATTTTAAAAAGAGAAATATTTCAGCTGAGTTTTATATCCTCATACTCATATGTAGAATAATTTGGGTCAAAAATTGACATCATCACCGTCAACTGTTGTAAACGCGCTTCACTTTATAATAATCTTATAATGTCGTAGTTTGGTAGTCGCACGGCTGTTGCAAGTAGGTACAACATTTCATATTAAATTTCGTTCTTTGTTCTTATCCTCCTGCACTTTTCCCTTTTTTTTGGCAGACGAACAAGCGAGGACACCATTTAGATGGGTTTACGGGTGTGAGTTACAACAAGGAGGAGAGGCAGAGACGAACAGCACATGGCTCAGAATTATATTAAATTATCTACACGTGTAGTGAGGGGGGAAAGAGTTACTTACAGTTCAGCAACCAGATGTCGTTATACCAGGAGTATAGGCCGCCCACTCTTTACACGAGTTCCTTTTTTCCAGTTCATGTGAAGTGAAATGTTGCTAGCAAATTGCACATTAGTCGAGTATGGTAGTTCGGGCCAAGGGGGACGGTTACAACTTTCCGTTGGCGGGAAAGTACCTACGAATATATTTCAAGGACCTTTCACAAAATTCCACCAGCCATGTTGTAAATCTATCTTCAAAAGATTACGGGTCGGGACTCACTCGATTTACCACCTCAATCCAATTGACAAAAAGGTGGGCGTTGGAGTATATTAAAGGCTCCATTCCGTCGCTCTCCCACCTAATCTTTTTCGCATATATGACACTTCGGATTGACAAATTACCCTCGAGGTGTGTCAGCCCCAACTGTTTGTGGTAGACTTCAGCAACACTCCCGCCCACCATTTGACTTCCACAAATCCGTTGCGGATCGTATGAGTGACGACTTACTTGTGTCGAAAAAGGAGACACGTGGTTCTTCATTCCCTTGAAAAGGTAGAAGGGCGGCGGCGGCGGAGGTACAGAGAAGCCGGATAAATCCAATCGGAGAGTGTATCATTGTGATTGATATACATAATATTCGATTGGGGTTAGATGACACTCACTATCGGTTTGACTTCGCAATCTTCGACAATGTGAATGTCAGAGTGTCGTCGCAAAATGGTAAATGAGCATTGGGAGCGGAGGATAAATTCCCTCAAAATAGCGTACCAGATGCCATCAATATATTTTCTCCTCGATTGGCCAACCATTTATCAATCCAAAGATACAGATTTGTCATATTGATATTCATCAATTTTCTGGGCCTTGTATTGAGGTATGTTGCAGTTAGTCTAGCTATATAGGTTAGAGTGGTCCTGTGCAAATGAATGTTGCTCGCAGTCGCAGTGCGTGAACGTTTTTGAAAAGTGGATGATGCAATCATGGAGATTAATGTTGAAGAGTTGCACTCAATTTAATGCAAAGCGAGTCTAACTCTGACTACTCGTTTATCTGTAAGTGATTGCTTGAAATCACGTATTTGAAAAATCACAAAGGAAGTTTTAGAATCGCCGCATTTCATTCAAATATTATTTCAGTTCGTTTGCAATTCTGGTTGTAACTGCTGTGATCGAAACGTTCTTTGGATCTATTTTTGAAGGGTATTTTGAGGTATTTTACGATAAGTTTCGTATTGAGTTTTCAGTCGAATTTTAGTTAGTTTTTCTAATTCTTTAATATTTTTTTGGGGTGTATTTTGATGTATTTTTGGGGTTTTTTATGAACGTGCTTCTCTAAAACCTGAAGTGAGTTTTTCTTGACATATTTTTAGGCGTCAGGCCATTTTTTTTAAACATTTTTCAGGCCCTTTTGAGAGCATTATTTTTTGGAAATTTCTTGAAGCGTTTCAAAGGTATTTTTAGACCATTTTTTAGCATTTTTGAAACGTTTTTATGGATTTTTTTTTTGACATTTCAGTCTAAATTTTAGGTAGTTTTTCACTGTTTTGGGTGCGTTTTTCGGGTCGATTTCTAAGGCGTATTTTAAATTTTTTAAATATGCAGTTGTTTTTTGCGCATTTTTCTTAAGACAAAATATTCTTTTCTTAATATGTGATTTTTACTTCATGCTTTAGGAAGTTTCAAGGTCGTTTTGTTGAGGTTTTTTTGCGGCCTTGAAGGGTATTACTTGTTAGGTTTTTTGCGTGTTATCAGGTATCTTTTTGAAGCATTTATCTGCGCACTTTCAGTTGTATGTTTTAAAGCGGTAGGTCCTTTTCGGACCACATTTTGGGCGTGTTTTTATTTACTTTTGGAGTTGGTTTTCAGGTCGTTTTGTAGGCTCTTCTGTGGAGTTTTTATTTTGAAGTTTCGTATTGAGTTTTTGGATGAATTTTCAAGTGTTTTTCTAGTAGATTTGGGGGTGGGTTTCTATGTAATGACATGTTTTTCTCCAAGTTGAAAGTGGGGTTTTTTTTACGGACCTATTTTAGAGCATTATTGATGGGCTTATTGGGCGCTTTTAGGGCTTTTTTCGAAGCGTGTTTCGTTAGTTATTTCAGTTATATTAGTGCCATTTTTATGTTAGTATTTGAAGAACACTTTTCTTAAGTGTTTCGGGTCGTATTTGGAAGCCTTTTTTGGGATGTTTTTAACCATTTTTCAAGAACGCTTTAATGCGTTTTCAAGACATATTTCGTGTTGTTTGTCGTTTTTTTAAATCATTTCTCGACGCGTTTACGCTCGTTTTTAAATCGTTCTCTTAAAGTTACGATGTCGAAGCCTGTCTGTTATATTAAAAAAAAAATTTGAAAATATTCAGATAGTTAACAAAAAGGAAAATCTAGAATAGAAAAATAAAATACAAATAAAATATAAAATAATAAAAAATAAATTTCGTTTTTATATTGGCTTGTAAAAAGCACTTGTAAAAAGACAGTTGAAACTTCAAGTACTCTAGTGTTTTCGTCCTAAAAAAGGGTGGCTTACCCACTATTACTTCTGACTATTGTTTTACTGCTGAAAAAATAGAGTTCTGTGAATTGTCAAGCTATGACAGCTATTTTACAGCATATTTGCCAACTCATTGAAGACCTTCTTGCTTTTCTAGGATGCTCCTTAAAATAGCGTTATACCTAAAAAGTTGCAGGAAAAACTTCCCTACGTTCTAATCATTTCAAGTCTATAATCGCACCTGTTACAAATTCAGAGATCATCAATTTAAGTCAACTGCAATGACGGAAAAAGCACAACACACAAAAGAAGTCAGGACTACTAAATTGCACTATCATCGCTTTGCCTTTGGTTACAAATTATTCGCTTAGCATACTATACATACGCTAACCTCATCCTAATGGTGAATAGAACAGGTTGAAAAAAAAAGAATGAAATCTCTTCGTCTTCGTTGGAGAAATCATTTCCAATTGAACCGACATGATTTATTGACGAATGCTTCTGACTAGAATTCAATCTGCGAACGCATTTCGTAATAAATTCATGATGACGTTTTCTTTTTCGACATCTTTGAGGATATATTTTTTTTTCGTTCGTCATCTGGCCTTCAGTTCTTTCAACATTGCTCCTTGGAAGGGCGCAGATAAATGAAAATAGAAATGAGAAATGTTTTTGATTTATGGAACAACTACTTCGACTGACAGGCATCCAGAGCCAAGTAATTGGTCGCAAGTGTAAATCAATTCTCCGGCTCTTTGGCAGACAAGTCATTATTATGGGAATGTATATGTGTGTGTTTTTGCTCGTGATTTTCTGGATGAGAAGAGGGAGCGGGATATGGAAAGTTGTTTTGTAAAGGATAGAGGGTGCCAAGTGTTTTTAAAGTGCAGTGCACGCAGATTGCACCGTTGATTCAGTGAGCTCAATTGCACCGACTTGATGTTGTGCCAAAATTTGAATGCCACTTTTTGTAGCTTCTGAATTCATTAGCTACAATGACGTATCATTCCTAATTGCTTATACGGATCAGAATTAGTATAGTGAATGAATGAGTATCTGTGAATGAGAAATACAACTTCAAGTGTGTCGCATATCTGTACCACAAAGCTACAAATGTTACAATTGCTGAGTTTGCCATTATTCGTGGTGAATTTTAATCATAAAAACTGAACCTTGTATTATAAGCTCTTATTACTTAGTTAGTTTGCAACTAAAAGTAGGATGCATGCATACTCAGCCAAAATTCTTAAGTAGCACCACAGCTACATACCTCTTTCTTAAATTTGGTGTTCATCTGTCATTCTTCAGAACTCACCAGAACCACATTACACGTCTTACACCACAATAGTAACATCTGGAAATGATACGCTCCACTAGAAACTGTAGACATAAATTTTCCTTTAGCGTCCATCGCAGCCGCAGTCCATGAAGTCCAAATCCCACTGATCCAGAGGATTCCATACACTTCATTCAAGTTCTTGAGAAAATATTTTCTTTTGACAAATGTCCCATACATCTACAATACCAATTGGAATCCCATATGCGAATTGAACTCACAGAGAATACTGAAATATTAAAAGAAAGAAATTTCATCCTTAAAGTCGAGGGATCTCTTATGACAACGCACCGCAAGTGGAATTCTCGCTATCCAAACTATTTCTCGTATTTTATAAAATGACACACATGCTCCTACAATGGGAAGTTTTCACTGCTCAATGGAGCACTCGACGATTGTGTAACCACTCTGAGCTGAGAGTCCTTGAAGGTTAAGTGAGATTTTATTGTCCGCTCAAGTGTGTACTATGTGTGGGAGTTCTCTTTTTCCGCGTCTTGGTGTACCTAAACATTTGAAAGCAGACGGGTGCATTTGATGATGATGAGCTTTGACTGGAAAATAGCATTGTTTGAGTTGAAATAGCCAAAGTATTTGATGGGTTGACAGATGAGTGTGTAATTTGATCGATAATTGCAATAATAAAAGGCAGTTGTGACGGAACCATAAAGGATGTTCTAAATATGCAATTTTGAACAACTTTTCAGACTTGGAATGCCGGTGTGAGCATATGCGAATAAAACTACAACTCAATATAAAACTATACTATGTAACTACAACTACAACTAAAACTAAAAATACAACTACAACTACAATTAGAACTATAACTACAACTACAACTACAACTACAACTACAACTACAACAACAACTACAAGTAGAACTGTAGCTATAACTACAACTACAACTACAACTACAACTACAACTACAAATACAACTTCAACTACAACTACAACAACAACTACAAGTAGAACTATAGCTATAACTACAACTACAACTACAACTACAAATACAACTTCCACTACAACTACAACTACAACTACAACTACAACTACAACTACAACTACAACTACATCTACAACTACAACTACAACTTTACTTAACTTCCATGTAGGTTCCTGTATTTACGTAAATATTCGTTGTCAAGTCAAAACATAATATCTATGACAAATGACGTAGGCTCCAAATGAACAACCTCTTTCGAACTTAAATAGTTATCAGACAAAAGATACAACCATTATGCAAGAGTGATTAAATGCAGAGCTGGCGGCACCTTCTGCACCTATCCAAAACCAGCCTTCCAGTGCCAACGAACCCTGTAAATTCATTTATACATCGTAAACCCGTCCTCAGTAGCTACGTGTTTAAATACTGTTTATAGCTGTCGAACAAGGTCTCGATGGGGAAAATTGCGGGATACACAAAACCAGTTGACATAATGAGTCGTAAAATAAAATGAATCCTGTTGGGGTATTTTCTTAATATGTCACCATCGTTTTTGTTCAAGCAAATCACGTACGCAGCAAGGGAGTTGTTACCTCCACCTCCACCACCACCTCCACCATTTTGCTCTACCCAAATGGTTGATGATAATACTTCCACTGGGTTACTCGAGTTCATTGTACGATTATCGTAAACACTTTCGTTTCGTTTTTGGAGTGTTGCTCTGGGAATTTGGGTAAATGCCACTTCTACATTGGAACGTGAAAAGGTATCTGCATGACAAAATGTTTCCAGCTACAATTTGAAATGAGATATGGGAAAATCGTTTCACTCGCATATGCTGCTGATGATGATATCAAATATTTATGAGGTTGTTTAACAATTTATGGGGACGTAGTCTGTTATGTGCATGTTGTGCGTAATTTCGTATACCATACAGTCGCTGTACTTAGTCTCAGAGGAGAGTTCTAGTTGGGACTGTTCCAGGCTTTTATTTACAGTACTGAACACAGTCAGACCATTTATCGTAGAGGTCACCACATAATCGATAGATCTGGGGATATTGGATATTTATATCAGACTTGAAACCAATTGCCGATTGATTAGTTGCAAGCAAATCAGAAAGTCGTTTCTTCAAGGATCCCTTTCTTGCAAAGAATTTAGCTCCACTTCGGGGAAACGTTTTACTCTCGGCATTGATGGACAAAAGCAGCTGAGGAGCAGTCAAGACTGTTTGATGGAGTTTAAACCAATTAAAACCGTTTGAGTACATATTTAGCCCGCTCATGAAAATGATGCGGTTCTACTTTCTTATACAAGTTGTAACAATGCAACAATAATGTGTTTCACAGTCAGAACCTATCTGGATTCGAAGTCAAGCACGATTTTTCTCTACAAGCGAAAGGAAGACTTTAAGTGAGCACAATATAACATCACACAGCAAGAATGCTATGTTTCTTTCTATACTGCACCCATTCTCAATTGAGTTTCAGTTTGTATCAAACTTCATTCAGTAGTTGGATGGAGCTTCATTGAAGCACGTATACCTTCGCTACAATGACTCTTTATTGTACCGTCTGATGTAACCGCTTTCCTAAATGTTGCAAAAACCACGCAAACCCATTTAATTCATGTTGGCAGGTTTTGTTGTCTGTTGTCTCACTTTATGCCCTGTGCAAGTGTCCCCTAAAACAATGTACAGCGCCTGATGCTGATGCCTACAGTTTAATTCCAAATAAAGGCTGCTTAAATTTCCATCAGAAACAATGCGTTCGAGGGTGCTTGTCGATTAGCATCCTGCTTTTGTTTTGGGATTTGCTTCCGCCGCAGGCAATTAGCATAACAATTTGCAATTACATGGGAATATTAAAATGTTAAAATGTTAACCACACATAGCTCCACTCAATAATGCTCAGTGGTTACATGAAAGGACACAAAGGGGATGTGTCGTACAGTGACAACGGCCATTGACACAGTTTGTATGTGTTTCGGGGAGTAGAGATTTTTGAAACGAAATATAATATTATGCTGAAGGTCAATAAGTAAATTGTTGTGTACAACGACAGACGGGACTGTTGTTGGGATGTGACATATATTTCCATTTAATTAAGTTCAATTGATGCATGATGAAGGGAGTTCGTTAAATTGCAGTTTAAATTTTGTGTACCTTTTAAAGGTGTTTAGTGCATAACCATTTAGGAAAGTTTGCTTTTTACCTTTGCTAATAGAATTAGTTAAGTTTGGGCCATATACCTACGAGTTGTCTCTTGAGAGATAAAGAAGCGAGGACTGGTCTGTTATATTCGTCGAGTTCCATGAGATCTGGCGAGTTGTTAATGAAACACTTAACAAAAATAAATCTAATACAGATATAAGTATTAATAATAATAATCTCACTGTGTCTGAGCCTATAGAAGTTGCCAATTTATTTAATAATTTTTTTGCAAATGTAGCCTCTGGTAATGGCGTTGCAAATGAGAGTCAATGTGACAACAGTTTAATTCAAAGCAATATTGAACCAGGAAGCTTTTTCTTTGAAGAATTTACTTCGCTTGAAATTTATAAAATTATTATGTCACTAAAAACATCTAATTCGTCATCGTTTGATGATATTGCCCTTCATATTTCTGATGTACTATGTTTTATTTAAAATTTTTGTGTGCATGAAGGTGTTTTCCTGAGTCTTTGAAAACAGCTTTGGTGTTACCACTGCACACAAAAGGTGATTCAATGTCATTAAATAATTATCGTCCACTTTCCATCTTATCTGTTTTCTTCTAAAGTCTTTGAAAACGGAATTAAGTCAGAACAATATCAGTCTTAGATAGGACTAATTTCTTTAGTGAATCTCAGTTTGGTGTTCGAAGCGGTAGATCAACTGAAAGCGCTTTATTAAAACTATCGGGGGAAATATATAACAGTTTGAATGCTTCTCAACTTCCTTCGACTTTATTTATTGACCAAGGCTTTTGATATGGTGAACCATACCCTGCTACGAAATAAATTATTTAATGCAGGATTCAGAGGCTTCATTCATGACTGGTTTGGCTCTTATTTAACAAATCGTAAACAAGTGGTAAAGGTGAAACATGTGTTTAGTTCGCATAGTTTTTTAAATGCAGGTGTTCCTCAAGGATCAGCCTTGGGCCCGGTACTGCTTTTAATTTATGTGAATCGCTATTTATTCAACCTTTTAACGGCAAAATCACGGCTTTTGCTGATGATACTGCTCTTTCGTATTCCAATAATAACTTTTTTGATATTTTTGGTGACTATGACGTCACAAGAAAATCACCATAAAACACCGCCGCTGAATACTGCTGAATCCAATTCTTGACGTATAACGACAGCTGAGATCCAAGGGATTTTCCCGCGATTTTGTATACTTTGGCGCTAATAAAATACTTATTATTATAACGTTGTTAGAAGCAGGGGCGGATCCAGGATTTACTTCTGGGAGGGGCACAAAGGTGAAGAGTGTACCCCATACATAATATTGAATTGCAATTTGTTTTTGGGATTCATTCTTTATCAATGACATTGAAGAATAACAAAGAATAAAAAAAACTTTTTATAAAGGTGTAATAATGAAAAATTATATGATTAATAATGACAGTTTTCTTTTATGTTTTCTGCTGAAGATATCTAGTACTTCTTCGGGGTTCATCTTTGAAGCAACGTCTTGATGGATATGCATTAGGGCTAGTCCATTCAGGCGATCTTCTCTCATATTACTGCGAAGATATGTCTTTATCCGGCGTAAGGTGGAGAAAGATCGTTCGGCAGTGCTGGTTGTCAGAGGAAATGTACACAATAATTGACAAAGGGTTCTTATGTTTGGCAGAGCTGTTGCTTTTTGCTGGTGACTTAGGAATATTTTCTTTCACCTGTTACCAAATTTGTAACTCTTTGTGCCCCTGTGCCCCTCCCCCTGGATCCGCCCTTGGTTAGAAGCAGTTGGCCTTTTTATTTTTCTCAACCCTTTTTTTTTGCTTGGATTTACGACAAAGTTGAACCAGTATAATCTACTCAAAAACAGATATGTTGTCTGATGTTAATTACGATCTCGATATACTACGTCGATGGTTCAATGCTCATAAACTGATCATTTGTAACAACACAAAATTTATGGTATTTAATATTAAGGGTGTGGTATGCGAAGAGTTGCCTTTATATTATCACTCGCTAAGTTATGGTCGATTTGGGAAATGCATACGATCGTATATCATTTGACAGTCAAGTAAGCTGTAGTGACGGTTGCTTTCTCATTGAGCGCGTTGACAGTTTTAAATACCTTGGCATTATATTGTACCAAACATCCTTTTTGAAAAGGTATCTATATGGAGTTGTAAGACAATTCTACCGCCTTAGCATGTACTGCAAACTTCCTATTTTAAAATATAATGGCATATTAAAATCGAAACTGCAATATGGAACTTCTTGCTGGGGTAGTATTTATTTCAATACATTAGAGCCATTACTGATCAAACAGAAGCATGCAATAAGAATTATGTATAGAGTTGATCGTAGAACTCCTAGTTTTGAATTGTTCAAATGTCTCGAACTTCATTCCTTCCTTTAAGGCTCCTGTAGCTGTACTGCTAAAAAGTTTTAAAGATATTTTTTGAAAATTCCGGGTATTATGAAGTTAGAGCTCACGATAGTCACAACTTGCGTATCAATACCAGAAACTTGGTAAATATACCAAAAATCCACAAAATACATTTTTCACGTTTTTATTATGTTACTGGTCCTCCTCTATTTATTAATTTACCAGAAAACCTTCGGTGTGAGAGAGTGAAAACAGTATTCTTAAATAGGGTTAAGAAATGACATTTTGCATGTAACTAATCTGAAATAGATGCCGTTTTAATACTAATGATATTTGATATAGTTTTTTTTTATTCTTTTCATAATTATATGTAAAATATTCTCGGCAGACGGCATTGCCATTCCAAATGATTTTATGTTAATTGACTAATTATTGTTGAAATATTTATGAAATTAATAAAATCTAAATCTAATCTATTCTCGTATTTCAATATTTTGCAATTTTCCACTTTTGTTTATGTTTTGTTTTCCCCATCAATAGATATTGTTGTATTTGTCATTTAATAGACAATAGATTGTACTAAGCTATTTAACTTAAAGCCTAATTTAAATTGGATTACATTGTACTAAATATTTAAGTTTCTTGATATGAAATAAAGAAAGATTATTATAATTATTATCTTTTTTTGTCTACACTTTTGTTGCAATTATTCGGTTTTTGTCAGTAAATTTTTATCGTGTTTTTGAACTCGATTTCGAATACGTTTGAGGTTGTGCTAGCCTCCGGACGTGTTTTGTCTCAGTTTTCAAAGTATTTTTCCCAACGTATTTGGGGACAGTTTTTGGATCATTTTGGTGCGTTTTTGTCGTGTTTTTTTTAACAATTTTTATGATGCATTTTTATCGTCGGTTTTCTGACGCTATTTTTAATGCATTTTGCGGACAAGTTTTAGTTTATTTATCCATAAAAGTTTAATTGGCTTTTCATTGAGATTTCTGATGGGTTTTTCGAGAGGTTTTTGGTGTGTTTTTCTGAGATTTTTCTGTACCATTTTTAAATTTATTTTTTAAAAATAAAGCGTATTGGATTTCCAGTATTTTTTTTTCATTTTTTATCTTCTGGGTGTTCGGACAGTTTTTTGGAACGTATTTTGACAAATTTTTCTATAGGTTTTTGCGTTTTTCAGTACATTTTCGATGCGATTGACTTTCGTCTGGCAGCCAAGGCCAAAGGTAGTCCTTGGCGTTTACGTTGAATTTTTTTCCTGTATTTTCATGGTTGATTTTTTTGACTGAATGTCAGTTTTTTTTCCGCGTATTTTTGTTCATTTGCGTACGCAATTTTCGGTAGGTGTTTAATTTGGTTTGTGGCGAGTATTCTTACCGCCCTTATCGATGGATATTTTGGAGACTTCCTGACTCTTTCCCGATGCAAATCTTGAGTTTTCCCTGAATTTAACTTCAATTAACGTTTGACTCGTTTTTTGTGCATACTTGAATTTTTTGGAGCATATTTTTTGAAATATGTAGTGAGAGGATTTCGAGAGAGTTTTTGATACATTTTCCCATGCCAAGTTTTTGCATTTACTGTTGCATTTTGGATAAATATTTTTGTGGTTACCGTTTTCCGGGGACATTTTCTGCACCCGTCTTTTGGACATTTTTCCTGTCGCAATTTGTTATATGTGATATGCGTTTGAAGCCTTTTTTGTTTTTGTTTTTACTCTATTTGCCTTGCACTTTTTTCGTGTGTTTGTCTCAGTTTTGATGAGATTTGTGTTTATTTTTTTGGGCTAGTTGGCACATTCTTCTGTTCTTTGGAACATTTTTTGCTTGGATTTAGATGATATTTTGGTACCATTTTGACTAGGGCTTTTTTTACAGTGAATTTTTTCACACTGTTCTTAACGCGTGTTTGGCAGATGTTTCGGTTCGGATCTTAAGGCCCGATTTGTCTCGTTTTTTTTTACCAAAACTTTTTTACAATTCGTTGGTGGCCTCTTAAGTCCTTTTTAAACCCATTTTTCCGGTTTCTTTTCTTTGCGTTTTTCTGTCGAAAAATATGTTAAAAAAAGATGATACAAAAATGGGCGACGGAATTGTCTTGTTTTATCTGTTGGCGGTTGTTGTTTCCTATTTGACAGGCAACAGTGATATATACGAGTATTTTTTTGATACATATATAGCCAGTTTTCTTCTTCAAACTTATTGTTTAATGGTTTGAGTGGCAGGGCTTGATTATTTAATTATGTTTGGAAAAATTGGTTAAACTGATAAAGTTGGACCCAAATTCAGGTCTTAAATGCTCCATTTCGATCGACGCGGCCTTGACCAAAAATCTGACACATTTCTGCACCACTATTCGCTTGTTAGCTCCAGATCCAGCGAATTTATTCACAGCTAAGTAAATAAAGCGCGAGAACTACACTACGGTTGGGACTGTCCTGTGAGAAGGAGTGAGATTTTTATTTCACAAAGTTGCAACTCTAATTGAATAAATTTTAAGTTTGTTTTGTTTATTTGAAAAGTAATTTATTTTAACTTCTAGAATTTTAATAAATGCAAATAATAATTTGTAAAATCAGTTGTAACTGACAAACAATGAACAATTTAGCTGGTAAATTTATAATTTTAAATCTATATCGAATTAAGAAATATGTTAGGTGTTCTGTTAAAAGGTACGTTTTTGGCAACCGCAACACACCCCTATTCACATCCTTATCTACCTCAATGTCTGATATTTCAGAAACCATCCTAAGAAGCCCCAAACTATTAAGAATATGTATTTGAAATCTGAAATCCCGGCTTTCAAAGACCACTCTTCCAAATCTCGCCCAGCTGTCATCTGTCATTGCATCTCCATAATAAGACGGAATTCGTCTCCAAACTGTATGCAGTTGGAAAATCCTTAGTAATTACTCTTTTCCCATTTCATTTCTCAGCGTATACGGTACACTACGTGTTTATTCAATGGAAGGATATTTTTAATCCACATCCCATTCATGTGCCTTGTACTCGCGCCAGCAACTGAATGAAAGGTTTGTAATTAAATTTAATAATTACACCAAGAGATATTTGCAGCTTTCATCGTCCGAAAGATACATAGCACAGTGCAACTCCTACCTTAAACGATTTTTAATATCCACTCGTGGGTATATTAAACGTGAGTGTGCTTTTTTGTTTTTGCAGTTTTATTTAACCTCATGAATGCACAGTGCAGTGGCACAGATGTATCCGAAAACTGAAAAAGAAAATCGAGTTCATGGTATCATTATCCAAACCTAATGCGGTTTCGGTGGCAAAAAAACCCACAACCCCCAAACAGAATAAGCGAAACAAATTGTGAATCGCACCCTGAAATGGTTGAAATAAAAGGTTTCGAGGTAGCCCGCTATAATAGCTGCAAGATATCCTCTGCCATTTTTGCATAATAATGTCGCGGCGCAGGTTACTTTTTTACGAATGCAATACACACTGCTGCACAAAACTTCTCGCATAATTTTCCTGTTTTGCTTGTGCTTCGTTTATTTTTTTTTGTTCATAGTTTTCCTTGGCACTGTTGTTCTCGTAGTTTTGAACAACTTCCTGAAAGTTTACTTTCGCTCGAAAGACTGCGGGGGGAAATTAGATTCGTGTACTCACAGTCGTGATCATCATTTTTATGCGTTCCCCCTCGGGCGGGGGCGGGCACAACAGAAGGCGAACAAAAAACCGGAAAATTGGGCAGAATATGAATAAATTGGTTTCCTTGCAGTGCAGCAGAGGCAATGCATTTTTATCGTTAGTTTGGCGCTCATTTACCCATTTTCTTTTTTGATAATAAATATCCTTACGACATGCAGTTATTGCACCAATGGGGCGAAGAGTCAATGAACCAATTCGTTGAGTGCATAAAAATGCATAAATCTGCATTTAACCTCATTGAGTCAAAGCGAGACGGAGAGTGCTGCCATAAATAAAGTTGGTAACAAGAATAACATCAGACGGGGCTGGTGGCGCAAGGAGTTCCATTCAAGAGCCTACGCGGACAATGGCCCGCGGACAATGGGATTTTAATTTTACATTTTATTTTTTCGCTGTTATTTATGTGGAACGCGTGCCGGGTAGGTGGCGTCCTTAGTCGTATTGTTTGTAGAGTTTGTTGTGTCGTATAGTGTTGTCGCATTATCCGGGGACAAAGTGGTGACAGAAATGCAATTTGTAACCGGGTTTGGTAGACCAGATAGGTGCTGATTTGTATGCGCTCTCGTCTGGTCCCACAGGATTTTTATCAGGGGGTGGTTTGTTGAACCTTAAAGTGGATTTTGGGCGAGACATTATTGGGTTGGTCACTTTTTAGTAAACAGAAGTCGTCTGCATCGATTGAGGAATTCCAAGGTGGGATTTCGAGTTATTTTGATGTAGGAGACAGGTTTGAGTCTGATTATTTTTTGTTTGCAATTCAAGAAGAATTGACGATTGGGGGAAAGTATTTAAGTTCAGTGCCCTGGGCTAGCAAGCGAGGGGCACTACACCAAAACCTGCAGATGTCCTCTATAAGCTAGTATTTACTATACTTAAATGCTCCCAGTATTTTCGAACGGAAAGCGTGACAAAGAAAAAAGCAAAACGAAACGAAAAAATAAATTACTCTTGTCCAATTTTTTCCAAAATTTATAACGACGTAGAGATTGTAGGCCTAGGTATCCTCTATAGGCCTGTGAAATATGCACCAGAATATATTGAGCAGTTTCTAATGTCGTTTTCCATTGGGACAAAAAATCAATCTTTTTTTGATCTAAATCACTTTTGGCGTGCCATTGGGAAAAAAATCAATCTTTTTTTTGATTCGGATCACTTTTTGCAAATCTCGATATTTTTTCAGATTTACACATACTACCACAAATACAGCACAAAGAAGTTTGTATTAAAACAAATGTGCAAAGTTTCGTGAAAACCAAAATAAAGAAATACGTAAACAGCAAAATGGATATAATTTTGGAGGAATTATTATCTTAATTGTCTTCCTCAGCATCTGGAAACTACGAATCACTAAAACTACTCCATTTGTGTAGCTATAATAGGGGAAACATTTTTCAAGTCGATATCCATGGTTGATTTTACCAAAAAACAATGCAATTTGAACAGCTGATATTGCTGTCAAATAACGCACTAATCCATTTACAAAAGCAGATCAATTTCGTTGCATGTTCTATGAGCCGCATAAAATCTGAGATCTGAAAAAGATTTTTGGTGGTCCCAATGGAAACCGACATAACATTTTTGTATTTAAAGACATGCCATCAAATTCAATCTTAGTCGAACAGAACTACACCAATTTGATTTATATGATGTACTCGATTAATGTATTCATCAATCGTTTCTTATATATTCCAAAATCACATTTTAGGGTTATACCTACTCAATGAAAAACCCAGATTACCGATCAAAATAACCCCTTAATATGTGGGAGGAAAATACTCAAACTGGCAAATCTGCGTCGACTTGTGAAAAGTCATTTTCATCAGTTATTCTGAATGCATTTTTGGAGTTGAGCCATTTTCTGAGCCATTCCCCACAAGTCTGAGCTATATTAGTCAAATGAAAATGAGGAGGGGGAGTTTTTTTGTAATTTCTTAAAAAAAATCTATGCAAAATTTATGGGTGCGTTGGTGAATCTTTTAACCGGCTATTGTTTTGTGACGGCGTTCAGTCGAGTAAATTCTCATTTTTATACCCTCCACAGGAAGGTAAATATATTTACTTTGTCATTACATTTGTACCGCCAAGAAGGAGTCACTGGAGACCTCATAAAGTATATCTATTCCGAATCAGGATCACATTCTGAATCGATTTAGCTATGTCCGTCTGTCAATCTGTCTGTCTGTATGTCCGTCTGTCTGTTGAAAGAACGAAAGCGCCCAAAGGAATTGACCTAGGCGAATGAAGTTTGGTGAAAAGACTAATTTTTAGCGTCGTTAGGTTGATATTAAAAATGGGATGATAACTCTTTTACTTGTTTTTGATTACGTTTTTTTTATTTTTAATTTCAACACATTTTTTTTAAGAAAATTATGTTTTTAAACATTTTAACAATAGTGCGAAGTAGGGACAGATTTATTTTTTTTTTCCAAAATTGAAGTAAATCTACGTCAATTGAAGTAAAAGGGTATCGCTGGTGTGGCTGTGGAGTCTGGAATATGGATGGATTGTGGTGTCAGTGTGTGGATACAGTATGAGTACTGTTGAGTATTCATTGAAAGTTATAATGGGAATCGATTAAGAGAACACACCATTAACGAATGAAAATGGTTGAAAAGAGCGTACTTCATTGTGATTGACAGTTTTTGAAGTAATACTTCTTTAGGCACGCTTGACTTGGGGGGGTAAGCTGGTGAATGCGTCACAAAATCGTTACGGAAATTACGAGCGGAAGTTGAGAGAGAAATATAAGTTAGTGAGATAAAAAGAGAGAGAGTTACGTTTCGTTTCGAATATTACTGTAGAGGCAAGAGAAATAGATGCGAGCACACATTTTCGTTCTCTCTTTCTCTCAGCCAGTTACGTTTCGTTATCTAAGACACAGCATACAGCGCAGCAGTGATACCAGATCGTGGGATTTATCCCTTTTTGCGGGATTTTCTCACTAATAATAAGCTAAAAGGGACAAAGGGATTTTACTTTTTGATCAAATTTTGTTCCTAATTGCTCATTTCATTAAGAATAACTAAATTATTCAACCTACGATCAAATTAAATGTTTTCATTCTTAGAAAAAAGTCATTCAAAATATCTAAATGCTTTCATTTTCCTTTTTTTATTTCCCTAAACTGTTTCATAAAATGACATATGTGCCTGTGAATGAATCACGAGTATTTTTTTTTAAATAATAAATTTATTCTTTTTGTAAACATAAAAGCGATATTTTGATCATATTGTAGGAGCAAGAGAGAGCAGTGCGCGCGCCCATTTTCTTGCTCTCTTCCTGTCATAGCAAGTAAATTATTGAAGAAAATAGATATATGAGAATGTATAAACTAATCATGTATATATAGATTTTTTACTTCAGTCGTGTGGTCTAAAGCACACTCGTTTTTATTTTGTAAATATCTTGTAAACTATTAACTTTTCGGTAAAAGAGTCTTCAGCACATACATATGTACATATATATATATACGAGCATGATATGTAAAAGTGTTAGATATACATTTTTTTGTAAATCAAGAAATAAACAGCTTTTTGTGCGATTCGAAATACTTTGTTTTCACCAAATTACTAATTATCTACTCTAAAACCAGTCGATGTATCGCTACCTTTTGCCGCTTAAGTAGAGGTTAGACCGGATGCTGTGTGCAAAATTTTAGCCTTCTACATCAATTAATTTCCGAGATAGACCCAGGAACAAAATTGGTCTAGTGGGTTCGGTCAGACGGACAGTGATCGCAGCGAAGCTAATAAGGTTCCATTTTTTCCCTTTGGGTACGGATCCCTAAAAAGGGCCAAAATAGCAAAACAAATTGTGGAAGTCTTTTGAAATAAAGTGCCTCATTGCAACTTCAGTTGCACAACGGTCACGCTGATGGATAGTCCTTTAAATTCTCAAATAATAGGAAACTTCAGAGCAAGAGTTCTGTTAATATGTATGCTGCAGATTTTTTAAGAAATAATATATTTCTCCTACAATACGCTTTAGTAATCATATCAAAAGGATTTACGGATTCCTTAAAAGATGTATACTTTCGATACACTGCAGATTGTTTTAAAAGGACGGCTGGTCTTATTTTATTGTAAATCAAACCTTATTTGCCATGTAAGAAAAAGAAATCGTTTTATTTTTTTTGTTTTGAGGTTCTCTGAATACATACGCAAGCGATGATTCTACAATATTGAGGGACTTTAAACCGGTCTAAAAAACCTGCCACGGGACTGAAGTCATTCCGGATGGATTTGAACGTATAGTTGAGAATCAAAGAATTTGCTTGCATAGCTAAAACTTATTATAGTTGGCCTCTCACGGAGATGAATAGTATGAGATATTCATCTCTGTCAATAAAGCGCAAAAGTGAAGTTTTCAATTTGATTTATGCAGCTGTCAGTAAAATAACAGTGCGAAAGTTGGGTATTGAAGTAAATAGTTTTTATTTTATAGGTAACCTAAAATTTCCTTAAACCCCTATAAAAAAAAAATTTTGAGCCACCCTGCACAAATTTCTCCACGCAAATCTCCCAAAAAATATTCCAATTTCACTGCACCTTATGGTGAGCAGTGAAAATTTCACTTCACTCGAACAGGGTACGAGCCTTAAGTAAATACATGCAGCAAACCAACAAGTGATGAGCTGTCGTATGGATTCCAGTTCATCGTTGATGCGATATCGGGTAAGAAACTTTGGTTATCTGGCCTATAGTATGCGTAAGGCTTTCGCATCTCAATATTCATAAGAAAGCACGCCTCCCTCCGGACCAAAGAATTGGCCCCAATACGATCGATGTCAGTATTCTTCCAATATTTTCTTTGCAATCGGCCAACCTTAGCTCGACCCGCACGCATTTTACCATTTACGAAAGAAACGTGTTTCCACCGACTTGATTTGATGCTGCTCACTCCTTGAGGTCTATATCAATATATACCCTCAGTTAAAGCACCGCAACCACCCAGGCAACCTGACGAAATTTTCACCTCAAGCCCATCATCCAACTAAGTTACCTTTAATTGACACTATAAACGCCAGCAGGCGATTAAGTTAAATCTCCGCTTGTCCGCCGATGCCACAAAGAAAACGGACCGCATAAAAGCCACGTGACGAAATTATTGTCACTGAGATTTCATTTTACTGTCAACGGCTGAGGAGATTCGTTCTGGTGCCCATAAGGACGAACGCTATTAATGTCGAAATGGATTTCCCTGTTGACCTTTTATTTCTCAATAAATCTCGCACCCACTTCTTTCGCACAGAAGGTGGGTTCGGGGAAAAGATCCTAAATCACGGAAGTGTATCTTTTCCTTTCCACCTCTGACGTCCATAAGACATTAAATGTCTCTCGTTTGACATGCTGTTCCACATGCGTTAGTGCGGTGCACAGGGCGGCGATTCTGTACTTTGACGGATCCCATAAAACGACTTAGAGTGCGGTTTTATCGTGTCATTCGCCCCACGGCACTTATATACGTGATCCGGGCGGCCATGGTGGACAACACCTTTTTTTTTCAATTAACCCCGAACATGATTTATGCCGCAGAGGCTCAGTCTTTGATTGCAACTGGGCCGCACTCCAGGCAGTGGAAATGCGTGATTAGAGTCTGTCTGGTCGACACATACCTATATAGACATAGCATACTTGTAATTTCCTAACCATCCACTTGAATTTATGAACAATAAATCACAGAGAAACATCCGCAACCAGCAGACCGCCACCCTTTGGGGCCAGGCTAACTGAGAATCAGATCGTAAATCATTTGACCACAAACAAACTCCGCACAGAGTTACACACACACCGACACTGAGAGCCTCAAACAAAGCATAAATATCCATAAATACAAAACAAACTTGAACTTATTTCAATTTCCTATGTGCGGGGGTCGAACGATGAACCGATGTCACCCCCTTGGGGTTCAATTCCATTAGAGTGCGAGGGTGTGCATACCACACGTATACTCGGGGCCAGGTGAATCGACTCGAAATCTAAATAATCATACAAAAAACCATGTCCACCTCAGGTGTAGCCGTTCGAGCTAAAGCCAGGTGTAAACATCGGTGTACACAACAGCGTCAACCGGGGGTGGTGGTGGTGAGTTACACACACCGACCATTACCACAGCGGAATCAAATGCGAAACATGCTGCTGGTGGAGTGCACTTTTCGGCGCAGCCAGACCGGATGAACTTTTGATTAGTAAATGTTGGCGCTTGGCGCCTCGGGTGGGCCATCTGATCCGTTATTCGATTTTTTGGCATGCGCCCCCCAGGTCGCTTGTTAATTAGTGTGAGTCGCGCCAGCCATCCGAAAATGTCAGTATTGATGCACTGGGCGTAGGGAACTTAGCCCGATACCGGGTCAAATTGAATTTTAATTCAACTCGTGGCGTGGCGGTCTCTGGTAGGTCCAGTGGCCGGCGATATTGCAATTAGTAGTGCAACGTGCAAGTTGAAAAGTTTCGGCTTCATTTGAGGTGACGTGTGTTCCCTGAGTGATAGAAGGTGGTGGAGCAGAATTTCATTTCAATTTTAATCCCGGCGAGCGGTTGAGTGAGTGAGTTGGTTTCAATTTAGCTTGGACGGGACAATAAAAGCTTATGACATCAGGCGAAACCTCGCAGTAGGTAGTTCTGTGCATTGTTGCTATACCATCGCTGTTGAGAATAACCCGCTTAAGGTTTTGGGGAAGTAGTATTCAGCTAGTTTTTGTACAAATTGCGGGGAAACAATTTTCTAGGGAACTACAAAAATACATAGTTCGGACAAGAGGTCTTGACAAGTCTGCAGTTTTGTACAGTAAAAAATAAAAATAAATAATTGGCGCAACAGGTCCGTATGGACCCAAGCCTAGCTTCTCACAACCATTCGTCTTGTGTGAGTTTTTATTTTTGGGACGAATGGAAGGGATCCACAATTTTATGCCGAGTCCAAACGGCCAATTGAGAAGCTCTTTCATGACAGTTATACTCTCGGATGTTTGTCAGACGTTCGCGAGAGGTGGCGCAGTGAAAAAAACCTTAAGTTGGAATTTGGGTTTTTCTCGGGATTCGAACCTGGGACCCCTCGCTTAGTAGTCCAACGCACTAACCACTAAGCCACTGCGCCTTATCAGTTTTGTACAGTAAAATATTGAAAAGCTTTCTCATGGCAGCTGTTATCGATTGTCTTTCATACGTTCCCAGTAAAAAGGCGCTCTAAGGCGTATGTTCTTTGAGGTTTAAGACTGGCACCGCTAGCTCAATAGTCCACAGATTTAAGTATTAACAATTAAATATATGAATAAGGTCACAGCGGAATACAACCTCAGACATAACACATTTTTGAAGTAAAACTTTTTTAGGCACGCTTGACTTGGGGGGTAAGCTGGTGAATGCGTCACGAAAGCGTTACGGAAATTGCGAGCGGAAGTTGAGAGAGAAATATAAGTTAGTGAGATAAAAAGAAAGAGAGTTATGTTTCGTTTCGAATATTACTGTAGAGGCAAGAGAGATAGATGCGAGCACACATTTTCGTTCTCTCTTTCTCTCAGCCAGTTACGTTTCGTTATCTAAGACACAGCATACAGCGCAGCAGTGATACCAGATCGTGGGATTTATGACTTTTTGCGGGATTTTCTCACTAATAATAAGCTAAAAGGGACAAAGGGATTTTTCAGACTTCATAGTACAAAAAGAAAGAGATTTTACTTTTTGATCAAATTTTGTTCCTAATTGCTCATTTCATTAAGAATAAAAAAAATATTCAACCTACGATCAAATTAAATTTTTTTATGTTTAGAAAACAGTCATTCAAAATATCTGAATGCTTTCATTTTATTTTTTTTATTTCCCTAAACTATTTCATAAAATGATATATCTGTAAATGAATTCACGAGTATTTTTTTTAAATAATATTTTGTTTTTATTTTGTATTTCTGTGTCATTTTTGTATGAAAAATCAAGAATAATGAGACTGGAAACCGAGATAAAGTTTCAAATAATTCATATATTTATTTTATATTGAATATTATTTTCATTTTACTGCCGAATGCAATTTTATGTTCCTTTTCGTAACGTTTTAAAAATGTGTAATATTTACCTTTATTTATATTTTTGGATTATATACAAATGCATCTTAATATGTATTTTTTTTGGTTAGCTTGCATAGTTAATGTATAATGTAACTTGTATTTGTTAATAATAAAAAAGAAAGAATTTAATAAAAGAAATTAATATTTCGTGGGATAAATGTGAGATTTATTATATTTTGGCGAGGGATACAGGGAATTTTTTTGGTATAACCGTGGGGTAACCTGCCTCCAAAGTCTGGTATCACCGCAGTGCAGGGCTATTGTCTGTACCACACTGTAGGAGCAACAGAGAGGTGCGAGCACAAAGTTTTTTTGCTTTTCGAGTTTTGGTAATTTGGTAATTTTGATCTGGTTATGGTAACTTTTTGAGCAGATGTACCAAGAATGCGAACTGGATATCACCTCATTTAAATGCTACCTTAGTGCTTCTGAGTGAACGCAGTATTCGCTGTTCAACAAATTACAGAATGCACTCGTTTTCTTCTTTTGACAGATGGTGAACTTCGAAATAGTTTCTGTTTCTGTTTATAACTATATTGAGATATGGATAGGTTAATTAATCATATTATTTTTTAAACTTGGCAGGAGCTTCACCTTCAGCATCGTAAAAGATTCAAAGGAATAAGCTATTTGATGCAACGGACCGCCGCAGTCTTCAGCACAATTTTAAGAAGGGAAATGCGATACATTCTTGCGGGCAGCTGCGATTAGATTCTATGACAAAATTTGACATATTTCGTCGTGTTATCATTAAATATGCCCGTAAACAACGTTAAAAAAAAGGGGGAACGGTTTAGCCGGTAAATGGAATCTATACCAACCCTGTCAATATATCTAGCTTTTTCTCCGAAAAATATTTATAAAACTCGATTGCAATACAAGTAGCTTGCATTCGCCGACACTTTCCAGGCTTGGAACCCGCCTTATAAACCACAGTCCCACTAATTTTTTCTTGACATTTCTATAGCTGAAAGAGTTTCTTTGTCAGAGTTCTATGATATTCCCCCGAAAGGAGAAAATTGGTGCTCCACCTGCTACCCATAGGTCGTTCACTCATGACAACATTAAGGGCTAGGTCAATCTTTGGAATTATTTTCTTGGACAAAAAGCTCGCAACTCATTTTAAGCTACGTCAATCTTTGGAATGATTTTCTTGGACCAAGAGCTCTGACATATTTCAAACTCAAAACAGCGGAGGAAATTTTCACATTCTTTTTGTCCACATCATGCAATGAGTCTGCAAATATAAAAAAAAGACTCGTTTCTAAAAGAACACTCATACTTACCTTGATGGCTCTCTGATCCGACATCAGATACAGATGTATTGGAAAACACGTTTTTGAAGAGTAAAAGATCTAAGGGAAAGGTCTACAAAATTGTAACAGACTCGGGATGGCTTGACAACTCGTAGGGTTTCAAATGATTTCATAGGGTGGGGACGTAAAACCTCGAGGGCATCACAATGGATCTACAGTTTTTTTCTGCCTTGCCAGTCCACTTAGCTAACCAAACCTAGCCTTGATGGCTTTCATTGCCCATTTTGTAGGCTGACAACATATTTGGTTGTGATGGATTCTCAGCACGATTTATCGATTGTCCTTACAGGCGTTTTCTTAGCCCTGACATGATTTCTTTTTACTAGAACCACCCAGTATGAATCTCAGGAGTACTTAAAGACTGCTACTGTTGATAATCCTTTGCCTGCTTTTTTTAAGGGCTGGGCATTCGGAAAGTAGGTGGCGAACAGATTCTATTTCTCCAACGTAAAGCATTAAAGGTTGGTTTACAACTACCTGTATTGCAGTTAGTTTATAAGCTCCGTTTTCAACACCATTGCTCCCTAAAAAGAAGAAGATAATTCAAAAGTAGTTCGAAACATACCTACAGTATTAAGAAAGTCAGTGAATTAACTTTTTAAAAAGTCATCGAAGACCGAATCGCACTTGTACCCAATGCTCGATGTCTAGTTTAAGCTGCAGCCGCCGGACATCTACATAGTAAATAGGGCAGTGGTTACTGCAGAGAATCTCAATCTTAGCTGTGTACAAGTCCATGTCCAGCGACTTCACTTTGTATTTGCAGCTCTGCTCAATCCGCCACCGTCTCCTTTGAAGTAAGCAGGGGCTTAATCGCTTCGGTGAAATAAGATGAAACTTGGCTTTCCCAATGTTGCATTCGACCGACTTCTAATATTTGGCAAAAATTTCACCTTTTCAAAGCTTTATACTTGTTATATGAACTGGGGCTTCTATCAGGCCGAGAAGTGTATTTGCCTGAGGTAATTCAGCCTTTTATCTTCGAAGCAGTTACCCAGACCAAGAGTTTGCCTTTGAACCATAACCATGCTTTCAGTCTTAATTGTCGTTTCAAATCCGGAGACTAGTATTGGAGTATATGCTGTCGAACTGTTGCCCGTTCGTTGGATATAGCCGAGTCAATGAGTCCCCATATTTGGGAACTTTCAGACTCAACCTGAGAACTTCGTTGAACCTAGCTGAAAGATTAGTTTAAGGATCGGGGCTTAAAACCGAATATTCATAACTTTCCAATGAAGAATTCTGTTTGCTACACCCACAAACAAATGCTGTGTAATCAAATCCCACAACACTTGTTCCCACTAATGCCTTTCCAAGGGCTGCGGCTTGCAGCTCGCAAAACCTCAATCAATTGGAGCCGCACATTCAAATCAGTAAGTGGATTTCAAATTCTTAGCCACATAACCTGCATAGATTTTATATACATACACACCCCCATTGGATGTCCTTAGAACGGTAGTTCTCATTTAATGCATAAAACAACAACCTCCGGTGTCACATTCTTTTCTTCCTCAATTCTCCAGCCCCAGTGTGAATTAAACTATTTCCATTTCTACTTTTCCATTTCAGTTCAATGTCAACGTTTCTCGTTGCGAAAAAAAAAACGTCTTCTCCCTTTACTACAGCCTCATCATCCACCCGGCGGACGTTTAGCATGCACACAATCAGGCAACGGAAACTTTGTCTTATGAATCTCATGTTTTATGCTCAGCGATTTTCTGCTCAAGTTCGCAGGGATATGAAACAAATTGCTTCTCAGTTTTTCCAGTTTTCGAGGTCATAACTTTCTCAATTTATCGTGTAATGGAGATTGTGTATGCAGATTTTTTTTTCTTTTGTTCCTTGTATTCGTCCTCATACCTCAACCCTCTGATATGCTCTAGCAACAGGTGTTCCAACACTCAACTCTTGGCATGCAAATCTAGGCGGGGATGTTTTATGTGCATACATTACGGGGCATGTTACGCAATGCATTATGGTGGGGGTGTCTTGAATGGGACTGAAGAAAGGATTTTGTTGGGAGATTTGAATTTCTTAAGATGCCAAGTTATGACTGAAGTTATCCTTGAACCATATTCTTATCTAATTTAAATTTACAAGGCGACCAAGTGCCTGGCACGGGGGCAGCCAATGCGTTGGAGGTTGTCGGTTGTCGTTTGTGGTTTGTCGTGTCTGCCAACAAGCGAGATGTATGTCTTGTAAGACACAATGTGAATGGTAGGAAGTCCTAAGGGGGATGAATTGAACAGTCGACTTATTTGGGGAAAACCCAATACGCCCCTTAAACCACTTCACAGTATTGGTGCGACTTTAGTCAATCAGCCGTGCGCACGGATGTACATCATAACCGAGAAAGCTTGTGTATTTTGTTGAAGCTCTCACACAAAGGACCTTTTAATTGTGGAACGTGCGGTATGACTGGGCTTGTTTGTTTCTCTGCTGGGCCGTTTCGCCTATATGTGTGTGCACAGGATTAAGGGATAATATTTGTCGGTACAATATGTGTGAGTGGAGTAAATAGCCAACATAACACTTTCCTCCGTTCATAGAGGATACTGCACTGGTCGCCTTCTATCCACAATTTACAAGCAAACAACGTACAAATTAATTGTCCTGCAAATTGCCTCGATTTGTTGGTAGTGTGCCAAGCATAATGAAAGGCGGCACAAGCCGTCCGCAAAACCCGACTCTGTATATATTCTCTTGGTTGTTGGTTGGACTGCTTTCAAACGTTTTGACAAAGCTGTGAGGATTTCGTGTGCGGCCAGTGGGGGGATTGCAAGTTGGCAATAAATATCCTGTACGATTAGGAAATCGATTGCACTTGAACCGTTCCGATTGAACAGCAATTAGAGACACACATGACCAGATCCTGACCATGGATCGAGCAATGGAATCGATTAGGGGCAACTACTTTTCATGGCTGGCGGGAGAAGTGCGGGAAGTGATTTTTATAAATGTGTACAGCGGAACCTGCTGTGCCGTGCGAGTAGATTGCCTTTTACAACTGTTTGGCGTAATCTTTTTGTTTTTATTTTGATCCCAAAAGTTGAATAGTTTCGAAATTTTTATTTACCACCGATCCGTCTATAAAAAGCTAAACTTTCAATTTAACGTAGCAACTGAAGCTCATGAACATTTTGACAAGCGATTTGCAGAAAATAGCTGGAATCCATTTGCTCTAAGTGTAGATAAGGGATCATCTAAAACAATAAAACGTGCGGAAGCTGATCCCCCGATCGAGGTAGGGTAAAGGATACAGTAGTTGCCACCCATAAGGCAATGTTGGCTTTGAACAAGCGTGGCTTTGTTATTTTAAATGCGATAATATATGTTATACATTTACATATTGCTTTAGGAATTTAATTATTACTAAAAATGCATTTTTCGAGAACAAGCTTAGAATTAAAAGCATTATACAAAATGTTTCGCAAAAACTACAGTAGTTGGCACCGCTGTATAGTAATTGGCACTCTATGGAGATGCAGTTGTTGGCACCCAAAAATAATGATTACCTTTCCTTTAATGAAACTATCAGTTTACCAAAATGCATTTAATGCTTCTTTATTAAACATAAACGCGACAGTTTCATTAAATGTTTAAATAAAATAAAGATATATATATATATAAGCCTATTAATTAAAAACAAGAAATAATAAATCAGTAAAATAGAATTTGACAATTTTAGTTTTGTATTTAACTACTAAAAAAATTGACTTCCGCTACTTAAAGCCGATTATTATTGTACATTTTTTTCCTGTTTGGGCATTCTCGATAATATGAAACAAATAACAGTCGTATACTATAGTTGCTGGCAGCTTCAGAACTGAGAAGTTCCTACAGTTATACCAACGACTGTGGTCCCACATAAAGAAACAAGTTATTGACACCTACTGTCAATAATTGAATGTACTGTTATTCTTTGATACAGTTATAGGCACCCGTCTTATTTGATATAATAATAATTTCAATATTTAAACTTAAATTAAGATTATTACAATATCGCCATTTGAAATAGCTGAAATATTTAAACAATTTCAGGAAAAAATCTATACTAACTATAAATTGGAAGTTCCTTATTAAAATTCACAAAATTTTACACTGAAAAAAATTACTAATAGGTGATTTACAAGCATCGACTAAAGAGAGCATTTCAAAGCTGGAAAATGTTACGAATTAATTATATGTTTGGAGATAAAAACTTTTTCGATAGATGTAACTGGAAGGGAGGTAACAATTCCTATATCAAAAAAAAAAAAAAGAAGGATCAACTACTGTGTCCGTTACTTCGTACAGGGCCGGATTTAGGGTAGGGCATCCGAGGCCAACGAGTAAACACTAGTAAACAAATTTCCCTTTGATACTTTTTTTCGCTACAGTACAAAATTATTTTTGTTCTAAAAACAATTTATCTATATTTGTCAAATGACCCTGATAAGCAGTTTGCCATTTACTACCTATCGTCATTGACAATCGCGGTATTTGCGATTTACGATTCTTCGTCTAAAAAAGCTCGGAAGATTCCTTTCGTTGACACCAACATTTAATTTCGCATAATTCTTGTTTTTGTATATTTAATCTAATATATAAAAATCTCGTGTCACGGTGTTTGTGGCTGTTATTCTCCGAAACGGCTGCAACGATTTTTATGAAATTTGTTGTGTATATTTGGTAGGCATGAGAATCGGTCGTAAATTATATTTCATACCGCTAGGTAATTAGGGTGTCCATGTACACAACATTTTTGCTTTTTATTTTTCACGAACATATTTTTCTGTGTTTTTTTTAGATTTATCATCAAAAAATATTTATTACCCAACAATTTCGAGGTAGTTAAGGAGTTTAACTCGGAGTAAACATGAATTCCCCAAATGACATCGTAGTGGAGATCTGGCGAAACAATTGGGTTCAAAACTCCTAACTTGAAGGACAAAATGTATGCTTTACAGAACCCTTATACTGCCAGTTCTGCTTTGGGGCGCCAAGCTGGACGATAAGCAGGAAGGGAGAGCTGATACTGCGCTCTTTTGAAAAATAAATTCTTCTCTCGTCTTTTGTCGCGTTTTTCACGCGTATTTTTACGCTTTTTTTAGCTCTTTTTCGCTCGTTTTTTTCTTTTGTTTTTGAACGGCCATTGGAACAAGCCCAATTATAATTTTTACATTTTTTTAATTTTCCTATAAACTATAAAACACTATAAAACAAATATCCATCCACGCACAACTTATCTTTCCCTTTAATGGATTTAACGATTGAAGCATTTAGAGTTGGGGTCAAAATTCTGGATGGGTCAAAATTCTTTTACAAAATTCTGTTTTCAAAATTCTGCAAACAATAAAAAAAAACGTTTGGAAAATGTTAAAATGCGTTGTTTTTGTAAAGCAGAGATGGAGAGAACATTTTCTTTTTTTAATTTGTTTTGTTTTTTTTTTTAACTACTCTTTTCTTAATTTTTATTTGTAGCCTTAAATTTCCTCCTGAGAAGAAAATAAAAGATATCGTGGGTATCCTACCGAATAAATCCTTTAAGTTCCCGAGACATATTTATGTCCCACTAAACAAATTTTAGTAAATATTCGCCTAGGGAGAAACTAAGAAGAAAGACCTCCCCAACTATCACAGCAAATAGATAAACCGGCTTCGTTATCTCGATTTTGTTTTTGGGTATTACTTTAAAAATTTTGCAATTAGCTGGATACGAGCAGTTGGGGAAAATGCAAGTAATGCAATTTTGTTTTCGTAGTTAGTCGAGTTTTTTATTTTTATTTGATAAAATCCTCAAAAACATATATCCGTTTTTTGACGCGTTTTTTTGTGTTTCTTTACGTGTTTTTTATGCGTTTTTTGGCGCGCTTTTTTGACGCGTTTTTTGAATCGTTTTTTACGCGTTTTTTGAAGTGAATACTATGGGCACACTGAAGCTGCGGAGTGAACTGGTTAATGTGTTAAGGAAATTATGATCTGGCGAGCCAACGTGTTGCAATTCTGACAATTTTTTAATTCATAAAATTAAAAAAATTCAGCTTCAACCGGGAAATAAACCTGAGAATGTGAATTTAAATTGATTTTTTTAATACAAATTGATCAGTGATCACAAAGATGAATATGGTATGTTATTTTTGATTAAGAAATCCGTATCAAATATCGTCAACATTTATTTAACTTAACATTTTAACGCATAGCAAAGCAGGCTTGAACATGACTGAAAAAAGTCGGGGCCAGGGGGTCTCCACTCCTTTGTTGCCCTAGGGCTTCCAGACCTGTAAATCCGGCCCTGACTATGTACATTCCGATAAGTTTTAGGAGAGTGTTGACAGGCATTTTTTGTGAAGGTTTCTGAAAATAAAATAGAGCCTTTCGAGGAACAACATGTAAGAAAAGAAGCCCTTCGTGTGCGGATGTTAGGATTTCAAAGGGCGGAAGGTTCCAGAGCATGATCTTTGCCCTTCAAATAAGTAAGTTTGAATTTATGGCCAAGGCCGTAGTAAGAAATTGCCTTCTCTACTCTATAAGAACAATTGACACGTGTAACACTTTGTTGACATGATGACGCTGTCAGACTTTCAGTATTTGTAGAGGACACGAAGTAGACAAGGTTCCGAAGTTCTTCGAGGGTGAGGCTGCCGGTTCTGATGTTGCCCAAACTTTTGGTTGACAGCAGGTACAAAGCTCATTCGCAGTTTTTGAGACCCAGCGATTGGACATCATATGTGCTCCGCTAGTTTGTCGAAGTAATTTATGCTCTAGCTAGAACTTCGACAACTGTGCTCCGCGTAGCTTTGTTCATTACAAGTACTCAGTTTCGATGTTGTCTGTGTTGCACTTTGATCGAACTCCCGGTTTTTGCCTCTTCTTTTGCTCGCTAGCCGCAATCGTCTTCATATACAGCATCGATTTGACGAGAGGATACTTTGCTGAGAATGATCGCTGCTACTTTTCGTCAAACCAAGGGTGTAGTAAGGGAGGTCCTAAGAAAGCGTGCGGGATTTTTGACTTCTTGTCATCGAGCCACTGGTCCTTTGCACATGATGCTGGCTGTATAGGACTTCCTAATAGTTAGAGCGATTGGAAAAGTTTGTTGCATTGACAAACATTTTACGTTAAGTCGCCTTACCATTTTTAATTCTTGTTGCGTTGGCGTTTGAAATACCCTCATAGGTATATTGGCTAGAACGAACGTCTGTATTAGCAGCTCGGAAATTTTTCGACATCTAGAACTTCAGGAGTGCGTATGAAGTCGAGTGCCAGCGTCGTAAATTTAACTGATGGTGGATGATGTGATGACCGCCATACACCTTTATGCACAGTCCCGCTACCAACTCATAGCCCACCACTTACCCGTAGGTACACATTGTCAATGGTAGCGATTTTTTCATTTGCTCTGCATACCCTTTTAAAGATAAGGACCGGGATTATGACCTCTGTCCGAAAACAAACAGTCCTTCACTCAGCTTCAACAACTTTACCAGAACGAAACCTTTCCCACGGCCAACAATAACTTTTTTCATGGCATGCAAAAAAATTCTTATTCACCCAAATACCTAAACCCAATCAAACGAAACCTATTCCACCTCCAGCTGGATGATGACCATGACTCGAATAAACTAAATAAACGCCAGCATCCAGCAATCAAATCGCACAACAGCAATTCCAGTCAAAACCTTCACCACAGGATACCATGATTAAACGTCGTCGTTGTAGTCTTTTGAGGAGCAAATTAATTGAACGTCCTCGGGAAAAACAAAAGCGACTTATCGTCCACTATCCATGTCACCGGATACAAAAAAGCAATTTATTTGCCACGATAACAATTCAGCTCAACAAAACTGTGGTACGGATAAAACGATTACCCGGCAAAAGGAATTCCTCGGAGAGCGAGAGAGGCCGAAACGAATGCCTAATGACAAGCAATTTCCTCCTTTTAATCCTCTAATTCAACCCATAATTAATTAAATATAAATTTCGGGAGAAATCAATGCGATGAGGATGACGGTCGGATCGATACCGCACCGGACCGCCAAAAGGAGGGGGCTACAATATCCAACCTTAAAGTGGACGGGCTGCATACAAATTCAGAAAGCCATATCCTCTAATCAAGTCCATCATCGTTGTGCCTGACAGTGACAAGGATATTGTACGATAAAGCTACTTCCGTGGCATGAGTGTACCTTCACATGACATGCGATGACACGCAAACCTTGACAAAATGCTGGCGGGTTAATTTCGTGCACACGAACAGCGACGAATCGGGTCAGCACTGCAAAGAGCTCTAAGCAGCGTGACCTTTTGACGGAAAGTTGATGGTTGGAGTTAAAAAAGAATGAGTTTTTTTTTGTATGGAGGCTGTCTGTCCAGCTGTCACCAGCTTGTTGGCATTCAAATTGACGAATGACGACTCGATTTGCTGCTCAGTCGTGTGCCGTCGGTCGCGCCGGTGTGTGCTGAAGAAAGGACAATGCGATGAAATTTACAACTTCGTTTCAGATAGGGAAATGAATGTTGCGGTTTTCAATTCGCAACAGAGGAAATTACAAAAGTTGCCATCAGAGGACGTCCAATGTCGGGGTCATAAATCATTCAAGTTTACGATGAATTCGAGTGCGGATTGTACTTTGATATTAGAAACAGTGAGCAGGAGTGAGGAATAGTTACCTATCTCTTGTCTGCCACAATGTTGCTATATAAACACTGTCAGTCGTGTTAAAGACTGGGCTTTCAAAGTGAACTGCGACATCGGGAAGACCGATACAGAGGGATTGGCGGCTCTCAGAGTAGGAAAGAGGTGATGCATAGAATTTGAGAGGTACCTATGGTAATTTTGGAAGGAACGGGTTTTGCTTTCAAATAAAATTCGAATATATCAAATTAAGAAAATATCGAATGCATTGAGTCCTTTGGCATATAACAAAATAAAAGGCCGGATAGGCTGAGGCAGCCGTCAAAATCCGTTCGAGGATCAAAATTGTCAGTTGGCATTTGAGCTTCAGGTCCGATGTTGATTTGATAACTTGGAGAGTGGCACAGGTAGTAATATCGCATTAAGCGAAGTGGATCTTTAAGGTTACCAGCGGTAAAGTTTAAGACGGAGAAAATAAAATAATTACTGAAATCGTTTTCACTGCGTCACCTTTCGCGAACTTCGGACAACCATATGAGGGTACATGTCCTAGAAAGGCTTCCCAATCGGATAAGGCAGCGAATTCACTTTTCACAAAAACAAAAACTCGGACAAACGAATGATTAAGAGCACCTGGGCCTAGTGTGACCTCTTTTTGCGCCAACTAGACCAATGTTGTCACAATTTATGAAATGTGACGTAAAAGTTACGTTTTGAGCACTGACAGTATAAACTTAATTTATTTTAGTAACAACAAATCCTCCATGGGCCTTGACTATTTTTGAAAGTCGATTTTTAGGACCGTCGTCACTTGAAGACATTTTTTTTATTATTCGATTTGTAATTATTAACTCATAAAGATTTTTTTTTTATATTTGTTTTAATAAACGTCCTTAACTTTAAATTAATTGCCAATTACAGCAACTTCTTCATAACTCAAATGTCCGTTGCGCAGCTTGGCAACTTTTTCGAACAGAATGTAAACTAGACGCAGTGTTGCCAGCCGCTTTAAGTGAAATTCCCTCTCTAGAAGGGGGAAAATTCCCCTTTTAACAATTCATCAAATTTTTGTCTGAAATTCCCCCCAAAAAAAAAAGGAGAATTTCCCACGAACTGACAACACTGATTAATTAGTACTCTGAGCAAACCATTCTCTTCTCTGAAAATTGAAAAAAGTGGTTCAAAAATATTCCTTAGCTTCGGACAACTCTGCTTTTTCAGGAACGTCTAGCTATTTATTCACTGGAGCACTGAAAAACTTTGTGAGTCCTAAAAACTCAGATTACAACGCAGTCTTTTGATTTTGCATACCGGTCTTTTATTCATCGATCTACTTCAAAAGAATACTTATTCTGAATTCTGATTGAACTTCCAGTTTCTTTTAAAAACTGGACTAACATTCTCAACTCAGGTGTATTGTTTCTTAATTCTATATTTGTAATGAATAAGAAAGTGGCATCTCTTATCTAAAAATTTGATTTTAAATAATTTCTTTAAAGCGTGATAAGCCAACAGATGCTAATTGGAAAAAGGCTCTATAAGGTGAAACTGTACCGGAATCTTTGCAAGTTTTTATGAAGCGTCATTCGTCACTAGAAAAAAGTTGTCTCTTAAAGTTTATATTATAAGCTTCTTAGGTACTTCCTTAGAACTGTAATTTTTTTAAGCTGATTCGTTTGTTTTTCTTATGAATCTCAACCTAATGCCCCAATTTTTGTACGGTACGACCTGGCTTTTTTTACATTTATAAAACAGCTTTTTAGGACCTAAGTGATTTGGTCCTCATGTAATTTTTAAGTTCGAGATTGTGGGTCTTTTCGCAGTGATTCCTAAGAGCTTCCGTTCTTTAAAATTTCCATTTTTATGATCGTTTTTCCTGCTACAACGATAACAACTTTTTTATGAGTAACCTTTGGCAGTTGTCATCAGCACAATAAATCCTCAACTATTTAATTGCTTAGCTGTTAAAATTAAATTCAATTCAATTATTCGACAATTACTTTTCAATAAAAGCAATAACTTTAATCGCATTAATATAAAACTTTTTATTTACTGCTCCGCTCTTTAAATTATGCCAATTAATCCCAAATGGTCCTTCGAGCTGGGTGTGGACTAGAGGCACCTACATCATTTTCATAAAATTAAGTTGAAAAGTACAAATCGCAATCCATTAGAAAAGAAGCACGTAAAACTCATCAGCAACATTAAAGGCAAGACACAAACACTAAAATTGTTTATTAAAATGAAACTAATTGCCTCCATACCAAAGTCGTCGGTGTATAGCTGCGGTATGTTACGAGATGTCGGATGTATGTCTTCTTCTCTGCAAACAAGAAAAACTTTTCAAATGATCCCAAATTAGTAAAACTTTTATCCACCCAGGCCGATGGGTGTTGTCTGTTTGCCGGTGTGACTGTCTTTGATGCATGCAAATTAATGCCACTGTCACTAATCTAGGCGGTAGCTATAGTACTGGGAGGCATAAACAGAAAACTTTTTCCTGATACGAATATGTGTCGTTCCTCGTTCGTCTTGTGGAGCAGAATGTATTGAGTTATACAAATAGACAGCTACGTGAACTTTTTGCACTGCCAAGGTGGCGAGCGAAATTAAAATAATGAATGAGAAGTCTAATTTTGATGGCTTCCTTTTAATAAAGAAGCTATATACGACTATATGAGTCGTATCTTTAGTTGGATGGTGGCATTTATGTTTGTTATGAATTTTTGGCAGCTCAAATGATGATGTGTGTATGAACTTGCTTTCAAATTAAGCCCTGGTACTTGTGGAATATGTGGAAAAGGAGATAATTTAATGAGAAGAGGCGAAACGGCTGTGGAAGTCGAAGTTAAAAAGAAAGGCGAAGGAGTTTGGTACCATCTGGTGCTGGTGTAGTGCATATTGCAGTCTTCATAAATTTCTATAAGATTTACGTGCAATGGGAGCCTTTACCTGACTATTTAAAAGGTAGGGGCAACAGTATGGGTTGTTCTTTCCTAAGGGAGGAATATTTTAAAAAAGCCCACCTTCTGATGAAGTGAATCACCTTAAGTTCGAAATTATTCCAATTTGACCGGTTAAAGTGCTTCAACGACATAATGCAATGGAGTTTAGGTTTGCTTAAAAAGCTTCTACCTATCACGAAACCACCTCATCGATTCATGGAACTAGACAGCTCAGATCGAGCCCAAGCTTGATGAAGGCACTCTCAATGCTGTCAATATTGTTGTGGCAAGTTGTGAATACGTCTTAACGCAATGCTGGCAACTCCGTGTCTAGCTGAGTGCTACTAGAAATTGAAGTAGCCTACTAAAAGTTAAAGACCAAGACTAATTTTTAGCCCACTTTTTAACCTCTTGCGTAGTTTTTCTGAAGAAAATTGAAGCTAACTCCCGAACGAGGCATTGCCAGTTGTGACTTTGAAACGAGCATTCAGTGTAAAAGAAAATGTCAGCATTGACGTAGAGAGACTTTTGCACTCCAGGCAAAAGTCCGGCGGCCAAAAACCTTTTCGGTACATTGCTCTCGTAACAGTGTCCACCCAATGTTACCAGATTGGAAAGCGACGAACTTTTTAAGATTTTAGGGGGGACAATTTTTTCAAACTTTAACGAACGGACTTTTCTGGCCCCCTTTTTGTATTTTGAATTTTTGGGGACACAATCGCTTTTAAGACAAACAGGAGAACTACCCCTATAAACCTCCCCATCACAGTAACTGACCTGTTAAAAATAACTGCATCCCAAGGTCTGTTATGATTCTTTGTGTCAGTTGGTGCGATATAGGCTCCGCACTGCTGGACATAAAGTCGGTGTCCATTATTTCCGTACACGTGTCTTTGTCATAGAATCTTTCCCCCCGTATCGGTTCTATTTGCTTACAGCTCCAACTGAGCTTTCCTTTGTTAAAACTTGTGTGTAATCGCTCTGGTAAAAAAAATAAAATAAATAAATAGTTAGTGCGGACCCTAGGTCTAGCTTCTCACAACCCTGGTGAGTCTTTCATTTCTGGAAAGAATGGAAGTGATCTAAAATTGTATGCCGAGTCCAAACGGCTTATGGAGAAGATCTTTCGACGGTTATACTCTCGGATGTTTGTCAGACTTTCGCGAGGGGTAGCGCAGTGGGAAAAAAAACCTTAAGATGGAATTTTTTTTTTCGAGAATCGAACCTGGCCCATACCTTGAACATAGCTTTATTCATAATTGCGGACATTGAATTGGTTAAGTTGACTCTTCAGCTGCGCAGTACACCTATAGTAGGGACTTTCACTTGTGTTTCATCTCTTAAAACTGAAATCGAAGACTCATTAGTGGGAGTGTATTCACAGTTGCACAGGGTCAAAAGTCCACATGCCAAATGTCCATAATGGAACAACAACTCAAGTGGGTCAAAAGTCTGTAATGGACTTTTCTATTGTGGACTTATGATCCTGCGCCATTCAGGCTTCTGTACCATACTGGAATGATTGGGGTCTTGCTTTTTTGGCTCTGGTAAAGAGGGACTCAATGTTTACTGTGTTAGACCAAGCTTTTAAATGCTTTTCAAGAAGTACCAAACTTTTGTCAACGTCGGGCACATATCCGACGTTAGAATTGCCCTTAAAAGCTTTTCAACAAGTCGTCGAAAACTCTCAATCCAATCCAGACGTTGGTGCCCGAATGAGTTTCGTTTTGAGGTCTGTTTTAGTCTTTGTTAAACTCTGGGTCAAGCATTTAACAACTTAAGCACAAAATACAATTTGTATTGACAAAGTTCCGTTCGGTCCAGTCGCGCACTGTACTCTACTACTTTATAGCCACCTGGTGATGTCTGCATTTGTTTAACTGCATGGAAAAGAACTTGAAGAAGCCGCAATCGAATCATTTAATTGAAACATTTCCCATTCAAGCATTCCCAAGTAACAGCAGACAGCCACTGATGTAAGTCTGTAACTGTTTTCTCTCAGACTCAATCCCTTCTCCAATCGTGCTTCGTACTTCCTTTTAATCGAAATGAACCATGAACGACCATCATTTTGATTCCCCTCAACGAATGAACACACGCTCTACAAAGTAACTCACCACGGAGGGGCAATCCTTCGGCTCTCTCTCACTCACAGTCTCTTCCCCAAAAAATATTGTTCCAATTGCCACTCGTTCTATTGGGAGCAAGATGCAAGACACTCCAAGCTCCAACTCTAATTACCATCCACAGTGTACGGGTAACCTGTTGTCTGGCCACATCCTTCCCGGCCTTTGATCGCAACTTTCAAAATACCCTCAGTAGATGATGCGTAATTAATTGCCCAACTATATCGACTGTGAAAAACGTGAGCTATATGCGTACGGTGTAGATACGCAACTCTTACAGATTCCTATCCCAGCTCCATCACCTTCAATCTAGCCCTTATCCGGTGTACAGCTACAGCACCCACTCAATAATTTATGTAGCAGGATTAGCGGCAAATGGAAACTTTTCCTCTCTTTCAGTCTCAACCACGACAAATGGCGATGCGGCGTGAATGTGATTAAGAACGGAAAGACGAACCGTAATATTATATCCTCGAGCGAGAAGACCACCACTGACCGAGCACGGCCGAAGGCCACATTGCCATCAACACTTCTTTGTATTCTATTTATTTTTCCCTCGCTTTTTGTTTTCCGTTCTGTGTTTCGTCTGACAATTTGATTTCTTTCGCAAACTCCCCGAGATTCCTGTTGGTGTATGTAGGTTGGTAGTCTCAGTTCTGGGTATCCCTTTGCCATTCTTCTCTGCGGATGTCCAACTTTTTTATATGGAAAAAGTTTTGATTGCTTGACGTTAACTCCATCTGTGGTTCAATGGTGTATGAACAGAGGGAGATGGACAAGTGATGATGATGATGACAACAGGCGGAGGAGGGCCACGACGACCGATGGCCAAAAGTAATTAAAAAGGCGGCCACTTGCTCCGGCGACGACAAAGTTATAAATACGTTTGTTGTTGGAAGGGTTGTGCCCCCCTTTTTTGACACCTCATCATGACTGCTATCGATCGCACTGTGGTCATTTGTAATTTGCAATACCACAAATTCTCTACAATATAACGTAATTCCGTTCGCCTTGGTGCAGATATCAGCTCAATCGGGACACAATAAGCCTCCCAACTTAATACGTTTAATTTGCTCAAAGGATTACGCACTACGGTTACTCCCGGCCGTCAGCCAGAGATAAATTATCTGCGACTTATATATTTAATAACTTTGACCAAAATTAATTATGCAGTTCGAACGCACATATACCCTCGGCGTCCATCAGCGGACAAAGGACTCTCTCGTCGGAGGAAGGAGGGGGTGTGCGCATGGTGCAACCATAAAAATTCCCAAATGCCGCATATTCAGAGGTTGCGCGTCTATCATCGCATGCGAGTATGTGTGTAGATACCAAGAACACAATGCGTACCTGAAATGTAAATCCAATTTCATATTGATTGAAATTTAATCCTACTCACGGCAGCCGAGGTATTTAATTAATTTGCCAGGCATATGGACGCACACACGCACCCACAGATAGATAGCAATGCCAATTGCACATACTCGTAGGCATGGCAGCCGAGCCTATCAATTATGCAATTTGGAATAGTTTCGTGTGCCCGAAAATTGTGTTCGGATTAAATAGCCACCACTGTGTAGGACCGCCAGCGCCGCCAATAACCATCACTGTTCCTACAAAAGTCAGCAAATTACCATAAAAACAAATTGCTATTTAAATTACTCGCATCGGTTGGTGAGGCGGTTTATTTAAAAACATAAAAAAATAAGAATTGCCACTGCAAATTGGGGTTTGTTTTTTTTTTTTTAATTTAGATTTGGGGCCTCACATGGTAGATGGTAGGTGGGTATTGATTCGTTTGAATTGGTCGTAATAGTGGAATCTAATTTCGGTGCGAGGAAAATTGTTAAAACTTTGAAGGACATGGGCATTTGACTACACCCAAGGGAGAGACTTCAATTTCAAGGCGAATGCCCTCTGTATGTATTTGTCGGGGGTGGTTGTGATTTTATTCGAAAATGGCAATCAACGGAATTTATAGTGCGCCTTGTACTTGGAGCACATTTTGATTTGATTCGACAATACCTTGTAAGAAAAATTAGAAAAAAGTTGGCGCAACAGGTATGTATATCTTGCAGAAAGCAACAAATCGACGTCATTTGCAGTTGACTAGCCTGGCATTCATAGACTAACCAAACTAGACAGTCGACTTTCACTGCACCCCCCCGAGTTTCCCCGCAAATTTTGAATCACAGCTCTCTCTCGCGCTCTCTTTTTTTTTCCTGTCGTCTACGTCTATTAAAGGCCGCCGGGCGCTGGGTATCACTATTTCAATAATAAACAATTTGTAAATGAATCTATAAGAATAAATGTAAAAAAAATAAATGTTGAGTATGGTTATTTAGATAGCTTAATTTGTCCTCTATCCATCTCCGGCAGTAAAAGGTGTTCATCCTTTCGCATTTCAGTTTATTTTTAATTTTGCTTGTATGAATTCTATGTTTGACAGCAAAATGTATAAATGAAATCCGTGGGGGTTGTTCCAAAAATGAGTCAACAACTTGCAAGTTAAGCTCAAGCTTCCACTAGACAAAAGCTAATTTTAGTAAATGTTCATGAATATTGTATAAATTTCTATTAGGGTGAATGTTTTTAAATTCGTTTATTTGACACCATATTTGTACAAAATCAATATATGATTGGTAATTCTGTAGTTTAATAACACTGAACATTGTTGAATAATGTTAATTAGGAACAGTAAGAACGCAAATGCTATTCTTATTTTAAAAACAAAAAAATATGAATATCGGAAAGCAAAAAAAAAAAATTTAACTCCTAACAAAAAAACAATAGACATGTTTTTTGATCTTCGTTCTCAGCAAAGCAAAGGAAAGTAGGATTTTCAGTACGCAATTACAACAACTACGCTCTACTTGACACTTTGAGACTCGCAGTGGTTATTGTAATTTGTGTGCTGAAAACTTACTTACTATAGGTACTTTGCTTTGCTGAAAACGAAGCTCAAAAAAACACGCCTTATAAAATGTTGTATTTAAGTGGGTTCTGCATTTTGATTTCCGATTTCAGATTTTGCGTGTTCAATCGAACGTAAGAACTCAAATTGTTTTGTTAATTTTTGATATTCGCACGCTTTTACAAATTTGCACACATTTTTTTATAATCCTTCCTTATTATTAATTAACAAAAACAAGTACACTATTTGTTTTTTATGGAATAGGAAAAGTGATCAAAACATTTTTTTATCGTTAAGCTTAGTATCCTGCTCGCGCTAAATTTTATCTCTCATACAAAAATGTCTACAAAGATAAAATTTAGCGAGGTTGTTTAGCAAAGCAGTATCCTGTTCGCTCGCTAAATTCTTAACTTCATATAGATGGGCCGATGACAAGTCTCCACTCATTTAGCTCGCGAAATAAATATTCGGTACATTAAATCGAAGATAAGTGTAGACAGAAGAAAAAGTTTGTGCTGTGATTACTATCGACTTTTCGGAGGAAACCGCAGAGAACGTTAGCGTGATAAATAAAAAAAACGCAAAACCAAAGTACAAAATAATTATTTAGCGACCATTTATCTTTGGAGAATCGAAGTGGAGACTAGTGGCGCTAAAATTTAGCGCGAGCAGGATACTAAGCTTTACGAGTAAAATAAAGGTCGAACTATTTTTTTTCAATTTAACAAATGCATACTTGCATATATTATTGTGCAAGTATACATTTTACATCCTAATTACAGATTATAAATTATGCTAAAACTAATGAAATATTTCGCATTAAAATCAACGGAAAGTGTATTTTCTTAAAATATGCAAGGGTAGAAATCATAGCCTAGCAGAGGACTACATCATGAAAGTAAGTCAGCTGACAATAAAATAAGTCTTGACTGTCTACCACCATGGCTCTGAACTCCACAAAAGTCTTCACACGTAAGATCATTCTCTCACTCTCTCTTTAATCTTGAAATCTCACAACAAAACTATGGTCCTTCGAGCAAAATCAATGAACTTTCGTGTTGTTTTCGGTCTCGGCAACCATTTGGTATTGCAATGCTGAACTCTTCCACATTCAAACAACACGCGACCGTTTATCACGCAACCTCTCAACATTTAAACAAGTGGTACTGGCCGAATCTCCAACTCCATGCAACACGATTGCAGAAGTTTAAAGTTGTACAAAAGAAGTAAAAATATTAACACTCTCCATCATTGTTACGGAGGTCATAACCGAAGATATATATACATTTTCGGCTGTGCTCACTAAACAGAAAAGCAATTAACATTTCGAGCTTTTTCCGTTTTTAACTTACTGCCGAGCATGCAACAACTTACGGACATTAATTTCCTGCAATATACCCTGGCGGGAGAGTGCATACAGAAGAAGGAGTGTTCCTTGTACCTACAGCGAACACTTGCTGTAAGAAATTCACCATTCATTGAGGGCTGGTGTCTGGTAAGTGGAGGAAAGTGTATCGGTGTGCATTTAAAGAGTTCTTCCACTTGACATCCACGTTTTCTTTTGCTGCATTAGCTTCGCTGTTGTTCCACCTGTGCACACTTTGACTTTCAAACTGAGGTGGAGAGCACTGTATAGTTGGTCTGGTCTTTGGGTTGAGGAAGGGGCGAGCACGAGGGCGAGCATTTTGTCGCGCGATGTTTCTTATTATAGAAATGGCTTTGAAAAATTATTTATTTAAAGGGTGCCCTGACACTATTAGTGCGGTTGCAAGGTGCTTTCAGAAAATGCTGCATATTTGTGAGAGATGACACCTGTGACTATGTCATATGCAACAATGACTTGTTTCAAGGGTTGGATGGGGGCTATTCGGTTTGCTTGGGGAATAGTAATTTCAAAGATGCTCCTTCTGAGGTGACGGTGTTAAAGTCAGAAGCTCTCCCAAATCACTCTCAATCTAGATCGGAAGTTGAATGGTTCAACAAGTTGGCTTTTGTGACTGACATTAAACCATCGAAAACTGATGCGGCGTAGTTGGCTCCTTCACGGTCCATTAACAGATTGACTGTTCCTGTTTCTTGGGATTCTACAATTTATTTGAATGACAAGGAGAAGGAACATTTTCATGCTCGATTGGATGAACACTTAAGTTCTCACAGAAGGGGTAGGGATAGGGATATCAACCATTTCAGAAGTGAATTTCGCGTACTTTAATAAAAGTGGATTGTAAAAAGTGCGTGTTGTTCCCACAGAGATAAAGATTTCTGCATGATCTTTGTATTAGTAGATTAGCTCTAGTTTGATTCACCCATTATTATAAGGGGGGTTTCTTTTCCATCTGCTATATTTATCTCAAATCTCAGTTATCAAATAAAGCGCTTTCGGAAACGAGAATTCTCTTCTACCATCAGCATCACAAAACAGTTCAAAAATCGACACAAAATTCATTAAAAAACGCTCTGCAAAATTTCCCAAAAGAGACAACGAAAAATGACTCAAAAATGCATATAAAAATTCTCAGAAAATTGACCGACAACTGTGTAAAAAACGTTTCTAGCCCGAAGAAATGTACCCATAAAAAGTTCGAAAAAGCACGAGAAAACTCCGAAATTAGCAACAGAAAAATTTGGAAAACTGCCCAAAAAATGCACTGAAAAACTTCCAAAAAAACCAAGGCAAAGTCCTTCGCTACTTTTAAATGACGTCTGATTCTTGTACTGTCAGTGTGAGTGAGTGTAGTGAGTGCCTTAGACCTAATTTCGAGCGCATTTGTGCCTCAACCAGCGTCCTCTTGCCAGCCAGTTACGCACAACATGCTGGTTGAGGTAGCTCTCAAACGCGGTGCATTCCGCTTTAGATACCATTTAAAGAATCTTTGTCAGGCTGGATCATTTTATATATGTACGCCCTCTTAGCCGATTTATTCGAATATTCGCAACCAGATTTATAGCCTCAGCCTTTAAAGTCATCGTTGTGCCTTCTCTTCCTAAATACAAACCCGTGTAGAGGAATTTGTAAGATAATCTCATTTTAATCTGATCTAAATATTGATGTCATTGCTGTAGGTCAACATTGAGCCTCATAATACCTCAATGTGATATCTGTCCTTTATCATCTTCTGTTCAAAACTGGGTTGTTTCTTGAAATAATTTCGAAACTGTTCTACTACGCACGGAACAGTTTTCAAACCTCAAACAGAAATGCGCTGAATATCAATTGTATAGTGACTTAGAAAAGCGTTCAAAAAACCACCAAATGTTTCCCCGAAAAGCTTCAAAGAACACCTCAAAAATGTAATAATCCGCCTAAAAAATATTCGCAAGAAATCCCCCCCAGAAACGCAATTCAAAAAGGAAACTCACTGAAAAATGTTTCAAAAACGGTCATATACCCACGTTCAAAAATTAAAAAAAAAAAAAACAAATTATATCTTTTCCACATCGAAAAAACGACAGAAATTCACCCAAGCAACGTACGGAAAGACTCCACTAAAATTGATATTAAAAAACATTAACAAATAAAAACCCCTATAAAATGTCCTGAAGAAACATAAAAAACACCAGAACTTGCACTGAAAAAAAATCTTTAACTTACCTGACTGCCTCTCTACGGTTACGTACTATTGTCCATCAAAACGTTTTAGCGTTGTTGTTGCCCGGAGGACCACGAAACGCATTTATAACTGCACAGAAGATGCCTCTTAAAAATTCACCGAAAACTCTTTAGGTAGGAAAGGTATCAAAACTGGGATTAGAAACTCCACAAAAAAGCATCGACTACAATTTCGCACATCTGATCCAGCTTTAAACCTATATGAGTCTTTAACCAGTGTCTACGTCATCCCCACCTTTAGACGTCAACCTTGTCTTCTTGACTACTGGGCAGGAGCAGAGTGGCGGAAAGTTTCTGTCCCTAAAGCTTCTGCAGAAGTCATCACTGTCTTGATACTCTGTCCAACTATTTCCTTTCGCAGCACAGAAAACCGCTCAAAAAACGGTCTAAAAGTCGATCAGAAATCTCACCGAATTGCAAGAACAGAAGAAAGCTATTCACTCAAGAGAAACGTTAAAAAAAATCCGGACCCTCTCTAAAGAGCAGGCTTATTGACAGAGCGTCTATCGATGAAATCCCAAGGCGGCTCCAATTGAAAACAAGAAAAACAATTCCTCAATCCAACTTCCACAGAGTTAGGCCAACAGAATACCACTCAGTCAATTTATATATTTGAACACCCCATGTCGATGTTTTTAGTTTTTCCTTGCGAAATAAGTGCAATCAATAAAATACCAAACCCCCGAAAGTGTTGTCATACCTTTCACACCTTGTCACGGGCATCATCTCCATTAAGGCTATAAAGTTTGTCCTTCCCTCTGAGTCTACAGAGAGATGAGGAAAAGCGTGTGTACGTATAAAAAAAAAGGACCGAAACAAAATCCGAAGAAATTCCCAACTTTATATCTCAATTGTGTGTCGACATTTATATCCCTTTTTGCCGGATTCAGTGTAGGTACCGCATCCCATAATTTTTTTCTTCCGAGCTGGGTTTTTTTTTGTGTTTAGTGTCTGCTGGCGCCCACCCCATACAGACGCTCTTCAAAATTGGTTTCAATTGTGAATACACAAACCGAAGAAAACTTACCCAGGAACAAGTCCTGAGTGTTTACTCCTTGGCTGTGAGTGTGGCTGTGTTGAATCCTGCCAATTGTTTGTTGGTTTGTTTATTTATTGTTCCAAGTGCTCGTTGAGCAGATAAACAAGCAAGGACCACCGCCGCTACAAGGGCTAGCGAAGGATAAAACATTAAAAAAACGAAGCAACATTTATCTGTGGGAATCATCTCCGCAAACGACCTGCAGCTATTGATTTTCGATTTGTGTGGGTGTGTACCGAGCGTATAGCTGTGTGTAAGAACCTTCGATTCAATTCGATTTCGATTTCGAGAATGCACCCATCACTCGGGCTAAAGGGTTTTTATTTGCCGCTAATATTTGATTTCGAAACAACGGAGCGCACACATATTTCGCCTCGAAATTGAGATTGATTAGGCTGGTGGGCGGGCAGCAGTGGGCGGAACTGCATCGAAAGCTACTTAGTAACTGCGAACGAAATCCGTGCACATGATATGTGCACTTTCGGATCCGGCCAAATGTCAAATGAGGACTTGGCAGTGGCGCTAACCCTGAGAATCGAATGACAACCAGAGTCCTTGGAGTGTGGAATCGATTTTCTAACAACAGTCAAACATAATGCACTCTGAAGTCAAGTGCGCACTTCGTGCGGTGACGCTGGTGGGTGGCGGGATGTTGCATCGTTCCCATTGGATTTTCGGCTGCGATATGCAATTTCGGTTGTTTGCACCGCATCCTCGCTCGCATGGATGTCACGAAGCGTACAGATGGAATAATTTAAGACTTTTCGAGGGGCTGCTCTTATGTCGATTTTGAGGGTCGTCGTCGTCGTCGTCGTCGTTGACGGAAATAATCGCGTTAACTTGACTGAGCATGACTATGGGTTTTTGAGTTTGGGTTTGGGTTTTGGGTGAATGTGCGGCGGATTGGTTCCTTGGTTTGGAAAATGAACATGATTGTGATTTGGAAAGCGTGACATTGAGGATTCGCATCGACATAGAAATACTGCGCTGAGGGGAATTAAAGTCAACAAATGCGAAGCGGAAGAGTCACCTGTTTTGTGTTTTGAATGGGTGTATGGGTGTGCTGCGTTTTTGGTGCATATGCAAAGAGCCGGGGCTTTATTTCGGATCTTATGAAGTCCTTCTATGGGAATTTGAATATGGGGAATAGAGTTGAAAGAGGTGATAACGTCACGACTTGACGGGGTGTTTGATGGAATATTGACCTGGTAAACGAAATGTGTGCGCTGTCTGTAAAGGGACTGAAAGGGATGATGGTTTACGTACGTGGTTGCTCTATTTCAACGAATGGACATGGACACTTCGACTTAAATTCTAAAAGGCAAATCAGTAGAGAAAGTAGTAAGCAGGCGATACCAAACTATTTTTAATGTAGTGTAAGACTACTTTAAAAATAATACAGTAATTTCCTTCATAATGAGAAATTATTGTTCCTTTAAGAAAAAGTCTTGAAAAATTTTCATTGATCCTTAAAAAAATTAACGATTAAAATTTTCACTTTTATACTACATATTTTTCCTCGGAGCCCCTGAAATCCCCACAAAAAGGCATTGATCCTTAAAGTCTTTAAAAAGGGCATTTAAAAAAATGAACTTAACTAAAATGATCAAAATAATATATTGAACAGTGCAATACACCGTGCTTCTTGCAAATTTAAGTTTCACCGAAATGTCCTTGAAGTCCTTAAAAAGGACGTTCCACCAAAATGTTCTTAAATTAACGGCCGACTCGCAAAATCCCTTTCAAAACTGAAAAAAAATTGTTATTTTACAAAGCTTCCCTTCAAAATGTCCTTGAAGCCGTGAAAACCCCATTGAGCTTACACTCTTTTTCATAACAACAAAGTAGGTAGGTAGGTATACAAAAGAGCAAATTTGATGGAGTTTCTCTTCGAGGATGTTATATTTATTTTTCCTCTGACACCTTTTAATTTGGTTCTTTTGATAACAATCGCCAGACCCTGTACATCCTACAAGACAATATTTGGGATACAAATATCCCATAAACCGTCGCAATGCTTGAGTTTCCAAAAGTTGAAGGAAACGTTTAGAAAAGCATTCTGCAGCATTGACAACAATTTTTGTCTGACATCCTTTCAAAGTCATTTAATTTCTCCCATAATACAAAATGTTTGAAATGACAACAATTTTGAATATTAAATGCCACTCTGTACAAGAAAATTGCCTTAAATACCAACCCTAAGCAATCAATCAATTCACAAAATGTTTGGCGAATAAAGCCCGAGCTAAGGTATTTTGAGAGCTCTCTTAAAAACCATTTTTTAGTGACTGAATTAGAGGACATATCACCCATATAGGTGAAGGACTGTCAACTGAAGGCCTATGCATACAGATTTTCTCATACCAGCACATTTTCCATATATAGGGTGGGCCATCTATTTCATTTTAAATCATAGGTTCTTTTGACACTGACAGCTGTTTCCCGCTCGAAAACAGGAAGTCAGTGTCATACCTCCGCAGAACGAAATGAGTCGCTTCACGCTTGAGCAACGTTGGGAAATACTAAAAACTTATTGTCAAAGTGAATGCTGTGTAGCCCGAATAGTGCGTTTTTTGAAATGAAGCCTTGGCCGAAATGAAGCACCCACCGCGCCAGCTCTACACAAGTTTGTGCAAAAGGTTCGTGAGACCGGTATGTTAGTGGACAACACATGGGTTTGGACGATCTCTGGTTCATGCAGGATGGCGCGCCATGCCACACAACCCGTTCCACAATCGATCTTTTGCTCACCAAATTTTCAAATCGTGGTATCAGCCGTCTAGGCGATGTCAATTGGCCGCCTCGGATCTGTGATTTGACCCCTTTGGACTTTGTTTTTATGAGGAACCGTGAAGGACCCATGTTATGGCAACACTGAAACGATTCAATCACTTAATGCCAATATCATCGAAGCAGTCTGTGAGCTACAGCCCGAAACTATCAACAAGGTCTTGGAAAATTGGAACGACAGAATGCGAAGCCAGCCGAGGAGGTCTTTTGAATGACGTTCTGTTCCATAATTAATGGGAATGTTTGCTCTCACTTATAAAGCTATAATACTTGTTTGTTCATTGCATTTTTAAAATGAAACTTCTATTTGGCCCACCCTGTAGTTACAAGTCCAATGATGACCAGTCTCTTGGAAAACAATTTAACAGAAACTTTTAGACGTGTAAACTTGTGCTTATGAAAGTATTTTTCAAATTCAGAAACTTCTAGTTTATGCCGTCAAGTGCAGACTTTCAGACGCTCACCTGACTCCTGTTCATTCAAATGGAAAGGCCATATATTTTTGGGGTAATTGTCTTTTCCTACAGCCTTAGAGATGAGCAGCACCTGCAACTCACATTCGACACAACAAGCAGAGCAACTTGAACGATATTATACCCAAAATTAAACAGAATCAACCGTCGAACGTCCCATTTTCGCATGCCCCATAAATGACTGCACAACTTCTTCAATCAAGCGGCGACAAATAATTTGTTGGAGCACTTTCTTGCGCGGCGGCATGTGCGCTTTATTTTACATCCCATCGTTCTCATTCCTCGCATTTAATTTCACATTAAGCCAAAAACTCATATCCTAGTTTATGGCGCGCAATACCGAGCAGCTGCCGCCGATAACACATAGGTAATCCAACAGGATAAGGAGCCATCAAAAAAGTCCAACAAACAGCACCTATCACTGTTTTATAGTTGCTATTCGAGATACAGCCCCACACAACTATTTTTGGGGAGAGGAGAAAAATCTGTGAAATTTCATACCGCAAAGCATCATATCCTGCCTGAGGCCCTAAAATAATATTCGACAATGTCAATTCCAGAGACCATGGACAATTTGGTCCTCCCGCCGAACGACTATGGTCGTAGTCGTTGGACCGAAATTGCATTGGCCCCGAACGGAGGAATTAATGGGCCGTACTGGTAAAAATGCCTGGCAAATGTGTGTTCTCGGCTCACTGTTTGAATTAACGGAACTGAGAGAAATCGCCTTCGGGCAGAAATACTGCAATTGCCAGAACACGGTATGAATGTGTGCCGGTGTCAGGATATTGTAGGAGTGAATTCTGGGATCATTTCAGGCTGGTTTTCTCTATCCACACACATACACACACAACTTATGGCCAATATACTAATATTTTATTGGGTTTGCTGCTTCCAAATGAAGTTGACAGTAAATTGGCTTTGAAATTGCACTGCTGTATGTGTGTGTGTTGAAGTATAAACACAATAATTGGTTCGATGGAGCTCCCAGTTGTTTTTTCTTTTTACTCCAGGAAGGCAACGAAGAAATGAACTAATATCCGATATCCTTGGTGGATTCGATTTTCGAAACGGAAATAGTTTCACAAAAGTCAATTGCATTGCACGCTGCAGTTTATTGTTTCTTCACGATTCGTATTGGAGAGTCTGCGGAGTTCCTTCTCTGATTTCTGATTTGGAAAGCAATTTTCCTCCTAGATGATATCAATTTCGTTCAGTGAGCATTACCTTAATCCGTCGAACGGAAACGACAACGATAGGTTATGTGAACCGGAAATGCGAAAAATTGCTGATTGCTGCTGCATCGAGTGTTTGCCTTTCAATTTCGTCTGAATGTCTTTTCGATGAGCAAATGGTTTGTATGTAGTGTTAATATGAAAAGAATGGTTTATTTGTGCACGCAGCTGTCATCAGGATATTTTGTTCAACACTCTGATAAGAGAGAGTACATGGTAATTGGTTATGGGTTTGAGGCTAAAATACAAAAAGTTCCCGCAGAGTTGTAAGAATTATTTAAATTTCACAGCACAAAATTGATAAACAAATGCATTATGGTTTCTAGTCGTTGATTAAAAGTCACCTTCGAGTAAAAACCGCGAGCATTACAACAGTACACTCATGAGCCAATGCACTAGTGCAAAGAGTATTTCGGTGTGAAGACCAATTCAGCTCTAAATGATTTCGAAAATCCCTCTTAAATACGGAAAAGCGTTGGGCCTTACTTATAATCCTTTTTAATATTTTAAAGGTCACAATGGCGAATTTTATGTGAGACTAGCTGTACCCGCCCGGTTTCGCCCGTGCAAAATGTGGTTTCAGAACAATTGATGCAAACAATATTTTTTATAAATTTGCTGTCTTTTTTTTTGATAATCGGTCAAAGAAAAATCATCGATAGACATTGCAGAGGTATAACGCGAGGGAGCGGTCTGCAATAGTGAGGGACTTGAGCCCGTATTTAAAAACATCCCAAAGACTGAGTCCACTCTGCCTTCATGGCATTGCACCTGGCCGTTGGACTAATCAGCAACAATTCAATATTCTTTGGACAATGAAAATGAAAGAAAATAATTTTATAATAGGTATTTAACTGACTTTTTTATTAATGTAACGCTTCTTTGCACACTATATTATAAGTTTTGTTTCTATCGGCTGAGATAGTGATATTTCCTGCATTATCAACCCTGGAGCACGCTACATAATTATCTATAACTGCCCGTGAATTCAACTCCCAGTTTTCTTAAAGTTTGACCCTGTGACTTATTGATTGTCATGGCAGAACAAACATTAATAGGAAATTGAATCCGTTTAAACTGAAATGGATAATTGCTGGGAATTATTTGTATTCTTGGTATAAATAGCGTATCCCCTTTACCACACCCAGTTAAAGTTAACGCCTCTATAACATTTTTCTGCAACGAAATCACTCTCAAATTGCGAAGCAACATATAATGGGAACTCCAACTTTTAATTCAATTTTCTGAGCAAGAAGGCCATGGGCTGTAATGCTATTTAAAACCTCCACCGGGTAATTTACTGCCTCATCTTGATTGCAAATAGCATTTATAAATAGTACGACGTGTATCACCAGGAATTTTTCCCAATATAAATCCCCTAATGTAATATTACCACGATCTGGTATCACTGGTACCTATACCTATTTGACATTTTGTTCCAGACACTTTATTTTGTAAGCAAAACAGAGGCAAACAAACCTTTCCTAGATATTTGACATTTCTTTTGTTTTTTTTTTTTCTTAGCAAACCACACAGCGACTGCCTCTGTCTGTCTCCCTCTCCGTCACAGGAGTAAAATAGGGTTAAAAGAGATGTCAATATAATATTGCGCAGTTAGTATGATTGATTTGAGAATGAATTGCATATCTACTCACTCATGTGAAAATCGTAGAAATGTTTCAAATTTTGCCTTTTTATTTAAGAACCTTTTAAGTTATCGAGTTGTTGAATATCCTAAGTTGTACCTGCAGATGTCCTCTATAAGCTAGTATTTACAATACTTAAATGCTCCCAGTATTTTCGAACGGAAAGCGTGACAAAGAAAAAAGCAAAACGAAACGAAAAAATAAATTACTCTTGTCCAATTTTTTCCAAAATTTATAAAGACATAGAGTTGAAATAAAGTAGAGATTGTAGGCGTAGGTATCCTCTATAGGCCTGTGAAATATGCCCCAGAATATATTGAGCAGTTTCTAAGATTTTTGTATTTAAAGACATGTCGTCAAATTCAATCTTAGTCGAACAGAGCTACACCAATTTTATTTATATGATATTTCACCAATATTTTATTTTTTATTTTATTTATTTGCAAGCTTGCATTTTAAAATACAATATCTTAAATACTAATACAAGCTTCAGTTTGAGAACAATTTGAAGCTACTTGAAATTTAAATACGTTTTATTTAGTCATTAAAAAATGATATTCAATTAAATTCAACATTTAATTTATAGTAAAAGAATACAATCAGTATACGCACTTACATTCGATATATTAATCTACATCAAAATTCTGCTTTGGTCAACATAAAGGATACAACAAGGAAAACAAAACAAACCCCTATTTAACTGGATTTAATGAAACGATGAACGTGCCGCTAGTTCTTTTTGAAAACACTCGAGGTCCACAATTCGCCTAAAATTACGCGGTAGGCAGTTAAATAACCTAGTGATATTTACAAAAAAAAACTGACGTTCAGAGGTTAAGCGACAGAATTGAAATTGAAATTGTGTTAGCTCTATTTGATGAGGCAGGACTGTTGCAATGTGTTGAAAAGACAGCAGGGATGATGTGAGCTCGTTGAATTAAGTCTGCACACTAAATAGGATTGTTAAAAATTGTTGTTGAATGTTTGTAGTTAAAAAAGACTTATATCTGAATTAAAAGCGCTTACGTAGAAAATGAAGGAATTTGCCTTTTTCCTCACAAATGAATGTCCTTCATGAAATTTCTGTCTCAGGTGAACTTCCTCTTTACCGCCTCTTAATTTTTATTTAGACAAAGATAAAGATGCAAACGCCTCAACCACTTTTTCAATAAACTTAGTGGAATAATGTGTTAAATGCGCGTAAGCCCTTCATATACAACCAGATAGAAAGAAGATATATATACTTGAATTTTATTTCGTAGATACATGTAGGATGAAGGTGCTATGTGGGAGCTTAACCGCTTTATTGAAAATTTAAAAAAAATATTAAACAGTTTCTTGCTGAAACTGAAGTTGCACTTGCACTTGGAATAAAAACCCTTTAAAAAAACTATCTTTCTTTAGCTTTTACAAAATGCACGAACTCTACCTATATAAACTACGTTGGAAAATGTGAACTCGAAAACAAAGACTGCAAAAAACGTCCCACTAATAACGAAGATTTTTTCCAAGGGAGAACAAACAACTATGTGGGGAAAAAATTACAAATTTAAAAGAGCAAAATAATTTATTCCGCTAGAGCATAGATTGTTCTATATAAATGCAATTTCAGCGGGTCCTGACAAAAAGAAAGAAAAAAAAAAAAAAAAAACTAAATAAGTTATATAAAATATAACAATTATCAAATATAACCAAGTTCGGGGATGAATGTGTCCACAAAAATTTCGCAAATCCTTTTTTCCAGCACAAAAGATTTGCTAATATTAAAAGCACGTGCGTTTTACTAATTTTAAATCGGCCATATATTCTTTTTATTATATTTATCAACAAAATCTTTAAACCCTGATTATCTACTCAACTATTTGCAAATGTCGCTTAAGCCCTTCGTATTCTATGCGCCCTTTATTTAAGTATTTTCTGAAAGCTATTTTATAAACTAAGAAAAACACTTCTTCGCCAAAAATAGTTTTTCGCATTCGATAAAGCGTCTTTTAGAGTTTCTTTCTCAGAAAATACTTCCGATTTTCTTAAATTAAAAATTTGTATCCTACATGAAGAACTTGTTTTTTTTTTTTTAATTCGATTAGACTCCTAACAGAAACAGAAAACTTATGTTATAATATTTTTCTCACATTAAGAACATCTTTTACTGCAAACCAGAAGTGTAATTTTCCTCAGTCAGAACATCTTTTCTGCTATCGAGCACATTAACTTCTTCTAGTCAGCTTAAAATGGTTAGATCTTACCTCTAATTTGTATCGCGAAGGACCTATCAATCTGGGCTAAGTGTGCCTCTTAAGACCTTACCTGACCAATCTCTACTCTGCTCAATGGGAACTGAAGATGACTGCATGTCTTCAAATAGAGTGCTTTTTCGACAGAGCTTTTAAACTAATAATGATCAGCGCCGAATTTTAATATCAGTAAATGAGCTGATGAAAGAACTAGGATTTGGCATTACTGCTCTAAAAATAGAGTTTTAAGAATTGTTATTTTGGTATTCCATCATCACTGATGGCGAAGGTTACTTTACACGAATGGGACTTACAAAGGGTTTTGAAAAGCTCCCAGACCCAGTTCCATTTGAATTCTTCCTCTGCAGTCCAAATCATTTTTTCGATTGCATTGGTGAATATTCCATCTTAAAATAAATTGTAAGCCAAACTAACCAGCGCGAAGAAGGTTGCATATTGTAAAGTTTGTCCCTTTCTATGTGGATTTGTTTGGACATGAATAACCTTCAAGCTAGGTGGCCAGTCTGTGTGAATATTTCAGAGGTAATAGGGCCTATCACGGAGCGACATTTTATTTTTATTTCATCGCAATCGGCCATTGAGAAGATAATACAATTAAAGTTTTCTTTAAGAGGACAGATGAAATTTGTTCAATGCTGAGTGCGATTCACTCGTTTGCAGATTTTAACAGTTTGACATACCACCTTCCATGTATCTCTAAATGAGAAACATTTGGGCATGGACAGGTGGTAATCGTCACGTTGTTTTCATTCGTTGGGTGCTCCTTTTCATCGACGTGGCGTTTAAAGTCGAAGGAGACGAATTAATTTCCAATTCCCCTTAAAAACCCTAATATACAAAGAAATACCCTACCGCCCCTTTATTCTGAAGTCTCCCTCACAAATGGACTGCTCAATTGCCATCACTTCCCTTTCAATACAACACACCCATCAACGATCAACCCGCCCCCATTTGGATTAACACCGAAGCTGATATTTCATTCGCGCACAAAACCGTCGGCGAAAAAGTTGCTACATTCCTTACAATTAAACCGGAAAATCCCATTAAACCATTTCCAAATGAGTTTACGGCTTTCATTAAACCCTCGCCGTTATAAAGGCGAAAATAATTGTAACAAAAAGTCGTTTCGTTTACAAAAACTACATCGGGCACAAAAAAAAAAAAAAAATGGGAATAAAAAAAAATCCTCTTCCACCTCCACGAACATTCATTCCGCTTAACCAACTACACATCCTCGCAGTCATAGTCAGCCACCCCTATCCCCCCGTTGCAGGCACTGGTGGGTAATTACCTGACGTCAGCAGAAATATCATTTTAATCGCGTATATACGCCATGTAAGCTGCTTGCAGGCAATATATCTTGTACGATTGAGTTTACAATCCTTCTACCGCTGCCGCCGCAGCGCGCCTCAAGGAAGGAATGGATCTCAGGCAGCTCGAGGCAGCTCCGGCAGCCTCGCGTTAGCAAATACTAGGAATCCACAACACAAGCTAAACGTGTTCATTACGCCTTTAATTAGGCTGCGGTACAAGGAGGATTACTGTGTGGTTCGTTTGAAAGTGTAACTCCTGTTATTTGAGGTGGGCGTGGAGCTCGGTTGCGAAAGGGTTTAGTCTGCAAATTGACTTTGGGGTAGCTCCTTTGATGCGCGACTGAGCTTACTTCTTGATAAGGGCGACTTGAGCGCTTAACGCAAATTGAATTGCCAAACGTTGGTGGAGATTTGTGGGTAATGCCTTCATTAAAGGGAATGTGTGTCCTGAAGAGCAATAGTCTGGAATGAGTCATATTTTCAATAGCATTGTCCTCTAGTTCAAAGCCTTTACAAGTGCATCCACTCGAGTCTCAAAGCGGTCGATGAATGCAAATGCGACCCCCTCAAAGTTTCACAACTCGAAGATGAAAGTTTCCGGTGAAAGGATTTGTGCCTTATAGTTGGCGTGCAATTATTCAACATAGAGGCCCATTTATATCCATCAGAAATCATTTTCATGGCAATGACTTGTATCCTTCGATGGATTGTCGAACACAATCGGAGAACTCTCATTTCGGGCATAAAGTTCTCTTTTTTATCCCAAAAAAGAGGGAGAGAATTTTAATGAGTTTTCTTTTTTGTTGGGCAGCAAGGATTGGGTGGACTTTGAAACTGTTAGTTGGTAGCACTATGCAATTAATAATTTCCAATAGACGGGAGAGGGAAATCGATTTCTTCGAAGGATTTGGCATTCATTCATTCATAACAAACAGTTCGAAAGGGAATAATGCGCAAGCATTTATCCAATTATTTGTTTTCAAGGAATTTTCATAAATAGACGAATAGAGGGAACATGGGGGCCTAGTTGAAATGAATTGGATACATGGACGATGATGTTCCCATATAATTTTGAGCAGAAGGCAGTTCTCAAATAGCTGTATGCTGGTTGGAGTACATTTTTGAAAGCTCAGCTGTAGGGTGGAAAGGGTAATTAAGATAGACAGCGTTTATGTATACAGGGTGGACCAAATAAAGGTTTTTTTTTTTAAATGCAATAAAATGAACAAAATTATAAGTTTTCAATATTTCACAACGTTGTTAAAGCGACTCATTTCATTCCGCGGAGGTATGATACTGACATTCTGTCAAGATTTCGAGCGGGAAACAGCTGTCAGTGTCAAAATAACCTATGATTTAAAAGAAACCAATAGATGGCCCACCCTAAATGTGTAACAGAATTCAGGAAATCATTCGCCCAAAAATTCGCAGAGAATATAAAAAGGGGCCAATACAAATATACAAAAATGGGAAAGCAAAACTTGGTTAATAAATAAAACGAATATCCAAGCATATTATAATCAAAGACGGGAGGCTATGGAATGACAAGGGAACGGAATTGGAATGAAAAAAAAAAACCATCTACTTATGGACACAGCGAATGTTTCCCCAAGTGTGTTCATTTTGTGTGGACAGTGGAAGTTATTTGAGTTATTTTATGGAAATAGTGGACCGAAAGTCGTCAATGTTGTAAACAAATGTTGCGAGTTTTTGTACATCTTTGAAATGACCGTCGCACTGCCCCAGGGATTTGTCAACGTCAAATAGGATGAGTTTTACAAGTACTTGAGTTTGGGGTAGTAGCAAAAGGTGCACAAAAATGCTATGCCAAAACAAATCAATATGCTTATCACTCCGGTCTTCGAATACCCTGGTATGGAGGTGCCATTGGTAGCCATATCGCTAAGAGCTAAGAGCTATAACCTGCAAAGTTAGCTTTGTCATAAAATCCAATATGGTAGGCAAATCGTTGCGGCGGCAACACCCCTTCTGCCCCATCAGACGGAAGGAGGAAACCATACCCAATACCAAATAAAAGCAATTCTAGTGCTTTTCAATTATTATCCACTCTTGTGTAGCTACCTATAGATAGAACCGCATAGCTAATCCCTTTCTTCTTCCGCAGGTTATTAGCCTCTTCTGTGTTCTATTTTCCTGCAAATGAAAAACTTTTCAAATAAAGCAAAAACCAGCAGCGAGAATATATACACAGTTTCGCTCCGTTCTATTGTTTTGTTTCGTATTTGCAATATCCCACAGCAGGATATCATCCTGTTGTTATGCAGCTACTTGTGGTTTCTTAGCAAACAACCCTTTTGGCGTCCCGTGTATCTCTCTATCTGCAAGAGTTCGTCAAAAGTTGTTTATTTAAAAGTTTTAATTTTGCATTTTAAATTGGAATGGCTCTGAGAAAATACTCTGCTCACCGCACCTGGGTATTTGGTTAAAAAGTTTCACACAGGGAGACAACTTAAATGGGACAACGGCAACAATTAGAGCAAATGGTTCGTTCGTTCTTCGCCTTCAAGTGGACTGTCTCTGTTGGCTGTTGGTCATTTTGGCAAGTAAATGTATCAAAGGCCGTTCACCACAAGCGTGTATCAAAAGCACCCAACGTGTAAGACTTCTCAAGGGATCGACAACCACAGGCACGCTTTCACACCAATTAATTTGCATTTTCTGGCCCCCCTCCCCCTACTTTTCATGGATATTAAGTGTGAATCGGCGCGCTCATCATTTGCATCAGCAATCCTTATTCCAGAAGACGCAGAAGAAACGGAGCCTCCTCATTGGTATTCATTTCGAGTACTCAAATAATCGGATAAAAGACGACGTCTACCCGACTCTGGCACAGAGTCTGGCTGCCGTTCAACACTTTGCTCTTTTTTTGTTTTGCTTTTGATTCAAGAACAATGGGCGCGCGCTTGAGATGCAAACATTCCACGGCTTTTGTCGCCTCCTAGAACGATGCCAGATGAGTCGCTTCAGACGGATGTTGGCAAAACACCACCAAGTGTAATGATGCTAATGACCATTTTGCAATTAACTTTCAGCAAAAGAGATTGAATTGAATTGTACTTTTTTTTCTTTGCGGCAGCGGTATTGTAGGAGGACGTTTGAGGAAATATCGCGGATGTTGACGGTTTGTAGCTGGTGCCTGGCTGCCATTCGAATGGCAGGAATGGAAATCAGTTTTAAGTTAGTCGGAAATTCTTCGTTTCGTTTTAAATTAGGGAGAGAGTTGCTTGGTTCCGTTTAGTCAAGTTTTTCAATCGTTTAAACTTGCATTCTTGAGAGTGGACTATACACTTGAGTGGTCGTCCTCGTTAGTTGTCGACAAAGTTTGAAGGCTTCGATTTTTTGACAGGTTTTTTTTTTTGATATAATCCAAAAAGAGATGACCAAGTTGGGTTAGGCAACGTCAGGGGCACAAATGACAGTTTTCCTTGTCGTTAGGGTATTTGATTTTCTTCTGGTGATAGTCCAAACTGATCATTTTAGCGATGTGCAAGGCTATTATATTATGTCCGTGAGACCGTGACCATAATTTTTTTCGTTTAGGTATTAAATTGTGTGACGCAACTAACCATACAATAAGGACAACCAACCAAAAGTTTTACTGGTGACCCCACCATAATTTGGGATTTAACATATCACTCAACAGCAGAGCATCGGCCCTCAGATAAACTGGAGATCCAATTGGGGATTCATTTATGCGATCTGAGACGATTTAAAGGTTTACTTGCGGAATTATTAAACGAAATTGTTCCAAGAGTCTAGAGCTTTAGATTCTTGTAAATCTGCACTGAAATTTGCTTTGAAGTCGAGGCAAACGCTCATAGATTGGTGCATAGCTCGTGGGAGGACAATTAAGTCGCCATGAAACGTGAAAGGCTGGCAGCAGATGAGATTGGACAGGCTTGATAAAAATGTTTGCACTAAAATAAAAGAGGGTACTAGTAAGAGTACAGAATATCGAAGGTAGTTGTGGTGTCGGCCAAAAACTTAAGACCAGTGATCCAGTACTGCAAATGGAGGCACTAAAATGCTTTGCTAAGTGATATTATTCCGACGACCAAAAAGCAATTACAATACAGACTTTTCGTCTGTACTGTACCTACCTGAGAGATGGAAAAGTTAAACTCTACTTGAATGGGAACTAGTTCGAATGGTATTTTCTTTTGGTTACTAGAAGTATTTGCAATCAAAAGTGAGTGCGACTTCCGTCAACGGACAAAATTGTTTCATTCTTAATTTAAAATATCACCTTCGAAACGTGGACAAGCAACGGATAAAGTATCATATTTCTTGTATTCATTGAGAATTATTGAAGTATTTTCAAACTAAAGACGGTGAAGCCAGAAAAGAAAATTTCAATCAAAAACGCTTACAGCTAGGAGGCGTGGGAATATACGATTTAGCCTACAACCTTCTCGGGGTCTTAAAGCACATTTCTGTCAAAAACACTCACAACAAGTATGCGTGGCAATATACGAAATAGCCTTATGCCTTCCGGGAGTTTTAGCAAATATTTTGAAAAGAATTCCTCAAAATCTATACAGCAGTTTTGCAATCCTCTTGCCGCTGGTGCCTCGATTTTTTTTCAAATCCGGCCATTTTGTTTTTCATACAAGAAATAAAAAAATAAATGCTGACAGCCGCTGTTCGGGAATCCCACATTTTTACATTACTGAATGCCATTGGTTAGTTATTATATGTTGTTAAAAGGTCAACAATTTGATTTGTCTACGCAGATGTTATAGATATTCCTGACAAACATAAAAGTGCCTTAAAGCAATTTAAAACTTTAAACGGTGCTCTGAAAAAAAGTGTATGGGTTACGCACAGAAAATTCTTTCGAAAAATTATAGCAACTTTATTTGAGAATATAGTCAAAATTATTGTTTTCAATCGGTTGAGGGCTTAGGTCAACAAAATTATACTTTTTTGACTTAAGTCACTTAAGTGCATTTTGCAACTTAAGTCACTTAAGATACTTTTAAAATTCAATAACTAATTGTTTTGATAACAATTTACCGTACCGCTTTTCTCGCGGTAAAAAATCTTAGGTGCGCATAAGCTTTTTTGCTATAACCACAATCAGGGAATTAATGTAGATATAAGATGTTTTACTACAAGTTTTTCCAGATTATTTTTGAAAACAAGTAAAAGTGTTATCATCGGCCAGGCCGATGCTTTGATACCCTCAACTGCCTACAAGTCATGCAAAACTGGTTTTGTATGGGGGGTACCAGAACTACTTGACCGATATAGTCCAAATGTAATATAAACCTGACGACGATAAAAGGAAGTCCACTCACAAAATTTCACTTGCCTACGTGGATTATTTTGGACTTTATCGTGTTTTCAACCGACAGAGAGGCGCATATGGGTCTCATATTGATTTTGTATGGGAAATACCTGAACTACTTGACCGACATAGCCCATTTTCAATACCAACCTGACGACAATAAAAGGAAGTCCACTCACAAAATTTCACTTGCCTACGTGGATTATTTTGGACTTTATCGTGTTTTCAACCGACAGAAAGGCGCATATGGGTCTCATATTGATTTTGTATGGGAGGTACCTGAACTACTTGACCGACATAGCCCATTTTCAATACCAACCTGACGACGATAAAAAGAATTCCTTTCACCAAATTTCATTTGCCTATGTCAATTCCTTTGGGCGCTATCGTGCTTTCAACAGACAGACGGACAGACAACAAGACAGACAAACAGACAAACAGACAAACAGACAAACAGACAAACAGACAGACAGACAGACGGACAGACGGACAAACGGACAGACAGAAAGACAGACGGACATGGCTAAATCGATTCAGAGTGTGATCCTGATTCAGAATATGTATACTTTATGAGGTCTCCGGTGACTCCTTCTTGGCGTTACAAATGTAATGACAAAGTGAATATTCCTTCACATATAATATAAAAAAGGGTTTTGTCAATTTTAGGGGCTGTTTGGGAGGCAATTGTTTTCCCTACAGCTACACAGAAAGCCAGCCTTACATTCATCATAGTCCTTAAAGTGAGAAAGATTTCAGTATTTTCTTGCTGGGAGGCTTTGATGAGATCGTAGCCTACGCCGCATCACAAACAGTTAAAGCCGGCCCCTCCTACCAACTCAAACCAATCCCAATGCGAAAGCAAAACTGTACACGCACTCGTACATCACTTCACATTAGATGTACTGTTTCTGTTGCCAATGCAAACATTTGCCAATACATACATCGCCCGACGTAAACAAAATGTGTGCGCTTGTTTTGTTGCAACTATCGTTAATCACAAGCCGACAACTTTACAGCCAACAACAAACACCTAAATCGTCATGTTGTACGGCACCACGTAAACTGTTTGTTTGTTTGCGTTATTTAGACACCTGCCTCTCTACACACGTGTACACCAGAAACACACACATTATTTCATATAAATCAAAAACGCAAATCAATACCAATGCGCTACCACAATAACTGCTGGCTTGGATTTGCCAAATCAAAATCCAATTGAAGATTGATCGATACCTGATATGCCAGCCACCGTACAAAAACACGAACGGTATGGGTGCGGACAGGTGCAGCTATCTATTTAATTAATTCCCCTCCCACTGTTTTCGCACAAGGATATGTGCAAATATGCCGAAAAGCGTGACTATTGCCATTTGGACTGGCAAATAGTTTTACGCTGTGAATAATTTTACACTGCCGTCCATAGTAGAATTAAATAAAATTACCTTCGGCCGTCGGTATACAGCTATATTCTGTCGGATAAAATTAAATTTTAACTCGAAATCCTTGGTCGGTTGTTTTTGGGAATTCTAATTTCGCCGTCCGACCAGTCGGTGGATTTTATTAAGCCATTTGGTTTTATTACACAGACACAGGAACTGAAATGAGGGGTGCAATTGAAAGCAGCATCGGAGCCAGAACAGCTATTGCCGGGAAATAATTACAATTTCATTTCGAAATGATAAACAAATTAAGCTTGCTACTGTACCGCTGAGTAATAATTTAAATTTTCATAAGTGAATGCGGGGAATGGCGGTCGATTTACATTGTGTATATGCAAGTGTCTTGGGACGAGTAAAGCATTGGCTGCTTTGACTGGGTAGCAAAGTCACGAGGGAGAAAGGACCGAGGGTAATCGGCGTGCTTAAAGGTGACTGAAGATTCCATTGAAATGATTTTTACACTGCCATTCATCTCACAAATATAATTTATAAATTTGTTTCCTCTCTTCCCAAACTCATGGTTAGACAAGGAAACTGTTCACCAGTTTTAGAAATAAAACGATCACAAAGCCCAATGGCCACGGGAACATAGATCTTGTGCGAAATTCTTGTACCCAATATATTTGACAAAAAGTCGAACTGTCAAATTAAAATAACTCCTAATATTCCCTATGGAAAGGAATGGTCCCACCATGAAGTTAACAGTTTTCCAGAACTCGGGACATTATAAAAAGTTAATAAAACATAAATGGGGGCTGTAAGAGTTCCGTGTGGCTACCCTAGGTTTTTTGTCAGGAATTTAAGGGACCTTCAATTTTATGCCGAGTCTGAACGGCTAAGAAGCTCTTTCATGACAGTTAAATTCTCGGATGCTTGTCAAAAGTGGCGCAGTGGGATAAAAACATTAGGATTTATTTTTTTTCTTTCCCGGGGATCGAACCTGAGTTACTTCGCTCAGTCTTCCAGTACAATAACCACTGAGCCATTGCACCCACAATTCGGAGCATTACTGGTATATTATCCTCTCTATTCTATTCAACAATTGTCAGCAGCGCAGTTGGCGCAAGTGGTAGGCTGTTTAACGGAAGACTAAGGGCCGTTTGCTCATACGACTCTTTACGACTTAAGTTCTACTTAAATACTTATGGGCTACTTTTTTCAGGGTATAAACTGTCACATAAGAGTTTATGTGGCACTTAAATTCGCTATGAGTCGTATCAGCAAACGGCCCTAAGCTATCTATAGCCTCTTTTAAAGAAGACTGGGGTATCTCCGGCTGGGACTTTCCATGGGTCTCGACTCTCGAGCCACTTACGTAAATATTGAAGGTAGGAACCTCCGCCAACTGCGGGATGAATTCGTTTCAAAGTTCTTAAAAAATGACGACGATTTCAAAAATTTAAAGCAGCTGAAGCAGACACAGCAATAAAATTTTACAACCTCACGTTGTTTCAGTTAAGCGGTCTGAATCTTTTGTATTGCAGTTTCTGGCACTTACACCCTGCTTTAGTAAACTTCTATGTTTGGGAATTTATTGCGATTCCCTTCAGTAGACATTACGGTCAGTCCTTCATTTAGTCTGTCAAGTCGTCCTTACGTCCCTATTAGACACCACAAAACATTTGATATTGAGGAAGTAGTACCTTTAAACGTCTTCAGTCTGTAATGTGGTAAAGAATCGGTGAGTGACAATGAATGTGAGGTGTGTCATATGCTCGTGGATGTCCTAATGATCACAGCCTCACATGTCGTCATCGTTGAGACTTAAATCAGAAAATTCTGACCCATTTGCACACCTAACTTACTTAACGATGTTCTAACCAAGTTTAAACGTTTGTTGATTCCTCTTTTGTCGTATATTGGACAAGGGCTTCTTATTTCATAGCTTGATAAGGTCTTCCAGCCGTTACCGACTCTTATCCGAGTCTCGGATCTACTCTATTCATTCGTTGAGACTATTGACTGGTATCGACAAAAGTGTCCGGTAATGATGTGTTGCAGATTCCTGCTCTGCTTGTTCGACAGTCAGATCCCAACAGATGTCCATATTATCCTGCAGAGCAATAACATTATAACATTGATCTAGGAACAGCCAAAACAGTTGTGTGGTATTGCAAATATTGAACGAACCCTGCGGCCCCAGAAATTGTTCTTTGAAAACGCACCACTTAATATCATAACAACTTTCAACTCTTGGCAACCGTCCCACGGCCCATCGGTCTTTCAGCCGTATTCAGCTCAATGTGTCGATTTTTCTATCGTCTGTGTTGATTAGAATCTTTTTATTCACGTGTCTTTGAGTGAGGAGACTTATAGTCAGAACTGGCATAGCTACTCAAGGGAAACTGGATTTCGGCAGTTAGATTGGCTCACCTCAAGTAACTTTTGGCATATGATTCCTTCACCTACTAGTCCAGAAGTAGCTTTGCCGTCTTATCTATAGCGCTTCTGACTCTATACTCAACTGTGGATGCTGACAGACTATTCTGGTGTCCTGTCAGGTCGATTCCGATCACCAAGTTGACATCGAGCCTATTAATCATCATAAGCCTTTTATGACCTCTTCATAACTCTCGACCTTCCACCACCGAGTTCAAATCTACAAAGGCAATCTCTATATGGCTGGAGGAGATGTGTCGGACCTAATCCAGCTATGGCACATAAGGCTTCCCTAGAGGATGCCCTTCAGAAATCCCAGATTTCAAAGCACGCCTAGATCGAGTGACTTAGACTTGGGAACGTGCTTTAAATACGACTTAATAATGGTTCCATCCAAAAGAGTGATTGCTATATCCTATAAGTTCCTAATAATATATCTGCGAGCGAGTCCCAATAACGCCAGTAGTTTCTTATACCCCATATGTGGATCGTTTGCCCGGTATTTTGGCGGTATTTCTGAAAGCTTACATCGAAGCCATGTGACTTGACAGCCGTGAGGAGATCACAACAGAAAAAACATATTGCCCTCGAAGCTTTATAAGAAGAAGGTAGCTACCGGCAGGTTTAAATATTGGATCCATGGGCAGTCGTAACTTTTGCTAACATTATTTCGCAGTCTATAAAAGTTGTCCTAAAGAACAAGCGGATCCAAACTTATAGGTTCTACTATGTCCACATCAATTGGGATGTTGTTCCTTGAGATGAACTGTTCTCTAGGTTTGCAAAATTTAATTGGTAGGTATATTATAAAAAATGGGCCTCATTTTTTATTTATATATTTATTTATTTGCAGATTTGCATTTTAAGATAAAATTAATTATAAATTTAAACTAACACAAGCATCAGTTTTGGAACAATTTTAAGCTACTTAAAAATTCAATAAAAAACATTTAAAACGTTTTAAGCTTATCAAATAATTTATAAAAATAATTTTTTCTTTAATATTCATATAAAAACAAATTAAAAGAATATTCTAATAATATACCATAAATAAACAGATAGTTGGCGCAACGGTGGTGGGGTGTTGTATGAATAGGGTAGACACTGATTGGTATCAACCTGGCGATGCCCAGCTGTTGCAACTGTTTCATACACATCAATTGTGCTTATTTTACCTCCCCGTGGTAGCCACCGGATACTGGTCTCGTCCACCCGGGCTTGACTTGCTAAACTTATAAGCGCGAGTGTTGAGCACGAAGAAAATAGCAACACTATAATGCTCTGTCGGAATGACTGCCTGATTGAGTCTCAGAGGTCTTACATGAGCCCCTCAGAAAGAGGACATACAGCGGATGAATCCACAAGGTTGGATCAACGGTGATGCCAACAGTCAAGATGGCAGATACCTTACGTGAGCTACTCTGACGTATTTGGAGCTAAGGTCAGTAAGGAATTTTCAGCACTAGTCAGGGTGTTGAAATAGAGATGGTGGCGGATGAACCCTCTATGGGCCAACGGCAGCACTCATATCCCCGAAGTGGGTTACTGACAACGGAATATCCGACCCGCTGTCCTAGGGTCAATCTAGGGCCTGGTCCTCCAAGTTGGGGGTTGTGCGTGGGGCTAACTACCCAACCACGGAAAAAAAAAATACTGTTGCGAAGCAACCAAAAGCCTCGGAAAAGGACGGATTCACTGTTGACGACCCTGGAAAACGAAAAAAGGACAACGACGTTCGTATCTGCACGTGGAATGTTCGAACCCTGAACCGGCCGCGTGCAGCCGAACAATTAGCGGAGGCCCTAGACTGCTACAAAGCAGATATCACCGCCATCCAGGAAGTGCGGTGGGATGGGCCGGGCAAAAGAAGGATGAAAACCTGTGACATTTACTACGGTGATTGCTATAAGGAACGAAAGCAGCGTCTATTTGGATGCGGATTTGTTGTAAGCGGCAGACTTAGGCAAGAAGTCTTGAGCTTTCGACACGTTAGTGAACGCCTTACAACAATCCGCATCAAGGCTAAATTCGCCAACATCAGCCTAATATGCGCTCACGCCCCCACAGAAGAAAAAGACGATGCTGCCAAAGAGTGTTTCTACGAGCTCCTCGACAAAACATATGAGCAATGTCCTAAGTATGACGTTAAGATTGTCTTAGGTGATTTTAACGCCAAAATAGGAAAGGAGGACATCTTTGGTAGCACAATCGGAAAGCACAGCCTACACGACATTACGTCTGGGAACGGACTTAGGCTAATTGACTTTGCTGCGGGGCGTAATGTTACTATAGCTAGCACACGGTTTCCTCACCTCAATATCCACAAAGGAACATGGCGGTCGCCAGATCATCAAACCGTCAACCAAATTGATCATGTTGCGATCGACGTAAGGCACTCCTCCAGTGTTCTAGATGTCCGAACTTTCCGAGCGGCCAACATAGACTCGGACCACTACCTTGTTGTAGCCAAGGTGCGTATGCGGATATCTCAAACGCCACAACAACGGGGAAATACTGTGAGGAGATTTAACGTTGAACGGCTACAATCGCAACAAACCGCCAGAACCTTTGCTGATCGCGTATCCCTCAACCTCTCGAGAAGTCCTATGCAGCCAGCATCAAGTGCTGAAGACCAGTGGCATAGATGCCAAGACGCCATCAGAAACGCCGCAACCGATGTGCTGGGTTTCACACGACCACCCTCACGAAACCCCTGGTTTGATGAAGAATGCCGGCAAGCACATGCAGCAAAACAAAGCGCGTACAAAGCGGCGCTGCACAGAAGGACGAGGGCAGCTCGTGAGCTCTACGAGCAAAAGAGGAGGGAAGAACATCGGCTTCTCCGGAAGAAAAAGAAAGAACACGAGAAGCGCGCGATCGAGGAAATAGAGAGGTGCTACTCCAGGAACAATGTTCGGAAGTTTTACCAAAGGGTAAAAAGAACGTGCAATCGCAACAAGACCCGAACAGAGACCTGTAGAGACGAACAAGGAAACCTTGTGGTAGAGTCACAGTCGGTGCTGAGGATATGGAAAAACCATTTCTGCAAACTGTTAAACGGCGAAGACGACCCAAATTCCGCTGTCAGGCAGAACGAACCATTCAACTTAGACGATGAAAGCCAAGACTTCCGTCCACCCGACCAAAACGAAGTGAGGATAGCAATATCCAAGCTTAAGACCAACAAAGCTGCTGGACCAGATGGCTTGACTGCCGAGCTTTTTAAGGCAGCGGGAGATGACTTGGTAGAGAGCATACACCAACTCGTCTCCAAGATTTGGTCGGAGGAAAGTATGCCTGATGAATGGAACCTCAGCATCGTTTGCCCGATCCACAAGAAAGGAGACCCTCTAAACTGCGCCAACTATAGGGGTATCAGTCTTCTTAACATCGCATACAAGATCCTGTCTGCCATACTGTGTGAACGCCTGAAACCTTTTGTCAACGATCTGGTTGGTCCCTACCAGTGCGGTTTTAGGCCCGGTAAGTCCACAACAGACCAAATATTCACACTACGGCAGATCCTGGAGAAAACCCAAGAAGTCCAGATCGATACTCACCATCTTTTTATCGATTTTAAGGCCGCATACGACAGCATTTATAGAGACGAGCTGTATAGAGCTATGTCTAGTTTTGACATCCCTGCCAAACTCGTCCGATTGTGCAGAATGACGATGGAGAATGCTCGCTGCTCCATAAAGGTCGGAAACAATCTCACCGAGACCTTTGATGTCAAAAAAGGATTTAGACAAGGTGACGCGCTGTCGTGTGACTTCTTCAACATCATTCTTGAGAAGATTGTGCGAAACTCGCAAGCCAACACCAGAGGCACAATCTTCCAGAAGTCTGTGCAACTACTTGCATACGCTGATGACATCGACATCATTGGCAGAACACAGCGAGCTGTCACTGGTGCGTTTGCAAGTATCAGTACAGAAGCGGCAAAAATGGGCTTAGTGGTGAATGAGGGCAAAACAAAATATATGCTGTCAACAAGAAGGGAAACACAACATCGACGAATCGGTCAGAACGTCACGACAGACAGCTATAATTTTGAGGTAGTTAGGGATTTTGTCTACCTCGGCTCCGCTATAAATTCTGACAACGACATCACATCAGAAATCAATCGAAGAATTACACTTGCCAACCGCTGTTTCTTTGGCCTAAGAAGGCAATTGAGAAGTAAGGCCTTGTCAAGAACCACTAAGGAGACTCTATATAAGACCCTCATCATCCCAGTCCTACTCTATGGCGCAGAAACATGGACGCTATCAAAGGCGGATGAAGATCTCCTTGGTCGTTTTGAACGCAAAATTCTTCGATTGATTTTCGGTCCCGTTTGCGTTGACGGGCTTTGGAGGAGGAGATTTAACAGCGAACTCTACGAGCTGTACAGCGACATCGACCTGGTCAGAAAAGTACGCATCAGTCGACTAAGATGGCTAGGACATGTAGAACGAATGGACACCAACGCTCCGGCCCGAAGAGTCTTCGATTCAAACCCGGAGGGACAACGCAGTAGAGGAAGACCTCGCCTTAGGTGGCGCGCGCAAGTGGAAGGGGATCTCAACCAACTTGGAGTGCGCAACTGGAGGCAGTTAGCCAAAGATCGCGCTAACTGGAGAGGCGTATTGGTTGAGGCCCAGGTCCACCCCGGACTGTAGCGCCACCTAAGTAAGTAAGTAAGTTGGCGCAACAGGTCCGTAGAGTGCCTAGGCCGCGTGAGTTTTTCATAAACGGCTAATTAAGAAGCTCCTTATTCATGACAGTTATACTCTCGGAAGTTTGTCAGACATTCGCGAGATAATAATAATAAACATTTTTTTATTTTATATTTTATTTCGACTATAAATCTTAGTAGTGTAGTTCACAGTGGCTATAGCATTTTCCATATAAATTTCACAATTGTGAGCTTCCATAAATTTAAAATTTGTATTAGTCCGGCGCAATATTGCGTGCTGACTATATTAGGAACGATTACGGTGTCTGATTTGAGCCTTTTTAAACAGCTTCATATTGTTGAAGCTATAAGATTCATAGGCTCAATTTCGGCGTATCTTACACCCCAAATGGAATACAAATAAATGCATTCAACTGCAAAGACAACCCGCAGACCAACATAAAACAATATTAGCCCAGCCAATTTGGTCATAAATTGCAACGACATCGCGTATAAATTCATGAAGACCTCTTTGCAAAACCATTAGACACAAAGCGAAAGCGTATTCATTTACACAAGCAAACACAAAAACAAATACACACTAGGATCGGGATGGTCACTCGAAAGAATTTGCGCGCTCCTTAGGTCCTTACCAGAACTATTTACATTCATTCCACTTGTGAGCGGTGACTCATGACTGACGCGACGCATCGTATTCATTCCTCGAAACATATACGTTCACAGCTGAAGTTATTTTCGTTAAGGACATAAATCCTGTGCCGGACGATATAAGCAACTGAATGAATTATGCGAATACGAATTCCTTCTCTGCTTTGCGAGATTTATTTATGGCACAGCGACGATGCTACGGACGGCTTCACGATGCAGTGGCCCTCTGTCTCCTTGAATGGGAGACGGTGTTAGTGGTCCTATCGTTGTGTGTGATTTTTGAATTAGTTTATGTATTCGTCTGCTTTAGAATGTCCTCTATACCTCTTCGGATAGTTTCGATTTTGGAATTTTCCCATGGCAATTTTACATTGACCCCTTTCATGTCAAATGGCCAATTTGATGTGCGACACCAAAACCAATAAAGCGCGGTCATGTAAACCACTGACGAATGATGATGCCAATTTGAACGCGACCTTTAATCCGAATCGTTGTTCAGTTTTGATGGCAATGCCATTATTGATGTTCATATAGCAAACCTCTCTATATCGAATTGAATTTCAAAATAAAACCGGATGAATCATACCGCGTTGCTACCACATCCGTTGGATCCATTCGACGTACAACTAATTAATAGTCGACCGACAATGCTTTCACAGCACACCTCCCGACCGGATGCCGCTTTTTGAGTTTAATGTGAACACAGATAGCAGTTATGTTGGAAATTTACCTAAATTGTTGGGTCCTCGCCAACAATGTGCAAATGAATACCATCGTCTGGATGGTGACTGCCTTAAATTCCCGCTCCGTAGCCTCCACCCGAGGTGGAGGGATCTATATTTATAGAGAAAAGCACTGGTGGTAGCGGCTGCTGTAAAGTATTCCTTTGGATGAATATTGAAGTGTTCCTTGGCCGGCCGGCGCGGCGTTCTTAGAAACTTTCTCGATACTATACCCCATCCGTTTACACAAGTTGGCAGCAGAACGGTGTGCCGGTCCATGAATATCATTAAAAATCCCAGAAATCTAATGAATAAACAACAGATCCTTCAAAGTTATTAGTTTCGGTAGTCGCTGGTGGTGGTCTATGTATGGGTTGTGTTGAAAATTTCGAAAATTAATTTTGGCCATTTTTTATTGATGTTTTACCAGAATTCCAAATGCCAAATGTTCGATAGATTTATAATTGAAATATCTTCATGGAGGGGTTGGTGCAGTGATGTTCTCTTGGGGTATTGTATAGTATTGAGATGAGCGAGCTATGTCATCTGAAAACAATTTTACCCATGTGTAGGAAGGGGGTTTGTTTTGCTATTTCTATTGTTTGTTCCTCATCTGAAATGGAAGTGGTGTTGACGGTGGATAATGGGCGGTTATTTATTTATTTCAGGACGCTGCCTGTATAATATATATATAATGTTCTCTTTGCCGTTACAAGGCTTGACGTCACAGGGTGTAGGTAGTGTTCCGCTTGCCCAGGATTCAGTGGGCATACTTTTCAGTTGGGACTAAATATATTCAATCATTATTTAAGCCTTCCGCGTGTGATATGTTGTTGGACTTCAGGACAGAATTTGGAAAAGCTACAACATTTTTTAACAAATTTGTATACAGTTGCTGAAATAGATATGTATGTTTAGCATACTCAACAAAGGGTGATTGTCTATTTTTCTTTAAATCCTGTGTATTTTCGGCTTGAAAAAAGGGCATTTGCAAGACAGGTTTATGATTCTAGCACACAGGGGCTGGCAACGAAACAGCTGACTGACTGGCTTAAATCGGCGCAACAAAACCGCGGACATGAACCCTTCCGTATGGTGTCAAAATAAAAACGCTCCAGGAACTATACATAAAGAGACTGCCTTGCATCGAATCCAATAAAGTCTGGCTTGAATCACCTAATAATGGTATGTGTTTTTTATGTGATAGACCCTGAGACCCCCTGCGCAGTAGTCCAGACACTGGAGCCACTCTGTCAACAGTTTTCAAATCAGGAGATAAATAAACAAATTGAAGACTGCTATAGCACTGCCTGCCACCCTACACTTTAAATACATCCGATTTAATTTTCGATTTTTCTTTAATTGAAAAAAAAAAAAAATCATAACAAAAATATATATTCTTCATTTCCTCAGAAAAAAATATAATATTTTTTTGTGTTTGCGATTTGAAGGAAAAAAATTGTTATAAATATAAACAATGGACCTTATTTATTTTTTTTTATGTATTTGCTGACCTGCATTTGAAGATACCTACAACGTCTTATAAATTCGTACAAACTTCAGTTTGAGAACAATTTTGCCCATGTAAAAAAAATAAAACATTTAAAAACGTTTTAAATAGCTTATGAAATAATTTCTTAAAATTAATTTTTCTTTAATATTCTCAGTTAACATTTCATTTTTGTATATAAAAGGAATTGAAAAGAATAAAATAAAAAATTTTGAGCTTCCGAAAATTGAGACTAAAATTCTTGATTATAGTATGACGCAAATTACGCAAAATTTCTTAGAGGAGTGCTGATAATCTTCGTTACAATTCCGGTGTTTTACTTGGCACTTTTTGAAATAGCTTCATACTTGTTGAAGTTCTAAGATACCTAGGCTCAACCTCGGCATATATTACACCCTCTAGGAAAAACAAATTTATAATTTCAGCGCAGTGCGCATAATGAAAATTTTGAGACAGTAAAGGACGTTACATACCTAGATATTAAATGACTAGTCACATGAGAGCGAAATGCGGATTGGCGAATTGCGAACCAATCAATTTGAAAATTGTTATTTGTTCTACCACAAAGGTATTATACTAAAATAATCTAACATTTAGTCTTTAAAAACCTGAGTCTCAATTGATTTATGTAGCGAAATTTAAAAAAAAAAAAACAATTTTCCCGCGTAAAAAAAATTCTTGCCGCGATCTGTAACACTTTTTCCGAAATTTTGTATTCCTACAAAATTTACAACTCGAGATGTTAATCAATTATGGCATTGCAATGATAGACCAACTCAAAAAAGTGGGTGGCAAAATTCTGTTCGTCTGTCTGTCTGTCCCGAAGCCTACAGCCTAAACTTCCACCCCGAGTTCGTTCAAACTTCGGATTTGGAGTTTGGAGGCTTACAGTTCGGGGCCGATTTTTTTTTTTTGCACGGTAACCTTAATATTAAAGGATACAAAATTATCATACCAGTTTGATTTGTTCGAAAACGGCTCCAACCAAATTTGATATTTAAGCTTATGTAGGTGAGGTTACCACGACTGCGTACTCAGTTTTCTGCTAAAAAATCGAATAAAGATAATTTTGAAATTTGGACATATCTTGAAAACGGTTCATACGATTGTAACAAAAATTAATTTCTAAGGTAATATGGTCATTTCCAACTTAATGGCACACTCAGTTTTTCTCTGCGTAAAATGAATTTTTGAAAAATTTGGTTTCTTGAAAACGGCAGCATCGATTTCGACGAAAATGCAAACTTAGAGTAAAATTGATGTTTTCAAAATTATTGCGTCCTTAGTTTTCAATTCGATTCACCGAAAACGCTAATTTTAAAAACTGCTCATATCTCGAAAACCCCATTTTCGATTTAAAAAAAAACTTTAAGAACCTAGTAATATTTACATCCCAAATAATAACATTTACTCGGATTTCAGGTAAATAGTTAAGCAATAGTATTTTTCTAACTAAACATTGCAATATTTGGTACTGTTTTGTCTGACAAATTTTACAAAAACCGCTCTAACGATTTTGCTCAAAATGCTTATTGAGGATAATAAAAATAAGATCCCGAACTTACCTAGTTTTTTTTTTTAAAAAATTCGAAAAAATCAGATTAATAATTATTTCTCAAAAATAACTTCACAAATCCCGATTTGTGTATTTTCGGAATAATATCAATTTTCCACTTCTAATAAAAATGCAATAACAGCTAAGTAAAATTTATTTTTAACAAATATAACCTACGTACTTTTTTTTAACCATATTGAGTATTCACCTTAAAATAATACCAACCGCAATCAGAACTCCCACTTCATTTTCGCACCACACATGTCAATTGGGATATTCGGTTTATAGCTGCTAACGCACATTCAAAAATAAATCTCCCAATTCTTACAATATACATCTATGTAAAGATATAGATCTATCACGAACCCTTCTTCCAATCATATACACCTTATATTAGCGTTAGTAAGCAAAATAAAAACATGACCTTACAAATCAGAAAACAGAAACTCCTACTACACTTGTCCTCGTACTCAAAGATCTTGTAAAGTGTAAGAGCTTATAAAATAGTACAGTGGCACGTATAACTCTCTAACCAGAACTTGTGACAATTGCCTGTTACTGACAGCTTCAACTTTTAAAAACTCACATTGTTATTTGATATGTACACTGTACAGCCATATCAGATGAACTACCCAAAATTTAACACTATTCCTTTTACTATATTCTATATATGCACTGTTTCTTGTATCTAGCATTATTTTTAAGTTTTGTACCTACATAAATATAAATACCTACCTAATAAAATAAGAAAACAACCAAGCAAACTTTTGATGAACGAGAAAGTTTCGTTCGATCCAGTCGTGCACTTTATTTTGATTCATATTCTTTTCTTCTTTTATTATTTTCTTACATTTACATTGTCCACAAATGAACACAAAAACCAAAGTTCACGCTGGAGACTTGTTCTGTTTAATAACCTCTCTCAGACGAATGAACTCAGAGGGGTTTCATATAGGCTTCGCTGAAAACCCGAGGTTTCGAAATCTCAGAAATGTATTTGGAGATTTGGAAAAAGTTTACGAAACCTCGCGGTTTGGCTTGGTGGGAACATGACATAACTCAGGAACTCAGGCCAACTTCGTACACCAAATTTTGGTCTCTATACACGTGTACATGCTTTTCGGCTTGGAAGCAAATTTTATACAGGAAGTTGCGAATTACAATGCAAAGCCTTTAAGTTCGACGGCCAATTTAATTATGCCAGTTAACTACAGAGCATGTGAACAGCTGTTGGGCTTCTAACTCGGCCTGTGAATCATTGCAATGAGTTTACCGCAGAGCTAAGATAGACAAAGTCCTTTACTACCATAAAAGTCAGCTTTCCATTGTTAAGTGTTTTCACAGGCGACGATGTTCATTAGCGACTTTTAATTCGGAAAGACAGATATCACTCTTGTTTCTTTCACTACCTCAAACCAAATTTAAATTGGGAGGTTACATAATAATAGTAATTAAGTTTTCGCCATAAACGAATACGAAAACATCCCACACTTCGGTACAACAAAAGGCTGGAAAGAAATGAACCGAACGAAATGGTTACCCACTGGATTCCCCAAAACCACCATCCCCCCGGCAAATTCACAGCGTCGTGTTCTATCTAACCTAACTGTTCACTAATTTGATTAATATCTACCACACAACCCGAACTTAACCACAGAAATTACCCGAAATGTGATTCCCTCATTAATTACTTTCCTTGTTATTATAATATCGCATCGCCTTTCATTGCGCGATAACATTTCCATTTACCAGTCCTAGCCTCGCTTAGACCCCGAGTCTAACCAACTACGGCGGGGAGAAAAACAGACGGAATTTCTCGAATCAATTAAATCATTAGGATGCAGAGCCGGCAGACAGCCGCTGTTGTTGGTTGGTGTTGCCACTGCTACCGCCATTGTTTGAAGGCTCAACCAGGGAAAACAGATTAATTTAGCAAACAAAACCTCGTGCTAATGAGATACCAATTACGATTGTAATCGGGTATTAAGACTCTCGTTTCGAGCGCGAGCTAAATAGGCAGACAGCACGAGTACAAATGCATCATGAAAAGTCTCAACTTGCCAGAGTCGAATTGATTTTCTACAAAATCCGTTTGAATGATTTTAATTATCATGTCGGTGAGTGAGTCCTTCAAGGATCAACAGTTCTCCGACAATACAACATCTTGGCATATTAGTTTATAGCAGCTCTGAATGAGACATATCGTTTCGGGGCAGGACTTGCGTATATCCGTATGACAACAATTTGGAATTCATGTCAAAAGATAAATATCTATGGGCCCCAGTGACTGGCTGGTGGGGTTCAAATCGAACGTCTTACGAGGAAAGCAATGAAGTGCCGTCGGTTGAATGTTCTGTGAATTATCGTTACCATCATCATCATCGTCGTCGTCAATCATCAGCAGTAGCAATAGCAACAGGATGTATCCAGTTATGTTCATTTAAATTGCGTGCGGGTGTGTGTGTGTGGGCGATGTTGTATTGTAATTGATTTAAGGACTATCAGGCAGGCATAGTGTTACAATATATAGATGACTGAAGATGAAACTCAATTAATAGCTAACGAAGGGGCGACTTGATCTTGAAGAGGTCTGGCCATCAAGGATTAAATGCGAATGTGTACATACTTGGTAATTGCAACATAATAGGGATTAACTCCATGTCAGGCCGATTCTGGCTTCTGAATTGCCTCTCAGTCAGCCCTGCGATACCCCTGCGTAGAATCGACTTAATTAAAATGGATTATTCCAATGAATACGTTGACTGAAGATATGCAATTTTGAGTTCATTGGTTTCGAATTTGGAAGTGGGTGTCAGTCTGCCAGGTTTTGTGTTGTCGAGCTTTGCTGCTGTACATGTTTACATGTTTATGGGTGGAAGGAAGGAAGAGCTTGTTGACAGGGTGTATCATGTGTCTTGCAGGAGCATGCCATTCGGTGTGCAGAGAGATTCTGATCTTGGGCTAATGAAAGACCCCCCCCCCCGACTGGTGAAATGTTGACAATTTCACAAAATAAGCATCTGAACTTTTGCAGTGTTTTTGTGATCTTGGAAAATTTACTTGGAGCCTTGAAGTCAATGGCGACATTTTGTGTATTAATTGGTGGGATTTTAGAGCTTCGTCAAATATTTTAAAGGTCAAGCTGGGTTGCACTACTCTTTTCGAAATGAATGCGAATGGTGTTGGCCTTAATTTAGTCGACAGCTCCAAAAACCTGCGACTGAGACTTTGTAGGAAGTCCAAATGGAAGGCAAGTATTGGCGAATTTGTATGCGATTTTTGTAGAAGCTGCATTGAAGAGGAGACCTTTCCGAATTTTAATGTCTCTCAAACCGAGGACCAAACTAACAAAACTTTCCAATTCTGGTCATTGGCTAACTGCCTCCAGTTGGATACTTGAAGTCGGTTAAAGTCTTTTTCTCCTTGTGAGCGTCACCTATACTGAATTGTTCTTCCAGGTTAGACTCGAAGACTCTAGGGACCGTATGGTCTACAATGATCTAAACCAGTGTTTTTCAAACTTTTTGAGTACGCGACTCCTTTGTTAGTAAAAACATTTTGGCGACAGCCACATTATAATGTGTCTGAACAGAACTGAACGCCTTCCAAACTCGGTCAAATTATATACAAGATTTTACTTTTTCGCGATGAAATTTTCTCCCGTGTTGCCAAAAATAAAAAAAATTGTAGACGGCCTTGCAGTAATATTATTCATTTTTGGGAATTCTTTAGTGCGTACCAGAATTGTCATTTAATTTTTTTCAACGGAGAGTGCACAATGTTTGACATTAAAACTAAGAAGACAAACTTGCTAAATTTGGAAAATGAAAAGTGTCAAAGATTAATCCAGGATTTCAACATTTATTAAAAATATATACAAGCACATGCCGCACTTAAATATATTTTTTAGCATAGGCCTTTTGTTTGAAAAACGATCTAAACGATAAATCGAAGTCTCTTAAGCTTTATTAGAAGTTTAAACTGGTTCAACGAGTAGGGGTGAATAATTTGCTAGATTCATGTTGTTTCATAAGAGACCTTTTGATGGTTTCAGTTTAAGCTATTTGGCGATATTTTTGAAAAGACCCAGGTGGACGCAGTATGGGTTATTAGGATAGGCTAGTGAAACACGCTCGAAAACAAGCATAGGTACAGATATATTTGAATTTAAAACTTCTGTAGGCGCGTTGGGCATTTTTGAAATGGGAAAAACCATTGAACTCGCGGTGCCAATGTTCCGACACCAGTGTTCGCGAGAAAAAGATCCCATTTTCAATAATATAATGGCAAAAATATTTTGTTTTTGGTTAAGTGAAACAATAAATCAAAAACTAAACACAAATATGAAAAAATAAACAAAAACAATTTTTATTTATACAACAACCAGCTTTTAAATTTGTTTTCAATTTTATTTCACTTACTGGAAGTGGACGCTGGAATTATTTTTAAAGGAAGAAAGATAATGGACAGAGTTTGAGACGGAGGTTACATATAATTTTTTGGTTGGTAAAGATTTTTTAAGTATGTTTAAAAAATTAAAAAGTTAGTATGTTGAATCAAAAGTAAAGTTTAAAACATATTTAAAATGCCTTTTGCCTTTTGAAAAAAAAACAAGCCTTAGCTTATGAATTAGTGCCTAAAAGGCATGCAAAAACCTTAATTGGCATTTCTTTTTGTTGTAGTGCTTTATAATAATGAATTTTTCATTCATTAACACTTTCCTGACGATTCAAAAAATACACACGTAATTGTTCAAATTGTCACTTCTGTCGGCACTCCCGTGCCACTGTTTCTGTTTTTCTCACAGGCTCCAACGAGCTTCTGACAAACATCCCAGGGGGTGTAATTCTCATGAGACAGCTTTTCAATTCAGACATTTTGGATTCACCGTAAAATCTGAGGTTCCTTTAAAAAGGAATCCCTATGCAAAAAAATGCTTGAAAGAAGCTGAACCTATGTCGTTTTCTTGTGCACAGTACCGTCTGTCGATATGCAAGTAATACAATTTTAAAGTCTGTTTTTTTTTGTATGTGGATTTGAATAAACGTCTCTTTAAAAATTCTAACCTAATCCGAGTCGAGTTCTCAGAAAAGCATAAGACTTTAAAAGGCTGCATATTTGATTTCCGTCGGAGGATATACGAAGTTGAGGTTCCTCGAAAGATCAAATTGTCAGTCTTTTTTCGTTTCCTGTATCCGATAAAAGCTTCATTTTTTTAAGTATCAGCTCACAGGTACCCCTCATTGGGAAATGTTTCTGCTCGAACTTGTGGTAGTCGTGGGTGATGTTGCTTTTGTTCGTTTTTTGCTGAAGTTTAATGTTGGTATGTGGGATATAATAGAAAAAAAATGGCATTGAATTTATTTCGGTGACCTACTGCAGCTATTCCAGAATAATGGCTACTTCGAAGTGAACCACGAAATGCACGATCAGATTGTTAAAAACAGATAAATATCGAAAATCAAAGTCTGCGCATATCTTTTTCTTAACATAAAATGTTGGTACTGCTTCCGCATTAAAGCAAGAAATACTTTAACTCTTTCGAAGAAGCTGCTGAACTTGTAAATTCGAAGAGGTCCAGTCTATAAATCAGTTCCATGAGATCAAATTAATAATCATTTTTAACCTTGACACTAAATATTTTGTTGGATGCAATTTTTTTTTTTGGAAAATTTCGCCATTGTGAGTTCGAAACATTTAGCCTGGACACTAAGAATGATTATTGGTAGCGCGGGCTAACTTTTAGTGTCGCTGCGCCGTACTAATAAGAAATTTAAGTCTCGAATTTAAATTTACGGAAGCTCACAATAGCAAAATTTGTACTGTGAACTATTAAAATCTAAAGTCGAAACTGAAAATGTTTACTGGTAAGGCCTGTAGTATTCGGTCGGTTTGTTTCAATTTTGGATCAAAGGAAAGAAAAAAACGCACCCAGTTCTGTACAGTAATCGGTTTTTTAATCACACATTTTGTAAAAATTAATTTTGACTAATTAATTGAAAAACTCTTACTCTTATATTCGTTTATATACTTATTTATTGTATCAAGCCGTTTTAAATGTATTCAATCGTATGATGCAACAGCAACTAGGTATTTATTCATGTTTACATATACTTTTAACTTGGTCGGCACAAATAAAGTTAGACGACAGTTCTAAGTCAACCGTTGAGCGAACAACATTGTTTTAATCTCCATCACTTAGCCTCTCCTACATATCTAACCTCGAATAAAACAAACAATGATGCGAAACCATCAACCCTCAACAAAATAACAGAGTTTATACACAAAAGTACTAGAATTGCAATCTTTGACATTTAAAGGTACCGTCAACTGCCCTAACAATAACCGGGCTTCAAACATTGACCAAAAACAGGAAAATATTTGTTTAGGAATGATTAATCATTTATTTACTTAAATAGTCATTTATTTATATAGTTTAATAGTTTTTATTAATTATTACGTTCAAATATATTCATGATCATAATTATTAGTGTTCACCATATGTTTTTTCTATTTGTCGTATTTGCCAATCATCACATGGTTTACCTTTAATAACTTATGTTAGTTAAAAGTCACTCAATTTGCTAATGTTACTCAAAGCTTCTTATTGCCGTTTAGTTTCGAACTTGCAATGTATTGAGCATTTTTGTAACCTCGGCCACTTGGATTTTGAAGGCAGCACGGTAAACACCTCCAATAAATTGTAAATTTGTTTTTGGTTATCTCGTCGTTGTTTTTTCTTTTCTTCGCTCGCTTTTTCTGATTGAAATTGAATTCTCAAACAATATTTCTAAACACCGTGGAGAGTAGCTAATTTATTATTACTATATATTTTTTTTGTTTTTTGTATTAAGTTATTTGTCACTAAATATATAATAATAATGTCATATTATAATATGTTGAAGGGAAATATTAAATGTATGCAAGTTTTAGCGGGATCTTTTCAAGTGCTCATAAAATGGTGTGATTTTGAGTAGTGCAAACTTTTAACTGTTGTACCGAAACTACATACATACGGTATAGCAAAACAATAGTTAAGGAGCAGCTCAACATTTTGTATAATGAAAACTATTTTTGTTTGTCTATCAAAATACTGTACAATTATAAATAATCAGGTTTTTGAAAAAGCTATTCGAAGATTTATCACATTTCCTAATATTGACCACTGCTTCTTTTTAACTTTTTCTAACAATTATTAATATTTTATTGAATATATTACCCTAAATACTTCATAAAACTAATTCTTCGTAATTTAATTTAATTTTATATTAATATTCTTGTAAATAAAAGGTAAAAATTTGTTTTTATTTAATCTAATTTATTTTAAGTATTAAAAAATGTACATTTAAACAAAAAATATTAAATAATCCGTAAGAGCAAATCGAGTTAAATCTTAACTTTTGAGAAAAAAAAATTAAAAAATAAAAAATATAATTGAAAAATATTTATTGCTAGTACATTTGCACCACTGGTCAAATGTTAGGAAATCGATGGCCTAACATTGACCACACACTTTTTTCTACATAAATCAAAAACGAATCGACAAAATTTGGTAAATCCTTGCTTTTATGATACAGGACGATAATCCCCATAATCTAATGGTCGAAAGTTGTGGATATCTATAAACAGAGCTGTAAAGTCAAAGTTCACAACTGGTCAATGTTGGGGTAATTGGCGGTAGATTGGAAATAGAAATTTATAATGCAGGAGCATCCATCTAGACTTCCCTCGTAACTTGGACACATTTTCAAACTTCCATTTTTACAAAACTTTAACAAATTTGAAATGAATGATAAAAAAGTTGCATGCAGCATTATCCACCATAGTTAGACCCATGAGAGGTGCGACTTCACAACAGCAACAAAAAAGCAGTTATTCCCCCAACCGAGAAAATCACTCCACAAAAGTATCATTAACACAAGGATAATCACCTCAAATTTGAGTTCAGAACAACTTTACTGTAAAATAACGATTACACAGAGGAGATCATTGTCGCCGTTAGTGGTGGAAATTGCCCGTATACTTAGAAACATACTCGTGCAATATTTACACGTGAAACTTTCCATGCAAATGGGTTTATTCAACTCACTTGTTTTGGAACAGAATGATTAATTGTGTGCCAAAGTCGTTTAAACTTCGCTTAGAGGCAAACATCCTCGTTTGATGTGCAAAATGGAAAATTAAAATTGTGATTTGATGTCGGTCTGGAGTTTGGGGAAAAGTACAAAACAGCAAACCAACTGGTCATTTAAATATTCCTATTGTTCACAAAGTAGGTAACTGCCGAGTTAGTTGCCTTTATTTGGAGATAGATGCTATAGTCGACATCTAAGTGACATGTGTGCTACTGCAAGTGGAACTCAATTTAAGCTGACGTTGGGTTCATGGCGAGCGATTTATTTGGCATAACTTTTTGTGCCTCCATTGTTTTTTAAAAAGAAGAAAGTAGTTAGCTTTGTAAAGAACTTTTTTACTATAATTTAAGGGGTGGAAAATGCCTCAAACAGCAGGCCAGGTCGATTAGGTCCAACGTACCAAATATAACGAACACATTTTGAAGGGAAAATGTCCATAGTTACTCGTACAATTTCGTTAAATTGGAAATAACCGATCAAAGTTCAATACACTCAGTGGCGGATAAGCCACGTAGAAAGAGTAGAAAATGCTACAAGCCCGCACATTTGGGGGCTCAGCGCAGCAACATTTTCTGACCGTAACAGATAATATAATATATTATATTATCTTTGCTACCAGTCTAAGGGAAATTTGATGAATTTGCTTACCGGTACAATATATCATAACTAAGACACATAGCAAAGCCACAACGAGGCAAGAATGTCGAGCCAGAAGAAGCAAAGAGAGGGTCAACGCAGTCTTCTAGTACGAAAATATGAAAATGGCATCAAATGTTATGATAAAAAAACGAACTTAAAGACCGGGAGACTCATTGAAACAGTATACGGCCCAAGAGCAGCAAGTTAAACAGAGTTGTCAAAAGTTGCTTAACAGCCATCATGAGAGTTGGATAGGACAGGAAGATAACGAAAAACTATTAAATTCTGGTCTATCTGCAAGGTTCTGTCACAGTTGTCAACGCGTCACTTACAACATATCCACAGCGACTTCGCCCCATTTAGAGAGGCATACAACTAATTATAGCCACAACAAACTGCAATTGCCCATCTCATCTGACGGTATCAGTTTCCACGCACACAGCCCTAAAATACATCCGTCATTATTTATACCAATTATTGACTATAAAACTGTCCCATTCGATGATGGATACTGTGCTCAGCATGCTGTAACCCGTTGGACAAATTCCCATTGTCGTAAAATGTTAATAATATTTTTACGACAATAGATTACATTGCACGCTAAAAACGTGCGATTTAAAATCCAACAGCAGCCATTGAACACCTGCGTTTTGGGGTAATTTGCAGCCACCCACCCACGACCACCCTAACGATGCAAAATTGAAATAACTTTAACATAATTCGCCAATAAAAATTCATAGAATTCAATAGAAGTCGAGGCGATGGCCCCCATGACACCCCGACAATCCCGACGACTATTTGCGAATCCACCGACATTCCCAACCATTTCAAACCGCACTTTGCCGATCCAATAATATGATAGCATATCCTTTATGACATCGATTGTCTCCAGGGCGAGAGAAAAAGAAATGCGAAGGGGATGGGGAAACCGTATGGGAACACTGAGACTGAGTGTTTCATTATTTATAATTCTCTTGCCCGATACACATGTCGCATCGATTGCTCAGCTGTGGAAGGGGGTATCCTATTAATACACCTTTTCCAAATTTATATATCGATTTTCGTGACAAATGCGATTTGCTGATAAATGATACGCCCGCACTCTCCTGCACGGGAATATTGGTGACATATGTTCGAGACCTTATGGAAATTGTCAACCTTGAGTCGTGTATTTGCTTGACACAATCCAATTGACTTTTTGTGACAGGTTTTTTGGGTTAACCATGCGATAGATAATATGAAATGGAGTCCAACGAAAGCCAGATACTGTGTAGTACCTATCAATCAATCAGCAAAGAATCGGAGTCGGAGTCCGATTTGTGGGGGATGTGAACAGACTAATCCATTTGGGTTGGACTTAGAGGTGGCAAATTATTGACATTCGGCAGTGTAGTTCATGTAGTTTGAGTGTGCCAAAAGGTTAACAAAGAAGATGATGGCATTTGTAATCCACAAATGTCGACCTAAACAAAAGAAATGGTCGATTGTCACACATATGATGACCTTAACGAACAATACTTTTCATAACACATCGGCCGGAGTTTACCCTAATTTTGGAACTACGACAGCAAACACACTAAGGCCTGTTCTACTACGATACATATTGACTTCTGAAAAGGTCAACAAGGGAGTTGTAAAGCTGCTCAGGAAGTCTAACTTATGTCATAGGGTGACAAGTCCCTGGCTTTGTAGGTGCTCTTCAAAGAGTAAGGCTGAGATACCAGCAGTCGGAGCAGTAAACTCATGTCAAGATAGTTAACCTTCCGATAAGCTGCAGCCGACTCTGCCAGAAATACCGAATAATTAAGACTTTTCAATACTATAGCCATGGACTGAAGGCTTTTCCTGAGCGATTTTTTGAGTTTTCACATATTGAAAAACATTTATGAGGACTGAATAGTGTGCTGCGCCTAGCCCGACAGTAAAAATGTCCCCTAGGAGATTTTAAGACAGAAACTATGATATTAATTAATATTAAGACACTTTTCAGTGCATTTAACTGTGCACGAAGTTGTGGACCGAAAGTATGAACTATAGCACACCATCCATTGAAACGATCAATTCGCCGAAAGAATTCAACTTGACCTATGTTTTATCTATGCTGTGGGACGGTCCTTTTTGCATCCGAAAGAGCCCTTAAAAAAATTAAGGAAATAAAGCAATGGACAAACTTCGTAACTGCCCCGACAAACGTCCCAAAAGCGCTGCCAGAAAATAGGCACTAAGAACGCCAAAAAAAAACACAACAATAAACACCTCAAAAACGACTGAAAAATCTTCAAAAGCGGTTCAAAAATCGCACGGCAAACATCTCAGGTAAATGATGCTATAGTAGCGCCGAAAAATATGCTACAAACCAGCGAGATACGTCGCTAAATCTGACACGAAAATTGGTTCAAAATCGGAGCATTGAATACCCAAAAGAATACTAATGAAACGAAAGCGATAATCGCTTTAAAAAAAAAAAAAAAAAACACTTAGGGCCGTTTACTCATACGACTCTTAACGATTTAAGTTCTGCTTAAATACTGATGGGCTTCTTTTTTCGGGGCATAATCTGTCCCATAAGAGTTTATGTGGCATTTAAATTCGCTATGAGTCGTATCAGCAAACGGCCCTTAAAGACACTCCAAAATGAAAAATACAAATACTAACTAAAAACGCGTCATTCAAACATTCCAAAAAAACGCTTCAGTAACCGATCAACAGAACGCGTCAACAAAAAAACGTCAGAAAGGAAAAAAACCCAAACAATCAACTATCATCGAAAAAAAGTCGTAGAAAACACAGCAGAAACCGACGTGGAAAACAAACCGTTTAAAATCCCGAAAAACGTCCCAATATTCTGACGAAAAATGGGTCAAAAGAACTACAAAACTTCCCAAGAAAAAGCCAAAATGTGCCAAAAATTTTGAGAAAAATTAAAAATATGCACCAAGAAACGTTTCGATCGTAAAAATTGACACGAAAAACCTTCCAAAAATTAAAAAAAAAACAAAAACAACACTAACGGTTAGAATGGCAAAAAAAAAAAACCTAAAATGCTGTAAAATACCCCGTAGTCGGAGCATTTCTACTTACATATCTGAGACTGTCGTAAGCCCCTTTTGAATTAATTTTGTGCCTTTGCCTCAGACTGCGATGTTGCTCGCCTTTGACAGGATAAAGTGGCTACAATGCGTATTGAAACATCCTTTAGTCAATCGAACCTAAATAGTTTTTAGATCACTGCAGTTATGATATGGTCGCAAGCCCCAACATCAAAAACGTGGGTTATCTGTAAAACATGTTTAAATTGAACGCATATCCTCGTAAGCAAACGAAATTTGTCTGAGTGAAGTGGTGTGCCCCGAATGCCACCAATAACTGACTTTGGCATTACTACCCAACATCTCTCAGTGCTCCTGAAATATTTTCAAAATTTCTCACAAAAGGCTCTAGCGCGTTTGTAGTCTATCATCATATCCAATCCCAAGTCCATTAGTCTCTCCAAAAATCCAATTTCCAATAAAACGCGCATGCAAATAAAAGTTCATGTGGCACATGAAAACCAATCGAACTTCAATAACCAATGTCGACGCTGTTGTATTTGGCGAGTCCCAATATCGAATGTCACCTCGGACTAGAAATAAAACCCAAATATCCGCGATAACCGTATCACCCAATGCATTTGACCCAGCGGCTGATTTACCAACACGTTAAATCATGCGGACCAAACCTACTACATCCACATTTTGGGAGATTTTTCCTTCATGACCCATTAAATCTGCTCTACGATGTAATTTCAGTTTCGCTAGTGGCTGCACGAAGGGTGTTTCGGTCATAGGAGCCAAATTGACATCGTCGGATACAATTTAAGCCCTACAGGGGAGATAAGTCTGTTATGAAATTCCACAGAAACCTAACGTTTGGTTTTCGCCTTTTTTTCCCCGTGCGGCTCTAATCCTGGCCATATGCATTTATCTGGGCCATCACTTTGACAGCGCGGCCTGGAAACGCCATGTGGTGGATATAGTGTATATAGACAGAAGGATAGGGTGAAGCTTCGCTGCACGATACTGGGGCTAGTGGGAGAGTGTCAACTTAAATGCTGTATTAAATTGGAAAGATGAAATAGAGACACGATGCTCGTAAAGTTTGAAGTGGATGGCTTTTATGCTGCGTTAGTTGTTTCTTTATTCGAGGGTATATTTTTTTGGTGAGTGTGTTATGATTTTTGAAATTTTTCGTTTCTCTATTGTCAGGAAGGACCCTTTTTACCCGACTGCACATAGAGAGGGTTATGTGTTTCGCGCGTATCCTATGTTCGTTCCATCGGGACACCCTGTGGCCTAAACGGCTTGACCGATTTTGAAGAGTGAGGTGTCATTAGACTCGTATTCTTCCCCGGAGTGTCGTAGGCTAAAAAGATAAAAATAAAAAAAAGTTAGTTTAAAAAACCAAAAAACCGGACTGACTGTAAAAAAAAAGAATTTAAAAGATATGAACAAGACACATTCAAGTACCTATACCTTTCTATTTGACAGTCGGAGGGTACTTAATACTCATATATTTGTTGGGCTGTGTAGGTATACAGTCTCCGATTGTCAATTAGTTAGCTATAGGTACTTGAATGTGTCTTGTTCATATCTGTTTAATTCTTTTTTCTACAGTCAGTAGGGTTTTTTGGTTTTTTCTTAAACTAACTTTTTTCTATGTATTTTCTTGAAATCAAAGATATGTTTTTGTACTGGTTTTTCTTGGTGATACAGTTTTTCCTTTTGTCTCTTTTAAGAAATAGGAAACTTTGGTGTTCTGAGTCCAGAAACCGGAGCAAAACGTTACTTAAAGGGGATGTATTCGTTTCAAATTATTCGATGTTTCTCCTTTTTCATTGCGGGACATCGTTTCAACGAATAGATTTTTTTACGCAAAATTTTCCGGATTTTCGTGGTCGCACTGGCTCATTGGGGGGGGTATCGGATTCGATTCCCGGAAAAATATAAATGAAAATGTACGGTTTTTTCCACTGCGCGAAAAAAAAAAGAATTTAAAAAAAGTTTGCTTTTAGTATAAAATCCCAGCCTTTCAGTTACATAATTCTTAGGAACAAATCCATCGCATAAAAATTCTTTGTTGGCCGATGTGTTTTTCACTAGACCCACCGATCTTATATTTTACACCGAATTATAATTTACACTGGTAAAGGAAAAAATAGGAAACAGGTCTTACAATTAATCTCCTAAAGTGTTCTAAATTCACAAAAGGTTGTCTTCAAATTGTACCATCAATTTAAGACCCATTATGATCCCCTAAACCATTAAAATTTTGAAAATGCTGACTTGAGTTTAAAGTAGTTTTAAAGATAGTTCAATCAATTTGACTTCAAAGTCAGTAATTCGACAGTCCCACTTGACTCTGGAAAAATATTTTAGCTGAAATATAAAATTTGGGTTTCAAGCGATTCGAAAGAAATTCAAAGTGATAAACAGAAGATTCAGGCGACACAGTCGTGAACTTAATTTGAATTGTTGTTTTTATTTCTTTAAATCACGCATTTACAATACTGAATGTCGAGAGTTTAAACTGCTAAGTGGTGGGAATTTCGAGAAAGAGAACAGTGCAATTTTATCGACATGCAGAAAAGCCATAACCACTTAAATTGTAAGCTTAGATCCTAGGCGTTAACCAAACGTATATTGTTCCTTAGTTTTCGTCAAATATGCGAATAGCTTAAACAAGTTTTAACAGTTTTAAGAAAAGGTTCACGCCGATTTATTTTTAAAACAATCATTGCCATATGGCCTTGTCAGTTAATTTCGATGAAATTTTTGCTATGGTCGGATTAAAAGCCACTCGTTTGAGAATTTAGGGCTCGTTCCAATAATGCCCAGAATAAAGTCCAATTTTTTGCCGTCTTTAAGCTGGTAGTATCATGATTATATTTTCATTTTTAAAAAATAGAAAATAGAGCATTTAAGCAAATTACAGATCTTTTCTAGGAAAAAATATATCTTCTTTAAAAATATGGTTACTTCGAGTTTTGATATTTAAAAATAATACAGATTGTAAAGGGAAAAAGGGATTTCCGAGTGAAAAACTATCCTAGTCATAACAAAAGTGGTGGAATTGTATCATAAGAAGTGTCGCAAAGTGAAGCGGCGGATAAGGTACTTATTTTAAGTTTTAGGAAAGGTATTGCGCAGTAAAGAGGTGAAGAGCTTTAAATTCGCATATTTTTTTATATAACAAAAATTGGCATCAAAAAAGGAGAACGCATTTTTCCAAAATTCCACAATATGATAAAATTATTATAACACCAGGAACATTTTCTACAGAACTGCGAGATAGACTTATCAAAGACAACATATTACAATCAAAAAAATCAAAGTGCAGTAAAATAATCCCCGAGGATGTTATTTCCCCCAAAAAGAGAAAGAGGCTCCGCGAAATAAGGCCCCAACAGTAAAATTTAAAAAAGGTCCAACATTTGGGATACATTTTCAAAATGGTATTATGCCCCATTTTTAATACGAAAATTAGGCCCCATTTAAATAATGGTATTCAACGCTGGATTTTTAAAATTATTCTGGTACTCGCTAACATTAATGCAAAACGTAAGCCTCGTGTTGATGACCATCATCGCTGAAAAAGTAGCGTTTCCCAGTTATTTTGTTACGGAATTTTTTCGACCATATATTATTTTTTAAATAAACACGAAATTCGGCTCCAAATATAATGGGGTCTTAATTCATTGGCGCCTTATTTCATTATGAAATTAAGCCCCACAAAGTGAAATTGCACCCCAAATTTGGGAAATTTTTCTTCTCTTGTTTTGAAGCGCATTTTTGGGCCCTTTTTTTCGTTTTGACTGTGGGGTCTTATTTCCTGCGCCTTTATTTCGGGGAGCCGGATTTGACAGATAACCCTGGAGAAATTTGGAAAAATTTGTGTCAACCGCATACCGATATTTGACCGCCCACCGACCTTTTAACTGACCAACACAAGTTTGGCATTCAGAAAAATTCACATTAAAAAGTGGCAAGACACAAGTTCACAATATAATTAAATAAATAATTTATACACAAATATTTAACAATAAACAAGTTCATATTCCTCCATTGTGAACTTCAACTGATTAAATGTGACAGATGCCTCTTTATATTTAACTTAATCAGCTGTCGCTTACATAAAGTGAAATTTAATGCTTTATTTCTATTAATTTAGACAAAGAGTAAGAGATTTCTAATCAAAGTCATATCGAAAATTTCCTTTTTTACTAACAAAATCTGCAAATAAAAATGAAAGTCAGTATATAAATTAAAATCGACTAATCAAAGTCAACAATCCAAGGCTAAAATGATGTCAGTGTTAAATTAAAAATATTTTAGTCAATCCATGTTTTACGATTATTTATTAATTATTAATTTTTAAACACTCTTGAACTATCTGCTGGCTAATTTTTTACTATACAAAATACCTTGATGAAATTTTCGTCAAAAACTTTGGCGGCCAGTGTAAAAGTGTCATTTCTTTTAAGAAAATTAATTTCACTTTTCTAGTTGTAATGTTAGGTTTTTATCTATTCAGGTTTAGAGATAGCATTGATAATTTTGAAGCTTCGTAAAAGTACTCCTCTACAATATCGTAGTATAAGTAATCTCTCCATCTTTTAGATAGTGCGTTGCATTTATTTAATCTGCCTTAAAAGAAGCAAAGCGAGGAGAAGTTAGGCACCACTGGACTAACCTCTAAAACTTGTCTTACCTTGCGGGCTAAATCGCAAGTGATATGTTTTACTTAAGCTATTTGTATGTTTTATTTGAGCTATTTATCATCAAAGTAGGTAGTTTTGTTAAAATCTCAACAGCCTTCCCTTCTCCTAATATTGCGAAATAAAACAACTGCCAATGATAAGATCGCAAATTGTGAATTTCAAATGTTATTCACATACCTACATAAGTACATAGACGACTGAAAGGCAGCATGAAATAGGTGGCCTAATCTTCCTACCCCCAGCTGCAGCAGTTTAAATTTCAAGATAGTGGTAAGAAGATAAACGAATTATGGCTAAGAGGCTTATACGATTATACACATGTCAGTCAATGCCTTTTAAGGTAGTTCAGAGATACTCTGCTTCTAATGAGCTCCTGTGTTCCTGCGGCTTTTCACGAAATTATTCGCATTTCAGTGTTTGAGCAGATGACATTTAAGTGCTGTATGAAGTTGAAGCAGTTGCCATGAAGAGCGGTAAGCTTGTTTCCAACTTGGTGTACTTTATACCCTCTTTCGATAAAGATACAGTAAGATACACAAAAGTCGCTTACAGTGTACATTGTGGTGGAATATTAAACCCCTAGTCCTGTAAGGCAACATTTCGAAGAAGGTACATTTTCATATAAATAAACTGAAACCAACACCAGAAAATATTTTAACTACTGCATTAGAGTTATATTTATGCGCGGTGTTTACCACTTCCGAATCTGCCTAAATTGATTCACTCGGCCTTGGTAAGCTGTACTGCAAGCAGGCAGTTTTTTTATTTACTGCACTTTGGCAAAGCTAACACCAAAATGCATACTGACTGCGGCCGACATTTGCAGCACTCGAAAGGGAATTTCACTGCAAAAAATTCCAACCACATGTGCAAATATACTCCACAGATTGACCAACGTCCGACATTTTGACGTTGGTCAAGAACCTTTCAAAAAAAAATCGAAAAAAAAGAAAATTCAGAACCATCCTCATTCAATTGCACTTTTGGATCGTCCCAAAATGAACATTTATATGAACCCTAAAGTGGAAAGGCAAACTCTGTTCATGAGCCAAAGTGTTTGCATTCAACTCTTTGGAAGTGTAACTAATGCTAGCCGCATATCCACACATGCACGCTGTGTGTAGGCAACCGCTTCAAAGGACCAACTTACAGAGGCGAATTTAAGTGTAGGTATAATAAAATTATATTTGACTTTTGTAGGATTTTTTGCTAATTAATTTTGAGAATTGTTTACGAACTGCTTACCGTCATAGTCGCAGTCAGACAGTCGTTTATTTGTTTTTAAGGATTTCATTCTGAATATAATTACCGTTTTCATTCAGTTGTGTTTGTAAAAAAGTTAACCACTTTGTTTTATGTAATTGGGTTTCTCTGTGTATATAAGCTCAATGAAGCTGTAAATTCGCAATCGAGACTCTGAGATAAAAATTGTCTCTGATGTATAGTCAATCAGTACTAAAAGCTGTTAAACTTGCGAGACGAAAGCATACCCTCCCTATTGAAATAACATCCACCGGCTCCGTTACGATTTTCATTTTCGATATCTTTTACACAAAATACGAGTAATTTTGAAGACCGAGTGTTTTCTGTTTTTGAGAAGCTGGATGGCTATGCCTTATGCAAGGAAACCTGAAATCGCGTTAATGATTAGAGCGAGGAAGCTTTTAATATACACTTGCGATAGGCCTGGCACTTGGTAAGTTCATATTTACCAGACTTTCTGAGGATCACGTTCCATGTTTGCCGGGTGGCCAAGGGGATATAAATATATAAAATGTTAAGACTTAACGAACTTACTGCAGAATAGGAAGGTTTTGGGACTTTGAATAGTTGAGTTGTTTGAGATTGACTCAGAAAGTAATCCTCAAACAAAAAGGTCCACATTAGACGGCTGTAATTGCGTATGATGGGTACCTTCTACCATCAAAAGGCAGTTATTCGGAGGACCGAATATACTTTTACAAGTTTCGACAAAAAAAAATAAATTCAATGTTCTTTTTGCAAAGTGATTAAGATTTGCTAACGGAATATTTATCAATCGATAAGAGATCAAAACTTTTTTTAATTTTTAACAATTCAAAAAAAAAAAAATTAAGTCTTTTTCCTAAAACTTATTCCTCGATGCCTCAAGCATCGGAATTATGACTAAAAGAGACATAAATAAGACCCTGTTGGCATCACTAGTCACACTCAATCAATATTATTCAGTGGACATAACCTGATAGTTTCGACTTCGGAGGTAGGTTTAAGCCATCATACAATATAATTTGACTGACACGCAACAAGTATTTCAGTCACTTTTCAGTTTTAAAGAGCATTTTTCAAGTTGGATCGCCGCGCCTCCATTATTTGAATATCACGTAAAGAGGGCACTTTTTTAAATCGCCGCTCTATGACAACCGTGAAATAAAAATAATCATTCGGCAATCCGCCTTGGAGGAAAGAAAATTCAGTTTTTTGTTCAACTTAAGTCGCGATAAACTTAAGCACCTGAACGGTGGACAAGCTGACAGAGCAAGTGTGACAGTAGAAACCGTCGTTAGTACGCCAGCAGGCGGCGTCAAAGACCCATGGTCCCACTTTAATAAAAGTGATCCAAATGGCCCCCTTTTGTTTTTGTCACATTAGTATTTTATGTGGGGGCCCCACTTTTTGGCTCGGGCACCTTTTTATTTCCCTTTTTGCAATATTTTAGCGGCCACTTTGTATGCACAACCGTATTCAACTACCACCACTAGTTCATGCACTATCCGCACACTCATTGAATAAAGCGATCTGCACTGATCTCCAACCGGATCAAGCACGTTGAATGCATGGAATTGGGAGCAGCACCAGAGTTGAATGTGCTGAATTCGAAGATGCATTATATACCAATTGGAGGAGAGCTACAAGTCTTCCTCGATTATCAACTAAAGGGTGTCGTTCGTTATAAGATACGGTAAAAGACCGCTACCGCTGATGCAGTTGGCTAACAGCGATCAAGACACTCGTTGCCCTAAGACCTGCGACCTGACACCTGAGTTTTTTATTCTGTATTGAAACATCTTCACCGTTTTGTATCTCAATGCGAAAGCCTAGGTCATGTGAGAAGCTAGGACTAGATGTACAGTATTGGCCAAAACTAAACCACGAAAAGATGTCGCTTTGGAAAAAAATAAAGAAAATTCAAAAAACCTTCGATAACTTTCTAGCTTTATTTTTTTTAAAAACAATATATATCAGTCCTCAATTTCTTATAAACAATTTTCTTATAACCTTTAACTTATTTAAAATATATAAACACAAACTAGATTTCATTAAAAACTAAGTGGACAAAACTAAAGCACATTTCAGAATTCATAAATAAAAAAAAATAAAAAAAACATTTTCTACTAATATTTGGTGACGTATCCATTATTTCAGATCACTGCAGACATCGTCGAGGCAGCCAATAAGGTTGTCAATAATGTGCGTAGGGATGTTACTCCAGGCAATTTGAGCCTGTTCGAGCAGCGAATGGAGCATTTTGTACGTTCAATTCTCTGATCTACAATTTCCCATAGATTCTCTATAGGATTGAGATCAGCTGATTGTGCTGGCCACTTTATAACTGTAATTTTGTTTTTATTAAGCCAATCCTTCACAAGATTTGCAGTATGTTTATTGTTGTCATGTTGGAAGATCCATCGCAACGGCATATTCTCCTCAGCATGAGGAAGCATGACACTTTGCAGGATCTCCCGGTACACGAAACGATCCATTATTCCACTAATCTTATGAATCGGTCCGACTCCTTGACTGGAAAAACATCCCCAGACAATTATATTCCCTCCTCCGTGCTTAATTGTGGACTTTGTGAAACGTGGATTTAGTCGCTCCCCTTTGGTCTCCATACCGTTCGACATCCGTCAGATCCCTTTAAATTGAATTTGGATTCATCAGAGAAAAGCACTGTTCTCCATTTTGCCACAGTCCAGTTTAAATGTGCCCTTGCAAATTCAAGTCTTGCACGTCGATTCCTTTGAGCAATAAATGGTTTTTTTACTGCTCGATATGACGACAAGCCACCATCAACCGCTGTTCGCCGAATCGTCCTGCTTGATATCTATAAACTTAAATCTGTTTGAATACACGTGGACGATATGAAGGGGTCCTTTTTTATTAATCTGATGATCCTGTTGTCTTCGCGGCTAGTCGTTTTTCGGGGGTCTACCACCACAATGAACCGTTTTGACATTTCCCCGGTCGTGGAATCGGAAAACAATGCGAGAAATAACTGTATGGCTTATATCAAATTTATTGGCAATAAATGCAATGGACTCGCCGTTATTAAAATTCTTCGGAATACTTATTGCGCGCCATTTAATGTCTTTTTTAAATAAATTCTAATATTCGATATGCAAAGCCCATGAAACAAAACTACTTGTTTTCCCTTTGGTTAAATCAAGCTTGAGAGAAAGAAACGGTGAATCGTAGCATTTTGAAAGTAAACGGTAACATCTCATCATCTTCTTATAAATCTAGGGTGCATGTGCTTTAGTTTTGTGCACTTAAGCTCGCGCTAAATTTTAGCGTCCCTAGTCTCCACACTAAAGATAAATGGTCGCTAAATTATTAAACATGATATAGATGGGACACAAACCATATTACGTTCATTGCAGTTCCTTCGTGTCGGGGAAAACCCTATTTGCATTGGAATTATTTTGCAATCTCCATATTTCTGTTTTCTCCACAAGCCCCGCAAGTTTTTTTTTTTTTTTCGTTTTTTCATCGCATGAAAAGAAATTTTTGATTTTGTTTTTCCTTTTATTTATCATGCAAATGTTTTCTTCGGCTTCCTTCAAAACAAAATCCAAAGTAAACACAACACAAACTATTTCCTCTTTTTTCTCCTGTTAAAATTTATCTTCGATTTAATGTACCGGACATTTACTTCGCGAGCTAAATGAGTGTAGTGTCATCGGCCCATCTATATGAAGCTAAGAATTTAGCGAGCGAACAGGAGACTGCTTTGCTAAACCGCCTCGCTAAATTTTATCTTTGTAGACATTTTTGTATGGGAGATCAAATTTAGCGCGAGCAGGATACTTAGCTTTAGTTTTTAATGAAATCTAGTTTATGTTTTTATATTTTAAATAAGTTAAGGGTTATAATAAAATTGTTTATAAGAAATTGAGGACTGATATATGTATATTGTTTTGTAAAAAAAAATAAAGCTAGAAAGTTATCGAAGGTTTTTTCTTTACTTTTTTCCAAATGCGACATCTTTTCGTGCTTTAGTTTTGGTCAACACTGTATATGGACCCATTGCAACAGCTTTTTATTTATTAGTTTTGTGTAGTTCCTCAAGGTAAGGTTTCTCTCGAATGCTTGGCTTTATCTATCATCTACGATTAAGAGCACCATTTAAAAAGCCAGAGTTCCGGACCTAAGACCTTCGGCTTAATGTTGCCTCTCTGAAGTCTGTCTGTTGTTTCGCTGAAGAAAAAGATCAAATTCCTTTTTTTCTAGACAATGATTTCCATTTCTTCTCTTCTTTTGTCCTCCTTATCATCCGTGGCATATTTTGCTCCGTGATATTACATTTTTTTTTATAAAAGCACGCCTTGTATTAGCCTTTAAAAACTGCCACCAAATTGCTGCTGGACAGCACTAGCTCTTTCTCTCTCCTAACAATCGGAGTCTTCAAGGGGACACAAGGTGTGTCACAAGGTCGTACACGCGACCATAATTAACATTTCGCTGGCGCTACTAACCCTTTTTAAATGGACCGATGTCTATAGTTACACAGGTACATACGCCCCTTTAATTAAATAGTAATTCAAAACCGTACACGACCTTTGAGCACCCTCAACCTCACCTACAATGTATCCTTTATCCATTAGTGGCTCTCGCCATTATAAAGCTCCTGTTTACTTTCGCACCGACTTTCTAAAGCCACCACCGAATAACCTTATTTACTTGCAACCATCAGCAAACCAATCGAGGGAAAAAGTTAATCACCACGTAGAACGCGTGTTCCCCGGCTGTGCTGCGCCCGGATTTTTCGTGTCGTCCCACATCGAAAGGAGTGTACTGTTGGATCCTGTGTAAAAAATAAATAACTTCACTCCTCCAACATGGAACCACACTATCATAGCAGCGGTTTACATGGCGCGATACGCGATTAAAATGTTATTCATGTTGACGTCTCTCGTAATTACTGCTGCAAACATTGTAAGCACAGTCAGTGATGTGGCGGGGTGGAGGTGTTTGTGCCGGTGCAGGGAGACTCAAGTGCAATTGGCTAAGTGCACTGAATGTACGAGCAGGGTGGGGAAAGTTATTTTCCCTTGAATTTTATTTCACTTAATTGCTGGGTCGTTGAGCTGCTGTTGAATGGGGAGGCGAGGAGCGGGGACCGCCTAATGCCGCCATCAAAGCACACGTATGTGTAACTCACTTGCCTTGCCGAATTAATTGGAATCAAATCTACTTGGAATGCATTACTTGAGTGCATCCCAATATTAAGACTGATCGATTTCCTAATTCCCCTTTTATTGCGCTCAAAATCGAATTCCGAGTACCTTCGTCCATCGCAGAGTCGTCCGAATTTATGCACACGTTCACATGGGGAGCTGCACTCGTATGCGGTGGTGGGTGCAGTCGTCGTAATTGTGCAACAACTTTTAAGTGGTCCATTTGGCAAAAGTTTTTCAACCGAAACTGCTGCTGTAATGTGTGTGCCAGGTCTGCTCTGCCGGTATGCTTTGTTTATGCGATTGCAACGATGACGAGCCAGCTATACCCAGCAAAGACCACAAACAAGTTGCACTGGTGGTGGGTGATACTGAACAGTTCCGGTGTCGCCACCAGTTCCATTCTGTCCAAAACCCTAGTTCTCGAATTTGTAGTAATAACAGAGAAATAGGGAGCGACACACATAGGAACCCATCGTGCAGTCGGGAGGCTGGTTGCTTGCCATTCGAACGAATCCTCCGGGACTACCAGAGTACGTATAATGAAAGTTTGAAATCCAAACTATGTGGCTGAAGGGATGCTGCATGGTGGCATGCCAAAGAGGCGGCGGGAGACTGTGTCTCTTCTTCTGCCAGCCAAAAATAAATGGATAAGTTTACTTTCATAAATCCTTGTCGAACAGATGTCTACATTGGATCCCAGTCTCTATGCTTCTCGGTGTCCTTTATATGCGCTTCCTCTTCGCATTTGGAATTTGCAGCTTTTGTTTTGGTCCCAGATGTAATAATAAAATGGATTTTACGTCATGGTGCATTATACCTCTAATGGTATGTATCTCACGCAGAGACAAAACGGGACACCTAATAGAAATTAAGTTTTAAGCAGACAATGAGCGACAGAACTGTCAAATGGGAAGATCTACTCTCGGGAAAGTGAATTGACTGTGGGCAGGTTTGAGAAGGGCGAATGTCAAAAGGGTTACTTTAAAGTCCGGCGGATTGGGCCACATATTATGTAAACTTGCGTGCTGAGCTGGGATTAGGGTGTTATTGCTTTTAAATGCTGCTTCTTGGTAGCTATTTACCTACCTGTAGCTTTAACTATATGCCCGAAGACTCTTTGATCAGCACCTAAATTGTTGCTCAGTGACAAGTTACATTCACTTGCGAACAAAAGAAAATCAACAAAATAATGAAAATTCTCTCGTCAAAATAAAATATCCATTATAAGTACAAACCTTTCGTCAGATCTTTTTGAAAAAGCGCGACTTCCTTTAGGTGCAGCGGTGTCAAGTTTGAGTGTTCATTTTGTCCCCTTTTATTATTATTTTGTCATCGGAATTGGCCGCTGATTTAGTTTGCATTGTTGGCTGAGTGTTTTTGCAGATGCATATATGTGTAAAAAAAAATAGTTGACGCAACAGGTGCAGGTGTATCTTCTCTCTCAACCATTCGTGTTTTACTTTTAAAGCAGGAAATTTTCGACGATCAAGACTTGAAGGACGATATCCGTGACACATGCCTATCTTATCAGGACAAATAGAATAAGGAACTGTTCATTTCGGCCAAAAAGCTGAATCAATTGCAAGACAAAATGAATACCGGAGGCGAGCAGTCAAATAAGTACGGATGGCATCTCAGCCTCTCATTCGTATTAATCATCTTTTGACAGGGAAATGTTATCTGGACCCCTACGCACTCAATGCTGCATAATTCAATGTTCATGTACCTACAACTATGGGACAAATCAAGGGCAACATTATTTGCACATTTGCTCAAACTGAATTGGGCCATGGATCGGCGCCAAGCTGGTGCCGATAGTAGCAAACTTCGGCGACGCGGACAAGTCAAACACATAATAAAAATTTTCTGGGTGCTTGGCAGTGCATCCTTAGGGTACTTAAATTCCACGGGCTGGTCTTTATAGCGGCGCCTGTTTTGTAACAAATAACCTCAAAAAACCAGCGACCGATCAGTGCAACTCAATTCAGTATTTGTTGGCTATATCTATAGCCAATTCGTTCTTCAATCAGTTGAAGGAAATTTTGAGGGTGAGATTTTCAAACAACTTCTGGTTTTATAAAATGCACCCTTATACGTTTTCAGTTAATCCCTTTGACTAAAGTTGGTTTAAATCAAATGCAACATCGCCTCGAAAGTGTCCTGGCCAAGATCCGGCCAAATGCTGTAGCAATTGTCGACGGCTTTGACTATCACGATCGTGTATTGAACTCCGTCTTGGGGTCTTTTGATGGAAATGCCTATACGAAAAGATATTCGAATCGGCACGAAAGAGTCCCATGAACAAGGTGCCTGTGCAAAAGCCATTCCACGAGTGGTTGAAGCCTTTAAAATTAATTCGGATATCTTACAGCGGGTGGAGAGGATGACTTGTTTTTATGTCCCCTGTTGACACTCATCTCCGTGTCTGTATTTGAAAGTCACCTAAACTAGAAGATTCGATTTTTGTTTGCACTTAAGTACAAAGCGGTTCCCCCAAGATGGCGGGCGAATTTTTATTTATCGCTTGAATACAGTTGCGCACTTGTGAGGATCTGCCCTTGAACTCGCTAGATCCTCACAATGGACGCACTGATCTCACGTCCTCGTATTGTTTGGTGCTTGTTGTTGCACTGGAAACACAAATTGAAGCAATAAATACAAAAAAATGAGTTTTTTTTGTCACTAAAAAACAATAAATACAAAAAAATGAGTTTTTTTTGTTTTTATTGCTCGCATTTATTTACACTTCACTGGAAATTGTAAATAAATTCCGCGACTGATTGTTGGCGAAGGATATCGGAAACAATTCTTACGAAGCTGTCAAAAATGTCACTAAAAAACAAAATTGATCGCCCTGCAAACGCAAAACGCTGGAGTATATGACATTTGTATCAGATGTTCGGAAGAATACCTCGCAGCAGAAATCCTCCGAATCGTATAAAATCGGAGAATTTTCCCTTTCGACGGATACCTCGCTAGGCCTTAAGCCGGAAAGCACAATTGCACTTAGTCACATGTTTCGCATCAAAAACTATTATATATGCTCTTCGGCAACTCAAATCGCTTTGTAAGCTCAATAACAATATTTTCAAGACAGCCTTTTCAAAGACTGCCCACAGACGTAGTCACCATTCGCACAACTCATTCTTAGTGTACTTCAGTTGATCCGACCTTCCCAAGGAATATGCGTTCCAGACAGTACAAACTTTCCCCTTCAGGCAGTTAAAAGTTGAAATATTTAAACGCCTAATGTATATGCAATGCCCAAAGTTTAAAGACAACACCATCTTTGTAACACAGCCATAAACCGCTTTTCTAAATCCACCTTATAGGCAATTTCATTACGTTAACTTCTTGGATAAATCTCTAAAACATTTAACTTTGATGGCATCAACAAAGGAACACAAATTTTAATCATTTCCTTCTTCCCGGTCGTAAAACCATCGACCCACCGCCGCCGCCGCTCTCTTGCTCGCTCTCACCGGCACTTAGTCATTAAAAGAGCTCAAGCAATAGCTCCTCTTTTAATTTCCACTTCTAGCTATCACGAGATTGCAATATAGACGCATATCCCCTTTCGGCGTATATCAGCCTTTTTGCGTTCAATGTGCGTTTCTTGGAAATTTTAATAGTTTCTTAAGCAGCTGAGCTCTGCGGTCCCGCAGAGAAATAGGCATCTCCGTCGAGTTGAAAGTGTTGAAAGATTCACAACATTCTGAGGATTATTTTCCCATGGAACTGGGAAGCACATCATGTACCTGGGACCCCCCTTGGTCCGTTGTTTATTGAAAAACACTAACGCCGTAAATACTAACACAAATGTCCAACTCATTTGTTAAATGTATACGTGCTCCAGTTTGGAAACAATACCACCCTCAAGGATGCGCGCCGACTGTAAAACTTTCTCAAGAAAACAAGGACGCGGTTTAGTTTACCCCTTCAGTTCCACTTCAGTTCGAGGCAAATGGAATTTCATTTGAAATTTATTTAATTAAAAAAAAGGAGATGGCCGCTGAGTGCAGATATAAAAATTAAATTTTTACAACCTCGCGAGTAGGTGGGTCGTTTATTGTTCAATTAAATTTTCTTAATTTGTCCGCAGAGCCTGACCCTCTGTGTCTATTCGCGGCATGGTTTTCGTTTGTTAATTTTCTACGAGTACAAAGTCCTGTTGGGATCTGTGGTATCGATTTGAAAAGGACGAGATATTGGTTTCCATTTGCTATCAGCAATGAAATGCAGCGATTTTTTACGTTGCACAACCACAAAGGGAGGTAGAACATTGTGTTCGTTTTGTTTTACTTCGGTGAAGGATTTTATTTGTAAAGGCTCGACCCGAGACAATATCCACACTGCCAGTCATGTTTTAATCATGAGCGCGAGCTACGTTTGGTTGGTGGTTGGCTTTCGACGGAGCGGCAAGCATTTTATTCATTATTTCAAGGGGTTTATTGGAAATAGACGAATAGGGAATTAATCGAGAAATGTTTGGAGGCGGGAAATTAAAAAAAAATGCTCACCATCTGATATTCGCGCTTGGATAAGTTGTAATTAAACGAAAGGGCAAGTAGGTCTCTAATTCTGGTTTCATTTTATACTAACTGACAGTTGTTTTTTTTTTTGTTCTCGAAGAATGTGCTACAATTGTGTTTTTACCTTTTTTAAGGCCTTTCTGTATTATGCAGGTACAACTTACTTTTGCTTTTACTTTAACTACAGGTGGATGTTAATTCTGGTACCGCTTTGACATGTAAATTTAATATCAACTCACAGGAACTTTCGAGCAGTGTTCACAGACTTTGAAGACTGTTTTTCCCTTTATATTTATCAGTAAGAGCATAAGTTTTCCCCTAAAACCAAACAAAATTTCCCTTTTCTTTCCTCAAGTGAAATTTGCATTCGTTTTCATGTGAAGAAATTATAAAATGGAACCGTTTTTATTAAAAAGATAAAATAATTATAACATCAAAATATACATACTACCTTCCTTTTCTTTTAGACATAGAAATACCAATCAAAACGAATGAATGTATTCAGATACACAAAAATTCTTACGTCGTTTGACATTTGATGGGTTGATTTTTTCATGTTTAGTATGATTTAATTTAATTTTATACGGATATGTTTTCCATACGTATTTATTTTTATCTTTAAACAATTCATTATTTTTTTCCCTTTTTTTAAGTTTGTCACTCGTTTTCCCCTTTTTCTTCAAAAAGCTACACAATTGGAGCTTTTCCCTTCAATCTATGATGACTGTTGGAAGTGTTGCGATTGTTGTGCATTGCAAAAGAGTGGATAAGAATGCGAAGCTCATGAAGAAAAGCTCATGACATCAAGGGACTTGTTAAGCTAACTCCTTAAGTGTCCATTTATTTTAGCCCAAGTACCAATCTCAGCCCCGCCTTTAAGTGAAATAAATAATCTCCTTTGACCTTTTAACACAACCGAATACGGCCATAATATTATTATTATTCAATGAAGTTTGTAATTAGTTGATTTACATTTTTCTCGTGATCACTTTAAATAAATAAAAGGTTTCTCAAAAAACCAAGCAATAACATATCGATAATATAAGATTCAAACTCAAGTTTGTCGAATGTTTTGGAAATAGCAAGGATTTTTTTGTATCGGCAATCCCTGTAAATATATTTCTTTGGGTAGATCTCTCACGGAGCTGGAGCCGTTATTTCACAATGCTTTTCATGTCTTTCGATGTTACAGAGACTGATGTAGCTCGTTAATAGTTAGAAAGGTATATCTATTTGTCACTCTTAACCTTGTATACTGCGATCAGCAGACGTCTATATCGCGTTTACTTGTATGCCAATAGAGCTGAGACACTTTACCAATTTCTGTACGTTTCATCAGCAATAATAAAGGCAGAGACATTCATGCTATTGCCGAAAGACCCCGAAACAGATTACATTTTACATCTTTCAGGGATTTTCGGTTTTTTTGCAGTACTTTTCTGTAGCTGACGAATTTCGCACGTCACAAGTCACAACTATTCAAGGAGACAGTACGGCGAAATGCACTGCTTTAAAATATTACCACTGTTGGCTTTAGAAATGTCGAAATCCCTAGTGATGGCATTATCAAAAAAAAAATATTTTCAAGAGACCCAATTACCAAGCTCAGCAAGAGGAAGAGCTGGTTAATAAATGGAGAGCAATCTTAGCAATCACACAACAAAGTGATCATAATTTGGGTGAGATCTAATAGAGGAACAGCAGGAGGAATATTTGCACCTTTGTCAAAAGCTTCATTTGTGGACGACAGCCAAAGTCAAGTTTGAGGAATAGGAAATCAATTACTGGGTTTAGTACTCGTACTTTTAAAATTATTTGTCTTGGTTTATTATATAGTCCGTTAAATAGTAAATAAATAGTTGGAGAAACCGGTCCGTAAAGACCCTAGGCCTAGCTTCTCTCCACCATGGGTTTTGTTTATTTTATGCCGAGTCCAAACGGCTAATTGAGAAGCTCTTTCATAAGAGTAATACTCTCGGATGTTTGTCAGACGTTCACGAGAGGTTTTAGAATGGAGAAAAAAGCACACTCGGAGCGGTTAAATATTGCAGCTTCCGATGCACCCACCTTTATCTGTTGCATTATTAGGAGTTCTGTTTCGCACACAGTTCTTAGCACGTGCAAATCTATAATATTTGGCGTATATGTTGAAGACTTGCAAACAGCTTTTCAAACGTCTTCTGCTAATGAAACTCACTTTAAGCTCTAGTCTTCAGTTTAAAGTGCGTTTAAGTAGATTTACACCAGATCAACATTTTGTAGTGGAGACAGCAATTCCTTCAAATACCAATCTACTAACCAGATGAAGTGGGGATTCATAATCGAATTCGAAAATATTTCCCTAAATCTGGGGCCTTGCAAATAGGCAATGGGACATTTTCTGTTTGTTTGATGACGAAGGGTAAGATTGTGAATTTTGGGTTTAAAGGTACAAATTTGTATTTGAAGTATAGGTATATATTTATTTATCAAATGGCTGTATCTCGGTTAGTGCAATTGTAGCCAAATTTTATTTATTTCTAAGTATGGAAATAAGTTTGCCTGCTAGTTTAATGGTAGATGAAGCGTTCCTTTTCCTGGAGATTTTTCTTATTCAGTAAAATGAGTCATGTGAATTGTTTTCCTTCAAAGCAATTTGAAAAACCATTGGTTGCTCCAAAATAGAGCAAAATTGAAAGAGAAACATTTTAATTCGAGTAGTCACCTTCGGAACCTCGACTGGGGCAATGACACAAAGAGCAGGCAAGCAAATGTAGCTTCTAAATTTACTAGAGTTCTAGTTGTTTTTTTCTGGACTATATTTCTTTTTTTCTGGACCATTTCCTGCTCAGGATATTACCGACCAGTAATTGATTTATTTGATTCTTTTGGCCTGGATTTTAATTTAAACGCGAATGTTTTTTTCTACTGTGCGCTGCTAAATATGTTCTAGTGTATCCGTTAGTAAACTTAAACAGAAATAAAATTGTGTATTTATAAACAATTATTTACATTCCTAGCGACAGCTTAAATACGAACACTACTGTTGAACCACACTGTACTGCTGAAATTTCCTGAAGACTGAAGTGGGTTTAATACCAAATGTTCCGTTCCAAACGGTTGTGATAAGCCAGGCCTTGGCAACCTATGCAGACTTGTTGCGCCATCCAGTTGACTACTCAACACGCAGCCTAAATATGGTAGATGCATTCAATAGAGGTTGCTGTAATTGCTAATTTAGCATGTTAATCACACGCCAGACTTAATTAGTTGGAAGGCCCAAACGTCCGATTTCTTATCTCATTGTAACAACGGAATCACTGTTAAGTGTCGTTCAAATGAAGTGCTTAACAATAAATAATAGAAAGTGCGATATTTAACAATTTGCTAAGTAAGTGTAAATCTCTCGCTCGAACATGCAACCCTCGGGGCCCATCAAATTGGGTGTGGTCACGCACATTACACCTTCACGTAGCCAGCCATAAGGAGTCCGCACAAACGACTACAGTGAGTATAATGAACTTTGCAACCCGAACTATGTGAATATTCAAAATGTCATCCCTTAAAATACACTAAATCACTCGGATTGGAATTTAGATGCAGTTCCGTTTTTCCTCATTCAAAAAAGCAACCAAAGTGGAAAGTGCCTCACTTTGTTTGGTGCCTGGTGGGATGGTTGCGCGTCTCCACCTTGCACAGAGAAAAGAAACAAGGACCTACCTGGTCACATCCAGGAGTACACTGTGTATCCTTGTGTCGTTGGTGTATTTTCTTTTGCGAATAACTTGCAATATATCCCTTCACCTGTTGTCTGGGAATTTCTTTTGCAAATTTAGAAAATAAATTGCTCAACTATATCCCTCCACAAAGGAGTGTTGTGTTAGTTAAAAGGGATTTGCCGGAGTCCAACAGTGTGAATTATTTCAAGTGTCTGGTGAAGGGGTTTGCCGTGTCTCACAATTTCAAGGAATAGTTCGCATTGCACAGCTGTACTGCTTTGGCAAGAACGGTGTAGTGGTGTATGCTGTGTGTATGCATGTTATGATGAATGGTTGTTATTCACATTGCTTTTAAATACGAGATGAATCAGGATACGTTTTCAAATGAAAGTAGTTGAGTGTTTTATAATTAATTTCAACAAAGAGTTCAACTGGCGCGATTGGCTTCACGTTATGCAGATCCGGAGGAGGCATAGCCGTCAGTACTTTAAGGCTGATTCCAGTTACCTCGATGGCACTAACTACGATGTTACAAGTAAATTGAAAACTCAAATACAGAAACCAACTTCGAATCGTCATGTACCTCACCAGACCCACTACGGGTCAAATGTATGAATCCTCCCCTTGATAAGCGCACCTTCCACCTGGTGCCCTAATGATGATGTTAACGATGATGGGTTTCCATAGAACGACGTGTAAAATGACCAACCATCTGTAGACGGTAGATCCCTTAACAACCTACCAACACCCACACCCACCTCGTGGTGTTTCTATCTTTTGATCTCCTTTGTTTTGCCTAATGTACACCTTCCGCACACCTATTCTTCCACCAACTATGAAAGGAAACGTAGCACCCCCACCACCACTGCCAAAAAACATCAGCATTAAAATCACCCCTTACAACAGCTAAGCTCGACCATTAATTTGTAGTCTTCCTGCAGATAAGTCCGCTCCCTTCAGTTAAGGGTCACGAGGAAAAGTTTTCACCGCCTCCAAAGTTTTGTGGTGCCCTCCCTTCCGAAAAGAAAGCCTCTCAGTGTTTATTAGCCGGTGCTTTAAATGGATGCTCCTTCTTCACTCACAAATGTTGGTGGGGGCGAATTTGTTTTGGTTTTGTTGTTGTGCTACCACATCAACTGGCAAAGTGGGGGTGCAAACATCCAGAGGGAGAAATAGAACTTTTCTTGTTTTCATCAAGTTTAATGTCAGAGCATTTATCCCGTCAACAAATCACCATGTGGAGAGAAACATATTCCTTTTTTATTGGAACCTATTTCAAGGAGATTCATCTTGTGTATCAGTACCTACCTAACCTATAAATATCAGTGCGATGGGGACTTGAAGTAAAGTTTCTCGGAAAACACATTAATTTTACATCTGGTGGTCATTTCCTATAATGGGTGCATCATACAGTTTTCTATGTTTTTCGAGAGGAACCGTATCTAGCTCTCAGGAGTGCTTTCGAAGGGATAATTCATCTAACCGATGACGACGAGCGTTAATCCGACCAACGAATTTATAGGCGAAACTGTTCAATTTGGCCATAGATATTTCCAATTTAAGTTCGGACTACCGAAGAAGTTTGTAGTGGGCCGGGGGTATTGTTTTTGGTTGAAATTAAGGCGAACATGTTTTTATACCTGCATTTCAAAGCTCTCTCGTTTAAGAGTTGCACCTCGGCGACAGACTTTGTAACTGCCAGCTTTAAATTTATCTATTGGTGATTTATTCACATTATAAGGCGAGCCTGCAAAAACTGCGCCTCAGGACGTTCGCCTTCTCTATACATTTAAGACGGCACTGAGTCAAATATATATTTACTCGAAACAAATAGAAAATATCAGTCTATGCATGTGAGTTTTAATATTTAGGTCGAATATAATGGCCCTGCAAATTAGGTCTGACATCGAGCAGCTGAACTAAGAACTGTTGTCATAATTTTCCATGTTTATCAGACGCTCATGCGAGGTGGCGCAATAATTTGTGTTCTTCGCCGGTGAACCCCTCGTTCAGAAGGCCATCAAACTAGCCCTTACCCACTGCGCCCTCTAGACTCAAATGGATAAAATGTTTGACGAGAATAGCCCCATATACTTTTTATCTTTCTCTAATATATGGTAAGAGAACGAAATTGTTTTCGTAAAAAATTTCGAACTCGAGATGTTAATAAATACTGACATTACGATGATAGAGGAACTCAAAAAAGTGCGGCGCAAAATTCCTTCGGTCTGTCTTAAAAAGTTCATACCAGTTTGATTTGTTCAAAAGCGTCTCAACCAAAATTATTACTTGATTTTAAGTAGGTGATTTTAACATGACTGCATACTCAGTTTTACGCTACAAAAATCGAACAATGGTACTCTTGCAATTTGGACATGCCTCGAAAATGGTTCATACGATTGTGAAAAAAATGTATTCCTTACTTAAAAGCAAACTGAGTTTTTGTCTTTATTTTTTAAAAATTCAGTTTTCTTTAGTTTACCTGAAATGGACACTAAAAATTTCACCAAAATCCATACTTGACTAAAATTGATATATTTAAAATGATTGCGTCCTCAATTTTCAATTCGAATCACCTAAAACGCTAATTTTTGTAACTGCTCATATCTCGAAAACCCTATTCTTGATTTGGAAAATAATTTAAAAAACCAAGTAATGCTTACATCCCGACAAATATCTTCTAATCAGTTTTCAGCTAAATAGTTAAGCGACAGTATTTCTCAAACTGAATATTCCAAAATTTGTTACTTTTTTTTGTGCTAATTTGCCGAAAACCGCTCTAACGCTTTTGATCAAATTTTTTTCAATTATTTCTCAAAAATACCTACTCAAATCCAGATCTGTCTTCGCATATTTTTTGTAAAACTCAATACCGTACCGCCAAATAATTCTAACCACTTGGAACTTACACAACCAGAAACGTCCATCGGGATATTCAGTTTTTAACTACGAAACCAAATTCACAAACAAATCCCTGAATTCCTACATAATATTTCTCTGTAGAGATATCAGTCCACGCGAACCCTACTTCCAATTCCAATCATAGACACCTTAAGCTAGCTGGTCCTTGCACTAAAAATTTTCTAAAGTGTAAGAGCTTATAATTCTCTAAAGAGAACTTGCGAAACAGGTAGCTAAAACTTATTTCTATTTGTTATATGTATACTGCCATATCAAATAAAAAACCTAAAACTAATCTTTTTCTAAACTCTAGATGTAGCTGCTATTAACAAACCTCCGCCAATGGCGTAGTATTTTGAATAGCCCTGAATTATGTTTTCAATTTTTGTGCTCCAATGGTTTCGGAGAAAATTGAAAAGTGTTCTGTCAAGTTAATGTTTGTGCTGAATTTCCAGTCTCGCAACTCAATCCATTTAGCTAGATATCGCATTACGAACCTTTAATCTAGTACATTCATAGAAAACTGTTAACGCAAATCCTACAAACGGATGAAAATCAAAAAAATAAAAAGCACATTATAATAAGTCTGATTTATGTGCTTTTGATTTATAGCCTCTAACTCAACTTTTAGGTTTGACCTTTTGAACCTCTGAACCTTCGAATCTTTGAAATTTTTAACCTTTGAACTTTTTAACCATTGAACTTTTAAATCTTTGAACTTTTGAACTTTTGAGCTCTTGAACTTTTTAGCTTTGGAAGCTTTGAACCTTGTTATTGCGACGATAGTGGAAATAGAAAATGTGGGTCTCGCAGTTCTGTCATTTTAATTTTAAGACGTAGGTACTTGCAATGAACGGCGACATTTGGATTTGTCAATCTTGCACCTCGTTTAGAAAATAAAATAAAATTGAAAATCAATTCAAGCTCCTAGCACTGGCGTTTAAAGTAAAATTTTCGAACATTCATATAAAATGATCTACTCCGACTTACAAAACAGTAGTGGTAAAGACTAAAAATGATTCGTAGTAAGGCTCATTAAAACCATCAATGACAAAATATAATCGACTGCCATTTTCAATTACTGAAATGCAAGGTTTTGAAATAAGTTAATAAATAAATTAATAAATCAGTAAAACAATGAATTATCTAATAAAAATAATTTCTATAGACAATTACTATACGTAATTACTTTTTAATTGAATTTTTTAATGCCAACAACTTTGTCGCTTTCACTGGTTTTTTTTAAACCAAATCAAAATTGAATGCTCCTGCGGAAAGCCACACTTTTAAGAATGTACCTTTTCTTTAGCCGAACAATGGTTTAGCGGTTAGAGTGCTTGTGAGACTTCATCGCGAAGTTGGTTCGACCGCCAGACCAAAGACAAACGAACAGTTTTAGATATCCTCGTTTCTGCTTAGTACTACATGAAACCAGTACATTTAATACCCTCTTTGAAAGAAAGACACACCATACCTTCATGGCTTTAAGTTGACTGAACTCCCGAAGCATTTTAAAAAATCTGCCTCTTTCAACACACTCTTATCAATTCTGAACATCGATTTTTTTACGTACAGGATTTAATTAGTTAATTTCACGTTAGATATCCCTACTCACACTTTGAAAAGTCCCTGAACGCACCTTATCTGATCCACACAGTGAATGAACAACAGTGATTCCCCATAAAGTCCTTAACTGTAAATAGAGGAGGCAGCATCAACACAAAAGGTGAAATAACATCAGGGATTTATACAAGTGTATACGCGCAGAGCAGAGCAAAAAGTTGACAAACAATGAAGGGAAGTTCCTCTCAACGAGGATGAGTGTCGTTGTGTCATCGTCGTAGTCGTCGTCGTCGTCGTCGTTGGTGGGAAAACTTCTAGAGTGTATGCTGAGGACAACATGATATCGCGACAAGCCCACGGGTCCCATGAACGCTTATAGGAAAACATTTTCACAAACGTGCTGGGAATTCATCGATGGAAATGTGTAATTTCCTCCATCTCCTTCTCCAGCTGGTTGATGGAAAATAAAACGTCTGCACCGTTGAAACGGTATATGTTTTGGTACAACTCGAGAAATAATGATCCCCAACGGGGGACAGAACAGACATGGCACCAGTATCGCGGTGTTGATACTTATTTCTCGCTGCAAAATACGTTACGGCCCCTGCGAAATGATACACAGTTATTGCCAGAGAGTCCTTGTGCGGATTGTGTGTCATGTGCTTCCTCTTTTGATATCTGATTGAAGATGACTATTTCCAATCGAATGCTTAGCTGCGAACTATCGTCTCAGGAATATCCAAATGATTCGCATGCCGCTTTCGCTGACTTTTGCCATGAGGTAATGAGATGCGAGGATGTGAGGTATTCGCGAACCAAATCATTGACATGGCACAAGTGATTTCTGCGAAGAGGAATCATTTAAATTGGCCAGCTAAATTTTTAATTCTTAAAGAGAAAAACTATCCCTGTTGGGGTGCCTTAAATTCAACAGGAAAGTGCGGTGTCTGTGTGGCAATATATTCTTGTCACACCGTGTGGAGGGAACTCCACAAGAAATTCCTTCTAAAGGACCCAGCAGCGTTGACAGCATGCTGATGGTGTGACGTAAAAGTGGTATCACCACGTGGATGGCGTTCTCCTATGGCAAATGAAATTTTCCAATCTTCCCCCAAGAGGTGAAAGCTTTAATATGATGCATAATAAAGGAATGCATTCCGGGGAAACTCTGAAAGGAATTGCAGTAAGGTAATTAAATGCGAGATGTATTAAGCGGTTTTTGGGAGTGCTCAGTTGGGGCATGGTGAGTCGTCGACATGACGGTTTCGAAAGCCTGATTTTGAATGGATGTGTCTTGTAGATTTGATTATAGAGCCGTTACCGTGCTGATATTTCCTTCTGACGGCTTTGCGAGCTGCAAACTGTTTTTTTTTTTTGCATGGGTGGATTTTACTTTTTCCTGCAGCGGTATTGACGGCTGGAAAGCCCGGTGATGCCGAGGTTGTCAGTATTTAATCTTGACAGCACTATCCCTAAACTGCGTCAAGCATTTTCAAGCAGTTTTGATAAGGGTGGGGGGTTGTTCATCCATACCCGCTGTTACTCTGTCGGTGAAATAGACCGAAGAGAGACAGCTTGTCAGTGAATACTTTGTAAAGCTTAAAACAAATCGTCTTTATGAGCTTCCACATAGTTTCTTTATTTTTTTCAGGATCGTGTTCCGTATCTTTTCGGAACTTGCCTTGTCTTGCCTTAGACTTTCTCGCTGCTGGTGCCGCTCTGGAGACTAAGGTATTCCGCTGTCAGCTTTTCTATATTGGATCGTTTACTCAAAAGCCTGCGACGTGCACCCACTTTCTTTGCCGTTGTTGACAAAAATGGACCGCGGCTGATTAGCGCTATTTAGATGTTGTCAATTTAGTTTCACAGCTCGTAGAATCGGCATTTTGGTCCCCCTTTCCAAATAAGATCAATGCAAACGGGGCCGAAAATCACTCGAAGAATTTTTCTACGATGACACCTTTATCCGCCCATGCCATAGATCTGGGTTTACATATGTAGATCTTCTGTAGTAGCGTTAAGGATATGTGCAGGATCCCATAAGGAAAATTTCGACTTTAATCAAGCGTAGCTTTGTTATTTTAAACGCGATTTGTATTGCTTAAGAAATGTTCCTTTTACTAAAATTTATATTTTCAAGTTAGGGGTTCAATTTAAAATTAAATGGTAGTTATTATAAAAAATGTGTCCCAATAACTTCAGTAGTCGCTGGCTATATTTTCCAAACAAATTTCCCCGCTGTGAGCTTCCGTAAATTTAAAATCAATACTAAAATTTGTTATTAGTACAGCGCAAAGACTTTCGTCGGTGTTGTGTGTTCTTTCTCATTGACATTTGAATTTGCTACTATCCAATGTTACTATTGTGGGTAAAATCATAGATGGCTCTTTGTTGTGCTGATATTTCCAGCGATAGGATTTCTCACATGAATCTGCGCTGGTGGGTAGAACTTAGGAAATACTGTATAATACCCTTAGATAGAGCAACCCTTAAACAATAGCCTAAATGTAACTGTCCGACCGACAACAAACGGACGCGCTCCGATACTACCTACTTACAACAAACTATTTGCAAATTAATATGCCTGCCACTGAAACTGCATCCTAGATGCGAAATTAATTAAATTAATTAACGAAACACACGTAGTTCTGTAATAAGTCTCATATTTAATGAGATTTATGAGTATAACCGTGTCAAGGACTGGCGACTACACCCTCCGACAGATAGACAGGACACCCAGCCACGTACGCCTCCCAAGTGACTTGATTTACAAATCCAAATAAGGTTAACTCCTATAATACGTGATCCGAGGAATTTAATAAGAATATGATTAAATTAACTTAAATACGAGTAGTTCGCATAGTGGCCGCTGGCCGGTGGCCATTGGCAATTGACCGAACCCCTCTCGTATACGGTATACTCCTGTCGAATGTTCGTAACAAGTCCATTATACAAAATGACAAAATTGATTGAGGACAAAGAACAGTGTGTGTATATGGGATCACACACTCGCCATATTGTCGTGTTCTCCCTCAATTTCACGCTTGCCGAGCTTTTGCACTAAAATTTCCATTCTTTGACATTACCGTTAGTGCTTATGTGCCGAACAGGACACAAGCAAGTTTTATGTATGCAATACAGCTTCTTGCTTTCTTCGTGGGCCGATTTACGGACATTTTGTTGTCGCTTTTGTTCGAAAGAGGGACGCAGGAAATATTTATGATTACAACGGGATAAAGTTAGGGTTTTATCACTTTTGACATTGCCTATAAGAGAGGACGCGTGCAATCGTGCACCACAGACCGTGCGTTCGGCCCTTCCATCAGCAGTGTGTAATGAAGAGGCAAGAGGAGTAACATGCCCAGAAACGGCCCAACAGGCTGAATAGTTGTAAAGGAAGTTATGTTTTCATATGAAAATTCCATGGCTGTGATCATGTTTAACTAAAGATATTTATTCCATATTTTCCTGCTGTTTTCTTTCCTGTGCGTCGTAGGTATGTTTTTTGTGGAATCTACGAAATTTGTCACTTTGAATGGTTGAATAAATGAGCTTATGAGTCGTAAAATAGGGAATGTCAATTTTGTAAAATAGTGCAATGGCTTGTCCTTTTATGGAGAAAATTAAATGAGGTAACTTTTTCGGGAGTAATCATGGATGTGTGGCATAAGTTTTATGGCACGACCAATGGGGCGGCAATAGATATTCCTGTATAGGTATTTGGAGGGAGGGAAATCATTTCTTACGCATGCACATTCCTTATGGTCCGGGGGCTTGGGACCATTTTGTGTCATATTCCGAAGGCAAATATGCGGCTAATTTTGATGATCACTAGAGAGGAAAATCTGTTTTTTTTTTATTGTTGTGAAGTTTGACGTACTATGCAAATGAATCATGTAAATGGATACTTTATGTTTATGGCTTAATGAGCTTGGTTGATTTTATTAGATATTCGGCTCCTGCCTGGAATTTGGATAAGCAAATAAATAATGATTGAGTGAATGTAAGGGAACGGTTTTTATATCAATGACAGACTTCACACATTTTCGGATGAAAATGAAAAAAAAATTAAGGATTATGAAAAATTGTTAACTTTTGCGAACTAATATTATTTTCTATGTTTAAAGGATGTCCAGCGGAATTTAAAATTTAATACGAAAAATAACTACAGAGTTGATTTTATATCTTATCTCATATAAATCGAGGCCGAAAATGGTGACTGCATGCTTAAAGGTCAGTACCATCTCAATGAGTAAAAAAATGTGTTAAAAGTCGACGAACAATTAGTCCCAATTGGCCGAAAACTCGCCCAAAAATTTGTAGAAAAACGAGCCCACCAATGCACTCAAAATGCATAGAAAAGGCATTGAAACACCTTTAAATATCGCGCCGAAAAACTCGTCAAAAACCGCTTCCAAAAGCCTGTCGAAATAAACGACTGAAAACGAGTGCAAAAAGGCGATCAAAAAAGAATCGCAAATCTCTTCCAAAAAACAGTCCCAGAATCCGTTCAAAAGTGCGTCCAAAAACGAGGAAAACAAATCTTAAACCATGTCAGATAACTAGTCCAAAGACTCGTCCCGAAATCGCCGCTAAACACGTGTTTAAAAACTCCAAATGCACCTGAAACCGCTAAAAAAAAACATTCTAAAATCGCGCAAAAAGGCCAGTCAAAAAAGTCATCTAAAAGACGGTCCAAAAGCTTACCTAAAAAGCGTCCAAAAACTTAATAAAAAAAACCAAAAAAGCGTAAAAATAATAACACACCGCATCAGAAAAAAAAACTCCTAAAACTCATGCCGAAATCGCCTTTAAAATGCTCAAATACGTCCAAAAACTCCTCCATGAAGTGAGTCATAGAGCACCCCCAAATATGTTTAGAAAATCAAGTAAAAAAATCCGTCCAAAAACGACTAAAAAAATTCGTCAAGAAACTCTCGACCAAAAGCGTGTGCAACAATCCCGTTTAAATATGTACGTGTCCAAAAATTACGTTTCTCAAATCGCTCCCAAAAACTCGTCTAAAAGGCTCCCACAAAAGTATTAGAAAGAACATCAAAAACGCACCGGAAAATACGTTCAAGAACTCTTCAAAAAAATTACCAAAAACGTGTTCAAAAACGGATCGAAAAGCACCCAGAAACAAACGAAATTTTTGTAGAAACCAGCAGGTATTCATCGATTTCGTTACCAGCGGGTTAAAAGAAAAGCGATAGTAGCGATCTCAAACATGTCAAACTGTCAACATAAAGACATCTCCTTCATATCCTGGTGTGAACGAAATAAAATCAAAGTTCCGTGTCTAAACAAAACCTATATCTATCCTCTGACCTAGAATAAATCACAAGCCATACACCAAAGCCTATCCTCTTACAAAGGATCCCATTCTCAATCCAAGCTACAAAAAAAATCATATCCCCATAATGTTATTACAAACAACTTTCGGGATAATGACATTACAAGAAATCTATTTATGGAATTTGTTCCATCTCATTGGACGGCTATCATATTGCCCTGTCGAGCTATCCACTCAGCTGTAGTTACCAGCAGCACTCTACCGAGTGTGATACAATTTTCGATTTAATCTACCGGAAGGGCATTATGTTGAGTGATTGTATCGCAAGAAAGTGCTTTGTTTGCCCTTCGTTTTTCCTTCCCATCAAGTAGTCCATGGACCCTGAAAATCATAGCATTACGTGCCTCAATGCGTAGGCTTTCCCACCGTTTTTGGTGTGTTGAAAAACTATTCCCGAGGAAGCGGCTTGTGCAATGGCCTGGCTTCACTTATGCACGGGGGATATGATAAAAGGGCGTAATTGAGAAAAAGGGCCAAACAATTAATTTAAGAACAAGATAGCAACTTGCACACATAAATCCACCGCAGACCAAGAGGAGTATTAATTTCAACGTGCACCCTGCTGCAGGTAGCTAAGTGTTTCATTTTGAAGAGCCACCAACAGACCTGTATACGTATAGTTCAGTAAGGTGGTACAGTTCACCATAATTCCTGGGAAAGGAAGAATAGTAGAAATTGAGAATGTTTTTTTTTATTTGTCTCAGCGCCACAACTAACCGGGTTGCTTGCTCTTGCCCATGCTGGGCGGAAACTAAGCAACCGTAATGAGATTCTTGATAAACATGAGCTGCGACTTGCCGTTTCCACCGAATTACTTTCGGATGAAGTTTTTCAACATTTTTCTTATTTTCCACAGAGCCTTGTACGTTGTTTATGCTAGTCTAGTTAGGGAATAGCGCGGGCAATTAAATGGGAAGGACTTTGTGTTGGGTTTCTTGCTGGTTGTAATAGTTGTTGGAAGGATAACAGAGAGTAGTTGATCTTATATCAAGCTAAAAGGTCATCATGGTGCACTTTTGCACTCAATTAACTTGGATGTAGAAGCTGTTTTAAGAAAACGAACGAAAGATAATAACTGAAAGTATTTTGACAGGCTAACGAAATTGTATCTATAGTGGGATGCTTCTTTCGAAACAAAAAAGCCTGTTAAAAACTTTGTTGAAGATGTAGATCCTGCGAGTAAAGTATTTGACATTGTCTGGGATACCCTAGTAAGAAGAAAACTGTCCCATTGAATTTATTTTATGCGCTCTTGGGTATTACCTACGTGGAAGTTCAATAATATTGTGAGCTGTGACGAAACGTCAAAAATGTTCTTAAAAGTTTCACAGCATCGTACTTTCTTTTTAAAAAAAACTTTTTGCAACTTTCATACAAATTTCAATTGATGTTCTCAAAAATGGAGTCAACCCACTCAATATGAGTTACGGGTTCCAGTTTCAGTATACCTTGCCTCTGGCTGCTGTGCTTTTCCATTTGAATTTAAAATCCAAGGACATTATTTGCAAGCAAATGCAACAAACTTCAGTTAGCATCTTTGCATTATGATTTACGAAATGCGAGGTCAAATTTGTAGTGTTTCGTAATATTTTTCAATACGTTTCCATTTAGTTCACTAGATATGTAGATACCTGCTGAAGGAAACTACATTTTAGCTAATAGAAACTGTAAGTAGGGAACTGTTAGCTTTTCACTAGTTGCTGTGTATCACTGTTTATTTTACGAGAGATTTTTATTCTCAACAGTGAACGCATAACTTACAAATAAAAAACATAACAAATACAAACAAAATAATAAAACAACTAAAATAAATAGCTAAACAATATTATCTCACAATTTAAATCGACAATTACATTGCAAAAAGTTTCATCACAATGTCACCTTCTGATAAGGCGCCTGCATGTCTCATGTACATGGTCAAGTTTTGATAATGTGCGTGAAGAGGGCGAAGACAGTTTGCTGGAAAATTCGTATCGAAATTGGTTTGTGTACATTTAGATTTATTGAGGCACATTAATGTGTGGAGCAGTTCCAAGCTTCAGGCAAATTCTGTTTGTTTCTGCGAATAATTCTGCTTCATAATAACAAAGGTTCAAGAAACTTACAAGTCAAACATTTGCTTGAAAAAGTACGTCTCACAATCACTTGAAGCAGATTGTTCAGAGGTTGGATTTTTGCATTGACAGCACTTTTTTTAGCAACCACCAGTTTGATAGCTGATAGCGAATTTGTACTCATCTTGCGTTGCCATTGCACCATACCTAAGTTTTATTTTAATACACAATAGGCCTTTTTTTATTATGCTCACATGATCTGTATAGAGTATTGATCTCCATGGTATACAAATCTTGTACAGTACAAGAGCATAATAGAAAAGGCCTAATATTAACTTATGATGTGATACGGCCCCCAATGCTAAAAAAAACCTTTCGAAAATTGGACTTCCAGTTTTCAGTGGAATTTTCGCTAAATTCTATAAAAGGCATTACAAATTTCTTCGTTATATACGTTGCATTGTTCCAAAGGACAGATCTTACAATGTATTCACATCAATTCGTTAAAAAGTATTTCTTTAAAAAATATTTTCAATACACTTCATATAATTGCCTCCAGAATTCAGAATTTTCCTGATACACTAAAGTTTTTCGAATTCTTTGAGCACGGTTTTAACTGATCCTCACCAAAAAAATTGGCTCTTCCTCGATGGTTTCATTTTTGAAACCTTCCTTGATGCTTATCATGCTAGGAATACTGACAGAATATTAGTTTGCTTATAGCATTGTGCCCTTCAAATCTGGAGTTTCAAAATATCTGTTTTGCAAATCCAAAGTTCATAGCAGCAGTTTTTAGTTTAAAGCCTGCATGAACCCTTAACTCCAGCAGAAACGTAGATCATGCCAATTCGTATCAAACTTAAAGAAATTTTACTTTTCAAGATGTTGTTATTTTGGTTAACTTCTTTACTAAAAACGCAAAAACCTTCATGTCCAGAGGCACCTTAAATGAGAGCGATACCTATCCTCATCTCAGCAGTGTATAAAGTTTTTTTTTTTATAAATGGGTGGAAGATTTGAACAAATTAATTCAATCAATTCCTGAGTTTTGGAGAATTGACTGGGATCCGGGACCTAAGAGAAGTTCGAGGGATGTGGCGTGGCAAAATTCAGTTTTGAGTTATTTATTAGAATCAGGAAACGCCTTTTCACATTGCCAAGCTTACACAAATTCGCATGACTCTCTCTGTAATGCAAAGAAACAAAACGGAAAGCATTTTCGCATTAAAAAAAAACGAAAGAAATCATTCGAAAAACAACAATTAATTTAAAAATTTTCTCAATTGTCGCCTTCCAATTAAACTCATACAGCTTAATTTTTTGTTGTGGTAGGTATTTATACGGTAGAAATAATAATCAATTAAAATGAAAAACGTTAATTATAAGGCTTTTGTTGTTTACCACTAGAACAAAACGAAAATGCGTTTCATTTTTGGAGTCACATGACATAAAACGCGTCTCTGAAATATTTTTCCATAGTTTGTTTCCATAAATTTCTTTCGTTTTCCAATTTACATAAAGCAAAACGTTTGTGCAAGGGAAAACGATTGAACGTTTTATTTGTCTTAGAGAGAACTTTATTTTTTTTTAATTTGAATGCAATTATTGCGAATTTTAATATAGGAAATGGGAGCAAATAGGAAAAATAATTTCGTTCCCTGTTTTTTTCTTAAACTTATTTAAAAAAAAAATCTAACTAATTTAATGAAAATTTCGTTTAAATCAGAAATATAATGGATGACGAACAAAATTAAAAAGAAGTACCAAAGCTAAGGAGAGGCGGTTTAATATGACCAAATCCGTTCATCGCTAATGGGCATTTAGCTACTTCAACATCTGTGACATTCTCATTAGCTTCATTCCTGACATTCCCAATGTTTGTGGTAAATAACTCGAGTATAACCGCTCTCATTACATTCAGTGTTCAAATTTAGTACTGATTCATTCATTTCGAGTTCATCCGCCATCGCAGTTATGCTTGGAGAAATCTAATATCTAACCCACTACGACTTCAATAAGAGCAAAAGCCTGCGCAGTAAACATCCTCATTTCATCAGTTCTACAGAGCACAACTCATTTTGCTGTTTGCTTCGTCAGAGGTCAGTATTATCCCGATACTGTTCATGTACAGAGGTTTTTTTTTATATTATTATCTTACCGGTCGTTGACAACGTTTTGTTTGGCTTATTTACGTACTGCACCCTCATACTTGGCAATGGAAAATCCGCCACAAAACATTTGTTACAAGCGTGTGCCCTGACTGTCATTCACAATTTATGAATGAAATCACAACGAGTACGAGCATCTGCAACAATTCCAATGAGAGTTCGAAAAAAAAAATTTATTAAAACTTCTTCCTCCCTTTGTTGGGTAAAAGGTTTATGAATTTTTTCCATATTTCCTTGGGGGACTTCTTTCTGGGAAATTTTTCAGTCATGAATAGAGCACAAGGACAACAACTGAATCGGATCATATATACAGAATATACACACAGCTTGCTGACACGGAAGAGGCCCTGCAGTGAAATGAATACATTTATGTGTGCGTATAGCTTCTTCGTTTCGCTAAGGACACCAACGATATTCTACAGGTTAGTGTGATGTTTAAATTTTCCGAGAAAACAGTTTTCCTTAGCAATCTTAAATACTGGAGGTGGTTTTCATTTATTATTTTGAATTCTAAACTTTAAGAGTTGGGCGAGCGGGAAATTGCTAAGGGATTGAAGTCGGTGGATCTTCTTCCTGGATATTGTTTTTGTGGTTCTCAATAAATATACTTAAATGTTTTTTGTCTAATTTAAGAGGGAATTTTCGAGATGTTTTTTTTTTTCAATAGGTACTTGTTTTATTTGGTAGTTGTAATTGCACTTCCCTACAGATAAATAGCTCAGAGCCCTATCTCTCTGTCTGTCTGTCGGGTACCTCCCATACAAAATCAATATAAGACCAATGTGTCTCTCTGTTTAAAACATGATAGCGCCCAAAAGAATCCGCGTAGGCAAGTGAAATTTTTTGAGTGGACTTCTTTCTATTGTCGTCAAGTTGTTACTAAAAATGGGCTATGTCGGTCAAGCAGTTCGGGTACCTTCCATACAAAATCAATATTAGGCCCATGTGTCTCTCTGTCTCTTGAAAACAGGATAGCGTCGATACAAATCGACCTAGACAAGTAAATTTTTGTGATAGGACTTAGTTTTATCGTCGTCAGGTTGATATTAAAATTGGGCTATGTCGGTCAAGTAGTTCTGGTACCTCCCATACAAAACCAATTTTTCGTGACTTGTATGCAGTGAAGGGTATCAAAGCATCGGCCAGGCCGATGATAACACTTTTACTTGTTATTACCTAAGTATCTCCTTTACGAACACAAGAGAGGAGAACCGTGCGAAATATAGAGGGACAAGTCCGCTGACTATGAGTTGTGTATGCTCCTAAAACCTTTTGCCAACAAACTCTCTGACCCATATCAGTTCAGTTTTAGCGAAAGGAAGTCAACCATCGATAATGTATTTCAAATCGACACACATCATCTATTTACCGCCTATAAAAGCGTATATAGGGGCAAGATCCATCCGTTCCAAATGCGTTTGTCTATGCAGGATGGCGATGGAGAAATCTCGTTGCTTCGTTAAAATTGGCAAGAACATCGCCGATTCAAAAGGGGTGTAAGACAAGGCGACGCGCGACTTCTTTTACATTCCGACGAAAAGAAGGAAACTACTCATTGATGAATTAAGGACCTTTAACGTGACAGTCATACTCTCGGATGTTTGTCGAAATGTTATGATGAAATTTGCGTTTTTCCGAGCATTGAACTTGAGAGCCCTCTATCACACTAACAGCTGCACCCGCGATATATATGGTAAGCTGAAATCTATAAACGCGGAAGTTTTCCTTTCAAAAAACGTTTTATTTCATCACAAGACAGATTTCCGAAAAGGGTATACAATTAATTTTAAGTGTCGGAATTAGTATTAGCGCCTCATCATCGCTTGAGTTCCTCAACCATCTACAGATGAAGAAAAAGCTCGTGATACAATTTTAATACCAAATGATACGTATATTAACTTACCAGGATTAAGTGTTCCTGCAACGTCCTCTATGATCAAGCTTACACCTTTCTGGACTGTTCAGCAGTGTCCTCGCCTCTTTCGGTGGGCCATTTACAGCAGAATTTCTGTTTTGTTTTACTAGCTTGGCATCGTAGTAGTCAGATTTGCCATGCACAAAAGACGTGGTAGAAAAGATTAGAACTACTACTAACAACGTTGTAACTATTACCGATTGCGACTGCATTTTTCACAGTAAAAACTGTGTGACTATAACTTGGTACAACTTCAAACTGTAAGTGATTCATTGGAGATTCAGTAACTTTTTTTAGATACCTACCTTCGTCTTGTTGGAACAACAAATTGTGTTTATTTTTGATAAGACCACAAGTATCATTGTCATCTGTGTAGTGTGGACTGATAAGAAATCAAGTACATTATAGACAGACACAAGTAAAAGTTGGAAGCTTTGCCGTAGCTGAAAATTTGGAGGCAAGCACTGTTTCAAAACGAAATCTATAGGGTGCACCTGATAAATGTGCCATTTTTTTTAGAGATGTAAAACAGTGCTTAAATCAGTTGCCACTATTTATTTTTCACAAGGAATGATTTGAAGTTATGATTTACAATTTTCTTAGAATCACTTTCAAACTCGCTACCAAGAAACTAAACCATCTGAAAAAGACTGAGGTTAAAGGTTTTTTTTTTTGGAAAAATATCGATAACATACCCCTTTGATCAAGCTGAAACCTGCAACGACCTCTGTGATCAAGTGCACATCTGGGTTTGGTTATTATCATCATATTATTCTGAATAATCGTTGGTTTTTCTGTGGATACTTCTTCATTCACAGGGATTGCGTCCGCAAAAAGTGCAGCTAAAGCCAAAAATACTGCAATTAGTGTTAAACGCGGTAAAAGGTGCATCTTGTACGATTGCAATCGATTGAATAAATTATTGCAAACAACGTCAGTACATCTGTGCCAGAGTATGATGCAATTTGAGTTGATCTTATGTCTCGAAGGTTAATGTATTTGATAAGCATTAGTAAAGATTGTGAGATGTTGACTTTGTTGGATTTGACGTTTTCCTATCCTCCGGGAATCTTAAAATGTTCGTAGATTTTTTTTTAACTAGATGGGTGTTGAAGCCTGAACTTATTTTTTTGTTAAAAAAGTCATTGTAGCTTGGAAATTTTGCATGCAGAAGCAGTGAGGAGGGGACTCGCATGATATAACTCTACATAGTGATTCCGCAAAATCAAACCTTTAGGCGCAGCAATTACCACTGGATTAGATTGGGTTTAACTTTTTTTATAATTGGAAAGAATTCAACAAATTTTTACCGTGTATCTGGCTGCAATCAAAATTAGAATAGCTTCGGCACTCCGTCGCAACTAGGCTAATCTCCGAATAAAACACACATGTCACATCACAAGGTTTGCTACTGCGCTACTTCTTGCACGTCGTGACTTATGTTAAAAAAAACATATTGACAAAAATTGGGGTTTATTTTTGGGGATAAATAGCCAAATCTGGGGGTATATATTTTGACCGTCTGGCAACGCTGGTGTACAAACAAAAGAGGTGAGTCTCAATGGCAGCTCAGTGCAATTGGATATATTTTCGCTAGAGACATGTACTTTAAAATATTCTGAATGAAGAATCCAAACAGAGCAAAGCAGGAAACCAGCAAAAGTGAGAGAATGGGCTAGAGTTTTATTGATTTTATTTCTCTTTAGTTTATTTGTTAGTTGGAAAAAAGCAGAAAAAAAGAATTTTATTGCTCTAAATTTGAAAAGCAGAATTTTGGAAGCAGAATTTCGACCCGCTCCCTATGGTGTGTATTGTGTTGTCGATATCCGAAACAGCTCAAACGATTTTCATGAATTCTGTGGATGTGCATGATTGGTTGCACCTTAAAAGATAGTATAGCTTTGGACCCGATAGGAGGCGCTGTTGTGAAGATATAAACGTATTTTTTATTTTTTATTCTTTCAACTTAGTTTTTGAAGTGAAGGGGTGAACTGGTTATTGTGTTACGGAAATTGTGATCTGGCGAGGCAACGGAAGTAAATTCTCCAAAATTTTATTTCATAAAATTAGAAAAATTGCAGTTTCAACCAGGAATTAAACCCGAGATTGTGAATTTCATAAACTAAATTAAATCTAAGTTGTAACCACATGAAAATAAAATGCGAATAAAAAACGTGGGATTGGATTGTGCTATGTAACCTTTTAAGACTTATCTACTGCGCTGTATTATTAAAATTAAAATATTATATAGTTTTGGTTTTTAAACTTAATTTATTATATTATCCAATTGGAATATAATTAAATTTAACATTATATTTAGAAAGAGAAGTTTCACTTATGGTGTGTGGTCACAAGCTACTCTCAATTTTGTATACACCCAGGGTTCGGACTTCAGTTGTAAAATTTCGGAGTAGATCTTAAAAAAACAGTGCACTTTTTTGCAGTAGATTTTGATTAAATAATATTTTCAAATATTTTTTCCAAATGTAGGTATTAGTTTAGACAGCAGCCCAGAACAACAACAACAATAAATTTAGAAAGAGGCTTGACTTTGACTTCAGTATCAGTTTTCAGTTCATGGAAGGCAAATGCAGTGAAAACGAGATCGCATGCACATTTTCTTTTAAAATATAATGTAATAGATTGCAGAATCGATAAACAGTGCTTCCAGTAATTGATTATTTGCAATGAGCTTATAAAAATATAATAAGAAACGAAAATGTGTAAATATATTCAATTTTGATTTAAGATTTCCGAAATTCACATGAATTGCAGTAGATTGTCAGTCGAGCGCAGTGGTGCAGTAGATTTAATTTTTTTCCTAAAATTGCAGTAGATCTACTGCAATAGCAGTAAAGTCCGAACCCTGCTACACCGTACATATACTGGAAATTGCTTTGGCATAAAATCAAAAACAAATGCTATTGTTTTTTTCCTCCAAAAGCGATAGTCCCAATATTGCCAACTTTCTGGAATTTGGTTAGATACAACATACATACGTGATTTTTTGTTAATACACATTGATCAGTGATCACCAAGATGAAAATGGTATGTTTTTAAATCAGAGATTCGTATCAAATACCATCGACATTATTAAACTGTAAATTCTAATGCATATTAAAGCATGCGAGGGTCCGCTGGTAATCTTAAAGAGATTTGTTTAATATATGTAAATTTGTTTTTTAACGATTACAGCTCCTTAAAATAAATGTGAAACAATTGATGAAATAAGTAATTAAATAAAATAAATATAGCTTAGAAGAATCGATCTTTTTGCTGCATTTTAAAATAACACGTACATTTATTTCATCCTCGATTGTCATGTTGAATTTTGACTCAAAATTCAGAACAGAACGACGAATGAATAATAAATGTAACGAAATACAAAAAAAAAAAATAAAATTTAAATCGAAATGCTTACATTTTCGCAATGCCTTATACACAACCCATTTTGAAAGGAATTTATTATAGCAGTTTCCGCCCCAATTTCCGCCTTTATTTGTAAACCCACCGACTTGGATATGGTCACTTAACATAATGACAGTAATTAGTGTTGTCTGTCAAAGTTCCAAAATCGCATCACAAACGCCTCTGAGCGTCTTATTAAGATTTCCGTTCCACACAACAAAATCACAGCTTTGGCTACACCCACTTTCCGGTGTAGAATAGTAACAAATCGATTAACTAAAATACAGTCGCGCACCCGTTTACGGGCATTTACCCACTACGAAAGGGAAGTGCAAGACGAATTCCACTAAATCAATTTCATTCATTGTGACAGTTAAATCGTGCACACATCCTTGCATCTGTTGAGTAATTTGAATAATCCTTTGTATGGCCGCGACCATAACTATGAAACTAGTTCCACTGTTATATATCTCCGATTGTGGCAATAGATTAATGTCCGATTTGCAAGTGATAAATGGACATCTCGGAAGGCAAAACGAAGAGTGGAATTCAAATTAAAACATGCGAAAGGAGTTCGCTCCTTGGGTGGATTTTTATAAATCAAGTTGTTCACTCTGCACCCGGGTTTCCCGCAGATTCCGTCGCCAAACTTGAAATTGCGCGAACGTGAGCCATAAACTTTCGCGCCAAAGGAAACTGGAAAGTTTTTAATTCTCAATTATGCCCTTGAGAGATTCCGCGAGGCGTTGGATTTGAATAGTTTTTTATACGAGGTACACTTTAGCCATTTCCGGGGCAATATCGTTTTCATTCCTAGAGAACCTGCACCTTTGATCATTTTTTGCTCGCAACGATGCAGCTCCTGAAAAGGGATACCATTTCTGCTGCTATGCACAAGTCCACTTTGCAATATAGTCCTGACAAAATTCCAACTGTAAACTATTTAACATGGCGTCCGGTGTGTATCATTTGTACACACTTGTTAGATGCACTTAACCCCTGATTCCATGTTGGCAACTTGTTATGGCGGAGATACACTGATGGCATCTACTACACAGACTTCTCATATTCTCATCGGTGCAATGTACACTAGATGATGTTGGAGTTTGTTCCCTAATGGACAAGTGACACATACCGAGACGAGAGACAATTTATATGTGTGTGCGCGCAGAAAATCCATTTTCCATGTCTCAGTTCACGCTGTGAATGTTGAGACTGAAAGCTTATCCTTAAATGATCTGTTTTCGAGTGCAATCATGACATGAACTTGTTTTTCTGTTCCTTTCCCACCACCCGCCCCCCATTTATAGAATGAGTTTTGATATTTTTTGAGTCTAATCAGCGATGGCTCGCTCATTAGGCAAATCAGATGTTTATTCATAAATTCATTCAGTGTATACGGATACACAGACGAAGTTAGGAATCCAGCTAAATTACTGATTGGGAAATTTATACTTAAATCCGTTGCGCTATCAACTGTCCATTAGCAGATGCGGTGGTGTGGATATTTGTAAGCTCCCTTATTCTTTTACCTTGGCATGGACATTCGCCAGTTGAATATGATGCAACTATAATGACTTTGGGAAAAGAGTGTGGCTGGATATTGTTTTTGTCATTCATCCAGGATTATGTGGATTATTTTTTGCGCTGCATCGTTGATTGCTTTGTGGGTTTGGGCATCAAATCGAATGGGAAACAAATTATGGCGGCATTGAAACAACGACAGAAAGTGGAACACATTTGAGAGTCAAATCAGTAGGTTGGTTGATTCGTGGACAATCGCTGACTGATATATTCAGCCAGTTGAGTTGTTGTAAGTTGTAAAGTCGTTGAATAAATACTAAGGAACGATTCTCTAAGCCGAGTATGCAGACAGTATTCAAGTGCAATTGGTATAAGCTTGGCCGTTGAGTAGGTCTTCAAAAGAGAGTTTTAAAGTAAGGATCACTGAGTAGGTACTTGTAGGGACTGTAGTGTGAGTTTGCATTTTCAGCCAGTGATAATTAAACAAAGAAACCCAGCAACGTGCAATCAGGCAACGGGCTCGCGGTTACTATTGGTACTAATGGGGATTTTCAGTATCACAGCTGTCTCATCCGAATCAAGCAACACGTGACGGAGTTTCATTTGGTATTGTGTGTAAATTAATCTTGTCAACAAGAGCTCATTCACAGAAGCTGTGATTCGACGGCGGAATACATTATTCGAAGAAATTAATTATTTTGCTTTGTTCTACATCGGCGAGGCAGTGACCCGCCCAGAATAATCGCAACCCATTTACATTCCAGCACCGATACTGGTCAACCTTTTCTGGGTTCATTGTATCGGCTAATAGGTTTACCTCCCAGTTTCGAAACATTTTGTCACTTAACGTTTTTTTACATTTCAGTAATTCAGAAATATTAAGGCATCTTCCTCTTTTGAATAAAATGGTGACTTTTTTGAAGGTTAACGTTTTCTGATACTTTAAGGTAGTAATGAACTTTGTCTACCTTGTCTCTGCTATAAATTCTAATATTCTGACCTAAGCAGAAAATCATCGAAGGGGTACCTCTTGCAAATTGTATTTCTTTGTGCTAAAAAAGGCACTTTAACCTCTTAAAAAACTAAGGACGTTCTGTATAAGATTTTGCGGGTCCTTCTTTACGACACTGAAGCTTGGAATCTATCTACAGTGGATACAAAATGATGATCACTATGAGAGAAAAACAATTTTAGATAAAAACATTCACGCTTTGTAGGAGGACATTCGAAGACGAATTAAATGCAAAACGTTTAGCGACATCGGCCTACTAAAAAAAAAAATGCGCATCAGTCGTATGCATGCAGAGCATAAGAACGCAGATGCTCCGGCCGGTAGGGCTTTCGAGTTAAGCCCGGACAAAGCGGGAGAGGACCTCTTCCAAAGTGATGCAGCTTAGAAAAAATGGACCTCGATCAACTTGGATTTGAAAAAACACCAATTCTAACTTAACGTTTTTTTCCACTGCGCCACCTGTCCCGAACGTTGGACAAACATCCTAGAACCTAGAGTATAACTGTCATGAAATAGCTTTTCAATTGTCCATTTGGATTCGGCATAAAAGGGCGCCGAATGGATGACCCGGCCGGGGCGCCTAGATCGTCAAGGCCGGCCCTGGCCATAATGGTAATAGTAATGCATTTGTATTCTATATTCCAATTTCCCCACTAAGCCTACTGCATAATCGACGACGAAGGTACCTGTGGGAAATACTCCTAAAAGTCTGTACCATAAACTCAGTCCATATTTGTTTCAAAACTATTTTTACTTTAAACTTTCAAGTTATAAATCTAATTGTATTACAACCCATTAGGTCCCAGCGATCTCGTTTGAGATTGGTGCAAACTTATTTTTTTTTAATTTTTTATATAGTGGCTGGAATGAAACCGTTAGGACAATATATTTACTTAGCATATATTGCACTAAATTAGAGAAATTGCAATGGTATATGGTTATCACTTCTTTCGTGAATCGGTCTTAAAGTCGAGGTACTCAGTGCGTGCTAAATCGTTTTTTTTTATTTATTTTTATAATAAAGGAAATATTAGGTAAGAAGCATTTTCTTGTAATATTTTTCTCTTCAAATATCTAATCAATGATGTTGTGAAAGTAACGATATAATAAATATATATACCATTGGCAGAGATATATATAAGTAAACATCACTGATCTCGATTGATACCGCTGGGTTCTACTGTGTAATTGGTGTATTACTTTTTCAAGGTCAACATACAACATGTCTTATCGTGCATTCAGAAATATGGAAGAAGCTGTAGCCTACTTGCAGTCGGAGAGAATAGAGACTGATATTTGGCGTTCCCACTGGATGTGGACGAGCTTACTGATGAAGAAAATGTTTATGATGAAAACCTGGAAGTCCCAATTGTAGTAGATATTCCAGGTACTTTAGAGGTTTATGTACCAGATGATGAAGTTGATGAGACGTTTCAACCAGGCCCGAGTACTGCTAAGAAATTGAAGACAACGCCAATAAATTGGTCTTCGAGTGACCCTATCTATAGCTTTTCGACTACCACTGATATAGTCAATTGTGAAAGTGTAAAAAAATCTTTATGCGGCAAAAGTGTTTTAGAACTCTTTGAATATTCTGTTTTTGAACTTATCGTAAATGAAACTCTTCGTTATGCTCAACAGATAAAAAACAACATGTCGTTCACTACCACTTAGGCTAATATAAAAGTGTTTATTGTATTCTTGATATTTTCTGGATACCATACTTTGCCAAGTGAAAAAGACTATTGGTCCGAAGAATTATTGTGAGCAGAAGCCAGTATTTATCTATAAAAAGTGCACTTCATTTTCAAAACAATGCCTTAGCAGGTGTAAGTAGACATGATAGGAGCATTAAAATAAGACCCTTGATGGATCTGTACAAACTCTCAAAAGTGGAGCGTTTTTCATCAGAACTTGTCAATTGATGAAATGATAGTTAGGTATTACGGGCACTACCCAATCAAACAATTTATCCGTGCAAAACCAATAAGGTTCGGTTACAAGCTTTGGGCCATATGTGGTGAAGATGGTTAGTGCTACAATTTTTCACTTTACTGCGGAAAGCCATCTAATGGGCAACAGGACACCCCTCTTGGGTCAAGGGTGGTTTTGGAAATGCTGCATGTTGAAGATCCCTCTAAACACCGAGTTTTTTTTGACAACATTTTTACGGGGCATGAACTCATTGCATTGAAAAGCAAAGGTTTCAGAGCAACAGGTACCATAAGAGAGATCCGAACTAAAAAGTGTCCATTAATATCTGACAAAGATATGCAGAAAAAGAAAAGGGGGTAATTCGACAGCAAGTTTGACAACAAAACCAAATTTTCATAGTAAAATGGAAGGATAATAAGTGTTTTTTTTGTGGCCACAAATTTTGACACTGTGCTTCCCTTGTCACAAGTAAAGCAATGGTGTCCAACTAGTAAAGAAAAAATCAATGTGATTCAACCGAGTGTAATTAACAATTACAAAACATATATGGGAGGCGTAGATCAACACGATTGGCTTTTGGAAAAACCAACAATAGGTGTTCGTGGCCAGAAATGGTACTGGCGCCTTTTTACAAGAATGATTGATATGGCTGTGGTGAACACGTTTACTTTATACAAAAGGATGAACGAGGACAACACAGTTTCCATAAAATCAGTAAGGAGGACTTATCTTATCTAAAGTTAGGAAAAGATGTGAGAGTTGCTCGCGGTCGCCCAATATCAACACCATCATCTTCGCGTTCGAAGGTCTTACCTGGAATAAGATATGATGGCAAGAACCATATTTTAGAGAAAAGGTCTAACCAGCGACATTGCCAGTTAGAAGGATGCACTGGAAGGCCAAGAACGTTTTGTGCGAAATGTGATGTAACATTATGCATTTCTCGTTTTAAAACTTTTCATAAAGGGTAAAATAAAATAAATGTCCCAGCGATCTCAAACGAGATCAGCTTATAAGACTAAGACCCCCTATAAAAAAAATTATAATTTTAGCAAATATAAGTAATTCATTAATTTCAATGAAAGATTTTCAATGAATACAACTAATTCGGTACTTAATGGGTTAAAATTTAAGTCCACACACAAAACTGCGGTGTGACGGAAGGGAAACCCGCACCAACTGCAGATGCCACTGCGACCAAAACGATTTTCTATGCTTCTTTAGTCGATATTTTAGGGGACCCAAATACTACATTCAGTTCTCTTTGTGTGAACAATGTAAAGGTATAATACGTTTCACTTGGTTACAGTTGTTTTTCACTCTTGTCCATTTTGCCCCGACTGCCACCACCATCAAAGGCAATGTCTCCTTGTTCATTATTTGTCTACATACAATACTTCGTTGTACAAACTCCAATTCCATGATCTAAATAAAACCATATCAAGTCAAATAGTACAAGGGACTTGCATCCCGAAAAAAAAACCGAGATAACCCAAACAAATGAACAATACGCGAAAACTTCACTGCATCGCATCGTGCTCCGAATATTTATTACACAACCTCTGCGACATTAATATGCAAGACAATAGAACAGAAAAAAAAAAAACCAAAAAAAAATACTGAGTACTCCAACTCACCTATCTGGCGGCAGTTTGTTGCTACCGAAAATATTTCCAGAATTGCTCCGGTTTTGTTGTTGCTGTTGTCGCGCAGCTATTATTATTCCTTTTACATTTTTCGAACACCATTAGACTGGGATAATGACGCCACAAATTTAGTTCGGTGTGTGCTTTTGGTTTTTTCATTTTTCGAAACAGCTGCTACAAAGTTCCAGCGATTGCCAGAGCACCCACTCCGTACTTGATATTCATGCATGCGGCAGCAATATGCGTCTATATGGGTTAATAAAATGGAAGTACACTGTGGGATATTATAAAACGTTTAAGGGATAGGGTGTGTTTCAGCAGCTGTGTGTGTGTGTCTTTGGTTGGAAACCACATATTTGTGAGGGGTGGACATGAAATCAGGCGGTGGCAAAAAAATGTAATGTTGCGGTGGCAGAATTTTTATACAAAAAGGACATTTTATCAGCGTTGGGGTTTAAATTATCAACCAACCGATTTGGAAGTCCTTTCGCTGTTTAAAATTATTTTACAGCAATTTTATCGGCTACTGATGATTTAGAATGGGTTCAACAAGTGCGTCTACATATCCTTTCGAAGTTCAAGGATAGGGAGCCCTGACGACGCTAACTTCACAATAATTTTTTTTCGAACTTGGGTAGGTCAAAAATAAACGCTTTCAATCCGCGCGAAAATTACTTGTTTCCATTTAAAACGCACTATCAACATCCGACGCTCTTTGGAACAACTTCCCACGGTTTCACAACAGTTTAAATGATCCAATTTCACGCCACTGTTGCCTGGTTTCATACAGCACAACAATCAACGGCCATTAAGTTAACCCCATTTGCAGATCCTCCTTCGGAGCAACAGGATCCTAATCTATAAACTTCTCTCCAGTGGTGCGACACCATAGTGCCCTCGGGGATGTTCTTTGGGCGCATCCCATCGGCGTTCTGCCATTGTTCTCACAAATCTCATTTCCTGTCGATGAAGCTTCTTCTCGCCTCGCTGTGTGTTACTTCAGACATTCCCATGGGGTTGAGCGCCGCCACCACCATCACCTGGCGACGACAAAATGGATTTTCGTGCTCTGTTTCCTTTTTTTTTTTCAGTTTTATTTTCATTTGACGGTGAAATCTCCTCTCGTAGCCCAGAAGTCAGGGATGGCAAGTGGCGAGGAATTGGAATAGGAAATGACTAAATCACAGGATATCCTCATCGTCTTCACGGTCTCCTTAGAGAGACGTATAACAAATCACAACGTACCTATTCCTGACCATTGACGTCTTCTCGGTTCATTATTCTGTTCGGGCTGTGTATTTTTGTTTTAAGGACACTTAGGTATTAAGTCAGCAGGCTTCCTGGCTGCAGTTAATTGAAATTGCTGCGATTTGCGTAAGACGACGGAAACCGCTTGAGGGTGGTCTGTGGGAGGAAACGTGGAACGAAAATTTATTCGTGTTGTTCTTTCAAGTGGCCTTCGATAAAGGAGGAGTTTTACGCACACCCAGCTTGGAGGCATAAAATCTGTTTATGTATAGTTTAACACGAGCGGTGCCAAGTATCCAGACTTAAATGCCCTGCTCACATTTATGCAAATGCTGTGAGGATGCCTATTTAACGTAAATCAACTGTAAGTCAAAGGCACAGGAATGCCGTCGTAAATCGTTTAACAACCCCCTGCACTCATGACACATAAAGTCTCATCGTCGTCGATACAAATATGGCATTATTTTAATTCCCCTCAGGGACGACGACTAGTTGCAAGCAGTGCCTGTTCCAATGCAATGCCTGTTCGGGGGAGAATTCTTAAGCATGGTGAATAATTTAAGAAAAAAATGCACGTGCAATGCTGAGCTTGGTGTAAATATAGGTATGGTTCTAACGCAGCAGTTACAGGTAGTTTCGAGAGAAAGTTATGCGTTGCGAGTGGATAGTTACGAGTAGTCCTTACGATTATTTGAGATTTCGTATTAAAATCGAGATTTGATGTATGATTGCTTGGATGAATATGGACATTTAGGTAGGACACTCCTAAGGAGTCTGTACGAAAGGTCTTTCTTCTGTGTAGGGGTGTGCAGAGGATCGTCAACCCACGATAGAGTTCTACAGCTCAGGAGAAATGTTTTGCCTAAGTCCACTTTAGGGAAAATAGAAAAGGTATTTCTTCTCAGTGACGGTCGTCATCCTACGGTAAAGTTCCTCAGCTCAAGAGAGACGTTTTCCCTAAATCTACTTCTCTAAGGCAAAGATTGACTGTTTCCGGTCGTGGTTGAAGTATATGAGGTTTTTTCTTACGCATCTAGGCCCGAGCTTGTGAATTTTCCCTGACAAGAGAGATTTTATTTCACGGCCGACGTGACAAGTGATTTTGGACTTTAACCTATATTTAGCTTTGATCTGCACTCCTACGGGCGACTATTCGGCTATTCCCTAAATTTCTCGTGTCTCACTCCCTGAAAAGGTAGCTCAAATGATTCGATGAATTAGCCCAATGGCTGTCGATAGTTTGGGATTAATTTTTCTAAATAACTTTGTTTAAGGAAGTAGGAAATTAGCACATTTTAAACACATTCATACAGTATATCCTTATTCTATTTTATTGCAAGACAAATGATCATGTCTGAATGCTGAAACAAAACGCACTGGCACCAGTTAAGTCACAGGGATATTTTCTCCGGAACAACAGCCTAAAAAGATTCCAAACAAGTATCAGTGTAAGTAAAAACTATATTACAAATTAGAACAGGCAGGATTCCAACATTCATAAGGAAAACTCGACGATGTAGTGCGCTCTATCGTGGATCTTCCCTCCCAACACAAGACAGACCAGTCTCTCAAATACAGTTCGAGAAAGAATTTTAAAGCGAGGGGGGTCTGGATGAAGAAATAAACCTCCTCCAGGTATCGGCATCGGGCATTGCAATAAATCCTCTTTTATTATAATTTAAACTTTTTATAATAAAAGGGGATTGGGTCTTGTGACTCATAGCTTTACCCCATAACGAAGTACGGCCATAACAACTTTATTCTGCTGCTGCTATTCGACGACTGTGCCGAATAGAACCGTTCGCATTTGATGCTATTTTACTAACATTGCCATTTTATGTGGGGTCTTAAAGATACAAAGGCAGTCACAATATGACATCAAACACATTTTTCAACAGATCTCGTTCTAGCTCGGATGCATGTGGTACATCAGCAGTCATGACAGTGATAACGCTCCAAAATATCAGATAGATATGTAGATAGAGATAGGCAGATTAAAAATCGACGAACGTTCTTTTTAACATTTTTTTAACATTTTATTTTAACAAAAAAAGTGTTCAAACAACTTTGGAATCTTGGAAGATAGGTGTGCTCTTTTGAGTATAAATGCCTATTTTTGTAGTCTTCCTTTATTAGCATTAGTTGTATAACTAATATGTCCCAATTCGAGGAATAGTCTAAGTAAATTGCGCGGAACAACTTCTATGGAACTATCTTTTTAAATCGCCTAATTTTCAACGAAGTGTCGTATTCGTCTTATCGCCAGTGTCTGAATTTATATCCCATAATATTGTAGAATCTTCTCTTAGTCGATTGACTTATTTATGTATAAATACTGTCAAAAAGTTGTAAATGAGAAGCTTTGGGAATGCCATTCTTAAGGCCATGTGCTTCGACTTGTTGTTTTCAAACTTGTTACAGGCAACTAAAAAAATTATACTTCAACATCATTTAAGGTGTTATATTTCGGAAGGCCAACAGGTAATTATCATCAATATTGTGCCCTACTTCGAATGAGTTTAATACTAGCATAATTTAGAGCTCAAGATCTTTTTACATAATGAAACTTTATAAAGTAGTCCTGTTTCCATAGACCAAGGTACTTCAAAGCAGCAGAAGGTATTCTTGCCCTTTTCACACAGGACTAGTGTTCCTTAAACATCGATGGTACAAAAAAACTATCGATACTATCGAAACGCATATAACGGGTGATTCTTTAAGCGCAGTATTTTAAAAATCGAATGAAACACTCAAATTTGCATCAGATATTCAAAATTTTTATTGTAATCGATACATAGGCCTTTGCCATTTATGTTTTAATGACAACTTCATGTAAATGTTGTACCCGGCTCTGTTCTAAATGGTCCATTCGGAAGGCCCAATTTTGCGCCACTTTTTCGAGCATTTCGGCCTGTATTCGACGAATTACGCCTGCTAGGCTTCAATCGTGTTCGGCTCGTCCACATAGACTAACGACTTCATATAACCCCGCAAGAAATAACCAAGAGGCGTTAAATCGCATGATCTTGGCGGCCAACTCACAGGACCATTTCGAGAGATAGAGCAGATTATCTCTCGAAATTCATCCTTCAACATTTCCATTGTTTCACGAGCTGTGTGGATGGGCCCGTTTTGATGAAACCACATGTCAACCAAGTTCGCCGTTGACGGATTCACCAGGTCGATTATGACGACCATAATATGGTCGTAACAAACTGTGCACATTTTTTACAGAGCACCAATTTTTATAATAAATTTCAATAATTTGCAATCGCTTCTCGTCTTTCCATGATTAAATGGCAGAGTATACTGAAAACTTTTTACTTTGACAGATGACGTTTGGACGCCATTACTAACCAGTGCTGCCAACCTGAAAAACTTAACTCTTAAAAAATCACCCTTTATGAGCACATATTGTCCATTAAAACACAAAGGGGCGAAAGTGATATTTACCAATTTTACAGAAGTGCAAACGAAAAAAAAAAGATTTCCCTTCGTTAAAGTCTATTTACATTTTGCGGGTGTTACTGCCAATTATTTTTATTGTTTTAAAGATTATTTAGAACTGGTATTTCGTCTCATTTTCTGAGTTATTCGTGCTCCGAAACAATTACGAAATATAACTTAGGCCCCAGAACAAAAAACCGAAATCTCAACAATGGGTTCAAATTCACTTACGACCTTTTGTAATGCCAAAGAAAAAATTTCGAAATCCAGTTTGGCGTTCCCACTGAAACTTCAACATTTCCAATGACAGCTAGTGTCAGAATTCATTACTGATCTTTTTTTCTGTTTAGAAGTCAGAAGTGGTTGAACATAAAGAACATTTTTTTAGCTACGTAGGTATATTAATTTAAACATGAGTTTAAGCGCTAATTCAGATATATTAAATATATTGTTGACTCAATATAGAGGTATGCAGTTCGAGATGAAAAATTATTGGTTTGTTGACAGCTACTTGTTTTTCGTCAGCGGGTTGAAAAGTCAATAAATGACGTGCGGAATTGGTAAAGAGGTTTGTTCGATTTGACAAACATACAAATGCAGCGACGAAATTTAACATTTCACTGAAATTCAACATTTGGAAATGTTGGAAAATGTATGGCGAAATGCTGAACATTTGGGCTGAAATGTTGAATTCAGCCGAAACGATGAATTTAGGTGCGGTGTAAATGTACTATTAAACTAGGTACTTTTAAAAACTGAAATATGTATGGGAAAACTTTTGTTTTCGATAAAGTTGTCGGTTGTTTTGGCGAAAACCCAGTTTTCGGCTCGTTGTGAATAGGGTATTAGATATGAGCTTAAATCTAGACAGCGGATAATGATGAAGCATGTCCTATCCGTAAATAGCAATAATGCGCCAACTAGGTTCAGGTTCATGCAGTAGTATTTAAAACTATTCTTGATAAAACAAAATAACAGTCTTATCATGGTCTCTATAAAAGGTGCTGAAGCAAAGGCCTAGTGTGATGTGAATAACCTTGGTATAAGACGGAAGCCGAAATGCTTTTGCTATCTTTTCCTTTTGTGCTCCACCGATCTATGAGTTTTTTTTATTTATAAAGCCGCTTTAAATATTTTTTTGGCTTATTTTCTCTTAACAAGTATTGTACTTCCGGCGCAACAGTGGGTGCAAACGTTGCAGAAAAACTTCTCACTTTTGCTCCCAAGGTGTAAATCGGCGTTGGCACAATAGACGCTTCGTGTTTCGTCATAACAAAAAAAAAAAATTCTCCGACTTTGTTAAGATATTTTACACGGAATCCTAACCCAAAAACGAAAAGTTTCCAAATATCCGGCCACTTGCTAAGGGGCTTTGTTTATAATGAAATATAATGTCGAAAGTTGTTTATACCGCGGATTTATTTAGACATACTTTTTCCCAAAGTAGCGAGGTATTTCCACACCTGTGCAGGTTGAATAATAATGATTGGCTTGTCACAAAAAAAAAATAAAAATCCCAAAATATGTAAATAGGTCTTTAGTTTTTTTTTGTCACTTTGGGATCTTCCCACCACCAACTCCGATTAATTTAAAAGTCTCAAATACCTACGGAGAGGTGTCCGAAATTAAAAATTTTTTGCCGGAGCTTATTTACATAAAACGGCGGCCATTTTTCATGCTAACTAAGAAAACCCGCATTGTTGGCAATATGCAAAGGTGAGTGGATTTGATGCGATAACAAATGAATTGAAGCGATAAATTTAGGACGGAATGCTGACGTCCTTTCGGTCTTTCTTTGAGTTTGAGTTATTCGACCTTTTGCTGTCCAATAAATAAATTTTCCTTCTGATTTTTCATTGCACAGGGATTCATTTTTCAACGCTGTAAAGAGAGAGAGCTCAAGGTCCCTCACAGGCTTCATCCTAAGGCGGGGAAAAATATTTTACAATTATTTATACATATGTGCAGACTTTCGCAATGACACCATTGCAGCTGCCTGGCATCCAACTGCTGTCTGACCCGATTTATTATAGAGCGGCACCTTTCGAATCTAGGTCACATGCTTCCTTAGACCAATTAGCAACATAACCCCTTTCGTAACGCACTCGGATTAGTGTGACGTCGTATCTCTAATTGGGTAAGAATACTTCTCAGAATACTTCCCTCGGCGTAAAAGATTTGCACGAGCAAATGAGATCCTTTAATTCGCAGATAAAGCGATAAAAACCACCCGACGATATTCCCACAATAATTCGAACTAAAGGAAGATTTCTTTTTTTTTCTCCCTCAATTCTGGCAATCGCCAGACAAATGAAAAATCCCACAACAAGCCTGTAAAATTCACATAATTTATTTTAATGAGAGGATTCGTTCTATATCTCTCATGGTTCGGGGAGGTGGGGGCGGCATTGAAGGATCTTACAAATAAACAAAGCAACAGCAGGCGAAACAACAAACAAAAAATCTGAAGAGTACAACGAGAAGATAAATTTATCTGCAGCGTCCCATAATCAAGAAGTGTCTTGCTGGTGGGGTAAGCGATTGTTTAAGAGACGGTGTTGGTTTGCGGCCGTGGTATTCCATTCGGCAAGGATATTGTTCGTCTTCGCGCATTGATGACCGTATTGCTGTTCTTGTGCGGAAGAGGAATTAAGTTTCATTGTTTACCGCCTGGAATTAGAGCAGGTCACTTGATGCTTATTCCAACACGTACCTAGATAAAAAGCCCGCCCACTTCGTTCCTGTGAATGCGGAATAATTTCTTGGTCAAGGACGGTCGATTTAAAGGGAGTAAGTGCAGACGAAACAAAATGCTGCGTGGGACAGTTGGTGGTGGGCTGATGGTTTGTTTAACAAAGCACTGAATCCTTAATCTGTTAACGTTCTAATAAACGTACGAGGGATTCAGACCGGTTTCCATTTTTGTTCTGAGGGATTATTATTAATTATTTTCTGGAATTAGGGGGTGGAAATTTTCATGTCTTCACTTAGCTTAAGTCTAGCAGTAGCGCAATGTAGCTCATTAAAGCAGTAGGTACTTACTTAAGTATTTTTGGATTCTGATTATTCCCAGGCTCACCAATTTGGGTGCACGTTTTTCAGCTTAGGTTCCATTATCTTCCTTTCGATTGCTACTTCACTTCTTAGTGGCGTTCTATTTTTTTGCGGACGTCTAAAATCGGTAAATCTTGTTAGACAGAATATAGAAGACAAAAGACAGGATACATGAGATAGGAGATAGAAGACAGAAGTCGTTCCACGGAACTGCGCTTAAAAAATAACAGATGCGTCCCAGTTAAAGAATTAAAAAAAAAAACAGGGTCACAAGAATTTGAAAAAAATCCCATCTACAACAAACAATTTCCCTTCCACCTCAATACCATTCACAATTCTTTAGTATTCATAATAAGGATATTGCAAATATTCCCTTCCCTCATTTGAGTGACTTCAAATATGTTTTAAACATATTTTTGAAACATTTTCCAAGACGGCATCTCCTGCAACTTACATTAAGCGACATAAATATTTAATCTCCTCCTTTAAGGAATGAATTTCCCTCTGATATTGTATGCACTTAGTGGCATTGCAATTGCAAAGGAAACGTATTTCACGTACGTGACTAACGTACGAATGTAGTCACCTGTCTGGATTCTGGAATTCTGGTTGACATCCTATAGGTACCGTAATATTTAGTTGGAATGCGAGTAAATACACTCGCATACAGACACGTCCATTTAGGAATTTCACTAAACTTCATTTGGAAGGGGGAAAGTTTCGCAACGTGAAACTTTCCAACATCAGCAAGACATGCAGGACATTTGCATAGAGATGCGTTCGCTCGTTCGAGATGTTGATCGGTGGTTTTGGTTAAAGGAATCCCCAGGAGTTGGATCCTTCAAATACTTTTGAAACAAATTTTAAATTGTTTTCGCATATTCAACGTTCGCAGGCAGCGATTGGAAAAATAATTTTAAAAATTTCTATATGGGTATAGATGGCTTAATACACTCTACAGTCATTGATAAGTTTAAATTGACTTCACCGTTAAATGTTGCATAGTGGTGGAATTTTTGTCGGGGGTTTGTTATTGATGTCAGTCAGTGTTGAAATGTTTTGGACTCAGTGGCGAAAGATCGAGGGCTATGAAGGGTACCCTTGCGCAATATACCACACCCAAAACTGCTCGGTCTCTGAGACCCACAATCTCAGCTCACAACCGTATTTGCTATGATAACTTTGAAACACACCCTGCGAATCGATAACGACTTAAACACAAACACACCTAGTCCTCTCCATCTAAACTAATACTGGCAGCACGATACAACTGTAGGAAAATCCAGCAACTACCGCAAATAAACAAACCAACCAGATGAGCTCCTGAACGACTCCATTTCATAATTTGAAAAGTTTCTCTAGCAAGTGCCCGCAGTCACTTGGTCAAAAATAAATAAATCGCTTACACTTCCCTGCTTGGATGTGTTCAGTCTCCGACTTTCCAAGTAGTAGAAGCATCTCATTCTCAATGAGAAGATACTCGCTCTAAAGGCAGACTATATGCAGTCCTGTCTCCCTGCAAATATTTTCCCATGCTAAAAAGTTATTTACCGAGAAGCGTTTCGCAGCGATATGTTTATCACTTTAATTGGTTTTCCCCTGATTCCACTTGAATGGGTGCAAGGAACTGTATTTCGCACAATAGCAAGCACATCGATAGGAAAAGTTTGGCAAAACACTTATTTCCTTCATGATGGCGCTGTTGCTGTTGTTGCTGCTGATGATTGAGCGGGCGATAGCAATAGCACCATTTCCGGTCGTTTCTTGTTTCGTTTTTTTTTCTTTTTCTCCACTGCCATGCGAAGTTTTCCTATTTTGGTAGTTCGGCCGAAAGTAAAGTTGTTGGCGAAGGAAACTGAACTTTCCGGTTGCACACAATAAATCATGAAAACGAACGAAAACATATTCCGGCACAGCAATGTTGGAAGTTTATATTTCGGGGGGGCGTGTGAGTAATATTTTGAAAAATACAATTTATATGGCTGGATAATGACAAATTATTGTTGGCTGGACTTTTGTCTGACGTGTCGTGTGCATCAGACTTGCTAAAAAGGTCAAAGGACGGTGGTTGTGTTTTAAATGCCCGTTGCTTCCATCACTCCTTTTGGTTACTCTACAAGTAGAGTTAGCACTCGCAAGGTAAGCTTAAATGAACAGTTGTCGAAGATACTCGTTGGATTTATAGAATAAAATTCATTTGCAGCTCGTCATTGTTCGCTCGTCATAATATTGAAGCAAAAGTCATAACAAGTGCCATTCTATAATCGTGAAATGCCGGGGGTTTCCCACATCGGAGCGCAAGCGTCGGCGTTTCCTCTGTCATATTGAAACGCCTCAAAACTATATACGGAATCATTTCATGAAATATTAAAACAATAATTTTCTCCGTAATTGTTTAGCGAGAAGTAGATAACCTCCCTTGACTTTTAGCAATCGTTAAGCTCTTTTGTTAGTCGAATTGAAATGTTGTTGCATACGGTCGTGTTGGCATTGTTGGTGTTTTCATGTATCAATTGCGTCGTAACGCATCCACATTATGGGACTGAAAATAAAGATAAAAATGGGACACGAGTTCAGATACAGAGTATATTCATATCTCCAAGGAGATGTCGACAGGATCACAGGGGAAGGTGCAGAAATAGAAGCCGCACACATATTTCCCAATAACCGATGGGTGAGTCTGATTGACATTGCAAAAAGTTCTCGAACTTCTTGTTGGTCATTGTACACAAGGCGTGCACTTAGATCGGGCTTCAACCTAGGCCAGGGCGAATCATTGAATGAGCACTACCACCAGTCATACAACTGATTTTGCATTAGCGTATACGTATGGGCAAGGTTTGATTATTTTTAAAATCGATGGTGCTAATGATCATTTTTAGTGTCCTAAAAACTTTTCGAACTCACAAATTTTCCATACTAAATGACATACAAAGTGACTTACAAAATATAGAAGATGAAGGTTGAAAAAATGTTTTTTAGTAGGGCCCAATGTGTACAGTGCCTATCACTGTTCCCAAGTGCGAAGCCAAAATTTAGTCAAAAGAATGCTTATCATTGGAAACCAACAAAATTAGATCGAAACATCCCGCTTTTGAAGACACAATGCAAAACATCGAATATCTGCGACTAAATTCATACTGTACACCACTACTTCAACCCTTGGACCATCAGCAAAACATTAATAGCTGTCAATCAATGCCGGTCACTAGTGTCAGCGGGATAGAATCGTAAAACGCACTGCCATCCCGATGATTACACAATTCATAATGTGATAATTAAACTGCTTGTTTGGTGTGCTGTTGCAAGACAAACTGGTAGCTTTTCCACTCTTCCCAGTAGTGCAGTCCCATCAGTATCTATAAAATGTTATCGCGTACGGTTGCTCTTTCGCTTTTGATGATTGCCTGTATTGTGTGTGCCGCAGCACAGCCGCATCGCCTAGTTGAAAATAATGTTGCGCCGGTGGTTGAAGTGCAAAGACCGATAAATGCTAACAAAAGTGTATTTTTTACTCGCGAGAGATGTAATCGCCGACTTGACCACAAGGGCAGATGTAGAACACGTTCGCGCTGGTTTTAATTGGTAAGTTCAAGTAGAACTTGGTTTTGAGATTCGAATAATTGTTTTGTTCAGTTTGTGGCATGATCTGTTGGTATGATGCGCCTTTAATGGATTTCAAATGTAGGTCAGACAACAATTTCACTTCGGTGCCATTTTTATTTTGCGGAAGCCACTGTTTGGATAGAGTTTATGCAGAAGTTGTTAAAATGTTCGAAGTGTTTAATTGGGGAGTTGCGCGTTTATGACCTGTCGCAGTGGAATGTAGATATATAGGCATTAAAGTTCAGTCTCAATAAATTTAATTCGAATAAAAACAAACCTCGCACAGGGTGACCAGATATGAAAGGAAAACAACAAAGTAAAACAAAAAACGGTGTGAGATATAAAATTGATTTTGGCTTTATTTACAAGCTACATTCATGCCATTATATGGGCAATAGCACAATGTCAAACAAAGTCAAACTTTTAATATGTACGGCATTATTCTGGTCTCAAATGTTGAACTCGAGTTCGTTCAAAGTGGTTGGCTTCGACTAAGGACTTGACTTAGGTAGCACCAGAGAAAATAGTCGAATGGTGTCAACTGTCAAGTCGCATGATCGCGGCGGCATGATAAACACTCACCGTGAATAGTCATCGTCGCCAATTTTCTTCGTCATCCGGCTTAGCTGGAATTTAGTAATATTTCTTAATATTTTTTTAATAGTTTCCCCACGTTCTGCAAAGCGTGGAACGATGCATGATCAGTAGTAGTAGTAAGATGTTTTTATTTCAGCATAATAACAAAAGTTCAATTTTTTAAATCTAATTTTGAATTCAATTATTATGTTCAAAACACAAAACATACGACAATGACAAAAGTCATCTGTCGAGTAGTTAAATTAATTTTAATTTTAGTGTTTTATGCTGAATGTTTAAGAAAAGTTTTATTGGTTGAATTCTCTCAAGAGTTGATTTCTGTATGGTAAGGCTACAGTGATGTAACTGTTCAGGTTATCGAAATCGTGGCAGTTCTTTCCATTTAGTATACGGATAACTTCATCGTATGTTAAGCTGGTTCTCCCTCCCAAAAACACTTAAACGGAATTCTCTTAGACCTGGACATCTGCCTAAGAAGTGATGGACGATCTCTTTTTCCATCAAGTTGCATACCGTACATAATGAAGTTTCGTTCTGTCCAAACCTATTCCCGTTAAGATTAATTAGGTCACATCTTGCCTTAAAAATCCAACTGATTTTGCTAAGTTCGAACCTGTCGGTGATGTAGATTGGTCCTCTTGAATGATCTAGATGTTTATATACTCGTGTACTGCTTTCCTTCTTATATTTTTTTGATGGATTTCTTGTTTCAGCATCCGCATTAGATCCATTCACTTTGAGAAGTTTCGCTCTCATCCCAATGCATGATTAATGGGCTAACCTTACTGAATATTGTAACTGCTCGATGTCCTTCGTTATTTTGACAGCTGGTGAAAAATAATGGAAAAGGTATCATTGCTATATTGTCAGGGTCACCCTTTAGTTCGATGCTATGTTGTATGTGTACACCTCCACAGTGTTGCCACTTAAAGACTATTTTTTCACAGTAGTTTCTCTAAAAATATTGAATATAAAGATTTTTTTTTTCAAATATAGTTTTGCTAAGGCAAATAAAAAAACAATAACATAAACAATATAAAATTAATAAAGGCGAGTATTTAAAAGCGGAGCAAATTTCATAAATTCAAAAAATAAAAACAGAATTGCAGAAAAGTACCAACTCTGGTACACCTTCCATGACGTCAGCAGTTTTCTATTGCGTTGCTACTTCCTAATTTTTTAAAATAACATTGCACTTGAGGATAGCTCAAACCTGGAAGTTTACCAAAACAGCCATTAATGACATTATTTCGACTGTAGCTTAAGAAATAAAAGTCCAACTTGGACTTTATAAATTTGTTTGTTTGAAGTCTTCACAGATCAGCCCATATCCATAATCGTTACAAGGATTTTTTCGTATACAGGGCTTGATGTGTTTTTACTAATCTAGCGGTAAATAGAACATTGGCAATGAATAGGTCATCTACTGCTATTATCAAAATCTCCAGATGATCGACATTTTGGACGAGTTGAAGAACGAAAGTTCTGTTGCATTAATAACAAAAGTTTACTGAAAGTTATTCAGCAATTAAAAAAATTGCTTCATATACTGGGATTGCATGGGTTTTAACACGAAGTTGTTGTAGAAAATTTTTAGTCAAATTGACATTTATGCTATTAATAAGATAAAAAATTAAATTCTATAAATAAGCCTTAAATCTCACTCAAATATTTGAAATCTTTCGATTGCTTAAATACAAGAGGTGAATGTACTTTTAGATTTAAACACAAATTTTTGTCTTTATAGCTGACAGTGGGAGTTCTTGCACCAGGCTTCAAACTTGCTTATTGGATTTAAGAATTTTGTACTAGAATTGGATGCTTTTATACTCGTGTTGTTTGATCGGTGTACATCTTCTCATTATCCATGATGGTTTACTAAACATATTAAACACAAATTTTGTATTGAAGGAGGAACAATTTTAAATAAGGGCTTAACCCTTTTTAACAATAATTGTAGCAGTTATCAGAATCCTAAACCTAAACGAGATCCAGCGAAGGATCTAAGTTCATAATGAACTTTTGTTTGTTAAAAATTTGATTGTGAAATTATGCCCCAACAGAGTGGAACATAAATCCAAAATTTATTTTTCGAAGATGGGACATAATTGCAACATTTCGTAAGTAGAACAATCATTGTCTTTGAAAGTACACAACCCTTAGGTAGGTAGCTACCTACCCCATCCTACATTTAACCCTTAACATAAAATTGTAGTAAAACATCTTATGTCTGCATTAATTCCCTGATTGAGGTTACAGCAAAAAAGTTGTCGTGCTCCTAAGACTTAAGATATAGGTATCTATAGACAGGGTTATTATGGATGAGGGACAACCTTTTCCCTCAATGGGTCAATATTGACCTGAGTGCGGCAAGGAATACTCATATGCAAAATGTACTTATATTTGATTGGGTAAAACGACCTAAGTCAAAAAAAGCATAAATTTGTTGACCTAAGCCTTCAATCTATTAAAAATAATAATTTTTACTATATTCTCAAATAAAGTTTCAATATTTTTTCGAAAGAATTTTCTGTGTACAACTCATAATTTTTTTTCAGAGCACCGTTTAAAGTTTAAAATTGCTCTCCTGAAAAGTGTACAGAATTGACATAAGATGTTTTGGCTCTTAGGCAGATATTAGTGTCGTGGATGTTAATGTTTCAATGTTTATTTTAAGAAGAAGGAAGCAAATAAAAATCTGAAGTCAATTGAAAGTCAATTTATTTTCTCAATTAATTTTTTGTTTTAGCTTTGCGCAATGTAAAATTAAGTGAAAAAATCGCGAGAACTTCCTGAAGCTTAAATTCGATTTATTTTCTCCAACAACTTTTTGTCTTAAATTCTATTTGAGAAAATAGAAGTAAATAAAAAAAGTTAATTTAAAAAACCCAGAAAACCCGACTGAAAAATAATTAAAAAGATATGAACAAGACACATTCAAGTACCAATACCTAACTAATTGACAATCGCAAAAAATATACGCTGTGTATGTAACAAATATATTAGTAATGAGTACACTCCAACTGTCAAATAGTAAGGTATAGGTATTTGCATGTGTGTTGTTCATATCTTTTTAATTCTTTTTCCTTCGGGTTTTTTTTGGTTTTTTAAGTTAACTTGTTTTTATTTTTATCTTTTCAGCCTATGACACTCCGGGGAAGAATACGAATCTAATGACACCTCACTCTTTAAAATCGGTCAAGCCGTTTGGGTTACACGGCGTCACGTAGGAACGTACATAGAATACGAGCCTACATAACCCTCCCTGTGTCCAGTCCGGTAATAATGTATCTATTTGAACCTAACACTCAACATAATATTCATTTGATGGTAACACTATTGACTAAAAATAAATGATGCGATTTTTGGCGTCAGTTGTGATGTTGAGTAGCAGATGCCGCTAGGTACGAAACTTGTCTGGGTATAAATTACGATTCTATTGTGAATAGATCAGAACGTAATTTATTTATTTCACAGTTCAGTGTATTCCATATCTTGACATTTCTCACTGACATTTGTGTGACAATTGGATTATTTTTTCTTTAAATTTAGATTCATATCTTTTTTGTTTAGCCTATGACTTATAACATCTCACTCTTCAAAATCGGTCAAGCCGTTTAGGCCACAGGGTGTCCCAATTGAACGTACATAGGATACGCGCAAAACACATAACCCTTTCTGTGTGCAGTCGGGTAAAAAATTGCGATCGCGAATTTTTTCAATTTTTCTGCAGCTAAAAGTGAATTTATTTTCTTAAACAATTTATTGTTTTGGCTTCAGAAAATTTGAGATAATTAAAGATCACCCAAAATAATATTTTGCTTTACATTTTAAACAATTTGCGCGATTATTCAATATGTAAAATAGCCTAAATTTAAAATTTACAAAACGGTCCAAGCTTAAATGGACCATTGGTCAAACTGTACAGGCCGCCGCTGGACGCTTAAGAGCCTGGCATGGCAGCTCTACTATTAATTTCAATTAAATTAAGCAACAGGTGGAGCATTTCCTTAAAATCATTACCTGTTAGAAGGGACATAATTCTATAAATGTTTTTAATGGATTAATGTCCCACTTCGGTAGGACATAAGTCCATAATGGATTTATGTCTCGTGTGCATGGGGCACACTATTCTTCACTTTACTGCAGTTGTTGCTTTCCTAAAAGTCTGTCACATGGTCGAAAATCGCACTTAAAATTTTAACCTTTCAGCCACATTCCATCAGACCATCCCCTTGCCGATAGGAATATCCAAAATGCATAAAACAGATAAACTAGTTGGAATCACCCCTTCAACCCATCAGCTGCATCGTCTTCTTAAGAGCTCACCGTGATCCTAGCTTCTGAAAACACAGTCGCAAAACTATTTGCGAATTTTTTTTTTGGTCATGTAATTGGCAACAGTTATTCACAGTACATTCGCTCCACTTTAACATTTAGTTGCGGTAATAAAACTTTATGGCTTAATAAAATATTTCGGGACGGCAGCAACCTCCAGTGGGCTTTTATCCATAACGAAATTAGATTTCCGGCCAATCCACCCGAAATCCTTTTGGGGCTTTAGCTCCCGAGCAAGCAGCGTGCCGAATGCCACCTCGGTGAAATTTTTATTGCATTCCAGATACGTCAGTGGTTCAGGTAATTTCATTTTATTTCATCCCCATGCACAGCTACATATACGGTAATGCGCGGTGAGGCGCTCACGTACTAACCATACATGTGTCAAGCGATTGTGACTACGAGTATAGAGCGAGACTGGTTGGCTACAAGAGTTGTACTACAAGTGAATTTTTCGCAACACGAGAGACGATACTACTGCCAATTGGAGCGGGGCTACCCCGGCATCAGGCTGAAGGATGCATTGCACGGAATTAATTAAATATCTACCTTTACACTACGCGCGTGCACGGATCCAAGTTCAACCGCGCATAAAGCCAGCGTTCCAATCAATCTTCAATTGGATTTGCCGTTCTCATCTTGTTTTCTTTTTTTCACTGTTGTTTTCATTTTTTGAGTGGGTTGCCGATGCGGTTTGGGGTTGCACGGGGATACATTGTATTGTGCCACACATATCCACGCACACTGTGCATTTGATTTGTTTTAATGTGCATCCTGCACATTGAGTTTGACTACCGCAAACGCATAAATACGCGAGAAATGAGTGCGAGCTCCGCAATCACAATGCAATCAATGGGGTGGATATTTTGCGGATAATTTTCGCGAGTGGGATGGATAATTCGCGTGTTTGTTTACTGCCTGCTAGATGGAATGTAAACTATCTGCTTTGATTAATGAGTGCGCCGAGGAGCAGCTACATTACGTGCACAAAGGTTGGAAACTTATCAGGATCGCATTAGCAACCAAAGCTTTGTCAATAAACGTGTCTATTTGCAAACTCATGTTGGGTGTGTGAGTTTGGGGAATATTTGCGATGAATATAGGTATACACGTACTAGCGTTGCTACCTTGGCGGGTGTGTGCTTTTGTCTTGCACAACGTGTGCGGAAGTCTGAATGTTAATGGAATTTAAGTTTCGACGATTGCCACTAGGTAAATGATTAATTCATGTTCGCGAATGGAAGAGAGGAGTTCATTTCAATAAGGGTCACTTTCGTGAAAGCAATTTAACGTTGAAGTGGTAATTTGATGAAGCTAACTTGAGGCGGGGTATTTGATACGTTTTGGTTCCAGAAATGTGCTGGGTGGGGGAAGATTTTTGCTCAGTTATAGGGGGCGTTCCACCTCGCCAATAGACAGGTTTCCGGTTTTATACATATTGAGAGGTGCTGCGTCCTAGCTACACTTCTGGGAAGCAATTAGTTCCCGTAACTGATACGAGTTCAGAAAAAATGCTCTCTGGAAATCGGTGGGCACCTAGACGCTTTCGTTACCCTTATAGTCCACATCGCCTAGGGTATAAATCTCTTAGACGAGCTCTTCCACTTCAAAAGTCTTGGATGTAAGTACTATAAGTCTTTCGCGCGTTTTCTTAACAATGAATATTTTTTGATACTTTTTGATTCGTATTTGACGCCTTTTTATGTCGCGTTGTTTTTCGATACGATTTAATGCTTGTTTTTGGAGCGTTTTCGTTCTCGTTTTTGACTCGTTTTTGGGTAATTTTTTTAAACACCTTTCAGCGCATTATTTAACGCGATCTATGCCGACTTTTTTGATGCGATATTATGCGTGTTTTTGGAGCATTTTTTAACAAATATAAAACAAAAGCATGCGAATACGAATTTTATGTGCAGTAACTCGCAGATCTCCAAATTTGTATTTGTTCAAAAATCTGGGAATTCTTCCGTTAAGTCATCTATTGCTACAGAGTCGTAAAATATTCTTCGAAAACTCGGGTTTTAACTGTGTAAGAAACATAGAAAATTATAATTTACGGGTTAGTACCAGAAATTTGGTAACCGGTCCAACAATTTATAAAGCACATTTTGAACGATTCTACTTTGCCACCGCTCCCCGTTTGTTTAATTCACTTCCAAATTTCATTACGTGTGAGAGGGTTAAAAATTTATTTTTAAAAAGTATTACAAATTGGTTATTTTCGTTTGATTACTCAGCCGTAAATAGATTTTGTACCAATTAATATTGTTCATTTAGTGTCTTAGCTTAAATGCATATTTTCTTCTTTTCGTTGTCTTGTAAAATAATTGCTTTTTTTTTATATTTTTCTGCTAATATTTTCTATTTGTAATTCCCCTTCAACAATTTTTTATTAAATGTTTAACGTTAACTGTTTAGTACTTTCGACTCTTGTCACTTCGACAAAAGATTGTACGTTACTATGTCATACCCACTATTTAATGAACTTGTATCCGAATAATTGTAATCTCAACTCATTGTATGAAATAAAGTATTAAATAAAGTAAAAAAAAAAGTCTTCTGACACATTTTTAGCATCGTTTTTTTTTTTTGTTACGATTTTATGCTTGTTTTTGAACCATTTTCTGTTACGTTTTTGACTTAATTTTACACACGTCTGCCGACGCATTATTTAACGCGATTTATACCTCGTTTGTTGATGCGATCATACGCGTGTTTTTGATGTGTTTTTTTACACGTTTTTGACTCGTTTTGAACTTATTTTTGGACACGTCTTTCGACGCATTTTTAACGTTTATTTTTATGCGATCTTATGCATGTTTTTTCAGCATTTTTTTGTCACGTTTTAAGACGAATTTTATAACGCGTTTTGTGCCCCATTTTCAATGCAATTTTTTGTCTGTTCTTGAAACATTTTTTGAAGCGTTTTCGACTTATATTTTGGCACGTCTTTCGACGCATTTTAGCGCATTTTATGCCTTGGTTTTTGATGCGATTTTATGCATGTTCTTGCGTTTTAATTTTATTTTGTCAATTTTTTGACTTATTTGACACCACTTTCGACACATTTTTGAACGCTTTCTATGCCGCGTGTATTGATCCATTTTTGTAACCTTTTTTGAAGCGTTCTTGAACTATTCCGTCAGAAAATGGGCGGGACCTGAAGTAAATGCCAAAGCACTAATACATCTATATTACAGTTCGATGTCAAATTCTGGGGATTTTTGATACAGTGCCCATGCCCATTCCCTGTCAAGCACCCAATACATCTAGCATTATGTGGAAAGGCGATTTGCCTTTTACTTTCTCCGTATCCATAGTGCAGGGCACAGTCTTGTGCTCAATTTTCATTCCCAAAATATTGATCACACAAGCGCATTATTATGAAAAGATTCTGCACACAATGGACATCCTCCTTAATTGAATATAATTTGAACTGCCGGAAGCCTCACAATTTTCTCGAAAACAAAACACACATTCTCCGCCGGACATCTCATATCGCTAGAGGCCATATTACCCTTCTTTTGATTTGCTTTGCTCAATCATAAATACCTGTTGTATTGCCAACGTATTGTAGGTGCGGAACGTATTACTGCCAGCTCCCAAGTTTCTTGAACACCAGCAGCTATCAGCCAGGATAATAGGATTAAACATGAAAAGTTTGGACGATGAATTGCTACCCCAAACTCCTTAGAAATCCACATGTTGTGTGCCCCCCTGATAAGGACTACCAGCACAGCATCAGTGTGTTCACCTGGCTCTCTGCAAACCCGAAAATGCACCAGCTTATCGCAAGACAACTGAAATTCGAAGAGAAACTTTGATTGAACTTAACATATTAGTGCATTCACCAACAATACAAAATGGACTGGCAAGTCCTTAAAGTGACATGACATGACCATGGAAATTAAATTTAAGACAATTTCAGTACTGAATTTGCAAATGAATTTGCCACCTAAATTGGTCACTGAATGCAATAGAATGACAAAACACTGCGAACCTTCAAAATCTCCCAAAATTCCCATCTGTATGTGGCTAACCGCATAATAGAGTCGTTTCATCATTGAGCTGCAAAGAGACGTAGTGAACGTAGTTTGTTGCTGTAGGGATGACGGTAGGTTTTTTTTTTCATCAGCAATCCATTGAATATGCACAAAAGCTGCATGAATGACTGCTCTGTTGCAATGGTTGCGAATGTGCGGTCTCAATTTGCAACAGACGTGTACTTGACCGCAGCGTAACAAAACCAATGTTCAGTTTTGAGCTGCAAATTAATGGCCGTACTACAGTGACAGGCCCTGATTCAAAATTGTCGGAAACATTTGGCTGCTGACTGGGGTTAGTCCTTTTGAGTCTCTTAAGTGTTTGTATATCATAAATTTGGCATTGGGACACGTTGTGTGTGGGCGAATTCATTTTAAAGGTGTTGCTCGTTATGGGTATAGTTCCCAATACATACTCAGTAGGTGGAATAGTTGCGTCGATTTAATAAAATGGTGTCAAAATATTGAGGCTGAGCGAAGCAGTAAATTATAATTTGTGTTGTAAATGGTCAGCAGTTATTTGAGGGTGGACTATGAAACAATTAGCAAGAAGGGGACGAGTATTTCTTTTCTTCGGAGTGGAACTGGAGCTCACACAATACATCCTCATACTTGGTTGATGTCCCTTTAACCACTGCGTGCCAACTAACATGGGACCATCCTTTACTATGTTGTCCCTCTGGGCTGAAATCGAGGTTTCTTAGAATTTATAGAAGCGTTAGCCATCTTAGAAATTATTTCCGACAACTTCGATGTTGCTGTTCAGATGGTATGGTATGGTAGATGGTAGAGTTTTCTATTTATATCTCTAAATCCAGTCCACAGGAACGGTACTGAAAACAGTTTTACTTTTAAATCGACCAAGAATATCTTTAATTCCTTCGCGAAAGTCCAATATGCTTATGCGCCATCGAGGAGTCTTGACGGTCTTCCCAGCATTCCAGACAATTCGCATTTCCCTTCATGGTTCGTTAAAGAGAATTTCATTCCCCGGCTAGTGCACGCGAGAACCGCAGGCGATACAAAAATCGTATTAATTAGTAAACGTAGCGGCGAATGTTGATAAAAAAAAGTCCATCCGGCAATTCACCAAAATCGTCGCGGATGCATAAAATGCGGACCTTTAGATAAACGGCCTCACCAATAATCAACTTTAGTCTGGCAGTTTACGCAAAGACTCCACACTTTCCAAAATCCCTTTGCCAATAAACAAACATAGTTGCCAGAATATCGCTGTAAGGTTAAATGTTAACGTTGAGAAACCCAGGTTTATCTCGGGCATTAGCTGAAGAAAACCTCATTAAATGTAATTTTCAAGAGGAGTGTTGCACAACCACCAAAAATGGCGGTATGGAATTTCGTAATAGGAGCGAATAAAAATACACTGTTGTTCAGCAAGAACGTTTACAATTATAAACTAATTTTAGTAAATTGTAAATATTTCCGGACTTTATTCTTTGAAATACAACAATGCAAGTTGTTTTTAAGTTTAGCAAAGACAAATTTTTACAAATGCATGCACAAAATTGAAAAATATTGCATTTTTGTTTTATTTCTAAACACTTGCAATATATATTTCGAATATTTTCATTAAATAATATGTTTGGTATCTTTTTTAACTGCTAGCGCTTGCTTTTTGATTGGTTTTTCTTTTTTAATAGTTTGCAAGTTACGAATGCATACGTAGTAAAAAATAAATTTTATATAAGTTTAGGATGTTTCTAAGACTTTCTTGAGCATCGTCGAGAAGAGAATAAAATATCGGTTCACTTAAGATTGGACAGCTCACACCCAAATACCTAAATTTTACTACAACTCTCAGTACCTTAGGCGGCTCACGTAGATATTCGGATGCAACCAAACCCAAACCCTTGGTTGTTCTTTGACTGAGAACTTCTAATGAATCAATGGTTGGTGTTAAAAGGTTGACTTTGCGGAAATATTGATATGAGAATTGTCAGCATTCAGCAAAATCCCCGCTAAATAATAAGTAGCATGTGCAAATTCAAGATATACAGAATTCTGTTTTATTTGGTGTGAATTCATAGAGGAGTACGCATGGCAGCTTTCGTGTAGAAAAATGTCCACGGGTTTGTATTTTTTTTTGAATGAATTTACACATTTTGTCGCTTTCTAAGTTTCCCGAATTAAGTAATATGAGCTATAAAATTTTTCAAAATATCAAACTGTATTTATTTTTATATTTCTATATACTTTTACAAACACTGTTCGTTGCTTGGCGGATTGAAATTCAAAAACGGAAGCGATAGGTCCTTAAAACTCCTTTGGCCTCCTATGTGAGTTTTAATTTATTCTATAATAAAATAGTCGGCTATTATTTCTTTTTTTTTTCAAAAATATTCACTTGACATTCAATTTTTAGATCAATAAGCTTCGATTTGCATAATCAGCCTAACAAACTGTGTTCACACACAAATTCACTCATAAATCAATCGTGAAGGATTAGAAAACAAAGGAAAGTGTATTATAAAAAGTACCAAAAATTGTGTCCCATCGAAGGAGAGGGCATTACTGATTTGCATATGATATTTGACAGAGCAGCGGATATTTTGTGCATTTCCTATTTTGTGTTTTGTTTTTTTGCTTATAATAAGCTTCGAAAGGCCTTTGAAAGATATCTGATTGGCAAATTAATTTGCAATTTATATATTCCTTTTCTTAGAATAAAATCCTCGTTCGGAAATAAAACATTGACCTTGTTTTTAACGAAAATAAATTATGAAATTTGAATGCTGCGGTGACGAGAAATGTAATCGATTCTAGGAAAGTTGTCGCACTAGCAAATGTTTCAATAATTCTGTCCATTTTTACTAAAGCTGGCAACCAGCCAATCGTCAACATTAGTGTTTGTTTATTAGCTTATTCAGATTGGGAAATAATAATCATTCACATGCGCGGTTCTGGTTGTAAAAAAAATTCTTCACTTTTTCTAGCAGTTTCAAAATATTAGCTCATGACTGCGAAATCGATGATGTCCAAAACATGTTTACAAATGCATCCTTGCTATCCATGTTCGCCAAAATATTCCGCTGCATATCATCATCATCATATAAATATAATTGGTGTATTTCTGTTCGACTAAGATTGATTTGACGGCATGTCTTTAAATGCAAAAATCTTTGAAACTGTTCAATATATTCTGGTGCATTTTTCACCGGCCTATAGAGGATACCTAGGTCTACAATCTGTACTTTGTTTCAACTCTATATCTCTATAAATTCCGGAAAAAATTGGACAAGAGTAATTAATTTTGTCGTTTCGTTTTGCTTTTTGCTTTGTCACACTTTCCGTTCGAAAATACTGGGAGCATTTAAGTGTAGTAAGTACCATCTGCAGGTACAACTTAGGATATCCAATAACTCGATAACTTAAAAGGTTTTTAAATAAAAAGGCAAAATTTGAAACATTCCTACGATTTTCACATGAGTGAGTAGATATGCAATTCATTCTCAAATCAAACATACTAATTGCGCAATATTATGTTGACATCTCTTTTAACCCTATTTTACTCCTGTGACGGAGAGGGAGACAGACAGAGGCAGTACGCTTTGTGGTTTGCTAAGAAAAAGAAAACAAAAGAAATGGCAAATATGTAGGAAAGGTTTGTTTGAACTGTTTTTCTTACAAAATAAAGTGTCTAGAAAGAAATGTTAAATAGGAATAGGTACCAGTGATACCAGATCGTGGTAATATTACATTAGGGGATTTATATTGGGAAAAATTCCTGGTGATACACGTCGTACTATTTATAAATGCTATTTGCAATCAAGATGAGGCAGTAAATTACCCGGTGGAGTTTTTAAATAGCATTACAGCCAATGGACTTTTTGCTTATAAAATTGAAATAAGAGTTGGAGTTTCCATTATGCTGCTTCTCAATTTGAGTCCCCCAAGCTTTGTAATGGAACCAGAGAGTGTTTTCATTGTAGAAAAACGTTATAGATGTGTTAATTTTAACTGGGTGTGGTAAAGGAGATACGGTATTTATACCAAGAATATAAAATAATTCCCAGGAATTATCCATTTCAGTTTAAACGGATTCAATTTCCTATTAATGTTTGTTCTGCCATGACAATCAATAAGTCACAGGGTCAAACTTTAAGAAAACTGGGAGTTGAATTCACGGGCAGTTATAGATAATTATGTAGCATGCTCCAGATAGGTTTCTATCTATCGGCAAATATAGGTAGTATACAAAGAAGCGTTACATTAATAAAAAAGTCAGTTAAATACCAATTATAAAATTATTTTCTTTCATTTTCATTGTCAAAAGAATATTAAATTGTTGCTGATTAGTCCAACGTGCAATTCCATGAAGGCAGAGTGGACTCAGTCTTTGTGATGTTTTTTTAATACGGGCTCAAATCCCTCACTATTGCAGACCGCTCCCTCGCGTTATACCTCTGCAATGTCTATCGATGATTTTTCTTTCAAAAATCAAAAAAAAAATTGTGTCCCCTACAAGACAGCAAATTTATAAAAAAATTGTTTCCATCAATTGTTCTGTAACCACATTTTGCACGCGTGAAGCCGGGCGGATACAGCTAGTTCTATATAAAAACTTGTTAGTCTCTTTGTTACTTGACAGAATCTCCTGAGGGGACAAGTATTTAAATGAGAGAAAATCTTTGAAAAGGATAATAGTTTTGACTTACTAAATGGTGGGGTAAACAAAATACCCAAAATTGGATTTTAATTTTATAGTTTTCAGCATTATTTATTTGTTAAAATAATTGTTCTACTTCAGGTTTTTGTAACTAATATTTTAAATTCAAATATATTTATTTTAATTTCAGATTTTAACGAGCAGTAGTCAAAGTCGAGTGATTGAAAACACAATGAGAGAGCAAACAAAACCCTGAATAAAATTTCTCGAAAATAATGTTATATTTGTACCTAATCACAAAAATAAAAAAAAAAAACAGTAAAAATAATAAATTTTATTCTTTCTTATTAGTAATGAATTAAGGGCCGTTTGCTGATACGACTTATAGCGAATTTAAGTGCCACATACACTCTTATGTGACAGCTTATGCCCTGAAAAAAGTAGCCCATAAATATTTAAGTAGAACTTAAATCGTTAAGAGTCGAATGAGCAAACGGCCCTTAGTCAAGACCAACGAATCGTATTCTGAACTTCTACTTCTTTTAGCATGAATCTGGTCATATCACCATTATTTTTACGAACAATGTTAGCCTCCAACGCGTCAATTTTTGCTGGTTTTTGAGCCGAAGCCAGTCACAGTTCAGAAATGTCAAAACGAGTGACCTTTTAGGACAATTCATCAGTTAGTGGGGCAATTCATCACAATTAACCTTTTGCCAAATTTTGATCTACGACTGCGGTTATAGAAATGCGAATACACTATCCTAATTGGTTGGATCTATCGAGCTGACCATTTTACATAGGCTACTATTCAATTACGAAGCTGTAAACAAACAGTTCCTTAAAACCGGAATTCGCAATTATTGGTGATTGAATGTCCTCCAGCGAAGAGGTGCTCTGCTTTCGTCTACGCCATCCAATACTTTAAACCCATTAAGAGAATAAACCTTGCCTCCTCGTCGATTACACGATCGTCCCTTTTTTTTGCGGCCCAAATCCACTTTCAAGTTTCATTAAGTTCAGCACAAAACGACGAGTAACTGGAGCAAACAAAAACCCGCCATAAAAATGAATCGAGCGAATAAAGTCCACGGCACCCTCTTACTCACTCTCTCCACCCCCGCTGATCCGGTGTCGGTCGAGCCGCCCAGATGCAGCCCTCGACCAAACTGGATTTTTCCATCGTCAGCGCATAAAACATTTTAATCGCGTATACGGCATGTTAACCTCCTCATGGTGTAGTTCAATGATGGCACTCTGTTTGTGCTTTAAAACACCGTCAGTACATGAGTACCCATCGGGGTTAACCCAACAAACAAATATGCATGAACAAGGGCAAACAAAAAATCACATCCTTTTAGGGAAATTTAATTTGGAATAAATTAGACAGGTACACTGAATGGCGCACATCTTTCCCCGAGCAGGCTGAGTTACCTTTTGCGTGTCTATTAAATTTCATTTAGGACCTTGTGTTGTGCAAATATTTGCGGTTAAGTGAGTTACACATCAACGCCCTTCTGCGGGTTAATTTCATTTACATACATACAAAAAATATTGCTCAAATAGCTAGCTGTAGCTGATGGTGTTGCTATGTTGTCTTAGGCTTGTATAGGATCGTGATAATTAATTTTTGTTTTTGAATTATTTTTAAACGCATGCGGTTTGGTAACCGCTTATAATGAGATTACTGTGAGCTCAGGAGGACCGGGTGTACGATTTCGCTCTCAAAGAGGATAATGACTTGAAAATAATTCTATCCAACAAAGCGATTTCCTTTTTATTGCGCAAAGCATGCACTTTTTTGTGTGTGTGAGTTTCATTGTCGCGTCGTCATCTGGTTGTCCTTTGATATTAAACTGAGAAGGACCAGCATTTTAGAATGGCATCAGCTTTATTAATTTACTTTTCTTACCAGCCGTCAAAATTTGCGCACGAAAAGGAATAGCAGTGGCATGATTGATGAGGGTAAGAACAAAAGGATTTGCTCTTTATTCCAGGAATTCGGATATGTAAATACATATATCTCAAGATAATTACGGGAAAGGCACATCGTTTATACTCGTATATTGTTCTTTTTGTAGTAAATGTTCCTATTGATTGACGCAATCCTAAACCCTGGTCAATCTAAAGTTGACCTGTTCCTGAATTCTAGACCTTTAACTGACATTAAGAACTTCGAGGGTATCGTAGTCCTGATTGCTTATTAGCCGACAATATTAAAGCCAAAGTTACTTTTCGTTGACTTGCACGATCGATACGATTAATTGCGAAAAACAAAGCGAACTGCCGATAGTGCGTTTGCAAATACAGAGACAGAAGTTGAGAAACACAATTATTTATGGATGAGTGCAAAGCCAAGAAGTATAGTGCTTTGAAGCTTCTACAATTGAAATTAACTACATCAGTGAATGGGAAAAAAAGAAGAAATCTATAAATTAAAGTGGCTAGCCGACACAGTTAGACCATTGCAAGGTCCCCTGTGATACATACAGTTATTTTTAATACTCGTTAAACCAGTTGGAGCTTCTGATGAAGCGTAGGAGATTTCGAATGTGAGTGTTTTTTAGGCCACTTATATCACTATAGTGGAACGCTCCCAAATGGAGTTTTCGTGCCGGACAGGTGCAGAGAAGATGAAAAATAGTGCCTTCCTCTTCCTTTTCAAGACAGCCTTGTTGCATGCCTGCCTATGAGACAGTGTCCAGTGATGACACCTATTGCAGCGTTGATATGCTTTTTTTCGAGGGAGATAAAATGCCTAGAACGTTTTAGATCCAACTTTGGACACACCTGTTTTGTCGCTAGACATGTCGGGCCGGTTGTCAACCTAATATTGGTTCGATAGCATCTAGCTTTATGATGAATTTACAAGTAGCGATGGGAATACCTAAGGAATCCTTAACTGGTATCATAGGTAGTGTAGTTCCGTGTTTGGCGAGTTCATCGGCCTTGCAGATACCTGTGATGTCCCTATGCCCCGACTCCCACAGAGGTGAATATTGAACTGCTCCACCATCTCTCTGAGAGACGAACGACAATCTTTGGAAGGTTATATAGAATTTATAGACACTGATTGCAGGCACCTGATGGCAGCTTAGCTATCCGAGAAGATATATCTTTAACAGATAACACATTTTCACCCAGCCAGGATAAGACTTATAAGTAGGTAGTTATACAAAAGTTGTCAACCTCAGCTCTGAAGCGAGCTCACATTTTAAATCAAGCGAAACTTCACACCTGCCAATCGCTGGTCCGGAGAGCGGCTCTGTCATAACTACCCCGTGCAGCGAGTCATCGGCTCAGAAACTGAGATAAAATATGTTGATCTATGGAAATTACTGGAGCTTAGATCCTGTTGGTCTTATAACACGATCATCAAATCGTATACGGTCGTGCAACCCAACAGTTTTATGTAAAAAATATACTCCACAAGTTATATGGTTAAGGAACTGTTATAGTAGGGACAATGGAAACGTTCATCGTTAAAACTCTACGCTCATATATAAGAAGGAAATTGAAAGCTATAACGCCTCTAACGCATCAAACTAGGTAACTCGAGAGGTCATTTCGAAAATTGTCATATTCATTATATCTTATAGACGCAAAAAACTCAAGACCCCCATTAGAATCTTACATTTACTATCAAGCGTTGTAAGACAGAATGGGATCATGGTGTCAAAATGGATTCCAAAAGCTATAGCTAAGAAAATTGCATCAGATAAAATACTTGCGGTGGTTCAGTGGACTACTAAGCGAGGGTTCAGAGCATCTGTCCACTGCGTCACCTCTCGCGGACGACAGACAAACTTTCGAGAGAATAATTGCCATACCTCATAGAGCTTCTCAATTCAGCCGTTCTAGTCTCTTCTAAGTCTCTTCCTTTCGTCTCAAAAATAAAATTTCTCTCGAAGTGAATGAAATGGAGCTGATCTAAGACCTTTGTAATATAAATACTTTAAAATATTTCACAGGATTGAAACGTCTGATTATCACCAGGTATAGCCGCAGGCGCAGTGGCTTAGTGGTTAGGTTGTTGGACTACTAAGCGAGGGGTCCCAGGTTCGAATCCCGAGAAAAACCCAAATTTCAACTTAAGGTTTTTTTCGCTGCGCCACCTCTCGCGAACGTCTGACAAACATCCGAGAGTATAACTGTCATGAAAGAGCTTCTCAATTGGCCGTTTGGACTCGGCATAAAATTGTAGATCCCTTCCATTCGTCCCGAAAATAAAAACTCACACAAGACGAATGGCTGTGAGAAGCTAGGCTTGGGTCCATACGGACCTGTTCCGCCAATTATTATTTATTATTATAGCCAGTACCTACTGTAGGGCACTTGTTCGATCTGTTCGGACGGCGAGCTCTGCAAGAGCAATAAATATTTGCAACTTAGAAGTATGCTCATTAAAAGGAAAAAACAAGCGAAAGAATTGCTCTCTCAGGACATTGTTTGCTTTGTGCGCATTGGTAATCCTATGGTAGCCCCGAAACAGACGCTGAACCCACAAAATGGGATTTATTGGGGATTTTCTTCGTTCAAATTTTAGCTGTGCCAAATATCCTCTTCAGTGTTAACGAGTTCATGTCCTCTTCCAACCCACTAATCTTCCACCCACTAATCTTCCACAGAATTTTGGAATTTTCATCATTTTTTTGTCAACTTTGTGTATAATTGGGGCCAAGAAAACTGTAAGATGTTTGTGGAGGTCAAGGCATTGGTTGGATGAGGTTTTTTGGTTCTTTTAATTGTATAACATTGTAGCGGTGAAATGGTCTTCTAACATGGAAGATGGTTATCAATTTTTTTTTTAATAACAACTGTCAGTAGGTATTTAATTCTTCCTCAATTCAGCTGTTTAAAATTCGGATTTTTAAAGTTCTGTAAATTCTGAAAGCCTTTTTAAATAACCTTCGCATCGCACAAGAAGTGAAAGCGTGACACTTTGTTTTCCGGCAATTAGACTTCGTAATTTAGAAATTTCTTTACAATGTAGTTGTGCATAATTTTGTGCCTTAAGTTACCGCCGTTTTTTGGTCTAAAGTTGGGATCTTTTGAGGGCATTTTCCAATACGTTCCTACGATTTGAAGCTATAATAAAAAATAAATAAATAAATAAGTGATGCAACAGGTCCGTAGGGAGCTTAGGTCCGGCTCCTCACAACCATTCGTTTTGTGTGAGTTTTTCATTTTTGGGACGAATGGACGTGTGTCAGATGTTCACGAGAGGTGGCGCAGTGAAAAAAATATTAAGTTGGCATTTTTTTTTTCGGGATTCGAACCTGGGAACGCACGGTTAGTAGTCCAAAACACTAAACAAAACTTTTAGTTATAATGCTGGCTTTAATATACCTAACTTACTTACTTACTTAGGTGGCGCTACAGTCCGGGGTGGACCTGGGCCACAACCAAGACACCTCTCCAGTTAGCGCGATCTTTGGCTAACTGCCTCCAGTTGCCCACTCCAAGTTGGTTGAGCTCCCCTTCCACTTGCGCGCGCCACCTAAGGCGAGGTCTTCCTCTACTGCGTTATCCCTCCGAGTTGGAATCGAAGACTCTTCGGGCCGGAGCGTTGGTGCCCATTCGCTCTACATGTCCCAGCCGACTGATACGTACTTTTCTGACTAGGTCGATGTCGCTGTACAGCTCGTAGAGTTCGTTGTTAAATCTTCTCCTCCAGAACCCGTCAACGCAAACTGGACCAAAAATCACACGAAGAATTTTGCGTTCGAAACGACCAAGGAGCTTTAATTCGACTTTGATAGGGTCCATGCTTCTGCACCATAAAGCAGGACTGGGGTGATGAGGGTCTTATATAGAGTCTCCTTAGTATTTCTCGACAAGGCCTTACTAATCAATTGCCTTTTAAGGCCAAAATAACAGCGGTTGGCAAGTTGATTCTTCGCTTCATTTCTGAGGTGGTGTCATTTTCAGAGTTAGACAAAGTCCCGAACTACCTCGAAGTTAAACCTGTCTATCGTGACGTTCTGTCCATTTCGTTGATGTTGTGTGTCCCTTCTTGTTGACAGCATAAACTTTGGTTTGCCCTCATTCACCACTAAACCCATTTTTGAAGCTTCTGTACTGATACTTGCAAGCGCACCAGCTCGCTGTGTTCTGCCAATGTTGTCGATGTCGTCAGTGTATGCAACTAAAATTGTGCCTCTGGTGTTGGCTTGCGAGTTTCGCACAATTTTCTCAAGAATTATATTGAAAAAGTGACATGACAGCGCGTCACCTTGTCTTAATCTTTTTTTGACACCAATGGTCTCGGTGAGATTGTTTCTGGCCTTTATGGAACAGCCAGCGTTCTCTATCGTCATTCTGCACAATCTGACAAGTTTGGCAGGGATGTCAAAACTAGACATGACTCTGTATAGCTCGTCTCTATAAATTCTGTCATATGCGGCCTTAAAATCGATAAACAGGTGGTGGGTATCGACTTGGACTCCTTGGGTTTTTTCCAGGATCTGCCGTAGTGTGAATATTTGGTCGGTTGTGGACTTACCGGGCCTAAAAACGCACTGATATGGTCCAATCAGTTCATTGACATATGGTTTCAGGCGATCCCACAGTACGGCAGAAAGGATCTTATATCCGATGTTAAGGAGACTGATGCCTCTATAGTTGGCGCAGTTTAGAGGGTCTCCTTTCTTTTGGATCGATAAAAGCAATGCTGAGGTTCCATTCATCAGGCATACTTTCCTCTAACCAATTCTTGGACACGAGTTGCTGTATGCACTCTACGAAATCATCTCCCGCTGCCTTGAAAAGCTCGGCAGGTAAGCCGTCTGGTCCAGCAGCCTTGTTGGGCTAACGGATATTGCTATCCTCACTTAATTTTGGTCAGGTGGAAGGAAGTCTTGGCTCACATTGCCCAGGTTGAATGGTTCATTCTGCCTGACAGCGGAATTTATGTCGTCTTCGCTGCAGAAATGGTTTTTCCATGTCCTCAGCACCGACTGTGATTCCACTTCAAGGTTTCCTTGTTCATCTCGACAGGTTTCTGCTCGGGTCTTGTTACCATGGCACGTCCTCTTTACCTTTTGGTAAAACTTACGAACATTGTTCATGGAGTAACATCCCTCTATGGGGATGGCGATGGGCCCGTATTGGTGCCTGGTCTTTTGTGACGATCTCACAACCCTACTCAACCTAACCTAACCTGACCTAACACCCCTCTATTTCCTCGATCGCGCGCTTCTCATGCTCTTTCTTTTTCTTCCGGAGAAGCCGGTGTTCTTCCCTCCTCTTTTGCTCGTAAAGCTCACGAGCCGCTCTCGTCCTTCTGTGCAGCGCCGCTTCGTAGGCATGTTGTTTTGCTGCATGTGCGTGCCGGCACTCTTCATCGATCCAGGGGTTTAGTTGGGGTGGTGGCACATCAGTTGCGGCGTTTCTGATTGCTGGCTTTAATATAACTGGCCTTTTTAAAGACATTTCCTATCCTTGCTTAGTCACGGAGAATACTAAGGCCCGTTTTGCAAATTTGCGTGGTAAACCTTAAATTTCGTGTCATAATAAAGCGTTGCGTGCGTTCAATTGCATTTTCAGCCCTTGTATTGCGTCGAGTTGGGTTTTGGAAGATACTCTTAAAAAATCTGAAACGCCGTATATCAGTCTGTGCATTGGCACAACTCCAAATTCCCAAGCAGATTTACAACAACGAGAGTGAATGCTCATACCCGAATCAACGCATACAATGGCTGCCAGAGCACACCTCTTATTCCATCTAATTGCGTCAAAGCTATATGTGCGGTACATGCCGACCGCATACAAAGGTATGCATACACCCACCGATGGCAATAACATTGTTATCATTGAGTTAGCAAAATTCCACAGCAATTCAAAAGCGCACATGCCTTCAATTGTTTGCATCTAATTATTGCAACTTTGTGGCCAAATTGCCATGTTAATTGGATTTCGCCAATGCACACCATCATGGTTATGCGGACAGACCAAAATCAGCTGCAGTTATTACGATTATTCATTGCCAAAGCGGTCATGGACCGCAACATTATTTCGCTCAAGTCAAAAGAGATATCCATCACATATATACACATGGCAAAGTGCTCACTGGCCTGGAAAACTTTTTGACAAATCAACCGGAAGCACGTCGACCATCCGAGGACATCTATCAATCAAACAATGACATCGAATCATTGCCCCTCAAGACAAGTGCTTTTTGTTTCTGTTTACAAGGAGAAGTGGATATGTTTTGACTTGGAAGATATTTTTTTTTCTTACCATATGTCTCCTTTGCATGCCATAATGTTATCGATGCCCGCAGACACCGGAGGACAAGTAATTTGTTCGGCCACACCTTCTGGGTGATTTATCATTTCGAGGTGTCACAATTTCAGAGATTAGATCGATATTCTGTTACGTTCGAACTATTTTTCGTCCAGCTCAAGGGAAGCCGATTAAAGGTGTGTTTGGCGATTGGTCTAAAGAGAAATTCAAAAATGAATTCAATCAGAAACCTAACCCACACAGGATGAATTTTTTTCGTTAATAAATACACCAACAAATCTAGTTTTAATTTAAATTCGAAAAAAATACCTACATCCGACCGATAGGAACACCTTTTAGAGGGAGCAAGCCAAAAAAAGTATCCAAATTGGGCGAGCTAAGAACAACAACAACAAGAATAGAAACAATATTGTGGTAGTGAAAAATCATGTAACTGGACATTGTGACATTTATTTAAAGTCAAACAAAATAATAGGCCTTAGCCTGTAGCGGTGGATTTGTATTTGCGAGGTTAAAAAAAATATTGGACTAGCTTCAGCTGCTGTCATTCAGTCATGTTGTTGTTTGCGATGACCGAAAATAAAGTTGATGAGTTGTTGTATGTGGATACTGGGTCGCTCTTCAATATACATTTGGGAACTTTCAATTTAATTTGTTTTTTTGAAGTGATAACTTCTTTAGGCGCGTTGAGCATTTTTGATATGGGGTAAAATCATTAAACTCGCGACACCAATGTTGCGTTTCCAAAGTTGCGACACCAGTGTTCGTGAAATTGGAACGAAAGTGGAGAGGGTATATAGAGAAATGTTTATATACAATGATAGAGTAGATAGATGTATCAACTAAGAACCAGCGACACCTAGCAGATAACAGACCTATCATACCTCAAAGAGAACAACAGACGCCATTAATGGTGTCACCGGAAACTTATCTTCTCACTTTATCGTTTGGGTTGTAGTCTATGGTAGTTAATGTGGGAAATATTTGTGTTAAGATATTACAGACATTTTGTGTTATTGTTTTGGGAACCATTTTGTGAAATTAGAGTAGGAGCTACAAACGCAGGTTATATTCACTTATGAATACTTACACACATGAATGGATGAATATCTTTGCGGAATTTGTTTTTTCATTCTCTAAAGTTAAAACAATAAGTTTTTTGAGAAAATAAATTGACTTAGCTTCAGAGAATTTGAAAAAATAAAAGTATAAAATTCGCGTGAATTTGAGAAGGTATGTGTCCAGTTGCAGAGCTGAGATGTAGACGTCGCCAGGTGCAGGGAATGAGTTGAACTCGCAGCACAAATGTTGTGTTAGTAATGTTGCGACACCAGTGTTCGCGTTGCCTAGCACTTTTGACGAAAAATGCTTAACTTGAGAAAAAAGATGCCTTTTCCAATAATATAATGGCTAAAATATTTTTTTGTGGTAAAGTGGGACAATGAATCAAAAACTAAATATAAATATAAAAAAATAAACAAAACATTTTGTATGTATACAACAAACAGCTTTAACCCTAGTAGGCTAATGTTGCTGACTACGCCTAATAAGTTAAACATTCGTCGATTCGACGATCTGTACTAAAATATGTTTTTTTAAGCCTTGTTTAATACATATGGTTATATTTTTTTTTCTCAAACATTAAGATTGTATTCCCAAATAAAAAACTTGATTTTACTAAGTATATTCTTCATTTTTTTATTATTAAGCAGTCTTTTAAAAAACGCAGCATTTTTTCAGTCTAAAATGAACATGTCTTCACAATATTTAAAAAAACTGAAAAAAAACATTCCTTCTTTGGCAATATAAACAAAATCCGCAAAAGTCAATTCGATGTTGACCACAAATTCCAATATTGCATTTAAAAATATAAATAAAAATACAAATACTGTTTTTACCTGCCGGACACAACCGTCTTTCGCAAGAACGCATCGGCGACTGAGTTAGTTGTTGAGCATAAGTTACTATGTGCCCGCGTTGAAAAGAGACAGGAAAATTAAGAATGCGACGTCGTCGAATCGACGAACATTAGCCTTCTAGGGTTAAAAAATTGTTTCCAATTTCATTCCACTTACCGGAAGTGGAAGCTGCAATTATTTTTAAGGAATGACAGATAGAGTGTTCGAAAAATGGACAGAGTTTGAAGTGGAAACACATTCCTTAAGATCAATGTTACTTACTTACTTAAGGTGGCGCTACAGTCCGGGGTGGACCTGGGCCTCAACCAACAAGCGTCTCCAGCCAGCGCGATCTTTAGCTAGCTGTCTCCAGTTTCGCACGCTAAGTTGGTTAAGGTCCCCTTCCACTTGCGTGCGCCACCTGAGTCGCGGTCTTCCTCTACTGCGCCTTCCCTCGGGTATGGATTCGAAGATCTTCCGGGCCGGAGCATTCGTGTCCATTCGCTCTACATGACCCAGCCACCTCAGTCGTTGGACCTTCACTCTTCTGACTAGGTCGATGTCGCTGTACAGCCCGTACAGTTCGTCGTTAAATCTCCTTCTCCATTCACCGCCAATGCAGACGGGACCAAAAATAACACGAAGAATTTTTCTCTCGAAACAACCGAGAGTTACCTCATCCGCTTTTGATAGCGTCCATGCCTCTGCGCCATATAGCAGAACTGGGATGATAAGGGTCTTATAAAGGGTCACTCTAGTTGTTCGGGAGAGGGCTTTGCTACTCAATTGCCTTCTTAGCCCAAAGAAACAGCGATTGGCAAGAGTAATTCTACGTTTAACCTCAGCGCTGGTGTCGTTGTCTGAGTTCATAGCGGAGCCTAGGTAGACAAAGTCCTTAACCACCTCAAAGTTATATCTGTCTATTGCGACGTTCTGTCCGAGCCGTCGGTGTTGGGTGTCCTTTTTAGTTGACAGCATATACTTCGTCTTGCCTTCATTAACCGCCAAACCCATCTTCGCCGCCTCAGTCTCAATACTCACAAACGCGCCATTAACATCACGCTGCGTTCTGCCAATTATGTCAATGTCATCGGCGTATGCGAGTAATTGGACGGACTTTTGAAAGATAGTGCCTCTGGTGTTGGCGTTTGAGTTTTGCACTATTCTTTCAAGAACGATGTTGAAGAAGTCACATGACAGCGCATCGCCTTGTCTAAATCCTTTTTTGACATCGAAGGTCTCGGTAAGTTCTTTACCGACCTTGATGGAGCAGCGTGCATTCTCCATCGTCATCCTGCACAAACGGACGAGTTTGGCAGGGATGCCAAAACTAGACATTGCTCTGTATAGTTCGTCCCTATAAATGCTGTCATAGGCGGCCTTAAAGTCGATGAAAAGGTGGTGGGTATCGATTTGAAGTTCCTGGGTTTTCTCCAAGATCTGCCGCAGTGTGAATATTTGGTCTATAGTGGACTTTCCTGGCCTGAAGCCACACTGATATGGACCAATCAGGTTGTTTACGAAAGGCTTCAGGCGTTCACACAAAACGGCAGATAAGATCTTGTAGGCAATGTTTAGAAGACTGATACCTCTGTAATTGGCGCAGTTCAGAGGGTCTCCTTTCTTGAGGATCGGGCAAACAATGCTGAGGTTCCATTCATCGGGCATACTTTCCTCCGACCATATTTTACAGATGAGTTGGTGCATGCTCCTAACCAAGTCATCGCCTGCCGCTTTGAACAGCTCGGCGGCTAGGCCATCTGCTCCAGCGGCTTTGTTGGACTTCAGTTTAGATATAGCTATCTTAACCTCGTCCAAGTCGGGTGGACGGTATTGTTGATCCTCATCGTCCAGGTTGAACGGTTCATTCTGCCTGACAGCGGAATGTAAGTCGTCATCGCCGTTAAACAGTCTGCAGAAGTAGTTCTTCCATATCCTCAGCATCGACTGCGATTCTACTACGATGTTCCCTTGTTCGTCCTTGCAGGCTTCGGTTCGGGTTCTGTAGCCTTGTGAGGTTCTTTTTACCCTCTGGTAGAACTTCCGAACCTCATTCCTGTTGTAACATCTCTCTATTTCCTCGATCGCGCGCTTCTCATGCTCTTTCTTTTTTCTCCTTAGAAGCCGGTGTTCGTCTCTTCTCTTCTGCACGTAGAGCTCACGAGCAGCTCTTGTCCTCCTTTGCAGCGCCGCTTTGTATGCCTCTTGCTTCGCTGCATGTGCTTGCCGGCACTCGTCGTCGAACCAGGGGTTTCGTTGTGGTGGTCGGGTGAAACCCAGCACATCAGAGGCGGCGTCTCTGATGGCTTTTTGGCAATGTTGCCACTGGTCTTCAATACTTGATGCTGGCTGCATAGGACCTCTTGAGAGATTGAGAGAGACTCGATCGGAAAAGGATCTGGTGATCTCTTGCGATTGTAGCCGTCCGACGTCAAACTTCCTCACAGTATTTACTTGTCTTGGCGGCGTTCGGGATATCCTGAGTCGTACCTTGGCTACAACAAGGTAGTGGTCCGAGTCAATGTTGGCCGCTCGGAACGTTCGGACATCCATAATACTGGAGGAGTGCCTTGCGTCGATCGCAACGTGGTCAATCTGGTTGACGGTTGATTGATCAGGAGATCTCCATGTGCCTTTGTGAATATCGAGATGCGGGAACCGTGTGCTGGCTATGACAACATTTCGCCCCGCCGCGAAATCGATCAGCCTAAATCCGTTGTCGGAGGTGGTGTCGTGTAGGCTGTACTTTCCGACAGTACTACCAAAGATGCCCTCTCTTCCTAGCTTGGCGTTAAAATCGCCTAAGACAATTTTAATGTCATAGCTAGGGCATTGCTCGTAAGTGTGGTCCAAGAGCTCGTAGAACCTTTCTTTGGTGTCGTCGTCTTTCTCCTCCGTGGGGGCGTGCGCGCATATTAAGCTAATGTTGCCGAATTTAGCCTTGATGCGGATTGTCGTGATGCGCTCGTTTACATAGTTGAAACTTAAGACTTCTTGCCTAAGTCTGGCGCCAACGACGAATCCACATCCGAATAAGCGCTGTTTTTGTTGCCGATAGCAGTCGCCGTAATAAATATCGCAGTTTTTCATCCTCTTTTTGCCCGGGCCATCCCATCGCACTTCTTGGATGGCGGTTAGATCTGCTTTATAGTGGTTCAGGGCTTCCGCTAATTGTTCGGCTGCACGCGGTCTGTTAAGGGACCTAACATTCCACGTACAGATCCGAAATTCGTTGTCCTTTAATCGTTTGCCAGGTTCGTCAACAGTAAGATCATCCGTATCCGAGGCTTGTTGATGCTTCGCAACTATATCAACTAGATCAATGTTACATTTTATTTTTTTTTTGGCAAATATATTTTAAAAATGTTTAAAAACTTAAAAAATTGAATCAAAAAAAAAAATGAATTGAATGGGTATGGGAATCGTGGTTTAACAAGAGTTAGAAAAAGGGAATGCTTTCAGGAGCGCTGCTACCATAAAAAAGGACACTTTTTTTATTTCAATTTTTTTAAGTATTTTTTTATATTTTTAAACATTCTTAAGAAATCTGGCAAAAAAAGGATTTTATATGTAACCTCGGTCTTAAAGAATGTGTTTCCAATTTTAAACTCTGCCCATTTTACGAACAATTTATCTGTAAATCTTTAAAAATAATTCGAGCTTCCACTTCCAGTGAGTTGATTGAAATTGGAAACAAATTCGATAGCTGTTTATTATTTTTATATTTAATAATCTTTGATTTATTGTTCTACTTTAACTAAAAATACTTTTTTTTTGTATTATTTTATTGAAAAGGGCATCTTTTTTTTAAGTTATTCATTTTTTTCGTTAAAAGTGGTTGGCAACGCTGCCGCGAGCTCAGAAAACTTAAGAAAATTTGCCTACGACAAGCTGTTTTCCCTGCTAATGTGGGATGGGAATGGGAAAGTGTATTTGCTATGGTAAAGTAATTTAAGAGAGAATTTTATTTTCAAAATTTGCTGGGGCAATCTGGTTGGTGCGAGGGAAGTGGATGAAGTATCTACCAATTATTTCTCAAGTTGGGGATAATAAAATTCATCGTAGGTATTTACATTTGGTAAGAAATAAATGTATAAATGTGTAGGGCTAATTGGTTGGTTTGAAAGATAGAACAGTTTTTGACCCGATTGATATAAATATTTTAATGAGTTTCTCAAAACTAATTCTACGCAGACAAGTCTTTTTTTGCTTAAGATATGTAAATAAAAGAAAAAGTAATTGAACAAGAATAAGAAAAGGCCAATGTATAGGGTCGGTTGTGGTAAATGGGGCAGATTTTTGCATTTTTCAAAGACACATTTTTTTCAGAAATATATAGAATATTAAATTTAATTTTTTTCACTTTTGAAAACGGATATTATATTATAAGATACAAGATGTTGCACATATGATGACTTAATCAAGTTATAAGAACTCAAAAAAGACATAGGGCAGTGTTTACATTTACAGCTTCCTTGTTTACAAGTCCCCCATAGTTGATAAAAATACTGGGCTAAATGGGGACAACAAATTTCTGTTCTCTTAGAGCTAGGAGCTCGCCCAAGGGGTAAAAGTAAATAGACAAAAATTTCTGAACGGTATTGCAGGCACCGGTGTCGCGCCACTCCAAATTCAGATTTTTTTGGGTTCCGAGAACTATATTTAAAATGTGAAAATAACGGCTGTTTACATTTACCGACATTAACTATAAAAGTAAATGATGAAAGGCTCTAAAACAATGACTACAATTAAGAAAAACTAACATGGGCTACTATCAGCTTTTCTCAATTATTTACGTTGTGACTAACCAATATAATTTTTTTTAATGTTAATTTGTACTTAAAAGGAATATTGCAACAACACCAACGAGAGGGGGCAATGGCTTTTTATTTATTTGTAAGACTCTTTCGGTTTTTTCGTTGGTTAGTTGTGGCTAACTAATGCTGCTAGTATGTGTTTCGAAATCGTCGGTTTAATAATACAGGCTCTGAAATTTGCTGCATTATTCTTTTATTTGGGGTTCAACTTAAGTAATGCGGGGAACCTGAGGGCTTGTATGCCTTACATGTACGGTTTTTATTGAAGAAATTTTGTACGCACTTTTGTGTACATTTTTCGACGCGTTCTTGGAGACATTTTTCCATGCGGCTTTATCCGTTTTATGACTCGTTCGCAAGAAGTTTTTGACCAGTTTTTGATGTTTTTTTCATGTATTTTAGAAGGTTTTCGACCGATTTTGTAATGTATTTTTGACTTCTTTCTGCATCTTTTTTGTGACTAGTTTTGGACGATTTTTCGAACTCGGTTTGCAACGCTTTTTAAATTCGTTTTTTGAAGCGCTTTGAGATCTATTGTCGACACTTTTTTTTATCATAGTTTTTGACGCTATTTTGGAGTTAATCTTTAAACGCGATTTTGGAGCCGTTATTCGACGCAGCTTTACTATTTTTTAAATTATTTTTTTGACTCGTTCTTGAGAAGTTGTTGACCAGTTTTTTAACTGTTTTCGAATTTTTGTTTAATGAATTTAAAAAGCGTTTCTGAATTGGTTTTCGACGCATTTTTAAATTTTTTCTGTATCTTTTTTTTTTTACCAATTTAAAACGCCTTTTAGAGTTTTAGTTTTTCGAGGTGATTTTGGCTCGATTGTCGAACCGTTTTTTTACGCAATTTGCTCATGCTAATTTCAAGTAGGTAGTTTGCAGTGCAATTTTGGAGTCGTTTTTTACTAATTATTGGAAGTAATTTTAAAACTACAATACATTCACATTTAGGGTGACACGAAAACCAGAAATTTAAAAAAATTATCCAATCAATATTTTCTTCATAGACTACTGAGTCAGCTCGAATAGTGTCCTTAGCATCTTTCAAGCTGATTTTCGAGCGCATATGTCGGTAGGGAATCAGACTTTTATAGTCAAAACTGTGAAGAAGCTGTACAGAAAAACTAAAGAAGCTGTAAGTGTATTCTTTCGGCAATTATCAAGTTGAACGGAACTCTAATAGAGTATCAAAGGCTAAGGCTAAATAGCTTTAACGAAGAGGAAATATTTTGCCGAATACGCAAAATAAGTCTCAAGTGATGTATACCTACTCCTCCAAGGTGGCAGGTTTCCAATGCGGACTTATCATCGGATTGTGGTTGGCCCTGAAAAGAGCTCCAGAAGACTGTCCAAAATGCGCATTAAACAAGAATATTTTAACGAGAGCCACTAAATCGGGCATGACTTGACAAGTTGGTACGTAGTATGTTCACCAAATGTAGTACCATCTATAACACGTTCAATGACATTACCGAATTTAAAAGAGCTTCAACCTCAAGTTCCCTTTATGACCTTCGTTGCGGTTTAACAGTCAATAATCTTTGGTTCTAACATTGACTGTCGAGACCCTATCAATTTACGGATGTATTCCTTGAACAACTTCAATCTTCAATTTGACTAGACATTAACTTAAGAACTATTGGTCTGGAAATGCTAGATCTACCTAAAAAAGACCGCACAGGTAGAAGTACGTCTCCCACCAAGAAATTCGCTAGTATTTTATTAAGGAAGCTGTCTCCAAAGACTAAGTAAGAAGCTTGGTTTAAGGTAACGGCAGTCTTAGCGGATGCTTCGCCAAGTCGAGTTCAATGCTTCCACTATTTACCCATCAAACACCAATTCACTGTAGACTTAAACGTCCCCATAAAACAATTTTACAACCAAGTCCAGTCACCGCCGTAAAGAGCACTATCCCCTACAACCATCTCTAGAGCCATTGAAACTTTGTGGCCATCTCCCCCTGGCTTGTCCGCGATATTCCATGCTTACTTGTCCCAATGCTAATGACTTAGTTATTTTTATGTTATTTCCATGGGTCGCAAAACGGGGGCGCGCAGTGGTAAACTCTTCCACTTTGCTGATAAATGTCAATGAACCACTTGTTCGGCGAATAGCAACAACAACATGATTTTCCACTTCGGTTGATAGCTCGTAAAATATGATGCAGTGCAGATGCAAAAAATAACGGCACCCAGTAGCGCGGCAAAACAAACAAAGAGCCACCCGTGAAACAACACCAAACAGTTGCACAGTGTATACAGTCCCTATTCGGTGTGCATCCTCGCAGGCACACACAAGCACATAACTCCCTTTCACAGGAAGAATGTTCATTTTCATTCGTGGACGACTGCCTAAGAACGAGGAATGCATCTCGCAGTTTACCCTCAAACATTCGCCGGCCGAGCACAATCAGTAAGGTCCGCCTTTCAAAGGCCCTCCGAGTGTGTGCGGTTAACTTTGCCATAAATAGAGTCCTTGCAGCAGAAAAAAAAATTGCTTTTTCCCCGAAAACGTTCCTTAAAGTCTTTCAATACTTGGTATCCTGGCCCGCCAGAGGATTTCATTTTCATACCGCCATTTCCTTTGCATTTTTCTCTCCAGCGCTATAACTGACTATGTGGACCGGTTTCCCAAAGGAGTCATTCCATTTGCATTTTTTTCCTGTGGTAAACTTTTCAATACAAGCAATTCCAGGGAATATATGCCGATCTTCCTCGTGTATGCATCTATTCACGAGAGTAGGGCACTGCCATGGTGGTCCATAATTAAAAAAAAAGCAAGAGTGAATGGAGTTCCAATTTTTCAATAACTGCAATAAATCAGGCACCATGACCGACATGGGAGTACCCATAAATTACTTTTCCATTCTGTGTCAGGCTGTCTCTGCTCTACTCAACACTTCAGCGACATCTACTGGCGAACAAGCTGAATGTATGGTTAATTCCGACTGTCACAAATGGGCCAGCATTTAAAAATAACAACTGAAGTGCATCACCATTCCAACGAGCGGGAAGTTAACTCTGATGCAAACAAAATGTGTTCCTGGAATTGGGGGATAAAGAGTCCTCGGCAATTGTAATGCGAATCAAGGACATTACTTAGTGGGGCCAAATAGTGATGCGGATTATCACTAAAAACACAAATTCCGGGAATACAGAGGCGAGATCCGGATTAATTGCTTTTAGTATGTATTAAGTTGTGCGGCTTTACAGTTTCCTGCGAAAAATTAAAGTGGTTGTCAATAAATTGCCAGTGATCACTAAAGGATTTAATTTGCACTTTAGAGGGACACAAAAAAGTTAATCCCTCAGTAATTTCGAAATATTATGACACATTTTAAATGCAGTTGCTATTGCCACAACAGTTTCTACTTGTAGAGGGCTTCTATAAGCCACTCAGTTTAGGCTCAACAATTTAATATCTCTTCGTATATATTTTTTTTTGGGGCCGGCTATATGATTCTGTTATCCTTTAAGAACCGCACACACACAGCTGAGAAGACGGAGAAGGCGAGTCTCTGATATAGCCATACATGAAAAATTAGGACACTTTTTAAAGAAAAGGCTGATGGACAGCAGTTTGTGACACTTGGCTGGTTAGATTGTCATACTCGTCAGGCAATAGGAGGGCTTTTGGTGTCGACATAACGCCCTCAACTTCGGATTCTGAGGTGGAACTTCCCTTTCCTCGCAGGAGAATACCTGAAGGATGTTTGGTAGGCTGTCAAATATCGCCTAATTGGGTCTCATTGACAAATCTAAGGGATTTTAAAATACTTGATCTTTTGGATTTGGGTCTTTCTTTTATTTTTAAATAACTTTCCGAAGAAGGACGAAACTGTAACGCTTACATCACCGCGACAAAATCACAAAACAGTTCTAGTTGGCCAAATTTACTTCGTTAGAAGGTTAGGCTTAAATCGGCAGTATCAACACCGAGTTGTCCTGTCTCCCGTTCATCGGGCAGTGTCTTATTCTTCGCTGAGTGACCCATTTCGCCTACCACCGACTCTCGAACAAAGCTTTGCAATTAGCCCCGTTTGGAACCACGTTCAGGACCCACACGCAGGCTTTGGAACAGTTCAAAAGTACGTCTGTTGCTTGGCCGTTTGGTGACAGATTTGTAACAAGTATAGCGATCTAGCAGTCATTGTTAAGGAAGTCTCTTAAGTCGTATTTTTTGATTGCACATGTATTGTACCTTTTACCCAAATCCCTATAAATCCGGATTCAGTAATTTTAACCTTACATACTTAAGATCTCAGAACTGCAGGCAAGGTGCTCAAAAGCCCATGCACTCAGAAAAAAAATATTGTAAAGCAAGGATTTTTTTTTATTTTTAAAAAAATTCTAAGCTAAAAGTTCTTGCTTTTTTTAACAAGGACTGGTTTTTAAATTTTCTAGAATCAAGCATTAATATACTCTCCTCCATAACTATGTTCTTATATCGTTCTTAACGATTTAATTTGACATTTGGGTTCATTTTGATCTACAAAAATTATTGGTATTATATTATTTTTTTCTAAGTGATCCGCAGAATTAGGGAAAGGCCATTCACAAACCAGGTGACATAAAGATACGTTGTTTAGATTGGCCTAGTTATTCCAACTTCTCAGAGCGATCTCTTCAAGTTTTAAGCATGTAACTGCTGTGTTTAAGGTGCGATGAGAAACCGCAACAGCACAAAGCCCTGTAAAACCTTTCAGACCTTTTCGAATACATCAATTTAAAAAAGTGATCCTCCTCACCCCCGCCCCCCTCCAGCTTTATTTACATTTAAATATATGTACGTACTGTCCATGCAAATAAAATTCCTCGTACAAGACCGTTTATCACGCCCACTTTTTGGGGGCGTTTTAAACCAATATAAATTGCGTGTAATGGAGTTACAGTTAAGGTTAAGTTAAGATCTCTAAAATTTCAGATATAGCTAGGTAAAACGAACTGCCTTGGAAGTCAAAATAAAAACTTAGACAATTGTAGGTTATGTGTATTTTAGGTAAACTTAGAACTTAAAGTAATTAAAAGAGTTTCGCCTTAAAAAACTGTTCTCGCTTTAATCTCGCTATAAAAAAACTTTTCTTTGTCATTCTGAACGGCCGGTGGAGGATCATCCTGATAGACATTCTTAAGAGAACTGTAGCGAACAGATTTGAAATCTAACGTAGACATATCAGTGTAGCGCTAAATAAAGGAACGCACGCGTTCAGAACACTTCCCAATTCCCTTGATCGTTTTAAAAACGCAATCAAGTTCATACGGCTCGTTAAAAAAGATTCTCGCCATTATTCTGTGTGACAAAGGACAAGCAGGTTGTGCTAGGGTTGTCGACACCTCCATCTTTTAAAATAATTATAAAGCTTGTAATAATATAATATATAAGTAATGTGAAGCCAATAAATTGAATTTAAAATATAAGAAATAAAATATGTGCATTCCATTACAAGAACTTATCGTCTAAATAATGTATCTTAATTCGGACCGTGTCGGACACATAGCGCGATACGAATATTCATATTTAGTGTCCAGGATTTACCGAATTCACAATGGCGACGTTTTTTGGATCCTGTAAATTTATAATATGAACTTCAAAAATGATTATAAGTAAGGCCCAATTTTTTTAAGCCCCCGTCCAATGAACTGTTTTTTTTTATATAATTATCATCGTTTCAGTAAATCCTTTGCAATCGTGTTAGTTTTGTTTTGTATCTTAAGTACTTTATCTACTAGTTCATCGAACTGAATCCCAGATTGCCGTCAATCCCCTTGAGGGTAAATAAAAATAAAAATAATAATAATAAGTAAGAAAGAAAAGCCAATAAAGGTAAGGAACGTATGTACACACAAACTGCCGGCGTACAGCTCCTAAATACGGCATCATGTCGAAGTGGAAGTCGAACCTCGAACCCCAATGCCCCGGGGGTGTCATGAACGTTTATAGAAAAACATTTTGCAAAACGTGATGAGAATTTATCGATATGAAAATAAAATGAAAGCAAATATATGTCAGCTCGAAGTAGGAAGTGGGCAGACTAGGTAGTGCATAGTAAAAATTAAGAGGCTGAGTGAGTGGGTATGGGTTGGATAACTCGCCCCATTCATCGTTACAGTTTGAGTACAGAAGCGATAATGATCCCCATAGGGCAAAGAGTGTCTTTCCAGTGCTGTTGCTGCTGCTTCATGGTGGCCTTTGAGGGAGTTATTGTGACGGAAAGGGAAAACCGATATGTGCGAGGATATTGACTCCCTGTTTATGGGGATTTGCTGGTTGTAATATTTTTTTTTCTCGTTGTTGCTGCCTTCCGCCTTTGTTGTCACAATATGATGATGATATCTCAAATTCAATTGAGAATGTGTTAAGTAAATATGGGAATTGTTTCCGGCTTTGGGATATGATTTAAACGAATCCTTATGCCATATGCAAGGTAGGTATATGTATTCAAATGTGGGATGGGAAGGAGTTTTCGTTTTCACGTTATTGCTCGTCTTGTGTTTGGAAAATTTGGAAAATGATTTGTATGTTATCGTGTCTTTCAGGGGTATTAGCATGACAATATCGGGATCTAGGGAATCGTTACCAGAAGGCGTGCAATTTAAGTGAAATTTTCTAGTCACCTTGTACTGAGCTACGCGTCGCTCGGTATGTATATATATGGCAGATGAAGAGTTAGGTTCAATTCAGAGCACCGGGAATTTTCGAACAAGTATCAGACCGACAAAAATCTTGAATAGTGGAAGGAGGCCGGGAGGCTTCTGAGTGCCATTTATTTGCGTGCGTTATTATGTCTCAGAGAATACATGTAATTGGCAATAGAATGCAATTAAATGATTCTTTTGAACATTCCTCTTGGAATTATATTTCTTTTCTTGCCCGAAAGTGAATCACGCTCTTAACGATCAAGCACCCAATAATATTTGCGTCAATTGAAAGACGAGCTGTATGATATAAATGTAACTTTGTGAAGTTCGTCTAAAGCAGTCAGTCGAAAGCAAAAATTTGGTAAGATATTCACTGCTTAAGACTTTAATAAATTTTGTGGCATAAATGAAGGGTATTTTTATGGATTTTTTTTTGTTTGAATTGGCGGCATTTTTTGCAGAGGCAACCAATTTGACAGCTGATGGCACCTGCTGTGAGATCCTTCTTGTTTCCCATCTCATAACAAGTTGAAAGATACTGACGGCTGACATACCCTAGCTGCTCGAGGTTCTACTGAAAAATTGAACTTCCAGTTTGCGATTGCGGTGGCAATATACCTAACACAAAGAACACTCAAAATACCATACAACTGCGTTTTTAGTATGTGATTTGTTTCGTTAGGTATTCTCGTACGTCCTCGACTTTCAGTACTCCAAGCAGGTGTCCATAGTTGTCAAAATAAAATGCACCTGGCAGAGGAGGGATGTACATCGAAATGAAATCGATACGGGTCCCGCAAAATTATTCAAATTTCAATATTGGTTTGGAATTCTACACATAATTTGATTCGGAATTTAATTAATTTACCTGCCAGCAATTGATTTTGTATTGATACCTACCCAATATGTAATAATAGCAAATTGTTTTGCAATAGTTTCGTGTGGTGGCATACTGTTCCAGCGAAATTATTTGATCACTTAGCGCTCGCGTTCCGAGCGAGCATCAGTAATTTGATTGCAAACAAAAAAGTGTCAATACATACGAGAACAAAAATATTGAATTGGCACGTGAGAAAAAATTTAATATTGCTCCAACCTGCTGCTAAATCGATTGTTTGTGGAGTAACTTAATTGTTGTTGAGGTAATGAAATAGATGCAAATAAAATAAACCGATATAAAGGTCCATAATTTAATTCAATTTAGATGTTGTATTACTTGATATTTGTTGCAAATATTTATAATATCGGCTTTTAATCGTTTTTGTGGTAAACAAACAAGTATCACGATGAGGGTTTCATTGGTATTCGTCATTTGCTTAATTTTGTCACAGCGAGGTGCTTCTACTATCAGGAGGACTGATCAGTTTTCCGTCTTAATTTTGGCGTTTGTTCCAACTCTCACCTATTGTCTTGAGATTTGGTAACTAATGATTCGAAGGGTTTGTTTAGGGAACACCATCTGAGCTTGAATGTGACTTAATATTGAGCAGCTGCTTCTCGGAATGGAGCGGTCTACACTTCGATGGTTTGATCACATCAAACGCATGCCCCCTAATTCAGATTTCAAGACATACTATGGAAGGTTGTCGTCCTTTATGTGATCAGATAAAGCCCGACATGCTATCGCTAACAGTATGACGATAGTGATTTAGGGGCCGTGGGTAAAAATATCGAGTAAAATTGGGGTCCACCTAAAATAAGGTGTTCACCAGCAGATGGTTTATTCTTCGCATAAACAGTTTTTCCTGTCGAAAAACTGAAAGTGTATCAAATTGACGATCAGGGAACGAAAAAAATACAAGTTTTGAATCTGTCCATAGAGAAAAATCACTTTGTAGCAGCCAGCTTGTAGCACTCTGTGACATTGGGTTGACACGAAATCTATAATGATGTAGATTACGGAAAAAATGCCTTACTTAAAAAAAAAGAAGTTTTTTTCAATAAAATAATACCTAAGATATATTTTTTTAGATAAACTGGAGCAATAAATAAAAATAAAACACAGAAGAAAAAATCTTAATTGTTCTTAAGGAACAAAATTCGTGACATTGTAGTTTTATAAGTAGGTACAAAGTATTGCACAAAAAAAAAACATTAGAAAAATATTTTAATTAAAAAAAGATGCCTTTTAGCTAATGAAATAATGCCTAAAAGGCATGAAAAAGCCTTAGCTGGCATCACTGCTCCAATGTAATGAGGTTGATTTTATATGATAGTCGATATGGCAAACCTGCGGTAAGAATCTGTATAAAAAAAAAACAAAACGAAAAGCACTTTCGCATTTGCAAAAAAAAAATCAGGCAAAAGCAATTTTTTCATAGAGCTCCTTTCGTTTTTATTTTTTCCCTTTCACAAACGTTGAAGAAACGCTGTAGTTTAAATTGCATAATTTTAGGCTTTGACAAGATTTAGTTTTTGACGGCAGCACTTGATCGTATTAAAAGCAAATGGAACTTATATTCTGAGGAAACCGATGAAAATGAATCATATCTATCAAAAACGAAAGTGTTTTTTTTAAGTCTCATGAAGCAAACAAAACGAAAATATCAAATAAGAGCTAATGTTCTTTCCTTGACTGCTTTTTAAATATAGTTGCTGTGGACTTGAATCCAAATTTTTATCAAATGTACCAAGCCTATTACCACTGATCCTGTGCAGTCTTTCCACCGTGAATACGATCAAAAGAACTTTCACGGATGGTTCATTGATTTTCGAAGGGGCCAATTCTTACATTGGGTAACAAAAACGTTAACGATCGTCAAAATGCTCTTATTATTATTTTCTTTTTATAAATATACCTAACGAAATGTTTTGAAAGATTTTACATCATAATTTCGTTTAATCGGTGTAGGTATACAGTTGTGAAAATTTGAACAACACTTCGTTTGCATGTATTTGCTATGGCTGCGCAAATCCAAATATTGAAAGAGAAGGAAATAGAAAAGAAGCTAAACGGCTTGACCGATTTTGAAGAGTGAGGTGTCATAAGATTTGTTTTCTTCCCGGAGTGTCATAGGCTAAACCAAAAAGACATAAATCTAAATTTGAAGATAAACGAAAAAAAAAAACCAATTGTCACACAAATGTCAGTGAGAAATGTCCAGATATGGAATACACTGAACTGTCAAATAAATTACGTTCTGATCTATTCACAATAACATCGCAACTCACACCCAGTCAAGTTCCGCACCTGGCGGCATCTACATTCCATCGCAACTGACAGCCAAAAATCGTATCATTTATTTTTAGTGGATTGTGTTAGCATCAAACGAATATTATGTTGAGAGTTAGGTTCAAGTTTATATATTTTAAATAGATATATTATGTACGTTCGCGAATCACACAAAGTCTATACACGTACTCATCAAAAATGACAGAAAAAAGAGAAAATTAGCAAAGTAACGAGTAACGGGCGGTTCCTCTCTTGGCTCGAAACAGCTCAGAGAATTTCAACCGGCAGGTACTGATAAATCAGTGGCCACAAACCATAACCGCTTAAGTCGACTTAAGCCAAAATTGAGATTTTGATGCCATTAGATTCAGCGTACTCCAATCTATTTTGTAATTTTTTTTTCAGCTTTATATCTTTTAAAACGTGGCCACAATTTCAAAAAAAAAAAAAACAACTTAAGTCACTAGAGTCAAAAAAATTTAGTTTAAATTTTAAAGTTTTTTGACTCTAGTGCTCTCCTAACCAATGAGAAAAACAGACTTAAGCGGTTATGCCTTTTGACCACAGAAATATGTCAAATGCACAAAGTTGTCAAGAAACAAATACGGTGGTGGTTGAATATTATCCTAGAACCTTTCATATATTGCAAAAAGGTAAGTTATATATTTATTTGTGATATGGATTAGACGTCAACGATGAAAGTTGCTCAAAGTAGCTCGAAGTCTATCCACGTACTTTGGCGTATATTTTCAGCTCTCTGAGAGAGTTTTGGTACATTTTTAGAGTTTGACGGATTTGTAGTGTTTGGCTCGGGAAAGTACGCGAATAGACTGGACACAGGGAGGGTTATGTGTTTCGCGCGTATCCTATATACATTCCTACGTGACGCCGTGTAGCCTAAACGGCTTTACCGATTTTGAATAGTGAGGTGTGATTAGATTCGGAGTGTCATAGGCTAAAAAGATAAAAATAAAAAAAAAGTTTGTTTCAAAAACCAAAAAACCCGACTGACTGTAAAAAACAGCTTGTACAGAACATATTGGAAGACAAATTTACATACAGCATTGCATCTCTGCAGAATCTTCCCAAAAAAGCAAAATTCAAGCGAATGTTCAAGGAACTGAAAGTGGTTCTTAACTATTTCCCTTCGCCTATTTATATGATGCCAAGAAGACAAAAATTGGCTTCTGAAAACAGTAGATACTATCCGTTCGGCGTCTATATACTCCCCCATCTCTTTTCAATATATAAATTAAGGACTTCTTTAAAATAGCTGCGGTTGTGTATTGGGCACCTGTTCTGTTCACAGTCAAATGCGATGTCGAAAACACAATTTAACGTCACAATGCTCACGCAAGCGATACTAATGTCTGTGTCAGCAAACGCCATCTGCTGATATCTAACCTTTCCGAGCAATTTAACTCGACAGCAGCAAGTGGCAGACAATCAATTTGACGTGGCGGCGGCTGTTTAATGTGCGTTTACGTGTCATACCGCTTCATATTACGAGTGACATACACAAAGCGCATTAATATCAATTAAAGCGTTGGATTTAGAAACACACGGTAAGGAGGAGGTGTAGCGCGTAAACCATGAGTGTCTTTTACGTGTAATTAAACGGAACCTATAAAGACATAGGTCAGCCATTAACCGTCATCCAAATTACCTACGCGTGATAAGAAAACAATTCATTTGTTAGGGGAACGAGTTTAAACCAAACATCGTGTAAGCCAAGAATTGGCTTAGTCTTAAGTGTTTTGTTTTTTTTTTCCAGCCAACAGATTAGGGTGCTTCTGTTTCGTAAGAGAATATCGGGTGTATGCAAAGAGATTAGGGGATGATAGCATGCCAGAGCACGTGTGAACAGTTGAAATGGCTTTGCGAATGAGTGCAAGTTGATTGTGTGTGAACATGTTTATTTCGAGAAAAAGTACGAATTAAGTAGACATAAATGGATAGGCTTTCGCTGTGAAATTGTAAGCCTCCATGAGCGGGTTTTTTGAGTACCTAGTCATGTGAATTAAATCCAGTCGCAGATTGCAAGTATGGGGTTGCACTTTGAGTATACATGCCGAAGGGAAACTTGGTCGGCTACTTTGACGATAGTTTGCTTCTTTTATGATTAAATACAGTGACGATATCGATGACGATCTCTACAAGACATTACGCTTGTCGGCTCTTTTTAATTGATTCTTAGAAATAAGAACCGATCAACAACATGACAAAGTTTGATTCGTGGAATCAGAATCTGCGAATGCCAGGAACGGAAGTGCATTTGTAAATGATTGTGTACTGACATACGGTAGACTGTTTACGTCAACTCTTTTAATGCATTTTTCCAGTTATGATGGTTGCTTGCGCTGATGTGCAGCTTTGTTGATTAACTGAATACTAACCCATTTCCGGTGGATGTCAGGACAATAAGCTGTACCTACATTAACGGCTTTAATTCGAAAATATTTTCCTCGACTTTTAATTTTCACGCAATGGTCAAGATGTCAAAACTTATGGAAATAATTGTGGAAATGTATAGCGTACCAGAGGTTTATAGACCCATACAAAAAATATTGGTCAAAATATCAATTGATTACGATTGAACTTAGAAGCGTGTGAGTTATTTTTTTTAAGCAGTAGTCGACGGTAGAAGCTTTTACGAGAAAGAGCATTTTTCCATCAGCTAGTTTCGCCTTCTACGGCGTTTTACATTTTAATTTTTCTTCGACTGAGTTATGGTCCAGGTTTAAGTGGAATTCTTTCGTGGGTGCATAAAGTTTCGCGGTTTTCGCTCTAAAATGGAAAAGAACATCAAATTACCACTGAAGCAATTTTAGTTTGAAGCGATGGTTGCGCGAAGGTCCAAAGTTCCTTGGGACTGACAATATAGTTGCAATTGACTTTAAAAATTTCGGTAATACAATGGTGGTAGACTTCGTGCTATAAGTTGCATCTTCTGAAGCGATGAGGCTCTTTTCCACCTTAAAAAATCATCACAATCATGTCATCAGTGAATCGGATAGAACGTCACGATAGACAGCGGTGCTTTAATATAGTTTGGGACTTTGGCTTTGGTCATTTCGTATTCCCAGTCTAGCTTTATTGTGCACAAGCATGGGCGTTGTTAAAGGTGGTAAAGGCGGTTGCTACGAAAGCAAAATTCTTCGAGCGATTTTCGGTCCCATTAGCTATAACGAGGTTTGGAGGGGGAGCGAACTCTACGAGCTTAAAAAGCGACATTGACCTGGTCGGAAAAGTACACATCAGTCATCTAAAATGGCTGGGATATGTAGGGCAAATAGCCACAATAGGCTCGAAGGATTATCGACTCTACCCCGGAGTGTGCAACTGGAGATAGTTAGCAAAATCGCACTAACTGGAGAGTCTTATTGGTTGATGCTCAGGTCCACCTAAGCGCCACCTAAGTACGAAATAAATATCAATCATTGAAAACAAGTTCTTATGCAAATGATACAATGCCTTATGTGAACGAACTCCGAGTGTGGATCCTTTTGTGCTCAGCTTTAACATAATTGTTTAGGCTTTCTTTGAAGCAATTTTTAAGAGCTATTTGGTTAAAATTTCTGGCGAAATATTTCCGAATTGATTTTCAGTTTGTTTTTGGTGCCAATTTGGGTTTATCTAACAGATTTGTGACTCGTATTTTGATGCTGCTTGATGCAAGCCCTCAAAGGTAATTTTGGACTTATTTAGTGGAACCAAAAATGTCTCCTAAATATGTTTTGGCAAATCCATTGTTTTCCTGAAACATTCTGCGGAGCTTGAGTTGAATGTATTTTACACATGATTTTGGACTGATGTTTTTGGTTCGATTTCTAAAGATTTTCTGACGCGTTATCTGTTTCAGTTTTCGGTGCACTTTTAGTGTATTTTACAAACGATTTTCGTGCATTCCGTTGACAAACTTTTAGGAGTGATTTTCAGAGAGCCTTTCTGTATGAATTCTGACATTTTGTTCTTTTGTTTTTGAAGATATTTTGGACAATTTTTTTGAGCCCTTATCTGCTTTCTGAGGCCATTGCCGATGCGAATTTTTGTCTGTTATATCCTCCCGATTTCTGTATGAATTCTGACATTTTGTTCTTTTGTTTTTGAAGATATTTTGGACAATTTTTTTGAGCCATTATCTGCTATCTGAGGCCATTGCCGATGCGAATTTTTGTCTGTTATATCCTCCCGATTTCTGTATGAATTCTGACATTTTGTTCTTTTAATTTTGAAGACATTTTGGACAATTTTTTTGAGCCTTTATCTGCTTTCTGAGGCCATTGCCGATGCGAATTTTTGTCTGTTATATCCTCCCGATTTCTGTATGAATTCTGACATTTTGTTCTTTTGTTTTTGAAGATATTTTGGACAATTTTTTTTGAGCCATAATCTGCTTTCTGAGGCCATTGCCGATGCGAATTTATGTCTGTTATATCCTCCCGATTTCTGTATGAATTCTGACATTTTGTTCTTTTGTTTTTGAAGATATTTTGGACAATATTTTTGAGCCATTATCTGCTTTCTGAGGCCATTGCCGACGCGAATTTTTGTCTGTTATATCCTCCCGATTTCTGTATGAATTCTGACATTTTGTTCTTTTGTTTTTGAAGATATTTTGGACAATTTTTTTGAGCCATTATCTGCTTTCTGAGGCCATTGCCGACGCGAATTTTTGTCTGTTATATCCTCCCGATTTCTGTATGAATTCTGACATTTTGTTCTTTTAATTTTGAAGATATTTTGGACAATTTTTTTGAGCCCTTATCTGCTTTCTGAGGCCATTGCCGATGCGAATTTTTGTCTGTTATATCCTCCCGATTTCTGTATGAATTCTGACATTTTGTTCTTTTGTTTTTGAAGATATTTTGGACAATTTTTTTGAGCCATTATCTGCTTTCTGAGGCCATTGCCGACGCGAATTTTTGTCTGTTATATCCTCCCGATTTCTGTATGAATTCTGACATTTTATTCTTTTGTTTTTGAAGATATTTTGGACAATTTTTTTGAGCCCTTATCTGCTTTCTGAGGCCATTGCCGATGCGAATTTTTGTCTGTTATATCCTCCCGATTTCTGTATGAATTCTGACATTTTGTTCTTTTGTTTTTGAAGATATTTTGGACAATTTTTTTGAGCCCTTATCTGCTTTCTGAGGCCATTGCCGATGCGAATTTTTGTCTGTTATATCCTCCCGATTTCTGTATGAATTCTGACATTTTGTTCTTTTAATTTTGAAGATATTTTGGACAATTTTTTTTGAGCCATAATCTGCTTTTTGTGGCGAATCTTTTGCGATATTTGTTTTCATTTTTGTACATATTTTTGGCGAGTTTTCTGACGAATTTCTGATGAGGTTTACGAAGTTCAAGGCAAGCAATTTTTTTCGAAGAGTTCTGGTGGCACTGAAAGAGTTATCTGAAATTTTCTTATAAGAAAACATTGCGTGATGCTAATAATCATTTCTAATGCCCGAGCTAGATTTTACGAACTCACAATGGCGAAATTGTCCATATAAAATCACCCATTGTGACGTATAAAATTTGCTGTGTGAAGGGTAAAAAGGGCTATTATAGTAAGGCCCACAGTTGATGAAATTCAGCATGTTTAACGTTTTAATTGGTATATAAAATATTCCCGAGAACGTTTTCAAATGTTTTCGATGCATACACCGGGTCCTTGTTACTTTTGAACTCTAGTCACGTTTGTTTGGCGTCTACTACAACAATTTATATGCAAGTGCAGCAACTCAGTAAACATTTTCTTGCATCAAGACTACCGACAAATATTTTATTCATATACAAGATGTGATGTCAACCATCTATTCCCAGGAACAATGTCTTATTGATATATAAATTTGAATACTTGATGGAGTTTCCATCTTGCTCAGTCTGAAATGCATTGGTTGTTCATCGCCGGCATATAGTATATTCAAAAGCTTAATCTGGTACGAGGAAATTATATGTACACTTGTAAGGACATCTTCGGGGAGCAATAGTATGTTAGCTCGAGGAGATTCTTGACCTATTCATAGAGCAGAGATTTTCATTGGCAAGAATGGAGACGATGCCACCACCACCCCCCCATTACCCAGTGAATAAATGTTAAGTGCACATTGCCGGAGTAAAGTTGAATACATTCGGATGCACTTAAGTCGTCAATTGTTGCTGACACTTGGACACGTTTTAGAATACTTGACATTGTTGGCTAAGAGTACCAGCACGAGTAAGAGTATATTTGCCTAAATGGTGTAAATACTGGTTTGTTCATTAGTTTAAGTTTGTATACATTCTGTAATTGAATTTGAATTTCGGATATCCTGTTGATTGTGGGAACTGTTGTAATATTCAACAGGAACTATAAAGTGTTCGTCCCCAACTGATGGTGCCACAAAAATTCGCCCACTGCAGAAGATCAACGAACTTGGTGTGGAAATTACTGCTAGACGTTAAGGATACACGAGAGCACAATGTTCGTAATCATTATACCTAGCTTCGCTTATCCTACAGCATCACTCCCGGGTACAGCCGCAGGTCAATTAGGTTAAAGCTCCATGTGATGGGGTTCCCTGCGTATGCTCACTGAGGCAGCTATATAATGACATGACGTTAATTACCCTTTTGCTACAGTACCTACACCTTGATTATGGGATATCCCCCGAAAACAACCCAGTGCGAGAAAGGACATTGTCATCTGTAAACTGTGCTGACTGGGATCAGGTATATTTTCCTAGGGGTCGTTATGACCATATACGAAGTGCAACAGGTCTGTGAAAGGGAATCCACCCCTATGCCCGTATTTTTTTATACAGCCCACACTACACACCTTGAGGACACCCCCTGGTATATGTGTTTATTTTGATAATTCGATTATAATTTCCAAGGTGTGCCGGAGTTTGCCACTGGTATACAGGGAAAAGGAACAATGGGACTCTCGACCGACGACGTCGCTGTGGGATATCCATTTTTCACAAGTCAGAAGGACGGCGGCCGGAAGCTAATGTGACATTTGTTTGCCATAAAACTCTGTGCCTGGCATTATATTGTGCGTTATAAATCACTGAGGTGGGCAGTGAATTTTCTATGTGGGCGGACAGGAGCACACCTTAAATTTGCCACACGATGATTTTGTATTGATTTTGTGCTTTCACTCAGTGGAAGCTCTTAGCCTATGACAAGGTTAAATTCGGCAGGAATCACAAAGCAAACAGCTCTAAAATATTGTTGACAGATTCATATCCCTTGACCCTGGCTATTTGTTGGGGGACGTTGACATGTGTATCATCCGGCGACATAATACGAACAGGAAGGCAATTCAAACATCAGCATATCAACCATCTAATTGATGATGATGAACAGCTTCTTCCGCAAACAGGACACAAGTGCGGGGAGCGTCGAATTAAGTCAACCCTTTTTCGAGTTTACACTCGTTTAGTGAAGACAGATAAGGGGTGACAGCAGAACAGTTGCTGGCTTTTTATAAAGTCGACAAGATAACAATGGCAAGTTGTGTGGGGTGTTTCTTCTTTACTTTTAGTCTACTTCCTTTTTCTTTGATCGGGGGGTTGAACAAAGTTGTATTAAATTTGTTGGGCAAAGCTGAGACGGAAATGTAAATATTTGAAGGATTCTAGTTTCCGTGTAGTATTTGAGTTGAACCGATGAGAGTGGCGTGGGCAAAGTATTTTGACATAATTCGTTGGGAAATTGATGTTTGCTGTTGTAGTCTAATTGAGTGGGCATGGGGTTTTGAGTTAATCGAAGTTGTGTCTTGTGATTGATGCGTATTTATGGGGGCGACTATGCCCTGTACTCACTCGTGTGATTGTAAGAAAATTTGGTCTGTAAAACTGTTTAGGAACTCCATGCTGATTTTTTATTGTGGTTTAAATTTTTTAACGGATAAAATGAGGAAAAACGCTCATATGCCGATTGCGTTAGATGTAAATCAAATGTTCTGCAATCACTCAGCAGAGGGTGTTGTTATCTCAGGCGATGCAGCATATACTCCAGTCATTCATACCGTAAATACAAACAAATAAAATTCTTTATCAGAACATTGCTGGGCGAAAATAAAGTAAAAATAAAACAAAATTTCAGTATCTAGACTACCGACCGCAGGCAGTGTGACCGTTGCAGAATTCTGAGAAGGGCCAATGAGAAAAAAAAGTGTCATTTCTGAAGCAGAAAAATTAATTTCGAATTCTTGAACGATATTTAACAAGTACAGGGTGTCAGCCGGGAAGGTATACTACTTTGTTTTGTCGCCATTTTGGTAAGTATTAGTCTTGACAGTTCATATTCATATAAAATGTTTTAACGCTTAAAACTCGTTGGTTTATCGAATATTTTTCCATAATAAATTTGACACGTGTATACTTCACGACTGCCAAATATGAACTGTCAAGACTAATGTTTACCAAAATGGCGGCATAACAAAGTAGTATACCTTCCCCGCGGACACCCTGTATTTATCTGCTATAATAGTGTTATGATAGGCAACTGCGTTACATTTAAAATGTTTTTGTTTGGAAATAAGGCATTTGAGTTTTTTTAAAGCGCCTTTTACAACTAAATTAAAAGCCTAAATGGCAAAAAATTGTGGCAAGCTCTCGAAAAAAGTGCCAAATTGCAACTTTAGTTGCACAACGGTCACGCTGACCGCAGGCTCTATTTTTAAAGACGCAAACCCCCTTAAGTCCAGTCACTCATTGACTCAGTTACTCAAGACAGTATTTTTTTGGTGACGCCATTGTGTGTATGGTCATGCATTACTTTCCCGCATAAATGTACATCATGCGTGATTTGTTGAATCATGTTCCGCATTTCTAATAATAATTATTTTCTTCAGTAATTTAGGAAAATATTTTATCGACTGATAATTGGATCATGTGCTTACTATACTGTTAGCTAACAGTTCTAGCGCTAAGAAAAGTAGTTATTTTTTTACAAATATAGGTGGATAAATATTATATTCATTGCCCATTTGTCTTCAAGTGATTCTTGAGTGTTTAATATATAAAATTCCCAAATCCACCTTCTACTCCTATCATCCGAATTACTTACAAGCAATGACCACAGCTCAATCTCCTATAGAGGAACATATTGTTAGGTAGGGAGCGGGTCGAAATTCTGCTCTCAAAATTCTTCTTTACGAAACTCTGCTTATTCTTAGTTCTGCTTTACAAAAACTGATTCTCAAATTTAAAGCCATAAAATTCAGCTTTTTCCAACTAACACAAATATAAACTGCCAAAAAATAAGAGTAAAAAAAAATTCAGATCTTTAAAAAATTTTATTTTAAAAGTTAAAAAAATTTAAATACAATTCAAATAAAGAACCAACAACAAAAATTACATTAAATATTGAAAAAAAAAGTTAAAATAGAAAAACGATGTCTATTGGAAAATAAATACTAATAAATTAAAGAAAAGATAATATTAAAATTAAAAAAAAAAAAAACAAAATCAATTTGAAAAGAAGACAAATTTAAAAAACCAAAATGTTGTCTCCATCTCTCTTTTACACAATTCTGCAAAAAAATTATTAAGTTTTGGAACGCGCACTTTTCAAACCTTTCTTATCAAAAGCGCGCACTTTTTAAAATTTTCCAAACCTTTTTTCATCGTTTGCAGAACTTTGTGAAAAGAATTTTAAACCTTCCAGAATTTTGACCCCAACCCCCACTGGATATCCCATATAATACACATAGCGACTTATTTACCGAAAACAACACTGATCCACAGATGCACTTGTGCGGAGCTAGCTCCTTAGCGACTCTTCTTCGGCTCTTTTGAAGAAGACTCCCAAAAACCGTACTTTCGAACTAATGAACATTTTCAATTCAACTGGTTCGATCTAGACGCTTCTCTATAACAAAATAAAGGTTAGATGAGCAGTGGTAACAAAACAGTAAATAGTATTACTTGGGTCTTTCGAAACAGTCAGACCTTCCTGAAAATATTTAAGCACCAGAAGCCGTCAAACGTTCAAAATAAATAAAATTTCAAATCGATTAAAGTTGCACTATATATTTATCCACAAGTTAGTCTACAAAGATTTTTAACGGAACTCCTGCATGAAGCTGGTAACTTTTACGGAGCCTCTGTTAATAAGAAGGTTAGTTTATCTACAATGCCACTAAATTCAACAAATTGTAATAAATTTCAATCCTCCGATGGCCATGTCCAGACCTCGGTGTTTCGTTGTTTGCGACACCTTCCCGTGTGGTCCCGTGCACATCTTGAGGGCAGGTCAGTTAAAAATCGATTCTCCACAGTGACAGTATATTTTTTAACTGGACCAACCACCAGGTGAGTCGTAGCAAAATTGGATAGAAACAGAGCAAATCCCAAGAGGTACACAAATATAAAACTCTTTGAGAACATTTTCGACAACCAAATCATAGTTAGCTGTTGCCTGGAGGCGGAATGCGAATGCTCACCAACGGTGATCCGTATTTTATAGGCCAAGCGCGACTTGGTCTCAAAAAGCATTGACACAACTTTCTTATGTGTTGATACAGTGATGATTAGCGAATTCTCGGATAAGCATGAATGAACAGATCCGATCCACCAAAATATCTGATGACAGTCCGCACACATCATTAATGCAGTTTAGGCAAAAGAGTGCAAATTCGTCATTGATGGTTACGAGAAACCCACTTGACACCGTCACAAAACTCGATGGATATATTTAAAGCTTTCGGTAGATGGAGTTCAATTTCGATGAGTAGGTATATACGCTGAAAGACATCTCACGGTTGGGTGAGCTATTTAGTTGGCTTACAAAGTCAGTTGCCTTTTTTAATTGAATCAAACGTGAAAGGTGAATTTGTAAAGCAATCTTTTGAGAACTGTTATGTTGTTGTTCATCATCAATAGCAATGGTGTCAACTACACGGCAAGTTCTTCATCACTCTGTGTACCGAGTCATCTGCCAGAAAGCTACAAGTCTTGTAGAACAGATAAATTGGAACAATTAACAAGTATTTCTGAGTAACAAAACTACCTTTGAATTTAATAATTAACAATTGCTTAAGTTTTTTAAGAAAGTTTTTCCATACTTCAAAGCTGCTGGGCAGCATTAATCAACATTTTTATAAAGTAAATAGAAAAGTAGCAGAAAAAAATTTAGATTCAAATAAGTTAAATCTTTTTAAATCTGCTAACAACGAAAATGTGTATATTTGACAAATTAAGCGGTTTCTGTTGTGGGGCAGTGGCGTAAATCTGACAGCTAAAAATGTGAGTGCGAACTGTACCAATTTACTCCTCTATGAGGACAAAATGTGCGATAAACCCATTTCTCCCAAAGAATAATGAATGTTTTTTGGACCATCCTTGAATATGGGAAGAGCATGACAGTTGTGTACGATCAGACTCATCAAAATTGAGAAACCTATTTGAAGTGAAGAAGTAATACAGCTCTAAGCTACTTCTTCTTCCCTACAGACTTCATATCAGACCCGATCATGAATTTACTGTTTCTATAATGTGAAGCCACGTCGTAAAACAGTCAGAGTCACTTAACTATACGAAAGCATTTTGAGGGATCTTTTATGGCTGCCATTTAAAAACCTATCATGCAGACATATTTTCAAAGGACTACAAACTACAACAATATGAGCACAGATCGTTATTTCCGAGGGAAGATTTTAAACGCCGAAAAATCACGTGCGAATAATTTTATTATTTAAGGTGGCTATACGAATGAAGAAAATAACGCAGGTAACTTAAAACTCTCTACTGCACCCACAAAATATTTGTCTCAAGGTGGCTTAACGGGCGATCAAGATCATAACGGCGCTTCAACAATGACATATTGTAATAACAGGACCTGCACGTTTACCTGTCACTTGCTTTACTAGACTGTATGTATAGGTAGTACTGAAAGATTGTGTATCCACTTCACTCTATTATGAAGTCTCGACGGCCAGCGATCGCGTCGAAATCGGAGCTGGTTTGCATCAAATTCAAACATCCATTTATCTTTAGTATTCTTTATTTTTTTTAAAAGAAGCTGTGTCAAAAGCCACGACTCCATTGAGTCTATAACAGCCCTTTAGAGCAACGCCTCATGAAAAGTAAATAATAGATTGGCTTACTGTTAAACGGGGTTTTCACGATGAGGCATTAAAAAAAAGAAACAAATACACAATCTTAGGGGGTTGGCTTCTCCTAACAAAACACACTGGAACACTTTGCTACTGTCCAAGCTCAAAAGCCCGATTGATCGGGGAGTTATATTTCTTATGAAATAAGTTCCAACTTCCAAGGGAAATTTGTGAGGTAGTTTGCTAAATTTTTTTCAATTGGGGTTTATTTTTCGTGCGCCCTTTCGTAACGCTATGATTATTTGTCATCGATGTGAAAATCGTTTACACCATAAACGACGAGGGGGTCGATCGAGACATACTAGTCGCACTGTCTAGGTTTGATCGAAGTAAAATAGGACCTACAGGGGGAATGAAGTTACAAACTAATAGTAAAGTGCTATAAACAATTTATCAATCCTTACTCAGAGTTATTCATTCTGTATTGCAATTGGTACGATGATTAACAAGACATAAGATGTGCTTGCTGATACTGATATTAAGCTTGGGTAGGTTGGCTGGCATATGGCAGAGGATATCGTCAGCAGGATTTGGCAATGATGTATGATTGCGCTGAATAACTGATGAGTTGAAAATATGTCAGGGACATTAAATCGTTTTTTAAAGGGTGCACACAAAGCTAGTTCATATGACACTCATAATGTTCGCTAGTAATTGCGAATTGAGAGAACCGCCCCATAAAATATGAAATATCCATAAAATGACCGAATATCTACGAGAATTCCCTTGTTTAGTAGGGAGAAGAGGTGAAACCGGAGGAACTATTTGGTGTTAAGTATAAAACAAAAGAAAATTTTGGTTAATTCTATATTTATTTATTGATTTTAGGGACCGTGGCTACGACCTTTCGACTCGAAAGGGGCTTTGAAAAATCTATATATTTTTTACCACTAATTAAATAAAGCTCATTGGCAAAGAAGGCATTACATAGGTATTGACAACTTTAAGTGGGTAAGTTGTCAATGCCACTTCTATTACCACTGACAATGAGCCGTCTGTTCCTTTTCCAAAAGGCATAAACTGCCTAAAGTTGAAGGCAGTCTAGGTAGAGATTAACCTGCCTTTCAGATATCATGGTCTGCAAGGAGACACGATGTCTCCACGTGCGTTTCTTATAAGCGGTATTTTCTTATTTGAGTGTTTGCTATATATGCGTTGTGGACTGCAACAGGTTCAAAGGTATAGTTCTGCGAACTGTGGGGAAGTATATTATCATAAATGGTTAGTACATCAGAATAAATGGCTGACACCAAATTGTTCTTGTTAAAAATTACGCTGGGAAATATTTTGCTTACACGCATTGTTCAATTAAAAATGTTCTCCACCGCTAGCTGCAGCGCCTACTATTCGTTTGAATTTAATCAGAGTGTACGTCACTTATGGAAATTTCGTCTCGCATAAAACTACTGACGTCAATTCCACTTTATCCAAACATAAACTTTCCCAGGCACTGGTAGGCACCATTCATGACATTTTTTCAGTGACGATAGCAGCATGACATCATAAAAACTGAAACCACATCACTTCGATATCAAGCACTGGTCATGCTCAAGTATAAATAGGCGCCAACTTGCGGTAAGCAATTCATTCATAGTTTGCAATTCAAGACACAATCGTCACTAGCTACTCACATACGAGATGAATCTACGAACAATCGTTGCAGTCTTGCTGCTCATAGTTTCAATATACTCTGCCTCATCAGCTCCATCCAGGATTAGATGCAAGAAGGTAGATCATCGTGGGAGGTGCCGACACCTACATAAATTGCAGGTAAAAATGGTTTTATAAAATGATTTAATTTCGTTGTTTTTTCAATTAAAACTCAGTCTCATTGTTAAAAATTATCTACCGAACTTTGTGCGATTTTTTTTGAAAAATCAGTTTATTTTTTAACTGAGTGTGCTGCTGATTTTACTGGCCATCACTGCGATTTCCAAAAGTTTAAATGCCTATTAATAGGAATTTGACTAATGATTATTTAAAAATCGATTTAAATTTAATTTACTTTTAATTATTTTTTGTTGTCTTACAGATGGACGACTACGAAGAAAATATTCAGAATTTTGATTTGCTGAACTAAGCTCTACTTACTTAAAATACAGCTAGTTGTCCAAATTTTATTTATTACCTCATTGCATATAGTGATTACATATTATAATATTTAATTATTAACTTAAAGTACAAAGTCACGATAAATTATTGTCGAATACTTGTTGTTATTGTTAAAACGATATTTAAAAATAAAAGTAAATGTTGAAAATTTAGTTTTATTATTTCTATTCGCTGTAAAAAACATGGCACTCAAAAATAAAAAATAGAAAGAATAAAAAAAGAACAGCGTTACGCCCGGACATTATGCAATGTCTCGTAAGTACATCACCGAATCTCATCCAGACGCACTATTTGCTACAAGATTTTTAGTGCAAAAAAACGACATAAAACTAGTGTTGCACGTAGTCAAGCGTTAGCAGAAATAAAACATTATAAAGATTGGAAATTAAATTCCAAAATATGATTGCATGACTACTACACTACAGCCTGTAATTAAAAGGTTAGCAACAGGAAGGAAAGAAAGACGGTCGAATACTCGGAATAGTCTATAGTAGGTATGCAAATGATAGGTTTGATTTGATGACTATCTATCGCGACATAGCAAGCACATAAATCAATTTCTAGTCAGGTTTTCTGAATTTGGAACAATCTGTCTGAAAGTATGCAATCATCCTTACTATAATAAAACTGTAACTTTTTTTGCGGCCGTTAGCTCAGTGCTGCCAGGTCACTTTAACCACTCGGAGTTAAAAACTAAACAAAAAGCGCTAAAACGCGCTAGATTTTTTTTTTTCATGGAAAACTAAGAGCTAAATTTAGCGCTAGATCTGAAATTCTTAAGGAGAGTAAAACCACAACATATTCATTTTTTTTTTTGTTAATTATTTTTAGAAGCCATCAAGTATTTATTTAATGTTATATGTCATAGTAGTAAAATTAAACTTTTTTTAATTTTTAATATTTTCAAAAAGTAAAAGTGCTTAAACTAATTCTTTTTTTTTTGACACTTCATTTGTTAAGACTGATTGAGTGTGAGAACCGCAAAACAGATATTTACTACAGAAATAATAGAGGGGATTTGCAAATAAAAAGCGCTAGAAATTCCGCTAGGTTCTAAATCTATCGCCGAAAGCGCTAAAATGACAGCCCTGCGTTAGCTGTTTGCCCGGAATAGATTAAAAAGTCCTGCACGAAATTGATTCCGGTTTTCACAGTTGCATTGAAAATTGTCGAGATTAAAAGATGGGATATGTTTTATCATTGTCCGCTGCCCGGGACCGTAGATCTAGGCTGATATCTAAGAAAAGTTTTAATTCTCGAATGCCTTTTAGCTCCTAGCTTTGGAATGACTCATTCAAATGAATAGGATTTTTTAAAATAAAGTTCAATTACGTGAAAGGATTTTAAGATATAAATCTTGAAGTTGAACAATAAGCATTAAACTATAAATTTTATACAATTCAAAAAAGTAAAATGTTCGATTGAAGCTAGATCGTTGGATTTTCCCAGCGTTGAGTGGAGGCAATTTTATGTGTGTGCCACAAAATCTGTTTTTTTCTCTCTCTGTACCTTATGTGCTGCTGCTGTGTGCTTTTTCTTTATTTCTTTTATGCATCTTTTTTACTTTTTGTTGTTTTTTTTTGCTCTCCTTTTTAAATTGAACTGGAGAATATATGAGTATATGACATATGAGTAGAGTACGAGGAGTCGAGCGAATGTGGCACATGAGATTGAGATTGAGAGGGAGTCCCACTCAATTGTGATTTAAAATGCGCTGGCAAAGCAAAGCGAGCACGGGTCAGCTACCTAGCTTGTAATAAAGTGGCATAAGCTGATACACTTTGTATATATTTATATAATTTTTAAGGCCAATACAGAATGCTGGTAAATGCTTGCCCTTGGGTAACAGGCCAGAAGAGTCCACTCAAATTGATAACTCGCTACTCATGATCTTTCCGTCGATTTCGAAGCCTTCAACGATAGCATAGGTGTAGACACGAGTTGTATAGAGCCGTGTCTATTTTTGGCATCCCTAACCGTCTCATCCGCCAATGTAGGCAGACGAAGCAGAAAGCTTCCTGGTTTCTCAACTTTCGATAACAACCTATGTGAGACTATATTTAGACAAGCCAACGTGCATCTTTTACATCATACTTGACATAAATGAGAGCAACTCCCGGGCCTAACTTCAGGTACGATCTTTTAAAGGGCTAAACTTGCATACGCTGATGGTAAGTGATAGAAGACAACGAGCTGTGATTGGTGCATTTGCGAGCGAATAGCATCTAACGGGTAACAATTGTAAAATAAAGTAAATGCATTTGGAAAAAAACGTACTTCATTGACAGATTGGACAAAATTTCAAAGGCAGACAATAACTTTGAGAAAGTAAATGACTTTGTCTCCCTCGGCTCTACTATTTCATTTGAAAACGGCGTCTATTCAGAATTCAAATAAAGAAAAACTCTTGCTAATACTTGTGGATGAAGACATGCTTGGCTGTTTCGAAAGACAATTAACTTCATAAGGCATTGCGTTCCGTTGAGCTTCACAGTGTCATCGACCTATTTAGAAAACTACGCCTTGTGTATTTCGGATGGCTTATAGATGTAAAGTGACTAGACCTAACGAAGTCTTGGACTATAACCAAAGGGGGTTACACCTTTAGACGAAGACCGCACCATATTAGTCGAAAATAAAAGATAATCTGCTAAATCGAGTTGGAGAACTGAGAGGCATAAACGTCGAGCTTTTCATAAAAACTAACTCTTTCTTCACAGACGAGTCAATGAGTTTCTAGTCCTGACTGTCACTTTGTCATGTTGTTATTACGTTGACACCATTTGACCCTGGCTTTCTTTCTTTGGTTTTGCTCTCAGGTCTTGGATTCTTCTTTAAAAGAACTCGAACAAGATTCTGCTTTGACCTCTGTTTCGAAGCTTATGAATGGAACTCTAATTTTGGAGCAGGTAAAGCCTACAATGTCTCTCCGACAGAGTGGTAACTTCCGTAGTGAATTTAAATATTTCCGAAACATTCAACATACCGCCACGCCATAGACTTTCTCATATTGTGCACTATAGGTATACTCACTTAGCAAATACAATAAAACCTGTGATTTGAATGAGTCGCCACTAACTGATGCCATTTGGATTTTGGTATTCGACATCACCACAATAGCTTTTACTTAATCACACTGCTGACAAATTGCATTTACGCGGCTGGCTAAAGTCATCGAAGGTAATTGATGTCGCAGTGTCGGAGAAACCCACTTTGAATCGGATCATAGACTTCATATAAATAGGCTTAGCTTTGCCTTTATCGGTAACATTGACAATTTAATAATCAAAGTAAAACTTGTATTGTTATACCAACAATTAAGGATGTAATTAGGATCCTTCATTATACCACTTCCAATTGCGTCATTGAACGCAATCGACAGAAGATGTGCCACACTATCTTTCCATGTTCGACAGCCGACCAGGGTGTGACCTGGACTATACTGGAAGATGCAGACTATATCCTGAATACGGTCAACAAGAAGTCTTGACAATCAAAAGCCTAACATATCCCTATAAATTGCGCGAAGACCGTCCCGAGGTTCTTTTTAATGTGCTTGTAACTAAGCCACGTGGTAAATTAGATCATACTTCGGAAATTGATTCTGAGATGCTTGAGGATTTGTCTTTGTTTAAAGTTTAAATTTGTTTTGTAATAAAATCGCTAATAAAGTTATTTCAATTTTTGAAAATATGAACTGCACTCGAAAATATGTTTGACTCGAAAACTCGACACCAAAAAATGAATTCCTTACTTCGACTTGGACCTCATCAATAAAATTTGTTTTCTAAATAAACCAATTTTTGGTCAAATACCTATAACCTATCATGTTGTCTTTAACGCTACATAATGCGAGCTTTTCATTTACTGTGGAGTTGTTGGAGTAAAAGGGCCCATAATGACGGATAATTCAAGGCCATCTTAGTTGACTAAAGCAAACTCTTCTAATCAAGCTGCACCCCGTTACACCTACAACAGCTAAACTCTTGTTAAAAAAAGGAATCCAGTCGAGGATACGTTTCATCGCCTACCTTTCGCCTATCCTCCTTTCAAAATTAATAAATGTGTGTCAACTTAAAGCCATCTTCCACACATTTTAAAGCTCTATATATAAAATAATAGTACCCATCATTGAAAGCCAACATTCACTGTTGGAATTCCCAAACCCCTCGGGAGGGAGGGACCCACCATTCCTTCTGCGTAAAAAAAAATCTGCAAGCGAAACAAAAAAAACAGACAAAAATCATCTCAATAGGTACCTAACCAGAGTACGTATACCCAAGGACATGGGAACAGCTTTTGTCCTGTCGCCTTAAGTGGATTTTATTGTAAGTTTTAATTTCATGAGTAAATAACAAGTTTAGGACACAAACAATAGATGGATAGCGAACAACTTTGTCCTTGCCTTCGATGGGTAGATAGAATAGAGAAGCGAAAGAAGTTCCTTAAGACATTTGAATGTATATATTGTTCTAGGGAAGTTCCTTTTCTGTTGTGCATGGGAATTGTACAATGTTGTGTTATGATTGGCATTCGTCTTACTTTATGACGGATCGAATATTTTCTTAAAGGGAAGCAGAGATATTTTTTGAGTTTTTGGTTTAAAGTTGTATAAGAGGCTTAAAAAATTAAAAAAGTTTACAGGCCAACGTTTTGAACTTTATTTACTGCATTCCATATCAGACGCCGTTGGCCAATAAAGAAGACTCTTTTGAGCTGCGGGGGGAGGGAGTCCATGTGTCATTTACAAAACATTTTTAGAATTTCATTATAACAAAAGTTTTATCTGCGATTTTGACTATCAAAATTATTCATTTAGAGTTGGACAAACCGTGGAAGTGGGAAAACGTTTCCAACTGGCAACAAATTTGTGACTTTATCCGACATGAAATCGTCATCCATTAACGTGTGAACGTGTGGCGAATTTTGTCTTCTTCAACCGATAGAGCAGTCGATAAAGCTCTTAAATTAATATCCACTTCGGCTTTGCTTTACGATGGCTGTCATTCGGGATGTTCGATTTTGAATGACTCGAAGAATTCGGCCCCAATCTTTTCGATCAAGCGAAAAATATTCTCCTCAAGATGGACACATTTTTTGCTTGCTTATGAGCTTGGACCAGAGTTGAGCGGAGCGATTGCAGCTTAAGTGTGCACATGCCGTCGACAAGGAGGGACGCCAAACTTTGGCGGATCGAACGGAATAAATCAAGGGACGGAAGGACAGTAACTTTGAGGCAGCGTTGCCCAAATTTTTAAAAATGATCAAAGTGGCCACTGTGTCAAAAAATAAATTTTTTTTTTTTGTTATAAAAACATTGCGCTGTTTTTTTTTTTATTTTTCCTGCTATATAAAGTAAAATACAAATTTTTGGGGGCACCTTTTCGGCTCAGGCCCTATTCCCATTTTTGAAAATTCTAAGCGGCAAATCTGAGATAGGAAGTGAGACTGCCTACTTCGGCATCAAAATTATTGAAGGTGCTTCTTGGAAGATCATCCCAATCCCGAATGATACCGGCTTCGCTACCAAGCTTCTTAAAAGTCCAGGGACGTCAAATCGCATGATCTTGGCAGCCAAATGATGTCGGGTCTGTGTGAGATCTGGAAACTTTGCCTTTCAGCCATAAATGCACCCCTTTCGCTGAATGAAGCTTCTAGTTAATTGTGTTACAATAAGAGAAACGACCGCTTGCTTTGATGGTTCAAGAGGAACTATATATTTCAATATAACTTAAACGCTTACAAGTAAATGCAGAGAAAAACTATACCTATGAATGACTATAAGCAAATGGACAATTTATAGCTACCGCCCGATCGCCCTGAGAAACTGCTTTAAAATTTGCTGCATTACAGAACAACCACGGCGTGTACGTAACATTTTCATGTGTTCCCTATTAAGAGCATAGCCCCACGCGTGGACCAATCAGGCACTCATCAAGGACAACAATGTTTGCTTAGTTTTTGCGGATCTAAACTTTTGCAATAAGAAATCTCTTCTCGAGCAAAATGACAGTACCAGCGGAAGAAGTGAAACTTCTCTACCACCGGATATTACTCACTGGCAAACAACTGGCAATGTGGCTGTGCTGTGTTCGTCAACATTTCTCAACCACTGGCAACACGCTTACATACAAAATCTGTGAAACTTATTACCACCATTGCTGTGCGAAAATCCCCAACTAATTCCACCGCATTAACGAGGACCGTTCCGCCGCACACTCACAAAAGCAGCAATAAACGAGAAGGGTGACGGCGGACTGGGCGATACCCACTCTTAAAAACCTTCAAGGATGCGATGAGAGAGCAACTTGTAGAACAATATATTTGTACTTATGTCGTGCCATCGTTCATCCTCGTTCTGCCAAAGTATTTGCGCATTGGTTTTTGTGGCGGCTTTGCAAGGTGTTTTTCGACAGGACAAAGAAAGTTTTTTTTTTGTTTACTTTTTCGCTTCGCCGCCCCCCCACCTTAACAAAAGATGCTGCCGAAAGTTTCGAGAGGACACTTGGCACTTGCGGTTGCTGGGTCAATATTGAAGTTTAAGTAAGGAGAATCTAATTTACTTTCGCCCGATAACGTGCGAAGTATTTCAATGTCGGTTGAGCGCGAGTGAGGTCAGCATTAAGTAATTATTTGGGAAAAAAGTTTTAAGCGTAAGGCTCTGGAGAAACCCAACGGAGCTGCATTTCCCGCAACAATAATTTAAAATTAATTTCACTATGCTTAACTTAATTAAAGCACTTTCGTGATGCGATTTTTACGGTAGCGTATCGGACCGTCAGTCCGGAATGGTATTGCCGAGCCAGTCATCACCGAATCTACTTGTTAAGCGAACATCAACATAAATTTCCACTTCAATTAATGCCCCGCGAACAGTGTACACACTAAGGGCCCATGTCCGGTGGAATGAGAGGACTCCGAAACAGCAGTGTGGCATTGTTCCATTCTGTGGACAGTGTCCGTTTCCGAAGCGATGCTTCATGACGTTATTTTCGTGTTTTCTGTTTCTTTTTTTATTTTTTATTGTTTTGTATCCCTTCGGGGAGGATTGCCGAGGACTGAGTCGTAGGAACATATTTGAGGTTTTTCGCTGACTGTTGTAGAGTAAAACTGAACAAAGTATTGGGTAGTAAATGTTTGCAGTATTTTACAGCTAAAGTTGCGTTCTTTAAAGTAAAGCGCTGCTAGTTTATCTTGAGTGAACAAAAAAGAAACGAAGCGGAACGCATGAGTATTTTTTTCTCTTGTTAGTTTTGCTTTGGAATGTGGTTGATGGGCTGCCATCCCTGGGGTGCAATTCTGAACAGCTTGCCTGGATGGGACAATGGAGGAGGGTTGCAGTTTTGTATGCCTAAGAGGAGAATGAATGGTTTCGCTATAATTAAAAAGGCGTAGTCACGTTTTTTCAATAACTCCTATAAATCAGACAAAACGGATGACAAGGCAAGTGCAATAAATTACGAGTTCGCAGGACGACTGGATGGGACAGTGGTTAACAATTCGCAGTTATGATGATTTGTGATGGTTTTATGGTCCCAAATGAGAGCCGCTGTTCGAGGCACTTTTGATGGAGTTATTGTTTGACGACTGCGGTTTGGGAGTGTGCTTTTGATGTTTCTGACATGGGATGGAGTGCTCTTAGCTCTTGTATGAATTGTATGTCGCTTTCCTAGATTGATGGATTGATATTGTTTTTTTTCGTTATATTGAGAGAGTCACAGGACAGGAGACGCAAGAGAGAAAATGAAAGAGAGAAGATGGAAGACAAAAGACAAAAGACAAGAGACAAAAGACAAAAGACAAAAGACAAAAGACAAAAGACAAGAGACAAAAGACAAAAGACAAAAGACAAAAGACAAAAGACAAAAGACAAAAGACAAAAGACAAGAGACAAAAGACAAAAGACAAAAGACAAAAGACAAAAGACAAAAGACAAAAGACAAAAGACAAAAGACAAAAGACAAAAGACAAAAGACAAAAGACAAAAGACAAAAGACAAAAGACAAAAGACAAAAGACAAAAGACAAAAGACAAAAGACAAAAGACAAAAGACAAAAGACAAAAGACAAAAGACAAAAGACAAAAGACAAAAGACAAAAGACAAAAGACAAAAGACAAAAGACAAAAGACAAAAGACAAAAGACAAAAGACAAAAGACAAAAGAAAAAAGACAAAAGACAAAAGACAAAAGACAAAAGACAAAAGACAAAAGACAAAAGACAAAAGACAAAAGACAAAAGACAAAAGACAAAAGACAAAAGACAAAAGACAAAAGACAAAAGACAAAAGACAAAAGACAAAAGACAAAAGACAAAAGACAAAAGACAAAAGACAAAAGACAAAAGACAAAAGACAAAAGACAAAAGACAAAAGACAAAAGACAAAAGACAAAAGACAAAAGACAAAAGACAAAAGACAAAAGACAAAAGACAAAAGACAAAAGACAAAAGACAAAAGACAAAAGACAAAAGACAAAAGACAAAAGACAAAAGACAAAAGACAAAAGACAAAAGACAAAAGACAAAAGACAAAAGACAAAGGACAAAAGTCAAAAGACAAAAGACAAAAGACAAAAGACAAAAGACAAAAGACAAAAGACAAAAGACAAAAGACAAAAGACAAAAGACAAAAGACAAAAGACAAAAGACAAAAGACAAAAGACAAAAGACAAAAGACAAGAGACAAAAGACAAAAGACAAAAGACAAAAGACAAAAGACAAAAGACAAAAGACAAAAGACAAAAGACAAAAGACAAAAGACAAAAGACAAAAGACAAAAGACAAAAGACAAAAGACAAAAGACAAAAGACAAAAGACAAAAGACAAAAGACAAAAGACAAAAGACAAAAGACAAAAGACAAAAGACAAAAGACAAAAGACAAAAGACAAAAGACAAAAGACAAAAGACAAAAGACAAAAGACAAAAGACAAAAGACAAAAGACAAAAGACAAGAGACAAAAGACAAAAGAAAAAAGACAAAAGACAAAAGACAAAAGACAAAAGACAAAAGACAAAAGACAAAAGACAAAAGACAAAAGACAAAAGACAAAAGACAAAAGACAAAAGACAAAAGACAAAAGACAAAAGACAAAAGACAAAAGACAAAAGACAAAAGACAAAAGACAAAAGACAAAAGACAAAAGACAAAAGACAAAAGACAAAAGACAAAAGACAAAAGACAAAAGACAAAAGACAAAAGACAAAAGACAAAAGACAAAAGACAAAAGACAAAAGACAAAAGACAAAAGACAAAAGACAAAAGACAAAAGACAAAAGACAAAAGACAAAAGACAAAAGACAAAAGACAAAAGACAAAAGACAAAAGACAAAAGACAAGAGACAAAAGACAAAAGAAAAAAGACAAAAGACAAAAGACAAAAGACAAAAGACAAAAGACAAAAGACAAAAGACAAAAGACAAAAGACAAAAGACAAAAGACAAAAGACAAAAGACAAAAGACAAAAGACAAAAGACAAAAGACAAAAGACAAAAGACAAAAGACAAAAGACAAAAGACAAAAGACAAAAGACAAAAGACAAAAGACAAAAGACAAAAGACAAAAGACAAAAGACAAAAGACAAAAGACAAAAGACAAAAGACAAAAGACAAAAGACAAAAGACAAAAGACAAAAGACAAAAGACAAAAGACAAAAGACAAAAGACAAAAGACAAAAGACAAAAGACAAAAGACAAAAGACAAAAGACAAAAGACAAAAGACAAAAGACAAAAGACAAAAGACAAAAGACAAAACACAAAAGACAAAAGACAAAAGACAAAAGACAAAAGACAAAAGACAAAAGACAAAAGACAAAAGACAAAAGACAAAAGACAAAAGACAAAAGACAAAAGACAAAAGACAAAAGACAAAAGACAAAAGACAAAAGACAAAAGACAAAAGACAAAGGACAAAAGACAAAAGAAAAAAGACAAAAAAGCGGTTGAACGGTGATAGAAAAATTAAGATTTTTCCTACCATCGCATTTTGTGACACATATTTGGGAAACCAATTAACAATAAAATTACCTAACCCTTTAAAGTGTAACCAAATATGCGTACCCTATACTGTCGCTATCATTATTGTGCGTAATTTGTTCTTATAATTTATTCAACCCCTTCATTTGCATTATCCTGTGTCAAGCTCTAAATTCATGCCATCATATGTCCAAGTTAAAATGAAGAGCAACCTGTCAAATGATCCCATTTCCACCTGTCAATTGGCATATTTCAAAGTCAATGAATCGGAAAAGGACCAATCATACTGCCACTTATCCCCTGTATCGATAGGAATAATGATTACCTGAACCCTGACACTCCAAATAAATATGCTGACAATGGGGACACAAAAAGGGACATTACAACAAAATCACGGAAAAAACCCAAATCCCACACTCAACTGCCTTTGGTCAAGAAGTGTGTCTGCCAAAAGGCATGAAGCGAAAACGATAGCAACATCATCATTGACATTGATTGCCAGTTCTGAAAGGTGAAAGGTGTCATTGTCAGGGCAAATAAGGACTCCTAGCGGGAAATATTTATTTGTTGATTGGCTGTATTTGTGTTGACATCAAAAATGAGATGAAGTGCTTGCTATTCCCCGGAATGCGGGATAATCAAGATTGAGGCGTTTTCCGTAGGTACAGTAACGTGTCTACGAGTATCCTGGCGGATGCAATCAATTGTCAGTAAGAAAAATCGAATTCTTCCGTCAAATGACCTAGATTGTGGATGCTTTACGAGTTGGGAAAACAGTTCTTTTTTGCTTCTCTGTGTTTTGATCTACCGGGGCAATAAATTAGATGAGCTTGAAAGGGAAACAAAGAAATTAATTTCCCGCAAGCAAAGGAAGCAATATAGGTAGCTGAGCTAAGACAAGAGAAAATGGTTTTACATTCTATTAGCACAGAGGTGCAGGAACAGGCGTTAGAGGTCCTTTTTAAATCGATAGCGTATGCAATAGCAATGCAAGTGCATAATGACGGAAGCTAAGTATAATTTTCAAAGTTGCATATCTCGTTTAAGACAGATACTTTCTTAAAAGGACGAAATACAAATTTATTAAAAATATATTTTAAATGGATCGCTGATATTCAGGCTGAGTTTTTAAAGTAAAAGTATTAGAATTCTCATTTGGTTGTCATGGAACAAAATAAGCCCCAAGCCAAGTCCACATTTTGACTTTTTATGTCCTTAACCTTTAATCGCAATTTATGATTTTATCTATTGCTATCTAAGGATTCTTCAAAAACTACAAGCGATAAATTTTTGTATAAATAAAAACAATCGTTGTTGTTGACAGAGCTCTTTTCAAAAATTCTTCTCAGTCACGCCCACTTTTAGGGGGCGTTTTTGACTTACACTATGTTCTTGCAATACAATTTTTGAAATTTTTGTGTACTCGGATAAAGTTAAAAAGACGTGTATCTTAACAAACCGAATACAGGAGTTCATGCCACGTATTCGGAATGAAATAATAAGACTACAATCTTTTCGAATTTTTAGACACAAATTTTGTAAAAGCATTTCAAGTTTCCAAAGGCAATAAAAAAACGTTGCAACCCCCTAAATTTGATATCATCAGGATTAAAGAAAACTAAATGAATTCTGTTTCTCATTTACACATTCAACCTGGCAAACATTTATCAAGCTTGCCGAACTCATAGTGATAACCCCCTCATCTCAATAATAATCCCGTCATTATCAACTTAAAACTGCATCCATTAGTTTTCAAATCATAATCCCCAGCATACACAAATCCAACGAATAGTATATCCAACTCAAGCAAAAGCCAAACAGAACTATACTACGAGACACGTCGTTCTGTTGGAGGGATAATAGAACAAATTTTCTCGCGCGTGACAGGGATGCTAATGCAGAAAAGCATAGGTACCACCTATTCAGATCCACAATACCCCGGGTGTATATCTTTTGAAGGTAATCAGTTTTTTTTCCAATTTATAACCGAGACATGCAGACGAAAATAATCTCATGGACGTCGGAGTGTCTCGCGGGATTTTTGGGTCACTGCCAGATTGTGGAGAGAAATTATTTCGTTTTCCAGATTGGGTATTTATTTGCTGTCTAAGTAGCGTGACTCTCGCTCTCTCTAAGAGGATTTCTGGATTTCAACTTAAAGTGTTTAATTGTTAAGACCCCTCAAACCAATTACAATCACGACTCAACAAAATTCAATTCAATTTCCAACAGTCAGCATCATAACCACTGAAGTAGGTAGCTAAAAATAAAACAAAAATAAAACAAAAAAAAACTCTTGTGAATCCTTTTTTATCTGTCATTTGGAGATCTTAATCTGGATGAATTGTCTGTTAACAAGCTCCAACAATGAGAAGGGGAAGCTAGCTTTCGCAAATTCCTTCCGGCGTTTGGGTGTTTTGTCATTCTGTCGACAGTTTTATTGTTTCATTTTGACAGAGGAGTACATTAAAGAGACTCGGTTTATCCTTTCCTAACAATGCGGGTGTATTTCTGTTGTACTTGCTCCTTTTTGGATTGCATAATGGGGCAGACGGAAGTTAACTCTGTCTGCTCGATTGAAATCTGATTGAGAGGCAATTGTGCTTGTGGTCACTTTGATTGGACAGCTTTAGCTTTTTGTATTGAGTGTGGGTTTTTGTCATGAATTAAACTGAAGTATTGTTGGCTAAAAAATTTGTAAAATCTCAGATTCTTTCAGTGATTCATGTGCTATATGAGGCTATGGGTCTTGAGGGCAACTGTTCACAGCCACGATGAATATTTCTTTATACAAGCTCTGTTATTTGGTAGAGGCCCAAAAGGAGTATGGTAAAGTTGAAATGTGGCGGTGGAATTGTTCCTGGCACTGATTTGTCGATGGTGAATAGACAATATCGGCCAGCAAATGTAACCTTGTAAAATGTAAGGTTTTTTTCGCTGCGCCACCTCTCGCGAACGTCTGACAAACATCCGAGAGTATAACTGTCATGAAAAGCTTCTCAATTGGCCGTTTGGACTCGGCATAAAATTGTAGATCCCTTCCATTCGTCCCAAAAATAAAAACTCACACAAGACGATGGTTGTGAGAAGCTAGGCTTGGGTCCATACGGACCTGTTCCGCCAATTATTTTTTTTTTATGTAACCTTGTGAGAACGCAATTTGAAATTAACTGCTCGTTAGATCCGTGACAATAGTAATAGCCAAAAAAAGAATTGTCCACTGACAGTATTTTTTTATATCGAGCGACACCGATAAGTAGCCGGTAAAAAGGCGATTAAAGACCTTTTGTAAATCTAAATAAATACCATTCTTCTCAGAAACAGAAAATCAAATGAACTTTAGAAGGATATTTTCTGATTTTATTTTTAACAAACTAAACCACTCTTGAAAACAACTTGTGCTTTCTCACACCATCTGTGATCTTTCCTCTGAACCTTATCGCCTGCATATCCCGGCATGCTCAAGTTTATATTCCTAATGGATTGGAAAGTTCCTCTTCTTCACTTTTGTCCTTCGGATACCATCTACATCTTCCGAAAATTGTCAATGGACATCTTGCTGGACCTTCGAATAGAACGGCATGAGGAAACTCTATGGCTGGTCTGCATCTCCCCGCATGATCCAGATTGCATTTAGGTCGGATTTTGAATAGTGGAAGATCTTCCGGAACACCATCAAAACGGGGATAGTCAACGTTGTCGAAAAAACTGGCTGCGCCTGTTGCAGCGAACAGTAATGCGATGATTAGCAGTCCCAAATACATCTTGAATTGTTGATAATATGCGACGAGTACTACACGAGTTTAAAATTGTAAATGCGTTCTGTTGTACCGAAGCTGGGCTTATTTAAATAATTTGAATGATGGGGCTCAAAATGTTTTTTTTTTCTTCACAACGTAATTTCTGAATAATACCAAAATTGGTCTTCGCCAGTGACATATCTTTTTGTGTTTTAATGGACCACAGAAATAATTGTGGTTGGTCATAAAAATCATAATCATGAGCAATTTAAGGTGTGATGCATATTTATGTGCTAACGGGCATTCAAACTTATCATTGAGGTATGAGTTGACAAAGCAGCGCGCAAAATATCACTATGCGTCAAAAGAACAATACACGAGTATTAGAGATCATTCCCTCTGATTTCTCACTAAGAAAGGAAAATTCGGGAACCTAGATTTCAACTTATTTCAAGCTGATTTTCGATGTGTGTATAAAAAAAAAGTAGCCAAGGTTGTTGAAGGTTGGAGCTGCTCCTGGAAGGTTGTTATAGTTCCAGCACTGACTTGGTTTTTAGTGTAAAGATCGCTGTATTGATCTCATTGATACTTGTGGCGTTAGCAACCACGAGAAAGCTGGATCAGAATTGGATGCATTCCACAGGCCTTACGACCAAAGTTAAATTTTAGCTTTTAATTTTATCCGTTTCCTCAATTTAAACAAAGCGACTGTTTTGCATTAAACTTTCCTGTTCATGGCGAATATTGATGGATCCAACAATAATTGCATAGATCCAATAAGTGATCTTTGCACCAACAAACGCGTCAGTTTTTAAGACGTTTTTCGAAGTGATTTATGTAGAGCTTTTCGAGGCAATCTTAAAAGCGATTTTTTTTTAAACTTAGTTAATTTTTCGAGTCTTTTTTTTCGAGACATTTAATCTATCCCTGTAAAAAAAATATCGGAAATTGCACAATTAAATTCAGCAAAAATCAATGCAATTGGGGAAGTTTTACTATACTTGTGTTTGTAGCGTTATTTTGTTGGTGTCTGTTAAATCCACAGCGCCACCTATTTGATTGTTCTGAAAACGCAGCTGGCATTATTAAGAATAATTTATTTTAATTTTCGACGAAGTCGGTTCGGAAGTGGTAATGCCTCCTGTGATCTGTACGCAGGTCGGTAGGTAGGACCAAACGTAACTAAACCATTCTGTCCGTATAAAACTCTTCAATTCAGCCCACTTGTTCCAAAAATAGAACCTCATATTGCATATGGGTACTTATCATTTTCCTAAATTTGACTTAAGAACTTCGTAAAGGGGATAGTATATTTTGCTGGGCAGTCGTAGTCCAGCAGGAACGGTAAATGACTTTAAGATCAACGTCCACTTTTGGGGACGAATCGCCACTTCCATGATGGAGCTATTCGTTCACGGAATTAAGTTAACTTTACAAAAACAAATTCCGTCAGCTAATGCTCGTTCATGGACGACGTTAAGAAATATTTAATTCGCGTCAAATGGAACTTTAGGTTCCGAAACTTTAGGTCCAGTGGGTCAACTGCTTTGATTACCCAGGATCCACAGTGGCACAACCACTGTACACCATCTGATTTCTCGATTGTTCCTGGGCCGGCGGTATGAAAACTGAACATATTTCAAAAATCCCCCGCAACAACTCTAAACCCACTCTACTCGACTTTTTCTTATTAAGTTCGCCTGTGACTGTATGGACGGTGTAGCAGCTCTAAACAACTGCAAGAGAACAGTGCTACGGAAAAATTCGGCACGTTTCGAAATCCGAAACATTTGCACGTGATACCATGCATGCGTCCTTAGCCGAACTGTATACAAAACAAAATGCGCATTCGGGGGGTAGAAACTTTCTGAAAGAGTTGAAAACTTGTTTCGTTTCGTTTCAAGTGAATCGACTTTACCTTAAACCTTTTATTATTTAAGAAATGAGATTTGAGTCAGTTTCTGTACCATGTTTGCTGTTTCTAATAGTTTCCCACAGTTAGACAATTCATCACCGTATTCCCTGATAACCCCCTACACGGAAGTCGGAGTTCACCTTTAATAATATAAAGCTCGCAACCAGACTCATTTCAGTTGTATAGCCCGAACACAATGACCAGCCTCTTTGTGCAGTATCATGTATGTGAAAATTCATTCATGCGCTTGTACGTGTAAAGGCGAATATTTCTTTTTCGTTTTTGCAAATGTCCGACAGAAGAAAGGAAGAAAATATTCCTACCAACTACCAAGTTAGGACAAAAGCAAAGAGTATTCGTTTTACCTTTCGCCAAGTACTAGAACGTAGAATGTTTGATTCATAACACAAAAAGCTGAAGTAGTAATAATGAAAGTTTGCTTTCTTCTCTACCCCTTTCGGTTGGAAACAAAGAACTTATTAAAAGCTAAACGGTATAATGGTGGGTATCGTTATTACTCTTGGTTGCAATTTTAATTAAAGAACCAGGGAGCGTTGACTTATGGATTGAGATTAGTTTCCGATTGAAATTAATATCGAAGGATCCTTTTCAATTAGAAAATTTCCTTCCTACGCTTCTGTGGTTTAAATTACTTTATTTCGAACGGTTTGACCATATAGGGATTAATTAAACTGAAGTGATTTTAAAAAAAAATTATAATTCATATTGACCGTAGTATATATAACCGGAGATCGATTAAAATAGAATGACTGCTGGCATTGGTATTCCTTCGGAACTTGTAACTTTGTTATATTAAATAGATTTTGTTTTTTATTGGCTGATAGCTTATAGTCACATAGTCTGACCTCTTCCAATACAAGCTATAAGAAATGCGGCAGCCAAAGTGTGAGATTCATTAAACATCTTAGTAGATTCCTATCGGCTGGGCACCTAAGATAGTGTAACTGCAACAAGTTTTGTTGTTACTATTGCTTGAATGAAAACTACATTTTTCGCCATTTGTAAAGGTTTTAGCACTTTTGACCCGCCACAGTGGCTCAATGAGTTGGCCTTTTAAGCGAGGGGTTTCAGATTCAACTACTATTTCATCAAAGTTTGTCTTTTCGCTGCCCCATTGTTTATATGTTTGTCTTTGTGATCCATAAACAGTTTGTCCAAATCCGGATCAAAATTGTTTTTAGACATTCTGATACAGAAGATAGTGCAACCACAGCATTTGAGACCTTTTTATTTACTAATCTAAAAGACCCGCCACATTGGATCAGTGAGTTGGCCTTTTAAGCAAGGGGTTTCAGATTCAACCACTATTTTATCAAAGCTTGGTATTTCGCTGCCCCACTGTTTATATGTAGATCCATATAAACAGTTGGTCCAAATCTAGCTCGAAGGACCAAACTTAATTTTTAATCATTCTGATACACGTCCAATTGATGAACTGATATACGAGGGAACTTAAATTTACCTCTTCGGAATACATGCATTTTCTTTTATAAGTAATACGCTGTTCAGTACACATTTATTAATGACAGTTGAAACTCAGTCGACATGAGTAAATCCGAATGTACCCGCTTATTAGTCATCGTATTTACTTAAACTGTTCTAATATGAACAACAGTGGCCAGAAAAGAAAATGGAGAACCTCAAAATCTGATAAACCTTCCATCCCCAGGCGATATTGTCATTTCCCGAACGCAACTAAGTCCGAATTACACCAACTGTGAGTAGAAATGAACCTAAGCCCTTCTTAACCCATAAAAACTCCAGAAAGAAAAAACTGTCCTCCATACCGAAAAAAAAAGAAATAAAAAAAAAATTGACATCGATTTAAGACCTAAATTTCACAGATTTTCCTGCTTCCTTCGACAGACTTTTTGTTTCACTTCTCCAAGCCATCTAATCCCATATGAATTTATCCCAGATTATCTGCTCCGTTCAGTCGCTTATGCTCCATACACTGCTACCATACTCATCAAACACCAGATGCGAGCAGTATCTACCATAAAGAAAAATTGGATAATATGCCAAGGCATGGAAAAACCTACAACATGACGTCTTGAATGTTAAATTAAATACGAAATAACGATCAAAAGCGATAAAACAATAAAACAGATACAAGGCGCACACATGTCACATAAAGGCACATTGCTCAATTATTTTCCATGTGTGTTAGTAGTAAATGAGCTCTGCTCCTTAGGAGCGGCTGTTTCCTTTGAGCTCGCTGTGGCAGTGTCTTTCAAATAATCCTTTTTGATAATTGACATTTTCGGCAACACAACGTTGGTGCGTAAATTTTAATTGAATATTGTTTATGGCCGGTTTGGGGGTAGGGATACATGTTGTTTGCGTGGAAAATGATAGCTTATCTGTAATAACGACAACCATGTAGCTACATAATTTAATCCGAACGCAAATATTTAATTAGGATACCTACGGCCACAAGAGTAAGTCCTATTATGCGATGTGGGTGCGGGCTGGAATGTGTTTGTAAGATTAACGAATGGTGGCGGGTGGAGGGTGTTCAAATATTTCTGGGTGTTGATGTGCTGAATTTCATGAGGAGTGCCACAAAGATTACCGAATTAGAAAACCAAATCTAATCTAGTAGAGTCTTGCTGTCATGTATCGCAGGGGAGTGAGCTGATATGGAACTCAAGGCGAGCACATTTTCGTTGCGGGTGTGCATGAGGACCGCAGAGCTTATGTAAGGAGGATAGTTATATACTCATTTTAGATCGCGATGGGCGCGTTACGGTGCTTCGTGTGATGGTCCATATACTAAATTATTTCAACGTGAATTATTTTTTTTTTTAGTTTTAGTAGAAAATGATTTGTGGATGGTCGTTGGGTAAAATATGTTTTTGGAAAAGTGAATCGATGCAATATATTTTTTGAAATAGAGAAACGACGTCAGTATTTTTTAAACATTGACTACCAGTTTTAACTTTAAGCTACTATAGATACGTAATTTTAACTAAGCGCACTTTCTTTCTTTAGCAAATATTTTTTGGTATTATATAATATATAATTTTTAATAATTAGGCTCAATGAGGGACCTAACAATGCAAGTGAGTTAAAAATGGCACAGGGAAATTTAACATCTTCGAATTGTGAAAATCGCCGGCGATTTACGGAAGAATAAAAAGCGAATGTATGCGAATTGCAAAGGGATTATACTAATTACATTTTTGGTTCTGGTCTCTGGTGGTAAGGAAGAATATGAAAAATATGCGCCTGCAGTTTTAGAATTTTTAATATTTGAATATTCGCGTCACATTCGTTAGGGCCATAATTGGATTCTATTTTTCATACCCTCCACAGGGAGGTATATTCACTTTGTCATTACATTTGAAACGCCAGGAAGGAGGCACCGGCGACCTCATAAAGTATATACTTTCTGAATCACAATCACATTCTGAATCGACTTAGCTATGTTCGTCTGTCTGTATGTCCTCCTGTCTGTTGAAAGCACGATAGCGCCCAAAAGAATTAACATAGGCGAATGAAATTTGGTGAAATGACTTATTTTTATCGTCGTCAGATTGGTATTAAAAGTAGAATATGTCGTTTAAGTTGTTCTAGTATCTGTTCAATGTAATTACGTACTACCTCACATGCCTAAAATTTTGCATGACTTGTTTGAAGTGGAGGGTATCAACGCATCGGCCAGGTATAACATTTTTACTTGTTCATATTTCACATAACTCGGTGAATTGTAGGGGGAGGAAGAAAAGAAGGACATTTAAGCCAAGACTCTTTGCAAAAAAAAAATGTATTATCCTTGAACTTTATAATAGAAAAGGACAAAAATAGTTTATGAAGGATATACGAAAATACAAAGCAATCTCAAAAATTGATTTTGCTCCACTAGTGGGACAAAACCCCGTGAATAGTGTGACCACAAATATTTCTGACGAAAATAAAGAAACTATGAAACTATTTACACAAGGAGTGCATTTTTCATACATTTAATTTTTATTTTATTAAAAAATAATCAATTCCTTTAATCCGTTACTGCTTCAGTGCTTGTTACTAAAAAAAAACAACAAAACAAATAAAAAGTAAAATTCATGGTAATTTAAATCAGCGCGTTACTTACAATCGCGAACAATTTTCAACAATAGAAGTACAAATTTATCGATGTCTTCGTAACCGGCACATTCTTCCTAAATTCTAAAAGCAAGGACAATCATCTTTCGTTTCTTATACCGCACTACTAAATACCGAAACAAAGACTTAATTTTAAATAATTTTAAAAGACCAACTAAACTTGCAAAGGATGGCTCTGGTTAAATATTTAAATTAAAATTAGTTCAAAGTAAGAACAAGTACGTTGCTTACAACAAATTAATAAAAAAAAAATTACAAGCATTTTTGCCCATCTTAGGGTCTTTGGTGGATGGAATGCACTTTTCAAGAAAGTGATTGTTTGATTCAAAATTTCCCAAAGTTTTCACCGGTGTTTTACAAGCTTAACGATGGATACAGGAAAAATAACTTCTGAAATAATTTCAAGCTGGGTTTTGTTCTGGTTATTCCCCAGTAGTTCATATTTTTGTTGTACGAAATATTGCGGAAGCAAAAGCTTTATACATTTTTTATTGATTTTAGAGTACAATCATACTAAAGCAGCGGTTTGGAGTGGAAACGATTTGTCACTGTGGTTCACTGTATGCAATGCAAGTCCATCAATATTTACTATTTTCGTCGAAGACATACTGGAATGCCTCCCAGGAGGTATTTACTTCGCGAATACGCATATTAAGGCACTCCTGTATGCTGACGATGTTTTCTTTATAGCAAGATTCCCTGACACCTTACAATTTATGATAAATCGACTATACAACTAAAAAAATAAAATCATTTGAATTGAATCGAAGTTAAAAATTTCTTTAAAGCCCAGAGGAGGAAGTGGGCATTTAACGGTGAGCCAATTGAAATTGTGAGGCAGTAACAAGTAACCTTAGGATGGAGGCCCATCTGGAAGAACTTTGGCAGTCCAATGGTGCCATTGGATTTATATGGAGGAACGTGCTTTGAAATTCGCAGTTTGTTTTATAGTATTAAATACAGAGCCTTCGAAGCAGTGTCGAAGTCTATACTTTTCTATGGTACTCAAGCATGGGGTCATAATATGTATTATGATACTTTGGAGAATATTCATTTATGAACGATATTTCAACTACACGCTAATTGAAATAACTACATGCTAATGCTCCAATATACGTACAGACCCTCAAGCGAAGTACCAAATACGTTCAGAGTACGCTAATGATCAGACCGAAGCGATTACCAAGAAAGGTTGTCAAATACGCTAAAAACTCAGGGAGTGTTTTATAAATTTGAATTGGACTGGAATGCGAGGAGTAGCTGGAAAAATAGATTTCATATGGATGTATGCACTCGCCAACCAAAAGCATATAAACGAAGCAGAAGCATCAACCCAGAGACAAATCTACATGACCTTGAATTTAAAACAAGTTTCATCTCTACAGTTTTCGGTGCGAAGGGCGAGTTATTGACTCTCAACTTCGTGCCACACAGAGAAGATCTACCAATTCGGTGTTCATTTTGTAACTTATCTCAAAGAGAAAACATAATACACTTTTTAGGAGTTTGTCCAACATTTCGGGACATTAGGAGGTTTTGCTTTGGAAACGCTATTTTATCAACTGATGAAGTCCAAGTAATACTAAATGGGTTTAACTGGAAATCTTCTGTGTCGTATTGTGAAACAGCTTTATCTTATCGTAAACGAGTTATAGAGGAACACTTTTAATGTTTATAATAAACAAAAATTAATCAAACTTTAAGTTAAAATAATAATTACAATTAAACTAGATATTAGGATTCGTACACCTTTTTGAATTGAAAATTGAATTGAATTGAAGCTAAAAATTTCTTTAAAGCCTAACAAAAATTCTACAAAAGACAGACGAATCCCGTTCATTGTGATGTGATCTCAAAATTGTCCCGCTAACAATAAGTTTTACCAAACCTGGTCCGCATTAACCCATCCGCACGCTATAATTTTCCAATAAAACTCCCACTTTTCACAAGCTGTTCTTTCATCTAATTTGTTATGTTAAACCATTCAGGAGACACCCCGCATTGAGTTCTTAAAATTAAAGACTTTTTTTCCCAAACGAGTCTTCCCCGAGTTTGCTTGGCAATGTTTCCCTTTTATATTGCTACATCCGAAACCGACAAAAAAATCATGTCATGTGGAAAAGTCAACAGACGCGTAAGGCGCAAAAAATTGCCGGCACAAATAAAATCTACTTACAAGGAATTATAGAAAATTCTTCCTCGTCGTCGTCGTCATCGTCGTCGTCGGGGTGGGGGATTTCATTTTCAAGGTCTATTAAGCGATTGATGTATGTTTTGTCGCTGAATGTACACACATGAGCGAGGAGTAGGATTTTCCACTCGATTGAGTGAAAATTGACTTCATGCAGAGAGCATATATGCCATGCCGTGCGAAGAAGCAAATAATTTCTTGCTACAATATTTGATAAGGGATGTTGATTTAATTTGATTTCTTTTCTTCTTCAATGTAGCTGGTTGGATTTGTGTTTTTGTTTTTTTTCGTTGGTTTATGACTGCAGACTTACTCAAACAAGGAAGCATGTTACAATCAGTCTGGGTGTAGGTAGTTGCATTTTTTTTGAAATTAACTGGTTATATTTTGTAATAAAAATGGGGAAATTTTGCTCTGGAGAAGAAAAATTATCTTCAAAGGATTCGGGATCTGAAAGCAAAGTATTTGCGAAGTACACAAGGATTTACGAATCAGTGACATTATTTTGGGTAACACTTAAAACCGAAGGGAATCATTTTTGTTATAGGTATGCTTCTGAATGTTTTAAAAAAAATGTATGAGTATTAGAAATATAAAATGGAACCCGTAACTGAATTTGGTATCAGGTTCGAATAATTTCTAAAAGTCCGAGAAGCATCAAACGCTGCTTGATTGTCTCAAAGGCGGTTTCATACCCTCTTCTGACCAATAGGAAGGCAATCGGATATAAAATTCATTTCAAATTTATTCAATATTTTCAAAAGTGGTACTTCAAACCAATGTAGAGCTTTAGTCATACCTAAAGTACCCTAATAGGAAAACAGAGAGTTATCCAAGAATAGGATGGAGAAACCTTAACATATTAATGTCAGAATATCATATTGGAAAGATTTCGAAAATCGATCTAAAATCCTCAAACAAGAATGTTACGTATACGCCACAGTCACAACATATATTCCCATTTCCCAAACTTTTTAAACACGCTGCATTCAGTGGTTAATTTACACCAGCAATTTACCATCAACAAACGAATGCACGAAGAGCCAGAAACCAGTGTACCCAAAAGTCATGTTCAAGGTACATTCCAGATACATATCGTCTCTCAGTGTATGTCAAACGTCTGTCAGCTGTTTGCTTTTCCCGGCTCTGTTTATCTTTCTTTGTTTACCCACGTGTTGCTGGCTGCTGCCGGAGGGGACAGCCTGATTCACACAAATCCTTAAAATCAAGAGAGTCTATCTCCTCCCCTCACATTAGGTACTAAAATTCACGCAAATGCGTTTTTCACCAAAATTCTACTCCTTCTGTAGAGTAAACCGCGTTATTCTCTCCGTCTTGCGCAGATGGAAGTTCTACAACTCTCATGATTTTTCGTGTTTAAATTCGCAATTGAGGTAAACAGCTTGCATCGTTCCATATAGTGTCAGTAGTACTTGGCTGTTGGTCGTGCACGGGCGTACGCGTATCCTTGTGTCAGTGAAAATACTGCAAACCAATCTGCCAGTGTCAGTGGCAGTGTCAGAGTGCGATTAATGTGATAGTGAAGTGAAGTCCACATATGTATGTCCCTCTTATACAAAAAAAAAAAAATAAAAAATAAAACCAATTCCAAAATTGAATTCTCTGTCTGGTCTCGGTCGACTGAAAAACCAACAGCATACAATGCACACATCGTGGTCTTAATTGCGTCTGGGAACTTCACGCTCCCACTCGTGCCATTCACTAGTTTTTCGGCTTTCTACGGTTTTCACACGAAGGACTCTTAAAGAATTTAAAATTCATTCGTTATTGTTTTCATTTGTGCCTCAGCCTCTCCAAACATCATATCCTTGCCGTGCCGCGTTTGATAACGATGTGCTTGCGCCTTAAGCGTCAAGCAATGGAAATATAACTCCACACGCTGTGCAGTGATAAAAAAAAAGTCCCACCGAACGAGAGGATATCCTTTGAGTTGCATTCAGCGTTCAACTGAGATGCGCCTTTTTTGTTTGGTTTTGCTCACCCTACCGGGGGTAGTGGCAGAAGCACCACCCACCTATGCTGAAGTGCATCGCACATCCAGCAAATGAAAAGTGAGTGTTCGAGTTTACAGGTCACGTTACTCAAATCGAAAGTATGCTCCTAAATGAAGTCACAGCTTCCTGCCACATGGATGCATAGAAAGGCCAAACACAGGTATGATGGCAGTCACATTATTAATACCCGTGCCATCAAGGACGCGCGGCTGTTTAATTAAAATATAATATCGAAAGGCCCATCAACAAGCCCCAATTCCTTGAATATAGTAAAAATGATTTTAATTAGGGTCTAGGATGACAATTTTAAAGCCATTATTCGTCCTTCGGATGGCTGTATTATTTTATGGCTCGTTAATATTGTGGAATAAATAATTTGTTGTTTTCGTTTGAGAAATGGGCGGGTAAATCAGAATTTAAATGGCAGCGACTTTGGGCTAACGTTTGTTGGTCCCTTTTTATTATTACCAACGTAAATTATAGAGGAGATGGTTAGGGTTTGGTGGGGAGGCGGGAGAGGGGGTCGAGCACCCACTCACCAATGGTTTCCAATGAATTTGAAAATTCTAAAGGAGGCATTTCAATAGTAAAGGGGTTTGTTGTTTTTGTTTTTGCACTTGGACGTATATTGGCGTTGGCCAGCAAAAGGTTAAGCACCGGAAAAGCCATGTTTTCTGATTTATGTTTGTTGCTGTTTCGAGGATGCATTTTGCAATTCGAATGATGCGCTGTTGGCATGTAATCGTTAAGTATGGAGAGGTGCACGCTTCTCAAGGACGAGAAGTAATTATTAATTATTCGGGTCATGTAGGAGATATGTAGGGTGAAGTTTTTGAAAAATGGTAGCAGTTGTGATGTTTATTTTGTAGCCACTGGGAGTAAGAGTGATAGGGAAAATAATTATTCAGCTCTGTATGATTTATTGAGGTCTCTTAAGTATATAACATTAGGATGCATATTCTTTGGACAACCACTTTGTTTAAAATAATCAAAGTGGTGATAAAATCTAAAGAGGGGTTCAGATTAATGCGAAAATACTGCACAGTCTTACTTTTGCTGCTGAGTGGACAATTGCAAATGGCTATTGATTTAAAATGGATGTGATACAATGTTCTTTGTTATGAAGTACTTCAACGAGAGTGGACACTTTTGTGGATGAAACCCTTTGACATGGACAAATTTGCATAATTTCCTGGAATTGTTACAACATCCATTTCGATTTCTAAGTGGCAATTTGACTTTAATCAAATTAGCCTTCTCTTGGAACTTACTTTTTAAATTTTCTTTAATTTAAATTTAAGTTGCATTTTCCATCGCTCATAAAACCGCCTTAAAAAGAGCTCAAACTGACAGATCCACTTGATGAAAATTATCTCTATGGACCCACAAGAAAATTTAAGAAAAAATCTGGAAATTAACCTCGCATCAATCTTGAGATAATTTTTAGTTCAGATTTATGAAAGAGTTTTCCTAATTCCCTTGTTTTTCTTGTTTTTTTTTTGTTTTTAACAGGCTTTGGATGTGTTAAGATTTAAAATAAACTTAGGTAAGACGTTGGATTGCTTTTATGTCTTTCCAAAAAGCAGGAGCTAGAAAAGAACGAGTTACCTGTACGAATACTTACCCTTGTCTTGAACTTTCTTCAAAATATGTCAGCTCTTTTAAAAAAACAGATCGAAATATATATTTGTTCCAGTCGATCGGAAACCAAAAAAGAAATAATAATAATAAATTGACGTACTTAAATAGCTTTAGCCAGCAATCCCAAGTTGCAGACTTTCACATATGATTCTACAGAATTTTTGGTTGTCACTCTGCACAGATTTTGGGAACTTGATTTTACAGAAATATTTTCCTAAAGATTCATTCATTAAGAATGATTGACAATCATGCTTCTAAATTATAATGACAACAGATTGACGTAGCAATTTAAATGTTTTCCTATCTGGGAGTTTTTTTGTTTTCTAAATCTGTTTAGCAGAATTTGATTGATCTAGGGACTTTAGCCTTTCATTCAGCCTATTATTTTCAAATGCAGGTGTAAAATTATTTGGTGAATATATAAAGAAGGTTCTGTTAATTATTTGGCGATGAGTGAGTTTATACAATGCGAACAGAGGAGTCAAAGCTATAACAGCGATCTGCCCTTACAGGTGTTTTGCGATTGTAAAAGAATTTCTATGTCATAAATATATGACAAGAGTTATTATTAATATTGTTACTTTAAAACGAGAAAGAGTTAGAAGAAATGCTCTTTCTCCCTGCTTCATTTCGTTACTTTTTCGATGAAAGTTTATAGTCACGAAGTCATTTTACCTTTTGGATTGTTTTTGTTGTCATTGTCGGCAATATCTGTTTGGATATTACTGCGGCAATAAGTGAATGTGAGTACATATGTGTATTATCAGTCCTTCGAATAGTAGATTGCTGAAATCCGCCTGTGTGATGTACGTTGAAGACCCGTTTTGTGTATAAAAATACCGCACCCTAAGAAGATCTTTAAAAGTCATGAGAGAACGCCATTGCATTTCCGCAAGGATGGTCACACTTTGATTTGCAGATTTGAAAGAAAGGGATAGCTTTTGATCGTCTTTAAGTAATATGCGTTTGAATGCCTGTGCCCGGGCAAAAATCCAGTCCACTGAACTTTCTGTAAAATCGAGGTTAAAAACCAAACGAAAAAAGATCTGCTTAGTGGGTAGTGATTTTTACTACTAGCGAGGGGTTCCCGAAAAAAAACGCAAATTCCAACTTGAGTTTTTTTTCCCACTGCGCCACCTCTCGTGAACGTCTAACAAACATCCGAGAGTATTACTGTCGTTAAAGAGCTCTCAATTAGCTGTTTGGACTCGGCATAAAATTTAATATCTTTTCCATTCATCCCAAAAATGAATAAGTTTAAATATCTTTTCCATTCATCCCAAAAATGAATAAGTCAAAATAAACGGATGGTTGCGATAAGCTAGGCCTATGTTAACTACGGACCTGTTGCGCCAACTATTTGTTTTTACAACCTCCACAAGAAGGTATATTCACTTCGTCATTACATTTGTAACGCCAAGGAGGAGTCACCGAAGACCTCATGATATACATACATATATACAAGGTGGGCCAAAAGAAGTCATCCGATGTCGACTCTCATTTTTTTTTCTAATTGAAAAACTTCGATTCTGTTTTTTGATTATGCTTATTTGAACCTTAAGAATTTTATTGGTCAAGCCGAGAAGATGATATCGGCCAAATGGGCGCCGTCACAATTGATTGCCATACGGGCTCGTTTTATGTCATTTTTCATCACTTCGGCGAGAACTTCGGGCGACAGATTCTCGCACTCGTGTCGAATGTTGTCCTTGAGGACTTCTAGGGTCTCGGGCTTATTCACGTAACCACGGGACTTCAAAAAACCCCACAAAAAAGATCTGGAACGGTTTAATTGGGCGATCTTGCGAGCTAGTACAAATCACCAAAACGAGAGATGAGGCGACCCGAAAACGCCGCCTTTAGAATATCGGTTGTGGCTCGCGCAGTGTGTGCCGCAGCGCCGTCCTGTTGGAACCACATGTCCTCCAGCACTTATTCGTTCAATTGCGGCAGAAAAACCTCGGTTAATATGGCCCCATAGCACGCACAGTTCACTGTTGTCCTTTGACTAGCGGCGTTCTCGAAAAAAAATGGCCCCAAGACTTTGAGCGGGTGTAATGGCTCCTCGTGCATTACTAGTGGACTTTCGGTGCCCCAGAAGCGATAGTTTTGCTTGTATACGTACCCGCTGAGATGGAAATGAGCCTCATCGCTCATTATGATTTTGGTCGAAAAATCGACCACTTCGTCCTCGAGATTGACGATGGCTTGGGCGTAGGTTACACGCGTTTGGCGGTCGGCAGGCAGCAGATGATGCACGGACTGGACTTTGTACGGGATCATGCGCAAGTCTTTGACCAAAATTCACCTTAGGGACGACCGGCTGATGTCTAATTGCGAGGCACGGCGTCTGGTCGATGTTTCCGGCGACAGCTCGACATCCTCATCAGCAGCGGCGATATTCTCGGCACAACGGGAGCTCCGGGGCCGGCCACTCTTGGCAACGTCTCGTGTTGTCCCATACTCTTCAAGGTTGGTGGCCAAACGGCGCAGTGTTTGCGCAGTCGGTGTCGGACGGCCGTGGAATCGGCGACGCAATTCACGCTGCGCCAACACTACAGACGAATTGTTACGCAAAAAAATAGACACGATTATTTGGGAAGTGTATCGCTCTATGGCTTCTTCACTTGTATTCTACATCTGTCTAGTCCCAAATGTTAAAACAGATTTGACATTGGTGGCCATTTGCAAAAATAAGAACATCTTCTAATAGGGTGATCTCTTTTGGCCCAACTTTTATATATTCTGAATCGATTTAGCCATGTCCGTCTGGGCACAATAGCGCCCAAAGGAATTCACATAGGCGAATGAAATTCGCTGAAAAGACTAATTTTTATCGTCGTCAGGTTGGTATTGAAAATGAGCTATGTCGGTCAAGTAGTTCTGGTATCTCCCAAAACCAATTTTGCATGCCTTGTATGCAGTCGAGGATATCAAAGCATCGGCCAGGCCGATGATAACACTTTTATTTGTTTTTAAGTTAGTTCTGACTAGACTGACTTTCAGTTCCTCCGAATTCATTTTTATATTTCGGTACAGGTAGAGACTTTAACTGGATTGTTTAATTTCTCTAGACAAGAAGCTACCAAGACAGTCATGATGGGATCTTCTAAATTCCCTTTTATAGTCATTGGGCACTACATGCAAAAGTCCCTATCTATTTATAAGGTTCCTTTAATTTTTTTTGTATTAAACGCTGTCCCACTTCTTCTGCTTAGTAAACTGAGTTCAATTGTCTGAAGTACGGAGGATAAATAATTAACTTAGTTTGCAGTGATCATTCTATCATCAGTGGTGGAGATTACACACGAAAATAATAGAAGAGACTTCTTTAGAACAAAATGCTGACAAAATCTTCAAAGTCATAAGGGAAAGAATGTTAAAATCTGTCAATTCGTTAAGAGATTTGTAGAACATTCTTATTGTTATTAATTATTTGGTGAGTTATGGGAATTGCTTCAGTTTTTCAGTATTTGGCTAGTTAACCACAGTGGCTCAGGTATTTTTGTAATGGACTACTGAGCGAGAAGCGTTACGTTCGGTCTCAGGAAAAAATCGTCGTGGGATTCACCATTTACAAATTAAAATTATATCCGTCTTCACCGTCCCAAAAAATAATTGAATATTGTAAGGAATCGTAACATGATGAGTTTCTGACACGCTTTAAAGTTGCTGATTTATACGATGAAGCACAATATCACGCCTACTGTATTCTTGCCCATCGATTACTACTGCCAATTCATCTACAGTCGGAGCATTAAATCTTCTTGGATGCATTCCATCGAGTATTTTATCGTCTGGAATAATTACTTTATGACTGTCCGACGGCATTCGTTCGACTGCAGTTTGAAATAATCGAACTAATTCTAAAAAAATAAATAATCGTGGAAAAACCTTTGCAACCTTTCAATAATCTTCCTTGAACTACACCAAATTTGATAGCGGTTATCTACATCGGTATTACACGTGAAAAACATTTGCGAAAATTGATCGGGGAACGATAGCAATGATACAATTTTGTGATAAACCTGACCTTGAATCTGATCATATAGAAAACATTCGGATATTGTATCAAATTGGTTCACAGAAATGCGCACAATTTACATTAAACATTCATCAATCCATCTCTCAATATAGAGCACCAAATGAAGTCATTTGGAAACATGCTGAATCTTCGACAACAAAATGTTTCGATTCCGATGATTCTCCAGAAAGTAAACACTTCAAAGGTTCGGGGTGCGGATTTAATGTAGGCAATTTCACTTCCTCATTTGCACAGCATATTCCCGGTGTTTCTACCGAGAAATTCAATGAATAACAATATACACCGACTTTGTCCATTTTGTCATTTGAAACTAAGCGAACTATATTCGATTGTATTTTTATAATTAAATGCAGCAAGCTCAAGATTTCCAATTAAACGTATTTGCCATTGTCGATTTTGGCTATTTTCACTCTCACATTCATCATTTGAACACTTTCAACATGATCTTGCTATACGTTCAAGTTCGCTATTGAGGCGAATGGCACGCTCGCTATTAAAGCCGCTTCGCGTCTACTATCGCGTGTATACCAATATTTCTACGTCATGGTCGAGTCATGATTTCTTTCAAATAAAACAAAATTGGAAACCTTTGAGACAAATTATAAAATGCAGAACAAAAAACATGGAACACAAACAAAAACCAAATGTACTGTGACAAATTGACAAATTTTGATACTAACTTCGAAAACGCCAAATAAAAAATTAATTAACAAGTAGATTGCTAATTTGTATTCACAAAACAGAAGCAGATATATGGCTTATTTTTTAAGCTATTCAATAAAATTCAAACCTATTTATGAAAGCATTTGTCACTGAAACAGCGTAGACTCCAAAACAAAAATGTTCAAGTTATGTACGCACACAGTGATGCCAGATCGTGTCGGCGTGGGCAAAAGGACATTTTTGGGTATTTTTTTAATCGTCCTGTGTCCAGAATGTCTGGCATCACTGACGCACAACAATAACCGTGAACCGAATTCGATGATTTTTTCGTTGGATTTTATTTTTATTTTAACATACAAATCTTCTAAAAAAGAATACCGTTCCAGTAAAAAAACAGAATCATAAAATTCTGTTTTGCCAAACTCGAGATATAAAAGGACAAACATTTATATCAAACTCATTTTTATATTATATGTGCGCGCCACCTAAGATGGGTCCCTCAGGATTGGGCTCAAAGACTCGTCAAGCTGGTGCGTTGCTGTGCATACGCTCCACGTGTCCCAGCTTAGCCGCTTTATCCTCAGATTTTTGTCCAGGTCAACGTCGCTGTATAGTCCGTAAAGTTCTTTGTTAAATCTATCCCTTTATACTACATCGATACAAACTGGACCGAATACCGTTCGAAGAATCTTTCTGTGGGAACATCAAAGGGGGTTTGCATCCGTTTTTGACACATGAGAAAGGGCTTTACTTCTTAGATGCCCTCTTAGCCCGAAGAAACAGCAATTTGTAAGAGCCATTCTTCGTTTGATTTCCGCATAGACAAAGTCTACTTTAACTACTTCGAAGTTGTATCTGTCCATCGACACGTTTTGCCAGAGTCATTTCTCGTTGACAGCATACACTTCGTTTTGTCCTCATTAATAGCCAGCCTCTGTTTCAATACATATAATGTGCCACTGACAGCTCGCTGCAACCTTCCAATAATGGCAATGTCGTCAGAATATGTAAGCAGGTGAACAGACTTCTGAAAAAGCTTGTGAGTTTCGTATAATTGCTTCAAGGATGATGTTAAAGAAGTTACACGATAGCGCATCGGCACAGCCTAAGTACTAATGATATTGGACAAATATTAAATATCTTCTTAATATAAATATTTGGCATTTAAGATATATTTTTCTTTTATACCGTTATTCAAAAGACTAAGTGGCGAATGTTTAAATTATTGTCATAAAAGAGCTTCTCAATTCAGCAGTCTGGAAAATAAAAACCCACACTAAGCGAATGGTTGTGAGACGTTTTGTAATACACAATCTTGTTGCGCATTATGGCTTAGATCGACAAATTTGTAAGGAGATCAGATTTAATTTTGAAATAGCTTGAGCACCACTGATTCAAGTTCGGTCCAAAATACACCTTTTATTCCGTCCCCGAAAATAACTCAGATGCAAAAATGCAAGCCTGAGGGTTCGACACCATCTGAATTATATTTAGAAATTTATATACATGGTGTCATTGCCAAGAAACCTTCATGGCTCATGAGCAACGGTGGAAGTGGCTCTCCTCCTCTACCTTTACTCGAAAGCAAACATCACTGCAAATGGAGCCATGCCCTGCTGGCGTCCCAAAAATAGGCTTATAGGCTCATTGTTTCTTGCAAACCAACTTGTTTTTTCAAACACACATTATTTAAGAACTTTATGGAATCCTAAGTCGTATGGCCGACATTCTGATTTTGTCTTTTAAAGGGAACTTTTGTGGGGTTCCCTTTAAAAGAAACGTATTAAAGACGTTTGTAAGATGAAAATGTATTTAAAACTGTCATAATAAACTGAGTTTATAACCTCTATGAATGTTCACTTCTCAAATTTTATTTTTAAACCTACTTCAACTGAAAAAAAAAAAACAATGTTAGCCTTGAACTTTAACCAGTTGTTTGCTTTCTCTAAAAAGACACTTGTTTGTGTGCAAAGAAAAACTGCTTGGTCAACATGCGGGCACATGACATGTGCTTTGTAAATAATCCAAACTGTTTACTCTAACTGACCATGAAACGCAATGCAGACTCTTTGTAAATGATATAACTCATAGGTATATTCACAAAGTGGTACTGCATCCAGAAGTTATTTAAGTTTGAAATAACTTATTCAAGAAAATATTCTTTTTTCTGTTCCTCTTTCCACTCCAATCCAATCCAATCAAAAGTTTCTATTAGGAACCAACTGAAATAGATATTTATATACACCCGAGAGAAAAGTTCAAGGACAAAGTTTTGTTTACCTTTGTGATCCAAAGTGATGCCTCTAATGATTGTTTATAAAAAAAGTAATCAACATCAGCTCGATTGCATCCCGTTGTCTACATAGTGCTCGCAATGACGGTTGTTACTTTAAAAAAGTTCTCATATTTAGGATTACTTTGCGAGTACAATATATTTACGTGGGAGTAGATATTTTTTTTTTTCAAATAATTGGGTAAATCCTACCATTGAAATGAATTTGTATTTGAATTTGCGTATGGGACTTCTCAGTGGAGTATGGGATGGTCAAAGTGATGCTCTAATTTCTGAATCGATATTTAATGTTGCGTAATAGTAGAAAAACGAAGAGGGCTATGTTTTTGTTTGGGAAGGCGAAATGTATTTGATTGAAACGAGTCAGTACTTTAGTTGAAATTAACAAAAGCACAAGGTGGCGCTAAAGTCATCACCGTATCGGAAGAGGCTTTAATGGGACGTTCGGATTTCTAGTTTAGTAAGTCTGACAGCTAACTGAGTTGGTGTATTTCAGTTTTTATTGGAATAAAGTGGTCACTTGGATAGTTTGTTGAGTTGACGTTTGTGGAGGGGTTTCCGACAAATTTACTCAAGCAAATCCGACCTCGATACTCAGTTGACAATTCGGAGAGTCAAATTCGAAACAAAGGTTTTGGCCACTGCAGAATTCTGTTGGGCTACTTAGCGACGGGTCTCAGGGTCGAATCCCCGAAAAAAGTAAATTACAAAATAAGGTTTTTTTCACTGCGCCACTCTTGCGAACGTCTGCCAAACTTCCGAGAGTATAAGCTGCTCAATTAGCCGCCTGGACATAAAATTATGGAGAATGAAAAACTCACACAAAACGAATGGTTGTGAGAAGCTAGGCCTACGGATCTGTTTTTTTTTTTTTAGAATTCTGAAAAGTCCAAAAAAAGGCCGATGAGAGAAAAAGGTGTCATTTCTGAAGCAGCTCTTTATATTTACAATTTATCGCACGATATTTAACAAGCATTGACTAGCATAAATATTCAAAAGTGTGGTTATAAGCAACCGTGTTCCATTTTAAAAGAATTTATTAAATAAATTTTGGATACCTAATCAGTTTTTTTAAGAATTTCCAAAGGGCCTGTACCAAATAAAAATGATAAAAATAGCAAAAAATTGTGACATGCTTTTGAACAAGTGCCCAATTTCGACTTTAGTCGTACAACGGGACAGCGAGATTACAAAAACAATTTAAGTCAACGCGTTCGTATACTTAGTCCAGAAAATCTGGTTGACGTTTTACATGAACTAGGTATCCGAACATTTCCAATTTTTGGAAATGGCAGCAAGTGGGCTCAACTTTAGGTCCCTACTGTAATGAGAGGTGTAATCGCAGACACTCATACTTGAACTACGTATTATTTAAAATATATAGACAGGTCCTGCACATGCCGCTCGATTGGGTGAAGTTGGTGGTTAAAGTTATTATATTCATTCCATATCGACGGCTACGGACGGTCAAATTCTCAAAGTGTGCGGTTAATGTTATTTTCAGTAAAATTAAAATAATTTAACAAAAAGTTACGGTTTGGTTTTGACTTTTAGCTGGCGCGTTGCGCCATTACGCCGTACTTCTTTTAAAATGACATTGGTAAGGCCAATACCATCAACGTCGAGCGCTACAGAACAATGCTAACCGATTTCTTCTAGCCCAAATTGAACGATATGGATGCAGATGACATGTGGTTCCAGCAGATCGGGACTACATGCCACACAGCAGACGACATGATTGACAGTCATTTGACATCTCTTTTTAGACTTTTGAAGTCATACTTCTTTAGGCACGCTTGACTTTGGGGTAAGCTGGTGAATGCGACACAAAATCGTTACGGAAATTACGAGCGAAAGTTGAGAGGGAGATATAAGTTAGTGATATAAAAATAGAGAGAGTTACGTTTCGTTTCGTATATTACTGTAGAGGCAAGAGAGATAGATGCGAGCACACATTTTCGTTCTCTCTTTCTCTCAGCCAGTTACGTTTCGTTATCTAAGACACAGCATATAGTGCAGCAGTGATACCAGATCGGGGGATTTATCACTTTTTGCGGGATTTTCTCACTAATAATATGCTAAAGGGATTTTTCAGACCTCATAGTACAAAAAGAAAGGGATTTTACTTTTTGGTCAAATTTTGTTCCTAATTACTCATTTCATTAAGAATAAAGAAAAAAATTATTCAACCTACGATCAAATTAAATGTTTTCATGTTAAGAAAAAAGTCATTCAAAATATCTAAATGCTTTCATTTTCTTTTTTTATTTCCCTAAACTGTTTCATAAAACGACATATGTGTCTGTGAATGAATCACGAGTATTTTTTAAAATAATACATTTATTTATTTTGTAAACATAAAAGGGATATTTTGAGTATAACCGTGGGATAACCTGCCTCTAAGGACTGGTATCACTGCAGTGCAGGCCTATTGTCTGTATCACACTGTAGGAGTAACATAGAGAGGTGTGAGCACACAGTTTCTTTTCTTTCTCTCTTTCTCTCATAGCCAGTTACGTTTCGTTTATATTTATAAGACACAGTGCAGGACTAGTGCGAGGTTGCCACTTTTGTAATTTTTTACGAAATTTGGTATTTCTTTTGCTTTTTGATTTTTGATAATTTGGTAATTTTTATCTGGTTATGGTACCTTTTTGAGCAGATGTACCAAGAATGCGAACTGAATAACACCTCATTTAAATGCTAACAAACTGCTTCTGAGTAAACGCATTGCCTTATTTGCATATGCTTCACCACCATCCATATAAAACTGTTTTATCGCTGTTCAACAAATTACAGAATGCACTCATTCTTCTTTTGACAGATGGTGAATAATAATAATTAATCATATTATTTATATACAGACATGAAACTCTAATTTGGTAGGGTTTTGTTATAAGAAAATAGGTAGATGAACTCTCATGTCTTCTAGCAGCTGGTAATTTTGTGCAAAACTCAAATAAAATAATTTGAGTTTTTTTTTTGTAAGTGGCAACCGTGGCCTATTGTCTGTATCAGAGTGTAGGAGCAAGAGAGAGCAGTGCACGCGCCCATTTTCTTCCTCTCTTCCTCTCATAGCCAGTAAATTATTGAAGAAAATTGATATATTAATATGTATAAACTAAACATGTACATATAGATGTAGCTAAAGAAGTTTTACTTCAGTCGTGTGGCCTAAAGCAGACTCGTTTTTTTTTTTTTTTAAACCGACCCACTTTAGCTAGCTTAAGATGCGTTTGGTATTTTATGAAATATATAGAACAGGGAGCAGTGAAGAGTAAGTTTTTTTTCCAGCAATGCGGTTTAAAATCATATAAAGCTCGACCAAACAACGGATAGGACAGCCTGAGGATTCGTCAACACCTGAATTTCTCCATTTGCTCTCCACTCCTGGTTCCTATGGCGGCACGCTTACATTAAAAGAATCCAAAACCAAAAACAAACGGCTTCGCAGCTATACACTGCCTTAGCCATCCTTTACAAAATTTCGCGCATTTAAAAAAAAAAAAATTCTTTAAACACATAACTTCCAGTATACATTTTCGATTGAATTCTCAACCGTCGCAACTCCCCACCCTCCCTATCTGTACCTTTCTTTTAGCCGGCAAATATTTATTCAAAACTAATCCAACGAAAAACTTGTAACCTCTGGTCATGCATTGCCAAAGACTGACATTCGATATGAACTCGAAATGTTTAGGAGAATAAGTTGCAAATGTACTTGCTGCTTCAAACAACACAACATACTTTCGCAAAATTCAATTTCACCAATGTAACCAAAGAAATTTTCATATTTCATATCGATTTTCTCTCCTTCTCATTTCGTTTCAGCTCCTGCCCGCCCCAGCCCGCACTCGGACATTCTTCAAATACGAGTAGCTCAAATCGATCGACAAACCAAACCACCAACCAACCACCTGGATCAAACGTAAACGAAATCAGAAAACAAAAAGAAAAAAAGATGAAATTGAGGATTTCTTTTTGCAAAAGGAAGCAACCAAGTCTCAACGGTCTGTAAACGTTAACCGACCCCAACCCACGGCATCACCCATCAGAAGGCAACACACCCAATGCATTCTGATGCATCATCCCGATTTGGGATTTTGACAGCCAGCATTCGGTTTGGATGTATTCCACCAGCATATCGAACGTCACAGTAATATTTCATTCGAATTCGAAATCAAGTTGAAGGAACAGAAGCAGCACCGGCTTTCTTGTGAGTGGAGTGTGGCAGCTGGCAGCAGAAGACACACGCGAAGTTTGGAGACAGAGCAGAGACTGCGAGCACGGGGAAGGCGAACCTCTGAGAGAACATGGAATTCCTGCAAATTCTCAATTTCTCCTTTCTTATCCTAATGCTTAGGACACAAGGTAAGCAAATGCATGCATGCATCGAAAAGATGCACCAGCGACATTCGTGCTGCACGTAGTTATCCAGTTTAGGGAACTTATCCAAGCCTGGGGTGTTTGTCTGTTTGTGTACATGGCACTGAGACTGTGACTGTGACTGTGACTATCCCTATGGCTGATTTATGTTGGCGGAAAATGTATGGGAACTTTAATTTAAAAAATTTTCATTTTGTGAGTTTTCCTCCCCGGCTATTCTGGAGAGTGGACAGGCTGAAGTCCTGAAGCTTTCGTTCTACCTGTTCAACCCCAAATGAATTGTTTGTTTTTCAACGGAAGTCATCGCAACGGAGGAATGGGAGGAAGAAAGTATTTGTTTGTATAGGGTCCTTGACTGTGAACTTGCAGTTGTTTTTTAACGTTGTTGCCATGGTTTACCTACAAAATAATCGTTGCAGTAGTAAAGTATTTACCCAGAGAATAAGAGCTATGTCGGGTATTGGAAAATGCAGCAGATTATACCTGAGGTATACAAGGAAAACATCTCTTGTATTTTCTCAGAACAAGGGGTGAGGTGATATATTTTAAAAGTCTTTGCTGACGAAGGAACTACGCCATAAGTCGGTCCTTAAATTTTGACCTTTCAATACCCATGTACATATTTCTTACAATGACTTTAGTAACCGTAACGCATACCACGGCAGTAGCTTACGGTGGTCGGGAGGCAACAAAACTTGCCTAATGGCCACTAAAAACTAGAATTCATTGGCACCATCAGAGTAATAAGGACAAATCCATCTGCAGGGCTTGAGGCTATATTTTCAAGCCTCTCAATGCATAAAAAGTCTTTAAATGCAGACACTGGTCTGTCTATCTATAAACCATACTACATCAGGCCGCATAAATACCCTTTATACGACGTTTCTCAACTGCGTATCCTAGTACGGAAGAATGAAGACGGGTTCATATACATAAAGTCCATTCCTTTACCATACGGGCGGATTATAGAACCGAAGATTCGCGAATCGCGGGGTGAATCAAAACGTGTACGCCGATAGGCTTTTGGTATGGAAGTCCTTGAGTCCGCACTAGATTTTACTCAAAGCTGAAGCTTGCGAGTCCTTATCGCGAAGAGCTTTAGGTTCTTGAAGCTGTGCTGTAATTTTTAAACGCATCATTAGCGAAGTAGTGCTCGGAGATGAGAAGCAAGCCGAAGTCGAGTGAGGGTTCAGATATCTACATCCTCGCTGTGTAAGCAAGTGATGCTTGGACTGCCTTGAGACTTTAATGGACGATAACATTTTGGAAACACTCGAAAGGTGTGACTACAGGTCAAGGTTTGGCATCAAGTATGCCAAACTAATAATTTACAAAGCTTCAGACACGAGCCATGAAACGGATAATGAGGGATCACAGATTCGGCAAACTTCTGGCGCCCTGCTCTCTATTTCGTTCCGAAAGTCAATCCTATTCGAAATTGATTTTGAGTTGGTACACCTTAATACTTTCGGAATTCTAAATGGGAGTAGCAGTACATTTCATTCAGCTTTCGAAATAGAGAGTGCAAAATGTTCATTTTCGAAAAATATTACTTTCGAAACGAGATACAGAGTGGGGCCCCTGACAAACATCCGAGAGTATAATTGTCATAACAGAGCTTCTCAATTCAGCCGCTCGGCCTTATTTTTTTAATTCGGCAGCTGTTTCAGCGTAAACTGTTCCATGATATTCGAGTTTTAAGTTTTGTTTGTAAAAACCTTTAAAAAATCTGCGGTGACACATTAAAGAATTGTAATTGTCAGAACAAGGCTTTGCAGGGGTTTTGCTAACGAAGGCGTCGTTGCAGACATATCCAGCTGTGATGTATAAACGATGGCCCCTCGTGAATGGTTTGACTTGTCTGGAGCTTAGCCCACTTTCTCTCTCACAAGCAGTGCTACTTGTAAATTTTGTCGCATAATTCACGCGAAATTTGAATTTTGCGCCATTTAATATTTTAAAGTGGATGCTGATTTTTCGAACAAAATCATCTTCATCTTGATGGCTTCGTTAATCGTCAAAATTGTCGCATTTGGGGTTCAGAAAACCCACGAGTAATTATTGAGAAACAAATGCGTGACTGTTTGGTGCGGAGGCATTATGTATTCGCTTACATAAGTCGACGTATGAGTGTCAATGCCACACTAGGCAATAATTTCGATCCTGATTTTAGCACTGGTGTCAGACGCCAAGACTCGCTACTGATGTGTTTTGCATCAGCATCCCCTGCATGTGCTGTTAAAGCATCCACAGTTATTGTTCCTACGTATGCATTCCATAAATATCACGAGCAGGGATTTTAATCCATTACTCCTTGTTGACACCCTATCATGGAACTGGAAGAATACCGAGATAATCGATGCTCTATCTACCAGGATAATGATATGACCATGAACAATCGAAACCCATTACTTTCCCACTCCATAGGTATACTTTGCACAATCATTTTAATTATGAATTTCTGTTCACGTTCTGCAGTAGTTGAGTACCTACCTCACGTCTCCCGGATACAAATAATCTACTTCCCCATCCGTGCATAATCGAATTGCATCCATTACGCAAATCTCTCCCCAGCGAGTCCTGGCTAAATCGGAAATTCATCTCGCAATTGGTCTCTCTGTTTTCGAAAAAGGAACAAACAGAAAAAATAAGAAGCAGGCAAAACAAATCCCGGCAAAGAAAATGAACATCGCAAATCCCTCTCTCTATCTCTTTGAGCATCCCGATCAAGCGCAAAATGCATTTTAATCCTTTTTTCTCCCTCATCTCCATTGAATTTCTATATTATTTGTTCAAAAACTGGACACAGGCAGATGGTCAGAATTATAAGCGCACCCATTCCAGACGGACCACACCGCATACTCTGAGTGTGCACATATTTCTGAGAGAATTAAGTTGCCCTGTGACGGGGACATGGACACAACTACATGTGTTTGGTGGGTGGGGTCTGGTCTCTGGATTTATTTTCAAATGTGGTACTCTTCTTTGGTCTATCGTTGCACTCCCAAACCGGGCTGCAGTGTTTTATGTGAAATCAATTGTAATGGCAGGGGGTAACCTGAACCTACTCCGGCTGTGATGTGATGTTGTATTGGTACCATGCAGTTTAGATTGAATTTTAGTGATGATAGATTACGAATCGAGTTCAGGAAAGGAAAGGAAAGCCGAAAATATAATACATCAAGACAGTTTTATATTTCTTTACTTTTTTTTTCTCTATCCGTTGTGGTAGGCTGAAATTTATGATGCCTTTTCAAAGGCAGATATAAATTTATTTGCCTTCGGGGGGGGGGGGGGGGCAAAAGTTTAAATTGATTTTGTGAAAGTTCAGCCGGAAAATGCATGCAGTCGAATTTTATTTAAAGACATTTCGATTTTCGAATATCTGCTATTGACGTCGGGCGTTATTTAAATCCAAGTGTTGAGTTTCATCAGCATATACGAGTGGGATCGAATTAAAAAGTTGAATTTTCAATCAAAGGGTTTTGTATATATTTTGGATATATGTATCTCGAAAAATGAAAATCGATGACGATCTCTGTACCTCGTTCCGAAAGCCACATTTTGTTTTGTCGAAAACGAACGTTTTGCACACCCTTTTCGAAATTAAATTTCAAACCATAATTGCTTAGAATTAAGTTTTAATTAGTTTTTGAGTATTTTGTACAACTAGTTCAAATCTACTAACTTGAACTTTGCTAATTTATTTTTAATCAATATTCATATTAGGAAAGTCCGACTACAGTATCTAAATAAGGACTTGTAAACGCCAAAGAGTTGAAATTTCGTAGAGTAGGTATATTTTATAACTACTTTTCAATATGTGTGATGATTTCAGTTCCTAACTGAAATGCCCACAACAAAAATAGTACATTAAGGAACAACCTGTCAGTTTGCTGAATAAATAAAAAAATGATTGATTTTAAACGTTTATTACGAACATATTTTTATTTACTGCAATTAAAAAATAAACAAATAAGAAACCTGCAAAATTAAAAAAAAAATCGTATCGTCCAACTCGGATAGTTGTTGCGAACTCGTACATAAGAAACAAAGTGGCAAAGTGTTTCCACATGCGTTGGACATAACTACGGTGACCATCCGTTCATTATAATAATGAACAGTTCTGTATTTGAAAATGATGTTCATTACGAAATATTTTGTGTACAAAAAGACATAAATGTTCTGTATATAAGAAGTTGTTCATTATTTGTATTGTATTTCTTTTAAATTCTTAAGAACAATAACGTAGACATTAAGAAAATCAAAATTCAATGCACAAAATGATAATGCTTACGTGCCCCCACTTGCTGAACGCGGAATCTAATCGAGCACTTAAAAATGGGTTCTATTTGAGTTTTTTTTTTACCAAATGAAGAATTGTATAGTTAAATATTGTGCTTAAATCAGTTTCTTTTTCTATTGTTCATTATTTGGAATTTAGGTTCAATATCCTGCTTTTTATAATACCGATTCTTAAAATCCCGCTTTTTTAAAATCCCGCTTTTTTAAAATCCCGCTTTTTAAAATCCCGTTGCTTATTATCCCGAAAATAAGAAAATTTAAATAAATCAAGCAATGAGTGTTTTTCACATTTATCATTTTTAGAGGAAGTAACAAAATTCGAAATAAATAATATCAAAATAAATTTTTAAGTAATAAATATGACAATCTTCAATAATTTAAAAAAAAATATAATACTTCACAATACAAATTGGAGCAAACTCCAATTATTGTTACAGCACTAAATGATAAGGGTTAAACCGTTAGCAAGAGGTAGGTTTTTATGTGCATTAAATACTATTTTCGCAATGCGTAAAAACAATATAGAATATGAAAGCAAAAACAAATGTGTGATTACAGTAAAAACTAAAAACATTCGGATGCATTATCTTTTTGGTCGAGTATTTTTAATATTTTTAAATATATTATAGATAATATAATAAAAAAGGGCATATAACCAACATCTATTTTTTGATAACAATATTTTGTAAAAAAACGGGATAAGCGGGATTTGGCGGGATTTTTAAGATCCGGGATTATAATAGATCGGGATTTTGAACAAGCGAGATTTTAAAATAACAGTATTTTAGCAGAAAGGGTTTTTGAATAGCGGGATTCCGATGCGCTCCCGTATGGTCAACTTACTTATAACCCATTTGTTCTAATATGAGACTTTCTTATATCCACCGTGGATAGTACTTTTAAAAAAGTAAAGTAAAGCAGGTATTAAGGAAATCGAAATTTTTGCTAAAACCCACAATTATTCTAAATACATGTAACACTCTTTCGTGAAAAAAAAAACTTCTCGTAAGGGGAGCTAAAAAAGTCGCAGCTTCGCCGAACGTCGAGTTAAAGATCTGTAAATAATATGACCTAAATGGTCATCCGTCTATAATATGCAAAATTCTCATATTGACTTAAGAAAATGGAAACTCTCCAACGTTGCACAGATATAAATTTGTATAAATGTTAATGAATGAACAAGTTGTTGTTCTTCTAGAATGCACTCAGGATTCAGGATGGAGTGAAATAAATGGAACTTGTTCAGAAATGAATAAATTGATATGAGCTTATCAATGAGATTATAACCTTTTGAGTTTCAGAAAACTGAAATAATTCAAATCTGTGTTAAAAAAATGTTACAGGCCTTCCACAAGAGTTGAGGGGTGGACCCTAATTTGTTGGGACTCCGAGTATTGCAATAGAAATAAATCCTATAGCAACATTCTCATTCCTGCTAGAGCTTATCGAAGGTCAAGTTAACTCATTTGACTCCGCATTGACCATCACCGCCACCATGCCTCTGGTTTTCGAAAAGTTTTTCCTGAAAAAAGAAGAGCCAGTCAATATCTATCTGTATTTAAAACACATTTTTACAAAAATCCACTGGTAGTACCTTTCAATAGCTCGATTTATTTTTAGGTCAGCTTGTATAAATTTATTTTCACTCTATCGAGTGCCGTAGAGTAGAATATAAAGAACCCCACTCAGTGCATTTTTCCTCCATTACTAAAAATCAATACTCCACCGGCCGGCGGAACAACTGGCCATTTCATGAGTGGTTCAGTGCCAGTATATGGTAGAATAAAATCATGTAATTTACCTCTCTCCTCAGACCTCTGTACGTCATAAAGGAATTTATTATTACGACTTCACTTTCATTTACCAAAAATGTCCATGTTAGGTCAGGCAGGGCAGCACCGAATTCACAATTAGCCGCACATACGCAAACCTTTATCCTTTCAATGAACTCCTAAGCCAGTAAACCGGGTGACATAATATTAATTAACCCCTTACCACATGACAGCCATTGTGGTGTGCAAGGGTTAAATGAAATTTTAAACACTGGAACATGTTGTCATCATTGGAAAAGGATTAAAACTGACCGAAGCAGGGCGTTTGAAGTAAATCGATAGCATCTCTGGACTGCAACAGTTGTTGTTCTGCTCGGATAGCTTCGCATGAAAAGAAATCCAAGCGTCTTTACTCCCCGCGAAGGCTTGGCTCGGGGTAATAATACTCCACACCCAGGACAACAAAAAAAAAAATAATAACAAAGAGAAAGAGAGAAAAATAAACCGAAATGATGGCAATAAGCTTAGTCGATAATTTGATTACAGTTTTTGCCATCACACCAATAAAGGAGCGCCTTTCATATGGTGCCATTAAAAATACACGTTGGATTTTTTATCCAAGAAAGGGATAGTGCCACGAGGAGCTTGAGTGATCGGTGTCAATGAATGGTTGATGGGACAACTATAAAATTCGAGGATGGCAAGCAATTCCATTCTGCAGTTTTTAGGGTTGGACTTTCACATTGACATCGACATGCACATGGACACGGACAATGCCACCGACACAGACTATGTGACATGAGTGACAACAGTTTGCCAATAAATATTGCACTCAGACATTGTGTCCTCGCGGTGAGACTCAAATGGGTTTTCGTTTTTGTTGTTCTGTCATGGGACAATCGACAAGTAAATTAAAATTGTCGTTGGAAGACAAACTCATCAGCACACCTTTGTTTGTGGTTATCCCTGCTGTTTTGTGACCGCCAATAAATAGGATACAGCGCTTTGAGGCCAAACCAAACCCAAAGAGAGTGACGTGCTTTTAATGAACTCGTGATAAGGGGCGAATCCCACAAGGACATTTATGAGTAATGGACGTTTGTTTTAACAAATATTTATAGATGTTGACTGAAGTGGAACCCTAAAATTGGAAAATTGATTGCTTCTGCTTTTAATGATGAACAACGAATGACATTTCCGATCAGAAAATGTTGAAGTTGATTTTTTAAGAATTATTATCATCGTCACATTCAGCGTTGTTATATAGGCAAATCAATAATTTTCGATCATCGATTAGGTGGCATGGGAGATTGGGAGCTTCCCATGCATATTCAGATAAAATTGGTTTCAGTTGGGATTTTGGTTTTGGCACTAGACAGATTACTGAATCAATTGTTTCTTACTATTACTATTAATATAGAAACAAAATCTAGCTTTTTTGCTGTTATTTGACGTTTCTAACTGATTGGTATTACTACTATGTACTTGAGCTTCGCGATTTCAAATGGACCTCATGTTTTTCATTTATCGACTTTTTGGGGTACAAGTAACAAGCAGTGTTGCGGACTAAAAAGTAGTTTGATAAATATGTCACACGCACAGATTTCTAACTTGTCCCTTAGATTAGCAAGTTCATGGAGATAGATTAATTGAAAGGTAAAAGCTCTGTGGACAAAAAACAGCCGCCAACTATCGAATTTTGTTCAAATTTTACTGTAAACTCTATTTGGAACAAACTTTCATATGTCCATTGAAATTACTTGAGTAGTTCTTTAGTACGCCGCACATAAACGATCGTTGCCATATGGAAGCATATGGGACAACTGAGCTAAATCTGACACCTAAAAGAAAAATTGGCCTTTATAGTTGAATATGATAAATCTTCCAACAGTGTCAAGAATCTGTAAAATTGTGTGTCCTTTGCATATTAAATCAGGCTCAATGAAAGAATAATAAAAGTTCTCAACAAAGATAAGGATTCAACTACGAAATGAACGCTGTTGCCCCGCGTTTCCGTCTATAGTATTTGACGGCAGGCAAAGACCATATTTAATGTTACACGGGCTGCTGTTTGTGTTACAACATTATCAAATCTTCTATTTATAGAGGGTCTTTCATTAGCGACTTGACAACTTCAAACTTTCAGTGTCAATGTCAAAATGTTCAGTTAAATCAACAATTTTATCATGATGAAGGAACAACGTTTACAAATAATTAAAATTTACTACCGAAATTCCGAATCGCAAGTCGCAACTGTAAGAGCGTTAATGCCAACTTTCGGTCGTAATTCTCGCCGCAGTAGACAAGGAATTCATTATCTATCGGAAAAATTTCAGTCAGAATATGCGTTATCTACTGGACAGATGAGAAATTTCATGTGCTTCATGACACAGTACTTCATCCGCAAAAACTCACTGTTTGCGCGGTTTTCATGCCGGTCTCGTCTTTGGGTCGGTTTTTTTTTTTTCGATGAAAATGACCGTCACGTTACGAGATATGGTATTAGCTACAGAGACATGTTGGAACGTCTTTTCTTTGAGCAATTGCATGAATTGAACATCAGTGATATGTGATTTGAACAAAACGGTGCCACAAGCCACACAACGTGTGCAACAATCGAGTTATTGAAGTTTCAGTTCGGTGAACGTGCTATATCGAGAAACGGACCCGTCTACCGGGCCATATTAAATCATTGGTCCCCAAAGACGAGACATTCCATTCATAAATGTTTTGATAGTAATTCAAGCCAATATTTTTTTTTGTTTTGAGATCTAGCTTACATTTTATTAAAAATGGAAGTTGTCAAGTCCTCAATGAAAGACCCTTTATAAAGAGACTGACGTCCATGTGTGTGCGCATAACTCAAGAACGGATCGATCAATTTTCACAATTTTTGACTTAATGGATTCGTATTGGCCCAATGAAGGACATAGGGTACAAAACTCTAAGGATTTGAAATAGGGGATGAACGTTTCTATGGGGAACCGCACTTTAAAAATAATAGACTGAATAAAAGAACGAGCAGTGCCACTTAAAAAATAAAACACATTTTTTTTTAAATGTTTAAAACTATACTATTGAACAATTTTGGGCGAAATGAAGTTAGCCAGGTTAGCTAGCAAAGAATATTATAAATATTTTTGTTAAGTAAAATGTGAAATAATTTAAATGTTTAACTAATTTAACTTGGCAACTCCCATCTTTATTGAAGTTTATAACACTTTTGTATACCTATCGCTTGCACTATATAATGCTGAATAAAAGCTAGTTTCCACTGTTACTTTAATGAAGTCGGTGGCCTTTCATTTTCAGAACTTAATAATTTTTTTTTAAATCAAAATGAATTTGATACAAGTTTATTAACATGGGATTGTTAAAAAAATATCCAATATCACCCAGTGATTGTGTAGCTTTCTATAAGTAAAGGCGTTTTCAAAACTACGTTCACTATTTCAAGAGATTACCTCCCTGCGAATTGTATTTCTTCATAATTATAGTGTAGAAGTAGAATGTTACCAAAAATATAAGTGCTAATAATTTTGTACTACAAGCACTGAATTTTCTTAATTTTTTTGAACTATAAGTGGTAATCCTGGTATCCTATTTTAAATTATTGGGGTCAACGGATTTTATCAAAAATGACGTTCGTACTAATAATCGCTTCTAATTCACGGTGAAAAATGTACTCTAACTGTGTGCGATTTATCCTCGGTTAAAAAATCTGCTGATAAAAACGAGTGTTCGTTGTTAAAAACCACCGAGATTAAAAGGTTAAATAAAATAAAAGACATTCTTTATCAGTTATTTATTAACTACCGAATATATTTGGAGGAATTTGAAAAATTGGTAATTTTTTACCAAGTTTCATTAAACAGACTTGGCTATTTTTAATCCACTTATTCTGTTGAAGCTATATTCGCAGTATTACTTAGTAGTTTTTAGCCGAAAGGTTGTTCATTTTTAATAGGTTTATAGCTTTTAAATTAAATTTAATTATAAATACTATTTTGTATAGGTCACAATAGATAATTGTACATGAAAAGTTTGGTTATTGCGAGTCCATAAAATTTGGTAAGAACTATATGGTTTTCGTGAGCTATAGATTTGTTTTAGTTTTAAAATAACTATAGGTTGGTCCAACTTTGGACGCTTCTTGCGAGCATTTGTGGATCTTTATCACTAACATTATCTGTGAGTTGGCTTTCCAAGAACAAGCTTTAGCTATCCCCGAAAGAGGTGACCGAGAAACATACTCGTATATTAATATTGTCCATATTTTCGTTTTTTGAAAGATCGGGCCTTGGATATTAATGAAGTTAGATAAGAGCGCTTTGCCCTACCTACATCTTTTCTGACTTCGAAGGCTTTGGTGAGATCGCTACCGATCTTAATGCAGCAGTGAACTTTCTTCATGTTCATGCTACTACCGATTACTATGGGTATCACAAGAAATAAATTATATTGGTACTGATCTACATCCGAAAATGTGGCCTCCGAAATCTCACAAAAAACACCAGAATAGACCAGTGAGCTATCAAGAGTTTTCTAGAGTGGACACACACACACACAAGACTTGCAGTAGCACCCTGTGGTCCGGTCAATTTAAAATAAATACTAAGGACAACAGAGTTGACCTATAGCTTTTAGCAATCTCTTGTTTTTCGCCTTTATTTTTGACATAAAGTCGAAACAAATAAACAATGGGAAGCTTTCTGAAGACTGGATGCAATTTTATTCTAGAGGCATTGGCACAGCGGGAAAAAAACACTTAAGGTGTGATTTAATTTTTCGATTTAAACGTTAACCTTTCGCTGAGTAAAAATGCACCAATATTTAAGGCTTCTAAAGATACTCAGTTCCAAATGCCGGATCGTTTAGAAGATATCTTTTTGAAATTTTGATGATCAAAATGGGTTATGTTCAGACCGATTATTTTTGATTATCGTTAGTTTTCAACACATTTTGTGGATGGAGCTCTTACACTCGTACTTTTTCCATTTGGTTGCAAGTTTTGGAGGTCTATCGCCTCGACGATAATCGCCTCAAAAATTACATGGTAAGGGTCCAGTTTGCCTTCATGCCGATCGCCTGTTCTAAAATGAATTCGATCCCGGAAAGTTGTTTAATCCGAATGCTCTCTATATGAGAGCGGCTAGTAAACGTTGGAGTCTTGAAGCCATACATTTCTGAATAGTGTTACCAGGTGCTGTTTATTCCAAGAAATTAATAGGGCACATAAATCACGTGTGTTGCCTTACTTCTTGTGGCACTTATTTTCTAAATTATGGATACTTTTAGAGATTCTAGTTTTTAAGTAACCGTCTTTTTGCAAATCACTAGTTGCATATAGGTATTCAAAAGTGTCACCCTAATGCAGGACACCCCACGCAATTCATCTCCCGACCTTCGCTCTTTTTTTTCCATCTCTGAAACATGCATATGCTCCCTACTCCTTGACAGTTCAATCCCTGGAACCGCAATCCGTTTTTTTTTTGTCAGTACATTCGCCAACAAATCAATGTCAAGATGACTTTGCTTTGCCGTTTTCTTCTTCTATTCCGTTTTGCGTCGCTTTGGCTTCCAATTGCAATTGCCTTCTGTCTGAATAGCTGTCAGCCATACCGTGTATTTATATTCATCACATGCATGAATAAGGCATTGAAACTCCCATGGACATGCACAATCATAGTCGCTTGTCGCAGTCAACCGGTTGAAGCTCACTCTGGGTGCAATGAATCCTCCAGGGTTCTCCGCCTGCCATTCTCATCTCCCACCTTTGGCCTTGCCTTTGTCGAGTCGCCAACAACATGTCGGGCCAAACACATATACAGACAAAGGTAAACTTTTGCGGAAAAAATAACATCATGCATGGGGTATGCCTCAAGAGAGCCAGAGTGCTCCATGAGGTTTCCTTTAATTGAGAACTCCACTTTAAAAGTCATGCAAGGCGTTTTTTTTTTTTTCTTTCAAAACAAAGCGAAAACTTTTCTTCCACGACCATTATTGTTGCTTCAGCCCCACGCCCTTAGAGAAGTTTAGAGCCAAAGTCATTCACAGCTTTCCCCTGTCATTAATAACATTATACCGACCGACCAACTCTGACTAATAATGGTCACGGTTGCACTGGAAGTAAGTGGGTTTTTGTGGGGCCCTAAAAACTCACTACCACTTGAATCTGCACGGTCTATTGTTGTAATGGTGGCGAGGATTCTCTTCTTTAGCATCATTTTCTATATGCCGACGCCGAGTGGAAGGTGTGCTTAGAGCAAAGTCATGGTCCATGATTAAAATTAATGGATGTGTGTGTGTGCGCGCGCTGTAATAAATGAGCGCCGAAATCACTATTTGTCGTCCTTTATTTTTTTTTGTTCGTCCAACTGAAGAATACATTTTTTGAAATTCTCCTTGTGATCTTCTCTTTTGCAGTTCTGTTTGCCGTCAGCTGGGAGGAATGGTGGACCTACGATGGAATTTCAGGTGAGTGCTAATAAAACTCCTTTCGCAGCTAAGTCCTTGTGCACACGAGTGTCAAATAAATCGCTCACTTGTCTTCCGGTAGAAATACACAGCTGGAAAAAAAAAACCGTTCAAAGAAAGAAGGACTTCTTCGAAGAAGTTGTGGCGTTGGAAGGGACTTGCAGTCGAATTATTTTTTGCTCCTTTATCCGTCTGTGCGAGAATCTTCTTTCAACATGTGTCTGGGGAGGAAGGAAGCACACCATAAAAACTGTTCCACCTCTTGCGATTAGCTTTACACCCATTTGCACACAATCTATCTAGCGAGCGCGAGAGTCGTTTGTTATTGCCATGAAACGGAAGAAGATGCAAACGCAGAAGCACAAGAAAATGACTAAAATACGAGCACCTTTGTGTTTGGTAGCATAACATCTAGTCGCAGCATCAGCTTGGCGGCGGGTGTGGGAATGAGAATGCTGACTGTTGTTCGTCGTACAATGGATGGGTGCATCGTGCATGAGACGTGATAGCGCGAACTATTGCAACTACATGCTTAAGTGGGGGTGCCGTTTCAAATATAAACACACACACAACGAACACAGAACCCTGAAGACTTGAATAGCTTTTATCGTGCATCGCACAGTGATTATGCGTCAACTATCCCAGCCCTTCCTACTCAATGATGGCAACTATTTAGCTTAAGACTTCAATCCTATTTCGAGAGATTCGCTCGCTCGATACGCTACGATGAGGGGATATCAATATGTACTAGCGATTGGGGTCGAGATCGAAAAGCATTCGCAATTTGGTTATCGTGTGGGTTCAATGGTTCATTTGCTGGAACCGGGGGATTGAGTACGTGCCGTATCAGTGTATCTACGAGTACAAGTAAGGGCGGACCAAGTTGTATCGGTTGTGTGTTAACAAGATGACTGTTATCCTATTAAAGCGGACTTTTGTGGGGGAATCCTTTTCGGCAACTATGCCAACATGAGTAACTTGCAATTTTGAATGGAAACTTTGAGAGAAAGGAAAAAAAATCCTATCGCGCTGTATTCGAGAGATGTGTGCTGAATGGGCAGATAAGCTCTGGCGAATGTGTGCCTTAAGCTGTACGGAAATAATAAGACTGGCTTTTAAAATACGGCTGCGGTGATTTGATTCAATGAAACGAATTCGTCATAATTCTTGAGATGAAAAAGTCAGATATAACCTGATGCTTAATTCTTAACGGGCTCCCAACACGTGAAGAGTCCGCGCTGTGTAAGGGCTGTGGCACTGTAGCTTATGTTATCTCGGGCAGGTTGCTTCCCGTTATCCAGCGTTCTAACATCCGCGAGGACTTGGTCTTTAAAACGAAGGTACGATCGTCCTTGTCATCTCGAAACAGAGTGCTAGGATTCGAAGATCCTCTTAGCTGCAGCATTATTATTAACGTGATGCAGGTTGACAAGAACGGACTCGACAAGATCGAAAAGCGCCAACTAGAGGTTGGCTAAAAATCATCACCAGTTCATCAGCGCCCATAGATAAAAGCTGTCACGGGACTTTCCCATTTCAATAGGATTGAATGAAGTAAAGAAATTTGTTAGCTCTTTCTGATGGTATGGTTTCCTTAGCACAACCTTGGAAACCTAGCTGGCTACGGTGCTCAGCCCTCCGCTCCGTTTGGGGAAGCCACTTTTCATTGAGCTCTTTAAGTTTTCTTCTGTTACTAATACGATTGCTGCGAGTCACCTCAGCAATATCGAGACGGAGTCGCTCTATCCACGCTTTTATTTCTTTGGTCAGTACCCGAAATTTATGACCATATGTAGTAGTTGGAACAAATACCTAATGAAAGACCAACAACTCGACATTAGCACCAAGCTTGATGCTAAAAGAATGAGAATACTGCTTCTAAATAGTTCCAGTTTGACCAATCCCACTGTCAAGCCATCATCGCTTTTTTCATTACTCGATGGGCTTGAACTTCTTCTTATAAGTGCAGCTTCTAAACCATTTATAGTTGTGGTTTTCTATCGTCTGAAATGTGTAGATATGTTTACGAGGCCAAAAGTTTTCGCTTTCATGAAGATTCAAGAAACCTCTGTTTTGACATACGCAGTTCAAAGGAATTTCTGTGCAACACATTCGTCATCTTGTTGTCGAGAAACTTATCAGGAGTAGTTAATTTTTCGCATTGGTGGAGCAAAGTAGACCTTTCTTTAGCTGACATTCAGACTCATTTTGGTGCTCTTCAGTAGATATTACCAGCGTTAACTAAAGTTCCTTCTTTTAGTTGTCGACGCTGTCCAGTCGCCCCAATTTCCTCAGAGACCTGTCGAATGGGTTAGATGTAATTGCTTTCTTCTGAAAGTGAGGTATGTCGACCTCGTCCCGGGTTAACGTACAACCTCTGCGTGAACATAAATCATAGTCCTTAAGATCTAATTTGATTGCAAAACTCGCTGCATCGAATGAGACGCCTCGTCAGTATTTTCGTTGCTCGTGTTGATGTTAAACTGATCGGACTTAATTTTTTGACTTCACCTGGCTTACTTAGGGAATACCTCTTTTAGGGCAAACTTGGAACCGTTCTTTTTAATAACCAACTTTGCAAAATTATTACGGAAAACCAGAAATACGTGTTTGTTAAAAATAAACAAAAACTGAAGCAAGTGAGGACCAATTTACGAAAAGGTCTTTAAAAATAATCACAGACTATTGTAGGACGTAAGCTAGTACTTTGCAGGTAATCTGGGAGTGAGCGATTAAGGGCCGGTTGCTCATACCAGACTCTTAACGACTTAAGTCTTACTTAAATACTTATAGGCTACTTTTTTTAGGGCATACACTGTCACTGTGTTTATGTGGCACTTAAATTCGCTATCAGCAAACGGCCCTAAGAATGTCAGCTTGGATTAGTTTAGATCTAGGCTGTCAGGCCGGAGAATATTTCAAACACACTTAGGAAAATGTATGCCCATTGTGATGCCACAAGAACTTTTATATTAAAATCTACCCGTTGAACCAATAGGAGATTATTAGAAAGCTGTGGAAAAAGTCTATATGAGCGATTTCTCCAGCAGAAAAGTACGAGTTCGGAACTCTTAGAAAGGCAGAGCTCGCATTAGACGGCCCGCAATAATGCAAGACGACCTCATCTCGCACTTATAAAGTGTACAACTGGAAGAAATTAGCCAAAAGCCGCACCAGTTGGAGATGCCTATCAAACTCAGACTGAAACGTCAGCTAAACCAGTAAATCAAACTTCACATAGTACGAATCTGGTCTAACGTCCATTGGCTTCAAGGTGTGCGTCGAAAAAAAAATTATTATGACGAAAAATTCCGTTTTCCTAGTAAAAATTTCTACAATCGGACCAATACATAAAACTGAAAATGATTGGTCAAATTTGGAGGCTATCAAGCTCTAGATAGAGCTACCGGTCTAAGGAGAATTTAAATCCTTGATTAAGCAGCACGGACGGTTAGGAGCGTTCAACATTATCCAAACAATGCTCATGAGCAGACTTTTCGTTCCTTATCACCGACCTTTGGCAGAAAGGTCTCCTACAGACTGGCCATTTTTACAAAAGATTCAATCGTGTAACAAAATCTCCTTAACATCAGCTCCATTAAATAACATAGCATCCTTCGACATTTAGCAGCAATACTAGTTGTTTGTATCAGCTGCAATGCTGTGACTCACCCAAAACTCAGAACCAACTGTGAGTCTTTGCATTTGATCCTCCATAAGCTATGTAAACACTTCGCCTATGGTTCTAATAGAGCTCAATTCAGTCTTTCAAGCAGAAAAGCCGCATCCCGCTTTATCATATCATATCATGTAAAATGGTAAACCGAAGAGACCTTAAATCAGGTGACGCTTGACAAATTTTTTATGGCTTGAAGAATTGCTGCCAAATCAAAAATAAACCTCTTAAAAAAAAAACACCCTTTACAGACTTATTTCCTAGGCCTCAAGCACGAATCACAGAAGGTACTTGAAAACGCACAGCCTCATTCGAAGTCCGACGACCTTCTGTAGGCTCTTCCATTCTTTATGAGGATGCCTGGAAAAAAAATCCTGAAGTGCGCGTGTTTCTCTGTCCTTTGTTGTGCCTGTCTGAAGAATAAATTCATACAGTTTTATCTGCCGACGCTAATTTAATCATATTCTATTTTACTTACAACCACACTGTAAATCTCTTGACCACATTTTCTGCTTGCAGGTCCTGCGTTTTGGGGTCTAATCAATCCGGAATGGTCACTTTGCAACAAGGGACGCAGACAATCTCCAGTTAACCTTGAGCCTCAACGATTACTTTTCGACCCCAACCTGAGGCCGATACACGTCGACAAGCATAGAGTGAGTACACGACACCTCTCCTTTTATATTCTCACCCTCTCTCCATCCGCAGATAAGTGGCTTAATATCAAACACCGGACACAGCGTCATCTTTACGGCTGGCAACGAAACCGTGGCGAACTACGACGGCTCACAAGTGCCAGTCAACATAACCGGCGGACCACTCTCCTATCGATATAGATTCCATGAAATTCACATACACTACGGTCTGCATGACCAATTCGGATCGGAGCACAGCGTGGAGGGATACACGTTTCCAGCTGAGGTAAGGCGAAGAAAATGAAAAATGCAAATCGTGTCGACCTCATTGTTTTCCTGTTTACGATGCGGGTGTCCAGTGTCTACGGTCCGTCGTTCATTTTCATATCCGACTCCTAATCGATACCCGAAAGGGATTGATTTATACCTTTTACGGGGTAAGACGAAGGAAAAAAATAGTTCACTTTGTGCGGCTTAATTAATCATGAGGTCAAATTTAAGGAAAAGGACAAGATGTTTCCTCATTTGGAATTCATTGGTGCTCGTTGAGAAATGTGTCTCCGTCCAATCAGTCTTTGACATCCCGAACGGATTGAGAGGAACTGTCCGATATTGGTCATGTGAATAAATTGCCAGCATATCTGGTGGCTGTTTTGAGGACGAATAATTGTCTGCGGCAGTTGGAAATCTGTTAGGAGATTTCAATTAATTTCCGTCAGTCAGAAATAAATAAAAAAAAGCGCACCAATCTTTTTATCCTCTCAAGTCAAAGGGATATATTATTTCTTTCTGTTTGGCATTCGGCCTTCGTTGCATAAGACGACCGAGATGGAGGATAGCTTCATCCAGTCGTACTTGTGTGTTGATGACATTTTTACATGTGGGCTAAAGTGGGGGTGGAAATTTATGTATATACATCATCTGGACCTATGTATAACTTTTGTTGGCGGGGTCTCGGAGGATGTCGCCATTGTTTGTGTGCGAAGCGGTGACATGTGATTGAACGTTTTCTGGTTTTTGAAAAGAATTGGGTTATAAACGTCATTTAATGGTATCACACTGGGTTACGGGGAGTTATACCTATGGTTTTGAAAAATGGAGCTATAAAAACATGTGCTCCTGACATAAATGAATCGGTTTACGGGGTTAATTGCCCGTGTAGAAGTAAGTTATTGCAGGGTTATAAGAAGGGTGGGATTATTCCTAATAACTGTCACGGGATATATGGCATTTTCACGCAGAGCTATTGATGTACATCGCTCCATGAGTCTAAGTGTTGATTGCAAAGAGTGAATGGTTCTGAGAAAAGTCAACTGAATAGATTTGAAATCAGTTTAGATCCTGGAAAGGGGTCAGAAAAGTTTATATTTTTAAGCAAAGCAGCCTTCAAGTGTCGTCACTTGGAAAAAATATTCTCAGCCACTTTCGCCTGAGTTAACGAATGTCATGTGTTTCAGTCCGATCATTAGATTGAATATCGTTTTTCTATCTAAGCTCTTTTGTATGCCAGCATGTATTGAGACTGGTCCGTAGTAGGTTTGTTCTACTCAAAAATTCAATATCAATCAACTCATCCTTGCAAGCTTACTCAGGGAAGATCATAAAAACTCTGGGCCGAAGGTGCCAGCATTTTTAAAAAATTCTTTCCAAGCTCACCCACTTCTTTCTAAGACGCCCTGGTATCCAAGGAGAGCTGAGCGTTGACTACATGGGTTTTATTGAGGCCTGGTTCTTGGACATCCTTGCATCTCTTTATAGTCTTCCCATTTTATATAACAACAGCTCCCTCTGCCGAAAAAGTCATTCATTCATCGCTGATGACTCGCTTTAATCCTGAGTTCTACAAAAGATATCAGCATGTGCCTGTATCGATGGCTATCTAAGAGCCGCCATTATGGAACAGCCTTTCAGTAAGTACTTTGTTCTTGAATCCCTTTTTATGAATGCGTTCTCCTTTTAAAAATGCTTCAAATTTTTGAATGACTATTGAATATTATGGCCTTTCAAAATTTTGAAAATTTTTTCTTAAGCTGCAGTACACTTGCAGTATATTTGCATAAGGTGAGGTTTGGAATTATCACCATGAGTGCTGATCCTTTCACGATGCATGTCTCGCGCTGGATTCAAATAATATCCCAGAGGTTCTATTCCATGTCACAGTTTGCGTGCCATACAACTGTGTCGTATGTTTAAATGGGCTCACCACGCCTATACCTTGGGGAATAACCCTTCTAAAGGTTTAGTGATGTAAATTTACCTACCATTTTTGATTGTTTGATGTAAGTGCCTGGGTTGTTGGCTGAGGACTGAGGTAAATTTAAAGGATTTCGACAACGTACAGGTATGCTCTAAAAATAGAGCCTCTATATTTCAGTTTTCTTACACTTCGTCAACTACCTGGGAGCTATTTTAAGCCCCTCCATCCAATGCTTAAATCGCCTATTTCATTCAAATAGACAAACGGACAGGGGTAGATATACGCTAGCCTAAATTGAGTCAGCTTCGATGATATTTAAAACTCCTTTTAGTTAAGGAAAGTATTTAACAGACTGTTAGAATTTTTCTATTAGCTTTACGATTATATTTCATCAGTTTAGTCCAAAAGGGCGGATACTCCGTCATGAATGGGGTCAGAATGAACATCAGTGAAGCGAACAGTGTCCCACACTGCATAAACTAGGCCTGCTGTCCGTAGAAGCCAAGTTCTTTATATGCACCGTGTGGTTACCACTGTTAAAACTTCCCAAGCTGGCCGTAATCTGATGAATTTTGGATTCGTACACCTTTTTCTAACACCACTTTTAAGAGTGAGTTCACAATGAACCTTCGAGTGGTGATGCGCTATCATCTAACACAGATCATTCATAACCTAACCTAACCTAAACTAACCCATTACATCTCTTACGTACATATCAGTAAAAACCACTCAAAATGGCATGCGATTTTATCATTAGAGAATTGTAGGCTGAATGGTGTGCCTGACCCTCTATACTATTGCCATAAATACCACTCGTACATAAGGCAGTGCTTTAACTTGACACAGTCTTAGACTGGACGAGTAAATTTAGCTTAACCATAAGGTGATGATCTATTCAGACTTCTGTAGGTTTAGGTATCGAACATTGTCGATTCCTGAAGTTTTAAGGTTGAAGGGGGTATTTTATAATATTAGAGCCTTGGAGTTCAGTAGTTAATTTATTTTATGCACAGAAGCTTTTGACATGAGTTTTCTTAAACAATCAGGTTTACTCTCGACAAGTCCCACCTTAGCGCGGTAGCATCTTGACGTTGAATTCCGTTAAAGAGGCAAATGAGAGGCTGTAGTAAAGAAACACTGTCTCCTCTCCGGTACTGTCTGACAACTTACCTACTTCCTAAACAGTTTCCTTCTTTTCAGTTTTGGAAAAAAATATGCCAAATATTGACATTTTAGAGTTAGATCCCATAAAACGTATTCTTGGACTGCCGGTGGCGCTAGGAAGAATGAAAAATAAACAAGGCTCTGGAAAATTATGTAATTTTTATAAACACCTTTGGAATTCTTGGGAAAGTTGTTGGAAACTGGATTCGGAGGATTTTTCTCGCCTATCATCTTCGCAATTTTAAAAAATATGGAGCTTTGCTTGCCCGAAAATTATACAGAATATATATAAATGTCAAAATCGCATAAAGCTTAGTTCGTGTAGAAATGCTTGTGCACTGAGAAAAAAAAAAAAAAGATTGACAAGCGAAGATTTCTTAAAAAGTTGTAAGCTTTAAATATTATTTTTAAAAACAAGAACTTGTATTTAATTTTTCAAGAATCAAGAATTCAGCTTAAGAATAATATACTCTCCATGACTATTTTCTTACATCACTGTCAATAATTTCATTCTTAAATTGAAAATTGTGATATTTGGGTTCAGTTTAACCAACGAAAATTGTTGGAATTGCATTGTTTTTTTCAGAGTGTACCCAAATCCTTTACCACAGGCTGAAAGTTGCATGTTATAAAGAATAACTAGCATTTCTCGTGCTGGTTGTCATGCTTATCGTGCACCTTAACTAAATTTCGCTAAGAGCTCTACAAAAAAAAATGGAAGAAGTCACAAAATTTTGAGAAAAAAAAATCAGTTATTAGTACTTAAGCGCGCTAAGCTTAAGTACTGATGATTCAAAAACTGCTGAACATTATTGCTCCGCTCCAAAGTGACAGATTTGTAAAATCCATTTGATAATTTTGCGCCGCTTTTATATTGGTCTAAAGATAACCGCGCAACGTCCGGCACCCATCTATGATATTTGGCAGCTCACCCCACGACCCAGCACCATGCAACTAATTTCCTGTAAAAGTATAGGTACTCTGTATAGGACTGCAATTCTGGTGGCATGTCATGTTGCCATCGAGTATAACCAAACCAGGGCTCATCTAACCAAGTGATGGGTGTCAAAATTGATGCTTCACCCGCTAACTGAGCACAATATAACCAAATGCAATAACGCTTCGTCAACCCAAAATGACTGCTGGCCAATCTATAATTGAGTGTAGATTCGAATCGAATGTCGAACTTCATTCATGCGCTTCTAATTGTCCGTCATTTAGAGACGAGCTGGAGTAAAATGACTGCCGCTCCTGCTGCAGCAATCAATTTCCCCAGAGCGTACCTATTCGTGATGTGTTTCCGAAAATTTGCTCAAACGCTGCGCCGCTTGGTGCGGTGGGCGGGATGTTCCACTTTTGCATACATACTCCCATTTATAGATTTAACCATTTCAAAGGACGGATTTCATTATGTTTAGCAAATATGTAGTAGTGCGTAGAGCTAACCCCACGCACAGGGTGTGCTCTGGTCGACTTGTCGTAACAAATCGGTGGCAATTTGCAGGACAATTAATTGGTGTTTTGTTGTTCGGTGTGTATATGTGCGCTATGCATGTGCGTGATGGGTGAGTGTCTGGGGAGTACCTATAGTGTAGTGGCACACTGGCAAGTGGCAGCATCTGTCTACTCACCCGAGAGTGTTACAATTGCTATTTGCTGCTGAGACATAAAGCCTTCTAATCCTTTGCAAATACGAACAGTCCTGTTTGCAATTGTTCCATGTTTCAACATTATGTTGAGCAAGTGTGTGGTGTATCCTGATGGTGGCGCGGTCCATAGTTGGTTGGAATGAGGTAAGGCGTTTATATATAGACGTGTGATATAATTGATCGGATTAGAGAACTGTAGACGTTCGATATCGATCCTTTGTCGAGTCGGTGTGGTATCATTTTTAAATGAAATTCTGTTTGAATTAGCTTGAAGGATGTGGGATATTGAGGGTTTATGTGCTGAAATGAGGTGAGCCAGAGGAATCTTATGTTAATGGTGAGAACTTCAAATATAAATATAAGGAACTCCGTCTGGAGTTTTGGACTAAATTGTTATTTTTAGAGCGAGGCGAGTCTAAAAAAGGCTGATGCTTCTCAATACTGAATGAAGTGAACTTTTGGTACTTCCAACACGGAATAAACAAATTCCTAAACTGGAAGTAGATGCCGATTAACTCTTATTTTTAACGATTTCATTTCGTGAGTCAAGAACGAGAATAAAAAAAATTAAAACTAGAGAGATTTTCACGATTTAAGGAATCAAATGATTTTTTGGTATTTTACCTCAAGAATTATTATTTTCTTCTAATTTTTTTAATTCTTCATTGGTTTTCTTAACCCAAGAAACTGTTGGCTTAATTATTTAAGTAAAATCAGAAAAAAAAATTCTTAAATCAATAACTTATTTCTTAAATCAAAAATAATTATTCTTGATCGAAGAAAGGAGATGTTGAATACGGAATGTGATCTTAAAACCTTTTCTTTTATTCCAATAACTTTTTTTCTGAACTCGTGCGTTAATTATTCAGAATAACATTTTCCTGAAATATTCAGTTCATTTTGTGATAACAAGCGTATCATATCATATATAATTTTCAACTTAGTGGAAATGAATTTAGAAAGACTTACTATTTTTTTGTTGTAATTGTTTTTATTCAGTAAAGCAAGTTATGGAGTTACATCATTTTAATTATTTAAAATTATGTTTTACCTTACCTATGACTATAGTGTTCTTGTTTTTATAATTTTCATGTTGAACTTCTAAGTTTTCGTTGCCTTCAATGAAGGAAATCCTTTCTTTGGAAAATACATCCCTTTTTTCTCTATAAACTTAAAAAATTAATAAAAATTAGATCAATGATAACAAAGTAAATTAAAAATACGTAGGGTTACAGGAAACTCAGCTTCTGCCAACAATTCTTATGACAAAAAAAAATACGTTTCTGCTTCTTATATCCTAGTGGTTTAAAAAATTCCGAAAATACAAATTTTCTGACTTAATTAAAAAGTTTGTAAAAAGAACGGAAATGGAACAAACAATATAAAACATTTTCCAACTCAATACACAAATAGTATTGAAATAGAATAACTTTTCAAAATTATGCACGACACTTTTTTACTTTTACAACGCTTTACCTTTCAACTTATTCAGTCAGAAAAGGATAATGGACTGACTATTTATGCATTTGCAAACTCGAAGCAAGGCAAAGAAATGCGATCGTGCGCGACTCCTTCGAATTTATATATATACAAGAACCTTTGCCCATGTTCTGTAACTCATGCGATAACTTTTCCCATCGAAAACTTAGAAACAAAACATTCCGTTGTTTATCGCATCTGGAAAATATTGGAGTTCTCTAACTCCATGCGACCAGTATTCTGTAGTTAATTTTTATTTCATGGGCATTTTGGAAAGATCGGCGTAACGTTACGAATTCAAAGGCGTGTACTAAGCGATAGCACAAACCCTTTTGAAATGCCGGAAGCAAGATGTCCGGAGTTGTATCGTTTTTCCCTTGGTTCAGCTCGGATACTTATTAACGAGCTAAGTCCACATTTGTGCAAAGGGCAAAGGAATACATTTATTCCAATCCCGATTCGGGTCTGTGCTGCATTACATCTTTTCGCAACCGGGTCCTTTCAGAGAGATGTGGGTCAAGATTTTTCTGCGGCTATTAGTAGGACTATGGTTTCTCGAATGGTTTCGGAACAGCTAACTATTTTTTTTATTTTCTATAAGAAGTTCATATAGCACAAATTAAAAATAATCGGAACATATGTTGGAGGAAAAAAAGGAGAGCAGCCTATTCACAGAAGGCTTTAGGTCATTCCAACACTATTAAGAACCTAAATAAGTCTATGGAATAGAAAACAAACAAACATGCACAAACTTTTTTACACTGCTCCGTATTTTTATTGCTATTGCCCATCAAATAAAATTTACAAGAGATCTTTTCCCAATTAGCCTTGTTTTTGGTGTTGGCATTGACGCCTAAATCTTGGCATATGGCTTCTTTTGAAACTATTGTCAAATTGTATATTGCATATATCACCGTACATTCATGTAGACATAAACCAACACATTATTGCTATTATCTTACACACAAATAAACCCATGTACATATTGAATTCTTTTGTACCAAATTACATAATAAGCATTCTCGAATAAACCGCCGTTGAGTTAAGATCGGTTTGTCTTTCTTTTCTACTTAAATCCAACAAAGTCGATTTTCATATATATGGATATTTCTACATGAATGAAATGAGTTTTAATACATTTTTCTTGAATTTTCCTTCATTTCTCTAGCTCATAAATTCCATTTGCCTCTGCTTTCACCAAATAGTTTTGTTCGCCAAAATTTTTAAGTTTAAGGTGAAATTCTCAAACCGCAATAAGACGACTTTACATTTCCCAGGGGTTTGACAGTTCAGGCGAATGAATTTTGTTCAAATCGCTTACCATAATACAAATATGTCAAGTCGACTAACGATAATAGGCGCATAAATGTATGGATTTTGTGGTAATAATATATTCAAGAAGTTTTGATTCCTCGCATAACAATGATTCCAACTGATGTCCAATTCGAATTTAAGCGCCTTTAATTCCTTATTCGCCTTGCATTCCCCGTTCCCATTAATAAGTCACAAGGACAATCTTTTCAAATGTGCGGTATAAATTTGTAAAATCCAGTTTTCTCGTATGGCCAACTGCAACTCTACGTTGCATGCTCCCGAGTCGGAAAACCATAAAAAAGAACCAAGAATGTTGTTCTCGTAAAAGCATTGCAATAGATAAATGGCGAAGCCGGCGGTGCTTCAGCTAGTAAGTTTAACGAATTCCTTCTAAGCCGCTGTAATTATTTTCTTTATACTTAAAAAAATTGTACTTGATAATTCAGAATATCAAATAATTACTTCTTGATTTCCGAATATATTTCTTAACTTTTTTTTATATAAACTCATTTCTTAAATTAATAAATTTTTATGCGTGCCCTGAGGGAAAAGTGCACTTTGAAATCAAAAGTTCGCATATTTAAATTTAAAGTGTGCAAATCTAATGTGTTTTATGTAAAAAAAAAAGTTAAAAGGAAAAGATTTCATTTTTAAAATTTTGCAGTCAAAAGTAAAAGAAAATGCTTTTAATATTTATTTAAACAGAAGAATAATAACAGAGTTTTTAAATTTAAAGTGTTTCCTTTGAATTTAAGAGTACAACTTTTTTTTTAAAGTGAGAAACTTTAAATTTAAATGATTTCTCATTCAAGTTTTAAATTATTTTCATTGACGTAGAAAATGTAAATTGTAACTTTAAAATTGAAAGCGTTTGAATATGGTTTTCTTTCATACATGTTAACATTTAATTTTAAAGTGTTTTGTTCAGGAGTTTAAAGTGTTTTTCCCTCAGTGTGGTATATTTTTACCAATAAGAATTATATTTTTGATTCTGGAATGTTGAACTATATTTGAACTAAATCCGAATAAAGAAGAATTTCTTATTTTTTTCAATTTTCTCGTGTAGAAAATATTTTTCTCTCCGTGTATGGACTTAAGGAATATATTTAACGCCCAAGCCCATAAGCAATTCCATAAGTAGTCATAATTTTTTTTCGCTCTAGAACTGTCGGCAATTTTAGATTGCAGGTGATGACAATGCCTTTTCCTGTCGTCAAAAATCGACCTTCTCCAAGTGCATAATGTCGGCGAAGGCGCATCTGCGCGTATAGGTATTATCGCCTAAATAAGGAAAGTATACCTCTGTTCCTGAAGAAAGGGACCCCAGACACGATACTCATTAGGAATCGAATTTGTTTAAACGACAACAAGTTGGTGAAATTGACCCCTAACCATTTTTATTATTTTTAACATTTTATTACTAAGTGCGAGTTTTTTACAGCAGTATTTAAATGTAAAAAGATTTTGTCTATGAAGAGCTGATGTGCTATAGCACGCATATAGAGAATCTAGATATGCAGGCAGTCTTTGACAATTTTTGGTAGATAATTATTTGAGTTTGAGTCGGAGTTCCCATAATTTTCCCCTTGATAGAAACAGTAACATTCTACTTATTTTCAAACACTCTCTAAGTTTGCTTTGCAATTTGAACCGTTTCAGATCCAAATATTCGGCTACAACTCTCAACTGTACTCCAACTTTTCGGAGGCGCTGAATCGCCCTCAAGGCATCGTCGGCGTAGCCATTCTCCTGCAGGTAAAGTCACCCACACTTTATTTATTTGTATCCCAATATTTTTGTGTCAACAGCTTGGTGACCTGTCAAATGCGGAACTGCGAATGCTCACCGATCAGCTGGAACGAATACGCTTTGGCGGCGATGAGGCGCTAATAAAACGTCTGTCAATTCGCGGACTCCTACCAGATACCGATCACTACATGACCTACGACGGTTCAACGACGGCCCCAGCCTGCCATGAGACAGTCACGTGGATAGTTCTCAACAAACCTATTTACATCACGAAACAGCAGGTGAGTACTGAGAACCTACATGGTATACACCCCCACCACCACACCCCAAAGGGAGGCCAGTTCTGAATGCAGAATTGTATGGTGCACTCGCATAGTTCAGTAGCTTCCTCGTGTACATACACAAATATGGCGGTCCTGCAACTGCGGCATCAGCATCAGCATTTCAACTTCATTTCATTCTTCGCCGGTGACAGCGCTCACAATTATAATTGTATGCGGCCGTCACTGTTGTCGCCGGTTATCCTCTGTTCGTGTGCTATTTGCATTGCACCACGTCACTACTCACTAACAGCATTCAGCCGCACAATGATGAGGAGGTCTACAACCCCTGGCGGCGTTTTGTTTATGTTCAGGAAATGTTTCCGCCACAATGGTAAGATGAGTCCTGAATGCCAGTGCTTGCCGTCGAATGAACTTCCGCACACCAACTTGGAGGGTGTTTTCTTCCAGTTCGAGTACTGTAATACTATATACGAGTATACCCCACTCAAAGCTAAGTGGCGCATTTCGTGAAACTTTAAGTTTTCCACGGCGAAGAGCACTCCCGCCCATCATGTGAAATCAATTAATGTGACTCTGCGTCCCAAAGCTAATGGTATATGGCAAGTCCCGCTTATGAATAAATAATTCACGTAAATAGTTGCGAAGGCTTAATTAACGCCTTGACGGATCCTTTGACGTACCGTTGAGCAGAAGCAGGCGGTTTTAACACATCTTTGTTTTTTTTTTGGGGGGGAACATAAGTTCGTTGAGGGCGCGCATTATGCAAGGATGGATCTGGTTGCGGGATGGTTTTGGGAAGGCACTTCTGCCAGAGGTAGAACGGATGTCATGATGTTGCATAATTGAATACTTATTTACCTTTTTTTCGGTATGCGAAGCAATTTTTCATAAATAAAAGGTCAAACGGTGCAGTGCGATGAAGCCGCATCCCGGTGCTTGTTAAATGTTGCGTGTAATTTACAATTTGTAATTAAAAGTACACTGTAATGACATGAAGTGTGCAACGTGCTGCACAGCCATCCATCTGTGCTGTGTGAGGCTCATTAAATGATGACACGAAGGTGGGTTCATATAGAGCTTCCCATGGTTCGGTGAGTTGTTGCGGCAGTATTATCATCAGATTGCACAATGGAATTATTATGAGTTATAATAATTTTCTTATTTTTTGAACAACTGACAGGTAGCATGATGAAGTGCTTTTGAGGTACTAAATACTGGGAGAAATTTAATCCTTTATTGAGCCCATTAATATTGATATGGAATGGATTTAAATATGTGACCAAGAGGTGTGTGCAAATAAATGAATTTTATTATGCCATACAAGTGGAATGAGGTCGGTCGGTCCTTGATTTGAAATAAAGTGCACAACTGGGTCGAACGAAACTTTCCCGTACATCAAAAGTTGGTGCTTTCTTATTTTATTAAGTAGGTAAATAAAAATCTGAGAACCGATGTAAGATAAAAGAAACGGTGCATAGAATATAGTAAAAGGGGAACGTAGTGTTAAATAAAATTCACTTTAGGGTTATTCATCTGATAGGCAGTAAATATAAATAACAATGTTAGTTTTGATAAGGTGAAGCTGTCTCAAGTAATGGTTAAAGAGTTAAAACTTTATTATTAGCTTTGACACGTAACAAAGTTTTTTTAGTACAAGGAAAAGCGTAGTAGGAGTTTCTCCCTTCTTATTTGTTAGGGAATGTGTTTATTTTTGACTGTATTAGATTAGTCTCGCTGGTTTAAGGTGTCTATGATTGGAAGTAGGGTTCGTGTTAAACCGATATCTTTACATAGATATATATGTAAGTTTTCAAAGATTTGTTTTTGAGTTTGCATTAGCAGTTATAAGTCGTATATGCCGAAGGACCTTAGTCATTTTGCGTTTGGGACACTCTGAGCTGTATAAGGAGAGAAAAATGACTACTAGCTTAAAGATTTTTCTGACTCTTTAGCATAGAAGATTACAAATGCCATGTCTGGTATGACATGAGGGTTTATAGGGCGCTCACATTTATTGAAAGAAGACTTTAGAACTTTTTTAACAGCGCCACCTCTCCGCAAACATCAGAGAGTGTAATAAAAGAGCTTCTCAGTTTCGCGGTTCAGACTCGGCATAAAAATGTTATTTCGACAGGAAACAGCTTTTGACTCTTCTTACGCCACGCTTCCTGGTTGGACATAATTTCAGGTCAGCCAATATTCAGCATGTATAACACCAAGTGGTTTACATAAACCTATAAGCTTCAACCCTTGATGTTTGAAAGAAGTCTGGTTTGACACACTTCCAGCACATATTTGAAGTTGGATTTGAACTTGCTGAGTAATAACTTGATTGGAACTCCAGACGGTATGGCATAGGCGGAGCAACATTTATTTAAATAAAGGTGTATTAGCTGTCCCCCAACATATGATCGAAGCTTACCACAAGGTTAAACTGCTGAATTGTCGTTTGTTGAAGAATGAGATGCTCTGTCAATCATCATGGTTAAACTTTCTGTCTTCCTACAGTTGATCCAAACCATTCACCTACAAAGATTGGCACAGGGTCCCAAAAAAAGCCCCCCAAAATACTAATATCCACCTCCAACGCCAGCTGCTCTAATTTGAGTACACTCCTCTGATCTAGAGAATGCGACAGGACACATACATCGACTATTTTTTTTAAAGGAGAGACATGTAAATCAAGGTCAATGAATGCAAATCCTGATCCCCACACATGACCCAGTGCATCCTATCTCCGCCATCAGATTTAAGACTTTTACCCTTATGCATACGCATACATTATTCAAAGAGGTTTCCCACAAAAAGCACACCATTCGCCGCAGCGAAGATGGATTCTCACTACAGCTGCATACGGACTTTCAAATCGTTTTACCTTTTGCATTCCCCAAATCCCTTGTATTATCCTTTTTGCTGGAGTAATTTCCGCAAACTTTCCGTGATATTTGTAATTTCCTCTAAAGCCGATTTAAAAAAAAAAACAGGATTCCCTTTTTAGACAGAGATGTAGATATATAACATGCACTCGCGTGTATTCCGTGGGACGGCACTATGTCTACTTTTTTCTTGCTATCCTTGCCCTTATTGTGTGAGCCCCAAAGGACACTTATCTGAAGCTTTACGCCAGTGAAATGAAGAATTTCACTATTCCAAGAGCTTTCACTCCTGCTGCCATGTTTATTGCATGTGGTTACGACAACCGTCGCGCAGTAGGAGAAATGTCATTCGGTGCACGGTCTACTACGTTACCATCAACCGTCACGCCCGTGTGAAAATTTAAAATATAAAAAAATAAAACTCCCAACCATTTTAATTAAAATAATTCCATGCGGGGACATGAGTACGACAAATCCCCTGGTTCCGATTTCGCAAGCAGCTATCCTCCGACTCCTCTGACGCGCAGCTGTTGGTGATTGCATGGTGCATAGTTTCACTGACGATGACGACACGACGCGGCAGCGACTCGGGCTCTCGTAATTTTTCAAAATTATCTATTCACGATTCACAAATGTGTCGTCGTCCTTAAAATGAAAAAAAAAAAAAAAACACACACACAACAACCAAAAAGAAGCTGGAGCGAAATGGGGCGCCGCGAGAATAATTACTGGATCTGAAAAACAAATGTGCCAATCCCCGCGAGGATTGGGTATGGTGTCCTGTAAGCAGACTTTCATGTGTGTACAGTGTACACTCTTAATCTGTGCATTTACAAAAAAAATACGAATAAACTGTACTACCCGGTCTGAGTGGATTTCGCAGATTCCAGACATGAGTGTTGGTACTATACGTACAGTAAAAACTGTGACTTAATCATTTGTGGGTACAGCGAAAGGTTTATTGTTGCCGTCCGGTGCAACTACGGACTTTAGTCGACATGGGAACAACTATGTATGAGCAAAATGTCCATGGATGGGGACACGATTAGATGAACTTAGTGCAGTTCGTGTAAATAAAATTCTCCCCCTGAAGTTGTAAAAGAAATTTGATTTAGACATCAAAATGCGTGAAGAAACAGCTATCTTTTCTGCCAACTTCTTCCAGGATTTTCATTTTGTTGTGAAACATTTCTGACTCCATCTTCTTGCTTAATTTATATTTGCAGCTACATGCGCTGCGCCGCCTGATGCAAGGTACCCCAGACCATCCGAAGGCTCCGCTGGGCAACAACTACAGACCGCCGCAGCCGCTGCTCCATCGGCCGGTCCGGACAAACATTGACTTCAAAACATCGAAAGTGAATGGCAAGGCATGCCCCACCATGTACAGAGAAGTTCACTACAAAGGTGGGTAGTCCTTTCCAACATTATCTGTCAACTCTCGATGCATTTCTGTGTTTTCTGCTCTCCTTTCAGCGACAAGTTGGAAACAGCACTGAAGGTGTGACATTGTGTAACTGGAGCTTCCTCTATATAAACCATATACATATATAAATAAAGCAAATACAATAACCTATCTATCTATATAATAAAAATATACAATTTGCATATGTAAAAGAAAACGAAAATTAATTTCTCAACAAGCTTTAGCACGTAAGTTTCGAAAAAAAGGAATACATCGACAGGTGGCATCATGTTGTACAGAAAACTAACCGACGGAAATTTAAATGAATACTTAATCGAACTTAGAACAGAAGATAAATCCCACCCGCATGTTCCGGGAGGAGCACAATCAACTAACAAGTATATCAAAACTATTGCTAAATAAAAATGTATAAGGATAACCTGTAAACTGTTTATATTTGATATATATATGTAAAAGAGAAAGCAAACGTTAATCGACTGTTATAATAGCTATAGTTAACCCCTTAAGGTAAATAGTTTTTTAAGGAAGCAAGTGAAGTCAACATATCCACTGAGCGAGGACATTTACCCGCATGGACTCGGACTACTGTAACCAACTTCATTTATTTAGGTGAAATTTGTAAAAAGAATGCTTGTAAATAGTTATAGCCAATCGTAATTAGCTTAGCTTGGAGTTGTGTTTGGATTTAGGTTTTTTTTTTTGGGATGGGTTTTGTGTAGTTTTTGACTGAAGGGATTTAGAGGCCATTAAATATTTGCATGCTCTGATTCAGGGTTCAACGAATGAGTTCGACCGCAGATGCAATAAATTGACTAAATTGTCAAGAAAAGCCTCCATTCTTATAGAATGGTCTCGTCCTACTCTGTAGCTCTAGCTACATAGATAGCTTTGCTGATCCATTCCAGTATCAATTTTAATTCGCAGGGAGCTATTGGCATACCAAGTTGCAGCTTCTCTACCGATACAGTCAGGGTAGTACTACCTTTCGTCGGCATCACAATTTCTTGGAGTAATTTTATGATCAGTCAAGGCTCCCGGAAATTACGCCAGATTTTTTTTTGGAAAAAAATGCCAGAAACTGTTCCATACAAAAGTCTGGCTTTTTTTTTCTAGGACATAAAAGCCTGACTTTTCTGGTAATAGTTACACAATTTCAGGCATTTTTTTCCAAGAAGTTTTCTGGCGTTTTTTTCATTTCTGCAAATGGAAAAAACTCCAACAAACAAAATTATAAATGTCCATGCTGCCGGGAAATCATAGCTGACACACTTCAAGTTTACATTTAGTACCATAATTGTATGTTACATATTGATAAATTGATAAAATAATTAGGTAATCAAATAATAAACGTTCGCGCCACGGCGTGCCATAGGACGTCGCACCGCGCAGCCTCCCCCCTCCTAAGATTTTTTATTTAATTACCTTATCACTCACAAACTATCTAGATAAAAAATAAATAAATTTCAGGTCTTTTTTCCAAAAGGAATTTTTATTTTCGGGCCTAATTTCCATTTTACTTTCTGGCTCTTTTTCCATACTTGTCTGGTCTAATTTCCAAAGTTTCTGGCGTATTTTCCAAACAATGTTCTGGTGCTTTTTCCAATTTTGACCCAATAAAAATGTTCTGTCGTTTTTTCCGAGAAAAATTCTGGCGTTATTTCCTCTGGCGGAATTTCCGGGAGCCATCAGTAAACTAAAGTGTTTTTTACGTTAGATGCACGACGGTCGGGCACGATGGTTTATGTGTCCAAATTTCAATTTAATGGATTTGATGGCAGCTTATGGCTGCCATTCAAATTTAAAATATATTAATTAATTAATTAGTAATATTAATTTAAAATGTTACTGAAATAACTTTAAGCAAAGATCTATTAAAGGCCGCTGAAAACATTCACATTAAATCGCAGTTTTTTTTAAACTGGGTAGACTTTTTTTATGCCTAACGAAATCAGTTGTTCATTACTCTATCGAAACAAAGTTCCGTCTAGAAAGTTTGTGGTCAGAATTTTCCGTCAAAATCTAAATTCCAGACATGTTCATTGGTAAGAAACGTGGCTCATCCAATACTGCATTGAAAGTGGCTCTGAATAGCCTTTGCATTTCCCTTAAATTTTTAAACGACAAAATCTTCTCAACAACAGATACTTATAGCCTGTATGTATTGGGGTGCATCGTAAGCCTAGCTTAATATAGCAATGGACAGACTATGGGGAACTACGGTGGCTTTCTTCTTCTTCCTTTTGAATTGCTGTCTAAGATAAGACCCATATACTTAGCTAGGAAAGAAGAGGAGGGTCCAAGGGATAAACTATCTAACTCGAAGGTCAATTGCCTAACCGTTTTGGGTCTGCATAGGTTTCACCCATTTTCAGTTATTCTAAGGGACTAAAAATTCCATATGATGCTGCCTTGAGGTGAACCTGGGCAAATACAGTCAGGTTGATCCATGGCTAGCCACCACTCCTTTCTGCCTTAAGGTCGACCTGTTCCTCTAAAGACCTCTTCAACCACCTCGATCCATATCTAACTGCGTACATTTACTATTAAATTTATGTTCTTTATATCATTTTCGGGCAGTTGATTAATCTTCATCCAATCTTCCAATTTCATCTAATATCTAAACGTTTTAGCAAGTGCTGAAAGAAAGCAAAAAGGATGTTTCAAATAATTCAATGGATACCTTGCGCACGAAGAGAATTGACGTTCAATAATATGTATTACCCTTAGTTAGGTACCTATACGCGATTTTGCTACCTTTTTTCATAGTCTCATATCTGCGGTCTTTTATAGTAGTAGGACTCATTTCCATGTAGCATTTCATTCTATTTTTTGAACGGCTTCCATCGACTAATATAGTGACAGATGAAGGGGTTTTTCTATGTAGATAGGTGGATCGTCAGAGCTCTTTTGGAACTGTAAAATGTTTCGAATACCCACGAGAATAATATTCAAGAAACCATTGCTTTCATTTCAATTTTCTCCTTAGAAGAACGCAGATGAACAAAGAAATACTTTAAGCAAATAAATCAGCTCATTTGTTTCTACTTCTATTCCAAGTTTGTATCGAATACCGAACCCATTATATGTTACCGTAAGGCCTAAAACAATACCGCATACAGCCTCCGTTATCATTAAAAATGTTCTCAATTAATTTTCGCAGTTGTTTTCAGAGGATTGCACTCACTAAATTAAACGGCAGAAAAAAAAAATAGTATGAATATAGACTTCATGCTTAAATTCAATTACGCCTGCCGTATCACCGCTACAATTCAATCCCAACGCTTGCAGAGATAGATTATAAAATAATACTCACACGCTACGTTGCTAGCTCTGCCTGCACGTGCACACACACCGCAAATCAGAGCAAAATCGCTTCCCATCGGTTCAGCCTTAATCAACCGCATAATTTGAGTCGACTGGATATATAAAAACAAATAATTAAAATCATTGCAATAATTATTCGCTGATGATCATTTAATCGGCGGAAAATTGTCTGCGTTTTATTTGATGCTCGCCTAGATTTGACCCAAACCCAAACTCAAAGCCAAAGCCACTGCCACTGCTCGCTCTATGGACAGGGAATGGATTGGCTTTTTATGTTTTTTTTTTCACCATCACCACTACCTCTGCTGCAGTTGATATGCGGCGCCGCATCCAAGTTTAATTATTTTTCCACCCTTAGTCCGTGGAGCGTGATTTGTAATTAACCCGATAGTAATTGCTCTCGATGTTGCCAAATTGATTTCACCTGTAGTGGCATATAGCAGCGGTGTGATGGAAAAACAAGCTTAGCTGCATAGATGCTAGCAAAATAAATCCTTTCAGTCATCTAAAAACAGAAACAAGACAAAAAAATATGAAATCCGTAAAATAAAAGCTTATCCTTAAATGCATTCTGTGTAAATGGCAAAATAAATATACCGAGTGTAACGTACTCACATGAAAAGGTTAACCAGGGGTGGGTTCTATGAAAACGATCAATCGTTTGAACACACTTTATGTAGCTTTGACATTTTAGTTTCGTGCGAAGAACTGCTTCCTAAACGTTTGCAGGCAAATATGAACCGGAAAACGAGAAAAGTTCCACGGAGTAAGTTTCCGATTTCTTTCGTTTTTCAAATGCGAAAGAGGTTTTCACTTCATGCGAAGTTCTAAACATTATCAAATGTAAATAGAAAATCGAAAGAAGTTACATGAAGCAACTTCTCGATATCTATCGTTTTTGAAATGCAAAAATTGTTTTCAGTTTATGTCAAGTACTGCTTTCTAAACTTTATCAAATGTGAAAAGGAAAACGAAAATAGTTACACAATGCAGGTTCTCGATTTCTTTCGCTTCTGTTATGCGAAAGTAGTTTTCTTTTCATCTGAAGTATTACATCCACTACTGATTCATTAACTTTATCAAATGTGAATAGAAAAAGTTACATGAAGCAACATCTCAATATCTTTCGTTTTTCAAATGCGAAAATAGTTTTCCGTTCATGTCAAGTACTGCTTCCTAAACTTTATCAAAAAACGAAAATCGGAAAACGAAAATAGTTACACAATGCAAGTTCTCCATTGGTTTCTTTTTTCAAAAAGCGGTTTTCGTTTCGTTTTTAACAAAATCCCACTCCAAAACTTACCACAGTTAAAGTGAAATAACGCTCTAAGAAAATACGCGCAAAGAAGTTCATGAATATTGCACTTTTGTATGTACCAGCATCCTAGGTAGCAGAAGAAGAAGAAGAAATTGATCAAATATATATTAAGAAAAAGTAAAAATTGTAATTAGTTATAATTAAGTAGTTAAAGTAAAAAATATATTAGGTGAAACTAAACTAAAACTAATGTATTATATTAACCCTAACAAAAATACCTATTGTATTGAAAAATATTTATTAATTTAAACAAGAAAAGCCTTGCTGAAAAAAAAAGAATAATATTGTGCAAAATTGCGGTGTTTTATTTGAATAGAATTTGGTGAGTATGTACAAAGGGACACGCCTTGTATGAAGTCAATCGAAGGTAGTAATAATATATTTTAGCGTCTACAACAACTACGGGTTGAACCTGAGACCGCTCAATAGTCCAACACACCACTTTTTAGTTGGTATAGGTTTGTATTGATCTCTAAGAGCGCCGTTAAATTTATCAAAGTTTTCCTACAGTTTTTGAGCAGATTTATTATATTATGGCGGCGAAGGTCGAAATTTTCGAAAGGTTATGGTTTCTTTGAGAAATTTTCGAAATGTAATTTTTTTTCAAATTTTGAGTGCAAGAGGCACAAGAAGTGTGAAAGGATATTTATGTACTCGCTCCAGTGTCGATAAAACTATCAGGAAGCCCTTACGTCAAATGTTATGTTCTTTTTGGTACATAATCATCGATATTTTGGAAAACATTTATTCTGATACTCAAGACTACATCAGGTTAAAGTAGAGGTTTTATCCAGGGGCAGCCACAACTGAAACAATTGTCACAACGCAATTGTGATCTTCCGTAAATTTAAAGTCGAGACTAAAATTTGTTATTATTTAGTCCAGTAGCCCAGTACACCATTTACTGCGAGGGTGTTTTGCTATATGTTTTGACTGTTTGTGTTTAATGATGGGTTAAATCTGTGGCGTTTTTTCTGTAGTTATGTAAAATAGCTTTATAAGAAGAGAATGCTCAATTTTGTGTGATTTTCTCTGAATCAGCCTGCAGTTATGCAACAATTTTTGATAAAGTGATGTAAATTGGATATTTTGGCATTTGTCTCAAATTTTGATTGGATTCAAGATTCAACATTCGCCTATAGTACCCGCTCGATGAGATTAAATTGCGTTGAAAACAGTTATTTACAAGAACACATCCTTCCAGGACCCCAAAGCTCAAAATTTGTAGCATACGTTTATCTTTTAAAATCTTCGATGCGATACGAAAAACCGAAATTTGCAATTCTGGAAATTCGAATGTTATCGCCTGGGGTTTCCATGCGGATTTGCATCTCGTATACGGAATTATGAGTTTGATTTTTCAAAGAACGGTTTGTTTTTTGATTTGTGTATTGTGTGTGTGAAAATAATACTAAAATTAAAGCACTTATTCCCTTCTCATTGAAATAAATATGTTTAGAAATAGTATCATTCGTTAAAAGCAGTCTTTGGGCTCTCGGATAGTCCGGTATATTTCGATTTCGAAAACATAAATGTTCAGTAAACATACGTAGCGTAATTTCTTTTTGTGAATAGAAAACAACAATTCTCAACCAATTTAAATTTTAATAGTTTTCTTTTACAACCTGTTAAAATGGTTTACTTGACGTTCTCTAAGATTCTACCTCATTCGAGAGGTGAATATAATTTTCGCAAAGGTGACAAAAATAAACTGTACAGCCTTGAGAATACCATTTTTTTTTTGTTTTTGGTATGCCAAAATTTTAGGCGGATTAGGATTACGAATTATCCCATGCGGAATTTGAGAATTTTTGTCGAGAAAAAAAGCTATCAAAGTATCAACATCAGATCTAAATTTCCCAGCACACTCAGATATTAGCTAATCCCAAGTCAATTTCATTTCATTTCAAAAAGAGCGCTCGACTTGTAAAACTGTCTATTACAACAGGCATATTTTTTATTCAAATATGTCACAGCCCTCCGAAGTCTGGGACAATCGATGTTGAATCCCATGCGTGTCGCTGCTCTGGCCGAATATTTAAGACGAATGTAAGGAACAGGCCGAACCCGAATAGCCTAATTGTGAAGCTTGCTCACGGCGAAGGTTTGTTGTTTTCCAGGAAACCCCTCGCTAGTTGTCCCGATACAAAGCCCCTACGCCCACAAGAGGTGAAAATTTGTGGGGTATAACTTTAGTCGTTTACAGACATCTTTAGTTTTTGTTGTCAATATTCACCACACTGAGAAGATACAGTGTCTTTTGTTAATTTGCAACAGCCACCCGGATAAAGCAGGCACTTTGACGGTACTTTTACGGATTTTTCTCAGCACTGTGACTGAATCATTGTGACTTGACATTGCTCCCATCTTCTTTAGTGACGGAATCTAGAAGAGAGCAAATGATGGCACAGTCATCGCTTTGCATGGCATAGATGTAGGGTTTTAAGCCATGACCCTACGATCCTCTTCCTCGCTCGTTGTCCAGTTGGAATGAAACACGTTTACTCAAAATTCAGTTTTCATTTATTTAATTCACTTGGTGGTTCTAACATAAAGTTCAGCGACTTTTTGGTTGCGTTGGCTGAAGACCAACGTCTAGCGACTATGGAGGTAGAATGCGAACTGTGTTCATTCTCGTTGTTCGTTCGTTTTCTTGTCTGTCTGTTTCCTAACCGGTTCGTTCATTACTGTTGCTGTCTGTCTCTGTGTGCGTTATCCGTTAATGCGTTCTGTCTAGTGTGATGTTCGTTTGTCTGACCCAATCCCACATAGATATACACACAGCTTTCCTTTTTTTTTAACCTTAAAACTCGTGGCCCCACTTTTATAAAAATGTTCAAAACTACCCCTTTTTCAGTTTGTAAGATTATATTCTTTACTAGCTGACCCGTGCTCGCCTTGCTTCGCCAACGCATTTTAATTTAAATCACAATTGAGTGTGACTGCCTCTAAATCTCATGCGCTACCTTTACTCTACTCGACTACTCATATTCTCCAGTACAATTTAAAAAGGAGAGCAAAAACAAAAAAACAACAAAAAGCACAAAAGATGCAATAAAGAAATAAAGAAAAAGCACACAGCGACAAAAGGTACAGAGAGAGAAACAGACTTTGTCGCACACACACACAAAATTTCTTCCACTCAACGCTGGGAAAATCCAACGATCTAGATGCAAAACGAACATTTTACTTTTTTGAATAGTATAAAATTTATAGTTTATTGCTTATTGTTCAACTTCAGGATAACGTACAAAGATGATTTATATCTTAAAATCTTTGTATGTAATTAAATTTTATTTGAAAAAAATCCTATTTCATTTGGATGAGTCATTCCAAAGCTAGGAGCTAAAAGGCATTGCATAATTAAAACTTTTCTTGGATATCAGCTTCCTGACAGCGGATAATAATAAAACATGTCCTATCTCTTAATCTCGACAATTTTCAATGCAACTGCGAAAACCGGAATCAATTTCGTGCAGCACTTTTTTAATCTATTCCGGGCAAACACCTTACGGCCGGAAAAAAAATTACAGTTACAGACATTTTTACAGACATTTTTTTTTGTAATGAAAGCATTTTTGTTTTTTTTTTTTGTTATAAAGAAATGTTGGCCCTTTTTGGATCGGGCCGCTTTTTATCTACACCCAGAGAAAAGCCTGTGTAAAATTTACCTAAATTGCGGTATAAATCAACTTAGTCCTAAGGCCGTTTTGAACTTGGTTCTATGGTAACTTACCTTACATTCCTAATGTAACCAAACATTTTTTAATATGTGTAAAATCAGTCTAGTTTTTGGTAAAGGTATGTCAGGTTGTCTAAGGAGTTTTACCTTTAACCTAGGCTGAATTTAGCCTAACATTTTACCTTAGGAATGCATAATTTTACCTATTTTTTTTTTACATGTGTAAAAATAACCTAGTTTTTGGTAACAGTATGTCAGGCTGTCTAAGGTGTTTTACCTATGCTGAATTAAGCCTTATCTTTTACATAAAGAAAGTGTCATCTTAAACTGCAAAAATAATTGTGCTAAATGATGTTTACATGAAGGAATCAACATTGAGGTACTTTTTTTTTCAAACACTTGGAAATATGTTAGAAACTAAAGCAGCCAAATAAAATTTTACCAATTTTTTGTAGATGTACATAGACATATTCATACCTTTCAATTCCATAGCCAGGCAAACTTACATTACTCGTATTTCTTATACAGTCAGAAATGTAATAACAATTAAAGAAATACTTTTTATGTTAATTCATTTTTATATTTATTTTGTTATACAATATAATATTTATATAAATATAAAAAGTGTTACATGATATTTATTGAGACTGAAGTAGCGTTGAAAATGCAATGTTAATATTATCCCAAAATAGAAAACATACATTTGACTAGGTATACAAAATTTTCTTTGTGAAACATTGTTTACGAACCGGTGTCCATTTTGGTTGGAAATTGCCTTAAGATCTCTTAGAAAACTTTCTTAAAAAATTGGCTTTAATTCGATACGAAAACAATGTGTTTTTATATTAAGTACATACATAAAACGAAAGGGATATTTCAGTGCACTTACCTTAAACTTCTTCTTGGACAAACTTTTTCTCTAATATTTTTTCGTTATTTGTAATTAAATTTTTGTTGGTTACTTTAAGTTTCTACCCTGTATTGCACTGTACTGTTTTAAATGGTTTTATATTTCAAGATCTTATTGAACTTATATCACTGATTATTTTTCGTTTCCAAAATACGACCACAGAATACAAAAGCCAGTGAAACACTTTGCATGCAACAAACGAAAATATTTTTTGGAGGATATAATCCCTTTAGATGTTATATATTTACCTTAGAACTAAGGCAATTTTGCGCGGTCGGTGAAAATTTATCCGGAATATCAGCCTAAGCTAAGGTACATTTACCTAGTAACTAAGGTGAAAATAAATGCTGATTGGCTGGTTGCACACGGCTTCTATCAGGCGGCTTCTATTAGATGGCTCCTATCAATCAGTATGGTATGCAAAACTTTACCTTAGAACTAAGCAGAGTTACGTATGTCCTTAGGTGGATATACACTTATTTGTATTTAGGTTAAAATACCTTAGGAAATTGAGCCTATTTCTCATTACCTATGCCGTACTTAAATTGTGCTAGTTCTTTGTAATGCTATACCTGTCCAAAATATTCCACACAAAAATATTTACATATGGTTTTTAAGGCAATTTAGCCTATTTTTCATTACCTATGCCATGCATAAATTGCCCTATCTGTTGGCAGATTTATGTCTGTCCAAAAAAATCCATACAAAAATATTTACCTAAGGCTTTTAAGGCAATTTTACACAGCATATTTCTCTGGGTGTATACAGATACAGACTAACAGACTACACGTCCGCTACGTAGCTTCTCTCTTCGAATGCAAGTGGCTTTGAAGCCCAATTTTCAATATTCTTCATGTATCATCAGGATTGTAGTTATTTTCTAACCAAGCCAAATTTTTTCCTCAAACACCTCTGCAGGAATTTTCTCAGAAATTTGCTCATATCTGCATCGGGCTCTATTTAATGATTTGAAGCCTGGTAACCGAAGCCGCCTGAGCTCCAGTCTCCAACCACAAATTGCTTAACTGACTGGTCGTTTAAAACAGATGCCTTGAAAGCAAACAAGATGAACAACTAAACACCTGTACATCATACCTTTCCAAGGCATAATAAATTTGAAACCGTTTTCGCCTCGTAACCAAATCTCGGATCTGAAATTCCTGACGCCACAATACCTATACCCACATTATCATTAGTTCTAAAACTTCCCTACAGAGTTTAGCCATCCACACTCAACGGCTGGTAATATCTCTCAAAACCAAAACTCAAACATCACTCGAGAAGCAATTTCAACCACACGGGGTTTTAGGGTTTCGTGCAAAAAAAAATCAATTTTGAAATACCGCCTAATAATAGCCCGCCACCATGAATCATATTGACAGAAACCATACCTCATTACGGAGCTCACGCGCTATCCCACCAGAAAGCGCTCATACTATAGGTAAATAAACGGCGGCGTATTGTGTGTGACAAAACCACTATAACCAATGACACACGCGTCAAGCTGAAGGAAAATACGTGCTAGATACTTTGACAAATGTCTTTCCACTGCGCGTTGTCTTCTCGCATGACTATCAGATATTAGGCCACCCGTTACATGACAAACACTTCTCATTACTACCTCATATATGGATGTCCTCCCGCCAATTGATTGCGCGCTGACACTCTACGGGTGGTTTTTCGCTGTCTATACAGCCTCGTGTTATAGCGAAAACTTCGATGCCACTCCATACTGTCCCCCCATTCGGTCTTTTCTCATCGACGTTTCAACTTGAAGCGAAAGTGTTTATGGTTATGGCCCCCCAATAAACCTAATAACCCACTGAGGACTGAGGGAGCGAGTTCTTTCATAAGCGTTAGGCTAATACCTACTCGTATGCTGCGTACGTGATTCGCCTTAGACATCGTCGGGCCAAAGCGGCGGAGGACGACAACGACATACGCGTGCACTAGGTATCATTCGATTTTACGACTCATTATGTCAGAGATGTCTTCGGTGGCTACATATATACACATGGGTTGGGTCGGGTATAGGATAGAGTGTCTGTGTGTTGTGTTTGTCGCCCTTCAAGACCGAATAAGTGCCTTCTTCTGTTTGTCTGTGCCCCGAGGTGGTATAACTGCGTTTGAGCACGCACCCACTAACGATTATTTTTGCCTGTGTTTGCTAATTTCACACCTCCTTATTCCGGGGTGTGCTCCTCAAGGGATGGAGTTGACTTAAGATTGACATACTGATGGATATGACCGGCAGAATAAGTGTCTTCCGCTTCGGATGTTGGAGTGGAGTGCAGGGACTCCTTAAAACTACAGAAAGCCTTACACTGTAAGACTGGATTCTTCGTGGCTGTGTTCGCACCTAGGTTGTGGCTTTCTTTGCGCAGTCGATATTTGAAGTGTTACTTGAGTGCGTTTCATATGCACATGTACAGCCTTAAGAAGAGAGAGCGGTTTGCCTCTCCCCAGGGAATCAAATCTATAGGAACTTTGCGATCACTGAACTATTATCCGCCTTAATGTCTTTAAATATTGAGAAGCCGCTTTTTACCCAACTATAGCCTTTAAATACATGAGATGAGGGGTAAAAGAAGCTGCAACTGAAGACGCTCCCTCAGCTAAAAAGAATTCAAACGAGTCTTAGACAAAACAGTTCAAAGTTATTAACAAAAGTGTTGAATGGGTCATCTTCAATATAAAGTCCTTAAAACAGGAGATTCAGGTTCGATGAATTGGAATTATTTGCAACCACAATAAGATGTACGCCCCCACCCAATGACCACTTCTCGATGGACTCTACTGTTTGTCATTAGATTTAGCTGCCAGCCTTCCTCTTAATTGCTCACCACATGACACACAGAAAGTTTCTTCTTCGAAAAGCCATTCGACCGATTGCACCCAATCAACACAATGACAGTGTACAAACTTTGTTTCCGACCGCAATGCTTGTCATTTAACCGATCCTTGAATGAATGGTGCACATAAAATGCAGGTTGGCTATTGTTACCATTACTCTTCTTCTATATTAATTCGAACAGAAGCTCCGCATTGTAGGTCCGGCCCCATACCTCCATCATCATAGTTGTGATCACCAAAATGGGATAATTTAAAGTTTTCAACTTTGACAGCCAACCGGAAGTAGAAGTTCAAGTGATAGCATACACTCGTGCGTCTCGCCTCCACCCCACCAGAATTTTATCTTCTCCTTAAAAGTCAGGCCATGCAGAGCAGTAGTGCGGCACCAGCAGCAGCAGCAGCTACACCAGAAAGCGATTGCAACAATTTTGTATGCATAAGGGAAAGTCCTTCAGAGCAGATGCCACCAGCTTCCTGCTTTTGTCTGAAGTTGAGTTGTCTTTCCTCTTCGGTTGTCCTCATCATCATCATCGTCGTCCTAGTCGTCGTCGTCGTCATTGTTGTCTTTTTGTGCATTGACACTCTGCATGGCCCAAGTTGAGAGGCTGTGTGCGAAACGAAGCAGCCTGCATGCAACTGGTGGTGGACTGTACTTGATGGTGATGTAGGAGCAGAATTCATTCCTGGCCCAAACAATCTGGCCAGAAGGACAGCCCACCAAAGTATGGGGCCAGGAACTGAATCATTGTCTACTTAGAACACGACGACGGGGGAAGAACGAAGTTCAGCGTTTGTTTTTTGTCGTTTTTTTGCCTGATTCTTTTTCACCCCCTTGTAGATAGATAGTCCTGATATCTGGTGGGTATTGTTATAATGATGATGGCCCCATTGCATTGATAGAGATATCGTTCGTCTTCCATTTTCTTCTCCAACAATGGACAAGTTAAACTGTTTGGAAGGAAAGTTTTAATTTTGATTTTTTTACTCGGTTTTGTGTTTCTTTGTTAAAAGTTTGGCATTTATTATTTAATGGAAGAGATTGTTCTCAAGTGAGATAGACACTTTCGGGCTGCAGATACATTTCCTGCTAGGCACACCACGTGACCACAGGCGCTTGGACAATCAAAACACTGGTCAAGCTGAGGCATTGTCTGCCTAATTTTTGAAGGTGCTGCAAGCGGTGTTTCGTTTAAAATGGAGATATCATTTTACTATGATAGGGGATGGTGCTTTTTTTTTTATGACATTGGATATTGGGTTGAACTGCTGGGTGAGGGGCCGCAGGTTTAACCCCCCGAAAAATGCAAATTACATCTTAGAGCTTTTATACCTCCGCACTTCTTGCGAACGTCTTTCAAGTATACAGGAGTAAAGCTGTCCTGAGAAAGCTTCTCAATTTCGCCGTTCTGCCGGGACCCAGCTATTAATTCCAAAAATAAAAATGCTCCTAAAAATGAGTTGTTATAAGAAGCTAGGCCTTGTATTATATTGCGCAGATAATTCAATTTATTGCTGCTTGCTGTTTTACTCATTTCGATAAAGCTCTGTCGAAAGAAGGGGACTTGTGACCACTTCAATAGTTTCCGTTGTATTTTATTTTTTATGCATTTACTTTACATTTTCAGGATGTTCGATTTAATGTATGTTTTCGCTTGCTTTAAAATAAGCTGCAATGAGGGTAACTGTGTTAAGCCCCAATGAAAAATGGCACAAAAAAAAAATTAAAAAAGGCCCCAAAAAATAGGGTAATATTTCATGATGCAAAATGACCGCATTCCATTTATGCAATATTGCCCCAAATAAATGCAGAATGGGCCCAAATTGTAAGCATAAAAAATGAGACATTGCCCCCAAAAAAAAAAGATTACGAAATTGGGGAATATTTTCATTGTTCCGGGGTCTTCTTGCATATTTTTGGGGCCATTTTTCATTTTCTTATTTTGGTATAAAAACAAAATTCTACGAGAAAAAACGCGAAGTATACCGATGCTTCAACGGCGTCAATCGTTTCAAGGACAAAATAACTGCATGAGAATTGAATTTTTTAGTTCAAATCGATCAGTTTAATGACGAAAGTGCAGTGATCACAACGTGTTGACAAAAAAAAAATTCGAGGAAATAAAAGTTAGAAACTCTCGGGAATTTTTAGCTTTTATTTCCTCAAATTTTCTAAAGTTAAAATTAAAAGTAATATTTGAAAACCTAAACTAACTTTAAGGTTTAGAAAATTAAAGAAAAAAAATCAACAGTCAGCTCAGGTTTTCAAATATAACGCGCGAATTTTTAACTTTTATTTTCTCAAATTTTAAAATAAAAAGTTATATTTGAAAACCTGAACTGACTTTAAGCTTTACAAAATTAAGAGCCAGCTCAGGTTTTCAAATAGAACATTTTTTATTTGAACTTTACGTAGTTTGCCGGGACTTGCGGGCAAATATTCTTTTTTTGCCTTGTAAGCACTTAAAAATTTGCTCTGAGTGCGACTTAAGATTGATGGCCGAGGCAGTAGCGGTGGATAACAGACAAGGCAGGCAAAACGTCGAAAATACAATTCAAGCTTTTATTTAAAATAATAAAAAAACGTTACAAACAATTTGTTTTTCATTGGGGCATAATTTCATGGAGCCTGTAGATCATCAGGCAGAGAAAGAAGTTGATCTTTTTAGGAGTCATATAACGGGCAATTATATGCTCAGTTTATGTGACTTATGTAAGTAATATAGAAGAATGTTAGATAAATGTTTATTCATTTTGTTATATGACACCTAGCCAAAGACGGAATTTTTTCCGCGAAGATTTAAAAAAAAATCCCAAGATAAGTCTAGACCTGGGGCTCTCTAATAGCTTATCAAATTTTGAATGATTTAATTTGTCACGATATTCGTACAAACTATTTTTGTTTAAGGCTTGTTTTTTGTAAAAGGGTTGCTTGGCAAATTTCCTGCTTCAACTTGAACATATCGGTGATTAAGATCTATTTGAGAAATTTTAATCAATTCAGTTGTATGTTGGGTTTGTCTATTTTATTTATTATCAACAATTCCAAAGATATAGTTCTTTTAGATAACGATCTTAATGGCTTTCCTTATAGCTTAAATACATTAATAGAACTTTGGGGGCGATAAATACAGAGAAACCTTGGTTGAAATGACTGCGGTCGTAAAGATATCAAGGATTGAATTAGTTTATCGGAGATATGTATTGGTACCTACTTTAAAAGATTCATTTCTTCATGATTCGGAATCTTTAGAATATGCGCAGCTTAGGTTTAACTTGATTTAATTTATTTGTTATTTGTTACAACATTTATCAATAGAAGAAGCTTATAATACAAAAAAAAAAGTACAAATGTGTAAAAATAGAAATGAAAAGTGAAACGCATAATTGAGTAGTTCACTAAGAGTAAAAAATATCCATGAATGCATGGTCCTTATTGGTTTTGGTAGTCGCCACTGGTAGGGGAATCGTGCAGTCTTCTTGTTGTTAGTTAAAAGAAGTTAAGGAAAGCGACTTCACAAGATTGTTTCTTTATCGTTGTGGCTCTCAAATAAGCATCTAGCTACAGCTTTGGTAGCTTTTGTATAAGAATGACGGTTACATCGTCGAAGGTATCCAATGCTTTCTGAGTACTATGTATACCGTTCAATAATCGGGTTTGTAAACTGCCAAACATATGATACGCACTAGGGTTATTAGCGCAGCAAAATACAGAAAATATTTCTACGAAGTCATGTCACTCTTGACTCTTTGACAAAAATCACTATCAATCTTTCCGACGAACATGGAGCAGATTTAACGAATATTAACTTGTAGCCACCAAGCAGTTGGCTGAAGAGCAGGCCTCATTTGTATTTAAACACATTCCATTCGATTAACTGATTACAAACACTTCCTTCGCTTATCACGCAGCGTTTATAATATTCATATTTGAATTCGCAATTCGGAAGGCGTTATTTTTAGAACACTCTGTCAACAGCGCAAATCCGCACGCTTGCGATAAGGCGTTGTCGCGCCAACCCCACCGAAATGCTTACAAATTAAACATTTTTTAGCGTCGCAAATACTTGTTTTTATTACTTCGTAAAAATGAAAAAAAAAAAACGATAGACGCAATATAGCTAATAACAAAAATGTTTTTTTAATAAATAAATAACACACCATACACGCCCGCATTCGCACTCTTAGCCTAATCACGTCTTAAATTTAAGTTGTGTTGCGTTTGTTGCCGAAAAACGTCAGTCAACGAACTCTTTCACGAGACAAAATCACGATCTTCGTTCTGCAAACAAAAACAAAAGATTAATCTTTATTAGACGTTGCCAGCCGATTTGTCATGGCAAGTGCCACTTACTTCTCAAAAATGTCACTACCCGGCGACACCGATTGTTGTGATCGCGTTTCATGCCATTGCCGCACGGCTTGGATCTTTGAACGGTGATAAGGAGATTGCTGGTCTTGATGGTGTCCGCATTGTTGAAGAATATCACCTTCCTGCTGTCGGTACTGGGGAAACTGGTACAGAGCATGGCCAATGCCAAAAGTACAATATAAAATTTTGGACACATTTCACTTTGAACTGATTTACTATGGGCATACGACGAACTGACCTCTACGCTCTCGAACTGATCTCCGTCAAGTGAGGTTTTATTTGAATTGTGAACGTAGATAGCGATTGCCCAGCCGTGGGACTTCGATTTATTTTGGAATTTTATCGGCCGCATTGGCTGGAGATAAGATAATCCGGCTACTCGCAGAAGGTATGAGTGGATCTTTCGTAGCACGCGATTGCCAAGGTGCGGCATGTCTGTAAGAATAGTTATTGTGATAAGCGCTGAAGAATGTGTGGCACACGGCTAAAAAAACTTCACCGACAACGACGCGACAAATACTTCGAGGAAGACCTATATCAAGAAGGATGACGTAGTGTTGCCGGTACGGGTACCTATGAGTAAACGTTTAAGGAGTAAGTACTTGCGGGTATGCCCCCTTCAGTGTGTTTGATGAATTTTAACATTTCCATTGGACTTTGAGTCTCACTAAGTAGCCATGACCGGCGCAACGCCGACAAAGAATGACATAAGTTGTCCCTGGAAAGATTAGCAATACCATTGTCAAAGTTATGACGATGAGAAGGAACTGACGAGATAGCGGGTAATGGGTAACTGTCACCTTGCAACTATAGCGGTGACAGTTTTTAGTCTAGAGATAAGATAGTGAATCTGGTACCGAATTTTTTTGAAAAGCGGTGGACGGGATGTGTATGAAGTCTGCCACTTACAGGTAGGTGCCTAGGCTCATGGCTTTATAATAAACAAACGTTGCCTTTCCCTCGAAGCAAAGTAAGGTACCTCCAAGCTCAAAACATTATTGGATAAACTTTAGGGTCTAAATTGAGTTTCGGTATTTGCCACTCCGTCAACCATTTCACACGAAAGATGTATCGCATGTGATTCTCAAATGAACTTGCAAGAAAATCTTCCTCCAGTGAACTGAAAGCGAACGAAATGCGAATCTTCTGTTTTGCTTAATGAAGAATATGAGAAAACTGTATTAGAAAAATCACTAGAAATGTCCAATTTGTGTTTGGAATATATTCTTTTTTTTTAAATGTACCAAACAATCATCTGATAAGCTTTCTTACATAAAATACTTTTATAGGATTAAGAAGCTTATAAATATTTGGGCCCATGAAGAATGTGACAGAACAAAAATTTAAATAACTCCAAAAATGTAAATGAAAATCAAATTCCCAAATTGTAAAGGCTTCTGAATCTACAAAGATGCAATGGGATCCGCGAAATAAGCCCAAAATTGGGGTAAATTTTCATAATGAAATTAGGCTCCATTTTTAAAATGGAAATTAGTCCCCATAGAGGTTTTTATTTTTAATAAATGGTTTTCAGCGTCCAATTTTGTTCAGTTCTTCTATTACTCGCTGATGATTTTTAACGCGATTCCTACATTTCAAATTAATCGCGCGATTTTTCGGCTATGCTATTCCCCGCTCACAATAATTAAAAATGTAAGCCTCGAGCTGAAAACCATCAGCGAGCAACTGCCCCAAAAGGTGAAATTGCACCCGAAATTTAGAAAATTTTTGTTGTTGTTTGCCTAATTTCCTGGGGCTTCATTTCGCGGAGCGCGTTGAAATGAAATACATCCCTATATATCCCAGAAAATAATTTATATTTTGGTTTAGAAAACATTCATTGGGCCCAAATTTTTTTGAACTCTTAATTAAAATCTTGGAGTCAATTATTTGGTCCTGCGCCGTCTTATGAGAATATATATTCATTTTGCAAACCCTGAGGAAACATTAACGATATAATAGGAAAGCATTTAAAAAAAATGTATTTTATTTGAAAATGGAACTATCAATCCGTCACCCTTCTTTTCATATTCAATAGTTAGATATATAGATAGATATAATTTATTTCTATAAATTCAACACAAAATACAAGTTCCGAAATAAGAACAATTTTTATTAGTACTTTAAGTATAGAATTTAAGAAAAATAAAGACATTCTGTATTTTATGCACTGAGTACAAAAAATAGTGTTGAATGACACTTCAAATAACTATTACAAATTTCAAAAACTTAGTTTTGAGTGGGGTGACCCTATAAAACATTACAATTACAAAGCAATTAGCACAAACAGAATTAAAAAAAAACTTAACTAGAATAAAAGAAGCAGACTACATTACAGAAATTCAAATATAAGTAAAAAAAAAAACAAATACATACATAATTCGTTATAACTAAAATTTAAACCAGAGTGTCTGAAAGTATAGATTCTAAATTAACAAAGTTAAAATTGAAAGCCAGCATTTTACATGGCTTAACGGCAATCTAGGCGTTGATAACATCCTTATTGACTGAGGAAGTTTATTATATAAGCAGTATGAGGAAACAGAATAAAATTTACGATATACGAAGGTACGAAAACTTGGAACATATACCATATTTAAAAAGCTTCTGCGTAGATTGTATGTTGAAATTAACCGGACTTCATAAAAAAAATGTTAAACACCTTAAAACAGTACAAATGACGAACTGTAAGAATTTTCTGTTCACAGAACTAGGATGTCTGCTACTGGTTGAATTTTGTTTAGATAAGCCTCCCCAACATACAATACCATACTGCAGTTTAGAGTGAAAAATACCATAATAAATTGTTTTTAGGAGCATAGCGGAGCAAATTTGTTGCAAGTAATAGAAATGTCTAGGTGTGTAGCGAAAATACTTCCTCCGAGTTTCTGCGTGATTTGAAAAGCTTATTCTAGCGTCTATGGTAAGCCCCAGGTATTTAAATTCGCCAACTCTTTTAATTGGAAAGCAGTTATCACTACAACTTACATTATCACAAAAAGAAGAGCTAGATCTGCAGTAGCAATTTAAAAGTTTATATTTTAAGCATTCAGGTGCGTGATATGAAACATTTTCTTCCAAACTGTTTATGGATGATAAACTGAAAAAAATTACTTTAGTTTTTGAGCTTAGAACCAGATTATGTTCAGCAAACCAGATCCTTAACAAATTTAGATCCCAATTTATGTCAGAGACTAGGTCTAAGGGACTATTCAATAAAAGAATAGCCTATATCATCTGCAAAATCAGTTGGTGAGCCTCTAAATACAAGTGCAAACAGTGAGTTGATATAGACAAGAAACAAAATTGGCCCTAAAACAGAGCCTTGGGGTACTCCCAAATTAAAGAACCTAATTTTGCTCCTTATCTGACCTATCTTCACTCCTTGGGACCTATTTATAAGGTAAGACTTAAACCAGTCAAGAATGAAGCCACGAAATCCAGCTATTTCCAAAATATTCTGGTTAACTATATCAAAGGCTTTGGCTATATCAATAAATAGCCCAGCCGTGCACTTTTTCGAATCTAGACTTGACCTTATTTGACTACAAAATTGTACAAGTGCATCTTCAGTGCATTTGCCTTTCTGAACACCAAATTGATTCTCATTAAAGAATTTGCTTTTACTTAGAAAACTTACTATCCGATTTCTCATGAGTTTTTCAAAGATTTTGCTGAAAACAGGGAGAAGTGATTGGGCCTGTAATTACATATTTGACTAGGAGAACCTTTTTTAAAAGTTGAGTTGAAACACAATTTTGTACTTTAAAATCTTCTTAGAGCGAAGTCTCACATTTAACTCCCGGAAAGACGCAAATTACGCTTTGATTTCTTGTTTCCTGTCACAGGATTACCTCTTTTTAACGTCTAATAAACATCTGAAGGTATTATATCCAAAAAAAATCCTTTTTTTAGCTATTTGGAATCGGTATAAAATTTGCATTCGTTTTAAATCACACACATCCAATTAGTTGTAAGAAACACAATATGTTTCACCAACTATCTTTAAATTTATTTAATAATGAAAAGAAAAAAATAAACTCAAAAACAATCGCGAATCACTAAACATTTTTAAACTCTTGAGTCATTCACAAAAAAAAAACAAAAAATAAATATTCAGTCTGTCTCCGAATTCGTTTAATGGTTATAGCTGCTCTAATGGGATTACAGCAGTTACATACAATAGTTTTAATAACAGAAAAACCGCCATCGCACTAAATAGAATCGGTCCTAAGATGTCTGATTGATTTCACTTAAAAAAAAAAAAACAGCATCGGTCCTATTACTCCATCACAAACCGAAAAACTTATTTTTGTTCTATAAACAAATAAATAAACAACGTCAGTCCTGATATCGTATCCTCAAGTATATAATACATACCCTTGCGAAAACCCGCCGACATTGCTGGTTATGATCCAGCTTCATATTCCCGCCACATTGCCTTGATCTTTGAACCGATGTTGAAAGGTTTTCCAAGAAATTGTTCCTGCTTCTGTTTTTAAAGAAGATCACATTTCTGCCCTCAATATGGGCGATGCTGACACAAAGAACGCCGACCACAAAGACAAAGTAATACCACTTCGGACTCATTTGTACCTCAGGACTCGTGAACCGATCTTAGTCAACTGCGGTGTTTGCCTCGTCTTTGTTTAATTTGCCAATGTCAACAATGTTGCTTAAGTTTTTCGCAGAAATTCCCTTTTATAATCGCAGAGGAAGTTGTACCAGTAAGTATGCCCTGTTAATTTTCTGCCCGCCTCATGATTGTAGAAAAAATATTGATAAGCGTGTTGCAAAGTGGGGCTTTGTGAAGCTATTCCAATATTTTTGTTTAATTTATACTTCATGACGCCAAATAAAATAGCTATGACCGTATGTCTAAACGCCTACAGTCGGAAGTATGAGTAAAAGTCGGAGAGGAATGTCCCATTCCTACCCGATTTGTCAAAGCCACTCAATCATAAACGGTTTGAAGTTGTCCATATCCGTTTTATACTACCCTATTTGCGAAGTCATCGTGACGATGGAGAATGATGTCACAACGATCAACAAGGTGGTATAGCTATTTCAACACAAATAAATCGCGGAGACACAATATAATAGGTGAACCCAGATGTGCTTAGCAACCATCACTTTACGCGATCACATTTTTGCTAAAAGATAAGAAAACATAGGTACATAGTAAGTTCTGTGAGACTGCAGTAGTGAAATATGGGGGTAGGGGTTGATGTTTTAGTCATGAAACACTGTCAGATTGTGTACATAATTTGGGTTATCTCTAAGTCGGGTGAAAAATGAATTCAGTATCCGGTTGTGAAATACTCATCTGATTGATCTACATAGCATTTTGTTACATATCTATACAAAAATGTATTTTCTATGGAATTAATAAGACAAATAGATGCAAGAATTGTATTTTTTCGCGACTTGTATATAGGTTTGTTATCAGACCTACGGTGATCAGCTTTGGTACCTGATCTTATGTGGCGATCACATGACCCTACTGAACCAAACCTAACCTATATACCTTCCGGTGAATTTGTTCCTTAGTAAAACGTACATTTTATTTATTATTTAAAATATAAGCAAATAAAAATAATCCTTACTTTTTATAAAGTTCTTACAAGTTGTTAAGTAAGCATAAGTTCAAAACGCAAATTGTTTTCTCTTATATATTGTAAATTATTTAAATTTGATTTAACAAAATTAGTCGATTTAGGTAAGTTTTGAAATAGTGTGCCCTTAAAAAATCTCCAAGAATAGGTATTTTGTATTATTTAAAAAAATGTATATATTATACTGCTTTAAATATTCATAGTCCAACACAAAATAAATTACAAAAATATCCAAAAACATTTATGTGGAAACAAGAATGTCCTGAAAAATAAGGTTGGCGCGTTTAACTAAATAAAAAAATGTATTGCAGTCTTAAGTTAAAAAAATAAAATAAAATAATAGAGCGGAAGATAGGCTACTTTGAAATAATAAATAAACTCATTGCTGCGTAGTAACATTAAGCTTAAGCCATAATGTAGCTACACAAAGTACGAGAATAAAATAGTACTAGTATGCCAAGTGAAGTCAAAGCAATTTGAACTGATAACTTGCATTTATAGGGGAAAGATCAAAATGAAAGGGAAAATAAACTAAAGTCGAATGTGGAACCAAACAAAATCGAGCTAGGGTTATTGCGACACTTTTTCATTGAAACCTTCCTCTCAGGAAAGGCGAACCTATAACGTTTCAAGACCGTCTGGGAATGCTTACAGATAGATGTTATTTATTCACTTTAACTAAAATTGGAATTAAAATTGACATTCGAGTGATTTTAGAATTTGTTTTTCCTTGCAGACAATCATTGTTTTTTGGCACTGGAAGCACTAACTTGAAATTACACAGGAAGGCTTTGTCATGTCCAGGGAAAGGTCGGTGTAGAAAGGGAAAGAAAGAGCGACTCGAAATAGCACAAGCCTAAATACTAAAGGATATTTTTTTATTTATTTATATTTTAAATAGTTTAATAAAGGATATATTACTCCTCTTAGGGGGTTGTTTTTCGAATTGCGTACACTGAGGGAAAAAGTTCACTTTGAAATCAAAAGTTTGCATATTTAAATTTAAAGTGTTCAAATCTGAAGTGTTTTATGTAAAAAACAAATATTTGCGAAAGTTAAAAGGAAAAGATTTCATTTTTTAAATCTAACATTCAAAAGTAAAGAAAATGCTTTTAATTTTTATTTAAACAGAAGAATAGAGAACAGAAGAACAGATTTTTATAAATTTAAAGTGTTTCCTTTGAATTTAAGAGTACAACTTTTTTTTTAAAGTGAGAAACTTTAAATTTAAATGATTTCTCTTTCAAGTTTTAAATTATTTGCGTTGACATAAAAAATGTAAATTGTAACTTTAAAATTGAAAGCGTTTGAATATGGTTGTCTTTCATACACGTCAAGTTTTAATCTTAAAGTGTTTTGTTCAGGAGTTTAAAGTGTTTTCCCCTCAGTGTATGTTACGAGCAGTAACTTCTCGTTTCTGTTTTCGGCTTGGTGGGTGAGTCAACAGTTTTTAACCAGCCACCTTTGGGCGGAATTGAACTAAGTTTAAAGGTAAATAAACCTAATAAAGTGGAATCGTACACCGACGAAATTATTAGTGGTAAAAATTGATTGCATTGGATACGCGCGTGTTTTCTCGTGAAGTAATTTGTTTGGAAAGAAAAAGAAAATGAATCAGATTTCGAGTTTCCTCATTGGATGTGAAGCACACCTCGTGGAGGGTGATATACAACGACTAAACATTAAATATCTGATTGCAAATTTATACTCATTTCGATTCGGTAAAGTCAAGGGTCCATGCAAACAAGCCCACGACCATAAACGCATTGACAGAGGAAATTGGGAGGTGAATTAACGAAATTCATCCACATTTATACGAAACGGTCATAGATAATTTCAATAAAAGAGTATGCACTTGCCAGCAAAGCCGTGGCCGCCATTAATCCGATGTGCTATTCCATACATAACCCCAATCTGTATATATCTATGAATCAATAAAAATGTTAAGTTTTCTAATTCAAATCTGTATTTTTTATCAAAATTACATTTTGAGTGAATTATGGTACACCCTTTACGTATAATAAAAGATAAATAAAGTTAAAGCTTGTACACACCAATGTGCCTAACATTATGCAACAGTTATGCATAAAATTAAAAACAAAGCGTAGTTCTAGAGCTATACCACCATATTTGTAGATGTGCGTGGAAGTGCAGGAACACATTATTGTTGAATTAATTGCTGATGAATTGAACAATTATACTAAAAAGTCTTTATTTGGGGATTTTTGTTTTAAAACTATAATCTATTTAACTTGTAAGTAAGTTTATATCATAACTCTGTAGGTCACACTTTAAATTGTTTGCTATAACAATTTTTTAGTTGCGAAGGAAATAAATATAATTTAATCGTATAATAAAAAGTTATGGACGCCGACGTCAACTTATAGATCCACAGGACTGTCTTAAGTGAAAGTCTTTCAAAATAAATTCAATTCTTATATTAAGAAGGCTGTTCTACATCAGAACTAAATTTTAATTTTCAAATTAGACTTTATATACTTTTTGTAAAGATTGAATAAAGATAAGTATGTTTTTTGTATGCTTAATATTTGGTGCAGTGTTTTTCTAAGTTTGCACCTAAGGCTGTACATTGGTAATTTCTTTCCAGTTAATCTAACTAGGGTTAAATACAAAGAAGAGAAAAGAAGGAATTAGGAAAGAATTGGTGCAGTTGTTAAGTATATTTTTTTTTCTAATTTTTAAATGCATTGCTTATTAGTCCCAGGGCAAGCCTTTCACTGGACCTGAAAAACAGTACAAAAGCCTCCCAACAATTACTCTTAACTGGACGCTGCTATTTACCATCGAAACGAACCCAAACAGTGTTGATGGGTGCCGATGCGACGTTTATCACAATTAAAGCGAAGAAAATTCAAAATAAATTCATATGACAAATCTTACTAGTCTTATAGTCCATACAATTTTTCTAAATCTCAAAAGAAAAATTCCAGGTTTGGTGTGGGACCATTTTATTTAACTTTGAAAGGATTTTGAATTTGATATACTTGTAAGAAGAAATAATTATCGAGATATTTCCCATTTACTTATGTCATTGCGGACAATACCATGATTTCGTTTAATACAAACTTATTTCATCAGAATAACACAGTAATTCTATGTCGAACAATTTTTGTTTAGGAACAGAATTTAATCTGTGTTTTTAGATGAAAATGAGTCATATTTCGCAACCAATGCGCAGTGGGACATCTTATCTCTGGCCTTGAACTTGCAATGTGGCAAAGTAAGCGCACTATTAACATTATTTTAAAGACAGAAAGCAAATTGCACTCAAGTAGGCTGTAATTCCTCTAGTATGTACATTTTGCCTCTCATGTCCGATTCTCAATATTCCACACTAAATATTCAAATTTGTACATAAAATACCGATCGTTGGATTGTTTCTTGTCAGACCGTTCTCCCCAACCGCACTCTCTATCTTTGGCACACGAATTACTCAGAGCAGCCGAAAAGGGGCTGTTCACCCCCCTCCTGGTCATCGTCGTACTTCTGGTTATAAAGTACGAGCATCAACTATCCATAACAGCAACTGTCCATAGCCCGAAAATGTGTACAATACTTTTAGGCTGTCACACTTTAGCTCTCTTTATGGAATTATTACCGTTCAGCCTTCACAACTACACCGAACGACCTGATAAGCGAGTAGCACACAGATTCCACGGCTTATCGATCACTCCAAATGAGTTATTTTTACTTTTCCACCCCCTCAACAACTTCTCCTACTGAACACAACTTGTCATTACTATCAAGCCCAATCTTTGAACAACTACAATCAAACGCACGAGAGATACACTGTTACACCCTAATAGTTTATTTGCACAGTAAAATAATTTAATATCGAACATTCTTAAGCACTTAAATATATTTAGTTGTAATTATTCCTATAGTTATGTCTAAAACAGCACCACAGCAAACCGCATTCTGCATCTTTCGCCTTATTAGAGAGAGAGAGATTCATGCAACTTTAAGTTGATGTCACTGCGCCGGCATCTATGAGCACTTTGCACCTGAAACGAAGACCGAAATCACATTTAGATAGATCGAAATCACATTTAAATAAATCGTAATCACATTTAAATACATCTAAATCCCATAGTTAACCCGCTTAACCCAATTTAATGCAAGAAAAAGTTAAATACCCGGATTAAAGGACACCACCCGCCTACACCGCCCTCGGTGATCACGTTTCTGACACTTGGGACAGGGTTTCTCCCTGGGGCTGCCTGTTAAGATCTGACCAGTCTTCACCGCATCGTCTCGCGGAGCATAGAAGATCACACGCCGGCACTCGCACGGATCGATGAACAGACCAAACGTACTTAGAATGCAAACGATTACTAAACACTTGAGATGCAACGAAGCCATTTACTTGTGACCCAACTAGAAGGCGTGCGCGTATATGTAAAAGAATTGGAAGCTCGATAGCCTTAAAACTCTCACGCTGATATCAGTAGAACAACTGAAGACACTGAGGCACTTTCGAGGTAAAAATGTCGAACAACTCGTCGTACACCGTTCTCTTTAAAGCAATTGTGATAAATGACAGCTTTTTGATTGCGCCTATCGTAGATATATACCCTGGTTATCTCTGGCGTTCTCTTCGTTGGTAAGAAAATATCGATGACGACCATAAGGTGCGAAATATAACATGTTCCCCTGGCTATACACCCAGGGATCAGTGTCAGCATGTGTTTTGATCGATTTTGCTAACGACGAACGGTCTAAGTGGACTTTGGATAGCCAGGCGATGTCATTAGAAAACGTGAGGCAGATAGCATAGCAGTTATTTATTACACTATCTAGTGTTTGGATTAGGGAAGGGGGCGCTTCTTAGTCACACGTTCAAATGTGGATCATTTGAATGCATGATAGTGAACCTTTTTGTGTAAACTTGTCAAACATTTGTGTCGTCGTAGTTGTCAAAACAAATAGTGTGTTGGAAATTGGCTACATGATATCTAACATCTGAACTGTTTGTTTATCTATTTTCGGGAATCTTTACTCATCTGAGTCAACAAGTCATGAGCCAAGTCCGGGAAGCACCCGCCTGACAGTTGCATCATGCAGAGTTCTGCGAAACATTAGCTGCATGATGTTGGATCATGTTTGGCAATTAATCAGTTTTTACGAAAATATCTTATCTGCATCGGGTGGGTTCAATTTAATTTCGATTGATTTGTGCAGGTGAAGAGACTTAATTCTTAAAGGAGGTCCTCAGGTGAAGACTTTAAAATCGCCTTCGATACTATTGTTGCGGTAGCTTTTATTTACTTCGGAAAAATTCAAACAAATTATCAAGCTTTTCTTTTGGATGGTAACACTTTTTGCAGAAAAATATCTGTCGATAAACAAGTATTTCAAAGTTACAGCGACTTCGTTCTCCTTTTGAGAAATGTATGTTCTGATGAGAGGAAATAAAAGAAAAAACCTTTAAATAAATAAAACAGATTGGTTACAATAAATTTTCAAAGAGAACATTTTTGGGATATCGGGTAGAATGGTGGTTCTAGCAGTAACCATTATAGGAAAAGGTTCAGATATTAAACGTAGTCATTTACACTCTTGATTAAATTACAGGTTAGCGCAGAACAGGCACCAAAAGCAAATTACTCAAAAGAATTCTTCGGGCATATACCTACGTGTTTTTCAATTTAAAATATAATTATAAATATAATTTTTGCCAAGCCTCACATTAAGCGCAAAATTGGGTTTAACTATAAAGTTTAAGTTCCCCCAAAAAAGCTGATACATTTTTATTGGTTACGTGTAACTTACAAAAAATTACCAAATAAAAAGAAACGTTTAGGTTTATTTTATTTATTTACTTTTTACAGCTGCACGTGCAACGCAACCAAATATAGATTTATCAAGCCAGGGTAATGGGTTTGTCGTTTGTCTGTGTTTTTTTTTTCAATTTTCATTACGGATGAAAGTGGCATACAATTTAGTACCGAAATTTGTCAGTCGTTCTTGAGATGACATATATTTAGTTGGAAAGGCCCAAAAGCTTAATTTGTCTTTTCTGGAAATCGAACCGGTGACTCCTCACTGTAACAGTAAAAACCCCTAAGCGACTGTGGTGTCGTATGGCTACAGGTTGGACTACCTTAATTTGAAAGAAAGTTTTCTATGCAATAACAAAAGTGTGTGTTTGGAAAAAAAAACTGAAATTGGTCTTAAAACAAAATTGTATGTTGATACTTTTCACAAGTCTACTAGTTGGTAGTTGGCCTCATGAAACTGAGCTTTTCTCTTTTGTTTAGTTCTGTGCAGCTTCACTGTAAACAACTATTCAAATATTGACTAAATGGGCTTTCCGACGATACTTAGATATGTGTTGCAAAAGTTTACATAGATCAGTATCAAGAAAAGTTGTTTATTAGTGGTTACGAGTCTCTTGAATTCTTGATTGCAAAATATCTGACAAGTCTCTTCTATATCGAAGTAAGACTGTAACCTATAACGGCATAGCATAAAATAACATAAATATAGCTGTGGACAGGCAAAATCTGTCTGTGAGGGGAAATCGGTGCAACTATTGATTTCGGGGGATTTATCCATTTTTCTATGTCCGAAAAGTGGGAGAAAGGGAAAAAGTAGCAAAATTGTGAGAATTTCAGTAATCTGACAAGAGAAATTCAAGCTATATTTTTGTTCATCAAATACATTCATCATTTCATCTATATATTTCACTATTATTACCAATACTCTGAATATCCATAAAAAGAGCCCATTGCCTTGTATCGAAATTGCCTAGTATACCAAAAATAAAGGTCATTGTAAGTTTGCTAACGATTTTTTAATTTAATATGATTTTCTGTTTATGTAATGCAAATTTTACTTTAAAAATTAGATTTTCAACAAAAAAGTATTGAGTGATTTTAAAAGAGTATGGTAAAATGGAAAAATTACCACGCTCCGTGGGAAAAACGAAGAGATAGTGCGAAGAACACTCCCCCAATGTACTGTGTATTTTTTAGGTTATTTCTTTTAACGGATTAGAGATAATACATGTTAAAAAAATAAAAACTGTTATTGTAAAAATGAGGATGAACTTGCAAATTGAAACTCATTCACCGAACATTCGACAGGGAAAATGCTGTTTCATTAGGCTTAATTTGAAAAATAAGAAGTATTTGGATAGGAGTCATACGTTCTGCCAACACGTTTGCAGTTGGTAAACGGATAGCACTACCTAATATCTACTTTGCATGAATAAATTGAATGGCCTAAAACTTATCTTCGAAGTGGATTTTCACAAGTTGAAAGCGCTATTCGAACGCAATATACAAAAATTCTTATTTGCAAATACAGTCCGAGACGGATATAAGAACACTTCGCTTATAAGATACGCATGTGGATACACTGTAAACATAGTTTCTTGTATACGTTTTCGCATAAGAACAACTCGGATATAAGAAACAATTTTTTTTTAGATTTTAAGGGTTTATTATATCCGTCGTGGACTGTATTAAATTCGGTGGAAAATGAAAACAAATATATCAAATGATTTGAAAGTTGTCCCTATAGAAATTGTAAACACGCTATGACTTTGACTTAACAAAATTATGAACTGTCCTCAGAATAAGGGTTTAAGATCATCAACGGAAATGAGTTCATTACGAGACAACTGAGCATCAGGACAACTCAAGTTCCGAGAATTTCATCCGACGTTGTTTTCGGGTCGGTTGACTTGATTCGACAATTAGGCCATAACATTTTTTTTAATATCCTATTCCAATTCTATAATCAATTTTCAAGTGAATGAGCCTCACTAATAATCATATTTTTAAAATGGAAAATTCCACAATTTATTGGTTTAAAATTGCCAAAACTGACCTTACCCATAACTAAAAAAAAATTGTGTACGATTTGAAAGTCTACTCATGCACCACTCTCAGAACTAAAGGCTGGCCCACAATTAACAACCACGTTTTAAGGAATACCAATTTCTAGTAGTTGTCGCTTTTATTTCTTAAATTCTTATTGCAGTTGAAATATGCAATTGCGACTATAGTTCAAATTAAAAATGTTTTTCTCACCTTCCGAATTGAATACACTACAAGACAACATCGTTCACCTCGGAAAATCAATAAAACAATTCCAACGCCACTGCTCACAATATGTAGTCAGGTATTTGTGTTTTTTTCGCATAAATTATAAAAATTAAACTAAAAATAAAACTTTCATGGGGGAAATTAATGTCTGTTTAACCCCAAATGACTACAAAAATAGATTCCGATATTCACGTTCATTCATAAGAAATTTTCATTTGCTATAACACATTATGTTCTGTATTTAGCCGAAAAGTTTTAACTAATTGCCTTCGCTTATCACTTGTTTGACTTCCACAAGGCCATCAACACTTATTGTGAGCCTGTGTTCCTCTCGCCGCGACACCTTCCGGTATGATCAACCCTCTTGCATGGTAGTTCTAAAATTTTGAGTACTCGAGGCGTTTTCACCTGCCGGTGGTCGTCGGAGTTTTCTAAAGAAATTGGTAGGCCATCGTTGGCGCTGACCACTGCCAGAAGTACTAAAAACGCTATCACCACCGCAAATGTTTTCGAACACATCGCACCAGAGTCACGAAACTGATTAAACAAATAAGAGCACAGATTCTTATATTACTCGAGCGGAGCTTCGAGTTTGGGCTTAAAAATAATTTGAACCTAATTGAAGTCAATGTGTGTCGACCTAAAAGTCTGGTTTCTCCATTGCAACTGAAACAGAACAATAATACAATTTGATGGCGTCAGGCAAGATTCCGCTTATATACTTGTAAAATTGTTTACTGCATTTTATTTACAATCGATTTATGTGAGGGGTTCATTACCCCCAGGCAATTGCATAAGTGAAAGCGAGAAGCAACAGACAACTTGTGAAACACAATACACAACATGGCGAAATTGCCCAGCTGTGAATATACTTTCAGATAGTTATACGATCGCCTGTTGAACTGTTCAAATAACTAACCATGACATGCAAAATTAAATTGGTGTGGCGTAATTCGGTATAGCCACCACTAATCATGTGTAGGTACAGATAACATTAAATATGATGAACAGATGTTGACTTTAGCCGATAAGAATGATATGTTAATAAATTTGCTTGAATGAATTTATTGCTTTTTTATTTAAAAAAAAAAATCAAGACCTGCATAAATATATATAGATGGGGCGAAAAGCAATTCCAAGTTTTTACTGAGTGACAAAAATGTTTTCAATTACCGTTCAGTGGCTCATTAAGCAAGCACTTCAAAAATAACACCTCCAATTTTTTGATAGATGTGAACTAAAGTCGACTCAATTCTGACTAATTTCCTTGGGATTTACCTAGTTTCTAGTTTCGGCACGTCAAATTATAACTCTAATCGAAGCTATTCTAATTACGAACTGTAGGTACAATAAAATGTAATTTGGTGTCAAATTAATCAATCAAATTTTTAATTTTAATGATAAATTCAAACAAAATTACCAAGAAATTCAACTGAATGAGCTAATAAGTGAGGAACTTAGTTATATTTATTTTCTTTATTTCACTAAATGAACAAAGCCGGTTTTGGGTTGGCCGAATCTAAAAATCGGGTGATACAACAGATTCAGAGATTCAGGTCGCATTTTGTTTTGAATTTAGCTTATGGAAAGTGACTTATTATTGGCTATTGCGAATGCCTCTTGTAACATATACAGATGACCGGTTTTTGATTTTTTCAGAGAGTTTATCAAACATTAAATTTAATTTTTTTTAGTTCTGAAATTTTACAAGCTCAGGAAAACAGGAGTGTATGAATAATTAAATTTAGATACAAGTGTTTTATTAATGCAGAAAATATTTAAAAATTAAAAATGGAAGACCATACAAAATGTGGATCTTAGTTTGTTCCCTCTGCTGTTGCATACAAAAATGTTGAAACAATAATAATTGAGGCTGATTGCTTATAAAATTATATTCACAAATCCGCTGTTTCTAGTACCGACCCGATTGTGTACTCTCATTAAAAGAATACCAAGAAATTTAAATTTATAAATACTTTATACTTCTGCCGAAATAGTCACTCTCTAAGCATCCCCAAATTTACAACTCAAAGATCATAAAATGCTAATGTCTGATAAGAACGCTTCGTGACAAAAAATTGCGAAACTGTTTACTAAGACTAAATTGTTCTAATTTTACTATTGAAAAAAGGATTTATAGCAAATAAAAAGTGCTTTCAAGGAAAATGAAATCAAAAAATTTTGTTGGTGTAGTTTAACATGAAGTTTTCGAACATTTACTGACTTCTCAAAAAATGTGTCTCGCTTCGACATCATTCAAATACCAAATTTCATTGAAAACGCGCCAAACCACAGGCAAACACATTTTTTTTTCTTCGACCGAACTTTCTTCGGTTTTTGATTGGATGATCATAATCCTTGGTTGAAATATCGAGCATTCATTGCGTCCCGTCTAGAGCAGAACCTTCATAACGCATCAGAATGACACGCATTTTTGGAGAAGACGAAATAATTTTGTTTCGTTAAGCTTGAAATGAGTCAGTCGTTTGTTTTTCCATTGCTAGACTTAAAACTAAAACCCTTTCGGTACTTTTTTTGTATGAAGGTTAAATAAATATTTTATTTCTTTTTGTTGTTACGAAGGAAAAGTTATTTTTAAACAACATTATTTTTGTTAAGTTCTAAAGTGGTTTTTGAAAACGTTATCATATAGCATCAATTATATCAAGTGGCATCGAAAAAAAAGAAGAAAATTAATAATATATTTCAATAGATAATAGATAATAACTACTTTTATTTTTTACAAAATTGAAAAACAAAAAATATCATTATATTTGTTTATTACAAAAATTAGGTAAAAAATAGTAAAGCCACTTACATTAAAAACATTTCATTTCAAATTTAAAAAAAATAAATATTGATTTTTTTTTCGATTACCTCAACGTAAGTAATGCAAGAACTACATGTATTTAGATAACTTTACAAAAAATGCAGATATAGCTGATTCTTGAAAATTATCCAAAATATTATGAATTTCAAATTAAAATTTTTTTATTTATTAATTTTTCAATTGAGGTAAAAAGGCAGCAAAAACTATAGTAAAATCATAAATTTTTCCGAATGACATCAACCTTATTTAGAAATATTAAGCCACTAAGAGAACATCTAAACAAATTTAATGCCCTTTGCCAACACAAAAGAAAGGAAATTTGTATCGAATCTGAACTTAAATTACTTTATTATTTATTTAAACGCCTGTTATTTACCACTAAAATAAAATTGAAATTGATTATGTAGTTGACAATTGTCGATGTATAGAAGAAATCATAAAAATATTCTTTCAAGGAAAAAATTCGAATTTAACGTCAGTAAGAAAAGAAATTAAAATAAAAATATCCCCGAAGACAGAGAATGGGCAATATAAATATTTGTATTGCCATAGCCATGGCATCAAAATACTGAAAGGGATTTCACTCATGTTCCATTATCAGTTGTCTTACCATTCAGAGAAACGAGAATCAAATAAAAAAAACCACAACATCAATTTAAACTTATTCCGTTGAGGGAAAGATAAAAACGACAAAAAAAAAAACAAAATCAGCAACAAAGAGCCGCTGATGAAATACACAAAATCCTATAGTTGTTCCTGTTGTAACTAATTCCATTTTGTTTGGAAAATTAAAATTATTTTCTTTTTTAAATTTTTGTGATCGTCAGACGCAGCTAAGCAAAATCCAGATAACCTTACGAACACGGAACGTAACAAATTGTTGTTGAATCAATTAGTTTGTTTAACGAAACAAAAACTCTTTTAAAAGAGTATGACGTGACTATAACAAATAAAACTGAACACATTTGCACTCTTAAATCAACAAAAAAAACTAAAACTTATGACGTGCATACCAACTTAAAGCTCATCCTTAACATCACTATAGTAGACACTTAATTAATCCTCCTCCCCCGATGGCCATGTCCAGTCCGCACTGCTTAGCTGTTTGCGACACCTTCCCCTATGATCTAGTCTACACCTCGAATTCGCATCAATTAGTATACGATTCTTGATCTGGAGAGTATCGTTTTTCACTCGATCAACGACAAAGTGTGTCACAGTAACCTGAGATACTAACAGAGCACATACCACGAGGTACACAAAAATCAAACTAGTTGAAAACATATTCCACAATCAAATGAACTTTAGCTGTTGTATCGAAGTGGAACGCGATAGCGCGGTAGCTACATTAAGCCAGAGCGATCTATATTATTTTTCTGAGTCCAATCCCGAGTTGGCTTCAAGACGCATAAACAGTAAAAATAGCTTTCTTATCGTATTTCTACTCGCTTCTATCAGTGTATGGGTGATTCCTATCGGGCTTAGCTCATATGCGCACTAGGAATTATCCGATCTAAGAAAATAAAGCATGGAGAGTTCTGTGCTGGTCTACTTGAGTAATGACCAACGATCAATGGGGTTGAACAAATGTCACAAAAAGACCTAAGAGTCGTCTTCACTGATTTTTACCTTGTTGGTTACACTAGACGTAGATCAAATCTCCGTAAAATTAAAAGTCTTTCTTGGGAAAACAAGCCATCGAATTTTATCGCAGAGTGAATCTAACAATATTACCTAACTAAAATTAACAATTTTAGATAGAATCAGCTGTAGGTTTAATTTTTACTTCTTTATAGAGAAATAGGTAATATTAACTTAATAAATTTTTTCTCGCAAATGAAATATTGTTGTGTGTTTCTTACAAAAATCTGGGGAAGCAATTATACTCCATTTCATCTCGTTTGATTTTTGTCGATAGGTCAGCTTTGGCAAGGAACTCGTTTCGGATCTACAATTAACTTTAAAGACCGAAAAAAATACACTTTAGCAAAAACACTTCAAAAAAGTGCGCCTGACATCAGGCATAGCTTCTGTTAGTTTTAGAAGCATTTCATTAAAAGTTTTATCAAAACCTGTCCAGTAGTTTCCACGTTTACCCATGGCAGACATAAATTTGTATAAATTCGTAATTGAAGCAAAGTCGTCGCTATACAGTACTGAAAAATGGATCATTACCTTTGGGATAGAGCTCTCAAACTAATGTGAACTTTTAAGCTAATATACCCCATCGTCAAGAACTGCTTTATTCTGTGACCGTTGCAAGCTCATGAAGCCACTTTATCGATAAATGTCTATTCGGAACGAATTTCACTGTCAATCCATGGGAGACCAGGAAATACTGACATGGATTTTAGTTAAACAAGGCTTAAAGGTCTTGGTATATTTAAAATTGTCGGTTTTTTATCATAATCCGCCCTCAGGTTGGAGACGACAAGGAAGACCGAACCTCCGTTTAAAAGACCAAGCCATTGCGGATGGCAGAGCGTTTATTCTGCATAAATGGAAAGGGCGATGGAATGCGGCTGTGTTTCCGAAACGGTGGCCCGTTAAATAAGGAAGTTGTTCGGTGCAAAATAGAAACGGTTTGAACTGCATACTCTGGTCATCTAAAATGCATTTCCTTTTCTTGTCTTAGGGACCCACATTTGTAAGGGCGAAGAGCGTCCCGTCCTTTAAAAAAAAAAAAAATAATTGGCGGAACAGGTCCGTATGGACCCAAGCCTAGCTTCTCACAACCATTCGTCTTGTGTGAGTTTTTATTTTTGGGACGAATGGAAGGGATCTACAATTTTATGCCGAGTCCAAACGGCCAATTGAGAAGCTCTTTCATGACAGTTATACTCTCGGATGTTTGTCAGACGTTCGCGAGAGGTGGCGCAGCGAAAAAAAACTTAAGTTGAAATTTGGGTTTTTCTCGGGATTCGAACCTGGGACCCCTCGCTTAGTAGTCCAACACACTAACCACTAAGCCACTGCGCCCGTCCTTTAGCGACATAAAAGCGTGCCGAGTGCTTTTGTAATGGCTTGGTTTTGGGAGGATCATTTTAGGCAATTAGTATTTTTAAACGCGACCTAAACGAAAACTGGAAATTCAATTTTCAAGCAGCTGGGTACCGCCGTATGAAAAGAGGATTTTCTTTTTAAAATTTTCCGGTTTGGTACTTATACCACTCATATTGTCATGTTAGTGTGACTAAGAATGCGAAAATTTGTAGAATTGTAATAACGCTTTGCGAGGAAAGTCCCAATTGTAACGGAGCAGAACTCTAAGAATTTTTCTATTTTTGTCTGACTTTTAACTTCCACCGACAAATTTTCTCAGTTTCTCTATGGCAACAGCTGGGGTCGAATCGTCACTTCCGTAACCGAGCTATACGTTCACGGAATTAGATCGGCGAATGCTCGTTCACGGACGACGCGATTCGAACCCTAGCTGTCCGATAAAGAATACTGATGTCAACATTTTCACCTACGCAAGAAAGTCATGTAGATGCCAACATCTGTAGTGCAATCAATCGCAGAGTGTCAACAATATAACAAAAAGTTACAGTATTCTTAACGATCGAAGTTTAATATGCATCAGAATTTTTAAGGGTGAGACAGAAATACCAAGACCGTGATAATCTAAATGTTTACAGATATGAGGCCAATTTTTTTTTTGTAACTGTTATTCATTTTAAAATATTTCTTATAGTAAGACGCAGTTAAGTGCAAAGCCAGATAACCTTCTGAACATGGAGCGTAGGAAATTTTCGTTAAAAATTCCCCCAGCAAATTATAAACTCAGCAGTATTAATAAGTGTTGTCTGTTTTTGGGAATAACCAACACTTTCGGTGTCACTCCACTTAGATAAGATATAAACAAACAGTAGCCAACATTCGTCTCTTCACTGCCAAAGAGCGTTTAAAGTTCAAAGTAAACAGAAAGGTCACATACCTATTTAATGTTTATCCATAATATCACAAAACTCAATCACTGTTCTTTCTCCGATGGCCATGTCCAGTCCGGACTCCTTGCCTCTTTGCGACACATTCTCCTATGGTCAAGTTTGCATCTCGTGGGCGCATCAAAAAAAATCCGAACTCCAACTTCGATAGTATCGTTTCTAACTCGACTAACTACGTAATGCGGCGTAGCGAAATTCGATAATAAAAGACCACATCCCAGGAGGTACACAAAAATCAAACTCTTCGAGAACATTTTCCACAGCGAAATTAACTTTATCTGCTGACAGAGAACTGAATGCGAATGCAAAATAGCTGCGTCCACTAAAATTGATCTGTATTTTTAAATTCCGAGTCTAATCGGGAATCGGCTGCTCAAAAATATGAAACGACGCGGAGAGTTTTCTTATCACTTCGTATGTCTTCCAGCACTGTATCAGTGTCAGTTGTTATTGCTCGGCTTAGCATTATGCGAAAATTTAATCATATGATATGGCTTCAGGTTTTATGTTTGCCAACGACAAATGGTGTCCAATCAAGAATAATGTGAGCAGTGTCAATGATTTGGCAGCAAAATCGGTCATCATATCGTATGGGACACTACGTTTGGAAACGGGCTCATCCTAATTGACTTATTTTTAGGACCCCTTCATTAATTCTAAGTCAGTTACAAAAATTTGATGGCCATTTGCCAGGGATGTTATAAGATCCAAGTCGATCCATATGCATTCCTTTACTAAGAACTACGCCGATCTACGACGGCCTAAAAGTCTCAACTACTACAAGCCCTAGCTGTCTATCACATTTCAACGACACAACAGTCTGATACAATATCCGCAATTGCCCAGCATTTGTGAACAAAGCCATTTTTCCTTCACCATATTCACTACAAGCACAGATCTTCATAGATGATACCATCTAAAGCCATTAAAATTTGTTCATCAATTGTAAAAGCACTCAAGTAGATCAGTCGTCGTTTCAATTACTTTAAAAACGACAGATAATGGACCCTACACCAACGACAGTTACTATAGAAAAATTTTAAACCAAACAAACTTTTTTAATACTTGAATTTTTTATTTAGATATGTCATACATTAACACAGTTGTCTCACTCTTTCCTGCCCTACCCACTAGTTCGACTCTTGAGTAGTTCAAATTCTGCGGGCGATAGCCAGTCGTCTTCGTCGTCGACCGGACGGCACCTGCCCCTGTGGTCCAGTCTGCATCGCGCTTGAATTCCAGTCCCGAACACATTCCGCACGCCAGTCTCGATCATCAGAGTATCGTTTGCAGATGTATGAGTTTGGTTGTTGATGACGCGTGTCGTCACGAAACCAGACAATAGCACAACACTAACCACGAGGTACACGATAATCCAACTCTTTGAAAACATTTTGCACTGTTTGGCTGCAACTATTCCGTTCTGTTCAAAATCCAGCTATTGACTGATGATTGTAGCTGCTGAATGATCCCGTCCGATAGTCGCTCCAGTGCAATCTCCCCAATGCCACTGGGTCATTGAAATAAACAAAACGCTCCGTTATCGGTTCCTTATCGGTTGCTCGATCGCTGCTAGGTGTACAGCCTCTCCTTGCGACACTTGCCAGCATGGTCGACCAGTTTACAGGGTACCTCCAGGAGTTTAAGTTTCCGCGTCCAGACCGCAAACGCACGGTCAACGTGTTCCACTGGCAAAGCCAGCACATGGCTGGCGAGATTCACTGTCAGTAAAATGAGTACTGCCATCCTGATGGTGAACGCTGGTGATACTGCTGCCATTTCGATGAAGCTTCGACGACGACGAACTTGAGAATGCAGTGACAACCACCGCTATTGGGGGTTCAAATAATGTTTCTATTTCACAGCTCAATTCAATTAACCGGGCACCGGGATGTTGCTGATTGGCGCCGAAATTAGGTCTCTAATTTATAGGACTGCGCGTGGTCGTCAATAATGTAATAAGCTTGGCCTTCCCCAGACCATCGGACACAAGATGATGAGCTGTGATTGAATGGAGCTCGCGAGAACGTGATTTGTAGTTCGATTGGCGACAGGAGGGAACAGCTGCTGATGGGAGCTTTTCTGGGGTAGTATATGTACATGCGACCTAATAGCCTTTGCTCGTCAATTAAGTCCGACGAATGGGTTTTCCATGTTCAATAGGCGATTTCGCGAATTGTTCGCATCCAATCAGTGAGTGGGACTATACACTTCCCCGTAATTGAAGTTTTCAGAGGCTGATATCATCTGACCTCGGGGCGCAGCAAACACAACATTTTTTCATCACTTTTTTGAAACTAAGCTACAAATTTCTGATGTCTGTTTGCCTGCCGGTATGTCTGTCTGTCATTAGTGCAGTTATTTTCTCGTGTTTTGGGCATTTGTAAATCCAACCAACTCTTACCAATCCAAGGGTCAAACAAGCCGGTTAAATTTAGGAAAACAGTCGAAATTGTGTGGATAGAGAGACCACGTCCTACAAAGAATTCGAAAACATTCACATGGATCATTGAAGGATCATTTAATTTAATTTTCAAAAAGTTTAAGAATTCAGTAATGAATTCGGTATACACTATCCCATATGATTGTAAAAATTCCCATTCTTAGTAATTTACATACTCGCACAATTTTTTCTGTGCATACGAGTGCTATAGGTACGTGAATGAAAAAATTAAGATCTGATGCATTTTAAATGTCGCTCAGGTCTTGACAGATGTCAATTTGGAATGATTAATGCACACACTTAACTTTGCTTTCCCTCAGGCTCAGAACAAACCTTTCTGTTTACAAATACATCAGTTTTTGTCTTGTGACAGAATCCTTGCCAAACTGATCTAAAGATGCAACTCCTCTCCGAAATACAGATTGTTTTCCAACTTTTCTTACATAAAACTGAAATTAATAAAAACCATAACTGTAGCTTCTACAAAATATTGAATTTTTTTAAATGTTAATTTTTGAAACTGTTGTAGAATATTTCCAATAGGCTATAGGTATATTGTGAGTTGTGACTTAGGTACATTTGACAAATTGACATTATACGGAAAAAAAATACCGTAACAAGTAATTCCCGTTGACAGCATGAAACCATGATTAGTTCTCCGACAGTCACAAATCGCAATAAAGACCACAATAGCCGCAGCAGTATTTGTCAGAACAGCTTTGATCACTCATTTAGTCGTTTTGGTGATTTCACGCGGTTATGGACTTTGGTAAAATTTTCTCTGCTATCTTGTCTCCTAACTAACAACATTTTCACTTTTCAAATTTCTCTTAAAAGTATGGAAACACAAATGAAAATCTTAAGTATTTGTTTTTTTGAGAATTAAACCAGTTGTACCATATACCCACACCACCCTGGTAATAGTTTATTTAAAATGTAAATTTAAACTGATGAGCACTGTCACATTCATATATTTCAAAGTATAATTTGCGACCTTTCTTTTCTATTAACCTTCGATAGCACGCAATTACTCTTATTTATTAAATTGAGAAGTAAATGTCCTCACTGATAACATTATTTATTTGTGTTTTAAAATTTACGCTGATAGAAGCGTCTTTTTCTTTGCAGTTAAATCCAAAATGTCATTGTTAATGACAGATTTTAAACACCTTCCTGCACTTAAACATCTAATGCTCAGCGTCTGTAAGTGATAATAGAATAGCTGTATATTATTATCAGCGTAATCTGATTCGGATAAAATCATGAAAATAAAACAAGATGGATCGTAGAAAATTTAAATTTTTAATCTGTGGCAACAGTTGCTTTCAAAATACAGCAGCCAATGTGGAGTATGACAAATTTCATATTGCTACCGGCCATATTGCAAATATTCTGTGCAACGTGACGTTATAATACAATAACTGCATTTGTAAAAACAAAGCACATGACATTTCACTTGCAGTATCGGGGGTGTTACCATTTGCATCAAATTCAGATAATTTTTCCTTTCTATATTTTTTCGTAGAAACTATTTTAATATTTTATGGTAAAATATGCAACACAAATATTCTGCTGCTAGTATTTTTATAGTTTCCTTTCATTTTTTTCTTATTTGCTTCAGAAACATTTTATAAATTTTTATCAAACATTTCTGAAATGTTTTTTTTTTCGAAATAAATGTTTAGTTTATTTGTTTATTTAGCTTTTTCTTAAAAAAACCATTTAACCAGAACAACATACATTTTCAAACTGTGTTTTTTTTTTTAATTTAAATTTGTATAAGAGTTAATAATTTAGTTTTACATAATTAATAACATTTCTTTTGAAAGTTGCTAAATTTGTTTCACTTCGAATGGCAATAGGCAATTCAATGAATATTTTGAAGCCTTTATATTGGAATGAATTTTGTGATCTTCCTTTTAAAAAGTTCAGTAGTCTAAAATTATTGTCTGTTCTTAATGAATATGGGTGCGCCTCATGAATATACTGCACATACTTAAGTAAATACGTTAGGCAATTTTTAATTCTATGAGCTAACAATAAAACATTCATTATAATTCTCTGTTTGACTGACATCCATTTTAACGAGCTTAACATAAAACTTATTGACACGTATCTATTGCACTTTAAAATACACTGCATGGCCTTATTTTGTAACAATTGTAATATTTGAACAAAACTATCAGCACACAAAAACAAAATTGAGGAACAATACTCGAAGTGTGGTTTAACTATTACATTATAAATATTTATTGCACTTATTATAGATATATCATTTATTATTCTTTTCAAAAAAAACTTTTTTTACATAAGTAATCGACATGATTGCTGAACGTCAATTTATTATCTATTGTCATGCCCAAATATTTGATTTCATCAATTTGTTCTATATATTCACTTTCAATTTTCAGTCTTACTTCTCTCCTTGTCTTTTATTTATGATCAATTGTTTGGTTTTTGTCACATTTAGTTTTAATTTATTCATCTTCAGCCATTCCATTTGCCGGTATGGACACCGATTTATTAAATGTTTTCCATCCGTTTTTGCCCTAGAGCACTGTGGCGTCAAAAGTGAGACGTTTATTAGCACCAGCAGGTAGCAGCATGCTTTATTATCATCTAAAAACTGGGAAAAAAAATAAAAGGGTCATAAAGTCATGTGTATATATTTTTAAAAGTAAAGTTTGTGCATTTGTAATTTATGTATCAGGGATCCCACATCACGTGTTTTTTTTTTTAAATACTTGTATTAAATGAATCGCTTTCCCATTATTCCAAGTTTTATTTTGACATCAAAATACCACTGTCACCTTATGTTTTAGTCTGACATAAGGTGGCTATTGTTTTCAGGCACACCAACATTTATTAAGGAATCAAACAACGCTGCGGGAAGGAGGGGAATACATTTTAAGGCCATGATTGGCGAAACCGATTAAAAACAGGGTCATATACTTTTGTTCTTAATGCATGTAAAGCGATGATCTATATGGCTGATAATAGACAACGGTTAATATCAGTGAAAACCGCATACAAATCCGTTTAGTAGTTCTCGTGATTAGATAGAGTCTGCAGGCACCCACGCTTGGCTCGCGCATTAAGAAAAATCATTAAGTGTTTAAGAACTGCTCCTTTAGTTAGATAGGAAAATATTTCTTAATTTAAGAACGAAGAGACAAATTTTTCTACATTCAGTAAACATTTATTTCTGATTTTAGGCAAATAAAATGAGACTATTATTCCCAATATTCGACTGAAATCATCATTGGAGTCCCACAAGGTTCGGTTCTTGGATCAATTGTGTACAATATGTATACATTTGACTTCCCAAATCTACCGGAGTGTGAGGCTACAATATATGCTCATGATATTGCAATTTTTTCGTCACATCAATTCGGTCTAAATATTGAGACCAATTTAAAAAATGCGATAAAAATATTAGCGCAGTATTACACAAACTGCAAAATAAAGCTTAATATGGAGAAGATGCAAGATCTCTTGTTTTACCAGGAAAAGAAAACCTTGCTTTCTTCCCACTAGTCGGCTAACGGTTAATGGACGTCAAATACCGTTGGACCCCCCGGGGAAAAAATATCTTCAAATATTGCTATTAAAATCGTATACCCTTTCATTAACAAAAAATAAATCGAAGGAAACCAAAATCATCATTTATGAGTAAAGTTGACTTCCAATAAAATTTTGTTTGTCAAGTCTGAGGTAGTTATGCTGAATGTCATATCAAAAAATTGCAAATTTCGCAAAATAATGATCTTCTACAGATTACGAATACTCACCGATATTCAAAAAAAGATGTGATCTTCCGGATAATAATTTGATAAACGAACCATGGTATACCATGTGCTTAACTAATTCAAAGTTATTAATTTTTGAGTTCTAAGAGGCTTTTTATCTTTTATACATATAATGTATATTATTTGTTTTTGTTTTTGTTTGAAGATGAGGTTATTTTTTTTTTCCAAAAATAAAATGTCTATTTCCAAAAATGAATACTGAATATACGCTTAAATTAATTGTTTAGTAGTAAGATTATTAATATCGCATCTCTGTGATTGTAAAATGTAATATTGAACGCAATAAAAATATCCATCATAGGATAACCAAGTTACCTCAAATTGCCTTAGAACAATTCAGAACATTACATGATTTCATTTAACTACACAAAAATAATATATGAATAAAAAAATTAATTAAAGAAAGTCGCTGTTAAAGTCTGTAATCAAAATGATATTATTATTTCCCTTTCTTAATGCATGTCGCATGTGGAATTGCTCTGAAAATCCTTATAACTTTATTTATCTATTTAAACCTGAAATTTAATAAATTTGTACATTTTCTGAATCAGTTGCAATAAAATAAAAAATTCTGATCCATGTGAGGCCCTATGTTTTTCTAAGAATCCACACGAATTGGTAAATTATTTTTCATGTGATCAGCGTTCCAAATACCTACAAACAGATAAACTTTACAAATTTTATTAAAGGTTGCGATTACCAACGGGTGTGTGAACTGTGAGTGAAACTCAAGGTCATGGAATACATTTTTCTCTCTACGACTCTGTAGTTGTAAATTCCAGTCTCTGATTTCATACTTCTATTGCATCTATTTCGAATAGCTCACAACAATATTCTGTGCAGAAGTGCGAGCGTCTGGCTTGCGTCCATCTTTTGAAGGAGAGTGGCGCCAAAGAGATGCGTCCTTTTGTTTCGATTATTTTAGCCGACATTCGTTGATAGACCTTGTTCCTGCCTTCAGTTTTTTGTTTCTTTCAAAATTTTCGCCGAGTATGAGTGAATCCCAAGTAATATTGTTTTGATTACAGAACAGTATTGTATCTTAAACATATTGAAGAGTCGAAGACAAATATTCAAATAAACAATGGCTTTCACCATTCCAATTGCCACTTCATTAGTTTCAAATGAGAAGATGGCGGTCCTGGTTGCCTTGTATCGATGTTCCATTCCATAAGAAGTCCGGCTTTTTTTTAAAAACTGTACTACACCACATTATATATTTATAGACTCCACTTGTCTATCGCATTTAAAGCCGACGCAACCCTCTACATCAGTCATGCACTTGAAGGGCCTCAGGAGTGTTCGCTGCCAGGCAACCAATTACTAAACAAGTCATCTTCCATTATTCACTCACATCTTTGGAATCTGTCCATCTTTCCAACAGGAAAAAAAAGCTATACGACCAGCTGAAAGAATCCATCATCTCGGCAAATATGAAGATGAAGAAGCATTCCTACGTCAGTCGCGTGCGTGCGTATACGAGCGTACAAAATCCCGGCATATTGGTATCTGCGCTAACTAAATTAGCATCCAAAGCCAAACCACCAATATTTCTCATCCCATTGCTAGTAAACTCGTATGAATGAGTTCTTCTCCTAGAAGCTCGCAGTATCTGTTTCTGTATCTTCTCCCACGCCCGCCAACAACATAAACATAAAACGCTCACTACCCCAGCCCATAATAGATACTTCGACTGCTACACTATACCACTCAGTCTTTCAATTCGTCTCTGCCAACGAAGGCTGTTTTTCGAGGAATTTTCGTCTATCTTACCTCATATCGTAGAGATACGCTCTGTGTGTTTGGGTGTGATTCAAAGTCAGGCGGCGGGCAACGACTAACGGGTAAACGTCATTAAGTTCTCGTGATTTCGTCACACGTGATTCAATTGTGAAGTAGGGGCTTACTTGCTGACTAAGTGCGCGGTTGTACCTCCAATGACTCGGAACTATTTGTCAACATAGAAGCATTCAATCGGTCAACTAGCCAGAAACCGTTCTAAAAATAATAAATATGATTTGTTGTTTCGAATACATTTTTTTTTAGAATCTTTTCGATTCCATTTCACACCTTAGATACTCTCTGCGGAGAGCGCTACTTAAATAAACAGAATTCTCTGGCACGCGTCCAATGCTAATTTTTTCCTTCTTTTTCCTCGGTCGGTTGTCTTTTCATTCGATGTAGGACTACAGGTCGCGGGATATCACGGGAGATACATATCTGATATATTACATTCTCAAATGTTTCTATCGCTGTGCTTGTGTCTGTCTAATTGTGTGTTTTTTGTGTACAACAGGTGGCGTTCCGCTGAGATTACAAGGTCTTTCCTCTGCTCTGACTCATAGCCAGGTTGCAATGTCAAATTCATGGATTGACAGCGGTGATGGCACCGGCATTTTTTGCGATGCAGACCCGGACAATAATGTGCTTCAGCTAAAGTTGAAAAAGCCGAAGGCGTGGAAATGGGAACTGACGGCATCGAGGTCATCGCCAAATATAGCCCTGCCGAGGATCATGCTGTTCAATCACAAGGGGAACTTGTTAGTTGACGCCCATAAGCAAGTTGACGATGCAGTGTATAGAATGCCAAAAAAGCCTACCAGGCGGCGGGGAAAGAAGATTCTAAGGGCGGCGACCACCAACCTTGAGCGATCGCTCCAAGATGACGAAGACACTGGACTGGGCTCTCTGGATTCTGCCGAGAAACACACCTATAAGCCGCAGAGGAAGGACAACATCCCCTACGAGAGTCTCCGAAATAGGGAGAAGCCTGTCATATATAGAAAGGTGTCTTCCGATCAGGGAGAAAAGAAACAGAATGGATGCAAGTCGTGGAGGCATTCGGTTCCCGACGAAATTAACTTTGGATCCTTGCAAATCTGCGAGGCGACAGACTCGGATCTAGCGCCGCAGAGAAGTCCTTCACTGGAAGATGTAAATATCAACACACCCTGGAAGCGAAAGTCAAGCCCCAAAGAGAAGAGCATTGAACCTCGCAAGACAAACAGGGAAACGTTTTTGGACACTTCTCCTGAAAGGCTGTACGTCTCGAAGGCTTCCTGCAAGCCATTTAACTCGATTGGGCACCTTGATGCTGAGCGGCCTGTGGCCAAACACTTTGAACGACGGTCTTCGTCGTTCAAAGAAGTGCGATTTAATGTCCACCCTGCGTCCGATGACGAGGACAACAAACCAAGGGAGAAGCGTCGCTATCGACGATCAAATACCAGCCGTACGACGCTCAGCTCCTCCGGTTCGATTCTGGAACGCTTCAGTGCAATGAAGTGCCGACTGTCATCGCCGGAATTTGAAACTGGTGAAATGCATCAGGTGCAATTGGGACCGCGATACTTTCTGCGCACTAGCCGGGCCGGCACCATTGTGGTTGCCGAGGAGAATTTCAATAAGCAGCGTCGGGCACGTCGAAGACCGCCGAAGACATCGTCCGCTGAGAACGTCCTGAGTCCCTCAAGTTCGTCGATAAAGAACAACGGCTCATACAAGGAGGCCGGGCTACTAGGCGCAAGCCTCGGGGCACCATGTTCGCAGAGTCAGAGTATGAACAACTTTGGGGAACTGAAGGTGAATCGTCAGCGACGAAAAGTGATACCAATCCGACGGCATAAGAGTGATGGCAATATTCTATTGGCAACCTCGTCCGACGAGGAGAACCAGAGATCGCGCGCCGTCCGACATCGAAGGAATGGTTTTTGGCGGCGGAACCAATAGGGTGAGTTCAAATATGTTGCAAGGATGGTCCGCATACCTGTTCGAGTATTTCGGATTTGTTTTAAGGATAACGTCGTCCCATCCGCATAATCTCTCTCCCCTCGAAAAAAAGACGGGACTTCTGAGTAGTTGTTTACCACACGACAGTTTTTTTTATTAATTTAATCTTTATGGACCTGTCGATCACCTTTACGGATTGATAAAGAAGCTTGTATACACTGAGTGTCCATTACAAGTGTGATAAGAAGCTATGACGTGATGTGAAGGTCGGTACCTGCGTCACTAATGTTTTGTTCATCAAGTTGATGACATCAAACTATGCGAATGGGCATAGCGCACTCGTAAGGAAGCCGACAGCGTGTTATAGAAACTACGCACGGCATATGTGTTTTCTGTTTGCTGTCGAGTGTCAGCTTTCGACATTATAATCTTAAGGAACGTCAAGGTGCTTTTAATATACGTTAAGTATGATAGGATAAACATCGATATGATGGCTTAAATAAATTTACTTAACTAAAGGTGGTACGTTTGGTCACCCGGCTGTAGAAACTTATTGCATACCAAGATTCGATGTAACCAATATGTCTGAGGCGAACCAAAGGCTATATTGAGAGAGCGTTTCAATCGGTGTAGCTGTTAGGAAGTTTCCTGCGATAAGATTCAGGCACAGGTATTCTATACAACCAAATCAAACCCTAAAAATCTATCTCTAACTTTTTTGTTCAATTTAGTCTAGTAAATTGTATACTCTTTTGGATTATTTACGAAATAGCTGAGCAAGAGGACAACTCATCCACAGACACTCAATCCAACTAGTTTAAAGAGTCGTCGATTTAAAAAAAAATTCGTTTCATTTTCAAAAAAGATGTTGAGTTAGAGTACTTTTAACACTAGCGACGGCAGCCACCTTCTAACGGCGATCATAAATTTAAATTTTGATAGTTGGCCCATAAATCAGGCGTCGAATTGTCTTTTCGTGAACGAGCAATACGTGACGGAATTTGTTTTTGTTTGGTATGAAAAACCGACATAATTCCGTAAGCGTTTAGCTCGTTCACGGATGTGGCGATTCGAATCCAAACGATTCGTTAAAGAGTTGTATGGACGTGAGTTTACCATCGGTAAACGTATGTAAGCTAGCTAATCCGGACCTTTTAATTGGTTAAACTGGTGGATAGATAAGATTTCCCTAAGATCATGATTTGCGTAAACAAATTTGTTGCTTATTTACAAGATGATTGTTCGGAGATGAGCTATACAACCCGACCCCATAATTTCACTTTACTAATTTGACTAAGCCCCCCTAGCCGTCGTTTTGTATACAGTACCATATTTTCACAGCGCATAACGATTGTTTCCGCTTACGCCCTCGCAAAATACTTGACCTACATTTCTTTTCGCATTACGCCGAATGAATGGGGGCATTTACCCCTAGCGAAATTAAATTATTTGCTGACTTATGTACTAAGTAGATAAGCGATGGCTGACATTTTGGCAGATATTTCTGTCTCATGCGGAAATGCTCTATTTAAATAAAAAAAAAATGTTAATTTTTCATTTGGGTCGCAGAATATGTTGTGCCATTGGGGACGATCGGATACCTAGTTCATGTAAAACTGTAACTAAATTTGTCTGGACTAGGTATAGGAACGCGCTGCCCAGTCAACTTGATTTGTTTTTGTATTTGGAATTTTAACAATCCGAACAACTGAGTATGCAGGCGGGATTTTCTTGAATAAACGTAATAAACGTCAACTTGAAAAAAATTTCACGTGCCCAACACCAAGCCAAGTCAGCTATCAGTATTCTAGTTGCACCATTCGTCTCAATTCTATAAACAATGATCAAGGGGAATAAAAGGGATTCCGAAAAAATACTAATCGAAATAAAATATGAAAAAAAAAAAACATTTATCTATATAAAAAAAATAAAAAAACAAATGTATTCATTACAAAACAATTTTTCCATATTTTTGTGTTCTTTTTCGTTAAATAAAGAATAAAATTTCACTTAACCGGAAAAAGTGTTTGCCGGCAACGCTGCTATGAAAACTTCAATAAATAAAAATACATTTGGAGTATGGAGTTTCGTGTCTTCAACTCTAAAAATGCATTTCGCATTCAAGTGATAGGTGGGCTCATGCCAGACGACAACCACATCTGATTTAATCCATTCTATCAAAGGGTTCCCAAAAACCGGAACATCAGCTATTGTGTACACATTTAATTTTGTTTCCTTTATAAAAATTAGACAAGGATTTTAGGTCATTACCTAGACCACGATAAGGCGGTACATAAATTACAATGTTCGCAGTTTCATCATCATACTTTAAACTGCTTTCAATGAATGGATTTAAATATATTATTTTCATTTTTATTAAACGTTAAATTATCAAACTTTCGCATTCTTGGTTAATAAAAAAAACATTAAATGTATTTTAATAAACAGGTAGCTATGATTTAATCGTAAGGTATTTTTGGGTACACACAACTGTAGTTCCGTAGAGTGCCAACTACTTCGGCATTCGAGTAATTTTTTGTAATGCATTTAATTTTAAATTGAAACCCAGTCGACAAAAATTGCTTTTTAATAAAAAGAAAATTCCTTAGGCAATAAATAAATGTATAATGTATAAAAATTGCTTTTAAAATATCAAAACTACGCTTCTTTAAAGTCAAAATGTTCAAATAGGTGGCACTACTGTATCCTTTATACTGGCACAAATGGAAAGTAATCTCAACTACATTGCTGTGGAAAACTTGAGGCAGTTGGCTAATTGAAGAGGCACTGCTTCACCCTGTTAAGCGCTAACTACGTTAGTAAGTAAGTGAAGCAGTTATGGCTCTCTTTGAAGGCTCCTTTAGATTCTTCTGTTCGTTCGTTAAAATTCAGTGTATTTTTTGAATAACAAGCTATCATATCAAAAGTAATAATTATTGAAAAGGTCGGCGGCTTATTTGGCCTCATAAGAGTGATACAATGCAATATAGTTTTAACTCTTTCTTCATTCTCCGCACGTTACAACTCCAAAGCCAAAGCTTGTTACGCCATTTTTTCTGCGATTGTCTAGAAATTGTTTAAGAATTCGACACTTTTTGTAATCATAAACGATTTATCAGCCATCTTGTCCTATAATGTGCTCCTCATGACAATGCCACATAAAAATCAATCATCCATACCAAAAAATGTCAACAATGTCTATTTAAAGGTATTGGTAACCACAGACCTGCAAGTAGCTGAATAAGGGCCCTTGGGCTGTAAGTTTCTACAACATGAGCATGTTGCACCAGTTTTGTTGTTTTATGTAACAAGGCTGTTTGCACACTGACCACAACTGACCAAAAAATAGAACACATCTACCCACCTAGTCCGTGTAATACATCAAAGACAATAATTTCCCCACTAACGTCGTCAGTGGTGATCTGTTTGGATGCCTGATCAATTTTAGATAAACTCAAATACATGACTTCTTATTTATGTATAAGGTCGCATTTCGTTTCCTTCCATTTGTATATTTCATTTTGCATGTTTACAAAATTCGTCTGCAGCCAGATGTAAATGACAAAATTCGCTTACACTACACAACCACCTGATCAGTACTCTGACAACTTTTCGTGTACATTTTAGTTCAAGTGATTGATCAGCCCACGATGCGGTGGAAAATTACTTAACCAACTGATCCAATGTACCTCAAAAAACGCTAACTAAACCACTTCCCTTTCTCAATTTCAGATGCCGAATACCAAACCAATTTGGGCGGATGAGAGTTCGATCTGGCTCTGGATTTCCACCCACTTACTCATGGAAATGACATTCCATCCGAAATTTAGCTTTAGTGTGCTTTTATACCCAAATTCTGTTTTATTTTTTGATAGTTTTTAAATGCTTAGCAATTTTCTGCAAGATCACTCGACGATAAACGGTCGCTGCCCACAACTATGCAACGAATGACTTCCATTCATCGGTCGCGACCTTTATCACAAAAGCACGAACGCAGAGCGATAAGAGCGCCCACAAATCTGTCCCGCATATCGTGTCCAGTTGGTGCGGCAGTCGGGTAGTCTCAAAATGGATTTCAAATCAATCTGGTGGACGGCGGTACTTTTTATCGTTGCGCTGTTGGTGAATTTCCCTGTTACGACGTCAGCGCCAAAGAAGGTGATCTTTTTTGCTCCACTGGGTATAAGGGCAGCAGCCCTATTTGGGGTCAACGAGAAGTGTCGACTCGATCACAGAGGTCGCTGTCGCAAGGTAAGCTATGACTACTCCACAGCTGATTGGGTTAGTTAAGACTTATCGTTTATTACAGATCCGCCGCTACTAGCCTCAGAGCTTATGAACGGAAGTTGTGATTGCTGTTTACTCGTTTTGGTTTTGTTTATCAAGAATTTGTGTGTTTGTGAATTATTTTGCGTTACGGAATGCCCAAAATGTTGAATAAATTTGTAAATACGGACTTTTCCATGTGATTATGGTTTGTGTCGGTGGTAGTAGGACTTTGTTTCCAGCCAATCGTGAGGAGATCCTGTTTTATTGACTGATTGAGAAATATCAAATAACCATAGAAGAAAATTTAAGCGTGCGGTATCTTTCCCATTTATGCTTCAAGTTAAGAATATTGTCTCGGCTTTCTCAGATCTCCAAGATTGAGCTGAAAAGGCTGCCTTTTTCTTATGTTTTTTAAATAGAACTGGGATCCTATAGCTAAGGAGACTAACAGAGATGTTGCAAAAACTATATGCGACAAACAAAACGACAGAAACTCGGCCAAAAAGATACCTCACAAGGAAGCTTATAAAAACAAAAAAACAAAAAGATTCACAGCCATGTTTCTGGAGATTTGAACAAATCGCCTCAAAACTTACAGGTAGATCCAAAACCATATCAGAGAGAACCATGCCCAAAGAGAAACAAATAATCAGCACGATAGGTCAGTATGGGACACTATCGGACAGAAAAGCCAGACCCTTTTCTAACCAACCGTTTGAATGTGTTCTTATTTTTTGGGGACCTACAACTTTGTGCTAAGTTCGAACCGGTGTATTGAGAAGCTTCATCACTCATTCTCGTATGTGTTTCAGACATTCTTGAGAGTTGGGGCACCTTAAAAGTGTCAAAAGTGTGTAAAAGGTTAAAAAAATGGAAGACCGGATCCAAAAACTAAGAATCGTCCAGGAAAGTGTGCGACCAAAATCCTGTATCCATTTCTGCTCAAAGTTGAGATCCTCAGGAGATGTTGGAGTATTGGCTTGTATTTGCGGGCAAAAGTCAGAAAACGAAACCCAATACTCTAATATCTTTGACAATTTTAAAGAGAAGTTCTTCTTCGCCGAAGATTTCTGTCAATTATTCTTCTTGCCTTGCTTAATGCTCACAACGAATTTCTACATTAGCATTTACCCTGTCCTGAAGGCTGCAAATCAAGGCAAGACAAGGCGTCTTCTTATATATTCAGTGATGGTTGAAGGAAGTCAATCGCTTGTCCTCTGTTGTGAAGGTAGTGATAGTCGGGTACCCTAGAATTGTTGCCGTCAAAGTACACTAACGCTTCAATCATATCGTGACTGTGCTTCAACTTGAGCATTTAAAAAGTTCCCGTAGAAAGTAGCTTGACATTTGGGCAGATGTAGAAAAATGTAAATAAGATTTAAGGCCTCAAATGACTAGGGCTCTGAAGTGAGCATCAATTTGCAAACCACCTGTCTTAACCAGTTGATATTAAATGACCACTTTGCAGAGTATCATATCCCCATTTGGAAGTCAATTTAAGAAATGAAAAAATCCATCATGGAAGCGACAACACATCGAAACAAAAGCTTTTCTTGAACACAAATTGCTGCCACAAGTTCAATGTAGCCATCTCCCCAAAAATATGCAACAAATTCAGCAATCCTCTTCACGTATAGCCTTCATCACGAATACTTTACAAATGCGCAAAAGCAGAACGATAGCACTCCACTCCACATTCACTCAAAACCTAACCCATAGTCTGAAAATGGATTTCAAAGCAATCAGTTCGGTGATCATATTCCTGATCGTTTCGCTGCTGGCGAATATCTCAGTTACAACACCCGCCCCAAGGCAGGTTATATTCTACACCTACACAGAAGGTCCAACTGCAAAGAAAGGTAGCATATTCGTGTCGACAGAGCGATGCAAACTGGACTTTAGAGGACGCTGTCGTAAGGTAAGCGCGAACTATTCAAGACGGTTATCGAAGCCGACGAAACTAATCAGATATTCTGCCCTCTCGAACACAGGTCAGACGATGGAGGGTTGCCTAAACGATTCCGTATACATACAACATATTGTAGTGGTTGGCGTCTTATTTATTTAAAGTTTTAAAAATTGTTCTTTTCTGTTTAGTGATTTGTTGTATATCGTCAAATGTGAATAAACTTGTGAGTGATTAGATTTCAATGACAATTTTTTTTTGTGTAACAAGTTGCATGAGTCATTTGCCATGTGTTTGAGTGGGCCAGCGGGACGATGAACATGTTGTCGATATTCCTCGCTCAAGTTCAGTCTTTCTTATCGATCAAATGTTATGATTAAATTGGAGAGGTGCTAATGATACGTCATGACGCCGCGGAATTGGGGGCAGACAATCTACGGGGTTGTAGACTATTTACCTTTCTGATTCTAAATGGGTTAATGAGTTTACATAAACACTTTTGAGGCGCTTATCGGTCCAAACACAATTTTTATCATTGTGCTGTTGGTGGAAATTTGTGTTTTTTTTCCTCCTTCCTGTTAAGTTGTGCGGATTGTTTTTGGGGCTGAATTCGATAAGAGAAGTTATTATTATCGTGCAACTTTAATTGCCGGTCAATTGTATGTGATGACATCAGTTTATTTCATAAACCAAAATGTTGGCGTAAGATATGCATAACCCAAAACTGTTTGTTAGTGTCAGTCAGGATATTTTCATAAAAAAGCGTTGTTTTGCTATATCGATAATTGGTAAAATCAGGGACCTTTTAATTTATAGCGATGCCTGATACTTTTTGAAGATTAAAAATAAAACCAGTGTCAGAACGGCTTATACCAGCGGGTTCGTCGAGAGAAACTCTGAGGTCCTGGACGGAAAAATGCCGGACCCATGTACGTGCGTATTGAAGGAATCAAACCGAATTACAGCTAGACAAGCATATGTACCTATTTATTATACGTGTGATGTGAACTGTCCGTTAACCGCATACTTCAAAAAGCTACTACTGGCTAACTAAAACGAAAGCAAAGGTTGCTAAATGTAAGCAATAAAGTTCTTACGAGCAAAAATGATATTTATACCACTTTCGATACACTTGCGATTAAGAGTAAGCTAGCACAATGGAAAACGAAATAAATGAAAGTATAAATATTGACTTTGAAATATTGAAATCTACTTTCGAATTTACTAGATACTCGTACGTTAAAATACAAATGAACGTTTTGGTTTTTATTTGTATTTTTAATATACATCACTGAGAACGTAGCCTTAGGCTTAGTGGTTAGTGTGTTGGACTACTTAGCGAAGGGTCCCTGGTTCGAATCCCGAAAAAAAAAACACAAATTCCAAATTATGGTTTTTCCACTGCGCCACCTTTCGCGAACGTCTGACAAACTTCCGAGAGTACAACTGTTATGAAGGAGCTTCTCAATTAGCCGTTTGAATACGGCATAAAATTGTAGATCCCTTCCACTCATCGCGAAAATGGAAAATTCACACAAAACGAATGGTTGTTAGAAGGTAGACCTAGGGTCCGTACCGACCCATTGCGCTAACTATTTATTTTATTATTTATTTACAAACAGCACACAACGCTCAATATTTATTGAAGCAGCTAACGTAACAGAAAACAAAATAGTGCGCCCTATACATAAAGGTGGCAGGCAAAAGCGAAATAGGAAACAACAGGCCAATTTCCATCCTTTCGTCGATAGATAAGATGCTTAAAAAATGGTTTCTAAAAGATTGTACACATATTTGGAAAAATTCAAACTTTTGAAAATAAAAGACCGTTTCACAAACAAATTACACTCAAGTCTTGATAAAAAATCAGAATTTAATAGTAATATTTATCGACTCTAAACCACTCTTTGACACCCCAAGTCATAAAGCAGCTAGAAAAAGTAGGTTACATATTGAAACGGTTTGAAAGCTACCTACAATGAAGAAAGATGAATGTCAAAACCATGGACAAGTATAGTGAAGAAGAAAACATCGTTTATAGAAGCTCCTCAAGGTCCAAAACTAGACCCACTGCTATTCATAACATGTGTAAATGACTTACTCTCAGTTCATAGCACGGGATAATGCATACGCTGATGACACAGCAATTATTGTAATAAATCATCGAAACGTTCAGATAGCAAAAACAGTTTGATACTGTTACAACATGGTCCCATGATCACGGTCTTGTAATAATTTTCCGAAATACAAGATTAAAATAAATGTGCATAAAATTCAATGTTTGCACTGAGCACAAGACCATCTTCATCTACAAAAGGAGGACAACTGATCAGTTACAGTTGAAAACGTATCAACGAACAAATACCTCGGAGTTACTCTTGATTACAATCTCAAATGAAGTTACCACATTAAGGCGCTGATCACGAAGCTGCGACAGAGTATGCGTACGCTCTTCGACAAGGACACACTATTGCTTCACATATTGCAAATAGACAACATAGAAATAATATCAAACTTTCATGGCGATCATAAAAAGACACATACAAGGTACCTACCCAACAAACTGTAAATAATTGAAGAGGGCGGCGCAGGGACATAACTCCAGAGGACATAAATCCATTCTGTATTATGGACTTATGTCCCATTTTGGTGGGACATAGGTCCATAATTTATTTTTCAAAGATGGGACATAATGCCAACCAGAAGAAGTTGAAAGCAAATAAGGTAAATAAGGTATCCGTGAAATAAAATCGAAATTTTAAACACATTAGCGTCATCTATAACAAATTAGCGTTTATTTTAACGAAAAGAAATCAGCGAAACAAAAATAAAAACGGAAATACTAAATACAAAAGAAATAATTTAAAAGATAAACGTGGCAAGAATTTTGGGCACATAAGTTCGTTATTATTTTGTAAAGCATCATTCATCATTCGCGCGAATTTTTTCTTTAATTCTCATAAACAAAATCTTATTTTACTTTGCACTTCTTTTTCTCAAATTTGGCTTAATATTTCGTTTCAAATTTAAATAGAAACGTTAAGTAAAATAAGATTTCGTTTATGAGAATTAAAGAAAAAAAAAGAGAAAATGTCGCACGTTTCAAGAAAAGAACAATTACTAATCTTGTTACAAAAGAACCCAAGCCAAGTCATTAAAGTCAGCTTACTGTAATATTGTAAATCAGGGATACCACGTTAGGGTTTTTTTTTCAAATATATTGAAAGATATGCATATAGTTAAATAATTATGTTCCAATAAAAAAACGTTTATTGATTTTTTTAAATATTTCTTTATTTCAGATTTAAGTATGCTTCTCTAAAGATAGACACCGACTAACTAACTTCTTTTGTGATTCGGCTCTTATCATTCTCTTTTTAGAAAGAGAAAGATAGAGCCGTTAAACTTGCGTGTAGTAGTTCTCACACACCAGCCGTGTGGTTTATCATGACCATGAGTCGGGTGTGGGGGAACTGTATTTATTTATTAAACTATCACACCTCCCCTCATTAGGTTTTTTGGTCCTCCAAAAACATAATAATATGTAATTATATAATTTCGTTCATAAATTAACTTAGATAAATAAATAAATTTAATTCAAAAATTGGAATGCGTTTTTTTTTTGTAGGTAGTATTAATTCAATTCAAAAAAAAAAAAAAAAAAAAAATACATGATTGAGCTTTAATTTAATTGACATAAAAAGTATATTGTTATCAATATTTTTGAACTACTTCACAAAATATATTTATTGCATAATGTATTTATTGTATGCTCCTATACGCAAAATATTGGTTAGGCTTTTATTACTTTAATAATGTTAAAAACAATTCTTAGTTCTTAAACTTTTTTTGGTACTTAAATCTTCTTTTCCTTTGTTTTTCACAATATCTGGTAAGTCTTCGATTGCTTGTATCAACAATATAATTTCTTTCAAGTTTAAATTTTTTCAACTTTTTGTATTTTGGTTTACATTTTGCAATATTTCTATTAACTACAATACTTTTGCATAGATTGTGTTGTATTATCTTGTTTCTGTTTAGCTTTCTAGTTCGTTCAATTTTCTGTGTCTGATATGCGTTTGATAATTGTTTTATTTCATTTTTGTCGTAGTTCTTATTAATAAAGTCAATCGGTCTTAAGTTAGTGGTTGAATGTATGGTCACGTTATAAATTAAAATTATCTTAAAAATTCGGTCTTCTAAATCGTCTAAATCCGTTCTATCATTATCGGCTTCAATTAGTCTCAAATGCTCATTAAGGGTTCCGTGCAGTCGCTCGATATCGGAATTGCCTGTTTTGTTATATGCAGTTGTCTGGTGGAATATGATGCCATTGTCTTTTAAAAATTGTTCGACGGCGCTGTGAATGATACACTTTTCGCCATCTGAAACTAATTTTCTCATTTTACCTAAATAAACGATTCTTTCTTTAATGGCCCTCAAAATAGATACCCAAGTTCTATCTCTAAGCTTATGAATTGTAGCGTGTTTTGAAAATTTGTCGATCATGGTTAAGTACATAACGTTTCTACATGGAAACCAAATGTCCATGTGTACGATGTCGTTAAAATTTGTGGGTGAGTCTGTGTGTTTGAAAGGTAAGTCTGGGGGATGTCTGTCATATTTTCCTATATTACATACGTCACAATTGTTAATAAATTTATGAATTAATTTAAGCATATTTGGATAGTAGTATAACAGTTTGAGTTCTGAAAATACTTCGGAAATTCCTCTATGGTTCTTTTTTAGGTGTTCTTTTTTTATTATTGTAAGCATTTCATTCTTATCTGTTATATCAGTCAATTTAGTACATGATTTAAGCATTTTTAAGTTCTTATTATTGGCAAAATATCTAACGTATAATTCTTGAAATTTCAGAAATAATTTTATATCATTGCAATAGATGCACATCAGGCCCTTGTCAATAATGAATCTTTTCATTATATCCAGTAAATTACTATCTTTTGTAACATATATGTAGTTTTTGCATTTTTTATTAATAATTTTTGTAAAAAATTTTTCCTTATTACCAAATTCTAGAAATATTTGATTCTTGTAAATGTTGATAGCTTTTTCTGTTATAAATATGTAGTGTAAGTCATCTTCGCCAGCACTATGTATTGTAGCATCGGTGGACATAATCTCTTGGTCACCGTCACTTCCGTCTTCGTTATTGTTAAGCTCATACTCGTAACTATTTTCAGATTCATTAAAAATGTCGGTTAATGGTATTTCATTTTCATTGTCTTCTTGATTAATGTCATTATTGGGGTCATTATTAGGGTCATTACAAAAAAGTCGGCTGAGTCCATCTGCCACATGGTTATCCTTGCCTTTTATAAAATTAACTGTGAAATCGTATTCATTAAGCTGCATTTTCCAACGTTGCAACTTCATATTGGGATACTTTAAGCTATTAAGCCAAATGAGTGGTCTATGATCCGTTTGCACAATAAATGATCGGCCATAAAGGTAAGTATGGAAGTATCTCACAGCCCAAACGATTGCCAAGAGTTCTTTTTCAATAGTTGAATATCGAATTTCGTGATCATTTAAGGTGCGAGAAGCATAACAAACCGGTCGATTACTTTGGCTTAAAACAGCGCCCAATGCGAAGTTTGATGCATCGGTTGTTAAAGTAAATAATTTACTAAAGTCGGGGTTTTGAAGAATTGGCTCAGAAATAAGCAACTTTTTTAGTTTGTTAAATGATTCAATATACTCGATATCATTTTTCTTAATACTATGACTTTTTTTCAAATACTTCACCATGGGATACGCCACTTTGGAGTAGTCTTTAACAAACTTCCGATAATAACCGGTTATCCCCAAAAAGGACTTAATTTCTTTCTGGTTTCGAGGAAGAGCTATTTTCTGTATAGCTGCTACTTTCGACGGGTCTGGTTTAATTCCACCTTCTGTGATTATATGGCCTAAAAATTTTGTAGATTTTGCAGCAAAATTGCATTTATTTATTTGTATTTTAAGATTCGCCTCACGTATGCATTGAAAAATTTTTTTTATTGAACAAATGTGTTCTTCTAATGAGGTCGAAAAAATCAAAATATCGTCTAAATACACAACGCATATTTTATTGATAAATTTTTTTAAAACATTATTCATAAGGCGCTGAAATGTTGAAGGAGAATTCTTCAAACCAAATGGCATACGCGTAAATTCAAAATGGCCATAAGCTGTTGAAAAGGCAGTTTTGCATCTGTCATCTGGGTGGACTTCAATCTGATGAAACCCTTTTGCCAGATCGATTGTGGTGAAATATTGGCATCTGCCCAATTTGTCGAAAATCTCTTCAATATTAGGAAGAGGAAACTTATCGTCAATCGTATTATCGTTTAATTTACGATAGTCAACGACAATCCTCCACTTTTGCTTATTGGAATTGTCTATCTTCTTCGGGACAACCCATATTGGAGCATTATATGGAGAAGAGCTATCAACAATAATGCCTTGTTTAAGCATTTCTTTGATCTGCCTGTCAACTTCTTGCCGGTGAACTTCAGGGTACCGATAGCTTCTTGTGTAGATAGGTAGATTATTTTTCGTTATAATCCTATGTTTAATATTATTGGTAAATGATAAATTGTCCTTTTCATTATAAAATATGTCCGTGAAGGAATTCAAAATATATTTTATTCTTAAAATATCTTTATCGCTTAAGTGCGAAGCAAAATTAATACTTGCAGTGTGTGACATTTCAACTTCATTGGAAAACACATTAACTGAATAATTATTATCAACATAAGTTTTGTTGAAATAAAATTCTTCATATTCATTAAGGAAAATTGGTATTTCTGCATTTTTTGTATGCAGAGACCGTTCTCTGTAATTAATTATTGAGCCAAGAGGTACCAAAATATTATTTCCGATAATGCCGTCAAAATTTTTATGGAATTTATACTCTAAAAAGTCAACAAAATAATCTTGCAAATTAAATGCATCAAATAAAGGAAATCTGCACCGTACATTACAATTTAGATATTTGTCAAATACTTTTAGTTTCTGGGGTTTTATGTAGGTTCTCCATTTGGGATGGCAAAGATTTGTGTTTATTATGCTGAACTCAGCACCTGTATCTATAATAAATTTTAGTTTTTTCATATTTGTTTCAATTGTTATATAGGGTAGTTGTTTGAATTTGATATAGGGTAGTTGTTTGAATAATCGCCCTGTTGAAAATTTTGAGAAGTATTGTCATTTTGATTGTATGAAATTTCCATGGGTTCTGAGTTATTGATTTGGTTGTGATTATTATATTGAACATTTTGTCTGGTTTGTCGACTTGGTTTGGTAATTTCTGTTATTGTTAGATCTAGTTGGTTGTCGACTTTGGACGCTGTAGTCCATGGGTTGAAAACTATTGCTATTATTTTGGCTTGGTGTAGTTGGGTTGCTCTGATTGTAGTTACTTTGTCGGTTTATATTGTCGAAATGAGTAAAATTGTTTCTATTGTTAAAGTTTTGATGTTGTACCTGTCTGTTAGAGTTTTGAAATTGTCTTTGTTGGGTATATTCTTGTTGGTAGCTATAATTATTTTCTGGTTTAAAATTCCTGTTGTCCTGATTTCGTTGGTAAGTGTTGTACGAAATGGGGGATTGTGTGTAAGTGGAGTGCATGTGTTTCGAATAGGCGTTGGTAACAATTATATTATAAGCGTCATCCATTGAAAGAGGGTTCCGTCCAATTATTATTCCTTTAACAGGTTCTGGTAAGTTAGATTTAAAACAGTTTAACACAATTCTTCTATTTGTCAATATCTGCTCGTTCGTCAGTTCTTCGGTTAGTGAATATGCATTGTTCAATCTAATTAAGAGGTCATTGAGCTGGTTATAGAATTGTTCTATAGTTCCATTGCAACGGCATAGAACAATTTTGTCAAGTAAAGTATAAGTAGGCATAGATTCACCATGTGCTCTTTTTAAAATACCTTTCAGCTCATTCCATGTTTCAATTTGGCCGTGTTTTAAAATAGTGTCTCTTGCCCTATGAGTAAGTCTGTCTTGTATATAACCTAAAAGTATGCGTTTGAAATGTGGGTTCAACGTTTCAATTAATGGAACAAGAGCGTCTATTCTGTCTATGAAGTTGAACAAATTTTTTTCATTGCCATCAAACGGCTGAATATTGGCTATACATTTTACTAGAACTTCGAAGACTTCCATTTTAAATTACAATTTGCAGCTTTATATATATAACAAATATGTATAGAAATGATTATAAATAATGTACTTAACAAAACTTAAAAATAACAGTAAATATGTTAGCAAAACCTAACGCACCGCTCTGCTTCCAAGTAGATAATGGATAAATATATGCTGTTGATTTGCATGTACTTGTTGCATTCGAGATGATGGGATGATGATGATTTTTTTTTTTTGTTGAAAGTGTTTGTGTACGTGTATTCAGTGTCTTATGTATGAAGTTAGCGTTCGGATAACGGCTTTAATTTTTTTTTTTTTTTTTTTTAAATGGTAGCATCAATTTTTCCTTTGTTCTTTCTTAATTCGATTTTCACTACACTACTTATATTATTATCGTTTTTTTTTTTTTGTTATTTGCTTATTTCGTTCACTGATAAACATGAACACTTTAATTTGGATAGAAACAAAAAGCCGCGTGATGGAAACGTTTTGGGAGCAATCCCGCACTAGACTCCTTTGTGAGTCTGTTTATATGTATATAAAAAAACAACAAAATCTTCTTAGATTTTTTTTTCTCTGTTTTTACCGACTGCGCCAGTTAAATAATTATGTTCCAATAAAAAAACGTTTATTGATTTTTTTAAATATTTCTTTATTTCAGATTTAAGTATGCTTCTCTAAAGATAGACACCGACTAACTAACTTCTTTTGTGATTCGGCTCTTATCATTCTCTTTTTAGAAAGAGAAAGATAGAGCCGTTAAACTTGCGTGTAGTAGTTCTCACACACCAGCCGTGTGGTTTATCATGACCATGAGTCGGGTGTGGGGGAACTGTATTTATTTATTAAACTATCACAATATGCATACAAGTAGACCTTTACTTGCAATTGGCTTTTTTAAACCAAATAACATGGGGTTATATGTTAAGGAATAGTTTAAACTAACTTAAAATAAATACGTAAAACCGTTTATTCATGTTTTTTAATATAGTGTCTGCAATTTTGCAATAGAGTAAAGGGAAGCATCAGCGTGCAACAGGTACAGCATTTCTTTAAAAAGAAAACATGTCAAATGGGACATTAATTCATAAATTAAATTATGGACTCATGTCCCACTTAGATACCTAAGTGGGATATAAGTCCATAAGTATAAGTCCCTGCGCTGAAGAGGGCATTATCTGCAATCACATTCCAAGATACGGGAACGAATATGGGCGAATGTGATACGATGTTGTAGTTCCAACAGTATCTATTCAATAAAATTCCTACTCCTTTTCTAAAAACAGTATTGATTAAAATAAATAAACAATAGTAGGACCTACATATGAATTAAATTAAAGATAATAGAACTCAAACATAAAAAAACTTTACGTTTTCGTACATAGTCCTATGCATACAAGCACATAACGTTTTTATGTCAAATACCAATAAAATCTGAATCTGAGTCTGAACCCAATTATCATTATTATCATTATTATCATTATTTTTTGATTTTATTTTGAAATCGTCTACGCCATCTTTTCTAGTACCTCTTTCAGCGCCACTACTGTTCTCAAGCAAGAGCCCCAAAACTATGCAACAACAACTTCCGTCTGATCTTCAATTTGGCTTGGCAAAAGGTTATCTCAATACAATACTAGCTATTTATGGCTTTTCGATTATCACAATTTATACACATTTTGATTCGAGCCATCAAATCAGTGCGGTTTCCTTGAGCATGGCCTTAGCAAGGTTTCTCTCTGTTTTTCTCGTATTTTCCTCAGTGACGATTGTTATATCTGTTGAAAGTTCGCTGAAGCAAAATGCAAATGTTGTTTACTCACGCTGGGTTCGTCGAAGACCCGTGGGACATCATAAAAATATATATTTCGATGAAGTGAGGGAAGTCTTTCATACCAGACGTAGACCGCCACCATTTGCGTTTTTAAATGACGAGACTTTAACAAGATTTGTTCGATGCGATTATGATCCGTCCCTGCCTGACTGTGAGTATAGAGGTGTGCAAAAGTGTGTCATTATTTTAAAACTTGCTCCCTTAGGTGATGAATCTGGAGTGAGAACAACTTCAGTGAAACCAGAGAGTGCTTCGACATTTAGAACAACAACTTCCACACGTGCAACAACTACAACTATGGCGCCTTCAATAACGTCCACAACACGGTCACCATGGATCTATACAACACGCACCACAGTTCGTACACCATGGATAGATGCCCCGACCACCACATCCACTACTTCAACGACATCAATAACTTCAACTACTCCACCAACTACATCAACTACTCCATCAACTACATCAACGACTCCATCAACTACAACTACACCAAATTCAATTCCTGAAAGACCCGAGGCACCAACTACAGAAGAACTACCCCTCTTGCCAGATATCGAAGACGATAGTGAGGATGACTATAATGAAAATGCGGATAGCCCCACATCAAATATTGAAGAAGAAGATCACAAGAAAAATGTCGATTACTTAAATTATGATGCTAACGAGGTAGAAGAAGAAGACGATGACTATCTCACAGAAGATAATGAAGTCGAGGAGGCTGACGCTGACCCAGATATTGTTGAAAGTGCAGCTTTAACGCAGGAGACCACAACCGCTAAGTCGAAGTCACTCTTCTCTTGGTTTTGAGAAGCTCTTTGCGGGGTCTGTCTATCTTGGGACCCGGTCTAAGTTGTTGTATATTTGTTTTCCAAATATTTGTGGCCAAAATACAGTTTTTGTTGTTCACTATCCAGAGTAAATAAATGTATACGTAATCCCTTAGAGCTTTCTGAGCCAAGCAGTCCTTAGATGCCTTGCAAGCAACTCAGTTTCATTTAGGCCAGTGAAAGGCTTGTCAATCGTTTTCTATAAAATTGAATCTCCGGCTACCATAGTCGATTGATGGATAAGTACTACACCATGGATTTCGAATACCCTTACAGAAATATCTTAGATGCTAAAAAGGATCACTACGCATATTCTGCTTACGTTTTGATTTGGTTCGAGAAATGTCAATAGGAAACCCAAATGCTATCAGATTTGTCACCCATTTTTTTGACCCTTCAAGCGACTTTTCTCTAACACCAGAGCTCCTCACAATAAATTTTCAAAAATAAACTTGAGTAATAAATTTATTGCGTTCACTTAAATACTTTTACAACAAAAACTGATATAATCTGGCACACATTTAATTCTTTTTACAATCGCCCAAAGCATCCAGAATAAATCCCATTCCGCACTTCTGTTAAGCCTTCATTGCGTCGTGTGCTCGTCACCATTTTGTAATCTTTTGAATGTTGTGCTCACAGACGATACAAATTTTGTAATACTCTCCTTCAACTGCGTTCCTGCTTTTTCAAATAGTTCGTTTATATTGATTTTAGGCTCTTCTTCAGTATGAGAACAATGTCGGACAACTGCGGACGCGTTACTTGCAAATGTCTGAATGAAGGTGGTCAGATCGGCAACAAATAATGTGGCACTCTCCATGAACTCCTTTTCTACTTCTTTGAATCTTCCGTCAAGCTTGTTAGCACCTTCAACTACCTCCGTTTCTTTGCGGACAGGTTTCTTAGAACCTTTCCCCATGTTGGTGATTAACTCTTTTGCTTCTTTTTCAACTGTGCCAATGAACTCGTTAATAATTCCCCCCAGTATTTCACCTGCCCCATTCCTTACCCAAATTCCGGCTTCCATGAGTTTGCCGCCAACCTTCATAGTACCTTCCACTACCTCCGTTTCTGCTTCTTTGGCTTTGCCGCCAAGGATCTTAGCCCCTTCCACTACCCTCGTTTCTGTTTCTATGATTTTGCCGCCTAGGTTCTTAGCACCTTCCTCCACCTCTTGGATGATGCAACCAGGAGTAGGGACAAGCGACGACACCTTGTTAGCCAGATTCCCAAAAACTCCCTTGCTCTCGGCGGATTTTTCTAATTTCTTATCGATACATTCGGCGTGGACACTGAATGCTGACACGGCAAGGACGACAATGTTCACAATGAGTAGCTGCTTCATTGTGTAATATTTTTTGTATTTTATTACTTGTATTACTTCCACACAACCGAGCGGAGAACCTCTACGCGCCTGACTAAGTTCTTGTAGCTTGCGCGGCTAGTTATTTAGTCAAACGAATTTATTATAGAAAATAAACATAGATATGGTTGGTTATCGTATTTGCGGCCAATTGGGGTGAATAACCAACGCACTTCAAAGGAATTGGCTAATCATAAAGTTCCTCTTAAAGGTTAAGTCCCAATTGTGGGACTAGGGTTTGTTGTTACAGTTTTGTATGCTTTGTGCTGTAGCAAGGAAGGTTATCATTGTGTCACTAAACAATTATAATTCACATCGAAATTCTTTGCAATTATCTCCGCAATGGGGAATGGGTGTGGAAGCTGGAAGACCACATTTAAATTTGAGTGGTAGCTTCTGAACTCTCTCGTATACGTAGTATGAGAAAGACATTGTATTTGTTCGGGCGTCGGATCGCAATTTCTAAAGCCTAAGCGGCTGGATGGATTTCATTGAAACTTCGTCTTTAAAACTTCGGATTTTGGACTTACAGTTCGGGGCCACTTTCTTTTGCGCGTTAGCTCTATTATTAACGGGATTTCCCTTATTACAGTTTTTAACAAACTATACACTCATAAAAATATCGCAAGCTAAATTCTAGTCCGATCAGGCTTATTCTTAATGTTCTTCATTCTTAAACAAAATAAGTCGAATCAAGCCTATGCTATATTAAAATCTGAACCATATCACCTGAGTTATGTTTTTTTGCACTCAAATACAGGATCGAATAAAATTAAGCCGAAATAATCTTAAAATTTGAGCCATATCATCCGCATGATTTTTTGCACACCAGCACGTTTGAACAAGAATTATCCTAATAGAAATAATCCTAAACTTACATGATGGATTAATGTTCATACCAATTAAGATCTAAACTGTCATGATTCTCGAATTTATATTCTCGAGTCAAACGAAATCACTGTCTAACTAAGATCGAAACATTACCGATACAAGAATTATATTCTCCAATCAAGTCGCACAATATAAAACTTGCATGATGGATAAAGAAAGTGCAATCTTAAATTTTGATCCGACATTCTTAAAGCGTTTCAAAAAAAATTAATATAAGGATAACTTGTTCTTATTTAAATTTTTGAAAGTTTATTTCAAGGGTAATTATTTTGGGCTTTAGGGGACATTTTTACTTCTGGTAAATAGGAGAACAAAAAGGTGATTTTATACTTAATTTATGCTCACACGTTCTTCATTGCGATATGTTTAAGAATAAATTAGCTTATTTTGAGCTTACAATAATCTCAAATCAAGTTGTTTCATACTTCGAATGAAATGACTTTGGGCTTAATTTAAGCTTACACGTTCTTAATACTGTTATAGAAAAATCTTAAAATAAAAATCCTACTCAAAGTAGTCAAATCCAATATCGGTACTTTTTAAAATTGGACTTATCTCAAAAACGTTCCATACGGTTTTAACAAAAATGCATTCTTAAAGTACTATGGTGATTATTAACTTTATAGCAAACTATCAGTTTTTATTTGACTAAAGTAATCCTGTATAAGACCCTAATAGTCCCAGTCCTGCTCTATATGGTGCAGAGACATGGACTCTATCAAAAGTGAATGAGGTTTCTTTTAGTTGTTTCGAGAGGAATATTCTTCAAGTAACTTTTGGTTTGGAGGAGGAGATGCAACGACGAACTGTACGGCCTATATCGTCGATATCAACAGAAGGTGTTGTATAAATCTAACCTAATGCGTATAGTTCCATTAGCCGTTAATATATTGGCTATATAAATATACTAGTATATAAGACATACGGTTAAATCAGTTGCCTGTGGAACTACTGTTAGAAGAACTATTTGCCGACGCTGAAGTCTCCTCTGTTATAGTACGCTCTTCATAATTTTTTATTCCGTCGTGTGTGGTGAGCTTTTGCGAAATATTCTTTTAACTTATCAAATACTCTTGTAATAGCGATAGGAGAATTGATCATAAACTCCGCGTTCTCCTTTAACGATTCTTTGTTTGCCTCAATAATATTTACTTCCTATCCCCGTCATTGTTGCATTTACATTTTCCAGCACATTGATCGATTCCTTTTTGAAGTAGCAGTCGAAATTTTTGAAAAAATAATGATGTTTGATTCTCCTCGGTGTCGGTGGATTTGCTATCGATAAATTCCGCGTGGACACTAACCAAGGCCACGATAAGGACGAAAATGCTTACATGAATAGCTGCTTCATTGTGTAATATTTTTTTATTTTATTTGTTGTGTTACTTCCGCACAACGGAGCGAAGAACCTTTAAGTGACTGACTTAGTTCGTGTTCGTGTTCATTGTGTGAACCATAGACTAACAAAACTAGACGGTCAACTGAGAGCAGAAACGGTACATCTGCCTGTCCTGCATAAATATTCTTGCCTGTACAAATCAAAGGAGCGACATTGCCGCCACACGCATACTTACACAATCTTATGCACGGACTTCATGTCCATCGGGCGGCCACTTTCTGGTCGAATTTCAAGTGGGGGTGACTGTGTTCGGCATATTTTGCGCCCATTAGTTACACGGCGTTCACATCACCGTTGAAATTAAGAGTTTTTAAAGTTTTCTAATTTTTAAGTATCAAATAGAATTCCTGTTATAATTTCGTTACAATGCCAAAAAACCTTTATATAATAATCATTTGTCAATATATAGCAGAAATCCATCTCATAATATTAAGCAGCGAAAAATTAACAAACACGTTTCTTTTTTCACTTTTGTTAAAATAGATTTTGTAACTTTTTGTATATTTTAAGAAAATACACTTTTTTTCGTTGATTTTAATACTTTAAATTTCGAAGACATATTGAAACAAAATGTTTTAACACCGTTTAAGGAAACATATTTTTTTATGTCGTAGCGAAAAATATATTTTTTTGTACTCTAAAATATATATGCAAGTATGCATTTGTTAAATTCAAAAAATGAATTCTATATTTTTATTATTTTACTATTGCTGTCAAATTTGTATGCGCCTGGATTTTTCTGGTAAAGACCATAATACAAATATCCTCGTATATATATGTGAAATACTCTTAACAGTAAAAAAATGTTTTCATCACTTTTTGTATTCCAAAAGCAACTAGAATGCACTTGATTTCGTTAATTAATAATTTTGAGAGGTTTATACAAAAATCAGTGCACATTTCAAAATACATTGTTATATAATTTGTAAAAGAATTTTGATTATGTATAGAAAACGAAATAAAGCGAATACCAATAATTAACAAAACAATTTGGATGCTTACGTTCGATTGAATACACGAAATCTGAAATCGGAAATCAAATTACAGAATCCACTTAAATACCACATTATGTTGTCTTTTTGTTATGAGTTTAACTACTTTTTTTTTTGCTTTCCGATATTAATACTTTTTTTTTAAATAAGAATAGTATTTCCATATTTACTGTTCCTAAGTAACATTATTCAACACTGTTCAGTGTTATTAAACTACAGAATTTCCAATCATATTTTGAATTTTTACAAATATTTGGTGTTAAGTAAACGAATTAACCCATGTGGTAATAAGTGAATACATTATAGATAATCTATTTGCAGTGAAATATGAGATAATGCCTGCATTCGGACCCGATCCCGATCTAGCGAATATGATTTTATGACCTGCTTTTAGGTTTTGTAGATTTGCGTGAGTGCAATAAATATTTATCCTGGTTTTGTTTATTTTTTATTTTATTTGGTGTAGACATCGTATGGAAAGATGGGATTATAGAAACCATAAACAAATTTAAAGAAGAAAAGAAATAAAACTAAGCCACAGTAGTAAAACTTTTATAAATCTGACGGATCGTTTCGCAATGTAATATAATACCTTTTTAAATAAGGCTGTGGTTCTAGGGCAATCGAATATCATTTAGGCGACGTTAGCGAATTATTTATGCAGAACTGGAAATAAGTCGCCTTTGAAACCTTGGGAAAGTTTAATCATTATTTTTGAAGACTAATTTTTGTTCGAAAATAGCTTCCTTGATATATATTTTTGAATCAATATTATAATGTTTGAGACAATACAGCAAAAAGGACGCGTTTTTAAATTGACCCTCCATTTTAGTGATTTGTTTTTTTATGAAAGAGTGTAGGGGAGAGTGCGGCACCTTTGTACACTTTTTGCTTCCAAGTGCCAAGTCTCATAAAAAGATATGTTTTTGAATTTTTGATCTGTAATTTATTTTTTCTCTTAGAAATGGAACTCAGCTTTTGTTTAAACGCATAATTCCATCCATTTTATGAAGATTTCGATTTATGATTATTTTTTGAATGAGGCAGGTCCTTATGTTCAATGGTGCCCCGAGGAGTATCATTAACCTAACTTAAATTTAGTAAAGCAAAAGTCATCATTTTGAACATGATCAAACCTGCCCCAACGTGTGTTGTCACGAACTATTTAGCTTTAAAAATTCTTTTGTACTCGTATATAAGAAAAACTTAGCTTAATATGGTTCTAAATGAACCTTCGCCTTCGAAAAATATTTTTCACATATAAAAAAGCTCACCAACAAATTTGATTACTCATACAAAGAAAAAAAAAAGTTGGAAATGCAGCATAAAAACATGCAACACGAGCTAGTTTCAAGCGACTACTGAAAAGATGGCCGAAAGCCGTTGACGTTTAAAGGTAACAATATTGCCAGAATTAAAATTTAGTTTACGCTCTCAAATATTTTGTAAATAAGGTTTTTATTATTGATTTCAAAGGTGCCACATTCTCCCCTATATCGAGTTTCGCAACCTAACCCAGAACACACCATTTACACAATTCGATGACCAAAGATTGGCAACTTCTTTTTTTAATTACCTGATATAAAATGTTGCTTTAGATTATATTTTGTAATGACTTGTATTAAGCTCACAGTAGAGAATATGTTAACTAATTTTGTTTCGCCGATTTCACCTTGCAGAAGTCTTTCCTGTTTATGTCGCATAATGGTGCTGGATTTTTGACTTAATAAATTAGCTTCTCCGAATCCATTTTGCACGAAATTCAGTGCACACTGAGCGCAGATCCTTTACAACTAAAAAAAAGTCCTAAATCCTAATTCCCTAATTCTTATGCACCCAAAAAACAACTTACGATATGCTCTCTTTTGAATGAGTTTAGCGAATTTTGTGTATTTGCGCGAGTAAAATTCGCTTGCACCGGTACCATAGCCTAGAAACGAATAAACTGGTTTTTAGAGTGATTTTGTACAAGCGATGTAGCTTTGAGCCAGTGCTTCCCAATTTAGCCTTCCGGACAGGTTCCACGTTATATTGCCATGGCTTTGAAGTATCTTTTTGAGCCAAAAGTGTCCTCAAACAAACCTTTTCAAATGTTCGGAACCTAGAGGTTTTCTTTCAGTTTTCAAATTAAATTAATCTCAAAATCCAAACAAAGTAGGTAAGTGATCTTGACTCATCATACATTATCTCAAAGTGTTAAGCGTCCTTTAGACAAGGCCCGCAAACTGCTGGCCTCAAATCGGGAAATTACCATTTGACCATGTTAGTGAATGAAAATCGAATTTAACCGTCTGTCCAGCAGTTAAAATATTCGAAACGTATATAAGCGATCACGACAAACTGCTGATCTTGTCAAGATTTTAAAACATTTCGTCTTGGAAAGGATACTGTAAAGCACCGTAAATACTAAACTAATCGACAGAGGTGCGTAACACCTGACGTATAGTTAGCATGATTGTGTGGATTTGTAGAGAAGGGGACTTTTAAACATACACAGGAAAAGAAGTTGGTTAGTCCAAGCAATTCAATGGGCCTTACTAACACTTCTATTAAATTGTCGCACTAAATGTATTTAAGGTCACAATAACTTATTTCGCATTGAAAACTCCACCATTTTAAGTTCATATAGGGTGACTACTAAAAAGAAATAATGTTCCACGAACTGGCTTTGGAGATACTCCAAAAAATCACGTTTTGATTTCGTTTTACAATACATAGGTATGTTATTGGAAAACCTATACGTAATGGCATTTTTAGGCCACGTTTTTGACCGCTTCCGACAACCTCTCTCTCACGTCAGAGCTCCATCACTTTGCAAACAATCAATTTCCACACAGTGAGTTTTCAAAAATAAACTTGAATTATAAATTTATTGCGTTCACTTAAATACTTTTACAATAGCATCTGACATAATCTGGCACACATTTAATTCTTTTTACAATCGCCCAAGGCATCCAGAATGAATCCCCTTCCGCACTTTTGTTCAGCCTTTAGGACGTCCGGATTAATGAGTTCCACATTCGAGAGAAGACTATGTACTGGCGGTGAAGTCTCCTCTGATGACGCACTCATTTTATCCTTCAATTCCCCGAATTTGGTCTTCACATCGGATCCGAATTTTTTGGCATTCTCCTTGAACTTCTTTGCTCCTTCTTTGATTTCACCGCCAAGCTTCTTAGCACCTTCCTGCACCTTGATGGCTCCTTTTTGGATGGTACAACCGACATTTTTGAAAAACAATGACACGTCACTCTCCTCGCTGTCGGTGGACTTTTCCAATTTACCATCGATACATTCCGCTTGGACACTAACTGTGGCCACTGCAAGGACGATAATGCCTGCAATGAGTAGCTGCTTCATTTTGTATTAATTATTGTTATTTTTTGTATGCTACTTCCATACAACCGAACGGAGAACCTTTGCGCGACTGACTAAGTTTGTGAAGCTTGCGCGGCTGCTTATTTAGTAAGTCAAATGAATTTATGCCAGACAAGTGGACTGGCGGCCAGCGTCAGGAGACTCACTTGATTGGGTATACGTTCGGGTGAATAACAAACGCACTTCAAGGGAATTTATTCATCATAAAGTTCGTCTTAAAGTTTAAGGCCTCAATTGCGGACTTGTTGTTATATTTTGCTTATGGTGTAGCTTGAAAGGTTATCATTGTGTTCCCAACAAATTATTATTCACTAAAAATTCTTCGCAATTATTCAACGCAATGGGGGAATTCTAAAATGGGGAATAGGGTGGGAAAGAGCACATTTCAATTTGAGGCTAAACTTTTTTTTCTCTTTTCTTCGAAATTATTACAGTATTGGTCAACACAACTACTATTTAATTCAGTTCGTCTGTGCAGCGGCTTAGTGGTCTGATTACTTGTCTGTTAGACTACTAAGCGAGGGGTCCCAGGTTCGAATCCCGTAAAAACACAAATTCCACCTCTCGCGAATGTGTGACAAATACCGAGAGTATACAACTGTCATGAAGAGCTTTTCAATTGGCCGTTAAACATGTGATACCTCTTTTTAGAAGTATTGCATACGGCCTCTAAAAATAAAATAAAAACTTGGAAACGAATAAAAATCTTAGATAATAAAATACATCGTTTTGTTATATCTATTTCCAGTAGTGTTTGCTCAATGAATTTTTTTAATACAATTTTCTAGTCGATTCGAAACTGACTAATTTTTAAAAAAAAAATTCAACATTACCCCCTAAGTCCGAGCAAATTAAATTCGTATTCAGTGGGACAATATAATTGACTTCAAGTTTTTTTTTTCATTCTACGTCACCGGTACACTATCATCAATTTCACTGCTAAATCATGACAATCGGGCGGTAACGATCTCCAAGCAAATTGATAAATTGAAAGTAATCTGATCCAATGTATGTACAAACGTATAAGTAGCTGGTTGAACAATATTCGTTGTAATTTCTCGGAATAGGCTTGGTGAGACACGTTTACAATATTTGTAGCGAAATCCCGTTTACTGTTTACGCAATAGAGGTGCTCCAGTTCGGTTCGGTTGAACCAGTAATTCGATGATTTGACTTGGAAATGTAAGTCCAACTGAATGATTCATTTATGGAAAAGTTGAGACATTTATAAAAAATAAAATTTGGTTGTGCGCGACCTGAGCAATCGGGGTGCCTTGTCTGATGGATAAGCTGTGTCGTGTGCTATACCTATTTCGTATTCCGTTGTAAAATCGATTGCTGCAAATAATTACGACAGCAAGACAGCGAATTGATATCGAATTAGATTTACTAAGAATTCAGTAGAACTGGAACACCAACTGCAATTGATTTTGACAGAGCGTTATAAGTGTCAAATTAACTACTCTTAGCTAGGATTGTACTGGGTGGACGGAGTGTCTAGAGGTGTTTTCTCGGACAGTCACAGTGGTTTCTTTTTAAATGATTGTAACATGTTTTTCCGAATGAGTTCTAGAGACTGAGCTGTACAGAGACCAAAAAATGATAAATTCGAGTTCATGAGCATTGACTTATTATAATATATGGACTGCTATTTGACAACTTCGTTTTGGGTCCAACATAAGCGCTAGCTCTCGTGGTTCGGAACAGAATAAATTGGAAACTCACATCTGACGTTTCAATTTCGTTGCAGATTGTTTTGCATAAGACGGTGTTATTGCGATTAATTGAATAAAGATTTAAAAAATGAAGTGTTGTATAATTGGTTCATGTACTTGAATTTGATATTCTTGACAATCATAAATATTTATTGATCAGAAATGTGGTTGAAATAATATAAGCTAAAGTATTAAATCATATTTTTAAAATTATAATGAAGAACAACATAAAAAAATAATACGCTATAAATATACGAAAATTCTGCAATTTATGGAACAATGAAAATCGATTTTTTATTCAAACATTTGTTGGTTCCATCTATTAGTTATTATTTAAACTACCACAATTTCGAGATGGCAGCTATTGTAAACAATGACGCAACAATTTGAACTTCAACCGTTTCACTTGGCAGATCCACTCACGCCCAATAGGTGTCTCTAGCATTCTATGGAGAAATCCAAGATGGCTGTCATTTTGTTTCACTTATTTTTCGCATAGAACCACGAGCGCTATGTTGGCTTAATTTTCTGGGCAGAGATTGTATGGAAGTGACGTTTCACTAGCAGTCCATATATAATAAGTCAATGTTCATGAGTATTTAAGTGTAGTTGTATTCGAAATAAGGTGTCAGCTGAATCAACGATATAAACGGCTCTTTAACCCATTTTTGACAAAGAGCAGATAGTTAGCGAATTCAATGCAGTTGACACCACAGTTGGGCAATTTAAAAAGAGGCCATCCGATATATCACTTATTTTTCTTATTGGTTTCATAATGATTGGACTTTTAATATTATTTTATTCCAAATGCCATCAAGTGAAGCATGCGTAAAGGAACAGCCAGAGAAGACCCCTTCCGAAGATTCCTGTTCATATGGGGTGCATTTACAAGCGATTGCAGTTAGTTTAAATCATTATTCAAAAGCAGACACAATTGCTTGAGGATATTTTTACCAAATAAGTACATACATAATTATGTACTTCCATTGATTTTTTTTTATGACGGTAGCTACGTAGATCTAGCATTTGAGACTTAAGTATTTTGCTAAATTAAGAACTTTAACAGCGTTTTTCCTGTACCAAATTTGTCACCTACACCTCCGTAAACTTCTACTGAGAAACTGAAAACGTTATACTACACTAGACCAATCAAGAGAAACAAATCCTCTTATACAGGAACTGTCAATTAAAATGTCTCCGCAATACTACAACCTCCAATTCCAGCTTCCGTGCCGTGCCTGATTGCACTCGCAAATTACCTAATAAAATCTTTTTGCGGGCGCTCTCAATTTCTCTGTACGCGGATTGGTGTGTAAAATGGCACCGGTCTATAATAAACTGTCAAAGTTGTAATTTTACTCAAAAATGTTTGCTCGAATACTTTTTCGACTCTTTTCATATATTTATATACTCTTTTACACGTTACGACGCTACTGTCAGCTTGGAGGCAATGCTACTTGTCCGCTCTCAGCTCGATACTTATCAGCGTGTTCCTACAGCGAACCAATAACGAAGAGATCCAATTTCAGTTTGAATGTAGGCACAGAGCTTTTCCCCCCATTTTGGGGCGGGGGTATAAGTCCACTTTGTTTATAATTTCATTTTATAGTCCACTGCACCATCTCCCACTTTCCTTATGAACCACCTCGCATTTCTTAATGGACTGGAAAAAAATTAAGAAAGAGCAACAACCTCCCAATGGATAAGCGTCATCTACCGTGAGCTAAAAGCACTTCAAATAAAAACCACAAACAATCAAAATCTCATTTTTATTTCCAAAAATCGTTAATAACAAAGCATCTTATTTTGCAATGCGTCAGTTAATGACTAAAGAATCTTCTGGCACTTGCCCTGCGCATCGAGAACTTGGCCGTCATTACATTCTCCGGAAAAGTCGATTTCATTCACCTCAGCTGGAATTTCCTGCATTACCTCAGTGACAACCGATTCAGTTGCTGTTTCAGTTTCAATTGCAATTTCATTCTCTGTCGAAATTTCAGTGTCAGTTGTATTAGCTGTCGTTCTATTGTCAGCGGCCGTCCACTTTTCCATTAGATCGTTCAATCTGCTGATGACTCCTTTGCCGAATTTCTTTGCACTCTCCTCCAGCTTCTTGGCTTCCTTTTCGATCTGCTCCACCCAGGGTTTGGCCTTTTCCAGAGTGCATTGGACACTCTTGAAGAACTGATGCACCTCGCTTGTATCTTCTCTGTCAACAGCACCACATACGGTAGCTGCATCCACTGTCTTCGGTGCTGCGCCCAACAAAAGGTACAGGGTCAATGACACCGCAAAGAATCTTTTCATGTTGAATGTGCTGACTAGGTAACAGCAGCAATGAACCGAACCTCAAGGCGATCTATTGAAAACTGAAACAAGTTCTGCAACCTGAGCGAGAATATATTTTGGCCTTAAGCCATCGGGCAGCTTTCAGGTGGTATTTGCAGAGGAGCACGCACGATCCAAGAACCAAGAAATTTAATTTGCATTTTATGTGGTCGGAGGGGATCTACTTCGAATAAAAATGCTCACGCAAGGTGGGTGATGGTGCACTGCAAATGTTAACTGGTACTTTTAAAACTCAGTAGTAAACCTGTTGCAGGCAAACCAAGAAATATTTATAACAATACAGCCCCATGACACTGCATGAGTCACTTTTCATCAAAGAGAAGGAAACAACTCAATTGATGGCAAGACAATGAGAATTGCGAATTGCTGTGTCATTTCAATGGCAGAAAAAGCATGCAAAATGAAATAATAATGCCAGACAAATCTTTCAGTTCGACATTTGATGCATGTCATCTGGTAACTACTCGTTTTATTAAGAACAGTTCAATCCTCAATAAAGGTAGTTGGCTTATTTTGTGGAGCACAGAATTTCAGTGGGATGTGTGCTTGACAACTAAGCGTAGGGTACCGGGTTACATCTCCCGAAAAACTTCTCCCACTGCACCACCTCCTGTGGACGTATAGACTTAAATATTCATGTGCTACACGCTTGAAGACGCAGTGGTTATTCGCTAAGCTATGAATTTTTGTTTTGCATTATAAGCTGCATTCTTATTCACAGACACTAAAATTTTGATTTTATCTCAAAATTGAGAAGTAATAAGTAAGTGGAAGGTAGCCAGCTATCCAGTAGAGCAGACTGCTCGTTTGCTGATGAGTATTTCAATAACTTTATATGGACAAAATGCAATATTCAATTCAATGAAAATAAAGCATCACCTTCGTCTGTGAACTAGGTTTAGGCTTAGGTTTGTGGGCTATAATGGTTTGTGGGCTGTAATATTCCGCACCACACTCAGGTCAAAATTGACCCATTGTGATACCCGTCGGGGGAAAAGGTTTTTCCCTTACCCGTAGTAACCTATTCTGTATGTCTTTTTAAATATATGGTTAACTAGTTACTGTGTTATTGTATACAAACCATCTTGAGAATTTTTTGTTGAAATTCATGATTTTGTCCGTTGCTGTGATAGACATCTCGTTCATACCGTGGAAGAAGAATTTTCGTCTGTTAACTCTGTAGCCACAAACCATAACCGAAGTCGACTTTAGACGAAATTGAGATTTTGATGCCATTAGATTCAGCGTACTCAAATCTATTTTTTCAGATTTATATCTTTTAAAATGTGGCCACAATTTCAAAAAAAAAAAAAAAACAACAGCTTAAGTCACTAGAGTCAAAAAACTTTAAACTGCTCTCCTGAACAATGAGTAAAACAGACTTTAGCGGTTTTTCCTTGTGACCACAGACTAAAAGTATTCATAAAATGCTGCTGAGAAAAAAGAATATGGCTACGATTTCGATAGTTACAGAAAATATCACAGAAATCTCTCAAAGGTTCTAAAAACGGGTTGGGTTCAAAATTCTAGGTGAGTCAAAATTCTTTTTACAAAAACTCCGCAAACATAATTAGGCAGTTACAACAACTACAGTGAGTCCTGGAAGTGTCAAGTATAGCGCAGTTGTTGTAACTGCGTGCTGAAAATCCAAATATACTTTGCTTTCCTGAGATCAAAGATAAAAAAACAGACCTAATGTAAGGAAGATAACCTACCTTGTTTTAATTTGTCCTATGTTCTTCAACTTGATTTTTTTTATACCCTCCACAGGAAGGTATATTCACTTTATCATTACATGCGTAACACCAAGAAGGAGTCACTTCAGACCTCATAAATTACATATATTCTGAATCAGGATCTGTCTGTCTGTCATTCCGCCTGTCTGTCTGTTGAAGGCACGATAGCGCCCAAAGGAATTGATATAGGCGAATGAAATTTGGTGAAAGGAATTCTTTTTATCGTCGTCAGGTTGATATTAGAATTGGTCTATGTCGGTCAAGTTGTTCTTGTACCTCCCATACAAAACCAATTTTGCATCACTTGTATGCACTGGAGGGTATCAAGCATCAGCCAAGCTTGTTTTTTTTTTTTTTAAATTTTTAACTCCTCTTTTACTATATTTTTTTAATTAAATTTGTTTTTTTAATAGATATTGTTTGTTTTTTGTATTTCTTTCTCAATTTTTAATTAAGTTTTCATTGTTTCTTTTAAATTTAATTTTTTTTTCACAACTTAATCCACGCTGTGAATCGCGTCAAAGAAAAACTCTTGAAGAAACCCTTAAAAACCCCGAGCAAAACACTTACAAAATCGTTTCGAGGAACGAAAAAAAAAGTGAGATAATGCGTCTTTTCGTTCGAAAAATTTGTAAAGCATATTTTTTTGTAATGACATTTTGGTGGAAGGCTAAGTTTATTAAAGTCGAAAGAGCGCTCCTTTTTTTTAATTTCCAAACCACCATAAAAGCTAAATTAAGGAATTAACAAAACTCAACAAATTTATTTTAATCTTCTTTTATTTTCCCTGAATGGGTAATAATATTGAAAAGAAATTACATCTTTCAGTGCTTGAATTAAGTAAGTACTTCTGCTTCAAAGAGAACATGACCCTTTTGTCGGCACTAATTTTTCGCCAAAAAAATGTTCACTTTCATCTTCCCCCACTGTACCACCACCAGATAAGCTTTATTCAATCAAAAGCTTTCGCACCATTAAACTACTGTGGATATCGTTAGTTACGCTAAAAAACAAAAACAAAGAAACAAGTTTCACATGGACATAGCGAATTACTCATTCGAATCATATAAAATACCTGCGACCATCATAGCTTGTTTATTTTTGCTCAGAAAAAAAAAAAACAAATACATCTAATGACACAAATTAGCACCAAAAAATCATCATTCGGAATAATTTTATGTAAAAACTGGAAAAAAAAATCAAAAACTGTGATAATCACCACCGAAAACAAAACCGGGACTTGTTTTCTTTCAGCCAGCAACTCTGTCATAACTCCACACCCCAAGCTCTCACTCTACCGATCGCTGATCACATATGCACGACTTTGTTAATTCAGTTCTCATTCGAATCTGAGTCGATCAAGTCCGCATAAAGAACGATCACTCCGCAATATCTCTAACGCGATCAGTAGTTAAAATAAAAAAAAAAAAAATATTATTTTGTGTGCAACGATGCGTATCCATCTACTCACCACGATAGTGTTTGTCGCCCTAGTGTCGTACGTACACTGTGGCTGCGAAAAGAAGGGCTCTGGCGAGGAAAAGGACTCCGGCGAGAGTGATGTGGGTCAGTTTTTCAAGAATATTGGATGTGACATCAAAAAAGGCGCCGACAAGATCTCCGAAAGCGCCAAGCCATGGGTGGATGAAATTGGAAAATCTGCCAAGAAGTTCGGTGGCACTGTGGCCGACACCTTCTCCGATCTGAAGGACAAGATCACCGGTGCCCCAGATAACACCACTTTAAAGGCCGATTCTACCAGCAGCAAGCCAGCGGATTCGGGACCATCGTCATCGTCGGCCACACCAGAACCCCAAACCCCATCCAGTGTCGACGATCGTATTCTCCTGGATGTGGAAATCAGGTGCCCGGACGGCAAGCAGAGCGACGGAAGGGGTCACTGCCGCACCATCGCCTGAGTGCAATTACCATGTGTGATTAATGTTAATTAATTATTTTCGATATGTACATTGTCTCTCGAATTTTTCAACTTTTCTATGCAATTATACCCTGTTAACATAAGAACAAACATTTTTTTTTGTCTGAGCTCACTTGATGAGTAAGTTGCTGTTGCGTGATCAGAATACAGCGTTAGCCCTGCTACCGTGCCGCCGGAGTTCAGCTGTAAGGTAAACATGTGACGATCGAAGGTCAATCGGAACCAGTTGGCTTCGCCATAAAAATAAACCACATAAGGTCAAAGAGAAATTAAATTAAAAGCCAAACAGGAACCGATACGATCGAGTTACCTAGCAAATTACTCTCAAACGGTTAGGTACTTTTTGTGTTTGGCATTTTCGCCGCTTTAACGATCGTAGCTACGTTTTTTGGTTACTTAACGGCTAGGAGAGTGGGTTACTTCGAGATGAATTCATGAATTCGAATTCAATTACTAATCATATCAAGTTGAACCGGTGACTTGAAAGCAAAAATAAAAACAAACTTTATACAACGAAAGGCGAAACGAAAGATTATCACAATTTAAATAGATCGCTGATAATTACAAGGAATAGTCGGGCTAAGAGTCAACTTAAACGTTCTTTCTGCTACAGTCTAAGCGAATGTGTTTGTTTTGCAGCTTTAATGTGGTGTTGGTTGCGTCTTGCCAAGGTAAATATAAAAGAAGAAAAAATATTGTTTTTAGGCATGGCAGATAATGGAGGCTTTCAACATTTGGGCGGGTGTTGAATGAACTGGCTTTTGTATTTATATAATGTACAAGTATATTTTTTAAAATTTACCAGTTGTGCGGTGGGAATGTTTTTTTTAAAATACGTAGACAGGCGAACCTTCAACGGCGAGATGATTGCAGATAGGTGTTGTTGGTTCTGCCATTCAATTGTCGCAAGTTAAAGTTGAAGTGCTTGTTTTAAAAATGTAAACAACTCGCGGCTGTGAAGAACGTGTATTGTTTTGTTCTTCGCATCTTTCATGATAGTACCCAATAGACATAGGCAAGCAACTAGTCTTCTCTGCGATTGAGACTGATGCTCGTCTGTATTATCTTAAGCGATTTCTTACATCTTTAAGCATACCTGGATAAGATTCGAAGACTCATAGTTGTACCCGGATCTTTTTATACTTTCGGCAGCTCCAAGCGCCTTTATGCTACCATCCCAAGTCAATGCTTCTGCACTATTCACCAGCACGGACTTGTATATTTATGTCGTCTCCCTGGTTTAAAAGACTTGCTAGAAGAATATATCTTAACGTCATATAGCCATGGCAAAAGCAATGCAAACATTATTTTACACTGGATCTCCGTGGTTATGCCGTTGGGCATGTAGTTCGTAGCAGAACCTATAGTTGTACTCAAATGCAAGCTTTGACGGTCTAGGCGTCAAGCTTTAATGAACCATCGCCCACAATTGCATATTCGGTTTTTAGGGGGTTATTAATCAGTTGGAAGTTTTGGGTGATTTCTCTTTTGGCGATTAGTTGCAGTATCGGTATTGACATTGCTTTCCGTCTGTGGAATTTATTCCCGCTAACCATTTTTTTTTAACTTTAGTCTCGTTGAATAGCAACACAATATCTCCCCGGCAATGAGTCGAGTTGGACCCTTAAACGAGGTAGGTATTCGCGTGAATGGCAATTACACACAGTTGTGTCGAAGATTAATTTCGATACGAATACTACTTTACCGTAGTGTGGCAATTAAACAAATATTGTTGGAAATGACTGATTAGTCACGCATTTGGTGATTGAGTGTCTATCGAAAGTAAAGATAAAACGGCGACCAACTGCAGCTATTACTCTTAGTCTCCTGCTAAAGCTGAGAAAGGACGGGCCACTTGTTTTGAATTCCCGACTTACCAATTATGCGCTTGCAACTTATTACAGTCCTGGTTCTGTTTGCCATAGTCTCATATATAAATTGTGAATCACCACCAATATTTAGAGACTATGACTTGCAAAATCCTGAATATGTGTTTGGCCGTAGATTTTTTCGCTCACCAGATATTGTTAAAAAAAAAACGTTTCTGCCACATTGGTGAGAGGTACCGAATAAATTGTAAATAAAATTTGCAAAAAAATGTTATGATTGTTAATAAAATTGTGGAATTTGCTTTTGGATATATACGTGGATTGTTTATTTATTTACAGATTGGGTTTGTTATTTTTTTTTTAAATTAGGTACACTTTTATGCCGAAGGCTAAGATTTGGGTAGTGTGTTGATTGTTTGAGGAAAAGCTTCAAGAGTATAGATTTTGAGAATCGGCTGCATAATCCTTCCGTAATTATAGGTGGCGATTAGAGTAAGCAAAAAAAGACAAACTTGTAAGGCCGTTTGAGAAAAGTCTATCTAAAGGTACTACAAAATTTGGCTGATTGAATGGATTTCAAAAAAGTGAACTGGAACAGTAATCTAAAAAAAAATCATATTCCACTAAAATATCGAAAGTTGTTAAATTTTATTTAAAAAAAATCACACTTTAGATAATGTACCTGCCAAAAGAATCTTCAGACCTAACCTCTGTTTAATACAAATTAAGATCGGGGCCATCTACTCAACTTTTTTAATCGACTTATATTAGAAGTTTTGAAAATGTAATCAATACATTTCCGAAGCCCCATCTCCTTTGCATTTCGAGTTCAAATTACAGAACGGGCAATTAAACATCGAAACCGAATTCCAGTAAAAAACGTAATTAACAGCGCCCTCAATTTTGCTAATGACCGTGCCAATGAGACTAATGCATTCAATTGGTGCTCAATTCATAATGTGGACCAGTTTTAGTTCGAACTTCAACTGGAGTAGTTTTTGGTATGCAAACACATGAATCAAAAGCTTTTAATTCGATACAAGATGCGTTTCTTACTTTTAATCGTCATATTTGCTCTAATGTCAAATGTCGACTGCTACTACCGCGATTGCCGAGACCCTATGGACGGTGGTATGGCTCATTTCATCGGTAAACGGGAAGCATCACTGATTATTTTAGACGGCAGCCAAAGAGAAATACAATGTCCTAAAGGACAAAAACGGGATCACACAGGTTCGTGCCGTCCAGTTGCGTAACACAGTTTTTATAAATGTCAGTTAAACTAGATTAATAATAGCATATTGATGGTATAAGTTGTTTTAATTTAAATAATGCTACTACGTTCATAATAGAATTTAAAACGCTTTCAAATTTATTTGCAAACACATAGTTCGGAATCTGTCGCTGAAATAAATTTTAAACTACTATTTTCTAGTGAAGGAAAACAATTTTCTTGTCTTGAAAATCAGCTCTTAAGACAGCCAATACCAGAAAGACTCTTCTTAAAAATTTGTGGTTAACGAAAAATATTTTACAAATTAGTTTACTTTACTCACAATAAAAATGAAATAAATGACCATGTAGTCCTATTTATAATGCTTCTTTAAAAAAAAATAATACACTATTAAATGGTTATTGGTTTTAGAAAATGGGAAAACTACTGGTTCTTTATACCGAAGAGCTTTGAAAAAAAAGGGTTTGACTTTAATAAGGGAAATTTTATATTTAACGTCTGGTTGCACTGATCAGTTACAGTAAGGTATATAGACCAGAGGGGAAGTTTAAAAAGCTCTAACACTAGTAAAATTTAGAGCAATTATTTATTTTTGAAAAATTGTGATATTTCAAACAGAGAAGGACATCGGATAAATTTGTAGAGAGATCAGCTTAAACAGTCATCCAGATAAAAACTAATTAAATTGTTTAGTCTTTAAAAAATAAATCTTAAAAAAAGACCACTAAATGTAGTTAAATTTCTAGAAGTAGAAACCAGCAGGTGGCCTGCAATTTAGATAATCATCTGCCAAACACTTCACGCAATTATTGGGGAGTAACTCTGTGTTGAAAATAGTGAATCAGTAATAGGCTCAAGTACTTGCAATTGCTTGGTTAGAGCCCGGAGATGTAAATAATTTAGAAAACGTTTCCACCTCATTGCTGAAGCCCACCCTCTTTACATAAACCACAGACCTGCCCTCCTGGAACACTACCAGACAGCGAGAACATTATGCCGTCCTTGTTCCTAATGTGATCTTTATAAATGTGAAACAGTAAAACAGTCTTGAAGGGAAGATGTTGTTCTGAAATAAGGTCTCAAAGAAATATCAAAGAGCATCTAACAGCCTGATGAATATTTTTAAATCAGGTTATTATAGAGAGTTCTAAGACAGCTCTAGTCTTTAAAGATACGAAATGAGAACCCTTAAATCTGATTTGCTCTGTCAACAATATAATTGTTCACACAATATTATTATTAATATTAATAATAAAGTTAATGTTCATTATTAATGCAATAAAATTACAGCACTAGCTACATGGGCTTTCGACTGGACCACACAATATAATAATCCAAAATTTCCGCAAATTATAGAAGATAACTCCTGAATATTTAAATCTGAATCGCTTCGTGTGTTGTTTATACATTTTAATTAAAAAAAATATAGTAAAACATGTGTGAATGTTAAAATAAAGGTAATTAAGGTCAGCCACTGTGAGCTTTAAATCGCTTTACACGATCAGTTTTGTAGATATATAGATTTATATGGGCGCAACAGGCAATTGAGGTGCGTCCAAAAAACAAACACGCTATTATTTCTCAGTAAAATACTGATCCATATACTAATATTTCCCACAGACCTTGCAGTGAGTAAAGCGTTTTGGTGTACAACAATAAACTGTACAGATTTTTTTCTCTTATGTTTTTTTTTTTTTTTTAATTTATCTAATTATATCGTCTGTAAATTGTAAAATGGTAGACTTAAATAAATAAACAAATAAACAGATTGAGCCTTACTAATTATCATTTTCAACCTTCACGCTAAATATTTTATAGGTCACAATGGATAATTTTATATGGAAAATTTCGACATTGTGAGTCTAAAAAATTTTGCCTGGACACTAAAGCGATTGACCGGTATGTTTTATAAATACCGTACGTCTACCCCATATGATGGGATTTTTATTAAAATTGTGAATGACTTATTATATTTCAGTATACTAGTTCAAAACTCAAAGAAGTTAAAGACCACATTGAGTACGAAATCTAAAAATTATACATTGCTTTCAACGGCTTACATGTATTGAGAAATGATGAAAGTAAGGACTAATAAGTAGTAAATAGGCACAATATTTTTTGAAAGGAAATGGTCATTTTTCTATTTTATTGTAGTGTATACCCGATCGCTCTGGAAAATATAGAAAAATTATGAAGCTATTCCATATCTTCAAAATGCGATTAATTTAAAAAATAATAATAGGGCAAACCACTTTCTAAATTACCTGTGCACTTACAAACCTATTTTTCGATAAAAAAAAACACGAATTAAAGTACTATAACTAAAATGTAACTGAAAATATTTAAATGCTGTTGGAAATTATTTTTCTATCAGATCAGAAGAAAACTTTCATTAAAAATATCGGTTTTAGAAAAAAAAATACCTTTACATTTTAATTACCTCAATGTAAACTGTTATTAAATTAATCGTGATAAAAATGCATAAAAAATACAATTTTTGTATATTATTGGGAAATATACCTTTCGAATGACAAAAGTTTTGTTTCCCATTTTCTGATTTTTATTAAAATTGCATTTTTAAATTAATAAACTTAACACAAAAAACTGTATAGCTCTTGTATTAAACTAGTTACATTAGATATGTGCACTTTTCTAAGCCAAAACAATAAATCTGTCAAAATCCAAATACGATTCGCACGAAACTCTTTCTCGTCGTCTCAATTGGTAATGAAGTCAGATCTTTCAGGGGTTTTCATTTTTCCGTATAAATATTTCCACCCTAAGTAATTATTACATTGTAAATTGGGGTGGTACAAACAATTTTTTTTTTATCTCATTTAATACACCGCATTTAAAAAACTTTATAACAATTTTGAAGAGAAGAATATTTATATTAGATATAAAAGAAAAAAATGCCACATGAGTTTCTCACTTTAAGCTATAATATTTCAAATAGAAAAATATGATTTAATGTTGGGTCAGTTTCATTCCTAAAGAATATTACCATCAGTGCTGACTATCCTAATAAAGTCTTCCAACTCTAATGGAGTCACAATTTTTTTTAATTTACACACTAAAAATATAGTACATGTAAATTGTTTGACGTTCAGTGCAAAATGTATGCATTTAAAACTTCAATTCACACATGCATTGCGCCTCTCACTTCTGCAACCATATCTGAAATCTACACGTGTTTCACCTATGCAAAGATGGAACTGAAAGGCTTCGTAGAGGTCATTATTTTGACATTGCTTGCAATTAACTTACGTCGGCAATTATTACGAAAATCTATGCAGACCAACATTTTTTTGTAAATAAAAACAAAAATTCTAATGCCAACCATACCAGAACAAATCAATTGGAGCTGCACAAGCGATGCTGTGACAGTGCTAAATAAAAAAAAAAAAAATAAAAAAAAATTACAGTCCAGTCTCCAGTCATATTGCTACCTTGCAGGTGTTTCAGTTCATATTCGCAACTCAAACGATCAAGTCTGCCTCCCAGTGACAAAGTGATAAATAAGAATAATTGAACCATGCGTATCTACCTTTTTAGCACCTTGATTACAGTCGGCCTAATGTCGTTTTGTTCTTCTGCGGCAGACGATTCCAAAGATCCATTATCGATTCTCAAAGGTCTTGGTCTACCAACACCAGATGTAAAGATGGTGCCTCATGTGTTTTCTGCGGAGGAGGACTCTAAAAGTTATGGTCCGCTATCGATCATCAGGGGTTTGCTTATATCTATACCGGATGTTGTAGGAGAAACCGTCAAGGATGTCATTCGTTCTCATACTCGTACTAGGAGGTGTGGACTGGACGAGGGGATTGACCACACCGGGCGGTGCCGAAAGAAAGCCTGAAATTTGCCGTATTCTATAATAATTGATGTTAATAAAGAATAAGCTCTCGCCATTTTAGTAACTTGTTTGTTGGTTTATTTATTCACTTTTTGTGTAGAAGTTGTTTTAGAATTCTTCAGTTGGTGTTGGGTATGTTTATTCAATATTCCCGATGAAATGCTTGACCAAATGTCTTCGAATTGCTTCAATTAGGAGAAGCCACTTTATCAAGCTACTCACCTATTGAATTCCTGCACTTACGACAGTCAACTCAAGGAAAGTAATAATTTAATTGCTTCAAGTCCGATTTTAAAAATATTTTGCTTGTAAATGGTTTCGTCAAGATTTCTGTAGAAGCAACATGTTTCTATTGGCAGTGAGGTGTATGGCAAAACTATTTCTCATCCATATATATAATTAAATGAACGAATGATTCAAAAGTACTAAAAGTTTTTCCTGCAATTGTGAGCCGCATTTAGAGAATTACTTGAAAAATCTGTCTTCAACATGGAAGTTTAAATTGGGTGTTCGAAAGACGTCAAATCCCCTAAACGTATCGAACTATTCAAATAGTTTGGTTACTTCATTTTCCAGAACGGTTGAAACGTTCCCCATTTTCGTGGGTAACCGATGTCTCAACTTAAAATCATCTACAATTAGTCCGTACCTTAGCTTACTAACAGTATCGCACTTCAAATCGGTTGAGGTTCTCTCTTAGTTTTGCGCGCTATACCTAAGGCTAGATCTTCCTATACTGCGTTGTCCCTCTGGGTTAGACTTGAAGACTAACTCGTGGGCAAATAGTTTGCTTTCGCTCTACATAACGCCAACCATTTAAGATGAGGGTTCGAAAGCAGCTGTCATAAACAGCAACCTATTATTGTTAAACTTTTGGGTGCTGTTCTTCATCAGAAATTTTTCTCAAGGCATTTTTCGGCCATCTTTATGTAAAATGTAACAGTGGGGGCAGTGGCTTAATGGTTAGTGTGATAAACTACTGAGCAATGGATTTTAAATTCGATTCCCGTTAAAATGAAAAATATTTCACCTTAAGGTATTTAGCATTGCGCCATCTATTGTAAAAGTCTAACAATCATGCGAGAGGTCAGCTGTCCTGAGAAAGGTTCTCAATTCAGTGGTTCGGAATCAGCATAAAATCGTAGGTAACATCCATTCGTTCTTACGAACAGTATTTAGTTTTGAAAGTAAATATTCAACCGGTAATGGTTTCGGAAGATCTGGGCCTAGCATTGAGATTTTCTCAAACGAAACATTTTTTTTATTTGGGCAGCTCGACTGTAGTAGTCCTTACGCGATTTGACGAATACAGAAGACAAACTTACTCTCTGGTCGAAAATATAACCTGTCAATGATGGCTGCATAATAAATTTCAACTGTTCGATGTAGAGTAGGGTCATAATTTGGATTTCTGCTGAAGCATAAGGTGCCTCCCTTTTCTTTGGCCTTGAAAACTGTTACCAAAACTCCTTTCTTTTCAGATTTGTATTTGTTAGTCTTAACGAATCAATTAGGTTAATTAGTCGTTATGAACTCGTAACGAAAATCACGGCAATTTGTTTAAGTTTAACGAATCTAAAATCAAATTAGGTGCTCACAATGAGATCGGAGAAAATTGATTTGAGTCGCAATTTACTGTGGAAATAGAAACAGCGAGTCACTTGTACGTAATAGCAAAGCTTATATAAGCCCAACAATATGCTCCATCCGTGTATTTACGAGTGACTGGGCTGAAGATCCATAAAAAAACCGCACAAGCAGGATACACATTTTCGTTGGGAAAGATGCGCTTCCGTTTTTTAACCGTATTGGTTCTAGTGTTACTAGTTTCTGGTGTATTGTGTGGGAAGAAAAAGAATGCTAAGAATAAGGAAATGGATAATGTAAGAGTCCAGGAAGCGAAGGCCAAATTGACTGCTGCGGTCTGCACAAAAGCACTAGAGGTTCTCGGAAAATGTGTCCGAACAGCGATAATAGCAGCAGCTGGAGGCACGTTCGATAGCGACGACGACGATAGAAGACGGCGGTGAAAAATATTCCAAAAGATGGTCCTTGTGATAGAAATATAAATACACATCCGTTTTTGTCGATTTGTTAAATTTGTTGGTTTCATTTTTATTAAGTTGATTGAACAGGCGTCGATTGATGTAAATTTATTCGGCTGTCAAATAGTAATATAAAAATAATAGTGGCCCGTCGTTTTGTGTAATTTGTTATCTGTAGGCATGAATGAGTGACGCCTACAATTTTATGCACAGCGGTTAAATTGAGAAGATATCTCAGAAAAGGTATACTCGCGGATGTTTCTTAGACATTAAGGCAAAGTAGATTTGTTAAGCAATTTCTTGAATAATGAAAGGAGAATATAAATTCGGTAATAAATGTGTCAATTGACAACGTTGAAGTTCACAAATAAGACCCCACTCCAGTTCCTTGTGAATTTTGCCAATAGCAAATAGATCAGCAGATCATAGACCAAAGTCTGACAAGTCGCCAATACTTTGTTTTCGATTTTAGTCGTAAGGTCTATTCCACAAACAATGCCTTGTCTGCTGTCCATACTACTGACAAGTACTGTACCACAAAACAATTTTAAGCCACAGCCTATGATAATATTTTAACATCCAAAGGAGCTAAATGGTAACGCGAAAAGTTTTCATTCAAATTTTATATACGAAAAAAAAAGAGGATCAAGATAACTTTGACAATAAAAATGTCAACAAGTCTACCTTCAACAGTTGATAAGCCGCTATTGGATTTTTTTTGGACTTTCAAGGCAGACTTTCATACTTTCAGAATATCGAGCAAAATTTGTTCAGTTCTACCAATAACTGGTATGACAATGGAAAAAGGAAGAGAAAAATTCCCCACCACATTGTCCCTTCAAAAAAAGAAACCAATTGAGAACTAAACACTTTTTGCAAACAACTATGATGACAGCTGTAGTCTATCTTTATATTTACGAAATATTTGTCTGCTGCTCTTTTGCGCTATCCAAGTTGAGTGAAAATAGAGCTTCGAGAATAAAACACTGTCCCGAGTACGAGTTATTCACCATTATGTATTTAGTAAACAAAATAAGGCTATCATTCTTAGTTGTTGGGGAGTCTTGTATTTTATCTCAGTAGTACAACAGACTGGGCTATGACCCTACCCTAGATGGTTACCATAAATAGCATTAACCAATTGGGGCATTCAATAGAGGAGAATTCGTAATAGAACTCTTTGGGAGTATGCTAGCTTAACCCATTTATATCCGAATACTTTTTTCATTCCGTTTGTAGTGATTTTTGGATGTAAAGGTATGATAAGTGAAATCGATCTGTGGAGTCAAAATTGTTTTCTTGTGTGTGAAAGTGGAGTTTTTAAGTGTTGCTGGTTGTTTGTATTTTTTTTTATAGAAACTTCATTACTATTTAATTTTAAACTTACAAAAATTGTATCAAATATACAGAAAATGTAAGAAAAAATATTTAATTATTTTAGTTTATTCTTGAAAACATTTGTCGTGAAGTGCTATTTTACAAGTTCCACATTTTTTTAAAGTCTGACTGTGACAAACTCGGCATCTCAGCCTTTTGTCAGAAGTTTCCATTACATGATGGCCACCCAAAAGATGTGGATTTGGCTTTGAATGCCGTCCACCACCTTTTGGTGGACAACCATATTTTGTACAAAGAGCTGTAGCGACTTGGCGGCGAAACTCCAGTGAATCCAATTTGCTCCCATAACTTCTGGATAATGCATTTACAACGGAAACGTCTATCATCCACATTATTATGGGATTGTACCATTTTTTTCCACGAGTTGCAATTCTATAGTTTGACACATTGTTATCGAATTGGTCAACCCATGTATTTGTTATACTGCTTGTTAACATTTGGTTGCGGAGCTCCTGACTTTGCTTTCTGAATACTGTTGAACCTTTGTGCCGCACCAATAGGATGCATCCCATGCACATTGGAAAGAATTGAAACAGTCTGGTTGTCCTTCCATCGGGTGAGCAATAGAGTCGACAAAAGACTCATGGGATCCCCTATCTTTCTTGTTGAATGCTTGTCTGTCAAACTAATGTTCTTCAGTCGATTTTCTCTTAAGGTTCCGGTGCCACCGCATTCAAATTTTGTCAGCTTGTTAGTTAGGTTATCATAAAAATATGAGAATGTTACCCCAGGATACTCCCGTTTAATAACTTCTGCTAGGCTGAGAACCACGAACTCACCAAGAAAAACTGTGGGATCTCGTTTCTGATTTCGTCCCTGATAAAACTCAAATTGGACGCAATATCCGAGGCGTGTTGCTGCAACCCATACCTTGTATCCAAAACAGGCTTCAAACGCATGAACTGTTTGCAAGAGTTCCTTTCAAAATATGGAATCATTGATTCATCAACTGACAATTGCATTTCAATTGGTGCAAACTTTACAAACATTTTATTCAAATGGTCAGCCATTGGTCTGATTTTGACCACTTTATCGGTATTATCAATATCATTGTTATCACAAAAATGAATATTTACGAATATATCGTTAAATCTCTTTCTGCTTTTAAAACCATAGCATTATGAATGTGTGGGCGGTCTTCCCAATACATATTTCTTCTTGGTAAGGGCACGTATCCCGAAAGGATGACTATGCCAAGAAAGACATATATTTCTGGTTCTGTAACATATATGCTTTGATTTCGTTGAGCTGAATATAAATTGGTGTACTTTTTAATAATATGGATAAATTGCTCACTCATAAACAGTTCAAAAAATTCCAATGGGTGAGTCTCCGAGTTCAACTTTAGAGGAGGCAGTTATGCTCCTATATAAGGTTTAAATTTGTATAAAAATGAACTTAGATTTAGGTTTTCCTCGTAACCTCTACGCCAACTTTGCGCTATCTTCGGAATGTGTATCCAATCTTCTATTTTATATACGTCATTCTCTTTGGAACTAACTTCGGCTTCTGCTAATAGCTGGTTGGGGTTCATCTTATTGGGGTCAGCACATTCCTCTTCACCAGAGTCTTCATCTGTAACAGCGCCATCGGTAGAGGGTAACAACAAAATTGTATCCGAGAATTCATTTTCTGATTCAAGAGCATCACAAGCAGAAATGCCACCATCATTTTTCGTGGAACCCAACGGTATAGACAGGAAAAATTGTAGTACAAAAATATATTTGCTTTATTGCGGCAAGCCAGTTGTAATCAAGGATTTGGAAGCCAACATTACACGCGCAATTGGGCAACGCTGAGAGCAGTGATCCAAAATTGCATCTACAGAATGGACCAAGTGCGGCGTAGTCCCGGGTAGGTTAGGTTAGGTTAGGTTGGGAGGGCAGTTTTGCATCCGATGCAAATTTCACCCGGAAAACGTGAAGGCCCATTGTGAGTACTCTGTTTGTACATGTAGGGACATGTGGCTAACAAAACTTTTTTGCAAAAAGTCCTAGCCTTTTAGCCATGTTTCCTATGGTGCAGTGTCCGGTTAAAACCCCGACGAGCATCCGGATCTGACTTCTATTAAGGGAGACTAGGAACTTTGATCTTTTGGTGTCAATCACAGGTCACAGACTTCGGGTTATGACGCAACCGATGATGTTGCTCCATTGTTCCTTAGCCAGTTGTGTGGTGACGCCTTCAATAAAAGTCTTAGCAATGTTGAAAGGCGGTAGCACCTCTCATATGATGAAATAAAATCTGTTTTTTTTTTTGTTTATGCTCAGTCTCTGAAGTAATTGGCCGAGTTTTGTCTGAGAACGTTTTTGAAATTTTTTTATATTGATAAAGGCTTATACGAATGAGATGACAAATAGCAAATGAAATAAAGTTAAAGCATAAAACAGTTCGCCCCTTTTTTTATTACTTCAATCCGATAACCGAGACTTGGACATAAATTCATCTTCATGATCCAATTGAAGACCTTAGCCCTAAAAGTGTAGACTGTACTGTTTTTTTTTTTTTTTAAATATTCAGAAAGATAACAAATTATAGGTGACCATCATATTGTGAACCATTATTTCTTATAATAACAAGTCTTAAAATTTGAAACGTTCTACTCGTTAAGTCTCTTTAATATTAAGTTCATAAACGCTTACCAATAACCATTGTATTGTATTGTATACAATACCAATAACCATACTCAAATGCTCTGTTAACCTAGTGCATCAAGTGTATCACAGAAAATAAAATTTAATTGTAAAAGTTAACTTAAGTTTTATCAATTTAAACGATATTTTGTTGAACAGGTAAAACATTTACCACAAAATTACTTTGTTAGATTAAAAAAACGCAATTTTCAGTTTAATAAATTGATATTGTATCAATTGAACAATTTTATTGTTGAATTAACAAAGTTTTTGTTATATCCATTAAAACAGAACAAAAATCACTTTTGTGAAATTGACAAACTTATGCAAAATATTTATTAGCCAAACAAAATACATACTACAAACATTCTGTTGCAATGAACATTTTTGTTTGCAGGTCTGACATAGATTTTGTTGAATAAATAACACAAGTTTTGAATGGAAAAAAATACAATATAAACAGGTTAATCATTTCAATGCAATGCTTTTGATGAAATCATTTATTATTTAAAATGCGAAGTCAAGTAGTTTGTTATTGTGCATACAAATTCCCTAAAATAGTGAGTCCAACCGTAAATAAATCCGTTTATGGATAAGGACAGGAAAAATGGGTTACATTAAACAACCCCTTTGATTAAATTGGTAAGAATTGCAATTTGGAAATATAGGAATGTTTAGCATGCATTTTATTAGGTATCTTAAATTAAATAGATCAAATTTGACAAAGGCTAAACAACTTTAAATAGTGAAGCAGATCTACATCTACATCGTTGTGGGTGTTTAGGGTATAGATGATCTTTTTATTTTCAAGTTTGATAAGGGCTTTCATTATCATTATGTCTTAAAAGTAATACCCCTTTTTAATTTTAAATTTGCATATTTTGATATTTCTTATGTTGTCCAGTTAAAAAAATGTAAAGTAATTTCTATGGTTCCTTTTGTTAATAAATCTAATTGCTAAGCATATTTGTTTCGCGTATAATTTATTAATACCTAATGCTATCCACATAACAATTTATTTGTTGTATCAACAAATTTAGATTATTAAATTGAAATAATAATTCTATATAACCAGCAATTTTCATACAATTATATTCAACAAAAGACAACTGTTTTACTGATAGACTATTTCTATAATATCAACAATATTTGCTGTTGATTTAACAAAATGACAAACTATTTTGATGGTATTAACAATTTTTTTGTTAATTTAACAAAAAGATAAATATCAAATTGATACATTTCTTCGCAAAATCAATAGCGTTTTGGTAAATTTAACAAAAAATGTTCATAAGCAATTTTTGTTACCATAACAAATTTTTTGTTATCACAACAAAAGTTTTAAGACAAGATAAAACTTATTAATTATTTTGTCAATTTGATAGAAACATTTTGTTAGACGTATATTGACAACCAAATTGTTGAATCAAGCCTTATTTTTATCAAATATACCAGGGTTTTATTTTCAGTGATAACTAAATAAAACCAATATTGCTAAGGGAATTCTGTGGCGGTCTAACATTTTGATTGCAAAAGGTTGACTTTTCGTTTGCCAAACTCTACAACTTAGAGGAGTTACTCTGCTTTAATTTATAGTATATCCATTATAATGCTAGAGGGAATCGCTTTCGAAAGAGACAGCCTTCAGAAGGTGTCTACATAAATAAATATTTGACACATTTTTCACCAAGCAGGCAATTTTTGTTCTTTTTAGCGGTGAGCAATTCTGTTATTTCTGAAAACCATGTTTTTTTTTTTAAGTCAATAATTAAAATAAATATTGTTAAATAAGAGGCAAATGAATGTAGAACAGCCACATTATACGGTTTCTAGATCGTTTGAGTAAATTAGTAAATATAATTATTTCACGCCTTCAAATCTATATTGAAGCGAGACTGAAGCAAATCAATTAAAACCTTTCCAGTTGTTCACGGTAGCAGCAGAGAATAAAAACGATTTATTTCGTGCAACTACATACGAGTAGGTAGTCAAGGAACCACGTCGACAGTAATAGGTTGCCTTCAAAGTTCAGCATTTATTTCGAGTTTACTATTTAAGAAGAATGCATTTTCGATTCCTTGCCGTATTGTTACTAGTTGTCATAGTATCTGTATCTGATGTTCATTGTGGAAGACCTATGAATAATGGAAACCAAAATCCGAGTTTCGTGCGTGAGCTCGCAGTAGCGGCCACCAAGGCAGCTTGTACAGAAGCCTTAAAACAACTTGGACAATGCGTAAAGGAACTTGTTGGATAGCCGGGAGAGTCTATTCGATATTTATGGAAGTAGTTATGTGATTATTTTGAAATGGTCTTACATAGAAATACAATAAAATCATAATATGCCAGAGGACCTCTGTTTTAAGAATCCCATTTAGCCAACGAGTTTAAAAAACGAAATCTGCCTTACAGGCTTCCGAGTTACACTATTTTATAACACATTATAAGTGTTACAGTCTTATATTAATTTTATTGGCACTTGTTGCAAAATTTAACAAGTCAATCTATCGCGTTATGTTGGAGTCCCCAGGTCATTTAAAAATATTTTCCAAAATAATACATCTTTCAACTTTGCGATTATGGGAGATTTTCGGTATACACTGACAGATCGCCTTCTATTACAAACTTGGAAGCCAATAATGAGTTCCATAGAAAAATCATAATGAAACCACAACTTCGGCCGATTTCCCGTTACTTGCCAACAAGTTATTTTTTGTTTTGTTTTTGATGAGTTCTTTATGTGGTAGGGCCCTAAGAAACAGCCCATAACGCGGGCTGAAAAGCGCTTTGTAAAAGTAATTACTTAAAGAGCACTTGTGAGATAAAATGCTACTAATAAAATTGGTTACCGAAAACTTTTTTAACCCTAAAAGTATGCATTAATTGCAATATTCTTATTTGTCAATATTCGAGCTAGACGTCAAGTGCCATCAGAATCAGTGCCTGTGTTATGCCCCAACAACAGATAATATGCTATATGTTAGGTTTATATATTATGTAAACCTAACACCTGATGTGAACGTCTTTTCTTGTCATTTGTTTTGGACAGACACTATAAAGAACAATTTAATTTTTAAGTTGTATCTGATGTGAACGTCTTTTCTTGTCATTTGTCTTTAACAGACACTATAAAGCACAACTTTATTTTTAAGTTGTATATTGACACGATGTCCGTAGCCAGTTTCATAAAGCTATGGTTTTATTCAGGATAGAGATGGAACTTGTTGGCAATGAAGTTATGCACGTTTCAGTTACATACAACGATTAAAGCAGCAAAGTAAGTTCATTTGAAATTCAGATAGCCCAATCAATTTAAGTGTTAAAGAAAAGCGAATGAGCAATCGCAATTTTGTCAGTAAAATCAATTGTCCTTCGATCCGGATATGCATAAATAATCGATTCAGATTGGGGTATATCTAGTTACATTCGATGGACTTTTTTATGGAGAGAGATGGCAATTATTATCTATTACGCATATTGAGAAACGAAGCTTTAAACCAAATCATTATTTGCCGCCCAAATTAAATTTAAAATTATGGTCTTTCCAGACATTTATACAATTCTTTGGTGATCACCTTTGAATATCAAACCACCGGCTAAATGAGGCCTGGACATCCTTGATGACAAGTCAGCAAGCACTTGTTGGCTGGTTGGAATTTACACTCCTGATCGCTTCTATAATAAGTTGAACTGGGAAGCACGATTTCAGGCCTTAGGTAAGTTAATTGCCTAATTCCATCAATAACAAATTGCGCTTGCTATTATGCATCAAAATCGTCGTTGTATTCTCGACGTAGTTTGGAGTGTTTCAAGAGAGTAGACATGTTGACCTAACGCGCTACGTATCGACTTTTGTACACCGTCAATTGTAGTCTAGCCCAGCTTTTTCAATCTACAAAGTTGTTGCCTTTAAGTATATTTAGAATTCGATAGGTTGTACTGCATTTACTCTTTTTTGATCTTTCCATGTCACCATCGATTTTGTAGGGAAAACGGACTTTCATTCATAGGAGTCGCTTCACCGTCCTTCTGCCTTCTTAATACAGAATGCGGACAAATACACAGGAATGTGAAGAGTATCTTATAGGGATAACCTAGATAGAGAAAATACTACAAGTCGCTCTACACCTCATCGAACAAGAAAGAAGGTTCCAATTAAGAACAACCTAGAAAGTTGAGTGTTAACTAATGGTGGAGCGGTCTTTTGTCTTTTACCCAGTTTAAAAATATATTAAAATCTGCCACCAACTGCGTCGATACTTTTTTAATCCAATGTGCTGTTTTGGGCCTCAACGCTTTCAAAATATCCAGAGAAAGGTACTGACTTTTATTGTCCACTAATAACTATACAAAAATTTGTTGGGTGTCAAATATATCCACCCGGAAATACTCGACATAAGGAGAGTAAGTTGTGTCATTTTGAAATACCTATTCGTAAGTAGGTATAGGCACGGACAGACTAAAGTTATATTTTATATAAAAAGTTGGTTAGAGGTCCTAGAGTTGGACCACAAACTCTTGGACCTCTAACCAACTTTGATTGTAATATACGTCAATATTTTAATATGAATTTGACGCTTTGCTGGTTGTCTAGCAGCCTGGATCTTTTTCATCATGAGACTCCATTGAAAACTAGCATGATGTCGGGTTCTTTGTAACCAAAATTCCTATGCTCTGTCAGTTTCAGTGTTCAAGTTTAATTTCACAAACTCAGAATGACGAAAGTTTCCTCTTTAGACTTTCTATTGTGACCTACAAGGTACCTAAGGTTACAAGTGTTTTTTAATAACGACCCACGTATGTATAGTATATCAGCTGGTTAACTTAATTTGTTCATATATAATTGGTTATAGATTGAATTTCAAGTCAATGACACGAATTTAGGAAACAATTCTACCAGCCTAATTAAATCAGTATATTTAATTAGTTATACATTTTCTATACATATTAAAGCGTACACTATAACAAATTGCAATTTAGTTTTCAAATTTTCGCTATTTCGACAGAAAATGATACAATTTCGACCCTATTTCCCTTAGTGGCGTAGTCGGGCTTACACTTCAGCAGAGAGTGGTTGTTTTCGGTGCTCGAGGTCTAGATTTGTAAAATATAATTTCTAATTTCTGTTTCCTTATTTCAAGTTTTGTGTGCCCAACAATGCGCTTCCGACTCCTTACCATACTGGTGCTAGTTTTGCTTATATCTGGTATAAATTGTGAAACAAATGAGAAGAATGAGCAAATAAAATCGTTTGCGAAACAAGTTGCGAAAGGAACCGCGGTTGTTCTATGCACAAAAGCAATGGCAGCCCTAGGAAAGTGCATCCTTGGTGCAGTGATCGGTTTGGGATGATGCCGAATTTGAGGACAATGATTTGCTGTCATATATGTTAATAAATTTGTGTTATACTATTTGCTTCTATTTTAATTCTTGAAAAAATATATAGTGGCAGTCGTAGCGATATAGTACAACTGCTGGAAAATTACAGATTAATAGAACTGTGGTCAGGAAGTTAGTCCTCCCTTATACGGGAATAGAGCTTCGGAAATCTATCTATCCTTTTACCAATATTTCATAAAAATTGGTTTTGAAAAAACGCCGTAATGGGTACGACAAGGAACGTGTATCCTGTTAATACAATAATGAGGATGTTCCGCGTTTGTGCATTTTTTGATCTTTGAGTGGTCTTCTCTTTTAAATTTGGGAGCATTAGCAGTGGTGCGACTTGAGTAAGTTTTTTAATTCTCATCGAAATAAGTCAGGCGTGTGATTTTTCAACCAAGTGTCAAATTAACAGGGGCGTCCCATGTGCGATTCCCGAAAAAAAAAAACAAATTCCGTCTTGAGGATTTTTTCCACTACACCACCTCTCGCGAACGTCTGTCAACATCCGAGAGTATAAATACTTGGCATTAAATTGTAGATACCTTCCATTCGTCCTAAAAATGAAAAACTTACACAAAACGACTGGTTGTGAGCAGCTAGACCTAGGGTCCATACGGACCTGTTGCGCCAACTATTCTCATGCTTTAAGACATTTTTCGATGAATACATTTAGTTGTTCGAACAATGTTTTTCTAAATTCAGGATATCCCACACAGCGATAGCAATGTCATGTGATTGTAGGCGTCTTTTACTGAGGCTATAACCCGCCAGCCATATCTCCAAACAGTCACAAGAATGCAAATGATAATTCCTTCGCTAACCATAAGCAGTTCAATAAATCTATTAGGTGAGTGAACCATTTTTTTTAATAATAGAATAACTAACGTTAGTCACTGAAAAGATTTCCGTAATATACATCTTGCATAATATGCATAATATTAATTTTGCGACGTAAGAATAAGTCAAACCGGAAACTATTCCGGTTGAACAGCACGCCTCTTAGTGGTTGGCATTATTTGCAGGGGGAATCACTTGAAAAGTATCAACAATAATAACAAACCCATTAATAAAAATTAAGCTTATTATCTTCCACACAAAAGATATATGCACAATCGTATTATCTAATTTTAAACATATTTATAGAATGTGGCTAAATGCTGAATGCATACGCAGTGGAAAGCGTTTGTCATTACCGGAGATTCATAGTAAAGCCCTACGGCTAATAGATCTAAAACGATTCGTGGTATTCGTAAACAATCAATATGTACGAGTTTTTGTTTTCTAAATTTGTAATTGCTTTGGTTTTTGTTTATTTTTATATAATTACTTCTCCCTCTGGAAGGGAGAACCAATCGCTTCATCAGCAGACCGAGATGTTTGTACTTAAGTTTTCATATAATGAAGACTTTTCCAAAACAATCCCACGCCTTCAGATTGCCCGACACACCCGTCAACAAAGATCCGTCCTACCAACCAACACATTTTCAATAATAAAGCTCCCAGACACTTGAAAGTTCAAAGACCGCATCATGTTGAAAGTAAAAAGGACTACGTATCAATCCCTTCACACAACAATGAGGCAATAAAAAAAAGACAAGCATAATAAACGTGTGAGGAAAATATTCCTCATTGCTCCCCCTCGAACTCAAGAACAGAAGTTCCCGATAAGAAATCTTTGTGTCGGCACCGCCTTCCATCCAGAATGACGTTATAAACAGCACAACCAGCCAGAACGTTTGTGAATATAAAAAAAAAACTCCAACTGTCGAGTGAAATGCTAACAACATAAAGGATAATAATTGCAAAGGATCTATGACAATCGTAATCAAAACAAACGGCCAAACAACTATTGCCACCCTGGACCTATACGCCTTCAACCGTATGCTACATACAAACGTAAGTAACCTCCATGGCAGGCAACAAAAAATGCTAGAGCGAACCTGTCTCCAAACACCCTCAATTCGAATTCGTATGCAATGCATGTTGAACCCATTTACCAAAGTGAAAGAGCGCAAGGACGCAGAATAGCAAGAAGAAAAAAAAAATAATAAAATCCTGGTAAGAAAATGTTCTTAAATAACAAACAAAAAAATCCCCAACAACAACCCGTAAAAGGACCAAATTCCGTATACTGCTCCGCACCCGTTAAATTAAAATAGGGAAGTAGTAGTTGAACACAAATGTGAGGCACGAACCAAGAGCTCCTAAAAAGGATAAATGGTGTCATATACACAAAGAGAAGCAGCACGCATGATAAAAAAAAATATAACCAGCACAGAGTACAACTTTGCCCAGACAACAGAAAGGATAATCATCGTCATGTCAGTAAATTTATTTATTTTTTCTTTCTCTGAGAGTCGACTGCAAAGAGGAGGAGTAGCACAACGACGACGACTATCACTAGAACGAGGTGAATAGGCCATGGGATGCTGTAACAGCCATAGAAGTTGTCTGACAGGACCTTCCGAAGGGTAAATGGTGAGATCAAACGTCGGAACTCATCCAAATGTTGTACACAGTTTGGATGGCGAAAGAGCAAATAAACTCCTGCGAGTTATTTCAGGACAACCTAAGTGCGATGAGAAAAAGAAACGGAAAAATATCTATGGTCCCTGTTGAATGAATATTTTTGCGAATTTGTAGTTGATTCAGCAGTTTTCTTCCTCCGCACCCCTTATGATTTGTGTACCTACGTTTGTTAGATTTGATTAAACAGGCCTGAAATTATGACAGGCATAGGTAGGTACTCGAAGTTTGTGCCCCACCTTTTAGCAATAAAACCAAAATATTTATTCATCGTCCTCCGGAATGGCATACCCCCCCATTCTAAAAATGTTTTTTGGTGATGGTGTTCAGACAAGTTATATTTATTGGATGGGTTTGTTTTAGACTCAGCCAATCTACTGTAATGTGTTTAAGGGCTGTGTAGATTTTGTTTCGATTTTTTGGAAACCGGAGCATATACGCATTGATATGATTCCCGTCATATTGTGTGATTTCCTTTGGACAATAGTTGCAACATCTTTCATGCAATCTGAATATAGTATCAATTTTAAAGACTTTTACAAAATGTATCTAAAATTGCTTGGAGTGTTTTTTATAAATCAAACTAGCTGACCCGGCGAACTTCGTACCGCCTAAAATTAATTAAATTATTAACATTTTTTCATAAAATTGAACGTGTCTATTGAACGAATGAAACTCCTTTGGAATTTAATTAAGTGCAATGCATAGAAAGGACTTCATAGGTTTCCGGGTCGACTTCTTGATCGATTTTTTCCACGCTACTGATTGAATTGAGTTTCCGGTCAGATTTTCTCAATTAACCAAATCAATCAAAGTAGAATCCAGAAACGCGATTGTCCAAAAACATTGTGGTTAACGATGAACGTTTTGAGCTTTTGTTTGAAAAATCGTGCGATATGTGATGGCGGTCGTCCGAAGTATTCCCGGGAAGTAAGAATCGCTGTTCAGATAATATTTTCCCGCTTCACATTCGATAAAGGTGCTATAAAACATTAAATATCAGTAGTTGCGACTGGTGAACACAGTGACTCAGTGATTAGTATGCTGGACTACTTGGGCGAGTGGTCAATTTGTAAAAATGATAGTATACGAATAATGAACACAATATACCTCCCCTTCATTCTACCAAGCGATATGTGCCGCACATATTTTTTAATGCTTGCGACATGCCCCCAACACCCCATTGCAAAGAGGCATCTACAACGGCGCCACCTTTATCTGGTCAAAAACTATCCTAGTTTCCCAACTGAAACCAAGCATACTCATCCACAAAATTGAAATCAGTTGAGTGGTTTCGGAGACTGACAGCAGCGCCATCTATCGTGCCCAAAACTATCCTATCCTTTAAGCTGCAACCAACCATACACATCCACAAAATTTTAATTAAATCGGTTGAGGGGTTTCGGAGATTGATAACAAATAAATATACAAAAACCGTATATCGATACAAACCTTGGTGTTGACGTCACCTTTCATTTGAAATTTCCAGAAACAAAATCGGTTGCCCTCAAGGACAACATTCGCCACGAGAATCTGTCGCCCGAAGTTCTCGCCGTACTGAAATTCATGTGTTTTTTCACGCATGCACAACACGCACATACACTTTCAGATATTAACCAAACTTCACAAAAACCATATATAGACCAATACCAAAAATGTGCGAAAGTTTGATTAAATCGCTAAACATGTGTTAAGGCATGAATAGGCGACAAACGAACACAATTTTAATGCTCAATTTTTATATATATAGATATTGTTTTTAAACTGACAAGCGCAGCTTTTTTGCACTAAAAAGAAATACAAAGAGCAAAACCCCTATTACTATTCCATGTCATATTTCAAAAGTGTTTCCGCAGCAGTGCAAATGTTGTTTGAAACTGTGATTTAACGAAGTTGTATTTTTTTTTGTAAGGTGCTGTTAACGATCGATGTTGATTAGACAATCCAGCAGATGCTGGAATTGAAATTTGTCAATTAGTGATTTAAAATTCTTTACAAGCTTCAGAAGCTTTTTCCCATTAAGTTTCGGGTCTTGTTACAACTGGTATTATTCTCGCGTATTTTGAACGCTAAATTAAGAAATTTTTTAAGCAGATCTTAAAGAAAAAATATAAATTCTTGACACAAGGGAAAGAGCGTCATTAGCAATAGCTTTGATGTTGTTTCCTATTATTTACCGGAAATCAGAATGTATTTGAAAATCAACTGGACCTGTCGCTGAAAGGAAATTTACTGCAGTGAACATTTCTTCGAAAAAAAGACTTGACAGTCATTTTCGACCTAATGTGTTATAACTGGAGTAAGAATAACAATTCTTGTGAGCAATAAAGAATCGAAGGTAAGGCCCTGCACCAATCACATATGTACCAACATTTTTTTTATTTTAGCAGAAAACCCGATGTCAGGCTTTTGTCTGACAAACATCCTATAGTATAACTGTCATGAAAGAGCTTCTCATTTAGCCGTTTGGACTCGGTATTAAATTGTAAATCTATTCCATTCGTCCCAAAAATGAAGTTAGGCCTAGGGTGCCTACGGACTTATTGCGACAACTATTTATCTATTTAAAAATAAGTTGAGGGATTTGTTTCGTAGGTAAATATTTTATACACAATTGACTCAACATATAGAGTACCTAAATGTTATCATAAAAAATATTTGTTGTAACCAATATTTTTAATGCGAGCTTGATTAGTTTTAAACAAATGCACCTGTTGCCGTCTTTCCAAAATAAAAATTTAATATTAGATCTCTGAAAATGGTTCCATTAAGTACAACAAAGAAAAGGTTTCCCAAAATTCACACATGCAATTTTAATTTGTGTTGTACCACAAAAAAGCTGACAGGTTAGAATTGGTAAAAATGGAACCCTACCACGTTTTTCAATGTTAAACAATATAAAAATGAATTTTTGCCTGTCACAGCTCACAAATAAATTCTAATTTCTAAAAGCTCTTGACAGTGTACGCTCACTATGGCCTGTGTCTCCATGCTTACAAAATTTAATTGACACAAGAACTAAGGCCCAAAAACCATATACTTCGTTGAATGGAATTTTGAACATCACAATGTAAATGCTGATTTTTGAAGCACAGTCATCATAATCAATGGAGCTCATTTACGCCCACCTAGATGGCTTCGTTAATCGTGGGCGTCATTTGCTCGATGATGTGCTATTCTAATCTTTGTTTAATTTGTAAAATAAATATATGTAATTAAAAGTGAACTATTTTTTCTATTTAGTTAAAATCTTGCATGCATTTTGGGACACCCTTTAGCCGTGTAAAAAAGGAAAACTTTCTGCTTTATAAAAATGTTTATAACTATTACTTAAACCATTTATTGCAGACTTTTAGGATACATTTTGTTGGGTTAAATCTGCGGGCCTTCGTGTAAGCTACTCACGGAATTGGTTATAAAGCTAAATGCCCGCACTAGCTCCTATTTGCTACTTGGCCCATCTACCTTTGCCTACGTTTTTGGCTTCCTAGGTGTAATAAGTTCCAAATTATTTCTATTGTAACCTGCCAGATAATTGCTTCCAAAAGGCAGAACTTTTTATTATTATTTTAGTGAAAACTTTTGTCAAGTCTTAAAACTAGCAACCCCCCTCTAAAGTAAAACTCTTAAAATGAAACCAAGTTGTAATTCTCTGGCTAAACTAAGTCGCGCAAATCATTGATCCCCTTGATTCTATTTATAAGCTTCTTTCATTTATTTATGTTAACCGAAGCTGATACTTATATATCGCTCCATACAGCACGCATACTAGTCTCCTTCTTTATTTTTTAACACAAGTGCCTGTATAGACCCCTTCGATTATATTGAAAATCTGTTACCTGTTACGATGTCCATTTTGTCGGAAAAATAAAACGCCCGCTAAATGGTTGAGAGAAGCCATGCCTAGGGTCGTGTATGGAGCAGTAGCACAAACAATTTATACACTTTTTTTAACCACTTGCCAAACAAATGTCAAATTTAACAAAAACTAAGACAACAATTATACCAAGTTAATGCATTTTTATTTGCAGTCGCATTCAATAAAACTAATTTCGATCTTAACCTATATTTCTACACTCGTACAAATATAAGTTAAAATTGAATTTAAATAAATATTTACAGGTACAAAGTTCCAGTATTCATCGGATACTCGAACCCTGTGCACATTTTCCGTAACTATGCGAAAACCTACCGCGAACAAAATTTCGTTGCTCATATCTAGGCGAATATTCAAAAACGATTCACTGCATCTCATATTCAAGCAAAAAAGGTCTTTGCACAGTTACAAAAAAAGAGCCCAGCTTAGGCACATTGAAATTCAAAAAACTACCCAACCCCATCTCCGCCCGCCCGAAATTCCCCAGCAGGTGCACACTGAATACGTCCGCTGAATCCCGCATATCACAGACAAACTATTGGCAGTGATCTTTGTGCTTCTCTATATGACTGTGGTTGAAGTGCATGCCTCCGGAGAGGCGCTACGTTCTAGTAGAATTCGTGGTGGTCGAATTCGCTGTCCTTGTCGCCGTCGGGATCCCCTTCAGGGCAGCCTTCTTCTCCGCAATGATGCTGTTGGAGAAGACCATTTTTGCCTCGCGCTGGTACTCCGCTATATTATAGTGGCTTTGCTGTGGAGAATGCAAGCATAATTAAATCAAATATCACAGCCATCGCGTACATCCTTACGTTAAGTGCATCGTTTATTTCAATGCGTAGCAGTCGCTTTAAACCACGCAAGTTGCGACCGGCAATCCGTCCCAACTCGTACCGTGTTATCCGGTACTTTTCTGTCGTCGTTGAAGTGGACTCTGTGGAGTTGTCTCCACCATCCCTCATGGTGTCCTTTGTACGAAAAGGATTAAATATCAGTTTTGAATGTAAAGTTTTCCAAATCAAGCGCTCTTACCGGACTCGGCGTGGTGGTTGTCGTCGTACGTGGCCGCTTTGTCGGCTTTCCGTCCGAGAAGCCATCCGACACTAGGTCGTAGATTTCATTCAGTGTCACCTTGGTATCGTTGTATTGCTACGGACGGCACAGATAGTGGGAAATTTACTTTCAATTCTAGTACAAGTACATCGGGGTATACTTACGTCAAAGGCGAGATTTTTTGTCACCACTATTTTTTGGAAAAAATCCCAAAAGGCTCCTCGTTTCGTCCGACTCTTTGCTGCAGCAGTGCTGCTGTCGTCTGTGCCGTAGGATGTGACTGATATGACGAGCAGCATTAACAGACAGAACTTCAAAGACATTTTTGGTTGTGCTTCTTCTATGTGTGGGTTGTAAAAAAAATCGCCTAAAAATAAAAGACACTTCGTTTGAATTTTGAGCTTAAAGGCGGTATGTAGAAAAGCCATCGATCGGATATTATGAAAGACGGAACGAGTCCAAATCAACACTTTTAGTGGAGGCCAATGCCCCATGGAGTGTGACCAGATTGAGAAATGCCCAAGGCAGTGATTACGAATGCAGACATCAAAGTTGAAATGTTGTTTTAGTATACCATGGTGAGGCGTAGGCCCGTCAAGGTAAGCTAAGTGTTTATCTACAATATTTAACAGGTCGTTGGTCGATGGTGCTGTCGCGATGGTTGTTCATAACGCTTTAATGAGGTCGTTCCGCGTGATTGGCCCAATGTGTTTGTGCATCTTGTTTACAAGCGCCAAGTGCTCAGTTAACTTATTGCCACAGGACATGATTGAATGAAGTGTCGATGTCCTGGTTTTAAATAAACCTTCCCCTTTCCACTAATCGTTGTGTGCCCCATTCTTAGACAGATGCAGAATAAATACCCCTAGCTCAGAACAAAGCAAAGGGAGACACGATTTTTCCTATAAAGGACGTTATTTTAATTCTTCTTCAAGAAAACCTCTGCAGGCCATTTCAGACGAATGTTCCCCTGCGAGAGCAGTTGTCGTTGCATTTTGGATACCCATCCCGTTGGCAATTGGTAAAGTTTAAGCTCCTTTTGCAAGAGCTCCAAAGTTAGTTTTATGTTTTTGCACTAATAAAAGGATTGGCCAGCTTAGGTGTGTAAATAAACACGTAAAGCCAAAAAAGTAGAAGGAAACTTTGACTACACTGCTGCAGGAAGGCAGCTCGTCCTCTTTTTGCTTTTTTGTAAATGTAACTGCAGTCTATACCGGTGTGGGGCAAGTCTTTTGTGCAGATGTTCAAATATACGGGGGTTGGATACTTCAAACGCACAGATACTGGTAGCGCGGGTGGAAGTTTGTTGGCTTTTTGCAACAAGAAGCTCAACTATTTTGTAAAAACATCATTAAAAGTTAAAATTATTATTTTACGAGGTGAAAATTACTACTTGGATTTGTTGTGGTATGCTTGAGAGTCTGAGTCGATCTTGAAGTTCATTATCGCCCGTCAATGTTTCTGCCAATAAACTTGAACAAGTAATTTGTGGGGCACTTAAATTGTGGAATTTTTTTTAAGTATATAGGTTTTAGTTGCAGCTACGTTTATTTGGAAATGAAAATTTTTGGAGGATATTTCTTAGTTTGCGGTATTAAGTTTGACGCCTCATTGCTTCAGCGAAATTTTTGGGTCAGGGTTGCAAAAAATTATAAACTAGCAACCCCTAAAAGTTGGGACCTAAAACTATGGAACTGAGGGTTCTTTAAACAAGTTTTAAGACACATGTTAACTGTGACTGCTGTAATGATACTTTTCGCTATGAGATTAAAGAACTTGTTTCTGCAGCTGTGCCACAGAAGGTCGACGCACGTGTTGCATAGTAGTAGCGGAACAAAGGAGTGGCCCGACGAAAGCACTACGATGGACCAGGCAGCAGCGGTATCTTAGTAGACGATTGTATCTTCAGTTCGATGGCCATGGTATAAGAAAATTCAAGGCACTTTTGGCGGAATATTTAATACCAGGCAGTGTCATGCAAATGTTTTCTCACTTGACTATGTCACGTGTTACGTACAAGCAAAGGGAAAGCGGCAAAAAAATAAACAAAATATATTGTCGTAATCTTGTTTTTACTTTATTCATACTCCAGTCATAATGAGTCTCAATCTACAAATTATTTAGAAATTCGAGAAAAAATTTCGTCAGTCGCTAATCGAGCAAGGAATTTCGCGAAACGACTTGAGGTGTTCCTGAACAAACTTCAAGTTGTTCTAGAACTAAAGCCTATATGGGGATAACCCTTTTTGTCTCTCTATTACTATCCGTCTTACCCACAGGGGCTCTCTGGACTGCTTCACAGTTATTCCCTGTTTTCAATTTCTTGTGTCAAAGCTATTATCTGTTTATAGGGGATTAGTTTAATTTTCTGGGTGTCCCCAACTCCATCCAGTTTACAGGGTACCATCCTTTAGAAGGCCCGTCTTCCTTAAATAATACCTGAAATTACCATGTTCTGTGGATAACGCTACCACCCATTTCAATGTTCCTCAACTCATGCACCTATTGCACCCTTCTTTGAGTAATGCAGGTCGGCCACACTCTTTTCGCCGGTGTATATTATTTCATATTTGACCTGAATAGGTTTTCGAAGTTTAATCTGTCAATCAGTTGTTCCACCATTCATCAACCCATCGAAGTAAATGGCTTTGAAGCGCTTGTCAATCGACCCCTGTTTTACAAGGGAGTCCGTCTTTTGCCTTGCTCTCGATCCCTATATGATCTCGTAATAAGATCAGAGCTGAAGATTTTTAACCATTTCATGCTTGTGAATATGTTCTACAATATATGTAGTTATTTTAACTCGGCGAAAACAAATGTTAACTATTTTTTTAAAGATGAGTACGGGCCAAGGCTGATTTTCAATGGAAAGCGGTACCGGGCCTTGATATTCTCCCGAAGAGCAGACTTTAAGTATAGCAGCTGTTTTCGTGACTCTGCGTGGATTTCTTTTTGAAAGCGTTACGTTAAATGTATGCTTTATTTCAATGTGCCAGAAAACAATTGCTGACCTCGACAAGATTGCTAGCCGCTTATGTAACAAAAATATACAAAATGGAACCTTTAAAATGACTCAGCCAAGAAAAGCCTTAAAGGCCATATGGAAGATTTTATTTTTAAACAACAATGTTATATAATGCGCACTATCTTGAGATGAAAATGCGCACTTTATTGCATACACAACTAGGTACTTCAATTCGACAAAGAATCGGGGTTGATTAATGGACCTTTATATTTTACTAGCGGACCCTCGTCTGCTTTGCTAGGCGTTAAAATTTTATGTTAAATAAATAGTGATGATATTTGATACGGATTTCTTATTCAATACCATTTTTATCTTTGTATGAATTTTTAATTTCACAGTCTCAGGTTTATTTCCTGGTTGAAACTGGCATTTTTTTAATTTTTTGAATTAAAATTCGGCAGAACTCACTCCCGTTGCCTCGCCAGATCATAATTTCCGTAACAGTTCAGTACCCGGCTTCAGTGCGCCCATAGTATTCACTTCAAAAAATTAAGTTGAAAGAATAAAAAAAATGTTTGTCTTGACAGCAGCTATCTTTTAAGGTGTAACCAAGCATGCATATCAACAAAATTTCATTAAAATGTGTCTTGTTCATATCTTTTTAATTCTTTTTTTTACAGTCAGTCGGGTTTTTTTGTTTTTTAAACTAACTTTATTTATATCATTTTAGCCTATGGCATCCCGGGGAAGAATACGAATCTAATGACACCTCACTATTCAAAATCAGTCAAACCGTTTAGGCCACAGAGTGTCCCGATGGAACGTACATAGGATACGCGCGAAACACATAACCCTCTCTGTGTGCAGTCGGGTAAAAAACGAGTTAAAAAACCTGTTTGGACGCTTTTTTTCTCGTTTTTTTTTTGACGCGGTTTTTAACAAGGTTTGCATAAGCCCAATTATAATTTTTATTTTCCACGATAAAACAAATATCCATCCACGCACAACTCATCTTTCCCTTTATTGGATTTAACTATTGAAACATTCAGGGATGGGGTCTAAATTCTGGATGGGTCAACATTCTTTAACAAAATCCTGCAAACAATATAAAAAGGTTTGAAAAATGTTAATAAGCACTGCTTTTGTAGAGCAGAGATAGAGAGAACATTTTCTTTTATTAATTTGTTTTTTTTTTTTTCTTTTTTTAATGTGAACTCCTCTTTTGTTAATTTTATTTTCCTCCTGAGAGGAAATTAAAGATGTCGTGGGTATTTTTTTAAAAATACGATTTTATTTTATTTTTATTATAGAAATACCAAAGTTAACAAAAGAAGCTACACTGTTATTGATAGTTTTTAGGAAGACTGTGGAAAAGTCCTTGTCTATCCACCCAACAATCGCAGCGTAACAGTAATTACAACGAACGGCCTCGAAAAATCGTATTATAGTATTCGAAGACCCTACCGTGTCGAAGGAATTTCGATTAAACAACAAATAGATGTCCTTTTATACTGCCGAAATGAAGTATAAAAAGAAAACAAATGAAATTATAATAAATAATCACGTAAGCTGCTTCGCAGTGTTTCATTCACGTAGTGCAGAAAAAAAAAAAAAAAAAGGCAAATGGAAAATCAAAAATATAAAGCCTATCGCAATACTCTATCCCGTAGCTTTCTGTTAGTGAAAGAATTTTTGAAATCGGTTCAGTAGTTCTGAAAATTACCTCTTACAAACAAATATCACCTCTTTATAACTAACGTGGTCAGGAATTTTAACCATCAAAATTCTAGATCACCTATCCGTCGACTTTCAAAATTCCTACGATAAATAGGCACGAGGTCCAAAGAGGTCCAAGAAGGCATCTTCTTCATAAAAGCAATGAGAGGTATACGCTTTTCAAGACCTACTGTGCAAAGTATATAATTATTTCTATGGAAGAGAACTCTTTTTGGATCTAAGAAGCAGTCAAGACAGAGTCATCGCTTGAACTCATTGACTACATGCGCATAGAAGAAACACTCCCGGGCTATTATATAGTCAAGGCGACTCAAAAACAGCTCTAATGCGAAGTATTTTGAGGCCATTTGCCTAATTTGCACTACCAACCGCTTTCCATTTCCAATTTATTATTTCTCGCGCATGTTTGTGAACGAAAACGCTAAACGACACAATAAACAAAGCAAAATAAAAACACACCAAACATCCAACAACACAAAACCGATTCAACCACAAAAATGTTAGCAACTCTCGTGATGATACACGCAAACATCACACAATCTTCACCTTGACCGCATCTTCTGAGCGCCAACATTCAAATCCACTTCCCGCACTTGATTACGGTTCGGTGTGCCGTCCCTACACTGAGCGAGACAAAAGCAATTTCCTTCTTTGCAAACTAATTTGACTGCTTTTCCATGTGAAATCTAACGCTTCGACATAGTTCAAGAGTTGCCGCCGCCATCAACCAGAAGCCTTGCTCGCATCATCGGCTGCCTCTTAAACAATAACACCATTAAACCATAGTATTTATATGATGGTTTTAAAGTGATGCCATTCCTACCTCATCAAGATTCCAATTTCAATTGGGCCGCACTTGAAACTCACGTAAGACGATCTTGTACGTTGCACCTGCCTGCAATGTGCAGTGGAACGTCCGGCGAGTTCTCCGCAAGTGGTTGAAAAGTTTTCCAAGGATTGGCCGACCTCCACTTGATATTGGAAAATTAAAGCGAGAAGAACAAAAGCACCGAGTGGCAGACGACTTGCACTTGCACTTCGTAATGGACACTCTTGAACTCTGCGGAAACTCATAAAAGCCAAAGAATGGCAAATCGAAAAATTTCCTCTTTGGCTTCGGAGTTCGGGGTTCGAACCTCTCGAGAACATTTTAATTATCCTTGCACAAAAGTTTTCCCAACAATTCTAATTCCATCCAACAAATCGAATTGCAGTCTCCCAGATGCTGGCTGGGCCAAACGATTTTGCCCAAAATACAAAAACTTTCCAATCTGGAGACGAACACGTTTGCTGAATTATCTCAATCTAAATGTCATTTAGTCACATTGCCTCTCTGGACAGGACATGGCTATAAATAATTCTGGGATCAAGTGTGAATACAAACACAAGCAGAATGTTCTCGGTCATTATTATAGTGAAACTATGTATGAGCCAGAGCGAGGGATATTGTGTGCACTTCTCGACTACGCTTCACCTTCCAGTAAATTTATGGCTTTGTCCATAATCACGTACAGGAGTATATAGGTACATACACCGACCACGACCAGCTCCAGCCGTCACAATGTTAATATTAATAATTGTGAATGAGTGTATAGTACGAGGAAGGAGTATATAGCTCTCGCATCTCTGTATCCCTGTGTGTCTCCAGCTTGGGCTTCAGCCAGCTAATGGAATCATGTTGGCTTGGCCCGCACATACTCGCCATAAAGCATATTAACATTCATTATTCAGGTCTCGGGCATTTATGATGTAAACACACACAGAAATCGGTGCGGTGGCAGCTGGCTGCCATTTACAAAGACCCTCATCCTTCATCTGGTGGAAGCTGGCAGTTCATGCATCTATTTCTCTAGGTTTGCGTGTGCCTCTGCCTCGCACTTGGTTGAGATTTTATGGAGTTAATGTGGCTAAATGTGCAAGTTCAAAAGGCGGGCTACGTTAAGCGAAACAGTGTCAACGGACCAACAGGTTACCAGACCAAAGGACATATACGCAAATGATGGGGATTTTGCAGTCGTAAGTGCCGGCTATAAGTGTCACAGTCACAGGTAGGCGAGGATTTAATTAAATGTCAAAATGAAAGTAACGACCTTGAAGAAAAATGTCAAATTTGGAGCGAAATAAGGGATAGGGTGGGGTGGTATTTTTATGCAGGGAAGAAGTCGGAAAGGGCTCGTTTGCTGAGGAAGGTGGAAACGAAGAGAAGTAGCATAATTATGTCAGTCGTTCAGAAGAGTGATCACCTGTGGTCCTTGTGGTATAATAGAACATTTGGTTTGCTTAGAGTTTTTATAGTTGTAGTTAATTGAAAAAAAAAATACTTATATAGTGTAAACTAAAGTTTATTCAAATGTACTCAAACTTACTTACGAAATAAATGTGGGCGATATTTTTGCAGAAAAAAATAAATGCAAAAAAGTGAAAATGACGATGAAACTTTTCTAAATACAATTCTGTTTTCGTAAAGTTTTCATTTTTTTTTGTGCTACAGCGAAGAACCTAAACTGTCAAAATGTATTCTTTTAAGCGCAGACCCATCAAAGATCCGATTTTGTAACTTTTTCCGATCAAACCATAATCAGAGCGCACTCTGGATTAGCTTACAACAAATTTACTGAGTAGTCTGAGTAAAAACCTGACGCAATTATTTTCACTGGCTCAAAGTTCAAACTTCAGACAGAGGAAGGAGATTGTAAAAGGATATGTAGAAGTCTGATAAAATACAACAAATTCCGTTCACATGTGTGCTTTCATAACGTAAAGTTATGAAGTTGATCAATTGTATTTCATTAATAAATCCGATCGCTCTGAAAGTTCTCGATTCAGAGCATGCTCGACGCAGTGTTCCCAGACTATGAAGAACGTTTTCCCTATTATTTATGAAATAAAATTTAGATTTCCCCTAGATTCGAAAAAATTCCCCTTTCTATTTATTTGTATTATGCCACTTTGTACGTACTCGATTCCAAATAGGATTGATCAAGATTATAATTTGATGAATTAAAAATGCACGACTTCAAAAAGTTATAATAATAATATTTAATAATAATTCAAGTTTAATCTCGTCAAGACAAATGGTTGCTATGAAAAAAAGCACGATAAATCGATCTGCCGACTCACCAACGAAAAAACAAAACGAAAAGTACCGCTCGCTCATGTCCCACAGCAAAGTGCAAAGAGCAAGAACAAAAATGCATAACATTGCATAGGCAAACGAGACAAACCGTATAGGTGTGATCCGCTAGCTTATGCCCTGCAACAAGTACGGTGCGTGTGCTGTGGGAAACATTACGAAAGAGGTACCTAAGTTAGGTATATAAGGCGATTTAGCTGAACATCTTTGCTCGTCTAAACAATATAAGAAAAACTGTACGGTAAGCTTTACAATGTTTGGTAACGAAAGGTAATTATTAAGAAAAATAATGTTGGTATTTTAAAGGCAATATAACTGAATTGCGATATAACAAAAGCATTTCTAAACAAGGATAACGAATTTCATCTGTTAATTGTCAGGTGACTGACAACCTTTCCAATTCCTGCACCAAGAAATTTGTTGAATAGAAATTCGTAAGATTCTCAATGGAGGGGTATAATATCTTGCTCTCTTTTACGAATTTTTCGAGTTAAGAAAATGCAGTGAGTAAAAATTCGTAAAGGTTGGTAAAAATTCGTAAAATTTAAAAGTCAAGGAACAGAACTTTCAAGACGCTGTTTTCTTTCTTTTTTAGTGTGAAGATATCATTCTGAGTAAACTTTGACATTTGTTTGTAATGAAAATGCGTTTTAATTTTACTTTTAACCAGTTTAAGTTGCACAGAGATTTTTGTCGCCCCTTTTTAAGCTTGTCCCTTTTGCATTATAAAAGTGCTTTTCTCCTCAATCACTGGCTCGAGGTACTCCTGCTTTGTTCAGTGGTCTGCACTGAACTTGCAAAGGAATAGAAAGACGCCTATTGACTTCAAATTACTAACCCAGGATTGCATTCGCTTATGTGACTTCACTTAAAAAAAAAAAACATTTTTATGTCAACAATTTTTATTGGTTAAAATTAAACCAACATTTTTCATTTAAGAATGAAATTGTTGGAAATGAAGTATGAAAATTATTACAGAAAACCTAAAAACGAGTTCCTTTTTCAAAAATAACAGTTAAAGCCAGAACTTTTAGCTTACAATTTTTTTTAAAAATCTAAAAAATTCTTTGAGTGTTGGATTCAAAATGCTGAGAGCTGTTTATGCTCTTGTTATGAAATGTCTTACAATACTACATCTCTTTCCTATTAGTAGGTGAGAGGTTTCACCGACCGATACATTTTTGTTTGCTCTACTTGACAGCCAAGTTCATGACATTGAAGTTTGTTGTGATAATAAATGTTAATCAACTAAATCGAGGAAGAGGCCAAATGTTAACCTCTAATATCCCCATTTCGTGCTTCAAATCTATTAAAGCTGATAAAAATTATTAATCAAACTGTGAAGACGACAATGCTATCTTTATTTTGTTTACTTAAAGTCATGGATGAATTATGCCGATGCCCTTAACTTAAATTTCTTTCGAAAAAATATTTCTGTTGACGAAATCATTTGGAATGCGAAGTGCCTAGCTGGGTGGAGGATTGCTCTTGCTCTATACTGTAAAGCTGTGTTTTGTTCTATCGAATGTCGGCTGCCTTGAATATCTGGCGACATATTTGTAATCACTTATTGTGGGCTACTATGAAATACAAATTTGAGCTCATACCTTTGTGGTTTGTAACGCAATTACACTTTTTACGTTCTTCAAACTTCTTAGGTAAGGGTTTTCCAATAAGATACCACGGTCCGGAAACTTTTCCCGTAAAAGATCATTGGTTTCGTTGCTTGCGTTTTTTCACCGTTTTTGTAGTGAATTTTAATAATTTCAATGCGTTTTTAAAGCGTGTATCGTTCCATTTTTAGTAATGGCGTAGTTTCTACTTGTCAAATGTCAGAGAATAAAGGCTTCAAACGTGACAGCTAACGAAATAGCGGGTCATTCACAATAACACCTCTTATTGGAAAACCCTTTATATATCTGAGTGCATTTGATTAGTTCAAAATTTCCAAACGAACTATTGCTTGCCTCTTTTACATAACAGGGCTTTTTTTGAATAGTTTCCTCAATCAAATGCATGCGCTGACATCATTTCTCAAAATGATTCTTTTATAATCCTTTGTGCAATTTTTCCCACAACCATTTAAAGCGCAGTCGAATTTGACAGTTCTACTCTTCTTAAATGCTTCACTGAACTGCGCAATTTTTGTCGGACAGAATTTCCGAAAAATCAGTTTCATTTACCATCGGATTTATGAAACCCTTCTCGTAAATTAAAATTCCTAATCTCGTACACCGGAATATCACACGCAGTTCCGTTCTGCCAGTGCAAATGTTAAATTGAAAAATTTTTATATTGAAAATCTGCATCAGTTTGCATTCATTGTGCCCTTGTGGCCTGCACCATTTCCCATTTCCTCATCATTTGAATATAATTCATATTTTCAACGAACTCATGCATACGGCATTTACTTGTTTAACGATATTAGGATTTTTCGTCCTTCTTTGTTCATTTGGAATTTGAATGTGTAGATGAATGTATCGAGCACGAGTGGGTGCATTTCGATATGAATTCCCAAATATAAATTATATAAAGCTCACATCACAAACAAACACAACATATGCATTGAATTACCAGTGCACTACGATTACCTATACACAAACGTCCTGTTGTGAATTATTAAATATTCCACTACATCAATGTGTATTAGATAACAGGTAATGCAGCTTAGTGCATTCCAACGAGAATAATTGAATAATAAGGCTTGAAAATCTGGGCTACATGCAAAGGACGAAGGGTAAATTTTCGGTTTATAAAGGATTATCATCTGCAACTTCGGGAACCGGTCAAACAGGTCAATGGAGGGAGTAGCCAGGCAATTAATTTGTGCAAATCGATTAGGTAATCGAATTTCAAAACGCAAATACATACAGGGGTAACCAAGTCAAATAGAACAGTATTTTATTAACCAATCTCAATGGTCGTATTTGTTTTGTGAAAATATAGTATGGCATGTGGTTATATTAATAGATATCTGTAAGTTGCAGCCATACGTGTTGGTCTTGTGATAATCCCTCAGGTAGTGTGAAAATAACTGACGATTGTCATAGAAAAAAAGAAACCAGGAGAAAGAACCTTCAGTTGATCATTGGCATGATCTTAAATAAGTCACAAAAGGCAAAACGAGATCATAAATTGACGCGATAAAAAATCGTTTTTATTTAATGAATGCATTTCTATTCTGTAAGTCTTTTGTAGGGACAAAAATTCTTAAAAAAAAATAAGACTTCAGCAGTTTCCAGAAATTTTAGGCTGTTGGCCTAACAAGTCGACGAACAGGTATTTTGAAACTTGAAGTTCGAAATTGTACGCATACAGAAAACTTAAATAAGGGTTGCAGTTTTTAAACCTTAAGTGAATTCGAAATACGGTGGCTTCCCTTGGTGAGGCATGGTAAAAAAAATGATCAACAGCATTTTTTAATCTTTTTTCAATTTTAGTACTTATTTCGCAAAATCGTTTTATTTAAACAAAAATTGGCCGAAGAATGTAAGTGTCTAGCAAGCGACAATTCAGGAAAGTTTTTTGACTATTTAATGGAACTTTATATTTATAAACAAACAACACACAGGAGGTTAAGCGAAAGAGTCAAACAAAATTACCAAATCTGAAGCTAGATAAAAACCCTGGCCGATATCTGTCGATGGAAGAACAAATTTTACAGCTAAATTTCAAACACTACAGACAGATTTATGATTAAACCGTCAAATGTTACACCAATGATGCGTTTTATTATAACTCGTGCAGGTGTCAGTTGAAAAAGCATGTTTTGTGCATTGGGCCCTAACGTTTGTCACCGAGAAAATATAGTTCAGTAGCGCAAAATTGTATTGTGTTATTGTAAAGACATAATCAAAACGAGATGTTACTGGTGTTGGTGAGGTTAGGTTAGTTGTTTTGGCGGTAGAGTACACGACATACTTAGATCAATGTAGATACGTTGTCATTTCCCTGGGGCTTACGAAGACAATCAGCTTAAAGTTTTAAAGTTTTGACAAAAATCTCTTATTTTATACATGAAAAATGAAAAGAACGAATGCTATAGTCATTTTTTTTAAATTGTTTTATTAATATCATGGGACTATGTATATGAATATAAAATTAAAAACAGGGTTCTCTGATGCAAACGCTATATTGGATATGGTATGGTTTAGATCACGTACATACATATTTGGAAAGTGCATTCAGGAAAACCTTTATAACACTTAAAGCTTCCTAGAATCCCAAATGTAAGATATTTTCAAAATTGTGAGCTAGTTTGCAGTTGGACTTTTGTTTGAGAACGGATAATGTTCGTTTATAGGAGAAGAAATTTGTACAGGGCATTTGGAAATAGCTGCTGGATCGCTTTTTGTATTCGATAGAAAAGAGTATTCGAAACCAACAAGGCTTTTTGATTCGTAATTCAAATGACGTACCTACTAAAAAAAACATTATGCACATACATATATCTATCATTTTTCTAAAGACCTAACGTTATGTTTATCTATTCCAAGGTTTCAATTTATATTTAGTGGACAAAATTTTCGACCGATGTAAACAGTACTTGCTCAACCAGAATGACTTCAAGGTATCGTTAAAAAAAACGCTTCAACAAAATCTGTATGTAGCTTTACACAACAAATAAAAAAGGATTTGCTTAAGTCCACCCTATCAGTCGGACTCTGAATTTAAATTCACAAAATTATACATTGCAAACAAACCGCTTATATTAGTCTCCAAGCCAAAATCAAGCTCACGGAATTCCTACAACGATTACAGTTCGACCGAACTAATTTCAAAACCTTTTGTTAATCAAAACACATTTCCAAATAACATTCATCACTCATTGATTCATCGCTCCAATTCCTCTATCCCAAACAAATTAAACACAAAGCGAAAACATAAATCACCCGACCTTGACTCCACATAATTATATACCCACCATCTTTGCACTTAGCCATACCAAATCAAGCCGCCAAATAAAGAAACCCAAAAAAAGTCTGCATCCAATCATTGGGGCTCCTAAAAAAACACCGGGCCGAAGCGAGACGTTCAAAATTCAAAGTCAACTGATGTGTCAACATTAATTGCCCAACTGGTTTATCGGTTCGCGCTCGGACGTCAAAAAATGTGATGACAGTTGCGTAACGCCGGGCCGATAGCCCGGTGTAAAGCCATCGACACAGTCAATATTGCTGGGCTGTTGTAGTCGCTGTCCTAATAACAGGTGCTGTCGACCTCCATAACCGCAGATCACACACAGCTACAGTGAGTAAGAGGCAGAGGTGAGACAATCTGTGACTGGCATCTTGCGAAAGACCATGAGTCGATCAGTAGCAGGTTGAGACTGGGAGAGGCAGATTTGTTTTTTTTTTTTTTTTGAAGAGAAGAGCATCTCTTTCATGCAAATGCATCTTATGCAAGCCGAGAAGTAGGTACCAGCTCAGCGAAAAAGTCCCCCAACCAGATCTCTGCATTGAGATAAAGAGATTGCAATTTGAATGCTCGCCGTCTGAGCTGGCACTTCAGCTCCATCAACAGCTATCGCAATGTAATAGCACACTGTTTGCGCTTAATGTGCTAATAGGCACACTCAAGCTGCACAGTAGGCCTTACAGGTGAGTGCAATATTTGCGTTTGTTACAGAGTAGGTCGCTGAGCAAATCGACCCAACTCATGTGGGTAAGCGTATACCAAACAGGTCGGCTGATTCTTACAGATCTACGCGTACAAGCCAACAACCTTCGCTTCGGCTGGTATCCATCGAAGGCAAGCGGGCCTTTCTAATTGGGTTAATGGAGTCGTCGTCATATGTTGTCGCTCTAGCTGAGACTGAAAACCGCTGTCGATGCAAATGAACCAACCGAATGGCCTGCCAAGGCCATGCAGATGTTTATCCGAAATAAAAAACGTAAGACGCCAATATGGTACACTACATAGATTGCGTGAGTTTTTATGGAATTTCGGGTCATAAAGTCAGGCGCAGTTTCGGCTAAAAGCGCTAAATTTCGTTAAATTTCTTGTAAAAACAACATTCTACTTAACGAGGGCTATTAAAACTGTTTTTTTTTTTTTTAAGTGTCTGAGGATGGATACTATTTATGAAATGGCTTGGATTTGGCACGTTTGCACGGGCACTATCAAAACAAGTGTTGGGTCATCAATTTATGAAAGATATGAGACATCGCACTCTGCCCACATAAAGGTGGAGTCAAAGTTCATTTCATACGTCTTGTCAAGAGTTAACAGCTTGTTTCAAATATCTAGGTATAATGTAAGTAATGGCTATGACATAAAAGATTTATAGACGTCATATGTTTTAAGCCTTAAGGGAGGTGAAATGTCCAATAAATAGCTGCTGCTTTGGGCTATACAATTTTTTGTTATTAGTTGGCTTTGGCTAAACTTTAGTAATATTTGTTTCATAATACGTTTAAAAAAAATTGATCTTAAAATACGTGACAAAGTTTTTTTCTAAAATTTACTAAAATATCCTTGCAGGTTTGATGGATTTTTTCATTTATAAAAATTGCGATACGGACCATGATGTATGAGAACCGTCATACACTGTTTGACCAATAGGTTTATAGAACAACATTCACTAAGTCTGCAATTCTCTATATTCACTCTTCGATGTGCCAATTGCAGTGATAAAACTTTAAACAGCTTATTGGAAAGATCAGTTTGGTCGCTAGGCTTTGGTTAAAATTGTGTTGGAAATGTGTTGATATCACCATTCTTGGAAATTGGTTTCAAAACTGTCAAAATTCTTCAACCAAGTTTTATTTGCTGAAATAGTACCAGAGGTGATCTTAAAGTCAAGCCTAAGCTTGTCATTATTAGAGAAAAATGGGACAAACATTTTGCCAAAAACGAAAACCTCAAGACCTTTAGACCTTTAAAAAATATGGACACATTATTTCTGCAGTCTGTTAAACTCTGAAGAATGTATGGAAGAAGAAGCTATTAATATGGAAGATTAAAGCCGCGACTTACAACCAAAATCAATTGATGTTTGAGGCATATAAGTTTGAGTCCAACTAGTTTATAGATCCAGACGGCATAACAGAGATTTTTAAGGAAGCGGTAGACGATTTTGTGGAGAGTTTACTCATGGAATAATTATGAAATGAGAATGATTTTTTTAAGAACAGGTCGGTGGATGATTAGCCCTATTCACCAGGCACAGGACTTTCTAAGCTAAGCCAACTAAAGAGGCATTAAATTCCTTAGAACTTCTTATAAAATTCTAGTAGACGCCTTAGAACTTTTGTCAATCACCTGTTTTGGTGTCGTTTTAGGTCCTATAACTCAAAACCACAATTTACATTTTTTCACTGCACCACCTCTAGAACTTCTGTCAAAGATCTGAGAGTGTAACTGTCTTCTCAGTTCAGCCGTTCGGCCTCGGCATAAAACCGTAGGTACCTTTCATTCGTCCCAAGAATAAAAACTCACACCAAACAATTGATTGTGAAAAGCTAGGCATAGTACCTTTGCGGACCTATTGTGCGAGCTCATTTCATTTGTTCTAAGTCCACAATAGATCACAAAAATTCACCGAAGAAGTTGAGATCGATGGTTTAAGCCATTCCTACTTGGTAAACAGGAACAGAAAGCACCCGCTTCGTTTTGATGTCAAAAGAGGAATACGATAATTTGTGCGCTGTCATGTGTCTTCTTCGTCATCATTCTTGAAAACAGTTTGCCAAACGCACAAGCACAATATTCCAAAACTCTCCCTCAAAAACTGTAACTGGGGGAAGTAGGTATTTATACTAAATTGGCAAAAATGGGTACAGATTTATTGAGCCAAATTTGGAAGCCCTGCGTGAAATATTGTCAGCCATATAAAGATCATATTAAATAATCATCGTAATTTGTTGTAATATTCTAAAACCAAGTTCTTATTGACCAAATAGTGCCAGACCTCTTCTTAAATTCCTTCAGCATACCATTGATAGAAAAAAAAACTTATAAAGGCAAATTTGTTATAAATGGATAAATTATTTTTACAGACTATTAAACAGCGAGGACCTTCTGGAAGACGATCTATTAACATGGACAACAAAAGCCACTCCCACAGTTGGTATTTTGATTCGGATATCGTCTTAGGAATTCCATTTTACAGCGAACTTAAAGCTAAACCCAGTAGCACTTTCCTCCTCTCGCTTTCCCTCATTGAATCCCTTGCGATTGACATACCTACAAAGAATTTGATATCGCCAACAGAGGGCGTTATTTCACATATGAACCCTAAATAGTGTGTTCAGAAAATCACTAATAACCACTTCCAATCACGAATAATCACTTCATGAATTTAGGTATAGCATTGCAAAACGATGGTAAGTTTCGTCCCAGCAGTGGAAAGCGTCAACTTGGCTTGCAAAACAAATAAAAGTCATTACAACCTAGCCATATGTATTCCCACTGATTTCGATTTTGGAAGCCCGTGGTGTGGAATACTAATTGCACTTTATATGACATAGTCAGCTTCCGCATTGAAAAGCACCCAAATAAGAAGTTGCTGCCCCATGTCATTTACCTTGAAATGGCTGCCAGAATGTGCTGGTATCCAAGAGCACAGGTAACCCACCTGAAGTGCGCACAAGAACCGAAGACTCGCTAGATCACTGATTTTTTTTTTAAAATGCGTTACACTTCACTTATCACAACACATGCACCTAAATTTGAATTTATCACAAACTTACTGCAGTAAGAATATCCAAAAGGCTGAGTATCTCGCTCGTGTTTGCGCGCCGAATCGACAGAAAAAAAAAACTCAGAATGGCAAGTGAAATAAATACGAACTATCAGAGCACGTCTAGCGAAGGCGATAGCCCATGTACGAATCGTTAGCCATTCTACGGATCTGTAAAGCAAGCTCCACACACACTGGCGCATTCACGAACCGAGTCTAAAGTCTTTCAGAGCACGAGTGCTCGCTTTGGGGCAAAACAGACACTCCAATCGAAGCGACAACGTCATACCAGCTGGTGGGGTATTGCATAATTTGTACCACCAATCGAGATTTTTTTTTTGCTCAACTATTTCGATTGCAGAGAGTGAGAGCGACCGGAGCGACTAACCTAAAAAAGATGATGAGCACCTCAATGTAAAATCGAAGCAAATTTGCGTTGCAAGCCTGAGGATTCATCGGAATTCTCTATGCTGTTGTTGACGCCAAGACACGCTCGAGTATGAGTTTTAATTGTCTGGTCTGGTCTGATGGTAAGTGGTTTTCTTTTGGGGAAATTCGGTGAATAAAGCTTCTTCACGTAGCAAAGCAGCCGATCCACGTAATTGGAACACTACGCGGCAGTGGGCGTTTATGACGCTGTCGTACAAAATGCGGATAATGCAATATTTTGCAATATGGGTTAGTAGCAGTCTCTACCGCCTGGTAAGTGTTTATGTTTACTAGTTTTAAAAAGTAAACACCAGCACATAGCGGCGCATTGAAAGTTGTTTTGTACAGCGAAGCAGGTTTGGTGTTGCGGACGGCCGCACAGCTGACTAAACTTTTGTGATTTTGGGTTGTTTGCCACTTGATTGACCTGAATTGGATAGGTTTAGGTAAAATGTCACACATTGTGCAAATATATTCTCTAATTAAGGTATAGAGTGTCGAAACGCATTTCATAGACATTTACGGGCATTATAGGACGCACGCTGTTGGTAACTTGACCTCTACACTAGTTGCAGTAGGTAAACAAGTTTACGGAACTTCAAGAGGGGCGAATAAATGCGGCAGTTAGGCCTCTTACTTATTGCGTGAAAATTTGATACTACTTTGATGCCAATCTAAAATAGGTCCCAATTTATGGTTCTTACAGAAAATGTAATTTTTTGTGCGATTTATCGAAAGCTTAGAACACTGCTTGAACTAAATTTTAGCTCGAGTACAAAATTGTCTCCAAAAATAAGCTCGCAGCTAAGTACGCTGCTCGAGCTAAATTTTAGCTCCCATACAAAATTCTCTACGAAATTTTGCTGAGCTAAGTTTAAGCGATCCCTTAAGCCGAGTGGTACGCAGTTCGAGCTAAAAAATCAAACATTTGTTTCAGAATGTACTTTCATTTTTGATGGAAGTTTTTTCAGTGAATAGCTGTTTTCTGTGACTGTCACAGAATGGTGAACAGGCAGGATGTTCTTGTTCATTGTTGTGGAATAACTCTCAGTAATTTGAAGTCATATTTTAACTAAAGTCCAAAAAAAAAGTACTCGCAAATAACAAGACTACTTCAGTAAGTCTACTGGTTTAGTATTTCAATTTGTGTTTAATAAATAAGAGGCATAATTAATTTGTAAATACGCCCTTTTTATTATGCTCTCATGATCTGTATATATCATTGATTTTCACGCTTTACAACAACAGGGCAAGATCCAACTTTTGTTGTTATCCATGGAAATCAATGATCTATACAGATCATGCGAGCATAATAAAATAGGCCTAATATAAAAAAATATGTGAAAAAAAAAATCTTCCTCGCAGTCGGTAGGATTCGAACCTACGCTCCCAGAGGGAATCTGATTTCTAGTCAGACGCCTTAACCGCTCGGCCACGACTGCACACAAGAATCTGCTGATCGAAATTGATGTCGGCTGCTCTGAACTGAAATCATTTTATTTTATCTGTATCACTATGCCCCCCTGTCAAAGAGACAGCTGAACGAATTTTCTAATTTTAAATGACTATAGTAACTGTTAAATTTGAGGCAGGAAGTATCGCAATTATAGTGTGTGATTTACAGTATTTAAGGAGTGTTTCAATTTCAATTTTTGTTTGTCTATCTATAGAATGATAGTGTAGTTTTGTTACGGTGAAAACGATGTTCATTATGAATTATTTTATTTTAAAGTTGTTTATTATCTGTTTTATATTATATTTAAATTCTTATAAGCAACAACGTAAACCTTAAGACAACCAAAATTCAATCAACAAAGTGATAATGCAAACTTCACCTAAAAGGGAGCTCTATTTAGGTTTTGTTTTATAAAGTATGTACCTAATTATTAAATGAAATAAAGAATTGAATAATTGAAAACCTGGAATTTAAAAACATTGTCAACGTAAGCACCTTTTACAAAAGCATCTAGATAAATGGTTTTTAAAACAAAATTTCCAATTGTCACGTCCAAAATACACCGACCCGACGTGAGTTGGAAAGAAGAAACAAAATTGGCGTGACCAACGTCAAAATGATAAAAGTTGAGTAAACCAAAAGAAATTTCTCTCGCAGTCGGTAGGATTCGAACCTACGCTCCCAGAGGGAATCTGATTTCTAGTCAGACGCCTTAACCGCTCGGCCACGACTGCTTATGCTAATTTCAAGTCAAAGTTATTCCGGATTTCTCCGAATTTCTTTCTGCATAACACTATGCAGTTAAGTACAGTTTTTGTACACTATTCTAGTATACATACATATACATATGTATTTAATATTAAAATTCTGATAAAATTATTAGATTTGTTTGCTCTATTTCGATTTAATATTTATAGATACGTGATTTAGGAAATTCCTTAATTAAAATGTCGTAGGTACTCATATACACACTTGCCTCTAAGGAATTTGGTACCTACTTACAACAGAAGATAGAATCGGTCATTGTTATTAATATTGACGAAAAATTATATTTTATTTCTTTTCTTAAATATTTTGGTTGGTATTTCACATCACATTCACAATTTCTAAAAAAGTGTGTCCAATTCTTCTTCTCCTGTATCATACTGAATGCAACTGTTGCCTGTCCATCTAGTTGTCGTATGTTTATAACATCTTTTTTCAATCTAATATCCATTGACCATCAAACATAAATCTTCGAGGAGTTGCTCAGAGCTCAGTACAGCTGTCAATGGATGAAATTTGTGTCCAGCAAAACTATTGGAAGTAGGCTCTCAATTTCAGCCAAAAGTCCATTTATATACAAAAACTAGCTGAATCCCCGACGGCTTCGCCAGGCAAAAAACAATGTTTTCCAATAATTATATTAAAAAAAAATCAAAACTTTTATTGCAATGCTTTTACGTAAATAACATTCTTGGTTCTTTTTTATCAATCGCTTTTAGAAACAAAAAGTGCAGGTAGTTTTCCGACTCGGGAGCTTGCAAGAAAACTGTATATTTTCCAAATTTATACCGCACATTTGAAAAGACTGTCCTTGCGACTTATTAATGGTAATGGCGAATGCAAGGCGATTAGGAAATGGAAGACGCTTAAATTCGAATGGGACACCAGAATCAAAATTTATTGAAAATATTATTACCACAAAATCCATATACATTTATGCACCTATTTGGAGCGTCGAAAAAATCCAACAAAGAATATTGGGATAATTTCGCTGTTGAAATAAGAAGGGTGCGCAGGCCAACTTTATAATAGGAAGAATTGAATTTGTCTTTTATTGGGTACAACATATTCACGAATGCTTCTTTGGTTAAACGAAAGTTGGACACAAATCTAAAAAAAATCACAGAATTACTTCGTAAATTAAAGTGCTTAATGTATTTAAGTATACATCGGTTTGGTTTGGAAGTTCTATAATTTGGAGGATTGGAATTGTCCCAGTATTGTTGTCTTCAAAAAATAGATTAAAATTGCTGATCATTTTTAAGGCACACACATTTTTTATTTTGAATTTGTGTTACCATAAATGTTCCAATTGACGTTTTGGTGCTGTCATTTTCGTTTTTATTATTTTGGTAGCCTTTGATTTCCTGGCGAATGAATTAATTCGCCGACCATAATCGAGAACTAACTCGGTTTACGTGAATTATTCGACTCGAAAACCAAGTTCTGAATTCTCTTAAGAACATCGGAGAAAATGCCGACGATTTTTGCAGAGAAGATCTTCAATCCGCATCCCAACTTCCGGAGGACTTCTTTGAAGTTGAATTAAGAGCTCCGAGAACTTCATTGAAATAAACAACACGTTCCAATCCAGGAACCTCTTCTACTGAAGCCTATTTCATTCATGGTCAAGGAAGACGTTCTACCGTCTTTTCAAGCTCTTCTCCCAGGTTTCGCTGCAGTTGAGCGATAGAGATAATGCAATTTCGATGTCAGCTGTGAAAGCTGAGTACATTCTTTGGTGCGAAAAAATATTGTCGAGTGATCCTTCTACCGAAGTTTTGAAATTCAGAGTTATAAACTTCTTGCTTACGGTTTTGGCCGCGCTTACAGTGACCACAGCTAGTGTTGAAAGAACCTTTTCAACTAAGAAAAGGATTAAAACGTGTCCCGAAGCGTTATGGGGAATGCAAGATTAAGCTCACTTTCTATGATATCTTTTCATAGGGATATCAAAAAAAATCATCTGCTTTGAAAAACTGTGTGTAAAAATAGTTTAGGTATGTCCGTTTAAGTACATACGATTTAAAAACTAATAAAAATCAAGGAATACAAATATTTATCTAAGTTTAGTTTTTTGTTTAAAAAATTCCTCGTAAGATTTGGAAGCAAGCTCGGGACTTTTTTGAAGCAAAAAAGAGCTTTTTGTTGTGAAACTGATAAAAATTTGGTGGTTTCTTTTTTTTTTTAAATTTTCATTTTTTTTATTTTGTTTAGCCTATCAATTGATCACCGTAATTACCGACATTTAAATAAAAATCAACTAAATTGGTTGAAAATTACGGTCGAGAGAATTAAACATACACTTTTTGCCACTTTGTTTTATATATATAGAGATTGTTTGCACGATTACTTCAAATCCGAAGAACTCACCCTGCGGTAATATTGAATGTGAACAATGCTATATTTTTTAGTTGGACAAAACTTAAAAATTTGATTGATATTTAGAGTAAATACCTCTCGTCATTCTTTAGAACATATATATTTCGTTTGGAAGTATTAGGTACTCAAATTTGGTCCTCCACTTTTGTAAAGGATTTTTGTAAATAGACGTGGAAGCAAAATTACTTACCTATTACAAGCTATAGCATCGAGCTCTTCATCAAGTTGAAAAGTTAAGCAACTGTCGATTAAATTTTTGTGTGAATAGCTTAAAATAGAATTTTTTTCATGAACAATTTTAAAATGATGCCTTGAAGTGACACTTTGTAGGTGTTAATCGGATTTTGCTTATTTTTATTGTGCTAGGTTAACGTTCTATAAATATTCTCGTCTATAGAGTTCCAAAAGCATGATCTTGATCTACACAGAAATAATTCAAAAGTTGATCCATTCTGTTACACATAGTTCAAACATTGACTGGAGTTGACTGGAGTTCAATGTCAATGCAATGTCCCCGAATGTATTTCGTACTCCAAAAATAATTGCGTGTGTGCATTTGGTTAATATCTGCTAAAATATTACGCAACGCATTTTAGATAGCACATATGACTGCCACTAACTCACACTAAATACATTTCCATAAGCGGCGCTGCTTCGATGCAATCCCTAATTATCCCCAAATTGTGTCACATCACGAACACTTTGATGCTGACTTACCTCGGCAGTTATTCCTCCTTAAATCAACTCACCCACATAGATGCGTTCATAGCTGGCAATGTGGTCGTCATATACAAACTCTCCAACTTAATACCATACGTGCATATTTTTATCCAAATTTCGCGGCATATCGACGGAAAACGTGATGAAACTTATTTTCATCACAATCGCATTGATAAGCGTATTTGACACGTGATACTGCTGGTACTTAACCACTTTGTGCCCATCATCCAGGAGGCATTTTCCTCGTTCATTTTGGATACCTAGTCGACATGGACGACCGCTCGATGCTATACGCAATGATGTGTGCTACAAGCTACAACCTGCCACGCATCAGGGGAAGTGGTGGTGGCTTGGCAGCTCAAAAGTGCGTGTGCATAATAATGCGATTATGCATTTGAAACGACAGAACCACATTTAGCTGTAGTTAACAAAACAAATTGTATTCAATTGCAAACGCTTCGAATATCGTCGTTGGCTATTCGAAATTACGCAAGCGGAATCACGTTGCACATTTCGGCCCAAGGGAAAGAGACACAAATTATGTAGGTATTTAATTATTTTAATGAAAAAATCACAGATTGGTTTGTTTAATGTGGAATTGCATTATTCAAATTATGTGAATAGTTAGTGATGTATGTTGAAGGTTTAAAAAAAAATGCACATGTTATTATTCATTACGTCTGTAATTATGCTAGGAAAGTTGTTCCATTTTTTTTGGGATTCAGTTTGTAGATAGGTATGCAACGATTTTGTATCTATTTAGTAGCGATGAACTAATACAGTGGACTAATGATTTGAGAACCAAAGCGCATTTTTTTCCACAATACACTGGTAACCTTTTTTTAAGTACATTTAATCCTGTTTTTGAAATGTATCTATTCTGTGCGTACATTTTTGGAAATAATTGACTTCGCTTTAGAGAGTACGTAAATGGTTGCTGGAAAGCTGGTTTTATTGAAAAGGCTTCCGATGGTTTTTTTTTTGATCGCAATTAATTTTTTGTTAAATGGCGGTTCTTTAATGTGACAACGGACTTTTTTTGTTTGATTGCTTTATTTGTGGTAGGCAAATAGTTTGGAGAATTAGGGATTTCTCTAAAGTAAAGAAACCCTACTTTCAGGAAAATTGTTTCATACGGCACTAAGTTTAATAAAATTTGGACTAGCTATAAAATGCAGACTTTTTTATTGACATTGCCCGTAGTATAACAAATTTTATTCTCGACTTTAAATTTATATAGCCAATCACAATGGCTAAATTTTCCATACAAAATTGCATATTGTGACCTACAAAATATTTAGTGTGAAGGTCAACTACTAAAATCTAGAGTCGAAACTACAAATTTTCATCTGTAAAGGCCTATTACTTTTATTTTGTAACTACTTAAGTTGATTTTAATTAAAATATTTAAAAATAATAATTTGGGAAGGGGTCGATGTTGGCAACCTGTGGCAGCCATGTGTGAGGCCTGACAAGTGAGAACTCTTATAAGATTGATTTGTTGTTGTGAAGTTGGCTATGATTCGCTGCCATTTTTGAATTTGAATTTATGTTATTTTATTACCTTGGTTTTGTTTGGATAAAATGACTCTACTGCATCATAGCTCCAACCTCGATTTGTGAGCCTCATAAGTTTTGAATATGCTGTCAGAGCGTTTTGTGAGTACCAAAAAAATTCATAGTAATGCTAACCAAATGCGATTTTTATACTAAAGGTTAATTTAATGTGAATTTCTTTCTGCATAATGCAAATTATACTATTAAATGTTACATTTTTACACAAAAAAGTATCGATGGTTTTAAAAAGGGAATTTGAATTTGGTGAAAAGGGATGACAAGAAGAAATGACCGTGCTAACAACATGACTGTTCAAAGTTACTTTCTATCCCTTTCTCTTTTGACTTCAAATTTTTAAACTTAATTTTATCTCCTAAGATACACAGTCATTTTTATTTTATTTTCCAGTGGCTCCTTATTTAAAAAAGAAAAGCATCAAAACATGAAAATCGTTTATTGTCAAATAATAATCATATCTACATAATAAATAATTTATTTCATTGAATACCGTCGAACAAACTACATAGCAACACAACCAGATAATAAAAAAGTAAAAGGAAATAACATATTTTAAGATAAGTAGGTACATACATCTAGCTATAAGGGAATAATTTAAAAATTATAGGGCAGTTCGCAAAGTGCATAAGTATTCAGATTCAAACACTACGACTTCTCCGTTGTGGTTGATGGTGGATTGTATCCCTCAACAGTAAGCGAATCACCAAAAAGTGGCTTGAAGAACAGAACGAACCGTGCATAACGTCTTGCTGAATTCTGGAAATATAAAATGGACCATGAGTGGTCAGTACATTAATAAATGCAAATGGAAATCAAATTTAAAAGTAACTGAAAAATGCCTTTGGGATAACTTAACACAATCAAAATGTCAAAAGCTCTCTCCCAAAAGTCTTGGTCACCGAAAACAAATCTTGTTTCTGTGAAAGTTTTTAACAAAAGTTTGAAGAGCATTCGCTTAGCTTGTACTCGAACCAATTAAATATCTAAACATATTTTATAGCGCTTCCAAAACTATGAGTTTCCTGCACTGAAAAAAATCTGCGTTTTTGATAAAAGTTTTTTTCAGAGTCAACTCGATTTTAAGAAAGACAGTTAAAAAATAGAAATGGGTTTCTGTACGTAAAGTAGTTTCGGCAAAATATGCCAAATCCAGGTGATTTAAGTCACTGCGTTCCTGCACTTGAAATGCATCGAATATATTAGACTTGTTGCATAAAGCTCAGTATCACTCTGGAAGAAGTTTTTAGCAACTGTGATTTTTACTTTAGAACATCTTCTTTGATCCGCATACTTTTTCGCGGGGTGCGAAAAAATGTATACAACAGTGGCAAAAAGTAAAGCGTCTACCTATCCAAAAAAATGTCGCCTGGTGTCAAATAACATAGCGGAAGTGCTAGAATGTCTATCGACTTCACTTGTTGAGTTAAAGCACTAAAGCGTTATCTTTGAGCTCCATGAAGAAGTATTAACTATTTTTCTGTGTCAACTTATAATTTGAAGCAATGATGTCACAGATGAGTTTCATATCATTGTCTTTACAAGGAACTCACTACCTTCCACGGGTGAATTATTATAATGAACAATTATTGGTTTACTATTGGTTTGTTGTAAAATTAAAAGGGGCTACACCAGTGAATTGCACCAAATCACTCTTAAAGTGGCAGCAAAGCAAACGCTTAAAACCACTTACAGCAATCTACTGTACCTGTTCACGACGCCTCACCTTCTTTCCATACGCCACCGACTGATTCGAAACTGTTCCTAAACCATTAACAACAAGTTATGATATGACTACTAACACGACCATCGATTACGTGACCCTGCCGAGCCTTTGCTTACCTCTGCTTGATCAAATATTAAAAGAAAATTACACAAATTACATTACCATTATAAACCTCGACGCAATCTTGGAGACGTTAGTCAGTGTCGTGAACGACTGACTGAACAACATATCTGGAATGTCCAACGAAACACTTTGTCTGTTAAACTCGGGCACATCGTCGTCCTTTCCATTGCCTCCTTGTATAGCTCTTCCGTTCCTCAGTGGGTTGCCATCGATGAAGTTGTCTTCCTGGAATTGGTTTAAGTGAAAAAATTCGTCAAAATTTTGTCAACTAGTGTGGTCAATTGTTTCTAAAAAATGAATGTTTGCAAAGCTCCAAGGCGCAGAAAAGTTGGTCAAAAATGTCAAAAAGCATAAACTCTCAAACAACTCATCAAATTTCGAAAGTGAAAAACCAATTTTAGTTAACATTTCAATTCCTCTCGTTTATTATCAATGAAAAACAAAACAGCCAACGAAATGATTTTTTTTTTACAATGAGTATGTCTATTTTAAAAATTTCCATTCCTACATGTTTTTTTTTTTTGTTATAAGAAATGGGTATGGTGGACTTAAACTAAAACAAAAAAAGAAATAGGAGTCTTTTTCTTATATTTCTTTTCCTTCAACTAAATTTACAATGTGTCCTCTCTTTTAAATTAAATTAAAAAGAAAAAAATAATTCCATACATATACAATCGTAATATACATTTTATAGTTATCCACTATAATATTAATTTAGGTACAAAATCGAAATTCTACATAAGTTAGCGTACACAACCACTAAAGGGAGAGCCCGTCAGTATCTCTTAGTAGTTATCCTCCTCTGAGTCTGGTACAGTTTCTGTCGTTGAACCCGATGATCCTTGTAGAATTGGCCCCGAGAATCTCAAGAATTTCGTCACAATATTACCCAGTCCAGCTTGAGCGTTATTGGTGCCACCTGATGATGAGCCGCCACTTAGGGCTGTAAATGTGGTTAGAACGCCGGTGGTGAGGTCGTTAGCAAGGTTTCCTACAGCTCGTATCTTTGGCGACACAACAGCTGAGATTAGGGTTTGGAAATCGCGGATCGGTACTGGCGATACGATGTTGTATTCCTTGTTCTTTTCAACGTTGGTTTTGTCCAGTTGGTCTATTAAGCGGGTCTTGGTATCTAAAAGACTGTCGATTTTCTACAGAGGTGGAAAAGAGACGTTTAGTTGAAATTCACCAACGATATGCGGGATGAATACTCACGCCAAAGACAAATCCAAGGACAGCATTCTTAGCCTCGAAGGCGGCATCGGGAACTTTTCTTTTATTCCTATCTACATCACTTAGATCGCTTTCCTGGAAATTTCAATTAAAAATTTAAACTACATACGTGAGGGTTGCTAAAAAATATTCGTATTTAAGTAAGTGGTGCTGAAGTGTTAAAAACACATTTAAGCTTAAACTTTTAAAGCATTTTAAGCTGAAAGTTCAACGATGCTCGTATTGTGCGAAACTTATGCAAAATGCAAAATACTGCTCGTTTCAGATCATAGTTACGCATTTTGAAATAAACATTAAATTAGTCGGATAAATTGCAATTACCTATAGATAATTTAGATACGAGTAGCAAAAAGCGAAATAAATAAAAAAAGAATTTATTTGTTTTACTCAATCTACCATCTTGTGTCTGTTATGATTTAAAGAAAGTAAATGATAGATTCAACTGTAAATATCTTTCGAAAGCAGCAATTACAGCCTCCAGTAATAACAATCAAAGCACGTGGTGGTCGAAATAATAAACTTCTAAGCGAACAAATGCAAAATATCAGCATCGCGTAACTACCTAAAACAGATAATTATACTGGTAAGTCAAAGCCTTTATAAATGCTATAACTCTTAATGTGAATTTATTTCAGAGTTGAGCATTATAGCCAGCGTTGCCGAAAGTACTCCCATAGGAGTATTGTACTACTTTGAACACCTCCGTACTCCCGTACTCCTCCTTTTGCTTTCGTACTCCAATTTTTGTTTAAAGTCCTAAAATAGCTTACACCTGCAGCAAAGTGTAATTTTAACATTAATAAATTGAATTCACTTCAAATTTTTTGCCATATAATATGAATCAAAATACCTTACTTTTTGGAAAGCCACTTGTTTTTAATGTATTTAATACATATCTTGTGATTAAATAAGTTCCTAACTTTTATGCCAAAAGACAGATTTTGAGATATTTACTTACTAAGAACAATATATGTATTTATGTGGTTTTTTGTTTTATCAATTTTTTTTTATGATTTTTGTTTAAATAAAAATAAAAATGTCTGTACTCCTATTTTTGGCAAAATACTCCCCTTTTCTGGCTGCAGTACTAATAATATTCTCTCCGGCAACGCTGATTACAGCGACAATTTAAACATGTTCAAATTTCTTCAGCTTATAACTAAATAATTACAAGCACGAGTGTAATTTACCCAAAAAAAATTCTCTGAATATGTTGATTCACATTATTAGCTGATGCCACTTTAAGCGCGTATTTAATTTTGAAAGTGTAAAGAATGACGTACATTAAATAACAGCCATATTTTAATTGCCATAAAATACAGTTGATGAGTTCTTGGCATGAACATGCCAAGAGGTAAGTGAATATGACATTGATTTGGTTTTAAAATTCGCCACTAATGCTTTCACTAGGCAGCACTATGAGCTCATAAATGGTGCGGCAAGCTTTCATATCACGACTTTTGATAAGCCGAAGAAAATAGTTTCTTTACAGTCTTTTTTAACAAACTAACCAAAAATATAGGATTCAATATTTGCACAAAACATTTTGTTATTAATTTTAGGTTGTTGGCTTTCTTTGACTTTTGAATGCGATGCGATGTTTTATTTAAATGCACAGCTCATAAGTCACAACACATTAATTCTGTCTGAAATTGACGGCTTTTATGTAATAAATAATAGCAGTGTTACATATTCTAAAATAATTCGTACAATAAATTTACGTTAACACCACGAAAAAGTAAACAAAAGCCTTAAGCCCGTATGACAGAACATTTTGTTTGCATTTTTTCTGCTTTTAAAATGAAACTAGAATAATACGAAAATTCCCGATAGGAGTGAGTGCGTACACACCGACCTTATTAATGTAGAAACGTCAAAAAAATGCATTAAAAATGTGTTCAAATCACATTTTTCAGTTGCTGAAAGCTCTTTTTTTGACAATATATTCGTTTAAAAATTTGTGGTTGCTTTCAAATTGCTACCCCTTTCGTAATACACTTTCAGTCTCTTTTACAAACCGCTGACTTTTCAACATGATAAAAATGAGCAACAAATATAGTGTCATACGGGCTTCAGGTACGTATGTTTTTCAAGACGATGTTTGACAGAAATACGAATGGAAAGAAATTTTAGAAAATATCGAAACACGGATTGAAAAAATAAAATGGCTCATGTACAACTATGTATATAGTGCTAGGTCGAACTATTTACGCTACTTATTCACATGAGACGCAACTTGGCAAAAGCCTTAAATTGCACTTTTAAAAGCTCAATAACTAAAATATGTAATCATTTAAAAAAATTGGTTTTAGCTCTGAATTTGAAAGTTGTTTGAGGGAATTGCAGTATAGTTTGAATAAAAAACTTCCAACTGCAAGATCTTTACTTATTAACAATTTTTTACCGCAGTATTTGAATTGAATACCTAATTGATTAAATATTCCTTCATGGCTGAAAAGGGATAAATAGAAGGAACCCGAAAGACATGAATTTTCTCGTATAAATGACAAATTATGTGAATACTTTTGAACTTAAAGAACTGAATGAACGAACTTGTTCAGTAAAGAAGGTTGAACTAAATTTAACCCTGTATTGAATGTACTTAAATATCGAAGCAGCCAATAACATTTATTGACACTGTCAATTTAATGTCTAAAATTCGACTTTTAGTATCGTTTTTGACTTTCAATTTTGGAACTCGAACAACACTGTAGTTTTTGGAATAATTCAAGAGCAATTGAATGTTAAATCGAAGAAAAACCAACTTTATTGCAGACGGAGTTAGTTTCCAAAAATTTAACAAAGTCTTTTGGTTTTTGACTTGAAGTCCACATTGGGCGCTACAAAAGTGTGATCATTTTTTTTAAAGATGTTTAACAGACTTGAAATATTTTTTTTTAATATTTCAGCAATTTGCCAAAAATACTAAGGGCTGTTTGCTGATACGACTCATAGCGAATTTATGTGCCACATAAACTCTTATGTGACAGTTTATGCCCTGAAAAAAGTAGCCCATAAGTATTTAAGTAGAACTTAAATTGTTAAGAGTCGAATGAGCAAACGGCTCTAAGTATTATATTTTTAAAAAGTTTTGTTATTTTTGAAACAGGCTAAACAGTTTTAACTCATTCTTTTGATTGTTTCTGTTCAACATACGATATTTATTTTAAACACCGGTAGAAAATAATGAAATCTGCTTAAATAAGGTAGCAGTTTTCGAATCATAACAATTGAAACCATTTGGTAAAGAAGGGGTTAAGTAACCTTTGCATAGTTCCAATGTAATTGTGGTTTAAGTTTTTGAACTATAACTTCGCTTTTATTGATAATTTAAAGTTTTTTTTTTTCTGAGCAACAGCATTTTATAAATAATATATATGTACGAGTTAAAATTTAATTTACTCCAAATAACATTTAAATTGATTTTTGAAGAACCATTTAAAATAAAACTCCAAACAACTAATTTTAAAAGGTCTACCTATAAGAGATAGTACGTAAAAGTTAATTTACACAGTGCGGTGATATTTATTAGCTTAGACTGCAACCACAAGTATGAAACTAGTCAAAGACAAAACCCAAATCATTGAAAGAGGAGTTTAAAGAAAATGTTTTTGTGAATTGTTCTTGTTGGCACGAAGCTCCTCGTTTGAAATTAGTGCCAAAATTGATCACTGAAAATAGTGGTGAAAATTGATAAGGGGTTTTTAAAAATATTTAAAGTTGCCAAAGTCCGTACTACTACACAAATGAAAATGATGCACATCTATTGAGTTATGAAAACGCATCGCCAGCTTCTGCGGTTTAAACGAATTAAAGAAAAAAGTCGGTATTGGAGGATATATAGGTATTGAAAGAATTCTTAAACCAAATTGAAGATTGGATTGGTTTCGAGCATGTTAAGCCACCAAGAAGATCAGGAACTGTGTCCGAGTGCTCAAGTGCAATAGCAGAGAATTTCACTTTAACAAAATCGTTCTATTTCTAATGCAGCTAACTGACGTAAGCACATGGTTTTCGAAAATGGTCCACCAAAGGGTGAACTTTTGTCCAATTTTTCATATGAGAGTTTTTTTCGTATTCTTCTTATCTCAATTTAATAAATGGGAAACTAAAATTAACGCATTTCTGCACCCCAGGCCATATTTGTAACCAATTAACCACCACCAAAGTAGCAATATAGAAACACCACCAACAAAATAAAAGCCTTCTGCAATCAGAGGCCATAGACTAACATCCACAGTTTACAAAAACACTTATCAAACCTAACGAACACCTCCCAATGGCCGATTGATAATTACTCCAAAGGTCGGTTGAGTTCTTCGAAAATCGGCTTTCTTGAAATCAATCAAACGCGTTACCATCTTTTACAGTTGCTCATCGAAAACGTTCAACTCAACCTTATACCAATTAATGCCTCTACTACTACCGATGACGATTTCAATGTGTACACCCAAGGCGAAGCCTGTTAGCGCTTCTTTTTTGGGTCCGAGTAGTGTTCTTGAAACGCTCAAACAAAATAAAAATAAAGTGAATGACATTGAAACGCCGCGCGAAGAGCCACCCGTTTTGCATATATATCACGTTATCAGCGATACTAACACCGTCGATTGAGTAATAACATTTATCGATTGACCAGCGATCTACTCGGTTGACATAATTATTTCATTCGAAAACAAACGACAGAAAAAAAATCATTTATGCGCGCACCTTCAAGGTCGTTAGATGCTCGAAAAGTCAACACAACTTGGTCATTGGCTCTCGTCCGGCCATTCAGCTCGCGTGTTCACTCGATTTTTCGGCCAACGAATTGTCCGGCGGCACAAAGAAAACAACAAAAAAAAAAACCGAAAAAAACGCGTTAACTAGACATATGTAATACGAAATGGTTATAACATTCCCCACAATCCGTTGGTTGGTTTTTCACAACTCCGAAGGTGTTATCCAATGCATTGTGGTTTTCTTGTGTTATCTCTTTGAACGGGTTGCAACATTGAAAACGAAATATAATTAATTGAACAAGAAAACGAAGAAATCACAACAAACTGTGCGAAACGACTTTCGCCAGGCTTCGTCAGACCACCGCGCCAACATTCGGTTACATCGATGAGTCGGTACGATCTGCACCCCTGCCGCCTAGAGCTTTGCTATGGATACACTTTCCTGGCCACTTGCGTTGCACAATGGGAAAGGTGGACAATTTTCAGGCAAACACTTTTCTACATAGATATTGTATCTTTACCTGTGAGTCGATCGGGTTGAGGTCGTTTGATTTGGGTTCTTCCAGCGCAGCAGCAGCAGTCGCATCCTGTCGCTTGACCCTTACACTGGGCAGGGCAAAGGTTAGATCGCAGATAATGGCGGCTAAGACGGCCAGGACACAAAGACTTCTCGTCGATTGCATTGCTGTGTGTTGGTGTGCGTGCGTGGTTCGATGGAAAACTGCAAAGAAAAACAAGAAATTGTTCACTAAAGTATCTCGGATAACAGCGAACCACCAACCGTCAAAGAGAACGAGTGTCGAATGGGGAAAAAAACAGAATCGCAACTACAGACGAGTGACAAGGAGCTCAGCGATACTAGCGCGTTCACAACCTCCAACGAAATGATTATAAACGAAAGTGTTGGGTACGATTTAGGGGGTACACGGTGTTTGTGGTGTTCGGTCTCAGGTCTGGCTCCGACACACCAACACCAAAACTCACCGCCGTTGCCGAACTTGCTGGCTGTACACACAAATGCGGCCTGAGGAAGGCCGTCTACTCAACGGATCTATGTGTACTCTAGATTTGCTTGTGGTAGTGTGCGACGGCTGTGGTTGGGATGGAGACCTAAAAAAAACTTCGCCAAAAAAGCTCAGATTGCAGTTTCTGCATCTGAAAGTCGCTCTTTGGCGTATGTCCATGGTGAGAGTGAGAGAATATGGATTACTTTGGGCACGGGTTCAACCATCTGAACGTCAATGCAATTGGACTTTAATACGCGCACGCCAAGGTGGCTTAGAGGCTAATACAAGTGAAGTGCGCAGAATTGGAGCTTGCCACTACTTGGCGCAATGTAGGTATACATTTTTATTTTTATTTTGGGTTACCACATGACTGCAATTAAGAAGCTGAAGCCAAGATTGATATAGATAACCATTGGAGTCGTTGCAGATTGGTTTTTGTACATAGTGCCTTAGATTTAAGTAAATGAGTGTGACACGCATAATTATTGTCGAATGGGTAATTGAGCGCAGAACGTTTGTGTGCGCAGACAATTATTTGCTTAGGAGTTGGGTTTGAGTTGTGGTTATGAGTCATCGTCAGGTCGAACTGACTTTGAATGCTATCTCGAAAGTTATTAGTTCATATATCTAACCTTTGGGTTTGATGATGTTTTCACGAGAGGAGGTAATTGATTTTATTACTCGGTCTTGTTGGGAAATACTGTGGCATTGAACCACACAGCAGAAGCAGATGTTGGGCATCCTCAAGATGCCATTGTTCGAGTAGTTCTTCAAATTGATTACTAATCGCCTTTGTAATGCTCGAGCGCACTTACTTCAAATGTGTAACACTGGGAACGGGCAAAGTCAACAAGCAGGTCATAAATTATTATGGAAATTCGAGAGGGGGCAAGGTGAGGACAGCAATGTAATAACATGATTATCCAAATACCCGATAGACGATCTAACAACTCAAGACTTTTAAGTTTTATGATAGGAAGCAAGATGCAAATATAATATGAACAAAGAAAATGATTGACTGTGTCGTATACGTAACCTTTTTTAGGTGCGATAATTATTGCTTTATCTGTATCTATATCTGTGTCTTATATATATGAAAGGGACTGACGTTCGTGTGTACACGCATAATTTGAAAACTGATCGTTCGATTTTCACGAATTTGGGCTTAATGGATTCGTATTGGCCCAAGGAAGGATATAGGCTACTTTTTGGGGAACGACTCTTTGAAAAAAAAACTGGAAAGAAAAACTAGAAGTACCACTTTTAATACCTACAACTAAATATTTTCAAAATTTTACAAATCATATTATTAATTGATTTCGGCTGTTCCTAGTCTCATTATATCATCCCGCTAGTGAAGAGGACAAAACTTTCACGTCGCAGTCATAATGCACGACTCATGATGACTGTTGGTGAAAACGAAAACCCAAACGAAGGTCTCAACTTCGAGCAAGATTATCCCAAGAACAGCGCGCGGGCGTCCAAAATGACCGAGATAGACAACAGCTCAATCAGCAGAACAGGACATGCTGTTTTTAGTACCTAAACTTGTTCGAAAACATATAACACTGCACATCGACTTTGACTTTTGCTGATGATTCGAAAAACCGCCAGGTGGCGTATAGCAATAGCGCAATATGACAAGTGTCCTTTCGTTTCGTCATTCCAATTGAATTGGACGGACTTGCTATTGCGCGAACAAAGGGCTTTATAATAATAATAATTGGCGCAACAGGTCCGTAGGGACCCTAGGCCGAGCTGCTCACAACCATTCGTTTCGTCATTTCAATTTAATTGGACGGACTTGCTATTGCGCGAACAAAGGGCTTTATAATAATAATAATTGGCGCAACAGGTCCGTAGGGACCCTAGGCCGAGCTGCTCACAACCATTTGTCTTGTGTTAGTTTTTATTTTAGGGACGAATGGAAGGGATCTACAATTTTATGCCGAATCCAAACGGCCAATTGAGAAGCTCTTTCATGACAATTACACTCTCGGATGTTTGTCAGATGTGGCGCAGTGAAAAAAAACTTAAGTTGGGATTTGGGTTTTCGCGGGATTCGAACCTGGAACCCTCGCTTAGTACTCCAACAAACTAACCACTAAGCCACTGCGCGGACAAAGGGCTTTAGAGACCCTAAATCCATGAATGACTTTAATTCATTTATTAGATCCATAAAAAGATGTTTTGGAAATGCTCCATAGGGAACGTCACAAAATCGCCATTTTAGTGTTTCGACACATTTGACTCCCTACGTAACGTGTCCAACGACACGGGGACTCCTCCAATGGTCTTTGTCATGCGAACCGTTACTGCCAGTAGCCAACCTTATGAAAGTGACGTGGCATAGACTTGTGCATTCACATTTCACAACGTAGAATTTTAAAGAGTTTTGCATTAAAAATCTGCACTGGCTTTACTTGTTGCACCGTCACCTGATTAGTCGGCTTTAAAATCGCCGCGAAAATATCGAATATAATTCTTTAATAATTTGAAATATGAAAATGTAATTAAAAAAAAAATATATTGTCTTGAGGGTTTTACTTGAGAGGACCGTAGCCGATGCGAGGCAGTTGCCTACACTTCTTTATGGATAGTCCGGCCCTGTCCACAAATGGCACATGAGTGACAGGATTTAACATTTAGTACACATTTGACAGCTGTATATAATGATGAGTTGGAAGTGATGAAATGAAAAGCTGCTATGAGAATTCAAACGATAAATTATTTATCCCTTCACAGCTTCACAGATCGGGAGTTGACCCCCATAATGCAACATGGATAGACCTCCAAAACTAGCAACTTCTGCAAAAATGTAATGTTTGACGATAGTCAAACAAAGCAGAATATAACTTATTATGGACATCATTGTTGAACAGAATTTTCCACCAAAATATTATAAATAAAACACAAGCAGATGTCGCATGGCTGGTGGCCCAAGATGACCAGCTATAGGTTTGGTTTTGGGCCTTACTTCCACTTCCTTTTCGTTTTTTTTCTAGTAAAATGGGTATTGCTTTGAAAATTTCGCTTGAGCCGTAATTGTATATATCCTGACAGGAAGGCGAGGAGCAGCTACTTTATCCACCGTCTTCTTACCTCAAAGTTGTAGCTCTATATTGTGAAGATCTGTAAGATTTTACTGCGCCACCATCCATGAGTATAACTGCCATGGAAGAGCTTCTCAGTTAGCCGTTTGGACTCGGCATAATATTGTAGATCACTTCCATTCTACCCAAAAATTAAAATCTCACACAAAATGAGAAAAGCTTCTCACACATGGTTGTGAAAAGCCAGCAGGCCTACAAGGACACACATCCATGTAGTTGGTCTCCATAAATGCTGACATAGGGAGCAGAAAATCTATTTGGAGTTCTTGTTATTTTTCACGTCTATATAGCTTTCGATCGATGGTCGACTTTCCCACCACACTGTCACGGATTTTAGGCTTTCAAACAATATGACGGACTGAGGGCCGTTTGCTGATACCTATTTAAGTGCCACATAAACTCTTATGTGACAGTTTATGCCCTGAAAAAAGTAGCCCATAAGTATTTAAGTAGAACTTAAGTCGTTAAGAGTCATATGAGCAAACGGCCCTGAATCTTGTACACCATATTATATAGTTGGCGCAGCTGAGGGGTCTCCTTCTTCCTCATTTCATTTAAATCAGAGGTAGTTTGATGTTTTATTTATTGCCGCCCAAATTGAATGCTTCATAGTCGTGTAAAACCCAGCACTTCAGTAGTAGCAATAATAATGACTCCCTGACAGTGTTGTCCAGAATTCTTTAAGCCTTAAACTTTAATTCTTTAAGATATTGACTATTTATAGATCCGAAGACAGGCGAGTCCCTTAAAAGTATTGAGAAGTTCAAGGATAAGTTACTTCGCTATCAATTAGCCAAAGACTGTTATAAGATGAAATATCGTGTCGCCTTAGGAGCACCCTTACCAAATAGTTCTTTCTTTACCAATTTTGGCGTTAATGTCTTATTTCGCACATTGCTTGCGGGATTGGTAGAAAAGTTCATAGACACCTTTATGTAGGCGTTATCCTTTTCCTCTAATGACATATAAGCGCTACTGTTGGGTCTTGATGCGGATTCTAAGACACTCAGTAAAATGCTAAACCCTTAAACGACATCCGAATGTGCCTTTCTACAGCAATTCGGTCTCAGATGTTCATCATCTTGTGCGGTCCAGCCGATGGTACTTCATGAATAGCAATTATATCTCTTCTTCTGGCTAGTTGTTCAGCTGCAAGTGTTATGTTCCGTGAAAGAACAAACGTCGTTATCGTCTTGCCCCCCCACCTAAGTATGAGCGCTGTCATTGAAACATTCTTAGGGGTATATGCGCAGCCAATTTGGTTTTAATACTTTGGGTTCGAATTGGAAAATGCAATAGACTTAAATAAGGGATAATACTAAACAATTTCGTCGCCTCCTGTCAGAAACTAGAAAAACTGCGCTAGTGGAAAGTACTCTTCCCACCTTTCACGTCCGCTGTATCCTCAGGGCTTTTTCTTTTTTCCCTCCGAGGTGGTCCAGATTGGACACGAGGCTATCACCAACTCGCAACTGAGAATTGATGATGAGCGGCTAAAGTGATAAGTATGTGGAATCAATTGCATTATTTGTATCGGCAATGTTGCACAATGCTTTTGTTTACCCTTTAGGCACGAAGCAAAATCGCCTTCCAAATGACACGCATTTGTATTTTATGCAAAAGCTATTCCCAATATCAAACGGAAAATTTCGCAAAAACAGTCCTTCACTTGACGCAATACCTCCACCATTTGCTGCATATATAATTTATTTACAAAATCGTTTCAATTCGTTGCATTTCAATTAAACAGCAAATCGAAAAATGCTTTTTCGCAAATTATTCACATTTAACATAGCAATTTTTCCTTTGTATCAATCGTCCATTAGATAATCGCACTGGAAAAGCAGCAGCAACTTATGATTTGCATAATTCTCAGCCTGACACATGAGATGTCGTTAGCACCAAATTATCGAGTTACATTTCGAGTGCGTTTCGCAGCGCATTTCTCATGCACACGCAGTCATGCAGTGCGGTGGACTTGTTTATACAAAACGAGTTTCTTGCGCTTCATGCGTTTGCAAGAGCTGACCCACTTCGGGTCTTATTAGAACGAGAATTCATTGAAATCGCCCCTCGGATCGGGTGGTCAAAAGCCAACGTCCAGAGTTTTTCAGACTTGACTCCATTCTAGGTGCATTAACATTCTTATTTCCAGCCACAACTTAAGTGGTCCAGATTCGATTGCGCTTCAAGGTCTGGGCGTAAACAGAGCTCACTCTAATAGCGGGGCGTTAGAGAAACCAATTTCCTGGCATTGTCAGCTTAATGGCCGACTAACTGTCCTTAGCTAAAACAATCGCAAATTTATTTGATATAACTATGCCACTGTGAACTTAAAGCCCCCAGAATCGGACTGTCCGGCTCGGGTCACTGGGGGTAAAGCGTTGCAACTGCGAAGAACAAGACATTATCTGAACAAGTACAGTGCTGCGAGTGGTTTTGTGAAGTAATTAAAATGGAAATGAGTTGTAAATGTAAGTCCTTGGCCGCGATCGACTCTTGAATGTTATCGAGTCTTCGGCTCGGTCGGACAGGTGATTGTGTTCCAACTTTTTTTCTTCTTTTTTTTTTTGCAAGACACATTTATGCACTGCTGCTTTGCGACTGTGCAATTGTTTTGTGCGAGACTGTAAAGAAAACAAGAATCAAACGAAACTGTGATTATTCGAAAGGCGTTACCAAGTCTATTGCACCACTTTTGCAAAATGGGTTCAAAGGTGTGCGTGCTAGTGGCCAGAAAACCAGAAATTTATTGCACTCTTAAGCGGCAAGACTTTTGCGCTGGTATGTTGCTAGGCAGAGTTTGGTTTTCGATATAATGAAAACTTTTAACACGTCTTATGCAAGCCACGGGAACGTGTTGAATTACAAAGGTGTTAAGTATAGCCACGGAAGTCTTTTACTATCGATATTTCCTATTTTCGGTGTTGTTTTCAACTGGTTTCTAGACAAGTAGATTGAGATTTAAATGAGGGAGCAGGTTTAGAGTTCGTAGGCTAGTGAGACCGTAAGCAACTTGTTGTTACCGAAGACAAAGAAAATTGTTTGACTGGGATACAAATATGTCAAAGACTTACAGACATACCCAAGGTAAATGGGCCGTATACTGCTTATAGGGTTCGAGTACGGGGACTTGAATTCCATCCAGAGGTCCCTTGTAACCGCATCCTCATTCATAGTTCGTCTTTAGTCAGGAACACTTTTTTTCACATAGTATCGCAGCAAAATTGTGCTTCGATATTATTTCTATGTGAAGGGAAAGATCTTCCACTGTGCCCCGCATTTAAGGATTTTTTACCGAACCCAAGTTCGTTCGAGTCAAGTCTCTACAGCTCTACTGAATTGTCCCATGGGAGTTGAGCTATAGATTCCTATGGTCGTATATTTATGAAGTTCTTTACGTCCCAGCCATCATAGCGCACGCCTTCTTTGAATAGGCCGACATCACTCTACAGTTCTACTGATAATAAAATCGCACTAAATAGCTTCCTGGGCAAAGCTGCCACCAGTTTTCTGTAATTGAATCTGACGATACGCATAATTTTAAGAATCAGAAAGCATCGCTGTCTGCGCAATGAACTATTCAACAAACAGATTCTTGGGAGTTCTAAAATATTATGCAGCTGCTTCTACCAATTTATCTGTCCATCCCAGAGTCTCGGGCATGCTTCGTTCACCGCAATTAATCCAATATTTGCAAGCTCGTTGCGTTCTCCCAAAAATGTCAAGAAGTTGAACGAAATGGTGGTACCTTTCAGCATGCTTATTGAAACTTAATCGTTCAGGATAAACAGATAATAATGTCAGATAGGGGACTATTGGCCGACTAACCAGTCTGCAGTAGTGCTCTTTCTAAATCTTCAAAACTGTGAATTTACCACCCCATCCTCTCATCATCTCTATTGGGTTTTCCGGGACCTTGTCTTCTTTTAAAGTCGACATTTCCTCTGATAAGAGCTTTTGCATAAATAAACACCGATAAATGTTTCCTGATCGAGGACATTAGTAAATCCAAGTGCCTACCACAGATTTAAGATTCAGCTTCTGGAATCATGTTTACATTTTTAGCAAATATTTTCTTTAAAGCTTAGGTACCTTTTTTATTTGCGGAATATATCTTCCAAATGTATGCTATGTTAGAATGTTATTTTATAATTCATTCAAAACTACAAAGCGCTATTATGTGTTCCTTGAGAAGTTTTCATAAGAAAAAAATGCAATTCGAGCAATTTGCCTCAAGTATTTTCGATATTCTACTAACCCTTGAATCTTTGACTTGAAACTCCTCCCTATACATCATTTGCATTTAAAAACTTTTTCATAAAGTCTAGACGTCGCAACCTCCTCATTTACGTGAAAACATTACGTACACAATTTCAAGCTACTGCTTAGCATCTGTTCAATACCTAAAATGATTCCCAAACTTGTAACAAATGTGTCTTCAATCTCAGCTCAGCTGGCTTAAACAATGGACCTTAAATTTGTTATCCAAACAAAAATCTAAATGCGATTATAACTCCATCTTCCGTCATCAACAAATAACCCTTCCTAACCGTACCACAGAATTTATACGGCACGTTCCTTTATACTACATTTACAACATCACGCACGCGATTCGTTGCACGAGACGGGACAGAGAGAACCGTTTATCCGCATGCCATGCTAATAAAGGCGTAAGAATCAAATCGAGATCACATATGAGATGCCTAAGGTTTAATGGATGTTTCACCAGTAATTGTAGAAACGTAAAATGAAAAGAAACACAAATTTCTAGAAACATTTATATTTCGGAACTAAAATATGTATGTAAATTGAACCAACAATTGATGAATCAGTTATACGAAGTAAATAAATAATTGTCCGTTGATCACTTCCGGAAGCCATTTTGTTTTATATGGCTACAAAAATATCAACATGCTGAACTTTCAGATAATTCCTACCACGTAAACAAGATGGCCGACCAAAATACGTGTCACGTACTTCTGTCCCTTACAGTCACACGGCTTTTTAGTATTTGGCATCCCTTTAATCTTCCGTGTTAGGGGATGTGTGATGTTGTAAATACAGCAATAAGCTACACTCATCATGTAGTTTTCATTGTTTTTTTAACTATTCGAAGCCAGACAAAAATCTGTACAATATCACTTCTCACAATCAAAACATCTAGTGACTTCCACTCTCTCTCCATCCGTTAATCATTTCATGTCGATATGAATTGGTTTGTTAAAAAAATGTTATCCATTACTAATCTCCTTGATCTACTTGTATAACCATATTAAGCCCGATCCAATTCATTAAGCCACATGTCCTTGTAAGCTTCAAATAGCGATTAGCCCAATGACCGACAAATTTTAACTTTGTGCAGTGAAATCATCACAAAGCTCTTCTCTGGTAAAACAGCCCAAAGCCCTAAATACTGCCACCGCAATCAATTAATCATAATTCAGATTTTCTGTGCAGACCAAAGTTGTATAACTAATTAACGGGCCGAAACGGTGAATCACTCATACAATGTCATAAGCCAAATGCAGCATGAAATCAATTTGAAGCGATTTCAAACGATTTGGTGAAAGCAAGTGCTGCCACCATACCTGTTAAGTATCCGCCCACCAAATCACTATAAAACTTTGGTTTTATTGGCGTTCCCATTAACTTGCTAAAATGTAAATTGAATTGTTTCTCTCCGGTTAAATGCAGTCAGTTACGACCCAAAAATCAATCTCGACACTATCTGCACAACCTTGAAAGTTCTGTTTTTTTGTTTTTTTTTTTTTTTTGTGCGGTAACACATACAAACTAGTTAACACTTCTCCCACAGCCATGTCGACTCTAATGTTAATTGATTTTGTCAACACAACCGATTGACCGACCACGGACTAAGAAACACTTTCGCTTTTAGCCGAAAATAGTTTGCCATATTCAAAATTTAATTAATGTAAGGAGAGCAAAGACCAAATGTAGATGAATATGCGCGCACACATCTCTGACTGTCGTCATGGTTCGGCCGTTTTATAATAGATGCTAATAAACCCTGTTGTTTTCAGCGTCTTTCTTGTGGTAGGTCCATTCCATTGGGCATTTTAGTGGGTCACCAATGACGCGTTTTTCTTTTTGGCAATCCCATACATCTGCCTTTTTTTTCTTGGGATTATGCAACGACTCCAGCCAACCGGTCTGAGTTTCAGTTCATTTCATGTAAGCATCAGCACGATGTTCAGTGCGATGTTCGAATACAAATGCGGAAGGAAAACCGTTTCCCCAAAAGCCACCTAATGATGTAGGTAGGTATCTACCTCTACCTACTGTTCATGAGATTGTAGTTTAATGTCTGGAAAATCGTCATTCCATTGCCCAAGGCTGTTTTTTTTTTTTCGATGCGGAAGCATTTTCTATTTCGAATTCTCTCCGAAAAAAAAAAATTATTTTATGGTAAACACCAAAACAAGTTCATGGAAAGATGGGCTGGCTATAGCTCAGTTGAGTGTTAAAGGGTCAGCACGTCTCGGTTAATAGTCGCAGTTACTTAAGGCTTATATGCACGATTATGCCGTGCAGTGACTTATACACACAGATGGTGTTCGTAATACACCGTGTATGGCTTGCATCATGAGCAGCGAGATTTAAACTAACAAGCAAAACCGAGACCGACCTCATAAGAGTTACCAGATTAACCAAATTGAGTGAAATTTTATAGCAATCTTGGCGGTGATCTACTTAATATAAATATAAGCACGACCCGACTTGATGGGATTGCATAAAATCTTTTGGTTTAATCAGGTATACCTATGCAAATTTTGGTTTGTATTTGCGCAACCTTGGTGATCAATTAGGAAAGAAACTCCATCAAGGGTAGGTATTTTGGTAGCCTTAGCAAAGTATTTCATTTTATGTGCAGGATGTAACACTGAGAAGATTCGCATTTTGCAAAGGCCGTTGCAAGTAAAATTGGAACGAATTTTACTGGGAAAACAAAAGAGTTGCTCAACGAACTGTGCATTTAGTTGACTGTATTGGTTTAAGCATTGCAGCTCTTTTAAGTATGCACAATTTATCAAGAGTGCACTGAAGGTGTGCGAAGACACATTACGATTGACATATGAGAGGAGACCTCATGAAGGGTGAGTTTCGTAGTTGTTGTTGAAGAAATATACCAGCCCGGTCCTTTGTTGGGCTTGATTTAAAATTTTCAGAGAAGACGCTTGCACTGATTGTTAGGCTTTTTCGAAACAATCTTTTACCTTCGTGCAACAGCTACTATCAATTCTTGATTTCTGAGTATTTCCTTCATAAGGAAATACACTCTCTAATAATTTTTAGATGTAAAAACTTTGTAAATTAAGCTTAGTGACACCCATCAGCTTAAGAAAACTGGTTGTCCCTAGTGCCCCTTAAGCAGTAGCGAATTATAAAAAAAGACTACTAGGACCAATGCACATTGAAACAAATACTACCAAGTTGCTCTCTACTTTTGACAGTGCAAGGGCGTTTATGTGAGAAAATGAAACCTACTACGGAGAAGATCTGTACAGCAATAGTGGGACTTATACTGTCATTGCAGGCACTGCAAAAATACAATATTTCTGCTTTAGCTGTGATATCAGGGCGGTCTGTCTTGACCCCTTTGCTCTGCACCTAGTCTCTTCTCATATATCTTGGGTGATACACTAAGGCCATATTCGAAAAAGAATTGTAGGTAGATCTCGGTGGAATTTGTACTAGAATTTTGCACGAGAACTTTCCTACATAAACCCCAGCCACTCCTATAAATATGCAGTCGTTTTTTCCCAGGTTTAGGATTACCAAAACTAAGAGTTAAAACTGGTGGACTAAAGTCAAACCGTTAGGTGAAGATGATTAAAACAAGGCACCGACATGAACAGAGCGCTATTCATGTGATTTTCCTGCCTATTCTCGTCCTAGATGAGGTTGGATTAAAGAGGCTTTCAGAGAAACACGTGGACCATTTTTAAGTTCATTATGATACCGCAATCGAGAACAAATTGGTTTAGTTTGCTGAGGTAGTTTGAGTTTCTAATGAAGCGCAAGCTACTTCACATGTCTGCCCTTATAAAGTAGAGGTTTGATTTTAAAATTGTCAAGAACAACCAATTCGGTCAATTTCGGCAGCTTGTTTGGGCTCATTGTAGTTTGCCCATTTCATTTTGAATAGATTTATGATTTGGACCCAGGTGATCGGAGAAACAGTCAAAAATAAAGCTTCCAGATTGCCCAAAAAATCACCGAAGTCATACGCAAGCGGTAATGTCATCAAGACTTGTATATATTTTCGTTCAATTCAAAGATGTGAGCCTCTAAAAAATATGCATAACAGACAGCTCCTAGATGCACTTTTTATTTGTTTTTTTAACGAGAACTATGCCAGAACAAAAAAAGTGGGTAATATAGCTTTCTACAATTTTTACAAAAATAAGTCAATGTCCAGTTATGAAACATACCGTAGGACTGTAGCGCCTCTATGAGCACTTCGGATCAAACTTATTTAACCAGATATGTTTTGCTGCTGAAAATGTTTATATGCCACTCCTCCACATGAAGTTTACTTCGTTACATCGATTCTGGCCCTTCAAAAGACAAATTTTTTTGTCTGAAGTCATAATAAGCCTTTTCGGTTCTATTTTTGCTTTTTCGACTATCATGCAGTCGAAATATTATTATTTTTAATAATATTTGCTGCGCTCAGAGTGTTCAATCGAGTATCGAAGCTGTCAATAATTTATCACTCATGAACATATGAGAAATAATTTCTTACTTTACTTTAATATTGATGGGCACGTACGCGAAGAAGTTGCGCATGGGCTCTGTTCGACTCACATTATACGTAATAATGAAATTAATAGAAAACGTTTTTCTTCAATAGGAACGGTTGATTTAGTTTTTTTAGATTTGATGTCCAAAGACTTCTACATACTTTCGGGTTCAATAATCTTGAAAAAAAAGAGAATTATATTGTAGTCTGGCATCACTGCCCGAGCTCGGTTTTACATCTCTTTACTGCAGTCTCAAACTTTGATCGCTATGAAAGTTCTTTGATTCTGTGGTATTGTATTGTATTGTAAGGAATAGGCCCTGTACACTGCGACCAGAAGAGATCTATTGTGTTGGCCTCTTTTATTTAACCCAGGGAGCTGTTAAGGCTCTTTATAAACCTCAGTACCCTTCTTGGTTCCATGTTTCCTATGTCTGCAGGACTTAAATACGGCCTTTGCCCCTTGGCACAGCAGGGCATTCGCAGAGTATGTGTTCCGTTGTTTCCTCCTCTTCTCCGCAGAGTCGACAGGAGTCATTTTTTTGAGATGGTATCTCAGTGGCCAGTGACTAGTAAGATAGCCCGTTAGTATCCCTAGATCTTCTTTGCTTAGCTCAAGTAATTTTTTTTTCTTACTACGAGCTGGGCTTATGAATCTTTTTGCCTGCCTCTGTCCTTTGCATTCCGTCCAGTATTCGGCAAGGTGGTCATCCTCCCATTTCCTGAATTTTGAGTGTACGTAACTCAAAAGTAACCCGAAGTAGGGCTCAGGACCAGTGAGCGTGATGCGCCTCTTCTCGCCAGGCAATCAGCTCGTTCATTTCCCTCAAATCCTTCATGACCCGGTATCCAGGCAACGGTGACGATGTTTTCCTTGGCCAGATCCTCGAGGAGATTAAAACATTCTAAAACCAGTTTTGACCTGATCGAGTACGATCTATGGGCCTTAAGAGCAGCTTGGCTGTCTGAGAGGATGTATTGATTCTGTGGTATTGATATTGTCTGTAAGTATACATCTTGGCAAACCCGAAATATTTGACCGTTTTTTTTTTTAATGAATTTGAGTTCAGACTTTCCCCAATCATGTGTGATCTGTCAACACATCAAAATGCAGCCTCAGCCTTTCGCAGTCTTCCATCGATCCCGGAGCACATTCGTCTCATTGCCAGGTTTAGTTTCATCTGTGCTCTAGATCTCAATGGTGACTCGTACATTGATCATTTGAATCATATCATCCAATCACCGTCGTATCGTCGATTATTAAATGTTCCACACGACCGATCCCAATATGTGGGCTGGTTTTTGTCATGTTCATTCTACATGATACTTAAGTGCCAAAAAAAAACTGTTCATGTATTAACAACTAACAACTGACACACTGATGTATATCAATGCCGACACTAGTGAGTCCAAAAATCATCTAACTAATTATTCTGTACAATAAGTGTTGGCTTATTCGTTGGCATTTAAATAAACTGCCATTCAAGCCTCAAACATTATACATAGGTCTATAGTTGTGAACTCTGTGATGCTCTATGATTTTTGGTTACCCTTATGACTTATCAGCCTTCTGAAAAAAAATCGTATTCTTTATTGAATCCTACGTTACTCGTCTGATACCGTGGTATGTTTTGCTTAAGCCTGTGCTGCTGTGGATGTAAAAAAACCTACCCGTCGTACGACAGTAGAGATGTACTTCACTTATACAAAGGTGTATGCATTTTCTTCCCCTCCTCGATAAGCACTAACCAGTCGCAGCTTCTTTAAACACTTGTGAGGATTAACGTCTTTGAAGTACAACAGCCGTGTCAAATTAAAACTCATTTAGCCCGTCAAGAACCATCTTCTCTTTGTGCGCAGCAACAAATGCAGTCACAGTTATGACTGCAATTATACCATGATGTGTAAGTAATTATACTCCATTCGAATGATCGTATATTGAGACTGTCTAATGGCCAAAGGTATACATTCCTATGTGGGAATGAATGCTAGATAGGTATAACGACTACTTGCATGATGCACTAGGCACTAGTTAGTTGAAATATTGATGTCTGCTTACTTAATCCGATGTGCTAAGTAGTATTATGCGTGAAGATTTACAGTTCATAATATACATTTGGCGGATGAATTGCGCAATGCCAAAAACACCATTTCGGGTTTTATGGCACGTAGATATAATTTATCGTATCTTTGGGTTCATCCATCGGTGTGTGGGGCATGAGAGCGCATGTTTTAAATGCGTTTCTTGTTTACTGTTGACATTTTGTTAAATTGCTGGCCATGAAATGGAATATCATTCGCCGTAACCGGTTGCAGTTGTATGAGATTTTTTTTTTGTTTAAGTGCCCGTAAAACCAATGTTTAGATTCAGATTTCAATCAGAGGTAGTGCACTTATTTTATAAGTGTACCTATCAAAGTCAAATTCTTTAAAGTTGTGGGAGGTCCAGCTGTAAGACTTCGCAGTGTTTTAAGTGCAGTTACAAAGAAACACGTTCCGAGTGCAAAAAGCATTCACCTAACGTGACTGATTTGTGGTGAGTTTTTTCCGATTCGTGCGATGCAATGGCGATTTTTCTACCCCCTCTACTGAGGGAAGGAGTAAAAAGAAGCAAAATTCTGTCAGCAGATAAAGAACAACACTTTTTGGGATAGTTTTTCCTACTGTAACTCACTTAACAAATTCTGGTATCGAGACTATCTGCGCGGACGCTTACTCGAGAAGACGCTCTTTCTGGTCTGTGTTTCACAGCCTCCAGCAGCCTATTAGAGCAGGAAAAATCTCCCTCTCTTGCTCTCTCTCACATGATCATCAATCTTGTCGTTTAACAAAATATGGGGCTTTTTCACGTAAAAAATGCTCGATTGAAAGTGATAAAAGATGGTTGGTTCGGTATGGAAAGACCACTAAAAAGTGGACTCTCATTCGGAAATCGGAATAGACCCTCAAAGAAATAAGAATCTCTGAACGTGTTCCACAATCTTTGCAGTTAATTTATATATCCAGGGAAAAGCAATGGTCCAACAGCTGAGCCTTGAGGCACTCCAAGCCATACTGGAAAATTAGGATTCCCCACCACATTCGTTGCTGATATATACTGATTATAAAAGAGCAGCAGTTTTATGAAATTTAGTGCAATGAATTAAAGGTGTCAAATACATTGGAAAGTCGACAAAGGGAAGATTCGTATTTCAAAATCAGCATTCCTAAATTCATCGATTAGCAGTTAGAAATAGTGTTCTATCTTTACGTTAGGTTGGGTTAGAGTTGAGAGCTCATCAATAAAGGAACCTGTACTGTCCGAACCTTATTCAATTGGCCAATTGGTTTTCATTTTGTTTGAGAAAGCAGCCTCCTCTAAATTGTCGATCAAGTGCACCCCAAGTATGTGCTTCCTTCGAAGCAATTGCGTGACAGTGAGTTTTAGGGTGTCAATGTAGGCGGTGCATTCATGTATCCGTTTGACACCCCTGATCTAGAGTCATAGAGCAAATTTTTTGATAAAATTAATTTAATACATTAAAGACCAAAAACGACCACACAAGTGGTAGCTTAAGAGCATAACAAAAATGTCCTCAAATAAATCTACGCACCACCTTGAGCTTGAGCTCAACTGACATCATTTGGCTTGACATTCAATTCCAAAAAAAAAACAGTTTTCATAGCTTTAAACACATATCAGCGGCCTTGCAGCCACTGTTAACCATTAATGGCCACCCAATTGGGAAACTTTTCGACTCATTTCAAGCAGATGAGCTTATTAAGTCAACATGCTATATAGTTTCCAAAAGCTAACCAAGTAATAACTCAAGATTTCCAAATACCGAAGCACGCTGCACTGTGCACTCCTTGTATTGATCGAGAAGCACTAACTCGCTGTGACTAATATTGAATTGCCTTCGTGTTTAACGACTTCCTACAATATACGATTGTGTCTCTTTGGTACAGCAAATGGGAGATATTCCAACTGAACTGCACTCAAGTGAAGGTACCTCAAAATTATTGCCAGTCAAGTTCGCACATCAACTCTTTTGTTTTTCATGAAAACTGCCCCACTGTGGACAGTTATCCAACTAACACAGCAAACTTTTTACTACACCAAACTTAAATGCTCTCCCTCTCTCTATACCACTTGCACCGGAGAATGGAGAAAAACAAAATATTTCCGCATTCGCTGGCCAAAAATAATTGTGCAACACAAAACTTCACCAATAAAACTCCAACTTACCGTTGAAATCAGTTCGAGTGCTCCTTCTCTTTCTTGTCAGTCTTTCACTCACTCGATGTCTTTTCTCTTTCCCGATACAAAAATAACCCGAATAATAATAGATAATTTCACGACAGAAAAAAAAACACAACACACCCACCGAACAACAAATAGTAGTAGCAACAAAAGCCAATTCAAGCGTATCTACTGCTTTGCCGACAAAGTAGACTTCACGGATCACTTCAGATTTATACTGAGCTAATTAATTAATGACAAGTTTTTACTTTCGTTGTTTTTTTTTTTCACTAAACAATTTCAAGATGCAACCGACTCTTGAGAAAGACCGTCTTGAAACTAAAACAGAAAAAAAAGTGTACGCCTCAAAGTTTTGATGTTACCACAGACCCTGGTCAATGCCAAAGATTAGTGCGTCATCGCATTCGTCGTTATTGTCGCTGAAATCGAAAGTTCCACATTACCATGGGATACGGCGCGGCGGCTACGCGACGCTTAAACGAAAAGCTAATACTGAAGAAACCGAAGAAGCGCTAAGTGCGTATGCCAGAGAGAGACTTTCGATTTTTCCCAATTGCGATGAAATTGTGTACTGTAACTGTAATCGAAATCAATACGGCCTCACGTCGAGGTATGGCAGATTTCCCTTTCTTTATACTTTCACGCTGCAGAAAGCTGTTTGTTTGCCTTTTGGTTTCATTTTCGCGCCGGAGAAATGCAACAGGAAAACGAATGAAATGCAACACAGAGAGACAAACACACAGATGTCGGATATAAAAAAAAATAAATATTTACACCTTATGCACTAACTTATGTGGATGTGTTTGTACTATGACTAAATAAAAACGGTTAGCCTGACTACCAAGCAGGCTAATGATGCAGTTTATGCTGTGATGAACTGGCCGACGCGGATGTTAAAGCCTGGGCGGATCCCGCAGATGCGCCATGTGATGCATTCAGAAGTAAGCTTGTGACGCCACCGACTAGGGCGGATACAATATGCTTGATAAAGCCGAAGGAGTCAGATCCGGCCATAGGAGCAGGTGGCGGCGGTGTGGCTTCATTGTCAGGCGCGCCAGCACGATTTTTAGCTGCACCGAAACTTTGAATCAGGCTCTGGACAAACACCAATGGCTGCGGTGGTAGATCGTCATCTTCGGGATTCTGAGGGAGAAGGAATGGCAAAAATTAGTAAATCAATTTGGCCGTCCATCGCTCAACCCCGTGCAACCAAAAATCCAAAAGTTACAGTGCTTCCCATAAAAATTTAGTACTTGTTAGCGGATCTAAAGAAAATTCATGAAAACGATAAATACAGCGCTCAGTGATGCCAGAATGGTGCCCAGGAGGTTGCCAATGAATTTTCCGTTGTTTATCTGAAAATTCATTTTTTAGCTTCATCAACTTGGGTGCATGGATTAAGCTTACCGCTCCTCCGCCTCCGGAAAGACCGTCGAACGCAGTTCCAACGTACTCGCCAATGACGGTACCAAAGTTCCGATCGCCCTAAAATTAAATTTGGCTCAGAAACTTTGTTTCGCCGGAGGCGACTCTGATATTTACCGCAAGTAAGCCAGCGATCAGTGACGTTCCTGTGCTGATAAGCGATTCAATGTCCAACCCGCCAGGCTATAAAGGGATATGAAAGTCTATGTTTGACTGCGCAGAGAGTGAGTTAGTATTTACCCCAAATAATTGCGAAATAACTCCAGTGAGAGCGCCAATCAAAGCTCCCACATCAGACCCTCCTTCACCCTGAAAATATTGACGCTTAGTTGGTTGGACTTCAAGTTGTGGATCGTACTCACACCGCTCAAGCTGGCAATGAGGCCCACAAGTCCACCAGGCATTCCTCCCTCAGGCACTCCGATATCGATACCCTCTTCGGATTCATCGATTTGATTCGCTTTCTTATTGTCATCGATTGTGATTATATCTACAACCTTGGTTAATTATAGGCAATGGGATAGGGGGCTTAGTGCAAACTAAAATTTAGTTATGCGACAGAAAAATATGGACAAAAATACGTCAATAAACAGTTGGCAATAATATTTCCCATGGCAGTCTGATTTACATTGCGGACAAGAAAAGTGCCTCTGAGTTCGTTTATAATCTTGCTTCATTTAGTTTGCCATCAGAAGTATGTACCTACTAAATTACTGTGAGTCGAAGAATTAGTTAGACTTGGTCACTTTTGCTTTGAACGATGTTATCCCATTTATTTTTAATGAGACTTGGTCAGAAAACTTAACTTAAACTTTAAGTATTTGCGTTCATTTTAAAGAACTGACTACAAATTTAGGAGTTACAAATTTGTAATTTACAAACATTTCTCCACGTTTTTTTTTAGAAAAATTTGGTCACCAAAATTTGTGTTGGAACCAAATTTGGAATGATTTTTACAAATTTCGACAAAAAATATTTCTCGTAAGTTGGTGGCAATAGTCAAAAATGTTAGTGTAGATTGCAGTGTCATTATACACAATTTGACGTTTCCCGGACATTCAAAAATTGTTAGAAAATATAAGTTTGATCTTAGTTGATAGTTTTCATCACCAGAGTCACTGTGAAGACAACAAAAAGTTGAACGAGTTGATCAATACAAAAATGGAAAAATTGCGGTTCTGGTGGTAGGCATTTGAATAGCATCTTGTTCAGAACATAAATCCATTGTCTAACTTTGTTTTATTTAAAATGAAGTCCTATGACCTTTAACTCGTTTTTGCCTGTTTGTCGATTTGTGACCAGTGATTTTGGACAATTTTTTAAAAATCTTCGGAAAATTGATACCAAGTCGAAGCACATCTGTCAACATACACAATGTTCATAGTTTGAGAGGTTTTTAATGATCTGCCTAAATTTTGCAACGTTTAAGCGTGGCGAAAAATAAGATCAAAATAATCTGCAACTCTTAGCGAAAATTCTAGTAAGACTTGTCTTTAAATTTAAAAATCTTCTATCATAATATTCTACATGTCTTATAAGTTTATTTGTCCTTAAGTCAAGTTCCATGAATTTTGATTTTAGACGATAAACTAAATAGGCTGCCCTATTGCAGATTTATATAAGATTTTTCAAAATCTAATTTTAAGCTCAGTACAAAAGTTTTTTGAAATTATTAATTTTATAAAACAAAATTTGTTTAAACAATTCTTTTGGTTTTATCAAATGGTGATAGGATTTCAGCTAAGCGATCTTCATTAAATTTTGATATGTTTTCTAAAAAAATGTTCTTATCAAAGGATAAGACTTTTGTTTTTTTCACAAAATGCATAGAAAATGCTATGATTAGCAAATTGTTAAACAAAATAGTATGGTAAGGGGCGTTCTTGATCAAAATGTGGTTTAAGTAACAATTTCTTCAAAAAAAGAAAACGCATTTAGAAACAATCATGTAAAACTTGTAAGACTACCTTAGTGCTTTTGGATTGAAAATAAGAAAAATTTAATACCAACTGTTCGTGGTTTGATGGAAGACGATTTTGGAAAATTTTTGAAAACAGTGGGCAATTTTTGTCATGGGCAAAACTAAAATTTCGATTTATTCTCAAATTCAGCACAACCTCAATAGATCTGCAAAAAATATTTGCGAGCGTTTTAAGAACTGAATTTTCGAACCGTGTATTTTGAGGTGAACTAAAAATTAAGTTCAAAATTATGAAGAATATCGTCCTGAACGCGCTCATTTTTAGAGCTAGCAGTATACTTCTTCTCTACATTTGGTTGCATAATGTCACTCAAGTGAAATTGGTCCTTTTTCCAGTCTGGGATTTCAAACCCATTTTTGAAAATCGGTATTTTTGTCACACATATCATATTTCTCCCCTCACTTGAAATATATGAAAACTTTAGCAAAAATAATCCAAAACGCATCCTTTTGCAAGCTCAAGTCAAAACTCACATCATTGGTACCGATATCCACGGTGATATTTACGTCCCTGTCAGTCTCTGGTAGAGGGCCATTTTCATCTGCCACCAAATTATTCTCGAGCTGATCCTACAAAAAGCAAAAAACACTTGCGTCACGTTTACCCACGAACCTAACCTCCTTTACACTTTACCTCTTCAAACAGAGTCTGCAACTTATTTTCATCCATGGCACTCCTCTTCCTATTAGCCCTCAAACTATCTAGTTCCTTATTCTCTTTCATATAGTCCAAAGTGCTGTCAATTTTACTGGAAATTGTCTTCTGTATGCTCTGCAAATGTTCCAAAATATTCGCCTTCAACCTCGTCATATCCACATCCTTGCGACTACCTATTTCACGCTTTCTACTTTTATGTTCCTGCAGAGTTCTCTCAAGCTGATCCCTGTAATCCTTCATGGATAACGATTTCGTTGCCAAATCTATCGCACTCGCTAATATTTGAACGGCATTCTTGTCCCGTTCAATCGTCTGCTCGATTTTTGTTATTTTCGCCATAGCCGCTGGCTTATCCGCCATATTTGTATTCAATATCAAATCCGTGACAATATCCGTTAAATGCTTCACCATGTCCTTCTCAGCCTTCATGGCTCCATTTAGGATCCCAATGGTTGTGATCGTTTTCAACTCCTGCGATGTAATTCTCGGTTCCAATTTTCTGTACGCCGACATGGCTTTCAAGTAATTCGGATCCAGCTTGAATTTTTGAGCTCGTCGCGGTGACGTGCTAATCGCGCTCAATAAACCGAACAATAGACTCAATCTCAAGACGACTCGATACATCATGCAACTACTGTTTGTCCTCTTCAAAAAACCGCCGGCCACTAAGCTGGCCACACACATTGTCAAGCAATATATTCCAGATCTCAGGCATCGACACGCAAGATTGACTGATTTTGAAACAATTGGAGCATAAATGACAGGGCGTTCCTGTGGGTAGAAAAAAATCGACAGTACTATTGTGTCATCTTCATGTCAAGACGGGGAACACAAAGATGTGTTTTGTTGTTATTCGTTCTGGATCAAAACAGAGATCTGCAAATGATGCACGCATGCAAATGGGAGGTATTGTGATGTGACATTGAGCAATCAACTTACGAGAGTGCGGTTCGCCGAACTTCTAAGGGGTCGCTTTATCGAAAAGCAGCAGGCAGCACTTGAGCGGAAAAAAACGATTCGAAAAAATTCTCATATGTGGAGCTATAATCGGCTTCGCTCGAATGAGTTTTCCAGTTTCACTTATTTTGCTGCGCTGTTTACTAGGCGAATTTAATGAACGTCGTAATGCTTCGTTTCTGTACTTTTTTAAATTGGATGTCAGAGACACGGTAAGGTAGTGTAATCGTGACACAGCTGTCCACTTATACAGCAAATATGACCTTTCTGACTTGGGGCTGCTGATAGGAATCTACATAAAAAGAAATCAAGAATTTGTTGACGCAACAGGTCCTGGTCCATATAGGCCATTCCGGGTAGCTTCTCACAACCCTTCACTTGAGTGCCTTTTTACCTCAAGAACAAATAAAATGGAAGGGATCTACAAATTTATACCAAACGGCCGAATTAAGACGCTCTCTCAGGGCAGTTGTATCCGCAGGTGTTAATCAGACTTTCGCAATTTCTCACCATTTGCGAAACTCTGAAAGCCATTGAAAAAAGCTTTAGGGTATCATTTCTGTTTTGCGGGAGTTCACTGGAAACCCCTCGCTGAGTTAAACAATTTCTGAGCAATAAGAACACCTTTGATACACCCATTTTCGACAACTGCTAACGTTTATAATGATTCATCAGTGTTACGTTGGCAACAAAACTTCATTGAAATGAAAGCTTTATGACCACAAATTACCATTTCATTACCAAATATAACACTCGCCAAGTGGGATGCCACCAAACAGTGTAAAAGTCACACTTTGGAGTCAATCGAAAAGCGATTTAATTCGCAACACCTGAACCGCTCACCATAACATCTCAGGGTGGCATATTCGTACAGCCAAATGCAAATACAAACCGGAAAAGTCAGCCTTAAGCGCAAAAATTCATTAGCCCCCTTACCCAATGCGTATATAACTCATAATGTGCACCATAAACGTGAAATAGTCTGCCTCGGATTGCACAACTCTTGGTCAAAGTTCAGCTTCAGCTTGATGCAAAAACCGAAATTTCCACTAACCACAGGTAATTTTTCACTAACACAGATATCAATCCCTAACTCGGTTTATTGTCCTTCGCCAAAACGACGATGATGATTGTCAGTATTTTATATTTACTCTCCCATCTGCGAGATATTAGTGGGGTTAACAAAAATCTTCGTCACTTTGGCATTTGCATAGATAATCTGCCCCTTAAGCCGAGTTAATTGTGCGCCATGGTCGGAGAGCGGCTTTGACCAAAAAAAAAAAGACTTGCCGATGAGATTTCGTGTCTCATTCCATTAGGCAGACGTCATGCCTCTGCATGTGATAAAAGCCTTTGAATAGTCAGCAGGTAAACGGTTCAAATTCCTCCCCACGAGCGCCAATATTGCGCAATAAATTGTCTTATTGTGCGCAGCGGCCAAGATTGAACAATCCGAAATCGAAATGCCTTTCACTTTGTATACATAGTAAACGCACAAATGAATGAGGCTGCGGGATATCATTTAATCATACGGAGGATAAGATTACACCACTTGGTGGTTGCAGTACAAGTACTTTACAGATAACGATTTATCAGATCGATCTGAAGGTTGAAACTACCAGAAAAAGCGGGTCAATAAATCACCAACGACAAAATTTAATTCGTGTTGGTTTTTTTTTGTTGGTTGTTGAATTATGAGACAGAACTGTCAGCGGCAGCAGGTCAGCCTTGCTGCCAAAGTCATTGACTAGTCAAGAGATTCGCTTAACCTTTTAGTCTGAGTGTATGGTGAATTAAAAGTGAAATTACTAGTTTGGATGTTATTAGCAGCGCAGTTTGTTTAGTTGGGCAAGAAAACATTGGCGCCAGCGAAACCGTAAAATGTACCCCATACAATTAAACTCAATCAATCGCAATTTACATCGGGTATCTATAACCGGATGGTTTTGACATCAGTGCAAGAACATAAATGGTAATAGCTCACCTAAAAGGTTGCCGATTAATTCGGACACTATAAGCTGTTCCGCAGGTGCAGTTTGTGTTTCTGTGAACCTAATCAATGTGTTCGATAAAGCAGTTCATACATCGTGTAATTTCTTGCGGCGATTACGGTGGACAAAAACTTGCCTTCAGTTGAAGTTGTATATATAGTACAATAGGCTGTACGTGACATGAATCATCGCACGGTTGAGGCCTCGATTGACAAGAAACTGTGGTGAAAAAATTATTATTACCTTTTTTTCAACCAACAAATTAACGGGCGGGAAAAAAGTACCAACGTATTAAATAAATTTTATAGGCGTTGAAAAGGAGCAGCATTTAGACAAATTGCCAATTTGATTTGAGTTGATCTGTTAGATCAAGTGCCAACGCCAAGTGCGGTACTCATAATCAGGAAATATAATCTTCAAGACGATGGCGGGTATAACACTTTCGTTAACTAATCGTCTTAAGTTTCATTGTCAAAAACACGGTCTTATTTAGATATGAGAAGCGCCCTTGTAAGGCTGTTGCATTTTACAGAGAACGTGACTATACAAAACAGCTTTGCGGATATTCAGCTTGACAGGTTTTTGTAAATAATTCAAATTTTAATGAAAGATATAAGCCAACGTGTTGTACTTGCACGCAATTAGGCACGAAAGCATACCTTTATTCGATAAAAACTATTGGTCCATAATTCGTAATCAATACAATTCCGGAAATAGCTAGCTAATTCATGGTCCATTAGTAATTTGATGGCCGGAAATCTGAACCTATATCACTTTGGCGAACCAAAATCTTTGCATACATTTTAAACTCATTTGACGGGGATTTGACGTCAAGCACTTTTTTGACAAGGAATTCACTTCCCGATATTCAATGGTTTAGGAGTTGTATTTGTGAATGTTGTGAATATAAAAAGCATTGGATGGTTTCAAGACAACAGAACTACTGGTGTTCCACAAGGTTATGTTTTGTCTTCAACTCTGTTTCTCTCTTAAAGAAGCACACGTGTAAATAAAAACTTCCCGACAATTTTCTCAACTTCAATTTTATTTATTTAATACCATTGGGCTTCATTAACACCAGCACTAATTCCATTACGTCCTCAATTATTTCTTCTCTTCAACACCTTGCAAAGTTTACACACGTTGACAACTTCCAATCACATTTCTCATATCCTTGCATAACTGATGACAATTCTCTCATGTTCTCCTATTTATTCTATCGCCTTTAGAACTACGAGTACCCTTAGAGATTTTACCGCCAAGACTGGCTCAGGTTTTTTTAATTTTAAGACGGTGCAAAACTAGGTACAATTTAGAAACCACAAAAAAACTTGAAAGCATATTGAACTTATATAACACACTGACCAAAGGAATGTTTCAAAAAGCAAAAGTGGAAGCTAAGGATTCAAATATCATAATTAGGAAGCTCATTCTCGAAAAAAATTAATTAAATAAATATCCCAAAAGCGACACAACTGCTGAATTGGCCGAACACCATATACAATATAGTTATGGTTACGCAGTCTTATGTACATCCACAGGTTCGAAAATGACCATGATTAGTCGAACACATAGTTCGAACCAAGACTATGTCAGCCATAAACAAAATTGAAACCAAAACAAGTAAAAGTGTTATCATCGGCCTGGCCGATGCTTTGATACCCTCCACTGCATACAAGTCATGCAAAACTGGTTTTGTATGGGAGGTACCAGAACTACTTGACCGATATAGCCCATTTTTAATACCAACCTGACGACGATAAAAAGGAGTATCGTACTTTCAACAGACAGACGGGCAGACAGACAGACTGACAGACGGACAGAGCTAAATCGATTCAGGATGTGATCCTGATTCAGAATAGAGTATGAGGTCTCCGGTGACTCCTTCTTGGCGTTACAAATGAAATGACAAAGTGAGTATACCTTCCTGTGGAGGGTATGAAAATGGACGAGAAACCAACGACTTCTTTGATCGAAAAAAATAATAGTCTAAGAAGCTGTAAGCGGACAGTCGAATCAATATTTAGCGGTACATCTGTAGCGGTTGTCTTCAAATGATTTATACCTCAGCCAATGCTGAAGGTTTGGAAATAAATATTATGCTAATGTTAAACAGCATGAAAATCTAAAATATCTTCACCCAGGATTGTCAACATTTATGTCAACACTGAGGATAACTATTCTTCTTATTTATTTATTTTATTTATATATTGAATGAAATTAAGTGGTTGGTAAAATCAATTTAAGTCCCGTAATAGGATAAGCTTCGGATTTTTACAAAGCAGCCTTAAATACTATGATGGCAAGGAACATGGATCACTTTATCTGTAGAATTTTATAAAATAAAAGTATACCCGCGAAATAGAACCAAATCATAAAAGGAGATAGTTTGAACTACGTCGACTACAAAAATATAAGCCTCGCCATTAAGCTAATCGGCCTAAATCAGTGCCGTTTAAGGACAGAACTATTTTTAAAACTGATATCGAAATTTCGGCAACTCTGCTAAATCTAGCTACCCCGACAAAGTCGAAAAGAACTAAGGTTACCGATGGGCGCAACATTTGTCGCCATTTGGTCGCTTTTTTCATCTCAGTCCGCGTGTGACGACCCAAAACTGTTGAACAACTCCCATTGCCAATACAAATTGAACACATTTGAGGAAATATTCTTTTTGCCTAAGTTCTGGCTTTATTCCAATGCGGAGTATTCCGTTCCCTCGTTATTCCATTGTCCTTACGTCTTTAATTAAGCACTAGGATATAATTTTTATTTATGACCTGTATTATTATTGAATATTTGTGTTAGGATTCTTTTTAATCTCTCAGACACTTTTTTGGCGACTACATCATTTTGCCCATGGGTAACGCTAACAACAACACACACGAATTTTTTATTATTACATAAGGATAATGTTCAATAATGTTTTGGATTTAGTCTTTTTGGATTCTGATCTGAATATTAGTTTTAATAACTCTATGATTCCACTTTTTTCGTAATTATATTTTCCATGTAGCTTTATCACTTCAATTTGAATTCTACGAGTACATTCGACCCAGTCCCTGTGTCACCAATTATAAGTTTAATTATGATAAATCGAACTATAACAATATTTCTAACTATCTGAAAGGAATTAATTGGCTAAATGCTTTTAATAACGGAGATCTTAATAATTCTTTTAATTTATTTGTAGAAACTGTTAAAGTGGCAATCGATATGTTTACACCTAAAGTAAGGATTGTATCGGACACTAATCCTATTTGGTTCAATAAAAGGATCGTGAACTTAAATAATAGAAAAAGTAAGACCTATAAGCAGTTCCGAAAATGAAATAATGATCCGGAACATCTGTCAGTTTATCAAAAACTTCAAAAAGAATTTGATGTTCTTAATAAATTTCTTTATGGACAGTACATTCTTTCTGTTGAATCTAATTTACAGACTAATAGTCATCGTTTTTGGAGCTTCATCAACAGTAAAAAGAATCTAATGGTATTCCTAACTGTATGCGCCATAATAATGTATTCTCGTCTGACCTTGTGACTATTTGTAATATGTTCGCAAACAACTTTCAATCAGTTTATTCAAGTAGTACTACTCCGGCTAGTGTCTCGAATGAGACCTCAATGTTTTGTAATTCTTTAAGTCTTGGTAACCTAGAGTATTCAATTCCAGAAGTTAAAAATGCTCTTTCCTTGTTTTAAATTAGATGGAAATCCTAGTTTTAATGGCATCCCGCTAATTTTACTTCAAAAGTGTTCTTATGCGTTTTCAGTGCCTCTTTGTTTAATGTTTAACTTGTGTCTGCGGACAGGTCATTTTTTGAAAATTTGGAAGAACTCGTTCATAACTCCAGTTTTTAAACACGATATTATCAATTTGCAAAATTTCACCTATTCCCAAGCTATTTGAAAAAGTTATATATGAGAAAGTTACACCTCTAGTAAAGGGAGTAATCTCCCATTTAGATCTACCTCTACAAAACTCTTGCAATCTTTTGTAACGTGGTGCTGAATAACCCTGAGAACGGATTACAAGGTGATGTAGTTTATACTGACTTTGCCAAAGCTTTTGACAACGTTAATCACCATGCTTTAATTTCCAAATTTAAAAGACTTGAATTTCATTCCAACTTTCTAGAGTGAATTCGCTCTTATCTCACAGACCGTATTCAATATCTTCGTATAAAGGATGTACTTTCATCACCAGTTTATTATCACCTCCGGAGTGCCTCAGGGTAGTCACTTAGGCCCTTTACTTTTCCTTTTATTTATTAATGACATACCTGATCTGTTTTTGAATTCACAGTGTCTGATGTTTGCTGATGATATAAAAGTGTTCCGACATTTTCAGTCTGAACATGACTGCATACTTTTACAGGAAGATCTTAAAAGACTTTCTTTGTGGTGTAATAATAATGACCTTCGCCTTAACGCCTCTAAATGTCAAAGTATGTCATTTTGTCGTAACCTCTCCCCAGTATACGTACATGATCGATAATATACCACTGTCAATTATCTCCTCTAAAAAAAAGACCTGGGGGTCATATTTGACTAAAAAAAAACTCGATTTCTGTAAGCATATTGACTTCCTGGTTGCTAAGAGTAACTCTATGTTGGGTTTTATATTGCGGAACTCTAAAGACTTTCATGAACCAACCACACAAGATCCAAAAACTTTACTAGAGTTCTTGTTCCATATCGAATGTCCTTTTCTTTTATCATTAATTGGTTTCTATGCTTCATCTAGAATGCTTAGAAATCGCTTTTTATTTTATGTCCCTTATCATATAGTTAACTATGGTTGTAATGAACCAATTACCAAATGCCTAAGAGAATCTAATAATTATAGTAGTTTCTTCGAGTTTGATCTCAGTAAGGACTCATTTAAGACTAAATTAATTTTAACGTTAGGCTTTGGTGGTAGTATTTAAGTATTAAAATTTTGTATTATTAAAATATAAACACCGACGACTCGCGTGAAATGTATACACCCCTGATGAACAATGTAGGACAGATTGACCCTACCTTATACGACGCCTCAATCTACTTGGTACGTATAACTGGAGGCAACAATCTAAGAAACGAACTGGCTTAAAGACAAGTTGTCTGTAGATCATCAATCGTTACTAATCTGTTGGAAAACGTAACGTATTTAGACCAATTTATTCCTACACCATGTGTGCTGATATTATTGGGAGTAGTTTCGCTAGAAGTTTTTCACGTTGCGCCATCTTTAATATACAGTTCAATGTCACATGCAAATAAGTTTTAAATGGTTAATTTGCTTTACAGAAATGCGAGCTTTAGCCTCGTTTAATGAGAATAAAATGTTCAGCGGTGTTTAATTTGTTTCCAGATCAAATTAGTCACCTTCCTTCTATCAATGCTGCAGTTGACTGAAAATAAATTTAATAAGCATCCACACAAACACAAAATATTGACTGAAGGACTGCAAACAATTTCAACTTGTCACTCATTTTGCCCAGCAATAATAAAACAAAATTAATTCAACTTTTAAAAACATAAGTACAAAGAAACAAAAACACTACTTCAAAACCAATTGCTGCTACACTGCAATGAAAATACTCCACTTTGACCTCAGATTAATAATTGGATTGCAACAAGCGATTCATTGCTATAGAGCCATTCATTTGAACTGCAACTCTTACTGCCACCTGATTGCGATAATTACACCTCTGCTCTAGTCACAGACACTTAGAAAACGATTATCTGTTCATAATATTGTGATTATTACAAAACGATGTCGTTCTATTTAGTAACACCTACAAGGTTATCGATAACACGTTTCGCATAGCTCTATCTTGCTATAAGAGATAAATCGTCTCGCGGCATATAGACAACCATAGAAAATTTGTTGCATTCTGAACAGTTTTACTTGAAAATACCGAACATAAATCAAAACCAGAGCCCTTAACCTCTTCACACTCGAATAACTACATCGACATAACCATTTCCGCAAACATTAGCGCCGTTTGATTGACTCATTACATTGTGTCCGCAAATGTATTTCTATACCCATTCCAATGTAAACACGTCAAAAGGTAAGGCAAAACTTTATGTCAGACACACACAAGCTCGCAGTTTTATAAAGATGCTCAGATACGTATGGGTCAGGGTTATGCTGATATTATCTGTCATAACTTTGGATAATTGTCTGCCAGACGCGCTGATGAACTGCCACTTTGATTAATGTGAAGAAAGTGCATTTGTTTGACCTCAAATTTTCGAAAGTTTTACTGCTCGGAGTCGGTATGTCTGTGCTCGAATATAGTTGCCCTTCAAGTGGGCGGTAGAATTTTATCAGATTATTGACAAAACTAGATTGGATTCTTGCCTACTGAATCGATTTAAGGTTCCGATATCTGGTCCCTTTAATATGAATAATGACCAACAAGTAATTGACTTGAAAGGTCACCGAAACCACTGTGGACCACAATTGCAGGTCATCGATCATAATCGAGTGTTTGCATTTGGGGCACCCTACCTTTCCGATGACCGCAGGTGACCATCGAAGACCATCAAACTTTCACGTACACCTTCATGCTTGTCTGGCTTATTGATGCTGAGCGATGATGGTGCAAAAGTTGTCTTGTTTTTTTGTTTATATTTCCAAAGGTGAATGTAATCTAATCGAATGACATAATACTGAAAGAAAATAAAAATTAAAAATTAGCGCTAGCCCACATAATCCCGCACATAATCAATTGGTTTGCGGATTGAGTTGCCATTATTAGGTGTCGTTGATTTCAAAGATATTTCAAAATTTGGGTTATGTAGATTGTGAGGCGATTTGTCCTTTATTTTATTGTTATTTGAGAAAAGCATTAGACATCTGAAAACGATGGCGTTGTAAAGCCTTGCACAAGCTACATGCATTCAATGGTGCTAATTGGCGGAAACAGAGGCCAGCGCCAGCTGTGAACTATTGGAGTAATTGTTGTCTGCACCATGGCGCATTGAAACGAACAATTAATGAGTTTTAATTAGCTTTTCGAGCAATAATAATTTAGTGTCGATTATTGAATAGAGGCTAAAAAATATTCATTGGGAATCTTGGGATGCTATAAAAGAAACTAGTTTCTTTTGTGCTGATTTTAATTTACCGCTTTTGATTAATAATCACGCAATCGACTTTTGTGCGCTATTATTACCTGTTGACAAATTCAAATTGTGAATCATTTGGTTTTGCGATATTAGACATAATTAAATCGCCAAAGAAAAGCAATCGCCCTTCTGTTGAGTGACTTTCACACGCCCTGACTGTCGGTTACTCTAGTTTTTCACAGAGATAGAAGCATTTATTTTAAGCCTACTTAAAAAGGGGTGCGGAATTCAGAATTTTCTCTGTATAAACGAGTCGAGTTTATTTCCATGAACCAAAAATGATCGAACAAAAAAAAAAAATTAAAGGATCACCGCGGGATAAAAAGAAAGAAGGCAACGCGAATATTCAACATCGCTTTTCTGTCAAAACGAAAACTTTTTTTTTCACTTATTTAATGGCCTTTTGTCTATAGTTCATATATTGTATATTCTTTTAGTCTTGGATCTATTTTGTAGTGCTGTTCTTAAAATGACCTTAGCCTTATGTAGCTCATAAATCCCGATTGAAAAATAGTCAACCAAACCAACCATTGTGATGATGTTTTTCGAAGCTAGAAATAGTCTTTCCCCTGTGTCTTCGAGGAGCAGATTTGAATAAAATAATTCGAGTTAACATAGCAAACCTAGTGTTATATTTTATTATCCACGATAAGCCACACATACCGATGATGAGCGAGGGATCGCAGGTTCGATCCTTCTTACATAGATCTTTATTTTTGCACTGCACCATCTTTCCAATAATGTTACTTACCTCGAACTCGGTACAAACGAATGGTTGATGTAGTCAAATCCGTGGGTCTTATACGGATTCGCATTTAATTGCAGAACAGAATGTGACAAATATTTCTAAAGTTTTTATTAAATTATATTTAAGAATTGTGAATTTTTACTTAACTTAAAAAAAAAATAATTAAATCAATTAAAAATCAATCTTTCACCGGATTTTCGCATTTTGTTCTTCCGCAAATCGGTGGCTATTCTTCCATCAACATTTGTCAACTTAAGCAGGTACTACTCGGGTTTCTCAGCTGAACTCTCACACGCTTTTGTAGGGTGGCAATGGACTGTTAAGCTAAGGATAGATCTTTCAAGCTTCATTGAAACATTTTTATTTCTCATTATTTGTTTGATCCTCATATTCGGATACTAGTCAAAGATTGAGTTTTCCTCACAATTACTTTTGCAGGCTTAATACTGATAATGAAGTTAAGGAAATAGTTGTGAACTACCTGTGCATATTTCAGTCATTCGTCAGCAGCCGGAATGCTAGACTGATACATGCCCTACTTCAAACGATGCCTTTGGGGAATTAACTTGCAGCTTCAATAGGGAAAACAACCGGTTTTAGGATTGTATTAAGTCATCCAAATGTCATTCACATTGGCAATACAATGAATGGACTAACATTGGCCTAAGATCACTTCATCAAGGACCATTTTAAAAAAAAACTAACAAGGTAGTTAAGTCCTTGTCAACAACTTCTTCTTTTTACTTATTTTGGATTAACAGACATGTATCCATTCCCGGCATGTTATACCAGTATTTCCTTCTCTGTTATTTTGGTCCACTAAGATACCACTTTGTGCACCATCTCGTGTTTAAATATTAAACCCCATCACTGTGTGCATTTGCAAGGAATGGAATTCGCGACATACTTATTGCATTTGAGTATCATTTTCCAATTTCGAGTTCTAAACTCGATTTCATGCAGGAGTTTTTTTTAATTTTTTTGGTCAACTCGTTTTAGTACTTCTGGTAATTCCAGTTTGAACCATACGAACGCATACGAGAGAACGCCTGACAAGTCTTGAACTACCTTCAAAACTTGTTGCAATGTCAAACTTTTAGCTCGCCCCCGTAAATCTGAACCTCTTCGAAAATTACGTAACAAAAAAAAACTCCACTTTGACCACTTACATCGGAAGGGATCAGCATTTCATTTAAGTTCCATCGCCAGCATCAACCCTAACGATCTCCTTTAACCACCATTCACCCGTTTGCATATGCGATACAAATGCACTTTTTCTCAAACTCGATCCCGATCTGCACGTAACAATTACAATTCGAGCCGAGACCAGTTTTGAATTGGCAATCAGCGCAGAAAATCCCCCCATTTACAGCGAGTACAAAGCCTTTTGGCTTACTTTTGCAAGAGTCCTCCACCTCTTGTATAAATGTGATCCTACTTCAATGCAATCAACCCTCTCCCAAATGGGTAACCTGAGATCCAAAGTGTAGCCACCAACACCAACAACCAAGTCGAGCTTTGAGTCTCAGTCGCACTCTCAGTTCAACTTTACTTTCGATTTCGTTGGCGATGTGGGACAAGAAACCGAAAAAAGCTTTCGATTTCCTTCGCCCCATTATGGTGTGCTAGTTGGTGTGTTCGCCACCATACAAACGCAAACTGCTTCCGACTCTCTCACGTAATACCTCCGCCAAATTAGTCACATTGTCTCTCTGGCTGTCTGTGGATTACACCATCGGCCGAGAGGCGTGGAGCAGAGGATGATAAAGTTTTCAACGAACCTACACTGAGCGGTGTGAACATTCCCAGTCCAAGTGTCGAACAAGGTAGACAAACGCTCAAACCCACCAAAACACACAATCAAACCGCACACGTCTCGGCGCTTGCATTAAGCTGGAACTGAAACTGAAACTGAAACTGGAACCTATACGAACGTCTTTTGTTTGACTATTTTTGTGAACGTTGTGTGATAAAATTTCGCTAGTAATCAGTAGTTGGCCGAAGCGCACGGATATAGCTGTTGTTCCCTGAGAGATCGATATAGTGTGTGACTCGTCCAAAGCCGAATCGACGAGAGAGAGATTGTACGTTTGTTTTTCTAGTGTCAATTCTGGTTATACGATAACGAGAGACAGTTCCTTTTATCGTTGTTTTGTTTATTTATCGATTTTTGTTTATTTATTTTTTTTTTTTGCTCTGTGTTGGCAAGTGCAACACGGGTGTACCGGTGGAGAGGTCCAGTAAAATGTGTTTTCAAGATTCTGATGTAAGAGCGCTGGTCTAATGTCCAAGCAAACACGGTGGCATGTTGTTCGCGTCCGGGAAAAACCCTCAAATCGTAATACAGTGTTGGGCAATATTTGCATTATTCAAGACCTCACTCGAATGTTAATCGCTCGGCCAGAATTGGTTGGCCCAGTCACGAATTTGGTTGATTTTTGACAGTTTGTATGCCCTTAGTAAAGGAGCTTAAGTTTGGTCAAGGTTGCCTGGTGAAAGCCGGTAGCTCCCAAGAGAACTTTGCCTATTGCTTTAGATGGGGTTTTTTTTTTAGTTGCTAACCAAATTATGTTCCATCACCGTTAAGACTTATAATGTATTATGTTTTTGTTTTTTTTTGCAGTGTTGAATCGCATTTTGGAAAAAAAGGATTAACATTTACGAACTCAAGTGGATTATATATCAAACACAAACCACACACAGAAATAGTTAAAAAAATGAGACAACAAACAGTTCTATTCACCTGCCTGTGCAGTGTTATTGCCATAGCATCAGCAGTTCCCCTACCCGCCGACAATCAAGAACTGGATGTGGTGCAAATTCCACTGAACAATGGAAAGGTAAGTGATAAGTGAATAAGTTGTAAGGATTTTTCATATAATTGGAGTAAATTAATTGTTCGGCTCTGGGCAAATGAAGTGAAGCCTGCGGCGCAGAGATTAAGACATTTTCGGAGATGATCAAAATCTCATAAATATTTTTCTTTTGTGGAATGCATTTGATGGTATTGTGCACAAGACCTTGACATATTGAACTCATTTATAATACAGATTTTTGTGGTTGATATTTGAGTCTCCGCAGATCGCCTCAAGGGTAAAGCTATTACCTCTTGCACTTGTCAAGTATTGCACAACTTATGTCTGATCTTGTGTATGAGTTGTTACCTGCTCAACAGCAGTTTGCTGAATATTACTTCACTGGGTGAACCTATTCGACTGCATTTTGAAATTTTTTATATTTTAGGTTTTCTTATAACCTATGAGAACAGAATGAGCTATTTTTTTTCCCGTATTTAACACCTTCTGGCTCTATGAAAGAGGTGCAACATACCGAAGAGTAGTTGCTATTATTACCAAACGGAAAACTTTGATTACTGTGCTATTGGTCCACTCTTGTCGGGATAGAAAAAGCAAAGCATACAAAGCTGATGACGACACTAAAGGCTCGTGCCAAAAAGCGTTCCAATTTCTATGACAACCATTAAAATCATTTGCTTTTCCCTACCAGAAAGTGTCAATTGTCTTGGAGCCAGCCCCATCCCATTAGCTAATAAATAAAACTCGACCAAGATTTCCCAACAAAAATAATTCAAGTGCTGCCAATTAGCAAGTGAAGTTGTTACCCTTGGTTTTTCCACATTCGATTTGTAAACCTCTGTAGCTCCTTTTTGTACAAACATTATTCGTTTCCAGTTCGCTTTAGCTATTACCAACCCATCAACAACTGAATTTTTGATAAAAATGTTTTAAAAACAAGCTGAAACATTCACACACACAAGGTTTAGTTTGACATTTCAATCAGCTGTGGAACAAGTTGTGAAATATTTTCTGTAAAGTAAATACTTTTATTTTGTTAACCAAATTTCGGTCGTATTAACATACCTACCAAATGAATAAATTTTTTGTAAAAAAAATACAGTAAAATCACTACAAATAGGAATGATCTGATGACAATCAAATCAAGCGGCAAGCGATCGGATGACAATCAATTCAGCGGCAAGTTTACAGATTTGAGAAATATCACTTTTAGGTTCCGAAAAGATAATAGGGGATTCGAAAGTTTTAGAGAGCAATTATTTTTGAACAGATCAGTAGAAATGACAACCGACCTTAATTTTGCTAAAGGCGCTTTGTGTTTCAAAAGGTGTGTTTGGCATAACGACCTTACATTTTGACAGTATACTTTAAAAACATTTCAATTGTTTTTTGTTTTTTTAAACTTGTAACTGTTTGGCTAAACATTAACTTACTTAACTTACATTATTTTACGTACCAGTATGGAATTGTCTAAGAAGTTCAATTCTGAAAAATGGAGCTCAATCGTTTCTTAGAAATTATGTTTCATTTTCACACTGTTCCTTGAGCCAAAAAATGTGATCGATTTCATTCCGTTTGGGGATTTAATCATTTTATCTATTAAAAATCAACTCCTTTCAGTCAAATTTTTATATAACATGAAAAACAAGAGAAATAATGAAACACCCGTGAAAGAAACAGTGGAGCACTTCGTAAATTTTTATATCGATTTTGCTTTCCAAATCGTATGACCTTGTTTCGCTTGGGATTCGCAGATGAACCTGCAGAAGAACGATATATTCATCGTAAAGAATCGAATTGCCTGGTTCTGTTATCTTGTACCGTTTTCTTAATTCCATAAGCAAGCTGGATACATTTTCCTTAAGTTGTTTTATACAAAAAACTTTATTTGAAAACTTACAATAATAAATGGGAGAGCTGCTAGCTGAACAAGAGCCTTTAGTTAATTTGTGAACCCATCCACCCTCTTGTCTCACTGTCATATACGGGTACATATAAAATGGTTGTATTAAATGACAAACTTTATTATATGAGTTATTATGTTTTCAGGGTAATTTTTTGTTACCTACTTTTCTGTAAATCGAATGTACAGATTCAGTTCAAGTGCAAAATGTGCCTTATAGGTTATAAAAAAAACTTACTTCGGCATTATGATGACTTTGTAAAATTTAACCCGTTGCCATACACTAAAAATATATGTTCTTATTAGTTATCGCTCTTCGCCTTTTCATACGTATAATTCATGAGCAAAAATGTATGGGACCCATCTTATCATTCACGGAATGGCCGCAGTATTATTCCTCATATTAAAATTAAATTAAATTTGTTTATTCATGTTGAATAACACGCATCTTTCGACATAAGCTTCGTTATTCAAATTAATTATACAAGTTGTTCGATTTTCACACACAAGCACATGATATTGGAACGGCAAATGACTCAAGGTCACTTAAAACTTTTCACACAAGACGCGGACCTTTTCTCATCAATCAGAGTTGTATTGTTTATGTGCAAACTTTTGACCTCGAGTTTAGATAAGCATTGGCAATAAAAGAAGTTGGCTTTATCATTGCCAATATTCCGCTAAGCAATGCTAAATATTGACATTTAGATGGGGTAGTTCAAGTTTTGAGGGTATTTGTGCATCTATATAGGGTACCTATACAGCTTCTCTGTCTACAGTAAATGTATCCATCGAGCTTACCTAGGGATAACGGTTGCTAGAACCCACTATTATCAATGAATATATAGCACCTTAGCGTTCAACATTTCCAGTTTGAGTTAAGCCTAAGAGCCTGGGTTCACTAAATCAGGTAATACTAACTGCTAGCCTTGACCAAGAAATTTGACATAAAACTCTACAAGTTGAAAAAACAGTTGTCAGCTTTTTTTGAGTTCACATTTTGTTTATTTTCTACACTTTATGTTAGCACATTGTTTTTTGAAAATAAATGAGCCAGACAAAGGGCTACATGACGCTTCATTTTTTGTAATCTAGATAATAATTTTTTAACATAGCACTCATGGCCGATTGCCAAGAAATTATGTTGATTTCTTATAGCCTAATGTAATCGGACCTGTTGTTATTGTACTACAAACAAAACGGTGGATATAAATTTCGCATATTTATATTATCTTCAAAGACTCACTCCAAATTAAGTTTTTAAGCTAGAAACTTTTATTTTTCAAATAAATGTTCAAAATTAAGTTACATAGTTGGAAAACCTGCGCAGACTGATTGTCTTCCTATACCTCTCAGTAATTTAGTTAAACTAAAGACCCAAGTCAAAGTATGTGCCCCTTCATAAGGTCTATCCCACGAAACTGACCTCTTCCGCCTACGAATGGCCTCACTAACAGATCAAATCTAAGTCTCAGAGACATTTGGTAAATAAAAGGAGAAAAAAACGTTTGGTCAACAAAAAATCATCAATTCGGTCGAATTCTCCAATGACCTCTCATCTCCTTTCACATTTATGTGTTAACTTACTTCTCCTCAGAGTGTACTTTTTCGCGTAAACAAACTAAATTTTAGGCACAAACAGAAATGCGTAACAGTACATCTCGGGCGTAAACCCTTCACCGCGATTTTATAATCACTTTATAGGTCACCAGAGGCATGTGTATGAAGCGTACAACACTTTTACCAAAAATTACTGGCAAAGCAAACCTGATCACCATCTGTGTGATTCACTGGAAGTGTGACCGCCTGCCTAGGCTGCTGTTACATAACGGTCAGCTGCTGCAATCGATCGGTCAGCGAAGTTAGGTTGTGGCATTTTTAGACCAATATCCGATTTAAAAACTGGTTCCAAAAACTGAACCAACAAACGCGATAATCAGTTTGGCACACACTATGGGACTGCACGATGTGAGTCAGTGCAATGCAAGATGAAGACAGTAGTAAACCGGATATAGTGCATACGTGCAAAAGACCCAAATCCCGAACCCTGTAATGTACCCCTGAAAAATGGACTTCCATTTACAGGCAGAGCACAACATTTTTCATCCCTACCATTGGGAGCAGTGCGCTAACCGCTCTGTAGTCATGTGCGATGGTTGGTGTTATGAAATCGCACAAATACAGACTACAGCAGACTGCTAGCACACACACACCAACAACAGTAACAGAGCGGTGGCCACAAGTGAAAGTCTGACATAAAATATCGAAAAAAAATAAAAAAAAAAACACGAAGTGGCAGTGCCCCCAGCCCCCAGCTCAGCAGAGTGAAGACGAAGTGTGCTATATGAGCGTCTAGATTTCGATACAAATTCGATTTGTACTGCCAATCAGCAAAATACAGCAAAAATTTCTAAACAAGTTATCGAAACTAAAACTCAGTCGGGACTTGTTTTTTTGTGGGAAACAGCAAACGGTGCCGCGAATGCAACCGCGCCTTATTTGTAAGTCTACGTCTCGGAAACGTCTCACACTTAGGTGCACAGAGGCACTTTCTGTCTACGATGCGAAGAAAGTCCTTAGGAGATTGACTGACTTGTACGGTGTCTGTCTGATTTCGATTGACCCAGTTGTTCTCGATTACAAAATAGGGTTAAGGTTGAACTGATTACCGGTTTCGAGAAGCTGTTCGCCCTCACAAAGTGCAAACTGCAAAGTAAGGACGCCTGCGAATATTGACAACAAAAAAACTATCTTTTTTTATCGCATTGCGTAATTAGAGATAACAATTAGCAAGTGAAGGCTGGCGCAGCTTGTTTTCGCAACCCAGTTCTGAGCATCTAACTAAAAATGAAACTGATTAACCGGTAGCATGAAGACGAACAGGCACCAACATCACCTGTGCGGTGGATCGATTGAAAGCTTGTTGGATGATAGCGAACGTAAATCACATAATTTTATAATTTGATGGGAGATTGGAAGATTGCAATTTGCGGTACGCCGAAGAGGTGCGAGTAGGCTGTGCAAAAATGTAGTTGAACTTTAGCGTAGAAGCGGGATAGTTCATGCTTGCGGGAGATTCGACGTTATATGGATTTTTAAGACGTTTATTCGAGGACGAGGTAATCATCTTAACATTTACAGACAAGAGGTCCGGCTCGGCAACTTGGTTTATTTAAAATCCAAAGCTGCTTTTGCCGGAAGACGATCTGGTCGTTGTGTTATGGAAACGCGATACAAGCAAGTGATGATGTAATCACAGAGTAGGTAGTCGCAACAATATCGTCTGGAATCAACGACCTGCGTCATCAAAACTGCAAAGGATCTCTTTTTTAACCGAGGGATTCTGTGCGGTTTTGCAGGAAAACCGGTCTTTTTTATTTTAGATATTGCGCCCTTTCCCTATGAGACTAAGAGAGTGACGGTGAATATCAGCGGGCCTAATAAACAATTTTAATTTTATGGAAAATTTCGACATTATGAGTTCGATTATTAGTATCGCGAAGGGTCATCTAAAGCGAAGATATAGGTCTACTTTTTCTATGTTCGACTTTCCCAATATGTATAATATGTCTTCTTAATGATCCCTTTCTGAGGTGTATTTTATTGTTGTTATTGCTGCTTTAGTAGTTATAAAGATAGTTTACTTTTTACACATTTGTAATATGTTTCCCGGACTCTATTGAAAATCATATTAATTAGTTATTAATATAAACACCCCTGTGGATTTGTTATATTAATTACATTGATGCGTTGCACTTGAAAAATAAAAGAGTTGTCTACAATATTCGCATCAGTGGACTTGATGTTGGGAGTCATAATTCCATGTGAAGTTGTTATGAGTTTTGAAATAAAGTGTTGCCCGCAGAGTGGAGCTATTTTTGTTATAAATTGCAATTGATTTGGTTCAGCAGTTTTTGCGTTATTTGGTACCTAAGAATGGCGCGGATTTATGCACGGACTTCCGAAATAGTTTTATTAATGTGTCTTGCTTTGATAAACATAACTTGGGCATAGGTGTGTTTATCATGAGTATAAATAATTTGTATTTCTCGTTCAATTTCCGATTTTGTAAATTGGATCCCTTTAAATATGACAAGTAAGTCTAATAACCAAAACTATTATAGTAGATGTTTTATTAAGTGTGCACTAATCGAACGAGTAGCCACACCACACAAACCTATCAACTGCCGTATCGATTATGTTACCGACTGCAGTTTTTTGTTCTTGAAGTTAGAGAAATTATTTACGAAAGGCAATTGGTAAAAATGATATGAAAAATTATTTAAACAATGACAGTGAATTGTTTTGAAGCCTAATGAAATTGTTCACCACTAAGCGCCACTAGTACGCTCCCATACAAAATTCTCTCCAAAATTTAGCTGAGCAAAACTTAAGCGAACCCATTTAACTGAGTGGTACGCAGCTCGAGCTAAATAATCAAACTTTTGTTTCAGAATGTACCTACTTTATGTGCCTGTCAAAGTTTAGCGTGCCAGATCGTTGCGTATTTGTTGTTCTGTTGCGGAAAAGTGTGCACGGAAGATCTTTTTTAATTATTACATGGACGAGAAGTATCTTGAATCAGAAATAGTTGAAATAAGAGAGAATTAAATTTTTCAATGAAATTTTATCAAAGAAGAGCGGTTTTATGTGACACTTATCCACGACGTCAATATTTAGCTAGGACTTTAACTGATGTTTGGAGGGAAAAGTTGGAGACCAGATAAAATTTAGTTTAGCTCAAGCAGCGTACTACGCTTGAAGTAATAATTTGTGAAATGAGAGAGTTTGAACTGGAAAACATACCTAATTCAAACAAACGAAATGTATAATAAAGAAACCTAATAAAACTGTTAATCATTTCAATAAAAAAACAAGTGTCTTGCTTAAGACAACCCAACTTCAGGCAATTTGTAAGGTAATAAGGAAAATTTTAGTCAAAACTGATTATTCGATTTTCGAAAAATCAACGAGGAAATGTTGTGGTCCATTGCCTCGTGTGATTCGTTTTTTTAAATCACACTCGACTTTGATAATGAAGCACTGCAGTGGATAATGCAGTCAATTCGATAGTTGCCAGATTTGTTTGTATAAAATACTCGTTGGAATAGTAAGGATAAACAGTTTGTGCAGTTTGTAAATGTAGGTATAAATTTTGACTGTCAAGTCAGAAGTCTTTATTTATCAAACTTAAATTTCAAAAAGAGAATACTTGAAGAACTTGTCAGGAAATAAGTTAGATACCTGTATTGGAGGAAAAAGAGATTGCAACGTCATATTCTTAAAGTTTGACAGATTTGAGCGATTGGTTTCCGAGTGTAAATCATTGCTGAAAATAAAAAAGTACAAAATACAGCATCTAACTATTCTTTTACGAGGTAATAAATTTCTATCGTTTACACAGTTTATGAGGCTTTAACGCAGCGAATGCTCATAGTGTGACTATACGACGTTTCGAACGTAGATCGAGCGCTTACCCAAATAGTAAAATATGCTACTCATAATGTTTGTAAATTTCGCCCATATTAAAAAACAAACGTGCATAAGGTTGTTAGCTACCAGATGTCAGTTCAGTTAGTACAGAAAAATGTGACGTAACTAATGTGTTACCAGTAAATAACTTTAACTCATTCCTTATAATTAAAGGAAACAATGTTTAGATTACTCGTAAGGGCTTTCGATATACGTGTAAACAGAGCCCCTAACGGTCCAATGGAAAGCTCAATGCTGTATTGAAAACAATATTTCAGTGCAAATTTTTCATTTTAAAGTTTAGCAAAATGTACAAGTATCTGATGAGAGAGGAATAAATTTCAAGTGACAAACCTGCAATGGGAAGGAACTTAATGATTCAACCAATGCTATTAAAATTAACAGACTAGGTTTATAACTTTTTTTTAATTGTCACCATATTCGTGCATTTCCTTGTGAACTCTGCTGCTACTGTGCTTATTACCTACTTCTGTATCCATATGTATATCCATAGGTACTTAGGTAATCATCTCCATCAGCAAATAAACGTTTTATTTACCCGTATGACTACTCTTTAGATCGCACTAATACAATTGCCAGTAAACAATAATTGTCTCAACGTGTCTTACGATAATTCAGTAGTAACGATGACCTTTGGGTCTTATTTTTATAATTGCTTTTTGTGGACATTGGGCCTTCCCAATAAACGTTTTTATTTACATTTTTGTATTGGCTATAGTTTCCATACAAATTTCCCAATTGTGAGCTTCCGTAAATTTAAATTAGAGACTAAAATTAAAGGTTGATATTTCCTATATCAACCTCAGAATCTTTTGGTGATAAACGCTTTAAACTTATTGAAGCTCACAATTACAAAATGGGCATTACCAATAAACATTTTTAGTTTCGACTCTAAATTTTTGTAGTTTACATGAGTTATATTTTCCAATTGTGAGCTTCCGTAAATTTAAAGTCGAGACTAAAAATTGTTATTAATACGGCGCAACGTGTGAACTCTTTAAAGTCGATATATGGTAAGGTATTTTAAGTACCTACATAAACAGCATTCAATGATCAATATCATTGTTCCACTTTTTTATTTTATTTCTTAAGCAATTATATGTTAACCTCTTAAGACCTAATATCCTACAGGAAGTACTAATTCCTTACGACCGTACCGCTTATAAATCAATTAAGACTTAAGTAAGGAGAATGCCTCCTTTAACCAAGTTCGCCAAGTTTTCAGATTAGAACCAACTCAATACAAATAGCCAACAACTGGTTAATCCCTCATAATTGTCGCCACATTTTATCGTTGCACAATTTAAAAATTCCATTGAAGCTAAATGTTTAAAAAAAATTTCAAATTGTATGCTTTCGAGTCTGTTGAATGAGCGAACACGCGTCAACAACAACACAAGCCACCCAGCAACAAAAGTTACCTTCTAGGCGACTAGACTGAGGCCTTTCGGTGAGCTCGTTGCGTTGAATGTATATTAACTGATTATATTGGAACACAACATTGAGTTGGTTTAACCATCAGAGCCGCACATTGCACTGTTAGTGTTGTCGGTCTGTTTATTGGCTTGTGCTTTTTGCGTTTGACTACTGGATTTCACGCCTAATTCACCTTTAATTATGCAATAGGCTGAAGAAGCGAAGCATAAGCAGCACAACTTGCTTTAGGTAGTAATAGCGATTTAAATTGTTTCTCCTTTGTAGAGAGGTTGCGCATACGACGGTATTTTGAATTTTGATTGCAAGTGGTGGCTGCAATTGACTTTGATAGAACTTGGTATTTCGGAACTGAAAATATTGGCTTGGCAAATGTGTTGAGTGTGAAGGGGGGTGTTTTTTTTTTTCTTTTTTTCGTGTAAAAAAATCATGAAAGTCGAATTGATTAAGTGCAATTTTAACAAATCAGGTGGTCAGAAAAAATCAACAATTATAAAATATGCGATCGAAGATTTTACATATCGTTTTTGAGTTCTATAATTAAAACGCAAAATACGTTGATGGAAAAGACAGCGAAGGCGTTAAATTCAATAAAACAATAAGTTCCGACCGTCCCATCCAGGTCGGGTGGCCCACAAAATTGAATACAAATGCGAAAGCAATGATAAAACACTTATTTAATCCTTATCACAATGTGCGGAACGTAAAATAGTTCTCAGTACATAAAAAAATACTTAAGCAGTTCTTTATTTCTTCTCGATTTATTGAAAGCACTTGAACATATGCATGTACACAACAAATGGTAGTGTGCGCAAATAAAAGTTTAATTTGCTTTATACTATCTCCATTTCCAATTTTTCTAAATCGTCAGTGTGGATACCTAATTCTTTGTTAAGGAAGATCCAGTTGGTCAAATAAAATACGTATAGTGCGCTTGAATTTATTTATTTTTTTTCTTTCCAGAGATGTAAGTTTTGTATGATTTGAGCCACCAATGCAATCAAGAACTTGTTGAGATTGTATGACTTGCCAAATATGTGCGCAACAAAACTAATACGCAGCAAAATTGACTGCGCACACCAAAATAAGTGCGCTCGAATAACAATATATAAAGAACCGAGAATGTTTTGTGCAATAACGAAATGGATTATAATACTATTTGTAGGAAAAAAAAAACATATGCACACATAAGGGAAGATTTACAATCACATGTTCGTACTTGAACGTATAAAGTACATCCTGTTATGGCTCAGTAAATAAACAACCAACTTGTCGAAAACTATGTATGCGCACACGGTTGTGCGCCTCTGTGCCATGTTATTACTAATATTTAATTCTTATTACTTCCATTCTACAAAGGTTCAACGGCGCCACATTTTTCTAAATTTGTGCGCAATCCTCTCACATGGGGTTTCCCAATTACTCTCCACTAATTTTTCTTAATTACATCCATTGGCATCTACCTAAGGTTAATAATAACCAAAGCAACCGAAATTTATTATGATTGAAACTGCTAACGAATACCTCCCACAATTTGGCACGATTCAAGGATAATCGCATTGGTCATATCGATTGATTGTGTATCGTAATTTTTATTTATTTATTTAATTATCGAAAATACGTTGCACAAAGAAGAAGAGAAAAAAAAACCATTAACACCCAATTCGACGACTGACACAAATTGTTGGCAATAACAATTTACACTGTGCGCTGAGGTTTCTAAATTATAACCGAGATTGTATAAGCAGCTGGTTTAAGTATGCGCTTGAGAGGTGTATCGTCTTTTAGTAAAAGACTTACCAACACATGGCACAACTTGCGGCACCAGTCAAAAACTTATAAAACTCAACACATTCGGATGGGGAACCATTGTAATCTAGCAATTAAATTAAACTTGCGCGACTTAAGTTTTAATTACGAAAGATGCACAGATAGATAAGTATTGAAAGAGATAGGAAGTGCGGGCTTGAACGCCCATTATATCATGTTGTCTAAGTGGCACAAGTCACAGACCGCACTGGCACCAAACAAAACTCAATGGAAAAAATAATTCACACGCATACACATCACTGAAAACCTTAAGCCGTAGCATGAGCTTCTTTGTCGCTGTCAATGGAACTATACCATCGCCCAGACACTATAGAAATAGCGGGCAACGGGTTCATTAATATGTTCGACCTTAACCGACTTAAATTTCATCTTTTTTTTTAACGAAATACAAATTTTTCAATTTATTATTACTAATTAATATTCGTATCCGAAAAGACCCCCTCTTTGTTTACGAAGGCAGATGGTAACGATATCGACAGACCTGTTTCATGGTGGTATGCGATTACAGTTGTTGGTAATAGCTACTCAGCGGTGGGTAATGAAGAGAAATTTCGCATTCACTTTGAGTGGGATAGACAAATGCAAGAGACGCTATAATACGTATGCGACATCGTCGTTCTTCCGGGGTTTGAATTGCAAACATTGGCGAGTCGAGGATGGAACACAGTATACACAGCAGAGACGACCGTGGAAGTTGGGAGTTTCATTGGAATGGGGAAATAACCTCGAATGTGGTACAAGATCAGTGACAGGCACCGTATTGGTGTTTGGGACCCTGAGAATTGTCAAGTTGAACGACAGTTTCTTTTTGTTAAGAAGGTTGGACATACCAAGTGTGGGACTGTTAGATGTGGATAGGAGGATGGAGATGGTAGATTTTTTGCATAAAACGGTTGAGTTGACCAGCGAACTGTGATATTTGACAGATAAGTAAATTATGTGTAGCTGATTCAAATAAAATGTTACTTTGAAAGCTTGATATGAGAAAAAGCGGTAACACGCTTAAATCAATATCAGTGGACAAAGGAACCTGGCTCCGATGTAGAGTCTATATACCTAGATTCAGTGTTCATAAAGCTGGTCTTCTTATGAGAAGAGAAGCAGCAGGGGATAGTTACCGAAAGACGTGACCGTTTCTATTGTTTCTTGGATTTCATATTCATGACGCGTCCGTATACCGGTAATGAACGCTGGTTATTCTTTCGATAGATTATTTTCGAGCCTTTTGAAGATAAGTCGGTGTGAGATCGAAAAGGAAAGTCGGCTTTCGAGAACCATTTTGCAAGTATCACTGGTACCTTTGACTTTGAAGGTCAGTTTTGATCGCATTCACAGAGGAAGATAGCTGTAGACGTGCCAAGTCTTGGGAATATTTATTCGAATATTATCACATCATTGCTGCTTCCTTGCAAAACTCCTAAGAGCGGACTGTCGCGTCTTCATGCGAATTATCTCTAGCCGTTTCTACATGATTTTGTAACGCGTAGACTTCCTCTCCCAATAACACCACTCGAAGAGGGCACCATCAGACGTTTTTTCAATGTTCCTTTCAACTAGCCATACCCACTCTAAAATCGGAATCTCCATGATTTTATTATAAAGCCCGATTATAATTAAACGTTTGCTGCTGTGCCCATATGTCCTTACTGTGCTGCCCAATCCCGGTCAATAATCTTTCTTATGATAGTCTGGCTATTATTTTACAGCGTTGTGTCAAGTAATTCAGAAACCACACCAAATGTGGATGTCCTTTCACTTTGTGATCTATATCTTGATGGAGACAGAAAACCGAAAAGTCTTTGTTCCCTATCGGAGAATGGGTAGTGATTAATCGTTTTGTTAAACCCAACAGCCTTGTAAACAGAATAGATTTATGTTTAGTATTTAAAACTAGTTCAATGAATTTGAACAGCAATCCAGTTAAAGTCGAAAACTTGTCCCCGGACACACAAGGAAATGATCTTATCATTCGACCTTCGACTTCTAGTTTAAAATCGTAAAACCAACGACTTTAAACTGCAATAAACTGCACAACTCTGTGACTGCACTGCACTATTCGTGTCACACTCCGATTAAGGCAACTTCCAGAGAAAGTCTTCCTTCCCACTCGAGCTACTTTACTGCAAACCATATGGCACGCGCACAATTTACGCCGCAGTGTCCACCCCGGTACCATCATCATCTGCCCCATATGATTCAATAGATAACGTTAAATTGTGTAAGCACGACTAAGCCAAAGCCCTGCATGGAAACGAAGCCAATGCTAAGTGCTGAGTTTATCTTACATCGGAGATCGCACAATGATCTCGCTATCGGCCTCTTTGCCTACCTGTGTTGCGCTTCGGCCGATGCATGCAGCGCCACTTGCATGGATGCGTGATCTGATCAGTCATCTGTTCCACAACAACATTTAAATGGAAATCAGAGAAGAAACAAAGTTGACGGAACGAGTCTTGTGGTTGCCTCATTTCGTTTGGGGCTCCGTTACACTTCTCATTCAAGAGACGTTAAGTAAGTGTAACACATTTTAGTCACTGTTGTTGTTGCTGCATTGGCGGATAGTCGGTACTTTCTGATGTTACATCAGTGGTTTTTCGGTCATAAGGTAGGCGGTTATGTCAGCGATGTAATCAAATATTTTAGCGTAAACAGTGTGCGCAAAGTTTTGTTTTCGAAGAAAGGAATTTGTGTGACACAGAGGCAGAGGCTCAGTGACCTTTCCGTCTCTAATACAATGGGCGGGTAAAATTATTCCGCAAAGCGTTTGTTTGGGTTACAGTACATTGCATTGTTATTAGCAAACAATGAGTAGGTAGAGGTACGTTTGCGGGAAAACGGTTTACTATTCGAATGCTTACGCGTTCCGTTGTTCATGGTTGGAGTTTTAATGAGTTTCGGGGTAATTCGTTTAAGCAAATAGCAAACGAATTGTTGGCAACTACAACTATATTTGGTCAGTGTTTGTGATCATGCTTAAATGGTACAAAAGTTCAAATTACTGTCGAAACAATTGCATTGGGTCCCAACTTTGTGAGTGTCATTTCAATTAAATGGTGTAAGTAATACTGTTTGAAAACTATTAAAGTTTTATGTTATTTATTTAAGTATTAACACTGCTTACTATATAATATATCCCGGGATTCATTACAGATATCACACTTTATCGAGCTACTGTGAAAATGAACTCAAAGAACTCTCAGGCAGTGCACAGCAGTAATACAGTTTAAGCCAATATGCAGTTTTATTTGAAAATCAAGTCGTGCCTCCTTTCTTTGTGTTCAGTGTTTAATTTCGATCGGTTGACTGATTTTAGGTGAAATTCCTATTACCAATGACCCTTATATACGTAATTTTGTCTTCACCAGAAAATGACAGATAGAACTTTTAACTGATATGAAATATTCCTGCCGTCTTGCCTTAATGAACACTTATTAAAACCGCTCAAAATTAACAGTAAAATGGTCGTAAAATGTTGCTTATAAATCACAAAGTTAGTTTATTAAAAACAAATAAGCAACTGATATTTCAATTTTCTAGAAAAATAACGTATTCAATAATAAATTCTCAGTTAATTCCACAAAAAAAAAACCCAAATCGTTCCACTGAAATATTTAATTTTGTACTGTTCCATCTGTCTGAATATTTTTTTTCTGATGGAATGCAATAAGTGGTGGTTGTAAAAGGTAGATATAGGTATTTGTGTTGTAATTGTTTTCGTAGGGAACATTCTTTTCTGACAGATCTATGACCGCCTAAACGTAAAAAAAACTCAATTTCATGCTGTTCCAAATTGTTCAGTTGCATTTTACGTATGACTAAAACTGAGGTCTAAAGTCGCATCGCCGTCTAAATTGTATTTCGCATCGAAATCACACAAGCGCTTCTGTGAAAAATGGAACATTTTAAGAATGAAATGCCCATGCCTCACACAAAATCTATATTTCGAATTCTTTATCGATGATGGTAGTCCTTCTCACTTGTAATTAATTTACCTTTTGATTTACCACAGTTAATCTTTTTCTGCACCAACAAAAATAACCAACAAGTTGATTGGTCGTGAAGGAAAATGTTTAAGCCCCAACTCACTGATACCAACTGAGGCATAATTATGCCTTCCATAGGCATAATTCCAATGCTTGGGGCATCAAGGAATAGTTTTGATAAAAAATTCATAATTTTTTGTGAATTGTTCTTACAATCAAAGTCGGCGCAGTGGCTTAGTGGTTAGTGTGTTGGACTACTAGGCGAGGGGTCCCAGGTTCGAATCCCGAGAAAAACCCAAATTCCAACTTAAGGTTTTTTTTTTCACTGCGCCACCTCTCGCGAACGTCTGACAAACATCCGAGAGTATAACTGTCATGAAAGAGCTTCTCAATTGGCCGTTTGGACTCGGCATAAAATTGTAGATCCCTTCCATTCGTCCCAAAAATAAAAACTCACACAAGACGAATGGTTGTGAGAAGCTAGACTTGGGGTCCATACGGACCTTTTGCGCCAATTATATTATTTATTTATTTTTTTTTTTTTCTTACAATCAATTGATAGAAAGATATTTTGAATGCTTTGATCAAAGCTGCATCGATAATGTTCATTTACAACGTTGGATTACAGAAAGCAAAAATGATTTGATCACCTATCGATCGACCTACATTTTGTTAACAAATTTGAATCTCCTTGAAGGATCGTTGCACTGCCATGGATAATATGCAATTTTTATCTTTTTTACCAAAGCAGGCATAGTTTTTTATCGGTTATTCACCGGTTTCGCTCCGAAATAGGTATTTCCTGTTACAATTTAGCTGCATTCCTCTCACGATTCACAATAGGCACTTCCTACCCACACTTCAACTGTTAGTTACATTTATTGTCCCATGTCAAGTATTGTATTTTCTATGTCAATCATTATTACCGCGGAGATGTCAAGTCACAATTGTACAGATCAACGCATTCCATTTTTATATTCTTGATTTCAACCATTTTCTTTAACTTTTATATTTTTGTTTTAATTCCAGGAACTTGATGTCCTCACATTAGGCACCCCCGAACAATTAACCGATAGAAATAAGAGAACGATCGGCCTCTTGCGAGATCTCTTCCCAGACATCACAAAGGTAACGAATTCCTCACATACAGTCCCATTGTTCTCCACAGTAAACATAATAATCCATAATGGCAATGGCTTGAGAAAAACAAATCTCGAGCGCCCCCACTGAATACCTAATTATTGTTTTGCGAATCGTCTTACACGGTATTTTAAGCTTCTTATCAATATTCCAAATGAATACGCTAGACGAGCAAAAAAAAATTCCATCTACTACCTGAATATGCAAACGGGCCAGGCGCTCACTATTCGCATTCACATCAGCTGTTTCTGTGTCTTCTATATAATTGGCAGTTTCATCAGTTACGGGTCAGAACAAAGGCCTTCCACGCAGTACCACACTATGTTTCGCATAACGAACTATGTTTCAAAGTACTATTATAACTCAATTAGCATTGCAAATTGCAACTTTAATTAATTCTTTAATCAGACAGTCGTTGAAGCACCCAGTGTTACAAATCTCAAACCCCATGCTCTACATCATCCAGTCGGTCGGATCACTTTCAGAAGTGGTTTCAAATTGTCTTGGAAAGTAAAAGGCCGTTCGCCTTGCTGCTGCCGCATTTCAACTTTTTACATGCAACTTCTTGGATTACCTTTAGCCGGTTGGTCATCATCACAACGCGCAACACCAAGTTGCATGCGATAACAATTACGTTGACGTCTACTTCTGCCATGCCCCACTGATGATAACGCAGCATTAAGACAAAAATCTCAACGAAAGTGTGTCGACTCGGTTTGGACCAATTAATCCGCGACTGATGTTTATGACACTTTGGGGGAATTGGCACGACAGCATAATTGTTATGCATATTACGTTTATGCGTTAAGGTTGAGGATGTCAACCTTAACCAGGCATAAAGAAACGAATGCACGTAAAGCGAATGTATTGTTTTGACAGTTACGTAGGCAATGCAGTTTTTAGCATGTATAAATTAAATATGTTGTATAAGGCCAAACTGCTGGTTAAATGTGAAAGATCAGTGATCTTCCACCGAACAATGTGACAGATTATTATTTTTGCATGTTTTACTATTTAAATTGTTCGCAGAAAAAAGAAACAATCAAATAGCGATGTTATTTGGAGGGTCAAAATAATAGTAGCTAAGAAAAATTAGGTATTTAAGGTACGTTTGCTGGCATATAGTTTTGCATAATTTGTCAGTTTGACACAACATTCTAGGGCTATAATTATTGCTTCAGACAATGTTGGCCATAATTTTTTTGATCATAAAGATTCGCTAAATTTATGAAACTAATAACAGGATTTCATATAAATCTGCCTCTGCATTGCGTTCGCATTTTGGTTAATCTTTGGTGAATGCATTTTTGACAGTGTATGGTCAATGTTTTTAATTTTTGATTAGCCCAACCAAACGTCTTACCCCTGATGGTATGTACGTGTTTATTATATTTAAGGTTTGACGGTTAAATTGTTCACTAGGTTTGTAAAATATAATCTAAGGAATCTCCCTCTCTAATTTTGGATCTGAGGTTACAAAACAGTCTGGACGATATTGGAAATAGGTCAAAGCCTTTGATAAAAAAATTGGTGACATCGAAATATAGTAAAACCATAAATCAGACAAAGTTTTAACACAAATTTCCGATGAAACGTATATCTATTGACTCGATGTCGCTTTTTTGTGAGCATTTTTGAACGAAACTCCCAAGTTAACGAGTAACGAGTAATTGCTTTAGCGTAACAGTTCTTTACATGAAGGAACTCAGTGAACTTCTTTTTGAAAACCTGACAATTGAAAAAGCTGACTGAAAGGCACGGTGGCTGATATTAGTAAAGTGTTGTTAAACAATTCCCATAAATATGGAAATAATTCCATGTTTTCGTGTTTGGTAGACGTTGGCACTAATTTTAAATAGAAACTGCATGATTACGGTGACCGCTTAATAGTACAGTGAGTTTAGCAATTGAAATTACACAATCTCCTAGTTTAATTAAACAAGTAATTACATGGCCATAAAATCGGTAAACTACATCTGAATATCTATTTAAAACTTATTTAAGAATGTTGTTCTCTCAAATTATTACAAGTGCATGCCATTAAATTCAAATTCTACATCGTTAACAAAATTAATTAATTGCATTAAAGAGAGCAAAATCCACCTGCAACATTTCACGCCCGAACCTCACTTTTCATCTCCATGTTGTTTGCCCTATACAAGCATGCTTGTCCAACTGGCATGCTATACTAACTGTATCTGAATCAATTAATGCCCTACCTGGCAAGACTAATCCAATTCAAATATCTATCATAAATTCATAAGAACCACTCATTAAAATTGAAACAGAAAAGAAAGCATTTCGCCTCAAATAAAAATTCATATTGCCGCTCACTTTTTCGTAGCAAATCGACGATCAAGCAAACCGTATCATTTCGAAAATTCTCCGCGTCCTCGGACCCACAGTTCTTCGTACAGCAATTCAAGGCAATACTGCCAATCGTGCACGTACCGATTTCGATGCTGATTTCGACGATGACGACGACGATAGCTCCAGCTCGAGCGGCAGTAGCGGTTCGTCTGGCACTAAAGTATCAATCGAATTACCAACATTTAGCCCCGAGGACAGCGATGAGGATAGTAGCGATAGCTCGTCCAGTACAACATCGACGACAGTGTCAACGTCATTTGATGACAATGTGAGTTCAACAATGCCGTGGAATAATACCACATTGTCTGTGATTGAATCATCAACACTGCCGGCAGCGTCGGGTGTTAATGACACGCAGATCATCAATATAATTGACAATATTAATCGTATATTAAATTCCACAAATTATTTTATTACAAGTAGAAATAACACCGATACACCTCCAGTCACCAACTACAACAGCCTCGCTCCATAATATCCAAACACAGCCAACAATAATAATAACTACAGTTACACGTAATCAACAGCTGATCGTAATCAAGCTGAAGAGGATCAGCCTTTATGAAAGAAAAAACAAAAAAACAGCCGCTGCCATCCATTGTCAAAACGTCAACATTTTCACTAGTAACCCAAGTTCCATAAACCCCTTTCGATCGACCTTCCTTCGCTTTAAAAACTTTTTTACTTGTGTCTGCCTTCTTAAAATTTTACCTTTCAACATTTTGCATGCGATATTACTTATCAGTTTTTCCATTTGCATGTGACAGACGTTCGATTTCATTTTGACAGTTGTTGCATGATAAAATTGTGTCTGTCATATTTTTCTTATCATTTGTGATTAACATCGTTGGTCCAAGTTCTTTTTCAGAGGGTTTTGTACATTTCCTCTCATCCATTTGCATTATATCTGTTGCTCTCTTTCTCTCTTTTTCATGTTGTGTATTTCTATAAATTTATGTATATGTATATGGGGGAAAATCCTTGCGTTTGCCATTGACATTAGACGCACAGGAAAGTTTTTGTTAAGTTGCATTATATTTTGGTAAAGAGCTATAAAAAAATAATACAACAATGGAACTGAAACCAACTTCAGACATGACAATAATCGAATTGTATAATAAAATGACAAGCGAAACTACTCATTGCGTTAAATTTTTTAGGAAACGTTTCGATAAAATGTCACTTTGACAATTAACGCAATAAGTTGTCACGTTTTAAATTATCATCCGTAGTTTCTGTCATACTGAATAAAAACAAACATATTTTTATTTTAATTTAAGTTTGATCTGTTAGTGTAAACACAAAAAATAAATACAACAATTGGCAAAATTCATTAATCTCATGCTTTTCTTTTTTTTTTCTTTCTTTCTATTTACACTGTTCGCCATAAAAATCGAAATAACGCTAACGAAATTCAAATCAATATATAAAACAAAATTCATTTGCACAAACAAATCAAATCCCAATAACTCTGTTGACACTTTTGCTATACCGCATACTTTTTTGCATCTTTCCCATCCGGCAAAAAAAAAAAAACACCTTTCACCACTTAATTCCCACACCACTACTACTTCCCATAACCTAAAACAAAATCAAAATGAAACACATTATCAATTGCCCTGCGTTTTGCCCCCTGTCGACAATAAATTATAAACAACAAATCAGCAAAGTGGAAACGGAGCGTCAATTGATTTAGAAGCGCTTAACAAACAACTGGAGGAGACAATTCGAGTTGCGCGACAAGCTACCGAAGCCGAAAGCGTTGATGCAAACCAAAAGTTGACACTTACAAATGAAGTTCAGGCGACCAGCAATAGTGATCAACAATCCGCTGAATCAAAGTCACCAGCTATTGATGAGCTGAATTTAGATTCAAATGAAGATGCCGCTGATCCAGATGATCGTAATAAGAGGTGAGTTTATGACTTTTTTGCATAAAGTTTCGAGGTAGAAATTATTCTTATTTCAGATTCTTAGCTTTTGGAGGATCATCACCAAATGGTGCTGATGGTGGCAAGGGAAACTCTGGCAACTTTTTGTTTGACATTATTAGAGTAAGTATTATTCTTGCTATTTTACATTCCTCACTAGAGGCCGCTGGAGCTAGTACACTGTTCGAGCTAAAATAAAGCGAATCTACTTGGTTTTCTTAACAGGGTTGTTAGAGGCTTATTTTTTGTGGCCAATAATAGCGTAGAAAACAGTGAGCCTTACCAGTAAACATTTTTAGTTTCGACTTTAAATTTAAGTAGTTCACCGTGGCTATATTTTCCATGAAAACTTCGCAATTGTGAGCTTCAGTAAATTGATTGTCGGGACTTAACTTGGTTATTAGTACGGCGCAGAAACTTTTTTAGTGTTCTGTTTAAAATTAGTTTTCGATGCAATGATTGCACGAGACAAAAGTTTGTGGAGAGATTTATGTACTGTACGAAAAGAAATATTTTTCTTTTCATTACACGAACGAACCTTATCAAATGTACTTTCCACAGTTGTTCTCCGGCAGTGTGCAAACCCAAAATGGCGATGAAGCAGCTAACGCGCCCAGCAGCGATAGCACGGATGCCTCCACCGACAGCAATGACACAGATAGCCAAAGGACCGCTGATGGTTACACCGAAGGCATTCCCGGACCTGTCACAAGGTTGGTGGTCCTCGCCAACCGTGGTCTGGCCAACCTTATCCAAGATCTAATTCTAGTAAGTGCACAAACCCCTTCACCCGATTTTCATTTTCTAATCAAACCAATCTACCTTCACAGCGCGTTGCGGCAACAAGCGAACGTCTGGTCAACTTTAAGGCACGACTGATCACAGCACTCATCTAAGTCGGTTTGTTTACTGCCTTACGCGAAATCCAAACTGATCCATCGCACACATCATGTGCCACTATTGAAATAGAAAAAAACAAAACTTGTCTTTTTAACAAAATTCGCATACCTGCAAGAACAATATCACACCCGCAATACCAATACAACTTTAAAGCGAAGAAAAAAATTAATTTATTTACTTATAACTAATTCGTTGTATACCTATATTATCCTTCTTGTAGCCTTTTTTTCTTCCTTTTAAGAGTCTTCAATCTCTTGCACTTAGTGTGCACCTAAACCCGATTCACAGAAAAGAGGCAACACTTCTAGTGGCAACATCTTGTTGTTATGCTAATTCTCTTTGAAAACAAAAACGATTGAAAAGCTTTCAAGGCTGTCTCCAGTATAACAGGCGCAAGTAAAAAAGAATATCGTCCTCCATGTAAACCTTCTAATCAAACAGTGTATCTACAAAACATTTGTAAATATTTTTAATGACTGTGGTGTATTTCTTATATTTTGTTTTTATTTTTGTTTTTTGTTTTATTTAAACATATTGAGGCTGGAATAAAACCCCATATACACACTCAATAATGGTAGTCAAAGTCACTAAAAAAAAAACACGTCCTTTTTTTTGTTGGTTATTAATTATGAAAAAGAGAGAGCTGATCCTTGCTTATTCGGAGATCTGTTACCTATATGTAAATGTATATTTTTTTATTGTTTTTATTTTATATGGAGCATTAAGTTAGAAAAAATGGAGAATGTGAAAATGTTTTAAACATACGTATATGTATATTTTTAATATTTAAGTTTTAGATTGTAGATCAAGGATATAAATACAAAATTGTGTGTTTGTCTTTTTGTAAACGCGTTTGTTTATTTTTGTTTCTATTGTGGTTACACGACATGCTGTATTTGCATCACTACTATTTTGTTCCTTTTAATTTTGCTAAAAGAAGATTTCATTTGCTGGCGATTTGTTGTGAGAATCCCTGGCGATACAATATGTCTCGTATGAAATGACAAAGTTAGCGGCGTGATTCAAAAAACCTTCGTAGAAGAACAAAATGCGATCATCTAGATGGAGATTTTGCAAATATATTCAAGAAAGCTGTGCGCAAATAAATTAAGGAGATTATTATTCGATCTACAGAAGAAGAATATGCGAGGTAAGCCTCACTGTTTTATATTTTAAAACAAATATTGTTAAGTTCGAACGGACTGGAAGATAATCTCGAATAGGAAAGAACTATTCAGAAACAAGTCGTCGAAAATTCTTCACAGCATTTGCAAAAGAAAGTTTTAAGGCAAAAGAGTCACCTTGAAGTGCATCATTATGCAGTGCTTGGTCTGAACATACAGTAGTAACGAATACCGACTTTAGGACATAACGCACGACTTTTTCATGTTGGTCCTTACCAATAAACATTTTTAGTTTCGATTCTTAATTTTAGTAGTTCACGGTGGATATATTTTTCCATACAAATTTCACAATTGTGAGCTTCCGTAAATTTTAAGTCGAGACTACGGACGGCGCATTGTTTTTACAAGTCGCATGATTTAAGAAGATGAAAACCCTTATTGTTAAAATATTATTATGCATTATAGTTTATTGCGTGTTGGTCTCAGTGTATAAAATATCAAGTCTATTAGCGTTGCAAAAGTCCTGAATATGTTTTGATCAAATCATTCGTTCCCTCATCGTACAAACTCATCTTCATTAACCCTCAACGTAAACAGCGTCTCCTACAGCTATTTGTCCGGTTTTTCGCAGTCCCAAATGAATTCCCAGTACAGGATATGCCCCCGTCTTGGTGAACTGCCTGTATCCCTTGAGAGTGTTCAAAGGATTTCCATCTATACTTGGGCTGCCAGTTTCTGGATTAATATTTGTAAATATGCACCTGCAAAACAGAGTCAGAATCATTTATGGAAAGCATTTTCTAAAACAAAGCAGGCTTGCCTTGTGCAGGGTTTGACATTTCTAAATATGACCTCATCTCCAATCTTCAACCATTTCCAGTCATCTTCTTCATAAGCAGCTGGGCCTTTAACTAGAAAATTGGGTCGGAAATTCATAACTGACACCGGATTCTCCAAGCGGGTATTCAAATCAGCGACGGAACTCTCATTTAATAGCATAAAGCTCGTGGCGTCGTGAAGAGCTCCCTTCAAACAACAGTCATTTATCTTGAGTAGGTTTAGCGCTATCTTAGAACTCACCGAATCTTCTTTAAGCATTGTGCTAAAAATTTTATTATGTTGACGTACATCACGTGTGGAATGGTCATCCGGATAATACATCAATCTTAGTCCAAAGTCCTCACAGAGAATATAGCGGGAGAACCAGCGAGCGACATCTTCTCCACAGTCTACAGTTTGAACACTCTGACCCCACACAAAGGTCGTAATTGGAGTAAGCTTGTAAAGCCTTTCCACATCAACTTCCACATCGATCATTCCTGGTGCCGACAATTTCATTATATTCTCCTGGAAATTCGGTTGCACCAGGACCATCTTGGGCTGTTGCCTACCGGTCACGAATTCGCCATTAGTCGTCACAACCATGAATACTCTACAATGAGCAAAAAACAATTAAATATTAATCTAAACAAGATTATTATACAATTTATTATTTCACCTATCGCGTATAATTTGACTTTGTAAGCCGAGTTTTGAGCAATGCATCGAGCTCACACGAACTGGCCCACATGACTTGATGGGGTAGCAAATTAGATCAGTTAGTTCTCCAATTTTTTTCCACTCCTTTGGTGGGACAAAGTTATCTCGGTAGCGTCTATAAATGTATATGGCACTAGCCGCGGTTATAACGCCCACTCCAGCCGCAATGTAGATGGATAGACGAGTTTGGTCGATGTTTTGAAAAAATGCTGAATGGAGAAAAAGGAAGTACGTACTGAAAGATACATTGGAAAAGGTTAAAGAAAAATTCGGGAGAAGCACCCAAAACTTGTCTTATAGTACTTGCATCAAGAGCTAAAAGCTACCTACTGATAACTAGATATTTTTATTGTCATTGTATGTCCTTTATTAAGAGTTGTATAGAGTATGAACGAAGAAGGTAACTCTGATAATGGGTCGTATGAATAAGAACTAGCATTTGCTTTGAGTAAAAGGTTTTAGCAAAGTAAAAGTACTTAGCAAATGCTTTGAATCGTTATGAATAAAAACCTAGTTTGCTAAAGTATGTTCGAAAATTCGAACATAGCATTTACTTCGTTGTACATGCCCTTGCCTTGCAATTGCTGTCAAACTTGACAAGTGACAACTGTTCGGTCTCCGGTGGTTGTTTATTTTAAATTTATTTTCAAATTTTTGCGCGAAAATTTGAAAAAGTGAAAAAAAAATTCAAAAGAAAAAGTGAAAATAAATAAATAAAAAAGAAAAAAATTTGCAGAGCGAGGAACAGGACTTTATGGTAAGCATAAGTGAATCTATATTCGATATTGAATTGACTGTTCTGAATTTTAGCAGACGCTGAGGAACTTCCATGTACCACGTCTACTCCCAAGTGTGATCAAAATGAGTTGGCGTTTGTCCAGGTCATAGAAGCTGTAGGAAAGATTTTGCTTAGCAAATCCCAACCTCCAACTATCAAAACGTAAAAAAAAAACTTATCGCATCCATGTTTTGTTTGGTTTTCCTGCACGAACAAATCTTAATTTAAAAATATCGAAAACTCACAATGCATAGATTGTTTTATGTAAAAAATGTACGTACAAAATATTTAGCAAAAGGTCTGAGTCAACTAAGTAACAGAATTTGCATAGCATTTGATTTGTCTGATAAATTTTATTCATACCGATCCGAGGTCAGTGCCGCCGCTTTTTGAACATGTCAAAAGTTGAAACTAACTCAAATTTTTTTTTTTATTGATACGAAATATAGCAAATGCTTTGATTTTGACATTGCTCTTGAGTAAAAGCAATTGCTACGTTTTATTCATACGACCCAATACAGGGTGGCTCAAAATGTTACATATATAATTTGTAGGAACATTTCGCATAGATTTTTGCTGAACTTACACCATCTACAGTACCTATACAAACTAAAGTTGAGCAGTTATATTTCGAGGAGCACTCTGTTTGGCAAAATAAATAGTTGCATATACGCCCGCGACACACCTTCGTAAGTATCTGCTGAAGCTTTTACATTTACCAATTCAAAATTTTTCTGCACATTTTCTTCAACTTACATATTGCTTTAATTTGAGTAGAATTGTTCACTTAGCGCTTAACGCTTTTTACGTGAATGGTAGAGCAGAATTGTTTTTAAACTTGGTCCCTACATTACCTCGCTCTTTTCCGATCAACTCATTATTCAATCAAATGAAATCCGACATTCTGCATATAAAAAAATTCATTCAAAATTTCAAAAACGCTTATCTGTTTCATTTTTTATCTAGGTGAGACGTTAACAGATATGTTAAAAAGTAAACGAAGAATCTCTCTTATCATTCCTATCATTCGTTCCCAATCATGCAGAAGTACATGTAGGTATAATGACAATACAAATATAACTTCGCAACCTCGTGCACTTTTTCAAAATGTATCACCATTGCGCAGGTCACTGTCAAACACCTCAACCACTAGATGTAACTCCTTTATCTCATTAAGAACTCCCCTTGTCTACAATAATTCGCCGCATTCCCACTTATGCAACCATCAACATCACCATAAACAATATTTATCAATATTAACTAATTTGTCACACTTACACGTCATGATACTGATACTATAATGGAAGACGCTACAAACAGTGAACAGTGTCAATAAAAATTATTTTCTGTTTTTCTTTTCAATAGCAATCAACTGCAAGATGACACATTCGGGACACAACACCGACACTACTATTACCGGGACTTGTTCAAAATCCTTCTCAATTCCGATTCCGAATCGAGAGAAACGTGAACCCAACTCCGTCACTCTTTTATACAAACTGTCGTATAAAAGTGTGTTGTTTGTTGTTTCTGTAGAATACAACCGAGATAAATGGCATTCTCTCTATGCAACCACCACAATCTAATATTAGTCAGGTGGCGTGGCAGAGCGTGTAGTGGCATGAGAACTGTGGAGTCTGGTGGAGGTACCTATACTACATTGAAATCTTTATTTACTTCTGCTTTGCAGACGCCAAGGCAATTCTCTTCTGCATAGAGAAAGTGGAAAAACAAACAAAATAAAATATAAGAATAACAGAGAAAACCAGTTGTAATTTGATTTCGCATTTTATGAACACATCATGTGGTTGTGATAATGTATACGGGACTGCCGAGCTTCACGACACCCTCGCTATATGAAGATTACAAATTTGATAACAGTCACTGGATGCAGTATTCACGCATGAGAAAAAGTTTATGGAAATATTTTTTGTTTAGCCGACCTACCTGGTTTTCACATTCACAGGTTCTTAAAGTAAGAGAACACACTCTCATGCAAGTGAACAGATAAGAACGAAGGCTGACATATTACCTACTTTATTTCATAATGCGATTTGGAAGATAAATTATCGTGTTTAGACTGTTCAAAAAAATCAGCAGCCTTACTTACCTAGGTATTAATCGTAGATCACAGCAGATAATTTTATATGAAAAATTTCACCATTGTGAGTTCGTAGTAAATTGCGGCTATAAAATATCTAATAGATAAAAAGATATATTAAAAATTAGACACCGTTAAGGAGGCATTATTATACTACCAGGGTAAGCTAAGTGAATGTTTTGGGGCCGAGCCAAAATAAAATAGTATTTATTTAGTAGTGCTCGACTAACATGTGCTTTATAGAGAAGGAGCTGTTTGGTAGACGTACCTCTCTTTGCTCTAAAGAAGTTAATGTCGTTTTCCATTGGGCAAAAAGAAGCGTCCGGGAGAGTCCGGAATCGAAAAATTCACTTCTGAAACCGTTCCATTGGCACAAAAAATACTCTTCTGGTGATTCTGAGAAGAGAATTTCGCTTCTCGATTTGAAGTCAGAATCCACTCAAGAAGCACTCACACAAGTGTAATTTTATGTATTTTATACAAGTCAACTGACAGCAGCCGTAGATTATTTTTTTTGCATTTCACCAATACTATTGTGGATTCTTTCAGAAGCTGTTTTGTTGTTCCATTGGATTTCAGAATGAGTGGATCCCCGAGTGAAACCAATGGAAAACGACATAAGTTTGGTGACACAGATCATACGATATTTAATATGTGGTCCTGTCAAATTATTCCCAAATTGACAGTAAGTACAAGAAGATGCATGGATTCTTTGGATTGCATAGGCTTGATATAAATATAGCAGTTGTGATCCCTTTTGGAACAACAAGTTTTGAAAAGAACGACTCAAAAATATTCAATGGAGTGTCACATTGTAGCACGACTTTTGTTCCTAATGGAGTTCCATTAGAATTTTCAGATTTTACTCTTAAATTTCAGATTTTCCATGCCCAATGGAACATGAAATGAGATTACCCTTTTTTGCATTTTATTTAAAAGTCAGCTGTTCTTAAATTGTTATTTCTGTTTAAAAAAAATCCATTCACTTATGCAGCTCTATTTTTCGCAGACTCTTCGTCTAAAAACGTACATAATAACACACTTCAAAATTACAGATGTCAAATGTTTTGTGTTAGTGAGAGTAATGTGGTTTTCTATTGGGGAACAAAATCAATCATTTTTATTGATTCGGATCACTTTTTGCAGATCTCGATATTTTTTCCGACTTACAGAGTGAAAGAAAAAAGCGTCAATTCTGAAGCTATTCGTATATCGCACGATATTTAATAGTGTTGTGATAGACAACCGCATTACATTTCATTTTAACCGTATTTAATTGGAAATAACAGTTTCTGAAAAAGTTGCGAAGTGCCTTTTCCAAATAAAAAAAACAACGTAGCAAAAAAATGTTTTAGGGTCCTCGAAAAAAGTACCAACTTGCAACTTTAGTCGCAACGCGCGCCTAACTCACACATTCAAATCCAATTCGAATCGTTCTCTAGTCCCCACCGCAATTGCAGAAAATCAAGGCTTTGAACATTTTCATTTGGTAACTGATTTAAAACTCTAGGCATTTCATTTGAATAGATTATGGAACTTACAAAATCATGGATACTATTGTGGAAGAGGGAAGACGTAATTAACTGTTAACAAATAATCTTTAAATTGAGTAAAAAACCAATTCTCAGTTAATACAGATGAGATGCCGTATAGCGACACCAGCACCTGCTTGTTTAACGCCTGTGTAAACAGCTAGCTATATTTATGTGACCTAAGCTCATCTTCTACACAAAATTACGTAAATGTTGTGCGAAGTTTTCGTGAAAGCTATAGGTGACGCTGTTGTAGTCTATCATCGCCAACTATACACCATATTCTTAATGAGACAGTTTAGCAAATACAAACTACACTCTGCTCTGCATCAATTTACCAATAGAACGAAAAACTAATAAACAATAAAAAACAAAACGAGTTGCAAGAATTTATAATATTATTTAAGATAGTTAAACGCGTTTTCATGTGATAACGTAAACGGGATCACCACGCTTCACAATACCCTCAGTGTGAAGATCAAAATAGATTCCCATCTCTGGTTCAACCTGTCCCGCTCTCATTCGGTATCTACACAAATGAACAGAAAAAGCGTGTAACGACGCATGGGAAATCTTTATATGATAAATTGAAAGTTGTACTACCGCTTTAGGGTTCTTAAAGGTTCAAAGTCTGCACTGCGCTCGCATGTGAACGCATTGATGTTGGGAAGAATGCAACGGTAACATGGCGCCTTATAACGGAAGATAGCATCTTTTCCAATTCGCATCCACTTCCAGTTATCCTCAGCAAACGCGGGCAAATGAGTATTGATCAGAAAATTACCACGAAACTGCCAGTGGTGGACTTTGTTTGTTAGACGAGCATTTAAGTCGGATACAGATTCATCGCTAATGGCCATAAATGGACTTAGATCCTAAAGCATGGGAAAGAAGTTAGATAGAATGTTTTTTTTTACTAATAAATATTTTCACATAGGTACCACATTCTTGTGGAAAAATCTCTTTTTCGGTTTAGGCGTTATACAAACAAACAGCCGCATACCACTGTCCTTGCCGAGGAGAAACTTCGAAAACCAACTTCCATACTGCTGATCGCACTCGATCAATGGAATTTGTAAGTTTTCCACGCATATTAAAACTTCCTTTCGGCCTTTAATCAGTTGTGCAAATTTAAGTAATAACGGTTCCATTGTTGGAGCCGTAACTTCCAACTCATCGTCTCCAAGAATTTTCGATTTAATCTTCCACATCGCAGGTTGACTGCCAGCAAATCCAACGCGGTCCTCATTATCAACTAGAATCAGTATTTTATTTCGAAAGCTCCCACACTCTAATCCGTATTTCATGCACTTTGCCTCGTTAAGCTCGATTCCCCCACAGGACTTTATAGGGTACATGATGATCTCCTCCAAAGTCCCAGCGTATTTCCAATCGCTTTCATTTGGTGTACGATTTCTGGCATAACGTCTGCGCGCAAATTGAAAGTACAGTAGAACAGACGATCCGGCAACTGCAAATGTCACTCCAAAAGTAACCGCGAATCGAAATGAATTCATAAGGAAAAACTATAACTAAGACCACAAAGCAGGTACAAACGAAGCGGTACTACTTAGTTACTCGTATTTTGTGAACGAGAATCTTAATGTGCCAGCTATGTCACTTTCAAGCAGCTCTGACATGTTTGATAAGACGGCCTCTCTTGGTGGAGATTCAGTTTGGGTTATCAGTACGTACAGCTGTAGCTGTATTTGAGATAGGTATTGAGGGGTCTACCCTATTTGTTTGTGTTTGAAATTCCGTGATAAGTACGATTATTTTCTGCATAATGCGGTTATCCCTTTTCTTTTTTATTTTTTGCAAATAAGTATGTTATCAGAGAATAGACATAATCGGATTGAAGCTTAATTCCTTAGAAGTTTCACTATTTTCTTTAACTGTTGTTTAATCCGTTCCAAGGTCGAAAAACTGTTCGCTGAATAAATGAAAAATATCTAACAATGGCTTCAGCATTTGACCCAGTGCGGTAGACCTCGAGGTGTTTAAACAATTTTTCAAACACTTTGAAAAGGCTTGGTGCCGTGAAATAACGCCGAATTTTTTGAAAGAGAAATAATATTTTCAATTTGCAGAAATAGAAGTAACTAAAAGTTCTCGGCCATTCTGAAAGCATTTGCTTCGGCGTTATTTCACGGCACCACGTTTCTTTTCAAAAATTACGGTTTTAATAAAGAAGAGAGAAGTGTTTCCAAAGTTATCAAAAACGTACGTATCGATATTAAAAATAAAACAAGTTCTACCTAAGCCTGCAATATAAACCTTTATAGAGCGGTTTTCAGAGTCTTGTCATTCAACTTGGGCGAGCCCCCGCTTCCCATAATCTCGAGTTACAGAGACGTGAAAAATCAATGTGTATAATAATAGTAAACGGATACTGTTAACTGTCAACAGACATTGTCTTTGAACTTTCCATGGAATTCTTTTATGTCATTTTCCATTGGGACAAAAAATTAATCTTTTTTTGATCTAAATCACTTTTCGTGTTCCATAGGGAGAAAAAATCAATCTTTTTTTTTTGATTTTTACACATACTACCACAAATACGGCACAGCTGTTTACGTCATTTAAAGATGTCTGTTTTAAAACAAATGTGCAAAGTTTCGTGAAGACCAAAATAAAGCAATACATAAACAGCAATGGACATAGTTTTGGAGGAATTATTATCTTTCTCATCATCTGAAAACTACGGATCACCAAAACTACTCCATTTGTATCCACAACAGAGGAAACATTTTTCAAGTCGATTTCCATGGTTGATTTTACCAAAAATAAATGCAATTTGAACAGCTGATATTAGCCTTGTTTTTTTTAAGCTTCGTTCTCAGCAAAGCAAAGTAAAGTAGGATTTTCCGCACGCAATTACAACAACTACGCACTACTTGACACTTCGAGACTCGCAGTAGTTATTGTAAATTGTGTGCTGAAAATCCTACTTTACTTTGCTTTGCTGAGAACGAAGCTCAAAAAAACAGATTAATTGTTGTCAAATAACGCACTTATCCATTTACAAAAGCAGATCAATTTCATTGCATGTTCCATTAGCCGCATAAAATCTGAGATCTGAAAAGGATTTTTGGTGGTCCCAATGGAAAACGACATTAGATTTATAATTTATTAACCTATAGAAATCATATCGTGTCACTCTCCATGTAAACAAATTACATTGTTGTGCTGAAGATAGGTATTTGAAACCTTAAATAGGATTCTACGTAGAATTTAACTCCTAGATTAAGCTAGAAGAATAAACAATACAAAATATTATTTACAGAAAACAATAGTCTACATGGAACATGATCCAAATGATTGAGAATGATTAAGAAGCTGTTCAAGCAGTTTAGTACATAATTTTTTTAAATTTCAAATACATAACAAACAGCAATTGTGGTATATATGTAAACTCCCATAAGTCATAACTGCCGGAATTTCGTACATATATTATTAGGTACTAATGTACCAACACAAAGAGAAACAGCCCGGAATATCAATAGTTAGTAAACAGAATCTGCGACCGAATTAGCCATGCGCATAAATACTGCTCTCCTACATTATTAATTCATAGCTTTTGACTGCTCTCCTGAGTGTGTCGCGATCACGGTTTGCCTAATTTGATCGTGTTTTATTTGGCATAACGCAAACGTTTGCTTTCACAGTAAAACTTTGACCGCTACACTGACTTCATCGATCAAAACGCCGGGCATAGAGTGTTGCGATTTATATCATCAGTTTTTTTTTTGTTGGTTGGGTATTCATACTCACTGTTTCAGAATTAAACTTAATATTGCAAGCTGTTAGTGTTTGTTGGAGACGTTGCAATCAGTTTAGTGAATAATCAGCGGTAAAAGCGAGAAGAATGTCACGTTAGTTAACATTACTTACTTCTGTTTCCAATTATTTTTATTCAAATCAATCTCCTTTAGGTGGAACACAAGGGAAAATTTTGATTGGTGTGGGGCTGAGCGTTGGCCTGGCAGCACTTACCTACGCTTATAACAAGTTCATAAAAAAGGAATCTATTCCGAGAAAATGGAAAAATATCGGCACCCTCGAAGAGTTGTATTTCTATCCGATAAAGTCATGTTCTGCAATCCAGCTAGATGCTGCCGTCTGTGAGAATCTTGGAATCCGGGAAGGTGATATCAAGGATAGAGCGTTGATGCTGATCGACGAGTCAAAGCAAATGGTTTCGGCGCGGACCTATCCCAAAATGTTTCAAATCATTCCGAAAATTGTCAGTCGCACAAAATTGATCGTCTCGGCTCCTAGGATGGAGGATTTGGAAATTGATTACTCATTTATAGGTGATGAGGCCAATGATTATGTTCAGACGAGTATCCATGGCGCGGAAGTCACTGTAATAGACTGTGGGGAAGAATATCACAAATGGTTTTCTCAATTTATTTTGGGAAAACCTGATGGTCTGCGATTGGTCTACTATCCATATTCGTTCCCAACGAAGCCAATCGACAAGGATTTCGTAGATGGCGCCTGCACGGAACAAGATACTGTGAGTTAAGGAAATTTTAAATGTCCACCTCATGAGCTCGCGTATATTTTAGGGTACACTTCAAGATGTCTCCAGCTACATGCTTATCAATAAAAATTCCGTAACAGAGCTGAATTCCCGTCTGATAAACAACGTTAGTCCCTTGCAGTTCCGTGCGAATTTTTATGTTAAAAGCACTGGACCAGCATTCGATGAAGACCGCTGGCAATGGCTTAAAATAGGAGATAATGCAGTGTTCAGAACTGTGGGACCGTGCTATCGATGCATTATGACCAATATTAATCCGTTTACAACTGAACGCGATTCCGAAAATGAACCGTTAAAGACTTTGAAATCGTAAGGGATTATTTTACTAATTGAAAACGTCTTATTTGAGTGACATATTCTTAGGTTCCGTAAAATACAAGGTTCTAAAACAAATTCGCCTGCCATGGGCATCCAACTGGGGTTGAGAACTTGCGGTAGCGTGAAGAAAGGTGACATCGTCTATATGGAGGATATTTAAAGAATTACAGTGTTTTGTTTACTTACTCAAAAATATTTAGAAACATTTAAGATTATAATTTGTTTGAACTTCAGTGTAATCAAATCTGACATTGGAAGAATGATAAGGAAATTTGATATTAAATTTAAAATTGGTGTCGTAATATGAAAAATTTGGAATTCCAAAAAGCCTTGACATTTGTTGTCACCTGTCGCATTATCACAATTTAATAGGCGGGTGACTTATGGGACATCGAGACGTTTTACTTCAAAATGCGTTAAAATTAGATAACAGTTCTGTGTACGTAATTGAGGATCACATAACTATCCCAGGGGTAGCCATCAATATTAAATGGAAACAAAAACTTAATAACGATCCCTGCAGTATTTACAGATATTCATTTGGTTCATAAACCCATTCGGATCGGTGTTTCTAAGTGGTTTGCAAGAATTTGATATACCCTGGTGAAAAAACACCTCTTGACAAGCGAATTTGTGATTTGTAAGGTTTTTTATTACTCTTGCAATAAGAACTCAACGTCCTCGAGCACGTTCATTTGGAAGTAAAAAATTGAAAGCGAATTGACAGTAAAAGAAATCTACTTGTTTACCACTATGAATAATACAAAAAAAAATCTATTTTAGACTGCGAGTAAGTATAAAAAGATGTTCGTTCTGACTGCTTGGACCATACTTATAATAATTCGCTGTAAAAATACTACATATTTCTTATGCTACAATTAATTGTCCTCTCATCCTGTTATTGATTTCATTCGCAGTCAAACCAGTTTCCACAACATAATGGGTGTTTCATAAAGAGTGATAGAATTTTACATTTTACTAAAACAACAACGGTTGGTCTTTAGCTGAAAGCTTAGGCAATGTCCACTACGGCGTTGTTTACACTGTCGCAACCGACAGCTCCAATTTTAGGTCACCCAATTGACTGTTGAGCACCTGGAAGGGCGAGGAATATTTTATCATATTTCAGAAAAAAATATGACTTGCATTTTATGGCTTCCATTTAGAAGCTAAGAGTGTTTTTCTTTTCCAAATTTTAACAAATCAAAAGACCACACCAATTAATAATTTTGTAAATAAATTTTATTTAATATTACAGAAATATTTGTTGCAAGAATTGATGTATCATAAAATAAACCGCGTTAATTTTATCATCTCAAACTTTCACATAAATTGGTTTCTTTTAATGAAATTTAGGTTTCTGCTTCCGATATTTATACATATTGATCGTGAAATATAATAAATAACATTTCAATTTATTTTTTCACTTTTGAAATTATAAAAATAACCATAGTCCCTTTACCATAATGGGGTAGAATACGGGAAGGATTCACATGAGCTTTACTAAGTCTAAACGAATATAGTTCTGTTTGTTTGATTTTTAGTTGGATACTTATCAGTTGTAATTTGCAAGCAACTGTGTGGTGCATTTTATGAAATCACTTTCAAACAGAGTTAATAAAATCGACCAAACTTTGTTCAGTTCTTATTAATGCAGGTCTGCCAAGCGAGACCGCCACACGCCATGCTGATAATAACGTAAATCACAAATACAATTATTACACCAACTACCACATAGAGTCGAATATTTTTCCAGAACATTTGTCTAGCCAGATTGCGTGATGCTTTGCGGAATGCTACGGACTGCGAAAAAGGCGGCATATAAAACGAAGGAAACAAAAAACAATTGAAAGTGCACTTACATTGTTGCTAAGGTTTTCAGTTTTGTTGACCAATAGTTCCAATTTCTCTCCTCGATCTTTAAGGGTGTCTGTAAAGAAATCGGATTTTTAGAATCATAAACGTTGCATAATGGTAAAAGAAAAGTAGTTTAACTAAAAAGTAAGCATATAAATATAAATTGAGAAAAAAAGAAATACGGGTCTGCTATGACAAACACGCATTGTTCAACTACACTCAACTGAGGAGCCACAACATCCAACCTAGTGCACAAACAAGGTCACTCACTTAAGATCAAACGAGACCCTGGCTTAATAAGCAACTTCAAAACAACCTATTTATTATTTTTTCACCTTTTAACGTTCACAGTAACCATTCCCTTACTTCCATGGTCAGATGACAGATGCTATCAACTTTAGAACATATAGAATTGAAATAAAGCGATAACGGCGGTCAAATTTGCTGATAAATTTAAACTGCATACCTAGCAATGATTATGATACGCCATTGGTGATTCATAGTTCAGAAAAGTTGCTTTGGGACCAATGCTTAAAACATAAACATCCACCCCCCAGTAATTTCTAATAGAAAGTGTTTTAATGATAGCAAGTATTCTTATGCTACATAAATGCAATCATTCCAAACAGTTGCATGATTCAGAACAATGGACAGCAACTTTAAAACAAATTCCAAACTGAAACCGTGATTTATTTAAAGCAATGGAACGGCACCAAACCGTAAAATTATCCAACGATTACCTATTTAAATGGAATGTCATCAGACTGCGATATCAAATAGCAGATTCCAATATGTATTTATAAATCAACCACAAACAGCGCCAGTGCCTACACTAATCTGATTAGGGCACACATATTGCAATACATGACACCAATGACGCCGCAAAAGAGCTTCCTAGTAACCTGATACCTCAGTGAAGTCAAGATAAATAAATTCGCAAGAGAAGTTTCGCACACGAACCAACATCTATTGCACACAACTTACCAATATTTTTCACCATAATGTGCTTCAATTCGTCAATCTGTCCGTGTACCCTAGAAATAGCATCCACCTCCCGCGACTGACTGAAAAAGACCATTTGCTGTGACAGCATTTTGGAGAACTCGGAGTTCATAGCATAAGCGATTGCCGTGGCCACTGTAAGGCCATAAGTCTGAATGAATTTCTGCTTAATATCTGCCAGAAACAAGAATGCTCTCGTTCGATCGAATTCCTAGAAATAAAAACGCATTCAAATCAATAAAAGACTAAGAACACATGAATATTATCTGTCATTACATCATCTGTGATGCACATGTAAATGATCTTGTTCTCGCAAATATAGTGAATTAGGTAGTTTCCATGGGAGTAAGTGAGTTTATGATTCTCCAGGGATATCTTCGACATGATTTGCTCCGTGACCTCGGCAAAATTGCCAACGCATTCGGCGAATTTCGCCAAAACGGTAGTTCCCCTTGAGACTACACTGTACAAGATCGGCATTGTGATTCAGGAGTTTTAATGCAGCGGAGCCTACACTCGGGGAGAAGAATAGAAAACAGAAAAAAAATGTTTATGGTTATCACTACACTGATTAGCAAGAACTGTGGCGATTATTACTCACCGAGTTGAAAAATTAAAACATTGAATACAACGAAAAATGCTCAATTGAAGTCTTTGTTTTGTCTTGTATTATTTATTTTTCTTCTTATTTATTTACGTATTACTTTCAGTGAAGTGTCCAGTCTCAAATAATGATGTACTTTGTTGTTTTCTAAAAACAATCTTATTTTACATATAATTGGCCGCGAACAACAAAGAAACGCATTCAAAATACAGCACACAAAATGAGTAATTTGATAAATAAAATTTCTTTTATATTTTCATTGAAACGAGAGAAAATCAAAATGTCAACATCGGAGACTGTAGCACGAATACGACAGTTCACTTTTATGTTTTCTGTCAACGACTGTATGCAATTTGCAACTGGATCAAAGTACAGTAAGAGCTGTACATTTTGTTATGGCGACTTTATCAAAATCTCGCATGCAAAAGGTATATTTGCAGATGCGTGCAAGGGAGCGGGGGACTCATTAGCCAGGTATATTCAACTGTGCTTTTAAGTTTAAAGGCAATTTAGGTTATACTCGCTCTGTTCCTATGACACCACATTTATTTTTGCATTATTCAGACTTTTAAAATGAAACCGTACAAAAATTAAAACGTAAATTCCCGATAGGAGTGCGTATACACCAACTCTATTAATAGGCGTGTTTTTTAGCTTCGATTTAGGATTTTCAGCACACAATTACAAAAACTACTGTGAGTTCTCGACGTGTCAAGTAGAGGGTAGTTGTTGTAATTGTGTGCTGAAAATCCTAGTTTACTTTGCTTTGCTGAGATCGAAGCTCAAAAAAACACGCCTAATGTATATACAAATAAGAAAAAAAAGGTGCTTTAAAAATGTATTGAAGTTATATTTTTCAGATGCTGGCAGCTTTTTTGACATTTCAAGATTAATAGATACAAAATAGATTCGTTTGAAAATTTTTGGTTGCACCGCTGACTATTCAACATGATAAATGTGAGGAAAAAATGGGAAAATGTTGTGTCATAGGGGCTTAACCGATTCCCAAATATGATTAAGCTGAAATAAACTGTACTACAAGAAATTATAACCGTACTAGGCGCTTTTTTAATTTTCTCTGATAATCCCATATTAAATGTTTTCTTAAAAAAAAAAAAAAAACAATCCCAATTTTTTTTAAATTCAAACAAAATAATTTTGAGCAGTCCAAAACATTTTGTACCTTACTGTATCAGTTTCGTCCAAAATTTGGCTCGAACACTTCTGGCAATGCCGTTAATGATAATTGTCAAACGTTGTCAAAAATGGTGGCAGAAAATTTGTTTTCATCGCTCAGTAGCGAACGTTCTGCCGTGCTAGTTTTTTAAGTAGTTTATACTGATTTTCACTGAAAAATTACAAATAATACCAATAAACTGTTTAAGTTTAACGAATTTACTACCACCGAAAAGATATCATTCCCCAATCGTCACAATGAGTCTGTCTCAGGACAAGCGCGATCTCATAGCCGTTCTGAAGCTTATTAAGAAGTACAATCTTAAGCAAACTGAGGAGCTACTTCGTCAGGAAGCTAACCTTAAGGATGAAATCGATGCGGAGGTAAATGAAGCAGATTTAAATCAGCTTCTGACAGGTACTCTTGACGGAGAACATCCTACACCTACTGGTAGCGGAGGGGATCCAGAATTGTACGAGAATGCTTTCGGTGATCTAAGAAATTTTGTAGAGGAGTCGTTGGACATATACAAACATGAACTTTCGCTGGTGCTCTATCCAATATTGGTGCAAATTTACTTTAAACTCGTATACAGTGGCTATGAGATACAGGCGCGCAAATTTGTCGAGAAGTTTGGACCCGGCTTGGATAACTACTATCACGAAGATCTGCAGAACATTTTGCTAATCACCAAGCGGTCGCAGATGGAGAACAACGATCTTGTAACTGCAATGGAAAGCGATAAGTTCATCATTCGGATGTCGAGGGATTCGCATTCATTGTTCAAAAGGCACATCCAGGACAGAAAGCTGGAAATTCTGTCGCAGATTGTGAGTAAGTACCTTCATTTCGATACATACGAGGGTACTGCACGTAGTAAAGCACAATGTGACGCCACTGCGGGGGCTCTCACGGGTGAAGCACGACGACAGGACAATAAAGTGCGAGTATACTACGGACTTCTTAAGGAAGTGGACTTTCAAAGTCTGACAACAACAACTACGAACCCACCTGCCGAGGAGGAAGACGAAAACGATCCCGATGCTCCCGATAGACCAAAGAAGAAGAAACCCAAGAAGGATCCTCTTTTTTCCAAAAAATCCAAATCTGACCCGAACGCCCCAGCTCATGATCGTATTCCACTGCCGGAGCTGAAAGATGCCGACAAATTGGAAAAGCTAAAGGCACTTCGTGAGTCTTCCAAGCGAGTCGCTCTGGGTAAAGATTCCTTTCCCTCGGTGTGCTTCTATACTATATTAAACGGCGCGAACAGCGTCAACTGCGCTGAGATCTCGGAAGATTCATCTATGCTGGCGGTGGGTTTCACTGATTCGAGCATCAAGGTGTGGTCGCTAACACCGGCCAAACTTCGGGAGATGAAAACTGCGGAATCACTCAAAGACATCGACAAGGACGCCGAGGATGTTTTAGTTCGCATGATGGATGATCGGACAGCTGAGACCGCTCGCACCTTTTTTGGACACAGTGGCGCAGTATATCGCTGTGCGTTCGCACCGGAAAAGAACTTACTTCTCTCTTGTTCAGAGGACACCACAATCCGACTTTGGTCGCTGCACACGTGGACCTGTGTCGTCGTCTACAAGGGCCACCTATTTCCCGTCTGGGACGTTCGCTTCTCTCCACATGGCTACTACTTCGCAACGTGCTCCTACGACAAAACTGCTCGCCTATGGGCTACAGACTCGAACCAACCTCTGCGCATCTTCTGTGGTCACCTCGCCGATGTCGATTCTGTTCAATTTCACCCCAACTCAAATTACATAGCAACTGGGTCGAGCGATAGGACTGTTCGTCTGTGGGACGTGCTTACTGGCCAGTTGGTGAGATTAATGACTGGTCACAAGGGGCCCATATACAGCTTGGCGTTCGCCATATGCGGTCGGTATCTGGCTTCTGGTTCTTCCGATCATCAGGTGCTAATATGGGATCTGTCACATGGTCAACTGATTGCTTCGTTGTCCAAACACACCGGTTCTATACACACCATGTCCTTCAGCCGAGATGGAAATATTCTCGGCGTTGGCGGGCTGGATTGCTACCTCACTCTCTGGGACTTCTCCAAACTCACCGAAGACTATTTGGCGGCCCAGAGTGGACACAACGCATCGCACAATCCCGAGATAAACGATGGTACGGAGTACCTGCTGCGCGCCTTTCCCACGAAGTCATCACCGTTTCTTACGTTGCATTTTACACGCAGGAACCTTCTGCTTGCAGTGGGAGTGTTCAAGGCATCATAATGTAAAATAAGGTGTTTTTTTTTTGTATTACCCACTTGACTTTGAGCCCTGCCGTAGTATTAGTTATTAAATTCCATTCTAAAACGCAGAACGTGTTTTTTTTCATACTGAATTATGCTTGGGGAGAAAAAGGTGAAACGGCCTAAACACTTCAATGTTCATTGGAACGCCCACCATACACAGAGCAGATAAAACTGCAATGGCTTTTTGAGAAAAAAAGAATGCTTGTTGATTTTGTAATAATTCTCTTAATATCTGGTTTGTTCACTCTTGAGCTCGTTTTTTAGCTAATTATTATATTCAACGCTTAGACATTCTTCGCCAATATTACTGGGGGAAGTCTCAATCATCTGGTCATTCGATTCGCTGCAAACGAAAAGTTCCTAATTACAGAGATTTGATGAAAATCGAATACACTTACCTATCCAAAGACGGTTCATTGCTAAACATCTCAGTCGGAACAGTTGGTGGAGCTCTCTCGGGCACTAGTTCCATTATGGACTGCCTCGACTGCAAATGTCGTTCAACCTCCTCTGCTGTCATATGCCCCTCTGATTGAGCATTTGTGTTGTGTTTCGGAATTTCGGCCTTCGCTTTTTGAACAACTTTCTTCTTTCGTCCACGACCCGATCCAGTGCCTGTTGCTGCTACTTCAACTTTTCTCCTTGAATCGGAACAAATGGCCATTAGTAAGGTTTAATGAGTGTGCATTCTATACATGTATTACTTTTTAGCTTCCTTGGCCTCCTCATCGGAAGATTCCGTCTCTTCGCTTTCAGAAGATGTTATCTCTGGCTTTTCATACTGCAGCAACCGATCCAATAGGAACGATCGATCACGAGAAACTTTCAGCAAGCGACGTTGGCTGGAACGCAAGGCGTCTTGGAAGAATTCGTTTTCCTAAGAAGAAAATTTGTATTCGAATGAATTTGAATACTTGAGATAACTACAAAAATCCATACGTATATGAGAAACTTCAATTTGCGCTTTAAATAGCGATATTGTGTTTTATAATCAACGGGGTTATTGAAATTTTCCTGCCCTCCGTCCTGGCTGTCTTCGGAACCCGATTCGCCGTCATTAACGTCATTGTCCTCGTCTTGATTTTGAGACGAAGCTGCCTGTTCATTTGCCAAACTACGGCAATACCAACCGTCTAACATATTTGAGTCCTGCAGGTTTAAGGATTTTTTAAACCGATCCTTTAATAAAATAAACAAAACTGTGGTCCACCGAACTGCTTTGGTTTTTAATGAATAATGACAATGTATCGCCGAAGGTGATTTTTTTTTTGTTAAATTGGTAGGTAACTCAATTTTTGGAACTGTTTGTTTTGATATTAATTTCAGTCATAAGTGTTCTCGACTACGGCGCAGAGTTTTACATTTCATTGGACATTTTTTAAATAGCTAGGTAGGTACCCAGCAATTTATTGGGGATGACAGGATGAAAGAGATGTGACGTCCCCAACCAATTTAGTTTTTTGCGTTCAGGTTGCATCTAGTCCAGACCAATCTAGTCAACTTAAGATAACTATTTCTTTGAATGTTAGTAGCTTTCCATTTATTGCGCAAGATTGGGAATGTTCGGATAGTCAACTAGATTTTTCTGCTATAGGTTAGTGTCGTTTTCGATTTGGATAAAAGATACATTTTTCTGAGAAAAAAATCAATTTTTTTTTATCGCGATTGCTTTCAATGTTCGATTTGTCAAAAATATCAATCTCTTTTTTGATCTAAGGAACTTTTTATTTTATTTATTTATTTATTTATTTCATATTCATATTCATCAATCAAAGAACAGGTTCTCTTATAGACTAATAGATAATAATTATTCACTACAGCTAATATATAAATATATACAAACTTCAAGTTAATCTGAGTACATTCAAAACATAAATCTTAAAGGTATCTCTAGTGCAAACTCTGAAAAAGTCTATCCTAGTGCAAACTGAATTTGCTTCTCTGATGCAACGAGAAACCGGTTCATTACGACCATATCAATATTTTTTCTCAGATTTACACATACTTTCACTGATACCAATGTGTATGACAAAGCTACGAAAGGCGGTTACGAATTGTTTATCGTTGGAAAGATTGCTTTTTTAACTGAATTATTGAAAATCAATTGAAATGGTCTTCCAGTGCAAGTGAAAAAAAAAATTCTTTGCGTCAACTCAACACAAACGAGAACCAATAAAATTCGTATTTCATGTTCGATTTGGCAGAAGAAATCTGAAATTTCAGAAAATCTGAAAAGCCAATTCGAAAACGACATTAGTTTGAACTTCAGTCAATTTAAGTTCGTTATCAGAATGTAATAATTATGTTTATTTTATGAACATTGCTTTCAAAGACTTGCAACATCAGTAGGAAAACAACTTATGTAGTTTTCGATTGGGCTTCTTCAGATTCGCTCTCTGATTTCAGATTTCGTGTGTCTAATCGAAAATAAAATCGTCACTGGCTCTTTTTTGTGTTGATATTAGTGCAGTTTGCATTTTGCATTCACTGGTTAAATTTTATATTAAGACATTCGAAGTTTGCGCCCAAATTGATTTCTAAACATTTATACATAAATAATTAACAAAAATAGATCCTCTCGATGCAATGCATTTCTTTGCAGTTGAAAATTTTCATGAAAATGTAAACAAACTCCACTAGTTGTCAAACTCAAACGTAAAATATCTTGTTAAATATCTGAAGCAAATCTAGATTCGCAGAAGTGCTCTGAAATCTGAAAAAGATTGTTTTTTTTCGTACCAAACGAACATAATAATTGCTCTGAGAGCAAAACAAAGTGCTCTGAGAGCGTCCAATCGAATTCCCCATTAATTTTTCAATCCAAACATCAAACAGACCAAAGGCACCAATTCTATAGCACCGGCAATGCAGTTCGTTTGACATCCCGCAGTCCGCAGAATGAAGTCACATGGCTACCTGCTTACATCTGGCTGAAGAAAACTCATTCAGCAAGTAGTAAGACAAAAAAAAAAAGAATTTTTCCACCACTCACTGCGATTTCTTGTTGTAGAAGGATTTATTCACTTTGTAGTTGCCGTTCCTCTAGTTAGTCTGCTATTAAATCGAAACAAATTTATCCCAAAATTATTTGCTAAATATCGAACTTTCAATTAAATTCATCCAAATTGTCGGAATTTTTTTAATTGTGTGTTGAAATCGAAAACAAAAAGAAATGTGATTCCACGACAATGAACATCCTCTCTCGCAGTCCAAAATAAAAATGTCAAAAATGTTCTCTCAGTGACACGGATTTTTATTTCTCTATCGACGACGAATTGATTTTGTGCCTAGCTCCTCTTGTGTTAACAAATTTTAATAAAACTCGTGACAAGACTTACATTTGTTAGTTTCTATTTAAAATCAAACGGGAAAAATATGCATTCACTTAGCTGGACAACGAGGCTGATCTCTCGGGCGCTACGCAATGGTTTTTCCACATTACTGGAGCCAACTGCGGCCAGCAAACCCCGACCACATTTTGTATCTGTTGTCTGTGGATTTCCCAAAGATTTTCTCACATCTAAATACAAGCCCGGCAAGTATGGTGAAGATTCCTGGTTCAAGGCGTCCACATCGAACGCAGACGTTTTGGGTAAGTACTAGCTCAGAACATTTTCAATAAAACAAAATTCATTTCGTAATCGCCTGAGGGGTATCTATTTTTTCTTTATAAATTTGAAAGCAATCTGCGCATTAGATGTGACTGTGAGTTGCGTACTAAGAGGATTTGTAGTTAATTTTGGAAAATTTTGGCTGGGTAGCTACGAATGCGAAATGTGTATAGAGCAGGTCATTACGATTACAATTGACAGCAGATGCTAAAGATTCATTATGACTGAAGCTTGAAAGTACATTTTGGAAACCAGTTTGTTCCGAAAAATGAAAGCGTTTTTATAAACGTTGACCAAAGACAGATTTGTTTATAGTTGCATATGTAGCTAATTTCATGCCCAGCGGCCAGTCACAGAAACCTGGCTATGTAAATTAGAAGGGGTGCTGCGATCGGTTTTCGCATTTAGAATCGTATTGCCCCTGGAGGTGCAAACTGCAAAGTACGCACAGTATGAATTTATTGTTGTTGTAGAGTTGAATGCAAGCATTGTGGTGGTAGATGCAATCGTTTTTATTTTTCCGGTAGCTTTAGAAGTACCTATAAAATTAGATTCGCTGTTGCAGGGTAGTTTTTTCACAGTGTTGGTTGTGTAGGGGATAGGGTGATTTTTAACGGGGAACAATTTCGATGAAATATAAGCGTAAAGTGCAGGTTCAAACAAACCTCAAGAACCAAAGATAATATCAGACTTATCTGACTTAATGATATTTTGATTGCAATACCTGCAATATTTGGGTGGATAGTATATTCGTACTTCGGCTTACATTGATTAATTAAAAACTTTCATAATGGAACGGTAGGTAGCTATCTACCTATATTTATTTTCTTAAGAGGTCACAGAAGCAATGACGACAACATTGTTTTTTTTTTTTTTGATTGATTTCATTTATTTAGCAGAAATTGCCATTCAAACTCGATAATACAAATTTATACATGTTTAAACTTAACCTAATACATTATACACGTGGATAAGTGGATTTTATATATTCAATTGTCAACCTTTTAAATCGTTGCAAGTTGCATTCTGTTTTTAAATTTGCTGGCATTGAGTTATACAACTGACAGCCTTTATACACAATGCTGTTTTGTGTAACATTTTCCCGATAAACTTCTGTTTTGAGGAACTTTTTCGTATTCGAAAGGAATTTTTTTTATTTTTTGTAGTAGAATTATAATTCACACTCAGCCTACAGCTAAAAAGTACGCTATACAAACGAATATTCCATTTCCAGTTGATGTGGGTAAAATATTGAAAGCCCCAGTGCAAATTTTAGACTCGTGTTCTTAAAACTAGGTAGGTATTTTCAGAGCAATCCAACTCAAAGTAAATTGAGTGGACGGCACAAAGCACCGACTGCGAATTAACTTTTTTCCAATTGCGCGCACCAACACCAATAAAAGAACAAATCTCTCTTTAGCAATGTCGAGGTTTCGATTTAATACAATATTTCCAGCTTCCAAGGCGATGTTAGAAAGATTAACGAGAAAAAAACTGAATTTTATTGGACGGAACATTGTGGCTCTAAAAAAAATCGTACCGGTTATAGATATCGAAAAAAGCTTTCCCAGGGTCCAGGCATTACTGATCTCTGTAAGTAAACTGTGGTGACAGTTACAGCTCAAGATGCGTTATAAAATAAAAAACTCTAAAAAGAGTCAGTTTAGCATCCCAATAGTTCACAACTCACGCACGTTGTTCTTTTGATAACCGATGGGATTCATCTATCTACAGTTCTTTCTCATAGTTAATTTAAAACTAGCTTTTAAAATGTCTTATAGGAAAATGCGTTAAATATGCGTATTTTTTTCGTTTTATTGCATCGCAGTCTATCCCCTCCGCAACTTCTTATAAAGGGTGATTTTTTAAGAGGTTTAGAACTTTTTTTAAAAAAAAAACACAAAAAATTCGAAAAAATTAATGAAATATTTATTTGAATCGATAGTTTGAACCTTGCAATTTAATGTTTAAAGATAATTTCATGCAAATGTTGACCGCGGCTGCGTCTCAGGTAGCCCATCCGCTGAGTCCAATTTTGGCATACTCTTTCACACATATCGGCCGGTATCTCACGAATGAATGCATGGATGTTGGCTTCCAGTGCGTCAATCGAAGCGGGCTTGTCCCTATACACATTAGCCTTGGCATACCCCCACAAAAAATAATCTAATGGTGTCAAATCGCACGATCTAGGCGGCCAATTGACCGGCCCGAAACGTGAAATTAACTGTTCACCAAACTCGCCTCGCAATTGCGCCATTGTTTCGCGTGCTGTGTTGCATGTGGCACCGTCTTGTTGAAACCACATATCATGCAAGTCAAGAACTTCCATTTCGGGCAAAAAAAAGTTTGTTATCATCGCTCGATAGCGTTCACCATTGACAGTAACGCTGCGATTCGCATCATCTTTGAAGAAATATGGCCCAATAATGCCGCCGGCCCATAAACCGCACCAAACAGTGGCTTTTTCGGGGTGCATTAGTAGCTGTTGCAATTCTTCTGGCTGATCTTCACTCCAAATGCGGCAATTTTGCTTATTTACGTACCCATTCAACCAAAAATGAGCCTCATCGCTGAACACAATTTTTCGATAAAAAAGCGGATCCTCGGCCAGCTTTCCAAGAGCCCATTCACCAAAAATTCGGCGTTGTGGTAGGTCGGCTGGCTTTAGTTCTTGCACCAGCTGTATCTTAAAAGGCTTTACGCCCAAATCCTTCCGCAAAATTTTCCACGTAGTGCTGTAACAAAGGCCTAACTGCTGGGAACGGCGCCGAATCGACATTTCGCGGTCTTCTGTCACAGTAGCTGATACGGCCGCAATATTTTCTTCACTACGCACAGTACGTAAACGTGTTGGTGGTTTAATGTCCAACAAAGTAAATTTGGTGCGAAATTTGGTCACAATCTTCCGAATAGACTGCTCAGAAGGTCGAGAATGCCGATCATAAAATGGAAGCAGCGCGCGATGAACATTTCGAACCGAGCACGAATTTTGATAGTAAAATTCAATAATTTGCAAGCGTTGTTCATTTGTAAGACGATCCATGGTTAAATTGCAAACCAAACTGAAGCTGTTTGACAGTGACACAAGGTACTAAACACACGTCAGCTGTCAAAACCGGTGTTGCCAAAACCAAACCAGCTAAAAAATCACCCTTTAGTTAAGAAGAGTTCTAGCAGTCTAGTTTGATAATAAAATACACGAGTAAAAGGTTCGACCTATAACCTCGCCATTTATTAGTTTGATTAGGTTTTACAATAATACGATAACTTCAGTCTTCGAGTTGTAGGAATATTTACTTGACAGTCGGCTTCATTTGTTCTCTTATCCTATTTGTATCCGTCCTCAACTCTTCGCCCTCTTACATGAACCTTCAGTTTACCTATTTTTTTATCAGATAAATGTTTCTGTAAATGTTTATTTACACATGTGTGTTAAATAGTGAAAACTCTACGTTTCACGAGCAAATACTTCTCTCTGGCAGCATGCCATGAATGTGGCTTTAAGTATTATACTAGTGTATGCATCTAACTCAGGTATATAGATATATTTAATCTATTCGAATTACTATGAGAAAATTTCCTGATTTGCACGTGGTCACGACATTTAACTTGTACCTGCTTTTGAGAGAGCGCTTAATGCGCGCAAAGGTTGATTATATGATATTGTTTGCTAGCACAGTCTGTTCTGAGTGGTTTTAAAAATAGTAAACGATGATTTTAGAAGAGATCACAAAGGTTAACGACTATAGACAAAATTTTTGGCCTTTTGTTTCAAGTGGTCATAAATTTGATTTGTTATTTTAGAGATCATAATAGAAGTAATTCCTAGGTTTGTGTTTGAAATTTTTGAGGAAATAGTAAAACAAATCAATATTCTCTAAACGGTTTTGTCTATTGACAGCTTTTTCTGTAGTTATTCAATAAGAACCTAAATTTCAAATCTGTTGAACATTTGTAATTTTCTTCAGTCATTTCGGGAACTGGTAGTTTTCTAATTGTTATGCCAAATATTATTTAGGGAACATGGTGTCCAGCCACCCCTGAGAAAGAGCCAGTAGTATGATGATGAATGCGTGTACAGAAAAAAAGGTGACAGAAGATGCACACAAGAAAACGCTGCAGCGCAAAAAAAAGGCAGCGACGGAAGAGTATCGAGCCACGAGAAGGGAGGAGAATAAGATTCTGAGAAAAGTTCCTATCCAACCAGTGTGTACCAGTGTGGCTTCCTGCCCGGCAGATCGACTATAGACAAAATTTTCACACTGAGGCAAATACTGGAAAAGACCAACGAATTTCAAGTCGGGACCCACCACCTATTCATCGACTTCAAAGCCGAGAATGTCGCGTGACGCTCGAAAACACGCGATGCAACGTTCAATTTGGAAGTAGATTTCGCCAAGGGGACGTCCTATCATGCGACTTCTTCAATCTCGTACTGGAACAGATAGTGCGCAGGGCAGGTGTTAACACGGAAGGCACTATCTTCAACAGGTCCGTTCAGCTGCTGGGGTATGCGGACGATATTGACATCATCGGTCGGTCACAGCGCTTAATGGTACAAAATGACGACAAGACTAAGTACATGCTATCAAAAAACAAACAAACATCTGTCCACCGCCTAGAACAAAACATCACTATTGATAGCAACAATTTCTAGGTAGTTAAGGAGTTCATCTACCTCGGAGTAAACATGAACTCCACGAATGACATCCTAGTGGAGATCCGGCGGAACATTACCCTAGGAAACCGCTGCTACTTCGGTTTGGCAAAACAATTGGGTTCAAAACTCCTAACTCGAAGTACGAAATGTATGCTTTACAAAACTCTTATCCTGCCAGTTCTGATTAATGGCGCCGAGTGCTGGACGATAAGCAGGAAGGGAGAGCTGATACTGGGCTCCTTCGAAAAATAATTCGTTTGGTACGCAGTCCATATTTCTCTTACTCTAAAATAATGTCATATTTTCAAGCACTCAATTCAATTAACTATTTAACACTTCGGTAATGAAACAACTTTAAATGTGCATGGATGCGTTCCGTTGACCGCTATATAATAATGTAGTAACAATGTAATAATCGAATTCATTGGAAAATAACATATCTAAGGTTTAAATCACGAGGCTGTATTTGAACCTATTTGTTTGCAGTCTGCTGGTAGCGGTAAGTTATTTCCTTTGAGTACGGGCACGCTGCAGAATCTTATGCTGTGCTATTCTGTACACCTAAATCTTTGACAACAGTATGATATCTTTAAATTTCCAAGGTAGAAATCAGCGCATTCAAAAACCTTTTTTTAAAAAAAGGCCCTTTAATCGAAGAGATGATGTTTGGAATAAAACAAAACTTCATTCGATTTTTCACACTTTCAGTTGATAGGCAACTAAACATCCTTTATGGAAAAAAAATTTTACTGCAAACAGCAGAAAAGAGGCACACTTCCCTTCTTTCTTTCTTTTTTTGTTTGATTATTTGGAGTCTCTACTGTAACGTTTGTACCACGTTGGCATATTGAATATAGCTTCTTCAAAACAGACAAGTAGTCAAATTTGAATCATGAATACAACATTACAACTTTCAACTTTGTGTTGAACAATCAAATATCGTATGCTTGAAACCAGTCTTCCGAATTTGCACCCGGAGCCATTTAAAATATGAAACAAACTATAGCGATTACATTACGACAGCCCAATCTGATTGCAATGACAATTAATTATACCGTAAAGGAACACTAATTGCACATTAATTAAGCGCTTTATCTAAGTTCGTGCACTTTTTATTAGCACATAACCATGAACCCGTTTCTTGTGTGTGGGCAGATCGAACTGAGATGTTCGATCATAGCTCTTTCACGCAGTAAACTAATTCTCAGCTTTCAGTGATGTCATATATAGGTATATGCCGAGCCGACAATCGTAGCGAAGATTTGGTTGGATGACAGATTGTTTTATTTGTTGTCATCACCTCGCTCTGTGTTGTTACTGTTTGCTTGGGAATTGCGACTCCGATTTTGATTTGGAAAATACTACTATGTGTAATATAAACCGAAACCGCCACGCCGTCGACTGAAAGTACTTAAAGAGAAACAGCAGAACAATTTTAAGTCACGTGAATGTTTATTGCTGTCTTGTGATTCCCGCAAAGCAAACATGTTAACATATACAAACAAAATTTAACTTGCGACACACGAATTAAAATACGACTTGATTATTTCTCATTAGGATAATGTGTCTTCTCGGATTCAACAGATCGAGTAAAGATGCCAATGTTCTGCTCTAATGGTCCCGCTTTCCTGCTCTGGTCTATTAGACAATATAAGTTGTCTGTTTTTATATTTTTTTTTAAATTCTCTGTGAGAATGACGTTTTCAGTCGGCAAACTGCCAAAGCTCGTGATCTGACTTATTTTAATTTTTTTGGATAAATACACGATCAGTTATGTATAGAAGACAAAATTAATGTGCATGAGCTATTTTTAAACATTTTCGGAGGCAATCTTTTTTTTTTCATTTTGCACATGGAAAAAATGTGGACGTTTTATTTAAGAAAATAAAAGAAATGTTTTTTAAATAAACGAAAGTAACCGTTTGCTCGTAAGACTGATGAGTTGGTTTAAGTAGGCAGGCAGACGGCCTAAATAAGATGATTACTGACGAAAGCTGATAAGGTATTTTTGGTTTCACGATTCGATACACGAAAAATTATCGCGTGGCGCAATAATGTCAGTGTATTGTTTCAAGTTTCTTGAAATAAATGTTTTCGCCTTAATAGATTTATTGCGGTCGATCTATTCACTACGATTGGCAGTTTGTAGAAGTTAAATCAAGCAGTAGAGTCAGTTGCGCCAGCTCCTTGTTATTCAAACCCTTGGGCCTCAAATTTTTGAAGTGTGACACAAATTATCCTGCGACAATTTCACGTTAATACCAACTTCTGGGTCTGTTCCTTTACTTTTAAATCTTCAACAAATTTCTTGGTGAATTGAAAAAGCTAGTTGATTTAGAATTTGACATATGAATGCATTTGTTTGATTTTCTGCGTATTAAAATGGTAGCAACAGGTGGAAAAATAAAATTGAATGTTCTCCTTAGATTCTTTTCGAATGCCGCGACGAAATTCTTTCTTTGTTTAAGGAGTAAGAAAGGACAATCGCCTCCATGTAATTTTTAATACCGTGACGCTTTTCCTCTTCTCGAATGCTTATGCTGAATTCACAATGTCGCGTTGAACGCGTGCGTGCGTCTGCGCGACACGCTTTATCGAAACTTTGTGATTTCAAATGCCTAAGCACGCGAGCAACAATTTTGTAAAACGAAATACTGCTTTGAAGCGAATACGCGCTGAGAGAGTAGAGTATGACAGTTTAAAAGTTCGGTTTGGTTTTAACTAATGTACACAAATAGAGAACAGAATTCAAATATCAAGTCTACTCTCTTTTTTATTGTAGCTGTAATTTTTGAGCAAGAATTAAAAAAGGGTTCTCTATTATAATATTGTATAATAATACAAAGAACAACCTTAACATAGATACAAGACCAATACTACTTTTTTTTTACAAGAAAATCTAAAGAAATAAGTATTAGCTCCACCAAAAAAAGGTATTCCACACACTAAATTAATTAATTTGCATTAAAAGAACATCATATTGCTTTTTAAAACATGTGTGTGATAAACATTAGTGGAGCTGTGCTACTCCAACTATCTACGGCACATTCTATGACCTCAAATCGAACAATTCAAAATTCGAATGTTGTCAAACGCACGTGAGAGTAGAGAGTAGGTCTACTCAAGCGTTGCGTTAAACGATATTTACGATCTAAAGTCGATCCATGGCCTGAAGTCGTATTTTGTGTGGCAGCATAAGAACGCTTTGTTTCTACATAATCTGTCAGCGCACGCGCGCGTCCATTGTGAATTCGGCATTATAGTTCAATAAGTACAAACTCTTCAATATACATACTCCGATTTATGAAAAAGAAGTTCTATTAATTCCGAATCATTTTCATCGCTAGGCAGATGAATCAACTAATTTTGTTCGTAAATTAGCAAATTCTTCGAGTTTAAACAATATTTTAACGACTTTTTGTACCACTTTTTTGAATTTTTGAATTATGCATCTGTCGTTTTCATAGATTACTACAAAAGCGTTCCCTAACTATTTCGTTAGTGTCTCTCTCTGTGAGAGAATTTAACCACACCACTGCTATTTTCACAGTCTTTTCCATACTTACTACTACAGACGAACAGAAACAGTACCTTGTGGCAATCATGATTGCGGTTAAGTTCACTTTAACTGTCAGCATCAAATCTTTAGGTATGTTCCTTTATCAACAGGCGGGAAAATAAAATTGAATGTTCTCCTTATGTCGTTTTCCATTGGGACCACCACATATTTTTTCGGATCTCAGATTTTACGCGGCTCATGGAACATGCAACGAAATTGATCTGCTTTTGTAAATGGATTAGTGCGTTCTTTGACAGCAATAATCAATATCAGCTGTTCAAATTGCATTCGTTCTTGGAAAAATATGGGATATCGGCTTGTAAAATGTTTCCCCTGTTGTCCATACAAATGGAATAGTTTTGGTGATTCGTAATCTTCAGATGCCGAGGAAAATCAAGAAGATTCCTCCAAAATTTTATCCAGGGTTATTTATGTATTTCTTTATTTTGGTTTTTACGAAACTTTGCGCTTTTGTTTTAATACAAACATCTTAAAGTGACGTAAACCAGCTGTGCAAAGTATATTGGTATTTTGTGGCAGTATATGTGTTAATCTTAAAAAATATCCAGATCTGCAAAAAGTGATCCGAATCAAAAAAATATTGACTTTTTTCCCAATGGAATATGGAACATGAAAATTGATTTAGACCAAAGAAAGAGTTTGATTTTTTATTTCAATGAAAACCACATGAAAAACCATAACTGTAAACAATCGACTATTTTGAACTCCCTTTTTATGTATCGATCGTTGAATTGAAGATTAGTAATTAGGATCTCTTAATAGATTTTTTATCATTTATAACTTCACATCTGCCCATCAAGCCGAACGTATAATCATAATCACAAATGAATACGAAATGTTTTGCTTAACGATATTTTTTCTTTAGCTTTTATCTACTTCATCGAGCCGGTTTTGCTTTCAGTATTCTAGCAATGCTTCCGTATTTCAAGTTTATGTGAGTAACTAATCATCGAAAATTTAAATCAGGTTTTGTCGTGCCGTAGTGTGAGGGAACACATGACCATAAGTGAAAAAGTAGGCAACAGCAGATGATGCTAATCGACTTTTTTTTTTCTTTTTTAATATTTTCTGTGAGCATTTTAGCAATCATATTTATAAACTCTTAAAAATTCTAAAATGTGTTCAATAAAATTGCATGTGGGCTAATTAATTCAGACAAGTCTATCCTTGTGTATAAAAACAAGTTATGGAAGTTAAAACACAATTGATAGTAATAATTGTTTCATTTCAATGTTATTTCTCTCGTGAATTTTACTAATTGCGTTTAATTTAGGTCATCTATAAAAATCACTCAATGAACTTATCTTTGGGCTAAAATTTGTTATCTATTCTCTTATCTTGCCGCAAAAAAAAAAAACAAAAAGTGCCATAGATACATGAATAAATTGAACAATAATTGGTATTAATTTCAACGGCCGTGAGTAATATGCGTGTTTGTTTTTATTTCAGCTCAAACGAAAGTTACCCTATCAGATTTGTTTGTTTGCACAAATGCTCATTCACTTCAGGTTTACCCTTGAAAATTGCCACTCTCAGCAATTACTATATTTTTCTAAAAGAGTAAAATCAAATTAATTGACCAAAAAATAAAATAATTTGAATCTTTTGTCGGTAGATTTGAAGTAAACAAACATACTTTTCCGTTTTCCAATACTTGCTTGGTGATTTTTCTTTCCAATTCCAAATTGAATCTATTTTCTATTAGCAACTATATTTTGTTATGCAGCTGTTATTGATAAATCAACTTTTCCAGTAGTAGAAAGAGGGTGTGTCTGTCGCCCCAGTCAACGAACTGTCGTCGGATTTCCATACTTGAATGGGTATTGGAAATCTTCCTCCTATCTGTGTCCTAATCGATAATTAATAGTTTTTTTTTGTCGCCAAACGACGACAATCGATAATAAAATGTGACTACAGCTCTAGGCGCACATACGAGCGAAGCAATGACGTAAAGGTCGTCAGCTGAATTGTCCCTCGGGCAAAATATAGAAATAAAAATGTGTTTTGTTATTTATGCTGTAGTGTTCGATGACCACCGACACCTACATAACAGAAAGCTGGCAGCGAAAAACAATTACGTTCAATCTGTCTAGATTCGCTGTTTTTTTCGTGTGTGCGATTATTCAGCACTATATCACGAGGTAACCAGTGCCACGAGTGCATTTTGTACGTACGAACAACGAACTGCGCACAAGGTGAAAGTGATCTAATGTGTTCTCTAGCGGTGGTGGAAGTTCATTCGTATCGTAGTGAACTCTACTCTGAGACATACTGCACTCAAATTGGATTACGTATATGGGGTTGTCATTTAAAAAGGGCTTCCAGTCTGCGTAATTCAGGATCATTGTGATGTGAGTAAGTTTAAGTTTGACCGATTATGACTTACAATTGATCGGCTTAATAACAGGGTTTGCAGTTTTGCTTGTCACCTGACATGCAGGTGGATGATGTTATTTTATTAGGTTGATTTGGCGTGTGGTGCGAACAGCAACAATTTACTCGCTTAGATCGTTATGGTGTGGAAGTTTGACCTACAATAACATCACAAAAGATTTCATATTATTATATATGCGTTCGTCGACAGAGGAAACGTCATCGTAGGTATATAAAAAATAAGAGCAGATTGATCGGTTTTGCCTGAAAACGGAAACCATATATTAATTAATTTTATTAATTGACAATAAAACTGTGGTACGTACTGGCAAAACCGTCAATTATGAAATCTGCAGACTGCAGCTTATCTATTACCAAAGATAACCAGAACAGTCAAATATCACACTCGACTGCAAAAATTCCTAGCTGATAATTTCGGCAGACAATATTTATTCGTTATAAATAGGAAAAAAAAGATAACGTCAATACACTGTCATTATGTTTTCAATAGTAGCTAATAGGTTACAAATTTCAGCATATCCAGAGAGCGTTAATTTCGACAAAATGTTTGACAAAAAATCAAATACATATTTAACACTTCATTTAAAAACTGGCGGACTTGTTGTGTCTCAGTGATTGGCCAAGATCGATCACATAAACAGATTTTCTGTTGACGTCTATGGAGGGCCGACGAACTGAATGCTAAGTTGAGATCTCGTATATGTGGCAGACATAGGAAAAGCTGCAATCTAGTTTTTGCGTCAAAGGTACATCTAGTCCATATCAACTCACTCCATTCAAAACAACCAGGTAGAGTCGCCAGTGGCCGGCTCCTTAAGGATTTTTCGTCATAAAATATATCACAGTAACAACAAATATTAATATTTTCGAATAATTCTTAAAATAAATTATTCTTTATGAAATTGTTCGTCTGTAAAATAAAGAAAAACTTAATTATTCTGATCAGAAAATTGTTTATTTAGATTTGAGTAAAAAAAGTATTTTTTTTTCTTGTGGCCGGCCCCTTGTTTCCTGTTTCCGTTCACCTCGTGTCCCATATTCGGCCACCCAGTAAAGATAGGGCTTAAATTGTTAACTATTTGTTATTTAAGTGTTTTATTACAGAAAAGTTAAGAAAACAAATTACTATATTATTAAAAATAAATAAAAAACATGATATTAAAAAACAACATTTGAAAACAATTACCCACAAAATTTTCACAAAAAAAACCAATTCCGACAGCAATTTTACTAACGATTTGACAGTAAATTCACACAAAAACTTTCCCCGACAGAGCACAAGTCAAATGAGTTTATTTCCCGAGAGCGACTGAGCCTCGCAATAAGAATTTTGACACATTAATGGAAAAGTTTAAAAAAACAATTGAAGACAAAAACTTCGAAAGAGAACTATATACAATTCACTAATTATAACGACTTTTCCGAGAGGTGGCCGGCCACTGGGAAGGGCCGCAATTAGGTTACTCTACCCCATATGTTTTTGAACGGGCACATTATCACATCTTCTTTGTCAAATATGTATTCGACACAAGGTTATTTGACATCGAGGCTGTTGGACAGGGTCTGACAGCACCCCCTATTTCACCAATTTTGTCAGACAGTACTTTTCCTGAAAATCGAATAAAGTAATACTCTTTCAGACTGCACTAAAAACGAGCCATTTGTATGAAATCTTCTTCGGGTGTTGTAGAACCAAAGCCGTAATTTTGGGAATACAGAGTGGCGGAATGTGGTTTGTAAGTATGTTTGGAAAAGATAGCAACCCCCGTAACTTAGCCAAACCATAAATGCTGTAAACTTCCAATTTGTGTTTGTTGAGAGAAAACTGTACCTAGGTACAATATAAAAAGTATTTGAACGTCTGAAATATATCTAGCTATAGGGTATCGGATAATCCGCTCCACACAGATTGTAAAGCCTTTCTTACTGTTTATTTGTTTCCCTTCAAAGCTGTAAAAATTGAACTCCAAAGTATTTGCATAATTCATTATACTCGGACATGCGTAAAGAGGTTAACACATTCAATTTTACTGCGATTCCACGAAAAGCAGTATGCAAACTTTTTCGACATTGCATCAACATAAAAAGATCAATCAGTGTGATTCATCTAACCATGCACACTAACCGGCGAAATCTGGAAAAATATTCAACGATTCGCCTGACTGTTTTTTTGCAATAAAAAACCTCCTCGTCATTCGAAGCTTCAAATAACACAAACCCACTTTTCATAAATTAGTTTACAAAGTGTCTAACGATATTTGTTTTCACAAAATTGTTGCGCCTATATAAATTACGAAATGTCGACATTCCACAGATGATCATATTAAGTCACCTCTCACTCTAAGGAAGTATAACCATATTGACTGATTGTTTTTATTTGTGTTTTTTTTTGTTGTATTTTCAGGTGTTGCTGATGGTGTAGGCGGCTGGCGAAGTTATGGCATTGATCCTGGCGAATTTTCATCCTTTCTAATGAAGACCTGCGAGCGTCTAGTCCACTGTGTTAATTTTAATCCCCAACGACCAGTCAATTTGTTAGCATATAGTTACTGTGAATTACTGGAGCAAAAGAAACCTATCTTAGGTGAGTAATACATGTCAAGTGAATTTCCCCCTCCCCACCGCATGCTTATCTGCATGTGTGGGCTTAATATCTATCTATAGGATTATATAATATATATTATATATAGGATTGCAACCCCTCGACTTGTATTTTTTGTATTCCTTGACATTTCATTGTGGAAGTGGAACTTTCGACTCAGATAAGCGGAATCACATAAAATCACGTTTTGTGAATTGCGCGCTCTATACCCGAACACAAAATGAGAAAAATACTCACAAATAAAATGCATAAAATATCCTATCCCTAAAAATTCACTCATTTCTTACATAAAGAAATTCATTCTATTTATTATGCCACTCTCGCTGTTATCAGTTGAGAAAAAAACACGTCTGTTTATATTTACATGTTCGAAACACATCTACGGGAACGAGTGTGCTGATTCTAATATTAGTAAATAACCGCCGCGCATTAGAGAGGTGGACACTGCTGTCGTCAATGCTAGGTGACCTTTTGGATGGGATGGAAAGATATAGGCATACTGTTTGTTTGAAAATAACAAAACAAATGCATAACATCTACATAATCAGAGATCGGATTTGAATCAGATGCATTTGTTATTACATGGGTTTGTTAGTACGAGTACAATAATATATTTTTTTATAAGTTGGGGTGTTTTATATATATATGCACTTTGGTATGATGTCAAAGTCCACATAAGTAGTTGTCTTCCATTAACGAAACGAGGCTAGCTCGGCTATACCCACCGTTGATTAATTGAAATCAATTCGGTCGAGATATTGTAGCCGATATAGAGTTTGATTGATGGGATTGAAAAGAAAACAAAGTAAATCAAGACAACACAAATATTCGTCGTTAGCATTTGAGGCGACATTTTCATAGCAACGACTACATTTTGTTTAATTTTAAATATTAGAACACTCTAATGTGCAGTAATAACCGCAATAATCCCAAAGGGCAACTACAGCAGATATATCACCTATATCACTTGTTGGTTTCGTTTCATGATCGTTTTTGATAATTTTTCTTATTAACGAGTTGAGTGTTGCACGCTTTCGAAGATGATTTATTCTTCCCTAGTGTTGTCCCAATGAATTGATTTGAAAATCGTTTTAAGCTGCTCGACGTAATGGCCATCTTTTCACCGACGCGTTTATCTTAGAGCTTGTCGGCGCAGTGGCTTAGTGGTTAGTGTGTTGGACTACTAAGCGAGGGGTCCCAGGTTCGAATCCCGAGAAAAACCCAAATTCCAACTTAAGGTTTCTTTCACTGCGCCACCTCTCGCGAAAGTCTGACAAACATCCGAGAGTATAACTGTCATGAAAGAGCTTCTCAATTGGCCGTTTGGATTCGGCATAAAATTGTAGATCCCTTCCATTCGTCCCAAAAATAAAAACTCACACAAGACGAATGGTTGTGAGAAGCTAGGCTTGGGTCCATACGGACCTGTTGCGCCAATTATTATATATATATATATTTCAGAACAAGGCCTAGAGAAGACTTGAAGTCTTCTTCGAAACTTTTATTCGATCTTACAAGGTCGGTGCAAGTTTGGTTGCAAATTTCGCGCAATTTTTTTTGCACAAAATGAGTAAAGTGTATGATCTCCTCATCACCCTAACTTAATCCCTAGGTGGTATGAAAAGCTTTTCTCCACTTTTTTTTGGAGGAACAGCGAGTATTTTTCGATGTCATTATTTTCAATCCAAGAGTTCAATTGGCATACCAAAACTTGACCTGAAGCTGTGTAGCTGCTCCCTATATAAGCTATCGCATCGATTTGCAATTCTTATACAATTTCTAAAATATCAAATTTTCGGTAGTCATTAGTCCGTGATTTAAAAATTTTCGGTAATAGATTTATAAGTGATGTTTAAGCCTATAAGCCAGATGTGAGTTGCACCATGCCAATACTACTTCATCTACAGCCGCATTGAACAGTCTGGCAATAGCTACTTCAAAGTCTCCAGTAAATTGGTATCTTCAAGGTGAAAACTCTTAGAGCTCAGCCACGTAGTGAGTGATTGAACGACGTCGCTCTAAAAAATTAAAACATATCAAATCCTATGGCGGTGGCTACGTTAACTCTGTCGCTCAGTCGCTGGTCCCTCTCTACATGACTGCTCCCTTAGACCACCTATCAGCGGTACCCGGTATAGAATTCAACAGTCCTACGAAAGATTTCACCTGTCCCAATTTTAGTAGTACTTAAATCGTTTAGAAATAATCTGGCAGGCAGTATTGTCATTCTTATTAAAAGCTGAAGTGCAGTTGAATTCTCCTAATCAAATTATTTGACATAGGAAGTATACGTTTTTTTTTTGTTTTAAGTAAATGCTTTCAGTAATATCTAGTATGTTATCAAAACTATACATAGATAACTATAACAAAAAAAAATTTCGGCGCGTGCTTATAACAGTCTTACGACCAGTAATCGATAAATCGATAAACGCTGGGAAGTGACAGCTTCCAAATGGTTCTTATTTTATTTTATTATCTTAACATTGCGAAGACTGAAACTTCATGATTTTGTGTAACTAAAGGGTTTTCCAATAATTGATGTTATGGTGAAAGACCCGCTATTTCAGTAGCTGTCACTTTTGAAGCTTTTATTCTTTGACATTTGACAAGTAGAAACTACGCCATTACTCGAAATGGAACGATACACGCTTCAGCAACGCATTGAAATTATTAAAATTCCCTACAAAAATGGTGAAAAAAACACAAGCAACGAAACCAATGATCTTTGACGGGAAAAGTTTCTTTCTATCGAAGAGGTGATCACAATTGGCCACCGAGATCTTGTGATTTAACACCTTGCGACTTCTTTCTTTGGGGCCACGTGAAAGATAAGGTCTACGCCAACAGCCCAGCGTCGATTTAAGACCTCAAAGATAAAATTCGTGAGGCTATCGAGGACATAGGGCAGCCACTTTGCGATTTGGTTATGGAAAATTTCATGAAAAGGATATGGTCCTGTATGCGTGCTCGTGGTGGCCATTTGGCTTTGGCATTTTTCTTTGAATACCAAAATAACACCTCTTATTGGAAAACCCTTTATAATTGCCTTCTGTATCCTCCTCTGTCATTGTTCTAATTCTAGTACTGTGTCTGCGCATTATTTTTATATCGTTCAGTTATTTAAAGACTCTTCAAGCTGACAACATGATTAATTTTTCCATGCATACGCGTATTAGAACATTAGTTAGCACATTTCAAGGAAATGTCAAAAGACTAAGGGCACATTGCCAAATATTTTTGTTGTTCGTAGTTTGGCCTTAAAGCAATTCTCGGTTATAAATATTTGAAAATAAACAATTTCACTCAAATATACGCAACATTATAAGCACGGACAAGTTCTTGTTATTGTTATGCTAACATAAGTCTGCAGATTAGGAATTTATTATCATTTTGTCAACGTTGTATTAGTTACATAGAGAAGGATTCACTGTTTATTTTAAAGCATAGTTGTTTCGTTTGTACGGAGCCGGGGATTCTAAAAAACACTTTATGAAGATTAAAATGTCAATAGCAATACTTATAAGGTTTCAATAGATAAAACTTAACAAATTATGACAGGTAGGCAGCTCCAACGTGCTATCGGCTAAGAAATGTCAAATCATGGCCAAGCACGTTCATTAACTAGAGGTTGTGTAAATCTAATTTATACAAATATTGATTGAGAAAAGTGAAAAGATAGCAGCAATTTCAAGAGGCTGGTTATACTTTTTTCAAATTCATTCAGGATGAGGAAAGGCTTAGCACATACGGGAATTTATGTAAAGCTCAAGAGACCTTACGTACTTATGTAACTTATGTCGTTTTCCATTGTGACCACCAGATATTTTTTTCGGATCTCAGATTTTACGCGGCTCATGGAAGATGTAACGAAATTGATGTGCTTTTCTAAATACATTAGTGCGTTATTTGACAGCAATATCAGCTGTACAAACTTTATTCGTTTTTGGAAAAAACAACTATATACTTGAAAAATGTTTACCTTGTTAAAGATACAAATGGAGTAGTTTCGGTGATTCGTACTAGTTTCGGGATGATGAGGAAGACAATGAAGATAATAATTCCTCCAAAATTATACCCAGGGCTATTTATGTATTTCTTTATTTTGGTTTTCACGAAACTGAGCATTTGTTTTTAACCAAACTTCTTAAAATGACGTAAAACAGCTGTGCAAAGTATATTGGTATTTGTGGTGGCAGTATGTGTAAATCTGAAAAAATACCTTTGGCCAATGGAACATAGAAAAGTGATTTAAATCAAAAAAAGATTTTCTGCCAATGGAAAACCACATTACTAATCTAATCTGATTGTTTGTTTTCGTCAGTAACTGGAGATCGAGGAATTTGATGATGCAATCATGTAAGCCGTCACTGCTTAGTATGTAACTATTTTTTTATTGTTTTAAAAATTCGCTACTTCGAATGATAATAAACAAAAATCAGGGACTCAACGAAACAGATCCATGCGGCTATTATCGCGTCAGGCTGAAACCAACAGAGCCCAGACCCAACTGAACAATGGAAAAGTGGGAAAACAAAACGATTAAGAGCATTTATTTAGTGATATGTTATTGAATGACAATTGCAACAATGATGCCGCATGGAAGACCCCTCAACACATTATGAACGCACACAGCGAGGATGATTCCAAAAATGTGTCACACATGGTGGTTTTTTTCCTGATCGTTAAAAAAATACACATTTTAACATTCATATTGTACCATTTAAAAGTGTCTTCCACATGTGTATGGTTTTTTTTTCTAATTTCATATGTACATTTATATCAATTCGTAGGCTCAATTGTCAAGACAACACTTCTCGGATTACCATGAGTTGCATTTCATTTAATCTGCGGGAGGTAAACAAATGTGTTTTTTCTATTCGTTGCTTAAGTGGCTTGATATTCTGCTTGTTTAATTATCCGGTGAAGTTCTCCATTGCCTGCGCGCGCACATATGGGTTCTGAGTTCTGACGGTAGCGGGAGGGCTTGCGGGAATCATAGATTATGGCAACGCAGTATTTACAATTAGGTATATGTAATTACATATTGTTTGAATATATGGTTGCAACTACACAATCGACTGTACGGCCTCATTGTTTGTGCGAGATTTTACAGATTCAGTGACAGACAAGCACAACGTTGTCACACTCTTGACTTGGACAGAAATAATTTTTTATTTGATCATGGTTTTAAAGTCTATTCTTAATGCGCAAAGAAGGTATCTGTGTCAAGCAGATGGGTAACTTTTTTTTTGCTGTACAGTATCCACGAGAATCAGAATAGCGATGACATAAGATAGGGTATTGTTCCATCCAATCTGGAGTTCAATTGGTTTAATTGGGCTATGTTTCAGATCAGGTCATACGCGTTTCATACCGCCGGCTACGGTTCTCGATTTACCATGTAATAAGCCAACAAAGGGGAGCAACCTCGATAGCTATTCTTTTCGGCACTTGGGAGTTGGTTGCCTTCCAGTTAAGTGAATATGTCACATTTGGTCAATAATAATTGTTTCAGCGAAAACTGAATTCCAAATAAAATGATCCACACTGTCATGGAAACAGCTGTGTAATTTGTTGTTGTTTTCTCTCTTATTGACATTTTAATTACAGATGGCCATTCATTCATTTCATTGTTTGTTCATCTCTTTAGTCGAATTAAAAAATTAAAAAGCCTTCAGCCTTGAACTTCGTATTTAAATGCATTTGACATCATTCGTTTCTAAATACGTACATGGTGGCGCCCCATAGGACAATAAATATACCAATTCCATTCTAATAATATCTTGCAGTTTTCACTATGCTTTGCAGTCACATGGTAATAGTTTTTTTTTTTTTCAAAATACCAACCCCAACTTGTATACTAATTGACTTTCGGCAGTTCTACCTAGTAAATAAAATAATACATTTCAACAATTCAGCCCACACAAATGTTCTATTTGAATACTGGCATCTATCCAAGAGATTAAAAATGTAAAATTTACGTTTCTATTTTCACTTTTTAATCAAATTGTTTTCTTATATTTCTGAATCATTACAGGCAGCAGTACAGCATGTGTATTAGTACTGAATCGAGAAAACAGCACAGTGTACACAGCAAATATTGGAGACAGTGGCTTTATGGTTGTTCGCAAAGGTGAAATTGTACACAAATCGGAGGAACAGCAACATTATTTCAACACTCCCTTCCAACTGTCGTTGCCGCCACCCGGTCATGGACATAATGTCCTCAGCGACAGTCCCGAATCGGCAGATACCCTCAGCTTCCCCGTGAAGAATGGTGATGTGATTCTCGTGGCGACCGATGGAGTTTTCGACAACGTGCCCGAAAAACTCTTACTTGATGTTCTCAAAGATGTAAGTTTATTGCCACGAACAGTTGATAATCATAATGAATGGGTTTTATTTGTCGTTTCTTAGGTTGAGGGAGTAACAGATCCTGTGAAACTTCAAATGACTGCTAATTCACTTGCGTTGATGGCACGCTCCTTGTCTTTTGACAGTGAATTCATGTCGCCTTTTGCGATAAATGCCAGGCGCAACAATATCAATGCAACCGGTGAGTACCTATTAACTGGTTTCACTATTTCTCTTCTTCATTAACTCGTGCATTTATTTTCTTTGTTATTTAGGTGGCAAACCAGACGACATCACTGTTGTACTCGCAACCGTTTCAATTTGAATATAATTTTGTAAACATATTAGTTTGTATTTGTGAATTGTCGAAAAATTATTCTTTTATGCAAACGAGAACTTGCGACTCTATGCTGTTCGATTTAAAAGAGTTTACTGTAAGCGCTGTAGACTGGACTCAGTAGTGTAATTGTTAGTTGCTCCCCCTTATCCTGTGCTCTCCTCCTCAAACTCCTTTTTGTTTTGTGATTATTCTCCTAGCAACCCGGCTGATAGTCCATCACCTACACTGCGCGCTGTTGTATATTATTTTTCTTCTTATTTTTAAAAAAAATAGATCGTAAGCAAACATAATTTTAAATAAAAAAAAATCGATTGTAACAACCACACCTTAAAGGACTGAACGCAATCAAAGAACATAAACATAAACGAAGCGCGCGATAGAATGGCAAACAAACAAATATGATTGTTTTAGACTAGAATAGATAATTATTAAAGCTTAGATTGTAAGGGAGATATAAAACAGGTGACAGTTGGTCTGTGCTATTTTCAACGACCTCAGTTGGATTACCATTTTCTCTCCTATCGTAATAATACTTATTTGAAATTAGTCTTTAACGGACTCCTTTGTCCGGACGTTCTAATCTGTTTTTCTTTTTTATTTTAACTACCCTTGTGTGTGCTCAGATTTAAAATTCCAAAGTAAAACAAAGTCATTTTCATTTTCTACATATAGTGTTCCGTCGATCACCAGTTTTTCATTGTAATTTCAATGTTGCAATTTTCTTTGATGCCCTTTAATTTACTACATATTTGCCTAAGTCTGCCTAATATTTAGGTTTTTGTTATGTGCATAATTGTTTGTTCCTGATTAATTATTTCCCTTGTACAAGGTCAGAGTAGAGATTTGAATGAATGCATAATAAAGCGCTTTCATTTTACGAGTAATTATGTGAACAAATGAGTGTAATTAGTTGACAACTTTGTTAAAACAGAAAATAATCAGTAGAACTTCGAAACTTATTTGGATATACATAAGCGAAATACGAAAAATATTTGTTGATATGAAATTTGCAAAAACAAAGCAGAATACTAATAAGGAAATCGATGCACTAAAAATAATATTGAAAAACAAAAGATGTAATCATGATGGTACTGTTATTAAGTTAGCTAAATCAATTAGATATTTCTGAATAGAAATGGAAATAACAATAAAGAAATCAAATTATAAATACATTTGATCGTTTGTTTGTTCTCACTCATGCCGAGTAATGTTTGTCTTCCCACTGGCTTGCCGTACAAAGAGTGTTCAATATGTTTCGTGAAGTTTGAATTGCAAGTTCAAATTGGTCGTTTTAAGTGTTTCTTTATTATTGGATACTGGTTCTGATTGTATTACTGGAAACGGTAAGTGGTAAACATTTTCTGCGAACAAGGTATTTACAAAGATAACTCGTGGCAATTGTTAACCAATTGCTGGTTGCGGTTGTATTTATTAAAGTAGTAGGCTATAGTAAATATACATTGAGGGTACGCTATATCGAATTAAAAAAATGGTTAATATGTTTTCATACCATTTTTATTGATATTATAGGGTATTTTGAAAGAAAAGACAAGGCAATCATTGATTTTTTTTTAATAAGTTATTTATTTAGTTGGTCAGCAAAACTTACTAGTATTGGTAATAATAAGCATTTGGCCAACTCTGTGATGATGTTTGGGGTTATGGGAAAAATGATGAGTGATGAAAAAAAGGAACTTCATGTTTGAAAATCTTCAAAATTTTTGTAGAACTTAACGTAATAAGCGTAATTTAAAACTTAACAATCGCACCTTTGAAAACGCTTGGCAAACAGGCACCTGCAGACAGGTTATTCGTTAATACAGTTGCAAATTGTTTACGGTCTAATTGGGAAGTACCTATCGAATCGATAGTGTAAGTGGCGTTAACCACAACAATTAGTAGTCGCCTTCTAAAATATTACCTGGAATCAATGGACGAACTCCAATAAAAAGTGTTTTTCTGCTAACTTGAGAATCTATATATATAGAAATTGAGCCTTAAAATTGTGTGTCGTTTGTCGCCGATTCAGGCCTTGTTCTCTAAATGCATGAACCGATTTTGGTTCTGGAAATTTCAAATGAAAGGTGACGTCAACACCAAGGTTTGTTTGGATATACGGTCTTTGCATGTTTATTGGTTATACGAGTTATAGGCATTTTAGTGAACATTCCTGTGTTGTCGACCTCAGAAACCCCTCAATCGATTTAAATGAAATTTTTTGGATGTGCATGGTTGGTTGCAGCTCAAAGGATAGGATAGTTTTGACCCCGTTAGGTGGCGCTGCTGTCAATCTCCGAATCCACTCAACTGATTTCTATGAAATTTTGTGGTTATGTTTTGTTCCAGCTGGGAAGATAGGATAGCTTTGGACCGGATAGGTGGCGCTGTTGTCGATGTCTCACTGCGCTGGAGTGGTGGGCGCAAATCGCAAACATTAAAGAATATTTTATGTGGCATGTGGCCTATGTGTGCGTAGGCCGTGCGGCACATTTCGCTTGGTAGAAAGAAGGGGAGGTATAATGTATTCATTATTCGTATACTATCCAGCATACTAACCACTGAGCCACCATGTTCACAAGTTTTAGGGTTAATATCTTACGAACGAATTTAAAGGCTGACACTTAGCGCGAGTAAAGCCCGTATGACACTACATTTTTCATAATTTCTTTTTCTCAATTTTATGACACTAACTCATGTTGGAAAGTCAGTTGCGTGTGAAAGCGACAAAAAGTGTTTTACGAAAATTGCTTGCAAGGAAACCACAAATTTTCAAACGAATTTATATTCAAATAATGTTGGACTGTCAAAAAAAGCTCTCAGCAGCTGAAAATGTAATTTGAATACATTTTCAATGAATTTTTTTCCTAGTTGTCGACATTAATAAGATTTGGTGTCTGCATCCTATCGGGAATTTTCGTTCCAATTTTCCTTACTGCTCTAGTTTCATTGGTTATTTAATGTTTTATAGCACATTCATCGAATGTGAAGTGGGGAACAAATTATCTGAACGGTGATTCTCACTTTCCGGGAAAACTTTGGACGACCGCCATGACATACTGCACGTTTTTTTCAAACAAAAGCTCAAAACGATCATGGGCTTCATGGGCACAATGGCAGAAGCGATGATTGCCGATTTCCCACATTCTACTTTGGTTGATTTGGTTAATTGAGAAACTCTGACAGGAAACTCAATTCAGTCAGTAGCGTGGAAAAAATCGATCAAGAAGTCGACCCGGAAACCTATGAAGTCCTTTCTATGCATTGAACTCAATTGAATTCCAAAGGAGTTTCATTCGTTCAATAGACACGTTCAATTTTATCAATTTTAGGCGGTACGAAGTTCGCCGGGTCAGCTAGTTGAATTATAATATGATAATTTTCGGTGAGAATAAGGCCGGACTTTATAAAGATTTATGTACATACAGCGCTTGTTATAAGGTAAAAATAGTTTCAATTGGAACCTGTTACCTTGCGCTCCCAACAAAATTGCTTAATTTAAACATCGCTCATTGTTACCTCTGAACATTTTCAGAAAGAGTTCAAAAGAAGAGTCCCGGTTGTAAAAGGACTCCTTTCCCATTTCGATCTTAAAGTATTCTTTTCTTTTTTTAAAGAAACTCACTGTTATTTGTTAGCGATACAATTGTACTTCAAATTCAGGTAAACGTTGTTCTTTTACATGGCTCGAAGTGTTATTCGCATGTTGGGTTGTGCCTAATCGATTCGCGATGGAATCGTCGACTTATTTTATGGGAAGATTTATAGGAGTCAACAAATTTTCATTCGCACAAGAAAAACAAAAAAACATAACAACTGCCCAACTTTTTATCAAATCTGTCCATCATTTCCTTTATTCAAATTTTCATATGTACAAAGAAACTATTAACCTTATATTATAATTATTTGTATCCATAACTCCATCCTATCCGAATAGTACATTTAAATGTTTTTACATTATTTTTCTTTTGTATAAAGTACAAAAACGAAACAAAAAATAAACAATTATATTGCAAAGTCGACAGAATTTTAACACATTCCCCTTTATCGGTGTAGAACACGTAGTCCGGAAAACTGCTTTTGTTTGTAATTTCTAATCTAGTTTGCGTCCTAGTTTTGAACTGGACGTTCAGCCGCTGGTTGATTTTCACCATCACCATCAAGTCGATTGCCTCCACCGATCTGTTCGCCCCAATCGAAACCGCCTGGACGATCCTCAGGCATTGGTTGGTAGTTTCGATCTATATGCTCATTGAACATTACTTTTCTAAAGGGTTAAAATAGTAGAGATAAAATGGCTGACATGTATAAAAATTATACCATGTTTGCTTACAGGAAGTTTGGTGTTTTTAGGAATTTGTATCCATTCTGTTGTTGTGGGAAAACGTCTTCTAAGAAATAGTATATATGACCTACTCCCATCCCAATGATGTCGACCCAAATGGTGTTGCCCAATATCATCGAGAAGCACAGTAATACCCATGGTAAGTAGGGCGCTTGGAAATTAAGCAAACCAAAGAAATTCATCCGCACGAACGGATTTCTTCGTGACCATACATAAACCAACATAAGTGTGAACGCTTGACCTAGAAACAGCAGATTTACGAATAACCCAAAGAACGTCATCAAAAGTCCACCAAAGATGAACATCATAACGAAATCAGAGGTTCTTCCGCGGAAGGAACCTTCTTCCAACATGCGACAGTAGCGATATGTGAATATCATGTTGAAGAGGAAGCCAAAGCTGACGGTTCCAAAAAAGAGAAATGTGGTTGCAAATCGCCATAGCTGAAGTTTCTTAACGATAAGCGTGGGATGGAAGTATAACTGTAGAGGCGACACCAAGTCCAGATGCTGTAAAATTAAAGTTCAATGTTGAAATTAAAAAAAAAAAATAACCAAAACAGGATGACGTGGGAATTTGTTGTCAGTGAGAATCGTGATTCTTACCACCGCTAGCGTTGTGATAACACAGGCGCTAATGTAAAAACGCGTAACTGTAGGTATTTCCAGGTAGCTCTGTCTAATAATCTGGAGAGCCATTTTATCCACTGGCTACCTTATGCGAATTGACGTATTTTTGGTAGCTATTCGACTCTGTTGATCATCAAGCCCATTGGTTTATGTTTTGGTATGTGTGCGTGTCCCAATCGAAGTTACCAGGATGACGGTGTGCAATGTTTTATTTGTGACTGTTTATGCTGTGATATACTAAACGTTTTGGACTACAACTGCTATAATAATTCATACAAATTATATTAAAGAATTTTTTCGTTTTTTTTTTGCAAATAAATAGAGAAGAACTGACGTCTTTTACCGTCACCGGTGAAGCTGTCAAAATATATCCGCGAACTGTATTATCAACATTTACTATATAAAAGCCCGAACCACAATGAGATGGGTCCAAAAATATTTGGCATATAAAATTAGTATAAAATGAATATATAATAATTTTAGCAGGAGCTGAAAGCCTCTGAAGATTCAGCTTAATAATTTATTATTTTGCTAATAAAATAATAGTTCTAGCAGACAACTATGCATATTACTTAAAACCGTTAATAGGCGTGTTTTTAAGCTTCGATCTCAGCAAAGCAAAATAAAGTAGGATTTTCAGCACGCAATCACAACAACAAGGTCCTCTGAGTTTTCAAAGTGTCAAGTAGAACGTAGTTGTTGTAATTGCCTGCTGAAAATCCTACTTTACTTTACTTTGTTGAGATCGAAGCTCAAAAAGAGGCCTGTTGTTTAACTAGGTACCTACTTCATTTGGCAATTAAAGCCGATGAAAGTAGTTGACTTCAAAACCTGGGGTCGTTATTCGAACACGATGTTAATGCACAATATAGCTTGATGACATATTAAAAAACAGAAATGTCAGTTTTATACCAAAAGAAGTCAACATAACTCCTGGCTCTTTTTGTTTTACGAAAGCGTAAATTTTAAGCCTTTGCTATCCATTATCGGATGCAACCATCTCAAGTAATACATATTCATAAAACACAGTGCAGGCCTAATTTTAAGAACTCACAATGGCGAAATTTACCATAAAAAAACTACACCATTGTGTCATATATTGGACAAACCTTGAAACTAAATATAAGCTAACTTTAAACAGAAATTTAAATATTTTAAAGTTCTGATAATATGGACTTTATTTTAAAAGTGACCCTTGCATAAAAATATCATTATTTTAATTGCTATTTAAACATATTGGTTTCGTAGATGACATTTTTTAATTTTTACGACCTTGCTTAAGTCCGTATGACACTACATTTATTTTTGCATTTTTCAGACTTTAAAAATGAAAGGAGTGAGTGCGTTCACACCAACTTTATTAAACGTAAAAAAAATGCATTAAAAAAATGTATTCAAATTACATTTTTCAGCTGCTGGCAGCTTTTTTTTTTGACATTTCAACATTTATTGAAAATAAATTCGTTTGAAAATTTGTGGTTGTTTACAAACAATTGCTATCCCTTTCGTAATAAACTATCAGTCTCTTTTCTATACCGCTGACTTTTCAACATGATAAAAATGAGGAAAAAATGTAGTGTCATACGGGTTTTAAGAGAGCTAGTTATATTGACAATATATACTCCAGAGATGAATGAATTCCATTATCTTTGCTCTAAGTCGACTGTGGTCAGGGACAGCAACAACTCCCCTCCCGGGACAAAATGTGTGATCGTATTTTAATCGGCCAGCTTATTTATGTAATACGAATTATGGGAAAGTTTTACATATTTATTATATATATATTCTATAGCGATGCTCAAAGGAATTAATGTTCACTTCCCTTTTACATAACATATTTAATAATGGGTAGGCTGTCCGAACTTCAAATGATCGGTGGAAAGATCGGCAGTGGAAATCATTATAAATTGTGTGGTGTGAAATGTAAAAATGGTGAATTGTAAACAACCCTGTGCCACTAAATATGTTGCACTTCCCATTAAAGAGCCTTGAATCTGTCAAATAAGTGGAGAGGTAAGTGAACTAATTCTAGAACCATCGAGTTTGTTTCGGACGAACCAGGAGTAACTAGAAGCTTCTGGTAGATGGCGAGGCGGATATAAAAAGGCAGGTTTGAGAACAGGGACGGACAGTTGATTTTTAAACAGTGATTGGTAAAATTCGAAATAGTAATCGGTTGTGAAGTTAAATAAGTGTAAAGTAATACAGTGAATTAAGTGATTGGTTGAAATTGTTGTTAAGTAATTTTTGTTTGATACTTAAAAAGTGAATTATTTGATTAATCCACAAAAGTGTAATAAAAGTGATTTTGAGAGAGAAGTTTAACAGAATAGTGTTTTATCATTTCGAATCCCAGCCGAATGTAACAATAGAAAGGCAGGTAGGTACTTACTTTCTTTTTAAGATCCGTCTCAATCATAATTAAAACAAACAGTTCAAATTTAATTGAAAGATATGGTATATTTTTGTTTTCATCGCATTTCACTTTTGTTTTTTTGTTTTAATTTCATAATATTTAAGATAATTTTTAATATATATATATTTTTTTATTTTTTTTCTCATTCAGTTGTTATTGACTATGTCATAATTGTTTACAATATTAATAATATAATAAAGTAAAGTTGTAATGAGCTGCATTTACATTCTGTGGAAAAAATAATGTAAATTTGATTCCACTTATATTCATTACAATTGCAATTTATGTATGTATTATTATTTTACCAGCACATTCTCTAGATAAATGCAACATGAATATGCGCATTGTATTTCTTTAATTCATTTCTGGCTATTGGAAAAAATACTTTTTTCTTTTATATTTTCTTTAATCATTTTGTTTTTCAAATAATCTTGTAATATATCTTAAGTCAACGATTTTCATTAATATTTCATTTTATTTTATAGAAAGAAATTGAAAAAAAAACCAATTCGATTGTTTTTGTTCTTTTGAAAATATTTTTTCTTGCATCTTTTCAAAATGGAAATTTATTCAATTAAAAATTTAAAAAAAAAGTATAAATATCCTGAGGTACGATTGTTGCTTTTTTTCATTAAGTTAATTTTGTACCTGAGTTGAGCTGTTTGTTTTTTTGTTGTCTAAATATAAAAATACAATTTTATTTACTGTAAAGACTGCAAAGAAAAAGTGCAAAATCTTTTCACCATTTAAGAGGCAATTTTGTTGCTATTTTTTGTTTTACAAAGAAAATAAAAATCGCTTAACGTTTTTGTGTTGTACTGTCGGAAAGGCAGCTGGTTACTTTGTTTTTGTGATTTATTTCTTATTAGATATGTAAGAAGCAACAACTGTGTATTGTCTGCCTTATTTTTACTTTTAAAAGATTTTTTATTTAAATATGAGGTTGGGATTATGTTATGCAGTGCGTTTGGAAAACTAAATAAAATTGTTATTTTGCTTCTATAATACCTTTTGTTTTATTTTTTTGTAAGAAGCTGTTCAAGTTTTTAAGGATGAAACTCTGTTTTATAAAAAAATTCCCAGGTTTGTTTTGAAATGAGGATCCTAGCGGTATGCATTTTGAAATCATAAAATCGGAACTTTTAGTCATTTTTAAGAAGGGCAAAAAGAAATGCTGTTCTAAGTTGGGCACAGACCAGCTTTGACTTGCGCGATCACAATAAATTTGTTTACTATGAAAGCACAAAAGTTTTCGATGACTAATTTCTGCATGGCACTATTTTAGAAAATGGTTCAGCTATAGAGCCACATTGCATTTTGTAATATTTTACAGTTTTACATACGCCCTGCTCAATGGATACAGAAAAAAAAAAGTAAGTCAGCTAATTTAAGTTAGGTACCTTTTTTTGTTTTTCCTTGAATCTGAAAAAAAGATATAATTCTGCATCCATTCTAATTCATTACATAATTATGATTGTATTGTGTAAAAATGAAATATAATTCTTTCTTGTTTATATTAATGGCAAAGTTATACACTTATTTTCTTTATTATTTTTAAGTTGATTATGTTTGCTGTGTGGGTTTGTTTTTACAAAAATTAGGGAAAAAAAATTTAAAATATTTTTCTCCTTTTTCCTACAATAGTACTTTTTACATAAAATGTCCTTAGTTGGTAATTATTACATTTACACATTAATGATTTAATCAAAAGTATTTTTTGTTATTTGCAATTGTTTATTATTATTTAATTTTACATCTACGATTATAAATTCGGACTTTGAAGATAAAAAGTTAAGAAGTTTATGTTTTTTTTCATTTATATTTTTTTTTCTGTAATACTGGTTCTATTCAAAAAACACGTTAATAGATAAATATACATAAATTGTTTGGCAACTGACATTTCCAATCAAAGGTGAATTTTTTAGTTCACACTGTGTTTCTGCGGGAAGGAAGATTTTACAAGATAAAAAAAAACTGTTGGCACTTTTTAACCGAAATATCGAAGATGAAAAGAAAAACAAGACAATTATGATACATCCTAAATTGTTTAAATACATTTAAATAATTCCTTGAAAGTTATAAGATATATACTTTGTTTTACTAATAATAGGTTTAATTTCGTATTTGTTTTTTTTTTTATTTTTAAATATATATCCTTTTGCATTAAATCACAGATTTTTGTTTTAAATTTTTTAAATTTCGAAAAAAAGACGACGACGAGTATTTTTCCAAAATGTAATGTTTTTTGTTTTGTTTTTCTTTTAATTTTGACTAAGTTTTTTCTTTTACCTATACATTAACAGTGATTTTTGTGTTTCATTTTGATATGCCTAAAATTTAATTTAATTTAATTTTGTTAAGTGCGTTGGCTGAATTAGGTCAGTGTGAATTCTGTTTTAACAACAACTTATCTTATTTTTTGTTAATATTTCGAAGTACAAATAGAAGTTTTCTTGTTTGTTTCTAACTTTCGTATGTTTTGTTAGAATAAGTAAAATATTTGTATTTTTTTTTTCTAATTAACTACGTCAATAAAATAGATTACAAAAAAAAAATTAGTCCACAGTAAATAGATGTATTGTTAGATGGACAAAAAGTGAATTTTTATTTTCTTCAGTTTTTTTTGTTATGTTAATTATTTAAAAAGTACTTTTTTGTATTTTCTTAAAATTACAACCTGAGACTTTTTGTTTTGTGGTCCATTTTTTGTTTTGCTTTTATTGATACAAGTGTAAATTATTTGACTTTGTTATAATGTGCGTGCTACTCAAAAACTATTTCATTGAAGGATATTTATCTCTTGTATACAAAATTAGGGTTTGTAAACGAAAAAAATTGGCACGGATGAGTAAAGAACAATAGTTTTTAAACTAACCTGAACGGGTATGAGCTACTTCAGCGGAATTAGCTCCCTTTTGTGTTTATGTAAAAAATGAATGTTTTAAATAATTTGGCATTCCTCGAACCACAATTTTGAATTTGTTAATTTTTAAATTCTAAAAAATAATTTACTTATATGAATATTTTAAATAAAGATATTAAATAAATTTTGTTTGTAAAAAAATAACAGCCGAACTAAAATTTTGTTGCTTCGAAATGATCACAGTTGGAGAAAAAAATTATAAAAATAAACACATTAAAATTATTGTTCATTATTTACAAAACTTAAATCTAGTTCTTATTGCGAAGGTATTCACGCAGAAGGGCGTTGTTTGAGTTGGGCTAAAGAAAAACATTTTTTTTTGATTCACTCCAACTCAATTTCTAGATATAGGTATATGAATATACTTTTTGCTTCTGTTTATTTATTCAAACCCAATGCTACTTTAATAATAATGCTTCTGTTCTTTGGGCCTTACGTGCTGTGGTCGGTTCAAAAACAAAAGTATAAACCTTTCAAAGAAGAGAAAGTCAAGGTTTCTTTCGCGAACGCGTTCCGCGACGTTAAGAAGTCTGTGCTGATCTGTTTAAAATGTGTAAAAAAAGTGGAGTATTTAAAGTTACCAAAACCATGTCCACTGTTTTTTTTTTTCAAAATTTTTAAATAAGAAGACAGATCTGCTGCATTAAATTTAAAACCGAAAATGTCTGCCACATGATGGTGAATCTGTTTTTTTTTTCAAATAAAACTTCGGTCGATAGTTTTCAATTTCGTAAGACATAAGTCTTTTCATTGAAACGATCTTTGTAACCGTGTAAAGTCATATATAAAAGAAATTTTGTACAATTTTCTGAAATATTAAAACCGTTAAAACCATTTTGCGAGAATACCTTTGCAAAAACGTTAAAATATTTCCGCCGACAGTTTCATTACTGTTTTTTTCTATGGATTTGTCTTCGTGATATTTTTTGTTTCAATGTCTAGATGGCACACCATAATACTATTATTTAATTTTGTATTTATATAACTTGTTCAAAAACTTAAAAAAAAAAAATTATTTCATTTTTCCTTTGATATGGTAGAGCATAATGAATTCAATTATTTTTTCATCCGGTTTGATGTAAGATACATTTTCCTTAAGAAAAACAAATTAAATACCTGAGAGCCTGGATATGTGCGAATAACAATATGTTTTACATGTTCTTCTTGCTTTGTTTTGTATTTAAATATACTATATATGATTTGTTTTCATGAGACGTAGAAATATGTATACATTAAATATATAAAATATGTGTTTTTTTTTATTTTACTTTTATTGATTTATTATTATTTTTTGTTTTATGTTATAAAAAAAAAAAGATTTAATTTTTCTTCCATTTTTTGTCATTTGTACTTCACTGGTGAAAAATCACTGAGTTTTTTTTTTGTTTTTAATTTGTATCTAATATTTCTTTTTCTTTACAATCAAAGGATTCTATATGATAAATATATGTATGTTATCCCTGAAATATATAACTGTATTTATTTTATGTTTGTTCCTTCACGCAACATTTACAAATAGTTTTTTTTTTTGTTTATGAATTAAATATATTTTATTTCATTTTATAAAATTGTTAAGGTGAAACCTTTTATTTTTGTTATTTCATTTTATATATAAATATATACCTTTTCCACTGGAATATTATTTTTTAGAGAAATTTTATTTTAACCAAAAGTTTAATTTAAATTGAAACAAGAGGAAAACAATTAATTATATGATTATAAATAAAAACTAAACATAGTGTTTATTCTAAGAGCTAAGCTTAGACAATATTATTTATAAAAACGTAAAAAACGCATTTGACAATTGTACAATAAGTCCTTCTTTCTCTTCCACAGAAAATTCTGCTCTAAACAGAAATATTCAAAAACAAAAAAAAAATTAAATCTAGTGTTAATATGGATATATTTTTTAAAGTACCTTTAATTCTAGATTAAACATTTAAAAATAAGCAAAATTATTTACAGAAATTAATTTTAGTTTTTAAAAACTATAAAAAAAAACATAAAACATTAAAGAAACTCTTCTCACGAAATATTGCACGTTCGCCAAATTTTATAAAAAAAAACGTTAACATAATCAAATTTAAATTGCTGTTTTCTTTTTTCCTTTTATAACAAACAAAAGACACTAAGGCTTTACAGGAAGAAAAAAATGTTCTCAAATTGTATTTCTCTAAAAAATCGCATTCCATCTTAAGTCCTATTGGATGCCTGGCGGTGGCTGTCCCAGCTCACTGGTGAAATCAAACAAGCTTGTCGCGCGAGGATGTCCTGTCATCGAGTGGTGATGATGATGATGTGGCACTAGTACGTTCTTAATGGCCGATGTCTTGAGTAGACGTTTCAGCATACCACTGGATCCGCGATGCTGTAGACTCTTGTGTGTGGTTAGGGAGTTCTTTGTGCGATAGCGACGATGGCAGAATTCACACACGTACAGCGTATCCGATTGCTCGTGTTTATCTTGGAAGTGACGTTTTAGCGAGTAATAACAGGAGAACGTACGTCGACAGTAAGGACATTCCTGTGGCTCATTGATGCCGCCACTTGTTGGCGGTGGCATACGTAGTGGTAATTGAGGCTTTTGTTCACCACCACCCATACCGTGGTGCGGCGATTGCGTTGTCGGCGGTGGTGACGAATGATGGTGATGATGGTGGTGCATAGCTCCAAGGAGACCACCGGACGCCAGTGACGAATTCGGCGATGTCAGTGAGATCGGCGAAGGGGATGAGGTAGAATTTGTCGACGATGACGATGTTGACAATGGTGTTGGTGCTTGTTGTGCGTTAGCGGCCGAGACAATAGCATTTTGGGGGCCTGGTGGGTGGTTGGGGTTTTTGGTTTGATTTTCAATTGTTTTTTTTTTGATTTGTTTGGTTTATTTTTTTGTGTAACGATTTGTTTTTTCGCAATATTTATTTGTTTTGTGTGCAGGTAGATGGAGTAGTAGTAGTAGATGGTAGTAGGTGGTTGGTGGTGGTAGTAGGTAGGTAGGTAGTAACACATTACAAATTCGTGTACCGAAAAAATATACAAGAAAAAACAGAAAACGAAAAAACAATTTTGGTAAGTTTTTGTTTTTAAATCCAATTTTTTTGTTTTTTTTTTTGTAAAATATATCTTATTGTGTATAATTGCGCGCAAAGCTTTAGATTTTATGATCAGTTGATTTTCTTTACGCATACAGCTTCGATTTTGAAGCATTACTTTTTAGGAAAAGAGAAGCAACAGGCTACGGTAGTGCTTCGAAATCGAAGTTTTCGGATTATTTTAATTAATTTTTATTTTATATATATTTTCCAATATTTACATTACACAAGACAATTAGCTGCACACAAAACACAAACTATGATTTTGACAAAAGTTGTTGATTTACTTGAGTATGTAGGTGGATGCAACTTCGATGAAATGCGTACGGAGTTTTGTTGAAGAAGACCTATGATTTTAAAGAAAAAAAATCGAATAACCGTCATTGTTTGATGCAGATGTTTGAACTCGATGTAAGTGATCGCGTCGACTTTCTTGAAAAAATTGAGAAATTTCAATTTTAAAACATTCACAGGATTTTGTATAATAATTTTATCGCCATCCAGCCAAAGAAAAAAAGGCGCTAAGGATGACTTTACTACTTCAATTTTAAAAAATTAATGTAAATGATGCTCAAACATTAACAGTACCTACTCTTTGATGCACTTCATTAATTGAGAGTATAAGCTGTGTTTGCATTCGCATCGAAAATAGGAATGCCAGATCAGTCAGCAGTTCTTCAAATAATATTTTTATCAGATCTGTTTTGTGATAAAAATGTACTCGATTTCAGCATTATCAGAAAGTTTTTCCAGTTTATATTGCCGTTGCGCAGGTTATCCTCAACTTTTATTAATTCCGCGGGGAAAACAAATTCTTTACACTTTCGAATTGTAATTGGTTAATGTCAGTGGGCCTTAGACTAAATATTTCAATTCAATGAGATGTTTCTGGCCACCATTTTTATATTCTTTAGCTTTGTGTTTACACAAATGCACATAGGCAAGCTGTTTCAAAATTAGCTCGGTAACCTTCTATGTTGCGTCGGCGATCATAAAGTTTGTGAAACAATTCACCCATTTAAGTATAAATAACACTTTAGTACTTAAATGTAAACGACAAACCAAACAACAACACTTTGGCAACTATTTAAAAAATTCAGCATTCTTAAATTTAAAAATCAATTAAATTAAATTAAATTTTTCTATCAGCAACGCATTTCCATTGAAGTTGAATCTACCTGCATAGAAAGAGATATGTTTTACATGTTTAAGCAATTTTAATTTAAAAAACAAAACATAACACAAAAATGAAAAGTTAAAACAATTATTTCAGTTTTTGATTTTTTTTTTCGACCAATTTCCAATATGAAAAAGAAAATCTATGATTTTCCAGCATGCTTGTTTTTTTTTCCTAAGCTAAAACAGTAATAGTTTTGAAAAGCTTCAAAAGCCCACAATGCAATTTTAAATGGTTTCAAACTTACTCAAACACAATGAGAACAGTTAAAAATTCATGACATAAAAAAAAAATTAATAAAAAATTACATCGCCATAAGCAAATAGCAGACCTTTACAATAAAATAAAATGATGAAGCAGATAATTTGAAAATTGAAAATAAGAAAAATCTATAAGCACACGTTAAAAACGGCATTCAGAATTAGTATAATAAAAAATTTAAATAAAAATGTACTAAAATAATATTTTGAAATAAATTTATTTATGTAACGAAAAAAATTAAAGGAAAAAGAATTAAAATAGTTATTTCAGAGAATAATAGTAGTTGTCGGAAGATGCATTTTTTTCAGCTGTATTTTTTTTGTTTTCTTTTTTTTTTTGAAGTTTATACTATATAGTATATATATGTGAGAAATTAAAGCTTATACTTTAGCTTAAACAATAAATAAATATCTCAAAAGCGTTAAGTAGTCTACTTGAGATATGTTTGGTTAATTAAATTTGGTAAAATTCTTTTCTCTACTTAAGTTTAACTGGAAAAAATACTTTAGTACTAAATTGTGCAAAATGGTGTACTCTATGAAGTGTGCACTCAAATTTCCAAACCAAAACCATATTAATTCAACCGAAATCCACTACCAAAGAAAATGGTTTTGGTAAGAAATGTTTCTTGGCAATGAAGTGTTTAGTACAGACGTTTTGTACAGCATTTTAGTACTAATAACTAGATCAAATAAAAAAAAAACAAGTTTCTCTACAACCCAAAAGATGAAAAGATGAACGTTTATATATAATTGCTTTCATGATTTTTAATTTTTTTTTGTATAAAGAGGAGGAAGACCAATTCAATAGTGGGATATTTATCTAAATGTTTGTAAATACCAGCAGCAGTAAAGTTGTGAACAATGGAGAAAGGAAATACGTAATATGTATATATTTTGAAAGATTTCCAAAAAAACGTTTCTACTAAGAATATACTAAAGGCCATGATGTGGTATATTATGTTGTTTGTATGTTAGAAGAGATGAGAGAATATATAATTATATTTATATTTTTCAATCAATCCTTGATTTATTACAATGTAAAGTAGATTAGAGAGTAAAATAAGGCAATAATGATAGGATGCAATTCTAATCTAATTTTGCTTTGTTCTCAAAATATAAGAATAATTTACAAATCTAATGAGAGAGAGAGAGGTAGTCACTTAGAGAGACAGAGTGAGTGAGAGAATATACAGAGAGAGAATAATTTACAGCAGATGAGCGAGAGAGAGAGATAGCTCCCCAAAATATATATCTATATAAAACAGACAGAGTTTTATAAAAAAATAGGATGATATCTTATTTTTTTTTGGCTTGCAGAAGGAGTAGAATTTTGTATTTTAGATTTTTTTTTATATTCTAACCTTGGCGAACGTTAAAAGGACTCGTCTCTCTTTTCTTTTTTTGCTTTTGAATTCGACGATGAAGGTAGATTGGTGGCAGAGTAGATGGCACTGGATGTTTATGAAGCTCCTGTGTTGACGGAGTGATGGAGGTAGAGGTAGGCGTAGACGCAGCGGCAGCAAGATGGTGCTGATTGATGCATTTTGTCACATAAGATGTATGTATATAATATAAATTGACTACGATTCGATAGTAGATAGTACTAAAAAATTATGTATATGTGTATAGAAGGCGATTGTCCACAGGTAGTGTAGTATATTCACATCAATGTTAACGATTATATCACTACTAGATTGTTTATTTGTTGTAGTTTCTTAAACTATTTACATATATATGTATATATACATATATATTTGTATATGGCATTGCTTGTCATAATTCGAGAAGATAATTATTATTTGTCGTTGTATTTTATATAGTAGTACGAGTATAGATCATTTAATCATATGTATGCGTTATGTTCATGATATTCACTTGTGTCACTTTGATTTTTGTTTGTTTTGTTTGATTGATTTAGTAGTAGTATCTGAAGGGTAGCACTTGATGGGTGGCAAGTGCAAGGGCCTCCTAAAAGAACTTAATATCTTTCATTTCCAATTCGCCGGGTCGTGACTTGTGATAAGTATATATATGTGTCATCAGGGAGTTGCGCGAACAGTAGACTCTTTCACAAATGATGCAACGATATTCCTCCTGACGTTCGGCATGCTTGTCGGCGATATGTCGTTTGAGGGAAGCTTTCGAACACAGTACCTTACCGCAGAGCTGGCATGAAAACAGTTTCTTGGGTGAACAGCCTGGAAATTTGGTTAACTAGGTTTTAAAACACACACAATAGACTATTTTTTATAGTAGGTATAGATTTTTTTTTACATCCTTCCATTGTTTTTCTTTGTAAGAATATTATATAGACAAAGAGGGAGAGAGAGAGAGAGAGTTATATAGAAGTGGTTGCACTTGTGAATCTGGTGGGTAGCAAGTTGTAGAAAGTGGAGTACAGACCCTACCTAAACTCGATTGGGAATTATATATACTATAAAAAAAAGTGTCCAATTCACATAATATGTTTATATATATAAATGCTTCATTCCGACTACTAACAAAAAAATAAACAAAATGTTGTATACTTATATTCTTTTTAATTCCTTTTTTTTTATTCTGCCGAGTGTGCACGCAATTATTTATTTACTCATGTTTTTTTTTTGAATAAAAATGATTAAAACAAAATACTTCCTACTACCTGCAAGATAAATGGATGGATTGATGGATGATCAAAATCAACTTCAGGCCCCCAATGCTTATAACTTTCTTCTCAACATCGTTCACAGGACAACAAAACACAGACATGTGCGATAAACATACGTAGCTTTTGTTTTTTTTTTTTGTTTCAGAGTGAAAGGAGAGAAAGTGTGCAGAGAAATGAAATTTAACAAAAAAAAAATATATGACAAACAATAAAGTTAACTGGTGTGGATTTGATGGTGTAACACAAGAATAGACACAAGTTTTACGATTTTTTTTGTTTTTTCTTTAATAACTCAATAATTTTCTTTTTATTTACGAAAATATTTTATGTATATATATATTCTTTAAAATGTTTTTTTGATGTACTATGTACGAATAGGTATTTTTTTGTTTTTTTTTTAATAAAAGAAACAAAATTAATAGTAAGGAAATAATTATTAATAAATAAGTATTATATGCATTTCGAATAACAAACAGTTGTATTTTCTAATTTTATTCTTTTTCTTCCAAGAATATTACTGTAGGTTTTTTTTCTTCTTCTTCTTATATTATAATGGATTTTTTAAATGGATTCTGTAGATCAAATGGTTACTATTTATACTGTACTTGTAGTAAGCGATTTTGTTTATATTCAATTTGAAGTTTTATTTTTACTTTTTATACAATTTTTACAGTTATCTATTATGAATGATAAAAAAGAACTATAATTGATTTTGGGGTTCCATTGCTATTGTGTATTTGCTTTTGCATTTGTATAAATATTAAAAATGTGACACACACAAACATGTACTTGTAGCTTACCCAGTTATGATAGGCCGAAGAATTTAATTTAATGGCAAATAAAAATATGGTATTAAAATATATAATACAAGGGTGAGTTAGGAAGATGATTAGTAGACACAAACACACGGCGATTCTAATAAGGTTAAACGTTTTTTTTATTATGTTCAGAAACTGGGATACAATTTGTACTGACATGTTCTCACTCTAATTCTATATCGTTCGTCAAAGTGTTTACCAAATTGGGTATGAATAATAGAAAAATCTTTTGGAATAATTTGGCTTATTCAAATATTAGACTCTATGACTTAATGACTTTTTTAGCGATTTAACCGAAAGTAATAATTTTTTTGTGTCTCTGACTATAATATAATCTATAGGAATGGTTTATTGCAATAACATACCATACGACAAACTATTTTTAAGACAGTTCAGCAATTGTAATGAAAATAAATCGAAAAATCAATCATTTAGATTCGGATAGAAAGGGTCATACGAGTACAATAAGACTAAATGTATAATGTTCAAAAATTTAACACCACTTCTTAAGTAAAGTGTTCATTATTGGAAAGTTGTATGCCAAAAAGTAAACACAAACATTTTATTTTGCGATGAAATAAAAGTTACTTCCGAAAGTTTTCGGACAACAGTTTGATTCGGTGCTTTCACACTCCCTTAAGACAGATATATAAAATAACCAGTATTGCTGATTCTGACTACAAGCTCTTGCCATTTTGGAACGCTTAGGGTGGGGTGCTGGAACATATACATAAAATAGTTCGGACAATTACGCTCTTTTCAACGCCTTAGCAGACGATAGCATACAAAGTGCAATGATAATACAATTCTAATTGAGCAGACGAATATGGAAGAAATCGACCGTTAAGTAGACTTTGCTCTGTCAAATGTTCGTACGAAAATTTTGAATGAGATCAGCATTCTTGAATATGTTTACATAAATAGATTACCCTGATTTAATTAAACATACAAACAAAGGATTCACCTTCTACTCCCATTCCTAGGCCCATTTCAATATAGAAATGGTTGTCACTTGTTACGAAATATGAAAGTTATCAAACGGAATTGGTGTCTCTAAGATATTAAAAAAAAATCATCCTCTAATTGATGTGCAGACCATAATGTGGAGTTAACTACTACATGGAGACTCGGAAAGTTTTCTGTTTCTGGATACGTAGACGTACGTTTGCCGGCAAAATAAAGCAAGCAAAATCTATAAAACAACCGAAAAATATCAAAACGGTGATGCTGAGCCTCATTTAATTAATATTATTGTTTAAGTCCATTAATTAAAACAGTCCGTAAGGGCGATAAGGTGGCTGTTAGGCTTGTGAAGGTACTTTATCGTACCTAATCGTTGTACCACTTTTTAAAAATCAGTTTCTTCGACACTCTTATGTTAATAACAAAGTGTTAAGGCAATAAAGGTTTCACTGACTGAAATTCAATTTAATATATAGGTATTAAAGATCGATGCTTAAACAGACATCACAAATTAATATGGTCGTCAGATCGAGATGAAACCCCATCATCTTGGTAGAATACATGAAAATATTCTAAGGATTTAATGAAAATGTTGGTTACACGCTACAAGGTGGCTGCAAGATTCTCTCAGTTATTATTTGCTTTATTCCGATCTATGGGTTTTTGTAAGTCAAATCAGAAGAGTAACAGATGAGAGGTTTAATACGTAGACAAAGCTTAGCGTTTCCTTCGCAAAAATTAATAAAAACAATGATCGTTATAGTGATAGCCGAAACAAACTTAAAATCTACGGTTGTTCCTGAACACATTACAGTTAGAGATGGTTGTGCAAACAAATGTTGTTATTGAAATGGTATTAAACATACATTAATGATAGATTATATACGAGAAAATGGATGCATTCCTCGCCTTTGATAAGAGAGCGACTAGGAAATAATTGTTATATAGCTCCTGCGGTAAGCTCTCACATACATTTACGATTTGAATACACAAAAAGCAAAACACAAAAGCAACGAAATGGATGGCGTCAAAATGGTTGATTTTTGTTTTCTTTTAAATTCCTAACTTAATTTGCTTAGATTTCTTCATACAAATTAGGGATTCTTTTTCTACAATTAATCCCTCGATATCAAAAAAATAAAAACTTTTTGTTTTATTTCTTGTATTCATAAAAGTGTAATTAACTAAACACTTAGTCATATTCCTTCAATTTTAATTATATTATGTGTACACTGTTTATTTTAATATTTTAAGTTTTCTATTAAGAAAAACAAAAAATAATTTCAAGGAAAGAAAATATTTGTTTTTATTTAAATGTTTTACATTTAACATATAGTGCATTTTACGGTTGACATAAATTTGTTTATTCAATTTAAACAACGATTTGAAACATAAACATTCAGTATTTTGTTGTGTAATGTATGTATACATTTGCTTTATTCTATTTTCTTTATTTGTTTGTTTCATTAATTGTATAATTCATCGGAGTTAGGAAATAGTTACATATTTATATATATATATATTTGAATATAGAGAACAAAAATTAAGTAAGGAAAAATAAACTTAACACTTTAAAAAGAATGTTATATAATAAAAATTCATAAAAACTAAAATAAAACTTACAACAATTCATTTACAGGTATAATAAAAATTGAATTACATTCTATGCACCGATATTATTATTATTCTTTTTTCGTAATTTAAAAATATATATGTTTATGATCAATAAAAATAAATATATACTCATAAAAACATAAAAAAACACTTTCTGTTTATAAAATAAAAAATAATAATAAAAAAAAAATTTGGTATCAAATAAAAAATTTTAATTCAGACTTTCGTAAAATTTTATAATATTTTTCTTTAAATGTCATTCTCTTAAAGAGCTTATCAAAATTTTGATGCAATCCAATGAGATATAAATAAATAAGAAATGCATTTGAAAGTTAAAAAAAAAAAGAATTTATATCTACTATTTCTAGTGTATATATAATACGAATTCTCATCTTCATTCTTACTCTCTCTCTTTATATTCTGCGCCTTAAATTTGATTTTTGTTTCTTGTTCATTTTAGAAAAGTTAAATAATAAAAGTCCATAATTTTGATTTTCTCAAGTTTTGCCATGTAAGATAGAAAAAAGGGGTGGGGGGAAAAAAATTCAGTCTTAGGACAATCACAAATTGCATAACAAAACTTGTTCAAAAAGAAAGAGTTTTCCTTGGTTTTCTCACGCGAAATTTATGAAAGAACAACAAAAAAAAAACAAATAATTTTCTTTTTGATTTTCCAAATGCTTTTCATGTTAAATATAAATTTTTCATTTTGTATCTTTTTAAATATTTGTATATTTTTAGTTTTAGTCTTTTTTGCCTAAATATTAATGCCAATTATAGTCATGATCACAATTCGTTTCTTTTTTACTTATTCGGGAAGTTTTCTTTTTTATACCATTTTTTTTTGTTTTGTCCAAAAAAAAACAAGTCAAATTTTGCCACTCTAAATGAAATGAGATATTCTAAACCTATCAGTCCTTTCGATATTACTAACGAAAAAAAAATTAATGAACTTTTCGAACACTTTTGAATTCAGTTATTTTTTTGTTATTAAAATAAAATAAAAATTACGCACGACCAATTAAAAATAAAAGTATATAATATATAGAACACATTTCAGTGTAAAATGAATCAAATAAAATTAAATGAAAATGTATAATTGTATCGAAAGATTTTTTTTTTACTAAACCGATTTACCTATCATTAGATATAATTTTTTTTTTGTATATATATCAGTCCAAAAGTTAAACTTTTTTCATTCAGTAATACAATTTCGTTTAGTTTTCTCCTAAAAATTCTAAAAAAAATGATTTAATGTAAAAAAAAACAGTTAAACAAAATAATACATTCGTTCCTCAGTTGAACACTGTACAAACACTTAAAATATAGTATTTTAGTTTAATGAATATATTATTTATATGCATATATTACACTTTAGAGTACACAATAATTCCGATTAGGGGGGGTTCTGTTTTGTTACACAGTTATATATAAAGGTCCTTTCAACCATTACTACATGAATCAAGAGGTATAACTACGATTACATAAAAAATAAAGTTAAAACAATAAACGAAGCCTAAGCATTATATTGTCAACAAAAATTGCACATGGAAGTCTATATTATATTCGATTTACTTATTTTATTAGTTTTTCAATTAAGAACAAAAATATCTATTCCTTAAGGCAGGATTATGTATGGGTTCTCTTGCTGCAAGAATTTTTCGGGGAGTTAACTTTACGCAATTGCTGTCGTTCAAAACAAAGCTGCTGATGTATATGTTGCAACTAATTTTCAGAACAACTAATTCAGTTTTGTCTGACATAAGCTGATAAACACATTCACATTTTTAGTCGTGCTTACAAAAATTGAATTTCGGTTTATAAATAAGTGACTCGTCGAAAGAAATTTAAGCGTGCCAAAGATTTTCTTACAATTGAAATTAATTTTAATACATAATTAAGAAATTTCTGAATAAACAGGAATGGCCGTAAGTACTTGTCATTGATAACAGAATCATATTTTCGATTTTCTGTTTTAAACAATGCAATTTCAGAATCAACTAAATGGAAAACATTATTAAATTTCAATATCGAAAATATAGGTACCTAATGAAATTTACTCCATTGAAGAATATGCGTCGCTACTGACTAAAGTTTTATCACTAATGTTTATTTAACTCAAATGCATTAAACTGCACGAAAACATGACTGAATTGCGTGGAACCTAAATGCCTGTTACCAAAATGTTTAATAATTAAATTCGGGCAAATGATAGAGTTATAAAAATATGTATTAACACGAAAATTCGTTCCTTCATGTTTGAATTTCGAAATAAATTTATTTCTGCCTTCTGAGTCGATTATGTTCAGTCTTAATTAATTCGAATATTAATTTTAACAGGCATAGCGTTTTCGAACTAAAATCGTTCTGAATATAATTTGTTACGGCAGTCGAAATTTAATACACAAATTTTTAACAACTAAATAAGAACACAGCAATCGGTAAGCTAATTTTCCGCAGCAAATTTTGTAAAACATTTTTTGAAACTAGAGAACTGTGGTGACAAAAATGAAAGATGATTGGCGCATGCGCCTAAAAGTCCATACCGAAAAAAACTATCAATAAAAAAAATCTTCTCTAAATCAGTCTGCGAATCGTCGTTTCCTTCGTTACAATTCGCTGTCAAAAATATACATTTATAAAAGGCCTAACAAAATAATAATCACAGAAAATTGCATTTTATCATTTTTTTTTCTTTTACGATTTCTTTCATTCCATCATCTTACGAAGCTCAATTAAAAATGGGTTCAGAGATCAGAAATTAGCAACAGCAGCAGTAGAACAACTCAAAAAGACACAGAGACTAATGAGACAAGTATTTACAAAAATAGAATTGTTGTGTTTTTCATCTTTTTCTCAATCTATCTGAGGCAAGTAAGTCTTCGATTTTGATCTATTTTTGGGTATTTAATTCATTTACACAATCTTTAAATTTTTTCTCATATGTTCGCTTTACTGGGCGAATTTTTGGGCGCATACTGTAAACAGTTGCCTCAGAAAGTGATGTTGCTCTTATAAGAAATCCATACATGGTTTAACAACGCCACCTGGTGAATGTTGCTGCTGCTGTGTAATGGGTGAAAGCAATAGCTCGGCGGCACTACTGCCACGGCTGCCGATGACACTACCGCCCGAATTATTATTGTTGCTATTTGTCAACGAATGATGTAAGCTACTGTTATGGAAATATGAAGAATGGTGATTCTTCTGTCTTCGGTGGTAGATGCTCTTGTGGTTATTGAGACTGTTTAGGGTGCGAAATACCTTATGACATAAATTGCAAACAGCATTGTTCAACGGTTGCAAGTGCTGCTGTTCCTTGTGACGTTTAAGTGTCAGCTTTGTGCTTAATAGTTTACCACAAACGTCACAGCGATGACATGCCGTCAATGGCAACGGCAAGAGTAAGCGATTGCTATTGGCAGCGGTTATTGATGATCCTGATGGTCCGCCCAATCCACCCTGTCCACCACCTGGCGATAGCGAACGTCTATGATGCTGCAATGCATGATGGTGTGGTGAGTCAATTGGTGATGCACTGTGATGATGCAAATGTTGCAGGACCGCCGATGATGATACGGATGCCGACGCAGACGACGAAGATGGTGGCTGTTGCTGCTGGGAACCCCCGCCCTGATGTTGAGGTGACGACTCATGATGACTTGGGTGCGATTGATGGTGATGAAGGTGATGAGAATGAAGAAGCGACGCAGAATGTTGGTGATGTTGTTGTTGTTGGCTGTGTGGTTGTGGTGGTTGTAGTGCTAGTTGTTGGTGGTGGTGGTGGTGGGAGGAATGATGGTGGTGATGGTGATTATTGTTATTACTATTTGAATTGCCACCGGGTACTATAACGCCACCGATAAGGCTGGTGCTTCCACCTATATTGCATATAGGAAGAGAAGAGAAAAAAAGAGACAATAGTGACTTTCAGTAATCTCAGTTTTTTTTTGTTGTTGGGTTGTTTTATTTGAGGTGTTTTTTTTTATTTGTTTATTCAGGCAACTTGAAAAATGTTATTAAAAATTTTGCTAATTTTTGGATATTTTATTTTAAATTAAAAAAAAAATTCCGAGTTTCCGCCCAGATTTTAATATTTTTTTTTTAAATAATCGATTTACCATCAGAAATAAATAAATACTTTTTCAAAAGGAAGCAGGAACAACTGTTATTTTTGCTTTTTGTAATGTAGAATGTATTTGATGTAGGTAGGTTTTACAGGTTTTTTTTTAATTTGTACAAAATACAAAGTAACCATATAAAATTTGTATTATTTTTTTCGTTAACAAAAATAAACTAATAAAATCGAACGGGTCCACCAATTGGAACCAATTGGTTTGTAGATCACCTAATATGCAAATTTGGATTAAATTAAAAACGTTTAAAAATAAAAATAAACGGATTTTTTTTTAGCAAAATTTTGAAAACATTTTTGGCCTGATTTTGATTTTGTTTTAGATTTGTTTTTTTTTTGTCACTAGTGTCTCTTTTTTTTGGTAGCACCAGACTTAGTCGGAAATAGTTTTTTTTGACTAAGCGGCAAATAACTCTTTTTTATGTTGCTAGTTTTCTTTTTAAATTTAACACTATATACTGAAAATGGAAGGTTTTCGGGGAGAGAAGGTTTTTTTAAGAAGGCTATCTCACGCTGTGCCAATTGGTTCCAACAGGAGCAAAACAGTCGGATTTATTGTGTACTCTAAGTGGGGAGAAGTGTCCATAGAAATATATATGTTTATATAGTATGAAACAAAATGATAAACTTAAATCTAATTAAAAAAAAATAAACTTAAGAAACGAAAACTTAAAGAAAAATTGTCAAATAAGAGCTAAGCTAAGTATTTACATTTAAAAATGGCATTATAAAAAAAAAAATAAAAAAATACAGAACCTGGTCTAACCAGCACCTTAATGTGGTACAGAAATGATAAAACTTTTTCGCTTGAATTTTTGTTTGTTTGTTAAGCTAACTATTCGTATTTACACACAGAAAAATATTTAGAAACACGCTTTCATAGATCGAAATGTGAAACGAATTCCTCTTAAATGTAATTTATATTAGCTAGATAATCGAAATAAGCGAACCCCTATGATGAGCGGTGATTTAACGGTGAGTAGTATGGATTATGGCCCAGTGACGATGGCGAATGCGTATTGTTTGTGCTATTGCTGGTACTCTCCTCTTTGGGTTGCTTAAGGTTTCTATGATATATACTCTTGTGATTTCTCAGGCTATTTAGTGAGCTGTAGACTCGCTTGCATATGTTGCATACTGGCTCTTTGGTCGGGCGCATATGTACGTTTTGAATGTGTCGCTTAAGGCGGGTCAACGACGACAAATTCTTGTTGCAGGGATCACATCGGAAATCATCTCCACCTCCGATTCCAATAGCTTGAGCTGAACTTCCACTGCCACTCATTGCTTGACCGCTGCCACTGCTACTGGCGGCTAAATTTGCTGCAGCGGCTGCTGCCATTAATATGTGTGATGAAGACGGTGATTGGTTTTCGTTGCCAGAGTTACCACCGGACTGTGAGGAGCATACCAATGTTGGGGGCATTAACTGAGATCCTGGTGTCGATGGCATATTGCATGTGCTAAATGTGGACAAGTTTAAGCCGCCGCCACCCCCGCACATAGATGATGATGTGGATGGTATTGCTGAAGAAGAGGAAGGTATTTTGAATTGTTGCGGTGAATCATGGTGGTGGTGAATTGTCATAGCCGCCGCCGTCGTCGTCAGGTAACCTGACGACAAGAGGGGAGAGAGGCAAAAAACGTCGCATTAGCCCAAAAACAGAAATTTTTATTTAACATTTAATGTTTTTTTTTTTAATTTTGTATTTTTGGTTTTAGGGGGTTATTCAATTTTGATTTGATTGTCCGTTTTTTAATTTTTTTTTATGTTTTGCATTCAAATTTGTAAAATAGTGTTCAACACCATCACCATCGTGTCCGAATATATATTCATTTGTTTTACTTTTTCCATATAATAAAATTTCGTTTAATTTTTGGGGGTGGTATGGGGGAGGGTGGGAATTCATATACTACGTACTTTATACAATATTAGAAAAAATGCTAAATCTGCTTACATTCCAACTTGAGCGTTCAAATTTAAGCATACAATTTTGTTTGTGTATCCTTTTTCTTTATTTTGTTTGAGGGAGTTTTGTTTTTAGTAAAAAAGTTAGACTACAATCAAAAAACCTGAAGCGATTGGCATGTGTGTGTGTGTGTCTGTGTTTTTGTGTATAAAATGTATGTGATGTGACATTGACATAACACAACCCAAAAATGTATAGGAACAAAAAAAAAATAACCATTTATCCGACTTGTTTGTGTACATGTGTTTTCTTGGGGCGGGGCGGGTTAAATTTGCTAATTAGTAGGAGTGTTTTGTCCTGCTACCTTTTGTATATATATATTTATATCCAGGCTTAAATAAATATCAAAAAAAAAGTTTCCTTAACCAAATTACAGTATTTTTCTTTTTATAATTTCGTTTTATTTTTTTCCGGAAAAGTGATTCTACAACTTATTGAATAGCCTATTTCTTATAGCATTTTAAGAATTTGTTGAAGGCAGGATCATAACTGTTTGTTTCTAGTGTATTTAACACTCAACAAAAGTCAGTAGCCATTGCAACAAAAATTTCAATTTGGTATTTTCTTTTAAACATGGTGGTTCGGATATGCAAGCATAATAAATATAAAAGGACAGTATCAGTATTACCACTTAATTAAAATTGAAATTTTAGTCTTTTGAACTGCAGGCATTTTTATGTGCTAATTTATTCTCTTTGCCGCTTATGAATAGACAATAATTGTTGCTGCTGTGCCAACAAAAAAAAAAACACAACATTTTGTGTAATTGAAATATAATCAGGATTTCCTGAAGTATAAAGCTGACATTTTGGTAAAGCTGACGTTTCAAAAGTGACGTTATCTAGCAATCTAGATTTTACGTTCAGGCGAAAACTCCAGTCAGACAAATGCAAACTTACACAAGATCAAACAAAAGTTGTTGTTCTATAAAATAACCATTCAGTTTATGTTCTTATTTTCACTTGACGAATAGAATATCCGCAGTTCTATCGTAAAAAATATGGCATCAAATTCACAGCTGTAGAAAACCACTTAATCAGGAAAAAAAACACCATCCAATCAATCGAATTTTAAATATCTTACAACTAAATTTACTATGTTACATATTTTCTTTTATATAAGATTAATTTTCTTAAGCACTAGAGCTACAATAATAATAAAATTCATATCCGCAATTTTGTTTGGTTTGCTGATTGTTTTTTTTATTTTTGTACAATAAAATCCAACATAATTATTAACATTCATGTGTCATCCCTAGTGCTTTACCAAAGCGTGTATTTATATATATGTATAAAAAAATCATGTAAAATAAATGTTAACGCATAAGAAGCATAATTGAACAATACCATCCATGTATATAATCCACGAATACAATAATAATAAAAAAATTATGTATATATAAATCTCCAATCAATCATAAACCAAAACGTTAAAAAAAACGTGGAAAGTAGATACCCTTGTATATATATTTGTTTTTGCTTTGTTTATGGTGTAGTACACTAAATTGGTTAATAACAACAAACTAGGATTAATATGATCGGGGGAAATTTTTGTTTAAGCCAATTAATTGTTAAAATAAAACCAAAAAATATATTATCGCCTAATTGTAAATTTTCAATATGTATACAAGAAATATATAAAAAAAAAAGATGGTGCACACTCTTGTATTCGTAAAAAAAATGAAAGGACCCTCTGGAAATTTTACTTTGCATTTGCTTTTAGATTAATTTTGTTTGTTTGGTTAAAAACATTACAAAAAAAAAACAAACAATGTAAATTATTTGATTAAAAAAAAAACACATATGAAAATGAAAACGAAAGAAAACAACGAAACGTACAAGTTAAGTAAAAATGAAAATAGCGAAAACCGCATTAAACAAACAAAAATTAGAATAAAAAAAAAATTATGTTAAAATGTTGATTTTTTGATATTATTCTTTTTGTAATATTTATTAATTTGTTCTTTGTTTAAGAAACACACATACACGACGATTAAGATATATATGTGAAATTAAGGAAAAAAGAAAATGGCACGATTATTAATGTAAAAATAATAATTGAATATCAATGTACTGATATAATATATATAGAATACGAATACAAAATTAGCACACAGAAAAACCAATTCACGGAAAATATATATTTTTTATGTATTTTTGTTTGACAAAATGATATTTAAATTTATTAATTGTTTATTAGCTGATGTTGGTAATAGTTCTTGTTATATTTTTTTTTTTGCGGGGAGGACACGTTTCTGTAAGTAGCAAAGATTTTGAGTTTTCAATTGGATGTGGGTGTAATGAAGAGGCCCTATATAGTATTAGCTAGCAATTGTTAACGTAATCCCTGTAAATAAATAAAAATGATGTTGAAGACTGTTTTTCAGAAATACATACGAACGAGACCGAAAGAGTGTTATTCAAGTTTTTGGATACTTTACACTACTTAAAGGAAAGTTAAAAAAAAAATGTAGTTTTAATTTATTATTTCTAATCAAAATAAAAGAGCAGATTCCAGCTTGCGAACTGATAAGTACATCAAATTCTTGAGCTTAATTTGTCCGAGTAAATTCGGAAACTTTTTGAACAATATATCATTGCCTTTCATGAAAATGTAGCAGCTTTTCAAAGGTACGTAATGTCTTAAGAAACTATTTATCAAAATTATGCATAAACATAAAGCAAGTCATAATAAATCAAAACTATGTCCCAGTGACAAACGCTTATCCCAACATTTCAACTGAACAGTCCACTTTAATTGTTAAATCACTTAAAACTATTTCATGCAGAGATTTCAAAAAATTAATTACCTCACCTAATTAACTGCCTTCACAGCGCAAATTTGCTCAATAACACCTAATTACGCACACATAACAAATAACAACAACTCTATTAGGTATGCTATTAGACTAAACCAAACTATTGCCGCAAAACTCCCTAAGCCAAAGCCGTAAACTTTCACACATCGTTAAAAAGGTTTAATTATCACTTGAAAGCTTTCGCTCGCATTAAAACCAACCTCCCAAAACGATTCGACAATTCCCATGCATAAAACACAGCACATCATATATCAAAATCTAAACTCCCATCCGACAGACAACACTTTATGATCCTGCGATGACGGGCGTTTTTGGGGAAATATGTTGAAAGTTTTCCACAGGGCAGCCACGGCACAGAGGTGATGCTATGATGGGTATGACTGATATGTACCCTCATCAAAATGGGATACACGATACAGTCGCACGCGTGAGTGGGAGTTGAATTCTCCAAAAACTATTCAAATACCGTTCACACGTGAGTTTAAATGGTAGCAAGGGGCACAATGCTGCCTCACTTGACATTCCACCCCATACCCACCACACAGACACATCAAACGAAAGTGAGATTTTGGAGAGCCTGCGGCTTTACAACAAAAACTGTTTGTTAGGTCTATACTTGAATATTAATGAATGACACGCTAAGCGTAAGATTCTATAGGTGGTAATGATTAAATTAAACTTTCAAAATCTCTTATGTTTTGCCCTAGCTGAGAACAGTTAACCATCAGAATAAGTGCGACGCTGCTGAAAATTCATCATAAACATGTGTGTGATGGATGGTGGCAGTTGAAAACTATGAATGACAGGACAACCTGTTGAATGTTTACACACCCGTACAAAGGCATCCATGTACCCACAAGAGAAGAATATGTGAACGTCGAGGAGGGACTCACTTCGTATGTAGGACTCATACTATATGTAACTAACCCATTATGGAGGGAAAATAGTGGTTGTTTTGTATTTGAAGCATCCTTGGTGTTATCTGATTTTGTGGTTTAGCTTTGATGGCTAAAAAGTGAAAGGTAAAAGTTTTCTCAATGGTTTGACTAAATCAGAGGATGTGGTGAATATTTTGCGGTCAAAGTTGGGTAATAAAAATAAGTTTCCGGTTTACAAGCGGAATTATTCTAACCTTTGTAAATTGTTATTAGTGCAATGTTTTTGATGTAGTGGAAGAGAGCTCCTAATCTATTAGCTAAATGTGTGAAAAGACTAACAGAATCTGTTGAATCTGTTGTCAAACGAGCTGATGTCTTTGAATGTTATTCTTAATGGCAATCAAATATAGTTGACCTAATGTTTCCATAAATAAGACTTTACTTTGCACATGAAAACAAGTAAAATTTGGAGTCTAAACGGGTGCATTTAAATTATTTTTACTGCACTTATGTTATTTGAAATCTTTGCTTTGAATTTATCAGTGCTTTCCGCAAAAAAATGTAGTGTAAATCGGGTGAACTTATGAAATGAAACAATTACAGATTTTATGATCCAATTTCTGTTACTACCAATTGGCTTCCGGCAATTCGTGCAATCGGAATCTACGTTGGGATAGTCTACCATAGCGTCGGTAAAACAGTATGCACTTATCCATTTTTTAAACCTTATAAGGCTTAGCACTGCATAAATTACTAAATTCTAGAAATTATCCCTCAAAATCATGCAGTTTAAATGCAAAAGTACCTAGCTTAATTTTAATAACATCATTTTCCAATTGAAACTCAAAATCTTTGCTTTTTCTACATACTTTTGTTTATTCTGAAAGCATTTTTCCTTTCAAAAATGATTTTCTTTAGATTTCTTTAAATTGTACCGCGACGGAAACAATCAATAAGGAAGATAGATCAAATGTCCAATTAGAAGCAAATTGTTTTATCAGCCATATTGACAAGCAATACATAAAGGATTTGTTTTTTGTTTTTTTCTTAAACGGACTCCATCTAATATGATTTCAAACAAAAAGTTATTAATACAACTTAATATAAATAAAAATATTACATAGCATTCAACACACGCAATCCCAAAACAAAACTATTAATTCTGTTGCTTTCTGTTGTGTACCGTTTCTAAACAAACCATACAAATCCTTTGTTATTATGCTTGTCCATATAACTGGGATTGGAACATTTGGAAAAGGAATTTTCAAGTTTAGTAGGTACCAAAGGGGATAGGGAAATTTGTTTTAATGTAGTTTAGAAATATATTTCTTTAAACAATGATGTATATTCCTTGAAATAAGAAAAATATGCTCACCTTGCGGGGACACTGACATTTCGGCTGCAGATTGAAGTTGTGAGTTATAACCTGGAAAGAGGAACACAACAATTCGATAAGTATCCAAAATATATTAATGAGCATGTAAATATGTTACCTGCTAGTGCAGCAGGATCTGTTAATGCCGCCATGGAGAAATTAAATGAACCAGGCGTTGAGAACAACTTTGAATCGCCTGGTGACATAAGATATGGCGGTGGTTGATGAGGATGTATGCTGTTTTCAATTTCATCATCATTTACAGAGCTGAAATGGTAAGGCAGATTTTTTTGATATAAATAGAGAGAAAGTGTGCAGGATCTGAAATCTGAACTAATTTATCCAGCATGTAAGATGAATTTAATGTGTCCGAATTATATGAAATTCTAGAACGTTTGCAAGAGCTGCAAGAACTACGCTCGACAGATCTTACACAAGTGACAAAAAATTCTGTGCAACTCACCTCAAAGATCCTTTGCCACATTCACCGCTGCTGGATCGATTTGCGTCATGTTCACCAGTCGAATCATTGCTATGGTCATCTGAAACTGGGTTATTGTTGGAGCAAACCAATTCCATGGGTTCCGATTTGACATCATCAGTGGATCGTGCACGCGGAGACGGAGTAAGACTTTCCTTATCAATTGCCAACATACCATTGCCAGTAGCTCCATTTCCTAAACCAAATTGATAGAATTATTAAGAGCTTTCAAAGGGAAAACCTTTTGTCTTACGTTTATCATCCTTAAGCGGTGGTGTGTTATTATTGTTATGCTTAATCGTTGAGAAATCGGCCGGAGTCAGTTGTGGGGATGCGCTATGAAGGTCTCGACTATTGTTATTGCTCGGTATGCCATTGTCGGGTCGATGCCGTTTCAGTGTACACTCATCCACACCGGACGGAGTTGAATTGTTCCGATCCCGACGCAGAGATGCTGCAGCCGCACGCCTAAACAATTGATTACTTATATGAGTTGGAGGTGGACCTGGTGGTGGTGAGCCAGTATTTCGCGGGAACAGGGAGTCTTCATGTACGGATGGATGATGATTGACAGGGGTACGTCCGCCGGCGGAGTTAGCAAGATTTTGGATTTGAGCTAATTGCTGTAGAAAGAGTAGACATTTTATTTAAAGCTGAAAAGTCGTACAGAAAATGTATGGATAAGCTTACACTATGTGTTTCCTCTGCTTGCTGTTGTGTTAAACCGGACACTCGAAGTACTTCGGCCGTTTTTAAGAATGAACTTAATGATCTCTGGTGTACGTTCACTTCACCATGATAAATGAATTCAACCAGAGAGTGTAAATCTAAGAAGTTGACGTCTTGTAGAACGATAACTGGATGTTTGCAGGGTGTGCTCTAAAATTAAAAATTTAAGGTTAACAATTAGTCTGCATTTGCGTGCAATCGGAACGCAGTCTAGGTAAGATCTTCTCTGTGCAATCCAAATGAAGGTTGAAAATGATGCCGCTTTGGCGCGTTAACGCAGTCTGATATACCTTAAATTACGATGCTGATGCTCTGCTCAGCACAAAACAATTTTAAGAAAACATGACTTATCTACATAACATATAGTTTAGGTAATCACCTTCAGATTTTTAGATATTGTCCTTCTGCGTGGCTTTTGGCAAATCGCGTACGTTTCTTCAATCGAAATTCACCGCTACATCACTCAGAACGTTTTATCGCCGGCGAGTCTCAGATAATCTCACCAGCAAAAACAACCTTCTTCAAGTGGAGCAAGTCCGAATGGAATGTCCTTGTTCGAAGCAACCCGAAGGGCTCTCGCGCAATTTCTCCAATTATTTAACGAAATGAGAACTAAAAAATCGTAGCTAGGGTTCTGGGCAAAATCAAAAGACAGCTAAATTCTGTCAAAGCATCTGCTGAATCCAATCAAATCTGAATTGAATTAAATAAGTTAAAAGGAGTATATTTGGGTTTCTGATATATAACCCAAAATCCGTTATATATCGCACTTAACAAATGTGACGTTTCAACAAACTTCTAGGTCACAGTTGTCCCCGCTAACCCATAACTGACGGGTTAGCAATAAATAGGTCTACAAATTACTTAAACAAATATGTAAATCATTAAAAACGAATTTCAATGAGAATAACTCTTATGTGCGCACAGTTTTACGACCTTTTGTTGCCCCCAAAAAACTGTGCCCGAAATGTGCTAAATTATTATATACCTAAAGTCCTACAAATCGAGACAAAACTTAATAATATATGTGCATGAGAGCGCGCCTTATTATCGTCGTATTGTAAATTTCAAGTAAAAAAATTAAAGAAACAGTTTCTGGCCTCTAAAACCTTCGTCTAGATGCAATAAAATTTGTTTTGTATGCAACTGCAAGGCCACGCTATACAGCTGCTACGCGAGTTGGCTTTTATCTCAAACAACTGAGATGTAACAGAAAGGTTGGGCACCGTAAAAAAAAAAATCCCAAAAACAAAGCTGCCACTTACCCAAATTAAATGGCAACCTAAAGCAAATAGAAAGGAAACTTCCAAAAGTAGGCATCATAGCAACATCACATGAGAGGATAACGAAAAATTCCAAGAAATACAGCAAAAAACAGATTCGAAAAAAATAAAACAACAAGTTATACAAACAGAAACTCAAATTCAGATGCGGAAAGTATCCATAAATTGTTAAAAAAAAACAACACATATAGATATATTGCAACTGCAGTTTACAGCAGCCGCCACTAAAGCCGTAGGCAGCCTTGAATCGGATCGCGCTGCGCACAAACAGGGCATACAGTCAAACATTCAATGCGAAACTCGTCAAGGCTGCCGTAGTGTGTTGTCAGTTCGCCTTCGTATAAGTACATCATATTTATTTTTAGGGAAGACGAGAACAGAAAAAAAGTTACAAAACTGCTAAAGTAATAAACATTTTATTTTACTTTGTCATTAGTGTGTTGCTCGGTTACAGCTCTCTGCACATGCACATTGGCAACAGCGCAATACCAGGCGGCAAGCAAACAAACTTGGCAAACGAAGTGGTGGCGGATGAAGGGTGCCCCAGCTACACTACCACCATCGTATAGCCCTCCTTTGAGTTACAACTTCCAATTGCAGAAATTATGTAGGTCAACGCGGATAGGGCCGACGCAACGCGACGTTGATACGGCTGCTGGGCGCGCACAATGGAAAATTGTGTCTAAAAATTGATTGCTCTGACTTTGAATGAGCGAGGAAGGGTAGGAAGTCGTTACAGAAAAATAAAATTAATAAATTGCTTGTTGGTGATGGTGTTTGTGCAAAATCACTTGACGATCTTTAAGCAAGATCATCGGTGTTGCGTAAATATGGTTCGACAAATGCTATCTATCTTCCCACACACGAAAGTATGGGTAGAGTAAAATAATAATAAAAATAAGATCGCCCTTATGTGCCACGGTATCGATGCATGCAATTTTCCATTCCATGCCTAATGACTCATGGATAATATTCTAGCTGGCCTTGAATTTTTTATTTGTTGTGCTTCTCTGTGTTATGCTTTACGAAGAAGTTGGTTCTAGTTGGAAGTTTCCGCAGTCCAAGTAAACAAAACAGGGGAGGATGGGAATAGCGAAATAAGTGTTGCCATTGCGTAGTTACCTTCAATTGAAGTATTGAAAGTTAAATCCTTTCTCAATAACCAGAACAATTCCAGACAGAAACCTTGGCATTGTTTAAGGGGCCTTCTAAAAAAAGAGACCTTTAAGAGACCTTCTAACAAAAGTCTACAAAAATGATAGCAAAGTACTCAAAGATCTTCCTGATCATGTAAAATAGGCTCATTTTTGCTGCCAGATTTTTCGGTCCTAGTTGCAAATTAAAATTCTTCAAAAATAAATCCAGTCATAAAAGGAACGATGTTGAACTAAATTTGTATTGCCTTACAACCCGGGGTTTTTCCAAACAAGACATATAATATAATGCATATCTACTCAAGTGAAAACACGATTGAATTCACCTTCACAATGCAGGACCGCAGTATGCATTCAAGCAAATAAATAACCAATAAATAGATTTTCAAAAACAATTAGGTATGCGAAACACAATTTTAACACCAAAGTCATTGCGCGATAATAATAACTAATTTTGGTTTCGACTTTTAATTTTGCGGAAGCTCACAATTGCGAAATTAGTATAGAATGTAGGTGTAGCAATTGTGAACTACTAAAATTTAAAATCGAAACTGAAAATGTTTATTGGTAAGCTCTATTGAAAATGATTAAATAATTTACAATGTGAATGAAGTTAACATTTTTCTTTTTATATGCTATAAGAATATAAACAAAAATACATTATTATAGTAGAGCTGAAAAAACAGACTGACTTAAAACTTTAGATTGATTTGCAGCCATAATTGATTTTACTACATAAGCGACACATGGCCGCATAAGTTCATGCTAAACCAACACTGTCACGAAATAAAATAATAAAATATTAATCCACTGTATATGGACAATTTTAAACAGTTAATTGTCAACAGATCATTTTTAGTCCAGGCCATATTTTTCGAAATCACAATGGCGAAATTTCTATACAAAATTGATGATTAGTATAAGGCCCAAAATGTCTAAACTACTATGTCTGAACTCAACTAAAACTCAGTTACAAAAAAAAGGCAAATTGCTTTTAATCCGCAACAGACAATATAGAGAGCTTTTGAATCAATATTCAAATCCTCGATACATACAAAAGACAAATCCTCGGAAATTTGTAAGATCAACTTGAGAACATTTTTCTCATCTCCATTGATTGGAATCTCAATTGCTTTGATACTTCTTTACACATAAAAATGCGCTCCTCAATAGACCCGTTGTAACTTGCAATACGATTTCGCTCTCCATTTAGTTAACATCAAAACTGAAAACTGCACTAAAAAAAAAAAAAAACACCCTCCGGTAGTACTTGTACAAAACGCCAACTTATGTTGTTAATCTGTTTAAAAAGTAAAGTGCAGCAGCATTATCAAGCACATAATTGTCCTCTGCATTCCCAGCGATTGCATTCGCCTTCAACAATGAAGCCCACCATCGTTGGACTAAATTCCTGTGCCCAGCACACACAAATAGTATAGAAATAAGGATCGCACAGCATAGAAAAGCTAGGTCCAGCACAAATTAACTGAACTGACAATTCAACGCAACAATGAGAAAGGACAACACCCCATAGCACCCCGTATGCTCACCCTTTTATATGGCAAGGACCAGAGAACGAGAACAGCCCCCCGCACCAGAACAGTGAGATAAAGTTTTGCCTCGCGAAAATGGCCAACGACAACCTAAACTATTTTTTGTTTAATCACCTAGAGGGGGTCGCGACGAGATCGAGCTGGAGATTCCGAATGGCATGCTAAGGCGAAACTGCAATTGCACAAGAATAATACAATAATACATACAAAGAGAACGAGGAAAACGAAAAGTATCTACAAGTAGATTTGTAGATTTGCATTGTATTTGCTTTCGCAACACTGAAGCAGTAGAAGCGCAGCGCTACAGAGAGTTTCTTCCTTGGCCGATGAAGACGGCACTATTGTGATGGGCGTGGTGGTGGTGTTTTTTGTGTCGTCATTGTCGTCGCATAGGAATAGCGCTTATTTGAACAGAAATAAAAATTAAATAGGAGCACACTCTGTGCCGTGGAGGTGGTGCATGAATCGACCACCACCCCAATCCCAGCTCTAAACATGAATAATTAATTGACTGCAGCATTATTTTAATTAGTTTTTAAACTGCAGTCGAAATGCAGTAATTTAGCATAAAACGAACTCCCATGCATTTTTATTTAATTTTTTTTCTGCTGGATTTCTTTTCTTATTTCCCTACGCTGGGGCTCGGAAAGTTGTGATTCTACGATTGTTTTGCTATATAAGGAGATCACAGCTTTTCTTCCTTCTTCTTCCTCTTGGACCGACTGTAATTTGTTTTGTAGTTCATTTCGCATTTTGTTGTTTGGGTGATAATGCAAAACGTTTCGGGGACCGGAAATGTTCACACAGAATGTGAAGAGCGTGCAAGTCAGAGATGTGCTTGCCCTACATTTCCTTAGATGTGATGATGGTTTCTGTTTGGGTGTTGAAGTGCCATTGAATCGGTTTTGCAGAGCATTTTCCTTTTTTTTTCGTTTTGTAAATGTAATGTGTAAAGATGGAGGAGAAGACAAGGAATCCGACAATCCCATAGCACAAGCATGGCTGTGGTTTTGTCCCACTTTCTTCGTTCAGCTTGCACACAAGGAATTGTATTTGTATGACTTGGATTGATGCAGTACATTCCAATGTGCGTGTGTGGAAACAAAAAAAAAAAACAATTGAAAAATTTAAGAAATTTCTTGATCCCCTGACCCGCTTTGTTTCGCATGAGTTTTGTTGCTGTTTGTTGGCTAAAAATGGAGAAAAATTGCATTTAGACGCGACAGACGGAGATGACTTTACCCACTCACACACACACACTCTTAGCGAGAACGACATTTTACGACTCAGAGCGGTATTTAATTTGAATTTATTTTTATTTACATAATTCTTTTTCTTGATGTGCAGCAGCAAATTTTGTGTGCGCGAAGAGAGTGCCGTTTTTGCAGTGCAAAAGGGAAACTTTCTGCTTTTGGTACTGCTGCCTGCAGATACACTGATACACATGTGGTTAGCTGAATTCTCTTAGTGAGGAGAAATTTTAAATGTCTCAATAAGAAAAAGAAATCCGGAATTTGCAACAGAAATATTAACAATTTGAAGAGAATTTGTTAACAAATGCACAAAGCAAACACGTTCCAAAAGAATGCTGTTTTTTTTTTTTCTAGAAAATTTTATGGTATTCATAATTGTTCAACAACGGCTTCAAAATTTGAATACAATGGGCACATTCAAGAATCTAGTTATTTTAAGTCGACTAGATTACAGAAACTAGATCGGTGGAGAACGTTACTTTTTCTACATCAGCCACATATGCGAACTGTCAACTTAGTACTCAGTCACGAATTTCTTGACTAGATTCGTCCGCTACCCCTTATAAACGTCAACTGAAACAGCTGCTCATATGACTGATTTCAGCTAATCAAAACCGAGATACATCTAGTCAGACAGCTGTCAGACTTACTAAACTATATACTTACGTCCACAATGTCTATAACGTAACAGACATTTTATTGGTCAAGTTTTAACACATACCTACTAAGTTCATTGAATGAATTCAAAATGAAATCGATTTCTCCAGCTTTAATTTGTTCGTAATGTTCTTTATGTCGGTTTTCCTATTCGAAATGGACGAAAGTTTAAGTATTTGACATTTGTGATGTGAAATAAAGTTAAACAAACACCTTACGCAACAGAACACTATTGATGTAAATATAGAATAAGTGTGGATCGTATTTTCGACTTAGCTAATACCTATGCAGTATCTTTCGCAATGGTCATGCTGCTTAAATAAGCTGAGGCATTTTTAAATATTATAAGTCGTGTTTTGAAAACAAAACACCAATAAATCAATGTAGCTTTTAAATAAACTAACCTTGGGTATTAAAATACACGAACTGTTGTAGGGACAACATTTAAGTACTTACAGTTCCAAATTGTTTGTTTGAATTGTTTTTTTGACATTTGATGCCAAAGAATACATTTCTAAGACATTTTCTTCTCGTCATTTTGTACATCGAGTACACGCAGAATTACTTGATTTTGACATACCTAATACAAAGGATTGCGAGTTAGCAATAGAAATATTACAGAAACGAAAAGACCTAAAAGAAATATAAGTTTTTCAAGTTTACACCTTGAGAAAACAAATTTTGAAAAAACATATGTACGAGATATGGATTTTGACGGTTGATGTTGTTGGTTGTCTTTTGAGTACAAAATTAAGTAAACATAATTAAATTCTGATTTATTAGCTCTGGGGTTTTAACATGGCGTCTATTGTTCTGACACATTATTTGCTGGATGACTTGAGGGCAATGAATGGCTGCCATTATGTATAATAATACGATTCGAAAAATTTCGATTCTTTTACATATTACCGTATTTTAAAAATGACAGTTTACTGAACGTGTCGGCAATGTGGTCTCGTATTCTTCTAGAACCGTGGGGTATCAATCTACGACATTTTTTCCTAGTAGAAAAAAGAAATTACAAAATCTGAAAACAGATTATTTACCATTGAATTGTGCTTATGCTTTAGGTAAGGTCACGATTTTCAGTCAGATATAGTTGACGTTAAAATTGATGCTTATATACAAACGTTTTAAAGTCAATTTCAAACAAGAACATTTAAAACAGGCTTCCGTGAAGGCTTAAGGAACATGTACATGTAAAAATGTAAACGAAAAACCTTCAAAAATTCCCATAAAGCAAAGTCAATTATGCGGAAAAACTTTCCAACGATCATTCTAATTTCCGCACACACGCACAAGCCTCATTTCTTGTCATTTGCATGTGCATTTTGTTACACATGCAATGACAACGGTCATATCCCCAAAGGAAACCATCAACTTCCTTCAAACAAATTGCGGTGAAAACTCCTCTAAGCGACTTCATTTCTCATCGAAAACTGTTACGACAGTAAAACTCTTGATACACATAAATGTAGTGCATGCAGCAGCAGTCCCCTCTCCTCTTCTTTCATGCATTTCCTCATGGAGCGCACTGTAATAAGCGTATAAATTTTTGGAACTGTCTTTTTCACTGCCGGCATACTGCTACTAAACTCCTGGTATATCCTAACATGCCCTTCCGAAAGCTGCTGCCACCCCTTGCATTTCAAAACTCAAGACTCAGCACAAATGTAAACAGTGTATAGTGAAAAGTCCTTGCTTTTAGTTTTAAGTTCTCTCTAAGTCCCGCCACCCCCTTCCCCATATAATATCGCGCCCATTCTCAGTTACTACTTCTAGCATTTCACTATCCTGAAGAATTTTCAGTTAAATTGCTGTTGTTGTTGTTGTGTTAAACTTACTTTTGCTTTATACACTCTTTTCACTTTAATTTATTTTATTTTTATTTTCCGCTCCCCAAAAATTGTTTACGACTCTCCACAGTGTGTTGTTTTCATTAGGAAAAACGACGAGGAATGTTTCTTTGGGGATGAGGACGAACGGTTGTACTGATGGTCGTGGTGGTGGTTCCGAAGGAATGAAACTTGATTTAGATGAAGTTAGCGGCGGGTATGTAAAACTTTCTTGGAATAAAAAAAAAACCAAAGTTTCTCTTGTTATTTTTTACTTACTCCTATGTTGCTACTTTCCTTTGAACGAAGGATAATTTTGCGTCCTTTATTTTTATTTTTGTAGCAAGAGGAACAAAAAAAAATTAAAAGTTTATTTTATGAAACATGAAGGTAAGCGTAGTGTGCACACAGCATACAATGAAATTACGGAAATTTGATTCACTTTATTGTAAAGTTGTTGTTGTTTTATTTTTGTATTATCCATCTAAAATAGTTTATCGTCATCATGTCCTACATTAGGAGAGACGACGGAAAAACATAGGATGGTGTTGCGCACCCTTGGGACGGGACGGGGCGGAGAGTCTTAAACAATTGTTTTGTGTTTCTTTTGCAAGGATATCTCTTGGTATTCAATCTCTCCTTGCGTCTGCAATTTACATTTCAGCTGGCTTTTGGTATTTAAGGAAACAGATTGGGTATATTCTGGTGGTAGGCAGTACTCCGTGACGGTGGAGGGTCGTTCTCAAAATAGGAAACTTTTATGGCAACCTAATTAATAAAATGAATCTATTTTAAATTTGCAATTTACGTGCAAGCCGGCACAGGCACAAACAGAGCTCAACACACATAGAAAATAAAAAGTTTCTCTGCTGTTAGCCAAAAACTAAGTCGTTCGTCGTTGTTCCTGCTCACTATGTGTTTGGCTTTGCCTTTGCATCGTGGCATTTTCTTTGAGCGTGTTTATCAAATCCTTTGCAAAATATTTATTTTGAAATTAATTCTTAGGGCTGCTAATGGATTGGAGGCAGTTGTGAACAGTGGTGACTCTCAGGTATAGAAAAGAAAAATTATAATTTTATATGAAAGCAATCAATATGTTTATGCAAAATATGTTTACTTCGAAACAGCATTTAGTTGTTAACTTTTCTAAACAATATGTGCCTAATTAATTTCATTTTTGCATAAAATGTCTAGGCAAAGTCGTAAAAAGTTTCAGAAATCTGCCAAAATTGTCTTACAGAAAAAGAAAAAGACCGATATTAGTGGCGACATCCATATAAATATGAACAAAAATTTACATAAAATAATAGCACAAGCTAGGACATTGCTAATAAGTACACTCGATGTAAAAATGGGATGCAAAAATTCCAATGGGAACCCAATAAATATTTGTCCTCTCATTTGGCGTTTGACATTGTTCATTTCTATTGATTTTTTCACATAACTTCTCGGTAGATTTGCCTACCAAAAACGCAATGGATAAAACCTTCCGTTCTACAAACTGTTTCCAAGGACTACACCAAAGTAAAACAAGTTCGATTTATAATCCAATCAAATAAACGCAAATCCATTTTGTCCTCTTTGGGCCCCACTGTCACATCGTGCATTTGAGTTATTAGGAAAAGTAATGTAATAAATTTTCCTTTTTTCCCTGCCGAAAAGAGAACACAAATGAAAATTCTTTTTTTGGCCTCAATTAGTAGCAGTAAAATACACCAGCTACAAAGCTGCGAGAACAGATGTAACTGTGCAATTATATCCCGCATTTTGCAAACAATCGCATCGCATCCACATTAAAGATGCAAGGAAAATTCATATATACTTTAATATCTAGGTCAAACACGAATACACACATGCGGACAATATTCTCATGTCATTAATAGTACATAGTATATTCTCGACGTTCAGGGCTAGTGAGTTTCTTCTTTTCCTTTTTTTTTAAGTCAAGCTTACTTTTTAGGGCCGCCTTCGTTACGCTTTGAGTTTAAGTATGAAAGCTGGAATAACAACTATATACCAAAACAAGGTGCACACGCATGTGAATCGTGTATGTCCCCCTTAATGCAAGCGCTGTATATCTGGTTTCCCTAACCTGTCCGCCTAATAAAAATGATCTCTTTATTGATGTCCTCGAAACAGAGAGCCAGCTGAGGTAGGTATACATTTTTTTTTTAATTTTAGTTTTTTTTTTAAGGTTAAATTGCAGCCTATTTAACAAATTGAGATTGCGTATGTATTTTTTTTTCTCAAAGTGGAAGTCGTCACGCAACCCTCAAAACCCGAAAAAGATAAATGATATCTGCACAAGAAAAAGTGATTGTGTTTTCTTCATTTGGGTGGCAACAGAAAAAAGTACTGTAAAACGTTTTGGGATTTGAATTTATTTTTTGTTTGAACTTACCTTTAGCAGTTCACGAAAGTATGGACTGCATGCTGATAGGACCACCCGATGTGCTTTAATGCTGCGTCCATCGCATGCTAAAGTCACATCGACGAAATCCTCATCGTCGCGAAGGTTTTCAAACGCCGATGTGATACTACTTTGGTAATTGTTCCATCGCAGACAGAAATGTTGTGTATCGTCCATGATTATTGTGTGGTTCTTTTGTACGTCTATTCTGAAAGTAAAACGCAAATCATTATTAAGTACGTATAAAATATGAGGGTCTTAAAAAGAGGGTAGATCTGTCGTACATTTTGCCAATTCCAGAGTTGGATTCATGTTCTTTAAAAATATATATAAATAGGTACATAAGTATATTTAAAATATTAATGCATTTAGCTTTAGCGAAGTTAATTTTCATAAAATATTTACTATAATTTTGATAATTGGTTGTGAATTCAGCTAAGGTTTGCATTTGCTGCTCATATCACATTTGACAGAACAGAACATTATGTACAGTATGAACAGTGCTATTGAAATATCCTTTTGCTGTTAACTTTCCACTTAATATAAGCTCCCATACAAAATTCTCTCCAAAATTAAGCTGAGCTAAATTAAAGCGGATCCCTTTAGCCGAGTGGTACGCAGTAAATAATCAAACTTTTGCTTCAGAATGTACTTCATGTGTCACTCGAAATTTAGCGTGCCCATTTAATAGGTCGCCACATTTTCTTAAGCTTAATTTTGACAGATACGTAGTTGTGCTCTGTTTCGGTTTCTTATTGCGGAGCAGTAAGCACGGATGAGTTTTTGTTTAATAAATACCTCGACGAGGAGTCCCTAGAATTGGAAATGTTTGAAATCAGAGAGAGTTGAATTTTGGAAGTAAGTTATTTTCAAAGAACAACTCTTTTTTGTGAAAAGTATCCTGTCAAAATCTGTCTAGGACTGTAGCTAATCACGTGTAAATAGCGGATACGATGTAAGAAAGAGACGGTAGGAATCTTACTCACTTGTCAAATTATACAATTCTGCGGCCGCTTTTTTACTTAAAGTTCAGTTTTGTACTCGAACCAAAGAGCATGTTAACACGATCTATTACATATTCATGTATCGTGCATTTCCTCCTCTCGTATCTATATCTCAACAATGATGTAAATGTGCATTACCTAATTCTAATCATATTAAACTGGCAAATAACACAAATAACCCGCTTTAAAATCTATTACGTCACCTGCATCGCTACGTAACATATTTGATTAATCTCGTTTAGACATTGGACCTTTTCTTTTTTGGGGCTCGAATTTATCTCGCTTTTGAATTTATTTTTCTTCGCACAACAATTCACTTTACGAACGACACTTTAAATTCAAACTGAAAATATACCACATCATCCAGATCAGCCTAGTACACACATAAGAAAAAAAAATAGGTTATAAAAAAACTATCTTATCACACTAGTGCTCAATTTGTTGCTTATTCAAATAGTAGTACAGGTAGGTATATCTTCAATGCATAATCTGTTAAGATATTTCGTTTCTTTTGCACAAAACACACACTCGAACATAATTCTAATCTTTTTCTGCAGCTAGGAGAAAACAAATATTGCTAAAACTACCCTTATAATTGAACTTGTGCACAATATGTGTGCCCACAACACTTTCACTTCTGATAACACGATAATAATAATAATAATAATAGTTATGGATTCTTTTCGCAAAGCCACAAAATTCGCTAATAGATAACAAAAATGTTTTAAAACTGTCATAATCGCTGTTCTGTATGTATATGTATAGTCATAAAAGATACAGTCAAACTAAAGTGGTACTTTTATTACGGAAACCCGCAGAATTTCGTGTTTACTCCTAAAATATTAATGTAAATGCGTAAATTGTTGTTGAACATTTTTAAGTGGACATACATACATTCCAATGAATTTTTGTTATTTTCTTTCTGTGGAAAGGAAATAACAAGAACATCAAACAAGTTAAATTGGGTAGGTATAGATTTCTTTAGAATGTGTCGAAAGAAAACTAAATCACTGAGAATGAGTCATTTGGTTGTGATGAAGTCCAGTTATTTTGTTACTCTTTGTGGTCATTTAATTAGACACTTGGTTATTCCAAAATTCACAACTAATCACCTTAAATTCAAATGAACACAAGATGTCGGTAGTTTATTAGATGTTCAAGAATTTATCGCCAACAGACAAAAAAGTTGTGACTGACGTCGTAAGGAGTAGGCGTTTTCTTACGTTTCAGTAGCTGAATGTTATTATATCATTGGATTTCTTACTATTCGAACCGAATTTTAAATTTACTTACACAATTTACTTTCGCCCATTGCAAACTATTAAAAATCAACCTGAAACTTAATTTGTACTACTTCCTTACCGACTGCAGTGCTCAACTGTCAAAATGTGGTGTGAAGCAATTGGTTTACACATAGATCGGTCATCAGAAGGTTTTTTTTCGGTTTTTGTACTAAGCGATGCGATAGGTTTGCTTCAATGTATGTACCCAATCAAGAATTGACAGGTTAGAAATATAACTTGCATCAGCTGTCATTGTAGCGTAAAGAATAATCTGAATACCAGTTTTTTTTTATTGTGAGATTTTGTTTACTAGACAATGAACACAAGAAAGGCTGGCAGCGTACTAATATTAGGGGCTAACTTATACAATATAGTAACGTATATCTATGACGATAACAAAGCGAAATAGATTTCGAATTGAGCTTGAAATTATGCTGTAGTTGGTTTCGGGGTGATTTTCGAGTTTATTTACTAAGGCGCTTTCAAATGTACATTAGACTTTTGCCAAATAACAGATGTGTAGTACCAGTGTAACCAAACTGACATTTAGTTGCAGATATTTACACTTTTACAGAATTTATTTTTTATAAGTTTGTTTGCTGTTGCATGCATTGGAAACTTGTTTTTTTTCTCAGGTTTTTTAGATTATTTGAATCTGTAGCGGAATAGATGAAATTAAATAACGGCGAATGCGATTAAGTATTGCAAGCTTGTGTCAAAAAAAAATGGATGGGAAAGGACACGATTAGCTAAATAGTTACATCTCAGTATGTGCGAGGTTTTACCTCAATTTCCGTCGATCAAGAGAAAATAAGTAGTGGACGCTAGCTTTTATTTCGACTTGCTTACTGGGCTATCAAAGGTAAAGCAGGAAGTTATATGCCTACACCAATTTTAAATTTGTTTCGCAAAATGCTGTGAAGAATTTGGCTATTCAGCAAATTGCAGCAAAAGTTTAAAGGCAAAAAAAGAAAAAAAAAGTTGAAAATACGAAAAAAAATTACAACCGCCGAGATGTAAGTAAATAATGCAAAGAATACCTACACATTCTAATTTGTTTTGTCTAGACGTATTCGTAGAATATGTTTTAAAGCGAAGAAGGGCTGGATATTTGATTTTTTATTTGATAAATTCCCAGCTAATTAAATCTTTTAAGTAAGGTGGCCAGGAACAACAGACAATTACTCTATTGTCACTTTTCAGGTGTTTTTTATATGCATCTAGATAATAGTTTTGCACGGAAGATCGATTCTAATCAGATTTTAGTTAATACGTTACTATTCACTTCAGTAAACAAATTATGATAAAACGTTCCAAAGCTTGGATCTCTTGTTTAATCAGTCTGACAGTTCGTAAATCTATGTGCAATTTAAACTCACAGACAGTTAACTCACAGAGCCGCACAACCAATACCATGGTTGAAACAGAGGAATTCGCCAGAAAAATTGTTAGTAAACAATCGTATTATTTTGGCAATTTCTATACAGTATCCTTTAAAATTCAAGTTGCTCATTGGCAATTGAGGACTGCAATCGCAGAATCGATAAGGCTGTCAGAAGGTTTGTGTATTTTCTACAAGCTTACTGATAAAATGTTATAATAAAGCAATAAAAATGTTATATAAACAAAAAAACATGAGTCTTTGCAATGATTTGAATAAAGCGCAATTTGTACAAAAAAGGAGCAACAACACTCCGAAGTTAATGGCCATATCAACCCATTCAATTAATTCAAATATTACAAAGAATACTCGTTGGTTACAATTGTTGTCACATTTTTTGTGTATTGTTCAATCACAAGACGTATGAGCATCCTGCATTTTGATGTTTATTTTTGTTTATTTGATAATTTTACCTATGTATTACAATGACTGATTTCAGTGACCCAGATTAGAGTTCAATGATTTTTCAATTTACCAATATTTATGCTAGTATAAGTCTTTATTAACATTCTACGATACTAATTGAAGGATGAATTTTTTTTGTTTAAAAGAAGGGCGCATAACTTTGTAAAAGTCAAAATAGTAGAAACAAACGAAACAAACGCATTCACTGGGTCGAATAAATAGTAGAAATGTCCAGTTGTAACTATAAAAATCACAGGGTAAAGTTAATAAATTTAATTAAACATTCAGAATTACTACGGGGCCACAAAAATTAAAAACTGCATTTAGTATACCGTAATATAAAATATTACAAAAAATTTAAAACACGAAATTGGTGGACTCGAATATAGAAACATGACAGTTAAATGGAATTTCAGATTTTTTCAGCAATTTATTTACTTTATATAAAGTTGTACTATTTACCAAACAAAAATAGAAAAAACAATATAACGACTGCTGTTGGAAAACACAACACTTTAGTGTAAAAAAAACTGAAGAAACATCCCCGTCTTACCTAACATATTTGCATCTCTACAAACTGCTGCTACTCATTTTCTTCAGATTCTAAATAAAACAACTGCACACAAATCAAAAACCCGACTAGGATTCGTTTAAAATTCTAAACTTAAAAATTTCACAATCACTTTGTTTTCCAAATAATCATTTGCATTTATTTATTTCTCTCAATGACACAGATATTTTTGGTTAATAAAATTTGAGATCACTCTATGTATATATTACTAAAACAATAAATCACAAATCATTCCTGAGATCAATATTAATTTGCGACAATCTTTATAGTTTGTAATCAAATTCACTTGCAAAACAACCCGAAACAATCTTGAAACTAGGAATTACGAATGAGAAAAAAAAACAACGATTGTTTAGTTAGAACCGTGCGTTCTAGCTTCTAGCGGTAAAAAGCGCATTAAGAGCACTGCCAAAAAACTAGCCGACAATATTCTTCCATACCGGCAAGGCAATCCAAAGCGGTATTTCTGTGTATATTTTTTATTATTACTACTTTGTTGTTGGGCTGTGTTCTTTTTTTGTTAATTTTTTTATATTGTTATTGGAATCGCGTTTTTTATTTTGCCGGTCGTCGTCGGCGCGCACACATCATGCAATACCCCTCTAAACAAAACCGAATCACCAATACATACGTGCAAAAAGAACACGAACAATTTGGAGCCTCTTTAGTATTGGAACACCATGCTGGCGCTGACTAATAGAATCCCCCAAAATATAACAAACAATAATCACAAAATAATACACCTTCTCCACTGCCCCGCTAAAGAAACGCTTTTATCGGTTTGTTTTAGTGATAGAAATGTGCGCAGCCGATGAAAGATATAGTTGTGCTCCAACAAAATATAGAAACTAAGCAGGTCTTGACGGGTGGAGGCATTGCATACTCGTATGTGTGCCGTGCATTCGGGAGGCGGTCAGGGGATGGGGCTGGTGACAAAGAAGCACAAATCGTTTATTTTTTTATAAGTAAATTCCGTAAGAATAAATAGTCGACTAAATCAAAAAAAAAAAATGTATCAAACTGTATGAAAATAAAATATAGCACACAACGATCGAGAACCACAAAATGTTCGCTAATAATAACCTTGAAAGTTCACACTGAATGAAGGAAAGATCACTCGGCGCAGTGTGTATAGACCAAGTCCAAAAATAAGTGCGATAATGTCATAGTTTTTTATTCCGCACAGCACCGTGCAATCGTTTATTCTCATTTTCTTTGTTTTTCATTACTCGAAAGTGTCAGTATATGTGTGTGCGAAGTATTTTATATTTTTTTTGTACAAAAATGTAGATAAAATTTGAGAACATTGCAATAGTTTTGATAACGGGGGGGAACCGACCTGAAGAACCACTTGGTTTCTATTTTGTGCGAATTAGAACATTTTCCAGCTGAGCCCGCGAATATCAGGCAATGTGCAGGGTAACACAATACACTTGCCCCTAAAAAAAAATCAATTGTGCAATTTTGTCGGTTTCCAGTTTTTAGCGAAAATGTATGTATTTTGTTTAGCTAATCAATTTTTTTTTCTTATTATTTGATGAAATAATAGAACCATTATAAATAGGTGTGTCTGCCTAAAAAGCCGATGCAAGCAAAATGAAAGTAGCAACGAACGGAAGTCAAACGACAGAGGAAATTGGGTGCACGTTTTCGTCTTCAGAAATAGTACGTATACGCCCTAGAAGCCCTCTCTTGTATATACTTTACTTGTTTGGCGATGATAAGAAGGTTAAATCTAGATGCATGAGCTGCGGTTGACACTATAGCAAGTTAGATACTCGAATGATGGTTAGTTTTATTGAACATTTCGTGAAACAGGAAGCATTGGTCTGCAAGGATTTGAAATAAAATACTTGGAGTTTGTTTTCGACATCGAAACGCAAGCTTTATTGGGTAAATACCTACTGTGGCATGTAGAGAGCTATATAAAATAATAAATAAATAAATAAAACGTTGGCGCAACAGGTCCGTAGGGACCCTACGCTTAGCTTTTAATAACCATTCGTCTTGTGTGAGTTTTTGTTTTGGGGACGAATGGGATATACAATTTTGTGCCGAGTACAAATGGCCAATTGTGAAGCTCTTTCATGACAGTTATACTCTCGGATATTTGTCAGATGTTCGCGAGAGGTGGCGCAGTGAAAAAAACCTTAAGTTGGAATGGAATTTGGGTTTTTTCGGGATTCGAACCTGGGACCCCTCGCTTAGTAGTCCAACACACTAACCACTAAGCCACTACGCCGACGTAGAGAGCTATAAATGCTGTTAAAATTTAGAACAAGGAGAATCACGAGTTGTGTGTTTGATATACCGATTTATAGCCATAAAGTTAAGTTAAGGCTGCATAGCATTAAAAAACAAACCTAAACCAAGACTCGTATGTCCATTGTGATACTAGCCATGTCTAACCTAATTGCTGTCAAAGAAAGCATTTGCATAAGCAATGTAATACCAGACAATTTTTAAAATTTCGTATACCTAAAACAAATACTGCCGATATTTTCAGTCCTATCAGTTTCTGGGCCTTTTTCACGATATTCAAAACACTTCGTCCATTAATTTGCCCGATTTCTCATTAAATAAACAAAAAGACAAGGTCACCGCTTCGGCACCCACAAAAACTACAAACACAAGTGTACTTCAACAAGTCCCACCTATTCCGTTGACATTAACAGAACACAAAATGTCTAAAACACTTCCGAAACACTCCGCATGTACTCAAAACTATGCGTTCATCTATGTTCATTAGTTTGTGCGATCAAAGTTCGTAACTTTCCCCCCAATTGTGTGCGCGTGTGTGTGTGTAGCTGCAGAATTCACCGAGACCGACATTTTATGTGTCCATGTCAAGTTGTGTTTGCACCCCATCCACCCATTCTCAGCCAGTGAGTGATGGCTTTTCTCTATTTTTCTGTTTACAAACGATGTACAAGAGCTTGTTGCACTACACGCATTTTATGTAGCGCCGGTAGTTTTTCCTCAACGAATGCAAAACAAGAAAAGAACTAACAAGAACCAAACAACAACACAACAAGAAAAAAAAGCGCATCCTTTAACGTTTTTGCTCCTGCAACTGTGCGCTGGCTGGTGCTGTTGCATATGAATAAAAAACTTATCTCCACTTATCCTTTTTGGTACACATTTCCACAAAAGGCACCTACATCGTCATCAGCGACATGGTCTCGGCGACTACTGCACCGGCACCTACAGATGGGGTTGGGAGGACACTCCTCCTCTACGGATGGCGATGCTGGGGCATCTCATGAAGGACATGCATTGCACATACATGATAGGGGTGTGCCGCCTCTCGTAGTTCATAAGCTTTGTTTCTTTTCTGCAACTACGAGTGGTGGTGGAAATAGTGTTTACCACTACCACTGCAGGCCGATTGTCGCTGCACTACACTAGTGAAAGCGAAAGCGTTTATTTGCTTTGTTTGGTTTTCTCGTGAACTTTCACTTTCGCTCATATGCAATACCGAACTGGTTGGTGTGTGTATGTTTGTTTTATACATTGTGCACGTCGTTGTCGGGTGTGTGCTTTAATAGTTCTTTTGGTTTTACCACCCCACACCATATATGGCTACATACTCACATGTAAGGGTGCAGCGGTTGGGCATTTTATTCATGTGTCAAATATAAGGCGAATGTGTCGGCACCCTGACACCGAGGACACCCACAACAAATGTCACACCCCATCCCCCGACAAAGCCGACGTCTGACAAACAACAGGTTGCAGGGCTTCCCTGACCTTGGTTAATCTTGCTCTCATACTTTCACTCTCTTTCTCTTGGGTGGGTTTTCTCGTGTGACAAAATGTACCGCCCCCCCCAGTGGTGTTCTGCGTGTGTGTAGCTGTTTGTATTCATGTAGTGTAATGTGTTCCTTCGAAGAAAAAGGAAAATATGCTAATTCCAACTGCTGACCTGTATACAAAGGGGTTCATAAGGATATTCTTATTGTGTTCTCTTTTGAAGGTTATACAGCAACCAATGCCATGCTGAACTACAAGCTGTTTAAATATATAGAAAAACATTTCGCCACAAGGTCAGCGCGTGTCTATATTTAGCCAAATAACCAACTAACACAAATTTTTATCTACGTATTGTTTTTTCTTCTTATATCATTGTATTTGCTTGTCTCGCTCACCCATAAATTGTATTTTCTAACACTTTCGCATAGACGAACTACATATTATCACCCGTGACGTAAGGTATCATCCTCTCCCCACCAATAGTGATAGAGAAAAGAGATGAGAGAAATACCATTAATTAGCTATAAGAAAAAAAAATTATTAACACAACTATAAAATTATTGGGCACGGTTGGATGGAGGGGTGTCGGTGTACCTGAGGAGCCATTGAATGCGCAAATAGTGGGTGATAAGATTTTTTTGTATGGAGAACGAAATAATTGCGAGAAGGTGCATACCTATACACGTATATTTCACAGTGAATTTGTAGTATTGGTGACGCGAATCGGATGAAATGTGTTTCTGTTTTGTTTTTTATTACTTTCTTTTCCGCCCACGTTCGAATTGTATGCTTAAATTTAAGTCTTTATTACCGACGAGCTTTGACTTAGGAAAGATGGGACTGGGTAACTAATAGTAACAGATCTCAGGACTACATTCAAATGTCACACAAATTTTGAGCGGAGTGAAGTCAGCACAGAACTTTTTTTTTTTTTGTGAACACGTAATAAGTGCCTTATCTGTAGCGACTACAGGTTTTAGCCATCAGTTTAACTAGATGTGTTGTCAAACCCACCGACTGACTAGTTTTTGATTTGCATCAAAAGTAGTTTTCCCGTCACATTTTTAATCAAATTAAATGAAAGCAACATAAAAGCAAGCATGCGAAAATTGTTGATAGGAATATTAAATACAACAGCATTACCGACTATAAGACCAGTTTCTTATGATGTTCATAATTTGTAGTGTCACCATGATAAAATAAATAAATAGTTGGGGATAACAGGTCCAGTTTCTCCCACACATTCGTTTTTAGTTTTGACCCGAATGGAAAAGAATTATTTCGAAAATAGACCTTTTAATTTCAAAACTCTTCCTGTAGGATTTGCGTAGTTTGTGTAACAACTTTGTTTCAATTTATACGTAAATATGTCTTCAAATGACTAAATCAAACTGTCGAATAGTTTGCAAAAAACAGCGCAAAGCTAATATTTTGTAAAGATTCACATTTTCCTATGCCGTGCTGACAGCTGACCCTACCTAAGATATACATCGATAATAAAACTGGTTGTGCTAAATATTCGCATTCCAAACTGTAAGCATATTTGTGGATCTAGCTCTTGACGTTGCAGGCGCAGTCTGACCATAGTCCGTCAAAGTGATTCAAAAACAAACCGCCCAATGTGGTATCTACCGATTATTTATATTCATGGGAATCAGATTTTAGTGAGACAAATATTTAAGTATTCATGAAAACCGAAGCGCAAAAAAAATAACAGCTGAACTCCAATGTGTCACCGCCATAGTTCCCCAAAAGTTTCCCCTATCACATGGTATAATTTGACCAGTCTCGCCACAAGTTAAAACTACTGCTCTACTATTTCAAATACACCACACAAAGGTTACTGTATGCATTTAAAATTTTGTGTACAATTCTAATGGAATGTATGTGTGTGTGTCTGCTCTACACTTTTGCGAGTCTCGCCTGCATAGAGTGACCTTCACCTTAACCTAGTGACAGTGTCGGACGAACGGTCAATTACCTTTCTGGTTCCCTCTTGTTTATTATTTTCATTTGCTATTCACATTAGATAGACGTTTCTGTATGTGTTCGCGCTACGCACACTCTTGCATTAGAAATGTGATTAGATATCGTTGCAGAGCTTTTCGCGCTCATGATCGCACGATCGCAGACCTACAAAAATGGTTTGCAGTGTCGGATTTTGATTTGTATGAGTTTGAGATATTTTTTTCTTTTTCTTGTTGTAGACTTGTAAGATTTTTTTCTCGTTCCGCTGATTCCCTTCTGCTGATCCTTCCTTTTGGAGGATTTTAATCTGTTTCCTATTGTCTGTTTGTTTTCTCTATTTTCCAAGAGAACTTCTTGATTTCGTTAGAGGTTTATTGGATATTTTTTTTTTAGTTTTCGCTGTCTGCAGTTAAGAAATGGAATAGAAACTGGTTTTGAAATTTGCTGCGATTTTTTATAAAGAATAGGAGAAGAAACAGAACTTTGCAAGACAAAGCTGCAGACTAAGTGGAATGTAGCTGCACAGACGGAATAGTTATTTGCGCAACACAGACGGAGTAGGTGAACCCTCATGATCAAGGTCAATACAATAAACATGTGAGGATTGAATGAGTTAAGTAAATTTTTGGCTATTAGATGAGACTAATACAGTTTTTGGCCCCAAACTGGATTCACAACAGAGGGAGAGAATGTTAGTTTATTTTAGATTTGAATGTGGTAGGAGACTGCAGCTGGTACAGGTGCACCTCTGTAATGGATAGCTGACAGGTATTTATTTGAAGTGTAGAAATGCGTGCGAAGTAAATGCGAATCAAATAATTAATCAAAATTATTCGGTGCGATTTTAGGGTTCTCGGTTGATTAATTTGAAATATGTAGTAAGGCTGGAGCACTTCGGTGGGGTTCAAAACTGCACTCGGCCATATTGAAAGAAAATTTCTTGCGAAGAACTGATTTGGTTATTTTTAGGAGACTCCAATTCAGATGCGAGAATAAGAGAGTTTAAGAAATTTATAATTGGTAACGATTCCGCAAACTAAAATAATGATTGTTGAGTCATGGTGCAGCTACGCGCTCCTACCCAGAGACCCTTCAACCCCAACCGAGAAGAAAAATGTTGAAAAATATTACTCACGGATAAATATTTTCACAATTAAATTTTGAAGAAAAAGCCTGTATTAAAATACTTTGTCTGAAATAGAAATTCAATTTGTATTTGCAACGCAAGTGAACATTTGAATAAAATCCCAAATAAAAACATACCCTACAAAAACATAAGCCCCTTTGCAAAATAATAATATAACAATTTTTCAAAACTCTGGATTACAGAACAGGGAAACTTGGAAACTTCTTTCCCAAAGACATTAATGCATGCATACAGCTTGTAAACTAGCAATTGAAGCGTGACTGTACATGCAAGTACATATGTATTTCAAAAATAAATAATATGCAACCAACGTAAACTTGAAGTATAAAACTGAGATGACGGCATTAAACCAAGGGTTATGTATTAGGTACACACGACACAATGTATCGAAAAGCACCGATTGTTCAAATTCCTCGATCGCTACTATAACCATGCATGAAGTATATGCTTTCTAACAAAAGCTCCCCGCATGTGAATTAAGAGAAACTGGTCTCCTGAAACTGTCCATCAACTCCAAAATCATTGTTCCTATAAAAAAAGAACGGCTTTTGTCAGTGTCAGTGATCTAAAATAGGGCCCTAATTCAGATATTAAATAAAGGACAAAAAACACAGCCCCATTCTGTCGATTTCTCCCCACAACTCAAAGCTCAACGCCAATGGTCTGTACAAAAAAAAATATTCTGAAAAATTTCCCAAAAGCCTAATAGGCCTACAAATATAAAACACTATCTCTGAGCATAAGAATAAGCTTTAATTTTATTTTTTGCTTTTTGTCTCTTATTCCTAGTTTTTCTATGCTACAAGTAACTAGTTCCACCTTCGATGGTGTAGTGTACGCGCACAAGCCAACGTCGCATAGGAAAAGTTGGCAAAAACGAATAGAAAAACTAGAAAAATAGTGCATTTGCCTCTCCCTCGGACAAAAAGAAGAGAAAATCTAGATGCAGTAGTGTTTGTACTATTTTATAAGTACGGTACCATCAGCACTAACATCGTTCGCTTTGATCAGTTTTCTAATGACGCGCAGTGTAAGTGTAAGCGGGTTACTTCGATCAGAAAGTGTTCCATACGAAAAATGTTTAATTTGCCTTCAAATAATTGATGTGAGAAAATAAACATAGTCTTGATAAAATAAAGTGATCGGATAAATTGAGAAGATCGTCTTTGCATGAGTGTTTCGATTGATTGATCATTTTACAAAATGGCCGCTTGACTTTAGTAAGCAACAAAAAGAAAAAAAAATGATATCTGTGTATGTGCACTAAAAAAGCTAAATTACAACAAAAAATATTTTACTATTGCGAGCGTTTATGAAATACAAATTTAGTTTAATTTAAATAAAGCATAAAATCAAAAAGTTTATCGAACTACGCTTGATTTTCATGAAATAACAAAATGGCGAAGTTGTTTTGTCAAATATGTGGCATAAAGCATATAATTGGTAGAATGCGGAGGATCTCTGGAAGTGATCAGTGATGTGGGAGCGAAGCGATACAAAAAAATACGTTGCAACCTTTGCTCGAAGTGCAGTGAAGTGATATGGGGTATAATTTCAAAGCATTTGCTCATTTATGTGTGTGTAACATTTATAAAGTGTCCGTACAAATTTTGGATTACGCGCTCTGAATCAATTTGGGTAAGTCAAAATAGATATCTTTATATAATTAGATATTGTCCCGGATGGTAATAATTTCTTCACTTAAGATGCAAATAGGTACCTGATTGACATTAGTATTCGAAATATCGCCACTTTGAGTTCGTGCTACATTGTAAGTATCGCAGATTGAGTTTGGCTGGTGGCGTTAAACCTGCAAAATTTACCCGGCAGTTAGTCTCTTGGAAGTATAAAACAAATCTTTAAATATCCGCGTTGCATTGACAGAGGCAGGTCAAACTTCACAGTTAAAGAAAGCCCGTTTGAGTACTTCTATGCAAGTGTCAAATTATAAAAACTTTACGAAATAAAAACATTTCGCGTACGCGTAATGTGTAAATTGTAATTATAGAGAAATAGAATTCTTCTTCTTAAATTTTTCGCTATTTTCTGAACTTGGAATCACGAGTATAAAAAAGTATGGAATGAATGACAGTTATGAAGCTCAATGCTCAATATGTCATATTTAGTAAGCTGTTTTTTTATATTTTAAAGAATTATTCTTAGCATGAATAAAATCATATGTTTATTGTTTTGTTTTCACCCGATTGTAGTAGCTCAAATTTTTTTAGTTTCCAAAAGTGGGATAAAATTAAATTAAATTTTTTAAAATGGCCCTAATTTTTGCAAATTTCGAACTTTTAGCTTCGAACGTACCTACAGTCTCATCAAACCGAAAAAGAGTTATCATTCCGAAATCGGTATCTTTCAGTCAATCACTGTCATATCTCATATGGAATCTACCCCAAATATTTTTAATATTGTGCATGTTTTGGGTCTCGAGAGCGACTAAAAAATAAAGAAAAAGCTACGAGTTGACTGCAAATATTTGCTGATTCTCCTATTGGATTATGGTTTACTTATCGGTCTCTATAGCGATTCACATATTTCTGTGAACTTTCCATTGCTTTTTTCGAAAGTAAATACCTAATAGGCTTTGAGACCTGTAAGCATAGGTCTTCTGTCGGAAGAAATACATGCGAACATAATTTTTAGCTTGCGCTATAGTAAGACTCTGCTTCTGGGCAGTTTATTTAAGAAAGCAAAAGGATATTAGTCCACAAAGTCATTTTAAATCTACTAAGTTACCTAACTCGAATTAGAACCAATGAAATTAAGCAATTTGCTCTCCGTAGCCGTCGTTTATTTGAACAAACTAACAAACTAATAGATTATTATTTGCCGTCCATATAAATAGACAACAGTTTTCATTGAAAAGGTATATACCTATAACTTGTAATAATCTTTCCGAGCCGTTAATCTGATTGTCTGACCTATGCATACAACGTCTGACAAAAACAAAAATGGTCTAACGAAAACACCCACACAAAAACAATAAAGAAAAATAAAACAACAGCTCTATCCAGATATAAATACAAAAAAATGCAAATCTACTTTCTAAAGTCTAAATCCGAAACGAAATACAAAACGATCGATGCAAACAAAATAATATTGTTCTGTGTCTCTATTTGGATCCGATTTAAGACTGTTTTGTTGCAAAGATGGTGCAATAATTTAACTCATTTCGACAGGGACCCTCCTCTCTCGCCGCCATCGCCGCCGTGTTGTCAATGTCAATGCGATACCCCTGCTTGGGTGACGATAATGATGATAATAACTATCTCTAGCTATTTTGGTTAGTCGATTCAAGTTCAAGCTAACATCGAAACAGGTCATGGCCATCATTGCACAAATATATCCACACATAGATACCAAATGACGATCTATTGGTTGATTTGTTCGACAATCTGTGTCGGCCGAGACTGAGCAAGATTCAACATTCAACAAATTCAAGAGAACTCGAAACAACTCTCACGACAAGATGCAGATGTGTTTGTTGAAAGCTTTCTCTCAGTTTTTGGCTTGGTGTTAGAAAATTGTTTGTGCGGACGAGTGGGACCGTAAAATATGCCCGACTATCATCTTTGCCCTGGTGATGGTCGTGGTCCCCTTCGACTGTATGTTTGCTGTATAAGCATGCGCGAGTGCGTTACCCTCAATGCATCAGCGATATTTATTCGTGAATTATAAAATTCTACGAGTGTGTATAGAACGCATAGATTCAAATGCGGCGACGACACAACTTACTCACTATGTGTTCTGTGTTGGTTGGTAAAAAAAAAAAAAAAAATTAAAAAATAAAAAAAAACGCTTTTAGCTTTTTGTGTTGGCTTCTTTCTTCGTTTTGGTATATTTTTGGCAAACGTTCAGCTGCATTTGTATAAAGCGGCGTACATGCACACATACCTTTTGTGGACACACATTTGAAAATTTTGCCATTATCGCAAGTTTTTCGCATTTTTCTGGTAAATTTTTGTGTGTGCATTTGTTTTTTTTTCGCGTTGCTTCACCAGAACGTTGCTAATTTTATTTCAAGCTTTTTTCTTCCCAACATGCATATACTTGTGTGATTATTTTCGTGTGTTCTCCCTCTCTTAAAGGTTAAAAAACTCTTCGGGTTTAATAACATCTCCAAGGTTAGATCAAAAAACAAATATTGAACAATCGGTAGACGCGCCGCAATGTGCATTTCTTTTTCGAATTCAATCGATAAGTGAGGTTAGTTCTCAGTGGAAATTGAATAGAACCTATGGTTTCAGTTCGAATTTGTTAACCGATGATGAAGGAGACCTTCAACACTACTACCTTAAGTAATGCCAGTCGTCCTCGTACATTATACTCGTAGGTATGTCCCCTTTTCATGAATGACGTGACGAAGAACTGATCGACTTCCTTTTTCCTGCTGATGATGATTGCGAATTAAATGCAAAACAATTACGATTATAAAATATGATTACGCTCATAAGCAGACAAGAAAGAAGAAAACAACAAAAGGGAAACACGATTCCCGCTCAATTTTCTTTGTGTTCTGTTTTTCATTACTATATGCGCCCTTGACAGTCCAACTACTTGTAGGTTTGCAAACCACTATATATATCTGGACAATGTGTCACCCTTAAAACCACATTCCGCAAATTAGTTTCTTGGAATTCTAATTAATAATGATCAAGTGAGTCGCTTCCCAAGTTGAACGGTTTTTTCCCACACACATCATCCGGGCCTTGTCATTGGATAGGTTTATGATGCACTACTGGTAGGGCTGTCATGTTCTGTACACAAAACACAACAACACACGTCTACACAATGTCGCTGCTGAGCAGCAACGAGTTAATGTAGGGAATGGGGAACAGAAGAACCATAAAGTCTGTTCACAGTTTCTAACGGTTAATTGAGTGTAACAATGGTCAAGGCCAACGGATGTAGTAGGCCATTGCTGCCATCCGAGTCATACCTAGTTTAGTTGTATGCACTCATAAAAACAGTGGGTAGGGTATGGGTGATGCTGTATATATACTTGTATATGCCGCACCATGTCAAACGGACTATATAGGAATATGAATCAGTGAATTGTAAACGCAGAGTATAGCAAACGAGACGCACAAAGCGAATTACGTTGCTGCTGCTGTTGTTGATGTTGATATACTAGTTGTACAAGCAATGATTGGTCTACTACACTGAGAGGAATCGCAGAGTGTTTGCAAGGGAATTTAATACAGAAAAAAAAACATGTAGGTAACTGTTATTTAATTTATATGTAACCAGCGTTCTTGTTCATAAATTAACTGGTCTGAAGCCGTTTGTTAGTAATGAAAAATTCTGTCAGATACCTAGGTATAACACCAAACGTTAGGGAGGTACTTATTTAACGAACGACATTTATGAATGCGGATGTACTTTGCCATTCTATTTAAAAATACTGCTTGTTTTCAAAAGAATGGCTAGTCAGCTTTTCAGAGAGTTATCAAAGGAATCCGTACTAGAAAATGTCATTTCCCAAATAAAATCACGAACTTGGAAAGCTGAAAAGTCTAATAACAACAGATTGCAACAGCCTTTGAGAAACGTCAGACAAATCCTGGGGTTTCATTGCCCAAATCATACTACAAAAAAAAGTGTCAGACATTTCTTGAAACAAGTTTGGCCCAAAGGAAGAAATTCTATCATTTCCATTACACAATCTTCCCAACAACAACACAATCGAACGAATATGCTGGGCCTTACCAATAAACGTTTTTAGTTTCGACCTACAATTTTTGGAATTCAAAATAACTCTAAGTATATTCTGTACAAAACTAAAATTTGTTATTGAAAGTGATTCTTAACTACAAGATGACATTGCATGTGCAGATTCTGCGCCAAAAATTTAGGTTGACCTATCAACTTGTTGTGGCAACTTTTGATATTTTTTTTTTTTTCAGAATAACAAATTTGGAAAAATAGTATGGCGCTTGTGGGCAAAATATCAGTATCACCATATAAATCATGTCATTATTGTTTTGTAGTGAACGACATCGGTTTGTTCGGCAATCAAATATCAGACAGAAACAAAAGCGCGTGACTTCAATAAACTGATGTCTAGGAAGAAGTAAGTCTTACTTGTATTGCATCAAACAAAGACGTCAGGAACAGGTTGGTAATATAGACGTCAAACGTGAATTGATTTTACTAATAAATAAAATTAACGTCCTGTAAAAGGCCTGTCGACTGTTTACAATTGGAATTAAGTGCAAATAAGACATTAATCATAAAGACACTTACAAGCAAAACAGAGAAACTGGTTTTAACTGATTTTAACAGATCTAACTGAGTCATTGCACAATTTTAAAATGGAAGGGGTTAGTGTCTGGTTTTTTCTGTTGATATTTATACAAATCTATTGAATGTGAATTTATTTTCTTAAATAAAAAAAAAAACAAAAACAGCAATGATAAGCAATGACAGGTTCTGGTAAGGTTTTACTCACTTACAAATGAAGCGCAGTTGTTGTCATTGTTGACATGGCATTGTCTAAAAGATTGTATGAATTGCGTGTATTTTATTTAACTTAACCAGAAAAAGCCCAGATAGGTATCTTATGCGATCAATATATGTCTGAAAGAAAGGAATTTGAAAAAAGAAGACTATTTGGAGAAGAGGACGATTGCGGGAGACTTTGAACTTATTAATCTAAATATTCAATAGTGGCAAGAACTGAATGCGGTTGAAGCGAAGCCGTAGATTTGCATAGATTAAAAGATGGACAATACTGAGACTTACTTTAGAGATGGACAAGGATAAGTGTTATTTAGGATTTATACTAAATCTTTCTCTTAGGAGCATAAAGACAACTGGCAGCTCGCCTGAACAATAACAAAAGCAATGTTGAAATTACTGAAACTGATAAGCAGAACATACTGGAGGCAGCCATTTCCCAGAAAAGAAAGAATCCGTTTGTCAAGTGAGTAAAAAACGTGGTAAGCTGCCAACTGAGACTCAAATCATTTACTTTTTCAGATCCACGGACTCATATCAAGATACGTACATTCGACAATGTGCATAACACTGAAATTGAAAGTTGTAAGCTTAGTAGTATTAGTAGCGGTACATTTCTAGCCTTTGACTGAACTTAAGTGGGTTTTAGTCAGTTTTTGACACTAACCTTCTATGATTTGAACAACTAAGCAACCAAGTCAATGTGGCTATACCAAACAACTTTTGTTTTTGCATACAAGAACCAGCAACGCCGACTTGATCCTTACATAGTCAGTGGATAGCTGTACTAACGCACAACGGAATTAAGAACCTATACCCAAATAGGTTAAAACAGGTGCCCGTTCCGGTTGGCATAAATGTTGGTGGAAAAGGGTTAAAACCTGATTTGCATTAGCACTCATTTGCCACAGTGCTGAAAATGCACACCAACTTCCCTGATTACTCTATTGGCAACTTCCTGTAAATGAAACTAGGCCATATGCTTTACATTTCCAGAAGCCATACGAGGTCCCTATCCCTATCTACCATACCTAACTACTTACTTATTCCTTAACGTGTTGTGCGTGGTACACATCGATGAACATTGAATTGCAAAAATGCAGAAACGCTTTAAAAAGGGAGCAACGAGAAAGAAAACGACTTAAATTAAGCAAACTTTTTTTTTACATGTGCAGCCCAATCTCAATCTACTCATGTCCACCATCATCCATTCTGTACTCCAAAAGCACTATTCTATCTCCTCACCACCACCCAGAAGCCATCACCATCTCCATCTCCGCTGCAGCGGCTGCCATCCAAGCTATTGCCGACAACAACAACAAAAAGAACGACCACGACAATGAAACTGAAGCCCAAAGACGAAGCGAAGCAGAATAGCTCAACGCAAAGCGCACCCGAGAACCATAAGAAAAGAAAGCAAAGGAACAGCAAAAAAACAAAAGAGGAATCCAGAAAAAAAAATGTGTTAGTGGAGTAGTTTCCATTACGTCACCTCTTCATAGTCGTCTGTCTATATATAGCCATAGAGCGCACCGCATAGTACCTATATCTGCTGTGGGAATTGGAATTGGAAACAGACCGAGCCAACACAAAACGCGTGTTTTCAAGATCTAGGCAACAAGACGACACTGAAATCCACAACTACACAGGCATTTGGTCGTGTGTGAGTATGGGGTGGATGGTAGAATATGGCCAACCGCAATTGAAATTGAAAGTGCTCCTCCAGCCAGCTATAAGCTATATCCACGTCTCTATGCACTCGCGTCGTAGTTCATGGTCTACATATACACACATAGAGTGCATGGGAAGGTTAGTGGCTATCCCTCTCCTTCCTAGGGGTGCGTAAGTGAGAAGCTTTGATAGTGTGTAGTTGCAAAAAAAAAGTTGCTTACAAACACAACGAAGCAACTAATGATCATGGCAATGGCAATAACAAACGATCCAACAATCTGTCTAGACTAGACGGGAATAGTGTGTGGATTGTTGTTGTGTTTTTTTTTTATGTGGAGTGGGTACAGACGGGACGGATGTGTGTTGTTCACAGTCTGGATAGTCTATATTGGCATTGGCACAATATTATATAGTTTGCCATTGACAATGTAAAACCCGCAGAAATTTGATTTTAATAAATATTTCCCCTAGACTACAATGAATTTTATTGACAGCGATCGGGATCAGCCATGAGGGCGATATGAGGGGGGGAGGAACAGTTTTTCTCATTCTCGGAACAGCACTGTTCATGTTCATATTGATGTTTGAAACTTACCCGACCGGCTACCTATCTCGTCAGGAACTTGACAGCAACTTGTCATAATAGTGGGTTCGTACACTTGCACTGGAAGGGATTTTAGGTTCTTAAACTTGCACTAGAAGGGATATACCTTTTTTGCTTTATTCTTTAATTTTTTTTTTGTATATATATTATTCTGTCACACAATTACTATAATGTTCATATAGTACGATGACAGACGTCAATATTATAACCGATTATGTCTGCCTTTATCAAAACACGCGATACAAAAAGAATACATGTATTCGAACGGAAGGAAAGCGTTTGACTGACTCAGAACGTAATAAGTGTGGTGAGATCCTTAATCGTCTACTGTCTATGCGCGATTCTTGCTTATTGCCGTCTGGTGATGGGAAAACCAAAATACACTGAACACTGCACAAAAAGGAGGGCACACACTAAAAAATAAAACGAACACAACTTGCGAACAAGAATAGGAGGAGTAGGGCAGCAGCGCTTTGATAAAAAAAAATTAAAACAAAATAGGTACACAAAAGAAGCAGAGTGGAACAAGTTGAACCAGTGTTGCGTTGTGCTGCAGGAGGATTTCGATGTTAAAATGTAGAAAGCTAGGGTAAAAACAGTATTGAGGGAGGTGCGTAAAAAGCTAGGGTGTAGATGAAAAGTTGCAAACAGTTGAAGGACAACTTTTGGTGTTTTCATGGTTGTTGATCCTAGAAACGAGTTATATTCAATGGATGGTCACCTTGATTCTGTTTGAGGTTTTAAGAATGATCGTTGTCTAAAGACAAAAAAATAAAATAAAAATACGGAATGATCATTTGAAGCCTATAATCTCAGAGTGCATCAAATGACAGCTGTCACTTTTCAGGTACCTTTAACTCAATATTGTTCAGTCCTTTAAGGGAGGATCATAAAATAATTGCGTGAGCGTAAGCCAGCTTAAGTTTATGTGCAATTAGGTACAACGAATGTAGTGAAATGCACTCAAGTTACAGTCATCCACTTGAGATTGGTTTCCGAAATGAAAATGATATAAAAACAATTTTTCATTTGAGCCATAAGTAGTTTTTTTTACAGTCAACCCCTTTTTTCTGTATTACCGATTTATATTGTTTTAGTCGATCTTAAGTCGAAAAATGTCGAAATTTGTTACTGAAAATGTTTCAAACTATGTACGACAGCTAACTTTGACAACTGAAAACAATCTGCGAACTATAACGAATTGAATGTAGTAACTGGTAGATTTTGGGTAGCTAAATATAGCTGTATATAAAAAGGAATCAAATCAAAAGATTTCAAGACCGTTTTTTGAATTAATGTCTTGCTTTTAACAATAGCTTCTTTTGACAGATTTTGATTTTTAAACCAGTTACTTAAACAAAAAAAAAATGCGTAAATCCTTGGTAAAAAATGCCTAACTCATAGTTTGTGTAATCAATTCCTTTGACATTGGAACACTGTTTCCACATTCCTAGTAGCCATGACGCACCCACCATTCACCGAGTGCAAAACTGTTAACGTTGTTGATGTCCATAAAAAAAAAAAAAAACAATATCAGCTTAAACTAGCACTACCTGAACGAGGAATTTCCGGTTTTTTTTTCGCCTGTTTTAGTTTTCATTTACTTAATATCCTCGCCATCCCAAGGATCACAACTGCATAAAGTGAATCTTCATCGTGTTCCCCTCTTCAACGATAGCAGACAAAGTGGAAGACTACAACGACGACGACAATCGATTTGTACTTATATTTCAATCTTACACAATATTCTTCTTCTCCTTGTTAGTTGTTATACGAAGCTAGCCGTTACGAGTATTAGTGTTTTATTCGCTCTTTTTCTGCGAACAAAACGAGCACAGTGAATTAGTGGGACATCGGCCAAAGGGATAAAGGAGGCGGGATAACAAATGTTGTAATAAATCTGGAAATTATTACAGCATTACAGCGGGTGATGCTGCCGATGCGATGGAGGGGGTTGCGATAGTATAACCACCGCAGTTATGGTGGTGTTTTGTAAAGCTGTGTGTACCCTATATACACTGGGTTGTCCTATAGTTTTTTTTTTTTTGTAGTTGTTTACAAGTAGGCGATAGAAATAGTATAGATTTTTACGCTTAGGCTAAGATTGATATTACTCTGTGCCGAATGGGGGTTGCGGATGCAGTAGTGGTTGTTGTGTGTGGATCGAGTAGTGAGGGTTAAATTAATGTTTAACGCGATGTAAAGGACATTTACGAATGAGACGAGTGGGTATGAAGGGTGAGCGCTGTACACAATTTTGGCATTGAAAGTAATGTAATTATGGGCAGTTTTTGTATTGCATATAGCGGCAGATTGATTTTGGAGTTATTTTTACATGGAAATGGGAATGTAATTGTTAGAAAGCAGGGGTGTGGTTTTGATGGAAGGACACTAGAAGGGTGAAATGACAGAAAAGCTTAAAATATAAACGACTGCATTAACTTAATGGATTGTGTAGCATAGTCAAATATTATATCTAATCACATATGCAGGTGTGGTTAATTTGAGTAATCGTTGGGTAATTTGTCACATCCACATGTGACAAAGCTGATGCAAAGGCGCAGAGCAAATATAATCTGTGGGACGTTGCTTCCAATCAGACCTTCAGAAAAGCCGCTCTTATACGTTGGAGTTTCTTTGAGAGCTTCGGCGATCTGGTCAAATTACAACTAATAGAAAGATCTTGAGAAGATTCATTAAATTGTACAAATGGTTTTGGTTATCATACACTGTATGAAGTCTCATAACGGCCATCCTGCATATCTACGTATAAGTCTCCCGTACTTAGATTATGAACAGCCGCAGAGTTTTTAGGAATTTTTGGAAAAGCCTTGCCGTCAAAAACTGTTTGACTTTGAAGAATTGAAAAAAAAAAAAACATTTTGATTTAGGAAATACTCCGACAAACAGCAAGAACCTAAAAACCTGTATACCTAATTGCTAAAATTCAAATCTAATGAATCTAGATACGATGCAAGTGGTTTTGGAAGCACTGCTAGGGATGAGGGCGAACCAATTTCAGCTAAACTAGTTGATTTCTCTCGAAGTTGTATTCTCCGGCGGCATTTTCCAACTTCATGTTGATAATACAGTGGAAAATTTGTGCTTGAAATTTCTTGTTCCGTAAGTGATTACGCAATTTTGTTGATTTAGTTCAGCCCTTTATAAGAAATTCCAATATGTAGGTACTTTAATATTCACTATTCAGTATGGTATGGAAATAAATATACCTACTATACAAATTGAGTCTTAGAAATACAAGGTGGCGCAAAAGTAATCCTCCTATCAGAAAATGGTATAAATTTTGCGATTGGCCCCTAATGTCAGTTCTGTTTTGACATTTGTGTAGTAAACACATGCGAAATACACGTTAATAAACAATGTTACGCTACACTGCTCCAGAACGCGGAATATTGGTGACAATTTATTTGAGCAATAATCGGTCGGTGACTTTGGCACAACGTGAATTTCGTCGCAGATTTCCTAGCCGTCCAACGCCTACTGGTGAAACACTGCGACGTTTAGCCGCTCGCCTCGAAGAGACTGGCACAACACGAGACGTTGCTAAGAGTGGCGGGCCCCGGAGCGCCCGTTGTGCCGAGAATATCGCCTCTGTTGACGCGGCCATTTTTTTTTCGAGAACGCCGCTGGTCAAACGACAACAGTGAACGGTGCGCGCTATAGGGCCATGTTTACCGATTTTTTTCTACCGCAATTGGACGATTTAGGACTGGAGGACATGTGGTTCCAACAGGACGGAGCTACGGCACACACTGCGCGAGCCACAACCAAGATTCTGAAAGCGGTGTTCCCGGGTCGTTTTTGGCGATTTGCACTAGCCCGCAAGATCGCCTGATTTGACCGCTCCAGAATTCTTTTTGTGGGGCTTTTTGAAGTCGCGGGTTTATGTCAACAAGCCTCAGACTCTTGCAGCTCTTAAAGACAATATTCGTCAAGAATGTGAGGACCTATCGCCGGAAGTTTTGGCCAAAGTGATGGTAAATGCCATAAAAAGGGCTCAAATGACAATCAACTGTGGCGGCGGCCCTTTACATGACATCATATTCTCGACTTGATGTAAAAAAAATTAAAAGACCAAATAAAAATCCACAAGAAGAATCAAAGTTTTTAATTTTTTTTTTAATTACAGCCAAAAAACATCGGAAGGTTATTTTTGCGCCACCTTGTAGAATGGCGTACTTAGTGGACATGCCGATGATGTCTACAATTTTGACTGAATTTCGAATGGAATTTGACTTAGTTGGAACTCCATTACCGACTTCAGTTTTTGAGTTTAGATAAAGCAGATAAAGACGACTAAAGCAGAGAAAGTCTACCCTAGATAAAGACGAATAGTGCTGTTTTCTATGTTCTTTTTTTTCGTAATAAAACTGTGATTTTGAAAGAAATAAGTTGGGTGAAGTTACAACATGTATCATGCCGATTTGTTGACAAGTCTATAGATATGTATGTGACATTTTCTGTGGTCGTTACTCTGCTCGAGCTAAACTAATGATCTGCTCTTCAACATTTCTCTCCAAACATTATCTAAAATCGAAGCTTATTATGACATAAAGCACAACATGGATAACTGTCACAGGAAAGAGCTGTTCTTTGAAAATAACTTACATCAAAAATTCGACTCTATCTGATTTCAAACATTTCCGATTTTAGGTTCTCCTCATCGAGGTATTTATAGAACTAACTCATCAGTGCTTAGTTCTCCACCATATAAAAGTGCAACAAAACAACAGAGCAGAGTTATCTGTCAAAATTTAGCTTGAAAAAATGTGCACGCTAAATTTTGACAGATACATGAAGTACATTCTGAAACAAAAGTTTGATTGTTTAGCTCGAGCTGCGTACCACTCAGCTAAAGGGATCCGCTTTTTTATTTTTTACAGAATATTGTATGGGAGTGGATATTTAGCTTGAGCAGCGTACTAAGCTTAAGCTACAAATATAATGAGAAATAAACTTTTTGAGACAAGTATTTTTTTTTTTTTTTTTTCAAATTTTGAAATTTTCCAATCTCAGCAGTCATCGTCTGCAGTGCTTATTTTTTGTATCCTTATCAGACAAAATTGAATTATAATTGGGCAATATTAGCGATAAAGTATGACTTCCATCAACATAAGATAGCAATACTCTGTCTCATCTTTCTGCGCAGCTGTGACTAAGTAAAACATATATACGTCAAGTTTACTGCGTTTCTAGGTTAATTGTTATACCAATTCAAATCGTTGCGCCATTTCTTCCTTTGTTGTCTGTAACGTTTTGTTTTTACAAACTTTTATCAGAACATTATATATTTACAAATTCTGGGAAAAAAAACAACTACACACCTTTACCTACATCTGCTGGCGATTCTTTCTACGCAGTGCGCTTCAAGCTCAAAAACGTGCAAACAAAATAAGTACGATGTAGGCTTGCGTTTGTGATTTACATTCTAATAGCCGAACAAGTTGCGAAAAGCTTGAAGCTAAAAATATCGCCAAATACATATACAACAGGCGATCAACAAGCCAAAAGCCTCGCAACAAAAGTGTGCATGTATTAAGTCTCTTATACTACATACAAGACGATCATTTATCCAGATTACTCAATGTAAAAAATGGCGGCCGACAGTACTAGATCTACTTTATAAGGCGAATAACATGCCTGGATGACACACATGTCTGTCGGATTATACATTCGAATTGAGACGGTAGTCTTTGGCTAATCTGATATAGTGGCCATTTACCAAACTTGTTCCGTAGTTGTAGTTGACAGTACTCTACGACAGGTCTGTCAAAAATTAATTTCCATTTGAGGCCAAAAGTAAGAATTGTTCAAATCTGTAAAATAGTTCAACTTTACGCCTTTAAAAATTGAAGCGTTCGTTGCTTACGTAATTTCAAAAATATTAATACCTAAAATTTAATTTGTGAACAATCTAGCTTCCGGATGTCCTTTGAATGCTTAACCACTAAAAACAAGTTTGAATTTTATATTAACCATTTTTTTTTTTCGAAAATACTCCAATTTTTGTAGAAAATAAAATCACAGAAATGGGTTTTAGTAAAATAATTGTTGTAGGTGTAGCTTCACACAGTCATGCGTTTTTTACGACATATAATCTACAATAATTGTTTAAAAATATAAATTACAGAAGTCTAAAGATTTTTATAATTAAAAATCATTTGGCGACAGAACAGAACTAGTATGAAGAAATAGGGCTTCAAAAGAACGGAAACTTTGGGGCTCACCAAAGAATTGCACTTTTGCATTATAAAGTATTATTCAAAACAAATACCAACATAAATTGTTTCCATAATTTTTTGTATAAAAGGAAACAAGTTAACTAGATGGATTACTAAAAACTGATTTAATAGTAGATAGTAGGAATTTCCTATGTACTTCCTGAAATGTTAAATTAAAACCACAAGTATTTGGTATCAAAAACTGTTAAAAAAGTCCAATTTAAGCCGTCTAACATTACTTAGATATTCCATAAATACACCCAACGTATTAAGTTTACAATATTGCTTTCATAAAACAAATTTCACAATCGGGCATAAGTCACCAACTTAAAAGTGAGAGGTCAACAAACTTTGGCAAAATTCAATGCCCTGCGATGAGATTAAAAATAATTTCACACCACAAAACTTCGTATGTAGGTGCATCTATAATCAACTTATGTATGAACTCCATCTGCATTTCTGAGGATATCTTTATTTAGTTTTAAGAGGGAGTCACTAAAATTCAAACTTACTACAGAAATTCATGTACAAATTCCACTTAAATTGTTTTAACTTGTTTTTGTCATCTTTTTTTTTAAATAAAAAAAAAGTAAAAAAACTCTTTAGTCACTTTTAAAAAGATCTTGTTTCTTTTCCTCTAATTATCTTCAAATGCACTTGTGTATAGTTTTCAAATCTTATATTGGTAGGGATACACTCTCACTTTTAGGTAGTTTTTTTTTTTAATTTTTTTTAACTTTTCCAACAATTATGATCCTTTGAAAAAAAGTAACAACTTTTTAAGTTTACTTCCACTTGTGAATTGTGATCTAGACGATTGTCCGTGTGATCTCGGACGTGTGCTTTTATTATTCGCTTAGTCGCGTGTGTTGCACCCTCCTTCTTTTTTTTAGAACTAAACTAAACTAAACCTTTACCGATTGAATTAAAAAACTCAACTGAATTTCGAAAAAATGCAACTCAAATTGAATCAAAAAATTTGTTGTTGTATATTTACAACATTCAAGCGCGCGGTGCGGCGCAGCGACACACAAAACGCACACCACATAATAGGTTTAGTGTTGTTGTATATTTACTACACATGGTGTATAGTATAGATACACTCTACACTCGCGCGCAGATACAAGTTATTTTTTAGACTTTGCTCATTTTTTGGCACTTTTTTTCCGCGCTCGTCGCATTATTATTTCGTTGTTGTCTTCGTCTCCGTCCATGTCGTTTGTTTACAAAAAGCAAAAAGAAAATATAAAAGGGAAACAACAGCAGCAAATAAACCTCGTTTATGTCTGTATATAGGTATGCGCTAAAAAAACTGCTCACACAGTGAAGGCCACGATTGCATATCTACTCTCAGTCCCCAGAGGGAATGCAAAAAGATACAAAAACACACAATTGCAACTGATCTGAATGTGTGTGTGATTTCTCCTAAATCTACTGATTATTTTCTTTTTTTATCTGTTTGATCGAAATTAAAAAAAAGGAAAAAAAAAAACTGTTTCCCCCATCGCCGCGCAATGTTACATCGCCCTGAATTTAGACTCAAGGTAGTAGGCGATATTTACCAATACCCCAACAGCTTTTGGAAGCTCTTTTCGGTCTCCCATTGTCTGCCTTCCCGATAATTAAACAAACAACCCCCCTCGACTGCCAAAAGCATAGCCCAAGAGAGTACAACACCAATACACCGGCGCAAAAGATCAGGAGGATCGCCGTTCAGGGAGGAAAAAGTGTAACGATCATTGACACCCCAAAAAGTGTATTTTTTTGCCATGTTTGCTCTCCACAAAACGTCTCGGCATCGGTCTCGTCCATTCAAAAACTGTATGAAAGAAGTTCCTCAAAAGGAAAGCCCAGAAAAAGCTACCAGCAAAGAGGAGAAAAAAACACAAAAAAAAAGTGAAATTCCCGATTAATCAAACACTGAATTGCGAGAGAGTACTCGACAAGAACAAAATAAAGAATAAAACACTGTTTACTGTTTACACTGTGTTTGATCAGTTTCAGCTTTCAGTCAAAGTGGCAGAGTGGGAAGCGGAGGGTAGTCAGTGTTCACGAAATCCCGAAGACAGATGACAGCAGTTACCCATTTAATGGAGACGATGCAGTTCCTGGTTGGGGGGTGTGGTGCAATAGGGCACAGCTAAAAGTGAAATATGCGCACCAGATAAAGGTAGTTGATCTATGGCGTAGTAGTACTGGTACCTATTATCTCTCCGAAACGGACACATCCACATAAAATGCTAAAGTTCGCAGAGCTTATTTTTAAACTGCAGATTGTGTGAGCTACTAAGAAAAAAAAAATATAAAAAAAGAAATGAACATATTATTTCGGGAAATTTAACAATCATTACGCGCGGTCGATCACCCCCTAAACTGTGTTCATGGAGGCAGAAAACGATCTGCGTCATGTATATTTGTTTTTTTTTTTTGATTTGCGATTAGTTGTTTATGTTAGAAAGTTTCCACTGGACGATGGATACAGTTCGAAAGTAATCTAACTTCAAGAAGAGTCAACCATTATAAGATAATGTGGGCTTAAGCTAGTGCCAAAAATAGACAAAGTCCACCTAGGGTCATTGCATTTTTAAGCCTCATTCTTTTTGATGTCCCGTTTATCTATTTTAAGGGTCGCCAGTGTAGTATTGCTTCGAAATTATAACCCCAAAATGATTATTCAACATTCTGGAAGAAATACACGATTTTTAAGAAGGGACATTTTTTGGATTTCAAATTTCGATCTATGACTAAATTGATCCGATGTTATCAACAGTGGAAATGAATTGAAATTCTTTCTTTAATAGGAAAAATATACTCATTATACCTATAAATGTTAAATCAAAAAAGAAATTAGTTGCATTAGTTAACATCTAAAAAAAATCATCAATCAAGCGCGAACCTATACTTTGCGACTCGAATTGTGACCTAGTTTTGTTCAATTGCCAATTCAATATGCAGGCGATGAAAGTTAGTGTTATCAGATATTTTTTTGCAATAAATTTAAAAACTCTGCTATTTATTTTTTTACGAAGGAGTTCTTATTCTTTCTAAAAGTAAAGTAGAGAAGTTTTTTATTCACCGTTGATGTCAAATATTTTTTATTTGTTTGGTATGTTAGTTATAAATTGTAAATCATTCGTCACTGTAAAATTTAGTGAATTGTTGCACCTTATTGACCAGTCAGCCCCATTTTTTACTCATTTCATATTCTATCAAGAGATGGGCCTGTGTAATAATAATTTTTAATTCTCATACTTTATAGGTCAAAATGGGTAATTTTATATGGCAAATTTCGCCCTCCGTTTTAAGCTATACGCCACTGACTTAGCTCTTCACCGGTTTTTGTATGATTATTTGAATATATTGAATGTAAATATTTTGACCAAAAATTTGATTTCATCTGAAAGTTAGGTTTGACCTATTTTTTGTTCCCAAACAAAAATCAATGCTTTTTTATGCTTCAAAAAAAAAATCAATCAATCAGCAAAATCAATAAATAATTGTATTTCATTAAACTCGAGACAAACTGCTACATTTCCCGCAATTGGATATTTTGTATTTAATATTTGACGAAAATATTTAGAAAATGAAGTATTGACGGTTAGAAATTAAATATTTAAACAATATTTAAAAGAAAGCCGTTAATTAGTGTTGATTTATATAATCAAAAATAAAGTCGTTGCTTTGAAATTTGAAATATCCCAAAAAGAATAGGTATTCATTTTTAATATAAATTCAGAAAATTACAACACAGAACGCTTAGAGCACAAAAAAAATATACATATATAAAAATTGGATGCGATTGGTAGCCCCACCAAAAAGCAACATTAAGCTTATTTGACGACTACGGATTTAACGATAACGCCGGAAATCTGCATGTTTCAAAAGGCCATTAATATAAAAAAAAAAATGTAAATGAATGGAAGGAAAATAAATGGTGTAAATGGTATACTCTGGTATACCATTTTTCCTAGAAAAATATTTTAAATAAAAATTCCAGCCCCTTTTGTTAATATCTAAGCTTTTCTTATCCGATTTACTTTGAAATGTCAAATTACAGTCCCGTCTCTTGTGAAGTCGGCCAAACATATGATTTCCCGAACATCATAATTACTTTCATCTGAATATAACTAATTTCGTAGTACTTATAAACCTTGATTTTCGTTCCTTGTTTTATTATTTTTCCTTAAAATTCCAAAAAGTTTTATTTGGCTCACATGTTAGGCGTAGACATCTTGATTTTTAATTTTTCTAAGCAACAGATTTAACTTTTTAAAATTTGTTTCATATGCAGCTACTTTGAATGTTGAGCTTAGCCTGACCTAAATTAGGTAGGTACATATTTTTTTTTTTCAAAAATTCAGAAAACCAAGGTCAATTTTTTTCTAAATTTTCAAATGTTTCTTATGCAGATTTTTGTAGTTAAAATCAATCTACATTTTCAACAGGATTTTGCTATTAAAACCTTGTCAGACGCGAAAAAACTATTCAATACTATATTACAATACAGTATTTAAAAAAGAAGCATTATCTGTAATCTGGAGCACTTGTTTTCCGAAAGACTAAGGTAGTAATTTTTTTTTTGTGTTTTATTAACATTTTTATAAAAATAAATTATTGAAAAATAAAAGCCATGGTCGATTAAAACCAAAAATTTCCTTTTAAGAGACGTGCTATTTTTTGCACCTACCTACCAGTTCTTCACAGGAGTAAACCAAAGTTTGATCCATATTGTACGAACTTTGAATTTTCACCGCCTGTCGACTTGAATTTCAAGTTGAATTTCAAGAAATTTTAAATAATTTAGTTATTGTAAGTAGTCTTTCATCAGCTTTGTTATATATACCTACCTCACCTACTCGCAGTCTAAAATTTTCAATAAAATGTTTTTAACTCAAAATTTTCCAAGAAGTTTAAATATACTTTTGTCGGTATGCTTAATCTATGACGTATTTTTGCTATCTGCTGAACTTTTCTGATTATTTTTTCATGGTATTCAGGGAATTAATGGACTTCATGGAATTCAACCAATAGGCAACCTTACATGACACTTTTCGACACCAGCTAATGAGTATTCACAATTAACTGCATTTGAGTCATGTGGCACAATAATGCCATCGAACTTTCTATGCTAAGCAACAAGCTGGTTTTGGAAAATCCAAAGAGTGGGTCATACAATAATAAATGCTTATGATTATGAGTGAATTATAGTAGAAGTGTTGAATACAGATGGGAATTTCCTTGTTTGAGATGAATTGAAGTTAGCATATTAATTGGATAGCTAAACGAGTGCGACAATTGAAAGTGGGCTTTCGATTCCTGTGCAGAAGAAATGGAAAGTAAATCAAAGTGGACTGACTTTTGTTTCAGATGGGTCCTGGTACTTAGAGTGAATAAATAGTAGACCAAGCATTGCTTCTACGATAGATAGTTTGAAAAGGCACTACATTTAACTCACAAAATACAACGACACTATATTGCTCTTTTTGCAAGCTGATGACAACTGATATATACCTATACCTATCAGATTTTACCTTCCTTTCAAACAGTCATGTGTACTATGGCTTTCCGATTATTTATCAATAGTTGGGTATATATCTTCACTTACGTTGAATCCTGTTCCGAAGACCAATTTATGTTTTGCGCTTCCTTAGTGTTATTTCATGCTGATATTAATCCTTCGGCTTGTCCTTTTATTTAAACAGAAAATATCTTTGTAAAACTTTTCCTTCTTTAATTTGCACTTTTTTTTTCTATTATAAAAATATTGCACTCCTTTTCCATCTCAAAAATAAATTCTATATTACATTCCCAAACGAATTAAAAACAAAAATAAATATCGTTAACACAATTCTCTTGAAATCAAAAGAAAACACTTGAAATTGCGTCAGTCACACTTGTATCCAACCGGCATCGTCTCCCTCGCAAACACCAAAGTCCACGATGCAGGACAATCTCTTTTTTATCGGCGCACAACTTGAATTTGAATTTCTTATTAACTTTTCTTTCACAACAAATGGAGACTGCTTAGCTAAAGTACACAATATTAAAAGAATATCTTCCAAAAACAGTTCACACTCAAGAGTCAAGTCAAAATAACTTCAATGAATAATAACAACAATAGCAGCAAGGAAAATAATATCCAACACAAATGGCGACAACAAATACGGAACGGACGAGACCAACCAACTATGTATGACTGCCTAGTCTGGCGGTTAGAAATCTTTTGGCTCTAAACGTTATGATGCTATGTGTATTTTAGTTTTGTACCATTATAATAATCACACACATATTATGACACGGACGTAGAGAAAAGCACACGAAAAAAACCCATCATCATCCACGAAATGAAAAGGATAAATAATGGGAGAGAAAAAACACAACATGAAAATACACGCTCGGCGGAGAAAAAACTCGTACAGCGAACGAGCGAATCAGAGGAATAAAAAAAAGCCACCGCACACGAACGTGGCAGCAAGGAACACAAACTTCACTTCACAAACCCCCGCAGGATCGAGAAGATGTCCTTCTCAACCATCGTTGTCGACGTCGTGCTTTCATCCCCTTTTTTTCTCTTTCTCTGTCGCGGCACCAAATCATATACCAGCCCATCATCAGGGAGCGAACCGAGTGTGTGGAAAAAAGGAACTCCAGAACCCCCCTCAAAACAAAAAAAATCCTTATTCCCGTTGTGCTCCCTTCTATGTGTGTGATGGCTGCAGAAAAAAAAAACACGGGACTCCCGCCGCCGATATTTCATTATATCTTTTTTTTCCTCTTCTATGTATGAATGTGTAATAATGTAGGACGGATCCTTTATAATAATCAAATACACTCATGAAAAATTCCACCGAAAATGAAGGAGAAAAAAATATCCCTCCTCATTGCTGTTTATATCTGGCATCCCCAAGCCACTGTATCGCGCCCACCCCCACAAACGAAACAAAAAAAAGTCCACCTAAAAAAAACGGAAAAATAATGGAAAAAATCAACGCGAGAGACACACACACACGTATACATTCGTCCTTTCGGTGCGCTTTATCACCGAACACAGAGCACATGTTGTTCGATGAAATTTGCTCTCTCTCGAAAAAAAAAAACAAAACAAAACTGGGATACAACGATAATTCAAGGTTGTGGGGTTGAAGTGGAGTTTAGCTCCACTCTTAGCGCAACAGTGGCTTTTCCTATGCACAACGCGCGTTCGACAAAAACAAAAAACACCGCGTGTCCTTACCAACTACCGCGCGGATTATTTTAACGCACGCCACCAACTAACCGCCAACGGACAAACTTTCAAACGATCAACTCAACTGTTAACAATTAACTGTTTTCGCACAAAGCAAGCATAAAAGGACGAACTCGAAACGCAAAAGAACGACCAAACTGAGTCGAGGGAAGAATAATGATACACTGGCCGGCTGTTGAAGTTACAGTATCCAATTCCATTCAGATTCCCAATACGGCGCCAAGAAAAAGATGAGGATGTCCTTCGATTACTGGATACTACTACACAGAACTGAAATGCCAAAGGGACGTCGTCGTCCAAAAGAGAAAATCCACTACACCAGTGGCACCCACCTGCCCCCACAAAATACCGTACGTATCTCTTGTGTGCTGCTTTTACCGTGTCCGTTTTTTTCTTTCTGTAATCACCGCGACAAAGTCGCGTGGCATGATTCCTCTCTTAAAAGCATATCCCTAGGTGGCTGCCTTCCTTGTTGGTTAATCTAGTGGTAGTCGCATAATTTTTTCTCACAAACACAGTCACAGAATGATGGGATCCCTTTTCCCTTGACGACTAAAGAGAAAGACCCGTTCAAACTTATAAGTCACTCTCTTTGATTGTCCTCACAATTGCCGTCGAAAAAAAGTTCTACTTTACAACTTCATCCCCTTCGTAGTATTTCGAGGAAATTATTCGTTTCCCCTGCTAGGGCTCAGACAGACAGCCAGTTGAGCCATTGCCACCCCTTTCTCTAGGTCCTTTCAATGGAAATTCCCTGTCCTTCCTTTTGTGATTACGAGAGAAAGAGAACAAACGCACACACCGGCTTCTTCGTTTTTCTTTTACACTTCTTTTCATCCAGAATCGCGCGAATGTGATGGGAAAAAATTGGGGAAAGTGAAAGGGATATTTTTTTCGCCCATGCTGTGGGTGGCAATGTATGCGGATGGGGGTGGGTGGTGAATTTTTCTGTGATTTCTTTTCTATCGGTGTTTTTTTTTTGTTGGTCGGTTTTTCTTTTCTTCTTTCGTTGCGGAGGGGAACGTTTTACGCGATGAGAGGAGATCCTCATGCGTTGGTTAGGGGTAAACGGCGACATTGATGATGATGGGCCTAACACTAACAGTAGGTGACTAACATACATACAAACAAAGCAATTGAGCACATTTTGGAGTGCCAGAGTGTAATCGAAGAGATGAGGTGTTAAAATTTCTGTGTGATCCTTTTTGGATGCGTGTAGACGGTTTTTATGGACGTTGGTGTATTTTTTTTCTTCTGTTTTTTTTTTTGCTGTTCTTTCTTCAACTGTTCGTCCTTTTTTTCTTTGGGGCTACGTTTTTTTTGTTGCTGTTGCTCTCTGCTGGTGGCTGGTGGTGTGGATTTATTTTTTAGACACGTTATGGACTAAGTGTCGTCGTTGAATCGTGGGTGCCATCGCCACTGACGTCGTTGTCATCTTTTGCAGCATTCGTTTAGATTTACCTGTGCAGTTTGAATTGAATGAATGTTTGCAAATATTTTTGGGATATTTTTGTTTTGACTTGTTTCTGTTTATTAATTTATGTTTGAATGAAACTAATGAGATGGGATCGTCGGAAAGGTGAAATTATGTTCGGTAGATCAATCATTCCAAAAAATAGGTGGGTAGGTAGGTACCTATCACATTCTAGAATAAGCTTGGGAATCAAGCGACCTCATTATAGGTATCGGTCTATGGGTTATAACAATAGAATGTTTCCAAATGTATTGACTGTTACGTTCATGTTTCTAATTCAGATTTGCGTAGTTACCTACCTAGCTACCTAGTTTTGGGACATAAATTGAGGAACAACTTTTGAATTATCCCTACACCAGCTTTTTGTAAAAATTCGACCTTAGCTAGGTATGAGTAAGGAAGTGTCTTAATATAAATAAGATATGAAAGGAGATTTATACTCAACTTTTAAGCTAATGAATGCCTTGTAATAATGACCAATTTTTTTTGCTGGGTTCAAATCGAAAAATATAAATGGATTAAACTCTGGCCACACCAAAATGGCACGTATTTCGCGCACAAGCTATGCAATCGATCTATTGCATATTGCGGAAAAAAAAACCTTAAATTATTTTATTAAAATAGTTTTTTTGTAAAGTTAGTTCAAAAGCTGATAATCCAGTAATGATTTAGAAACTTGAGACAAATATTGGTCGCGCTGTTCGTGAAACAGAGCTCCAAGCTATTAAAAATCAACTGCCATAGATTAAAATTATTCTTAAACTAGCTAATCGAAATGTTTGCTCTTTGAAGTAAGATAAATATATCGAACCTTTATCTATTTCCGTCTATCCAAATAGGAAAACGGAATAATAAATGGTCTTCTGTTTATCTTCTTAACACTGACCGGAAGGGGTGAGACTGCAGGAAATATATAATTTGGTACCGCATTCTCGCTTCATCTCTGATTCTGGATAATGTTAGATATAAGAATAGAAGACCTATTATGGCGACATCTGCATATTTAGAACCCAAAATCGTTAGTCAGCGCTTAAAAACTTTGTAGAAAATAAATGCTGACTAAAATGTCTACCCCGGTTTAATTTCAGGTTTTCTTTATTTTTTTATATTTAGTCGTAGGCCTAGGGTCGGTCCTACATGAACGTGTGCATTAAATATATTTTTTTTAGTCCTGTGTCAGAGGGTTTTCATAATTCACAATAAAAAAATGTTTCCTCTTCAACTGCTATACAAACTGCCAACTGAGTGAATGCCTAAGCTCCTGCGTTACATATTTATTTTCCTATTCCCCGCTTGGTCATATGGAAATATGATTTAAGTATTTGTTCTCTGATCTGCAAATTTTAGAAAAAAAAAACGGGTTTCTTCTATAAAAACTTAAACTTCCAAATGAAAAGTACCTTTAAAAAAAACACTTTATTCTGTAGGTTTATTTAACTATTTCTGTTTGTTTTACCATATTTCATTCTTCTTTAAACAAAAGAAACAGCAACTTTTGTTTAGAGCCAAGTTGAGGTAGGCAAAACTCCTTTCTTTCAAAAAATGAAGAATGAAGAATTCGTGCTACAATTACTCGGCAATAATTTTAAATTATAATACAACATTTTTTATGTGACCCTGGATTGTTTTCCAATTAAGACATTTTAGTGTACGAGATTGAGTCATGTATATTGATCGGAACGTATGCTGCCTTCCCTCAGTTTTGAATTTTCTTATAGTTAAAGTCGGCCAATTTTAGAATCTATATTTTCCAAAAATAATTTAAGTAGGTGCAATATCCAGTGATTAAAATTAATAAAATTATTTTTTTAATTTTTCAATTAATTTTTTTTTTCGATCTGCGGCACTTATGACAAATCTCGATATTTTTTCTCAGATGTACACATACTTCCACTAATACCAATGTGTTTGACACGCAGCTGGCGGTTACGAATTGTTTATCGTTGGATGGATTGCTTTTTTAACTGATTTATTAATTTTTCGAGTAGGTATGCAAACTATTTTTTTTATATTAAATTATTTCCAAATGCGTTATTATAAATGTGTAAAAATCTATTGAAATTGATTTCAATACACACAAGAAACAATAAAATTCGGATTTTATGTTCGATTTGGCACGGAAATCTGAAATCTCAGATTAAAATCTGAAAAGCCAAATCGAAAACGATATAAGTAACATAAGCTCATATGTTTGTCTTATTTCAAAAATAAAAAATAGTTAAAATATTACTGAGAAGTTCTACTTGAGTACTACGGAAACTCAAATAAAACCGAGTTCAGTACAATAGTAAGCCCTTTTGCAACTATGATGACAACCTTAGTCTAAGTACGGTTTTACATTTAAAGTGATATCCCAAATTCAGTTCATCAGAACGAACGAAAAATTAGTCTATCTCACTTTGCAAAAAAATTTGGAAGAGTATAGAATTGCATTGTCTACGGTTTATTGCGTTGCCATACTCCCGATCTTGATCGCTTTTGAAATGGTAGCACAATGGTTCCCCAACACATTACCTTTATTATGATTGACTCTTCGTATTCAATTACATTCATCATTCCGAAGAGGCGACACTTATGTGCATTCACTAACCTCCAACCCGGGTTCATATAAATTCGTTGTTTTAATGCCAACGGCATTGTTATGGATAAGACTCTGATTTCCCCCACGCACGCATCCCCTAAATCGTTGAGACTGTGACCTATGTTACAATACCTTGCATCACGTATACCTCATATTACCACCATCAAACATCGAGCCATCCATCCATCTATCCATCCCATATTTCACTCACTTATTCAAAGGAGCGCTCTACCCCAGCCAGCTCCTATATTCTAAACATGACACACCGGAGCCGAGACTTAATACTTCATGTTCGTTTCGCTGGAAAAAGTGCGTTCTGCGTTCTTTTCTGCACCCGCCTATACCCGCCGCGTGTCCTCAACGATGGAATTTTCGTTCAGAACATCCTAGTCCAGGGGGCAGGTGGGTAGTGGGGGTAGTGCCGCATATCGCATACTGCCACTCGAACCGACTACATACGTATGTATACCACCCCTTCAATGAGTCGTCGTCGAAACTGCGCGCCGTGTCGTTCGACGTAAAAATTAAAATTGCAAAAAGCTGCGAAGAAGCAGCAGCGACAGAGCGAACATGCGAACAGGAAAAAAACAACAAATTCTAACACCGCCCACTAACACATGTGTATAGAAATTTTTAACTAATTTCACATATAGTTAAAAAATTATATACTACCGTGCCGCCCTACATACATAGCACCACCCCATCCATCCGCGGCACATAGGTAATATTCAAACATTTTTTTTGTAATTTTAATTTGTATACCATTTCGGTGGTACATAGGGGTGAAGAGGGCTGGTTAGAGGTGGAGGATTAAAAAAAAAAAAAAAACCGACGGTGGAAAGCGATTTTCCATTATAGTGCAAAATAAAAACAAAAGTTTCCCAAAATGCTGAGCTGAGGGTTGTGTATAAGCTCCGATGATGATAAGTAATAGAAGGGGGTGGCTGTTGGCTGATATGGTAGCCGACATTTGGAGCAATGTATGTGCAACAGCAATACAAAACACACATATGTGTAACACTACGAAACCCCCTGCGCTTGATGCGTGATATTGTTGTAATGAAAGGCACACATACCTACATTTCCTACATTTATTAACATTAAAAAAATTAGGAAGCTGCCAAGTGTGGGGGGCTGTGGATGTTGACGTTGGTGGCAGGCGTCACTCACTTGGCACCAAAGGGAATGGCAAATATAAAATTTCATATTTTCCCCATCGATAGAGATGGGGTTCTGATGTTTTGTTTTTATTTGTTTTGCATCAAAAATTTCATAAGCCAAATGATTTGCAAAAATATTCTGAAATTATGTACAAACATGATCGAAGCGAATCCAACGAGCGGCTATACCAGGCAATGTCAAAAGCCACCCCAAACTTAAAAAAAGGAGTTCTTTCGCGCAAAGTACATTCACCACAGTGAAAAAAAACGCCGTTTTAATAGCAGTTCCCAACACCCCCTTCATCAAGCAATAGTAGGACTATGAAGGGCAACCTAATAAAAAGCGAACAAAAAATTCCCGAGCAAGAGTACACTGTTCAGACGGTAAAGTTGCGTCGCTGTGACGCTAAGCATCACCACCCACCCACCCAGCCACCGCCGACGCCGGTGTAAAGGGAGGACAAAAAAAAAAACAAAATAAAAAGAGGAAAATTTTATTTTTCCTTCTAATGCTCATCTCTCTCTAACTCGGCGACTGATTACTACTTTTATTGCTAGCGAATGCGAACAAATGAACGCGCCGCTCTCTAAGGTAGTTTCTTTTTGTTTCTTCGCTCCATTCCATTGGGGTGGTCTTTACGAGCATACGCGCGGCGGCGTTCGCTATACGTGTAAGTGTGTTGATGCTGACGCTCTGGATCTGAGTCGCTGCGGAGTGGAGTCTAATGTATGATTGTGTCGGTGTTCGTCCTTTTTATTTATTTTTTTTTTTTGCTTCTGCCGTCGTTATTTTTTAACTACGTGTTCACAGTTAAAAAAATCTCATCTCGCTTTTATTTTATTTTATGCTGGTAGTATGTAGTTACATCCCTTCTTCTGGTAGAGCAGCTCTATTCTATACTTTGGCGTCTTGGAGTTGCTCGCTAGATTGGAATAGGGTTGCCATCTAAATCTGGCTTTGTATGGTCATGGCGTCAGTTTGTATGGATTGCAAAGGAGTCCATAAGTATGTCAAAATGACATTCGAATATAAACACCAAAAGTTCATTTACTGCGACATGCAACATGCAAAATTTTCTTTTATATACAGCTGTTTATACGTTCATGAGAACTGTTTTTAAATGAGACTGTTTGTAGGACCTGAAAGGCACCTCACAATTTTGCCTGATTTTTCAAATAGTTAGAGCATAATTCTAGATCAGTCGTCTGTAAAAACTCTTCCTACTTTTTGAATAGAACTCTGTCTTGTAGTGTTTTTTTTTTGAATATAAATTGTTGATTTAAATGTAAAAAATTGGTTTCTTAAACCTTGCTTCTAAATTAAAAAACTAACTAAAAAGAAGACTAACGGTTAAAAAGAAGTAGTATTCGAACTGGCCCTAATCAAGCGAAGTAATTTCTTGCACCTACTTTCTTTGGGAGCATTTTGAAGGAATATGTAGCTTTCTGTTGAATAATTTGCGATTAACAAAGTATGAAAGTACTAGCTGGTACCCGCGACTTCGTCTGTGTAGAATTAGTACTTCGAGTAACTCAATTACAATATTTATATCAAAAACAGCGCCACTTATCGGGTTCAAAACTATCCTGTCTTTCAAGCCAATCAGTACCATTCATTTAAATTCATTAAAAAAATACGCAGCAAATGTATTTATTTCTTACCAAAGGTATAATCACCTATGATGAATTTTATTATCCCTAACTTGAGAAATAATTGGTTCGTCATTTAAACTTGCATTTCCTTCACGTTTTGTCACAAAAAGTAGCCTATGTGCTTTGTCATTCTCAGAGGTTCATAAAAATCGGTTTTGTGGTCATTAAAAGGTTACTTTCGCATTTATAATATTAGGATTACATCAAATCTACCTACCTTGATTTTTCTGTGCAAAAATTACAACTGACAACCAAACTATGTTTTGAAATAACAATGCGATGCCAAATTTGTATTTGTATGTGGTATCCATTCATAAACGAAGTATTAATAGACCGTTAGCTCCAGCGCCCCACAAATTTTGAAAATGAAATACTCTCTTAGATTACCTATCTGTCTGTGCTGTGAGCAGCGGTGCCACTGTGCTGCAATGGCAGTAGATCTACTGCACTTTTCGTAAAAAATAAATCTTCTGCCAGTTATTCCAATCTACTGCAAAGATCCAAATTACTGAATTCTTTTTAATGATCTACTGCGCTCATCTTTTTTTAAAGTGCCAACGCTGGCTGTGAGTTGTGACCTGTGAACAGTAAATTTGTGTCAAGAGTCATTAGAGTATTATGTTTTCACTATAATACTTTTATTTTTATTGTATCTCTTTTTGGCCGTCAACTCTCTATCGTGGCGTCGTTTGTTCTGACAACGGGCATGATGAAGGAAAGAAAGATATTTCTTTGTACGCAACTAAGTTGAAATTTAATGTAGTAAAATTCAACTTTTTCAATCGTTAATACTTAAAAAAAAGAAGCAAAAATGCAAAATTGAGCACCTCTTTTTTTTATTTCATTTCATTTGTTAAGATTGGTTGAGCGTGTGAACCGCAAGAGGTAAATGTACTCCTACAGAAATAATATAGAGTGGATAGTTGACAAGTAACGATTATAATGTTCTATTGTATGACTGCGTCGTTCACTATTTTGATTCGCTCAATTTTCACCGATAATGTAGAGTGTCTCTAAAACTAAAATCAAACCAGCAGGCGACTTCATTCAATGTATCAACGAATAGGCCGGATATCACAACCAGGAATACCTCAAAGTCATTGAAACAAACACTTAATTCGTTACCCTCTTCTAGTAGACCTATACGCAGTTCGAAAACAGCTGCGCACACAATGTTTTTGTCAAAGTTCTATCAAGTTGACCGCAAATAAAATTCAAGTGCGTATACCTAAAAGCGGTGTAGTAGAAAAAATGTCCTCTATTAACCATTACCCACTTGTCCTTACAAAAAAATTATTTTGTCCTTTGTTTTGGACATTTCCAAGAACAGTGGCAAGTGGCAACCCTATTCTATGTTACATTGATGCTGCTAGCTGCTTAGAATCGCTATACCTCAAACAAGGGAAGAGACTCGTAGTTGTATAGAAACGGCGGATAAAACCGGCGGCGTCGACAATGACGGCGATGGGGGTTGATCAAGAAGTAACGAAAAAAAAATCCCTAGTAGTTGTAAGTGGATATTATGTAGGTATGAATTTATATTTTATACATTTTTTTTTCATTTTCATTTTTTTACTTTAACAGATACTTACCTAGAGGTAGTGTTAGTATTAGTGGAGATGTAAGTGAAAGAAGTACACATCGCGACATTATTCCCTTTTTTTGTTCGCTATTTCTATTGCTTTTATGTGTAGGTGTATTTTTTTTTCCAAGTTAAGGGGGTGGTGGATTAGGATATGATTTAGGACAGCAACGTGGGGCTAAAGTTCAGCATTGTACTAGGTTTTCTATAGAGTTTTTTTTTTGGAAGTATTGATTATAATGTTTTGGAAAGTGCTCTGTTGGGGGTCCGGGGTTGTTATGCTTTTTATTTTTTTAATTTGAACCTCGTTATGTAAGTTTACGCGGAACAGAGATACTCAGATTGAATGCATCACACAAGCCATTTACTAGCACGCGATAGACGCGATGGACAAAAGTGCTAAAGCTAAAGGTATCCAACACTTAATTTTATTCAGCTTGATTTCGTTCTTGTAATTTATACCAGTGTGTTGCCAAGGTGATTCTTTGCCGTCGTCCGTCTCAAGGACTTTCGGCTTTTTGGCCGATTGTTATGTGTGCGAGCTGGGGGAGAGGTCGCCACTATAGAAATCAAGAGATTTCACTTTCATCCCACATGGAGGACAACAAAGATGAAAGCACTAAGCACATACAAATAAATGATGGAGAGGACGACGAGAAAGCAACCCGTGAAATCAAAACAAGAAAACAAAAATCGTCTTCGAGCGCTGAAAGAAAAGCAAGTTGGTATAACCTTTGGAGGAGGGCGAGCCGGGGGACAAGGATGCGTGCCGGCGATCTATGCCGGAGAAGGACATTTTCTTTGAATTATTTTCGTTTTTCTTCTTGACAAAGAGTGACTGCCGCCGAGTGGTGGTATTCCAACACGTTGTTTCTTGGGTACTCTCCTTTCACAATTCTTAAGATGATAATGGTGGTGGCGACGATGTTGGCCACAGAATTGGTGAAGGAGTTGCAACGTCTTTTGAAATTAGTTCACTGGGCTATCGATTAATTCTACTTAGCTGCAGTGGTGCTTCGCTGGAATTTAAGGACAGATAAAGTGTTTTCGTCTAGCTTTTCGAGTGCAGAGTTATGCGATGGTATAATCAATCGAGTAAATTATTTTGAAAACATTTAATTTGGTCGCTGAAATTCTTGGGGAAGTGGGTAGCAGGTTTGCTTAACCTACCGTATCGGCGAATCTAACTTCGGGGATGAACTGCGAGCAGTCTCACATCACTTTTAGAGAAATCCCGCCGGTACCATTGTCTCAGGGCCTTTGAGATCTGGTCTGGTGGGGTTTGGGATTTGCCTAGAAAACTGACTGAGAAGTTTGAAAAGTTCCGAAACAAAATTTAAGCTGCTGTTTCTCAGCTGGAATTTTTTTTTAATGAGGATTGCAAGTGGTAGGTAATGATGTTCAAAAAACTTGTGCATTTAGTCCTTTCTTGTAGGCAGCATATATTTTGTTTTGTTTCGTTCAATTTTCTCAAGTATGATATTGAAAAAGTCAGAAAGTCGCATCACATTGTCTAAATCCTTTTTTGACATCAAAGGTCTCGTTGAGATTATTTTCGACCTATATGGAGCAGCGAATTTTCTCCATTTTCATTCTTAACAATCTTACAATTTTGGCAGGGATGACAAAACTAGACATGACTTTGCATAGCTCGTCTGTAGTAATACTGTCATAAGCGGCCTTAAAATCGAAAGAGAGAAAGAGAGTACATATATGGACTTCTTGGGTTTTTTGTCAGGATCTGTCGTGGTGTAAATATTTGGTCGGTTGTGGACTTACAGGGCCTAAAACCGCACTGGTAATGGCCAATCAGATCGTTAAAGAATGGTTTAAGGCGATCACACAGTACAGCAGACATTGTACAGCAGAAGACTGATGCCTCTGTAGCTGGCGCAGTTTAAAGGTTCTCTGTCCGTGTGGATCGGACAAACAACAAACACGTGATTTAAGTTATTCACAAATGTCTTAGCCTAAACCGGAGAAATACTACCTTCTATAAGTCTTAAATTAAGCTAAACACGTTGTCGATTTCCAAAAAACAACAAGCGGCATATTGTACAAGCAATTTATTCTCAATGGAAAAACTCAAATTGGGCCTATAATTCGGTGCTTAATTTGCTACCCTGTTAAACCTGTCCCAATCTCAGAACTCGGTAGCGGTTGCGGGATTTTATTTTGGTTTTTTCTCTTTGCGTAGAAGTTGTATCTAAAAATGTGTTATAAGCTATATAAAATTGTGTAAAAACATCGAAAAGTTATCATCGCATAGGTTGAATAAAACTCAAGGTAAAAACACGTTTCTTACTAAAATCTAGGAGAGCCCACTGTGTCATTAAATGATTAATTTGAGTGAATTATGAACTCAGAATTATAGCACTTACAACTACATTCCTAATTGAACATCAGAAGTATTTGAGTGTTTCTTTTTAAATACAGTAGAATCTCAGAAAGATGAGCAGATATAGAACAGGTCGCGTTCATCTTTTCAAGGATCAAGCACTTAAAGCATTGTTTACATAATTTGTTGAAATAAGTAAAAAGTAAGCGAATTAAAAATATTGCTTGTCCTTGGCAGAACATGTTTTCTTCAAATGCTATGTAACAAAATAGCTTCAAATCACAATTCTAATAAAAATCTAAATTTAGTACTATTAAAATAAAAATTAATTTCGAACGAAACAATATATTGCTACCTAAATGACTAATCTTATTTTAAGTCCCACAATTCTTAGTTTATAGCTAATTATTTGTATGTAACATAGCTCAACAAATAACAAATATTATATATTAATATGAAAGCCTTATGTACCCATTCCTACCTACAACTAGAGCTGTACGATGTACGTTCATAAAAATGTCACTCAGATTCAGGTTCAGCAAACGCTCTTCTAATTTTATATCATCACTTTTAGAATAAAACGCTTAGCCTCAGATGAAAGAGTAATCCATTTGCAAATACGTATTTGTCCAACTAGACACACCAATATTGCAATAAATCATTTTCCACATTAGCTGCTATTTATAGACACAACACGTGAAACGCTTGTGCACATTAATTGGATGACGCTAATCTGAATTTATTTTTTATAGCATGGCCAAGTTGAAAAATCATACTGTCCCAGTCCCAGACCCAGTTCCAGGCAGTATTAAACGATTTGTTCTATTATGAATTCTATTCAAATTAAACAGAAGACTCCGTGGCGCAACGGTAGCGCGTCTGACTCCAGATCAGAAGGTTGCGTGTTCAAATCACGTCGGGGTCAAAAGTTTGAATTGTTTTCTTTTTATTTATTTTTATTTCAATAAATGGCGTTTTTCAATTAAATGTATTAATGATTTAAAATATTTTAATTAAACTTACCCGTGGAATGATTTACTTTGAAATTTGATTCTGCTTCAACTGAGTATATCTGTAAGCAAAGAGAGGTTTGTTAGTTGGTGTGAGCAATGCATTTTACAATGTGCTGGAAAGGAAAGAAAATTAAATTGCTAAAGCTAAGTGATATTACCATTTAAGGCTACAACAAGAGTCGGATAATAGAGAGCTATAGGTATGCGATTTTCTGCAGTCAATGCTAGTAAAGGACTACCCACCGTACTTACCACAAAAGATGGAAAAATGTGAATGAATAAACACGACATTTGTCCATTAAACAGAAAACATTTTCGAACGATTTTAAATTCGTATACTACTTTTATCTTTACCAGTATTAACAGGTGCTATTACTCAGAGACAAATGATACTGAGACCCCCAACTCACAATCCTCTTGCCGCTGGGCCCCTCAGTTTTTTTTTTCAAATTCGCCATTTTGTTTTCCTATCGGTGTTGTGTCAATTAAGAATCCGTGTGACATGCAAAAACATACAAAAAATACAAAAATAAATGCTTCCAACCTCGGCAACCGTGGGGAAATGTGCTAGAGTTCGGGAATACCACATTTTTACATTACTGAATGCCATTGGTTAGTAATTATATATTGTTAAAAGGCGAATAATTTGATTTCTTTGGTTAATAAAACTAGCTAAATGAGATGTTCTACATTCAAGAAACTTATTATGACAAATATGGTTACGTATTTTCTGCTTTTGAATATCATTAACATCGATTTCATGTGTAAATTTTTCTTAGATAACTTAAGAAAATTCGCTCAAAATGTTTGCATTTTCCTTCAACCAATCTACATTGTACATTTTTCATTAATATTTTAAGCAAATGTACACTTACCCATGAAAGAAAATATTATCCAAACGTAACGAATAATTTCAAATTTAACGGATAAAATTCTATGAACGCTGGCAGCAACTTTGCTCATAGCGGAAGTGGAATATGCAAGGTGCGAGCTTGTTGGTGAGTCGGAATTTTTGAAGTTACGTGACATTTGTCAATACGAATTTATATGTAACAATACAAGCGCACTTATCATTTGCCACCCCACAAAAATATAGCTGGTAGGCTAAGTAACGGGAAATCGGTCGGAGTTGGTGGTCTCAGTATTGTCTCTGGTATTGCTATTACTTTTATTTATTTATTTAAGTAGATAAGCAGAACAATAAAAAATATTTATATAAAAATATAAACGGCTGGTTTCAATTCACAATACAATACGAATTTGGTACATAATAATATTAAAAAAAAATAAAGAAATTACTTTTATTATTATTATGGTAATAGTCTATCAAACTTGATGTAACAGATCCGGTAAGAGAAAAGTGAACACCTTCAACCGATCGCAATTAATATATTTCTTTTTTTTTGATCCAGCGGCAGGAGGAGATCCTTTTTTATGTCGGCATTTATTCTGATTTTTTGGTCCTCCTCAAGTTTGTATTTTAATTTTACCGGGATTTGGTATAGTTTCACATATTATTAGTCAAGAATTTTAGGGATTATTTTGTTTTAGTAAATTTGATGTGTTTTCCTGCTGACTGCTTAGTATGGAAAATGAAACTCCCACTTAACTCGCTTTAGAGGTTTGTATGGTCATGTAGGTATAGAATAACCAATATTTATTTAAATTATTTGATTTAACAAAAATACTTATCAAGATGCTTAATATTCGAGGTCTTTCTCTGAAGTAGTCATTACTAATCATAATAACCATTTTTAAACTTCACACTAAATACATTTGTAGGTCACAATATGCAACTTTGTATGGAAAATTTCGCCATTGTGAGTTCCAAAAATTTAGCTTATATACATTAAAAATGATCATTAGTATCGTGGATTAACTTTTAATCGCGCTACAGTAGGCTGAATCTGTGTGAAGTATATATAGTTATTTTAAAAGCTGCGTTTATAAAACTAACAGCCAGCCGTAAAAAAAAAGATGTACATATGTCATACTGACAACCTCCCTCAGATTTAAGGTGTTGTGTAGAATGTAGCTTGCTCTAATCTGTCGTTTCAATTAAGGGTAAGTTCGCCATAGCCACAATACAACTTATATTCCAAGCTTGATTTTAAAAACTCAATGGCTAAATTTAAAAATATTATATTAGTGTGAATATTAATAATGATTAATAGTAAGGCGTATTGACTTTAAAAATGGAATTCGGCAAGTTATGTCAGCTAGAGTTATACAGAGAGGTGCAAGAATTTGTTACTATCTATTGACATAGGTACTTAAAGGCAAACTGGCTGACTTGCATTAGAGATCGGGATCGGCATCGGGATGTTAGTCCGATTCTTTCCAACCGATCACCCGATTAATAGACCCTCAGTACCTATACGACATAAGCCGCAACTCGCAAGGCATACAAAGTTCTCATTCAACTTGACTCTTAATCGGCGGGAGAAATTAAAATACTTTTTAGATTTGCATTTTATCAAATGGTAAATTCGAAAACCTGGTACATGCAGTCCACATTTCCTTCCCAATTGTCTGGAAATACCACGATATGGATTGGGGAAATTTCCGCATTCTCTTGTTCATCATTTATCATTACCTCCCGGCTTCAGTGACGACGAGGACGACCTACGACCTACATTCGAGTTTCGAAGCCCCCCCACCGTCATTGTGTGCTTCCTCAAGTGTGTGTTGGTGTGTGTAATTCGTTTGACCAAAGGAATGCGATTTTTACGGTTCACTGCCAAGGAAGAGGTCAACTCGTACCCTTTTGTGTTATTTATTTTTCTCGCTCCTGCTCTCTCTCTCTCTCTCGCCCTCCCGCCAACTTTCATTGTTTTCCTGTTCCTTTTGCTCCGCCGGCTCTATGTGTATATATAAATATATATATATGGAGAAAATCTCAAAACTGATTCAATCAATCAAAAACCCATGATTAATCTAAAACCTTTGCACACAGCACAAAAAAGGGGTAGGTTTTTTGTTTTAATCCTTTCACTGTATACGCCGTTCCGCTGCCCTTTGGACGAGGGATACACGCCACTCGGCTGAAGGTAAATGGGAAATAATCGGTCAGGAACTACTTTAAAATGCTGTATGCTCTTGTTTTTCCTTCGCCGCGCCACAACATTTCTATGCCCTAATCAACCCTTTTCATCGAAGCTGAATTGAAATACGAAAAATGGATGAAGAAAAAAATCAGCACAGGGATGGATGGTAATGGCATAAAAAAGGAGGAAAAATTAAACTTAACAATGCGGTGCTTCTCTTTCGCTCTGGAATCCTCCGCAGGATTTCTTTCTGTCGCTCTTCTGTGTGCGCGCCTTGTCTAAGATTTCGTTTAAAAAATACTTTTTATTTTTTCTTCCTCCCATCCATGTACCATCGCTGCTCTACCAGCCATTAAGGGTAGTTTTTGAAGAAATAATAATAAAAAAAAAATACTAGAAGACACAACTCCTATCGTAAACAACAACAAAAACAACACCAACTACAGCGGTGGATCGGGCAGGGAGGGTGTAATAAAGAAACTGCTGAAAAACTGCTCTCGACTACAACACTCTAAATCGATAGTAACTTTTCGCGACGAGGGATGTATTCGAATGCTGTGTGTCATCCTGCTCTCCGCCCAACTACCAACTCATCTCACCGCGCGCCATCATCGTCATCATCATCTATATCGTGTTTCTTATTTCGCTTCTCGAGGTCCTGTGAGCTGTGTAGTTGTATAGTTTAGAAAAACGATGTAGAAACGATGAAGAAAAACTCACCCCCACCCCCTCCCACCCACTAGCGATATTGTGGATGAAGTAATAATTTCTGCAGGTAGTTGCCCTTCCTTCTTATGTCGTTTTTCCTGGAATTTTTAGTTCAAATTCGCGGGCGGAAACTAGAAGGGCGGCAGCGGGGTGAGCTGAGAGAGTATTTTGAAAGAAAGGACGATTTGTTGCCACCGTCGCCGTCGATGCTAGCTACTACTGTTGGAGAGGGTGGTGATTTGAAAATGAAAACTTTTGTGCTTGTTCCTTGTGTTTTTCTCATTTTTTCGTTTACGTTTTTTCCGCCTTTGCCTTCCACGTCTTCCTTTTTTTGTGATTTTTTTTTCGTTCTGTGCGCTTTCATAAAATTTTGTATAGATACTAAATTTTCTAGTTCCTTTTATTTCCTTTCTGGTATTAGTGTTTATTTTCTGAAAAGAAGATTTATGTATATTCCCCCCGCCAAAGGGAGTGAGTTACGACTTAGAGGGAGACTGCTGGTGGTGTGGGGTGCTTTCGTTTTGAAATAACTATAAAAAAATTAAAGGCTGCCGCTACTACCTTCTTTACAGCAGCCGCGCGCGCTCGGCGATGGTATCCAGGACGTTTTTTTTTTTGTGTTGTTATTGCCATTCTTCCTTCGTCTTGTTGGGATTGGCTTTGTATTGCTTACCCGGTCCAAAGGGGGGGTTGGTTGGATTTTTCCAGCATGCTACCTACCCCCGGCTTCATCTTTTTCTTTTCTACTGCTTTAGAGATTTATGTTGGTGATTATTTCTAAGTTTTTGTATAGGTAGTAAGCTCGCTCGCTATAAAATAGCGCGAGTGAGCATCCTTTGAAAGGAGGCGATGGAGTGGTACAGGAACGGGGAAAGTAATGCCACTGCTGTAATGTTGTGATGTTACTTTTCGTTTTCTTATTTTTATTATTCAAGTCGTCCTTCTTCGCAGCGGCTGTCGTGGGGCTTGGGGAGGAACTAAGCTTTTTTTCGCCTGTACAGAGCGCACTACCATGTACCATCCACTATGCTGGCGCGTTGATTGTGTGGTGTCGTTAGTTGTTGTATTGGCTGTGCAGGGTACAGTAGCACCCATCCATCTAGCATCCTTTTTTTGGGGGTTTTATGTGTGTTTGAATTTAATTTCTGTTCCCTTTGCGTTGGGAGGGTGGGTGGCTTTGGGGGGGTTGACATAAATCGTCCGCTATCTTTATATTCAACTATGAAATGTAATACAATGATGCGAGTTTAAACGACATTAGGAGGTGGATGGTGGGCTTGCGAGGGGGAGCTATGCAGCAGCGGCAGCAGATGAAGGCCACTGTGAAGCACAATAGGTTGTTGATGGCATCTGGGGGGAGGAGGGCATCAAGGGGTACGTGGTCGTATTATTGCAGGATGTGAAGGGATATTATTATTGCTTTTTTAGTGGCTCAATGGTTTAGCAGCGAAGGGAATTAGAAATGTGCTAAGGGATGCTGATGTGAGAGAAAGAGCGAGACAGAGAGAGAGAGCAAGTGCAGAAAGAATGAATGGTTGGGAGTAATGGGTAGTTCTTCCTTTAGATTTATATCTGGGATACAGATTTTTTTTATTATTTCTTTTTCTCCATCGCCTAAGTTTGGTGGATATTGATTTTTGAATTTAGAACGGATATACTTAGATGGGAGCTGCCATATTGCACAGAGGCTTTCACTGAATCATTAGGAAAATGTAAAATTGGAAAATTCTAGTGGCAGTCGTTAAATTTATATAGCAAAGTTCAACCCAGATAGTATGTCGGAATTCCTCTGTTAATTTTAGTTTTTGGAGTGCATGCAGTAACATTCGGCAAATAGAATCGTAAATTCTGTGAGACTTAACTGCGTATAAAAATTGAACATGTTTACGGATTTTGATTGAACCTGTGAATAAAGAGGAAAAGTAGCAACCAAGTCCATTCAACGAGGATTTACAATCCAGACGCTCTTCTGTCCAGAGCGTCGAAGAACTGTCTCTTCGACAAATCTGTCTACACTCAGGGAAAAAATGCAAACTAAAATGTAATATGTTTTATTTGATTTTACGTTGAATAAACTATAATAAAGAATATTCCTTTTCACGTTAAAACAAATTTTAATTAAATAATTTAATTTTAAATGAAGTCAACGTAGATTCAAATTGAAACGTATTCACTTTTACATTTAAACATGAATCCACGTCAAATCAAGGTGCATACGTGGTTAGATCAAATTAAAAATATATGCATTTAGAGTAGGGAAACCCTTTGAATTAATGTTATGCCGCTTTGATTTACAAAATTTTCGTAGTCGATGCTAAATCATTCCGAAAAATATTTAAATCGAAGTGGTTTTCTTTGATTTTACGTTGTTTTTTCTCTGGGTGTATAAAATGTTTTCAAACTGAGTCATACCTGAGGGGCATTAGAATTTGTTTGTCCCGTAACTCTAAATTTGGGTTCAGTTTTCGAAGAAATCAAGTCTTTGAAACAAATATTTCAAGAAGTTCTGTAAAAAAGTTATAGATCTATAGACTGCTAGACCTATATCCAAGTCCTTTCTAAACTTATGTCTCGTGGACTTATGTCCCTGTGCCGCAATGGGCTATGTTAAACAGATATCCCCAACGGTCCTCGATTCGAATTTGGAGCCACTGTTTTGACGGAAATGGGTAGATAATTAATTGACAAACATTAAGATTGCCTGTGTCAATTGAAATTCTCCCAAAGCTGCAATTATAAAATTATATTATTATAAAATTTTGTAAGCGCTTTGGGACTTTGTATTAATGGACATTTTATGTCAATTCAAAAAAATTGACATTAAATAAACAGTTACATACATTTTTAAAACATACCTCCAAGGTGGTAAATTTAATGAAATACAATCCACCATGGATGTAAGAAACGTTCATTAAGAACAAATCGCTTATAAGAAACGCATGTGGAAAAACCGTGTCTTTTGACCTTTTTCGATTGCGTAGTAAGAGAAAGTTATCTAATCAATTCTGACATTACGATGATAGAGGAACTCAAGAAATTGTATCGCAAAATTCTGTCCGTATGTCCCGAGGCCTACAGCCTAAACGGCTGCACAGATTTCGTTCAAACTTCTGATTCGGAGTTTGGGGGCTTACAGTTCGGGCTTTATTTTTTTTTTGCACGGTAACATCAACATTAATGACCTACTTCGAAAACGGCTCTAACGATTTCAACCAAAAATTGGCATTCAAGCTTAAGTACGTAAAGTTAACATGAATGTGTACTCAGTTTTCCGCTGAAAAATCGAATAACGGTACTTTCGAAAACGGTCCATACGATTGTAACAAAAAGCATTCATCTAAGGTAATATGGTCATCGCTAACTTAATGGAAAACTCAGTTTTTCTCTGTATTATCGTAAAATGGATTTTTGAAACAAGTACTTTTTGAAAAAGTTACTTTTGTTTAGTTTACCTGACAAGGGCAATAACGATTTTGATCAAAATGCAAACATTACTCTAATTGATGTTTTTAAAATTATTGCGTCCTTAATTTTCAGTTCGAATAACCTATAACGCTAATTTTAAAAACTGCTCATGTCTCGAAAACCCCATTTTCGATTTCGATAAAACTTTAAAAACCAAGTAACGCTTACATTCCGAACAATAAATTGTACTCGGTTTTAACTTAAATAGTTAAGCAATAGCATTTTTCAAACTAAACATTGAAATATTTAGTACTGTAATGCCTGCCAAATTTTACAAAAACCACTTTAACGATTTTGATCAAAATACATTTTAAAGATAATATAAATATTCTTAATAAGATCTCGTAATTAGTTTTTCTTAAAAAATTCGAACAAAGCAATTTCTTAAATATTTCACAAAAATGACTATACCCAAATCCCGATCTGTGTTCATATATCTTCGGTATATTTTTTGAAATAATAACAAAGCCCCACTTCCAGTGAAAATTCAATAACAGCTACCTTCATACGTAAAACTTATTTTTAGCAACTTCTTTTTTTTATATTGAATATGCACCGAAAAAATAATTCCAACAACTTTGAGCTTACACAATCAGCAACTCCAACTTCATTTACACCAGAACTTCTGATTAGCGAGAAAGTTACGTTCGACCCAGCACGTGCACTTGTTTTTTATATAGGAACATACAAAAAATATACATATAAGAAACTCGCTTATTAGAAACGAACTTTCATCCGAAAAATCTACTTTAAAAAAATCCCCCACTTATCGTGTCGTCTCTTATGAGTTGTTTTGAATACTCGTATAAGAAACTTTGAAACACGGATATAAGAAAGACTGTAGTAGCGTTTCATTGCAGATATGACTTTGATGCATTGTTTGAGTTAATACAGTCTCTGATTGCGTTTGGTACCCGTTTTAAAATTGTCTCCGATTCTATCAAAAGACATTGTGTTTCCCAGAGTTGTTGGTTTTACAAAACACGATGAAGAATAAAAAACCCAGAAAAAAGCTAAGGTAACTGAATGATTTCATACAATGGCACACCTTATTCACTCAATCTTGCCTGGGTTTATTTTAATGGACGAATTTTGTGGTTTGAGCATGAATTTTAACAATCTCAACGGGGAATGGGCATATACTTTCGTATGTTTTTCAATTATATTTCCATACCTCTACCTCGGGCACTCTTCTTCAATGTTAACATTAAAAAAATCAAATCATATACCTTCTAAATAGTAGATCGACAAAGAAGACGAATTTGGATTGTAATCCGTTAAGTGGGATAGAGTCTTACGTGATCTGCGACCGTCAATGACAACATTTTACCCCCGTGATAGGTTATCGTTGCTGTAGTGAAACCACGAGGTATTCTGTGAAACTGCTTATCTCCATTTGCATTCTCCGACTTTTCGAGGACAACGTAGATTTAGTAACATGTAATCACCAGCGTAAACCTATATGCCAAAAATAAGTTTGCTATCTCGAGACGCGTGCACCCTAGCTGCCATAAAAATTCCCATTGAATGTTAATGTAAAATATTCTGCGTTCTTTCTTTGCCTTCATATATCTACGATAACAATTAAATTTAATTTAAAATTCAAATCAATTTGTAAAATAATACGAGTTGTTAGCTTACATAAAACTTTTCTTCATACATTGTGCGCTCTACAGAGCTCAACCCCAAAGCAGCCAGAATGCTTGCTTACACAACGACACAACTATACCTTCATTCCTATAGCTATGTTTTTTTTTCCTCCCAGGTTCTGTGTTATTTTTTATCCATGGTTTTTGCTCGTTTTCTCCTAATTCATATATGTACACATCCTTGCCAGCCAAATTCACAGAAACACACATACATTACAAAATACACGTAACGTATGCATGCGGATGCGATACATGGGGCCACCCTTCTAGTTCCTAACAACAGAAAAATGTGAAATAGGAAAGCACAAGCGGGCTACATCAACAGCGCAACAAGAACAACAACAACATCAGCAGCAAGGACGAGAAGAAAAAGTTGCCCTTAGCCGCGAATGGAGGCTCATCTTCATCCAGCAGCGAATTATACTTGTACAGCCGCCGCACACAACTGGCTGCGACGATGTGTTAGATGCGAAGGGATGCCAAACTAAGGCCAGGGATACGGGTAAACCATACCGCGCGCTATACGACTGATTTACATTTTTAATTGTATATACACGAAGGTATAATGCCACTTCAGTCCGCTCCCCCGCGCTCCGACTTCATACTTCCAGCTCCCCTTGAGCGGAGCAACTTTCACGCGGGTACGTGTTCGGATTGCGGGTTCTCTACTATTTTACATTTTCGTTTATTTTTTCTTGGCTGCGGCGGTGGTGGCTGGGCGCGCACTTGATGTCGTTCGTACGTGTATTCACCGAGCGGAGTTGGGAGAAAAAAACGAAGAAGAACCGAGTCATCCGCTTCCTCCTCTTGTTTAGTCTTTTTTCTAACAAATACACAAAAATCCTTTTTTCCCGAAACTAAGTACGTCGGGATGATGCTGTGTATGTCGCCCGACACCGCACCCGCACCTCGATGCTATCGCTGAAGCCTGCACTCAAGTGCTGTATGGGGGAGAATATAGTGTGTTTAGAGAGAAAGAAATAGGTTTCAAGCAGTGGAGGGCTGCTGGGGGGACGCTGGGAGCCGTGTAATATTAATGGCAAAAAATGGGGGACTACAGCAACACAACCCTTGGAAGATGGAAACACACAGCTAACGGTGGCATCAGCGACGAGGACGCACATAAAGCAAATTTATTAGAAAGTTTTTCCTTTTTTTTTACAAACTGCTTTTTCGATGGTTGTTTTTCTATTCAAAGTCGTTACGAGGTGGGTGGGTATTTCGGGTGGCAAAGATGAAGAGAACAGCGGGAACAAAAAATCAACTTTTATTATTGTATGCGTGTATCAGTTAATGCAAAAGTACAGATGGTAAGAGATAAGTTAGCTTTACAATGATGCGGGTTTTCCATATATAATGTACGTACGTATATGTGTATGTGAGGTTTTAATTGTCTAAAGTTTTGTTGGCATTCGCTGTCATTGTCAGAGGAAGGTCTTCCAAGTGTTTTTTTTTCGACAAATTAGAATGGGAGCAGATTTGAAACTGCAATATGGGTTTTACTGTGTACTATGTACATATAGGTACATATCCAGTTTTGTGATCTTTGGGTAAGGAGGTTTAGGTCTGCTGTAAGTGACTAATTTGTGATTAATATGAGAGAACTAAAGTAGGTACGTACCGAAATAAAAGCTTTTCACCGAAGACAGATTAAGTCGAATTCTTAGTGGTTTTGATCACATTTTGTCGATCCCCAAGATGTGTGAGTCTTGTTGAATTGGTAAAATCAGAACATCTGATTAAGATGTGGTGTTCACTTTTAATGTTTACAGAGAGTTATAGAGTTATTTAATGAAACTGTGACTGTGAAATAAACTTTAAGCTCAACGTCATATAAAGATAGATCCTTCAAATAATTATCAGAGTAAGGGCGGCTTAAATGGTCACTTTTAGAATGTTATTGATCTTTATTCCACCAGAGAGTCCAATTTTTTGAGTGTCTTCCTTGATTTGAAATAATCCCCCAGGGGTGTTATAAAAGACTTGTCCGTGCATGTTTTTTATACGCCCCACGCAAGGTTAGTCATTAAATATTTACATCAAGACTACAGGGCTTGGGCTTTTGACAATGTTCATGGTTCTGGTCGGGATAGTTGAGGTGTCTGCAATATCTCCATTGTTCCATGAAATCTAAGATACCTTCTTAGTCCGAAGAAACATCGAAGAAACCACTAGACAAATCACCGCCTCCGATTCAATACTACAAATTCAATATATATTATCAGGATGCGCAAGTAGTTTGACCGGACTTTTGAAAAATTATACCCCTGAGATGATGACTTGTAGGCTTTGTACAATCGATTCAAAACTGATGTTGAACAAGTCATACGTTGCACTGTTTTAACCCTTTTTCCATAAAATAATTCTCTGGGGTTCTTACCACCCTGGGAATTTTAAAAGATATGTCAGAGTATGAAATTCGCATCCCGTCAATGATTGTCTTTCAAGATCAACCCCTAAATTTCATAATTTTAAAAGTCAGAGAGAGTAGCTTTTCACGAAAAACCTCTCAATGCAGACGTTTGGATACGGCATCAGATAGTGGCTTCTATTCGTCCCAAAAATACAACCTTATCTTGTGTAATTGCCGCATTTCAGAATATCACCTTTGTTGTAGAAGCTGAGGTTCCGTTCGATCAATCTTTATAGATAATATGAAGCATTCTCATTACGAAGGCATCTTCAATTGATTTGAAACGATCGGCCCGCAAGTCATACACATAAACGGATTTGATGGCTATCGATATCCTCACTTCGACGGTTTGATGTGATAGCAACTTTGTGATATCAAGTCTTCTCTCGGTGTTGTAACATTTTGGATATTGGCATCTATTCTTTAGCTGCAACTCCTACTTAGCTATAGCTCTTTAAAAATATACTAAAAAGCATGGCTGCCGTTACTCATGTTAATTTTTGTTGTCGGGACTTTGACCTGGATACCGCCAAATCGTTGACAAAAAGTTTCTTTAAGATGAGCTGACTCTAAATAATTTGAAAGTAGAAACAGTCAAAAAGTGGTACTTTGTATTTTAGTTAACGCCACTCTTCTACTGATCTGTTTGTAAACGAAGCTAGAAAGCGTTCAAGCCATTTTATACTCCAAGTTGGAAATGGAACTTTAGTTCTGTCATCTGCCAGGCGAAGTAACTTTATTAAGTGGTGTTCAGTTGGTCGGCTTAAACAATACACAGAAAATAATATCAAGCCGCTTCGCACATTCTTTTCTTGTAAGCCCACATAGTTTACTCCAGTTAAACTGAATGTCAGTTGGTAGGAAGTTTCTATGAGTTCGCTTTTCGTTCGTGCAGTTTGCGAATGGACGCCGATTCTGTCACTAGCATTCGCCGTAGCCTCAACCACTGCTCATGAGGCTTTTTTCTCATGAGCAGTAAAAAAAATGTCATACCTTGGCACGGGTTTGCTAGGTTTGTAAAAACCAAGTGTTTCCGTTGTCAATTCCACTATTTTATCGCGTTCAACTACCGAAAAACGATCCATTTTAAAGATTGTCGTACCTACTTACGTAAATTTCGAACGAATATCTCTTGGAAGCTCCATAACAAAAAATGCATTTTTTTTTTTAATTTTAAAATTCAAACCCATTATCAGAATTTCAACACTAGTAATGGAAACTCAAGGTTTTGCTCACAATTTTTAGTTTTTTTTTTTGTTTTCGAAAGCAAAAACAGAAGCCATCAAAAAAACTTAACACAACCAGATTGAATAGCATTAGAAGTCTATTTCTATATACGGCTCCCTCTGCTGCCAGACTTCCAAGACAATACAATTTTTGACATGAAAATAAAACAACAACTGACAAAAAACAAGCGAACCACACTGCAACATCTACTTTTACTTTCGCTTCCACGGAGACAGAACTTGATTTCCTTTCACAATTCCACCTCGTCAACCCCTATCACGATGACAAACACAATCACATTGAGCGAGTTGCAGCCTCGCACCACCTTCTCCTTATTTTTTCTTATTTTAAGAATAAAACAAAGGGCACAGAAAAAAACAGTGAAAAAATATTTCTACCATCAAGGATATGAAAAGATATCCTTTAGGCCCTAGCACAGCCTCAGTTAGAAAAGCCAGGCAAACAAATATTATATAATAAAGTACCAGGAAAAAAACGCAAATGTCATAAACAGAATGCCTCAAATCAAGGATCTCGCAAGAGAAAGAAATAAAAAGTAAAATGGAAAACCAAATTGCAGTAACCAGCCACTTTCAAGTACAGACTTTGTCCTAGAATCCAATGGAGAGCAAGAACGAATGAAAGAGTTCATCATCATGGTAGTAGAAGTGAGTTGTCGTCAGACTTTAGAAAACCACCGCTTGTTGTTTCTTCCTGATCATATGATGATTGCGAAGGGGAAACCCTTTTTTTATTTTTCTAATACAGGGGTGGGCCTGACCCTGTAGTAGGTAGATATGTGGAAAAGGTTGCACTGGGGTGATATATCCTGTAATTGGACGACCATACGAAAAGGGTTTTGCTCGGAAACTATCCCGCAACTTATGGAAATTAATTGGCTGGGTCATACTCGTTGACCTCGGCCTCAAATATTGACCACAAGCAACCCTCAAAACTCTATAGGTGGACAGTATACAAGTGAACAAGAATTGTGTTGAAAACTAGACACCAATGGCGTGGTGTCCTGCACTTGAATACAAATGAGCACCGGCATACTCAGGCACGGCAAACCCTCTTAACCTTTTCGACATACATACCCGAGAGCTATACAAGCTACCCTGTCATCGCTATGTCATCGGTCCCAACAACCAATTGTTTTCTCACCCCTGACCCAGGTCTATGACAACACCCAACAGAGAACACACGACCGCCTGACAGCAGTGGGAAATGGGGGCCGCAAAAAGAAAACGATATCCCGAGCTAAGCCGGACAAACTTATTTGGGAAGATCCTGAAAATTTCCATATTATCTAAAGGAAGATATCTCTCCTTAAGCATATGTGTCAATTTGCCAAAAAACCACACAACAACAAGTGTGCGTTGCGTATGGAGGATGATGTGTGTTAAGTTGCTACGGCACTAGGACGGGACAGACTAATATATTCATCCCTTAAGCTGGGAGGGCATCGAAGATACCCTCTTGAGTACTGCGAATACTCGTATGTGTGGTGACAAAGAGGATGAAGAAGAAAAAAGATTTGCGACGTCCTTGGCGTGTTTTTTATTTGGTTTTCTTGTTCTTAAATTTTTCTTTCCAGCTTAGGGTTGAGTGGAGAGAAGTTGCGGCTTCATTGGCCTTCGTCACCTCCCACCCTCCACACACATTCAGCAGAGTCCGGAAGTCCAAAATCTTAAGGAAGTCCTGAAGTTGCTGCTACTCGTCGAGTCGCGACACATTTGTATACGATGAAGACGACGACGACGACGAGTAGGACGACGACGATGTCGGCGGGCATGTTGCCGACAAATAGATGTCTTTCTCTTCCCTCAAGAGGTGGGTGGTTTTTGAGATAACCAGAACCTTTTTCGTTTTCGTATATTAACCAACAAGGACGTCAAGTGAAAGTCTCTGGCACGGCTGTGCGGTATAGTGTGTCGGTGTGTATGTTGTGTTGATTTGGGGCCACAGTCGGGGGTTACACCATCCTGTGATAAGGATGAGAATCGTTTTGTTAAAGAGTCACCTGTTGCCATTGCACTGTGCACAGTGATTTTCACACCGAATGCTTCTGCTGCTGTCGGTATGTATATATACATGGATCGAGCGAAGTGTGTACAGTGGGTGGCACGTGGGTGTGGGCAAGACGGTTCGGAGTCAGATTTCCGACCTCAGAGAAAGTTGAGGAAGACCAAAACATTGAGAGTGAGAGTGGCTGCTATGACTGCGAAGGATGTTTTTATTCCTCTTTTTTTTTTAATCCCGAACTGGGCATTCTGGCTTTGAATGAATGAAAGGAAGAAGATGGTGGTGGGTTGGCCACAGACCACCCCATATTCGCATTCAATGTCATTCAGGAGGGCGGGGAAATACCGGAATCCAGTGAATGAAACGAGGTCGAGACAAAAGTTGAACCTTGAAAAACGGTAGCAGACTGAAATTGAGGGTAGTTGAAAAATAAAAATAAAAAATTAAAACACCCCAACAAGAAAAGGATGGACAACTGTGCGTGCATGGAAATGTGATACTCGGTTCGTCTTCTATGTCGCCTCATCACACAAACTAGTTTATGAGAACACAAATTACAAAGAAGGCAAACAACGAAATTTTGGAACACGAACGAAATTCCAAAAGATCATTAGCATATGGGAGAGGTGTTTGGTTACTAGAAAAAGTCAGTCACTTCTTTTTGTACTCGTATATCCTTTGGGCAGGTTTTTGTGGCAACTTTTTCCTTGTATTTCTTGCTAACAATATCGATCACCATTTGATGAGAGTTGGCTATATTTGGGTGAGGGCGACACACTGCTGTCAGACTTTGATGAATTGCACCTTCTTTGGCGTCGTGATGATGGTTTGCTCTGGGAAAGGGAAACACTTGAAGGGCCAGGTATCGGGTTTCGTTTTCGTGTATGAGGTGACGGCAGTAGCCCCTTGGAGAAATGTCAATGAAAGGAAGCCAACGGTAACGGTGGTTAGATTCCAACACCATTTGCGCCGCTGCTAAACGATGTATTGTAAATATTTAGAAAATGTTTGGCAGGCTAATTGTAATGGATATCTACGGGCTTAAACTTAAGTGGTCATGGAAAATGCAGATGGGTATGTTCGAATATGTCGTCATTAGAAATTCAAACGAGGTAACAAATTCTGACTACAGTTGCATTTTTAAAAACAAAATGGGAATAACTATTGCTGCCGTCTCTAAGACGTTTTTCCTTGAGAGGATAGATGGAGAATTTTTTCCGTCCGTGCGAAAAAAAAAATTCATCTTCGGTATGGAGCTATGGTCGAAATACATATTTTTCCCAAATAGCTACGTTCGGTTTCATAAAATGTAGCAAATTAAAACAAGATCATCTAACAACTGATTGTGTTTAATTTGATACCCAAACCATTGTTACAAGCGCGTTTGAACTTTGAAATGAAGATTGAGGCTGATTTTTAGTTGGCTGCCAATGTAATAAAAATGGAACTTTGTTCAGAAAACTCTAGAGAGAACTGCTCCAGCAATGCAAGTATATGTTTTTTACTGGAAATAAGGATTTTTTTTTGCAAAACGTATCTTTCAATTTTAGCACAATCTATTCGCAGCAGCTGAAGTTTGGCAAAATGCTGTTAAGTCCATTTATGGAGGGCTGGTGTTTTTAACTTCGATGACTTACTCATTTTTAATAATTCACCAGCTGTCCATATTATGTCAAAACATTTCTAAATATATAGTAGCATTTGGTTGAATAATGCATAACTTTCTTATTTGCATATATTTCAAACGATATCTTTCTGGGAAATTCAATAAATTTTGTACCACTTTGGAGGACATTTTCTACCACATTTGACATTTCGTAGAATTTCTAGTTATTGGGTTGGGATTTCATTTCGGTTAGATAATTTGTGGATTATTTACGTAGAAGCTTTCCTTGAGCGTCAAAAGAAGTGGTTTGGTCCTCTTGAATCTAGGCTTTCAAATTAATTGACTTTTACATTTAACTATATTGTGTGGAAACGGTACAGGGGTATTTTAGTCACTGAACTCCGTTCATTTTTTCATTTGAGAAGTTTTTGTTGTTCTTTACAAGCTTTTGTTCAACTACATAGTGCAAGGAGTAATTGATTTTCTGTGGCAATTTCGCAGTTGCCTACATTGGGAGTACGAACAGATTGAGAAGTTGTGGTATGTAACGTCTTGTCTCAAAACGTCGCCAAGGATTTTCATAATTTCCAAAATTATGTTCGAAATGATAACAGTGGATCAACGCCCAAGCATTAGTACCAACAAAGTTTATATCGGACCTAAGTCTAGAGCAGCAAATGATGGTAAAGGCGGACAGCATTAAAAATAAATGTACTACTATATGAAAATAAAACTTAAGACTACGGTGGATTTAAAGATGCATTTACTTGCCTCAGCTGTTGATACTTAACAATATTTAGGTAGATCTACTGGAGGCGGGAGCCCTCAAATATATTTAAGTGTGGTCATAAGATCAGCATTAAACTAGCAACTTTGTAGATTAGAGGAATCTGTAATTCTTGTAGAAATAATCTTGCACTTAAAGTACTTGGCGCGTCACCCCTTCAACTGGTAGGCTCCCGCAGATTCATCGAACTGTTAATGACAAAGCCTACGCTGTGAACATAAAACCGAAGGTTACTGACTTTCATTAGTAACCTTCGATAGCTCGGCGTCCTAAACCGATTTGCGACTTTTATTGTTTCGCCCCAAAAAGAATGCGGCATTTTTGGACACACGGGTACGTAGGCAAAAGGGAAATCTTAGCCAAAAAAAAAGCTCTGTGAGTGTTAATTTCAACTTAGGCTTTTTACCAAGTGCACAGTTTTTAGAAGTGTGGCTCGGATTAAAGTTCAAACCAATCGTTTGGAGTTTGTACCAGTTTTTTAAGTGTGGGTCGGATTATCAGATCAACTTACGACTGGCGATATATCAATGAAAGCCAAATGTATTACAGCCGTGGAACTGTACCTGGTTGGATGGCCAAATTGGTATCACATATTTGGTAATCCTGAAGGATATAGATTTTAAAAAGCAATAATTCAAAAATACACTAAGCTAAGCGCTTTGAGGTTTTTTGGGAAACATTGGTGCCAACAGGTTAACTAGTACCTCAGCCTTTCGTTGGAAAGCAAAACTAAAATAGTTTTCGTGGTCAGTACAAAAAGCCTCAAAAATTACGTCATCATATTATAGCCTTGACTGTACGTGTCAATGTATTTTCAGGCCTTTCGCACCGAAGACTTAGCTTAAGGCTAGAGCCTACTGAGTTCATTTGAGTGTAATTTTTTGAAATTTATTGACTATTCTCAGCGCAGTGGCTTAGTGGTTAGTGTGTTGGACTACTAAGCGCGGGGTCTCAGGTTCGAATCCCGAAAAAAAAACAAATTCCAACTTAATTTTTTTTTTCACTGCGCTACCTCTCGCGAACGTCTGACAAACATCCGAGAATATTACTGTCATGAAGGAGCTTCTCAATTGGCCATTTGGACTCGGCATAGAATTGTAGATCCCTTCCATTCGTCCTAAAAATAAAACACAAGACGACCCTACGGACCTGTTCCGCCAACTATTTTTTTTTTTGTTCTTATTCTTCAAACTAACCAAACTTGACACTATTTTGATTTGAATGTGTTTGCCAGAAAGCTGTTGTAAAATATTTTAAACAATATAATAAAGAAAAACAAAATAATTATTTTTTGTGTTACCATATTTCGTTAGACTTACTCGATTACCTAAGTAAAGTGTGCTGCCTATTGCCCTGGTTTTCAGAAATACCTGCTGTTATTGTTTATATCTTTCTTTTCGAATAAAAAAAACTAAAATTAATGAACGCAACTCCTGATTACAACCGATGAAAAACCTGCTTAAAGATTGTCACTAATTGTAGCCGTGCACTGACACTAACATACTTAAAACTTTCCTGATCTTTAAATAGTTAAAGCATCCACAAAGGCGGATATTTCATTTGGTTTTGATATCGTTTGTGATGTGCATACCTACAGCAAAAATGCCTACAGCTTCTTTCAGCGCTTAATTTGAAAAACACCCCACTCCCAGAGCTCTTATTAAAAATATGGACCAGAACAAAAACACACCGTATCCATATAAAAGCCGTACATATAGTACGTATGTCATTGTTTTGTGGTCCGGGATTAAAGTTAAAAACGAAATTACCCCATAAATCCGATTGTAAAAATAACAAAGGGCCAACAGCCAGACCCGGTAGAAGCATCATCCAACCAGCCATCTAACCAAATAAGCAATCCCTATCCCCGCCACCTCCGCATCCGTTCGCTGTGTAACACATACGAATGCCGATATGAAAAGACGAACAAAAAACAAAATCGCTCTTCGCCTATCTTCAACACTACTCTGCCGCCACAATACATTACATTATCATCCCTTTACGTATATATTTTTTATTTTACATTCTATATGGATTTTTGAACCTAGTCCACCCGGCCCCCAACCCCATGCCACCTTAATGCTACACATTACATTAAAACTTGTGTGATGTGTTTTTTATGATTCCGTTTGCTGTTGTTGCTTGGTTCACTTTTTTTTTTCTTATAGGTTCGAGCTGCTGCTCTCATTTCTCATTTAGTTTCACATAATAATAATAATAACACAACAAAATAATGTATAGGTAGTACCTTTGCCATCATCATTGCCGCAACCGTCGTCGTCGCCGGCGCTGCCGCCACTGCCTCTATTGAGGCTCTATGAAAGAACCGAGAGCGGATATTAAAAAAATAATAACATTTAACACACTGTGAGACGGGGTGGGGGGCATATCAGCACAAATGGCAGCAGCGGCATATCGTGGCGGGGCATTGCAGAAGAAAGGACGAACGTACAAAAAAAAAATCCCTAATAATTTTCGGTGATGCGCAAAAATTTACCCAAAAGCAGTAAAAAACGAATATATACCATACCACCCCAAATGAGGCGGTGGGGATTTTTTAACTTCCAACCTAGGTAGGTTAGGTAGTGGGAAGGTTGGTAGGTAGGTAGGTACCCGCGCGTCACTCCCTCCCCCACCTTCTCTGTATAGCGGGGCACTATTTTTTATTTTTATTATACCTACCCTCTGCGCTTTCTTTTGCTGTGTTTTTTTTTTAGATGTATTAGTAACTTTAGAAAAATAACACAACACTGTTCACTGTTGGGGGCTGCGAAACAAAAGAGGTGGGAGATGGAGTTGCTTTTTATTCCTCTATGTTTTTATTTCATCCATTTTAATATTTCTCAGTGAATGGAAGGCGGGGTAGTCCAGGGGGGTTCGGATGATTTGAAGAGGGATTTTAATTTTGCCAACGCCAGCGGTTCGGGGATCGGTCCTCGTATAAATGGTTTAGATAACTTCCACTACTTACACACGAACAGCAGAAGAGTACACCGAAAGGGGTGACCATATCCGCCTGCTCCCCACGGTGTTTAATCAGGATACATGTATATGGATATTTTTGTTGTTGTTGCTTTCTTTCGTTTTTTGTTTGCATTAAAGTAGGTATGCCTAGTCCCCCTGCCTCTAATCACCCTTGATTATCCACAGTCGACCAAGTTCGTCGACACACCGACTGACAGTGGAAAAAGTTCGCGAATGTAATTTGTAGGTTTGTTGAGTGAAAAAATTGTCGGAGTGAAAAATATTATTTTACAGTTAGAAGCGCAGCGCATATGTGAGTCAGGGGATTCTGATGGAAATGATGTGTAATAAAAAAATTAAAATATAAAAAAAAAACAGCAGAAACGGGTCAGGTTATGGATCTATTGCTTGGTAAAAACTTTTTTTCGGTTCGAAATAACTTCCGAATGAGATAACCGAACGCGGCGCGCTGATGGAATGATATAGATGCAGATATCACGGCCCTATTCAGTTGTCTACATTATAGATAGCCTTAGGCAAAGTGGCAGCAATCATTCGTAGTGGGTATGAGATGAGGTGGTTATTGGGGAAACTCATTTCTATTATGTTTCCTGTAGGCAGGATTGGGATAAGTTTTCAATTTTACATTTTCCTCATGCAGTAGCTGCTAAATGCAAAATGCAGATATGATTATGGCAAACAGCTTTATGTGTGCAGAGCATGTAATAATTGGCACGATATTTGCTTACGATTTTGGCGAGCTACTAGTGTTTCTGAGTTTATGGGTTGTAGTATTATGTCGAACGGTGGTATTTGAGATAGGTGTCTTTAAGAAATACTATATCAAATTGCTCTCACCAGATAGTAAGTTCACTGATTGAACAATGTCACTAAGTGGGACGAACATGGATATTCTGAATTTAAATAAAAATCGGGAGGTGTGCCACAAGTTAGCTTGATTGGGCCACTATTGTACCAGATATCTATACATGGAAAAGCGACACTTACGACAGCTGGATTATCACCAGCACTCTGCCGTATCTACTTTTGTTAATAATAGTGATGTAATAACAATCAGTTGGCGCAAGCTGCAGAACAGTTTCGTAAATAAAACTTACAAGATCGCAATTACAAAGTTACCATGAAATTCAGTCGTCAATTCGAGCATCTTTTAAACAACAAAGGGACTAAATGAGTGATCGACTTCTATGACTACCGTCAATTTCACTTTAGTCTATGGTGTGGAAGACTGTGGATGTGATGATGAAAAAGTTACATAGTAAACGGAGCACGTCTTGAAAAATCGGAACGTAAAGAAGTTAATTGAATTTTTAGGAAAAAAATAAGCTACACCCTTAATGCAGCTCGTACTCGTACTCATACTTCCATGCAGTTCTATACTCGAAGTTAGCCGAACTCTTGACAAAAAACTGTGACGGAAAACAAATGGCAAGTCAAGAAGAAAAAAAAAACACCAGTAAAAGATTAGTTATTATCCTGTCTGTTCTTTATGAGTTGAGGCGATAGGACGCATTCCCTAAGCTTTAATTTACCAATGAATACAATCATCTACAGAGACACATACAAATTTAGGATACCATAAAGATAAATAGGTATATTATAAAAGTTATGACAAATTGTAAATGCCCTTTGAAAATCAATTTATTTGCCCGATACGGTTTTATCTATCAATCGGTACACAAAATCCAAAAATACATGTATAGATATTGCACTCTCTTGCTATATAAGGACATTATCATTAACGAAACAATTGACTTGCGAAATTTCGTTGTTCAAACCGCAGAGATTAGCGGGCACATTATATTATTATTAAATGCAACGGTTCGCATTGCATTTTCATGTGATTATGGCTGATAACATAATCATTTTTAGTAGTTGTTTTTTCAGTTTATCACGAATCAAATTGGGTTGACTGTATTTACCCGAGGTACCTATAATAAATTTGTTTTTCTTCAACAAATACTGAGTTCAAGTTGGTTTCTTATGTGACAGATTAGCTACAGTGTGGCACTGAGTCTGATGAATTTGGGGCAGAGTTAGTGACTTTGCTCTAAAACCTAACGAATGCTATACACTTTGAGGTTGATTGACGTGTTTGCATTGTTCATGTGTGGTTATGCCTGCCTAAATATACACAAATGGGGATATGTACACTATACAGGTAAGAGGACATTTTTGAACATGACACTATTCTTACGAAATTTTATTTTTGTTAACCCTAAAAAGATAGCTTTGAATAGGGAATGCTTTAGGAATTTCATACTATTGAAATCAGTTTGTGTATTTGAAAATTAAATTTCAACTTAGGTCTAAAAACTGATTTACTAGTTTCAAAATTTTTGAATTAATTCAAAAATTAAAGCAGACAACTGGATCGCATGAGACTTTCACATGCAAAGTGCTGCCACTCCAACAAAATAATGAATCCTAAAAAAAGTGCAGTAGTTTTGAAAGTAGATTATTTTTTAGAACAAAAGTAGGATTTTTTAAGGTGAAGCTATAAGAGAACAATATTTTAAATATGTATTGATTTTATAATGTAATACTGCAATCAATCATACTGTAATCAACCACCGCTTTTGTTATTAGCGGTGAAGGGAGCAGGTTGAAATGCTGCCATCAAACTTCTGTTTTCCAAAACTTTGTTTTTGCACAAAAAATTCAGCTTATTCTGCTTTTATCCTACTAACAAATACAAACAACAGAAACAAATAAATTAATATTAATAACTACAAAAATATTAATATTAAAAAAACTAAAAGTTAAGAAACAAATTAAATTAAAAAAAAAAAATTAATTAATCACTATAGAATACCTGTTAATTGTATTTCTCTATCTCTATATAAATACGAAAATTATGAGAATACTTAGAGATTATTTTCAATTTGAGTAAAAATCAATTTTAGTTATTTTCACTCCGACATCGTTACCTTCAACCAACAAATCACCTTGTACAAAGCGTGTGTAATATCTCTTTCTGACTGAGACCCAGTCCGACTGAAAGGCCTTCTGGCCACCCACTATTCCTACAATACAAATTCATACTCGGTATCATATTTATTTACATTTTACTTAAAAGTTAATAATTATATCTAACTTCCAGCGAATGAAAGCACTCAAGTTAAAGACCGGTGTGGCTGACTTCTTGAACAAAAATAGAGATCTAGAGTATATGTGGATAGGCCTGCAAGACCCTTCTTTTTTTATGCTATATTTTCTGGCAAACCTGTCCCAATACTAAGCCCTCAAAATAATAATTTCCGCCATCTCAACTACCTAATTATTTTTACTTAATTAGCAACTGCTATCTTCTTTACTGAATTTCAATTATAATTTCCATGTCGTCAAACCTTCAAAAGAAAAAAGAAAAACCATTTATAATGCCACTGAAATTGATTGCTGATAAGAAGAACCTCATTTTTAATCAGTCAGAAAATGTTCAAGCGAAGGTACTTACCAACCTATCGACTTAGAGAATGCGGTCAATGTCTGCCCGACAGCGGTAAACAATCGAAATTTGCAATTTCTTCAGTCTGTTTAATATTAGCACAAAACACATAGAACAGATAAATACCTTTGAACAAGGGCTCATCAGTTGCACAGATATGTACCTACGTCATTCCTAGATATTCATTGAATTGAGAGTTGAACGGCCGATATTTCGAAACACCAGATCAGCGCGGAAAAGAAGCCTCTATTGTGTTAAGCTGTACCTACCCTCTGTTGTATATTAGTGGTGAAACTTGTGTGAATCGCATATCACGAAATCGGTCAACCAAATGCCAATTTCAATTCGTTATCCAACGCGACCTACCACATCACATTTTAGGCACGTAAAATACCCGAAAAAGTTAAGTGTATCTGTGTGCATATACGTCCTACCCCCATGTACGGTAAGGCCTTGATCGAAATAAATTTATTTTGGAAGGTCATACACCCCAGTCGGACAAATGAAAAGAATGCACAGTTCAGCTCGTCACATTGAACCCTCTCTGTGTGTTATGGCAGTACAGTCTAATGGCAAAGTCTTCAGAAATGCTAAACAAAAAAAGATCACTGACTTTGACTCGTCCGCAGCACTTGATCTTCAATGTATCTAGATGCAGTTCCCCGTCGACATATTGCTCTTTCTGTGTGTCATTCTGCGTTGTTGTTGTTGTTGTTTTTTTAGGGGCTAATCATAACAAACTGTCATCGAAAATTCGTCTTCTTTTGTGTGCGAGCTGTCTTCGTTGTTACACATCATCTGCCGACCGATCGAACGACGCGACGTCGACATCTGCCTTGGGCAAGAGTAAAGCTTTCATCTGTTTTATATAGATTGAATGATTAATCACACCTGTCTGTCGTCGGTGAAGAAATAATGAAGATCGACATGCCGGAGAGGGAGACGGACACGGACAAGATCTGGCGATACGCAATGAGTCAGAGCAGGGAAGAGTATCGTGTTGGTGCTGTCGGAGAGGTGATAAAAGTTCAAGTGGCCAAATTGTTTGGTCGTCTATTTATTCATTTAAATGGGACATTGACCGATCAAATGAACACGAACGATTTTAGACTGCACTTTGTAAGTTGGGTTCACAAAACTCAGTAGTCGCAGCTTACTAGAGTTTTTGACGATCGCTTATATGTGCGGTAGATGGACCCAGTGCCTACTGATTTCGTCTTCAACTCACTGTAACATGATTTACATCTTTCTTCTTGTACCTGTTCAGAAATATCTGTCCCAATAGTTACAGTGAAAGGTCTTTGGAACATCATAGTCCGTTTAGGGGAAGTGTTCGGTTTCAATGTGACCTAAGAGGAACACAAAAGGAACATGAAACTCAATTGTTTCTGATATTTTGATTAAGATTTACGCATTCTCTTGACTGATTGTGGAGGGGTTATTCGGTTGTTTAAAATTGTCTTAGCTCCGCTTTTCTTTTTCAACCTTTCCTGTTTCTATTTATAACTGAATTAGAGATACAACAGAGAGCTTCTAGGCCAGTGCAAACCTAGGCAGAGCCTTGCAAGACTATACAGTTTTTGAAGTGTAGACACATCTGAAGAAGTAAACGAAGTAAAAGATTCAGTAATAACCTGAATCAAAAAACGGAGACCAGACCCATACGCAATGCGGAGTTTTTCGGACTTATGAGGATCAGTACACATTGAATTATCAGAAAGAAAGTCCGAGGCCTTTTCGAGCAGCTCGGTTTAGCATTAAGGTTTTTAAGGTAGGTATACTAGGTCTTCCTAAAAGATTCGAAGACTCTATATCACATACCATAAGGCAACACGCACTAACTATACTTCTAGCCACGCAAAAAGTCGATGTATATGTTGTGTCTAAAGCTTTTCTTCTCAATCCCGATGCCAATTTGCATTTGAGAGTGCCTAATGTGGTATATCGTTGTGCAAAATACAAAAATTACAATATTTAGACGAAGAGCGGCCTTCTTCCTCCCGCCGAAACGGCTTTTCTCTGCCAATCGGCTTTCAAATGCAAATCCTTCAAATTATTGAACATATCGAATACACCACCCCATCCATAGAAAACACACCTACCGCTCAGAACCCATCCCTTTGGCGACAAACATACTTACACACGCAATATTCTCTCTCGCACTATATAATCCTCACATTTCGAGTACAATTGCTGGGAAGCCATTATAATAATTTTTTTTCTCCAGAATTTTATTGATTAAATAATCGATATTACGCGGCATTATTACACCCAACTGAGGCTTCGCTCTTTGCAAGAACAAAGGAAATACCCGTGTCTTCTGCCCTCCCCAAAATCCCTGTCATACTACACAATCTGTTATATTGCACATTATCTACATACTTTGTTGTTCTCAAAGGCGACGCTGCCTTTTCACCAGGCACCAAATTTACTCAGTCCCCAAACAGAAGTGAACATTAAAAAACAACCAACGCAAAAACTTTCATTTTAGAAATTTGATATACTTTTTCCTTTTATACCCTGCACTACACTCACTCCCATCCCAGCCAAAAGAAATATCTAAAGTTCGGCGTCCCTGTGCGGAGATAGAAATAAGAAAAATTCCACTAACCACCCGCGCATCGCGCCGGTACCACGCTCCGTTCTATCATCAACACCGCCGAAAATTTGAAAATTTATCATCCCTTTTTTCTGAAGCCATCACTACTGAGAAATAAATCTCCCATCAGCTCAGTGGTGTCTTATGAAATCGACAACTAGTGTGGTGCTTCAACACACCAGTCGATATCGAAAAAGAAGACGAACAAAGAGCCCCCTATCCCCTTCCCCCTTCGCCCAGGTTCCCACCACAAGCATACAATTATAGATTTCTCTTGTAAGTGTAATGGCCGCCCCAGGGGGTTGGGTCGAGTGAAACAGCCTCTCTATTCAAAAATACTAAAAAGAAAATCATTCTTTATAACCCCTGGCACTAACCGCCCGCTGCTCCAACACCCCGCACCCCAGTCACAATATAACAACTATCTATACTACCACTCTCTCATTCTAATTCAAGTTGTGCTCTCTTTTTGTACTGATGTTGCTGGTGGTGTGCCCTTTCTAATCTCATCCCTCAGCGAAGACGAATCTCCTTTCGAAAAGTAGAAAAAGGCAAACTTTAGAATTTCATAATCGGGATTTTTTTTTCTCTCTGTTCCCTCTTTCTAGTTGTAGTCTTTGCTTAGTTTCTATAATACCAAATGCTACCCTTAAAATATAAATTTTGGAAAATTCGGGGGAGTGGATGGGGAAAAGCGTACAGAAAAACTTGTTAACTGTATGAATGCGACATTTTTTTTTTCTTTCACTCAATCAGGCAAAGGCAACCCCCTTTTCATAGATACTCTGAGAGAATGGCACAAAGTTATAGATGTAGATGCTGGTGGTGGATTTTGCGATATTTTTTTCCACCACCACCCACACTAAACTTTATATCTTTAGTTTTGGTTCTCTGTTATGAGCTAGAGTTTGGCAAAAGGAAAAAAACTTTTTTTAAACGATAAAAAGCACCACTTCATCTCTTCTGCCTTTGAGTGTATCGCGGTGCGCTATAGGAATAGGAATAGCATTTGGCGGCGCCCAAAACTTTTCTCCACAAACACAATCATCTCTCGATACAAACCGGGGATGGGGAACTCAGCAACAACAGAAAAAAGAAAATAAAAGGAAAATAAATCCGTCCTTCCACCTCATCGCTGCGCCACTTTCGCTGCCATTACTGCCATCTCTAATGGTACACAGTATGTGATGGTGTACAGTTACGGATTCGCGATGCTATAAAAATATTTTTCATTCCTTCATTTTATGTATTTTATTTATTTTTCGTTTTTTAGTATTTTTTTTTTTTGTTCTTGTATATAGGAGTATATGCCTTCTTTACTTCGTTTCGCTCATTTTCTTTTCTTTTTTCTATTCCCACTAAAAATGTTTTGCCCTAGCAAAGTTTTCCCGGAATTCACCATCCCGCACCATCGTAGGAGGCCACCCAGCATCAGCGGCACCCAAAGTCTTGGGGTTGGAACCCCCGAACCCTTGAAAATGTTGTAAGAAGGGCTGTCGTAGTATAGTGGTACACAAAACAAAACAACAAAAAAAAAAAAAGAGAAGTTCTCCAAAAAACTAAAGAAAATCGCGTCCTTCTTCGCTTTTCTCTTGGATGTGGCGGCAGGCATGTAGTGCGCCTCTAACGAAATATCTAACAACAGGCGCTCCAGAGGGTGGCAGTGCGGAAAGGATGCAGTAGTTCTGTGTGTGTCTTCGATTTTTGTTCACATTGCAATTGCAAATAGAGTTTGCAGGGATGTGCGACGAAGGTATAATTATGTGTAATTGGTTGTTATTCATCAACTGATATTAGATTTGCATAGAGAACCAACATCATGGCAGGTTGGTTTCGCTGGTGTTACAAATGACGATTGTTGGGTTTTTCTAGTCCAGTTGCAGACATAGGTACAATGTGTTTCACATTTCGTACGAAATTGGGATTTTTTAAATTAATTTGAAAAGCAGTTGGACTTTGAGTTAGAAAGGTGGACCATATAATATCGGACCCGTGACTGAAGGGGGAGAGTATAAGTCTAGACCGTTGTTTGATTTCCAGGTTGTTTGATAATTTATTGGCATGCGAGATTGCTTTCGAGACGAATATGGAGGTATTTCAGTTTTGCCCCATGCCTAAAGAATTCTGGGAAAAATCGCCTGCTCCACTAATGGTATAGGGACGATGGAAAGGTTTGACAGTGAAATAGACGATGAGCGGTACAACTAATCAATTTAAGTATCCAGGTTCGATCTGGAGAATTTGGATCTCAAAGTACTACCGAGATTCATAGTCAAATCTGGGTGGTTCCATAATAGATAAACAGACTTTTTATCATCTGGTACTCTTAGAGCGAACTATAGTATTTCGATACAAAAGAGCTTTAAGAACCCAGGGGATTACTAAATACTAAATCTAGGTGGCTCTAATATGAAAAGCGGCTTAATTTTTTTCTTCCAACAGGTATGCATTGAGTGATTCCCGAAACAGGATGGTCTAAGTGAACCTGTGGCAATCGCCACAAGAGCATCCATTTACCTACCTACCTAAGTTTCCAGTGTCAATTTGACGAAAGAATGTCGAAATTTTCCATATATATTCAAATCTGTAGAGGACTAAAGCAAATTTAAGTCGAAGCTAGAAATGCGAAATTGCATTCACTCAAGAATGAAAAATAGTACCATTTAGGGGCATTGTGGGCTCGCTTTGTTCAACAGGTACACTATTGAGAAGGTAAGGTCGAACCAACTATTTAATTTAATAGATTTAAATAAAGTAAAACTTGACCCAAAAATGGAAGAAAACTCATAAAAATAGACAGAACACCAAAACAATAAAATTCTATCCCACAAGCCGGACTACAGAAGGTTAATTTCCGAACATACTGCTCTATAACAAGCGATGACACAGGAAGAGTTGTTGATTTACATATCTACACAATAGAATGAAATAAAAAAAAAGAATGCTTTGGCATCCTTAAAGGCTGTAGACCAGGTGTATCAGACTCAAACTCCTTAAGTGCATTTTTTTTTTGTCTTAAGCACGATAGCGGGCCATACAAAAAATAAAATGCAAAATGCATTCGACTTTGTCATACCCATTGTTTTCCCAAAATCTTGTCAAATTTTCGTCGCTTCCTAAAAATTGTTATTACCCGCCTAACGCTGCCCTCACATATCTCTGGAGATAACTAGACTTAAGGTCCTTTCCTTATATTTGCAATACAAGATACAACCCTCAAGAAGGCTGAGGGGGTACATTTAAAAAAATCGACGACAACTTGCCAAATTAGTTTATTTTGCTCCGAATTGCCGTTGTTAAAAAAATTCTGAAAATTCGATCTAAAAATGGTTAGTTTGATCTCGCAACTTTATGAGATAATTTTGTAAAATGCTTAAATACATCAACAAAAAAAAATGGATGAGTGCACAATTATGTTGTAGTCTCCATACTACCATATGAAATATTATCGCTGTAAGGAAACTTAAAAAAAATATATATTTCTGAAATGTGCGCAAATGTAGGGTAACCAAATTGCATAACGAGAACAGGGGGCCATTATACATTTTTTGGGGGAACAGTTATTACATCGGGGGGACAAACACTTTGACGATCATTAAAATTATCGTAGTTTTCAGTTTGTTTCAAAATAAAAATAATAAAATATTTTTAAATATTTTATATAATAAATTTGTTTAATGGATGTTTTCAGTTGTGAAAGTTTGTATGCATGCATCCATGTATGCAATATGGCTTAGCAAATCCAAACATTGAAAGAGAATATAATAAACAAATTGGAAGATGTTTGTTTTGTTTAGTGTAAAGATGTATGGAAAAGTGGGACATCTCTGCACCCCTTTTATATTTGGAATTTGGGGAGGGACAAATGCATTTTTAAGACGAAAAAGGGGTACATATGGTAACCCTACGGATATGGGTTATTTTTAAAAATTGGCATAAAATTGTTTTATAACTCTTAATTCTTTAATATTAAATTTAAAATTAGATTATTCGTTATAGTGGTTTTATGAGGTATAAATAAAAGCTTCCCACAAGAAGAGAGTAATATACAAAAATCCATTCCTAGTGGATTATCCTAGTGGTTTATAAACTCCCTAAGCCTAATTAATAAGCTTAACGTTCTTACAAAAAAAGTGTTAGTGCATAGAATGAACAGAACTATAAACTACCAAATGAAGGAAAGTGGGGCTCCTTTTTTAACAGTCATTTTAATTGCAAAATTGATGTCGATGCCTGATCTTTCATTTGTTATTTGAACAACAACTTGGCTGCAAATACTTATGGCTATTTCGAACTGCAGAACTAATTTGTCATTTTACTACTTCTTGAATATTTAAATTCAGACATTGTATGTATCCCCTGTCAGGAAGTTAACCATGAATTGCTTCACAATCAATAGTCTCAATTCAACAATTACCACTAGGCCACAATGGTTTGAAAACAAGAGAGAGAATGAGAACCGTAACAGACTTTTTTGTTGCGTAAATTTGCCTCAAAGTAAGTAAAAGCAAATACAAAGTTATGTTTTAAATTATTGAAGGACATTTCAGGACAGATAAAGTTATCCGGTCTAAGATTATATGCTAGGCTATTGTAAAGAAACCGCTTTGAACCAGCTTCATTGGTGAATACGGTAAGGTTTTTCATAATCTCAGCAGTTCCAGTGTTAAAAGTCATTTATTTTTTTATCTTTATGACTAAGTTCATACGATCAGAGATCAGATTTTTGGCAGGTAATACGAGACATAATTAGTATACTTCTTTTGCCTCAAGATGAAAGGCCACCTTACCTACTTTAGCTCTTTTTGAAGGTTTGATAGGGTCTTGTTGAGAATTTTCTAAGTAAATTGCCCTTGAAATGAATTTTTTCAACATCAAAATAGAACCTTGGGTATATGTATACGACTTGCAAAATACAGAACAACTTTTCCAGCCAACGCTATATCCCGTGTATCTATACTTAGACTTTTTGTCAGACCACAAGACTACCTAAATCTCGGTGAATCCGTACAACTTCACCTGCAATAGATACCCAACCCAACCACTTCCTTTTGTTGGTCAATAGCATGGGGTTCGAAACGTTTTACGGCATCGGACGTTGAAACATTACAACAATTGACTGTGGTTCCACCCGAAATAAAACAATTATCTATTTCCCTTCGGTCTGTAACAGAAACCTGACACCAACACATTCTCAAAGCGGATAACATAAGCGGCTTGCATTCATGTAACACCGAAAATCTTCAAAACAAAATAAAGCACAGAAAAAAAACTTGTTGCATGGTCGACAAAATTTTGGCTGCACGAAGCCCTGCTAAAGAAATCCTTCTAAATGTGGTGTTTTCATTTTATATATTTTTTGCCTGTTAGCCTCAGAAAGGCACTGAACCTTGCATCCGGTTTTTCTAGATTTTTTTAGTGTACACGCGAATGTATGTGCCTATGAGGGGTACATAAACTTACACAACAAAAGTCGCCCAAAAAATTGCACACAGTGTTAGTGCTGTATAAAGAAAATGAAAAAAAAAGAACTGCAGGCGCATCTAATGAATCTTCTTTGTTATTCACCATCAAGTTTGTCGTCGTTGGACCGTCGTGGCCTCTTCTCTATGGCTTAAGTTTTTCATTTTTTAAATAACTTCAGTAACGACTATGACCAGAGTTGTTCAAAACTCTGTCTGGTTCTAATGTACACCAAATTCTAACCCATTGAATGGCTGTATGCTTGTGGTTGTGAAGATAAGCAGCTCACGTCATCCCCTTGAACATTTTTTTCGTAAAAATTATACACTCATTCTATGGTTGCATGGTTGTGGAGGACGCATATTTTGTAATTTTGTTTGTTTTTCTTTTTGTCGGTGTCAATGACCGCCCAGAAAAAGCGATCTACGGAAAAAACATAGAAATCAAATGGTTGATAAAAATAAAAATTATTTTGGTTTTCGGTTTTGGATTTTTTTGTTTTGTCAGTTGCTTTGGACGAACAGAGAATTCAAAAAATAAATCAAGTTGGTATAATTGCAGTGAACCAACAAAAAGTCTTATGAGCTGCAATGTTGTTATAGATGGTGTTGGTTTCGTAGGATGCTTAATAGGGGGTTATAGTCGCAGTTTTTTAAACAAATATTAAGGGAGGCAAATTTATTTCTTAAGAATTATTTCGAAGGAAATCTCATGGAAGTCTAACTCAATGTATTTTTGGGACTGTTTAAAACACTTTTTGACCAGTGGTCAAAAAATAAACAACAAGACAGATGATACTGTGAAATATTCCTAAGACGTATTTTAGATTAATACGGAAATGGCCAGGTGATCCGCATTTTATTCACTTTTTAAAAGACGACTATCTTCACCGGTGAAGAATCCCAAGCGCAATATGTTTTAGTGGGCTTCACAAAACTTGAAAAGGAAGAAGGAAATGCGAGCGTTTAGGTAAGTTGTTTCCTTTTCATTTCCAATCACTTTCTGTTTTCTAATAAAATGTAAAAAATGTTTACGGTATGCTCATCTAAATGAGCGCCTTCGTTCCGTGGACCGTGGCTTGCCGGGTACGTTTTATCAATTCACTCATGGCGAACTATGTCTTAATTTTTATTTTATCAACAACACCATTTTTTTATTTTTTTAATTTTGATTGCAAATCTATTTTCTAAGCGTCAACTTTTGTTATGTCGACTGAACCTCCATGATGTTCGCCTATTTTTGCAATTGTGTTCTTTTCCACAGTCAGATGTTCACTAGCCTATTATTAGCAATTATTCAAAACTAAAAACTAAATTTTCGAAAAAAAAAAAAAACAAAATAAAAGAAGAAAGTTTTGCAATATCCGTTAATATCAAGAAATCGATATCCCTGCCATGAATAAGAGATGTAGGAGTTTCTAGGGCCGCAGTTGTATATCTTATTCCAGAGCGATCAATAATGGCGGCCACTCCCGACTCCGAATGTTGATTTCATAAATTCAGAAAAGTATAAAACTTATTTAAAGTGAAAAAACAAAAATATTCCACGAACATGTTTGCAATTATTATATCTAACGTTGGTTGCGAATATTATTCGGAGCCAGGTATAGGTTGATATCTGAAATATTAGCTTCGTCTAATTTTTTTTTTCGAAGTCTCAATGAAAACTGATTGATTTGATTGATTGAAATCTTAAAATTATTAAATTAAATTGATTAATCTAAAATGTAGACGTAGATTTCTTGAATGTTGGCGAAGTAAAAATGGGTAGCTGTGAAATGAATTCTTTAAACGAAAAAGCAAAATATTGTCGCAAAAATCAGCGAATTTAAAGTATAACACAGCAGAGTGCAGCCGGTTATTATTGAGCCAAAGAGTAAACTTTATTTTTTTTTTAAAGGGACGCCTAGTGTCGCCGATGACTTTTTTTGAAGTTAGGTCAGGTATGAAAAATGTTGTTCGTGATTCTTAAAGTCCATTCTCGAACTTGTTTAAATCATTCTAGGTTCACATGATGGCATTGTAAAATATTCTTTAAATAATTTTATTCAAAAACCAAAATTTTGTAGAGAAAACATTATTATTTGTAACAAATAACTCCATTGGAGTACAGGTTCAGTGGGAATTTAAAGCGTTTCCTTAAATTTGTGTCTAGTTAGTGCAGCAGTCTCTGGTAGCAAAACTTACTCTATACTATACCTAATAAGAGATAAAATTAGTAACATTTTAAGCAATCGTACTGAAGGAATTAATTTTTGGGTGGAACTGAAATCTTTAATAAAATAAAACTTAAAGGGCCTTACTAATAAACATTTTTAACCTTCGAATTGTATATTTTGTAGGTCACAATATGCAATTTTGTAACGAATATTTCGCTATTGTGAGTTAAAAAAATGTAGCTTGAACACTAAAAATTATTATTGGTATATTAGATCTACCTATGTTTCAAATTTGAGATCTACCTATGTTTCATCTAAGAGAGGATTTCATAATTCAAACGATAGAACGGGTTATTGTAATCCACTTATTATAAGGGAAAAGATGATATTTTTTTACAATGTTACAAACAACGGCCGCTATTTCGATTTCTTCCACTTTTGAGAACCAGGCATAAAAAGATCACGTAAACTAGGCCACTACCGTCTTTAATTGCCCTATGCATGTTAAATGAATAAAAATAACCTCAATCTTCAACTGGTTTATTGCTCAAGCAATCAGGCTATTATCTCTACAGCTCCATAAATTTATAATTTTAAGGATTAAAGCCTAAAAAAATTAAAAAAAAACTAAAACGGAGCATGCTTAATTCGAATTGGTTTCAATACAAGTAAAATAAAGTCGTATATAAATGGTGCTATCTTTTTGCAAAAGCAGCTCTCGTTCAGCGACAACAAAGAGCAATACTCAAGCAGTGTTAACAGCCTTGTGATGTTAAAATATCCACACTGAGGGCTCCTTTTCTATTAGCATCAGTGTTACCTCCAGGACGCTTTAGAGTCACTTTGATTCCTTTTTGAACGCCTGGACTCCGGACCCATATTTTAAAAAATCAGTTCATTCTAACTCCTTTTAAAAAATGTAGAACGTTTTTGCTTTAGTTCAAAATTGTTGAATTCGAAAGAATTTGTTGTTAAACATAATCCCTGCAATGGCCAAATTTGTTCTTACTTAAAACGCGTATGTCTATTGTCTAGTATTGTGTATTAACGCATACCTACTGCATAGGGTTATTTTCATAAATTTCTGTAAGTTTACTCTGGTTCTTTTAAGTATATAAAAAACTAGTTGTGTTGTGGTTTTGATCGTACATATTACCTACAAAGAACCAAAAACGACTCTTTGCTGTTCCAAAAGGTTTTTTTTTTTTGTAATGCCTTTCAGCTCATATCAAGACTAAGAGTAAGAGTAGTAAAAATCTCCCCATCCTAAAGCATCACCTAAATTTAGGTGAGTGAAATGATATGAAACAAAAGTGGTCCGTACCGAATAAAACACTAATGGTTCAGTGTTCAGTCTTGTCGTCAAAGCTATATCTGCCTGCTCCTGCTTATCACAATCATTGCAAAACAATAGCGCTTGTCGGGATTTTGATTAGACATCGCACTATATGACGACTCCGTGGCGCAACGGTAGCGCGTCTGACTCCAGATCAGAAGGTTGCGTGTTCAAATCACGTCGGGGTCATTGAAGTGTTTTTTTTTCAATCTTTTTGTTTTTTCTTTGTCCTAACTAATTGGATGTTATTTTAGAAGTTTTAATGTAGTTTGACTTTTAAGTCCAAAGCAATTTATTTGTCTAAATTGTAGCTTTCGCCAAAATCACCGGAATTGAATCATCAGAAGGATTACTTAAAGCGGTCATTTTTTAAAAACAGCAATTCATCTATAGCTATATCAATTTTCGATTCCGCTTCAAACTCCCCCAGATATTTTTACAAAAGTCTGCTGTGGAACTCCAACTGTGACTCACTTGTGAAGGAATTTACAATTGGCAAGTGACTAACCCTAATTTCTTAAAAGCCGCTTTCTAATTGATATCTCGCAGCTCTGTTGGTTTGAGTTCATATTTCAGTTTTTGATTCATAAGACTTTATGGCGCGATGATAAAACTGTGCAGATCACAAGTTTGCGTGCACAAATCGCTTCTCGCAGTGGGGTCAATGTGTGTCGTGTGTATTTGTCGTGCGATCAGCAGCGGTCAGGAATCTAAAAAACAACACCAACCACCCATGTCGATGACGATGTTGATCGTTTTATTGTTGGGTCAGGTTATTGTGTGCCATCGATCAAAAACCAGTAATTATCAGTGAAAAGGACAACGTACTCCCGCACAGTGATCCAAAGCGATCCAGTATGAGCCGAAACCCTTTCTTTATTCCGCTCACTGATTTGTTGGATATTCGACACCTGATCCTGCGAGTCCTACACACATGCTGGTGAGTGCAAAACAACTGAGAGGAACCAGATCCGCTGCACTGGCCTAGTAGAACCCCTTTGCGTTCTAAGTATTGCTGCTTCGCCGTCATCGTCCGTCTTCAGCTTTTTCTTTCTTCTGGTTCGTTGCGATCGTTAATAACAAAAAAAAATATTTCGGCGCAGAGCGCATTGAACTCTTGCAGCTAAGCTGTGTGCGAATTCTCCCCGCGCGTTGCTGATTGTTTATGTTGCTCAGAATGTGTGTGCATGTGCAAGTTTTGCCGAAAAATTGTTTGCAGATCGGATGTTTTGGTATGAGTTTACGGGACAGGATGTGCTAAGGAAGAGGGGCTCCGGGCCAGGGGGATGGCAGCTTGCAATATTATGTAGAACCTTCTATCGTCAGCTATGTAGTAGTAGTACATAGGAGTTTCCTATGTCTCTATGTGTGCGAACTTGCATGCAATCTTGTATGTATTTCGAAGTTCGACGATACTTAGATACGTTCGTTAGCCCGCCCTCTTTGTTTCTTTTTTATTTTTGTTATTTTCGTTTGTGGTTTTGGGTTGGCGTCATAGCCACTTGAGTAGAGAGCGCACGATTGCGATAGGTATTCTACGTTGCCGTACGTTTGCAAATAAATTGCAAACACACAACAGAATTCATCTCGACAAATGCCAATGACCCCCGAAAAAAATTACAAAATGGCAAAAAAAAAACGTTCTCTATCTCTCTCAAGAGATACGCTGGAAGTGGAGTGCAGTTGTTGTGTGTTGAGTTGGATTTTTGGGCTCTAAAATGAATATGCATGCTATTAAGGAGAACACTCTGGATGGAGAATTTTGTCTGACACTTGTATGGGATGGTGTTAATGATCGCTATTCTGAGGAAGTTATGTAGGTACATAAGGGTATGTGTCTTCCTACGCAAAGCAGAGGGGTAATTGCAATTTATGCATTTTTAAACTGAATTTGCTAAATATTTGGTGCGATTTTCAATTTGGTATGCGAGGGAATATTTAGCACCTATTCTTGTCGAAGATCGGGTTTTTCTATTTAGAGAAGTAAAATAAAAATAACACCGCCCACTACAGTCGAACGCAAGGTTTGAACGTGGTTTGAGATCGGAGCACCCGGTGAGGGACTTAATGGAGACACGTAATTCTAATTCATTGAAATAGGTAACTTATGCAAAAAATAGGATCACATTGAAATTGAATCCTCTCACCATCAAAGGCTTACCGGGGCATTTGCCTTAAGTTATTTTTTTTTAATTTTCGACCTGAGCCTGAGCCAAAACGATGATGTTTTGGTTAACCATTAAGACAGCTAGTTGTTTATGTAAGACGAGCAACAGTTAGGGCGAAAAAAGGAGCATTCATCAGCTAGAGTTTTAAACGTCGATATTCACCAGTGACATGCACCATGCCCATTAGAACTTACGGTCTTACAAACGACTTAGCCTTATAGGCTCTTGTAAATGAACAGAAAAATCTAGTTTTACAAAATAAGAGTGTTCAAATTAATATTTTAATTAAAAAATTAGACCATAAAACATAAGCAAGCATTTTAAAACCAAGTATTATGACTGATGGCTTGATGAGGTAAATTATAGCATTTTTTTCAATTTTCCGTCGGCAAAATTCATCCGTTTATGGAGAGTACAAACTCAAAATGCTTCTTTTATATTTAGTCCTTTTTTTAAACATCAAAACAAAAGACAAAATAATTAACCAACGAATGTGAATGAACATTCCACCAATTAAAAAAAAGTACTCTGCCTTAAATATGATAACAAACAATTTTATATGGAAAAATGTTGCATTGTAGGATTCACCAGGACATCGAAAAGGATTATTATGTAAGAGGAAACTTTTCAAGACTACAGCTAAAACATCCGTTTCCCTTTGCATTTGAATGAGCTCTTTAGGTATCAGCTATAAACAGAAAACAGGAGCTTTATACGAATTGTCCCCGATTTTTGTAGCCCCAACCCAAGGATTACTTTTCGGTGATATTTAGTGACAACTAAAACCTTTACGGACGCGGGTACTTGAGCACCTCTTGTTAAAAATAATAATCGATTTTGGGACACATTTTGAGAGTTTACGATTTTTATCTTGGAGTTTGAATTCAATGGGAATTTTTTCGTATTTTTAATAATAATAAATTTCGTATATAGGTCGTTGCATTTTAATTGAGAGACCCTTCCACCAATCGGACAATTATTTTGAGACTTTTTAAAAATGTTGAGAGCTAACGCTGTCCCCAGGAAAGGATTACAAAATACAAGCCACAACTTTTGAAAAATAATATATTTGTTTATCACCCTATGTACAAGATAGTAAGTCCTTAGCGCTGTTTTCTTCGAAAGCTCAAGTAACAATCTACAATTCTTTAGGTACAGTTGGTAGATTCGTTTGTCTCCTAGGTAGCTATTGTTTTCACAATACATATTCTTCAACTAATGATAATTTAAAATTGCGTGGCTCCTTTTGAACTAACTATAGAACAAAAGTGATTATTTTATCATTTAAAAATATTTTTCAGATAGGTAGTAATCTTTTTTTTTAATCTTAATTCGACTTTGAAAATAAAATTAAAGTAAAATTACAATTCGCTGAAAGTCCCTACAAAAAATATTTATTTATTTATATATTCATTTTATTTTTAACAGGTGTAGTGTATTTATTTATGTATCGCTTGTGGTCGAAAGTCGACCATACCTTTTAAAAGTATATGTAAAAAGTAATACTGAAAAACATACCACAATTATTTTCGTTATTTATGTTATTTTTTATTAATAATATTTTTAGATATCGAAAAAATACGTAAATGAGCTGCTCCATTGGAAACAGGTTCTAATCTAAGATGATTTATATTTGAATACGTTACTATGGTTATATGTCGGCGACAAATTGAATGTCGCCAAAATCCTTTCAATTACCTGTTTTGTATGGGGAATTCAAAATTGAATTTTACCAGCCTTAATGGCGACCAGCGTTGCCACTTCAAAAAAGAGGAGCGCAGTAGATCATGAAAAATAAATGCAGTATATTGGATCTTTCCGCAGTCGAACTTTTATTATACAAAAAAAATCAAGATCAGTTTCTTAAAACTATATATTAATAATGACTTTAATGTTTTTATATTCAATAAGTTCGCAATAAGTTAGCTTCGTTCAGATGTTCTTTTCAGCGGTTTTTTTTTTTGTGCACGGTTTTTGTACAGCTGTCCAAGCGAAGGTGCAGTGCAGATCATTGGATTCAGTGACAGCAGATACGAAAAGTGCAGTAGATCTACTGCTATTGCAGAAAGTGGCACCGTTGATGGCGTCATATACCCACGATTACTGCTTTGTGCACATCTATGGCACAGCACCTTTCGAATGATATAAGTTTTATTTTCCGCATTTCATAATAAATACTTAAAAAGTGTACCGAAACTTTTGATGTTCATGTATTAATATAATGATTTATTTGGAATTGTCTGTATATTTCTATGAATTTGCCTCTAAAATCGATTCGCCGGTATCTGCAAGTATTTTGTTTCATATTTCCTAAAAGGCATGTAGAATAATTTCATTTTTACAAGTTTTAAGAAAAATTGCGAATTGTTGTATGAAAACGGTTGCTGGACTTGGACGTTTTTTTTTATTACAATAAAACCCATTGTTAGCTCGGGCTTTTTGAATCTTTGTAAGCAGATGCTATTTCCGTCGGACTTGTTACTTCGAATGAAAAGACTTTATGATTACTTTAGGTGTCATATGCGATCCTTCACATTGAAATTAGTCATACATTTTTGTGACTGTGTAGTCGTGCGATGGAACAGGAAATGAGCCTAAAGCTACGACTACACATGCCACTTCAACGTCATTATGCCGTAAACATTCGTCCTAAATTTGTCACTACGTGTGATTGCCTCTCAAACCTTTTGTCAGGCTGGCTGTCGCAACGGCTCCCACGGAATGGACGAATTTTTGTGACGTCAGCATGTAAAATTTTCCACGAAAAATAACACGTGTTACCGTAGCTTGAGACTAGTTTCTTATTACAGTAAGGTACTTAGGAATGCGATTTTATAAGTGGCTTAAAATGAAATAAGATGATCTGACTAAATAGAACATCGGGATCAACTTCACGGGCAGGTCAGGTAAATCAGATTGAAAACACCGACGATAACCAACAATGGAGTAAAACAAATTGAATGGCATTTGACTGCATTATCTTAGCATGATATCCTTTCAAGCCTTTTATCATTTGCAAAACAACAAGGTCTAACGACAGGTAGATCCTGTGAGTTTGACGCCATCAAAGGCTAGTAGGTCTAAGACATGTTCATGGGTAGTTAAAGTTGCTTTTGATTTTACAATTTCACATTTTCAATTTTTATAATGACAATCAACCATTGCTGCTGGGTTTGATATGTCAGGTTGAACTTCTTGCTTTTGTATAAGCAGTACGTCTGTGGTGAAAAAGAAATATTGTCGCTTTGAAGCAGACCCGTCGTGAAGTTGACATTAACATAATTTAATAGTTACATAAAGTCGAATCTAAGTGGTAAAGCTATCGGCTTTTAGCTTAAAATTGGTATATACTCGGTTATTGGCGTTTTGACAATAACAGTTCACCAAAGTTGTGCAGCCGATGCATTGAAAATCAAAATCTGGGCATAAATAGGATCCTTGTCAAAACTGCCTTTCTCACAAAGGACGCACCCACTTCATATGCGTGAAGCCAAAACATACTCGTACGCACATTCCAGTACCAAATCCATACCTTTGCAGTAACACCCCGAAATCAATTTAGACACCGCGCGATGACATTCGAACCAAACTAATGGCGGCAATTAAATTGTGATTTACACGCACGCCAATTCATCGAAACATTCAATTAGGTTTCGTGCTCGCGAAATTAATTTCACTTAATGAGTCAGTTGGCCAAAAGCGCTAATTGCGACTTCACCAACCGTTTAACAGCCGCCCGCATCCGCAAACTGCCTGATGCTTTTTGAAAGTCCCAAATACTCGTATCTCGTATATTTGCCTCCATAGAAGAGTACCCGATGACGATGATGATGTGCGGTTAGTTGGTTGCCAAACAGCAAAATGTGTCAAATCGAAGGTGTCTGTAGGCACCTGTTATCAAAGTATCTAAGCAGATGGTTTGAAAAAATAAACTCGCCCAAAATGCTGGCCATGTGATAATGATGTTTACGAAGTAAATGAGGTAGCTGTATAGTTAGCACCTCTCTGATGAACTCATGTTCTTTGTGGTAACTGACTGCGGGACGACGAAAGCAAGTCAAGTGCAGGACATATTCCTTTTGCATAACAATGGCGCTGCAGTTGCTTACAATGCACGAACTGTACAGTTCCGGTCGTCGTCGGATCGTTGTGGTAAATGGCCAACAGATGTACGACATTGTCGAATCAGGTCCGTATACGTAAAACGTAATGACAAACAGTCGACAAACAGCAATCCTGGACTGACTCATAATGTGAATGTTGTGTTTTTACGTTGGTTTTTGCATTTTTCACTGCTTCTTTGGCACTCGAAGACGAAGTCAAGTGTCTCATATTGATGTAGTGGGGAATATGACATCATCGACAGTGAGCGTTTGCCCAACCGAACCCGTAATTAAATTTCCAAAAGGCATTCGTAAGGGCAACACGTTTACACGAGTTTATTCGTTTGTGTATTTTATTCCCATAAAATAATTTCGTTGCTTTTGGTTCCCATCTCCACTCTACCGTAGGAAGTCCTTCACCTAATTATTTGTGAGAAGAGTTTTTTGAAGGTCTTCTGGGACGTTTAGACGGAACTAAAATGTTTCCACAAGCAAAAGCGTGCGTGCAACGTATCAAGTGTTAATTGACAGGATATAGTGTCAAAATGGATTTGAATTTCGATTCGAAATTATATTGACGAACGAATGGTAGATGCCTGAAAACTTGACGTATAAGAAGTGGCCCTCCGAAGGTGGTCTGATAATGCTTTTGTTCGCAACGTTTTCAGACCGCAATTTGCAGTTCACTTATTGTTGTGAGATTTTTGCAACACGTTCTTCCTTGTTAAACCTTACAATGTTTGAAAATCTAACAGCCGAAAAGAGAAATGAATATAAGCTGGGTTGAAATATAACGCTTTTTGTGTTGTCAGTTCTTGATTTGACTCAGATGCTATATATTTTGAAAGTGGCAACTACGCCTTAAATTACCAAAAAAGTCTCCAATTGCCTCAGGTATTGTTACAGCTTCAGTAAAGTCTGATATCGTGTATACCTACGTCACTGAGTAACTAATTTAACTTAAAGTCTGGGATGAGAAAATGATGGGTAAATAGCCAACCTCATTTTGGTACAGTAAAAATAAAATTTACTGTCAAGATTGAGCTGGCAGATCATGGCGCCGAACATCCGTTCTGAAATCTGTTTGTGCAAATATTTTTACAATGCAGGCATAAAAGTTTAGAGGTAAGCCACCTTCTCAACAAACAATATTTTTGGGACAAATCAAAGGGATCTACAATTTTATGCCAAATCCTCACAGATGAATAAAGCAGATAGTTACTCGTTCACTCGGATGTTTATCAGATGTTCGCAAAAGATTGGACAGGGGATACAATTTTGTGGTTTTTCCGGCGACTGAACTCGAGCCCCCTTTTCAGTAGTATACAGCACATCCAGGTGTCAAGTCTCCTATATTACGATGAAGTAGAAACACTGCCGTGGGTTGGGTGAGATTTTGCCTTCGTATATTCTCAGATCAGCGGCGAGTTCGGGTGAGATGCGCATTAGTGATGTTCATCATATTTGCTAATCTTCGCTCAAAGGAATTCAACTAATCGAAGTACCTGTAGATTTAGATTTGAATTTGAATTTGAAATTTATAGCATAGTTCAAATTTTAAATTTAAATTTGCTGCTATAGGTACTGCGGAACATATTTTTTGTCTAACTTTTTGCCTCTGTGTCTGTTTTGTTGGCAAAAGTAGCTGAAGCAAATATTTTGCAGTCAAGCTCAACATTTCCAAGCCTTTTTTATATATAACCTTGGTGAGAGAGAGAGGAGTAGTCAAAGTATTTCTTTTGTCTTAGCATGTATCCTAACTTTGTGTCATGTTAGTCCGGAATAGACGGTGTCTCCAAGAGGATGCGTGGTTTCCTAAGAATGAAGAGGTTGATTATCTATATTTGGTTGTGATACAGTCGAAGCTACTCGTATTTACTAGAAAATTCGATGAGCTATCTTGTTTCGTGATAGTATCCAAGTCTTTAATTAGAGGACTTATTTGTTGGTACATGATAGCGAAAGGTATCAATGTCCTGTCGCCAGCAAAGCTATTAATACTCTCATTCCGCGAAAAAACAAATTATTGAATCTGAGAAGAAATAGAGTCAGAAAAAGTATAGAACCTCGCGAAACTCCCGCGATTAAAGCAAATGAATCTGTTATCACACAATAAACTGTTTGAAATTAATCTATCTAGGGGAACAGTTTGCTTCTAAATGCTGAATTTTGCAGGAACCGTAGCCTTAGCCCTAAGACATGCTATTCGATTGCTACTACAGTAGTCCTACAGTAGACCGACATTTAAAGCATTTTTATCACTTTAATCTGGTAACAAACGCCTGAGCGGTAAATTTGTAGCAAAAATGTCTTTTTTAAGTTCTTTCCAGGCTTCCAGTGAACAAGTACAATTTCAGATGCCCACGCGGTTCTCTTTCTCTTTACCTTTTCAGGTCTAGTGGCTAAAATTTTAGATCTAACATAGATATATGCAACTTTGGGATAAATATGGCAGCAAGCGTTTTGCTCAAGCCTTTTGCTTAGAAATTCGCATTAGTACAACCTCTATGAACTAGATTTGTTGCCATTAGCTTCAGTGTAAACCAAAATGCGCCCAAGTCTATGTGTCGATTAAGTTTATCTGTGACTCTCTCCTTGGGGCTTGCCTTCGCCTATTCCATAACCAGCTTGCATTTATTTTGGATACTAGCAAAATTGAAACTTTCTTGTTTCGGAAAGCCTTCTTTTTCACAGCGATGTCAAGGATTTTTTTTTAATAGAGTGAGGGCTGCAGGGCTTAAACACATAGAAACGTTTCAATAAACTGATGGCATAAAATTCCGGCATACCTTCTTTGTAAGATTTGGAAAATACTAATCAGACGTTAGTTATCCGATTTCGAACTTGACGAAAAGCTATGTTCGGACTTAACGTGTCATGTGTAAGAGGACAAAACTGTGATTATAAACCTAGACTCGGAAGTTTGGTCTTCACAAATTTCAGATGAACTTATAAGAAGCTACTGGTGGTAAAAGTCATACCTCTATATCCTCAGCTGATGGTCATTAACATCTTGTGTGTGAGAATCGAAGATTTGGATTGTCTTCGTCCAATACTATCAATATAAAAAAGCAGATCGCCCAGATGTAGTTGATGACTGATTATGAAAGCGAAATGTTGTATTTCGCTTAAATGTGCGAGGCGTGTTTTTTTGATGTTAAGCCTGATGTGTTTGGCGAGTTTTTGTTGGCATCATATTTGGAACGTGATTTGCATTTTGAGTATTTATTGGTAAATATTTTCTGGTGTTATACGATCCAAATTTCTCTTTTATTACTCATCCCTCCCCTAATATCGTTAAGAAATATAAAAGATCCCAAGCTTCTCATGACCTTCCGCTTGTAGCTTTATTTTTTAAGCAAATGGAAGAGAGTTACAATTGAATGCTATTTGCCATTTTCGAAACCGAATATCTTTCTTAGGACAGCTATACTCCGGGGTATTTACCAAATTTTCCCGTGAGGTGGTGCGGGGTGAATAACCTTCAAGTGTGACTATATATATGTTAAGTAGGATTGGAGTCGAATTTGCGTTACTTCTCGGTGTGCAAAAATCTGTCAAGCACATGACGATATCTGTACTTGAGACAAGGTCAACGTTTGCTCCACGTCGTTATATTAAAATTTGTTCACGAAGAACATTTTATAAGGCGAAGTGAGGTGAGCTAATAGAAGACATATACTTAACCCCTCTCTGTAAAACTTTCCCTTTTTGTAATCATGCACGACGTAAACGTTCGTAATCAGTCCAAAAATATCCTCCTATTGCATTTTCTGTGTCATCTATGTATACATTTCATGTTACCGAATGGCACCACCATTATCTACATCACGTGTTAATTTCACTTTTATTGCCAATCTCCTATTACACCGTCAAGCTGTTTCGATGCTAACCAGATTTTGCCACTGCCACATAGTCTATGGTCCAGGCTCTCGCCGTATACCGTGCACGTTGCCATTCAAGGCTGTGCAAGCAAACAAGGTCAAGTGTGCAGATGTGATGCCTCTCGCGCCACAAGCACAGCCCATTGCACGTCACCGTATTAGAGCTAGACGATAACGACGTCGACCACGACGATTACGACAACGTCCTCCACGGGGAGAACGAACATCAACTTGTTGGCTCCCTATGCTGTGCTAGGTGGCCCCCCTTGTGGGGATTCCCTATCCCGACGGCGCTGCTCCGCTGTGTTCGTGGGTGCCGTTGCTACTAAGCTCGATGAATGCATTGCACGGATGAAAAGTGCTGCCTGATGGTATGCCAGCAAAAACGGCCACGTCTGTGCGACTTGATGCGGCAGCATGCGCCCACATGGTAAACGGCACTCTTCTATGTGTTATTCCTTTTACAATTGTTTTGTGAATCTACCACACAGGATTACGTGTGCAATGCGCTTTGTGAATGGAGCCGGGTCTGGAGACGAAAAGCAGTCGGTGGGGGGTGCATGTGCACACAGGCTCCCTCCGTGCTTAGACAAATAGTTGCACTTGCAGCAGTGGGTTTCGCACATGCACACGGTAGGTGCTATTAGACCCCTTCCCTGACTTCCGATGCTAGTTTTTGTCTTGCCGCTTGGCGTTTGGCTGTAGCGGTGGCTCTACTTTTCTATGCGGCAGTTGTTTGCTTCCGTTCGTGTGCAGTGTTTTCTGCTGGTTTTCCGGGCTTTTTTTTTGTGGCGCTCCTCGGTGTTTCAGTTAAGTGTGCGGTTCACCGAGAGTGTCGGAAGTGTATTTTAGTTGGGAAACATTTATCTCATAGTTGCAAAGTTTGCGTGTGCAGTGGCACCCTTTTAATTGCTGCTTTGTGCCTCCGGTGTGCGGTGGTAGTGGTTGTTTGAATTTTTCGGTTCAAATGCCGTCGGAGCATCCATATGTTGGTCAGTTACAATTTGTCAGTGCACGGCTTTGGTTTGTTGTCCACTTAATGATCTTGGGATTTTAGGAGTCGACGGTGATTTTTTCTGTTTCCATTTTTATTGCCAGCAGATGCACATTTGCTATACCTACACATGGGCTCTTCGCGGATGCTTCCTGAAAGAGAAACAGGTCTCGTAGCGACTTGGCCTTGCTGGAAACTAGTTTCGAAGGTCACCGGCGACGATAAGCTTTTATAGGTTTAAGAGCTTCAATTTTCGGGCCTTGGGATTAGCTATATAGATTTATTTAATTACAGTGTCGGATAAGACTGAGGAACTGTTATTTTTTTTTTTTTTCGGGAGTGCGCTTGTGCCGAATAAGGTTTGTCTCATGGGCATGACGACAAGATACGTTTCTTGTTGCCCAAAAGACATATCGTATCGTATGAGCTACTCAGTTTATTGTTAAGAATATTTCGAATAATCTGCACAAAAAGGTTGCACTTAGAAGCCAAGACCAGAGCTTAGGGATATTCAAAGTAAAATCTATACCACTTGAGCAAGGAGGTTCATTCAATTGTCGTACACAGCAGGTAATGTGTATTATTCTTTTGCTGGTAGTTGTTTTCTCGGTACATGCGTTCGTTTAAATTGAAGTTCTCTGGTGATAATGGCGGTGATTTTGCTAGAGCTCCACATATAAATTCATACGAAATTCATCTGTCTTGTTGAAGCTATATGTTTCAGCTTGATCATCATCATTAGGCAGGCGTAGTCCGGCGAGGACCTGACGTTAACAAGTATTGGGTTCCAGTCTATTGACAAGAGGCAGTCTACCGATTAGTTATAGAATACAATTTCATTCAAGTGGCTCGCACTTTATATCAGAATTAAGATGTTGCGGCTTTAGTAAAATATCTCGTTTGTGCCTTACTTCGTGGAAGCTTTCTTCTCAAACCGCAAAATCAGCGAATAGCAAGAGTGGTACTTTGCTTGAAGGCAATTTTAGAGCCGAGCTGGACATAGTCTTGAGCTACTTTAAAGCTGTAGCTGCTTTTTCCATTGTGGCGCCTTTCCTAAATCGCCATGTGAAGAGAGCTGCATAATTTTCTGATCGTTTAAAGCCAGACCCATCTTCGCGCCTCTTTTTCAATGTTTGCTTCCATTTGCTTCGAGAAATATGGTAAAGAAGTCACTGTCACCGTGACCGTAAACCTTTTTCAACATCAAATAGTACGATGATGATTTTATGAATTTTGATGGAGCTGCGAAGTTTTGCCACTATCATCCTATACAAAAGAGTGTGCCGAAACTTGGCATTGGTTTCTAATGTTCTTCCTTAGGTACGCTGTTATGGGCGACTTTAAGTCCGCGAAGAGGTGCTCTGAATCGGTGAGTCATTCATGTGAATTTTGTGAGACGTTTTGACGTATTAGGATTTGTATAAAGATTGATCATGCTTACCGTACTAAGTTTACTAGTGAGAGCTTAGAGGTTCTGTTGTTCATACACAGCGGCTTTCAAAAGGTTATTCCTACTCCTTTGTAGCTCGCAGATCAAAGTAGGTATCCAGTTTTCTGGATGGGGTACAAATTCAGAGGTTCCACGTATTGTGACTGGATCTGTAGAATTTCAACAGTTCCCCACCAACTAAATTTTAACGAAAGGGAAGTCAAACAAAAACACGCACCGCAACTATACACTTATTAGAATTTGTGTCCAAAAGATTTATGTACCTATTAGAACTTTGTAAATAAGTTTGCAATATTTTCATAACAATGTTCAACGCTTAAGTAATTGAATACCGCGAATATAAGATCTTATCTGAACAAATGATCATATAATTGTTAAGCAACCGATAGTCGAAAACCCGTTTTGTTCTAAATTTAGTTAGCAACTGATTGCTAGTGATAACAGAAGAAAGTGAATGAATTACTGCCCGTCGGCACATTCATTGAAAATAAAATGAAGATCTCTGAAGTGTTTTTTCCCTGAAATCAGTTACTAAATTTGACGAAATGCAGAATCGCATGCAGCGGAGTGACTCAAAAAAAAATGATTTAGCTCTTTATATCCGCAGCTGGCTCACCTATCCCTAAAATTAAAGGAACGTCAGTAAATGCTTTTTGTGAAGATTGTAAGCAAACTTAAAGAATAAAGACTGACTGTCGTTTAGGGTTTTAGCTTCTAGGTAAATAGACACGTAGGTACTAGTATATCTGCCATTGTTATCCATTGATGAAGGAAAGCATCTTACATAACAATTTATTGATACAACTCGTTGCGTTTAATATTTTTATTGCTCTGACATGAACTGTAGGTATATCTACCTAGTGCCACTGTATGTCTGATTGACTCAAAATTACATAATTTCCACGAATCAAAGTTTGAAATATTAATCCGATCTGCAACTCTACAGTGTGTTTACCACAGTTGAATTGAAAATAACAGATCTCTGTACATCGCAATACAATGTCGCAGTAAAATCTATTCTGAGGTTATACAGTGGCAACCAAAAAACTGCATACATACTCGAACGCCACAGCCTTCGTTTCCGTTCATCCTACATCATCCTCGGCTTGATGCGGATATTCTTATATGTATGTACCTACTTGGAAAAAAATGTACGACCTCGAGAATTGTTGTTTTTCTTCTTGATCGTAATAGAACTCTTGCCTGACCTTGGTCTGAAGTCTCAACCACAGATGAAAATCAAGAAAGATACGCAGTTTGAGTAACAATGCCTCTTCTGACTTATATTTTTAGTAAACAAAACCGACTACGCATGATAATAACTTTTATACCAATGAAGTAAAGTTGTTACCAGTTTCGTAGAATTTCTTTTCTTAAATTTCTCCTACTAAAACTTTTTCAAAATACATAGGTAGGCACTTATCCCATTTAAACTTAATATAGAAACCGTAGTGGATTTGATAACCTGTGCAGTTTGTGAGAAAAACGGAATAGATCTACTCCTATAGGAGGTAGGTGACAAGGCTACACTGAATCCAATTCAGTTTCATGCCTTGCTTAATTTAGGGAGTGTTAATACCTTTGCTTATATCCGATCTGATTTCAAAACGAAGAGAGTTTCCTTTCTCTGAGAAGGAAACACTGTGGATGGATTTGAAATAATTTTTGACACATGGGTCGTAAATCTACCATCGCAAAAAATCAAAACTGAGACACATCAAGTCAAACTTACTAAGCTAGATAATTGAACGCCACTCTTTGATTTGCAATATGTCATCAGAAATAGGTGCCTATAGCTTTGATTCAAAAAAGCAACGTTATATTGGGCAGTATCGATGGCACAAACTTAAAAAAAAAAAGAATTGAAGTTTCGTAAATTTTGAAGAATGTTTTTTCATCTTTTTATAATTGCAATTAATTATCATATTATCTATTCCCGATTTTAAGTAGATGTAATCAATTTCTTACCCAAATATTTCTTTAATTTTTTGTGAAATTAAAGATTTTGAAACCGAGAACCAATTAGTAATCTAAATAAAAGAGTACGGTGTTCTTATAATATATAAGAATATGGCGTATATTATTTTGATTTTGTTCGAGTACTTATGTATGTATAAGGTATATACAAAAATGAAAGGGTCAAGTCTCAAAAACTGAGAGAGGGATATCACTCAATTTCAAATAAAGTACATTTGTAAATTTTTAGCTTAATATTTTACAAACGAATTTAAGAAACTGAAGACAATTAACTACAACAAATGTCAAAAATCGACAAATCTCATCCTCTCGGTTTTTAAACTAAAGGTGAGTAAAGACGAATCCATTAAATTCATAAATCGAAAATATAAACGACACTGTATGTTCTCGGTGTCAAGTATCTTGTTTATTAAGTTTGACAGCTGTCTGACTACATATATCTGGGTTTTGATTGGCTGAAATCGGTAATAATGAGTAGCTGTATCAGTTGACGTTTTTGGAGGGGTAGCCGACGAATCTAGTCAAGAAATTCGTGACTGCGTCCGAAGTGGACAGTTCGCATAAAGTGATGTTCCCGACCAATCTAGTTTTTGCGTTCAGGTTACATTTTATCCAGACCAATCTAATCGACTTAAGATAACTAGATTCCTGAATGTGTCCATTCATTAAACTTTAATAATACACCCTATTAAATGTATTACGTGTCAAATACTTCAACTGTCAGTCCCACTGATCTTTTTATAGAAGTACCTGTGTTGAAATAATGAGAGAGTGGAAATTGATTTTACTCTCTTCCATCCAATTTTCTCAATGCACTGTTTTTTTGTAACAAAGTTCAAACAATTGAATGTTTGCAGTTCACTGCACGAACAGATCTTTGGTGTTATAAATAAACAAAATTGCAAAAGTTTGTCAGATCTTAAATTAAGTTTAGATGTCATACAGAATTCTATAAACGTTTGATAATTTTATGGTGGAAAATGTTTTAACGGTATATTTGAAGATAATATTTTTTTTGTAAATATGCTAAAAATATTAATTTTAACACTCAATATATTTTATTATTAATAAAATTAAATCGGGCATTTTGGAATGGTATTTTTTTAGCGTTTTCTTTAGAAAATCTTAGAGTAAAAGTTTGCGAAATGAAACTGAGTGCGTTCAGGTCTAATCTTCTCAGGCTGACAGTAGAGTGGAACCACTTTTCAATCTTTCGATTTGCGTGTTATCCGTTTTTCAATACAACAAATCTTGTCCAGGAATTCTTGCACAAGTACCTACTTGAAATATCAGAAGACTAAAATATTTTATGTGAAGAACACATAACTTTGTAAAGAAAATTCTTCCTCATTTACCCCTCCAGTTGACATTTCGATGTGTATTAACAGTTGGAAATTTTTTATGGTTTTTATTGCGCAGCGTCTCTTTTACACGTAAGGAATTTTGGCGAATTTTTCAACTATAAATAACGGTGATATTCTGGAAGTGAGATGGACAATTTTAATAGAAAATTATAGTAATTTTCATCTTGCGTGTATATCGACATTCAAATCTAATATAAATAGTTGTCAAGATCATTTTATTTGCTAGTGAAAATAAGTCAAGAAAACCAATTTGGTGACAAATGTCAGATCTAGTTACTTAGTCAGCCATCGCCTTCTATAAATTTGAAGTTAAAAATAACACAGTAGAACTTAACGTGGGTATAAGCTAACCGACTGATTTCATTGACAACCGTTTCCGTTTCCTTTTCTCTTGAATGCTTCGCAGATAGCTCTGTCTCATTTCGTGTGTCTCTACCTTTTAACTTGGATAAATTGCCAGCACAAAGATTGTCTCTACCAAGGTTACAAATATAAATTAAACGCTAAGGCTTTTTTCAGCTACATAAACTGTTTTGTTTACTAGCACATTATTAATAGACTTACCTGAATTATATTACGACAGCAATTTGCACAAACTTTCAAGTCTTAACTTCTTCTTTGAGTTTGTAGGTATATTCGTGAATTTTTAATCGTTTTCTTAGACAGTTTTTCACCACCACAATTATTAATGTTTTTCTCTAAAATAATAAAGAAATACTTAGCATTATTATTTTACTTCTCATTGAGCACTTGTTCACAAACACAAAATAAAAGAAAAAAAAATAAACTTTCAATTCTCCAATTTAAAAATATGTACGCATAATCCAAGGGCGCCTGCGAATTTCAATTTGACACACACACCGAATTGAAATGCGCAGCATACAGCAAAACAAAAAGAAACCAGCAAATAACCAAATTTTCGATGTGCAACAATTTGCATAATGGAAACTTAAACAATAAAAAAAAAAACAATGTAATGCAAAATTTACATAATGATTCGCTGCTTTCGAAATATCTTTTTTTTTTTTAAACAAAAACAACAGAAATATACTCTTTCTTCACTCCGAAATTATGTAGGTCAGAAACCCCGATTTCGAAAAACAAGTCCTTCAGGACAGTTTTTATTAACTAATGATCACTTGATTTTTTTTTAAATGTTAAAACATTTTTCAATATCGAGTTTAAAATGTGGTTACAAAATTTTTGCAATATCACTATTTCACATTATAAACCATAGGCAAGAGTCAAAAATTGTTACAAGTTTCTATTTGAAAAATAATTCAGAACGGATGGCAACTGTGAACACAACCAATCCAAAAGCTTACTGCTGTTCATCTAAACGGATCCGCACTATCCGAAATAATATTTTCGGTCAAAGTTTTTGGAGTTTCTGACTACGCTGATGATGATGACGATGAGTGCCGTCTGCCGTATGGTGTTGGAGGACTAGCAATGCACATTCTATGTGTATTGTGTGTGTTGTTGCAAGTTGCCTTCGTAATTTTTCCAATTCCTTTGCCAGTGGTGATTCGTTTTTATTTTTTTACATTTTTGTTTGTCAATGTTCTCGGCTACTTTAAATGTATATTTGCGCGCTGCTTATAGCATTACACACTCACATGGACCAGCAACAAAAAACAACAAAAAATTAAAAAAAACAACCGAGTGAACAAAACTACACAGCACAGTTTGTCCTCCTCTATCGACACACAAAAATCAGCCCAAAAACGCAAAATAACCAAAAAATGCAACTCCATCACAGAAAATAATCCAAATTGGGTAAAAAAAGAACGACACAACAACAACAACACAACCGACCAGTACCCCAAAAAAAGGATCAACATTATACCCTATAAAAATGCAATGCCGTCCAAAAGATGCAGCTCACATACAGGTACACACTTAACACAGAGCGGGGCCACTACCGCTCACCACACTCACATCGGTGCGCACCACCTAGCGGGTGTATACACTCGACAAGGGGGGTTGCTGCCGATGCACTGGTATGGGAAGATCCATTATAGGCATGTATTTTGACCGAAAACGACCGTCATCATCATCGTCAGACCACTACAAGTTTAGTGTAATAAATAAAAATTTTGTACAAAAAAAAAAAAATAAACACCGAACAGAAAGACGAAACAAACACGAAAAAGGAATCCGGCAAGGGCCGAAGCGGGAGGAGGTTAGAAGAGCGAGAGCCTATGGTTTCCCATACGTACGTTTATATCCAAAGCCCCCGAGTGTGTGCAAATAAACGAGAGAAAAAATGCACACACGAAAAAAGAATTGTATGAAACCGAAAAAATATAAAAAAAAAAAAAAAACAAAAAAAAAAAAATCCCCGAATAAATATAAAAATTCGCTGTAGTGCGTGCAAGTGTATGCGTGTACAGTGCAGTGCCCGAAATTCGCACTAAAATGCACTGATTCCCCCCGGCCGCTGCGCGGGGCATAGTCATACTTACAAATAAAATGTGTGAGCGGAAAACAAAAATTCGTATGCGCGCGAGAAAAAATCCCAACGCAACCCCCCAACACAACCCCCATTCCCTACGTACAAGAAAACAAAAGCAACAAAATCTCGCGAATTATATCCTGCCTGGCCTAACACACGCATAACACGGATAACAATTTTTATATTTTAAACCAGGGGTTGGGGTTGGCTCCAAATCCAACAACACTTACTACGCGAGCACTAACACTCGAGCTGGCGCTCACGCACACATCATTTAGCCCAGTCAATAATAATAAGCAACAACAACTGACAATTGGAAAAAAACGTCCAAAAAGTTCGACAAAAAAAGTTCAATTCGCTTTTTTAAACACATTGACATTGAATGCGCCCACAGGAAAAAAAAGCAAAAAAAAAATAAAAATATTGGCAAATGCACATTTGGCCCTTCTTGGCTGCGTGCTGTGGCGGATAGGTAGGTGGTATAGTCCTCCTCCTCGTCCTCGTTCTGGCTCTTCCGTTGCGGTCGGTCGGTAGTGGTAGTTATTAAGCAGCCTATTGGGGCTGATTGGAAATCGGTGATACCACCCTGCGCACCCCCAATTGCACAATAGCACACACTTAACCCTTATTTTGCTTTGGGTGTTCTGCACATGAAGGACGAGGGGAATCATTCTGGTGATACAATTCGTTTTTTTTTGTTTTTTCTGTTGCCAAAAAGAAAACAAATAGAACAAGTAACGAGAAGCCATCAAAACAAACTAAAGCTACGCACACACTCGGATCGGGCTGTGTGCGAGGAGTCCATGGTTGGGTATTGCCAAAAAATATCAACGACATGATGATAATAATACAACGACACTATACATGCAACGCATGGTGACAGTGCAACATGTCAGTTAGTCGAACGCATGGACAGGCAGACAAACCGGCAAGGGGGACTCTTTGGGGGACCCCAAAGTAGATGAGATGTGTTGCAGAAGAAAGCAGTCTATTGGCCACCAAAAAAAATAACACCACACACAGCATTGTAGGTGCACACACGACATACTATACCAGGGGCACACGTATAGTACGCAGCTTCGAAACCAATTTGTACATGGCTTGGTTAATGTAATATTTAAAAAAAAAACGGTTAGCTCCTGCATGAGTTCGTTGGCGAGAGATGGGTAAATCGGGGGAGATATACAAAAAGAGCCGAAAAAAATGTCGATGCATTACGATGGCCCCCAACGCAACGTTCACGTGATGGTGAAAATGTGTGCATACTCGTGCATGTGCCACTGAGCCGGGAGAAACTAAAATTTCGTGTGTGACAACTGAGATTCGAAATAATGATAGATCGGTTGCATTAAGTCGAGAGGCGTATAGCGAAGTCGCCTTCATGGCGACTCTTGATCAAAGTAGGTGCAGTCCACATCATTCAAGTTGAGCTTTCAATGTTGTCTGAACTGCCAAAAAAAAAAAAGAAGCGATCTGGATCTGGATTGCTAAAGGAAACAGAGGGGTGGGTCGTGGGTAACTGAGCAAATTTTGTTTATGGAAAGACACTCATCGATGGAAGGTCATCTGCAGTATTTGGTAGATTTATACCTATTAAAGTACTTGCATTTAGTATGTAAGTACCTATGTCGGGTTTATATTCTAGATCGGTTCTGCAAGTTGTATCTTATTTTGTGTTTTCTTTCCTCATCGTTCATAGATTGGTCTATGTAAAAAGTACAGGACGAAATCAGAGTAAAATCACATCAAGATCGCCAGTAATTTGGATGTAGATGTCGCGGAAGATGTCTTGAAGCAATTGTGCGAAGCTCACAAGCCAAGATCGGAGGTAATATTTTTCAAAGATTCAAATAAGTAGGTACATAAATACGATAATGGATATAAATTATCTAAAGGACGCTGACAGATGTAAATGCTGCAAAAAAAAAAAATTACTGACATAAGAGGGTTTCATTTTGAGCCAATGCGGAACAAGAAGAAACATAAAAATGTCGTGTGATCTCTGAAAATATTTTATATAACAAACCTTAAAAAAAGCCCAAATAAATAACTTCTCAAACTTTTTGGAAGTGGAAAAACAAACCGATGCTGAATGATAAGTTGTCAAAGTAACAATGCCTTAATTAAAAAAAACATTTTGACAGATGCAGTCAACTTTGAGGTAATAAAAGTGAATGCGAGATCTGTTGCCATACTTTCTCAGCCACTATTGGTTATATATCACATATTTCTCAGTGCGAGAATTCGATAAATAACAAACAAAGTAGAAAAGCTCACTGAACCAAAAATCTGCAAACTATGAATATTTCTTAGGCGGGAATATTCAAACATACTTACTTTTGGTGGCGCTTACAGTCTGGGGTGGTGGAGCACGGCCTCAACTAACAAGCCCTTCCAGCCATCTCGGTCCCTCCCTAGCTGCCTACAGTTACGCACACTGAGTTGGTTGAGGTCGTTTTCCAATTGTGCGCCCCACCTAAGGTGGGGTCTTCCTCTGCTGCGTTGTCCCTCAGGGGTGGATTCGAAGACTCGTCGGGCTGGTGCGTTGTTTTCAATACGCTCCACGTGTCCCAGCCATCTCAGCCGTTGTATTTTTAGCTTCTTGACCAGACCAGCGTCGCTGTATAGCCCGTATAGTTCGTGGACGAAAATTTTGGCTGTCATCGTCCAAGCTGAACAGATCATTCTGCCTCACAGCGGGTTGTTGGCTATCTCCGCCGTTTAACAGTCTGCAGAAGTGTTCTTTCCGAATCCTCAGCACCGATTGTGAATCTACTACTGTATTCCCATGCTCATCTCTGCAGGCTTCTGTTCGGGCCTTGTATCCTTGGTTGGATCGTTTTACCCTTTGGTAGATCTTTCTAACATTGCATCTGCAGAAGCCTTCTTCAATTGATTCGACCGCTCGCTTCTCGTGCTCTTTCTTTTTCCTTCGGGTAGCTCTCTCAGCCGCTCTGGTTCCTGTCTGCAGCATTAATTGATAGGCCTCGTTCTTGGCTGCATGTGCCTGGCAGCATTCCTCATTGAACCAAGGGTTGCGTTGTGGTCGCCTAGTGAAACCCAGCACTTCGGTAGCGGCTCTTCTGATGGCACGATGGCAGTGTTGCCACTGGTCCTCTGTACTTGATGCTGATGCAGCTGAGGATGAGCTTGATGAGAGGTTCAGGGAGACGCGGTCGGCAAAGTTTTCGGCGGTCTCCTGCGATAGTAGCCTTGCAACTTCAAATCCTCACACAGTATTCTGTTGGTGTTGTGGAGTATTGGATATCCGCATCCGTACTTTGGCTACTACCAAGTACTGATCCGAGTCTCAGTTGGCCGCTCGTAATGTTCGGACATCCAAGACACTGGAGGCATGTCTGGCGTCGATCGCAACATGATCAATTTGGTTGACGGTTTGTTGATCTGGAGACCGCTAAGTCCCCTTGTGAATGTTGAGGTGTGGGAATCGTGTGCTGGCAAAGATGACATTTTGCCCCGCGGCAAAGTCAATTAGCCTGAGTCCGTTTCCGGAGGTGTTGTCGTGCAGAGCCAAAGATGCCCTCCTTTTCGATTTTGGCGTTAAAGTCGCCAAGAACTATCTTGACGTTGTACTTCGGGCACTTATCATATATCTTCTCAAGAAGATCAAAGAATGCTTCTTTGGCCGTTTCGTCTTTCTCCACTGTCGGGGCGTGAGCACAGATCAGCGTGATATTCTTAAATTTCGCCCTGATGCGAATGGTAACTAGGCGATCGCTAACACTACGAAATCCCAAGACCTCTTGCCTAAGTTTTCCTCTAATCAAAAATCCACATGCAAATAACCGCTGACTCTGCTCTCTGCGGCACTCGCCGTAGTAGATGTCACAGTTTTTCATCCGTCTTGTGCACTTGCTGGATGGACGTAATGTCGGCTATGTACCTGTCCAGGATCTCCACAAGTTATTCGGTTGCACGCGGTCTGTTCAAGGTCGGGACACTCCACGTGCAGATCCCAAGCTCGTTGTCCTTATTTCGCTGGGGTCGTCAACATTGGGATCATCCATATCCGAGGTTTGTAGTTGTTTCGCAACTACTTATTTTTTTCAATGATAGGGATGTTACCCTGGCGCACAACCCCCAACCTGGAGGGCCAGGCCCTTTGTTTGAACCCTAGGGCAAAAGGGGCCGGATGTTCCGGAGTCAGTAACCCGCTTCGGGGATTTGAGAGCTGCCGTTGACCCATTAAGGGCTCATCCGCCACCATCTCCATTTCAACACCCTGACTAGTATTGAAAATCCTTAATGACCTCAGCTCCAAATACGTAGAAGTAGCTCATTAAGGTATCTGCCATGTTGACTGTTGACGTCACCGTTGATTCAATCACATGAATTCATCCGCCGTACTTCCTCTCTCTGAGGTGCTCATGTTAGACTTCTGAGCAGACAGTCAATTCCGACAGAGCATTATAATGTTGCTATTTTTTACGTGTTCAACACTCGCACTTATAAGTTCAGCAAGTCGAGTCCGGATGGGAAGGACCAGTACCCGACGGCTACCACTTGGAGGTAAAATAAGCAATATTGATTTGTATGAGAAAGTTAAAACACTGCACATTGCCAAGTTAATGCCAATCAATGTCTGTCCGATTCATATGCACCCAGCCACCAATATTCAAATATAAGTACAGTTAAAAAGTACAAATTCATATCTAAGAGTGGCAGTTTAATTGTTTTTATTTAAAAATTATGTGTTCCTTTTTTTCTTTACAAACAAGAACTTAATATAAATAAATGAAATCAAATAAAAACTCAGTTAAATAATAGAATTTGAAAGATTCGACAACGTTATGTTGGCTATAACCAACTAGCCCAAAGAAATTTATTGCGCTTATATTTGCAGACTTTTTATGGAGATTGCGGTTTTACCGCTTTCCAACTCTTGCGTAACAAAACAAAGTTTGACTAAGTTATACTAACTTGATTTTTCTTAAAGAATTTTTTTGAAGTAATACTGCTTTAGGCACGCTTGACTTGGGGGGTAAGCTGGTGAATGCGTCACGAAAGCGTTACGGAAACTGCGAGCGGAAGTTGAAAGGGAGATATAAGGTAGTGAGCACACATTTCCGTTCTCTCTTTCTCTCAGCCAGTTGCGCTTCATTATACAAGACACAGCGTACAGTACGGCAATGATACCAGATCGGGGGATTTATCACTTTTTGCGGGATTTTCTCACTAATAATAAGCTAAAATGGACAAAGGGGTTTTTCAGACCTCATAGTACAAAAAGAAAGGGATTTTACTTTTTGGTCAAATGTTGTTCCTAATATTTAGCTCATTTCATTAAGAATGAAAAAGACTATTCAACCTACGATGAAATTTAATATTTTCATGTTTAGAAAAAAGTCATTCAAAATATCTGAATGCTTTCATTGTATTTTTTTTACTTCCCTAAACTGTTTCATAAAATGACATATCTGTAAATAATTCACGAGTATTTTTTAAAATAATGAATTTATTTTGTAAGCATAGAAGGGATATTTTGAGTATAACCGTGGGATAACCTGCCTCTAAAATCTGGTATCAGTGCAGTGCAGGCCTATTGTCTGTATCACACTGTAGGAGCAACGGAGACAGGTGCGAGCACACAGTTTCTTTTCATTCTCTCATAGCCAGTTACGTTTCATATATCTAAGACATAGTGCACGCCTATTGTAAGGTTGCCACTTTGGTAATGTTTGACAAACTTGGAATTTTTTTTTGCTCTTTTATTTTTGCTAATTTGGTAATTTATATCTGGTTATGGCAAATTTTTGAGCAGATGTACAAAGAATGCGAACTCGATATCACCTCATTTAAATGCTACCTTACTGCTTCTGAGTGAACGCATTGCATTATTTGCATATGCTTTATCACCATTCATATAAAACTGTTCTATTCGCTATTCAAAAAATTACAGAATGCACTCATTTTCTTCTTTTGACAGATGGTGAATAGTAATAATTAATCATATTATTTATATACAGACATGAAACTCTAATTGGTTAAGGGTTTGTTATAAGAAAATAGGTAGATGATCTCCCATGTCTTCTAGAAGCTGGTAATTTTGTGCAAAATCAAATAAAATAATTTGAGTTTATCTTTGTAAGTGGCAACCGTGGCCTATTGTCTGTATCATACTGTAGGAGCAAGAGAGGGCAGTGCGCGCGCCCATTTGCTTGCTCTCTTCCTCTCATAGCCAGTAAATTATTTAAGAAAATTGATATATTAATATGTACTAGTATCGCTTGTGGTCGAAAATCGACCATTCCTTTTATAACTATGTAAAATATAATAGTAAAAAAATACCACAATTATTATTTACGTTATTTCTTTTTTTTTTATTTAACGAAAAGTGCGTCATCTAGATATCAAAAAAAAATACGTAAATGTGCTGTTTAATTGGAAACAGGTTCTAATCTAAGATGATTTATATTTGAATACGTTACTATGGTAATATGTCGGCGACAAATTGAATGCCGCCAAAATCCCTTAAATTACCTGTTTTGTATGGGGAATTCATAACTTAATTTTACCAGCCTTAATAGCGACATATACCTACGATTTTTGGTTTGTGCACATCTATGTCACAGTACCTTTCGAATGATATAAGTTTTATTCTTCTCATTTCATAATGAATACTAAAAAAGTGTACCGACATTTTTGATGTTCACGTATTAGTATAATGATAAACTAAAGATCTATATATAGATGGAGCTAAAGAAGTTTTACTTCATCCGTCTGGTCTAAAGCACACTCGTTTTTTTTATCTGTATACCAACGAAAACATCAAAGGAATCTATCCTATCTGCGGCATTCGCGTGTCATATCGGAAACTCTGTAGCGACTATTATTACGGACAAAACGGCGTGGTAATTGAGAAAGAACTCTTAACACCGGCAAGGTGTGGCAAAAAACAAGATGGACGGATTACACTTGTACAATAAGTTTAAGAGCTTGAAGTTAATACGAGGCGACGATTCAATAACGCACTTTACGGGCTATACAGCGACGCTATAACTTATTCAAAAGCTTAAAATATAACGGCTGAGATGGGTCGGGCAAAATTGAACCCCTCGAGGGAAAAATACCTTACATTAGCTTGAAAGTGAACTCAACCCATTTAGTGTGTGTACTATACTAAAATGAAGGCTGAATGGAGAGGTTTCTAGGTTGAGCGCCATCTGAAGTTAAGTAAGTCACTGAAGAATGGATGAGACTTTTATTTCTGCCTAAATCGCTGTTTTAGTTTTTGATTTACCAAGAAACTTAGTTCATTAGGTTTAGTAGAGCTATCTTAACAAGAAGATTTTGACGACAGAAGCATTTTTGTCAAAATGTACCGATGGTTTTCAACTTTTTGACACCCAAGAGGAGTTTCTTTTGCCAATTACTTTACTTTATATATATTTGTGATCTAAAAGATAAAAATGAAGCCAAATTCGGACTGCTTATTTTTCACAATCACTTGTCGCTCAAAATTAAACTAAAAATCAATCAAGGTCTTAACCCTTAAAGAAGTCTTTGCAATAATGGCACTAAAGGCATTTATGACCGATCAGTCCGAATGCCGAAGCAACAGAAACCTAAATGTTTTTCAACCCAGTTGATGTTTTACTTTTCCTGAAACTTTTAATCGAAACAGCGATCAATCCCCTCAAGGCCAGCAAAGGTGTTAACTGATTAGTAGATCTGATAACATCAAAGCTGAGTTTTTGCTGGCTAGTATCTTTCGACACTAATGCGAACCTTTTGAGAAAAATGGACGCAATTACTATAAAGACAAAAAACAAATAAGCACGCTTGAAGAACTGTAAGAACTCTTATGGTTTATCTGAAACCGATGACAATAACTACCATTGTACTTTGAATAAGGGCTCGAATTGAGACTAAACTAGAAGACATAAAGCCGGGTTCCGTGGCGGTCTGTGTAGATTTATTGTTATTAAGGTGAGTAGGTCAATATAAGTCATTATCAGAAAGTCCTGTTCAATATTTTTTGCCAGTAGTGGTTCAAAGTTAAGTCTAAAATATGTCTTTTTAGCACTACAGACTACTGAGACGGTAGTCGTTTTTTTTTAACTTAAACGGTTACAGCTATTGGACTGACTGTGGATATAACAATGCAGTTAGTTGGAAAACTCAATGGCGGTCTAACGTTACCATCAGATTTACAGCAGGCGATTTATCGATAAGCTTTCAAACTATAACAGGTATTTTTATTTTCAGTATTTTCAGTTTTCAGAATGAGGCCATTTATTCCGGATAAGTATCGGAACCAGCTCCTCAGCTGAGGAACTTGGGTTTTCTCCAAAACCCCAAGCTTGTTATGTCCAAAAACTTTGGAGGTATTTTAGAATAGTACAGTGACCCTCCCCTTTGCAAAACGATACTGAAATTCGGTAAGCCGTTTATCAGAACTCTTTAATTTTAATTTAATTTTTAATTTAATTTATTCCTCTACGCAATTGACGTTGGCAGAGTACTTATACTTATTGTATGGGTCAGTGGTGGTGGCGTCCAAAACGCACTTACCGCTGAGTCAATGCACAAACAGATACTTTATACTCGGAGATATAATGAGGATAAAGATTGGTCTATCGAACTTTTTACAACACGTATAGCAGTGCGACTCGGCATATGATTTCTCGAGGGCTCGAACAGACCGTATTACATAAGTTTCGCAGATTGGGGTGTATAATTAGCGGCTTCCAACGTTCCGTGAATAACCCCTACCCTCTGAATAACCTCGCTCAATTGCAGTCTTGTTTGCGTTTGACTTTACGTTGGAAATTTAATTAAAACAACGCATAATAGAAAGTCGATAAGATGAGAAGATGTATGCTTTCCACACACTCACTCGTGCCAGGGGAAAAAATAAAACAAACTTAATCATAGAACATCCTCTATTGGGCCGAAACTGAATCTCCCAACCAGAAGCCACCTCCTAACATGCTCCTATTCGCCAGTGGTATTTTTTCCCAGAACCAATTCAGCTATTTAACTCGTGCTTTTTAGATCATGCATGTAGCCCCCTTCAGGTTCCGCAGCTCTCCCATACTCCCATATATGTGTGTAATATGGAAAGGGGCTCGATTTTTATACCAGGAAAAATTAAAAACGCATGTATAAATAAATTTAACAAAAATAAAATAAAAATCAAAATATGTTGTCCTGAAAAGTAAAAAAAAAATTGCATTTTTAAATAAGTAGCACTCTTCACTCCAATGTGCGTAAACACGTTGGCAACATTAAACTGGAGGGATGTTCTTTTTTCGTATGGCACTGCCAAATGTAAACCATACCCCCGATCTATTAATTTTTTATTTTAATAATATTTTGTTTTTTATTTTTATATTTTTTTTTTATTTGTTTCTCTGCGGAAATAATTTCAGTGTACATTTTTATTTTTTGATTTGCTTTTTTTTGTTTTCTTTTATTGTGTGTGGAATTTTTTTTTAGTTTCGTTTTGTTTTAACATCGATGGCCGCGCGCTTGGTAGTTGCGGGCTAGAGTTGATGGAGGTAATTTTAATGCAAGTGCATACGCATTAGTAGAAAAAAGCCTACCCAGTACGTACGTTGAATTGATGCACTCGAAGAAATTGTGCGGTTCAAGTTAATTTGGTGGTATTTATATGTCTGGTGGTGGGAATGGTTAAAGTTTTTCTTAACTACAATTGAGGCACTCAGCGCCAAAACGGCCTAAGCGCAAAATGTTCGAACTGCGTAAAGTGGGTTTGAAAAAAATAAGAAATTTGAAACACAGTTTTTTGTTTTTATTGTTCGTAAATAAGTCGAAATAGTATTTTTTTTAGTTTGAACTAATACAGTGTATATAACTAATAAGAAAAAAGTAGATTAAGTTATAAAACAAAAAAAAAAGTGTGGCTTAAGCCATTTTGGAATTCACTGAAAATCGAAATCTGTTAACAAATCGTCCATAGGCCGTTTAGTCTGTAATAAGAAAATAGATGTTCATATTAATTACTTATCTTTGTTAATTTGTGTTTAGTAACTTACTAAAATCGTATTAATTAAAAAAAACTTTAATCATCCTCCTCCTCTTCAATGTCCTCTTCCACAGCCCTCAAATTCGTTTTCAAAGTATTGTAGAATTCTTGGTATATCGGCGGGATGAATTCTTTTAGCTCTTGCAAATCTTTGAATTTCGCCGCATCTATGGATCTACCCTCGGGATACAGTGACTCCAATTCAATATCCATTTTTTTATTAGTATTTCTTTTCGAAATATCCACTTCTTGGAATAAAACATCTTCATTGTTTGAGTATTTAAATTGGATAATAAAAGGTTTTTTGTTTTCAAATCGGAGCCATTGAATCTTCAACCACTCAATTTTAGATTTCTTATCCACCGACATTTTTCTATTCGTGATTAATTTCTCTAAGGAAGTAATGCTTTTAATATTTTCTGCGGACATTTTAACAAGGTTAAACGGTTCCTTTTTTTTTGCACTTAAGATAACACGGTCCCAATCGTCAGGAATAAAAATGTCCCTATAGAATCGTTTTTCCTTTTCTATAAGACCAAAATCTTGATCGCAAGGCAGAAATGAGTGGCCAGATACCAAAAATTTATGGTCAATCACATTAACTTTGAAAGAAGAGTTATTGACAATGTAATTACAAATTGTGCTCATTCTTATATTCCGATTTTGTCCTCCGCATTGATCACTATACATGATCAATTTGTTGCACTTGACATTCGTTTTTAAGTGGCGTAGGCCATTTTGGCTTCGAAGCTTTTTCGAATTTCATATAGGGAAGAAAAAGTTTTCCGCAATATCAGCAATACAGTTCCGACTACGCCATAGGCCATTTTTGCATGTTATAAATTTAAAAATTTTAATTCAAACGGTGCAATCAGTTGAATTTTTTTGAAAATGTGGCTTAGGCTGTTTTGGCACTGAGTGCCTCAATTGAGCCTCAGCAATCTCATTCGCGAGAGCCCCTAAATAATTCGCTGGAAAAGGTCAATTCTTGAATGACGAAACTGCAGACTACACTAATTTTCACATCTGGAAGTTAAAACAAATATGCCTGTAAGCGAGTAATCTCTATTGAAAAAAACCGTCACCCCTCCTATTGAAATGCTCTGCAGATGGCGCAACAGTTACAGGTATAGAATGACCTTAGGCCTATATCACCACAACCGTTTTTTTGTGTTCTGCGGAAGCTGAGTCGCTTGTTCGAGAGGATTGTGAAAAAAGCCAAAGATGTGTTTCTCTGGTGGCCGAACTAAATAACCGCTTGCTAAGTATATTCCTCTGCATAAAACCCTGACCCATGAATTCGTCTTTGGTAACCGTCTTTGCAGAACTAGCCAAGGATATTTGATAGGAATACGAACATGGTGAGGTCTAACGACAAAACAACTTGCCCGACAACGACAAAACAAGAGTTGCCGGATACCATTCAATCCCGAAAACGCACCAAACATCGTAACGATTTTGAGGTATTTACTTTATAGTTTTGGAATTGGACTCCCTTTCCAAGTATATATACCTTGGAAAACTATACAACACAATAAAACTCTTACTTAATGACAACAGAGACTTCGGCTTTTATCAGCTGCATTAGGCCAATTTCCCCTATACTCAAAAGAAATATTAAATTCTAGAACTCCAAGTTGTAAGCAGGTCCCTCTCATAAGGCTACAAATATGTCTTCGAAATGAACGGCTAACAGGAGCCTCTTACAAGATACGTTTTATATGAAAAGCAGCTTACAGCTTTTTAGGCATAAACACAATAGGCTGCTGCATGCGAAGTCACACAACAGAACCGTACAAATCATGCATGAGACACTCATTTGGTTGCTTAGAGAATCATTCCCGCAGATCAAGAGGAAGATCCCATATAGGAAGCTTTAATCATCTTACATTTGTAGGTAAGACAGACATCCCTTGCTTTAAAGATGTCGATCTAGAGAGATAGGTTAAAATCACATATAAAATATTACAACGATTCAACATCCGAAAAAGTGCGTCTGTCAATGACACCTCCCTACTGTGTCATTCTTTATAGAGAATATACTCGTCTCATCATTTTTTTCCTGACCAAGAGCGTTTTTTTATACTAAATGCAGCTAAGGCTCCCGGCGTTACAACAATTTCTGTGCGTTATTAGGGTAAAAACTCAAGAACGGCTTGACGGATTTGAATGATTTTTTGTATGTCTTGAATCAGGGATAGTTTAAGATGAAATTAAAATCAAAATTCAGAAAATTCTCAACAGGCGCTGCTGGCATATTTCGTTTTTCATCTATCTCCTTCTATAAATATATATCAAAATGAGTCGCATTGTATTTGAATTGATGGTCTCTTAATCTTAATGTGTTAACCGATTTTGTTTCTGGAAATTTCAAATGAAGGGTAAAGGTTTGTATCGATATACGGTTTTTGTATGTTTATTGGTTATACGAGTTATAGGCATTTTGAAGATTCCTGTGTTGTAAATCTCCGAAACCCCTCAACTTATTTAAATGAAATTTTATGGATGTGTATGGTTGGTTGCAGCTTAAAGGATAGGATAGTTTTGGGCACGATAGGTGGCTCTGCTGTCAGTCTCCGAAACCAGTCAATTGATTTCAATTTTGTGGATGAGTATGTTTGGTTTCAGTTGGGAAACTAAAGGGTTTTTCCAACATCAGCCAAATGGCCACCACGAGCACGCATACAGGACCATATCCTTTTCATGAAATTTTCCATAACCAAATCGCAAACTGACTGCGCTATGTCCTCGATAGCATCACGAATCTTATCTTTGAGGTCTTGAATCGACGCTGGGCTGTTGGCGTAGACCTTATCTTTCACGTGGCCCTAAAGGAAGAAGTCGCAAGGTGTTAAATCACAAGATCTCGGTGGCCAATTGTAATCACCTCTTCGAGAGATAACACGGTCCGGAAACTTTTCCCGTAAAAGATAAATGGTTTCGTTGCTTGTGTTTTTTAACCATTTTTGTAGTGAATTTTAATAATTTCAATGCGTTGTATCGTTCCATTTTTAGTAATGGCGTAGTTTCTTCTTGTCAAATGTCAAAGAATAAAAGCTTCAAAAGTGACAGCTACCGAAATAGCGGCTCATTCACAATAACACCTCTTATTGGAAAAACTCTTTAGGATAGTTTTCGACCCGATAGGTGGCGCTGCTGAAGATGCCTCTTTGCTTTGGGGTGGTGGTGGCAAATTGCAAGCATTAAGAAATATGTGACGTGGCATGTGGCCTATGAGTGCGTAGGCCGTGCGGCACTTATCGCTTGGTAGAAACAAGGGGTATATTGTGTTCATTATTCGTATACTATCATTTTTACAAATTGACCACTCGCCCAAGTAGTCCAGCATACTAATCACTGAGCCACTGTGTTCACAAGTCGCAACTACTGATATTTAATGTTTTGTAGCACCTTTATCTAATGTGAAGTGGGAAAAAAAATATCTGAACGGTGATTCTTACATCCCGGGAAAACTTCGGACGACCGCCATGACATACCGCACGATTTTTCAAACAAAAGCTCAAAACGATCATGGGCTTCATCGTTAAGCACAATGTTTATGGACAATCGCGTTTCTGGGTGTACTCGGTCGAATAGCAGAAGCGAGGATTGCCAATTTCCCACATTCTACATTCTACTGATTTTTTTAATTGGGAAAATCTGTCAGGAAACTGAATTCAATCAGTAGCGTAAAAAAAAATCGATCTAGAAGTCGACCCGGAAACCTATGCAGTCCTTTCTATGCATTGATCTTATAATTGAATTCCAAAGGAGTTTCATTCGTTCAATAGACACGTTCAATTTTATCAAAAAAATGTTAATTTTAAGCGGTACGAAGTTCGCCGGGTCAGCTAGTAAGAATATAAAAAGAAAAGAATCACGAAAATCGGTAAAGCGGCTATCGAGTTATAACCTCATCGAGCTTAACCCCGAATGAATTAATATACCTATAGAAGATAAGCTTATAAATTTATCTGTTTTTAGAAGTTATGTGCGACCCAGTCGTGTACTTTTTTTGCTTAAGTTTTTTTTTAAAGCAAATCTCAAATAATTCCAATTTTGTACCGTGTACAGGAAAACTCATTGCAGTCGATACTGCGTTCGGGAATTAAATTTGCACTGTGCTCCACGGTGCTGATGAGCGGGTGGTTAGGGGGCACAGCACTTTGGCTGCGTACATTTTCGCCATAGTGTGAGATGTATACCCGTGGAAAAACTAAAAAACGAAGAACATGTCAACACGTAAAAGGGGAGGCAGAACAAAAAATAAAATAAAAAGCAAAACCACCCCATCCCCTTGGATGACCAACGAAAAATTCGCGTATACCTAGTGGTCGTTTGGATTTTTATTTTCGTGCGTGTAGTTGGTACCGCACCAATCTATCTAGTGCTCCTTGTTTTGCATCCACTTGTGCACACATACACGCCTGCATTACCCGAATGCGACAGTGGGCCACATGCCCAACCATTGATGAATGCATTAGAGAAGGATATAAAAATGTTGGATGGTGGATTTTTTTTTTAATTTTTTTCCTTTTTTTGGATGTAAAACTTTTTCCTTGTTTTGTTTTGATTTTATTTCGTTTACCACCGCGCACTGTGGAGAGGTCCTTTGGTTGGGTTTTTTTTTATGATATATATTTTTTTTTTGCAATTTCGCCGATAATGTGATATTCGAATTTCATATTAGCAGCCGCGCTGGAAGGCAATCCAACTCAGCCAAGCATTGCAGCTATCACCCACTCCTCTCTATGCGGCGGTAGCGTCGGCGGCGGCCCAGTGTGTATGATGCACTCTTGTGGGCTGCCATTGTGCTGGAGTGTGATGCGTGAATGGGAATATGTGTGCGAGTTTGGCTATCCCATTCTCCTATGCGAGATGCGAAGTATCCTGTGATAGTCCGTTCGGAATGACGGCAATGATCATGTTGATGGGTTTGGCCGAGTTTTCAGTTTAAGTGGAGTGAAAGGCAGAGAAGTGCATGTGGATGTGGAAGGATAGCAACCTTTTTAGCTGACTTTGGTTTTGTTTTGCTTATTGCAAGGCGAGAATGGTTTGGGGTGAATTAAATTCTCCACATGCTTATTTCTCGGGTATTGGTGGAGCGATGGGATCTTTTTCTTTTTTTGTTCCTAGCTTCGTTTTGGTTGTTTTTCCTCCAGGGAAGAGAAATTAAATTATTTCGTTGTGGGTGATGGTGGGGCCCACAGAGCCCACTCATGCTGTCGTTCCTGTTTTGCTGTTTGCGCAAAGTTATTTTGCGGATTTACCAAATCCAATGAAGCACAACAAGATGCAAATGTTAATTAGAGGATAAAGTGAAATTGAATGTTCGTCGATGGAGAGAGAGTTGGAAATTCGGATGTATTCGGTTGTCTGCATCTCCACACCGGTGTCCGGTGAAATGTGGTTGCCAAAGAAAAAATTCATTTTGAAAATGTGGTTTTGAAGGTTCGGTTTTCATTTTCTTTTTCACTCGTCGAAGAAAAAGGGGTCAACGTCTTGTCATCATTACTGTGGTTCTAAAGCAATTGCTTCCAAAATGAATAACCGGTGAAAGTTGTGGCCTTAGATGCGTGCATGAAGTGCTCCACAGCCTACAGGTGGCACATTTGTCAGTGCTGTAGGTAAGCTTCCGTGTTCGTGATGGAGATACTGCTGTGTTGACTAGATGATGATTGAATTTTGTAAAGCAAATATGGATGACAATTTTTGAGATATTTCAAATAAGCTATTTTATGTCGTAAGTGAAATTTCCACGAATAGCTTGATGAAGTTAAACAATTCAACAGACTAGCTTGGACCAAGACATGAAACTATAAAGTCGCCATGTCAAATCCAGCAAATAAGGCTTCGCTAATGAATGCTTGTTTAGAATTAATTCTAGGATACAAGACCAATTGTCACAAAATAAACATCAAGGTCTAAAAATAACGTTAAGTAAGCAGCGATTGCATTTTTGATAACAACGTGCAATAGATCCAAATTTACAGAAAAGCCTGGCGATCTTATGACCCAGTAGGAAGACACGTGTACCTATTATTCAGAATGGAGCGTGGACGGGTCTGCTGAATGCAGAAGTAGAAGATCAATTTGAACGTTGCCAGGGTGCCTGTAAGAATCTTCGAAATTCTTTGAAGAAAGAATAAAGTGCATAGGGAGCTCGTAGATTAAGATAAAGAAGATGATACTGACTCTATAAAGGTACATATGCATTCATAACTGAGCTCGGTTGTAAGAATGTTCCAGACTTTTCTTTGAATATCGGCCGTGTAGGCTTTGAAGACAATTATGCCACTTTTCAAGTTGAAATTTCCGAGGCGATGTTTAATTTTTACCACTATTTTCTCACTTTCAAAAGTCTCGAAAGACTTTTATGAACAGACCTATCACTCAAACAAATTTCAAAAATCTCAATATCGAGTCTTAAGTGACAGTGACCGTCTCCATGTGGATTTTGATTGGATTTGGATTGACGACATAGGTCCCGAAGAAATGTTGTTTTAGCAGAACTACCGAACATGCGATACTTCCAATGAAAGTAGTATACTACCTAAATTACTGAAGAAACGGTTCAACGACAAAAAAAAACAAAATATAGTATGATATGGAGCAGTGAATAAGTCATCGAAACCTGGGGCTTTGGTTGCTCCTTATGTAGCTATAAAGTCGCTTGATAAACCGCATACTTATCAGGTCTTAGCGGCAAATATTCAGCCCGGTATTGAGGGGGCACAACATTAAATCTAGATTGATCTAAGTGTGCAGGTTAACTATGTCCCGGTTGGCGGGACCTAACCTAATCTACAGAGTGTCGCAAAATCGGACTGATAAGATGCAGTTTGTCAAAAACAACTGAAAACGTTATACGACTGAAATCGTCTCCAAACTTTATTGTCGTGAACCATTGTTAATAAAGAATTAAGATTTTCGATTCAAGCTTAATTCCAGGTAATATAATTTTTGTTTTGGAAAAACAAAGAAGCTACCAATAACCCTTCAAAAGGACTATTACTTGCCATTTTCTCTGTGATGAACAACGATCACTTGAACCATACGATTTTCGAGATTGGACGAATTTAGGTAAAAATGGCTCAATTAGTTTTCCTAAATTTAAAATTTTTTCATTTGTTACCATATATGACTCTCGTGACTTTAATAATAGAAGTGCGATTTTCAAGACAAGTTTCATAGATAACACCAGAGGGCAGAAATGATCTTCACGGAACGTCTTACGTTTCTAGTGATAGGTACCTTATTTTCATTTTCGTAATAAAGCTTAAAAATATCTCAAGAACTTAGTTAGAACCAATTAACCAAGTTGGAAGCTTTCGTTGTGCCTATGTTAATGACGAAGCAAACCCTTTTGTTCCGACAATGTTTCCTCTACATTTACGCAACACCTTTCATTAGCATTAGCGCATGAGTGACGGGACCAAAATGGTTGATCGCATCCACAGAATTCGGGGTGAAGTTTGATAGATATACTTTTCGTAGGATTTGCTCACGCCTAGCTCAACTACCAAAAGATCGAGTGGCCTGCTATTGGCCAAGAAAGCCGAGCCCTCTGCCAGCTTTGTTGACCAAATGTGTAGACGAATCGATCGTACATTTTTCTGTGAATGAGTATTCGATCTGCATTTCGTTTACGTTGGCCTTTTATTTATTTAACATAAATTTATGCAATAAAGTGTACTCTTACCCAGATAAAGGAAGATGGTTCTGCTTTTTAAGGTTTCCAATGCTTTTGCAACTGATGTGCATTATGGACACAAAGAGACACCCAATCTCATGCATAGACTCCAGTCAATCAGTGGGCTGCTAAGACTCGTTCACAGCTTGTGTCAGCACTTATTTGCGGGATTTATATAGAGGGTTAATATAATTCCATCGTGAGCCATATTTGCTTTATGATCCGCAAAGCAATTAAGCCACCCCTACGACTGCATATTTCATGGTAAACGCCCAATTACGGTCTACTTCCGGCACGAGCTCTAATGCAGATAAATTAGGTTCCGGCAATAGAAACAGCTGAATCCACTCTCCAACCACCCCATTCAATTGGCAAGTGCTGGGCCATTTCCCACTCTAAAATTATAGCGACCCGCGGCGGCGGGTGCTATCGCTATGGCGATGGCACCTTCAATGGCCAACAAACCGCTAACATCTTCTGCTCCCGAGCCATATCGCTAATTTATTGCATTCTTTAACGCGACTTATGAAGTGCGTAATGCGAAATCAGAAATTAAATTCGCATCAGTTGCGGGAATAAATGGCCACCGCAAACGCGGCACGGCTGCCATCAACGGCTCTCGTGTCTTATGATGTCGTGCCGGTGCCATTGCCAGTGCCTGTGCCAGTGCTAGTGCCAGTGCCGATGTCGTCGTCAATGTCGAATGTGCGAATGGCCGGGGACGTAGATGTCGATTACGGCCGTAAAATTAAAATAATTTCTGTTCCCGGTTTAGGGTTCTTTTTTTGTTCATTTGCTGCCGCTCTTCCGAGCTTAGGTTCATATTTCAATGGTATAGGAGTATCTGTATCTGTATATTTTCTCTGGTTTCTCGTCCACATTTGCGTTTTTCTCAACGCGCGTCTTCATCGTTCGAACAATGATGAGAAACGCCACCACCAGAGACAGGAACAGAACGAGCACAAGCAGCACACACAAGCCATCGCATCGCATCGGCAACCCAACTGGCAATTTGCGGGTTTACTCATCACGCTTGTTTGGTGGCAAGTGTTACATCTGCTCGGCGTGCTTAGGTCGAGCATAGAGGGAGCCGGGGTAGTGCGAACAAAAATCGTCCAAGGGACACCCTTTCCCCCAGCGCGCACACAAATGTGTGCTGTAGATGATGGACGGGTGAAGGCGAAAAGGCGGTCTTGAGAATGGAATGAGCAAACAAAACGCACAGCGTTGCGTCGTCGTCGTATAGCGATTGTTATATCCAAGCGTCGTTATCGGCATCGTCATCAGTGTTGGTGTTTGCGGTGTTCAGCAATGGTTGCGTAACATCTCGATTGCCTTGGTTTTGATTGTCCAATGTCCATCCGTCCGTCGTCGTTCGGTTGGTCGAATTAATTGTTTTATTCGCCCGCTCCTTGCCTTTGCACAGATGATTTGTAGCGGCGGCGACAACGTGCGTTTGATGCATACCTAAGTAGAGATGATAACATAATTTCAGGGGCCCATGGTGCGCACACGGTTTTTTTTTCTTTCGTTTTCATGTAAATCCGCCGTCGAAGGGAGAAATCCGAAAGTGAATCTCCTTTGAGGACGTCTCTAAGTTTCCTCTCGGTCCTTCTAAAAAGTGCGCATCACAACAAAGACGTGTACACAATAATATTACCCGATAAAGTGGCAGTAGCCGAGCCGCTTATGGGGTAATCATTCGTGAGCGCATCTTACTATCATTGTTATGGGATCGTCTTCTTTCCCTTTACCGCTGTTCAGGTGCCAGATTTTTGGCTTGAGAGCCCCTTTTGTGTTGCCATTTTAGAAAGTCTCTCACATTGTTACATAGCTGCGACGGCATGGTGTACGGCGAGGTATGGGGAAGAATGAAGAAGCCGCTTGGATGCAGTCGTTGGTTGTTGGCTTTCATCCTAAAGAGTATTGGAGTAACGGTAAATGCTGTTTGTTTTCGGTCTTCGTCATGGTTTCATAGATTGGTTTTCGTCTCAATTTCTCCAGAGATTTTGTTGGTCTGTTTTTTACGGTGAAGAAAAGTATCTGTATCCGAAAGAGGGCTCCAATGTGTTATTGAGATGCGATTCGTGTAAAAGGCATTATGCACGGTCTTGTGGTTTTGTTTACGATCGGACATAGTCGTTCTTTTTGGCCTTTTGCGGGTTTTTGGGTGCGATGCGGAATTGTTCGTATTGGCAACAGTGAAAGGGCGTGGTAGTGGTACGGAGAATCGATCGAGCTTATAGTTTGTAATTTGCTTGAATTTTTTTTTTTTTTTTTGTAAGGCTGCATCAGTTAAAGTGTCCTCTGATGGATCAGTTTGTTGGGAAATGAAACTCGCGAACTATGCGTTTTTGTCGAGAATTAGAGCAGAGTTCCGGCATTAGGACAAGGAAAGGTCCCGAATATGCAAGTTTTCGGGTACTTAATGACTTATTTTAGACTTATAAAGCCGACGACACGCAATGCCGTTCAAATACTTTGAAAAAAAAACTTGGAAGAAACTTTACATATCACGCACGAACAACCATTTCAAAGAGCAAAGAATTTTCTGAAAGGTTTGCGAGTACGAATTTTTTGCTGTGTCTATAAATTGTATACCGTAATCGAACTCCTACTTTTAAGGAAAGAAACGAAGACTGCGAAGGCGATTCAAGAATTGCTATCAATGGGTAGATAAAAGCGCTAATGGAACAAGATATTTCGCGCAATAGATCAATAGGTACCTATATAAATCCAATGTGATGGCCTTAGCGTTCTGGAATCTGTGAAAAGCTGTTGATTTTTAAGACATCTATTGGCGTTTACAAATGTTTCCAAGTCATAAACTGATTTGTTAGCAAATTGTCGTAAGCACTGAGAATAGTTAAAAAGTTCAGGATTTTATTTCTGGTGCATCGTTAATTCTTTGGGAAGTTGGTAGCTGAATATACTGCTAGTTACCTCTGCTGGACTTATGCTAACCAACTTCACAAACTAAAATGTTAAACAAAAACAGACCTCGGTAATTTCTAGTATTTTGGAAAACATTCCAATAGCACTTTCAAATCTGTTCCAGTTTCAATTTCGATCGCCAGAATATATTTCTTATTACATTTCCAGCAATCCAAATATGTAATATCCAATTGGGTGAATAAAAGTTTAATAATTTTATTTTATGCTGGTCGTGAAGGTATACTACAATCAGGCCCACAAAATGTACCGCCCTTATAATAATTGCAGTTGCCATTAGGTGTATGTGCATGATCTTAAGCGGGATTGAGCCAGACATCGTCAGCAAAGTCGAGAAGTAGGAGTCTAAGCAATTTTTTCACTTGCCGTCGGCAGTTTGCTATAGAAAAAATTACAATTGCGAATATAATTTCTTGCCATAAAAAAGGTATACAATAGGCTATTGCAAATGCTCCTCAATATTTTAAATGTACTCCCAGGGCTACAGCTGTTTTACACAACGTTCAAAGCATTTCGACATTTAAAATTAAATTAAATTTTGACGCGGTGTATAAACATGCGTTTCTTGTAAGCCAAATGTTCTTATATGTGTGTCAAAGGAGTCAGAAAATATAAAAGGCTACCTGAGCTACGCATTCGCATATAATAAGCTCAGCTGCTCTGTCTTCCTCGATATATAGTCGGCACTCAGGGGAGTTGACTATAGGCCTTTTTTTATTATGCTCACATGGTCTATATAGATCATTGATTTCCATGGTTTACTACAAAAGTTGGATCTCGTTTTAAACCGTGGAAATCAATGATCTATATAGGGTCCGGGATTTCCTCGTTATATGTGGCACATTTGTAGTGTTTCCAGCTTTTAAAGCCCTAATTAACAGCTGATTTATCTACGCAAAACAGTTCTGGTCCTATAAGTGGGGTTTCGGGGCCTTTTCTAAATACTCTCCTGCCCGGGACTTGCCACATTCTCGTTTGTTTCTGTAGCCGAGTGTCTGAAGGGTGCTTAAGCAGCGATGGCTGATTTTAAAACAGTAATTGCTGAGCTAAGGTTGTTTGTCTGTCTGTCTGTGTATATATGGATGTCGCGTCTTTAACCGCTGAAATGTTGATAAGGTTCGGGCATTCATAAATGGCATGGATCTCTGCTTGAAATTCACTCTGTTTGTCATAAATATGTTATTTATAAATTGAATACCGGTAACAAAAAGCTCACTCTAACGATCCACAAAGCTTTATCAATATTCTTCATGTAAAACTCACAACGCGTCATTGCAAAGAGAAAATAATGAGAGCTAAGAAAGAGAAGAAAGAACCACTAACAACAATTCTAATCGACTCAAATGCGAAGCCACAGAAAATGTACATCAATGACTGCTTAATCTATCGGACTCGTCAGCTGTTAAAAACTGCAACAACTATGAAGACCTCAAAGAAGTACAAATACGTTTGGACCAGGAATGGGATAGTGTACATGCGTAGGACCGAGGGTGATAACATTGTTCGAATTACATGTGATGACGACTTTAATAAATTATGAATTCTGTGTATAATGTCCCTCGTAAAAAATCCAACTCATGTATTTATCCAAAGGTTCCCTCCAATTCAAATGTTACATTTTGTTTACATCAAAATATTCGTAGTGTTAGAAGTAATTTTGTTTCCCTTTTAGCGCATATCAATGCTTTAGAGAGTTTACCAGTAGTAATTGTATTAAGTGAAATATGGATTTACGAAAATGAATTGAGTTTGTATAAAATTCCAGGGAAATTGTAATGAGTCTTACCAAGCTGGGGGAGTTATGGTTTATGTTAAAGATGGGTACACGTGCAATTGTTCGAAAGTAACTTTATTAAGTGCTGATATTGTGAAATTGTCATTAGAATATATGAATGATATATATACCTTTCTTTGCATATATAGACTGCAGGAAATTAATAAATCTATATTTATAACGGATCTAGATAGATTGCTTAACCTATCGAAAGAAAAAAATTTGATTGTAGTATGTGATATAAATATTAATATTTTAAATCATTCCGATAATTTCACAGAGCGATATCTTCTTCTTATGGCGTCAAATGGACTAAAAAGTATTGTTAACGATCCAACTCACGTAACAGATTATACTTCAACTTGCATTGACCATATATTTACCAGGGTTCACAGAAAATTTAACAATATTTCAAAAGGTACGGTTTACGACTACAAAATAACTGATCATCATATGATCACTCTTAATTATCATATAATCTCTAATAAAAAAGAAATCGATCTGCAAAAAACCAAAGAAATCATTGACTATAGGACGTTGAATGAAAGATTAACATACGAATTCTGGGAACCGGTATATGCAGAAAATAATCCTTCTTCTGCCTTTGATATATTTCTCGCGATCTTACATAAACATGTTAATTCTTGTACTAGTGTGTCACATATTTCAAAACGGAAAGAACATTTGAAGCCATGGATGACCAACTATCTCCAAGGAAAAATAAAAAATAAAAATCTTTACGCTACTAAATCTGCAAAGTATCCGCAAAATATTAGACTAAAAACGTTTTACAAAAAGCTGTTTAAAAAAACTCAACAACTAATTACAGAAACACGCAATAACTATTATTTTAATATGTTTGAAAGAGCAAATGGCAATAGCAGAAAGGAATGGAGAGTCGTAGACTGCATTTTAGGAAAACAAACAGATCCTATTGTGATAAAGGAAATTGAAGTTGATGAGGTCAAAATAAATGAGTCCGAAAGTATTGCCAATAAATTCAATGAACATTTTACGGAGATTTCGGAAAAATTGAAGCCATCTTTTAAAGCCTACAATTCCTGCAACTGCAACTTGCCATCAGATATTTTTGCTGATAAAGTTCAAGTTAATAGTTTTGTATTTCAACCTATTACTTCCGGTGAGCTACTTAAGGCTATAACGCCATTAAGCAATAAAAAATCGTGCACTAGCGATAGAATAACAAATACCCTATTAAAAAGAATTTATTGGCAAGTGGTAGATGTATTGAGTTTTCTGTTTAATATAAGTGTCAGCAATGGATATTTCCCTCTATCTCTTAAATGTGGTGAGGTTATTCCACTTTTCAAAAAAGGAAATAGAAAAAAATGTATCTAATTATAGACCAATATCTCTTTTACCAACTTTTGCTAAGCTATTTGAAAAATTGATAAAGGTTAGAATGCTAAAATTCTTGGACTGTAATAACTTCATTTGTATGAATCAGTTTGGGTTTAGGTCCGGGCTCTCAACAGAAGATGCTATTCTTAGAGTGTGCACACAGTTACATGAAGGTTTAAATAATAATCTATCTACTATGGCTTTGTTCATAGATATGACAAAGGCATTCGATATGGTTGACCACCAGATTTTACTAAGTAAGCTTTATAATGCTGGATTTAGGGGATCTATTTACAGCTGGTTTAAAACATACTTAATTAATAGGCAACAAAAAGTAAAAGTAAATGGCATCTTTAGTGAACCTTGTGTCTTGAAAAATGGAGTCCCCCAAGGTTCTGTTCTGGGTCCGCTTCTATTTTTGATATATATAAACTCACTTCTTAATCAGCAATTAAATGGGTTAGTTACTGCCTTTGCTGATGACATAACATTCACTTACTCATATCATAACGATTTTGAATGTATTGCTAAAATAGGAGAGGATCTAGAAAAAATAAGATTGTGGTTTGCTGCGCATAAGTTAATAATTAGCGAAAAAACAAAACTAGTAAACTTTAAAATATCTAATAATGTTTTATTTGATTATAATCTTTTTTTTCATGGACATGAGTGTAATCGATTCAGTCTACCGCTGCATACTTGTGGAAAAACGAATTTTCATAGTAACAACCCCTGCTCTAACAATTGTTTTAAAATTGAGTCAGTTAAGAACTATAAATATCTAGGAGTCCTGATAGACAATAATTTAAACTGGAAGGATCATATCCAATCTTTAAAATCCAATATGAACCATGTAGTTCGTAAACTGTATCTTATTAAACCTTATTGTTCCAATAAAGTATTGTTAAAGTTTTATTATGGTCTGGCACAGTCTAAGTTGCAATATGGAATTGTGAGTTGGGGTGGATCGTATTTTAGTGTTCTTAGACCTGTTTTGATTTCACAGAAGCATTTAGTGCGAATTATCTGCAAATGTAATCGCCGCACTCATAGTTGGCCCTTGTTTAAAGAACTTCGTATCCTACCAATAAGACATTTGTATGTTTTTAAAGTACTTAGGGAATTCTTTAAGCAAAGCGGGAATTTTCCAAGTAGAAGCAATCAAGCTTACAATTTGCGTATTAATAATATGGCCGTTGTTAACGTACCAATTGCACGTACGACTCATTTTGCAAATTTTTACAAAGTTAAAGCCCCCTTGCTATTCAATAAGTTACCATATTTTATCCGAATAACTTACAACCATAATGTATATATACGAAAAATTAAGGATTGGTTACTTACTATAGATCATGCTAGCATTGAATCTTTATAAAAAATTTAATCGACGCATTAAAAATACCTTTTCTTTCTAATACCGCCAACTTTTAAGTTAACCACATCATGGAGTTTTGCTTTTATAGAATAAATTTGTTTAAATTAATATTATTTATTATACTAATTATTACTGAATATCACCCCACATCAGAATTTTAGACGACTTTGTAATTATATTTAATCCTGAAGTGTCGTTTAACACTAATTTAGGACGTTTGTCCCTTAAATTAAAAAACGATTACTATGTTAAATATTCATACTATTATTATATTATTTCATTATAACCCTATTAGTTTAAGCTGAAATGAAATGAATAAAACATACTAAAAAAAAAAAAAAAAAAAAGATATGAAAGCTGAAAAAAGTCCTTTTAAGAAATATGATTAAAAATATTAAAATAATAAAAGTCAATACAATCCAAACCTTAAGTAACAACTGACAACTTCACAATTGCTTCTCCTCCTGTCAAAACTAAAAATGCCAAAACTATGCTTTTTTCATTCTCTAAGTCTTAAAATATTAATCTGGAAATAAAATACAAATATTTGGGTTTTCTTAACAAAAATCACCAGCACAAATAAATACCAATTTTATAAACAAGTATTTAGTTTTCAAAAGTAGAAGATGCATGTGTTATGTATGTACTTCACTGCTAGCTGTCTAGTGGTCTTGAGAATGTTGTTCTCTTCGTTAACGTAGAACGCTTCTTATACAACTATTTAAAACCGACTGCAGTGCTGAAAATAATAACTTCGCCGGAATGCTTGTTTTTTGAAAAACTGTGGCTAACTTTGAGCCCAAGACTATTCAAGATGTTATATTATTATTTTTAATTCAAAATACCTATACACATTTCCTGATGATTCAATCTGACAGCGCGATTTTTCAATGTTGCTCCGGAACGAATTACATAGTCTGACTATTTAAAGAAAGTTTTGGTAGTTAACCGGCAGAAGTCTATTCAGAAGTTAATGCACCATTTTCTGATTGTAGTTTTATCCTCAGAAATACAACGTTCATCCCAAGTGCTGAGCACCTACCCAACGTGCCCAGTCAGTCATTACCCAATCTACAGAATTAATAGCTAGGTAGGTATAATTACATCCAAGGGTCTTAATTATTAAGTGCAATTTTTTCATACTCCCTATTTCAACATGTCACTAAAGCTGAGTCGCTTTTTTAGTGCCCGCTCTCTGTCATAGCCATAAAGCGACAATGTGTTGCAATATCCTTTTGTCAACGGTATAGGTTGAGGCGCCACATATGCGCTGCTCAATCAAGGGTATAACGTCAACATAACATCATCTTCACATAATCGGTCAACATGCGGGTAAAACTGTTGCAATCTTATGACTTGAGAGCGTCCTTTCATCAGCAATATTTGGCCGCCGCTAATGCTAAACTTTAATCGATTCCGACAGCTCATGATAGTTTTGTCCCAAAGTCTGTATAAGGAATACCAAAGCGATCGATGTGTGCGCGTGCGTAATGCACCGGCATGCAGCTGCGGTGCTTCCTTCTCGAGAACAACAGATTTGCCTGAGACGAAACTGAAACAAAAAAAAGCCTCTCCATCATAGAAACTTAAGCCTCTCACTTGCAAAACAAAAACATCAAACATCCATCCAGAGTGCATTGCACCCTGGGTCCGGGCGCATCCATTTTGTGCTGCGCGCACACAAAACCCATACCCAATACACGATGCATGGTTCCTCAGATTTCGAATTTCGGAGCTCTCCCTAACACAGAATCTAAAATAAACGAAAACAAGCTACGTAGATGATTCGCGTTCGTTTCGTGGTTTTTTGCTCGTGTGTCGCTTCGCTGCACAGAGTGCAGCGCAGTCAATAGCCTCTCTGTCACTCCAAACAAAAGTGCCCACCACAATGCCAAGCGAAAAGCGATGTTATTTTGGCACTGTCAGAAAAAAGAAAGACGCCCAAATACCGTCAATAAAAAGAATGAGCCGGGGTTGGATTTGGGAGTTCTGTGCTGTGTGTGGAGCCAAACGACTAGTCTCTCGGTCTTTGAACTGGGCTCGCACGGCCTCGTATTAGGGACGTGCGGCCTGCTTCATTCTAATACATTCTTAGAAGTCAAGAAGAAAAGGGGACACGCCACCACACATACAACTCACAATTGCCAAGGAGAGTTCTTACGCACACATGTGCAGCAACAAATTTCGGCAAATTGCAGTTAATCATCGGCTCGCCTCTGTGTTTGTCAAATGGAGGGGTAGCACACTCTGGTCTGGTGGTGTTAGTCACGTATTTCGACTCTGCTATCTTCGAGTGTATGGGTTGGTTGGATCTTCAATTTGTCTTCTATGTCCCTGCCCTGCTCCTATCTTGACTTATATTTTATGTCGTTTCCCCTCAACGGCTCCCCTCGCGCAGCTTTGCTTGCTAAAAGTTGTGCACTGCACGTTGAAGCCGTTAACCTCGGCACAACGAGTGGTCCTCTGGAAGATTAGGCCTACGAATTAAATTACATTTTATTTCTTCTCGGCTTCGGAGAGGGGTTGGGCACTGACGTCTTCGGGGGAGATGATCGTGAGGAGTTCATTACTGATCGCGAATGCGGCGCGTGGGTGAAAGGAGGGTTGCAAAATTGTGAAACAATATTATGTGCAATGCACTTTATTTGGTGGCAATGCTTTAAAGAGGGTTGGCGGGGTTATTTGCAGGCTAAATTTGGCTTAAAACTTGATTTGGAAGAACGACGAGTGCTTATTTATTCGATTTGACTGTGTGGTTGGTGTGTGTAGTATTGGGCTTTGCAAAAACTCATTCCTAGGCGGATGTGGGCTGCGTATACTGACATTGAAGTCAACAAAAACTCAGTGACTAATGGGTGTAGATATAGGTGTATTCGATTCGAGGCTTATTGGATTGATATGGAGATAAGGCGTGAGTGTTAAACAAATAGATAATAGACGAACTGCAGGGCGGTGCGTTACAATTTTATGTAATACTTACCTTTTAAAATCTCCAACTTTAGCAACTGCCTCTTTCTAGACTAGACTAGTATTAGTAGTGGTATGCAGAAGTAGTATATAAAGGGTGTCGCAATATAAAATACAGATTTTTAATTAGAAACCTTAATTCATAGAGTAGAGAATGGGTTTATGTATGGAATAATACGTCGGATAAATGGCCGCCACGGCTTTTCTGGCATGTATCAAAGTACATACTCTTCTATTGAAATTTTCTAGACCGTTTCGCATAAATATGTCTGAGTTTCATTGATATACCTCTCAAGTTCCTCTTTCAAGACGTTGGTAGTTGTGGGCTTGTTTGAATAGACATTTGGCTTCAAAAAAAAATTAAATTGCTTCTCTGGCTGTATGGCATGTGGCACCGTCTTGTTGAAATCACATGTTGGTCACATCCATATCTTGTAATTTAGCCACTAAAAACTTGGTTATCATGTCACTTTAACGAACACTATTAAATTTTAATGCCTGACCAGTCGCATTTTCGAAGAAGAATGGTCCGATAACATTCACGCGTTGTGGATGAAGTTGTTCCTCGACAATCATTCGTGGGTTTTCTGAACCCCAAATGCGACATTACGAAGCCATCAAGATGAAATTGAGTTTCATTACTGACAATGATTTTGAACGAAAATTGCGGACTGTAGCTGTAGCTGACAAACCTTCATTATTTTTAAAATATTGCTCAACAATGAAATGCGTTTTTCTTTCGTATAGCTCTCCATTTTTAATAACCCCGAAGTTAACAGCTTATTACGAAAATACTATAATCAGTTGTAAAAATGTTGGGAACCCTACCCCGAACTGTCAGCTGTCACATTGTTATCTTTGTTTCCGTTGGCATCACTCTACTATTAAATGGCGCAAAATTAAAATTTTGCTTAAGGGGCTTCTGATTTCTCCTAAGAACATCAGAGAAATTGTCGACGATTTTTTTAGAGATGCTTTTCAATCCGCATCCCAACTTGCCGAGGACTTATTTGAAGTTGAATTAACAGCTCCAAGAACTTCATTGAAACGAACAACGCGTTCCAATCCAGAAATCTCTTCTACTGAAGTCTATTTTAGAGTGCCTATACTAATTCCTTGCATAGGTTCGTTAATAGAAAATCGTACGGCCAGATTCATGTTTAACGAAGACGTTCTACCATGGTTTCAAGCTCTTCTCCCAGGTTTTGCTGCATTTGGGCCAGTGAACAAAATGAAAAAGGTAACATGTTACTTTGATAATGCAATTTCGTTGTCAGGCTTACTTTAGAGTTATAAACTTCTTGCTTACGGTTTTTGCACACTTCCAATGACCATAGATACTGTTGAAAGAACCTTTTCAAATATGAAAAGGATTAAAAGAGTGTCCCGAAGCGTTATGGGGGAATGCAAGATTAAGCTCGCTTGCTATGATATCTGTTCATTCGGATATTGACGTCTTCTGCTTTAAAAAATGTGTGTAAAATATTAATTTAAGGATGTTAGTTCAAGTACACAGATTTAAAAACTAAATAAAATATTTTAAAGAATTCCTTGTAATATTTGAAAGCAAGCCCCCCGAGGAAACAAAATCCTGGCTACGGCACTGTGATCGAGTCCTACGCAACTGAATTTGTTTTTGTTTTGCATGTAAAATCCGCACAATTCAACGCCTAAATATTTGAATATTCTTTTTTTTTGCGAAGCCACTGACTGCTGTCGAACCCAAAATAAGTTGAGGCAGCACGCGGGACTGTGTAGATTTGTGCTCTGGGAATAGATGCACCCATTGGGGACACAAAAAAAAACAGCTTTGCTATTATGTGCCCGATCGGGCCCTCTGTTTTTAATTTTGGCCCTTGGCACGGGCCAAGAAGAAACGGCCCGCATATCGAATTTTTTATATTCCTAAAACAAAATATTCTAAAAAGCACACTTTCTTACTTATTTCATTACAAAAATTAGCAATAACCAAGTTCACATATTTCACAATCATTTATTCTGACTGACGTTTCATTTTCGTTTGTTCCCGTCATGATAATTAAACTTCGTATATTGTGTCTTGTACCTGTCACTTTATATTTATGTTGCCTTTAGGATTTTTTTAATTTTTAGCGGACCGTATTTTTTAGAAATGGCCGTTAGAATGGCCCTCAATATTTTTTTTGGTGGCAACGCTGGTTCCGACTATTGACAAATAATTTTCAAATAAAGGAAATGAATTCAAGCTCGTTTTCAAAATCTCACAACTTTTTATTTCTGTCATAAAAAAACATTCACATCGAGAGAATTATGTATTTTCCACATGCTGTATAATTATACTTCTGGTCCGCTTTGTTGCAGGTCCACATTCACCAGTTGTATATAAGTTTTCATTGAGAGAAAAAAAAAACACCGTTTCCAGTGCGTACAGCGTACCTCTTGATAAACGAGAAGTGCCAACAATTTTCGGCAGCCGCTTAGTTGCATTGCAAGCCATACCTTCTGCTACTACGCAGGGTTTTTATTTTCTTCCTTTTACCGATCGTTCGCTCAAGTTTTCCTACCGTTTCCTTAGCCAGTTCATTCTGCATACCGGTTGTTAAGGTGCAGCCACTCCATCTACCAGCGACGCAATTGAGTTTTCGTGAATTTAAGTTTTTTTTTCGGTTTTCACCTCGTTGCTGTGTAAAAACGCATTTTCTGCCAGGTGAAAGGAAGGAATTTTCTCAAGTCCATGTCTCCTTCCTCTAATTAAGCTAGCAACAATTTATTGCCAAATAAATCATCCGACGTATATTCATGCGACCAAAATGGATCATATCACCATCATGAACATCACATCATCGTCGTTGTCGTCGCCGTCTCCATCGGAGAGCAACAGGCGACAAATAACCACATTTAGCTACACCCAAATCACTTTGTGACCCTTCAATCAACCGAAAGAGATTGATATCGGAAGATTTTTATGCGTGTGACACTTCCTCGAAGGGAGCCCCCAAGGTCAGAATCTAAATTTGATCCAAAAAGAGTGAAACCACGCCAAGATGTGTTCAACGTTCAACCCTTGTAAAACGAAGGGATAATGTACACATAAACATTTCTTTCTCATCAAGCAATCCACAAAAATCGTCTCAGCACAAACCAGCGGGGGTGGTGATGGCGGTCGTGGTTGTTGGGAGGCAGACATGTCTGGGACTTTCCGACATTTTTCGCACCATGTAAATGGTGTGCGTGCTGCTTCAAGAAAATATACACAGAAAAAAGAAAAACATACCCAAAACGACATCCCTTTCACAGGCGTCGGCAAGTGGGACAGACGTCCTTAAGTCTCATCCCCATCGCCGCTTAACCTTCACACCATTTAACAAACAGCAGAGGGGGAGAACAAAAAAAAACACAGAAAACACACCAAAAAGGACCATCAAGACAAATTTCAATATGCTCGCTTGATGTCGTGGCCCAAAACGGGCCATGTGCCAGGGGTCGGGGTAGAAATGTCCCTGTGGCTTGTGTGAACACGGACAACTTGTTTCTGTCACCACTTCGGAGTAATCAGTTTACAGGCAATAAAGTTGGGTGCTGTAAGTTTGGGGTGGTTTCCAGACGACCGACGACGCGACGGCGAAAAGGGTCAGTTGGGGTGGGAAAGTCTCACCCGTCTCAGTGTGTGTGAAGAAAAGAAAATCAGACATACAGTAGAGCGTTTGCATGACCTACATATTATTCAAAGCCCGCACTACAAACCTTTGGCGAAGGTTGGTCTGGCGATCTCCTTCTCCGCAAGTGAATTCTCCTCAAGCACCACGCTCCTCATCCGATAAGAATATACCTACGTTTGTGTGTGGTTATGGGACACCCAAACAACTTATCTTCCCAGCCCACCCCCAAAAGTGGTCGACTTGTGTCTGACTGACTGACTATACTGGTGGAGTGGTGATGACGGCGGCACCATCGCCTCCCTTCAACATTCACACACACGCACATATGTGTGTGCGGGGCATGCCACCAAGAACAAGACACGTACGGCCAGAGCAAAGTGGGCATAAAATCGCTCTATGAATTTATTAACTTCGAGCGAGTGAAATTTCGGATTTTCTGTCGACTGGTGGGTGGTGGGTGGGTCTGGGTAGAGCGCCTTCTGCCTGTGGGCTGTCGGTCGGTGTAGACAAGAATTCCACTCTGGGCTGGTTCGAGTGTAAAGTGATTTTGTGGAAGTTTCTCTGCTTAATCGTATAAGGGATATTAATTAGGACAGGGCGTCCCAAGGAAACCGAACCCACCACCGTCTATATACCGCCACCCAATGAATTCCTTCACGTAGTCGAATCGCTTGTGGTGGTTAGTTTTATGGGCTACCCTTACTCTCGGCGATGGGATTCAACACTAAAAGGATCATTGCGCCAAATTAGCATGCTTACTGCCTCGTCTAATCGGATTTGGGACGCTCGATGACGTGTATGTACACTTGTGCATGTGGACATGGACATGTGCCACTTAGTTACAACTGGAGTGGGGTCAAAGGTGAGCTGACCTGTTGCTCGTGTGTATCTTTTGACAGGACACTTAACCCTTTTAAACTATTTAACATTTGTGTTGTAATGGGATAATTTACAAGAAAAAGGGAAATATAAACCAAACGCTAGGGTTGTTGTATTGTGTGCTTGCTGAGATTGATTTGACCTCGGGTTTTGGGATGGCACTTAAATGGTGGTGTGGTGTCTGTGGGGTCATGTGTTAAATATGTTATAATTGAAGGAATTAGTTTTATGGGATGCCCCGAGATGAATGAGATGATAAGTATAAGTTTTGGCTTGTAAATGGAGGTGGTGGGTTAAATGTGGGATTATTTTTGTCAGGGGTTGTTAGCTGAGATGGCCATTTGTCAGTTGGCACATTCCCGATGGGGGTTGTGGACAGAAGCCAACTTTAATTACAGTTGTCAGAGTTATATAGATAAAAATTAACACCGAAGAAATATCTATTATCTTTGAAATTCACGTTGGGTGGGAAGCCACTTTTCCAAATGCTAAGGGTCCTACAAAGGAAGCATCAAAGAGTAAGTGGAAAGCTTAATTCAGAAAACGTGGTACCAGAGCTTGTTCAAAAAGTTATTGACGAGTAATGGTAATCGGAACATCGTGATAACCCAATGAATCTGAGAGGGTAGGTCCAGGTATATTTCCGTACCGTTGGCAAAATCTTAAAATTGATTTAAGACCAATAGCAATTTCGATTAGTCCCTCTGAGGGTATAAAAATGCTGATAATGTGACAGCCTAGGAAAGATTTTGAATCAGGAAAACCTCTCATTGACTGGACAAGAGTGGCAAGTGGCCAGAGTTTCACTGAAAATTTCACAGACCAGTGTAATCTATCAAAGCCCATTATCCCACCTATTATTTAGTTATACCATGAACTAAGCTGGAGTCCAAACTTTTGAAAGCGCATGCATTTGTTTTATGCAGCTAGTTTTATTCACATAGCCGGGCTGGATTTTATTGCATCCCAAAAGTTGAGCAGTTTAAAAACTTGAAGTATGCAGTAACATAAATTGCCTCATGAAAATTCGTATGCGACGACATGCCAAAAATTCAGGGTTGAGACTAGCCCAACCAGAGTTTGGGACTGATGAGTTACCTTAGGTTGCTTAGCTCTTCGGCAGTGCATGAGAAAACTAAATGAGTTTGGTGTAAACTTAAGGCCTGATTTCTCGGCAGCCTGGAATGACTAGAGGACAAATCGTTGCACGCTATTTTTTATCAGCTAAAGAAAGATAATGCAAGTTATGTACAATTAGGTAAGCGTGGCGCACAACACCATTATTAGCGGAGAAGTTGTTTTCCTGATGGAGGCCCTGAATGCGAAGTCATGTAAAGCTATAATCGTCTAGATTTTTTAGCTGCAAGGGCTATAGACCATCGTACCCATAAAGATAAAGATACATATGCCTCTAATATCGTTCAAGGACGAGCGCAAGGTCTATCAAATAACTATCCATATATCTTTGGAATAGGTAAACAGTCATACCGCTCGATTATTTAATCTTTTTGTAAAGTTCCTTATTCAAAATATAGCCACTTTGATTTGAACTAACAAACTTGTTGTTTGCATGATATTGAGAATTTGAAATGGTTAAGGCCCTAGTTACAGCCATATAGGTAAAAAATGTTCTTTTACTTTTGTTTTTACCACTTAAACCTAGATGGATAGATAGATAATAAATAGATAGATAAATATTTTATTATTCCAGATATTATTCTGGAATTCATGTACAAATATGTATATTATATATTAATTCAAGATGCTTGAAGCCGTCTGCCCAATTTTGACAAAATGTATACAATAATTGATTAAAAATATTTTCTATAATTGATCTATTATATTTGTGTGCCATTTACGATAATTCTAAAGTCCACTTCTTCCAAAAATCGTATTCCATAAATCTGAAGTCTGAACTCACTTAAAATAAGGCATCTGCCCTGCCCATAATATGTATGTTCTCCCTCTCTTGCACATTACACAAAGTGCAAGTTATTGACAGATCCTCCCTATGCGGTGTAAAGTTTAAAATAAATATTTATCCTCTGGCCTTGAAAATCATTGATAAGAAAATCGTACAGTATTTTTCGTTAATATAGTTAGTTTGGCATACCCAACTTGTGGTTTAAGTGCGCATATATATCCCCGGTTCAGAGAACTTGTTACGTCTCCAATATAGTATGCGTGCATCCTTTCATCGACTGCCGAAATGAAATGAACGCATATAGTTTGTTTTTCAATCTCATAAAGTTCAGTACCACAGTTGATAGGTTGAAAATTTGATCTGTCGTTGAGGAGTTTTCTCTGAAACCCGCTTGGAACGAGTTCATATTATCGATGTGCTCTATAGATTTCCGCGTGGTTGTGACTTCATTTAAATTTCGGCAGTGTACTTATAAGGCGTGTATTTCTTTTTCAGTTCAGAGCAGAACCTGAACAGTTATACAAAAATGCGTGTTTCTTTTTTTAGTTTAGACACATCATAGCTCAGAATTTGTGTTTCTTTTTTTGTTCAGAACATGAACAGAGCGCGCTCTATGAGCTCAGAACAAATTGACTAAGCAGACTGAGTAAAAAGCTCATTACAGTCACAATTGATAGAAAAAAAAAACAGGATAAAAAAATTGTTTGAAATTGCAGACGAACCTTGTTGATCTGACACTGAAGGTTAACCAATTTATTAAATTATTATAATAATTAATTACTATTCAATATATGCATTTATGACAGCTATGTGCTCAAGTGTGTTTCATAAATACATCAGAGCAATCTTATTACGCTCGTTTCAGAGCGCGCTCATAATGATTGAGCTCAGTTCAGTACTCAGCTCTGAACTAAAACACAAAAACGACTATAATTTCGTATCTGCTTAACTCTTCTCATGTGGTTAACTCAACACAAGTCACAATTCGTAGGTGATCAGAGAAACTTTGTGTTTCACTTAAACCTAATGTTTGAACTGAATCTTGGTCTTAAAATGTTCGTCATGAATTAAAAAGTTAGCTCATCAAAAAAATTACGCAAATTATCTTTAAATTTTCTACAAAAATAATTTATTAATTTTTCCGTACGAAAAAACTTTTTCCGATAAAATTGGCAGTAAATTCAACAAAAAAGACAACCAAATCATTCCACTGAAATATTTTATTTGTTTACTGTTCCATCTGTCGGGAATTTTCTTTCTGTTGGAATCCAGTAGTGGTGGTTGAATTCCAGAAATTGATTTCGTAGGAAAACAATTTTCTGACAGATTTTTTGCTATGACCGCCTTAACGTAAACAAACTCATTTTCATATTGTTCCAACTTTTTCGATTGTATTTTACATATGGCTATAACTGAGGCCTAAGGGCACACCGGACGTATGCGAACGAAAATGAGTTATTTGAAATGGTTAACGCCTTATATTGCAAAATGATGGTTTACAATGCTATGTAGGTTTTGAAAGATAACCTGATCAAAAACTGCTCCCCAATGGGTTTAATATAAATACACGGTCTTGTTTACATGTATATATATTCAGAAATAGAAAAAATGGGTTTCCGAGAATGTATTTAAAAAAAAACAGAAGTTGAGGATCTAATCATAAGCAGTTTTTTATTTAAGTTTAAACAGACCGTAGTTGTGATGTGGGGTTACCTGAACCAAGTCTTTGAAATGAAAATTTTCGAATTCCCGCTTCTAATTTTTGCGATGTCAAGACTAAGAGAGTAAACCTTAAACTTCTTTAAAAGATGTCTCCTTCACCATGATAGACGACACGTGCAGAACATAATTCTCCAAAGTTTTGCAACATCAATTTTTCCTTGTTGTGTGCCCTAATTAATAAAAAGAGTGAGGTTTTCAGTCGTTAACCATATTTAATTGTTTAATGTTAATTGAAGAAATTTCTTAATGCCACATAATATCCTATGCTGATTTAGGTTCCTAAAATGTCTGCAGCAAAACTGTAGGTACTACAATACGTTGAGTGGATTTGGAATATTTTTACTAAATCCAAAGAACAGTCTCAGAGCTCAATTTCATATAGTTGATCGTGCTGTCGTGCTTATTCTTTCGCAATCAACTCGAATGTGACTACATTCCAAACTCTCCGATTCTATATAAACAATCGCAAGTTCTCACAAAATAAAAAAACACATCCCATTCCACCTTCGTCCCCCCAAATCATTCATCACTAGCATGCATTATTTTGAAGCAGATTTCCACGCTGATTATGACCTGGTGAAGCAGTACAATTCACGCTATAGTTGTCCACATCAAGAAGGGGAGCCCATGGCCATTGCCGAAAATTCCTCGTTAATGCTGGTTTACCTTTTTGATTCCAGCCCAACAGATCGGCATCAGTATGTGCGCTCCAACTCTAGAGCCGAACATAGCAACGGCAGTAACATGCGGCCCAAAATTCATATTAGTATACGTGTTATTTTCGTTTCGTTTGCTGAAAGTGCATCTCATCTATAACAACGAAATCGTGTGGCCGAAAAAGTGGCCCCTTAGCCCACGAAATGATGGCAAATTTCCGAAAGCCCTTTGCGTCTTTTTTTTCGGCTGAGTGCGCCGGTGCACATAGCTGGGCTAAATCTTCCACCGGAGAAATAAAAAAACGAGTTTTTCTGTTTAATTCCTAGACGGGTGCTGACTGCGAGGAGGGAAGCCATTGTGGATAATATTAGTGGCTTGTATTCCGCTCGTCGGATCCATCCTGCATATGTCAAAGTCACGATTGAGCGAACGGAATAGAAGCACCAAAAGGGCGGGAGGAGTACCCCGATATAGGTACCCATGTCCAATGCAATTTTGGGCATCGTCGATCTCTCGTCGTAGCACAGCGTCTATGTAGGTCGATGCAATTTAATACAACGCGCGGCTTCCTTTTTTTCCTCCATCCATATAGCAGTTGGGCATAGCAGGGAATGCTATTCGAGAACTAAGATGTTTTCAAATCCTTATCGGGACCGGTTTTTATATGTTCAATTTTTTTTTCGGTTGTTTTTTTTACGGACGATTGGACCTAAGTGCATATTCGCTTGGATATTGGATTATTACTTTTTTTTTGTGATTGGTGCTGCTCGGCGCAGCGCATAAGATTTCGTCAGCGGATTTGGGGTTTTGTGTTTCGTGCCAAATTGGTGAATCTGACCCCACCATGCTCTGGGCTGGGCGGACAACAGCAAATGCAGATGTAGACGTTCCATAAAAGTGCATGATGGTACAGATCGGGATTTTATGGTGGTGGTGGTGAATGGTGACTTTCGCTAACGATGTTCGCTTAATTGATGGCGTCCTAGATTTGCGATCGCGGATGTGCGGTTCATCGATAATGGCCGACTCTTTGGTCGAGAAAGTTGTCAATTGGGATTGTGAGCGAGCGAAGGTGGACGGTAGCAGTTTTTGAGAAGATGCACAAATGCATTTCTGCATTTTGTGATGGTGTATATGAGAAGTCCTAATTATTTTTTACAGAGAGCTCATTAATGTGTTGTGTCTAAGCATTCCTAAGTACGTACCTTGCCAAATATTTGTTTTTGTTTTTTTTTTGCACAAAAGGCCGAAACACTTTAAAAATAATTTACATACAGCTTGTTAGAGAGGATTTTTAAAGGTTTAGTTTTAATTTAGATAACTTACTCAAGCTGGGCCTTTGATTGAAGAACTCTCTTGAATTTTTTTTGAGAAAAGTTTGTCTTACTGACTTCTATTTCTTAAAAACAAGTCTGACAACTTCACAGCTAACATCTTGATAAGGTCGGAATACGATGAATTAATGACTCTGAAACAGTTAATTTTCAGCCTAAAGCAGGTTTTATCTGAATTCATGGTGAGATGGCAGAAATACTTTGTTTTGGCTGATGGTGACACAACTTTACAAAAAAAAATATTCTAAGGTCCACGTCTCTTGTTATTTGAAGTTCGCCACTCCACCTTAAATGAGGCCCATGATTATTAAATATTGTATGGTTGTAGATTTTTTAATATTGTTTTTAGTATTACCTAGTGCTAGATTTAAGGAACTAGTATTGTTAAATTCAAGACAATTATATTTTTAAGTTTTTATTCGTTATTTTTTTCACTCGATTTGTTGACATTCACATTAACATTAACATTTTCCTAGATCAAAATAATTAAATAAATAAAAATAACTAAAAAGTAAAAATTAAAAATACTTGTAGTAACAATAAATTTGCTGAAGAAAAAAAAATTGTTTGTTAGTAGATACAACTAAGAAAAATGAGGTATTAATTTAAAAAATAAAAACATTTAATTACCGTTGTAATTAAGCCAGGTCAATAAGGAAGTTGTTAATTTACTTGTGTGTCTATTTTGAGTAAATGTCCATACACATATTTCTTTCGGCCTTCGACTAACGACTTCTTGGTTTAAAAAAATTAGTTCAGCAAATGAGATATTACGTTCGAACCATATATATACCAAATAAATGTAGTTCAATTAAAGTCCCACCAAATTTACCTATTTGTTCACCATTTGCCTGATGGCCAATTAATAAAAAAAAAACCTGCAAAACCTTTTCGTCATTTTAACAACATTTTTGAAATATTGATAATATGTGTTTTTTGGACCGATATAAATTTGGAAAATGCTAAAAAACTGATAAAAGAATCGTTTAAATTTATAAAAAAAAAATTAAGACTTTATTATTTAATAAACTTTATTTATCATTATTAACAATTTCTATTAGTAAATTCATTTTCTTTAAATTCAGTAACAACATTTTGTCAAAAATGTTTTTTTATTTTTATTTTCAGCGTATCAGGGTGATGGAGTTGCATTTGCATTTTTATTTGACGAATTCCAAAAAAAAAAAATAGAATGAAAGAGAGAGAAGCTGAAGAGATGTAAACAGCGTTTAAAGAAAAGATATAGAATATTGAAAAGATTTGTGGCCCAGTATCATGGATAACCTAATTTAACCTCTTACAGCTTCTGACGGACGGGTTTCGATATGAAAAGATTTGAGCACGATAAATCTTTTATTTCTGTACGGAGACGACAGATGCATTTTTCCAGAGACCACGTGTCTTCATAGACCTCAGGAAATTTAATAATTAAATTGGATTTCGGAGAAGTTTACGGAAGAAACAGTAAACTTGCTTTTTATGGCGGGGTCCCCTTTTTGAACATTTTAAGCGGCAAAGCTGTCCTTTAGCACTGAGTTAAGAATTAGAAAGTAGGTAGCATAATATTACGTATGGCGATTGACGATTTATCGTTAGGACGGTACTCCGCAAGTTTCATTCGATTGTTTTTCAAATAATAAAATCCATTTTGAAGCTGGCAATCGGAGCAGACATGCTAGGACTATTCTCCATTATCGCATCAGATCAGTTCCTTGTGTGAAGTTGCCAAGCAAAGCAGCATCAATAGTCGATGGTGGATAATCTTTTCCAACACATTTTGAAATGCACTACCAATGGCTTTATAGACTTTCAAATACACAAAGTTCATCCTTAGACTCCTTTAAGTTGTAGTTTTAACAACCGATTCTTTTGAAAATAAATTTAATGCCACATGCAACAACGGATGTTGCAGTGATTACTGGCAGCCCACCACCTATCACTTTGTATAATAGGTAAGTGGGTTGTGAGACCTGTACCCGCATAACTTTGATCAATCAAGATCCGCTCATTGTGATGTTGTTTAATAAAACTTGCATTTTTGCTGCTACACTCATCTCTATTTCTTTTAACGGGTTCTATCTAAAAAAAAAACCGAGCTGAATAAATCAATTTAATTCGCAAACGATCAACTTAAATTGGCCATCACCTGTAGCAAATAAATATGTTGTCACCACTCCCCGCATACAAGTATTTAATCTCTTTCTTTTGTCATATTACTAAGAATCGACGCGGTACACAACCCAATGCTGCAAATGTCCTAATAACAGCCAAAACACGGTGACTCGAAGATGAGAAATCCACATCAAAAGAAAAATAAAGAATCTAGCATCCTAGGTTACCACCAGTTTCCATGGCGACACGACCCCCCCCCCCCCCCCCAGCGGCAGACACATCGATTTTTTCCTTAATGTTGAAGGCTACCCTGTGTGCGTCTCCTTCGCTATGTGCGTATGCAACAATTGGCTTTTTTGCCTTCCACAAATTGAGGTCATCCACCAGCAAACGATAAGACGACAAAAAAGAAGAAAAAGCCCCGTAAGTCTATAAAGCCACCCGTAAGAATTCTTCTGACTGACTTAATTATATTATTTTCCAATATTATTTCTCTCCTCTACTACCGTTTTTCATACTTTTCTCGTTTTCCATCCTCGGACCGACGCACGCATCACATATGTCCACCCACCCACCTGATGGGCACCGTCTACTTACATCGGTTCTTACTACGTCGTTTCCATAGTTTTTGGATTCTAACTCAGTCCAGCCGGCTTATGGGTGATGATGATAACGATGTCGGCATACACACACGACCGACGTCTATCCATCTTTGCTCGTTTTATATGCGGCGCTAAGGAATAATAACAGATTCAAGTGGAAAGTACAGACAAATAACAAAATTCATCTATGGGTAGGTCAGAAAGAATAGAAAAATCCGAACTCGCACCAGCACCACGTGGCGAAAGATGGTCGAACTGTAGCCATGGATATTTCAGTTTGACATATGGCCGCCGTATCTACCTATATACACAGGGGAATGTAGAGAAAAATCCTTCGCAATTGTAGGCAGACAATGTTATTTTTTCCAAGTTTTCTCTGATGGTTCTCGACAAAAAAAAAAAGCACAACCGTCCGCCTGTCCACATGTGCTGGTATACATACCACCCGCTGTCGGCATGAACATGGCGAAGGTCATTCGAAAAAATAACCAAAGTTGTTTTTGGTCCTTTTTGCGGATTCTTAGCAAAAGGGAGAGAAAAACTTAAAAATAACTGTTGCCCGGCGCTGAAGTGGACCCTGGGACAGAAACTACGTAGATCTGTCTGCATACGACTATGATGCCGGCGATTCGGAGGGGGGCTGATATCATCAAGTGGTAGTTAGATGGTCGATGTGGGAAATAGTTAAATATCAATTTGAGGATCTAATTTGAAAGGGATATCTTTAGGGAGTTTTGTTTTTATATACGTATATAAAGACCCCCAATAGTCAATGAGCCCGGCTCAGAAACACCGGAATTCTTATGTGTGGAACCTATTTGTGGAACGAATTTGAATTAAACCGTTTTCATTGGGGTAGATCTAACTTCTCCTTGTGGAAACCTGTTGCTAATGGTATGGCCGTAGGAGTTGTACATATATTTCATCCACCTTTTGGAAGAGGTCACCCACAGCACGTCCTTATTTCGCAATAGAACGATGATAACTTTGGCTCGCCAGCTAAATAACTGAATGAAATAAACTCAGCTGTTCAATTTCACATCAAAGTGCGAACGACAAGCTCCTGAATTCTGATCCATCTGCTGCTTTTGTTCCGTCTCTGCACCTCAGTGTTCCTCGTTCAAGGACGAATAAAGAAATGGATAGATTTTCTTTTATTTTTCCTTGGTTTTTTTTTTGTCGTTTTTTATTTTCTTCGTTCGTTATTTTTGTTGGTTTTATTTTTCCGAAACCTCGTCCTTGTGTATTTAAGGAGTACAAACGAAATCGAAAGTCCCGCTGAGCCTTACCGAGAAGAGGTTATTGAGGAGGCGACTTGGTATGGCGAGAGCAACAAAAAAAGGACGAAAAACAAAAAAAAAAAATTAAGAAAAATTGCGCGTGTAGGATACACAGAATGAGAATCAACTTTCTCTCCTGTGTGGCTGACAACAGCACAAGTAGAAGAAGAATCTACCGAAGGACCTTCTTTTCTCCTCGTTCGTTAGTTGCAAAGTCGATGTGATGTGAAGTACGAATGTATTATATAGAGCTGTGTGTTTATGTCCTGCTGTATGGCACAGCGGGAGGAGAACTCACCCTCACCCCTCCACCAACGAAAGAGAAAGCTTTGGCACACGTATGCTGGGGGAGGGAGGTGAGGGTCACCTACCACCTAGCGCATATACATATTCACAGACACATCCACATAGCCAGACACTTCTCCTTCAACTTGAACCTTGTTGAGCTGCAGCCGTTTACTAAGTTGAATGCGAACAGGTCGGGGGCGGACGATATAGGGTTTGTGTAGGTGGAGATGGTTATTTAGGAGAAAAGCAACGTTCTTGCTTTTATTTTCCATTTTCATTGTGTTGAGATGGCTACCTACCTATAGATACACCGCAGAAAACGTTCCGAAGAGTGTGTGTGTGGACTCTGAGGTGCTCAGCTCAGAGTCAACAACGCCAACGAAACCCAAAAGGAATCTCAAAATCGAAAACTTTCTCTTTCGAATTTATCCTCTCCACAGAAACATACACACGAATCCTGGCGAAGGGATCCCTGGTGCCATTCATGAAATTCTCTATGGAATTGAGATTCGGAGTTGCGATGGGACAACGAGAACAAGACGAATCGTCTGTCCAGCAAACTAGCTACCGACGACAGCTGTGAGTGGGACGACGGCCAACCTAAAGGATAAAAATGATATTATGCAGGTGGAGGAGAATGTGTGTTTGTGTACTCTATTCGGGAATATAAAGCAAAAGAAAAACTTCAGAAAATTGTTGAAAAATTCCACAGGTCGTAAGTTTTTGAAAGCGGGACAAAAAGGATGTGCGCTGACAATGTATACACACACAAAGATCGCATTCGCAGTTAGTATTTATATTTCTTATGGCTATATATAATGTATTGCATCTGATCGAACTGGAAACGGTGGCAAGGACATTCGTTCCGGTTTCTTTGGATTTTCATTTCAATTGTTGGGGCTGGTTAGGGACCCAAGAGATGAGAATTCTCCTTGTCGAATATGAGTTGTTCTCGGTTTTTGTTTGCAAAGGACCTTGGATGAGATTAGTTTCCTGCCCAACTTGTGCAGAATTTTGAGAGCCAATAGCAGAGATGTGTATTATATGAAAATCTAAGTGGTGAGGTTTAAAGATTATTGAAAGAAGAACGGGAACGGATGTGGGCTTGACACAAATACCAGGTTCCTAAGGTATTATTGTCACGAATGTCCCTGTTGGTAGGGAAATTTAAGAGTGAGTGTTAGCTTCGGCAATTGATTGTCAAACTCTTTACATCATTGATATTTGATTGAGGAAACCTAGTATAGAAAGCTACCACGCTTTAGAGGTTGCGGCACCTGCTATTGGTATTAAACTCGAAACTAAGATCATAATAAAGAGCTTAGAGAAGACTATTGGTATTGGTCTGTAATTTGGACTTCCACTGAGTTTAGTAAGATGTAGTTTTGTGTGACACCGTTCGGAAGGTGGTAAGGTGGTATTGGCCGATAAGTTTTGTGTTGTGGCAATTCATGTCTAGGGCTGAAAAGGTTGTAGTTTTACTCTGTGAAAGTGGATGGATTATGTTCCGACCCTTATGTTATCCAAAAAGGAGCAACTTCAGATGACCTGATTGGTATATTTTTAAGCGACGTAGGCATACAATCGAGTTCCAGAGCTAAAACTTAGAAAAAAAAAACTCAAGATAGAGACTCTTTAAAAAATTGAACTTCTGGTCAGTACAAAAGGTTCAGAGCTTTGTTCAAAAATAAGTAAATCTTTATAGAAACATCTCATTTTCTTCAATGTAACAAAGAAGGCGCAGCAGAAATAAAAGAAAGCCATGTTCGGGAAGGAACAATATGAAATATTTAGTACAGAACCTGTATTCGTGGGCAGCATTATAACAAAAACTAAACGCTTGGCTACTTGTTTTATTTACCATTCATTTAATCCATTTAAAATACACCCTGTTGCGAATCACACGTTGCCCAGTCACACTGCAACGTCTTCCATCAGCCAATACAAAGTCCAGCAATCACTTGCAGATCATAGCACATATATCGCTAACCGGTGGAATTTGAATTCGTCACACTTTGCTAGGGGTCAAGATCATACTAATGTACCCAAATCGTTCACCGTCTAGACTGAGCAAAGTGTTTGTTTTTTTTTTATCGATGAGCGCTGTCCCCAGCTCCGCGTCTCTAAGCATAATGACCACCAGCCGCACTATAGTCATTCATAGTTTCTGCATTAGATCAGTGAAACTGCCAGCGGATAGAAGGAGGTGTGTCGGCATACGGCAGCACGACGGTGATCGCGAATTCCTCTTTCGAGCTAAAATGTTTACAAACTGAGTCATAGATACACACAGACCCAAACTCGGGTGTACGCGGTATGAATCTCTCGCCCCATTGATTAGATATGTGCTTTTTCTGTCGGTTTGGGTGTGTTTTTCTCACTCTGAATGATGGTTTCTAAGTATTGGGCCGGCACAAAGCAATCGCGCTCTTCACCGGGACGGGAATAGAGACGGGCCATTGAACGTAGACAAGGCCGTTTAGTCATACATAGGTTTTTTTATTTCACAAGCCAATATGTGTTGAGTTGTCTGTTTACGAAGTACACGTCTCGTCTATTCGCATTCGAGTACAAATAATGGGAACAGAGTGGAACGGCCGATAGTGGCGCTGTTGGCTAATGACATAGACCTTCAAAATGTTTTTATCGGTTCTATTGTGTACACTGTGATGTATGTGATGCGTATATGGTCTTTGTGCACTGCAAGGGAACTGAACTTGGCGGATTGTGATTGTGATAGCAGACTAAGTGTATTGTGGTTGAAGTGATTCAAAGGTTAGGTGAGTGACGGTTGATGTAGGTACAGATGCATGTCAAACGCATTTGGAAACTCGGCATTGCTAGTGATCACTTTAAATCATTATCTATTACTATGAAAAGGAATTGATGTCAGCCGTCGCTTCTGAGGTCTTAGAAAAATCATCAAAATTGAAAAAAATCATCGAAAGGCAAAGAAAAAGGAATCTTTTTTTTCAATTACAAAAAAAAAAGCAACTAAAGCAACAGAAGATCCTTAAACCAATCAGGGCAAATAATGAAAATCTTGTCTCAGCTCTGTCTTTTTAGCCTTGGCAATAGTGTTGTTAATTAATCTGACTTCCAGACAGTAAGACACGGGTGTAGATTTAATAGTGACATTCGTCTTTCTGCAGCTATCATCTCTCAGAATATAAAAACACATCCAGAAAACTCCTTTAGTTACATTGAAATGGTAGAACTTTTGGACCAAATAAAAGTCTTTAAATTCTGTTAGTAAGTAATATGCCACGGGCAACCTTAGAAAGGTTATTCCGTTCAGTAAATTATTGATTTTTCCTGGGATCACGGTGGCTAACTGCCACGGTTCTTTTAAAAACTCCGTTTGCATTATTACCTTCACCTTAAACATTTTGTAGGTCACAGCATTTAATTTGTTATGGAAAATATTGCCAATGAAGAGTTCATACGAAGGCTTTGTATACCGATTTAAAATGATAATAAGCTCAATTTCTGTCTTTTCTCGTTCACATAGATTATTTGGACTGGACTCGTGATTGTGGATTGTATGAGCTAGGATATTATTAGGCATAAGCTTGTTGGATCTCAATACTGAACTAAACACGAATTAACCCCTCATAGGGATTTCATGAGCCCCGTGCGTTGCAAATGTGATCCCAACTAAAAACAGAAACGCGCAATATCTTAGCTCGTTCAACCAACACACAGAAAATGGGTTCGGTACTAAAATATCAAGTTTAAATGCTTTGCTAAGAGAATATGAACATTTTCGTAGCTAAGAGAATATGAACATTTTCGTTGCTGTAATATTTTCTCATCCAAACATTGCAGAATTTTTTCATCATTTCGCGCGTACTTTCACCTTCTTTCGAGAATGGGAACCTATAAAACTCTTCCAGTCCAGTCTATCCAATTTCATATAGTCATTTTATTCTGTGAGTACCCTTTAAAAGTTGGTGTTGTGTCCATCTGCTGATCGCATGTTCCATGCCTTTCGATGGTGGTACTTCCTTCCTTCCGAAAGAACAAGAGCTTCTGTTGAACCGCGGATTACAGTTGTCTGATCTTTGAGTTTTAGAAAACAAGCAAACATTTTTGAAAATATAGTCTGTCACGATAAACGTTGACGAGGTTCAAATTCACAATAATATCAGTCTTTCAAGCTGGGTGCTAGGAAGCTATAGCCCTGCGGTTTTTGAGAGAGAAAGATTATCTTTACAGATTTTATTTATTTATTTTATTTGTGCTAGGCCTTTTCTAGACATGAAAAATGAAAAAAAGACTACAATTGAGGAAAAATTATGTAGAAAAAAATAAAATATTATAATACAGAAACAAATGCAAGTACAAAACTAATTAAAATTTGAGCAATACAATTACGACTGAAAAAAAATTGATCAAGATGGATTTTATTAATGGTATATTGTCATATTAATGTCAATTAAAGACGCGCAATCATTATACAATAACATTAAGCCATTTAAAGAGGAGGATCTACCTAAATTAGTACGAGAACGAGGAATATAAAATAATCTGTTATTACGCAAATTAAGTGATGGAACATTAAGACCTAAAAGACTTAAAATGTCAGGACAGTGAATCTTCCCAATAAGTATTCTGTGACGAAGAACAACTCATGACATCTTTCTCCTAACCTCAAGGGACTCGAGTCCAATAAGTTGAAATCCGGCTGAATCAGACCAAGGAAGACGTCTGAGGGTAAGCCTAAGAAATCTTTTTTGAATAGCTTCGATTCTTACAACATGAGTATTGTAGTATGGCATAGGGTGAAAACCCTAGCTTAACGTTTAAGCATTCCCCATGCTCTATTGGCTTTATTTGTGATGTATTCATAGTGGTAAATGTAGAATAGTTTACTATCTAGCATAACCCTTAAATCTTTTATCAAATTAATACGTGGAATAACATTACTGTCGAAGGAATAAGCGTGAATAAAAGGCGAGGTAGGACGGGAAAAAGTAATGACCGAACATTTACTAACATTAAGGGACAAGTAGTTTTAAGTGCACCACAAAATGAAGTTTTGGAGATGTGCATTCAATCTATCAAGACTATTCGAATCAATGCATGAAGAGTATATTTAAAATCATCGGCAAACATCAGGATATTGCAATGTGGAACAAATTTTACATCATTAACGAATAAAATAAATAAGATTGGGTCTATGTGACTACCTTGAGGGACACCGGATTTATTTTATTTATATTTAGTCGGGTTCAGCAACATCTTAATTGGTGGCTTTATAAGGAGCGGTGCAATCGATACCAGCTGATGTTGCGTAGTTCCAGGAGCACATATATGGAGATTACTGGGAATTTGGGTAGATGTTAAGCTGCCTCCGCTTTTGAGTTAGTGATAGTACCATTGGTTTTGTAGAATTTTTCTACTTCGCAAACGTTTACTTTCTAAACGTTTACTATTATAACAACTGACGTTTTCGATATACGATAATGTCCATAGAAGAAGCAATCTATGATATCAAGATAAACTGTCTCTTTTTAAAAATACTTCTCCTGTGAAAGGTTAACTTGTGACTCTTGAACAGCACACCCCAAGATGCTGGCAGATAACTTTAATCTACACACTTCTATGGATCTGTAGACATAAGTGACCTATCTTGAAGTCTTATTTTACAGTTGTTGTCCCAATATAAAAATACAAACCCCACAGCTTATCCCTTTCGACATTTCCTTTCGCGGAATTGAAATAATCAAGCCGATCGTCATCATGTTGTCTTCCAAATGGGCCTAACCTAAACATTGCATGAGGCGCAAGACAAATATACCTACCTAGGACAAAGGAGTGTAGACAAAATCGCAGCTCTTAATATTGCAAGTATAATCCTCTTCCACGGTAGTTACTTTATATAGTTTAACTTCACAACTTTCTGGGCAAGATAAAATCATTAACCTTAGTGAAGGTACCTCCTTACTATTCGGATGCCCATCAAGCGGGCCATTTGCCATTTATAGTAACGCAAAACTAGGGAAAAATAAATGCCAACTCTCAGTGGTCGTTGGCCGTTCCCGGCCATATCCTTACATGCAGAGCCATACCCCTGCTGTGGTGTTTCCCGAACATCGCACATCTCGTTAATAATTGAATCTATGTGCCCGCGTCTGAACATTTTCGACATTGAAGCAGCGACCTTGTGTGCGCCACCCTTTCCAATCAGTTTCACCGAAGAACTCAGTCAAGCGGAAGGAAAATGGAATTTGTAAACAAGAGTAGGCATGATGTTCCACTAAATCTATCCGATATCCTTAAATATTTGAAACAAGACATCACGGGCCATTCCAAGTCAACACAGAAAGCGAAAGGATGTACTCTTTGCCATTGCACGGCGGGCAATAACCATAAATGGGCTTAGCAACGAAGCCTCCAGGATGAAACTACAATACACGCGCACACACACTGACTATATGTGAAAAGGGGGAATGGAGAGCCCCAGACGAAATGGAAATGTCGTTTCTTTGGTGTGCCCTTGGCAATAGCAGATCTCAGTTTTGTTGAGTATTATGCTCGCTTGCTCTTAGCTGCCAAGGATATTATACAAATGACATGGAATCAGATAAGGATAAGTGCAAATTGGCTTACAAGCTGGGATTTCTTTGTACTCTATGCCTTACGCTTTTTGGTTCGCGGATTGCGTTCCTGCTCTACTGCGTGCCTATGTGGTGCGAACGTATGTGTCAGGATGTTATAGATCGAGTGAGTCCATTACATAACACATAACGCACATGGCTCCCGCAAGTTCGCCTTCGCAGTGCCGTGCGCTACTACGTTATCGAAGGATGTGCCTGTTGAATATTGTATGGAGCGAAAGTGGGTATTACTTCTCAGCAGTGTATAGTATATGTGCGTGCAGTGCAGCTCCCGTTCTTTAGGCTTTGACGGAGCAGTATGAGCCATAGGAAGCTGGAGGTTATCCTTTATTTTTGATTTTTATTGCCATACATGCGGCGATGGAATGTGTTGTGTATGCCGTGGCACGGCGGCGGCAGGCGCTTAAAGGATTCACACGGATGGAAGTAAGTACATTCATTCTCGTTTGCTCTTGTTTGGTGAATGGCTGTTTTATGGTCTTGCAAAATGGTGTCAAGGATTTGTACGGCATATCCTCCTAATGAATTTATACCATTTTTCGGCAGGGAACATTTGCATTTCCCCAAATATGAGCAGCTAGTAGGAATCGAATTGATATCAATGGTTAGATTGGTAGGTGGGTGGTGGTTTTAATATTGGTAGGCCAGCTGGATGGTGGACTGGGTGGACTCGTTTTTGGAGTTAACACCAGCTTTAATATGATTATACGATACTGATTGACGAAATGGGGACGATACCAACAGTAAAAATTAAACAAGCTTTTTTGAGCTCTCATGACATCGGCAAGAGTCGCCAGAAGTCGGCGTAATCTTGAACAAGAATATTCAGTATGTTATTACATGTTCGGCATGATATTGGACTATTTACCAGCCGATAGAGAAAAAGAGTCTTTGCCTATAAGCTGTATAGTAAAAAATTGTTAATTATTTGCGCATTGAATGAAAATGAGATCAAGAAATACAAATTTGACAGTTTTCTTGCAAGCCCATAGCGATGATTTCTTCGGAATTTTTCACTTTTAATGTTGACACTTGACTAAATTTGCCAAGATCTGATTTAAATGCTCAATTTGTTTTATTGCAAGTATTAGAAATTAGATGTAGCAACATTTATTTTGGTAACTACTTGTATAATGTCAAGTTCCCAGTTTTCAATAACAAATTGGTTCACTAGGAGAAAGTCTATCACAAATCTTTAAGACACGCAAAAACTAAAAAAAAACTGTCTACCTGTGGAAAAACATTAGATAAAGGGGTAGTTGTAACATTTAAAAATTGTAGGGTTTCCCTTAAAATTCAGAGTCGCGTGAAAGAGACAAATATTGGTCTTTTCCAAAACAATCAACGTGCCTACTTAAATTTTGTTTTGATCGTCAGTTGGAGCTGAAATGTATGAGGTCCGGAAAATTGGTGCAGAGAATGCAACGTCTTACTCTAAGGCAGGTCCAAAAAAGAGAAGCGTTCTCTTATTGGCGGGGATTAAGAAAATCATTTTAATGATACTCCGGAGAAACGAGCGGTTCTTGAAAAAATAAATAAAAGCATACGAAGAAGAGGTCGTCAAGGCCAAATTAAAAAGCAGGTGAAGGTAAAGTTTTTTTTTTTAATTTTTTTCAGCACGTGAATGTAATTTGGTTCTTTTTAGGCTTATTTTTTAATAAATTTTCATAAAAACAGAGGCACCAGTTTTATTTTTAATCTTGTTACAGCTTAACACTGCATACTTAAAAAAAAAGTTTATATTTTTACATCTTCTGAGCAGAAATAAATTTAGTGAAAAAGCCTCTTCTAGCCCCGATCTCCCTTAACCAATTTTAAGGAAATTTTGATGAGTAGTCTGACAAAGATCAGGTCGATTAAGAGAGAGCCCCTAAGAGTGGATTTAATTTTAAAATTCACACGTTCATCTGTGTGTGCTCAAAGTGGTAGAATGGCTGCAACCCAACCCAAAGAATCCATTTCATTTCGCTCCGTTTTTTTTCTCGATATTTTCAGCTGACAGCAAAGTCACTAATAAGCAACGTATAAGGTTGATACAGTGACCCCAGATTGAGGAGAAAAGTATCAACTTTGGGGCTTTTCGAATGAAAAAAGGGGAAAACGAGGGACAAGTTTAAAAAAAAGGGGGAAAATACAAAAAAATGTAAAGTTGTATGAAAACAAAATTAAAACGACTTTCATTACAAAAATAAAACAAATGCTAAGAATGAATTGTTCATACAACCATGATAGAATTAGCTCTGTAGTGGGAGCATTTTCAGGACACTGTCAGATAGGAAGACACGCTCGCAGATTAGGATTTTTGTAGAAGCTGCATGGATGAGGAGGTGCAGGAAACCGTTCTTCATCTTCTGTGTACCTGCCCAGCTTTCGCAAATTTGCGCAAATCCAACTTAGGTAAATACTTCTTCGAAGACCTTGTCTCTCATAGACACACGCTGCATCAACATATACATTAATAGGACCAAATGGCTGTAATGTTCTTTCACACTTTCAGTGTTAGCAGTTGGTCACTTGGGCTACGGTCCTCGCCAACTTCCCCCCTTAGATGGGCTGTTGTAGATTGTAATCGAGGGGCAATCTGCTTCGGTTACCCTTCGTTTATCCGCAACAAAGCGTCAATCAGTCAGACTCAACTTTTGACCAAATTGAGACAACTCACAATCCGCGCAGCTAATTTGATTGATCCAATCACCGCTACTACTACGCCTAACTTTATCTGCCTCATCCGACAAGTTGCCAGAAGATACAGGCGAGGGTCCAACCGTTACGGTTACCACCCGTCTATCCGAAGGTAAACTGTTCACCTCCACCTTGACCATAAGGGCCGATTCTACTTATCACCGATCTTGACTTAATCGTTTCACATCTCTTTTTCGGACAAGATGTGGGAGAATTACAAGCGAAGGGTACACTGTTTCGGTCACCCGTCGCATATAGCTATTCCTAGTCTCCTCTTTCCACATCTGAGGAGCACAGAAAAGGATAGACTTTATCGGATAGACCTACTTGCTTATCTTGACGAGATGTAGGAGGACTGAAATAATCGCAATAAGCATTCAGGCAGCATAAATGAGCCCACTAGCATGACCGGTCTAGTCTAACTGGCTTCAATTTTTTTTTCTTATGAAAACGGATGCAAATTTCGATTAGGGGAAAAAGAGGGATTTTTTTCGAAATTAGGGGAAAACTAATGCTTTCGCTGGAAACCCTGTGGACTGTGTTGATGCCACGGATAAATAACAAAAAATTAACTTTATACTGTTTATTCCGAAATAAAGACGTCTTGACGAGCCTTCTCATACGCACAAAACACTCAAAAGCACAATAACCATCGGCATACCTGTTGGCTAGAACAAGATGGGTTGTCTATCTATACAGATCAGTTTTAAACTACTCGAACAATTCGCATGGATTGCCCAGAATAACAAGGGATAACATATCGCTCTTAGCTCATCGCAAACAGACAACTCATACAGAAGATTTACGAATTTTATTCTCTAAGAGACGTTACATGTTCACTTCGTTTTCATGCAATCCGTTTGGGATACCACGTCACAGGACGACAGGGGACATGTTTGAGCACAGACTGGTGGCCGGGTTGTTTTCATTGGTTTTTTACTTCCTTTTCGTCTATATTTTTAATACGCATGAGGAAAATAGTACGAGTATCTTCAAGAAATAATAATAGAGTGGTTATGCCCTGTTTACCTATGTATAATCAGAACCATTTCCAGCTTATATAAATATCGAAATATGTAACAGTGAGGAACGTTGAACACTGCCCGTCATGGGTGTGGACATCAGTGTCAACAGCTTTTTCTCCTACAGCCAGCTCAATATGCATCTATATCCCCTGTAAACTACTGTACCACTTTTCTGTTCAATTTCCTGCTGGTTTTATACTATACTAACAGAGTTTATAAAAAAGCTTTGTTGCAATATTGTACCAAAAATTTGATTACAAACTAAGCTTTTGCTATCTCTATTGAGAGTTATTTTTCTATCTGCAATTAAAACCATTTTTAAATATTCAAAATTAATTCCCTCCACTAGACATTTTATATCTGTTTTTTTAAAGACCTCTCTTAAATCTAAAAAAAATATTTTTTCCTTCCCCGTACACATTCGCATCCTAGATTTATTGAATTTTTGTTAATCTCTTCCTCGCACCTAATACAACCGTGTGTATTTCAGCGCCACCACCCACTTGACCACCTCTTTGATGAAAAAAAAAACAGCCTAGAACTCTTCCACCGTAAACTCAACTTAATCAGTGAATATTTGCCTCCGAATGATGTCCGGTTGAATATCAAAACCTCGACAATGTGCAACCAAACATAATCGGAATGGACTCCACCGACGCTCTTCAATGTGTGCACACATGACCAGGCGCGTCCTCCGCTAATTTTGTGTAAATTATATTTTTGTGCTGGCCTGTCATTTTCGCCCTAAAAAAAAAACGAAAAATACATAAAAACCATACTTTTCCTTTTTGTTTCTTATTTTGCAAAAAAAAAAAAATGTAAAAAACATCCACCACCCCCCAGCCATAGAGGAAGTGCATCCGGCATATACACACACGTCAAATTGATTTTGCCGCTTTTCGGCCATTGCCAGTTGCCAAAAATAAAAATATATAAAAAACTGCGAGAAACTCTCTTTGTCCCGATACTCAATGATATATAGACGAGGACCCAATCCATACAAGTGCGTTGAAGGTGTAGCATGTAGTATCGCGCCACCATTCCCCTCCCCACTGAACCGATATAATCATTCATGGCAATGTACTGGTACAAGCATTCGCTGTGGTGCGCTAGGTGAAATGCTATGACGAGCATAATCGGTGCATCCAACAATAATTATTATTGCATCCGCAGACGTATGCTGGGGTGGTGCGCGGTGGTAGGTATACTTCACCATAATGCCCGCCTAGGAAAAGCTGGCGTAATATTTTTTTCTCTCGCCTGCGTGTATGCGTCGTCGGCTTCCAAAAAGAAGTCCAAAAAACAAGAAAAGCAACGGGGAAAAAATGTTTTATCAGTTTTTTGCTAAATGTTTGCGCTTATTGGAACTCATCCGTCATTGGCAAAGTGTGGGAGGTGGTGCGGTGCGCTATGCGTTCCTGTCACATCAAAATACATTACGCGAGATAAAAAGCCTGACCGCGGGTATGAGGATTCGATATACTCGCATGCACCTGAGCTAAGCATAACAAAATAAAAAATGCTTGCAAAGGATACCATGCCCATTCTCAGGGACACTTCCGGAGACAGACTGTTGTAGATCGGAAGGTAAATTGGCCTCAAATGCAGATGCATCAACGAATCGCATACTAGAAGCCGAGAACCAATGCGACGCGACACGCTCGGGGGCAAAACATCGCTCTGACTGAATATGGTGGGGTGGCTCAAACTCAATTTCGGCATAAAGTGATTTTAGTTCCCGATTTAATGGAAGTGTCCAGTTGCTTTTTTTTAGATCGAATTTGTGCGGTGTGTTTGAGGGGCATCGGCTCGCATCCACTTTGGAGAAGATTCGTCATATTCGTGTGGCAATTTGCGAGAAAACCAGGAAGCGCGATGGAGGCTCCAAAAAATAAATACACACCCAGGGATTGATGATGCTTATGCCGGGTTTGCTTTGTTTATGTTGTTTTTAGTGTTAACACTCGTATATTTATTTTTTGTTGCTAGACTCGCGAATACTTTTTGAAAATATATTCAGCATCGATGTGATTTCAAATTTGCAAATTGAGTAGGTAGGCGCACTACGTGTGCACATCATTTTATTCAATAAGGACTTTCCATAAGGAAGACAGGACGCGGTTCCGAAAAGTCAATTGGAAGATTTATTCAACCAAATTATATATTCAAAATAGCATGGAATGCGGCGTGGAGAAAGCCGTCAAAGGCGGGATTGGACTTTAATACTCGATGCGGGTGAAAGTTTACATTCATTTTCAATTGTTAACTTGGTGAGAGAAAGTCAGGACCGTATCTTCAGGACTGCAGACTTCAAATCTAAGGTAAACGGAGTATATGCAATTGTATAGCCAACTGTATACACCTTTAGCGAACTCTCTGATTGGCGAATGTATTCAACTGTCAATTGTCGTCTTTGGCTAAAAAAATATATCTACTGTGTTGTGTATGGCGACGAAAATCCTGGTTTAAAGCACCCTAATTATTTTTTCATTTTGGCAACTAACACAATTTACCAAAGTGAGTGTTGCTAGTTCCACAATCCAAGTAGTTAGCTTTTTCTTCAATCCAAGTAGACGAGGGATTGATTTCGATTCCCCAAGCACCCATCAAGTATAGAGTAAATTTGTGAGCACACGTGGCCAAAACTACACCAACAAACGCAGTCATTGTTATCTCGGAACATAAAGCATCATCAAACATAATAAGTCTATAAAGCCCGTCGTTCACTTAGTGTCCAACTCATCAACCAATTTTATCCAACAGTTTATTCAGTCCATACTGCTGTAGTTCAACAAACAATTCTGTATAAGCTGTTAAACTAGTGCACACTGCTCAGCTCATGCTCATGTTGTTCATATTGAGCACGTTAAAATAAACATTAAGTTGTGGAATGCCTTGAGATCGAAGTTTACACCTAGTTGATCAACACGCCTGATATTTCATTCTTCGTGGATATCCAGACAATTGACGTAGAAAATATTTACATTTGTATTGCAAACCACATCAATTGATTCCAATAGCTCCAAATGCACATAGGCACAAACATTTTGTCGCACCCAAAATAGCTCAAGTCAACAAAGAATGCCAGAACTTGACAACATAAAAGCTTTATTTTAAATTTGTTGTAAAACACAATTCACAACCATGTTCAAGGATCACTACCAGTAGTACACTTGTTGGGCAACGCGTTGTGCAACCACCTCCAACCGAATAAATCATGTTGGTTGCATAAAATTAGGAGTATGTATTGTATACCGTATATTATAGTTGAATGCGTTGAACTAAAAATTGATGCGTTGAGCATTAAGTGGACGAAAGGCATTAGACGTCTCGTATAGCAGAGAGCTTTTCTGAAAATCTCATACACACTGTTTGACACTGGCAATTTTTCAATAACTGTCTTTATATTTTAAAAGAAAAGTACATTTGTTACTCCTAAAAGTCATTAAAAACTGCATTTCAGGCATTCCAACTTCATTTTAAGTTTCAGAGATGAAAAATTCGGCTTCTAAGTTTTAATTCTATAACGCATCCTGCAATAGTGTTTACCGCAACTTAAAAATACTTCTAATGCATGCATTAGCAAAACAACTAGCGTACGAAGCCAAACAGCCTTTCATAGAAGAGAAAAAGTGGTTTGTGGGTTTGACGAGCAAAAGGAGTGGAGGAACATTCGCTTTTCTGAAGAATAAGGAAGAAAGGCTATAAAGATCCGTTCTCAAAGTAGGTTATATGTTTTAAATAAAAACCTTAGGACTACCTCCTCCCAACCAAACGCTACTTTCAACTGAAAACCTATTTTGACAACTCCTTATCGAAAAATGTATCCCGTCTTTTCCAAAAAAGTGAATAATTATTTAGATAACTGACTTTTCTGACCCATAACGTCTTATAAAATAAACAAAAATAAATAGTTGGCGCAATAGGTCCGTAGGGACAATAGGCCTAGCTTCTCATAACCATTCGTTTTTGTGTAAGTTTTTCTTTTTTGGGACGAACCGAAGAGGTCTACAATTTTATGCCGAGTCCAAACGGCCAGTTGAGAAGCTTTGATGACAGTTATACTTTTGGCGCAGTGAAAAAAATCTTAAGTTGCAAGGCCTTAGACTCAGAAATTACCTACAGCAAACATTACAGAATATATAAGGTACTGTTGGGGTCACTTGTTATTCGATGCAGTTCTAAGATTCTCCGTTGGACATACTTCCGGCAAAGCTTAAGGGATTCCTATACTAATCATTGTCCCCAGACTAGGCTGTCGTTGGTTATATCAATATAGGCTTAGGTTGGGTTAGGTTAGGTTGAGTAGGGTTGTGAGATCGTCACAAAAGACCAGGCACCAAGACGGGCCCATCGCCATCCCCAGGGAACCATTACGGTTGAAAACCTAAACCAAATCGCCCAAACAGTTAATTTCCCTGCAGAATTTAATTATTGTTCCAAAACTGGTTGAGGAACCAACCTCCTCTAAGTTGTTAAAGAAGTACCTGCCTAGGTGCTTCCTTCTACTCCGAGCAATTGCTTGACACTCGCAAAGAAGGTGGGAGATATCTTCCGTGACTTGTAGGTCCTCACAGTACCTGCATATATCCGTGTTAGCTAAGCCTAGTCTCATGGCATGCTTCCTTAGAAGGCAGTGTCCAGAGTGTATTCCTACCGTTAGTCTTAACTTTGTTCTACTGAGATTTAGTAGTTCTTTAGATTTTTTCCTATTTAAGACGGGTCACATTGCCTTTGAGACCCTGTGTCCTTCTAGCTGTGACCATCTGGTGGCTGCTTTATTCAAGGTTTTCTCAAGAACAACCCTTCTAGCAATGGCCATAGGTAGTCTGATACCCTTAACCATTGTATTTAGTGGGAGCTCAACTCCTTCCTTAGCCAGAACGTCTGCTTTCTCGTTACCTTCAATATCAGAATGCCCAGGTACTCTACTCAATATAGGCTTAACTGACCCCGACGTGTCTCTGATCAAAAGGAATTTTAAACAGCTTGCAGGTAAGCCCCATCATCACCGTATTTCAGTCAACGGAAGTAGTTATTTTTAAACCTTGTCCTTTCGACAATGTTCTCTTGTTTTCTTATTAAAATTCTGTTTCAACCACAATGTAAAAAACGCTTATGCAAATAAGTCTGTTAATTGATGAGTGCTAAATATATCCGAGCCAAATAGCACCCGTTTTGCCCTCAAATATTGAATAAAATCCAATCCAACGGCATTCCACTTAAATGGTTATCCGAAAAATAAAAAGAAAAACCTCCCCCAAAATATACTTTTCCTCAGCAATGTCAACAGATCGCCCTATTAAGAGTCCAAACTGTGTGTACACATATGCTGGCGCCCCACCATTCACAAAAAAAAACCGAAACCTCTTCAACGAAAACCGACTTTCCAACTCCCCCCCACCCCACTACCCTCGAACTTCCCTTGCCGAACAAAAAACCTAAATGACATATCAATTGCAACCACTTGTTGCCACAGCAGAAAGCACATCGTCCTATCGCTTAATCAAATCCATGACGGAATCTCAGCATCGACCAACAAAAAAAAAAAACACGCCCAACTCAACCCCGCGGCCAGTGAATTCGGGAAAAAATTCCCATTCTGATACACTAACACCTCATCAGTCTTTGGCGATCCCTCTCGAAGTGGGACAAAAATCGTACAAGAAAAAATCGCGCCCGTATTGTCCCGAAGTTTACATGGACAAAAAAGGAAAAACCCTGAGCGATTTTCGGTAGCGTCCCTTGCATCGGCCGCCCCCAATAAACCAGTTGTACGAGTATGCTGTGTTACCAAAGATGACCTAACCACACTACACCCAACCGCAATACCAAATCAGCGTACAGTGCCGGCCGGCAAACACTCTTCTGCATCTTTTTGTTGGGCGCCCAGAGGAGGTCGGCAATGGTGATGGCATTGGCACACTTTCCACACAATCGAGTACGTGGCGAAATTCTACAAGGATCACGTTGGGAAAAAAACCTTTGAGCAGAGTACTCATCCCCAAAAAGTAAAAAAAAAAAAAAGACACACAGACACACAGACACCACACAGTGCATTAATCCCTCCAACAATCCAAAGAGTGACGACTGCGGGGGTGGTTCGTCCACTTTCTCGATTATTCACTTTCCTGGTTGCCCACTGATTTTTCCTGCGCTGCATTGCGATAGCGGTGGCGTTTGTTTTGTGCGCGCCTTGTTTCTCCTCATCCCACCAGCCAGCAGCCAGACCCTCATGAGGCGAAGCGCAAGCAAAAACACGAGAAGGACGTTTTTTTGTCTTCGCCTCGGTCTCGCTGTGTGGTGTGGTGATTTTCAGGTGCAAAGGAGAATTTTCCGCAACATTCCCACAGAGCGTGGAAATTTCTTTTTTGTGTGTTCGCGATTGCATGCTTACATTGCGGCTACAATATTGACAAGAAAATAAAACGGCTAAGCCATGGGCACATATATATACCGAACGTATCCACGCTTTGGAGCTTTGTGGAGCTGCACGTGATGGATGTAGTATAATGGTGGGAATTTAAATCGCGCCTGGGGCTGGACACTTCTGATGGAGTGGTGTAATCGTTGACTTTTATTAGTGGGCGTCTTGGAGATCATTCAGGTGTAACTTGAAACGAGCCTGTCAACTGGATGCAATCACTAAGGAGGTGTAAAATTAACCCCCACCCCCCAGGGACAAGGACCTTTTATGATTACCATTTTTTCGAGTCTACAAATTTGTTACAATAGCTATAGTAATATTGTGAATTTACAAGGACTTATTAGTCCTTGATCTATTGATGTGACTTTAGCTTGTCCCAAAATTAATTTCGATAATTTTTGAAAAAAAGTGTCAGTTTGGGGGTTTTGACGCTCAATAGGGGTACAATATTGTCATGGTGGACAACGGTCAAAGTTGCACGAACCGCCAATAGCTCAACCCAATGAGTCTGTTACCAGCTTTTTAGAAGATTATCGACCTCCACATCGAGGGGAATGTTAGAAGCCATGAAAATTAACTAATTAAATTGACTTTACCCACCTCCAAAACTGCTCTTCACTTCATTGTTGGTAGGTATGATTGGACAGCCCTTTAAATCTTACCTTTCCTAGGATTGATATTGACATACCACGATGGCTTCATATGGGCATCAGCTTTACCATTAAACTTCAGCTTCAATTTGGAGTAGTGGGAGCAGTAGGTTGTTGAATTTGATGCTTGAATCCCATTGTGTAAGGTTTTGATGTCTCTGAAGTTATGATGTTACTTTAAACTTACAAACCCTCCCACTAGAAGTCAAAAAATGTCAGTGACGATGGAATAGTCGAATCCAATCTCAAGCAGTAAAGCAGATGAAGATGTTTTGTACTTTCTGACGAATAACAGTGTACAGCGGCATAGACCTGTTTAAAAAATTGCGCGTCAGTCTGCTAAGATGGCTAGGATATTTAAATCGAATGAGAGTCTTCGAGCTTAACCAGGAAGGACAAGGCAGTAGATTAACACCTCGTCTTAGGCTAGATGGCACGCACAGGTAAAAGGAGGAGTTAGATAAGTACAGGGCTAAAAAATTGTTGGTTAAGGTCTGGCTCCACTCTGAATCGTACCTAAGTAAGCAGGTTTATTCTGAAGCTCTGTCAATGCAGTGTTTTTACGAGCATGCTTTCTTTAAAATTTCCATCACAGGTGTGGCTTACATTGATGCGACAGATCGTTCTAATGTTCGATAACCCAATTCTCGAGTAAATAATCGTTGAGCAACCCTAATTTAGCTCAAGCTTTTGGTATCATTTTTTAAACGGTCCGGAAGCTTCAAACGCTACACGATGATAGTGCAAATTGTGCTATTTTTAATAAATTAATATTTGGGATAACCGATTACCCCTATTAAAGGACTCTATAAAATTTACCAGTATGAAAGAGCTCAAACTCGAGCTGTTAAGGTTGAGATATTTTTTTTTATCGTGTTAAAGTCAAAGATTTGTATGAGCCGATATCTCTGGCGACACTGCCTCTACAATGCTACTTAAATCAATGTATGAAGGGACACGAGTTTCTGGCAGTCTAACACACTGCTAGCATCAAAAAAGTCTTGTGATTTGTCAAGTGATCTTTTGTAAGACCACGAGTTCTGACTGTTTTTTTTTTTATAGTTCCACAAACCTTCCGATTAGTCGTATCCGGTAAATTTACGTAGCTTTTCTTAAGTCCGATATTGACTTGAACATTTCATTGTAAAGGGTTTTCCAATAAGAGGTGTTATTTTGGTATTCAAAGAAAAATGCCATTTTTTGAGATAAATGATCGGATGTTTCTTTCATAATAAAGACGAAGGTATGCCGTCAATAATGAAAAACAACATGAGCCAAATGGCCACCACGAGCACGCATACAGGACCATATCCTTTTCATGAAATTTTCCATAACCAAATCGCAAAGTGGCTGCCCTATGTCCTCGATAGCCTCACGAATTTTATCTTTGAGGTCTTTAATCGACGCTGGCCTGTTATCTTTCACGTGGCCCCAAAGGAAGAAGTCGCAAGGTGTAAAATCACAAGATCTCGGTGGCCAATTGTGATCACCTCTTCGAGAGATAACATGGTCCGGAGACTTTTCCCCTAAAAGATCAATAGTTTCGTTGCTTGCGTTGTTGCGTTGTTGAAGCATGTATCGTTCCATTTTTAGTAATGGCGTAGTTTCTACTTGTCAAATGTCAAAGAATAAAAGCTTCAAAAGTGACAGCTACCGAAATAGCGGGTCATTAATCCTCTTATTGGAAAACCCTTTAGGAAGCCTGAAGACACTACAAATAGAAAATAGGTTTCTACTATCTAAAGCCGTCTTAAAAAGGTTCAACCGCATATTCAAACGCTCGATCAGTTTGAATTTGACTGGTGGAATAACTCTCCATACTCCCCTTTTTTAGGACAGTTTGGTAAAACCTATCTTTAAAACCAATCAACGCATAAAACGTGATTCTTCTTTAAGGCTTTTCTGGCGGCCAAAGACAGTTGAACTCTTAGCTCTCATAACAAAATTTAGACTGCGGTAGATCGAGGTTCGGTTTCATAAACCTGATCCTCTCTCAGAATTATAAGGAACATTTTCGATTGTATGCTCCGACAAATATTTACGCGTGATAGTTGCGTTGAACGCCCAGAGCACAATCTGTATGTCACAGTAAACGGTAGAATGCACTTTTGAAAGGCCGGTGGGCCTAATCTTCCATAGGTAACAAAACTTTTTTAGAATTGCCCCAGACAAAACGGCTGCAACTACTCGCTATGCAATGCGCCCTCTGTTGACACAGCCTTTCTGCTGAACAAACTGCGCTAGACACCGAACGACCCTGCATCTATCTGCATCAAACACAATGCATACTGCAGCAATTCCCCGAAGTGTAGTTCCGCATTCCGAGTGGTTTCCCCAAAATAGAGTAACTCAAAGGATGTACTATCGTTTGGCTGCACACATGCAATTCAATTGGCCAATCCGCCCATAAGTCGAGAGGTGAAATTTATTCATTTCCTCATCGTTTTGCCATAGGCTTGCATAGGTACGAACCCCTAACTACAGCCACCCGCTAAATTTTCCTTTTTCTTTTCATTTTCATTCATCCATCCAACCATCCATCCATCGAGCGCCACTGGTAATACGCCAACCACCGGCAACTCGTACTAGTGGTAGATGCCCAGGCCCACACTCTAACGTGGAATAGAGTCCTCGCTCTATAGCTGTTTGCGGCTTTTTTTTTGTACCGCTGTGATGCTTCTTTTCTAGTGTCGACGTGGGGTATGGGCTGCATTGCTGTTCGCCGAAGGACGTTTGTTTTGTTGGCCCCTTTGGCTTGCACGATGATTTCACTTATAAAACGTGTCGGTTGAGAAAGCCTTTTTCGTTGGTTTTTATTCTCGCTTTGCTACCGTGGAACGTTGAACTGCGTTGATGCTGGTGGATCGCCCCCCGGTACCCGACCCCGTCGAGAGGCTTTTATTATTTGTTTACCTATCCGAAAAAATATGCATGATGATGCCTTTTGCCCGGAATGTGGCGACGAAAAAATCACTCCGCACTCAATTTTCATGATCCGCCAGAGGAGTGAACTATGTCGTTCGGACCGGAGTGCGGCGGATTGGGTAATAGGCCGGGCATGTGTTATGCACCGTTAGTAGTTTGGTCTTGTTTCTTGTTTTTTTTTTATTGTTTTCCTTAGCAGGATCTATTGAGCGTGTCGGCGAGGAGTTGGGCTGAAGGAGATTTCTATGCGCGCGGTTGAATTTTTTTGCCGAATCGTCGATTTTTAGATAGTTGGCGAGTGCAAGCGAGGCATTGGTGCGAACCAGTGGGTGGCATGGTATGGCTGCGTGGTTTTTTGTGCCGCCATGGTGAGTTGAGGGCTTGAAAAATTGGATTAGTACCGGGTTTTTAAGCATTTAGCAGATTTTGTTACCATTTTTCGGCAGCAATTTGTGTTTTATGGTCTTTGAAGCGGTCCAGTGGAGAACGGGCTGTGCTTCTGGTCAAAAGGCTTTTGTGTTGTGTTGTTGAGTTATGGATTTTTTTTCTGTTTGCGATTTTCTTGTGTTTGAGCGGGTTTTGGTTGATTTTTTTTTGAACTGTTGCTGGTTGGGAGCATACCATCCACCAAGTGGACCAAACTCATTCTATTCGATGCTCGAAATGGAAACATTATTCACGCTAGGATCAAGTGGGACTTGATGAGTACTTGGTTTATTGACAAAGAGGAGTATATAAATTGAGGTAAATGTGAAAAAATCCTGTTTAAGCACTTATCAGTGAGAGCGCTTAAGTATCAGGATCAGGATCCAAAGGCGCGAGGCTGGAATGAAATGAGTAGACAAGGCTGTCTCTAGAAGAATTTGTTGCGAACATTAGGTATCTTGGTTCGGAATGTAATTGTAATTTTAAATGTTTTTTTATGACTTCAATGTCAAAAATAAAGCAGTGAGAAGCGGCAAAATGCATGTCGTGATCAGCTAACTTTATGAACTAATATAAGCTGGAGATCTATAGTCCGAAGGGAATGTTAACGGTTCCGGAGCCCGGTGAGTTGAAGGTAAGTACTGCTACCATTCCACGATTTGTTTATTATTGTATTGGCCAAACTTCCTATAGTACGACCCAAGCAGCGTTGCCAAAAGTACTCCCATAGGAGTATTGCACTACTTTCGACACCTCCGTACTCCCGCACTCCTCCTTTCACATGCGTACTCCTATTTTTTTTAAAGTCTTAATATATCTTACACTTGCAGCAAAGTGTAATTTCAACATTAATAAATTAAAATTCACTTCAATGGAATTTCCCTCTTTTCAGTTTTTTTTTTTGTTTTATTTTTAATTATTTTTGTTTAAATAAAAATAAATATGGCTGTATTCCTATTTTTTTTTAAATACTCCCCTTTTCTGGCTGCAGTACTCCCTAATAATATTTCTTTCCGGCAACGCTGAACCCAAGGTATGCAGTTCCGAGTAATCACGACACTCTAAAAACTGCGAGTGGAAGAGACTGTCAGAAGCTTTGTAGTCAACTTTCGCAAGCACAATCCTTAGTAGCGATAAAGAGAGAAATCAGTAAGCTGAGGAGTGACGGACTTTATTAAGGATACTTCCATACATTTACAAAAAAAAAATCTAAGTAAGTTTTAAACTACGCAGCAGTAAACTACTGCAATAAGTGCAATTCCATCCTGGAAGGAACAATAAAACTCCGGCTGACAGAAAAGGATAAAAAATGCAAATTCTGCGGTACTCAAAAAATCGAAATAGCGTAACCGTTAATACTGAAAGAATATGGGAAGAATCCTGGGCAATCATTGAGCATTGAATCCAAATTTGATATATACATGCCACGATACTAATAATCATTTTTAGTGTCCAGGCTAAATTTTTCCAACTTACAATGGCGAAATTTTCCATACAAAATTACATATTGTGACGTACAAAATATTTAGTGTGAAGGTTAAAAATGATAGTAAGGCCCTTGGACTTAAGGCAAAGTTCTGCTTTACCGAAACAAGTCTGGAAATAATTTACTGTTTTTTTTTTTATTTTTATTATCAACACACATAGAAGTGAAACCTTTAGATAGTTGAAAATTTGTTAGCTTTTCAGAATTGCTATAGTTTTATGATTAAATTGGCCCATAATTATTTTTATTTTTAAAATTTGCACGTATGCTTTTTTGAAGTAGATCTTTATTCTGCCAACAAATACTACCAATGATTAACAATTAAGCTCTGGCAAATGAACTACTTGACTTCTTAGTTGAAAATATGTACTGTAATTTATATACATCAAATTTGAGTGGTTGACTCCTTCCGCTCGCGACAAAAACTTTGCATTTTTGTCTATCCTAATCTGCAGGATAAAACTCCTTTCTTAAAAAAAAACATTATCTAGTTACAAAGCATTAATCTATTTATTTGCATATACAAGAGTTTGCCCAGTGTTAGAAATTCCACCAATATTTTGACCTAGTTTATTCACAACATATTGGAAAACAAATTACAGACAGCATTGCATCTCTACACAATCTTCCCAACAAAAAAATTAAGCGAATATGTTGCGTGTAAGGTAGTAGTAATGCCAGACTTTTCGGACTGAACTGCCCACGATGGTTGTCAAAAATACCCAAAATGCACTTTTTGCCATGCCGACGTTAAAAAACAACAAAATACACTTTTTTTTCTGAGAGATAAAAAAATGTCATTTTTCGCCCTTTTAGCTTATATTGAAATGCAAAATTGCCACGAAATGGATAATTACCCACGATCTTTACTTATTTCCCTCGCCTATAAAAAAGATAAAAGAGATTGAAGTCAGTGTGTGCCTGTGCACTCATAATTCGAGAACGAATCGTTCGATTTTCAAGATTTTTTTTTCAATTTTTCTCCAGGGACTTTCCCATTATTATGTCTACTATTAACTTTTAACGAGGATCCTCAATACTCATACCATATTTAACTTAAAGAGAACGCTGGAATTGCGGCTAAGCAAAGCGATTTGATAAATATTCACACTTAGGCAGATCCTGTTAATAACTCAGGGATTCCAAACTAAATACTCACCATTGACTAATTTCGGCATTTCCGATACGGCCTGTGTGTAAGGAAAAAAGGAAAGAAGTACAAAAGACAAGCCTCGAACTCTAGTTGTTCTACAAAATTCAATAAGATCAGGAAGAAATATTTTGGTGTTATAGAAGAAGACAGTCGGCCTTACTAATAATCAAACACTAATGTCGACGATAAGCTGGTTGCCAGCTTCAGTCAAATTGTACGGCATCAGTGTTGTGGTACCAATAAATAATTAGACCTGCACATTTGCTAGTGCGACAACTTACTTAGAATCTATTACATTTTTTGTCATCGCAGAATTCAAATTTCATACCTAATTTGTCTTCGTGAAAACAAGGTCAATGGTTTATTTTACAACGAGGATTTTATTCTAAGAAAATGAATATATAAATCGCAAATTAATTTGGAAATGTACAAAATGTCCGCTGATCAGTCAAATATCATATGCAAATTAGTAATGCCATCTCCTTGATCGGAAACAATTTTTGGTACTTTTTATAGTACACCTTCCTTCTAATACTTCACGATTGATTTAAGATATGATTTAAGAACACAGTATGTTAGGCCGATTATGCAAATCGAAGCTTTTTGAATTAAAGATTGAATGGTTAGCAAGTGAATATTTTTGAAAAAAGAAATAATAGCCGGCTATTTTATTTTAGAAAAATTTAAAAACTCTCGTTGGAAGCCAAAAGCTAGTTAAGGACCTATTGCTTCCGTTTTTGAATTTCAATCTGTCAATCAACGAAACAGTGCTTGTAAAAGTATATAGATGTATAAAAATAAATACAATTTGATATTTTAAGAATTGTATAGCTTATATTACTTAATTCGGGAAACTTAGAAAGCGACAAACATGTTAAATTCATTCAGAAAAATATAAACACATTTTTCTACACGATAGCTGTCATGCAAATAAAAGTGAATTCTGTATATCTTGCATTCTCACCTGTTATTCCTCCAGAAGTTCATAAATTTATTATTTCGCTGGGATTTTGCTGAATGCTGACAATTCTTATATCTATATTTCCGCGAAGTCAACCTTTTCACATCAACATTTCCAAAGAATGCCAAATATCTACCTGTGCCGCCTAAGGTACTGAGAGTTGTAGAAAAATATAGGTATTCGGGTATGACTCTTCTTCGACTCGACGACTCTAAAGAAAGTCTTGGAAACATCCTAAACTTATATCAAATTTATTTTGTACTACTTGCAAACTATTAAAAAAGGAAAACCAATCTAAAAGCAACCACTAGCAATATGCAATATTTTTCATGCATTTGTAAAAATGGGTCTTTGCTAAACTTAAAAACAAATTGCATTGTTGTATTCCAACGAATAAAGCCCGAAAACATTTACAATTTACAAAAATTAGTTTATAATTATTGTAAATGTTCTGGCTGAACAAAAGTGTATTTAAATTCGCTCCTATTAGGAAATTCCATACCGCCATTTTTAGTGGTTGGGTAACACTCCTCTTGAAAATTACATTTAGGGAGGACTTCTTTAGCTAATGCCCGAGATAAACATGGGTTTAGCGATATTCTGGCAACTATATTTGTTTATTGGCAAAGGGATTTTTGAAAGTGTGGAGTCTTTGCAAAAACTGCCACACTAAAGTTGATTATTGGTAAGGCCGAGTGTGCTTGGAGAATTGAACATGTGTGTACTCCGCACTCTGTGTACAGAGCCATTTCCTCTTTTAACACAAATAGCCGTACATTAAGTATACTCCGCAGTTTTGTCATCTTAAATGTAAAGACGGCATTCGATTTCCTAACCGACACCTATCTTTTGTGAGTTGCATCAAAGCTGGTCAGTGAATTACAATTTCATATAACCAAACCATGCTCAAAATGTTTCGGGACTTATTCGAACAGGCTTCATAGGTAAGGTAGCTTGTCGAAGACACCGCATAAAACAAGAAATTACTTTTCGCTACTTTACTGAATTATTCGTGATTACAAACACTTGGTTTGCTTACCTTTTTTCGAAAAAAACTGCATACTCAACGTCAGACTCCAATCGGAAACCTTTTGGAATATTCACTAAAAATAAGCACTATTTTCCCATCCTTCGACCACAAGGGCCCAAGTGTACCCCGGAGTCTATCGCAACCACAAAAAAGTCATACATACTGCCCAAGATAAAGTTCTCCAATTTCAGCAATTTGGTCAACATCTTGTACCCTAACATGCTTGTGTAATAAAAATAGCTACAGGCAATGAATAAGTAAACTGGTTCTACCATACACAGAGAGGTCACAGCTTTACGCTGTATCAGCAGCATTCAAATACCAGTGTTGGGTTACAATCTTCCAAGCTGTTAAAAAAAAAACGAACAGAAAGGGACGTGTACTTCAGCAACAAAGTTAGTAATAACATCGACTTGATTTTAGCCCTTGTGTCATTAAAATACAGCTTATAGTTTGTATAATGGTTGCGGGCCCCACGCGTTCGTGTTTCCTAGAGCGTCATTCGATAAATTTATGCAACACGATCTAACGTAAAATATTTTAGCACTCCCAGCAGCATCAGTGGCGTTACGACAAACAAAATTACACATCGAGCTACTGTGCTGTTCGGGGGATTTCCATCAAAAGCGGCGGCGCTGGCTTTTATATCCCCCTCGAGGCGATGCCCGAGCAACCCCTGATCCGCAATAGTTTCCAGTTTAGTCCGAAATAAATTCAAAAACGGTTTTTACGCTAATTGTTTTCCCAGTTTAATGCAACTTTTTATTTTATTGTACCATTAAAACGCACCCGTAGTACTCGTGTATCCCTGCGTAGCGTATATATCTCGCTGGTGTATGAGGCGTCATTTCTGTCCATCCCTGTGGTGGTGGAAGGGTGGCGCGCTGAATTGATGAACTTTGCATTGAAGGCGGCTGTGTCTCTCTAAGCACGGACCTCTACAAAGTTCCCTTTGGAAGATGTTACAAAACCATCGATGTGTGTAGACGGCGGATTGGCACCGAGGGGGATATGTGTGCGACGAGGAAATAGCGAGAGCGGGTCATGAATTTCCCATTTTTACAGCCTCATATTTTTCCGGGCGTTTTTACCCTAGAAAATAATAACGGTTAAACTTTTTAGTGTTGTCATTAAATTTTTCCGTGTAGTACGTTGTATCCACTTACAGAGAGCAGCAGTAGTAGTATCAAACATATAACCAAACAACCCGTAGGACCGCAGAGCGGCATCCTGTATCCTGTTGTTGTTTACTTGCCGCCTCTGTATAGAGCACAACCTGTATATGTGTGCTGTTATTTCAAGTTATTTCAAGTTTTAATATCGCTTCGCCCCGTTTGCGTTTGGGGCAGCCAGCAGCAGCAGTAGCATCGCACCAAAAGATGCATGGGAATATCCATCCGTGGCGGGATGGATGCGCCACGACGCTTATAAAGCATCCATCGAGCAGGAACAGTAACAGTGGCAGCGGGAGAGGTCTATAAATTCCGATATTTCCTTTTTATATTGCAGAAATTTTTCTGCTGAAATTACGGAAATTAAAACCGAAATGACGACGTTGAGGATGTTAAGGATGTTAAGGATGACGACGACGACGACAGCAGAGTAGGTGAATCAGAGTTTATACGGGCGGCAAAGTCTTAAAGCGGTCCTCTCACCGACCGCTCTTTTGCTATACTGTTGTGTGTGATCAATGTTGCAGGGACCATAAAATCGCAAGGCTCACCCCATCCTTGATGTATTTTCTTCCGTTTTTTTTTTTTTTAATACCAAGGGCTGTTTCGCTCTTTTTTTATATTTAATCGTAAAGTTTAGAAACTTTGTAATGGGATTATTTCGACGGGTAATGGCACAGCGAGCGCGCTCTATTCGATTTTAACTAGAAACAACCAGAGGTCATCAGTTTCGGGGCGTATGGTTTATTTTTTTTCCCCGTTTTTATGTACTCGCAGCTATACTTGATTTGTTATTTTCAGCAAGCAGGCGGTTTGATTGTGTATGGTGGATGGATGTGATTAGCTGCTTTATGCGCTAGAATTTATTATTCCCGGCAATTCGATTATATATAAATCCCATTTTGATGGATCTTTGGATTTAGAGTTTCGAGTTTCGGCGAGAAGCCGGAGAATTCTTCAGTTTTAGTGGTTGATTTGGAGGTACGGGGTTTCGTCTTATGAGAGGACATTGGTTATGGTGCATAAAATCAAAATGTGGTTCTGGACTCAAAAATTTCGGAAATCCTATTCGGGAATTTTATGGCCAATGCGTGACCACTAAAGATTTTCAAGTGAGAGTAAGAGACGTTGCCGTTTACTTTGGTCGTCTATGATCCATTATCGGCCGATGTGGTTACAAGAAGACTGAAAATTTAAGAACCTACTTCAGGGTGGAACATAGTTAAGAGTAATCCAGAAGATGCCAAATCAACTAAATTTTTCTAAGACGCAACCCATCAGAGAGAGCAAGGATCTGTTTATAAAATCGTGTGGTAAAGCAAAAACAGTGGAATCTATTCAGGGGCTCTCCTGGCAAGTCAACGGGAGTATTTGAAATTTGAACAAGTTAAGAAAACGATCTTCAAGGTCTATTATCGATAAAATAAACTTTGGTCGTGATCATATTAATTCGGTTCATTAAAGCGCAACAAATCCTTTGCGAAGATTAAACTTTCAATTGTGTCAGTACTCAAACGAATTTTTATTTGTTATGGAAGCAATAAAAGTGTAAGAATGTTAAGAGTGGATATGCGAAGTTTCTATCCGTTGTTTTTACTTCTAAAATATTTTTATTTTTCTATAAACATCATCATTTATTTTATCGAATCCATTGAAATTTCTGTTTATTTAGAGTTGATGAAAACGAAAACCAAAAAAGAGAAATTGTGCATGGGCTCTGTTTGAGTCACTTCTTCAATAAAAAGCTTGTTTAAGTTTGTTAGATTTAGAAAATGATTGATATCAAAAATCTTTAAATTTTATGAATTAAAGATAAAAAGGCTTGTACATATTTTGGAGCTAAAATCTTGAAAAAAAATATAAATCTTGTAATCTGGCATCACTGCCGATGACATAATATGTCATATTATGTATAGCGCAACATGTCGCATTGCGTGGTACCGCGTTATGTCGCTTACTTTTGACAGCAAATTTTGTCCGAAGCTCCTCGACAACCAATTGCTGTGGAATATTTTATTAATGTCAAATTTATTTTGTTCCCAAACGGATACTTCGATTTCGAAGGAAATGTCCGAGACTCACAAGCCAGCAGCAAAAGTACAATTATTTAAAAATCATTTCAGCCTTTGCATATGCTCATGATTTTGACGTCATACTAACAGTATCGGGTAATCTGTCATTAGGCCTGTTTTTTTTTAGCTTCGATGTCAGCAAAGCAAAGTAAAGTAGGATTTTCAGCATGCAATTACAACAACTACTTTCTACTTGACACTTTGAGAACTCAGAGTAGTTGTGATTGCGTGCTGAAAATCCTACTTTACTTTGCTTTGCTGAGATCGAAGCTCAAAAAAACACGCCTAGTACCTAAAATTCGAGACGTTCAATTATCTAGCTACGTAAGTCTGACAGTTCTGTGTCTCAGCTTTGATTGCCCGAGGTCGATCACATTTTTTTCAGTTGATGTTTATGCAGGGGTAACCGCCGAATCTATTCAAAATTATCGTTCTACTTTGACAGTTCTTATATATTATGTATTTGTGTTCAAGCTGCGTCTATAGTACAGCCCAATGAAGTCGACTTTTAATAACTAAGTTTTTGAATGAGCTCAGTATTGAAATGAAAGCAGCGAAGATGGGTCTGGTTGTTAATGTGCAGAAACAAAAGGATTATTAACATTGGCGAAATAAGGCGATTAATACGTATTTCGTCGAAGTAGTTGAAGTCGTTGTCTACCTAGGTTTTAAAAATTAGCACAGAAATCACGCGAAAATCATACTTGCCAATCACTGGTGTTTGGGGCTGAGGAGCCCTCTAAAAGACTTGTCTAACACGACCAAGAAGATTTTTATAAGACGCTCCTGTATGGTGCTGAAGTAAGGACTTTGTCGAAAATTGGTGAAAATCTTGGGTAACGCTTTTTAAAGATTTATCGAGCGATATTTGCATCTATGGAGTATTGAGAAGTAAAATGTTTATGAGGAACTCGAGGGGAGTTAATCTCCACCGCCTTGTTAAAGATCCAACAAACGACTTTGGGGGATATAAGCGACGTCGATCAAACAACTTAAATGGAGCGCTCTGACAACAACGCACTATGAGTCAATGAGCTCACCCCTAAGGAACGATGTAGAGGAAGATCCAATCTTAAGTAGAGCGCATAGTTGAAGAGCGACTTCAACCAACTCGCTGTTTTTATTTGAATGCATCTTAGCTAAAGATCCGGATAGGAGCTTGTTAGTAGAGATGGTGGTCGAGCTATAAGTGTCCACTAAAGTAAGGCAAGAGCTCCATTCGATATTATACACCGAAAATTCATGATAAGCAGATTGTTCTACCAGTTCAATCTACCTTGCTTACTATGCATATACAAAGGTCTCTGCAGCTTTACGATGGCGCTATTGCTTCCATAATCCTTTGGGAAAAAAAATATGCATTTCTTGTTTCAATTGAGAATTTAGGTAGAGTTGACATAACCAGCCCCCGCAAAACAAAAATAAGCTACTCGATATTTTTCTTCTTTTCTTTTCTAAGATCTGAAGATTCAGCTACTTCAACCGCCTTGTGTATGGGGGAATTCGACTTAGGGGACCTAATGTAAACTACGTAACGCGAAAAGAAGAAACCGATTTTAATGCTTTCAATAAGTCTGCTACAATTGCTATTCAGTGTTATCTAAGTGAGGGTTAAAGGACTCAGGACCGCGATACTATCTTATAATCATTTTTAGTGTACAGGCTAAATGTTTCGAACTCACAATGGTGAAATTTTCCATACAAAATTGCATATTGTGATCTACATTAGTCATAATTAACTTTTCCCTCGATCTGAGTCTTGTTTTCAACGTTGATAGATATGCTCCTTGGTTGAGTGTGTGCCGTGTCGGCACTCATCATAGAACCATTTATTTCTTCTTTATGGTGTTCTGGTAAGAACTATCACGAGAGTGGAATCACATAATGTGTATTTCCGGGTATAGAATCTGATGAATTGAGATATTGAAGGAAACACAGTGGGTTGGCTCTGACCATCTATTGTGATCGGAATCTGTAGCAGGCTTCCTAACACCCCAGTCAATTTATAGTATTTAATCCTCTTGCTTAGTGATGCCAAAGCTTTTTAAACATCTTCGTTCATAATTCGTTCGCCAATATTCTCATTTGGTCGTGTAGATCAATCTTTTCCGAGGTTATTTCAATTTCCGATGGATCGTTCTTTCCGTTTACCCCAATCGTGATCGAGTACTAAACGGGACTGAATTTGTTATTGTTTTGCATATAAAATCCACAGAATTCAGTGAGGTATTGCTCGTTTACAAAGTTTATGTGGGCTGTAGGTCCATTTTAGATTTCGAGCTACCGAATATCACTTGAAATACCCGGTTTAAGGTCCATAGGCCTGGCTATTCGCTAAAATTTCTTTGTGGGTTAATAAGTCTCATGACAATTTAAGTCCCGGTTCTCATGTAAGCTTGAAGTGAAAATTATATTTTGGTGAAAATTATATCTTGCTCAGCAGGCTGGTACTTTTAACAATGACTGAGCCCACAAAGTGTTTTGACCGTTACACTATCAAGGTCCAGCCCAAACTCGTCCGACCACATGCATTTTTTTAAACAAAAGGGACCACGAAAGTTAATATTTTCTACCCCATTCAAGCAGAGCGAGGGATATCACTGAAGACGTAGGCATGCGGGTACCGCCATCCATGTCTGTAATTTTTTTGACGTTAAGAACCCGATCTGAAAAGAAGCTTCTGCCAATGAACGCACAGAAATATTTCCGCCTGCTGAAGGCAAATAAACTCAGCACCAGACATCATTATGATACCAAACACAAAGTTTCATATTTGTGGTGGGAGAAGAAGGTTCAAATCATGACCTCAACCGAGTGTACAACGACAATAGCTCTGTAGAAATCGAGACTTCACCGTTTTGTCTTCTGGTACGCTCTGGCACTTCCCGACGACAAAAATTGTTCTTCCCCAAAAGAAAGGATGCGAGTTCTGCCATTTTTTCCTTGCATCACATTCTTCATGCTCGTATATGGGCTTATTTATCTACTCATGCAAAAGGGTCTGCGGTCTAGAACTAAGTAAGATCCCTCTTCACAGGATTAAATAATTAAAAAAAAAAACATCCCGATTCCAAATGAGTTGCACGCAGGTACTCGTTCTGGTACCCATACCTGTAATCCTGCGTAAGTGGGGTGGTTGATGCGTCTTCATCGTCGGTGTCTGTAAGTGAAAGGTTTTGCTCCGGGGGGCGGGAGAGTTCTGTCGGCCAGCACTGTTTATTTTTCCTCGATTTTTTGTCGCAAAATAATTTTTATCGGTTTTTTTATTTTTTATTTTGCTAGTAATTGCTGGAAGGTGCGGTTGGGTGGTTCTGTGATTGGGTGGATGGGTAGCTGGGTGATCGGAGATACTATATATCCTTTGCCGCCGGAGATACTGTATACCTAAATGAAATAATTAATGACGAGGATACAACTCGCCCTCGCCAGCGCTGCTCTCATATGCTCACATTTGGGATTTTTATTTTTCTTCGTCGTATTTTTTTTTTATTTCGTATGTTTTGTTCCTTTTTTTTTTGTTGGTTTTGGTGTTCTGCGTGAAAATCACAAGGCCCCACCTCTCGTGTCCTGATTTATAATATAAAATAAATCTACTAACGAAAATGGGGTAAACACGGTGAGGTACTACCTTATTTCACCATACCTCTGGCGACCAGCGCGGCGTTGTTGTTGCTAAAGGACGACTGCCTCTGTCCCGAAAAAAAGACCCTCATCATTGGTCGGTTGTAGAGGTTGTGCTCATTTTGTCTTCGTTCTTTTTTTAGCTGATTATATATATATATATTTTTTTTTTGTACACTAGAACACGCTACCGTTTTCGCCTTAAGTTTATGCATTTTTAAAATTAATTAACAGAAACGGTGTACAGCGTTTTTGGTTGGTTTCTACTTTAAAATAAATGCGAGAACAGTGGGTATAGCAGGGGTAGGTGACCAAACTCTAGGCTTTAGGTGATGTTTGGCCACTAAGTTTGGTGGTTGTGGTCAAAAGTGGGTTTGCATTTATATATGCATATGCTGCACTGGTAATAAATAATTCGTGAAGGTTGTCAAAAGTAACTTGTGCTCCTATGTGCGAAATTGATTTGTCGAAGAAATCGATTCGATGCACTGTTTGTCAGTGATTGGCAATCAGTTAATATGTTTGGTAGCCTTCATTTAAATTTTGAATGAGATGCGCCGATTACAGTTGTCGCTGAAAAAACAACAAAACTGTTTTACAAATGCATTTAGATGCATTCGGAGTGGCCTCTAGCAAACGGAATTGGTAATTTCAGTCAATTTTGTGGTTTGTTACAAAAGAAATGGTCAAGAACATAGCAGCAGACAGTCTGTGACTAAAAATGTAATACCGTTGAAGAAAGCTGCATTGGCACCGGATGTGACAGCAGGGGCTCCACTGAACAAGTGAATCCAGGTTTGTCTCCTGAAAAACTCGATAGAAGAGCTTCTCTTATTCTGTTTATATGTACAAGCTATTTCCAATACACTTTAAGGAACATTTACGAGTCTTGTACTGCTAAAAGAAAATTTGAGTGGTGACAATTCACTTGTTTGACGCTTGTTGTCTATTTGCATAAGCTATGGAACAAGTAAGGACTTTTCAGCTCTTTTGCAATAATGAAAAGATAATTTAATTGTGCACAGCCACAATCCGAATCTTCGCATAATATACAGGTCACTACTATCACCGATTCGACTCCGCGAAGTGCTAGCTATGCCTTGAGGAAGACAAAACAGCTGAAAACTATTTTTATGGATGCGCAAGGCTCTGAGAAATCAGAAGGAAGTTTTTCTTCAGGGAAGAAAAAGAGCCCTGGAGGAAAACATGTTCGTCTGCTGAAGGCGCAGCATCAACTCCAAAAGGAAGGAATGCATTTGGTGAGTCAAAAGTTCAAAAACGATTGAGCATTGTTTATTACCCTCAAAAACAATATGTGTGTCTAGCGGTTTTTGCGATACATTAACAAATTTTGGCCAAAACTTTTCCACTCCTTGTTTAATTAGGCTCTGTTAGCGACAGTCTTAAACTTAAAGTCCTAAAACTGTTTAAAAATTATCAAATTTCAGTTGGTTGGGCATTTTGGAATCATGTTCAGATTTCTAGTTTGGTAGCCTATTTAAGCCCAACGATCCACATAAAGTTTCACTTAAAAAATATAGAAAACCAAAGCAACTTAAGAAGTTCAATCCCGATTAGTGATTTCCTACTTATGCTGAGTGACAACATCAAATTACGCGACTAGTGTTTACCGCAGGCAGCTCTGCCCATGTCTAATAATCGTAGAGACAAAAAAAAAAAAATTTCCTTGTGTACTGAACCGCACGAATATGATAAGAGGATATTTCAAATTAACCTGGATCACACTTCAGATGAAAAAATGCAAGAATTACTAGAGGTTTTTAAGTACCTATAATGCAAATAAGAAAAAAAAACACACTTTTCCACAAGGTTATGGGGACTGATTCGACAAGACCTATTCCAGAAGAGCTTCTATTGTCAGTTGTTGTTGTTTGTAATTTACCGCACTTGATTCCCTTAACTTAAAAACACTTTCGACAGAAACTAGGTACTCAAAGAGTCCTAGTTAAAAAATAAGTCTTTCGATTGTCATCGCGGATAGTCATATCTAAGCAATGACAAACAGTGGAAAAACACTGCGCAAAATATTAAGGGTTAGTATTAAAAATGATTATTACTATATCAAAGCCCTTCATTTCGGTTTTTTTTTCAAATTCCCTCTACATGTAGGGTGTAGGATGTCATTTCCAATGTTGCGAAAAAGAGTTCCGGCGGAAGCGAATATCACTCGCGCGAATTCGCAAAGTTCAGATTTTGTTCGGGTGCATACAATTTACTGGCACAAACTTAACGGAGTGTGGCACTAACGGAGTTTGGTACTGAAGTTCGTGCGAAAACGTGAAGCATCGTAAAAAAAGTATAAAATTTTTGGGTTGTCATGTTTTGATAACTTCACCACTGAGTTTATGCAATGGAAAAACTACCAAGTGTGATCGCGCACGCCCATAAGTATGCAATATAAATTTTCATGAAATATTTGCAGTGTGCTTTGCATTGCATACTTCGTCGTTATGTGTCACATCTTTGGTAGAATCTGTGCAGTGGAAAACATCACTTATCACTAATTCACAAATGGTGTGGTATATTAAACTCTCTCATACGATAGCGAGATCAAGTCTGACACTCCTTTTCTACCCGTATAGTGATCGCCGTTGATGATCAGCAATATTTGGTGCTAGACGGGTGTCCATTGTCTTGGAAATAGAAATTACGAAGATCACGATTTGTTTGCCTTTCTGTTAAAAGTTACAACTCCATATCATTTATGCAGGTTAAATATTCCAAATTTTGTCAAGCTGCGATTGCATCGCTTACATGACTATAGTGGATTAAACAGAGCTTCGGGAACCAATAAACAACATTTTAAGACATCCAAAGGTATGTATCGCACCCGTATACAAAACTGACAGAACCTATTCCGAGAGCAAATATGTGCACAATGGGAAGTTGTCATAGCTGCTAGAACCTCATCAGAGGAGGAGAAGCAATATAGCCTAGCAAAAGTGATGTAACATCCATATAGAAAGAGCTGAGAGGCTTTATTAGAACTTTACATTTAGCTTAGCTCATAACTCTTGGTAAATAGACTTCCCATGGCCGTAGTCGCATGTCAGTTGCCATAAAAAACGACTCAGTATTCACATGTTGCGTGAGCCAGAGTCACCTTACCCTAAACAGGACTGTACAATGTAGAGCTTTCATAGTCGTAAGGCAGTTGAAACGACTCAGAAACGCAGATGTTTTCTACGGGTAGTTCCATAGATTCGTCATTGGTATTGATTCTAAGACGGGTAATATGAATCCTCTGCTATTATAAGCTAGAACCTTGCACATAAAAAAAGAAACAAATCAGACCTCTGCTCACTCAGTAACGCCGGTGCGTATGTAGGTTCTCTGCAGCGAACTGACTACTTTTACTAAAGGCGGAAAGAAGGAGTACCCAAAGTCATTGTTTATTGCCTTTGCAACGGTCCAAAATGAACAAGGACCATTAGGGCACCTAATAGACTCGTTTATGACGTTCAAGTTGTAATATGTCGTTGGTCGATTTGATAGGTAGGACTCAACTGCTTACGAGTTTTACAAAATTAGATTACTGTCATTGCTTGCATTCTGTTTATTTTTTAAGGAATGTGGAATATGAAGCTGTATTTCCAGAAAAAGGACTGTTTCTCTAAAACGCATACCTTGCATCTCATCTCAGTTAGGAATGCTTACAGCTTCAAATTCGACGTTGATAAACCTTGTTGTCACTTATTGTTTTTTAATATTAGGGTATGGTATGTTCTGCAGTGAGAAAGACGTCGTGTTTTCGAAATTTTTTGGACAGCGTGGGAATACAAGCTGAATAATGTATTGAGTACCCCAGTCGTTCCTTTGGATCGGTGTCAATTCAATAAAAAGACATCCAAATGGTTTGATGGTGAAATTCAGAGAGAGTTTTATTCTTCGCAATTCATAGTTAAACTGTTGGCAGATGTGATTATTTCATAAATAAAAATGTAATAGAAATCTATAACATAAGGCTGGAACACTCATCATAGCAAAATATGTAGTTACAAAAAAAATATTCGGCGAAGGGTCTTTCTTAAAATTTCGAAATTGCAACCATTTTTAGGGGACTTATTTTAAGTAATTCTTTTTTTTTGTACATTCCTACGTGTAGCTCATAGACTAACTAAACTAGACAATCAGCTTCCGTGCACATACCCGATTTTCCCCGCAAATTTTTAATGATGGACCTTTCTCCTGTTTGTGAATAAGTGTATTAAAGGCCCCCGTGTAGCTCTATTTCAATAACAATCAATTTGTAAATGAATTTATAACAATAAATGTAAAAAAAGTAAATGTTGAGTATATGGTTTTTAAATAGCATTACTTGTTCTCTATTCATCTTCGGCACCAAAAACTGTTCATCCATTCATATTTCAGTTTTTTTTTTTTTTTAATTTTGTTTATATGAATTCTATTTTTGAAAGCAAAATTCATGCAGCTGCATAAATAAAATCCATGAGGGTTGAGGGGTGAGTTAACAATATGCAAGTTAAACCCAAGCTTCCACTAGTGAATTTTATTTATTTATTTTTATTTGTTTTTCAATAAGGTACTAGGCCTATTTTAGAGAATAATCATGAAAATTGAATAAATTTCTATTAGGCTTGGTGGATTTTTTTAAATTGTTTTATTTAACACCTTTGTACAAAGTCAAAATACGATTTTAAATTCTGTAGTTTAACAGTGTTGAACAGTAAACTTGTAATTGCTATTCATATTCATAAAAAAAAAGTGGTTAAATTCCTAACAATAATAATAATGTGGTATTTAAGTGGATTCTGGTTTTTGATTTCCGATTTCAGATTTCACGTTTTCAGTCGAACCTAAGAATCCAAATTGTTTTGTTAATTGTTGGTATTCGCATGCTACATTTCCGTTTTCTGTACATTACGTTGTTTTACAAATTGTATGTATTTGGAAATGTGCACTGATTTTTTCTTATAAACGTCTCTAAATTATTAATTAACAAAAACAAGTGCTTTGTTTTTTTTTGGAATACAAAAAAAATGATCAAAATATTTTTTTACCGTTACGAGTATTTTACATAAGTAAAGGGCGATCTGCGAGAATTTTTGTATTATGACCTTTACCAGAAAAAAGCCAAGTGCATACAAATTTGAGAGCAATAGTATACTTTACTTACTTAACGGGCTCCCGACCCGTGAAGAATCTTTGCCTGAAACACTGTAGCCTTCCATCATCTACGATCCCGTGCACTCTGCTTCCAGTTATCCAGACTCTTTTTCAATCGCCGTAAAAGCCTACAGGACGATGAGCACTAAGCCACCAATTGTTGAATACATCATAGGTTTGGCAACAATTTTGTGGTTGCTAACGAAGATTTTTATCGATCTCTTAAGTTTTCTTCTCATTCAATCCCTTTTTCATAACATGTATCAAATCGGGATCGTCTTCGAAAATTCTATGAATCCGTGTTAAAAAGTCTCGGATTACTAACACCTAAGAGCCCTCATATGTAATGTAGCTATAGCCATCTAAACTATGACGTTGTCTGTACATCATCATAATGTTTGCGAAACATATTTTCAAGCCTCTCTTAATGTTTTGTGTCGAAATTTGTACTTTCCGAAGGTGGCCAGATAATACTAAGTACAAGTGGTAGAGCAACTTTACATGCGTAAACGTCCACCTAATACGACTCAAATCGTGCCCATCCAACTGGGTCGTTCATAGAATGGCTCTCCCAAATAATCATTCTCTACAAGCCCCAAATAAGTGGACATCCAACAAGTGAATGAGCCAATTCCATCTTCTGAAACAACCACCCAGCCATAGAAAATTACAACACACGCTCATATCATTCGTCTATTTACGAGGCAGTAACCATATAAGGATCAACCGCAAAGGATTGTACCTATACACAAGTCGGAAGGGCGATTTCTTTGGTGCATTAAATTCGCCCCTTCTCATTCGTGTGTGGGGTTGCGAAATCGAACAGCGAACAACGAGCGGTTCAGTTTCACCCCATTTTCGTCCCAAGCGATTTTCTCGAAAATAAAACCCGCATTAACCGGCAAACTTTGAATTCTTTTATCGGCCGATAAAAACGATAATCATCTCACGAAATAATGAGAAATGCGAAAACAAATTTGGGGTTAGCCGCCTGCACAAGTACATGCCCTCTCACCTCCTTTGATGGTGGTCCTTATGCGTGTGCCCACAAGAGCTGCATATGGAGCACGCGTACGTGATGACCATTCTAATGCGTGAAAGCCCAAGGATTTCGAAATTTTCATCTTCCACTTTCGGTTTTCGTTTTATCATTTTTTATTGACGCACAAATACAATTCGCTTTAAAACAAAATACTGTTAACCTAAGAAAGAAAAGTAAGATAAAAGAAGGAGTGATTCGCGTGATGACTTTAATGTTCCTTTGAAATTTTTGGTTCCTGTTTTTGTTTTCGTTGTCTTTTTTTTTTTTTGTTTTGTTGTGACTCTTGCTTAAGATTTCGTCATTGGAAGACGAAGAACAACAAAATAGGTTGCTGTTGAGTGTTTGTTTGGCTGCCTGTTGGCTTAGAAGCATTTGCGGTGGACAATGCCGGGGCCGGATTCGTCGTATTCCTGCTTGGAAATCCACATCTGCTGGAAAGTGGAGAGGGAGGCCAGGATGGAGCCACCGATCCATACGGAGTACTTGCGTTCTGGTGGAGCAATGATTTTGATCTTGATGGTGGACGGAGCCAAGGCAGTGATTTCCTTCTGCATACGATCGGCAATACCTATGGGAATGTGAAGTCAGAACGACAATTCTTTCGAGTGGGTGTCACACAATTCTTACCTGGATACATGGTGGTGCCGCCAGAGAGGACATTGTTAGCATACAGGTCCTTCCTGATGTCGACGTCGCACTTCATGATGGACTGATAGACGGTCTCGTGAATGCCGCAAGACTCCATACCCAAGAACGAAGGCTGGAACAATGCTTCTGGTGTGCGGAAACGTTCGTTGCCAATGGTGATGACTTGGCCATCGGGCAACTCGTATGACTTCTCCAACGAGGTGGACGCAGCAGCGGTGGCCATTTCCTGCTCAAAGTCCAACGCGACATAACACAACTTCTCCTTAATGTCCCTGACGATTTCCCTCTCAGCGGTAGTGGTGAACGAGTAACCCCTCTCGGTCAGGATCTTCATCAAGTAGTCGGTCAAATCACGACCAGCCAAGTCCAAACGAAGAATAGCATGTGGCAGGGCGTAACCTTCATAGATGGGCACCGTGTGTGAGACACCATCTCCGGAGTCCAAGACAATACCGGTGGTACGACCGGAGGCGTACAGGGAGAGCACAGCCTGGATGGCGACATACATGGCGGGTGAGTTGAAGGTCTCGAACATGATTTGGGTCATCTTCTCGCGATTGGCCTTTGGATTGAGAGGAGCTTCTGTCAAAAGGACGGGATGCTCCTCGGGCGCGACACGCAATTCATTGTAGAAGGTGTGATGCCAGACTTTCTCCATGTCATCCCAGTTGGTGATGATGCCATGCTCGATGGGGTATTTCAGGGTGAGGATACCACGTTTGCTCTGAGCCTCATCGCCGACATAGGAATCCTTTTGACCCATACCGACCATCACACCCTGATGCCTGGGACGGCCGACAATTGAGGGGAAGACGGCGCGTGGTGCGTCATCACCAGCGAAACCGGCCTTGCACATTCCGGAGCCGTTGTCCACAACGAGGGCTGATGCTTCATCGTCACACATTTTGGCGGTTTCTTGAGATTAACTACAGAGCGAGAGGAACATTTTAAAAGTTACAGGGGATAGAGGAGAGTTGAACAAAAATTGGTGAAAAATGCTTTAAAAATATGAGCGAAAAGTTAGGGGTGTAATATAAGAGAATTATCAAAGCAAAACTTGGCGAAAAATGCCATAAAAATCGTTCACCGAAAGATGCAAGCAAAATGCCATATTGGAAAAATTGGAAAGTGTAAAAATTGTTCACTTAAACTGAATGAAAATCAGGAAATTGTGTTCTACATATCTGTGATATGACAGAATTTGTTAAGCTACAGTTGGCGAAAAATGAGAAATTCCGATATTTATTCTCCAAAACCGTTTTTTTTAGATACTGAAAAATAATCAGCAAAAAGTATCGGATTTTCTACATTATAAATCATTTCGGAAATTTACGCGAAAATTTGTATTAAATTAGCGGGCTTTTGAGAATGACTGCTAGCAAATATTAGCAAGAAGATGATTTCTATGTCCCCAGTATCACTTGAAACAATTTCAAAACTCTGCGAAAATGTTAAAAAATACGTTAAAAACTAAATGGGTTGAGGAGCATTTTAGCACTTGCGCATAATAAGATATAACATTTGGAAAAAGTTGAGTATTTAGTTAAACTGAGCGAAAATATTTGGCGCCATATTTTATAAAGCCTTATGTCAATAAACCACGTTCAAAGGCTTCTATAATCCTTGCTAACCGACCTATGAATTATAGTCGACTGAAACATAAAAAAGTATGTGCAACAAAAAATGTTTTCAATTTCAACACCTCTTAAACATTTTAGGTAAAAATTCACAGTGAAACTTCAGAATACTTAACACAAGCATAATGAAGATCAATTTTGAACCATCATATACACAGCAGTGCGTTTTAAGGTTGAAATCAATTTTCGCTGAACTGAGCGAAATTAAAAAAAAAAACCGCAATTGTGCAATTCATGCATTGCAAAATCTGTTTGCTCGCCAATTGTAGTAAAAATTGTATTCGACACTCCTGAAACGTTTATCAATGCCACAAGTGCATAATATTGCATTTGAAAATCACTATGCCTAAATCCTGGTATGAAACTTCTTAAAATATCTATCGAAAGTATTTGGAAAATCACATTTTAAGTTAGCGATAATCTTTGCTGGCAAATAAACTTCACATTTACAAACCCAAATCTAAGAGAAAATCGGGTGAAAAATTCATTAACTGTAGAGAACAAAAACTCCGTTTACACTTCCGCTTAGTTTAACAAAAACAAACTTAAATTTGTTAATTGCCTTAGAAATTAGCTAAAACTATAAACAATATCACAATAACGTACACTACTGATTGACACGAAAGAATTAAAGGCTATAAATCTTCGAGACGGACCGCACTCCTTGTGAATTCCGTGAGGGCAGCGACTAGAGTGATTTGATGCTGCTCCGTTTGTCGTCTTTTAAATAAATTATTTGTCAGTCATTGCAGTTTGTCTATGCATTTGAATTACATGTCATTGTTTTAGCATTTTTTTTTCATTTTCCAACGGAAAGAAAAACAAAAAGACAAAAGAAAATCCCAACAAAGTGTGAGATTCTTGAGTGTAATTAAAATTTTTACAAGAATTCGTACATTTGATGTGCCAAAAAGAAGCAGCGGCGATCTCTATGTCTATGTGCGAGACTTTGAATTTTGATTGTTTGCTGTGGGCGCGCAGGATTGATTTGCCAACTGTCGGGTAAGAGGGGGAGGGGTACCCCCAAAAGGGAGTCGACCACGACGTGTATTTGTATAGTTTTGACAACCTTAAAATAAACACTCATTCGATAGTTTCTGTGTTTGTGAATGATAGGAATAACCATAGATGGATCGGCGGATGGACGGATGCTGCTGTGCAAATTGTTGCATTGTTTTTCTATCGGTTCGGTGCGCGAGCGAACTGAGCCTGTGGTCAATTATGGTAATGACCGATTGGCTGCTTTACATCGGCGCAGGGACACTTGAAAAAAATAAAAATAATATGCGATGCAAGTGTCTGTTGGAAAACGTTTTGTGAAATTGCCGTTGTCACATTTCAAATTTATTTTGCGCTAAAATTGTGTGACATAAGTGGAACAAGTTGATGGGAAGTTCTCTATTTTTGTATGTGCTCAGCTGATGAGTCCTGTTGGCAGGCATGCTAAAAATGATGGACGTTCACATTCTTTCGATACGCTTTGTACATTTTAAGTTCACCAAAATGGCATGCTGTGTTTGCTTATAGTTAGTTTTGGGGAACAAAAGTTGACGAATTGCTAATTGTTTTCAATTTGATCTCTCATCTCAAGTGCAGTGGCGGTGAAATTTGATTGACAAATTGTTTTGGAACTTGCGGGTAGTCTTTTTCGATTGAGCGTTGCATCGCAAGTGCACTAAAATTTCACAATTTGGATCATTACTAATAATGCCGAACATTGGTGCATACGCATAGATACGATTTTCTGTGGAGCCCATAAGGTACTCTTGGCTACGATATAAAGAGCTCGATATATTATATTTCTGCACATAGTACTTTTTATATCGATATTTGTTTCCACTTTCGGATTTTAAGGTTCTACGAGCTTCGAATAATTTTTAGTCAGAATATTATAGAAAAAACTGGTTAAAGGGTATGGCGCACGATTTTCTAAGCGTATTGTATTCAGTTTCAAATTTAGATTTGTTTAACTACAGACACGTCTATAGAGATAATTCGGCTGAGATATTCAAAAAGACAATCGCTCGATAAAGTAGGTACACATTTACGATGAGACAAACGCTCGACAACCAAAGGATCTCTTTATAATCACTTACAAGATTAAGGGAGGGGATCTGGGCCTTAAAATAAGCCTATAAATTAAACAGTATTTCTTTCATAAATTTAATGTCATACCCTTCCATCAACTTCTAGGCGCAACTCCCGATTGACCTAAACTCTAGTCTCGATAGTTTTAAAGGGCGAGTTGAAGAAAAATAACAGTCGAAAGACGTTTAAAGAAGAAGACCTCGAGCAGGGACTATTAAAAGAGCTTTAGGGTATTACTGAGAGGACAATGACAAGAAAATAATCAAAAGGAATAAAACCTACCAATTTTCAACTTCTGAGTAAAATTTTACATGGAGCGCGGTAACAAAGAGGAACCCCTGAGGAGGAGTTTCGATTAAGTAACGGTAGTAGATACTATTTGAATTTGTCCTCTTTTATATATTTTTATTATTTTTCCCTTTTGTCACTTGTCACTTGTTACAGATTGCTTTTTCTTTCTTTCTTAAATTGCTATAATTCTGTTGTCTTAACTTCAACCTTTTGCTTTTAACCCACCTTTGTACACCCCACAAAGTTAAATATATCCAATGTGACATCATCTCTATTTTTCTCAAATAAAGATGTCACTAACTATTCTGTATGTACTAGCTATATTTAAAAAAATTTTGCTCTGTTTTTTTTTTGTAATTATTCATACTTTGTACATATTTGAATAAAGAACTAAATGAAATGATGATGATGATGATGAGTCCTAACCCCCCTAGTATATGGATTCCACTTGTCGACATATTCTCCAGCACTGAAGTGTTTACAAGATGCTTTTGTAAAGATCACCCTTGAACTTCTATTTGTATCATCATGTGTGGTCCAAAGAAGCTTGTTTCACATGATGTCTCCAAGATACCTTTTGTTTGATAATACTTTAAGTAGTAGCTGGGACAGACCCGTCAAACTCATCCATCTTTTGGAATAGAACAATCAAAGGTCATCGAGTGTTTATCGAAAGAATACACAATTCATCGATCAGGCCTTGCAGCGTTCGCTATTTAGCATTCAAAATTTGTTGCCGGTCGTTCTGTTCATGAATGACCATGCGCTAGGTCTGCCAATAGTATTTGCAAATTACTGGCAGCCCAAAAGAAATAGTACTTAGCCAAAAAATCCATAGAGAATCCCAGAAGGTTCTTTTTCGAACCATTCGTTTGTGCGAGTCTCAACTTTAGACGAATGGCGTTTACTCACCATGCGTATAAAGAATCAAAAAAAGGAAAAGAAAATCCCTCTTCCTCTCGCACAAGATATGCAATCATGTACCTTTACCCAAAAGTTGAAACTAATAGCCCAGCTCAACCAGATCGCTATCTGAATCAAAAGGAACGACGTCAAACAATTGCGCGTCACAATGTGGCTTCTTCAGTCTACGAGGTATTATTTAGTTTTTTTTTTGGTAATTTCTTGCTCCTCCGTTAGGGTAGATGGGTTCAGATACCTACTTGCGCTGCCCATAACGAATAACACAGCGCGGTCGGTAACACGAGTTGCACTCCGATTATACTCTTCCGTGCGGTTGCACTGCACACTGCAGCAATGTGTACGCAATTGAAGCCCACTTTGGTTTTGTTCGCTCCACAATTCTGACCACTGACGCTATCTCTGTCTGTATTCCTTGAAAGTTTTTGATCTCTTTTTGGGCATTTTCGGTCAGGTGAACATTTGTTTCTTTTTTTATGTTTGCAAATGCTTGCTTTGATCTAAGGATGAATTGAAAAGGTGTACACCAGTGCACATTCATTGCGTCCATCTGCGGGTCAATGACTGGTCTTCTCACCTTTCGTAGATTCCTTGCAGTTGGATGAACCCTTTCGCGTGGCTCAGCCTTCTTCTTCTCATATGTGAACATTGCGCAAGTTTAATGGTCTTTGCGCAGGCAATCGCAATTAGAAGGGTGATTTGGGAAGGAAAGACATGACAGTCTATTGAAACTTAGAGGGGCTTTCTGTAATTATTTTAGTAGTGAATGTAATGGAGGATAATTTTTTTTCGGAAGATGGTTGTGAAGTTAATTTCTCTTGAATATACTTACGATTTCAATTGAAGTTTTTAAGAGAAATTTTTAAACAAATTTATAGATGAAAGCCATCATCGGCTTTTGATTCCGGATCAACTCCTGAAAAAAAAAACACAAATCCCAAAATCCTTTTTATACCCTCCACAGGAAGGTATATTCACTTTGTCATTACATTTGTAACGCCAAAAAGGAGTCACCGGAGACCTCATAAAGTATATATATTCTGAATCAGGATAATATTCTGAATCGATTTAGCCATGTCCGTCAGTCTGTATGTCTGTCCGTCTGTCTGTCTGTCTCTTGAAAGCACGATTGCGCCCAAAGCAATTGACATAGGCGAATGAAATTTGGTGAAAGGACTTCTTTTATCGTCGTCAGGTTGGTATTGAAAATGGGCTATGTCGATCACGTTGTTCGGGTACCTCCCATACAATATCAATATTAGACCCATGTGTCTCTCTGTCTGTTGAAAACACGATAGCGTCCAAAGAAATCAACCCAGGCGAATGCAGTTTGGTGAAAGGACTTATTTTTATCGTCGTAAGGTTGGTATTAAAAATGGGCTATGTCGTTCAAGTAGTTTGGGTTCCTCCCATACAAAATCAATACTAGGCCTATGTGTTTCTCTGTCTGTTGAAAACAGGATATCGTCAAAACAAATCGACCTAGGCAAGTGAAATTTTGTGAGAGGACTTACTTTTATCGTCGTCAGGTTTATATTTAATTTGGACTATGTCGGTCAAGTAGTTCAAGTAGTCTCCCATACCAGTTTTGTATGACTTGAATGCAGTGGAGGGTATCAAAGCATCGGCCAGGCCGATGATAAAACTTTTACTTGTTTCTTTTTTTTAAAGCTTCTGAACTAAGCCGAATGGATACGGCATACAAAGAAGCAAGAAGGAGACAACGACAAACGTGAACTGTCAACAAGGTGGTAAACCGGAACCTTCTGTGGGCGCCATCTAGTTCTGCTAATGCTAAACGAAACATGACAGCATTCAAGGACTTCTCGTATTTAATAGCTCGATTTGTTAGTTATAAATGAAAAAAAAAACTCAATGAAAGCGAAAGGAATGGTTGGGAGAAGCTATAGCCCTGCGATCCCATTTAGACATCTATCTGATACATACATTACATATATTTGGACAGGCATTAGCTTGGATTTCAGTGCTTCGAGTGCCTTAACCTGCTTAAAATCTCAAATAGCGATACTAATATTTATTCGTGAACAAAGTATATTTAAGAACCTCAGTATATTTAAGAGTACTCAGATTTGGTCTAGTGAAGTCAAAGCAAATAAACCGCGATCGCGCAAAGATTATTCACGTTTGGACAAAGAATAACAGATAAATAGAGAACTAGCAAAGTAGCGAGTAGATAAATACCGAGTAAATATCCACTTCGTAGCTCTTAATAAGCTCTGAAAACTTGTCAAATTGAAACTATGGATTGAACCTTTGCCGTACGTTTGCGAGAGATATCTTATTTTATCGGGGGTTAAGAATTATATCCGTCAGCCAGTATAGTCTCACAAGCAGAGGAGGTATCTGGCTCTTCAAAAATTGTCTGGGACAAAATGTGCCTATTCACTCTGTGACAATTTGGACACATAAAACTGTAGTTTAAAACAGGATTATATTAAAAGACGGTGACGCGGGAAGCTATATTTTAGGTCCTGTGCCAGAAGTTGTTACTGTTATCTCTGTCAACATTCTGCGGTAAATTGTACTTTGGAAACTGTGCAAGTATGTTTTGTTATGATTATGATACTGAATATGCGTTTTAATATAGGGCAGATTAAATAACAATTGTCCTTCGGAAGTCCCGAAAGTGCCCTTTGGGTTTTGATAATTTTTTTTTTAACTTCATTTCAGGCGAGTGGCGTTAATTTTTTGATATACCTAAACGCGCAAAATTAGAAGGCTCTTACTTTGGACTTAGTTTGGACTTTTTCTCAGTTTCGAATCTTATAGACTCAATAAGGGTAACATTGTTCTGCTGAGACATGCGCTTTTTATCCTCTTCTTCGATGCCGGCGGTCCAACTTCTATGGATTCTCTCAACTTGGTTTCGAAGACATTAAATGGAATCCGTCCCATTAGACAGGTGTCTTATATAGGTTAGGTAAGCCAAGGATGAAATGACTTGATCAAGTCCGACATCTTTCCTCTAATTGTATGAGGGTTGCACTTTAGATGACTAAGAGTCAGGGTTGAAGGATCAAAAATTAATTAATCCGCAAAGCTGACAAAGCTCTTGTGATGAAATACGGTAATCACAATCTGTAAAGATGTCAGCTCATGATTTGTAATTCCAAATTCATCATTCTGAGCTCCAGTGAGTCTATATATTATTTATGGAGTTTGACTGAATGAAAGTAAGGCTGAAGTCTGAGTGGGAGGTATTTCTTGTGGTTCATTACAAAAATTGGAATAAATAGGCCCAGGACTCAAAAGTTCGATTATGCATTGCTAGACAGTCGGCCTTATAAGAGCCGGTTAGTAAGTAGGTCCTAGTTAGATGCGTGTCCAAGTGACGGTAGTCGCGACTCAATATGACCATCAATTAGGGCCGTTATAATCACTTTTGATACGTATAGGAAACTACGATTTGATAAAGTACAGCTTTTGTGTTTTAAAACCACCCATATATTTATGTGGGTCATAGCAGACGGCTCTTTAAGCTCTATAATGTTGAGGTCTACGATTTCATCTAAGAAATAGCTCCAGTGATCTTCAATCAGATGGTCTTGTAAAGTGGAGTCTCCAAATAGATATCTTTGAAATATCGTCTGCATCTATAACAATGGCGGATCATCATAGCGGTCATGGTGGTTTAGGAGGCTATACCTTTTAAACAAAAAAAAAAGAGTTTGTTATACAAACAGTTTGTTTACAAATAGTTTTGTCCCTTGACAAAATACCTTTGTCAATCCCAGAAGTTGTGGAAAAGTAAGTGAAGGTTGATTGTCTTCTATTCCATTAAGTTTTTTGGCGAGTATCTGTAAAAGAGAAAGAGATGCAATTAAAAAAGATAAACACTGTAGAGGAAAAGTATTCCCTTCTTGTAAAATTTTCATTTGCTAAAATTGCGTACCTACTGTACGGGTGGCCGTTCATTCATGTTAATTTTGTCTAAGTGGCAGAGCCGACTTGTTTTGTATTTTTGGAATAAGTCTACATCTTGTTGAAGTACCTATAGCAAAAGGTTTTCCAAAACAATTCTATAACCCATTGCGGTAAAATTTAAAACAAAAACTATCCAATTGCCTCTCAAGACAACACTGGTACTATTTTAAGGGAAGTGGAATATTTGCCTCTATTGCACTCAATTCCAAGACTAAGTTCTCCAGGCTGAAAGGCTTTTGAAAACCATTTTATTTGACTGTCCACACTTATCTATCAGTGTCAGCGGCTTTGACATCTGACACCGGCCACCGCTAACACATGCAGCCAAATGAAGGGGGCGCGGAAGTCATTTTATCTGACGCACTATGTGTAAAGTGCACCACCAAACGCATTCTTAGTACTCGCTTTCACTCGCTCGCACCCACTTTGCACATGCATCACTGCAGCTTACTCTGGCGCCCAACGCCAGGCCAGCAATCATCCATCCGCACACTACCACCGCAACATTATACATTATAAATTAGTACACATTTATTTAGCGCGTTCAGTGAGCGAGCGGACCTCGGTTTTTTTTGTGTTTTTTTTTTGCCGCATCACGTTTTTTAGTTTTATTAGCTTTTTTTCAAATAATTTTTTAGGGCGGAGTTTTTAATTTTTATTTTCCCACCGCCCCTCATGTGTGTGCATCGCGAAACGAGGACGACTGCCACCAACAACAACAGTATAGGGACTACCTAGTTTGATTTTTTTATATAACGGTTTTGTGTGTCTCTTTTCCCAATTTCCCGCGCATTTTTTTTGTGCATGTTTTGTTTTGTACGAGTTTTTCTTTTTCGGTCCGTGTGCTACTTTTTATATTTATTTTATTTTAATATAATGTATTCCCACCCCGTTGGCATGGGGTGGAGGTTTAATGCTGTTTTACAGTGCAAACACGATGCAGCCGCCTACTTAGCCGACCATCATCCATATTATCATATTGCATTCGTTGCAGCTCGGTGTTATTGCTGCAATTGGTTACGGACGGTGGGGCTGAGGTATGGGGGGCGCTCGCACGAAAAACACAAAAAATCCACCAAAACAAGGACAACGAGTAGAAAAAAAGTAAATCAACCGGCGAGCTCTGATGTAGGTATAAAAATTCTATTTATTTGGTTTTTTGTGTTTTTTTTTCACTCGCGGGCTCATTTTTAATTTTATATGCGAGAGCGGGGTGAAAAAAACGCATTTTTCCTACACATCCCCATGCTAGTCCTAGCCGTTCGGATCTGCACACTACCGAGCCGGAGCACCTATATGACGGTGCTGTGTACAGAGTAGTTGTGCTGCGAAAGTGTGCTCATCTGCCACCGGACCCGAACCCACTGCTATGGCAATCGTTGGACACTTAGTTGGCATAAATGTGCCGAACGGATAAGTCCCATTATAATAACAAAAGTACACGTGCTCTGTCGTTCTTTTTGGGGGCGCACTGGCACTTGCTCGTACTCGCTCTCTCGCGAGCGCGAGCAGCTATCCTCACTACACTACATCCTCTCCGGATGAAATTTAGGATGGCAATTTTTTCGGTTTTTTTCTTTTTTTCGGGGATGCACCCGGTCCATTGGAGGCGCCCCACAAGTGGATGGCATTTTTTCCAATTTTTCGTATTTTTATGCGTAGAGGTGCTTATAGTTGATTTTAACTCCTTTTTTGTGTGTGTGGTGGGGGTGGTTGGGGTGTTGTGTTTTGTTTGATTTTTATTTTCTGCGAATTTATTTTTTGGTTCGTTTTTAGTTTTTCGTGTTTTTATTTTGTGCGAATTTTTTAATGTAAAATCGGCTCTGGGGGTGGGGGATGATGGTTGGAGCCGCGATGCGAGAGAGCTTTATAGCTTGAATAATGACTGCATTTTTATTGGCTGATTGAAAACAATGTACTAAGTAGTTGCCCCTATTTTTGTGTGTTCGAGGATTTTTTGTGTGTGTTTTTTTGCAGCCCTCATTTTTATATTTTTTGTTGCTTTGCGAAGAGAGAGTTTTTAGTTTTTGTTCTTTTTTTCCTGCTGGGGGGTTTTTTGGTGCACATAAATGCGAAATTTGTACGTATGTGCATTATTATTATGATGCTGTGCTGCTGCTGCTGATGATGATGATGAGTTTTGCGAGTGTACACGGGTGGGTTGGGTAGGTCGGACGCAGGATTATTATAGATTTTGTTTTTCGTTTTTATTTCGGGTTGTTGTCGTAGGTGTTTTTTTTTTGTTTTAAGAAAATAGTATGATTTTATTTTTTGTACCTTCTTTTAGCCATTAAATGTGTTTCGCTATAATAATGCTGTAAATGATTCAGGGAGGACGGTGGTTCCATATATATTTTTGTTTTTTTTTTTTTGGTTCGGTTTGTGGGTGAGGATGGTCATTGCATTTGGTAATGACGAGTCACGGGGTGAGCCTGGGGAGGGCTGCATTCGTTTCGGGGTCGATGAGGCACTTTAATGACCATTCTTTTGGGTGTTAAGTTGGTGCGCGTATACAGTTTGGGGAATGGTGCATGAAGCAGATATATTCGGAAGTGCACGACGCGCGAAAAATGATTACCTGGGACATTGTGGAAATTACGTGTCAGAATTGGTGTGAGACAGTCGTCTGGTATGCGTTGCATTTTTTTAACAAGCGTGAAATCGAAGTTATAAATTTTGAGTCTATATTCTAATATTTTGCTTATACCAGCAGAATTCTTCAAACCAACGAGTTTTTTCTTTTTATTTTTATGTTGAGTACTTTTTTGGGATAGGCGACCTTGTAACGCCGAACAATTTGAAGCAGCTCAGTCATCATCATGAGATTTCAAAATATTCCGTTGTCAGATAGGATGACGGATGCCAAGTCCACCTGACCAATCTCGAAATCTTCATTTTTCATTTCATTTATTGATTTCTATTACATCTTTTACATATAGACGTAAAGCCTTTAAAATTGTAAAAGTTAAAGTAATACTGTTTAGAAATGCTTTTGCTTTGTCGCCATTCAGTTTAATTGCATTTTAAATATCTACATAACTTGTTTAATAATTACCTTTCGTTACCAAACTATACAATAGCTTACCGGATAGTTTTTTCTTATATCGCTTCAACATGAATAATTATTCTTTAGAATAAACATTAAACTAATATTACATTCTGTTGAACAAGAGACAAGCTTTCTAAATTCAATGAGATCTACTTAAGAATAATTTAATTATCAGCCAAAAAATCCAAATACCTCTTGAACTGCCTGGTTCCTTGCAGTTTCCTAAAAAAAAGGGGTACGGAGTTCCATTTCCACTGAGCTGTTAAATCTCGGTGCAATAAAAATATAACTCAAGTCCAAAAAAGCTGCTAAACCTTTTTTCAGTTCCGGCGGTCTAACGGCATGTATTAGATTCTGAACTTGATGCTGGCTGCATAATACTTACTGATATAGAGAGATGTGACATGACTCGTTTCTCTTTATAGTCGGCCCACTTGATATCTACCCCATACGTCTGAAAAAAAACTACGGACATACGAGAAGCGCGGGATCGAGGTATAGAGCGGTTATACTCCAGGAGTAATTTTCAAATGATAAGAAACACATGTCAAACTGTCAATGCAACAAGACTCAAAAAAGCCTGTAGAAATCAGCAAAGCTAGCTGGTAGTAGAGTCACAGCAAGTTTCAGTAGAATTCCGCTCCCAGGCAGAATGAGAAATCTTGGGGAAGTCCGTACATCAACTCATCTCTCTGATGGGCTCGGAGACAATTTTGCCTGATGAATTGAACCACGACATTGTTTGTCAAATCCACAAGAAAGAGGACTTTGTAAACTGTGCCAAATATCCGCGGATCAGTATTCTTAACAGCGTTTACGAGATCCTGGTCAGTCCATACTGTACGATCGCAATGTTTTTTGCAACCGGCAGTGGAATCGCGGTCGTTGAATTAAACCATCAACGACTAACGAGATCCACTGCTGTTGTTTTTGCTATAGCGCAGCGAATGACTGACGCTAGCCAAAAACAGTATCAACAAATGAGGGTCAATGCCCTGAACGGAGAAGCCACAGCAGAACACTGCACCGTTGGCCTATGCACCGACTGTGTTCTCCTTTGGCATGCAGCAACCGTGGGTGAGGACAACAACAGCAACACAGTAACAACACAGCAACCGAGTGTGCGGGAGTGGTTCTGTGACGGTGAGAGCAAACAAGTGTCAAGCCCACAGACTTGCTTGAATTGCGTAATCGCGAAACTTAGAGCGAGCGACGTGGCGGTGTGGCGAGAAGTGCTTTCTTTGCGCGAAAGCAACGACAACAGCTGAAAGGTAACGAGAACGAGCGAAAATAAAACGAGCAGTGTCGATGATGTAATAACTTTAACTAATGATGTGGTTTATTTCTCTTCTTCTTTTATACAAAAAGTTATTGGCTATTCTGTTTTGATTCTTATACGTATAATAAAAATATGGCTGTTGAGCGCGAAATTCAAATAATTAATCAAACAATTGGAGAGTTAAGGCTAAGTTACAATAGTGATTTCAATTCGATTTTTTATTGCGTTTATAATTATAATAATGATAAATGGCTCCAACATTCCGCCCCCTTTGAAAGGATCCTTTCAAGCAGGAAGTAGAGCAAGCTTTCGTATAGGTCGACGGATTTGTCCCTTCGTTGTTCGGACGTCTGCTACTCTGATTCGTCCATCTTGGCCCGGGATGACTTGGGTGACTCGGCCGAGTAACCATTTCTGCGGTGGTACGTTATCTTCGTGCACGATTACCATCGCTCCAACGTGCATGTTTGCTGATTCATTGTTCCACTTCGTGCGTCCCTGAAGCTCGTTGATGTATTCGTTGACCCATCGATGCCAAAAGTGAGATTTGACGGCGTTAATACGACGCCATCGTTGCAGGAAGCTGATGTTTGGTGCCAGATCTAGTCTCTCTGGTATTGCCTTCAGTGATGCGCCTATGAGTAAGTGTCCTGGTGTGAGTGCCTCTAGGTCGTTTGGATCTGATGATAGCGGTGTCAGTGGCCTGGAGTTCATGATGGCCTCTATCTCAACTAGCGCTGTTGAAAGCTCTTCGAAATTTAGTTTTGCGTTGGCCAGGCTGCGGTTGAGATGTCCTTTTGCTGTCTTCACGGCTGATTCCCAGATGCCACCAAAGTGCGGCGCCCTGGGAGGAATAAACAAAAAATTGATATTATTGTCGATGCAAAAACGATTGATGCATGATTGAGTTTTGGGATCAAAGAAAAGTTTGTGAAGTTCTCGCAACTTGGTTTGCGCTCCGACGAAATTTGTTGCGTTGTCGCAATATATGTCCTTTGGAAGACCTCTTCTGCCTATCATGCGTTTGAGCGCTGCTAAGAATGCATCCGCTGACAGGTCGGAGACAGCTTCAATGTGCACTGCCTTTGAAGCGAAACACACAAAAACTGCTACATATGTCTTATAAGGTACCTTGCCTCTGATTTTATAGTACGTAGATATGGGACCACAAAAATCAACACCACACGATGAGAACGGCCTTGAAACAGTAACTCTTGCGGCTGGCAAGTCTCCCATTAGTTGAGTTAGAAGCTTGGGCCTATACTTGACACAATGAACACAATTTCGAACTATACTTTTTGCAATCTGCCTAGCGTTGATAACCCAAAATCTGCTTCTAATAAGTGCCAAAAGAGCCTTAGGTCCTGCATGGAAATTCGAAACATGTAGATGCCTGACTAAGCACTGAACAAACCAGTTATCCTTGGGAAGAAGTAAGGGATGCTTGCGTTCTTCTGGGATCGTAGCATTTTGTAAACGCCCTCCGACTTTCAGTAGCTCGAATCCATCTACCGTATCTAAAAATGGGCACAGGCTTTTGATGGCTCCCTTGGGAATTTCGTTTCCCTTTATGGCCTTTATTTCCTCTGAAAAATTATGTTGTTGAATCATCCAGATGATCCTGAATAAGGACCTTTCAACTTCCTGTCGCGATAGTTCTCCCAGCGTTTTGGTTGCTCTATCGGCAATTCTTAAAATGTATGCGAACACATGAAGTGTTTTGGTGTACGAACTGAATTTTTCCATGGACTCCAATGAGGTGTTCGGTGGACGAGCATGGCATACGAGTGTAGTTTTTCGTACTTCTAAATTTAGTTCTTCAAGTGATAATTCGTTGCAAGAATTTTGAGGCCAATCTTTCATTTCTACCTTAAGAAATTTCGGTCCAGAAAACCATATCGACTGCTCTAACTCTTGTACTGTGCAACCTCTTGAGACCTTGTCTGCTGGATTATCTTGAGTCGGCACATGTCTCCAGTTTACATCTGCCGTAGTTTCTTGGATCTCAGCAACTCTGTTTCCAACGAATGTGTTGAGTTTCGAAGAATGCGTTTTTATCCAATGCAGCACAATCTCCGCATCTGTCCAAAAAAATACTTCAATAGGTATATTCTTTAAAATATCTCGAATTTTTATCCACAGTTTAGCGAGTAGATGAGCTCCACACAATTCGAGTCGGGGAAGTTGTTTCCTCTTAGTTGGCGCGACTCTTGACTTCGATGTTAACAGTTTTGTTGTTATATCTCCTCCTTTACTCCTTGTTCTGAGATAGATACAGCATCCGTACGCTTCCATGGAAGCGTCACAGAATCCATGTACTTGGATAGTATCCTTATTGTCACATAAGACAAATCGGGGAACTGATAAGTCCTGTACGGAATTCAAGTCAACCATGAACTGTCTCCACTCGGTATCGATGCTCTGTGGGATTGACGCATCCCAATCTAGCTTTTCGATCCACAATTTTTGCAGAATTACCTTTGCTTTAATAATTATAGGGCTGAGCAATCCCATGGGATCAAATAACGATGAAGAGAGAGAAAGAATAGATCGTTTCGTAAATTTGCTGTACGTCTTACTGGGGTTGTAAGAGAATTGAAATGTATCTGTGGTTGAGTTCCAAGTGATTCCAAGTGTGCTAGTGAGATTAGCCTCGTGAATGTTTAAGTCCTTATTTGGTGTGGTATTATCGGTGAAGAGTCGACAATTATTGCTATGCCACTTAGAAAGTTCGAATCCTGCGGTTGCTAATATTGCAGTCACTTCCTCCCTTACTTGTAACAGCGTTTCCTTATCATCCGCTCCTGTGATTAAATCATCAACATAGAAGTCAGACTGAATTATTTGAGCACCAGTCTGGTAATCTTTCGCATGCTCAGCCACATAGCGAAGGCTTCGTATTGCCTGAAACGGTGCTGACGACGTTCCATATGTGACCGTGTTCAATTCATATGTCTTCACTGGTTGCTGTGGATCTTCCCTCCAGAGTATGTATTGAAAGGCTCTATCCGACGGGTGAACCAACACTTGCCTATACATTTTTACAATGTCTGCTGTTAAACCAAATTTGTGTAGCCGGAATCTAAGCAAGGTTATGAAGAGATCATTTTGAATAGTTGGACCGGCCATCAAAATATCATTGAGGGATACGTGAGACGAGGTATTAGACGATGCATTGAACACTACTCGAAGTTTAGTCGTGAGACTGGTTGGTTTTAGCACGCAATGGTGTGGAAGGTAGTAGTGCGGCTCATCTAATCTGGGAACTTCGACCACTGACATGTGTCCTAATGACTCATATTCCCTCATAAACTTAATATATTCTTCCTTCTGATCTAAGTTTTTCAAAAGTCTGCATTCTAACTGAAGGAATCTCCTAAGCGCGATACCATACGAAGACCCAAGTAATTTAGGATCCTTTTTGAACGGTAATTTTACCATCAACCGACCTGTTGGTAAGACCTCGATTGTTTCCTTGAAGGCCTCTTCACATTGAAGTTGTTCCTCTGACCATTTCGATTTCCTTCCCTTGACTTCTTCTAGCTCCCAGAACCGTTCGACATACTCCCTCAATGCTTCATCTTGCGAGAGAAGACACCTTACTATAGGCTGAGTTCTATCTGTCTTGTACTTTCCAGAGACAATCCATCCCAATGAAGTCTTTTGCAGAATAGGCAGTTCTTGGCCTAATTTGATCTGTCCGACGGCGAGCAATTCAAAGAATGCCTCTGCTCCTAGGAGAATATCAATTTGAGAAGGCATGTTAAAGTCCTCATCGGCTAAATCGATGTTCTTTGGGATGTTCCAATTGTTGGTGCTGAGAGCCTTGTCTGGTTGATATCCTGTAATTATGGACGATACCAAAAAGTCTAACGAAACCTCGAAATTGTTGTACCGAGACCTAATGGTGGTTTGAGTTTCATAATTGATTTTTGTTTGAGAAACGCCAATGCCACTGATGTCTACTCTTTTCTTATGTTTGTGGAGATTGAGACACCGAGCAAACTTTTCAGTTATAAAATTCACCTGAGATCCTGAATCGAGCAAGGCTCTTCCTAGATGAAAGCAACCTAATGAATCTTGAACTAAAATCAACGCGGTTGCTAAAATGACTTGATCGGTCGAGCTTGTCCGGTTAGAATTGCTAGCAGAATGTGACGATGCGTATTGGTTTGAGTCACTGGCAACACTGGGCGATGTGCCTCTCGATGTAGAGGCTACTGCTTCGCTACTGACGGAAGGCCGATCCGGTTGATTTCTGTGAAGTAATGTGTGGTGAGACAACTTGCACGTTTTGCATCTATAGTGAGAGGGACACTTCGATACACCGTGAACCCTTGTCAAGCAGTTGAGACACAGTCCAAGTTTCTTCGCGTTTGCGAACCGATCCATAACTGTGAGTTTACCGAAACTTACACAGTTCGTAATTGAGTGAGTTTTGCCCTTGCAAAATGCGCATTCCCGTTGTGTGACTGTCAACGATGTATGAGACCGTAGGTTGAGAGACTCACATTTTGATTTTTGTGGATACCGTTGCGTTTTGTCAAAACGATGCAATTTACTGTCGCTTGCTTCTAAGTACTGACACCGTCGGCTTAGCATTGTAGCACAATCATCCCATTTAGGAAGTTTGGTATAGTCCAAGCTTTCTTCCCACTTAGCGTGCGTGTCCGCATCCACCTTTGACATTGCGATGTGAATGATTATAGCATTGCAAATGTCAGATTCTGTACCAATTGACTTCAACGACGAAAAGAGAGCAGATATACTGTCAACTAAATTGCGAAGCTGCGAAGAAGATGCCTTGGAAACCCTGGGTAGATCGAGTAAAGAAGCTATGTTTTCAAGAAAAATGAGACAGTCATTATCATAGCGTTCCTTAAGTCTGGCTAACGCTTTGGGATAATTTTCATCCGTTACTTGAAACGCACGAACAGTACCAAGCGCCTGATCACTAAGACATGATAGAAGATGATTAAATTTTTCTATGTTGGTAAGTGACGGTTCATTTTGTACCAATTGGTTAAATGAATTTATAAAATTTTTATAGTCTGAGTAATTCCCGCTAAATTTGGGTAATTTGGGAAATGGTAAACGACTAGTTGGCGGTGGCATACTGAAAGTTGCTTCATGTATGCTACCTCTTCGTTTCTCTGGCATGAGAGTAAGAATTTTTGTTTTTGTGTTAATGTACAGCTCTTCAATTTCAGCTCTTCCAACGTCCGATGGTGCCAATCGCTCAATCTGGGTTTGATAAGACAAACCCTGTTTGAAGTACGATTCCAGTATTCCCAGTCGGCACTCCAATTCTGTTGATGATAGACTGCTTGCCTTGGTGTCGACTAAGGTTTTTATCCGGGTGATGCTTCCCTTTGTTGATGAGCGTTGCTGCTTCAATTCATCCAATTTTTGCTCCTCAGACATTATGAACTTTGATCTTCCAAATTCTTAGCTGACAATGACAATTAATAATCCAAGCGAAAAGCGACTTCTGTTAGCAACGATGAGATAACAAGTTAAAGAGAGCTGCGGCAATGGTTCTAATAAATTTACTATATATAAGCGGAGTAAATATGTATAAGTGTAACAACCGATGCCTGTTTAGCGTAATGTTTCAGTGACAATTATAATTATCCTCGGCGACGATAAGCGAATATGACAATTATTTGCTTATTTAATTAAATTCAACAGATTTGAATTCCCAATATTCAATTCTGTTTCTATTTTCAACGACGAAAAACTTCTATTAAACGATGAACCGATGATGAAGCGAATGGGTATAAATCCAACAAATTCTATTTAATGCAATGGCGATGAAAGTGCAGAGTGCGTTAAGTTCTGAGTGGATTATTAGCGAAACGATAGTTTGGGTAATGGTACAAATATATTACGAAATAGCGAAACAAACGAGCAGTGCAGAATCAGAATATTATTATGTATTATAGGTATGTGTAATGTGTATATATATTCCAAAAAATTGTAAAATGTATGTATGTAATAATTATTGTAGTTGATATTACTACTATGGCAACATACTTTGGTAGAGGTTATACTTAACCCCTATGACCGTTGGCTTCACGGCTACAGTTCTTCTTCCAGTAACTGTCTTCCTGTAGTTGTTCTGCTATAGCTGTTCTGCTGCAAAGTGGCCAATTTACTGCTATTGCTGTTCTTCTTTGGTGACGTTGATTAACTGTCTTTGTGTCTTTTTCACTGCACTGAATTCATTTACCGTACCGAACCGACCCGTGTACCGTCTTTAACATATCACAATTATTCCAATTTTAGTTTGGTTGTGATCAAAAAACGTTCACTTAAATTGTCACCGAAAATCCACTGGTGTTCTTTGCACTCCCTGTACTTATGCACTTTGTAATAATTTCCCGAATTTTTGACGTTTTACCGCGACTGTCTTTTTTACACGATTTTTCGAAATAAAGGTTCTTAACAAATACAAGTTGGGCGCCAAAATGTACGATCGCAATGTTTTTTGCAACCGGCAGTGGAATCGCGGTCGTTGAATTAAACCATCAACGACTAACGAGATCCACTGCTGTTGTTTTTGCTATAGCGCAGCGAATGACTGACGCTAGCCAAAAACAGTATCAACAAATGAGGGTCAATGCCCTGAACGGAGAAGCCACAGCAGAACACTGCACCGTTGGCCTATGCACCGACTGTGTTCTCCTTTGGCATGCAGCAACCGTGGGTGAGGACAACAACAGCAACACAGTAACAACACAGCAACCGAGTGTGCGGGAGTGGTTCTGTGACGGTGAGAGCAAACAAGTGTCAAGCCCACAGACTTGCTTGAATTGCGTAATCGCGAAACTTAGAGCGAGCGACGTGGCGGTGTGGCGAGAAGTGCTTTCTTTGCGCGAAAGCAACGACAACAGCTGAAAGGTAACGAGAACGAGCGAAAATAAAACGAGCAGTGTCGATGATGTAATAACTTTAACTAATGATGTGGTTTATTTCTCTTCTTCTTTTATACAAAAAGTTATTGGCTATTCTGTTTTGATTCTTATACGTATAATAAAAATATGGCTGTTGAGCGCGAAATTCAAATAATTAATCAAACAATTGGAGAGTTAAGGCTAAGTTACAATAGTGATTTCAATTCGATTTTTTATTGCGTTTATAATTATAATAATGATAAATGGCTCCAACACATACTATGGACTGGACCTCACACTATATCTCGGCGAACTATTTAATCCATTACAGTGCAACTTTATGGCAAGGTATGTTCACATCCCGCCAAATATTCACACGGCACCTCCTGGAGAAGTCCAAATCGATACGCACTATCTGTTTATCAGTTCCAGGGTCGCATATAACAACATTTAGAAAGACGGGGCAATAGCGGGAGCCATAGTTTTGGGATCCTTGCCAAACTAACTAAGATGGCTAGAAGATAGAACATGAACGCTCTACATCGAAAAGCCTTCGATCACAACCTGAAAGGACAGGGCAGAGGAGAGACCTTGCTTTGCGGTGGGCAGTCAAAGCGTCACTCAAGTTAATACACAATATACTTACTACTTATTTTGTGCACCTGAGCGCCTAGCCACTGCAATGGCTGGTTAAAACCTGTACTACATTGTCCTTACAGTCGGTCTCAGTCGAAATCGATCGCATTGAGTCGAACGGCTAATGACTTCCATGTCATCCAGATCGCGACATGTATCAGGGGTCACATTTTTTCGCTTCGTAACTGATTGTTTTAAAGTTGCCATTTACATGTCTACTTAAAAATGGGCTTCGGTATTTTGACTCCGATTTTTAAATTTCACCAGAAGAATATTGTTCCGGCCCCTCCTGAACAGCTGCAAACAACCCTTTTCTTATTATGTGGCCTTCCTCAAGACGACTGTCATCAGTAGCGTACATCTTTTGGGCTGAGACTTAATTTTGTTTGTGAAATGTTTACCAAAGTATATTAAAGTATTTTTCACAGCTCTCTGAGCTCTTGGGCTAGAACTTTGGGGCGGTCGCAAAGCCCCTGAGCCCCCAACCTGCGTACGTCACTGACTGTTACAATCGTTTGTTTTTGGACTATAGTCACTTTCTGGACTACCATGTCAGGACCATCCATATTAATGTTATGCGCTAGCTCACAAATCAAAGAGTTTCATAGACTAAAATCAAATAAAAGCTTCTAGAGGTGTCTTCATTTTACGATATGTATCGCCTTTTACGATTATTCCTTGTTTTGATAAATAATTTTTTTTCCACACTACTGTTATAGTGCAAAAGAAAGAATCGATTTTTGGACGTGTCAACTTAACTAACGAAAAGTCTGTACCTAGGTTTGTAGCTATAATACATCGAGACCCTAATGGTGGCACCCCCGCACCCAACATATAGGGCGAAACGGTGTTTTTGAAGTTAAGGAATGTGATGAAAAAACTCCGCCACTGTAGAAAAATAAACAGTAGGGTCATATATAATAAAATAAAATGAAATTGTTAAAATTATTATTATTATAACTTTATCATATAAATAAAATTGGTGTTGTTCTGTTCGACTTAGATTGAATTTAAATGCAAAAATCTAAGAAACTGTTCAATATTGCTGGTGCATTTTTCACAGGCCTATAGAGGATACCTATAGGCCTACAATCTCTACTTTGTTTGAACTCCATATCTTTATAAATTTTGGGGAAAAAATTGGACAAGAGTAATTTATTTATTCGTTTCGTTTCGTTTTTATCTTTGTAACACTTTGCGGTTGAAAATTCTGAGAGCATTTAAGTGTAGTAAATACCAGCAGGATACGTCGTACCTGTTTATAAATTATATTTGCAATCAAAATGAGGCAGTAAATAACCCGGTGCAGTTTTTAAATAGCATTACAGCCAATGGCCTTCTTGCTGATTAAATTGAATTAAAAGTTGGAGTTCCCATTATGTTGCTTCGCAATTTGAATACCCCAAGCTTTGTAATGGTACCAGATTGTGAGTGACTTCATTGCAGAAAAACGTTATAGAGGCGTTAATTTTAACTGGGTGTGGTAAAGGAAATACGGTATTTGTACCAAGAATACAAATAATTCCCAGCAGTTATCCATTTCAGTTTAAACGGATTCTATTTATTAATGCTTGTTCTGCCATGACAATCAATAAGTAACAGGGTCAAACTTTAAGAAACCGGGAGTTGAATTCACGGGCAGTTATAGATAATTATGTAGCGTACTCCAGGGTAAATAATGCAGAAAATATCTTTCGATAGAAGCCGATAGAAACAAATCGGCTAATATAGTATACAAAGAAGCGTTACATTAATAAAAAAGGGAGTTAAATACCTATTATAAAATTATTTCCTTTCATTTTCATTGTCCATCAATTTTTCTGAGATCACATTTTGCACGAGCAAAGCCGGGCGGGTACAGCTAGTTGTTACATAAATGAATTTTATAAAGAAAACAAATATAGCGCTAGCTGCCAGGGCTTAAGGCTAATTAAAGTTAAAAAAGATTTAAATAAATAATTCAAACTAAAGTTTTACAATGATTTCATATACAGATTTAATATATCTTTCTGAGATAAATGTTAAGAGTTGTTGAAGGTCCTTTCAAGGGGGTCACCGCATCTCATCCCCTGATCTTAGCGACATCTACATCTCAGCTCTGCAACTGGACACTTACCTTCTCAATATTCAACCCTCTTCGTTCGAGTTGTAGTCTATGGTATTTAACAAAGATAATGGAATACAGAGATATATAACTTTCCTGTGGAAAGGCGGCTGCCTACAAGCTGTTTTCCCGAAAAATTCATGAAGTCACGCACATATGCTCATTTCTTTTCTAGTATATGTGAGTTCATGAATTGGACTTTAATGCAAGAATTCGCTATTCCGAAATGTGTATTTCACTATTAGTAATGTAAAGGTACTTGAATGTGTCTTGTTCATATCTTTTTAATTTTTTTTCTTACAGTCAGTCGGGTTTTTTTGTTTTTTTTTTAAACTGACTTTTTCTTATTATTCTCTAAGGTTAAAATAATAAGTTGCTTGGGAAAATAAATTGACTTTTAGCTTCAGAGAATTTGAGAAAAGGTAAAAGTCAATTTATTTTCCCAAACAACTTATTGTTTTAGCTTCAGTTTTAAATTAATTAAATATTTACAGTCTCCAAATCTTATAAATTTATTCAGGTATAATAAACACAAAGCATTTCCCATCCTTATATCTTCCTCCTATTTTTACATAAATTTGGTCCCTACCTCCTTCCTTCCGCCATAGATTTGTCCGAATTCCACTAATGCATCTATTTAAACTTTGATAAACTTTAATCTAGCACTCAACATAATACTCGTTTGAGGTAACACTATCCTCTAAAGGTGAGTGATGCGATTATAGAATTTCAGTTTTGGAGTTGAAATGTAGATGGCGCTAGGTGCGAAATTTGGCAAGGGATGAGTTGTGCATAGATTTGATCGATAGTTGGCTTTCTTTGTCCAAAACCATACTGATAGGGTCTGACCAGGTTATTGACGTAAGGTCGCAATTCTTCACACTCAGTATAGTATAGCCGACAAGATTTTGACTTGTCGATGCTGACTTCCTATTCATTGGCCATACTTTCCTCTCACCAAATTTTGCAGATAAGTGGGTACATGTCTCGTACCAAATCATATCCTGCTGCTTTTAAAATCTTAAATTGGCATATTGCTACCCACATTTTATGTTGGTCGGATGGACAAAGAAGGCTTAAAAAAAAATAGTTGACTCAATAGGTTCGTAAGGACCTCATATTTATGTTTTCGCATTGAAGCATGTGTGTTTCAGTAAAGGTGCATTTTCCGTCGCAGTATATATAAAGTAGAGCAGGTTCCTTGGTAATTAAGTGTTTATGGGTAGCGTTGGTATGCCCCATTCTGAGCCTAATATATAGGCTTTGATCATTGAAGATGAAGATGTAACGGGTATAGGTGTTGATATTCAGACCAATCAGTTTGCATTTTAGTCATTATTAATTTGAGATATTTTTTTAAATCTTTTTGACGGAATTGGAAAAACGAGATGAGGGCCAGTTCAGCCTCTGCAGCTGCAAAATTGTTTTAAAAATGCTTAAATATGCAGCACTATGCAACTTCTTTTAATTCGGCAAATACTTCTGTCTTACACACAAATAAACGCATTTTACCCAAGCATGCTAAATATGTTTCGGCAGTGTTGCACTCAAACAACCTTCACATACCACTTGTAGGTTGTGTCGTCTTCAAAGCCTCATTTCTATGACAAAATGTATACCCTCACTGTAGAACAGCTTCCACTCTCTAATGCACGTTAATGCCAGGGGCATGTTATGGGAATCTTTTGAAATGAAACCATAAACTTTACAGTAAAAGGATTGAAATAAAGATACCGAAATCGCCTCCTGCCATCCTTGATAATAATGTACTTTACTTCACGAGCTCCTTGTGATCGTCTCCAATCCCCGACCCCGTTCACTTTGCGCTCTTCTCTATCTGCTGCGAAACAGTGCAAGTAGGCCAAATAATGTTACGATATTAATATGATGTCGTAAAGAAAACACGCTCATAAAAAATGGCACATTTCCTTAAACATATGCCGCGTGCATGCTCCGCTATGTGTTTTAACCCGTATCAAATTCGCATCAGGGAAAATAATAATTTCCCCCGCCACACCACCAACCCGCTGAAGAAAATGGAAAATTTTTATTACTAGTATTTTCCGCATTTTCAACAAACATCTTCTTTTATCTGGCAGGCCCGTGTCGTCGTGCCTCGTGCTCTTCTGTTTTAGCAGTGCACCCCTGCTCCACACAGCCGCGCCTTTCAAACAAAATTTTTATGACACATGATGTTCGCTTTTATTAGATTTACCGATACAAAAAGATGACATATTCAGTTTTTATCGGCATCATATACAAGTAAATAAGTTCCGCAAATTGGTTTTTGACCAAGAATATGTCTTTTTATGGGTCTCCCCCGAACCATTGCAATTTAAAATTACAACAAAAAATTAATCAAAAACCCTATCGCGACGAAGTCGAAGATTGTAAAATTACCTTTCGGTTCCGGCGCGAAAGTGAAGCGTGTGCGCTAGGTAATGGGCCGCCATCGATATTGGACGAAAATGCAATATTCCCAAACGACGGGAAGATGTCCACTACACCTTAGACCAGAGTCTTCGGGGAATTTGAGAGCATCTTCCGCGGATAAAGGGATTCGGGTATTCCTTGTAATAAAATATCTCATTTCAGGTGGAGATATGTCCGAGTCTCCGACCTCCGAGTTGCCGAGGACTCTCTATTTCAGTATTTCAGTGGCATGGAATAGATGAGAGAGCAAACATGGCATCCACGCCGAAACAATAAGAGTGTGTCGCTAGCGAGGGGATGGAAATAAAAAATTAAATTACACCACTATAAAGTGGATGGCAAGCAGAAGCTGAGGGCCGGCCCATGCACCACCAGCTTTACACTTTTTTACAAGATGTGCGATTGTTGCTCCCCAGCGAACGAAAGCGGTGTAGGAACGCAGCCCGCTCCCATCGCGATAGCTAAAAATGTTACTGCTCCAAAAAAAAGAAACACATAACTGCCAGAGTATGAAAAAAAGGATAATTTGATATTCGGTACGAAGCAGTCGAAAAAAAATAGTTAAAAAAGGATATAACAATGTTTAATATTATTTTTATGGAAGAACATAATACACAAATACGTGTAGGCATGCTTATCTCCTGCTTCGCAATAAAATACACTCATAAAAATTGCTGTAATACTCGTATATTAAAAAATGTGTTTGTTTGGCTTGGCAAAAGCCCCGTGCCCGAGAAGAAGGGGGCTCACGAAATAGCATCTACCTCCCATAGGGAGGCGAGAGCATCTGCACAAAAATACATTCATACACACACACACAGATCACAGAACCCCACTACCGCCGGAGGGGGGCGCGAATTTTTATTAAAAGTACATTCAAATTTATTTCACTGTTGTGTGGAGTCCTTGATTTGCCAACTACCCGAAATAGGCAAAGGCACAGACCGCCGTGGAGGAAGGATGTCAAAAGAACTTGAAAAATTATTATTAATCCTGAATAATAGAAGAACTTGTCATGTTGAGGAATTATCTGGGATAATGGTGGGGGAGTCCATAGGACCTACAGTAGAGTCGGATAAATAATGTTAATGGGGCGACACAGCTAAGAGCAACCACGGTGGTGGATATACTACTGTGACTGTGGCACTCCTTCCAAAAAAGGTAGGTATGCAAGTATGTGATTTTTGTTGGTGTAACGCGTTGCTATCCTATAAGTTGCCGATATCGAGATTTTTTTATGTTATTTACTGACTTGCTAATCTGTGAATAGGCAGCCAGAAAAAATCTACCTACATCGCAAGGGATATTACTTTTTTTTTCTTTATTGAAACCATTGATATTGAGTTCCATAAAAAAATTCAACTTAAGATTTGCCCATAGTCAGGGTTATGAAATACTGGCAGTCGTCAGCAAAGTGCACATGCAGAACGTGACAGATGTCAAGTGTCACATGTGTCTAACCTTTCAAGTTGTAGACTCCAACGAACCACGAATTGTAGAAATAAAAAGTAGTTGGCCAATAATTCGCTTAGGACCTCGGACATTCATCGCACAGCCAGCCATTCGTTAACATGAAATTTAAATTTTTGGTACAAATTGACACTGGGCCTTACCAATAAATATTTTTAGTTTCAAATCTTAATTTTTTAGTATAGTTCACAGTGACCATATTTGCCATTAAAAATTTCTCAATTGTGAGCTTCCGTAAATTTAAAGTTCTTCTCCGACAATTTTTTTTATATGTAAATTAGTAATACAATACTAATACTCTGATTAATTTTTTTTTCGGTTTTTCTTTATTTATAATTTGAAGTAAAGGTTCGTGCCAACGCTTCTCCATCACACTAAAATTAAAAGGTCCTCCAATGTTTCTCTCCAGCACCTTGCTAAATTTAAGCTTATCTTTTGCAGTTCAATGTTCTGTTAAATTAACAAACTGTCAAATGAGAAAAAAAATGCAAGAACAGCTGCAGTTAATAAACTCTGCAGCATAACTAATTTTATATACCTATATTATATCAACGAATGATAAAAATACGGATCAAACTTTTCGAATACCAAACATTAAGAAAAAGTTGTTGAAGGTCGATGCCCATATAACTGACAACACTTACGCCGATTGAAATTTCGGAACAAAATGTATGCATCGCTTTCGATTTTTTACTGCATAAATAACTTCTAATTGAATTTCATTTGGATTTACCTATATTTTCTTACTTTGAGAATAAATACTTTTTTTCTTCATTTGGCCACCATTTATTTCCACCTTTAAATATCTCGAGCAATTTCCACAATATTCCATTTATTTAATATCAACAGCAGCTCTCAAAATGAATGAATAAAATAAACAATTGCAAATAATACTTAAAATACAGGAAAAAAAATTAACAGCCGAAATATATAGAAATAAAGTACTTTAATTATGTCACTTTTCTTTTGAACTATCGCTATTTAACAAATTCATAAAAGTCTTCGAAAAATAGAAATTCGTTGAACACACCCATAGAAAAATGAGCCTGCAGAATTTAACCAAGGAGACAGTATTATTTTTGACTAAAATTTATTCAACTTATTCAAAGCCTTAACATTAAGACATGAAAACACTCATCGCACTCAACTTGAAAGGATTAGGTACTGTATTTGTCCCGTAAATGGTCAATCCAATCGCTTTCTAGCTTCTACTCGTATTGCTCGAATGAACTAGTTTTTAGGAATTTAAGCTTCGTTTGAGGAAATTTTAGTATTGCGTGTATGAGGTTGCTAAACTCACGTAAGCATTTTTAAATATTGTACATTAACATGAAGTCCATATATTAAAACAAAATACAAGTTTGAGAGCAATTTCTTGGATGACATTATTGAATTTAGGTAATACCTCGCATTTCTATATTATTTAATTCTGAACGATATTTTTATATTTTACGTAAGCGTTTGAAAAGAAGAAAAGCATCTCCTACAGCATTTCCAATTGACTGCCAAACCTGCGAGCAGTGTGACCAATTTAGCATATTTCCTGCTAAATTTAGCAGGATTATTTTATTTTTAGCCTCTTTTTTTTCAAATCGTGGCAGCATTTTTTTTCATTCTGTAACTGGAAAAATGAACAGGATTTTGGTTTAGCCCAATTATGAATTAAAATAAATTCAAAGCAGATAAAACTTAGTGTGAACAAGCCATTGCAATTTTCATTTGAAAGTGAACCCTGAACACAGCCATTCAACGAATTCAATAATAATAAAAATATTTGTTTTTATTCAACGAACCGAGACTGAACTTAATTGAATAAAAATATTTTTTTATGTAATTAGTGTTGGAGACTATCGAATAAAAATAGTTGCTCAAAATTCGTTCATTCGATAGCAGTTGAAAATCATTCACTAAAATAGTAATGAAAGAAAAGTTATTTAACTACTACTTTTTCACTCGATACCAGGTTTGAACGATTCCATTCGTTTATTCAACTTTTCATTCGATAGTAGGTTTCATGATTTCATTCCTTCAACTTTTCAATTACTATTTATACTCGTTCCAAAGAGATCCTAAAAAAAGTTAAGTTGGCTTTATTAATTTTAACTGAATGAATAAATGAAGAAAATCGCATTCATTCGATAGTGCCCATCACTATATGTAATACATATTAAGCGTCACGAAGTGATTTTTATTTATTATTTATTTGAAAAAAAAAACAGCTTTTTTGTTAGTTTTTTGGGTTTTTAGTAGGTTTTGATATCACAAAATATTTAGAATGATTTTTAGACTATTTTCTCAAAAAAAAAAATACTAAACTGCTGAACTTAGCATGATTTTAAATATTGAATTGGTCACACTGCCCGCAAGGAACGAAGAGATTTGTTTGACCCATTGTGCATGGCAGAGTTACCTTTTGGCCACTTTTTAAGCCTCAAAATCCGAGGCCTCCATTTTTTATTAAAGATGGTCAAAATGGGCTATTTTTTTAAGTTGAAGTACGAAAAATTTTAACTTTTACTAAACAAAAAAGAATGCAAACCCATGAAAAACGTGTTTCGTAATGAATATTTGCTTCTTGTTATAAATAAATGTTTTGTTTGTATGAGTATATTAGACCCAGAGTTGCGTTTTCGCACAAAGCTATTTTTTGTCAACTATATCGTTGCTTGCATTGGATGTTTTCCTTTTTAATTCTCTTGCATCGACGAATTTTGATTGAGACAATACAATACAAGACAATGGTCTCACCACCAACTTCGGCTGATTTCCCGTTACTTGCCTACAAGCTATATTTTTATGGGGTGGCAAATGCTAAGTGCGCTTGTATTGTAACATAGAAATTCGCATTGACAAATGTCACCTAACTTCAAAAATTCCGACTCACCAACACACATATGCCACTTCCGCTGTGGGCAAAGTTGCTGCCAGCGTTCATAGAATTTTATCCGATAAATTTGAAATTATTCGTTACGTGTGGATAATATTTTTTTTAAGGAATAAGTGTAGATTTGCTTAAAATATATATGAAAAATGAACAATGATTGTTTGAAGTAAAATAGAAATATATTGAGCAAATTTTCGTCAATTTTCTAAGAAAAATTTACGCATGAAATCGAAGTTAATGATATTCAAAAGCGCAAAGTACGCAACCATTTTTGTCATAATAAGTTTCTAGAGTATCAAACATCTCATTTAGCTAGTTTTATTAACCAAAGAAATCGAAAACTAACCAATGGCATTCAGTAATGTAAAAATGTGGTATTTCCGAACTCTAGCACATTTCCCTATGGTTGTCGAGGTTGGCAGCATTTATTTTTGTATTTTTTGTATGTTTTTGCATGTCACACGGATTCTTAATTGACACAACACCGATAGGAAAACAAAATGGCGAATTTGAAAAAAAACTGAGGGGCCCAGCGGCAAGAGGATTGTGAGTTGGGGGTCTCAGTATCATTTTTCTCTGGTTGTTATAGTCGTGCTGAGTTGTCCGTCAAGTGGACTTATTTAGTGGTGAATAATTTCTTGTAAAAAAAAAAATAATTCAATGGATAAAAATCATTGGTAAGTAAAAGTGTATGCAAGAACAAGAATATCGTTTAGTTGTTCTGTTTCTTTACATACCAAACATAGATATAAAGGAAACCATTGCGAATATATGCAATTGGTTTACATTTATTGACTTCACAAATTCTGTTGTTGCGAAATCGCAAAGCTGGGTCAATGTACAATTACACATAAAACACATTATGTTTTAATTTTTTTTAGGTCTTTAGAGATTTTGGACGAGCTTGAAGTCCCTGAAGCTATTTTATTGATACTTGATGAAGTAAGTTCAAAGAATAGTGCTGTTGAGTCTTACACCTAAATTCTTTTTATTATAAATTTAAACCAATGCTTCGTGCTTCACTCAGGGTACGTTCCCATGCCCAGGAAAAGACTATTTTGGGAAAGTCGTAGCGATACATGGGAGGAGTTGACCAATTAGACAACAATGTATCGAATTACAGGATTTCAACTCGCGGAAAGAAGTGGTCCTATCCTATATTTATGTGGTTGCTCAATGCTGCTGTTGCAAACGCCTGGACACTGTCAAGAAGCTTTAGGATTAAGTTATCGCGCTAGAGTTCGTCATCAAATAGTTGCAGCAATCGATTCAAAGTATAGTTCTGCGCCAAAGGGTGGTGGCCGTACTTCAAAAGTTAATACGTTTCCTCGAGCGGGTAACCATGTAATGGAGCATTCTAACAAGAGGCTGTGATGTCGAGCTTGTGGAAGCCAAACGGTGAAAAAGTACGGATCGTGTATTATAGCACTTCACGACAAATGTTTTCCGATGTTTATATTTTTCGTAAATTAAATAATAATAATAAAACATGAAAATACAAAACTGTGTGTTCGTATGTATTTAGACCCGCACTGTTGCGTTTTCGCAATACCTCATAACTCCACTTTCGCTAATGGGAAAAATATTTTGGCTTCACTTGTTGATTTCATCAGCAAAAACTTAAAAAATCATCAAAATTGTAAGAAAAAATTAATTCGGGTCTAAATAGGTTTTAATCCCCTTTTGAAGATTTTCAGCGTCAACTCTGGTGCCAGCTATTGCAGTATTGATGTATGAGACTATTCCCAGTTGCAACCCGTTTCTAAAAGCACGGAGCACTGTCTTTCGATATAACAAAACACAGAAAGAAGTTTTGAACATTAAACTTCCGATAAAGTTGTATGTTAAATGCTTCAGAATGGCAAAAACTGCAACACCACCTATCAATGATATTATATTACTGTGCCAAAACTCATATTAGGCATTTCGAGAGCGACCCGAAAGCAAATAGTTCGAATAACAGGATAAGTCTAGTTTTGACTTCGTTCCCTGCAAAGTAATACCTCAAGAAATGAACGTCATTTTAATTCGGCAGGAATTCGACTGCCGCTTTTTTTGGAGTTAGGTCTGAAGGACATTTGCAGCATCTTTTCTGATGGTTCTTGTTGAAACGTGGTAGAACTGACAACAGATTTCCGAACTGATACTCCAATCATACTCGAAATAGCCTCGCTTGCATCTGGTGGCCTGGGACAAACAAATTCCAAATCCGTCCCTGCCTACAGTACATATGGCCAAGTATGCTATGTGCATACGTGCACCTCTTTTAGCCACACCACCTGTTGATGCAAATGTGCTCTTTCTCTACTGAATATGTGCCATGGCAATCAAATGTGCTGTGTTGGCAGTGTAGGGTTTGCAGTAGGCTCTCGTACTCTGAATTGAAAACACGTGACATTTAGGAATGGATAAGAATGTACCCATTTCGAAAGTTTCTTATCAAAAGTAACTCTGAAGTACCCTTCAGGTACCTATTCCGTTCTAAGACCATCCTGCACGGTTTCCCTGACGATTGTGCTCCCAAAAAGCCTATTCGTTGCAAATACTACCTAAAACTAAATATTCATCGTTTCAGCTATTAATTCTCCGAATGGTCTTCCTGCAAGGACTACGACTCCCCGTCTAAAACGGAATACCCTATACGTTGAATGGCGAAACCTCATTGATCCATTGGGATCAGGGTGTACCAAGTGGCGTACATTTTAAAAATTCTAATGGCATAGTAAAAGTTGTATGAATACCGTCCCGGCAGCAGTTGGTGCGACCTGCACGTACCCATGCACCCTCCAGAGCATTGTGTAGTTTGCCTCCTCTCCGCCCCAAGTCATTGTCACCAAATTTAAATACAACAACAGGCAAATTCATAAAAATAGCGCGCGGGGAATACATACCTATATGACGCAGAAGCCTGCTCCTGCCTGCCTGTAGCTGTAACCTACATATCTCGAGGCACTGCTACTGTTACTGTAGAAAGTAATAGAAAAACATAAAATAAAAAGTCGTAAACACACATTTTATACCTTTCGTGTGGGCGCGGGGTAGCGCGGAACGCGGTTATTGCAATGAAACCGAAAAGACAAAAAAATAATAATAAATCCCTGAGCACCATCACACACTTTCCCCAGTCACAGCCAGTGACAACTGACAACTCGCGCGCAGCGAACTCGTTTTTGTAATTTCTTTGCGCGCGTTGTCTTTCATCTTTGTGACGCTGACGACGCTTGGGCTTGGGCTCACTTTTCTTCATTTTATTTCGCTTATTCGCGTTTTTATGCGTAGTTTGTTCATATCGACCTTCAGCCCCGGCTCCCCCGCCCGTCGAAAAACCCCTTGGAATATCTCAAAAATTAATGTGATTTTTCACTACCCCTACGTACGCACATCATCATAATGTGCTGCTCTCGCTATGGGTAGGTACTCTGCGTTTTCTATTTAACGAGGAATGTGTCCTTGAGGCACTTAGTTCCACATCCACCATCACCAAAGCTTCCTAACCTAATCCAGGTGCGGCATTGCCACAATGTGCTGTTGGTGGAGCTTCATGTGTGGACCGTGAGTTTCTAAAAACAACAAACGAATCGACCCTACAGCACACATCCACTCTAAGAATATTGCCTAGTTTGGCGGTCGCTTATGGTTGGGCGATGTGGGGCGAGATATACATCCTAACCAAAGGGAAGATTATTTTCGGAACGGATTTTGCGCTTATGGAGCATAAGCGCAGAGCACACATCCTCTCGATATATTACGGTTACCACCGCATGGCATAACACAACTATGAACGACGAGTTTAGAGACAGTTGGCTCCGGCTCCATGCTCCACAACAACCACTATGCCAGAGCATATTTCGGTGGCGGTGCCAGTGCCAACTGCCGGCTGCCGGGTTGTTATGTTATCCCGTTTTTTAGGTCTAATCAGATTTCTACTCCAGTCAACGTACAGAGATTGTTTATGGACGAGCGTGTACAAGTGTGCGGGTGGTATATGCAGGTCGTATGTGTGCTGTGTGTATGCTTTCATTGTCTATGCCAATCGCACACGCCCTCTGGAGCCGTTTCGGTGTGTGTAGTTTTTGCGACCCTTGTTCGCTCTTTTCGGTATGTTTTTGGGTCTTTTTTTTAGTGCGGGGTACGCCAAAAAGGGATGTGCTAGAATTTATTAAAATAATTTGCGATAGTGTGATTGGCTTTTCCGTTCGTGATGTTGGCGTAGAGCCTCGCCGTCGTTGTTGTAGTTGTACAAGCTACGAGGATAGGCACCCTCGACGAGTGGTTGTAGGCATCTAGTTAGGCATCACGGGCACGTTGGTGATGTGTGTTCTTCTCTAAATTAGGCGATAAAAATGGGTGTGGAGAATATAGAACACGAGGCAATAAACATTTGAAGGATTTTTACTGGCTGTGGCGCTGCTGGTGTGCGAGTGTGTATCTGTGAAGGATTTAGATGCAAACAAGCAAACAAAAAGTTTATGTTTAGTTTTTTGCTAAATGAGTGGTGGGTTGTTGCGGGTTTATGTGCGTGCACAGGGGAGGTTTTCTAATATTATGAGGAATTTAAACAGATGGGAAGGAATGGTTATTTTTAAACGTTTTTGTATGTTAGTTAAGGTTGCTGATAGGCGCTAGAGCGAAGATGGAATGCTGGGCTGGGGTATTAGCATTGAATCAGTGGATCAAGCAACAAGTGAACAATTGCGTATGGCATCAAATTCAAACCTAAATAAAATACAGAGGGAGGTACCTAAGTAGGCAGCCAAGAACTAGTAAAAATAAAGTTACCATTTATCTAGGTGATTAGTCAAACTGTCGACTGATCTAAGTCAAAAAGATATATACAAGTTTATAGGTAGTTGGCAAGACCCCCGAAAATAATTGAAATTACACTTATGATTTTTTTCCGCTGCCCCACTTTATTCGAACGTTTAAAAAACATCCAAGAGGGACAAACACTTGAAAAAACTTCTTAATTAACCTCTTCGGAACCGGCATAAAATTGCCGGTCCAAGCTTTTCGTTTTCAAAACAAATCACATATTTACCTACCTAATCGAATATTTTTGATCTTCTGTGTACTTGTTGCACTTCTGTCACTAGTACCAACGCTTAATTTAATCCAAACATTGCCCTAACCTATACACGCCAAGGTAAGATACCCTACTTATAGGAATGCCTTCGAATTATTAGCAAAATAGTTTAGGGCAGCGAACCTGCAATCAGAGTCAGAACCTTATTTGAAAAGCAATCTGAATTGGCATGTTTCCGCCTCCGTATTATTCACATCACCGAAGTAGCCAGAACCACATATAGGCTACCCTCAAGTAGCTCGTCCCAAAAGTAAATGTTTGAATTAAGTAAAGATCCCTTACATCTAACTCTCGGTCTTGAAGGGCGGTCCGAACTTCTACTGTGGTTGCACCTATAGAATTGACATTGCTAAGGCTATAGATGAGCTCAATGTCAGTGGAAGATCTCCATTTAGTCGAACTGATAGTTTCCGTCAAGAGTAAGGTTAGTGAATATTTTGGGTCTTGCTCCATTTAATAGATACAGATTTGATCTCAGGTCTTATCGGTTGCTTTTTAGAGAAGGAAGGATTGGATATGACTATTTTTACCTGATATTTCCAAACCGTTTGTATTAAGTACTCCAAAAAGGTGCATTTATTCGTCATAGGATTTATGGGGTTGGATTTGTTGTAAATCGATGAATTTTTCATTGAAACTGTGGTAAGCTGTCTTCTGTATTAGAAACAACCAGTTCTTAGTTAGAGTGCCCAATCACAATAGGCCCAATTGTGGACGCAGGGATATGGTAACTTGCGTCCACTTCGCACTCTAATCTAGTCAGAGTGCTTTATACCTATTGCAAACGATGTAGGCTGCAGTGTCTCTGGCAGAGAGTCTGCACGGGCCGGAATCGGAAGCTCGATCAATTCTTTGGCTGGTTGTCAAAATTTAAAAACCTGCTCTTGTTATAAAAAAAACTTTTAGCTTACAATTTACTGAAAAAAAAAACTCAATGTTATTTGGTTAACAATCTTTTTTTCTGAGAGTATGGAGAAAAAATACTTTTGGAGAAAGAAAGACCCGTCTTCTCTGTTTCCCCTTGCGAAGGAATTAGATATACCACTGCCTACTATTTTAATCGAAAAAAATCAGAAAACAGAAAGAAAAACAAAAAATAAGGCCATGGGAAGATACTGCAAACAAAACTGTAAAGCGGCGTTTTCCACAGTTTCTATAATATTGGAATTCAGTAGAATATTTTTGGAAGTGCAGATATCCCAAAGAGCTTCAAAAAAGTAATCAAAAGGTACTTTCGTTGCATAAAAATGGGAACCAGAAAAGTACAGAGAGAGGCGTGTCGTTTTTGCAAAGTCTCTAAAGCTTTTTGGGGCAGGGATTTTAAGTCGGATAAAACGGTTGTTCAGTATACCTCATTTTAAGAAAGCGCATCTAGCTTTGTTGCTGTGTATATTTTTGTAGATCTCCGAGTTGTAGGTGCTCCATTCCATAAGCTATTATAATCTGGCGATCGCTACGAAAGTTATTGAAAGGATGCTAACGAAGTGGATGCGTTTTACATTATTTACAAGTGAGCTATCTATAGGGCAGATGTTCTTTTGCTCTAGTCTTAGCAGACTGAATACAAAACAAAGCATACAGCTGTGGTAAACATGCTTGAAAAAAAAACACCACTCCCTGGGACTTGAATCGAAATTAAAAAAGAAAGCGATACTTTGAAAAGAAAAAGGAAGTTATTCTAGAAGAGATAAGTGCGGAAGTCTTAAATGAATGTAGAGATGGTCCACGAGCTTTGCAGTTTTATTTGCAGTAGTTTTATAAAAGAAATACTACAGAACTATACCTTCTTATCTCCAAAATAAAGCTGTTTGATGTGAATGAAATGATTTCATTTTGGGCAACTGGAGCAAAAATATTTAAAGCCGCAGTAGAGTCTATTTTTTATGGCCACTCGAAATTTTGTTCCTGTATACTTCATAAAGTCAATTTTTAGACTGTCGAGAAGCACACTCATACTAGAAAGGGATACCTTGAAAACTATGTTTGTAAACCTTTCACTTATTACAAAGCTTGTTTAAAAGAGCTGAATGCAGGGTGTGGCTACGACAATTTCATAAACGGGGCCCAGTCACCTGAATAGATGTCATAATGGAGCAAAGTAGACACTTTTTAAATAGAAGTAAAACAAACTTCTGTCGGGGCAATGTCTTAGTGGTTAGTGTGTTGAACTACTAAGCGAGGGTTCCCAGGTTCGAATCCCCAAAAAAGACAAATTCCAACTTAAGGTTTTTTCCACTGCGCCACCTCTCGCGAACGTGTGACAAAAATCCGAGAGTATAACTGTCATGAAAAAGCTTCTCAATTAGCCGTTTTGACTTAGCATACAATTGTAGATCCCTACCAGTCGTCCCAAAAATAAAAAATGATTGTGGGTTGTGGTTGAAGCTATAGACCTAGGGTCCCTACGGACCTGATGTGCCAACTACATATTTTTTTAAGCACACCCCTTGCTCAGCCACACCACTAAAATCAAACTGAATTATTTGTAAAATAAGTGGGCATTCACAAAATTATAACTATATAAAACACTGGATCCTATTTCAGCCCCGTAAAATGCAGAAAATCTGTTTTATTAAATAGTCCGATAAAATTAAAGTTGGACCACCTACTCAGCTTATGGGTCTATTTGCCTTAAGGAACACCTTACGCTCAAATGTAAAAAGAAGCTTCTAGTGATCTATGGTTGTATAACGTAAAAGTAAATAGTCTAGGAGATGTTCAAGCCTGTGACTCTGTTCACTGGTTCGTTCCGTCCATAAGTGAGTTATATAGCTCAAAGGTCGACTTTTAAATCAATACTCCCTGTGGCTTCAAGTTGTTTGAAACGTCTTCCTGCGCTAAAGAAACGGAGGACCAACTGAAGTCACTGCTTGTATGGCACACGGAAAGAATTAACAATCACCAATTGCAAAATTTTGAGTTGCAATTCACGAATTATATCTTTGTCGCAAATTACAACGATTTTTTCTTGGATTGATATAAAAATTCGTAATTCGACATTAAAAACGGAGTAGAATACAAAATTCTGCTTGTTGAATTTTGCGATTAGAAGTATTAATTCGAGCTTCTTTTATTTGTAGTGATTCGCGATATTGTTTGGCGCAATTTACCACTTCAATGGGTCAATTTCTCAAGCACTACTGCACAATCGCAAATTGCAAAAAGTATTTGCTGATTTACAAACACTGAGTGATGAATCAATGAAATCTTATAATAATTTCACACATGTAAATTGAAAACGTAAAATGATGTAGATCAATCGTGAATTACAAAATATTTTTTGTAATTTCCATGGAATTAACTACCCGATGTGTGAAATGTTTGTGCGCATAGACAGCCGACAAAAACGAAACGTCATAGCATGTCCATGGTTCATGTAAAGAAATCCTTTTAAGTCCTTTCATTTTCTGCATGGACAGCTCCCACCATGCGCATTTGGCTTCATTAGAGTCAGACAGTCGGTATTCAATCTTTGCTTAAAGCAGTTCTTGTCGGGTCAAAGTTATTTATAAGTATAACTCATTCGTAGTGATAGTGAGTGTACTAACCAACAAATTGTAAAGAATTTTGGAATATTTCTTGTAAGTACATATTGAATAATACAAAAACAACTGAAGTAGGTATATAAATTCGTATTTTTTTTCGGAAGGTACATCTCGCTATAAGAAAGAAGTATAAATTGGAATGGATTCTAAAATATGTAATCGAAAACGATTGTAAAGGTTCGCATCAATGGCAAGTTCTTCTAAATAATTTGTTTGTATTTTAAATTTTAGCATAGACCGAAAAACAAAAACATAGACAAATCCCGTTGTCTCCGGACGATATGGCGCCGTATGCTTTTCATGGATATCAGGAGGAAACAAATTATAAAATGTGACTTTAAATATGTATTCGAAAATAACCTTAATAATTAAACTACGAATTTTGATTTGTAAATCATACGATATAAGTTGTAAATTGAGAATAAAGTTTTCTAATTTCACGATAAAACAATTTCAATTTAATACGGTGATGCTTCAAATCACTACTCAAGAATCGTAAATTGCAAAATATGAAATGCAAATTGATACAAAGAAGATTCAATTTACAATTACGAATTCGTAAATTGCAACTACTGAAGTGGTAAATTTACCCCTTTTGTTCGCAAATCAACACTTTTGAGTGGCAATTCAAGACTAAAGGGTTGAATCGGAATTTACAACACAAAAGTGGTAATTTACGAATTATTTTTGCAATTCACCATCCATAGTAATAACAAATTAATAACTATTTGTGTCAAATTGCGATTGGTTATTGCAATATGTATTGCTCATTTGATCGCATCATTGACAATAAAAAGTAGCGATTCGCGACTTTTGAGGGTCAATATCTTCACTTCGTACAATTTATAGAATTGCGAATAAAAAGTCGTGAATTAGTAAATCCTGAGCTAAGCTCTAAAACTAGACAAACTTTTCGTGATTCTGCGCTCATTTTTCTTGATTTGATCTTAAAGTTTTTTCCGTGAGGTTTTGAAGTACTAAAACTATTTTCCAGAGTATTTTACTGCTTGGAAAATACATTTTTAAAATTATCACGTCTTCCGAAATTTTCAAAAGGATCAAAATAGTAAAATTGTAAAGACTTTTTTTTTATTCTTCTGACTCGGAAAGGCGAAAAGTCGACCTAGAAGGTCTATTGTGCCGAGATTGTCAGAAAATAATATTTAGGTTAGCAGAATTTCTACTTCCCTAATGTAGCTGGTGATGCTTTCAGCAGAGAACTTCTTCAGTTCTTCTGGACTTAATTATTTTCCTTAAGTAGACTTTCCTTCTAGTTCTAGATAGAGCTGGGCCTGCGCTCAGCTGTTTCGTCTTCTTCGCGACTTAGCTGGCACTCCGGGGAGTTGGCTACGTGCAATTTGGTAAGGTAGCCTACAAGGTTTTTGTAATATAGTCTGTTTGTATATGTGTATGTGGATTTGTGCACGAGTCGGGTCAAAGGTTCATCCCCGCTGAATGAATCCGGTTCACGGATACTTTACAACTTTAGGTGTCAACTCACAGGTGCCTCTCATTGAGGAATGGTTGCAGATGGACTGGTGGCAGTCGAGTGCGTTCATACTCGTACACTCAACCATTCGAGAAATTAAGAGATCAACCTAGTTGTTGATGTATGGTGCTTTACAGTTCCTTTGCTCAATCTGCATCCATCAAGTGTATGCTTTGGCATCAGACTTATAGCTACTCCAAGCACTTTTGTTCCAGTTCGCACTTTTCACAAAATACTTGAGCCTTCTTCTTAATGTTCCATAGAATTGTCATTTCCTACTGATATATGACAAAGCCACCGCCTATATTTGCACACAGCCGAAACCAGTCAGAAAGTAGAATTAATTTTAGCTTTGCCCTTCTAGTTTGAAGTCGATAGTAATTGGCATTCGATAATTCGATTGAAAATAGCGCGCATATACCCTACCCCTACCCATATATGTTCGCTGTCATACTGCTCCAAGGGCATTAGCAAAATTAAATCCCAGTTTCAATAATTCCATTAAGATCAGCACTTTGAGTATCCACACATCCGCATTGCTGCTGGGTGGCTGCCCTCGACCCCCTTCTCCCACCATTTGCACCCACATGTTGACATACACGAGCATGCGAGCACAAGAGTTGAAGAAGTTCGTCGGAAAATTTAGATTTGCATGTCAAACAACGAACGGCATTGTTCGCTTTTTCTTTATTTCCTTATTCTTTATCTTAACTTAGTGCTGAAGTAAATTTTTCATCTTCGCTGGGACAGATACGCATCCACCCACCGCCCCATCCCATACACCGCAAAGTATGTGTTGTATCGCGAAGATTGATTAAAAGAATTGCCAGTGGGGGTGAGTTAGACGGCAGTAGCTGCCGCGATGTCGAGATGGGGGTGAAATCCTATATGCATTAGGCATGGAATTATTTTAAATTGAAAATATTTTTTATGAGTAGCTTGGAGCTACTTAAGTTGTCCCCTTGCTCCGGAAGAGACGTACCTATACACGCGGCACAGTGCACGCCTCACCCGCCCTATGGAGAATGTAAAAAGATATTCTTTCGCACATATGTATACTCACATTTAGCATATGCTCGGAGGCACGATGCCTTTGTCCTATATCCTCATTACTTGACGCGCGTCTGTGTTTTGATAGGAAAGAGAAAAGTTCTTCATCTCCTTGTGCTGGGTTGTGTGTCGGTTGTTTTTTTTCGTTACTCTGCTTTTTCATTTTCTAAGAAAATGTTCATGTACATGAATTGAGCTCGTTCTTTTCTGTTTTGCGAGGCGTTTACTGTTACTTAGCTTCGACTTGGTTACGTACGTCCCGCTCTGCTTCTCTATTGTAAAAACGAAAGTTTGTTGGTTTATTACACAAACTCGCGCGCATACACCGCCGCCGCCAAATAATAAGTGTATCCGCAAAACTACCCCTTCCCTGCGTGGGTAAGCTTCTTTCGTGGATCTCTGTTATCTTTAAGCGCGCACAAAGAATACACATCGAAATCATGTGTGCGGCAGCCGCTGATGGCAAGGACATGCGAGCAGCGGTAGTACGTCTTGTAGCATGGGGCTTTGTATAAGATATAAAGAAGCGAAAAGTTGTTGTGGTTTCTTACAACAATATTGCGTTACATACTACTACAACTCCGAGCTGATGGAGGGCAACATATGATTTTTAAACCAGATACCTAAATGGAGAGCACTGTGGAGACTAAAAGGAGATTGCAGATAGGAGGTGTTGCGTCCTCGAATGGATTACAGATTTACGAACATAAAGTCCGCTTTTCAGGTATAGGAAGCTGAACTCTTAAGTTTGTCAAGTTATATTCCAATGAAATATTCTACAGTAAGACCTACCAATGGGGACACCCTTGATATGGACGGTTTTCTTAACACCTTTTATACTTGGAGCAGTTGGTATTCAAACACCGCTACCGAAAGGACTTCTGTCGGATACGAGTGGTCATAAGTTTTAAAAATGTGTGGGACTTACCAGTAAGGTAAAAAGTGATATACTTACCCCTTCTTTGGATTTTATCGCCTACTTTCAAGGCGACAGCAGATACTCTGACTTACCGAAGTATTATTAAAGTAGGTTAGGGCGCACACGATGGATTGAGTGTAATCTACTCTCGGTAAAGGCAGAGGAACAGTTTCAACTTACGGAGCAAAACTGCGACCAAAAGCTAAAAAACTGTTCTAAAAGTAATAAGAGAATCATAAAGCTGGAAACGTTGATAAAACGTACAAGAAAGAACAGAACAGTTTAACTCAAGCGAATGGTAATGTGTTTTCATTTTTAGCGAACGACTGGATGAATGCGTCCGCCCAGGTGAATGTTTCGCGAACATCGTTATGTTTTATTTTGAAATGAAATGAAACAGAAATTGAAATTTATCACATATTCGGCATGGGTGCGACAGTAAGAGGAACGATTTTGGTAGTTACAGTATAAAACCATTTCAGTCCAATTTTGAAAAACATTTTGTGATATTTGATAGACAAAGAAACTTGAAAAGATAAGTAATAAAAGACATACAAATAAATGTAACAAATGCCGTTTTATAAGTCTCACAGTCTTCTCTTTTAAGCTCACACCATCTTCCGCGCTTAGTTTGCATATAGTTCACTAGCAAATTTGGTTTTGCCGCGTATGATCCCACCGACTTTAACCACGACGACGACATCAATTGAAAAATTTATCGCCAGGGATTCTTAGGTTAACCTACTGGCAACCGAAATCTCCTCGAAGAAAACTCGAAAAGATTAAGTTGAATGTGGACGACCTTTTTTGAGGGGTCTTACCTCTCTTCTTGTTATTTTTGAGTTCGTTTTAAAGAAATTGTGTGGCAATGGAAAAATGTTTAAATTATCACGAATTTTTAAAATAAATCCTGGGTAGCACAGGTTGTGCGTTTACTAAAATACAGTTGGATGTGGTGTTCTTGTTGAAAATGTAAGTAAGGTGAGAAATACTCGCAAGTGTTCTGTTTAAAGCTCCAAAAGTATACTAAAAGTTATTCAAAATATTTTTTGTTAAATGCGCTCATGATTTCTGACCTCTTCATAGGTCTCCTCTATGCTTGCCTTTGCCAAGAATTACCATTCATATGTGTGGGCCAGAGATGCTTCCATCTTTGATGTCCTGCGCGTAGGTTTCTCCTCGTTTTTGGATGCACAAAGTATCCACTCCGTATGCCCCAAGAGCGTGTTAATTGTTGACAGTCCGTCAATGTGTTCCTTGCATTACTTTACAGCACTTGATCTTAATACTGTAATTACTACCTTTATAGAGTCTTTGTTCTCGGAGTCAGAGTGGACAGTTATGATTTGACTGCTTGTGCCCATTAAAGGGACCTCTTAAAAGTTTGGAATACTTAACCTTGAAATATTGATTTTTCTTATTCTATTTCCCCTGCTGGTTAGCAATAGGGATGCAAGGAAATAGCTAGATTTGTCTTTCATAACCATTACGCTAACATGATAATGGTAGCGGAACAGCAAACCTTGATTGACATATTCAACGACATTCGTAACGAGTGTAGCGGATCTTCGTAGCTTTGGGGATCCGACGGCAATTGATGTAAAGCAACCCCGAGCAGGAATCAGCATTATAGTTCAGATTAGCGTAGCAGGACATCGTTAGGTTGACGAGCACTTTCATGAATGTATAACTTCAACAGCAACCACAAAGTAGAAAAGTGCATTCTTTGCCCACGTTTGCAAGTAATTGTTCAATTAGGAATGCGTTCGCCGCCTTTAAGTACTCGCGATTTCCATTATGCACATCTCATTCATTTTCTCTGTTCAACCCCACTGTTTAGAACTGATAAGAGAAACCATTTATGAAGGAGATGGCCACCTATGTGTATGAAAAAAAGCCCAAGTCGTTTTTCTGCTCAGAATTTCGTTTATTTTTTCGTATCTACCATTCAACCATTCTCACCACGCTGCCGGAGGGACGAAATTTTACTCTTCTTTGAAAGTTTCTTTTTCTAATAACTCTGTACACACAGTTTAAATAGAATTTGTGTTCTGTTTCTGGCGGCGAAGGGGGTATAGGGATAACAGGATTCCGGTGGCACATCAGAAGAACAAGAGAAGACTAAAAGGCGCAGCGGAGGCGGACGGTGTTTCATTATTAAAAAAGGGAAAAAGTTTATAAAAATGGGAAAAACTTGAGTGTAACTAAACATAAATTTGAATTTTGTAAAGGGAGGGTTGTGTGGCGCACGGTGTGAGGGTGCCTTCGGAGAATGAGAAGTTTATACTTATTTCCTTGTCTTCGTGAGAAGGCTTCGGGTTTTTTTTTTTTTGTTTTGTTCCTCCTTATTCGTTTGCAAACAAAAATTAATTTAAAACACACACATGTGCGGGAAGAACGAATAAACATTCAACTCGAACTTGGGGAAACATCCTTTGAAAGTTGGTTCAAGGTTTTTTTTTTGTTGGCTGTTTTTTTTGAGGACGTCCTGGTGGGTACTTATGGCGGTTTTCTGCAGGAAACACAAAAAACAATATCTACAACAAGAAGAAAGTTTTCAATTAGGCAATAGATGTTGTCGTTGATGGGGGAAGGCGGGGTGGGAAGCAGGAGGAGAAAAAAGAGGAAGAGATTAATAATACATATGCAGCTATATAGGTCCTTTCATTATGATATTAGATTTTTGTTGATAAACTTAGAGGATGTGGTGAGGACGAAACGAGGAGCGCAGCTGGGAGTATGTATGAATCTGGAACTCACTTTATAAAACACATATTAAGTCCCATCAGTACGTACTTTCAGTCGGGATTAAGTCTATGTTCAGATGGTGTTTTATCTAAAATCGAGGAACATTATGTTCTATCCTCAACTCGGTTTGAGCGGTGGACGAAAATTAGTGGAACCGATGAGTACCACGCACTATAATCCATCAACACGTTTTAGTTGAGTAAAGTAATGTATACAATTAATTTTTTTGCGTCCTACAGCATGACTGTTTATTATGTAGCTTTGAAATGAAAAATTTATCAACAACAGTACGAATAAAGTTGGGCCAACAGCTCATTAAAGAAAAAAAGGTGACGCAACATGTCAGTAAGGATCCTAAAACTAGCTTCCCACAACCATTAGTTTTTCACATTTGGAACGAATGAAAGGGATCGGCTAATTGAGAAACTTTTTTATGACAGTTACCTATATATATGTACTCTCGGATGTTCGTCAGACGTTCGCGATAGGTGGCGCATTAGAAAAAACCTTAAGATGTAATATTTGTGTTTTCCCGGCGACCGAACCTGGGACCTCTCGCTTAGCAGTAAATCACATTCATCGCACTGCGCCTCGTCATCATCGTTCTTTTTGGCCTTTTTCTTAAATCCATTTAATTGTGAGGGCTTCTTTCTGAAGACCCGATAAAAAATTACGACTTCTTCCGAATGTCTGTCCACGTTAAATTCCTAGACTAAAATGTAAAGTCTATGAACTTCTAAATATTAAAGTCGAAACTAACACAACATTTTGGTATACTTCTGTGGTACAGTAATTAGGCCATATGATTACTGATTAGTGTACCACAGAAGAAAGCCTTGTTCCACCACCGCAAAGTGGATATACCCAAGGGTTAACCTTCAAAATTGGTATGCTTCAATTAGAATAAAGTAATTTTGTTTATACTCTTTTGAGAAAAAGCCATTGAAATTTTTTTTGAAAGTACTTTTTTATCAACTATATAACAATTCTTTTCAAATGTTATGAAAGCTTTTCCTAGTTTTACTTGTACAATTTTTAATTGTTGAATTCACAACAAAAAACTCTTATTAATTATTAAGCAATTACATAAAATTTTAATATTTTCAAGAAAGCAACCAAAAAGAGTGCGCGGAAATCAAAAAATTCCAGTTTGAAATTGTTGCTACAGTAAATAGTAAGTACATAGTATAATGGGAAAAAGCCCAGGGCTCCATGCCATTAAATAATTCGCAAGCCTCATCTACAAGTCAGGTATCAAAGGCATAAACATCCATATATTCACGGATAGTCAAGCAGCTGTAAATGCCCTTAGCTCACCCACCATTGACTCCAAATCAGTCTTACACTGCTTCAATACCTTCCAAACACTATGCACCAGAAACAAAACCCAAATATGGTGGCTTCCTGGCTACGAGGGAATTGAAGGAAACGACAAAAGCCGATCAACTGGCCAGAAAAGGTTCGGAAACACCTTTCACACGACATGACCCTACTGTGCAATCTCTAAATTGGGAGAGCATCCTATACCTAAGATAGGATAGGCCAAAAAGGTTATTAAACCTTTCAAAAATAATGCCAAAAAGATTCTAAATCTACGTACACACGATATAAAGAAGAACCTCTATGGCAAGTTACACGATTCAGCATCACGTCCAAATGATAAAACTTTATTATCAAAATTAATGTTCATCACTACAAACTTTTTTACGGCAGACGCGGTAAAGTCGGAGAAATTTTGCGTCGGGACTTGGGCCTGCATCTGTACTAGATCCAACTGACTCAAGAGCTCAAAGTTAGTGAATCGAGGCCACCTCGTTTGTTTGCTGACAAATATGCAGGCTTTGGAGCATTTGGAAGAGAACCACAATTTTGGCCGACAATTTGCAGCAGATGTTTCGACGCCAACGAAAGCGAAGCTCGTCAGTTAACAATGTATCAACAAAAAGTTACTGTTTGGTTCGGATTTTGGGGCTTTTGAAAATGTCGTTGATGAGATCATCACAGCGAGCTCTACAAAACGATGCATAAACGATTTGAGGATATGGTTATCTCTCACAGAAGTAACGTGAATTGGCCACCAATATCGTTTGATCCCGCTTAACTTTTCTTTGTAGGGCTTTCTGAAGTCGCAGGTCTTTTGCCAACAATGCCATTGCTCCAATTCAGTCAGATATTGCTGCCGAGTCATTAAAAATTATGCCATTCGGATCTGTTCCAACGTGAGAATCCGCGGCGGACATTTGAACGATGTTATATTCCATTAAATTATCATACTACAGAACGAATTTCGTCACTGGTTCACACCCAGATTATTTCATTCCATTTCAACATCGACCCGTCCTTATCGAAAAACACGTTGAAAAATATAACAACTTGAACATTAAATTTTGTGCAATAAGTCGCAGTTTTTCTTAAAGTTTAAAGTGGGCGTATTTTGGTGGACTGCAGAAGAGTAGTAGATTCTTTTGCAAAAGTGTAGATTAGGTAAGATCGCCTAAGATGGGAAAGGGAAATAGGCAGTGATTCTGAGTCGGCCATACTGGTGAGAGCCCTTTTGATGTGTACATTCAAGCAATTTTCTTTAAAAAGTCAGATTAGAGAAGTAAAGTTCTTTGGAGAATTACAAAATTCGGGAATTTTCTCAGAAAGCGGTGCTATGTGGCGGCGAGTGTGCTTCCAGTGTGTCACTCAATCAAACTTAATTTTTGATTTATTTATACCAGCATTCACATTCCTGATCAGCAATATGATGGTGAGATGTCAAAATATACTGTGCTCAGATACCTACCCAGACTGTTCTGTTCAATTTATCTGAGGTCACAAATTCTGAGCTCTGGCATTGTCTAAACTAAAATAAAAATAAAATAAAAAATAATGCGGTTTTTCCTGCTGAACAAAATAAGAATGCCTCAAATTAAATAGCTTGTAAAATATTTTGGTCGTTCTCTCAGCTTTTACTTCAAATTACAGTCTCTGTCAGGCAATCGCCGTGTAAAGACGTGGGTGTAGAACGTAGTTGGCTAGTACATACAAATTCTCTTTCTCTCTCGTCTGTTTACATTCGAAGTGTCAATTTTCCGCGACCACGCGGGTTTACATTTCTACCGATTGAAATTTTCGATAGACTCGTTCAATTTTTTCCGCTTGTTCCATTAAAAAATAGAACAATGAAAGGGGGTTCGGACCCCCCTAATCAAAACCGATTTAGGGATCTTCTCCCAGACGCCCCCTTAAATCGGAACATAAAATCAAAACGCAAATGCACTGACGACAACTTCCCATCACTCCCGACAATCTCTTCAAATGATGACAATATTCCTCGGTATGTAGTAGTCTCAGGACTAGAAAAACTAGGAGATAACCTTAAACCTCTCTCTGCATACAATCCTTTCCAAATAAATCGCGGATTGGAATATATTTCCAAAGACATTTTGGAAGTGAAAGCAATGCGATCTGGCGACCTCCTTGTCAAAGTCTCTAACCTCTTGACCGCGGAAAAATTCATCAAATCCAAATTAGTCGACTCTATCCCAGTAAAAATAGTTTCGCACGTAGGACTAAACTCAATTCAGGGTAGAATTTTCTCCAAACACATAATTGATATACCAGAAGACGAGCTATTGAATGAATTAAAAAAATACAAAATAATCGACATAAAAAAAATATATAAAAAAGTTAACACTGATCTACTCCCGACAGGCGCCGCTATCATTACCTTTGATCTTATAAGATCAGGTTGGGTTAATTGCAAGGTAGATGAATATATACCAAATCCGATGAGGTGCGTCGCTTGCCAAAAATTGGGCCACACCAAAAATCGGTGCACCAGTCTACCAACTTGCAAAAATTGTTGCCTTCCCCCTCCACACGAGGAATGCTCTCGAATTCATTGTATCAACTGTCAAGATGATACCCACACATCGTATGACCCAGCATGCCCAACTTTTCTACGTCACAAATCTGTTAACAAAATCAAAGTCAACCGTCGCTGCACAATTAGGGAAGCTTGGAAAATTTACAATGATGATCCGATGTTACATCAGCTACCTGCTCCAACCAAATATCCCGGCGCGAAACCCTCCATGGCTGAAATTATTAAAAACAGAATTCTCACACAAAGTAATACCCCAGCCCTATCTCCTCAAAAACAAACAAACATACCAACAGCCCCCCGCAAAACCCCTATCGTGCAAACAACTACGAGTATATCCGACTCAACAAAAAAAACCTCACAAGAACCCAACAAAGAAATCGCCCCACCACAACACATCGACAATAATCAAAACTCCCACATATTAGAATCAATCCATCGCTCTACCAACTCTCTATCCAATCTCTCCAGTGATCTCAAAGAATCAAACATGCTCTCACTTTCACCCCTCACACCTCTTTCAAACAAAACACAAATAAACTCTCTCCTACAAAAAAACTTTAACCAAATCGTACCGCCGCACCAAAACCCCCCCTCCAAAACCCAAACAGCCTCCTTTACACCAATATCAGATGATGACGAAATATAATAATCACAGTACACATGCCGAAGCCACCGACTCTGCTGTTCGGAGGCTGAATCGTTTGCGCTCTTTAGAGAGCGTAGACGCTTCAGCCTCCGTGCAGCGGAGTCGCAGGAATAATTCACAAAACAACGTAACTAACCCTACATTATCTCACAATACATTTAAAGCTCTGTGGAATATAAAAGGTTATATTAACAACTATGATGAGCTTTATATCTAAAGAACTTGCACCTTGTGTTATATCTCTTCAAGAGACACATTGTGCGTTTGGTTCTACTCCTCTTGCGCCCCATTTATATAAAGGTTATTTTCACAATTTTCCTTACAATACAACGGCAAAACAAGGTATTGGCCTTTTAATAAAACGCTATATTCCTCACGATATAATTAGTATTAACTCCAACATCTTAACGATTGCAGCTCAAATAAATCTATCACTCAAATTCACAGTGGTCTCTATTTACATCTTACCTGATCAGCAATTTTCACAAAACGACCTAGAAAATATTATTAACCAAGTCCACACCCCCGTTTTACTAGTTGGGGACATTAATTCCTGGAGCGTTCTTTGGGGCTCCCCCTCTACCAATCCCAGGGGAGCTATTTTAGAGAATTTCCTACTTAACTCTAGCCTCATGGTGCTAAACGACGGATCCGCTACGCATTTCTCCACACACAAAACCTTTACTCACATTGACATCACCTGCTGTTCTCCAGAACTTATTCCACGTACTTCTTGGAAAATACTGGATGATCTCCACAACAGCGATCACTTTCCAATTATTACAGCTGTCGCAATATGCCCTGCTAAATCAAACGTGCAACCCAATCCCAAATTTAAAACTGACTCGGCCAACTGGGACAAGTTTCAAAGTTACATCACAGACTCTCTTTTGGAACACTCACCATCCTCCAATATAAACAAAGAGGCCGCTGTGATTCTTAAATCCATACGCTCCGCCGCTAACATGTCTATCTCCCAAACAACCCCATCCCGTACCAAACAATATGTCCCTTGGTGGAATCCCACATTAAAAAGACTACAATCCGAAAAAGTTAGATCCTGGAGACTCTTTAAGAAACACCCCACCAACACCAACTTAACAGCATATAAAAAATCGAATGCAATATTTCGTAGGGAAATGAAAATAAGTAAAGCCAAAAGCTTACAAGATTTTACTTCCTCAATAAATCCTGACTCCCCTCCCGCAAAAATTTGGCATAAAATTCGCTCTCTTACCGGGAACTCTGTCCCACGCTTCATTAAATGCATTGAAACACAAGATGGACCTTCTCTGTGCCCTATAGAGATCAGCAATTTTTTTGCCCATTCTTGGTCAAATCAGTCAAAAGACATACACTTTACGACCAGCTTTAATAGAAGTAAAAACCGGTCTCTCCAAATTAATCCTCCCTCCATGTCTTCAACTCCATCTGCAAAGCACATTGAAGCTGCGATCACTAATCTTGAACTAATTAGTTGTCTCTCCAAATTAAAAGGGAAAACGCCAAGCAGGGACCGCATATCTTACCCTATGCTAAAAAATCTTCCATCCTCAGCAAAATCAAGGCTTTGTCGTTTATACAACATGATTCTCGATAAGGGCACAATTCCACACAGCTGGAAATCAGCTACAATAATCCCCCTGCCTAAGCCCAACAAGCCAACCAATACAATTTGTGGTTACCGCCCAATTTCACTTATTTCTTGTTTGTCGAAAGTTTTAGAAAAAATAGTTGCAAAACGCCTTCTCTGGTACATTGAATCCAATAAACTTATTAGCGAAAAACAAGTGGCCTTTAAACCTAATCGGGGCTGTGCCGATGCCTTATTACACTTAGATTTTTATATCTCAAATGCCCTATCATCTCGAAACCACGTTACTATACTCTCACTAGATTTCGAAAAAGCCTTCGACAAAATAGGTATTCATCTAATTCTAAACAAATTAAAAAAATGGAATATCGGCCCCAAAGTGTTCGGTTACATAAAAGCTTTTCTATCAAACAGAAGTTTTTCGGTTAACGTAAACAATCGTTTCTCTGAAACACTTCCACTTCATAATGGTATCCCTCAAGGATCCCCTTTGTCGGTGGTTCTTTTCATTATTGCTTTTGATGAAATAAGTACTATCATCTCGAAATATAAACTACTGGACCATTGCAGCTACGCAGATGATTTTTTCATCATGTGTAAGCTTAATGATCTGGAAAGAACCAAAACTATCCTATCGGAACTACTTAAAGATATTTTAAAATGGGCTTCGAGAGCCGGCGCTAAACTCGCATTAGAAAAATGTAAGACACTGCATGTTTGTCGTAAAATAGCTTGCCCACAACTAATTTTAAGCTTAAACAATGTTAGTTTGCAAAATGTTAACAACTTAAACATTTTAGGAGTTACGTTTAATAATAGATACAACTGGAAACCACATTGTATAGACCTTAAAAAGAGCCTAGCTGTTAGAGTCAACATCATAAATTACTTAGCTTGTAAAAGGTTAAACATACATATAAATACTCTCTGTAATATTACTAAAGCTTTAGTTTTAAGCAAAATTGACTATGGACTTTTCATCTATGGCAAGTGTCCTAAGACAACACTCAACCTCTTAAAATCAAACTATCATCAAGCAGCCAGGAGGAGTATCAATGCATATCGGACTACCAGAATTACAAATATAATGGCAGAAGCAGGACTTCCAACCTTAGAAGAACGCCAAGCAGAATGCTTCATTAAACTCCTTGCTAAACTCTCCTTCTCCTACAATTCAATCATTGATAAAGATATCTCTTCTGCTATCAGAGCAAAAACAACTAGGCGTCTTCCATCAACCATAGCTCGAACAATATGCACCGCAAAAGAATTTGGTCTTCCCATCGAACGTAGAAAACACCACTTCCCATCTTATCCACCATGGTGCATTAAAGAGTCATCGGTTCTACTATCCCTGTCGGAATATAACAAAACCAAAACAGACAGAAATATCTACAAGGCAAATTTTCTTCAGAAAATCAGCTCACTTAAATCTAAAGGATGGAACCCTATATTTACAGACGGTTCCAAATCAACACACACTACATCCTTTGCAGTCACTTTAGAAAGTGGATCACTTTTAAAAGCCGGACTTTTACCTCGTAGTGCATCAATTTTCACGGCAGAGGCACTTGCTTTACTTGAAGCAGTCAAAACCATGGCCAAACTCCGCGGAAAGGCCATAATATGCACGGACAGCCTATCAACGCTCAAGGCTACTTTAAACCCAAACCACAACACCGGACTCATAAACCACATTAGGGATATCCTTGCAAAATACCCAAACAAAATAAAACTGATGTGGATCCCAAGCCACATGGGGATACAAGGGAATGAACTTGCTGATAAAGCCGCAAAATATGCCAATAATGCCCCTCTTCTCACCTTTAATACAATATCAAAACTAGATCTACAAAAACAAATCGTGCAACAGATTAATATGCTCCGAATCTGTAGTTGGCAAAATTACCATAACCACTACACAAAAGTCAACACCAGCCGGTCCATCCCGATCTACCCGACATCAACCTCTAAGGAAATGAACTCCAACTTCGTCCGTCTTCGCTTGGGTCATACTATTGCAACGCATCAACACATCTTAAAGGGAGAAAACCCACCCACCTGCACAGTCTGCAACAACAGTATTGATATTGAACATATCATCGGAAATACTCCTTGCCGCATCTCCAGATCATTTAAGTCCCTCTTGTCAGAAAATCAGTCAGTCTACACTTTTCTAAACACAATCAATAACGATAATGTAATAAAAGTTTACAACTTCCTCCGTAAAGAGAACTTAATTATATAAAATTTTTCTTTTTGTTACTTTATAATTTAACTCTTGATTAGAGCTGAAAGCCTCTGTAGCTAGTGCTCTTTTATTTACATATGTATTAGTTAAAATTTATTTTTATGCTAATAAATAATAATAATAATAATAATAATAATACTTCAAATTAAATTTTGTGTAAGTCTTGCGAAAAAAGATGCGTGATTCACGTTCTGGCAATCGGATAAAAAGAAATGTCTTCCCAACAGAGATATATTTAGAGCTGAGTTCATAAAATTTGACAGCTGCTTCACTTTCACCACTCTGATGCTGCAATAGTTCTTCAAACTCTAACCAATAAGTATTAAAAGTTATTATCCGAAATAACATCGCAGTTAAATGAGAAATGCCCAAAACACATGTGCAGAATTCACTGCGCAGCAAGATTATAATACACATTAGATTAGAATGCCAAATTCAAGCGTACCACAACACAAATGAAAATAAATTGCAATTTCAAGTATTTGGCATCATCGGCTTTTGACAAATGGTGATCGTGTTTGTTTTTGTTTTGGTTGCAAACACATCAGCCGATAGTCGGTGATTGACAGTCAAATAAGGCTGCAAAATGCGTTCTTGACTTAAATGCACTCAAAAATCCTCCCAAAAAGGCGTCAATGAAGAGATAAAAAGTTTTCACATAAAGGCGTCCAAAACGACTTAAAGACTTAGATTAGCGGTGAGAAAAATAAATAAGTTATACATGCAACTGCCATCGTCAATTTGTGTTCATCTAACGCTTTTTAGGGTCTAAGTGATCTAAAGATCGCGGTTTATACATCATTTGGATTGTAATAAAAAACCAAACACACGTAGATAACGGCCTGTAACAAAGAGTTATTGTTCCATCCATCAGTCAGTTTTCTTACAATACTATAAGTTATTACCGCCTTGAGCATTAATTTTTCCATTTTCCCTGGCAAATTGTTTCGTTAATGCCATAATTTAATGCAAGCACTAAACGGCCGGATGTTTTATAATTTTCAGAGAGTTCCGTTTCACACACTTTTACCAATTAGGCTACAGAATGTGTTCTATTGTTGAATTCCTTAATGCAGGCTGCTGCAATGGGCTGATAAAGCCCACACGCAGACAGATACTCGTACATAACCACCATAATTATATAACAATCATTGCGGACTGTACCTACTTGTAATTGAAGGAACAGGTTTTGAGTTTGCTATAATTTTATAAATTAATTTTTTAATTGCCCACTGAAAGCACTTATACTCTATGCAGTATATCACTCTAGGTTTTTGTTTCATCCCGACTCGTGTTTTGTAGATTTTAAGTGTTGGCTCTGAATAGGTTTTGGACAATAGGATGTGCACTTATGTGGAGAATGGAAATTAAAAGGGTTTTCGTATGGCAGGCCAGTTGTTGTTTCAATTTTCAAGTATTGCTTGTCTAAGCTTTGGCCAAATAAGAGAGGTTTTGCGGGATATCGAAAATAGGTGCTCACAAACAATCGTTTGTTTGAGTTTTTCCTTTCTTTTTTTGTGAAATGATAAGGACCTGGATTACTTTCTCGCATTCCAAATGGTAAATTGAATTTTTTTTTGCCGATGATGTAGTCTCAAATGTTGGATGGGGGTCTGCGAGAGATAGATGAAGGGAAAAACAACTTGCTGTGTATTTTTTGGGGTATCGAAACTGAGTCCCCATGCTCTCTAACCACTGAATTCACTGTATCACTATGCCACCGACATGGGGTATTCATAAAGCCGAGGGACTCTCGGGTTGGTTGACAAATCAGATTCAGGAAAAATGCTCATGTTCTACATATCCGATAATTAGAAGCAAGTTTAAAGAAGCGATATACAAGGCAGGAGATGGAGACAAGACGCAACGAAATTTAACCCTGTAATTATTTTGGACGTCGCAAAAATGCGTGTGTCTGTCCAAAATGCAGACTTCTACCAAAATTACTTAGGTCCATAATGATGCGATAGTTCTGCAATAAACGGTGTTATTTTAAAAAAATATTTCTACTCATCGGTATGAAAAAGTATTGCATCAGTGCCACGTATATATGCCAGACTTCCACAAGTATCGGCATTGGGGACTTTTCTATGCAATGGTATGTATGATTGGGTTCGGTGGATTGGTATCCTAGCCAAGGATACTGATACCGAATGTATCCAACATGTTTTTTGTGGTAAATAGCAGCAGTTGGGCCAGAGCTTGAAGAACATAAAACAAAACCAACGAGTATGGTTGTAAAAGAGTCCATCACCATCAGAGTTGTCAAACTTAATACACTTGTGAATGAAAAGAATCAGAAAGAGTGAAAATGAAGCCAATACGTCTGTCATGGTTACAAAACGATCAGCAAACAACCATAGACAAATTTCTTGCCTACCCTGCAAATCAATTCCTATCTACAATACCGCTTGGAGATTGATAAAGTAGGGTGACGCCAGAAAAAATAATGGGCCTTATACTAATAATCATTTTTAAGCCCCGCACTAAATATTTTTTGGTCACAATATGCAATTTTGTTTAACTTTCGTACTATATGCAGATGAACTATTACAATATAATTCGCATTCAGCAGTGACTAATGATTCAACTACTAAGCAGATGTGATATCTTGTAAGAGCTATACACTCAAGGCGTTTTATGTCAGAGTCTTAAGTCTTGGAGAGGAAGACCATATGCAAAGTACCATGTGGACGTCTTAAACTCTTCTGTAGCACTAGAGCCAGCAAAGCGACCATAAAAGACCAGTCAACCAAACTCTGTAAAGAACCGGGGGCTGTATCTTTTCATCGACTTCAAAACCGCACAGGCCTCGATGTTTGTCGAATTAAGCTGGAAAACATGCTGCAGAATTTCAGAAGCTCTCGATTTCGAACTATTTAAAGTATTCACCTGCTTTCAAAGACCAAGCCATGGCAAATTTCAGATAATCTGGCTTCGGCAACTGGATACAAAGCTCACAGGATCGGGAAGGATGGAGAGGGGCAGTGTTTTATGTAGAAATTGTTAAGTATGTAAGTATAATAATTGGTGCCACGTGCGATCATTAACTAAAAATATAGACCTCGACTAAGAGCAAAAATGGAAACTTTGCCTAATAAGCGGTGTATTGGAGTTTTTTTTAATCATTTGTTCCCGGTTAATTTAAGGAGCTCACACGCATTCACAGAAATGAAAGTTGAGAGGATTTTCTATTACGGTCTATTTTTAGAATTTTGGCGCGCGATGGTATGGTATGGTTACACAAACGACCCGGAAAGTCCCCGATTAAACAATTAAATTAACTAGACACGTATATAATAAAAAAGAGACTGAACAAAGGCTTAATACTAGCTCATTAAGATCAATAGTAGCAGGGTGCTCGATTACAGATAAAACCTACAGCAAGCCCTTTAATTACTAGGGAAACGGACTGAATGAAGAACAAGTAGTTTTGAGGCTTAGCTAAAGTACGCGTAAAAGTCTGAGTTGAAGGTTGGGTGTTTGAATATTTGCATCTACCTCAGGTAAATTATTACTGCTCTATTTGGAAAATACTATCAATTCTGTCCAAACATTGGACTTCAGTCGGACAAAATCTTTTAATGATGCTGTCAAGTTTATTACTTTGCACAACAATTAGGGATCAAAACGCCTACCTTTAGGTACTCCATGAGAAAATTTAATTGAACAGCAGAAACTGTGGACTATATATAAAACAACGTCGTTCTTCTTATTATGAATAGTCCATATTCTAAAGCTCGATTCGAAGCCAAGTTTGATGAGAAAAATAGTATAAGAGTTTATCGTTGGTGAGTTGCTAATATCTCTGGTTCCTTCTTGAAATCTCGTTAAGTTGGTGGTTGCACTTATAACAAGACTGTGCCTATTTTGGAAATCAATCCACTTGCAATCGAAAGACCATCTGTTTGTAGGATAACACAACGAGACCTGAATTCTTAAGCTATCGGAAAGTTTTTGTTCGTACTCCTTTGGGAATTAAATAAAATCACTTGCTGCTAGTACACTTGCCCACATCTACATCCACAGTGCCGACATATGTAAAAAAAAATCATTAGTTAGAAAAATGTATCGTCTTAGGAGTCTGTTCATCTAAAAGAGCTTTTGGACGATTACACTGCAAATTCGTGCAAGTTCCAAAAAAAAGTCAGCCTGTTAGATTCAAGGCTGGCAAAGATCTGCAAGGAGTTGGACAAGGTAGCAAGTGCTACTACCTTCCCATCAGTTGTCATTAAGATTTTAAATGTGACATTTTTAATGAAGATCCGTGCGGTCCTCTGTTGTGCGGTTGTATGTATATTGGTGTAGTTATGATCCAGTTCCTGCAGTAGAACACACACACTGAACATGAACACTTTCGAAACATGGTCAAAAAATGTCTGCAACTTCTATCGAACAAACTTCTATCGTATGAAAAAAAACTGTATAGAATCTGTTTCCTATGGATTTATTTTTAATCACTTATACCACAATTGGGAAAACGTCTCATCACCCCTGAAGCGTTATTAATTAAGGCCATCCAATCCATTTCAAAAAGCCCTAACCGATTTCACCTAATTAAACGAACATTTTCTACAAAACCCGACACGACAGCATAACAATACAGTCAGCAGATAAGCTGTCTTGAGAAAAAATTAAAAGAAATTCCCTCTATCTGCTACCTATCAGCTGATGGAAACACTGAGTACGGGATTATCACTGTGTGCCACCGAAACGCATTCCAAAATACCCACGCCCAACTGCCACCCCCAAGGCGGTATTCTTCAGAAAAGCCAAATGCCCCCCGCCCTCTATAGCGCCACCAAGGTCAAGATCACGGTAAAATGTCGTCGAAGGACAACAACAGCAACACCAACAGATTCAACCCCAGCGCATTGTGTCGACACAAAGCGAACCGAGAAAAACACAAATTAACACATGTTTCGTCCCGGTTTCCTTGCGCGCCTCTGTCTATAATCCTTCTGGTGTTTTCCTTCACCGTTTGCTCGAAGTGAAAATATACATTTTACATTGTTATAATTATTCCGTATGCTGGCACCGGCAAGCCGATGAGTGGGTGGCTGTCTCCACGTGCCGGTCTTCCCGACTCCAATCTTCAAGACCAGAATTCCAGCGGGTCGTAACCCCCACTCTGGGAGTCCCTGATTTTTCACCTATTTCCATCCACTCGGCTGCGAAATGACTGCCTTCGGATTTGCAGTGAAGGATAATAATTTTCTCAGAAATTTTATTGTCGTTTCTCTCTGGTTCTGTTCTGTGAAAGGTGAGTGGCGGGCGGTGGTTGGTGACTGGTGATTGCCGAAAGTGAGGACGCTTTGTGTGCGTGTAAGGATATTTTTGGTCGAAGAAAGGAACACAAATGTGCTCGTTCGCCTGACCTTGTAAACACAACAAAAGAGAGAGAGAGAGAGACTCACACATATTCGTTGTGCTATAGCTGCCGTACACGTACCCGTATACAGCCGGTAGAGCCAAAGCCAGAATCGTTTGCTGTTGCCATCGTCATTGTCGTTGCTGTTGCTGCCGTCTTCGTCCTTGGATCACGGCCAGACAAGACAGAGAGGGTGGCACTGCCAGTGGGTGGCCTGGAGTCGGAGTTGGATACCGGTTGCGTGTTTTCTCACTGTTGCCTCGGCAACCCGAATTCCAAAAGTGGGTAAGTAGCCCGTCCTTATCTGAAGAAGGTACAACTTTGTGTGTGGATATGCGTCCGTCACAGGATGTCACACATCGGTTGGTATGAAAATAAATCAATTACGATTGCCTGATGGGCGCCTCCGGGTAGGATGATGTGCCAGGTAGACTCTAGCAAATGACATAATGAAATGGAGGACCGCCACCATACATCCTCCATGCACCGCTGCCGCCGCCACCCCTAGCGTGCAATAATTTATAATTTCACAATTTGTGTGCAGCGTAGGAGGGGAGAGAATAACACCAAAAAATGTCCTGTTTTACTATTTCTCCGCACTTTTGGCAACTTTTATTTCGATTTGTACTCGATGGGAGGGGATAGGACACACTTCCCGTTCCCAGGCCGTTGTCGGCGGAAGTTCACCCTCATTGGGCTCATTACGAACGCATAATGTGGGGTCCGAACCAGGCCACCCACCTCTGCACAAAAATGCATCCGCATTCGTGGGAGGAGTTTGACGTTGATTTTTATAAAAATGCAATTTTTCTTTTTTTCAGTTTTTTTTTTGGGCCAAAAAGGACACTAAAAACCATTGGGAAACAGGAAAGGGAAAAGTATACCTGCCATATAATCGCATAGGCCCATCTCATAAAAAATCATTTCAACTAGTTCGGTGCTGCACTGTGTGTGGATGGAAGCCCCGCCTGCTTTCCGTGTGTTTTGGTTGCGAGCCGTTCGTTATCCTTTTATTTTTTGTGAGTTTTGCTCCTGTTGGGACTCTTTGTGTATTTTTATTTTTGCACATTTTTTTTGTATTTTGTGAACGGTTTTTGTTTTTTTTTTTCTTTTTTTTACTTTTGTTGGTCCTTTTTTGGCAGCGAGCGGTCGTGTGTTTTTTTTTTTGTTCAAGCAGATAATTACATTTAAATAAAATAAAAATTTTATGAACGGCAAAACGTTGTAGTTGAGTAGGTGTGTGCGCGGGGGGTGGTTGATGGTTAACATATACCCCAGCCCGGTCGTAGTAGTCGTGTGTGTAGATGTTATTTTATAATTTATTCGCATTACGGTATTTTTTGGCAATTTTGAACGTTGTGCGTTGCCATGGAGAGATTGCGGGTGGTTGTTAACCACCCCCCCGTCCCGACTCTGCGCCACACACAAATGTGTGTAGACAATTAATACTGGCGGTACATAGTGTGTCCGATTACCATTTGTCGCAATCAACTGGGAATCCTTCGAATGTCGAATGTTCTTGGCAATTGCAAAGTTCCCGGTACAGCTGGTGCATTGTTCGTTTTATCGCTAAAACCACTCCGCCGTGCTGTGGCGGAGATCTTGGTCTTTGGAGACCCAAAAGGGGTTAATTGTCTCAACAAATTTTTGCAGTTTTTTGCTGCCGCTTCTAGTGGTAGGTAGGTGAATTAAAATCATTTCTAGCACACATAAAGGCAGCAGGTAGGGTGGAAAGGATTTGAATACGGAAAAAGGAACTCTTTCTATTTGCTTTAGAATTATAAATTTAGGATTTTGCGACATTTTCCACTTGGCTAAGAGGAGGGTCCTTCACAAGTTGTTTGTTTTTTTTTTTCTGCACTTTGTTAGGTTTTGGCAGGATATTATAATGCATGATGATTGTGAATTGAAAACGAACGTATGCTGGCGAATTATAATTGTATATGCATGAGACAGGGACTGCGGTTATTATGAGTGTGTTTGTGTGCTTCCTGAGGATATTTTGAGTAAATTTCGACTAAAAATTGTGGGTCCAGGGGGTTTTTTGTGTTTTAATTAAGATATCCCAAGGGAATTGGCAACGAAAGTTATTTGTTTTTGAGAAAATTGGGAGATTTGGCGACTAGACTCACCACGCAATGTTTGAACAGGGATCTTGTACCGGCAGCAGTCTTTTTTATATAAACAGAGAATTTAATTTTCCATTCAGACAGAATTTTGCGAAAAGAGACCTAGACCCCGTCGCGTCGCAGTATAGGATGACACTTCAACATCTACTAAGTTTGTAAGGGAGGCTGTGATAAATTTGTGCCTACTTAAAATTCCGTTGCAACCCTGCAGCCAAGTATATTGGATAGGGGGTTTAAAATTCATATTTACTTGATGCTGTTTGCGATTGTAAAAAAACTTTCCTCAAATGTGATGCGCAACACATCGTGGCGTCGACATGCTGTTTTCTAAGTTATATTAACGGGTTCTATCTATCTTGTGTTTAGCTATATCAACTTTGCACCCTCTAGAAATAACGCCGTCGAAAAGTGATGTCTATTAGTACGTCCCTTCTTCGATCTACACTCTAAAAACGCGATACAGTCAAAAATTCAATAGTCAATATCGTCAGTACCTATCCATGAATGTTAAACATTTCAGGACAGTTTGGCAACGACTCTGCACCTGATTCAAAAATGTACCAGAATCCGCACATGAAACCAAGCATTCAAATCTTGCATTGTTTTGGCTAATTTTAGACGACCTTAAAACCCAATTCCAAATGCAGACCATATTTCTACTTTCTAAATAAGTTGCAGGTCGATATGGAACCCTAGATCAATCTTTGGATTGAATATCACGTAATGATCTTTTTTTGCTGCATCAGGAAACCGAAAGGCTGTATAAAGACTTTCTCAGACCACAGACACGTTCTCGGATGTTTCTTTGCAAGGTCGACGATCTTTGCTTTAGGGATCCTCAAACATTCAACTTCTACAGGCCTGATATCATTTAATGGTTTCCTATAATTCAATTCTGTGAGGCGTTGGCAAGATTTTCGAACTGTGCTGCAATATTTCACATAATTCGTCTGCTTACCCGCATTTTGAACCGTATTGGCAAAAGAATGCATCCGACATCCTTCCTTGATGCTGAATTTAAATTTGCGTCACGGCCTGTGAAATTAACTTCCCGTTGACTCTATGGAGTTCACTCCTTTTGAAAACCCTTACCTCCTTGAAGTCGTCGCAGTAAAACGTTTCGCATCCTCAATTTTATCTCAGTCTCTCTTTTTTTCTGTCTAAGTGTTACCAATTTACCACTTACCACCCATAGCTCTGCCGCTGAGGATGTTCTCAACGGTCGCAATAAACACCGGGAATACCAACATTCATCAATCACTACCACCTTGTTTTCCCAAAGTGCCTTGCTTTGTGATTTGATCTTTCCTGAAATTTTCAGTATATATTTGGAAATCTATTGTCTTGGGCAAATCAAGACGCATACTCGAACTGCTTCAAAATATTACGTCTGTTCTACAATGCAGAGTCCTCATGCAAGTTAGGACATTCACCAAAAAAATGTCGACATGAACGATGACTACCAATCGGCTCTTTTAAGAATCTGTAGACTCTTCTGCTACCAAATAATATCGCTGCTTCACTTATTTCTCTTGCTAAGTTCTATACTTGCCTGCTTACGTTTTGAAGTATCGCAAGCTGCGCTGTATTTCTGTTAACTTCGGTACTTGAAAGATCACCCCCTTTTTTGCTATAAGACGCTTCCTTTCATCGATCTTATACCTACTAAGGCGGGACTACAGTTTACTGCGGTGAACAGTTAGCAAACCTCTCCTGTTAGCACGGTCATTAGTCAACTGCTTTTATAGTTGGTCCTTGTCAACTGCTTATATACTTGTGCGCACCACCTGCACCCTCCGTGTTAGAATCGAAAACTCTGCATCCATCGATCTGCCTCTAAGATAAAAAAAAACCAACGCTTCCTAAAATCAATCTCGCCCTCTCCAGCAACCTCTTCATACAATTCGCAGAGCTTCAGAATTCAGTGTTGATCTGTAAAATTCTACTGAATTTTATAAAATAGAGGGCTCTACGTCGTTCAATAGTTATCAATGATTTTTGCTCTACGTTCCAACTTCTGGTATAGTTCATCTGACACGGTTCCTATAGGCAGGCACCTAACTTATGTATCTGCCTAATTAATTTCCTACAACCAAGTTCAACCTGGAAGCCACGCGAACAGTTGTTGGTTGATTATTTCAAAAGTCACGCACTAACCTAGGGTGTGGCTGGAACATCTATACCAAGCTGCAGCTGCTATAATAGAAACCAGACTCCAGTTATGCTCTCGATGTTGGGTCAAGTCCCCTTCTAATCTCATATAGGCTTCCTAAGATGAGGCATTGCACGCTCAAAAATTGTTTTTTACCCAGCTTGATGTTTGCTTGGATGAAAAAAAAAATAATTAGCTAAGTCTCGGTGAAAAAATGACGAATATTCGTTGTTAAAAATACCGAAACAAAATGGACATGCTAACAGTAAAAAGGAACACGCTTTATCAACCAATTGTCTAAATTAATATCAACCAAACAAAGTAAGGGAATTTGGACAGGAAATTGAAAGATCGGTTCTTTCTTTTTTACCTAGTTTCTTTAAACAAGTTGACTCGGTTATTTTTAACCTCCGAAATCTGTACGAGCTATCAGTATCCATTTTTAACCGAAAGTCGGTTGATTTTAATTAAGTGATTTTTCTGCGTTTGCTCCTGAAACTGTGCTGCTTGATTCCTCTACATGACTGATGAATACTTTTCTGCCTACATCGATGTTGCTATAGCATCTATCTATATAATATATAAGCGTAGTAACTAACATCACTCTCTTTTATATTTTATATATTTTTTAAAGGCATTCTAGTGAACATTCCTATGTTGTCAATTTCCGAAACCCCTCAACCGGTTTAAAATAAATTAAATTTGTGGATGTGTATGGTTGGTTGCTGCTTAAAGGATACGATAGGTGGCACTGCTGTCAGTCTCCAAAACCACTGTTTAGTTTCAGTTGGGAAGCTAGGTAGTTTTGGACCTGATAGGTGGTGCTGTTGTAGATGCATCTTTGCTTTGCGGTGGTGGGGACAAATCGCAAGCATTAAGGAATATGTAATGTGGCATGTGGCCTATGAGTGCGTAGGCCGTGCGGCACATATCGCTTGGTAGAATGAAGGGGACGTATAGTGTGTTCATTATTCGCATACTATCATTTTTACAAATTGACCACTCGCCCAAGTAGTCCAGCATACTAATCACTGAGCCACTGTGTTCACAAGTCGCAACTGCTGATATTTAATGTTTTATAGCACCTTAATCGAATGTGAAGTGGGAAAAAAAATATCTGAACGAAGTTTCTTACTTTCCGGTGAAACTTCGGACCAGCGCCATGACACACCACGCGATTTTTCAAACAAAAGCTCAAAACGATCATGGGCTTCGTCGTCCGATCCAATGTTTTTGGACAATCGCGTTTCTGCATGTACTCGGTCGAATATCAGATGTGAGGATTTCCGATTTCCCATATTCTACCCAGCGTGGAAAAAATCGATCAAGAAGTCGACCCGGAAACCTATGAAGTCCTTTCTATGCATTGAACTTAATTGAATTCCAAAGGAGTTTCATTCGTTCAATAGACACGTTCAATTTTATCCAAAAATGTAAATAATTTAATTAATTTTTGGCGGTACGAAGTTCACCGGGTCAGCTAGTTATTACAATAAAAGCACGTGTTATTAATATTGATACCATAATGTTGTAAAACGTAAAATCTATACATATAAAATACAATGTTTGTATGTTTGTCCTCTATAGACTCTAAAACTATCCAACCGATTTGGCCCAAACCGGTTTCGTTTGAAAGGTTATAGTCCAAATTAGGTTTTCGGCTATATATATTTCAAGTGGGCATGGCCCCTCCCACATAAATTGAAACATTGCAGTATCCCATATGTTACTGATTTGAATAATCAGGAAAAAAATGGGCGGGATCGGACCAGTGGGAGTGGCAGCTCCCATACAAAGTAAATATTTAATATCATATATCTACAGTTCTATAATAGCCATAGTCTTAGAAATTTGTGCACGTTGATTATTTGGTAATGTGAATAGCCATGGGAAAAATGGGCGTGTTCGGACCAGTGGGCGTGGCAGCTCCCATACAAACTGAATATTTAGCTCATATACAAAATTAATATTAATATTAAATATCTAGGGTTCTATATTCGCCGAACAGCTTTTGGATATGGGCGATGGAAAACTTCCATATGCACCGACTACACGTGAAATATCTTTTCCGCTAAACTTTTGCCGCAGTCATCAATTCAAGATGTTGTGCAGAAAGTCTGGAACGGTTAAAACGGGCGATCTTGCGGGCCAGTCCAAATCGTCATATTGAGGTGACCCGGGAACGCCGCCTTCAAAATATCGGTTGTGGCTCGCGCAGTGTGTGCCGTAGCTCCCTCCTGTTGGAACCAAATGTCCTCCAGTCCAATTACGGCAGAAAAAACTCGGTTAACATGAATCTATAGCGCGCACTGTCCACTGTTTTCGTTTGACCAGCGGAGTTCTCGAAAAACAATCTCCCGATGACTCCTCCAGCGTACACAGCACACCATGCAGTAACTTTCAGCGGGTGTAATGGCTCCTTGTGCATTACTCGTGGATTTTCGGTGCCCCAGAAGCGATAGTTTTGATTGTTCACGTAACCGCTGAGGTCGAAATGAGCCTCATTGCTCATTATGATTTTGGTCGAGAAATCGTCCACTTCATCTTCTAGATTAAGGATGGATTGGGCGGAGGTTATACGCGTTTGGCGGTCGACAGGCAGCAGCTGATGCACGGACTGGACTTTGTACGGGAATATGCCCAAGCCTTTAACCAAAATTCGCCTTAGGGACGACCGGATGTTGGCTAATTGCGAGGCACGGCGTCTGGTCGATGTTTCCGGCGATAGCTCGACATCCTCGTCAACAGCGGTGATATTCTCGGCACAACGGACGCTCCGGGGCCGCACACTCTTGGCAACGTCTCGTGTGGTCCCATACTCTTCAAGGTTGGTGGCCAAACAGGGCAGTATTTGTGCAGTCGGTGTCGGACGGCCATGGAATCGGCGACGGAATTCGCGCTGCGCCAACACTACAGACGAATTGTTACGCAAAAAAAACACGATTATTCCGCGTTCTTGGGGAGTTTATCGCTCCGTGGTTTGTTCACTTGTATTCTACATCTGTCTAGTCCACAAATGTCAAAACAGATCTGACATTGGCGGCCATTTGCAAAAATAAGAGCATCTTCCAATAGAGTAATCTCTTTTGGCCCACCATGTAGAAAGTCTCTTGGCTATGGTGTTGATGAAGTCGCAAGACAAAGCATCCGGCTCGCCCAAACCCTTGTTTGACATCAAAGATCTTGGGGATTTGCTTCTGACCTGGAGTTTTTGGCTTCCTCATTGCCATTCTGCAAAGTCCGATGAGCTTGGCTGACAGGCATCTGGTTAAGCATACGTTTCCAGTCGAGATATCATAATGTAGCTAATGCCGCTTGCTCTACCTTAGACGTCCCTCTTTCCTATTTCGGGCATCAAATTTTACTTCAGAGGATTTATTTCGTACTGAGAACTTTGACCATATATAGTTCCTTGAGTACCTAATCGAGACATTATTTGGCAACAACGTCTTTCAACTATAGTGCTGAGACATTGCATAGCAATAGCAGCTCAATCCGGTGCCCGATATTGTTCCAAGGAGTGTCATTTTACATTTATTTACTTAAAATTCGACAAAAAAATCGACTTTAACAAGAGTATGCCCACGTTTGATGTTTCCCTTTCTAACAAACAAAACAGGAGTATCTACCATACAAATTCTTTTGTATTTCATGAGTGTCCCCTTCTAGCCACAAAACACAGCCACAATAGATCTGCCTCAACAGGTGGTTTGTGTCGACAACAATTGCTCAACAACATACTAACGGAAAGAGAGACTACACGTCCAATAGAAAGCTTTGAAGAGGACGTTTGAAAAAGCATTATGCTCCCCATATAAATCAATGCACTCAAAGGGACCTAAATTTATCCATACACTGTCTGAATGCACTTTTCGTGACAGTATTTGCGCGCAGCTTTGTGCCCATCACAATTGCTCTGACATTTTAATATTTTTTTACCCCACAAAAACACTTTATACGAGTATAGCATTTCAGTGACAGTTGTTGTTGTCAGTGTGCATAGCACTATAGTGTACCGTAAAAAAAATAAAAAATAAAAATTAAAACCAAGCCAAACAAACGATCTCAACTAGAATCCATTTCGGTCGCACGCGAGAATCCTTTGTCCCACATTAAACGGTGCTGTTCCGGTGCCGCTTGCATTTTGTCAACTGTTTCGCAGTACAAAGCGTTCTAACATGATTTTAATTACAAAAAAATCACCCTTGAGCTTACACACAAAACCACATTTAAACTGACACACAGAGGCGACCGGAGGGGGTGCAGCTTCGCTAGTGCTGCCGCTCTAAGCCACCCCCTAAGCCTCATCGCCAACCGACTGTACCTCAGCAGCACATCCTCAAAGCGGATCCACATAATAATGATGAAAATTTTCGTTGATGACTCTGTGTTTTCTTTGCCATTTCCAGATCCAGAGTCGGCTCTGCCTGTGTCGGGTAGCAGCATCACAATATGTGTGTAGAGTTTTATTTTTTAGGTTTTAATTTAAACCCTTTCCATATACTTTGTGTAAGTGAATGAGTAAGTAAGTATGTGAGCGGTGCACAGTATGCCTGGAAGAAATTTTTTTTAAATTTTAATTTTTGTTTCTGTCCCATCCTTCGCATAGAAGTGTAGGAAGAAACACGTCGTCTAAAAGCTTCTGTGGTCTTATTCGTATATACGTTTTCTCTTCTCCTAACAGAAGCACACAAAATGAAAACAACAACCCCGAGTCGTACACGGTACACGGTACACTTGTATATCGAATAACCGTTAAGGCAAATTGCTGGTACCCGTTAATGTGTAGGTAAACACGAGCGCGGTGCGAAGGCCCGCCAGCAAGAAGCAACAAATACAGAAAAACAACGAAAAATAATTTATAAATTTTTCAAACAAAGTGTAATTTTATCCAGCAGACCCCTACCCACCCCCTTTGCATACCCGTTAGCGCTGCATGTAGTATTTGAGAACTTTGAAGAAAGTAGCGAATGAAAAATTCTTGTTTTGCCATCGGTAGCGGCTTTTCTTGTTCTTCCATTTTTTTTTTCGCGAGGGCTTCCTTCCATCCAGCTCCAACCTTGATGTCAGCCAGAGTCTCCTTAGAAGTTTGCCACCCATTTGTTGGTTGGTTGGATTTGGAACTTTCTGTGCAAGCTGATTGTTGGAACACACTCAAAAGGGTTATGTTATAATTTTTCTTCTTTGGAGTTGTCGAGTCTTTCCTCTCCTGTTTTTTTTTGTCGTGCTCGAAAGAAAAGTGAAAATCCTAAAATAATTAAATTATTGTTAAGAACAACACACAAGGGAAGAGTTTCTTTTGAACTTTGCGAGAAAGTGCATAGTAGCACACTTGGCTATATATGGCAGCTAAGACGGTATAAATATAGATGTGAAGGTTGCAGTTTGGTATGCTGTCGAAATGATAACCTCGGTCAGTTGAAGAAAGAAGGTGGTGTTGCTGCCTAGGTGATGTTAAGCCAAGAACCCGACTACGAAAGTGGAATCATTTTGTAACCTCCTCCTGTTTTTTAAGGCTCATGGATTTTTCCAACTCGGGTGAAAGCCTTCGTGGGTGTTTTGTTTGTAGTCCTAGGCCCCAATAAAAATTGTTGTTATCTGAATTAGATGAGAGTATGCCACTCTTGTGCACTTTATTTAATGAGTTGTGTTTATTTGATCTTTTTAGTGCAGTTCGACGACGATAATACCATATGCATGCATGAGTATTATCCGTACTAGAGACACGATACCCGTATATTCAGTTCAGAGTCGTAAGCCCTACTTCGTTAAAATATAAATAATTTTCTTCCTTTCTTTATGGAAGGCTAGGGTGCGTTGTTGACATATTCTCACGTTCATTTTACTATCCATATTAAGTAGGACCCAGCTATTTAGCTCAGCCAACGTAAAAGAGACGGCTCTTTGCAGAGGGTGAGCATGTGGAAAAAGCTTTCTGTAGAGCAAATCGTTATACAAAATTTGACTTGCTACAAGGTGGCGGAAAATTAATTAAAATTAATAAAATGGCGACGTATGTCAATTATATTTTATATTTGTGAACTAGACAGCAGTATAAAACAGACAAGCAATGGAGCGCTATACTCCGCAAGAGCGTGGAATAATTGTGTAGATTTGTTTTTGACCAATAATCGGTCGGAGGTGTTAGTGCAGCGTGTATTTCGAATCATCATGAGCGACGAGGCGTCGGTAAGTGGTTTTGTCAATAAGCAAAGTCTTCATTTCCGGAGCACTGAAGTGAAAATCCGCGTGCGGCGTTCAAGCGGAAGGAGTGATTGGAGGACGCCATCGGCAATACGGTCGCTGTTACTGGCAAACGCTATATACATGGCCATGATAAACGACTTCTTACTGTCGGAATTGGATGAGCACGAGCCACAATAGATGTTGTGAAGGAAGCTTTTCCTGATAGTCGCGTAGTCTGCAGTTTTGGTGATTTGGCATGGCCTGCAAGATCGGTCGATTCAATCCCAGACTTCTTTCGTTGGGGCTACTTGAAGTCGCGGATTTATGCCAACAAGCCTCAGACAACCGCAGCCCTTAAGGAGAATATTCGACGGGAATGCGAATATCACCGAAAATAAAACGGGCAGAAATGTGTATTAACACTGGCGGCAGCCACTTCGATTTACCTCAAATTTTATGACTGGCTTTGTGGTCTTTTGTGTGCCCGGACTTAAATAGTTAAGCATGATGTGTGTTTCCTATACTAAGGGATCTACGCAGAAACATTTTTTTACAAAAGTATACAAAAGCAAATCCCTTGAACTTATGGTGACACGTGACATTGTTTTCACGAAGTGACCATCACCACGCTAGCGAGCTCAGCAGGGACTGGAACAAATATTTACCCATAGTATGTACACATCATATCCTAATTTATGGGTTAGTATTATGATGGCTCGAAGAAAGGCCTGTATAATAACGAAAATCAACCGGAACAGAGTTCAAACTTCAAAGAATGCAAATGCATAGTTACCACCGACGCACTATAAGTCCGATTTCAATTCTAAACCTTCAAGTTTCTCGATCAGATTCAAAAGATCGGGGTGATGGGTGCTGGCGAGAAGCTATAGCCATGCGGCAATATTTTGAATAAAACACTTCGATAAGTCGTTCCCTGCAAGACTGCAAAGACGGACGAATGTCTGGGGATTCAGATTCGAAAAAGACTATAGACTTAGTGCAGGTTTCTCCTGGGTCCCTAAACATTTCAAAATCCAGGCTCTCGAATACCGCCAGTGCATTCCAAAGTGACGAACTCACTCAGGGAAAATATTCAAACTAAAATGTAATATGTTCTATTTGTTTTACGTTGAATAAACTTTTAAAGAATATTCCTTTTCACGTTAAAACATATTTGATTTAAATACGCAATGTAATTTTAAATTAAGTCACCGTAGATTCAAAGTGAAATGTATTCACTTTTACATTTGAGCATGATTCCACCTCAAATCAAGGTGCATAAGTGGTTAGATCAAATTAAAAATATATGCATTTTGAGTAGGGAAATCCTTTGAATTAATGTTATGCCACTTTGATTTAACAATTTTCGTAGTCGATGCTAAATCATTCCGAAAAATATTTAAATATTTAAAAAAAAAATTAAATTGTCTTTTCTCTGGGTGATATGTCATATATTGAAGGATGCGACCAAACTACAGCAAAAATCCCGAATCTATTTTAACAGCGCTCGTCAACAAACTTGGCCGATTACTTAAGACGATATTGTATTGAAAATTAGTATAATCACTTCGTAGACAGTCGTGTTAAAAATTACGTGATTGGGGCTCTGGTTAAAAAATCAAATGACAAATTGTTCTGCATGTATTATATACTCCTATCTAGCAATCTACACAAATCTTAGCGGAGAGCTAAGTTGTCCCCTTAAAATGTGAGAGAAACGTTGTTTTAGATTCAATTTGAAAATGTTTGCCCAAGGCGCCAAATTCAACAGGTGCGGCCCTGGATATAATAACTTCTTGGGGATATAATTTCTTTCCCGTTTCTTATTTTAGAAAGTGCTGAGACAAGTAAACATTGCGTTATGTAATGTACCAGGGACTAAGGCTCAGCACAAGGATTCTCTGTGAAATTCTAAACGGATTTTTTATTAAACGCGTGTATACTTCTAAGAAAGGCGTTTTCATAGCCCTGAAAAATGTTTTAATAGCACTGAAAAATGTGTGTTCGCAAAGACTTTATTCCTGTAGTGCGAAAGTTGTGGACAGAGACAAAAAGCGTGCACTTCTTTTTCACCAGATCCTCTGCACAGATTTGTGCTGATTTTCGTTTCCCTGCATTGAAAATATTAACGTGAGAGGAGCAATTTTTTGTAGCGTACTCTCGGTTTTAAGTTGTTGCAAAGTGGCTTTTGGAGGATTGGAGCATACTCCAAATAGTTTTGTTACCAATCCCTTATTTAAAAATTCAGGGTGGAATCTATACTGTATATTATATGTCTGGTTAAGTTCAAAAGAAAATCCCTTTCTTGCACAACACTTAAGCTTATTCATTTCCCTGCGTATAACTCTATCTCAGGCTAGGTCTTACATTGTGTTGTTCCGATGGACGAACAGCTTGTTCTTTAGTGCGGTATCAAGCTGGCGCTCTGTTTTGAACCACAGTTTGCTTGAATTAAGTTTTTTTTCGAAGAAATAAGGAATTCACTGCTTCAAATGTTATATCGGCGCAAATTCTTCTAGTACACACATCAGTTACCGGCAGGCCAGGCAACGATATTCAAAGGGGTTTCACAACTCATTCGAATTCGAACTACTGTTGGACCAGGCAGTGGCGATCCTGGTTCTCTTTTGTTGGTGTCGAATGTCGATGCGGATATTGATATAATTTTCTCCTATTTGATTTCTGTTTGTTTTTGGCTCTGGTTATGTAAAGTTCCATTGGTGATTTTTTTTGCATTATCAATCTGAAGTAGTTCTCCCTGAAAACTCGAAGCAAAATTGTTGAAAATATCTCAACCACATCTGGACACAAGCTCAACTTATTTTGATAGTAACTTTTTCGGTCACATATTTTCTAGTGATACTTATCTTCCAACACGACCTCATGACTAGATTGCCTGTACATAAACACCCTCTTCCTCACACCCTACTCTACCAATGAAACTCTAAAACACACACCCAAGCACGCATATGCAAACTAGACGGACCCATTCATTATCATCACAGCACATCCCCGCATTTAGTGGAACCAGCCCCCACTACCTCGTCTTTACATCAATTTCATCTAACACAACCCTATCTCTTAGGCTATAACAAAAGTAATATACAACCCCACCAGCACCACGTCCAGCTTAAAATGAGGAAAAAAAAAAACCGTTGTATAGCTGTATTTGACCGAGCAGTTTTCGCCGACTCTTATCCTGTCTCGGTTATTATTGCTGTTTGCTTTGCTCGTATATCCTGTGGAGAAACCCTTTTTTTGTGTTGTTCGCCACGAACTAACAACCCTATATATGGTGCACTCGTATACATCAATCATGGCAGTCTCCATTGTCACCCTATCTTCGAATACTTGGACTCATTATTTTAGAGAGTTTAGAGAGGCGACTCCATGAATCTCCCCCAGTGGCAGTGCGTCTTGCTTTTCATTTCGTATTCAAGCCGCCCGCCGCCACACAGGAAAACACTAGTAGCACTGCATGCTTGGGCCACACGCATACACACAGCTCGTGTGTGTAGAGACTAGAGGCAATTAGGGTCTAATGACGGCAGCAGGGTATGGCATGGCATGAATCTTTGTCACGACTCCCTCTCAACTACTAGTGGTCGTTGGGTTGGCTGGCTGGTTTTCGAATACAGCGATGCTTAGATAGGGGATAATGTGTCTCTATGTATGTTGGCGAATGGTTTTTACATTTTATTTTATTTTTTGTGCTTAGCCATCGACAAGGTACTTCTTGTTGAACACGGACAAAGGAATGGACGACCCAAGTGGAAGTTTGCAATAACGACGATCAACGAACTGGGGTGGCATAGTGGTAGCAAATCCACCCTTCACGAGATTAGGGATTCGAAAGCGCTGCTGGGTCAGTTCAGATTGTAATCATAGACGCAACTAGCTTTGGGTTCATAAATCTGTCAGGGTTGATAGTAGCGCTCTGCAATCGAGATAATTACATGAAAAGGGTTTTGTTTCCGAGGTTGCTCCACCTGATTACACTTGCACGACTAAACACGCACACACATACACACACAAGTGAGTGTTAGTCTAAAGTAATAATAAAAATACAAAATTGGTTCTGCAACCCTCATGAGGCGCCCCTGCCACTTCTGTGAGACATCGCGGCGTATGTGCAACTTTATCTCATTGTGACACGTACTTCTGCCATTATAGGTTTTTATAACTTGTACACATCGATTCGCATTAAAATTTAACATCGTTTCAATAGCCCACGAATGCCTCCACCCTACCCCCCGGATACAGCAAGAAGCCAAGTTCTCCCGAGTGTACCACTCGAACTGAATGTCCCGCTAACAATAGCTGCGCGAATAGTCCTCCGCTCAACGACTGTATCAGTATGGGTGGTGGTTAAGGGTAGTATTAGTAGTAAACGAAACGACCTTCGCGCTTCCTTGGGTAACTTTGAAATTTTCATTTATGCGCGCGGCACGAAAACTGCGTGCTGCGTCGTCGTTGCCTGTATAGATGGCAATGGCAAAACATCATCCAAAGAATAGCTAAGGAGCATAGCAGAGGTGGAGGGTCATAAATGTACATAGAATCCTTTTTTTAATGGCACTCGCGGATGTACAAGGCGGCATTAGTGCGTGTTCTTAGAGTACACATTTTTTTTTGGCGTAGTAGTAGTGCGCGTGGTGGTGTATCTCTAAGGACATTATGAATCGTTTATGATGCTGTGTTCGCATTGGCACTGTATACAGCGAATGGCCCCATCTGGGCTAGCTACAAAACTACCATAAAAATCCCATTTAAAATATATGTAAGAATTTATATGCACGCTGTGACATACGCACAGGGAAGGTGGGTATGTATGACGTAGAGTTGTAAATAACATGAATAGATATCATTTTTAAATTGATATGGATGGGCTTGGGGGATAATCGCAATTTCCTTTTTTTTTGCCTTTAGAACGACGGTAAGTTTTTGCGTGGGGGTAGGGGCTTATCCAGATGTAGAGTTCTGCAGAGGAGCTTCAGATGAATGTACGCAATTAATTCAGCCACAGAAACTAAATGGATGGCGGCAGTCTTTTGAAATTGAACAGTATAAAAACGATGTGCATCTGTATTAGAATTTATTTCATTTTGCTGGCTCTGTGAAAATGGCTAATTAAATTGCACATGCTACCCCTGACGTTTCCCAAAATCTCCAGCACTGACTTCAAAGAGAATGAAATGGCTATTAGCTACTGTCCGAACCATATCGCCCATGGCGTTGCACTTGCACGCGGAGGAGCGTCCCGCTTTCATAAATATGGTACTGGCATGCCCTCAAAGACTGATAAACTGCAAAATTCAATAACATGAAGATCGCCGGTATGAGTTGGGGGTTGCCACAGCTAAATAAAATACACGGATGACATGAGCGGCTATACCTTCTAGCAAGCGAAGCGAGCCACCCACCCATACTTGAAGTGCAACAGACATTGATTTCCGAGATTTACTTAAACAATTTTGAATTGTAAAAAAAATCATAAAAAAGATTAAAAATATAGGAACATTTTTGTATTTATGTGTTTAAAAATCCGCCCCGTTTTTCTTTTTTCAACAATACTTTTGTATGCCAACATGTGAACTCAAAAAAAACAGGCGTCAAATTGAAAACGTTTTCGTGCGCACAATTGATTTAAGACAAACATGGTTTTGTATTTTCCGCTTTTGAATATCATTAACATCGATTTCATGTGTAATTTTTTCTTAAATAACTGAAGAAAATTAGCTCAAAATGTTGTTGTTTTACCTCAACCAATCTACATTGTTAATTTTTTAGAAATATTTTAAGCAAAAGTACACTTATTCCTAAGAAAAATGACTATCCACAATTAACGAATAATTTCAAATTTAACGGATAAAATTCTACAAACACTGCCAGCAACTTTGCCTGCTGGCGGGTGTGTTGGTGAGCCGGAATTTTTGAAGTTATGTGACATTTGTCAATACCTAGTTGGGGGTCTCATAGCATGATTTGTCTATGGTTTGAACGTTTCGTCTTCCAGGATGCAGACCCAGTTTTTCTAAAAATTTTAGAAAAACCTTTAACCGAGTAATGACGTCAATTCAAAACTAAGCTAATTTTAATGTTAGATTTTTTTTTATTTAATTTAGTAATAGCTTACAAAAAATCAAAGTTATTCAAGAATTATGAATTGAATTTCCGTTCCACAAGATGTTCTTTTCGGACAATATTGCACGTGTTTTGCAGCGCGTCTTTCGCCGATTTTCAACGTGGTTTTGGAAGCATTTTTTAGCTCGTTCTTTTGTCCCGTTTTCAGGTCAAGTCTATTGTAAGTAATTTATTTAAAAATTATAAAAAAATATTTGGGCTGATCTACAAATTATGAAGCTAGCTATTTGCTATTTCACCGTCTCTATCTTCGGAATGGATAGTACTCTAAATCAGCGTTGCCACAATGATACAAGTGTCACAAAAGAGTTACACTTTTTAATTATTTTATAATTTTGTTACAGTGTTACTTTTTTTCGCTTTGTTACACTTTTCCCATTAAAATCTTTTTATTTTTGTTTTTCTCGTTCAAAAATATTAAAACGTTGAACTGGTAGCACTTTTTTCTTTCGAACCTCTACCAATTTTTGACAATTTCTGAGCACAAGTTGTGTAAAACATCAAACTGCGAGTGGGAATGGAATATTTTTCTCTCTCGCCGCGTAGGCGTTGACAATGTTCAACATCTTGTGGTCGGAGACAAGAGGTTACACTTTTTGAATATTTTTGTTACAATTTTAAAAAAATCTGCGGTAACATTGATCCGGACCCAGCGCCATTCACTTCCAGTGAAGGGGATTCAGAGAAACTGGAAATTGCAGATAAATTCTATGAAAATCCTTTAATTTTGTACTCAGTGTCAGGAGTGTTGATGTTGGGTAAACAGAGGCTGACCTCAAGGTGGTGTTTGGTCTCCTCTACAACAACCCTACTTGTATTCCGGTCGCTCCAAAAAACCATCATAGAATTTAGCAAACTTTCGTAAAACGGGCGAACCAAGTTCTTATAAAAAAAGTGCGTTAATATTCAGTGGTCCACATAGTGACGAAGCTCAGCTCTGTCGCGATTCAAAAAGCCCAAACAAAGCCACCACAGCGCGCACACAAAAGCCCGTCCGTCATGGCTAAAAGTCGGTATCCTAAAGTCCTAAATTGTTTCCTCAATTGTTTCTGACCCCGCCATATCATACCCTTTCACCGCACTTGAAGAGCTGTATTATTCTAACAAACGTCTATTGACACAACCCCTACAACGCCGGCTCTGATTCCATCCAATTACTCCCCCGGGCTGTCGGATACAGCACGCAGCAGAATGTCATCTGAAAACCGTTAATTGTGACAAATGCTCATGACATTGTCTAACAACCCCATAAATGACTTGGAATCCTGTTTACAACAAGTACCCCAGGTACAGCGTGTCCCCCTAATCCTCGTAGCCCAGCCGAACAATGGATTATTGAAAATTGCACGGCCGATAGGCAACTCTCGACACGACAAGGAGAAGAACGCAGCGATCTTTAAAGCGGCCGTACCATCGCACACACAAAAGGAATCTCTTTCTATTCATTCTCGCATCGCCACCCATACCCACAACCCACCCGACTAAGCTCAAGAGTCGCACAAACGATACAAACAACTCGTGTTCGCATATCCAACCCCGCATTAGAAGGAGAGAAATAAGCGCGCCTCCAAACGAACACAAAAGTCATCTTCCCTTGCAAATCATTTCACTTTTAATATACTCGTATATATGTGTATCGGGAGATGGAAACTTAGCCGAGGACAGGGATACACAAAACAGCACGACTCCCTACCTCCTTCCATAACCACTTCAACTAACTATTAAGTATGCTATGGAATATATAAAAAAAAAAATCTAAAACATTCATTGCCTTTGTCCGTAACATCCTGTTAAGCATCCTTTTCATCTTTTGCATCGCATCCACCCCTGGACTTGTATATTTGCTCGAAAAAAAAGAAAGAAAATTTTAGGAATCTCAAGCGGAAGAAAAGAATTTTCACAACACAATGTGCAGAAGGTGGATAGAGCAGGGAGAGAAGAAAAAATAAGAGAGATCCTTAAGTGGGTGAGTCAGTGAAAGCGGGAAGCACCCCACCCTCTTCCATTCTTAACCAATGTCAATGTCGTACGTGCATGGTTGCCCTGTGTCTGTACACGACGAAGTTGTCCTCAACCTCAAGAAGTCCGACATATGGCTTCGTTGCAATTCCATACCCTGGTGGGTCACAATCGCATAGGGTACGTGGGGGACTTGCTCCAATCCCTGCATCTCTGTTGATGATGACGACGACGACGACAACAATCAACCACCATGGCAAGCAGCCGCCAGGCAGCCAACAACTTTGATGAGGTCGCATTCACGTACACATGTCGACATGTCCTAGCCGACTGCATCCTGTTCACCATCCAGTTGGAAGCACTTGGAACATATCCTGTGTGCGGCACGGGGAAAGGCAACGGCATCGTCGCGTATGTGTGCCTCTTCGTCTAACATACCCGTATCTGGGGGGTGCATCGCAACGTATACAACATTCGCCACTTGAATCAACAGACAACACTTTCGCTTCGTACCTATGCCATGCCATGCCACCCACCATCACCATTAACAACCCCCCAGTGCTCTGCTTAGTGCATTAGAGAGTCAAGTGCAGTCGGTGATTGTATGCAGCTCCCAGGCATCAGCAATAGCAGCAGCCACCCCTAATACTCTGGCTGCACACCGGCAACGAAAGTGAAATTGTGTAGCTATTGTGCACTACTAATAGACTGCTGCAGCTGGGGGTTAACGGGGAGCACCGTATACACCGTGCAACGCTTTTTTCTCTGTTTCGTTGCGTCATTATCACCATCATCATCATCGTCATCGTCGTCGTCGTCATGGTATCATATCGTCTACGAAGGTGTCTAGGTGAAGGAGATTCCGATCCCGATTCCGAGGCAGTGGTAAGGTTGAGGTGGTCTGAAGAGCGGCAGAACTTTTTTTGCACATTTTGAATGGAAACACTTTTCACGTGACTTGCTCTGAATGGCGGCGCGGCGACCGTGGTTAAGATTTGCTTTGCGAAAAGTGTGAGCTGGGCATTCAGCTCAGACACCAGTCGGAGGGTGGCGCATTTGTCAGTGTATGTGGGCACAAGTGGTGTGTTGAAGTATTAGGACCGACCAAGAAGGGATGATGGATTTGATGCATAACTTTAATTAGAACGCAAAACGGAAATACGAGGGTGAGGTGGTTCGCTAATGGGTTCTTGAAAGAGTCACCCCTTCCAGTGGGCTTACCTGCCATGGGGATACTCGTACGTTTGTTACAAGGCTAGATGTGAAATGATGAAAGTATTGAAGTTTGTCACTATTGAGAGCAAGCCATCGACTAACTATTCTGTTGTTAGAACGCTTTTTCAATGGTTTGTCAATTTCGAAAGCCAAACACAGGGGTTGCATGCTCAAACGCCTTTATTCCTCTATGAGACTCGGCCAGCAATTGGCCGCATATATTAACATATGCCAGCAGTTCATAGCTTGAATTTGCTGCCAAAAATTCTGGAAAATATTGAAGCAGAACGCAAACACGCTTTATTTCTTCACGTATAGAGTCCTTCGATGTCTTATGACCGATTCTTCAACCCGTTTTTCGAAACGTTGCTAGACGGGTTCTCGAAGAGTTCTGCAGACATTTTAGGACCAGCGTTGCCAGATTGCTGCAACCTCAGTAGTTCTACTGCATTCTTTTCGAAATTTAAGCCTACTGCCGAAAATTAGGGCTACTGAATTTTCTTAAAGAAACTACTGCGAATAAGCAGTCCTAAAGTGTCAAAATTTGGGAAGGTATTTTTTTTGTACCCTTTTGATAAAATGTGAACCAAGATTCTTACAGTCCAAAAAGATAGTTTCCATGACATTAGTTCGCGTCAACAAGCTCGAGGTCGACCGAAAATATTTTTCATTCACAGAAAGTCTGCTAGAACCAAAACTTTACTCGCCACCATTTTAAGTGTGGACTTAACATAAAAACACAAACGTCTGACAAGTATCCGAGAGTAAAGCTCCCTTGCGAAAGCTTCTCAATTCAGCCGATCGGACTCAACATAAAATTCAAGGTTCCATCAATTCGTAGCACAAAAAAAAAACTCAGACCTGCAAATGATTGCGAAAGGCTAGACCTAGAGTGGCTATTGTAAGTCTATTTCTTTTTATAATAAGAGTACCCAAACTGCAAACTTGCAATAGTTATTTAAAGACGTCCTAATTCTTACTTTTTCATATGCGCTTTAACTATAATTATACCTCATTTTTTATATTTAAAAGAAACAAATAATACACCGTAACTCACTATTCAAACTTTTTTTTATGTAATAATTGGCAACCCTTATTTAGTTGTAAATATTTGCATCATTTTTATATTCTTTCCTATGGAGTTTATTGAGAGAGAGAATCATGCAAATGTTCACTATATACGATTCTCCATAATTTATCCATTTATGAATTTAACTGAAACTTATGCTAACGCGAATTTCCAAGTTGTCACAGATATAAATGGACAACAATTGTTTTTATTTGCAAAAAGTAAAAATGATTGTAAACAATACAACGGTACCCATATCTGACTGCTCTAACAAACCGGGCGCCATACGGCAGCCACAAAAAAATTAAAAGGGATACATGCACATTAGTCAAGAGTGTTCTAAAGTCGACTACATTGGTCTGGACTAGATGTTACTTGAACGCTGAACCTAGATTGGTCGATATGGTCACTCTTCCTACGTAATACGAACTGTCAAAATATGACTCAGTCACGCGTATTTTGACTATATTCGTCGTCTACCCCTTTACAAAGAATGGCAACTGAAAAGGCTGTTCATATGACCTACCAAAGCCAATGAAAACATAGACACATCAAGTCAGCCAGCTGTCAGACTTACTAAACTCGATACCAACTTGAACGTAGATGAATCCCATTCCAATATTCCAAAGTAACTAACTAAACAATTAATTTTCATTTGTCCCTGTTAATAAACAAATTTGCGCAAGTTATTAAAATAACGATTTCAATTTTAAAAGTTTATTCAATTTTAGTATCACCCCAGTAAAATAAATTATTTTACTATTAAATAAATCTTTAAAATTCAAACGATAAAAATATGAAGTCTTATGGGTCTTCTCGTCTTTTAAATCAATTTAAGCCTTTTGACTAAAAAATAAAATTTTATTATAAATTTAAATGAAACGCATTTATGTGGCATACACAAAATTGACGTAACTGCCCGGCGAAAACCAATTGATAACTATTTCGTATCGTTTTTAAAACGGCATTAAAAGTTAAAAATAAACGGAAACTCTCCCCAAGTGAAGATTTCGAAGTTTTGCATTCGCCGTTGAATTTAAAACTCAAAACAATTTTTTTTTGTTAACCGCCCTCTAGCGAGTTTTTTTGGGAAAGCAAATGGTTGCAACATTAAATACTATTCAAATTCCATAGACATTTGTGGAACATAAGCTCTAAGAAGCAAAGCGTGTAAAAAGTTCCTTAATTTTGAACTTGTAGAAAGTTTTTTCAGCTTCAACATAAATAAAACTTTCTGAAGCTCCGAAGAAAGTTTCCTGTTGTGTGTCTTAGCTGAAGTACAGATTTATCCAAGACACATGTGAGGTGAAATTTGTTTTATAAAATGTGCTCAATTTGTAGGACGTTGTTATATTGACTAAGTATTGAACCAGCAAGAGACAAATTGCATTTCAGGTGTTGGTACTCACTTAACGAAGTTTTTTTTCTTTGGTGGATAGTGTTACCAGGAAAAGAGTATTAAGTGTTCGATTCACCAGGAAAAACCATTAGTTTTTTTTAATTTTTTTTTTTAACAAATATTAAGCAAACGCTAAACCGGCAAAAAAATCAAATTAAAAGATTAGTAAATTTTTGTTTGTTTTGTTGTACGACATAAAAATAAATATCCTATCTCAGCCAAAGTATAGTAAAACAATCAATCTCATCCACCTCCTTCGAGTCAGTTTAAAATTATGCAAACATTTGATTAATGGTAGTTAATTATCTCGGTTTTGTTTTTTTTATCTCAATTCGGGATGATATCTCATGAATCGTGTCTTTTGGGCCCGATTCTGGGTCAAATATACGGGTTTCCTGCGGACAGATTCCGTACTATCACAATAATCGTCTGGACGATACAGTTTTTGAAATTTTGATGAGCGTTATAAGACATATTTTCGTCGAGTTTTGTTTGACTACCATCAGCTTTAATTACAATTATGAAAAATGAATTTGATTAAGCTCTCAAACTTGTAATTTTTGCACTTAGTTGCTAGTTTTGGAGATCTTTTTTGACGATGATTGCCTTAAAAGTTACGGAATGAGTACCCTGTTGAATTTCCTTATTTAGATTTTTGTTTTTTTGTTGATTTATATAACTGTCGAGTTTTGAATGATGTCTGGATTAACTGAAAGCGCCGAATCGCACCATGCATAAAACTTAAATCGTTTGGAGAGTGAATCTGATTTTAAGTTTTTCGTGAGCTTTTTTATGTCAATTTGGTCGGTCTCATATTAATTACATTTCTTGGTTTGTTGGTTAAAGTTTCTTAAAGTACATAGATCATTTGTGGAATTTGGAATGTATGGCTGCAGGTAGGTACCAAATTAATGTAATGCTTGGTAGAAAATGGGTTTGGCGGTAAATGAGGGCAAGAGAAAGTATATGCTATCAACTAAAAAGGACACCCAACACCGACGTCTCGGACAGAACGTCACCATAGACAGATGCAACTTTGAGGTGGTTAGGGATTTTGTCTACCTGGGCTCTGCTTTGAACTCAGACTGTATCAAACTGCACGAGTATTGCAACTCTGCTGTCGATGTATTGAGCGATTATATAAACTTAACGAAAGACCGAGAATGTTCTGAGCATTGTATGACGAAAGTCAATTCTTCAGCAGGAACCAACCCAGCAGGTTGGGTGAGCAGGAGCAGGATAATAAATAAAAGTGTTATTTAATAACATTATTCCACTATAATTGCGTTGTTTTATTATTTGTTCTGGCGGTTTACACAAGGTGGGCTAAATGAGATCACCCTATTGGAAGATGCTCTTATTTTTTCAAATGGCCGCCAATGTCACATCTGTTTTGACATTTGTGGACTAGACAGATCTAGAATACAAGTGAAAAACCATGGAGCCGTACGCTACCCAAGAACGCGGAATAAACCTGTTTTTTTTTTGCGTAACAATTGTAGTGTTGGCGTAGCGCGAATTCCGTCGCCGATTCCACGGCCGTCCGACACCGACTGCACAAACACTGCGCCGTTGGCCACCAACCTTGAAGAGTATGGGACCACACGAGACGTTGCCAAGAGTGTCCGGCCCCGGAGCGCCCGTTGTGCCGAGAATATCGCCGCTGTTGACGAGGATGTCGAGCTATGGCCGGAAACATCGACCAGACGCCGTGCCTCGTAATTAGCCATCATCCGGTCGTCCCTAGCGAATTTTGGCGAAAGACTTGCGCATGTTCCTGTACAAAGTCCAGTTCGTGCAGCAGCTGCTGCCTGTCGACCGCCAAACGCGTGTAACCTACGCCCAAGCCATCCTCAATCTCGAGGAAGAAGTGGACGATTTTTCGACCAAAATCATAATGAGCGATGAGGCTCATTTCCAACTCAACGGGTACGTGCACAAGCAAAACTATCGCTTCAGGGGCACCGAAATTCCACGAGTAATGCAGGAGGAGCCATTACATCCGCTCAAAGTTACTGCATGGTTCTAAATCAGCTTGTGATGGCTAGCATTTTTTTGGTCTTTAAATTCCTTGAGCTAAGATACACAGACAATGACACCAGCGCTGAGATTAAACGGAGAATAACTCTTGCCAATTGCTGTTTCTTTGGGCCAAGAAGGCAATTGAGTACCAAAGCCCACTCTCGAACTACTAAAGTGACCCTTTATAAGACCATACTTGGATGTTTCGAGAGAAAAAATCCTTGAATAATGTTTGGTCCGGTCTGCGTAGACAGTGAATGGTGGAGGAGATACAATGCCGAACTGTATGGTCGGTTCAGCGAAATCGACCAAGTCAGAATAGTAAAGGTCCAACGACTGAGGTGGCTGGGTCATGTAGAACGAATGGACACGAATACTCCGGCCCGGCAAATCTTCGAATCCGCACCCGAGGGAAGGCGCAGTAGAGGAAGACCGCGGCTCAGGTGGCGCACGCAATTGGAAGGGGACCTTAACCAACTTAGCTTGCGATGCGAAACTGGCTGGAGACGCTTGCTGGTTGATGCCCAGGTCCACCCCGGACTGTGGGTTATGTATTCCGTATTTTTGTGCCAACACTTATGAGAGATTTGTGGCGACAGACAATGGGGTATTAACTGGTCTGATTATTTTTACTAGGCTTGTCGCCGAAAATCGATCCTACCTTTAGTACTCTACTGTAGTACTAAAAATCGTGTCACAATATTCGATATTTAAGTTGTTTTTTTTATATAAAGGAAAAAGCGATGAAAACATACGCCCCTTTGAAATTAATTTTTACTACTAATTTGTGGCAGCATACTGAAGCGATGACAGATCCAGTTTGACATTTGTTCTGAAAGAACTTTTTCTGAAGCTGAAAAATTTGTTTCCTACTGGGAAATTAATGTTTGTTCATAAAAATTTATAAGAAAATCAGAAAGATACTCACAGTCAGTGACTTTGACATTTAGCGAACTGTCTAAAAGACAAGGGTAATCTACACTTTACTCTTTTGTATTTTCTGTTATACAATACGGTCAGTTCGTGTTTCTTTTTAGCTCAGTTACAGTAAATGAAAACAAAATTTTGATTTTGAAAATTGGATTGCCTACGTGATAATCCACAAACTATTTGTGGGGTTGCACTGAAACTTTGAAACCCCGTCCAATATATGAAACTATTGCCATAGTACTTATTCTGCTCATACTGATAGCAACATCTCTAAGTTTCACAATTTCTCGATGCTCTACCTAGTTAAAAACTTAACTAAGTATATCACGCACTCCCGAAGGAGTGTATCGTCCCAAGTGCGCGTACTAGTTTCCTCACAAAAGCAGACACACACTGAATCTCGTTTAGCTTTTAATTAAAATGAAGGCATTAACCCGGATCTCGTTAAGTAGCTTACAGTTCCACTTCTGTCAACAACTGTCAAGACAGATTCCTTTGCACAGGAATGTGCTCTGCTCTACTCCAAATACACCTTTACAAACGGTTGGCAGTAAAAACTTTGATTCCAAAAGCATTCCGCACCCCATCTCACGAAAGTGCCAACACAAACAACAGTATAACATGAACCGCAGCCAGCGATATTAACTCCCTTTATTTCCAAGTTTTATGTCCACTTTGCACCACCAAACACAATCGCATTTTCATCCCCCGTTCGCGTTTACAATCGTCCTTAGTCCTGCTTATCTTTATGGGCGGCTAACTGCTGCCGGTGCTCTCTCAATCCCTTATCGTCAGAGACAATATGGACGACACTTAAAGTGTCACTTTTGCCTCCAGTGCTACCCATCGTCGTCGTTCCATGCCTATTCAAAACCATTCGGATGGCTTAAGCATTAAGTGCCGGAGCCTATTTTGTGTCCCGTTTTGTCGAATTTAATTATCACAAGCAAAATTTTAAAGCGGCATGTGCGCCCTCGATGAATGGATGGGTGCGTTTCCAGCAACATTTTAGCTTAATTAAAGCAAGCAAACACAGCCATAAAACGGAACAACTTGGCGAACGGGACCCACCGTTCCAAGCGCATTCGAAGAAGATTCGAAGGTGCTCACAACTGCTGTTCAGGTGAGCTGGCTGACCTTGCAATCTACAACAGTCGGTACACTATCCTCCGGAATAGAATATTACATACTGTGATGATGCCCTGCTGACATGCCACGAAGTCGGCTTGGCAGCTCCTCCCCGCCGAAGCGGCAAATAAACAAATCAATCCTTGCGTGTTGAGTAACAGCAGACGAGCCCGCAGAGAACACAAAACACAACCGCGAGCTTTTTTATTTCTACGCTCCTCATCACCATCCAGTCCAATGGAAGCCAGTGTAATAGATGGGAAGGAAAGACTGCGCGAAAATATCCTGCCTAACAGTAGCATCCTGCAAAAAGCTCACTTCCCCATGGTTACATCATACAGTATAGAGAAGCGCCCATCTCCTTATCATGGAATTTTAGCTGCTCTCACATCGACTCGGCGGCAGCAGCAGGACCTCAGTGATACTGTGTACTGTGATACCGCTGTCCATTCCAATCAGTTCCAATTCGGTACTTGAAGCGTCCGCAAGCAGCCAGTTACCAGTCTCACCAGTCTCGGGGGTTTTGCATGCAAAATCGCGCTTTGCTTTCAACACAAACAGAAACACAATTTAATATCCTGCGAAAGGATAATTAAATTAAAATCTATTTTTTTTGTTCGCTTTGTTGTCGCGCTTTAAATAAGGGACGCAAGAACATTTTTATGTGTGCCCGTAGTGCTCTATCGTTTCGTTCTTTATTCGCTTAAATTTTGCGCTGTATCCTCTTTATCCTGCTCCGGGCTGATGAAAGCGGGGAAGGCGTGTGTTTAACGAAGAGGAAAATAAAAAGCAAACTCTTTCCCGTTTTCCAATTCCATTTCGATTTCGGAGGAAACGCTGTGTATTTGTTGTGCGTTTTGAAAAGGATGCGACGCAGTGCATTTTACTAGAGTAGGTCAAGACGAGGAGTGCGCTACGCTGCGCAGTGTATGTGTGTTACCGGGAAATGTGTGTTGTCGTCGGCGGAACGTCCGAGTACGTTGTTTACACATATACATATATTCCTTAAACAAAGTCCTTAAATTGAAAAGAAAACGCAACCGAGTGCAATTCGTATTTAAGTGCGGTACAGTGCTGAGCCAGCGGGAGGATATTTTTATTATTGTGGATTACTGAGGATAACTTTCCCGTGCATAAGGATATGAGTTTCAGTCCGTGCCACTAAAAGGTAATTGTGTATTGAAAAATTGTTTTTTATTCCCTTTTTATTATAAAGAGTAAACTGCGAGCACGCATTTCGCCTGTGCGCCGTTGAGAAGTAGTAATTACATATACCCCGCACGCTATTTAATTTAATCAGAGCGTGACGGACAGGCGCCCATTGTTACGGATGGAGGTTGCGGATGTTGATCTCAGCATTCAGCCATTCGGATAGGGAGGGGGTCCGGGGTTAACGGTCCACTTTGCTGTTGGTCGGGACGGTGTAATTGCTTTTGACTAATTTAGAGTGAGATGCGCAGAGGTCCGTTTCTTTTGAGCAGCAGCGTTTCAGTTCCTTTGAAGTCTGTTAACCAAATTGATTAGCTTTGTTGGCTAAGAGTTTTGCGAACTAGAAGTAGTTCCGCTTTGGACCCGGTTGAACGAGGTGTGTATGGGAAGTTGGGATACACGTGCGAGTTTCAGTTGTAGATGAATACGATTGTGCTTGGGGGAACTGTGGGCAGGCTCATTCGCAATTCAGGTCAGGCTCTTCGAAGTGTAACTAAGTGAATGATACATGGGACATATCACATATGGAAGAACCATTGCTGCCCTTGATGCACCTCATGTTTTCTAGGTTTTGATTCGATTTTGTGTGTATGTATTGTTGACATGGCAACTCATTTCGGGGATAACCCCTCAAAGGTATTTCCAATGAGCACTAAATTCCGGCAGAGAGATGTGTATATAGGGAACTTGAAAGCGGTCGAATGTGAACACACGTTGGACCTTGTTTTAACTGCTTATACAGGCTACAGCTTTGTGTGCCTTTTTTGCTTTCAGGATGGGGTGGAGGTACAGCTAGCAGAATAAAGGTTTTGCAACGTATAAATTTCAGCCTTGAACCCATCTATCTTGCCGAACCGATGTAGAAATGGTTACTGAAACAAGCCGATAAGTGTGTATTAGAAAACGATGTGAGAGCTCACACAGTACGAAGGGACCTTCGCATGGATATGCTGTACCTCGATAGCTCTTGCAAGCCATAGGACCGCTGTTCTATGGGGCTTATGGAGCTGGTAGTCCATTTCTAAACATCTGCGAAATTTCTATATTCCTGTAACACGGCATATCAAGATTATTTCAATGGACCCTGTCCCGTTTAAAAATCAAAGTTTTGCAACCTTACTACGTTACTTTATAAACACGTACCTATTGTCACAAGTCCCTGAAAATGCTAAAGTCGACAAAATTAGCTCTTCTTATGAGAAAGCTGAAAGTATTATGTTTCAATCTGCAGTTTATTTATTTTTAATACAAATGTTTTAAAATACTATAAAGTTTCAACATAAAAGTGATTTGATTAAATACCTTTGCGATGAAACCAATCTCCATCTGGATATATAAAAATTTGTTATTTCGGACAGTCCTTATATAACTTCAAGAAGCCTTTTATTGTTTTTTTTAGTTTGAATATATCTACATACTATACGCAAAATATGAAATTTTAATATTTTTTCGGCGTTAACAAAAATATTAAATTTAACGCCCGTATTTTTAAACCGTTCAAATTTGTCTCTCTTGCTTACAGGTGATTTGTGGTTTTAAAAAAGAATCGCTTAACTCCACTTCTACATACAAGTGTTGTACATAACTTTTGCTCTACTTACCGAGGCTATTCCAAATATCTAACATCATTTTTGAGTACCGCTGTAATAGTTTTTAACGAGCGTACTAGTAAATAAGCGACATGTGATAAAGCAAAATATAGAAAAAAGTAAAAGATGCGCTTTATATATTTTTATAAAACTGCAATATCTTGCTACAACTAGCTAGTTCTAAAGAAGATTGTGAATTCAAAACTGTCCATTTGGACATTTAATAAGCCATCACTTGGCGACCGCCGGTCTGTGATTAAACGCAGTTGGGGTTTTTTGTGAGACACAGTTAAAGATAGAAATCATGCAGAAAATACAGATTAAAAAATAAATATCATGATTGTTGCATCATATAAGTCACGGTATCGGTATATATCGAGTAAACAGTGCGATTGGCGATTCGTCCACTGAGTATTCGACTTTAGGCCATTAAAAAGTTCCATTATGCGGCGTTAAAGACTAAAATTATGCTTCAAACCAACGAAAATATAGGTACCCCAAAAATTGGATCTACAGGATAAAGGGTGGGCCATCTAGTGGTTTCTTTTTAAATCATAGGTTATTTTGACATTGACAGCTCTTTCGCGCTCGAAATCTTGACAGAAAGTCAGTATCATACCTCCGCGGAACGAAATGAGTCGCTTTACGCTTAAACAACATTGGGAAATATTGAAAACTTATTTCCAAAGTGAGTGAAAAGAAGTTTTGACCAAAATGAAACACCCACCGCGACTCCTGTACGCAAGTTTGTGCAAAAAGTTCGCCCACCCTGTATATATGAAATCTTCTCCTATTGCCTTTCGAGGGGTATTGACTCTTTTCAATATAACAAACTTGGTAAAATAGTGAAACGCTTTACCATCGGCTTTAGTCAAATAGGTCGATTCAGGGTGACATAATATTTCTCGGTTAGCTTTGGTATTTGCATGCAACCGTACCTATGAGAAAGGGTTTCTTTCATACGGTGGTTTCGACTTTTATTCCCAGCATATTGCCTCAGCTCAGGTTCTCACTTACAGCTAACTATTAGGTGCGGTTGCATTCCAACTTTACCCGACTGGCTTTGCTTAAGCCCTGAAGCTCCAATTGTCAAAGAAAGGGATTCTGATAAAAAAATCGGCTCCAAAGAGTCCCTTATTGAAAATGAATTGAACTGTTCATTTGGGTGAGCAAGGCCATTTTACTGCGAGCTACTTTAAATTGCCGAAATCCCAAACACCAAGGTTTTTCTCTCAATTTCCGGATTAAGTGGGCTTACTGCAAGATTTCCCCATCACAGCAATGGTGTTTTCAAAAATTCTCCATACTTGTGTACGGAATGGATCCCCGAAACACAAAACTTCCCAGAACCCTTCCCTCCCGCACACCCTCCTCCGACGCCGTTTAGTATATTTTAAATTACGCTCTTCAGGTTTAAGTCCCCTGCTCCCGTCTTTGGAGAAAGGATAAGTCCCTCCGCACTCCAATTTAATCAGGCCTATAACTAACAACGACATACACTCACTTGAGACATCCATTGTTGTCAACGGAAAATCCGCGTAATGAATGTATTTCGTACATCCGGCATCCAGCATCTAGCTCCATAGCGCTCGTCGCCTCAATGGATCCTTTAGCTTCCTGTGGCATTGTTGGGAAATAATTTTCCACGAAACACAATGCCGGAGCGTGAGTGTGAAGTCGTTCCACCGTTATCTCGAATTGTGTTGTACTGTGCTGCACTGCAATCCATAACCAATAATTCCCCAAACCACTATCGGCGGAATGCACAAGCTCCACTCTGGCTGCACTAAGGATTCCTGAATTCGTAGATTCTTGCCACACAGACCTGAGCATAGCTGCGGCGCGACTCCGCTGGGAGAGAGAGTCGCAGACAAAGAGCATTCCACCGTGTACTCCATTTATTTACAATCATAGAGCAATAAGCCACCATCGTCGTCGTGTCGTTCTCATTCTTGCTCGTGTGGTGGCGACGCCGTCATCATCATCATGTTCAACGTTCCTCAGGTGGTGCAGCTGGTGGAGAGAGACCCCTCCTGCGGTGGCTTTAAGGATGAATTGCATTTCCAATGCGCACATAAAAAAGCTTCAATATGCCATTTGGCAAATCCCTGCAGGTGGAAACAGTTGGAGCGCATCATAGTTGCACTACACATAAGCACCCTTGTGTTTGGGGAAATGCTTTTAATCTGCACCCGACAGCATCCATTGACAGTACCATTAAGAACAGTCAGTTGTTCGCGCGTCCCGGGGACAAAGTGAAGTTGAATAGTTAAGAGCGCGCGAGTACGAGTATAATGGAAATTCACCGAGATGCCGCAGTCGGAACCGATGTGCACCAGCAGTTCGTAAAAAGGTCGTCCTCATTATCGAGTTTCTTGGTGTTTTGTGTTTTTGTAATTATAATTATGACGTCGTGTCCTTCTTCAACGTTGGACAATAATTCCCAGTTGGTCCCCGAACGTCGATTACAACCGAAGAATGGTCGTCGTCCTTTTCTGAGCGTGTACACTTGCGGACTGACCCGTCTACGTTGACTTATTGTCGTGTCGCATATAATTAAGTTGGGAATAAGTTTCCCAACGAGGAGGACCACAGCCACAATTTCTTCGCATCTCTGTAAATATTTATCTGCAGATATGAGGGTCATCTCTGAGCATCCATCGTCCGGCCAGAGTATATAGTGAACTTTGTTAGATGGACTTATCGCCCGTGTAACATTTCCTGCCCAAGAGCACTCGTCATCGTCACAAGAACTCTCGCCGCCGCTGCTGATGATTAATTCTGGGATGGCCCTCCAGATCCACTCACCCCTCACATTAATTCGCGCGCACAAAGCAACTAGATATGACAGGATAAGGAAAAGGCAAGATGTTGGTTCCCCCAGCACCCTCGTGGGGAGTGTGCAATTCCATTGTCGGTGAAAGGTCATCCATTATACAAGTATAAGTACATGGGGTGGGTGATTTTTCTTTTCATTCGCCTTCGCTTTGTTTTCGCTGCTTTGTTTTCCTGGGTGTTTGTAAAGAGCGAAAATTAATTCCCATCAACGCCGAGGATTTTGTAATTTTTGACAGGTGGGCATCGGGACAAGAAGAACAAGTGTTGAATTGATTTTACCCAGCTTACCCATTTTATCCACCAAAAGTGCGTCAGAGGAGGTTTCTTTTAAATTATGCTGGAAGGCAGCCATTTACTATGGCGAGGCACTCGTGCCAATTGGCAAATTGGATTAAAGTTTGCAATGACGTTGGTAATTAATTGATAAGAGCATAGATATATTGTGTTGGGTGGCAAGGATTAGAGGCCAGGCCCAGGGTGTGCTCATATTTTGCATGAAATGTCGAAATGTAATCTCCACGAAGATGGCTCCTGAATAATGAATGCTTGTACGTTAGAGAGATTGGATTAAATCAGGGCGTTAAGTGGAGTGGATTTAATTAAGGACATCCCAGTTCCTAGCTATCTAGCCACCCTCACAATGTCGACCGTTATCAATATTTAACGTGGCGTAGGAAGTGAATTGTGTACTAGCACATCGTCCAAAAGAAAGAGGCGAAATAGGGTGAGGGTGAGTAGTAGTAGTTTAAAGCGGCAAGCTTCCGAAGAGCGACTTGTTATCTTATAGTTGGACACGAACAAAATAATCCTCTTTCGGAAATGACAGGCTGAATGAGTCTCAGAAGTCCAACATGGGCAATTTAAAAGGCTTACATGTAACGGATGTACTACGTACAATATGTAATAGATGGAATGAACGTTGTCATCAACAATCAGAACAGAAGAAGAACGGTCGAAAGCTAGTTTCTCCGGAATATTTGGAGGTGAGCTTGAACGCTTTATATGGGCTGTCGACAGCTCTCCCATTGCCAAAGTGGAACTTCACCGCAATTTCTGGCTGTTTTGAGGACCTGACTCTCCAGGTTATAGCTTTTACTAAAACATACCCCTTAAAAACCATGGGTTGCGATTTATGAGGCAACCAAAACTCTGGCTTTTCTGTTGAAGAGACCGAAAAGTCCAAAAAACCGAAAGACCTTTGGATTTGCATGCAGAAAATTCGAACCATGAACAGGCCGAAAGCAAAGGTCTTCGTTTGCCAGATATCACCGCCCTCCATAGTGATTTGGAATGGGTTGGAGCAAAAGATGTAAAAATTTACTACGGTGACTCTGGCGCAGAAATGCCGCAGTCTTTAGCTCGTTCTTATAGAGCTTTCTAGGTGTGAATGAATATCCTACTAAATACGTATCAGAGAAGTTGAAGACTACCAAAGCCTTCTTTTACAAGCTCATCGACAAAGCATATGAGTAACGTCCTAAGTACGACGTCCAAATCGTCCCCATTGGTAGAATAGCTTTGGTAGTAATATTGAAAATGTTCAGAAGTTTTACCAAAAAGTAGAAGAGTTTTTTAAGCGCATCAAGGCCCAGTCTTAGTAATAAGAAAAAAACCTCTTGCAGGCTATAAAGTGTCAAAGAAGTCCAGCGTTCCGCCTCCAGGCAGAGGGAACAATGAAACACTTTGGTCCACCGGATTAAAGTAAGTATAGCTATGTCTAAACTGAAGGCTTCTGGCCTACCGGCTGATGTATTCAAGCCCACTGCACACAATTTAGCGAAGATCATCCTATAACTGATGTCCCAGTTTTAGGCGAAAGAAGTATGTCTGATTAATCATACCTCGGCGTCTTTTCCCCTTTTTATATAAAAGAAAGTTCTCTAAACCAGGAAACATCAGTCTTCTTAAAATTGTATCCGAAGTCCTGCCTACTACAATATGGATAAGGCTTTGAAACCATTTCTCAACGGGGTGCTTTACGTCTAATAGGGCGGTTTAAGGTCCGTAAATAACTTAGAAGCTCAGATCGATACGAGCCATCCCTTCTATCGATTTTAAGTCTGTTTAAAACGGCTGGAACAAATAGTTGGTAAATAGTGGTGAGAAAGGAGTAACCAAAAGTGATGTACAGTTTGCTTGATCTTTGCTTATATCTACTAATAGTCGGGAGGTTTCTATCAGCGGCAGTCGATTAGATAACCAAACTACAAAAAGGTATCGGTCTGATGCTCCAGGCGGATAGCCAGTGTGTATACTGCGGGGCCGGAGGCTTTATTTATTTAAAAAAACCTTCTTACAAGCGGAAAGTCCTTTTTTGACCTTTGGATCTGAGCGACGTTGATGGTCTTTTCGATGGACCGTGCTACACTAAACAAGGATAGGTATAGAGTTGCTGTTCTACAAATTTTGACGAATAATTCCGAAAGGCTAAAAGCGGACATGATATGAGAACATTTGCCGGCCTTGTGAGCAGAGCACCAGAATTTTGACAACTCTTCAAGAGTGTCTAGAAGAAAGGCAGTTTCAAATCTAAAGACATCAATAGGTCAGCTTATTTTAGGTCGGCTGGTCCTAAAGATATTTTTTTATGGCTTCTTAAGCTGTTCTTAATCAGACTTTAGAGGTTGACTTTTGATGTATTTAAACAGTTTAGGTGAATAATGAATATGACTAAGCTTGCAAGCTACCTGGGTTGCAGCAGATAAAGGGAGTAAAGAGACTCCTTTAAGTCGCTGATTTTCCTAGACATTTTGGCATAGACATATAACTTGTTAGAAGGATATATCCTATAGCATTTAGTAAGGAGTCTTCAGAATAACGGACGGGACTACGGGACACCTTTAAAGAATTTTTGGAGAATCTTTGACCTTTTAAATCTTTGAGGGAATACGAGATTTCTGGTATTTTATACTTCATTATCGACGAAGTAATCTAAGCTAAGATGATCTTCGTTAAACACTGGTATAATTATCTGGGCAGTCCTAAGATGATATGGTTGGATTAAGCCATTCACCTGTCCTCTTCATGTATGGGTAATTTAAACAGCTTTGGCTTGATAAATTATTGAAAATGTAAGCGGCCCCTATTTCGACATTCGTTACGATCCTTGGCTTGACTTCAGCATCCCAAGCCCGCGACTTTTGCAGACGATTGACGGGATATTATATACTTGTTGTGGTCCCTCTTTGCCCAGAGCCATGAGAATTTCTAGCCGTATTGCATCCACTTCCAAAGAAACTTTTAACATTTCTGATCGCTGAACTGGCTTACCCTACCTAAGGATCGATCTTTCAGTGATCCCTCCATTTGCGTAAGATGTCGGTCCCATTAGATATAAGTGCACCATCCTCTTCAATGGTTACCCACATACGGTCTTCCAGAACCATGTCTGCAAATATGTGATAACATGTGTAACTTTTCAACGAAGAACTCCTCCCAAAATTGTTCTCCCATTGATTTAACAGTCAACTTGCAAGAGTCGCCGCCTGAAAATACTGCTGAAAATCCGGCTCCTTCTCTCTAATGAGTTTCGAAGATCCAGGCGCTTGATACCATGCAGACCTCTCAACACCAGACCCGCTTGTTAAAGGTCTTGTTAGTTTAAGTAACTAGTTATTGAGGTTCATGTTTAATGGAAGATCTACTACTTCAACTACAATCTGAGCTCCTGCGCAGCAATTTACATTACAACACCCCCCTCTCGACAAGCCCATTATGAACACAAAAGAAATCCAAGACAAGTGTGCTTTAAACTCGGTAATTCCAACCGTACAAAGCTCTCCCATTGTTCGGCGACATTAACGACTGCAAAGTGTGATGGATTGTGCTTGAAGATACTTTGCATAATTTCTACACAATAAATTATCATAATCCATTAACTGGGAGCGCTAGCCCGAGTGAGAAACTGTTCCACCAGTGCCAGCATGTCCCTGATGATCCTCACTCACACTTACCGACCATCATTCCATTTGTACTCGAACAATTGCTTTGAATTATCACTCCCCAATATTCCCACTTCGTGTGGGTAATTTGCTCGAATCAATTGTATATATGTGCGGTTAAACTATACCCGCCAGCCAACCTGCACGACGCGACGCGACGATGTGGTGCGTTCTTGTCAAACACACAAAACGCTGTTCGTCCTCGATTGTGCCCCGAAAACCACTTTCATGTTGATTGCCAAATATATTGCCAACACCCAGCAACTTTCACAAGACATCCCGCTTTTGTGCCGAGTTTTCCCTCGTCCACCGACGTCATTAGGTTGACGGAAGTCCTGTTCCTCGCATCCGCCGAATATGAAATTGCAAATTTTCGCCAAAAGTATAGTCGCTGTATGTTCACTCGTACGTACGTATGTATAGTCGGCATCACGCAGGAAAAGAAATATTAAATTCAAATGTGATTCCCTCTGGAGGACAAATATCTTTCGTTTACGTGCTTCGGCTCGGTATTTCATCTCAAACCCTTAGCTAATGGCTCATGCATATGCACGAGGAACACTTTACCATACAATTGACGCCGCGAAGCACTTCCGCTCGTCGCTCGAGATAATCCCAGAGAAACGTTCCATTTGGAGACTTGCTAGCACACAGTCACTGTGCTCGGCAGAAAGGATACGCGCCGCCGCCGCTCCAACCTTGCTCCCAATAGCAATAGCACACGTTGCACTAGTGTATATAGTGTATGCCTCTCGAGTATTTGAAATTGAGGCATTTGCTCTGTGTGTATGCGTTTGTGTAACAAGGACACTCGGGACGTGTTCGCACAAATTAATATTTTACAGCAAATGCGTTGTGTGGCGGAGCGATGTGCTCTGGAACACCGGTATGCAGATTGGTTAGACCAGGCGCCCCCTTGGCGCTTATGCATTTCAGGACATAGATTATTTGTGTCAAGGCAGCAAAGCCCTCGAAATCACTGCAACGGGTGGACTCCTTAAGATGGCGCACTAATTACTTTCTAAATTGTCAATTAGAAGAAGGGAGCGGTGCCCTTCCAGCGGTGAAACTCGGTCACCTGGAGATCAATGGAAGATGAGATGCTTTGAATGTCCTTTCCCACTCATCGATAGACGGACAAAATTAACGAAGCGAGTAATAAAAAAGTTTTGTGATAGACAGCCAGTTCGTCCAGGTGAGCAATTCGTGCGGGGTCGGATGTTTATGCGAATAGCAGGAAACGAGGATAAAAAGTTATTAAGTACGAAATGTTATGGCCGGAAGGAATTACTTTTGAAAATCAGAAAAATTTGTTGATGTCCTTTGTTGGGGGCGAGAGATGAGGTGCCATGGCTAATGGCTGATGGGCTCAACTTTTTTTTTTCTTTTATGTTTGTTTGATTTTTGTTTCTAGGATATTGTGTTTAAATGGGCATTCTTCGGATGGAATTGAGCGGCAGGGTCTGTTTATGAAATTTCCTCAGAAATGATTACTTTGGAACAATGTCTCTGTGTCTGTCAATCGAGGACGGTGCACGTGGCGTTGGCATATACGAATATTTTCTAATTGACTTTGGTTGTCCTTTTGGGGGCGCTTCAAACTTTGTGTGTTTCTTTGATTGACTAGTCAAGCTAGTACAAGTAATAATTAAATATTTCGCAAGAGACGTCTCTTGGAATGTTGATAGCAAATTGATAGGTATTTTCGTTAATTACTTCTTTGCAGAGGAAGGCAGGCGGAAAGTTAATTGATAACAAGCGATGAATGAGTAATAGCGCGTGTAACTTAGTTGTCCTTTCATCTTGCGATTGGTGTGGGAAAATACAACTCAGAGGGCATGTGGCTAACAACTGCGATATGGTTTGAAATTGTTTGCTAGAATCTTAAATTTCCATTTTTCCAAGGGCACATAATCAAGATTTGTCATGAACAGGGCGGGGTATTTACAAAGGGATAAGTTGTAAAACATAAGCCGGGTCTTGTCGTGCTAGTTTGCCCGCATTTTCATTGCCGGGAATACCTCCATGTCGAGGGACCAATACATTGCGCTGTATTTTTCAAGAGCCACGAGCTCTTCGCTACAGAATTTCACAAGCTTCGATTTTAATTCTCGAGAAGGGTCCTGTAAAATCTTAGTATGGCGTGGCGGGTTATACTTTGTGATAGGTACATTGCCAACTTTTCTTATAGGATCATTGAGTCACCCGCACTTATGGCTGCCAATGATTGCACAAGATGTTTAGCGTTGAGTATATTTTCAAGTCCGGTTGTTAGAGTTTATCTCATCGCTCTACCGACCTTAGTATTTGTGCTTTTGTAAAAGCCCAAAGGTAGGTAACCTTTTTGCTTGCTTGCCACTATAAAAGACTGCATTTGTTATGAGCAACTTTAGGGCTAGACTCGTTAGTTTTATAGTAACGAGTAGGGACAAGCAGAAAATAAAATTCAACTGGTAATGCCATTCCTCGGATTGAATTGTACAAAAAAAAATAAGTTCCCACCGCACTGAGAACGATTGTTCTCTTTTCTGTACTCATCAATAAACGGATTTAAAATGTTAAACTAATTTTTTTCAATTTCAATGCACATTAACAAACTACTTTACTTCGATCGTCAAATAATAAATGACACCTTTAAAAACATTTCATTGAAAGGATTATACCCTTTTTAAATTGTATTTTTTATTTTTTTTTTTTTTTCAATTCAACACATGTGTTCTTAATTGAACAAAATTTATGTCAAATCTGCAAACAAAAATGTTCATTTCAACAGAATGTTTGCAGTATTTATAATCTGTAAGTTAAGTTTTGCCAATTTCACAAAATTCATTTTTGGTTCTGTTTTAATGGATATTACAAAAACTTTGTACAGCAATAAAATTGTTCAATTGATACAATAGGCCTGTTTTTTTGAGCTTCGTTCTCAGCAAAGCAAAGTTAAGTAGGATTTGTAGCACGCAATTATAACAACTACGCTCTACTTGACACTTCGAGACTCGCAGTAGTTATTGTAATTTGTGTGCTGAAAATCTTACTTTACTTTGCTTTGCTGAGAACGAATCTCAACAGAAACACGTCAATATCGATTTATTAAACTGAAAATTGTGTTTTGTTAATTTGACAAAGTAGTTTTAGTTTTGTAGTAAACGTTTTATCCGGTTGACAGTATTCTATTTTCAGTCGGTTTGTGGTGAGTGGCCTTGTCAGAAGACAAATACCCTAGAAACACTATTTACACAGTCAAAAACTGAATGACGACTGTATTATTCACAAGGTTAATAAGATTTCCTACTTCCAAATTAAATTAATCAACAAATTATAAGCCTACCCACGGTCTTAGGTTATTTTTATGACTGGAACTTGGTTTGTGTTCCTTTTGGTTTGCAATTTCAGGATGAGTAGAAAACGCTTGTCATTTTGTATCATGAGTATAGTACTAGGATACGGTACTCCGAAGAGTCAGCTATATGTAGGTGGTATCGCAAACTATGGTGCCCTGTTAGGAGCCAACTAGATTTAGAATCTTTTTAACATTGTTTTTGAAAGGTCTGATAACTTTTTTTGACCTGTTTTAGGCCCGGGATGCTCTCACAATATGGAAAACTTTTATTTTGTTCCCAGCATTTTATAGCAAGGTTTGCCGCTGATGTAGAGATTGCACAGTAGGGTTCAGGCCCTGTGAAAGGTGTTTCCGTACCTCTTCTGGCCAGTACGTCGGCTTTTTCGTTTCCTTCAATTCCCTAGTGGCCATAGGAACCCACCTTATTTTGGTTTTGTTTCTGGTGCATAGAGTTTGGAGGGTATTGAAGCAGTGTAAGACTGATTTGGTGTTAATGGTGGATGAGCTAAGGGCATTTATAGCTGCTTGACTATCGCTGAATATATAGATGTTTGCGCCTTTGATACCTGACTTGTAGATGAGGCTTGCGCATTCTTGAATGGCATGGAGCTCTGCTTGGTAGTCCATAGCATCATCCTTCTATTTCCTTGAATTGAATACCTTGTTCATGGTAAGCTCGACATAAACCCACCCTCTAAAATAAACTAGGTGATATATTTGCATACAAAACAACAAATAAAACGCCTACCCGAATGGTTCCTCATAGTTCCTTGTTCCCTGAAATTTTTCACATTCATGGGCACATGCAGACTAAAAACCTGATATCCAAGGGAGAAAAAAACCCTTTCAGTGATGAGAAACTCGGACATATATAATGGCATCCACCAGTCAACAAGAAGGGTATCTTATCTATACGCGGAACTCATTCAAGAACCAATTATAATAGATGACTACTCATCTAATGAAATTTCTAGAGAAAGTATCTCAATTCAGTCGTATTCACCACAAAATGGGATTATGTGCGGTTGTGTTTATTGTGGGATTTCTCCCATTTGTGGAAATTTCTATATCCGAAAAGCGATAAAAAAGGGTTAAAGCAACAAAAGCAGGAATTTCAGCAATCAAACAAGGAAATATTTAAAGTACAAATTTTTGCTTAAATTTTATTAAAACATGTACTTTTCACTATGATTGTCAACACACTAAATGCCCATAAAAGAAAGCTCATGTAAAATTTAAAATTTTTGTATCGAGTGAATTTATTGAACCAAATGTTCTTCAGCGATGAAGCCCTTTATCTGCGATTTTTATACTAAAAGGTAATTTGAAGTGACTTTCTTTTATTAATTATAATATAAATTTTACATTTAAAAGTTCGATTTTTCCCAAAAAAGTATCGAGTACATTTATTAAATCAAATCTTCTTCAGTGATGAAGCCTTTTATCTGCGGTTTTTGTACTAAATTTTAATTCAATGTGATTTTCTTCCCGTCTAATTCAAATTTTACATTAAAAAGAAAATATTTTTTCGCAAAAAAGTATCCAGTAAATTTAAAAGGGAATTTGAGTACCTACGCCGAAAAGGAAAAACTGGAGAGAGATTTTAATAACACTGATTGTATGTGTCTCTAACATAAAATTAAAAAGAATGACGCAAACGAAAATGAGACTAACTAAGAACTACTCGTTATTTTTCTGTCTTTCTTTTCCAAACCTTTCTGTGAGCCCTCTCCGCTACTTATGTGTACAATTAATATAGACAGGCGAAATTTCAATGTTCATCAGACAAGAATTTCCCGTTGGCTCTTGATTTTGGTATAACTCTTTCGATGTTAGGAGAATGCCTTAATAACGCATTATACTGCCTCAGGCATTTTTAAAATTCCTTTGGTAAGGAAAGCTGCCAGCCGTTACAACGTGATTCGTGGTCAAATTTACAGCAAAAACAGACAAACTATAAGTAGGTACGTAGTCAGGTTAAAAGCAATTCAGTCTCTATAAGTCAATACCTGATGGCTCATCCAGTCTGATAATAGAACCTAAAATCAGCAGAAATATTTCCAAAACCATTCAACATAACATTAAATATAAATTAAAAAAAAAAGTAAAACATCCGTCCTCCCTTGCAGCCAAGCGCCGTAATTAGCCTAACTAATGGAACGGTCTGTTGACAATTGACATACAGCCATTGCATTGCTTCCATTCCCATTATATCCTCAAGTAAACTATGAAAACAATGTTCAACCCCATCTAAAGCAACTGCAATATAAAACACAACCAACAATAGAAGTCAAACAAAACTAAATTAAAACGATAACTTTATTATTGCGGAATCCCAACAAAATGTCCGTAACTCGCTCGGATATCTTTTTCGCTCTGTTTTCCTCGCTAAATAGCAACAACATCCCCACTCCGCAGCAGCTCGCAATAAAACACTTCACCATCAGCGCCAGAACATAATATCCTCCTTCAACATCCTAATACTAATTTAATCTTTCCTTCCGCTACAGAAAATTCAATATTAAATATTCGTTATGATAACCGTTATCCCAGGGCAGTCAACCATTGAATTGCTTGCTATACAGTATTCACTATACACCCCTCCCTACTCAATGCCCCGCTGATTTTAATACAAAAAAAAAACGGAAATCAGCAACAACAAATATACCAACATCATTATGCGCAATAATTCTACGGACCCACCACCCGCATCCTTCGCCCTAATAAAAGAGTCACCGCATGCGATTCAATTCCCAGCGTCCAGATTTATGGATACCACACAACAAATTTATATAAATTTATTCAGGTGCATACATACAATGTGTGTAGTTGTGCACTACTTTGGCGCAAGTATGCACAAAGCAGGAAAAATGAAAAAAAAAACAAGAAAACTCCAGCACAATACCGTTAAATTGAATTTTCCTTCGGCGAGAGTTTCAGTCACTTTTGTACTTAATTTGAATTTTTCTCTTTACCTCATTTCAGGACGACTGCAAGGAAATACGAGTAGTCGGCGTGCAACGCAAAAGTCAGCAATATAACCAACCCACCTAAACAGTACGGACATCCGGCATCCACCTTCGCAACTACCAACAGACGAAGACGACTACGACGAAAGGAGCAACTTTTATTTTCTAGTTCGAGTTTACATTTTTTTTCCCCCATATTGTTTACCTTCTTCTTCGTGGTGGCATCAGTGCGAGAAAGAGTGCATCAGGGAAGGAACTTCGTTGAGACTCGATTTAGACACACTTCCCTGCTTGGAGTGTATGTGTCTCGGTGCACAGATAGAACATTTTCAAAGAAAACTTTCGCAAGGACGAAGACAAGTCTGTTGTGAGGCTCTTCCCCGAAGCTGTACATAAAGTGGACTTAAGTGCAACACATTTCCTTTATTTGTGTCCATTGAAATCGAGAAATGGGGACAATAATGCTGTTGGACCGTAAAAGTTAACTGAACACACACGAGTAGACAAAGCTAAAACCTAAATACGGGTCGTCCCATTCCGATGGGAATTTGATACATTCGACCACAGCACTCGCACATAACAGCAAACGAATTCGCTTTCTTTCCGTGCTCAGGATGAAGTTACAACCATCAACCATGATGACGCCAAGAGCGTTGCTAGCCATCATCTGTGTGGTTCTTGTGTACAGCACAGGACAATCGACATGTGCGCCTACCGATTTCACCAACAAAAATGCGTCTGTCGGTGTTGGCGCTCATCCAGGAGCAACAACAGCGCCGCCGACTATAATGTCCTATGCCCCATCGGACGACGCCAAAACATGGCCGCTACAAAAACCATCTCGGAGTAAACACATCACAAAATCAAGTCTGTACAAGAAGCCATCCAAGGATAAAGGTGGCTGGGCAAAACTGAGAGACGAGAGAACCCATTATTCGCCGACATTAGCTACGACAGGTTATGAGGAGAAAAAGGATAATTTAAAAGAAGCAGTCAATACGAACCCCACAGACACTGTTGTCGACAATGTCAATGGACCGAACGATAACACTAACAAAATCACTACAAATTCCTCCACCCTGCGGCACTCCATCCATGGGGATGGAGCAAAACGTGTCTTCTCGAACATCGATGACGATGTAGACGACGACGACGTTGCTGGAAAGGATATTGACTTTATATCCGTCGTTCCTGGTGGGACAACAAAAGCTGATAAAACTTATGCAAGCAGAGCATCAACGACCGAAGGATATCATGCCAAGGCAGGAGTAGCTACAACCGCAACAATGCAAACTGGTCTCGTGGAAAATCCCAATTTCAATGCGGAACCCATTCCAAAGACATCATCCCCAACAGAATGGAAATCGATATTCTGCCATACAATGGCACCCACACCACCGCAGCAGTCATTACCAACGGATGAATCAGTGAGTTCGTCGTTCTCACAACATAGTGTCACTACGACGACAGCGACAACTATACCAAAGTTAGACGTCGGCCACGATGGCGTAAAAATAACGAAAAAGAAACAGCTGTTCGATAAACATTTTATTGCGGCGACAGGTCCTTCGAGTTCATTGCATCCACCGATAAGCAAGGATAATCCATGGCCGCTGTCAAAGAATAAACCCACCAAGGGCGGCAAAAAGCTAATGGAAGTCCCAAATGGATACTTGGGACCGATTATTATGAAGGAGAAAACATTTTCAGTATCGCATCACGGTAAGAAGCCGAAGCCATCAATTGTGGACCAGTTGAGAGATAAGAAGCTCGTGGAAATTATAGCTCCCACGGCACTAATGGAGCCGACATTGAAGGTGAAAAGTCCCACAACAGTGCTGCCGCCACCGGAGTTTGTCCCAATCGATAGTACATCAGTTGCTGTGGCGACATCAACAACGAGCACGACAACTGAGGGTACTAGTACATTACCTCCAGCTCCAACAGTGCTTCCAGCGAAGCAGGGAGTCGAATCCGAAACGGCAACTACTTATTTTTTGGTAGTTACGCAGGATGCCACGAAAGAAGTGAGCAAGCCGCCGGTTGGGGATGATATGCAACCAATGCACTCTGGGGAGATAGAGACAACGCTGCGGGAAATATACAATGAGGTAATCAGTGCAATGGAGGGGACGGCGAAGAAGCAAACTGCTAGTACTGAGTCTTCGCTGCTTGGATCAAGTGCCACTGATGTACACAAGCCCGCAGAATATCTTCTAACAACTGTCGGCCATGATGGACTTGATTCTGTCACCGAAACAACGCCATCTACTGACGGTGACCGGTTTCCATCATCAGTCACCGATCGTGATCAGCATGACAAGGTCGCCGATCAGCAGCGACCGCTTACCACTGATCGGGTGGTATTATCGGATTTATCTTTCGATGCCGACCATTTGCGAAGATCAGGCGCAGTCACTGATTCGACTGATCGTTTGACATTTGCGCCCACAGAGGGTGTTCCCGTCATCGATTTACAGCGATCCACCACCACAATCGAGGCCATGAAAGGTTCTAAGGATCTCAGTGACCGTGATAGATTTACGACTGAAGGACATTTGCTTTCTTCTACTGCCGATCCTCAGTTCATCAATCGCCAACTGCCTGCTGATCATATTACATCCGGAGGTATAGATCATCAGTCTTCAGTTACCCATTTCGATCTGATCCCTGAAACACAGACTTCCAACACTGATCGTGCAATAACTTCAACAAGCGATCCGGGCCATGTTCAACCAACGGCTGATCAAATCGACCAAAAGGGGTCGGATGCAACCGACCAGGTGACTCTGTCCCCCAAGAAATCACCGACTCAAGCCACGACAGCGGTCAGTGATCGCGATTCCCATAAAAGTGATCCCACCTCAACATCCTCACCTGTGGGTCTTCAAAACTCTTCTGTGGGAGCTAGCACCGCTCACGATTTCTCTCAAAACACCGACAGTGCTGACATTAATTTGACACTCTCACCACTCACGGGTGACACTTCAACCGCCACCCCGATAACCGAAGACGTTGCAACAATTTCCGACCGTAGCACCACATTGTTGCATCATGGCACTGATCTTACTCCGATTTCTGAGAAAGCAGACATCGTGCCATCGACCGCAACAAAAACAACTGACAGTTCCACGCCATCCCACCACGTGTCACCGACCACCGACGATCTTCCATCCATCTCGGAACGCAGTTCAACGATCGCTCATCATGAGTCTCCTCTGTCTCCGATAAAAGATCACAACATTTTTACGATCGCCGACGACCTCTCAGTTATTACCGATCGACACAAAGACTCCTCAGCTGGAACTAGTTCCACACCATTTACTACAAAGCATCCTTCGGCTGAAGACCACAGAGCAGAGCAGACCACAATCGTACCGATGACGACAACAAATCCAACATTGGTCGCGCAGCACTTACTCAAGCCAACTCATGACAGTGAGCAAACGGAGTCCAGAATCTCCGATATCCAAATCGAGGTGTACGACTCCACATTGGAGCCCATCCTGGCCTCCACCAACTTCAAAGACAACGTCGACATCAACTACCTTGCTTCGCATGCCACCACAAAGGAGGCCCCAATCAGCCGCCTTCCTCAGGAGCGGTTCACGCAGTATGTCGTCGACAAAGCAACTGACTTTGCCACACCAGACTCCAACTCCATAGCCCGAGCGTCAGGGAAGCCCGAACCGGCAGCCATTGAAATCCACATCAACGTCTCCGAGGGCTTCGGCAACGAGAGCGAAGACCTAGAATTCTCATACCGCCAGTCGGACTATCGCAAGGTGACCTCCAAGAAGCCTACGAACTCGAACTTCATCACCCTCAAACCATTCGATGCGGTCCCACAAAATGAAACCAGCAACGAGGCAGCCGAGGAAATTGTCGTCGAGATCATCGACGGAAGCTCAAATAGCACCGAGAACTCGGCGAGCAGAGAGAACTTGAATGTGAATCCGGTTTTCACCTTCCGGTCCGACGACGACTCGCAGGTGGAGCTGAAAAATGTCAAGTACTACCCCGAGGACAGACCCAAGGAACGCGCAAAGTCGACAGACGACTTTTTCGTCCCACATTTGGGTCAACAGCCAACGGATGGCAAAAAGCTTACAATGGACAGGGACTCGGACACGATATTCTACATATCCAACACCGAAGTAAAGGTGGGCGAGTCCCTACCCACCACGAACACCTATGATGCCCAGATGAAGAAGTCTCGCCTGGAGAGTCAGTTCTTCCCGGCCAACTACGAAGAAAGCAAGATCATGCCTCCCCAGAGGTACGAGGAGGACATCATCCTCTCTCCTGTCACGAACAGGCTATCCGATCCGCTCAAAGTTGTCCGACGACCCTTGGACATAAGCTACGTCGGCGAGTCGGTTATGGAAATCGAACAAGTTACCGCCACAACTACAGTGTCCCCTCCCATTTCCACCCCCGACGTAATCATACAACCGGCAGTCCTGCCCGAGATGGCGATCGGAGTGCCCGTCATTGGAGAGCTTCCGCCCCAGATCGAGCTTAAGGAAATCGACTTCATGCCGAACTTCGACGGAAACAAAGAGGAGTCGTCCATCCAATACGGCGGCGACCTCATCGACGAGGGTGGTGCCATGGGCGCCGGCTTTGACATGGACTCCTACCCGCTCGGCAACATGGCACTGGGACAAAAGAGCAGCGATGCCACCTCATCGCAAATGGTCCTCAACCATCGGGTGAATCACTTGAAAAAGGACGAACTCTCAGCGGATTTACCCGCCTCTTCCGAAACCGCCGATGGTAATGACTTACTTCGTCGTTCCAATGACTCGGCAAATGGCACCGTAATTGGGGAGAAGATGGGCAACGCAACCGCATACTCCGTTATGGATGAAGCGCCAACTGGCGATGGAGAGTTCCGTAAGTATACCGAAACTAGGTCGCTAGCTAACCACAAATCTAATTCGGTTCTTCCTCTCTTCTCAGACTTTACCGACCTGCACACCCTGTTCACAGCATGCTTTGCTACGCTGCTGCCACTTATTTTCTCAGTCGCTTTGGCGTTTGGACTGCGGTAAGTACCCCGAAAAGCCAAACTTATATTACACGAAAACAATAACCCCAAACACGGTCGGTTCTAATTAATGGAATTACTCCGGCCACGTTAATGAGTAGAGGAGAATAAGCACTGGGTTGGCCCAGACCGCAGCAACTTTGTGTAGATATTTTGGACATAATCCCGCCGGAGCTAAGTTAATCCTTCTCAATGTCAGGGCGCATATTGTTTTGTCATACACGAGTCTGGGTGTGGGTAGGCGTACACAACATTTGTGGCATTTAGCACCATTAATCCCGACGGTGCGGTGTGGCAGCGGCAGTCCGGTTATTTAAATTTCGAATTCGGATTTCTGTTTTCGTTGGCAGATTTGCCCCTAAAAGAAACCTTTTGCTAGCCAAATGTGAAGGGAATTCCTGGGAAATTTACATTTTTTTTTTCAGCATGTGCCATCAGGCTGATGTTGGCATTCTGGTTAGGGGAGAGTTACAGTCTTTAGAGGGAGAAATGGATTTTATTTGCACGTGTTGCCATCCTTATAGGAGACAAATGCCAGCCACAAATTTCGTCTAAGAGAAGGACGTCTATGCATTTGCAAATCCCAAATATGGCTGCGTAGGGAAAATAGGGAAAAATGATACCCATTTGGATTTATTTTATTTATTGAGATGTTTTTCTTTGACATTCGCGGACATAATGTCTGAAATGTTAGTAGACAGCGGTGGCGCCTAAGCATTCATATTTTGTCCGGAAATTCGCCGAGTCCCAAAGAGGAGCAAATTCGCAGTAATTCGGTTGTTTTATGCCCTTGGGTGTGTTCAGAGAGAGTTTTACATTGCATATGGGAACCTTAAAGGGAAGAAATTTGTTTAACCTAGTTCTTGGCACTTGAATGAATATCGTTACTGTAGCGGGTTTACTACTTTGGATTTGCCTTGCAAGAGGTGAAACGGTTTGTACTAGAAGAACTTAAGAATATCTACGTTTATTCTACACTTTTTACAATGAGTCTTATGCAATATGTAAAAGGATGGGGATGAGGATAGCAAACACGACTTAATTTTAGTTTACCAAAAATAAAAACCTTGCAAAGAGTAAATGGAGTAAAGTGTATTTTGTAGCGGACTTAAAGTGTGTGTAAATTTCAGAAAGACTTGTCCCGCTGAAAGTGTTTTGTAAACTTCCAGGAACTATGCGACGGTTAACAAACTTTTAAATTTACAAAGTCCAATACTAAATTGTAAAGGTTGTCATTTTTAGATGCCAATTTTTTTGAATTTGCAACAAGGTTTTTTAGCGACAACCAATAATTTATGACAGACTATGCAAGAGGTACAGAGAGAGAAACAAATTTTGTCGCACAGACACACAAAATTTCCTCCACTCAACGCTGGGAAAATCCAACAGCTTCAATCGAAAATTTTACTTTTTTGAATTGTATAAAATTTATAGTTTATTGCTTATTGTTCAACTTCTGGATAAGGTACAAAGATGATTTATATCTTAAAATCTTTGTACGTAATTGAATTTTATTATAAAAAAATCCTATTTCTTTTGGATGAGTCATTTCAAAGCTAGGAGCTAGAAGGCATTCCATAATTACAACTTTTCTTTTTTGCATTTAAATTTTGCGAAGTCCACCTTTGCGGACGATCTTGTTCAGGCTTCTCTTATGCTAAAATCCAGATGGCTTGCGGGCATATGAGTTGTTGCGAGAGATGTGCCGTCTTCTTGGACGAGTTGTGTAAGCCGCTAAGACATCGTCATTCTAACTTACTACAGTCGGGGTGGATCATCTGGGCCTCAACAACGTCATCATTCATCTTCATTTATAATTTTTCGAGAGTGAACGAAATTGTAAAATGCGATTATCGGTATACTGAATTCCCGTAATAAGAATCGATCGATTCCTACATTTGTTCAGGTGGTAAATCAATAGCGAAACAAATAAAAAGCCAACGGCAGCGGTTTTAAACCTCAACATAGGTAAGAGTCGATCTCCAACAAGTTAAAAATTCCAAGATGGCTCTTATTCAATTTTTTTTTAAATCTGCAGCATTTATTTCTAGCTTTTCAGCTTGATAACTTTCTTGCCTCATATTGAAATAAAATACAAGCCTTCAGTTAACCTTGTGTATAGCTAAGTGAAATATACTTCACGCCTATTTTGGAAAAGAAAACATTTCTAACACTTCCCCTCAAAATAACCGCGCATTTCGGAGCAAGTTTGTTTCACATTTGTAAAAGCTCGTTTTAAATGGATTTTTTAACGATTTTGACGGACAGATTGTTGAAGGTTTAACCACTTTAACCACAGAGAGTGCAGGCAGGAGTCCAAGTCCAAGGCGAACACAAATGTCACAGGCGCAACAGAGAGACTTCTGTCAAATTCTTCAAGAATCTGATGGCACAATAATTTTATTACATATTTTTAACATAGTTCTGCTTTAGGTGGCTTGATGCCGTTTACTCTGGTTCACTTAACATCTTTTGTAATTAATGCTATTAAAGGTGGATGTCAGGCTAACGAGCGAATTTATATTAAGCAAAGCCTTTGATTCTGCGAAACTTGTCTTCATCATTTTTAAGATTAAAATGTTCCTGGAAGTCTGTCGTGATAACAATTATTTAACACAAATTTCTTGCACTTCTAAAGTTCCACAATGTAGCCATCTTGGGCCGCCATTTTTTTTTTATTTTAAATATCTGTTGATGACTAGCTAACGTGCGGTTCAGTCTGACCTTCTCAAATCTGAAGTCCAAATAAAGGTGGACCAAAATTCACGCAATATTTGACTTAAATAGAAAAAAAAAACATCGCCAATTTTACTTCGTGTAGCATCGTGTAATAGTTTACATAATTGTAGCTTAGGCATCACTCATAAGTTCACATAAAAACAAAACCAAAGGCACAGATGCTCTAACAGGTTTTGGTGCACCTATACGAACTTATCTCTATTGGTCTTTTTAGAATTCAACGATCTGCATCATCATCTTTGTCCTGAGATCAAAAAAAAAAGAAAAATATTTCAGGACAACGTACTAATGATACATAAACCTGACACAAATTCTATTCCAATTCGCCAAGGCGTCCCAAAGCCAGGAGCTTTCCAAAATTATTTAAATATTTGCTTATCCCTTATGGATATGGAAACCTATAAAACCTATAAGCGCGACATTGTGCACTGCAACTGTCAAAAGAAAAGTCACTTTTGTGCAGTACCTTCTAAGTCTATTCCTGTCAAATACCTTACGTAAGCATATTGTTTGGCAAGTGAAATATTCGCTGGTTGAAGTATGCTAAAATTAGTCTTAGAATTCGATGTTATAACCAAATTAGGATCATTGCTCACTGGGACTTAGTAAGTTGGAAGCGATTGTAAGGACTAATACGGGCATTCATCTCGGTATTTGTGGCTCAAGTTATCACCTCATATTTCTGGCAAAATTCATCTCGGTGACAATGGACACTAATATAAATTAGCAATTACAATACTGTGACTAAATGTGACTCCTGCCAAAGGACTTGTCATGCACTGTATACAAACGAGGTATAGTCAACTTAGCTTAGATTGGAGAACAGGCCCACTCCTGCCACAGCACTCAAAAGGCAGAGGTTGCATGCAAACGGTCATATCGCCCGATAACAAGCCCATTAATATATGAAACCTAATCACCCTACATGATGTAAGCTCAAAGCACTTAAATTATAAAATTTGCCAGTCCACTCATCGTGTATCGCCCAATTCGGCAACACATCCAGCGGCAGTAGTGGCCCTGTCTCCAATCACCCCCATGGGAGCGCAACACTATCCCTTATATTAACTATATAAAAGCTTATGTTAAATTAAAATGCCACACATCCCTTAAGTGGCAATTCCTTGCATGTTGAACGCACCTGAGTCGCTTTATTGTCTGGTCCCCCGGCAACTTGTCAACCAAACCCAGTATATGCGAATATCACTCCCTCCGACTAAGTATGACAGGACATTTTCGAATAAGCCTCACCTTCAGGCTTGTCCTTTTTTGCAAATTCACACTAAACGTAACCTTCAAACTACCATTAACCTAATTAATGTGTGTGCACACAAACAAGGACTTGGCATGTTAATCCGCCTTAACCGTCGCCCGACATGTGTGTACAAAGAAGTGTGCTGCAGCCCCAGGAAGCACCAATTGTGACACCAAATTATCCCATGACACATGACTGATATCAGTAGGGTGGAAAATTATGGCCCACCACCACCAACGTCCTGTGAGCTGGCGGACTTTTAATTGAATAAAATTAAAAGTCTGCTCATTTCTCAACAGCAGCGCTAACAACCTGTATCCCCAGACTTGTCATACTGGGCCGCACACCCAAATCCTCGATCCGACTATGGAATAAAGTATCCAGTAACGGTCCGTAACTTTCGGCACGGTCACACCGAAAACTTTTCCCAAGTAACTAATCCTTTCTCTGACCTTTTCCTGGTGCTGCTGCAAATCTAAAGTCTCATCACGTTCGCTCACAACACCAGAGCCGAGACTGCTTTGGCAAAAGTTTCGTCCGGGGCTCATCCACGGGACGTGCTCGGTGTGAGAAGGAGCAAACTATAAGTCTAGTGCTAATTAATGGCGTCCAGAATGAGGCGAAATTATTATTAATTGATGCGATGTTTGCCATGTTGCATCTTGGGTCGATGCAACTTTCCATCGACCATCGAGCGGGGGCGAACTTTGTAAGTCCTTTTAAAACTCTGTAACTGTGCACTCGAGTGAATGGTGTTGTAATGCTCTTCCTTCGTAGTGCACATGCAGCTCTTATTGTTAGTCGCGCGATAATGGCAGGAGCTGGATTCGTTGGATCCGTCAAAAGTTCAAGGTTCTTGCGATTTATTTTCGCTAAAGGGATTCTGAGGAAATGGACTTACATGTGAGGGAAATTGCACACCGTATCAGGTGACTCTGCTTATCCTTATCATCATCATTATCCCGGCTCATCACCATTGTCGGCAGTCATCACCATCACGATTACGACTCCCATTTGCCAGTGGAATATTTTATTTCCCCACCAAGCAGAAACATAATTTCGCAGCACAGCGCACACCGCACCGGGGCACACACCTGAGGGCTGTTGCGGTGGAAATAGTTGCACAGTCATTGAATCGAAATTGAAAAGCAAGCATAGGCAGTTATCTTGCTGCTCCAACGAGTCATCAACGCCGTTCTTATGCCATTAGGTATATACGGATGGTGGCATTGAGGCTCAGGGCTCCTTTAGGGTTATTTCCTAAAGGAAGCCGATTCTTTTGTATGCCGGCGATGCAATAGCTTTCAGTTCATTTAGCACTGTCGAAGGATATGAGTATTCAAAAGGATGCTTTGGGGCTCCTTCTTTTTGTTGCCATCTTTTAATTCGCTGCAGATTGTCACGAATTCATCGTCCTAGCGTTATCAGTGGATTTTTTTTTTTAACCCAGCGAAACCCCTTTTTGGTCGATTTAATTTTTCTCGGCCATTGGCTTTCGGCAAACTGTTGGCTGATTCATGGCGTTGAGACGTGGTTCGGGTACTGAATAAGCAATTAAAGGCGCGATAGTAAAACGCAAAAGGTGTAAGTGGTGGAGATGTGCTCTGATTTCGGCGGGGCCAAGTAGTAAAAGTTAAAAGGTTCGAATAAATGAGAGGGAAATTAGATGATCGTGATGGAGCTGAATTTATATTGGAGACGATAAGGCATGCTTCAGGAATAGAGCGATAAAGGCGAGTAAATGTTATTGTATAGAATACGGTTGTGATTATGCAAGACGGGGGTCAATCTGGGGATAAAATTGATGGGGAGAACGAACTTGGGTAATAAATCCGGGTTACAAAATTTTGGATAAATCCAATTACAGATTCATGCTGATGGGTGAGAAGTTATTTTCAAGGCACGTGTCAAAGGGGTGATGAAGTTTTAAAAGGTTCCACAATCAAAGATGGTGTTCTAATGGGGCAATTGGCATAAGATGAGTTTTAGTGAGCAGCTGTCCAGTAAAGTGATGTAAACTAGGCAAATAAATCAATTTAGAGTGACTTGTTCCAAAAACGTCTGTAGTTATGCAATTGTTTTTCACAAAGTGCGGTATTTTGTTGGCTAGCTGATTTCTCCGAGCACCCAAAGTTTACAGGCACATCCCAGCAGAAAAAATAACTATACGCTTCTCCCAGTGCTTAGTATTTAGCTGCTGTCGAATAATTTTCATTTGGGATGAATACCTTGAGTTTTAGAAGTGTCAATTGAGCCATAGTGGTTGCGATTGTTTTTTTAAGACTCTACCTAACTTTATTTTACCTACTCGTGAACAGAATCACCTAGGAGCTGATTGAAGCAACCATCGATGTAAACACAGAAGAATCTCACATTGTCAGGCACCTGATCATTTTCATAATTTTCTCAAGAAAGGACGAATTTGTTAGGCGGACTTTGACAATACAGTTTTTTTCTTAATTGTTTTACAAAATATTGCTCAACTGATGTCAAAAAAAAATTCTGTCCTACTTTTTCTTTTATACAAGCTATACGCTGGACAGACAGAAAAACTCAAGTAGGAGGCATCTTTTTTGCCTCCTGACGTTCAAAAGGAATTAGTGAACATATTGAGGCATAGCGCTTAAAGAAGTTTGACAATCGAGAGGTATGTTCCTACTTGCTAACATTTCTACTAAATACCTACTAGCGCTTCATCCACCCAGCTTTACTTTGAATTTTATTGCTTAAATATGTCTTATCATCATTTTTGGAACGAACATGACTTAACTTTCAAACTCGTATTCAATCCGGACCATATTTCGCAAAGTACTTTACTCGGACAATGAACATCAGTATTTAAAATTCTACAACTTAAGATCCCGCAATGTTATTTTCTATGAAAGGTGCCACCAAGGTTGTCGAAAATGTCAAGATTAACGTTTTTTAAATAACATTTACGGCAGGTGCCACGGACCCATTATTCTGTCCCGCATTCGTTTGTTTAGCAAAGTTTAAAATTTTACAACTTCAGCTTACATTGTCGAAAAAATGCGCTTGAAACTTTGTCCGATTTTGACCAAACTTCACAGGGGACCCAGAAGTAGATTGAATGATTCTCTTGTTAGCACATATACGCTTTACGGGTTTTTATTCAGCAAAAAGCCAGGCAAAGCCTTAACGTTGGTTTTGAAATGTTGAATCTCCAGTTAGAGGTCATTTGTTTCAAACATATCAGAAGCTGGGAGATTGACAGGGTTTTTTTCTTTAAGGCTTGGTGTCATCTGCTTGGCCGAAGTGCATTCACGGACAGCGTATCTCACGTCTTATTCGTCATCTCGATATTTTGAGCTAAAGAGCAAGCTTTCTTGGTCAAATGTTTTAAGGAGATTGCGAGAGCCGCCTTAGACGTTGTCTTAGTCAATAACTCGGCGGTGGGGTCCAAGGACCTCAAAGCATGTCTATCAAAAAACCTCTTTCGGATCCAACTCATATTTCGGTCAAAGTGGGTCGTGCTGTCGGTTGTTAAAAATGGAATATATTCATGATCTCAAATTGAGTACATTCTGCAATTTGAAAGCCACAACCTGGGCCCTTCATCATATCTTCATCAAGCTGTCATTCTTGTAAAATTTGTTGATGTTTAGTTGCTGACAACAAACACCTACTTAAACTAACTATGTCCAATATTATCTTTAAACAAAAATACCACACACACAGCACACCACCAAGAGAAGCACTTTGCTTTTTGGGCTACCTACAGCTTTCCACATGCCAAACCAAACACTGTATGCCTACATATCTCTCTCCAACTAACACTCCCTTTCATATGTAAACAAATTAACACAAACTTTTGGCATTTTAGTTTGAGTGTTATTAAGAAAACCCTCAGCAATAGCGACACATATAAACACGCTTAACGGCAAACTTTTCAGTTGTGTAACTCCCCAGACACCATTGTCCCCTAACTAGAGGCAACACCACAAACACAGCACGAGTATACAATACACACTTGTTTCTTTCCATTGAAAACTGCTCCCATTTCCAAGCAGTGCGCGCCGGGGACTTTGCCGTTTTCAAAAGAAAACTTGCCTACGAAACACTTCATCACGAAGTCATTTCGTGTCATTGTTTACATGATGAAGTTTCAGACAAAAACAGACGTCTACCAACCGAAAACGTGATTTTCGGTACCGCCCGCTTGTCATATAGTACCTACATTCATCAGTAATCAACTGCACTAAACAGTTTTCTGCCATCCGTCGTCATTGCGCGCGAAACCGCCACCGTCAGTCTCAGCCTAGAGAAACAACTCATCAACATAATTAGAGATTTACATTTGTCAGTGTCTTGCCCGACATTCTTTGCCATTAGTCCTTCAACTCATGCTTCGGCTAAGATGCGACGAGCTTGGGTTCTTGTTTTTGGTTCTCTTAGCTCACTTTATGGAGGCGCACTCACCCTTGACACCGCAATAAATTCAATATAATGGCAAATACGTATATTCAAAGTGGCAAGGAGCACCGGTGGGGGGAGACAGCCACAAGGAATTGTAATCAAGGCACATCATGGTGAACCAGAGGAAGTTTCGACTTCTTCGTGCGAAGTATATATAGAACCAAATTGTAGTCGTTGAAAATGAGCAAGTTTGGTGTTTCACCACCCACATTAGCAAATTTATTTTCAGCAATCATTTGAATTTGTCAACCTCGCTGTGGGTCTGTCAGGAGATATGGGCTTGCTTCACTTCAAACGCAAATGAGGAGGGTTCGGTTTAAAAATCCAATTCCAGATGCAAATGCACAAAGGACGAAACGAAACGAGACGGGAAACATATTTGTTCCAAGTGGATGCTCAAATGGGACGGGGATCATTCTTATCGCCGAGAGATCTGGAATTTGGGGGAATTCGTCATAATTTCGCGGAAATTGTCAACATTTGCCAAATTTCCACATTTTGGATGTTTCGATGGAACTCGCAATAAATCCAACTGATGAATGATGTGGTACAATTTGCGTTTGAATTTTATTTTCTTATGGGTAGGCACTGCGTGTGGAAACGTGTGGGCTCTGCGACGAATAGGCAGTGTTACCCTGTTTTTGAAAACGGGATCAACTTTGCAACTGGGTTGTTGATGAACAATGACACTTATGTGAAAGATCATGGGAATATCCACATCATTGACGTGAGGCTACACGCTGTCAAGGCCTCCATTGCGCTCATTGGATCATTATGTATATCCTGAGTGGGGGCCATGTTCTCTGTTTAAAATATTGGTTGCAATTTCGGTGCTTCTTACCCATGGCATGGCCGTTGATTGGAAGCACTTCAAACACTTGTAATACCAGGTTAGCTCTTGTTAGTTCCACCAAATCACTGTAAGTCTGCAGACCGTCCAATGGGCGAAATGAAACTACACCAACTTCAATTCATGTCAATGGTTATACGTTCCTTTGCTACATCTTTAAGAAACTCAGGCTTTCAAGCGGCCTACTGAGATTAGGCCTGTTGCTGTTAATTTCATTTATTGGACAACTAAGGTAACCTGCTGAAAATAGATAAATTGATTTCTAGTTTGAGTCCGCTTTTGAAGAAGTGGCCTTGAAGATCAGAGCTACTGGCTGTTCGCATTCTGTGGAAAAATTCAACGAGTTCTGGAGACGGGCCTTCGAACTTGTAATGTATATATTTCGGGACTATTGGCGTTTGCATACGCAAAATCAGGTTAAACCAACACGTCCGTGTAAGTTTAGCCTATAGGCCTAGCTTTTTGGCAAACATTCGTTTTGTGTAAGTTTTTTTTGGCGAATAGAAGGGACTTGCAGTTTTATGCCGATTTCGAACTTCTGATTTCTGAATTGAGAAGTTTTTCCAAGACAGTTGCCTGAACTTTTGAGATACAGAATTTCTGTTTTTTCTGAGGATCGAACCTAAGGCACCTCGCTGAGCAGTCCAGTACACTAACCGCTAAGCCATTGCGCCCGCAATTAGGTCGACTTATTGGTGCAAAATGAGCAAGTATAATTTTCTTACGAACCTACATAAATTGCCGCAACAGTTCGGTGCTAATCGGAAACAAGGGCATCAACTAAGAAGTCCCTCTATTAAGCATATACCTGAGCTTCAGGTTACTTGATTTTGTATGCGTGAAATTCTTTTCTGCATACACGCCTGCATGGAAAAGAGGTCTTTTTCTACGGCATTGAGCCTCTTGGTTAGAATCTAAGTCCCTGGAGTCTTGGGGCCGTAACTTTGGTTGGTATGAGCTCGTTCAAAATGTCCTACCCATCCCATTTAAAAGTTATAATATCTTTAAGGCTCACAGACAAGTTATTCGAGTCTGAGTTGCGTCGTAAGAAACATCCGCACCAACTTTCGAAAGGGTCCATACTTCAGATCCAAAGAGCACTACTGGTTTCAGTGGCTTCGTAAGAGACATCCGCACCAACTTTCGAAAGGGTCCATTCTTCAGATCTAAAGAGCACTACTGGAATTCTTAAGTTCTCATACAAAGTTTCATCAGTTGCTTGGTCTTACTCACAGACAAGAGCCTGGCCAAGCTCCATGATACAGATATATTTCTCCGTAAGCAATGCCTGATAGTAATAATACTACCTGCCAGTCCGGTTTGTGTTGCACAGCTTCAAAGGTTCCAATTAGACATCAAACCCTACAACTTTTACAGTGACATCGACGCTGCCCTGAGAAGGCTTTTCCACTCTGCGCTTTGAAGTCGGCATAATAAAGAGACCTTTCATTGAACAAAAAAAAAAAAATAAAAAAAAGTAGTGACAATATCAAAGAGGTTCCACCAGTTCAGTAATGTCTTTAAAGTAGTGCAACCCTGAGGCGACAGAGTCACAGGTGCACCCACAAACAGGCCACCAACAAAGAAAAAAAAAACTGGCGCCCACACGGATTAGGATGCTCTTCTGAGAATATTTTTATTGCATTTATTTTGTTGCCACTTTCGTTTAGCTCTGCCTTCTGTGCTGTTGGGGCGCCATCTCTCCGTCAGATTCACAGCAGTTAATCATAAAGAAACGTCGGTTTCGATTGAAAAATAAGGCTTCAATCACAGTCTTGAAATTAGCCACAGGGTATTTATAGACGCGGAAGCCGTTATAAGCTATCCTTTTCGAATTTCCAACGGTGGACAACTGTGCTATCAAAAGTTTATATTAGGTTGGACAAAGTTTTATACAGAAGACTAGGTATCATAGCTAGCCCATTTCCATCCCTAATATTAATACAGTCTTACTTTGTGGAAATCTAAACTTGTCTAGAAGTTAGACCCATTCTTAATCGTGACTAATTCCAAGTCTTAAAGAAAACACTCTTCGACGTTGAATTTGGCTAATACCATGTAAACGGCTACAATATATCAACAGAGTGTGTATCGAAAAGTATAATGAAACTGCCTCCAGTTATATGCGTCATGACCATGTGAACGAAAGGTGTGACTGCAAAAGGGTCTGATCTATCGACACAGCAAATGATCATTTTCGCTTCGTCGGTAAACTATTTATGATGGCCAGATTATTGGTCTTTCGTCTGAAAGAGATAGATATACAAATGTATTAAGAGATAGCCATACACATTGGATAAAGGGAGTTAGAAGGATGGAAAGATTGTGTCATACCGGGAGAGCGCGGTAGGGAGATAAGGAGATGGCACAGAGAGATCGGGAGATAAATTGACAGAGAGATGTGGACACATCGAATAAAAATTACAGTAATAGAAAGACAGAGAGAGATAGGAATTTAAAGAGGAATATGTACTTAGGATTTAGAATAAACCAACATCTGATCAAAAATCCAAAGCTCACACCTCCTCGATGGTGGGATAGCATCCAAAACGCGACAAGAAATACTTTCGCAAAAGCCCATGATGCGAAAAGTTAATAAAGCTCCCCACTCAATGCCCGCGGCCAACGGGCACGACTCCTTGAAGCTTAGCCAATTTGCATGCAATAATTTCGGATTTCGTTTTTTTTTTCATCAAAGCGAAGGATAAAAAAAAACTCTGCGTTTAGCTTATCCCCGATTAGTAGAAAATTCAATTCGTGTCCAGGGACATAAAAACACGGGAAAATCGAATTGAGCCACCATCACCACCAATCTCCTTACATTTTCCTCAATTATTATTTTCGAGGTGTTTTTTGTGTATGCCGTGCTGGGACATGGGATGGGGAAATGTCCTCTGCCGTCTATATCCTTTGATATTGCACAAATATACACGAGTATGTATATATATATATAACAGACAAACTGTCGGGGAAGGAGATTCAATTTCGAAATGGCGCTGCCGCAAGGGTTGTGCTATCCAATATCCGCCACAGCTACTGTGCTCCTCTCTGGCTCGCGCGCGCACGCCTCCATGGAAGGAGTAAACCAATATCATTTAATTAAAATTTGAGGCGGTTTCTCGGGGTAACATCACAGCCACCGCAGACTCCACAACCGGATGGGAAGCAATTAAAAATCCACTTCAAGGACATGAAATTACATTTTTCCCGACTCGAGGAGTGTCGTGTCTCGTGTGTGCGGTGTTTTTCGGTTGCCGCCATCGTGCCGGTTCCAATGACCAATTACTTTGTGTGGTCTCCTCTTCTTACTCGATATTTACATTAACCTATGTTCTTTTTTTATTTTCTTGCAGACACTTATACCGGAAGTACCGCACCAACCCGTTCAACGTGATGGGTCGCAACAGTAGCACCGACCCCCTGGACGCGGAGAAGGGCACCGGCGGAGATGGGGATGTTGACGGAATTGAAACACCCGAAGAGGTGAGTACGATTATTGTGTCGGTCGGTGGCACGGTTCCGTAGCCGCAACACAAATCCATGCAATTTTTACCAAGGGATTATGGGGGTCGTCCTTTTTTTTGGATGTGGACGGCCAAATGTAAGTGTATTCCTTTCGTTTGACGATATTTACTCGGTATCTTGGTTTCGGTGTGAAAAGGCCAATTATTCTACGCACAGGGTGTTGGGCATTCGTAGGTTGTGTGCTGCCGTTTTCACTCTGTTTGGCAGGGTGAACGGCGGTGCCGACGTGGAGAGTCATTTTCCTGTTCGCAAATTCACGGTCTGTTGAATTCCAATTTCGGGGATCAATCGGCTTTGTCATTGAAGCCAAAAGAACAGAGGATTTCAAAGAAACTAAACCGCTCGCCAAGCGCACCGCAGGCGATTGTTTAATGTCGCTCGGCTGAGATTGTGCTCTTTGACTCGCTGGGGAAGGGGATACCTACGTTTTCTCTGCTTTGTACTCGAGAAAACTTCATTAAAGTCGAAATCAGAGAAACGGTTGGACCTTGAACCTTCTGAAAGGTTAACTACCCAGGCTTTGGTTGTGCATTTGAACTAAACCCACAGTTTACACTCTGCGTGTGCAAACAACCCGGCTCTGTTATTCTTCCGGTGCATGTGCCTGCCTACACCCTAACTGAATTACAGAAGTTTGCTTGCATATACTTTTTTGCAAGAACAACGATGGGTATATTCAAGACCGCATGTAGCCTGTGCAAACATACATTTCTACATTAAAGGGTGCCAATTTCAGAAGGCCGGAAGTTTCAGGCACAAATTTTCTATGTATAGACACAGAGGAAGTTTGCCTCTGGAAATAAGAAATTGGTTTTAGAATGAAATTAAAATGAATAAGTTTGCTCTTAAAACATAATTAAGGAAAGTTGATACACGATACGAAATGTTGACACAACTACTCGTCTTTTAGCTTGCAAAGGGCTTGGTTTGAAGCAGCCTTTTCCTCGGATGTGCGGTAAATTGATATCTTACGATGAGAGATAGTGTCTAAAAGTTGGGATGTAATCTCACAAAAGCCTATAGAATTATTTTGCTGAAGGATTGTGTTATTGAGCCTTAGGCGAGGGTATGAAAATGACGGTGTAACATAATATGCCCGGATTAGTCCTATTGTAGGTTGGTTTCAATTCTATTTTAGAAATTAGCCGAAGGGATTATATTTGAGTTTAACTTAGGAGAACAGTCATTGATGCAGACAGCTCGAATGTATATCAATGAAGTGTAGTAGGGGAGAGCGGGGTTAAAAGTAACATTTTCGACTAAATTTGAGGCAAATTATGGAGTAATTTTATTTCAAAACAAACAGCAATATTTAAAAGATTTACCAAAAAAGCTCAATAAAGTCTACTAGAAGATGTTAAAATATCGCCTTTTTTTGAAAAGCAACAAAAAGTTGCAAACCATCCAATTTTCCGGGCCTCCAATTGACGATCAACGCAAAACTTAAGTCGTTTGATTTGGAAAAGACTAACATTTTTAAATGTTACAACCTACCCCTGTTACTTTTAGCCCTGTCTTACCCTACGGGCTAAACTCAATTAGCTATATACTCTCGGAGAGGTTCTGCATCAGTCAAAAAAGCCTTTAGATGTAAAAAGTGTGTTGACGCTTCGGTCAGTGGTTTTGACAGTACCCATCCTTTGTAAGTCTAAGGTGCTCTGTGTACATATTGGGCTTACTATTTATGTTTTTTTTTAATTGGGATGATTATACCACTAGTTTCTGTTGTACATTTGTCAGTTCTAAACTTCTAGCTGATGTAGTCAAGCTTGGCGTAGATTTGGGTATTCACAACAATTCTCTGGGAATTGTTTCGCAAGTTCTTTGATGTGCTCATGTTCAATCCTCCGGCAGGCAGAGCGACGTGGAACCGAAAGCAGTTTCAAAGTATTTAGCTATGCGACACTTACAGACAGCCTTGAAGTGGTTAAGAAGTAAAGTTTTTCACAAGACAGCAGTTGGCTATGCGAGATTGAGACTGTATAAAGTCCTCTCTTAGATATACCTGTGGCAACGAGGAAAAACAGCATAAGCCATTTTTAGCCATTTTTCAGGAGCGCAGGTTAAAGGTTTGACTTTAGATGGGGAAGACGACTTATTACGTTTTTTCCGGATCCATTACACAGCAACCATAAGAGATATTTGAATGAAAAAAAATTGACATATAGAACAGGTTACTGTGCATCCGCTCGTAACATTTGACCTAAGTCGACTTATGCTTATTGCCACAGATACATCTGCTGTCTGCCAAGAGAGAAATAAAGTTTCTAGCTGGTTTTGAAGCCATTCGTAAATATTCGTTCTTATACACCCCTTCAGCAGGTAGTGGTGTACTAGGAAAGCTGCTCCTGGCCTGAGCACATGGGTTCGATGGCGGAATAGAACTGGCCACTGCCTCGTAGGCCAACATGTCAAGAAGATTACCCTTCCTTGCCATTATTTTTTCGGAGCTGATGGGATAAAGAGGAAAATGAGGCTATTCTATTTTATCTCTGTAACTATGTCCTATCTTATCTTATAAAAGAAGAAAGTTGGATCTTTTCTAAGAAAATATTGCCGAATTGACAGCCATATTCCAAAATTACCTCCGTAACGTAAGTATCAGCACTCCATAACTATCTATCGTACATACTTAGTCTTTTTGAATGCGACGCTCTTACTCTATAACTCGATGAATTGTTGGCTCTGTAATATTGTTAAGCCTGGCTGTATGTGGTGTGCCCAAATTCCATCTTAAGGTTTTTTTCACTGCGCCACCTATCGCTAAGGTCTGGCAAACATCCGTGAGTATAACTGTCATAAAAGAGCGCCTCAATTACACGTTTGGACTCGGCATAAAATTGTAGATCGCTTCTATTTGTCCCAAAAAATGAAAAATTCATGGTTGTGAGAACCTAGGCCTAGGGTCCTCACGGACCTGTTGGCTTGTTATCCTTGGCTGTCGAGTGGATAGGTTTCGCAGATTTGGGGATATAATCAACCCGCTCTTCCAAATGTTCCAATATCAGATCGTCTATAAATATTACCTATAGTCAAGGGATAACAGTTATGCTCCACTACCTGTTGGAAGAACTTTGGAGCCTGTGTTATTTTCTCTTAGCTAGTCCTATCCACAGAACCTCTGGAAGTAGAGGATTCAATTTTATTTGAATCATCAGCTGCGAAACTATATCCAAAACAAAAACAAATCCATTAACCGCCTACGCGGCATATTAAAGTGGTAAAACAAGCACTGCCCAGCAACATAAAGCAATATATATTCCTACCGACAGCCAAAGTGGCCAGACATAGCTAAACCTGAAGCGAATAAAAAATCACATTTAACCGGTCGTTAAATAAAGCCAATAAAAGCAACACAGCCATAAACCTCAATGCTTATAAATATTTCACCAGCTTAGCAGAAAAGTATAATTAAAGCCAAAGCGCGCGATGTTTTGTGCAGACGTACTCAAACTCAACCCGGTGCCAATCGACCCCACTGTCAAACATAAAACCAATTCCCGCTGACAAATGCAAAACGAGAAATAAATTCGAAAACTCACTCGCAAAATTTATGTTTACCCAACCGAGCCGATATTCACGCTCTCTCTCTTTCGCTCCTTGGATTTATGGGTGCAAAATTTATGCTATCTGTTGCAAGGACATTTGCGAGCTATGTTCACTCGTAGTAATAAATTTCTAAGTCATTTAAAATGATATATCTCGCAAATAGTTGGGTGCCCAACGGAAGGCCCAACAAGGATAACCCGCACTCTGAACGGAGAGAAGTTGGGACTGCTGCATTTAATGGAGCAGTAAATTTGTAAATTTGCCAGGAAGAGAGCGACATGCATCCGGTGTATTCATGTACGTACGTACGATGCGAGCAATTTTAATGGTCGCCTCCATTTTAATTAAAATGTTGATAAAAGCGATAGCAGTCAACAACAATCTCCGCCGCCACGAGTGCAGCGAATCTGAGTGCATTTAATGAAGTGCATTTAACGACGACTAATCCTTTAAGTGGCAGTTTGCACTTTGGCACACATTCAGCTTGACAACAATAGACGCATTTGCCACCTGGCTATAGGTGGACAATTTGCGTCGGTGGGAGCAGTTTATTTGAGATTGTGTCGATTGAGTTGGTGTATGTGGGCAATTATAGAAGGAAACAAACAGGAATGCCAATTAAAATAGTTTTTGCCTCATCGTCCTCAGTCTCGCTTTGCACGGAGGATACTCACAACACCAACGCTATGTACGTTTGTCATGTCTGTCGGGAGGCAGCCGCCGACAACGATGACGCAGACCAAGGATGATGGGAGATTGACCGAAGGGTACTCACGAAGCTCATCAGAAAACTTATTGCAAATGTTAATTAAGTTTTCCGGAGATTGTCCTTTGTGGGGAAACGCCTGCCCCCAGAAACCAGAAACAAGACTCTGCATTAAATTAATTCAGCAAAAAGGACTAAAAAACAGAATGTGCTGCGGCTGGGAGTACTAAGCTGTGCTTGCAGAAAAAGGAAGTCATATTATATAGGTATACTGAGTGTTAAACAGCTCAACTTTGGCGCGTTTCTTTTTTTTTTTGCTAGTTGTCTGCTATTCCAGAAAAAGGGAATGTAAGATCCGAAATAGAGGTTCACGTGTTGGAAGGGTTTCAGTGTTCCTCTATATATATTCCCTAGTTTTAATTAAAGTTTTTTGCGCCCCGATTAGAGAGAAGAAATATTATATCCTGTAAATGTGAAGACACACGTTGGAGGGACAAAAAGAATCCATTAGCTTAAATTATTTACCACAAGCTGGAGAGCATTTTGGATTAAGGACTTTAAGTGATTCGAAGTGCCCGATGGTATGCCAAGGATTTGGGGAAATAACTTAAAGAAATAACGAAATTAATTTGCAGAGCTTTTGGTTTGAACTGAAATTTTTTTTTTGCTTTGCAGTGTTATAGGAGAGATTTGAAAATACACGCGCCGATGCAGAGACGCAGCACGGAAGATGGAATTACAAGGCGAGTTTCAGAATTGTCGATTGAGGTTCGATATGGGGTTGAAAAAAATGCGAAAAACACTGCAAGCAGGAAGGGGAGAGCTCTCAAGAAGCTGTCGGGTGAAAACGTATCACTAACCATCAACCACTATGTGAGGATGGAAGATTGCTTAATATCTATTGTGCATTCGATTTTCAGGTGGAGGGAACAAGTTTTGTAGCAGCGTAATTATGATTTAAGTGACCAGAGTGCAGCCATGAACCTCTTGGACTTACTCAAACTTTTTTAGGCGCCTTGTCACTGAACTTTAGTTCCTCTGCATAAATCCAAACTGTAATCAACCTCCTCAAATCCATTAAGACAGATGGACTTGATGGTACAGCAATTGACTTTGTGGAAGCAGATCCTTCGGAATCGAAGTTGCTCTGGCATACTGAAAGGACAGAGATATTTAGATGATTTTAGTTATTCTGAAAACCACTTTAGCATTTTCACCATTTTTCCTGAAACTATAATATTCGAGCCGATAAAGTATATAGAATCGAGACTATTCAACGGGTCGATCAACAATCTTTTCGTTGATGACCCCTTAGAACCTGTTGGAAATACATCTACTATCTCCTAAACTTGCCTGCAGTTCGGGCTTAAAGTCGGCTGCCAGGTACTTCTCTTAGAACCTCTTCTTTCTACACATGGTCCTCTTCATTTTTCTTCGTCTGTGTCGAATTTCTTCCTGCGCTAGCCTTTTTTTTAAAACTGCGCCGTTCTCACATGTGCACCTTCTGTCACCCATATCCAGCATTTGAGTGGATGGTCATACCACGGGCTTCTCTAAACTTTCTAATCGGACTACGAAGGCCTTTCGGCTTCTTGGCTTACCTGCACCTGGCACGGTCGTTAGTTCTTCCATCAAGGCATTCTCCGTAGACTTCGGCTTTGATGTGTAAGTTCATCGAACGTCTATGGGTTGTATATGAAGCTTATTCTACCTAAATCCTCGACCTCTGAATCTATTCCCAAGAATGTTTCGACTAGTTTGGACGTTTGGCGCTAAGGAAAACATAAAAATGTTAAGGATTTGTAAATGCGTGTCTCGGTAGGGGTTTGTTCAGACACTGGACCGTCTGAAAAGAACCAGGGCAAGGCGTGCCCAGTGTTCAGCTTAGCTCTGCGTTATCTATATTAGTTGATCTTGTCCCAACTAACTCGCCAAAGATGGCTTCTTTTCGACTGTAACATTGAAACATCTTTGACATGGTACATTTGCTGACAGGCTCTGTATGATCCGGCATAGTAAGACTTCTTGATAGGATTTAATGAATATTAAGCACTCTGTGTTACCCAAGTGTCTACGGCGGAAGACTAGCCTTCCATACCTAAAGATTGTACCTGGAAATTGCGGCTTTTGTCGATTTATCCGCCTGTTTAAGGACTTGCTGAAAGACAGTTTCCTGAATAGTTGCAATTCGGGTCTTAGTCAGTAAGGTTTCTGGAAAGTTTCAGGCAAGAATTCCAACCTTACGAGTTTCCTTAATGGTTTTTAGTTTGTCCGAAAGATGGTTGACGTTTGATATTGACCACCTTTCTTAGTGGATGAACCAATTTTAGTTTTTTACTCTTATAGGGTTGCTATTTTGGTCCTCTAACCGCTTATTGGATTTGGACCAAAGTTTTTCTTTTATTTCGGCTTCTTCAGGAGAAATTCCTTGTAGTAGCCATTGAAAATGATTTTTTTCCAGCGCCGCTAAGCCGGTCAAGTTATACGTTTGAACTTGTTAGTTGGCATGTTGCTATCTCGTTGTCGCAGTTCTTACTTCCTTTCTTCTTATTCTGAGGGAGTTAACCTCAGGGACGGGGTAGTCTTAAGCAACAAAGTCTTTGTCGTTAGGGGCTCCAAGTCTCCATTGGAATTAATGCAGCCGGAGCTACATCATCATCCAGATTTTTTTAATATCTCATTCTTAGGGACATGATTTCCAGTTAAAGACTACTTCAGAGTTTTTAAAGATGAACTCGAATGACTTGATGACGATAAAGCGGCCATCTTTCTTTATCGGGACTATTTGCGCCTGGGAACCGAAAAGTGTCACAAGATTTCAGTCTTTCAAAATAATTCCCATATCTAGCTATCTCTCGTTCGCAGGTTTTGTTTCAGGGCCAAGGACATACCCTCTTTAGACCGATCTGGTGGAAAGAGTGACTTGAAAGTTATGGTGCAGTCTAACGCCAATACCTGCTTTCAGCTTGAACAACAATCAATGCGAAGCAACATCACTTCACATTCAAGTTGCACCATTCCAAGTCGAGCGGGCTGCCTAACCAACGGGCATCCTCCCACAGTCCATGTGTATCAATATCAATCTCAATCACTGGTTTCCATTTATAATATCTATAGAATATAGATACTTGCAACTACTTGTCAGTCCCACTTCCTGGGTAAAAAAGCTTTCAAGCTGAACAATGCTCCACCTTTGCCATGTCACAATATATACGAGTATATCTCCATTAAGGAGCTATCCCTACCAACTGCCTGGATGTTATTTGTTATTTACTTTCCGTGCCTACAACAGAAACGTTTTGTCACATTTCCGATCCCAGCCGTAATGGGTACTACGTCGTAAAATGTTTTATTGGACTGCCAAGAGCTCTAGACAGTCCTGTCACATACTATCGGTTTTATATTGATTTGATATGGTTTACCTAAAGTCGACATATAAATCCAATATTACTATACCACGTTCGTAAGAAAGTGATAAACCATTCGATAAACCCCTTTGGAGGACGTGCGCGTTCCTTGCGTTGGTATGTTTCATAATCAGCAGCTAAAACTGACGTAAACACAAAAAGAATAAAACAACCTACCCCAAAAGACCCAGGGGTTAATACGGGTGGCAGTGACAGCCGAACACGCGGCAGTTCGCTTCATTTCAAGTGTTGAAACAATATTTACTCATAAATGGAATTTTCCCTGTCAGGAAACGGGCAAGGAAAATAAATGAAATATTTTCAATAAATTCGTTACACCATGCGACAGGACCCTGTATACGTGAACCAGAAACTCGCGTAGCAAATTCTCACAAAAATGCAGGATGTCGAGTATATTGTGCCACCGCCATTTGTCTGTTTTTGTCCTACACCAGCTACCTAGCGATGGAAGTTAAACGTGAACACTGCTCGAATACAATCGACAAAGGAGTTCCATGTTACGCAACGTGACAGCCAGCCAGCGCTTTGATGCTTTACGGAACGGTTCAATAGAGTTCCTCAATTGAACCGCCACCATCTCTCGATTGTGTCCATTTAAGTCTGGCACTGCTGGGGGGCAATTCGCCCGGTCTCGGCTTTATATCGTTGGACAAAAGGCTCACAGAGTTTCAACGGAATTTTCGTCATCGTCATATGGAGCGCGTGTAGAGCAAAAGAGAGAAAAAGAAATTCGCAATGTCCTCGCTCGTGGATGTGTGCCACGTGTGCTTACTACGCTCTGTTGGGGGTACGGTGTCAGTCAAGTGTATAGATTCGCCAAATGTTATTTGTACGGAGCTAGCTCAACAATTCAGCCTGTATGTTGTCTGATGTCTGAGGGAGGTGGTGTGTCGTTTTTTTTTCACCCCCAAATCAATAGATGGGGAGGTTGCTATTTTGAATGGAGTTCACTGCTGCAAAGATACGTATGTTTATTGCCGCTATTCACGGTGCACCGTTTATTTTTCCTTTTTTTAATTTTAGCGGAAGCTGTAAAAAGAAACTACCTCGTAATTTATAGGGGCTATTTAAAGTCCTTCTTGTAGGGTTGGTTTCACTCAATCCGTGATCAGTGGCGTGGAAATGTGGCCCGCTAAAGAGTGCCAAAAGAAGTAAGCTAGGACATTTTTTTTTCCTGCCCAAACTTTATGGCCACCGAATTTTAAAGTCGCCTTATATCTTGATTCAAACATTCACGTTTTCGGAAGAATTTTTCGAAAATATTAGTGGCATTTCCTCTAAAGTGCGTTTTGCAAAGATATAATTAGTAACGGTATGATGATCCTACCACATTTTTCGTTCAATTGAACGCGCCATCAGAATGTCGATTGCATTTAGATCGCATCTGCCTTTGAACACGTTTCTCGAGATAGCTCGAGTTTGAGTCGTTGTTCTCAATAAAACGTCAGGCGAATATAAGGCAAATGCTATTGCCAGCAACTATACAAGTCTGCGAACTGTGGCTCAGTGAAAGATTCTGCGGTCGATTAATAAGAATATAGGTACCTCGCAAACTGTCACACATAACCTCGTAGGAGTCTTCCATCCTAAAGCCATATTTGGGATGGAAGATGGTCTGTTCTCCTTCATTCTATACATCGAAAGAGGCTATAGCCACTAGCAGTACTAACACAATTCAAACATTTTGCCTTGAAGTACCGAAATGAAAATTTCTTTATCTACAGTTATCAATATACTTCAAGTAAAGACCTCCTTTACAGTGATAAAGGAGGCTTACGCGATGAACAATATAGGCATTTCCACTCCGTAGGCTCGAACTTGTACTCTGTTATAACCAAGTTTCAAAAAGGGATGTCCAGCATACGTAAGGACTGAAATCGTTTAAGAAATTCAAAAGCTTTAATCGCAAGAGTCTTCCAAAATCGCCCCTTGACTCCCACTAAAAAGATAATAGAAGACAGCCATTGCCATCCCCTGGTTTGAGGAACAATGTTGACCAGCAAACGTAGTAAAAGTAGGGGCACATAGACCGACGAAACATGAATTAAGCCGCCCAGAAGCTCTGCCAACAAAACAAACAAAAAACAAGTAGAACATAGGCTACTCTTGGAAGGAAACCCGATGAAATCAAGAGGTGCTTTAACAGGATAAGAATGTCCTACGAAAAGCTAAAGATATACAAACGGCCTATGTGCGTAAACCTGTTTAGAAAACACAGGAAACCTTTTCGGAAAACGGCTAAGGAATGAAAGTCGTAGCTGAAATATTTTCTGACCATCTGAAGCCGGGAATGCATGCCATGCAATTGCATTGTGAAGCTTTCATGCGAAAATATTTGTTTGACTTCCGCGAAAATTTAGGCGGTAGAGACAACCTCAGGCCGTATAGTGTTTTCCTGTGGCCTAAGCCAGGAAACGCTTGTTCAATTGCTTAACATACTAACCGCCGATATATTGTGCTACCTGGTATAGATGATAATTTTGTTTTTGACAGCCGATCATGGAATATACCCAATTTAGGGCAGACCGCTGCATCCTTTTTTTTTAACGGAAATCGTTGAACTTCACGTAAGCTCTACCGGCTGCGTTTTGCTCACTCCGATGTCAATATTACAGAGTACTTAGCACTGCTTTCGCAACCATCTGCACCATTAACACTGTAGGTACTCCAATTAACTGAAGGGAAGCTCTGTTCAAATGCGAACATAAACAATTAACATAACTGGCGCCCAGTGCAAGGGTAACAACAGCCCGTTCACAAATCTCCGCTGTTAAACAACCAATTCCTAAAATTCTTTTCACCTCTCAACGCAAACACACGAAAATATCCTCGGGCTGACTGACATACAAACTCCTGTTCTACTCGTATTTTCTCTTTTTCTTTTGCAATTTCAGTTGCGTGCATCCTCACTTGCATATGGGGCCGCCACTACAGACTCTCCAAGTCTTCAAATCTGTACGAATTCCAACGAGGTGAGGGGCAAAGCCAGCGCCGGTGATGGTCGAGATTGTAATGGTTGTGTTGCAAATGGTAGGGCACCAGCATCCGATATAGACGTCGATTGTATTCAGACAATTATTCCCGACGATGTCCTGGGAGAGAATGCCACATTCATCGGTAACTGTAACATTGAAGCCCAACCCATGGCGGCATCTGCACCACCACCACAATCCACCACCACCACCGCCGATGCTGCTGCTGTTAGCCCGCTGCCACCGCCGCCAACTTCTGGAACAATGCAAACCAATTACTCTGGGCCAAACGGTTCAATTACCACGATGACCCTTAAAAATAATCACCTCATTGTTGAGACTGAAGAGCGAAATGTAAGTTGAGTGTTGTGTCGTATAGCAGTGTGTGCGTGTTTGTTTGTTTTTTATGTGTGCCAGCACTCTTGTATATACATATAAAGGATATTTGCATTCTCGGTGTTGTAACTCTGTTTAAGCAAGACTACACTTTTTACGATTATTTTTTTCTTTTGGCTCTTGGTGTAAATACAAATTGTTGCTAATAAAACTCTCTAATCTGTCTCTAAAGTGGGTGCCCCGAGCACCCACCCTTCTCCTTGTCAGCGCTTAGAAAACCACTTTAGCTGATTTTCACAATTTCTCTGTCTCTTGCAGGATATATCCCGCGATGCCAGGGAGACCAAGATGCACTACAACAACGGCGAGAAAGACGGCGTCTTCGTGGTGGAAGTGTCCCGAGGAGCTGACTCCAAAATCCTACCCGGCAGCCCGGTAGACGGAAGCCCCAACAAGCGGTCCTTCAACGTAGACGCAGCCGTGAAAATCATCCAGAGCGAGGAGGACAAGCTGATGTCCAGCCACGAGGAAGTGCAGATTCATCCCCCACCCCTGGAGAACGTGAACATTCTTGACGAAATCGAGTCGAACCACCTGCACCAGATCGACGAAGTCGATGAGTTCGAGGAAGGCGCTCGCATCGCCAAGCACTCCAACACTGGCCTCTCACAGTCCGATCTGAGCTCCTCCTCTTCCATGGACTCGAACAAGCGGTACTCCTACGGCAACCAGGAGCTGTACACCATCGAGCAACAAGACTACACAACTCCGTCCCCGGCTGCCACCAGGGCACCCCACCCTCACACCGAGTCGCAGCCCCCACAGCCCGAAAACCACAACGACGACAATGGACATTCCGAGAATGGCCACTGCTCAGAGAATAAGCCCCCGGCCACACGGAACTGCGACACCATCAACCCGCCAGACACGGACCTCGATGCCGGCGAGCAGGGCGGCGTCGAAACGAAACCAAAAATTACCGCCGCCCTATTGAAGCAAGACACTATTATTGTCAACGAGATGACAAATGGTCTGACCCATGAGCATGATGAAGCAACTCCACACAATGGGGTAAAGCCATGCAAAGCCGTCGCCGCCTGTAATGGCAGTGGCGACACAGAGAATGGTTTCGACAGTATAATCAGCCTACCGGACCCACCGTCTACCGAGGAGATGAAACAAATGAACGACATTATCCTAATGGAGACGAATCAATTAGACTCGCTACCGCCGCCGCCGCCGCCCGGCGCCACCGCCGACAACCATCACCACCACCACCAAAACGGCAATGGTATTGCTACAGCAGAGCCCGACACCGAAAATGGTGATAGCCATTCGATAGTTTCGTCGTCGGCGTCGCCTATGAACACCCCTACAAAATTGGCACCGCCGACGATAACGGAGGCGCCTACCGACATTCCACACACCAATGGCAACTGTATGACAGGACATACAACAACTGTGTCAACTGCAGCCGTGGTCGAGGTGTCTGGCAGTAGTTAATGCTAGAGACCCCAGCACCATCAACCCCACGACGAAGAAAGCTGCTGCCCCAAAAAATGTGACCAAAGCAACAACGCTCCGCAACCACTACACACATGAACCAGTCGAGTTGGATTTAATTTTTGTCTCCTTTTTTGTTTTATCTCATCGCAGAGTCGTCCTCTGTGTTTTCATTTCCTTATCTCTCACAGAAACAAAACGAAACCTCCGAGATGCTTTTGAAATAATCATAACGGATACGGATGTGCACATTCATACACTAGAGGTGGAAGAGGGTCATAAAATCCGAGATTGATTACATCGCTGTTGGTCCTGGCAACAGTGATAGCGTCTCGTCGCCGCCCTCATAGAAAGAACGTTTCAACGGACACCGCAGATAGAGAGAGGAGTACGTACGAGGACATTGTTTTTTTTTTTTTTGTTGAAAATTAACTTTAAGTAGTCTACTACCCACCAAAGCAGCCAGTAATGTAATGTCCATTTCGTGTAATGCCAAGTTATGAATGCATTTACATACGTAGATAAATACATAGATACGTGTGGGTAACAGTCAGTCAGGAGTTAAGGCGGTGGAGCTATCGAATTGGTAAGTGGTCCTGCGGCGACATACAAAAGTTTTGAATGGTCCAATATATTGAAGAACTTAATAGGTGAATTCAATTACCATATCTGTGGTTGAAAGGCACTCGTATAACGGAAATTTTACAATTTTCGAGATGCCATAGGATTAGGTGGATCTTCCTTTCTTTGGGGTACGAAATCGCAGTCTAGACTGTGTAATAAAGTGTCAGAAAAATGTCTCGATTTGACAACAGGGGCTCTGCTGCACATTAGAAAGAGATGCCAATTGAAAATTTTTCCATAAAAGGTCGTGGTATTCTGTTCGCAATATTTTCTTTTTAACTCAAATACGTCGGACCTACTGCTGAGATTGGAAAAAACGAATAAGCTTCACAAAAGGTACGACTTGAAATTTTAAATTTCCTAATAAAAGATTTTAAAAAGGATAAATCTAAATCGTATTTTAGAAACCAAGCCTGATAATTGTGCCTGCAATTGTCTAACTAAGTTTGGAATTTTTGACATTATTTGATCTAAAACTCTGAAGCTTTTGACTCTCTGCGATCCATTTGGCAGATTGTCTCCATTTATTTCTGCCGAGCCATCTTATATGACTTGGTGTTTGAGACAGCGCTTCGGTCTTTCTTATCATCTTGAGCATAAGAAATTCTCCAATCGTTCGATGTGGACGAGTCAACTCTGGAATGGTGTTGACCCTATGGACTACATAAAACAAAGTTTGCGGTCTGCGTTTGCTGCAGGCATTTATTATTGTTGGGCATATACTAATTCGTCTCCTCGTTCACTTCAAATCAAAACAAGATCCACTGTTCCACTTTACTCTCTCCCGATGATCTTCAAGTTCCGAAATTGTACATAAATACCCCAGATACTGAACGGATCGATTGAATATAAAATGCCTTCAACGTCGTGAGCCCTATCAGCTCTAGGAAATAATTAATGAAGTTACGGAAGACCCCATGGTCTTGACACAATCCAATTTTCGGTTGGAAATGATCATGTTCGCCTTTAAATTTTGTATTCCATGACAAGGTGAGGCACAAAATTTGATTTGATCTTTTGGGATCAGCTTGATGGTCCATTTAGACTTTTTGTTAGAATTACCGGGGCTGAAAGGTACTCTGACACTACTGCCGAAGCATGGATTGGGATTCTCATGTGGATATGATCTCTAAACGCCATAGCCTTATTGGGCATGGGCATAATGGAGCTGGTTGTGTACTATCAAGCATTCTATTCTTTCTGCAACGCCCATTTTTTCACAAGTTAATGCATGCACCCTAGCTAAACATCACCGTTTCCGGTTTCCGTTTTCGAAGAACTTCGCTGTAATGGTAGGTCAGAGCTGGTAGCCTTGTAGTTCTTAAGCATTTTTATTGATAAGCCAACCTCGTCTCTAATTATTGACGGAATTTGTATTTATTGCCTGTACGTTTGTTTTTTTTCACTCTTTTACTGTCTTTGCATGACACCCAGTTTGCAGCTGATGGAAAAATATGATTCGCTGTTTCGAAGAGCTTGCACTTCAGTTTTCCAGCCAAAAGCCAGTAGTTGATTGGCTTTCTTATCAAACCTCGTCTAGATCTGAGATACTGCGTGTCTGTCGCGCTACTCTGACGATGTCGCATGTCCATACTTAACCTTTACCTGTCACAACCGTCTACCTACGATGCACTGGCTCTTTCTTAAGATTGCTTATAACATACAGCGGTTTCGACTGATTTTTATTGAAGTCGTGATCTACTGAGACCACTTGTTGGTGTCGTCTTTGTTAGGTCATACGGCGGACACTCTCGAAAGTCTGGAGCGTTTCTTCATATGCCAAGAAGTCGAGGGTTAAATTTCTTTTTCTCAGTTGGTCTCATCGCCTTTTCAACAGTCCAGGTCTTAATATAGCCACAACAAGAAAATGGTCAGAATTTGAAAAATGAGAAATAACGAGTACGAGTGTACCTGGTATCTCATATCATAGTTCATTGACGTTGAGTCTTTCATACTTGTACCGCCGACCCTATGTTGTTGTGCCTGTAACTTAATTGGAAAATATAAGAGCTGCCTTTGGTACATATAAAAGGTTGATCCAAAATCACCTCTTGTTCCCGAACTTGAGTGGCCCTTCGAATAGTCTTACACACCTAAGCTCCAAATATGTCAGTACCGCCCATGTAAGGTATTCTTCATTCTTACAGTTGACGACACTGTATTGATATACCTAATTTAGTGAGCTCTTCCTCCGTTTGACCTCACTCCAAAAGTTGTTTAATTTCATTCTTTTGATAGGTACTCATAAAGCTTGTCTTTTTCATATATCGATGACGAAAACAAGTTATATTCTGGCTAGCAATTTTGGCACTGGTTACTAGTTTTTGAGGTCCATCGTTTGGACAACAGTCATCTGAAAATTTGAGTGATCAGGGCCCTGTGAACAGGAGGACTCAATATGGTGTCAAAGGCAAGATATCACCTTTAATTCTGTGTTTGACCGGAATAAAATCGCCCATAATATCTGCCGTAAATAAGTGACTTTAATGAGTTGACAGAGTTTATATACGGAACACCTGAATATGGAAGGTACCCAATGTCGGGTAGGTATTTCTCAGAATGGAGCTGTCCAAGCTTCGGTAATTTGGTCATGTTAAGTGAATGCTGCCATCGAGATCCAAATAGGTGGCCCGATTTATTTTTCATGTCCCTGCCAATCGCAAAAGGTATTAAAGCGCCGAACGTTCGGAGGTTATAACAATACACAAAGAGCTGTCTGTATGCCAAAGGCCTATCTCAACTCGTCTTCCTGTCTGCGATCTGGGGTCGAATTACCGCATCCGTTATCGAATACTTCGCGATTGAATTTGTTATAATAGTGCATACAAAATCAACAAAATTCAGCCACGTATTGCTCGCTCACAGATACGGTAATTCGACCCCTGTTTTGAAAGAAATCTTGTTTTAAAAAACTCTTTTTTTTTCCAGCTTTATATCAACCGCATAAGTACCTTATTTTTCTATGGCTAGGCTATGACAATTATTTTTGATGTAACATTGTGTCAAAGTTCAAAGAAATTTCTCATACCGATCGCAAAAGTCCTTTTTATCACATTCTTGCTCAGAAACGAGTATTAATGCCTAAGCAGCGATACTTTGAGTGATCTATTTTAATACCGCATTTAATGCCGACAGCAGCTGATTCTTATATTTGTGTGAAAAAGTATTTGCTGCCATACGCCTATTAATATTTTTTGTACTTTTGTAATGCTCTTCGTCTGAGTCTGTTCTTTCAATCACCAATGCCAATGATAGCAGTACCCACGGACTAATTGCCTAGGATACTTACGAAACCATAGGCCGTCAAAATATCGTATCCCGTTCGGTGATATGCCTACTTTTGATGAATTCCAACTCTCTGAAAGGGAAAAATCGTTTAATCCTCAAACGCAAACAAACTTTAAGGACTGTCGTAAAAGCGATTTAAAAATAACACCCAATAAAAGAATGTTCCTTCCCTTTGAACCCCTGCAAAGCCCACTTAACTACGTATACCCAAAAAATATGTGCCATCGAAAAATGTTCTTGCCTTTACCGTGCTCTGACTCTGAGTGACTGTAACGAGTACCAATACCAACCACAACCACAGGAGTAAACATATACTAAACTAAACGCAAAACAACAAAACAGATCCAGATAGTCGTGTGTGTATACAACCGGATGAAAATATTTTATATCTGAATAATGCATGGTCACAGATTCTTTTTATTGTCTTCTCGGACAAGGATGTGCGGCTACAAGGGTTGCTACTACACATACTCGTACAGCTCCGATATATTAAATACAAGCGTTGCATATTTATGTGTAAACCAAAATGAATCCGCAATGTGACGGAAATGTTTACATTTTTCGTTTGTTTTCTCCTCTGACAAGGAAAGTTTTCGTTGTGTTTTTTTATGGCCCATTATATTGTTGTTATGTTATTTTTATACAAGGAAACTTTTTACACTATAAAATTATAAATACACATGAAATCAAAACAACAAAGAAAACAAAAAAAAAAACACACAGATACTAAGAAAATATGTAAATGAAAAGTATGACAACAAATTTATATAGTCCCCTTCTCTAAAATTAAGTAAACAAAAGAAAAAAGAAAACAAAATAAATTAATATAGAAAAAAACGTGCTCTTAAGAAGATTAAATTTGAAAATACACTTTTTCTCTCAGTAAGAACAAAAATGTCCTACCACAGCGAAAGTAAGCATTTAGATGTGTACCAATATTATACATAATATTTACTCTCTACTATATTTAAAGAAAACTTATATATATATATATATTTACCAACCAACAAAGTGTATACCTACTACTCTTAGTGTCAAAACAAACAGTTTGATTTTCTTCCTATTTTTCCTAAACAAAAATGGCCAAGCAAATTAATAATATATATAACAACACTTGAGCGAATGTGTCAATATATACAATTAAGTATAAACTAATATATTACATTTTAAAAGTATAGTTAATAAAAAAAAAATATTTACAGAAAATCTAGATATAAACAGCCCCAAACACGTAATGAAAAAATGAAAAAAATGAAAAAAAAAATTTTAAAACTCAAACAATGTTAGATGTCTTATAGGAATAAACACCAAAACAAAAAATAATTCAATTATATTCAACACTTATAAGTATTCACTAAAAAAGAAACCATTTAACGGATTGTAGAATGTACACGTAGATTGCGTAGATTGTTTCTCGTCCTAAATAATGTTGCAAGGAAAAAAAAAATTAAAATCCTTAGCACACAGGCCCCTACCTAACCTACTTCTAAACTGTCCCTATATAGTCTCTACATATATAAGTATATGCGTGCATGATATATAACGTCTTTTCTCCTGTTGGCCAAGCTATATTAACCTAGAAACCAAATAAAACACATACACACGGCGGCGATGCGCCACTGACAAGGACTTGTGTAGAATTTTTACAGAGATTTTTTGCATAAAATGAAGATAAAATTGAAATAATAATGAACCCATTTTTAATAAAAAGATTAAAAATTAAATTAAATTTAATTGTAAGTTAAGCTTAAATGAAAATGAATTAAAATTACTGACGACGATGAATTAAGAAGGTAAATGGAACACAAACATACGGTGACAAGTTGTGAATATTAAAGCTAGGTAATAAAAATTTGAGAAGTAAATGTGATTGTTATTATATAAATAATTAATATATAATAAAAATAAATTAAATTTTAAAAATCAAATTTATTTGACGAGGTTGGTGGTTTTTATTTTTCACTGACCTTTTAGCATCAGGAAAAGGTAAGTTGGAGAGAAATGGTTGCTTTGCATGGTACGTTACGAACGATTTTCGTAAGCTTGAAGGTTTTTTTTTCTCCAAAATCTGCGGAATTGAAGCGTTTGCAAATCGATTTGGTGATTTGAGCTGACGGGTTTTATATATAGAACGCTATTTAAGGGCTACTAGATGTGAGGAATTTGATATCTCCATTCAGAGAATCCAAAAAAATACGAAATGAGTTCGTGTAGGATATTGGGTGCCCAAATTGATAAACGAGAAAAGGAGAACTTATACAATTTTAGAGAACTTATTTTTCAGTATTCAGTATATAACGATTTTCAAATATTTTATTTAAGAAATTCGTTAAATGGCTGTATTCAGTTGTGAAAGTTTGTATAAAACTTCGTGTGTATGTGTTCACTATGGCTTCGCAAATCCAACTATTGAAATGAAATAAAACAGACAAAGTGGAAGTTGTAAAAAGAAACCTAATGCTCCTTTTCGGCTATTAAACCTCTGACATCGAGCTCAGTCAGTAGTCCAGCACACTACCTTATTCCACTTTACTCTCTCCCGATGATCTTCAAGTTCCGAAATTGTACATAAATACCCCTGCTACTGCACGGATCGAAATATAAAATGCCTTCAACGCCGTGAGCCCTTTCAGCTCTAGGAAATAATTAATGAAGTTACGGAAGACCCCATGGTCTTGACGCAATCCGATTTACGGTTGGAAATGATCATGTCCGCCTTTAAATTTTGTATTCCATGACAAGGTGAGGCACAAAATTTGATTTGATCTTTTGGGATCTTGAAAATAAAATAAGGCACATTCAAACAACTTTGGTCCGCGACGGATATAAGAAATAAAACGCTTATAAGAAATGGTCGTGTCACTTAGTTTCCTATGTACGGATATACGTATTCACTTTTTTATGAAAAACTCGGATACAAAGAGTTTTTTTTGTTGATTTTATAGGTTTCATATATCCATATAGCACCAGACTAGCGATAAAGAAGCTGTGAAAAGCCAAATACGTTTTGATTCCACCAGACTGGAGTTACTAAGCTTTTAAGCAAAAGTCTTGAAGACGAATAAAACAGAAACCCACATTGAAGTTCTTTTCAGGAATTGAGTGGTTCATTCTCAGAAGTTTAATTTTAGCACCTAAAAGCTGCAGTACCTTAAATAGTCAAGAAGATAGATTTAGTGCCAACGCTCCATTTGAGATGTTGTACAAAAAAGCAGAAGGTTACCACAGCGAAACTCCTGGGTTGATGAGGATTATCAGTAGGCGAATGTAGTAAAAAGTCTTAAGTTACTCAAAAGATGATCGTTGAATGAGAAAATAGAGTACACAACACAAATTTTTTGTTGCTTAAATTGAGGAATGGTCCCTGACAGTTTCTTAGAGAAATTTTTGTCCGCTTATTCTTTTGATGTGTTGACAACAAATTTTCTATTAAATGCGTCTATTGAACGAGTTGCTTTTTTTATTTATCAGACTCCCTCAAAGTGACTAATTAAAGTATAAAACTTTACGACAGTCAATTCTTCATATATATTCCTCTTGGATTGACCTTGTTGCGAAGTGAACCTGCACTTTGATTCGCCATCAATTGTTGTCATAGCGATGACCACATCTGATTTGTTGTCATTTTATTTTGCCAGTTTCACGGATTGCTGTATCCTACCGACAATTCAAATTGTTTTTCTTTTTCGCAGTTTATCACTTGAACAGAGAGGAGACTTAAAATCAAAAGACTTGTATTATTTGCATTCTCGTTAAAGGGATACCTTCAGTTATTTTTCCTTGGAAAATATAACTCCCTAAAATTTGGAGCACGAAACATTTTTTTCTGTCCACTTCTAGTGTGAGCTGTTGAAGGTTGCCAGTTTGGGGTTTTTTCCACCAAAATTAGGAGTTTCTTTTTTGTTTATTACGTTTTTTTTTTTAATTCTATTTTATTTGTAATTCGTTATAATATCCTTTTTGGTAACCTAAAAATGTGCTTCCGCAGAAAATTCAATTTAACGGCATTCTGCGAATTTAAGGAGCGCTGAGTAACTTAAACATATGAATTGGGTAGTGTAGAGATTCGTCTTTCTGTTCTTTCCACGACCATGAATAATTCAAAATTGAGCATGACAATAGGATAACAAAAGTGTGTGTGGTATTTTAAAATGCTGAACAACAATCGATCGATCCTGCTACAATTGTCAGTGAATATTATATGTTCTTATATCTTTGGAATTTTTTGTTTAGAAAACAAGTCTTTCAAAACAAGCTATTTTTCATTAACAAAAAGTTATAGCTCCTCGTTATAGTTTTTTATATAAATTTCCAGATTTAAGCACCAACCTCATCTGTAAATTTTATAAACAACAATTTTACCAAAGTTGCGTAAGGCCTGCGTAAGTTTATTGCAAGATGGTTCTAAAATGCAACATGCGTTGACGCTTTGCATTGCATTTATTAGCCGCAGAGTTTTGCATTCGAAAAATTACGATTTAAGTTTGAAAATCCTACTTTTAGGTCGTACATGCTTTAAAAATAATGCCAAAGAGTTTTAGGTTTTTTTTTTAAAGAAATAGCAAAATCTGGGGATTTATTTTGATAGTCTAGCAATGCTGTGCGGATGTTTGAAGCCTAACTCGCTTAGTGCTCACCACTCACTGTGCCACTGCGACATTTAATGGACGACCGTCGGTGATATGCTCTGTCAGTTTTGTCAGTCTTCATTGACTTTCTTTTGTTTCACTTTCATTGAAGGTGCTTGGGTGGAAGTTTACTTTTTTCTAAATTGGAATGCCGGATGATTCCAAATGTGCGGTTAGCTCTGCGAGATAACTTTTCCAAAGACCAGCCCTTATTCTCCTATGTCTATCAGATATCACATTACCATGCCACTGTTGACACTCTTATGTCCGACTGTGCCCAAAACGGTCTCGTTGTCAAATAGTTAATAGCCAGAGGGCATCTGGTGACTACTACAAAATTTGCACTTACCTCTCCTTGTCCATGTTGTTGGCCATTATTAAAGTCAGCATCCATCCCCATGCACATAAGTTACACAAGTGCACACCCCAACCCGTTATAGTTTGCGGTTTAAGTTGGCCAACCTAATTCACAGTATCCACTTGAAGCAACATGTCACCAAATGTTGTCTTAGGATCAAATCACATCCATGACTTACCCAGCATAAACACACGCCCAAAAACGGATCCTCTGTGCCATTAAATAATTGGAATCTACGGTTATTTTGGTATTAATTTGCATTTACAGCCGATGATAGGCTGCCGCCAGTCCCAAACGCATTCTCATGTTTCCCTATCTTTAGGAAATACACACACACACACAGAGTAAGGGCCAACCTGGATGAAATTTATTAATATGGGTAGGCACGATGCTTTTGCTCCTGTTCCTGCTCCTGCTCTGCCGCCGACAGTGTATATATGTTCGCAGCTCGAGGATTATGCTGGGCCTCGAATATTATTCCTGTCTTCATTCCGGCTCAGTGACTCGATGTGCGAATGTGTGTAGTATGTCCGCCGGGACCTGCCGCCACACCCACATTAATATATATGGTAATTTGAGACCCCCTCTGCGGTACGACGGACTCGTAGCTCGTACGCCGGGCGTTAGAGCTGCGCCGCCAAAAACATTTTTATTTGTGTCTGAAAGGGGGTGTTCTTGTATCATCCCGTGTTCGTTTGTTTTATTAAAGAGTGTAGAATTGTCATCCCAGCGTACGAATTACAAAACTGATAGGTACTCCTGAATTTTTAATATCACCTAGTTGCACACACACGCACACATCGTCATCGTTGTCGGAATCTGAGGACCAATTGTAATTGCTTTGGGTTGCGCCGGATTGGATTTCAAAGTGGAGACGTTGCGCTGGGAGGGTCCTTGAAAATAAATGGAAAAGCAAACAGACAGACCGGATGGCAAACGTAATCCAATTGCTAATAATAATCGCATTACTTCCGGGTCGGGATCACTGTTCTTCGGGTCGGGAGGATGTTTCTTTTCCCCCGTTTCTATAACTGTTTGGTCCAGCCGAGCGAGAAAGGTTTGAATCACCCATACCGATCGGTTTGGTGGCCAATGTATTGGACCGCGCTGTATCTATGGAAGCGTGCGAATTGAATTGAATTTCCATTAGGGAAGGGTTGGCTGTCAACATTTATATTCCCTATTCAGGACAATAATCCATTTACTGTTCACCCAGGCAAGTAGTATATTGACAGAGGTAGCACTCGGTACTCGCGTTGTCACGACGCGTCGTCCTGATGGAGGAGTCGCGAGTGCGAAGTAATCAATTGGTATTCAGCAGATATACTCAACTCAGTGCTGTACTCGACTGGAGCCACAGCGCGGGACATACACACATGCACGTGAATCGTGATCAAAGCGAAACGAATCAATGAAGTGCATTCCTAATTGCAAGAGGGAGTAAGCCCTAACCACGCCGCCGGCAGAGGCACTGGATGAATGCGTGGAATCGCTGAAATGTGAAATATGAAAAGGTTGCAAAGAAGATAACTACTGCATACATCGGGTAACGGGTTTTAATGAATTGAATTAGCTTCTGGTGCGCTGCAGCAATGTATTCGTATATGAACGCGCGTGTACTCCTTCCCGTGAAAGGATTTCGAATTCAACGGAGGGAACATTTGCATGGATTATGTTGGCGCGGCACACGGCACACAAGAAGGCGATGATTTAATATGTGTGAACGAAATAAAGTTAAGCAGTGACGCGGCGGCTGAGCGGGAACTATATATCTATGGAGTGGTGTTGAAGCCAGCGGTCCTAGGGTTGCGGATTAAGGATTAATTTATTTTTCTATAAATGATGAGCACGTTGACAGCTGGGATGGAGCCAGAAAGAAGCTACACTTGTTAGAATGGCGTTGCGGTCTGAGTGGCGGGTTTGTTTAAGTCAGTATTTCATTAAGGAGAGTGCTCCTAAATGTGGGGACACACTTGAATGCATTTTTAAAGACCTACATCTACGTTTGTCATCCAGCTGGGAGAGGGACTCTGCTCCTGATCCTGTTTCTGTTCCGATGGAGTCTTATTTTGTTTCATTTAAATAGTCTTTCTCGTTTGAATAGTTTGGGATTGAAAGCACGTAGAATGCGAGTGTCGGAACTAACGCAAACTGGTCTTTTGTGTGGCATTAATAGTGCGTATGAATGTTAAATGGAGATTGTAAACAGGGCGACAACGGGACTTATAGTTATTTCCATTTCGTTTGTCATCAAATGTAACAGAATTGCTTTGTTGAAGGAGTGTTCTATTATGGGCATTGGGTTTGGCAGAGATTGTTTTTCGAGAGTTGTACTTGAGACCCCACCCATCGTTGACGCGACTACAACCGCTCGTTTAATACAAAGCGGAATCTAGTGTCACGGTGTTTGTAACCGTACTCTTCCGAAACGGCTGGACCAATTTTTATAAAAATTGTTGTGTATATTTGGCAGGTATGAGAATCGGTCGTTACGTATATTTCATACCGCTTTAACAATAATTACAAAGTCGCAAAATCGCTGTATGTTTCTGGCATCAATCTTTAGTTCTCATGGTCAATTGTATGTGGCTAGCTCACGTGTCACAAACAAATTCCGCTTTGTATTAAACGAAAACAGTGGAATGTTATCCGGCACTTCAATCATTGCGGTTTGATTGAAAAACATCGACAAATGTTCAGTTAAACTTTTGAATAAAGAACTCGAGTTAACACTAAATTAAATAAAACAGCATGTGTAAGTGTGCATATTCGGAATTATTATATTCAGTAGATACATTGACGATTTTCAGCTAGTTTATTTATAAACAAATAGGCTTTAGCGATGGGAAAATTTGAAAATTTTCAACGCATAATATTAAGTTCGGGCAGTGGTTGCTTGTGAGAATTTCTTAACAGGTGCGTTTTTATCAGCGATCGACGTTATCGTTATAAGCTTACTGGTGACTCATCTTTTAGCATTTAACGTCTCCGTTTGGTGCGATGCATTCGAGCTTATGGAAAGTTATCCATGGGCAACGTTTATTTCAGATGCAGTTCACACAGTGAAAGAGAATAATAAGACCCTACCCTTTTCTGCCGACTCCAAAAGGCAAATTGAGAAGCTCTTTCATGACAGTAAAACTCTCGGATGTTTGTCAAATGTTCGCGAGCGGGCGCAGTGGGAAAAGCCTTAATTATGTAATTTGTATGAAATTTCGGACTAAGCCGTTGATTTTCGTAGTTTAAGAATTTCGCATGTTCGCTAACCATAAATGATTGTTTTTATTTTTTTTAAAGTTCAACAAATACTCTCATTTTATAAATGGCTCCTTCACGCTTGTTGACATTTTTGTTCCTGGTTCTGTCATAGCCAAATGTCGAATGGGATATATGTTTCTCTTAAGCTCATGGGATTTTCTGCTTTGTTCCCATATAATTCCCAAATTAATCCCATTTTGATCCCAAATGTTATGTCATTTAAGATTCTTATAATAACAAAGTTTGCCTATTTAATTCACAAAACTATCCAAGATGGTTTACTGCAAAACATAAAAAAAACGCAGCAATAGTAAAACAATCGATTTTTGAAAATATTTCCATATTTAACAAATGTGGGCGCCCGCAATACGGTTAGTGTACGGGACTACCGAGAGAGAGGTTTCAGGTTCGATCTATGGGAAATACACATTTTCGGGCTTTTTTCACTGCTCCATCTCTCGCGAAATATCAGACAAACATCCAAAAGTACCGGCAACTTTTACCGGGAATCGGAAACTTTTCAATTCCGAAGTTCGGACTCGGCATAAAGTTGTAGGTTGGTCCATTCGGCCCAAAAATTGAGAGTCTCACTATACGAATGGTTGTAAGAAGCTAAGTCTAGAGTTCCTATGCAGGCCTGCTGTGCCATGTATATTTTTATTCTTTTTTGTTATTTATTTGTTAAATAAAACTATCGCGTTTGATGAGACCGCTTATAAGTCTGGAAGGCGCTTCTAAATTTGCGCTTATAAATATATAACACTAAGGGAAAAAACGAGATAAAATCAAGACGAAAGTCTCTTAAGCTAGGAAATTCTTAATACTAGTGCAAAAATCTTAGTTTACAATTTTTATTTTAAGATTGTTCTATAATAGTTTACGAATGTGTGAGCTTAAATTAAGCCGAAAGTTGTTTCATTTTAATCATGCAAGTTTTATATTGTGCGGCTTGATTGGTGAATACAATTCTTGAATCGGTAATGTTTCGATCTTAGTTTGACAATGGTTGCGTTTGATTCGAAAAAATTCGTATTAATGTATTCGCACATTAATCCATCATGTAAGTTTAAGATTATTTCGGCTTGATTGGAGAGTGTAATTCATATTCGATACTGTATTTCTGTGCAAAAAACATAATTCAGGTGATATGGTTCAGATTTTAATATTGCGTAGGCTTGATTTAAAATTAAAAAGCTTGATTTTAGATTTTTGTTTTTGTTTTAAGAATAATTCGACTTATTTTGAGATTGAGCACGTAAGAATGAAGAACAATGAAGCCTGATCGGACTAGAATTTAGCTTGCGATATTTTTATGAGTGTACGTCACCTTTGATGGTAATAACCTGAAGGTAGTTTAAAAAAATATCTTAGGGCAGATCAAGATTGCCTTCTGCAAATGGTTTCAGTGACTCATGACTAGGAGGAAGAAATATAGGCTCTAAAGAGCACTGACGATACCAAAGGCCTTCGACGGATTATTTGATTTGTTCTGTCTTGACTCCAAAGAGGGCCAGAAAGCTAACCATTCTCCCAAACAAAATGTATGCCAACCTCTGTACCATATTTTCAAGTTTATTTTCAAAGACATCTAAGAATCAAAGTTCGCTCACATAGAACCGAGAAAATATTGCGCAAGATCTTGATCGTTCCAGAAGCATCCACCTTTTTGAATGATAATGTTGTATTGAAAAAAATGGAGCAACTGCAACCCCTAAATAGATGAGAATGTGAAAAGCGAGAACAACGTGTCCTACACAGTGCATATTATAACCGTTTCTGAAAGACGTTATCCTGGGGTCAGATTATGTAAGGCGAAACGATCAAACGTTTTCGTGCGCACGAATAATTTGCCCCAAACAAATTTCTTCGTGCACACGAAAACGTTTGAACGCTTCGCCTTACAGAATGCGGACCCTGGACTCTCGCAAGATAATAAATTACAGCCGCCATCAGATAACTTTGCATTTCTCCTTTCAAATTGAGAATAAAAGTTTCGGCCGAAATCGTCCTTTTTGTTACTTGAAGCGTCGTCCATGCCTACTCCTATTCTTAATAACAACAATAACTCAAAACCTGTTTGTCAAAATGATTTCTAAAGCTACCCAAATCACGAACTTCCACGGAAAGAGTAATTTGTTTTTCTGTTGTTGTTTCCGTTATATATTTCCCGTCAGCATGCTAAAGGACACCCTTGTCAGGGAATGGCAGCGGAGAAAAAAGTTGAATACCAAACCCATTGCAATCACTTTATAGTTATTTAAGTTTTCCCTCCCATCTGCAAATCTCCCACCGATCCCTGCAGTATAAAGGAAAAAGTTACGTAAAATGCACTCAAAGAGATCCGCATTCACCTTCTTTGATACATCGCCCTCAGAAGTTGTAATCATTCATGAACCCGCATCGCTTCTATACCATTCATCATCTTCCCCAACGGAATAAGTACTTTGACCTGAAAAGTATTTGCATATTCTTGCTGTGGGGTGACTTTATACCCACCCACCTCGTTGGCAACTGAAACAATTCCCTCCCGGATCGCATATTCACCCCCAATCGACACGGCGTCGACTATTAAAAAGTTCATCTTCAACACTCGTTCCAACCGTGGAGGCGTGGCGCGCACAGAATCGAGTTGACGTTATCAGCTCCACAATTGAATTCAATCATCTGCTTAATGAATCATTAAGCGATGTGAACACTTGAGGGCACACGCCCGCCGCACACTGGCTCATTAATTTTCTCCTTCGACAAGATTACCCAATAATAAGATCCAGAAAAAGAAATTAATTTTTTAAGAGGCAGAAGTTTGATCTTGATTAATAATTTCCATCGCATGCATGATTCATGGAAATGTCACTCATACGCCGGAGTCCTCCATTTGATTTTGAATTCAATTCAGGTTAGTTTCTTGCGTGTGCCCGTAAAACGTTTTTCAGCAGCAAAAAAACTTCCGATTGTTATCCTTGTCAGTAAGCGTGGAACATCTTCGAAAAGTAGGCTGCCTGTCAACTGAGAGTCTTATGCTTATGCGTTTGCACCCCTCATTTCAATTTGCCAAAAGGAAGGGGCCAATTTTTTTCTGTTTTTATTTTTACTATACACATCCCTGTCACCTGGCATTGTTTATTGTCCAAAGGACATAAGACATCAACGGGAACACCAAAATGATAGAGATTTACCCAAAAAAAAAAAACTCACCATATAGCGTGTAGCTTAAGTTTCGGAGTTCGAAATGACTTGGTCACGTTTTCTGTCGCCTCGACCCTCAGCCTCAGGGCGGTCTCAGTGACGTCGTGACAGGTTATGGTTAACAAATGCGTGTAATATAAGTGTTTCCCGCCACAATATTCAACTAAGGCAACCGGCGCGCGAGCCGTCGTGTCCTGTTGAATAATAAATCATTTGGGGCCAAACCGAACGGATTCCTGCTCGCAGCAACAAAGCTTCATAAATCATTTTCCATGACAGGTGGCTAAAATATATATATAAATGTGTGGGAATAAATTAAACCAGCAGCAGTAAAAAAAAAACCCAACACTGAGTCCCGGCCTTCGACACAAGTGACAATGGTCGCGTAATTAAGTGAGAGTCAGCATTCGTTTTTGGCGCTTAATAAATCGCAGGTCTGCGCCGTGTATAGCCCACACGGCAGGACGTGCCAGGGTTGCTCTATGATTTCCACGAAAAGGCATAAATCGCTTTTAATTGGTTGAAGCGAAGCGCAAAACACAGATGTCGGTGTGGTGTAGGAATCGATTTGCGGAGTGCTCCGATGCGGATGTTGTGGTATTGTGTGCGCGAGGATATTTTTCGGCCCGCTCTTGTGGGTATTTAGTTTTATGGGTATTTGATGGCAAACTACGGGATAACCTGAAGTTTTGATAAAGACAATAGAAGCAGTGTTTCCGGGAGGACTTTTGTGAAATTAACTAGCGTTTATTGTTGAGCGGAAGTCTACTTAACTTGCTGCCCGTATATAGGTCACGGAGCGCTTGACTGCTAGCCTGCTTTGTTGGCTTAATTAAATTGGGAACGATTACGATTAACTGCTGAGTGAGTGGTCAGGCGAATATTAATCGGTTCCATTATACAGTGGCGGAAGAGGGATCCTTAATCCACTGCTGCGAAGAGGCTCCTCAAATAAATTGTTTATAAATAATATTTCAACCATTATTTTGAATTGGAAAGCCTGCTCTTTATTGCATACAGCTCATGCATGTGGTCGTCATCTGTGGTATCACGAATAATTGTTTTAGCCCTCAGCAATAAGCCGACATTCCAAACATCAAGTGAAGGTAAACGTTTGGCGGGCGAATGAATTCGCCTATGATAGCGAGAGGTAATAGCATTTTAGTTCCCGAAAGGCACGCTTCAGTACAGCATAAGCAAACGGACAAAGGGGAACACCTTTACCTATTTCTTGTTGTTTTTCAGCTTTTTAATATAGATAGTCGTAAGTGAATCTCAATGTTGTTTACGGAGACTGGTTTCTCGCTTAGTGGACGTGCGTTCTCTGTTTGCGCACGAAGGGCTATTCAAAACCAACCAAGGAACTCATTCATCATCGACTTTCGAGCGGTATTTGACTGCGTAAAACAAAACCCTCCTACAAACTTTGCAAGATCGGGGGGTCTCATTGAAAAAATTTAACAACCCTTAACAATTTATACAAAAAATGTAAATGTGGATTTGTAAGGAGCTCCAGCTCTCATTCGAAATTTCAAATTTAGGTAGGACAGGGATGTTGTTTATTTTATTCTTTACCACCTATGCCCGAAAACGGTTTTAAAAATACAAAAGTGTAATAGATCCATATAGGTATATGAGTTTTTGATTTTAGGACGAATGGAGGGTATACTCAATCTGAAGCTGAGTCCAAGGGGCTTTTTCGGGACAGTAATACCCTCGAAAGTTTGCGGGTGTAAAAAACCTTAAGATTGGATTTTGGATCGAGTCTGAGACTCCTCGCCACAAAAAATAAGAAAACCATTCTACCACTACTAGGATTATTTGATGACGAAAATCGTATCAGTCTACTTGAATCAAAAACAAATGTCTGCTCCTTCCTTTTGACTGAACAACTCTTAGTCCACAATGACAGAAGTGCCATCTCAGAGCGATTGCCATGTTAAATGGCCCGGTGCAGGCTCAAGCGCCCTTCACCGTTCGTTGCTGCCAAATTGCAATCTCAATACTTTTCGCTCCCAATTCCATTGCAAACTTGTTGATGTCTGCTAACAGCCATCGAAATCGAAACACTAGGCTTTTTACTGGCAATCCATGCGATCGATATAAGCCCCAGAAGCGGATGTTTGGCACACTTTCACCACCCCCCGCCCCTCCCTCAATGCAATGCGCTCCGGTATCTATGCATGTGTGCTCTCTGCCACTGTTGACACTACAGAGTAATCTAAAATTCGAGTGCACCCCACCGCCCTCGAGTGGTGCGCCAACAACCATTTATTTTTATCAACAGAATTTTAATAACAAATCACTCCGCACTCGGCCCGACCTCTGGCCTACTTGCGAACTCGTTGCAGTTCACAACCCCGCATAAGTAGCGTATTGTTTCGAGCAAAAGTAGATGTTCATAGTTGCCAGGAAGTAACATGCGACTCTGAAGCAGTTCAGGTTTCCGTCGCCCACAGAACGATGTGCCATAATCCATCACAACGGTAAATCCCATTAATTTGAATGGTCCGAAATGGGATTTACTTGTTCTCCGTGTCCAGTTGGGTGGATCCTTTTCTTACCCTATGTGCTTTATTGTCTACAGATGGGAGCACCATTACACATTAATCCTCGATACAATATCCCGCATCCTTGGAGTAATTATACGATAACCGCACATTGAGAAGAGCTGAAGTGTCTCGGCCACCGATTGAGTAATATCCTTGCACAGGTGCATGGTGGCCCCGCCACATTGCCCATTAATTTCGCTCTGTACTTCCAACTTTTCCAGTCACTTTCAAGGATTGCCACCCGCTTTAAGCTTTAATATCAAGAGCATAGAGCAGAGATTTGCATTGGATTCGTCAATGCGCTCTCTAATTACTTTGAACTTCTGAGTTCTCCGAGTGGACGGGCGCCTTAGGCACCATCGCACATCTACTGCGGCATCCGATTAGGCTTTTGAGTCCCTACCTCAATGACACCTACAGAATACACCTGTCACGTTCGGTCCTTACATCCTGGCTGGCCATCATCAAAGGGACCATTGAACTGACAACTAATGGACAAAATGTAATTTTCGTTAAAAGCCTCCCTAACGAATGGCAGTGCCTACTTGTACAACAATTTCCGACAGCACTGGGCGATGTTTCGTCTCCGATGCCCACGACGGCAACGACGATTGGATTTTGTAAGCTCCACAGAAATGCAATTGCACTCAGTGCTAGTGCGAGTTTGACCATATTCAAGTGGTGGGGGGAGTGATACTTTCCATTTGTTAATTGAAGTTGCAACGCCCAGCCCCATATCGGACACATCAAGGAAGTTTGTGTGACTTTTAATGCCGTTCGCATAATCTCCATCGGACTGCGAGAGGCGAAGAAAATTTGCTTGACGTGACGGAGCTATTAAAAGGCTCCCCCTCCACGAGTGAAAACAACTTCCTTCAAAGTTTGAGTTCTTTCATTTTTTTTTTTTTTTTTTGGGAAAACTTTTAAACACCACTCATAAATCGCCATCGTGAAAGGAAAGAAAACCGGATGGGGAATCAATAATCTTCCGAAGGGAAGCCATTTATGGTTTTTCTCCTTTTCAGTTTTGTTTTGGAAAGGGGGGGGAGGGGGGGGCGAGCCCAACAACACCGATCGAGAAGAAGAAAAAAGACTGTAATCCGACCATATTTCAAAATATTTACGATAACAAATGGGGGCTTTATGTATGTGGACTTATTCACACGATTGAGTGCTTCTGGTAGTTTCTTTTCAAGGATTACAAAGGAGAATGAATGGACGACGTATTCGGCGATAAATTGGGTCAGCATGGTGTCATCATGGAGTGCTATGGCAAAATATGGGTCAGCGTTTTTGAGCATATTTTACCAAAGGAAAGACAAATAGTGTGACAATGGCAATAAAGTCGGATAGATTGGGAAAAAAGAAGACCAGGATGCACGTGAAGTTTTGGGCGTACATAAGCAATGGAGCAATTTCTGTTACCAGTACCAGTTGAGATAAGTTCTTGCGAGGTCGCTAATTCTGTTGTTGTTTGGTGCCAAGGATTTCCGACAGGGCATGACTATTTTAAAATGGGTTCCTTAGTTCGACTGTTCGGAAGTGTCCTTTTTTATGTATATTATTGTTTGTCAGGCTCCTTATTCCTTCTTCGGTTTTAAATGAGCAGAAAGCGATGTGACCGCCCGAAACCCACCGTTTTTTTATTAAATATTTAAATAGTTTCGGCCCAAGAACTAATAATAAACGGAACCCTTAACAATACAAATTATTTGAATAAACAGTTTTTCAATCTTTTCCAAGGAGTTTCTTTGAACTTCTGATTTCTATTTCTAGAGAATAATTTCAACTGCCCCTACACCGGCTCCTTATCACCTTACACAACTGTTTTCCGTTGCGCGACTTGGAATCTCCTCCATTCGAAATAATTGAAACCATTAAAGAAAACGGAACGAAACCTAACTCGACTATATTTTTCGCAATTTATCCAAAAACTATAAGAACATGATCTTATGACATTGGGTAATATAAATAATTAACAACAACTTATTTTCTTTTTCAATTTTTTGTACGGGAGCTTTTTTCGAATACTGATTTTATCCTTAGGCGTGGGTCCATACGGACCTGTTCCGCCAATTATTTATTTTTTTTATTTTTATAATAAAACTGTAACTTTTTTCCGCCCGTAAAGTGTTTGCCCGGAAAAGATTAAAAAAGCACTGCACGAAAATGATTCCGGTTTTCACAGTTGCATTGAAAATTGACGAGATTAAACAATAGGATATATTTTATCATTGTCCGCTGTCCGGAAGCGGAGATCTAAGCTGATATCTAAAAAAAGTTGTTATTCTGGAATGCCTTCTAGCTCCTAACTTTGGAATGACTAATCCAAATGAAATAGGACTTTCTTTTAAAATAAAGTTCAATTACGTACAAAGATTTTAAGATATAAATCATCTTTGTACGTTGTCCTCAAGTTGAACAATAAACAATAAACTATAAATTTTAATCAATACAAAAAAGTAAAATGTTCGATTGAAACTAGATCATTGAGTGGAGGAAATTTTGTGTATGTGTGCGATAAAATCTGTTTCTCTCTCTCTGTACCTTTTGTGTTACCGCTGTGTGATTTTTCTTTATTTCTTTCATGCATCTTTTGTGCTTTTTTTGGTTTTTGTTTTTGCTTAACTTTTTAAATTGAACTGGAGATTATATGAGCATATGATAATATGAGTATGAGTAGTCGAGTAGAGCGAATGTGGCTCATGAGATTGACAGGGAGTCGCAGGTTACACCCAATTGTGATTTAAATTAAAATGCGCTTGCGAAGCAAGGTGACCACGGGTCAGCTAGTATTTAATATGTATTTTGATCAAAATCGTTAGAGCGGATTTTGTAAAATTTGACAAAACAAAAACAAATATTGCAATGATTAGTTTGAAAAATACTATTGCTTAGTTATTTAACTGAAAACCGAGTTCGGAATGTAAGTATTACTTGGTTTTACCAAAATCGAAAATGGGGTTTTCGAGATATGAGCTGTTTTTAAAATTAAGTAGCGCTTTCGGTGATTCGAATTGAAAATTAAGACGCAATAAATTTGAAAACATCAATATTTTTCTAATTTTGCATTTTGGTCAAAATCGCTATTGCCGTTTTCAGGTAAACTGAAGAAAAGAACAATTTTAAAAAATAACTTTTTTAAAAAATGCATTTTACGATAATACAGAGAAGAACTGAGTTTTCCATTAGTTGGAAATGACCATATTACCTCAGAAATGCATTTTTTAACAATTGTGTGGACCGTTTTCGAGATATGTCCAAAAGTACCGTTATTTAATTTAAAGCGAACAACTGAGTACGCAGTTATCTTTACCTCAACTACATAAGCGTAAATATCAGTTTTGGTTGAAATCGTTAAAACCGTTTTATGGGAAGTACTATTAATATTGAGATTACCATGCAAAAAAAAGGGCCCCGAACTGTAAGCCCTCAAACTCCAAATCCGAAGTTTGAACGAAATCCGGGTAGCCGTTTAGGCTGAAGGCCTCATACAAACAGACGGACAGAATTTTGCCACTCACTTTTTTGAGTTCCTCTATCTTCGTAATGTCAGAATTTATTAACATCTCGAGTTAGAAATTTTGTACGAATACAATATCATTCTCTTACTACATAATGCAGATAGTTAAACAACAATCCTGTTTAAGGTAGTGAAAGTTGTTCTTAACTATTTGCCTTCGCCTATTTTTATATAGATTCCATTTGGATGAAAAAAAAACCTGTGATAGCTTAAAATATTATTAATCTTTTCTTTTTCGTATTAAAGAAAGTTATTCGAATGATGGCAAATTAAACCAGCGAAGCCGGAAAAAAATAATCTAAAAAAATAAATAGTTCCTAGTGTCTCACAACTATTCGTTTTGTGTGATTTTTTTAATTTTTAGGCCAAATGGAAGGGATCTACAATTTTATATCGAGCTAATTGAAAAGCTCCTTCATTAGAGTTATACCTAGTCTCGGATGTTCGTCAGACGTTCGCCAGAGTTTTGGAATTCTTTGCTCCAAATTTTTGGACCAATATTTTACAATTCTTTGAAGCAAATTGATGCAACTTTTGAAGACTCCCCATTTTCGATTAATAGAGAAGGATTGGGACGGTACCGAGTCTTGCCAGTAGTTGGACGGAGGACTATACATAGTTTCCCCATCAGCCAAGATAAACAGCGATTGGCGTGAGTTTTTCTTTTCCTGACTGTTTATGAGGCCTGGTTGCCGAGGTTAACATAACTTCCTCCCAATGTCAATATTATAGATTGGATTTAATGCGCAAAACTAGTGACCGCAAACAGTCAATACAGTCTTTATATGCAAACAATCATAAGTCTTGCATATCTTTTCCAGCTTCATTGCCCTGTCTGAGTTTTTAATTTTGACATTAAGAGTCTTAGTATCGAACTTGTCGGAACAGCTTTGTTCAGAATATCAACTTTACCTTTCCAGATCGAACTATTTGGTAAAGGAAACCACTTACGACATTCTAAAGCAGTCACAGTGGGCCTAACTGATGGTTACATGAAACCTTAACCTTTAACATTTTGTAGGTCACAATAGATACTTTCATATGGAAGATGTGAATTTGGTTTGGTCCGCAAGTCTAAATATTTTCGTTTTCCTAAAGACGGATTTGAAATGAAGCCCATCTGCCTTCCTCTATTGTCTATGGCAATTAACTCGCAACTGTCAGAGTTTTCACGATCACAAACCCTTTAGCCCCATCGGCGAAATCTTATTTTCGATAAAGGTCAGACCTGACATGGACAGCACCGCATCGAAAATGGAAAGGAAATTATTTTTATGCCGGATGGAAAGTTTATTCATAATTCCCCCAGACCATTGTTGGCTTTGTAATTGTTTCCCATGACGTCCTCTGGATATTCCCGTTCACGGCTCACCGCCGAGACCAACTAAATTTCTGATTACTTGCGCACAAAGGATCAACTGCAGTTGAAATTGTTTGTCTTCACTTCATTCGCATTCCTTTCAACTGGTCTCTCCCCGAAATCCGTCTCAGAAGACGTACCCGCTCCTCCGATCCAATCTATTGGCGAAATTCATCATTCTCGGCGCACATCAGCAGCCAACTGAAACGGCAGGACTTCATACAACATCAGTGAGAGAGAGAGAGGGAACGCGCGTTATTATTTCGACTTTATGCCATCAAAATTCCAATTCCAGGGCACACAGAGGAGGTTTGTATTATCTGGATTCTGGAATCAGATTTACACAAGGAGTTGCAGTTGCAGTTGCTGAATGATTGGGCGGCTCACACTCCTTGGCCAAATGGATGAACAAACGTGCACGTCGACGCCCTCTGCAGAATGAAAAGTGGAGCGCAATTCTTTTGCGACATAAATAAATTTGCATCAAAATGAAAATCTTATTATGTCCTTCCACTTAATCCCCGTTTTCCGACCCACTCCCAATGTGCCGTGCTCATGTGTCTTGTGTGTCGTCCTCTGCATCTGCACTGTCAGGGTGTCGTCTCGTGTGAACAAAACACGCTCCGAGATCGGGAGTAAATGATGCGCACACACAATCGGAGAGGACATGTACAGAATGTGCAACTCTGTTGCATAAGGATATTTGCTTGCACACAATGTGCAAGTGCATGTGTTTGGATGTGGATGAGGAAGCTGTCAGGACGGGCATAAATCTTCCGGCCAGGATGTGTTGGCTGTACCATGCCAAAGCTGCACTTAAGATAGATTATGTGCGAATAAGTGGCTGACGTTGCTATGGGGAAAACAAATGCCAGGTTAGATGGCGGATAAAAGGGACCTCCAATCAAGGTGCACCATCAGGCGAATAATGATTGCAGCATTCAATATGGGATCGTATGGGACAATTCTTTTCGCTTCCCATATTCGGCTGACGAGCGAATGTAGACTTAGACAGGATGTTGGAAAATTTGGTATGACGATATCTTATTGGTGTCAAGCATTAAGTCTGCCGCAGAGAGTGCGATGTCCACATGGTGTCTTGATCAGCATGGGAGTAGGTTTCGAGTGTGTGGATTACTCCATCGCTCTTAGGGATAGGCGGGCGTGTGTGGACAGCATCTCTACCACCCTGTTTGTAATTAAGTTTTTGTTGCCATTGCTATTACGCTGGGCTGTAATGAATTTTCGTCGTATCTCGCCTCCCGGAAAATTAATTACTGCGTGCTCAACTGGAGGCACTGAGGCGATGACAGCGAGGGTGTGTACTTAAACTTTGAATATTTTGCAATACAATCCCAGCCAGACACGGATTGGAATGATACCACCTATGGTGCGCAGTTCTTCGATTTATATGTATGAAGGATGACACTATTATTCGATACTCGCTTTTCGTTGTTTGAATAAAATATTGCCGCAAGGGTAGAAGTATTGATTGAAATACGATAGTTCAGGGGTTCAAAAGTATTACAAATCATCGCTGAGTGTGATCATCGTGTCTGCAAACTGCTGCAGGTTAGGCTATTTACAAAACTACACTTTAAACTTAAGTGGACTTGCACAAAGCTGGAAGCCACACTTAAATGGAGGAGTACCTACAATTGGTGGTATGCAGGAAGAGAAGTGCAGTGAAGGACTCCAGTAACTTAGAAAAGTTATTGTGAAGAGCTCTCTGGAAGGCCCGTGGAGGGGATGGCGAGTATTTCTCAAGTCAAATGGATTATGGGAGTTTAATATTTTTCCATAGTTAGTCCTTCAAGTCTTTCGTTTCGACTCGAAGAAACCATCTGTATTTATGTTCTGGCAGCACCAGATTGTACTTTGAAAAATGTTTAAGATGAGCTGATTTAGAGTTTCCATTTAAGAGACCTGGGCCTCCTCCCAATACTGTTCTATCGGTTCATAAATGTCGATCGATATTAAGACGTCAATTGTTGTCCAAATTCACTTCAAAAAGACCAGCTTCTTGAAGGATTTTCAATAGTTTCTATTGGGCTCATCACCCATTCTTTTCCGTAGGAGGGTTTTGACGAGCTTTCAGGTCGTTCGGGTGGCATTTGGTTTCCCAAGACGTTGTTAGTTTTAATAAGTTTTTAGGTGTAACGCTGAGTGTTACTAACAGAAATATGTGGAATTTTCCCACTAAAAGCAGCTACTGAGGAAAACTGATTTTATCTCATTTTTGTAAGGCCGGATATGTTACACGGGTCGCACTTCTTAATCTTCTTTGAACATTACGCGATTTTTACAACATTTTGGACGCATCTTTTGTCACGTTTTCGAAGAGTTTTCGCTTTTTTTGACTTCAGGCCAGCTAATTTTTTGACGACTTTTACACGTGGTCTTTTTTTTTCTTAGCATGATTCGACACATTTTTGAAAGCGCTTCTTGATTATTTTTCGGCACATTTTAGACATGTCTCGCTGTATTATTTTTGAATATACCTATGTGTGAACCATAAACTAAGTTTATGGTGCGAAAACTTTTCAGTCTCTAATTAAAGCGTTCTTTATTTAAAACCAAGATTGACAATAAATGTTGACTTTTTTTACTTTCGGTTGTTTTCTATATGTTTTAAAGTACTAGTTTCTATCGATACTACACTCGTGAAAGCCTTTAAATGTTTTATTTTTCACACGTTTTTCCAGTATTTTGTGACAAAGATTGATCTTGTTGACGCAAAAAATAATATTTTTAATACATTTTTAACGCCATAAATTACACCATTCTTCTTTTAAACTGTTCTTTTATTTTTTTTTTACTTTTGAGTTAAGTTTCCGGGTGGGTTTTTTTGCACGTTTTGTGGTAGAAGTTCTATTTGTGTACTTTCCCGAGCCAAGCACTAAAAATCTGCCAAACTCAAAAAATTAAGCGCAAATCTCTCAGAGAGCTGCGAATATACTCCAAAGTAGGGGGATAGGCTTCGATCTACTTTAAGCCAGTTACATGTTTGACATTTAATCCAAATCACAAATAAACTATTAGGTATATAACTTAGAAGAGTTGCATGTTCTCCCAGTATGAAACGTTCTGGGAGAACATTCGATCACCGCGGATTTTTCTTTATTTTAACAGATTTTATTTTTATGCGCAATTGATTTTAAGACGGAGCTTGTATTTGTGTCGTCATATTTATCAGAACTTTGAAATTCTTTGAGCTGTTTCGAGCCAAGAGACGAACTGCTCGTTACTCGTTATTTTGCTAAATCCCTCGATTGCGAGTGCGATTGCAATTCATTTACAATTGATCGACTTTGTGCGATTGCAATTGATTTATATCGATTGCGATCGATTTATATCGGTTGAAATCAATTTATATCGATTTCGTGCATTAAGAGGAACTGTTCGTTACTCGTTACTTTGCTAATTTTCTCTTATTCTGTAATTTTTTGATAAGAACGTGTATAGACTTTGTACGATTGCAATTGAATTATATCGATTTATATCGATTGCACATAATTTATATCGAGTTCGGGCGTTAAGAACAACTCTTCATTACTCGTTATTTTGCTAATTTTCTCTTTTTTCTGTTATTTTGACGAGAACGTGTATATACTTTGTGCGATTGCAATTGATTTATATCGATTGTGTTAGATTTAAACCGCATACGAGAATCAACCAACAGTTTTCTTATACTTCGATTTTTAAAAAATTGGAAATACAACTGAACTAGTATAGGACAGATTTCTGCTGCCAATGAAAGCCAAGAATACAAAACCGATGACCCTCTAAAATGATTCCGTAAGAAAAATAATGTGAACCAAAAGTTCACAACAGAACAACCTCTTCCGGATAATAAAAAGAACAAGTGTTCATGCCCCCACAAATAAAATGGATGATGGCAGATAAGCCTTCTGACTGTGAACACCTTGTGTCAGTAACCCGATCAGCGCTTGTCAGAGCGGTTTAGCCCATGAAAGTCTGCCTACCATCGACGGAATATCCTCACCGTTGGCAAATCTTTAAAAAATAAAGCCAAACCTCTAAGGCGGTGAACGCATCCTCTTTATTAACTTCAAATTCCCCTACAATATCGTATGAAGGAACGAGCTATACGAAACCATATCTGCAGTTGTGTGAACTTATTTTTTTTTTCTATTTTTCCAGCTGGATGACGATGGAGAAATCTGGCCGTTCAGTCAAAGTCCGCAATAAGCCTTTTTAGACAATTTTACTACGAGGCTGCTTTCACTTGAATAAAAAGAAAATCGTCAAGCAATACACCGACCCTTGTCACCACACCTTCGAGATACATTATGACCCACAAATTGTTGCTAAAACGAAACCAACACACACACCTCCCGCATTTAGATTCCGAAACATTCAGGAATTCTCGCTTTTATTCAGACTTTATTCACCACCGTTATCCATCCTCATTATTGCTGCTCTACTGGCCTATCTCCGACATTTAAATCCTTCACCACGTTTTCTCACAATAAATCCACCTTACGGACGGTAGTGTCCTGCGCCTCGGTACCTTCTAACCAGCCATCCATTGCATCGGTTCACTGACTGCCTACGTTCTTCCACGAAGCATACCATGGCATTACATTTACAACCCATTAAGTCACTCTATTGTTTATAGTTTTTATTATGTAATTCATGGCATCGTTGTTCGTTGCTTTCAGTGTCCGATGTCCGTCTGCTGGCAGCTTGTGGACCTCTTTTTGTTCGCACTGTGGGGTTGGGTTGAGAAGCGTTTTTCATTCCGGGTGTATCCGCAGAGCAGTCGAGTGTGAAACAGGAACTCAAACTCGAAGCTTTTAATAATTTTGCTGTGCGCTCTCACTTTATCCGCACTCATTACAACACAGCCATCCATCTCGATTCATATTCACAAGGAATGCTTTCGCTATGTAATGTGCGCGCTTTGATGGTGTTATTTTTCGGATCTTCCGCCTAGAAGATATGCCGACCGCAGAATGTTCATCTCGGGCGAGTTTTCTTCTCAGGGCACTTGATAGTATTAAGATAAGTGGAACGACATTCACCTGAGCGGGAATTATTACCTTGCGGAGGTGGTACAGCATTTCAATGTGGAAGTGATACACTTGCCAACTGGGGATAGTGTACTTGGGGTTCATTAGATGACGGCCAGGAATTTTAATTTGCAATTAAAAATGATTTGCTGGTCCGCCATTAAGGCGAGTGAATTGACTGCGGCGCGTCCCGCACGATACGATGGATTTTTGGCTCAGGCCGGATGGTAAATTGTATAAATATGTAAGTAGAAGATTATCAAAAAGGCGCAGTCTTTAATGTAAGTAGCCAAATTTAAAGTGGGTGTTGAGGTAATCACCTTATAAATTTTCATTGTAACTTTGAGTTGTTTTGGATGGTAATTTATAAGATTTTCTTCCAGGACTGTATGTTTTTGGCAGTGACTCTGAATATTTGTTCTTTGAGGATCAGAGTTCAAAATGCTTTGGATGTTGGATGGGAAACGAAGAAGATTCTCGTCGAAACGGTAGACCTCCAAAAGTGGCGACTAAGTGCCAAAATTACGAGCTTGAGATTTTAATCCAATTCATTTCAAATGTAAGGAAAGCTCAAACAAATTCGGGCAGAATATAACTTTTTATGGTCATCAAAGGCTCAAAAACGATATCGTCCCGACGATTATATTGTTGCACGGAATCTGCCCCCTGGATATCACTTTTTCCCTCCTTGATTATTGTCCAGCACTTAAGGGGAAAAAAGAACTGCGAGGATGGGACTTCCGAAAGGCAGGCTCGTGCTTCGAGCCAGGATTTTTGAAGACCCCTTGTGGCTTCACTTCAATCCTAGTTAATGGACAGATCTTATCCTCATTCACTTTAAAAGATGAACCTAGTATGATTTCGTATGATTTTTAATCGCCGTAGATGCCTCTAGAATGCAGGATGGTGTCAGTCATGCTTAGGTAGTTGGAATGGATCGATTAACGAGGCAGTGTTTTTTGTATTGAAAACATTCTTTTGGTTAGTCTTCTTCAGCAAGATCTTGTTATAAAAACGGTTACAGTTTTTTAATTTTTTCGTATAAAAACAAGTGCAAATTTCACTTAGGTGGAAAAAATGGGCATTTTTTTCGAATATAAAAAAGGGGAAAACAGTCTGTAAAATCTGGCAGAACTGGGGATGATAGAACATGTCGCAAATCGGAGACTCGTGTTAAATTGAGCAAGCTTTCGCACCGAATGTAAGATGGTCTAGAAAACTAAATGCCAAATGCTTGAATGAGGTGTTGAGCGATTACAACTTTTCATCCATTAATGAAGACCTAAATATGGCAATCGGAATATTTTTAATACTACTTCCCTGTTCTAAACGCGTCACATCGCTTACCTTTCCTATCCGAATAGGGTTATCCTTGAACGAGCAATACGTGATGTAATTTGTTTCATATGCTAAATTGTCTAAACAAATCTAAACAAAGAATTTTTTTTTTGCAAATAGCAGTTGCGTATTTGGATTGCATCTTGAATTCTGAGGACCGGACTTTTGTCAACGACCTCCAGTTATCGTTTATTTGCTTTTTGGTTTTTAAATTCGAAATATGACAATTCCTACAAAATATCGTCTGAGCATATTATAATTTCGCAATTAATCAATTTATAAAACAAACTTCTCCGCACAGGAGCATCCGTATCGTCATAACACAGGCTCTAACTCGTGGTTCTTAAATGACGCACTCACTTTCAGGATTGGTTAAACATTGTGCCCGATTGTCATCAAAAATAGAAATAAAAATTCACCGCAAAAAGATTACACCCACAGCTTTGGAGAGATTGAACGAAACCCACTTGTATCTTATAGTCCTTTACAGAGTCGCAAGACTTATTGAACCTTGCAGACATCTTGTGTGAATTTGTCTGCTTTTTGACACAAAGTCCCACCACAGGTAATACCTTCAGGAGAAATTTGGCTTTCCTGGGCGTTTGTCAAGAATTGTTGCCTTTCGCCCGAAGAATCTCGATATCGGGTATAAGAGACAGTATTTATTACCTTAGCTCACAAAATTCCGAGTGTCCGGTTTGGCTTTTTTAAAAATCAAAAAAAAAAAAACTGCAAATAATATAAAAAAATATAATTTAAGAAAATAAAAGAAAAGGATAGAAATAATGTAGTTGACTGGCAGCAAAGTCTTAAATATCCATTGGAAAATATTTGTGAGTGACCGACCAGAACCAAATTGTTGCTTAAAAATCTATTTTTGGGTTACTGAATATTATTATTGAAAATATTTACTGATATCATTATAGTCAGGGCTCAATTTTTGTTTTCCATTCTACTTCGAAGTGTTGTGATTTCATTTTCCGTCTCTGGCATTGCTTCAAATGATGCAGGTCAAAAAAATACTGATTAAACACGGCTACTATTCCCTGCACTTCAGAGGCAGTGTTCCCCTCGCTGATTTAATGAGTCGGACTCACTCCAGCAGATGGTTATAAAATCACCGGGGCTTAGATTCTTTGCAAGGTCCTTCGACCTTCTTGAATTGGGGCTTGTCAGTCATTGACGCTGCTTTGTTACAAAAGTTGCTATCGCTATTTTCTTGGTTTAGTACGTCCTTGGCAAATTTTGAACTAAGGCAATAGCTTTAAAAGCCTTGCAAATAAGTCTTTTAAAAAAATAAATAACTGGTTGGCGCAACAGGACTACAAAAGCACTCAAGGCCTAGCTTTTTTGCGTGAGCTTTTATTATTGGGACAAATGGACGGAAACTATATATAACTTTATTCCGAGGCCGAACGGCTGAAGAAAAGCTTTTCCAGGGTAGTTACACTTCGGGACGTGTTCCAGACGTTCGCGTGTGATGGGACATTGGAGCATTAAATTTGTCGTTTTCCGAAGATTGAACTTTATACCTCTCGCTCGGAAGCGCAGCGCTCCTCGGTCTTTAAAATTTCGAGGACATACCTACTGGGTAATATTCTTCGATATGAACCTCAGTCTTTCACTATTTTTGTACGAAACTTGCAAAAAAGGTGATGTCAGCTTGACTTAAAGTGCAAAATTTTAAATGCCCCACACCATTCAAAAAAAGTTACATTCATTTACAAAGATTGAGCTCAACTCGTAGTTTAAACTCAACAGTATAGAAAGAATATCTTCGATTGCTATTGAAACCGAAACCGAAAGCCTTTCGCTGTAAGTCTATATAAGAGAACATTTTCATTTTATTTTTCTTTGTACCTTTTACCTTACGTTTTACGATTCCCAAACGATACCTTCACCTTCGTTGCACGCAAAAATAAATAATTCTATCAATAAATCCAAAAAACAAAACCCTCATTGCCTGCATCTGGTTCGTTAACCACAACCAAAGATAGAATTGAAACCCCATAGTTTTAGGAAAGCTCGTAAAGATGTTTGCCAGGGATTTAAGAAATACGCTTACTGCTAACCCACGTGTCTGTCGTTTATACTGTCATTATCCCCGAATTGGGGTAAACAACTACTCAGCGGAGTAGTTGATGCAGCCAAGTCAATGTTCCACCTTTGTGGCATTCACATGGGCACAAAATTGCCTCGTCAACTACTCACCCGAAAAATGTATGACCCATAAATCTTGCGCGTTGTTTGCATGCCTTGATAGCGTAATATGGCGTTCGAAATCGGATCAGCGGAAGTTGTGTGTCGATTCAACCCTGAATTTTGACTCTCCCACTCCCCACGCCTTTGTTCCCGTTTTATTAGCCCTACTCCCAGGGATCTCAAGCGTTTTAAAATTCCTGCGGGAGGTTGAACGCTGGATCCCTTTCTTTGCATTTAATTTTTGTTTTGAAGCCTTCAAGTTTGTACATACACATAATATTCGTCATGGTGCCTTGTAAATGGATTACGCTTGGCTGGCTTTTTACTTGTCGTCTTGTGTGTTTAGCGCCGGCATTATACGAAAGCCAAACATGGCAGACTGACACGACGGCGTCAACGTATTTACCTCCTCTCCGATACTTGTTTTCTGCAAAGTTGACTGTTTTTTCCTTGCCAGGGAAAGTCTTTCCTTTCTTTGCTCCATCTTGTACAAAGCTTTATGCGTAGCATTTCCCAAGGAGAAGGGGCGGATACAAATAGGCAGCCTTACCCCCGTTTACAAATTTCAAGCATTACCCTTTAAACTTGAGCGGCATCAAGTGAAAATCTTCGAAATTGAAATCGACAATGTTGACGCGACGCAGCAGGGGTTATGGGTGTGGGTGTAGGTTTTCGCTGTCAAAAGGAAAGGTGTGTTGGCATTTTTATGTAGCTGCTGCTCTGCGTGCGTGTCTTTATTATTTCATTTTCTGGCCCCAAATGGATGTTTGATTTCCTTTGTGGTGCTGCGAAGCGAAATCCGGAGAACGAAATAATTAAATGAAAATTCCTCACTTTAAGGCTTTAAATGAAGTCCTATGCACGGCTTCGGCATGGCCAGTGATTAAATACACAAATTGATGGAAATTAGATTGTATTGGATTGCCAACTGCATCGTGTGTGCACAGTGCATTGGGTGGACACATCGAATTTGAATTTCCATAATGGCGCGCGCCTGGTTGAGTCCTATCCCATCAACTGCGGCAGAGTTTTTATTTTGTTTCGGCTGCCAGTGAGAGGAACAGATGTAGTTAATCCTGATTTTGCATCAAGTCTGTTTTTTTTTTCGAAGCATATACACTGCATGAATACACAGATCGAATTGGGAGACAACAATTTGAATAGTTTCGAAAAAAATGTTGCTGACTGCATCAGAACTGGGCAGGAGTTTACATATTTTTAACATCGAGTATTAGTATTCAGGAATATTTAAAAAAGCTTGGCACAGAGTGAATTGCGGGTCCGCCATTTTAGTGCATAGCTGGTATCTATTAATGACGTAACATTTAAGGTAAACCGATGCCTATCCTTGGAAACATTCCCTCCTTCTGTGGATAGTACTAGGCGCTGGCAATGGACAACTCGATTGGACCCAAATTGATGAAGAAAGTGCTTACTATCTCTAAGCGTCTGTCTTGAGACAAAGCGGGAAATGTGTTGACAAGTTTGATGCTCCTCTTCGCCCCTGCAACTCCTAAAGAAGTCATTGCAACGAAGAGATGTCTTCAATAGCGGTACTGATGTGAGATCTATTTACGTAAAGTAAGACCCTCAATCTTCTTCGACTCTTATTTTGTTAAATTTGCATGGAGAGACGGCTGGTAACGCAAACCTACCAGTTTTCTTTGCAAATCCTAACCGTATTGTATTGATGTGCTTTTTATCTCCGGCCGGGGTATACTCGTCGGGTCCAGGGTCGCCCCCAAAGAAACGCGAACTTTGGAGCGTTGTACAATTTAACCTTTTATTTCCTATTCTTTAACAAGTTGGTTATACGGTCTTAAATCTATTTGATTAACAAGCAATTCATTCGTAATACGGTTTTAACGATCTTAAATCTATTTAATTGAGTTTAACAAGCAATTCGTAAGTAATACGGTTTTAACGATCTTTAATCAACCTTAACAAACATGGTTCCTTTTAAAATACGGGAGATAGTTGGAAGGAAGGAAAGAAGGCTGTGACGGATTGGAATGCTCACAATGCACGCCCACAGAAGAAAGAGATGAAGGCTGTGGCGGATTGGAATGCTCACAATGCACGCCCACAGAAGTGTCCAGTGGGGTGATCAGTGGCGACCAGTGCTGCCAGTCAGTGGCGTAGTGGTAAACCGCCCCCTTTTTTGTGACGGGTCGTTACAACACCTTTCCCGGTGGCAATAAATTTCACAACCGACAGCTGATTTTTCAGGAGATAAAAAAAACATTTCTACAGACCGTTACATGGCGAGTCGACATATATTCCGCTGTCGTTTTGAGAACAGACCAAGACTTCTGTTCACCTGTCCAAACTTTAGTGAAGATAGCAATATCCAAGCTGAAGTCCAACAAAGCTGCTGGATCGGACGGCTTAACAGAGCTCTTCAAGGCAGCGGGATATGGCTTCATAAATGGCATAAACCAACTCGTCTTCCAGATTTGGTCAGAGAAAAGTATTCCGGACACCTGGAGCCTGCAGAACTGGTTGCACGATCCACAAGAAGGGTGAGCCTCTAAGCTGCACCACAACTCTGGAGGCACCAGTCTTCTTAATTCTAATAAAATGGATACACAATGTTTTATTTGGCAGCTCGATTTTCTACAGCCGTCAAATTCTGTTTTATGGCACAAAAGCATGGACGTTGGCAAAATCCGGTGAAAATCTCTTCGAGTGATTTATGGCTGCGTTGAGGGTGAAATTAACATACCGAACTCTACGGGCTCCGAAGCGACATTGACCTAGTCAAAAAAATACGCTACGCATCGATTGTCCAAACGACTGCGACATGTAGAGCGAAAAACAACTTTCCGGAAATTTTTCGACTCCAACCTAAACATGGCATTTCCATTCCAAAAATCCAAGCATATAGGAAAATATTGAACTTCTCTGTGAAATTTTTTTTTTAAACTCTATGCCAGGAAATGGATTTACTCGCACACCTGTTGAATATGCCTTCGTTATTCAGGGACACTTAATGAGGTCCTAAGCAGGGTTACCCTTGGGACACTTTAGTGTCAATTGGACACTTTTTCGATCACTCGGACACCAGGACAAATATTGTATTGAATGTTGCTAAGTTTATTCAAATTATATGGGATACTTTTTTACCTCTCGGACACCTTTTTGGACACTTTGTAAAAATTTTCAAAAGTAACATTGGTCCTAAGCATTTGTGGCTGACCTACAGTATAAAGATGGCTAGATTTCTCATACTAAACGACTACATAATGCACTTTTTTTCTGGACGCTGCGAATATCTCGAATGAAGAGGTTTAGTAGGACGAAGTAATCGCTAAGAAGGATTTTATTTGGCTTGAAGGCATGCCATATAATTTTAGCAACGAAGTACGACATCTTACTTTTAAGATCGAGAGCTAGGCTTGAGTGGTTCAAGCATCCTGTATACACAAGCGACCATTGGAATGGATAGGCATTGATATTGATGATGATAGTGGACGTGGACGTACGTAAGTTAATACAAATCCAAAAACCCTGTCGGATAGTAGACAGCTTGATATTTGAATAGAAAATCTATGTGAGAGCCCTTTGATAAACTTTTTGAAAGTTTATTGAAAATTTTTCTTATCCGTTTCTGCTTTTTAAAAAAAATCATAGCAGAAGCAGAGTTTAGGTCCCCAAAAAGTGGGCATGACTAATAATTTTATATGAATAAGCATTTGAGAAGATCGTTTTCTATATTCTCTGTTAAAAAAAAAACCTCAAAAATGGGGCCGCACATGCGAAATAAACAAACATATCGAAGATCCTTGATTTCAACTTGAAGATTCATTTTGTTTATGCCCAAGGTACAGGCGGCGGAGTTATTGTTGCATTTGTGCAGTCTTAGCATTCTTTGCCACTCCTTTTTTTGGTTCATAACTACGAAAATTGAAAACATTTTCATGTGTCGAAGAAACGTTCAAAAAAGAGACTTATCCCCCTTCGTTCATCAGACAGTGTCTTTAGCAATTATATGTCCTCCTCTTTAACAAAACAAAATTCTAAAGAGGAATTCTACAGATGAGACACTCTGGCTGTGAAACGTAATCATCTCGCTCTTTGTGCCGTTCCGCAATTTTACTTCTAATGCAAAAGTAAGTAGTAGTGTTTATTTTTAAAAAGGATTCGTATGACAAATTTGATGCCGGAGTAATGATCAATATAAATGCAAGTGTACTCACAAGACCAAAGAGAACATTGGAGCCGTATACTTATGTTCCAGAAGGTGTGCATTTGTTCTCGTCGAAACGCAGAAAGCAAGCAATCTCCACAATCAGGGAGGAACTGAATTAAGTTCCCCTCTGTGTCGTCGGCAATGGTTGCTCCTTCAATAATATCGTTGCTGAAACTTCTTTCAACCACGACATACCGGCTGTGATGATATTACTTACCTGGGAACCAGATCGTGGATGCAATTTAGTCTTACCCACACGTATAATTTGCAAAAAAATACAAAAAACCAATATGTACTGCAATCCTCGGATTTCACTTCAGCACAGCTGCACCACCCCATCTTAAATGAGCTTAGAGACAAATTTCTGAAAGAGTTCGTTTATAATCCCCCAACTCTGCCTTATTCATATTCATACCATTCCCTCCACATGTGGCAGCAACCCCAAGCAAGCTGCGCTCCATGCTACGATGGAATTGGTTTTCGTATATTTTTGTTTTAATCCACACTCGGGATGAAACCGAAAATATACCGGGCAGGAAGAGTTCCTTTAATCTCATAATTATTGTGGTTTGCAATTTTGGCAGAACTTCTCGTTTATGACCAGGCCCATGAGAACCATATGTCCTATGAATATATTACGACGCTTGATAGAACATTGCACAGACTGTATTATGGTCAAGAGGGCCATTAAGATAAGCACCTAATGGTGGACACCATAAGTTGTGTTCCTCTGCAAAGATATTGCCCAGAGTCACCACATCAAAGATGGAATCAAAAATTATCCTTACTTCCTGTGCTAGCGACGGAATGTGTCCTTGAAGGAAATCCATTTAATGGATTCTCTGCCAGGAATTTGGGGGGGGATATTGTTTTAAAGAATTCCAACTTCGGATGTATGATGTCCTACCGGATGCGGTGTTGACACAAGCAGAATTGATGGATTGGGCTTCCACGTCTCCGAGCAAAGTGTCAGTCATTCAGTGATTCAGTCTCGTAAAACTTTTTGAAAGTCAACCAGAGTAGGAGACCCGCATTGCCGATGGTATCGATTGCAGGGGTTATTCTGGTGTCAATATTTGATTGATGTGTATGCGATATTGGAAAGGGTTTCGCAGTAACCTCAGAAGTTAATTAAATGGACGTACTCAGACTCAGAGACTTGCTGTCGACTTTCCGTAAGGGATAAGCATCTGTTTAATATCCGCAGGAGGTATACGAATAAACCTTTCCTGTGTTTCGGTAAATGGAATTAATGATTTTCGCCGGGAGCGGTTACAATCCCTTTTTAATAAGCCCAACCGGCGACCCTTGTTTAAATTTATTTTTGATCTCATCGAGGCATTCCTCCAGGAGGGGTATGCTCTGTAAATGGCATAACTTTTCAAATATCTTGAAAAATTATCTTGTGAAATTGTCACACTTGACAGCATGGAGAAGGGGTTTGCTGATTTTTTACGAAGGATCACAGCCCGAGGGTGATTCGCAGAAGGCGCACTCTTTTATTAAAGGAAACTTTATGTTCACGTGCGGGTTTTCAAATCCTACAGCTACTCAAGTAGCACAGAAGTCTGAAATACACCAAAATATTTGGTGTATTTTTGTGCACTTTCGTGATATAAATTTTATATATAAAAAATATGCTACTTTTCAGTACAGTTCTTGGACATTTAATTTCGACTTAGTGTTAATAATACCGCGTTCCTTTATATAATTAACATCGACTAAACAAAAATTACACCGATTTTCGGTATATAGTGGTATGAAAATTGTTCTGGTTACTATAGGATATAATAAATTAGCATGCAACCTAAATGTAAGCAACCCATTAGTTCCACATCCAATTGGAAACTCGAATCTGTCAAATAAGTGGAGAGTTAAGTGAGCTAATTCTAGAACCATCGCGTTTGTTCGGGACGAACAGGAATTCACTAGAAATTCCCCAATAGATGGCGGAACGAATATAAAAGGGCAGATTTGAGAAAAAGGAAGAGTTGGCTTTTATACAATGATTGGTAAAGTTTCAAATTGTAATCGGTTGTAAGCTATCTCAAACAAAGTAACTCCAAACCAAGGAGTGCAGGGGGTTGAAACGAGTTCCCACACTATTCTGGGAACAACGGACGATCGCGAGAACCATCGTAAAATATCTGGCGAACGATCGTAAGCCGATTCAACAACCTGCATCATCCCATCCCTACCAGATCAACTCAAAACAACATCTGGTATAGTAACGACCGATCGTGGGAACTATAGAACAACATCTGGTGAACGATCGCAGATCGAACTTAGATACTATAAAGGGGACATCAACGAGAACGAGGGTACTCAGTGATCAGCCAGATATTACGCTTTTCAGTTGTATATTTTTTGTAAATAAATCTTTTGTTTTTTCGTAAATAAATCTTTCCCTTAAAAAAAAAAATAACAACGATTTTTTTAAATTTGCATTTTGTACTGGTTATTAGCTCAAATTATAAACCAAATGGTAAACAGTTTACACCACATTTTGGTGAAAAGCTATTCCCTTGAGTGGATAAAATACACCATTAGCGTATTAAAATCCGAAACTCTGAATTTATTCTGATTTAAAATTTAAACCGATGTTTATTTTTTCAATCGAAAACTGTTTGAATTCAAATTTAGACCTTTTGCTTATTTTTTGATGAAATGTATACCTGCATTCTATGAAAATCATGAATAAATATTAATGTGATTGGCTAATTTAAAAACGAAGCCAAATCTGACGATTCAGTTTCCGTCCTACCCCGTCCAAAAATCAAGCGCCTCGTACTGTTAAAAAGGAATAAAAAATACCAAAAAATGCGGCATAATTAATTCGATGTACATAGTAAAATAATTAATCATTGTCTGCATTCGAAATATGGCGGCCAGCCTAAACTCATTTTTCCAAATTGTCCTCGAAAAATATGACCGTCATCCAGAATATACACCAATTCCTGAATTTGGCAATAAAAATGCACCAATTTCAAAGAAGAAGAAAAATACGCTATTGTAGAAGTTATTTATGCAATATTCTGTATTTTACTGGAAACTGTGTAAAACATTCACTGATCTGTATTAGCAAAAAACAAACAACGAAGACGGTTCGCCAACACGCGAACAGTAAACGTACATCTGAATGTGCGAAACAACAGGGAAATTCGACTTCCGACGATTGTGATTTATTGGCTGTGATCGCAAGAGTCAATCAAACGGGGAACTGAAGCCGCTTAAATTTGAATGGAAAATCAGTTGGAATAGTCGGAGTTCGTGGTATAAGGAGTTCCTCTCCTTTGAATTTGCCCTTGGTGATTGTCGCTTGAATCAGATAGTTCAAAACTCGAATCAATTGCAGCAAAAAAATGTAGCACATTTACTCAATAGAAAATGACAATGCGAAAAGGACACCTGTCAAATTGCGCACAACCTAAGTCAACGTATATCGGGTTGTGGCATTTATCGCAGCACAGCGCCATCTGTTATTTATCTCGTTACCGTCTTTTATCACAATGAATTTCGCAATTATCCGAAATTTTACAAGCTTCACAACGAATTTTCCACCTTTACATCGTCCAAAATCATCAAATCAAACGAAAAAATGCAAAATTTCATCGGAAAAACAGATACAAATTTGCTTTTTGCCGGAATTTTTTGAGTTTTCCACTAAGAATCATTCCGAAACAATTGCACACAAAATTCCATACAAAAAATCAATTTTCGATTTTCCCAAATATTTTCTTTCGTAAAAACCTTCTCCTGGCAATTACGAACAACTGAACAAAATTTGAGCCAAATGGGCCCAGCCATTCTCAATTGATGAATTACTATTCATTTTTCACTTTAAAAACGTTTTTTACATTTTTTAACTACTGGCATCTTATGCTTCCTCTTCAACAACGACGGTTTCATCTTCCCTGGCCTTTTCTGGTTCCGGATCCTCTTCCTCTTCTTCATCCTCTTTGTCCGTATTTTGTTTTAACTTTAATTTCTTTTGTGTACCCTTTGGGGCAACGTCCTCCTTCGTCTGCAACAAATCACGAAAGCATTTTTGGGTGCCACTTAAATCAATTATTTATTTTTTTTTCATTATCATCCAAACCATCATTCGAAATTGAGTCCATTAATATTTCATTTGGCTGTTATACAATATTAGGTTCATTTAAAACAATATTTTCACCAGATAATAAACCACTCCTAAAGTTTTTGGGCCGAATATAAAAGTTGATATTTCCCCAATTTCTGAATAAGTTTCGATGACTTTGCCGGATGTTGTTAACTGGTTTGACAATGTTTTTTTTTTCAAATTATTTAAAAAGTTTTTTCTTCTACGGTAACACTTCAAATAATTAATAAACTTTTCAGGTACTCATTTTTGTTTAAATTTGTTAAAAAACGCAGTGCTCGTTAAGAATGCAGAGTTCGTTAAGGATGAAATGGCGACTGAATAATTTCAATAATATTTTGTTGTTTATTTTTCACACTTATATAGTTTGGTGTATTTAATTTCCACAGGGTGTAAACCCTTCACCGAATAAAGTTGGCCACTTCAAATGTTGTATTTTATCTACAAAATATATATTGTTTTAGAATCGAATAATTTTATGGCTTAACATCGGTTTATTTCTTACACCGAAAAGTGTAATCTTTATACCAGTAGGTATATTTTGACAAATACACCAATATATAAAATTGTTCTTCAGTTTTCTCAGTTTTGTATCATAATTAATGAATTTACACCAATTTACACACCAGTGTGCTACTTGAGCAAGTGCATACGTAAACACTAAACATCCATCAGCAGGTGTAATAGAGGCATCGACCCCTTGCAAGCGCAAGCGATTAAAAATCTTTCACCTCCTTTCGCACATAAACAGGTCAAAAGTGTAGAAATCGTTATCCCTTTTCTGCGGGGCTAAAATGAATTTATTACTTCACTACTCTGTGCAACAAAAGATATACGACCACCAAACCGTGGCGTCGGTGTAAGAACCTCACGTTACCATAAATTTAACTTAATGTTCCGCGGAAAGCATGTATACAGCGCAGCAGCCAGCGTCTGAAAGGATCTCAGCTCCAGCGCAGGAGGCGAGGAACAGCTTGCCTTCTCATTCGTAACATATTCATTGAAAAAGAAACCGGCACAAACAGGATACCAGAAAATTGCTCGCCTGCTTCCACTTAAGGTGTTCAACATCGATTTAGAACCGTTTCGAATTTATTGCACGGTTTAACGAGTGCAAACCTTGGAACTAGGATCTGGGTGGGGGCTAGGCGCGGCGCGATTTGGAACTATGTCAGAGGAAAATAAAAATGGAACGGACGTCAAGTCGATATTTACATAACCAATTCCTTGGCCACAAATAGCGATCTGTATTTATGGATATCCATTAACTCGGCGGACAAGTGGCCAACAACTGTGGAAATCTCGCACTTCCTGACCCCAATACCGAAGTGAAACTTTCACAAAGTTGTTTCGAGAGAGTTATGCACATCCTAAGCCTCCTTCCCCTGCTCTGTTTGTCGACCCACTGGCTGGTAATTTAAAACGAATTATTCGCCTAAAACTATTTGCATAGTTTAGCCTGAACTGAATTTTTAATCATCCCCACCCCTTTTCGTTTGGCGGGACGAAAGGTGTCCTTATTAAATAAACATTGTGTGCGCATAATCCCACTTCCGACCCGTTGTGCGGCTATGTGTCTCTGTCGGGGTAGGGCAGAGTTTTAAGACTAATTGCCAGCGAGGAGACGTGTTTTTATGGTCTGCTTCGTCCGCGCGTCTCTATGGGATAACCATCGCTGCCAAGAATTGCGGTTGTGATGTCGGACGCGCGCTTTTGGTGTCATGCGGTCGCATTGCGAAATGAATTTAATCAACTGGCCGCACACAAATCAGACAGCACGCGTGACATGCCGTCATTCAGTTTCAGATAACACAGCGACAGCACCGCCAGCTCATTACTACGAGTATAAATGGCAACGCGAAAGGTGAGTAATGCCAATAACCCTGAACGGACGCAACAGTCCCCAGTAGATGACCTGTAAATAAAAAAATGCAAGGGAACTAACACGGCAGAGTCCTGATGGCAGGAGGTATAAACGACAGCGAAAATGTTTGGCCTTTTGCGAAGCAGTCGACGATCTAGATCCAATCAATTGTGTGATGTGCGGGTTGCACTGCAGCGATCCAGTTGACCGATGGCTGACATGTCCTTCCATCATCGGATGACGGCCAACCAGGACCGGACTATGTATATAATCTGTGAGTGTGAAACGGTTTCAATAAACGGGCAATTCAATTGAAATGCAAAACTTAAAGTTTGCAGACAGAGTGGAGTTACAGTAAAGGGTTTTTTTTTGTCGGATTTGTGCTCATTTCAGATTTCCAGTTGGATGTATATTGACCATTTTAAAAAGCAATGACCCAGATGCTCGAAAAACCTGCCGAAAATTTTAGATTTTTGTAAGAAAGTCAGAACTCTGTTTAATTTGATTTGTATGTTTAAGTTCAGTTTTTAGTCTTTTACCTCTAAGAAAAATCAGCCTTTATAAAAAGCCTATATGAGCCAAGTCGTTTCCATTAAGAAAAAAGAACCCTTTGTTGAAACAACCTGTGGAACAAAATCATTCTGAAGATGAGTGCCTAAGCCAATTAAAGCTGCAACACTGACTAGCACCAACAGAGTTCACTTGCTCTCAGTGGCGGGGGATAATGACTGAAAGCCAAAAAAGAATCCGCTTCAATATTTATGATCCCAAGAAAATCACACTGAGACCCCCAACTCTCAATCCTTGCTAATACGATTTTCCATGTAACAATATTAGCGCACCCAGCATTTGCCACTCCGTAGAAATAATGCCTATAGGCAAGTAACGGATAATCGGGCGAAGTTAGTGGTTTCAGTATGATTTGTCGACGGTTCTGTGCTTTTCCGATTAGTTGCATGAATAATTGGTTAAAAACACCCCTAGGCTGAAGGAAATCTGAAGTCGGATACGGCAAAAAATGCCTACTACAAATCACCAACCTAATAAAAATGAGGTTAAAAAGTCGTATGCGAGAGCAGGGCTTTGGAAGGCACTATAGACACTGAAAGATTCATGGGGAATCAATTGAAGTCAATCTGTCACAGAAGATGACCAAACAATTTCCCTTAAAAAATATTCAACTTCCCTACTGAAACCAAGTACACTTTTGTACAAGGTGGCGCAAGAGTCGTAACCCAATCGGAAGGTCGTTTAATTTTTTGACGGTAAATGCCAATTCTACTTTGACATTTTTGTTACAGGTACAAAACAGTGGCACTCCGGGAGTGAAAACTTGAATTTTTTTGAATTGTCAGGAAATATTTTGTTGTGTAGGAAATGAAGTGCTTTATTATTCATTATTATAAACCACTACAAACAAAAAGCCAACAAAGGCTTTTTCATGCATTTTAGGCATTATTTCAATAGCTTGATTTTTTTCAAAAAGTTTTTTTTTTTTATTTTAAATATGTATTTAGTTTTTTTTTTTTTTTTGATTCAACCACTTTTTAATTTTTTAAAATTCTTAAAAAATCTTTGCCAAAAGAAAATGATATGTAGCCTCGGTCTTATAGAATGTATTTCCACCTTCAAACGCTGTCCAAACACTCTATCTGTCATTCCTCAATTTTAATTCCAGCTTCCACTTCCAGTAATTGGAATGAACTTGGAAACAAATTTAAAAGCTGTTTGTTGTATAAATAATTTTTTTTTTATATTTGTTTTTAGTTTTTGATTTGTTGTTCCACTTTACCAAAAACATTTATTTTTGGCATTATATTGTTGAAAAAGGCATCTTTTTTCAATTTACGCATTTTTTCTTCCAAAGTGGTTGGCAACGCGAACACTGTTGTCTGAACATTAGTAACAGAACATTGGTGTCGCGAGTTCAATGGTTTTCACTTCAAAAAAGTCAGCAAGACATGAATCGCTATACTTCTAAAGATCGCTGCAATATTGTTTCGATTTTTTTTGCAGAATAATTCGTTGGTGGTGTTGTTAAAACGGTTGAAGCCTCGCAGATTTCGCGATCGTCCGATACCAACTGGGGAAACACTACGACTTTTAGCCGCTCGGTTAACAGAGTATGAAGCAAAGGCGCATACTGCACTTGCCATAACCGAAATTCTGAGGGTTGCATTTCCAGATCGCTAATCTCTAGATTTTACTATTCACACTGTCCGCCAATGATGAATAGTAATAATCAAGTAGGAATTGAGAATAATCAAAATTTGTATGGAGAAGCAAATGTGCAGTTGCAAATATATGAAAGGAGAATTACTGCATAAAACACAATAGAAAACTGAAATAGAAACATGTATATCCATCAAATAACCCTAAAACAGTGCATTAAACAAAAAATCATCAACATACACGATTTTAAAAGGACACTGCACACTTTTCCTCTTCCCATCTTTATATATAACATATTTCCTTCACTCACTTTGCTCATACTTCATACACATACTGTAAACTAATTCGAATTACGCCGCCCCCAAATCAAACATCAGCTCGATGTGATAACCTCGCCCTCCTCACGTATATCGTGTTTGTGGCATTATTTCGACTGATTCTACTGAAGTGAATTTAATTCGTAATCAGGTTCTATGCTCTCAGGGGAGCTTAAGTTCATAATGGGAAAACTCGCCTGGTGTGGGTGAAATCAAATTATTTTGTACGACATATCCGAGAGCAAGTGTTTGGGTGTTAATCCCTAATGGGAAATGCCAAGCACGCATCTTGAAAGCGATGATTATTTCAAGATTGGGTAATTCGTCATAATCCCGTAGTCCTACCTGTGATGTGCCTCTGTTCCGGATGACCTTTGTCATGGGTCTCCTTTCAACTTCTCGTTCTGCACAATTGATTATTATCAGTCGTCGAGTAATGGAAACTTCTCCCTTTATTAATTTATTCTATAAATAGGACATTTTATCGAGTTGGTACGAGGCGGTTATGAAAAGGGGAAGGCTTTGCAACGGCACCATAACAGTCAGGCTGAATGTTCATGATCCATTAATTATTTTCGAAATTTTGTTTTATTTGTATTTGCATTTGAACGAGTGTGTTTCGGGTGTGCGGAAGCTGTAATTTAATTTTGGGCCATTTAACTTGGATACAAAGCGAAGGCGTACACCCTATATACCCACGCATGATTGAGGATCGAATTATTGATTGAGTTTGCTGGGAGTAATGGTGTTGATGTTGTTAATGGAATGCAAATTCGGCGTTCATGTGATTACTATTTGAATGGCCACAAGTGCAGGACACAGATGAACAAACTTTTCCAAAATACTCGGGCGTATACGCAATATTTTGGTCAGTGCACTATAGTCGAAGTCAATAAGGGGTTAGAGTACATATAGGCAACTTTTGTTTGTTTGTGTACTGGACAGTGAACTTCAGTCGTGTGAGTATTGTTCTTGAAAATTTGGTTTAAATTGGTCCTACGGAAGGCAGGTGAAGGCGGGATTGTATTGCCGCTCAGCATGTCAATAGGTTCATGACACGGAGGCCTACTAACACGTCTCGAAGTAGACGTAACAGCTATCACAACTAATCCCAGTCACGGATGTTATTATCAGATGAAACTACCTTCATGTAACCCAATTGCAAACTTATGACAAAGGCTGATGCTATTGGAAGACCAAACCTTAAGTATACAAGTGGTACTGGCGAGAAAGCGGGTTTGACCGAAGCTGGATTTGAAGTGTTAAATTTGTTTGCACAGACTAGACATATACTGGCGATACAGTAGTGCTGGATACAGTCTTTGAGTGTGCATCAATGCTTGGCGAATCTTTGAACAATTTTTGTAGAGCGACCTCCACACCATTTGTATTTGCCTGGCTCTTTCTATCAAGACGAAAACCCCATCTGGGAGCCTTCTACTACATCAATGTACTAGACACATCCATTTAAAGTGTCTAGCGCCACACTATAAGCTCAATCCGGCTAACCAAGTAGGGGCAACAATTTCATCTATAGGCTCGTGAAGCGTAGAACGGACAATGCGGTCTTGTGTTTATTGTTTTGTTACATCGATCACTATAGCATTATTTTTGAAGTATTGCAATTTTTTTTCATTTAATTTATTTATTATTTATTTCTTTTGGAAAAAAATTAATAGGAAACATATTTTTCTCTGTGGTGAACGATATCTAAACAGTCTACCAAAGGAGCTGTTCAAAAATGCCTTCCTTGGATTAAGTCATCATTATTAAATTGTTCTTGGGACAGCGGTGAACTGAAAAGCTGCTGGGCAGGCACAGAATCGATTTATTTTATTGGTAAAAGAACTGATCGACCGATAGACAGGTGGATTCCGGAAGAAAACCCGAGAAGGAGGTCAACCTTGGAACAATGTAGACAAACTAAGATGGCAATAGAATGGCCGATCTACTCCACTCAAAGAACGTTTAAACCATAAGTCGAGGAACGTTGAAATAAGTGATACTTTTATTTACAGGAAATGGTTATTTTGCCTATCATTTAAGGAACATGGGCTTTATAGAGAATGATACCTATAAAATAAGTCAGAAGGAAAATAAAGCAGTCACATATATTCTGTGTCCGTGTTTAGCACAAGCTACGAAAAATAAAGATCTTCAGCCCAGAGAATGAAAGCGTTTCTCTACCAGCAGCTGCTAGAGCTGACTCTACGAATTGAAAACAGAGGAGAAACATGTGAAAAATCCAGAAGTTGTTTGGAGACTAAACAGTGCCCGACATGGTGGCCTGTAGATTTGCATTTGTTACCGCTTCCGTATTATTTTCTTTTTGATCAACACGTGTTTTTTGCTGCATCACAATCAGTCAACTCATTTAGAAGTTATACCAATTCAAAATTGAACGCGTCAACAATTCTCCAACGGTGAAGTCCTGAAATGATATTCGAAATTAAAAAAAAAAACAGTGGCACTCCGGAAGTGCCGACAGAAGTGAAAACTTGAACAATTACGTGTGTGTTTTTGTTAATCGTCAGTAAATATTTTATTGTGAAGAAAATACTTTTAAATGAAATGTTTTTTTCATTCATTATTATAAACTAATACTACTATCAAAATTATATTACATTTTCATTTTCATTTGATGCGCATCATACAAAAATTGCAATCTATTTATTTATTTATCAATTTTAATTAATTGGTATTCTTTGAAATGAATACCAATGAAACTTGTAAATTTGTTCATCCACAATTTCAACAACTCTTCCATCATCATCATTATTATTATCATTATATCCCAAAACTGATACTATAGGTTTATGGTAACTAAAATATGAAACTAACAATTTTGATTGGAATTTATTTAAAATTCTGATAAATACTGCGTCAAATTGTATTGTTATATCTCGTTCTTCAGAATTAAGCAAGATACAGAGTACTCAACATTAAGAGAGATTAAAGCTGATGTACCGTAAGACAGTGTGCTAGCTCTAATTCTATACCTACTTTTTACTAGCGATCTACCTGAAAGTGAAGAAACCACCATAGCTACCTTTGCAGATGACACAGCTGTCCTTGCTGTAGGTACAAATAGCAACAACAAAGCTTCAAACAGCAATAAACAATATTTCTGAATGGACTAGGAAATGGCAGATTAGATTAAATTACTTTAAGTCAGTCCACATTCATTGTACGTATAGAAACGTGACACACATTCCAATTCTACATTAACAACAATGTAGTGGAATATTCAAACACAGCCAAATATTTAGGCATGACTCTAGACGCTAAACTACGTTGGCAAGCGCACGTTAAGAAACAAAAAGATGAGTTGATCATGCGATACAGTAAAATGTATTGGCTTATTGGGAAATACTCATCCCTGTCCATCTACAATAAAATATTACTCTACACGCAGGTTCTGAAACCAGTATGGACCTACGGGCTCCTGTTGTGGGCATGCACATGCCAAACAAATTTACAAAAAATTCAGGTTTTTCAAAAAAAAGTACTAATGAACATAGTTAATGCACATTGGTACATACGTTACGCTGATCCATTGTTAAATGGTTGAAGATGAAGTTAAGAAGGTTGCTTGAAAGCACAGAAGTAGGCTTCTTAACCACGTAAACACAGAAATAACAGAATTTTTAAATAATTACAATGTAATCCGAAGATTAAGACGGATAAAACCTCTTGATCTATAAGATTTAGCTATAGGTCTAAGAAATCAGTTATTGTTTTCAAACACAACAAGCTTAGAAATTTTGTCAAACGGCGGATTTTAATCTTAAATTCTTAATCTTATTCGGGATGGCGAATGTCAGTCACCCGGGAGTTTTTTTAGATGAGTTAAAGTCCATCACTATTGCAGGAGCATCCCTCGCGTACTAGCTCTGCAATGTCTTTCGATGATTTTTTACTTCCAGCGAATTCCCAACACAAAACAACAAAAAATATCTCGTTGTGCTAAGATTGCGATTATTGGTCATCGTTAAATCAAATTCTCTACTTAAAAATTCAATTAATGGTAGATTTTTATCGTCTGCAAAGTTGATGTAGAAATCCTCACTCAAAATCATTGGCAAATCATCAAATCTCTTCCCAATTCTATCTTGAAGTAATGCACAAGCGTCTTTATAATAAATAACTAAATTTACATACAAAAATGCTCGTATTGAACGTGTGTTAGAGCAGAGCAGCGACCTCATCTTTTTCTTTTCTTTTCTCTATTTCGATTTTTTTCTTCTGCTTTTCCAGCCACGGGTCATTTATCTGTCTTTTTCTTTTTCTTACTTACTTAGAGGCAGCCATGCCAACTAGGGCTTTACATGCTTTTTAGGCATTATTTCATTACCTTTTTTTCAAAATGGCATTTTTTTTTAATTTAAATGTTTTTAATTTAATTTTTTTTCTTTGATTTCATTATTTTGAACATTCTTAAAAAATCTTTGCCAAAGCAAAAAAAAATCTATGTAACCTCGGTCTTAAAGAATTCAAACTTTGTTCATTTTCCGAACACTCTATCTGTCATTCCAATTAATTCCAGCTTCCACTTCCAGTAAGTGGAATGAAATTTGGAAACAAATTTAAAACTGTAAGTAAAAATTGTTTTTGTTTATTTTTTTTATATTTGTGTTTAGGTTTTGATTTATTGTTTCACTTTTGGCATTATATTATTGAAAAAGATCAAATTGGTGTCGGAACATTAGTGTCTCGAGTTCAATGGTTTTTTTCCATCTCAAAAATGCCCAATTTCAATGTAACAATCAAATCCTTGGGATAAGTTTCCTCAAGCTCTGTAGTAGCGCTAGATTGTTGATAATCTTTTAGGCAAATGGTATATCAGGGTAACTTTTGAGACGACTATCGACCAAACGATAGATCTCCAAAACTAACAACTCAGTGCAAAAATTTCGAGTTTGAGAGCTTTACCTAGTTCCTTCTCCACAAATGTATTGAAAAATTAAAAAAAAAACTGCGCATATCTGGAAAACCCCATTTTCGATTTCGATAAAACTTTAAAAACCAAGTAATGCTTACATTCCGAATAGTAACTTGTACTCGGTTTTCAGCTAAATAGTTAAGCAATAGTATTTTTCAGACTAAACATTGCAATGTTTGGTACTGTTTTGTCTGCCAAATTTTAGAAAAACCGCTCTAACGATTTTGATCAAAATACATATTAAACCTAAAGTAAGATCCCGTAGTTAGTTTTTCTCAAACAATTCTGATAGTGACGTGTTAAAAGTAATTCTAAAAAAATTGTACTCAAATCTCGATCTAATTACAATTTTTTTTCAATCGTTTGAACATGCAACCTAAACCTAAATCCAACAACTTGAAATTTACCCAATCAGGCAACTCCCAATTCATTTGCACCAAAAAAATTATAATATGATTGAAAAGTTACGTTCGACCCAGTCGTGTACTTTATTTTTATCATTGGCCCGTTTTCTTTGTGACTTTTTAGAAGTCGCAAGAACTTGCACTGGATCACTTCATTCCTATAAAGTGCTGCCATTTCGTACATAATGTATATCCAAACGTCATTCGCATCCAAAACCAACGACATTCGACTCGAACCTTAAGTACCCTCATTATCATTTCGACACCTGTAAGTACTGCAGAACCCAAGTGTGTGCACCAAGAAAGCACAGTTTACTTCAACCCCCACGTATGCACTCTTATATATGATGGTCGTCAGGTCTTCCTCACAAAAAACGTCCCTATTTGCCATTCTGCGTGATGCATAAAATTCAAAGTTTCTTATACATTACCGCACTTTCGTCATCAACACCCTTAAGTAAAACGATCCTACCACTTGCGATTCGCATTCGCTTCTCCCCACTTATCGCCAGCACCCATGGTACTGAAACCAATTTGAAAAGAGCACCAACACCCACTCGAGTCCCATTAACCTCTTTCAAGAGTAAATTGATTTTTTATTGCCATTATTTGATGCCTCAGACTGACAACGACCCACACATTGTGATTGCCGCACACAACAATATTTATTTTCGCCGAACGTCAATGCCATCGCGCTACTTGTATGCACACACAGCCTCTGCGTTCATTTACCGAGATTTAATGTCCTTTCACACGAATAAAAATAAAAAACCAGCAAAGTTTAATGAGGACGCGTCAAAAATGTCCACTCGTATAGTTGGCTTCTGCGGTGCTCGTCCTCCTGATGGTGATGCTGATGGTGATGGTGACAGTGGCGCAATCAGCAATGCGGCAACGACAATGCCCGGAACTCCCGTTGCTGACTTTATTCTTCTTTTTCTTTTTTTTTCTGTTGTAGCTTTGTTCGCATGGACTCACCTGTTCTCGCGAGTAAGAGTGCCCGTACGAGTACGAGTGGGAGTATGGGTCGTGCGCTTCTCTGGCGCTATCTAGTTGACATCATTAACGGTTCACTTCGCACAATAAAAGATTGCTTATGCACGTACGTGCTAGCCAAGTAATCCAATTACAGTACATATTTCCACCCGCTATACTACTAACTGGCGCGCGAATGTACTGCATTGTCATATTGCTTGTGAGTGCCTGACCTACACCGGCTCATTTGCAATGCATGCTGTAAGTGTCCATAAACTTTCTATTGGCTTCAATTTACTGTTTACAGTTATTATTATTACTTGCACATATACAGAAGGCGCGGTGGAATTAACATTTTATGGCGCATTGTTTGGAGATCTCCTTGGTTGGCCTCCGCCCCACATAAAGGCTCCTTATATTGCCAAGCTCACTTCATAATGAGAAGGTCTTTAGCAAAAAAAAAGAAAAAAAAACAAAGAAGAAAAAAGTATTCCCAGTCGCTATCCGCCCTCTCGTCTAAGTTGTGTTTGTTTAAACACGAAAGGACGATTGGAGAGGGGCGTTCAGAGCACCAGTACGAGTACGTACTTAATTTGAATTTCATAAAAATGTCCCACAGGATGTAAAATTTATATCGGACACAAGAACGAAAGGCAGCGTTAGGGACTAGGACAAAAATCTGCTATTGGCCATAAATTAGTGAGGCAGAGTGTGGCTATGTAATAAATTCGGTAGAATTTATCACCATGGTTAAGCTATTCTGTATTGCGATGGTGAAGAGGTGTTGGTGCGGAGAGAGAGTCTCCGGAAGACGATTTTGCGACGACCGGAATGTGTTTTGAAGTAACACGGGCTTGCAGAGGGTTCGATAAACTGACAATTAATGATGTAAAGAGAGTAATTTTTGGCAATTACTTTGTCGGCTGGCTTCTCCTCGATGCTATATCTTTGGTTGGTTGGAGAAGTTTATTACTTGTGCATTGGTTTGGCTTATGGGACACGTAGTGAGTGAGCCGGGTATGGATTGCTCTTCAGTAAGGATTGTCTTCAATTACTATATGCTTTGTCAGCGGAGCAGGATAACAGAAAAGGACCTTTCATATGAGTTTTTCCATGGGTCAGTTGAATCTTATACCAAAATCGCCAAGCTGAAGTCTGCAAAAGGGTGACTTCTAGGACTCGGTGAGGAATTAACTGCCTCTTATAAATACCCTCTTAATTCACGGCACTTTTATCCGCTGATCTAACGTACGGATATTGACTGATTGTTTACTGAACTGATTTAATAGAATTTGGTTACCTAACTCTAGAGATTCAACTTTAAAGTTCCACCACGTCGCTAAATGGCAGCAACGCGTCCAAAGATTGCCCTGACAGATACTCATTTTGAAAATAAATTTAAATCATTTGCAAGTGCTGCTTAATCGCGAAAATTTCCTTGCTAATTTTGCATCAGCGACAGAATAATAAAAACCAGATTCGACAGACCCCACCAAAAGAAAATGGCTGCCAAAGGCTGACAACATCGACTCGCCCTTATGGAAAGCCCCTTAATAATCTTAAGGTTGCGTATTTTCAAATTCAAGAGAAATTGTTGTCAAATTTAGGTAGACTAGGTCTAGCTGCATACAACTTGCTTGGGACGAATGGAAGGGGCCTATAATTTTATGCCGAGTGCGAACGACTGAATGGAGAAGCTCCTTAAAGGCAATTGAACTCTCTGACATTTTTTAGACGTTTCCGTGAGGCGGTGCAATGGGAAAAACGTTGAGAATATATTTCCTCTAGGGATCAAGCCTAACACCACCCCCTTTAAGAAGTCCAATGTTTGAATTGGCCCATTTAAGAGAAATTGATGTGACAGCGACTTGCACGAGCTTGTCTGAAAAGTTAGAAAAGTATTCGGACAGTTAGAGGGAATATGGACATCAATGCGTCACAGAATCGGCTCTAACCCGTAGGCACAGCACTGCTTAGCCTCGCCTTAGCTGCAACTTCCAGTAAGCAGCAGAAGGCAGTTAGTAAAATACAACGATTGATGAGGAAGCATTTAAAGTTTGGGTCAACACCTACTAACTAATTAAGCAAGAGAGCTCAATCGTACATAAGAAGTATCGGATGCAGACCCTTCAAGGATAAGCACCTTTTCGAAGGTGTAAAAAACTGTACCGATGATCGCTTCTGAAGAGTAAGAACCTTACCTACGAGAGTAGGTAAGGTTCTTAGTCTCTTATGGATATTGACAACGGTTTCACGAATCATTTCGTTGGTGTCTACCAACATGCATTTTATCCTGATCTTTCCTTAGTAAAAGTGATACTACCTCCGACTAAAGAGCTTTAACTACAACTTCTCAGAAGCTTTCGGTCGATAATGAAGCTGGTCCTGCCAATATCACTAAATTGCCAATACCGATTCGCTCAACTATTTAAATGATAAAAGGTTATCCTTCCGATGATTATTTCTTCGAATGCTCAGCATGCATTGCCTCATTGATATGGAGTCTTCCATATGGCGGAGCTACCCTTCACAACCCGACTGACAAGCGACAGCCCCGCAAAAAAAACTTCCATTCACATGGAAAGCATTTCCTTCCCAAAAAAAAAAAACACACATGCATTCAATGGCAACATTTTCAATTTGCACGCGAGACAATGGAAACCCCGGAAACAAACAGTTTTCAATGGACAAGTTTGCCTGCACCATCGACACCGCGGGGTCACTGCGAAACAATCTCAACCAGTGCCACTGTTCCGAATTGTATTTATTGTGTAGCCAGATTGCCTTTGCTGCATAAAACAGCCTGCCCTGTCCGCAAATCTAGTTAAAAATTCATTCGCACGTTATCTGGTTGCTGGTAGTCGTGTCGGCACGCATTCGCATACACATCGGCATGCAAAGTTATACAACCCTGACGCTGGCTGGTTGAATAGTTTTCAATTAAAGGCAACACTACTTGGTCCAAAACACTGCCAACTTGCGACCGGGAAACAAATTTGAACCTCGCCTGCAAATTGAATGAGAGGTTGTTCACTTGGATGTCATTTAATTTACATAGTAAATTAGTTGGCCCAGATAGTTTGCCAGGACTTTGGCTGGGTGGGGCGCCGGCAGACAACGAACAATAGGTATCTGTTTCCCAGAGTTCCTGTTAAGCGGAATCCCACGTAGCAGCCAATATACCCTCGTAGATGATGATGGGTATTCCACGTGAATTCGTCGAAATTTTCTTCCAGTACCTCCATCGTTGATGATGACGTAAGGGACGAACTGTCGTCCTCAAAAGAGAAACTATATACAGTTCGAAAGGCGAAGAAAAGGTCCAGAAATTTCAAAGGGTCAGAGTGTAATAAAACGCGGCCCCACCCATGCAATCGTGTCGTCGTCGAAAAATATTTTCGAAAGTAGAAATCCCGCTTCGAGGATAAGCCTCCCGTTCTCTCTGTTCCCCCACAAAGGAATTACTTTTAATAACATTATATACTTCTTTATCTACGGTCTTCTGGAGCAACATTCAATCTGGTTATGGAGAAGGTTTCCATTCGAAGCGAAGGGGTGGACGGAAAATAGATCGCGGATGTTCGCATCCAATTCAACTGAGTAGCTACATATCCTTATCCCAAGGGTCAAGCTTCACTACACGCTTTCAATGCTGCCAGTGGTATGAGAAACAGGGGTGAGGCGCGAGGGCGGCTGAGTGCTTGCTTAGGGGAATTGAGGGAATGTTCTGTGCTCTCAGAACAATGAAAGGGACGAACACAAGATAACATTTCAAAGAATTTTCTTTCCGTTGGAAGTTTTTTGTTTGAAACAAAGTAAAAGGAACCAAAAAATTACTGCAATGAGATGAGGAGTCGTTATTTTCCATTTGAAGCATTCCTCGCCCCTCTCTCGGATCTGTGCACTGCTATCTGAGCGTATTTGTAACATATTTCAGTCATTTTGCTACATTGGCCCTGCTTAAAGTTGAACAAGCATAATGTCGTGTGCGTTGTACCTTTTTTTTACTTTTGACAAACACTGAGGGTCAGTAGTCAGTACTCAGTTGTGTAATGACATATCGAAGGTTTTGGGAATGATGGTTGTTTTGCAGGTTTGATGATTGGACATCGGAAGACACTTTCAATTTACGGTAGTGGGTGGCTTTGGTGCCATGGAAGTTGTATTATTTGGGAGTTGCAGCGATATAACTTTACGGAAAAAACATTTCCTCTATGGACGCATTCCATTAAGAGATCGATTTTGTTTTTAGATTCTGAACAGGATATGAAACGCAGCATTAATAAGGTAAGTTCTCTTACTTCATTCAGTAAAAGATATGGCATGAGGCTTAGTAAACTCTGTGAGTGGTAAAAATGTTATTCTTCGAGATCGCCAAGAGGTCGGGGAAGGGTTTCATCAAAATGCTACCAAATTCTCAGTTTTTAAGGCGAATACAGTTTATTTCTTCCATTTGACAGATTTCTATTAATTCTTCCATTTCAGGGACTTCTGCAACTTCTGCCCATTGTTAGGATTAAATTGTGTGCGATTTTGCATGGCGGACAGATTTTTGATGCGTTTTAGGCGGGATTTTGTTTCGTTTTCTGACGCGCTTTTTATACATTTTTTACCGCTTCTTGTGTTTTCCGACGCGTTATTGCACTGGTATTTTGACACGTTTTTAGATGCAGTTTCTCACATACGGGTTTTTTCATGCGTTTTCCTCTATGTTTTTGATACATTTTTGAACGCGTTTTTGACACGAGTCCTCTAACTTTTCTTGAAACATTTTTAGTTCGTTAGTTAAAATCTTTGATGCGTTGTCTATGTATTTTTTACCGCTCTTCTTAAAGGTTTTTTTGACTTGTTATTTTATGAGGTTTCTCGCAAGTTTTTTACACGTATTAAGCGCTTTTTTGACCCGTTTTTATCTAGTTTTCTACGCATTTTTGGCTGCGTTTTTGACTTATTTTTTTCGCTTTTCTTGACAGATTTGCAATGCATTCATTAACATGATTTTTTTGATGCGTTTTCTGCAAGGTTTCAATACGTTATTTTCACTGGTTTTCGGACTAGTTTTAAACTCCTTTTCTTTCTGGTCTTTTGAAGTGTTTTTGACCAGTTTTTCAATATAATTTTCGATGCGATATTTGAAACGTTGCTGATACATTTTTATCTCGCGTTGAACGCTTTTTGTGTGCATTTTTTTTAAAGATTTTTCTTATGAATTCTTGATGCGTTTTTGCGTTTTTCTTTATTTTTTTTTCTTTAGCGCATTTTGGAAGCGTAATCGAGTCGTGTTTTGACACTTTTTTTAAGACCTTCTGACTTTTTTATATTTAATGAATTTTTGACGCGTTTTTCTTAGTTGATTTCTGTGTTTTTTGTTAACATTTTGGGACGCGCTTCGAGTTATTTTTTGACGGATTTTTTAAATGGTTTTGACGCATTTTAAGCGCTTTTTGGACCCGTTTTTAGAGCATATTTCTCTAGTTTATTGGACGCGTTTCTAATATGTTTGTTTACTTATTTTTTGATGCGTTTTAGGAGGGATTTTGGATGCGTTTTCTGACGCATTCTTTAACGCGTTTTCCGATGCGATTTTTAACCGCTTTTTATGGGCTTTTCAACATGTCTTTCAACGCGTTTCTGATGCTTTTTGTTACGTTTTCGATTTGCTTCGACGCATTTTTGTCGGTTTTCGCTAGGTTGCAACTGACTTCATTTCTAATAATTTTTTTTAGTGCTCGTTGCTGTAGTTATCCTATCGTTTTTGAAAAAAATGTCAGAGACTATTTTGTAAGGAGTCCAGATTTATTTAGTAAAAATGCTTTCGGAAACTGTATTTCCCACTCAGGCTATATCTGAGTGCTTAATACGCATCGGACAATACACCCCCTAAATTTAATCCCATAACAGAATAACCTCGAAGGAACGTCGGACACATAAGGATAACGTTTACAAAACAGAAGCCTACCGATAACTACAATAAGACTATCTAAAGCATCATTAACAGCGCCTGCGAACAGTCCTCACTTATTGAACCTCTTAGCCAACACTTCATGGAGAATCCATTAGGCCCCACTTTATCATTTCCACGCGTCACTCCTCATTGGCAATGAAAATCGCCAAAATGGGAATTTATTGTCGGAATGGATTACGATTCACTTTCGTTCGTTTGCCCCATTTGGCTATCTTCAATAAGCCTAATTAATTTCCCTACGACTTTGCCATTGCGAAGTCGATCAGTCATTTGCCTTCAAACGAAAAAGGAGACCGTCCTTCATTCCTTTAGTGGTTCGTGGTAAAACTCATTGAATCATCCCCGCCAGAGCGTTATAGCATTGGCATTGGATTCATTATTTACAGACAAAGATCTCAAATACGCCATCGATTGTTCGAGTTCACTTATGCAGAAAGGTCGATTCCGGCAACTTGAAAAGGATAATTTATGAAAAATTATTTCCATCCTAGCCACAGGGTGGCCGGGGCGGGGGGCTGTTTGTGGACTCTTTCATCGCCTAACTTACATGAAATATTTCACTGTATCTGATGGCTTGAATGCTCGAATCGTACGCCATTATTTGCGTTTCATTAATCCTCATTAGGCGGAGAGTCCTCCAGCCGGGAGGTGCCACCCCCCGCAACTGTAGGTAGTCTGTCGTCTTATGGACCGAGAGAGTCCTCCTGCCCTGATCCACTGGTTCATTTATCCCATACAATAGCAATTAATCATTTTTCACTCCTTTTTGCCATTCAACCCTCGACAAGGATGAGGGAAAGCAGCAGCAGCAGCAGCGGAAGAGATATCTTTTTAGGAGGATAACATTTTTGTCAGCTTACATAACTGCAAATAATAAATTACACCGAACGAAACGAGGAAGAGAGGAAGGGTCCAAGACGAGCATACAAATCAATAATCGGGGCGGCAATGGGATACACACACACGTTACCCAATGAGTCTCACGAAATGAGGCGAACGCCAGTGGTCGGGGTGGAGGCACTCTTCCGCATTAATCGTGGGAGAGTACGAATACGAATAATGGCAGGCAGCTCGCACAGCAGTGTATCAGTGAGTGGCGCTTACCAGTCGGTAAAGTTTCTTTCTCTATGTCCTTGTTCTTATTTTATTTTTTGGTGTCGAGGATTAAGTTTTACTCTGACTTATGTGCATTTTATGTACGGAAAAATAACGACTTATTTTTGTTATTCTATTCTCGAGTGTGCTCGCGTATGTGTGCGTGTTTCTGATATGGGCTCGTTCATTGTGCTCAGTGCTTGACCCCTGCCGGCACGGCCGATAGATTGAATGTTTAGTGTATTATCGTCCCATCATCATCATCATCATCATCAGCGTCGTCATAGTCGTCATCATCCTGGGGAGAAGAAAACAAAAATTGATACTTGGTCATCATAACAAAAGAAGATACCCGCAAGGAGAACGGACAAAAGACCCTTTCGGCATAGATGCCAACGATGGAAACAATAGTCGTAATAATAACAATTAATGCAGAGTCAAATATCTCAATCGAACAAATAACGGTCCAGAGAATATGATGACGACCACGCTTGGTGTTGTTGTGCAGAGAAAGCAAACGACGGGCTCGAATTCCCGGGAGGATGCGTAAATATTGATTTCCTACAAATATTCGGGAGGCTCTGCGTGAGGACGAAGGAAATCAAATAATCTGTTGTATCCGGATTGAGTTCGATTTAGAGACGAAGCAGAACGAAATGAGGTTTGGATTTCATTCTAGAAATACATGATCTGTGGGACTCGTATTGCGTTGCTGTTCTATGGCGTTCGTTCGTTTGTAGTTTTGTTCAGTTGGGATAGATAGTTTATTTTAGCGGATATATCAACAAATCCCAGCTCTATTGAATAATGACAAAGTCAGCTGGGCTGAGGTGATGTCGTTTCGCTGATTGAGTTATTATTTAAGTGGTATAAGTAGAGTTTTCTCTGTGAGTCTTTTGGTAGTAAACTTTTGGTAGTAGAACTAGTCAAGGTAGTAAAATTATAAGCGACTTAAATGCCAGCCTCGAAATTGGCCTCCTAAACTCGAATCAGCTACCGAAATCACCTTCAGATTGAGCCTTTTGAATTGTGGACTAGTGTAAATTAAATCCGATATGTCACACTAAATGTGGCTCTGTATCTTTGCTTAGAAGGAACCAAGAACCCTCCGAGCACAAAAGTTGGCTGTACACACAAAATTTGACCGTTATTCAAAGTCGTGCCAAATTCGAGTCAGATACTACTATCGGAACCTGACATTTAGCAAGGATAAGTCAACTAGAAGTCCAAACTGTTTTTTGAAAAGGTTTGTTTACAAGCTTTTTAGGAAACACGGCTTGCCAAGAAAACACAAGTATGAAATGTTTCCCAGCAGAAACCAACTTCATCAACGGAGGCGCGTCTAAGAAAGCCTCCTTGAATCATGATCTCGGCAGGAGGGTTTCCCATTAAAGGGTAAAACTTGGAACTTTTGTTACCGACTGATTATCTTGTTTACCAGTGAGTTTCGTAAGGAATTTATGGAGCTAAGCCGGTTTCAGACTTGCCCACTGATGCTGGATATTATTGCCTCAAATGTTCGGAACAAAAAGTGCACAAGATCATGGACTTTGGTAAAATGCCAAGCCAAACTATTATTTATGTAGGTATAGATATTGTGAGTAGATTGATGGCACCAAAGAACTGTCGACTGCGGTCGTTACTTGTCAACGTTCTCCAGTTTCCTATATCAAGACTAAGATCAGTCACACAAGTGGCTAGTCGGAAGTGAATCCAGTAACGACACTTGACACCATGATTGAACTAAAAAGTAAGTTCAAGTTTTGCTAGCAACATTTTAGCACTCCAAGGCTCTACACCCACTCGACTCCAAGGCTATCAGAGCATCTCCAAAGCCAATCAAGAATTTAAAAGGGGTTCTTGGAATCTGCTAAAATTGTTGAATATAACCCCTGAAATCAAGCCTCGTTACAAGAGTCTATATCCATGGTTAACCTCATTGAAACTCAAGGCTACAGAACCTTGAAATATTTTGTAAGGCTCTGTGGCTCTTACACCATTATAGTGAGATTTATTGCAAAGCTGCAAATCAATACTCAGAGCGACTTTTGACTCACCACATGGCGCAAACCAATATAAAACGACTTGGAGAACGAATACTCGAAAACTACATAAAAACTGTCATTCGGAAGACCCAACTGATTTGCTAAGGAAGAATTTTCAATCTAAGAAGACAACCATACCCTGCTTCAAAATTATCCATCTAGAAAGGCTTTCTTGAAAAATGCACGTCAGATATGAAGACTCATCTTTATAAGTCTATTACGTAGCATTTCAAAACTCTTTAAACGAACTGAAATGAGTTTCAAGCATAGATAGCCTACAGCCCAAGCACATGAAGATACCCAAGAAGGAGACTTGAAATATGTGCCAATTCCGGGGCAACAAGTTTTATATCGTGTCCACATTAAAAAGAGAGCTTCTCGAAAATGTGACTTCAAGGCTTCAAAACTAGTTTTGGAAACACATTCCGTTTATATATTTATTTGCAACGCAGGAATGTGCTAAAGAGAAGAGCACTAAATAAGCTCCCAAAATTCATACATATATACGAAACTTCAGTATGGAAAAAAGGAACGAAAACACTGATCAATATACATAAATTGACTTCCATCTCGAAAATATACTACGAAACTGGATTTATACTAAAATTAATGGTGCATGTTTTCTTTTGTATTTGTTTCTTGGGAAAGGCGAATGTATGCCGCGTTAACAGCGCTCTAAGCGTCGCAGTAGCTGGAACAATCTTGTTAAGTTTGAGGGCACATCTGTCATGGATAGACTAATCGGCATTAGTGTAAAACTTTTTATTTGTCGGACTGTAAAGATTAGATATACCCTAAAGCTGTCAAGTAAGATAATTTCGGGGTGATCTACATTTATATGGGTGGAATAGTCGTGCCTCGGTCTAACCTGTGCATTATAATGGAGAAATAAGCAACTGCTTAGGGATGAAGTACTCCCTTTTGATCCTGCGATGGAGTGGACATTTACGATCTTCGGTTCACTGATTCCCTGGAAGGGATGATATTTTCAATAGATTTCAAGGTCACCCTCAGTAATATACGAAATAATATAAAGTTATGTACGTTTCAAAAACTAACTTTCCTTCACCCAAATCACATAACAAGTCCTTCCATTTACTACGTTCTTCTGCGTAACTAATGCCTATAGAAAGTCAGCCATTGTCGTTACTTCAAAACTTGTGCGTAAATGTTAACATTCAAGTTCCTTGACTTGAATTTGTTGCCTTCGGTCTACAGTCCCCGGAGCAGCGACGCTGATCTGAAGACGCCTTCGTGGCATTCAAACTTCTCTTAACAAAGTAACCCCAAACTATTGCGCTGCTGCACTTGACAGCCGCTTAAGACCCCCAAAATGTTAACAGCACTCGAAACGAGAAGAAATGTAAACTACTCAGAGCACAACGCACAAATGAAAGGACATTCACCAATGTGTAAGTGGGTGCTCATAAATTCTCCAATATATATACATACGTCCTTGTATTCGTTTCTTGTGCTTTATCATTCTTTAAAAAAAAAATAAGCTAGTTCCATCTCTATCGCTCTCACACACACACTTTTTGGGCAACAGATTTGTCCCTCCGTCTGAAAAATTTCAGTTTTCCGCACTTGAATTTCAAGCGAAAACATTTTCGAAAATTGTTCAAACATGCGTTTTTGATGAAACTTTGTTATGTCCTTCAATCTACCGCATGCGACTTCTGCACCAGGTATAAACAGCAGAGCAGATTGTGTGCGCTTGTTACAAAGTTGTTCCCTTTCAAAAGGTTACTTTTGTGCGCCCAGAAAGAGTACACTACACACACTCCTTCCGTTTGCATTTGTGCCGCTTTCAGAGCGAGGTCTGGGGGATATGCGTTCACTCCTGACAGCATTCAAATTAGAGATGATTTACCGACTACGAGTCTTTGTGTAAGCCTCAAAGTTATGAAATATGAGTCTAAAGTTTTGCATTGCAATATTGAAATTGTTTAACAATGAAAGAGGGGGGAAAAGTTCAAATTGGCATGTAATGAGGGAGCGTGAAAGTTTTTGGAACAAAGAGTGATGTGCTTTATGGGAGTTTAGATTGAAATCTATGAATAGATTTCGATGGAGATGGTGTTGATTGGTTGCTCGGAAATGGACATTATATTGCAATTATTATTTATTTTGACGTTGAAAAGGGGGTTCCACTGTCCCCATGCGCGTGAACTACGAACAAATCAATTCAAATGTATTTATGCATTGAAAGAGCTATTTGTTGTACCACCAAAGTATTTTATTTAATAAATCTAATTCAAATACAAATTCAAATGTTTATTCAATAGTCATACAATATATTATTTACTAGATGCGATATTAATTTAATTTTAGTGTTACAGGAAGACGAGTACCAGATTACATACAAAAATCAGGTGCGAGTAAACAAATAATAAGAAAAATAATGTTAAATTAAAATTCAAATTCAATTTTAACAAATATTCCATTAATAACTTATCTATCTACTTTGCTTTCATTTGGTTCGTTTCATTACATATATACAGGAAGGCAGTCGGATATAGCAACCGCCGGTTATAACGATCTTATTTCCTCGGTCTCTTCATCGTCGTTATAACCGACTTTTTTAAACCAAACCCCATTTCAATTGGAATAGATCGGTAATCAATTTGTTCTGTTTTTCAACTTGATTAATAAATTTCAGTTTCATCTATTTCAAAGGTAAATTATTGATAAGTGACAACTTTATGTGTTACTTTTAAATTCATTTTTATTAATTCATTATTTATACTTATGTACTAGACCAAAACGATTAAATCTAATTTAAAACTAACATTTATCTTATTCTAGCTTACTGGCCCTTAGCGAGCGCTCTAAACTTAACAATATGCTTAAAACTATTGCCTTTCGGCCTTAAATCTATCAATGTATATTTTGTTTTGTTTTTGTAATTTTCAAGTAACTTTTTTAAAACTTGAATTCGTTATTATTTTATTTTTCTTAAAACTACTTAAGACTAAGCTACTTAATCTAAACTATCTATAATCAGGGAGGTGAGCAATCTCTCGATTGGTCACCCTCCTGATTGCGTCCATGGGCGCCAGACAGCCGCCAACAAGGTGCACATTCGCGCCGCCGAGACTCGAGCGAGGCCTTGGCGTCGGTCCAGTCTCGGAAGCGCTCTTTCATGCTGGCTAGCCCGGCCCCTCCCAAAGATCCCCTACTCTACCTTAACCTACAAACTACAAACTACAAACTTAAAACTAAGGAGAATGCTACATAAGTAGCGCACCGGCCCGGGAGAGCGTATCAACCCTCACCTCTTCATTCAGCCACCAAAATTCCGTGAACTGTTTTAACGTATCGACCCTGTCCCGATCCGCAATTGCGGTGCTAAAACGGAGGAGCTCCTGAGCATTGGCGGCGTACCCGTCGTGGATGAGCCGCTTATCCCTCGCGCCGCGGTGGCTGTGGTACAATACCGGCACACCATCTTTTTGCTGGACTAATCCTTTCATGTCTACATGAAGAAATGCCTCAGGCGGGATAAAGCCAGACCGAAGCGTACTCTCGTGGTACATTAAATTGGGGTAGTAAGCCCCTGAGATCAGGTTATTATCACTGGCCATCGCCCTTGCAACGTGCCTTCGAATCACCTTAATAAGGAAATTGTCAATCCTATTCAGTCGGGCCCCATTGTATAGGGTCTTGTTGGGATAGTATTTTATGTACTGAGATTCGGGAGTTCTAAACAACCCTAGACAGGCCCTGAGACATTGTCTCTCAAACACCCGAATCTTTTCCATATAGAACGGCGCTATATTGAACCACATAGGACAGCCATAAGCGATGATAGGCCTTATAAGGGCCACGTAGCAGATGACCTTCACCCTGGTGTCAAGTTGACTGCTGCGAAACAGTCACAACTTTATGTGTAATTTATACAAAGTGATGATCATTTATTTATAGTTCGATATTTCTTACAATGCCAACAAGTGGTCATGGTAAGCAGTATGGATAGGTAGGTTCTGTGGCGGAAATCGCCACCCTGCGATCTTAGGGTTTGTTTGACAGTTGAGTGTTCCAATTGTGGTTTTGATGTTCCAATTGTGGTTAAAATGTTGTGGTTTGTGTGTTTCAATTGCGGATTGGTTTTTTATAATTTATTTTTTGGAATTGTGGTTAAGTATTTTTATCCTGACATTGACATTGGTAATGAATTTTTGGATCTGATAACTACGAGCTGCTTTTAACTGATGATGGAAACGGTGGATTATTTTTCCCTCAAGCGCCCGGCGGAACTGGGAAAGAGTTCCTGATATCATTGATATTATAGCAGCAATAGGAACGTGCTCAAAATGAAATTATGCGTTAGCTCTCGCATCTACCGGAATTGCTGCAACACTGTTGGAAGGTGGAAGAACGGCACGAAATTATGCACTGAAGCTTCCGTTAAATCTGCAAATCAACGGAAATCCTGTTTGCAACATTTCAAAGCAATTGCCCATGGTAAGAGTATTAAAAATTATAAATTGTTCATATGGGATGAGTGCACGATGGCGCACACATGATCATTAGACGCACTCGATCGAACATTGACCATTGCGCCTTAAAGTTCGATCTGACACCATTATGCTACGAAATCTGACTGATTGACTGATCAACTAATTGTGAAGAAGGTAATAAACAGTGTGATAGTGGCAAGAATTTTAAAAGGGTCGTTCAAGCATAAGCATACATATCAACTGAGGAACTTAATCAGCACTCAGGATGATCATTTGCATTCATTGAGAAGAAATATGGTCCCAGTATAGACCCTTGTGGAACACCTGAACTTCCTGAATGGAAGGAAGTTTGATGCAGTGTTATTTATTACAACTGCCTGAAATCTGTGATTTAAATAAGAAAGAAGAACATTCAGCGTACCCAAATCTATTTTGAAATTTTTTTGAGCTTTATATCTTTTAAAAAGTGGCCACAATTTCAAAAAAAAACAACAGCACTAGAGTCACTAGAGTCAATAGAGTAAAAAAAACTTTAAAGTGCTCTCCTGAACAATGAGTTAAACGGACTTAAGATGTTTTGCCTTGTGACCAAAGATTTAATTATAACTTGTCCGAAATTTATAATTGCAGTCCAAAATTGTTTCTTACCTCTAAAATCAATAAAAATTGTTACTTCCACACTAATATAAGAAGTTTCTAATATTAAAACAAATGATATAAGAAATGAAGTTTTTTCTATGAAAAGAACGGATCCTTATAGGGAAAATAATAAAATACTCGTAAAAAAATCAGGTTTCTTATTTGATTTTCCTTTGAATAATAGATTTTGTAAATAATCTCATTCATTCATTTTTTACATTCGAAAGTTTTTTACAAGCATGTTTTTTACATCAGCTCATTTTTACAGGGTGGCGCAAAATTAATCATCCAATTTTGTTTTTAAATTGCTTTATTACTAAATAAAACAAAAATGATTTTGAGTGTTGTACATCTTTACAATTTGCCTGTGAAGTGGAAAAGACGATAGCCGTCAAATGGCTGCCGCCAGTGTTGACATACATTTATGCCAGTTGTATTGCATTTTCCATGACTTTCAGTCAAGCAACTGATGCCATGTTACATAATTGAGCAGCACTTCTAAATGATTATCAAAATGAGTCAGAGCAAACGTTGCACCCTTCAAGACTGCCGCGAAATGTACAGAAGAACATGAGGCAGAAGTCGGCCTTTCAACTACAACTTGGCAAATATTGGATGTTGTCCCCGTACAAGATCCAACTGACCCAGAAGCTCTAAGTTAATGACCATAGACAACGCTGTTTCTGTGCTTCGGAGTGTTCAGAAGTGGACCCCAATTTTGGCCGAAAGATCATCTCTGTTGGGATGCCAACACGCTAAGTTGGAACTATCGGTATGTCATTTAGATTAGTTCCGGCTGAAGCCTTTATGAAACCTAAACGCTTCCTGCCTGGTTTTGCCTCTGTGTAACTCTCCATCACACTCTCGAGATGGTTACAGAAAAAATCAAAGCCTCCTGTCACCCCAGCGACTTATTTTCAAATACTTTGCTTGGAAATCCTTAATCAACCTTTTTGTGTGCCTGAAACTATTCTTCAGAAGCAGCAGAAAGACCATATTTTGATGAGCAATTAAATAAATGCTTATTGACAGGTCCATAGTATTGTTACCCAACAGAAAAGGAGTCAACCACTTTAAGTAATAAGTGGATAAATGGCGTAACCACGTTAGGATACTTCAGAAATCTGTCTTCGCCGATTTGTTTTAAATGCCAGTGATGCGATTTTTTTTCAATGCAATATCAAGTTCAACGCCACTGGAGGACAGCACAGCACAACCCATCTATTCACTGACACGGCGCCATCAAGCAAATGCTTATAGGATGTGGCAAAACAATTTCACGCCTTGTCAGAGAGGTGCATAAGTCGACGACTCAACATAACTAAGGCTCTCTGCATGCCAAATGATATGACACATGTTGCTGAGCCTCTTCCACACTCAACACATACAAACACACACATTGATCTTCTTCTAGACGTTGTGTTCCTTTTGTTTTTTTATAATTTTGTATGTGTGCCATTTCCACGCGACCTGCCCGCCAGCATTTCGGAGACAGAACAATGCAAAGAACCCGCCGAGCCTACCCACCGTGAAAAGACTTCTGGCTGATGTATTACCTTTCTGTATCGTATATGAAACACACAAAAAAAACACAGGACTTTCAGTCCAAGCACCTTCTTCATCCCCCACATGGCAGGGTTCGTATTGGATTTGGCCTGTCTAGTGAAGAGGATTTCGCCACTTGAGAGCGTATTAAAAATAAAAAATAAAAGCAAACAACTTTTTCTTCCTGTACGGCCGCAAAGGTGATTTACATTCGAAGTGTGCTTGACCCGGCAATCGAGTCATTGTTTCCCGTTTCCACCTTTCCACACTTGAGACCAAGTTCAACAGAAACTTTTCGCCACATACCAAGTCGCAGCCCTTTGAATCGTCCTCAACCCGTGGTCGCCAGTGTTTGCCAGTCCTCCTCCAGGGCACAATGGACAATGTTTACTTGACTTTTGTGTCCTTTGGCAAACTTGAAGAAATCCGATCTGATCTCTCTCTATCATGCCAACGAATAGATATTGGAAAACATACAGCGCACGACCTGAAGGCAAGTCGAAGAAATTACGCCAGGCGACCCAAAAGTTAAACAAAACCCCGCTCGGTGCACACAAAATGATTTATCCATATTGGTAAAGGATTAAAGGATGCGTAAACAAAATTGCCGTCGCTTGTTCGAACCCACGTTCGTTCCTCGTCGTCGTCGTCGTCGTCGTTCAACTATCGGCATAGGTTTTTGGGGAAAAGCAAATTACATGTGTTTAGAGGATACGTGACTGATTTTGCTAAAAAGGACTTTGGGGGATTTTCTGTTTTTTTTTTCTTCATGTTTGTTCATATTTTCGACATTTCTTGTTGTTTACACTTTGTTTTTGGATACAAAGGCAGGCAAAAAACGAGGACAAGTACGGAGCCTTTTTGACATCAAGTTGTTAGAGTAATTTGTTTGGAATTTCATCCGATTGGGCAATTCGTTGGGAGGAGATTAGGGCGGGTAAGCTGACACCGGAAGTTTCTCCATCAAGAGAGCGCTGATGTCAGTCTTTCTTTTTTTTTGGGTCGGCATCGTGTATTTGGTGTTTGTGTGGATCCAACCTGTCTATGTTGGCAATCAATCAACGTGAATCAATGGACGCATTGTCAGGTAAATCCTGGCCTTCGTACAGCTACAAACTGAAGACGATTTGCTCACATTGCCGTGTTTTTTTTTTTTCATTTTCCAATTAAAAATGGGACAACCAATCTGGGGAGGGAGCAACATTCTTGTGCAATGAGGGCGAATTGTGATGTGTGTTACTTTGCGATCTATGACGGAGATTCGATGAAATTACATCTGTCACCCGATAAGATTCAGTGTGACATCCATTTCATAGATGTCCTTTCAGTTTTAAAGAGAACTCGACGGGAGTTTGTGACTAATATATGAGACAAGTGCGACACAGGTCAACAAATTCAACACTTCCCGGGCGGGATATATTAAGTGAAATCAAAAATCCGATGAAACAAAGAAGCGGCAGGCTGAACTGAAGCTTCTTATGGCTCGTTGGGTAGTAATTCACACCTCCACTAAAACGAAGAAGCGGCAGGCTGAACTGAAGCTTCTTATGGCTCGTTGGGCAGTAACTCAAGGCTCCGATGAAACGAAGAAGCGGCATGCTGAGATGAAGCTTCTTATGTCTAGTTGGGTAGTAATTCAAAACCCCAATGAAACGAAGAAGCGACAGGTTCAACAGAATCTTCGTCCATTACGTTGGGTACCCCCTTCCACGATCTCTGTCACCAGGTTCTGTGACTGATTTCCATTTTGCAGAATTATTTCAATTTCACTTCCCCCTAACCTATCACCGTTATATAGACCCAGCATTTGATTTAAATCTAAAACCGTGCAGGAATTTAAGAACCACGCCTTTTGGTCCTCCCATCGTATTTCAATTTCTAATAGAAAATTCACATTCATACCTATTTGGCGAACAGTGGATGCGATCCCATTACATCCATACGTCTAACGCCTCGAACGTTGCCTCATTAAAACGACGACGCACGGATGAACTCGCACAGCACGCAACTGCTCCTAAACATCCCTTCTAAGTACATTGTCTTCCGCATTGCGTGTCCTGATATCAGACGTTTCCATTTCGCAAATCAAAAAATAATTGCCCCAGAAACAACAACAACAACCGGAGCAAACAATTCAGATATCATACACTTGAACGGAATTGCCACTGATTGCCGCCGCGTCTAATGGAAAAACTTCTCCCACATCACAGTCGGTGGCGCCAAATGCAAAACAACATTCCCACTACCACCAACAGCATACCAATCATTCTGCGTCCATCTCCATGCATGGTTATGCGATGGAGCCATATCCTCCCCGCCCATAAGAACTAACACCATTCCCAATGAATAATAATGACGAATGTTTCTCATTTCGCTTCAAGGACGACAGTGGCTGCGCACTCACCCACCGCTGTTGTATTTGTATAGCACGGGGACCCATTCATGCGGCATTCTTCGTTACATGCCAACCGCAAGTAAGTGTAACACACAAAACACGCCAAAGAATTGTAATCAAAATCAAGTCTCGGCATTAAATACGCGCCTGCAACTCTAATAGCATGCATTACTTCCCTATAGTCATCTCGTCCTGCCACACGCGATACACAACAAAACAATGCGGAGAACAGCGCCATTTACTCGAGTTGTTTGTTTAGGGATACAGCGACTGCCGCAGAATGCGCGCCTCCACTTCGGGCTCCCTGTATTGTGGGTCCATCGCAACATCCGTCGTGCTTATTATCCCGGATTATGTTAAGTGGAAAAATATTAAGTGAGTGGTTCATCAGTTTTTGGTTTGAGTACGAGGAACTCTCAATGCTGGAGGCGATCATCGTTTGCTCGTTGAAAGCGTGGTGAAAAACTGATACAAGAGATAAAAGCCGCAAAAACTCTGCACTGATTGCCATTAGGAGTGTGCTCCGCTACAATTTATGTTCAAGCCAGGAACCAAATGCCACACCGTATCAAATGTTACAAAAAGGACAGCCCGCTGTATGCAGGCTAAACCCATGCTGCCAGTGGTAAAATAATTGAACCATGAAGTTGAGTGGCTTTCCTGAAACACACCAAAGGGCATACGCAATCTTTTAAAAAGGTTTGCCATCCTAAACAGGCGCCAAATCCGAACCCAAAACTCTCCCGAAAGCGAAAAGTTATTATGTGGTCCGTGATCCTATTTAATTAAAAAGGCCTGCAAATGAAATGGATTAGTGGATAATTGTTAATTAAATGAGAGGATAATTGAAAAAAAAAGGCCAATAAAAGGGGCGTAGGAACAAACTGCTTGAAGGGTTTGTATACATGTACATTACACTGGACATGGTATGCATACGTGTATGAGACTGGAGTTTACGATTTACCGACTATACCCCAGTGAGCGCTTTAGTGGCGGACTGTAGAGAAAGTATGCTCCCAGCTTCTCACCGGCACACCAGAGGATCTCTATTCGCTTAATGTGGTTTCTTATAATAATCGACACAGCATTTCTACCCAAACCTTGAAGAATTGTTATATTTAAAGCATCAAGAATGCTTCAGATTACGAATGGTGCTTGTGAAGATGGCAGGGACAATGTAATTGTATTTTAAAAAACGACGTAAGTGGATAGGATTTTAGAACGCACTATAATCTCAACTCGAAGTATAAGACACTTTTCGTTCACACAATAATGTTATTTCGGATATTAACTAGAACACAAAAGCGTGCAAAAAATGCCCAGAAAACAACTTAAAAAACCACTCGAAAACGGGGTTAAAGAACGCCCTGAAAAAACGAGAAAATATTTTGATATTTGGCATCTATTGAATACAGTATAAATTCAAATGAGTAATTTGGATTTTACCGCTCACAAGTTCATTTAGGAGATTAATGGACACAAGAAACCCCCAAGAAAAACATCTTCAAAAAGTGCTCAAGAAAAACTTTGAAAACTCTCGAAAAATACCATGAGAAATGACCCAAACACACAAAAATCTGGTTCCAAGTCCATCTCAAAAAACACTTTGATAAATGCTCCTACAAACGGCTCTAATAACTTAGAAATCACCCCAACAAACAGTCCAAAAAAAACAGAAAACACGTCTCGCACAAAGGCCCAAAAACGCTCTTAGCAACAATTCAAACAACGCACTTCAACGATCCCATAAACGCTCCGAAAAACTCCCCAAAACGTACCTTGTATGCTCTGAAAAAAACAAATCAGAATACGGTCTGCAAACCTCCCAAAAACAGATGAAAAACGCATAAAAAATCTCTTCAAAAAGCCCTCAGAAACGTTTCGAAAAAGCTCCAAAACACAACTTAAGTAACATCCTGAAAGGTGCCATGAAATCCGACCCAAAAAATAACTCAGAATACGTTTTGAGAAACTCACCAAAGAACATTCCGGGAAACGTTTCGGGGCATGAGAAATGCCCCAAAACTACCTACCACAAAAACGCCTGACAATAGGCCCCAAAAAATAACTTAGAAAACGCAGTGAACAGATTGCCATAATGGATATGGATTGACATGCAAAATCCTCAAAAAATATAAAAAAAAACAGACCTAAAAAAAAAATATCTCAAAAGTTAACGGGCTCCAGCCCCGTGAAAAGTCTGAAGAGTCTCTGCCTGAGACACCTCAAATTAAAAAAAAAACTTCACCAGAAAAGCCTTCATAAATGACCCGAAAATCATCTGCAAAACGCCTCAGAAAAGTGCCCTCATAACTGCCCAAAAATGCACCTTAAGGAAAGCCCCAAAAACACGACTGAACAAAAGCAAAAACTCATTTAAAATCAAAAAATGGCTGTCAGTCAGCTGTCATATTGTTGGTTGCTGTAAAAAGTGTTGCGAATTCGACACCAACAAAATTCTAATTAAAAAATAAATACAATCTTTCGAAATTATGTGCCCTGACACCTAGAACTCATATAAGCTGCTACTATTTGACTTCCCAACGCCCCCATGAAAGTCGACTTCAAAAATCAACTTGCAATCTCAGACTAGCCATCACTTCGCGCCATTGTGATGTGCACAATACTAGAATGCAGCATTTCCTCGTAGAAATCCTTGAACGATTTAATTTCTCTCCGAACGGGCGTTTGTATAGGATTTCTACGCCCCCAGCCAATAACTGTCAGGATGGTATGATAATGGAATTCCAAAGTGTCTACTGACACAATCATAAACAGATTAACGCCCAGCACATCCTTTGATAGTAATCAGACAACAAAATTGAGAATGACCACTTTCCCCCGAACCAAAAACGGAACATATCCAACATCCTGGAGGTCGTTAATCATTTTGCATATCAATAAAATCCAATAAGCCCAAGGACTGCATCAAATATCCTCCACACAAATACACCAAATACACATGCTGTATGGGGTTAGTCGAGCAGAAATTTCGTCCTGAATTTTGCACTGGAATTGCCGCATGAATCATCTCAAATACTAATTGATTTATAAGAAACGCTGCCCAGGCGTTAACAGCCATTCACTAAAACTATGACCACCGTCGCATGACATCGCACGATACAGAAACAGAACCTAAATTTAGTTCCATTTCGAATGCTGAACACATGAATACATATTTCTCACTCGCATTCCTTTGTTGCCCTTATGGTGTCGTGCTCGTGACGAGCATCGCTTATTCGGCATGCATTCCCGATGCCATATGGAAGATGTCCTTATCGTGTTTTCTTTTCTTCGTCGTCTTCTGCCAACTCTAAGTCTGGCTGTCATCTGTGTTAATTTGAGCACTGGACCAAACATTTTGCTGACTCGCAATACCCACTGTGAGTGAGTGTCCTTCTTTATTTTTTTTTTTTTTTTTTCTTTTAGAATCATCAAGCAGTCTTGGAGAAGAATTCCGGAAATGCTCGAAGACATTCGCCTGTCGTCCAGTAAAATAGAAAAATCCACTGACTGACTGTGTCCTTTTTGGGGAAGAAAATCCCCTATGTCCTACATAAATGTGTGCGAATTATGAAAAATACTGACACAATGGAATTCAAATGACTCCGCGCAGAGACTGAGACTATCTACATCCGACTGTCTACCGCGCGAAAATCCTTCGCAGTTTGGACAGACATTTAATAATGGCTCTGGCGCCCTAGGTATTGGCCTTGTTGTCAGACACACAAGGACGGGCTTTGTTAGAAATAATTATTAGCGATAGATATTGGCGCGGGTGGACGAAAAATTGATATAAAAACCGGTCTGCAATTGATAGACACTCTGGCATTTTGCCGAAATGGCTCTCTTCGAAGGATACATCTCCGGGTGTTTTTTTTTTCCCCCTCCACATTTTCCGTTGGGTAAATGGATAAAGGTATGTTTCCTGCAATCATTTTGAAAGGCGCTGCCAGGGCGTTACTCTGAAAGATAGACAGGCTAAGCGATAGCTGGGGCAGTGCAGAAGGTAATGTCGTGACCACTTTAATGTTGTGTGCGGCAGTGGTGAAATGGACAGATTGAACTTTGCGATGAAAATATCTTCTGTCAAGTTGACATGACACGAACGATCTGCTGAAACCTGAAATTGAAGAGTTCCATAAAGGGTCGGAAAGGAGTGCCCTTCTCCTGAGTGAGAGTTGGTACATCAAAGTGATTTACGTGGGAGCAGGAGGTTTGGACTGCTTTTCCAGTGGGGATAACAGGTATCTGAAGAAAGAAAAGTTGGTTATTGACAAATACTTGGGGTTATTGACAAATACTTGCGAAAAAACTGTTCCTCAATCAATTTTGTTCGGAGTAGGCAATTTTAAGAAATTTTTGGATGTGCCCCTGCATGGTAACGGACACTCTTACAAATGATGTAGTCGTTGGGAACTTTTGCGGCACTAGCCGAGTTGTAAAAAAAAATGAATTGTAGGCGCAACGAGTCCATAAGGTGAGTTTTATTGACCGACAAAATTCTGGTTTAAAAAAAGTCGTTCGTCTAATGTAAAGCTCCATCATATAAGCGGTTACCTTGTCATTTGTAATCCCCTTTAGGGTAGTTCTCCAACCTAAAGTACATTTTTTTTCCGCGACAGGATTATGTCAATTGTTTTTGACACTTTTGAGACATATCTGAAAAAGGGTGTTCTACAAAACGGATCTAGACGTGAGCTTGGACTTTACTCGGAACATAACATACCGCGGTCTTTAACTAACTGCCTGCAGTTTTGCACTCAAAGTTTGTGTAGGTTCCCTTGCTCTGTACATACCTAGGGTCTCTTTCTTTACTTTCGAAGATCGATACTTGGTTATAGTCGCAGCCATGCGGTATGCAGGTGACACTGCGTTTAGACTTCCAGAACCCAGATTCTCTGTTTCCTACTACGCGTGTTGGCGAGCACGTTAAGGGCGGCATTACGGTTCCAATCCCAACCGTTGATGAAGTCGAAACCTTTTACCAAAAGTATCGTGACAGGCGTAGAAGTTGCGTTCTTGGGCTGTGAAAATCACTTTTAAAGGAATTTCCTCACGACGCAACTTGTGAATCTTTAGAGCCTGTTTACAATCATAAACGATTTAAAGCTATTGTTGTGTTTAAAGTCGAATTGAAATGTCTTAAATAAATGGGACCTAACATTTTACGTATATGTAAATGGAAGATTAACATATGTATACTTTTTCAACAGACCTAACCTTGTCCCCACACTTTCCTCTCAGTCAAACCCTTGCCACGGTTTATAATTTCGAAACTGCCTTCAACATCTGGAAGGGACTGCCACCTACCGCAATCATTTCACAAGCATATCTCCACATCCATCACTCCTAATGATGCTTTTTATACACAAAAATAAAAATAATCGCACAAGCTTCCATTTTTCAAAGTAAATTACAACTTCCACAAAAAAAAAACCGAAACTATTTCGCCACAGACCGTGCATATGCAGCTTGAACTATTTGTCACCCATGACATGTATCTGGGAGCACGTTATCCGGACCACCATATTGTATTTGCAAGTAGAGACACAAACAACATGTAAAGATATAAAAACATTTTTTCCAAATATATTCGAAAGCCTCATAACAATTTCGAAAATTGTCTCGCCTAACCACTTGACAGGCGATTTTTATCTCGTACCCGTTTCACAAAAAAAAAATTGAGAATACCCTCAATTCCGTTCCATAGAACTGGTCAAAGGACCATGAATAACCGTTATCTAATGGTTACCCGTTTCAGTTAATGAACGAAAAATCCATATGTAGCTGTTGATGCCCTAACGGTATTCTGAACTGGTGTTTCTGGTGTGAATGATGCCTTTATTAGAGGGTCGGTTATAAAGTAATAACACTGGATTTATGAGTTGCCAAGGGAAGACGGGGGAGCTCACACAATCACAGATGCTAGTGTTTGCTGGTGTACAGGAACGTGGAATGGGGTTTGGGGTATATGGAGAGGCACGTGTTGGCGGTTATGTGCGGAAATCATCGATGCGGGATAAAAATCGCTTCTAATAGGATCATTTAGCACAACTGGTGTTGGTGCGGTCTTAAATAGAGTGAACGACATTGCGGATATCGCAGATCATTGATTTAAATTACACACATGGCCTTATGATCGATGGGTTGTCGCGGTCGTGACGACACGGTATATTTTATGAAATGTAACTCGTCCTTGAAATGAGTCTTCTTTTTTTTGTAGAATGTGTAAATTACTGTCTTTATTAATAGAAAAGATTGTGAGTTGCAGGACCAGAGAAGCAAACAGATGACAGCTCGCAACTGAAGATACATCACAAGGCACGCTGAGCAGAATTTTGAAATAATGTTGAAAGTGCCTGGCCACATGTAACTGGGAACGAAAGTCTTGCCCAGCGAGATAGGTTTTAGAAAACTAAATTTTAAAAATGTTGGGTTGAAGTGGCTGCCCAATTTAAAATTTAAAAATTGAGAAGACGTTTATAATAAGTTTAAATTAAGTTCAAACAAACTAAAATGAATATTTAAAAAAATTTCAATATGAAAACGATTTTCTAGTGGACAGCCACTTCAACCTAACCTTAAAATGAAATGTAGTAAAAGAAATGTAGTTTTCTCTAAATATTCTTAGACCAGTATTTGAAGACTCAAATTAAACTTATTCAAAATCTATGGTTTGTTTGAACTAATTCGGCCTTACCAATAATCAACTTTAGTCTGTCACAAAGACGCAAAGACTCCAAACTTTCCAAAATCCCTTTACCAATAAATATTTGCCAGAATATCGCTAACTGTAGGGTTAAACTGTTAAATGTTGAGAAACCCATGTTTATCTCGGGCTAACGAAAATCACCCTGTTTTCGAATTATATGTTATGATTCTACAATGAATAATTTTGTGTGTGACGATAGAAATTTCCGATATTAAAATTTAAACGACATATGACTCGACCAAGAAACTTCACCCAAGTCCGTTTCTATCAGCGAAAAAAGTCAACAACCAAAAACGCAAGTTATACAAACTGTTTATTCCAGTTGCTTCGATGACCGTCCAGTAACGAAAGAGACCAGTTAAAGGCAAAAAATAATAATCTTACATTGTGGAGAATTACATTGTGTAGAGTTCAAAGGTGGACTGTGAAGTTTAACAGTTGTTTATAGGGAATTTAGTGTAATGGCAAATGCCATGTAAAGAACAAATATCATAAGAATATTATAAGAATAAACGAAATTAAGATTTAAGTGTTAATCAAGAACACACCCTTAATGTCATTTTCATGATCAGCGGTATGGAATTTCGTAATAGGAACGAATTTAAATACACGGTTGTTCAGACTGAACGTTTACAATTAAAAACTAATTTTAGTAAATTGTAAATGTTTTCTGATTCTATTCGTTGGAATACAATAATGCAAGGTATTTAAGTTTAGCAAATACAAATTGTACAAATGTATGCACAAAATTGAAAAATATAACATTTTTCTTTTATTTCTAAACACTTGAAATATAAATTTCGAATATTTTGATTAAACGAAATCGTTTGTGCTTTCCTCTGCATTATCTTGTGTAACCGCTAATGTTTGCTTTTTGATTTGCTTTCCTTTTTTAATAGTGTGCAAGTAACGAATGCTTATAGTAAAAAATAAATTTGATTTAAGTCTGGGATCTTTCTAAGGCTTTCTTGAGAGTCGTCACTAAGAGAATAAAATATATGTTTAAGATTGGACAGCTCATACCTGAATTACTACATTTTTGTACAATTTTCAGTACCTTAGGCGGCTGAGGTAGTCACATTTTATAATTTGTTTCCTCTTGATATCCATGAAAAGCATACGGCGCCACATCGTCCGGAGACAACGGGATTTGTCTGGGGTGGTTCTTCGGTCTATGCTAAAATTTAAAATACAAACAAATTATTTAGAAGAACTTGCCATTGATACGAACATTTACAATCGTTTTCAATTACATATGATATTTTAGATTCCATTCCAATTCAAACCTACTTAATTTTTTTTTGTATTATTCAATATGTACTTACAAGACATATTCCAAAATTCTAGTACACTCACTATCACTACGAATGAGTTATACTTATAAATAACTTTAACCCGACAAGAACTGCTTCAGGCAAAGATTGAAGACCGACTGTCTGACTCTAACGAAGCCAAATGCGCATGGTTGGAGCTGTCCATGCAGAAAATGTGCCTGTGTCCACAAAAATTCCACACATCGGGTAGTTAATTCCATGGAAATTACAACAAAATATTTTGTAATTCACGATTTCTCTACGTCATTTTACGTTTTCAATTTACATGTGTTTCATTGATTCATCACTCAGTGTTTGTAAATCAGCAAATACTTTTTGCAATTTGCGATTGTGAAGTAGTGCTTGAGAAATTGACCCATTGAAGTGGTAAATTGCGCCAAACAATATCGCAAATCACTACAAATAAAAGAAGCTCGAATTAATACTTCTAATCGTAAAATTCAACAAGCAGCATTTTGTATTCTACGCCGTTTTCAATGTCGAATTACGAATTTTTATATCAATCCAAAAAAAAATCGTTGTAATTTGCGACAAAGATGTAATTCGTGAATTGCAACTCAAAATTTTGCAATTGGTGGTTTACAATTCTTTCCGTGTACTATAAAAAGTACCTACCAAAAATAGTGTCCGATCGAACGAGAAGGCATCACTGATTTGCATATGATATTTGACAGATCAGCTGATATTTTGTGCATTTCCTATTTTGTGTTTTGTTTTTTTGCTTCTATAAGCTTCAAAAAGCATTTGAAAGATATCTGTTCAGCAAATTAAATTGCGATTTATATATTCATTTTCTTAGAATAAAATCCTCGTTGTGAAATACACCACTGACCTTGTTTTTCACGAAAACAAATTATGGAATTTTTATTCTGCGATGACAACAAATGTAATAGATTCTAAGAAAGTTGTCGCCCTAGCAAATGTGGAGGTCGAATTCTTTAATGGTACCGTTTCACTAATGCTGTATATTTTTAATAAAGCTGCCAACCAGCTTATCGTCGACATTAGCGTTTTATTATTGGTAAGGCCGATTATAAACGTCTTTCTTTCGCCTCCATATTATATAAAAAATGGGGAAAAAAACCGTTTTGTAGCTAATCTGAAACGTAGAATTACTTTTATTTTGCTGAAGCCCTGAAAACTTAATTTTTAACCACGTTAAAAAAAAATATTTTCGCCGCTAAATCTACTGGAAAAATATGTTTGAGCCCCTGAACCTGACAGAATTTACTTTAGCCGCTGCACTTTTTAACAGAATTTAGATTTTCAATAACGTACGTATAACTAATAAATTCGTTTTATTGCTATTACAGATTTTATTTAAATAGTCTGAGACTTGCATTTAAGCTTCATGAATATTTATGTTACTATTTACGTTTAGATTATTTGTATTCTAGTTAGTAGAGCTGACCCGTTGCTTCTCAGAGTTGTTAGAAAACTTTTGTTGGGTATTCAATAAAAAAATGTTTTATCATGCTTTCCAATAAATAAATAATTGGCGCAACAGGTCCGTATGGACCCAAGCCTAGCTTCTCACAACCATTCGTCTTGTGTGAGTTTTTATTTTTGGGACGAATGGAAGGGATCTACAATTTTATGCCGAGTCCAAACGGCCAATTGAGAAGCTCTTTCATGACAGTTATACTCTCGGATGTTTGTCAGACGTTCGCAAGAGGTGGCGCAGTGAAAAAAACCTTAAGTTGGAGTTTGGGTTTTTCTCGGGATTCGAACCTGGGACCCCTCGCTTAGTAGTCCAACACACTAACCACTAAGCCACTGCTTTCCAATAGGGCCCCAAATTCTGGTATGCCCAAGGGCCCCGGCATAGCCTAAGACGGCCATGATAACTCCACGGGCTTAGATTAATTGATTTTGCTGCGGAAAATGAAGAAATCTTGAAGTGCGCAACTGGAGGTAGACAGCCATTTGAAGGCATGATTAAAATTCCTACCTCGGTCCTAATGTAGACACAAATTGAGCCGGTACTCTGCCCATCTTACTCAACTGTGACTTAGTTCCTTAAAGAAACAATTAGTCTAGCAAAGACTTTAATCGAAGCAACCAAACTGAAACGATCTCCATCCGGTGGAACGACAACCAACACTCCCTCCAAGAAAAAGAGAGTATAAACCAAACCAGTCTTCCTGCGAATAATTAAATTTCCCTTTTGAAAGGATTTCCAAAGATTATTAAACGCATAATGACAGAAACTTCGAGGAGACGATAACTTTTTCAAGAAAAAACTACAAGGAGCCGCAAAAAATTTGTAATTACTTTCCCGTTTCTCGTCCTTCACATCCACCACTCAAATTCTCCTTAATCACGGTACGCTGTTCAAATTTATTTTCGAAAAGAAAACATTATTCCCGCAAATGAGTCTTGGTTTTGGATGGCGGCGAGGTGCGACGCGCAGAGTGGAGGTATCCGTCTTGCGTCATGCCCCATGCGTTGTGCGTCGTAATATTAATTATGTATTTAACTTCGCGCGAGCACAAAAGCCAGCGTTAGGAGGTAAATTATTTCCAAACGCGAAAACTCAATTTTATTGTTTAATCAGTTTCGCGCAGTAAGTGAAAAGAATAGAAATGTGTACAGCGACAGTCAAGGATAAGCCACCGGATATAGTGACTAGAGAAGCGCTCGACTTCACAAATTCGTGTCGTTCAACTGCCTTCAGATGGATGAGGATGATTTTTCATGCTGCTGTTGCACAAGGAGGTATTTTTTCCCGCATTTATGCGATCTACTCTCCCACACTGTACATCGACCGGAATTATGAAATGATGAATGGAGGGGCAACGACAACAGGAAACTAAAAAGTTTGGAACAAATGCGATGAGAACCGGCGACACGATGACGGTGACGTTGACGGATTGTATGGCGGAGAGAACTCATGTGAGACACACTACCGCATTTGTGTGTGACAGTGTGACACCCATCCAGCTCGACCTTGGCCTGTTTTCTCGTTTTGCGTCACCGACCATGTCAACAGAGTTAAGCTCACCCTGGTCGCCCAGTTTTGTAGCTGCCCCCCGGCAAATAATCGATTTTGTCCTCAATTTAAATAACCATAAATATAAACACATTAGCAACAGCCACCCAGATGGAGCACATCGAATCGATACACCATGGTGGCAGAGGCACGAAGCTTTTGCCTCTAAGCGCTCTACTCTATATCCGTCTCCAACGGCTGTCAATTGATGGTGCTGGGTGTGCTTGGCGATGGGACAAAGCGTCAACGAGCGTCTGCTTATACAGCGCGCAACAATATATCGCAGTGTGTCCTTGGGTCAATAACTCAAACGCTTGTTGGGAAATACTTTCGCAGCAGCATTGCGCGCACTTAAAAAAAACCGTACGATAAGGATAATCAGGCTTATTAACATTGAACGAGATAAAAATTAATGTAAAGCGATGATGACGCAGATCTATGGTTGCGGTTTGTGGTGCGATTGTGGGGGTGCGTCCTTCGTTGATTCCATTTCGAAGCAATTTTGAGATGAAACGCGATTCAGTTGGGTGGGGAGGGAGACATGCGATTTTAGAAGTTTTACGACTCTTTGATCGTTATTTAGTGGATTACGGTTTAAACAGTGGCATCGGCGAGGAAGGTGCGCTGATTTATGGAGCTACTAATAACGATTTTATTGGTCCTTATTTTCCAGTTTATAAACCTCATTAAACAGATTGTAAACCTAGCAGTGGGTTGGGGGTGGGTACAAAGAACGGGATCGTCTGGTTGGAACTGCATAATATGAGGGAGTTTTCAGTGGATGATCGCAGGGAAAAAATGAATCCTTAAATAGGATAGTTGAAGAAGAATCGATAGGTAGGGATATGCACCTTTTAGATAACCCACACTACACCAATTTTTGATGTAGCCAATATGTCTGGCAGGCGTAACAGTAGCAGAGTAAATCTGAGCTGTATGTACGCACTACAGCAAATTAGAAGGACATCAATAGCAGAGCACAACTATAGCTGAGACGGAGCATAAGAATACCAGAGTAGTAACTAAACTGTCATTTAACTAAACAGTATAGCATAGCAGAATAAATACAGTGGCAGACCGATAACAGACAGTTACAGAGCACTAACAGAGCAGTAGCAGAATACCACTAATTACTTGCCGGAAACAGAATACCGTACAGAAAATAAAAGCAGATCAGTATCAGAACCATAGTAGAGAACCGGTAGAACAGTTTAGCTATAAGTCTCCGAATAGCAGCAGAGCCATAGCAGAGGATCAAACGACTTTCGTCATTGAAGCAAAAAATTTAAAAACTGAGCACATTACTTGCACATCATTAAGGGATCTTAAACATTTTGTGTTGACGTATGTAGATAACAGTGTCACAGAATTCAACAACAAGTAGCTGAGTGTTAGCATGATACATCATGATAACTTGTACGCAGCTTTGAAGAAAAGTTTACTATAGAAATGTAAAAATACTGTAAAACAAGAAACAAGACAGTAACAGACCAAAAACATAACATTAGCAGATTTCCAAGCATGGCTTGCCATAACACAAACCTGATCAGGTCAGCAGAGAAAAAGTATATAAAATAGCAGTATAACATTAGGGTTGCAGAGTACCTAATAGCAGAACAAATACAGCCAGTTTTTATTTTTATAACAGCGACACAATACTAACAACGTACAATAGCTGTACGAAGAGTATAACTACCTACTTCAAGAATCATACAAATAAAAACTGAATAGACAAAACAGTAAAACAGAGTAGAAGATAAAAAATAACAGACCATTTACAGAACAGAAGCAAATTGCTAGCCAAAGTTTGAACGTACCCAATCAAGAAGAGACTAACTAAAAGAGGTATAATAAACAGCAGCAGAGCAATAACAGTGTCGAAAAAGTGTTAAAGTAAAACATTAACAGACATACAGTATACAGCTGTAGTACCTGCTTACCATACAGCATACAAACGGAAACTCAACAGATTAATAGTAAGGAGTAGAAGAAAACACAAATGCTGAAGGAGAACCCAGTACTAACAGAGCAGTAGCAGAATGATAACCAAAGTTGGCAATAAGTCAAACAAAAACAAACCAGAAGAAACTCATTGTAGATGGGAGTAACAGAACTGACCAGTATGCGAGTAGTGGGAGAGCAGTAGTTATGCATTTTTATCCTGAACATTTTTCTTAATTAACAGAGTCAAGTGATTGCTGGCCTTCTTCACATTTTGATTAGTGTTTGACTTTTGGAGCTCCCGCTGGCAATTTGGCCAACATCCATTTACAAATAGGAACCACGCTTGTGGTTGAACCGCTTTCAAACACACTGACAACCGGCTTTGTTATATCCTGTTTCTTTGAGTGTTGAGTTAAGAGTGTAGCGTAGTCCGTAGTAAAAGTCAAATTCGTTTATCGACTAGAAATCTCTCCATTGAATAAGTTGGCAGGAGCCTAGAAATGCCAAGTGACTTTCGAATCACAAAGCACATTCCCAAACCCAGTCAAACGGTATAGCCAAAGCTGAAGAAGATCAACAGTGCAATAGCAGACCACTTACAGTGAAGCAGCAGAGTACTTACGGATGTAAGCAATGTATTTAATTCACCAGAGGAAGGCAGAGTTAAGAGTTTCCTTACTAAAGTTCCTTTCATATCCATTGTCATGCCAAAACTCGAACTCAAACTGATCTTACGCCGTCTAGCGTCTGTTACGACTGGCTAAGTTATTAGTCACTCAAAGACACCCTATGTATATAGTTCAGGTGGCCCAAACTTTCGCATAAAAGTCGGCCCAATTTCAAACTATTTCGTCGCATTCCAATGCAAACTGTATACTCCTTCCAACAACTGCTTCATTATACAAAGCGTAATCAGATATCTCTCGTCGAGATAAAACCGCATTTTCCAAGTAAAACAAAAAGCCACTACCGACAGTATCCCCTTTCAAACCGCTGTGGTAACATTTTTATTCCCCATCCGAGCACATATGCAGATGAGTTGCATTCGCTTTTTGGTATCAATTCCATTGAGAAAATATGCACAATCTCGTTTCCGTGTGCTCCAATCCATGTGTGCACATCGTAACTTTCAATAAGCGAACAGTTTTAGCGAGTCCCTTGTATCAATGGGTTATTTATATAACCCAAACACACATTTAAAACAACTGTAACCTCCCCCATTTAAAAGCAATATTCCGATTGCAATGTATCCCGTTTCTAATGAACCCGTTTTTCCATTCGAGGTCAGAGTGGTTGTGGGTTTTTATTTATACACCTTCGGTTGCTGCGAGTGTGCATGAATAAGATAGCATCTCCGCCCAAGGAGGGCGAGCGTTTTCGCTTTAATTAAACTTTTAACCGTTGACCTCATGTGTTATTCCATTAGATCCCGAAACGGATATGTTGTTACCAAATCAATGGCACAACCCGTAGAAGCATCGGCATCAGCAAAAATAACATCATCATCATCAGCAGCCACATGAAGGATACTCACCAAATCCGCACCGCAATTAGTTTCTTTGTTCGACACAGAGGTCGCATGGCACACGAAGCGAGCACAGTGGGGTTGACAGTGGGGAAGCTGTCTAGAAGTCTGTAGACTCTTGGGCTCGCAAAAATTAAGTTGCTAGCTCAAATGAGCGGTAAACTCACCGACTTGTAATTGTAGTAAGTGGGCGGCCATGGCCATTTTTGAAAAATCAATTACGCGCCATTAAAATTTGATTTGCGTAAACACGCAAGGCAAACACAAATAACGACGAGGACCATAGTAATTGTGCGAAACCGCAAAGCCAGTGCTCAACCTTCGTGTGTCGAGTGTTGTTCTGCGGCTTTTCTCTGCGCATTTGTCTTCTCCTTGGCCCGCATAATCTTATTTCCCATTTATGCATAATTAAAATGGAAAATTATTCGGCGGTGCCGTCGTCGGGCTGAACCGGAAGGTTGTGCGGCCCTGTTGTAAATGTTGAAGTGCCGAGTGTAGTAGTCCCCCAGCCAGCATATGCCGAAGGTGTTTGACATTAACGCCTGTGTTGTGTAATTTGTGGTTTCGAGGGACTGTAATCCGTCAGCGTGTTTAATCAGGGGATGTTGGGAAATTAAAAACTTCCCCGGGCGCTATGTGTTCAACCATATTGGTGGGCATATCTGCAAAGGCAACAGGCAGACCCTTTGCATGGGTGTGAAAATGTTTCCACATTTCAAAGTTTTGGGTTTGAAGGCAAAGTTGGGATGGGCAGCTACAGTCAAAAGCAACTCAAATGAGGTGAAGCCACAAAAACCGTTCCAAATAGGTGGAGTTTGTCGCAACATGTTACCCGGCGAGTTTCGCTTAAAAATAAAATGAAAGTCATTGGATATTAATTCGAAAATAAGGACCCTTTTGGCGCAACATACACCTAGGTCTCAATCCTGTGACAACTATTCGTATGTGCAAGTTTTTTTCTGTTGATATATTTCGCACATTTTTCTTCGCCACAGAAACCAGCCTCGTAAACATGTGCATCATTTCCAGATTCGCACAATTTTCTTCCAAATGCTTGAATTTTATTCTCCCGCGAATCGCAAGCGATTCTTCGATTTACATTCCCCGAAACGTCAACAGTTTTACGCGATTCTTATATCCGCGAATCTGCGGCGATTTCCCGATCAATATTCGCCGCAATGTCAACCATTTAATAAGGCACTTGTATCCGCGAATCGCCGGCGATTCTTCAATCAATATCTCTCGGAATGCAACCATTTTAATAGGCACATTTATCCACGAATTGGCGGCGGATCTTTGATCAACATTCTCGGAACGCCAACCGTTTTACGTGTTACTTGTATCCACGAATCAACTTCGGATTTCGCCATAAAGATTCGACGAAATGTCAACCATTTTACAAGATATATGAGTCGCTTGCGACTCCAAGGCAAGCTCACCGCCGAAGGGAATCTTCTTCTTGATAATCAGAAGTGAAAAAATGGGAATCGCCTGGTTTGTTATCAGCGTTCGTTTGATTTGACAATATTGGAAAAAGTGAGGCCCGGCCACACTTTACGGGTATAGATGCTTGGAGTAGGAAAAACCTTCACCTGAAGGGAAAGTTGAATCCCTGACCCTTAACCAACTTCTAGGATGGGGAGCTAAAAGAGCGCACTTCTTGAGCCAATGTCATCCGTATCGACTTTTCATACCCCAAGTGTGACGAAAACCTCAGCCCCGTACTGTGCAGTCTCACGGCGCTTCCTACACACCGCATGCTTCACCATCCTCAAAACTATTCGCATAGTTGTCACACATCTCAGCACAATATGTATCCTTGTGTGCTTTTTTTAACAATCGTGTGTGTGTTGTCCTTGTTCCGTTCCTCGGAAATTAAATAATGAAGCACACATTGACTACCGTATGCATCGGCATTTGCGGTGTTGCCCTCTTCGAGATGAAAATCGATACTTCAACGTCTTTAACCCTTTCCGTCCCCCCAGCTTCCTTGCCCAGTAGAGAGGAAGAGGGCAGAACAAGTCTTTTGTGCAGCACCGCTTCCCCACCTAAAGGTTATCATCAGCTAGCATCGCACCGAACTAGGACTGTCTGAATACACGCGTATGTATGAGCGTAACACGAACCACAAGATCAGGGGATAATGGAGCTTTGCCGGATGAAGTGGATGCTTTAGCTCGCACTAACCATTGAACTTGCCTCGGTATATATATCGACGACATCATTGTATCTCACACATATATGGGGTGTGAGAGGGTCTATCGCAGTGTGTCTGTGTCCAAACACAGGAAATGAGATGGCACATTAAACGGCATTTTATGGAAATCATAAAATCATTTTTCAATCACAGTATTTGTAAGTTTACGTTGAAGTGCCACACACACACCACCTCCCTGGGCCTGGCAAACGACGCCATTATCCCCGACCAATATATCGGAGTCATTGTGCTCGTTCGATTACACCCATCATCGTTTTATTCCTCTTCCAAATATTATACTTAGTTTATTATATATTTTTGTTCATCCTTCGGTTTCTCCTTGGGGCTCTTTTTGGCCCACCACAGAACTGACGGCGACGCGACCGACAACTGTGTATAAGAAGTGCGAGTGTATGCCTGTGCGGATTGAACCCGGCTGAGACTACAACATCGGTGGAAAATTTCCTTTCAATTGCAATCGAAGTGGATGCGGAGCAGGGGCTGGGAGACAAAACATTTCGACACAGCTCTTGGAGGTTTCAATGGAATATACGCAAAGTTTTCCTCCACTTATTTTTTTGGCGAGATGGTATCCTTGTTGTGTACCTAATGGGAATGCTTAGCTGAAAGGATATTTGATATAATGTGTGAGTAAGTAAGCGGTTTTTTTGCTTTTTTGTGGTTACAAAACAAAGTGGCATGGAACGTGATATAGGTTAAGGCAATCGTATGGGCCACTAAGAGGGTTGGCGAAAAGAAAAACAAAAAACACGCCTGCCATTTCAACATTGATTCGATAAAAACGTCGTGTGTTGGGGTGTTTTATGGGGCCGATACGGTCTCGTATACGATGGCAGTTATTTGACCCAGCTTTACCTGGGATATAATGTTTGACAGCTTGCCATATTTTCGATTAGGAAATTGAGGGCCCTTCGACACATGTTTGTGGTCAAATTAGACCGGACACGTGGCATGGTACGCCACGCTAAAATATGTGGCGTTTTGTTGGCCATTCTCAATAGAAAGGATATTTGGACTAGGAGCTGCAAAGAGTGGGGGGGGGGGGAATCTCTGTATTTGGTCTTAGATGGACCGTAAATATTTAGGACCTACATAGTTTGTCAATTTTCTTATATGGGGTGACCTTTTGTTTTTGTTCATGTATCCTTTCGGTTTAGCGTCTTTAGAGCTCGCATGACATTTGACAATGGCGGGAAATGAGTCACCAAATTGCTGTCATGTCACTATAACTAAAAATTTGATCAGCATTCTCGACTTGCCATCTATCCACTAACTTTTGTCAATGGGGAGGTCGTAAAATGCGGTAAGAATCATTCCTCAAAGTATTACAAGTATCAGCGTGCTCTCAAGCCGCATATTCCCAGAGGAATACATCTAACATAGCAATTGAGGTGCAGATCCAATACAAGATTGCAGGCATACACGTGCGTTTCGGAAGCTGTCGGTTTAAGAAACCAACCTCGAGACTGAGTTTATGCACAGAAAAGGTTGCACCTGAGCTATTTGGTAACTCAAAGCAGAACCAAACGCCATCGGGTGGACATATTGGCGCAAAAAGAGACGGTAGCCAACAATGCCGTCTCTCACATCGCCAAAGTGAGTTACTGGCAATATAATATCTGGCCGAGTTCACCCAAGGGTTTGGCAAAATGTTTGACCCGCCATACTTAAAACTATACTAATTTTACTTAAAATTCTGCGACGAGATAACTTTCCGCAACAAGGGATATAAAACCAAACAACCATGAAGCGACAAGCCTCGGATCTTGATGATCCAACGGTTGACAACAGCCGAAAACCAAATAGAGAACACAAAGTGCGGATCTGCAAGCTATAGAGGAAACTTTGAATAAGTACCAAGCCGACCTAACAGTCATCCAGGAAGTGAGATGCTTTTGGGACCACACACAGTAAGTTAACAGTATAAGAAGCAAGTTCAGCATTTATTTGGTTTTATAGGTCTGGTTCACTAGAAACCTCAAGGCAGTACAGGGAAGTAGCTGTGCATATGCTTGCTGGCACATGCAGCCAAAAATCAGTCACCCTGGTCCATACCCAGAGCAACTGTGTAGAAAATTGACTTCATAATTCAAGATAAAAGACCACGAAATGTTGATAAGTGAATATGGTATCACTTCCGCAAAAAATATTAACCGGAAAAGACAACAATCAGATGGCCCATGCTCTACCCCGGGCTTTTAGTTTATAAATCGAACTATCAATGAAAACAATTTAAAAACAGCCGGTTAACCTGTTACCACTGTCATTACGGTCACCAACGGTCCATGCATCTCGATCATATGTCCGAGACCATAGCACAGTTTCGGACCCAGGCCTATCTTACAATAAACTAATCCGTTTGATCGTAGTTCTGAACGATCGTGAGTGCAGTCCTGTCACTTTTGTTCAGAATGTTAGAAACAGTACCCTTCGTATTCACAGCGACTGCAGAAGAAGCATTCACCTTTGCCCCAAGCCATTTATTTGTGCGAGCGGTTTTTCACAAGTATTCAAAAATGTTGATCAAAGCGTGGATCAAAAGACTGGTTAAAAAAAAGTGTTTATGAGACACTAGGCCTTTATTTCCCAAAAACCTGCATAAGGTTGTATCTCTCTTCCGTTCGTCCCAACCCGGTAAGGTAAATTGAAAAACACTCTCCCGAGAGATGGCGCAGTTTAAGAAACCTTAAGGTGTAATGTTTGCTATGTCGCGCATCGAAAAGGAAGTCCTTCACTCAGCAACACAAGCCACTGAGAGACTGCGTAGGTTCCGATTATTTGAATACAGACTTTCCGTCTTCCCAAAGCATTCCTTTATTTCGGTATTTATGTATTATTTCGTATGGCCACAGCGAATCCTTTGATGGTGGTGGATTTGAGACCGGAAACAAGTTGTGGCATTCGTGAGACTCTTTATCCCTTCAGACTTACTTACTGTGACCCTTTGCTGGGACTAGTTTCACCATCCACTTGACAGTGTGCCTACTTTTTGTTTAATAAACGCCGACATTGGTGGTCGAATGGGTCTGGTTGTATTCTCGGATAAGTGAGACACTTGGAAGCTCCCGTGCAATATTTGTAGATTGCCTGTGAATGTTCTCCGAGTTTACTCCCAGACAAGGCGACTGCGTGAGCTACCATTCGAATACACTGGCCTGCCATTTCTCCACAAGCAAATTCATCTTTTAAGTATGAGCAAAATATATGCAGCAATATAAAAAGGCACCCGCCATCCAATTAAACGACGCGAAAAATTGCCTCTCTCCTCGGCCATAATTCAAAGGTAAGAGAAATATCGCTCGCTGTACCTAATTAAAATCCCAGCCCAATTTACATCGCACCCAACCGCATTTACAAAAGACACAGCTCACATCAAACAGAGTCGCATCCTCTGAGAATAAATCCCAGCCACCAGTTTGTTCCTTCCTCGACTATAATTAAAGCGAAGCGCAAAAGATTTGTCAAAACCACGACGCGAACAGAAAAAGGTAAGAAAAAGACACACAAAACAAAAAAAAAATCTCGCTAGCGCCCGCCTATATCTCCATAAACAGGACGAGAAAAAAAAACCTGTCACCATGACATCAAAAATTCATGATTCCCTGCACACAGTAAACATCTGGCGGAAGGCATCATCTACGGCTTCGGGTGCCAGAGCCCCCAAAGTTCGTCTTTGCTGGCTCTTGTCATCAGCCGTCAGGACTAGCTGCATGGAAACAACGAGAGGATAATAAATTTCAGACATTTCCATAAATCGGAAGAAATGAAAAATTTAAGCAATTCAATACTGCGGAGACTCGCAGTCGCAAGGACATGCTACTTACGAGCGCGTCGTGTTAACATTGTCGAAAAGTTGAACGCGCCTTGGCAAATAAATTCTGCGAATCGAAAGCTCGATTCCCGTTGTCGGTGACATGAGCAGCAAGTAGCTTTCGCCACGCCAAGTCGTCCTCACGACCGCATCGTCTAATAAGGGCAAGAACGTAGCACACCCTTACACTGGGTCGTCGTTCTGTATGTAAATGGTGTCAATTTTTTTTTTTTTCGATTAAATCGTTGGCTCATTGAATTGGAAATTCTGACCTCACTCCAAGGTGGAGCTGTTCATTGGGACCTAATTTAAAGCGAACAGAATGTAGAGTACTTGAGGCTGTTTCCATTTAGCAGTGAAAGGAAGATGCTGCTACCTGCAATCGGGGTTGTGGCGAAAGAGTTGCCAAGCCGCTAACGCAGGGGATCGTGGGTGGATTGACTCAGCCTTGAATTCTTTAAGTTTTGACATATTTTTGCGAATAACCGGCGTGGGTTGCTAAGTGTTTTTTTCTTTTTTTTTTAAGAATTTTGTAAAGAAAACAAACAAAACCTTAAAAAATATATGGCAAACCTTAAACTTTTATCAAAAACGCCCCCAAAAAGTGGGCGTACCAAAAAAAAAAACTGTTTATGCAAATTGTAAGATTAGTCAAAGAGGTACATAAGATTTGAGGATTCCAGTTGGCAATTGTTGTTTTGAATGGGCCCAGCGGTAAGCGAGCTGGCCTCGGGTTGAACCCGCAATGGAGCAAAAAATACACGAAAAGGTTTTTTTTTTACTGCGCCGTCTTTTGCAAACGTCTGACAACATCGTGGTGTACATCTGCAATAAAGAAGGTTCCCAAACGTCTAACAAGATAGGAGAGTACGTCTGCCATAAGGAAGCTTCTCAATTTCGCCGCTTGGGCTCTGTGTAAAGTTACAGCTGCCTTAAAATAGCTCTCTGCCTTCGATTTAAGTGTTAAAGGATTTTTTCTTCCCGCCCTATACGAGTATAGACTTCCAAACAGTCACCTCTGTATTCCTATTGCCACAAACACGTTAGGGGTTTCGAAACGGTTCAGAGTCTCGCTGCACTCTTGGGAATTTATTTTAGGCCCTTAGACCTTCTTCAAAAAGCTCTCTGTATGGCATCCAAGGGAATAAGGCTTTGGGCAGCTCACCTACCGCACCCACCAAACTATCACGTGGCATTTGGCAACCCTCACCTGGCGTTGAACCGATGTGGTTTCCAATTTCATACCTCAATGGAGACACAGAATATCTCAGTGTATAGCAACAGCGCAGAGCGCACCACCTTTATCGCGTACAACTCTTTTTTTTTTGGTTTGGAAGTGGGCACTGTAGATAAATAGACCGGCAGCGGTCTCTCATTCTCTGTGGTTCGCGTCCTGCCGTTTATGCGCTCGCTCAAGCGAATTTGAATGCAAAATCATTTCGACCTGAATGATAGTTACCCGTCGTCGTCGTCGTCCTGTTTCCCCTGCACACTCTGCTATCTATTCATCCTGAATCATGGTTCCGTGGCTCTTAACCACCCTTAATCTCGATCTCTATTTGTTTAACCTGGAATTCTAAATGTAATCTCTGCTTTCGGGATTTTTATTTTCGACGGCTCTCTGTGTTTCTGGTTTTTTTTTTAGTTTTCTGTTTATCTCGACCTCCCTCTTGACGGCTCGACCCGTTGGCGAAAAGGGGTAGATTCTTCTAAATGATTTTCTTTTCAATTTCGTTTCCTTCTTGCTCTTAGTCGAGCGCGGACTCGGTGTATTATTCTACGCTGCGGCTCTCGAAAACTGCTAAATATGTAAGTGGAACGGAATCGCTGCTTCGAATGTAGTCCCAGGAACGGGGGAGGGTTCTATTGACCGTTGGGTCAAATATTGAGGTGCATCTGAAGTTTAAATGGTTTCCTTCCGTCGCTTGGCTATTGAAAACTTCACTCTGTGCCAACACACATCGAACTGTCGTCTTGAATGCGAACCTTTGGCTACCTGAAGGCGAAGAATGACTGAGAACATTGAATGTGATTGAATAAAAGTAGTGCCCCTTGGGGCGATTCGACATTCGGGTCGGCTGTGGAATCACACAGAGAAACATCAAAGGCCGGTCGAGAACCCACCCATCTGCATCTGCGGTTATGTTTTCCAGTTTTCGATTTGACCATTTTCTGATGTTTTGGCAACTTATCGCAGGGAGGCCTTTTTGATTTGTTTTTGCGCCCGTTGGCTTTCATTCAACGCTTTGTATTGTTTTGTGACGGAAATTCGATTAGGAGGAAATCGAGGGATAAGTGATTGATGGACGGGATTGGTTTGTACTCTCGGAGATATCGATTTGGGGCTGTGGGCTCCCATTGCGAGTGATTTACATAATTGATTGGTGGGGAGTTTGTTTCTACCGACTGGGTATGAGATTTGTTTGAAAGATGGCAGACAGACGGTTGTGTTGTTGATTTGGGATTTTCGAATGAATGAATTAAATTACGTCTAAACGGGGACTGCTATTCAAAGGCGACAAAGTCAGTCGTGTGTGCAGGATGTAATCATTGGGGGGCGATTGAAATGGCAGGGAGCTCGCAGAGAGACGCCGAAGCAAATTATCCAGGTCGCTGATTGAAACGAAATTTACTCTGAATTTTTGCAAATTAGATATGTCATACTAACGGGCGTCCATGGAGCAACGTTGTAGCGCAGGGTCTTCCACAAAGACAGCTGACTGCCAACTGACAGCCAAACAGACTCAAAACAAATTAACCAGTTCCAGTGGCGAATCATTCCACTTTGTCCCACTTTACTTTCCCAAGTTAAACGGCAAAAATTATAACAGGTTTTGTTTAAAAGTCTTGTTAGATCTTGTCATATAAGCGCCCTGGTATTGAAAAGTTGTACATAGTAAATCGGTTGGGTCTTCGAATGACAGTTTTTATGTAGTCTTCGAGTATTCGTTCTCCAAGTCGTCGTCTTTTCTTACAAAATTTTTCAAGGTTCCGTCCCCTTCATTTAGATAAAGACTCTTGTAGCAAGGCTTGATTTCAGGGCTTACAGTCAACATTTTTAGCAACTTCCAAGAGCCCAATTTGAATTCAAAACTTTTTTGCTTGGTTTTAAAGATGCTCTAATAGCCTTAGAGTCGAGTGGGTGTATAACCTCGGATTGCTAAAATGTGCAAGCAAACCGTAAACAAACTTTTTGGGTTTAGGTTTTTCACCCAGTGCCTTGACATCATAAACGCCCAAGTCAGGCCAAGCACCTTAAATAAACTTCCGCAATCAAGTACTTAACAAATAAAAAATAGGATTTATGTATTTTTGGGGAGCTTTAGCCAGCGGGTTCATCAGCATCAGCAGAACTTCCCCCCTTGTAGAAGGAGCAGAGCGGTTTTCGGTCCACTGAAGGAGGGTATTTTTATTTATTTTCGGGACGACCACTTTTTCCTGGTTTTAACTTACCGAAGCGATTGAAGACTCAAATTATCATATAGGTATGCTTCCGTTATGTACCAGGTCTTGAAAGTAGAAGATTCCGACACCAAAATCCCTTACATTTAGCTTAACTATGCATATTTCTAATCAGCTCTTCCCGAGAACCTAATCAATTCGAAAAGCCAGTCGCGTAGTACGTCAGTTTCAATGTCAAACAAGTTATCGCCGTCAATTTGTGCTGCATACGTGCTTAATGCTTTTACTGCGTCGTTAAGTCGACTGGTGCTTCCTATCAGTCGCAACCATCAAACAAGGATAATAAAAATGGATACAAAAATACTGCAGAAACGCTTCATCAAAGGAGCCATCACTGTCGTCCATGGCGAGTCCTGAAATCAACGCGAACTGAATAGGCAAACATCGTTTTCACGAAATCGAAAAATTGTTCACCCCATTCGGTATTGAGTCGATGATGTCCCTCTATGTCCCCCCTTTAGGAAATTTCCCATTAACGGCTTCATGGAAACCAAATGAAGGCGCCATCCAATTTTATAACCCTCTTGCGCTCGTTATGTGCTCACTTCGATGACGAAGTGATAACTTGGTCGATGTATCGATTGGCACTTCACTGTACCACTGCCACTGCCACAGGGAGTGCGATGGAATCGAAATTCAAAAGTTCATTGCCAAGATAACGACAAGGCACATTGCAGAAACACGATTTCGTCCTCACACTGCCGTTACTTCAATCCAATTGAGTTAATTCTGAGGAGAAGCGTCCTTTTTTTGCCCTTTATCCGTCATGTGGGACTCGCCCGTATGAAACGGTTTATTAAAAGCAAACAACGTGCTCGTTCCACGTGTCAGGTACTCCCACTCTGTCTCATCATCACCTTTTCGTCGACTTATGCCCGATCCTGTTGGCTGTGTTCGCTCTCTCTCTCTCTCTCAAGTGATGCTGATAGTCGAGGGTGTTACACCTCAGTCGCATCCCTAGAGGCAGTCCGCATTCACATGCCATCTGCCAGATTGTACGGCAAGACGTTAGTTGCTGTTAGTTTCAGTTGGTACTCTCGACTCCTTCATTATCAGGAGGACGCTGGTGGGTAATCTATCTTGGTGTAAAGGAGAAACTTTATGCACGAGCTGCAGTGGTCATTCACTTTTAGCCAAAGTTTAAGATGGTGCGGTCTAGTCAGGCGGTGGTTTTGGTGTTGCAAACTTCGGTTTGAGTTTGAATTTGTGTTGTGCAACAGCAAAAGAGCGATAAAACAATGCAATGCACTTATTTTTGCAATTTATTATCTCAAGTTTCACTGTGTCACTTTGTGGCGGTCCTTTATCTGTGCTGTCCCTGTCCCGTTCGGAAACTGGGCCACAGCCAGACAAGCTCTTAGTAATAAAGACCTCTCGTTGGGGGTGCGATGTTTCAGGATTGAAAAATATTTTTTTCTTCCTCTGCTGACCTATGTCTGGCAGATAGCGAATAGAGTAGCTGAACGAAGTGGTCCGCTCTTATGCAGTGGATGGATTGGTTTGTATTTGCCTTAAGTATAGGATCAGCGTTGTCCTGGTTGTTCAATTGAGTGGTTTGCTCTTAGATAACTGACAGTTTTGGCAGTGGCAAAGGAGGAGGGTCATTAAGTCTTTGCTCTGTGGGTAGTGTATTTGTATTTGAGTATTCGGATCGAAAACGAAAAGGTGTCTATGGTGTGTAGAGTTTTTGAAGGGAATTAAAAAAAACACAAATAAACGTTAAAATCTCATCAGAAGACGGCCCAAAAATTCATCAAAATTGCGTCCAAAATAAGTCAAAATTACTTTCAAAAATTCGTTGCAGCCTCAAAACTTCAAACACGCATCGGAAAGCTCTCAGAAAACTGCGTTAAAATACCGTCCAAAGACTAGTCGATAACCGGTGAAAAAACGAGTCAATTTCACATGCAAAAATGCGTTGAAAACCCTTCATAACACCCGTCAAAAGCTCGTCGAAAAATGGGTTCAAAAAATAATTTAATATCTGTTAAAAAAACGCTTAAAAAAACATAAACAGTTTACCTATAGAAAAACGAGTCAGATACTAGCAAAAACTAGTCAAAATTGTCACATCATAACTGCCGTCAAAAATGTGTTCAAAATGGGTCTAAAAAAAGTTTAAAATACACGTTGAAATTTTGTCGAAAAACGAAACAAAAACGCGTCAAAATGCCATTGGGAACGCTTTTAAAAATGTGTTGAAAATGGCTCAAAAAAACGCTTCAAAAATTCCTAGGACAACCGATCAGATTCGGCTCCAAAAACACGCCAACAACGCGTCCAAAAAAAATTAAGACACTTGTGAAACTTCTGTCGAAAAACGGCACAGAAATGTGTCAAAATCGCATATCCCATTACGTTTAAAAATGATTTAAAACGCTTTCAAAAACGGGTTCAAAAATTTGTTAAAAACGCTTCAAAAATTCATAGGAAAGCCGATCAGATTTGGCCCCTAAACACGTCAGATATGGAGCCAAAAACATGTTTAAAATGCATGTTAAAAAACCACAAAAGTCACGTCAAAATTTCGTCGAAAAACGAAACGAAAACGCGTTAAAATCGCATACAAAGAAGGAGTTAAAACGCCTTCAAACCTCATTCCAAAATTCATTGAAAACGCTTCAAAAATGAATGCGTCGAAAACGGCGTCCAAAACCGATTATTGAAATCGCGTTCAGAAAGCCTTAGAAGTTTCTCAGAAAACCGAGTTAAAACTGCGGAAAAATGTCGTCAAAAAAAAAAGGAATTTAAAATGCATATTAAAACGCTTCCAAAAACTCGTCAAAATTTTATCGAAAATCGGGTCAAAAATCGCGTCAGCTTTCAAAACCTCTTCAAAATATGAGTCAAAAAACGCGTCACATAAACCCTCACCAATGGCCAGAAATGAAATCCTCATCGCGAGAAATAAAATCAACCCCATAAGGGACAAATCAAAACTCCATTCAGGCCGACACTTTTTTCTGCAAAGGATTCAAAGGATCTGTCTGAAATTTGCATGTGATGACGCTAAGGCTATACTCGCCGCTGCATGCAAACGAGAACGGCATTCAATGCATGCGTCAAAGTGTTGACGCCGAGAAATGAGATTCCATTAATACCGTCGTCCCCGCTTCTTTGATTCATCCGGCGACGCTTTGAACGTGGCCAAGAGCAGTATAGCACACACAGTCAAGTGTGTTTGAACAATTTCAAAAGGTGTTTACATTTACGAGACCGAAATGAATTACCTAGCTAACACTTCGTCCGCACACACATCCATTTATGCGCGATAGTGTGGGGAACAATTTCAGGGCGCAAGGACATGCCGACTATTTAGGATTTTTTCGCCAACTGCTTGCACTGAAACCAACAACATCAGATATGGTGGAAGTGAAAAAGCGTCCTCGTCAGCGAGACGAATGGCTGAAACGGAAAAGCGCAACAGGGATCAGGATTCATTAGTGCCGCTCAAATGGATGGCGATTTATGATTTAATGCGAAAAGTCATAAAAAATTGAAAATGATGAAGTCTGTTGGTATTGTGCTATGCATGATGATTGCAACTATTCAGATGATGAAGTCGGGAGGAGGGGTGTCTGTGCGACACTAATTGTGCGATATTTAAAGAATGGCTTTTTTATACACGAGAGAGTGGAGAGCACTTGAATGGGGAGCAGTAGGGGTGGCACTCTTTTAATTCATTTATCATCGCGGAACGTAATGAGTATTTTTATTGTTCTTTTCGAGGAAATTCTCAGTTTTTTCCCTAAGTGAGACCTATTTGTCAGGATTTACCTGATGCGTCGGCAAGTTTGACGAATGATTTCCGGGCCACCATTCACCATTGTTCTGAAGCGGTTAACGCATTGTTTGTTTATATACAAAGGGTGGAGAGCTTTTCATGAATTTAAATGAAAGGGCGTTTTCTTTGAAGCACTGAAGGCGAGGTTGGATGGGGAACAGTTCTTGGGATTTAATTGTGTGCGGATTTGATTTATAATTGGGTGTAAACAGAATTGCTCGAGCTCTAGTATCGCAATGGTTCTTCCTACCTACCTAATTATTTAATGGTAGATGATTGTGATTTTAATATTTTTTTTTACCTATACCAAATGGCAGTCGTTTGCTTTTAAGGAACCTTTAAAAAATACCCTAGATGATGGCTATGAACGCCTTCCGCATAAACCCGCAATGGGCACAATTCGCTCTAAAACTAAATAAAGTGCCAGAAGCCAAAAAAAAACTGTTAAGTGACAGTCCTACAGTCGCAGTCTCGTTGTGGTCCTTATTTGGGATGCAGGTGCACTTATGATAGAAGTTATTAAAGTTGTTTTTAAATCGCATCCAAAATGAATGACTGTCTTCAAGGGAGCTTTGGGGTTTGCCCCTAAACTTGAAGGTGATTTACAGTGTTCTCTTGACCTGACAAACATTTTGGCGCGTAAATCAATCACAGTTGACAAAACTGCTTTATTTGCGATGAAGATCAACATCGGTATGCCGCCGGCACTATCGCAATGCCTTCTACAGGGTGGGCCAAATACAAGTTTCTTTTTAAAAATCCAGTAAAAACAACGAAATTAAATGTTTTCTATGTATTATGGCTTTTATTAGTAAGAGTAAACATTCCCATCGTTCAAGTGGCTGTCTCGGCTGGCTTCGCAGTAGTGCATTCTTTCACTCCAATTTGCCAAGACCTTTTTGATGGTTTGGCTTAGATGATATTAGCCTAAAGTGCCTGAGTTGTTTCCGGATTGTTGGCATAACATTGATCATTCACGGTTCCCCATACAAAAAAAAGTCCAAAGGGGTAAAATCGCAGCTCCGAGGTGGCCAATTGATATCGCAAAGATAGCTTATAACACGGTTTGGGAATTTGGTGCGCAAAATATCGATTCGATCGTGGCGTGTGCTGTGTGGCATGGCGCGCCATCCCCATGAATCAGAGATCGTCCAAATCCATGTCTTCAACTTCAGTAAACAATAAGTTGGTTAACATGGCTCTGTAACGGTGGGCGTTGACCATTGGTGAGATGATGTTTCTGAATTGAGTCTCATACTCTCGGCTACGGCAGCCACATTCTCGCCTATGCGCACCGTACAACGACGGGGACCATGAGTGTTGTAACCGAGCATACCAGGCTCACGATCTTTTTGTACAAACTTGCGAAGGGTTCTTCATTTCAGCAAAACTTCTTTTTAAAAAAACGAGCTACTTGGGCTACACAGCTCACTTTGGAAATAAGTTTTCAATATTTCCCAACGTTGTTCAAGCGTATAGCGACTCATTTGGTTCCGCGAAGGTATGATACTAACTTTCTGTCAAGATTTCGAGCGGGAAACAGCTGTCAGTGTCAAAATAACCTATGATTTAAAATGAAACCACTAAATAGCCCACCCTTTATATGGAATGCCTTCCACAGCCAGGCAGATATAAAAGCAAAACACCATGAGGTCCATTTGACATGAGGGCGTCTCAGGAAATGAGAAGATTAAAGGAGAAATAGCCTAGAGAAAGAGAGAGGGAGGCTAACGCGAATGCTAGTCAGATCTCTATTTAAATCTGCATCAACACAGGAAAGCCATGATTGTCCTTGAACGAAGTCAGTACAGAAAGATTCAGTTGCAAAACCATAGCTGGGTTGCAAAACTCTTCGAAAAATTACGGAAAAAAGCTTTCTAGAGGCTAAGGTGATGAGGAAGTTCGTGAGGTCACAACACACTTCATAAAAATCATTTATTTAATTATGTCCCTTTTAACATGTTTTGATTTTTGATGATTTGATTTTGATAAATTCTGTGAATTTTAAGTTTGGGGTATTTTTGAAAATGAAAAATAGCCTAAATTGCTTGAAATCAGTAAAATATTATGTTGGGCGATCGCAAAGTTTCAAATGTTTTTGAAGCTAAAACAATAAGTTCTTTAAGAAATTAAATTGACTATTATTTTATTTATTTTTTTTATTTATCTATTTCCTCTTCTTAAGATGCTATAGTTGGTCCTTTATAACTTTTACAAAAATTCAATACAATAAAATTACTTTATAGAAATAGAATAGTAATCATTCTGTAGCACATAAGTGACTAGATGCGATTGATTCTTCAAATACAATTCAATATAATTTTCATATTTCATGTGGGGTAGATTCAAGAATAAAATAAATAAAACATAGTATATTGTTGCATAATATAATAAACAAAAACAGGGGAAACTTTAAGCTTCAAAAAATTTGAGAAAATGAAAGAAAAATAATCACGCACAGTTTTTAATTCTATTTTCTCAAGTTTGAGACAACGATTAATAATAATAATAATATTTATTGTATCATACAGGCTTTTATACAGTAAGAATTCAATTCAGGCTTATACTGTGACAGATAAACTGTTTTTAATTTAATATCCATAAATGATTTGAAAGTTAAGTTAGACTGCTTTTATATTTATAAGAGTTTTCTTATATTTATTTGGGATTAGTTTTAAATTAATTTTAATTGAAGTTGAAATTGCTTGAAGTGGAATAGGGATGGGAAGAAAGTTATTTGCTTTGGTTTCTAAGAAAATTTTGAAGTTCGTTTTTAAATCGTCGTGCAATAGTTAGCTCTCGCAAGTTACGGCGGATAGCAGCAACAAAAAGCTGTTTTTTCGGATGTTAGACATGAAAAACGGGGAAGTACCAGACAAGATTTAATGCTATTGGACTTTTTTCTTTGGGTTTTTTTTTTAAGTCAAATGTCTATGCAAACAAGTCCACGACCACCAACACCCCCCAAGAGAAAATTTGGAAGTGTATTAATGAAATTAAGGCAAATTTATGCGAAACCTTCATAGAAGGGACACCCTTTACACACTTTTGATCAGTGCTCTGTTGGTCGTCTCTTGACACAAAGTGTGGCATCAGTTAGTATCGTATTTTGTACAAGCATACACTACACCCTCCAATTCGCAGCAAATCACCCGGCACGTAATTAGTCACACGTTAACCAGTGCTAATAACACACAAATTAATGGATTACCTACATCAAAGGTGGAAAAGATTATGGCAGTAAATTAATAAAATGGAATGTCCTGTTGGCGGGTATTAAGATTCAAATAATCTATCCCTCACCAAAATAATTTACCAAACGTGGTTTCCATGGAAACAGATTTTAATTCCCACCTCTGCAAACAATGACGAGGGTGGAGAGTTCTGTTATATCTCAGAGAATAACCACTAACATCATCAATTTGTCGTGGTTGACCGGCAAGGGAGAGGGGGCGCTTGCTCACCTGCAATTTAAAACAATTCCCAAAACCGCATAGATCATAACGACAAGTGTCAGAACCGGAAGCAGTTAAAGCCAAAATTGTGCTGGTTTGATGAAAGAACAAGCGGGGGTGGGCAGCGACCATCACAGCAATGTATCATGTTAATAATTTTAAATAGACCACAATTTATAGCCGCTTCTGACAGAGTATCAGTGAACGGGGAATTGGGAGAGGGACATGACTACTCGTGTATGCAAACCGCATAGCAAATAATGCTGTTTGACGTTAAATTTACGATTCATTGCAGGGAAGCGGGAGAGGTGATTTATATGTCAACCGACAAAGTCTACCACTGTCACAGATGTAGCATTTTCTAAGCCAGTGATGAAACCGGGTTAGTGTCAAGGAGGTGTTTTATTAAACATAGCTGGGGCACTCAATGTAGCGATGTCTTATATGGTTCTTTTCAGCTGGCAAGTGTTCTCTACAACATTTAGATGAGAAACTAAAGTGCACTTTGCCGTCACTGTGACATTTGAGGTCTTCTATTACCGTGTGCCATACAAAGTTCAACTAGCTAAGGATGAACAGAGCAATTGTTTCTTAAGACAGCATGATTACGAAGGTAGTTAAAATGAATGTCACTGTTGAATCGTAATGACACCAACAGGAATAGTTTGTCGCCCGAATTAGTAAGTCTAGTACATTTTATCACTGAGAACCCCTCAGAAAACTGAATCACGTTAACATAAACAAAATCCGGCACATATTGCGTTTTCACGGATAACGCGATTCGACCCCTGATTGGCCTTCTCGAAAAAGAGACACAACGCGAAGTAATGCAACCAGTGTTGCCTAGCACTGGCAATTTATCGCCGATTTGGGTACTCGAATTGACCGCCTAAAATTGTAGTTTGGGATTTGTAGCAATTTAGGCTTTGTGCTTTCAAAATTGACGATTTTTAGGTTCCTCATAAATTTATGAAATAATGCATACTTCTTTCATAAACATACATACCTAGTACATACATCTAAAACATTTTTGTTTATTGTGAATCAGGCAACCCAATTTCCATATTGTTTTAAGCCAGACCTACTCAATTCACAGCGGTAAAATCATTTCACAAAATATGCATGAAAATTGAAAAATGGAAAGTTGTAAGTTTCTGTAATATATAATTTATTGATTTTGTTGTTATTGTTAAATTTTGAATTTTATCATAAACATTTTTAAAAGCTGATGATAATGCTTGCGTTGTAATTTTTGGCTTCAAGGTTTTGAAAATTTGGCTCCATACGTCTTTGAAAAGCTGGCAACACTGACTGCAAACAGAAATTGTGTGTGGATTTGAGCACGTATCACATTAAAAGTACTCACTCAATCTGTTAAATATTTTATGGAGCAAAATCTATTTCCATTTTTATTTATTTGGAATCAAACAACTTAGATTGACCATGTTACGTTGACATTGACAGATATGGGTAGACGACAGATCGCGTCAAAAAAAATGGCTGCATACTCCTGAAAACTCATCAATTGACATTTGGATAAGTCAAACCTTTCCGCAATGGCTACATTCATAAATTTAGTTGACTTAAGTCGACTAGATTGATCTGGGATAGCGTGTACCCTGAACGCAAGAACTACATGGGCCAGCAACATCACTTTTCCTACGTCGGCCACATACACGGAGTGTCAACTTAGAACTCAGGCATGAAATTCTTAACTAAAAGTCTGACAGCTGTTTAAAAAAAAGTCTTTGTCACTCTTTGGATTTTCGGTTGGCATTTATTGAAGGGTAATCGACTAATTTGACAGTGATATTTTTACCCTCCATCTTTAGTTGGCACTTGAAAATGTCAAAATAATGTAGGAAACCTCAACCGCCGAAAAAGGTTAAAAACTTCTATATAAAAGGTACACGGCAAGCTGACGCCTGTTGGCCTCCTTTCAGTAACAAAATTGGAAACATTCGTTTATTTAATTACAAGGAAAAAAAAATAGAGAGCAAAAATACTTGGAACAAGACTCGCTTTTAACCTTTCTTCCATGCAATCCGCAATCGCTCCCCCTAAGCATTTCTGCACTAAAAGTAAATCCCCATTTTTAATTCCTTCCACTCCACACACTCAAATGCAGTATACATAGTTGAAAAAATATTTTCAATTAAAAGTTTCCCTGTTTATTTGAAAGTTGCCCCAGCTCCAGGTGTATAGCCAGATGGAAAGAAGGAACACCCTCGGCGCGCATATTTTATTGCAATCAAAGTTTTTACAAGTGTGCACACACAATAATGGGTCAGGTTCGAACACAAAACCTCTATACGAGACTACACTCTTTTAGTGTGTTGCTTTTTGCTTACGCGCGAAAGGCCTCCCAGTGATATTTTCCAGGTAAGTGCTCACGAAATATTACCCAAGCTGGTTGCTCTTATGTAAACTGGAACTGGATGTTCGTCAGCATTTTCTTTTGCCTGTCAACAATAAGCAGTTTGTTGAAAGTTTACATTGATGCATATACCTACAGCATATATCCCTACCATACCCAGTTTCGGTTATGGAGAAAGATTTCGAGAGAATCCTTAGTAGTAGTTGTTAGTTGATCCTTAAAACGAGAAAATTTCCATGAGTGGTAGAGGCAAAAGGGTGCGGATGCCAGATTTTCAGGAATTCTTTCAAATTTGTGTTCTTGGCTAAATATGTTTATGAGAAAAGTGACGATAGTCGCTCCCGTGGGTGAGTATAAGAAGACGGGACTTCGCAGAATATTCTCGAAGGACTAGGCAATGGAGTGTTGCCGTTCGCTGAGTTCGTTGTTCGTCTTCTTTGTGTAGCAGTTGTTGTCAACAATCAGCTAAGGAGACTGATTTCGTTAACAGTCGAACAACATGGGGAGATTTGCTTTCTTTAAATCCAGCGGAGACAATGAATTTAAATCGCTTTTGTTGTGACATATGGGAAAGGGGCAACAGCGAATATTTACATTGAACAAGAGCTGCGCTCAGGGCATATGCTGCAGCTGTTACTGGCAATGGCAACTCGACGCGTTGACTAAAGTTTAAAGCATATGATGTGAATATTGTTGTCAATGATTGCAGGTTAATCTGCTTATAAGTAGCTTAAGCTAAGGTCAGGTAAATATGTGTGGGCGCACACGTCATAAAGTTCTGTCAGCAAAGCTGTCACTGAAAAATTCAGTTGTAAGTAGTGCTGTTCAAAAGAGAATCGGGAGTCTGATGCAGGCTTCCCTCGAATAGGTACCTCTGGTGCCTTTTGGAAAACGAAATTGGTGGTCAAATTAAAAGAAGGCAAGTTAGCAAGGGCATTGGCGTTCAGTTATTGCACTATCAGGAGGTGAACCTGTCACTTGTGCCCACTAAGCGACGAGTAGGTATTTTTTTCACTAATAACTTTTATTGCGAAAGGGAAGTTGGGAAACGTTTGAAATCGTTTTTGCCGATCTCCCGAAAGAGCCTGTTATCCTTTTTAGTTTTCCATTTTCATGACATTTTCTCTCTACCTATAGTTTCATGGAGGAAGGACATTCAGTCAATGACACTGCACTTTTTTACGCATGTTTTCTCGTTGTGTACTTGGATGTGTCGGAGTGTCAATTACTGATACGACTTAATAGCGACTTTTCACATGAAATCGCGTGCGACAGTTTATGTCACACAATAAGGAGCCCTAAGAGACACAGTGAAATAAGACTATGTAACTATGGCAGCAATGGCCCCATCAATAACTTGACGAAGGATTTCAATAAGTTCAATCATATGATTGATTTCAACCTTACAAAATAAAATTTATAACAAATATTAAAAGAAATGTAACATTATGTTAAAATATCAATTTTTTTTTTTAAAATAAAAAATAAAAAATAAATAATTGGCGCAACAGGTCCGTATGGACCCAAGCCTGGCTTCTCACAACCATTCGTCTTGTGTGAATTTTTATTTTTGGGACGAAAGGAAGGGATCTACAATTTTATTCCGAGTCCAAACGGCCAATTGAGAAGCTCTTTCATGACAGTTATACTCTCGGATGTTTGTCAGACGTTCGCGAGAGGTGGCGCAGTGAAAAAAATCCTTAAGTTGGAATTTGGGTTTTTCTCCGGATTCGAACCCGGGACCCCTCGCTTAGTAGTCCAACACACTAACCACTACGCCACTACGCCCAATTTTTTTTTTAATAATATTAATAATTGATTAACTGTGGCTTAAATGTTTAGTACTTAAACAAATAAATTAATAAAGCCAAGAATAGCAACTACACCTAGGAAATTTTTCGTTACTCACTCTCTCTCTCTCTGCACATCTTTTACGGTTCCCCGTACTCTTTGCCCGGATGCACCAAGCCCAAGACACACAGTCATAAAAGAAAACAGATGAATGACGTTGCCTTGTGCACGAGAATCCGCCGCAAGTGGTTTTCATTTACGAAACAACGTCACAAAATATAGTTCCACAGATTTTGGTGTCGAGGAGCTGGAAAATTTTGCAGTAAAAGCAAGAAATCAATCGAGAATCATAAAATTGTTTTAGTGGCTTAGTGGTTAGTGTGTTGGGCCATTAAGCAAGAGGTCCCAAGTTCGATCTCCGATTCCATCTAAAGTTTTTTTCTTTCCACTGGACAACCTCTCGCGAACGCCTGACAAACATTCGAGAGTATTACTGTCATGAAAAAACAGCTCAATTAATCCTTTGGAGTCGGCATAAAATTGTAGATCCCTTCCATTCGTCCCAGAAGTGAAAAACTCACACAAAACGAATGGTTGTGAGAAGCCTAGGGTCCCAACGGACCTGCTACGCCAACTATTAATTTATTTATTTTATCAAAAACTTGTAATTCCATGATTCCCGCACCATAAACCAAGAAAGAGTTTTACGAAGGCGATAAAGTTTTCAGTTCCACAAAGGGACTGCAACCCAACTAAAGGAGAACCCCTTCCTCACATTCAGACCTAGGTAGAGATGCTGTTGCCTTTTTACGTTTTTTTAGATATCTGTGGCAATAAGACAGAGTAGCTCATGTAAAAAAAAAGTGTTTTTGAAATAATCGCATTTTTGTCGAAAATGGTTATTTATGATTATTTTTAATGAAATGTTAGCCCCAATTGTAAAATAAGGCGTTTACTTAATATTTTATTATTGGGGCTAATACTTTTTTAAAAATAAAATTGCAATTATTTCAAGAACACTTTTTTTGACATAAGCTACTCTGTCTTATTGCCACAGATATATTGAGTTCCCCCTAGAATTTTAAGGTCGTGCCTAAGGTAACTAGTCTTATTTTGTATAAATAAAATTCAAAAATTACAGTTAACCATCTCTTACAATGCTGCAAAATAACGAAAGAACACTTCGAGGGTAAGGTCCCAAGCCTGCAGACATTATTAGATCCATCAATCGCTCCCAAAAAATTCAAATTATTTCCTCTATTAGCAAAACATAAAGTTAACATTTGAAATAACATATAACACATAATATTGAATTTAAATTAAATAGAACACCTAAGAATTTTTTTATCCTTTTTTATATTAAATACATCGACAGTTTAAAATATCTATATATCTGTACACACTATATAAAATAACATTAAGAACTATATTCAAGATACCTAGTATAAGTACACAACCAACAATAAATTGAATATTTGTAACAGCCATATGGGCATAGTTCCCCGGCTTAAAATCCGGACGGTATAAATTCATTTATATTGTATCCTCTGAAAATAAAATAAAATAAAAAATAAAAATTCAAAAATACTTGGCGTTAGGGACCCTATAGGTCTTTTGTTTAAATGTGTAGAAAAAATTTATGAATTTTCTACGCTATCGCAGGAATTTTATCTTTTTACTTGGAAGTTCTATCTGACTAAAATACAATATCTGAATGAAATGCAGTTTGGTGAACCATTCACTCCACCAACAGAGGCAATTTTCAACTCAAGCTAGAAGCAAAATTAGGCACGTGCTGACGTAGGGCATTCTAACAATAACCCAGCGAAAATAAAATCCCATAATTGAGTGAAACCTTACAAAAATACAAATCTCGGCCATGCCATTTCGAGGAAACCTAAAAGCCTTTCAACAGTTGTCACAGCAACGCCTCTCCATATCGTCCCCACTCAGTTAAACAGTCTGAAAGCGGAGGTACCTAGGGAACAGTTACCCTGTCGCTTGACATCAATTATCGATTCGTCAACGTCCATTGAATACCGTTCTAAGATTTATTTTCCGGTTTGCTGAGCATACGATTTTTACTTTCAAACACTGCTGCCGCTTCCACTGAGCACAGCCGAAACATGTACTTCAATTCTTCACAAAAGAATTTCACAAAATAATTTTCCTTTGAAACCGGAAAAGCATTCTAATGAAATATTTCCTGAATACTCTTCTGTGGTTGCTGCCCCAGCCCCTCTCAATTAAAGTGCCGCCCACCAGTGCCATGGAAGTTGGTCCCAAAGAAAAAACTGAATCCCAGGAATTTACCGCAGCATCACAAGGTGGTTATAGTGGTTACTTTGAAATAATCTTTTTATATACGATTCAATGAGTCGGAATGCGAAATGCGAATTTTCGTGCGAATAATTCTCGCTCGCTTAACCACAGGTAAGTAATAGAATTCGCCCAAGGACAGAATAAGCATTTCTCGGCTTTGGCACAGTGTGCCTGTGCATGGAACAACAGCCTTGTGAACTCGGAACCCTCTACCGATGGGTTAATTTCTTGAAGCAATCTGCCAGTCAAAAGCCCATCAATCTGTGAACGTGCTTGATTTCCATGTGCACAATGCACGTATTGGCAGCCAAATCATCCCACGCCGAATTTTTGAATCAGCAGGACCAAATCACGGTCTTGATGTGCATCTGCATCTGTCTAGTGGTGTCAGTCAAAAAAATTACACAAACAAATTGCAGAAACTGGATATGAAAAAAAAGGAAACAACAGCAAAAAATGCTCACTTCCTCGACAAGGGAGGGAATTTTAATTTGGCCGGGGAAATTCTCTTTTATTTGGCTGACTGTGTGTCGTGTCGGTGAAAGGAAATGATGATGCATGGACTGTTATCTGTGGAACGCGCAATTCTATTTCAGGACATGTCACTGAAATCGTTCTATCGCTGGTTTTTGCTGCCCGTATTTGGGTAGCGAACTGCGACTTTGTTTGTTCGTTAGAATGGCATTTTGAAATTTAGATGAATCTAAACAGTGGATGGCGTTTACATGTTTTTTTTTTCTTTGTTGGCTCCTTTGTTCCCTGCATGGAATTGCCGGTTTAATTTCCCTCTCTGAACTGTGTTTTTTATGGAAAACTGCCGTCGCCTGGAGGTAACATAATTTTCCAATTCATAGCAGACTGAGTAAGGTTTTTACCTATGTTGGAGCTTCTACTTGTTTAGCTTGTAAGGGCATCATATTAGCTAGCGTATTTGTGAATTATTTTAATCAGATAAGATGTATTGCAAATTAGGGAATTTAATTATGTAATACCCTCGGAAGGGCGATACAGCTCTCTCTGTCAGCTCTCTTCCATAATCTGCAACTGAAAATAGTTAAGCAAAGCTGAAAGCCAAACACTGAAGGCACATTCGACAGCGTATTTTTTTCACTGACCATATTTTGTTCATCGATTTTAAGACTAAGAAGTAATTATGGATGACTCTTAGACTAGGGATGGGTCGAAAGTTACTGCCAGCAGAGGAGGAGGTGTCGGAAGATGAACATATTTCGGCGCCTATGACACATACCACAAGGCTGTATTCTACCGCCAATATTTGTATTGCTGACCAGCGTGGTGGTGCGGATAGTTTTTCTACCCTAGCGTTCTTAAGACATAGATCATCTAACAGTGGCGAGTCCTGTCGTTTTCTCTGATTAGCGCAGCGAGGTATTCTAGATCAACTTGATTTATAATTTTTTTTTTTTGAAACCAGTGTCACTTCTAGCACAATTTCTGAAAAAAATTTCAATCCACCTCGGCTATTACTGCTACCAAGATTTTACCTATTCCTTTTAAACATCTATTTTAAATTATTTATCTTTTATCATTTGCTTTGTTACATTCCAGCAGTCCAAGTAAATCGCAGTTTGTTCACTTCGGGAAGATTTCGTTCGCGCGCAAGCTGATCCGCGAATATATCATAAATATATCTTGACGTCGCGAGGAATACAATTGCAAAAAACCGAACTGAAAAGAACAAAATGTGAATATTAGGATGAAGCTCAAGCGAATTGGGAAACGATATGCAAATTTGCGGCTCTGGGTCCGGTGCTAAAAATGATTCTGAAGAATTTTTGAATTCGGAATAACTATCCCATGGACACACACTACAATTTCTGTTTTAATAATTCTTACCTACAGGCAAAAGATGGGTGCAGTGGTTCAATGGTTAGTATGATGCACTACTGAGTAATAGGTCTAAGGTTCGATGGTCGGAAAACATACGCAAGAACCTTAAGTTGCTCTTTTTTTACCACTGAGCAACCTTCCGCGAACGTCTGCCAAACATCTGAGAGTTTCTTGAAAAATCTTCTCCATTGAGCCATTTGGAAGGCATCAAATTGTAGGTCCCTTTTCTTCGTTCCAAAAATAAAAAACTCACAAAAAGGAGTAGTTATGATAAGCTTTATGATATATGCGGACCTGTTAACAATTTTGTTTCCTAAACAAAAAGAATCCTTCATCACATTTTGGGTTGTAGCTTGATATTAAACTCGACATCGAGAGCTCTTTGTTGTCGTTTTACCGTGAATATCAAACTGAAAGATGTCCCCCAAATCAATGATTGAAAACCACGAAATCTCTTCGTATAAAAATGTCTATACGCTTCTTTCTACAAGAGCTGTAAGACCATTTTTTCATAAAGCACTTTTAAATGACAAACGAAACTCTTTCCATTAAAAAATCAATCGACGATATTGCCAATACCCTTAACCACCATTCGTCAGTCATACACTGGGCGCAAATATTCGCCTACCATCCGCATCATCCATATCCGGTAAGTAAAAACCAAATGGCGCCCAACGGCCGCTTTAATCGATTATTTCCATTTTTCCACCCGCACCACCGCACCCCGAGCGGAAGTCAAAATCCAAATATTTGCTCGATTTAGGAAGAGAAATGAACACATCCTCTCTTCACAAGAACAAGTTTTATTGCTTTTCTACAGGCGAACGAAAAGGAAGTAGGCACAATATCTTAGGGCTTCTGCACGACTGTTTGCACAAACTTATCCAACGAACGAAAAATCCAAAGTCATCTCCTGTGGATTCCACTTGTTCGTTTTCTTGTGCTGCCGCTAACTCTTTAGCCGGAAACGGATGCCAGCAAATGATGCTGGCTGTTGTTGTTGTGTGTGTGCGTGTGTGTGTTTATGGGACGATGATGATCCAAGTTGACATGGGAACACACCACAATTGTCTTAGCCTCACTGCTGCGTTAACTAACCTCTTTTGCTCGGATGGCATCTCTGTTTTGACGGAAATGGCACTCATTCATAATGTCACCTGGGGTGAAAGCTGAAGACCGATTTCAACTCCGAAAGCATCCGAGGAAACGTGCATTTGCCACTGAATATGGGACGATCCAAGACGACATCCTTCGACTTCGCATGCAATGCACATTCACAAACGACTGCGCAACGAGAATTTAATTTCATTCAAGAGGAAAAGTTTGCGTTTAGCTAACTGCTCGTAGATTTCCGTTTCAATTGCACAAAGGCCACGCATGTGTGGGATAGTTTTAAAATAAAAACAAAAGAAAACTTTCCCAACTTTCGTCGTGAGAGACGTCGAGAGAGTGGCGCCACGAACCTTCAACTTCGATTCACACCTGGTGCGCCCAAAGTTGAAGGAAATGATTTTTTTTGCTGCCGCGTCAAACTGAGATAAAGGGGAAAATGTTCCCAAACTAATTTGGTAATGCGAATTAAATGTTGTTTCGGCCAAAGTTCTGCCAGGACGCACACTTTGCATGGAAAACAGTGCGCTGCGACCGCATCAATGATAGATAACTTTGCAGTTTGGCCAGGCAATGCAATTTACAATGTGAATGTGAATGGTGACTCGCCACAAAGTTTGGACCAGGCGGAGTATGTGGCATGGGTGTTGGACTCGTCGTGTGAATGCCAGTCGGGATGTAGTATATTATTGTGCACATTTCTGTTGAGTCATATTAACTCTTGGGAGGGAGCTGTAGCTGTACTCCAGGGTTCTAAAGTGTCTGTAAAATTATTAAATAATGCATTCATACTTTAAGAGGTCCAATTCACCGCGTTTTCTACGGATGGGAAGTAGCTAACACCAGCCTAAGACCTTCCCAATTTATTTGAATGCATACAGCTTGTAAAAGTTTGGAATGTCCCATGTACTTACTTTAAGTCTCGGCAAGAGTGAATCCGTCCTTGTCCGAGGCAACCATGCCTCGATCCTTCCTGCTTTCATGTGATGGCTTTGTTGAGGCCGTGGTGCAAAATAAATAAATATTTGGCGCAACAGGTCCGTAGGGACCCTAGGCCTAGCTTCTCGCAACCATTCTTTTTATGTGAGTTTTTCATTTTTGGGACGCATCTACAATTTTATGCCGAGTCCAAACGGCCAATTGAGAAGCTCTTTAACGACAGTTATATACTCTCGGATATTTTTCAGACGTTCGCGAGAGGTGGCGCAGTGAAAAAAAACCTTAAGTTGGAATTAGGGTTTTTTTTCGGGATTCGAACTTGGGACCTGGGACCCACCTCAGCTCCAACTATGATTGAAAGCTTTACAGACATATTTGCCACTATGATTTTTGAGCACACCGTCTACAGGGCGTCGTATGCCCTTTTTGTTGGGGACTTCTGATGTTAGACTTCTGATACTATTTTAAATAATTACTTCCCGCAAAGTTTAAATAAGGTTACAATTATCTTCCTGTTCGATACACGCGATTTTAGGTATAGCAATTCGAGTCAGAAGGAACGAGACCACCACCCACATTTAAAGCAACCGAATCAGGTCAGCGCCATCTGGATGCCAATCACATTTTTCCTTGTTCATGCAAAAACCATCTACCACACTTTGTATAGTACCCACATTTTATAGTTGTCCTACCTTACGGCAGAACCTTTGCTGATCACATATTCTGGTCTTGTTTTGCTATATTCTAGACCAGGAGATCAAATGTACCGCTGCCATAATCAATTCACATGTGTTAGTTTCAAATACTCCGGAAGAGTATTGCGGTTGTCAGATGTCTGAAAATTCGAATCAATTCATGTTTAGCATCAAATTTTGAATGGCTGCGCTTCGCAAAATCCTCGCAAAAGAACAAAATGCGAACATCTGGAAGAAGTTTAGATGAATGCTTATATGAAGGTTGTGCAAATTTACGCAAAAAGATTGTGTGATCTCACGGAAAAAATGTTTTTGAAAGGATATCGGACGTTGGACTCTTGTTCGTAGATTGTACAGGATGCAGCTATATAACTGCCTTTTTAAAAGTGCGCTCCAAACAGGCTGTAGGGGTCGTAGCGAAACGGGAGTGCTCTCATTCGACAGACATGGTTCTATAAACTTTTGTTCTTTTTCAAGTCAGTCGGCATCATGAGTTGGAATTGGAACAGTGAGAAGCGTACTCTTGTCATCGAGGCGTACTTTTCAAACGGATGCTCTGTGACCGCAACCCAGCATGCAAAATGAGATCAAAATGTAGGTACCCCCGTTGGGGTGTCCCTCAGATCATAAAAACATTAAGACAGCCAGAACTTCCATCATGCAATTGTCATGGGTTCTGAGCTCAAAAAATATGTGACTACTCTTGATGGGTCGGACTTATGGGAAATTTTGGATCCAGCAGGACGGAGCAGCGGCTCAAGCTTCAAGAGCATCGATTATTGTTTTAAGAGGACCACTTTGCGGAGCACCTCATCATCTCAATAAGGGGCCTTTTGGAGTGACCAGCCCACCAGTTTTTGTGTTTAGGGTTTCTTGAAGTCAACCGTCTAAGGACCCTACTACACCTGAAGGCCAACATACCCGCTGCTATGCTGGTTTCGCTCATGACAAACACCAGAAGTCGGCTTTTTCTTTGTATGGAACCATATTCTGTATATTCCCCGCTGTTTCTTCATCTTCCTTGCCCGTTCCACTGAGGCTCCTATGTCGCCATGGGTGAGCGGAATCCTGTAGCAAGCTCAATCCGACTCCTTCGTAGTTGTAAGAGCTGTTCTGTTCTGTTTAATGATGAGTTTAGCCCAAGTCTGTTTTGATTGCCTATTACCTGGTCGCAACTAACTGTCGAAGTTGCGAGTGTATGCGTGCCCACTTACTTTAGCGGTAGGAGCACATGCTTTCGCAACAAGCAACTCTGTACTTGCACCCAACCTGTATACGCTGACTCTTTTTTGCTCTGGGTATTTTAGATGGTTGTGCACATCGTGTTGAAGTTGGAACTTGTTTTAAATTATTGGGTAGCGATTTATAAATTTTATGGTTAGTTTCAATATTTTTACTGAATTTTTGATGGAATGCGTCGGTTGTTGAGGGGAAGGTTCTCGATTTGTCTCTTCGTTGGGCGCGATTGTTCTAAACTGCGACAGACTAGTTCCAATTAATTAACTAACGAAGTTTTCACACCCATTCACCACCGAGATTCATTTCCCTCTCTCTCTCTGCTCTTCCTCCAGCAATCATCAACTTTAAACGAGTTTACTGGGCACTAGCAAGAACCACCACAACTTGAAGGAATTGCAACTTCTCGTTGCTTATTGAAACTTTATGTTTGAGTTTCCTTTCAAGTTAAAGCACGAGATGTAACTCAACCATTTCGCATTGCATATGCCAATCCTTTTGCGAAAGCATAATGTGTCCGTCTCTCGCTTTTTTGGACAATGGAACCATCAGCCATAAGCAGACGTCAGACCTGAACAGCACGCTGGTACTTGCCAATGAAATATTTTCTCTGCACTCGACAATGACGATGACGCTGTGCTGCTCTGGTGCTCTGTGTGTGTCGTTTTTACTTCATCAAAATTGAAAAACTTTTCTCCCGACGACGACGACTTACTCACTCACTCACTCAATGCTAATCAGAAAAGTTCCTTCCACTGCCTGTTCCCTCGGCTTTTGTTTTCCGCTTTGTAAACCAACTCTAATTAAATAAAGGATTTAATTTTATGCCCGGCTGCCAGGGAAGAGAATACTCAGAAATCTCCTTTTCGCAATGTTGACTTTTCTCCCTCCCCCTTTGCCATTCTTTTGAGCAGAAGAAAAAAAAACAAACGGGGGAAGGCATTATGAATGGTCAGCTATTAAGTAAATAACCGCTTTCATAAATCTTGCAGCTTGATACCTATGTAAACAGCTGTGGGGTAGACAGCGAACGAAGTCATGAGGTTGTGCTTTAAAATTTAAACTTTAGGTGAAGAATCCAATCTCGCACATGGGCGAAGTTGGCGGACAATGGCACAAGTCCACCCAAGGCGAAACAATCAAAACTCTCTGCTTTATGAATAGGTCGGCTTTCGGGTTTGTTTGCGCACGGAACCGACACATATGTGCCAAGTCAATGGTACACTAAGACGACTTTTAATTGCTTTCGACTCTTCACTCTGGGCCCAGGGGGTTGGGAAGCATGTGTTTACGATCAATTCAAACTAATTGTTAACAGATTCACCTCACCCCTGGCTGTCTCTGATTGTGATAGACGCACAACAATTTGCCACCTCCATCTGGAGCCAGTAAATAGGATGGAGGACACTCTGTCATCTCAGCTCATTGTAAGATGACATAACCGTTGAACAAGTGTGTGCTCCGGCCATGGCCTTTAGGCAGGGTTAAGCCAGTCCGCAGTGACATAGGTGGCAATGACGCGACGCAGTTTCTGGGCCCCTTAAGTGAAAACGTATTTGCTACGTGTTAACAGTACCAACTGCCACCACTAATCGAGCGACGCGGCGGAGGTAAATAAAGCCGGTGTTTCTTTCAAATGGAGTTGTATCTGCGCTGGGGTATGGATTTTTGGTGCAGACACTTTGGGAAATTCATGCTTGCTCAGTTAATTATTCATCATCTATCGATGGACGATAGGCAGTTGTAAATGGCTTTTTCAAAAAAAAAAAAAAACCGAAGGACTTTGAATGTCTTGGTTGTGGCAATCTCTTTCGACGGGGGAATATATAAGACTTGCGAGAAGTATACTCTCGGTGGTTTGAATTTGGAATTCGTCATGGAAAGCCTTAATTGAATGGAGTGTGTTTTTGAGAGGGCATTTGCAAGGAAATATGGGTAATTTTTCATTTGCGATCTGTGGCAAGGGTTTTGGGGTGAAGGTTCCGCGTTGGTTTTACTCAAAAAGTTCAGAATATATTGCTAGAACTGAATTAGGAAACAAAAATCATTTACATGCGGCTCTGATGTTCAGATTCTTATATTAGGTTTAGATTTTGACGGAAAAAAGTTAGACACCCAAATCAGTCGACTTTTTTGGGACACTTTTCGTGTCTCTAAAACACCATGGATTTTTGTAAAGTCCCTCTCTTTCTGTAGCTAAAGGGCTGTCTGGCTTTTTTTCTGATAGTTCAACCGTTTTCAACCCAACAGCTTAACTTGCCTTTGGCATTGGCAAACCCCATGTGGCTCACTATCAGCGTCTTCAACGCACAGTCTTAGTTTAGAAGCCCTTCAGGGTATCGCGCTTCTAACCATTTAAGTGCTTTTATGTATAGACCTTCTCGCTTCGAAGTTAGCTTATTTACTGACTTACTTACTCACTTATGCGGCTCTAAAGTTCGGAGTGAACCACGGCCTCCAGTTGCGTACTCCAAGTCTGTTGAAAATGCCTTCTAATTGTGGCTTGATCTACTGCATTATCGCTCCGGGTGATAGTCGAAGACACTATTTTTGGATCAGGTTGATTCAGCTATGTTGAATTTTATCCTCCAACGCAAACGGGAGCAACAATTTTACAAAGAATCTTCTTCTCAAAGCGACTAAGGATGTCTTCATCTACCAAAAACAAAGTCCAAGCTTCACCGCTATCTAACATAGGACACGGATTATCAGGGTTTTATATGCAGAATTTCCTTAGTTGTTGGGGTGATGGTTATATTTAAGATTGCCTTCTGAGCCCAAGAAACCAGCGAGAGTTGTTCTCCGTTGAATTTCTATCGAGACATGACACTGTCTTTCAGACTTCGTTTAAGGTTTAGCTTTCTTGCTTGCTACCGACCATCTGTCCGATTCGTCAGTACTCGATAAATCTGCCCTCGTAAACCGCCAAACCGAATTTCGCTCCTTCCGTCCCTATGCTTGAAATCTATGAACAGCTTGTGGATATTGATTTGTACTTCTTGGACTTTCATGGGCGGTGGACTTTCTTGGGCCAAAACCGCATCGATAAGGGTCAAATGAGGTTACTTACGAAGGGTTTAAGAAGTCCACAAAATATTTCAGTTACTCTGTCTAAAAGCGGGTCTTAAACTGAATTCGCTCCGAAAACAGTTCCTGGAAACTTCTTCCCCAAACCCATCCGCGAAAATCCACAAAAATCTCGTAAACCGTAAGCGCACTGACTTTATAAAGAAATAAAAGTCCCCAATACTTTCTTAAATGAGGACAGAACTTGAGCATAAATACTTTAAGCACTTATAGCTCAAATGCTTGCGGTTATTCCTGCCTTTTCCCGTCTAATAACAACAAAGTTCAGATACCCACTTAAAAGAAGAGAGAAAAAAAATGTCAACCAACACATTGAAGAGACCAAATTCGAGGAGACATTAATTTCTTATTAGGTATACTATCTGCAAGCCCATCAGCTTCTACCCCTCCAAGTTACCGTCCCTTTTGAGGCAATAAAACAAAATTTAGGTACTCGGGCAGGTTCATTTAATCGCTTCTCACCACCATCTGCTCCACCCGCACATGTCGCCTTTATGGGTCCTTCATTTTATCGGCATCTGCTGTTGCCATGCCTTCAAGGACAAAACACAAGAATGGCAATAAATCAGAAGATACTGTCTCATTACGCAGTTCAATTAAATCACATTTTGATTACGATGCAAACTTTATGACAATCTGTCATCTGGTTGGCGACTTCATTAGGCATTGTGATTTGTATCATTTTACGCCGCTTCTCCCCCGCCGAAGGCTATTTCATTTCATTGTTTCAATGACATCTACCCACTGCTTGACAATCTACCCACAACGAAGATTGAATTCGATGCTGCGGTGACAGCTGGCGGTGCTACCGATTCTCTCCAGCATGTTTCTGAATCAAAAGCGCAACAATACACCAACATTTCAACAGCAGAGCGGTAATGACACGCGAATGGCCGCGAAAATTCAAATGAAATGCCACATAACAAACAACCGAGATTCAATTCGCTCTGCCACGAATTCCAACAGCGCTTTCTCCTGGTCGTGACTTTGGCGGCGGTATCCTGACAGTGTAATTAAATCACGTCGCACCATTTAACAGCCAAAGCAATGATGAGGACTGCTCCGAGCTGCGACTATTCGCTTCTAATTACACCGAAGCACCAAACACCTATACTGGAAAATGGTCACCCGCATTTTTGTTTACAACTCGGTCCGCGTGTTGGTGTGTTTTTAATGGCGACTCGAGCTTAAGTGGCATATCGCGCTAATTTGCCTTTCACAATTGCACAATTCTCACACAATAAATTTTGTCACCTAATTACCCAAGCGGTTGTCATTTAACCAGGCGGTTGGGTAGGGGTGAGACAAACACTGCATAGACTCATTAGTCATTAAGGAGTGTCCGATTTTTTTTATGGCAAAGCAATTAGCAGAAACTTTGCAGAGCTGCGATGCGATGGTTGAAAAGTTAACGGGCAAAGTTAGTAATAGAAATGTGTGAACTAATTATCCATATATTGGCAGTGGGGCGGGCGGACCGTGATTAGCCTGCAGCGTTGGATGGGCATCACATCATCTCTACATCAGTTATTTTCTGTAGAGTTCAGAAAAAGAATTTTAAGGGAGTAATTTGCCAAGCGGACCTACTTTAAAGCAAATCTTTTTTAAACGAGCTTTTAGCTACACACTATTTAATTTATAGGAAAGATTCAACCTAAAGAACTCCAAAGAGATTATCTTCAGGTTACAACCCCACTTCACACGCATTTGATAGTGCTTAAAAATAAGAACCAGCGAAAATAAAGAAAGGGATAGTTTTCCATTAAAAGGAGAACGGGATTGCCAGATCTACTTTTGTTGAGACCCAAATTGTTAACGAAAAAATACTTGAAGCCAGAAGAAGCATAATTTATTTACCTTTGATGTTGGCCAAAGCTCATACACCCAAAAACAAAATTTGAATAATTGCTTTCCTTTGACACATGACGATTGATGTCAGCTTGACATTGGGTACTCTATTAATTTATTTCAATTCACACTCTGTTTTGACACTGACAGCTTTTCCTCGCTCGAAAAAGTGACGGAAGCAAAGTGTCATCATGACTGTTCCCTTAAGATAATTAGGATGTGCAAGTATTTAGTTTATAAAAAGTCTGACAGCTGTCTGACTAGATGTATCTCGTTAGTGATTGTTTGAAATCGTTCATATTAGCAGCTGTTCCAGTTGACGTTTATTGAGAGGTAGCAGATTTATGTTGTCAAGAAATTCGTGACTGAGTATTAAGTTGACAGTTTGCATATGTAGCTGACATAGGAAAAGTGACGTTCCCGACCAATCTAGTTTTTGCGTTCAGATTACATCTAGTCCAGACCAATCTAGTCGACTTACGATAACTTTTTGAATTGCATTGAACATTTTGGTTCCAGTGGTGTTAGGAAATAGCTGGACTGACTAATTTTTGCAAATGATTCAAAATACACGTCAATAAGACATCTACTCCTGCAGAACGCGGAATAATTGTTTCGATTACTTTTTGTGGAATAATTCGTGGATGGTGTGTGCGCAGCGTGAATTTCGTGAATTTTCGGACATCCGACGCCAACTGGGCGACGTTAATGCCCTCGCCTAGAAGAGTACGGGACAACACGAGACGCTACCAGGTCTGACCGTCCCCGGAGCTGCCGTTCTGATGAGAATATCGTAGCTGTTTCAGACAACTTCGACCAGGCTTACCTAAGAACTGCGATTTTCAATTCTTCACATTCGTCCTGTGTGCTCAGCAAAGTCATCCTCAGGGTACACATTCAGTATTGCATACTTGGCCCACCTAACATCCAAAATTCAAACGGTAACATGGCGCACGGTCTTTATGGTGCTAATTACCGATTTCACTGATTTTGTGTCCTCAACCTACGTCCGGTTCCGTTACACCGCGAATTGCATTTTGAGCAAGACTTTAGCCAAATTCATCCGTAAACCTCTCTAATGGAGACCACCATCAGGGGCAGTCTCCTCGAGTATAAAATGGCCCCTCAACTCGCGTTATGCGGTCATTAAATAAATTCAATACATTTGCCGCCAACCAGCAAATGCATGTCTCAGTTTCCACTGCACGCCCTCATTTAGCACGGCGCAGATTAACAAAAACCCGCCAGAAATTCAAATTATATCCCCCACCCCGCGGACACATTGCACATGTATTTGCATGGCGGCTGAAGCCGGCAACTAGAATTTATTATACAGCTCTTTAGCTCGACAACCGGCCACGGACATAAAGTTTCATAATACACCCCACCGTCCGCGTCCGTGCCGTCTCGCCAGCACTATAAATCATCACGCGAACGCTTCACACGCGCTCGCCCAAAAATTTAGGGCCCCCTGAAATGCTCATAGAATTCTCGCCGAAATGTCACCATAAATAATCACAGCTGCGATAGGCGGAGAGCTATATACCTTCTCCAGGACTAAGTTTGCTTAACACCAGAGGATTATTCCGGTCGGCCATGGAAGTGGAAAATTATATTTTCCATGCATAATTGCGTGGGAATTTTATTCCATTTTGGACGTTCTATTTGCCAGGCGGGTAATTAGGGAACACGGTCTGTGTGCATAAAAATGGAGCTACCTACAACAGTATTAAAGCGGATTAGCAGCGTGAGTACATAACCTGGATTTGCTGTATGTGTGTGAATGGTTAATTTAGAAGTTCTTAGGGCAGCGTAGCACATAACTTTCAATTTTCACAGTTCCACCGCACATCTGGCGCGGTAAGTCCCTTGTACCATCCAAATGGGGTTAGGTGGATCAGTGACTGTGCCGGAAGGAGAATAGCAAAACCTTGGGATTAGCTGAGGAAGGCACACATAGCGTGGACACGCTGATAAGCGTTTCGGGCCGGGTTCACATGGCCTAATCCGTTCGGCACACATTCTTCGGATCACGCAAATCGAGAGAAGCAAATCCAGAGGAGGTAATGGACAGCAATACCGAGACCGTTATCACATGGAGTGGTACATCCCCACACATGACCGTCCATTTGCCGATGTAAACGATTGCAGAACAATGCCGTCATCAAGTGGGGTATCAATGCAGCCAGTTCGCTTTTAATTGTGTGCGAAGGAACACTGCGAGAAGGGGAACACGAAAGGAACTACTTTTTCCCATGTGCTGCCGGGGAGAAACAAACGCATCAATGTTGAATAGATTGTAAGACACCCCAGAGCTGTGTCCTACATTCAGCACAGTTGAATAGGACCACTTCCATCTGGGGCCACAACCTTTGCAGCAAGGGAAGCAGCCGGGCACCGTTCGGTCCGCAACTACAGATCCTTCATGCACGGTATATATAATTCATTTCAGTTCACCCCGGCAGAAAGCCAAATAGTCCTGACCGAGAGCAAATGTAAGCACAACCTGTTTAGAATATGGAAATGTCGGCGGTCACTATGGGGTTGGCAAAATTACATCGGCGACGACGATTGAATTGCACCAGACGATGGATTATATACGAGAAGAAGTACCAGTGGAACCATGCACTCCAAATGCATGAAAAATGCATCGAACCACTGTAGGAACGTGTGTTTCTGGTTGCTGTTGTCGTCCTGAGGGCATGCACGGCTGCAACGACCACCGGCAGTTGCGGCCGGTACCACACGTTTGAATATCTCATTTAACTGATGTTTGGATTTTCTTTTCATTTTCGTTCGGTTTCATTTCGAAACTGTAAATTGCTCACAGTGGGAGATTACGATTTTGCTCAGGTATGGCTTGAACAATAATATTTAGAAGGGGAAGGCAGATTTTGCTGCCCATGTGAGACCGGCCGAAGTGAAGCGTTTAAAGAAAAACCTACCGTACTTGGCTGACAATCGAGGAGGACTAATTCACTATCGGATTGGTTTTGAGGACATGAATTTGTAATTCCTTCGACATTGATTTGGTCGAGGAATGAACTTGGGAGGGTGGGAAGTTAAAGGCAAGGTAGGCTGATAGAAAAACCCTTGAATTCTGAGAAAGCTCCTGTTCTTATCCAGAAGTTAAAGCTGTTTCTCTTAGAATTATAAAGTGCGTCTGTATTGCTATAAGGAAATTCTTATTATCAACAAAAAATTGTCATAGCGCTTATCAGAATATTTCGGGCCGTCTTTGGAGCACCTCTATGGAGTTTAAATGCAACCAACCATACATTATAGGTTTCAGTGTCTGATTGTTTAATTTTCCGTTCGAGTCTTCTCTTTGGAAAGAGCAGAAAATATTTCTCGAGAAAAACAAGCTTAGCACTAAAAAAACAAAACGAGTGTGCTTTAGACCACACGACTGAAGTAAAACTTCTTTAGCTCCATCTATATAAATATGTTTACATATTAATATATCAACTTCCAATCACCAAGAAAATGGGCGCGCGCACTGCTCTCTCTTGCTCCTACAGTATGATACAGACAATATGCCACGGTTACCACTTACAAAAAAACTCATAGTACATGGGATCATTTAACTTTTTTCTTATAACAAACATTCAACAAAAAAAAAACATAAAATTGCATTCGGCATTAAAATGAACATAATTATTTGAAACTTTATCTCGGTTTCAAGTCACATTATTCTTGATTTTTCATACAAAAATGACACAGAAAATTTGATTTGAGTTAAGACTCTTTTGCATACATTCCAATGTTTGCAAAGTAAATAATTATTATTATTTCAAAAAATACTCGAGCAATTAGGAACAAAATTTGACCAAAAAGTAAAATACCTTTCTTTTTGTACTATGAGGTCTAAAATATCCCTTTGTCCCTTCTAGCTTATTGTTAGTGAGAAAATCCCGCAAAACGGGATAAATCCCCCGATCTGGTATCACTGCTGCACTGTATGCTGTGTCTTCGATAACGAAACATAACTGGCTATGAGAGAAAGAGAGAACGAAAATGTGTGCTCGCATCTCTCGAAACGCAACTCTCTTTCTAACTTCACTAACTTATATCTCCCTCTCACCTTCCGCTCGCAATTTCCGTAACGCTTTCGTGACGCATTCAGCAGCTTACCCCGCAAGTCAAGCTTGCCTAAAGAAGTTTTACTTCAAAAAAAGTCATGCTACACTAGTTAAACATATATATAAAGTAAATAAATAAGAAATCACGACCAATAAGGTCTAAACGCTGTTTTATCGGATGGAAATACACTGATCATTGGTTCATTCGCGTACTCGGTTTAAATCACACTAAATCGATATAAATCGATCGCAGCCGCACAAAGTCTATGTACTTTCTCATCAAAAATATGGAAATTTATCAAAATAACGAGTAACGAGCAGTTCCTCTCTTGGCTCGAAACAGTTCAGACAATGGGGGCGTTCGAGTATCTAGTTTAGTAAGTCTGACTGCGCTCTGACTCGATGTATCTCGGTTTTGATTAGCTGAAATCGGTCATATGAGCAGCTGTTTCAGTTGACATGTATGGAGGGGTAGCCGACGAATCTAGTCAAGAAGTTGTTGTTGAAAGTTCGCATATGTGGCTGACGTAGAAAAAGTTAAATTCCCGACAAATATAGTTTTTGCGTTCAGGTTGCATCTTATCTAGACCAATCTAGTCGACTTAAGATAACTATATTATTGAATGTGTCCAATTTCAACCGGCAACTACTACTGATAAATATGTCAAATGCATAAAGTAAATAAGAAACAAATCCAAAATCCGTCTTAAAATACAATTGCGCACAAAAATAAAATTTGTGAAAATGAAGAAAATTCGACCGAACGTTTAATATTTTGCAAAAAGGTAAGTCATGCATTTATTTATAATTTGGATTAGATGTCAAAGATGTAAGTGGCGCCAAGTAGCTCGAAGTGGAGTATATTTTAAGCTCTCTGAGACAGTTTCGCTGAATCTTTTGAGTGTTTGACAGATTTTTAGTTCTTGGCTCGGGAAAGTACGTGAATTAATCTCATATTACGTAACTCTTTTAAAAGTACTAGATTTTAAAGAAACTACCAAATAGTAGAAATTTTCTTTTGTGTTGTGGTACGCTTGAATTTTGCAGCGAATTTAGAAATAGACACATGTTGCGATGCTGCGGTAAGTGCAGAATTTACATTTGCCTATATCGATACAAATATGTGTATTCTAATATTCTGCGCATATGTTTTAGGCATAAGGGGTGATAATTAAAATATTTACTTCGCTTCCAACGACTGAAGCACATCCTTCTATCTACTTGACTTTAGAAGTCTGAAAACTCAATTTTTTTATCATAATGACATTCATTATAATTTGGAGCATATGCAACAAGTTTAAACAAACATAAAAGTCCTTTCGAGTAATCAGTTTAAATCAATCAGAGCCTTCCAATGTCCTTACTAGTCTCATTACTAATCTGTACAAAAAGGGGGAACATTACCAAAGTAACGAGTAACGAGTAATACGAGGAGTTGCTATGTACTTGAGTTTGTGGATCTAGTCTACGAAATGATGGAGAGTATAAACTCTCTCTGTATTTATATTGCATTGGTGTTCTTTCGTTGAACATTCATCTCGATCTAGTCGTAAACGTTCCTTCTTCTCTATTGCAGAGGACACATTGTTTACTACCGATAAAAAAGAGTGGCGACAAGTGACGGTAGGAAACTTTCCTGTTGGGTGAACTTCATCAAACTAATTAAGACTCCAAATATAAAGCCTTAAAAACCCAGCAGCTATATTAAAGAAAACTAAAAATCCTGCAGTGTTCGGTATATTCTATCTAACTCACGTTATATACAGAGCTACATAAAAAAAACACGGAATGGAAACAGAGTTTTATATCTTTCATATTCTGGACAACCAATTGCCAGGAGGTAGTGTGTATGGTGCCATCACTGAATATCGATGATAGAACTCAATCAACTCATCTTAAAGGACGTTTTTGGTGAATGCTTACTTTTGTCAATGGCTTCCTACGTTATAGATCTGGTTGATCAAATAAAGCATGGCGAAGATGTAACATACCTTCAAATCTAGCTTACTTTATTTCCCTAAAGCCTTGGATAAACATATCCAAATTTGTTAGCTATGTTTAAGTGATTTTGAAACGAGTATTGTTGTTTCCACTAGATAGACTTATAGACCTTCTTCAAAAAGGAATGCTTTCAAAATTACAAGAGCGGATCGGAAGAGCACTGCGAGAAACCCTTACTTGCCGCCAATGAATTTTACGATCGTGGTCTTCCTAGACATTGAAGGAGCTGTCAATAATAGCAAGCGGGGAACACTTGAAACGACTCCTTAGTAGATTACTGAATAAAGAATATAGTCAAATGGGGTTGTAATCAATATGTAAGCTTGGCTGTGGAAAAAAGTTAAGCCCGACGGGGTGCTCCGCAATGTTGATCACTGTCACTTAAAGGCTACAGAGCTGCTAGCAGAGAACTAAACACTCATCACCGTAGAGAAAAAGTTCTAAAAATCATCTCATCCTTACAAGATCTTTGAAAACATCTTCTGAAACGCTGATCCAATGGGTTTACATGTGCCGACTAAATGTGAACCCTGTCAAGGGAAAAATATTCACATTGACACCACAAGTTCTTTAAATTAATCCACCGAAATTGAAACGAATTCAACATACATACATTGGGCTCAGAAGCACTGCGGTTAATAAGCTGCACTACGGTCTACGGTTGAACCCCTGGCAATTACACAAATTGTACCTTAAGCTCGTTTTCTACTATGACAGCTCTAAAAAAACGCCTGAGAGACTGAGAGAAAAAACTACTAGATTCAGTTCGTTGAATTTGGAATGTGTATAATTGGAGGCCCATTTGCAGTAGGAATCTAGGCCTAGGGTTTGTATTCAGACTTGCTGTGCCAATTATTTATTTATTCACTATCGGAGTAGAGGTCTTATCCTCTAAAGCAAGCTGAGCTGTCAAATTTAGTTGAACGAGCGTGTTAAGAACTGTATTCAGCAGAATTAAAACTACTACCTCCGAAAAAGATATTGCAAAACTAGAACCTTAATCCGTCGAATCCGTGAATCGTTACTTGACGTGCTCTCAGATTATGCGAAATCAGCATGACAGTAGACCTATACAAAAATCCACATAGATAATTTCTAGACTTTTGCAGTCTAGATTTTATTTCACTGAGATTTTTTAGTAAGGAGCTACGCAGTTCTAGAACTTATGTGTTTCAGATGATAGCTAATTCCATTCATATCGCCTGTTCAGGTCTTCTGTGAAATGTTAAGGGACTCGCAGTATTCCCCCTACTAAGAGAACACCGACAACAACATTTTCAGGGCATGTATTTCTGATTATAAACACCCTCCAGCAACATCAATTGCTGATTCAAATCAATTGAGCTCTGAGCTGTAAAAAACTGTTGTCACATTTTCAAAATAACAACACATGTTCGTCGATATTGACTTTTCATTTCTAGCTTCACACGGAAGAAGTTTAAACAGATTTTCCACGACGAAGGGATCGTGAAATTGCAACGTTACCTTCAACAAAATCCAACTCATTGCTCGAAATCAATTTACAACTCAAACCGAATGAGAAAAAAAAACAACCCTACCCTAACTGTACGAGTATACCCTTGAATCAAATAAACATTCGGATGCATATTTCGAAATTAAAACTCGAAACCACATCAATTTGCCCAGCAGGACGCAGCTCCTACTCATTCAATACACTCTGTGGCCCTCATTCAAGATGCCAAATCCATGCAAAACATTTCACAGCCCACAGCACTTTCTGGCGAAATTCTATAATTTGGTCACCTTATCCCCTCCAAATTACCAACACACAAGACAGACCTCATCCCTAATTTAACTAAGAATTTCCAAATTAAAATATTTTGGTTTTCAGCAGCACAAAACGCTACGTCCTTGTACCACTTGTGTTTACATTCCATTCACTTAGCCCTCATTGCTCACACTGTTTCCCTCAGTTTTTGTAAGGCAGCCTAGGTTACCACCACCAACAAAACAGAGAAACCAACAACCCTAAGCAAAATCTAAAATTACAGCAGCAACCACCGCCATTGCTTGCACACGAAACGTCGACTCTGCTGAAAGGATGCATTCGAGAGCGTAATTGCGATATGAGAACATAAAAGCAAACTTAGCTTCGCATGGAATTACGGTGAACAGGGAGCCGAGCGTTTCCTCTTCCTAAATTCACTCCATTGCATCAGCTTAAAGAGCTTGAAGTTTTCCAAGAATTGAAAGTTCTGACATTGATGAGGTGGATCGCATATTCACTGCATATATACAGGCGCACGGCCAAAGCCTCCTATTGATTGCTAGTTGAATCACCGTGCCAAGGCCCCGGCACATGTACGAGTAGCCCTGAATTAAATGGCTTTTGCCTAGCAATCCGTGAAAATGAACATCACATTGCTTTCAGCGGGCCCCACCAAAGTGTATCGAGGCAATCTGGGTGGGCTCTTCCTGGAGCCATCCATGCGGCTTATCCAACAGCCAGCCACTCAGACAGAAACGCCTGTCTGTTTGGAGTTTTTTCCCCCATTTTTTTTTTTCTCTGGCTGTTCCGCTACCATTCGGAATGTGGTATTTATTTTCGTTTTAGTGCTTCGCCTCACCTAGGCTACATATTGTGGGGAAAAATCAAAGTTTTCCAAGCGTATTGACTGGATTCGGCAAAAAATCCCAATCCCACTGGGCTTTGCAGCCGAAGCTGAAACTCCATCGTCGATAACCTCTGCTGGGAAGAATAGCACCGGCGGCACCGAACCCGCTCAAGTAATACAGTTCATGGTATGAATCGTAATGAGGCGATTTTATAAGGATTCCACCTGCTTCACCCTGGGCGGTGCATAATTAACTTGTTCCAATACGGCCAACAGACGTGTACCCGTAAATGCTACGTATACGCCCCCTGTTGGACGTTTTTATTGAGTTGCTTTGGCAAGAAGACATCTGCCTGACAAATGTGCGGTGATTATTAATGTAGGAGCAGCAGCCAACCCCCCGCTTCAACTGGAGTGGTGCTTACAAAGTAAATGCTACTTCATGATGAAGAAGCTCATTAATTTGTGCACGCCAGAGTACACTGCATTGCATCGCACTCCTGCCTGAGTGCCTTGAATCAATAAATAAATTGCAAGTTGTCCAGGAGGAAGATCAGGTGCATTATGTGGAATTATATGCATACGGGGCGAAGTACATTCCCGTAACAGGATACAACTCAATGGAATCATATTCAATGGCAAGGAAGAGGGTGACGTTACACTGGTACGGTACAGTCGGCCAGATAAGGGAACTATTCCCAAGATAGACTCTAAAGGGGTGCAAGTGTAATACTCTTAATAGAAACTTCGCTCCCCCTATATTTGAAAGGATCTGCCGCCCATATTCGAGCAGATGCATGTATTTAAAATTATTTCTGGTGTGGTGCACTGAATGCACGCACAGATACGAGTACATGGTACATCTGAATTACTGCCATCGAAGGGCTTCAATGAAGGGCAGAAAAGTTTCCATTACACTCAAGAAGGAGAGTCATTTTAGTGGCTACAGAAATATCCGCTTCTAGCATCAAATGATTCTGAAGACCAACCAGCAATCAGCTCCGAATTTCACAGGGATGGGCAGACGCATTTTGTAAAGGATTTAAAGTGAAATAAGTTGGAAACTAAGGCCGAGATTACGAAATGAATATCTTTGCATCTGGCCGCTACAACAATTATGGAGTTCAGGATCCTTGGCAATACCTTAGAAGCAAAAATAGTGAAAGTAAATATTTTGAGATAGAATCAAAATTTTGTGCAATCCAAATTCCCAAAAAAAATCAATCGTCTGCACATGAAAATGTTTAAAACTCAACAAATAATTTAAGCGGGTGGAAGAAAAAACAAAAACAAGACTGTTAAGTACTAACGTCGAAAGAACGTTTGAGAGCAGAGAAGTCAATTTTTTTGCTAAAAGTTCAGAGTTATAGAGTTCCTTAATTTGTTCATTATACATACACCGAGGGGGGCTTAAAACTGTTTTTTTTTTCTGGCGAAGGCGAAAGATCTGTTCAGAACTTTCTTAATTTTCGACATTAATAAGAAGGTATGTGCCTGGCAATGCTTTTTTGCTGAACAGCTTTAAGAATTTTAGTACACATAACTGCGTAGTCTTAACGACTCGGCGGATTTTCACAAACTTCATTTCTATTTTCCTTCAGATTTATACATAATCCTGTGATGTGAATTTGTTGTTTTGAAATCGCAACGCTCTTAAATTAACACTCCTTGTTATGTAACAATTTAATAACACAGGACCCAGTTGTGTCCATTTTTAGTTTATGTTGCGAATCGTGTTTGATTTAGAAAGGTTTTCTTTTAAATTGCTATTGCAGCACGAAGCAAATTGTCAAATTGCTCACAGAACGCAGGAACTATTCATCCTTTCCCCCTCTAAAAAAATCAAACAATTCTTTACAAATAAAAGCTTCAACCATTTTAAAACACTCATTCAAAATGTCAAAATATTCTTGTACAAATTGATTGAGAAGCAAAGATCTATTAATTTGTAATCCTTAATATTCTTTGGAGGCAAAGCAAGGCTCAGCATAAAATTTGTCAATTATTCAAATGTTGTCCAGACCTTCGTTTGCGAATTGTGTGAACAACCTCTAGCTGACAGTTTACAATTGGGAGCGATATTCATAATTTAAATTTGAAAGCAATTCTTAGAACACTTATGGAGAACTAATGAGCCTTGATATTTATTGGTAAACTTTTTCTCAAACCCAATCGATGCTTTTTGTACACAAGATGGCATGGACGACATTTTTCTTTTTCTTTTTTGTCTGTTATCCTCAGTGAGAATACTATTGGTGTATACAACATTTAAACTTTTTGCCAATCATGCATATTAATGCCAAAAAGATGTGAATTTCGGTCAGGTTATCAGGCAGTGGCGTGTGCTAGCTCAATGTGCGTATGGAGATGATTGGTTTTGTGTATAGTACCTACCTACCTTTTTACAATAATCAATAGATAAAGTAATGAAACTCGATTTGTTTAACAGAAATTTAGTCAATTTTGTTGCTTTTTTAATGGAATGTATGGGATTTGAGTTGGCAACTGCTCGGAGTTGAAAGATGTCGTCGCAGACAACTTCAACCCAGGAAGCCCCAGAACGTGGAAAAAACTCAAGGGGCAACAAAAATGATGCGTCTTAAGAATTAAAGTTTAATTTCTATGAACTGTGACCAACGTTGAAGGGAAACGGACACCAGATGGCCCTTGTTCCCAAATGGTCACATAAGACACACAAGGCAAGTACAGGTAGAGTTACAGAAATAGTTCTAAATACACCTACTTTTAAAATAATAAATTTATGAATATGGCCCTCTGACATGCCCACCTAAAACATAAGTCTTTCCTGCGAAGAAAAGGACAGCGCACTGTTAAACTTCAAATTGTCACTCAATGCGATATTTATGAAAACACATAAGAAATCTACCCGACCCAATTGTGTTAGGGAACCAGTTGTTTTGGATGTCTTCCTTCATATTCTGCTCAACTGTCTACACAGCAAGGAGTTTTGCACAAAGATTACAAACTGTGGCGACACAGCAAGCAATCACATCTGCGTCGGTAACGTAGTAGCGATAGAATTACAATCATCTGAAGCGTTACTCGATTAGTAATGGCGGCGCAGCTCTTGCAATAATTTGCTGATTTTTTTGTATACATATATAAATACATATTTAATTTCAACCGACAATGATAATCGATCCTTATTTTAAATACTAAACAAACGCGACCTCAAATAAACGATGCAGTAAACTATGTTCACATTTAAAAATCTAATTATCTTAGGTCGAGGTGGTTCGCAAAACACATCCTGTCATAGATGTGTGCTATCTTTTTGGTTCAAACGTCAAAAAAAACTTGCAGGATAACAAAGCCGGTTTATTATAACTAGAGTAGTGTTTTGTTCAAATCCGGTTTAAAAGCGCACAATTTCCGTTACTTTCACTTGATGGCTTTAACCTAAAATATGAAATTCCTTTTACAATTTTATTCAGTTATTTGTCTTTATTATAAACTTTTCAATAATTTTTTAACATAATTATGGGTTTACCATACGAAATCTGTTTTTTTTTTTCCTACAAGATTTTTAGCTGTCACTTGGTTCTTTCTTCTTCTCATCTGACACTGACATTATCGCGAACTATTCTATTGGTCTGGACTAGATGTTACTGCTCAGTCACGATTTGTTTGACTAAATTCCCCCGGTATACCTACAAACATGAACTGAAAAAGAAGTTTATATGACCGATCTAAGCCAATCAAAACTGAGACACATCAAGTCTGACAGCTGTCAAATTCACTAAACTATATACTAGAAGGCCTCACAGTTTAATGCAGTTTTACAGCTTCAATGAGCAAAGATGAGTCATGTTTCTGATACATATAAAGCAAGTTGGCATACAGCAAACCCCTCCATGTCCCAAGGGTTATATTACTAAGACATTAATCAAGGACTCTTCTTAAATAACATGAATTAAATTAAAATATGACCTTATTCCATTGAGTAATCTAACCAAGTGTATTTTAATCTTATTCAGAAACTGGCATTTTATTTCATTTCCAAAAAGGTTGCTCGAACAACCGCATGGAATCCCCTCTGGTATGTCTCGTCAGAAGACATCCTAATGAAAAATTATAGGTGAGTTTGCAGAATTATACCCTAATGACCTAAAGTCTATTTCTCCTCATTTCTGTGAATGTGAGTTGAACAATACTTGTCTTCATGTCGGGAGTAGACGTGTACTCTAGTCATCGTAGCCATAGGGTATAATATCGTGGATAAATAAAATGTTTATCCAGGACTATGACGTCCGCGATGTGAAGGTATTTATTTATTTAGTAATGATTAGTTTCGACTCTAAATAGCTATATTTATGATACCAATTACGTAATTGTTGTGATCATCCACAAAATTGAAGGTCTAAAAATATGTTGCCCTAGATCTGAGATCAGATCTTAATTTGAATTTGAGGTGGGTAGGTATTTACGTATAACACTTATAGTAAAACTTTATTTGTAAGCTTAAAGTTTGGTAGATTCTCTATTATTTTACTTTTGTGAATTTCGGCAATTAAAATCCTTAGTTCGAAATTTAGCAGTAGGCATTAAAAACCTGGCATAACAAGGTAGCAACAATTTTGACTTTGCTATTGCATTGACAAAAAAAAACGTAGTAGAGTAAGACACACTTAATATTTTGTATTACACCGTTGGTAATTTTATTTAGGAAAATTTTGACATTGTGAGTTAAGTTGGCAGCCAACTGTGCCAAGGTTATTGTTTTTAGCTGTCACAATAAACCAGTAAACCTGGCGCTGATAAAATTACCTCTTAAAATAATACAAAATCCTATAAGTTCCATAAGGGATTCTTTCGACGTGTCAATCTTTCTGTACTTTACTTCATTCGACTTCAGCTTATTGTAGGTTTGCTTGATTTTCATAAAACGTTTCTAACCTTAGGGTATCCTTCAACCAATTGCAAAAGAACTTCGCCACCTCAGTACGTTCTCGTTTCAACTCCGACATATATAATCAACAGCGAATGTATCTGTAAGCAAATTAAGCGAGTTCTGGATTTGTTAGGTGGTTTTCACAACAAATTTTCAAAATGTTGCAATAGCTACAGCTGGCTTTCCTCCCGCATCAGAAAAACCAATTTAATGCTTTTGGGTCATACACGGTAGGTGTGGTGTACCTTCCCCAAAAAGAAAGCAAACAAAAACGAAAACCTCAGCCCATAACTACCGAAGTAGCGACCCATCCTGCGTGCAATGGTAATTAATTATTTCCTTCATTCCGAGGGGGTGTATCTAAATTCAAAACTATGCAAGTGGAAAATATCTATATGGGCAAATAGACCGGACGAAAAAGAGCACAACTTGTCCTTGTTTTTGTTGGAATCGTATCGATCGTTGAGTGTGCACTGAAGGTCGTTAATTTTAAATGGAAATTGAAATGGAGACTCTGCTAGAAATGACTTTGGCATGGCTACCACTCTCATGATGATGCCCGATTCGGTTGGAGGCAAGCATTATGAATTCATTATTTGTTGGGAGTACTCCTGCTGCTGCGATTTTTCCATCTGCAATCGGCGAGATAGAAGAAAACTTGCCACGAAACTTTTCCAACGGTCTACACGCCGTTTTTGATGTTTCGACATACTACACAAAGGCAAATGCAAAAAAATATGTTTTGTTTTTTCTGTTTCCTATGTGAATGGCAAATTAGACAGAAATGGTTTTTGTTTTGAAGGTGACAGATTTTCCGTCCTGTTTGTTCATTATTATTTATTGTTTGTTTGTTTATTTTTATTTTTTGGGGTTAGTTGGGGTGTCTCAGTGTTATTTGAGGATAAACATTTGCATGGCATTGACTAGAGATGTGGGGGCAAGCTAACGGTTGATTAAGTGCTATTTTGCAACTTGTCTGGGTGAGAGAAATGCTGCAGGGTGATTGTGTCAGGGACGGTGTTCATTTTGTATTAAGGAAAGATAATCCGATGATAAACAAGTGAATTTGTTAGAGAATACAACGTGTGCAAGCAAATGGTGTTTGCTCTGTGTGACCTTATGTGCGCAGAGCGTGTAACTTTGAAGTTTTATAAGTATTTCCTTAAGGTGTTGTTTTATTTGACATTTCAGTGGAATATCACAAAATTTATATAGTTCCGATGAATTTGGTCCAGCGTCAATTGAACTCGATGAAGCGCACTGTACAAATTCACGGAATTATCATATTCTTAGGGTTTACGTATAATCCTGCGAAGTCACATCAAATAGGGATGACACCTACATAATGTTTAAGTGGCAGTTTATTTGTAAGACACTGTATCCCTCCATTATATGCATTTATTGTTTCTCTAGTCCAAATTTTTTCTCACGCCACCTATTGTGTATTATTTTTATAATTGACTAGCTGACCCGGCGAACTTCGTAGCGCCTAAAATTTGTTTTGTTATAAATATTTTTTGATAAAGTGGAACCTCTCTATTGAACGAATGAACTCTTGGAATTAAATCCAATGCATAGAAAGGACTTCATATAGATTTCCTCCGGGTCGGCTTCAAGATCATTTTTTTCCGTGCTACTGATTGAATTGAGTTGGTCGTGTAGGGGGAAAATTAACTAAAATTAAACAAAGAGAGATATTCACTTTACGATGGTTTATTGAAAACTAAACTCAACAGTAATCGAAAGCTGAAGTTTAATGTCAAGTACAAACGGAATCTTATATACTAGCGGGAGAATCATGCGATAATGAGGCCACTATTTCAAACAAATAGATATCGGGTTCTATTTACATAGTAGAGTTACAGTGTGTTACAAGAATTATGCGACGGTTCTTTAAAAATTACCTACACTCGTATAACCAATAAACATACAAAGACCGTATATTCATACAAACCTTGGTGTTGACGTCACCTTTCATTTGAAATTTCCAGAAAAAAAATCGGTTCACGCATTAAGAGAACATCAATTCAAACGGGGTCACCGCATCTCATCCCCTGACAACTCATCCCCTGATCTTAGCGACATCTACATCTCAGCTCTGCAACTGGACACTTACCTTCTCACTATTCACCCTTATCGTTCGAGTTGTAGTCTATGGCAGAGATGAATGAATAAAAGAGATGGATGTTTTTCGTACGTGTATCCACCCAAACCCCATTTGTTTACATCGTTGTTTTTGTAATTTCAATCCCCGTCTGTGAATACGTGTGAGCTAAAAAAAAACATGTTGCTAATGGCTGGCCAACATTCCTTTTGCTTGTATGGGCATCGCGCTGTTCAATTGTTTTGTGTTTGGTTAAAATAAAAAAAATAATGAAATACGCATTTCGGAGTAGCGAATTATTGCATTAAAGTTCAATTCATGAACTCACATATACTAGAAAAGAAATGAGCATATGTCCGTGATTTCATGAATTTTACGGGAAAACAGCTTGTAGGCAGCCGCCTTTCCACTTAAAAGTTATATATCTCCGTATTCCATTATCTTGGTCTATGGTGTTTAATGTGGGAAATAAGTGTTACCATATTATAATTCATTTTGTGTTATTGTTGTGAAATAGAGTAGGAGCTATAAAGGCAGGTTATATTCTTTTATGAATATATACACACATAATTGGATGAATATCTTTGCGAAATTTGTCTTTTTATTCTCTAAGATTAAAATAATAAGTTGTTTGGGAAAATAAATTGAATTTTAGCTTCAGAGAATTTGAGAAAAGCTTAAAGTCAATTTATTTTCCCAAACAAAATAATGAGTTTTAGCTTCAGCTTTAAATTAATTAAATATTTACAGTCTCCAAATCTTATAAATCCATTCAGGTACAATAAACACAAAGCATTTCCCATCCTTATATCTTCCTCCTATCATTACATAAATTTGGTGCCTACCTCCTTCCTTTCGCCATAGATTTTTCCGGATTCCACTAAATTTTGATTAAATTTTGATAAACTTTAACCTTAAACTCAACAAAATACTCGTTTGAGGTAACACTATCCTTTAAATGTGAGTGATACGATTATAAGATTTCAGTTGTGGAGTTGACATGTAGATGGCGCTAGGCGCGAAATTTGGCAGGGGATGAGTTATCCGGGGATGAGGTGCACCCGACCAATTCAAACACAATGATTCATTTTGTTATGTATGTTTAGGGTAGCTCGACTTTTTTTTTTCTTCAAATTGAGTTTTCGGGCACTACCCAAAAATTGCCTTTATATGTCATGATGTCTGGTAAATTAAAAATTTGGAAAGAAATTGTGATCTTCTACTGTCCCAAGGTCATATAAACTTCTCATGAAACCAAAAAAAAAACTGAAAAAATAATAATTTTAAATTATTTTTTTTAGTTCAGTGATATAAATTTTTATTATTAATGATAATTAAGAAAATTTAAAGCAAAAAGCAATAGAATATTAAGAATGAAAAGTTAAACAAGAATTAACAAAAAAATCAAAGGTTAAAAAAATAATTGCAAAATTTGAAATCTTTTTTAGAATTAAAAAACGGCATTTTTTCGCTATTCAATTCTTGTTCTTATAAATCCATCGCGCTTAATTTTTATATGTATATATAGATAAGTTGGTATGATTTTTATCGGTTATCGGTATAGGTGGTGCTTATATGGATTACATTCAAGGATATTCAGGCCGATTCCCGCTCTATTTATGCTCGTGCTGTTCTACAAACACACTATTCGAACGAGTTAAAAATACACGAACTGCTCTGCCGAAAAATTGGTTTGTCTGAAAATGAATAAGTTATAAAAACCAAACATTATTTATACAATAAAATTGGTTTAACTATGTCAAAACCTAATCATTACATTAAGAAATATAAGCGAAAGGCGACATAACCATCAATATTTTTTAATACAGACTTCATTACCAACATTAGAGTGCTTTTGAATAAAAATGTAGGATATGGTGAGTTATTGGGCAGATTAAAAAATCTGCTTATCTTAAAACGAATAGATTGGTCGCTGTTCGGTACCGTAATTTTGCTTACTTCAGCTACATACGCGAAAAGTCAACTTAGTACTCAATCACTAAATTCTTGACTTGACTTATCCAAAAACGTCAAACTGAAAAGTTGTACCCGTGTCGAATGTAGGCCAATTGAAACTGATATATATAAAATCAGCCAGATGTCACTAAACTAGATTCTTGAACGTCCCCATTCAATAGTAAAACGATGTGGAAAGCGAACAATTTTCCAGCCCACTCAAATAATATAATTTTAATTTTGATTGTTTCTTTAATTTTTTAATCAATACCTTTACATTTTGAGAATAAAAAAAAACATAAATAAACTACTTAATGTTATCCAAAATCGAATCTGTAAATGCTGCCATACTTGCTTGCTTGTGACAGCGCAGGCGCAGTTTTCTTGTTTCTTATGATCCATCGCTCATAAGAGATCTCTGATAAGTCGAAAGGAAAATATACATATACATAAATTTCCACAACTGGAGTTTCTTGCATATGATATATTAAAAAAGCTTAATTCTTTTCTAATTTCAATTCTATTAAGCTTCAAAAAACAAACTCTCCCAAATTAAAGTTATAGATAAAATGGAAGCAACCACAAGTTTCGGTGGACAACGTTTTCACAATCATTTTGAAACATGTCATAGGAACGTAGTAATTTATTTCACTAAATTTTTCTAATCATGCACAAACACTTTAAGCAAAATGAACATATCCCGGAATATTGATAATCATATTTACTGTCCAGGCTAAATTTTACGAACTTACAATGACGAAAATTTCCATATCAAATTACCCATTGTGACCTACAAAATATTGAGTCTGAAGGTTAAAAATGATATACATCGTTTTCCTTTCACCACTTTCGGAAGTTGTTTTCATTTATAGGAAAACCCACCATTTGCATAGATTGTTACTAAAAAAATATCAGCTTGAACAAGATGGCGGCTCAAAATAAATGTCCATATATTTGTAAAGTAGTTCTCCCTTACCTTAAGTCATCCCATTTTTCTTACGTGATAAAATTATACGGCTTCCTAAATGAAGGTCCCTTTTTATGTGCCCCTTGGTACGACTAGCTAACACATCTGCGTCGGTAAGGTAGAAACCATAGCAACCATTCAACAATTGTTTGGATTGTCAATTGGGCTGTGCGCTTTACTGCAGCAACTTTCTTCTGCACCTCCCATACCTTCTTTCTTTTATTAATAGTCATTGCGGATGAGCAGGTACTTTATAAAATGTGGATCAAAAAATTGTTGACAAATTAATAAGAAAAGAAATTGGAGCTCTTATTATAAATTTAAGTGGTAGATAGCTGAAAACGAACAGAAAATGTCGCCTTTTAGTCATAGACTGAAAATATTATTAGTGGGAATTGTTGGCTTACTGTCGGCAGGCACTCTCAAAGAATTTGCTCGACATGAATTCGTATGTGGTAATCGATTGGGCGCTCTCAAAGCACTTTTTATGTTCGTTTGGTAAAAAATAGAGCACTTTTGCGAATCTGGATTATTTCTCAGATTTGCTTCCAGATTTACCAACACAAGTAAGTTTGAGTTTGACAGCTAGTGGAGTTTGATATTACGTTTTCGTGAATCGTGCATCGGGTGGATGTATTTCTGTAAATTATTTGTGTACAAATGTTTAGAAATCAATCTGGGCGCAAATTTAAAATGTTTTAATATAAAATTTAAGCAGTGAATGCAAAATGCTTACAGAAGTGTCGCAGGCTACACATAATATCAACACAAAAAAGAGCAAGTGACGTTTTTATATTCGATTAGACACACGAAATCTAAAAAAAAACCAACTGATTTTATTTTTAAAACATTATCTCAAATGATATCCTGCATTCCTCCCTATATTGAAGTAGCTGCCCAATAATTTCCTCTAAATGCGATAATATTCTCGAGGACTGTCATTCAACTTGATACCTACTTCGAAGTGAAATATCAGAAATTCTCAGCTCGCCACATCAGTCTTCTTTATGTCTCAAAACTCCTGAAAGTTCGATTAACCAAAACTTCCAAAACTCATCGCAGCCCTTCATCCCTATAACTACGTGTCTCGTGCACAGACCTGGTATACGGAAGCGGAAGCCGTTCCTTCATCTTCTTGTTGGCAGTAGCAGTGGTGCGGTGGCGCTGGTGGAGATGATGTCTCAGACCTATATTACTCCATGAGCAAATAAAAAATCGACTCATTCTAATGGGGAGGAATGGTGTGGTTGTCGTCGTCAGGGCGTCTGAAACGGCTTAATTTAAGGAGAAGTCTTCAGAACTGGTTTCTCGTTTGCCATCCTTGCGCTGATAAATTGGTCGCAATTATTTCAAGAGGAATGGGAGATGTCTTCTTTTTCGTTTCAACTTTTTTGTTTCTTTCTTTTTGGAGGAAGGAATATTTTGATTTTTTTGTTTCTGTCCCTCTGATGGAATATGTCTTTATTTTTATGAGAATTTCCATGGCCTTTTTATTCGTTTTCTTGTGTCTGTGGAGTAAGAACTGTGCCGCCAAACAAATATGCGATATTTTCATTGTGATTCATTAAGTTTTGATTTTATTGAGGATTTATGTGCAATAAGTTTGCGATTTACTAACAGGGACTATAGCTACGTATGAGGCTAGAATTTTTGAAACTTAATTACTGGTGAATTTAAAAAGCAAAGTGGCATTGATTTGTTTATACGTATTGCTGAAATATCCTCAAATTAAGCCGGAGAGGTAGACCTTTATTCGCTCTTTATTTAACTTAACGTCTAAGCGCCATCGCGTTCATTACAGTGTTTAAGTTCTTTTAAATTTGTAAGTGCAATTGATTCCATATTCGAATGCACGTATGAACGTTAATATCCAAAATAGATGCAAAAGCACCCATCTCTTAAGATCCATGCAGCATTAAGATCATTGCACATTATTCCAAATTGCAATTGTGCGGTTGCCTATACGCAACATTTTTAGCACAACACTTTGAATACTATTCACTGAAGGACCAATGAAAAACCCCTAATCATTAAACCAGCATTGACGGAAAGCATTCGAATTGACTAGCTTGTTAGCTCACCCATACCGCTGCGTACCATTGCCGTATATTTTTGCTCCAGTTATTGCAGAACAAAGATAAACACTCTTGCAACAACAACTGAGAAAGTTGTTCTTTAAACAGAACCATAACCAACTACCCGCGATGCAAATCTTATAGACCAACTTAAAGGATAGCTGCCCTTGCCCTCCATCCTAAGAGCGTCATTATTGTCGTCTTCTCAACTTTCATTACGTAGACGAAGATGAGTTTGTCTTAAGTTTTTCTCAAGTTTACATCTGAAAAAGCCACGTTTTGCACATTTTCGCACAAAGTGTGCATACATTTATTTCTATACAAGAGAGCAAAACGGTCGTGCATGTGTTGCTTCTTTGTGCCGTAATACGTAGCGAAGGTAGGTATATACTAACGGTACACACTACACAAAGTATCAAGCATGTTCTCTTAATCACAAGAGACGCCGTTATTAATTAGCAAACAATTCATGATTAATATATATTAAAAATTGTGTTTGAGTTTGACATTAAGCAAATTACACCACCCACTGTGCAAACCGCCTTTCAGATACAAAAGGATGTTGACACCCAAGCAAACTGCTTGCCACATGTGAGCTCTCATAAATTTTCAATCTAACAATATTAAAATGTCCAACAAACCCGCCCAGTCCCGGCCCCGCACGTGAATGTAAAATGATGTAAAGCTCTCCACTTCGTTGGGTACAAGGAGCGCGTGCATATACTCGTACTATATTGGGAGGCACAATTTTCCACATCCTGCGAGGTACTGAACCGAGTTTTGATTAAAATTACTTAATTTAGGTATACATCAAGAGCAGCGCTAGAGCACAGTGAAGTTGTACGAAGGCACAACTCCGAGGAGGATGCTTTGAAAAGGTTGTTCCACATCGTGCTCGCAAAAATCTTGTTCGAATTCGTCATAGAAAGACAATCCGCAACCCTCTTTGGGTTCTGCTCCCGGCAACAAACGGTTCCCAAGGATATGTTCTCTCGCATGTGACACGAGCCAGTGATTTTATCTGAATGGAGTCTTGAATTCGATTCCTTAATACTACAGGCCGTCGCCATGACGAACTCAAACGCCAGGCAGCAGCCACGAGGTGGAGAGCAAAAGGGGTTAATTAAATTTCTATTCGATTCTCCTCTGCGTATAAGGTGTTTCGGTTCTCACCTCAAAGGCACTTGACGACAACATCGTCTGAAGCACCCTTGTCGATTGATGCGTAAGTTCACAATTCATATATTGCTTCGTTGAGTATATTTCTAATTGCTTTCCTTTTTTGTATTAAAAACGTTGCTCCTTTAGAAAAAGTTGTACGCACATCAGAAGCAATGTGTTTCGGTCTGTGGATATATTTTATATCCGCTTAGTTACTTTGAGGGACTTTTAATATTCGAAGCTAATTGGAAACACTGCTGCGAATTTGTGAAGTTTGTTACTAAAGTGCTTTTCAATGACGTAAGTGGAAGGGGTTGTGCGGTTTTAATGTTAATAGCTTGACGATCAATATCCGCCAACATTTGCTGGAAGACGGGGAAGAATCTGTGGCAATTTTTTAATGAAGTTCATCTAATAAACTCAGCATTGATATATTTGTAATTAAGTTGGTAACATTTTTCGCGGCTTCCCGCACATTTTGAGGCTTTCTTTGGTTTTAAATAATTTACAAGGAGATTTGTTTAGAATTAATGGTTTATAGGTATTAAATTAGAGTAGATATGCTGTAATTATTGTTCCATAAAATACACTTGCATTAAACTTGGTTGTGAGTGTGTTTTTTACTTTCGTAATTTTCTTTTTTATTCAGCTGACGGCAGCTGAAAAATTGAAAATCGTCTAACTCGAGAGCCGAATCGCAGCACCAGTGAAAATTTACCTTGAAAAACTGATATCGGATACTGTCCCAAGTCAGCTTGACGTTTATATTCGACATAACCTTACCGGCCCTTTTCAATTTTAAGCCGTTCCAAAAATCACAACTTATACTGGCTAGCAAATGCACAACCCTAGAGATATCGACTGCAGTATTTCGTAGGCACTAATAGTAGTAGCTATACAATTAGCGAGCGGAAATAGAAAAACTCTAAAAATGAAACTGAATTTCAGCAATCTGAGTATATAATGATGAAATCTAGTCAAATTGTTCATCGTTGAAATAAGAAAAATAGTCACTTTCTTAAATGTGCATAAAAGAGAAGGCAAAACTAAGGCTAAGAATTTTGTTAACAAAGAAACCTCATTACCGACATAATATGCTATGTACTTGTTGAAGTCAACAGAAAGATCCACTATCACAAAACTTGTAAACGGGTTGTATAGATTTGTTTGGATGTGACTGTGTAGTTCGCGACGAAATTGGGGATTCAACATTCAAGAATCTAGTTATCTTAAGTCGACTAGATTCGTCTGAATAAGATGAAACCTTGACGCAAAAACTACAATGGTCGGGAACGTCACTTTTCCTACGTAAAGCTTAGTATCCTGCTCGCGCTAAATTTCATCTCCCATACAAAAATATCTACAAAGATAAAATTAAGCGAGGCAGTTTAGCAAAGCAGTATCCTGTTTGCTCGCTAAATTCGAAACTTTATATTGATGGGCCGATGACAAGTCTCCACTCCATTTATTTAGCTCGCGAAATAAATGTCCGGTACATTAAATCGAATATAGATTTCGACAGAAGAAGAAGGAGGAAATAGTTTGTGTTGTGATTATTATGGATTTTTCGGAGGAAGCCTCAGAGAACGTTAGCGTAATAGATAAAAAAAAAACGCAAAACCAAAATACAAAATAATTATTTAGCGACCATTTATCTTTGGTGTGGAGAATCGAAGTGGACACTAAAATTTAGCGCGAGCAGGATACTAAGCCTTAGCCACATATGCGAACTGTCAACTCATTACTCAGTCACGAATTTCTTGACTAGATTCGTCGGCTACCCCTCCATAAACGTCAACTGAAACAGCTGCTCATATGACTGATTTCAGCCAATCAAAACGGAGATACATCTACGCAGACAGCTGTCAGACTTAGGTTGTTTTCCATTGGGACTACCAGATATTTTTTGCAGATCTCAGATTTTACACGGCTCGATATTGATTTGCTTTTGTAAATTGATTACTGCGTTATTTGACAGCAGTAATCAATATCAGCTGTTCAAATTGCATTTGTTTCACCAAATATGGACATCGATTTAAAAAATGTTTCCCCTGTTGTAGATACAAAACTGGAGTAGTTCTGTTGATTCGTAGTCTTTAGATGACGAGGAAGACTAAGAAGATAATAATTCCTCCAAATTTATATCCATTGCTATTATGTACATATTTCTCCATTTTGGTTTTCACTTCTTAAATGAAGTGAAACAGCAGTGCAAAGTATATTGGTATTTGTGACAGTATATGTACAACTGAAAAAAAATATCGCGATCTGCAAAAAGTAATCCGAATGAAAAAAAAGATAGATTTTTTGTCCCAATGGAAAACCAGATACTTGAACATACCCAATTTAGTTTAGTATGTCTGACAACTGGCTGACTTGATGTGTTTCAGTTCTTACTAGCCTAGATTGTTCCCATCAACAGTTTTTTTCAGTTTTCATTTATGTAGGGGAAGCCGAAGAATTTAATAATTTTGTGGCTGAGTACTAAGTTGACAGTTCGTAAATGTGGCTGACATATTATCGTCAGTGGAAACGTTACTTTCGCAATCTAGTTTTTAAGTTCAGGGTACAAGTAGTCCACCCCCATCTAGTCGCCTTAGGATTTTTAACTGAATTTTTGAATGTGTCCACTGGTTCCCAATGAAAAGTGCCAAACATCAGATTCAAAAATTAAAAATCCAATTATGCCTTAGTTAAGATTCAACTACTCTCAAAGCGACCAAATTTAACTTCGTTCCTTCTCAAACTGTAGGCCATTTTTCTCAGTAAATTTTTGGGTTGACACTGTAAACAACAACATAAATTAATGATGATAGTAGGATAAATTTTCAATTCAAATTCAAATAAGTTTGCTATAAGAGGTACTTAATCGTTTAAAGTACCTAATAATCATCAGTACTGCAATTAAGGTTTCCTTACTTAATTGGAACCGGAGAATAGGTACCTACCTTTCTACATTATTATCAAACTGAAAACATAGTCGGGTGATTGGACTACCCTACTGGCAGTCCCACAATAGCTACATTATATTTTTAAATCAATTTCTATGGAGGATTCATACTGACGATAAAATAAACCTTGGAACAGCTCAAATTGAAACATCTCATATTACATATCCCAAGTCATCATCGTCATCGTCATCGTCATCAAAAGCAAGTGTATATCTAAATAACGATAGGTACCTACATCAAACGAGTAGAATACAAATCCACCTATGTAGACACACATTAATCATCATTCCAATGAAGAGCCGAGGTAACAAAAGTCTATCTACTTTCGAAACAAATATAATAAGAAACAATTGTGCGAACATGAACAAAGCTCCATTAAATGTACGCAAAAAAAAGGCGCTGATTTGTTGGTCCTACGAGCTACGATGACATCAACAACGGTTGGGTAAAGAAGAGATTTTCATTTCCATTTTGTTCCCGCACACTGGAATGGGAATTTCTTCGAATCAGAACAATTTCCATTTTCGCGCAGTTTGAGAGAAGATAGCTTTGCTTTTCGATTTGGCTTTTTTAAAGTCCTTTAAAAAGCTTTCGTTGTGATGCATCCTGCTCTGCTCATGCTCATGCATGCGCTTCCCCAACAGCTCTCTCTCTCTAAATTTTAACGAAGAAATTAGCAATTTGCATTGTGCGCCACTAATGAGGCAATTTTGGGTTCTGTATAGTATGGGTTACTGTTACTGTATTGCAACTGTTGTTAGGGAGGCAATGGTGATATATTCCAAGGCTACAGGGCTAAGCACAGGACAATGTACTTTAATTGCTGTATGGATACCTACACAGGGTACGGCGCGGTTATGTGAGGTTTTGTTTACGTTCATGTCAGTGGATGGGAATTCTATTAAACGCCTCGAGTGGTTATCGGACACCGATCTGTCAGCCACTTTAATTTGGCGTTGCAGGGTATTAGTGGTATACTTATAGTAAGTATTCTCAACGGTGAAACAGATTTGTTCACAGGGAAATCCATGATTGAAGTAACGATTACACGTTAATTGGAATACAAATGAATATAAATCGCCTCCCTATCCTTATAGCACAGGATGGACGCCATGTTATGTGATTGAATTTTTCGTGTTCCTATTACAAACTCCTCTGTGACAAGGACACCCCAATGCATTATGAACATTTTGCCTATGGGTTGCCTCAGATTCGCAAAGGAAAAAGAAATGTTGGCATTTTATAGTTAGGTACACAAGAAAGACCAATATTGTATAAGCACTTATAAGCGCTTGTGTTTTTTTTTATTTTGTAAAATCCGCTCAATTGTTGATTTATAACTGTGTTACTTTATTAAGCGGCGATTTGGATATTCAGTACCGCCGCCGATCCCGTTGGCAAATTTGTCTTTCATTATGTAACTGAGCTATTACTTTTGATTGGGCTTAAATTGATGTGCAGATATACATTTAAACAGACGTGGGCGAGGACGCAATTTGATAGGCAGCTGATAATTAAGCAAATGGTGCGTTAGAAATGAATAATAACATGCCTAGTTATATGTTATCAGCGATTAAATTTATATGTATGGATCTGGGCCATCTAACCGGTATTTGTATTATGAGGATCTGGGAAGGCAATTGAGTCCCAAACTCTTAGCAGCGTTTTTGTTATTAATAAGCAGAACTATAACACTCGATCGGATGGGGAATAAAACACCTAGAGCATTGAAATGGGCGTACAAAAGTAAGAGGCATAAGGACTATGAGCATATTGGTACCTACTTTAAGTGACAATAGATAAGTGAAAAATGTTAAACCCCAACAATATATAGAGAGAATAGGTATAGAGAACCTCGGTGGTCTAAAGTTTACTAGATTTTCTTGACTAATTTTCCTACGTCAACTAGATTGCCATGAAATTTATATCTTGAACAACCACAATTCAACTATTTATATAGTTTTTAAAAATGTGTGCCTGTTACTGTTGGGACTAAACACAACAATTGATTCTTAACAATGAAAGTAGTATAGATAAATAATGTAGCCTTAATCAGGTGGGAGCTGTAAATCACAATATTTATCTGCGCAATTCATGCTGCAGGTGGGACAGATATAAATGGGTTACCTGTCGACTGACAGCCAAGTTATTAAAAGGCTTGACAATTCTGTCATTTTGATCAATTGACAGGTGATTTTTTTTGATTCGGATCACTTTATGCAGAACTGGAAATTTTTTCAGATTTCAATACACAACCACAAATCCACTATTTATATATTTAGTTTTCAAATATTGATGACTGTAGGTCTATTCGCGTACTTTCCCGAGCCAAACACCACAAATCCGTCAAACTCAAAAAATTTACCAAAACTCTCTCAGAGAGCTGAAAATATATCGCACAAAGTCTATACACGTACTCATCAAAAGTGACAGACAAAGAGAAAATGAGCAAAATAACGAGCAACGAGTGGTTCCTCTCTTGGCTCGAAACAGCTTAGAGAATTTCAACCGACAAGTACTGATAAATATGTCAAATTCAAAATCCGTCTTAAAAATGAATTGCACAGAAAAATTAAATCTGTAAAAATTAAGAAAATTCGGTGATGGTCGAATATTGTCCTAGAACGTTTCATATATTGCAAAATAGTAAGTTATATATTTATTTGTGATATGGAATAGATATCAAAGATGAAAGTTGCTCAAAGTAGCTCGAAGTCTATCCACGTACTTTGGCGTATATTTTATTGTTTCATATTTTGGTAATTCCGAACCACAATAGATAGGTAGTAAAAGTCAACGAAATAAATGAGAAATGAAGCAGAAACATCGCTATTATAAACGCACATACCCATTTTATTAACCAATATCATTTAAAGTTTACTTAAATATTTCATAAGAACTAAGAACATTTCAACCCGTAATTCGGAAGTAAAAACAAAACGTACAAATGTCAAACTACGGGTCCCGACTGACGTCACACGATTTTATGCCAATTTTCTTTTGACATATCGGCGTAATCTTGTATTCTATTCTTGGCAACACATAGCCAACCTTTCGTGGTTATATTATATCATTCATACCATAAGGAACATCAGAAGAGAAAGAGAACACACATAGTTTGAATATAGCATCCTGTTAAGAAACACACTATGATCATTATTAGTATTCTTTGTTTATTTGTTACTTTTCTATTTTGTAATGTAAATTACCAAACGTATGTGCATATACCCTATGGTTCGACAGTAATTCTTATTTTTCATAATATGTGATTTTCTCTTATACAGGTGCCGTTGGTATCACCCAATTGCATTTGAGTTGTACCAACGGTGCCTGCTACTGAGAGCATTACCGCTTAACTTTGCTTTTCCTTTTGATGTTCGATTTTGTATCAATGCTGCTTTGTGGTAATCGGCCACTTCGATTTCAGCAGCCACCAAAGCAAGTTGTGCGATCTAGCCAGCCCAGCGAACCATTCGGTATTTTTCTTTTTGTTTGATTTGGATGAACAATAAATTAATTATAACATTTTATATCGCCTGGAGTTTCATTCATTATCAAGTTGGTCCTTCAGTTTCCGGATATTTTGGAATCGGTTTTCGCTTGCTTTTGGTGGTTGCATTGGATTTGGATTCCTACGCAGATAAGTACCAAACGCAAATCTGAATTTTGTCTGTTGCTCCTGTCTGTTGCTGTATATCATATGGATGCTTTTTTTTGGGGTTCGATTTGCTGATGCTGTTGTTTTAAATTGGTGCTTAGTTTTGCTGATAGAATCAATTAAAATCTGTGAAAGCCGCAGGAATTTTGGTGTTATTCGGTTTAAATCAGACTTTGCGTTGTGAATCCACGTGTTCGGTAATAAGACATTTTCCCAATTATTATAATGGAGACCCTAAAACAAACACGCGGTCATTATAAGGGTTCAATTACTCGACTTTTGACGTTCGCGCAAAATATTCCCGAAAATGTCCATGTTCTAGAATTGGAGGTGCGGTTAGAAAGATTAGAGAGGGCATGGCAAGACATTTGTGATAGCCAACCGAGTCTTTGTGAGTATCATGCTGAGGAGGGATACGGCGATCCCGAAGCCGAGTTCGAAGCCATCGAGGCTAAATACATAATGGCGAAATGTGCATTCTTAAAGCGTATAAAAGAAGTAGCTCCGGTTCGCGATGAAGCTCGAGACATTTCGCTTAAAGAGTTAGTTGCTTCTCAAACTGAACTTTTAGATAGGCTAGGACAGGCGACTTCCTCCAGCTCAGGCAATAAAGATTCATCGACGGTAGTATTGCAGCCAATGCATATTACACCATTTTCCGGCGATTACCGGGAATGGCCGGGTTTCCGCGACGTGTTTGTGCAAACGGTGGACTGCAACGCTAAGCTTTCCGGTGCTCAAAAATTTCGTTACCTGAAATCGGTCTTACGGGATGATGCGTTTAATCTGCTGAATGGTATTGACGTTTCGGACTCCAATTATCTTTCTGCTTGGGAGAAGCTAGAACGTCGATACGATAAGCCTCTTTGCATCATAAATGCGCTTATTGAACAATTTTTAAAATTACCAAGTGTCGGTTCGGGAGATGGTGCTCACTTGCGCAAGCTTGTTGATAAAGCGGACGAGGTTATTCGTGGTCTAGAAGCGGTTAAGGCAGAAGGTAGAGATCCGTGGCTAGTTTACTTACTTATAAATAAAACAGACTCGGAAACTCGAAAGGCTTGGGCGCTAGAAAATAAGAATTCGGAAAAATCGACAATCAATGACCTTATCGAGTTCTTAGAAGAACGTTCTAGTGCTTTAGAGGGTAGTGATCCGAAATCTACTCGGGTAGTAAAGAGCTCTCGTGTGAACATTAAAAGTTTAGCCGTGGTAAATGTGTCGTGCACAAAATGTAAGGGTGAACATTATCTTCCGCAATGCCCAGAATTCGGTTCCATGTCGGTTAGTTCGCGTCGCAGCTTCGCTCGAGATCAGCGATTATGTTATAATTGTCTCGGTACTAAGCACTCATCGAATCGATGTCGAGTTAAGGCGCGTTGTTCGTTTTGCCATGCTCGTCATCATAGCTTAGTACACGTTAACGCTAACGCTAATCAACCGTCTGATTCAGCCAGTTGCTCCAATGATGTTGAAGCTACCCCAAGCTCTTCTGTATCTGTCGTAAGCAATCATATAAGGAATGAATCGCGTTCCTCGGGAATACTACCTACAGTGGTCGTTAAAGTGTTTGATGGTTGTGGAAAGACCCACCTCGCTCGCGTTCTATTGGATACCGGTTCGCAAGTATCGTTTGTGACTGATAGTTTGGTAAAAAGGCTTGGAATTCGTCGTTCCCACGCACGGTTGCCTATTACGGGAATTTCGTCGGTTGAAGCTGGAGTGACTCAAGGTGCGGTCAATTTAACTTTGAAATCTCGCATCAGTCCACATTCCATTGAAATTGAGGCCTATATTCTGAGCAAAATAACCTCTCAAACTCCATCGCTTCCGTTTGAATCTTGCAACTTTGCTTTTCTTGAAAACCTTCCATTAGCTGATGTAGGATTCAATACCCCAGGGCACATTGATATTTTGTTAGGTGCTGACAAGGCTTGGAGTATTCTACGAGGTGGTCACCGTTCAGATGAGGACGGAAAAGTTGTTGCACATGAGACTCTTTTTGGATGGGTTATAACGGGTTGTTTGCCGGAAAAACCAATCGTTTCGTTGCACGCAGGCGTGGACCTTGATGTGATTTTGAAATCGTTTTGGGAAATTGAGGAGGTTCCGCATAAGTTCGCTTCGCCACTAGGTGAAGATGAGGTAGATGTTAATTTCTCTAAGACCCTTACTCGAACGTCTGACAATAAATACATGGTGGAGCTTCCGTTTCGACAAGACAAGGTAAGGTTTGCTAATACCATATCTGGAGCTTTGTCCAGACTATTCGCTATGGAACGTCGGTTTTCGCGGGATGAAGGGCTAAAAGTGGAATATCGAAAGTTTATGCAGACTTATTTGGAATTGGGTCACATGGAGCGTATTCCCGATGCTGCAGTAGAACCTACTTCGGGAAGTGTGTTTTATTTGCCTCATCATGCCGTCATCAGCAACAAAATTCGCGTGGTCTTCGATGGTTCACATAAGGATACCAAGCAATGTAGCCTAAATGAAATGCTTCATGCAGGAACCCCTCTTCAACGCAACTTGATTAACGTCTGTATTCGATTTCGCCTGCATCGGTTTGTTTTTTGTGCTGATATCGTGAAAATGTTTCGGCAGATTTGGGTGCATCCGAAACATCGAGATTTTCAGCGGATTGTGTGGAGAGAATCCCCTGATGACCCAATTTCACATTTTCGTTTGTGTACTGTGACGTATGGTACTACTCCAGCTCCTTATTTGTCTATGAAAGTTCTCCGTCAAATAGCGATTGACTACAAACACCAGTTTCCTCTAGCGTCGCATGCCATTTTGCATGATATGTACGTCGACGATCTCATGACAGGGGCTGATTCGTTGTCGGAGACATTGGAACTACAGCAGCAGGTCATCAAAATGTTGTCATGTGGAGGTCTAGAGCTCAGCAAGTGGAGCTCCAATTGTTGGGACATTTTGAGAGCGGTAGAATGTAAGGAAGCTGTTTCACTTGACTTGGATAGTTCATCGCAGTGCACTAAGGTCCTTGGTTTGGTTTGGAACCCGCTTCGTGACACCTTCACCTATAAACTTAGTTTGCCTGAACAAGTTTTGCCTACCAAACGTAAACTACTTTCAGAGGTTGCGAAGATTTTCGATCCCTTGGGGTTTTTGGCTCCTTCCACTATTTTGCTAAAAATACTGTTTCAGGAGCTGTGGATTTCAAAGGCGAAAGTAGATTGGGATGACCCTTTACCCTTTGAAGTAGCAGAAAAATGGAAGCTTTATCGGGAGAATTTGACCTGTTTCGAAAACTTTAGGATTTCTCGAAGGTTCACTCTAAATTCTAAAAGCTTGGATTTAATAGGATTTTCAGATGCTTCCGAAAAGGTTTATTCGGCGGTTGTGTACAGTCGCAGTGTCGGCGAAGATGGTGTGGCAGAGGTCCAATTGGTCGCAGCCAAAACGCGTGTAGCTCCGGTCAAAACGTTATCGATTCCCCGGCTCGAACTCTGTGGAGCTCTACTCCTGTGTCGGTTGCTTCAGCTCATTCGATCATCGTTAGAGGGAACATCGGTTCGAGTTTTTGCCTTTTGTGATTCGCAAATAGTTTTGGCTTGGTTCTCATCGCCTCCGCGAAGATGGAATACGTTCGTAGCGAATCGAACATCTGAAATATTGTCGTCTTTGCCTCGTTCGTCGTGGAATTATGTGTGCTCTGCTGAAAACCCTGCCGATTGCGCTTCCAGGGGTCTTGCACCCAACGACTTAATGGAATTCGAAATGTGGTGGAGAGGTCCGGCATGGTTGTCACAGGAATTATATCATTGGCCAATGAATCTCGAAATTGTAATTGAAGAGATTCCGGAGGAGAGAAAGAGGGGTATTGAAGTTCACGTTTCTGTTCCGGTTGAACATTTTCTGGAAAACCTTTCGCAAAAGGTTCCTGCTTGGAGAAAACTCGTAAGAATCGTTGGGTATATTCATCGCTTTTTAAGGTCATGTCGTTTGTCTAAAGAAGACAGAAAATGTGGATATCTTTCTCTTTCAGAGCTTCGCATTGCTAAACAAACCTGTCTCTTGTGGTGTCAAAACGAGTTCCAGGCCGAAAAAACTGCTCTCCAGATGGATCGTTGTGTTTCCAAGAAGTCAAAGTTGATCTCGCTATCGCCTTTCATTGATGATGTCGGTTTGTTGCGTGTTGGTGGCAGAATTTTAAACGCTAGGGATGTTCCTTATAATGTAAAACATCCAACTATTCTGCCCAAAAATCATCGTGTTACCCAGCTGATTCTATTGGATGCACACAAAAACTTTCTGCATATCGGTGTTTCTGGACTTTTCGCGTTGATTCGTCAGGAGTATTGGGTCGTCGGAAGCAGAAACCTAATTCGAAAACTAGTTCACGATTGCATTACGTGTTTTCGCCATCGACAGTCTACGTCAACACAGCTTATGGGGAATTTACCATCGCCACGGGTGAATCCATCATTCGCTTTCGCTCACACAGGATGTGATTACGCTGGCCCCATAGCTCTTCGTTTGTCCAAGGGAAGGAAACCTAAGCTTGTGAAAGGGTACATTTCGTTGTTTGTCTGCATGACCACCAAAGCGCTTCATCTTGAGATGGTTTCGGATCTTACCACTGATGCCTTTTTAGCTGCGCTCAAAAGGTTCATCGCGAGACGGGGAAAGTGCAGCGTAATGTACTCCGACAATGGTACAAACTTCCAAGGAGCAGCTCGGGTGCTATCGGAAATGCACAAGTTGGTGCAATCACAGGCGCACAACAACACGGTTGCTGAAATGTTGGCGGCAGAAGGCATCGATTGGCAATTTATCCCTCCGCACAGCCCTCACTTCGGCGGGCTTTGGGAAGCGGGAGTTAAATTGGTGAAGCAACATCTGCGTCGCGTCGTTGGCAATAGCGTTCTTACTTTCGAAGAAATGTGTACCTTGTTAGCCCAAATCGAAGCCCTCTTGAATTCGAGACCCCTTTGTGCTTCCTCTGATTTAGACCTTGACCCATTAACACCTTCTCATTTTCTTCTAGGAAGACCATATACTGCAGTCCCCGAGCCAAGTTACCTAGAGACACCTGTTAATCGGCTTGGAAGATGGGAATTGATCCAAAATATGGTGCAAAGTTTTTGGCGAAGATGGCGCCACGATTATTTAACCGCCTTACAGCAACGCCCAAAATGGAGAGAACCTTCAAGAGATTTCCGAGTTGGCGATATGGTAGTTCTCAAGGAGCCAAATCTTCCACCCTCACAATGGTTCCTAGGAAGAATTATCGAAGTCCATCCGGGCCAAGATGGACATGTACGAGTTGTGACTCTGCGCACGAAAAGCGGAACGTGCAAGCGCCCCATCACAAAACTAGCAATTCTGCCATGTTCCTGAAATTCCTTCAGCGGGGGCGGCATGTTAAGAAACACACTATGATCATTATTAGTATTCTTTGTTTATTTGTTACTTTTCTATTTTGTAATGTAAATTACCAAACGTATGTGCATATACCCTATGGTTCGACAGTAATTCTTATTTTTCATAATATGTGATTTTCTCTTATACAGGTGCCGTTGGTATCACCCAATTGCATTTGAGTTGTACCAACGGTGCCTGCTACTGAGAGCATTACCGCTTAACTTTGCTTTTCCTTTTGCTGTTCGATTTTGTATCAATGCTGCTTTGTGGTAATCGGCCACTTCGATTTCAGCAGCCACCAAAGCAAGTTGTGCGATCTAGCCAGCCCAGCGAACCATTCGGTATTTTTCTTTTTGTTTGATTTGGATGAACAATAAATTAATTATAACATTTTATATCGCCTGGAGTTTCATTCATTATCACATCCTTTGTTTTTATTTATAATTTTAAAAGTTTTTATAACTCTAACATACATATACTCTACCTGAACTATTTTAAGAGATTGTTCTCAATGTACAGCGATCAACTTAAATAAATAAATATATAAATAAAAATTCGTCTTAATACTGCGAAATGACTAAATCATCTGCCTGAAGAATCAATTTAAATTTCAATTTTGAGACGTTACTAATAATATTGTACTGGTCGATATTGCAAGAACGATTAAAGGTAGCATTTTGCTCTTGTATGAGTTGAAAATCTTAAAAATATACAGTTTAAACAGTTTTTTACAAAACGTGTTCGACTACTGGGAGTGTTCATATTTAAAAAAAAAAATTAATGATTAAAGACCTGATCCAAAATTTGATTTAGATGCTGGAATTTAAGAAACAAAAAAAATAAAATTCAAGATTAAATTATTTGAGAACTATCCAGTGATAAAAATGAAGAAAACACGGCAGATAAAAACTTTTTATGTTCGGCTTTTTTTCTTGACGCAAGGGGGAGATGATTCCAAAGGCTAAAGGAGTAAATTTGAAACTGACGACGCGTTGTCAGACAGGTGTATATACAAGGTCTTCGACCTGACTCTCAAAACGTTAATTTGTCAAACAAATAATTTTGTGTTTTTCTTTTTATGATTTTTACGAGAAAGGCAATGCATTTGAACCGAAGATAACACTGTAAGCTACATCACAGAATCTGTCACAAGTATTCGGAAATGTGATCAAACCTGCGGAGGCCAAATACAAACCTGGTAATGGATTTAAAAGCTAATTGTAAAATCGGCAAAAATTTCGCAGCTATAGCTGTCTACCAGACTTGTTTTAACATCTGCAGGGAACCAAGCAACAAGGTACGCTATTTACGTGGTCACTGCAAGACAGCGTGCTGTTAAATATTTCAACTTGGGATCCATTTAACAAAATGGGTAATCTTCAAAATCTGGTTTTGGTGCCTTCCAATTGGTAAGCACTTTGTTTTGGCAGGATTTAGCAGCAGCTAAATGGTTTGACCACTTAACTGTTTATGCCAGGTCCACGTTCATTTTTACAGCGGCATCGTCAACAAGACCTATAGGAAAATCGATATAGAGCTGGACATCGTCATAGTCATTTGGATCGGTCATGTAGTTCACGTGATGCAAATTTTGTAAATATCAGCATGGTGGCATCTGAAATAGAATCTCATTTTTACTCACCTATTTATTAGCATAGCTACTACATAACACCTGATCTCCCTCTAATTTTATGTACGTTGTTGAAGGATCATGTAGATGACCCAAGTTAGCTGTGCCTGAATACAGACCGTACCATTTTTACTGCCTTACCGATTCATGCAGTCAGATATGATTGAAGTGTACTTTGTTGTAAGTTTGCAAACCTCATCCAAATCTGAGAATGAAGAAATACAGGCAGCTATTGAATAATGAAGATGATCTCGTTCCCAGTTCCTGTTCCTATGGAACTGTTATCTTTTGTGACTACCTCATGTATACTTAACTTTGATAACTCACAAACGAACTACGAAAAAGTTAGTTAATGCATAAAGTATGTAAGTACAAATTGGTTTTTATCGTTTGTTGCAATTCAATTTAATTTAGTTTCATTTACCTGTATTATAATGCTCATCAGCTTTTTAAACTGAAAACTCTGCAACTCTCCACGTGCATAACAATACGGCTTGAATGATCATTAGTTTGGACTATTGTTTCTAGAGTCACTTGTGGTCTGTACAAGGAAAACATCAACTTTCAAAAATGTCCTCAAAACAAGAACATTTATAAATTAAATATTCATGCAATCAGGGAAAAAAAATAAAAGGAACGCTCAAACTTTGTCCCAGAATCACCACCACCATCATATATCCAGTCGACCCAGAAAACCTGTCCCAAGCTGGTGGTGATTTTTGTGCATCATTCTTGTTTTGTATTCAAGTGTCATCAACTTCATTAGAACTACAAACAAAAACATCCTATTGGACTGGGCAGAACAGACTTCCACCGTCGACCTTTATCCGTCACCACCATCTAAAAGGCAATTTAATTGTTTCTCTTCTCTGATTTTATATGTCAACTATGAACCAGCCACACGATGTCCTCTTAAAATTGATCGCCTTGCTTACGCACAGTTCTCTACAGCATGAGATAGCCTTTCTCTGGACGGTATAGCTTGAGCATTGTATCCATTTTAATTACACGGCCTATATTTCCGTTGTATGCGGGCGAATCAAAATACAAAAAAAAATAAATCTGGTAATCAGCTTTTAATGAGGTCCTGTGCACTGCGCTACATTCCCAAATGCAGTTCATACTATACAGACTATCTCAACCGCAGTTGGTGTGGTATTTTTCGCGCCACCATTGAACACGGTTTACCCAGTGCACAGACCAACCGATGTGCAATAATTCACTACAAGTAAATTTCTATGTAGACTTCGGTTTCGGCAGAGCTCGTATTTCGGTATCATGTCCTTTCATGTGTTTGAGTATGAAGGGATGAGTACATTTAATATTCAGTCAATGCCCGAGTTTCCATCATTTTCAATTAAACTTCGCGAAGTTGTAAATTGCTAGTTTCGATCCCGCAACGTAAAACCGAGCACCCCCAGTCCAGTAGCACTCCTGCTGGGAGTAGTGTGTACATCAGTTGGTGTCTTCTATCGAAATCATCCTGATGCTGCACCAAGTGAGTACAGTGCATAAAACACACCCATTATTAATTGTGGCTGGAGGGTGATGGTGGCATGGAGATAACTTGTTACAAACTCCTTCGTTCGCTCATTGTGAATTGCAATTCTTTTTGTGTCCATGCATAGAGATCTCGATGCGCTACTAACCTAAAGCCGCACGCGGCCGTAATAATTTGGTGTGTGGTGGGAGAGTTGTAAGCCTAATTAGCTACGTGACTTGGTTTGCAATTCGCGCTAAACTATGAATATTTCGCACCACTGATTGTGGTCTGAAGGCACACGAGTGCGAGAAATGCCCGTGTGTTGGACTGATACTACTCACAAAACACGCATTATCGTTATGAACTCGTGTCACAATCATTGCACCGCGTAATCGGAAAATTCAATTAACTTGTTATTTAAATTAATTTGTGCATGCCAGTCGTTGAATTAGGGGATTAACAAAGTGTAAATGCATTCGGCTATCGTGGAGTGCGGAATGCATATTTTATGCGATTCGATTTCATGAAAATGCGGCAAGTAGACAATATGCAAAACAAAAAAGGCATCGGATCAACACGCTACCTAGGTACGCAGGGACAAACCATACATAAATGTCCTGATGAAGTTTCTCAATTTACAGTTCGTATTCGGCATAAACATGCAGGTCCCTCCACGTGGATAAAGCTAGGTCCGCCATATTGGAATTTCGCCAAACAAAGTACATGGGATTTAATTGCTATTTCATCGTTATTAAATAGCTCTATTCTTGATTTTTTTTTCGCTTTTCGGGAAGTGGGAGATAACAATCATACCAATCAACGATTTAATCGCTCTGGGGAAATGTACAAATTTTTCCAATCAAACAAGCCATTCGGCCACAATTTCAAATTTAAGTTTTTTATAACTCTCTTGTTTTTCAAGAAAAAGCTACAAAATTAGTAAAAAATTAACCCATTCGAATAGCAGGAGCGTATATCCGTTTCATTCAAATGTCTTGTCGCTCTGCTCTAAACGGGCCAAAAACGGTAAGATAGAAACACCAAAAACAAACATTTTGAAAAATTAAAAAAAGCTAACAAGTCATTTTGCCAAAAAGGCCAAATACCTATACCAAAAAAAAATATTGGAAAATTTGAAAAAAGTTATAAAATATAGGTACCGTTTTTCATTATGGAAAAATTAAAGAAACGAATTAGCCCCCAATCGCTATGCAATAGACCAATAATTATTAAATGAAAAGTTTCAAAATTGAACTAAAACTCTTTAAAAAAGAAGTTTTGTTTGAGAAAAATTTAGAAAAGCCCTGAAGAACTTGAAAACCCACAAAGTAAGCACCAGATTTGGAATTTTGTAAATAGTTGACTACCAATTTACATAAATCCTGAAAGTACGCAATACGCCTACGATACAATTTCATTACCCCTGAACGTATGCATTGATTTTAACTTAGAAATTTCCTTATTATATGCCGGCTGATTCAAAATGGATCGTGTACAAATTTCCCACTTAGCGCCATCTTCATCTCATCTCCGCAACTGACAGCCAATAATCGCATCACTCAGCTTTAGTAGATAGTGTTACCATGAAACGAGAATTATTTTGAGTACATATTTAAATTAAAAATCTAACAGCCGTATTTATTAGATTCCATTTTTACGCCTCTAAGATGTTGTTTAGGTAAAAATCGCGTAAATATTTACGCAGCATCTACGTGACTTACCTGAATTTTTATTTATAAACATTTTTTTCGCGGTAATTTTGTGTCTAACTTGGTAAGAATTAAACTATTACGGTAAACACTGATAATCAAACACTTTACTTTGAAACCGACATCAGCTGTGATTATGTTCGTAAGTAAAATCATTTTACAGAACTAAAAGTCAATTTATGTAGCACAATTCCGAAATGTATTTGAAGGGACCTGCAATAGTTCGCGACAACGTCAATGTCAAATAAGAAGAAGAAAAAGTCAAGTGACAGCCAAAAAACGTATACATAATGTGGAAATCGGAATTATGGGGGAAGAAAGGAGAGGTCGGTACCAATTGTAGCATTATATATATAAGAAGATAAGGGTGGGAAATGCTTTATATTTGTTGCACCTGGATGGGTTTATAAATGTTCAAGACTGTGAATATTTCATTTATCTAAATCCTTCAAATCAATGTGGCGGATCCAGCTTTACCGGTAAGCTAGATCCTCCACAAAATCCCCCACTTCCCGAAAAGCAAAAAAAAATCAAGAATAGAGCAATTATCCCATGTACTTTGTTTGGCCAAATTCCAATGTGGCGGAGGCAGTTTTACCCATGTGGTTTGTTTCATTTGTCACAAAAAATGTTAACTCACACAAACGTTGTGAGGAGCTATTCCTTGGTTAATTTATTTAATTATCAGCGCCAGGGCTGAGTACCTACATCAGACTAAAAATAAAGGGATGATGGTTCGGATATCGTTATATGTACTTTTTCAGGCATTACTCCACTATTACGTTGAACGCTCGATTCGATTAAGCAGCTCGAATCATATTCGGGCAGCACTGATGAAATTTGAGAATTAGATTATTTTTGGTAAAAATTTCAGTACACCTTTCTTCGGTAGTAGAAAGAACTCGTGTTTTATTTTAATGAATATTCGAACAAACCGAGTAGCAAACGAAACTATTATTTTTGATAGGCTTGTGTAGTTGGTAGTTTGCTCCTGTTCACAGATGAATCTAAAAGAGTGGCTTACCACATCATCATACGTACACAGAATACTGTGATGAATAGTGTTCTTGCCGGTGGCCCGAAAAGACAAATAGGCCGGATTGTTGTGATTGATTCATGTTTAACCTTTACTTTATGCAACAATAGGCATGTTTTTTTAAGCTTTGTTCTCTGTAAAGCTAAGTAAAGTAGCATTTTCACAAAGCAATTACAACAACTACTGTAAGTCCTCGCAGTCTCAAGTAGAGCGTAGTTGTTGTAATTGCGTGCTGAAAAACCTATTTTTCTTTGCTTTGCTTTGCTTAGATTGAAGCTAAAAAAACTGTCCTTTCAACGTATTTGTTGAAATACGTTCAATAAAGAAAAACGGGAGCTGGAAACGATATTTCAATTACAATTCCCATGATAAGATGATTACTCTCGGACTAGTAAGCTTCGTTGAAGAACCTTTGGGCCACTACAATTTAGACTGTTAAACTATAAAAATACTTTTCATGCTGCTTTTACGAAAACTACTAATTTGAGTTGATAGTTTATGCGAATTGCCACTTTAGTTACATGCGTATCAGAATTTTTTCACCACAGAAGTATCTTATGAAATATAGCTTTATTTCTGAATCGCTTACATTGTTAAAAAACAAAAATTCTAAACTAGGATTGACGCGGCTGCCAATAGATTTTTTTATGAGAGTATAAAGACGGACGGAGAAAATAGATAGATAGAGAAGGGTGCCCACAAACTATCATTTGATCCACCTGCTTAAGCGGTATAAGTTTGTCTATCTTTAGAGAAGTACATAATGCAAAGAAAGAAAGGAGTAGCTATGGCCGCAATGAGTGCTTTATATCCGATATTCTTGCAGGCAGATTCCAATTGGTTGGCAAGGTTTGCTTGGCGAAATGGTTATTAACAAAAAAATCTTTCGTCGATTTTCCTGCGCAGTGGAAAATGACAAAGTAAGACCTTGGCTAGCAACTTCTTTAACATCGTAATCGCCGAAAACATTGCAAAACTACGAATCTCCTTTCAAGTTTACACAAAACACATTCACCTTCCATTAGTTTTTCGGTACTCTTTATTGATTGAATTCATTTGATTATATTGTTTTTTTTTTGTTTAATATTAATTTGTTATTAATAATTTAATTATAAATCACAAAATTAAATACCTTACTCCTAAATATGTTTGTGAAAAATGACTTACACATTATAGAGCCATTTAGCATGCGAAATGAAATAAAAATTGCAAAATTAAACCAATAAATTATTACAAGTGAAGTGTGGATAACGATAGTTGAATGAGGTATTAACGAAACTATGAGAATGAGGTGTATTGTTAATGTGAGTATGGAAGTCTTTTAACGCTTTAACTTAAAACACACGTATAAACTAATTCTGTCCACCAATTCCACCATTTTGCTCTTTCAATTGATGACACTCAAAATCCTTATCTTTTAATTTTCTTAATGGATAAACAATACTTTTTTTTTTTGGTTACGCGCGGGTGCAACAAGCTGAAGTGATAAACTATATGTACCGTGAATTTGTTTAGTCTGACTTGGTAGCCTTCTCCTTGAGTTGGTTGATTTTCGAGGAGACTAGACTGCCGAACTGATTCTTGACTGTGCCAATGAAGCCGTGATGATGTAGCCCCGGGTACATGACCACAAGCACGGTCAGCACGTAGGTAAGAAATAGATTATCAATGACAGCACCGATCCAAGCAAAACTTAGAAGGAATATGCTCACGATGATTAGGAACTGAAAGGGGAACAAGTATTTTAACTGCATAAAGAAGGGTTTGTCCGCAATTTAAACCCACCATAGTTGATTTCTGCTCCTTAGCGGTAAACAAGAAAGTATATAGCGAGCATATCTTCATCTTTGTAGCGCATATCTCATTGCAGACATCTTCGAATTGATTTTCCATTGCTCCGGTCCAGTTGTCGGCACTGAATAGGAACCGAGCCAGAATTCCATAGCCATAGTCGAAGGTGACCAATAGCAAGGCACCCAGCGATGCCAACGTAAGGGTGGACATGTCCAAGTACCATAAAACCAAGAACACCAGTGAGGTCACTCCGAAAATGACGCCGGGGTAGAACTTTTTCTCCCACTTGAGGAAAGAGTTGCTTAGAACGATTAGCTCACGCCATCCCTCCAAGTCATGTTTTAATTTGTTGAAAGCTCGTTTCTAAATTAATAGATAAAACAGATGCGATTGCTGCAAAGGATATCGATTTCGGGAGTTACCCTCTTACCTGATCTACTTGTGACATTTCTAGTGTTCTTCCGATATAAAATGGAATGAAATTGTTTGCTCAGTAACTATAGCTAATGCGCTTTATCTAATCCTAAGCAAAAGCAGATACAAAAGGAAATAGTTCTAACTTGGTGAATAAGCAATTATTTCGTTGAATTTATAGTTAGAATTTTAAAATTTTATTGAGGGTAAAAATCGTTTACGGCAGTTTTCTGAATTTTTGCACGACGTTTTTTCGCTCTTTTTTTGGTAATTTGTTTTGTTTGTGCGCCTCAAATCACAGTTTAATATTACTTCTCACTCGCTCACAATTGTATATCGTTGACGAAAGAGAGGAAAAATTGGGCTTAGGTGAGCCGCTGTATGCTAGATAAGGTAGGGCGACGAAGTTTTGTTTGTTTTAAGAATCAAATGCCAAAAAATCAGCAGAAGTGACTATTTTAATAGAAAGCTGAATTTCATGTAATTGTATGGTTACAATTATTTTGAAGTTAACATTAAGCGATGGAAATTTCCCGACATTTGCAATATATCCTCCTAGAAGAGGACATTCATTGCATTGATGTGAACAGGCATTTTATTCTTTAGAGAGATAGATAAGATAAGACGGGAAAGCTGTTTATTCCATTTAAAAGACAAAATCCTAAATAGAGTAGCTTATAAGATATACCTATACCTACCTACGTTATGAAGGAGTTACAAAAAACACGAAAGGTAGGAACCAGTGTTTAACTCGTGGGAAATTTACCTTTTCGTGGAAATTTCGATGGTAAGAAACCGTCTCGTGGGAAAACGGGAAAAAATAAGATGTCGTTAAGATTTTGTGGGAAATTTGGTCAACTTACAAGAAAAAAATTTCTATTTTCATATTTCTACTACCTTATTCTGTGTTCACAAAACAAGCCTATCTAAGCTAAGTATTATTTATTTATATTAATGAATTTAAAATATTAATTTGTGCTATTACTTTTAAAGACTTTTTCTTTTTATTATTATTATTCTTTTTCATTATTTATTCATTATCGAACATTCTTATTATTATCTTATATGCGCTAAATGTTATTTTGTCCTCTTTTTATTAACTTATTCTATTGATACTAAAATACACAAAAAATGTGATTATAATGAAAATTTAAATTTTACCAATGCCTTTTTTTATATGTATATCCAGTAATGAAATGACTGTTTATCTGATTATTTCAATTAAATTCCTTAATATAGAATAGTTTGTTCCCCTTTTTTATTTTTTGTTAATAAAAATAATAAAAATGAACTGTTTTTTTTTCAATTAATCAAGTGGGAATTTTGACTAGGTCCAAAAGGGAAAAATGGGAAAAAAATTAGCTGCCAGAGGGAAAAGCCATCTCAATGACATATAACACTGGTAGGCACAATATTGAGGCAAGACACAAGAAAAAGTCTGATAATCAGCTAGAACTTTTTCAAAACGCACCTTCAAAACTAAGTTATACAGCTATCAGATTTAGCATTCTCTTTTATTACAATCGCAAACAGAAACATTTAAACTAAAAATGACCATGTATAAACAAAATGTTTTAAGAGTTAATTTGGAAACGATATTCCAGTCTTCTTCATATTCTCTTCGATCCATTTTTCTACTCTAGTCTTAAGTTTTTCACTATACTCTCCCTGCCATCCATCTACAGAAGTTCCATTGCGAATGAAACCAGCTTCGCCTTTATTCAGAATCCCAATGTTATTCATCTCCTGACCATTAACAGATGCATTTTGCTTAAAATTTGAAATGCTTAAATGATTGACAAGAGTTTGAATTCCTGTGGTAGAGAGGGTTTTTTCCAAAAACATGGCGATTTGTTGTACTGTCTTGTGTAAGTCTTTCACCATGTCCTCATAAAATAAGAAAAGTACATTTGATTGATTGCGATGTGTCCACCCCTCTTTAATGTGACTCCAATATGGCATCCATGGATCTGCAAGAAAATCAAAGAAAAAAAATCACTCGTGCTCCCATTCTACTTATATGCAGTATGTATTTACTTAAACCATTTTCAAAATAGTTCCAGTAGCGGTCAAAGTCCCCCCTATACCCTTGGGTCTTATAAAGTCTGTTGAGGTGGTAGTAGGATACTGCGACATCCTTAGGATTCCGAGCAACATAGACTATCTAAACAGAAAGCGAAATTTGTTTAATTTATTGGTACGTTAAAACGCCCGTAGCATCTCGTATCGTATTTATTGAACATAAACCGATGTCAAGAAAAATAGATTTTTAAACTCTCGGTTGTTCATTAGGCTTTCAATCTCCAAACAGTATCAATTAATATCCTTTAGTTACAAGAATTTATCATCACCAGAGTATACTCTCAGATGCAAACGTAAAATGTAGGAGCATTACTAAAAAATGGGAAATTAAATCTATTCATAACAATAAGAGAATGTTGTGAATGTCGTGGTTGAGCATAATATTTCCAATCACACTATATTTTCTCATTTTGGGTGTTATTTACTATCCTCACCTTACACTGTTGCTCCATAACGCTAGGTGGCAGGAGTGAAAACGGAAAATGCGTTTTAATAAACCTCTGCTCAGTGACTCCCCTTAATAACTCGTATCCTGGGCGAGTAAGTTCCTCGATAAAGGCTAGCTTGTCTGGGTGCCCAGCATTTTTTGTCAGAAGATCGTCTTTGACCCGAGGATGTACGAAATTGGAAAATCTTCAAAAAATCCTGTACAATTTCCTATATATTCAATTTCATACACGTTCTCTTACTCAAAGAAAGGAAATCTCTGTGTTAAGGGCTGCTCTTTAGCCTTTTTAAAGTTTAAATCATTCGCAATCAACCAAACCATTTCCTGTGTCCAAGTAGTTCCTGACCTTGGAAAAGATGCGACCCATACATCACTTTGCCTTGCTTGGAAATTGTAAAAAGCTTCAGCTTCGTTTTTGTACTTTTGTGGAAAGAAGTACTTCTCCGGACCAACTTGAACGAAGCCCGTTCCTTCGCCTAAAGAAGATTTGATTAAATTTAGAATTTACAAAGATCGACAGATGTACCATGAAAATACTGCAGCAGCTCTTCATTAATCTCCGAGTCGATCGGAACTATCGCGTACGGAAATGTATATTCTCCTTTGTTGTTGTTGAAAGCCATTTTACTTATTTTTGTTCAATTACTTGACCAAGTCGTGTTACGGACAAAATAATACTGAATAGAAATTTCCAGCATGCCCCTTATACAGCCCAATGAAAACATTAAACGTAGCTTTACGACAAATGTAAATAAACTTTACTGCTGCACTAAGACATGCAATAAGCTGTACCTGACCCTTGTTCTGCATGGTCCCCACTTACGTAATGAACAATTAAGAAGTGTAGTAGTTATATGTGAATACATAGATGATGAACCTGCGTTAGAGAGAACGCCCCGAGTGAAAGTACTTGTCAACTAACTTTTTTTGGGAAATGCCACAATTGAGTATTTGAGTTGCATGATATCTACTTTATTTTCGGCGGTAATTTATTATGATCTTGGTTTGTTGCTGCAATTATACGAAAGGCCGAACGGGTTGGTTGGCTGCAATTGGTTATGAGGTAGGTGAGTTTAATTAATGCTGGGCAACTAGGTAAATAGTTTATATTGAGTCTTTAAAAGAGATAGATTTATGTTCACTTTCGTATGTTATACATTTGTTGTTGACAGTTAGTCTTCAAATCTCGTAAAGCGGTTTTCTTTCTTCTTTAGCAGATCATCAGTGTAATAGATTCCACTTACCGATTTATGTTGTGTAAACACGTTGCTTCAACTTTTTTACATCTAAGTGTAAATAGATTACATTAATGTTGTATCAACAAAAACCTATCTGCCATTATGAATAGTTCGACCATCACAAATCGTCTGATTTACAATGAATAAACCAATAAAGAAACTATTTGCGATATTTGTTAACAAATATGCATAAAAAATTATTATTATTGCACTATTAGTTTGGTTTTGCATTTATCTTCTCTGTGATAAAGGTGGTTAGTATACAAACACAAAGTTTTAACCATAACATAATGCATTAGCAAAAGTTTGGTCATTTCTTAAAACTGACAGTTGAAGTTTTTAAATGCCGATTTGCAATTAAAATTATTTCTTCTAGGGAAATTACTACTTCTAGGTTAAGGTGAGGCAATAAGATATTTTTCAATAAATTTTTTGCCTATACGTTGTATATTTTCTTTTTTCTGGATACCAACTGTACGTGTACCAAATAGTATAAGTTTGTAATTATTTAAGTTCATTTAAACATTTTACTCAACATCAGAACAAACAAAAACGCCAAACCCAAACAAGCTAGGGACTTAAAGTAATGCATAGGAAAACACATTAGTGTGAGTACCTAGTTTGATACTCAAATATAGTTCAACTAGTAGCAAGGATACATCCTTAAGCGGAAAACATTAAAGTAATTTTGTTACGATTTGTACTAGATTTTGCATCTATAGTTGTAAAAATTATGTCTATTTGGGTTTAGCATTTCAGATTTTGATTTGAGATTTAAGATTTCTCCTGTCAAATCGAACATTAAAGCTTAGTACGCTGCTCGAGCTAAACTAAAATGTATCTGCTCTCCAAACATTTACCCGATAGGAAAATAAAATGTCGAATTTGAAAAAAAAAATTAAGGAGGCCAGCAGCAAGAGGATTGCGAATTGGGGGTCTCAGTATGATTTGTCTCTGCTCTCCATTTCTGATTCTAGGTACATCTTGTCCATTTAAAAATTAAAAAGCTCATCCTTGCTTACTTTTCCGCAACAGAACAACAAAACACAACGACTTGTCACAATTTAGGTTGAAAAAATGTGCAGACGCATTAAATTGCCACGCTTATTTGACAGACATATGCTGAAACAAAAGTTCGATGCGTAAAATTAATAATTCAGTTAAAACACAATTATTCCAACCATATACAAATCACACTGAGACCCCCAACTCGCAATCCTCTTGCCGTATTTATGGCAATCTGACCGAAACGCCAATTTTAATTAAATAACACAAGTTTTTCAACAGTTTAATGAGGATCTTACTGTTCAGGTCTTATCTGCTAATATTTTTTCTTTTTCATATTTCTCAGTATTACTTTCTTTTCAAAACTCCGAAAAAATACACCAATATAACCCATCTACCTCATAGTTATACTAAAATCGTTCGCCCATGTAAATTTGCATTGAGCTGTCACCGCCAATCTACACCTCGGGTTATTATTTGTAACAAATCGAGGCCTCTCGATTAATTTCCAATTTATTTCGATTGTTAATTTCTTGAGTCCTCTAGCAAATTGATTAATAATTATTATCTTTTTAAATTACTCAAAAATTGCTCAATACCTTGCAATACAAATTGTGGAGAAGCTGCTTTTGGAAGTACGGAAAAAACCGATCGATAAAATCATCTAACAAAAATGAGTTCTGTAAGTTTTTTTTTTCTTTTCGTGAGGAAATATAATACGAGTAATTTGCTATATTTGCGTTCTGCTAAATGCACTTTAAAAAATATTAACTAAACGAAGTGCATTAATAATGAAAGAAAAATAATGCCATTGTCCATTTTTCACAAGCAGATCTCCAATGTCGAGAATCTTTCACCTCAGACGATTCGCCAGGTCATGAAGGAAATGCGTTCGTTGAACGATAGTCCGCTAGAGGGCATCAAAATTCAAATTAACGACACTGATGTAACGGACATCCAAGCGTTTATTGAAGGACCATGTATGTATATCTATAGAAGTATCTAGACTGCCGAGTACTTATTTAGATCGTGTTATGTATTATTTAAGCTGGAACCCCATACAGTAGTGGAGCATTTCGTGTGAAGCTAACACTCGGAAAAGACTTTCCGCAAACGCCACCAAAAGCGTTTTTTCTGACAAAAATTTTCCACCCCAATGTCGCATCAAACGGAGAGATTTGTGTCAACACACTGAAGAAAGACTGGAAACCAGATTTGGGCATAAAGCACATCCTTCTCACAATCAAATGCCTTCTAATTGTTCCGAATGCGGAATCAGCCTTGAACGAGGAAGCTGGCAAAATGTTACTCGAGCGGTACGACGACTATTCGCAGAGAGCGAAAATGATGACTGAAATTCATGCACAGGTAAGTAAGGAGTAGTGTTGATTATTTGGTGTCTATAGTGTAAGCGATGTCAAGTGAATCCGATATCCAAAGTCCCTGTAGTTTTGTTTTTACTGTGATTTATCATTCCAATTCTGTTGAATTTTAGAGTTGTTTGAAAGTTTGACTGCTTTTGTATCTGATTGTTAATTGTGTAATTGAATATGTTATAGTCACGTCACAGCCGTGTGTATTGGTATATTGTGCTTCGCCTGACTAGTTTAGCAATTGAAAATTGCATTTAAAGTTTACCAATAAAGACTTGGATTTTCTTGTGGTAAAAATGGGCAGTTACGATTATCAGTTTTTATGTTAGAAAATATTGTATCGTGTTACCTATGTCTAAATTACTTTTGTAAAGTCGTTTGTGTTTGAACGCTGTTCTTTCGGTCAATTGCATCATAACTCCCACACGTTCCCATAATGGCTGGTTGTCTATGGCTTCCGTATTCGACAATATTTCCATTGCCTTGACTGCTTCAGCTATATCATGTAGGTACCCTTTCTTCGGACAGTTTTAGTTTTTGCATTCCGATTAGTATAAAGTAGACGTATCCGCGTTTTATCTGTAGAGAGAATGAAGAATATAAAGAAAAGGTAGAGTAGAGCAGAGCGATATTATTAGGCCCTTTTTTTATTATGTTCACATGATCTGTGTAGATCATTGATTTTCACGGTTTACAACAGTACAAGATCCAACTTTTGTTGTATACCATGGAAATCACTGATCTATACAGATCATGTGAGCATAATAAAAAAGGCCTATTATTATTATTTTTTTTTTTTTTTTGTATAGCCTTTTGCCTAGACCAAGCAATGGTGTGTGATAATTAATACCCACGCCAAGTGCAGGCAAGTATCACCGATTGTAGTATTTGCCGAAGAAATCCCACAATAGACACAATAGATACTTGTCACTGAAAGCACAGTGAAATTTACAATCCCATTTCTCAAATCAGAAATAAACCAATTAGTTTGTCATTTCTCTTGCAGCCCACAAAATCTACAGACACCAAAGAAGATGACGGCCCCTCCTCCAAAAAACACGCCGTCGACAAAAAACTCCAAGACAAGAAGAAAGAAAAACTCATAAAAGAAAAGAAACGCATCCTCAGGCGATTATGAGGTATCACACCGAAACACACTGCAGGCGCATTCATTGCCAACATTTGATCTACACATTTTATTTTTTTAATTTAAAATATTTATTCACGTTCATAATCCGCAATCTACAATTCCTAACACAGTTTCAACCAAAAAAAAAGAAAATAATTGCCAATGTTAAAAGTTAAACAAGTGTTTACGATGCGACCAACAAAAAGTCTGCGCGTGCATGTGAAGAATGGGAACTAAATTCACACCAGATCACATTTATAAGTTTTATTATTTGTGTGCCACCAAGTGCTGCTGGCTTCGTGCGGCAGACCCGTAGCAATGGTCCTTCACTTTCATCGTTACCAACTGAAAGCACTCTAACACGGTTACCATCGAAAAAATCGATCTGTTCCGGTGCCAGACGCACCAGGACACTCTTCAAGTGTTTTGTTTATCTATTTTCATTCTGATTCATGGAAAAAATTACGATTAAAAACAAAAAGCAACACAAAAAAATAAACTTACGAGGGTGAGAAAAATCATGTACAAATCTACTTTTAGTATAAACAAATCGACTATAAAATAGCAAATACAAATGAAAGAGAGAAAAACAATTAAACTATAGATTGGGGGAATAAATTTAAATCGAAGAGAAAAATCTAAACTAAGTGACAAAGAATCATAATGCAATAATGAGTTAACCAGCAGCTGCTGAGCAAAATGCATAACACATTCGCTCTGGTGTAACACATATTTTATGTAGGTACAACTTTTTTTTCAATTATTTTTTACTTTTGAAAAGGTTTTGATTAGTAATCGTGCGCGTCTGCCGTTCGCAGACGAATCAATCACAGTTTGAGTTTTTATTTAGGATTATTCCAAGAATCAATTCATAAGTCTTATAATTATCTATTAATATATAAGTTTCTAGTTCGTCCTCGGATTGTGCGGCTAGTGCAATGTGAGGGTGATAATAGTAATAATAATTGTGTGTGTCATTTTGTCATTTTACCAGAAATATAATATGTCCTCTCTGATTACAAAGACATCAGTTCAGTATTCTCGATTGTTTTGCATTCTACATAGGTAGTCGGTACGTATCGCTTCCGCCCTTTGCGTCCTATGCTAGCTAAGTACATAATAGAGTTCGCCAGTGGTAGAAATTCTACCATTACAGTAACCTGGGTTACACGCAACATAATGAAAAACACAGCATTGCATCTTTGCTCAGTCTTCGCAACAAAAAAAATCAAGCGAAGGAATATGTTGTGTGTAAAGCAGTGAAACTGGTTCTTAACTATTCGCCTTCTCCGATTTTGTCGCTGCAGTTCCTCGAGACGTAATTTAACGGCAAGTTCATTTAACACTGTCATTTTGGTCTATACGGCAGTGTTCCTTTCATGAAATGATCTTTTAAGCGAAAAAAAAAAACGATACGTTAAGATTCCAATTTATTTAGAGTTATTTGGGAACAGGGCATGTAATCTCCAGCTTAGGACACAAAAGCATGCAACCTTGAAAACGCCTCTGTAACTGAGCTCTGATACAGGAGGCTGGAAAACAATCACCCCTCCTATCCGTTCGGAAAAAAATCTGATACGAAAGTCAAATCTGATGGGAACTCAAATTGTGTTCGAAGTCCCCGCTTCGGAACAAATCAAATGAAGCATAAACCTAAAATATTCCGCAGCAATTAGTTATCGGAGAGCCCCGTGTCCATGTCTCTTGTAGCTCTCAAAAGTGGTCGCAATGCGACGAGTTGCGCTACATTTCATCGGAGAATTTTTCCGAATGTTGTATCGGAAGGGATTCCATTCGAGGACGGAGACCTCGATAGAGGTGAATATGAATGTAAGGAATATCAGTTACGAAAACTTTGACTCTATGCTAATTGACGGGCATATGGATACATCAGAAATCGAGAAAGAAACTTCGTTACGACGACCAAAGATCGTCCATCCCATCAGCAACATTCGTCAAATTTCGTCATCCTACCAAGTACTACAAATGAGTGACTAACCGACGAATGACGCTGCTACAACAACAACAAAGAAACTTCGTTAGGAACTTTTGCACAGTTTTTGTAGTTAGGTGTTAGGCCAGAGTAGAAACAAACGTACGTAAGAATCAATTGTGAGCAAAAAGGGGTAAAAACTTTCTACGACAATGATTTTAACGCGATTTCTTATTAGATCATTTAAGACTGGACGATTCATTCTGAAACAAGTTTAATTATAAGAACGGTAAGCGTAAAGTTGGGATCTAGAGTTGCTAGTGTTGTGCTGACAAACGTTAGGAACTATACAAAAATTTCTAAGTCTAAAAATAATTTGAGGATCGCTAACAGTTATACCTATATTGTGAACAATTTTGGTCAATGAAAATCAGTTGGCGCTGTTTCGTATACTCCTCCCGAGTTCCATTTAATGTCAAGTCTAAATAGGCTAAATGGAAAAGATTTTCCAAGAGAGTTAACTCTCGTTTGTTTGTCAAGCGTTGGCAGTGGTAAAGCATTGAGATTGTGTTTTCCGTAAAATTAATATGGTACCTATTCGATTGGGCTTTTCAGATTTCGTGTGTCTAATAGAACATAAAAACGTCACTTGTTCTCTTTTTTGTTAATCGTGCGATGGAATATAAATAATACTTTTCACTAGATACATTTTAATTAAATCATTCTAAATCTGCTCACAGATTGATTTCTAAACATTTGTATAAGATAAGTAATTAAAAATAAATAGGTCTTTTCAGTAAAACAATTTCACGAGGACGTAAACAACTCCACTTTTGTCAAACTCAAACGTACTTGGATTGGCAAACCTCAAGCAACTCTGAAATCGGAAAAAAATATTTTTTTGGTTGCAAAACAAGAGAATCGAATAGCACAAAACATCATTACTGTACCAATGATTTGCTGACCAAATTAGATTTGGCACCACTCACAAAAGCAACTTGACATTTCAATTACAGACGTCAGGTAGCAATTCAAACATTTTTTATTTAAATAAACTACTACCAAACCAACCCAACCTTCAACCCTTCCCACTCGAGTTTGTGAATGATTAGTTTTTCCTTGAATTTTTGTCACTCCCGTTGCCCAGTCCACACAAGAAAATTCTTGAAATGACCGACCTCAAGGAGACACAAAAACGAATAGATATCAAAATCGCCGAGTTGCGACAACAAGCGCACTTTGCCCTTAACAAATACGATTACCATCACAAAAACGATGAAGATGAAATAATCAAACAGCAAATGGAAATTCTCAACCAAGTGGCCGGTACATACACGAGATTTCTCAATGAAATGCAAAAGTTCAACCAAACGCTGAACGCTGCCAAGCACTTAAGCGGCCGATACGAACAGTTGTTACAATCACAATCGGAGCCAACGTCGCAGCATCAAAACGATAAACAGCACGAGACAACAGCGGCGACAACGACACCCCTAATGTGCACAAAGGACAAATTCAAGGACACCACCTCGAAGAAGCAACTGTTTCCACCCGCCTAATGAACTAAAACATGCATTTTTTTTGTATCTGTGTAGCCAAAACAGTAGTTAAAACATTTATTTAAATCTTCCAATGTCTTTTTGGTTGAGGTGTGTGGTTGTTTATTTTTATTTTTAAATAAATACTTTAAATACAATTTTTCTACGAGTAACAAACAAGCAGCAGCGTTCCTCTCTCTGAACCAAATGTTTATAAATAAAAAAGACATTTTAAAAAATAAAAAATAAATGAAACGTGTTGCTTTTAAAAACAAATAATTAAGATCCACTTTATACCTAAATAGACTAACCAATACGGTACAACAAAAATCCAAATATAAAGTAGATTATCCATATGTATATTACGATGATGTTTATGTTTGCGCTTCTCATTGACGTTGTGTTGACGTCCAACACAAAAAATATATAATTATGTACTATGCTCCAAAAAAAGAAAATTCCTCCTCAATGCCGTCATTCATTCAATTTCTTAAGTGGTGGTGCTGCGCGCCAGGAAAGAGGCGTAATTTTGTTGTGGTATTATCCGTTTTGTACATGTGCCCTCTAATCGTCGTCTTCCTTGTCCTCCCGACAGGCAACGGCAGCTACAAGGGCGGCACCGCGACCTGACCCATCCTCAGACAGCATCAAGTCGAAGTGAATACCTGGCTTGACGAGCTTCTTAATCATCTTTACCATGAGATTGTGGAATTTCGGATGGAAACGGTACACAGAGCCATCCACTCCGACGGTGACAAATGGTTCGTTCATTTTGTTGATTAGGGTGGCGATGCCGGCACTTACCAAATGGGCGGCGCGTGTAGATACGCATTCGCATATGAAACGCACATCTTCGCAGTCCTCATCAGTGGCATTTGAAAGTCCCAACTCTTCGAGCACCGATCGGCAGTTTGTGTAGACCCCCCTTTCGTCAGCTTCGATTTCCGACACGTATTTGGTGAAGAAGGTACCACGAGTATTGAGTACGTCTGATTCCTGACCCTTAAACAGCATACCTGCACTGTAGAACTTAACCAGCACCAGGCGAACCAATTCGCCCATGTACATGCCAGATATCATTTTCTCGAAAGTTTGCTTACCAGGATTAATACTGTGCTTGTCCACGTGGTCGTCGTACTCAGTGCGCACAAAGTCCAGCGCCCCGTTGTCCCCAAAGGCACCCCATTCCGTGTTGATGAGAACGTGCTGTTTTTGGTTGTCTTTCACATCGAACAACTCGGCTTCCTCGACCCGTTCCACGTAGCAGGCGTTACTGCCTGTTCCCACGATGAGACCTATTTTGCAATTGTGGTTCTTCCAGGCACATGACATTAGTGTTCCGGTGGTATCGTTAAGAATGGCACACACATCGATTTGCACATCACCACGCCTTGCAATGGCATCCTTCAGCAATTGAACTACGTCCTCGTTGACAACACCCTCACAATTGAAACCTTTGGTCCAGGTGACTAGCAGACCCTTAGTCAGACCCAACTGCTGCAGTGGAAATGAGAATGTGAAACCAAGAGGCAATCGCTCCTTATAAACGTCATGCTCGTTCATGAAATTCGACAAACACTCAGCGATGTGATCGAACAGCTGGATTCCAGAGCCAATCATGATGTGCTGTGGTATTGCGTAGATACGTGATTGCATTTGGAAGTCATTTTCACCCTTTAGATGAATCAGCAGCACCCGGAAGTTGGTTCCACCCAGGTCAAGGGCCAGAAATTTTCCTCTCTCATTGCCGTTGGGCAAATCCTGCACGTACGTCACAAAACACTTCACATTGGCGCGGTCGTGAGTGTCCTTTGAAAGGCCACGTTTTATTTCATGTAGAATGCGGTAATTTAACTCCGTTATTTGCTCATCGGTTAGGATTAGCTCTTTGCATTGCTCGCGAATCATTTTCGATTTTTCACTAGTGATCGTTACCGCTGCAGAAGTTTTCGACTTTTCTTTGCATTTGTATTTCTCTTTACACAAATCACTATTAATAGCAATCGTTTCTAGCGCTGTACTAATCTCTTTATCCATTGTTTCTATTCTGCCCGTTGTTTGCTTTACCTTGAATTCGTGTTTTTCTTTCGTTTTTCTTGAAAAAGTTTCACTTGCCTCTAGCTTTTCGCCCAACTTTGCTAGTGCTGTCGTCGTTTGAAGGAACCTTGAAGGTCAAAATTGACAACTCAGTAGACAGTAGCACACAAACGTGGTGACAGTCAAGAAAGCCTGACGCATACACACTAGTATATACGAACTGTTATATACGCAGGTGCATGAAAATGAATGGGAAATGGGATGCCAGAAAATAGGGGGTTTACTCGTAAAATATTTATTTACTTTTTTACACGCACCACAAAGTACAACACTTCACAATTCACACGTCCAGCTAATCTCAAGGGCGACAGCCGAATGTTGTGGTTGATTGGCAGGTTGGCACAAGTTTGCTCTACGTTGCCGTTTTGTCAGCATCAGCTGTGCGACGACGACGATGCCGATAGGCCTCCCTCCATTTCAATTGGGTAATGTTTCTGAAAACTGGTACGAGTGGTAACTCGTTTCCGCTTGTCCAGAATGGTGCGAGAAAACTGGCTTTTGCAACGCGGCAACTCGCGAGGCATTCCAAAATGATAATACGCAAGCATGTCGCACGTGCTGCTTGCTACTCTACGAGATACTATGCTGCTATCACTCTGTCTACGCTACCACCAAGCCAACACGAGATTTATTTTATTTATGCTCTAATCTATGCTCCGGCGGCCAGCTATCTCGCGTTGTTCTGGGAGATTGACCTCTCGGATGATGGACTTGACCTACTTATCATGAAGATGAATGTGTCTTTCTTGCCCGCGCAAAAGAAGAATGAAGGACTACAATCAATTGCAATAGTTGAGCGCAATTACAAAAAATATTTTCTCCAATTAATACCAATACCACCACGCCAGTCTGGGTCTCATTTCGTGGAATTTGAACCAGTTCGTTGTATTGCACATTTTAATGAGGAAATAATGAATCTTAATTTGCATGGACATAAATTACTTTTATCTTCATACTAGTTTCGCGTTGTTGAATGATTTCAGATAAGTGGGAGTTAAGATTACAAATGCTGTGAATTTATTACTGAGCTCGCCCTGACTTTGCTTTGTTCATTACTTCAGTAAGTGGGTAGGTACCTATATTCCAACACAAGTTGAACACCATAGAAAGATGTTTTTATGTCTTAATTTTAGGAAGTGTGATAAAGAATTAATTAATGAGCATGAGAGAACTAAATGCGTCACATGTTAGTTTGCATCACGTGAATGGTCGGTAGGTTTTTCTGATTAACCTGATGAAATATTTGTCACACCCCCTTTCTCGTTCAGAGGTGATTAACTTGCTATTAAATTAATTTGCATTGCAAGTTGCAACTGTTGCTCAGTGTGGGGTTTTTTTACTTGCTATTATTAGAGATATTAATCACTTTTCTCTTGAAACCTCTGTGGTTTCCGACTTTTGTGTTATTCACTGTGATTTGCATTGCACAACAGCAATTTTAGTGTTTTAGTACGAACGTGACTGAAACCACACTTCACAAATCTGCGTACTTTACATACCTAGGTACCTATTGGGAATTTTTTATAAACTTCCAATGGCGGTTTGCAACTTGCTTACAAAAGTTTCTAGTGGTTAAACAAAACACATTGCACACTCATACCTATATAGGTTAAAAAAATTACTTATTTTATAAAAAGCTAGAAACCGTCTCCCTAAGTATATACCTAACCTAACTAGGTGTAAAATTTCTTTGTTCGTTAAATGGTGATATGGCAGCAATTTGTGATAACACAGTAAATAAAAAGAGTTCGAAAAATAAAACACGAACTTAGCTTTGTTTTCAGAACAGTGTTCATACCTAGGTATACCTACATAGGTATTAGTTTCTAGTTTTTAGGTTAAGATGATGCCTTCTTTATTATTTACCGATGTAAGCATGCAGTTACAATAACTACACTCTACTTGACACTTCTGAGATTCACTCTGTTTACCACAGAAGGTGTTTTTCTTGATTTGTTCAGAGCTGAGCTCTGAACCGAGCTCGAGCATTATGAGCGCGCTCTGAACCGAGCGTGATCAGATCTTTCAGATGTATTTATGAAACACACTTGAACATGTATCTGACATTTTTAATAAATATATGTATAATTTGAGTATTTAGTAATTTTTATTTATTAAATTGGTTAACCTTCAGTTCCAGAACAACAAAGGTCGTCCACCATTTCAATTATTTTGTTTATCCTGTTTTTTTTTCTGTCAAATGTGCCTGTAAGTATGTAATCAGCTTTATACTCAGCTTGCTCAGACAATTTATTCTAAGTTCATAGAGCGCGCCCTGATTATGCTCTGAGAGAAAAAAGAAACACAAATTCTGAGCTCTGATGTATCTGAGCTAAAAAAGAAACACGCCTATAGGCGTTTATTTTTTAGTTCGGAGCACAACCTGAATTGTTATACAAAAAGTTCGTGTTTCATTTTTAGCTCAGATACATCAGAGCTCAGAATTTGTGTTTCTTTTTTCTCTCAGAGCATAATCAGAGCGCGCTCTATGAGCTCAGAATAAATTGACTGAGCAAGCTGAGTATAAAGCTGATTACATACTTACAGGCACATTTGACAGAAAAAAAAAACAGGATAAACAAAATAATTGAAATGGTTTGTTGTTCTGGAACTGAATGTTAACCAATTTAATTAATTACAATTAATAAATATTCAAATTATACATATATTTATTAAAAATGTCAGATGCGTGCTCAAGTGTGTTTCATAAATACATCAGAACGATCTTCACTTATATGATAACAAGAGCAAGTACAAATGAACCAATGGATAACGACGATATTGCTTGTAAGCCAAACACGCATGTTGCGTGGAATCACACTTCTCTAATCATTACAACCTAAGCAACCACACCAAATTATGTACACACATCTTCTCCTCGCTATGTACTAAATAGCTCATCTAAAAAAAAGTCGTCATTGGTGATTAGCTATTTATTGCTTTTATCGGAGTAGGTAATATAACAGATTAGTACTCTGCTACACATCATACCAATGCCATATCTGCACAAATTCTATTACAAATGTTGATAACAACTGTCAAGATTGATGTTAATCTAGTACACAACTCAATCCTTCGGAACAATTTATTTTGTTTGCATTTGCTTAAATAATAATAAAAATAGTTCAATGGCACAGAAAATACCAACTATATCTCGGCTTTCGGCGTCGATAATTCGTATCTTAGGATGCAATCCCAGCCCAATGACGCTTCAGGGAACCAATACATATTTACTAGGAACAGGGCGAAAGTAAGTATGAAATGCACAGAATCATCGTTGCAAAGTTGACTTTTTATCTATTATGTACAGACGAATTCTCATCGACACCGGTGATGAAGACGTTCCAGAATATGTAAGAAACTTGAAACAGGTATTAGACGATGAAAAGGCAATAATTGGAACGGTTATATTGACACATTGGCATCACGATCACGTCGGTGGAGTAAAGGATATTTTTAAACTCGCTAAGCAAGGTAATTTGTTTTCAAGAATGAGTCCGACTGCTATCAAATAATGAAAGCAAGCAGGTACCTACGAGGTAGTTCATTAAACAACACGTTCGTTCTATTAGCGACATTCTTGCAATCAAGTCCAATTAAATAACACTTATCGGGGCACAAAGAATCGATACATACATAGAAATTTAAATTTCTTTTGCTTAGCATGTGATGTATGGAAATTTCCCAGAACTGACGCAGAAGACACTTGTCCCGAGATACCAATTGATATTAAAGTAGCCAAGCTTAAGAATGGCCAGGAAATTGCTGTAGAGGGTGCTAGTATTAAGATTGTTCATACTCCCGGTCATACTACCGACCATGTGATACTCACAATGAGCGATGGGACGCTTTTTAGTGGCGACTGTATTCTGGGTGAGTTGCAACTTGCAAGGCAAATACATAGTTTGATAATAACTATGAAACCTTTCTTAAAAGGCGAGGGAACCGCTGTCTTCGAAGATCTATACGACTACATGAACAGTTTGGACCATATTTTGAAAATTAAACCATCAGTAATATATCCTGGCCATGGGAATATCATCAATGTAGAACTGAGAGCATCTTCCGTAGAACGATTTTTATACTTTTTCTTACAGGATCCAGTTGATAAAATCCAGTATTACATTAACCATCGCAACAAAAGGGAGGAACAAATCATTCAATACTTTCAATCTAACTCTGAGGACAGCCACACCGCAATGGATGCAGTGAAAGTTATATACAAAGATACGCCAGAAGCTCTTTGGCCGGCGGCTGCTTACAACGTGGGACACCACCTTAAGAAATTAAACAAAGAGGGTGTATTAGATACTTCCGATGATCCTAACAACCCGGACGCTAGATGGAGAATAGTCTCCAATGGAAAAAGTTCTCTATAAAAAAAACGCCAAAGCTTAAGTGTAACGTTTTTATTTATTAAATATATAATATTTCTATTCCGCTTCGTATGTTATCGTGGGATCCTTAAAGCAATGTACATCTTCAAACCAAATGTCTTCAGGCAATGGTGCATTATCCTCATCGTAAAAGTTTGTCGGTACAGGCGGACCATTATCTCTTGGTTTCCTCAGAGGCAGAATTGTGTCGTATATGTAGACAAGCCCGTTAGTCGATCCGGGAACAGCGCTTCCTTGCACCCACATTACATTATATTTGGTGTTAATACGCCAGATTCGGAGGCCTTTTATTTTTCTGTATCGGTTTCCCATGTGACCGGGCAATTTCGTTCCCGGCCAGACGCGACCTTTTTCACCGCCACCGCCAATGTTACCGGGACGACGATGAGTTTTAGTCACACCATGGGAGGCGGGCATGCCCTTAAATCCGTGACGTTTCACCACACCTTGGAAACCATGATCTACGCTGCAATGATAGATTATTGTTATACATAGTCTATGCTAATTAAAATGAACCAAAGTTTAAAAATATGCTAAGCATCTTGGTGGTAACATGAACTTATAAATAGCAAACCAATGATGTATGCAACCAAAATCTTGGAACACCTAACAGGACTACAACTTACTAAACAGTTAGTATTAAAATTGAATTAAATTTTACGAAAAGTGTTTAAGACATAACATAAAGGTTTGCGGTTGGTTAACCACCATAATGAAAAATCGAAAACGTACGTTTTTCCTCTAACGTCTACAAAATCTCCCACTCGAAAATGCGTAACGTCCAACCGTGTTCCAGGTTGTATGGCAGCATTTGGAGTGACCAAGAATCGGGCTATGTTTTTCTTTGGCATTACTCCAGAATCATTGAAAAGACCACAATACTCCTTCGTCAACAGTGATGGATCTGCGCTCTCAGCACCGACCAGCAAACAACCGTACTTGTTTATATTTACCACCGATGGCTTTTGAGCTGGAGTGTATTCCTCTGGTGGTATGTATTTAACAACATGATTGTCGACTATATGCAACAAGGTAGTTCTGATACGTTGTCCGTTCTTCAGCCAAAGTGGATATTGACCAATCTTTCGCGCAAGCAGCCCGGTACGTCGACTTTGTGGGGTCCATTCAACATTAACTTGTGGTTCGGATTTCAAAAGGCTCAATTTAGATTGATCGTATGTTTGAACACCTTTGATTACAGCCGGTGGACCGAAAGTATCATGTATTATTTCTTTGACGAAAACTTTGTTTTCGGGGGTTATGTTATCGTCGTGTATCTGGATGAAGTTTCAATTAGTCAATTAAATGACAATCTAAGTCATCTAATACATACCACTCGATTTTTTCGTACAAACCAATAAGGATTACGTAGCTTTGGTCGGTTCAAGTGGCCTTTTTCTCTGACTTGAATGAGGGCTGGAGAAACTCTATAAAGACTTGTATTGTATTGGAAAATAAAATGTTTTGTCTTGGGGCTACCTTAATCGGGAAAAGTCCAGCACTAGATTTTTGAATAAACTTGCGTTTTTTGTTATTATGGACATTTTTAAAGCAAATAACCTCAGAAGGAGCACGAACTTTTCAAAGAGACATCTGACAAAGTGACATTTGTTAGTAATGTTTGATCGAAACACCTAAGCCGATTTATGTGGTATTCGATTGTGCGCTCTCAGAGCACTTTTTTTTTGCTCTCAGAGCAATTCTTATGTTCGTTTGGTACAAAAAAAAAGCAATCTTTTTCAGATTTCAGATCACTTTTGCGAATCTGGATATTTTCTCAGATTTGCTTCAGATTTACCAATAGAGGTACGTTTGAGTTTGACAACAAGTGGAGTTTGTTTCGTAAATTTTTTTAACTGCAAAGAAATCCATTGCATCGGGTGTATCTATCTTTGTTAATTATTTATGTACAAATGTTTACAAATCAATCTGGGCGAAAATTTAGAATGTTTTAATATAAGTTTTAATCAGTGATTGCAAAACGATTAGAAAAGTGTCTAAAGCTGCATTTATTCGAACCGCACGAATATCAACAAAAAAAAAAGAACAAGTGACGTTTATATATTCGATTTAACACACGAAATATGAAATCCGAGAGCAAATCTGAGCCCAATCGAAAACCACACAAAAAACAAATTCAGCAAATATGTTTTCTCTCCTTTGGCAAAATTTAACAATCAAAACGTATTTCATTCTACAATATTCATGAACATCGATGTAATAATTTGTTTTTCATTATCCATGTGATCTCGTATTGTTGTTGCAAACCGTGCAGTTCAATTCTTAAATTATTAAAAAAATGTATGATTAGCTCATTCACTTCAGAAATTAGCGAATGTTTTTTTTTTGCATTCATACACCACGACTAGCAAAAAAATATATTAAAAAAATATATTACAGTAAAAAATGTAGGAATTATGAACAATATTATAACCAAATGATAACCACATAAGTGGAAGCCCTGAAATTTACCAACAGAATAACTCGAAACGAACAGATTTGTTTATAAGCGCAGCCCCATATTCTAATGTCAAAATATGTTGTGATGTCATGTTGGGAATCTTCTCTTCTAATATTTGTGTAATCTTTTTGTAATTTGTCTTTTTATTGTTTGTCTGAATTTGTGATAACATTTTACTGCTGGTGGAACTGATATGAAACCAATCAATAAACTGAATTGAAATTTACGTAAACAAGTAACGCAAGCTGCAGTATGGAAGAAATAAACTGAGACTACAATTTTCTGAAATTTCACTGGCAAAGAAAAATAAAAACCTTAAAATGCAGTCATCTGTATCATTGCAACCACAATTGAACCATCGAATACTCTTAGTGAATTTTAGAAAATCGATCGAGTTATGGTTCCTTGGGAGACGAGATGAAGGGGACGATGAATGGAATGATTTATATTCAGATGATATACAAAATGCAATAGTTGCAATCATTTCCGATGGGCTGCAATTGAGTATGGTAGGTGTTGCTATTTTGTGATTGTTTATTGTATTATTTCAAAAACAAAAAAAAAACAAATACTACGCATTGTTGTCATTTTAACACAGAAAATTGCAGCAATAAAACTTTTACACCAAGTTTTGTCCAATTGTTGGTATCAGCTGCGTTTATGTCAGGCCAGTTAGGTACGTGTACCAAGCTCCACTTTCACTAATGCATTTCAAATGGATTTTCTAAGATTTTTATAACTTTTGGTACCTTTAATACGTTACCGTGAATGAAATGGCTGGCAGCAGCTTATTTGCATTCGTGTATGTAAGGGAAAGAAAAACAAAGCGTATACCTACCCAAAAAAAACAAAAACCGCTTTCCTAAATTGTAATATATCTAATATTAAGAAAGTAAATAAACAAATGTTTTAATAAATGAATTAATGATAACTATATTTTACAGCAGTCATCGAACAAAACTCGCTTCCAAAAATTCATGGATGACTTACACTGGCTTAGGGAGTCCGTTCAATCAAACAATGCAAGTTCAATAAAAATGCCGGAACCACTATCTCCTAGAAACTTTTTAAACATATGGGTGCAAGAAAACCTCAAAGATCACCGCTTGTGCTCCTGCCTACAGATGCTTGTCACCGACAAGGAGCTACTTTATACCTACTACACAGAATACTCATACCTTCGCAATGACAAATATGCGACCGCCCTGTTTATCGGTATTTCAGCATTAGAGCTTAATCGCTGTTCTTTACTAACACAAATTGATCCGACACTCTTTACGGAAAGTCTACTTAACGTTAAACGTGCTTTATCACACCCCAACCTCTCGATGTCACCCCCAAAGAGAGCACCAGCCAAATGTAGTATTATAATCCCTGAATCCTCCTTGTATGTTAAGCTTACACGTCCACGAAGCACAATTCGAAAGTGGAACAGTCTACCCGCCCTGAAGCAACTTGGAACAAAGAAACGCGTAAGAAGTCAAACTATGGGAAATGTCGGGGATGTCCGTGTAAGCATTGGCCGACTCCATAAAGCCCTGGACATACAAAATAAAAACAAACAATTAAAAGAAGAAAACTCAGAGTCTATGCAGTCGACTCCATCGTCGGGCTATAGCAAAACAACCAGCGAATCGCATAGTAGTTCATCTATCGCCATAGAACTAATTAAATGCGACAACATCAAGATCTGGGAAGATCATCATTTTAGTCACAGTACGGGAGATGCGCAACCGAATAAAGTATCACCAATAGTGGGAACGTCATCACTGGACATGAACTGCGATCGCCAATCACAGTCCTGCAGCAGTCCGAGTCCTATAAACAGCTTTCTTTCGAATATATTTTCAGTTTCATCATTTCGTGGCCATTCGGGTACTAGTTGGAACGAAAGTTCGACTTCAATGTGCTATTCGACGTCAGCTCAGACGGAAAGCGTTCTGAATTCATTTTTGCCACGGTGCGGAGAAAAGCTACCGCCACGAAAGACAAGCAATCTGTTTGAGGACTCAAACGCTTCGTTGCATACTAAAATGATACGAGGTGGCCAGGCTGTTGGTGATCAGAGTTTGGCCGCTTTTCTGCAAAGTGCACAGTTTTCGAGGAATAATACTGAGCTGGAGAGAGAGAATGCACATTTTCGAATTTGTGAGGCGATAATCTCTGCAATCGAGCGAATCAAGTGTCAGAAGATAGAATCGAATGAAAATGAAAGCGCTGCGACGAAGCAGGGTGAAAGTAAAGGTAAGTTTTGTGTTACATGTTTATACTTCCGAATCTATCTATAGCAAGAGTTGTTTTTTTTTTTGTGCTAATAACAATGTAGATCACCCTGGAACCTCATCCCAGGCTTACGAGTGCTTAGATCCCAACCCAGAGCATTATACAAAGTGTTCTCAAGGGCAAACTCTAGAGACTAATAATGTAGTAGAGGTAAGTTTTGTTAACAGAAATCATGCAAAATCCAAATTCCGCACATTTTAAGGAGAGTGTAGACATAAGTGAACATACGCCCTACGCTGAACTGGGAGAAAGTTCGTTGGAAGATCTACGTTCAGCGGAGAACATTGGACTTTCTTTGATTTCCAAGTTTAACGATAAACACCTTCCAAAGGTGTCCGATTTGAAATGGCTCGTGTCGGAGGAAGTTAGTAAATTGTAGTTTTCTCAAAAACTGACTAACCATATTTTCTTTAAGGATACTCCTCAACAACTCCTGCCAATGCCACAGCAATCCAACAATCCAGATGATTTTGTTATGCCTATGGTAACTAGAGGGACGCGGTATTGGGCGCCACCTAGACAACAGATCATATTCACAAACCATCCAACGCCACAGTAACTGTATTTATTTCGTTTCCAAAGATTCAAACTCAAAGTTAGCTTTCAGGAGGAAGCTACTGATCCAAAGTCAAAATAATCGCTGCGCTGGCTGCGGAATGCGAGTATCAACAAGTCACATCAAGAGTTTTCGATATTGTACATACTTAGGGAAGTATCATTGTACTGGGTGTCACCGGAATCAAATATCAGCGATCCCTTCTAAAGTGTTGCATTTGTAAGGCTTACAGATAACTTTCCAAACACATCTTTGGAGTCTAATGTTTGTGTTTTAGATGGGATTTCAATTTTTATCCTGTGAGTGTGTTCGCATATCGCCTGCTTGAGCAAATGTGGACGTATCCGCTATTTTACGTTCCCGACTTGAACCCTGCACTTTACGCCAAAAGTAGAGCCCTACGAAGCGCCAGATTGAAGAGAGTACAAACGCAGTTCGTGAGGGAATTCATCACTGTGTGTCGCTTTGCGGAAAAGTAAGTTGAAACAGAAATAGTAACCCTCTTAAATAATTAAGCTTTGTTTGTGCAACTTCCAGCGAACAAGTGTTTTTTGCGTCGGTGCCAGACTACATATCAACCGATCCTGATACGTGGTCTATGTCCGATCTGATTGATGCCAAAACCAAAACTATACACAAGTCACTGCATGATTTGGTACGAAAATGTGAGGATCACATTTTTACATGTGTGGTAAGTGGATATAGCCCCACATTGTACGTTCATATTCCACTTCCTCTTCTTTTTTTAAGCTCTGCACAGCGCGTGGATTTATCTGTGAATTTTGTCGCAAGGAAACCGTCATATTTCCATGGCAACCAAAAGTATTACGGTGCGATAAGTGTGGCTCGTGCTACCATTGCAGTTGCTGGAAGGCGCAATTTGACTGCCCTAAGTGCCAACGACTTAAATCTCGGCAATCGGAGACATGAATGTTTCCCACACTATATTAATTATAAAAAATTCATTGGTGCATATTTTTACAGCAATAGCTCTTTTCTTAAAAGTTTAAATGAAGATAGAAACAACAGATGTGATATTGAAAATTCGAAGATTTTACCATTAAGTAAAAATATATAAAATATTCGTATAAAAAAGAATTAAACAACAAATAGTGGTTATAGATAGATGTTCATATTTGGTTATGGGGCTGATGCTGTTCTTACAAAAGGATGCTTTTTGCGTTCCTCCTTACAAGTTATCATTATTTTCGCGTTTGGAGTTTCAATGACTGCGTTTTGTCGCAAGAGTTTCTGTCGTATACTTGGGCGCTTTGTTTTTATTTTCTTACGATGAGGTGATGACGTTTTTAAAGACTTTTTAGACTTGGCTTGAGACTTATTTGCTGAATCACTCTTATCTGATCGTTCTTTTTTTCGGGACGTTGATGGTTTTTCTCCTTCGTGCCGTTGTTTTTCATCCTTGTTTGTCAGCTGTGTTGTATTTGTTTTTGCTATGGACTTTTTTTGGGTTTCCCCAAGCTCCGCTTTATTCGCCTTTTCTTGTCGAGCTATTTCTTCGATTTTCTTTTCCTAAAAAAAGCAATGGTTTTCGTATTCAAACATATTAAATCAGAATGTGCACTCACAAACATTTGACGTTTCTTTTTATCTCGTTTTGCTAACACCACAACCCAACCACCGTAGAGAATCATTATGAGTGCTGGTACTAAAATACCAGCCAATACGGTAGTCTTTCTTATCCAAGCATGATAAATAGCCAGAAAAATCACAAATGATGCAACTATCACAGCTACCAGACGTCCATTTGCTTTTCGTTCTTCCTGCAAAGAAAAGTAAAATTTTTATTTTTGTTTTTCTATACGGTGCCAACGTTGGGCGCCAACTAGAGCTGTGCTATGACAATGGGATAGATATAACAAGTACGAAAAACGGAGTATTTAAATAAAGCTGTTTTTTATTATCAGCTATGATCCATATAGATCATCGATTTACATGCACTTACAACAACAGCACGTCATGATCCTGCTTCTCATCGAGATCACGAATCATGATCTGAAAATTATTTCTACTATTTCCCTCTAGATGGCTTGTTTCATTTTTAAATGTTGGTGTGCCTGAAAACGATAGCTACCTAATCACGTTGCCAGACAAAAAAGTGAAACACAAAATATCAATTGATTTTTTCCCGCACGAATTAAATCCCCATCCGCATTCCGTGTTATTTTCTTTTTATAAAGGTATGTTCAGACCAGCCAAACACTTGATTAACAATTATATACCTACATGTTTTATAAAAATTTGCTGGTTTGGATCTGGACACAAAAAAAAAATGAATGAAATGTTTCACAGTTTCCAAATCTTGATGGGAAATCATTTTTGTTTTACAAGTTTAACTGCAGAAAGTGAGCGCTGTTTTTTGATTATCATTTATTTTTTTAAATAAAATAAAAATGTCAAGAAAAGCTTGGAATACCTAATGAGAAAGTGATTCATTTAATACGAATATTTGAATTAAATCGTGTGTCACGTGATTCCCGAGACCAAAATTACAAAAATATAAACTTTACTCGCTGCTAATAACCCTACCACATTATTTTCTTCTAGTTGGACTAGAAAAATAAAATTGAAATATTTCATATAAATGTGTATGAAATGTGTCCGATTTGCTTCAGAAACATTTCTGAAATGTTTCGCTGGTGTGGACATACCTAAATATGCCAAGATAAACGGATGTGCTAGCAGCAAAATGTTGTTCATGTATTGCATATTTGAACATAAAATACTAAATTTGTTCCTAAAAAATATTGAAAAGAAAAATTATTAAAATTTGATTCAAATATGGTAACACGCCCGACATTGCAAGCAAAATGACATGTGCCTTGTGTGACGTCACGTTGAGCAGAATATTTGCAACATGGCTGGTGGCAATGTGAAGTTTGTAATACCCTGTATTATCTGTTTTGTTTTTGAAAGCAGCTGTTGCCACAACTCAAAAATTAAACTTTTCAATGATCCGTCTGTTTTATTTTCGTGATCTGATCGGGATCAGATCACGCTGATAATAAAAAACAGCTTAAATACTTTATTGGAATCAGTTATATATTCAGAAAAAGATACCCTATGAGCGTATACAGAATATTGAACCTGAAAATTAAATGTGCCTAATCGACTTAGAAAGTTGAAGCGGGGACATGTAGTTTATTTAAAATAAATTATTATCCCCTGATTAATGGTGCCTACAGTTTGAAATAAGATTTTTGGTGGTGCCGATGGTCTCTTTAATTACGCACTTAGGTTTCATTCGCATACTCATTTAGTCATACAAAATGGAATAAGAATGGTTGCCAATAGTTAGAGCTGAGGGCCTAAATGACTAAAATGGTACTTAAAATAGTTTCTGGACGCCTTAAAAATGACTTCCGCTGCTATTTCGCCGGTTAGGGCGGATTGTTGTGCCCAATGAGATTGCAATCTCATTGCTGACAATGAACTCCAAAACAAAGCGTACCTATACATGCATATGTTAAAACTATAAGTCGCTACACCCCGGTGATATTATGAAATAGGAATCCAGAAATTTGAGCCCGGAGAACAGAACGATGGATAATATAAAAAAAGTAATAAGTGGAAGATAAGACAGAAAAATAAATCAATGAAGAAATCCGCTTAGGAAAGCAAGGAGAAGTTTAGTCGTAACTTATTAAGAATAGTGAAGTAGTATCGCATTATCAGATACAACGGGGTAAACTTAAGCCAATGCTCGATTGCCTACATTTCCATTTGTTTGACGTGTCGGCTATAATGGCTAACAGGCTGCATAACTTACAACAACAAACTATAGAACAAACAAGTAAACTGTTTATAAAACTATAAGTGCGTTCGAATGGCAATTGTGTACAGATAAGTGGAGATTCTATTTTTGAATGTTTATTGGGGTAAGCTTTAATTTTTTATGTACATGGCAGGTATTTTAAATGTTGGACACGTTCCAAACGTGTTAATTGAGAACCTTTCCCCAGACAGATGACACTATTAAACGTTTTTAAGATCGAGGCAGCGGAAAGAACTTGTGTTAAACCTAGGACCTCTCGCTCAGTAATTCAACACACTATAACCACTTAGCCACTCCCCTCAAGTTTCAGTGAATATTATGCAATGCCCCAATACCATCTCTGTTATAATTCCAACAATATAATATCCAGAGCAAAGATAATGTAATACAGAGATATATAACTTTCCAGTGGAAAGGCGGCTGCCTACAAGCTGTTTTCCCGTAAAATTCATGAAGTCAAGCACATATGCTCATTTCTTTTCTGGTATATGTGAGTTCATGAATTGGACTTTAATACAAGAATTCGCTATTCCGATAATTGTATTTCATTATTTTTTTTATTTTAATCGAAGCCTCAACAAAAACCAAATAAGTTCAATACTAAACACAAAACAATTGAACAGCGCGATGCCCATAAAACCAAAAGGAATGTTGGCCGGCCATTAGCAACATGCTTTTTTCTACGTCACACGTATTCACAGACGGGGGTTGAAATTACAAAAACAACAATGTAAACAAATGGGTTTTGGAGGGATAGACGTACGAAAGATATCCATCTCTTTTATTCATTCATCTCTGATCCAGAGTTTGTATGCCTAAGGAACTGAAAAATTGCATAGTGTGACATAGAAAATACTTAGTGTGAAGGTTTGTTAAGGCACAATGTGATGATTGGCCCTGCTTATAGATACCCCAAGATCAGAAAAAACGTAACCAAATTGTCTGCTCTGTTGTAACCCGCCTTCCTAAAATAAAACTGAGGGTTCCTTACTTGAAACAAACCGTTATTTATAGGCAATCGCATGATAGGAAAGAATTTTATTTATTTTCTAAATGCAACATCCGCTATTTACTTTCTGTAAACATTCTGAACACCTGTCTTGTTTTCTTGCCTGTAGATGTAGAGCAAGAGTGCAAAGAATTCCAATTGATGTCTGCACTTTTTCAATACTGTATACCGCAATAAGAATATTCACTTGGGGTAATCAACTATCTTAAGCCAAAAGAATGCTCCAAGTTGTTTATTGTTTTTGACTTGTCCTCGGTGTAGATGAAAATAGTTTATATTTTTAGTACATTTATAAGGTATGTTGCAAAACGCTTGCGCATGCTACACAAATACCCAATTAACACTTTAATGTGCGTAAAGCGATTTTTAAATAAGACCTGCTTAATTTCATAAACAACATACACTTATTTCCTTGAAAGAGAAACTTCAAATAAAATCAATGTTGAAACGAGCCACGACAGCCCATCAGATTCAGAGGCACATGACACTCCTGTTTTTCGATTCTTGTTTGTAACAACATTTATGATTACTTACTCTTGATTCCTTATCAAGTAATTCCTGAAGATTTTCTTCAATATCCTTTACGGACATTTTCCTTTCTTCTATGTCTTTTTCGGACATTTTCTTTTCCTTCAAATCCTTTTCGGGAATTTTAATTTCTTTAGTAAACTTATCGGGTATTTTCCTTGAATCCATTTTAAATTGAATTGCATTAACAAAATGGCAATAAATAAAAAAAGAGTGTTCCTTATAGACGTTCTTCAGTAATAAATTTGTTATCCATTGGTTTTTGTTCAGAAATATCAGTTTTTATTACACATTTGCTTCACTTTACATTTCACGCAACAACTGCGAATAGTTCGAATTTGTTGAACGAGATCAACACCTTGCCGTTACTAAATTAAAACTGGCGACTCAGTACATACGATTTCCGAAATATAGGCGAAACAACACATTTTCGTGGAGCGAACTGGAGAAGTACATTTTGTGTACTTGTGTTTATTTTGTTTACACAACAATAAATTATTCCGAAATGTATACACAGTTTCGAATATTGCTTTTTTTCACAGTTGATTCGAAACATAAAATTTTCCAGTAGCTATATCACTCTTATGGACAAGACGTGATTCTGCTCATTTTTTTTACATCATTTTTAATTTCTTTGTTTTCGTAGTTGTTTATTTGCAATTGTTTTTTTTACATTTTTATTTTCAAGTTCAATCAATGAAAACATTGCTCTTGATCCATGCCATTGGGAAGAACGCTTGTTGTAGCTGTGCCCTACCTACCCTTTACGTAAAATATTGAGTTTTACTAAGACAACGGATAAATTCAAAAAAACTGGGGGCAGTGGGTAATATAATGGTAATATATATGTCTTTTTCCATTGGTTGGACTTGTCGTTTTAAAAATCCATATGCATACATATATGCAGCTAGAAGAAGGTAGGCGTATTTCCTTCTTACTATAAAAGGGGCCAATTGAGAGTGTAGTTTTCGGCCAATCGCAATCCTTGGTACGGAAACTAAACCCAACTTACCTTAAATTGTATGTATTGCTGTTTCGATGCCATTTTGTAGTACACGTTCTTAACAACACTTTACGCATTTCAACGGTGCGTTGCTTAGTATTTAAGTTTGACCTAGACGCAAGTGTTTGCTTTGTTGATATTGCGCCATAGGTTCCCACTCAAAAATAAGAAAACAAATACTCATTTGATTATTTTCAATATTGTAGTTTAAATGTAGTTCTTATATTTATTTTTAAATGACAGCACAACATATATCCTTACTTTCTACCTATACATGTGAGAATATTTTCAGTACTATATTCTACCTTGCATACCCTCTTTAAGTTATTACTCGAAAAGACTACCGGAGTTGTAGAGCTTACAGCACTCAATGTCAACGCATTGCTACTGTCGCCATTCACTCGTAGGGCGTCAAGCTTATTGACGTGCCAAATTCTCAAACTACCATCTGTACACCCTGATGCAATTCTGTCACCGCTGTTGCTCCAGGAGATGCTAGTGATACTTGAACTGTGCTCTTTTAGCTCGCAAAGCTGCTGCCCAGCGGCAAGGTCTAAAATTCGAATCTTTTGCTCCTCTCCGGCTGCTGCCAGATACTTTCCATCGGGACTGAATGCTATCGATGTTATTGCTAGTTTTGGTTCTGAGAATACTCTGAACACCTTTCCACTTGCCACAGACCACAGGCGAATTGAGAAATCATCGGAACCAGTTGCAATGTAGCTTCCATTGGGATGGAATGCAACAGAATTAATGTCCTGTGTGTGACCAATGTAAGTTATCAACGGAAATTCCCTCTCCAAACACCATAGGCGTGCTGTCAGATCTTTGGAACCAGTTGCGACATATGAACTAATTGGACTTTCGTTGAGACACCAAATAGGATTGTTATGGCCAGTGTATACGCGGCCACACTGATAGTTTCTGCCAGACCAACAACGCATTGATTCGTCTTTTGATACGGTAAAAAGGACGGGAAAATGTGACGAGAAGCGCAGATCTGTGATACCTCGACTGTGACCTCGCAGGAGAATTTCTCCGTCAACTGATTGATTATTAAGACCCTCGGGAAATTCATCTCGATCAATCTCATCTTCTTCCTCTTCTTCTTCTGTGAAACGATTATTTGTGTTCCATGGACAGGTCGACTCGTTGAAGCTGGAAAAGACGTTCTTTCCTCGCAGAGATTGGCTGCTATGCTGCCAAAGCTTTACAACAGAATCATCAAAACCTGCAGCTACATGACAATGATTCTTGTCACAGTGACCGGAAGTTAAAAACTTGTTTGGGTCGAATACCTTAATATAATGTGGATAGTCCTGCTGGACCTTCTTCATTTCGTTCACCACAACATGAATGTTCTTAAGTGCAATTTTAAAGATGTTTGGTTGAACCTTGGGAATTTCGGGGATTTCTTTTTTGATAGGCTTCACGGGCAACGGTGGCTTCATCTCGGTGAGGAGTCGCCTTTCTTTTTCCTTTATAAAGATCAAGTTGTCCGACTTATTGTCTCTTACATCGATTACGTTAATATGGATCCAAGTGTGAATAGTGCTAAGGAGCAAAACATTTGCGTGATTCTTTAAGAAGTTATTCAGAATCTGAATGGCATCGATATTAACGTCAATTTCGAACTTGGAGCTGCGAAACGCAATAATTTCTCGTACATTCTCTGCAGCGTCGAGACTTGGACAAGTAGAGAGCAGTTTGACCAAAGTTATAAAGTATCTTCCCCTGAAGTTAGTATTGACCTCGGAATCATTTTTAACCCGAACAATAGGATCCACGTCTGTTGGCACGTGATGAGCGTTTTTACGAAGAAAGTCTACAGCATGGGACGACTCGCGACTCTTAAGAATCTCCAAGTACAAGTGGCAAATCAGTGGTCCGTAGAATCTGCGCAATTGTATTTTTATTTCCAGCTTCTGATTCTCAGTGAAATCAGTGAATTTGGAGAACTGTTCATCGATAAACTTATAGTTGTTTGAGATGCACGTTACGTTTGAGAAAAGGAAGAAATTATTGATGAAAACATCGTTCTTAATCATTTTGTTGAAGAAAAACTGTTTGTTCACTTGGGATAAATTGAAATCGGCTCTCCGTACTTTTTTAGTGGTGATGTACTTCTTATCTTTCATGTAGGCGCAGACCGCCAAACGAATAAATTCAGTCCTAGCCTTTTTGCTCTTCTGGTCCTCGCTGGGGGTTTTTTGCCGTTTTCCGTGGTTCATGGTGATAATTGAGTAGTCTGGTCTTGTCTTACGGAATGTAATTTTTCTCGATCTTTTGTTTATGTTTAATTATTTTTGTTTGATATTTCAGAAAAGTTAAAGGTTGAACTGACAACTACTGACTGCCGATTGCGCTGTCAAATGATTTGGTATAAAAGTGACATTTGGAGATTGTATAACAGGGCCGTGTTCCAAGTTGTCGTCGTATCCACTTCCGCATGCGAGAGTTCTAGATGGTTAGGTATACATTCCTATTTTTAAGAAAAGAAGAACTACCTATGACTAAATGTTTCTTAGACGCCGACAAAAATTATGGTAAAAATAAATGCAAATGTATTTTTATTTGTTTCTGCCAAGATAACTGTTTGAAATCTTCCACATTTTGTTCCGAATCTCCGGAGAGAGAGCTTGTTCAAAAAATTTTATCACGAAAAAAATGTCTGAAGGTATGCAAATTTGCTATCCCACTACGCCCGTTTTTGCAAAAGAAACAAAAATATAATTCACTCTTCTATTCACTTTATTCATATTCTTAAGAGCAACTAAACTTTTCCAAATTTCTTTACTTTCAATCAAAATATACATAGCTACATTGTTTCCTTCTTTCGCAGTGGTAAGGGCGAGGTGTTTTGAGTCATTCGACACCCAAAACAAAACAATAAAAAGAACTCACACGAATGGCTGCGAGAAGTTAGGGTCATACACGGTCCCGTTCTGCATTAACCTAGATATATTAATTTTTTTATTTATCAAAATAGATACTTAAACATACATCCGTTTCCTGTCGAACAATCGACAAGAAAAAATCATAAAAAAAAACTTCCAGCCATACGTAAAGTTATTCCGTTTTTGTAAATAAAAGTATTTATTTCAATGATAACAGAGCTAAACTACACAAACATTTTTCACTTAAAAGTTAAACGTCAGCGGGTGCTCAGGGTAATACCCCCCACTTTTGAAAACTTGTTTTGTAAGCCGGTTAACATTTCGGTCATTGTTCATGTAGGGGCCATTAAAAATTTCGTATGTCAACGCCTTCACAATGGAATCTCCCTCAGCGCAAATGGTCAATGCCAATAGCAGCTCATTATCAGAAAGTTTTAAGCCAATACAATATGCTCTGGAAGCGCGCGATGTGCTTGCGAACATGGCATAAATCTGTGCAACCATTTCTGTTAACCGATGGATTTCAATGTGCTTCTCTACAATCTGCTGACCGTACTTTGTTAACAGCAGCTCCACCGACATTTGCAGTCGTATAATTGAACGTTCTATACACTGCGCCGCTGCCTCTAACGACGGGTGCAGAGCTTCACCTAATCGAAGTTTTGATTTCGGATTCTCAATAGTAGGTGTCTCCATGAATTTTGAAAATATGTGCCCGGGATGGAACAACGGGTTTCTTGACTTGCGAACCGTTTCGTGAATAGAGGAACCCGCATGTTGTAAGCCGGTTAAAGAGATGTACATTCGGAGAGAGTCGAGCGGTTCCGATTGCGTATATAGTGCCAGTGCATTGCGAAAGTTAATTTCAGTTGTTTGCCCTTTAAGTAGGGATTTCGGACCAATAACATCCATACTTTTGGAGGCGTTCTCCATGAGCCTCGTGAGGGTATAGTACTAAAAGAATATATTGCTTAGTATATACCGAATTTAGCGCTTTTTTTATGGCTTACCTTTGTGACAGCTGATTCCATTCTGACATCCTGTGATTCGAATTCATCTAACAATCCCGCTGATAGATAAATCATACTTTCCATAGCGTACGTGCTAGTTATCAACTTTGAGATGTGTTTTCTAATACCCTCTAAGTCCCTAAGAAAAATATTTCATTCTGGAATCATGAAAGGCACTTGCGAATTCACTTACATTAAAGCCACTCCCAACTGTTTTGTTCGAATACTGTGCTGCGTAAGTTCATTGACAAACTTCTTGGACAGCCCTAAGCCAATTATGGAACTTCGTAATCGACTGCTTCGTAATATAGTCTCAGCTGGTATGCTTCCCTCATTTGGTGCCCCAACAACACAACTTACTGGCAGTTTGACATTGTCGAACTGCAACTTGGACGTCATGATTCCTCGACAACCAATTGTTTCATGTTGAACTCCAACTTTTACTCCAGGGGTGGATTTTTCGACCAAAAAAATTGTTGTTGTTTTACCCACATCTGCGGCCATATTCAACTTGACTGTTTGCGCGATAACTAGGAATAACCCCGCGGCTGGTCCATTTATAACGAATGCCTTTTCTCCATTCAAAACCCACACTTCATCGCTGGGATCATATTTAGCTGTTGTGTTAAAAAAGCCATCATCCGACTCGTTGTACTCAAATATAGCCTCAGTTGCTAATAACGAACCTGTAATTAATCGCTTTAACTTTAAATCCTGTTTGTGTTATCCGTACTATTAAACTAATTACCGTTTGCCAGCTTTGGTAAAAACAGTTCCTTCTGAGCTTCAGTACCAATCTCGTTCAGGGTATCAATAACAACACGATGAGATAACAATCCACAAGCAATATCAGTTGCACTGGCTTCAGCCTCAGATGCTATTAAAGTCTGGCTATATTGCCAGCCTCGCCCTTCGTATTGCTCAGGTACATTAATGCCATATAACCGAAGTTGTTTGATGTTGTCTAGCACTTCTTTTGAAATAGACTTGGCAGAATCGAAAGAGCTATGATCCACCGAATCAAAGAAACTCTGAAATCCAGCAGTTTCTTCGCGTAACTTAGTCATATCTTCTCGTGAAATTACTTCAGGAAAAGCAAGTAACTCTTTGTCAACTTGTCCTACGAAGAAATTTTTGAGAAGAGGATTTCTTTGTGGCAATTTTCCTCCGACTGATCTTGTCTTGATGCCGGAAGAGCTTTTGAATGCATCAACACTTGGTGAAGTTTGTTCATGCTGTTCAGGAATTGATTTGGTGCTTTGATATCTTAAAATATTACCAAAAAATATGTGCTTTTGGATTCTTAACGAGATTATTCTTGTTAACATTTTTTTTGTTAAAATTTAATTTAAAATGTATGATGTAAAACCCTGTCGGCAATTGTACTTGCATTGCACGGTGGAAAATTATCTGCAAAACTGTCAAATGTCAAAAACAAAAGACAGGTTGTGAGTTCACAATAGTAAGGATCCATGGACAAGTTACTAATAGAGATATAATTTTGTTTAAGGCGTTTTTCTTTTTTAGTTTAGAGCACAACCTGAACTGTTATACAAAAAGTTCGTGTTACTTTTTTAGCTCAGATACATCAGAGCTCAGATTTGTGTTTCTTTTTTCGATCTTAGCATTATCAGAGCGCGCTCGATGAGCTCAGAATAAATTGACTGAAGGCGTTTTTCTTTTTTAGTTCAGAGCACAACCTGAACTGTTATACAAAAAGTTCGTGTTTCTTTTTTAGCTCAGATACATCAGAGCTCAGATTTGTGTTTCTTTTTTCGATCTGAGCATTATCAGAGCGCGCTCGATGAGCTCAGAATAAATTGACTGAGCATGCTGAATAAAAAGCTGAATACACACTCACAGTCACATTTGACAGAAAAAAAAACAGGAAAACAAAATAAATGCAATGGTGGACGAACTTTGTTGTTCTGGAACTAAAGGATAACCAATTTAATAAATAAAAATTAATAAATATTGAATTTTTACATACATTTATTAAAAATGTCAGCTACGTGCTCAAGTGTGTTTCATAAATACATCAGAACAATCTGAGCACGCTCGGCTCATAATGCTCGAGCTCGGTTCAGAACTCAGCTCTGAACTAAAAAAGAAAAACGCCTTTAGTAGAAGAGCAATCGCACCAAAGTTGACATCTCTAAAATCCAAAAACTACTCATCGAATTGGTTTTCTGTTTTATTCCTTTTGAAAATAGTAAGTATGAGTAAAATCATAAATTAACAAAAAAAAAAATGTTGCAAACATATTTTGGTCGGTCATCTTGTTTACGTGATACAAATTATGCAAAGGACTAGTATCAAAGATAATGGAATACAGAGATGTATAACTTTCCAGTGGAAAGGCGGCTGCCTACAAGCTGTTTTCCCGAAAAATTCATGAAGTCAAGCACATATGCCAGAGATGAATGAATAAAAGAGATGGATATCTTTCGTACGTCTGTCCCCCCAAAACCCATTTGTTTACATTGTTGTTTTTGTGATTTCAACCCCCGTCTGTGAATACATGTGAGCTACAAAAAAACATGTTGCTAATGGCCGGCCAACATTCATTTTGCTTTTATGGTCATCGCGCTGTTCAATTGTTTTGTGTTTGGTATTGAACTTGTTTGGTTTTTGTTAAGGATTCGATTAAAATAAAAAAAATAATGAAATACGCATTTCGGATTAGCGAATTATTGCATTAAAGTTCAATTCATGAACTCACATATACTACAAAAGAAATGAGCATGGGTGCGTGACTTCATGAATTTTACGGGAAAACAGCTTGTAGGCAGCCGCCTTTCCACTGGAAAGATATATATCTCTATATATATGCTCATTTCATTTCTTTTCTGGTATATGTGAGTTCATGAATTGGACTTTAATGCATCGCTATTCCGAAATATGTATTTCGCTATTTTTTTATTTTAATCGAAGCTTTAACAAAAACTAAACATTTTCAGCACCAAACACAAAACAATTGAACAGCGCGATGCCTATAAAAGCAAAAGGAATGTTGGCCGGCCATTAGCAAACATGCTTTTTTGTAGTACATACGTATTCAAAAACGGGGGTTGAAATTACAAAAACAACAATAGGCATGTTTTTTGAACTTCGTTCTCAGCAAAGCAAAGTAAAGTAGGATTTTCAGCACGCAATTACAATCACTACTCTCTACTTGTAAAGTTTAGAGAAAAATATTGCAAGACCCCTTACCGCTGGTGGGGGGAAGTCTAATGATAATTCTCTAAGGTCTTTTCTTTACGAATGAAATCGTTTTTATTATTCTTCCTCCTTATATACTAAAATATTGCTTACGTAAGGTACAAATATTTACATCTTAAATTACTAGGTGTCAAGCAGAGCCAGCGATAAGTCGTGAGAAATTTTATTCTGCTGGTCTCGCTGAGAACAGATATATGAAATTTTACACGTTAAAAAATAAAGCAAAAAATAATAGATAACGTTGTCTGGTATGGTCACCATGACATGCTGGGGCCGCTCCTTACGTCACAGCGAAATCGGCTGTAGAAAAACGCCGAGTTGCTGGTATTGGTGGTAGTTCGTGAGCTTGGACCTCTATCTGCATAGTCCTCTTGATCTTGTAGTATCGCCATATGATGTAGGAAATTATAAAAATAAACAGTATAGTTATTAGGCTGTAAGTCAGTCCATGATGAATCGGATGTACTGCTGCACTATTGGACAAATGCTCCTCATTTTTTATATCCGTTATCCATTTGCTAAGAATTTTGATGTCTTCATTGTCTGACTTAAGTATGACGTGTGGAATAACTAGTGGTTTGGATATATTCCTAGGGCTTTCAGACAACAGCTCTGTCAAGTTTGCCAATGGAATGAATGCTGCGTTTATGCTACTGGAACTACTGCTATATGATGTAATAGTCATTGAATCGTGTTTAAGGATACAATTTGGTTGTAGTGTCAATATCCCGTCGTTTTGCAATGAGATCTCTAAAATCTGTCTGCCACAAATAACGTTAAATGTATACAACCTGTCTAAGACGTAAATCCAGCTATTGCCGTTGTTGAGTTGAATCCAGACAGGAGATGGTTTGATGCTGCGCAATTTACAGTGTGATGACAATTCCTTCTCATGCGTCAGTAGATCCATTTCACATTTGCTGATATTGGAGCGGCGATTAAACATCGGATGCTGTTGCTTGCACAAATATTTTTCACTGGTTATTGTGCATTGTCCCAGCTCTTCTCTTGTTAATCTGTAGTAGGCTTCTCGTAACAGGTTAACTGTTAAATAATCCAGCGATGGTTCAATAAAAACATATTCATTGTTATGGGGAGTTGGAACGGGTATGACCTTGAATAGGTCAAAGTCTTCTGTATTTACTAACGGCACTCGTAAGTCGAATATGACACTCTTATCAGTTATTCTTGCTCTTGCTGTGAACATTTTATATAGTCCTAGCAAGCTCGAGTGTGTTTCGTCTCCTGCTACAGACAACTGCGGGGGCAAGTGGCTTCTTATTAATGTCAGCTGTGATCTCAATTGGTCTGGTGTTATCACCAAAGGGCTAATTTTGGCTTGATGGATATCTGTCAGAACATTCAATAGAGACGTCTGTGTTTGCTGATAATTCAACATAGCTAACGTTGCGTAGGTTGTCACTGCTAAAAATGTCTGTTTTGCTTCGTTCTGGTTGATTGATTTGGATGTCATGCTCTTAAGATTTTCAAGATCGGTTTGGAATGCTTGCAGTTGTGCGGTAATGGTTTCAGTATTTTTCTGTAATATATTGTTTGTTGCCTCCGCTACTGACGTCTGATTTTTTATCAATTCAAGTAGATGATTCTCATTTGTTCGTGTTTGCTGAATTTGTTGCTCATAGTGTTCAGCATACGACTCATCTAGTACGCCGAAAAGTTTGTTTGCCACCGTACCAACAAAGTCGAAAGGAGATCGTTTCATTCTAATCCTTTTTGAGTTTCCAGCTCCTTGCGTATGCAGTAAGTCGTTGTTGCTTTCTATAATCGTTAACTGATGGTTAAATTGATGGACTATATTGTGAGTTAGAGCGTCAGACTTAGTTTTACAAAAGTCATTCATATCCCTCACAAGGTCTTGGAATCCTTCAAATTCTCTCCAATAGTTGGTCATATTGTAATAGATGATTATTTTCCAGTCGCTCGTAATCAGGTTTACACTTCCAATCTTCTCAAAGTAAATTCCTGGACGGTTTTTAAATGGAATCACCTTTACGGGATCATGTTCTTCGTTCAATGTCAATGTGTTACCATGCCCAAGAACAATTATAACCAAACTGGTGAACAATAGCCACCTTATTGGGCTTATCCTAAACGTTGTTTTATTTTCATTTCTCGATGTGTATATGCCTTCGATGGAGTCTATGGCCGAGTGGATTTTGTCTATGGGTTCCGATCCAATGTGAGTTAGCGCAAGATGTACATTAACTGTTCGTTTTGGATTTTCAACATTGCCTGGTAACAACCCTTCATCTTCAATTGGGAGTAGGCATAGTTTTGTAATGGGTCTCTTTATAAACTTCTTGTTACTGTAGACAGTTGCAGCTCTAACATGATTATCCTTCCCCGGGTGTGTTTCGGTAATGCGGCCCATCAACCAGCTTGTTGGGGGTAATCGATCTTCCTTTATCAAAACGACGTCGCCAATGTTTACGTTTGCTTCAGTGCCCTTCCACTTTATTCGCTGTTGAAGATGTGTCAAGTACTCCGTAGACCATGTCTTCCAGAAATCTTGAGTCATCTTTTGTAATAACCGCCAGCGTGATCCATAGTTTCGTGTATCGTCTAAACAGGGCTCGGGTGCTGCATTCAGAGCGGATCCAATAAGAAAATGACCAGGAGTGAGAATTGGTGTATCTTCTATGTCATTGCTTACTTTTATCAGCGGTCGAGAATTCAGGCATGCCTCTATCTGCGTTAGAAGAGTGGATAATTCTTCAAAGGTAAGTTTCGTATCACCAATTATTCTTTTGAGGTGATATTTTATTGACTTAACTCCAGCTTCCCACAGGCCGCCGAAGTGTGGTGCTGCTGGTGGTATGAAATGCCACTGTATTCCATTCATAACTAACCTTGTTGAAGCATTTTTCTCCGCTTGATTGATGGTGAGTATTCGAAGGTTTTGAAGTTCCTTATTGGCTCCGACGAAAGTTGTTCCATTGTCACTGTATATGTGACATGGCAATCCTCTTCTTGATATGAAGCGCCTCACAGCTGCGAGAAAAGCTTCTGATGTTAGGTCACTAACAAGCTCAATATGAATAGCCTTTGTAGCTAAACAAACAAATATGGCTATGTAGCCCTTTGTAGTCCGAGTTCCTCTTCCCTTTGACATTTTAATTGTCAATGGTCCTGCATAGTCTACTCCAGAGTGCGTAAATGGCCTAGATGGTGTTACTCTTGGAGATGGCAGCATTCCCATTATTTGGTGTGTGGATGACGCATTAAAACGATAGCATCGGACGCAGTGATGAATTATTTTCCGGGCTAACCGTTTAGCGTGAGGGATCCAATATGATTGTCTTAGTGTGGCCATCATCAGATTGATACCGCCGTGAAGTGTTTTCTTGTGTACATATTCTGCCAGTAGTTTGGTAAAAACGCTACCATATGGTAAAATATACGGGTGTTTTTCGTTGTAAGTCATGCTGGCGTGCTCTAATCGCCCTCCAACAACTAACATGTTGTCATGGTCCAGATGGGGATTTAGCGAAAGTAGGCTGCTCTTCTTGGGGATATCGTCTCCGTTCCTTAAGCATTTCATTTCCTCCGGAAATGCTTCTAGTTGCACCAAATGGACTATTCGCTTGTTTGTCTCTTCAATTTCAGTTAGTGAGAGCTCTCCTGTTCTTCTGTCTTTCTTATGGTGCGTAATGTTGAACACAAATCGTATACAGTAGGCCATGGTCCGGATCAGCCTTGTGTAAGAAGAAAATCTGTGCAATATGGCGTCCTTTATTATCATAGACGTTAACACAACTCTTGGTTCAACGGTCTCACTTGCTGACCGTACCTGCTCGATTTCTGACTGTATGGGCCAGTATTCCATGCTACCCCTTAGCCAGTTTGGTCCACTCCACCATAATGAGTGATGTTTCAATTGCACTGGAGTTAAACCTCTCGATGCACAATCTGCGGGGTTGTCTGCCGATCTAACGTGCCTCCAACAATCTGGATCTAATGTTTCTCGAATTTGAGATATTCTGTTGGCAATGAATACCTTTTCCTTGGATTCATTTTTTCTTATCCATGACAGCACAATTGTTGAATCTGTCCATGCGAATACCTTATTGATCTGTGCCCCAAATATTAGCTGCACCTCCTTGAGGAGTTTTGACAATAAATGTGCCCCACATAATTCGAGCTTGGGCGTAGTAAGCTTGGTTTTGATGGGTGCAACCTTTGTTTTGGATGTCAACAATGTAGTTACAAATTTTGTATTATATGTGGTAGTTCTTGCATATACTACGGCTGCGTATGCGCCTTCAGAGGCATCGCAGAATCCATGTAACTCGATTTTCTGCCGTTTGTTGGTAACAATCCATCTTGGAATTTTAATGGATTCAGCATGCGGAAGTTCATGCCTGAACCGATCCCAACATTGTTGCAATTCATCTGTTAGTTGATCATCCCAATCAATGTCTGCCTTCCAAATCCGCTGCATAAGTATCTTGGCAGTGATGGTTACTGGCGTCAGCCATCCTAATGGATCGAAAAGACGTGCTATTTCCGATAGTGTGGCACGTTTGGTGGATCCATGCTCTTCTTGTAAGGATGTTGTTACGTGGACCTTAAAGTGAAATGTGTCAGCTAATGGGTTCCAATGTATTCCCAAAGTTTTAATTGTCTCTTCCTTATCGAACTTAACTTCAGGTTGGTTATGTGCATCTGATATTGATTTTAAAAGTGACGAATGGTTTGCTGCCCATTTGCGAAGATGAAATCCACCACCCCTTAGTAGCTTTGCTAGCTGTCCTTGGGCTTCCTTACATTCCCGTAGTGTATCTCCTCCAGTCATAACGTCGTCTACGTAGAAATCATTTTTCACAATCTCTGCCGCCTTTGGAAATTCGTGTTGTTCATCGGCAGCTAATTGATGCAAGGTTCTTACAGCTAGGTATGGTGCTGATGCAGTTCCATACGTCACTGTTGTGAGCTTGTACTCCCTTATTGGTTCATTTGGGTTAGTTCGCCATAGAATGCGTTGGTAGTCTTGGTGCTCACTATTGACCCTTATCTGCCTGTACATCTTCTCAATGTCTGCAGTGAAGACGTACTTGTGAGCTCTCCATCTCATTATAATAGTTGTAATGTCGGCTTGGAGTCTGGGACCCACCATCATTAATTGATTCAGGCTCACTCCAGATGATGTTTTTGCAGATCCATCAAACACCACCCGTAATTTAGTCGTGGTACTATCGGGTTTAATTACAGCATGATGGGGTAGGTAATAACACTTGTTGTCGAACTTATCCATATTGGAGATTTCCACCATATGACCCAGTTGGAGGAACTCATTCATTACTCTTATGTAATCAGCCCTTAATTCCTTGTTGATGTTGAACTTCTTTTCAAGCTGTAGCAACCTGGCTAATGCTCTCTTTTTGGATTCTCCCAGCCTTTCTTCTTGATCCGTTGACTTCTTTTTAAATGGAATTTTAACTACGTATCTGCCATCGTTATCACGAAAATGAGATTCCTGATAAAACTCTTCGCATTCTTCATCAGTAGACTTCTGATGACCTTGTTGAGGAACTTCTTCAATTTCCCAAAATCTCTCAAGTTGTTTATCTAATGTTTGAACGACAAGACCATTGATTTTGATTTTGTCATTTCTTTGAGTTGATGTCCGACCGGAAATAAGCCATCCTAGTCGGGAATTCTGTGCTATAAGAGAATTTCCAGTCCCTCTTTTCAACCCATCAAGGATTACATCTCCATAAAAGTCTGCTCCTATGATTAGGTCGATTCCTCCAGGGATATTGAACGTTGGATCTGCTAGTTTTACGGATCCAAACTGGTCATCCATCATATTATTAGCTTCTTCATCTGGTAGAGTTCTTGTTAGTTTTGGTAAAACAAGGGCTTCTATCTTAACTTCGAAGTCGGATGAGAATCTCGGGAGGATTGTTAGTTCTACCTTATTTCGCGCTGTTCCTGCTTCAGTAGCTCCCAGACCGCTTACTTCAATGTGCACCTTCTGCTTCTTCAGTCTCAAGGTTTGGGCAACAGCTTCTGTTACTAGGGTGGCTTGTGACCCTTGATCAATAAGTGCTCGAAGCTCAGTGCATTGACCATGTTCAGAAGCACCGCGTGCCCTTACAATTGCTGTAGCAAGCAAGATGTTTTGGCTCTGATGACCATGATTAGATTGAATATGTACGTCAGCTTGGGCATGATCAGATTGTCGTCCTTCCATCCTATCAAAATGCAGTAAGGAATGATGTTTTCTATTGCACTGCTTGCATTTATTTTTGCTCATGCATGGAACTTGTTTGTCATGTCGTAAACAATTTATGCATAGTCTCGTTGCCTTAACCTTTTCACTGCGCTCCTTCGGGTTCCAGCCCATGAATTTACGGCAAGCATATATGTTATGCTCACCTTGGCAAAATACACAGGTTGATTTTGTTGACACGTGAAAGTTTCGCGTCACGTTCTTTGTTTCCTCTGAAGCCTTATACTGCCTTTGCCTTGTGGAAGCTAGTACCTCCAATGCCTGATATCTTCTTGCTAAGAAATCGTATAGCGTTTGAAGCGATGGCATCTTGTTCGGTTGTTCCAAACTTTGTTCAAAAAGACTTCTACTGTCTTGGTCTAGTGCCCTTGTTACTAGGTGCACAATTATCGGATCCCAGGATTTTGTGTTCAGACCCATATTATTGATTGCTGACAGCCCTTCCTTTGTTGTGTCTAGGATTGACTTAATAGAGTTCGCTGCTGAATGGGCTCCTTGATGACCAGCCTTAAGCATTTTATCTAAATGCATTGACACTATTTTTCGTTCATTATCATATCGTGCCTTTAATGTCTCCCAGGCACATGCATAATTAGCACTTGAAATTGTTAGGTGCTGAATTAATGCCATTGGTTCGCCTTCTAAATGAGTTTTCAGATACTCCATCTTCTCTGTCGTGTTTAAGTTTGGCTTGTTGTGTATAATGGTTGTAAATATGTCAGCAAATGACCGCCATTCCAGATAATTTCCCTTAAATGTCGGTATCTTCAGAGGTGGCAGTTTTGTATCTGAACGATCTGTATCCCGTGGTTTGTTGGAATAACCTAATGCCGAAGCCATTCGATGGAGGCATTGGTTAACATCTCTCTTAATGTCATTATATTTATTATTAATGACATATGGTGATTGCAAATCTTTAGATGTTGCATTTGACATGAAATCTTCATGTAATTCTGTCATGTTTTTCAGTTGATCCAACAATATTTTTTGTTGGTATTCACAGATTTGTGAAGAATATTCTTGGAAGGTTTCCTCAAATTCTTCCATGTTTCCGATTATAGCTTCTATTTTTATGTTCAGCTTTCTTAATCGTAGAGTCTGGAGGTTGTTATCTGTGGAAGTGGATGGTGGAGAGCAAGATGGCGTTTCTTCTGAGGGTGTAATCTTTTCGAGCAAAGTTTTTAGATCGAGAAACAGATCTCTAACCCTTCCATATGTATCTCTCTCCATGTATGGAGTATCGAATTTTATTTTATCCTTTATCTTACTGTGATTATCGTCGAATTCTTCCCAAAGCGACTGAATTTTGTGAAGGCGTTCTTCCTTATAGCGGAGCGTCTTCCTAGACGCGCTATCCTTTTTGAAATTTATAGTTGCTTTTTCTAACTCCTCGGCAAGAGTTTTTTGTCTAGCAACAATTATAAAAATGTCCATTTCATCATCCATGATTGCTCCGGCTTATTTTTGATTTCTTTCACTGAATTGAATTATCACTACCAGTGTTAGCCCTGGCAACGCTTGTGACTTGATATTTATGTTTCCACTACCAGTGTTAGCCCTGGCAACGCTTTTTACTTGTTTAATGTTTAATGTACTAGTGTAGTATATTATGCAAAATGTATTTACTGATTCGTTTTAATGACTCGAAGGACCATATGTAAAGTTTAGAGAAAAATATTGCAAGACCCCTTACCGCTGGTGGGGGGAAGTCTAATGATAATTCTCTAAGGTCTTTTCTTTACGAATGAAATCGTTTTTATTATTCTTCCTCCTTATATACTAAAATATTGCTTACGTAAGGTACAAATATTTACATCTTAAATTACTAGGTGTCAAGCAGAGCCAGCGATAAGTCGTGAGAAATTTTATTCTGCTGGTCTCGCTGAGAACAGATATATGAAATTTTACACGTTAAAAAATAAAGCAAAAAATAATAGATAACGTTGTCTGGTATGGTCACCATGACACTACTTGACACTTCGAGGCACGCAGTAGTTATCGTAATTTGTGTGCTGAAAATCTTACTTTACTTTGCTTTGCTAAGAACGAAGCTAAAAAAACACGCCTAATGTAAACAAATGGGTTTTGGGGGGATAGACGTACGAAAGATACCCATCTCTTTTATTCATTCATCTCTGACTAGTATGCTGATAATTTTAAAATCATGGGCTATGGAATCGAAATGGAAATGAAAACTATATACAGTCCGTAACATATGAATAGCCCTCACATAATTTATTTTTGAATTAACTTTTTTTTTTATACCTTTTTGATATGCAATATATGTAATTGTATATTGGGTTGAAAGGTAGGACTGAGGTAGGTCCTTAGACTAAGAAAAGTTTCAAATAGTTTCGAAAAGCTAACGGAATTTTTTGAAATTATTTCGTTTTGATTCACTAAAATGCAATTTTTTTTTGTAACATTAGAATAGCATCACCTTGTTATTTTTAGTTAAAATGAAAACCAAATAATTTTTTTTAAGAAAGGTATTTTTATTTATTTACTATAGCTTACACAGTTATTTTAGTGCTTTGTACAACCTCCGTTATTTTGAATTACTTAAAAAATGCGGTCTTTTAAAGAATCATACAATGATTTTAAAAGATCAAGAGAAATGCTGGCCCAGGCCCCTTCGATAAGTTGAATAAAGTCCTCTTTGTTGGTATGTGCTTCCCACCTACATACACCTTTCGTGTCAACCAACACCACACATTTTCGAAGATGTTCAAATCTTGCGAGTAGGGTGGCCAGGAAAGTTGTTCTTTATTTTGGTCTTGTAACCAAGTATTAATTATTGTAGCTGTGTGAATTGACGCATTGTCCTGTTGGAAAATGATCGGCAGGGGCCCGAAAATATCCTGGAACTGAGGTAGAGCCGTTTTCAGTACAGCTTTGGAATATGATGTTGTCATTCTGTAGTTCACAAAAACCAAATCGATCGTTCCATAATATAATATGGCGCCCCATACCATAACTCCTTCCTCGCGGCTATGGTGACGGTCCAAAAACAATTTTTCTTTTCTTAAATCATGGTAGTAATAGTTGTATACGTCGGGCCCATTGAGGTTGAACTTCTTTTCATCAGAAAATATCACTTTCCGCAAATAATTTGAGTGACTGCTGCCATCAGTGTTCCAAGCCATGTACGATCTTGTAAAACTAAGCCACTGTTGGTTTCGCGCCTTGTTTTTTTTTAGTTTCAGACGCTTCAGGTCATTCGACTAACTTCTAGCCCAGCTTCGTGTCTAATCTTACTTAGAGAATTGTAAGCTAACCTTATAATTTGCCGCTTTTATCAGCTTTAAAGTACAGTGGAAGTACGGCCTTTGTAATGTTTTCCGTAAAATAATGGATTGCTTAAATAGCTGTTAACTACTTTTGGACTTCGATCAAGATTTTTAGCTGTAGCGCGATAATTGGATTTTGCTCATGGTAAACCTCTATTTTAGCAATTTCCGTTGTATTTAAAGATTTTTTTTCTACTCATTTAAACTATTAAACTGATCACAAACACAAGAAATAAACCGTTTATCACTTCCGATGATCACGCTGCTAAACTCTTGCTTATAATGAATAAGAAAGTTAGCTGGGGCTATTCTAATGTTACAAACTAGCATGCCAAACTCAAAAAGTCCCGTTAACTTAAAAAAATGTTGAAAGCTCTCATACCTTCAGAAATTCTAGCTCTTAGCTTGTCACCCAATGCATATTTCCTTGGGTACAGAGCTCTCAAAACAGTTAGTTAAAAAAAAAACAATATGTGAGGCTATCCAATCGTTACGGACTGTATGTAGGATATTGTAAACAATTATCACGTTCGTATGAAAGTCATTCAAATTGTAAATGTATTTCTTGTAGGTTTACAACAGAAATATATATATAGAAAATAAAAACATCTCAAGTTTGTATAAATTTATCTATTTAAAACTAAATAATTTTCGAAGGTTTGCGACCATCATATTTTGAAGATATTCCATTACTATGATCAACATCATCCCCTCCTGCATACAAATATCTTGATGAACCATATTTAGTGGGATTTCGGTATGAGTTGTCTGACACCTTAGAACGTAGTTGCATAGTCTTCCCGTTGCCGTTACTCATCATAGAGTACTTATCTTTGTAGATTATTTGTTCTTTCTTAACCTGATCTGCATTACGATTAATTATCGATGATTTTGAATATTTCGTTTTTGCGCTGCAATAAGCGTTCACGTCCTGTTTATGCTTTTCGATTTGTTCTTCAAGTCTCTTTAGTCTGTTCTCGTAATAGTTACTTCCTTCGTTAACACCTGTATAATCATTCTGTTTATCGGTGTGTGCACTTCTTCCATCAACATATTCAGGTGATGCACTATTGTAATCATGTTGACTTCCTCTACGTACCCTGGAGGTGAATTGTTTTGCTTTATCGTTAAGTTTTGTAATTGAGCAGTAGCTGTTGTGCAATAAGTTTGTAGGTGTTTCCTTGCTAGACATTTGACTTGCATGGGGGTGGGGAATTATTTTGTCGGAAGGTATTGCATAATTACAACTGCCGTCAATAGAATGACGTTTGTCCAAAACAGGCTTATTGCACCGGAAAGGTGTTCGGTGCAAGTTATTTATTTCGGGGGAGGATAATGTGTTCTTTGCAACAGAGTTGTGAACTTGTCTGACTGTCGATTTGATGAGGTATTTTGTTTTTGAAAGCATCGATGTTACTTTGGCATCGGTTGGACTTTGGTCGGTGAAAAGGTTTGTAATACTTTGGGTCTTGGGAATTGTTCCACTCTTTGAAGTCGGTGGGGTAATTATATGAACTTTGCCATTACCCAAGGTGGTTTTTGTGGCTAGCATTGCATCGCTGCACGGATTGGAAATATATGATTTCCGCTCTCGAGATCGATTTATACTTCGCTTTGGCTTATCTTCAGAAAAGTGATGCTTAGCAGAAGTAATATCTACCGACTTGCTGTTGGCTCTTGGATCTCTGTGAAAATAAAAAAATATTAACAAAAAAGAGAACAATAATCTAAATTGAAATATTATGCCGTGAAATAGATTCGTTTAAATTATTTAGTGCCAATGGAATAGCTAGTTTTGCACATTTAACATGGTGATTAAATGAATATCAGAATAATTAAGCTAGCAGCGTGACAAATATGTACCTTTTACGATAATTGTTGCCTGCTTTACCCACGCTGGGCTTCTCTGTCTGTTGAACAATTTCATAGAGCTTAGATCGATATTCGGATACACTTAAACGTATATCATCACGAAAGGGAGGTCGCACGTCAACGTTTAATTCAATTTCTTCAATGGAATGGCGAAACCTGGAGAAATCGTCATTAATAAATTCTTCACCTATAACATGCGACCACTTCATACTTCTCAACATATTTGTGATTTAGAGCCTCGGTAGCTGTGAGCCTCGCCAAGGGATCCAAAACGAGGAGTCGTTTAACGAGGTTGCTCGCATCACAAGAACCATCGATTAGGAGTTCATCAATTGTAATGGTACTGCTGCAACAGTCAATTTGGATCTAAAATCGTATTTTACGCTTATTTATTGTTAAATAAGTATACCTATTCGTTGATATGTTCTTATTTAGAAGAGCTGCACCGAAACCAGCACCAACAGCCAATATATCCTTGTCTGTTATTTCCGGCAACGCCGTTACGATTTTTTCAATCTAAGTATAAAGTTTAGTTAACAAAGCACATTGAGATACTATAAACTATTTACTTGGTTAACTGTACTGCTTCCTTGAAAGATTGGCTTACCACGAATCATCTCGCCAAGTATGCACCCGAGGCTCCACATATCTATGCCTTTGGTGTACCTAAACGCATTATAGTTCAGTAATTTTTATTCCCTAGTATATCTACGTTCCATTGTGCACTTACCTTTTGCTTGCCACCAAAATTTCAGGAGCTCTATACCATCTTGTGGCTACGTAATCTGTAAGCACTGGTTGCATTGATTCATTAGCATCTGTTGAATAGCGCATTTGCTGATTCGATACAGATCGTGCTAGGCCAAAATCAGCCAACTTGCACCTGCATTTAGTGTCTATCAAGATGTTACTTGGTTTCAAGTCACGATGAATAACGTTGCCAGAATGAATGTAATTGATGGCATTCAGCAATTGATATATAATGTATCTCTTGTGGACATCTTTCAATATGTTACCCTTCTTAATGACGTTGTGTAGGTCACTCTCCATGAATTCAAAGGATAGGTATATATCTAAGTTGTTGGTAGCTCTATGAATTAATACATTTAATTAAAACTTGTGCAAAATAGCAGATGGTTGATCTACTTGTAGACATTATGTAGTTGTATAACATTTGGATGGTTGCGAAAAGCACGAAGAAACATTATCTCCCGAAATGTCCGTTGGGCGTCTGTTTCATCTCGAAAGGCGTCAAAAATCTTCTTCACCGCCAATGTTTGATTTGTTTTCTTGTCTATAGCTTTCCACACAATTCCATAAGCGCCTTTGCCAAGTCGCTATAGATATAAGAAGGTTGTTGAAAGAATTTTAAATTATTCAAAATGTGTATTAGTATTCAGGAATCAAATTAAATAACCACTCGTGTACTTATTATTTACTCGAGTTTGCCCAGAAAAATACCTCAGCACAACCTTCAGAACAAACAAAAAAATCTAGCCAATATGTTGTGTTTAAGGTAGTAAAAGTTACTCCCTACTATTTGCCTTCCCACATTTATATATAAGATTACTATAGAGATATTAAGAGCCAACCAGGAGCGGCATTGCCTAATTTGAAATTCTGTGGAATTATTTAGCTGCTTCCATCGCAGCGAAGAACAAGGCTTTCAAGGAGTGACGGTCAAAAATATAGACGCAAAATAGGTAAAATTTGGTAGTGTTTTGTCTTCAAAAACAAATGCAACCAAGATGCAGTATTTGGTCTAGGACAAAGGCAAAAGGCGGTAATTTCAGTTGCTTCATTTGCATCTGATGGAAAAAGACCGATTTCAGGAGACATGTTTGTGGAGAAATTTTCTAAATATTCTACCAACTATATATGACAGATATAAAGTATTCACGACAAACAATTCATCGAACTTCCAGCCATAGCATATACAATAAAAACACTATATGCACCAGAACTTGTACTTGCATCATATATGCTATACTGAACATGTCGTATGCACAGAATATTCACCTTTCTTGCCTGAAAGATCGCTCGTATTCAACCAATTTCCAAAAAAAATGAAGCAAATGTTTGGCACTAAACTACCCTCCAACGTCAGCAATCAACATTCAATATATTGAAATGATCAAATATCTAGAACTCCAGCGATCAGCACAAGGCGTATCCATATCAATATTCTTTTGTCGCAGAGATAATATTAAGCTAAGAATTACTTTAAAAATATGGGCGCGAACTCTTCATATAAGTTTAATTCCTATATAGCATCGATTAAATAAAAATCTTCAAAATAAGTTATAATCACTCACTCACCTTTTTTATATCAAAATACTTTAAAATATCATCATCAATTTCAGACATTTTATGCTTCTCCTGGGGCTTAGTTTTAGTCGTCATGCTTTTTATTGACGCGACGATACACTAATATATTTTTTACTTTATTACTTTCCACAAACAGACCGTTAGCGACACTTCCTTCGCAACTAGAGACAAAATTCATGTACTATTCACTGAACCGAAACATAGTGCAAACAATCCTTTGCCTATGAAATAGTGATTGTTGTTAGATCGATTTGTCCTCGGGCATCAATTCACAGCACTGAACCGTAATCAAATGAGATACTAGTTTTTATTTTAGAAAACACCAACGAAATCGCTCACGATATGTAGACACTCGTTGAATTCAAATGAATTACAGCCTTATCTTCCTCCCAAGACTTGCCAACGAAATAGATTTACGAATAGTATTATTCACAACAAGGACGAAATTCAGCACACTTCATGATAGTTGTTTGCACGTAAGCTGCTGTTACGGATATGTAACCTATATCACACGAATTAAAGGTGTTTTGTACGGCTGTTCCTTTTGTTTTGTTTAAATTATATTTCAGTTTGATTGACAATGCTATAAGTAATACCCGATGTGTACTGATTGAAACAAAAATGTTCTGAGGTAGTTTTTAGATAAACTTAAACCATCTAATTTTGAAATTCGTAGAGTTAATGGAAAATAAATAATTGAGCAGATTTATCAAAAGTAACTTTCAGTGGTCAAATTTAGTTGTTACTGTGAGAACGGCTATATTGTTTACATATTTCCAGTTCCATAGGATGGCATAGCAACCACTTACCGGCATTCAGAAACGCGACGTGCGACGCAGGAGGTTGAAAGTTGAAAAACCTTAATCGTGATTACTACTTTCACAGTATATAACTAGTTTATTGTTGTTGGTTTCACAACAACCACCAAGGGAATCTCGAATCAAGAAATCCATTGCACGCTATATTAATGTGGTTTAGTACAAATGGTTGGTAGCATTTTAGTATACCACACAAAATGAGCGCATACGATATGGATTCTTTATAAACATGAACTTTTGTTCAACACATTTGTAGGTAATCAAAGGGCGTAGAATTATGAGACATACTGTTATTGGGCTTTATACATACTCGTATATTGATCAACAAGTAGAGAACATTGGCGGGAAGTTAACAACATTAAACTCCATAAGTAAGAGAGCAAAATGAGTTTTAAAATAATAAACAAAATATGGTGTGTTTTGCTTCCAATTTATGCTTGCGTCATGACGGAATGTAAACAGTTATATCGCATACGAGTTGTCTTAATTAAGGTGCTATATTTGCATTAATAATGTCTTTAAACGCTTAAGCCCTCCATACATAAACTTTTTGTTGCTGGTTTTGTAGACAATGTGTGATGATAATCTATATAAGTTTGCCATCTAAAATAAAACGTCACATTTGCTTCAAACCTTATGTCGTTTTCCATTGGGACCACCAGATATTTTTTTTTAGATCCCAAATTTTACGCGGCTCATGGAATAAGCAACGAAATTGATCTGCTTTTGTAAATGGATAAATGCGTTATTTGACCCTATCCGCTGTTCAAATTGCCTTCGTTTTCGGAAAAATCAACTATGGATATCAAACTGAAAAATGATCCCCTGTTGTAGACACAAATGTAGTAGCTTTGGTGATTCGTAGTCTTCAGCTAACGAGAAAGACGATGAAGATTATAATTCCTCCAAAATTATGTCCATGGTTGTTTATGTATTTCTTTATTTTGGTTTTCACGAAACTGAGCATTTGTTTTAAAACAAAATTCTTTAAATGACGTAAACCAACTGTGCTGTATTTGCGGTAGAATGTGTAAATTTGAAAAAATATCGAGACCTGCAAAAAGTGATCCGAATCAAAAAAAAAGATTGATTTTTTTTCAATGGAACACGAAAAACGATTTAGATCAAAAAAAAATATATTGATTTTTTTTCCCAATGGAAAACGACAGAAACAACTTTGAGTACAATCTACTATTGCAGTAATTGTTTTTATGTCCATCTAAAATTAAACGTCACATTTGCTTCAAACCTTATGTCGTTTTCCATTGGGACCACCAGATATTTTTTTACGATCTCAAATTTTACACGGCAACATATGCATATAAGCAACGAAATTGATCTGCTTTTGTAAACGGATTAGTGCGATATTTGACAGTAATATCAGCTGTTCAAATTGCATTCGTTTTTGGAAAAATCAACTATGGATATCAAACTGAAAAATCTTTCCCCTGTTGTAGATACAAATGTAGTAGTTTTAGTTATTCGTAGTCTTCAGCTAACGAGAAAGTCGATGAAGATTATAATTCCTCCAAAATTAAGTCCATGGCTGTTTATGTATTTCTTTATTTTGGTTTTCACCAAACTGTGCGCATTTGTTTTAAAACAAACTTCTGAAAATGACGTAAAACAGCTGTGCAATTTATATTGGTATTTGTGGCACTATGTGTAAATCTGAAAAAAATATTGAGATTTGCATAAAGTGATCCGAATCAAAAAAAAAGATTGCTTTTTTGCCAAATGGAATATGAAAAGTGATTTAGATAAATGGAAAACCATTAGTAAAATTGTTGAATCCATATCTGCAAACTTTTCAACGGCTGGAAATATAACTCAAAACACAAACTGAACGCATAGGTAGCCATTTTTTCGTAAATGGAATCCTACCTACGGCTTTATGTTTGTCTATTCTCAATGGAAATAGCAAGTGAAGACATGCACCGAAAACGGAACGACAATGAGAATTAATTATAAAAGTGCATTTTCGGTGCATCTACTATTCTCTTTTCTACTTAATGAAAATCTACCAACATCGCTAGACATTTACGGGAATGTTTATTGCTGCATAGCCGCGTTTATGGGTACACTACTAATAAAATGTCATAAATTGTTTTTGAACACAGTCCCGGAAAATGTTGTGAATAAACAAACGTCACTTGTCGATATTGTTTACCCTTCATATTTATTTGATATTTATTTACTTAACTTTCTGGCACAAATATCAACCAAATGAATGAGAAATGGATACTCAAAAGCTTTGTCGAATATGCTTTGCAACGGGGCATTTCTGCATAAATGGATATGAAGTTAATGTACAAGGAAACAACATCTCCATGCAGAAGATGATTCAAAGATTTTCCGATATTGAGGTATAATTTTCAAAAAATCTTGTATGTATAAAATTGAATTATTTTAAATATATTTTAAAGCTAGTGGACGCCAATATACCCGAAATGATTTGTGAAAACTGTACCCACGACTTAGTGCAAAGTTATTTGTTTACAGAGAAAATACAACGGGCAGATGAGAGAATATTTCGTTTGTATCATCGGCAGGCGGATGAGCCGGAACCATCCATCCTGTACGAAGCAGAAGGGCAATCGCAAAAAGACCCAGCAGAAGAAGAGTGCAAAGTAGAAGGGGTAATAGAAGAAGTGTTCAAATTAGAAGAAGAGGAAATAGAAGAAGATGCGTATAGTCACAGCCCACAAGTTTTGGAAGAACATTTGACAGATGAAGATCAGGACACAATTTATATCAACGCTGAGTCGGAATACGTCGAAGAAGTTTACATCGATCCAGATTGCCTACAGTCTGACGACGACTTAATATCTCTCTCGGAAAGCCTTTCCTCTAAAAGGAAATACACCAAAGCTCCCGATATTGTCCTTGCTGATGGGGTTTCGAGCTTGATATCCAGATATGAAACTGTGGATGACGAGTTGAGCGAACCCAAACGTAAAGTGTACTCCAAAAATAAGGGCAAACGTAATAGAGAAATTAATGGCAATGGTTCATTTGTAATTGCGCAATTTACTCCTTCGTCTTCCTCGAAGGTTCAATTAGATACCGTTATTCCAGAAGAGAACGACGAGGTAACACTTAGCGATATTCGTACAATGAATTTCGAACCCGTTGAGGTAAAAGCTGAGAACATGAGTATAATCACGGAAGATGACCAAGGTGAATTGCCTATTCATGATACTCGTGTTTATTTGTGCCAATACTGTCCGAAAGCATTCTCATCCTCTCCATTTCTGATGGCGCATGTTAGAAAGTCTCACGGGTGCAAATATTGTGCACAGATGTTTGAGAAGTCAACAAATCTTTTCAAACATATTCGCGAGGATCATACGAGCTTTAAGTGTGTTATTTGTGAAAAAGATTTCATAAGCAATAGCAATCTACGTTATCATTTGAAAACTGTTCACAAAGTAAAGGTGCCTGCTAACATGGCTCTGTTAGCGTATAAAAGGGATTTACAAAAAGAAAATTAAAAGAGTAGGGACTAAGTTTTAAGAGAATTTATATTAAGAAAATATACATATTTCAAAATTATTTGTACAGACTATAATGTAGGTATGTACTTATGATCATAAATATTTATCTATATCAGAGTATTTCATTCTTGAATGTTGGTGTGTCTGTAAACCATAGCCACACAGACACAAGAATTGCCAGCCTACAAAATGGAACACAAAAAGATCATTTGATTTTTTCGCATTCAAATAAACTTCCCGTCAGTATTCCGAGTTTTTTTTGTTCTTTAAAGGTATCTCAAGACCAGCCAAACACTTGATAAACAATTAAATACCTACATGTTTCATAAATATTTCTAAAACATTTACAGCCGTATTTATTGTGGCTTTCATTATATTCAAACGGATACAATCGAAAGCAAAAATAAAAGAAAACGATCTTAAAATTGGGATTCCACAGAAGAGGTGATTATTCTTGTTTGTGTTGGAGTACCTAGTACCCTTTTCAGTTTATATAATACTGGCCCAATGTTCCACCAACCTTAGGAATTTTGATGTAGGTGCAATCAATTGCACCAAATACTTGCGGAAGCCGCTTATGGCTTGAAACGCATTAATTTCCATGACTTGGGCGGATACTGATGATGGCATATAACATAATATACCACCGTCTTTTCGAAGCGAATGCGAATGCCACTCTTTGACATACTACGCAAAGAGTGGGTTGGCTGAACCCATGAATGTCTGCCCCGTCATCTTGAATCTTAAGAATATTTGTTAATACGTATTGCCAAATACAAGTAATCAATTAAAATTACCACATTTTTAACCCAATATCTTATGGCTGCCATAACCTGAAGCTATACAGGTATCCAACCACCTCGTTTATCCTCATGAAGATCAGAGCACACAATATCGATCAATTTACACATATTTTCTTTGGAGAATCGATATTACTTTCGAAAATCTTTTCCTCTGAGGTCCATGGGATTGAACCTGGCTTTATATATTTTGCGCCTTCTTGGAATATGGAACTCGTGGAAGGAGTTAATCATATTTATATCATTAACAAAAGCAGCAAAGCCAAGGGACATTTTTAAATACAATTATTTAAACATTTATCAGAATGGAAACACAAAAATGACATTTGTCAGCAAAGACTACGCAAGCCTTACGCAGTCTCTAAACGCAAATTTTGACGTTTAAGTTACACAGGCGTAAAGCAACGATGCGTAAGTTCGAAAAATCTCTATAAACCGCATTTCCCTACGTAGTGGCAATTTAGAGGGTGCGTAAAGTTAAGCAGACTACGGTGGGTTTATAAATAAGGTTAAACAAAACAAGTCTATCCTGTTGTACTACTGTTGTACTCTTTGCCATTTCTGTAACTTGAATTATCAACTTAAATGTCAAATGTCACTTTTCTCAGCTGAAAAGTTTCTGTTTACGTGTATCATTTTTTTATTGCTCGGCGATCCTCGGAATCGGTAGATAGTGGAACTGTAGCAGATGACCGAATTTATGGATAAAGAAAAAGATTATCCTGTTGTTCATATATACTAATCAGTCATGGTTATACACGGTAATATAAATCTACTCTGCGACCGCCAAAATCTGAACGTTTTGATTACCATTACAGTGAACACTAATACTCTCAAGTACGTGAGCCTCATCACCCTAACGTTGCAAAATGCCGTCCTTGGGCTTAGTATGCGGTACGCTAGAACCCGGTCGGGTGACATTTTCCTCAGCTCTACTGGTAAGACGCGCAATAAGAAATTAGTTTAAAGCTGATAACTTAATTGATATCTTCAATCACACAGCGGTGTTAATGGCGGAAGTGGCAAAACTGATAACGTGCATTGTGTTAGTATTCAACGAGGAGGGCAAAGATGCACGTAAATTCGTAAGGACACTGCACAAGACCATTATAGCGAACCCAATTGACACATTGAAGGTTTGCGTTCCTTCTCTAGTTTACATTGTGCAGAATAATTTACTCTATGTATCCGCTTCGCATTTGGATGCAGCGACATATCAAGTAACGTATCAGTTAAAGATTCTTACAACTGCTATGTTCGCTGTGGTAATCCTACGACGTAAGTTATTTAATACTCAGTGGGGAGCACTACTCCTGCTCGTGGCTGGCATAGTTTTGGTGCAACTTGCCCAAACTGGGGAGTCACCGAATCCAACTTCTTCTGCAGATGTTGGACCGGAGCAAAACCGGATGCTCGGGCTATGGGCGGCTATAGGTGCGTGTTTCTTGTCGGGATTCGCTGGTATATACTTTGAGAAGATTCTAAAGGGTGCCGACATTTCGGTATGGATGCGAAATGTGCAGCTTAGTTTGCTTAGTATTCCCTTTGGTGCAATCACATGTTTTGTAAACGATGGTCAGAGTATCGTAAAAAATGGTTTCTTCTTTGGGTATGATGGGTTCATCTGGTATTTGGTACTTCTTCAAGCTGGGGGTGGCCTTATTGTAGCTGTAGTTGTCAAGTACGCCGATAATATACTCAAGGGCTTCGCCACTTCTCTGGCAATTATCATTTCATGTATTGCCTCCATTTATCTCTTTGAATTCAATTTGACAATACAATTCTCTTTCGGTGCAGCTTTGGTAATATCATCAATATTCATGTATGGCTTTGATCCCACAAAAGGAGCCAAACCAGCGTTACGCCCCTCTGCGGACGAAGAAAAGCTTCTACCTAGAGTATAATGTTTTAGTAGGTATAACTGTATTCCTCTGGTCCGAAACGGGTATACCCCTTTCCTCTGTAATTTAATTCGACCAAGGCACCATATCACAAAAGATTGGAATCTGATCAATGAAACGTTAGTATTTTTTATTTTTTTTTCCACATCAAATAATTTATGCCGCACCGAAATTGATCGTTAATTATAAGGTTTTAGATTATGTTCCGAAACGCAGTTATGTAAACTGTATGTTGTTGTGTGCGAAGACTGTTTTCTTTATTATTTTCTTTTAATTGTGTAAATCTTCCGCACTTTTGTGTAAATGACTTTGATTTCTCTTAGTTCAGTTCCTACTTGCACCTGAAAGGGTTTCACTTAAAGGCTTTAGGAATCCTTTGCCCCCTCATTAATTCGTTTGTACCCGATGGTCGGTCTACTTAAATATTTACGTTTATTATTATTATTGTATAATATATCTAGGAATATTTAAAGAAATCAAACATTCTATTGAATCTTATTTGCGCTCAAGTATGAGTATGTATTTTATAATATAAACTTTACAATGAATGATGTGTTTTACTCAGGCACTATTAGGCCATGCACATGGGAAAATGTGTAGGCACGCACTATCGATAACAAGCACAGCAACAAAATTTCAAAAAACACCTATCGCTTTCAATGCAATTATAAAATGACGTTCCAAAGTGCTTTCGCTAATACAAACATTCTAATCCGACATCAAAAGCGATCCGCCGCGCATTTGAAAATTACCCCCCAGATTAGTGTAATGGCTATCGATAAACGTTACAACAGGCGCATCCAGTTTGTCCCAGTGAGAGCGACAGTGGTCAGTACTTTTATTTTAGATTGCAGCCGAAGAACTTTTTTTTCTTAAAGGTTTAATTTTTTCTCTCTGTAGATCGCATTTAAATTAAATATACAACGCATTTTTTTTAAACATGTTTTAATTGTTAAATTCCATTTGAGAGCACAACTTTATAAGTAAGACTTCATTAAGAATTTGAATTGGAAGATCTGTTACTGATAAAACAGAAGATTGCGATAAAAACAAAACAAGTTAACGTATTTATCTGCAATTACTGCAGACCACACTTTTAGTGTTGCGTCAAATAAATAATAAAGTTTGTAAAATAAGACTACCAACCTAATGTTGGATCATTGGATTGTGACTGTATCTTGAGGATTAGGTTGTAGATCCTCAACGCTGGTCCCAATTTGATAGCCAATCTGTTTACAACATCTGACCGCTTCAACAGCAACAAAGACTGTCCATCGATATCGTGAGCACTAAATATATGAGCCTCATCTGGAAAAAACTTCTTAAAGTACACCATCACCTCGTCACTTGACCAGTTCTTAACGTTTGGTATTTCGCTCAAATCATTTACATTGATTTGAACTGGTTTACTACCATTTTCGACTGGCGGCAATGGTTCTGGTTTTTTCTCCACTATGATGTTGCCTTCTATTATTTTCTTAATTTCTTGAATTTCCGTCTTTCTGTCAGTTTCGGTATTAGATAATGTCCTCGGCGGGGGTGATTGCACTTTGTTGTCTGCAACTTTGAGCAGCGACTTGGGCTTAGGAATTGTGCACTTTGAACAGAACCACTTGGTCTGTGCTGGAAATCTAGCCATGCTCGGTATATGGCATGAATAGTGAAACGACTGAACACATTTTGTACATGTAATTAGATCACCCTATGAACAAAGCGTATGAGTAGGTTGCGTAGGGTTTCTTTAGGTGTTACTTACATCTTCAGGTCCTTCGTAACAGGATGAACATATTTGGCAAACGTCACAGCGATAGTTCTCGCGAAGTCTGTTAACATCTTCAAAATCCAGTTGGAGACAAGGGATATGCGCTGAGAAAAACAAAAGGTTAGCTATAAGACGGGAATTACCTATCTTTTGACCTTACCTTTGTGATCACAGTCTTTGCAAGAGATCAATTTCGCTTTGCCTTTCTTCGACTCCTTGCGGCCGCAAATGTAACACACACTTCCATCAAATTGGTCAGTAGATGTTACTCGAGGTTTTTCTTCCTTTGGACGACGCTCATTGGACGAGTCACTTAGATTATCCAAATGCTGCTGATTGCTGTTTACAGAACCTGCTGAGGGGCGGTGATATTTTGGCAAATAATTGTCTGATGGGTCGAAGACAACTTTTGCTTTCTAAAGATACAAAATATTGACCTCCTGTCGAGTAATAAAAGCAAAATGCAATATTACCTTAATTCTTCCAGTTGTACGAACAGCAATTCGCTCGGTATTGGCTGTTATTTCTTCGAGATTACGCAGTCTTGCTACTTTCTTCATCTGAAACACACGGAAATTTGTGATAAAAATAGTTCAAGCAGCGACTGTACTAGAAATGGAATGCCATAAAAGGTTGACAATGCGCAACTAGTTAATTTAATCGATATATATATATTAATTTTTGTTGTTTTTTGTTCATCAACTTGTTTACGTTGACCCAATAACAATTTGCCGCCTTTTTAAACTATTTGACTATGGTTTTTATAGACACGCTTACCTCAATTTATTTTTTAAACGTGAATTCTGTTCTGGTTAAAAATATGTCCTTTAGTTTTGTACTTGATGTACTATTCACTTTACTTTGAGTTCGCAAAATGAGCTTAACTAATTAAGAAAACAAAATATAAAAGCTTCAGGCCAGCGGCACATCTCACAACAAAATAAATATTTTTATCATAAATTGTGGTGGCGTAGGCTGTCCCTGTCAGTCAACGAAAACCTTTTCTAGATTGTAATAGATTAATTTATGTTGTACGCTTGGTAATGAGCGTACGACATATTCACATGCAGATGGCGACTGGTTTTGCTCATTTAGGTATTTGGGTATGTTCGTGTGCTTTGGTACTTTTACGAAACAATTTTAATTTTTCTTAAATCATTTTATTTCCTTTAAAATCGACGGTAAAGAACAAATAATAATTAAGCTAAATAAACAATAAATTAAAGAAAATAATATTCGCAAACAACAAATAATTTATGGCACAAAAATGTTAGAATGAAAACAAAATAAAATAATTATTTAAATAATATGCAGGCATAACACCACTTTAAAGAATAAAAATAAAATACAATTGGCAAAGGCGATTTTGTTTGGCTAAATTCTGAATTTTTGTTCAAAAGGCACATACGTATTCACCAGATTGACTAGAAGAATGATTTCTTATTTAGGTATGGATTTCAAAATGAATTAAATAAAACGGCAACGTTTCGTTGACACAGTAGCATAGATTTTTTCATAAACAAGCTCGAGGATTTAACAGATAACGGAGGGGAAATTTCTAAAAATGATACATACTTGTCTGAGTTGTATTATCCAGAGATGAATGAATATTATTAGTGTAGAAGTAAACTCCTCAAGAACACTTTACCAACTCTTTTCGCGTTCACCACAGATCCTCCTTTTATACTTCTCGTGTTTCGCATTAAAGCATCTATTTGAAATGCAAATAGCAGGTATGCATGAAAGCAATAAAAAAAGGATAAGGATCATAAATTGTAGATCCTTTTACAAGAAGAATACAACTAAGCGATAAACTATTCTAGATCGTTTTACAAGCATCATAAAAAAATACTGAAAGTATACAAAAAGGATAATAAACTGTTCTAGACCTTTAAGACAAAAGGTGATTAGTGAAAACATGAACATATTTAGATCCTTTCAGAACGATCTGTTGTTTGGAGTTACGTTACTTATTATATAGACAAAACTCACATTTTGTCGGCAAAAGCATTATTCTTAACAAAGATAATGGAATACAGAGATATATAACTTTCCAAGCTGTTTTCCCGAAAAATTCATGAAGTTACGCACATATGCTCATTTCTTTTCTAGTATATGTGAGTTCATGAATTGGACTTTAATGCAAAATTTTTGCTATTCCGAAATGTGTATTTCACTATTTTTTTATTTTAATCGAAGCCTTTACAAAAACTAAAAAATTTCAATACCAAACTCGAAACAATGGAACAGCGCGATGCCTATAAAAGCAGAAGGAATGTTGGCCGGCCATTAGCAACATGCTTTTTTGTAGCTCACACGTATTCCCAGACGGGGGTTGAGATTACAAAAACAACAATGTAAACAAATGGGTTTTGGGGGGATAGACGTACGAAAGATATCCATCTGTTTTATTCATTCATCTCTGGTTTACATACTGTGAACCAGTGGTCCCAGACTGTGAAGACTGTTTTCCCATTTTTTTTTATCAGCAGAAGCAATAGTTCAAAAAAGTTCCCTTTTTCCCGTAAGTGAAATTTGCTTTTATTTTTATATGAACAAATTAATTAATGTAAGTCGTTTTATAACTGTCTTCATTAACAGCTATAACATACAAATATACATATTTGCAAGGATCAGTTAGCTAATTTTATGAAAGCCTAAATAAAATCATTGTATATAAACATTATAGTACTATCACTTCGTGTATACTACCATTGCGCTACTGGTGTCAAAAGAGTGAAGCTCAAATATTTTAGAGCGGTGAAGATCATAACTTTTGTTGGTTTACTTCAGTAGGCGCAGAAACCTCGATGGTGGCGGTTGGATTGGTGTCAGCGCTGGTGGCTGATATATTTTTTTAAGGGAAAAGCCACCCAAGTGTAACGCGAACATCCTTACTTGAATGAATCCCTTTCCGATTTCAGAGTGTGGATGAGGGGTGTGTTTTTGTATTCTATTCTTTCTCTCTCTTTTTGGTTCGATTTCATAATTTCTCTGGTTTGTCGTCTGTTGCTTTTTATCAAAGATAATGGAATACAGAGATATATAACTTTCCAGTGGAAAGGCGGCTGCCTACAAGCTGTTTTCCCGCAAAATTCATGAAGTCACGCACATATGCTCATTTCTTTTCTAGGATATGTGAATTCATGAATTGGACTTTAATGCAAGAATTCGCTATTCCGAAATGTGTATTTCACTATTTTTTTTATTTTAATCGAAGCCTTAACAAAAACTAAACAAGTTCAACACCAAACACAAAACAATTGAACAGCGCGATGCCTATAAAAGCAAAAGGAATGTTGGCCGGCCATTAGCAACATGCGTTTTTGTAGCTCACACGTATTCACAGACGGGTGTTGAAATTACAAAAACAACAATGTAAACAAATGGGTTTTGGGGGGATAGACGTACGAAAGATATCCATCTCTTTTATTCTTTCATCTCTGCTTTTTATGAAGGAGATGAACGAACAGGTACCTACTTTGAGTGTAGTTTGATGTGCATTTATTTTTCTTTGGAAGAATTTACGATTTATGAGACTCTTTAATTCTGCTCAAAGCGCAGATGAATTGAGAATTGGATTTCTTTCTTCTATGGACAAATGATTGATTATCCTGATTTACTCGATTTATTTAATTGGTTATGGTGGTCGGATCTTGTAGGTATTTAAAAAATAAATGTGCTTAAAGTAGGATGCTTTAAGTTATTAATAAGAAGCACGGATTTTTGTTTTTAAATATGTACTTAGAAACAGTCCGTTACAGTTACAAAACTACGATGAAGTTTGCATAATATACACCGTACGGGTGGATAGGTCTTCATTACTGAAAGTTTTTTAATTAATTTTAACTTTTTTATCTCTCTTCCAACGTTATTTTGCATACTTCTTTATTTAATTAAAGACTCGTTTCAAAATACTTCATAAAGCCATGTAATACTAATTCATAATGTCATGCTTTGGAAATTTCGAAATAACAGAAAGCTACAGCATGTCCTACCCATATCTTTTACATCCGAGTGCTAACCTATATTACTGGTATAAAAACTATAATTTTGACGCTATCCAAGCCATTATGGTCCATTTACTAAATTCAAACAATCATTCCAAAAAAAAACCGACAATTTGCCGAATAAGTATCGCCGGCCAACCGCATATGTTTTGTATATGTATTAGTTTTATATGGGGCCATAAATCTTAAAATCAAGAAATTGTCAGCCTAATTGGATTCCTCCATAACTTTACATTTTTAGAAAATGTAGAAAAACCAAAATTCATATTAGGTTCTAAATTGAAAACGGTAAGGTTTTCGGAAGAATTGTGAATACTGGTAATTCATTTATAAATTTAACCCTCTTTTTTTAGAATTTTCTTTTTTTTGTACAGTTTTTTTTGTTGGTTTCTCTTTATAATTTGGGTAAATTGAAAAATCAGCAATTTTCTTAGATACCTACCTAACTTCGAACAATTTATTGAAAAGTTATTTAAACGTTTGACAGCTTGTGTATGGCATCATTCTTATTTGTCTAATAATCCGATCAGTTGGCAATATTTTGAGTACATAAAAAACCGATTTCATTCATACTATTCAAGTTTAACTGACAGACAAACGAGTCCAGAAAAGAGACAGTACTAATACGCCTCAAGGCTTATAAAACTCAGACCACATCGTCGGAGTTTGGAAAACTTAAAATGCCTACTGTCAAATTTGAAAAAAATAGTTAAAAAAATGCATGCTATATTCACAGTGCATTTTCCTGAGGACCGTAAGCAAGAAAACTTGGTTGCAACCCTATTGTCACGTTGATACACCAGTTTTAATTAATAAAGCACATGACGTGTCCCAACTTTAGCCATAATGAAAAAAATAATTAAATTTATTTTGATTGGTGCACATTCAAGTAAAAAAATGTGAATAGGTAATGAAGAATGTTTAATTGTTTTGCAAATATGTATCTACACATACAAAATTGTTGTTACATTTTCAGCGAGGATTAGGACTACTGGGGATAACCTCGTTAAAAAAAACGCATCAATAGTTCCACCCCTTGGGTGATGTGGAAGAGAACGAATATCAGAGATGAAAGAATAAAAGAGATGGATATCTTTCGTACGTCTATCCCCCCAAAACCCATTTGTTTACATTGTTGTTTTTGTAATTTCAACCCCCGTCTGTGAATACGTGTGAGCTACAAAAAAGCATGTTGCTAATGGCCGGCCGCCAATAATTTTTTTTTTTTTTTTTTAAATTCATTTTTATTTATTCATTCTTTATACTTATCTACTAGACAAAAATCTAAATCTAATTTAAAACTAACATTTATCTTATTCTAGCTTACTGGCCCTTAGCGAGCGCTCTAAACTTAACAATATGCTTAAAACTATTGCCTTTCGGCCTTAAATCTATCAATATAATTATATTTGTTTTGTTTTTTAATTTTTAAGAAACTTTTTAAAAACTTGAATTCGTTATTATTTTATTTTTCTTAAAACTACTTAAAAGTACCTAAGCTACTTAATCTAAACTACATATAATCAGGGAGGTGAGCAATCTCTCGATTGGTCACCCTTCTGATTGCGTCCATGGGCGCCAGACAGCCGCCAACAAGGTGCACATACGCGCCGCCGAGACTCGAGCGAGGCCTTAGCGTCGGTCCAGTCTCGGAAGCACTCTTTCATGCTGGCTAACCCGGCCCCTCCCAAAGACCCCCTACTCTAAACCTTAACATACAAACTACAAACTTAAAACTAAGGAGGATGCTACATAAGTAGCGCACCGGCCCGGGAGAGCGTATCGACCCTCACCTCTTCATTAAGCCACCAAAATTCGGTGAACTGCTTTAACGTATCGACCCTGTCCCGATCCGCAATTGTGGTGCTAAAACGGAGGAGCTCCTGAGCATTGGCGGCGTTCACGTCGTGGATGAGCCGCTTATCCCTCGCGCCGCGGTGGCTGCGGTACAATACCGGCACACCATCTTTTTGTTGGACTAACCCTTTCATGTCTAAATGAAGAAATGCCTCAGGCGGGATAAAGCCAGACCGAAGCGTACTCTCGTGGTACATTAAATTGGGGTAGTAAGCCCCTGAGACCACTGGCCATCGCCCTTGCAACGTGCCTTCGAATCACCTTAATAAGGAAATTGTCAATCCTATTCAGTCGAGCCCCATTGTATAGGGTAGAACGGCGCTATATTGAACCACATAGGACAGCCATAAGCGATGATAGGCCTTATAAGGGCCACGTAGCAGATGACCTTCACCCTGGTGTCAAGTTGACTGCTGCGAAACAGTCTCCTTGCCAGAGCGTAAGCCCTCCTAGCCCCAGCAAGACAAGCATCTATATGTTTCGGCCGCCAATATTACTTTTGCTTTTATGGGCATCGCGTTATTCAATTGTTTTGTGTTTGGTATTAAACTTGTTTGGTTTTTGTTAACGCTTCGATTAAAATAAAAAAAAATAGTGAAATATACATTTCGGAATAGCGAATTCTTGCATTAAAGTTCAATTCATGAACTCACATATTCTAGAAAAGAAATGAGCATATGTGCGTGACTTCATGAATTTTGCGGGAAAACAGCTTGTAGGCAGCTCCCTTTCCACTGGAAAGATATATATCTCTGGATTCCATTATCTTTGACGAATATAATAATAATAAGTAAATTGATATCAACTTCTTTTATTATTCTGGTTTTAAAAACTGTTTATTTTTAATCGTCAAGCACCCACTTTGATTAGGTATGAGAATTCAAAAACAGGGCACTAAATACAAATACATATATAGGTAACTTTGACGTTTCCAGTCTTAAATTCGCACGATCAAAGATGATCGGCAGAAAGCCGTTACAAATATGACATTCACTTTACATTGTTTGGGGTTAATTACAGATATAATTTCAAATCAATAATATCATTAAACTGTTGGTCATGAATTCATAACTAACAGAAATACGAAAAAAAGATAAACTTGAAATAAATTCCATTTGCATTCAAATATCTACGAGAACGAATTTTCAAATTCTAAATTAAATATCAACCGTCATCTCATCATACAACAGAATCGTTTCTTTCATAAGTGCAAATATCAAAATTTGCCTTTCATACGATCGAAATTCCAGATCAGAAATTTGTCATCATTTCCTTTTCAAAGAAACTACTCATGCTTCATTCATATGCGAGCAACAGAGAAAAGAAACCCAAATAATGTTTTTATCCCTTTATTTGCTACCTACCGTACAGCCACCACCACCAGAGACAATACTTCATTTGTCTCTGACCACCACGAACCAAATGTTTCGGTCAGAGATGAAAGAATAAAAGAGATGGATATCTTTCGTACGTCTATCCCCCCAAAACCCATTTGTTTACATTGTTGTTTTTGTAATTTCAACCCCCGTCTGTGAATACGTGTGAGCTACAAAAAAGCATGTTGCTAATGGCCGGCCGCAAATATTCCTTTTGCTTTTATGGGCATCGCGTTATTCAATTGTTTTGTGTTTGGTATTAAACTTGTTTGGTTTTTGTTAACGCTTCGATTAAAATAAAAAAAAATAGTGAAATATACATTTCGGAATAGCGAATTCTTGCATTAAAGTTCAATTCATGAACTCACATATACTAGAAAAGAAATGAGCATATGTGCGTGACTTCACGAATTTTGCGGGAAAACAGCTTGTAGGCAGCTCCCTTTCCACTGGAAAGATATATATCTCTGTATTCCATTATCTTTGTACTATAGCAATTAAATAAATGTCAATCGATCGATTGTGCTGAAGAACCAATGTCAATAACGCAATTTTAACGGCAGCACTAATTTTTTACTTTGCCCGTTCATGAATCATCAAATTCATTATTGAACTGTTTTCTAGTTATACATTATGTGCAATATTAAATAATAACAAAGGCAAACTTATCTTTGTATAAAACTAAGTTTTAACATAAAAGGAAACTTTTTGTGCTTTTTTGGGACAGTCCTTCTGTGTCTTGCTTATGCTTGCAGGCTCGTTAGCTCTTTTTTATCTTCAGATTATTTCCGTATTTCCAAGCCATTTTTACCAAATCGACATTTTCCATAGCCCAACCGCAGAGACATATTAAAACACCACCTATCCCGATACCCATGTGAACCAGAAATGAGTTCATGGTTATCTGAGAGAGAAAAAAAAACGGATTTTCAGAAAATTTAGCGGTATTTGTCTACACTCACCATTGAATATTTGCACAGCAATCCACTTGAAATCAACGCTAAAGTAAAGAACTTTCCTGGTATGATACCAAGAAGAGGGTTTATGGCCAATGGTTTATACTGGTTGAGTATATATTTCGTGCTGTAACATATCCGGCAAAACATATTTACGCAGTTGGCAAAAATAAACCCAACTGGTCCAAAGAAGCTCGTCAATATGTAGGACAGAATAAGGAAACTAATGGAGAATATCGCCATGAGGTAGTTGTACCTGTCGATGTCTTTACTCGTGTTTGTTGCAAACATATATCCCTCAGTGATACCATTTACAGCCATGAAACATATAGCCAAACAGTGCCACTTTAACAGACTCTCTGGTAAACCACCTGCGACGAAATCGGATCCACCATACAAAAGGAGCAACGTGTGTGAGTAACTTTGGCCAAATGTAAAGGCGAGCAAGCCAATCGAGGTTACGCCAACGCACAGAGTCTTAAGAACCCTTCCAGCTTCGTGAACTTTTTCCTAAAAAGAGGGACGTGTATTTAAATTATATTCAAAAGGCAACTTGATATGCTTACCAAATTCTGTTTTTCCAGTTGAACGTCTCTTGATATTGTTTGAGTAAAGTAAAAATAACTACTCTCTTCTATGGGTCGGAAAATGAACCTTGCTGCTAAGCTTCCGAGGTTATTGACAACGTCATATGTCGCTTGCTCACTAAACGATAGCACAGGACTCATCGACATCACGTACTTCTCTCCCTCAGTCAGAATTTGCTTTAAGATTCCTTGCTTAACGAAACTCAAGGTCAGAACTTGTAGTTTCGGGTTAAACAAGGATTCCTAGAAGATGAACAAAAATTTATTTTTGACACTCAGATAGTTTCATCCGGCTTACCTCATTTTTCATAACAAACGGCATCATTTCCGTAACGCTCTTGAAAGGAAAGTCATCCATATTCTTGTAAAGTTCTTCGTTGAAGTTCGATGTGCTAGGGGACTGCTCCGATTTTGTATTACTCGTTATCACCAGCTTATATTCGTTAAGCTTATTTATGTAAAAATAGAAAAATGCGTAATGTCCTATGAAAATCACTACACCACTAGCTAGCTGTGCTATTGCGAAAGCATCAATAGCAATACTGTTATTCTTTACGACGATCCAAATGAATATTACCGATCGAACGAATATGTGCAAGGTATTTAGGAATATTTTCAACTTTACAAAGCAGAAAATCTGTGTGACAAAGACCGGCGCCTCAGCGCATAACTCAACCACACAGGACAATGCTACAGCATAACAGGCGAATTTATACTGATTCTTTAGGTAATCATCGACCGGCGATAAAATCTCCAGCCATAAGTATGTACAAGGAATGCATAGGGCAATACAGGTGGGTACTCTGCAAAACAATTACAAATTTCGTTTAATAACATATGCAAACTATAGTGCTTAGTTAACTTACGTCAACCACATCTGGTTGACTAATTGTGGCCACGAGCATTTGTCTTTTCGTTGTGAGGTGGCACTCAGCGCGGCGCGATTAATAGCTTCACGGGACAAAAATAGAAGTGTACTCTCAAGCAGCAATAGGCGAACATTCATGACGCCGAGCACGTCTCGTCCAACATTGCGAACAATGAAAGCGTTGATTCCGAATGTAACAAACCTGCAAAGGATCTAAGAGAACAATGTGCTTACATAATCACCAGAAGCACAATACTAATAATAATGAACTAAGAATACAATATTTAAATTTTTGTTTCTTATCTCAATCGCTGTGCTCACCTGGAAGATAATACTGAATCCTGCATTTAGCAAACTGCTCTGTAACACGTTGCGCGTCATGTCTAATTTGATGTTTTGGTAGATTATTTGATTTTATCTATGCAGTTCTTTTCATTGTTATTATTTGTTTTAGGGAAAGAACTAAAAATCGATACCAAAATGTGGAAAGCGTGTCGTTCTTTGAGAGAAGAAAAAGGTAAATGTTTACACGTCATTTTTGACGACCTAATTCTCAGCTGTTTTTGGTGTTTTTGTAAACAATCCTCAAGGTACAGTCTTAAAAGTGGTCACTAAAAAGAGTTCCTTCAGTACAGTATGGAAAAAAATATAACTATGTTTTTTCTCCTTATCCAATAATTATGTTGTCTATTTTATTAATAGAATTCATAGAATTAATCATTCACCCCTATCGGGAATAATATTTCCCACGGATTTTTTTCAATTCAGCAATCAGACTTACATTGCTGACAAGGGAAACATTTACATCGGAATTTGTTCACAAACCCACGAATGAAAAATTCGTTCGAACTTAACCTTTAAAAATGAAACCGATACGTTGGTATCTGCGACCAAAAAAAGTTGTTATGTGTTTAGATAAAGAAAAGTTTAAAAATCTTTCTGTAGGTATATTTTATTATATTTAATTAACGTCAGGAATTGCGACCTAGTTCTTCGACTGTGCTTTCGTTAATGCCGCAGGACGATGCCGCTGCCCGCATCGTCTGTATGTTTTTCTCCCTCTGTTGGTATTGTCGTTTCAGTTCGGCCATCCTGACTTTCTTCGTCGTCCTCGTCGAAGTCGAGATCTAGCTCGATCCAGCGTTTCATTCTATCCGCCGACCATATCGCGCAGTAGGGCTTCTGGGTTCTAGGTGCGAACGGCATATCGGTCACCTGATATCTGTCATGTGGCAGTACAGCAGTAATACAGTAGGGTCCTCGATATCTTGCTTCAAGCTTTCGTGAAGCTCCGGTTGCTGCAACTCCATCGTTCACAGACATCACTAGTTCGCCGACTTTGTAACTTTTTGCTTTGCGGTGTTTCTGGTCGTGAAGTTGTTTTTGATATGCTTGTTTCCTTTCCGTTGATTCTGCTCCTTCCTTACGGGTATCCTCGAGGTTGGTAACTGTTTGATTCAGCTCCACACCATGGGCTAGAGCGTCCCGTAGGGGATCGCGAGGAATGTAGCCCATTAGAAGCTGATGAGCTGTCTTTCCGGTAGTTCCATTATAGGTATTATTAATTCCCCACTGTACAAGTTTAACTTTCTGGTCCCATTTGCTTTCTTCTTCCACAGTTGCTAATAGGGCATGTAGGATGGTCCGATTATACCGCTCAACTTGTCCGTTTGCCCTAGGGGTTTTCGTCGCATTCTGTATATGTTGGATAGAGTGATTTTTCATGAAGTCTTCAAATCCATGTGACGTGAATGAAGATCCTTTATCAGATATCAGACGTCGAGGCGAGCCAAAAGTGAAGAAAATATCGGTAAGAAAATTAAGAACAGGTTTCGTTTGCGTGCTTGGGAGGGCTTTCATGATTATGTATTTGGTGAAGGCATCCACGACTACAATAAGGTAAGTGTTTCCCTTTGTAGACCTCACAAAAGGGCCCAGATGGTCTAAATGCAGGGTATCGAAAGGCACAATCCCTTTATCGATTGTGTGCAACTCCCCGCGTGGTTTGACTTCTCTTTTGTTGTAGGCACACTCAACACATGCCTTTAGGTATTTTTTTACGAATTGGGTCATCCTTGGAAACCAGTATCGAGCCCGTAGATGCAGTATGGTTTTTTTTTCAGAGAAGTGTCCCATCAGATCGTGGCTGTTTCGTAGGACTCTATTTCGAACCCCTTTTGGTACGAAGAGCCTGAGCTCACCGTCCACTTTCCTGTAGATCCTTCCGTTCTGAATGGCATAGTTTAGGTGGAGTTGCTTCTCAGTTTCATTTTTCGGAGAGTTTTGTAAACTAGTTGCGATTTCGGCAATTTCTTTGTCCTGCAATTGTAATGAGTAGAGGCAGTCAGGTTCGTCTATATTAATTTTTAGTACATTCATATCCACCATTTTGGGTGACGTTGCCCTTTCATACGGGTTTCTTGACAAGGCATCCACATGTGCCATTTGGTTCCCTGATGGTCGATGGGTTACTTCGAAGTCGTATTCCTGCAATCGCAGCCACCAGCGAGCAATGCGGGGAACAATCTCTTTTTTCTTCATTGTCGTTTTTAAGGCTTGGCAGTCGGTGACAATTAGAAACCGTTTCCCAAGTAGGAACTGTCTGAATCGATTGGTAGCTTCGACCACTGCAAGCGCCTCTAATTCATAGCTGTGATAAACGGATTCTTCTTTCGATGCTCTTCGGCTGTAATAAGCGACAGGGTGCAAGTTCCCATTTTGGCGTTGGAGTAATACTCCCGCAACTCCCTTACCACTAGCATCAGTGTGCAATTCATGTTCAGCCTCTGGGTCATATAACGTGAGAACTGGGTTGCTAGCTAGACAGTCTTTCAATTTATCGAATGCAGCTTGTTCCACTGGGCCCCATACAAATTCCTGACTCTTTTTAGTCAGTTCGGTGAGTGGTGAGGCGATCAGTGAGTAATCTTTGATGAACTTTCTGAAGTAGCTGGTGAGGCCAATAAATTGCCTAACTTGGTGCTCATTTACTGGTCTTTCGAATTCCTCTACTGCTACCGTTTTGGCTCTTCCAGGTTGAATGGTACCGTTCGTGACGACCTGCCCAAGAAACTCAATTTCTCGTTTTAGAAACTCACATTTTTTCAAATTCAATGTCAGATTTGCTTCTTTTAGTATCGTCAGGAACCTTTCCAGTTTGATCATTCGTTTAATGATTTTGCAGGTATAACAAAGTCATCCATATAGCATACTATTCGGTCGGGTAGCATTCCTTGTTTTATGGTTCTCATCAACTTCTTAAAGTATGCCGGTGCATTTACTAACCCGAATGGCATAACTTTGAACTCGAACAATCCATCCGGAGTAATAAAAGCTGTGAAATGTGTGTGTTCTTTTTTAATCGGTATCTGGTAGTATCCCGACGCCAGGTCGAGTACTATGTAATAGTCGAACCCTACTAGGTTGTTAAGCTCCTCTTCGACTAATGGCGCAGGAGACTTCACCGTTTTTGTGACCCGATTGAGCTTGCGAAAATCTACACACATACGGTCATCCCCATTTTTCTTTTTAACCAGTACAACAGGGGCGGCGAAATCAGATTCAGATTCCTGTATGATGTCAGACTCTAACAACGTCCTTATCATAGAGGTAAGTACTTCTCGTTTGGCGTAGGGTACCTTGTATGGGTGTTGCGAAATCGGTTCAGGTTTGCTAAGCTCTATTTCCATTTCAACGAGAGGTGTTCGCCCTAGTTCGTTTTGATTCATTGCAATACATTTTCGGAATCTATTCAGCAACGAAATAAAATCTCTTGAATCAAACTCATCATTAAATGAAAGATCGGCTGCGGTTATTCTTGAGTAGACGTCGTTTGTAGCTACATTTGTATCTCTTTTCAGAACAGTTAGGACGTTTCCTTCCTTCGATACCACACACTCCGGATCGTTGAGGACATCTTTGCCTATCAGAATCGGCTTGGAGAGGCTTTCGTCTAATACCACTACAGCACTGATTGGAAAACAAGCGTCGTCGATCATTATGTCACAGGTTATTTGGCCTAGGGCATGGCATTTTCCGCCTCCGAATCCATGTAGCGTAACGTTGCATGGTCTGACTATGAGTCCGGTCTCCTCGACGACAGTTTGTGCGACTACGGTTTGCTCGCTACCGGAGTCAATAATTGCAGAGTAGTCCTTGCCGTTGATTGACACTTTTTTATCGTAACAGTCTGATGTCTTTTGCTGTTGGATGATATTTATACGAACGTGTTTGTCTGACTGCTTTTCTATCTTTGTCGGAATGCGATAGTTGTGTTCTTTACCAGTCGCCCAAGGCCTCTTCCTGCTCTGTGTGCATTGCCGCGAAATATGTCCAGTCCTATTGCAGTTGTAGCAGATCGTCGGGTTACTCCGTGGGGGCGGTGGTCGATTATGCCAGCCTACCGGTTCGTTGGGTTGCTGCCGTCTTGGCCGATATTGTTGTCCACTGAATGTAGTTTGGTTGATGTAGACTGGTTTTTGTAATCCTCCGCTTGGCGATTGAGCGACCCGTAGGCTTCCACGAATGTTCTCACACCATTTTATTTTTTCGACGAGTTCTGCAATATCGCTGAAAGTTCCTGCCCATAAGCTTGAACTGAGTTGTGGATCGTTCAAACCGGTGAGTATGTACTGCATAATTGTTTTGTCTGGTAATTGGATTCTCTTTCCCAACATATTTACTTCAAAGCAGAAATTTTCTACAGACTCGTTCGACTGCCTAATCCTTCTTGCCAGCTGCTGGTGGACCTCAATTTCATTGAGCTGTTGTGGGAAACTAGTCTTAAGTCCCCTTGCTAACTGAGCCCACGATATCGATACTGCTTGTGTAGTATCATACCAGTGTCGAGCCGGACCATACATTCTGAACCCTGCTGCCATTAAGAGAGCCTTCTCATCCCAGTCGTAAAGTTTTGTCAACGCCTCCACTCGACTCACCCAGCATTCTGCTGACATTGACGACATGTCTTCCGGCGAAAATATTGGTATTGTATCAGCAATTTCCCTGACAGTATAGCTTAGCCTCTGTCTGTGCATCCCTTCCTGAGTTGAGCTAGCGGTGGCTTCCAATCTTTTTAATTTTTCAGCGATTTCTCGTTCCTTTTGAATAAGCTTTCTTTCGGTTTCTAGGACGCTTTTCTCCCGTCTGATGATGTCCCATTCTCTCTCTTAACATTTGATCGTCCACCGGTTCTAGGTCAGATATCGTTGATGCTACATTATCGCCTTCCACAGTTTCGGGTAAAACTATACGTGTCTCGCTTGACTCAGGTTCCGAACGTTGTGAACCGTTACCGTCTACTCTTTTGTCGTGTGTTGCTATCCGATTGAGTAAAACCCTCTTGGACCCTGTAATTGGTAACTTTCTGTTCTTCAGCTCGCTCTGGAGTTGTTTCACGCTGAGCTTGTCCATTACAATCTATGAAACAATTAAACATATTTATTAGAACATAAATTGGTAGGCGTTTCAGGTAGATGGTAACACATTCGGCTGGCTACCCTGACCAAGCAAGGAAATCACATTTTTATAACCTACTATTTACCGTCTCGACTCAGCGGTCTACAAAAATATCTTGATACAACTTAATTTATTTCCAGGAGAAGTACTCTCCGTTTCGCCCAGCGTAGTCGGTGAACCCTGTTCGGAAACGACCAAGCTTAATATCGCATACACAGAGTCTGTTTCAAGGATATTAGGTAACATGGTAACTCTGCAAAGCTCACTCTAGCAATGCTGAATTAAAGCTATCTCTCAATTGTCGCAGTCAACAACCATATTGGTGTCCTTTACTATCTTATTACTTCCCACCCCGGTCACGTTACGCACATGAAGCACAATTTCGTTTACCGAAAATGTACTAACTATATGCTTGTCACCCATCATACCACCATTAGTAGCATTCCCTTCGCACCAATTCAAACTATTTATGTTTATTCAATTTCTCTAGCACTTAACATGAAGTAACGCATTTTTCATATTCTCTTTTCTCCTACGACGACGCATTGCGTTCACATTTTCGTATGCCGAAAATGTGTTATCTCTCTCGTGTGCACTGTAAGCTATGGGTTGCCGCCGCTATTCCCATCGTGTTCTCCCGTACTAACAAATGCGCTTACTTAAAAGCCATTGTTATATGCGCGTCTGTCTAGTCGTAGCCATACGCCTTCATATATATATATATCCATTAGATATTCATAAATTTTATACCATCTTCTGCCTATTCGAGTAATATTATGTCCCGTACACTCACTATTTCGTAAGTCAAAATATCTAGCCAAGGATATTTACCCCGCCCCACCATTTTTAACAAAACTGAGCACTTTTTAATCGTCACTTTTAATTTATTGTACTTAACTTCAATAGCCACGTGTGATCCCACTTCTGAACTTTAGATAAAGAAAAGTTTAAAAATCTTTCTGTAGGTATATTTTATTATATTTAATTAACGTCAGGAATTGCGACCTAGTTCTTCGACTGTGCTTTCGTTAATGCCGCAGGACGATGCCGCTGCCCGCATCGTCTGTATGTTTTTCTCCCTCTGTTGGTATTGTCGTTTCATGTGAATGAAATGTCAGAAACTAAAACTACTAACCAGAGATGAAAGAATAAAAGAGATGGTTATCTTTCGTACGTCTATCCCCCCAAAACCCATTTGTTTACATTGTTGTTTTTGTAATTTCAACCCCCGTCTGTGAATCCGTGAGAGCTACAAAAAAGCATGTTGCTAATGGCCGGCCAATATTCCTTTTGCTTTTATGGGCATCGCGTTGTTCAATTGTTTTGTGTTTGGTATTAAACTTGTTTGGTTTTTGTTAACCCTTCGATTAAAATAAAAAAAATAGTGAAATATACATTTCGGAATAGCGAATTCTTGCATTAAACTTCAATTCATGAACTCACATATACTAGAAAAGAAATGAGCATATGTGCGTGGCTTCATGAATTTTTCGGGAAAACAGCTTGTAGGCAGCCGCCTTTCAACTGGAAAGATATATATCTCTGTATTCCATTATCTTTGCTACTAACATTCGCTTGTTCGCAGTTCCCAATTCGCTCTTATGTGAATAGTCCTTAAAACGTAGGTAAATAAACTTTACCACCTCTCGGGCAACCACCAAACGTAACTTGAGCTTATCGCTTTTGGTCTAACATCACAAAAAGCTTATTAACTAAGAAACCATTTTTGACATTACCTAAATCAAAAATCTATTTCCAATATAAATACTTTTTTGATTTGTTAAGCTTTCTTATCAGTTTGTTGCCAACAATCTACAATTTTAATTTGATTCATACAAAAGCAAAAAAACATATCTGTACGTTTTTAAAATGACCTCACGCAATTTAACAGAGGTTTTCGTTATAATGCGTAATAACGCATCTAAAAATCGAAATTTGTACTCTGACGATAGGGTAATTATCGATAAATTCCAGCACAGATGTTCGGGAATATGTATTATATTATAATTTTTAATTTAGCGCGGTAGTGATGCAGAAAAGCTTCTTAAAAGATCTCTACACGATGCCGAAGAAGGAATGGAAATGCGTGATGAATATGGATCACCACCGATATGGGTAGATAAACTGGAGGAGGCACAGTACACTATGTCCAAGTAAGAATTTTGTTCTCAGATTAGCTTATCTTTCTGAAATACTCTGCTGTCTAGGATCAAACCAAAGTTGGATGAGCTGGGATCTCTCCATGCGCGGCATCTTTTACGACCAGCATTCGATGAGAACTGCGAAGAGGAGCAACAAATTGACATACTTTCCCAGGAGATATCGAAACTTATCACATCAACTCATAGACACATTCAATGTATTCGATCAAGCCTTGGTGTGGGCAATAAAACCGAACAACGACTGACTGCGAATGTAGTCACCTACTTGTTGCTCTCGCTGCAGGAACTCACTTTTAAGTTCCGCAACAGCCAGAGTGGATATGTAAGACAATTGAATTCAAGAGAAGAACGCTCACAAAAATACTTTGAAACTCCTGATTTTACCACCATTGATTTGGATAGCAAGAGTCAAAGCAACTTTGTCGATACATTTGACAACTTTCTCCAACCGGCTACGAGTTCTGCTACTAGTGGTTATTACGAGGAAACCGATGATCAGATAGATGAACATTTCCAGCGACCAGTGGCGAATCGCATGACTCACCAGCAGCTCTTGCTTTTCGAGGAAGAAAACAGTAAGCTAACAGAACACCGCGAACAGGAAGTATCAAAGATAGTAAAATCCATCTTCGATTTGAACGACATTTTCAAAGATCTCTCGCATATGGTTCAGGAACAGGGCACCGTCTTAGATAGGATTGACTACAACGTGGAACAGACGCAAACAAGAGTGTCAGAGGGTCTTAAACAATTGCAGCGTGCCGAAATGTATCAACGAAAGAACCGCAAAATGTTCTGCATAATGTTGTTAGCTGGAGTAACGCTTTTCATGCTGCTACTGTTGATATTTACCAAGTTTTAAACAAAATGTTTCTGTTTGTCTTAGATTAAATTTCAATCGTATTTATTATAACTGTATTTAAATAAAATATATCAATGTACAAATGTGCTTACATCCTTTCGGCTAGGCGACTAGCCACAGACCGTAGATTGCCATATACCTTGTTGGGGGGTGAGCCCAGAATCAGATTACAAATAGCTCTCCTTGCTAATTGAATGTTTTGATAGCTGCCCAAGATGTGAATTTTACTGTCGGCCAGCACAATACGTGTTTTGGTAACATTCTCAATTGTAAACTTTGTTCGTCCACCCTTTCCCGCTAGACGACCAATGGCGCGGCTCATGTGATCACCTTTGAGTGTCTTTACGTCCTTAATTTCGAAACTCTCCACGAACAGATCCTCCAAACGCAGAAGCGCTAGTGCATCATCAACCTCAAACCCACAGAGGAAAGCCTTGACGAAATCAGCACCTTTTTGTAAGTTAGATATATCAGGTGTCTCTGGACTAATTCGAAGCTCAACTTGTCGGCCCTTTGTGTTGAAACGAATCTGTAGCTTCATATGCTCCACTACGGGAGTAAATATCTTCATCCAATGTTCTTTCAGGGAAGAGTATCTGCAGTTTTGTGATTTTAGTAGCAATTAAAGGTTAAACGCATTTAACAAATTTCTACCTGTGAGGTGGTACTCCAATCTTACGAACATCGCTTTTGGTACGCTTAGCTCTGGGTGCTCGCTGTGTTTTTGTGATTCCTTCAATGCCTGTTGCCTCGTCTACTTGCATCTGATCTTTGTCGTCATTTGCAGAGCGTTTTTTTCCCTTTTTCTCAGTTTTCGCGGGCGTAAAGACGTCAGCTTTAATATTTTCAACCTCCATATTTACTTACTTTGAGTTTATTTTTACCAAAAATGGGAGTTAGAAATTAAAAAGACAATTTTAAAATTTTCAAGTGGAAGATAAAAAGAAAACACCACACAGCCATGTGCCTAAAGAACTGCCAACATTTTTTTTTGTGATGACAGTTTGGTGACAAGCGCTTTACAGTGAATGCGCCTTGTTTTTATGCTGCTTCACAATAAAATTTTGCTGGTGGAAATTGTATTTATTTTATTTGGTAAATACATTTTCAATTAGTCATAAAAGAACACGTTTTTGTTTTTGCTCTAGATTTTTTGATTCCTATTGCACAGTACAAATTTATAAAACGGATTTATTTCGAGAATTAATCCAGTAAAATTCTCGCCTCAGCCGAAATTTTTATATAAAGCTTCCCACTCATATTTTTGGGCTTATTAGGCGTTTTTCTTTTTTAGCTCAGAGCTGAGCTCTGAACCGAGCTCGAGCATTATGAGCATCAGATCGCTCTGATGTATTTATGAAACACACTTGAGCACGTAGCTGACATTTTTAATAAATGTATGTAAAAATTGAATATTTATTAATTTTTATTTATTAAATTGGTTATCCTTTAGTTCCAGAACAACAAAGTTCGTCCACCATTTCATTTATTTTGTTTTCCTGTTTTTTTTTCTGTCAAATGTGACTTTGAGTGTGTATTCAGCTTTTTACTCAGCATGCTCAGTCAATTTATTCTGAGCTCATCGAGCGCGCTCTGATAATGCTCAGATCGAAAAAAGAAACACAAATCTGAGCTCTGATGTATCTGAGCTAAAAAAGAAACACGACCTTTTTGTATAACAGTGCAGGTTGTGCTCTAAACTAAAAAAGAAAAACGCCTATTGTGATTCGTTCATTATTTCCACATACCATTTAAATCTGGCAATGACAAGAATTATTTCTACACCTTCCAGCTGATTTCTTTTAGACCTTATGCGTATGCCAGTTGAGTGACAGTTGTCAAACGAAATTAATTTTTTTCAACAAATTTTTGCTTGTAAATAATGGAAAACTGTGATGAAAATCTTCAAAATTTAGCCGAAGAAAAAATATTCTTAGGAAAAACGTTAATAGGACAACTTGATATATTCAACACAATTCCTGGTGTGCAAAAGATTCAAAGGAAAATCAATCAAGAAATCAAATTTCTTCAAAAGGTTAGTGCATCTGCTTGATGTTCATTTATTACCTATCTATAAACAAAGCAATTCCGCATTTAGGTAGTCTCAACCAATGCGGTCAAGCTAAACCATGTAATGTGCAGCAATTTGACACACTATGAGTTCCTGGTAAAAATTCTTAAGCTTCAAAAAGACGTAGTACATGTCGATTGTGGATTCCCTGTGGAAGAGCGCAACAATCCGTTGAGAGTAGATATTGTTTGCGAAAATGGACTCAAATGGATTAAAGGTTAAGATTTGCGTGAATGTAAATCATCTACAACTAAATTACATACTTTCAGTAATTGCTAGAAACTCCAAATCGTTGACTGATGCGGCTAAAGGTCGTGCTAGTTACGGGGCAAAAAGTATCCTCGATCAAGCCGAGGAATTTGTCTATGGCGCAAATCAGAATCTCTGTATGTTTCAGCGTCCCAAGGTACGTCGAAAATAAGAAGAAAAACATTTACTCAAATTTCATTGCCTTTCAGGTAGTTTTTTACTTTAGCCATGACATCGAAAATGAACTTCTTGAAGATCTTAAAGAGATTGGCGTTGAGACATTTTCAATCAGTAAACAAACATTGGCCGCTGTCCTAACTGATGAAGAAAATGCAGACTTTGCGAATGTTAGTACCCTGAATCTAGACATAACTACAATGCTAGCTTACATAAGTTCTCTGACAAATGGTAGCACAAATTGGTCCTTCAAAGAACCTATTCTCACCGAACAAGCAGATAGAGAACGGGAATCGCCTCTCAAGCCGGTTTTAGATAAAGTCTTCGAGGGAAAACGACTGGTATGCTGTGAAACGGCTTACCAGTCTTTTCAGGACATTGTCAACTTACTAGCTGGATCACTGGAAAAGCAACGAGCCAAAGCGTTAGTCGATCGAATTGAAATACATCCAGACGTGCAGGAAATTCCTCATGAAATCTCTCTGATTAACGTTGGCGGTAAGATAAATCCAAGGAGCCTTAAAATATTCGCTTTTGGTATTATTATGAAAGCAGTGACCGTGACATCGAACAAAGGATTTATTCGGTCAGCCAAAATGCAGGTAAGACGGGTTGTACCTATTTCAGTTACCCTGATTATTTGACAACATCATGTAATTTTAGGGCATAAATGTTCCAGTGTTCATACACCAAGCTAGAGCCCTTACCGAATCTAAGGAGGAAACAGCTCAACCTATTTAGTGCAATATTACAATGGTCGAATTATTTTAAAGTGTAAATCGATCTTTTATACTAATTCTTGGGGCAATTGTTAATAATAAATTATTTATATGGTTGCATTGGTTTTATTTTTCGATAAATTGTACACATTTCAGTACAGTTGATATAAATTGGAGTGTTTTATGTTATTTAAGAACGAGTTACTCTACTCTAGTTGCAATTAAGGGGTTGATCTACTTTTGATATTGTCGTGTCTTATTACTCGCACATGATGTGATGCTATATTACACACAAGTAGTTCGTGGTCTATATCGAATTGGTAGTGAAGAATAGCTAAGAGGTCAACCATTCTAACGATTATTTGGGCTTAAAGGTTATTCCAAAAATAAACTTAGCTCAGTCAAACGATTGAAGTATGACACCAATCCTTTTATGGTCACAACCAATTCAAATGTGATCGCACGAGGAAATTGATTGGATAACTCCCATGAAACTGTATTTCGGTTCTGGCCATGGATAAATAAATTAAATTCAAATAGAATCCCTTCTATTGAGTTAGAAATTGTTAAGCATGCTTAAAAGTGTCACTTTGTAATGACATGAATTGCTTTATCACAGAACAAAGAAGGGCCTTACCACAATTTTTTTACGTTTGATATTGATTTTATTGAATTTATATGTATGTAGTAATAAGCCCTGTTTTTTTGAGCTTTGTTCTAAGCAAAGTGAAGTAGGATTTTCCGCACACAATTACAACAACTTCGCTCACTTGACACTCCGAGACTCGCAGTAGTTGTGTGCTGAAAATCTTACTTTACTTTGCTTTGCTGAGAACGAAGCTAAAAAAAAACAGGGATATAGTTGCTTAGATAAAACACTACAAAAAAACATTTATACACATATATTTTTTTCAAAATATTTTACAAAACATTTTGAAATAAAACTTTATTTGCAAAAAAATTAGAGATAATATAATATATATATAATTTCTTTCTTAGTTCTCTTAATAATTCTTACATAATATCTCTACAAACGTCATAAAAATATTCAAATTTTATTGTTTTTTTTTGTGGGTTTTCTTTACAATAATTATTTTGTTTGCAATATATAACCATCTTTCTGCTTAGTTATTTCATTTTTCTGTTTTAATAATTATTTTCTTTGCTTTATGCACATTTTTAAATTAGAACAAAGAACAATCCCAAACAACACATTATCTTCTTCACAATCATACACGCTACATGCAGGAGACAATAACTTAAAAAAAAAAAAACAGAAGAAGTAAATCCACTTAAAGTTAAACGAAATCAAATTTTCAAGAAGACACAAATTCCAGATATTTTTTTATAAACAATATTTATAGGATTACAGAAATGGTAATAATAGAGAAACTATTACAAATAAATTGATCTTTTTTTTTTAGACGATACTTTTATGTATATTGTATTGTAGAAAACGTATATGGAGGAGGATAGTTTTTTTTTCTTTCTTTATGCTGCATAAATTCAAAAATTCTTTGTTTACTTATATTTCACATATATTTCGTTTGGGCGTCCAGGGATAAATTATTTAATAATAATTGTTGGGAGCATCTACACAGAAACAGAATAATTTGTCTCGCTATAGAATTGATACGATTCTTCTGTAAAAAATTAAATTGAGAGAGAGAAAAGTATTTATTGATAAATTGTTATTTTCAATTCATTTGTTGAATGAAATGTAAAAAAAAAAAAAACAGAAAGATAACTAAAACAAAAAAAATAAAAGTGACTTCTATGTTTTGCCTAATTGTTAGTAACAACAAAATTTCGTATATAAATATTTAGATTGAAGTCACTTGCCTTTTTAGGTTTAAAAATATGATCTTTATTTAGTTGAGCTGTTATTAGAAATTTAGTTCCTATGGATCTATAAATAGTCCCAAAACTGTTTAGAGTGCCGAAATGAAATTTGGGACAAAAAATAAAAGTGTTATTAAAAACGAAATGGTTGGTGAATTTGATGACAGAGTATTTGTAATATAACAAACTTATTCTAAACACCAACAAGTCAACTGAGAAAAAGATGATACATAAAGTAATTTAGAAATTTGTTAGAATTTTGAATAAACCAAGCTTTTTAACGTAATGCAGTTAGGTGTTAATGGGCTTTCCTGCGATTGGTAAACTGGTATTTTAATACACGCTTTTATCTGTGTGACTATTGTTTATGTGTATAAACATATATATAGATAGCTCTATCGCTTTACGAGCTCTTCATTAAAATACCGTATTCAAAAGGCTCAATCGTTTAAAGGTGTTTTTTTTCCTCATTTAGACCAGAACAATCAACGACATACTCTGAACCGAGACTTTTTAAACCGATTGGCAGGCATTTCTGTTCAGTTATCAAATGGTTGGCTAGCGAAATGTGTTGAGCTCAGATTCCTACGCAGACTGTTCAGTCAATTTATTTTGAGCCCATACAGTGCCCCAAGAACATGTTCTGAACTAAAAATTAATCACTTTTTCAGAGCTATCAGATAAATAATAAATTGGTGTTGGCTGTTTAGGCTCTCTGAACAAAAAAACAAAAACTTATAATATTTCTAACAAAATCGATTAATCTGGTTCTGTTTCGCTATACAGACGAGGAAAATCATAAAAATATGACATTAAATCAACATTGTAGTTGTTGCATCTGACTTGCGGCGATTCTTTAGATCAGAACCTTTTGCACCGATATGGCTGTGGTTTTGGTGCAAGTGAATTTAACTGGTACGAACCAATCGGGCGTAACCAAAGTTTACTTAGGCGAAGTTAGCGAGTTATTTATTTACAGCTAAACAGCTGTGGAAAAGTTTAATCATGTCGTTGTCGTATTCTGGAGAACAATTTTTATTAGAAAATGCTAAGAATTTGATTACAACAGCTAATAATTCATCCAGTTATATGAAGGGCAAAATTGTAGAATAGTTCTAAGAATGCAAACGTTTTCGTTGAGAGGCCATTACGAGGCCACTTGGCATTATCAATTCGCTTCTTTTTATAATGTATGAGAAAATATTAGAAACATGTTATATACCACATAGTTTTATATCCACTCAACTCTTAGTTTTACTATAAAGCAGCATACATTTTGACTTACAGTACCCTGACAATTACTATTAGATTTGTCGTGCGTAAACAGCTACAAACATTACGTTGTGCGTTGGGCTTATTCAAATTCGTAAAATCGACTTATTCAAACTTCCTACGTACACAAGGAAAAAAAAAAAACAAATATAAAAATGTTAACACAGAAAGCTGATAGATATTAAAGAGAATAAATCAGTGCAAAGAAATATAAAAAATATATTAAATACATATAAAGCGTTTAGTACTTTTTCATTTACTATGGATCAGTTTTTTGATGAAAAGTTACCCCTTCATATATTCAATTTCTACAGCATCAGTGGTAAGTAAATCATCGCTTAAGAATGTTTCATTTGCATTCTCTGCAAATATAAGAATTTTTGTTTATTATGATTCAATGTGCGAATAGAAAGCATTTATGTACATAGGAAAGGAGCGAACAATTGTTATTAAGTATGTACCAACAGAGGGTAGAGGTGTTAGCACATTGTATTATAATCGGTAATACATAGATGATTCGATTGTACTGCGGAAAGTGTGTTTCAAATTGTTACATATAATAAAACTGGGGCCTGTTATTTTGTTTAATCTTGAAAAAATAAAAACCAACTTTGTAGATCGATGTCTAGTTTTGACATCCCTCGCTGATCAGTTTTACGATGAAGAATTGTTCATGTCGGACACGACTTGATTTGCAATTAATTTCGCTTTTGCTTTTAAGTGATGGTGAAAATTCACAACACAGACGTAAAAAGTAGAATGCAGCGGGATATGAATGGTGCGTTCATTTGCATTCGGCCAGAAGAGATAAATTCAGTTTCAACAGTGAAGTGAAGCGCTTTGTCTATCTCGGATCTATGACTTTTAAAAACGATATCTCATTAGAGATCAAAAAAAGAATAACTATTGACAAATGCAGTTTCGTGAATCTTCTACGGCTCTGAGGCATGTGGTCTTTTGAAAGCGAGTAAAGAAATCATTGAAAGATTATAAATTCTCCTTAACATATTCGGTCTCGCTCATCGGACAATAGGCGATTTTTATTTTAAGCACATGATCGGGTATGGATCATTTATTTCCACGGTTTACAATACTACGAGATTCAACTATTGTAGTAAGCCATATAAAATATATATATATCATGTGCATAATAAAAAAGGCATAATATTTCTATTTGCATCCGAATGTAAACCTGGTAAGACATTTCCCGAACTTTGTCAGAAACAATCGAAATTCGTAATCAGTATTTTTTCAGGTTAGGCATACAACTCGGAAGGTAAATACTTTAATCGCAATCACACCAACTGCCTAATGAACTTAGTGAAACAGGTGCCAGCGCAGAATCATCGCTCTACCAATCAGCACACACACAAAAATACAATAAAAACAATGTTAGGTTCATTGTACAGTTATATAAAGATATCAAAACTGAAGCCAGCTGCACAATTTAATTTGCATTTTTGAGAATGTCCTTCCATTCGTTAAGCGATGATTTGGGATTTTTTTTTCGAAAGCACCCTTGAGGAATGTGAACTGTTAAAAGTATTTGCTTTATGAGTTAATTAAGAACATGTGATGAATACTCAAAAAGAGAAACCTTTTACTAAAATATTGCCAATGAGAGCTGTGCAAGGACACAGTTCAACATATGAATCTTAATACAAAGGACAAATGTTACAATGAAATTAAAGATGTGACTGTGAATCTGATGTAATTGAATAAATTCGTTTCATTCTGACATTTTGGCAAATTTTTTTTTTGAAATTCGTTTCTTAACAAATACCTATTCGATAGAAAACTGAAAAATAATAAAATAATCGCAAATCAAATTCATGTTTCCATGTGTGAAAAAGAAATTAAAGGAAATTTAAAAACATACATAACCTGACATTCAAACGATCAAACAAATAAATTTATGTATAATCATCAATAATATCAATAAGAGACGAACCAGGATTGAAGCTAGAAACCTTCGGTAAGTGGACCACATCCCTCCGGAACAATGATAGATTTTGTGTAAATCTAAAAGAATGAAATACATTGGGTATACAGTATACTGTTTGTTTTCAGTGTGCGGCAAGGACAAACCTCTCTCGATTCTTGTTGGCTACATTTCGTTCGATACCATCCATCAGTCCATCAAACCACTGTGCCATTGTTTGTTGCTTATCAATGGGCTGCGACCGGATTATGTTCTCTTTGAGCGATCTTTAAACACAATGAGTGCGTGGAACATTAAAATATGCAATTGCAAGATGGTGAACAAGAGACTTACCTGAAGTAGTCTTCGTATAACAGAATAAGTACCAGCAGCGGACGGGACATAGACCATTGGTTTTTACAGTCTTCTGACATTACCATATTGAGTAGTGTTGACATTATACCCTGAAGAATTTCAGAATTCATTTCAACCACCTGCAACGAAAGGAATTATTAAGTTTAAATATGATGTTGTGTCAAAATTAGTTTACCTCAAGGAACTGCGAGTTCTCCGGTGTTATATTGCGGAGCTTTTTGTTGGGGAATGTCGAAACTAAAATGAAACACAAGAATAAACATTTGAAACTCACATTATTTCGAAAAGAGTAATCATAAACTCTTTAGCCATTCATAAGTGCAAACAAATTTAAATTGTCACTCCATTCTACCTTTAAGTTGCAGTTGCTTAAATATATATGACACAACACAGTCCAGTATCGAACAGCAGCAAATAAAAATGGTCGAATCTATAAAGGAAAACGCGTTTGTTGAGTGATATGCACACATGCCTACGAAGCGTTATACCACTCACCCAACGCAGTTAGTCCCTTAGACAGACTTTCTAGAATATAAATAAATGCGCGAGGCTCTAAGGAAGCCAAAAATGTTATATGATCTTGTGATAGGCAATTGAGTAGGCCATAATATGCTGAAGCTAGTTTCGGATATTCCTGTTGAAAAAAAAGAAACGAAAGAATAAATATCACGAACGTTCGTTAGCCTCTACACATACAACTTACCAATAAATCGTTTTGCTGAATGGACATTATTAACTTTGCGGCAATATTCAAGACATTGTCCAGTGTATCGTCACGATATAGTTTAAAAACTCCAAAATTCACATAGTTCCCGCTGAGCGCATTCTTGAGTATCAGAAAACATATCGAAATGCCCTTCAGTTTCATGGGATACTGCTGGTCACGTGGCACGTCCAAGTGAAGGCTTCTGTTGCCGTAAATGCATATCAGCTTTGACGCTTCACGAAACAAAAGTATTCCCATCGGACTAGACACATTGCCCTGCAGACGCTGGGTCCGACAATGTACGAGTTCAGCGAATAACTTCAGTACCGGCGTTGTCACAGCTGGGTCATGTGCCCATAGCTCTACGGCACGTATCAGTATGGGAATATAGTCGGGATAACTGGAAGACAAGAACTAGTTATTAAGATTATATGTTTTGTTTTTATTCTATCGCTAACATCCATTCGAAGAGCATTGTGTAGGGAACGCGGGCATTCAGAGGAAGTGCAAGACCACGCAGGTCACGCGCCAAGCCGATTATCGCCTTTTTCGCTTCCTCATTGGGAAAACTATTCCCATCCATAAGTACCGAACCAAGCGATTCAAATTGATCTACAAGAAAGAGAACGGTTAGAGACACATATTGGATAGTTTCTGGTAAATGGACCAACTCGTAAGTGGTGTTAAGAAGTTGTAGAAACGCTCCTCATCTTCGCCCAGGTCAAACATTAGTAGCCTCCCCAGTGATGTGTAGAACATGGTTCGACAACGCATCTCAGTCAATGATGAGTTGGTACCGAGAAAGGGAAAGTGTTCGCTCTGCAAAGGGTTAGAGAAGTCGTTGAAGCTGTAGCAAAACATAACTTACTGTGTGATGCGTCAACATGAATTGAATCTCTTCCAACTTGGCCAACTTTCGCAAAGAGTTGAAGTTCACAGAGAGTTCGGATAGCAGCATTAGAGTCTTGGTTATAATCTGTTCCGAGCGTCCCCAGAATTTTAAATTTGTTATGCTACAACGACAAGTGGTTTACAAATAAATAGTAAACACGACAAATTCTTCACTTACATTTTTCTATTGATCAAACTCAGCAGCATCTGTTCGTCGCTCAGGCCGAATACCTCGGACAGCCTTTTGTAAACGTGTGCCTTCTGTGCCTGCTCACAGATGTGCATCTTACGCACTTGCTCGAGGAAGCTGAGAATAGCCAACTCGAGTTTTTCGCAGCCGGCTTGTGGGAGTCTAGCATCAGTTAAGCTCATCAGTTGCAGTACCTAAAAAGATACAGAATAATGGTTCCAAGCCTACTGATATCTGATTTTCTTAATACCCGTATCACAAGTTCTCCATCCATTGTGTCTTGCTCGTCGTTCGAATTGAACGACAGTCTGCCGACAATAGCCGAACCGATTATGTACACCAGCCAAGTCAATTGCAGCTCGTGAATTGTCACGTCCATGGGATTGGGCGACGGACTTTGCAGAAGTTCTTGATATTCTCGCGCCTTCTGATCGAAATGCTGTACAAGTAGCGTACAGGTCTTGTCATATTCACAGCGTTCAATAACAGACAGCTGCTCCAGTTGCTGTTGTACCATACAAAGGTCGTCTAGGGGGTCTTCTAGATTGTCCCGCACAATCACGGGTACGGCTTCCAGACGAGAAGTGATGTATGCTTTGGTTACCTCGGGTGTGTACGTACCAAGCAGATGGGGTTCTGGTGACTTAACATATGGTACTGACGCGACCATCCTTTGCCATAGAGTCAGCAAATAATGTACACTGTTGGGAGCAAATTGCCACATCTAAATCGAGGAAATAGTAAAAAGTGATAGGAATTCCCCCTTCGTTCATATCAACATCAACAAACCTGCAATGATTGAACAGTAAATTTAGCTATCAATTGAATAGCTTCTGGATAGCACTCGACTGTGACAAGTTCTCCCAGTTGGTAATTCGATTTGAGGCGGGCAAGAAGTCTACAAAATTCGTGATAATTGTCGGGATCACTGAGACCCTAAAAGTAATAGAAATAAATATACGTAGCGCATGTTATCCATAAATTCAACTGTTAACTGTAATTAACTTCCTGATACAAACAATGGCTGTCTGATTTTCAAATTTTTGTGTAAATTAAGTGACGGGTAACATTTTTATGACTTGGACGTTGTCGTTCCAGGCCTTGAATGTTGCCGAACTTTGTTGTTAGTTTGATTACGTAAGGTCCAAGTAAGGCTGGGTACTTGGATGTTAGTCAATAAATTTAAGGGTTGTATCATTTCCATGTTTTTTGGGGAAAAGCTTTTATATGCACCAGAATGTATTTGGGAAAAGCTATAAAAACTAAATATTTACTTACGTGTAAATTAGTCAGAATGTTCTTAACACCCTCGAGGAGATGAGTAAGAAATTTTGTACGTTCAGGGTTGTTGAAGAGGGAGCGACGCACAGATGTCATCTGTAAAATAGGAAATACAGTTTTTCCATTGAAATCACTAAAAGGGAAGAAGAAACTCACCTGCACAAGACACGACAATGAATAGCTTGCCAAACCATTGGGAAGAATCTGATAGAGATCAAAGAACAAGTTCAATGTATTCGAATCAAGAAATGCTGGTCGCCATGAAGTAGGAATCTGTAAATGCAAATATATTTTTTTTTTTTTAAGAATGACAGCAAAGGATTGGCTACTTACTTGAACACTGTTCATATCGTCCGAAGACTCATCGGTGGAGCTGCCAATAAAATCGAAGCTCAAGCAATTCTTAGTCAGTCGCAAAACATGTGATATAAGACTGAAATAAATAACAAGAAATTCAATACTCAAACTGTTTACAACTAACACTTCTAATCAACATACGCTTGTTGTGATTCATCCATAAAATTTAAACTCTTGCTATTGTCTCTTGCCGTTACTAGCAGCGAACAAGACAACAGAAAAATGTCGTACAACTGTTGGTCGCGAAAGGATGTGGCTATTTTGCGATTCTTCGAGAAAGACAAATTCACATCTGCCTCTACAATGGAGTTCATTTCACACACCAATTGCGAAAGAATTTGCACACCTATTGTACAGTGCTCAGCCGAGCCTTGCTGAAAGCATACAAAAAAGAAACAATTAAATTAAAAGCCAATTAGCTTTCGACAAACAAACCTGCAGAAACTTCTTTACATCTTCGAGAATATTTTGAAATATATACTCGTTCTTGTACGTGTCGAACCATCCGTATTTTGTTATCTTTGCCAAGAGTGTGACAAGTGCTTGCACAACGAAATTTTGTAAATTGGGGCGGGTGGCTAGATAGTTCAATATGTAACTCCTGCAAATAAAATATAATCAAGCTAAGTATTAATTTTTAGGGTTGCGTAAGATATCAAACCTAATATCAATCCTTTGCTCTAAATTTAGACCCTGTATCAATTTGGTGAGAGTTGTTGCGGCGAGAAGTTGCGCATAACTGGAGTCAGCTCGATCCAAGAGCATCTGACACTTTGGGAGGGCATCTTGGCTGCTAACAAAGGCGACAAGGGCCTTTTCAGCTTCAGAACGAATAACTGAATCTGTTGCTTCGTACAGTTGCTTGCATAAGATTTCAAGCTGATGAATTTCCTGAAAAGAAGGAAGGGAAGGATTTGGTAGAGCCTAAAGTAGGTAATATTGAAGAATCCTTAATAACTGAAAAGTAATCATATTTTATGTTAACGCATAGAGGAACGTTTCAATTATTCACATGCAAAGGCGTTTGGCCTTGGAACATTGAAAACCGAATTACTGTCAAATGCAAAGCAGAAACTTCATCTACTTGGAGTGATGTGCTTCGTACTTTTCGGTTAAAAATGATTACAAATCTTGTATATAAAAATGCTTTTAACCGTAAAGACAAATAAATTGTATCAAAAGAACTGTGGTTACATTTTAGAGTAACGTGTTTACTCAACAACAGAAAGGAATCAAGGGGTTTGCCCTTTGAAAGCTCAGATTAGACGTTTTCTACGATCAAAGAATGCATGGCATATCAAACCATGCCATGCATTCTCGTCTAAATGCAGTGGATCATGTATGAACAATTGCATTTTTTCATTTAGTTTCAAAGTTATTTCTTAGAAGCTTAACGACGTAAGCAATTCAACGAAGTCAAGTTTCGTCTAAATAAATTACGTTTCGTAGGTACCAGTGTCCTACTAAAATTTAGTAACTTTTCCAAAACCATTAACGTTTATAAAGACCTATAGCAGCTCCTTTTTTTGAAGGAAAACACGAGATACATCTCCTGGTAACTAAGTGGTGCAAAGCACAATCTGCTTATTTGCTCCCCCTTGTGCAAACCTTTGAGTATGATGGGTGTACTAAAACTCATCCAATTAGTTGCGAGTATTAACAAAGCTATTCAAACTGAAACACATAAAGCAGTTTTATTGATGCTCTGAAAAGGAAACGGTTCTGTAGAGTTCAATGAATTCTCTCGCAATCTCTTGAAAACACCATGAATGGGCTATGGGCATAAAGCCCGAAACACAAGAATGCACGCTATAGCAAAACGTATGGGTCCATCATACATAGACGCATGCTTTTTGAAATCCACCAACTAAAGGTTCATTATATAAGTATCTATACCTATGATTGAATGCGAAACTGTCAATTTAAGTTTTATTGCGTACCTCAAATCCAAACGAGTGAGTTTATAAAAAATATTGAAAACACTTGAATATTGAATTCGATGACGATTTAATAAATAGTTGTAACAGTATATATGTACATACTTGGGACTTGCGAAATAGACTGCAATAATTTATAGGCATCCTCCTTTACAACTATGTACCTACATATTTTCAGAGCTAACAAACGCTCCAATGCAAAGCGAATCCGTTCTACTTTCCATTTAATGTTCAATTGAACCGTCTTCTATGGCAATCCCAACTGAATCATTAAAAACAATTAAGCATTACAAGCGTACCTATATTTTCCAATTCCGCCCTCGATTTAAAGGTTATGTCAAGTAGTTTTCATCAAAAACAAGACAAACCTCAGATCAAATACATGCCAATTATCTATGCTACAGAAACATTAAACATGAGTACATTTTCACATATAATAATCAATTAAACCTGCATAATTGCGACGTGATCCTGTAAAACAAGGTTACACTTTCACAAAGTAATAAATGAACCCAGCTGAGGCGAAAAAAAAAATCAATTCCTTCGGAACATTTGCTCAAAACTCCGCTGGATGAAATGGATTATGGTTAACAAAAGAATCACCCTGCAGTGTATAGGAAAAAATGCATTTAAATAATTTTCAAAAAGCGTTTACGTAAATAAAGGAAATAATGGCAATTCTTGCTTTTTTTGGTTTACTCCGGTCAAACAGAAAATCAACAAAAAAAAATATTTTTTCTTCTCTCGCCTTCTTTCTTGACAATTTACACAAAAAAGTGAAGGAAAATTTGCAAATGCGTACCATTTCGTTGCGAATTGAATTCTTCTCAATTCTCTGCGAACATACAAAACAAATACGATTGTTTTAACTTCGGGGTGGGAAAAACGTAAATAAATTGATATGATTTAAAAACGAAAACACTTTCGGCTGACTTTTGCGTAAATTCAAAAGATAGCCCGCTGCTGGATCGCACCAAAAACCATTTATTTTATTTTCCTTCTTATTTTATTTTTTGTTAGTAATACGTTCGTCTACTGATTCGCCGGTAACCGCTTTGTGTTTTCGGGCGAAATCGTTGTAGACGAACGATTGTTACGCCTACTGGCGGATGATAGTTATATGGCTTTAGTACGATAATTGAATGAATTCAATGTAGTAGATGAAGTAGGTTCTATAATTTTGGCATTGAAAAGAATTACAAATTGTTTTATTAAACATAAGAAACAATATTTCATTTGCAGAAAAAGGTTTAATAGAATTTCAGTAGTGTCTTATGGACATTTTTTTTGTGGCTGCGTGTTCTCTTGTCGTTTTCGTTTTGGCAAAAGGATCAATTCTTTGAGAAAAAATCATTTTTTATATTAAATATATTAAATTATTTCGAAATGAGTTATTATAAATGTGTAAAAATAAATTGAAATTGATTTCCAGTGCAAGTATAAAGCAGAGATGAAAGAATAAAAGAGATGGATATCTTTCGTACGTCTATCCCCCAAAACCAATTTGTTACATTGTTGTTTTTGTAATTTCAACCCCCGTCTGTGAATCCGTGTGAGCTACAAAAAAACATGTTGCTAATGGACGGCCAATAATCCTTTAGCTTTTATGGACATCGCGTTGTTCAATTGTTTTGTGTTTGGTTTTTGTTATCGCTTCGATTAAAATAAAAAAAATAGTGAAATATACATTTCGGAATAGCGAATTCTTGCATTAAAGTTCAATTCATGAACTCACATATACTAGAAAAGAAATGAGCATATGTGCGTGACTTCATGAATTTTTCGGGAAAACAGCTTGTAGGCAGCCGCCTTTCAAAAGGAAAGTTATATATCTCTGTATTCCATTATCTTTGGTATAATTGGTTGTTCCCAATTTTGTTTCTGTGGCAAATGTTTCTGTTCTTTGTCGAAATATTTTTTGCCCCCAACTCAATACACACAAGAACCAATAAAATTCGAATTTTTGTTCGATTTGGCAGCAGAAATCTGAAATCTCAGATAAAAATCTGAAAAGCCAAATCGAAAACGACATCTGATAAACCAACGCTTCGCGGGGCACAGTTGTTGCACCTGCCTTAAACACACACGACAACACATTGTCGTGTAAATGGTAGCCAGTAGCCAGGGGATGCTAGGGTATTGGTTGAAGATGACGGAAATATCCATACTCTCTGACGAAATTGACTGCGCCAACTCAAAAAGTGGACGTATGCGATGATGAATGCAATTGGATGTCGTTGCCAACAGTCAAAATTATCCTTCACGATTAGGCATTTCCGATTTTGAAGTGAGATTTAAAATTGCTGCTGCCCAAATCATAAAGTAAAACTTATTGCGCATTTGTCTAAATTTTAAATAAATTAAATTTTCTTTACCTTTCGTAAAACATTGCAACAATTCTAGTACATTTTTCAATTCGCCTGATTTCCACCATGTGCTTCCACCCTTCACCAAAATGTCTGATAGCTTTTGACAGTTTAATGGTACTAACCAACTTTTTGCATTCTTTGTTTTGTTTGTAAATATAAATTCGCAGCATTTGCAGAGTGAAAATGTTATTTTTATCAAAATCCGCTGGATTCATCATCATTTTACACCAGCGAACATTATTGTGCATACAACACTGAACATCGATTCGCTCTCAAAATGGAGGATTACTTCGATGAATACGAGGAAGATCTCTTCGAAGATTATGACTTTGAACATAAACTTCTCTTCCGATTTAACAAGCAATCACTTGAAGAAACACTGAAGAACTGTGTAATACCATCGGTGAGCCAAATTGCGTCATATGCTGGCACTCTCATTGGTTGGAATCTCCTCTGCCGCCTATTTTGGATCATCGCAAAGTGCACTCGTACCCGGCCATGGATGGATCATATAATTTCATTTGCCTGCGGATGCGGTGTTCTTTATCACACAATTGGAATGGATTTTCTAATTATTTTGCTGTTCGCCATGGTGTCGTATGTGATTTTAAGTATTTTGGAGTACACACATTCGAGGAATATGGGTTACATCTTTGGAGCCATTTGTATTGTGTCGCTTTTCACCTATGAACTGCTTGCCGATAATCCCACTGTTTGGCAGAAGATCCGAGGAGTACAGATGGTAGTCACCATGAAGGTGATCTCATTGGCCTTTGACTTAGATGCGAACAAACAAAATAGAATTCCAGCGCTCTTCCCCTTTCTTGGATACATGCTATGTCCGGCGAACACTGCGATTGGGCCATGGATTGCGTATGATGAGTATACGCAGAGTTTAAGCCAAACGAAAATCGATTTCCGCTGGATACCGTGGACAGTGTGTAACAGCCTAGCGGCGATGGGATTTCTTTTGCTCTCGAACTGCTTCGTGTCTCTTTTCTGTACAGATTACGCATGGAAATGGATTGTTGCTTTTCGAGATGCTCTGTCGTTTCGCTGCAGCCACTATTTCATTTCCTTCCTCTCACAGGCTACAATGGCAGCAGCTGGTATCAGCGGAAACCTAAATCCAGCCGATGTGTCGCCTTTGTTTGGAGGTTTGGTCACCAAACCCTGCACCATTGAGTTTCCTCGTTCACTAACTGACTTGGTACGAAATTGGAACATTCCGATGCATCGATGGCTCAAGACATATGTTTTCCGAACAATAAAGGGGAGGAGTGTTCTTCTCGCCATCATCGCCACATATCTAGTGTCTTCGCTTCTTCATGGACTACACTTCCAAATCTACGCAGTATTATTGTCGCTTGGAGTCTTCACATATGTGGAGTACAAGCTACGTGCCAAAGTTGCTAGTATATTCAACGCCTGTATCTTGCCAAACGTTTGTCGTCACCGTGCGTGCTCACACGAGCATAAATGGAAGTCTCCATTCAGCTTGGTCATGAATTCAGTGTTTGGGTTATTGACTGTGATGCATTTGTCCTACTTGGGTGTCATGATGGACGAAACAAGTTCACCCAACGCCCAGGAGAATCGTTTCTCGATACAGGCAGGACTTAACGACTGGATGTCGTTGGACTTTCTGAGCCACTGGATATTCTTATGTAGTTTCTTGTTCTATTTATTGGTCTAGTCAGGCCATAACATTATTTTAATTACTAATACCTGTGTGTAATCTCAAAAAAAAAAACATGTATTAACACCAAGTGTGTACTTAGGCTAGAAGACGAGCGCTACTTCTTTTGAAGCAATTGCACTTGCACCATAGTAGATTAAGCTGAAATTGGTTTTAACTGTGATTCGTTGTCCATTCAATAGCATTTTGTACTTAGTGCCCAACTGTCAAAAAGTATTAAATGTGACAAACTTGTATTTATATTTTTTTGTATGTATACGCATCCGTAGAAATTATAAACTATGTAAAGAAAAAATGAGTTTACTTGAATGGAGACTGCAGCATCTGAAGAGATTTGCATCAAAGCTGTAGTAACTTCCGGCGCTTAAACTTTTTGAACTTTGTAAAAAGATCTTATACAATTCTTCCATGAACACGTTGATACTCCTTAAATTCCAAAGGAACTGGTCTGTTTATGGAATAAAACTCAGGCAAAACATCAGCGATCAAGTTCACCGTAAAGAATACTACCGATTATCAATAACAGACGTGTAGGTAGTTACAAAAAGAACACAAAATGCTTTATTTCAGTTAAATTCTAATATCACATAACTCACTTCCGAAGTCCTCAACAACTCCATGTAACTATACATATGGATTCCAATTGCTGCCATCCTCAGGAAGCAGGTTATTTGTAATCAATAAAATAACATCAATCACCCACCATACGCCAACTCCTCCGACAGTCAAGAGTTTGCCAACCGCAGTGCCCGTCTGGCCAAGACAGAATCTGTCCATTCCGAGGAATCCCAACAATATGCTGTATATCAATGTTGTGACAAAGTAGTGATCAGTATATTTGATACAGGGCACGCCATCTCGAAGGAATGTTCTTGGTCCATAGCATTCGATGTCGGCAAATACTGTGCATTCTACTTTTGTGTGTTCCACTTCGTCATACAATATTCCGCCAAACCTAACACACCCATAGTCCATTTCATCACGCGCAGTCTGATTGCCGCGATGGTCGTAGGGCTCGCTGCAGTCTAGAAACGCTTTCGAGAGAAAATTGCACTTCACCAATGGGCCAAGTGGATTGAATTCTAGCGCCGAGGCCGACGATTGCTGTATCGATATGTCCTTGTCATTGCGTGCGTGAGTTGAATGCGTTATGTAAATCAATTCATAAAACATAAAAACAAATGTAAGTGGTTTCATTGTTTTTTTAATTATGCTGTTCGAACAATTAGGAAAGTACGAGTTTATTGACTTTTGTAAATAATAGAAGTGACAGTCATAGACAAATCGTATGGTTTGTCTATGGTGTGGTGACATTAGCTGGCAGAACAAACTGTCACCCAGCGTTACCAGTTTCAAAATGTTAAAAACAGGTACCTATATAATACTATTGCATATTAATTTCTACCCCTAGGTCCCATTCTATTTGATTTTTTTTTGTATTTCGTAAAGTCCTTCAAATAGTGTGTAGGATACAATTCGCAACATTGGGCATGAATTTACGATAATATAACATCAATTCGGTTAAGCAAACTAAAGGTGAAGTTTACAAAAATGGATATACTTACCAGTGTTCTTAAATTAGTAAATTGTAAAAAAAAAACAAGTTGTCATCGATAAACTCATCAAGGGAGAAAGAAGTCTGTGTTTCGCAAAACAACAGCAACAACGAATCTGAGATGAAATAAAATGGCCTACCAATAAATTAAATTTAGGGGATCAACCACCAACCACTTGTCCCTGACATTTGGCTGCTGCTGTATTGAGTCAGGTTTTATTGACCTTAATTAAGGTGCTCCCTAACGATAATTCAAATCAACTGAAACAACTGTTCATGCGATATCGTTCCCTAACGATAGCGCATCCGAACACATTAGTTAAACTTCGTTCCCTTATGTCCAACTTTAACGTAAGGAAACGAAGTTTGACTAACGAAACGTTAGGAATAGAACTTTTATCACATGAACAGTGTTTTTCGGTTGACCTACGAGTTCTCAGAAACTCGAACGTACTCATACGGTCATACACAGTAGACGAACTTCGATATAGGCATCAAAAATCAAAGACCTTTCTTTTTACTATATTACTATGCTGATTTAAAATTTTATTATCACCAGAGACTTTTTTTTAATTGATGTTTTTCGAAATCGAGTTGTAACAGAGAATAAAATAACGTTTAAACTACATAAACATCAGTTTGCAAACAAAATGATATAAATGGAATGGACGACGCGTAATGTTACACATTAATCTACTTTGGGTAGACCAGCGGAAATTTCACTTTCAATGCCACAGTGATCGCTTCCACGCAGAATCTTGAAGGTTCCATTATCACCCCAGTCTGAATTCCATGAGTTGGCAATCAACCAATACGGAGTGCCATTCTCCACACCCCATCCAATGATACGGATAGCATGTCCTCCCAGAGCTTTGCCATGAACGTGTTGGTAGACTCCTATTGGAAAGAAATGGTAACATCAGGTATTTCGATGTATATAAAAATTAACTTACCACTCTTGTACAAAATCAAATCCTCATACACAGTGAAGGCGCCCTCTACTGGTCCATTGGTTTGAATTTCCTTTTGGATTTCCTGCACATTACGTGTCACTGAATAGGCCTTTGATCCATAGTGTTTGTCATCATTGTACTTGACTTTGTAGGATGCTTGGCACTGATGCTGACACCGTGGTGTCTTACCATGTTCACCATCACAGGGTGGACGAGTACCGTTTACATGATGCTCACATGGTGCGATTTCATATGGACGACATCCCTATTTGTAGTCGAACAGTTGATATTGTATTGAAATAATATTAAAGATGTATAATCTACCTGACTCGACCCGAAGGAACCTCCACTCACAATTCCCTTGCGAGTCCAATAGCTCCAGGCTGCACCTGGAAAACCACCATTGCAGCCAAAGCCGCATGTGTGGCAGCATGACACCAAATCATCAGCGGAGAAGTGGAAGTTTATTTTGCCTTTTGAATGGATGCATACCTGTAAAGAAAAAGTAAATTGGTTAAATCATGGTTAAACGATCAAAATTGTTCATCTTCGATTTTAAAGATCAGCATATTTGTATGGATCCGTCAAGGTTTGCTTGGCATCACACGCTGAAAAGGAAACGGGTTCTGAGTTTCAACAACAACCATTTACCGAAACTTAAAGCCAATGGAGTATACACTACTCTAAAAATTTCTCGTAGGTAAAAAAATCAATCCGACACTGAGTTGTGCTCACCACCAGTCTACCTGTGCCGGGGTTTTAGCGACAAAGGAGAATAGACAACAAATAGAACAATTGTGAGGTAGGGATTTATACATCGAAATCATCTACATAATGTATTTGTACAAAAAACAAAAGTAAATAGTGGAGATATATTTTACCTATTAAATTAGCAAATTGGCTTTGAGCGGCATTGTACAGATGTCGAAACAAAACTGATAGCATCATAAAATTAGACAGCATTTAACCATGCGAAATGGTGACTACATCAGCATTTGTAGAAGATTAACCACTTTGTTTACCGAACTTCAGGCATCAGTCTCACTCAGTAATCGCCTCCATATGATTGGTATAAAGATACTAAATATGAGAACAAATACATTCCAATCAAACCTGTTGATGTATTGAATCCTCTTATCAGCAAAAGGCAAAGCAAATTCGTAAAATAATTTTTTTTAAAGCGATTAGGGTCACAGCGAATTCCGCCGAATCGCCTTTGTTTCAATAAACATTGTCTATTCTATCAACTTACACGATCAGACATTGCTTCCACGGCTCCAAATGCCCAGCATGAACCGCAGGAACCTTGATCACGAATCTCTCCAATAGTTGGACAATTGGCCCACTGCTGCCGAGCGTCGAAGTTCTCTGGTAAATTATCTTCTCCATATTGTGAGATTACAGGCTCCTTTGGTGGCAAGGCAAACTTGTAAGCGTCCGGATGAACTCCCATCAAACCTCTGATATATGATTCGGACACAGAGGGGTGGAAATTACGCCCAACCTATAATGAAATTAAATTATTATATTTTTTGTTCCCCTTTGTTGATTACGAACTGACTCACCTCCCAAGTTGTTGCCTTGGAACGAACGAGTTCGATAAATTCATCGGATTGCAGATGTGGCTCCGCTGCCACTTGCAAAACAAGCGCCACCAAAACTAAAGCAAAATGCTTCATATTTTCCGTTTCTTTTGTTAGAAAAAGATAAAAAAAAACAATGGAAAAGAAAAATGGCGTACTTATAGTTTAATTGCGTATTACAGAATTAGTTGTTACTAATAAACGCTAGAACGATGTAGTTCAGGTTAAAAAAAAGTTTTAACTTTCTAAAATCACAAGAATTTTTAGTATTTTTTGAATACTTACCTAACTGAACTGTTACGAACAAGTAATTACACTACACTTACACTTTTACGAATGAATTAGAACAAATTACTTTTAACACAATTCTGAAACGACTGCTCCGTACGCGACAATGATTACTTGATATATGAATAAAGAATAACTCAGGCCGCAGCTACAAGAAATCTGTTTCAAAATATTGACTGTGCTGCTGAATTAGTGACACTGACAATTTCGAACAAACGGCTTATAAAAACAGCCGTCAAGTGGTGCCAAATCTACAAGGTGGTTTGTTCAAATGCATTTTGCTTGATATGGAAATTTAATTGTAAGTAGTAATCGTTTAAAAAGCAGAGCGTTGTTTAATTTTTCCCCATTTTCATTAATGACTAATTTACATAATTCTTATTTATCTTTATTTCTGTTTAATAATGCTTTGAGTTACTGCCACTACATTAGACAGCAATACGCAACTGGCTGTATGCAGAAATAGTGCTTATATATTAAACTATATTTTGTGTCCAAATTAGAACTACTTTCTTAAAAGGTAGATAGATAGGGTAATTATTTTTCAAACATAGACTGCAACAGTGTGAAATATGACATCGATGAGCTTAAAATCTTAAAAAAAATATTAATTAGTTGGTATTAATAGTTTATAAAGAGGACAAATAATATTACAACCAGAAAAAGCATACTGTTTCAGAAGGCTTATTTGGAGAAATGATGTATTGAGAAGCAAGTTTTTATTTCAGTAAAAATTTGTCTTCCGACTGATTATATCGAACGACGAAAATTTATTTTCAATGCTTTATCTTGTTGTCAATTATAAATGCACTTATTTATTACCTTTGTAAAACTCTGAAGGGATAGGACTGAAAATTTCATGGCCGTAATCTGCAATGGCTTTTGACTTCTCGATATCATGAATTTCAATTTTAAATTAAAATCCTTTCCAGCTGGACAATACCTTATGGAACTTTTTTCGTTTTTATCTTCATTGAAATCCGAAATTACTCCCCCTTCCCAGTTGCATGCATATAAATGCCAAGCTGTGTCAACAGACTGCATAAAACGAAACATTTTTGACAGCTCAATTTTATGATTAAATAAATTGCGTTTTAATAACCTACACTTTGTATTAAATTATCTCCATTCCAGCATAAAATGAACAACTGTGATAGTGATGAAAGAATGTAAACCAAAAACTTGACATAATCTCCAATGAACATTTCACCCTAAAACGAGTTTATATTTCCAAAAAATTGATAAATCGTAGTCGATAACATTTCTACCCCTGTTCTCGTACATGTAGTAACAAATCATAAATCGAAAGTGTTGGGAAACATGATCAATGTAAGTGACAAAATTACAAAAATGTAGTTTTTGTTATTTATAAAACATATGAGATCAGGGCTACTCTGTCAGTTTACCGTAACCAATTGAAAGCCAATCACACAAATTAAAATCGAACTGATCGAGAAGTTTGCCAGCAAATGAGGACTGTTGAATGACTCCATACTCATGGCGAAACTGCAAAAAATTAACAAACATGAACTCAACTACTATTAGAAGAGCTACCGAATATTTTACTTGATTATCTTCGTATGACGTCGAGCCAAAGCATGCAAATGCCGAACATACTCTTTTTGAATGCGATATTCAGGTACTGCCAGGTGTCCATATTCTGCAATCACCTTACGATGCGAATCTGGAATAATCCTCCCTATATCCTTATGCAAAATACGAAACTGTCCACATGTGTAGATTACAAAAAATCCGAGAAGAGAATCTTCAGCGAAAAGTGTAGTCACTACACAGACTCCAGCATATGATGTGAAGATATAAGTGATGACATACTTCCAACCGTGGTTAGCATCAAAGAAAAACATCATTTTGTAGGGAAACGGTTTTTCCTCAGAATTCGGATCTAAAAACAATTCGACCAGAGGCAGAAAACAGTACATTGAGATCAGAGCCATCATCATAATAGACATTAAGCCAAATATTTTCATTTTTGATTGGCATTCGGTTTCGATCTTTGGATTGGAACCTCTAAAAAGAAAATTAGGGGACATAATTTGAATATGAATAACTGCAAATAGATAAAGTGCAATCTATTGAATATTTACAATCCCTCGTATTTAACACCGAAAGGTACAAAAAAGAAGTAGAAAAGAATGTTCGGTTCGTAGACGCAAATCTGTTCCCGTACATCTTTTGTGGGCATATCATCTTAGTAAACAAACAAAGTAATTCCAACAAAAATATTGTGCTGCCAGTTTGCGGTTTGCCTTTACTCACTTTGGAATCCAAATATTATGCACAAAATCATCCAGAATCTTTTTGAAATCGTGTTGGTGCATTTTCAAGTGAACAATCCGAATGAAGTTGAGGAACCCCATGAAGGTTGAACAACAGTTTTCGGTAGTCTTGGCGATGTCACCGAAAGTAAACACCAAAAATACCGTCTGAAAGTAGATGGTTATGCATACCGAAAAAACAACATACCAAGACCACGTGCCGTAGAGGTTCATAAATGTACGATTTTTCGTTGCGACAGGCCAAGAACCGTTAAGTTTTAGCCAAATACATTGCAGAGGAAATTTGAATTCACTGCGATCCCTTGGTTTCGGATTGAACATGGTTTCGGATAAACTCTGACTTGCTGCGCACAGATTCAATCGTATTTATAGGGTTAAATGTTTATTAAGAATGCCCTTTGTTTATGTGAAATTTACATTCTAATGGGGAAGATAATTAGAGGGTTGGTATAGCAGTTGCTTGTTAAAGTGTATCCTTAACTTAATAACAGACTTCTTTGAATGATGAAACTTAAGCCAAGTAGGGAGGAACATTATATTTCACTAAATATTCCTACATACGTTATTGCCATTAGCCCTCAATTATATTAGTAACCTTTCCTTTTTCCTTATTGTAAATAGTTTATGATTTGCGAAATGTATGAACGGTTTTTAAATAAATGTAGAGTAGTATACTCTGTTAAATGCATGAGGCATAAGGGCAGTGTTTAAGTGAGGTTCCTATTCATATAATTGATGTTTTTGAATGAATACCTGAACATAATCTAAGCTATGTTGTTTGTGTACGATTTGTACAGTTCGCCAGAGAATCCTTTCTAACAAAATTATGCTTTAGACAAGAAACTTATGTCGTTTTCCATTGGGACAAAAATCAATCTTATTTTTGATCTAAATCACTTTTCGTGTTCCATTGGGAAAAAAAGCAATCTTTTTTTTTATTCAGATCACTTTTTGCAGATCTCGATATTTTTTTCAGATTTACACATACTACCACAAATACAGCACAGCTGCTTTACATCAAATATAAATAAATCCATAAACAGCAATGGACATAGATTGTGGAAACTACGACTCACCAAAACTCCATTTGTATCTACAACAGAGGAAACATTTTTCAAGCCGATTTCCATGGTTGATTTTACCAAAAACAAATGCAATTTGAACAGCAGATATCGTTGTCAAATAATGCAGTAATCCATTTACAAAAGCAGATCAATTTCAGTGCGTGTTCCATGAGCCGCATAAAATCCGAGATCTGAAACAGATTTTTGGTGGTCCCAATGGAAAACGACATTACTACGCCGCAATTGAAAGCCAAGGAACAAATGTTTCATAGGATTTTGCATTAAGAAAGTTACGTATTCGCCGAACGTTTCATAATTTGGATTCGTTTAATTACTCAAACTTAATAATATACTGAAACTCAGCATTGAGTGTTCACATAAGAAATGGAGGACATTTTCTACGTTGTGGCAGCACATTTGTTATATTTTCAACCACATATATTATACAAATATATTTTTTAATGAATGTCTCAAGAACCACCCCGAATAAGTGTGCTGATATGTGTCAGGCTCGACAACCTCGTCGGTCGGCAATATAGAATTCAACTGCCTCCAGTGGATCATACTGACTTTCTGTTGGCTCAACGGGTTGTTTTTAAAATCAAAAGAATCCTGCGCCATCACAATTAGCCTACCTTGGCTTAAGTATGGCTGCACTTACTGTGGCCTGCCACCTTAACCTAACTTTATCCATTGCATCCGGCAAATATCCGTAGGCTGTAGTGTCATATACCATATTCTATGGGTTGGGTCCTTGCTTAAACCCTAGGAACGTTTTCCTGATTCACATTACCAGCAAAGAGAAAATTCTCATTGCAATTTTTTACGAAAGTCCGGATTGCTACAGAAAATTTGACAGTAACTTTTCAATGTTCATAGATTGAAATAAATCTGAAACAGAATTTAAAAGACGTCCATTTTTGTAAGATTTTTCATTTTGTTTGTTTTCATTTATTATTAATTTAACACGTTTAACGAAAAAGTAGTTGTTATTTGCATTTCTCATTTCATTTAATAATAATTAAAATTAAAAATATTATTACACAATTACCTACGATTTACTTGTTTTTTCTTGTTCGTTTAAAATTATTTTTCATTTTTCTTTTAATATTAAATTTTACGTTTAATAATTACGCCTATTATTTATTTATAGCTTTTGTTGTCTTATTTGAATTAGTTTTTTTTGTTTAACTAAGAAATTTCTCTTTTCGGAAAAGAATGTTTTGAATTTTACACGTTTACACATTCTTTATGCCATTAAACAGATAATTTTCTTGTTTATATATATTTATATAAAAAAAAAGTTTACTCCATTCCTTAGTGTAATATTTAAGTCAATTGTTTTTAATTTTTTTTTACTTAAATCTTGTTCTGATAAAGATAAAGGAAAGTAAAGAGATGAAAGAAGATGTAGAAAGTAGGAAGAAGGAGAAAGGAAACAAACAGAAGAAATTCTTTAAAACGTTTACGTTTTTTAACTGGTATATCACAGGTTAAATAAAATAAGTGTTAACAACAAAAATATAAGGATTTAGAAATAGCTACTTGAAATCATGAAAGAAATGAATCTTGTTTTGTTTTTAAGTAAACACTTAATGCCTAAAATTAATGCTTTTTTTAGGTAATGATATGTTCTTTAAGTTGATTCGTTTTGCTTATAACATTTTATTTTTATCTTCTACATTCTTTAGTATTTTGTTCGTTTTCTTTCTGTATATGAACAAAGAAGAAACAAAAAATAATAATAATAATTAGTAATACTAGTAAGTTGTGTCTATCAGAACAAGATGAGGACGTTAAATATTTCGCACAGTATTACTTTTCATTTTTATTTTTTTTTCATTTGTCATAGCAGTGTGTGATGACGATAGTTTTCCTTTTTTATTTTTGCAATTAGTACATTAATTTCTTTTTATAATTTTTTACAATAGCATTTGCACAAAAAAAGTATATTCTGTAAAAAACAATCAACTATATAAATATATATCGTATAGAATACAGGGGACAAATCTTCAATTAATACTATATAAATAATACGAACAAAACGTTTTTTTATTTTGCTTTTTATATTTTTATTAAAATACTTTAAACATTTATCTATTTGTTGTCTTGTGTGTTAGTTACTAATACATTTTTACATATACAATATATACGTATTTACTTTGTCTATTTTTGAATCAGAATGAACCAAAAGTAAGAGTATATTGTTTTGCATTATGTACAAGTTTTATCGGTTTATCGATAATTAAAATGTAATTTATTCTAATCTGTTGATTTTTGTTTTACCACGAATTTCATTCAATTAATGAATGTGAGTTGATTATTAGGGAAATATATATACGACACCGTTTAAGCTTGTTTTTTTTTATATTTTTTATAATATAAATGTATTTTTGCTCATTTTTAGTTTTGTTTTTAATAATTTAAATATTTAAGCGATCATAAGTTATACATTTAATATTTTTTGTTTTGTTTTATATTTTGGTATTGAAGATGGTTCTTGTGTTGTAATTGGGCAATGAGTTCCTGGTAAGGATAGCTACAAGCTAAGTTTCTTTAATGAGTTTTATAGGTAGGACAGAATATCGTAATGATGTAGTGTAAAGTCAAATTAAAAAAGCGGAGACTGTAGACACGCCAAATTGAGTAAGTGGTAGTTTGAATTTGAATTTAAACAAGTTTTGTGTTATATTTCCTGGTTATGTATGGTATGTAATTGAAAGCAAACATTACTCTGAGACACTGGTGTTTGGTTTTCAACGTCACGTAATTTTGTGGATTTTGTGCCTCAGATTTGTTCCCCATTATCTCCGAGTATAAGAATTGTATTTCGTAACAAGCAATAAAACTGCGATTGAAGATGACTAATAAATGCCGACTTCAAGAATCATCAATAGCGTGTTCTAGATGAACACAACACACCAGTACCACGCTAAAACACGTAATACTTTTGGTACACGACTTCTTTAATGCCACCGAAGGACGTTTAATTCTCTCAACAGAACAAATTAAATTAATATCGCTATAAAGTTCGCTGCTTGTATAAATATACTCTCTACCCATGCGTAAGTTGATAAAACAACAACAATGCAAAGCAAAAATAGACCGGAAATGACGCAGTCGTGAACGACTTATATTCGAATAAAATAAATCCGACAAAAGAAACGAATCACTCCTTTAGTTGAATGACATCCACCACATAAACCAAAAATCGGTACAATAATTGTAAATTTACTGGTACTACCTGATTATTTCATTTCTCAAGAAACAAGCGTTACAAGATGAACAAAGTGCAATAAGGTCCTACAACAATAAGAAAAACTATTCGTTCATAGCGAATGATGCAAACGACCAGAAACCATATTTTATTTTTCGTTGTCGATCAGAATTTAAGCATTCATAACAAGTAAGACCATTCTTTTTATATTCTATTGTAATAACATCCAGCGCTTTTCGGCTCCTGTTCTTTTTTGTGTTTCTCACTCGTTAGTTTAGTTAATAATTGAAAAATTGAGGATTTGGCTTTTGGATTACTTAATCGATATATTGGAATCCTACCACCGAACATTGCGATGCTTTTTAATCGACAGTTATGGGTTCCTTTTGTGAAAATGTAAGATTCTCTTCAGCTATTGCTGCTTTAATATTGTATTGCTTGCATTTTGCTTTTTTTAGATGAATGGAAGGACCTGCAATCTTATTCCATTTTCAAATATCTGATTTGAGAGCGTTTCTCAGGACAGTTTTACTCCCGCGGGAGTTATTATCGCGATTGCTTTGGAAAATAATGGCGAGTAATGCTTATCTCAAAAACTCTACGGAATAGGAATATTTTGGCAGTGTCACAGTGTCATTATATATTGACAATGGGGTCAAACATGGGTCTCTCGGAAACATTTTGCTTAAACTGGCCTCAATAGCTGTATGAAATTAATGTTCTTTTCCGTCACTAATAATGTCATAATGCAGCAGAAAATGATAGAAACATATTCTCAAGTTGCAGGTCTTCAATACACGATTAACGATTAAAAAATATTTGCCTTTTGGCCCACATAAAACTATGTATACATATGTACATATAGATGAATAAAATACAAATTTAACAAGAACAATTTAAAGTTTACATTTCTTTGTCTTAGGACACTCAATTGCACCATAGTATATTTTGCTATAATGTTTTCATATTTTCAGCTGTAGTAGAAAGCTGTTATGGCGAATAATAGGTAAATTTAACAAGGTTTACATTTTAAAAATTGTACTTCGCAAACAGAAAACGATATAAATATAAATATTTATGTGTAAATAAACTAATACTTTCGTCGAAAAAAAAACGTAAAAAGACGAACCAAAGTATTATTATACATATACATATTCCGTGTAATTACTTTAATTTGTTTCGATGCGCAGTTGTGTGTGAGTTGGTTTTACCTTTTTTCTGTGTAATGTCTACTTAGTAAATTATCTTTTTATGTGAATTTTTCTTTTTTTTTCGCAGTTTTAATAAATAAATATTGTTTTGTTTTCTTGTTACCTATTGTGTTTTACCGGTTTCTTCCTCACTACAAATTGTGTGTGTGTATACATATATATATTGTATTTTATTTTGTTTTTATAAATTTTTACTGTCAGCTTATTCCGTATATAGTATTATTATCCTTCGTTCTCTTACAAAATATTTATGTGTATGTGTGTGTATATATGCATAGGTTTATAATTCATGTTTCTCTTATTGCAATCATTCTTTAAATCACTCATCGTCGCCGCCTTATTATCCCATAAATTCATCTAAATAGCCTTTTTGTTTTCTATTTCAGTTTTTATTTTCATATATTAATCTAATCTCACATTCAGTAATCTATTTAGTGTTAAATATACATTTTTTTTTCAGTTAGGCTTTTTTCTGTATATATATATATGCATTTGCAAAAAGTAAAGCTGACACAAATGAAAAGACAAATTTTGTATAGTATTTTTTTTTTCTTAAAAGAAAAACAGAAAATTTCGATTAAATCAAAAATAAACAAGAAACGTAACAATTTTTTTTATATATATTTTTGCATTTAAACTAAAACTCTATTTAAATTATATTTAATTAAAAGTAAAAATATTTAATATTTATAAAAAAATAAACGATTTATTACACCTAGTTACAAAATACAGCATGTCGTTGAACAGCATCTACTGGATCCACCTTTGCTTTTTTGCCGTTGATCTGGAAGTGGAGGAGAAGTTTATTAGAAATAAACTCTGACAAGTGTGTTGTTGCGAGTGCTTTGTACTTACCTTGCGAATTAGGTTCTGGCAGATTATCACGCGGAACTAAATGCATTACAGTCGTTTTTCCCAATGGAAGTCCTAGTGCACCTAATGTTACATTGCAATGTAAAAATCTACCTTGGTATATGAGACGAAGTATTTCGGCTTTCGAAACAATTTCACGTTCCCAATCTGAAAGTAAACAATGACAAAAGGTTTTTATGTTTTCTTTGCTTAAATGTATGCAGACATATAAATAAGTCATGTATAGAAAGATAATAAATTTGTTGTCATATTTACAAATTTATATGAGATGAGGAAATGGTTTTTAGCACGTCCAAGCCTGCCGATCACGTCGTAGTTCTACGATGTTGAATGGAACAATGAAATTATTACAATAGTTAGTTATAATTGCAGAAATGAACACCCATGTCAATTGTCAATTACAATGGAAGATTTAGGATTTCGAACAAGTAGGGAGCTTACAATACTGAGAACATTCAATACACATTTGAACTGCAAATGTCAAAACTATTATTGAAATTTCATTCACGCGGGCTGTGAACAACAGAGTTCACCCCAATCCCTTAAGTGTTATAAACCACAACTGCAGGTTCTTAACCATAAGACCTATTACGGAAAACAAACAAAAGCGTATATTTCTAATCACTTCTACAACAAGGTCATAAATCAAATGTTAATGACTAGGCAAAGTGCAAATAGACGGAACATACAAGGCTGCCACTTGGTTACTATTTATTTTATTATGATAAAACAAACAATAATTATCAACAGAAATAAAATAAACTACACAGAGTTTTAATAAGTGCAAAAATAAATATCCAAAACACAAATTACAATTTTGGACTTCATCCAAATCCAATCCTTTTTTTTTTAAATCACAACTTATAGATTATAGTTGTTGTACAAAAATATTGAATTCTCATTCTGAAGTGGCCACCACCGAATGACAAGTACTGATTGTTTTTTTTTGCTTCTACTTTTGCTTCATAAATTACCTTCGGATTGCAATTGAATACTGATGGGCTGACTTGGTAAAGTCTAAAGGTCTGTTCATACTAATATCATGCATGAGAGGGAAAATCAATGAGTGAAAGTGGCTTGACGCCGCCGTTCAACTGGGAAACGGTCGTGTCGTAAATTGGAAATCAAAATCCCATTGATGCGTATCTCTCGATTTCTATATGAAAATTCTCCATTTAACTCAAGTGGTAATTTAGTAACGAAAACAAAAGAAATGGACACTAGATCCGATTTCGGCAATCCATCGCTTGACTATATAGTGCGCATCTCATTTTACCCACTCTGTGCGCCATTATTACTTACAACTCGGCTGCAATCAATTTTAAAAGTCGCCGTTTCCGCCTTTGATTGCTCGCTATTTGCCATCCCCCACGTTTTGGGTTCCCTCTGGCTGTTGCTCTTTCTGCCGTATTGTTAGACTCTTATAGTTTTTCTGCGCATTTCATACATTTATATATACAGTAATTTCAAAAAGAAATCGCACTTCAGCACAGTGCCCTTCAAAGTGGCAGAGCATCCATATAACGACGACGCAGTTGGAGGCACAGCTGCTGCTCCACCATTTTCAATAAAATATTATTTACCATTTCTATTGTATAAATTGTTGACTCACTCCTTTGCTGTCAGGAAAAAAAGCAAACACTTGAGCTACTCGTATTCGCTGCATGCTTTCAATTAATTTCCATGTCGTTCGGCATACAAAGTGCAGATTACGAGCTGTCAAAAGCCACTGTTGAGGAAAAAACAAATAAAAATACGACATCCTGGTCTTTTGACATTCAACGTCTCAATTCAAACTTCATAATAAAGATAATTAAGTGTTGGCGCTTCGAGTTTACCTCCCTATAACTCTCAGCCGCCAAGCCCCACCAAACTTGTGAATTGACACTCTCCAAAGAAGCACTTCAAGTTCCTGTCACCTTGAATGCGACATTTGATCAATTCAATGTTTGCACTTGTTTTGGGTGCAGACAACATCCCAGAAACATTCAGCAATACACAGGGACGTGTTTTTGAAAGTTATTAGCTTAATTTACATATATGACGACGGCCAGAGATTGTATTTACTTTTTTTTGTTTCGTGAAAAAAAAAAATAACTCTTAGTACGAATGATAACGAGTTTTCTTGGCGTGTCTTGTTTGATTTTCGAGCAAATCGTTGTGCAAATTAAATTAAACTTAAGAGCACATTTTCACCCAAATGTAACACGCAACAAAAAGAAACACATGATATAGCCCAACTCGTTTTATCAGAAACCTATCATTGGAGGCTTTAAATAAACAAATGACACATCTGTTATAGTGGAAAAAAATGAGCACCTGATAGGCGCGTAAACAACTATGTTTGTATTAGATCTTAGCCACTAACGTGACTGTGTTATTCTGTAGTTGTTGGGTAAGAAAGCAATGTGCTACATAAACACAAACAGGTGACATAAAGTGCAACTGTAAACCGACGATTGTAATCCACATCTCTAATTCATGGTCAGTGTCGTTTCCTTGCAAGTATCGTAAGCAGGCAGCCGCAGGCCAGATTATTTCATGTGAAAACGTACGTATGAGTCGAAGAAAATCAGGGACGATGAAATATGAGTCGAAGAAAATCAGGGACGATGAAAGGCTTCGATTCTGGGATCGAAATGTGACACATGGCAATGGCAAGATGTTCTCGGCTCTCGGAACATTGACACAAATAATTTGTGTTATAAATAAATAGAAAGTATGCGTTGATTTAGAAAGTCGGATATAACTGTCGCAAATCGAAAACAAATAGGAATGCTCTTCAATGTTTTCCAACTAACTTATAGCCAGTTCAAAATGTTAGGAAGGACTTTATTCGGATTTTGGGAGTTTGAAAGTGGCTTTAAAATAATTACCTTGTTACCATATATGTATTATGTACCATTATTTTTGATACCACCAAATCAAATTGTCATTTTGTGTTAACACAAGTGAGTTTATTTGGCGCATTGAGAGTGCTGAAAATCCTACTGTACTTTGCTTTGCTTTGCTTAGATCGAAGCTAAAAAAAACAGGCCTATTGTCAGAATGCAAATTTATAAACAAACACCTTATTTCCACAAGTCTTGCCTGTACACGACACCGCATCCGAATTACCAAATTCCTTTGCGGTCATTAACCTTATCGCTCATCTCAGGTAATTTTAAATTAAGGGCAGCGCAACGCTACCAAATGAATAATCGAGGCAAGGACTGACTGATTTTTTTTTCCCCGCCCGCTGCTAACTCACAGGAAACCACAAGAAACAATGCCACAAATGGTCGGTGTTGGAATCCTTTCGCCTTCTAAAAATTGTTCCCTCTTTAAGTCACCTGAGTAGGATGAAAAAAAAAAAAATAAACCACCGACCAATTATTTGTCCTGTCCTACCACCTGTATACTTATTCGTCAAGTCTCTTCCTACTATGACACAATATATATACATATACTGTCAACAAAAGTGTAATGGAGCATTTAAGAGATTTCGTTGTTTGTATTCCGCCTTAGTGGGTACGGTCTCCATTTATTCACACGAAATTACCATATACACGTTTTTAGCGCATTAAAATTTTGCCCGGGTACCTTGCCACGACAACCCACTTCTACCCCCAGTCACGCTCTGGCTACAAATACACACACACACACACAGTCTCCAGTGGCTATCGATCCCTCAGTGCGGAGTGCCAACCAAATGAAGTTATACTCACAGAGCACAGACCGTGGGGATAAATCACAGCATCGCCCGACACAGCTCGGTCAGAATACTAATTTGCAAAGCAAAAACAAAGAGCGTTTAAACATTTTCGACGGATTGCGTATAGCTCAAGTATTTTTTTTTTAAAGAGTTCTAGTGCGCACGATGGGTGAATATGGGAGTAGATTATTTTGCGGAACCGGCTTGCTTTTATTACTGCCTTGTCATCAAATTTATTAAAAGGTGCGCAATTACACGCGTATTTTTTTGGGAGACAGGCGTTCTTTCCAAGTTACTCGTACTGTATGCTTCCGAATTTAGAAACCGGAAAATATTTATTAAAGCTTTTGTTTTGTGCCATATAGCTACGTGACTGGAGTAAATCAGTTAATCTAGTTTATGGAATTTCACTTAATCTAGCAACATGTGCTTTGAATTTAAAAGAAACTACAGTTTAATAAAATTAGACACTGGTTTCTGTTTGTTGGTCTAAAGATATTTTGGAAAAGAACGTACATAATCTGACTTAAACCAAATACATTTATAATGAGCATATGTATTTTATTTTTGGAACGGTAATGCATGCCGTCACAAAGAGGAGTCAATGAGGCACAACTCGTATATGGTCAGCTCACTTTTAAGAACTCTGCATTAAAGACTCTGTTTGCATTTTTGACGGGCAAACTAAACGAAGAACAAGTCAGGTTAGGTATGACACATAGTTAAGAACACTAACAGAATTAATTGGTTCGAGGATGAATGTTCTAATAGATGGGGAGCGAACGAAATTACCGAATATTTAGCTTTGAGTCTCCTATTTGTCATTTTTAAACCTTTTTTACACTGCAGCGAAAGCTGTGTTTTCGTCGAAAACTAGTCGATGCATTCACAGCGAACACCAAGTAGTTTTCCTTTGACGTTTGAACAAGCTGTGAGACACTAGTCGTGAAACTTCTGTGTAAACTATTTTGGTTACAAATTTCGATCGCAATAATTAACAAATAAAATCAATTCAGAGCATTTAAAAATAATATTAGCCCATTAATTAAGTGTGGAAAATGATTTTAAGTTGCGAGTTGTTACATCTGTTCTGCTAAATTTGCTGAATATTGAAAAAAGGGTGTTTCTTTCAACAACTAAACGATTGAAAGACGTTTTCGTGGAATGAAATTAATTAAGACAACTTACAATATTTGCCAGTTTCGATACAACACAAATTTGTGAGCAACCCTCAATCAAAACAAAAACACTTAAATCACGCTGTCCATTAAAAATCCTGCCATATAACCCCACATAGCTTTTATTTTTTATTTTTTAAAAAGTTGGAAAACAATTCGATTTCGTGAGCCATGGCAATTCATTTTCGCTCCACGTACACTATTCACGCATCCACAATACCCTCACTTAATTGCACCGATAATATACCAGCAAAGCTGAGTACAAAAATTAATAAAAAATGAGTAAAACCAATAACGAGAGTTGGAAACTACCCCCAAACAAAACTCACAATAATATAAAAAGATCGATACAAAAAAAAAACAATATCATCTTCAACATATTGTTGCGGGTAAAATTTGAGGTAAGTAAAAATCAAGTAGGAGACGTAACCCAACAGCTCAGTATTCAATTTATCCTTTCTCAATTCAGGGTGGAGCACCAACCAAACACACGGGATCAATCGGTATCCGACATCGAAATCCGTCGATGACGACAACGACAACTACGAGGACGTGTACGACATAATTTATGTAAATGAACCACGTTGCAGATTAATTAATTAGGCAAACACAATGCCAGTGCGTACATATTGTTCTGCAGCCGCCCCCGAACACGAACATAACAAAAGCACAAACACAACCCAGTGGTTACTTGTTACAAGCACAATTGTAATGGGGAATATTGGGCTCTCCACTCTGGCAATGCCCTGTATTCAGAGTATTCATGTAGTTCCCAAATATTTTAATTTAAGTCGGTATTAAAGGTATTTACAGGTATTCCACAGTTATAGCCGTTAGCGATAAGCTATCAAGCTTTATACATATACTAAAAATAAATTCTCCGTTATCGATATATGGAAAAATACTCACCATCGGGCCAATTATCGAATACTGTTTGTGCAATATCACCAGCTGAGTCTGAGGGGCTGAATAGAAATTCTTTTGTTTTGCCGCTAACGAGTATTAATCGGAGATTTATCTGCAATTGAAAAATAAATATGATTATTAGTGAAAGTCAATCGATAGGCAGTTGAGTGGTATCGTTGTTGACATAAAACATAAGTGTGTTATGAAAGCGAAAAAATATAAGTTGATCATAGAACGCTGTTCGAGCTCAAATTAATCAACGCAAACAGTCAAATTGTAGAATAACAGCGTAAACAACTATTTCGTGCAAATATTCATATGAGTACGTTAAAACAACTGGTTTACCAAGTTTGATTGATTACGAGAACAGTTACTCAGTTGAAGTTTTCGGAGGTATAACCCAAAAACTAGTCAAGAATTTTCCGACTGACATTTAATAATTGTTTCCAACTAGATTATCGTCACTTGAAAACAAATAAAATTATTATTTGCGTACTTTCTAAAAGTCAGATTGGAATTTCAGATTTTCCATTTGAGTAGAGTGTTCGTCTCGGAAGAATGCTGTCAAAATGTCAAATAGTCAAAATAGTGCAATAAAGTAAAGTATTTTGACATTCACTCTTCAGTGAGATGCGATGTGAATATATATCAGGAGTGTTCAAATTACACCCAACTTGACTGTAATGTATGATATTTCACACTACATAGTTGGCAGCATTTACTATAAATTTGGTATGCATATTATGTCATTTATTCAAATCAATATTAAAAAAATAAAATAATGTACAATTCTCTAGAAAATATACGTATTTTCGCGGCTTTGATTAATGTCACGTGCATACGGCTGTGACGTGCGAAGAAGATGGTTGTGACTTTCAAATGCGAAACGTTTACTGATTTCAATAATGAGTTATCATTTTTTAAATGTAGATAACTTTTTGGTTTTGCTAGGTGCAGACAATGCGAAGATGACGTCTTGATTTAATAAAATCACAAAGTATGTGTTTTTGTTTCTACATACGATTCAATTATTAAAATTTAATAGAAAAAAGTGAAAAAAAGCGCGTCGCATGAAAAAGTTCGCTAAACTTTTACTTCGCTTAGCAGCTTGACGCGCCCGCAGCCTATAACACACTGCATGAGTACTGGTTGCGTTAAAATTTCACGTTTAAAAAAGTCCATGTTGGTCTTATTGAACGAGCAAAGAGTTTAGTTTCTCAACAGAAGTGTACCTCTAAACTCTTTTTCACAGATAAAATCCAATAAAATGTCAATTCCACCAACGCAACGTTTTCCAAACCACACCCGAATTTCGTATTGACACACTTTGACTTTCATATAAAATGCACCAACTTATAAATGAAAAGTACCCACGATAGGTTTGATGTCTAGCCAAATAAATACATTCCGCATGCTGAAGCTCTTGAACACAATTAACTGCATGTTAGGCGCATATAAGTGTCCGTCACAATTGTGTAGCATATGCAATTGAAACGAAGTAAGAAAGTGCTGCGCCTTTTTTTTTTTGTTACAAGAGAAAGGAATTACCTGACGTTTTGAGAGCGTCGTTACTTTATTACACATTACTCTGTGGGGTTAGTGGAGGATTAAAACTGTTTAATAATCACAAAAAAACTTAACGGGTCTTTTGACATATTAAATAGGAAAATATATAATATAGACAATAGCTGTAAAATGGACTTTAGATGTCCATTACCATAGACGTCTTCAATATTCTGAAAATAATTTGTAAGTCGAAGGCAATTTCTCTGATAAGCACAATGTCTGTCATCGAGCGGAGATTGCAATATGGCCAATGTAAACTACTATTATGAAGTGGAATTTTTTCATTAAATAAAAAAATGTGTTTTTCTCTAGAAACCACACATTCCATACCCGCGACCCTTGCAATAATATACACGACTGTTACAAATTAATGAAGGATTTCAAAGCCTAACCTTACATTAAATGTCATAAAGTTTTTTTTTATTATTTTTAGACGTCACTGACTAGTGTCAAAATGAAATCAGAAACATCCAGCATGTTATTGCAGTCGCATGCGCAACATTTCAATTGTGACATTTCTCTCACACAACAATGCACAAATGTCAAATAGTGACAAAGTTTTCCTGTCAAATTTGACCGTATGTAGAAAAAAAATACAATTAAATCACGGCACTCTTGTGCAACGTAATGTGTTCATTGCTTTTTGTGTTTATTTCTGCAGCTTCCAGTTTTCATTAAATTTACGCTTGCTGCACGACATTTTTATGTTGTTGTGGATGACGGTCGCAGCATATTACAGCTTAGTTTGTTTTTGGATGTTTTCCTCTGCTGCTTGGTGTGGAGAATGTAGATGTCGTCGTTTCATTAGATCAGACATATTTTTCATCGTCTCGGTGTCTGTGGATGTTGTTATTTTGTTTATGGAAGGCCTTATTCTTTGCACCACCATCACCAGCTGACAAATGTAATTGGTATATTATGCAATTTCGTTTCGTAATGGGAAATGGAAATGAGTAAGTGCGACTTTAAGATCTTCAAATTGGGTAATTTGAAGTATGCTGAAGTTGCCACTGCAAGCAGTGTGTACCTACTGTGTAGCAAAAGGGAAGAGAGAATGTCGCCACATTAGTTGAGTACGCGTTCAAGTAGTTTTACGTTGAGAGATTTATGTTTAGTAATTGCGCTAATTACTGCGTCACAAAATGGGTGCGTGAATAAATTTCGTTCGGTTGATTTTTTTCCGTGTTTGCGATCGTAGTGAAATATTTTGTTGTTAATTGAAGTTATGAAGTCTGATTAAGGTGATGTTGATTGTTCAAAAATTACTTTGACGCCTTACAAAACAATAATGGACATCATGTGACAGAATGTGATTTAAGTTGTCATTAGTAAGTACATAATTGCCTTGTGATAAACCAATTTTAATGGAACAAAGAAAGATGTAGCAAGGTTGCGACAAAAACTTACGCAAATCGAATGGAAGATTAAATTTCACATGTTTGATTGTGCCATGAACCTTTTCAAAAGAAAAAAATGAGTTGTTGCGTGTATTAAGTGTTCTTTTTTAAGACTGTTGCTGTTCGCAGGTCATACGGGACACGGCTACGTAACGAAATGTCAAGTTAATTCGAGTCAAATAGAGGTAAGTGACTGGCTTCGCTCGCTAAAAGGACTCCAAAGTACAGTTACGTCGAATAGGTAGCCGTGTCCCGAAATCAGTCAGTACACAAATCACCTGCGAATAGCCACTTGGTTTTTTTTATTAAATAGAAAATTAAGTGGTCAACAACTGGATTACAATTCGTTTATGAAAATAATAAATTGTGCTTTAATTAGTTAGCACCACTTTTGAGACAGTAATGGAACAATGAACAAATTTGCAAGACTTCAAACGAAATAGGCTATTTATATATGCTTTAATAATATTCCCAGAACTTCATTGCTGTATATATATTTAAGCAGTGATAGTCACAAAATTTGAAATGTATGAAGATACTAATAATTTAGCCAACTAAAAAACAACAGCTGAAGTCACTAAAGTCAATAGAGTAAAACAGACTTAAGCGTTTTTGCCTTTTGACCAAAGAAATATGGTTTTACTATAAGCCGTCAAATTGAATGAATGCCTGTTTGATGTGAGCTTAGAATCCTTTTTTTATTCATTTTTCCGACGTCAGAACTGAAAAAAGAAACATTCATTACTTTGAAAGTTCGGGCTCTGCGCTGATTTTAAAAATAAAAACGCCTAACGGTGGAGATAGCAGTTTACAAAAAAAAAAAAAACAACTATGTTGCCGTTTAGCTTTTCCTTCATTTAATTTCACTTGAGATTACAACTTTTTATCTAGTACAATCTGAATAAAAATTCGATCATGTTCTTTGGTCAGATTATAAATGTTCGACGCATCTAAAAATTTGTTTTAGTACGTTACTCATTTGATCACGTAGCAGACAACTTGACCCCATTCAAAGCTTATTCACCACTATAATGTCAATCTTTGGACAGTTCGCATTCTACTTCTAACTAACAATCTTCAATTTCCAGTAAAACACTAATTTGTTGCCGATTATCTTACGGATAGTTTTGCTGTTCCATGTAACATCATGCACTTTAAGAAAGGGCAAAAGCAGTTTTGTTAGACTGCCGTCTGGTGAATTCAAACGCTTAACACGATTCCAATTCCAATTGAAAAAAGCTAAACCCAAATACGTCATACGTTTTAATCTAGAAACCGAAGTTTGCATGTTTTTACCAAACGCCACAGGAATTTTTCAAACAATAACAAAGTGCACCAAATGTCATCTGTGTGCGACATGTAAATTGTGATTGCACTAGACTGCGCGCTACTGCAATTCCAGTGAAATACGTTTATTTTACATTTAATTACATTTTGACCAGCAAAAACATTTCTAAAATCACAGAGAATTCAAATCAGAAAATAAATGAATGAAAAATAAAAATAAATGAAAGCCACATCAAATTAAATGAGAGCCGCTGCCACGTAAAATGCACATAAGGGTCAAGTTCGCGTATGCGAAACCTGCCATCAAGCCGCACACACTCATGCAAAGTCGAAAGTATTCAGGCAATTAAGCCAATTTGTATAATCAAATTCATAATGCTGTCTCTACAGGGTGATCTACTTCATGGTTTCGTTTAAAAATATACATTTTCAATATATTTTCAATATTAATTAAATTGTGCTTGTGCATCACATGAGCGAATAAGTCACCATATATCCACTTTGCACTGTTTGTGTTGGCGTCAGTATTGGCGCCCAAACAGCAGGTGCGCGTGGTTTTAAAACTATCCCGCACATGGAGGTATAGGTAGGCGGTAGGGAGGTACAGGTACATCATATACTACATATACGAATAGAAAATTTATTGGCTCAAATGAGCAAGCACATGATCGTATAGGTGTATTTTTCAAATTGCATTGGGAATATTATTATTAGCTGCGCTATAGCGACGGTGTTCGATGTACAAGAGTGCGATGTGCGCTAAAATTGTGTGGTTAGGTGTATCGTGAAAACAAGTGCAGGTGTTTTCACGATGCGTCAAAAGAAGGATGACGCTGTTGCTGTTGCTATAGTGCGTGCCTAGAGAAATTTTAACAAAATCGGAAAATAATTTATGTAGGCGTGTATGTGTTGGCTAATGTTAAGTGCACACGAGATTGCGGAATTGAATTTAATTGCACTCTTTGCTGGTGAGCTGAATGAATGGAACGGGTGGAAGGCATGGATGATGTATGATGTGACTCGATAATGGTGCACTCGGTATGTTTGTGGTGCTACTGATGGGTGGAATGTGTTATGTGTGCGGCGTCTATGATTTAGTACAATCCTAATTGCAAGCAATTATGTGGCTGGCGTTTTGTAAACAACTTGGTTAATGTTTGAAGAAAAATGCTTTTATTTTAAAATAAGTATAAAAGTATAAAAGTTTATAACCTGAAATTATGTTATCCAAAGTGTGCGCTGATATTTATTTGAATTTATTTTGAAGGATCTTGTCCGTGGTTTATACACAACGGTACAGCCGCTCGCAACCAAAAATGCAGTAATATTCCAATTAATCTTCGTACAGGAAAGGGAGACCCGAGGGACCGAAAAAAACGTTCTAAACTGCGTTATGCATTTTAACAACTGTGTTTTAAGTATTTTGCGGACAACAGATTGGCAAAATATCGATTTTGACAGCCAGAGCACGCTTTTTGGTACCATTGCTATTAAAGACTTTATCAGCAACTAGGCTCCACTTGACTGGTGACATAGTTCCTGGTCCATACATCACCTGGCAACTAGATAACAGCGACGTTCCCCTTTCTCATTCCTTCATATGCAAATTTTTAACATAAACCACTCACGTTCTTTGGGTACACATTTTTTTTTGTATTGATACACAGTCTGAATCCCCGCCTCAGTAATCTTATTTAAAATGCACATACGTATAAAATATTTTTGTTCGCACTCTCTGCGGCACAGAGAATGATACCCATTGTTCAGCTTGTGCTTCTTAGTCCTTCTTTTTTGCTCATATCTGCTTGTATAACTTTAAAACAGATTAAGAACTTCCGTCGAAAATGAGTCAGTAAAGTCGAATTAATTGAAAGCGTTACCGCTTTATACATTGAATTCCAGTGCACATTATGCACGGCTGCTGTTCATTTTAAAACTGTTCACAGTTAAAAAAAAAGCAATAAATCCACTTAAGTGCACTACTTTATCATAACGGCAAATTATCACCAATGGGGCGTCATCACCATTATCTGAATCAACACCAGCTGTAACGAACCACATAATCGAATTAATTAATGCACATTCGCACATTCATGGAAACGCCATTCAAAGATGAGAACTCAATTTGGTTCCTCTTTCGCGCTTTTCCTCCATCCTCATCATTATCACTGACATCAGTGTGTACTCGATGTGAAGTCACATTGGTTGACAATTCATTTTATGGTATAACAGACAAAGAATCGAGCCCTGACAGAAATGACGCATATCGATGCCGGCAGACGTGCAATCAGACGGAAATCATTGTCAGAATACGTATATATGCAGGAAGTACTAAAAATAAAACCAATTGATATGTGAATAACTTGTTTTTCTTTTATATACATTTTATGTTGTTGTTATTTTTATTTTTTTTGTGCAAGTAATAAGAATACGTTTGTGAGTTTAATTTGATGCTTTCGTGAGTTGATGTGTCAAAGAACTTTTGACACTTGCATTGTTGTCGTCGTTGCGTAGTTATTTCTGATGACAGCATGGGTGCATGTGTGTAAACAAGTGAAAATAGGTGACAGGTGTTCAAATTTGTCACAGCGATTATTTGTAGATCAAACTTATTGTAGAAACAATTCTTACTCAACATTAGAGAGTGAAGGGTAGTTTGGTAGCACCAAAAAAAAAGTGTTGTAGAAAAAAATTAAAAGAGGAAACGTAAATGTCGATAGAATTGCATTTTATTGAAAAAAGTAACCCAGCAGAAACGTGGTAGTTATGAATTAAATGAAACCTTAAAATCCGCTAGACAAATAGAGATAGCAATTTTTGCACAGAAATAAAAGAACGAAAATAAGAAAGCTATTTCCATTTTAATGCTAGGTTTTCTCCAGCCATTCCTTTAAGCGAAAAGCCTGTCAAAAGACTTTGCATGGGTTAATTGTCAGGATCAGGACACTATTAATCGGTGCACATAATGCGTAATGCTTTACTTTTTGTTTGACCAAAATTTTCAGAATAACAATATTTTGATTGAATACCCCCTCAAAAAGTGGGCGTGTTTAAAAGTCATTTGCTGATATGGCTGCTGTATAGAATTGAGGCGATGTAGAGTGTGACAACTGACAGTATGTCAAATTGGCCCATTTGAAACCAGTACACGAAGCCTTAAATAACTTGTTAGATAAAGACTGTAGAGAACTTTCATGGAAAGCGTTCAGTGAAAAGATCAACCGTGAACAGAACTTCAAAAGTTTATAGACGTTTGTTTTGAAGCTGGGGTCCTTCACTTCACCCCAGCACACGTGAACAAATTTAAAGTGTTGATTGTCTCGAAATTTTTTTTTGCAATTTGGGATGGAGGAAACAAAGTTGACACTTTCTGCAGGATTGGTCTGACTTTTTCAATTTTGATATAGTTAGGTCAATCTGTTATCACTATGCATAACAAGACCGAATATGTAAGAAAAAAATGTTCTCTTCAAAAAAGAATTTTATGACAGTCGATGTTTCAGGTCCTTAGAACAGGAATAGGTAGTTCCCTTGAAATTCTACTATGAACAGTTGTCTCTTCAAGCTAAACTCGGGAGACAGCGACTGCAAGGGCCAATGGTATCCATAATTCGATTCGATGGGAGTGAGACAGATTAAGGTGTGATTACGCTAATATTAAGGATTAATTGTCACTTTCAAGCGTTGCAACGAAATCAGGACCATTTTCTTCGTAATTTAACCTTCAAATCTAACTGCCACCTGGCAACACTGTGAGATGCTATCAAATACACAATGCCATTAGGATGACCTAACAACAACAATCTAAATCCCACAACCGAATTACATTCAAATAAAAGTCAAGCACTCTAACCTCTGACAACAATTTGCGGATTTTAAGTACACCAGCAAACAACCTCCCATGTCACCGCGTACTGAAAAAGAAGATATGGCGGCGACAACAGCAAACATATAAAGCAGGAATCTGGGAAATTTAATGAGATTTTTATGCATTCACATAAAAAATAATGCAAATGCCACATTATGCGCTCTAAATAAACCTCGCAGTACCTACCCCCGCCGGCTTGTGCACAGCGCCTTAGGGCACACACACAAATTCGACGACAACAGACACGAGTTCAAAATGGAACAACTCGCAGTATTAATGGCAAGATTAGAAGCTTTAGAAACCAGGTGCAACACAGTAACACAAACCCTAGAGCACACACGCACAGAGAATGCAAGGTTAGCAGCAATAATAACTAACCAAAATCAAATAAACACTAATTTAGAAACAAAACTAAATGAAGTAAAATCTGGATTAGGCATAGTACCAAACATACCTGTGCTAGAGGAAATAAGAACCACATATACAGATGGTAGTGAAATACAGTTAGACGCATTTAAAAGCCTACCTATTTTCAACGGCGATCAATCAAATTATCGGTCGTGGCGCGAAGAAGCATCCAGATTAATGGACAGCATTAAAAACCTCAAAACACACAGTAAGTACGCAGCAGCATTGACTATAGTGAAAAGTAAAATACAGGGTGCAGCCGCGAATGTGTTAACTAATTATAACACAATTTTTAATTTTGAGGCGATACGTAACAGATTAGATTATACGTACTCTAATCAAGAACCTCTATACGTGCTACAAGACATGATGAAAGCCATCACGCAAAAAAGAAGCACACTGTCTGAATACCACGACGAGATAAATAAAAATCTCAATTTAATAATATCAAAAATCACTATGTCAGGTGATCCGCCGAATATAATCGACAGACTAATTAAAAATGCTAACGACGACGCAGTTCGTATATTCATTGATGGTATGAGTGACAACTTTACAAGAGGATCATTATATTCAGCTACAATAAATGATCTAGAACACGCATTCGCAATTGCTCGCAGAATAGAACATGATAATGTGCACAGGCATTTACATCTCACTCAAGATAAGCACCACAAAAATATGCCACATGAACACAGAAACGAAAGAAGACCAAATTATTCGAGCCAAACAACGAATTATCAACCCCAGAAGCAATACGATAATATGCAGCAACACAATCAAGGACCACGCCTAAACCCTTCCAAGAGAAATGACGGACCACAGCCGATGGAGATAAACTCGAGACAAATTGTACATGCACAGCGACAAAATTGGAATCAATACAAACCCGATGTATATAATCCACCAGCGAAACGTGAACACAGCGGGAGTTTCAACACACACAACAGACCGCAACGATCTTATCAGCAGAACTTCAAGCAGCAGAGAGTAAATAACTCCCGACAACAACGCAGAGACGATGTCAGCAGTACATATGCAGAAGCAGATGAAACGGAATGTATGGTAAATAATAACATAAGAATAGATCATTTAAACTAGTAGACGGGTTGCCCTGCTTAAATTTAACTAGTACTATTTCTAAGAAAATTTATAAAATTCTTATTGATACTGGTGCAACCCATAATTACATTAATAGAAAATGCGATTCTAGCGAAAAAATTAAAATTAAACCTATAAAAATAAAAACAATGCATGGTTATTCTATGGTAGATACAAAGAAAGTAGTTAGGATATTAAAGAAAAATATAACATTTTTTGAATTAGAGGATATTCAGTCTTTTGATATGATATTAGGATATGAAGGACTTAAAGTTCTAAACGCGGAAATAAATTTCAGTAATATGACTCTAACTACCATAAGCAGTGTCGAATCTATTCAGAAAATTAATTACATAATTGGGGAAAATAATATTTATAAAGCAGACATAGATAGACTGATGAAGATTAATAACAGCATAGGACCGTTACCCTTTACAGATACTATAGAAGCAAGCATTAGGACGACCAATGATAATCCGGTTTATGTTAAACAATATCCATATCCCATAGCAGATAACGAATTCGTAAACAAAGAAATACAGAAACTCTTACATGACAATATAATAGAAAAAAGCCATAGTCCTTATAACAGTCCCATATGGACAGTACCTAAAAAAGGTTTGGACGAAAAAGGAAAACCAAAACGGCGCATGGTTGTTGATTTCCAAAAACTTAACGCTCACACTGTAACAGACAGATACCCCATTCCGGATGTCAACATGACAATTCAAAATTTAGGTAAAGCCAAGTACTTTACAACGTTAGATTTGGAGTCAGGTTTCCACCAAATTAAAATCAAAACAGATGATAAAGAAAAAACAGCTTTTGCTATAAATGGCGCAAAATATCATTTTAAACGAATGCCTTTCGGGCTCAAAAATGCACCAAGCATATTTCAGAGATGCGTGGACGACATTTTGAGAGACTTTGTAGGTAAATTCGTACACGTTTACATTGATGACGTATTGATATATTCTTCATCTGAGGAAGAACATATACAGCACATAAGTCAAGTATTCGACGTACTCAATAAAGCCACATTAAAAATATCTGATGAGAAAAGTAAGTTTTTTCAAGAAGAAGTAGAATACTTAGGTCACATAATCAGACATGGTAGAATCACTACGAACCCTGAGAAAATAGCAGCTATAGAAAATTTTCCAGTCCCACAAACGGTAAAGGATTTGAGAGGATTTTTAGGTCTTACAGGTTACTATCGTAAGTTTATAAAAGGATACGCAAGCATAGCCAAGCCCCTGACATTATATTTACGAGGAGATAACGGTAAAGTAAACAAAAAACAAAGTAAAAATATTAAGTTAAATCTGAATGATTCAGCATTAGAAGCGATTAGAATTTTAAAAAATTATTTGAAAGAACAAGTCGAACTTTTTCAACCGGATTATAGTAAACCATTCGAGCTTACTACAGATGCATCCAACATAGCTATTGGAGCCGTACTAAGTCAGAATAAGCAACCTATACACTTCTTGTCAAGAACACTGAGTAAGACAGAAGAGAACTATAGCACAAACGAGAAAGAGCTATTAGCGATCATATGGTCCTTACAAAAACTCAGAAACTACATATATGGTATAGCAGACTTAACCATATATACCGATCACCAGAGCCTTATATATTCTGTATCAGAAAAAAATCCCAACACAAAGCTGAAACGTTGGAAGGGAATCATTGAAGACTTTGGAGCAAAATTAGTTTATAAACCAGGAAACCTAAATCTTGTAGCTGACGCATTATCACGTCAACGCATAAATACTTCTACCATAGAAACAGCACATTCAGCTGAAAGTTCTTCTAATGATATAATAAAAACTGTGAATCAGCCTTTTAATGCATACACTGCACAGTTCGAACTTATTGAAGATATAACAAATAATATCGAAACACAAATCTATTTTAGTAACAAAATAAGACTCATAATAAAGTTTAAGGACAAAGACTCTTTACTAAGGCAGATGAAAGAAGTTATACAACCCCAAAAGATTGTAGCTTTGCATACGAAATTTGAAAACATATACAAATATGGTGAAAACATAAAAAAAGAATTCCCACTAGTAAGATTTATATTCACACCAAGAAAACTTCAAGACGTGACAAATTTGGAGGAACAACTAAAACTTGTAAGGGTAACTCACGAAAGAGCACACCGAGGGTTACGTAACAATATACAAGAAATCTCAGAGAAATATTACTGGCCCGATCTAAATAAACAAACAAAGAGTTTCAACAAAAAATGCATAGCATGTCTATTTGGAAAATATGAAAGAAAACCTATCAGAGAACCTCTGAATAATTCAGAAATACCAACACATGTGGGAACACACATTCATATGGACATATACTTCAACGACAAGTATACTTTCCTTGTAACAGTAGATAAGTATTCTAAATATACAATCCTTCGGGAAATCGAAACTCGAAACAGACTGTACGACGTTATGGAAGAGGTCTTATCTAATTATTTCCCAAAATGTGAACGACTCATGACAGATAACGAGAAGGGATTCAAAACAGAAATGGTGAACCAAATGTGTTTGAAATACAACATAACTAAAGTAGAAACTCCAGTATACAGATCGACAGCGAACGGTCAGGTAGAACGTGTAAACGGTACAATAACTGAACTGTCTAGAATATTCACAATTCAGAATAAAACAAGACTTATCGAAGAAATATTTAGAACAGTGCGTGAATTAAATAATTCTATACACTCAGTTACCGGTTTGAAACCTAGAGACATTTTCTTTAATCAAAATAAATATAGCAATAGTGAAATTATAATAAATAAACTAAACTCAGCATCCAAAAAAGTGATCGAACGTCTAAATAAAGGAACTCGACACAGAGAATATAAAAAAGGAGATAAGATAATGGTAAGAATCACAGGTCTTAGAAAGAAATCTAACGCCAGATACATAACAAGAATAGTAGAAGAAGATAAAGGAGACACTGTAATCTCTAAAGAGGGAATAAAAATTCACAAGGATAACATAAAGAATTATCATTTTTTAGATGACGAAAATATTAATATTCCTAACATTACTAGGAATTGTACAGAGTCAAGAAGGGCAAGGAAACGTTCAAATAACTGAGTTACTAAACAAGAAGTTTATACTTACGCAAACAGATGACGTGTATTTATTCAAAGAACAAACTTATTTGTTACATGCCACCAACCTGACTTCGATATTTCAACCTTACGTAAATATCGTAACTAGTAACTATCAACCTACACAAGAAGAAAAAATTTGGTTAAGTAAAATTAAGAATTTAGCAGACCAATTACAAGAACATACTAGGCATACTAGATCAATTAACTTTTTAGGAACAGCTTTCAAATATGTGTTTGGTAATCCTGACCATTATGACTTAGTTAACATAGAAACGAGTATAAATAATCTCATAGAAAACAATAATAAACAAAAAACTATAAATTCTAGATTCGAACAAATTTTGCAACAATTCGAAGGTCAGAGCCTTAAAGAACATTTAGTAATAGAACAAGTGTACGAACAATTATTATTATTGACCAGAACAATTAATGCAGCAAAAAATAATGAATATTTATCAGAAAGCCTAGACTTAGATGACATTAAAAATATTATTCAACATGAAATAATTCAAGTACCCATAATAAATATACTTGAGTACTCTAAAATATTATTAGCTAGAACTGATGAATTCTTCATCACAATATATAAATATCCAGTTCTAATTAAATCATGTAAATTGTATAAAGTAACACCCTTAAATTCAAAACATGGAAAAATCATTACAGATAAAACAATTGCCTTATGTAACCAAACTTATTTAAGAACAAGAAATTGTCAAAATCATCTAAGTAAAAACATTTGTGAAATTAACTTTGAAGAAGAAAATTGTCTTATTCCACTTTTAAAGAATATAACTTCAAAATGCAACATTAAACAAGAATACGATTACGACTTAGAAATTGAATCCGGTGTTATGTTATTAAGCGGTAAGCATAAGCTAAATAATCAAACAATTAATGGTATAAACTTAGTTACTTATGAAAATACTATAAATCTAGATGATAAAATATACAAAAACATGCATAAGCAAATTAAAGAAGTTATATTAAGAAATCATAATTCAGAGTCTTACATCGACCAAATAATTAAAGAAGATACAATGTACAAATTCGATAACATAGATACTTTAAAAAAACTAATTATTCCTTTTGAAGAAAAACCGATATTATCAACTATATACACAATTGTAACACTGATTGTTATTCTAGCATTTACGTACGTAATGATAAAAACTATACAATGTATAACAGATCGTCAAAAACAAAAAAAGATTGACGCATATAACAAAACTTATGAAAGAGAGATGTTAAAAATAGCGTCGAAAAATCGGGACGATTTCGTTTAACAAGGGGGGGAGTTAAGTATCCATAGCAAAACATATTGAGAAAAAAGATAACATTATTTGTATTCAATGATATCTTTAGTCTCTAGTACAGTCTTGCACACAACGCTACAATGATAACATATGTAAAAGAGATAATATCGTTTGTATACAATGTTGGAATATTATCTCTTCTTCATTATCAAGCAAGACGATTGTACGCTTGGGTCTCCTTGTAGATAGATAAGAAAAGTATATAAATACGACTGTATGATGAATTTATCGACAGTCTTATTGTAACTACATAGTAGCCTTAAGCTCCTTTTAGAATTAGTAAAAAGTATTTCAATAATAAAGGACATAGTTCCAAATAAATATTGTTTAATTTTAAAAGTAAGAACCAAGTGTTTTAATTCGCGCTCGTCGCTGTCCTGGGTCAAAGTCAGTTCATTTAAAATGCCATAAAACTCGCCTTGATTCTATTGATTTATGTGGCTCACAAGCCCACTGATGGAACACCCGCCTCCCTTCCCACTGCGCGTCTGTTCTTCTGTGTGTGTGTGCGTGTTTTTGTGCTTTGTTTTATCTAAGGCCCATACCGCGCTCCTATATATATTGATGCCGATGGGGGTGGCGGCTCCGAATGGGTATATTATTCTCTATTCTTGAAATCGTGCGCAGGGGTTTGTTGCCAAGTGTTCTACGGTTGCATTCGCCCCCGCGTATACACTTGGAAGCCGCACTCAATATTTTACCTGCTTCAAAAGTCTGCACCGAATGGATTGTGTAAATATAGTGAAGTCGCGTTAAGACCGCCGCTGCTGTTTGCAAATTATGATGGCAGCGCACAAGGGTTGCTATACTGGTATGAAGGGTTGTGTTTGCCCGTTGGAAAGAACCAGCACAAGGCAGATCGCGTCCGGTTCTATTGTTTGCCGATGGAATTTTTATATTATAAATTCTTGATGGGGGCGACACAATTGAATATCTAGATATATAGAAACTTACTGAAAGACCTACAAAATTGGGTCGAAAGGGATGAAGACGAACTTTTAATGGGCGCCAATTTTTCACCAAGTGATCTTTTAGAGGGTATTACTTTTATTTTTTGTATTTTAATTCTGGAGCAACTCCAACGCTTTGTTTATAATGAAACGGAAAGGTCGAGCTTAGGTGTGAATTAAGTCGACCAAGTTCGTGAAAACAAATCCCCCTCACTTAGTTTCGAGCATTTTCCAAGTGCTCCGCAAATACTCAAATAGTGCATATAATTATATTTACAATCTTGCTTATATTTAGAATCTACCTCTGTGTTTAAGTGAAGCCTTTGAGAGGATTGCGCATTATTATTTGGCGAGTGAGCGGTGAGATATTGCCTGAGTTTTTCTTTGAAACTCATACGATTGGTGGTGTCCCGGCTACCGGATGGAGAAGCGAATAAAACAAACAAAGCATAGCGGTTTTAGTATTCTCTTTGTGCCTCTGAATAGTTGCTGGCATTGTACTTACCGCTCGATGTGTCGCATAAGAACTGTTTGGTTTGAGAATAGAACAGCTATCAGTTAACTGTCATATACTCTCGAATGCTTGTCATAGTTTCGTATAAGAATTGGGGCCACGTAAAGAAGCCTTTCTGGAACAAAAAGACTTGTTGCTGTTTGGACCGACTTTGACGGAGCAGCAAGTGTTTTCAAATGCCACCCACGGACGAACTTGTTGGTAATGCAAAAATTACTTAGATTTAGTTTTGTACAGCTCTTGGGGGGAACCTTCAGATCAAAGAATTGCTAGAGGTCGTCGATTTGAATTCCAAAATCCGCCATAGGGTCGAAATTGGGCTTTCCCCGGTCTAGAACCGCATTGGTAAGGTCCTATAACTTCTTGAATATCGGCTTTAGGATTATTTTAGACTTCCTGAGGATTTAGGATTATTTACAACTTCGCTGTTAGGATTATTTTCGGCAAAATATTGTCTTTTTGCAAAACCTACCGACTTATAGATTGCATTTATCAGACAAGCTGACCAAATTTTTTAGATGCGTTAATGCGTGCAGTCATTGAATGCGTTTAAAGACAAAATGATGACAATCGGAAGAGGTTTCGAGCGAGCAACCATCCAAAGATCACAGGTACAGTTGTTATGCACCACCAAACAAACAGCACCCGTGACGAATTTCAGGGTATGTAGGCCCGCAGTTTAAGGAAAATAGTAGACGACCGAAATTTCAAGGCTACTACCTTGAGAAGCACCAAACTAAAGACTTATGGTTGACATCACCTTCGCAACTACTTCCTTATTGAGAGGTGGCAGATGGAGAGCCAATAATTCATATGACCACAGCCACCACTTTGCCATCCTGGCAAAGTCCACTAAAGAAGGGTTAACCAGAAAGGACCCCAAAGTAACGCACAACGAATGGGGTGGACAAAAAAACATCTTATCAGCCTTCGTCGTACCGCTTTTAGTAAGGTCTTCCCTTAAAGCGGCCTGATATGTAAACAGACTCCGCTTGCCTAAAACACCAATTTGCCAAAATTATTTTTCAACTTCGGACAAATTTTGTGTTTCAGTTAACCGATTTTTTTTTCCAGTAAAGCCCAGTCCAGATTAGCGGATTCGACTGTACCCACAATTTCAATTCGCAAAGTTTCCAATCAACACACATCAGAGCACAAAGAAACCGCTTTCATTTAAAAAGCGTTCCTTTTTCTTTTCCGAACCGCTCAGTGTAACCTTCGTCAAAATGGAGGGGTCACTTTCGCCGACTGGCCGCTTCATAATGAATGCATCAACAGACAAGACAAGACAAACTGTAAACATATGCCTGCTATTTGATTATGTCTATAAATGCGAATGGGAGACTCCTTTTCAAAATGGGACACAGTTATTCAGTCCGCCCTATAGAGCCAGCTATAAAAGTGAAATTTCTACAAGTACGCAGTCGACGGCACGCAATGTGTGCTTAGGTCCCCCATATTAACCATCCAATTCAACTTATAGCCATCATGACACACATATAAATCACACACAACATCCACTTTACTGGATGGGCTTCTGCTGTTTGGCCTCCCTTCGGATCTATTCTATTACACTCTTCGACATGTAGCCGCAATCATGCGTAAGAGAAGTACATTTCTTTTCAATTTTTTATGCTTCCCTTTCTCCTTTTTCATAAAAATTGTTATTACTATCTGAGCGGGTGAAGTCATCCGTCTCTCTCTCACTCTTTGGCAGAATCACATTCCTATTAGCCATGCCAGGACATGAGCGCACCCCTTTTATGCTGCACGAATAGAGATAACATTTATCGGCAATGAACGCGCACCACTGAATCCAGAAGGAAGGCATATTTCTAGCTTGACTGGATCCGCTCCAAGTCTAACCAACAATCGCTGTGGTAGTACTGTGTGGGGTTGCACGCACCCATCAGATGTCGCACAGAAATCAATTTGTGTGCTCCTGGCAAAATTGTGAATTAAAATGAAAATGAAAAAAAAATCTCACTGAGCACATAAACCAATTAGGCAGACGAAGACCCCACGTGCTCTCGGTAGAAAAGTACTACATCTATATATATACAGCCGCACACGAGAACGACAAATGAATGCCATATGCACGCTCTTGACAGACCTCTTAATGGCGGGGGGGGGGGGGGGGCCCAGTCAGAGTTACATTTCTAATTTTATTCCTTCGTTAATGTTGCCAGAGAAAAATTAAAAAAAAAAAAACATTCGGCTTTCGAATTTTCTTTCTCTTAAGGGTGGAACAGCAAACGTACACTCAGACACACACTAAAGACAACGAAAAAAAAAATGAACACTTTAAACCAATTAAGGCATAGAACGAACGGTACAAGGGTCTTCGGAGGGATTCGCGTCTGTACGTCACTAGAGTGCCGAATATCTAAATTCATAATTGATGAGTTATACTTTGCGGGGTGTGAAGCTAATGAATGAATCACTGCAGGGGTTCCGCAGCACAAAGACGGAGGAGACATTGCCGCCGCGATCAACAATAATGACAAAGACGACGACGATTACGATGCGCGGCAAATGGCTTTGGGGAACCATAAATGAGTTTGACTGGTAAATTCAATTTAAATGGTTGTCGGGTTCGGGTCACAAACAAGTCATTGTTGTTGGCAAAGCTTTAGTGAATCTGATTCATTAGTGATTAGTCGCAAATGGGGGTTTGAAGGACTTGCTATAGGGATTTTCGAAATCTGTCTTCAAGTTGTTTGTTAATGGAGGCAAATATCTTTGACCGGCCACTGAAGTGGGCCATATCTATGTTGTAATTAAGACAGTGATGTGGTGACAGATGTCATATCATTGAGATTGCCAATGGTTGGGTGGACTGAAGTTTTTTAGTGCGTGGACACAGATTTTTGGCGAAAGTGGTAATTTGGCACTTGTTAACAGATAAAATAGGCACTACAATAAAATTTAGTACTAAAAGAAAGTTGTACTAAATCGACCATTAGTATTAAAAAAAATTAGTACTAAAACAAAATAAATCACTGAATTAGATAAAAAAGAAAGAATACTCGCTATATGTTATATACCCAAGCGACTGATGAAAGTTGTCGTTTTTGATTGTTTTTAAAGCCACATTCGCTGTTGGAATTTCTACAAGCAGAATTTATACCGCGGAAGGAAAGAGCTCGCTGTATGCAGGTATTTTCGACATAGAGGGCGCTTTAGGCAATGCAGCTTTTGGGAGACCCTGCAGTTCTAGTATGAACAGGCGTACTAAAACTCATGTTGTCGGATCAAGGCTATGTGAAAAAAATGCACTGTATGTGGAGACGACATGGGATAAAAAATGTCTCATGAAAGGTGTTAACAGAGGTCCACAAAGTGATGTGTTGTCTTCCCAACTATTAAGACTTTGTGGATATTGGTTTCATTTTGTAAAAGTTATTCTAGGACTTGTCTGCTTACGCTGCATAATCTGGTAGTGACATTAGCTACCTTTGTGATTCCGATTGGTTTGTGTCCTGTTGAATCTTTTTTCAGTTGAGTCAGCTAATTAGGCTGCAGCAACGCAGTGAGCGGCTAGCGACTGAGCGATTGAGCGACAAAAAAAAAACTAATTAAAAAATATGAAATCGTATGGCGTTGGCCACGTAAACTCCGAGCGATCAGACATTCTTTTATAGGCAGAGCGAGGTCGCTGCAGCCTTAAGGATTTTGAGCGAAGATCTCAAATAAAGTTGGCGCAACAGATCCGTAGGAATCCTAGGCCTAGCTTCTTACACACATTCGTTTTGTGTGAGTTTTTCATTTTTGGGACAAGTGGAAGGGATCTACAATTTTATGGCGAGTCCAAACGGCTAATTGAGAAGCTCTTTCATGACAGTTATACTCTCGGATGTTAGTCAGACGTTCATGAAAGGTGGCGCAGTAGAAAAAAAAACTTTAAGATGAAATTTGGTTTTTTTTTGGGAATCGAACCTGACACCTCTCGCCTAGTAGTCCAACATATATGATACATCACTCTCACATGATGTGCCAGTAAAGTCAAATAGAACGCTTCGAAAGCCATCAAATAAATACGAAATCGATAACACACTGCACAAGCACGCGGAAAATGACACAGTAATGTTCAAAGGTGTTTAAACGCTGGATGCAACAATTCGTGTAATTTACAATAAATAATGTTACTCGGCCCAGATTAGTTGGCATTAAGCACAAAAATCCATAGAGAACCACATTAATCTGCCCCAACGCCCATTCCGAATTGAATTCCTTGCCAAGTCTATCGGATGATTCAAATTCCCGACTAAAATATCAAAACGCACAATGAATGGATACTACATTCGACGGGTATCACATATTCAATTATAATTACATGCATGTTCGGCTGTATATCTGATCTGATATCAGCACAGTGTTTCGATTACCAATTAGCGCAACCATCAACGGCTTCACCAAGCAGCTTTGGTATCTATGAATTCCAACAGAATCAGAAGAGGTGGTGCACAGTGCACAGTCCAACAGTGGCGCTGACAAAACTGACACCGCATTTGATCCGAGAAGAGGCTTTACAAGCATTCATATAAAATTATAAAGGGTGGGCCATCTAGTGGTTTCTTTTTAAACCATTCAGCTAAAAATTCTTGATTCAACTATTATTTTTCATAACAAGAACTCGTTTTTAAGTTTTCAAGAGTCAATTATTCAGCGTGAGAATAATATACAATTTCATTCATAAATCAACATTTTATATATTTGGGTTCATTTTAACCAACGAAAATTGTTAGAATTACAATGTTTTTTTCTGAGTGTAGGTTATTTTGACGCTGACAGCTGTTTCCCGCTCGAAATCTTGACAGAAAATCAGTTTCATACCTCCACGTCCGCGGAATGAAATGAGTCGCTTGGGAAATACTGAACACTTATTTCCAAAGTGAGTGCTGCGTAGAGCAAAAAGGGCGTTTTTTGAAATATTTGATATTGGGCGAAAAATAATCTTTTCTGACGAAGCGCATTTTCATCTTGGCGGCTACGTTAGCAAACAAAATTGCCGCATCTGGGGGCTCGGAAAACCCGCACGTTATTGTCGAGAAGCCCAATACATCTACGGAGAGTGATAGTTTGGTGCCGATTTTGGAATGGTGGCATAATTGGACCATTTTTCTTCGATAATGAGGCTGGGAACAACATTTCGGTCAACGGCGAATTTTACTGAAATTCGAAGACATTGATTTGGATGACCTTTGCTGCATGCATGATGGCGCGCTACGCCACACAGCCCATGCCACAATCGATCTTTTGAGCACCAAATTCCCAAATCGTGTTATCAGCTGCGATTTGACCCATTTGGACCTTTTTTTTGTGGGAAACCGTGAAGGACCGTTGTTATGACAACAATCCGGAAACGATTCAAGCATTTAAGGTCAATATCATCTTAGCAGCCCGTGAGCTACAGCCCGAAACCATCAAGGTCTTGGAAAATTGGAGTAAAAAAACGTTCGAAGCCAGCCACTTGAACGACGTTCCATAATTAATGGAAATGTTTTCATTTTATTGCATTTTTAAAAAGAAACTTGTATGTGGCCACCCTGTAGATACAAACAAAATCTGATTTGAAACAACACCCTTTCGAACATCCTTTTCACTTTTCAACAAATGTCACGACACAAACTAGTTCAATCTTTCTCTCTTCGAGAACCCCATAACCTACATACACAATTCAGTTTATGAAATTGAAAACGTGTATCTACTCTGTCCTGAAAATCCATTTAAATTGCAATAAACTACTCCTTGAGTTCGCTATCAGCAACCGTAAGTGCCCGAGGAGCAGCAATAGCCCCATCCGAGGAACAAAAAAAAACAAACCCAACATAACCATTCAACGATCAATAAAATTCATATTTCAACCAGGAGCCGGTGCTGGTTTGTCTGCCTTCTGTTTCGTGTACAGAATGAAATGTCCAAAAGCGATTCCTTAATGGTCATAAATTTTGTTTCTTCTTCTTCTCGGTTTTTTGGATGATTGCCTAAGTCGTTTTTATTTCTTACTTTTTGCTTGTCGAAATCGATTCCATGTCAAACACACAATCCCTTGTTCATTTCCAAGTTTGAGACATGTGCCCCAACGTAGAGGCTCAACAATGACAGCATCAGGGTGGAGACGGCACTGCAAGTCGAAGGAAATGGCAACGAAAGCGAATCTTGAGTGAATTTCCAATCAAGTGCGAACACCGAAATGGATGTGTCTTCTGTTATGTCATGTTTTCATTTTCGTTTTCGTCGGTTTATTTTCTTATTTTTGCCTGATGCAACAGGGGAAAGCTAAATTTCGCAATGGTAAAAAAATGACTTCTGAAACGCCCTTCAATCAATCATCATTAATTATATCGTTAGGTACAGGCGAGAGGGGGCGCCATAGCAATGAACGGAAGATGTTACTGAAATGACACTTAAGGAGAGGGTGGCAGTTATTTGCTTTTGGGGGAGAATGAACAAATGAAATGCAATTGTTGCGAAGAATTTGGTGCGGCAGACGAGACCCTGCGGCGACAGTGTCGAATTATAATTTTATGTCGAGGGTATGCCACAAAAGCAAGCGCATTTATTTATTAATAAATATTCATGAATTACAACCTTCAGTGGGTGTAATTTTGTGTGGATAAAGGTTAATTTATTGGCTTGTTACAGTGGGCACTGGATGCCCTTGCGGATTAACTAAAATTTATCGCGAGGCTTTAAAATGGTTTTGTCTTTAGGCGGGACGGGAGTGAGGGTGCTTTTTTGTTCATAAATATAGGTATCGATTTTGGATGTCGATGTGCGGTATAAAAATCAAGGGCTAAGTTGTCTCACTAGTGAACGGCCAATACGTGACAACATTTTAACGGATTTCTCTGCAAACTCATCAAAGCTTGGGACGGCGCCCAACGTAGGGCGGTCCCTTAGTTGATATAACGTATTGCAAATGTATAATAGACGCATATGACATTTTTGTAAATGTTGAGAAATGACGTTCAAAGTCCGGACGTTTTAGCTCTATTTATGTTCTTTTCTATCACGGAATGGAGAGTGTCCCCCTCGTTTTGCGTTTGGCCTCATCAGATATTTGTGCATAATGCTTTTTATGTCCAGTTTTGAAACAGCGAATAAGTACATTGCAAGAACAAATCTAAGAAAAGAATAGGTACAGATAATATAAGCTTAAACAAACTACCCTATGTTGAATTCTTGATTAAAAATACGAGCGTAGGCATCGTAGTTAGCTGCTGTTTTATTTTGCAAACACCTTTAAGCTTTGTAATTTCGGTGCATCTCCGCAATGGTAAATGCGCCATCTATAAATTCACGACTAGTATTAGCACTCAAGTAGTGACTTTCTATTTTTGCAATAGAGTTAATGTGTTCACGAATGGAATTCACAACTTCTGGCTGTAATTTCGGATGTTTCCCATGTTTTCCGCGACTATCTTCAGGATTTACACCAGCACCTGTAAACTTTCTTTGGATGACCGTTCGGAGGGTACGCGCTTTTATTCCTAATGTATTCATAAGAAAAGTTTTGCATACTCTTATACTTATTCCGTCATTCAGAAATGACAATGAGCAGTTTTGTTTCCTTGGCTCTTTCGGTGTAAGGCCTTGTTTAATTCGCCGAAAAGCGAGTTTTAAAGGAGCAATACAAGAACCCAAAAACTCACGTTGCTTTTGCAGTGATCCAAATGACCAATATGTTTCAAAGAGTTGTGTTCTCTGATCGTCTGTAAACTTTGAAGAACAAGAGAGCTTACATTTGCAAACTTGCCTCATGACTCTTTCTCTCGCCGTCTTTCCAGAAACCGATACATATTCTTGTCCATTATTTTTCTTAAGTTTCCTCTGATTTTTTTGCCATAGCTCGGACTTACGAATCCTTTTTTTTGTGGTGCTCACTGTCCCCTCTTTCTTTGCTTGGCGATGGAATAATTTTTGACTGCCCATTGTCAGACGAAGATGATGACATCAACGATGAGCTTTCAGCATCTAAGGGCTTATACTCACTTTCGTCTCCAAAAAAATGTTTGTTGAGCCTTGGATTTCATAGTTCATACAATTTTCAACCCTTCTTAGTTTTATAGGAGTTAATTGATCACAATTATCTGAATATGAATGAAAATAAATAAAAGACATAAGTGACACAAAAAATTCAGGTTGAAAAATGTACCCTCTGAAGTCAGAAGATTTGTTTGATTGTCTTGCACAATCTTACTTCCAGCAGGCAAGTTTTCAGTCTCGTCTGGTGATATAAATAAATGTATCTGAGAGATCAGTCATGGGTTTGATTATTGGACGAGAAATATAGGGCACCAAATCACCAATATTTTAATTATCTCGACAGCGAGTTTCGTAATACATTCTCTGGAAATAAAATAAATTTATTTATGGCGCCCAAGCCCAACGCCATAAATTCCTAGAAAAAAAATAAATATTGTGTGCAACAGGTTGATATAGAACTCTAGGCCTGGATTAGCACAACCAATAGTTCGTGTGACTCGCAGATTGACTTTTCGAATTTTTGACACGAATGGGATAACGGAAATGAGAAGCTTTATTAGGGTATTTATGCTCTCGGATGTTTGTCCGACGTTCGCAACCTAGGGTTCCTTGTTTAGTCCAACGCACTAAAGACTGTACCAACTTAAGTTATTACAACAACTTACAAAAAATCTAAAAATGTATTTAAATATTTATATATGGGAATATTAATATGTAAATATTTTTCGATTTTTTATAATTTGTTGTTGCTTAACCAATAAAGTCTTAAGTGATCAAAGAAAGTCATAAGAATATCACAGACCTTCAAGATATGCGTCACATGAAAGATAGTCTAAAAAAATTAGAATTCCGTGATACACCCCCGGCCAGCTGCATACATCTTGGTAATAAAAATCGAAGTCGTCGCAAAGCTATGACAATAAGTAAAGAATGCTTGGTACTTATTTTGCGAAGGTCACGTTTAAATGAGAAAGTCAAAAAAGAGCAAATAAACTCCTCCGGCCCGTATAGTGTGTCTTCGATCTCAACCCTGTGGATGATTGCAAGAAAAACCGAAAAAATGGTCTCTGGTAGAGCTTGGTACGGTAGCACAATGAAATCGGTTGCTCAAGTGGTGCTTGTAATAATTTTCTCAATTTTAAAAATTCATAAGCTTCATTTGAGGTCCAAGATTGGGTAAAGTGGCGCCCAGAAAAACAAAACCATACATTTTTCGTATGGCTGTATGTGAAAAACAACAAAAAATTCTTAGCGGTTCTCAACCACTTAGTAGTTGCCTTCCATGATTGGTGATTGGAGATGTTTTGCGAACATCTTTTAAACAGCAATCGTACAAGTTAAATGGTGCTCCACTCAGCTGCTCGGCATTAACTTGTGAGTCCCTTCCATTCGTGTCAAAAGGAAGTCAAACTATGTCTGTTAAAATCATCAAATATTTGGTCGCTTTATTTAAAAGAGTTGGAACTTTGCAGAAAAGGGAAGCACTCAGTGGCCCTAAGTCTGTATAAAAAAACAGGTTTCCTTACAAACCAACTGTAAAAGCTGTTAGCTGTGGAGACACATGGAGTGGAATTGAAGGCCAACGAATAATATTTAAGAGAAACAAGCACTGCAACTCTTTTAGATCATTCAAGTCTGAAAATGAAACCCAACCAGAAGAGTCCCCACAAAACTTAGCAATTATGTGTCGTTCAACAAAGTTCAGTCATTTGCAAGGTAATCAATACGTAAGCATTTAATTTAGCAAACTTTAGGCGAAAACTTCTATAATAGCTACCGTCCATCGTTTTCTGCTAATTGGCTTCCCTCACACAAACACACACACGCTTTGCTCTTATATCAAAGGAGCTTGTCTCGTAGGAAGAACGAACAAAAAAGAAAATTCCACCTCAAAAAAAAAAAAAAACGGACTTATTTAAAACTTCCACCCCCGAGGAGAAAATTTAAATTTCATTCTCTCACTCTTCGTCACTTGAAAGCAGTACCGCCGCCGCTGCCGTCATGTCAGTCTTAAAATCCCTTCAGTTAGCGTACAGGAGTTATTATGCGATGCAAACAGGAGCAAGCGCCAAAGGAAAGAGGAGGAAGAGGATACGATAGCAAAACCGAGAACACAGAAATGGAAAAAAAAAGTAATAAATACACAATTTCACGTACACTTGAGGGATTTTCGGTTACTTTGAGTACACAGGCAAATTAAAATATATATTCTGTGCCTCGTTTCCTCTTTTCTATGTTGGCTTCCGCAACGCAAATGCTGTAATGCCTGGTCGTCGTCGCTCTGCAATGGCGCCTCTCCATAAAGTAAGTGGATATTATTACTCCTCCAGAAGGGCAGTGGAGTGGAAATCACCTCTAAGGGTGGAGAGGATGAAATTCCACCATGGAACAATGCAAATCAGTCCTACAGCCTACTGCCTACAGATTTCCATTATTTCCTTAAAGATAATTTGCTGTTGTCAGAGGATACGATTTGGGATATCGACGTACCAATGCCATAGCCATAGCAATGAGGCCAATAGCAAACACATCGAACGAAAGATGAAAAATGTATAAATCCATCACAGCGAACCACCACCATGTACATTGTACACACGTGTGCAAACACACACATAAAGCACATATCCATACGGACTAAAGGACTGGATTGAGGACAAAGAGGAAATGGAGAGGTCCTCATTTAATAGGTCAAGGGCTAAAATGATTATATTTTTCCATCATGATGTCTGACAGGGGGAAAGGCTTTTTTGGGGGGGCGGGCAACACTGCGGAGCTGATGCAGTATAGAGCGAGAGCTCGCCCTCTTGATACGAATCGATGTGTGGTGGCTTTCAGTTTTTAAGTGAATGCCTCCTTGCCTGTCAAATCCTCTCACTCTTGCATTGTAATCCGCGGAGGCTTTTAAAGTTTACAACCAGGCCCCCCAATCCCATCCCCTTTCATTTTTTCGTTGGTGGTGGCGCTGTAAATTTGAACATGCAAAGTATTTTGTTTTCCATTTTAATGCAATGCAAATGGGGGCCAGGGTTTCGTCCTTTTTTCATGTGTACCTATCTCTGGGCTTTCGTCAGGCGCGACCGGGTGTTGGGGAGGAAAAAGTGGGCTTCTGTGTGCGGAACACTATAAGATACGGGTTTGCATGAGGAAGTTTACACATGCAAATACTTAGTTGTTAAAGGCAGATTATTCTGAGGGTGTGCAAAGGCTTTTTTGTCAGCTCATATTGGACGGGTGGGATAGGCTAATTGCAAAGAATTTCAAGAAAATGACACCCAAACTGTGCGATGGTATGCTAGATGCACACAGTTTGGTGAGTAGTTTCCTTTTTAATAGCCTGCCCAACAGGGTATGCATGCAGATTTATGTCTTGTATACACATGTGTATACGTTTGGATGGATGGATAAACTAACATTTAATTTGGTCTGTCAGCCTGGGAATTTATGGTAATGGCAATTTTGGTCAGAATGGGTTCATCTGAGTGTAAACTTCTCAGCCCACGTGCATTAATCGTTGAATTGAGAGTGATGTGGCAGGAGAGGGGTTGCTTAAAATTAAATTCCCGATTACTCCGTTGGAATAATTAATGGGCTTTGGTCTCCCAATCACTCATATAATTTTATAATGAACGACAGTTTAAGGTGAAGGTTACATTAAACGCATAACAAGTGTTTATAGCTGCTTCCGTATAGTGTCACATGTGTATGACCATGAGGCTTTTTTTATAACTTTTAGTAATGTTTATGCTGCAGTTGCATGAATTGGTGCTGTAATTTTGAAAGTGATTTTACGAAACTAGCGTTCACAGTCGATGAAATATTTAACTGGCAGCTACGAAGGATGCTTTGGTTCTTGAGGTTTTGGTTACGAATTCCAATCAGATACATAAAACTGCAAAGGGAAGGTCGTTAGAATAAGTTGCGAATGAGACCTAAGTTTTTATAGTGTAATTTTAAATAAAATAAAGTACGCCCTCTGGTATCCGACATGATACGTTCGGACAAATGAGCTCTACATATTCTTCTTTCATAATCTAGGCCCGTTTCAGGTTATAGCTGTAGCTGTAGGCTGTGGATCGATTGATTTTTTTTAAGATTAGATTAGGCTATGTTGCTGTAGGTCAAAAAGCTGACACATTATAATAAGATTCATTCCACACAAATCGAAAAAAATAGTTCCCACCTACTCGTTGAACAAGTTTGAGGCTCTAAAAGAGGGTAGCAAAGCTTTGAATATCTGTTTTTAATATATCGCTTAGATTTTTGTAATAGCAGGCTCCCCAAATTGAGTCTTAGTTTTTGGGAGAGAGCTGAGCAAGTACAGAGAAAGTAGAGAATGGTCTCCGCTTTCTCCTAGTCCAAGTACGCCAAGCCTTGTTGCATTCTTGCCTAAAAAACAGTGTCCAGAGGTGATGTCTATATTGTAGCGTTGATATGCTAAATTCTGACAGATAAATCAAACTTAAGTCTAGCTTTGGCCAAATCTGCTTCTACGCCAGACATTTTGTGCCAGTTATCCACCTAAGATTTGTTCTTTCGTAAGCTTCCAGCTTTGTCATGAGTTTTCAAGTACTTATCCCTTTGGATCATCTAACTGGCAGAAAAGCTGGGTAGAGGCAGAAGCGTTTGACTGTTAAAAACTTCAATGGATGTCAAAATGACATACTATTATGTCAAGTGCAGCGAAAGAAGTAATCCGAATAACTCAACTAAGGCTTGGCTTTTAACGACTTATCGCTGGTCGCCAGACAGCCACACCGTACGTAATCGACCAAGGCGTTTAGTCAGTATAAGTGATACGAGGTTGCGGGCCCTACTTATAAGGGGTTTTCCAATAAGAGGTGTTATTGTGAATGACCCGCTATTATTATTCTTTGACATTTGAAAAGGTAGAAACTACGCCATTACTTAAAATGGAACGATACACGCTTCAACAACGCATTGAAATTATTAAAATTCACTAGAAAAATTGTGAAAAAACACAAGCAACGGGAAAAGTTTCCGGACCGTGTTATCTCTCGAAGAGGTGATCACAATTGGCCACCTAGATCTTGTGATTTAACACCTTGCGACTTCTTCCTTTGGGGCCACGTGAAAGATAAGGTCTACGCCAACAGCCCAGCGTCGATTCAAGACCTCAAAGATAAAATTCGTGAGGCTATCGAGGACATATGGCAGCCATTTTGCGAATTGGTTATGGAAAATTGCATGAAAAGGATATGGTCCTGTATGCGTGCTTGTGGTGGCCATTTGGCTGATGTTGTTTTTCATTATTAACGGCATACCTTCCTCTTTATTATGAAATAAACATACGATCATTTATCTCAAAAAATGGCATTTTTCTTTGAATACCAAAATAACGCCTCTTATTGGAAAGCCCTTTATAAGTAAAAAATATTCCATATGGCTTTTTTGCAACAGAAGAATGTAACAGAATCTTTGTATACTCTATCTTTGCACGACATATTTCAAGTTTAACTTTATGTCTAAAAGAAGATCCAATTATTCAGTTTCATTCGAAAATGCCAAGCTGGTGACATTGATAGACTGAAAGCTTAATGTTTGGAACTTTGCATTTCCTGGAGAAAAGGACAAATGCAGTTTTTTGGAGGCTTACTACCACTCTTCAGCAATTTGGACGTATAATTGGAACATGCACATGATCCTCGCATTGAACTTTGACAGATCCTACTTCAGAAATATAGATGAGATACCAACGGAACAACGCGTCTATTCGACACTTTCGTGTTCCCAGATCAAATCGCAAAAAGTCTTTCTAGATTGACTCTATGTTCTTTGTCGAAGAAATTGTGTTCGCCACTGGTATAGATCAATCAGTCTATGTGACACATTTTACTGTTTTCAGTTCTTCAAGAGCTCGATTAACCATCTATATCAAATCTGCAGTGCGCTCCCAACGTCAACAAAACTCAACTCCTATCATCATAATGTATTAGCTGACAACTTTCACTTACTTAAGAGCAACGACAAGAACAGGAAGTAAGTAATTATCACTTCAATCCTCTAAATATGCAACGAAGAACGTTGCAAAGATGTAAAACGGTAAAAATGTAAACACTTTATATGTGAAATTATAGAATAAATAACAATTTTCCACATTTTACGTAGCTAACGTGTCAACTAGGCATTCACATGGCGCACACTTGACTGGAGTTATGTCAAGAGCTACACACCCGCATCATGAAAACCAAACCTTCAAGTGCCAGTCATCAAACTTTAATGTTTCCTTCCTCCATTTCACCCACATCAACCTGGCAAAAAATAAAAAGAAAACAGCATCAAATATTCAGCCTTTCAGATTTTGCTGAAACGTGGCGAAAGTTCCAATTTATCTACGCCGATATGCATGATTACAAGTCGTTAACCCAACGCTTTACGATTACGCCCATTTCACTCCTGGGACTTACAACAAGGATTGCTAATCAATAATTATTTATAAATGCAAATACTAAATATTATGTAATGTAGGTGGAGAGTGACAAGTAAGGATAACCGTGTAAGTTGATTGCATTTCGATGGAACAGAGGGGAGTAGCATTTTTGCTATCAGCGAACGAAACGTTTGACGTACGTCACCGAGCACCGTCACACAGAAATGTCTCTAGGCTCTGACGCACGCAAAAGATAAAAACTAAAACATATTTTTCGGCAAAAGGAGAAAAAAAACCATGGGAACACAACAAAGGACTATATAGCAAAGAAATCTTCTCAATTTTGATGTTTTCAGCAAACTGAAAGTCTTCCCCTCGCATTGTAATGTGAAAAATCAGAAACACACCCACTTGATACTACGCTCAGAATGCAGTAACACACTAGTGCGGACTCGGCTTTAGAACGAAGAAAAAGAGATATAGCTAAGAGTGCCTTTTGGCAAGTGTAACGTGTACGTAACGAATTTAGTTGCTTTCTATTTTTCTCCTCTCGTGTGTTTCGCCTTTGCTGCATTACATGTTTTAATGGATGTGCTTTGTGTGTTTCACCCACTCGTGGTCGCTTGGCGGTGAAGGTTTTTCTTTCTTGTTTCAGCAATTTTCTTGAGTGCAGAAAGTACACTTTTTTTGTTACTTGTTCTCCTCGTTATGCTATAGATTTTGTGAACTGCACACGTGGTGGTGCGTGTGTTTGTTACTGAACTTGTATGTGCCGACCGAAAAATAAGTTAAAATCGTAAATTGATCTTTCGAATCATTTCGAATAAACCTTGGCCTTGCAAGTTTTAACAAGGAGTGTGTGTGTGTTGGGGTGTTTTCGTTTTCTGTTATGTCGATTTTTCTCTGTTGGTTGTATTGAAGTTTCCCTAATTGATTGATTGATGGTCCGAAACGGTGATGCCAATGAAGTGCTGTCAAATTTGTAACGAATTTCGGAAGTAATAGATTACATTGGGTTTCGTATTTGTTTTACTTTCATCATCATCAGAGCAGGAGCAGCAGTGGGTGTGTGTTTGCCGTGTGTCATTGTCACTATACGTAGTGATAAATAATTAACAGTTCCGAATGTGTTTTGGAGCACTTCTCAACCTACTGAACAGCATTAGGTGGGCTTTTAGTAAAATAATTACTTATAGTTCATTGTTTGTTATATTTACCCACAAGTTTACAATTAGATTGGAGTGTTACCTGCAAAGATAGAAAATAGAAGATATTTATTAGAAACGTGAAGACTACGCATGGAAAACAATGGAGAGTTTTACTGTACGATTTCTGACATAAAAGCATGAAGTTTGTATAAATGACAGGAATCTGTAGAAATAAACAAAATTTGAATTGACTAGCATTTTAAGGCACAGAGACTTCAAACTTTCACTGTGAACGCACCCTTAAACCGATTACCGAACTGTTAATGTCAAAATATTCAGTAAAATCAACATTCAGTATGGTGAAGTACACGAAGAAATAACGTTATAAATAATTTTGTTGCCGCTCACTGAAAGCAGTCAAAGAAACATTCGGCCTTATTAATAAATCAAATGTCGACGATTAGCTGATTTTGCCAGCTTAAGTTTCACAGTATTGGTGAAATGGTACCAATAAACAATAAAGGTACATATTTGCTAGTGCGATAACTTTATTAGAATCTGTTACATTTTGTGTCATAGCAGAATTCAAATGTCATAATTTGTTTTTGTGAAAAACGAGGTAAATGGTTTATTTGTTTATTTCACAACGAGGATTTTATTTAAAAAAATAAAAAAATAAATTGCGAATTTAATTTGCTCAACAGATATCTTTCAACGGCTTTTTGAGGCTTATTAAATATAAGCAAAAAACAAAACACAAAATAGGAAATGCACAAAATATCCGCTGACCTGTCAAATATAATATGCAAATCAGTAATGCCATTTCGTTCGAGCGGGCACAATTTTCGGTAATTTTCTTTGTTTTCGAATACTTCACGATTGATTTCTGAGCGAATTTATGTCGTAATAAGATAACTCTCAAATTATTCAATAAAGCGAACAAAGTTTATTAGAATGCTTTGATTCATTGGTAAAGCAAATTGCCAGCAAAGTCAAAAACATATTGCAAGAACCGAGTCAACATGAACTGCTGCTGTCAATACCTAGTGTGTATATTGAAAGTGTTAAGTGTATATTGAAAGTGTCAAGTAGAGTATGTACAGTCATTGCAATTGCGTGTTGAAAATTCGACTTTACTTTGTTTTGCTAAGATAATATGCTCAATAAAACATGCCTTATATCGGCCAACTGCTGATGTGCGAAAAGAAAAATTCGAAAGTAGCTGATTGCTTTCATAAAGAGTTTTTTTTGTTGACGTTTGTAAACTTGATTTCTCTCCTTTACTTGACAGCTTTAGCTCCTTGTTGACTTGCAAACACATTTCGATGAAGTTTTAACTGTTGCGCAAAAAAAGCAAGTACTTCTCACTGATTTTTTTCAAATTAAATAATAATAACCAAGAAAACCCAGCGCTAGAAAATTTGTATCAAAACAATATTTGCGGGAATTGACCTACGGAATTTCATCTTTCATTTTTGCAATATTTAATAAAAATTATGTTTGAAGCAACGCCATAATCGGTACGATAATCATTTGGCGCTGACGCTGACAAACGCGTTAAACGCAGCTGACATGAATGCTGCAGCACAATTTAAATGCTACTAGCATCTAGCAGTGATCCGGACGGTAAGCAGCAGCAAAGTTACCTATGCTAAGACTAGTCGCCAGAGAAAATTTCAAATGTTGAGTAACACGTACATTGCGTCACATCATTTTCAATACGCCAACGCGATGCTTGGTTTTTTTTCAACTCATATTTCAAGCTGGTATTCTTCTAGAGCGCAATTGCAGATTGAGTTGAGTTTAGACGCCCGTGCATCAGAGTTTGATGCGTGGAACAGGAAATTGATGCGTTGCGCGTATTTCCTAACACCTAGCTATAGGTGTTACCAGGTGGCGCTATACTTTCCGAGGTGAACTAAAGATTATGCCTCTCCATTAAGTACGGTCATTGACTAAGTGCAAGCTCCAGGTGCAAGATCCAAGACGGTTGAGCCCCTTCTACTTCCTTTATTGCGTCGTCGCTCTCGGTTGGATTTGAAGACTCTTCGGATCTAAGCTTAAGTGCCCATTCACTCTACACGGCGATCGATATTTACAGTTCAATGAAAGGAAATCGTCATCCGCCTTGGCTAATGTCCATATGTCCTATGCGACCTTGCCATGTAACAGCACTGGGATGATAAGGGTCTTATAGTTTCCTGCGCAGTAAGACTTTCCATCGTCGTTCTAGACAGGACTCTGCAGCTCGCCTCTATACTCGTAAATACATTCGTATGTGGGTTTAAAATTGTGCCGAATTGGACTAAGATTTTGATATTGCTATCCTGACTTCATTTTGGACGGGCAAGTGCTTTGGGTTGCCTATAGGAGTGAAAGGAAATTTCGGTCGACTTCGCCGTTTAACAATCTACAGCAGTGGTCTTTTCCGAAAACGTTTTCTTATTCCTCCCTATACACGAATGAATGACTCTGTTTGTTTATAAATAAGTTGTTTGGCTCATGTCAAATAAAGCGCCATCTTTTGGTAAATCGCAGAAAAACATTTTCCGCTGATTATTAGGTATACTTGAATAAAATAAATGTGCTCAATGGTGTAATCACATCTTCATACGCTCTCTTTATTACACACTACTTAATCGCTTATGCTGTTATGCTGATTAACAACCATTCGATTCCCTAGTATACACCTACTTCTACTGTGACATAATTAAAACAGTCAACGGTGCCACTGGGAAGTCGTCCAAATTTATGTTAAGGTACTCACTACTCACATAATTAATTTCGATTGATTTTTTCTACCGATTCCAGCCAAGCTTTCGAGGTCATATTTTGCAGACTCGTTCATTAAATTGACGCCAACAACAGTAAACACAACCATTGACACTGTCTTTCTCCTCCCGGTTCACGCAACTCCTAGAAATCTTCTTCTAAATCAAATTGCTCCTGTATACCTACCCAATTCGGGTGAGGATTTAATTAATTACTTTGGTTTCTGGTACCGAAACTCATTACATCCTTATTTTTACTGCGACACCATCATTCGCATACACACTCACGCAAAATATCCTCGTTGGTATTATATCCCCCAAAACCAATGTGACAGGGCGGCCTCCCAAAATTTATGTCACATAATTTCCGAAAATACACTTAAGAGATCGACAGGGACACTGCGATGGGTCCGACAACGACGACGACGACAGCAACTTCAGGTGCTGGTGTAGCAAATTTACACGAAAGAAAGTAACTCCTCCGGATGATGGCGACAAAGTTTGTGTGAACAATTTTCCACCCCTTTTCTCGCGCTCAAGTTAAACGACTCCCCCGATCGTGTTGGTCCTATGAAAATAAAATTACCCCTCCCCCCCATTGGAACAAGGAAAAAAAACTTTGTGCGGCAATTGAACACTATAGGACGACAAACGACAAAACCACGTGATTCTATAAAGTGGCATAAACAGCAGGAGGAGGTAGGTATATGGGGGTTGACTTTGTGATACGAAACTTCCCCTATGGGCCAGGGTACTTCCTTTAAGGGTTGTATATACGTACGTATACTTAACTTTTGCGCTCATTCATATGGAACACATTTCGATTACCCCAAAACATGCCTACGGTGTCGTAGACCTTGTAGGATACATTCATGCAAGTCGGATGGCGACTGAAACGACCGAATCAATTGGGGAATTCGAATGAGCATACACACAGAGAAGACTCTGTGCGGGCGGGTCTTTATTGTGTTAATTTTGTGGCAAAGGGGAGACATTAAGCCGATAATACTTTATACCGAAAAGTGTGTCGAATCCTTTTTGCGGGCCACATTGGTAATTTTCTAATTTGTTGAATGATTAAGTTCTGCACTGGGAAAACGTATTAGAAAATTGCAAAATTAACGCTAAGTAAAATAAATATGCCTAATGGCCGTGGGCGGTACGTGTATGTGTGCGAACGGGCAATTTTTCTTGTTGACATGAAGAAAGGCGATGTTCGGTGAATCGCTGGGTGTAATGACGATTTTCTTGTACGGATGACGCTGTTAACAAGACGATGGAGACGACATGGATAGGAAAATTGCTTCTGGGGGTTATCGGATATTGCGAGACGTATAAAATAGAGATGTTGACAGTAGCTCTTGGCATATATACGAGTATTTATATCGGTTACAAGGTTGAAACAAACTGTTTACCTTTATGATGAAAAGGAGGCGACATCCATCGTAAAGTCTGTAGATATGGTTGCACAATTTGTCACAATTTGTGGGAAAGTACTGTGTGAAATGTGGGCGCTGAGTGGTTGACGGTTCGATCTTTGGAAAAATTTCTACCAGATCGAATTGTGCGAAATATTTCTTTTCATTTACTTTGTGGTGGCAACTTTAACGTTATCGATTTGGTGGGCGTTTTAAAAGACGACTGGAATGTGTTTAGAGGCTGTTGGTAGATGTCGTGCAGTATGAATCCCCTACCTACACGGTTAAAAGTACTGGTGTTAAATTCAATATTTTTGCTGTTGTACAATGTGGGCCAAAAGAGATCACCTTATGCTAGATGCTCTTATTTTTGCAAATGGCCGCCAATGTCAAATCTGAGTGCGAGAATCTGTCGTCCGAAGTTCTCGCCGAAGTGATGAAAAATGCCATACAACGAGCCCGTATGGCAATCAATTGTGACGGCGCCCATTTGGCCGATATCATCTTCTCGACTTGACCAATAAAATTCTAAAGGTTCAAATAAACATAATCAAAAAACAGAATCGAAGTTTTTCATTTAGAAAAAAATTAGAGCCCAACAAAATCGGATGACTTCTTTTGGCCCACCTTGTATATATAGGTGAACGCTGGAAAAATATTAGCATTAAATATTTCCTATATATTGAATTTGAAAAATCAATAACAGATTTATTGAAACAAAATAAATCCAATACAGAAAACACTGGTTTCTTTGTCACTAGTATTTTAATATATTTGTATTAGAAATAATTAAATTGCGTATTGAAATCTAACTAGTCTCGAAAATCGACCCCAACTTTTATTAGTATGTAGTACTAAAAAACGTACCACATTATTCGATTTATGTTGTTTTTTTTTTATAAACGAAAAAGCGACATCTAGATGCTGAAAAAATATCCCCTAAATATATGTCAAGGTGAAAATCACACATTGTGTAAAATTCCCCCCTAAACTAAACTTACTTAACGATTCACTCTGTACCTTGTTGTCTTGTCGACTGCCATCGAACTATTAGTGTGTTGATCCCCTACATCGGATCACGGAGTTGGTGATATATTGCGCCTCAGCACTAAAGTCTGCTGTTGATTCTCTTGCTATTGCTCGATTGTCCTAATCAAAGGAGAGAAAGTTTAAATTCCCATTGGAAGTCAAGTTGAAACCCAACAAACCCCCCACAAACACTAAAACTACGAATGACCAGCAATTCTTCTACATTGTCATGATCAACTTAATCATCAACAGACGATGCAATTAATTTTCGATTTTGCGTTCGCCTTTGGATAATATTTAATTTCGTTTCTCTTTGAGAAAGCCAGCTCTTTGCCGACACATACAATTGGCTTCTATTTAGCTCTCCATGATTGTGAAATCAAAAGAATCATCGTCCGTCTTTCACCACACGAAGTCTGCGCAAATAAAACACTTTTTTGGGCCCTTCCCCCCCCCTCCGCATTATTACATCACCATCGTTTTAAATTCTCATTTCTCTGAGCGCCAGCCATCAGCCGTCAGTTGCTTTGAATATCCTTTATTATCCTTTTCACAGATTTCCCTATATATTGAACGATATTGTGCTGTACCTAATGTGCACACAGCAAGTTCTATGGCAGCAATATATTTCAGAAACTGGGTTGGTTCTTCATCGATACAAAACTGCATCGGTATCTATATATGTTGAAGTGTGTCAACTTCATTGCTGTAGGTGGGTGTGTGGCTGTGTATAGGAAAACAGATGTTCTAATTCTGAATGAGCAATTGGATATTGGATACAAATTGCATTGCAATGGCAACTGCATATACACAATTGTAGATTGATACTACTCGCAATTGGATTTCTCTTCGTTAGAATTTATTTGTGTTTGGCAGCAGACTATCCATCGGATTCGGATTCAGATTCGGATGGAATGGTGTCGTTTTAAAGCTATTTATATGGATATTCAATAATGGTTATTAAATGCTTCAATGATGATCCTTGATCCAAATACAAAGTGTTCCCATGAAATTGAATCATCTATACGGATTGGAAATTCGAAATGAATGTGCACGCAGTTCATTTGTCGGTGCATTCATGTCAAACAAAATGCATACGTATACAAGCTTATCTCATTAGCGAGAGCGTTTCCTTAGAAATTACATGGCAGTGATCAAAGAAGTTCGGTAATGAAGTGATCAATCATTTGAGAGGGGAAATCCGTGTCGACGCATTCTTGGAATCAGTCGCATACATTTTATTTAAGCAGCTCCTAAAATCCAGTCATGACAACGGGGTTACACTGGTTGAACTTTTGTAAAAACTTGTTTCCCTCTGTTTTTTTTTAATGGTTTATACGCAATAAAGTGGTTATCATTTACAAAAAAAAGGCAGTTACGGGGTTAATTGGAGGTTAAGTACTGAACATGACCTTGCAAGTGGCTTTAGCATTTTTAACGACGGTAACTTAGTTTAAGTCGAATGACAATGTAATATGAACATGATTTTATGTCTGCTCAGCTGTTTTTTTAATAGAAAAGCCGGTTCACTTTCGGGCCATTCTTTCGAGCTGTATCTCAGATCCGAGATATTTAAACATGTCGCACTTGGGAAGTAAATGTCCGGAATAGGGTCATATTCTGTCTTAAAAAATCCCTTACGGTGGATTTAATTTTAAACCTCGTTCAATACACTAAAAACATCCCCCCCCCCCCCTCAAAAAAGTTCGTTCCCAAACGCAAAATGATACTTAGAAAATTTTGTTTTATGTTTAAATGTTCAGAAGAGTGAACACCTAAAGGATATTTATGAAACCTTCCAACTTTCAGTGCAGAGTTCCTAATTAAGTTTAATTGCGCAAATACTCTCAACACCATTCTTTGTACGTATTCATGTTTAAAATTTAATTTACAATCCTCGAAGAGATAAACTAACTACTATATGTAAACAAAACGAAAGTAGGTTTTTTATTTTTTTTTTTTGAATTATTCATTTCTTTCAGGGTCGTGTTGTTCCCAATTCATCTGTATAAGGATACTATTGATTAACCTACATCCGTGGGATGCGAAAAACAAAATGGAACATGAAATGAATTACATACAATGCGGAAAGAGCGTCACCCAAATTTGTTGCCAGAAATGTGTACACGAAAAATCAATTACAGAGAAAAACACATATAATGGCAAAGAAAAGGTTGACTGATATGTGGTGTACCCTACATTAAGGGTGGAAAGAGCAGTGCCATTTGCGTGGGAGGGACATTTTATGTAACTAAACACTTTGTCGATTTTTTTAAATGTCAAATCGATGATGTTGTGTGTCCTTATATACTTTAAGTGACCCTTTGTCGTATAAAATTCTGCTGGTGGGTTGGAGTGTGAACCAACGTTTATTCTGAATGCATGGTTGGCGGCTAACTTCCCTCCTGATAGGAGATATTTGCTTTAATATGCTGTCAAAATGCTTACTTTGGGAGCACGACAATGCACATTTCTTTTTATTCTACGCAAGCTTTTACTATGCCCGGTTTGACAGTAACCACTTAAGTATCGATTATTCCTCAAATTTTCCATTTAAAGTGACATATTTGATTATAAAACTCAAGTGGCCAATATTGGACACTTAAGTGGCATTTATTCATATCTTTTCTTTGATAGTGAATATTGGACACTTAAGTGGCATTTATTCATATCTTTTCTTTGATAGTTGGCAAGCTACTCAGCTGTCAACGATTTGACAAGCTCATTTGAAATCTTTTCACAAATTTAAATAAACAATTATGTATATTTTTGTAAGAGGTTTTTTTTCGATCAGCCATTTCAAAAATCAAACAGTTTATTAAACGTTTTGGTTTAAGTGCTGCCAACTTATTTGTATCATTTGTGAGGAGTATTTTGAAGCGACTGCGAAAAACAAAATGAGTGACGTAAGTAATTTGCTCGGTTCCACTCAAATTTAAATTATACCTTAGCCTGTACTCTTAAACCGGACATCTGGCTTTTTTAGACACAGCCAAATTAGAATTCATTAAGTGTGGTAAACGTAGCCACGATTACTTGGAGCGTTCTGTCAAGTTCGTTATGTTGTATTGAACGTCAGAATGCAATACGACAACAATGGGACTCTTTTCGATGCGAAAAATCATCAACTTGAAAGACATTAAAAGGGCTGGTTTGTAGTGTTACGAAAAAATACGTAACCTAGAAATTTACCTCACTGGTGTTTCCCACCAAATCCAAAGTTAAGAAGAAATAATGCATTCCCAAATTGGCATCATTAAAAATGTATGGACTATTTCATTTCAAGTCGACTAGATTCAGTCTAGATTGTCCATGCATGCCAAATCTATAGATCGGTCGTAATTTAACTCTCAGTCTCAATACGTCAAATCACAATCGAAATGTCAGTCAACTATTTATAAGTAGTCGGTTTAGAAATTTTTGATTGTAGATTTAAATACGTCAACTGGAAAAAATGGTTCACGTTAACAGAATAAAAATTGAGATAAATCATGACATCCAGCTGTCAGACTTAGTAAACTAATGTTTTGAAAGTCCCCATTCGTTTCAAAACGATCACTACATTTCAGAGCAAGCTTCGATGACGAGTTCTTTAGTCATTATTAAATAGCTTTATTTGGGACTCTATTTTATTTGACACATCTGTCAAATAAATACAAAATAAGTAGTTAGTGCAACGGGACCCTGGGTGTAGCCGCTCAGAACCATTCCTTTGTGTAAGTTTTTTTTTATATTTTTTGAGACTAATGGAGAGTGGATGGTTATACTTTCGGATGTTTTTTTAAATTTCGCGAGAGGTGACGCAGTGGAAAAAAAATTCTATGATGTAAATTGTCGGGCACCGAACGAAAGACCCCTCGCTCAGTAACCACGAAATCCTGCTTGCGTCTGGTTGTCGTTTGAGCATTTAAAATTGACACTTTTTTAAGCCATATTCAGTACTCCGTATATTGCAAGTAGAAAATATGTATTTTGCAATATGTGGGCGTGGCACTGCTCAAATAACAAAGCCACTTAAAACCGTATCTTGGGACTTTAAATAGCTTCAGCTTTAAAATATTGATAATCAATGTATGTATATTGTTACTTAAAAGCATTTAGCAAAATGTAGGCGTGGTTGGACAATGGGGCGTGGCACTTCTAACACAACAAATTCAATTTAAACACTATGTCATGGCATTTTATGCTTTTTAACCATCGAAATTTGAAAAATTAATTTATATTGCCTGTTGAAAGCATTTAGCCAAATGTAGGCGCGATGTAACAACGGGGCATGCCACATTTTACACAGCAAACACTATTTCTTATAAACGATAATCGCCAGAAATTCGAAAAAAGGACTCTTTAGCAAAGGTGCATTCGGCCAAATAACTGTCATTAAATCTGACAGTTGTCTACATTGGAAATATTTATACAGGTCCAAAATAATAAAAAAAACCGTACATTTGTTTGTGGACAAACATATTTGCAGTGCATTTTCCAGATCGGTATGAATGGTCACTAATAAAAAATTTTGAAATTCTGTAGAGCTTATGGCTTTAAGTTAAATCAACCAAGAAACCTTACCTCAAAACACCCACTTTCCTAGAAAGCCATTTCAAATCTATACTTCCAGCTCAAGCCTGTGTTCTCAATTGGTTTTCGTATAGACAACACATTCGTTGTTTAAATATTGAGTTTCCACATACACTGCCTCACAAACTCAATATACCCTATAAAACAAGGCATTTGGAAAAAAAAATTGCAAATCACTTCCATTTTCTTTTTTTTGCACAATTCTTTGCAAACTATGAATGCATATCCTGGCTAAGAGAATACAGCTCACAGTATATATACCTTCTGGGACAGATACACACCATTAGAACCACAGGCGCCATTCGTTCTTTCCGCACGGCTTCTTGAAATGGAGCGACGCCAGAAGCAGCACCAGGTATACTCGCACCTATCTCTCGACCACTCCGATAGCATATGGTCAAAAGTACTTTTTGTAGTACCGGAAAGCAGATGGGGACGTGGCAGTGGATGAATAAAACTAGTTTTCCATATCCCAGCCAGACTGTTGAAATGCATAAGTAAAATAAGAAGTTGCACACTCGCTCGATGCATACACACACAGCTGGTTGAGGTATAGGAGCCCAGTAAAAGAGGACTTCATTAGGAATGAAAGTAACATTTTCAGAAAAAAAAATGTCAGAAAATCCGTTGTTATTGCTGCGCCAGAGGAAGCACCTAAAAAGATTTAAGGCATTCCTGGGAATTCCCACAGCCATGGCGCTGTAAAAATGTGTACATGCGAATGTTTGTAATTGCAGATGAAATATGCGAATATATGTGCGGGCGGTTGGTGGGGGTAATCACGTCGAATTGACCCAATTTTGTCTGCAATTCCTGTTGTATCAGCTATCTCTCTTGCAGTTGGCCAGCCATAAGATTATCCTGAATCCAGCAATTCTGCTCCTTTCCACAGTTATACGAGTATACATAGGTATAAAAATCTGAACTGAGGTTTTTATTTGAATGCCTTGAATTGCAATAGCGGGTGCGGAATGAGCTCCTGGTCGGAAGAGAAGATGCAAAAATGTTGCAGTAGCTACTTTTGTTTGCACTTGGAATTTCCGCAAATTAGGTCGATAGCGGAGGAAATAAAAGTTCCAGATAAAGGGCAGAAGGACTTTTCGGATGGATGGCATAGAAAATTCAAATAAAACGGCGAAGGAAGGGTTTGCACAAGTTGTATGCGCTGTGATGTAGACTTCGAGGGAGAAGAAAAGTTTTTGTTTCGCTTCCTCTTCAAATAGATGGAAGATAAATGATTTGATTGGTATTGTTGCCAAGTTATGTGCTGCAAAATTTAGAACACTATTCTCGGTCGAATAAGGCAAAATTAAAAGGTTAACTATAATGCAATGAAAAGAAATTGTGAAAATTTGTCTGATGGACCGCACGAAAAGTTGTGAGCGGACTGATGGGCAGCAAAACAAAATGCCAATTAAGTAGAGTAATTTGAAAAGTTTTACTTTGTGCCGGAAGTTCCCGATGGAAGCTTTTAGGGAGACGGATGTTTATTTGATTATAATGAAACTGCTCGCTTCAAAACAATATATTCGGTCTTTTGTGTTGTTGGAACGGAGCTTCGTGAGCGAAGAAGATGAACTGGACGGCGGACCTAATGAAGGTATTCAGAATTCAAAATTTATTGTGAACTAAGCTTGAAGGTCACTCTCACTATATAGTGTTCGAATGCTGTTGGCCAGATTTCAATTTAAAGAGTGAAACATATTATAAATAAGAATATGACGTGCTTACCGATAAAAGTTTGGGCGTTGCTTTGATTTAGAAACTTTGGGTTTATCGAGGCCAAACTCCAGAGATAAGAGCACAAATACCAGACAGGGTCTTTGTAAATAAATCAGTTTTCTTCCATCGTTTTGGTACGCCTGTTTTTACCCAACTGGGCCAAAAAGGAGGGTAATTAACGCCGTTTTATTTTCGTCCCCAAAGCTAGGAATCCCATTCGCGACACAGCCAAGGACAACTAGTCGTTCATTCTTTTCCACAAATTTGGAGGTAAATGGTTCTTTTAATGGTACAGAAAGAGCAGATTTCTGGAAACAAATCTTGGTTAGGTAAATTTTAACAATTGACAAGTCCGCAATGAGTAAACATTTACGTGGGCTTACTTTGTGAACGCAGAGTTCGGCTTTAACGATTTTAGCACAGAAAGAATTACCTCCTCACTAGAATTTAGTTTGGCATAGCTTTTGACGAACTGCATTTAACCGAAGTCTAGATGACACTCAACTAAGAACACTGTTAAGCGGGTTGCGTTTTCCCTATTGCAACTTTAAATCTATAAATGGTTTAAGCAGATGACTTATATCGGGGGAATAACATAACTAGGACTGCAGAAATTTGAAAGGCTATTGCAGTCGCAGCTAAAACTTAAGTATAAAGGTATTGTAACTCGAACTTAATTCATAATTAAATTGGAAAAATCAATAATGAACAAAGAATGGCCTTTTACGTTTGTAGAAAGACTGACGCGAAGAATGGTGTTCACATTTGGTTCAACTGTTTAGTGGAAAGGACTAAAACGGTACTTCAAGATCTAAGGAAGATTCAAAGATGTGGTTGCCTTTGCCTAATAAATTCAGTGAAACCAACACCGTATAGGTCTGGAATGATACAGAATACACAACATTATGAGGCCTTTACGAAGACTGTAGCAAAAGATGCTGAGCACAACAAAGAAAAAAGAAATACCTCAAGACTCTCTTCGGGTATTGTCTGTGATCCAAAACATAGTCAGAAGCTATAAGCAACATTGGTTGGTAGGGTTAAGCTTATTCTAGATTGCATGCCTTGGCCATTGATAGGAAAACTGGTTTTTAAACACTGTTTTCAAATGTTTTAGTTTCGGATTGCCCGAAATCGAGCAACTGAAGGTTTATGCTCGTGAAATGAGGGAGGTTCTCTGTATAATGCGCACTAGCTATTGCCAAGCTCCTACACCTTTGAAGTAGGTGGTTGACATCCAAAAACATATTAGAAAAAAAACTAGTAAGTGGTCGGCGTAGTGGCTTAGTGGTTAGTGTGTTGGACTACTAAGCGAGGGGTCCCTGGTTCGAATCCCGAGAAAAACCCAAATTCCAACTTAAGGTTTTTTCACTGCGCCACCTCTCGCGAACGTCTGACAAACATCCGAGAGTAAAACTATCATGAAAGAGCTTCTCAATTGGCCGTTTTGACTCGGCATAAAATTGTAGATCCCTTCCATTCGTCCCAAAAAATAAAAACTCACACAAGACGAATGGTTGTGAGAAGCTAGGCTTGGGTCCATACGGACCTGTTGCGCCAATTATTAATTTTTATTTATTTTTATTAGTGATTTCAAATAGGTACTCTAACATGAACTTTTAACACTGCTAAAAACGCCACCTTTATCAACATTTTTTTGTGAATGTTCAACTTTTGTCCGAACCTAGATGCTAGATGGTAACAAGCGCGGTAGTCTTCTTTGGTTAGCTAGGTCAACTGCTAGGATTTGTGCTCATTTCTACCGCACCATTGCTTTGTAAATAAATAAAATGTGCCCTATACGGTGAGACGTCTGAAGAGATCAAAGAGCTTAATTTCTTTGACAACGCAAACGAGAGTCGGGTAGCTGCAGATAGAGGACTACAGAACAATTTGACACAACTGGGCCATTTCAGAATGTACCCTTAGCCAAAGGCCAATTAAGAAAATTTATCAGGGTCACATTTGGACCCCACATCATTTGGATCATGCTTAAATTTTTTACAAATTACTTCTGCAGAAGCATCAGTGACAAATCTGTGGAACACCTTCTAAGCGCTAGTTGCATAAAACCTTCGTAAGTTAAGTTTTAAAATTCACTAGGTTTTTCTACAATTCTAGGAGTACGATCTATACTTAACTTGGTCGGCGGCCCCTGGCAACTTCTGTTGGGAAAAAATTTTATTTGATTTGTTATCTTAAGAGAACATTAAAGACTTGTTGAAAAACACTTCGCTCGCAATTAAAGCAGTCTCCAATCTATCATCAGACTCCTTGAATGATTGTTTTGAACAGCTGAATCTTGCAGTCAAATTCTCTGTTTTTCGCCAGTCAAGAACAATGTTCCCAGATGAAAAAGCTGAAAATCTCGTCTCTCCGAAATAAAAAAAAAAAACCTTTTTTTTTTTAAATATAAAAAGAACGAAATATAAACACACAAAACTTAATACACAAAAACGTTTTCAGCATAAAGTTCGATCGAGTATCGTAAATGCCAATTTATTCCTTCCATACGACAAATAATTTCCTTACTTTAGAGTTGATGGAAACGTAAGTAAAACAGACGTTTTGCCGGGGTCTGTCGACTTACATTATACAATAGAAAACGGTTTCCTCGGGTTGTTCAAATTTGTTAGATTTAGAAAATAAAATGTTCAAATTTGATGAATTTGAGGTAAAGTCTCTGAAAAAAGAAAGATTTATCATTTAATCTGGCATCACTGGTTAGGAAGTGAACCGTAAACTTCGCTTCTTCGATTTTCAATTGACCAAGCGACCATTGAACACAACAATGGGGATGACAACCGCAACGCATTCGTATTTCTTGTTGCTCAAATCGTTTTGTCGACCTCTTTTCGCTCCTTCAACACAATCCGTTATATTTCCAAAGGTTAAAGTCGATTCCAATTTAAAAATGTTCGGAACGCCGTGGCCCATCATTTTATCTCGCTTCATTCCATAGTCTACATCGTAAAAGCACAACCTTCAAAATAAAGACAGTCAAAAGAGCCTGCATATAGCGTTGGCGTTTATTGTTTACTTTTGGGTAAACAATAAATAATACGCATCGTATTTCATTAAAAATAACTTCTCATTCCTGGGGTTGAATGTGTCGCCAGCATTCTTAAAACAGTTACGGCCAAGTGTCACCAATGTCGCCTTTCTCGTATGCTCGTATACATCTCCTTACGTGAATGTTCAATTTTGTGGATATAAACTTTGAATAAAATTACAAATCCGAGCACACACACACGCGCAGCCCGACATGCCAAAGGGCTGAATACTGAACAGTGGGAAGGCAGACAAAAGAAATATTTATCTGGTTGGTAGTTGGTCGCCCTTTTTGGCCAGAAAGAAAATTTGGCTGCCAAAACAAACACATAAATACATACTTGTACTATATGTACATAAAAATGTGCTGCAAAGTAATTTGATGGCCAATCGCTGGTGTGAGGGAATATACGAGGTTGTCTCCTTGGTTTTTTTTTCCTCCATCCCCTTTGTTTGTGTCAATCGATTTTTCTCAATTTCAGTCAATTTATACCTTCATGGCGAACATTATACTCGTTAGTAAAACATGGTGTGGCAACGAAAAAAAGAGGAAGAGGAAGCGAAAGGATACCGGAGTAGAAGAAGAAAATGTTATCGCAGTGACAAACTGTTTTAGGTATCTATAGTGGTGGTGGTGGGTGAATGTTACGTTATTACAAAAGCAAACTACACAGCAGCACACCATCAACATCCTGCCTCAGATAGACGAACGCCCCATTCCGTAAGCAATCTGTTTTTCTGTTTCCACGAAAAGCACACGGTAACTTCGCCATCGGAGCATGACCAGAAACCATCCCATCTGCAGTCTAACTCCATCGGCAGTATACTGATATTGGTCGTGTACTCCATGTCGATGCCGAGTGTGTTTGGGAGACGTCTCCGTACAATGCCATCCGAAGGACAGGATGGATTTATAGAACAAAGTAGTGGCGGGGAAGGATCACTCTAATATTTTCTCGGATGCAGTAAATTCACCCTCGAATGACGATGACGACGGTTGGTGTTACACATCCAAAATGGAACGTGCATTGAATATGCCATCTTGCCGATTCAACCGTATCCTCGGGCCCAACTCCTTCCGCATTATTATTGCACACAGACACTTACTCTACTTGCGTTGGTTCTTTCGATTTGCGTCGTTGCTTGTCGTATTCGCTCTTTTTTTTTATTCTCTTCCATTGTGGCCTTTCATTGTTTTTCTTCTCATTTGCCATATACGATACTGTCGTAGTTGACCTTATTTTCCCGTTCTACGAAGGCCAAAGTTATACACGACGTTGCTGGATAGAGCCACATTTGGACTGAAATGAAATCCCATTCAACCAACAGCACAGCAGCAACAATGCATTAAACGCCACAATTGCACACAGAGATGGAACACAACACAACACCAGTCGTGTGCCGTTGCGTTGTGGTCCTCTTCCTATACAACCGGTTCTATAGTTTCTATACTTTTGGCTTTTGCTGCAAACTAGATTGTGTTTAATCTGTTTTTGTTTATGATTTGCCACATGCGAGATACTCATCGTCTAGCTCTAACTATCTGTCCCCCCGTGGCGGCCGACTTATATTTGTGTGTGCTGTGCGCCTGTTGGGATGCAATTAGATATAAAAGTTGGGAAAAAGTTGCATTACAAAAAAATGTATGTCAGATGGTTTTGCTTTTGAAATATGTACATAATATGTACTATGTCGCAAATCATCAGCTGGCTTGCATATGCGGTCCAAAAGCCATATATCATTTTTGAATGTCCGAAAACTTTGTTGCACCGGATGTAGCTATGGTTTATTTGAAAGATATGACTGGCATCAGGAGCTTTTCCATTCAGGTGAATAAAATCAACGCAGCAGGGAGGGCTTTGTGAAGCACTTAGTTCGAGCTGACCTGACAGGTTGAAGCTTGTTTCAATAATTTTTGAATATTGTTCTTCAATTTATTTTGAGTAACAAATGAAATTTATTTTCTTGCCCGTGAATATTAATTTACTACTTGATTAATTGGGAAAACCAGTTTGCGTTTGAAATTAAGTGACAGATCGGACTCGTTGACAGCTTTAAAGCTGTTCAATGTTTAACTGAAATATAATTTAAAAGCACTTACGCCATAGATTTTTTGAACCGTTTGCAGAACGGATAAACTCAGAAACGCACGAGTACTTTGATAATGCTTAGTCAACTATGCAAAATATCAGATAACGCAACAATTGGCATCACTTTATTACAGCGAGGTTTGAAAATATGACTAGAAAACGACGCGAAGTGTGTGATATGTTTTTAATGCCTCATGGCGAAATTTTTAAGGCTTTTTGATGACATTGTCTGCACTATTTCGCGGCAAAATCTAGCAGCACAAAGCTCCCCCATATCTCAATGTCTGTAAGGCAAACTGGAAAGTTACCACAAAAAACGACCGCAAAATTTATTACGTTGCCATTGACGAAAGGCGGAAAATAAAATCGATGGACCAATATAAAATAGAAGGACCCTCTGCAAATATAAAAATTCGGGTGTGAGTTTTTTTAATGTTTACTATTTTATGCCTCATCCGACGACTCAATTAGGAAGCTTTCTAAGGACAGTGCACTTTGGTATATTTGTCAGACATTCGCAGTAGGTGGGGCAACGAAAACAACAACTTTTGGCAAACTCCCCGCTTAGTAATCCAATATTATAAGCACTCAATTTACCCGAAGGTAGCAAAGTACTTCGTCTACCTGTTTTAAGTTGATCCGATTTATAGTTGTATGCCGGTATTGACGACACCTGGAATGAAGAAGGTTAAACAATATCGACTTGTTTTATCAAGGTATATTATATATGCATCCAAAGCCTAAGGTGCAGTAAGTCCGATGAGTATTGCAAAAACTTACCAGCAAGATTTGCATTTGTCGCTGTAGATACAAGACGATTCTTATTTCCTTCCCAGTGCGTTCCCGGAAGATAACGTTCGTCGGCGAGTTCATCTAAGAATCGCAGGCGATAAGAGTTTCTTATAAATGGGTTAACATTTCGGTGAATACCGGACAAGGAGAATCGACATCAATTTCCCGAAAACCCAAGCGAAGAACAAAATACGAATCTAGATGATGTTTATCCGCAAACTTGCTACAGATCAGTATACCTACAATTTTTGGGGTTTACTCATTTTTTATATAAGAATTTTTGAAGTTTGAAAGGATTCTTTATTTAAAGCAAATGATATACAGTCTCACAACTGAATTTCTGGTGAAAAAGAGACACCACAATATTCTTACTTAAGGTGGCGCTACAGTCCGGGGTGGACCTGGGCCTACCACAATATTCACATAATGTAAATAAATAGTTGGCTCAATAGGTCCGCATATGCAGCTACCCAAGGTCAAGATTCTCACAACCACTTTTTGGGACGAATTTTATCCCAAATCCGAACGGCTTAATAGAGAAACTCTTTGATGATAGTTATACCTACTCTTGAATGATTGTCAAGCGTTTGCAAGAGATGGTGCAGTAATGTAATTTGTGTTTGTCCTGGAAGTGAATGTGACGCCACTTAGCAAAATGCACCCAACAACATTCAAGTAAACTTAACAATGTTACCTGGCATAGTGTCACCATAGAACGTAAGTTATACAGAGCCGTAAAAGTTTGGTCCATATACACAATTTGCGTGTAAAAATTGTCTAAAGGCCAAGAATACTCCCAATCCTCACAATGTCGATTAATACGTCACGCTACTTAATTTTTTGCCATCGACAGTTTTTCTTGTGACTTTTCAAAATTCTTAAACCGTCGTCAACCCTGCTGTCAATTGCTCGAGCAGATATTTCTGACTAATGCTACGAAACGAAAACATCCGCACAGAAATTCTTAACGAAAAGAAACGTGTCTCACTGATGTGGAATTTCCCGTCGCCGGTGTTGCCAACAAACTTTTAGTTAGCACATAAAAGAAAAATCCCCTATGATATCTCAACTTGATCTTTTCACCAAAGATCGAACGCGCTTCCCACAAATTCCATCCAACGTTCTTTTTTTTTTATTGTCTACATACAGCCAAACGTTAATTCGATTTCGCAATTGACGTAGAACATGTATATACGTATATATCCAATTTAAATCTCCCCTTTCAGTATGATGTTACGCAAGTCTGCCCTAAAAATTCCCCCTTCCGCGTGATAAATCCCTTCATTTGTGGCAACACTCCCATAACAACCGGAGAAATGTAAATGAGTATACTCTTAATTTCGTAATTTAATAGCCAATACCAAGTTTTCGTTTTTCGTTTTATTACCAATTTCCATGACTCCGCATATAAAAGCGTGCTCATGATAATGAAATGGAATTTAAGTGCTGCCCAGATAAGATGTGGCGGTAGAAAGCGAAAGCTGCCAGCCGCGCCAATGTCAACAAAGTTAAACGCCAAATCGAGCTAAAGTCGAATCTGTCTTTTATTTTGGGAACTCAAAGGTAACGCACTTTCCCTTTCTCGCGCGCTATGGCTCTCTCTGATCGCGTGATCTTTTTCCCCGATATATAGCGATTTATATCAGAACATTTCAAAGATTTTTTTATTACGAAAATATGACTCGATTCTAATGCAGGCTGTTGCTGTTGCTATATTTTTATTTAAAAATGGCTGAAGACAAAAAGTGTAGAAAAAAATCTATTTTCTATATCTTTCTGCCTAGAACAGTCTTTGATGAAATTACTGGCCATGTAATCGACTTGATTACTGTACAGATACGAGCAGCAGCGCCCATTCACACGCACCATTTGCTTTTTGCTATATATCTATTAGATACTGGTGTCTTTGTATTTTTTTTTTCGTTAGGGATTGGGTCAGAAAAACAAAAGCAAGCTCGACATGATGATATCGATAACAAAGAGGAAAACTAATTCCCTGTTCCCTGTTTTCACACTTCATTTGTCGTTACCAGACAATGGCAACAAGCGCGAGGCGAGAAAGTTGTTGCAAAAAGAAAAAGAGGAAAAACTAAGTAGCTTTTTGTTAATTAATTCCAGTAATTTAGAGTTCAATAGCCGCATCGTGTCGGATGAATCTGCAGCAGCAGCTCGATTTAAAATGAAAGTGGTTATCTCCCCTAACGACGGAGTACATTATACTATATCGTATAGGAGTAAGCGCTGCGCTTTGCTATAAAGTTGGTAATTAAGAGGGATAAACGAGGTTACCTTGGGTATGCAGTTTTATTGGATTTCGGTTTTAAACTGAATGCCATAAATGTGTACGGACTTCGAAAGATACATTCGTATTCAATTAAGCAAATCCATTGGATTGCGATATAGAATTATTTATTAATTGAGGTCGTTCTGGGGCAGGGTTGGTTTGGGGCGCCAATGGGGTAGTTAACCGCGGTAAGGTTGGTGATTAAGGTGGATTTCAACTTTTGGAAAGTGTCACAGTCGTGAAACAGTTGCTATAATGGGATGGGAAATACGCGTTTTATGACCGCATTACAGTTTGTTTCGAGCCGGTATCATTTCGTTACCCTGTCTCTCCGTCATGCAAGTAGGTGTTGCACGCATCAGGAGCACGACAAAAAGCTCCACCATGACCACTAAATCTGAGTAAACTTTCAAAACTGAAAGCTCTGATGAAATTTTCTTGACCTCCATGCAATCTCCCCCTTCTAAGAAAGCAACTTCCGAGGTGCGTTGAAAAGAAAGGATGGAAGTCTTACAAAAGATTCTTATCAAGGTCATATTTATTCAGGAGATGTTTCGGACTCAGGGCTAGTTAAAGTTGGAAAATTTGGGGCGTCGATGTAAATTGTCTCAAAAAAGAACTTTGCTAAAAAATGAGCGCGATCTGAACACGGGGCGTGGCACTTTCCATTCCACAAAGTTACTTGAAACACTATATCTTGACATTGATGGCAGCCTTAGCCTTGAAATTATAAAATTGCTACCTATATTGATTTTTGGAAGTCTTTAACGAAAAATGGCAGGGATGGGACCAATGGGGCGTGGCACATCCCATACAAAAAAAAAAAAAAAATTCTTGACATATAGGAGGAACTTAAATGATGATGAAAAAGAATATATTTCAGCCACGGAACTAATGCGCCATACTAATAACAAATTTTAGCCTCGACTTTAAATTTACGGAAGTTTACAATTACAAAATTTGAACTGAAAATATCGCCACTGTGAACTACTAAAATGTAGAATCGAAACTTAAAATGTTTATTGGCCCGATATATTTTATAAAACTTATTTAGAGAACAACTATTTTTAGTTTGTTATACAGTGCGTCAGCCTTTAACTTTTGACCACCAAGCAAACCACAATCGAAATTCTGAGGACTGTATTTCGGCTAATCTCTCATTTTTCCGATTAGCACTGGTCGTCTTTTACCGCCTCGGACTTCTTTTTGTGGGTTTTTTTTTTTTAAGTCACGAGTGTATATGACAACAAACCTCAGAATCTTCAAGCCTTCAAAGACAATATCCGTCAAGAATGCGAGGGGTTTTTCACCAGAAGTTGTGGCAATAGTGATAGAAATGCAATAAATCGGGCCCGAATGGTTATCAATTCAACTTGCGCATTCATTGAAAAGAACTGTCATCAAAAGGCACCGCGACAATTCGAATCAGTTTTACTGGTCACCTTTATTGGATAGTAGGAGTTTGCCTCAAATATCTGACATGGCAAGAGGTCCGTATAGATAAACTAGACCAAACTAGACTTTCATTTGTGTTATTTTAAATTTTGTGAAACTACTGAAACGGATCTATAATTTTCTGACGACGGATCGAAGCTGAGAGCCCTCGGCTAGTAGTCCTGAACGCGCCATTGTGCCACTGCGCCAACAACAAGAAGGAAAGACCACGAGTTGAGATCTTTATATATATCTAGGTGGCAAACAGATGGGTCAACAAGATTCACAACTGAAAATTCATATACCCTCGGCAACCGATAAGCGACGAGTTGAACCATACCCTTTTGCAGTATGCCCTTCTCATATGTTCGCTCTTTTCACTACACCGTCTTGAACAACACGATTTCCGCTGGTATTTTACTGTTCTAGGCCAAATATTAGCTGCACGTGGAATTTAAAAAAAATATGACCCATTGAAACCTTTATGATCGAATAAGTTCAAGTCCTGGATAAACACTGTTTTGTACTCAGTTGTAGAGTGTTTTTGGAGCACAAATTAGCTGCCATCTGTCAGCTTGATTGTCTCTGCAAATTTCTCAACAAATATCTATTCATTTATATAGCCGAGACACCTCACTTCCCAAAACGCATTCATGAACTAAAGGCCCCCACATGCCAATTTATATGACCAGGTTTGAAATTTATTTCAAACTAAAAGCCAACTCGACTTTCAATCCAAGGATGTATTTAAAGACAACTTCGTTAGTCAACTTCTTTTGCTTTGAGGTTTCCATTAACCAAAAAATCAACTCGCACATCAACAGCATGTAAGAAGCGACTCGGTCCGCACTTTCCCAAAAGTTCTTGTGTCAATATCCAAATAAAATCCACAGATGCTCAGATGTTTATCCTTCGAAACTTTCATCACTTTAAAAACTTGTGCCATACGTATACATAATAATGTTCGTTCAAAATTTTCCCCAAAAGAATCCTCTTTCGAATGCGTCCAATTTTTGCTATGGAACACCGCTGCCAGTTAAATATGTTTCCCCTGTCATGTGCGGTTTGTGTCATTAAATTTCACTTTGAGTACATTTTTGTTAGAAACTTTTATAGTTGGCTGGCAGCCATTGTGTATATCGCATTCAACTTCATAACAGAATTGCATAAAACTTCAAATCGTTTCCTTTATGAGAGATCTCTGCAAAACCGCACTTGTTTCTCGCTGCCACAAATTAACCGCACACAAACAATAGGCGATCCACATTCAAAGTAACACAATCTACACCACCAGACGTTGATGTAATTACTTCAGCGCAATAGTGGGGTATGCACCGACAAGCCCACTTAACTAATTTCACTGTTAATTTCCATGAGGGAAATTCCTGCTAAGACCTTGCAGTGCGCACCCCGGGAAACAGCAAAAACCTTCACGTTTGCAGTCTTCCTGCATATTATATCATCGCTGTCATGATACATAGTATTTGTGTGTTTTTTTGTTTGTATATGCGCCAACACCAGGCGCGGATGCGACTCCATCTACGATTGTGGTGATTTTGATGGGGAGTTGTATCTATCGCTGATATGCTGAAATCCACTTAGTTTCATTCCCTTCCGCCAGCGGTTCGATTTTTAAATTCACTCTGCCGATATTCGATTCGCCGCTTCCGACATTCGTTGAAATTCAATAACTTTCGACTTTCCGCTGCAGTCTGGTTGGCGTTGGTTGCAGCAAAAAAAAAAAAATATAAATAAACAAAGTACGAAAGGCCAACTCTGTTGAAATGTTTCCACCATACTCTCGATATTGCATGTTCATTTCCTGTGGTGATGGTGCCGCCATTGCCCAAATCAACGAACCGTCCTAAGCCTCAAATATTCACATGCTCGTACATAGTTAAGAGGACTGCGGGAAGCCACCGATAGGTTTCCATTTCCATTTCCATCCTCCTCGTCGATATCCGTACCTACCTCACTGGGAAAAGAAAACGTGATTTATGCATCACAAATAAGAGAGAGAGAAAAAGGTTAAGCCCATTAAACAAGGTCAATTAGGTAGCCATGGCAAATATCCATCTGCAAACCAACACGTGCGCTCCATCGGAAATTAGATACCGAAAAGATTAAACAAAAAAAAATTGCTCCGACCAGATGGACCCTAACTCAGTTGCACTTCATTAGCACTTTTCGGCGCTGCTCCTGTGATAGAGACCACAAATAGTAGCGCACACAGTTGTTGTTATACTTGAAACGGAGGGACATCTCTTTGTGACAAAGGGAACCACAAACGGACTTAGAAATTCACCACTGGTTGAACGTTGGATTTTGCCACAAATACTCGAGATCTCGGCTCCTCTGTGGTGGTCTGTTGCGAAGTTGCTGAAATTAATTATTTTATGTAAATTGAATCGTACGGCGAGGGTGATTGAACCAAACCCAAGCATGTCGTGTATTTAAACATACGATGACCTACTAACTCCAACTGTAGGTGGTTCACTGTGGTACTTTTGAACTGAATAATGAGATGTGACTCACTGCAAGAGCGATGTAATTGTATGAATTCAAGCAGTTAATGGGGCCTATAAGGTGGTTTTCCAAATGAGCTATGCCGAATGTGTCTTAATAATGGTGCATGTGAATGCGTGCGGTTTCCTGATGCTGATTGTGGGAGTGCGATTATGACCACCCACTTTTGAATGCGACCATGAGATATTCCCATCGTGCTCATCTTTTTGATCATTGTTCAGAGCAGATGAAGTATGTGTGGTCGGGGAAGTAGTGAGCATAATTGTCATTAATTTTATTATTCAAATCGAGTTTTGCTTAGCAGTGTTGTTTCTCAGTGTGGTGTCTTTATGTTAAGGCTGTCCTACTACGCAAATTATTGTGTGCAAAATTACATTTGTGTTCGAATACTGTCGACTTTATTGGTCTGGACTAGATGTAGGTACACTGAACGCAAGAACTATGTTGGTCGGTAACGTCACTTTTCCTAAGCCACGAACTGTCAACTTAGTTCTCAGTCAGGAAATTCTTGACTGGATTCGTCGGCTACCACGTCAACTAGAAAAACTATTCACGTGACAGATACAGGCCAATAAATACTAAAAGGCATAAAGTCAGCCAGCCAGCTGTCAGACTTACTAAACTGGATTCTTGGACGCCTGCATTGCTAAGTTGTTGAGACGAAACAAAAGGCAATCGCGTCGGCGTTAAAAGTATATAAATTCTAGAGGCTTTTTATTAATAGAAAGCCGAAAATGATCGCTACCTTTTGTTAATAGAACTAATACATTTAACCATCTAGTACATACAAAATAAAAATTTTATTTAAATTCACTTAATCCCGCCATATGGCGACAAACCCCACTTCCACTTTTGGTTATTCTTTTCCCAATTTGCTTTTACTTCCAATGACATTGTCAACTGTTTTTTTGTCTCCTTTTTTTTCAATCTAGCGGGTAATATTGCGCTACATTAAGTCTCTCCTTTAAAGGAAAATCAATTATTTGTGTTAGAGCTTCAGCGTAAATGGTTAAATGCTTTTGATGTAATAAATTTTTCCATAAATATGCATACAAACACACAACCATTTTCGCATACCGATGATTGACAAAGTAATAATATAAATCATGTATAAATTTACACATGTCCATGGAATTTAGCCAAGCATTTAATCAATTTCCTCCACAAAATGTCCAGACAGAAAAATAAACAATTCATCTCTACATTCGACCAGACATGACCTCATTTCCGATTAATAGCGCAACTCACACAGTAAGGTACCTACTACATACTGTATATCTACCACTATAAAATATTGAATTTAATATCCACATTCTGACAATGTGATCGTTTAAACGTTCATGACAATCTGAAACTCATAACCGAACCCACACAGTTTGTCACGTTTCTCTTGATTCGATCGAAGTTTCCCAAATATAAATAAATACAAACGCCTCCGACAGCTCTCTGCAAGAGCCATTGTAAAAAATGTCATCTTAAGGAAATTCCTGTCACTCGCACGAAACTATCACCTATCCACCCACACTCCCACCTCCGTATATACGGCCGACTGACCTGGCAACTTGACAGACACGTCAAAGATGCACGTCATCTTTTCAGACTTGTTTGCCGTGACGATGCAATGGCACATATTACAACCAGTAGAGCATGAAAGGCAAAGCGAAAAATGACAGAAATACTCGTACTACCGTATTAAATAAGGTGACACACAATTGAAATCATAGATTGAAAGAGATTTCACCCAACAGCCAGGTGAGCACATTACATAGTTACAGTTAGAGCCGTCCACCGTGAATGGTACATCCAAGAAGATATGCCTGCTGTGCCGTCGTCATCATGTGAATGCGCGAACAAAATCCACGTTCACACTCAGATCGAGCTCAAAAAACGAAGTCAAGAAAAAGTAGACGTTTCTTCCGTCACAGGTATAATTCATTTGTTTGTGAACTTTTTTTCTTTTTCTTTTTTTTTGTAAATTTCACTTTGTTCGAATGACCTTATACTTATGACGTTTCCTCTGACATTAGGATTAATTTACACCGAGCGCTTAACAGTTTGACAGTTCATAACGGGCCAGTCATAACGGGCCAAGACCCGGAAAGACACCAGCATAATGACAACAACTAAGTATGCATAATGTAGTTGTTCTTACATTGTGCCCGGTGTGTGATTAACAAAACGGTTATTTTGCCATTCCCATTACTTTCTTTCCATGAAGTAGGTTCAGAGTGGATTTTGTGTTTTGTTTTCGACAGACGAGTAGATTTGCGTTGCGCGCATGTTGAACGCAGTCGGCCATCTTTTACAATGATAATGGTTATTAATTAGATTTGTTCTTCCTCTTTGTACACGTGTTTGTATGTGCGCGCGTTTTGTGATTGCGCGATCTCTATGGCACCATGAATAAGGTAATTACCGTTAAAATGATTTTCTTCTGCTGGTGCGAGTGCAATCAGAGAGTGAGTTTTTTTTATATATTATGTATTTTTTTTTTTTTTCGTTGACGATGAATGATTTTCCAAACGGTTTTGAAGTGATTTCCGTTTCCTTTATTGAACACTCATCGGAATGGCTTCCGTTGAGCAAGAAGCTTTCAATGGTACTTACTTCCTTTGAATTGCATTCGTTTAAATTATAAGTACGAGTAGGTAGTTACCTGCAAAGAGAAGAATACAAAATTTGATTTAATGAATTATGCAAGAAGCCATGGTTAATTTAAAATATTTTTTACGACGCGCTCGTGAGAAATGTTTTTTTTTTTCTTGTAAATAGACGGTATAATTGGGGGGCCGGAAATGGGTCATCTTGGTGTGTGTCGTAGGCAGGTGAACAGTAGTATTGGAATGACTACGAGTAGTTTTTAGAAAGTCGTTTAAAGAATGAAAACGAGTGCATGTAGCCAAGGTGATTTACGCAGTTGTGCTTTTTCGTGCCTTTTCCGAAATTTGCTAAATAATTTAAGGGTAATTTGTAGGGTTTTTGATGAGATTGGTAAAACAGTGATGCCACACGAAAGACTTCTTGGGTCTTTTAATAGCAGTTTGAAAAACGAGGTCTGGTATTTGAGCAGCTGTTAGATTGTTTCACCGGATAGATGGCGCTGAAAAACAGAATCTGTATGCAATGAAAAAGACGATGTGAACATTTGAGACTGAGTCCGGGTGTCTAAGACCGAGCGGAGGGGCAATTATAGCCGCGAGAATGACTTCATTAACTCGGTTACATCGAACGAAGTGACCTGAATACTTTGATCTCTCCTTTTTTTGAGCTCTCATTTTCAAAGCGACAAAGCAGACCAAACATTCGCTTAAAAAACAAATTTAGACGATCTGGGTTAGATAACTGAAAGCATTAAAGGCAGCAGAGTTTGGGGCAGGTCGGGAGCCAGGAATACGTATAAAAAATTAACAAGGTTAGGAGTTCTCTTGAAAGTCCAGTTTTTGGTCTCTTTTTCAAGCTGATGGGGCCGTAATTTGGCAAAAGGACTCTGAATGTTGCCATTTGCAATCGGTTGGCCATCTGTTTCTTTTCCCCATCTCTCTCAAACTCAAACGCAGTCAACCAAAACCAGGCCTCATATATTTGATGGCCAAAATGCCAAACAGTCCCTTTTACGTATGCTTTTTCCTGACCGCCACCATCGCAAGGAAAAACCGACTCAACACAATATTTACAGCCCATTCAACCACGCCATATGCAATTGCTCAATCAACAATCGAAATATGTCAACTAAAAACCCATTATGCTTTCTGCCAATAAAAAAAGGGTCAGACATTTGGAACACAGAAAAAAAAACTGGATGCTCCTGATAATCCTGCACAAACTTGCATCCACTTACTCGCACTTGTCGGTTAACTACTCCTCTTTCGGTGAACGTTTTCCGCACTTATCCAAAGGGCAAATTTAATTGTCCTGTCCACCACCACCACCACAACCATCATCGTCAACGGACAAAGTCTCTGTCTGCCCAGCAATTCCAATTCATCATCATCATCTCCTGCTTCTCTCCTGCTGCATTAGGTTATCATTAGAATTGAAATCAAACAAAGCAGCGGCGCACACAGAGTATATGACTTATCCTACCCCCCGCATCGTCCGACCACATCAAGCAAGCATCAAAGCACGAACGACCGGACCGACCAGGTAGAACTGAGTATTTGCACAGCCGATGATGATCTCAGTCTCCAATCATGCAAGTTGAAATCTTCTCTTCGGATGTTTATAATTAAAAAGGGATGCACAGCACAGCCGCCGGGAGGGCAAGCAGTCTTAGCTTGAGTTGGCAAAGCGTCCGCACCAGTCAAAGAACATGATAAACCCAGACACAGACAAACCGAAAGGGATCATTTGAAAGAGAAATAGAAGGAGAATAAGTGAATTGGTCAAACCAAAGCCTAGAACGATGAAAAACAAACGTCAATCGTCCAGGACAGTGGTATTGGTGTTAGTGCTGCTGGTGTAGCCCCCGAAGGCAAACACAGAAACGACAAACAACTGAAATGGAGGCAACTGGCCAACATGCAACGTGATGTCTTGGCTTTTTCTCTCCAAAGAAATGGACGCCATCGTAAATTCAAACGATAAAAAAAAGCAACCGACAAGAGCAAAAAAAAGAGGGATACAAGCAAGAAAAGGGTACACACCGCGCTGAAGAATTTTTGCGTTTTTTTATTTTTTTTTTTTTGCAGATAATTCGCGAAAGTGGAAGAAATACTTAGCGAGGAATTTGAAAATGGAGCAAATGGACTGGACGCGCACCTTCTTTCAGCGAATGATGGCGTTTTCAGACAATAAAAACCCAAGTTCATATAAAAAGGGATATAGCTCTTATAAACTCTAGACCAATAAACTTTTGTTGTGTGCTTTGGAATTTTGATGGTTAGTGGTGCAAGCAGAAAATTGTATGATAACGTGCAAATTAAAATCGAGGCGTCTAAGCGTAAGTGACTCTTATTGACTGTACCACGGTCCCACGGAACGTTTCTTCTTTTCGAGAATGGGATGGTGTCTTAAGTGGTAAAGTTTATTGCTTGAGAACAAACCGAGTTATTGCCGAATTAAGAAAATGTCAGTGCAAACAGAAGAGAGGTTACCGTAGTTTTATCTTTTGGTTTTGAACAAGCTTTGGAGCACTTATCTTGAAGGTTGAGCATTGAACTCTTTACGCCTTTAAAATATTTAATACTAGCTGTAGCCTGCTTAGCTTTGACAGTTCCGAGACATTGCTTGTTCTTGCTATCACTATCTACAGAAGGACATGCCGGATTTGATGAAATAAGGATTGTGTAGGTAGCTATATGCAAACAATGAAAGCTGCCCTGATTCGGAAAACTTAAAATTCGCTCTGAATTAGTTGGCCGATTTCAATGCAAAACAAATACCAAATGTTGCCCCATTAAGCCCTACGCTATGTCTCAAAAATACAAACGGATTGGGTGAGACCTTTAAATTTGATGCGTTAACGAATCCACAAAACATAGAAAAAAGCACCAAATATTAATGTTTTTTATGTAGAGATTCAAAGTAAAAATGAAATTCTTTTGATGCAGGAAGCAAAGTTTAGGTTTCCTGTAGCCAAACGAATATTGGAAAGACGTTGTCCAGGAGGTTTTTTGGGTGATGTGCATTGGTGTCGTTCATGAGCCGTATTTCGACGAATTGTTTTCATAAGTTCATCGGAATCTTTGCTATGGTAGATCCTATAAAAAAAGAATAAGCCTTTTGAGCTCTACCGGTTGTGGATTTAATTTTACTGAGTCCCAACAATTATTTGAATTGATTGTCTCTGTAGCCTGTCAAGCTACTTATTAATCAAGAGCAATCCACCCACACAGAGATGTCTTGATCCAACCTGGGACTACCAAGACGACTCCTGTCTGGTTAGAATGATACCGCAGTTGGGGACCTAACCCAATCACTGCAGCATGGAACGGTAGGAGAAGAAGCTTCTTCAGATTGAGCACCTCATGTATTCTGGTGTTCCGATCTCTGCGAGTTAGCCCAAAAATACAAAGCTGAAATTCCATATTAGATGGCTTGTACTCGCAATCTCCATGACGAAGGCATAATATAACCCTTTTCGAAGTCGATTTTCGTAGGCAGGTGAACAGTAGTATTGGGCAATGGTCCAATTTATAGGAGAATGCGGGCATGTCCAATTGATTGTCCTCTTTAGTGCCCCCCTTTCCTTAGTCTCTGTAACTTACTAATCGGCGTTTTTGGCAAAACGATCGTAGACTTTGTTCCAAGTAAGCCAGGCTATCGGCAAGGATGTATGCTTTCGTGTTATTTCTTTAATATCGATTTAGAGCAGATTGTGCTGAAGTCAGGTATCAACGTATAGACGGCACTATTGGTCGAGCTAATGGAGAATGAGGACGTACGTCGAAGCTTTCACTGTGATTGACAGGTTAAAATTGGCTAAAGTTTACGATGACAAGACTAAACATAGTCTTGGGCCACACAACATAGCAAATTCCATGTAGTTTATGAGTTCATCCACCTCGGTGACTGACCCTGATTTATGCGCTCAATAATAATGCAAAAAAGAACCGGTCTGTCCTGACTTTTGCAGTGTCAAACTTGAATGACCATCATCATCTACAGTAAATTCTAACTCCGCAATTGTCCTATCCCTTTGACAATTTTGTTTTTCAACAGAACTTGCTTCACTTATTCGTAGTGACAGGTTTACTATTTAAAACAATTTTCAGCGACGCCCCCTTAAGAGGGCATCAAACCGTTTTATTGACGCGTCGTGAAAAAATTAAACTGCTCTGTTTCGCACTTCCAGCCATTCCGGACGTCAAACGAATCTTCCATTTGAACACATTTCTAAAATACAAAGTGCAATCAATTCTCCCTTACAATTTGAAATATGATTTTTTTTTTTATTTGCAAAAAAAATTGAGGCCAAGTTGTTGTTAAGTAAAGTCCGTTGAAATCAAAAGAACCACCCGGTGGTTCAGCTCTGGGCATCCATTCAAGTATGCAATTATGCAAGCACAAGTAGCTATGATCTATTGGATCCGAAAAGTTCAAGGAAAGATGTAGGATGATAATATTCCAACACCAACACAACTTTGTAAGCACTTTTGTGATGACCTCAAGGATAATAATAATAACAATCTTTTGACATTGGAATTTCTGTTTTTTTTTTTTTCTCCCTATAACTAATTGGAATTACTTATTCCGAGATAATTATATATTGCGCAGAAGGAGCGTAGGAACACATTGAATACCTCCTTCGAAGCATTTCTTCTTGTATCCTTGAAATGGATTTTCCCAGTCGTGTGCATGGAAAATAATAATACTGTCTGTCCTAGTTTCCACCAGCACTGGCACACCACTTTCTCATGACAGAAATCATGGTTCCTTTCGTTTGTTTATGCAGTTCCACTACTGCGACTATGACTGTGATATAACCATCGGGAATATCTAAACAGATATTTAATTTCGTGGAAGAATGCAGAAGTGTTCACTCTCTCCCTCTCTCTCTCTCTCTCACTCTCTCTGTCCATTTCCGTGTGTTGTTATTGTGCTGAAGTGCGCTGCAGCAGCCCCACCCCAACGACGACATCGCCGTCGTCGTATAATAAAATAATGAAATTTGAATTATTTTCTAAACCTGCATAAATATCTGTACGTGTTTGTCTGAGCGCATATACGAAACGAATGCGTTCTCCCGCAGTCACGTTCAATATTGATAACGAGAGAGAAACGGCAGCGGGCAGCAGCAATAAATTCTGAAGCTGCCAAATTGAGTTTTAAAACCCAAAATGTGTTATCTTTCCTTGGGCGTGACAGACTGCCATACAGTGCACAAAAGTGTGAACAATGTGTCTGTGCCAGATGAAATCTGTGCAGGAGCGCCGCCCATAGACGCGTTTAACATGCTCAAAATGAAATTATCGCTTTGATAATTGACAATTGACCTACAAGTACTCGGTTCTGTCACTTTTTCTCTAATTTGTGGTTAAGGGTTGTTTGCGAGATGATGAATGTTAATTGTGTGGTCATTATACGTTCTTTAAGATATACAATGACAGCGTCAGTGTGTAGGTGTGCATTTTCTTTGTAAATGCACACACATTTTCAAGAATGCTGTCAAGTTTGCATGGAAAAACGTGCCTTTCGGAGAGAATAAAATAAATATTTATCTCATGTTGTGTTTGTTTACTTAGTTTGTCAGTGTGCGCATATTCATTATGTAAATATGATAAAATTGTTGCGAGCGACATCGAGACCAACTTCATTATGTTGACCTTAAGTTTTGAATATAATTTTTTTTGCTTCTAAGAAAGCGCAAATTAAATAGTTTAGTACGAGTTTGTTCATTAATTGGTTTGTTCTTCCTCTTTATGAAACTACGACATTTAAAAGTGTCAATGAAACTGACATTTTCGACAGCCAACTAAATAATCAAAATTACGCGCAGGCTTTTACCAGGAAATCATGAATAGTTAACGAGACACGCTTTTCCGGCAAAGGGTATGTCAGTGAGACGTTTTCGCATGCTCTTTGGAGCTATATACAGAACTCCAATCGAAGTGTCAGTCGTTTTGTAACAGCGCGGGAATTATTGTGCGCTAGTGTACACATCTCGTTAGGTCATGTTTTTTAACTGCCAGTGGTGTATGTCATTGTAGGATACAGCATTCGTGAATTAAAAATTAAATGCATCACTTGGTCGAACTAAACATTGGTATGGTATGTGACACGTGAAACTCACGTCGGATCCCATAAAGCAAAAATTGACAAATAGTTTGAGTTTGAAGTCCCTAAGCCTAGTTTCCAAATAGTTATAATTTAATTAAATTTGTTGGTGCAGATGGAACGAATGTGTCTCCGCTATTAGCTCTGAAAATGACATCTCGAAGCCGAGATTTACACTTTGCTGTTTCTATCGCCCAAGAAGGCAATTGACTTGATATAGGAATCTCATCATTGCAGTCCTACTAGGTATATGGCGCAGTAGCATTGCCGATAGCAAGGCGGATAAAGACATTCTTGGTCGTTTCAATCGCAGAATTTGTTGTACCTATTATACCATGCCGCCTGAGTATTCTCCCGTTTCATGCTGTGATTGCAATTCGGCTATGTGGGCACTGTTTTATATTTTGAGCCAGTCTGCCTTGTAGGCAAAGAACTGTCATTCACTTCAAGTTTTGGGCTATCTAAAGGTATCCTCTGGTCCCAAGGCACGATGGCACTCGAACTTGCCATATTAGCCATTCAATCGTATTTGTCTAGTGCTGCAGTTATATTCTGTCTGTCAGAATATTCTATTCAGGTTAAGTCAGTACGCCAAATACACTTCACTTTTCCTATACCAATCGACCTTGTGCGGTCCTTCTGCAGAATCTAGTTCAACAGTCGCACAGCTCCTCGTTCTATGTACACCACTTCAGCCGAGGCCCCATGCCGGGTGCGTAGTTTGATTTATTTCATTTCCGTCGAGTAGGTACACTTGTGTGTGAAGAACAATTTCTTATCTGCCATATATGGCATTCAGCAAATCATTTCCAATTGAAACTGAGAAGAAACACTCTTGGCATGCGTTCCATTAATCGCTTTGACATTCTCTCAGAAAATGACGTGGCCCATATGCTGTTTCAACCACATGATTGCTGATTGTGATTGACAATGATTATGACAAGAAGCCCTTCGTCACATATTTTCCCATCATCCAACCATGAGAAAGGTAGATATTTAATCTCTAGTTGCCCCTTCTGCCATGTCGAATCAATAAACATAGCGCCTTAACATCATCCACGCCATCCCTTGGCTGCAAATCAATTAAAACGTCAAAGCACAACAAAAGTGAGTACGAAAACACACTTGGAGTTCGAATTGGATTCGAACAGGCGGCCGCACAGGCAAAACTTATTTACGACAACAAATTTAGAAAATGCGTTTCCATTTACGCCTCCGACAATGACAACCCGACCAGATGTTCGTCGCATGAGATCGCAAGCGGTTCTGTAATGATATGGCCACTTAATTTATTTTAGATATAAGAAACAAAAACAATTTTATGCTTGAATTGTGTTTTTTTTTTAGGTTAGGGAGAATAAAATTCCCCAAAAAGTGAAATATATTATAGACCGCAAAGAGAAACAGAATTTTTTTGAAGAGTGTCGGTGGCGGTTATGTCACATGTTCCGTCGACATGATGAGTTCGGTCTGGCACTGGTACTGTTTTCTGTGAATTGAATTTTTGTGTTTTTATTCTGTTTGTACAGCAAATATTGCGATTAGAATTTAAATCGCGAGGGTAGGTAATCCCCAAGAGAATAAGTTTCTTTTTTGTTCTAATTTATAAAGAACGTGTTGATGTGGGGGGAAACGTCTGTCATGTTTACGATCTTTTACTTTTTTTTCTGTCTATTTGTTGAAAAGGGTTTGAAGCGGATTATGTTCTTTTCAAGATGTAATTAATTTTTTAAGAGAACCATGATTTATTTGCCAACGTAAAAAAAATTTCGTAATCAGGAAATTCAGTCAAAAGTGATTGTTTGGGGAATTGTTCCACATTGTTGTTAATACAAATTGGGGGTTGTTCGCTAATCTTGCAATGTTTAAGTTTTACATGAAAAAGGGCATTTTAGCTTATGGCGGGAAGATTCATAATTCATTTGAATGTTAGCTCACAAAGCTGTTTTCAAATCAGGCTTAAAGAAAGAGTGAAAGTGAACTAACTGATTACGCTGCATTGTTTCCATGCTAACTGGCGTCTTCTAGATAACTGCCGTCTGCAAGCTAACTAACTTATGGACGTTTTTTTATTTACATGGGGGTTACATAGATCAGCATTTTTAACCCTCTCATGGCATTGTTGGTCCATTATTCATAATTTAAAATGATAAGGGCAACATCCTTTCGACCAATTGAAAGCCCTACAGTGGCCCAGAAAATAAATTAGTTTCGGACAAGCTCTGATTTCAGCTGGCGGGTCCATCTTTATTACTGCATCTTAAAACCATTCGAATTCAATATCGTGGAGGTTTTTCTAACAACAGCATGAACAAAAAGGATAATTTTGATAATCGTCTTGTGTAAGTCGATCCGAAAAGTCTGGCATCACTTGGTGGGTCCTAAATGGCACACAGATGTGTAGCTATCCATATTTGGCTCCCGAAAGTAACTACAGATGTTTCGGTGAAGCCGTTTAGAGTCCGTGACACTGCGACATTTGACATTTTTGGTATTGTAGCTAGTGTTTACGGGTTTCAGATGGTAGAGGAGGTTCTCAACTCACCCAAAAATTTAATAGTGTCTGCAACATTTGGCACCCTCAGCAAACAGGACCATTTGTTTTGTCAAACGTCGCATTCTTTAAGATTATGTCTCAAACAATTTTGTGACCTTCCGGCTATTTGCTATGTTCAATCGTTTTCAGCGAGGCCTTTACTGATATTCTTTCTTAATATAAAAACAGTTTAACAAACATGACCGACTGACTCATAAAAAACAACAAAAATCATGCAAATTGTCAAAAAAAAAACCCTTAGGCCGCTGTCAAAGCTTTCGAAGCTTGCCAAGTACAACGTCAACATGGCTGAACATTAATCCCTTTAATTAAATGTGTTCCTAACGTAAATATCTCAAGCACTCACCCTACAACAAGTGCACTTGCAACATCCGCCCGAAAAAAATTAGGTACACACAACAAAAACAAGAAAAAAAAAAATTTCGACTACTATCTACCAAACAAAGTGCATGCCTCAAGAGTTCTGACTGACTGAATCTTTGGCACATAGGAACACCACTTCCACTGGCGCATGCATTCTTCCATCATTTGTGCAGACTCTTCGTAGAAGCACACAAGATCAGATGACGGTGTCAAACGCTTTTGCCAAGTGCAAAAACATGCACACGCACACATATTAAGAAATAATGCAGGTCAAGTTGAGTTGTGTGACAAAGGGAACGCAGCACATCCCATTGACAATAACGTGCAAGTCCTTTACAAATTGGCAAAATTTGTTTGCCAAATTAAAAGTTAACCGTCTAGAAGCGAACTTACCTTATCAGCTGGAATAGTCCGAGACATTTTCTGTGTGGCTGTTGTCTTTTTAATGCTGTTGGGGGTAAGAGTGGTGGTGGTTGTTGTTGTTGTCACACCTCCACAACCCCCTGCTGAGATAATAGATGTTGCAGCCACCACCGTTGTCGGATGATGCGAGGGTGGCGGGGTGGTTGGTGAAGGTGTTTCAACTGACGTTGAAGACATTTTGTTGTGTTGAATTTTTCTACTCGTCGTTGCGTTGTTAAATAAGACGAAGGAAGGTGCTGATAATGTTTGCCAAGTAGCGTGTACGGGTATGTTATATACTAGCTCCTTTCCGAGTCTTTGCTTTGTTAATCCTTTGCCTTCTGCAGTTGCTGCTGCTGCTACTGATGGTGGGCGAACAAACAAAAAAAAATATATATATATATTCGAAAACCACGACACGACGAAGAGGAATTCTTTTTTTCTTTCACACTCTTTCACTATTGATTTGCAAAGGATTTTTCTTTTGTGAATTTTCCTTATTTCTTCCACTTGAAAACTCTACCCGTGTAAAAAAAGATTACAAAACAAAGCAACACGATGATAAACAAACAACCAACAAATTGGTTTTAGCGAACTTTATTGCACATTTCTATGGCTCCTCGCGTTGATTTAATTAAATTTATTGTGTAACTCGTGGAAATTAAGAAAGAGCAAACAAAAAAAAGGCACGGTGCTCGTTACACACGTTTCCTTTTTAACGAATTTTCATTGATTTTCATGTTAACATCATCAAAACACACGACGGAACGAACGAAAACACAGCCAAGAGAGTGTTGGAATTGGAAAGGACAACAAAAATAACCAGATGGATGAAGTGTAAAATACAGCGATGGTATACAACAGCAATAATACACGTATCAAGGATATACGATAACAATTTCGAAAGACCACAAAGGAAGTGCAAACGAGTTTTTTTTAATCCTTTTTTTGTTTGTTATATCGATGAGGAATTTAAATTTTCTATTTCTTCTGATTTCCTGCACTTGGATAATCCTTTTTAATGGGTTTCTCTCTCACTCCTACTTTCTGGGCAGGTTGTTTCTTGTTTGTTTGTTGGGTATGCTTCTTCTTGTTTCGTCACAGGGAGGATGAACGCGAGAACCAACAAAAAAAAAAGAAAAAAGAATACTGATTTTGAGATTTTCAAGGCAGAGCGAAACAACACTATTGCGTGGCACTAGGGGAATCGTTATGTGATAGACAGAGATGAACCAGTTGAAGGTGGATTTTCGTTTTTTTCTTCCACTTGACGATTGATTTTTTTCTTTTCGCACAAACTGTGCGATTGAAAAAAATGTTTTCGATATAATAGCTGAATGCGATTTGAATTGTATTTCGAAGGAAACTTTTTGCTCAATAATTATGTGAATGTACGAAATTCACGTTTCGCTGAGCACAAGAACTCGCGTCGCCGTCTTCGTCACGAATTCGTCCGTCGTGGAGTCGATCGCCCGTCACTCACCACTTTACGCCACAAATGTCAACTTTTCTCTACTGACTGGTTTTGGTTTTTCTGAATTCGATTCCAATACAGCGCACCAACACAGAAGCAGCATCAGTGGGAAGAAAGAGTAGAGCTATTTACTTCATTTGTTGTTTTCTGTTGCGTTGCTGTTTTTTCTAGCTTGTTTTGTTGTTGACTGTTGAAAGAGGTGATTCAGGTTCCAGTTGGAATGGAATACAGGAGGAAACGAGAAGAGCTTAGTGCGTTGAGTTTTTGTTTCGCTTAGCCTTTGTCGTATCGCATATACGAGCTGAGTGGCCATGTTTCCTTGGATAAGGTGAATTCGATTTTCGTTATATAGGAATGTTGCCAGGTATTGAAGAATGTGCAAGTGGATTCACAGGTGAATTTTTAAAATTATAGGAATATAAAAGATGACTCGCCATTTCCGTGTAGCCCAGGATAACTATTTAACCAAATTAAAGGCTCAAAAATACCTTCTGTAAAAGGGATATATTTGAATTTCCAAATATTAAATTGCTACTAACGAAGGCAAATGTTTTAAGACTCCCTCCGGAATGATAAATGCAAATTATGGTATCTGAGAGTATACCATTTACATATACTTTCCATAAAATAATGCAGAAATGTTGAACATTTAATAATTATTATTTTATAAGTGGAAGGTGTATTGCACTAGGTGGTAAATTACTTTCTATAATAGCCAATGAAAATGCCACTAATTTGAACTTGGGTTCCTTATTTTGTTTAGATAGTAAACTCAAATTGTGTTTACACCATTAATATCTAATATTTGCAGATGTATTGTGCAGATATTTTTATGTAGAAGACACATCTGCTACTTTCATTTTTTGTTTTTATGTTCTTCATTAAAGTCCGTATGTCACTACATTTATTTTTGCATTTTTCAGACTTTTAAAATGAAACTAGAGCAGTAGGTACGAAAAATTAGAATGAAAATTCCCGATAGGAATGCGTACAAACCAACCTTAGGCCTGTTTTCTTTAGCTTTGATCTCAACAATTACAACAACTACGCTCTACTTGACACTTTGAACACTCACAGTAGTTGTTGTAATTGCGTGGTGAAAATGGTACTTTACTTTGGTTTGCTGAGATATAAACTCAAAAATCACGCCTTTTATTAATAGGCCTGTTTTTTTGAGCTTCGATCTCAGCAAAGCAAAGTAAAGTACGATTTTCAGCACGCAATTACAACAACTACGCTCTATTTGACACTTTGAACACTCACATTAGTTGTTGTAATTGCTTGCTGAAATCGTACTTTGCTTTGCTTTGCTGAGATAGAAGCTCAAAAAAACACGCCTAATGTGGAAATGTCAAAAAAAAATGCATTCAAAATGTAATCAAATTAAATTTTTCAGCTGCTTTTGACTTTTCAACATGATAAAATTGAGGAAGAAATTGTAGTGTCATATGGGTTTAAATATATATTTATTGAGTCGCTCGAGTATTTTCTTTACTGGTGATATAGATCAATTTCAGCTTCCTTTTATTTTGTCATCCTATAACACCTTTATTTAACAGATGAAGAAACCGTTAGCCTCGATCCAAATTGTGTGGAAGAAAAATATTACGAAAAGTTAAATGTCTTATTATAAAGTGTTTTATTTTAACAGAAATCGTTGTCAAAGCAGAAATTATATGAAAACGGCTTATAAAATAATAATTCATCTAATTCACTTCTGTTTTGATATGTCCGCCACAAAAAATAATGTTGTTCGCCTACGAGTAATTTGTGGGGCACTTATTACAGCTTCTTTAAATGTCTTGCTATGTTATAAAACATACTGCATTTACACCATCATGCACGCGCATTTTGGCACGTCGCAGTATATAGAGATCCGTTTGTCCACAGTCAATGCAAATAAAGCCATAAGAATGAGATCACTTATCAAGCATGTGTGCTGTTGTAAATACAGTATAAATTATAATATAACTACCAGTTCATATATATTTTTTTTTCAAATATACAAAAACAAAATAATTGCTTGTCTTACCGCCATGTACAGCTTACAATTTCAATCAAAGCTGGCACCCATCTGCAGCTGCACTTACAACGGATAAAAATTAGAGTCACCTGCCAGTCGCTTATGTCGCCATCTATCTATAGATAGTAGCACATCCGGATGCCAATAAGAAATCACATTAGACGCATCTCATCGCAATCAAAATTCCCAGCATCTGGATAACAGAAACCCCTAATTGGAGCCATTTTATCCGCGTCGTTTATCTTCCATATCCAAATGTCACAACGAAACGGAACGTCAACTTGTCCATTTTTAACAGGAAGAAAAACGACATAAAAAAAGGAAATCTGTCCCCAAAAAGAAGAAAACGAAAAAAAATTTTTTCTCCATCGTGTCCGAGAAAAATTTTCCCCCCAAAGTGAAAACAAAATGCACAAAAGAAAATTTCGAAAAATGTTGCAAGTGAGATAAAATTCTCGTTGTTGTTGTTATTTTCTTTTTGTTTTTTGTAAATTTCCAAAAGAGAGCATTTATATCGTCGTCGTGATTTGTAGTGAAGAACGTGAATATCGAAGAAGAAAAGTTCACACACTCACTCACACATCCATACGCACCATCATACCAGCGCACATCCATTTAGTGGAAAATAGGAATTGGAATCAAAAAGAGGAAAACGAAGAAGAAAATTGTAATTTTTTGGCTGCTGCTAATTCCCCCACCAGCTTCCCCCCAAACGCACAAGCCCGCCGTACACAAGAAACGCACGAACGTGAGTGAGGAATCATTGGTAAGGCCAGCTAACATTAACTTTACCACCAATGAACATGGACAGCTCTCTGGCTGGAGTCACATCGATTCCACTCTTCATCGAGCTGAAAAACGATGTGGACGGGATCATGTCGCTAAACGACAACTCGCTGTCGCAACAAATCGAATTTATCCTCCAGGATCCGATCCCGGACAGAAGCCCACCAGCGACTCCGAAGTTGAACTTGGACTCGAACGGGTACCTTGTCAGCTCGTCGCAAATGGCCGTCAATGAGGTGGACATGGAAAGCAATGATTACCAATTGATGGATTCGTCAGTGATAAAAGTCGAACACATGGACGACGACGATGATGTGGGTCGCGAGGAAGAGATCACCACTTTGCACACGGCTAACATGAGCACCAACACCGAGGAAGGAGGTTCTGTTTCGTTAATGGATGCAGCAGCCATGTCAGAAGATGACGATGATGAAGACGATATATCGCCATCATCGTCGTCGGGGTCCAGTTCGTCAATACCAGTGGGACTCGATGGGACGCAATCGTTCTACCTGAACGGCAGAAACAGTGGCATATCCACAGTAACAACCACCAACTATCACCACCGTCGAATATCATCGATTGAACAAGCACCCACCACTAGCGGTTGCAGCAGTAGCTGCAGCAGCACCAGCAGCGGCACTGTCATCGCTGCTGCATCATCATCATCTTCATCGTCCCAGGGGGCAGCACCGCCACCGCCACCGACACCACCGCAGGAGTTCCAGTGCTTCGACTGTGTCGAAAAGTTCGACAACAAGGAACTCTTTGAGATCCACAAAACGGGTCATGCCAACAACATGAAGTGCGCCATCTGTAACATGGTGCTGAAAAGCCTAAAGAACTACGAGAAACACTGCTTACGCTGTAAGCCATACGAGTGCCAAATCTGCGGACGAGTCGTTCGTTTCCGGCCAAACTTTATCAAACACATGCGTGTGCATACCGGCCAACAGTCCGAGCGCCACAAGTACAAGTGTGATGTTTGCCTGAAAGAGTTTATGAGCTTCGAGTACTTCAAGGTGCACAAGAAGATCCACAACGACAATGTCAACTTGACATGTGAGATTTGCGGGAAGGTGTTCAGCGCATTGGCATCGTTGCGAGGCCATTCCAAGCTACATTCCGGAGTTAAATTGCACAAGTAAGTGGGGTTTTTTTTTTGTTTCTTGTCGAATTGGGGGAATGGTTGTTGTTTTCCAAATGACTTGTTCCTCGGATTATTGAACTTGAGCAGACACTTTGTCGGTTTAAGTGGAGACTTTAAATTGAACCAAACAGTACTACTAGTACTACTACAACTTTGTGTAATTTCGCTGGAGCGGTTTATTCCTTTTTTAATTCTGCCTTTCACGATAACCTGCCGAAAGGAGTTATCTAAAGTGTTGTTCATATCGCATGACCGATAACTCGTATCGCGTGAATAAAAGTCAGTTGAGCTCTACAGACTTGTATAATTCAAAAGTCACTCAGTGGAGTCTACCGTAAAAACCTTTGCGACAATCAATCGCACAATAAGTTCGACCATATTCAACTGGGCCTGTTCCTACATTAAAATCGAATGCTCTTGCTTGCTAATGAATACTTTTATCTTATCCTTTCAGATGTGACGTCTGTGGCAAAGGCTTCGGTCAACGTTATAACCTTAAGATTCATGCTCGCACTCACACCGGCGACTTTCCATTCGAATGCAAAATCTGCAAGAAGAAACTGCACACGCAGTCCAGCTTGCAGACCCACATGCAGACTCATCAGAAGGATCAAACCAGCCAGGTGACCACCACCATCCAGTATGAGCCGCTCGTCGCTGTCAAAGTCGAGCCAATCGATCAATCGCAACAGGAACACCAACAGCAAGAGTTGCAGCACCACCAGCAACTGCTGCACCAGCACGAGATGCTTATCCAGCCAAAGAACGAGAGCACCGATCTAACCGATGGCATTCAAATGTACTCGCACAACCACAACAATAATATAAGCATAACAACAGCCAACGCAACCACAAACACCACCAACGAGGACTCCTCGAACGAATCTCATCATGATAATATGAAACTTGTGATAAAGAACGATGTACAAAACGGGCCACCTACTCAGGTTACATACGCACAACAGCAGCCACACATGCAGCAGCATCAACAACAGCAGCAGCAGCAGCCGCAACATCACCATCACCACCACAACAACCAATACCAACGGGTCTCAGCAATAATTAAGTCCACTACCGCATCCATGTCGTCGATTTCACAGTCGCCATCGTCTCTGATCATCTCTCCATCGCCATCGCCGTCATCGTCGTCGTCGTCATCATCGTCGGCCTCTTCGCCCACATCTGTCGAATCGCGATCAGTTGCGGCCTCAACATCTGGAGGTGTGGTCGGCTGTCACACATCCTTATCATCGATGTCATCGACGTCCATCAGGCACACAAACGAGAACTCACCGTCCCTAGCCACAACGGCCCTAATAATCAAAAGCGAACCAAATCTCTACTCCTCAGGTGATAATTCCGTTGACATGTTCATCAAGAAGGAAATTATATTCGACGAGTGTTCGGCACCGTCACAGAACTCACCACCGACCTCGAAGTTCCATTCGAACTTTGATGGCGACGACCTGGTCGACACACACGACCTCACGCATTCGTTACCTTATTCGAATCTCTTCGAACCGAATTCGATTCCGGACAGCATTCCAGATGACCTCTACCCGGACGATCCAGATGACTTTCGGCTGGACCATAGTTCACTGGGCCTACAATCGTCCACCACCGATGGGGATTTCATCAAGAAGGAGTGGGTGTATGGCACAGGTACTGGTTACACGATCAACGACAAGTTTGACGACGACAGCGACGCACTCTGCGATGCAGCCAATTTTATATACAATTAACAAAAGTAAAGCAATCGCAGTCGTTGTCGTCGTCGCTACTAGCCACCATCTTTGCCGCTGTTATTGTCGATTTTAAGCGCAAATGCATGCATAATCTATATTTCCACCAAAACTAAACGTACTGTGACATGAGGAGTTGTCTCTCGCGCCAGCAGCAGGTAACTACAGATAAATGGGATGAAGTATTCTAATGATAAGCGTGTAGCGGTTGCAATAGTAGTGTACTGTGTCCGCATGTATGTTTAGAATAAATTCAATTTGTTGTTTAGATAGACGAGAGTTCATGACACTAGGTGTAGGTGTATATTGATCTGCATGCATTTTTTTTATACATATTTTATTTATTATTGCGTAGTTGTTTTTGATCGCGATTAAGTTAGATTAAAATAAGAAGAAACCCGTTGGATCAGATAGTGTTAGCGATGTATTTTATGGCTTTTTGCTCTGAGAATACGAATGCGACTTGCAGCTGGCTCTGTTTTGAAAGCAGCACTGTTCGTTGTATTTCCTCGGTGTGTGCTGGATGTACTGCTAGGTTATGTTTTATTATGTTTAAATATTTTAGAGTAGCAAGAATGTCCTGTCACTAACCCCTTAGAGCGATTATAACTCTTTAGTATTTGTGTCTTCCCAGCAAATGCCATTCCATGTATTTTGCCGAGCCAAACCACATGAAATAGACGTGCGTCTTGTTTTTTATGCTGCAGGCTGTCATTACTTACCTTCGGTATTCTATTTGGCTTCCAGACAAGTTCACGAAACTGAGTTCCACCGTTCCGATTAAAAAAACGTGTTGTTTTACTCAAAACACGTTAACTAAGTTCACTGTGAAATACCTCCTCAGGGTATTACGCGGAATGGATAATCGGGGTAAGATTTTGGCAAACTTATCCCAGAGTGTGACAAGAGCCTGCATATAAACTGCGGTGCGTTCTTCACGCGTTTTTTTTATGGTCTTCCATAGCAATTATTCATAAGTAACGGCTGATGCGTTTACTCTTGGTATAGCAGATCTCACGATGGTCATTATTTCATCAATGATGCAGTCATTATCTGTCAAAACATGTTTCTACTTCTTCATGCATAAGAAGTATTCGTCCTTAGAGAAGTGTATGGTACGTTCTCTCAAACAGAGCGCTTCTTTAACGCCGTGGTAAGATTTATTTACTCGGCAGTGGGATTATTTTGATATGACGATATATCTGACGTGCTAACGTCGTTTTCCATTGGCCAAAAAGAAGAGTCCTGTAAGCAAATGTAAAATGACATAAATAATGGAACGGTTTTAGAAGAGATTTTGTTGTTGTCCCGGCCATAAGCAAACAAAGCACAAAAGGAAATAATATCAAAATTCTGTCAGCTGCCAGGCATGTGGCAGCTTTCTTAACTCTACTTGTTTCAGTAATTTGTATGTGTCAAAATCAGCATGGTCACGTGTAGTTGTAGGATCATTATTGTGGTTTTCCATTGGGACAAAAAATCATTTTTTTTTTTGACTCGAATCACTTTTTGCAGATCTCGATATCTTTTTTTCAGATTTACACATACTGCCACAAATACCAATATACTTTGCACAGCTGTCACGTCATTTTAAGTAGTTTGGTTTGAAACAAATACGCAACGTTTCGTGAAAACCCAAATAAAGAAATACATAAATAGTCATGGATATAATTTTAGAGCAATTATTATCTTCCTCGGCTTCCTTGTCATCTGAAGACTACGAATCAACAAAACTACTCCATTTTTGTCCACAACAGGTTAAACATTTTTCAAGTCGATATCCATAGTTAATTTCTCCAAAAGCGAATGCAATTTGAACAGCTGATATTGCTCTCAATAACGCAATAATCCATTTACAAAAGCAGATCAATTTCGTTCCATGTTCCATGAGCCGCGTTAAATCTGAGATATCTGGTGGTCCCAATGGAAAACGACATAAGATGCGCTGCGTAACTCTATTTTGACAGCGACGTGAGTTAATATTGGACACTATCAGCCTTATTTATAAACGTATTATAATGTCCTTACGCAGAAATCCGCGCTTTGTTAGGACAGCCCAACTTTTAGAATTTGCTTTGGACAAATCATCAGAGGCGATGATTTTTAAGAGCGGATGGCTAAAGAATCAAATGCCGCCACCAGATTTAAATTTACATTGTAACATAACCAAACAATTTACGTCCGTGAAAAACTCACACAAAACGAATGGTTGTGAGAAGATAGGTCTAAGGTCACTATAGACCTGTTGCGCCAACTATTTATTTATGATCTGGCCGTAAAGAAGCTGATTTGTGGTCCTACAAGTTTTTTTTACGTTCAAACCAAAATGATAGATGAAGCTAGGTCTATGGTCTAAAACGGACCTGTAGCCATTAATTTAAGCTCAAGACCCGATAAAAAAATGGTGCTTTAAATATTAACAAAATATGGTATCAATTGTATCGTTAATGGCATTTGTCATCAGGAAAAAGATCCAAGAAACATTGAGTTCGATAACGTTATTGCAATTTAAGCGTAATAAGCAATCTCCATGTTTTCTTTGATACTTTCCACAAGTTTTGTTTGTTTGGAACATTTTAATTTTTGCCGTAATAAACAGTGATGCCACATTTCATTTGCTGTTAGACTATACAGCCAAAATTGTGACCCAGAACAATAATCTCAGCGTATTCCACTCCTGAACGCCCACGTTCATCTTAGACATGGAACACTTTCCGGTTATTTACGTCTTCCTGCCTATTAGAATTCGAACAGATTCAAAGAAGCTCATAACTAAAACTACCACAATGGCATTTTTTTTTTAATTTTTTCTTTTTAAATTCATGTGCAATTAGCCCGAAGTGCATTATACCATATACCCCACATAGTTTGTATTTGTATTCCTTAAAGATTTGAACGTTTTATTATTGCTAAGTTAATTTTATAATTACAATAATTTGTTTAAATAACAACACATACAGTGCAGATCAATGAAAGTGCATCTTCTATTTATCTCAATGTGAAATTAGTAAGTTATCTCGAATTATTTGTAGTGTAATATAAATATTAAATTAAATTAAATTGTTAAACAAATTGTTATCTGTTTGCGTAATAGGCCACAGGCAGATGCATACATACAAGCTAGACCAACTGTTGTTTAATTCTAGTGAAGCCATGTACCTGTAAATGTGAACAATATAAAATGTTTTGCGAGAATATTTTTAAATATATCAACAACGATCATTGTCCTTTGCAGAAAAAACAAAAAGAAAATAAAAGTAAAAAAAAAAAAAATATATATAACAAAGAAAATCAAATATATATTAGATCTAATTGTGAATGTTTAAATATTTGTTTGCTCTGTCTCAACACCTATTAATATAAACAATCTGTCTGTGGTATTCCCCTAACTATCATCGCACAACCAATCGCTGTTTCGATCAGGTATTGTATCAAAGCAGTATTTTTTAAGTAAACAAAATGGTAGAAACGTAGTCATATAAGTAGTGTTCCTTTTTATGCTTCGTAGATTTATGTAAATGTATGTGTTCTAGAAAAAAAGTAATAAAAACAAAAACAAATCCTTTTCGTTTTTTTAGATAGAAAAATGTGTAATATTTGATGATTTTTTTCTTTCTCAACGTGTCATACCATTTATCTAAGCGTTTGCCGCTGCGGGCGGACAAATACCCTCCAGCAAAATAATGTACATTTATTTTCTATTCTCGAAAATAAGAACAAAACAAAGCTATATTGATATCGTGATCTATATTTTTCAAATCTATTTATTATTCTTGTATTTCTTTAATAATTATTATTATCACATTTGTATGTACTAACAAAATACACACAATTTTTATTGACGCAACCGTTTTTTCTTATATATTCGTTATACTATACATATATTTTTATTTTCCACAAAACACAAAAGGAAAAAAAAAAACAAACAAATTTATATATATATATATACATATATGTGTAAAGAAAACAACAATTTATATTATATACATAATGTATAAGTTCTTTTTTAATTTTTCTAAAGAATTAAAACCAGAAATAAAATAATAAGTATAAATAATTTTTTAAATGTACCTAAATCAACAAATTATATATATAAAACAAAAACGTAATTACTTTATATATATATAGGTATATGAATATATGTGACAAGAAATAAAACAAAAATTATATAAATGTGAAACAATTTATTTATTAATAATAATAATAACATTAAAACCAAAGATAAAATAAAATACTATCTAAATTAATTTTAACAAACTGAAAAGTAAACGTAATTATCTACTTATATACATATAGATATATGTGTATGCGTATCTATTCGATATTTGCTGTATTAGTTTTTAAGTAAATAAATAAATAAATAAAAAAAATTAAATGAATTTAAATTAAAAAATCACTAAGTGTGGTCGTGAGGAGAATACAGTGATTGTGTCTCCAAAGAGAAAGCAAGAAAATTTAATAATAAATTCTATGACATAAAGAATTCTAGTCGTGTTTCAGTATTATAACAACAAAAATTATTAGCAATTAATTTAGAAACTTAAATTACATGGATGTACTAACGTTTAAGCGTCAAAACTAATGATTTATTATAAATTATCTACACTAACCGTTACACAAGAGGTGAGGTGACACAAAACAAAAATGGCGGAACAAGTAAATCGTCAACTCCTTCTTATCAATTGGACAAGTGCAGTCGACTAACTCAATAAAGTAATAATGAAAACAATTAAATTAATTACATTTAACAATAAGTTAAAAAAACGTTCAAAAATGAAAACCTAACAAATTTCTTGTGTATGTGTGTGTAATTCAAAGAAAAAAAAAAAAAAAACATGTAAAACTACAAAAAAAAGAAACATTTTATGTCTTTCGTCATTTTAGAGAAATATAAATGGAAGGAAAACCCGAACAAACCATCATCACTTGGTGAGAAATGAAATAATTTAATAAGAAAACAAACAAAAAAAGCAAGTGAACATATTATTAAAATAAAACTCGTATTTAAAAATAGCCACTGTGCACTTTACTGTTATACATTCATTAATTATATCGCGCGGCGCTCATTTCCTGTAAGTGTTCTCAAAGAAATATTGCAGCCTCTGCGGTAAGTAGTGCAACGCACAGAATCCGCAGCAGTCCTTGTTATTGTTGAGAATTCAAGTTCAGTTCAAGCTGTATTCAGTTTAGTTCAGTTTTGATAGGTCTTCATCGATCACATGAACGTTTTTTATCAGTTGACGTCTATGGTGGGTTAGCCGGCGAATCTAGCGAAGAATTTTGTGCATAACTATCAAGTTGGCAGTTCGTATAGGTATGTGGCTGACGTTAAACTGCTAAAGGTATCTTCACAAAATCAGTTTCCCTTATTTCAGAGAGTACCGAAATTCTGTAGCCTAGTAGGTATAAAAGTAAATATATAGTTGGTGCAACAGGTCAAGCATCCCAGTTCCAGATGTTCATGTTCATATTCGTTTGTGGAAGTTTTTATTTTTGGATCAACTGGAAGGGACCTACACATCTATGCGGAGTTCGAATGTTTGAATAGAAGCTTTTCGAGGCAGGCATTGTACTCGGACTGTTGTCAGATGTTCGCGTGAGTTGGCGGTGTAAAAAAAAGGTAGAATGTAATTTATTTTTTGCGGGTGTCGAATTTGAGACCCCTCGCTCAGTAGTACGGCAGACTAACCACAGCGTATGTGACCCTATAATACAGAAAAGGTTCATGGCCACAGCTGCAATTTTTGCACGAGATTAGAAATAGAGGGAGATCATTACCGTTAAGTGTTATTGATTATCTGCTCATAATTATAGAGAGATAAAATAAAAAAAACAAGTACAATATTTTTACAGGAGTAATGGACAAACAATTGCTGGAAGACGATTTCATTCTGCGACGAGTTTATCTGAGAGAATCAAAGGCGATACATATATATCCATAAGTACATCGTATGAACTGTTTGAGGTCGCGTTAAATGTCGATGGAAGAATCGGTGGCAATTCGATAAAACGCAAGTGAATGAAATCGGGGGGAAAAGTGGGTTATGCGATTTTGTAAACAAAGTGCAAATTTACAGGGATTGTTTTGTAGATATGAGTATACGAAACTGGTATGATTGTGATCGCAGCATTACTTTTTTTTGTGAGTAACATTTTATGTACTCAAATGGAATTGCTTCATTTAAAATACTTGATTCTCGATCTCTTATATTTAATTATTTGTTATATTGACGCCCACTAAATAGTACAATGACCTTCAATACATTTATGTATTAACTACTTTTATAAGACCCATCGTCATCTTTCTGCATAGTTTGATCGCCTTTCAGTTATATACTTCAGTAAAGGTGTTTTTCGGTATCAGGCCCAAGAGCTTAAAAAGGGAGTGGGTATGTTGGAAAAATAAAGTAAAAACTTGTCTCGTTATATTTTCACATAAAATGTAAAGACGTTCGCTATACATTCATCTAGGCGAACGTTTTCGCCAAGTAGTTAGTTGTCTTGTCTCCTTGTTTTGATTCACCCACTCAATGACATTCATGTAATCGAAAAAACTGCCTCTGATCGCCTTCACTCACCTTCTGTTATGAATGGAATATGATTTTTGCTCATTTCTTGTTCGAATCATCTTAAGAGTGTTTCTTGTGCTAATAAAAAAAAAATACCTACCACTAAACCCCAGAAAGGTGTCCTTTTCTGTACTAACCATAACATATGAACTGCACTCATTTGTCATCTTAAAAAATAAAAAGGCAAACCATTTTTTGTTAAAACTACCTTTGCATAATGTTTATTTATTTTAAATGTTTTTATATATATTGTATTTAACATTCATTATTCATTTACAATAATTCACTTTCCTTTATTAAAAACAAAAAAATGGCGCGATATTATTTTATATGTTTCTCGTAATTACAAAAAATATTATACATATACAATTTGGGTTATGCTCATAGTATAAAAAAAAAACTCAACATGCACATCTATTACAAATAAATAATAAACATTATTTTCTTCAGAAGACCCTCTGTCTCCTTCGCCTATCTAAATTTCCGGAAGCCCATTTCTATTTGTGTTTTACTTGATATATTTTACAATTTTTAAATTTTCCCACGTGTGGAAAACAAACGAAAACAAAATAAAATACAAAAATCAAAACGCATGCATAATAACCGTAATATTAAAGCTTAAATTTAATTAAATTGCTGCTGCTTAAAGCTACAAGTTTTTTTTCGTTTAATTATTTATACATTTTTGGGGGAGATGGGATGGATAGAAGCATTTTTTCTAAGCTGTTAGCTTGATATGAAATAATCCAACTGAAAGAGAATGGCCACTGTAAAAATTCACACTCACTTAGCGGTGAGCATTTTTTGCTAAAATATTTTACCCAAACTGTGAGTGCGCCGAAATGGATTCCATGAGCTCGACGAAATGCTGCCCAGTCGACTTTTTGGTGTTTTGCAGCGTAGCTTAGGCTTTGAACTGGTCGTACCTGTGGGACTGGATGAACCTGACGAAACACCCGATGAGCTGGCAGCCGATAGAGTGGAAATTGAGCCCTTCGATGACAGTGGCTAGAGGCGGGAGAAATTTAGGAAATGATTTTGAAAGGCGTTTGATTTTATGGTACCAACCTTAAGGTAGTTTCTATCCATTGGTGTGATGACTTTTAACTCTAGCGACGAGCCAGCCGATTGGATCAGACGGACCACTTGTTGGTGGGAGTACCATTTGACATCCATGCCAGAGACCTCGACAATAAAGTCGCCTTCCTTTATTCCCCCCAACTGAAAGGAGATGTAAATTAATTTAATAAATTTTTTTATTTTATTATTTTCAACTTACATCCGCTAGTGAATGCATTTCCACGTGGGCAATAATCACTGGTGCGTCTCCTCTCACGTGAAAGCCGTAGCTATCTACGTCATCCTTGTATAGGCTGCAACCGATTTCGTGCTGGTCAGTTGCCGGGCAATGACAGTGGTAGACCGTTCCGCCACGATAAACTGTGGAGCCTTTCTGCAGGCGAATGCATCGCGGTGCAGTCCAGTGTCGTCGGGCGGAGAAGATCGCAATGGGGCCGAGTCGCTTGAAGGGATCATCGACTTTGTATGAAGTGAAATCAGGTCCGGTAAGGGACAGTGTGAATTTCGAACATGCTGTTAGTAGAACAGTGGTTAAGTCGGATTTTCTTGCGTTTTTTATTTTTCTTTACCTTCCACAATGACGTCAATCAAATCAAAGTCCTCATCAATGTCCTTTTCGACTCTTTCTTCCTCATACTTTTCATATTCGTCTTGGGTTTTGTAGTGGGCTTCCTTTAACACTTGTGTTAGTGAGGTTTTGTTCTGGAATTAAAATCATTTGAATTCCGTTTAGTTTCATTGCCACGTAAACTGGCCTGTAACTCACCTTCAAGTACCGGCACATACGTTGCAACCTCTGCGCCTCCTCATGACTAGCCAGCGATTCTTTGAGGTGTGCCCGTTTCAAGGCACTCGCACACCTTCCATCCTCATAGATGCAACTACTTGCGGCATCCTCCTCCGCATTACCAATAAATGACTCGACTGTCGTTTGGCTACGTTTGCCACTAGTTCCCAGCGAAGATGTGCTGTCGGCATTCGCATCGATGCTCCGTGACTCATAATGATGTGACAGTGCTGCAGAACAACGCAAACGGTTAGTGAGTTTGTTGTCTGCGTCAGAAAAACTCACCTTTGTAGTATTCAGATTTCAGGGGCACTAAACCGGCCCAACATTCGGGCAGATACGTGTGGGTATCGTTCAACTGAATGTTTTTGTGCATCTCATTGTATTCCATTGTGAGCTGAGCTGCCTCACCGGCAAGGTCTTTGAAGAGCTGGAGGTGTATTTAAACATTAGCCTTGTACAAATCGCATTGGGGGTGGTCACTATTCAGAAACTTACATGACTGGAGTCGATCAGAGACAGTGACTCGATTTGGAGTTGTAGCTTCTCGAAGAGACACTCACGCGCCTGTGCAAGCATTAGTGAAACCAAAACATCTAGCACTTGTGGTTTCAGATCCATCGATGGAGCATTTGTGAATGTATCGAATATGTGACGGAATATTCCAGCTGCACGAAGGAAACTGTCTACAGCCGCATCTAGTCCTTTTTCAGTGGTTCGGTCGTGACGTGCGCCGATTTGTGTGTAAATTGCTCCCAAGTTGAAGAGTGTGCAGGCTTTTTCGAAGGCAATGGTACGTTGACATGATGGGACTCCTGAAAAGGGAAAGACTTTGTGAAAACAGTTTCCCAAAAAAAATGTCTACTCAAGAACGGGAACTATACACTCATACTCATATATCTTTTCCATCCCTTGGCAAAATTTCATCCATTTGGAATAACTTTAGAAGCCAATACAAATAAATGCTTGCCACTCATTTCACCACATACAATTTAAATTCAATCTCATGTTGGCTTAAGCTGGATTAATCCCATTCAAACTCATAATGCTTACCTGTTAATGAATCATACCACTCAAAGTATACGCCCAAGTTTCGGTCTGGCGGAAAAAATCTTCTTTCGACATAGTACAGTAGATTGTAGTAGCGAAAGAGCAAGGCGACACCTTGTAGATCTCTGGACGGTGTCTTTGATGCCTGAAATGTCCTTTTGTTATTATATATGTGAACGATCTTTCATTTAAAACTTTTACCTGTCGTGTGTCTGTTATGTCGGCGATCGCATCGGTATACATCGATGGTTCTTCGCTGTAGTGTTCCAATATAAAATCCGAAAATGGCTCCAAGAAGTTGATTTCTTTTGTCTCTTTGAGTCCGAGTGGTATCATTGGCATAACACTGTCCTGACTGGAATGAAAATAAACGCAGAATAATGAAAACTGGTCTAATGCTGCATTTACAACATCACACATTCCTAAAACGGAAGATTAAATGGAAGCCCAATACTAAATAGCCGTGTGACTGATATGGACAGCATTACATAATAAGCAAAAATAATGTGGTTTTCGATTGGGCTTCTTCAGATTTGCTCTCAGATTTCAGATTTCGGAAATTGTTCTTTTTTGTGTTGATATTCGTGCGGTGCGAATATGTGTAGCCTTCGACACTTTTCTAAGCGTGCGCCCAGATTTATTTCTAAACATTTGTACATAAATAATTAACTAAAATAGATCCTCCCGATGCAATGCATTTCTTTGCAATTGAAAATGTTTACGAAATTCGCGCCCAATCGAATACCACATACGTGACAGCATTGACTTATTATATAAATATAATTAAGTCAATTATATAAAATATATAATAAGTCAATGAGTGACACGTATTTAGGTCGGCCTTCTTGTGGTAGGAATTATGGGAAAGTTCTGCAGGTTGGTATTTTAATACCGATGTAAGACAAAATGGCTTCCGAAAGTGATGAACGCACAGTTATTTATTTATTTTGTAAGATGAGTTGTTGTTTAATTTACTGACAATAATTAGCACTCTCATTTGAGCTGTTCTAAATCAGAAATAGAAACGATCTCATGTAGTTGCAGGAATGTTGGTCGCCAGAACTTGTGTTTAAATCCGTTTTGCATATCTATAATTTTGAGTAAAACATCCAAGAAACTTTTGGCGTCTGATTTGTGATCTATTTCTTAAGCCTTTATTAGACTGCGGACAAACGGATCTCTGTGTCCCGTCTCATACAAAAGTGAGCGTGCGCGATGTTATAAATCCAGTGTAAGAACAACACTGAATTCACCGAATAAATTAATAAGTCGAAATGATCATGTGGATAAGAGAAAGTTACATATTTTCCTATAATTGCCGGATAAGATGTAGGTATATCGATCGTTCATAAGTCAGGCAATTGATGGTTAGTAAATATAGTTGCTTGAAAGAAATCAGCGAATTCATTTTTATATTTCTGAAGAGATTGCGTATTTTTTCATATTATTAATGAAACTGCTGTGCATTTACATTGCTCGAAAGGACTAAATGGTGCTGAGCATAGCCTTAAAACGCTGTCCAAATACTTTAATTGATGCAAATGACTTAAGTCACCAAAGGACAACGTTATCTATGCAACGGCAACATTGCCTTGCAACTAGACTTTCACTTTCCTATCAAAAGAGTTATCTCATATAAGATAAAATAGAAGACAGCCTGCCTTGCAGTCAGTTCAATAGAAGAACCACATTCCACAATCGGGAATGGTTTGACTCGCTCAAGTCTAAATCTTTTCAAAGCCCGCAATCAAACTACATCCAAAAATGGACCTTTCAAGTCTCAAATCAATCCATTTCAAGTATGCTGTTGTTTATCCCAATCGGCTAAAGGAAACCAAACAAGAAATTCCTCCAAGCCAATTGAGCACTGCGCAGTGGTCAAAATTGTTACAAACATTGTCCGTGTATACGAATAGAAAAATTCAATCTTCGCTTTTTGTCCGGTGCTGTCGGGTACATTCATCTAATAGTGCTGCCCATTTTTGACTCTTTTTTGTTTGCTGTGATTTTTATTTGCGCTTAATCGCATGGTCAAGCGCGAAATATCGCAACCAACTGGAACCGGTAACAGAAAGTAGGCACAACTAAAAAAAAGTTAAATCCATTTCTGATCTGACTGCAAAAAATGGGGTTGGGCTGCAGTGCAGTGCAGAGCGATCGCACATCTAGTACCACCAGCCTCCACATAGATATAGCTAACGACAGTACAGACATTAGCAACGGCGCAGATAAAAAAGAGTGCAAAGCACCGAACGTGGCTAACTACTGGAATAAAATCACACCTGTTTTTTTTTTTACTTTTGTGCTTGGGTTATTGTCTTTATATGAAAACTTTTCATGTCATTTATCGGTGTATTTTTCCAACTTTATACATCGCATGATTTGGGAAAACACTTAACTGCATCCCGCTATATATCCGTCATGCAAAGAGGCTCACTCTTAATCTAACCGATGTTTTAGACGTGTCGAAACGAACCTAGTTAAGCCGTCCACACAAGATAAACTTCGTTTTAAACTACTGGAACTAGACATGTTTAGTTTGACAGTTATGCCATTTTCATCCCGAATATTCTTCAATATGACTCGTTTAGTACAAAATCTTCTAGCAGATTCAAAGAGATCAACTCGACTGTGGTATAAGAACTGTTCCCGTAATTTTATCGGTAAAATATGAAATTTGTAATTTGTATGATTTGCTATATACGGGAGGATAAGCGCTAAAGACTATTTACGAGCTCTTTCATTTTTCAGGGCGGTAAAAAGTAAACACTAGTTTACTAGGGAAGTAGTTCATTTATTTTAGCAAAGTAAAGTACAATTTTCAGCACACAATTACACAGCAACTACACTTTACTTTTAATATGCACAGTGAGTGACTTGGCAGAAGTAGCTCATCTCAAAATCTGCTGTCAACGCCATTCCGTTTAGCAAGTTGAATTTAGTAAATTGATGAATCAAACTACAAACAAACAAAATCCCAAAAGCAATTTTATTAAGCATTCGTTTACTTAACTTGATTTAGCTTCACTTTGCTGAAATAGACGTTCAAACTCGTATAATTTTGACAAGTTATTTTGAACCCAAATTAACTGTCTGTGGCACGTTTTATGCATTCCACAGTTTAAAATCTATTAAGGTATTGTTGCATATGTTACCATTTAGGCCTTCACTTTGGACGCGTTTCAAGTTGTCCTCGTTGATAACTAAATGAACAAAAATCTTTGTGAGTTGACAAATAGAGGGTGGGAAAATGTCAAATGCTTGCGAGCGTTCTTATTGTTTGTTGTTAACACATTCACTGTACTAACAAACTGGTAGCAATTTCTACCTTACTAATTATCCACTGTTGAGCAACTGCACTTAGTTTTGTCTTGCAGTGTGCGAGAGACCTTAGTTTTTGCTATCTTGAACACCTTTTTGGGCAAGTGAATTCCCTGAAAGTGTGTATGTTCTTAATGTTAAAAGAATTGGATTCAACTAAACTAAATAAAATGTTAGTTAATGCAATTGAGCAATAAAAACTACCTAATCATTCTTCTTACTCGTTTCAAGATTTATATTGTAGGTGCGATAAATAATTTCCAACTAAACATTCCCTACTTGTTATTATTCTCATTGCACAGCAAGAGTACAACGAGAACCATCCTAATTGTAATTCATGAAATAGAACAGAGTTATATAAATACTCGCATTTATTTTTACCACAAAACGTGAAAAAATGCAAACACTTTATTTATAACAACGCAATAAATTTCATCAGGTGGAGAAACAGGGACGGGACACGATGGTTGGATGTGTGTATTTGTTTATGGACGATATAATGTATCAGTCAATTGACTGTTTCTATTGTCAACTATTAAAATGCCATCCCTCGTCATCGTCGTAACATAATATCATCGTCATCGGGATCCAGTGGTGGAACTGGTTTGTGGTTTGGCCAAATGCGCAATTACAAAACAATTCCAATCGCAATGAAGTAGTTGTAGAGAAATTGATTTAACCTGGACACCACCTCGAACCGACCGAGACTAAGTGCTGAGAGTATTAATTTAAATGTCTGTTTGGTTTTAAAAATAATCGGATTTAGCAAACGAGCGCGGCCTTAGCGAGGGGTTGGTGGTATAGGGGAAGGCTAACCAAATTGATTTCACTTTAATTCCCATGGGTTCGATTTGAGCCATTCGATAATATTTATAATAAAAGGGATTGATTCCAGGAGTGGCTCATTATCAGCAGTTAATGGAGATATTTTTCTGGCGAATTACATTTCGTGGTATCATAAAGTGTCATCTTCGGTCAGAGATGATTGATGACAATGTGGTTGTTGAGTTTTTAAAATACTTTAAAAGGATTAGATTCATGCGGAATTTTAAGACTTATTTCGACTTTAGAAAGATGATTCCCTAGAAGTGTGTTTATTTGTCTTAAGCTTTTGTAGTTTGGCAAAGATAAGTTGTCTATGGTGAATTGAGTTCTGCCCGAGTTATAAGATTGAACACTTGTAAAACTGAGATCGATACAGAAGCAGTTGACCTAGATTATCACCTTTTGTATTCTGCTATGTGCTTAACCCAAATTGAAATTATCTTTATTTTGTTATAGACGCGATTCGCTTACAAGAACTTTGTAATATTTTAAAGAGCACTCGCTATGACAGACTGCTATTTGGGACAAAACTAGTTTAGCATTACAGTCTCATAAGATTTTGGGTATTTTATACGAGGAAATTGAAAGATGAGTCGCTGACTTTTAGAGAGTATAATTAAAAAAATACCTATTAAATTTGTATTCTCGAAAAAGTCACTGTTTGATGTATTTCCAAAGACTATACATCCTTTTTCTGCTGCTAAAAATCGTTACACTACTGCATTTCAAGATTGTCATAAAATAGTCACCTTAAACTGAATAAGACTATATTTTGTATATTTAAAATATTATTGTATATTTAAAAATTAAAAATGTTATATTCATCCTTTGATACATTATTATTTGACGTTTGTCAATTGAGAACCAAAAAGTGATGTACAGCGTCATTTTAAAATTTAATATTTAGGGAACTTCGAGAATGCTCTTTTTGTATTATAATTTATTGTACCATTTGTAAAAGGTACAATAAATCTAGGCTTAAGATAAGTGTTTCTTATAAAAAGAAATAAACGACTACAATTATTACCAAGAGATATAGCGCGATAGATACTAATAATCATTTTTAGTGTCCATGTAGAGGCTCGATTTAACGAACTTATAATGGCCAAATTTTCAATATAAAATTTCTTAAAAACATTTTTTAGTGTGCTGGTTAAAAATGATTATTAGTAAGGCCCAATTATTTGCTTTAACGAGTCCTTACCATGAGTTTGTCATTTTTCCACAACTTCGTAGCTATACGTCACTACATACCGTACATACTAGGTCATTACTTCTGCGCTATACTGTACTATATGTATTGTTATATTGTATTAAGAAAAATCACTAGGAATTGAATATTCGTGATACTAATAATTTCCCAAAAAAATTTCCAGAAAAAGAGAAAACGTTCAAAGTAACGAGTAGCGAGTAATTTCCTGCTCTTCTCAAAAGGGCTCTGATGAATATTGCTCTATGCAAATTGACAGAAACACAAGATAAAAAGAAATATATTTCCAAAATATATTCCTTTTGAATAAAAAAGAGTAAAATTAAATAACACTTGTAAAATACAATATTAGAGCGTTCTACGAATAATTCCAGACGTGCATTTTTACTGCGGTTTAATATACTTTTGTGTTGCACAAATTGTCATTTAGAAGTAAATAGATCGGGGTGGCTTAAACTATGTCGCTCTAATTGTAAATTTAAACGTGGTAGTGAGTTAATATTTCGACTTTTGTGAGTTTTTCGCTCAAATCGTTGAGTTGGACAGATTTTTAGTGCGCGCGACAGTAGGCGAATGGGCCTTACAATATGCGTCAGTGTGGAAAATATGCTTTGTAATTTTGCATCGGTTAATATAAATTTGTTTGAAATGGGAAGGCGAAGAAAGTAATTTAATTTGCTCATCCACATCCCTGACATAACTTACGACCCATCAGATTTAAATCACTGCGCTTCTGTCTACCAAATAACAAAAATGATATGTTTCAAAGCTGTCTTTGGATGCAGTATTTACCTAGTAGCAGTAAAGATAATTACCTGCAGCGCCATCTGGAAATCAGATCTTCGATCGTTTTATCGAGTAGCAAGATGACTTTTAAAATGAAAGTGCGTAATTCAAATGCCAAAACAAACTGAGCGAAAATCATTTTCGACTGTCAAATTGGCTGTCGCTAGAAACAGAGTTAAAACTTTATGAACTAACCCTCGGATTAATAAACAAATATGCACAAGCTTGTAAGCTAGCAGATGTCAGATAGCTGGAAAAACTTGACATAACTGATGTGTCTCCAGTTGGTAACTTTAACTAAGTCTTATTTTTATTAATAAGGGAGCAAACCTCTAGGAAAACACATTTTATATTAAGGATAGGTTTAAAAGCTTATTCGTATATACGCGAAAAAATGTAAATACGAAATGGATTCTTTTTTAGAGGGAGCTAATGCGTTGTTGACATAATAAATGATTCGTTACTGCATTGAGGCGCCATAATCATTAAAAAAACTACTCAAAGTCTTATAGAGACTATAGGCAGTCCCTTTTTCATACAAAGGTTAAGAAAGTCTGTACAGAATTTCTGTTTGATGAAATTCGTTGCCACGTTGTCTTACAATGTATATCTATAGGCAACACATCCCTCCCTCTCGTGGTTATATGCAATAGAGATTGGCGATTCCAACTGTCACAGCAATGCACGAAATAACGATTCGACAAAAACCCATAAAGTACCATTTCAGATAAGGCTCCTTCGTCTTCTTGGGAACTTCAACTTGTATATCGACTGAGTTCCGAGAACATCCATAGCAAAACAGTCAGACATCAAGCTCCTTTGATTGTTACTTCCCTTCCCTTTCTCCTGTCAGATAGAGAGAGAGAGAGAGAGTCACCAGCGAGCATAAGTCTTCAAAAAGATACAAAACACCAACGAAAAGCGTACGACAGCGAGAATATCTCTGCATGATGATCACTCTGTATGCAATGCAACTGAATTAATGCCATCACACGTAGACCATGTCATTTCATGCATTTTAAATGAATCCACGAAAGGGTTTGCCAGCGCGTCTCCCTATAATGTTCCCCTTCGACAGGCCTTACCATTTAAGTTGGGCGCGCTTCTCTCCTCCCCACAGAGACCGACCGACGGCGACGGCGACGACTCCTGCGAGTAGCGATCATTAAAGGAAATTTACATAACACGTCTATCGTTGGTATTACAATATCGTTCTACTAGTTCAACGTCGCGGAAAACTCTGACTGCGACAACAACTTTGGGCCAAGGGATATCGGTATCGGATGAAGTAGAAAATAATTGGATAGTTGGCTCAATGGAGGTTTGTGTACGGTTAGGGATATCTATACCTCCACGTATGTCGTATCTGTTCCTGTTGCTGACTGTGTTTAGGAGGATAATTGTGCGGATGGAAGAGTATTTATTTTAAATTAAATTTACAACATCAACGACGACAATCGCGCACTCGCGCATACAAGGGTCAATTGGTATTTATTTAAATTTCCCCATACCAGATAATAGCTGGACGCACGTGAGCTGGGCGAAGGAGTAGACGTCACCACCGCTTGTGGTCCGTTTTCCAAGGAATTTTAAATGGTCTCTCTGGCTGGGTGGGACTCTGCGTGTGTATACACAGACATACTACTCACCTATCATTTTGGTATACTTCAACCGATGAATTCAGCTCGGCTAATTGTTCCTTTAGCAGCTGGAGGTTGGAATTGACAAAGCTGAGTTCGAGGGCAACTGTGTCGCGCAGTTTGCGATTTGTGGTAGCCTGCGAAAGGAAGAAGAGTTTCGAGTGTCAATACAGTTGACTTGAATGATTTAGCCGTGATAACCTGAATGGCAATAAAGATATCACTTCTTACCTTGAATAGATTTTCGGCTCCGGCACGCAACCGTAGCTCTTTGTTGATCTCCTGATTCAATTTACATCGCCGAGTTTGGAGTTTTCCACGACATGTCGCCGCTCGAGGATCAGATCCCTGCAAAGGAAGAGAGGTTTATGTGAATACTTTTCAAATATAATGAGGGTGAGTATACAGGGTTTGGAAATGCCTTTAGGGTTGCTGTTCAAAGTCGTACTTTAACATGGAAGTGGTGCAATTATTTGCAGGGGGTTGAGAGTTGTTTTCTCGAAAATGGAAGACCATATGAGAAGTTCTGACAATTAATATATACATTCAAAGAAACATTGAGTCTCATTCCAGCCGCCACTGTAAAATCATGATTTAAGTAGATTTCAACTTCTGTTTCAGAGGTATCTTTTTCTTTTTTGGTAACAAATAAGAGACAAAAAGTCTATTTATTATTAAATGTTTGAAGATAGTTCAATTTCACTGCAAGCTAGAATTCCTATCGTGTTTCTAGGGCTGTCCACAATATATACATGCCCAATGGAACTCCATTGCCAACTTGGTTCTGTAAATGGACGCTAGGTCTATATCATCATTGCCAATAGAGGGCGTGAGTTTTAATTGCATTCACTTTAAGGAGGAACCTACAATAATTTAAGGCTAGAATTTTGCATATAAAAACTTACTTGAAGTTATTTGGTAATTTGCAGACTTGAAACCGTCAACTTAAATTGAGAGGGAAGGAATATAGTTGAGATGGGTTGAAATTGAGTTAAATTGAGACGGGCACAAATGTAGTTAAGTTTATGCCAAACTCTGTCTAACGTCTTCGAAATGTCAAGTGGCAATAACAATAAAAAGTGGTTTGCGTGAATTTAAAAGTAAATTCAATTGGTAAATCTCTTCGTAGCCAATTTCATATTTCAATCAAATGCTAGAAAAACAGCTGCAAATCGTCTTTTATAATCAGACATCGATGCAATGAAAGGGTTAACGACGTCTTGGGCTAATTAAATCTTTAAGTGCCAAAGCAAGAGTGCTTACAATTTTTGCCTCATCCGAAAGCCATCACCACAATTGATTTATTTTTCTCAATAAAACCTTACACCGCCACTTTGTCGAGCTCACTTCATCGTCGCCAGTTCCTCGGCGAGTATAAATATTATTACATCACACGAGCAACATCCGTTCTTTTATCTGGAAGTATAGTAAACAAAGTGTGGGCTGCGGGAGTCACAAAACCTTGTGACGAGGATGATGGCGGCATCGCATGAAACAAGGGCCCATAAGGAGTGGTTGGCAAAAGGGGGAACATACATAAAAAAAAAAAAGACCAAAATCAGTTTGAACGAAGAAAATCTCTGGAGACACTAAACCAGCAAGATAAACGTCACCCTGGAGATATAAATCCACATTTAACTCCTTTGTGGTCTCCAAATGCCGTAGCTTGCCGGGTGCTGGCTGCCGCCACAACCGCCGAACCGACCAAGCGACATTTAGAAAACCTTTTCACAAAGCATTCAAGCATGAGGACAAGAGCATAGGGAGGGGCGTCGTCAGGGCACATTGTGTTTTTTTTGTTTTTACTCCGATATTGTCTCCGCTTTTACACGCTTGTTTATATTTTTCTTATTTTGTTTTTAGTTTTCTTGGTTGCGATATGAAGAACTCTTAGAAGTTGAAGTGTCAACAACCTTATTCATGTGTTGGGTTCGGTAGAGCTTGCATTAGTTTAGCCCACCCCCACAATACAGCCGAGTGCCGAGTTGCAATGCATTAAGAACGTTACTTTGGATTTGTGTTGTGGTAATACCTCTTTTGTTTGAGGGTAAGGTGAGGTGAGATATCCCCTCGAAAGAAGGTTCCTATACCTGAGAGCGGTTGTGTTTGTGACTTAATGGTAATAAAGTATTTATTGAGCAGCGAATAAAAACGGTGATTGTCGCCGGTAAATATACAAATACATATGTGTGGATACCCTACGGTGAGGCAATTTTGTATTATAGACCGAGCGAATGTAGTGAGTTGCAACTTGGAGTTCCTGCCCACGTAATTAAGTGCTGACTTGAATTGTTTAGACACTGAAGTAGGCTTGAACAAATGTGTGGCAATAATATGCGCCGACGATTCTTGAATATTTGACTATGAATATTGAATTCTTTGTGGGATGTCGGCGGTGTTTTGCGGAATTAGACCCCAGACAGATGGGATGATCATGATGAGCGCCACATTCTGTGTGGGAAGATTGTGATTTAAGCGTGCCTACAGCAAACGTGAATTGAAGAAACTCCAACACGAGATCTGATTTTGTTTTATAACGCCAGATCGTTGCAGTCCATGGGATTGTGGTAAGTAAATTAAGGTCTGTTCCTTTACTTTTAATATTTTTGAATTTTTACTCAAAGGTGTTTCTTAACTCGAAAAATTCGTAAAAGAGAGCAAGATATTACCCCTCCACTGAGAATGAGTACAGTGATGCCAGACCTTTTGGATTGACTTGCCCACATCTATTATCAAAAATAATCCTTCTTGCCCATGCCGGTGTTAGAAAACCCCACGAAAATATACGTACATAATTAATTATACAGATTCAATATTTGAAATACATTTTTTTTCTGATAACTGAGAGATATAAAAATGTCATTTCTTCGCCCATTTAGCCCAAAATGCCGAACTGGGTAATTACCCACGATCTTCTATCACTGACTGAGAATCTTAAGAGTTTTTACTTAACAAATTTCTTGGTGTAATAACTGGATAAGCTGTCAGTCACCTGACTATTGAGAGATGATTTCAAGTTTGTTGTCCTATTTCGCACACGCATGCAAATTTTTTTAATTTCCTGCGAAATGTTCTCCTCAAGATTCTTTTCGAAAGTGGCGACGAAATTCTTCCTAGCTGTAAGAAGGGACAATCTCCTCCACGTAATTTTTTAATGCTGTGTCGCTTTTTCTTCTTCTCGAATGCTTGTAGTTCAATCAGTACAAACTCTTTTACATACTCGAATTAATCAAAAAGAAGTTAGATTTATTCCGAATCACTTTCATCGCTAGATGAATCAACTAATATTGTTAATAAATTGATAACTAGCGGTGTGTGAAACTCCATATAACAGAAAGTGACATTTCACCATTTGCGCTATACGTCTAGCACTTCTCCTGAAATATCCCTTTTAGGGAAATTTCTCAATCTAGCGCAAAACTACCCGCTGCATTGAGAGAAAAAAAAGAACATCTGTCAAAGGAAATCGTTGAAACGTTTACAAAATACAAATAAAAACGAAGCCGAGCAATTGTAACTATGATAAAATTTGTTAATAAGGTAAGTGAAAAATCAATTGAGATATTATATCGTTTCTTTAATTGTAGTGTGGAAATAATTAGTGTCAAATATCACTTTGCCGATGGCGTCAGGGTTCCACCGCGGACGTTCCATCATCTGGGATATTTTGTGTTTGATGTCTAGCGGGCAATGGAACGCGGCCATTAGTTTGGAGAAGAGAGCCACAAAGAGAGAACAAAACTTTTCGCCTCCATTAAAAACCTGCAAATAGTATCCCAAGAAAATGTCTAGTTGCGTATAGTTGACATATGTTTGTCAAATCGTTCAAATGCTATTTTGTAAATAATTTTTTGATTTTGTTAGGACAACTGCCAGGATTCATTATCATCATTAAACTCATTTAAATGAACAGATGAATTCAGACATTCAAATCTGTGCATGCATTTCTGTCTGTTGGAAAGATGTTTCTTTTGTTTCTTCAGCACTAATATAGGTGAATTTGATCAAGATGTAAACGCTTGGTCAATTAGAGATTGAAGGTTCACACTCCAAATGAGAATGACAACATTTGCATTATTTTAATGCCCTAAATAGCTTTGTCGGTCTCTCTCTTTTAAGTCAAGTTTGACAGCAATTTTGACAACATTAATGCTTATAACTCCATCTGCACCAATGGTCTTCTGCAACGATGAGAAAATTGTAGTAAGATGTGTACTCCGCATGTAATGTAAGCTACAACCGCTTTTAACAACGCCAGTCAATTTGTTTGTATTCTCCTTAAAAAATATTTTAAGGACAGTCGGGTTTATAAATTTTAAAGACGCACAAACGCCTCTTGTAACCATTTCAAAAATAGTTACTTATTTAAGACTCCCTCATAAAATCGTGTAGATACAATAATTCCTAAAAATTTCTCAAGGCGAAATATTAAATGACATATCTATCTGAAGACGCCGACATTTCAACACCAATAACCCACCTGAAAGAACGCACAAAAATATTTTGATCTACCTACATCAGCCTTCATTTCAAATAGTAAACAACTTCATAAACATTTCCCAATCGGTTTTCGTTCATCATATCTACGATTGAACATTCCGGTTTATCCTTGTATCACATACTATTTAGTTAAATTCCACTCAAATCGTTTACAAAAGATCGGTGACTAATTCCGGTGAATAAGCAGCGAAGTGGCCCATAGCCTGATAAGACCGCAGTGTCTTATCCAAATTGGTTAACGCCTTCTGATTTGTTCTAGAGACAAAGACCCACTTATCGCGGTTTACCCACCTGTAATTGAGGTTGACGTCGTTATCGATTATTTCGCAACATCGCACTGATTAAACAGTCGCCCCATAAAACTCTCCACACCCGAGACTGACTCATAAGGAGAATAATTTCTACTACCTCAGGGTGCACTCGTAAAACTCGCATCAACCACCGCTTCGATTTTGATCGCATTTCCGCATACATTTATCGAGAATGTAAACACGCCGCGGCTACCCTCTGTCTAATAGCCAGATTACATTATGCCTATGCTAACATCAGGATGGATGCCTCATGATCGCGCACGCATAACTGACAAGTGGACAGACCCGAAGTGAAGCAAGACGGTGCGCTCTCTCAATACATAGTAATTAATGGCGTTAACGTTCGTAAAAAAAAATAGTCCCCTCTCAAGTGGGTACCCTTTAATCGAGCGACGTCAAAGTGTTGTTCCCTGGGTAACATCTCACTCAGAATGAGATCATAGCAATAAAACACTGATTGCAGATGTGTCATAAAACTTGAGATCCATCTTATGCGGAGCAACAAGAAACAAACTCTCCAGTGAACGTTGAGATAAATATGTCGGCGATAAGAACCTAGCCCCAGACCCCAAGCTCCAACACCTCTCTGCACCGAGATACATAAGAGAAAAAAATATAAATAAATAAAAACAGGAAAGGTAAATATGTTTCCAGCCTTATTGGCTGGTGTATAAGTGTGTGTCTAAGATATGGCCGACGACGCTGTGGAAATTACACATAATTATTCTAGAACGTTGAAATGGTAAATTGGAACACATAATGGGAGCAAATTCGTGAATTAACACTCGAAAATTTGTAGAAAAGCCAAAAAGCCGGATGTGCCTAATGGTTCCACAGCAGCCCAATTTTAAACGACTTAAAGATGGGTGCGAAGATTGAAGAATTATAATTGGCCACCTACGCAAATTATTTCATAAAATTGCTGGGGGGTTAAGTGAGCACATCTCGGAGTAACACGAGCTAAAGGTTATAATATTTTTAATTTGTTAACCAACACAAATGTTCTCGTACAAGATTCTATCGAATGTAAGTGGTGCGTTCTGCGTCAGTGTTGTGTGACTTATATCGAAATTCAGCTCCCAAAATGAGATAATTTTCCTAATTTTGTTTTTGAATACAAAACAAAAGGATTTTGTAGCTTTTCTAAACCTTCTGAAAAGCACGGTTGTTGCTTGCATACTTAGATAACATTTCGGAGTGTCGAAATTGAAAATAAATCGCAAATATAACAATCCAAGTTGCCTTGAATACCTACTATTCGTTTGTATACCTAGTCCTAGTATACAAACGTCTAGTTGACGTTTTAAATGAGCTAGGTATCCGAACGTCCCAAATGGCAGCTTTTCTTGACATTTGTGACTTTGTTTGGAAATAAATTCTTTTCAAAATATGTGGTTGCTTTCGTTATACACTTTTTGTCTCTTTTACACGCAGCTGACTTTTTAACATTATCCAAGAAAATCTACTTCAACAGCTGTCAAAGCGCTCACAAAATATTAATTCATTTATATTCAAAAGTTCCTTTTAATGGACAGGATTTCATTTTAAATATCGAAGCAATTAAACTGTATTTTTATAGATTTTACTATTAAGACATATACAAAATGCATCGGCGACGACATTGAGCAACAATAATGAAAATGATATACATATCTGATAAATATTCATACGACTAGTTTGCATGTCAAAAGAGTTCTGAGATTATGCTCGCGCACTTGCTTGAAATGTCAAGTTTAAAATTAACATCAAAAAAGTCATTTTTTTCTTCACAATGCATTTATTTAAAGACTCGTTCCACCAGTCACATGGTTTTGTTTTCTTAATTATTGTTAGCATCTACGAGTACTCGTACAAAGCTATGCTAAAAGAACACGGTTTTCAATGTCTTGTTGGTTATCAAACATTGTCATGTAAGCCAGGTGCATCAAGTAGTATACATTACACTTTGAACAAGTTCATCCCAGTTCATTGCACAAGCGAGTTGACAAGCTCCATGTCACAATTAATCAGACGCTTGTCATGTCAGAGACGTGAAATTACGGCAAAGTTGTTGCTGGCAACTTAAAGTATTCTTTTGACTCTTGTCACATTCGGCATCAATCAAAAATCGCGCACTATGCAACAATAACAATGCGAACAACAACAAGAGTGTTTTGCGACTCATGTCGCACGTCTGGAATTCCTTCGCTGGAATGCCGTTCCAAGGAGAACAAGTTACTGCACACCGTCTAGCAATCTGATTGCAAACATTGACGGACCGATCAAGAGAGTAGCTCGGGCTTATACAACTGCTGTGGCTGTGGTTGGTATTTATGGCGGTGTGGAAGCATTCATGTGTTCCGACCATCAAGTGGTGCAGTGCAATCGTCGCCATCGCCACTCCTACAAAGTGGCATTAGACGAAGTTGGAGAAGTAATTTTTTTTGGAATGTTTACCACATGAATTGTTGTTGTTGTCTTGTCGAATGGAGACTTGACTCTAATTCAATGAGAATGCATCGCAGGCCAGCAAGATGGCCAAATGTCAAGATGGTGCGCGGTAAGAAATGTTATATGTCACCGAGATGATTTGTGGTGATGAGCTCATTTTTTTAGGTAAACACAAATCGAGGCGATTAAATATGAAATTGTTACCATTAGCACTGTAATTACTGCGGAATTGTATAGTTCAGAGGAAGTAGTAGAAGAGGTATTCGAGTGCGTGCCTTCTCTAATTGCGTCGCATTAAAACACATCACTTTTTAAATTGCTTCGTATTTAGAGATGTTTTGCATTACGCAACGAAGGTTTGTTTTGCGATTGCTGGTAAAACAGTTCCGGGTAATGAACTGGTGGTATTGTTTCCCTGTTCTCTTTTTGCAAAGAAATAAATTCGAATTCTGATGTCGATGAAATGAAAAGGACTTTGGTACAAAATGGGCATCACTTGGTTTTTTACGTGCCTGTTTTTGAAAAACAGCTTCAAGAAAGTTTATTAAAACTGAAAAGAGCTGCGGCTTGGAGTTTGCTGAAAATCATATCCAAGCCGGACCATCTCGTAAGTAGATATACAGTAAAACCGCTTTAATAGAAAACAGCTTGAGAGAAAAACCCGCTTATCTGAAACACTTTTTCATACCCGAATACTTGTCGGCCAATTACCTATAAAACACTTCGCTTAAGTGAAATACCCGGATACCTGAAACATATTTTCAGTTATATTTTATTTTTTCCATTGAAAAAAACTCTCTTAAATGAAAAAAAATTTTGAATCGAATAGAACAAAAGGTTTGCTGAACTTCTTTTTTCTCGAAGATTACATTTGAGTTTGTGATATGTCACAAGCGTTTATTTTCCAGGTCAATCAAAAAGATAAACACAAATTTTTCTAGCTTTAAATTTACGCTTAATGGAATTTTTAAACCCGCTTAAGTGTTTTTTTTTGTTTTCACTTATCCGGAAAGTGACACTTTTTTCACTTAAGCGGCGTTCCATTAAGTGAAAACGAGTTTAAGGGAAAGAAAGATTGTGACCCGCTTAAAAGAAACAGCAAAATGTTTCTTTTAAGCGGGTTTTACTGTAGCTATAGGCGTTTTTCTTTTTTAGTTCAGAGCGCAACCTGAACTGTTATACAAAAAGTTCGTGTTTCATTTTTAGCTCAGATACATCAGAGCTCAGAATTTGTGTTTCTTTTTTCTCTTAGAGCATAACCAGAGCGCGCTCTATGAGTCAGAATAAATTGACTGAGCAGGCTGAGGATAAAGCTGATTACATACTTACAGGCACATTTGACAGAAAAAAAAACAGGATAAACAAAATAATTGAAATGGCGGACGAACCTTGTTGCTCTGGAACTGAAGGTTAACCAATTTAATAAACAACAATTAATAAATATTCAATTTATACATATAAATTATTACAAATGACAGCTATGTGCTCAAGTCTGTTTCATAATTACATGAGAACGATCTGAGTACGCTCGGTTCAGAGCGCGCTCATAATGCTCGAGCTCGGTTCAGAGCTCAGCTCTGAGCTAAAAAAGAAAAACGCCTTATATAGTAAACGTACAAAATTGCTTCACTTATATCATATGGGCTATTTGGCTTCATAGGCGTAGTGGCTCAATGGTTAGTGCGTTCAACTACCGAGAGAAGGGTTTTAGGTTGGATCCATGGAAAGGGACAAATTGCACCTTTCTACAGCGCCACCTATCGCTAACGTCCAAAAGATATGAGAGTCTAAATGTTTAGGGAAAGCTTCTCATTTTAGTCGCCCAGATTCGAGAAAACATCAAAGGTCTCTTTTATACGCTTGAAAATAAAACTCCCAAAAGCGAATGGAATGCTAGCTAGAAATTTTGTCACCGTCTGTTGTCATTATTTTTTAGAATTTAAGGCCCGGGCTAGCCATGTGTGAAGGAATGTGTTAACCAAATATCGGTTTCCTTTACATATTCTTATTTCGTACAAAGTTTTCGAGACCAAAATTATTATATACTGAGGTTTAGAACCGATAGACTCAGCAGAAGATGAGAGCCCGCATAGACCTATAGTAGGTACTTTGTAAGAAACGATTGTTCCAAAATTTATTTCCAGCTATTACGAAATATGCAAAATATTTGTCTCGGACGCGATTTTTTTTAAGAGTTTGAAGGCGCAACCTTTACGGGCCGTTTGCTGAAACGACTCATAGCGATTTTAGTTCCATAATTATGAAACATCATGTGAGATATCCAGCACAAAGGGTATTTATTCTTTATAGGAAAAAATAAAATTAGAGTTACCACCAGCGTACAGATATCGATAAAAGTTGGAGGCGATAGCCATAGCAGCAGTCCAGAAACTAGGTAAGCTAAGGATATCTCAAATAATCGGGTTCAGAAAGAACAATTGAAATAATTGAGTAAGAGTTTATAAGAAGGTTCAGGAACCCCAACAAGGCAATAGCAACTCATGCAGAACTGCAATGTTGGCAATTTTTTGGAGAATTTTTTAATACATGCCCTGGAACGGAACATAATTATTGCTGTTCAACGTAAACAGATACCGGGCTTTAGGCAGAGTCTTGTGTGCTTGTAAAATGTTCTTTAAATAAAAGCCCCTTTTGTCTTTGAGCACTGTCTTTGAAGCATTAAGAAGTCCACTTCCATTTTTACACCGTGATGACGATTTAGAAGCCTTGAAGCTATCGGTATCGGAACATAATTGGCAATCAGTTTTGAAGCGCCATCTTGAATTACCGGTCAGTGTATCTAATCATTTGATGCGTTTTTTAGTGTTCGGGCAACTTATGAACGGCTGATGATTCACAGAATATATTTTTGCTTTATTGTGACGATGGCTCGTAGATCAGCTAAAATTCAATAGGTGGCGCTGTATTCAAGTTATTATAATAAATTCAATATTTATAGACCCAATTGCCTGATTTTATTTTTACAACTTAATCAGTGAACACGGATTAGAGCCGAAGCAAATTCGAAGTGGATTTACATACAGACGTATGCATTTTACCAAAAAAGGGCAGCTATCCTTTATTTGCTTGAAATTTATATCCCATCTGGAAGTACGCGGCTTTAACATTCGAGGTCGAAGCCGTAGGAAAACAAGAACAGATATTTATGTAAATATTTGAACCTGAACTTTGTGTTGCACAAATTTCAATTTTCAAGTTGATCTGACATTCAGATAAGTCGAACAATTAGGTACAAGTCTAAAGTTGAAAGTGGATCGTCATAAACTTGCTTATAAACAAGACAATTAGCCTGATCTGAGTTCTTTTATACCTGTCTAAGGAACGATTGTTCTTTTTCATGTCTCTCTGAAGCACCTTTTATGTTCGTTTGGTACAAACAAAAAACAATCTTTTTCAGATTTAAGAGCACTTTTGTGAATCTGGATTTTTTCTCAGATTTCTTCAGATTTACCAATACAAGTACGTTTGAGTTTGACAACTAGTGGAGTTTGTTTACGTTTTCTTGAAATTTTCCAACTGCAAAGAAACGCATTGCATCGGGTGTCTCTATTTTTGTTAATTAAGTATGTACAAATGTTAAGAAATCAATCGGGGGGGGGGGAATTTAGAATGTTTTAATACAAAATTTAAGGAGTGATTGCAAAATGCTTAGAAAAGTGTAGAAGGCTACACATTTTCACACCGCATTAATATCAACACAAGAAAGAGCAAGAGACGTTTTTATGTTCGATTAGACACACGAAATCTGAAATCCGAGAGCTAATCTGAAGAAGCCCAGTCGAAAACCACATTAGTACCACTCAAATCTACGCAGATGATCGTGACTAGTAAAAGTGGGTTCGAACAAGTGCTTTGTTTATCTAAATATAGCTGTTGTCTTCTCCAAAGGTTTTAATACAATTTATCGAGGCAGTAAAATGCTAATATACTCTAAACATTCGCGGATGAAACGCATTCTTATTCATTAAGGCCGAATAATTAATCATCGGAGTCCGATTTAATTATTTGTTCTTCTTCCAAAACTGCAAAGAGACATACAGAAGATTATTCCCTCCTCACAACAACAATTTAACGTTCCATCAGTCCTCGGGGTGTTTTATCTCCCCGATATAAAAATAAATAAAACAAACAAACCGAACTTCTTTTCACTTCACAAGAATTTATATATAAATATATATATATAAATATTTTATCATTGAATAAACACTACACATCGGAATGGGAATCGGATTTGGACTCCTATCTCTCGTCAGTTGCTGTTTCAGAGTCAGCCCCTTTGCACCTTCGAGTATTGAACGAGGACATACCTAGGAGTAGATAATTTATTGCAAGTATCGAGTAATTGCAATCGAAGCAACTGCAGGTCCATTTCCAATTCTAGATCTGCGTCGGATGGTCGTGGCGCTGTTCTGTAATGCCTGTCAGCAATAAAAATTAATTTGTAATTAAAATCGCATGTATCGGTGCGCGCCAGTAAAAAGGATACTCCTTCTCATGCACGCACACACCTTCGCCTGAGCGCATTAGGAAGTGTTCTTCTTTTATAAAATAGAGTCAATAACTTAGCTAAGTTGCGTAACAAGGTTCAGTATCTGGCGTGCACTGCAATTGCAATTGCACTTGCACAGTGAATGCAATGCGCGAAGAATAATGGAAGGCACGTCAGGCGTCACACACACAGTAGGAACCCAAGCAGTTCTATTTTAAGACACTCATGTTCATGTGTCGGCGGAGAGGTGGCCCTTGTGGCCTAGGAGCCGATTTTTTATTTGTAATGCCGGTGGAATTTATTATTATTCACGATGGAGTCTATTTTTGGGCTTTGCGAGCTCAAGCTATTATCACTTCCGAGTGGGGTAGGCTGTGGTGCCTCCTTCAACTTGAGGCAAGCGGCAAAGTCAACGCTCCTCGACAATGGCTGAGCTTGAATTCTTAATTAAGCCGCAGAGACGTGAATGCGTAATGAGTGTGTTTGTTTTTGTTCGACAAAAAAAGAACTTGAATCGTGACTGCGGCGGGCATAGAGGTGCACAGCACATACTTGTCTGGAGTTTCCGTTTTAAATTAAACGCATAAACGAAAATTGTGTTTTGGGGATTGGAAGTCGTGGGTTTTAATTTGATGCGTTTGGGTTATATTAAGCTTTGGGAATTACATAAGAGGACATTGGTGGCATTTATGTAAATTTAGACACGTTTTTCAATCGATAAATATATTCGATGTATATGTTTTTGAATGCTTTGGAGATCCATTTCCAGTTCATTTCGTACTCGTCGTAGTATTTCTTAAACTATTTGTGTCTGCACTATGCGTACATGTGATCTACCTTATTATAGTAACTAAACTGCCTACTCCAATTCAAGTTAGAATCTGTGAAAGAGTCTTTATGGAGATGCGGATACCTAATTCATGTGAAATGTCAATTAGATTTGTTTGTACTAGCTACGAACGCATTGACCAGGAAACTTGAAATGTTGTTATATTCTCGGGTTTTTTTTTTAAATGCTGACACATCGAAATGTCAACTAAGTATGCAGGCATGATTGGGCACATAATATATTCAAAAATCATATTATTTTATAAGTCGACTAAAATGATCTGGACTAGATGTAACCTGAAAGCCACATATGCGAACTGTCAACTTCGTTCTCAGTCACTTATTTCTTCACTAGATTCGTCGGCTAGCCCTTTATAAACGTCAATTGAAACCGATATAAGATAATCAAAACTGTGGTACATCACGTCAGACAGTTGTCAGATTTACTAAACTAGAACTAGAAACTTGAACGTCCCCATTTTCTTTGTCTGAAAAAAAACTACATATGCCCGGACTTTTAAGAAACACTTCCAAAATCAAAACCCCCTACAGTGTTGTTATATTGGCGCATATGTAGCGTTATGGTTTTATTATTATAAATATATACATTATTATTTGTTGGGAAATATGTGATGGGAAATTTGTGATGGATGTTCACAGCAGCGGCCTTTACAAATAATTTTACGGCAGTTACACATTTTTCCATATAAGATTCAATTGGTTCACGAGTTTAAATCAACTAATCCATAAATACGAATTCTCTCCAAAGACAAATTTCTGACCATCGAATAATATTGCGATTTTCTGTTTTTAACTGGCCCGATTTAACTGATCCAAATTGTTATTTTTTGAGGCTTTAACTAAAGGTTAAGGGGTATGCCATTAAGCTAAGGGCCATGATACAGTTTTTGGACAAAATCCGAGAACAAGTGATTAATATAAGAACTAAAATTCTTGGGAAAGTGATTTAAAATGCTCGGAAAAGAGCACGTCACGTTGAAGAAAACACTGGGCAACATTTGAAAGATACCAACACGCAGAAAAATCACTCCGTTAAAAGAAACCAATTTTCGGTAAAAAACTACACTGTTAACATAGCTCCTAAAGAATTAGTGGATTTACAATAACCGAGTCAAATTGTTTAAGGAAACTCGGTTAAAGCTAACCGATTGATCAATTTCATCGGTCGTAAGTAACAAACTAACTCTGTAGAATTAAACCAACTGGTTGATATTAATCTACAAACTTGTTTGATAAAGGGTTTTTTTTTAAATATGCATTTAAACTTTTTACCTCGGTGTCGTTTTTTTCAAAATTAAATTTTATTATTAATTTTTATTTATTTCAAATTTATATTATTTTAATATATTTTTTTTTAACCGAAAATATATGTTAAATTTTTAAGCGTGTATTATCTTCCAAATATAATGTCAACTTATTTCCAAACTATATTTAAATTTTAACAAATGTCAAAGCTAAATAAAATAAGCAGGAAAAAATTATTCACTAAATATAAATCATAAAGTTAATTATGCGGCGCCCTGTAGATAGGGAGTTTTGAAGTTTAGAATCGTTTGGTAGTGGCACCATGTGGTTACATACATATATGTTAAATGCAGTATGCGCCTAAACTGAGACAACAATTCGTAATTCCAAATAGCATTTTTAAATTACTTGTGCTTCACCCTCTTAGCTCACGTTGCACCTTTTTATGTTTAAAACGTGCGTCCGCAATTGATTTGTTTTTATTTTGGCACTGGGTATCTCAATCTACAACTATAAAAATACCGCTCATGAACAATTCAACTCCAACAACGTCTTGGTGGTTTTTCTGTAGAAAACTCCCAACAACCGTGATTCACCCACTCAAGCTTCATCACTACTATCTCATTCAATGTACACCACATCAATTAAGCAAAATGTTATGATTAGTGCAGCTTCATTGCTTTAAGAGATTTCATAGATTTAATTGAAACCGTAAATAATCCCTCCCCCTTAATCTGCTGCACATACACTAATCGTTCCTGATTCAACTGAAAGTGATTCCATCGTTGGACGTTGCGTGCTATAGAGGCATCCTTGCCACAGATCCCCTAGCCACTTAAATAAACTCTGTTTAAATTGCACATGATTTGCGAGGCAACATGCTAAAATATACATTTCATTCACGAGTACACGCGCAGGGTTCCCCGGGGTACATTGAACACCATTACCTGCACTAATGGTCATTAAACTCATTTAACAATCGGTAATGAAATTATTTACTGATGAAGGCGATGCACAAGATCTGATGACCACCTAGAAGACAAACTGCAGCTGGCCGTGGGTAGATGTAATTTCATCAAGCAACGTTTACAACCTATTTGACATTGTAGCTGTAGCAAACGCGCATCAGAGTTCAGCCGCAATCAGATATATGCGGGCATAGGTAGCGCAAAACCGGCCATTATTTCGAATTAGCCGAAGAGTACGAGTATATCGTCCGATAAGTGCTAATTTGGGTATGATATGTAGACGACTTGAGATCGGTTCCTCATTTCGGTTTACATCAAATGGAATGTGATCCATAGTATGTAAATAAACATTGTGTTTGAACAACCTTAAAGACAACTACGTGACAACATTTATACGCGGAAAATGGTTGCTTCTATTCGCGAGTGTTATTTTATTTTATTGTTGTCTTGAATGTTTGATCGTAAATAAATTTGTAACAAAAGAAAGATAAAACGAACGCAATACGCTGGAGTTGATTGGGCTAATTATTTTGTTGACAAATTGTCATTGTGGGTGGTTGGAGGACACACGACGATTGAAGGATTTTAAACAGGAAGTGGGTAAAGTCGTTTATGGCAGGGGTTTCACAAATTGTGATTACTTCCATTCAATGACGATTTTGATTGTTTACATTAGGGGAGGTACAAAGAGTGATTTCTAAGTTTGTTTAAACATGCAAGTTGAATGTTTATAAATCGTTGGAAGAGCCTTCAAACATCTCTGGAGAGAAATTCACGAACTACTATTTATAATGCACTTTGCAAACAGTGTGCAAGAAATTTCAGTTCGATCCGACACTTACTAAAGAACTTGCTGACTCGAGAACGTATATGCTGGAATCTATAGTTAATTAAAGGATCACAACACTCTTCCTAAGCTATGTTGTAATTTTTTAGTGATCTACGTCTATCCTCCTATATTATACTCAAAGAAAGGGCCGTCGTTTTCAGTAGCAAACCATTATACCTTCAAATATACTTTCATCGCAGGTCTTTCTCCAATCAATAGATCATATGTAAGTTCATCGGCAAACTCATCTGAGAGTCCCAAGCTATATAAATAAAGTGCACGACTGGGAACGAAATATTCTCGGTCACCAAAGGTTTGGTTGGTTGTTTTCTTAATTTATTAGGTAGGTAGGTAAAAATGTGTGAAGCGATTCTAGATACAAGAAACAGTTCTTAAAATATAGGAAGAAGCGGTTTTTGTAAAATTATGCAGACCAAATATTACAATATTAAGTTTGAAACATGCGATTGCCTAATTAGTTGAAAACTGAGCATTGAATATTTTTTGAGGATCTAAGCATTATTTGGTTTTTAGGGTTTGATCCAAATCGAAAATGGAGTTTTCGAGATATGACCAGTTTTAAAAATTAACGTTTTCAGTTATTCGAATTGAAAATTGAGGATGCAATAATTTTGAAAACATCAATTTTACACGAAGTATTCAATTTGGTCAAATGGTTAGAGCCGGTGTCTTGTAAACTATTGAAAACCAAATTTTTTAAAAATGACTTTTTTCAAAAATCCATTGCACGATAATAGAGAGAAAAATTGAGTTTTTTTTTTTTGAGTTAGAAATTACCATATTACCTTAGAAATTAAATTTTGTTACAATCGTATGGACCGTTTTTGAAATATTCGAAATTTCAAAAATACCGTTATTTGATTATTTAGCGAACAACTGAGTAAGCAGTCATATTAACCTCACCTAAGTTCAAATATCAATTTTGGTTAAACTCGTTAGAGCCATTTTCGAACAAATCAAACTGGTATGAACATTTAATATGGGAAGTACCAAATCCGGGCAGTTCTCTTACTAAGAATTCGAGAAAGTTACAAAAAAGCAACAGGTTCCTATAGGACCCGGGGACTAGCTTCTCACCATTCGTTTGTGTGATTTTCTTAACTTTAGGACAAATAGAAGGCACCTTATATTTTATACCAAGTCCGAACGACTGAATTAAGACTCTTTCTCAGGACTATGCATTGACGGAAGGTGGCGCAGTGGGAAAAGCTTTCAATTGAACCCGGAAACCCCCGCTCACTGCAGAGTTTCCCCGCTGAACATTTTCAAAAAGGGGAATAAAGACAGGACCGAGCCAAAAAAGGGGCCCCCACAAAAAAAAAAGAAACAGCGCAGCAAAGACAAATAATAACAAAGTGGCCAAACGACAACGCTGGCTACCCAGTATATAAATTGGAGTTTGCGAACGCAAAATTTATGAATGCTGTGTTTAAAAATGGAGATAGGCATTTGATTGCGGTCGCAGCTAGATATATTGATGCCCTCCCATGGGGGGTTCCCAATCTTAAAGACTCCCTTAAGCACATGTGTTTTATTTTATATGAGATAAAAACTCTACCTGCAATAGGCCAGATTGGCCGCCATGGGGTACTGTATTATATCAAGCTCCCCTGCAGAGCCCTTGTATCTTCAAGTTTGGGACATAAAGTCGTGTCCAATCGATCGAACTATCAACCGCCTTCCATTCAAAGACTCAACATGCGACATGCAGACATCATGTCTGTAATCTATATATAATATGTGCAAATTGAATGCAAAATACCAGAGCGTAACTAATTACAAAGTTTAAACTAACAATCGCAGAAATCAAAATCGATTTATCAGTGTTCGTGTTGCGATTGCTAGTCCACATCATAAATAATGTTCACATGCATTCCAATCTAAGTTAAATTCAAGACACACTCGACTTAAACCTCAGCCATAGTTTCCCTTTCTCTCGGAGTACTCCATTCAACTTGAATATACACAATGATGCATTTCGTTTCACATGAGTAGAAATTTCTTGGAAAATTAACACGTGTGATAAACTGAAAACGGTGCAGAGAATCCCAATGGAGGTAAACAAAACGATACCAACAGCTGCCAGCGCCAAGTGGTAGTTATCGACTTGAACGCCTTTGTGCCAAATTTTTCATCGCGGCAACAGATTTCAGATAGGTTGTCGTCGTAGCCATGACTAAGCATAAACGGTGAGGAAAACGTTTTTAGTTTTTTATTTCAGAGCGAAAAACATGACTCTGACCCGACTCCAGCTCTAAAGGTTAAACACCATTTTAGAGTTTCTTTTCTTTCTCTCTCTGCTGTAAATCATCACGCTTCTCCACACGACCGTCATGAATGGATGAAACTACATATATACAGAATTTGGCATGGGAAAAGCCGTTTCTTTCTTTTGGATTTCAGCCAAAATCCAAAAGATGGCGTATACAAAACAGAAAATCACAAAATTGACCATCGAACGTCTGGTCATACCTTAGGTGAAATTTGTGATCTGCAAGTACGCGGTCGCAAAGTGAGGACGATCAGAAATTTTGTCCACGTCCACGAGAAGCGCGCAGTTGACTTTCTTGCCCATCAGACATATGCAATGCATAGGCAAAGGATGGCTCTGCTATTTTAGTGTGCCGATCAGGTGCTGCCTGATCGCTAGTTGAGTCGGAGTGCCGTTTCTCGATTTCGCCTTACCGGGTGAACACAGACACACTGTGAGTCAATCTCATAATCATGCTCTTGAGTCTTGACTATCTGGCGGGTAATGATGGATTTTTAAGTAACTTTTACTTTTTTTCACGAAAAGAAACTCTAATCGCGCGCATGCACTCTTGGCAATTGATCGTGATTGTGATGCTGATTAGTTCGGCCAGTTCGGATGGTGGCGATTGCCTTGGTAATGACTGCGGGATTGCTGGGAAGATGTCTTCATTTGAAGGTTCAGCATTTCGTAATAATGCTGGAATAATGATGGGTTGGACAACGTCTCCTGGGAATAAATATTCCTTATTTAGTTTGAACCGAGGGCCGAGGTTGAGGTCTATATGAAATCGATCTGTATATTTTTTTGCATGTTGAAAAGATAAGATTTTTACAAACAGAAATGGCTTTAAATTTTCAAATTTTTTTTTTTTTTTTTTTTTTGTTTTTACCATCATCGAGGACACACAAAACACTACGTTCTCTTAGTGTGACCTCTCAGTAACGCTTTACACAACTGTTGTTTGTTGCGCGACTTAGCGTCATCTACCGATCTTCAATCTTATAGATTACTTCAAATATTAAATTAACTTAATCAAAATCCAATGAAAAAACGCAATTTTTAAAATCTAATCTGGATAAGCAAAAATCAATTTCATTGCAGAGATCATTGAATGTGCTTATGCACCTTGAAATAGGCTCATTGATACCATAATTGGTTGTGTGCCTTTCTGTATAAAATAAGCTTCTAACCCGCAGAGACCTCTGGGGAGCATATATATTTAAAAGATAAAGCAATTCTGGTGACTTAATATGATAATTAATAATATCGCGAACAAACATGACAGAAGTTACAGTGCGTCTGAAACTGAGGGTTTGCAAGCCGACTAAAGTGCATCTGCTGTCATAATTAGGAAGCTCATCAAACACATATAATTTACGAACCGCGTATCTCGTGAATTTCTTCTGGACTCTTTCGAGTCTAAGTTTGTGTAAGGCATATGGTGAATCCCAAATAATTGATGAATATTCTAAGTATGGCCTGACTAAGGAGCAGTAAATAACCTTAAGGCTATGTACATTACTAAAGTCGTTACTATTACGCATAAGAAAGCCCAACAACGAGTTAGACTTAGCAATGGCGTAATCGTAATGCAAATTAAAATTTAATTTATTGTCAAATATGACACCAAGATCTTTTACCTCATCATGACGCTGAAGTCTAAGATCATTTATAAAATAATTATGAAAAAGGGGTGCAGCAATACGGTAGGCCGTAAACACCTTGCATTTAGAAACATTAAGTTCTAGAGCATTACGATTACACCATTCCGATAACTTATTAATATCTGATTGAAAGCGAATACAATCAGAAGTATTATTAACCCGAGAAAACAACTTCAAATCATCAGCGAATGACAAAACTTTACAGAATTTAAATATTTCGTGGACATCGTTAATAAATAAAATAAATAGCAGCGGGCCCAGATGACTACCTTGTGGAACGCCCGACGTAACTTCAATTACACGAGAAGTAAAATTATCGACCCTTACCATTTGCCTTCTATGGGTTAGGTAATTAACGAACCATTTTAGCATTGAGGAATGAAAACCCAACGATTTTAGCTTAGCCAAAAGTAAGGTGTGATGCACTCTATCAAAGGCTTTTGTGAAGTCAGTGTAGAGTACATCGACCTGTACACGTTTCTCAAAACTATTAAAAATGTAATTCGTCAACAAAGCTAAGTTAGTAGTACAAGATCTACCACGAACAAAGCCATGTTGACTACTAGAAATAATTTCTTTTACCGCGAAATAGAGTTTGTCTTTAACAATACTTTCAAATAATTTAGGTATTGCCGAAAGCTTAGATATAGGCCTATAGTTCTCCACCTTTTGCCTTAAACCGGTTTTAAAAATTGGAATTATAAAAGAATATTTCCATTCATTAAGAAAATCACCAGAAACAAGAGACTGGTTAAAAATTATTTTAAGAGGAAGAAAAACGGAAGACAAACATTTCTTTAATATTACCGCTGGAATCCCATCTGGGCCTGGGTTGCTATTAAAATTAAGTTTATCGAGCGCGTTTATTACATCTTCATCCGAAAAATGTAGGACACCGATATCCAAAGCATCAGAGATCATATCGTAATGATTATCTCTTAATTGCAATTGACACTCATTGTACACTGACTCAAACAAGTCGCAAGTGCTTTTTAAGTCTGTTGAACTTACATTTTCAAATTCCATTACCTTAGGCAAGCCTGTGGTATTTCTTTTCGAATTAATATAATTCCAAAACGATTTACTATTGCGCTTTACCGATGACTCAACAGACAAAATATATTGATTATATAAAAATCGATTTAAAAACTCATATTCTTTCCTGAATCTCAAAAAAAGTTCACGATTAGAATTTGTTTTATGAGATAAATAACGCGAATGAGCTTTCCTTTTTACATTACGTAAATTAACCAATCTTTTATTGGACCAAGGAATTTTAAACTTATTATTATGACGCGTCTTTGGTACGAATAAATCAAAACCAGAATTTAATTTATCCAAAAATATATCATAATTACCTTTGAGATCGGGAATTTTAAACTTATTATTATGACGCGGGGGATTTTAGCATTTCAACCCAATCAAAATCATTTAAATATCCCTGCAGTGCACTGAAATTGGTTTTTGCGAAGTTATAAGATAACGCGGTATCATTACTACAACGTTCACCAGAAAAACTACGAAAATTAAGCTCTAAAAGTAAGGCTTTATGATGGGTTTTATTGGAATCAATAACATCCAAAGCCTCTGAAATATTATAATTAATTTCATTATTAATAAAAATTAAATCTAAAATTCTATTAAGAGAATTACGAATAAAATTTATTTGAAATAAATCCAAAGAAAGAAGACCATCAATGACTATTTGTTCATAATCATGTTTAACGTTAAAAGGTATTAAATTCGCATCACCATCTACATTTCTCCATGTGACATCACCAATATTAAAGTCACCCAATACACAAGGTATTTGAGTAGCTCCAAGACCACTGACAACACGAGTAATGCCTTCAATGTGTTTTTCATACACACTAAAAGCACTACCAGGAGGAACATAGGAGACGCAAACATACAACTGATAACACATGTTATGTAAATCAATACACACACACATCTGTTCAACATCTACCGACCGATGCCCCAATGTAATCTGCCTACTTTGAAAAAGAGATGACACAGCTATTAAAACTCCCCCACCTCTCTCGCTGCTTGTTCGGCAGCGATCATTTCGGTAAACCACATACGAAGCATCGAAGATCTCAGCCGAAAAAATATGTGGGTGCAGCCATGTCTCCGTTAAGACAATAATATCATATTGATGGTCAGAGAGCGCAACAAAAAGCTCTTTTGTTTTTGTTCTCATACCACCAATATTCTGATAATAAACGGAATACGAAAAATGATTGACAACGGACGTGTCTTGCCGCCGCAGAGAATCACTGTTTATGTTTTGGCTTCTGCAAGGGGCAAGACAACTCCGTTTTTTGTCAAAAATTTCTTAACGCGAATACCCGACGGCCAAAAGGAAGAATCTAATGCGCGGGCGATGAATTCGTCCGGTAATTTAATTTTGAAATTTATAAAATGTAACTTGGTTAAGTCAGCGGTCGACTTAACCAGTTTATAACAAACAATTTGGTCACTCGATATGGCCAATTTATTCGAAATATAATTCCGCAGTGCAATTTCACTAGTATCCACATGAAAACCGGCAGCATGCAGCTCCATTGGAGGAGTCGCAACTAAATCAAACGCGGTATTAACCGAACCAATGGAAGGTTTTATTTTTTTCGGGCGTTTATTCTTTTTACGCGGTTTTTTTTGCGATACTTTGCTCAATAATGCGGAGCCTTCGGAGGCATTTTCCGTTTCCACAGACGGCGGCTGTGAATTACTGCAAACGGGTATGTCATTGAAAGAAACACCCGTGTCAGCAGAACAACTTTTATCCGGCGGCAAATCCGAAGCACAGTTTTTTTGCGAGGAATTACATTTCAACTCCCGAATCTCTAACTTAACCAAACTCAGTTCATTTGTTAATGCACTAAGTTTGGAAATTAATCCAAGTAAAGGCATCCCACTGCAGATTTTGCACTTGTAGCAAAGTCCATTATTTGTCTTCATCAGCTGGAGGGCCGCTTCGGAAAGCATCACACATTTGGTGTGGAATTCCCTGGAGCATATCCCTCCGCAAATGATGGAGTCACCAGACATTATGCCAGTACCACAAATATCGCAGGTTTCAACCATATTGGGAGCAAATATTAAAAATGCAAAATTAAAACAAAAAGGAAAAAATAAAAATAAAATTATTAAAACGACAATAGAAAAAATTGCGGTAAAATAAATAAAACGACTAGCGGCGTGTTCACTGAGCAAAGCTTTCGAGAGAACTGATTGCAGCAATCTTTGGATTTCGGGAAGCTCAAAGGTGTTTTGGGTCCGTTGAAATAAAAACTAATAGACGTACTTTAACAATATGTTTATTTAAATGTTTCCTGAGACCCTGAGAAGGCTTTAGGGTATGTCGTTCCTTGCACGCCTACTTTTTAGGAGGGAAATGTATTTTTTATCTGACTTTCCGCCTTTAACTTGCCATTACTCAAATGTCAAATAAATTGCAATAAAATCAGAGAGATTTCCTAAAGGAGCCAACACATTTTTAAATACTTTAAACTGTCAGTCATATTTTTGTTTCTTCCAGAAGCTGATCTACAGACCCAAAACTTGGACATGATCAAATTAAATTAATTTAGTTTGAAATCGAAAAATATCGGCAACGGTTGTTCTTGATCGTAGTTCGGTTCGCTTTGGAGTGGTAAGTGCACATCGAAAGCACTGTGTGCCGTTTCCTCTGTTGAAACTGAGCGAAATCCAAGTAAAAGGTTAAGAGATAAATGATCGGATGTTTATTTCATAATAAAGAGGAAGGTATGCCGTTAATAATGAAAAACAATGGCCAAATGGCCACCACGAGCACGCATAGAGGACCATATCCTTTTCATGAAATTGTCCTTAACCAAATCCCAAAGTGGCTGCCATATGTCCTCGATAGCCTCACGAATTTTATCTTTGAGGTTGGCATAGACTTTATCCTTCACGTGGCCCCAAAGGAAGAAGTCGCAAGGTGTTAAATCACAAGATCTCGGTGGCCAATTGTGATCACCTCTTCGAGATATAACACGGTCCGGGAACTTTTTCCGTAAAAGATCAATGGTTTCGTTGCTTGTGTTTTTTCACCATTTTTGTAGTGAATTTTAATAATTTCAATGCGTTGTTGAAGTGTGTATCGTTCCATTTTTAGTAATGGCGTAGTTTCTACTTGTCAAATGTCAAAGAATAAAAGCTTCAAAAGTGACAGCTACCGAAATAGCGGGTCATTCGCAATAGCACCTCTTATTGGAAAACCCTTTATATGATGTGCATGTGGGAATATTTTTCTGACAGAATCCGCAGATTTCTTATGACAAGTAAAAAGTCGCCGTGGTTGTAGTGGTTCCAGGTTCGGTTCCCAAAAAAAAAAACAAAAAACAAATTTCATCATAAGTTTTTTTTTAATGCGCCATCTCTCGCGAAATTCTGAAAAATATCCGAGAATATAACTGTCATGAAAGAGCTTTTCAATTCGCCGTGTGGACTCGGCATAAAATTATAGATCCCTTTCATTCGTCGCAAAAATGAAAAACTCACACAAAAAGCCTAAGGTTTCCACGGACCTGTTGCGCCGACTTTTTATTTATTTATTTGCAAGTTTGAGGTTAGTTTTGGCCCAGACCTTTGCAGCATGTGCCTAAGAAAATCTACCCGAAATGTTATTTACTTTAAAAACAACCTGACAGTGACCCAGATCGTGGGTATTTTGCATGTCAGAATGAGCTTAAGGGCGAAGAAAATGCATTTATTCATCTCTCGAACAAAAAAAGACATTTCAAATACTGAATTTGAAGAAAAACCATTGGAATTGCTTCTGCTTTTAAAGGGTATACGTACTATAGTTATATATGTACACATATATTTTCGTGGGGAATATCGTGGGATTGTTTTTATCAACGTCATGGCTAAAAAGGGTATTTTTTTTATAATCGTCGTGGGCAAGTTAGTCCGAAAAGTCTGGCATCACTGAACCTGACCTCCACCATCCGTGAGATTAGACCTTCATTTCAAATTTATTTGAATCATTTTACATTGACGTGTAATCGAAAACTAAAATCTTTTTAATTACATTTATCTCAAAACAGCTTCCATACTTTAGCAATGTCTGACATAAGGCCTGTTTTATTGAGCTTCGATCTCAGCAAACCAAAGTAAAGTAGGATTTTCAGCAGACAATTACAACAACTACGTTTTACTTGACACTTTGAGAACTGAGAGTAGTTGTTGTGATTGCGTGCTGAAAATAGTGCTTTACTTTGCTTTGCTGAGTTCGAAGCTCAAAAAAACACGACTATAGACAAACCATACTGAGAACACCAACTTCGGCCGAATTTCCGTTACTTGTCTACAAGCTATATTTTCATGGGGTGGCAAATGCTAAGTGCGCTAGTATTGTTGCATAGAAATTCGTATTGACAAATGTCATGTGGCTTCAAAAATTCCGGCTCAACAACACGCTCGCACCTTGCATATGCCACTTCCGCTGTGGGCAAAGCTGCTGACAGCGTTCATAGATTTTTATCCGTTAAATTTGATATATACTTGTGGATAGTATTTTTTTTAGGAATAAGTGTACATTTGCTTTAAATATTTATGAAAAAAATGTCAATGCAGAATGCTTGCATGAAAAGAAAAACCTTTTGACTAAACCTTTAGCAGTTATTTAAGAAAACAGTATACAAATGAAATCGATGGTAATAGTATCGAAAAGATGTAAATACATAACCATGTCTGTCCTAATATGTTTCTTATATTTAAACCATCTCATAGTTTTATTGACCAACAATATCGAAATATTCGCCTTTTAGCAATATATAATAAGTAACCAATGGCATTCAACAATGTGGTATTCTCGAACTCTATGCCGCGGTTGGCAGCATTTATTTTTTTTTTATGTTTCTGCATGTCCCATGGATTCTAATTAGTATTACACCGATAGGAAAACAAAATGGCGGAATTTGAAAAAAAAAAAAAAAAAAAAAAAAATTGAGAAGGCCAGCGGCAAGAGGATTGCGAGTTGGTGGTCTCAGTATGATTTGTCTATGGTCTCTGATCTGCAATTAGGAATGTACCTTACAGTTAATTCTGAGTAAGCCTCTTGTTCGATACACACTTTCCTTTGTCTGGCCACTCTATCATTATCATTACCATTCTAAGCTTAACTATGAAATAATATCCATTTACGTAAAATAAAATAAACACAGACGCCCCACCAAGATTTTTCATAATTTGTCCGTTCTTACCTGGAAAGAGAGAGCGAGAGAATAAAATCATTATAACTTTTGCTATTACGAATAGAACGCAAGAATTTATTAAATGAAATAAAAGGCGAAAGTCCACAGCATGAAACACATCAAGACATCATTAATTATTGATAATTGAACCTTTTTAAGTGAAAGTAAACTCGGTGTACAATTAGTTTTGACGGGACTGATGCGCACATTATTGGTAAGGCATGGGAAACGAAAACATAAGTTGATCAGGTTGGTGCACTGATGCACTGATGGAATGAAACTGTCTCGTCTTTTGCATCAGTTAAGTGATTATCTCAGTCGCACATTAAAGAAAAAAAGAAGAAAAACAATCAATATTGATGTCAATTAAGGACACTCTATATTGATTGTAGATGACTGTGTGGTACGTCAAAATTCAGACTACATCCAACTTCAGTCACAAAAGATCAAGGAATCAAAAAAGTTTACAAATCGTTTAAGGGTTGCGCGTCTGGTGCAAGGAGGGACGTGGTTCGTGCCATTGACCATTGTGCCATTTTTAAATATTTTTACAAATTCTTAGGAGTTTTTTTTTTTAAGTAGACTGTTGGGAATACCTCGCATATGAACGTTTGGATTTTCTAATGGGCAGTTCATTCATTACAACCGTAACCTTGTAGTACTTTCTACTCGTATATAGTTCCCAAACTTTCTTTAAATTTAAAAAGAATCCGTGGGATGGATGGGTCCGCAGTGTAATAACTAATAGATGGCCAGTTGTTTTATAATTTTTGAAATGATTAGATTAGATTGAGGAAGGATATTTTGCTGGCGAAGAAGCTCACTGGTTAGTCAGTTCTGGACTACTGAGCGAGGGCGGAGCAGTCTCTCTCGATGCAAAATAAAAAAATCCAAAATTACATTTTAAGGTTTTTACCACTGCGCCACCTCTCGCAAATGTCTATAACAAACATCCGAGAACATAAGTATCAGGGAAGAGCTTCTCAGTTCAGTCCTTCGGAATCGGCATAAAATTGTAGGACCCCACCATAATATAAAACCATAGCTAGGCCGAGTACACTGTTTCGCCAACTATATTCGTTTCTTTTTTAACAGCGCTCTTTAAAAAAATTAGCAAAATTACCAAAATCAAATATTTAGGCAGAACCTTCTAAAATTCGCAATAAAATACTTGGCTGAGGGTGCTGCGAAGAAGAGCTCTCATCTTGACGAGTTCCTCTCACCAGTTTCGGACCTGTCATCTGTGTTTTATTTCCCAGCTAATTGACTCATTCAAGTGAGAAAAAGAAACCTAAATATCTAAGCTATCGGTGCACACACAATTCGGACAGCAAATGTGTGAACCAAAAATGTTATTGAGCCCAACGTTGTATAACGCTTAACACATTTGAATGATAAATGGGCATTCATTCATGGACCTGCTGATTTTGCATTTCAAATTAATATAAGAAAACAAAAACTGTTTCTCCCAAAGAACAATAGAAGCTCAACAACAAACTAATCAATACCGGACTATGGTTGTCAAAAATGCATTCCGTTTGTGTTATTTGACACAATTTCCCACAAACCTAATAAGGAGTTCACAGCGTTTGAAGTTAATGATTCCCAAAGCAAAATATGACCAGATTTACGCGCCTAGAGTGGCGAATTAATTTGTTAACCTATTCTACAATTGACATTTGACATTTCTAGGTTCGCATACATCTCTGGATTAAAAGAAGACACGCCATTATATAAGGCAACCTTTCGTACTTTTTAGAAAATAAACCGACTGCATTAGGCCGGAAATATATCTGCGAATTCACACGTTTTCAAACTGGCGCCCCTCAAACTCGGCATCAGGTCATCAGGGAGTATCCAGCGTACAACTGTGCATTTATGACATCGTATCTTTGTATCGCGTTTTCGAATACAACTAACAACTTGGTCATTAATTTGGAGTGCGAAAATGTTGCGCATACGCCTCCCTGCAGTCGAATTGCTAGTTCATGGCACAACTGTGTTACTGTCACATGGAAACGTGTTTCACTATAAAACAATCGTCTCTCTCCCCGCCTTCTATTCTGCCTGCCTGAGGAATTCCAATCTCATAGTGCATAGATTAAAGAAAACTATTCGTTTGTCCGCGCATGGTCCATACACAGATAGAGCGAAGAGAGTGCGAGAGAGATGGCCCCCCATATTTACGCTAGGCAGCGGTAAAAACACAATATCATGAAAACCATCTTAAACTAGTAGCGTATAAAACAAGCGCAGCATCTCATTTGGGTATCGCGCAACCAAAGCGCGATACTGTACTCTTGATGGAGATACCGGTCTTTGGTTCACCGACAGAAAGAGAGGTGGTGGGTCGCTGTCGGTGGATATACAACGACTGACCTAGATATTATGCGTTTGAGAGGAGATTTCTAATTTGTTTTCCTGTCAAGCTAGCTTGGTGCTGCTTCTTTTCAACTTCACGCTATCTCTTCGTGTGTCGCCTAACTGTTGTTGGCTGTTTGGATGCAAGTTCTCTGTGCCAAAATGTCGACGAGTTGCAGTTGATTACTGAAACTGCAACCAACTGCCGTCAATAATGAGAATCCAATTTGAACGCAGCGTTGCATCTCTGACAAGTTAGTCGGTTTGTAGGTCAGTTGATTAGTTTGGCCCGCTGTGTGGGGCGGGTTTTACACTTTTTACAGCCACGTAAATGGCATGTGGCCTTCTTGAAATTGGTATAACAACATAATAACAAGTATAATCTTGGATCTTTTTGCGGCTGCGTACTGATCTTTGTTAAATTAATGTCAAGTGTTGCACGTTATGCGACCGACCTTCGAAATGTTGTCGTTGATCTTTCAAAACTTTAATGGTACCAGTGGTCCTAGTCCGATAAAGGTATATAATTGTGACCTGATCATACATACAGCACCAGTAAGTGTTCCGTGTTTATGGATCGATTCTGGTATGGGAATATTTGTTTAGATAATTACATGCCTACGGAGGCTTTCAAGGTTTTCCACAATCAATACTGGCTTCACTTCAAAAGAGAATAATTGCTGCCACCATCATAGAAGCGAAACAAATTAATCAGAACTTTATTTTTAGAAATACCTTTGAGAACAATAACCAATTTCGCATGATGCAAACAGGTAATTAAACAACGAATTCTCAAAAATACGCGTGGGACATGTTTGCTGGAGTGAGACAAAATTAATGACCCCTAAAAAAATTACCAGCAACTGTGTTTGAATTTGAACAGGTGCTATGCAAATTGGCAGCACTTTGTTTAGTTGGTCTTAAAAGGCTTGCAAAATCTAGAAGAATTTTGAATTCAAGTATGTGAAGCTGTGATATAACCCGAAGTTTCAATCGAATATTAGACGAAGACTGATGGTTTGATTGTTCTTTAAGTGGTCATCACACTTATTGTCTGTGAATCATAACACTCAAATTTTAAGTGACACCATCATTTTTAAAATAGAGTCCACTTATTAGCTTTGCGCTGTAATGCAAGCATTTGAAGTGCTTTTTATGTTTCTTTTTCAAGTGCTTACCCGCAGTCGACGGTTTATGAACACCCTTTGGTTAAATTTTAATGCAACCTACGAAGAGATAGAAAGAATGTGTTGGGGCTGTGGGTACCGTCCGGGTTTGAAAACTTCATACACAAATATCTATAAAGAATTTATATTCCCCATTTAGTTCTTTATTTGGCCGCAGCAAGCTTCAGCTGTCAAAGTAAATTGCTATTTTGGCGGTGGCAAGTGGTTCCTTACTTATCCGCTATAGTAACTAGATTTTTGTACAAAATACTGCTGTTACCTTTTGATTTTAAACAGTGTCACATACAGCTCTTTCAAGCTTAGAAACTTGACAGAAAAAAAGGTTTCATATGAGGCGTTCAGGAATCTAGTTTAATAGGTCTACTATTTTTTCCACACATTTTTGAAGGGGTACCCGACGAATCTAGTCTAATTTCACAGTTCCGATATGTGGAAGACGAAAAGAGTTCATCTAGTCCAGACCCACCTAGTCGACTTAAGATTACTAGATTTTTGAAGATATCTACGGTAAGGAAAAATAATTTACGTTGGACTGGGTACTTAACTTAAATTTATAACCAAAATCGAACAGACTGGGTACTTAACTTAAATTTATAACCAAAATCGAACAGTTTTCGAAAGATGGCGCTTCGTGCCATATAAGCAATATAAAACCAACAATCGGAAATAACCGCGTTGTTGATGCTGTTTGGTGTGCGCTGATGTGCGGGTTGACGCCGTTGATTTTTTTATGGATCGCAGTTACACAACAACGCCAAGCTTTTAAGAAATATTATTTTTAGATTCGGTAGCACAATTGATCAATGCACCTGATAAAGAATTCTGAGCCCTTGAGGCTTTGTACGGAACATATTGAACCTGCCAACTGTTACGTCATGTTGAGAGTGAAAGACAATTCCACTCCGATTCATCGACCTGACTAATCGTTGTGAAAGTAGACCAATTTACGGTCAAATAAAATATACCTTTCCAATAAGCCTGAAGCTTCTAATTTGCGGAAAAGTGCGGCTTATAAGTCCAATAAAATCACAGGGAAAAAAATAAAACTATTTGCATAGAAAACTTTGAAAAAGTATCCTCCAACTTAGACAGAACACCATTAACTCCTTTTTCGTGTTCGACTATTCAAAGAGCAGGCTCAAGAAAAGATGCGCATTTGCCTCTTAATAGCTTCACCACTTTTTCTCACAATCATCGCAGCTGCGTATCGCGGTAGCTCTTCCAAGAACAAAAAAAAAACGATAATTATCCCCATATACAAATACCAACCATTTGTTCCAGCTTCAGCAAATAACCCATTGCTATGTCTAAATCACTCATCAAGAAGTATGTTATGTTACAATCGACGATGCTTATTATTTCGCTGCCAAATCACTTATTATTATACACAAGCAGAGCTTAAAGACCTCTTCATTTCACTAAGCACCACAGCACAATTAAAATTTATTCTCAAAATTCTAAGATAAACAACACCCAGCGAATGGCAAATATTTTCGAGCAAACTATTCCATAAACATTCTGCAAACACACACCGAACCGACTGAGGTTTTCTCAAGTAGTAGTAATACACACTACGCTATAACTTTTCTTGGGCGACTAACTATAACTAGTCGAAAATAATTCCAAAAGCGATGAAGAGGAATAACGCGTCCAAACTCCACGACCGACGGAATGGATCTTGCGCATCTATGTAGTTTGTCTGCACGGAAGTGACCAATTCTTTCGCGCTTCTATCGCAAAGAACCTTAATTGCCATTCTCTTGCGGTGGCTTAGTACATGCGCATTTCCCAGGAGTATCGCTGTGTGTGTGACTGCGTGCTTTCTGGATATTGCTGCGGCTTAGAAAGATGCTTTCCCAAAGATCAAAACAAAAGTGCATTTGTTGGAGAGAATTTCTAGTGGATTGCATGCAAGCTGAAATACTTCCCATTCGAAGAGTGGAGTTTTGGAGCGCCTTGTACAGTGGGATGGGAGTGGAAAAATGGGACGCCAATTTTATTGAGTATAACTATGTCATTTGGGCGGTTGGTTTTTATTTGATAAAAATAAATCTTCCTATGTATAAACTAAGGACTGTTTTTCTCTGTAATTGTTATACTAATTTGGAGGCCCTGATCATATTTCCCATTTATGGGAGTCTTAAAGTTGCATTTGAATATGCTCAAAACTTATTTTATAAGAGAAAACACTTTCTGTTTATTTCGCCATATGCAGAATGCAATATGCAATACAAAAGTGTACTGAAACCAATTTTACACCGTTTAGTGGAAAATAATAGTTTTAACTTTTACTACAAAACACTTCAAATTAACACACAAAAAGATAAATAAACCAAAGTCTCGCATATTAGTTTTGGTAAGATGAAATTAAAATTTTTTGACTAAAAAACCAGAATTCGACTGTAAAGTCCTCTTTTGTTAGTCAACTCTAAAGGACTATTCACATGAGAGTGAATTGCGAACAAAACAATTAAACTTCATTTTTGAATTGCAAATTGCTATTTTTTCCATCACCAAAGCATTATATTTAATTAATCTAACATCTAATCTAGTGAGTCTTAATCAAATTGTTATTTGTTCCATAATAAAAGCATTATAATTTATTAATCTAATATCTAATCTAGAAAAAAAACGTGAGTTTTTATTGACATTAATAGCGAAATTTATAATTAAAGCTATTTTCCTCCGAATTGAAATTTCTTACACGAACTGTCACTGTCAGTTGGGATCCACAAGCCCACGAAAGAATAATTCTTTCGAGCTTAACCTTAAAATATGAAACTGAAAATGAAATCTACGACTAAAAAAATGTCATGTTAATGAAATGTCAGAAACTACGAATATTCGCTTGGTTGGTCCTTAAGTGCCAACTACCAATTTAATACAACTTTTGCTCGCTATTGTGACTCAATTGGATTGAGTTCTAAGTTATCGTCGGTGTATAAAAATTTTAAGAATTTGACAGATAAGCAGGAAAAAAATTTAAAAAGTAAGAACGCTTGTAAATTGTATTACTTTTTGTTGTTCCTACATACAACCGTACCGCATTCAGTACAACTAATTTACTTTGTAAAGTAAATTAGTTGCAAGCCGCAAGTTTTCATAGTATATTAAACGAACAATAATTATTATTAATATTAATTTATTTAACAATAAACAACTTGCAACTATCAACAGTGCGAACTTCAACTGATTGGATTTGATAGATGTCATTTCATTTTTATTACTTTCATTAGTTAAGTCAAGTAACTTTAGATTTAACTTAATCAGCTGTGACTCTAATTTTAAAAATTTCCTAAAGTTAAATTTAATTCTTTTTTTCTAATAATTTAGACTAACAGTTGATATTTAATTTTTAAATATGTATAAGTAAAATGTGTTTTTAACTTTCTCCATTACGTAGTAAGAGAAATATATTTTATTCGTACAAAATTTCGAACTCGAGATGTTAATCAATTCTGACATTACGATGATAGAGGAACTCAAAAAAGTGGCTGGCAAAATGCTGTCCGTCTGTTTGTCTGTATGGCCCGAGGCCTACAGCCTAAACAATTTCGTTAAAACTTCGAGGCTTACAGTTCGGGGCCGTTTTTTTTTTTGCACGGTAACCTTAATAAGCGAGGGGTCCCAGGTTCGAATCCCGAGAAAAAACCCAAATTCCAACTTAAAGTTTTTTTCACTGCGCCACCTCTCGCGAACGTCTGACAAACATCCGAGAGTATAACTGTCATGAAAGAGCTTCTCAATTGGCCGTTTGGACTCGGCATAAAATTGTAGATCCCTTCCATTCGTCCCAAAAATAAAAACTCACACATGACGAATGGTTGTGAGAAGCTGGGCTTGGGTCCATACGGACCTGTTGCGCCAATTATTTTTTTTTTTTTTTTAACCTTAATATTATGGGTCCATATAAAATGTTCATAGATACCAGTTTGATTTGTTCGAAAAGATTTCAACCAAAATCGATATTTAAGTTTAAGTCGGTGAGGTTAACATGACTGCATAATCAGTTGTCCTCGAAAACGGTCCATACGATTGTAATAAAAATTCGCAATAAAATGATCATTTATAATTTAATGGCAAACTCAGTTTTTTAAAAATATAAATTTTCTTTAGTTTACCTGAAAACGGGAGTAACGATTATTGTGTCCTTTACTTTCAAATCTAATCACCGAAAACGCTAATTTTTAAAACTGCTCATATCTCGAAAAACCCATTTCGATTTCGATAAAACTTTAAAAACCAAGTAATGCTTACATCCCGAACAATATTTTGTACTCGATTTTCAGCTAAATAGTTGAGCAATAGTATTTTTCAAACTAATCATTGCAATATTTAGTACTGTTTTATCGGCCTTATTTTACAAAAACCGCTCTAACGATTTTAATAAAAATACGTATTAAAGATAATAAAAGTATTATTAATAAGATCCCGTACTTAGTTTGTCTCAAAAAAATTCGAATTTTGACGTGTTATAATAACAGCTACGCAAAACTTCTTTTTAGGTAATATGTATTGCCAACTTCTTTTCTTTTCAATAATATTGAATATGCACCCGAAAAATAAACCCAACAACTTGAAATTTACACAATCAGGCAAGTCCCACTTCATTTGCACTAAAAACGTTGATGGACAAGAAAGTTACGTTCGGCCCAGTCGTGACCTTTTTTTTCAATGTCTCCTCTCTTTTAGACTAAGAAAAATATTTTCAAATGTGAATGAATTAGTACGACGCATTAAACAACAATTATTTTGGAGTGAAAATTACCAACCCTCTAGGAATACCTTTTCTTGACCGCCAAATATTCCAAATTGCCCACTGTGATCAGAAATAGTGGACGCCGTATCGTACACTCTCTTTTTTCTCGCCGTTTCACATAGGTAAACGTAGGTAAGGTAGCTACCATTTGTAACGGTTTAGAGAGAATTGTAAATTACGAAAATGGGAATAAGACAAAACGGCACACAAACAGAAGAACAATCAACAGAAAAAAAATTGGTATCAAACTAAGGCAGTGAAGGCTGTAGGGTTTGGGACAGCGCATAAAAGAAAGATGAATACTAATTAGATACTTTGGCTGCAGATGTGTTGGGGCTATGGCCCTAATACGTATTGTATAACAATTAATAATTACCCCAACGATCTAGATTGCGAGCGATTAGAGTGAGACGAAGACGGGTACTTGGTTGTTTGGATTGATTCATTTGCGTCAGGTGTGATGCAGAACCTGATTGGGAACCGTTGGGCGATGCAATTCCTGTACGGTATATCGATGGTGATGAAGACAAATGACTAAATTATAATAAAATATCGACGACTGGATTGAGGATTGACAGCAAGGCTCAGGCTTATGTTAACCAACAAGGGGTACCAGTTTTGATGAGATGCTGTGCATACGACATCAAAGTCGGTTGTGTTAAGGATGGTCGTTAAATAGGATTGTGTTTTTTTTTTATTGAAAAGCATTAAACATGAGTATGTTTTTTTAAAGGATGGCCATGTTAATTGAGAATGTACAGTTTAATGGAGTTCTTAACACTTAAGACACTTACAGTGGGGTTTTCTCGTTTTAGCTTTTCTAAAGGCCGTAAAATCGTTTTATTGAACAAATCGATGCAATCCAATCGAGGTTTTAAGGCTAAAATTATCGGGAGATTAACTTCATGGTGGGCTTCTGGTTTGTAAAGATAAATGTACTTGCCTGATGGAGGTTAATAAAACGTATCTAATAAAGTAGAGTTGTTTCTGGGTGCGGGTAAAGTTGGCTACACTTAACTGTTGAGCTTTGAAATAGTGGTTTATGGACCAAACGTGCTAAGGGTTAAAGAAAAATTGTGCGGTGTTTATTCTTCGAAGACTGAGGTACTTATTTTAATTGTCACATTTTGGGTACGATTTGTGGTTAGTATTACTTAAACAAATTAAGTGGATTGCTATATCAGCAGAAGCTAAATATAGAAAGCTTTGTTTCTCGATTCGACACTAGCTACGGCTGTCTTTTATGAAGCTGCATATATGAAACCTTTGCAATTTGAAATTGGCGAATCAAAATAAATATAGATCAGTCAGATGGCGATTCTTTTAAAAAGGTATTTATGTTGAGTTTACAACTTGGCCACGTATTCAACTACTGAACACTCCTATACCCTATTCACATCGAGCCGAAAACAACCGAAAACTTAAACGAAAACAGAAGTTTTCCCATACATATTTTAGTTTTCCACGAAAACGACTTCCAGTTGGCTTGTTGAAAGAACATATATTTTTGAATTTTCACCAAATTCAGCAGAACAGCTGACCGAATAGATGTCACAACTTACAACTTAAAATCATTTTCAACACTTATTGTATGTTGATGGTATAATACTATTTTTAAATGGTATGAGTTCATTTTATTTGCTAATTAATGCGATCGAAATTTGTACCCAAAATAGTTTACACACAAATTTCACGACTAGTGTCTCACAGCTGATTGAAAAGTCAAACGAAAACTAGTTGGTGTTCGGTGCGAATGCATCGACGAGTTGTCGACGAAAACATGGTTTTAGGTGCGGTGTGAAATGGGTTTGTAACCAAAGTTGAAATATAGCACTTTGTTCATACTCCGACGCAAGAAGACAACTTACATTGCATCAGTTGTGTAAGAAGGCATTACAATATTGCAAACTCAAAAACAGCTCTTCGTTCGACGGGATGTTTTAGCAACCGCGGTAAAGTTTTTCGAAAAATGTTTTCAAGCAACTCATTTCATAAAAATGTGATCCATCACAAAACTGAACATAACATTTTAGATATAAATGGGCAGAACTAGTCGTAATTCCGTACAGCGAAACCCTCTTGAAATCTTGAAGAATGTTACCTCAAAAACTTGCCTCGAAAGCCTACAGTCATAATATGCTCCACTTAACGTCTGCTCAATATGATCTATTACCTAAATAATGTAGTACGCGCTTTGCCAGCAAATTACTAGTAAAGGAAAAATGTGACAAATTACATTTTCTTCATCTTCACCAACCCCGTTATTATTTCTACGGCTAGATGCCAATAGGCCGTTTTGCAAAAACTGCACAAAAGGCTTTCTACTACAAAAAAAAATGTTTAAACTTGAAAACCACTCAAGGATCCATGTGTATAGTCATTCAATGTCAACATGGACGCTATGCGATCCATCAGACTCTTAATGGATACTCATCTTAATAAGAAACATGTGTATAACTTCAGATTGAATCTATCTATCAATCTCATGTGCGCTAAGATCCCATAATACTATGCAGTTCTGGGGCACTCACGCCGCATATACTCGTAAGTGGCAACGACTGGAAGTAAGAGAGAGTCCAATGAATACGTTGGTTTAACTATGATGTTCACATAAACTTTGATGATTGTAATAAACTTGTGGACACATGTGTAAAGTTATAGTTAAAAGTGCCGTGGGGGAGATTCGCCAGAGATTTACTGCACAATTTTACTGCGTGTTAATGTTTACTGTGTGTGGTTATTCATCGGTGTTCTCGTTCTTTTAAGAAATCCAACCTTTTTTAAATTTAGCGCTTTTTTTCTCTTTAACATTTTTTATGCAAGTTATTTATTTTTATAGAAAGGGGCTTGTTCAACTATAATATGCGTCTGAGTTTTTTCAAACCAATTTTTGTCAAGAAACCAGGTTTCTGTGAAGATTAAATGGGCTTTACCAACACGTAGCGGCAGAAACGGCCAAAAAACGACATAACTTAAGTCAAATGCATCTTATAAAGTCGTCACGACTTACAGTTTCAATGTATGACTCTGGCTTATGAAGGATTAATTCCAAAAAAAACTTAAAAGAAGTAGCTGCTGCCAATTCAATATGAAATAAATTTAATATTTGGTTAGTTTTTAATAAATGTTACTATTCTACCGAAACTATCAACCAAAAGTCTAAGTAAATCCATTTTTCACCGACCCGGATCGACTGAAAAATCTCTTCACAGTTTTCCGCACTCCATTGGACTGAACCATAATTATAAACAATTACCAACACGTAGCACTTTGTTATTATCAACACTTACTGACGACAACCGCTAGATCTTTATGCAAGTCACACGTCAAATTGTAACACAATGATCTGCATGCCTTGTTGGAAAAGAAAACCTTCCTCTTTACGAATACGGTTGCACTAAACTACCATGCATCGGTAGATCATCAGCGGTATCAGGTATGCCTTGGCTAAAGCCCGACTAAATTGCAACAATTAAGCCCGCTAACGACGAAATTACTCCCGTCAGGTGTAATTACTCTCAAAGTTGACTGCATGGTTAATTATTTTTAAAACTCCAACCGCACGTTGTAGATCTACAAACACACACACATTTGCTGGCAAAATCGTGACACTATAGCGATATACCGTTGGCAGCGAATACCTAGTTACCATGAGCAGATATACCCGGTCACCTACTCATAACTTTTTATGTAGCGCCCCATGGCCCGTATGACTTTTCTTTTTGTTTCTCTCCGAAAACGGGGAATTCACAGTTGTTCTTGCTGAAATTGTGCACCTGGAAGACCGATATGGTGCATACCTCACCAGTCGCACCACATAAGACAGGTAGCTTGTCAGTCTTTTCCACTCTGCAGCCATCAATTTGATATACATACCAGTGTGTGCACGATTGATGTTTTCTAACGTTTCCAATAGTGTTTAAATGCAATAAGCTGTATGTGTTTCTGTGCCAATAAATTTAACTAAAACAATTTAAACAAAATATGAATCCAGAAGGCCTGCGTCTGGGGCCATTTAATCCCACAGACCGCTGGTAATGCAATTTTGATGGCACATTGATTAGACCGGTGATGGTATACGGCTGCGGGTAGCTGCCAGCCTGCTGGCTACTGGTTGTTCCGTTTCTAATTAGTCGGTCATAGCGATAAAGAGTATAAAGTGAGCTATCAAAGTAGAACGGAGGAACGTTTGATGGCGCGCAAACCTGTCTCACACGCAGACCGACCGACCCGTTTAGAAAATGGCTGCAAATAAAATTGAAATGCATTTTCTATGCTTATCTATCTTATTGCGTTTGTTTGTTAATTATGTAATTTGCTGGTAGTATTAAACGGGTGAGTTTATGATGAACTTAAACGGATTTACATATTTATTGGAGAAAGGTTCTCTAAATGGGATCGTGAAAGAGGTGTAGGGAGGAGACTGAAAATAGTTTTGACAGTAACTCAGTTACTGTTACTACCTGGTGTGTTCAAATTAATCCTAAAATTTTTTCTATGCATACCACAGCGACTTGCGGTCATAAAAATCACCATACTGTGTCGAATCGATTGAAATCGTAATTTATCCAAAATTGCAGTGGAATGTTCAATTGTCTCTAATTGAATTGATTCGTTATACCAATTGAGTAATTTAAATCGCTTCAATGTCAACCGCATTTAAGTTTGATTTGTTAATAGTATTTAGCGCTAAGCCTGGCTAACAGTGGCAACGCCTGCGGCTTGCACAATCATAATGTACTTGTAGATGGGGGCATGTGTTGCATGCTTTAGATATACATATGTACATTTTTTGACACTCATAATACCTATGCAATTTTTTTTTCCTTGTGGTACGTAATGTTGGTTAAAGTTGAAATACAGTTCTGAATGACGATGAATTCTTCAACTAGAATATTGTGCGAAACTTTCAAGCTACCGCCATCGACGGGTACAGTTTTTAATAGCCTATACGATTATTTGCATACGGGGATGTCATTTGGCAGAAATTGTGAAGCTGTAATTAGGACCGCCCTGGCAAAATTCTCTTTAATCGACGAAGCTGTCAACAAGAACGACACAAAACATAGACGAATCTGAGAGTAGGTATGCGTCGTAAAAGAAAGGTATAACTTCGGCTCGGCTTTGACAGCATAGACAAATCATACTGAGACTCCCAACTCACAATCCTCTTGCCGCTGGCCCCCTCAATATATTTTCAAATTCGCCATTTTGTTTTCCCATCGGTGTTATGTCAATTTAGAATCCGTGTGACATGCAAAAACATACAAAAAATACAAAAATAAATGCTGCCAACCTCGGCAACCGTGGGGAAATGTGCTAGAAATGGAATACCACAATTTTTTCATTACCAACTGCCATTGGTTAGTTATTATAAATTGTTAAAAGGCGAATAATTCGATTTTGTTGGTCAATAAAACTATCTAATAGAGATGTTCTATATACTAGGAACTTATTAGGACAAACATGGTTGCTTTTGAATATCTTTAACTTCGATTTCATGTGTTAATTTTTCTTAGATAACTGAAAAAAATTTGCTCAAAATGTTTTTATTTTCCTTCAACCAATCTACGTTGTTCATTTTTCTTTAATATTTTAAGCAAATGTTCACTTATTCCTAAAAAAAAGTATTATCCACACGTAACGAATAATTTCAAATTTAACGGATGAAATTCTATGAACGCTGTCAGCAACTTTGCCCACAGCGGAAGTGGCATATGCAAGGTGCGAGTGTGTTGGTGAGTCAGAATTTTTGAAGTTACGTGACATTTGTCAATACGAATTTCTATGTAACAATACAAGCGCACTTAGCATTTGCCACCCCATAAAAATATAGCTTGTAGGCAAGTAACGGGAAATCGGCCGAAGTTGGTGGTCTCAGTATTGTCTCTGTTTGACAGTACAGCAGAGATAAAAAAAAATACAAGGAGACTGATCACCCCAGTCTTGTTCTATAGCGCAGAATCATTGACATGAACGCAATTTTCGGTCCCGGTTGCGTTGAGAGAACTGTGGAAGAGGAGTCTTATTTAATTTACAACTGGTATCAATTGGCTATATAAGTCGTGCTTTTTTGAGCTTCGATTTCAGCAAAGTAAAGTACGATTTTCAGCACGCGATTACAACAACTACTGTGAGTCTCGAAGTGTCAAGTTGTTTTAATTGCGTTTAATTAAATCCTACTTTACTTTGCTGAGATCGAAGCTCAAAAAAGCACGACTTATATAGCCAATTGATACCAGTTGTAAATTAAATAAGACTCCTCTTCCACAGTTCTCTCAACGCAACCGGGACCGAAAATTGCGTTCATGTCAATGATTCTGCGCTATAGAACAAGACTGGGGTGATCAGTCTCCTTGTATATATAGCCAATTCTCTCTCTTGATTGCGACGTTAAAAATTATTCATAAATTTTCGCTGATTCAAATGTTCGCTCTAAAAATTTCTCTGAAATTAAATGTATAAACTCACTCCATTCTAAGCTTGACCTTTAAACGATGCACCTATATACGGTGAATGTATCCAATTGAAGACATTACAAAGAAAATCGTGCTTACCTGCAAAAAGAAAAGAAAAAGAAAAATGTTACTTGAGCTCCAAACACAGTTTGCGAATACCCATTTAAATGGAAAAGAAAATTCGAGGACAATCTGAAACCCTAATTGACCGCAAATTGTCTGCGAGCCATTACAATTGAATGGAGAACCTTCCACAAAAGAACCTACGCAGTCGTAGGTAATTTGCTCTCAGTTAAGTGCGTGATGTCTTCCATTACAACAACAGATAAACCCTTTGGTCAACAACTAAACTGAGTATGAGTACGAGTACTTCCCTCCCGGAGGCACCATATTCACGTTGCGCACGCAATCTGTATCCGACTTAAATTACTTAATTACACGCTTCTATAGTTTGATGTTTGTGTATCGATAACGAAAACAACTCCCCGAAATAATTATGCACAAACCTACTGTTACCGGAAAAGCGATAACTCTATTAAACCAATATTTGCCATTACTCTCTGCGGGCATAAAACACATCTGATACAACAAAAGCAGCCATCTACGCATTTGGTAACAGAAGCTTATACAATTCAAGTCTGAATTTATTCCCTTTTAAAATTCCACGGAAGACGTGACAAGTTTTTGAAACAAAAAAAAAACGAAAACAAATTCCCTCCGTTTTCTATTCGCATTCCATTCAAATTGTATCTTTCCGATACGAAATACGAATTGCGCTTATTATTCGTCGTCGATGCAGAAAATTGCCAAGTCGCGTTGCGAAATTGCCAAAGTAAATTACTCGTAGCTCGCCCCGCGGGCGTAAGGTTTATTGCGACCGAGAGTGCTGCCACTGTCAGTGGAATGTATTCAATTTCACTGCTGTTGGAAGAAATTGTTGACATGGTGCCAAAATGGTGCCAATTCCATTGAAAAGCTAATTTGCATAGTTGTTGACTATTAATTGGAAATTCGCAGGCATCCCTGAGGCATTTCCTCTCATTTTCTCTCTGATGGAGGATGACGGCTAGATACTGCGTATACGTCGACGATTTGTATCCTTGATTGCAGAACATCGGGACTAATTAGTATGCAATTGCTGGGGCAGAATCACATCCACTTGACCATCACTAACTGACAAGTCCGCAGTGGAGCGAATCTAACCGTTTAGTGTCAGTTGCAGTCGTCCTCGTCAGTGGAGCTACTACCGAGTGCTGATTGTCGACAGACGGTGAACCGGAAAAGATGAGAATGAAACTGAGAATGAATGCATTATCGCCCAGGATACACTAATTGGAAGGAAAATATACGTGATACGCGAAGAGATGGACTCAAGGGCCACGGTCTACTGAGTGTGGCGGCTTCGTGTATAGTAATAAGCTGCGTAGTTTGATGGCGCGGAGTGTTTTAATGACGTCAAGTGCGCTCAAGCAGAGAGTAAAAGTGATGACCACCAGTTGGTCAGGATGGGGTTGTCTTGTCTTGTCTTTGTTGGTTCTTTTGAAGCAGACGATTCAAAAGGAAGCGAGGGAGTATAATGTGAAACTAGCTTCCTTTGGTAGGGTTAAGTTGACCGACAGGAAATCTTTGTTTATGAAAATTGTATAACTGTACATTGTACACCTGCTGCACCTTGTATTTATGAGAAGCTATTTCTTTTGTGTATACAGGTCGCATTGTGAGCGATCTTTTACTATCTACCAACGCATCGATTAGGGGAAGAAACACCGCATCCGTGAACGAACTATAAGGAAACGAAGACGAAGGTTTTACAAAGGAAATAATAAACTAACTCCATCATGCATTAGGTATCGATATATTGCTGATAGGTAACGCGATTTAAGTCCAGTTCAAGATCGCCACATTTGGAGGACAATAAGGCGATTTTTCAGCAACTTTGTCTTGATCAGGAGGTTGGCCTTCAGTGCTGGTTTCCGCATGTACTAAAGATTGCTGGAAGACAACAACTTACTTTACTTGTGATGGCGCAAAAGGTATACTTGCACCTCATCCAACATGACTTTCCAGGCTGTTCGATCTATTGCTAAGTGCCTCCAGTTGCTTATGCCAAATTGTTATGCCAAAGGTTTGTAGAAAACGTAGGCATACATATTTAAAAAAAAAATATTTACGAACAACCGCACTTTTAAAACTTGGCAGCACTCTCGCAGTCAAGTGACATCGAACAGTCAACAGTTCAACTTACAGGCACACCAAATTATTTTGTAGGCCTTTTGATTTGACACATGCCACAAAAGCCAATTGTGGAAGATAGAAGTCAAATAAAATTTGCGACACGTATAAGTGGGATTGGTAAGTGGGAAAAATACCAAAAAAAGTACGTAATGAATTGGGAAAATATTCAACGATTTTTGGACTTCTTTTTGGGCAAACGATTTTGGGCTAAATTTTTTTAAGATTTGAGCGCTTAAAGTAAACTAAATTCTGGCAACCCTACTTACATGTCTCCACATACACAAATGCAATCCCAAAAATGCTGTGTCAGTTGAACTTAAAATTCCATTTCTCAAAAAGGTGCAAGTCGGACAAATGACCTGTAAAAAATAACGAGAGCGACATCATGATATAAAAACCTTCCAAAGTAGGCTAACAATCGCAATAACACAATTCTCCACGAGGATTATAACATTCGTTTGATGGAACCTCACCTAACAACAGAGTAAAGACCACAATTTGTGTCGTGTCCCACATATAATCTCGGTTCTGCGTGTCGACAAAGAACAATCATCCTGAATGATTATGCAAATGATCCGAGAGAGTAAAGCCATCAAATGAACAGATTGTTAAAAAAAAAATAAAGGAAACCTTGTTCTTTGTTTCATATTGGATCGAAAGTTGACGTACGATGCACCGTAATACTGCACAGTGGCATGTGATGGATAGCACTTCAAATAAACTCCACTGCGACGCATGGTCGCTGACGCACAACCGACGGATACAAGTAATTCAAGTGCATGCGGACTCGGATTACACAATTCCCTAACGAAGCAGTAAATTGATTTTTTGTTGTTGTAGCAACAACGAAATCCGCGCGCGCCATTGTCATCTGCCGAAGCACAAGATGTCAGAAGATGTGCAGTGATTTGTTCCTCCGCTGCAATTACATTAATTTCCCCGCCAAGTACCCTTGTACGGAATTGTGTATATTCGAATGAGCACAACACACATGAAAACTGCATCAATGAATGAATGATTTGTTAGCATATCAAATCGACATGATTGCTTCCAATCGGAAAACGAAGAACAAGACGACAAAGATATCGGATTGGGTTACAACACGTTTTCCCCCTTTGGCAGGCAGCGTCTGCCTAGTGCCTGGGTCTGTTCTAATATTGTCACTTTGCAGCCGGCTGCGGCCGCATGCAGGTAAATGGCACACGAGCGATACGGGCATTGCATTATAGAGTTTCCTCGAACTCGTTCGTTCTCCGCTGAAGAAGTTTGCAAAGGAAAATGAACAACTAATGGAGGCGTGCCAGTTACTCGATATATCATGCGGAAGTTGAGCAAATTATGAAAATTCGAAATTTGATAGCTTCTTGAAGGAAACAGTGACGTCGCTATGGAATCGTAGAACCTCGCATGCTAACCTAAAAACTTGACAGTTTGCCAGCGGTCGGTTGGCATTTTTCTCATTATGTCATAAAATGCAACAATTTTAAATCGTCACACCACAGTAGATATACGGGACTGTCAATGTACCACGTATACAAGTGCGGTGTTGTGGTGGACTGATGGAAAAGAGTGACAGGAAATACGAAAGCCACTAGTAATTTTGTCGCCTGAACGTTTGATGGCTACTTGGCGTTCCGATTGATTTGGTCGTATCGGTTGTGGTCAGACTTTATGCAGTGTTGTGGCTATGGTATGGTATTCGTTGCCCGTTACAGCATTTGCCATTGCCTGTGCCTGTGTAATATGAAGTTGAGGTGTGTATTGCTTCCGGCTAGTTGTCAATTAATGATGCACTTCCAATCAATGGGCTTACCATTGTGTGAGTGCACTCGCGTAATCGAGAGTCCACAGAGGAAGTTCGTATAATAATTCAGCTGAAGCTGAAGAGGGTATATAGAATTACAACATGGTGGTAAGTGAGTGCAGTTGTGCATCTTAATTGGTTTATGTAGTTGAGGAGTATTATGGAAAATGCGTTTGCATGCACCTACAAAGACAGTTGTAGAATGTGAACACAAGGGATTTTTAAACAAAGGTCAGAGATTTAAATTTTGAAAGTACAAAGTGGCACAAAAGTCATGACCCTATCGGATAATGTCATAATTTTTGAAAATGGCCGCAAATGTCGATTCTACTTTGACATTTGTAAAGTAAACAGATTGAAAATATGAATCGCTGTACTCCTAAATAACGCGGAATAATCGCGGAAAAATTCGTCGGAGGCTGGAGATGTCGCAGAGGACTACGAAAACAACCACTGTGTATGGCGAGCGCTATGAGCCCTACTAAAACTTTCTTCTATCTGATGAATTGGGATCGTAGAACATGTAGAACATGAACACACGAGCCACAACCGGAATTCTAAGGGCTGCATTTCCGGATCGCCTAATCTCTCGTTTTGGCGACTTACACTTTCCGGCAAGAAAGCCTGATTTAACCCTTCCAAACTTCTATTCATAAGGTTGTTGAAGTCACGTGTCAATGTCACCAAGCATGAGACTCTTGAAGCCCTCAAAGAGAATATCCATCAAGTGCGAGTACCTTTCACCGGATGTTATGGCAAGAGTGATCAAAAACCAATCGGTCATCAATTTTAGCGGCGGCCATTTAGCCGTTGTCATTTTCATTCATAAAGAAAAATTCATCCAAAGAATACTGGGTGGCAACTTTTGAAATTGAAGTTAGCAACACTTCCGTTAAATTCAAGAAATATAGTTGAGAAATTTGAATTTTAAAAGTAGTTGCGTGAGTGGCTACAGAGGCTTCAAGCTAATAACCTTCTTTCTTATGACATCGCTTTCGATTTACTATCAACTGAATTTGCCCTCATAGGTTAAGCCCTTCTACTAATCAAACATCGCTTTTAAATTCTTTCTTAAAGTATCCACACATATTTTCAACTGCACAAGGTTGAGTCGTATGTATTCCTACAGTTCACCCACATACTCGTACATTATTCCACCCATACAAATACACTTACCTCTTTAAGCTGTCTGTTCACTATTCGCTTAGTCAGTTTTATGGTTTCTGATTGATATGTGAGTCATGACTGACATTTCTCATGTGCTAAGGACATTTCCTTGTTCTTTGCATAAATGTCACCCGGTTACTGATGCCAAATACTACCAGGCAAACATTAACATTTTTGCTGAGGGTGATTTCTGAACACGTGTAGGCATAAAATATGCGACTCCTCGATGCAAACTAATGTTTGCATAAGACCAATCCGTTTATTGTTGAATTAATATGTGGAACATAACTGAAAATAAAATCACGTATGCTATCGCGGTGTTGTATGGCTTCTAAAAATGCAAAACAAAATGCTAAATGGCTGTTTTACATAAAATTACTACTTCCGAGATTTAAATATGATTCACATGCAAAGACGATACTTTGGTGATATTTTAGGTCTTTATTGCAGCATGTGGCGTCAATGACGATAAAATGAAATAGATCGTTTCAGTCACGCAAGTTGCGAGTAAAGAATTGTTTTTTTTTTTTTTTGGAAATCAATGAAATTGCGTCATTCACCGTCAAATATCAAATTATTTTATGCCACTTAAGATAGGGGCGATGTGAATTAATTTTGTTTACGGAAGGCGATAGCGTAAACGTTTTAATAATGGAGCTTAATTATGGGCAAAATGTTTTCAATATTCACTTTAAAGAGCTCGAAATAACTTAGTTCTATTATATGTACCGATGAAGGAAACTGATGTTACTTAAACAATACGAGAACACACTCATTATACCGGCTTGCAGGGTGACAAAAGAAAAGGCTTTCACTTTCGTTAACAAAATATGTAATGTGCTTATGGGGAATAAGAATAATATCAAACATAACCACAATCCTATTTTAAAACCTACTTTTTCTTAGCTTACAGCTGTCTATGTGCTGTGGGAATGAACGGGAAATTTGAATTGAAAGTAGAGCGGTCAGATGTTTACGATTCGCCTGACACATGGTGGGTCAAAATAACTGGTCTATATAGCAATTTATACCTTGAGTCACCATATTAATAAACAAAGTCATTAAGCCTACAAAAATTTTACCCAGGAGTAACCAGTTGATAACTTTTACACATCCTTTAATAAATATGAGAGGAGGTTTTTAAGCGTCCAAAATTACAGTTTTTGAACGAAAATGACAACGGCAAAGTTGATTTTTGTCATATGTGGTCAAATTCGGCTCAATAATTGGGAGGGTCCTTCATTCATTAAGGGCAAAAACAAGACCGCACACTTGACAACCGCGATGATATTGCTTTTAATCGCCTTCTAGGTTATGTTTACAGAGTTAATCTGTAAAAGTGGGTGCAGTTTTACTTTTTTTTTATATCACAAACAATAATAATGGTCAACTTATGAGATAGCTTGAAAAATGTCCGATATACTTAAATAAAATAGCGAACATGTAAAAAGAGCCTTGACATTAATTTGAAAATTGCAAAACAGTTTTGACACGTAATCAATGTTAACGCACCCCTCATTCTAACAGATTGGTACGTTTTTTTGTAAGTTAAATAAGTATATACTTGATAGCATCATTATATTTAAAAAAACAAATCATAAATAGCTGTCCATTATGAAGTTTAAAAGTGACATATCCAAGAACTTGAAATGTAATCAGATATTGGGTGCAATTCAAGTTATCCGACTATGGATCGGTTGGTGTTTCCATATGTAATGGTCGGTTGGTTTGAAGTGGTTCCCAATGGTGCTTATTTAGAAAAAAATACGTCCATTGTGCTGACATTGGAAAGGACTAATTATTTTCTTGGCTCAGATATTATGAAGACTGTTGAGTTTTTGCAACAGGATATATCTTTTACGAGTCTTCTGTATAACAATTGGCACGCGGTTATCTATGAGAGCTCTGTGTTGTTTACTGAGAATATTCTTCCTTTTTTTTGTATTGATATTGCTTTCGAAAAATCATGTTGTTCGGAATTAATTTTAATTCCGGCAGGTAAGTGTTGTTCCATTTTTTTGCCCAAAAAAAAAAAGAACTGAAAAAAGAAAACTGAAAAGAACTGAAACTCCGATGTAATATTTGGACTTTACATTTTTTGTCATTTTTTGAGCAGCGTTTCTCTGATATCAATGTGGGTTTCCATAAATAGCAGGATATGCTTTATCAGCTTCCGAGGTATGTCTGTGATCTCTAAAGGCACCCTCAAGCTAAGTTTAAGGGTCTTGTGAGGCTATATTATGATATCCACTAAGGTATAGGCTCTTTCTACACATATGTGTTTTACTAGGCTTTGTCAGCTTCCCATTTGGGTAAACAACCTCTCTGTACAATTGTTGCTAATATGAACAAAAGTGGTTGTGACTAACTTCACCAACAGATTCTAATAAATTAACATCGGGAACAGTCTTGAGACAACCACCCGTTTTGAGTCCTGAATTTGCAAAATTTGCAATTATTAGCTTAATAAAAAATCAAATGGTAAATTCTTCATGTCTCATGTCATGTTGGGAAAGTAAGTAGAACTTTCCATGTTGCATCCATTTTGTTGCATATCCAAAACAGAAAATGCAATTAACTTTCAAATTGACGTTTGGGAAATTCGACTTTGATCTGAAAGTTGTTACAAACTACCTCACGGAAGCATTTCTGGCGCAAAAGTGTCAGTTTTCTTTTCTTTATAAAGGGTATGCAAATGATTTACTTATTTATCACTCCATGTTAAAACAGGGTGACCATTATTTTCCACTCATTAAACGATCTCAAAAAAAAAAAATGTATTAAAAGCCCCATGCCAGTAAAAAACAAATTTACAATGTTATTCATGGAATTGTTATTTGAATCAATAACAATCCACTTTACGCGGTATACTACAAACTTTTTAGAAATGTCGCAGTGCTAGTGATAATTATATAACAACGTTTAATTACAACAATTGCTATAAAAAACGGTAGCGGAAAACCAACTCGAACGTAGCACCGTAATTGCGTTCCGTGCTTATCAACTGTCATTAAAACCAAACAATTAGAAGTGCTTTCCAAAGAACTTTCCACAGAACGCATTAAAAACGTTTCTAATTGACGTAGCGCACCTTATACGTAGATGCGCTTAAAAAAACAGCTGCCCATCCAAGAGGTATGACCTTAGTCGCAGTGGATATTTGCATAAACTAGTCGTAAATTATTAAATATGTAAACACATAACCGTTTAATAAGATTTATGAATGTCCAATTGGGCATACAAATAGGAATACATTAATTAACTTGTCATAAATACGAGTACGAGTCGAAGCAAGTCTCTTCCCTCTAAGTGTGTTCAATTAGTCCACGAATTTTGTAGGCCAACACTCATATGCTGATCGATTGCGCTCGAAAAGTGGTTTAAATTTATCACAAGGTCGGTTCAATTTATTGATAGCGATAGGTAGGCGCATTCACCTTGCAAATCGACTGCGCTTATCGCTACCTGTCAGAAGTCAGAACATTGTATATATCATTCGGAGTGCATATTTATTGTTTGCTTTCTCCTGAAGTAGATTGTGTCTGAACAGAACACTTACCACTGCTTGCTACTTAAGCGACGGAACTTGAAACTTACCTATATACACTGGAGCAGACCTAGGTTATGTCATTCAGTGGTGCTGGTGATATGGTTCTGTCTCTTGTCAATATAAGAGTGACGACAATTTAAATCGCATACAATCGGTGTGCGGTTAAAAGCATAAACAACCGCAGACGCTGCATTTCAAATGAAAGCAAACAAAATTCAGTTCAGCTTGAAGGTTAGGTTGAAGTTTTGAATTTAGTTTTGTATTTATTTGCGCTTTTCTTTTGTCTTACAAGCTCTCTTTACACTTCCATGGATTTTGTCTTGTACCTAGACTGGGTTTTAGGAATTTTTCCATAGCGAAGGTCGGCGCGAGAGGCGCGCATGAATGCCCGAGTGCGGCTTCACATAGAGGGGCATACATTTTGCGGTGTTGTCGTGCGGATTTGGCGGTGTATTTATTTATTTATTTTTTATTTTAAACGAAATGACGAAACCGACGCACGTCAAGTTGGATTACTGTGTTGTGATTGATAGGGCAATCAGTGATTATGATATTGGGAAAGAAATGTATGCTTATTAAGTGGTTTAATTGGTTTACCTTTACGGAAAGCGGCTTCGACGCGTTACATTCGAGAAGTGAAGTTTAAGGTCAAGCCGGAGGCGTGAAGAGACTTAGCAAAATTTAGCAATTCAATTAGTTTGCTTGGAGTTGCGTGCGCGATTTAGGAATAATTGCTGCAGGGTCGAAATCTTCAGAAAAATGGACACAGAAAGTTAGGTACTGTCATGCAGTTCAGCGTATTTAAAGGCCTTATCGTTTGGGCAAATTTAAGGGCAGGTACTTAAAATAAAGCTATGATCATGAATAGGATCTCATTTTCGGGTTCAAAATAGTCAAAGTGCAGAGTTTACGCGATTGACAGTAAACAGTAGGTTGAACTGAAATTTAAACAACGATAGGCTTTGGTAGGGCTTAGAAAATTAAGGAAGAAAAAATCCTAATTGTCAATGTCTCAAGAGGACCCTCCATAACTCTCGATTCCCTCGCCGATACTTGATACTTGAAATCATTCAGGGAAGTCCCTATACAATTAGAGAGAAGTCGATCTCAACCTAGGTCTATTGAGCGCCCTTCCGATGGCACGGAGTCTAATTTCGATGCCGAACTCACTTCGCGGTTCCCACTTCATACTCCATATTAAACAACTTGATTTATGTCTGAAAGATGGAAAATGAAATGCGGAAGGTGCCGCAAGTATTGTAAGCGATCGTTCATCATCAGAGATGGGCAAAGGTGGCATAAGCTTGTGTCATAAAATACGATGTTGGAGCTTAAATAAAATCCCTCAACCTCAAAATCGCTGTTTCTCGGCCTGCTCTCGCAGATACCATTCCATGTGCCCTTGCATCTGCTGACCTTACCGATATCATGGAAATTTTTATTTCACCAAAATGATTTCCTTGTGTTTAACAAATTACAAACCAGTATTAATATAAATATTCAATTTCATACACAATTTGCATTCGGGCAGCATTTCTATGGAGATCTACATTCCGGTTCAAATGGATAATCCACTTGCCCAATTCGAAACTAGACTCATGTTCGTCGCAAAAAGGCTCCAAGTGTTCCATTTGAAAGAAAAATATGGACAAACACATTCCGTTGTGGACACTGGACAACCTATTTGGACCGCAGTTATGAGTTCCGTCTTTGGGCTGGCTTGCCAATAATAATAATTAAAGAGATGTACTCCCTGGTACTTGAACAAGTCTTTCTTTCTATTGCTCATTTATGGCCAAAGCTGATTGGTAATTGTACACGCATCCGTGTTGCCTTTTCTCCTTGCAGTTGGACATTTATCGGCGCACAATCCGCACGCAGCCGCCATGCGTCTCTTTAAGGAAATCATCTTTCCGGATGCGGACTGGAGTGCAACTTTTTTTTTTTTGTGTGGAGAAAACACGCCGAGTATTTCTTGTTACCGATGGCGTTTGCCTTGCTTTTCATTTTATATGTGCGACATGGCGGCATAGCAGGTGACTTTCTACTTGCAGTTGGACGCGAGTCTGCGATTGCGATGATGGGCACTTTCTGTGCGTATCATGCGGTTTGCATAAATCATCAAGTGTGTTGCGTGCGAGGAGGGTATTAAGAATCAAAAATCGAAAACGTGTTTTTTTAAAAATTGATATTGATACTGGAGCACGGATAAATGGGATGGAAGAAGATGAAATGATGAGTGAACGCGTTTAATAAATGAGCGAATACGCCTTCAAATTAGCGCAGCGGGCAATTAAGACTTTGTTAGATTGGATGAGATTGTTGTTGCGCCATGTATCACTGATGGAAGATAGAGAGTACATGCTTGACCTACTTTCTATAAATGTGGGTGTAGTTGTAGACGGATTCGGCAGGTGATTTGTATTGTTTGCAGGAGGATCCTCCTATAATTATGTGAGAGAAGGTGGTAGCTGATCATTTGTTTTTTTGATCCTTACGATGTATGTGGTGCACCTGGTTTGAGGTCTTGGTACTCATAGTTATGCCAGTGCTTGATTAGTTTTGTTTGTTTTATTTAACGGATCCTTCTGTCGAATTGCTTGTTGTCTAGCTTTGTCTGTTCAAAACGAATTCCAAGGTGTAACCTCTAAAATGGACTTTTGCGCAAAAATTGCAAGTCTCCTTAAAGTCAATTATACAAATTTTAGAGCGCCACGACAAGCGGTTTCAAAATTATGGCATTTAAGAAAAGTTTCTACTTTAAATGTGCTATAACCCTCAAAGGGCGGTCGGCTGGTTTTTTTTCTTGAAAAACGACGTAAGAAATATGTAAATACGTTTACAATCAAATTGTTAAGAGCTACAGTGGTTTCAAAAATAATAATAGAGCTTTCCTTAGACTTAGGGTTATATCCAGAATTTGCTCCTAGGTATATAATACCCCCTTTCATCACTGTACAATTAGAGCTTTTGGCCTGTCACTCGGAGCTACAATGGCTTATTATTTTGTATGTACCTACATAGATTTCTCGAAGACGAGAGGGGATATAAAAGGTATATCAAACAAAAGACATAGGTATATAAGTCTTAGCCGTAAGACACCGCAACATTGGCAACTGATTCTTAGCGCTAAGGAGAAGGAAGGTATGTAAAGGGTGATTTTTTAAGAGGTTTAGAACTTTTTTTTTAAAAAAAACACAAAAAATTCGAAAAAAATGAATGAAATATTTATTTGAATCGATAGTTTGAACCTTGCAATTTAATGTTTAAAGATAATTTCATGCAAATGTTGACCGCGGCTGCGTCTCAGGTAGCCCATCCGCTGAGTCCAATTTTGGCATACTCTTTCACACATATCGGCCGGTATCTCACGAATGAATGCATGGATGTTGGCTTCCAGTGCGTCAATCGAAGCGGGCTTGTCCCTATACACATTAGCCTTGGCATACCCCCACAAAAAATAATCTAATGGTGTCAAATCGCACGATCTAGGCGGCCAATTGACCGGCCCGAAACGTGAAATTAACTGTTCACCAAACTCGCCTCGCAATTGCGCTATTGTTTCGCGTGCTGTGTGGCATGTGGCACCGTCTTGTTGAAACCACATATCATGCAAGTCAAGAACTTCCATTTCGGGCAAAAAAAAGTTTGTTATCATCGCTCGGTAGCGTTCACCATTGACAGTAACGCCGCGATTCGCATCATCTTTGAAGAAATATGGCCCAATAATGCAGCCGGCCCATAAACCGCACCAAACAGTGGCTTTTTCGGGATGCATTGGTAGCTGTTGCAATGCTTCTGGCTGATCTTCACTCCAAATGCGGCAAATTTGCTTATTTACGTACCCATTCAACCAAAAATGAGCCTCATCGCTGAACACAATTTTTCGATAAAAAAGCGGATCCTCGGCCAGCTTTCCAAGAGCCCATTCACCAAAAATTCGGCGTTGTGGTAGGTCGGCTGGCTTTAGTTCTTGCACCAGCTGTATCTTAAAAGGCTTTACGCCCAAATCCTTCCGCAAAATTTTCCACGTAGTGCTGTAACAAAGGCCTAACTGCTGGGAACGGCGCCGAATCGACATTTCGCGGTCTTCTGTCACACTAGCTGATACGGCCGCAATATTTTCTTCACTACGCACAGTACGTAAACGTGTTGGTGGTTTAATGTCCAACAAAGTAAATTTGGTGCGAAATTTGGTCACAATCTGCCGAATAGACTGCTCAGAAGGTCGAGAATGCCGATCATAAAATGGAAGCAGCGCGCGATGAACATTTCGAACCGAGCACGAATTTTGATAGTAAAATTCAATAATTTGCAAGCGTTGTTCATTTGTAAGACGATCCATGGTTAAATTGCAAACCAAACTGAAGCTGTTTGACAGTGACACAAGGTACTAAACACACGTCAGCTGTCAAAACCGGTGTTGCCAAAACCAAACCAGCTAAAAAATCACAGTATGCTCCGCAAATAAAATTCTTGTCAAAATCAATGGCATACAAATTTTTTAAAAATGACAAAGTGCCGAGTAAATACTTTTAGAATTCCAGACTGCACTCACAGAAGATTTCACAAATCTTCCCATCCTGATGGCAAAAATTAAGGAACGATATCTGATGAAATAGCCACTATTGTCATGCATGATTATTAAGTACATTGAACTACTCAAACTTTTTCTCGATGGGTAATACGAATTGTGGAAGGACGACCAAAAGAAAACATGCGTCGGTACTTATTTTTCTTTTGTTTTAGGGAAGTTTTAAAACGGAGAGTCAAACGAAAATTGCAACATTTTACAAACTTTTATAGCCCATTCAGGCCAAAGAATAAATACAGTCATCAAATCCTAGCCAGTTTTCCGATTCGTAAGTTCGGACAATTTTATTTAGCCGCAAATTCGTATAAGGATCATCTGGGATACGTGTTTTAAATTTAAAGGTTCATGTCCCAGTCTAAGTTGGCAAATTAAGACGATTCAAAACGCTACCATCAAAACAAATAGGATGCGAATACTTTGACAAAAATTATGTGAAAATGCAGGTTTGCCATACATGCAGATAGATTTGCGGGGCTTTAGTATGCGAACTCGCGGAAGAATAGAAGAGAAGACTGAGCAAAACCTGCAACGGAGTTTATTTACTATTGATGCACTGGAAAATTTATGGTAGAATATTACTTGGAACAAAAATCATTTTTCACTTTTTTTTACTTTTTCCAACTTTTGTTTCGATGCAGTTCAGGCTAAAGTCGACCCCACAAACCTGCGAAAATAAAACACATCAAAAATCTGTAAAGTCAACTAAAATTTGACAGCACGAATTCCTGAATTTCATCGAACAAAACCACTTTAATCTAATAAAAATGTTAAATTCAGCTAAAATTAGCTCAGTTCGCCCATTTCGATCACATAATAAGGTGTTTTTAAGTAGAAGTAAGAAATATACACCACTGCTTCTACTTTTATGTCCTTTACACAAAAGACTTAAAAGACCAGATTGCTCGGTTAATGTCACTTTGCCTACATCCGTCACATACACGAACTGTCAACCTGATACTCAGTCACGAGATCCTTGACTAGACTCATCAGCCACCCCTCCATCAAGTCAATTGAAAAAAAACTGTTCGTGTGATGGATCAGACTAAGCCACATCAAGCCAGCTGTCAATTTCAATGTCAACGCCTGAAATTTGTTTCCCAACAGTTTTCAAAAATTTGTTGTCTGGTCGCATTGCAAAAAAATCGAGGAAAATTTCCTCAATCAAGAAATTCTAGTTTTGAAATTTCTCGTTGTTACAGAAATTGAAATAAAAATAATGAAATAATTTGAAGGAAAGGATTGCCAGAGAAGGGAATATTCCAAAATTTTGATTCATATGAGTCTTTTTAAAGACGGTTTTGATTATAACTGTAGAAAAAGTGACTATCGATATGCAAAAGGCTCCGGCGTCAGAACAAAGTCGAAAACAAGAAAGTCGTACGGATTATGAACTTCTTCAAATGATTTAATGCAAAAAAGAATATGTGACAATAAACTTATAAACATAATTTTATATAGAATACATATATAATTTTTTTTAACAATAACAAAAATAATAGTCATTAATAACAATTATGCTGGACATGTAAAAATTGACCACGGCGATGATATTCACTCAAAGGATTGCCAGTTCCCTCGTTTGGCTCGCTGGGGCCTAGATTCAGTGTTAACACATTGGGTGCCTACTATTTCTAGTGATGTTTCCGGAGGTGCTGTGGCTATTCAATATTATGGTGAGTTATATCTATACCCTGCAGGCCAAGCATTATAGCCACTACGGACAATTGGTATAGAAGTAATAAGCGTTTGCGGTACCCTATACGATGTGCTAGTTGTAATTGGTTTGGAATGGCGGAAATTTTACGGTTTTTGTCTACTTTTCTGGAAACAGTTGAAGATAGTTAAAAATTTGTGATGGCCCTAGGGTTGGTTTTAAGTAATTTTCTTTTCTTAAATAAAAGTTCGACTAGATCCACAAAGCAGAGTGCCTCTCCAACACAGCCACTTTGAGTTGTCTTTCAATGCAAACGTGCAGCCTTTTTTCGCCTCCGGTCTGAGAAGTATACAAAATACGTTCAACGAATATCCGATACCAGTCACTACACTGGTAACAAAAGAAATATTAACATCACTATCGCAGGTATTATATAACACGTTGAGTTGGGGAATGGAAAACGTTTCGAAAAAAAAAACCAAACTTTATGCAAATGAATCGGTCCATTAAAGACAACACCCAAGTGTGCATAATTATTCCATACAAAAGATATCAGTTTCGGAAAACCCAAGCTAATCTTGCCATCTATAGCCAGTCTCACAGTATGTTCACTCCATTTTCTTTCCATTATGATAAACATACCACTTTTATCGAGAGTAGTATTGGGACCGCTCGCAACTTCTCGTTTTAATGAAAAGAAGAGGAGTCGACTATGAGAGGAAAACGAATTTAATACATCAACACATTTACATCGTCCGAGTTCGAGTTTGAGTTGGAATCCACTTTTCCTTGAAGCGTCTGGTTTGTTTTTCCGCCACACACTTAAAGTGAAAATGGATGTTTGCCATTTCCCATTTGCAGCCATCCGACAAAACGAATGACAAATATGTCTTTTGGAAAAGAGAGAATCCCCATCGCCATAACGACCGGTCGACCGAGCGACGCGTGCGAAAATTGCACCTCCCGCAAATAGGAATAGTTACAAACGTATCTACGAAAGATAGAGTAATAAAACAAAAATGTAGGTGAGGCAAATCGTCGCATGCAAAGAAGACGATCTTTTGCCCGTTTTCTCTGCACGCCTATTTCTCATCTCGTCTCTACACACAGCCATCGCCAAATGGAAGAAAATCTCCAACTAGAGATGATTATCATTTGAACCGCCACGCAGATGGGGGCATAGTATACTCGTTACTAATAAAAACAAAAACTCGAATATCCATTCGATCGACAAGTTTAGCACTTTCGGTGTTGTTTGGGGGAGGGGGGCCTCGGACCTCATAGGAGAAAGTTACGTGTATCACTACTCTACCTGGTATGGTATTTGTCGAACGAATTGTTGAATATTCGTCGCGCACAAATAGCTTTGTCGATTTGGGTGCCGCATCATATCGAATTCCGGGAACAGCGTCAATGATAGACAGCTTCATATCAGGTTCAGGTTGGGCGCATTAATTAATTACAATTTTAATGGAACTGCCCGACAGATTGAGACATCTTCACTCTGCACAATGACAATAAGTGGATAAATTCGATCTTGGAGTAGGGTTTGTTGGTGCTTGCGATTCGTGTGATATGCGGATATATTAATGGCCAATGCGCTTAAAAAAAAATTGAGATTTGGGTAAATGTACTTGCGTTTTCCAATTTAATTGATTTGTTTCGTTCGATTTGTGGGATGATTGGTAAGAATGATGGATAGAACAGTCATACCATTTGAAAGAAGTGAAAGTAGTCGGAATTCACCAAGAGTTGATGGCAATTGGTAAATTGACCTGAAAGAAGCCATTCGCACCTTCGTTTGAGAAACTAAAAGTTTATGGTGGCATTTCTTGACTTGAAAATGTATCCAAAAGTTTGCTTTGGCACTGAGCAAAGAAATCGAGGGATACACTTTCGTTTTCACAAAAACTATTATTAATATTGAAAATTTAAATATGCCGCGAGATCAAAGAATTTCTTTCAGCTGGCGGGTATTGCGATCTGAGATGTCACCCGCAAAATTGAAAGGCGTGCGCAACAATTTGTTTGCTAGTCCTTATTGAAAAAAAAAAAACGCCAGCCCACACTCGTAAAAGTTATTAGATTAGAAAGAAGATCTCAACAAACTTCTTAAGCGTTGTTGGATGGCATTGGCGGGCGCATGTTGGATTAAGTTGTACAGACTAGGCGATTTGATATTTATGATGCCTTGGCCTTTGAAACGGTTTTCCTTGTCTTCCCCTTGGCTGTTTGTTGTTCGATGTAACCGAGAACGGATGGCGTTCCCTTATTTCTCTCAGTCAAAATAATAACGTTTGAAGCTAAGGGGCAACATTTTTAAAAGAGGACAAGAAAAAAAAACTTGAGCTTCCAAGACGTGCTATAAGGATATTCGGCCTTACCAATAATCAACTGAAGTTTGGCAGTTTGCTCAAAGACTCCACACTTTCCAAAATCGCTTTACCAATAAACAAATTTAGTTGTCGGATTATCGTTAACTGTAGGTTAAATATTAATGGTCAGAAGGCCATGTTTATCTCAGGCATTTGCTAAAGAAATCCTCCCTAAATGTCATTTTCAAGAGAAGTGTTGCCCAAGCAAACACAAATTTGTACAAATGCATGAACAACATTGAAAAATATTGAATTTTTGTTTTATTTTTTGTATGAAATATTTATTTTGAATATTTTCATTAAATGAAAAGTTTGGTATCTTTTTTAAGCTCTAGCGCTTGCTTTTTGATTGGTTTTCCTTTTTAATAGTTTGCAAGTTACGAGTGCATACGTAGTAAAAAATAAATTAGATATAAGTTTAGGATGTTTCCAAGACTTTCTGGAGAGTCGTCGAGAAGAGAATAAAATACCGGTTCACTTAAGATTGGACAGCTCATACCCGAATAAATTTAGGAACTTCTGGAGGTAGTATGTGCGAATTCAAGATAAACAGAATTCTGGTTTATTTTGTGTGAATTCATAGAGGAGTACACATGACAGTTTATATTTTTCTGAATGAATTTAACATTTTGAGTTTCCCGAATTAAGTAATATGAGCTATACAATTTTAAAAGATCATTACAAGATTTTACAAGCACTGTTTCGTTGCTTGGCAGATTGAAATTCAAAAACGGAAGCGATAGATACTTAAAACGCTTTTGACTTCCTACGTGAGTTTTTAATTTATTCTAAAACAAAATAGCCGGCTATTATTTCTTTTTTCAAAAATATTCACTTGCTAACCTTTCAATCTTTAGATCAATCAGCTTCGATTTGCACAATTAGGCTACCAAATTGTGTTCCGTTTATTGAATAATTTGAAAGAGATCTTATTACGACAGAAATTCACTCATAAATCAATCGTTAAGTATTAGGAAACAAAGGAAAGCCTACTATAAAAAGTACCAAAAATTGTGACCGATCGAACGAGAAGGCATCACTGATTTGCATATGATATTTGACAGATCAGCTGATATTTTGTTCATTGCCTATTTTGTGTTTTTTTTTTTTTTGCTTATCAGAAGACCTTTGAAAGATATTTGTTGGGCAGCAATTAATTCGCAATTTATATATTCCCTTTTTTAGAATAAAATCCTCGTTGTGAAATACACCACTGACATTGTTTTTCACGAAAACAAATTATGAAATTTGAATTCTGCGATGACAAAAAATGTAATAGATTCTAAGAAAGTTGTCGCACTAGCAAATTTGGAGGTCTTAATGTTTATTGGTACCGTTTCACTAATGCTGTACATTTTTACTAAAGCTGGCAACCAGCTAATGGTCGACTTTAGTGTTTGATTAAGGCCGATTGTTTCCGGACGGAGGACCGTGAAAAAGTAGTACCTATCTGCAAATGCTTCGACGAACTGTTGAATGGTTATAAGTATAAAAATTTTGGTTTTTTAAGGCGGGAAAGCATGAGTTCATTTAGTCCGTTTGATGGATGTAAACCAATAACCTACTATCAATAAAATTTGCTTTCAAAATTCAGAAGAATCTTGATGATGAAGAGGAAATATGTGTCATACATTTTTTAGCATATACGGAAGCAAACCTCCCGTACATACACTTCGTTATATTTCCCGTACACTATGTGTGCGACTGATTTAAACAACTGGGTCCAATTGTAGCTTCAACTATTAAATCGAATAGGTGAACAAATTTACCTCGTGCATGCACAAATTTATGTTGCTCGCGTAAAGCACAGCAATTCAACTAAGAAATTAGTATGTTCGTGTAAATAGGTTTTCCGGGGCTAGTTCCACTTAATTGATCAATGGATTGTTTGTGGAACAACCTTCTGCACCCACTTGATCACCCATTGCAACGCGCTGCACAACGACTATGTCCAACGAACAACATGAGCTCATATAATATTTATATCCAAACTTTATTGAGCAATGCGATGAGCAAGGATCTCTAACCTTTGTCAACTCGTTGGTTGGCTCCTTTTTTAATCAACTCTTTAAAAAAAATATTTAAAAAAGAAAAAAAACAATTTCTCCACTAACAAAATTAACACTGAATTAAAATAGTTGCTAATAAAAAAACTTGCAAAAGGAAGCGCAAGCACAAACAAAATCGTACGTATTTACAAATGTTCACTTTTCCGTTAAAATTACAAAATCCGGAAAAAGCGGTGAGAGTCATGTAAAGAAAATGAGAATTTTAACCTTAAAACTGATGCGCAGTGACCGACCGGCCTCAGAGTGCGAAAGTTGTGAAATCCTCCCAATAACTGCAGTACAGTTAAGTTTTTACCCCACAACGCTATTGTTGCAATTTCTAAGAGCTTGATTCTAAATTTTTTATTGGAGATTGGATGTTTAGGAAATGTGGTCTGATTTCGAATTTTTTGTTCATTTTGGATGAAGATTACATCAGCGCATTAAATATAATAACAATGGACGACTTTATTAAATGCACTTGGTCGCACTTTCAACTTAAAATTATAAATTTTAATTAAATATTTGTTAACCTTTTTCCCTTCTACTTAATTTCGAAAAATTTCCTCAAAAATGGAAAATTGTCACGGAACCACTAAAATGCGCCAATTGAGTAAAAAAATATGTTTGTCTGACTCAACTGTCAAAATGTTCGTATATTCCCTAGTTTATAGTTGGCAATTTATTCCCATAAAAGGAGTTCTATATTCGTCTAGACAGGATATTATTTTCCATTCTATACATCACAAGGATTAACCTTAAAAAAAAACTTTTTGGCTGTTTGTCAATTTTCATCCCAAATAAAAGGTTGTGACATTTTTGGAACACCCTGCACGATTATTTTTGCAATATCTGCTCGTAATGCAGTGGAACCAGACCTTTTTTAACATCACTACTGACATTTTACAAACACTATTCAATCAATCATAGCTAGTATGTAAAATCAATAGTAGAATACATTCATCATGACGGTTTACTACCGTAGTCCCAAATGATTAATTATATATCTTTCTGTCATCTATCTTCTATTTCGATAGTAAACTGGTTCGATTGTGACTATGAGGCAACGCCCACGCTTGTATAATTGGCATTTATTTTGGGGTCATAACAATCAGATAAAACTACGATAACAGCGTGAAAAACGCACTTAAGTAAACGTATCAAGGTAAATACAAAAAAATCTGACAACAAAAGCGTTTGCGTAGACGTGCACGTTTCACGCACTATCTATACAAAAAGTGGTCGTCTGCGCTACGACGTTATAACACCCGGAGTTGTGCAACTTCGCTTTTTTCTTTTTTCGTATTTCCTATAGTGGCGAATTCGCTTCAAAAAATTACCTCTTTGTTATGATTTTATAAATTAATAAACTCACAAGAGTTTATAAGATATAATCATGTGTTGCTATCTAGTGTGAGGCTTTATGTGACTGTGGGTTTGAAAACGAAATAAGAAACAAATCGAGAGAGAGACGGAAACAAGAGTTAGACCAGTATTCGCTTAACATAATATGCCTAATTATGCATTTTTTTGGCTTTGACACTATAATGTGTGGCTTTCTCCTATGGCACGGTCAATCCGATTTATGGGCCTCCTCAAATGCGGCATATTTCTCCACATCTATTTGCATAACCTCTAGATTTACTGTGAGGGTATCTCAAACGGGTGACCAGCCCACAGTCGTGGTAAATATTCTGGTTTTGGTCAACTCCGAAACACTCTAATAATTAGGGTTTTAAGCTACTCGTTTAACAGTCGGTAATTGCTCCGGTACGACTCTAGCTTTTACCAAACTTTGTGGGTGTTTAAAGAAGGTATACTTTTGCCTTCTTTACCGATATTAAGATTGTAGTGGGTTTGTTTGTCAGTAAACTGTCTTGAAATAAGATGTTTCATGTGAAATATCAGACAACAAATTACTTTGGAGGAAGTTTAATAAACCCTCGCGGTAAGGTACCTAAACATGTCGCATTTTGGTGCCGCATTTAACCATCATTAGTGAAGAAACAAAAAAGGAATAAAGAAAACTATCTAAATGCTTTCTTTTCCATTGTCGATGCGAATAAGTAAAGCAAACCACTTAAACAGGCCAACAACTGGGTGAGTGGTGACAAAGTAGGCACTATAGCAAAATCTCACATGACTTTTCAAATGGACAAACTGGAATGGGCACTCAATGTGTGGACGCAAATCACATTAGATATGGAAGAAATATATGGGTATGCTTGCCATTTTGCTTTTTATGTGTCTTCAGTAAAGAAAAGATTCTTTCATTTCGCTTTATTGAGTTTTGAATGGTGGTCATCTTGTTAATAGCATTTATTTAAACCTTTTCATTAAAAAATTGCATACGGTTTGTATTGTGATTTTAAATGTAGGTTAAATGAACAGTTACCTATATGCGTAACGTATGATCTTGTAAAAGGAATAGAATTTTTATCTCTTAGACATGTCGAATTGAAAATATAGGGGAAATAGATGTTTTTTTACGGACGTTTGTTTTAAACATGGGGCTTCAGGGGCTAGTCAAAACGGCGATATTATGTTGTAAAATTCGGCAATTTCTCGACTCCCGATCCTATAATATGAAGTGACGTATTTTTTTTTGTATTTTAATTGAACTGTCATCTTCTTATAAAAGTTTCGACTTTAAACACCAATTTGTTAAAAACTGTCAACAAAGTAATGGAACACAGAAGTAAAAATAAATCTTTCATTTACAACTGCACACGGAAAATTAAAGGGATGCCCAATACTGATTGAAAGGGACAGCATTACCTAAAACTCAAAAATACAATGACATGTATCTTGGTCGGCCATCTTGTTTACATGGGAGAAATTATGGGAAAGGTCAACATGTTGCTATTTTTTTAGCGATGGCTTACAAAATGTCGCTTTCCTCTAAAACAAAATCGTTTCCGGAAGTGCTGAACGGACAATTTTTTATTTATTTCATACAACTGATTGATGAATTGTTGGTTTAATTTACTGCCACTAATTATAATTCTCATTTGACATGTTTTAAATATGAAATAGAAACGATTTCATATGATTGCGGACATTTTGGTCGCCGGAACTTGTGTTTATTTCCGTTTTACATAGAGTCGACTCTCATTAATTCAAAGCTGCGAGTTTCCTATTCCTATTTCGAACTAAATCAATACATTTGTATGCAATTCGGTAATTCGAACGAAAAAATCATTGCTAAGTAACAAAACGACGCGTTAATTCGAACTCATCGGCGTCAAACACTCGACAATTCAAAGTTGCCGACCATACGATATTTCAAACTTCTTCTTAATTATGGGTAGAACATCCATGACATGACGTCTGATTTGTTATCTCAGTCTTACTTAGCATTGATAGACGGATCTCTCTGTCTCGTCTCGTCCAAAAATGCGCGTGAGTGATCTCCTTCCATCAGCTGCCAGGTAATCTATTCATCTGTCAGGTTCCCGGTCTTACGCTAGAGCAGCTTTTAGAAATTGTGAAAATGTCTGGTTTTTGTCATTGTGAAATGTTACGGTCAACCAACTAAATTTGAAAAAAATTTCACTCTGTGCTTACTTTTTTCGAATCTAAGTCACATAAAAAGGAATAGGATAACTGAGCGCATTTAAAAAGTCGGGCAGGTCTTTGCGTACTTGGCTTTTCAATCGCTTTTGAAAAGGTCTTATAGGCGTTCTAATAAAAAATAGCGAGTACAAAATTACAAGGCAGCGAGTAGCTATTAATTTGCATATTATTTGCTCTAAAGATCTCCGATACCTTTTTCTTTAAGACCGGGCGAAAGCCTTAACCGTAATGCCGTCATCTTAAATTACCAGTAGTACCAGAGTAACGACTCGTTATTTTGTGAATTTTTTACTTTTCTGTCAAATTTTATAGCATTGTGTTCCGAATTTTTGCAATATCGCGTTCGAATTAAATTAGCTATTTAATCGACAATTTCGTATTTAAAAATACTTCTCGACTTATTTTGACGCTTTGGAATGTAAATACAACGATGCCTATCAAAACTATGAAGTGCTGTCAAAAACCAACCTTTAGAGTTTGCTTAGATGAAATTGCAATGGAACCCTTATGCTTATTAAATGCATAACGTACGAATAGGCTTTATTGCTTCCGCTTTAATACAAAGAAGGAACAATCATACTTTTTAAGAAATTTTAATTTTTCTTATAGGAGTTACTCACCTCAACTTAAGCGAATGCGACATTTTTGGGTGGTTAATATTAAATAAAGCATGCGACAAAGATTCAACAACTTACCTACTTCTGCTGGAAAACATTTGTACGTTTACGAACATGTGCCTAACTCATTCTGGCTTTCACATGCGCATACGTCACTGCTCCAGGTAATTGCCAACAACTGCACAACAATGCCATCGAACTTTGACAACGCAAAAACAAAAATGTAAGCACATAATCCCGTAGTGTTGAATGCGGATGAGTTATGGGCCGCGAAAATAATGTGCGTGTCATAAACTCACAAAACAGAATAAATGTGGCCTGTGGCGCATTTGCATTGTCGTCACTTGTATAATAGGTATATAACTATTTTTTCATCTACGCAATGATTGTGTGGAGTAGGCAATAATTTTCGGAGTATTATCATTACTAACCAAACAATAGAAAGAAAAATTACTTGTGGCGATAATTTGAAGATTGACATTTCCCCTGTCTCATACTCTTAAAAGCGGCTACTTGATAAATTGCCATCACGGTGTTTAAGCAGTGTTTCTTGACTTTTGAGTCATTACCGACGAACAATGCGTTGACCCAAGATACGAAAAAGGTCAACGAATCGTAAACCACAAGCTTCCAGATACCGGTCCCGATCCCGGTCCCTCTTTTGGACGATCCGGCTGAGTTGCTTTATACATGTCGTTGTTCTTGCGCCGTGTACGTTTATTAACACTCCCCCATGTCAGTTTCGGGCATGATGTTTGTTTAATTGCCATCAGGTTATGGCTGACGGAACGTCTGCCCACCTGTACGATGCGCCAAGAATTTTACACCCGAGTGAGTTTCAAGTGTAATATATGCGGTCGCGGCTCGTAAGTTCCACTGTCTGGCGAGTGTTAGTGTGGAATCAAACAGAAAGAACATCGCAGAAGTTATTGCACCGATTTTGAGATTCTTAGCCGCAAGAACTTGGTTACGCGTCGGTGGTTGCACTTTTTTTTCTTTTTTTTTTAACATGCGGTAAGGGCAAGAGCTGTACATTTTAACAACCGTCCATGTGACACGACAAAGATCTCATGCGTTTAGATTTTTTCCAGATTTCCACGCACAGCGCATTCCACATTCACAAATATTGAATGTGAACTTAACCGCAAACCCATTCAAGCAACTTTCTACAAGTCGCAAAACCACACAAATTCCCAACCCCATGTACCCGCAAAGCTATCACAATGCGTGCTGAGGTGAGTGTTGGTGTCGAGTATCGAATTAGGCGCGGGAAAAAATAGTTCACAGATTTTCTTCCACCAAATTGGAGAATGTGTCTTATTTTCCAGACGTGACGCAAATTGATGCGTGGATTGAGGGCAACGCCGTCGATGACGATATGGTCACGAATATGGAGCATAAAAGTGTATTGCCCTTGTTTATTGTTTTGGCACAATCGCTTGGACATTTTTGTCGGTGACTAACCGCATTCGTACGAGCCATTGACTCTTTTGCAGGAGGCTAATCGATTATAACAGTTTTAAGTGGCATGATGTGGAGGACTTAGGAATTGAATTGGAAGTTGATTTCTGCGGTACCGCACCGATTTGGTACCACGAGACCTAAATCGATTCTGAATTGTTCGTGATGAAGTTGAGATTAAGTCAGCAACTGGAGCGCTCGCTTTTTGTTGTAGTGTTTGGATATTTTAACTGCGTAAATACGATTTGATTCAAGTGAATCTAAAGCTGCCTGAAGTGCTGCTTGTTTGGGGGATTCTGACTTTCCTCTTGTAATCTCTTTACATTTTGTGTTGTGAACTTTAAGAATTAAGGAGCGACATTGAGAAGAAAAAAGTTACAATTGGCATAGCATTTTTAAGTATACGGAACCTAATTAGATACATGAAAGCATTTTATCAAGTACACAAGATTCGACAGAGAGAGCTATACATATGGACCATTGCCATATACAAAAAACATATCTACTTATATTTTCCATAATTCTGTCACGTTTGCAACATGGCGCCCAAAATATGCGCCAAAATATTACAGCTAGTGTAGTGTCTTACATTCAGTCTCTGATGAGCATCCCACTCATCTCACTTAATATATGAAGATTTGTGTAACCGTGTAAATTAACAATATCTTAAGTACCAATCTTCAGCCAGTCAGTCGTTTGTCATTCACAATCATAGACTGAAATCCGATTCTGGTCCATTTTGTGTGCATTTTTTTTATTTTAAAACTAACAAACTCTTGTTTCCGAATTGCGTTCGTAAATTCCCCAGAAAAGCGGAAATCATTGCCAAACAAAACACGCACATCAAGTGTCACTTTTTGAATAAGCTTCAAGTGATCGCCTCCATCTCCAGTTGGACTACTACGCCGCGAGGTTTTACATATTCTTATACATAATTTTAGAAGTCAGCTTCTAGGTGCGAAACAATTTTAATATGAGCCGCAGGTGGTAACAGGTGGTAGAAAAAAATTCCATCCGGTCAGTGGAATGTGCGAAGGTGAAGAAGTGAAACCACTATAGACAGCCCTCGTAGGTCAGCGCAAAAAGCTCAATCAAAAACCATGGCTACACATATGTAAAAACATTTTATTTTTTCATTTAAATCAAACTCACCCGAATGAAACAAAACGACAATTGATCGGAACTGTTGTCCGTGTTCGAAGACGTATCCATTGTGTTAGTGTTTGCTGTTGCCGGCTGTAACGAAATTCTACGAAAATTTGTTGATTTGCAGTTGAAATGTCATACGGGTGACAATAGACCACCATTCATCAAGACTGTAAAACTAAACAACCTTCGTGGAGCTCGAAGAAAGTTAGGTGCGAAATGTTATGTTACAACTACGGTGGTGTATTCATTTCAAATTTACACATGCAATATCAATTTAGAACAATAATTTCACTCACAATATTTCATTTTCTAAATTTTTGCACTGGAAACGCATCAAACATAAATAATGGAGATTTTTCTCTTTTTTTTTGCAATTTGAATGCGTCTTGGAGGAAGGAAACCAGTCACACGGAAGATACAAATCACGCGAGTAAAATGTTGTTGCGCACGCCCCGTGAGATAGGGGTTTCTTTGTAATACTCTAGATAGATAGATCTAGATGTTTTTTCTTTATCTCATGCACTTGCTTTTTTCCGATTGCACTGTTGTTATTTGTGGATACTTGAAGATTTGTATTTCACAAGACACGGGCCCTAATGAAAGTGATCTTGTTTAGTATACTTTAGACGAATTAAATGACTTAATTAGGTTGAGGTTTTATTTCTATTTTTTTTATGTGCGATTATACAGTTCAGTAGTGCGTTTGAGTTCGCGATGAATTTCACTTTAAACTCGTTGAAGTGGGTACATATCTGTAAAGAAAAAGAAGAATTAGACGAAGCAATTAGTGAAATAGTTTTACTTTCTTGTTATCTACACTGTGTAGCGTTCTCACAGCGGCTCATTTGAAAAGTTTTATGGTGGACTGTTAAAGTTACGTAAAGAGTCATGGATTGTCCTCGTATGTATTCGTGAGAATACTGATTAAAGACATCGTAAAGGGAACAGTTATTTGAATTTTAAATAGGTATTATATATACTAATTCGAATAGAGATAAATTAAAAACAAGAAGGCCGCACTAGACAGTCTGGTAGAATCGGAGAGAGGTCATCGTATTCCTTTTCGGTTGGTGCACAACTCAAACTCAACTCCACTTAACTCCAGGGTATCTACAGTTGTTTACGGCCCTTTTCTAGTTTGTATTTGGAGCACGGAAAAAATGTTCCCCGTTGAAATGCAACGTGATTGGGAAATTTCCATAAAAAGTTAACGATGTTACACTTTTTTTTGAAACAAATGCGACTAATGGTCATTTAAATATGGTATGATGATAAAATATGGTCTACAGTTGATTGCGAGTTATAGGTTTTACATTTTCACAGCAAGCAAGCTCTACAGCTTTTTTTAAATATATATTAATGAATATAACGTGCGTGTTATGAATATGATCCAAGACCATTTTTAGTGGTATTCCTGTAGCCAATTGTTCTACGTATTTGGGACGCGTTTTCTTGCGCTCACAAAAAGAGGCAGTGCCAGTGACGATCCGTTACCATCCCTTGAAGGCTTTTCTTTTACTATGTACATTTAGAACAGAGAATCGGATTTTACAGATAGGTAAGGTAAACTACTTTGTTTTCAATACGAATAACCAAGTAAGCATTTGTTTATGTTTAAACTTGTGATTTGTGAACAGTGCTGCCAGATGTTTTCACCAGAAATCGTAATTACCAGCATTCAGAATCGTGGAAATACGATTTTGTTGGAAATACAAAAAAAAAAAAACACAGAAAAACCATCAAAATAATAACACAGTACACAGCTCCGCTTCTACAAGATTTACGACTCAATCAAAAGCAAAACAGAACATCAGGCAATATGGCCGAATGCGTTACTGTTCAAAATGGCACAGTTTGTTTTATGACTGTACACTAACTGTACACGTACATTTACTAAAAAAGTAGTATAGGGTAGGGTCGCCTAATTTCGAACACTCCCAGTACTGGAACACTTTTTGTAAAAAGCTGTTTAAACTGGTCTCTAATTGCGTAATTATTGAAACGATTGTATTCGAAACGATTGAACAAAACGATATCGTTTTTAGTTTGCTTCATATAACATCTTCGTCGGATCGTTCAATCGAATCGTTCATCGTTTTTATTTTCAACAGTTTGAACATGACTGCAAACAAACTCTGACACCGAAAAAATTTAAAAATGGTATGCTTTTTTTTTTCTTCTTGAATTTGTTTATTTTTCTTCGTTGTCATTGATTGACATGGAATTTGGCAAAAATAGATAGCTTTGGTAGTAGAATTTTGTTGGTAAGGGGCTAGTTGTAAAAAAAAATTAATGCAATGATTGTTTGTTTTTCTGATTGCATTAAAAATCTACGTATGGAACATTAAACAAATAAATGAAATTCATTTGATATTCCAAAAAGTGCAATTACAATTTGTTTATTTTTTTCAAAGAATCAATTCTTTTACAATTTGGATAGGAGCGAGTCTCCTTCAAAGAACATAAGTGTGTCTTCCTTTAATTATTTGTTTTATGCTTCTCTCAGACCTAATTAAAACTGAAAAAAATGCACCAAAAACGACGAAACGATTGCAATCGGTGAATCGAATCGTTTCGACGATAGTATTTATTTGAATAAATAACGTGAAGCAACAAGAAACGATGATCGTCCAATCGTTTCAACGATTATCGTTTTTTCGTTGTTACATAAAGTAGAAGCATCGTCGAGACGATATCGTTCTATTGTTTTGTGCTTACGCGATTAGAGATACAGGGTTCTCTTTAAGATTTTCAACTCATACAAACGCAAAATGCTACATTGGGTATTACCTTTAATCGTTTTTGCAATATCAACCAGTACAATATTATTGTTGACGTTTCAAAATTGCTGTTTAAATTGAGTGAGTGCGTGTGAATGCGAGTTCAGCGGAAAAAAAACTGTTGCAAGCGTCAGAGGAAAGTATGTTTATTTGTTTGAAAATGCAGGTAAATGTTTATTTTCAATGCTCCTTTTTTTAGTTTATATCTATTTTATGTCTTTTTAGTAAAGTTTTTAACTGAAAAGTTAATAATATTATTATTTTTTGACCGTTCGATCATAGGGAACCAAACTTCTTCCAGTTTCCTATTTGAACAAATTAATTAATGTACAAATTTAATTTTTAATTGTTTGTGAATTCTATTTATTTATTTCCTTTTAAGTTGTATTGTTGCTTTTTTTTATGTTTTAAATAAAAACAAAAATATGAATTTTTCTAATTTTCTTAATTTAAAATATACACGAAATCTAGCGTTCGAAGTAAGGAATCTTTATGTTCGGGTTTAGGAAGCTAGTGTTCGACTACTGGGGAATAATGTTTTTTTTTAGTTTTCATTTAAAAAAAAAGAATAACAATTACAGGTAAAAACTTAACTTTTTTTTAAAATGTTTGAATTATGGCAGCTCATTCATTTTTCGAGATATGACCCTGCATAAGCATTACCCAGAAGTACAGACGGGCGGGTTTTACTTCATCTTCACATTTTTAGAAGATATTTGGAAAATTGCAAATGAATTTTTGTAGGTATTCGATAAATTTGAAAAGTCCTGGAATTTTATGCTTTTTTAGACTAAAAAAACTTGGAATAAGTTTTAAGCCCTCAAATTAATAAATCGTGGAATCAGGCACCGCTGTTTATGAAGAGGTTTTCAAAGTTCTTCCAGACCGAACAACGAACATCTATACGAAGTAATCGTTGGCGTAATCTATTGATCCCAAATCAAAATTAAATAGAACAGCGCTTTTGAAATAAGAGTCAAAGAAAAATCATACTGGTATAGTTTGTCTATGATCAATGCTAAGTAGTTCGTTGAGTTCACATCATCAGTCATGTACGAACATTATCTAAATAATGTAATTTTCAAAACTTTAACAACAATAGCAGGCTCGAACGAATTCGGTAGATAGATTATTGTGTTACGATTTTCGATATTCGGAACGACAGCGGCTGAATTTTCCTGAAAATCCTGAACATCTTCTCATAATCACTGATTGAGAAAAAAAATATTGACAATGAAACTAGTTAAATACAAAAGTAAAAAGCTTCATCAGAATTTAAAATCTACCGTCCCCCTGTCCGTATATCCGTGTATTTATTTAGACCAAAGCTCATTGATAAGATAGGTACCGAACAACTGTAATAATTCTGCAAAGTGTTACGCTGTTATCGCACAAATCTATTATTCACTCACATAAACCGCATTATTATAATTTAGAACGATATTCTACACCGATCTGATAAACATTTGATGGATCTTTTAATTATTTTACAAATGCGTATTTTTTAGTATTGTCAGTACACAAAAACTGATATAATTAAAAATATTTTTATTTCACCCATAGTCCATTAGCACCGAACTTCCGTGAAGCCATCTTGCTACGAAAAAAAATTAAACTTAAAATCCCCCACTTGGCAGATCGTTAAAATGTCAAAAAGGACATTTTGGACGGGACTTTATTTGTATTCCACCTTGAACTCTTATAATAAACCTTGGTGAGTGTAATTGATTTTGTGGCTTTATGTCCCATCCCGGTCCCAACGGGAGATGACTCGTTAGGGTCAATGATTTTTCTCTGAAAGTGGGTAATTTAAAACCTTCTGTCTGTTGTATTGGTTTTTGTTTATTTTTTTATTTTTCTTTTATAAAATTTGCGAGTATCGGTTGCGCATGAGAGCGCATTTTGGATCGTAAAAAAACTGTAGCATGCTTCTCTGACATCATATAACATGTCATTTGCAAGCGAACAGCATAAATACCGATGAAACTGAGCGTTTTGGGATGCCGGCTGAAGCTGATGATGGCTTCCGATTATCTTAATGTTGATATACAATTTGCTTTCGTCGGAGTTTAGTAATACGCATGAATTTAAATAATTTTGGCAGACGCTTCAAATGGTGTGTCGCATCATGGTTTGCAATGATTGTATTATTACGTCGAAACAGGTCAAACAGTGCTTGTTGCACAAATAAATTGTTACATTGCGTTTAGCGGCAGCAGCGCCTGGCTCTTCGAATAATAAATGTACAAGGGGACGTCGGCTAAGGTGCCGTGGAATGGTATTACGACATCTTGCATTATTTTTGGAATTTTTATATCTGGACTTATGTAAGTTGCGGACAGGTTTCGAATCGGGGATATTGGATCCTGGCAAAAGTTACATCATTGTGGTGTAAGGTGTTGTGGGTATTGCATCAGATCAGATTATTTTAGGTATACCTACCTATGGCTTGTGATAGTATTGTGGGCTATCGTCAAAAGAGGGTGATAGAGAAGGACATCATATATTCGGTTTTCAAATTAGAGAGTATATTATATAGACTTATTGACTTTTCTGTGGGATACAATTCTAATCTAGCTAAGCTTATTCTTTACGGGAGCTCACAATTGCGAAATTTGTATAGGAAATATAGACACTGTGAACTACTAAAATTTAGAGTCAAAACTCAAAATGTTTATTGGTAAGGCCCAGAGTATTTGTCGTGAATTGACACGTGCTCATGGCAGGTGGCTGTATTGAATGATTTAGCGAAAACGCAAAGGCTTGTCAAAAAACAACCTTTTTTTTTTATTTATTTCCTCCGTGTCCGTTCCATACTAGACTAGGTAACAGGTGACTGTAACCTTTGAATCTTTAAAATGTTCAAATTTTTTAGCAACCATCGTTTGAAATTCATCAAACAAACACACCCAATCAACATAGAAAGTAAAAACAAAATTCGAACCACAGATGATTTCTACACTTTGTTTGGTGTTTTTTTTAGTTAGCTAGGTATGCGTACTACCTATGTCTGGCGGCAAATAATAAAAACGTCTATTTACTTTAAACGCCTTACCCTTATAACTTTAAAATTAACTTGTAAACAGATACGTAAATGACCTCCGAACAAATTATACTACAAACCAAGAAATCATCAATCAAACGAAAGGATTCATTAAATCTTTACCAAATCCTCTTGATTCAAATCAAATTTTTAACCGTCAGATAACGTAATAAACTGCTTAACAAAAAGAATTCCAAAGAACAAAAACAAGAAACCACCACTACTTAGCTACAAATCCGAAGGAAAATTATTTAACCAAGAATAAAAAACTCCACTTCCACTAAGACTCGCTAGCCACAGGTAGGTAGATTTCCATTCACATTTCTATACTAATCTCTTCCATGCCTACAACGAAATAGACAATTTTGAGAACCTCTACTAATCCTCAAACTCACCCTCAATCGAGTAATAAAAATAAAAAAATATTCCCATGTTCGGGTATTCATTAATTATCCTTTAAAGCTGTCGACAAGCCGCAGCAAGCAGGACTGAGCATAGTATTTCATAAATAATAAAAGGTAATAAAATCCACAAGTGAGCTCACAGTTTTGAAACTAAAAGGTATCCGAAGAAACAGGTATTGTTTGAAAAGTTCTTCTATCACTGCACAGTGCACATTTGCATTACTAACGAAGAAATAGGCCATTTGTGAGTCAATCGTGCTAGTGAAAACTAAGACAGACCTTATTCTATTTTGTATTAAAACACTTACATTATTCAAAATTGTAATAAGTGTCTATATCCACTTCAAGAAGAATTGTTAAAGTTAAGAACTTTAAGAACTTTATTGCGCACTAATCTGTTTTGTAAACTAGTTTTGGTATTTATTTATTTTTAATTGTATACAATTTTTGTATATTCCAAAACAATTCACAATCAAAAAAAAGGCAAACAAATAACGGGTACTATATAGGTTACACGCCTGGTATGGCGAAAACTGTACGCGAACCTTGTTGGTAAACAAAACATGCGGTGTAACCTTTAAAACAAACAAAATATGGAAACACTATCACTGTATAAACTATAGAAAAAGGTGGGTGACGGCGACGAAAGGTTGTGCACGTTATATTTAATAATTACATCTGAGAGAAATTACCCGCGCGTTACATCCAAACTCGCGAAGTATCGTTTATCGACTGAGGCAAATGGAGGTTTTGTTTCTTGAACAGTGTGAACAGTGTACGATACGCTTACGAAATACGACACGAACAAGACAAGTTCGAGTATTGTGAATTGTGTTTGTGAATATTGTGATTTGTGAATTGTGATTGCTGATTGTCATAGGGGCAGTGATCCCACATCGTGGGTAATTACCCATTTCGGGCATATTGCCTTTCAAAATAAGCTAAAAGGGCGAAAAAAACATTTTTTTCTCTCAGAACAAAAAGAAAAAGCAATTGTGTATTTCGTTGTTTGGTTTTTTAAAGTTGGCATGGGCAAAAAGAACACCTTTGGGTATTTTTGATATTCGTCGTAGGCTGTTCAGTCCGAAAAGGTTGGCATCACTGCATAGTGGGTCATCGCATCTTACTTCTCCAGCGTTATTTTAATTTTAGTGCCCATAATTTCGTTTTAGTGCCTCGCTTGAGCGTTTTTCTTAATTTAGTGCATTTTTAACGCTGCCGCTGCACACCGCCTTTTTTTCTTCTTCTTTGAATGCAGCCATCCTTAAATACTAATTCATTTGTCATTTCCCTTTAATTAAATGGAATGCGTTCTTCTGTTTGCCTTTTGGCAAATTTAAGTATTGTATTCACTTAGCTGGCCTTAAAATTGCTATGTTTAGAACACTCCAATGGAGATGTGAAAATGGTTTTTAGCCAAAAGAGTTCAATCAAAAAGAAACTAAGAAATAAAATGAGTTTTGATATGCTCTTGCTCTATGCAATTATAGAAATTCGTTTTGGATTGCAGAGAAACAAAAACATGTTGTAGCACTTACACCATTCCTGAAAATGTAAAATTAAATGTATATAGGTAAATATTACTTTTTAAGTTTTGTTGAAGTATTGATTTTTATTTTTTAATTGTGCAATCGCCAAATGACGAATATGAATAAACTTTTGTTGTTGTTGTTTTTTTTTACTTTTATTTTTTTTAATCTACTTTGGAGCTGCTTTAAAAAAAATTGCAGTTTTGGCGCCCAAGAGGTCAAAATTAGGACGGCATTTACATCACACTATGCAACTGGACACTTACCTTCTCACTACTCACCCTTATAGTTCGAGTTGTGGTTGTTGTCTATGGTATTTAATATGGGAAATAAGTGTTACCATATTACAAGACAAATTTGTGTTTAAGTTGGGAGCTTAATTTGTTTTTGGAAACCATTTTTATGTAATAGAGTGGGAACTACAAAGGCACTTACAAATACGTACACACATGAATGGATGAATACTTTGCGAAATATATCTCTTTAATCTCTAAAGTTAAAACAATAAGTTTATTGAGAAAATAAATTGACCCCTAGCTGAGAGAATTTGAGAAAATAAAATTAAAAAATTCACTCGAATTTTCTCAAAAAACTTACAGCCTTATTTATAAACGTATTAGGTATAAAGAGTGTGTAAAGGTATGCACCCTTTATAATGCCTCTATACGCACCTTATTTATAAAAATTATTCAACGTTGTTTAGTGACTCTATAGAGGTGGAATAGTATCGAAATGTCATTTTGGCTGAAAAAATCTGTCACAATTTATTTTAAATGAAATCAAAAAGAAATTGGATTGTATTGAGGTTTTTTTTCTCAATTTTTAAGATTCCACAATTATCCGCGATAAGAAATATGTGCAGATATGAAGTACATATTTTGAATTGTTATAAAATTAATTTTCATAAGACTACCATTTCATACGAGTCCCAAATTTCCCAACTTTTTTTTTTTTCCTATTTTAATTCCTATTTGCATTTTTATTTCCATTTCTCACAAGCTGCTAAGTTTTTTTTTCATATTTTCGGACAGATAAATGTAATAGAAATCTCCTTTGTTTTAGCTTCAGATTTAAATGAATTAAATATTAAATTTCCCACCCTTAAATCTTCCTCCAAGCATTACATAATTTTGGTACGTAACTCCTTCTTTTCCACATAGATTATTACAATTCCCTCTAATCTCTTGTATCAACATAATACTCGTTTGTTGGTAACACTATCTACTAAAAGTGAGTAAGTGATATGATGCGTTGTGCAGTTGAGATGTAGATGGCGGTGGGTGGGAGTGGGAAATTTGGTTGGCATTAGTTGGAGTGGGATGCCGCTGGAAATATAATGGTGTTGCCTTTCTTAATCATGAGGTTGTCACATTTGTTGAGCAAAGTTTTCAACCGATTTACGGGCAGTTCCACCTTTAACCGATTTAGCTGACATCTAGGAATCGATAGAATATGTATGTGAATATCTGTTACCACTATTTCGGATTGCGTTTAGGAACTGCCACCATACAATTTGTGTTTCCGAATTGGTCGAGTGCCTTGGGTAGGCGAATACGAAATCAGTGTTAATATTCTGTTAACCGTTTTTTAATGTTTTTTTAATTTTGTATTTAATATGAAGTCTCATTTGAATCGTTTTTTGGTACGACGAATGAGGGATTTTAATTAATTTATTTTTCTAATGTTGTAAAAACGTTCTCCTCACCAAATTACACAAATCAAACATTATTGCTAGAAAAGTAGAAAATGTTCAAACAGCTGTCAGTCACTTCAGAGCTGTTGAAGGTAAAACGTTGCGTTGGCACACCCTAAAAATGGTCTGCGCTGTATCAGTCATTGTTAAGCTTTACTATTCGCGTACATCTTTGTAATATTTATCTTGACATCAGGAATAATAGAAGTAATAGCTTCCAAGTGTTCCTCAAGTGACAGAGACTCGGGCAGTGACAAAGGAAGTGAGGTGTGTCCTTGTGGACCTCTTTGTCTCCGCAGCCTCTAAGTATATCGTCATTTGTGAGATGTGCCCCTTCTAACTTAGATAGCGATGACCATCAAACAAGTTTATTGGTACGGCCTACCTGTTATATTCTGGCCAAAGCTTTCGTCATATTTCACAGGTTGTAAATTCTTCCACTATCTTGGTAGCCTACCACTACCTTGTTGTAGCCAAGGTACGACTCCGGATATCCCGAACGCCGCCAAGACAAGTAAATACTGTGAGGAAGTTTGACGTCGGACGGCTACAATCGCAAGAGATCACCAGATCCTTTTCCGATCGAGTCTCTCTCAATCTCTCAAGAGGTCCTATGCAGCCAGCATCAAGTATTGAAGACCAGTGGCAACATTGCCAAAAAGCCATCAGAGACGCCGCCTCTGATGTGCTGGGTTTCACCCGACCACCACAACGAAACCCCTGGTTCGACGACGAGTGCCGGCAAGCACATGCAGCGAAGCAAGAGGCATACAAAGCGGCGCTGCAAAGGAGGACAAGAGCTGCTCGTGAGCTCTACGTGCAGAAGAGAAGAGACGAACACCGGCTTCTAAGGAGAAAAAAGAAAGAGCATGAGAAGCGCGCGATCGAGGAAATAGAGAGATGTTACAACAGGAATGAGGTTCGGAAGTTCTACCAGAGGGTAAAAAGAACCTCACAAGGCTACAGAACCCGAACCGAAGCCTGCAAGGACGAACAAGGGAACATCGTAGTAGAATCGCAGTCGATGCTGAGGATATGGAAGAACTACTTCTGCAGACTGTTTAACGGCGATGACGACTTACATTCCGCTGTCAGGCAGAATGAACCGTTCAACCTGGACGATGAGGATCAACAATACCGTCCACCCGACTTGGACGAGGTTAAGATAGCTATATCTAAACTGAAGTCCAACAAAGCCGCTGGAGCAGATGGCCTAGCCGCCGAGCTGTTCAAAGCGGCAGGCGATGACTTGGTTAGGAGCATGCACCAACTCATCTGTAAAATATGGTCGGAGGAAAGTATGCCCGATGAATGGAACCTCAGTATTGTTTGCCCGATCCTCAAGAAAGGAGACCCTCTGAACTGCGCCAATTACAGAGGTATCAGTCTTCTAAACATTGCCTACAAGATCTTATCTGCCGTTTTGTGTGAACGCCTGAAGCCTTTCGTAAACAACCTGATTGGTCCATATCAGTGTGGCTTCAGGCCAGGAAAGTCCACTATAGACCAAATATTCACACTGCGGCAGATCTTGGAGAAAACCCAGGAACTTCAAATCGATACCCACCACCTTTTCATCGACTTTAAGGCCGCCTATGACAGCATTTATAGGGACGAACTATACAGAGCAATGTCTAGTTTTGGCATCCCTGCCAAACTCGTCCGTTTGTGCAGGATGACGATGGAGAATGCACGCTGCTCCATCAAGGTCGGTAAAGAACTTACCGAGACCTTCGATGTCAAAAAAGGATTTAGACAAGGCGATGCGCTGTCATGTGACTTCTTCAACATCGTTCTTGAAAGAATAGTGCAAAACTCAAACGCCAACACCAGAGGCACTATCTTTCAAAAGTCCGTCCAATTACTCGCATACGCCGATGACATTGACATAATTGGCAGAACGCAGCGTGATGTTAATGGCGCGTTTGTGAGTATTGAGACTGAGGCGGCGAAGATGGGTTTGGCGGTTAATGAAGGCAAGACGAAGTATATGCTGTCAACTAAAAAGGACACCCAACACCGACGGCTCGGACAGAACGTCGCAATAGACAGATATAACTTTGAGGTGGTTAAGGACTTTGTCTACCTAGGCTCCGCTATGAACTCAGACAACGACACCAGCGCTGAGGTTAAACGTAGAATTACTCTTGCCAATCGCTGTTTCTTTGGGCTAAGAAGGCAATTGAGTAGCAAAGCCCTCTCCCGAACAACTAGAGTGACCCTTTATAAGACCCTTATCATCCCAGTCCTGCTATATGGCGCAGAGGCATGGACGCTATCAAAAGCGGATGAGGTAACTCTCGGTTGTTTCGAGAGAAAAATTCTTCGTGTTATTTTTGGTCCCGTCTGCATTGACGGTGAATGGAGAAGGAGATTTAACGACGAACTGTACGGGCTGTACAGCGACATCGACCTAGTCAGAAGAGTGAAGGTCCAACGACTGAGGTGGCTGGGTCATGTAGAGCGAATGGACACGAATGCTCCGGCCCGGAAGATCTTCGAATCCATACCCGAGGGAAGGCGCAGTAGAGGAAGACCGCGACTCAGGTGGCGCACGCAAGTGGAAGGGGACCTTAACCAACTTAGCGTGCGAAACTGGAGACAGCTAGCTAAAGATCGCGCTGGCTGGAGACGCTTGTTGGTTGAGGCCCAGGTCCACCCCGGACTGTAGCGCCACCTTAAGTAAGTAAGTAAGTAATCTTGGTAGCCTGTGGCGGTCATGTTGTTATGTTGTTTTTTTGGCCTCCGTCTAATTTTGTGTTAATTATTCAGTCGCTTATGCCAAATCACCATGGCAAGTTACAAGACTGAGCAGAACGTCCAAATGACACTATCAAAAGATGCAAAATTTGCGTGCATTGCATCCATTTTAAGGCAGACGTGGTGGCCCTTCAAAGTCGACTCTCCAACGTTTGGTGGACAAATTCCAGATAAACGGTTCGGTAAAAAATCAGTCATAAATTAGACCAAAGTTTGTGAACAAAATCAAACACTTAATGAACCATCAATAACGTAAAATTTGATTTCCAATTTACTACCAATAGAGAAATTTAAAACAAGTGCAAATTTGTATTTGGGGAGTACGGCGAACGAAAAAGGAGTACAACACTCCTATTGTAGTACTTTCGGCAGCGCTGGTCCAGGGACCCAGCAGAAATTCGTGGTGCGCTGCATGTAAATAACCTTGACTAGTTTGGATTTGATTTCATTGGCAGGAACTGCTTTTATAGCAGCCTGGCTGTAAATGAAGACATTTTTGTTACATTCGGGCATGGATTCGAAAAGATAAAACACTATTCCTCTAAAATTTTCTAATAAAATCACTTTTATTACACTTTTGTGGATTATTATAATAATTCACTTATTAAGTAACAAAACAATATTACTTAAAACAATTCTTGAACGATTTCACCTCACTGTTTAAGATCCAACTATATCCGCTCTGCCATCTATCGAGAATTCTCAAGTTTTCCGGTTCGTTCCGAGCAAACTCGCAGGTTCTAAAATTAACTCAATTAACACTCCACTTATTTGACAGGTTTGCGTCTCCAATTGAAAGTGGAACGTGTTTTGTGACTAATGGGTTGTTTACAATTCTCCAGTTTAGGTTACACTCTACATTCCACACCACAATATCACTGCGAGGTATTGCCAAAATTGAACCTCCGCTTGGAAGACATTACTGCTATCAGGTACTCTGATTGATCAATGCATATTTCATTCCTCCGAGAATATGCCGGCACCGGTTCCACAGTTCATCTTTGATCCATTTGTGTAGATAGATTCATTTGTGTTCCAATATTTCCTACTCGGGGAGACACATAGTCAGAACTGAAAACGTCCCCTACGTATTTGCCTAAGATCTGTGCATGCCCAAATTTGCAAGTGTAAGTTTGGCTGATCCTCCATGCACTTTTATCAGCAGACTCTTCCATGTATATGTCTAGACGATTCAGATTGAGAATCACCTTCAGTCCAGCTGTAGGTGTGGTGGTAGCTGGTTGTACTTTTACTTTGTAATTTAGTCATTAACTTAGGACTGGTCGCTCTGCTGGCGGAATGCAAGCAGAATACGTTGCCATATGTGAGAATTGGTCGCACTATCGCCGTGTACATCCATAGGATAATTTTGGGGTTTGGGCCCCAACTCCTGCCAAAGATGCGGTTGCATGCATAGAACGCATTCGCTGTTTTCTTCATTCTTTCATTGACATTCGACTTCCAATTGAGTTTCATATCAAGGATAAGATATTTCGCACTATTTGCTACCTTAACGGGTATTCCCTCCAGAGTTGGTGGCTCGACCTGCGTTATGATTCTTTTATTCGTGAACAAGACAAGGTCAGCTTTCTGGGGATTGAGACCAACGCCACATTGTTTTGTCCACGTATACTTAACACCCTGAGTGAGTTACCTAACAGATCGCTTATGGTCGGTAATAACTTTCCTTTTGTGAGTATAATTACCTACATCATCTGCGTATGCAATTATCTTGACTCCCATGTTGTTGAATTTCATAAGTATTTCGTTAATGACAGGAACCCGGAGAAAGGGGGAGATGACTCCTCGCAGTTACTCTGAGATCAGTGTGAACTAATTTCGCGATGATGTTCCCTTCACTGAGCAAGCTCACGATCTCATTAGTGAGAGATTGATCAACATTCGAGTTCTGAAGTGCTCTCTTCACTGCGCAAGCTTTTACATTTTTAAAGGCTCCTTCAATGATGGCTTCTCTATAGTGCTAACGACCTCATGCAATGCGGTTTCCACCTCTGGGCCTTTTGTATAAGCATTTTGAGCCGTGGATATCATATTGTAATCTAGCCGACCATGTATAAAGACGTATATTATTTTTCCAGAAGCTTTAAGACGAATGATGTCAGATTTATAGGCTGGATTTCCCTGCTCTCGGATTGAAGACAACCTTGACCTCTACGCACTCTAGACTCCGATTAAAAATTCTTTTAAAGACCGATGATCTTGGGAAAGATAAGACCACCGATACGATCGTAGCTTTTTGCAGCATGATTGGAAAAATCCTGTCGCATTCAAGGGATTTGATCGGATTAGTGGTACCTATATTCGAGGCGTCTAATGGAACTCGAGTGGATTTCAAAACGTATTATCTCAGATGTTCTATATTTTGTGGAAATTATTTGCAGCCCGAGAAAAAAATATTTCTATGGCAACTGCTAATGTCCTTCTTATCTCAAAAATTTCAAAACATACGTATGCCTTCAGAGTCATAAGAACTTTGAGTTCTTGAACAAACCATCAGCCTCTACTCAATCTGCATTCAATTTGGTCTCCTGCAGAGATAAAGTTATCAGCAAACAAATATTTTTCAGCTCCCAACAAAATCTGTCTGCAATTGCGACCATGCATCGAAGCATTTGTTGGTAAACCTTCGCGAAAAGTATTCCGAAAACTCGAGCGTGGATGACAAGTTCAGTGCGCAGAATTGTTAAATTTCCCATATTTATGGGGGAAACGTCTGCAAATGCAAAGTGGCTGCTGTGCTAGAGGCTGGTGCTGCTTTTCAAGGACTCTATACCTTGCGAGGCATGTTAGTACATTTATATCGAGTGTAGTTCAGCACATGTCTTAGTTTTTTCTCTCTTTTGCACTACAAAATAATTGTTGCACTCGCTTTAACTGTCCACTGTATTCGTAGTCCAGCATTATCGGGTCAGTTTTCATTCAGTTCTGATAAAGTTTTACAAGTTTTTTTTTTATATTTTTTTGTCTTATCAGTAAAATAATAGTCATAAATTATCAATACCACGTTCGTCTGCAAAAATACTCTTTACTCCGAATTGGGGGATAGGGGAAATATAGCTGCACCATCTCACAAGGGACTTACAGCAATGATGGCCACGGGGAAAAATTGTGGAAATGAAAATACTTTCCCCACTGACATCGGAGTCGGAGATTGGTGAAACGCTACACAACATGTCAATAGTCAGAGTAAATATCCTTTGGGTTTTTAGTATAGGACGTTGGCTGGAACGTGTCGGTCGTTGCCGTTATACTTTCTCCTGTTTTCTATCTCCGATAATACTATTAATCAACAATTTGTTAGTCGCCTCTATTTCTTTTGTTCAAATAAATCAGTTCAACTTCAACATAAGATCAAAAATCTAAATCTCGTGCACCGTCTTTTAACTCAAAATCAAAATCAAAAACCACCAGCTTCCTTCGAAAACACGTTCACACGAAACTGGATTACGAAAACGAGAAAAATCATAGAAAAACGGATGTGATAACGAGATTTGTGCATAACAAGAGTCCTAGTGAAACTGGTGAAAATTTCTTATTCTTATTAGTACCATTCAGTTGTATCCTTAAATTCTTATAAAAAAAAACGTCTGGATAAATACAAGTAGTAAAATAAAAATATATGTATATTATAAAAAATGCCTAAAGTTTGAAAAAGTGCTGCAGAAGATTGCTTAAAAAGAAGGATCTACCAGAGGAGAGAAAAAAAATGCATTGTTATGATTTGTCATTTGCACATGATGAAAGTTATGCTTTCTGAATATTTGTAAATCTGTGCGGCATCACCGAAGGATAACAAGCAAAAGTACGTACGTATGTATTAAGCATGGAACACTGCAGTAACGGTTACACTACTCTACTCCGCCCAATGTCATTTTCTTCTCCATGCTTTGGGGTTTTATTTTGTCTCTTCCTTTCTTTTGTGTGCGGGTAGTTTTGGTGGGATGGATGATAATTAACATTTTTATTTTTGTTCTTCGTTGATGTTTGGAGATTACTTGGATATATGTACAAAATGTGCGGTTGGATTTGCATTTGAGTGTGGGTGGATGATGTTTACCTCTGACTTTTAAGAAAAAAACAATTGAAATCATAATTTGTTCTTTGCTTGTTGCTTAAGTGCTTAGGATGATGTCTATTTTTGAAATGTATTTCCCTTGAGTCTCCGGTTTCCGCATGTAATTACCCTTGGATAAGCATTCTTGTGTCCGGTGGGTGTCTATGATGAGCATGTGGGCATGGGGCTGTGTGAAGTATGATTTAAAGGGCTTCTGCGGTTTGTTGTGAGTGTGACACGTGACATCTAATTGTGGGAATGTGCATTTTTCAAATTGGATACCACTTATCAAGTTATTTGGTTGGCGTAGTGAAAATTCCACTCTATTTAAATAAGAAATTCGAAATACAAACATTTGTTCGGGAATGTGTCCTATTTTGCTTCCGTGGGTATATATAGCGTCAACATCGCCTACACGCGTCGTGCTATTGTGTTTGGTTTCTGATGATGCTATTCAGTTTGTTCAATCTCCTTTCAAAAAATACGTGATGTCTTCTTGACGTTTTTCACGTAGGCTTGTGTGTGTGCCGTTCTTTTTATGACGTACTCCTCCTGCTTCGACGGGGATTAACGGCTTGTACTGACTGTGGATTCGTTTTTTTTTTTTTGAATTGTGAATTACTGTCGTTTTTGTTGTCGCAACGTTATGCTTATTAATTCGCTGACATGTTCGACAGGGAGTTTTTCACAAGCCAAAAAGAGGCGACTGTATGCATGTGAGATTTTCTCTTGTGGTACAAGGATTAGATTGGTATGCGATACGAATACATTAACCCAATTCATGTAGCTACTTATGCATGTAATATCGCAATTTGTGGAACAGAGCTTGGAATTAATCCTCTTGGCTGTTACGTGTGAATTGGGCAATTCAAGAGATTTGCTAAAAGGACATTTAGTCGGCTGTCGAACAAGAAGCCAGGTTATTTCTGTCGGCATTTGAATAGTTATTTGAACCTTCTGGGACCCGTTAAGGGTACCAGACCAACGTTATCTGACTTTATTACCATTTGGTTCACTTTTTAGCCATAAAGTCGATGACACGTTAAATGACCGAATAAGATGTATTAGTTCACAAGCCCAAAAAGTAAGAACAAACTTTTCTTGGAACTCCTCCAACGGCTCCATTTTGAAAAAAAAAAGTTACCAATAAATGCGGTTCCGTTCCATATTTCAAATCGTATACAACAAATTTAAATCTATAAGTTTATAATATAGTTGTAGAGTAAATTCTACTAATAGGGGAATTTTTCAATCTTGTACAGATTTCAGATTGTCAGATTCAGTGTCAGATTTAGAAAAAAAAAAAGATCGAAAGACAACTAACACATGGATACTATCACGCGGAAGAAGAAACGCCCGCAAAGTAAAATTTTTAAGCGGCATATGCACTAATCAAAAAATCATCAAGCATGTGAGAGTGTATTATCAAAATTTGTTCGACGATGCATACGCACTCATTAAGTATGAGTCTTCAGTCATTTATCTTTATGTAAAAAAAATTCGGAAGGAAGAAACGGGTGCGAATGAAAAAATAAAAGGATTTTTCACACGATAATCGTTTAAATCACCTGCAAACAGATAAAAACAAATTTCTCCTGTCTGCTTTCTTTTTTGCTTTGTCGCTGTCAACGCGATAAAGAATAGATGCATAATCAAACAAGCAATCACCAAAACATATTGTCAAGTATTGACACCTAGCTGCGCAAAAATCCAAAAAATTTGATTTTGCTTCAAGCAAGCACACAACGTATACGTGTCTCATTTTCACTACTACACTCTCACATGATTGATGGGTTTTTGACCAGTGCCTTTTGCCGCTTTAACCCAGCGGAACAAAAATGAAAAATTCCTTTGCTTACGTTTCTTTTGCACTCTAAAAATAAGCTTGTATCTCATGAGTTAATACATCTACTTCAATATCGATATTAACTGACCAATCTTACTAAGAGCTTCGTAAAGCAATTCTTTAACGGCTATTAGTGCAGTATTAACAGCCCTTAAGACTTATGAGCGCACCCACCCACTTATTAAGTTGACAGCGATCGTATAATAAGTTGTTTGATTTCGAACGTGAAAGCAGAGCGCTAGCTGTCATGTTCAACTCAAAGTCGTAAAAAATATGAAGAAATTTTGAGATTCGTTAATTGGTATTGTTTTGTGGCGTTTTTATTGTCAATTTTACTCGTTTTTAATCTTTTTTTTCACGACGTGACGGGCAATTTTGCGCCACATTAAGAATTTTCCCCATGTGCGAAATTCCACAATGGCCGCCTACCTAGACGTCTACTATGAACTATTGCTAGAGCTCCAGCGCTATTTAAACGAAAGTGGACATTTGATTTAGGTTACAATTTTTTTGCTGTGCAAATAAAAAAATATAAACTTGAAAAAAATATAATTCTGCTCTTTAATTCAACTTCATCACGAATTTTATCAACGATAGCTTTACTACCTCTTTTGTTTGATCTTTCAATCCTGTTAAACTTCAACTGAATTTGTTTCAATATTTCTATTAATTTTTTTTTTCAAACTACCAGATAATATTGCGCTACATTGACAAAAAAATTTTTTTTAAAGGGAGTCAGTCATCTAGTCTAATAATGAAACGCGGGCAATTTATGTACTGCAGCTGGTGGAAATGGTGAAAGGTCAATTTGTTATGCGGGGTTTGACGAAAGTTGTACGGCTAATTGAAACATATTTATATTGACTATTATCAAGCAACTTTAAAATGAAATTGAGATTCCTAAACATGTGTTCAAAAAGTGAACAACACTTAAATATTCGCCCTGACATGCCGCGAAGATAATTCGATTTTGACGCCATCTCGAGACTTCAGAAAGAGGCAACGAGCTGATCAATTTTATAAAGGTAATGGGCGCAATCAAAAATCTAGTTTTTTTTAGTCGATTAAATTGATCTGAACTAGATGTATACCCCTGCAAGCAAAAACTAGATAAGTCGGTAACGTTACTTTCCTCGCACATCAAATAAGAACTGTCAACTAAGTGCGCTGTCACGAAATTCTTGACTAGATCCGCCGGTTACTCCTCCTGGAAAAACAGTTCATGTGACTGAGGCCAATTAAAACAGAGACGCAACCAGTCAGCCAGCTGTCAGACATACAAGACTATATTCTTGAACGTCCCCAATGCAGCGACTCTTTATGTAAAATTTTCCTCCTGGAATGTCTTTTCTACATAAATATGCTGAGTATATTCGGAAATGTTAATCTTTCAGGAGTTGTGAAACATTTTTGCTTAAAATTGTAAACAAAATGTCTTTCAATTGAAACACGTAGGTCAGGGAGAAATTAGTTGGTGATTTATGGCTGTCCAAGTTTGAATATGCTTACTCACGTCGTTACAGTCAAAAAATCGCTAACTCCAACGCTGTCTATTTAACAGAGACATGGTTGTATGTTCCAAAACTTTAAATGGAGCATTTTTTGTAGACTTTACTATGGATTAGTCGAAAGTTGCTGTTAATATCCCAAAAAAAGAAACCTAGTTTGTTTTCTCTGCAAAATGTTTTCGTCTTTCTTGCTCAGAAATGATGTCCTATCAATGTTTGATGTTCTTTCGACTGGCACCATATTTCCTTCTGCTTAATCATTCAATATTTTTTGTCTTTTTTTTTTTTATTGTAGTATGGCAGAGTATCAATATAAGAGCCATTTAAGAGTATCAATCATAACGATATATCATTTCTAATGGTAGGTATGTATTTATTTTCCAAACGGAACATTCTATTTATGAATATAAAATAGGAACAGTATACAGTATAATAAGATAACTATAATTCAAAGTGGACTTCGCCTTGGAAATGTGTTTTATGATTCAATTCACAAGACAAAATATTTTCTTGGCACATGCGAGCGAGAGGTAGTTGAATTATCGCAACTACCTCTGTTGCCAAATTACTTTATTATATTGAATATTTGTATTCTTAGAGACCCACGACATTGACCTCGTTAGGTATATATTTTGTATAAGTTAACTTTTCGCAGTCAAACAAATCTTTAGAAGCCTTTTTTGGTACATTTCATCCGTGTCTTAAATATAATTCAGCTATAAAAAGGAGTACACAAAATACTGATTTTCGAAAAGTTGGGTAAAATTATCGAATTAGAAAATCCCTAATTTCTTTGGTACAGGGTTTAAACAATTTGGGTTTTAAAGAACGCTGCAAATAAAGTTTGGCTGGTAGTATCTTCTAGTCAAAAAAAAAAAAAAACAAATAAATAAATAGTTGGCGCAACAGGTCCGTAGGGACTCTAGGCCTAGCTTTTCACAACCATCCGTTGTGTGTGTGAGTTTTTCATTTTTGGGGAGAATGGAAGGGATCTGCAATTTTATGTCGAGTCCAAATGGCTAATTGAGAAGCTCTTTCATGACAGTTTTACTCTCGGATGTGTGTCAGACGTTTGGGTCTTTTTTTGGGAGTCGAACCTCGCTTAGTAGTCCAACACACTGACCACTAGGCCACTGCGCTTCTGGTTTTTAATCTTGGGAATATATGAGAAAGAACCCAACCCTGTAATCTGTACAATGGTGTCAACTTTTCATCCTAGTATATTCAATTTTCAACTTAATTTACAGGCTACAATAACATCAAAGTATTTTGTACATTTTAGTTCGCTTTTTTTAAGGTTAGGTAGACCTTTAAAGTACGACAAAAACGACTGGGCAAGTGTTGTACGTTAGCAAAACTTAAAAAAAATATAATTCTGCTCTTTAATTCAACTTCATCACGAATTTTATCAACGATAGCTTTACTACCTCTTTTGTTTGATCTTTCAATCCTGTTAAACTTCAACTGAATTTGTTTCAATATTTCTATTAATTTTTTTTTTCAAACTACCAGATAATATTGCGCTACATTGACAAAAAAATTTTTTTTAAAGGGAGTCAGTCATCTAGTCTAATAATGAAACGCGGGCAATTTATGTACTGCAGCTGGTGGAAATGGTGAAAGGTCAATTTGTTATGCGGGGTTTGACGAAAGTTGTACGGCTAATTGAAACATATTTATATTGACTATTATCAAGCAACTTTAAAATGAAATTGAGATTCCTAAACATGTGTTCAAAAAGTGAACAACACTTAAATATTCGCCCTGACATGCCGCGAAGATAATTCGATTTTGACGCCATCTCGAGACTTCAGAAAGAGGCAACGAGCTGATCAATTTTATAAAGGTAATGGGCGCAATCAAAAATCTAGTTTTTTTTAGTCGATTAAATTGATCTGAACTAGATGTATACCCCTGCAAGCAAAAACTAGATAAGTCGGTAACGTTACTTTCCTCGCACATCAAATAAGAACTGTCAACTAAGTGCGCTGTCACGAAATTCTTGACTAGATCCGCCGGTTACTCCTCCTGGAAAAACAGTTCATGTGACTGAGGCCAATTAAAACAGAGACGCAACCAGTCAGCCAGCTGTCAGACATACAAGACTATATTCTTGAACGTCCCCAATGCAGCGACTCTTTATGTAAAATTTTCCTCCTGGAATGTCTTTTCTACATAAATATGCTGAGTATATTCGGAAATGTTAATCTTTCAGGAGTTGTGAAACATTTTTGCTTAAAATTGTAAACAAAATGTCTTTCAATTGAAACACGTAGGTCAGGGAGAAATTAGTTGGTGATTTATGGCTGTCCAAGTTTGAATATGCTTACTCACGTCGTTACAGTCAAAAAATCGCTAACTCCAACGCTGTCTATTTAACAGAGACATGGTTGTATGTTCCAAAACTTTAAATGGAGCATTTTTTGTAGACTTTACTATGGATTAGTCGAAAGTTGCTGTTAATATCCCAAAAAAAGAAACCTAGTTTGTTTTCTCTGCAAAATGTTTTCGTCTTTCTTGCTCAGAAATGATGTCCTATCAATGTTTGATGTTCTTTCGACTGGCACCATATTTCCTTCTGCTTAATCATTCAATATTTTTTGTCTTTTTTTTTTTTATTGTAGTATGGCAGAGTATCAATATAAGAGCCATTTAAGAGTATCAATCATAACGATATATCATTTCTAATGGTAGGTATGTATTTATTTTCCAAACGGAACATTCTATTTATGAATATAAAATAGGAACAGTATACAGTATAATAAGATAACTATAATTCAAAGTGGACTTCGCCTTGGAAATGTGTTTTATGATTCAATTCACAAGACAAAATATTTTCTTGGCACATGCGAGCGAGAGGTAGTTGAATTATCGCAACTACCTCTGTTGCCAAATTACTTTATTATATTGAATATTTGTATTCTTAGAGACCCACGACATTGACCTCGTTAGGTATATATTTTGTATAAGTTAACTTTTCGCAGTCAAACAAATCTTTAGAAGCCTTTTTTGGTACATTTCATCCGTGTCTTAAATATAATTCAGCTATAAAAAGGAGTACACAAAATACTGATTTTCGAAAAGTTGGGTAAAATTATCGAATTAGAAAATCCCTAATTTCTTTGGTACAGGGTTTAAACAATTTGGGTTTTAAAGAACGCTGCAAATAAAGTTTGGCTGGTAGTATCTTCTAGTCAAAAAAAAAAAAAAACAAATAAATAAATAGTTGGCGCAACAGGTCCGTAGGGACTCTAGGCCTAGCTTTTCACAACCATCCGTTGTGTGTGTGAGTTTTTCATTTTTGGGGAGAATGGAAGGGATCTGCAATTTTATGTCGAGTCCAAATGGCTAATTGAGAAGCTCTTTCATGACAGTTTTACTCTCGGATGTGTGTCAGACGTTTGGGTCTTTTTTTGGGAGTCGAACCTCGCTTAGTAGTCCAACACACTGACCACTAGGCCACTGCGCTTCTGGTTTTTAATCTTGGGAATATATGAGAAAGAACCCAACCCTGTAATCTGTACAATGGTGTCAACTTTTCATCCTAGTATATTCAATTTTCAACTTAATTTACAGGCTACAATAACATCAAAGTATTTTGTACATTTTAGTTCGCTTTTTTTAAGGTTAGGTAGACCTTTAAAGTACGACAAAAACGACTGGGCAAGTGTTGTACGTTAGCAAAACCTCAATTTAGATCTCTCAATTTTTCTTTGCTCTGCGAATGTCCGACAAAAACAAGTGTGTAACTGTTATAAGGAAGTGTTTTTATAAAAAAATACTAATCTCTAACATTTCTTTCAACAAACAAAGCTCTCACAAAGGAATGGATGTGACAAACTGGGATCAGCTTACTTTATGGATCTGTTGCACCAACTTTACTTCCCGATCATTGATTTTCAAAATAAATAATAAATTAAGTAGTAAATCGTTCCATTTTGAATTTTCCAAGTCCCTCACCACACAAAAAATAAACGTAGAAAAAAAAAAAACAAATTAAAGTAAAAATAAAACAGTTGTAGACTATTCAGCGACGTTTACTACTTACAAAGATTCCTACTTGTACAGGTGTCACCGCCGACATCAATTTGGATAAGAAAAGTACCAATCTGCGAGAAATGTTAGTGCCAACTATAATTGTTACCAATATATAAGTGCTCCAACCCCGAAGCGTAACTAGCACAGTCGTGTATGGCGTTGTATCCATGCTTCATTTTCAAAGTTGTCACACACAACTTTTCACTCACATTTTCCGCAACTATTCGGAGTAATCTGTTCTCTTGATCGACTTAATAACACACGAGTATCTGCCGTCTTAAATCTAGATCATGGTTGGGTCAGATGTTGAACGACATTATTGCAGCCAGATGGAATGTACGTACATTTGCTACAACATCGTGCCTTGTTGTTCCAGGACTGTTTTTAGGTCAACATTTTTATTGGAGTTATTACCATGGTTTTCAAATGCAGATTTAATGCTTCGCGAAATATGTGTTGTATAAAGCAAAATATACTCTACAGCAAAAGGAATATGTACAATGAAACCAAACTAGAATTACTTCTGCCAACGCAAAACTTTATAATTCAAAATGGAAAGTTCTGATTTATAGGAAATTTTTAGAGAACTTTTTCTATACTATGCAAAAGTAACAGATATCTCTGTGCGAAACAATTTTATTTTAGCACTGTAAGCCTTTTGCCATTTGTCTACAATAACTATACTTTTCCATTTCGATTGCAGTCTTGGGTATTAAATTTTATCAATCAATGAGGCTGTTAATAAACCTCATCAACGCACTTTTGCATCCTTTTGATGTACATAATGTCTGTATACATACCCAATAGGCAAAACCAAATCAAATTGAGGTAGAAGACCTTTTGCAAAAGGTCACAACCGGATATACGAAAACGAAAATTGCGGTAATTCTAAATTTAGAATCACTTTCACTGTTCCATCTACATACTTCTAGTCACCTCTGAAAGATTGCTTTTGTTGTAGCTTATCGAATTACATAATGTTTGAAAATTTGCGAAATAACTTTCCGAAAAACTAATCAAACTCATTTAAGTGGAACTCTATATAGATTGGTATACATACCTTATCGACAGGGATGCCTGCACGTGCCTAAGCAGCAGTGGGGTGTGAGTGTACGGCTGTGTTGTGAAAGATAACTTCTAAAGTAATCTGTTCGTATAACTAAGTTTTCAAAGAACTCATCTCAGCACTTTAAATAAACTGAAACGAAACTACTTGAGGATGATGGTGCGATTATCGATTTTTTTAAGCACAACATTAATGTAGGCCATGAAATCCGCAGCACGATTTGGTGATTTCAAAGTCATATCGTAGTTGGTTGGAACATGGTCTTGAAAGTTCTATTCCATTTGTTTGAGATAATCGTGGTTATAAAACCATGTAAATAAATAGAGCACGTTTGGGCGGTAGCTTTTTCATTATTTTGTGATGGACCTTTTTTTTCATTTGAAAACTCGAGAAATCTGATGACAATACATCCATAATAATCAAAAGTTATTTACCTACTTAGGAAAGTTTGGGACTCAACTCAGCCATAATTGGTAATTGTTGCGCACTTTAAGTAAGTAGAGGTCTGATTTTTATTTGACATGTATGCACCTGAGTGAGCTTTTCCTCTGCCGAGTTGTCCATCTGGGTCGAAATCGAAGACTCTTCGTGCCGAACTATTGTAGCAATCATGAATAATTTTGTTAGTATGTCAATGTTAATGAACTCCTCCCCTTAAACCCGTCCTTGCAAATGCGACCGAACGAAAATCATTCTCAGCTAATAGCTCCAAAATATTGCTGTCTTCTGTTGTGTTTGTGTGCCCCCCTTGACAACTAATTCTTGAAGTCGCTGACATTCACAATTGAAATAATTTTTTAGAGCTTAGATTACTGCTATTTGTCTTGATTCACAGAACAATTTCTGATGGAACATATTCGACAAGTTTTTATTTAATGTACAGGGTGGGACAAATACAAGTTTATTTTTAAAAATCCAATAAGATGAACAAAATTAAATTTTTTCCATGTATTATTGCTTTGTTAGTAAGAAGAAATATTCTCATTAATTATGGAACACAACGTCGCTTTGGAAATAAGTTTTCAATATTTCCCAACGTTGTTCAAGAGTAAAACGGCTCATTTCGTTCCGGGGAGGTATGCTACTGACTTTCTGTCAAGATTTCGAGCGGGAAACAGCTGTCACTGCAAAATATCATATGACTTAAAAAGGAACCACTTTGGGGACGTTGAAGTATCTAGTTTAGTAAGTCTGAAAGCTGACCAGATCTATCTCTGTTTTGATTGGGGGAAATCGATTATATGAGTAATTGTTTCAGTTGACGTTTATGGAGGGGTAGCCGACGAATCTAGTCAAGAAATTCGTGACTGAGTACTAAGTTGACAGTTCTCATATCTGGATGACGTAGAAAAAGTGACGTTCCCGACCAATATAGTTTTTGCGTTCAGATTGCATCTCATCCAGACCAATATAGTCGACTTAAGATAACTAGATTCTTGAATGTGCCCATTGCTAACAAATTGAGTTGTCGAAATATTAACTCTTTTTCGAAGTACGCCACTGCATTATCATCAGATCAGACTCCTTTAAGTGATTGTTTGAGTAATTGAGTTTTAACCGCCAGTTTTCTCAATATTACTTTCTTTGGGACAGACAATTTTGGTTTTTCCCCTTCAGGTTGTGGTCCTCGGAAAGTCGTATTCGCTTGTTGATTGGAAGGTGTCGAGTTCGAATCCGAGCAAATATCGCTCGAAATGATTCCTTTAATGTTAAAAAGTGTTTTCAGTTTTCACTCATCACAAATAGAAAAATTTAGAGTTTTCGAGGGAAAAATTTTCTGTGGCCATCACGTATGTAGACCGAAGATGGCAATACATTTATGGCTTGTTGGTGATGACTTAGTCAACAATTATTAAATGCAACAAAGAGGTTGACAATGACAACGATAATGAACTTTAAAGTTTTGTTCGTCATTTGCCTCGAAAGGGATGTTTCGTGCAATGCAAGGTAATCAGACTTGAAACGAACAAGAAAGTTTCGTGCGATATAGTCGTGCAAATTATTATTTTGCAAGGTTCTCAAGATTAAAAAAAAAATGGAAGAACCTTCCTGGATCTTTGGCGCTGCTGCCCCTTTAAAAAAAAGTCATCAATATTTAATCCATGATAATACAAGGTAGTTGCGTAGTTAAATCTTATGGATCCTCGAAACAAACGTGGAGATGTTAGAGCCGTACTCTTTCACAACTATCTCTATTTTGAGAACTAGAATTGTCTTGAAAATTGTTAATGAATGGACTGACTGACGCGTATTCGGTTAGTGTTTGTAAAATAAGCAAATGCGGTTAAACGAAAGCAGTACTAATCTAAGTAGTTCAATGTCTCTGTGTCAGTTTATCCAACTGAAGAATTGATAACATTGACTGCCCTCCAAGTTGAACTAGAAAATCGAAAATGTTTCAATTTTTGGAATCCGGAACTGCTGTTGTTACTTATGTCAGAGTTTAAATCCACGTGTGGATTTGTTAGGAAAAGACAAATGTTAGGTTGTCAGCGAAACCAACTAAATGTTCGAGATTGGTTCCAGTATTTAAATTCCTACTCTTCATACTGTCACAACAACCGTCAATGGAGGAGCTCTTCTATTTAACAACGATGGATGATCGATTGCAGTCATTATCAATCCAATTACAACTTAGAAAAGACCCCGTCAGTTAGCTGTCAAACTTAGTAAACCAGGTACGACACGACAATTATCTACGTTCTTGAACACAAATTAACAAAAGTTCACGCGCTCTCATTCTCAATCACACACACGGACAGAAAATAAACTAAAAATTAAGAACGGCAAACAGGTGACTCCGGAAGTAAGGCATAATGTATACAAAACAAGCAAACATCACAAATGCACGAACAAGTAGCAGGGAAAAGCAACATCAATAAGCACAATCATATATAGTACGTAGGTATATGAATGGTGAAAGCAAGAGGCAGCATAATTCAACAAAATGCATGCATACCCCATACTCATACACCTATTGGGGATAATATGCATATAGCATGTGGATGAGAAAATAATGCCAGTTGCATAAGAAGGATGTGCGACATTTTGCGCACAAAAAAAACTTGAAATTGATCAATAGAACTGTATTTTGTTGTGGGCCTCTTCACCGAGAAATAAAGTCGCCCAATTTAAATAAAATTAATTCGACAGCAACGGGTAATCTAGTTTTTAAGAATTTTTTTTTCTGTTCCAACTAATCCTGGGGTTTTCCAGGATTCTTCTTCAGTAGGATTTTCACTGACATCGTTAATTTATGTTTAGATAAAAAAATCCACCTCCTACCTGTATAAAATTCCTGGTTAAATCTGTTTATTATTACAGTTCGTGGAAACATGAAATTTAATAGCAAATTAAGAGCTATGCTATTTGCATAGTGGAATTTCAAAAGCACAATGTAATTTGACGATTATACCTTATCCCAGGAATTATCTAAATATACTGTTTCTGGATATCCCGTCGCCTCCAAATAAGAAATTTCGTTGGACCTTGGAAATTTGGTATAAGATTTTATTGACACAGAGCAACAGTACAAATCTCAAATTAAAGCTGTATTGGTGTTTGGTTGCACGTCAAGCTCACATACAATTACTTTTTGAAAATACCCATGAAGGGAAGATTTCTGCAGTGGATTAAGAAAAGAGTGAATAAAACAGTTCGATAAAATGTAAACAAACTTAAAAAACCAAACAGAGGTGTAAGCAAAGTCGATGAATTTCGCATGACAGTAGAGTTCTCTTTTTGTAATACCTCTGGCTGTTTGGGTACTTTCAGGTTGACTTAGGAAAAGTAGCCAATCTAGTTTTTGCATTCCAGGTACATAGTTCATATACTATAATTTAAATTTATATTAAAACTATTCTAAAGTTCTAAGTACTATAAAAGATATTTACTATCAAAAGTCGTCAGAAGGCTGACATAAGGAGAAAAAAACCAGCGATAGTATTAATGGGGACGTTCGGATACCTAGTTAATGTAATCGTCAGCTAGATTTTGAATACGAACGCGTTGACTAATCAACATAAATTATTTTTGTATTCTCGTTGTTTATTTCGCATTTTAATACTTCGAAGTATCAACTGAGTATGCAGCCAGGATTTTCTTGGCTATTACTATCGGCTACCCCTTCATAATCGTGAACTGAAAAAAAACTATTCACTTGACCAATCTGAGTTAGCTGTCTGACTTACTTAACTAGAAATCCGACCGTCCCCAATTGTCGTATCCATAGTCAACACGACCGATGCAGCTAAATAAATAAATAAATAATATTAAAATAAAAAGTTGGATCAACAGATTCATATAGCTCGATCCCATGCTCGAGTTGTGCACAAAATGTATACCCCAGAGGATTAGGTGATTAAAATCTAGAATTATCGGCTGCATTAGTGATTATGAGAAAGTTGAATTGCATTGCATAAACTTCAAAACAAAGTAAAAAATCGTTAACCTTCAAATTTTAACATTTCAATTACTGGCCCTTTAGTGTAAATCCACCTTGATTTCAAATTTATTAAATGTTTATACCTCACTTGTATCCAACTAATGCCCGGCTATTTTTATTAATTCTCTTTTCAGATCAGCACTTGTTTCACCCTACATCAAAACAGAATCTAAATTTTAGTTAAAAGAATGAAGAAAACAGATTACTTAATTATGGACAACTCAAACGTAAAATAAACAGAACTTATTTAATTTTAACACACAAAACTAAATGAAATTAATCAAATAAATAAATGAAAAAAATAAAACTAATAAAATTTTACAAGATAAAAAATATGCAATGAGAAGTAATCAAACACAACTTGAATACAAAATAATTACAAATATTAAAAGTTAAATAATGCCCCAAACTAAACTATAATAACTATAAACTATAATAACTATTAAAAAAAAAATATTCAACAAACAAAATAAAATAAATATATATATATATACGTACTGATTTAATTTTCTTAATTAATTTCTAATTTTAATTTAAATACTAAAGAGTAAAACACAGCGCTATGCAAACAACAACAATAACAACAACAGCCATAGCAAAAATAACATCAAAAACAAAAACAACACCACTATCCAATATGCATCTGAATTTCTACTAAACACACACCAGCAGGCCAAAATCAACAACGTAGTCGTTTTACTCGTTCGCATCCAGGCAATTGCGCATGAAATCGTTTCAACTTCACATCAGCTGACAGGTTGTGCTGACAAAGGTTTCACCGACTCAAAGACAGCCCTCTTATGCGCGTGCAATAAGCGTCAATACCAGAAAATACTCCGAAGTCGAGCAATCTTTGCGTCATAATCCCCCTTTTCTCTCACTCACTCTATTTACTATATATATATATCAACTATACTCCTGTTAAATAAACTAAGAACAAGAAATAATTAAATTAAAACACTTTCCTCGAAAATGTTCTTAAAAACCATAATAATGAACTTACTACAAAAACCATTGCATGCCCTCTGCTGGATTTTATTAGGATTCGGATCGATACCCGTGCTTCCTGGTAAGTTTATGTTTTTGTTGTTTCGTCAAAAAGTACAAGCATTGTCTGCCATTTAATGGCCAACGTTTGCCAACAGGGACAACTTTTAAAACAAAAATCCAACGACTTCAATTTAAAAACAGACAAAAATTCTATTATGAAATTTCCCTTATGAAATAATTTGACAAAGTTGTGCTCGTAAACTTGCAAATACTCCAGCTTTTATTTCTTTTTTTTTACAAACAATTTTATGTTTATGTGAGTTAAAGCTGAAAAATAACGTAGCTATATATAAAATGTAGGTACACCGTACACACAAAAATGGCAACCCATCTGCGAACAATCACTTTTCCTGTTCCTTAAATGTGACATCAGTAGAGTAGGTGCTTTACGATCAAACAAGATAAACAATTCATCTATGGGGTATTCAAAATGTAGTCAGTGAAGGTACCTGTGGTGGTGTAAAATGTGTAATGAAATAAACTATTCGACATTTAGTTCGTAGTTTGTAAAGTACCTAATGAAAATTGAAGAAGGGCCGAGTAAACATTTCTAAATAAATGAGTTACACAGTTTAGGAAGTTCATTGTACCTTAACATCTTCATTAGAAGGTGGCATAACCAAAGTAGACGGTTGTTTTAAATAAAACAAACCAAAATGAGAATGTGACATTGAGTTCCTGATGGGAAGCTGTTGAAAATTGGTTATTTAAAACACCCATAAATTAGGAAATCGAGAAAATGTTCGTGCAAGTAGAGTAGGTACTGTTCAGATTCGTCTGCTGTAAATTTGTAACCACAGGAATGAAAACTACTACCGAAAATTTTACTGAAATACTTTTTAAATAGAAAAACTGCTTCAGTAAAATTCATGTACATAAACGAATGACTCGGTCGTATTCGTAATTTTTTACAAGTGTGGTTTCTACCGTGTTTATTATTCGAATTGCTAACACTTTCTCCAGCAACAACTGGCTTGTGATCAATTTGGTCTGATAGTCTGCCAAGGATAGAACAACGCTTGCATATTGTTCAAATTTGGCCGATAACAATTACTCATCCTTAATACGCATAGTCAGCGCAGTGGCTAGTGACTGGACTACTACGCGCGGGGTCCCATGTTCGACTAAAAAAAAAAAAAAAATTCCATCTTGATATTTATTTGCTAATGTGCGAACGTCTGACAAACATCCGAGAGTATAACTGTCATAGACGACCGTCTCAATTAGCCGTTTGGATTCCGCAAAAAAATTTAGATCCCTTCCATTCGTCCCATAAAATGAGAAACTCACACAAAATGAATGTGTATTAGAAGCTCGGCCAAGGGTCACTATGGACCTGTTGCAACAACTATTTTATTTCTTAATATCTTGTTTGTCAAAAAGGGTATTGAAGTTGAAATGCGACTCCGTGGTGTTCTAACTTACTTTAACAGAACCCTTAGGTTTATTAATTCAACTGGTTTGGCAGAGTCGCCGGCTTTAAAACGACTTTGTTTAGGTGACTTTAAAGTCGGAAAGGAGATTGTTTGTTTCGATGTTTAGTTTCTGGATTTTTGCTTACATTCCTCGATGTATGGAGATTTGGTCGTAGGTTGACTTTCCTGCACTGAAACTGCATGGACACAGTAAGACTGTCGACTGTTTCTAGAATTTGTAAGCTATGGCCGCGCCAATAAGTAGGAATACATACGGGGTATGTACGAGTTTCGATCAGAAGTAGAAGTACAATTAATTTACGGCTTTTTTTTGTATCCCCTTGTCCAATCTCTACAAAGGCAGTCGACCAGCTCCACGAAATCTTTAAAGAACCTTTCGCAATATTGCGTTGCCACCGCATACCTATTCCTCGGTTGAAATCCAATATCGGATTATATTTCATGTTTCGAGATTATTCCGTCCAACATCTCTTGATATATTGCAAACGACAAATTTCCGTAAAACAAATTCAACCAATATTTCGTCTTACTAGTGCTTACTTTTTCTATTACTTTAAGAGTTGCCCAAACAATCCCTTCTGTCAAAAACTTACCTACATTTAAACTCACATGGGGTGAAAACTATAACCCCCTCGACTAAATATTCAAAAAAAAAACCGAAAATATTCCATTGGGATTCATAGCAGCAAAAGAACTAAATCATTGTCAAACAGAGTCAAAGGCAGTGTTTACCATCCGCTAAATACGCTTGAAGAGCTTATGAATATTTTATTTGGATTCTTTAAGTACATAACCCTTACTTATTATACGAAAGTGTGTAAACAAAATTATGCTGCGAGGCTAGAGCCACATAGCTTAATGGCTGAAATAAAATGTATTTTTTTTTTTACTTACAGTCTGTTTTGCTGGGCCACATGAAAAGAGATTACTTCATCAGCTTCTGGATAACTACAACAGCTTGGAGCGTCCAGTTGTCAACGAATCCGATCCATTGCAGTTGAGTTTCGGGTTGACTCTAATGCAAATAATTGATGTGGTAAGTTGAATGTCTTAGTGCCCGGAGATTATTATTTTTATGGATAAACATAATTAAAGTTTGACAACTTGCAAAGAAAATATAAACTTTTGCCGTTGCGTTGTGACTGATTATTATAAACTGAGAGTAGACTAGGGTTAATACCAGTGTAGGGAAAAGGAAATTAAATATTGTTAGCACTCCAAAAATACGACAGAATAAGCCGGTGAAGATTGATGTAATAATACCATCATCCTATGACTCTATGTGATCCCAGCCCAAATGTTTGGCAATGGTTCTATAAATGTCTTTATATTCTCCAACAAAAAAAAAAAAAAACAAAACAAACTACAAGTATTCCTACAATGCAAATGCGAAACAGAATTTTATTTCTTTTCAACACCCAAAAGGACGTGCTACACAAGAGTATTTCAGGATTCAGAATTTATAATCAACTATTCCGCCCTTTGCATAAACTTTAATGATACCTATAGAACAAAGATTGAAATACATTTTGTATATCGCATCGAGATGACTTTTAAAATATCAAATAACAAATAAAATTTACATAAACTGGAGAAATACTGAAACAAATCGTAGCGCACATTTTTCCAACATCCATATACGGAAAACGACAGCTTGTATAGCAGCTGTTATTATAATCGCAGGCAATACCGTTTCGTTTTTCTTTATGTTTCCTAAAGCGATAGCTATAATACGAAAATAATCACACATCTACATAAAGGCGGGAAATTGTTAAACAAAGAATTTGTAATAGAGATTTCCAATATGGTTCGTAATGAGACGTTTATCGGAAGGATGTGGCGCGATCTCGTATAGGACATTTGTGGGATTGAGTATTTAGATAAATCGGTGGCATTTGATTGGACGATTTGGTTTATAGGGAAACATTTACACGTGCGGTGTTATGATAACAAAAGTGGAATTGAGAGCTGAAAATCATAATACAACAATTGTTGCCTTGAATATTAGGCGAAATTTTGTTCCACCAGCTGATTGCTGTATGTGGGATATCCAATTTATCAATCGGGATTAGCTATCATTTAAGAGTACTACACCGCCAGTAGTCTGTGCGCCATAAGTACGTTGAGCATCCGTTCTGTGTACGATTTATTTCTTAATTCAAAACATAGAAATATTCTGTGTCTAAACAAGAGTTCTTCTACTCGTCCCGTATTAGGCAATTAGTTGTATAAACTAAAGTACAATAATATTTAAAATACACGCAAAAGAAGGTTACAAAGGAAAAATAATTAATAAAACAAACGCACCCTAAAAAAGCCACCCACAGCCAATAAAGTTTTTTTTTCTTTTTGACATCTGAATCTGCAATGTACTCTCGATTTGAAAAGTAGGTACATTAAAAAATCTAGTTGGCATTAAGTCAATTAGACTGATCTGGGCGAGATATAGCCCACAAAACTAGATTAATCGGGAACGTCACGTTTCCTACGTCAGTCACATATACAAACTACTTAGAACTCAGCTACGAAAATCTTGACTAGATTCGTTGGCAACCCCTCCAGACACATCAACTACAAAAATCGGTTCATGCGACCGATCTTGACCAATAAAAACTGAGGCACATCACTCCGAATAGAAAAACATTGTAATGCAAAGAGTTAATTTATACATAGGTAGACTTATTTTATGTGGACTGCTAGTAGCCAACTTCGCTCTAAAGTTCTTGGTTCAAAGCGGAATTAATTGGACACAAATTATAAGAAGCAGCAATATAATGCGTTTATTGGACATCATTATTAGTATGACGAATTTAAAAATAACTTTAGAATACATTTCGTATTATAATTCCATCCGATCCAGCAGCCTCTCCATCATTCAGATGATTTAGCGCCTCCAGGACATCTCCCAGAGTTAAGAATCTATCCAAAATAAAATTTTGAAAACTTATAAAACTGTGTTGAAAACTTTGTTGATTGAAAAAATGTAAAAGTGGTATTGCACATTATTTACAAAAAAAAAGTTTTTTACAAAGTAATTTATGGGGCAGGAAATGCATTACAATACGATTTTTTATTTAAATTTTGTTGGTTCTATCTATTATTAACAATTTGGACTACCAAATTTCAACATCTAAATCTATTCTAAAACATTCCGCAACAAGTTTCTAGCATTCTTTGGAGAAATTCAAGATAATTGCCCTTTTGTTCACTTTTCATTCGCTTTGAACCAAGAGCGCTAGCTATGTTGGCGTCATTTTTTGGTCAGAGCTTGTATAGAACTGACATTTCAATGGCAGTCCATAAATAAGGTATGTCAATGGTAACTATGACGTTGATTAAAACGAAGCCAACTATAAAAAAATGAGTTACGAATGCCATGACTGCAAAAATAGTTGTAAAGAGTATATTATTCTTACGGTGAACACTAGATTCGTGAAACTTAAAAACAAGTTCTTGGTACAAAAAAAAAATAGTTAAATCGATAACGTTTATAATTTGTGAAAAGCTCATTATTCTTTGGTTAAAAATCTTTGATCAAGTCAGCTGTCAGAATTCCTAAACTGTATTCTTGAACATTCCACAGCTTTAGAAGCTCCCACCGAAAAAGGTTATGGTCAGAAGGCAAAAATTCGGAGAAGTAAGTGGTTGATAGAATAAAAAATTGTAGACGATGTGTAATTTATACAAAACGTGTACAAAAAATATTTCTCAAAAGAGAAATATTTCTAAGGATAGGTTTTATTTTTATTTTATGTACAAGAAAACAAGATAAAACTCAAACGGCTGTTAAAATATTGTCATTGTACTATATATGAATCGGAACGGTTAAGTATCTAGTTTAGTAAGTCTGACAGTCGTCTGACTAGATCTATCTCGGTTTTGATTGGCTGAAATCGGTCATATGAGCAGCTGTTTCAGTTGAAGGTTATGGAGGGCTAGCCGACGAATGTAGTTGACAGTTCGCATGTGTGGTTGACGTAGGAAAAGTTACGTTCCCAACCAATCTAGGTTTTGGTATCAGATTACATCTTATCCAGACCAATCTAGTCGACTTAAGATAACTATATTCTTTATTGTTTGAAAGAAATACCTCTTCAAATGCTTTTTTTTTTAACTATATTTTGTGCTTAGCTATGAATAATAAATAAACGTCTTTATTATACACTTACAGGACGAAAAGAATCAACTGCTTATAACCAACATTTGGCTTAAGTTGGTAAGTTGTGTTTCCATTAGTACTCACATCTATTGTTTACTTTAAAGGAGCACTAAAAATTCTATTCATAACTTGGAAGCTTTGAAGGCTTTGTCATTTTTAATTAATCTGTAGTTTTATAATAAATTTTTAATTCAACTTTCTTCACACGAATATGAATTGTTTAACAAAAAAAAAAACAACAACCATCCATAGGAATGGAACGACATGAATCTCAGATGGAATTCCAGTGAATTTGGTGGAGTACGAGATTTGCGTATTCCGCCCCATCGTCTTTGGAAACCAGATGTCCTCATGTACAATAGGTAAGAAGAACATTTCTTTCGTGTCTACCCCCGAGGGTAGCGAAGCAAATCTTAAACAATGTTTTGCAAGGATGTCATGTCCTTTGTAAAGGGCACAAAATATTATGAAATTAGTTGAGTTGCTCAAGTTCAGGGATCTCATTTAAATTGTTCTCGTCAATTAGCATTTCAATTGCTTTCCGTATTCTTATCTAAATAGAATGTAGAACACAAAAATTGCATTAGTATGTTCTATCTTTAGTGGCGATTTTATTGTTAATTAAATTTAACTTACACGCACTTTTGATGGCAACCAATTAACGGTTTAATTTGTAATTTCAGCGCTGACGAAGGTTTTGATGGCACTTATGCTACTAATGTCGTTGTGCGGAATAATGGATCGTGTCTTTATGTGCCGCCGGGCATATTCAAGTCCACGTGTAAGATTGACATTACTTGGTTTCCATTCGATGATCAGCGATGTGAAATGAAGTTCGGTTCTTGGACTTATGATGGATTTCAGGTATACTGACAATCGATTATGTCAAATTTGCTACTTTACGTTTGTGAGTTAGCTGACTTTTGGCAATTCCTTTGTTAATACGGTGGAAATAGTTATGGACTATCTTGACACTCCTTTTATATTGACAGCTGGACTTGCAGTTACAAGACGAGGCGGGGGGTGATATTTCCAGTTTCATTACGAACGGTGAATGGGATCTTTTAGGTAAGGCTTTAGCACTATCCATCAAAACTGCTCATAAGTACTTAATATGAACAAAACCTTACAAACGCATGAAATGTAGTTTTTATGAACACGCTCATCGATGGTAAGAGATTATAATAAACCAACAAAACATATTTGAGGCAGAAAAAAAAAAATCGAAATATACTTATCTACTTTACAACTATTAATTACCGTTCATGTTTTATTTTTAATATACAATTTTATGTCTTCTCTTAAATATACCCTCAGGTGTGCCAGGAAAACGAAATGAAATCTACTATAATTGCTGCCCTGAACCTTATATTGATATAACATTCGCCATACTGATTCGTCGCAAAACTCTTTACTATTTTTTCAATTTAATTGTGCCATGTGTATTAATTGCTTCAATGGCACTTTTAGGTTTTACACTGCCGCCAGATTCTGGTGAGAAACTCTCACTTGGTAAGTCGGAAATTGTTTCCTATTTTTCTGCATCAATTTAGATGAACGTGACACACAATAAAACCAATAAAATAAAAAACCTAATCACTATTATGTAATTGTTATCGTTTGGTTTTGTTTTGTTTTTTCTTTTTAAAAGTAATGGCTACTTATTGAATGTTATTATTTTTCTCTTTCGAATAACGTCAATCGATCGTGATCTGCTACAGCTTTAGCTTTTCAAGAGAGTTAATTGTTAAATGCTATTTTTATTTGTTCGAATACTTAATACAAAACGAGCAGTATGCGAGTTGACGGCATTTTTTGAATAATTTATGTTACAACCTTTCTTATGGTGAGAATACAGCATAAGCAGATAATATTAAGGATATTCAAATGATTTTGCTTTCTTTTGCGCCATCATTTCATCTTTTCGGTTTAAGGGATGCGTCAAGATCTAAGCTATACCTTTATATAATAGGTTTGTTTCAGTACACATTTGATCAGACTCCATTCCCGTACACAAGAGTTAAACAGAAAGAGACACACCAACACCAAGCAAGCAAACACTTACATTCATAAAAATGTGTGCCAATACGCCCAAGAAAGTTCCTCTAGCTATTTTGTTAAAACTGACAAGTGGGGGGGTCCAAGTAGGAGTATCTAGTTCAGTAAGTCTGACAGCTGACTTACTTGACGTATCTTAGTTTTAATTGGCTTTGATCGGTCATATGAATAGCTTTTTCAGTTGACGTTTATGGTGGGGTAGCCGACGAATATAGTCAAGAAATTCGTAACTGAATAGTGAGTACTAAGTTGACAGTTCGCATATGTGACTGACGTAGGAAAAGTGACGTTCCCAATCAAGTTTTTGCGTTCCGGTTACATCTAGTGCAGACCAAACTTCTTGTACTTGCGAAGCAATAAAATGGTTGCACGCAGTGTCTGTTACTCCTTGTGTGCGTAGAGGCCAATGCGCCATATTTCTTTTCAACTCCTCCTGCTGTACCATCTTTTTAATATTTGTAAACGAAAACTTTTGAATATCTGCAATATTTATCTGTATCTACGTTATGAAGTCAATGTTAAAGAAAATTTGACGCGTTAACAAAAGCTCAGTATGAACTTAAATTCTGTCTAAACGATTTCGTTCATAAACCGATAGGGGTATAGTCGAGAGCCCTCCTTTCCACATTAATGCACAAGTATGATTCCCAACGAACTGACGTCCCAATTTTTTTTTAATTTCTATGCTTGTTGATTCTTAATCAATCCGACTCGACTATAATAAAATATTAACAAAAAGGTTCTACGCAGAAATATGGTAGTAGTTTTTTATTGCATGTCAACTTAATATTTAACACGGCGAACTTGGTAAATTTATTTGTTATCCATTTAATTTGAATAAAGTGTTGTAATGTGTTGTTAAGATTTAACTTACTTTTCACTAATTAATGCAAGAATGATGGTCTTCTTTATAGGAGTAACAATTTTGTTGTCACTGACAGTCTTCCTAAACATGGTGGCTGAAACAATGCCAGCCACATCTGATGCAGTGCCTCTTCTAGGTAAGTTCTATAATCGGATTCGGCCTCTTGTATTTTATTTTTAATGTGTTTTTAAAAGAAGAAAATATTGCCTCACTTAATCATTTATTTTTTTTGGTGTATTTATGTTTTCCTATTAGTTGTTCAATTATAATTTATTTGTCTCACAACTTCCTAAAGAGAATTATTTTATTTATTTGTTTATTTTGTATAAAAAAAGATAATAATAATCAAAAACTTAAAAATGGTGTACACTATACTTTAGTTGTAAACATGTAAACCATTGGAATATCATTCAAACACTTCATACCTTATAAAATCGCAGAACATCGAAACTTATCCACCAGATGGAGTGTACCTCTACTGAACAACATTTATACTAACTATTTTAGATCCGATAACTTTCTTACCCAGGAGATAGTTGCTAAGTTTAAGAATCTCATTTTCAGTTTTCATAACGATTTTAGGAGAGATATTATTAATGTAAGTTAAAAAACCGAAGTGTATTTATTATTTAAGAGATATATTTCATAGGCGGGAAAATTTTAATTTTTTATTTTTAGTTCAACCAGTGCTGTGAAAGGTTTGTTTCCTCTATTTTTTTTCTCTGTTAAAAAATAACTGAAAGTCTGTGTTTTAGGTTTAAGTATTCTTTTTGACGTTACACTCAAAAGCGCATTAAAACATCAAGGTCTTCTAAAATAAGGAAATATTTTTTCTTATACAATTAATTGTAAGAACAAAATAAATGAACTTTTCCTAATCGCTTGATTATTTGATTGTTGTTTAAAAGTGACACGAATATGGTCGACAATAGTCCCACATAAATAGCATTTTTTTTTTTTAGCTGAAGTCACTGAAATGAATTTTTATTTTGAATCGGAGTCTGAATTTTAAGACAGGTTAAGCTCTCTGAACTCTGGATTAGACTGCAGCCTAAAAAGCCTAAGAAAAACATTTCTGTTAACCAATGTTAAAGTCTATATAGTCAACGGATATAACAAACTTTAGATAAAAGTTGAATGGATGTTCTTTGTCATCCATTGAGAAGAGTTACAGTATTGCCAACAATAAAGTGGTTCGCGACAACACCAGTGTAAAATGAGAAGAAGGAGGAACAACTAAGCGACGAGAACTTAAAAACTTGTTTCCATGCAAATAAAAAATAAAGGAAAGTTAAATATAGGAACGAACCATTTTAAAACTAAAATTGAATGTTCATTTAAAGTTCTTTTAAAACCTATCCAATATTTAACAATTGCACACTCCTTGGATTATATGGTACCATTTTCCCAAACTTTTTTTTTGTTGACTTTTAAACAAATAAAATAGTGCATCTGTTAAAGAAATAGGCTACTTTATTCTATTGACCAACATTTTATATATCTCCAGTGATCAATTAAGAAGGGTTGGAGGGTTTTTACTGAATATGTTAACCAAAAATGGGGTGAATATTTTGTATAGAATATAGGGTATAGTTTGACATGCAGATTGTTGTGATGGTCGTACTAATCGTTTTGGTTATGCGCAAGTTTCGTCCACTGCCCATTAGACTAGAGGATAAACTATTTTTAGCTATTTGGTGCCCGATAAGGACACATCTATTCCGTCTGCGTTTCTTAATCTTGCAATATGTGTGATTCATGTTTCGGAAAAACTAGGTTAAGCTGACAGTCTAGCAAAATTGGTTGAGACATCACTGAAAATAGTTCTAAATGATTGTGCGTCTATCATACTTTGTTGATATTTTTTTTCAATGGTTAGGTTCACCTTATTCTGTGCGAATTTATTAATCTGACAATATTTAGTCCAGTTCCCGATTGTGTAATTTTCTTCGTTGTTGGTTAAGGCTCAACTATAATAGAAGAATTTCTCCAAATAACTACGACTTGTTGCCCAGTTTCTCGTACGCTTATTGAGCCTACGAAACTGACATCAATGAATAATGCAATTGGCTTCCATTTGATTTCTACTACTCTAGTTCAGCCTTAAGTGTTATTGTATAAACATTAAAGTACCTGTCTCTAATTTCAGTTTAGTAATGTTAACTACACACAATTTACGGCACTGATTGTACATTTATTTCTTTATTAATTAATACTTATTTTTCAGATATAAAAATGTTTAAAGTCTTACAAATGTATTATACACCGTCAATATAAAAATTCATTAATATTTCAGTAACTCATTTTGGTGTAACGCTTTACTATTTGCATCGACTTACATTCTTATTTTTAATTTTTATATCAATTTATTTCTTTTTTCTTTGACTACTTTTCGTTTCCCGAATTTAATATTTGTGTTAATAAAAACTATTCAAAAATATATGTCACAAACTGATTTGTTTAGGACAATTTAAACTAGTAAGAATTGACGATATAAGGTAATTGAAAACAAAAGCAATTGTAATTATCTTTGACACATACTGTAATTAGTTGCCCAATAAATTAATCACCAGTTGAATATATCATTATCTTTTATGAATTTAGTTACTTAGCTGTGAATGCAATATTAATTTTGATTTCCTCGCATAGTTTCCCAAAATTCACTTTAAGTATTTACTACCAAAGACTCTCTCTCTCTATATATATAACATATATTTATATATATATATACATCCATAAGCTTTGCCAATAAAACTCAGTTAGCACCTGCAACATTAATTTACATTTAGTTTACGATACCAAAAGTATATATTTATACCCGAGCATTTTTTTTGTAGAGTTTATAATATATTCTTCCCAAGAATCCTACACAACGAAAAAGCTTACTCAAAATTATTCATCCTCCCCCTCAAAAAGAAAAAAAAACGTATGTAAAACTGGCACACAAAATAATTGAATAAAATCAAAAACAATAAAAATAAAAGAATTCATTGCAAAGAAAACAGCAAATAAAAATTTCTCGATTTTTAGCCTTTTATGATGATTGCGGATAATTGGTTGAACACAAAATTCATAAGCGTAAATTATGCCTTTATTGTCCGCAAAAAAAGATAAAGTATCAAAAATCAGCAGGGAAACTAAGGGCTCAGTTTAAAATATTCGTTTCAAATTGTTGATATTTCGCGAAATAGTTATTATAGATCTCACGTAATTCCTCTTGTTTTATTTATTTTTTTATAGTTGACTTTATTTTTTGCAACCGCTTCTATAAAATTTATAAAAAGAAACTCGCTTCTTGGAAACATATTTTCAGAAGACTTAAACTAACAACTTTGTGCAAGCATTTCGGGGCGCTTTTTCAAGTGCTTTAGGTTTGACTTTCCCCGAAAAAAAAAAAATGTTGAACAAAGTGAAATTTGACCTTAAATTTGTGGTTAACTAGAGTTATTTCAATTTTAGTTATATAGCTAGTAGCGGACTGAACTACAGTCGGGCAAAAACAAATCGCAACTATGCGGTTTCCGGATGATCAAATATAGTCCGCAATATAAATGTTCCAAAAATCACTCAAGGAATTCCATTCAACTGAGTATGTTTCAGAATAGCGTTTAGTTTAATAGGCTAACATTCAATACCACATGATCTTCACACGGCTGGTTTCCTAATCAGTTGAAATTGAACCCAGTATCCGCCACCTTGATTTAAATAATCAAAATCGGAGCTCTTTTTGAAAATGCGGAATTTTTTTTTTAAGTAAACAGGTTTTATCTAATTTTACGAAAAATAACTAATAACACCATTCTTAAAAATCGATGTATTCAACAGATTTCATATTTATTATTTAATATTTAGGTTGTCTTGCTTAAGGAGATTATTCAGTAAAAGTTGTAGTATAAGGTTTTTTTGTCTTACCCAAATTATCAAATGTTGATAATGCCTTCAACATTTTTCAGATAGCGTCGTTTTGTTTGAGCCAAGAACCCACCAAACTAGGCCAAGAATTGACATGTTGCTTTAAATATTTAGTTTGAACCTATAAAATAATCTTTGTTTGAGACTATTGGGACAAGCAAGATATCACTTTTCCAAAACTGCCTTGAAGACAAGATGAGTAACCTTTTGGAACTTGCTTCCTGTGAATATATTTCTAGATGAACGTATGTAAAATAATTCAAGTACAGAACTAACACCTATCTACAAGCATCTTGCGGCGCTGTTGACACATTTCCCAAGAGAAGTTTTGTTTTTTTAATAAACATGCCTTTCCATAAATAGAATATAAAGATAAACTTAAAAAAAAAAAACGAGTGTGCTTTAGACCACACGACTGAAGTAAAACTTCTTTAGCCCCATCTATATATACACGTTTAGTTTATACATATTAATATATCAATTTTCTTCAATAATTTACTGGCTATGAGAGGAAGAGAGCAAGAAAATGGACGCGCGCATTGCTCTCTCTTGCTCCTACAGTATGATACTTACAAAAAAAACTCAAATTATTTTATTTGATTTTGCACAAAATTACCAGGTGCTAGAAAATATGGTATCATTTACCTTTTTACAAACCTTTAAAAAATTAGAGTTTTATGTCAGAATATAAATAATACGATTAATTAACCTATCCATATCTCAATATAAACAGAAACAGAAACTATTTCGAAGCGCACCATCTGTCAAAAGAAGAAAATGAGTGCATTCTGTAATTTTTTGAATAGCGAGTAAAACAGTTTTATATGGATGGTGATGAAGCATAGCTGTGCAAATAATGCAATGCGTTCACTCAGAAGCAGTAAGGTAGCATTTAAATGAGGTGATATCGAGTTCGCATTCTTGGTACATCTGCTCGAAAATTTACCATAACCACATAAAAATTACCAAAACTCAATAAGCATGGAAAATTAGAAAATTTGGTAAAAAAATACCAAAGTGGCAACCGTGCAATAGGCGTGCACTGTGTCTTAGATATTCGAAACGTAACTGGCTATGAGAGAAATTAAAGAAACTGTGTGCACCTCTCTCTGTTGCTCCTACAGTGCGATACAGACAATATGCCTGCACTGCAGTGATATCAGACTTTAGAGGCAGGTTATTCCACGGTTATACTCAAAATATCCTTTTTATATTTACAAATTATTATTATTATAAAAACAAACTCGTAATTCATTCACAGACACATATGTCATTTTATGAAACAGTAGGGAAATAAAAAAAAAAGAAAATGAAAGGATTTAGATATTTTGAATGACTTTTTTCTAAACATGCAAAACATTTAATTTTATCGTAGGTTGAATAATTTTTTTTATTCTTAATGAAATGAGCAATAAGGAACAAAATTTGGCCAAAAAGTAAAATCCCTTTCTTTTTGTACTATGAGGTCTGAAAAATCCCTTTGTCCCTTTTAGCTTATTATTATTGAGAAAATCGCGCAAAAAGTGATAAATCCACCGATCTGGTATTACTGCTGCACTGTAGGGTGTGTCTTAGATAATGAAACGTAACTGGCTGAGAGAAACAGAGAACGAAAATGTGTGCTCGCATCGCTCTCTTGCCTCAACATTAATATACGAAATGAAACGTAACTCTCTCTCTTTCTATCTTCACTAACTCATATCTCTCCCTCAACTTCCGCTCGCAGTTTCCGTAACGCTTTCACCAGCTTACCCCCCAAGTCAAGGTTTGAAATATTACTTCAAAAATTGTGATCGAACTGACTTATATTCACGTGCCAGGGAATTAACAGCTCAAAATTTTAAAAATCGTAAAAATATTTTCGTTTTTTACTTTCCCATGTGTGTAAAAGTGAAACTTTGCACTTTGGAGATCGACAAAGTTTATTGAGCAAGAAAACCCTTTCGTGGAAATTTCGATTTTAAGAAGTGACAAGAAATACTTTCGTGGGAATTTTGATTCGCTTAAGTGAAAAATAATGTTTGCCTTATACCATGTTCCCACCAACGTGGTTTAGCCAAATAAAATCACGTAATTTTTGAGATGATTTCAAGTTGATTTAGCTAAATCACGTTGGTGGGAACATGATATTAATATCTTAAAAAAAAAACTAAAGAAAATAGAAAAGTAAACATGTACCGTAAAAATGGATATAGTTCGTTCTATCAGGGCAGAACTTTGCTGATGTTTCTATGTGTGTTGAAAAGAAGGGTTTACCAAACTGTAATCACTACAGACTCACTTAAATTAACGCTCTTCAGTGCATTATTTTCTCCTACACATTAAGGGCCTTACTAATAGTCTTATGAACCATACTAATAGTGCAGTTCACAATGGGTAATTTAATATGGAAAATTTCGCCATTCAGAGATCGAAATATCTGGCCTGGACACTAAATAGGATTATTAGTGTCACGCTAAATCATGAAATTATTGTCAACAGTAGAAAAGTATAACAATTTATCGTCTTGCTCCATGAGCATTATAACTAGATAACGCAATTGACAAATGATCTAGAAATGATTTAAGTAAGGCCTAAGAATTCTTTGTCATTTTTTTTTGTTTAATTATTGCCAATAATCATTTAAAGTGCTTACCTTATACTGTATGGGCTCACAATGAATATATTTATTGCACAAAATAAGGGCCGTTCTTATAACAGAATTACGAAATTTGTATGGAAAGTATAGCTATTGTGAACTCTTTAAATTTAAAGTTCAGACTAAAAATGTCCATTTGTACTTATGGTAGACACATTTGCAATATGTTTAAAATCGGATATTTTAAATTAAATTCGGCTGGTTATTTAAATGTTTAGAGGTTTCTTATTTACACAGTATCAACTGCACATTAAGTTCTTTGAAATTCAGTATGAGATTGGTTAGGTTACGGAATCTCCAACGACAACGCTTTTCCAATCGTTAAGTTAAGTCACTGTATTTCCAAAAAAAATACATAATACTAAAGAGTTTCTATTATTTTTCTTAAGGTTGTTTAGCATTTATTTTTTTACTCTGAAGTATACCTACTGTGTGAAAATACACTTCAAGGATATACACATGAAGATCAGTGATCTTGGGGGAGAGTAAGCAAGTAAGCAAAAAAGTCTCATTTTCCGAGCAGTAAGGTACGAGTACATCCAAGAGAAATATTTATGCCAAATTCTGACAACTTACAGTCTATGTATAATAGATATATAAGATACATAATTTAGGAATGCATTGCACTTTTTTTCTTAAATTGCTTTTCGCTCTATCTTTTTTAATTTGCTAAATAAATCTTTTCTTTTTATCAACTCATATTTATCATCTTACTCGAGGTGAGCGAGTAGGTACTCAATTTCGCTATTTTTGCTCTTATCACTCTTGTTTACTTATTTTTTTTTTTAACAAAAAGCTGTCACATTTTTGAAAAAAAAACTCATAATTTTGCTGCTATGCTACTTTCTTATTTTTATTTAAATACATTTCTTCATTCAAAAAAGCTAATCTTATATAATTATTCCAAAGAGACTAAGCGCTCTTTTGTAAATATGTACGAGAATGAGAAATATTTGAATGCTCGCAGTGAGCTTCGTCTGTTATTGTGATTTTGGACAAACTTAATTGTGGACAAATTCTTTTCAGACTTTTCAGACTATTTAAGATTTGACACTCAAAACTGCACAGATATACAAAATAATAAATAAAAAGAAAAATACAAATAAGTACGATTGAAAACTGTATGGCCCCACATAATGCAGAAAATACGTTATGGAGACATCAAAATTCACGATCCCGGAATCGGTGTGGTATTGAAATCAGAATTGGTTCAAGTGACACCCTACGAGTGATTTTATGTTTTATTGATTAAAAGAAATGGAATTGCGGATTTATATGGGTTATACAATACGAATGGAAGCCTTATAAGATTTTGGTTTTGTTTTATTTATTTTAGATTAGTCCATGTGCTCAAATTAACAACAACCAATGACATTTGTAGCAAACCTAGCGTAGACCACTTTTAATTTTATTTAGCTATACCAGGGTTAATCAATAATTTGTAACATTTAAATTGAGCCCTAAGTTTCTAAAAAAAAAACAGAAAAAACTAAGTAATAATAATTTGAAAATATTTTTTTTATTAAATTTTGACACCTTTCAAATTCGATATATAAAATCATTAAAAAAAAAACTATTCATACCTACATTATATTTTACTATTGTATTGTTGGAAAAGGATATCTTAATTTCTTGTTTGTTTGGCTTGAACTGATAATCATTTATACAGTAGCGATCAAAAGTGTTAAATATTTTTACACGACAAAATTATAAAGTAAACAGTTCAGTAGTAGATGTTGTGTTAAGAATTAAATTACTTGTTTATTTAACATTAACAAGTTTATCATTAAACATGTTGTTAGTTCTATGGTACTATGGACTTTACTAACAACAATTGTGTTAGTTTCGACTTTAAATTAAAGGAGTTCACAATAGCGATATATTTAACATAAAAATGTCTTAATTGTGAGCTTTCACGAATTTGAAGTCGAGACTAGAATTTGTTATTCTTATTAGTAAGGCACTATGAAAATAAAAGGGAGCAGTTTACGAGTATTATGTACCTATGTATTAAAAAAAAAACTATAGAGCGAAATAAAAGATACAAATCAAATCTTGATATTACATTTATTAGGAATACAGGTTCATGCCAGTAAGAAAGATTTCGGGCATTATGTCAAATCTGTGCATTTTTTTTTGGACTAAGTCTTCTTTAAGCAGGTAGGGTTGTGCATCATGGTACAATAGCAGAGAAAAATGAGTGCAGTCAGCTGCCAATTTGTTTTACACTGGAAAAGTATTTCCAATTCGAAGAGTGGACTTCGAGAAAAATACTCGATATATGTCATGTGTATGAAATTGATAGTTTGTGTAGATCCTGCTTGACACTTCAGTCGTCTTTAAGGGCCTTGTTTTCTTTGGAAGAATCATGTACTCCCTGCGGTATAACTCAATAGATTCGCCCGCTCATGTGGTTCCGGCTGCGAATAAACAAGCAAATTTACATTAAATAAAAAACAACTATTTTTAAGCTATTGAAGTTTCAGGACCTAAGCGCAGTCATTTGAAAAATACTAAAAAGATAATGTCTTTATAATGTAATACTTACCTAAACCAATTCACATTTCCTCGTACACATTTCTGCTTTAATTTATAAATGTCTACTTTAAGTACGCCCAATTGACGTGACTAACGTCGAATTTTTTAATCGCAACTAAATTAACCAAATCAAAATAAAAAACAAAACAACTCTTATCGCTTTACACTGCTTTATATTTTTACCAATACTTAACACTTAACAAGATTTTCTTTTCAAACAATAATTTGCACGAAATAACACACGCTCATAAACACTGCCAAACACAGGTTATTTGTCATTGGAATAGCTTCTTTTCCACATATACATATGTAGGCAGTCAAACTAGTTCGCTTATGGAACAATATTTTCGTCAATATTTCACTTAGGGCAAATAAAATTTATAAATGCTATATAGGTTTGCATTTAAATGCTTGTCAAATAAAATGGCTTCACTGTTTCCAACTTGGTCCTAAATTTGTTTGAAATATAATTTATTAATATTTCTTCTTTTTATCTATTTCAGAGATAAACCAAACTTGAGAATAATATGATGGCGCTCAGGTAACAAAAGCTTACTTTAGGCAGACAGAGTTATAGAAGAAAATAGTACAGCCCCGTTACATTTTCTTGATGAGCTTAAAAAAAAGAATAAATGCTGACCGAAGTCACAACTCAATAGGTCTGTTTCTTTACATTTGTAGGTAGTAAGAATGAAAAATAAATTCTCTCTCAGAGAGATTCACGAAAAAGTTAGGGAACGTTTTTGAAGTAATCTTTAAAAAATGACAGATACATAAATAAAAAGTTCAAAAAAATTGTACAAAAAGTCGTTTAACTATCTGATAAACTCGAAGAATTTGCTAATTTATTAACAACATTATTTGATTCATGTTTTTAGCGATGAAACTGATTCGGTGTTAATAGAACTTCTTTTTGAGGAATCTGAGTATGTGGAAGAGTTTATACTGACAAGCATTCGAGAAGAGGAGAAAGTGACACAGCATTAAAAATTACGTGGAGGAGATTGTCCCTTCTTACAGCGAGAAAGAATTTCGTCCCCACTTTCGAAAAGAATCTTTAGGAGAACATTCAATTTTATTTTGCCGCCTGTTAAAACCATTTTAATACGCAGGAAATGAAAACATATGCACGTGTATTTAAATCATCTGTCATAAGTCAGTTGACTGACAGCTTTTTTAATTTTTACACCAAAAAATTTGTTGAGTTAACTCGTAAGATTCTCACTTTCTCAGTAAGATGGGTTAACTCTTACTCTCTCGATGTAGCTCTCTTTTACAAATTTTTCAAGGAGCGGCATTGAATAAAAATTCTTAAGATTTAGTAACAATTGAAAAGTAAAAGAACAGATCTAATAAATGTGAATACCAATCGTTTTGTAATACTTGTTTTTGAATTTCTGAAAGGAAGCCTTGTGCACTTCAATTGCAACACTTGGCAATTCCTCTATTTTTGAGAACAAACTAAAGCCACTTTAATAGACAGAGAATATGAGTCCGGGCAAAGTTTTTAGCTTCTGATAAGAGTTTTAACTTGCAGCCAACTTCATCTTCGTCTTATTAATAAAGGCGTTGCCAAACTAATGCAACTAAATTGCAATTCTTTTAAAGAATGAACGTAGGATTTTTACCTTTATGAACTCGAGCTATGTTTTTTAAATATAAATCCCGGAGGTTCGAGCTTTTCACCTATAATTTGCCAGTTCGTGGAGTTGCCATTAATGTGTGTCCTTATACATTTAGTGACGCTAAGTTTGGACTGTTTTTGGACCTTGAAAATACGCCTCAAGGTAGAAAGCTTTGCCTTCAGTTGCTCACTCTAAGTTGGTTAAGGTCCCCTTTCAATTGTGAGCTTGACCAATGCCGATGTATTCCTTATTTGCGGTTGAAATTAAAGATTTATCGGGTCAGAGGATTCCGTATATCCTTACTCATCTTAGACGACTGCTTATCACTTTTCCAACCACGTCAATGTCACTGCACTGTTTTCAGAACTCAATATTATATGTCCTTCACCAATGGTCCTCAATGAAGGATGATATTGAAAATCAGAGCTTTGCGCTTAAAACGACCAGGGGTAACGTCATCTGTCTACCGTAATAAGTAACGTCGACTGAAATTATGAGGACTAAGACCTTTAGTATTTTTGGAAAAACCTAATTACTTAAATTAGACTTGCTTTCTTAGAACAGAGAAACAGCGGTGGTTAAGTGTAACTATTCGCTTTTATTCTGGTGTGATATAACTTGCAAAGTTAATAGCAATCTCTTAAGATGTTACGTATTCCAATTCATGGATGTCATGTCTCCCTTTCTGTTAGCAGCATAACAGAAGGATGTCTTACAATAATACCTTTACCGCATCACAGTGAGAATCTTCAATCCTGAATGATAATAGGAAAATGCTTTCTTGCCGTCATTGGTAATTGTTAACAAAAAGAACGACTTATTTATTCAACGAACTTCATTTAGTTGGTTTGATTTGTTTGCCGGATCTAGTTTCAATTCTGAGGCAATGTCTTTAATTTTTAATACTTAACACTCTTTACACTATTAAATATATAGATCAACGCAGATATTTTGTTTTCCTTATTTTATTTAACAGGAACTGTTTATTTTATAATCATAAACATATTAAGTGTTTCTTAGAATAAGTTGATACAAAATTCATCTTCCAATTTGACCATCATTATAGAAGCAAATATTAAAATAGTTGAAGTCCACATTTCAAGCCAAACAATATATATTTTTTTTATAATTTCTCATAATTTTGTTGTAAATAAAATAACTCAACGAAAAGAATTACTACTATTATAAAAAGAAGAATGCATATCATAAATATTGCGACTTTTTAACTTAATTTCAATACTTGACAAATTTTTATTATAATGTATATACAGAATATGGATTAAAATGCGCACCGTTTTTATCTAAATATACTTTTTCTGTATATCGCATACATGGTATAGAATATTTTACCATTCGTTAAGGTTATATTTTTTATTTCAATATATTCAATCTTTCAATAAAAAAAGCCCATGAGAACCGAAGAAAATGAAAGAATATTAAAGTAGTTTTAAAGTTGATCACATACGTTAACCATAAAATAAATAGTTTACTTAAAGTTTTAAATATAATATAATAATAATAGTAATATAAAAAAAAAAATGATAATCTATAATGCGGATATTTCAGTTTTTTTCTTTTTGTAATATCAATAACATTGTATTTAATTTTTATTCAATTTTAAAATTAAGTCTATGGAATGATACTTTTAATGATTTTTATACAATTGTAGGTACCCTATGACGTACAATTTGGAATGAGGATGAGGTTAAATAGGGATTTTTGACAAGAGCTTAGGTATTCATAAGAATGTTGTCACATGCAAGTGTAGCTTGAGTTGGTTGATTCAAGTTTGGCTTGCTTCTGCTTAGGTTCTTGCAATCTGATGGAATTATTATTCGACTCTACTCTTGAATGAAACTCAATCAGCAGCTCACATATTTCTCCATTTATTTGGCAGCATTATTCATAGCTTTCCTTTCGAATTTCTGCTTCGTTTTTCCTCGTACACCAACAACATTTCTTAATGCTTTCAAATGTTCTAACATCAAAAAATCGCTGATGAGGGTTGACAGTTTCCGTAGAAGAAATTCTGAAAATATATTTATACAATTCTATCCGTTGTAATTAATTTGAAATGGAAGCTAAAGTACGGATTGAATATTGGTAGGTACGTGATGATTTTTTCCGCCTTTTAATGTTGAATGCGAAGGATCTTTTGTTGGAGAGTAGATATTCCAGGAATATTTATTTTTACTAAAGACGAACGTACTAAAATATTTGACTTTGTTCAAGTGGGGGGCCAACATGGTCTCCGGTCTTCTCCCACAGAACTACTCAATGAAGTTCACAAAACCGAGTAGTATGTGATTAACGTGGCTGTAGTTGAAAACCAACATATCCAAGAAAATTTGCTGCCAAAATGGTTTGTGTCAGCTTTAAGCATTAAGAGGAATTCTAACGATTTCTTTTTGAAAATGATGACATTTTTCAAGTATTGAAAACACCCTTCAATTATTGCTCCAAACTTTTTTTTTCATATCCTTTTACTCATATCCTCCGATATACCCAGTTGCTTTCCTGATTGTCTATTGAATTTAAATGCCAAAACTTCTTCTTTTTATCTATATGATATGTGCAACACTTTTGCATAATACTTGCTGCACAAAGTACCATTCATTTTTATATTCCATTCGTAAGCTTGTAATCTTTTCCTTTGCTTAATAAAGGAAAGAAGTTTTTTGTTTGAATTAGTCGAAGTAAGGCCAGTAGTTTTGTAAATTAGTTCAGTTATTGCGTGCAAGTGCAAACTCGGTGAAATTCATTTACGGGAGAATTGTGACAGGACTTCCTGGTGATAATGCACCTGAATTCGAGGTGCCATAATATAAACATTTGACAAAACTAAAGTGAATTTCCGTTTATATTTGAGGTTAAAGCTTAAACCCACTTCATGCGATTATGATAGATCCTTTAGAAAAACTTATTTGTTTTTTCGTAAACAGACTGAATTTGAGATAGGCTAACATCAGAGCACAAGTTTTAAATTCATTTCAGCCAGATTCATCGATCCTTAATTTTCCTACTTTAAGTTTCAGTTAGTTCCATCATGTGACCATATGTCAGGTATATAAGCCATTTGTTCACCCGCCCATACCACATTCGTAATATAAGATGTAATCATCGAAAGTGTAATACCTATCACCTAAGAGAGGTAGTTCGTGCTCTTGTCTGGATACTCGCACAAAATTAATAGCACAAATTTGAATGCACATCAAAATTAGTGTCTGATCTACAAAGAACAACATCACGCTCGCTAGGACTAAGAGCATTGACAATCTCTTTGCCGAACAGCGGTGCAGCATCGCAAACCTTATAATTGCAAATAAAAACCGACATCTTTTACCATAGATTTAAAACCAAACAAATCAATTATAACAAGAGAACATATCAAGTAAAAAATCCAAATTGTACAATTTTGTGTAATTTTTGTGTCCTTCTAGGAACTTATTTCAATTGCATTATGTTTATGGTGGCCTCATCAGTTGTGTCAACCATACTTATCCTCAATTATCATCATAGAAATCCAGATACGCATGAAATGAGTGAATGGGTAATATAAAAAAAAAATATATCACAAAAAATACAAAGAAAAAAAAAAACCAAACTAAAATTCACACATCACACACAAAAAAAAACATATAAACAAAAAAAAAAGCTTATACCAGCCAAAACCAAAAAATAGTTATTTTATACCCACATATACAATTATTTAACAACAAAAATTCTATATATATTCAATTAGCAAAACAAACAAAACACGTAAAAGCAGTAATTCAATGGGATTAATTGCATTTAATTAAAAGTACTATAGTAAATAAAGAACTATTTAATTTTTCATTATGAATTTGAATTTGAATTTGCCTATGTCTATACCTTAAAAATGCATGCCTTGAAAGTATTAAAAAATATATATATATATATTAACACGCCTGATAAAACGTAGCAATTCTACATTAATCTATAAATAAAAAAAATCCAATCTCCTTCATAGATTCGAGTTATATTCCTCTATTGGTTGCCTTGTATATTAAGAATGCAAAGACCAGGACAAGTGGGTTATGAATGTCCACCACCTCCGTCGTCGAGTTCGTCAAGTGACAAAAAGCAACAAATGCAAAATGTTGAGCTTAAGGAAAGGTAAACAGCCATAAAGAAAACGATCGTGTGTGTGACGTTTGAGACATTAAATGCATCCGAAGAGATCTTATATTGTTTCGATTAATTGAGAAATTACTTTAGAAAAATCCATTATTTGATGTTGAACAATGATACGGGGTCGTACAATTTTCGCTAATAGTTTTAACAATTTTAGATCTTCGAAGTCCTTGCTGGCAAACGTTTTGGATATCGACGATGATTTCCGGTGCAATCACAGATGTTCAAGTGCTACGATACCACATCAGCAGGCTTACTACCGAGCTGTCTATAGGTATGTTACATTTTTTTTATTTATATCTGAAGGGTTTTTTTTTCCAATAAGGACGGACCGAGGTTGAAATGGAAAAAAATGACAAACTGTGTGTGAGGTAGTAATGAAATATTTTTTTCATTTGAAAGGTCCATGAATGTCATTATGTATAAAATAAGGCATAAGCGGAGATACGACTGTTCCAATTTTGAAAGCCTCTGCCTCATAGATCCTGCTGAATTTGGGTGATGACATTGGTTATGTTGGCTTAAAGGGCATTGGTCAATTTCGGGTTATTGGCGCAGACCCGCGACCACAGGGAACCCCAAAAGAAAAAGCGGCGTCAAATCACAAGATGCTATTAGCCAATTGAAATCTTAGAGAGATAACCATATCCTCAAATCGTTCATGCAGAACGTCCACCTTGGCTTCTTCTGTGTGACACGTACCCTCGGCCAGCTGGAACCATACGTCGTCTACCTCCATATCATTCAATTTGGGCCAAAATAAATCGGTAAGCGTTCTTCTGCAGGGCCCGCCATTGATGGTAATGGCTGCACCAACGTCATTTAAAAAAAAAGTTACTCACCAATACCACCGGCCAGTCCAAAATCGGCCCCAACAGTAACTTTTTGTGAATGCGTCACCACCTGGTGAGCCTAGTCCAGTTTGGCTTCGTCTCATATATGACAATTTTGCTTGTTGACAAATCAATTCATCCAAAAATGCACCTCGTTGTTAAAGATGATTTTTTGGCCAAAATTGGAATCCGCTTCCAAACGCTCCGAAGCCCAGTCAGTTAAGAAACGGCGTTGTCTATGGTCATTCATTTTAACCTTCTAGGTTAGTTAATTTTTGTTCCGGTGTTGGGCTCAGTCACGACGCAAAATTCCCCAAGTTGAATTCTGTGAAAGGCCGACTTCTTCTACACTTTCACTGATCGCGGCAATGATCTCGGCCGATTCGTCGTTCCTTTGACGAACGGATATTAGCTGATTGTTTTTTCCGAACCGGGTGTCTTGAATTTGGCCACCAAACGTTGGGGAGTGCACTTGGAAGCGCCACCGCGTCGGTCGTCAAATAAGCGCAATGCGCGCAACGTTTGCACTGAGGAACACTTATTTGAATAATAAAGTTTTAAATTTACACAACTAAGCAGCACAGTTGTGTAAATTTCCATATTGATTTCGCAGCATTGACCGAACAATAAATACCAGATTAGATAGACGCCACCAAAACAACATGGCCGCCACAATTTGCCAACATCGACCCGTACCAATTGGAAAACCCTTTATATCCATGCATATTATAGAATTTGTAAAGCGTGCATGCTGCACAGCAAGCAATCAAACCCACAATTCGAACCCACCTAATGAAATAACCTATAAACCAGCAACTACTACAAAAACGATTAAAACGGAAACTCTCTTGGAATAATTCCGCTTTTTCTGTGTTCAAATTCTAGACAAGGTGATGACGGAAGTGTAGGTCCAGTTGGTGATAGTAGAATTCACGAAGCAATCTCGCATACATGTTTGAGTTCGTCCGCTGAATACGAATTAGCACTTATTCTCAAAGAACTTCGGTGGATAACAGATCAGGTGAGCTTTAGCAATGCTGACATCAAATTTGTCCTCAAATCTGCGACTGACACATATTTAGCGTTAATGCTTACAAGGATATACAGGAAATCCCAAAGAGAGCGATATTTTTGTTCTAACCATACATTTTTGTTCATAGGCTTAGTAATTTGCTTACCGACATTCTAATTCACTTTCTATTGCTATTTATCTAGTTAAAAAAGGAAGACGAAACCGGCGATATAACACGTGATTGGAAATTTGCTGCAATGGTAGTCGACCGCCTGTGCCTTATAATTTTCACGCTGTTTACAATAATCGCAACACTAGCTGTATTATTCTCTGCCCCACATTTCATTGTAAGTTAAAAATATACAATATCCTTATGACTGACTTAAACTTTAAAAAATCTCCCCTATGCCTTCGCTCTGCATCACATATTTATAGTTTTAAATTGAAAATGTACGATTCATATAAGCAAAATAGCAAAAACGTTCAAATAAAAAATTATTAATTCCATTATTAGATTGTGCCTAATTGTAAACGTGAATATATTTCTGTAATACAAATTTGTAAGTAACTTATTTTGGGTACATTAAATTTCTTTATTTTGCAAAAAAAAAAACAAAGGACAACAAAACAATGATAACATTAATTTTAAATATGACGAACAAAACGAGATGATGAAATATAAAACATGTTTGGTGCTGTGATAACGGACAATTGTTAAAAATAAAACTTAAACAAGAATACACATAAATAAATAAAAATCTAATTTAAGTTAACTACTCTTGTGTTATTTTTAATTTTGGTTTAATTACAATTCATAAATATTTAGTTTAAGCGCTTTTGTATAATTTAAAATCATGCGTAAATGAAAGCAAATATTAATCGCAATTAGTGAACACTTTTAAATAAACTATTTACAAATTAAAAAAAAAACAACAAAAACAAACATATTTGTAAGCAAACAAAATTTAATATTTAAACAACAACCCATTGATGAATGAGTATTTTAATAAATAGAAACAAACGAAAATAGAAGAAGAAGAAGAAGAAAACAAAAAAAAAACACACATGTAAACATAATCTAAAAGTTAACTATTTTAAATAAAATTTAAAAGAACATTCAAAATGATACATATTGTGAGAACACATTAATTTCCTTGGTAAACACTAAGATTTAGTGTTTCCGGGAGAAGCTAAAATATATATTATAACTTAACAATTGGATTAATATACTTTTACATACAAAATGGGATAATCGAAATAAATGACAAATACCCTTAACTACGGAATTTGATAGTTTTTAAACCAAAAAAAAAAAAAAAATCAACATCTATCTACAAAACAATTAAACAAACCAAAATAACACTAATATCATTAAATAGTGCGTAGTCTAGTTAAATGCTGCTATAAAAATACAAATATATGAATTAAAAGGTATATGTAGGTACACTTTGGTGTCGTTGAATAGAGGGCTTGAATTATTAGTACATCTTTGTATGGGGTATAGCGGATACTCGTGTTTGCGCGTAAAGCGAGCAACCATTCTCTTTATCTCGATTCAAATGCATGTGGTTAGGCAAAAATAAATAAATAGTTGGCGCAACAGGTCCGTAAGGACGCTGTAGCTTTGGGTTTCATTTGCATGTTTAGATTTCGCCTTGTAAGACATACTTTTTACACAAATGTTCCTTACCTTTTGAGGGAGCTCTTAAACATGCGTGATTTATCATTAGCCATAAGCGTTATGATGTATGACGTAGTTTTGATAAAATATCGAGTTGCAGCTTGACGGAAACGATTGGATTTTGGGATTCACTAGATTTATATTTGTTAATAACGGAAAACACAAGAGCTGCAGAAAAACTACCATCCCTACATACTTTTAAAACTCATTTATCGCGGCTCGGGGTCATATATAATATTAATAACATATCAGGCGTGCTTTTTAAGTATCTTTCTCTGAAAGATTTAAATCTTCAGAGCGCAATTAAACCAAACACATTCTTCTTGACATTTTAAAGATTCACATAACGTATTAATCCCAAAGGGAAATGACTTGATAGCAGCAGCTTATTTTGGAACCTTTCTGGTGATGTGAGTGAAAATTGCTAGTAAATTGCAAACTAAAAGTCGAGACATTTTATACCAGATTGTATTTTATAACCACTCAAGCACAAATGTGATTGAAACCGTTTTTTGCGCATTTACTTTGATAGATGTCCAACAAAACGCGCCTATAATGTACTTGCAGCTATTAAAAAAATGCTGCCAAACTGAATTTATTTATAAATGCGTCTTCCCAACAAAACAGCTGTAGTCCCCTCTATCTATGCCTGTACTTTTCGTGGTAGTAAAATTGGACAGATTGTTTAATTTGTCCTTTTTTTACTGCTGGGGAAGTTGCAGTGCTGCTCAGAAAACCACAGGGCGAATGGATTCCTCGGGATAATTGTATCACGAACGTTGTTATTTTATATCGCGAAATGTAAAAAAAGCAGAATGTCACACTAGCTCGCCCTATGAACGAACTGGCGTACTTTACTTCCATATATTATTCCGCATAACTAATACTCACAGGCTAATTTTTTTGCACTCACAGCGGGCGAAAGTTATAAGGTGAAGGTTAAAATTAATTAGGCCCTTTTACTATTCAGTTATCAAAATGTTCCCGAATGAATTCGCATAAGCTTTCTTTGAATTTTTGACAATTTTTTATTCCGCGTGGGTTTCCGCGAATGGAAACTATTCAAACTTAAATTGCTTGCGATTCTCAGAAGAACTCCAAGCGAGCGAAGTCCTATTCGAATGGTTTGCTTGAATTTCTGTTCACTGAGCTCTTTCCTGGCTCTGAGATGGGTGTGGAAAAAGTAAGAGTGATCCAAAATTGTGATTTTTCTTAGCAATTCGGATGCCAACATAATCGTTATTGGTAGCGACGATAGATATCAACGCAACAACAAAATTTACGCTACCCGTCTGAGATTAAATCAGATTGCGCCCAACTTATACACTTTATTAAATAAGCTTTGGCATTTGATCGTTAAGAACACTTGCGCAACGCCTCCAAATTCTGAACAGTTTTTTTTTCAAAATATAATAGTACTTCAAGTTACTTCGACACCAAAAACATATACACTAACCAGTACGAGTAAATACAACCAAATAAGTAAAGTATGTGAAAAGTTTAAGTGATAAGTTAAACAAAACAATTTATAAAAAAACGCAATAATAACAACTTCTTATAAGTTAACTAATTAACATAAACACAGATAAATTATTATAAAATAAAATTACATGTTATCAGCCGTTAAACATTTTATAACGAATCAAACATATGTTATGGTTGAAATATTATGTCATATTGACATAAATATTGTTATTCACATAAAACAAAACACAAACATACATACCTACTAGAACAACATGAGGCTTAAAACTCATAGATCTTAAGTCAGTTTTCGAATTTCGATTGCGTCTATACAAAGTGTTGTATTGTAGTATTGAGATAACATTTTTTGGGCGTACTTTTGACGTAAAAAAAAACATACACATAAAACCCAGGTTTGGTGGTATTAACATATTAAACAAAAACAAACAAAAAATATATTAATATAAGATTATTGTCTTCCTTGCTTAATACAGGAAAGTTATATTCCACTTAAGAACATTTTTTTGATAGAGTTTATTACAATTTATAATTTGTTTTTGTTTTCTTAAATTAGTCTTAATTTATTTTTAGAAGAAAAAACAATAACAAAAATGTTTGAAATTTAAACACTCAGGAGAAAGATAAAAATAACGGTTTTACAGTGAGCTCTCGGAATAACCAAGTCCCTCATTAAGAAAGCAATACGCGTACAACTACTAAAAAAAAATTAATAACTTCCATCATTTGTTTAGAATACATACAGACACTTGCTGATATCATTTTAGAAAACAAATTCGAACAATTATAGCCTAAACTTATTAAAAGAATCACAAAAAAAAAACAAAATACAAGACAAATCACCATCTTCGCACTTTAGATAAGGAAAAAATAAAAGAAACCTTGAACATCACAAAATAAACAAATTAGTTGCAATAATTTTACACAATTTCGCACTGTTTCTATAAAACTGAGTGATTTTCTTCTCTCTCTCAAGTACTTTGGCTTCAATGTTCTATATAGAAATCATTTCGAAATAAACACAAAACACACAATTTGAAGTTACATTGAATAAATATAAACCAAACTAAAAAAAAACAAACAAGATTATAATGAAATAACACAAAAAACTGCCAATAAGCAATCACTATAAACTTATCAAATATAAATTGAAAACAACAAAAATGCAATGCAAAAAGATATATCTACATTCAAAAGCAATATTTTGCAGAATATCAGTCCTTTTTGTTATTGTCTAAATTTAATTTATGTTGGATTTAACAGTGGAAACCAATCACCATAGAAAACAAAGTCAAAACAATATTAACTTCAAAAATAAGGATATAAAGGGTTTTTAAATTACATATGGTTTCAATTTATAAAATAAGTAAAACAACAACTTTTAAGATACATGTCATAGAAAATCAGAATCGATAATCGAAAACGCAACAGTCATTACGAGCCAACACGAATGTCAAATTTTCTGAATTCAGCTCTTATTTGTTTAATAGGTATTCCATCAGAATATGTATTTGTTTGTTTTATTCACTTTTTAATGTAAGACACATGATTGGTAAATGATTTTTTGAATTCTTTGATAAGTCGATCACAGAATCGGACATTGCAATGCAGCAATGTAAGCAGCAGAGTTACCCTCTGAAAAAAACAGAAAAAAACAAAAAAAAACTAGTAACGAAGTGTTTATATTTTTTTTTACTTACATGTAATAATATTGCAATATTTATGTTTTATAGTTGAACCGAAAAAATATCGCTGATGTTTTTATATTTATGTTAAGTTTTCCTCAGAATTTGTTTAATAAAACTATGTAAATAAAATTCATCAATTTTGCATTAGTTGAACTTTTGGCTTTTTATTGACTTAAATATTCGGATAATTGTTCTCAACATCTGGCAATGCTATTACGAAATAGTTAGCGGGTATCTATTATTATTTGGAGTTGCTTCATGTCGTTTCCATTGAGATTTTCAGATTTTTTTATCGAACATAAAACAAGGTTTTTCTCTCTTTGCATTTGTGGTGGTGCGTGTTTTAAAAGCCAGCTGTTCTCAAATTGTAATTTATGTTTATAAAAATTTATTCGATTTATTTGGATATCCATGGCAGCGGGCAAATGTAATGTAGGTTTCCACTGGGACAAAAAAATCAATCTCTTTTTTGATCTAAATCACTTTCATGTTCCATTGGGCAAAAAGATAATTTTTTTGTTTGACTAGGATCACTTTTTGCAGTTGTTTGTTGTTGTTATTTATCATAATCCTTGTGTGATTTATGCCTGGACACCCATAATCGCGAAAATATTCCAAAGCAGTTGCAATGTTTTAAAAGAAATCGTATCATTGTTGGCTTTTAGTGCGTGTTAATTGGATCGGATCGGTCGTTTAGTAAAATAAAGAAAATCAACAATAATAATGGAATTAGGATGTTAATATTATTTATTTTATTAAAGTTTGTAGATTGAAGGCAGCAGAGGAAACGAAGTACTTCCTTAGTACTGCTTTTTACGTTGAAAAGAAGTATATCTTTAGTACTTCCTATGTAGAAACAAAGTACTTCTGTCCTCTGAAGTAGGAGCAAGGAACTTCTGAAGTACTTCCCTTTACGCAGGTACGATGTACTTCTTCTTTAGTACTTCCTTATACGTAGTAACGATGTACTTCTTTTATACTTCCTTTCATGTAGAAACAAAGTACTTCTTTAGTACTTCCGTTTACATAGGAGCATAGTACTTAATAGTTAGTACTTCCTTTTACGTAGGAGCAGCAAATTACTTCTGAAGTACTTCCTTTTACATAGGAGCAAAGTACTTCTTTAGTACTTTCTTTTACGTAGGAGCAAATTGCAGGTACGAGGTACTTCTTTAGTACTTCCTTTTACACAGAAACACAGGTTCAAGGCAGTACTTTTTTCATTATGTTAGAATAAGATGGGTGCTATGTTAGAAAGAGATGGGTGCTTCACGTATTCGCATGTACTGCAGATATATAACTGAGTATTTTCCCAAGCGCCTATCCTTTTTCAGTGGAAAGAAAGTACTTCTTTTCCGTACATTTTTAGTAGTTATATTAGTACTTCTGCGTTTGCAGGGATGTATACTTTGCACAGCTGTATTGCGTCATTTTAAGAAGTTTGTTTTAAAACGAATGCGCAAAGTTTCGTGAAAACCAAAATAAAGAAATACATAAATAGCCATGAATATAATGTTGGAGGAATTATTATCTTCTTCATATTCCCCGTCATCTGAGGACTACGAATCACTAAAACTATACTCCATTTGTATTTACAACAGAGGAAACAGTTTTGAAGTTGATTTTTCCAAAAACGAATGCAATTTGAACAGCTGATATTGTTGTCAAATAACGCACTAATCCATTTACAAAATCAGATCAATTTCGTTGCATGTTCCATGAGCCGCGTGAAATCTGAGATCTTTAAAAAATATCTGGTGGTCCCAATGGAAAACGACATACATTTTTCTCTGTTTTTCACAGATTTGTTGTCTAAAAACGTAAGTAATAACACACTTTAAAGATTGACAAAATGACAAATATTTTGGTGTTTTTGGCAACATTGCTCTGACTCTGAAAAAAACAACTTTTTTTCGGCCAATGGAACATGAAATCTGACAGCCAGCTGATTTCAGCAAAAAAAACTGCTCTGAATCTGAGAAAAAGTGTTTTTTCGTCCCAATGAAAAACGACGCTAGTTGCATCTTTTTACAAACGGCACAATTGTTTTCGTTTTCTTAAAGCTGTTCACCATCTCTGTATCTGTCAGCGAATATAACAGCCATGCTTAACAGTCGAAGTATGCCTCATTCTTTAAAAAGCGAACTCGCGGTTTTGTAAGTTTTCCATTGTTTTTCTCAGAGACAATACTGAGACCACCAACTCCGACCGATTTCCCGTTACTTAGCCTACAAGCTATATTTTTATGGGGTGGCAAATGCTAAGTGCGCTTGTATTGTTACATAGAAATTCGTATTGACAAATGTCACGTAACTTCAAAAATTCCGGCTCACCAACACACTCGCACCTTGCATATGCCACTTCCGCTGTGGGCAAAGTTGCTGACAGCGTTCATAGAATTTTATCCGTTAAATTTGAAATTATCCGTTACGCGTGGATAATATTTTTTTTAAGGAATAAGTGTAGATTTGCTTAAAATATATATAAAAAATGAACAATGCAGATTGTTTGAAGTAAAATAGAAATATATTGAGCAAATTTTTTTCAGTTTTCTAAGAAAAATTTACGCATGAAATCGAAGTTAATGATATTCAAAAGCGCTAAATACGCAACCATGTTTGTCATAATAAGTTTTTAGTATTCAGAACATCTCATTTAGCTAGTTTTATTAACCAAAGAAATCAAATTATTCGCCTTTAAACAACATATAACTACTAACCAATCGCATTCAGTAATTTAAAAATGTTGTATTCCCGAATTCTAGCACATTTCCCCACGTTTGTCGAGGTTGGCAGCATTTATTTTTGTATTTTTTGTATGTTTTTGCATGTCACACGGATTCTTAATTGATACAACACCGACAGGAAAACAAAATGGCGAATTTGAAAAAAAACTGAGGGGCCCAGCGGCAAGAGGATTGTGAGTTGGGGGTCTCAGTATCATTTGTCTCTGGTTTTTCTGGCCTAAACACCGGCTTCAGCCGACCGACGCAGCTTTAATCAACGTTTAGGCTACCAACATTCACCAATGAAGAACAGTCTGTTGTATTAAAAAGATGACAGTTTCACATAATTTATTAAGCAAGGCAAGAGTATCGACTCAAAAAATAGAAGGAAAAGATGATTCTGAATAGAAAAAATAAACATTCCATTTATTCATCCCAAAATAAAAAAAACTCTTATTTTAAATTTTATGCAGGTTTAATTAGCATTAGTTTAGAAGACATTGCCATAAACAACTGAGCGGCCGCGTCGTCACAAGCCAAATGGCGAAATCTACAACTACACTACAGTGTCCGTACCAAATATTTCGTCTGAAGTTTAGATAATAATGATTATTCATGGTAAGGAATAAAATGGTTAACACTTCAGTCGGGTTTTTTGGTTATTTAAATTAGCTTTTTTATATTCACTTATTTTTATATTATATTCAATTCAACACGTACCTACATCCTCAAATGTAGGAGCAAGGATCCTACCCATCGCTCGAAATAAAAATACTTTTAGGAAATAGTTTCACTTGTTATTGTACTTCATTTTATTAAATACATTCTACAATACAATTTATTTCAGTAAAATTAACGATAACTATGTAGTACTGCCTTTAACATATTCATTTCAATATATTTTATATATATAGATGTATATATATATATTGTTTTATTATATTACTTTTATATCGTCTTAAATAATATATTCTATATACTTTCTTTAACATTATGCTTCTTACATAACCACAACTTTAAGATTTAAATCTTTTATTTTTGTATTTAATATTCTGTTTAAACCAACATTTAATATTTTTATTTCAATATAATATAGCATAGATAGTCGTATATCTACATATAGTTTTTCTCTCTATATTTCACTTTCATAATATTATATAAATGTAAATTATCTAATACAATTATAATCTTTGTAACTGTTTGTTTTCAATTGTTTTCCATTTGTTTTTAACTACTTTTAACTATCAAATAAACAAAAAGTATTCTACATCAGACACATACTTCCAATAATAGCAAAAAAAAACATCACAATTGATGTTTTTACAAAATGTTGTAACAATTTCGGGTGTTTTGTTTGTTCTTTATTCTGATTAACTTTGTTACGTTATTTGTTGCAAATTAGTTTGTTTTTCTTTTCGGAAATACATATTTGTATTGGTTAAATAATAAACAAAAAAAATATACGGTGGTCTCATTTTAATCAAAAGATTTACAAAATTAATTTAAAAATATATAACTTGTAGCATCCCAATAAATATTTGTTTGTTTACTTCCATTTGCTACATCTATTTTGACATACGTGAGGGATGTAGTTCATTTTTCTTTTGTTTCTATTATTAATTCGCTTAATGTACATTGTTATTTTTTATATATTTATTTATTTATTTTTTTGTTTGCTATGGATCTAACAATAATTTTGATTTCAAATTTGTTTACATTAACATTATCCCCGAATTACACCGTTCATTTGCATAAAGTTGGTATTTCTAAATAAGTTTAAAAAGCTGTTATTTTTCGTTTCGATCTTTGCATTATTTGAATGTTTTTTTTTGGTAAATGATTTTGAGTTCTGATTTAGGTTTATTTTGAAAATTTTGAGGAAAATCATATTATAAACAAATATAACTCAAATGCACCTGGCATTTCATTGCACATTTCCATTAAGGATATACTTTTGTTTTTGAAGAGAATTGTTATTTAATGGAAGACATTTCATCATCGTAGGCTCATATTTGGTTACTGTGTTAAGTTAAGTTAAAGATGACATCGGGATGACGAAATTGTTTTTTTTTTGTTTACACAGGCTCGTTCTGTTTAATATAGTTTTATTTTAGTTGAAGCAATGCAGATTATAGAACGTATATAGTTAAGGAACTGTTTTGAAAGTGTATTCTTTGTTAGAAATAATATCGAATAGATACAGGTGTATATTTGTGCACTGAAGGTTTTATTTGTAATTGTTTTGTGTGTCTACGCTATTATTGTTATACTAGTTTATTTGTTTCATTTAACTTATATTTAGGTAAAAACTCAGTCAATAAAGTATATATAACATGCAACATTGCCTGTGTTAATAAAAATAATTTCTTTTTTCGTTTCCTTTTCTTTTCTTTAAAACAATCAAAATTTTAAGTAAAAACATGGAAGATCAAATAACGTAGTCTTAACGCACATAACCCCTAAAATTATGCACTATGTAATAGACATCAATTGCTTTAGTAAGTTAGTTTATTATTTCCATATACATATTTTTGTTTCTTTGATTTGATCAGTTATATTATTTAGACAAAGAGCATTTATGTAAATTATCTTTCAGTAATATACCATTATACATTTATATATTTGAATTCAATTATTAAAAAATGAAATTTCAATATTTCGTCTACCTCTTTGTTTATGTTATGTCAGCATTTTTGTTTGTGTTTAAAAATGATAACAGAATACAAATATTTTATTGTCATAACAGAAATAAATAAAAAAAATTGTCATAAAGCTTCCGATACAAGTAAATTTTATTGCTTGGTATACATACTGGGGCTCAAGTTACATTGTATGCCTAGCGAATAAAATTTTGTCGTTTTTTTATACAATTTGTTTTCAATTTATTTTTAATTAGATTCGATGAAATAACAAAATTCGATTTGATTATATGAGAACAAGATCAAGGTAGATTATAATAGAAACTTTCGTTTGTAGTGATTTTATTTAATTTTTTTTTCTTTCTTTTGTTTAACGACACCTGATTATTTAACATAGTTAGCGTTATTATATATTTTTTTGTTTTCTTGTTTTTAAAAATTAAATAAGAACGTACACATTTTATATAACCTTATAGAAATATGCGATGAATTACAATATAAGCAATAAATAGACAAATTTCTTTGTTGGTTTAAAATATTAAACGAATTCATTTTTGGCTTAAATGGGCTCATTTTCAAAATTTGAATTCATTTCGTAAAATAGGGCAAAATAAAATCATTATAGAATCAATGAATGCAAAATGTTTTCAATATTTTTTTTTCTTAGAGATTAGATTTTTAGTTTGATTTACAAGTATCCAAGTGTAGCATAGGTTTTAACGAAAGTTGTATCGCTAGATGTAACATCCCTGCGAAATAAACAAGGTGCATTGTTAAAATTATGTATTCATTTTTAATAGATGAAAAAATGTAGTCGATAACAAATTAATTAATTAATACATGTGCCTATTGTGATTGTCGATTACAGATCGAAAAACCGCTTTTAATCGATATCCGACTTTTGTTTTCGTAATTATTTGTCGATTAGATATAAATCGTTTGTAATTTTTGTGATCGACTATTAGAAAAATGTATGGGAGGAAAGGTTTTGGACAACTAGTCGATTTAGTTAAATAATACAAAACTAAAAATCAATCGATAAAATTAACAATTAATGACTCGATTGCAAGGTGCATTAAGAGGACCATTTCAACGAATCGAAGCGCTTAGGCGAAAAGTTTAAATATAGGCTATGGGCCCGTCGCGTACGTTGCGGCAACGTTTCTACTGACAGCAGCGTTGCCAGTCTGCGGGTTTTCTCCCAGATCTAAGGGTTTTTTTTTGACCGACGGCATTTTCGAAAACTTCAATTCATATGGGTTAAAAAAAAGTAATAAATAGAGTTATGGCGTTTTCGATTGAAGAAAAGAATTGCCTTTTCTATGAAAAGAGCAAATCTAGAAGTACTCTTTCGATGTATTCTATGTTTCATTGAAAAAAAAGTGCACTTCCAGGTCAATTCTTAACATAACAGAAGTGTCTGAATATTTTTAGAGAATGTCAACACCCGGACCAAAGATAATGGAATACAGAGATATATAACTTTCCAGTGGAAAGGCGGCTGCCTACAAGCTGCTTTCCCGTAAAATGAAGTCACGCACATATGCTCATTTCTTTTCTAGTATATGTGAGTTCATGAATTGAACTTTAATGCAAGAATTCGCTATTCGAAAATGCGTATTTCACTATTTTTTTATATTTTAATCGAAGCCTTAACAAAAACCAAACACAAAAGAATTGAACAGCGCGACACCCATAAAAACAAAAGGAATGTTGGCCGGCCATTAGCAATATGCTTTTTTGTAGCTCACATGTATTCACAGACGGTGGCTGAAATAACAAAAACAACAATGTAAACAAATGGGTTTTGGGTGGATAGACGTACGAAAGATATCCATCTCTTTTATTCATTCATCTCCCGGATTTGAACAACCTGAGGCAACGATGCATAACTACGAGTATGAATCCGAGAAGACAACCACAATTTATGTAAAATAGATATAAGAAAACAATCATTGTATACCGCTGGGCCCCTGTTGTTGAGCCAACACATTTAAATATCAACTATTCACCATCATTTGTTACCTAGTTTAAGTTAAATTGGATATACCAAAGGTTCAATAAAATCAAAAATGGTTTTTGAGAATTGCCCTGAACTCACCAACACAAAATAGCAAAATGTCAGATTGAAGTGTTTGTTGTGTTATTAGAAACAAATTTTTCGCTTGCGATCCGAAAATATACAATTATGCGTGCAAAATTTAAACTAGAATTGAAATATATTGATTTGGCCTATTAATACATTCATCATTCATATTTACTGAAGGCAACGAAAAAGAAATAGCAACAGAAAACCAAATCTCACGGTCTACCACTATTACAAAAGCTCTCCAACGAATTTCATTGAAAAGAGCAATTCTGAATTTCGGGGCAATTCTCTCGGATCTTCAATTAAAAACGCCATGACTTTGTTTGTATTTTTTCTTTTCTCGAAACCAATTTGTGATCGTTCCTGTTAATGTTGTCTGTTAGCTCGCTTACATTTTAAAAAAACAAAAAAAACATAATTTTAATTCTTGAAATTTGTGCCTTTTTACAACAATTTTCCTATAAAAATAAAAAAATTGTGTTTAGTCTTGAATTTACTTTTGGCTTTAAGAAAAAAATATGTTTTTTTTTCCCATAAAACCGCTAAATCTGGTGTTCCACACAGCCAAAGGAGTATTCACGTAAGAGCGAGCTGCGAACTGCGAAACAAACGAATATTCGTAGTTTCTGTCACTTCATTCACGTGGAAACCAATGTGGTTTTCCATTGGGACAAAAAAACTATCTTATTTTTTTTGATCTTAATCACTTTTCATGTTCCATTGTGACAAAAATAAAATTTTTTTTTGATTCGGATCACTTTTGCAGATATCGATATTTTTCAGATTTACACATACTGCCACTAATACAAATATACTTTGCCATGCTATTTTGATTCATTTTCAGAAGTTTGTTTTAAAACAAATGCGTAAAGTTTCGTGAAAACCATAATAAAGAAATACATCAATAGCCATGGATATAATTTTGGAGGAATTATTATCTTCTTCGCCTTCCTTGTCATCTGAAGACTACGAATCACCAAAACTACTCCATTTGTGTCTACAACAGGGGAAACATTTTTCAAGTCGATATCCATGGTTGATTTTACCAAAAACGAGTGCAATTTGAACAGCTGTCAAATAACGCACTTATCCATTTACAAAAGCAGATCAATTTCGTTGCTCATAGAAGCCGCGTAAAATGTGATCTCTGAAAAAAATATTTGGAGGTCCCAATGGAAAACGACATAATTTTTAATTCGGGAGCATGTTGATCGCGACTGTATTATGTATTGTGAATAAAGTAAAGTGACAGTTCGCGGCAAGAAAAGCTAAATTGTTGTAATTAGGCGTTTTTCTTTTTTAGTTCAGATCTGAGCACTGAACTGAGCATTATGAGCGCGCTCTGAAACGAGCCTGCTCAGTCAATTTATTGTAAGCTCATAGAGCGCGCTCTGATCATGCTCTGAACGAAAAAAGAAACACAAAGTCTGATATTCACCACAAAATATTGTAAAAAAACAAAAACTGTACATACTCATCCTCCCAAGGGCACACAGTTTTGTGGTCCGCATCAGCATCGGGTTTTGGTTGTGCTGCTACATTTTCGCCAGCCGCTGTAGTTTTATCTTCAGATTTTCGTCCCTCCGAACTGTGCTTCTTGCGTTTCTTTTTCAACTCCTCCATTTCTGGCTTCTTGGGGGGATGTTCGATCTCATCATCTACCGGATCCATATCGATTTCAGCTAATGGCGCTAGCGACGGTGCTGGTGTTGGAGCTGGTGCAACACAACCAGGAGTAATGACATCATCAATATCATAGTCATAGGACTCGGCCCGGGCTTCGAAAGGAAGTCCCTCTTGATATTCATCGGTTGTTGGCGAGAGCTCCTCCTGAAGTAGCGTGTCTTCATCGCACATTTCCTCTTCTCTTACATCGGCAGGCGATAACGCAACGTCCTGGTCCATTGTGGTGGTGGTACTCTCTACAATACCAAGAGAAGATGGTGTTGTTTTTGCTACAGCACTACACGGAAGATCTATTGGAATATCTGCCTCAATCGGATCAGGACATGTGGCTAAATCTAGGACAACGCTTTCCCTTTTTAGTACAAGCGAAAGTGTTTGTTTCGGATCGATTGTACTTTCAACTTGAATCGAAGGTGTTCTTGCCAATCCAGTGCGGCTGCTGGTTATGGAGCATGTCGCCAATGGAGTCTCCTTGACAGGCCAGTTACTTGAAATGGACTTGGCGATCTTACAGCTATTCGTTGCACTTTTGATTTCTTCTAATGCCATCTTCGAGGTGCTAACGGGAATGCTAATCTCATTTCCAACTGGCAAAGGATTACTTAGCTCAGGAATGGGCATTTCGAATGCATCATCATCACCTACGTCGTCATTCTTATCATGCGGTTCAGGTATCTCAACAGAAGTAGAAGCGAGATTTTGTATATCGGAAATTGTTTCCATTTGTATTAACTCAATTTGTACTTCGGTTTGTACATCATTTGCGTCTCTGGATTCAGGGTCCGTAGGATTGTCATCGGGCGTTATTTTATTTTCATCGCCTTGTGTAGCTGTTGAAGTTATTGTTTCGGTTGGTGGCGGTAGGGCAGGTTCTGGTTCCAAGGGCTTATCCAGCAGAACCGGGTCCTCCTCGTCGTCAATTTTAGGAGGACCCTTGGCCGCCTCTTCAGATGTGGCAAGGAATGTAACATCCTCGGTATAGATCGGAACAGTGAGAGATGTTGCCTTAATGGATCTAGCGAACTCCGATATTCTGCAATAGAAAAAAATAAATAAATCCTGGGTAGTCGTAAGGGTATTCAAAACTTGTGCATACCTAGGTGTCAAAGTCACCGATGCTCTTCGTTGTTCTGTAAAATTAGGCATCAGGCGCTTGGCGCTGTACTCACTACTGTCTACGGTGTTTTGCCTTAGACCACAGGATCTCCTCATGCGATCGGAAACATCAGATATATCTGACGAAGTACTGCAGAAATGTAAAACGTACTTATGTTAGTTATTCCAGTAAGAATGTATCAAACAAGTCGACGATACCTTGGTAGTCTTTTTGTTGTAGTTGTTGCCTGCATTGCGGGCTGTGGTTCCTCCTGTTCCCACGGACACACAGATAGATGGAAAGTTGCAGTAGGATTCTGACTAGTTTCAGCTTCATCCCAAGGACAAATGGCACTCGCTGATTCCATTGTTGTTTCTAGTTTATCCACTATCGGCTTTGCGCCATCCCTTGAATTGGAATAGAGCAACGGAAAAAGATTGGAATTAGTTAAAAAGAAATATCAAGTGATAAAAGGACGACACATACAAAACTACAACATGCCACGTGTATAGTCTGTGATATTCATGACAGAGCGTAGGGGTAGATGGGATGCTTTGGGCCACAAAAGGAAACTGGCCATAAGTTGGTTAGTGAAAGCCAGCGCAGACTCTTCAACCGAACAAGTTTAAAGTAAGATTTTTTTTCTTAGATTTTCAGAACTGGTTGCTTAACGCAACAAACACGTCTCATAACCAACTTGACTGAGCCCCCTTTGAGAACAAAACCAAGTCGAATGTGTAAAGTCTAAAATGCAGCACAAAGAGCATTTTAACCTTAATCTCAATTCTCAATCCTATTGAATTGAGAGCAATTAAAAGCTGTAAACAAACTCTTCAAACAAATCCCCTAACATCTTGAATAGATGTCCTTGTGCTGGTGCAAATCGATAAATCAATTTCCACTACAAGTGCAGAATGCTCTAGTGACAAGTATAACTTAACGGTCGCCTTTGTTTGTTATCATCTTCGTCAGAAGCACTTGAGTGGAAATTTGCATGAAAACAACTTCAAACTCACCTGTAGGAAATTTCACACAAATTACTCTGACTATGCGAATGGGGCACTTTGTTACTGCCGTCCTTAATTCCAATTACCGCCAGCTCATGCACTGATCCCGAAAGACTTCTGTCGCTACCACGTCGACGAGTCAAGTGTCCGGGAAGTGGAGCCGGTGCACTGGTCGCTGTAGCTCCACTCATATGCGCTTGGCTTGATAAAGCTGGCGGATTCACAGCCATTTTCTTTTTCACACCAACACCGCCAAAGTTAAAAAAACGCTTCTTATGCAATGGCTGTATACCAGTGGCCAATAGGTTCTTATAGTGCTCCGAACGAATGAACCTGGGATAGCAGTCTTTCTTCAGCAGTAGCATATAAATATGCTCGGCAGCTGCATCAAAAGTGAACCGAGAAGGATTTTTCAGACCCTTCTGTACGATTTCCATTGTCTTTCCGTCGATGTTTATCTCACAGGGTGCTCCCGGATTTAAAAATTCCCTAAAATAAAAGGGAAATGTTTAGCAAAGTGAAAGTTGGCACCCAGATATCTCACACAACGTACTCATAGATTTCGATGACTTTTTTAGAAACTTGCGAATGTGCCGAACGTCTAAGTTTATTCACAGCGATCCAAAAGCGGATATTTTCGTGCGAGTATTCCTTCTCCAGAAATACAGTGAATTCATTCAGACCAGTTGGATCTGAGACGAGCTCCTCAATGGATATAGCCCAACGACGGACACGCTTCTCCGTCGGTATGTCTACAATGGCGTTGTTCAATTGCCAAAATGCCATATCCTCGGACACCCATGGGTTCGATGGAAGGACTGGTTGTAGAAAAAACTCGTAATCTGCAAACGTTTCCGAATAGCTGACCAGACTTTCACAGGCCTGCGACATTTTCATCCGTGTGCGCGTTAAGGACTTTTGCAAGTAGTCTACTTCGCGCTGCCAGTCCTCGGCGGTTTTCTTTTTCGCCTTGTTACCCTGACGATCGCGACTGGGAACCGGACACGGTTCCAATGGTGTAAACTGGCCCGGTGGTGGACGGTGGACACGCCAATACGCACGTTCCTGAAATAACAATACAGGTTATACACATATTACATATGACAAATAAAAAGAAATCGCACCTGTGAATCTCCAACTATTTTGTCACCCTTTTTACGTTCTTTGGCCAATCGCACCTGCTCATCAGCTTGCATGGCAATAAAGTCCCATTTGCCTTTCAGATTTTTATGCAAGCTGGCCAGAGCTTCACTTTCGTAGTCCTCCAGTGCGTGTCGCTGTTTGTTGCGTAAAGATCGCTTTGCTAAATAAATGGCATATTCTACGTTATCGGGTGCTTTGTGCTGCCACGGCCAATAGTATGGAGTCTGGAATCGATAGAGCGATGAGTCGTCCTTCACTACCAGAGTTTTTGTATCATTAACAGGAAAAAAATAACCATGCAGACATAGTTGGTTTGCAATGTTTAGTGCTTCAGATTCTTCAATCATCAAACGATCCATTAGCCATTCAATTAAATCATATCCTAAATCGGAGAGTGAGTTTGTCGGTGAGTTGCTGGTTCAACGATCAAGTATATAGATTGCTTACCCATAAATGCATAGGGAATAGACGTTAAGAACATTTTCTGCTGTCTAACTGGAACTCCGTGTTCGGGATCTTGCATTTCTCGTACTAACGATTCCATCTGGAAGCATGGAGAAAAGGTTTAAAAAGGAATTCAAACATAGTTTTCTGATATTTATGAAATTTAACTTAATTCTGTTTTAATTCTATTCTTCTGCAATTAACTCTGGAGTTCAGCTATATGCCTTCTTTAAATAATAATCTACAAAACATGTGCCTGCATCAGGCATTCTGTGGCTCCGCAAGTATTAATTAACCCGCAAAATTCGTAAAAGAGAGCGGCTTCGAGAGATCACGATATTACCCCTTCACTGAGAATTGCTCTCTTGCTGTTCCCATACTTTCTGTGTCAATATTAAGAGCAGGAGTTTAATTGCTTTTATTGCAGATTTGCTTCTTACATATATTTTAACGCTATACAAGCACAAAATATAAATAAAATCAAATAAAAAATCAGTTACAATTTAGCATTTGACCGATTTGACAACCATCTGTCAGCTATGCCCAACTAGCCCAAGAAATATCTTAAAGCATTTTTCTTTTTTGTTCAGAGCAGAACCTGAACTGTTATATACAAAAATTTTGTGTTTCTTTTTTCGTTCAGAGCATGATCAGAGCGCGCTCTATGAACTCAGAAGAACCTGACTGGGTATAAAGCTGATTTCATACTTACAGTCACATTTGACAAAAAAAAGGATAAACAAAATGGTTGAAATGGCGGACCTTGTTGCAACTAAAGGTTAACCAATTTAATAAATAACAATTGTTAAATATTCAATTTATAACCACAATTTATTACAAATGACTGCTGTGTGCTCAAGTGTGCTTCATAAATACATCAGAACGATATGAATACGCTCGGTTCAGAGCGCACTCAGCTCTGAACTAAAAAAGAAAACCGTAGTACAGGCGTAAGAATGAAATCACCAATTAGACGACTAAAGTGTCAAACACAAGTTTCGACGACCAACATATCTGCAATCACTTGAAAACTATTACTGATTTAAAACATATAAAATGAGACTGTTAATTATTAGTGTAAGTAAATTAAACCAACAATTCACCAATCACTTACACGAGTTAAATAAATAAGTGTCTGTTCATTACTTCCGGAAGCCATTTTGCTATTATAGAAAAGCGAAATTTCGTAAGACATTGCTATAAAATATCAAGAAAAACTAGAGGCGACTAAAAAACGTGTCACGTATATTTGGGTGTTAAATGCTGTCCCATTCAGTAAGACGGGCCTTTGATCTGCCGTTTAGGAATGTTTGATGTTATAAATGCAGCATAAATACACAACAGCATAGCACTGCTAACCATCATACCGCTTAACAGCAAAACAAAAACAAGTTCACCCCTCGCCTGAAGCAATATTTCAATACTTATGAGAACACTTATTTAAGTTCACTTAAGGGCTTCTTTTGTAAAACACTGTGTGCATCTTTAGAAACTTAAGAGACCTCAATTGTATCCACTGACGGAGGTTTCCCTAAAAATATTTTCTTGCACACAAATCCAAACATAAAAACACAACAACTCACCTTATCAAACGCCAATGGACGAGAAAGTTTTTCGATAGTTTGTTGACTGCCAACATTTATGCCAATAAGTGCTGAGTGCTGTTGCGGCTGTTGAAGTTTTGTTGATTTTAAAAGGCTTAAGTTTGGCTGCTGATGTACTACTAATTGCTTGTCTTTATCTGACGGGGTACCGCCAGGTGGCTCCATGACCACAGGATAGTACAATTGCGCCCTAATTGGCACAATTTGGGAATAGAAATATTGAAAAAGTTTTTACCCGAATTCCATCGTATCTTTGTGTATAAAAATATTTGCTGCAAAAGAGAAGATAAAGAAAAAAATATTTCTCTTGTTAGCATGTCAAAAAGAGGAAAATACCGCTAAATGGAAACGAACTTACAATGCCGCATTTTTAAGAAAAACAAAATCGTTGTCTGTTAATTTGTTTGCACAATTTTGATTGAATATTGGCAATGTGTTTGTATATGGAGAAATCGCACAAAAGGGGCTGCGACCTAAACAGATTACAATTAGCTGGTTCCCGATCGAGCCCCTGGCCCATTTCTGATTTACTTCCACATGAGACCTGGAAATTGTAAAAATACATTAAAATAATACTAAACTTTTTATATTCAGATTGCAGTAAATAAATTAAAGAATTTTGTGTTGGAGAAACGTCAGTGCGAAACGCTGTTTAAGTAAATGTTACGGGGTAAGGGTACTTAGCTAAATTTTACTGATCCACAATATTAACCTTAAACATATCTGAGGTGATAGATAAAAATATGCGTATTTCTCAATTTTGATGGCCGTACCGTGACTAAGCAGTCAAATAAACACTGAGGAAACTAGAGACGAACGGAAGTCTCTGTTTCACACCAGTAGTCCAAGTCCGGGGTTTCTACTATATTAGCGATAAGCAAGGTACCACAAAAGGCAGAGGGACACTTTTGTCGAGAATCTTCTCATTTACGTCATTACCTTCAGAACTGAATCAGCCTCATAGACTTTGTTGCAACAGCCGGGGCCAGCTCGGTCCTATATCTGTTATCCACTTAAGAAAGTTTCGACACCACTCTAAAATGAAAAGGACATGGAAATAACGAAAATACCGAGCTCTTTGGCAACTTATAAAAACAACCTAAAAATGGTAGAGTGAAAGGAATAATCGCTTAAAATCAAGTTGAAGAAATATGAATCACGCTGCATAATTCAAACTCCACGAAAGCCCTGATGGCAGTGTGAAGTGGTCGACTACGTTCCATAGCACGAAACAAAGAACGACTACTCATTGTCCTTGTAGGTCGTTACTGATTGCCGGGTAATCAAATTAAAGTCGTCTCTGCTTAGAACTATCTCAAAAAGCCAACCCGACAATCCGTCTTGAAGAAGGCAGAAAATTTCAACAAGAATTTGTTGTTGTTGGAAAATGTATCAAATAAATCAAGAGCCATTAGACGGAAAAATTAAGCTTCGTTCTCAAAAGCTTAGATACCGCATTCTGGACTAAAATATTTGATAGATCCTTAAAATATATCCATATTTGAGCCTGATCTCGCATATATTAATGGCGCGATTTTTCGAACTCACAATGGTGAAATTTTCCATACAAAATTTCATATTGTGACCTACAAAATATTTAGTGCGAAGGTTGAAAATGATTATTAGTAAGGCCCACCAAGAAAAGAAAATAGAGGATATTGTAAAGTAATGTAGTTTTATAAATGATGCATTGTTTATTCGCAATGCTTTTCCCAACAGAAACAGAATGAACAGAAGAAAAAAGTACCGCGTAGAATCTATATATCAACCCTTCTTCTGATTCGACACCGTTTTCCTGATACATTTTCCGGTAGACACATTCACCATGGTCACGGTTTTTAAAGTCTCTCAAATTGTTCAAATTTAGAGGTTTCTTTTCAATGCTACTGTTTCTTCTATTCCTTTCTTTCTAACTATAGAACTGTTGTATTCACATTCGATTTTATCCCAACTACTGCATTTTTAAAATGTTTCGAAAACACCAACCAAAATTATGTCTCCCAACAGTTTATTTGAGAGTTCTCTAAATGCAAACATCGAAGGATAACGCCTGTGCGATGACTTATCCTTTGAATTTTCAATTATTTATATTTCTTCTACATAAATGTATACACATAACCATGGTGAAATGCTGCCGCTGGAGGAATTTTTGTTTAAATAATGCTGTATATTATGTACTACGAAGTTTGAATCTTCCATTGAACACCAGTGATTTTCTACGTAAAATTACATAGAAACGACAGACCAACAATCCTTCTGCAGGATATTCATTTTAACAAACTGAATTCACTAACATTTAACGTGCTTAATTTAACAGTAGCTAAGCGCTGATATAAATCAAAACAATAGTTAAAGCACCAAAAATATTTGTGATTCATCTTCACTCATTGACGGACGATATTACATTACGAATATCTACCCAATAGAGAAACTATTCTTAACAAAATGTTCCCGCAAAAATAGCACTTGATGCTGAGAAAATACAAATGCCCAAGTTGATTCCAAATAGTCTGGCAAGTGTGTCCCTTTTATGAACCAAATTCAAATTGTATGAACTCAGTTTTAATTATTTTCACTGCTGTCATCGCTCGTAGATCAATATCCAGTATTTAAAAATGTTCAAAGCAAATTTCTGGAATGTCTGCAGAAAGTTTATGAATTTCTTATAAACTAGATCTATCTACTTGGTTGTTTGAAAATTTGCCAAATCAAATAATAACAAGCCAGTTGTGATATTACAACAGCCGCATTCGATCACACATTGGATTTGTATCAATGGGTATATATATATATATATATATATATATATATGCATATCTAGATATACATATTTTGTTCGACGTAGACGATGTTTAGTTTATTTGATGACTGAAAAGCATATGAATGTGGTGGTTGTGACGATATTACTAGCAGAAGTTGAACATCTGTGTAGTGAGTGGGAAAATTTAAGCACAGGTGGTGGCGAAGTCGTTTCTGAGTAGGTTCTTAAGTAGTCTGTAGTAATTATTAACGCCCGTCTAAGTATTAAATTCCCTCTAGAGCCAACATGCAAAAACACGGCAAAAACTATACAAAATACAAGTAAAATATGTGCATCGAAAGATGCTTGCAAGAGCTGTCAGTTTTATTCTCATGTCCGCAGTAGAAATATGGTCAGTTACCGCGAAATGTAAGTTTTGGTTGCAGGAAGTTAAGACGTTACAATGTTCAACCGTAGCATCTTCAATGTCATCTGATTCGCTGAAGAAATGAAGAAAAAAAAAACTTTACAGAAAAGGCACCTTAAAAAGAGTGCGAATAAGGAAAGTACAAATGAATTTGCAGTACTTATGTGTTATGTGTCTGGTGGGTATGCTTGACTAGAATTCAAAAGTCTGCTTAGTAAAGCCAGGAAAAATATTTTTTTTTGGTTTGAGACCTGGCAGCGGCAATGGAAGGGAATCGTTAGTGAAACCGGCTGGTTCCAGTGACCGATTTAACGGAAACAATGTTATGTGATTCAGTTATGGACTTCTGTCTCGGAGAATACCTTTTTATCTTAAAATGTCCACATTTTCTAACCGGCATTCCTTAAAACATGGAACACGTAAGCGGTATGCCTCATGACTATGATTAAAAGCGAAATATTTCGGACCAATTTGAGGAGTATTACCCAAAATCCAATTCATATAATGTCGGACTCTGGGATAAAGCACGGTTATTTGCAAAGACACTCACCCAATTGCTAAATAAAGGGGCCAAATAAAGGCCGCGTTTGCTAAATAAAGGGGCAATGCATCATTTAGAATTCATTGCGTTCAACACTATTGTATTGTAAGGAATAGGCCCTGTACACTGCAACCAGAAGAGATCTATTGTGTTGGCCTCTGTTATTTAACCCAGGGTGCTATTGAGGCTCTTTATAAACCTCGGTACCTTTCTTAAATACGCCCTTTGCATATGGATCGCTCTGCACCTTGCCACAGCAGGGTATTCGCAGAGTATGTGTTCCGTTTTGACTTGGCTTGAAGACTTTTCGCGCTGGAGCATTGATGTCCATTCGATCTACATGGCCCAGCCATCTTAGTCGTTGAATTCGAATTTTCTCTGGCTAAGGTTATGTCGCTGTACAGCACGTATAGTTCGTCGTTGTATCTTCTTTGCCAAATGTTGTCTTCTTGGTTTACGCAGGCAGGACCATAAATCGTACGCAAAACTTTTCTCTCGAAGACTCCAAGTGACTTTTCATCCGATTCGGAGAGGGTCCATACTTCTGCACCATATAGCAGGACCGGGATAATGAGTGTTCTATACAACGTCTCCTTGGTTCTTCTTGATAGGGCTCTATTCCTCAATTGCTTATTCAGCACAAAGAGACAGTGAATAGCAAGAGTTAGTCTGCGTTTGATTTGAGCGCTGATGTTGTTGCCTGAGTTTACAGCAGTGCCTAGATAGACAATTTCACTGACTACCCCGAAGCTATACCTATCAATGGTCACATTTTGACCTAGTCGGTGGTGGGATTGGACTTTTGTTGAAGAAAGCATATACTTCGTCTTGTCTTCGTTTATTTTCAGCCCAATTCTGCTTGCTGCTGACTCCATAGTAGTGAATGCACCGGTTACTGCTGGCTTTGTTCTTCCTATCACGTTAATGTCGTCTGCAAACCCAAGTAATTGCGTCGATTTATTGAAAATGGTGCCCGATGTACTGGCATTGGTGCTCCGTATTATATTTTCAATCACAATGTTAAAACAGCTGTATGACAATTGACAGTGCGTCGCTTTGTCTAAGCCCTCTGGTGGTTTCGAAGGTTTCAGTAGAGTCTCTACCAACTTTGACGGAACATTGAGCATTCTCAAACGTCATTCTGATAAGGCGTATCAGTTTAGCAGGAATTCTAAAGTTAGACATACTACGATTCAGTTCAACTCTATTAACACTGTCGTAGGCATCTTTAAAATCGACGAACAGGTGGTGGGTGTCGATATTATATTCTTGGGGTTTCTCCAGAATCTGGCAACATGAATATTTGGTCTGTGGTAGATTTTCCAGGCCTGAAGCCGCATTGGTAAGGACCTATTAGATCATCAGCAAACGGCTTGAGACGTTCACATAGAACGATGGAAAGGATTTTATAGGCGATGTTTAAAAGGCTTATGGCTCTATAGTTGGCGCGGAGTAGGCGGTCTCCTTTTTTGTGGATCGGGCAGATGGTACCGAGGTTCCACTCATCGAGCATATTTTCCTCCGACCACATTTTGCAGATGAGTTGGTGTATGCTCCTGACCAGTTCATCTCCAGCGTGCTAAAAAAGTTCCGCTTGTAGACCATCGCATCCAGCTGCTTTGTTCATTTTTAGTCTGGTAATGGCTACTTTGATTTCATTTTGGTCGGGCGTTTGTAGATCGTGGTTGCCATCTAGATTAACTGAGAAAAGTTGATCTTGGGCGGGATCTTAGCTGTCATTTCGTTACCAAACCATTTCACTTGTAATATGCAAATCTTCATATGGTATTTCCGTTGTAAGAGTGCAGTGATGAAGAAAAAACACAGTGCAGCAACTTTACTAGAGAATTTTGTTGAGGTTCAATTTGACTACTATGTTTGCCAAAATGTATTCTATTCCAATAACTGCAACCTTACTTCACGACGAGAACGATCAACTAATATTGGGGCAGCTTTCAAAAGATCTGTTAAATGTTAGGCTTCGACCACGATGTGAGCTACTGAACAATTCAGAAACTGAATGTTTGAGCGACGAGTCTAAGAGGTTGGGTGAACATTTATTAAGCGTAGTCGCTGAGCGAAAAGCCCATTTGCAAGTGCTACTTTATGGTTGTCCTGTCCTAAAACTGGACGGATCTGGACAGCTGTAATAAATCATTCTTTATTTATTATTATTTCCATTCTGCCAGCGATACAGTGAAAAATTAAAACAGATTTGATTGCAAAGCGATGTCGCTCAGTCGCTCAACAAAATCATATGTTTTTATTTTGTTTTCTTACTCACTTCGTGACCGAAGCCTTCGAACGATCTCGCCAAATCGCTTGCAGATGCAAAGATTTTTATTTTTCTACATTTATGAATTTGCAGAAATGGAAACATAATCTGAAATCATTACAACTGTTTCTATAAAAAAAAAACAGTCAAAGATGAAGCTAGAAATTGTTTACAAATCTAACTTTCCGGCCATACGTAGGATGACGCACTCCTTAAAAAAACAATTCAGAGGAAATGCAACAGTTGCGCTAATTTTGACAGTAGTCGGATAATAGATAACTACCGGCATGTCAAACAAAAAAATTACAACTAACCAAAAATTTTATATAATACATTTTGCAACTTCAAGTCTGATGTATCTCAGTTTTAATTGGCTTAGATTCGTCATATGAACGACTGTTTCAGTTGACATTTATGGAGGGGTGGCCGACGAATCTAGTCAAGAAATTCGTGACTGAATACTAAGATGACAGTTCGCATATGTGGTTGACGTGGGTAAAGTGACGTTTCTGAGCGATCTAGTTTTTGCGTTCGGGTTACATATAGTCCAGACCAATCAAGTCGACTTAAGATAACTACATTTGTATGTGCCCAATTTGCCAATATAGCGGTAGACTGAGAAAATTGGACAGCCAAGCGAGCTGTCTGTGCAATTCGAATAAAAGAAAAAAAATGGAGAAATAAAACCAAAGTAAATGGAATGACAGATCGTCGATCAAACTCGGAATGACAGTTATTTAAGGATTTTAATTATATTTTCTAATGGGAATACGTTCTTTTGTAAAGTGTAAAAATCTCGTTTTTCTTCTACTAGACCTCTAACAGGCGGTCCTCCAGACTGTAGACGTCGACCGATCAATGGCCCGCGGCCAGTGTGTCAATGATTTTTTTTAATGAAATTTTATTTGAAACAAGTTGTGGCAGTAAATTTATATTACTTTATTATTTTTACAGAAATTCAGTTTTATACATTTTTTTTACAAAGCCCGTATGATACTGCACTTTTCTCTAATTTTTTCTTCATTTTCATCATATTAAATCATGTTGAAAAGTTAGCTTCGTGTAAAAGACACTAAAAGTGTATTACGAAAGGGTTAGTAATTGTTTAAAAAGCAACCCCATATTTTCAAACGAATTTAATTTCAAATAATCTTGAAATGTAAAAAAAATAAGCTGCCAGCGGCTTAAATCGTAAATTTTTAATAAATTTTGTTCGATATGTCTGTGAATTGTCTCTACTGCAGGTAGTTTCACTTAAGCAATAACGTTATATTTCAAAGAAAAACGAAATTAGAAGTAAGACTGTTTTATGGAATTTAATTCTGAGAAGTAAGTGTCTGGACGAGGGATTTCAGGTTTAACCTCCGGAAAACACAAACGACCGGCTAAGGCTTTGCTATCGTTGCGCCAACTCCCGCGAACGTCTAAAAACCATCTGACAGTATTTATAATTGTCCTGAGAAAAATTGTTATATTAAATGTTGGTATCTGCCATTAATTAGTAAGTTCATTTAGTACTAAAAATAAAATAAACCCAGGGCTGTGACAACTGACAAACTCTGACAATCTGCAAATGTAATGTAGATAGGAACTGTGTCCACTTTTGTTTCACTGTGGGTTGGGATTCTATACAAAAACGAAAATCACTTTCGAATTTAAAAAAAAAAAATGAAAAACGTCATACGCAAAGATTTGATTCCTCTGCCTTTTGTTTTCATCTATCCAATCGCAAACGTTTCCGAATTTCGAATTTCCACACTTTTAGGATACTTTTCACTGTTAAAGACACTTTCATTTTTGACAGCACTTGAATCTGGTTTTAGATTGATAGATCAGACATAAAATCGTTACAACAATTTTTACCAATCAAAGTAAACTTAAGAGTAGGTAACGAAAAAAAAAAATAACGACGACAAACTTCCCCGCGAATAGTGCGTTTATTGGACTTGTACACACTAGCTACACCTATCCCGGGACTTAGATCCGGAAAATCAATAAAAACGCTTCCAAACCCTTCCAACCAACACCTTTCCAAACAAATAATAAAATAAAATGCATATTTCGAAATGTGAAAACAATATAACTTACCAACAAAAAACCAGTCTGCCTGATCGGTGGACACTATCCGAGGCCCTTGAATTTCACACCATACAAAATATCTTTCGAAAGTGTATTCGTACTACCAGAAATGTTATTACTTTCCTCTGTTCTCCTTTGCCTTAGTTTGCAAGCAACTGCATCCGAATGTTATTAAACAATGCCAATTGTTTTGTCCCAAACTTCTCCAATGCACCCAATTATTTCATATTTCCAAGAAGACAAACAATCACTTTAAGCACCTAGTACTTTGTTCATTTACACTGTTTTAGGGCTGGAAACAAAACTCTTGTTTTTCTTTCAGTTATGGACGGCAGCTACATTACAATTATTTTGTGGATAGCAAATTTTTTGTTGTTACAGTTCGCTTCAATTGAAAATATATTTATAAATTAGAAAGCAAAGTTCACGGTTGTAATTAAAAATGGAATTAGTCCTCAAGTTGTCATCTAAGGTTATGAAACACATTCAAACACAGAGATTATACTTGTCGTCCTGATCTCTCGCTGCATACACGTACGAAGAGAAGACGAATACACATGTAGTTCGCATCTAGGACGTGTGTACGTGCACATTGCAGATTGAATTATCTCATTAGCCGAAGGTACCTAGTTTTATCTGTGTAGGTTGATAGGAGCTAGGTACTCATGGTTTTTTTTTCTCCTTTTACTTTTTTAACATAATTATAATTGCAAGAAAAAAAAGAAAATGCTCAACCACCAACTAACAGCTTTCCAAGTCAGTAATTATGTTATTCACTATTTTTCTTTATATACACACATTTCTAGAGACATGCGCTATACACATACATATCTACATGAAGGTACTCTTAGGATTTTAACAGATATATATGTGCGTATCGCTTTGATTTTTTCATCTTTTTTACTGATTTTCTCGCAAACTCATTGTTATGGACAATTACAGATTATCAACATAGCTAAGCACCATCAACTTTTCTGAATGTATATCCAGTTCTCCAAGCTAAATAAAAAAAATCGAATTCCCAATCGTAGTCACGTTTTGTATTTCAGTTTTCAATGCCATCCACAATATAATTTTGATTTTTCTACATCAAACTATATACAAAATAAAGAGGAACGAATAAAAAAAAAATAAAAAACAATTGCGCATTTTATTATTCTTTTTCAATGGCGAGATGTGAGTAATGCTTTTTTCACTTCAATTATTTTATTGCCATATATTTGGATTTTTTTTTAACACGAGTTTTTTTCGCACTAAAAAAATTGCGTACAAAAATGAAACCACTTTTTTTTTTTAAGAAATGTTATATACTTTTTGTCGTTTAAAATCAAATTCATAGATAAAAGGGAGAAAAAGGAAAAAAGCTTCGAAAACTAAAAGAACTTTGTTAAAGGGTATTCATCGCGTAAACAGCTGCAGAAAAACCGAGTGACTTCTTATTGAAGAATTTTTATTCGAACTGGGTCTGGCCTGGAAAATTTGTATCTATTTAATGGAAACGAATTTTTGGGGCTTTTTTGGCTGCCTCTTGCGTAGCAACATGCTCACGGAAAATGCGCACATCCTCTGCGCGAGAGAGGAGCCTGGAATCTCGATGGCCATTTCCAAGTGAATCTCTCTCAGTTTACAAGAAATTGTTTGAATGATTTTGAGTAATTGGGCATAAAGTGCGCAGTCCCGGGAAATCCATATGATTTTCTAGCACGATACACACCTACACCTACATGTTGTTGGAACACGCAAATACGATAAGCAGTTAAGGTTTTCTTTTTTCCCATCACTGATACTCTTTGGCAATAGTTTTGGTCGAACTTCAAATGAAAAATAAAAACGACTATGAGACATAAACACAGTTCCAGAAAAGAGTTTTTTGCGAGGGAATTAAAAGATGGAGAATAGGCTTCTTTTTTGTGAAACAAAAACAACAACTGCTTTCGAAATAAACAGGAAAAAGATTTGCCTATGAATGGATGTAGTGGAATGTTTATAGTTCGAATTGGCAGTTATCTCAGCAATTAAGTGGTGATTTATAAATGGAAACAATATACAATTGTCCATTTAATGGGAGAACACGTTTTCGTTTTCCGCTATAGACCGGGGAAATTTCACATGGATGGTATTGATGAATCCACGTTTATCGCAAATGTCCTAAAGCACAATGACCTTCAAACTGTTGTGGATTGTAAGTACCGACTCAGCGTTTCAAAGGCTTCAAAACTTTGAGAGGTTACTTTGAAGACCATGGCGGTAGCAACTCACTGCCATTGGAAGAATTTAGGTTATTTCGCATAATATGTGATTAAAAATAGCTCTACGTTGCACATAAATACTGGAATGGTGAGGTTTTACAAAATTTAAGTGAAAATTAAGGCAGTTATTAGTAACAGTAACAGACATGTGTTCTGTTATCAAGTAATGTTTGCCTATATTAGTAACAATTACTAATAAGAACTTGGGAAAAATGTTATTCATACGCCACCGAATTTGAATGCAATTTTATACCATTTCTGACAGTTTGAACAGGTTTGATTGTGCAAAATGCTCGATTAGCGTTATGTGCTATAACCTTTTTGTCCATTAGGCAAATGCCTTGGAATAAGAACACCACTTTTTCAATAGGTCAGGTATTCTGTATTTTTTAATTGTTTGACAAGCATTGTAATTCCTTTTTTCATACGACAAAGAATTTTTCGAATGTCAGTGCATATAAATATGTTTTTTTAATGTACTATTATTGAATGTCATTTCGGGAATAGAATTTTATTTTAAAACCATTTTGAGGAGTGTTATTTTATTGCCTGTCCCTCCTGCTTTTTATAACTGCATTTTTAGACGATTTAAAGGTACAGGAAAAAGGTTTAGGTTCTGAACCTCTTTTGAGAATTCTAAAACAGTAATTTTTGGTAATTTCATAATAACCGCTGTACCATTTAGTTGAGGGTTAAAATATTTTTATATTCGGTACTATGGGCTACAAATTTCGAGTCGCTTACGAATGTTTTTTAGAACCGGAATAGAAAATAATTGGGCACGTGTTTCAGATTTCGATTTTGCCGCTTAAATAAACAGCAACATGACTTGAAACTTAGTAATAGTAGGTAGGTCTACCTATTTAAAATTACAAAGGCCAACAATTGCGAAATTTGTATGGAAAATATAGCCACTCCGCGATACAAATAATTTAGTGTCCAGGCTAAAGTTTTTGAACTCACAATGGCGACATTTTCCATACGAAATTACATATTGTAATTTACTAATGATTATTAGTAAGGCCCATTGTGAACTACTAAAATTTATAGTCGAAAATAAAAACGTATATTTGTAAGGCCCATAGTTATATTTATCTGCAGAGATATGAAATAATGATATAAAATAAAGTGCACGACTTGGTCGAACAAAACTTTCTCTTTCATGAAAAGTTTGGTTGCATCAATTGGTAGGTAGGTAAATAATATAGTATATAAAATATAAGACTAGGTAGCTCTAACATTTTAGAAGATTTTTGAGTACAAGGAGGAGTAGCAGGAGTGATTGGAATTGGAAGTAGGCTTCGCCATAAATTCATACCTTTGCATAGATATATTTTGTAAGAATTCAGGAATTAGCATTAGCAGTGGGGGGTGCAAATGAAATGCGAGCTTCTGATTGTGAAATATGCATTAAAAACTAGAAGCGGGAAATATTTGCTAAAAAAAAAAATTTTGCTATTCTAAATACTTGTGTATTTTGATCAAAATCGTTAAAGCGTTAGAACAGTAACAAATATTGCAATAACTATTAAGCTGAAAACCAAAAAAAAACATTGCCGTGGGTCTTACAGTTTTATCGAAATGGAAAATGTTTTTTTTAGATATGTGCAGTTTCCAAAAGAAGTATTTTCGGTGATTCGAATTGAAAATAGACGCGCAATTACTTTGAAAACATCACTTTTACTCTAAGAATGAATCTTGGTCAAAATCGTGAATTAAAGAAAACCAAATTTTTAAAAAATATCCTTTTCAAAAATCTATTGTACCATATTATAGAGAAAAACTGAGGTTTCTATTGAGTTTGAAATGACCATATTACCTTGGGAATACATTTTTTTACAAAAACGGTCCATACGCGTTTTCGCAATATGTAAAATTTCAAAAGGACCGCTTTCGATTTTTTTTATCGAAAAACTGAATATGCAGTCATGTTAACCTCACCTACTTAACATTTTCGAACAAATCAAACTGGTATAAACATTATATATGGGATATGGGAAATACCTCATTAATATTGAGGTTACCATGCAAAAAAAAAAACGGCCCCGAACTGTAGGCCCACAAACAACAAATCCGAAAGGCAAAACACGGCAGCCGTTCAGGCTGTGCGCCTCGGGAGCATACGGATAGACGGACAGAATTTTGCGACCCACTTTTTTAAATTCCTCTACCATCGTAATGTCAATAGATTGACATTTGGAGTTCTAAATTTTGTACGAATACAATATTTTTCTCTTACTATGTAATCGAGAAAGTTAAAAAAAAACATGAGCGAAGCCACATGCCTATTAAGAAACAGACAGATCTTTCATTTTCGAATAATAACTCGAATCACACTTTCCTGTTCTACCAAACGTCTTTTCTTTTTTTCTGAAAAAGAACATTCATATTGGGCAAAAGTTGACCTTAAAACAAGAACCCAAAAAAAATACGAAAAGAATACAAAAATTAAGATCACAACCCTCAATTCTCGATGCTCTGAGACCTGTTTGTAGTGTTATTTGTTTCCGCTGTCACCGCCGAAATGTATCCAACTTGTGTTGGAATTGGAGTGACAAAAGTATGTATACATAACTCATACAATAGCCTAATAAAATATGCATCAAAAGGGCATACAAAATAAAATATACTGTAGCAGTATGCTGGCTCTTTGAGTGGCATGTACGACTTAAAAATAATGAATTGAACTGAATTGCCCTTGATTGCTGAACACTGACCAGTGAGTCCATATCAATTAATTTCCATTTTCCCACTTTTTACTTTATGCATCTTATGATGCACATTATGTGCTAGTTCCTTGACTGTGTAACTGTAGCTGAACTGTAGCCATCATTTATTATACGTAGTCTACCTTTAAAAAAAAAAAACGAGTCAGTAAAATAGTAAAATTATTCTGATGGGTTTCTAAATTATTGGCTCCGGTTAGGCTTGATGGTTTGTCATGCTAAGGTCAATACTCACCTACATATTTTGATGACTGTTGGAAAGAAGGGCGTCCCTTACTCATTAAAAGTCCATGTATAAAAAATACTGCTGGGTAAAAACCAACAGTGGCGTCCATAATGGATTTTTCGTACACATTAGGTATATTTTTAGGAGTATATCCGTTAAGTGAGTGTCCCATCTAAAATGAAGCTTAAGATATGCTCGTTTGCTAAGCTGCCTCACTAAATTTAACATTGTAATATTTTTTGTATGGGAGCTTTAAATGTCGAAGCAGGACACTGGATTGAGTGAAAATTAAAAAAATAAAAAAACATATTCAAATTTTGGTGAGATTTAATACCCTTGCACTTTATTCGAAAAAATATTTTTTCTAAAATTCTAAATCACTATTAATTGGCTCGACTTCTTTAAATGGAATTGCATCGTTTTTTATAATGTCAAGGGGAGATATCTGAAAATAAAATATGGGCAGTTAATATTCAAAAGGAATACAAGTTAAGTATTTTTTGTCTGCATTCAATTTTTAACAAACTGAACTGACTAGTCGGGATCTATATAAGTTAGGTAGGAATTTGCCAAACTTTATACAAATAAGTCCGAGCTACAGTTCGACCATCTTATTGCCTTTTTCATTTTGTTGCTTTTTATTACTAATATTTAATGAAACTGTTTATGCGGTATAGAAGTTGCTGGTACGACTTAGCGATTGTGACAGTGACAGTTTATGGCATATAAAAAGTAGCGGGCCTAAATTACGTAATGAAAATAAAACTCATGTTCACATATGTTTGTGCTGAATTTCGTAATTAGGGTGCGTTCGCGATTATTTTGTTCATGTTCGCGGTGATTATTCGAGATTTAAACTAACCACCATGATGCTATAATGCTATAATTTTGCAAATGGAGCCAAAAGCCAATTTTACTCTTACTTAAATCGGCTGATTTACCCGCTGAGGATTCTTTTTGCGGGGTATTTTAAAGTCAGGAGTCTATGTCAACAGGCCTCAGACTCTTGAAGTCCTAAAAGAGAGTATTCGTCAAGAATGCGAGGACCTATCGCCGGAAGTTCTGGCAAGAGTCATGGAAAATGCCATAAATCGGACCCGAATGGTCATAAAAGAAAATCCAAAGGTCTGCTGTATCTGAACTACAACAGTATGGTCCGATATGAACTTTAAAATGATAACGCATTATTAAGACAAACAAAATCAATTTTAAAGAAAACAATTTCACTAGAGTACTCATGAATCAGACAGGTTTTCTCTTACCCACACGCATGTAAATGAAAGCAATTATCGTACAAATCCTTACTATTGCAGATTAAAAAAATAAAAAAGCCTGTGCTTTGATCAAAAGAATAACTTACATTTTGGACGTGGTTCAATTCGATTTTGAAGTTCTTATACAGTGCAATACGTTGCAAACTCATAACGGAATGTAAGCGCGTCATGGGATTCAGGTTCAAAAGTCTTAATAGGACATCTTTACCATCTGGATGAATAGCCTCTGTTTCGTCTGGTAGAAACTCCTTGATCGATGTTAAAGGAGCGTTATTCTCAGCCGTTGCAAGTGATTTAATGAGCTCTTCAATATTGGGACCCTGAAAATGAATACGAATTTATGAAAGAAATGGAAAAAGACTCTCAAACAAATGTCGGCATGTTGTGGGACTTACTAGAAACCTGTCAAATTGCTTGCTTTTGCAGAGCACAGAGCTGTCACTTGTGCGTTTGCAAACATTGGTACAGAAACGCCAACGATTTTTAAAAGATGCATATAGAGAATAGAATAGAGCGGGTGGAGGAAACACAAAAAGAGAGCCCTAATCATATTTTGGATGATATTCAACAATTAAATGCTTGGGTTAAAGTGAAGTGAGTCTCCCCGAAAGTTTTATGAAAGATTTAACCTGAAGTTCAGTAGTTTTCATAAATGAGTTGCTTTCGGATGGGTTGTATTGAGGTAAGCTAGATACACTTATTTAGAGTCAGAATTGGTCTCTAAAGCCTACCATCTATTCAACAATTCATAGCGAATAAATCGCGAATTGTACAGTCTGCGGATCGGATTTTGAAAACGGGTTAGAGAAGGTGGTAAAAGCTGTGAACACCTCCGTTTTTATTTACGACAACAGTTGTTGGTATCATATTTCTAAAGGATCTAAATTTCCTCGAAGGATCTAAATTCAAATTCGTGCCTCAAACGGTATTCATTATTTCTCCTGGCACTTGTGAGAAATCTGCTTCCAAGATGCCCATTCTATTGTTCAATAAACGCGCTGCTGTACCTTAAACTTAACATTTCATGCATATGCATATGCAAAACAGCATAAACTCCTGTGCCGCAAACTTAACCCCCAATGCAAAGTAATTTATACCCTACCCTAATTAGCCTTGACAATATATGTAGTTGGTTGACTTGACGACTATATGCACAGCGTGCGGAAACTTTTCAAAAGTTACTACTGAATACTGATCGCACATTATTAATTCCAAATCTGAGTCAGACACAGACAATTGCTCCAATGAACTCAATTTCATCAATTTCACTTCCACAAAAAAAAAAATTTCAAACATACATACGAACAGATAATTTAATTTGTCGTTAATGCAATAATAAGAAAATAAGCTGCATGCCAGTGTCATCTCTATACGTCATGGCGGAAACTTTTTTGATCTCCCTACGTGCGGGCCCCATTATCCAATTTGCAACATTCAGTACATTATCATAAATGTTACGAGTCCACGTGACCTTTGCTGTATCTGTATGAACTCTTAATGAAAAGAGCAACCAGAAACCAGTGTTTACGATCCAGCTTTATCCTCATCCTCATCCTAACAATGAATGCTCTCGTCGTACCGTAAAATAATCCCCCGCTTACATCTAGTACTATTCTTCATCTTTCAACGATATGGGACCTTTTCAATGCATGTTCCGCATACATGTGTTGTGTATCTGTACAGCTCACGCATTTAGATTTTACTCTACTCCACTAATTTATCGCATTCATTTCTTAAAGTGGATGATTATTTACATATCTGTAGCATAGTCTATTTGTAGTGTTTTAAATAAAAGAATCGTCGCAGTCGCAGGCCCAACCAAGCCTCCTCATCCTCACATACCACAAGCCCACAAACTCTGTCAAGATTTACCGCATATAAGTAGGCAGAGAGCTTGCTTTGGTGTTATCATACAAGCCACTGAATACATCTGCATTCACTGTTGTATATTAGTCGAATATTATATCTGTGTACACGGTCGGTCTCGGTATTATTAATCAAAACCTAACAAAGAGACTCAAAAGACACAACATACCTAACAATAAAGATCTCATCCATGGCGTATATATACTGACTGAAAGCGGGAAATCTCTTCAAACGGATTATAAACCGACTACCGTGCACACACAGCCTACGCGCATATTCGTCACACACTGTTGAGTAGAACATTCTGGAGTTAATCTTTCAGCTTTTTGTTGTAATTTTCTGTTACAATATCATATTCGGGTGAGTTCAAGCCTCTTGTGCGACTTAGAATTTCTGTTCCTTTTATTCATCGTAAAGTGATCCGTGAGTTAAATACGCGTACAAAGAATGAACTGTTTTAAGTGAGATGTTTTTTTTTTCTTTATATAAATATGTGTGTGTTCTGGGTTAACATTGATTTTTTGTTTTGTCGAAATAATTTTTAAAATAGATTTATTTAATTTTTAAAGCTGAAGTTCTAAACTTTTAACAGTGATTTTGGTGCATACAGTTGTATACCTAATTCTAACTGTGCTTCAAAATTAGAAGGCCCTCTTTCAATAGCAGCTCTAGTCTTTGAGCGGTGAAGAGAAGTGCAAATCTCCAGATGAAAGCATTCTGCATGCTCTTCATTTAAATCAACCAGATTTTTAGGGAAACGCTTCGAAAGAAGAAATGTGGCTTGAGGCTTAGGCTCATGTTGCATCAAAGTTCAGCTTTAGTTGCATAATGTGCGAATAAGTCGGTCGACTTCTTATTCCCCAGGACATTTTTCATTATCCAAACGAACTCATTCCACGCAGTGGACTTTGTAACATTTATTAGGCCTTTTTTTATTATGCTCACATGAACTGTATAGATTGATTTCCATGGTATACAACAAAAGTTGTACTGTTGCTGTAAACCGTGAAAATCAATTATCTATACAGATCATGTGAGCATAATAAAAAAGGCCTATTAATTCTCCGATCTGAGGACCTTCAGAACTTAAAAGATTCCCCATCTTTGGTAACAGCTTTTACACATAGCGCCATACTAATAACAAATTTAAGTCTCGACTTTAAATTCACGGAATCTCACAATTTCGAAAATTGTATGGAAAATATAGCCACTCGGAACCACTAAAATTTATAGTCTAAACTGAAAATGTTTATTTGTAAGGCTCATAGTTTTATTAGCCCTGCTTTTAAATGCAAAAAGTGCTCTGCATTAGCTCAACTGTCCCAGTGCTTAAGTTTTCAGTTGTTCATCAATTAAGGGCCTACCCAAAAAATTTCTCAAACGATATCGCTGGAAACTTTAAAATTTTAAACAGTTTAATTCTACTAGTGATGGCAGTATTTTTAGAGAGCGGTTTGAATGAAGTCCGATAGTTTGACCTGTCATAAGGTTTCTAAGATATTTAGCTTTCCGTGAGTCTGTCTGTATATGACTGTAGAACCAATGAACGGATTTGGATGTTCTTTTCACTGTTTTTATCCGAATTTCTCGGCGAAAGTGTACAGATTTATTAAATTTGATTCTATTACCTAAATGTTAGAATTTATCGAGTAAGAATTTAAATTCTAGGGAGAATTTGTTCTCGGTAGATAAAAATAGAGATTCGAATTAAGCTACGCCCAAAAAAAATCACAAATTTTAAAATATTGAAGATAATTAATTTACTTTCTTCTAAATATTAAGTGATTTTTGTGCACGTTCTTGACAAGTTGTTTTTGTTTGACAAAAAGCGCAGCTTCTGAAGCATTTTCTATCCATAGTCTATTTCAAATGTTAAAAACACAGTTAACTATTTGATATAGAAAGCATTTCTTAAATGACGATTTTTTTTATTTTTAAATATATAAAGTTTTAGCTTTGTTTTTTCCACAGTTGAGTTTTTGCAAAGATCTTTTACTTCCGTCTATTTATTTGTAGTTTTATCGTTTGTGCATGATGATCAGGTATTTTATATATAAATAGGGGAAGGCAAATAGTTAAGATCCACCCATTCCATTGTTTTCCAATATGTTTTCTATAAGCCAGGTCACTATAATCGGTGACATAGGAAGTATTTGTCAATTGAAAATCTAAATTAAAATCATTTCGAAACTGTAAAAGAATATAGGCTACAGTTTTCTAAACGACTGTTGGTGTTAGTAGTATTTGGTCTACCAAACAAAGTCGCCGTGTACGTTGAGGCTCCATTCCGACAAACTGCTTCGCGATGTCTCCTTTTGTCTTGTCTATACAGTACCACTTCCGCAGTATGATATTGTTAAAGTTCCATAAAGGACCCTAGACCTTGCTTATTTGGTTGTATGCGTCTTCATGTTTCGGACGAATGGAGGCAGCCTACAACTTTAGGCAGGGTCCGACAGCCCAAGTTGAGAAGCTCTTTATAAAAACCTTAAAAAATACATAATTTTCTTTATATTTCTTTCAAATCAACTATCAATTGTCCAACGAAATTACACATCAAAACTAAACTTTTCCTCAGATTTATCTAGAACTGACTTACGGAAATCATCCGTTTCCTATAGTTATATTATTATGTGTGACATTTTTGGCAGAATAATTCCGTTCCTCCACTTTTCGCATTATCATCGCAATTCATTCAGTTAAGAACAACCCCAGCAGTTTTTTCCATTCAACATCTTTAATTTTCATGCAATTTATTAAATAAGTCGTAATAAACACTTTCGCAATGACTCCATTCCCAAATATTACATTATTTTCCGATGAGAAATACGAGCAGGAAGAAACCCTACCTGCGTCAATAAAAATAAATGTTTATTTATTCATAACTAGACGTATAATTGTCAGCAAAGGAGTGCTTCCAATCGTGATTCTCTGTAAAATATTCACATATTTGCGATTTTTTAAGACGTGATTTGGATACGAAAAATATTTATTTCCTTTAAAGATGTGAATAAATTGTAAATTGTTGAATTTTACAGTCTGACATGTTGCATATAAATCGAGCTTTCATTCCTAGTGTATTTTTTTCATAAAAATTAATTCCACATACGCATAAGTAGGTATTCTTGATTAGTATAGGGTATGAATCATAAAATAAATGCCTTAACAAGAATTTTATTTAGAATTATCTAAGAATCCCTTCTCGACTACGTAGGTGACGGTTTGTCAGGAGGGGGCCTTGACCTTAACCTTGATCAATTTTTATCAGCGAGTGTCGCCAGGTAATACTTATGTGGTATTTGATTGGGCTTCTTTACATTCGCTCTCAGATTTCGGGTGTCTAATCGCACATAAAAACGTCACTTGTTCTTGTTGATATCCGTGCGATTGGAATATGTGAACCTTCGACACTTCGACAAGTGTTTTCCATTCACTGGTTAAATTTTTTATTTAAACATTCGAAAATTTCGCCCATATTGATTTCTAAGAATGTGTACATAAATAATTAACAAAACTAGATCCACCCGATACAATGTAAACAGATTAATTTTAGAAAGTTGATAACCCCGCCAAATACTACGGCACCTAACTTGAACGAACACACTATCTGGCCGCTGACATGGAAAAAAACCGGTATCACACGGTTTTCAATAGTTTTAAATATTTTCCATTATGCATTATTTGTTCATTTAACAGCAAACGGTTTCTTCTAATTTCTACCCCCAAGTAAGACCCTTGAAATTTTAAGATTTTATTGCAAACTTCCGCTGCTTGTGCGAGCAGCTACGACAAATGCATCGTTCCAGTCCAAATTCCCAAGTCGTCGTGTGTGTATTTATTTATACAGATATCCAGTTTGGTTTATTACTTGACCAGTTATTGCAGTGATTTGGGAAATAAAAAAAAAAAGAAATTGGTCCGAAGATGTAATCGTATAATTTTTCTACTTGAATATGCAAATATATGCAATTATACAATGTGCAAGTAATTTTCTTTTATTATAAGCGCGTTAATAGATAAATTGTTATAAGTAAATATTTATTTGCACAGTTTTGGAAATTTATTACTTGGCATCGCATAACTATAACTCTTTCTTTTTCAGTTTGTCCAAATAAACAATTGTGTAACCGGCTGTCAAACATTTAAAACGCCTTTGGCAACGAGTGTCTTAAATATGATTGAATCAACCAGTATAAATACAATTGTTTTTGGGAAGTTTATGATTCTATAGGCGTGTTTTTTTGGAACATCTATCTCAGCAAAGGAATGTAAAGTAGAATTTTCAGCACGCTATTACAACAATTACACCCAACTTGACATTTTTGACATTCACACTACGTATTTATCACAAGTGATATGGTGATATTGCTAGTAATCTGTAAACTAAAATCGAGACACAACATTTTATACCCAAGTACAAACTGGAACCGTTTTATTTTTGTTTTTGCATTCTGCTTTATTTTACGTTGCTGAGATAGGTTTTTAAAAAAAGCATTTTATTTACCCGCAAATCGAAAATTCTTGCTGCAAACTGTCACACTTTATTCACAACCCACAAAATAAAATCGCGATCCACACACTCACGAATCAAAAATACGTTCGAACTTAACCATTATAAATGAAACTGAATCGCGGGTATCTGCGACTTAAAAAAACATTTCATGCGAATAAAATGTCAGAAACTACGAATACTCACTTGTTCGCAATTCGCTCTCATGTGTAAGAGGAGACGACAAACTTTACTTTTCGTTTACCTGTTGGAATAGCCCGCCATATCATCGAATTTGAAAAGGCTTCAATGCTAAAGCCTGTGGTCCTTATGCTCATTTAATTTACTTATTTCACCCTCGAGCAGTTCCGATTCTTCCTAATTGTTTGTTTAAGTTCCAGTAAAAATTTCCACAGTACATATTTTGCCTTAAATATAATAACCTATCGTATTTTCAAAAATTTAAGTTTACGCAAAAAAAAGAACGAGTAGAGTTCATTGATTAAATTCGGAAATCAGTGATACCAGTTTATTTTTAAGTAAAGCATAACCCGCGATAATGATAATCATTTTTCCTGTCGATGCTAGATTTTTCGAACTCACAATGGCGTAATTTTCAATACAAAATTGCATACCTACAAAATATTTTGTGTGAAGGTTAAAAATAATTATTAGTAAGGCCCAATGTAAGCAAGACGATAAGACATTTTTTGCTGCTTGAGCTCAAGCTTTGGCGGGCGTTCGTTCATCAAGCATAAGTTGACAGGAAAAATAAAAATTGATGTTTGGATGTTGTGCCAGGGAATATTTAGAAACGGGAAATTCAGCCCTATTCTCCTATTCAGCGGGGAGAATTTGTCTTCAATTTTCACTGCACACTATTCTACTATTCATTCGAGTCGAATGTGGATTTACCTCGTTAGTGTCGGTATCGTCGGTAATACTGTGCGGTATTCTCTTATTCACGTGAACGCATACATTTTATACAATTCAGATACGAATGTCAAATGTTGCGGATTTGAGATTAAATGGATTGTCTTTCTGGTTTGTAGTTGATAAAATGTTAGTAAAAAGTGCATTATTTCGCTGTGGAGGTGGAAGATTCGATTCAACAATATTCAATACGTACTGGAATGCTTTTTTATTTAAGCGAAAGTTTTTGACAAACACACAGTTTTGAAATAATTGATTTATCTATTAAAAATTGAAAATGAATAAACTAACGTTTCATCCGGCAGTTTCATGAAATCTTTTTTGGATTTTCTAACGTTCCTGCGAAGTTCTCTGTTTGATGATTCTCTTATTCCACTGTTTGAAGGTGGAAAAAAAGTCCAATACTACCCATACAAACTTTTTATGGATTTCACTTGAATAGCTGTTAACTTGAATTACAAATTCGTTTGGATAATGTAGTTCACCCGATGGATAGCAGAATGGAAAGGCAGAGTGAAAGGGAATCGAATCTATGATTCACGTGAATAGCAGAATAGGGCTGATTGACTTATCGCCACAAAATGCATTTACTTTACTTTTAATTGATACTTTAATTTTTAAATGTCAAGCTAACGTTTAGGGTATAGGTGAGGCTGAATATGGTGGAATAATATGATGACAGTAAGTTAGCTTAAGCCAATATGTGAGATTGCAGTTGGATTATATGCTAGGTTCATAGTAGAGTTTTAGGGGCATATGATATATCAATCGTTTGACAGAAGTTTAGTTTCGTCCATATTTGACACAAGCTTAAACCCATAAAATGATGCTATATAATAAATCAAGAGTCCGAATATTCGAGTAAAAATACACGGTTTGCAAAGCTTTTAGATAAATGCGGGACCCATTGGTAGTTTGCATTGTTCTCATAAAAATCACATTATTCAATATATACATAGCAAAGTTCTTATATATGTACCTATGTCTTTCTTGAAGCGAGTACGTCTTTGTTATATGAGCAAGAATCAATTGAATCTAATAATCGCGTTTGCCACTACTGAGTACAAAAAAAAAACATTTCTAAAAGCCATTGTAATTGCAACCAATTTAAAATTATAACACAATAAATTTATAGAGCACTGTTACTATATACAAAAGACACAGTCTGATCAATCCTTAGATAGTGCTATTAGATTAGATCATTGTCAAGTGATTGTACCGAGTCCAGACTTTTTGACTTTTTGTGCTAATGTAAACTTGTCCACTCTATCTTTTCAGAATGAATTTTCAATTAGTGATCTTGCTTGCAATTGCGGCGTGTGCATTCGCAATTCCGATTCCCGATGAAGAAGTGTCGACTCTCCAAAAGGGCAGCGAGGCTGTGGAAGCCGCAACATCCATCGATGAGCTAACAAAGTCAACACCAAGTTTAATCACCATCGAGGACGGTACAAACACCGTAGTTGGGAATGCAACGGTGGAGAATGTGCCAAAAATTCAAATCGAGTCCGAACTTGGAAACCCAACTGAGGGCAAAATAGAAACCACCAGTGTGACCGACGACAAAATCGTTGAAGTACCAAAATCATTACCTGTCCTGGCTGGCATAATACCACCTGTGTCTGAGGTGAGAGCCGAACCAAAGGAAGGTGTTGAAATTGCTGAATCCAAATCGACCGCATCATCCCCGGATGCCGATGAAGTTGAAACAAAATCCGAACCAAAACCAACCGCAGAATTGCCAGCCACCACTGAGAGCGTCACTGGTCCATTGGAAAAGAAGGAAGAAACACCTGCCACCTCTCCAAAGACCGAAACTACTGACAGCAAGTCGCCTGCAAAACCAGTTGTTGCCGGAGAAAATAAAACAGAAGACTCTGCCGTTCCAACGACAGAAGTTAAAAAAACCGACAAAGCAGACGCTAAGCCACACGAATCTGGCAAGGGCAAACATGACCACAGTTCGGAAGATAAGAAATCTGAAGAGTCAGCGGAATCAAAAGAAAGCGAGGAATCAAATGAAAGCAAAAAGAACTAAACTTAGCTATGCCCATGCCTCTGCAAAAGGCTCAATCTTCCACTTTAGTAACACTTAGAATTGAAACTCGAAACCAGAACAAATTTGAACCTTTGCTTGAGAGTATTGATGCAAAAACAGTTTAGCTAAGTAAGCCTGCAACTTTTACAATTTTTGTACATAATTATATTGTGTACATATAGAAAATAAATTAAAGTGCCTTTCGTAATAATTCAGTTAGCTACGCTATGAGAAGTAGAAAGTCTTAATGTGTATTGTTGTTTTTTTTTTTTTAATTAACAGTTTGTATACTTTTAAGGACTATTTAAAAGAAAAATCATTAATATAATAAAAATATTGTTTTAATATTTTGAAAGTATGCAAGACGGTGTAGGTATTTGAATTGTTGGGATATGTAAAAGACATGGGGATTGTTATGGATACTGTAACTCTTCCCTTTATTTTCTTAGACTGAAGGATTTACAAGAAAATAAAGAAAAGCGATTCAAAAAAAGTTGGGCCAACGTTTCAATGATAGACTCGGACTAGTGAATTGTAAAAAGCAGCCAATGCAGAAAATCGGACATCTCAAGCAGAAGGCTGCGATCGCGAGAGAATGAATCCCGTACAATCAGATTACTTTCAACCAATGTGCGTAAGCTGTCTTTTAAACGTTGGTCTTGATCAACCATCTTATTCTAGGCGTATACAAAGGAGACACTGAGCCTTGCCAATAAACATTTTTAGTTACGACTTTATATTTACGGAAGCTCACAATTGCGAAATTTATATGAAAAAATAATTGGCGCAACAGGTCTGTAGGGACCCCAGTCCTAGCTTCCCACAACCATTCGTCTTGTGTGAGTTTTTATTTTTGGGACAAATGGAAAGGATCTACAATTTTATGCCGAGTCCAAACGGCCAATTGAGAAGAAGTAATACTCTCGGATGTTTGTCAGACGTTCGCGAGAGGTGAAAGAGAGCAGAGAAAAAAACCTTAAGTTGGAATATGGGTTTTCTCGGGATTCGAACCTGGGAGCCCTCGCTTAGTAGTCCAACACACTAACGACTAAGCCACTGCGCCGAAAATAAAAATGTTTATTTGTAAGGCTCACTGACAAGCATTTCATGTTTCATTTCGGCAGCTTCCATTCGCTATCTTATTTATTACGTCAGCACTAAAACTCAATGGGCCCTACTCATAATTATTTTTAACATGCACAGTGGACACTAATTTTGTAGGTCACAATATGGAGTTTTGTATATTCGACAAATTTAGCCTAAACACTAAAAATGATTATTAGTATCGCGGATGGACTGATCTTGTCCAATCTTATAAGAAAGCTGAGCATTGCTCCTGCCATTGCCCGACAAAACGGACCAGGGGCCCTAATCTCTCGTATCTCGTTTCGAAAGTAACATTTTTCGAAAATGAACGTTTCGTACTCTCTATTTCGAAAGCTGAATGAAATGTACTACTACCCCAATTTAGAATTCCGAAAGTATTACAGAGTGCCAACTTAAAAGCAATTTCGAATAGAATTGACTTTCGGAACGAAATAGAGAGTAGGGCCCCAGTCCAGCTGCACTTAAACTTCTCTACCTGCTTCAATGCGAAGACGTTAATTTTGAGCTACTTACTTGACTTTTGAGTACGCGCTAGAAATTCAGTCTGAGATGCAATGCAACATTTCGAAAACGTTTCCGCATATACAATGCGACTTTTCTTCGCTTAATCCTCACACATTATTATCAATAAACCCTGTATTATATTAATAAACACTGCGTAAAAGTTATTAACTCAGCTAACTCAGCTGTTACGTCAAATGTATGTATGCTATCTGACGTCTACTAGCTAACTTACTTGTGCATATTTGTTTATTTATAGGTACGGGGGTAAATGTATTAAAAACAAATAATGATACGTTCGGTTTTGCTTACCTTCTTAGTGTACATCTGACACACTATTACACCAAGTGCCCACCAGTCCACTGAATGCCCATAAGGTTCGCCCCGCAATATTTCGGGAGCTGAAAGGAAAAATATGTTTCGCTTTATTTAACTTACCTGCAAGAATAGAAGGCGTTGTTAGTAACAAAAACTTCTCTAAGAAAAGAAGCACAGACTGGAGGAGGGGAATGGAATCTAATGAAAGGGGATAAACTTGCAACAATCTGCCAACTAATCGAGACAAGTTTTCAAAATTCTATAGTACCTTAGATCGTAAAAAGGCATTTGGAAAGAGTTTTACGTACATAAAGAAATATCCACCAAAAATTCAGATGAATTTAGTACAGTAAAGTCCACTTTGCACCGAAAACCATACAAATTTCTGAGAACATGTGAAAGGGAAATAATGTCGATTGTTTCACATTGTTATTTAAAAATCTGTTGACATTTCGATTTGAATGCGTTTGACGCATGTGACGTCACCGACCAATCTAATAAATGTTTGTGGTCAGAAGAAGTCTAGTTAATACGAATAGACTAATAAATGCCTCAATGGGTTATAAAATCCATTTTCTCAACAGAATCGACAGTAAAAGATAAAATAACGAATAGTGAATGATTGCCCTATAGGCTCTTAGGACTATTGCACACGAAGCTATACGATTTAGTGAAATATTAATACAATTTTTTCGATCACAAACTTTTGTAGATATCCTTTATGCAAAATTCAGACTGGTAATAGTTGCATCCTGAAAAAAAAATCCAACTTAAGGTTCTTTTTTCCACTGCGAACGAGTGCCAAACATCCGAGAGCAGAACTGTCATGAAAAAGCTATAACAGTAGATCGCTTTCATTCGTCCCAAAAATGAAAAGCTCTCACAAAAGTGAAAGATTGTGAGAAGGTAGACCTAGGGTCCTTAACCCTAGAAAGATAATCCACGTCCACGAGACGTATGGCGCGGGACAATTGTGCGATAACTTTTAAATTCTAAACCGCAGCGCGTTGACTGTCTCAACTATATATAAAAAAATCATTAATTTATTTTTTTTGAATAGCATCTATATAATTAAATAAATTAAATGTAAATAAAAAGAAGTTCATATGTTTAATTAAATACACTAATTGGCGTATGAGACGTATGATTATCTTTTACGCTCTTTATTTTATGATTATCTTTCTAGGGTTAAGGAACTGTTGAGCCAAATATTTTTGTTTAATAGTTGCAACAAAATTAAGTATGTATTTATATATAATATTTATATACAAAAGATTTGTATACTAAAATGTACGTTCAGTTTAGTGCTCGTTACAAACGAATATAATTGTGTGTGGATCTGCATTGAATCAAAACAAAATGTGGTCAACCACGAATTTTGCTTTAGTACGTTCGTGTGCGGTGGGTCTAAGGAATTTAGATTATTTCTTTCACCACCACCTGATCAATTTGTCCAAAGAATTATTATTTGCGATAAGTTCAATAAAGCAAAAATAAAGAATATTTCTTGTCATTCAATAAAAATTGTAAACTTTGAGACAAATACTTATTTAGGAAGCAGCTCGAAATGTACTCCTAATTTTGAGAAAAATGTTTGCCCACGCACGATAAAGTTGGATCTAATAAAATCTTGTCATTGCAACACTTTCAGCGAAAACGAAATGAAATTAAATTAAATACACACATGTACATTTTGTTCACATATATTTACTTATATTTCAAAAAATTCTTATATAAAATAATCACAACGAACATAATTTTGTTTTTCATTTATTTACACTTACAATATAAATTTATTATTATTTTATAAAGACTTTGTTTTTATATGTTTATCAGAAATTAATTATAATTTTAAATCGTAAAGGTTTTTCATTTGTTCAAGTTATATTATAATGTTTATTTTTAAGTGTTTGTGAACATTCGCCTAACACAAACAATAAACACAATAATTATATTCCATTTTATTTCTATGTTATTTTACTTTTATTTTTTGTGTATAGCTAAGGAGGTGTTTATAAAATGAGAACATCCCTTTGTATTATTAGTGATAGTGTATCTGAAAACAGGAATAAACTTTGTGGGAGCATTTTGGTATTGATATTGCTATTCTTTATGTTCAAGGCATTGATGTTTTATTTTTACTAGATTATCTCGTGAAGTTAAGTTCTACCATATGGAAAATTTGTGTTTTATATACTTGATTGTGTTTTAAAAGTAAATACATTCATATTTGTATCTAACCCGATAATAAAAGTCGTCTTATAAATGAAGAAAAAGGCAGACGTTTCTAAAAAGACTTGTCGTGCAAATTTGGTCGCTAATTATAATTTTTAAACTTATAAAAGAAAATAGTATTTGCTTACATAGCTAATATTTTGTACATACTGTAAAGCACATACCCACAGAATGGGGAAGGAAGGCCATTACGTTTGCGTATGTCCATTTATTGCTGGTCATAGAAGTATCTAACTCTGCTAGACCAAACCTTAGTTACATACGCATGTTTGTAAATTGTTTTAGCATCTGACTGGCACGTATACTCTTCAGTAACCATGTCATGAAGAGTCAAAGATAAAAACGCAGTTGGGCTTTCATGACGTTGGAAAAGGAAGACAAATGGCTCATCCCTAGATGAGTTCGATAACACAAGAAGTGAGTTCTTCTGAGGATAAAATTAAGCAGTTCTAAAAGTCCCTTGCGAACATTTTGCTTTTCATAACAAGATTGCCAATAAAATTCATCCCTATTCCCGTTGTTCTAACCGAAGACTTAGTTTAATTACGTTTTTAAATCGGCGACGAATGTTTTAGACGGAACAGAACAGAAATCATGTCATTCGTTTGGATTTGGATTTGCATTAAGCTAGTTGTCATCACTGGACACTGCATGATAGGGAAACACACAAACATGCTCGGTGTACCCTCAAACTATTTCTGTAGAAGCTGTAGAGACGAGGAGGAGGAAGAGACTATCCTACACCTTCTCTGTACCTGCAACACATTCCCTCAGAGGAGAAAACTTTACCTGGGGGCCCACTACTTTAGCGACACTAGCGATATTGTTAAAACCGACGCTAGGAGTCTTCTCCGCTTCATTCGAAGCTGAAATTGGTTTTTCAAGTAAGGTTTCTTTATCCCATGGTATCACAATGGACTTTCTTCTGGTCTAAGCGTACTGGCTCTCGTAGCTGGCAGCCGATCTAAGCGATTTGGCTGGCGAGCCAGGATGATCCTGTATCAGCTACACGTAGGCTGTGAGCGATTAACAAAATCGCTAATCGCTCAGCGCTAACGTGGCCACCGCCATACGATTTCATATGTATTCATTTTTTTATCGCTCAATCGCACATCGGTCACTGCGGCTGCAGCCCTAGACTAATGTAGAACCATATACGATACGATCTTTAATGTCTGATGGATAATTATAAATTATTCCCGAAACGGTGTACTATTGTAAGATATAGATGAGAATACAAAAAATCACTCATTAGTCAACAACCATCAAAACAAGCACGTCAAAAACATTGGTTTGTTTTCAAAGATCTATGACTATCAAATTCCAAGAGTTCTACAATAACAACCAAAGAAGACAAATGGCATTCAGGTTGTATGCGTTAACTAGGAAGCCAACCTGATTTGCTTTAGTTAGAGTTTACCTGCTTGAACTGTCACAATTGTGTCCTAGCATTACAGAAACCATAAGCACAGCCTTAAGCATTTTAAACTATGTAACGAAAAGAGATTAGAAGCCTACATGCAAGGTTCTGCGACCCTTTGGTTTAGGCAGAACGATCGAGCATTCCGGTCGTAAGTCCTTGAAAAATCGGTTCGGAACCAAAAGAAATCATATTGTGTAACAAATTCGTACACTAAAGATGCGGTCGTTATTAGTGCATTTTATTGCTATAATTAATACGCGCTAAAGAGGTTTTGACTACTAGTGTAGTGTGATGTACACAGTGCGGGCATTAAGGCAACTGCAATTTGCACTGAGGAGAAAAGACAGAGTTGGGAAGGGCATTCCATATTATTGCTTTGCGGCCACTATATGGAATTTTTGTATTTCGTAACACAACAAAAAATTGAATTGAATTGGCTGAATTGTAAACTGATAGCTTGTCGAGAATTGCGGTTGCACTGTTGAAGGTTCGAAATGCAGCTGCCGATTATTTTTTCGAACTCTATGTTAAAAAGCCGATAGAACATTCATATTGACATCGTATAGAAATTTGTAGGAGATTATTGAGCATCTGCTCTTCTCGTTCATGATGTCAGAAAGTTATAGGAAGGATTTCAAATCACTAGCGTTTATCCACAGCAAAAGTTAAATTCGGCACTGCGTCTCTTTTTTTTTAATCACACATATTCGTTCGGAATATAATTTTCTCCGATTTGTACGAAATCAGAGAAACGCCATTCGAGATATCCCTTCCGATGCAACTTTCGGTCTGGCTCGAGCAACTCACAAATAGTCCTGCGTATGGATTGACCTGTAATTCAGTTTTTTTAGCAGATGCATTTAAGATAAGTTGTCTATATGTAAATTACAACCTACTCTTCTGAAATAAGGTACGTGTTGGGTGGTATATTCAGGAAGACAAGAAGAACTTTGTCGTGTTTAAGAGTGTAAAAAGTTTCATTCGATAAATTGGCTTCAAATGTGAGCATTGCATCGAAAAATCACCAACTATCAGTTTTATATATGACCGCGAAAAGGCGCAGTGCTGTGACGTCTATTGTGTGTGGATGATGGATAGCCGTGGCCAATATGTACTAGAGGTAATGTGATGTTTACCTTTTTATATTGTGGAAAGCAAACACTAGTTGACGATGTTAGGAAAGCAATAAATGTCGCGAGATATCCCATAATATAGCCGCCAAAATTTGCCCATTTTTACAATGGCACTGTCAAACGAAATAAAGCTGTTGTAAGCGCTTAACAACCAAATCATAAAACAGTCTTGATCGCAAAAGGAATAGCGCCCTGTAATCGAAAGCCAGGCAATCTGGCTCACTTTCATCAAGAAGGTGGAAGTATATTGGCTTTCTGGAGCAAACGATCTCCAGATAAGCAATACATACGCGCGATCACACCAATTAAATTATAGATTAACTTAAGATCAAAAGTTGTTTTTATTACTAAATATTATGTACACTCTTATAATAAGACACAAGTAAAAAAATATGTTTAAACTTTTTCGTTAAAACTTAATTTAATGTTATCATTTTTTTTTTTTTTTTAATGGGTGTCGCCACATTCCGTGGTACATTTAATCAAAGCTGACGCTATTGCGCCGATTATGGCGACACAGTGTTGTCAATTTCATCATTTCTTATTCTCTGTTTTGTCTTTATGCTTAGTATGCTATGGGAAGAAATTCTTTGAAAAGTGGCAAAAGACAAAACCAGGTTGTGTGTTGTTTTAATTAATAAGTCCACCGTTTGGTTTACAAAATAATCTTTCCCACACATGAGATCCTAAACTCCTGACTTGAATTCTTCACGAGATGTAAACAAATATCAATACCGTGCTTAACCTATTCTCCAAGAAAGAGATTACTAAACTATGAACCATAATGTGTGAGTGTGTTTTCATTTTCATTTTCATTTGTCTATCAGAATCAACTTACAATACCAATTATAACACTAGTAAATAGTATAAATAAATCCTCTTTCTTTGCGTAAGAACTAATAGCAGTAAATTTTGGTTTGCTCTGCGATATGACCATTTTGTTGCTCAGGCATTTTTGTTTGTTGTTTTGGTTTTAAAAATAAGAAATTTCCTGCCTCAATGCCAAAAAAATGAAACGCACTGATATCAGTGTACAAGAGTCGTAAAGATAAGAAAAATTGAATTTCAAGCTGTATTTATACGTTCGGCAAAAAGCTACACGTAATCATAAAACACCGACAGATAGAAAATTTGTTAAAGAGCATAGAAACGATTATAATAACCAACATTGGTCGACGCAACCAAACACGCTGCGAATATGCTTAGCTTTGGTCAGTCATAAAGCGAGGGTTTCTTTTAATATTTTCTTCATGGTATTCCCCACAGACGGGTTACTGGATCCCGACGTATTGTAATCGAACTTAAAGAGGTAGGGCTGCACATCCGGATAGGATGTATCAAATATTAGATCTAATTCGTTTTGGCTTGGAGTTTTGGGCACGTAATCATGACGATTCATTACCTCGGTGATGTAAACGACTTTTTCGGTCAGCAGATCGCTAACATTCTCTCGGGACAATTGTCGATCGTCCTCGTTATCGTATTTGATAAGATCCAAACGCACTGTCCACACTTCCCATGGTATGCACTCCTGTTGGAAGGGCCAGCTTCGTTTTTTCTTTTGGAAAAATTCTAAACTAATCTGCCCGGAGCCGCTGCTATCGTTGCTGCGAAGTTTTTCGCTAAATAAATTGATAGCACGTTTGACGGTTCGATGCAGAGTATCTGAGGTGCAGCAGACATATGTAAAATCGATGAAATTACAATCGACGTCTGTGTACCCGACAGTGCCTATTGAATATTGTGCTGTACCAGTGTACATGTATTTGCCCAAGCATCGGTGAAACAACACCGTATGGAAAATACTAGCTATCGCCTCATCGACCTGTCGACCTTCCATGGTCAGATCGAATACCTGTGATCGTGCGTTCATTTTGTGTCTGTTCTTTGTACATACAACTTTGGAATATGTGTGGGATTAATTGTATACACTCTATTGTCGAAAATATAAAAAAAATCGATTGCGGTTCAACAAACACGAACATACGGTTGTAGACGATTGGGAATTTGCGAGTTATTGGATTTTATTTTAAATCACCATACCCATGTATTGATGTGTGCCACATATCGTCCTGGTTTTGTTGCCGATCTTCAACCATTTACTCAGCCCGAAGTCGGTGATTTTGATGTGATAATTGTATGTTAGAAGAATGTTTTCAGGCTTAGCATCACGATAGATAACTCCAGCGTTGTGTAGGAAATCTGTATGATGAAATTCATGAGTGTAAAGCAATGCACGTGGGCTGGGTAGCAGGCTTACCTATTGCAAGTGCTATTTCTGCTATGTAGAGGCGGATGAGCTCAGTGGTGAACTTGCATAGTTTTGAGAATAGCTCACCGTTCGATACGTATTCGCACACTGAAAGGAGAAACGTGTTTAGTACATAATTTTACACTGCTAATTGCAGACTTACGTATATACAAATGGCGACGATCTTGCCAAGCGTCAAGGTGATGTACAATCAGGGGGTGATGGCCGCACAGTTTTTGGATGTCCGCTTCTTCCTTAATCTGCTTCACGCAGTTGTTTCTGATGACCTAAACAAGGGTAAAGAGAAAATGTTCTGAAGGCTGAAATACAAGGCTTTACCAACACTTACCTTGGACTTTGTGATTTTTTTCAAGGCAAATATCTCTTCAGACCTGTTGTTGGCGCAGACTTTATACACGCTGGCAAAGCCGCCCTTGGCTATTAGATGGTCTATTTGAAACTCCTCAATTCGGTTGTTATACTTGAAGTGCGAATCGAACATACAATTTGTCAGGGGTCTGTGCCACTGTATTTCCGAGCGAGATATATCGGAGCTGAAATAATATGAAAAGGAAAATGTGAAAGCGAATGAAAATGTGCTGTGTTTTGAAGAGAGCAACAATCCGACGAAACACAAGATAAATTCCTAATAAACAACACGTTCAATCCCCACAAGACGCTGGACCCATATTTAGACGAACGGTTGTAATTGGATACCGAGGTCTCTGATGTTTGTAAGACATTCGCTTGAGGTGTTGCAGTGGAAAATGCCCTACGAAAAGGGATCCACCAGCGATATCGTCTCTGTATAAATGTGCATTATACAAACTTGTCGTGGAAAGAATAATAAATCGAACTCAGTAATCAGTAATTTTAATCCTTTGTGCATTTGTCGACGCAATTTGAGCGAGGACGACTTTAATCTGCTATCGTTCTTCGATGCCAATTCAATTTCTGTGTAGTTCAATTTCTCTGTAGTACCATGGACAAAAAGGCTCACCATGCTTATCACATTGCAAAAGCATCCATTAAAGTCATTTATTACATTGCAAACGTGATTGGCTTGACCTATTTTACAATAACTAACCACAACCGAATTAAATATTCAATAGTAACTACAGAACTTCAGTGGCATTCAGACTGATGTACTTCATGTTTCATATGTACAGAATTGTCAATCCACATTTAATGGGGATGGAAAAGTCGCACCGTGTAGTCATTTCAATACACATGTTTACAATTCCTACGTTTACACTTATATTCCCTACTATTCAAGATGTTTGCCATCAGGAATTTGTGAGTATTGTAATCGACATTCTCGTAAGGATAATCGACATTCTCGTAAGGATAATCGACATTCTCGCAACCGCAAAGGTTCTTGCGATTTTCGGCCCAAAGTTTTACATACTGCTGCGGGCTGGTATTGCGTTTAATGTTAGTTTCGTTATCATAATAGGTGATGTACCGATAATCTACCCCGCCCTACGTGAAAGCAATTATTTACATTTCTGTGTGATTTTGTTTTCGTCAATTCATTGTCGCTTGGAATTCGAATTATGGCAGACACATTGTGCTTGTGCTACACAAATCGCTTGCAAATCGCATCGAGATGACAGAAAGCCGCATGATTTGCAAGTTGTACAAGTTCTCTCTGATTTTTCTGCCGAACTACATGAATGCTCGGTGTTGTATTCGCAAATTTATAAAACCACTAGGGATTCTCATTCGTTGTTTAAGTTTAATAGACTCTTCAAGTTTTGTGGTTATAATTGGCTACATACATTACAATTTCTGGACTTACATCACAACCGAACATGTTGTATATATGGAGTTTTATTGTGTTGGCTACCTTGCGGTTGTTCGATTCTTTATTTCTGATCTTAATTATACAAATGGCAGTACGTAAACCTCAAATTGCCAGATATGTTGAATGGCAAAGCTTAGGTCCGGATATTGACAGAACATGAGACAGGAGTGTGGGGCAAAGCCGATAGGTATTTTGTGTTTGGTTTAGTTATGCCTGCACTTGTTTCTCGGATGAGAAGTTCTTTTCCTAACTGAGGTTTGAAGCTGATCTTAGTGGCAGTTTCATAAGAGATTTATCGCATCATTACTTTCTGCAAGACTTTATTCGAGCAGCTTCGCAATCTGCACGTAGATTCTGGGTAGTAGATAGCCCTCCAGGTTGCGGGTTATCAAATTATCACGTCAAAATATTGCAGTTGCAGAACACTTAAAGGCCTTGGCTAGTGTTGAATTTGTTGTTGGACATGCAAAACGATCAGGCAAAACGTTTACATGCAGACTCTAAATACGTCGCGTCTATTTGGGTGCAGATTTGGCGGCAAGAATTGTTGTTGTTTCGTTGACGAACAGCGATATTTAACACCTGAAGTTACCTCAAATGCAATCATTTTCTTAACGAGCTAAAGAAAAGATATTAAGAGTGCCAAGCAAAATATCCGAGTCAAGGATGTCTGAACATCGCTCCATTTGCTGCCGCTTATGTGCCTTTATTTAAGCTATTCCTAGAATATGTAGGCAGAATTTTCGATGTGCATTGTCATCTGTATCTTTATAACACTCAAGTCAGAATTACGACGAATATCTGGGAAAAAAACAAATTAACCGAACGCAGGTAGTAGATTCCTTTACCTCTGTAACGATTTTGGGTTCTAAGAGAATGCAAAGAAATAATGGTAATTACAAAGGTGCAGATTTGTTCCTTCGGTGTTTCCCTGGTGAGTTAGTTGGAGTTTTCTTTCTTTGATTGCAATGAGTATTTCCCTTTTTCATTTGTGATCCTGTCAACCCAAGAAATTCGCAGAATTCTTTTCTAAATCCACATTTCAAATGCTTCTAGGTATCTCCTCGTTGTTGCGCTATTTAGAGTCTCTGATCCATAAAGTAGAAACGATCAGATAACATTTCCCAAACCGCACTTTGAGATTAAAAGTTAAAAAATTAAAATTAAAAGAGTTTTCGTTAAATGTTTTTTTTTTCGATTTTACAAGGCAAACAAATCAAATTCCGTCGCGTTCACGGACGGCGCGATTCGACCCCAGATTGCCCACTTTAATTAAATCAATTTTACTTCTTAAGAATGCACGTTCCTAACCTTGTGATTCACAGTGTATTATGCACAGCTTAACGTACTTATTAACAGTTTCCCTTCACAATATTAAAGCGGGCAATAAAAATGGCGACCGACTTCCATAGTCATAATTGATCAAAAGAATATGATGCTACATACGTTTGTTTTTTTCTCCTAAATAGACTTCTTGATCCCGGGCAGCAGTCGTGCAGGCAACTTTTAAGACTCCACTCTGTATTCTGAAAAAAAAAAAATGAATGGTAAAATGAAAGGGGATACAAGGGAGAGATAATAATTACTGCAGATGGTAGTTTAGTCATAGTTAGGGACATATTTTCTATTCGCAGATGCCTAGAGCGTATTTCTTAAATAAAATGTTTAACTAAATAACATAATAATTGATTTAATGACTATTACGGACATGTGCACTTTACCATTCAGAAGGCGACGCTATTCCTATTCCCACAGTGTTAGATCGTAACACTTTTGAAATAGCCTCGCAATTATCATAGAAGATCATTCAAACCGATCGGGAAATGGAACACAGACCAGAAACTGGTACCTAGCTACTGATTCGATCCCAGAAATGAATGATCGCAAGCCGAACCATAGAATTTGTCCGTATTTTTAGGACTTCATAACAAATTATCATTCGCGAACAGGCGATAACCAAAAGTTAAAGTAGGTGAAGGCAAATCCAAACTGTATGAACTTTTTGCAATTAAGGGATAAAATACTGTCCTTTGGTAAGCTAAAAATATGATCGACCGTAAAACGTGGCCGTAACTTAAATATTTATTCGTCAATAGATACAGTTGATAAGAAACTAAAACTACAACTTAGTTACGACAGAAACTGGTTAATATTACAGAACCTTTAGCATACCATCTTGGTTGCAAAAGGACCATTCTCACCAGTTAGCCTGTAAGCTGAAGGCAACCAAGGAAACTTTGACATTTTGCGGGTTTTAACAGGCATTCAATTTACAAACAAAGAACTATAAACAAAGGACTAAACTGCAAAGCAAACTCATAAGTATATTCCCGTATAGATCGAGTGCATTATACCTAAAATCACAATCTGTTTGTTCAGGCAAGAAAATCGAAACGGATCTGGAAACGAGAACGAAACTGGTAGTAGCCTTTAATGCAAAATTGACATTTTCAAGACCAATGTTGTGTTTTGAGTTGCGAGGCAACTTGAACGTACGTCAGAAATTATATTTCTAACAACAAATAAAAATAGAATACGCTATTTGGGCAGCACACAACCAGAAGGGTTATATTTTTAGAAGTCGATGATGATATGTAAAACTGTTACCCATACCTACAGCGGACTGGTTAGACAGCAAAGCTGTCGTCACTCTTTAAGGGTTATCAAACTCCATCAGATTTTTGTATTTTTGTTTAACAAAATAAAAGCGTGGAAAATGCGTATTAAAATTGTGTTTACCTCATCGCGACATCTGTTTACCATATATTTGATGTCGTAGTAACAATTTAGTTCCGGGGGAAAACAAGTTGAAAACACACTTACGCAGTCATATTGTCATTAATTGATATTGCGGACTTTATTCGACGCTTTCCGGTCCATTTTCTTTTTTTTCTTTTTGAGTGCCATTTGACAGAAAATCTAATCTACGGGGGATTTTTTTTCATTATATTATTACCACCACTGTCACAATATGTAAAATGAGTGTGCCTGTGCCACTGCCAATTCGCCCAATTATAATCAAAATAAAAACAAAATCCACGTCTGATTATAAAAATAAAATATAAATAAAAATATGGCCATGTGTTTACCTGGTGAATGGTCGAATTGGTGCGATTCTCTGTTTCACATTTCCGTTGCTTTAGGTGGATTTCAAGGGGCTCTTCATTCCCTGCTGCGAAACTTTCCATTAAAATTATAAACACTCATGTGGATTGTGATATCCCAGGCCGTGAAATTTGTGTAGATGTGTTGTGATATTTTTACAAGATGAATATTTATCTGCACATTGTAAAAAGCGAAACGCTATTTTCTCTTGATGAAAAATCCGAGTTTAACTTTCTGGCTTTTCTTCTCCGCTTTTCCTTCTTCGCAACACAAAGTGACACACAATAATAAACACAGCGTCCAGGGACTGTCACTTCTGCACCTGTTTCGATTTTTTTTTTGAAATGACCTCGGAATGGCAAACAGCCGGGGATAGTGTGAAATACTTTGTTCCGTTTTCGTGTACGTGCATACGTCTGAATCGTGATTTGCAGAAGTTACGACTTACGAGGCTGTCATCTACGTAGTTTTTGAGAATGGGTCTGACGCTGTGAAATAGAATATAAACCGCCACACAAAAAATGTACCTCAAGTGCGTGATTGTGTGCGTTAATTAGTGAATAGAACTGGGCGCGTTCATACTGCAATGTGGACCGTGCAGAGAAATTGGAACGAGAATGGGTACTTGTTTGCACTGAACTGAAATTCTTTATTGCTTGTGCGAATTAGATCAAAATATAATTTGGATTTGATACAGATATTTCTTTAATGTCGTTTTCGATTTGGCTTTTCAGATTTTGATCTGAGATTTCAGATTTCTGCTACCAAATCGAACATAAAATCCGAACCTTATTGGTTCTTGTGTGTATTGAGTTGGCCGCGAAATAATATTATTTATTCACTTGCACTAGGAATCCATTTCAATTGATTTTTACATATTTACAATAACGCATTTCGAAATAATTTAATATAAAAACTCGTTTCCATTAAACCCGTATGACACTACATTTTTTCTGCTTTTAAAATGAAACTAGAGCATCAAAAATGTATTCAAATTACATTTTTCAGCTGCTGGCAATTTTTTTTTTGAAATTTCAACATTTTTTGAAAATAAATTCGTTTGGAAATTTGAGGTGGCTTTGCAAACCTTTAAGTCTAACATTTCAACCAGAGACAATACTGTATGATTTGTCTATGGTTTCAACATGATATAAATGAGGAACAAATGTAGTGTCATGCGGGCTTAAACAATACTTCCAAAGATAAACAATTCAGAAACGCCAGCTGTTTGTCATATACATTAGTATTAGTGAAAGTATGTGTAAATCTCAGAAAAATCGAGATTTCTCAAAAGTGCATTAAATCGAAAAATATTATTTTTTTTGGCAAATCGACATGAAAAAAAAACCTTTGTAATGTAATACATAATAAGTCATTATGATACTGCATTTCATCGCGCACGTGCATTTTTGCACTAGATGGGACAGAGAGATCCGTTCATCCCCAGTTAATGCTAATAAAGGCGTAAGAATAAGCTCACAAATCAGACGCCTTAAATATTAAGTTCCGGCGAACAACATTTCTGCAATTACTTGAAAACATTTCTATTTCTGATTCAAAACATGTGAAATGAGAGTGGTAATAATATTCAGTAAATTTAACCAGCAATTTATCAATTGTTATACGAAACAAAAAAATAATTGTCCGTTCATTACTTCTGGAAGCTATTTTGTTTTATAGGAAAGCGAAATTTCGTAAGCCATCGCTATAAAAATATCAACATGCATAGCTTAATAATTGCTACAACGTTAATAAGATGGCCGACCAAGAAACGTGTCACGGTTTATTGCATTTTAGGTAATTCCGTCCCTTTCAATCACAGGGCTATTTAGTATTTAGCATCCCTTTAATCTTCCGTGTTAGGAATGTGTAAATGCGGCAGTAATTTAAATTTTTCTACCTGTTTTCTAACTGAGCTTGACTGAGCTAATCAACTGAGCATTAATGAGTTATCGTTACAAATGTGCTTGCTGAATGGTGCCACTAAAGGCGTTCTATAAGTTTGGCAGCATTTTTGTTAATAGTAGCTTGTTTTCTTGGTTCGGAAAATTTCGAAAGAGCGATATAAAACTGACAGCAGTCTCTTATTTCTGTTTGTTTTTGGGTCTGAGTTCTGAGTTCGTGTCAAAGTTTCATTTTTTTTTTGAATTAAAACAATAAAAACCGAGTGTAAACTGCATTAAAAGAATTAATTTGCTAAGTCAAAGTTTCCAAATTAATACAACCATGGATATGAGCCTAGATGATATTATTAAAAGCAAAAAAGTTGCTGCTCCGCAATGGACTAAGAAAGTGCCTTTGTAAGTAACACCCGGATTGTGCATTTTTCCAGCATTTTTATATGACAAAATATTTATTTCTCTTATTACAGTAAAAGCGCACCATACTCCGGTAAGATTTTCCACAAAGACACAATGATAATGGATGCACGAATGAAGATTATCGAAAGAAATCGTGCCAAAATTCGCGATGCTCGCGATAAATTGGCTGAAATTACACGATCTGGTGGAGATGCTCGACTGCGACTAGTAAGAAAACAGGGCCTCATCAGTTCTAGTCAACGCAATCGAAAAGCACCGAATCTTATAACCAGGAGTACTAAGTACAGAAGTGAACGTGTGTCTGAACGTTTACCCGATGTTATTGAAACACCCCGTGGATATGTCGACTATGACAATATGGAACGAATGGAAGAAGGTTAATTTTTACAATTTTTTCCAATTACATATATATTTTATAATTTTAATAACACCAAACCCCTACCGGCGTTCCATTTTCCCTTTGCATATTCATACACTTAATTCTGTTTTAACACACAATTTGATTTGTGTTTGTCTTTCGTTTGCAGAAGAATATACGAGCCAATTGAACCGTGCAGTCAAAAATGAACTAGCATATAAAGCATTCAGAAACGAGCGCCATCCTGAAGGACCTTGGGAGCCCAACGGCGGTGATCCTTTCGAGCTTTATAATATACCGATAGCGAGGACCCCACCCGATGTTGCAGCAGACATTGGTATTCGAAGGCAAATTCGCCAAATGTCGCCCGATCTACCACCACCATCACGAACAATTAAGCAAGCTAGTCCTCCGTATGCGCGCAGATACATTCCGCAGCAGGAATCACACTTGTCATATGAAATGCGGTCAAGGTTAGAACGTGCCCCAGATCGAAATGTATCATTGGGAATCTTTTCGAATCCATTAAAGTCTCCAAATAACTTTCATAATTCTGGATACAGAATCGTTGTTAGTAATTTGCACACTAGCGTCACCCAGGGCGATATCAAGGAGCTGTTTGAAGATTTGGGCGAGCTGTTTGAATCGCGTTTAGTGCGTCCCGGTATCGCAGAAGTAATTTACAAAGACTTAAAGGACGCAGAAAAGGCAGTCGAAACTTACCACAACAGACAATTGGATGGACAACCCATGAAGTGTTTGCTGGTGAATCCGCGATCTTCCGGCAAACCCACTGCTCCTGCCATCAAAACGATGAGGTACGTGTCTATTCCTAATCAATATAATAAGTCATTAACATTTGTGCATTTCTCAGTTCAAATAGTTCGAGATTACCACCGGGAAAGACTCCTCTGGAAATTGACATTGATGCCTTGCACAAAGTACTCTTCCGTCGCCATTAAACAACAAATCACGTTAATTTGCCCATTACACCTTTAGTTAAGCCTGGACATTTTTACAGTACTAGAATAATTTGAAACAATTATATTGACTTTGGTTTGCGTTTGTATAAATAGTACCTATGTATGCAAAGCAATCAGATTTGAAACATTGAAATGAATATACCTACAATAAAAATTAATCGTTTGAACAACAGTTTGATGAACAACAACATGAAAAGTATTGGCCGCATTCAAGAATCTAGTCATCTTAAGTCGACTAGATTGGTCTGGATAAGATGTAACCTGAACGCAAAAACTAGATTGGTCGGGAATACCACTATTCCTACGTCATCCATATATGCGAACTGTCAACTTAGTACTCAGTCACGAATTTCTTGACTAGATTCGTCGGCTACCCCTCCATAAATGTCAACTGAAACAGCTGCTCATATGACCGATTTCGACCAATCAAAACCGAGATTCATTTAGTGAAAGAGCTGTCAGACTAACTAAACTAGATACTTGAACGTCCCCATTGTTTAACGTGAACACCAGCCTTGACGGCACCATTTCACGATAGGCATACCCACATTAGAGTCCTTGAGAAAAACTTGACCAAACGCCCCAGAGCCAATACAAGTATTGATCCTGTTGCAATTACCGTGGCTGTTTATTTGGCAACAGTCCGACCCAGGCCCAGGTCCACCCCGGACTGTAGCGCCACCTTAAGTTAAGTAAGTTTATTTGGCAACAGTCCGACCCATTGGAAAAAAATATCATTTGTCATTTTAAAGGTAGAGTTGCTAACTGTGGAACAATTCAGGCGTGTTATAAGCTGGGTAAGCCGTCGGGCTAGTTGCAAATTGCAATGAAGATAAATTAGCATATTTTGGGGCCCAATCGTTAATCAGCAATAAGTGTTTCGCATGTTTAGTCGACTTATATGTTCAGGGAGGATAACTCGTTTGCCGATGCGGCAATTCAGATCCAGATCGCTAAGGTTCCGGAAACTAAACGCGATGGTAGGCCCGTATGACCGTTATACAAAGTAAAGTTGCAATTTGGCATTTCTTTTGAGAGCCAGCCGCAATTTTTTGCTATTTTTCTCTTATTTTTAGTTGAAGAATGCAATTGACAAATTGTTCAAATGCTGTTATTTTAAAATAAAAACTTTTATAGTGTTACGCAGTTACCTATCACAACGCTACACATTCTAGTGCTTAGCGAATCAATGCAGAATATCTTTAGAAATGCCACTTTGTTCATTGGCCTAGTTTCTTGCGAGTTTTCAGAATTCTGCAGCGGTCACCTTAGCGGTAGCCCCGATCCAGCGTTGCCGGAGAAAAATATTATTAGGGAGTACTGCAGCCAGAAAAGGGGAGTATTTCCTAACTGTCGTCCCTTTTTGACGACAGTTAGGAAGATAAAAATGCTGCCAAGTTTGCATTGAATTTGAGATGAATTAAATTTATTAATGTTGAAATTACACTTTGCTGCAAGTGTGAGATATTTTAGGATTTAAAAAAAAAAATAGAAGTACGAATGTGAAAGGAGGAGTACGGGAATACGGAGGTGTTGAAAGTAGTACAATACTCCTATGGGAGTACTTTCGGCAACGCTGCCCCGATCACACTTGCGCATGCCATCTCCCCCTCTTGATAGAATTCATAGACAAACCATATGTACGATTTGTCTCTGCTTGTGATACCTAGTTGGGAAATATGTTTCGGAATTCTAAATCGGAGTAGTAGTACATTTCAATCGGCTTTCGAAATAAAAAGTATACAAAACGTTAATTTTCGAAAAATGGTTACTTTCGAAACGAGATACTGAGACCCCAGGCCTCTGCGTAAAAAAAAACACGACAAAATGGTCTTAAAAAGTATCCCTAGGCTATAACTATTCCGCTGCCATTTTATGAGAACGAAACAGCTGTGTATAGCCAACAAATTAAATCTGTATTTACCTATAATTCCCTCGGGTTGAAACTCGACATTAACCGCTGGGCTGGTTTTCTTTCATGATTTTATTTTTGTTTAGTTCTGATTGCTGTAAATTCCGGAAAATCGATTTATTCGCATTTTCGGCCAACTGTTGCGAACAAAACTGAGTTATGCCGGGTCCAGGTAGTATAAAATAAAACTGTCTTATCGACATAATCCAATACGAAACACTCTGTACACAGGTAACAAAATACGTTTTTATTAAATTGAAAGTTTTGCCATTAACACTTGTTGTTTGTTTGTCTTAAAATCGAGTACATTTAACTATAATGGTACAATTCAAAATTCAAGAGAGAAAATGAGAAACTTATTCATTTTCAATAATTTTTCGTTTTTTTTTTTTTTTTTTTTAATTTTGTTTTTATTTAATTCATTTCCCGAAAAACGACAATTCAGGAAGAAAAATAATCGATTCAGCATTCCAGCAGCGCCCATCATGTACTTAGGGTCTGGCGGCACGTATACAAGGAATCGCAACAGTAAGTTATTTCAGTTGTTTTCCTCTGCAAAGTACAATTGCTCCAACATCTCATTGGCTTTTCAGCGACAGCAGACCTACACGGTTGCTCGGTGAGTTCATTGTGCAGATTTCCTGCAACTGCATAATCCACTTACGTTTGGGTTTGTGTTGTATCGGTGGCGTATTTAGTTTTAAAGCCTTGTTTTTGTCCACTTTGAGTTTGACGCCGGATGGAGGATAACCCCTCGTGTGGGTGCGTATGTGTTGACCGACCTTCTGAGGAACACATTTAACTTGGCATCCACTTGACCAAAGATTTCGTCCGTTGTCTGTATTCCTTCCGTTGCTGATCTGACAGTATATTTGTGTTTTTTTTTTCCTTTTTTATTTTCTGTTTGTTATTTTATTTTCTTCTTTATTTATTCTGTAGTCTAAAAATTTTTTTTTTTTTATTTTATTTGTTTGTTCTTGTTGTTGTTGATTTTTGTTTTGCATTGTTTTTTCCAACACTTTATCATCATCTGTATTATGTACTCGTATACCAGTTACGACATTATGATAGCAACTGGGTGCTGTCTCTGTTGTCGTTAGATTATTTTAATCTTCTCTCAAATTATCAATAAGGTTGAGAAAATTGGCTTTGGTTGTCAAAGCCAATGTTGGAACGATCGCCTACAGGTGCCTGAAATTAAGAAGGAAATTGCAAGTTATTGGGTGGTGTCCAGCAAGGAGGGATAGCAACGTTTCGTTCAGACGACCAAGACGTTAAGGAGGTGTACTAGTTGGGTAAAGTGTAAACTGCCTGGCAGCAGCAGAGGGCCTCGAATACTCCCGCCTTCGATTCAAAGTCTACAAAATGCCAGAGGGATTTGAAACAGTTGATGAAGCAGTACATGTTTTAAAGTTGATTGTTAATATGCCCTCAAAACAAAAAGAAAAGGCTCAAGCAACTAGACGAAACTAATCAGTCGTTAATAGAAGCTGCAGCTTCCTTTGCCAGTCTCAGGAGGCCTAATCTATAAAATCTTTTCTCAATAACCTGAATGGCTATGCTGAGAGTTCTTTGAATTGCTAGTGCGCTAGAAGGGAGCGACACGAGTGCCGAAAATAAAAATATGCGGAAACAAAATGGAGCCAACACAAAAAACATTAGGAAGCACAGTACAATAAGTAAAGATGTAAACTTACGTTAAAAGCAACATCTTGCGAGAGTATTCCGTCCATTTGGGAAATTTGTCCAAAGTCTTGCGATAGATCGTGCTGCTGCGAGAGTGTAAATCCAGGTTGCGACATGTTCTGCGACATAAGGTGCTGCGTAAGTGGTATTCCCTGACTGTTTCGAGATTTTGATGCAAACTTGTCGTTACTATTGCCCGAATTGTCGGGACGTGATGCCTTTGGCATAATTCGTTCGCCGACGGCTTGGCGGCGACCCTGTTTAGCTGCCTGAATGGCTTGCTGGTGCTGGTTGTAGAAGCGTGGCGGTATATTACTCATGTTCATAAACATGCCGACAGGCACCGGCATATTGTTCATGGCAGCCTGTGCGCGTTCCGGTGATATATAGCTGATCGAGTCGTGATGAGATCTCCCAAACATATCCATGCCCATGTTGCGTGGCTGATAGCCACCCATGGGATTCATCGAAGCCGAGGGATTCATGTGGTTCATACCCTGGCTAATGAGACCGAAGCTGCCTGATCCGGGACCAAAATGACTGTAACCACGCATTGCGGAACGATCGTACGGTGAGCCTGGCACCATGGCTTCCTTGGCATCGCACATCATGGTGCTCATAAAGTGTGCGCCTATGTTCATGGTGTTGACAATCTTCTTGGGCTTTTGAAATTGAATCAGCGATTCCTTCAGGTTGTTTAACGAACCTTCAACCAGTACTTTGCGGTCTTTGTAGAAGTTCAACAGATGATTCCAGAGCGGTTGCTTCGACAGAACCTTTGGATTACCGACTATAATTGTTCCGTACTTGGAACGAGTTAGTGCGACGTTCAATCGGCGTGGATCGTTTAGGAAACCGATTCCCTGGCGTTCATTTGAACGGACACACGACATAATAATTATGTCCTTTTCGCGACCTTGAAATGCGTCCACGCTGGCGATTTCGATCTCTTGGTAGAGTTTTGAGTGGAGACTACCCTGGTATTGCATGTACTGCACTAGGTAGGCCCTCTGTCCCTCGTAGGGAGTGATTATTCCAATCTGTTCTGGTTTGACCCCAGCTTTGAGGAAACGCGTAGTTATCTTCTCGACATTGGCAGCCTCTGTCCGATTTAGATATGAGGTTCCAGAGCCAGCGATCTCCTCTTGGCCTTGGGTTACAAGGAAAAACATTGGCCGGTCAGCCTGTGGCCAGGGGAAGTCAATTTTAAGTTTACGATCCTCCGCACAGACGCCGTTTTGCAAGCTACCTTCGTAGAAGAAGTTCGATGGGAATTGTGACAATTCCGGGTGCATACGGTATTGAACTTCAAGGCGGAACGGACGTATTCCGAGTACAACCAAGCGCTCGAACAAACTCTGAGATAATCCAGCTCGAGCTGCTTTCTTGCACATAACAACCGGTCCCAACTGGCAGTGATCGCCAACGAGAATCAATTGTTTGGCTCCCAGCACTACTGGTACCATGCATTCAGGTTCCGTCGACTGCATACTCTCATCGATGAGAATCGATGAGAACTTGATGCTCTTCAGGCGTGGATCACCCGCCCCCACACAAGTGCAACAGATAACATCTGCCGCTTCGAGAAGCTGGAATTCCGCAGCTCGTTTCAGCATGCGGTAGCGTTTCTCATCGGCTCTGCTTAGTTCTCCGGTCTCGTCTTTCAATTGCTGAAGCTGCTTCAGTTCAACATTGATTTCCATATTTCGAATCTGATTGTGAAGTGCCAAAAAGCTGACAGGACTATCTATAGCCTCGCGCGACTTGGCGCAAACTCTGACAACCTTCAAATTTGTGCGATGGATCTTCTCGGTCAGTTGATCGACTGCAGTGTTACTTGGTGCACACACCAATACCGTGCCACCGTTTTGCTTCACCAGCTGATAGACTATAGTGGCTGACGTGACTGTCTTTCCAGTACCGGGCGGCCCTTGAATCAAGCTCAGTGGACGTTGAATAGCGTGCTTGACAGCGTACACCTGCGAACGATTCAAATCGGGTAGATTTGGTGCACTGAACAGCTTGGGGATAGTTCCACGCAACACATCGTCCCAGCCATCGGGGCGGCCGTGACCCAAAAGATGTGCATAAATGTAATGCGACACAGAGGTGCGGTCCATTGCAAACACCTTCAAAGCGCGCAACATCCGATCAAACGAAGTGCACTTCCAAATGAAATCGACGGCAAAGTTTGACGTAAATTTAATTGGTGCTCCAGCGCTGTTCTTCATTTCCAAGCCGATATCTTCACCGTAGTTGTCGGGAACTTTGATTACGTGACCTATTTCATTCCACGAATCGTGCAACTCGCCGGCATACCGCAGCCTCAATTCATCGCCATGCATCAATTTCATATCGCTGTCCGTCTTGGCCAGGGTGAAGTAGGCAATGGTCTTCTTGTTCAGTCCCACATCCCAGCGGACTTCGATGTTCTCTTGGGTCTGAGACTCTTTCAGTTTTTTATCATATTCCGCCTCCAGGCGCACTAACGGCCCGAATACCTTTTCGTATTGATAGCCATCTTCGTAACGCAACAGAACTTGTGTCGGTTCTGTGTCAATGCCCGGTTTCTCTAGATCTTGGAAAGTCGCTTCGATATTCTCCTTCCAGAGTTCTTCTAGCTTGTTGATCTGGCCGGCCGAAATTTGGCGAGCACGCAACTGCTCCTGGTCGGAGGGTACTTTTACCAGCCAAGCCAAGAAGCAGCGATCGTTTATCAAGGGTTTCCACTGCTCCTGGTCCCAGTTCATGTCCTTGAGGGAGTTTTGAGCTGCACACGGTTGTCTGTAAAGGAAGAATATCAAATTTAGTTAGCTATGGGGACAGTTAGAACAAAAAGGAAAACCAAAATTCAGTAATTTCCACTGTTAGCCTTAGAATCAGCTAAGGATATACGTTGTTCCTACCGATAAAACCAATTGGTAAGCATTGCTACCAAGTATTAGGACTAGGACTCTGCATTTGCATCTAGAATTAACGATTCGGTACATGCGCGTGATCTGTCACTGACAAAGAAAAGTATTAGTAACTTTAAGCATTGCAGATGTATGCTTTTGTTCTTGACTACACACATTATGTGGAACTCAAATCGCTGAGAGTCGTATCAGCAAGCAACCCTTGAGGGTATGGTCTGATACACAAGTGAACTTCAATACTCGTCTGTAATCTTGAAGATTTACAAACCTCATAATAGACAGGCCTCATTTAATTAACAAGAAAGTGTTAAATAAAGAAAAACTGCCCAGATATTTTCAGACGCGGACGCTTCTTTTAGTCCATAGGAAAACGACAATAGACTTTTGGTCTATCAAATTCGATTCTTTGCAATCAAAAGGAGAATCGCAATTCAGACCCTATCTAATCGAAATAATATTTATCGGTTATTTACTAACATCTTACTGCAGTCATATATAAACAAAAACAAAAATTATGTACACATTGTTAAAATTACCTGCACAGAAGCACAACAACCGAGTCTGCCTTGGCGGGTATAAAACCCAATACGAAGACATTGCGCACACCGCATGAGTAACACTCTAGAACAGTTTCGCCCAATGGGCCGTCACTATGCAAAGTGACTTCCCGATGTTTAGCTCGCACCAAGTGATTGACAATATGCGATCCAGACGTATTGCCTCGTCCGTTACAGAACCACTTCTTACAGTTGTTGCACATGACAACCGTGCTTGGATCGTGAATACCGCAATATTTACAAGCATGCGGTGGCAGTTCCCTTACTGCAAGAGCTCCATCATCATCATCCTCTTCGAATTGCAATGCAGCCATGCCATTCGTAATGCCTGGCACTTTGGAATGAATTTCCAGCTTTCGACCAAAAGCATTGCTCTGCAAAAGAAAAAAAAAATTAAACAAATGCAAATAATCTACCCGATCCAAAATGTCTGCAATGCTTTTCACGACATACCTGACTGGGCGCCGCAATTGGATCTAATTGCGAAGATTGCGTCTGCGATTGAGACGGTATGGTAAAGTCGCGAAAATCAAAATCCGATGCCTGGGTATCGGCGCCTATTAAATCATTTTCCTCAGTATCAAGGAATGTCAGCGTTTGTGAACTTGGTCCGTACGTGTCTACGCTCATTTTATAGGCGATAGTTTATAACTTTTCGATTTACCACGTTGTCTCCAATGGTTGTACTGCGAAAAAATTCCAATTCGTGGGCGGTGGACAGTTTTAAACGAAACGCTTTTGCGATTGTCACAATGTAAAAATGTTTCCAACAAATTATTTTCTTATGATTTTACTCTCTGGTTTTCAGGTATTTTTAATGATGAAATAAATGCGCGAAAACTTCAGACTCACCAATAGCATTTTCAGCTGATCAAAAGAACATCACAAATAATGGCCAAGATTGTGAGCTGTGAGGTTTTGAAGTCTGTCAAATTCTGCGCCTGTATTTGGTTTTGCTACGTTGACCTCGAAAAAAAACAACAAAGTGAACGAGTGAAAAGGAAACCATGAACGTGTCTGTTTTTTCATGATGAATGGCTGCGTTCTCTATAGTCTCAAAGCGCTTTCTTTCGTATTCACACGGTAAGTTGATTATGCCGTACTTACACCATCGAACATTATTAACACGGAAGATTAAATGGATGCTAAATACTAAATAGCCGCGTGACTGAAAGAATGGCATAACCTAATATTAACTAACATCGGCCATTTTGGTTACTTGGTAGGAATTATGGAAAAGCTATGAAGTTAATATTTTTATATTGATGGCTTACGAAAATTCGCTTTTCTATAAAACAAAATGCCGTCCGGAAATGATTGTCGAACAATTATTTATTTATTTTGTATAACTAATTGCTGAATTGTTGGTTTAATTTACTGAAACTAATTACCAATTTCATTTCATATGCTCTGAATCAGATATAGAAATGTATTTATCGATTTTTGGTGTATTTGGTGCATTGAAAATGACACGCAAACCTCTGACCAAAGATTAAAGGGATGCACAAATAGATGTCTAACTGAAAGGGATGACTATATTTAAAAAAAAAAGAAGAAATATTTACGTGGGTAATTTTGTTACGTGATGTGATACCTAGCCGCTATCGGCCAGAAGTCCTGACATTCTGGCTTACGGAATTCCACTTTCCCATAAATGGCTGCCGGTAGAGGTGAACGGATAATCTGATTACCTATAATTGGTTTTTTATTTTAACTGTTGCTATAAATGCTTAAATTTATTGTAATTAATAACCTCTCTCACAAATAACATGTTATTACTCATCAGAGAAAAAAATTTTTATAAAAAGGTAGTTCGCCGGAACTTTATATAAATCTGATTTGACAAATCTGTGAAGAATAGAGAAAAATTTACATTTTTTACATAAATTGATCGCAGCAATTATAGCTATGTCTGACACGTTTTGTTCATACCGATCATGTCGTTTTCCATTGGGACCACTGGATATTTTTTTCAGATCTCATCTTTTAAGCGGCTCATGGATCATGCAACGAAAGTGATCTGCTTTTGTAAATGGATTAGTGCGTTATTTGACAGCAATATCAGCTGTTCGGATTGCATTCGTTTTTGGAAAAATCAACCGACTTGAAAAATGTTTGCCCTGTTGTAGATACAAATGATGATGATGAGGAAAATATCCATTGCTATCTATGTATTTCTTCATTTTGGTTTTCATGAAACTTTGCGCATTTGCTTTGAAAGCAAACTTTTTAAAATTACGTAAAACAGCTGTGCAAAGTACATTGGTAATTATGGCAGTATGCGTAGATCTGAAAATAATACCGAGATCGTCAAACAGTGATCCGAATTAAAAATAAGATTGATTTTGTTGTCCAATGGAAAACCCTATGGGTCAAATGTCAGTCGCACCGCTTTTCGAACATGACAAATTTTGGAATTAACTCAAATCAGTTTTTATTCATAACTAAAGGCATTTTGACATTTCATTTGAGTAAAAGCAATTGCAAGAAATTGTCCTCGTGATAATGTAAATGTTACCTATATACTATAACTACTTTTCTTGATCTATTTTCAAAGACAAACAAATACCTTTTCGTATTATTTTAGATATAAGAAAAATAATTGAAAATCAAAGACATATTACCACAATATAATACTATAAAAACACAATTTATTTCAATAAATTATAAATTGTGTTAACCGTCAAATGAGACCCCCAACCCGCAATCCTCTTGCCGGTAGCCCCCTCAATGTTTTTTTTTTTTTTCAAATTCGCCATTTGGTTTTCCTATCGGTGTTATGTCAATTAATGTCGTTTTCCATTGGGCAAAAAGAAGCGTCCGGGAGAGTCCGGAATCGAAAAAATCGCTTCTGAAACCGTTCCATTGGCACAAAAAGTACTCTTCTGGTGATTCTGAGAAGAGAATTTCGCTTTTCGATTTGAAGTCAGAATCCACTCAAGAAGCACTCACACAAATGTAATTTATGTATTTTATACAATTCAGCTGACAGCCGCCGTAGATTATTTTTTGGCATTTTACCAATACTTTTGTGGGTTCAATCAGAAGCAGTTTTGTTGTTCCATTGGATCACAGAATGAGTGGATCCCCGAGTGAAACCAATGGAAAACGACATAAGAATCCGTGTGCCATGCAAAACCAAACAAAAATAGATGCTGCCAACCGCGGCAAACCGTGGGGACATGTAATAGAGTTCGCGAATACCAATACATTTTATCTTATTATATTTTGTTAAAAGGCGAATAATTTGGTTAATAAAACTATTTAAAAGAGATGCCACCCCATAAACACATAGCTTGTAGGCAAGTAACGGGAAATCGACCGAAGTTGGTGGTGGCAGTATGGTTTGTCTATAGGTATATATAGGTATGTGCATAGAATTTGAGAAGCCACATTTTTGTTGTCGCTGCGAATAGATCGCATCGATTGGATTGATCTGCCCAAACCAGGCTCAGTTTTCTCATCCGGGAATCGAATTAAAAAAAAATATAATACAAACTATGTATTGTATAATCAAACTTGATATGTAGTAAAAGTGCAAAAGTTTAGAGCTGTGTGTTTCCTTGAATTTTAAATGCATTCCTACGGCAAATATCCTCCGTACTCCCAGTTGTTGATAGAAGTGGAAGAAGTTTTATAGACCGGTTTCGTGAATCCTGAAAACTTCTATAAAAAGTGACAGTTAATGCAGACTAATTAATGCAGAAACAGAAGATAACGACATTCGCACGATTGCTTGTTTTTCTTGTAAAATTTACATCTTGAGGACACCGAAATGTATGACATTTTATATTGTGACGTAGAAAGGGATAATGGAAAGCAATTTTGGCAGAATCAAGGTAGAAGTTTACGTTTTACGTCATATGTTATTCCTTTCAACGATGTTTCTTACGATTAGTATATTATGCAAACAAAGATAACGTGAAAAAAACCAATGTCGTTATCTATCTTTCCCATTTATTTGAAGGTACCTTTTCATTCCGACGTCTACTAATTGGGTTTGAAAATTCAGCAAACCCGTAATGTTCATGTTGCTTCGGATATTCCACGTGAGCCTGTTTTTTACTATTATTTACAGGTACAGAGTCTGTGGTATGTGGTATCAGGGACAAGTTAATCATAGGAGGAGGTCTTCTTTTGATTTCTTCTTCAATTTTGTACAGGTCCTCCTGTTTAGAATTTAAATAAATCTAATTAAGAAACCAATACATATAAGTATAACAAAAGTTACTCTGTTCCTGTAAACCATACAGCATGCCCGCATTGTAAAATAGTAAACGATTTCTACACCTGACAACAGCGAGAATCCCAGAAACAAACTAGCGATCCCACCGAAGGAAACCAACAAGTCTACCCAACCAAATAGTACCTCGCGCTTAAAGCAGATAATGGGCCAAGTTAAAAATTCAACAATCACTGTCTGATCCTCCGGATTGTCGTAACTTAAAGAAATTCTCTGTTACATTCATCGTTGGATATTATTATAATGTCAAAGCTTACATTTTGTTAAGTTTTTCAATATTGTAAATCGTTTGCGCGCAACCCAGCTCACAATGAAGACAGTCTCTGATGCTGGTGATATTTGGAGCATATTTCTGTAGGCAAGGGAACTGGTTGATCTTGCAAATTGGAATACTTGCTACAAGTTTAAGTAAAATATTTGCTAAGTCGTTTAAATTGAGAGCAAGGGAGTACTTACGCACTGGCTTGTAGAATGGCGGAATACATTTACACAGCTTAATTGCTTTTTTCATGCGGCACTCTTTCATACAAGCTGTGAATGTGTACTCCTCGTTGAAATATGACAGCTTAACTTCATCAGAAAAAATGCATTTCCTTTGACTATGGAATGAAAAGAAAAATATATCAAAAATTACTGAAATTAGCTAAACGAGTAACGAGTAATTCGTTTAACACAAAAAGCAGAGATAGATAAAATTAAAATAGATATTTCTAAAAGATTATGTTCGGTAAAAAGGAATAAGAATGTGCAACGAGTAAAAACGAAGAACACATTTGATAGTAGAGGATAGTGATCATTTTATATTAGAGAGTGAAATTACTCGTTACTTATTAGGATTTTGTTTTGTAGTTGTTTGTGAATAAACAAATTCTGAAAACTCTAACGTTTTTATTACTAGAAGTTAGTAATGTAGATATACAAACGGACAAATGTTCACTGAATTAAATGTTATAAAAAATTAATAAAGTAGGCCCAAATTCCAGCAACATTATTTTTATAAAACCCACCCAATGGACAGCTGCCGAGCATCATCTGTTGTGTAAGTACTTCTTTTTAAAATTCGAACTTCAACCGATTGATTTTCCTGCCATTCCAACTGTGATTTAATATCATCGCCAAGGTATTCCTCCTGCGCGTAAATATAAATTTTCGAAGTACTGTTTGGTACAAATTCCAATCCCCATTTTTTATCTGTCTCATATAAATCGTGCGGTGATGATGCAGGTTCACTTAAAAGTTTAAATACACACCAGGTAATGAAGTACACTTGAAGTCTTAAAATACTTACTCAGAATCGGGATTTGATATGAAGCGGCTATTAAAGGCATAGCAGAAGCCGTGTTCCGTGTAAACAGGGTCAAAGTGCGAACAACAGCTTACTCTCTCATCCCTATACTTGCATTCGACCAGTGTATCTTCGCATCTTATGCGAACCTTAGGAAGCGGAATGTATTATAAGTTTATAAGTCTTTCAGAGGATACGTTAACGGTACACGAGTAGTAGCACGCAATAACTCACTTGAAATGCCCAGGCTCGAAGTGACTTCTCATTTAAATTATCAGAGGGAAATAGTTTACTCATATCGTAAGCTTCTTGGATGTTGTCAAACGACAAAGACGTAAGTACCGCAAGAAAGGGAGTTATCAAGTTAGCCAATTCTTGGTCGTAGCCGCTAAACAATAATAAAAAAAAGCAGTGTGAAGTGGAATGGAAAGTTAAATTAAAAAAAAAAATGGTAGAGTCAACCACTCTGTTTGACAACTGTTTTATTAATTAATAAAATAATTCTTTACAAAAACCAAGGCAAGTGCCATCGAACATGATATGCTAAGTTATTACTTGGAATATTGCATTTCATAATTATTGCTTATTAATAATTCTTAGAGTTACATAAATCGGGTTAATGTCTGAAAATGTGCTGATATGTAGGTATTCGGTATCTATTGTACCTTCGCTCAATACCCCAGCACATTATTCACTGACATTAATAAGCACCGCGTAAAAGTTATGCCGAATTTGTGTATACCATTGTGTTCCATAAAAGCTCTGGCCCTTGGTTCAAAGCGAATACAAATTAAAACAAAATACCAACCGGATCTCGCCATAGAAAGATGGAAAGGCTGCAGGATCGGATGGAATTCCCTCCGAATTTTACAAATATAGGAGAGGGTAGCTCTCAAATTAATGTATGCTAAGCTTTTTTTGTCTTCAATGTATTTAAAAAAAAAAGTTATTTTTAAATTCCTTATACTAATAACAATGTCCATAAAAACTATACTTTATCTCTGCTTCTTATAATTTGTTTCAGATTTATTCCGCTCTGAACCAAGAGCGCTAACGCTAATGTTGTAACCAACGCGAAGTTGGCTACTATCAGTCCATACAATAAGTCCATGGTGTATACTATCTGACGTGTACTAGCTAACATACTTGTGTGACTGTGCGAGAGACTTTTATATCCAATTTGCACGTTCAGTAGATTTGACAGATACAACAAGGAAATAGACTGTTTTTTTCTCTTCAAGCACTTATTACTGTTTCTCTGAAACACTTTCAACACATGTTTAATTAGTTCTACCTTGAAGGCTTAACGGAGTAAAACAGCAAGATTTAATAGGACTAATCCAGCTTAAGCCAACTACCGATCGCAATTAAATTGTCCATTTTAGAGTTTGATTAAATGAAATATTGAGTCCTTTTTAATTAAGCACTTGCAAGAACTTCAAACTTATTTGTTGAATTTGTTAAAGTATTTTAAAATTAAATCACTCACGCCAAAGATTTGTATGCTACATCATACGCCTTGTCACGGTCAAACGTAATTTCAGGACATACCACTGTCGACGGAAATATAATTCTTTGATTTTGGAAATCCGTATCCAGACCTTCAAGTTGGAATAACGTTAAAACATTTTAAGCAGTCACAAGTAGTCAAATAATTACCAGTGATTGTTGGATTGGTTTGGAACTTCTCCCATAAACTCATAATTATAACGAGTGCAGTCACCGCACCAACTGATGTAAAGCAAAACCACATAAACCTTTAGACGAAAAAAAGAAAATTTATTAAATTTAACTAAGAATAATTCGGTATTTATAAGTTTATGACACTAACTTTTCTCCAAGCGGGCGTCCACTTTCTGCAATATACCTGACACCATGTAAAGTCGAATTTTGAAAGAATTCCTTTGTTTGGTAGATAAGACTGCGACGGAAAAGTATTAGATTTTCAACAAAATCCTTCGATTTTTCGTCATTTTTCTCCATTTTTTAAACACAAGCGTGTACCTCTCGAGTAATCACGAACAATTGACAAGGAAACAAGACCTTGAATGCACGCAATACTAATCCGACTGTAGTTGGATTATGTATGAGTATGGTAGCAAATAATGAGTACATATGTTTGAAATACATTAGATACAGCTATTAAGCATGCATATCTGATATTGTTTAGCAATTATTATCCACTATGTATTATAATAGAAAGGTTTTCGTTGTTCTGAAGGCAATTAAATGTGTGATTGTGATCCGTGGTTCGGGAAACCAATAATTTAGAGAGTAGACAAAACCAGGAATTGTCAGGTGATTATAGAATTATAGAGGCATGAATGATATAATTTTTTCATTTTAATTTTTGCTTTCGCTTTTCGTTTTCATCTCTTCAATGTATTTATAAAAGATTCTGCTATTCTTATTTTCCTAAAATAAAATTTTGACTTTTCCTGCTTAAATGTGGTTGCTTTTAAAAAGAGGTACGATCAGATTGTTGTTGTAATAAGAAAGTGATAGTTATAAGTTGAACGATTTGTTAAAATAAACGGCGTTGGCAGCATTCTATTGACCGACATCACATTAAATCTGAGAGGAACTAAAGTTGTATGTTGCTTACATTTATTTTCACTTTAATATTAAACTCGTTTTTTTATGAACACATATGAACTCAAATGTCCAGTTTGAGGAGAATTGTATTTTACAGATCAAAATCACGCCGAGCTAGAATTTATCAAAGAAATTCCACGGGGCGTTATTAAGTTCACACACTTATTAGTCGAAACGAATTGTGTTGTTACCTCAAAAGTCGCGCGGAATCAATACGCGATTTAAGGTGTAATACCGAACTCCTGCTTCGCCTTTTAATTGCGAACTTGTAATCTATTGTGAGGTTAGGTAGGTAAAAAGAGCCCTGCTATAGGTCCATGTAGACCCATTGTGATGCATTTGGCGGCGGTTTAATTGCTTTAAATTCTTTCCATCTTGTGGTTACCCGACCTTGTCCAGCCACCTTTATTCTTTATGTACTTATGAACATGTGACAGTGAGATATCCAAGAGTTCAATGGAAGTAAAACCTGTCAAGTATGTTTTGTACCCAGACTTGGGCATTTATTATTTATTTATTATTTGTTTGTTTGTCAATAAGGTACTAGACCTTTTTAGACATGAAGATTTGAAATTATAAATAAGTAGCATAGTACAAACGAGAACGAGACTAAAATTTGAGGAAAAGTTGTGAAAAAAAAAAATAAAAAAGATATAAACTAATTAAAATTTGAGCAATACAATTACAACTGGAAAAAATTTAACAAGATGGATTTTATTAATGGTATTGTCATATTAATGTCAATTAAAGACGCACAATCATTATACAATAGCATTAAACCATTTAAAGAGGAGGATCTACCGTAATTAGTACGAGAACGAGGAATATAAAAGAATCTGTTATTACGCAAATTAAGTGATGGAACATTAAGACCCAAAAGACTTAAGATATCAGTGATTTCGAAAAATTTAGCATAAAAAAGATTATTGGTATCGCGGTTTGACTTTATTTCAATAGCTATCAATAAAAATATTCTAATATGCGCGATACTTATAATCATTTTTAGTGTGCATGCTAAATTTTTCAAACTCACAGTGGTGAAATTTTCCGTTCAAAATTGCATATTGTGACCTACAAAATATTTTGTATGAAGGTTAGAAATGATTATGAGTAAGGCACATTGACACTATATGAGCAGCTTCAGCGATTGTCAGAATCTGTCTCTTAAATTTCTTATCTGTGAATACATGTAAAGCAGTAAAAGGTGGAAGGTGTAATAAAAGAAAAAAAAATCAACAAACTGTCAGGTTACTATGTGCAAGTGTATGCGAGCGGCTAAATTATTTTAACATGACACATACTTTCAGGTCACACGAAAAACAGCTTGTAGACAAATTCTCCTAATTTGTCTAAGCTGACGGTCTACTAAATACTAAGTTTATGCTAAAAATGATTATTAGTATCGGGAAATGGCTTGCTCATGGTGCTTGACTATGCTGCAATAAGTGAATCTGAGCATGGATTGGGCTTTGCCCTTAACATTCTGTTGAAGATTTAGTTGTATGCGGTAAAAATATTAGCTGCGTTTTCATTCTTTCTTTGGCATTCCATTTTCAATCGAGTTTAAAAGCTTTTGTGAACTACTTCCAATTAAAGTCGAAACTAATACCATGTTCCCACCAACGTGATTTAGCTAAATCATCTCGTGATTTATCATACATTTTCGTGGTTTATATTTACGTGATATATACGTGTTTAAATTTTAATTACGTATCTGTCATCGCAAATCCACACAAAATAAAATCGAACATACACAAATAAAATCGAACATACACAAATTAAATCAAACATACCTGTTATTAACGTCATTTTTTTATCCTTTTTTCGGAGGACATTTCTTCTGGTTGAAAATGCAGAGAGTAAAACGCTGATGATGAAATGATTTCCAAGGCATTTGAACTCATTTTAACTTTTAATTTGATGTAAGTAATTCTCTTTTTGCACTTTAATAGTTACGATAGGTATTGAAAGTTGGTCACCTAATGTCAAAGTTGACGTGAATGTCATACTAAAACACATAAAGTTCGGTGGAGACGCCTTTCGTGATTTATAAATCACGTTGGTGGGAACATGGTATAAGCTTAAACAGTTAAATCACTTAATTCCATTTTTTTTCGACGGATGCCACCTCCACTTTGTTTTTCTTGTTTCTTCAATTTGTTAAGTCTTTATCAGTGACAGAATCGACTTTGTTCCTTTTTTTGTTGTCAATCTGTCTGCTTGCACTAGATCGGGAAATCTGCCTTTTACGAAATAGTATGTTTAGACATTTTTGCTAAAGCTCTATCGCAAATGCTTGAAAAACATGGATTTTGATATGCGTCCAAATAGGCTGAATGTTTGAATAGGTTTGAAACCTTTCCTTTTTCAAATAAAACCACAAGTTTTTTTTTTACTTTAAATAATATAAACTTATTATTAAAGATATACCATTGTATAAAAATAATGACACGACTTTTATTTTCTAAGCAGCGTTCAGATTTTAACATCTACTAAATTTTACGCTAAGTTTAGAAAATTTCAATAATATAGTCTTCTCACATACTCGTATTGTTCACATCAGAATTTAGTTTGTTTCCTCTTCTTAAGCATCATAATTGTTAAGTAATACAAAAAAAATAAATAAATAAAAAGAAAACTAAATCTAAAACTGGATTCAATCCATACACTTTAATCGAGTAGCTAGAACTAATTAATTGGGATTTCCTCTTTCCAAAGAATCCTTACCAACCAAAGTAAACACAGGCGTTTTGGTATTCGAAACTGGAACTACAACAATTGATATCCCAAAATAGAATAGGTAGTATAGTCCATTTAAATCCGGACAAGTTGCTTCCTATGCGCACTACTGTACTGGACTAAAAAATGAATACTTTAAATACTCTGCCAGAGAACTCTTCAATCCAAAGTCGCATTAGGGTTTGTATAAGAGAATCCCTGAAACTGTTCCTGGTCCATCGATTGAAGGATCTCCTTGTCGATGGGTGTCAGGCGCACACGCTCCCGAGTAAACGCTCTGTCAAAATATTGTGTGTCCAAGGGATGTTTCTACGAATATACAAAATGGAGATTTTACACATGCTTTCAATATATATGCAACTACTGTCATCGTACCACTTGAGGTTTGAAAGGTGGAGGAAGTTGCCGCTTTTCCAGCAAGCCCCAGTCGATATCCTTAAAGAATATATGATCACAAATATCACCAGCAGGACTGTATTGAGAACCAACACGTCTCGTGTAGTCCTTTTCCAAGAGCTGTAACAAAATGAGCTTAGTATTTCTTAGGTCGGCTTTTGAGTACGACTTACGCCTTTCAATATACTAGTTGCCTCTTTTGTGATATAAACTGGAAACCATGGTATTTCATTACATATCGACCAAAACAGCTCATCCTCATCACATCCACTAAATGGAGATTGTCCAATTAGCATTTCATACAGCAAAACACCAAACGACCACCAGTCGACATTTTGATTATATTTGTCGCCCTGAAATGGAATAACACAAATTTACGAATGCCACTCAGGTGATTCGGTCGATGGGATTACCTTAATGATTTCAGGCGCCATATAATCTGGTGTACCACAAAAACTGTCTGCTGTCTTATCTAAATATATTTGAAGCTTACACATTCCGAAATCGGCTATGCGAACATGTCCGTCGAAGTCCAACAGCACATTGTCCAATTTAAGATCCCTGGAAATAGGTTTTTTGTTTTTTTTTTGAAATGTATTAATGTACATTTACTTGTAAGCTTACCTGTAAATGATGCCTTTTTTATGCAGAAACTTGAGCCCCGATATAATTTCTGCTCCGTAAAATCGAGCTCTGTCTTCGGGGAATCTTCCACTCTCCTGTATGTGGAACATGAGATCACCGCCATTCAGGTACTCCATTACAAAGAACAAATGACTCTGAATATGTACAAATAATACTTGGTTATCGATTCAGAATAAAATAAAATATATCGTATGTTAAGTCCAAAAGGTCTGGAAACCATTCCAGGGTTCTAGTTACTGAATTATAGATGGCGTTGTTTTCAAATTTTCTCAGTTAAATTGGTGATATTTTAAATTGGAAAAATGCAACAAAAATTATAGAATTTAAAGAAAGTTCTATTGAATAGATTACAAAATTTTACCAGTACAAATTGCTTGTTCTAAAATTTGGCATGGAAATTGGATCTGGCAAAATTTAGTGACATTTCATACGACTTTTTAAATGGACGACGGTTGAACGATTTTCAAAAGTCGGAATAAAAACGATGAGCCCCATATACATGAATCTGCACTTCGGTATTTAAGAGTAACTTAAGCCTTGAGATTTATTCCACTAAACTGATTCCGAACTACAGTTTTTCCAAGAAATGTGTAGTCTGAGACGTCAAATTCCCCAGAACCAATTTTCAACATTCAACAGAGCCCCGGGATGCTTGCAGATGCGTTTTAGAACTGCACTTAAATCGTTACAAGTTGCAGTCCTCTAAAAATAGGTCTCCACAACCAGTTTCAAAGTATTCTTTTCCGAAAAACATTACTGCTTGAACTTTGAACTATAAATATATATTTATCTGTGCAAAGTCATTCAAATACCCACCTCAGTTTGAAATGTACAAAACAAATGACATAAATACGGATGTTTTGTGCCCAAAGCCAAGACTTTACGTTCTATCAGAGTGCATTCGACATCATCATCCTCAAGGACTACGTCTTTTTTTAAGCACTTAACTGCATAATAAAAGTCCGTATTTCGAAGTTCAGCTAAAAGAACCTGAAAAAAATAAATAAATAAAATTTAACAAACAACAGGAAAACAAAATTTATAAATACCTTTCCAAAACTGCCTTTACCGAGCACTGCAAGGAAATTAAAATCTTCAACAGAATATTTCTTAAATCTAGGAATTGTTGTAGCCGGAGCTGTTATTCGTCCTGATTTTTGGAATTGTAAATAAGTGTACGAAGTTTCTGCAAAAAAATGTCGATAAGTAAATAAAATATTTTAAAATAAGTAAATTAAAAGAAAAATATGTTTTCGTGGCCCTCATATGCAATATGTATGTATATTGATTTTTTTTTATTTTTTATTTTAAATAAGAAAAATTAAAATTTATAAATACCATCGTCGTTTGCTTCAATTTTGTAGGCAGGATTCAGGCTGAGCGGTGAACATGGTGAGTCTCTTGCTTCTTGTGCACCTTTATACAATAATTATTGTTGAATATTAGTTGGAGGTGTTTAACGAACTTTTTTGTACATAATTGCCCAAAACGCTGTAAAATGCTTAAGTATTGCGTATATACGGCTATGTCGCATTGAATTTGGTTTACTGATTACAAAAATTCGTTACAGTTGAATAAAAATGATCATTGAAATAAAACAAAAACAAAGGGACAGAAGTAACACGTCTTTCACTGGGCGGAAAAAAATCGAACTGCGATGACTGTTAAAAAAAAATTTAAAGTGTGACCGTTTCTGCAATTATTCGGATTACAAGCAAATTGTGGCCGTCCGGGTGAAACTGAATAGTGTCAAAGGAGCATTACTCCAGTCTCATTGTTTTTGATTTTTTATTTCAACGCTTATTTTAAGTAGGAGTTATACTGCATTTACATCATCAGGCACGCGCCGGTACAGAGAGATCTTTTTGTCCGCAGTAAATCCTAATAAAGACGTAAGAGTGAGATCACACATGAGACGCCTAAGGTGTCATGAATGAACTACATATAATTATGATACGTAAAACGGAAATGTTCCGGCGACCACAATTTCTGCATTAAAACATGTGAATTGAAAGTGGTAATTATTGTCAGTAAATTAGACCAACAACTCCATATCGAGTAGTATTTGTAACAAGTTGGTGATAAAATATTGACGCACAGTTGATCGAGAAATGATGATACACAGGAAATATTCGCATGAATTAAGATGAAAACAAGTAATGTTCTTATATATACTTCAGTCCAACTATTTATGTCGAACTAATCAGAAAATGTTGATTCAATTCGAGTGCCTTCCACATCTACTGAATCTTGATCTTCCTGGTACAGCAGGCTATTTAAATACGTAAGCATAATAGCTGAAAATAGGATGATGCCGAACAACATTTTGCGGACAAAAGCGACCGCCAAGTTCATCGCCAATCTTTCTCTCTTTTTTTCTAATAGATTTTGATATATTTAGAATCATCTCCGACACTTTATATAGACACTCACATCCATATAAAACACAGTACTTAAACAATTAAAACAGCGAAAAAAGTCATTAATTTATTTACAAATTCCTCATCGATACAATCTCGAGCAATTCATCGTCATCCGCAAACAAAACAGAATGACATCTAATTAATTTCGTTATAGAAAACATACCTCGTTTAACACATGCTAGAGCTTCCACGATTAATTTTTGTTTCACACCGCATAAATTAGCCGTTAATTTTTCACATTTCTTATGACAATTAACGTCACAGTCTAGAAAAGAGAGTTTTGTAAAAAAAAAAAAAACAACTTAAGGTAACGACTATTATATCAATTACTCAACATAAAGAGGTACACGGTATTGGCCAAGCCTTCTGGTTTACAATTATTTCCATTCTCAAACAGAATGTAATTTATAAAAAGAAATACCAACATGAGTTCTACAGCATAGGAAACAATATACCTAGAAAAGTATTCGAAAATAACATTTTGTTTAGATTTTTGTTTATTTTGCGTCAGAGAAAGTATGTGTGTAGTTCGGCCATTGGGCTGTTTTTATTAAACATTTGCCTAGAATTTGTTTTATGTGACTGAAGTTGATGAAATTTTACTTTGTGACGACCAGAGGTTTTTAAATTATTTATTTGATATTTAAATTTATGAGCAAGAAAGTAATGAATGCTGTTATTTATGTCATATATTACGTAGGTAATGGTAGGATTCTATATACTTTAATTATAAATGGATTTCGGTTTTTCAAATACTTTCGATGCATTTTCTCATCTAAGGGAAGACATTTTTGAAAATATTTCGTCCGCGTGAAGACTCTGCCATTAACTAATCAATGTCAAAATTTGCGTAAAAGTTCATGACATAGAAAAACTTTGATGAAAGAAATACGCAATTGCTGTGTTTGTTCATTGGAATAGACATAAACTTTTGAATCGTATTTTTTTTTCGAAAATGCGATGTGACGTTAGTTCTAGGGAGGTATTTGATAAATGGTTTTAAAAAGCTTTAAAAAGTGTTTCCTTCAAAACCGCGTTTATTTTAAATTATTGTAACCCCAACTCTTCGACAATGAATATTGAAAGGGTTACAATTAAGTCATCTAAAATAAAATGCAAACTGCGGTTTAGAAGATTTGATAGTTTGAACGATAAACGTGAATTGGGAATATTTACATTGCTCAAATTTTGATTTACTTATAAATCCTCTTGAACACAGTCGAAGAAGATTTAGAAAAATATATTAAATTTGCTATAAGAAGTACATACGCATTTGCAAACTAAGAACGGTTCATATTTTATTTAGAATACATGCTTCTGTTATATCTTTTGTAAATTTATGTAAACAAAGTGGCAACAAAATTTCAAACTGAGTTTGTTGAGTGTTGTTGAGAATGTAAACGTCACCTGATTTTAAAATTGCTGTCAAAATCTAAAATGGACTTTTCGAGGTACGAACAGTTCTTAAAAGTATCCTTATTGGGATTGGCATTGGCAACTAAGGGCTCAGTATTCCTCTTTTAAACAAATGAACGGTCTTCGGTTTATTGAACTAAGATTCTGTTCTTGAAAGATAATATTTATTTACAGAAAATTATTTGCTATTTTAGCATGTTTATGTATAAATACCAATAAAAAGTTCCATTAACTTCTAAAAAGCACAAGTTTCAACTTTCTATAGCATTATTTGCTAAATATTGCTATATTACAGTAGTAGATTAGTCGCTTCTTTTACATTTTTTTAATGCACTGTCATTAAACACAAAACACATTTTTATTTGAAATGTTTATTTAAGATTCATAGATTCTTCATACAAATCAAAATAAAGTGTAAATGCTGACTTGAAAAAATAAATTGCCGCAAGTAAAATTCATTTAAGGGCTACTGCTGAACTTTTTGTTTGTAAAAAAAGTACTATCAGCTCCTTCAAACCTTGTGACAAGACTTTTCCCAACGTTGCCACTTAAAGCTGTGTATTTGGATAACATAGCTCTGCGTAGGGCCCAGTTGGTTAAACACGTAACTATACAAAAATGCTCATGTCGCCTTTGTATCGCTATATTTTATATTCAATTTAAAACAAAATTTATTATCCATCCACACTCATGTTGGACATGCCACGATGATACATTCTACCCACTCGCCGTATTTTCGAAGCACGTGCGCATCGAACGCAATCGCTTCTAATCTCGTAATTAATTTGTGTCTACAATATTCTCAAGGCGAACGGCGTCATTTGCCTAATAATAATAATACCTAAATCCACAAGTGCGGATAGCTATTACAAACCACATTTGCATAATGTATGTCCCAGATTGTGCATCGCACGGACATGCATCACATCCCCAACTCGACTGGCGTTATTGACAAATGCAAGAGCGTTTTCTGAAATCTCGTTGAAAATATTTAATTTACGATTAAAATATTCATCATAGCTAAATACATCACCTACATTCGCCTTTTATTGTACCGCAACGGGTTCTTAATCGTGTGAAAATTTCCGTAAATTCCTACTTTAATTTAACATATGAATTATTTATTTCAAAATAAAGCAAAAATAGTAAAATCCTTGTGGTCACGTTAGTTTTTCTTTGTGGATAAGTATAAATAGAACAAAAAAATAAATAGATCTGCAAAAGTGGAAACACTGCTAAAACGAACAACTAAAAATAAAAAGTTGTAAGCCATTTGGTTTATGTTGTTATGTTGTTCGTCAGAGCAAAGAAACGCCATTTCATAAAATTCAATTTTCTCTCTGACAGCTAATCGAGATTGTTCTGTGTCAGTTTTTTTTTGGTGAATCGGTAGGGTTACCGCTGTTTAATATGAAAAGTCCACCAGAAAATGTAAGTAAGTAAGCAAAACCTGAGAGACGTCTCTGAAAAAAGAGCATCATTTGGGGCTTGAGCTTGCTGAACGTAAAACAGAAGTATAAAGCAATACAAGCATAGAAACTGAAAGAAATGTGGAACAATCATCATCAAAGTAGGCGAATATAGCATAAACTAAAAGGAGTATAGTGCAGTCAAAGGTGCTGATCTGCGTTATAATAAAAAAGGCGCCAATTTGGACCAAATCAGAGACGATCAAGTCTAATGCCAGAAGGTTTGACTCCGTCAACGAGCTAAGTAATAGGTGTTTGTTTTAAAGGGGGTTATCTTTCGAATTGGAAAGACTTTTTCCAGCAACTAACAATTTGACAGCTGACAGCTACTTTGTGCTCAATATGATTTGCAATATCTCCATGAGCAGTCTTACAATATATTTGCCGATTGAGCTTTAGATGACGCACCTGCTGCTCTTATCTGCCTGAGACAATACTTAAACAGTAAAGGGATAAATGCATCTGTCCTTTACTGAGACGGGGATAAACAGCAAAACAAGAATTATGTGGGCTACCCTGTTGTGGTTATACGCGCCAAAATCGTACCTTATTATTGTATCTAGCTTACAGAATGTGGGTATACTTTGCAGTCTTCGGGAATCAGATGGCTTTTCTCCATCAAATATTTTCTTGACTGTCAGTTTAAGAGGAAAAATTATTGTTTTTCGCATTCCAAGTAGGTAAACATGTCGTCGATGGCGTTAAGAGATTTGTTCAAAAACCAATATGTGGCAATCATCATATGTCAATTGTTGTTGACCGAGAGGACTTCGGTGTTTATTTTGGCAAGCCAACCCGGACTTTACAATGCATATACACGAGCCCACACCTGTGGGATACCTATTCTATTATGTCCTTGAGTATTTCAGTGCCCAACAGTCATCACCTGTCAAGGTGAACAGATTGTAAGAATATCTTATGCACGACCAAAAACAAACACCAATGTCAGGGACGACGGATGTTTTACACAAACCCGGAAATCCACACGGAGTTTAGTTTAGTGCGGAATTTTATTATAGAATTCCATCTGATTTAATCGGTACTAGTTTTTTTTTGTAACTAATATATAAATTTTAAATGCATGTGCGACCTTAAGCCACAAAAATTTATTAAATCACAGACAACATTTGCAAATCGAATTCAAAATTTTATTGTGAAACAAAAGCGTATTCTTTTTTTAGTCGCCATTAAATAACAATACAACTAAGGCCACGACACCACCATCGATGAGCTCAAATTAAACCAAATAGTACTGCATCCGCTTTGGCAAACGAGACAAATCACCTTGATAAGCAGACAAACGACTGTAGGTGTACTCGTATCTGTGATTGTATAATGAACATGATTAGAACTAGAAGAGTGATCTAATAACTTTGTGTGTATTTCATTTGAACATGTAAACAAAGCATTATTATTTGCAAACGGTGCCTGTTGTTCGCCATCTTGCACCACACAATTAGTTTTGTTTTGATAAGTAAATTTAGTACACATTGACCTAGCCCGTGACCAGTACTTAAATTTAGTATCAGAAGTTTGATTATGCTTTGTTTACGATGAATAAGATACAACCAATCGTTGACGTCACTACCTGCCTTGGTTTTTATGACCACCTTATGTAAAAATAAAATAAAATATATTTAGTTCCGGATCAGAATTATAATTTTGTTCCAACTTTCGGATTTAGGTTCTTGTTTTTTTTTTTAATAAAAGAGAAAGGTCAGTGATCGGACTGTCATTTTTTTAAGTAACATAAGTGATAGGTTGTACGTTTTAATATGTATTTCAAGTATTATCGAGACGATTTTCGAATTGTGTATTCGGCGAAGGAAGATATTTCGATAATGTATATCAACGAAAAATTCAAGCAGTTGGCTACGAGCCGCACGCGCTGAATTTTTATTATAGACTCTGTTATTTTAGGGTGTATTTTCATTTTTATTATTTAGTTTTGGCTTAGTCATTAAAAGCAACAACGGGCGGATATGCGCATTAAATGTTCGGAGCCCTGAACAGGCTCTATTTGGGTGCGTTATTTCGGCAGCCTGATGAAAAACACTAAAGCCCCTTCCGAGGGAAAATACGATTCTACCGGAATCTGTTTGTACGATAGCCTATACGAAACCAGAGTTGGAAACGGACTTGAGATAATTTATTACGAGCGCCGTACTATTACTAAATTTTAGTCACGACTTTAAATTTCCATAAGCTCAGAATTGAGAAATCTGTATGGAAAATATAGCCAGTGGGCCTTACTTATAATCATTTTTAACCTTCAAACTAAATATTTTCAAAGACACAATATGCAATTTTATATGAACAATTTTGCCATTGTGAAAAATGTAGCCTGGACACAAAAAATGATCATAAGTATGGCGGAGTGTGAACAATTAAATTTTAGAGTCGAAACTAAAAATATTTATTGGTAAGGCCCATAGTGCAGTACAACTTTAGGCTCGGTAAGTTCACAATCGAGCTAGTATCTGTACACTAAGTCAGATCTAGGAGAAAATGTAAGAATTGTTACGATATAAATCTAACTATTGACTTGGAAAAAGCTTTACTAGTTCTAGAACCACTCCATCACCAAATGTTTTTCCGATCGATCCTTACTACCATCGGAATCTACAGCTGCGCGAGGTTACCATTTATTTAGCACCAACAGCTGCGATTCCAACCTTCCCGTTTTGGCCTCTGCCGATCAAAGTAAATGCAACAAAGACTCTTCTCTCCTCCTATCGGGGCGATAAATTTTCTGTAGTGGATAATTCAAGTAGAAGTCTTCCTCTGACGCTGGCACCGCAGGCGACCACCCGTTTTGCCCCACCCCAAGTCCGTCACTGGTGCAGGCGGTGAAATTCCAATTTGTATACAATATTTTACGTTTTTTTCTGACAATTTGTTTTTCAATAAAAACAAAAAAAAAAATCACTTTATTCCGCATGCTGCATTCACGTTGACCTGTAAATTGCTTCTTCTCTCATTTATTCGATTTTATTAATTTTTGATGCGTAGGTGTTACCTGCTAATTTTTTTTTATTGTATTCAGAATTTAATAGCAAAATATGACATAAATTTGTTAAATCAAACAAAAGTCGATTTTTTTTTTGTTGTAGGTATGAAGGTTCATTTATGCGCACATGTCCACCGCGCTAGACAATGAGAAAACGATTTGAAGTAACAAACGTCAACATTTACAAATGAAATGAGATAAATTTAGTTTGAAGCTGTCACATGTGCCGCATAAAAACAAAAATAAATATTTTCGAGTCATTCAACTGACGGCGAGATAGACAAACATATTTTTCTGTGTCTATTGTTTTTTTTTGTTGTTGCTGTTTGTTTTCGAAAGTTGTAAAATAATTCATTTGTAATATTAATTTAGTTTTCGATTTGGCAAACTGATCAATTTTTTGAGAACAAATCAATTTTATTTTGATTGAGGCAATTTTGAGAGATCTTTATTTTTTCTTAGATGCACACATACTTTCACTCATACCAATTTGTATGGCACACAGCTGGCAGTAGCAAATTGTTTATCGTTGAAAGCATTGACATTTTAACTGAATTATTCATTTAACGCGTATGGAAACGAGTAATTAATATTAAATTATTTCGAAATGCGAAAAAATGAAAATCAATTGAAATAGATTGCAAGCAAAAAAAAAAATTATTTCTCGTCGTCAACTCAATACTAACAAGAACCAATACAATTCAGATTTTATGTTCGATTTGGCAGCAGAAATCTGAATTCTCAGATGAAAATCTGAAAAGCCAAATCGAAATAATTTTTTTCTAAACTTCTTAATAAAGATCAATAATGTTGCGCAAATGCTTCGATCGTAAATATTGCTCATATTTCTCTTACCGGTAGTCATAAATCATAATACTTTCGTATAAGAAAATAAAAAAAAAACAATTGGACAAACTTATTATGAGCGTAAAATGTTTTTGCTTATTTTTCAATGAAAGCAAAATGGAACTCCAAATTGTAGTTGGATTTCGATTGAATTTTAATTTTATTACACGAACCGCTAATATTCCCGCTATCGATCAAAACATCTCCTTTGTTTATTATTCATATTTTTCTTTGTATCGATCAAAGCAAATGTATTTGTTTTATTTCAGTCAGAACTTTAAAATTAACTTTCTTAGAATTCTAATGTGAATATTCACACTATGAGTATTTGAAAAATGGTGATTGAATTAAAGGAAAAATATCGCAATAGGGACTCTTTGAAGACCTTGTTCAATTTGTTATTAACTGATACATAGGGGCATGCTGCGTCAAATTCCAGTATTTTACTTTTTGTTGTATCCCATTTTATAGCGTAAATTATCCTTTGCTTGTGTTATTGATAGGTTTTAATTGAAAATTGCCACACCGATTGGAGGTCATCTCCCCGACCGAACACATCTCTTTCTGAATCGGATTTTGTTCTCGCTGCTCTTTACTAATTTTAAATCATTAAAGCGAAAAAAATGGTGCTTTTCTCTTTTATCTGGGATTACTGTGCTATGGTAATCTGCTGCGAAGAATGATTTTTAGTCAAGCAAAACGAATAGAGTGAAGCCTGATGGACTCATCACTCGGCTTTGTTAAACGTTGGTCTAAAGAATTCTCCGACCCTTACGTGACTAGATCTCTCTACATCTCTTTAGTTCGCCCCCTCCTTGAATACGCTAGTCAAGTGTGGTCTCCTTTTCATAGAGTTCATGTAGACAGAATTGAGAACGTCCAACGTCGCTTTCTTCGCTTCGCCCTTCGAGGTCTGCCTTGGGATGATCCTTTTATCTTGCCACCCTATATTGACCGGCTCAATCTCATTAACCTGAATACCCTAGAGGAACGCAGAGACGCTGCAGACATTCTTTTCATTTTTCGTCTTTTCTCCGGCTCCGTCGACTGCGCCTCTCTTTACAACTCTATTTTCTTCAACACTAACCCCCGTAATTTACGTTGCCCTCGGCTCATTTACCCACCACACCATCGTACCTCATATGGCTCCAATGAACCGATATCCCGTATGCTGCGAAAGGTAAATTCCAACCTTTCAGTTTTCGATTTTAACCGCAGCGCTGCCCACCTGAAACTCGATCTCCTTCACCACTCTCATTATCTTTAAGTCTTTTCATGTCTTATTTTAAAGTGTCTTAGATTTAAGCTGTTACCTTAAGCCTAAATGTTAATTTTAGCTTGTATTAAGCCAAATATATGGGGGTATTGCCCCCACTAAAACTAAAACTAGACTAATCGAATTTTCATACGCGGACTATAAAACTCTTCGTCTAAGTGTTGTAGCCATTTCTCACTTCTAATGTAAAATAACGAATAGCCATGTAGAATGCTTATAACCTGATAAGATCAGGATCCTTTTTTTAAACCAAACCAAGTAGTTACAACCAACAACCGAAAAATTCCAGTAGTATCAAATATGAGATGCAGTATGCTCAAATCGGTTGTCATAACCAGGAGAATGGACATTTTCTGTTACAAATAAAAAAACTGAGAGCTTTCTACAAATAAAACTAATCATAATAATTAATCGAACTATAGGGATCGAAGGCACTACTTTCAGGAGTTGAAAGAAGTTGTGGACAAGTCTTTGACTTCCAAAAACTCATCTCTTGGGAACGTCCGACAAGCAACTGACGGTATAGCTGTTTTCATGAACCCCCTCAAATCAGCAAGCCTCTTGAGTTTGGCATAAGAATTGGTCCATTCCATTTGTTTCTTGTTCTTTTTTAAAGCAAAATAAAAACCTGCACAACCGAGGGATATGATATACTTCCCCCTCTACAAATGCATTTTTTTAGGAAGTATTTCAGTAATTACTAACAGATTTTCGTGAAAGTTGACTTGAGAAAGACACACCAATGTCAACCTTAAACTCATTTCAATAATTTAAACAGAAAACAATTTTATTTGAATTTTCAAAAGCTGAGGGTGAAAATTAAATTGAGAAGCAGCTTCTTACATACTTTGTCCTGAAATTTATTTTGTCGTACATATCTTTTAATGCAAAGAATATGTGAAAACACATTTTCCTTATATCGCTACCAATTAATTTAATTTTAATTTTTGACAAAAAAAAATCACGGTAAGGTGCGACATTCGAAAGAAAGCGAAGAAAGTTCGTTTGTAGGTAATGTTCCACTTTCATCTTATTAAGAAAAATCGTTGCCAAAAATCTAATTATCTGTTTTGCATTGAATTCACATTCACATTCATTCATTCGGATATAGTATACTCGTGCACCTAGATGAATGAGCAAACAACTAGATGTTTTAAAATAAACCAATTTATACAACGCAATGCAGGCAAAAACGTTGCAAGAAAGCATTTTTTTTAATGTCAATGGCGCCAATTATATTGTGTCGAATTGTCCACTTGTTGTGTATGGTCAACCATGGATAATATCTGATAAAGTGGTAGCTATATCTTTAAAAAAAAAAATCTAGCTCTACCGCACACAATATTTTGCAGATATTCGAAATAATTATTCTTCACGAGGTGAGAAAAACAAGTGCGCGCTATTTCGGATGCGGATTGCGTATAATTTATTATTTTACATAAATACAAAAATCTTGTACCGGACAATTATTCTGCGAGTGATTCGTATGCGTGATCATCTGTGAAATCATATTGTACAATGCATATCTAAATATAGCGAGCATCGCTATAGGTAGGTCGCTCACCGATGACGCATTTGCACGCATGTGCTAGCTGGCGTCGTGTACTGCAATTGCGATATGTATCTGTGTTTAAGAAATGTACTTGTACATTCGGCTCAGTGATGCGGATTCAATGCAAAAAAACAGAAATGTATATATTTTCAGTGTCTACTATTTTAGGGGTTCATACTTTGGGAAGTTTGTGTTTTATTGGAGCTTTTAGTTGAAATTACATTATATTTGGACTACCTCCAATTTATTTAGATTTTTTTTTGCTTTGATTGCGTAAACACCTGACTTGTGGATGAATGTGGATGTGTGTAAATATTTTGAATTTCTTAAGCGTCCTAATATTTATAATCAATTTACTTAACACTTTCTATATTTAAATTGTTTTTTTTTTTTTTTGAAAAAATTTGATGATGAACAAAAAACAGATCGTTACTGCGAAACAAAGAGACCACATAAGACTGTGTTTGAATTTTCTCCGGGGTAGATCCATATAGAATAAACAAATCGTGTTGAGTTTGTATTTTCCAAGCGAGTCAGTTATTTTTGGGGGATAGGTCTGTCTATTATTACTAACTCTTTCAATTTCGGTGGACACAGAAATTTGAAAATGTTTAGATCAGTTATGGTGGTCGTTAACTGATGAACCAAACAAAATGTCATGGAAGAGTCATACTACGTTTTTTTCCGGACACAAATCCCGAGATTAAGTAAAAGAGGTTTAAACTTCATGGGGACGTTCAAGTGTCTAGTCAAGTAATTCTGACAGCTAGCTGATTTGATGTATCTCTGAGATCGGTCACATGAACATAGGTCTGCAAATGTAAAAAAAGTGACGTTCCGGGCCAATTTAGTTTTTTCCATTCTAGTGCAGACAAATCTAGTTGAATTAAGATTACTTTTTGAATGTGCCCAATAGACCGAATAAAAGAAGATTTAGTTGAAGACAAAATGACGTTTCACGAGAGAGAAAGAGAGAGAGAGAAAAAAGAGAAATTTTTTAAATTTTTAACTTATTCTTTTTTATTCCTGTTAAATGCAGCTCTATTTGTCTTAACTTTTTGACAACCCGAGCTGTGGAGAGTGTGTCCACAAACAGGTTGGTGGTTGGTTTTCGAGACTACTTCTTATTCTCGTATTTAAGAGATTCAAATTTGTGTGATAAATCACGAGATTGATACTAGCTTAAGCGAAATTAATCGTAATCTCAGTGGAAACGTAGCATAACATTTACTAAAAGTTCCTATTGGGAGAAATAATATCCCCATTGCGAAGTACAGTAGATCGTAATTTAAATATATTGAGACAAGGATTTGCCGCCTTATATTTTAACCACAAGATCGAGGTTAGTGCTGTCATATTTACATTACATTTGTTGGTAAAAATGTGCGGTAGGTATTTAAATAATATCATCAGCACAAGTTGAAGAAATATAAGGTAACACGATTCACATGAGTCTTTGTTTCGGGTGCAAAAATTTGAAAGCACTCCTGCCCTAAAATTAATGGGAACTTGTCTAGTTAAGCAGCTATTAATTACGCTGTGACGAATATGCGGAGAATAAAAGAAAAAATCGTATGCTTGTGGCGGAATCGATAATATGAAACAACGTCAAGTATTGTTTTTGTCCTTTTACAATGTTTTATATTTTACTACACTGCGCCATTTTTGGCGATTGACGGATAAACATTTCAAGAGTATAAGTAGCCAGTGGAGACTAATATTCTACATAAGTACATATTTAGTATTTTAACAGTGACGACGACCATAAGGTACATTCAGGACGTGGATTTAAATGCACAACCAAATCCAGCACTCGATATAGTGATTCTAAAAAAACTACCCACATGGAAGTACTGCGTTAACTTACTTTGATTAGTAATCCAATTCACTCCAAACAAAAAAAAAATCCACTCTTATACAACTCAGAACATGGATTTAAGAAACGCTTGTCACTAAATCGACTTAAGTTACTAACTTCGCATAAGAGATGAACGTGCAAGTTCTTCAAATTGGAGACAGTGTTCAGTGAATGAAGATAATATCATAAAGCTTTGTAAGCATTTTGTGTTAAATAATAATAGAGGGCTCACGTTGGAAGGTTGTGGAAATTGGTGCGACGTATATGGGATGCGCTAACAGCCGATGAATAAATATAGTTAGCTTGTACTTTTCATGTGATAATTTTCTTTTTTACTTTTTGCCCATGAAGAAACTGAAAATATTGCTATATACTACATTCATCTTTAAAGAATGATATTGAGTAAACAGCCCTGTAATTAGATACTATAGAGTCCCAATTATCTTTGATAACCAGTAAAACCTAAACCAGAACTTAAAGAACAAAATTTCATCAACAAATTAGAATGTAACGAGTCGCGGGCGAATGATCGACGCTTTGGCCACCCCTATACCAGATGAACAGCATACCAGCATCGAAAGAACAGCCAACTGAGACACAATTGCATTGAGTGCCAAAGCTGTCAGACTAAAAATGCTGTCTAGATAGGAGGAAAGAAATGCTTTTCTGTCGCAACTGCAGCTGATTTAACAATTGATTTTTTTTATAGCTGAATTCAAATCAGCTACGAATGGGAAGTAACCTCAAGGTTCTTGAAACGACAAAATAACAGTTTATTTCGCCAACAGAATTTCGTCCTAATTTTGAATTTTTTTTTCTATAATTGGAGACTTTTTTCTTAGGTCCACTTTTGAATTTATTCTATTGAAGCAATAGGGATGTAGCAATTTTGAAATTTAAACTTTTTTTTATGATCTTGCAAAATGTCAGTGGAGGTTTGCATTTTTATAATTGTAGCTTAACATTCCAAGATCTACAATGGTAGTTAAAATGCTTTTCAGATGAACAATACGAAGAAAGAACAAACTATAGGCCTACTGGCCAAGCTTTCGACAGACTTGTTTAAAAACAAAATTTCTCGAATGACAGTATGTCGATTGAAAAAAAAAATGTTATTTCAATTTTTAGAGGACATTGTTTAATTGAACAGCTTTAAATAAATTGAGAAATACAAAAATAAATAAACCACTTAAACTGGATAGTTTTCCCCAACATTTCTTTGAGTTTAGACGCCTTTTCGTAAGATGTTTCATTAGCAGTATAAGAACCAATCGACTGACAGAATTTCCGGAATTAAATTTATCAGAGAAAGGTTTTCTAATGGCGCAGTGAAAATGTGAAACAGTTCAGTAGAATGATATAAGTTTTTGTCGAATTCACTTGTAATTTAATTTGAAAACGTTCTACATAAGGCCTCAGGTATAGTCATACGTAAAATGCAACCGAAAAGATTGGAATTGTATGAAAATTAGATTTTTTACGTTTAGGCGGTCATAGGAAAAATCTTTCAGAAGAATTTGTTTTTAATCTGGTGTCAGTACAAATTAAATTTCATCGTTGTTTGTTCTTGTAAATTCTGTGCCAGCCAATTTTCATTTCATTTCATTTATTTATTTATCTTTTAATGTCTATGCACTTTAAGATATAATATCTTACAAGCTTTGTGATAAGCTATATTCTGCAAAAAAAAAAAACACAAATGGAAAATTAGTAATTCAATAATACTAAGTAATTACAATATCAAAATTAAAACTGCCAGAAAGTACAATAAAATAAGATTAATTTGAAATTTTGTGTTTGATTTATCAATTTTATTTTATAATTTAGCAAACGTAACTTGTTTGCAAAGAATGAGAGGGAAAATACTATTCATTTTAAGTGGTCAAAAAAGGCAAAAGAAACTTTTCACGGTTTTGTTTTACGTTGAGTCTAATAAAAAAAAGTTAACACATTTCGGTCCCAGTTGAATTGTAGCTCTTCTTCTTTATTTTTTAACGTTTTATGTCAAAATTTTTGCTTGGTTAGAATTTCTCAGTACCCATTTGACATTTCGACTGTCTGCTACTTATTATGAAACATCGACCACTTCGGGAACGTGTGTAACTTACTTCGGTACTGTAGAGAATCTTGTGCAAAAATATTGTGCACAATTTTTGTTTGCCATTCCATATGAAATTATTATAAACATTCCTTTTGACAGACAAATCTCCCAGCTGCCACTTGGACTTGCTGTAAGTCTTAATATAGCATCTCACAAATTGCATCTCCACCTCAATTCGCATGCATTTGAAAAACACTTTTGCGAAAAGACCTTTCATCAGCGAAAATGATCGGCAATTAGCACTTGCTCTAATCATTTACTGCACACAATTTTTGGCGCAATTTTCAAATTAAAAAGAAAATTCAAATTTTGAATGCTAAATGCAGCTGCACACCTATCAGCTGCCCATGCCGATTACAAGCGCATATTAGCGAAGCGAAACGTAATATACAAACGATATTTACTTAAAATGCATTGCACAGTAAAAATGTGTGCGTTCCGACACCAATAGCTGCTGAACTTTCGCTTAGCATTGTTTATAAATATATATTTGTTGTTCAAATTGCATTGACATTGACGTTGTAATTCTATTACGCGAAGAAAAACCTCTTACTCAATGAAGTGCGTAAAAGCGTGTGGCTGCCTCTTTTTTTTTCATCTTCTGTGTTTTACAAATGAGGGCCGAAAGATAAGGTAACTGTACAATTTAACCCACTTACCTAGGATTTTCTTTCCACTGGTTGGCGCTGTACCTCCATCGAATCCGGAATCATTGCTGCAGGTGCTCATTCGTATAATGGCATCCTTTGGGCATAGCTCATCCTCATACTCGTCCGATGTGGTGCACTCGCTTTCGCTGTCGGTCTCTTCGCTGCTGCTATTCGAGGACTCCTCATAGGTGACTTTTTCGCGTTTCCATAATGGCCGCGGAGTGGCGACCAAAGGATACCGTGGGGCTTCCTCCTTTACGTAGCACTTTTTCTTTGTGTCGATTTTTATCTTTTTATTTGGGTCGAACGCTTGCTGCTGTTCTTTGGCTTTTTTCTTCAATTGCTTGTTTTTCTTTTTCATGCTTGCACTTAAACTACTACCGTCCACGCTATACGAATCGCTAGAACTGTCGGTCTCCTCAGCCGAGGAGGGTATATAGTCCTCTAGTTCGGCATCAACGTCTAGAAGACACTGTGCCAAATTCGAAATTGTCGCGAACTTTGATAAATTATTGCCACTGCCGCCGCCGCCGCTGTTGCTGCCTTTAGCGAGGACATCGCATACGGTTTTTGTAGTTGGCGACGACGGAGGTGCAATTGAAGCAGCAGTTGGTGTTGTTGGCGAGTTCTTTGTTGCAGTTGTCGTCTCGGATACCTGTGGTACATCTGCTGTTGGTTTTGGTGTCGGCGACAATGGCGACGTAAGAATTTGGGCTTCTGGTGTCGCTGGTGACTTTGGTGACGCCACTGGTGACAGTAGTTCGAGTGTAAGTGACGTTGCATAGGTTCTGTTTGGCTTGCTCTCCTTTTTCGTTTTATTATCACACATCGTTGGATTGACATTTCCGCCTTCTCCAGATGTAGCATCACTCTTCGCTGTTGCATCTGCGACGGCGATTGTAGGCGTTAATGGTTCTTTCAGTTCTGGTTTCGGTGTTTTTCGGTCGTTTGTCTTCGTCGAGATCTCTGGAATTTGTTTGCATTTGGTGTTTTCTGTGGGCGTGGGAGATGGCGAGGTGGTTTCGGCTAGACTTGCATTCTTCTTTATAATACTTTGCGTGTCACTGTTGGCAGTTTTCTTTTTCTCAGGTGACTTGGCGCCGCTGCCAGAATTTATTTTCGGCGAGCCAACACTTTCATCGTTTGTTATTGGGTTTGCTTTCGGTTTAGAATTAGACTCGGGCGCTTCCTCCTTGGCATCATTTCTGGGACTGGACTTCTTTTTTGCCACGAGTTTTGGCGGATTTTTGCTCTTCGGTGAGTCTTGAGTTTTGATTGCGGTTTTCTTTACTGCTGGGGTGGTTGTGGGAATCGTTTCGGGTGTCAGAGGTTTAGTGGTTGGTTTCTTGGCTATAGTTGGTGGTGGACCTGGACTTTCATCAGTTGGGGGATGAGTTTTATCGATATTCTTCTTGCGCTTGTCCATGTACAAAGACTCTCTCGTGTTGATTTGCGACCAAAAGTCATTCTGCGGAGTTGATGAGGTGTCCTCCTCGCATGGCCGGGGACTTTCATCATTAAGGGGTTGAATTTTATCCACACTCTTCTTGCGCTTGTCCATGTACAGAGACTCTCTCGTGTCGATTTGCGACCAAAAGTCATTATCGACCTGGTTATTCTGCGGAGTTGATGAGGTGTCCTCCTCGCATGGCCGTGTACTTTCATCAGTAAGGGGTTGAATTTTATCCACACTCTTCTTGCGCTTGTCCATGTACAGAGACTCTCTCGTGTCGATTTGCGACCAAAAGTCATTATCGACCTGGTTATTCTGCGGAGTTGATGAGGTGTCCTCCTCGCATGGCCGTGTACTTTCATCAGTAAGGGGTTGAATTTTATCCACACTCTTCTTGCGCTTGTCCATGTACAGAGACTCTCTCGTTTCAATTTGCGACCAAAAGTCATTATCGACCGGGTCGGTGTTATTCGGGCGAGTATATGAGTCGTCCGCATCGGATGGCCAAGGACTTTCCTCAAGGGGCAGTTGAATTTTATCCACAATTTTCTTGCGCTTGTCCATGTACAGAGACTCCCTTGTATCGATTTGTGACCAAAAGTCTTCACCACTTTCGGACTTCTGTACTTTCTTGATCGGCTTTGGGGTTGCAACCTTCTTCTCAGGATCTGCTCGCTTAGCCGCTTCCACCACATCTTTGTCTAATGGCGGAGGCTTCACAGTAGTTCCCATTGTCTGTTTAGGGGATTCTGTTGAACCCTTACTTAGAACAGGCTTCGGTGACTTAACTTCTTCCTGCTTAGATACCTCTTCGACTTTTTTCGACTTAACGCTCTTGACTCTCTTCTTTGGCAGTTTGAAGATCTTGTGCTCTTCGATGTCTTCAATGCTGAATGTGAACTTGGGCTTACTCGGACTGACCAGACCAGCCGATTCCTCTTCGATGGTCTGCTGAATAACAGGGGTCAGCGGAGTGTTTTCAATTTCTACATTAGCTGTGATTCTGTGTCGGACTTTCTTAGCCTTTTTCGATTTTCGGCTCTTGCGACAGTCCTCCTGGCTGACGTTGCGCTCCAAATGAATGACCTGGAACGACCCGGATTGCGACTTTTGCAGTTCGTTTAGAATCTCTATCTCTTGCTCTTGTATGAGGGAGGCGCGACGGCGAAGCACGCCGGCATTCAAGTCATCATCGATCTTATCTGACGAGATATCCTCGCAGATGTCGTGGAAGCTGGGAACCTGCGGAATACTCAAACGTCGTACGGTATGCGTGATGGGATCAACTTCGATTATCATTTCACTCAGGGACGATTCGCTGGATTGCGATTGTTCCACATCGGTTACGGTTACTTTAATCCCATCCTCCTTAGCTTTGCTCTGGCTGTAGAATCTTTCCAATGGATGACCAGTAGTCTCGGGTGGAGTCACTGTTTCTGGTCCCTTGTCGACTGCTTCTTTGGAGTCCTTATTTTTCTGCGATCCGTCTCTACTGCGCGGCCGCATGATGGACAGTCTTACAACAGCTCGATTCCGTTTGATCGTCGATCTTGCGTGGTGTCCCGTATCAGTTCCGTCGATCCTAGGCATATAGGGCGAGTTGGGATCCACGATGCTACTACTGGTATCGCTGTCGGTATTGGTAGCCGCCTGTGTCTCCTCAGCAGCTTCGGCTTTTTCCTCGTCTTTTTTCCTATTGTCCATATGGTGGTGTCGTCCGTAGCGCGACGATGCAGACACGTCGATGTCGGCGGTGTTGATATTCTTCGGACGTGCAGGACGCGTGGGGATATATTTTGAAGCCAGCGACGGAGTGTACGTGGACATCTTCGGAGACTGAATTCGCGTCAATGGCATGAAATTGCTCCTCGATGTTAGTGGTGACTCTGTGATAGTCGACAGCATTGGGTGATATCTTGACACCGACGACGTGTATTGAGCCGATCTCGAGGTGGATGGAAGGGCATAAGTCCCAGAATACGCCCGATTGTAGGTTGACGAGTAAGGCGCATAAGGGCTCGAGGAAGACGAACCGTACAGTGGAGTGCTATAGTACGGGGAGTACGTACCGCCTCCACTGTAATAGGAATAGCCCGGGTCCGTGTACAAAGGCATTGCAAATGCTTCACCTATATAAAACTTTATTTGAACCACTCGTATTTTTCGCGGCGTATCTTCTAATTGTATTTTATTTCTGACAATACAAACTGATTACTTGTCAAAAGCACAGATATTTCCCAAATACATAAATAACCCGAACACTGCATATATTTAACGGACCGAAATTATTTTCAGAGACTGGTCTCTGCCTGCCCGTTTCAAATTATGTAATCCGACTTATTTGTTGTTTTATGCACTCGGAATGGCGAAAAAAAAATTGATATGTCTTTACGTTGAATTTATCCCAAGGGAAGTTGCATTTCAAACAAGAAAGAACTACTTCTGCGACCAAAGTAATCCGCACAAGAATGCGAAGAAGTACTTTTGAACTCGTGCGCCGAATTTATTTTTATCCAGCCGATACTACAGTGGCAAATTATTTAGAAGATCTAAAAAAGAAAATACAAATAAATCTGAAGACTATTCAACAAATCTCCAAAGTGAAGAACGTTTGCAACCGTTTTCGCGAAAACTACAGATAGTACTGAGAAATTAATTCTTTTATGTTGAATTCCCCCCAGAAGACAGTCTGAATGCCTAGTCGGTGGCAGATGCTCCTCAGAGTTTAAATGAAAAAATGATGAAAAATTTGAAAAATTCTCCCCAACGAGAAGGCCTTCGAGGAAAAATTTTCAAAACGATTCTGCACAGAATATCATGGTGAGATCATGGTGAGATCATGGTCTTTAAATGTATCACGCTCTCTCTCTCTGTAATTTGAAAACTCACCACCAGGCCAGTTTCGGTTTGTTGGCTAAAGAGAAACGCACACTGAGGGCAACCTTTGGGGCTTGGTCTTCTCTTCCCGAAACCCACTCGGTGGCATACGTGTATAGTAAAATCAAAAATAAAATCGCATGGGATACCGCAATTTGACGTCAGTGAGAAATGTCGCAATCTATGGACGAATTAATTCGTGAATATAATGATTATTTCGAAATAAATTTCGAGCATTTGTCATTTCACAAAAGTGACGTTTGTTGTCTTTTGCAACGACTTCCCATGATTGTAGTAATTTTTTTTCTGGGATTTAAATTTTAATTTTCTCTTTTACGATAGACGAAGTGCTGAGTGAACGTTCAATAAAACTGATCACTTTATGGTGAGGGAAGGAGTATTGGCCTAGATTACCCCGTGACCGTGCTGAAAGATTTTGTTTCCTACCGCTGTTGTCTGTACTTTTGTACTTTTGTTTATGGTGAGCGTAGAGCCCAGAAAATTTAAAATGTACGTCGCAATTTGAGTCGTATGTATACTAATGAGCTATTGTTTCTGAGGTGGACGAAACGTCATTGGATGCAATGACTATAGCTATTCGCCGCCAACTCCTCCACCATCTGGCCAACCAAAGACGTGAGCTTCATATGTGTGGAATTCTCAGTCAGATTAGGTGATGGAATCTGGGGCAGGTGACCTGAAATAGAAATCATTTTTTAAAGTAAATCACAACAAGTTCATGACTTGGGGAAAAAGTCATTCAGTGGGAAATCAGAGATCAATCAATCATTGGCGTATTTGGTTATACGTTTTTTTCTCATTATTTTGGAATAGGTGCTAATTCTGCGGGAGCACCTAGAACTTCAGATCGATTCTGAATATTCTCTATATCAAGTTTTAGACAGCTATATAAACTATACCTCTTCGAGTATTCGGTAGAAAGAAAGAACTTGTTAGAAGGATTCGTGGGTGTGTATGTAATATTTTATATAATTTTCTACCCACAATTTTTGAGGTGTATAGTGTACGGAAACATTTTTATCCTCTGTCTCCATCAATTATAGAAGAAAAATTGGTAAAATTACGAAATTGTAGATCTAAACGTATGTGGGGCATGACTCAGTGATGAACTGATTAAGTCAAACGCCGCTAAAAAACACAAATTAAACTCAAGCAAGCACATGCAGCAAATTAGGAATTGGCGCTGCAATGAAGAACAAGCTTTATGCCCAAAACGCCCAAAACACATGTGCAGAAATTCTGTAAAACAGATGTGCAGAAAATTATTTCACATGCCCTGCATCAGCTAATAGGCTAATGTCATTCACCGACTAAGCAGCTGATGTGTTTGCATCCAAAACAAAAACAAACACGATCAGTAAATGGCAAAAGCCGATGATGCCAAATACTTGCAATTGCAATTTATTTTCTTTTGTGTTGTGATACGCTTGAATTTTAAGTCCAGAATTTACGTGTGTCTATATCCATATAAACATATGTATTCTAATCTTGCTGCGCAGTGATTTCTGCACATGTGTTTTGGGCATTACTTGTGCGCTCTTTGAGAACGTAGGATTAATTTCGGGAAGTAGAGACTACTGAGAAGAATGTATTAAGGCTTCGTAGTAGAGTCACAGTCAGTATGTACTTTGCGTGTAAGTCTACTGAACAGTATAGTACAAGTGGCACATCTGAGGGAGATATTTAAAAAATATATATTACGTATACGCCCGAGTAAATTGTAGATACGCAGATAATTATAAGCGCGCGATTAAGGAAATGGAGAGCTGTTGAAAAAAACGTATCAAGGCAACAGGATGAAAATAATAACATTTTCCCGACTAAGACGTTCAACCAAAAATCACTGAACAAAATTTTGCACTAAAAATGAAGATTAAACACAATTTCGCTTTAAGCCCATAGTTGATAGTCATGCGGCTGCAATACTTTCACAAGCTACATCTTGTAATCAAGATCGCAAAATCTTCCATGAAGCCGATATTCATCATTGTAAGCAATAATAAATGGATTTATTGGGATCCCACGCTACAGTACATTATCGAGAACCGGTTTTAGGTGCACTTTATGCCATCGCATATTTAATGCAAATATTTTCCATTGTTTTCCAAATGATTCGGATGAACGTTTATATCGATGGTGAACAGGACGATCAGTGCGCGGTAATTTTAGCGAACTAAATTTGAACATTTTGTAAACTCTGCTACGGCGTAGGTCATACTGAGCACAAATCGTCACTCAGTTCTCCAAATGATTGGCACTAGGAACAGTGTTGCCAAATTAAAAAATATGCCTCTAAAAGGAAACGGTTTAAGTTAGGCTGACCGCAGACCATTGATTTATTATATATTGACTGCTCGTAGCCAACTTCGCGTTAGTTCCAAAATTACAGCAAGCGCTCTTGGTTCAACGCGGAATAAATTGGTAACAAGTTATAAGAACCAGAAATAAAATAGTTTTTGTGGACTTCATACTATTGTGGAATTTAAGAATAACATTTTTAAAATTAACGTTACTAAATTTCATTGAAGACGAAAAATGATTAGAATATACTTCGTCTTATAAGTTTATTCAATAGCTGCCTCCAATTTTGTAAAATTCGGAAGGATGTTCCATTCTATCCTGGAGCCTTTCCATCGTTCAGATGATTTATATATACTTTTGTTTGACATTGAGTAAGGCCTCAGTTATAGCCTTATATAAAATGCAACCGAAAAAGTTAGAACAGCAAAAGGCGGTCATAGCAAAAAATACCTCAGAGAAAATGTTGCCTACGAAAGGAATTACAATAAATCAAAATCACTGGTTGATTTCCAACAGAAAAAAAAATCGTGACAGATGGAACAATAAGAAATGAAATATTTCAGTGGAATGATTTGGTTTTTTTTTTTTTGTGGAATTAACTGAGAATTTGATCGGAAAAAGTTTAACGTAAGGAAAAATGAATAAATTATTTTTCTAAAAAATGTCAAGATCATTTGGCTTCTTTTTTGTGATAAACTAACCTTATAACTCATAAGCAACATTTTAAGGCCAATATTAAGTTCAACCATTACGTTTAAGTGTCAAAAAAAATGCAAAAGAACATTTTTACGTATGGCTATAACAAGGGCTTAAGTCAAGTTGAAAGTTGGAAAATAAGCATAATACACAGTTGCAAATGAAAATGAGTGATTAATTGGCTTCTCTGTGTTGGCGTTATTTCTTGGGCAGAGCTTGTATGCAACTGACATTTCACTAGCAAGCCGTTATATAGTAGGTATGTCACTGAGGATAACTTTTAATATCTGTTTTCCCACACATTCATCACTGCTGTCAATATTTAGCACGCATTTAAACACAGTGTGCTTAAGGGTCTAATGTGCTTTTAAATATAATAACAGACTTTCAACATCGATGGTCCAATTTCAAATTAATATACAAATACGAACAAAACTGCTTACAGCAAACAATTTCCATAGACATAGTGAATTGACATTTAATGCATGACAATTGCCTTTCATCAAACCGGTTTATATTTGTTTCAGTTATTAAACATTAAGTTTTTAAAAAATGCTGCTTCCTACTACTGAAGTTATTTCTCTCAATATTCCTTGTTTGCCAGTGTGTACATGCCACCGTATAAAATATTAATTGAAAATCTCTTCGAAAGTATTGTTTTATGTAATTTTCAGTGTTGTTCTGTTTTAATGTAGTTAATTGTGTCGTCGGCGTGAATGGGATTGTCAGTGTCAAAAAACGTGTGAGTGAAAGGGATTTTAAGTAATTATTTTTAAAATTGAAGTGAATTTTGTACTTTTTTTTAAATAAAAATGTATGTTTTAAATTTCAACCGTTTTAATTTTCTAAGAACTATTGTCGACATATCGCGTCGTTAATTTTGATTTAATGACACGTTATTGGAGACGCAGACGCAAATAAATTTGGTTTCGAAAATATTAAGTTCAAGGATTCCTCATATAGTAACACTGTTACATTACATAAGAATGTTAACTTAAGTAAATCAATAGTTTTACGAAAACAGTTTCAATTTGAATGCACTGACTAAAGTACATTGCCTCCAACAAATCGTAAGACTTAATGAATTAATGTAATATCAACCCAGTAGCAGAATTGCTTGTACAAATACCGTGTCCTCTTTTGTGGAAGAACTGATATCTATTTAGAAAAAATAATTTATTTAAAAATAAACTTACCTTCACATTTTAGGGCTTGTCCAAAGAATCCACAAAGTAGCGACCCGCAATGATCACAAAACGTTGGTGACATAAATGTATACGGACGAAAGCGATGTGGTACATCAATTTTGAATCTTTCACGTAAGAACTGAAAAAAACGAATCGGAATTCGTCAGATAATTGAAACAAGAGTTAAGTCTAACTCAAGGCATAATTTTTAAGCACAATTTTGCAGAAAAATAATTTAATGTAACTATTAACTTGCCTACTAGCTTTTGTTATAGAAAAAAACAGTAAGTAAGAAATTCTGGTAGAATCTTTAAAAACATGTTTAAAGGAAATTCAATTTAATGTTCATTAAAAAGTGGCAACGCCTTTGATACTGACTATTTAAAGTATGAAGGGTTCATGATATACCTCCGTATACTTGATATAGGTACCTTTATTTGAATAAAAGACAATACTAAATACTTGAACCTTTTCTTTTCTAGTTTCAAACATTCTTAGAAATTCTCTAACAAAACAGTTGTCTATGGAGTACTTTATCAATAAAGCTCTGTAAAGTCAAGTGAATCGTTAGAAAAGTATTTCTCTTAATTTTGCTATAATTTTGTCGCCATCTGATACCTTAAGATGTTTCGCAGAACGTTAGTGTTATTTTATAGCTTTTTTAGTTAAACGAATTTTATTTCTTTAAGACAAGTTGATTATGTTTCACACGGCAACATGCAACTTTTTTTCTTTTTATAACAGCAACATTTTTTTTACAGAACAGTAAAAGTTGAAGTCATCTACTTAATTCAGTAAAAATGTTTTTAATTACTTTTGAATTCACTACTAAAACCTACTCAATAAACTGCGCGTTTGTTTAATTGAATATTTGCTTATATTTTTAATTTTTTTCGTCTGTTTCACTGAACTCGGCATAATCATCGATTGCTTGTTCTACCTTTACAAACAAAGGAAGTACAATAAATATAAATTAACATAAAAGTGGAAGCAAAAAGAACAAAACAATTTTTATGGCAAGCGTAACTTATTTTGTATATATTCACGGTTATATATGTAAACTAAGGTGTTTATTTTCGTATCCATAACATTACCTACCATTAATTGATATAGCTTCAATGAGTTGCTGATAATTAAACGTAATGGTGTCCTTGCCGTCTCATGAACGTAAACAAATTGCAAATGAGAATGCTTCCTGTCAGTATATTTACAATATCATGTGTTCTCGCATTATTTTTCCCGAGAGGAGGAAATAAATACAGCTGGCGTGTAGGAGGTGTTACCATTTGCGATCAATATAATTTGTTTGGCTCCTGGTACAAATGTGAGATGTCTGGTAAAACTTTTGTTGGTAAAGTTTTTTTCATTTATTATTATAGTCAATCCGCCGTACTAATACAAATTCAAGTAAATTGACTGAAGTTCACGATTACTAAATTTCTATGGAAAATATAGCCACTGTGAACTACTAAAATTTAGAATCGAAACTGAAAATGTTTATTGGTAAGGCCCAATGTTCAATGGTAGAAAAACGAATCCGAATAAAATGTTTTGGTTAACATGCTCAAAGGATCTTAATGGAGCTGTACATAAAACCACTTGTTCAGCAATTACGCCAGACGAGTGTTGAGATATTTGGATTTTTTTTTTTATCGAAATTGATGTTTTTCCTTATGAATCTTCAGTCCCTTAAAAAATGTCACCTTTAATATTACAGTTAATTCGTTGCTACGTATAACCAATAAATAAGAAATACTCTTGCCAATAACTGATTTAGTAACTATCCTAGGCAGGTAAACAATCGGCCTTAGCGAGGTATCCCTCGGAACGACTCCTATGCGCTGCGGATAATTTTCCGTTCCGACAGATACCTGACTAGGGCCGAAAAACTTTCCTAAGCTTCATCGCATTTGGATAAACTGAAGACGCGAAGACATCCACAGTCATTTATTTACATTTATATATTTAGAATACGATTTTAAATGAATGTAGCTTGAGCTTCGCTTAGTACTTATAACCAATGTGCCAGAATTGAAGATAAAATCGTGGCAGATTTCATTATATTCAAAGCACCGCATTTGTGTGCAAATATATAACTTATAAAAGAGTCTACAATAAAGATAGACTCCCGAAAGTTTTATACCATTTTCTCACAGCTCAAACTAGTTTAAGAAGTTATCAAGTTTATGGCTCTGGCTCTTCTGATGAAATAATGTTAAAGCTTTCCTATTCTTAAGCTAGAATAAGTTGTTTCAAACTTTTTGTTTTAATATTTATATTCAGGAAAAAACAGCTTAAGAAAGTTCATACACATACACTATAGATAATGCAATAACGAATAACAATTAATATTTTTCTATATCGTGCGTAAAGAACAATAAAGTCTCAACTCAAAATATCTCTTTGTTGAAACCACTCAGTTTAAATTAAAAATAAACAAATGAGTTAGGTTTTTTTTTTAGAGGTTCAAAGTTGTTATATAAATAATTTTTTGAGTTCTCAATGTGCGATATCTATAAATAGGTAATATTATAAAAAAAAATGATCCTTACTATTGTACTAGCTGAGTTAAAACTGGATCCAGAACATTTCCCGAGCAACTTCTCATGGCATCTCTTGTGTACTGCAGTCTGGCAGGCTGTGGATCGTAAGTAAGCTTTTATGTATTTTTATAAATAATTATTTGTTTTAGTAAAAAATTAACTATAAGGAGATAGTTGAAAAAATGATGATAAATGAAAACGCCAGTATTATCTTTAAATAAATTCTCTTGTGTCAGGTAGTAAGGGGTTAAGTCAACAAATCCCGTTTTCGGATATTTGTTAGACTTAAGTCAATTTTTGTTGGTGCTATTTGCATAAGCGTAATATCTTCCTAAAGAAATAATTTTATACAAAGGGTATAAGTTAGGAAGTTTTTTAAAATTGTTTGCTCTTAAGGGTGTAAGTGGACTTAAGTTCTTTGTATTTATACCAATTTTAAATTCTGAAATAATTAAGTTGCTCCTAAGGGCTTAAGTCATCTTATGCCACATGTAAAAAATTTAATAAGATACCTAATACGTTACTTTATTATTTATTTGAATTTAAGGTTTCCAAATTTTCTTAATGAATTAATGTAAACAAAAATTTGTTTTCTCGACTTAAGTCCTTAGAAAAAACTTAATGTTAACAAGTAACGAAGAGTAAAATGGCTATAAGGATATAAGTCATAAGAAAATCTGGTGAGCACTTAGTTGTTAGTCAACAGCCTATAATCTTATTATAGACGTGTGTTTTGATGATTGTTTTGCATTATTCATTTTTCGCAAAGAAGAATATCTGGACTTACAAAAAAATGTTCAATCTTCAATATCATTTTGCGGTAAACTACTATTTCTGACTTAACCCTTTTCTACCTGGCACTAGATAATTTTAACATCACTTATAACCAATTGGTTGATTGAGATAACCATCTTGACAGATGTTAACTCGTCCTGATACGGCAAAAACATATAATAAAAAAGTATGATGATTAAAAAAGCAGTGCACGGATTTTTAACGTTCACATTAATAATTTTGAAGGTCACAATTTGTAATTTTATATTGAAAAGTTCACCGTTGTGAGTTCGTAAAATATAGCCTAGACACTAAGTACGGTTATTAGGATTGCGCAATAACTTAGGTCTCACTAACCAAAGATTAGATAAGATTGTCCTCGACTTTGTGACATAAATCTTGCTCCTCTCGATAAAAATTGTTATTTTAAAAATACTGTTTACTTAAAAGCTAAATTAAAATGGGGTTGTCAGAAACTAAGTTTGATGCTGATTCTTTTCGGTAATCGGGCTTCGGTAAATGCAAACCCCAGCTTTTAGAAAGTACCGTTAATTTGGAAGGAAACAATAAATTTTGGATTTCACTTCGAATTATGATCCCAAAATAATGGGTTTTCCAATAAGAGGTTTTATTTTGGTATTCAAAGAAAAATGTCATTTTTCGAGATAAATGATCGGATGTTTATTTCATAATAATACGGAAGAAGGTATGCCGTTAATAACGAAAAACAACATCAGCCAAATGGCCACCACGAGCACGCATACAAGACCATATCCTTTGCATGAAATTTTCCATAACCAAATCGCAAAGTGGCTGCCCTATAACCTCGATAGCCTCACGAATTTTATCTTTGAGGTCTTGAATCGACGCTGGGCTGTTGGCGTAGACCTTATCTTTGACGTGGAAGAATTCGCAATCACGAGATCTCGGTGGCCAATTGTGATCCGGAAACTTTTCCCGTAAAAGATCAATGGTTTCGTTGCTTGTGTGGCACGTAGCGCCGTCTTGTTGAAAGTAATCGTTGTCCAGATCAGCTTCACAACGACCAACAAATGCTTTAGTTTTGCGAACTGTGACTGCAAGATTTTCACCATTTTTGTAGTGAATTTTAATAATTTCAATGCGTTGTTGAAGCGTGTATCGTTCCATTTTTAGTAATGGCGTAGTTTCTACTTGTCAAATGTCAAAGAATAAAAGCTTCAAAAGTGGTAGCTACCGAAATAGCGGGTCATTCACAATAACACCTCTCATTGGAAAAACCTTTATAAATTGTAAGGCAAACGAAAATGTCAATTCTATTGTTTTGCAGTTCATCTATCATCGTTACTTAATTTTCGATTGCAACCTCAAGAGACACTCCAGAGACTTTGCGTATGAAATAAGGTACTTGTTGCGTTTAAGAAGAGAACAAGGAAAGAAGACACCAGAGACCAGCAAAACTTTGTAAGCAACATTTAAATGCATTACGGTTATCAACCTTTCTGTTGTATCCAAAAACTGGTGGCCTAGTAATTATCACTAGTGATTTTTCGCACTTGGTCAATTGAGGGCCGGCGATTCGAAGTGTGGGTTCATTTTCCGGCAGAAGAAAAAAAACAAAGTCTTTCCAATAGGAATTTCTCAATCTCAGTGAAAGAACTATGGCGTTTAGTAAAATTTTCGTAATGAACTAAGGTCACAGAATTTTTGAGCAAACAAATTTACTCTGTCAATGACAGCAGAAAAACCCTTTTGGTTTGCATTTTTTTTAAAGTTTTTCCTAGTTTCCTCATTAGAGAGTAATAAGTAAAAGTAAAACCCCGGTGAATTAACGCAGAGATACAGACCTAGTGATAAAAATCAAAGCACTTTTACCTCGAAATAGAACTCAAAATCGACCATATCAAATCCATAATAAGGCTGTGATAACTGTCAGCTACCACTCATCATTCAAACTAAACATTTAATCAAAAATTACTTTTAATTCCTTTTTATGAAGTCGACATGTTCGGAAATGCCGCTTACCGCTCTACAATTATTACTGTCATACTACACCAACAACAAAGTTTTCCCACGTGTGCTTCTTTAGTTTTTTTTTAAATCTTGTCTAAAGTGGGTTTTCTATGAAACTCCCCGGAAATCCGTTGGCAAATGTAAGGTTTTGAGCCAAGTACATCTGTTTTAAAAATGCAGAAAACCTACTGTTACATATAGACCCTGTAACCGAGGAGTAACACTGCTATCGGAAGTGACAGCGACAGAAATGACAGTTGCATTTCACGTCTGTGTTACCACCGATCTTGAGAAAAGCACCCTCGGTTATCCAATTTCTTTTCTTATCCTAACTGCATTATTTTTAAACTTTGGTTATTTTAATTGAACTAATGAATTGAACAAGTAAAAGTATTATCATCGGTCTGGCCGATGCTTTGATACCCTCCACTGCATACAAGTCATGCAAAATTCTTGTGTATGGGAGGTACCAAACCTACTTGACCCGACATAGCCCAATTTGAATATCAACCTGACGACGATAAAAGTAAGTCCTCTCACAAAATTTCACTTGCCTATGTGGATTCTTTTGGACGCTATCGTGTTTTCTACAGAGAGAGAGACGCATGGGTCCAATATTGATTTTGTATGGGAGGTACCCGAACTACTTGACCGACATAGCCCATTTTTAATACCAACCTAACTACGATAAAAAGAAGTCCCTTCACCAAATTTCATTCGCCTATGTCGATTCCGTTGGTCGCTGTCGTGCCGGACAGACATACAGACAGTCAGACAGATTCAGAAAGTGATCCTGATTCAGAATATATATATAATTTATGAGGTCTCCGGTGACTCCTTCTTGGCGTTACAAACGTTATGACAAAGTGAATATACCATCCAGTGGAGTGTATTAAAACTGAATATATTATAACGTGAATAAGAAAGGAAGACTTATATTCGAAACATAAAATATCCGGGTTTTCTTAAATTTTAATTCCACAGCCCTGGCACGCCTCAACCAACTTGTTTTTAGCCGCTATATTTGATCGTACTTTTGTGTGTACGATAAGAAGACTGCAGATGTCGAAAAAAACTGTGTAAGCAACAACAAAAGTGCTTTAAGGTTGTCAAGAATTGGTTACCTAATTCGCAGCCCTCAGTTGCAGTTGATGCAAGATGACTGTGATTCGAAATACAATTTCAGTTCATGCTAGTGGGAGAACAATAAAGTCTTTCAAAAAGGATTGTCGATATACGGAGAATTGACCATCGTTCAAAGAATCACTTAAAAGGATCTGATGTTGAATTAGTGGACACTAAATAGCTATAATTTTGTCCAAAGTGTTTGTTAACAAAAATATATCAAAGAAAAACTCGACAAAATTCTTGAACAAAAATTGGTCTACTTTTCAATTTAAGTGAGAAACATGGTTACTCCTCGTCTCCCCAGTTATCGAGCGAATTTATATAAGTGACTTTAGACCCTAGACTATATAACAATTTAACTGCCAATTGAGACGTCAAACAAAATACAATTAGTGTTCTTTGAGAACCCTGCGATAATTTGAAAAAAGTGATGCCGGCAGAAAGTTCGTTTAAAATTTCCTGGAGATATCTATTTCTATGAAATATTTATCAAGGAGCAGTCGCCAAAGCCCACGAGGAAGATCAAAATGTGAAAACCTATACAGAGAAGGTATATATTGGACTGTATATAGGAAATACCATGTTCTATATTGAAAAAGGACTTCACCACAATGTACGGCAACAATGAAGTGATAACAAATTACATACTTCAAATGGGATAGCTAAACGCCTTAGCATTTGTCTCTATTACAGAGTAGATAGCAGAGTACCTCACATCAAACATGAAACTAACTATTGGCAATAAGCCACACATAATCTCCTTACCGATTTCTACATCTTATTATATATCTGAAATCTGATACTTACTTATGCACTGATAGCCTTGCTTTCCGAAGCCCCAAAGAAATAAATTGCAAAACGCACAAAAAGTTGGCTGGCGAAAGAACTTCGCAACGAATCGATGGCCATTAATGTCATGGGTTCTATACGATGCGAAAAAAAAACAAATGTATTAAGTTATTTAATTTGTGCTACTTTAATACTTACCTTTGGTGTTTAATGGCACCTCGCCGGTTCGTTATACTTCGCGGGTTTGTTCGTCTATCGACAAACGGCTGCTGATGCTGAGAGTATGAGTCTTCTTTTGAGCTTTGCCGAGGTAAACTAAAGGAATGCGCTGATGTTGAACTATAGTTATCACTGTAGTATCCGCTTGAGACAGTGCTATCGCGAGGTGCCATACGACCTGTTGATGTGATTGGTTTGTGTCTCGACTAAGGAATAAATTAAATTCTATAAAAGATGCTAAAAAAGAGAGTACTGAACTTACCTCATGACCATATTGATTACTTCGACTATTTCTGGGTTTCTGGCCATTTGTGTTTCCATTTGCCCTTTTGCGCCCATGGGCGCCAGTGAACATCATTATAAAAGCTTTTAATTTTCTCAATCCAAAGTTGACTTATTGTCAGCTGTTTGTAAGGCCATCATAGGGTAATATGAAAGACAAACTCTAAATAAACTGTGTCAGTGTAAGTGTATATAGTTAAAGGGGCTTAGCTAATAATCATTTTTAATCTTCACACTAAATATTTTGAAGGTCACAATGATTAATTTAATATCGAAAATTTCGCCATGGACATTAAATATGATTACTAGAATCGTGCAAAGTGTATTCAAGGAAGCAATGTGACAGAAAATGCTTTTTCCCAGCTTTCCTTTCAGTGCTTTTACCAATTTTGACGATGAAGATAGCGTTACTGTCTGAGTGTGGAATTACTGACCGAATTGCTTAAGCGATAAGTGAGAACTCCTAAACAGGTGCGTCAAGTATATATACATTGCTACGTCAAGAGATCCCATCTCCATGCTCATATGACCACATCTCGTTGTTTGTTTATTTAAGATATCCGGTGCCTTCAAGTAACTGAAAATATCCACCTACACAAATCGAAATGTATCGCCACAAGCAATTTAAATCGGTTTATGATGGCTCTGGCGAATGAATTGGCGTACTAGTATTTTCCATGTTACTGGAGCAAAACCAGCGATGTATCAGATTACAATCTTGATACAGTGCACTTTAAAGTCGAATCAATCAGATATTGGTGCGTATGTGCAATTTATTCAGCGCCCACGTGAATTAGAGCTTGATTGTGTTGAAGTAGAATAGGCTCAGAAGTAAACGAGTATTTTTAGAAGCATGTTACTTGTGGCCATTGCAACTTTACTGTTTTAGGTATAAAGCAACAAGTTCGTATACCCTCGGCCTTTAAGCGACACAGACAGGACAGCCCTGCCCTTCTACGTATCGACTGAGACAACCCCCCATTGAGGATAATACCAAGGTGACCAACCACCTAGTTTAAGTCAAATTATATATACCAAAAGTTCAATAAAAGGAAAATACTCTCGGCCGAGCTTGGAAGGGACTGTCAAATTATGCTATGTTATGCTGAGTTCGAACGGCTATATGTGCAGCTCCTTCAGGACAATTCTACTCTCGGATATTTGTCAGACGTGTGCGAGAGGTGGTGCAGTGGAAGAAAAAATCTTAAGATGTAATTTGTATTTTTCCGGTGACAGAAGCTAAGACCCCGCTCATAAATCCAGCACACTAACCACTACTTCCTAACAAAATTATAACCTCAATTGAGTTTGAGACTTATCTGACATAATTGTACATGAAACAAGTGTCTTGAGTCAGGTTTTTGGGCCATTACCCTCTGCCAACTACATAATTATTTTTCCTAAGGATGTCAGTCTCATAACAGCCTTATACAACTTAATTCCTACTTTCGGACTCGGCATAAAATTGGAGGTTCTTCTATTCGGTTGTGAAAATGGTTCCTTGTCAACCTGTTGCACCAATAAGTAATTTATTTATTTACTTGCTAAGTCCTGCCAGAATGCCAATGGAGAAATATTACTGTTTTGCCAAAGAACACCACCGAACCTTAAGATGTCGAAAAAGGTGTTGCGCCAAGGCGCCTCACTTTAATGTAATTTTCTTAATAATATTCTTGAAGCAAATGTCCAAAGATCGCAAGCCAACATCAGAGGTAGATTCGACTTTTTAAAAAGCCCGTTCGACTACAGTAATGTCAATGTCATCGGTAGAACGCATCAAAATATCTGTGGCGATTTAGCAAGTATTGAAATGGCAAATTTGGATCCGGCTATTAATAAGGACACACAGTCAATGCTGATAAAGGCGTAAGAATGAGATCACAAATCAGACGCCTAAAGTGTCATAGATGTTCTAGTTCTACCCATAGTTATAGACACAAAACGAATCGGAAATAAACACAAGTTCTGGTGACCAACATTTGTGCTTTGTCACTTGAAAACATTTATATATCGATTTAAAACAAAATGTTTCAAATGCGATTTGTTATTAGTGTCTGTAAATTAAACCATCAATCAGTTACACGAAATAAAAAAAATAACTGTCATTTCCGAAAGCCATGTTATGTTATAGTAAGCCATCGCTATAAAAATATCAACATAGTATAGGTCGTACTGTCCCTTTCAGTCAGGCGGCTTTTTAGTATTGGGCGTCCCTTTAATATTCCGTGTTAAGAATGTGAGCGCTTCGAAATCAACCGAACTTCATTTTGATGAATCCGAGTTTGTACTAACTTAACTACAACAATTCAAGAGAAAAAAGCGACAATGCAATAAAAAAGACAACAAATTTGAAATCATATGTCAGTTTTCAGGTGACTGACAGATTTTATAATTTTTAGTACAAGAAATTTGTTGAAAAAAAAGCTAATAAGATTCACAGAATCTGGGTAATGGGTACGTTCAAGTTCAAGTATCTAGTTTAGTAAGTCTGACAGCTGTGTGAATAGATATGTATCTCGGTTTTGATTGGCTGAAATCGGTTATATGAGCAGCTGTCTCAGTTGACGTTTATGGAGCATTGATTGAGTACTAAGTTGACAGTTCGCATATGTGGCTGATGTAGAAAAAGTGACGTATCCAGACCAATCTAGTCGACTTAAGATAACTAGATTTTTGAATGTGCAATGTCTTGTTCTCTCGAAGCCACTCTCTTTTTAATTCATTTTTCGAGTTAAGATACGGAACGGCAGTGGGAAAAAAGTCATAAAAATTCGTAAGAGTTGTTACAAAATCGTATAAATGTAAAGTAAAGGAACTTAAATCAGTATTATTAATTGCGCTATTTAATGTGTCTACTTTTGACATCAGTCCTTAAGAAAATGATTATTTATTTATATATTCCAGTGTTGGGCTCGCAAATAAAAGGTCATATACATAAATCCCATGAATAACTTCAATTAGGTTAGCGAAATTTTATTTTTTCTAAATTGTACATCTCCAAATGTGGCAGCTTTAAAAGCGCTGCTGATTTGCAATTATGTCCTGATGGTGTTTTTTTTTTGGTTTAATTCAATAACATTGCAAGTACCTAACTTGAAAAGAAAACGTGTCATTTTTTTTAAATCCGATCAAAAGTTCCCAACGAAAAATGACTCACAGACATCAGCCAATGTCCGAAAATGTATACGATTTGTAGGTGGTCAGCTTAATTTGTCACTGACAACTAACCACAAAATTACATTCCACATATGCCAAGTCGCGTGAAAAGAAAAATAAATTTCTGACATTGTATCTATTTGAAATTCATCCGAATTTGATCAACATCAATAATTAGTAAGTCAATCTATTTTCGAGTGGCTATTGTAATTATACATATAATTTTCCTAAACAATTCAGATGAGGTGTTTTGTAAGAGTGTTTCTTTTAACCGCTTGAGTCACTCGAAATTTTTTCTTAACAAAATAATAATTCTGATAAAAGAAAAAAAACATAATTAAAATATAGAAAGCAAAACATGCACGAGAAAGCTCCGTAAATGAAGGAGAACAAAGTCAGCCAAATTAACACAAATAGATTAGGTATACACGTAGGTACCCACCTCCATCTATCGACAGTCCGATTTAAATTGTATCATTTCCAAACATTTTGCAAGTATAGTGTGTATATGCATTCCAAATTTTTGTTGCTGAGTTATCAATGTCCAAAACAAATGATCAGTAAGCACTCTTATTGACCCGATCACAGGTACACACACTTGATTATTTTCCCAAGAGCGTTGAACATACACACCACCTCTTCAAGCGAAAGCTATTACACAATTTCGACGGTTTACACTTTTGTGAGCAGGCGCTGTCCGCCAAGTAAGAAACGAAATTCTTTTCGCGTTACATTCACACCGAATATTTCCAGTTGGTGTGTTATTTTTTTTTTGTTTCTTTCGTTTTTATGGAAACCATGGAAATGTATATAAATTCTTGAATATAACTGACATGTGGAATATAAAAGCTTCACCACATACAGTGTATTTATATTCCACAAAAATTCCTTCTGACTATTTATTTATTTTTGGGGAATTTCCTTTCGAGGCACACATATACGAGAGGAAGGCGAACAAAGTGATTTATTTTTGAATAAAAACGAACAAGTTATTTACAAACACATTTACACGACCGAGTGTTACAAAGTGTAACCATAAAGCAAACATAAAATAATTTCACATCACAGACTGCACATTCCACAGTATCGCAGCTAATATAATGTTGTTATTAGTTTGGGTAACAAAAATAAGTCCATGACGCGTAGCATTGTTTTGTGAGAAGCATACCACAGAAGGATAGTAAATTATTTTGACAACAAAAAATAAAATAAAATAAAATAAGCACAGCGAAAGGAAACTGCCTCGCCCTGAGGAAAATCAGTAAGCACACGGTTTTTTTTTTCTTTATAAATGTTACTCCCAAGACGTACACTTTCAGACTGAGTAAAACACTCATATCCACGATTTTCTCGATGAAATGACTCCCAAATTGTAATATTTACACATAGTGTTTTGTTGGAATGGAAACACATCGTTTTGAGATGAAAATACACGGATGCTGCGCAAGAGATCCATCTCCTGCGCAATGCCGTTCAGTTCAATTTTCCTGGTATTTTCCATTTCTCTTCGACTCTATTTTGAGTGGCGAGTGGCGTGAATGTTGCCGTACCGAAAAGAAAATTCCGAGGAATTGTCAACTGTGTTCTGATATGGTGCGGATGCGGATACGCATTAAAAACGCACATTATTGCTGTCCCTATTACACAGCTGATGGTAGCTTTCAGAAATGTATGTTTCACAGACTCACGACATACTGAAAGATGCCTTCAAAAATCAAAAGGAGATGTTTCACTTTGCGATAGTGAAAGAGAGGCGTTCTCTGACAGATGCTAAATTTGCCTAAAGTTTCAGTGAGTGCGATTAGCGATAAGTGTGACAGAGAGTTCGCCTTTCGGAACATTCGCACAATGTTTTAAAAAATCTCATTTAAACCGCCCTGCGTAAGTGTAACTATTTGCTTAAGAGACGAGCGAACGACTTTTTAAATTTAAGCCATCCACATTTTCATTGGCGTACTCATTTCCATACTCTCCTGCCGTAATCGTAAAATTGTTCGTAATATAATTCGAAAAACTCTGAATTTCATTACATGCCACTATTAAGAGCTGTTCTTTTGTTCTTGGTGGAGGAATATAGTAGATATGGACTTATCCCCTTATCATGCGGTCAGATACCACCACTTTATTCTTGTTTTATTGAACTTCCGTCTACTTTACAACGTACCAAGCCATGTACAGCGAAACTTTACCAGTGGGTTAACTTCAAGTTCAGGGCTGATTGAAAGGTCACTATTTGCCCTTGCACCCGCATGTTAGTCGGTATTCTAAAACGGTTGCCAACTGTCTCTTAGGGCTATCTCTAGAAATAGAAACGAAACATGAGTTTTGATGTTGGCAGCCCTTAAATACTTTCATATTATTAATATTAATATCCACCGATTTTTGACACTGAAGAAGGAAAAGTTTGAATCGCTCAATACAGCGGTCGAGATGTTTACGGCCCTCAATTTCGACACCAGCGTTCGTCATTTGATAGCGCAGCAGCGCCAACATCCTCGGCTCTCATTTCCATTAAGTACAAATGGAATATTTGAATTACCAAAAATGTCGCCCAACTTAAACTGACACATTTTGACTAACAGTAGTTCGGAATCATAAATTGTGTGTTTCCATCTTCCTCTTTCTCTTTCTTTTGTTGCACATTTTGTGTTAATCTTTTAAAACAGATTCTTAAGAGTATGGGCAGTGGCTAAGTGTCCTCAAATAGGTACTGAGCGAGTGGTCTCATGTTCGATCCCTGGAAAAATCATATCTTAGGGTTATTTCTACTCTGCCCACATGTGAATACGGGGGTATTGCTGCCCTGGGAAAGCTTCAGCCGCTCGGATTCGGCTTAAAATAATAAGTCACTTCCATTTTTTCCAAGACATAGAAACACACTCAATCGAATGATTTTGAGAAGGTGAACTTGGGGTCTTATAGGGACCCGTTCCGCTTATTATTTTTATTAGGTATACATATATGCAGAGCCGGCGGACTCTTTATAAATAACGACCTTGATTTAACTCATCTGATAATCCGTGTATTACTGTGGTCTTACTACCAGCAGCCAGTTGCTTGAGTTTAATATTTACACTTTACCTGGCAGCCAGTAAAATAAAACCTCATTAAGAATACAGATCAAACCATGTTGAAAATATTTATTTATTTTTTGATAAATTTAGTTCAGTTTTTTTTTTTTCATTTTCTTTGTGATTAAAATTTGTTTCCTTCTTGTTCGAGTACACTTAATTGTTTTCGTTTTGTTTTTCTTTGTCATTAATTTCCAAACGTAACATTCACAATATTGATAACATTTATTATAACAAATTAGTAAAAAATATTAGTACATTTTTTTTTGTTCGTTTACATTTTTATTCCATTTGATTTATATATTTTCATTTTTATTGAGGAAATTTCTCCAAACACGAGTATATGAAACCAAAGAGAGTCGTTGGATATCGAACAACAATATGCTGAATATTGAAAAGGGATGATTAACATGAATTTCATTTATTTCAGGTTGAATGTTTGTTGGTGAAAATATGAAGTTGTTGCGTGTATCTTCCTGTATAATTGGCGAAAGTTATCTAAATTATTTAAACATATTTACAAAAGCTGATCCATTGTACTTTATAAATATTAGTGTACGGAAATTTTTTAAATTGGTTTATATTTTGCATAAGAAATTCCCTCCAATTGTTTAGTTTAGATTTAAAATTTAATTTATCTTCACCCCATTTTCGTGTTGTTTTGTCAAAGCGCTTTTGTGAAAATATTTCAACTAACAGCTTTTACATGTGGATTATTAAAATTTTCTAGATATGTCTTGTTAAATTAATGAAAAAAACAAATGGTTCTCAAATTTAGATAAATCCGTCGTCTAGGTTTAAAGCGTTTTGACAAAATCCCACAAAATGCGGCATCAGAGTTTACATTTAGTGAAATTTACATTTTCGAAAACACCGTTGTACATTTAAAGCTTTTTCTTACAACACAATAATTACTATATTAAGTGATGAGTTTTTTTTTTGCATTTCAATATGGTTTTTGGTTTAAACAGAAAATAAACATTTATTTTCATATGTGTGGTTTATGCGGCCAATGGGTAAATCGAAATGCCAACTGATCTGAATTTGCAAGGAAATGGTATAAACCTTTATTGTTAGTTCTAGATTTTGCAATTACCTATACAATTTGATTAACAAAAATTATAGACTTTCTTTTTTTTTTAAATTAGGCACAATTATGTTTACTTATTTTATATAATTTTTGTCATTGTTGATTTTTGTTTCTGGTACTTATACTGCTAGATTACACTACCGATTTATGACATGAAATAAAAATAGAAAACATTTACATATACTATCACTATATGGTAAGTGTAGGGCATCCTTACGAATCTGCTTGTGTGTTGAACTCAACAGTTACACTGTAACGGAAGTTATTGCAGAACAAATAAAATTATCCCTTAGCAAGCAGAACTATATTTGGATACCCCGCTAATTTTTATATGTTTTCACATAAAAACACCCACACATTTACACCCAAAAGGTATTACTATTTTTGTTTTTAAAAACATCAAATATTCAGTCATTTACAATAACTACCTTCTTTCATTTAGTTTTTGTTTAACTTTTATTTTTCTTTATATAATAAAATTGGAAATTAATTTCCATTTACCAATGCGACATTAGTATTGAACAATGAGGGGATGAGTACATTTTATCAGTCAAAATTGATTTCATTTTTTGTTTTGCGAAATCACACACACAAAGTAGATACTTTCAATGCGTATTTCTTGTTAAGCTTAAAACTTACAAAAATTAAATAACAATAATGAGATGAACTTAATTTGGACGACGTCCTACTTGGGAGAACATTTGCGCGCGCTTTTATACAAATAACAAAAAATATACAAAATTTAAAAAACTAAAAGAAAAGGAAAACTTTATTGTTTGAAAACGAATAGTCCCGTCGGATCCCATTCGTTTTCGTCCAATGGTCCGAAGCATTCGTCAAAGTACCACTCCATGGTTTTATAGACGTGGTACAGTGATTTGGACAGATGATGATCTTCATCGGTGTACACCTGGAATTTAAATACATAATGAGTTGTCAAGAGTGCGTGACAAACATAAGAAATTTAAGTATGAACTATATCAAAACAAAAGTACAAAAAAGTAAAAAAAATCAGTTGTTCTCTTTAATCACATAGTACACTTTTTATATTTTTTCTCAATTTCAAATTTTATCTGTCGTTCATTCAAAGCCGCAGTGTAGCCACTACACACTAAAAGAACTCGTTACTGACTCCCGCTGAATCACGTTCCCATCCCATCACAACTGACAGGCAAGTTTCGTAATGAAAAGCTATTTTTTTGACTTCACTCGTCTAAATTTGTTTATAATTGATTCTGAAATACGTTGAAAAATGAGTTTTAGAAATGGATGCACATTGTTGAAAAGATAACTGAAAGTAACGACGGCAGAAAGACATTGGCATAGATTAAAGGAACGCCCTATCTGCGCTTGAAGTGTAAAAGTTGCATATTCAAGGGTGTGGTAAATATTAGGGACCTTGATCGGTGTCTGTCTTTGGACGCTTTCACCTTGGTGTGTAGCCCATTGTCCCATACGAATCATGGGCAGAATCTCTGATTAAAGCAAATAATTCGCCACTCACCTGGTGTCGAAATTTGACCTGCTGATCCACCAACGATCGAACCAACATTAGGGAATGTTCGTGATGCACAAATGTGTCAGCAGTGCCATGCATTAGCATAAGATTGCGGCCTTTTATATTTCCTGCCTTCATGGTTAAATCGGCCTCTTGTAGCGCCCTCAAGTAGTCCCCCTTCAGAGGAATGTACCGTTCGGTGAAAAACGAATCTAAATATAAAAAATAAAAATAAAAATGAGTTTTGAAAGTGCCCATAAAGGCCCTCGATTCACTTACAATGGTATCCGAATGAGACAACAGGATTTATCGCAACGCCACATTGCACCACCTGCTGCGAATCCTCGATAAGCGTCATTGCAGTCGCATATCCCCCATAGCCCAGACCATATGCACATATTCGTGATGGGTCTATGAACTTCAGATTGTCACGGAGGTATCTGTTCGGAGAAAAGTCAGAAAACGCATCAAGTCGTAGAGCTGGACTTACGTTAGCACGCCCAGTTGATCTTCAATTTCGACCGTGCCCAGTTTGCCATGCACTTGAGTGCGCAGCAACTCTCCCTGGAAGCCACTACCTCGACCGTCGATTTGTGCAACAATAATCGACCGCTGACTGCAGAGATACCAATTCCAGTCCACGTGGAACTTTTCCGACACCAACTGCGATCCGGGGGAAGAATCTCTGAAATGGCACAACGTTATGTTCACTGTGCGTACACAATGAAAAAACTTACATTTGTAGGATAAGCGGGAATGCTATCTCCTCCTCCTCTCGCATACCGGGTGGAAGAAACAGTCGCACCTGAGCATGGAAACCGTGCCGGATCTCTACACTGAATGTGCGGATTTGTGGAAGCGCCAGCTGAGCCAACTTGTGCCTCAGATCGTTGCCAGAGTTTAGGACATATATCTTGTTGTTCGACTGCGTTTCTACGAGGTAGACCGAAGGCGATTCGGGACCCAGGCACTCCTGGACATAGTACGAGAAATCTTTGCTAAAGTACACCTTGTTGTAGAGGCAGTTCTTTGGGATCTCAAATGTGCCGCCATCGTCCGATGTGGTCGTCTGATTATCCACCACCGGATTGATGAGCTTGAATGTGGAGGGAGTGTTGTCACACGTGAGGCATGTCGGCTGTGTCGATGTTATGTACGTACGATTGGGCTTTGTGACATTCAGTTTAAGGCTGATCTTATAGAGATGCCGTTCGCCAGGTCTCTTCTCAGGTGCGGCCATGAAGTATACGATTTCGTTTACCTCATCCCAACCGATTATTTCCGTGACTTCGAAGAGGCCCATTGTCAGCGGCACCCACCGACGGTCGAGTGTCGATATGAAGACGACGTGTCGAAAGTGGCCATGTTCACCGTCTCGCACTGACAAACGCTTCAGCAGATACCCACCATTCGAGATCTCGTATGTGGTCTGACCCTCGGTGACATTGGCCAGCCCCTCTGATCCGTTTTTTACGCTGTGGATGTTGTGGTGTGCATTTATTTGCGCACTAATTCGCGAGGAGAATATGGGCTTCTCCGCGGGAAGCACCCATCCATCGCTGACGGTCACCTCTGTGTGAATGGCTTGACAAACAAATGCGGGTGCCCGGCACAGCACAGTGGTGGCTTTTGTTTGATCTCGATCGGTGACTGTTAGCGAAAGATCTATTGCGGAAGCCCAAGTCAGACCACCGATGTAGCTGCCGTTTGTCAATTCGGGAGGTAATTTCACTTGGCTCGGGAAAATGTACTTTAGCACAGTCAGGTTGACAATGTTTACTGTCACATTGGTGTTGGTTGTGCCAGCCTTTGGGTATCTCTCCGACAGAATTTTTGGATATTTAAGATCATCACCCGTCCAGGAGTACCTACGGGAGTTACAAAATGCAACCGGTCCTAAGACAATTGACGAGGTAGACTTACTTGTATTCGTGCACTTCAGTATCGTTGAATGTTAGAAACGCCAGGTACTGGACATCTGGCGAGAACATCAGGGTGCTACTCTTCAGCTCCGGCACGTTCTCGTACATCCAGTCGGGAATACCGTTTGTTATAATGCCGGGTTTGCCTGTTCAAGTCATACAAATTATACTGTCTTTGGATTAAGGGGCTTTGCGTGTGTACCTGTTGTGGTGATGCGACAAACCAAGTCTCCCTGCACCTTCGGCTTGTAGTACAAGTCATTCTCGTAGACGAATGCAATACCCTGGATCATTGAGTTCTTGTTACTGGCAGGTAGTTGCGAGTTCGGTGCCCATTCCACGTGCTGGAGTCGTGGAGCCTCGGCACTGTTTTCTGTTGGTCCCAAGGGGAACGTGTTTCGCGTAAGCACTTCGTAAACATAGTGCCTGGATGAGAAATTGGGTTTGTCATTATGTTATGTAGATAATTTTTTGGGGTGATGTACGTTTCGTAACTACAAAGTATATGGTATTTTTGATAGGACAAACTTTCCAATTAGACCAAATAAATAATGTTACCACCATTTGGCATAATTTTACTTGTAGAAAAATACAAAAAAAAAATGAATACAAATATCTTCCTTTTTTCAGTGGTTTCCAATCTTTCTCCATATTTTTACACATATTTATTTTCTGCTTTCTAAAATTATATTCTTTTTGTACAAAACTCCGAACCCGAAGTTTTTATCAATTCTGGCATCACGATGCAAGGGAAAATCAAAAAGTGGGCGTCGCAATTCCGTCCTAAGACGGATACACGAATTTGTTTTAAACTTTGTAGTTTGTGAAAGTTGAAAACCTCGATAACCTGTAATATATGCCAATAAAAATGCACTTTAGCATTCAAATTAGATCCATATTCACTTTCTTTTTAATTGAAAATATTTTAGCCAAACGGGGACTTTATTTTTTGTCCCTATTCTGAAGCGTTTATTTTGTGCGTTATACCTTCTCAGCAAGAAACGTCTCATAATACAATAAAAGACCCAAAGGTAAACGAGACCTGACGTGCACTTTATTTTATTTTCTATTTTTAGAAATGCGTTTATTCTGTAGGTTGTTTCGAAATCCAAATTTAAATAATTTATTACAATCTCCACTATTTTGTAAGACTGTTTATTTCGAATGTGTAAACTTTCAAGTAAATAAATCTGAATGTAAGAATTATTTTGCCATTCTACAAAAAATCAAATTTCCAATTTAGTTGTAGAGAAATGTTTAGTTAAGGAGTCGTAAAAATCGATATTAAACTAAGCAGCGGTAGGCATACTAATCGTTAAGCAATTTATAAAACCCTTTTTTCAAAAGCAAATTAAAGAAATAATTTTCTCTTGTCCATACCTTGATCCTTCGACACTGCTATCCGATTGAAGTAAGACATACCTCTGATCTGGTGAGACTAGAAACGATTCAGCATTCAGTTGCCTCTGCGGAATTCGAAAAGCGGAACGAAAATTTACAACTTATTTAAATTCACTTCCAATTGATGCAGCAGTACTTACAAATGTTGAATTCGTCATAAGAACTCGAGTAGTATAATTGTCTAAATTTAGAATGGATAGACCGCCAGTCGCATCACGATACACCAATTCGACATCTGAATATAAATGTTTGTTCATATAATCAGAGAAATGCAATTAGATATATTTGCATACCGTTTATCCATGTGCCATTAAATTGTTTCCACTCCAAACTATTGCCAATGATATCGCTAAGAACCATTCGTCGTCCACGTATTCGGGTTCCCTCATCCTCTGGGTTGATGGAAAATGCATTAGTAACCTTAATTAACTGCTGTGTTTAATAAACTCACCTGGTGACAAAAGAAATATTGAAAAAATAATAAGGCTGAAAACAGCGGCTATCACTAAGAGCGCAATGAAAATCCCTCGCCAGTTTCTTCGTTCTGGTGATATCGCAACTAGCTCCTGAAAAAAAAAAATGAAAATTAGTCTTCGATTTAAGTAAGGAGAGTATATTTAGGTAAGCTGCTTAATATCTATAACCTATCTGTACCTATTTGCCCATTGAAGGACAAGTATTTTTTGGAAAAATCATAAAATAAATCATAAAAAGAAAAACATTTTTTCCGCATTTAATTTCTATAGTTAAATAAATTTTAAAATGAGCCATACATTTCACCTAGATGGATAATAGTGGCGCAGTAGCTTAGTGGTTAGTGTGTGGACTACTAAGCGAGGGGTCCCAGGTTCGAATCCCGAAAAAAAAACCAAGTTCCAACTTACTGTTTTTTTTTTCCTACTGCGCCACGTCTCGCAAACGTCTGAGAGTATAACTGTCTTGACAGAGCTTCTCAATTAGCCGATTGTACTCGGCATAAAATTGTAGATCCCTTTCATTCGTCTCACACACAGGGTTCCTACGGACCTGTTGTGTCAACCATTTATTTTTTTAGGTCGCAATAGATAAATTATATACAAGGTGGCGCAAAAGTTGTCAACTGATATTCTTAATGTATATCTGTTTATGCTTCTGCTTCTGGAGACCCCTTGCTGTCCCATACTATTCTATAGGCGAGCTGATAAACGTTGTACTGTTTGATGACGGATAACCGGGAAATCTGTGCCAAGCGACAAATTACTCGGCAAAGAAGTCATTGTAAAACTTGGTTTTACCTAAATAAAATTGTATTCCATTCGGCCACGGCATTCCAAAGCTAAGAGCTAGAAGGTATTCGTAATATGCTCTCTGCTTAGAAACCAGCTTAGACCTCCGCTTCTTTAAAGTGATTAACGATAAAACATATCCTATGTTCTAGTTGCAACATCTTTCAATGTAAATGTGGAAACTGCAATCACTTTCGTGCTGTACTTTCAAAATCTATTCCGGACAAACACAAATTTCATCGAAAAATGTAAGTGTTTTATTATAGTTAAATGAAAAAAATGTCGGTATCGTTTACATTTAACTTACTTACATTTGGAAAGTAAAAACAGATGCAGCTCGGAATTGATATACGCGAATCAAAAGGGACGCTCTGAAGTAAGAACATTTAAAACTAAACAGAAAGTATTTGAACAAAAGCAGACATTTGCTTTATTTACTGTCGATATTAGATTTAAAAAATATTATGCTATTTGCATATAAATTATAAAGCAAGAAAACAAAACTAGATATTCCAAAACAGAGATAAACCCTACGATGAAGACAGCACAAATAACCTCCTAGCCAGAACGCGTGTATATGGCGCCAGACTAACAGAACTCACGCAGTTAAGCTTGGCATCCCCCATAAGAGTGTAATAGCATTCCATCTTCTTTGTGAGTGTCCCGTCCTAGCCAAAACCAGACCGTCATCCAAAGTATCCACTTAAATAACATCATTAAAATTCCAACTCCACAGGCTGGTTTTGAGCCCGTTTAAGAGAAGAATGACACTCCTTCTTTATCTTCAGCTTTTCTAACAAATAGGTAGACGGTACCTCTCAAATATGAGCTTATATGACAGCTAAAGGTTGCCACTTTGCTGTAATTGCAGTAGATCTACTGTATTTTTTCGAAATTTAAATGTACTGCCAACAAATTAAATCTAATTCATTTTTGTAAATCGAGAAAATGTACCCCTTTTAACAGAAAATATTTTAACAATATTCATTAATTAATGAATTTATCTGTTTTGTTTAAATACGAGTTTTTATTAATTTTGAATTGCTTATGTTATTTTTTTGTTATTTACTTTGGTTTTGTTTGAAAATAAAATCTTCTGAAAAAAATGCAATCTTCTGCATTTTTTAGAGAATATACTGCGAAAAAATAGTCCTAAAGTGGCAACGCTAATACTAAACCAAGAAAAACAGTTTCTATATTCCGTGCAAATAGATACAGCTGGAGAAGAACTTTTAAAGAGGCAAGGGTGTTGCGAATTTTTTTTTAAAATATAATACTAACAATTTCTTACAAACGTATCAATTGTATTAATATTTCCTAGTATCTACTGCAGTGAATATAAATACTAGACAAACTTAAGAGCTATTGTACTTCCAATTTGGAAGGTGTAAAAGCGACCATAAGCGACCACTCCAATTTTGCAGTTCAAAAAGTTCATGGCGCACAATTTCTAACAGACAACATAGACAACACTTCAGATTTTATCGAAAGTATGCAATTATGTACAGATATACTCGTATTTGTTTGCTACCTCCCTATCATCCACTTAATCTTATCAAGAGGCAGACGTACTTCAGTTACAATCTATTCAGGTTCCTAGGACTCTGCGAAACTAAAGGGACAAGAACATTTTTCTACCTCATAAATAACTTAAAGGATGCCCTCGTGGGAAGTGTCTTTATTTTAATAAAATAAAAAATGTGTTTACACAATTCTGGAATAACATATGACCTGGTGGCACAACAGAGAACAGTTCATTAGATAATGTCGGACTGTCACAAAGGATGACATAAACAAAAAATTAGATAGCCATTTATGGACTACCCCAGGGGAACTACTGATAAAAATGCACGAGCACGATTACTGCTTCTATTTTCAGCTCAAATATCACACTGTTTAGATTCAATGGCTTTTAACAAAGTAAAAAAGGAAGCACCGGACAACACCTGACCCAAACGGTCACCCTGCTTGGATTCAATTGCTTTTCATTTGCCCCCCACAACTAAGTAATAAGTTACTGGTTGTTAATTCAACCTTCGCCTTCTTAATTAACCACTTTGCACACATTATTCTAGTATACGCGAGCTTGTACGTCTTATGGTAGGTATAGTAGGTATATACACCATAGAACATATCAAAGCTGAACAGCTCACTCATATTTAAAGGAGTGCCAGCTGCGAGACATGCAGGTCATGATTTTTTATTCATTTATTGCTGTTGTTCCCAAACCAAACCAAAGTATCTATGTAATTACTTTACTCAATAAGTAAAATGAAATACATTTGGCGTACGTTTTACTGTCAGCTAAACAACGCCTCAGGTATTGGGAATTGTAATTTAACTCGGTTGGTGATAAATCACCCAATTTGACGAGGATGTCAGCTGTCATGGTGGCAGCAAGTCGATAAATATTTACTTCTAATCGACTCGTTAAACTAACACGCAGCAAGAGTTTTTATTGGATATAGCGCCACATTCCACTGTTTATCCGAATCGATATAGAAAATACCTTAAAAATTGATTCACTACATCCACGGTTTTTGGAGGAGAAAACCTTGGAGACTACATTACCCAGTCAAAGTTAGTCAATAAAAAACAACAAAAACAAACCATCATCTGAAGCTTACCTCCTCGTTTGGCACCAAAGTTACTTTTTTCATTGGCGCATTAACAACAACGGTTTCCCTCTTCAATGACGATGGTAGTTTTTTCACCGAAGAGCCCTTTTGCACTTCGACCATTTTCCCAATCGAATCCAGAAATTTACACCGTGACGAGATAAGTCCTATGGGCTTTAGAAATCCTTCATAGCACTTGGGTCTATGCATACAAATCAATTGCGTCGATTATGTGCGAGTGTAGACTAATCAATGTTGCCAACTCCGGCAGCAGATCATGTAGGTACTCGTATACACCACTTAAACTACGTAGTTATCGAAGGACTAAATCGGTCCACCTACATCCGGATGAGAGAATAAATTTTATGGAAAACAACAATTTAACCATATGCTAATGAAAATCAGATGCCGTTTTCGAGAATTGATTTTTTATTGCCTTGTACTCGTCGGTAGGTATATCCGTAGATTTGTTTTGTGGCCGAGTTGTTATTTCACATTCTACACACCATTATCTGAGTAAATTTATGACAAGTTTTGTATAGGTATCACTGCGAAATAAGGTACACAACACACTGTGCACTGTGCAGGGGATAATTAAAATGAAAATTATTCATGTGTGGTATATGTTAAACAGAGCACATCTCATCTGTGCGAAAAATGTATTTTCATTACAAAATATCTAACACAACTGAATGTGAATGGAAGCAATTTGTGTGTTTGAAAAACAAACATTGAAGTGTATAGTTTCGAAAATGGATACACGAAAGCTGCCGCGATTTAGCGAAAAAGTTTTGAAACATCTTGTGGAAGGTGTCTTTTGGAAAATGAGCTTGCGGCCAGGTGGAACAAGGACGTTTGTGTGGAGCGTAAGGTGGTTTCTGGTGGAAGGGCTTTGAGCTTTTTGTTGCCAAGTTTATGAATAGGTTGGAGTACGAAATAGATTAACAATCGGAGCTCATTTTGATGAGCTTCTGAACGAAGGGTTTGGAAACTTTTGGCGGTTAGAATACAAATTCCAACACCCTGACGAATTTGATAATAAGGTTACTTGGGATAGTTTTCTTCTATTCAAAAACCTTTTATGGGAATAACTTTGCAAAAGAGGTTGGCCATCACATTTTGGTGTCAGGCAAATGTTTCAGTGAAGAAATTATTATTAAGAAAGAATGACTTGAGATGCTTTAAGGATTAAACACTTAAGCACTTTGAATTAAACAAAATCTTCTTATTTCCGACAGCGCCAGATGAAGGAAAACTTTAGCCCCAAATGAAACTCATTTAGCTTCCCCCAGATAAGTTATTCTTTAAAAAAGAATTCTTCCGATCGTCAGGATACGTCACAGATCTCCACAAGTACAGTATTCAGGATAAAATTAAATATCTTATTTATATACACGTTTATGTATCAGAGGCTGACGTCCGTGTGTGCACTCATAACTCGAGAAAAGATCGTTTGATTTTCACGAAACAAAACTTGAAGGCGGTGAAATAGGGGATGAAAGTTTGTAAAAAAAAAACATACTGAATAGAAAAACGTGGGGTGTAACATTTTAAATTTTATTATTAAACAAATTTGGGCAGAACGAAGTTCGCAATGAAAGAAATCAATTTGATTTTTAAATTCTTCATTCATATTTTGCTTAAAGATTATGATCATAAATGCAACATTTTTGTTCGTTTTAGATTTGTTTCTAAAACAGAGAGTTTAGTTATTGTATTCCCATCAAAATTATTAAAACAATTTAATAGTATTTTATATTTACAAGGCTGTAAGAAACTTTCAAGCAATTAATCGGCAAATTAATGTTCTGTTTCGACTACAAAGTACCACGTGTTCCACCACGTAATGTGAGTTTTTTTGATCAATAATCATGAGAAAAAACCAGCTAGAGAAAGAGGATCAATTTTTTAAAAGACTGTGAAACAACTACCATTCGCCGGTAACATAAACATCATGTCAAGTTGTTAATGATCATAAAATGTTGCCTCTGTCTTATTTTTGGTTTTTATTATTCAGTCGCTTATACCAAATCTTTATGTGACGTTACAAGACTGAGCAGGACATTCAAATGATATAACGCTCCTATCAAAATGAGTGTTCGTCAGTGCAAAATTTTTACCTACACCAGTACAAGATCCAACTGACCCAGGAGCTTAAAGTTATTAACTATTGCCATTTGTTCGATGACTGGGCGGCTGTGCGTTTGGAAGACGACCCCAATTTCGGTCGAAATTCGTCTTTAACGATGATACGCATTTTTGAATGAAAGACCATGTAAAGCAGCAAAACTGACGTATATGTAAAGACGACTCAACCCGCACGAGGGTAACCAGAGTTACTGTTTAGTGTAGATTTTGGGCCGGCGGCTCTATTGGTCCGTACTTTTCTGAACCTTGGTCAACAGAATGATGCTCACCCCCATCAGGAGACTCCACGATGGACATTCTGCGTAAACAATTTGATGTGGTTAATTCTCTTAGAAATGATGTGAATTGACTTGATGATAACTGGACTCGACTTGACCTAACTGGACTTTTTCTTTTGATGGGTTTTCCTGATGTCGCCGGTATGCTAATAAACCGCAATCGAACGATGTGCCTTAAAGCCAACATAACCATCGCTCATATTTAACCACATCTATGCGGTAGTCAACACAAATTGGACCACTCCGTAACACTGTATTATTCCGTTACATTGTTATTCCATAACCGTTCTATCTTTAATTATGTACTTGGATATTCTTTTTAATTATGATCTGTGTTTTGATTTGTTATTTTTGTTTATTTGTATTCGACGCCTTTTAAAATTGTCGGTCACATTTTTTGGTGACTTTATCATTTTGGCCATCGGTAACGCTGCTTGTAAGGTACCTAAGTACGTTATAAAATTGTATAAAACAATTTTATTTATTCATTTATTTAAATGAACAAATTTAATTTTACATACGTATCTTTGATTCATATATTTTCTTTACAAACGAAATAGTATACAAAATTGCTTGCTTGTGGTATATTATTACTGCTGTGTATTTTATGCGACAAGAGAAAAATATTTTGCTGTGAATATGGTCTGCTGAAATAAATATTAAGACTATTTTAATGGACGATGGATTTTATGAAACACTAGCTGACCCGTGCTCGCATTGTTCGCCAGCCCATTTTAATCTAAATCACAAATCACAATTGAGTGTGATTCCCTCTCAATCTCATGCGACACATTCGCTCTACTCGACTACTCATCACTTCATCAGTCAATACTCACATCATATACTCATTCGAAAGTTCAATTTAAAAAGGAGAGCAAAAACAAAAAACAAAAAAAAAAAGGAACAAAAGAAAAAGCACACAGTGACAGCACAAATGGTACAGAGAGAGAAACAGGTTTTGTCGCTGGGAAAATCCAACGATCTAACGATCTAGCTTCAAACGAACTTTTTCCTTTTTTGAATTGTATAATATTTATAGATTATTACTTATTGTTCAAATTCAGGATAACCTAAAAAGATGATTTATATCTTAAAATCTTTGTATGTAATTGAACTTTATTTACAAAAAAAAATCCTTTTTCATTTGGATGAGTCATTCCAAAGCTAAGAACTAGAAGGCATTCGAGAATTACAACATTTCTTAGATATCAGCTTATATCTCCGCTTCCGGACAGCGGACAACGATAAAACATATCCTATCTTTTAATCTCGACAATTTTCAATGCAACTGTGAGAACCGGAATCAATTTCGTGCAGTACTTTTTTAATCTATTCCGGGCAAACACCTTACGGACGGAAAAAAGTTACAGTTTTATTATAGTAAGGATTTGGACAGATTTCATACTTCTTTATTTTTTTATATTTCGGGTGAACTTTTGTTGAAGATTTAATAGGGTTAAGTTGCACTTTTTGGCCATAGCCCACTGAAATTCTATAAGAATGGCACGATCGATTTCAATACAATGAGATATTTGGGAAATATTTAAAAAATCAATTATCAAGCAAAATAACAGCAGTGTTCATAACACAGTTCAATGCCCATGAGGCCAGATATTAGCTCAAAAGACTACAGCAGGAAATAGTGGCATGCGCCAAAAACGAAGTGCTCTAAACTTCATGTGAATTCCCCATCTGAGAAATACATCTTCTACAGAGGAAGTGTAGGTAACACTGATAGACTTAACATTGTTTGAAAGTAGCACAGGTTAGTTTTAGTTGTAGAAAAACTTTTAGAATGAGGGAACATGGACGGTATTCTCTACATGTTTGTGATACTACCGCAAAATTATTTCAGCACCACTAAACAAGAAAGGTTCACAATGGACCAAAAGTCCCCCGTGGAAGTAAACATAATATGCGAAGCACTTTCCTCGCAACCTTACCTAATCATACATTCTAGAAAATATTTAAAATCAACGATGCGTGGCATCCATGTAAGCCACCTGCAAAAAAGAAAAAGGTTTATTTTAAAATCCAGTTGCTTGGTTATTTTGCTACTCCCTTAAAGGGACAGATATAGGTATTTTAAAATATCCAGCGAAGTGGGTATAAGAAGCTTTGCAAGAAGTGTGCAGCCAAAGGAAAGCAATTCATCATTTTTTTTATCTCAATGCAGATAAAAAAAACTGCCAGCATCAACTTAAACGCCAAGTTATACAAAATTCTAACGAAACACCCGCCACAAGACAGGGTAGTCTCATACCTGCAAGAAACTGAAATGATTTCGTTTTCGTTTCATCTTAGCTAATTGTCATTATCAAGCACAAGTTGTTATGAATCTTTGCCCAAGGGGAAGTACATAGAAGTACATACTTGATACACGCAGTTTGGCAGGACTCCCTGCCCTTGGGGTATATGCGTTTGTTTTCTCATACATTATGTAGATATATTTTAGTTCATTGTTGACTGCTTACATTTCTGTTATGCGAAAATTAAAAGTAAATGTGGAGTTTAAACTGTTTCTGTTAGTGGGGATTGCGAGCGAAAAGTATTAAAATCTATTTTATGAACACTCCTTCCCCACTTCAAATCCGATTTGAAATTCACAGGACTTCTTGGCCACTTGACAGAAATTGCGAAGGGCTTTCGAGATCGGAATTCTTACTGTTTCATGTTCAATTGCATGGAAACTTGGAGTCAATAAAACTTATCATAACAAACAGGAAAACCGCAAACCACTTGGAATAAGCCCCCGCCAATTGTTGTCGATATTATTGTCGATACTTCTTTTAAACTAATTGAATTTCAAGTGTAGCCGTAAAATTGATTCGCGTGGATTCCAATTTAAATATTTGAAATCAATAATCGAGCCAGGATGATTGAACATTTTTCCATATAATCGCGCAGCTATAGAGTTCCAGTACACCCAGAAAGACTCACAGATATGATTGATTTGAAGCAGTAGCCAAGCGAAAAATAAACATCTTAAGGTGGTGGTAAAGTCGCAACTTGGGCTTCTTCTCTCGCAAGGGCGACGTTTAAGTTCACTCAAACAGAGTGCTATAGATACTTGAATGAAATTGCGATTTTACTAGGCGCTCATCTTTGACAAGGCAGACTTGGCATTGCGCACAGTCAAGTGCATCCCAAAGCAAATAGTAGAATTCAAATAGTAGAAATGAAAATAAAATTTTAATTGGAAGAGGACACAGCGACTTTAATATAAACATTGGATTGCGAAAAAAGCTTTGCTGAATAAGCACCAAAGAAGAGCACATCAAAGACGGAAGACACAAGAAAATAATTAAAAAATGGCAAAAAACCCCTAGAATGTCATTCAAAGACAAAGACAAAATTCCAAACGAACGGCAACTGGTGATTCGTAAATATCACCCTCACGTTACGGCGACCTTGACATTCGAGAAAGGATAGAAGCCATCCCAAATATTGTTCGGTAGTGGTAGAAAGCAAAATATTAAACAGATGCCATCAAACATCAGACATAGTTTCGCGCTCCATATCTCTTGTCTAAAGCTGGTCATAATTGCAATCATATATCAACAATCATCTGCCAAGCGTTGATAAATCCCGCCGCCAATCAGTTATTCGTTGGATTTGGAAAAGCTTTGTAAAATCATGAACTGTGTGGAAAGCAATTAAAGGAATATATGGTTTACCCAGAACACGGCATCGCACTTCACACCATTGTGCGCTAAAAATACGAAGCTGGAGATGGGAGACAATGAAAACACTAGTAAATCGTCGACAGAGAGTGAGTTTTAGCGGTAGCTATTGTTGTATTTAGTTGTTCACATTGTTTGAATTGACTTTTGCATTCGCATATAGAAAAAGCGTTGCATGATGTATGTTGAGATTGAAAGAAGCAGTTGCAGGTTGAAGCCAATCGAGAAATGTATCTTAAGTGATATTGGGCCTTACAAATAATCAAACACTAATGTGGACGATTAGTTGACTGCCAGCTTAAGTACAAATGTACACCCAGAGAAAAAACAACGTGAAATCAAAGAAAACCACTTTAATTTAAATATTTTTCGGCATGATTTAGCACCGACTACGAAAATTTTTAAATCAAAGTGGCATAACATTAATTCAAAGGGTTTCCCTACTCTAAATGCTTATATTTTTAATTTGATCTAACCACGTATGCACCTTGATTTGACGTGGAATTATGCTTTAATGTTAAAGTGAATACGTTTCACTTTGAATCTACGTTGACTTAATTTAAAATTACATTGCGTATTTAAATCAAATATGTTTTAACGTGAAAAGGAATATTCTTTATTAAAGTTTATTCAACGTAAAATCAAATAGAACATATTACATTTTAGTTTGCATTTTTTCCCTGAGTGTACGACATTAGTGAACCACTCTTTTAGAATCTATTACATTCGTAATTTATTTTCGTGTAAAATAACGTCAATGGTTTATTTCACATCTAAGATTTTATTCTAAAAAAAAAGGAATACATAAATTGCAATTGCACAACAGATATCTTTTAAAGGCTTTATGAAGCCTATTATAAGCAAATTAGGAAATGCACAAAATATCTGCAGATCTGTCATACACTATCGTTTGATCGGACATAATTTTCGGTACTTTTTATAGTACGTCTCTCCTTGTTTTCTAATACATTCTTCCGATTGATTTATGGGTGCATTTATGTCGTAATAAGATCCCTTGCAAATTGTTCAATAAACGGAAAACATGTTATTAAAGTGCCTTGAGTTATTCGTAGGCTGATGATGCAAGTAGAAACTTATTGGTGGCTTAAATATCACAATATTGAATTTCAATTTCAAGTATATTGAAGTGTGAAAATGAATACAATTTGGTCTTTCAAAAATTGAATAGCTTATACAAGGTGGCGCAAAATTAATCACTCTATCGGAAGATGTTATACTTTTTTGCAATTTTGCGTCGTAAATCAATCATATTTGACATTTGTGAACTAGACAGCTGAAGAATAAAACAGACAAGAATTGGAGAGCTATATTCCGTAAGAGCGTGGAATAATTAATGGATATTGTGAGGGAAACGTTTCCTGGTAGCGTAACCTGTCCATATAAACATGTGTATTATAATCTTGCTGCGCAGTGAATTCTGCACATGTGTTTTGGACATAAAGGTCCAAATAAAGATTTCCAACCCTCAAAATCATTTTGTTTTTATTAAGCAAAAACGTAATGATTAATGTTGCGCCACCCTGTATTACTTAACTTGGAAAACTTAGAAGCCGATAAGGTTTTTTTGAATTCTCGCACAAAAATATAAATCCGTGGGCATTTTTCAACAAGAAAGCTGTCATGTTTTCTCCTCTATGAAACTGTTACTGTTATTCCTCCATAAGTTTCTAAATTTTTTATTTCGCATTTTTTTTATTTGTATTTTGATGAATACTTACAATTCTTAAGAAGTCAACCTATTCACAGCAATTACTTTTTTTAGAGATTCTTATTCTCGGCGAACAAACTCCTTTTTCAAAGAGTTTGAAAGGGGTTTGGAGAAAGTAGGTATTTCATTTATGAGCTGTCCAAACTTAAGTGAACACATATTTTATTCTCTTTACGGTAGCTCTCAAGAAAGTCTTGGAAAGACCCCACACTTGTATACAAATTATCCATTCGTTCCTTGCAAGCCAATCAAAAATCAAACACTAGCGGTTAAACAAGATGAGACAGAGAAAAGCTCAGGACTGTATATTTCAAGTGTTTAGATACAAAACGAAAACTTTTTCAATTTTCTGCATACATTTGTACGAATTTGTGTTTGCTAGACACCATTTGCATTGTTATATTCCAACGAATAAAATCAGAAAAAAATTGCAATTTACTAAAATTAATTACAAACGCTCAGACTGATTAAGAGGGATTTTAAATTCGAAATTCAATACCATTTCGAATGGTTGAACAACACTCCTCTTCAAAACGACATTAAGAGAGGATTTATTAACCTAATGGCCGAGATAAAAATGACATTCTCAACATTAACATTTGACCCTTTAGATAGCGATATTCTGGCAGTCTTTTTTTTTGCTTATTGGTAGAGGGATTTTGAAAAGTGTGAAGTCTTTCCGTATAAGCTGTCAGACTAAAGATGATTATTGGTAAGGAAGATTGAACCCTTACAGCAATAACTGAGGCGAACGTTCCATCCAAAAATCTTGTTTGCAGTTGAGAAGTGACAAGAAAGAGGCTGACATCTAACATTTTACAGCCACTTATATCGAAACTGTTATACTGGGCGACAATATTTACGGTTGTGAAAAACCCAAATGGGCTTGTTACGCCCGCACTATTTAAATATTGAATTAAATTTGCTTGTCAAATGAAATATTAAGCTCGCAGAAAGTCCTTGTTGAAGGACAAGTACTCTGCGCTTTAGCAATATTTATTTTGCTTAATTTGTTGAAAGCAATCTCTTCGTTTCCCTATTTAAATGTTATCTACAAAAAGTCCAGTTAAAAGTTATTTGATATTCAAACAATTAGAATTTGTGTATTGGTACACCTACACCTGGTTCTTCATCAAAAGAAAGCTTAAATGCCCTGGGCAGAATCTCAAACAAATGTCACAACTCCATCGTGCCGTCACACCGTCAGCATTCTACGTGACTGTGAAAGTTTTGCTTTTGTATAAAAGTGAAGGGTACATTTTAAAAGAGGAAAACTATTTCTGATTTAACGGAATTGTTAAAAGGGGATGCAAATGAAGAAATTGGGTTTCAGTATGCAAAATCGCCTAAGGAATCAGTTTTCATCTGCAGTGATACATGGAGCTGTTTGGCATTCTTTATTTGTGCCATTTGTTCTGGTGTTGGCAGGTTGCAGCCTATTACCAATGAAGGCCTGTCTGGAAGTATAGCAGCGTTTTGAGCTGACGCCAGTCTTTATTTACACTAAAATATTTCTACTCTACAGAAGGCTTTGTTTAGAAAACTGGAAGCAGAGTGGTGAGTTCAAGGTGGAGACTTAGATTTTGTTTCATATTGTCACCAACTTAATTACCAAATATACACAATGATCAGTTGTAATATCGGACGGTAATTCTTAAAAAGTGAGGAATGTTAATAATGAATTTAATGAACGTATTTTACTTCCCCCTAAAGTGCCAAGTATCTTAAGGGGAAGTTTTTCTATAGAGGATAGAGGTTCATTTTAGAACACTCCTTTTTATTTTAGCGGAAAACTTCCTTCTTAATGTTGTATTAAAAAAAAACCTAAAAAAAAATAGTTTGACAATAGCGTCCATCAGTAAACTTAACAACAGCTTAACCTGGTAATTATCACTGTTTTTTCTTTTATTCTTAATAGAAATAAAAAAAAAGGCCTGCTTCCAAGCTTTCAATTATAGCTTTAAGGTAGCAAGTAACAAGCGATCCAGTCGTGGACATTTTTATTTTATTTTTAGCCGAAAGCTTTGGTTTCATACTACTCTCAATTTATTATTTGTTTTAGTTTTATAATTAAATAAAAAAAATATAGAATTTCGAAGCCAACTACAAATCTCCTCTTTTTTGTCAAATTTAAACCGTCCAAGATGACGAAATAAGTTCACGACTGCCTGCATGTTGAATTAAAAACCGGTAAACTTTTTACTCTAATGACAGACAATTTTAATCATTTATAAGTTTTAGCTAAATTCACATGGCTTTCATTTCAATTGACAGGACAAACTTTCCGCAATGTCAACATATGTTGCACAGAAAATAAAACCCCATAAAAATGCATTCATAGCCCAGAGCTATAAAAGAAGTCGTGCAACATCAGGATGTGGAATTTTCATTCCTTTGCAGCTGACAGTTATGATTGCCGCTGCTGTACGTTATTTACCTCCTGGGGATCATTGCTTTTTAGGCAAATACTTTGTTTTGTTTATTTCATTATTTTTTGTTGCCAGCAAAGTTGATTGCTAATAGAAATCATTTCGTAGAAATACTTTTGCCGTAGAATGAATATTTTCTCCGATTTATATAGATTCCTCCGACCATGACCCACTTTCGTAAAAGTGTTAATGAATTTCACTTTGCTCTCGAGTAAATACTGCTCCAGTGCTCCACCAGATGCGTGTTACATTTCTTGTATCAAATATCCTTTAAGTATGACTGACAATGCCCGTATGGAACACTAGATAGCAATTGAGGTAATTGTCTGTAAAACTCTCGATGGTGTACGTTTTGTACGTGAGATATTCAAAGACATTTTATTTGAGAATGTGGGTCTGATGTTCTTGGCATTAGGAGACCCAATTTGACTGGCTTAGTTATAAAATGGTGGCTAAACTGGGAGATATTAATTTATCTGTGGTATGCGTTAATTGCATTTGTTGTTCGCAAATGGTCTTTCTCAGAAAAGAAAATGGATATATGTACCTAAATTCGATCAGAAGCATACTCTGATGATTTTTATTGGGAAAACCGTTGTCGAATTTAATTCAATTATTGTTGCGAGAACAACCATTTGTAGACAAACACTGTTGTTCAAATTATAGCAAATCGAGCAAGCCTACTCAAATCAGCATCAATTTACATTGATTATATAAACATTTGAGTACTGTCAGAGTATATCCGTATATATTTATTTTGAAAAGACATTTTTTGTTTTTCTGTTACCAGAAAGAAAACCATTTCGTACTGTTTTGTAAAAGAAACAAAAAGTGTAGAACGCGAGGGATAGCAATGTTTACAAAGCAACCACACATTTTCAAAGGAATTTATTTTTAAATAAAAAAATGTAAATTGGACATATTTTCAGTGCATTTTTATTTGATTTGACTTCATTAATAAGGTTTTTATGTACGCACTCACTCCTAGCACTTTTTTTCATTTAAAAGCAAAAAAAAAAATGCACAAAAAAATGTAGTGTAATACGGGCTTAATTCTTAAAAATTTTGTACAACTTAATGCAAATGCGGATGACATTGTAGACGATATTGGAGGGATTGCAAATATTAAGTGGGTCAAAATGGCAAAAATGGGTTTTGTGTCGAATGGGGCCAACATCGACGAATGTCATTTGAGCAGTCAGACCTCATTGATAAAATCTATAAAAGACTACCATCACCATTTGGCGTATTGTGATTTATACGGAGGTAGCCTTGTTCGTTAGGACCGTCACAACTCACAAGTTGTTCGAGTGATTTCTGGTCCCGTTAGTGTTCACAGATCTTGTAGATGAAGAATTCAAAGTGAACTCTACGTGCTATATATTGACAAGGTTACAAACGTGCAAATCAATCGTTTATATTGGCTAGAAAATTAAGAGCTAATGGATACTAACGCTTCAGCTTAAAAAATCTTTGAACAACGCTCAGAATGACAACTCACACAAATGGAAGAAAACTGCAACCAATTTGGAGTGCGTTTTGTCAAAAACGTGACAGAATTAGTGGGTGAAGCAAAGGTCCATACTCGACCGTAACGACTAAAAAGGTTGTAATAAACGTTAAAAACAGTGCCCATGTTCTGTAACTCATGCAATAACTTTTCGCATCGAAAACTTAGGAACAAAACATTCTGTTCTTTATCGCATCTAGAAAATACTCGAGTTCTCTAACTCTATGCGAGAAGTATTCTGTAGTAACTTTTAATTTCATTTTTGAATTGTTCACATGGACTTTGACTCCTTTTGAGCCTCAACCACTTGCCCCTAGATGGTGTTGCGAACACTATGTGGATTTCCCACAACCACTAACCCGTTTTGTTCCACAAGGCACTAAGCGACGGTGCGATCGATCAACTACCTACACGACTAATGTCGTTTTCCATTGGGACCACCAAAAATCTTTTTCAGATCTCAGATTTTATGCGGCTCATGGAACATGCAACGAAATTGATCTGCTTTTGTGTAGTGCGTTATTTGACAACAATATCAGCTGCTCAAATTGCATTTGTTTTTGGTAAAATCAACCATGGAAATCGGCTTGATAAAAACGTTTCCTCTGTTGGAGTAGTTTCGGTGATTCGTAGTTTCCAGATGATGAGGAAAACAGTGAAGATAATAATTCCTCCAATACTATGTCCATTGCTGTTTATATATTTCTTTATTTTGGTTTTCACGGAATTTTGGAAATTTGTTTTAAAACAAACTTTTTTAAATGACGTAAAACAGCTGTGCTGTGTTTGTGGTAGTATGTGTAAATCTGAAAAAATATCGAGATTTGCAAAAAGTGATCCGAATCAAAAAAAAGATTGATTTTTTTTCCCAATGGAAAACGACATAAAACTACCCAGTCAGTCATTTTTTTTTTGTTTTTGCCATCGTGACAAAGAAGCACATATTATATAAGTGCGTTGTTCGGTCGGGAGGCAAATTGTTTTGCTTTTTGTAAAATCATTTTCGCTTTGTCGTAAAATAAATGAAATTCAAGATAAAAAGGATATCGTGTGTTTTTTAATTTTTAAAAAAGTAAAGGAGGGGCATAGGCAGTCCACCAAACTCATCAAATGAACAGGAATTTTGGAAAGATTTCCCAAAGCTGTCAAAATACTACTGCAAAACAAAACAATGACATTTTTTGTTAATATCAGGCTTATGTTTCCGTCGGCTTTAAGATATATTGTGGTGCGGTACTGTTAAGCATTTCATAATTTTTTTGTTGTGCAGCTTTTTAAATAGTAGTTTGATAGCTTTCAGCAAGGTTATTTTCGTATTTTCGCAATTATTGCGTTTTGAAATTGTATAATTATTGGAACTTCATACATGAAACCGCATGGTGAATACCAGAGACAATACTGAGACCACCAACTTCGGCCGATTTCCCGTTACTTGCCTACAAGCTATATTTTTATAAGGTGGCAAATGCTAAGTGCGCTAGTATTGTTACATAGAAATTCGTATTGACAAATGTCACCTAACTTCAAAAATTCCGACTCACCAACACACTCGCAGCTTGCATATACCACTTCCGATGTGGGCGAAGTTGTCCGTTAATTTTGAAATTATTCGTTACGTGTGGAAAAATTTTTTTTTTTAGGAATAAGTGTTCATTTGCTTAAAATATTAACAAACAATGAACAACGTAAATTAGTTAAAGGAAAATTAAAACATTTTGAGCAAATTTTGTCAGATATCCAAGAAAAAATAACATATGAAATCGAAGTTAAAGATATTCAAAAGCAGAAAATACGCAACCATGTTTGTCCTAATAAGTTTCTAGTATATAGAACATCTCCATTAGATAGTTTTATTGACCAACAAAATCGAATTACTCGACTTTTAACAATTTATATTAACTAGCCAATGGCATTCAGTAATGAAAAAATCTGGTATTCCCGGTTGGCAGCATTTATTTTGGTATTTTGTTTGGATGTTTTTTCTTTTTACATGGATTCTGAATTAGCATAACACCGATGGGAAAACAAAATAGCGAATTTGAAAATAAATTGAGGGGGCCAGCGGCAAGAGAATTGTGAGTTGGGGGTCTCAGTATGATTTGTCTATGGTGAATACCATCGACAATGCTCTCTCTAACAGTAGGTTTGCTTGTTATTGTGTGTCCTTGGCACACTCTCAGCAGTATAATCAGTCTTATTCTATTATTATTCTATTCAGGCTCTCAAGCTCTCAAGCTGTCACGTGTCTTCCGACTTTGCTAACTTTTAGGGTCTTCAACGCATATTTGTCATGTGTTGTTCAATTCTAAATAACAGCCATAAGTTGTTTGATTATTTTGCAATCATCTTCTTTGCGAATAAGCTCTACATTGTTTGAAGGTTAAACCTTGAAACGGCAAGGTATCTTTGCTTTTTGATTGGGCTCGACACCTGAGCCGATTGGGGTGATTCCGAAGATGGTTTACAAGATTACCTTCCCTGACAGTGTAAATTTGCCAAAGCTATAAAGTCGGATATTTTTAAATTCAAATTCCGTCCAAAACATGACCCTTACTGACTTTCGCAATCACGATCCCAGCGCTGATAAAATGCGAAAATATATACGAACGGATTGTAAGGAAATACCTTTCCATTAGTTCTGGGGAGAAATAAAAAGGGGTAAAATAAAAGATCACAGCACGTGTGGCAATTCTTTAGAAATAACAGTTTTTCGTTTCACCATGCGTTTAATTTTGAATCATTTTCCTAATGGCGTAATAAACTATCGCATTTATCTTAGCTTAGTGTCATTTAGCATGCCAATGAACCATTTAAATTTAAATATATTATGCACACATGTAGATTGTAGGTTGATATGCTCTCGCGCTAGGTGTACATTAGTAAAATCGAATGCAAGTACTGAACTTTACTGACAGTCAAAGTGCATGTTTGCCAAACACTGTGTTTACAATTAGCCGCCGATTTTCCATTGCGTTCCAGTATAATTGAGTCCCATTTGGAATACCCTTGAAGAATGTTTAAATAATATTTCATGTGCTCAAGAGCATTCGGTGTGTGCCAGCCTTAAGTTGTCAAAACACTTCCAATCAATATTTGCATCGACATTAATTTAGGTAGCTGCATATTTACCGCTAACAAAACTGAACACTTTTCAAAAACAAGGCCACACATCACCAGCATAACCGCATAAACACGTCCATCGCATGTCGGCTGAGGGAACACATCGCTATGTTTTGCATCAAATTCCGGTACACCACCCTATTTGGTCGATTAGCATAACTTAAGCCAAACCACCTTGCAACAACCTTACAGCAATACAGTGGATACGTTTTAAAAAGCATTTCAGGCACTTTTGCAGTCATGATACTGTTGCGCTCAAGACTTGCCTGTGTCCATGGTATGTCGGTTATTTATTGTTCTATTTGAACAAATGGCTTTTGAAGCTCGAACAAATTATTGTGTTAGTGGCACCGAATTGCAAATAGCACACATGAGTTGTAGTAGTTGTTTATCGTATGGGAGGAATGTCATATAAATCATTTCCGGGATCTGCTTGGCAGTGCATTGCCAAATGCAACTTGTTGCAATGCAACTACAAACAATCCAACGAAAATGAGGTAACGTTGAATGAAAAATCGTGTTCACAATTTCAGTATGTATTATATAGCTATTTTACTGTGGAATTGGATTTTCCAATCGGATGACGTCGATTTGAAAAGATTGTCCGACGGAATCTAAAGGACCTTAACAAATGACAAGTCTAAAACTAAAATACTACATGTGAAGTTTATTCAATTTAATACGCATTGCCACTCAATGAGGGTAAAGCTGTTATGAATTTGGAAAATTGTTCAAAGGATATGACGGTATTCAATAAGGACGGATGGATGTTGAAATGGAATAAAACAAATTAAGAGTGAGAACTGACCGAAACTGCCGCCCAAAATCCACACCACAATGGATGCATTGCTACCTGGTTAACCTCGCGTGGGTTGGCCCCGTTCCATATACGGCAGTTTTGCCGTAAAGATGATTCTTCGGAAAAATTGGGGTCCGCATCCAAAGGCTCCTAAGAGTCTATGGTCATCTATTTTAACTTCCTAGATCAGTTCGATCTTGCACGGGTGTAGCCCCAAGGCTTACTTGGCAAACTAATAAAATTTGTAATTCATCAACAATATGTGCAGCCGATTGAAATATGTGTAATTGATTAAGAGAAGGACTTGCTGATTGGGATTTAGCAAGGTGTGTTCGGCTACCTATTCCATGCATCTGTCACCAGTCCAATAGCCAGGTTCCCATCCTTTGACTCTATCAAAGGAGATTACAGCCTTCCTGGTTTGTAAGTTGCAACCTTGCTTTCGAGAATAAGCTGAACGCAGGTATAATGACGTTTTAATAAAGTTCCACTTTTACTGTTTGTCCTTCTCTTGCGTACGAGGCCGATTGATATTTCAGAAAACACAAAACTTTTATATTTGCTTGTATTTCAGTCATTGCATCGTTTGACGTTTGTAGCAGTCGTTGCAGCTTGACGTTAGCAAAAGTGCCTTGCAAATCGTTTGGCATAAGTTGCTGTCCCTGCCGCACTTCCAATACTATAACTTAACTTATGACATTGCATACAAGAGAAAGTCTAGTGTTTTATGGGACGGGGTACTCTTTTTTATGCGATTTTGTTTTGAACGCTTAAACTTTTTTAAAATTATTCATTTGCTTCTTCTGACCGTATACTACTTTTATACCCCCCACATGACACAAGTTTAATAAATCAAATAGCGGGTTTGGCAAAAGTTTACGAATAAAAAACCCCGTGGAGAATTTCCAACCCAACTAAACTCGTATCAGATACGTGTAATAACAGGAAATCAACACATGGCGCGATTGCATACACCACAACACGAAACTTCATAAAGTAATCCAAGTAAAAGCTTTCAGCCATAACCTCCGCAGCTAATATTTACAGCGAAAGTATCCCGAACACCTCCATGCGATACTCAATTCTCTTTATGTCTCTGTCAGGTAATTTCAAAAGGTCACCCATTCCCATCAGGCTACCTTCTTTTCAAAACCAGAAGATTATGCATCACCATGAAGGGGTAGCAATAAAATTCCTGAATTTCAATTTCGGTTCTACAGATATATGAATGTTCTGTGTGGCTGTGTTCGTCAATGCGTATTTCTTTATCAAATATTTGACGAGTTATGGATCTCTCTCCACACGAGGAATGCTTCTCTTCGTCGAAATGGAATAAATTCTTGAACTCCTATCTCATAGTTCCCAAAGGTATGCTCTAACTGTTTACCTTAAATAATATACAACAGGAACAGAAGCTTTAAAATGCAGAACCAAATGTATCCTCACCACACTGAGCAAATATATGAAGTACCATAGAATGATACAAGAAGGAAGGGATGTTGTATAGACATGCACTTACAAACAGCAATTGGCAGACTTCCACACCAAATGAGGTTACGGTCGGTGGTGGAATTCAACGTGCTTCAAGAATATGTGAAAGGTCACGCTTTGTGTGATATTAACTTCAAAAAGGTCTTTTTATTTGCCAGTAAATTTCTTGAAACTATTTCCCTCCATGAAATGGGCTTGTTCACAGATCCTTCGTTTCTAATTTAATTTAATTGGTGTTGCAGTCCTAAAGAACGAATGTTGCGTGTTGAATACAAAGTCGATGTTACGTAGTTGATAATATTGCTTACACGACGTATATCCGAGTCATTGAATTTAAATGGCCGAATTATCCGCTTCGCTGTGGTGTATATGTTTTTGGCTTCTCTGTTTGGCTCAATAATTTCTATCAATCAAAGCAAATAATGAAGTGAAAGAAAAATGGCCGATGGCAGGAAATTGGTAGGAATACCTGTATTTTGGGAATGCTGGACTGGAAACTGAACCCAAATCCATTTTCGTTAAAAGGTACACCCTTTTTTTGATCACAAAGTATTTACACTTTTTTCTTTCTTGTTCGCTTCATTTTGAGCTCCGACTTAAAAGTCAGTTTTCCGCCTCTAAGTAGTGCTAATGTTACATTTGTTATAAAATGGGCTAACATTTTGTATACAGAACACATTTGGGTCTAGTTTGGATTAAGGGTGACGTGGCTTCCTCTCCCGCTTATTACGATGTGAACTGTAAAGCACTCTTTGCAAGGTTAAGGCAAGCTCTTCATTCAATCTAACGGGTACGCTGTCTTTTATGTTGGTATGTGTATATTAAAACGAGCTACTGATTTCCATATAGGTATAAGGATTTGTTTTTAATTTAATTTGGTCCTTTGCAATTTCTTTGGACTAGGTTTTGAATACAACAATCAAGTGATGTTTTCGGCACGAATATTTGCGTCGTCTTGCTGGCGTACACTTGGGGGTGTAAAATCTGGAGATCTTGGTGTCCAATCAATGTCGCCTTTTTTTACAGAACACGTCCATGGAATTTTCGTTACAACGATTGGCTAAACAAGCTCTGTCGAAAAAATTACTTGGTTCAAAGCGACGAAAATATTAACAAAATGTCAACCATTTTATGAGAGATGCTAGAGACAACTATTAGGTGTTAATAGATTTGCTAAGTAAAATGGTTGAAATTCAAATTGTAGGGGAATGTTTTACAAAAAATGTCGCATCGAAAATGTCGTATAGTTCAAATTGTTACTAATTGATTGAACAAAAAAAATCAATAGGATATGGTATTGTTATGCATTTACTGCCCCATAAATTGCATAATTTTCGTATATTGATGGCGAATGAGTTTTTGAAGTAATACTTCTTTAGGCACGCTTAACTTGGGGGGTAAGCTGGTGAATGCGTCACAAAATCGTTACGGAAATTGCGAGCGGAAGTTGAGAGGGAGATATAAGTCAGTGAGATAAAAAGAGGGAGAGAGTTATGATTCGTTTCGAATATTACTATAGAGGCAAGAGAGGTAGATGCACGCCCACATTTTCGTTCTCTCTTTCTACCAGCCAGTTACGTTTCATTATCTAAGACACATCCTACGGTGCAGTAGTAATACCAGATCGGTGGATTTATCACTTTTTGCGGGATTTTCTCACTAATAATAAGTTAAAAGTGTCAAAGGGATTTTTCAGACCTCATAGTACAAAAAGAAAGGGATTTTACTTGTTGGTCAAATTTTGTTCCCAATTGCTCATTTCATTAAGAATACAAAAATTAAATTGAATTAAACAAATTTGGTACTTGTTTTTGCTTATTGAGTTTTGGTAATTTTTATCTGGTTATGGTAAATTTTTGAGCAGATGTACCAAGAATGTGAACTCGATATCACCTCATTTAAATGCTACCTTACTGCTTCTGAGTGAACGCATTGCATTATTTGCATAGCTATGCTTCACATCCATATAAAACTGTTTTACTCGCTATTCAAAAAATTACAGAATACACCCATTTTCTTCTTTTGACAGATGGTGATCTTCGAAATAGTTTCTGTTCCTGTTTATAACTATATAGATATATGGATAGGTTAATTAATCATATTATTCATATGCAGACATGGAACTCTAATTTGTTAAGGGTTTGTTATAAGAAAATAGGTAGAGGATCTCCCATATCTTCTAGCAGCTGGTAATTTTGTGCAAAATCAAATCAAATAATTTGAGTTTTTTTTTTGTAGGTGGCAACCGTGGCCTATTGTCTGTATCATTCTGTAGGAGCAAGAGAGAGCAGTGCGCGCGCCCATTTTCTTGCTCTCTTCCTCTCATAGCCAATAAATTGTATATATAGATGGAGCTAAAGAAGTTTTACTTCAGTCGTGTGGTCTAAAGCACACTCGTTTTTTTTCTGTTGTGTGACTTTGTTTTTGAATATATTTCATCAACAAAGTTTTCTGGACTGTTTTACCAGTTTTCAAAATGATATTTTGATAGATACATAACTCTGGAAGGTGTCCTGGAGGGGCTTAATCATTTGAAGGATGTACGGCCGGCTGGATCGGACGGAATTCCTTCCGAATTCGACAATTATGGGACAGGGGAGCTATAAAATGACTTCATCGTTCAACTTATAAGAGAGCCTTACATATAATCATTTTTAACATTCACATTAAATATTTTGAAGATCGCAATTGGTCATTATATATGGAAAATTTCGCCACTGTGAGTTCGTAGAATTTCGCTTGGACACTAAATATGATTATTAGTATCGCGCGTAATGTATTCAAAGCTTTTAGTCTTCAATGTATTTTAAAAAAAGTTATTTTTAAATTTCGCATACTAATAATAAGGCCCATGAAACCTACTTGATTTGTGCTTTTTAAAATTTGTTTCCAATTTATTCTGAACAAAGAGAATGTTGGAACAAAACCGCAAAGTTGGCTACTATCAGTCCATATAATAACAAGTCTGTGTTGCAACACTCTCTCTTACCGTTTCAACCATTCATTGAATAGTCATGGACGTTGATGGAGAGCATGTCGACGATCTCCCACATTCCCGTCCTCAACAAACGACGAATATAGTGTTGTCGGATGATGCTTGTTGGCCACGATATTTTCGACGATATGCACGTTGAGTTATCACGACTATTTCGAATGTAAGGCGTCACCATTTCGGAGCGTTGTTTCGGTGTGAAGCGATTCATGGATGAATTGCTTGAACTGATGTTTCAAAAACAAAAACCCTACTCAATTGGTTGATAATGGTCAAAGTTATTCAATATTTGCATTTTACATAACGACATAAAAGATGGCACACCCTGTATATCTTCCGATTATAAGTGGAACCTTTCTTCTATTGTCCTGCGACCTCTATAGTCGAAGTACTTAAATAGAATTTATATCTAAGTAGTTAAATCTGAGGAGCAATTTACTTTAGATCTAAATGAGCCCATATCTTGCTGCAGCAACATTGCGAATTTAAATTCCGAAAGTAACATTTTTCAAAAACGAACGTTTTGTACTCTCTATTTCGAAAACGGTCTAATACTCTCGGATTTACAATTCCGAAAGAGGAATTTTTGCAACACGTTTTCAAATGCCAAAATCATTAGCAAGCGGAAAATTTGTTCCTACACCAATTCCGATATCGGAAAGATTCAAAAATATCGTAAAATGTAAGTTTTTGTTAAAAGTTCTTAGTAATAATGAATTTTAATTTTTAAAGAATCTTCAGTAAAAAATGTATGTATAGGTATCACACAAAATCAATATGACATTTTGCTGGAGTTCTTGTGTGCACATTCAGATTTCTCCAGAGGATAAATAAGAAAGGCTGATGTGAAGCAAACATCAAACTAATTATGGAAAGTGGTTTCGTCCCTTTTATCATTTATTTCCAAAATATTAGATTTGTCCCGTATAATTTTCCGTTCCAACTGTTTTTTCTTAGTTCCTTTATCAATCCCAAAGAGCAGAATCCATTATATTTTTTTTATTTGAAATTATAATAAATTATATTATAATTTTCACGTAGGTTATTTGTTTCTAGGCAAATGAAATTTTGTGAGACTTATTTTTATTGTCGTCAAGTTGGTATTAAAAATGGGCTATGTCGGTCAAGTAGTTCTGGTACCTCCCATACAAAATCAATATTAGCCCATGTGTCTCTCTGTCCCTCTGAGAGTAGGGCCACAGTGTTGTCCGCACATTTAAAAAATGACCGGATGCACAAAGCAACTTCTGATTCTTATGATGTTCCACCAGCTCTGTATATACCTAGCACAAGTTATTTGCGAGACTCTGAAAGCTTCCGATTTATGGTTATTAGCTTTTTAAATAATTTTTACAAGCTCTATGTGCTGGTACTATAGATAGGACTATCGTAGTTCTATAGTTCTCTGATTGTAGCTCAGCTCAGTGAGTGCAGAAAGGCATTGTTTTCAGAAAGGTTACCAAAAATTTAAGATATAGTCACAGCCTCTTTCGAGTTTTAAAAATCATTTCAAAAAAAAATTCCATCGAATAAACATAATTTAGTTAATCACTCTTCCTACCCGAAGCGTATCCACTCATCTGAAGAATGACTCCGATGAACAACATTTTATTCACTCAATCCGCTCAACATCTCAAAATTCCCGTCATACTACAGTCTACACATCGTATAGAAATTTATTTTCCAAAGTTTTACCCACAACAAGAAATCTGTCACAAAGTTAACACACACGTGACAGACGAATACCCACTCTTTCAGTGCCCAACAAAAACACCATTCTGCGTTTGAGTTCAGCCCACTAAACTCGATCACTGTTACGAACGTTTTCCACGATACGACTTTAATCCGTTGGCATTATATCTCTTTCCATTTTTTTTTTGCCTCTTCTTTCGTTCACCACTCTAAATTGGTTAGTTACACTCTTGTGGATATTCGTGTTCCGGTGTGCCCTAGAAAAGATTCAACGGAATAAGGACTAATCTGATTTCGTTACAGCACCACAGATTCTGGGAATTTGTCAACTGGCACATTTTTTTTATTTTTTTTTTTTTGTTAAGCTTTCAGAGCAACATCTCCTGACCGCATTGCATTAAGCTATATCAAAACTTCAACTTATTTTTAGGGGATTATGGGATGAAATGGAGAGAGATGTCCCACCATCTTTTTCCACTGCAGTTTAGACCTGTATACCACCATTTTTCACCTGCAAAATTACGGACACTCTTTGTCTACTTACCATCGTTATATTTATGTGCATTGTTCTATCCCAAAAAAGAAAAAAGGCTAACAGGATTAAGATCTTTAAATTGTGCAAGTTACAGAAAGCAGATATTACGAGTGTTTGATGGCGCATACCCGTGTAAAGGCGTTCAAAGATTATTACGCTTAAGGATGAAAAGAAATATTATTTCTTTGTAACTAGGTGATAACAGCCACTTAAAAGTTTTGTGATAAATTCTACTTAATACTTTAAGAGGTACTTAAAATACTTAAGTGGTTCTTAAAAGTTTAAAGTGAGTTATTAGATACATAACACTATGCTTGTAAATAACGTCTCAAGTAACAAGTATTAGTAGATGTACAACCGGTGTTTCTGTTTTAATAGCGAGGCTTTGTTTGTTTTGATTTAACAGAATGCTTAAGTGCTAAACGAGCTGTCATAATGAGCCTTACCAATAAACACATTTAGTTTCAACTCTTAATTTTAGTAGTTCACAGTGGGTGTATTTTCCATACAAATTTCTTAATTGTGAGCTTACATAATTTTAAAATCGAGACTACAATTTTTTTTACTAGTACGTTGCAATGACTTCGTTTATCAGGCAGGTCATATGCACAGTGCACAGGTTTTAATAAGATTGTTGGGGTTTATCTCGAACCGGTGGTCTTAGAAACTACTTAAAAGATTTCATTGAAACTGTTTTCGTTTCAGAGTGTGACAAGGCTTTGTGGCGACTCCTTTCTAGTGATCTACAGACAAACATCGAAGTTTTTTTCAATTTTTTTAAGCACATTTTTTCTGATTAAATTGTTTTTAAAGAAGACAATGATATCTCATCCCGTTTAGGAAGGCTATACCGGTTTTGAAAGTCCAAAATCTGTTATTTAATCCTAAATTTAAATTAAATCATTTAAGTCAATAGTTTTTGAAAAATTCGCATGAAAACTCAAAATTTTGATTAAAAAAAAATATGAACAAAATTGTGAAATGAAGTGCTAGATTGGCTTTTTGTGGTCAATGCGATCAATTCTGAATCTAGTTTTTGAGAAAATTGAAAATTTGTTTGTCAATAAGAATCCCTGTGACATGAAAAAATATACAAACAAATGAGGAGGAAATGTGATAGAGTTCGTTTATACCACATTTTTACATTACGGAATGACATTGGTCAGTTATTATATATTTTTAAATGTCGAATAATTTCTACGTAACAATATTAGCGCACCAGATCGTGGCCACTACGTACAAAATAGGAAAGTAACGATAAATCGGCCGAAATTGGTGGTCTCAGTATGTTTTGTCTATATGATATCAATACCACTAAAACAATGTTTTTTTTTTTTTTTGTTTATGACATTAAAAGGGTTTTTGGTGTTTCGTTTTCTTATATTTATCACTCAAATGTTCTCTGCGGTTTTCTCCAACATTTCAAAGTAAGCACAACACAAACTTTTTCATCCGCTTTTTTGTCAAAATTAATCTTCGATTTAATGTACCGGACATTTTTTTCGCGAGCTAAAGGAGCGGATACTTGTCGCGCTTAGTTTCATCTTTGCAGAAATGTTTGTATGGGAGATAAAATTCAGCGCGATATGTACCAGAAAATGTTGCTAAAGGCGATTTACATGAGCTCCTTTTTTTAAACATTCATGGTGAAATGTAGTTTTTTTATGAATTTTCAGCAAAAAATTGTTTTTTCTTAGATTCCTTAAATGGTTCGCACCTTTGCAACTCAATGAAACTAAGTTTATTAGGCGCAAAGTTTAAAAAACGTCTTCCGTTGTTAAGCACGATTCTTAGAAAACGTGTATTGCAGCATTCCTTCTTGAAATCCGGGATTTTTAGACCGTTCCACAAACGGGACTGCGAGGGTTAAACAAATAACTCCAAGACGTATGCACATGCACTCTTTTGCTGTGTGTGCCAAAAAATTTGATAAGTCGGGCAATGTGTCTACCCTGGAGGCTCACTGTCAAAAGAAAACCATTCAAATCAGTTAATTAGTCTTCCTAGATCTGGTAGAGGTATCTTTGCTCACAAAACACCAACCACCCGTGCAAGTGGAAGAACTGCCAACCAACAGCTTTCTCAAATTATTGGTGCATTTCCTCCCTGCATCAATGACACAGATTGCGCAAACCAAATTCTTTGTCATCTCAAGGCGAATTGCCTCTCGCACCAACTTGATTAATTTATTAACTTAAACGGGCTGTCAAATTTGGGAGTCATTTTTCATCCCCCTGGCATCCACTTAAAGCTCTCGCTTTACACACCCTTGTGTAGGCTCGGTACTATCAAAATAATTTCGCATTATAATTTCATTCACAAGCTTGTTCTTTAACACTGGGACAAAAGTCTGAAGTGGAAAATTGAACAAGCTATCTCAAGGGACGGTGCGAACATTAGTTACCCAAACGCAAACTTCTAAAGTTATTCCACAGCAACTTGAACATTTTCTTAATTTTGAATTAAAGCACGCCGGGAAATTTGATCGCCCCCCAGGGTAGTATAGGCGACGTCTTAAGTCGGAATGTTGCCTCTCAACAAATTCTTCTTTGTGACACTTGGTCACAAGCGTCAACAACAGAGTTTGCCCTAAACAGACACTGGTTACGCAGTTCTCCAAATGAGCGAAATAAACTGTCATGGATATAATTAAAAAATAAAATTAAAATAATCTCAAAATATTTACCTCCATCTGGGAGCCCTTCTTCCCTATCGACGATCCCGTATGTCCGCCACTCTGTGCAGCGTTCATTTTGATTTTTTTTTATTACTTGTGTTTAAATTTACTCTCTAAATATTTATAGTCAAAATAGGTAATCCTTAGCATTTAATTTTCGTTGGGTGTGCATCCAATTTCACACTCTCTAATTTTGTTAACCTGAGCTGAACGTCGTTAAAAAGGACATACTCGTTTTACGTCCATCGATGTTGTTTCTGGGTGGAAAAATTAAACACCAACGCGGAAACGAGGGTACAGTATAAATTGGTTTCCCGCGCGAGAAAGTCCAAAAGCTTTCGACACCAATCCCTCCTTGGAATGGGAAAAACCGGGAAAAAAATCCGCCTTACAGGATGCTCCACAGTACAATACCTATGAAACACGTACGTCTGTGCCAATTAAGTCTTATATCTTTTTCGGCACACAATCCTGGCATCCCCTTCACATTTGTTCGTATTTAAGTTTCATCCTCACGTTGTGTACACATAAAGTCGGAATGAGAACCAAAAAAAAAATCAAACTCAAATCAAGAACAATTTATGCAAACAAAAGCCAGGAGAGCAATTAAAGAAATCTTCGCCCAAACGTGCGAAGCCAAAAATGCTAGCGAATTTCGCTGCCACTCCGAGTTCCGAATGCCTTTGCGACTCATTAATCATACAACACTCTGTTTACACTTTACACCCATTATTAACACAAATACACACGTGACGTCGTTTTAATCGGCTTAAAAAAAAAAGTTATCACGTCATTTTCAAAATCAGCACCAGTTTTATATGGGTTCCTGGGTAATTAAAGTCCTTGAGTCCGCAAGCGAAAGAGTAAAAAATACGCACACGCGTCCGGGGTTAAAGGTTAAAAAGTAAAGCAAACGGTAGTAGGCACCTGACAGCTGACAAGTTGCGGATTTATTTCTAAAGAAGTTAACAAAAAAGAACGACTCCTTTGATCAGTTCAAAAAGGACTATAGAACTCCACACCGACGACGACGACGGCGACGACGATGTGACCAATTAGAACAACACCCACATTCTATTCTGCGTACAAACCACTGACTGTTGTGTGTATATTCTCTACAGGACGAAGAAGGGCGACGAACACGAAAAAGAAGCGAAACACAGGATTTTATCTGCAGAGGAATGCTGCATTGCGTGTATCCACTTCGCGTCGTAAAGTGCGACGATAGAAGGTGTTTGCATTTCCAATTTTCCTCATGCCATGTTTATGCCATACTCCACGTCCTTATGACACATCTCAACTTTCTGATTAAGAGAAACTTATCAATTTGATAAAAATTAATGGAAAAAAAATATATTAAAGCAGTGTCGGCCTATATATTTTTTTTTTTTTATTTAAAAAACTGAAACAGCAAGAAGAATTTAGCCGCGCCCGAAGGACGAACGAAATTCCGAAAAAGAGGACCGGATTTGAAGAAAGCTCCTAACGAACTGATTCGTTAGACCAAAGTGAACCGTATTAAAACTTAAGCAAGCTGGAGCTTTCACTGGATACAAGCACCAGAATATCCCTTTCAGTTGGTTTTGCTTGGCAGAGAGATGCAGCATTTGGACGCGATGCTCGCTCTACATCGAGCACTGTTACAGGCACGCAAGCTTAAAGAGGAAAAAGGAAAACACCAACTGTACAGTACAACAACAAGAAAGTAAAAACCATCATAACGTTATGATAATATTTTGCCAGATAAAACTCTTCGGAGTGCCACATTAGAATTTAACTGTTTATTTTTATACGATCCGGCGGATTGGAGCGCAATAAATTTACATATTTACTGGGTCCCAACGATACGCCGAGGACAAACATATATCCACTATTAGATAGAATATTGATAAGCAACAAGTTGTTATGTGTCGTGCGCTATAGCCATATCCAAACGAGGCCAAGTCTGTGAAGAGGTGGTGATGAGACGGTACCGCTTTCGATAATTGGCAATAAAGTGAATATTCATGGAGCTTTCTGGTATGAAAATGTGACATCGTTTCACCCTATAATTGATTGCAGTATCCAATATGAATGGGCCCAGATACATACGGCATATATGATAAATTCATTAGATGTTAACGTGTCGCCTTTCCGAATTGGGTCATTTGGTGTTGAAATGTAGCAGCCCAGAACAGAAGCAGAGAACATGCTTCTCGTCTGGTTTTGAGGAAAAGTTCTTGCAGGCTGGGTCTTCTTTTTGATTGAAAACCTGCTTTAATTTTTAATTTAATTCGCAAACATCAAGTCATACCTATAGATAGCTACTCACAGACGATGGATATTGTGATATGTGGATTCTGAGTGACCGAAAACTTTCAGCCCTAAATCAGGGAGGGAGGAAACTTTTCAGTTGGTATGCGGACGCTGTGTTGTGTAACACATGTTGCGTATCTTTGAGTTTCATCCCCATTACTAGACATTAGGCAAACGCCCTTTTCATCGTCAATACAATTTTCTATGGTGCTGCCGGTGGTTTTGAGTTGATGGTTCGGCTTAAGGGTCAGGACAGTACTCTAGGCTGTGTCATAAAGATGGTTGTAATGGTGAACACGGTCGCATGAAATATTGTATGCCATTCAAAACCACAACCACATTGGCGACCTGAGAAATCACCCATTAAAATAAACTTTGCAAAATAATTGCCTGCTATAGGTACACCCTTCCAGTAGGGACCGCATACGAAGATTTGAATGTTGGTTTTGCGTGGAGCTAGGCGCTTTGTTAGGACAGTATTCATTTATCATTTCTTTATCAGTTCGCTTCTGTTTGCTTAGGTTAGATTAGTTTGTCGGGGGCTCATACAAATACCTCAGCCGCAAACTGATTTCATCGCGAGTTACGGGTATACAGCCAGTTTGGAAAATGCGTAGGTATTCACTGTTCGAGGTGGCTAGGTTGGGTTAGGATAAGTAGGTTACAAAACTAGGTAATATAATGGACCCATCACGATACCTTTGGGACCAATTGAAGTTTAAAATTGCTAAGGAAGGCCCTAAATACCCCCAAAGCCCCAAAACCGCTACCTGCATTCGCCCCTGATACGAGGCCATAAGTTATGCGGCCAACCTACATCATAACCGGTATGGTAATCTTCAGTTTTTTCTGTTGTACGAACTTCCACCTTACCTACCTAACCTGACGCGTCTTTGGGTAAACCCCAAAGCGACAATAAAGCAGAAAAGCGATCTCTTTATCTTCGTCAGGTTGTGCAGAACGACGATGAAGAATGCGCGCTGTCTCACCATAAAGGTCAATAATAATCTCACAAAACCAGTTGAAGTGAAAAGAAGACTTGGGCATGTTAAAAAATTGGTAACTTAAGAATTTCACTGTGAGTGAGACTTTAAAATTTATAAAAATAATTAAACATCTTCTCGTCTTCTAAGCAGACTCTGTGGCATTCAATCCTTTTTCTGCAGTTCCCTTCGAAACTGTCAGGTCAGAACTCCTTTCGTTATTGTCATCTCTTTATACTTCAGAAAGGATGCAGATTGTATTGCGAAAAAAAATAGATTCCTCAATGATCAGCAAGATCAGTTAAGGTACGAGTATATCGGGCGTTCCGTAAAACATCGCAGCCAACGTTAGACTCGTCCCACACACGCCTGTTGCTTTACTATTATATTTATAAGTGCTTTATTGGCACAAGGCTCAATATTTGAACAAAGGGCCACTAAAATTTTCAATTTCAGCACTTCTCTTAATAAACACACTTTCTTCTAGAAAATGTTGATTGTCCTTCAAAAAAAAAAAAAGTTCAATAACAGCCTACTTGTGTGCCATCAAATCCCACGGAAGTAGTTTATAATGATTACAGGATCAATATTCTTCGCCAAGGACGTGAATGTACACAACTTATCTTTGAGTTCTCTTTTATAAAAGTACCATTCACTTGTGTCGTTCATGTAATAGGCAAACTCATGTATTTCCCACTTCTTATCTCATTCTAATCTGTTCTAATACATTCATCGTCACACACTTTCAACACAAATAATGTACAGCCCATTAATCAAAACGGAAAACCGCTAAATGCGTTTTAGAAAATCAAATTAAAAATCTGTCCCCATTTGGTATACAATTTTCCAGAAGTTAATTTTTAAATCGGATTTGCTTGAATTTTATTTTCTTCTATGTATTTGTTTTTGGCTCTTTACCATAGAATGTCCGATTTATGCCTTTTGGCGCACACTTTGCCATCAACATCGGGCTATTAATCCATGGATAACATTTTCTATTATATTCACTCATCCTCAAAGCAGAATATTTGGAATGTCCCAACAATTACGATACAGGAAAACTTTCTTAGTCCCAAAAAGGTGTAAGAGTTGGATAAAATGAGCTTTTTCCATTCGATACAGAAACCGGAATTAATACATTGCTACAAAAGTTGAATGAGTTTTAGTCTATTTTGTGAACAGTGTGGATTGAAAAGTTATGTTTGTTTGTAAATTAAGCTATTTCTTGGAAAATAAAATAAGCTTTAGGGAATCAAGGTTTTAAATCTTTTCAGACGTTATTAAAAACGTTGCGCACACCTCAGAAAAACTTTCCGAATATTCAAAATACAGTAGCGTTCACTTATAACTAACTAGATGGGACCAAGCTCGCGCATGATAAATATAAAATGTTCACTTGGAGCGGATAAAATCAAAGCATCTAGTATAGCTAATAAAATTTCCCATTTAGTGATTTCATGCTCATTTTCCTTATTATGCCAGGTTCTCAATGCACGAACTTTTATCCAAATATTGTCCGTCGAAATATTCCTATTTTAAGAAAAGTTTAAAAAATAATCGAAATAAACTATTGCTTTAAAACACTAAAGGGTTTCGTTGTATGCGAAAATTCGCTTTTCGTAGCTTCGCTGTACCTAAATGCAAATAACCAATTTTTTACTATAGAACATTGATTGGAATCAGTGGTGCCAGATTGAATACTGAAAAAATGAGCGATCAGCAAAACTTTTGGCTAAACAAAACTTGCAGCCACTTGACATCAAACAGTCGTTGAACTTGCAGACAGACCAATTTATTTTGCAGGCCTTTTGATTTAACACTAGCCACAAAAGCCAACTGCAGATGATTGAAGTCAAATAAAATTCGCGGCACGCTTAAGTGACATGTGTCAATGGGAAAATGCAAAAAAAAAAAGTTCTTAAGTAATTGGGAAAATTTTCAACGATTTTTGGGCGTCTTTCTGGGCAATGATTTTGGGCTAGATTTTTGTAATGTTTGGGCGCTTAAAGCAAACCAAATGGCAACCCTGGTGGGAACTGGTGTTAAAAAGGCTCGTTTAAGAGGGAAGTTCGTTTTTAATCGGTTACTATTGTGTATGAAAGTTTCTTATCTAATATAGGCTTTTTCCAGAGCTGATCTCTGAACTGAGCTCGAGCATTATTAGCGCGCTCTGAACCGAGTGTGCTCAGATCGTTCTGATGTATTTATGAAACACACTTGAGCACAAAGCTGCAGTGATGGAATTAGAGAAAAGCGAAGCGGTGGTAGATGAGAACATGAGAAGATGTTGATGCAGAGGGAGCAGTTGCACTATAATAATGTAAGCAATTAGAGTAAGCACAATTAAAAAAATTTAATTTACATTTTACTTGTTGTAGGAACCAAAAATTTACGCATTTTCACTTTCTATAGCTCTTGATACTATTTAAAAATTAAAAGTTTTTGCGGTAAATGCATCAATATAAAAAAGAACTACAGAAAAAACGCCATAGATTCATCTCATCATTAAACACAAAAAGTCAAAACGCATAGCAAAAAACCCTGACACTTTAAGTGTGTAATCAGCTTTTCACTCAGCCTGCTCAGTGAATTGATTCTGAGCTCACTGAGCGCGCTCTGATCATGCTCTGAACGAAAAAAGACACACAAATTCTGAGCTAAAAAGAAACACGAACTTTCAGTTCAGGTTCTGCTCTGAACCGAGCTCGAGCATTATGAGCGCTCTCTGAACCGAGCGTAGTCACATAGTTCTGATGTAATTATGGAACACACTTGAGCACATAGCTGTCATTTGTAAAAAAGTATATTTATAAATTGAATATTTATTAATTGGTTAACCTTCAGTTCCAGAGCAACAAGGTTCGTCCGCCATTTCAATTATTTTGTTTATCGTGTTTTTTTTTCTGTCAAATGTGCCTGTAAGTGTGTAATCAGCTTTATACTCAGCCTGCTCAGTCAATTTGTTCTGAGCTCATAGAGCGCGCTCTGAAACACAAATTCTGAGCTCTGATGTATCTGAGCTAAAAAAGAAACACGAACTTTTTGTATGACAGTTCAGGTTGTGCTCTGAACTAAAAAAAAGAAAAACGCCTTATATATTACCATTGCTCCGATTTTTATAGCAGCGAAAGTTCATCGAAGGCTACAAGAAACCGTTATACTAAAGCTCTATTTAGTAAGAACAGCTTTCTTTGGGAAGCAAAAACTTTTACACTTTTGCTATTTAGAATAGTTAATTTGCATTAGTTTCACGTTTGATGGCGGTACAGTCCGAGTACGGACCTGGGTATATAGAGCACATTCCTATTAAATAAGGTATTTCTTATTATATGCAAATGGTTGACGATAACCATTAGGACTTTTTAAACGATGATTTTGTTCTAGATACTGGGACAGCTATCGGGCTAAAGTAAAACTGTTTCTTTGATTATACTTCTCGCACATTGTTTTTTTGTTGTTTGGAACTTAATTGCTGGTTTCTGTTAAAACCAAACAAAAAATACATTCTAGGGGAGAAGTGCTAACAAACGAGACAGTTTGACTTTTTCTATGTTTCAGTTTGTTGTGATGCTCTCATGGGATCTTTCACTTAATTTTTTTAATAAAATAAATAATTATGTCTTAAAACAACTCAAAGTTTCGTTGGGACTTTTTTTTGGAAATATTCAGAGATAGACCCGATTAAAGTGAAGTATTTCACTGTTTACACCTTTTCCCTAGTACTATAGTTTTTGCTACAAGCAAATAGTGATGGAAGATTGCCAATGGTACAATAAAATAGATGAAATCTCGTTTGGTATTTCAACATTTTTCCAACTGTCCAGCATTATGGGACCCCAAAAGCTTAATTTAGAAAATTAAATAACACTTCCAAATATCGTGGAAAAATGTATCAGAAATTGAACAATTATGAAAAATTGAGCAATGAATCCATAGAAATTCATCGTGTATCACTGTACTAAGGATGTTGAGTGGGTTAAGCTTAGCATTTTCGAATGTTTTCCAAAATGTGCTGAACCGAAATTAAAAATTATGTAGAGGAATAGTTTTCAAACTTCTTAAAAAAAAAAAAAACACTCAAATAAAAATGATTTATCAATCGGTTGCTGGAGGTATTGTTTGTTTTCGGAAGAATGCTAGATCTGTTGTTCTGGTTAATATGTGTTAAAAATTCAGCCGTATATTTAAAAGCTCTATTACTTTGTCAAGGCTCTCTTGGTGTGCTTTCTTCAACTTTGATTGCATGTAGTGCGAAATAAAAATTCTTAAGCGCAGTAAATAAGAAAAGTGGAGTAGAAAATAAAGAGAATCTAAACAAAAATGGACTTCATTTGTAAAATGGATAAGAGTTGATGTCTTCGTCGTCAGAAGACGAGTTTTTCGGTGAGCTGATGAAGCAGCAGCTGATGGTAATTCAACGTCGTCCTCGAATGCGTCGACGATTACGATGTGGTGGATTTTTAGAAATATTTCCGGCTTAAAAAGACGCCTTTTGGCAGCTACATTCGATGATTCGACAGGAATTTTAGCATAATTAATGCACCTACAAATATAAAACTGTCGGCGCAGTGGCTTAGTGGTTAGTGTGTTGGACTACTAAGCGCGGGGTCCCAGGTTTGAATCCCGTGAAAAACCCAAATTCCAATTAAAGGTTTTTTTTTTTCACTGTGCCACCTCTCGCGGACGTCTGACAAACATCCGAGAGTATTACTGTCATGAAAGGGCTTCTCAATTGGCCGTTTGGACTCGGCATAAAATTGTAGATCCCTTCCATTCGTGCCAGAAATAAAAACATAACGAATGGTTGTGAGAAGCTAACCCTAAGGTCCCTACGAACCTGTTGCTCCAATTATTTATTTATTTATTTATTACAAATATAAAACGGCACACAACAAATCAAATCAATTTCCAAGTAACAAGTTTTGTTGGTTTAAAACGGGTTAAAATCCATTTAAACAGTTTTAAATCCGCGTATAAATGCATTCTTAATTCAACGGGTTTAATGCATGTTTCTGAGTTAATACTAAGGATATATATTTAATTTGTCGGGTTTAAAAATGCGGATTAATGGTAATGTGTAAGATTAACTTAAACCTGGGGTCGAATCGCCACTTCCGTGAACGAGCTATACGTTCACGGAATTAAGTTCATTTTACAAGTGAAACAAAAACAAATTCGGTCACGTAATGCTCGTTAACGGACGACGCGATTCGACCCCTGATTTACACCCTGAGTGAATAATATAGCGGTAACTGTTTTAAGTTTAATCGATTTTCCAATTTTAGTGTACGCTTCGGAAGACTCCTCGAATGTACCCAGTGCGGTTAAAAAAAATTGTTCACAATTGGGAATAGAATTATATTTCTTAGTAAATTTAATCTCAAGTTCATCGTTCAGTTGTTCAACAGCAATCAATCGCTTTCAGATAAAAGCATCAAAAAGATTATGAAACAACTCCCGATCCTAGTAAATTATTCAGCCCAACAGCCTTTAAACAAAAATTTATTTTCTGATTCCCACCGAGTCCACCTACATAGGAAATGTTCAGAAGTGCAGATCTAGTAAAAAGATACTTTTATAAGTTCTAAACTTACATTTTATTAATTGAAAAACTTTCTTGGCAGTTTGTTAAGTTGATTGTGGCACTGATTGCTTCTGTTTAATTATAGGCTACGCAGATGGTTGCGCTTAACTCTTGGTGCAGACAGCATTATTTCGAAAAGAATTTAGAGCAAGATAAGCACCAAGTAACATGAAGTTTTGCTCACGTTGCAGCAATTGTATAACAAGCACAAAAATGCGGACCAGGAATATCCTTTGAAAATACGTCGTAATGTAGTTATCACGTAGATAACTCTGTTGCTAGTGCTTGCTTTCAATGCAGTGGGAACGGATGAACTAAACACTTTCTAAAAGTTGAACACCTGAAGTTGGAGTGCTGCCGCGCCGTTCTACTGGATTAGTAATCACCACTATATTTGCAGTTTAAGAGTACTTAGCGAGTTTTTTTCTTTGCTTTTTGTGGTTGTGGTTAGATTATAATTAACAATTACATTTGTATAATAGAAGCACCCATCCCATATTGTCTATAAGTATTATAGAATTGTTTTTTTTCTTTTTATCGAAAATATACAATGCGCTTGGTTGTGAATGCTTGCCATATAATTAAAGATTGCATGAAGAAAGTTCTTTAGTCGCCTGAATTCGATTTGTAAGTTATCTTCAATTGACTGCCCGGATATTGTTGTGGTATCACTAGCATCTACAGTAGCTATGTTAGCGTGTACCACATCAATATTAACAGATTTTGTAGGTAAATATTAAAAATAAATGAATGTATCCAATTCGAAGGACAAGCTTTCACTTCAGTTCTACGGATAACAAGTCATCTCATCCAATATCGGCACCAACTTGTGTATGAAATCAAATTCGTTGTTGTGGTTTCTGTTTGACGCAAATTGGTTCACTCTTTCGTTTGCAGGCAGGTAGAATTGACTTCTTAATAACCACTCGAGAAATCCTTCTGACAGGATAGAGCCAGTGAAGGTCGGAGAATTCATTCAAGCAAGTAATTTAAATTTGTTTGAGTAGCTATCTTGACAGGGGAAATACCTTTATAAAAAGGTATGCGTTTGAGCTTTGAATTTATATGAAAAGCTATTTTTCATTCTTAGACTAGTAACGCGCATGAACTTCCAAAGCATGTGTATTTTATTTTTTCAAAGACAAAAGTGGTTATCTCTGAGTAGAATAAAAGCCAGAAAGCATACAGCTAGTGAGCTACGTAATTCGCTCATAACAGATTTTAGCGGTCAAAGAATAGATTTGCAGAGTTGCCAAAGGAGTCAAATACATAAAACTCAGATGTAGTAGATGCCTCATAAGATGATTCTTATTTGTCAAATAAATAGGTGGTTTATTTTTTTATTATAGTTGCATATTTTAAAGCCCATATGACACTACATTTTTCCCTCATTTTTATCATGTTGAAAAGTCAGCGGTGTGTAAAAGAGACTGAAGGTGTATTACGAAAGGGGTAGCAATTGTTTGCAAAGCAACCACAAATTTTCAAACGAATTTATTTTCAAAAAATGTTGAAACGTCAAAAAAAAAGCTGCCAGCAGCTGGAAAATGTAATTTGAATACATTTTTATTGGATTTTTTTTATTGACGTTTCTACATTAATAAAGTTGGTGTGTGTACGCACTCACTCCTATCGGGAAATTTCGTTCTTATTTTCCGTACTGCTCTTGTTTAATTTTAAAAGCAGAAAAAATGCAACAAAAAAATGTAGTGTCATATGGGCTTAAGGAGAACTTTGATTTGCCTTTCTTATTAAAAGGTTCTTTTTTTATAATTCACACACGCTATTCTTAAAGTTAAGCGTGATGTACACAGCTCGAGCGTTACAGTGACAATATTCTGATGCATATTTTAAATGTCTAGAAATGTATCTGACCATTTATTGTGAGCTTTGTTTTTTTTTTAAATCTTGAGAACCTTGAGAAGCATGTTACATTTATGTCACTTTTAAGCGAATTTATAGAATTCACGAAATTTGTGTCTCCGAATAGGTTTAAAGTCCTATTTTGCCTTGAATTAAAACATCGCGAGAATGGGTGTCGTTGCTGCTTTTGAATGAGTATATATATGTATATCGCGCTGAAAAATGGATGGAATCAGATAGTAAGATTGCAATAAATTTTAGTATTTCGTCGGTAAAATGATTTTTAAATGATAAATGGCTGAATCTAAGATAAATGCATTTGTAAAATAAATAGTTTAAGTGAAACGTTTTCTCAGGAAAGCTTAAATCTCAGATATTGGTCAGACGTGAGCCACTTTTCCCAAAATAATTAAGGGCGTTCGACTTTAAGTAACCAAACAGTTTTATTAAGAAAACAGCGGCCCAAACGGCACTTTGTTTGCATTGAGATGCGAAATGGCACAATTGTGGTACGATCTATGGGCATAGAAAGATCCTGGAACTTGTCAAAAACGAGATTAGGGAGCTGAACATGCCTATGGATCGAATAACAGGGGTGCGTATTATGGAAAGAAATCACAAAACTCGTATTGAGGACGGATTACTTCCAGAAAAAAGAAATGGTGAAATAGTGATTTTCACGGATGGATCCATTATGGATGGAGGAGCGGGGGCCGGTATCTATTCAGAAGAGCTGGAACTTGCCCGTCACATTAGCCTCGGGAAATACATACACTTCAGTATACCAGGCTGAGATGATTGCTTTGCTTCATGCGTTGGACTACTTGCTTGAGTGTCAGGTGGAAGGAAGAAATATCCTTATAGCACTGGACAATCAGGCGGTGATCAGATGCATGGAACAAACAAACATCACAACATCATTGGCATTGGAATGTGTACTTAAGCTCAATAAGTGTTCATCTAAAAATGAAGTAACACTGACTTGGGTACGGGGACACATAGGGATCGAAGGCAATGAAAAGGCGGACTCCCTTGCAAAACAGGGGTCAACTGAAAAGTTACTGGGACCAGAACCATTCTCTTCAATTGGCAGAGGAATGGTAGAACAGCTGATTCACAAATGGATCATGGCAGAACACCTGAGAAGGTGGTCAACCGTGGAACAATGTAGACAAGCTAAAATGGCAATAAAGTGGCCGACCTGCTTCACTCAAAGAAGGGTTCTAAGTATGAATCGAGGAACATTGAAATGGGTGGTGGCTTTGTCTACAGGACATGGTAATTTCGGGTATCACTCAAGGAAAATGGGCCTTATAGAGGATGATACCTGTAGACTATGCCTGGAGGAATCTGAGACAGCGGCACATATACTGTGTCAATGTCCAACGTTGGCTGGCAGAACAATGAGGATTTTGGGACATCATTGGGTCGAGACCCAGTCGATGAAACAGATCTCCCATAAACAGATGCCAGCGCTAACACTAGGAATTAAGCCCAGAGAAGAACTGTGGAGAAATCTAGAGAGTCTCTCTGAGTAAGATTTACAGTGGTAGAGAGACGAAATGAGACCCGACAATGGTGGTCTGATTCGAATATCTCTCGAAATCTATATATATATAACCAGACAGCTTTTAACTAGCTTCAGGCCTTTTTTGAACATAGAACAAACATTCAGAGCGTCATTACCATGAGAATGCTTCATAGTTCAGCCTTTCATCTCAGATAGACATCTCGCACAAATAACAAGCAACGCAAGTTCCAGTTGGCTATCCAAGAGACTGATCTATAAAGTAATACAATCACTACTGAAATGTTCAATCTGCTGTCGAAGCCTGACTAAAGGTGTTGTAACTTGGGACGGATGGCTACCTGTGTCGGTCATCTTGATTCGTCTAATATAAAAAAAAATTAAAATAAATAGTTGGCGCAACACAGGTCCGTAGGGAAGGGACCCTAGGCCTAGCTTCTCACAACCATTCGTTTTTGTGAGTCTTTCATTTTTGGGACAAATGGAAGCGATGAAGTCCTTTCGTGACAGTTCTACTCTCGGATGTATGTCAGACGTCTAATCTTGTGGTTATTATTCACTCACTGATGCCAAATCACTATTGACTGAGCCGCAAGTTCAAATGATAAAACGTTGTTTGTCAGTGCAAATCTTGCGCGTTGCGTCCATTTTTCGACTGACCCTTCAAATTCAGATAGGTATAGGTAGGTAGGAGTGGCGGTTTTTTTAGAAACCCCAGTAGCACTATCTGCCGTTTTGTTACCACAATTCAGTTCCCTTCAACGTTTAGTGGCCAAATTCATGCGTCAAAGCAACTCCAGATCGGCCAAAAACATTTTAGTACTAAAAAGCGATTCACGTTCAATAAGCGAAACTTCTGTGGTGAATTGAATATCATTCACTTTGGTGTTAGTTCCAATTTTCATACGTTCTGTAAACATTCACTTGCAAATGAGGACTTAAAAAAAAATGATTCATATCATCATTTTTGAACTTTTGTTTCATATTATCGTAGAACGAGAATCGAAATTCTTCATTTTTCATAGAACCAGAATTGACCCGCGTCAAAGACCCTGGAGCAAAAAGTTACTGATCAAAGACAACGCTGTTTATTCGCTGGGTTTTGGTGCCTAGAGGCCTTTAGTTTTGGCCAAAAAATCATCTTTAGGTACTAGGCGCATTTTTGGATGAATGGCTGTGCTAACAAGCAAAATGACATACGAAAAGAAACAGAATTTCGTTAATACCTGACACACAACTTATTTTATTCCATTTCAGCATCGAGCCGTCCTAATTTATTATAATTGTCACAACTAACACTTCAAAACTGTCGGCACCCCCCGCTATCCGCATTTAATAAGACCGTTATAGTATAATGTCTTTCCCGGAACTTTCAACCTCATCTTCTTGGTACCTACCTACCGACACACTCCCTCTTTAAGCTAATTCCTCATTTTAATTCTACGACATGCAAAATGCATACACATTGTCATACTGCGTGCTCAGCGATTATGTGTTATGAACGCTTAACGAGGTCCTCTTCCTCCTCCATTTGCCCTCAATTTGCAGTATGCAGACATTGCAAAAATTCACCATCCGTTGTGCAGTGTAAGAATGTGAAAATAAAATCCTTCATCCACCGGAAGAAAATGCGCGCAGGAGAAAATGGAAAAGCCATTTGTTTCTATTTTCATGGGGGCATACACTTTAATATGAAAACTGACAAACACGTTCATGTTATACCACGCTAACCAACCCACCCACTGTGTACGTCAACCCAAATGGAATATAGTTATTAAGAAAAATGAACGTACATTACGATCCAAGTCCTTCATTCATCTCGAGACGCCAGCGAGGTGTAATAATTACAACAAAAAGCAAAGGAATAACCCGTACCTAGTTCCCCCTCCCCACTCCGTGGAATGCCATTTTATGCAAAGAATCAAATTATATTTATATATGGTTGTGTATATCCCTCAAGTGGCATCGTTAAATTATTAATACTATCATCAAAGCGGACGGCAGAAAAAAAAACTGCTGCTAGAAACATCATCGCTATAAAAGTGGCTTGCAATGCATTTCCATAATTCCATAAAAATCGTTGAAATTTAATTTACTCCCGTTGGATATCTAAATTTCTGTTTATCCAGTTTATCATCTTCTAAATATGGTGGGGGATGGCAGTAAACACACAACGGAAGGCGAGTAAAACGTATAAAAAGCTAAAACACTTACCGAACGCTGTTTGTGTAAGGAAATAAGAAAAATAAAATAAGTTATTTTTTTGTTAATATTTTGAAAATCCATATATGCAATGGATGTATTTTGTGAAAATTTGCTATCTAATAGGATGAGAGTGGTTTCATAAAGAAGTATGCTACTATTTTTGATTGAAAAACAAAACCAGAAGATTACTAAAAGAACTATTGGTGTTTTCAGCTCTATTGCAACTACCAGAGAAAGAGATGCTTCGCTTAAGCGTTTGATAGAGAAACATAAAAAATAACTCCAGATTCTTAATATGTACATCATACATTACCTTAAGCCCGTCATGCACATGTGTAGAGGGTCAAACCTAGAGTTTGCAGCTAAACTGAAATTGTAATTCGAAAATAAATAGTATACGATAAATTAAAACTGAAAAAACAAGTTCATGCAATTCGAATGTTAGATTCTTTCTCGATGATTTAATTGCTTTTATTTTTGAAGTGATAACTTCTTTGGGCGCGTTGGGCATTTTTGATATGGGGTAAATTCATAGAACTCGCGACACCAGTGTTCGTGAAATTGGTATGAAAGTTGAGAGGGTATATAGAGTCATTGTATATAGAGAAATGTTTATATACAATGACGGAGTAGATAGATGTATCAACTAAGAACCAGCGACACCTAGCAGATAACAGACCTATCATACCTCAAAGAGAACAACAAACGCCATTAATGGTGTCACCGGAAACTTACCTTCTCACTATATCGTTTGGGTTGTAGTCTATGGTAGTTAATGTGGGAAATATGTGTTACCATATTACCAGACATTTTTTGTTATTGTTTTGGGAACCATTTAGTAGGAGCTACAAACGCAGGTTATATTCACTTATGAATACTTACACACATGAATGGATGAATATCTTTGCGGAATTTGTTTTTTTATTCTCTAAAGTTAAGACAACAAGTTTGTTAAGAAAATAAATGGACTTTTAGCTTCAGCGAATTTGAAAAAATAAAATTAAAAAATTCGCGCGAATTTGAGAAGGTAAGTGTACAGTTGCAGAGCTGAGATGTAGATGTCGCTAAGTGCCGGGAATGAGTTGAACTCGCAGCACAAATGTTGATTGAAATTGGAAACAAATTCGATAGCTGTTTATTCTTTTTATATTTGATTTATTGTTCCATCTTTGATTTATTGTTCCACTTTACCTAAAACTATTTTTTTTTTGTATTGTATTGTATTATTTTATTGAAAAAGGTATCCGTTTTTTTTAGGTTATTCATTTTTTCGTTTAAAGTGGTTGGCAACGCTGAAGCAAGCTCAGAAAACTTAAGAGAATTTGCCTACTACAAGCTGTCTTCCCTGTTAATGTGGGATGGGATCAGGCTTGCCAGATTTTTATAAGCTTATATCGCAATTTTTAGTAATTTTTTCGCAAGAAACCGCAAAATTACAAAAAAGTTTTCGCAAAAGTCGCAAATGCTTTAAATTAAAAAAATAACACATCAAACTTGATTTTCACTTGATTTTTTATATTTTTGGTTTTGCGATATGGCAAGACTGGCATAGGATATGGGAATGGGAAAGTGTGTTTGCTATGGTAAAGTAATTTAAGAGAGAATTTTTTTTTTTTTTTCAAAATTTGCTGGGGCAATCTGGCTGGTGCGAGGGAAGTGGATGAAGTATCTACCAATTATTTCTCAACTTAGGGATAATAGAATTCATCATACCTAAGTGTTTATATTTGGTAAGAAATAAATGCATTTGCTGCGTATTTTAACAATGAATTTAAATGTGTAGGGCTAATTGGTTGGCTTGAAAGATGGAACAGTTTCTGACCCGATTGATATAAATATTTTAATGAGTTACTCGAAGTACTAATTCTACGCAGACAAAGTCTCGGGTACCAACTAGTATGCATTATTTTGCATGTACAATAGCGCATTAAAGGAAATTGAAGATTATAGTATAATTTTTGTAGTACATATTATGAATAAGAAAACACTTAATTTAAGAGAATTTCCTGCACATTAAAATATTCCCTGACGATTCAAAAAATACACACGTCATTGTTTAAGTTTTCACTTCTGTCGGCACTCCCGGAGTGCCATCGTTTTTTTTTTTTTATTTTTTGCAGTTATATTTGTGAGAGTTACAGGAAACTCTGCAGCGAAATCCATTTGATTAGCTGTAATGAGATCTGACTGCTGGCAAGTTGCAACCCTTTGTTTGTTTGAAAGTTTACGACAGGTCATTGCATTTTGTGGAGACGATGTGGAAATTCTCCTCCTGATTTTAATGCAGCACTCTGCAACAGAGGATGTAGGGTGTGTCCTTTGTTCGTGTATGAAGGTGAAATGAGTTCATAAAATGTGATGCTTATCCGAAACGCAATTTCGTTGAACGAGGTAGAAATGACAAAATGTTCTCACTAAGTTTTGCATGAGTTTCGGAAAAATAATTCTGAAGCTGTGATATCATCTATAAATAATGTGCCAACTTAGTTGATAAAAGGGCACCCCCCCGATTCGATTTTAGTAAGAAACTTAACAATTTTGTGAATGGCTTAAAATGCAGGGGGTCGCAGTTGTGTACAGGATTGTACGTTTCTTTGGTATTCTGCGGGACTATTCTCATCTATTTCTATTTCACCCAGCTCTGATGAATCTTATGATCTGCGATGGCACAATTAAAGTCATTTTAGACCTATATGCATGAAAATTGTTTTTCCTTTAGCGCAACAAGGACTTTAGTTACTGACCTTCATAGAAATTCGGTTGAGGACTTCTGACCTTACAACTTAAACTTGTCTCCATGGAATCGGGAACCAAAGAAACAAAAGAATCTACATGAAATAAAAAGTTAAGCGGTGGTTTATGCTGCTTTAACTCAAAAGTATATACACCTATGCTGTAAAAAAAACATTTGCTATTCCTGCTGCGTTGAACGCAGATGTATTCGTATGGGTAAATTGTTTCTGCCCAAATTAACACACGTGATTCGAGGTATGAGCATCACCATCAGGCATCACCCCGGCAGCCACGAGAACCAGATGACAACCAACAAGCTCAATGATAGTGATTTATTTTGCTAGGCATCAGCTTCATTAAAGTCGCTCGTAAATCAAAACATTCATATGAATAGCCATCTAGCGTCTACGTACATGCCGACAGAGGATTCACATTATCCTCCGCTGGCAAAAAGCCACCAGCAACAACCCGCAGTTTGTACACGTGTGGATTTAGGAAAATTATTACGGTTTATACGCTTACATAGATAACCCCTACGTTTAAACAATGTTGCGGTTAGACCGGAACAGCGCACACGTGCATGGATATTGGTTGGATACACTTAAAAAATTACCTATTTGAATCTGCTAAAATGCTATAATTAAATTCCTTCAATGTGGGCAAGTGATGAGATACCAATGTGACACTTTCTTTGTCTGTGGCACTGTTTTGCTGAAAATTATAGTCGTATTCATTTTGATTATTATAACGTGTGCTTTCATTGGAATTACAAATATTTTCAACATCAACAACCGTCGTTAACATTCATTCATTTTCAACTAGCAGTTCCCGCAAATTTGTTCACGGTGAGAAATTTAGGTATCGCGTTGTTTATTCTAAGGGGAAGAGGATATACTCACAATTAGGATTCAACATTATGTGAATGAGTGAGCACCAGTGTCGGCATTCTGTAAGGCGACAACATTTTTTACTAATTCGACCGTTTCTTCGGAAAACCTCCTTAAACCCTTGGACTCAATTTATATTTGCATCACCACATGCCTGTCCAGCTGGCTCACCAGCCATCAGTGCATTTCTTCAGAAAAACACTATCGCTTTTGGTTACATCATGCACATCTGCACCAACAGAGAAAACGACTCACAGTTCTCAGTGTGCTAAAAGAAAGCACTCTCACGTAAACAATCTAATATTATTTCTTGCGACTTATTTAAATTGCGGAACAAGACAAGAACAACCAGAGACAAATCATACTGAGACTACCAACTCCGGCCCATTTCCCGTAACTTAGCCTAAAAGCTATATTTTTACGGAGTAGTCACGATTTTGTGCGCTAGTATTGTTACATAGAAATTCGTAAGTCAAGTAACTTCAAAACTTCTGAGTCACCAACACACTCGCAAAAAATATGAGCCACTTCTGCTGTGGGCAAAGTTGCTGGCAGTGTTCATAGAATTTTATCCGTTAAATTTTAAATTATTCGTTACGTATGGATAGTATTATTTTTTATGAATAAGTGTAGATTTGCTCAAAATTAAGAAAAAAAAAAACGCCATTTGGTTTTCCTTTCGGTGTTATGTCAATTAGAATCCGCGTGACATGCAAATACATACAAAAAATATAAAAAACTAAATGCTGCCAACCTCGGACAACCGTGGGGAAATGTGATAAGAGTTCGGGAATACCACATTTTAACATTACTGAATGCTATTGGTTAGTTATTATATATTTTTTTTTTTAGGCGAATAATATTTGATTTGTGTGCAAATGTTTTATTTTCTAGAAACATAAGAAGACAAACATGTTTGTGTATCTATCGCTTTTGGATATCATCAACTTCGATTTCGTGAGTAAATTTTTCTGAAATACTGAAGAAAATGTGCTCAAAATCTTTTTATTTTTCCTCAACCAATCTATCTATTTTTCATTATTATTTTAAGCAAATGTACACTTATTGCGATTAAATTTAATCCACACGTAATGAACAATTTCAAATTAAATGATAAAATTCGATGAACGCTGTCAGCAACTTTGCCCAACCCGGAAAAGCCAGTATTGCAAATGGTTAATCCACATCAGTTGCGCTTATTTTCCTCCTCGTGGTAGCAAACGGGTACCAGTCATGTCTATTCGGACTATAGAACCACTACACTACAATGGTCTGCTGAAATGACTCGGGCTGAATAATCGTCAGAGTTCCAACATGAGTCGCTTAGAAAGAAGCGGACGATTTTACTAGTTCAAAGATGTCATTGCGTGAGCTTCTCTGATATGTATTTGGTGCTACAACTGCTCCACTGTAGGCAGAAACTAAAAATACTGTGTACAGGGTTTTCATAATCCATTTCCAAACTTCCCTTAGCGTGTTGAGTTGTTCACTACATATCAATCAGCTTAATTTAATAACCTCGCTGAAAGGTAGTAATACAATTTATAAAAAAAAATTTTTTGAATTTAATAAACTTCTTCTACAGTCAAGTGACCAAGTACGATCCGCAACCTAATTCGTCATGGCTTTTTAAAATATTTACTTAGCTACTCAAAGTAGCACCTCCCCCTACATGACTACCAGCATATTTCACAAGTCTAAAACTCAGTTAAAATAAACAGAACATTATTTCAAATGCTTTGACAAACTGTTTGCAGGTTATTATGGTAATTTACGCATAATTTAAAGTTGCCAAAAGGGGGTTAATTTGGAAATGACTTTCGTACTTCCTCTGGTGAATTTTCCAGCAAAGCACTTGTATGATCTATAATTATTTATCGTTCACAATATTTGCAAATGGAGGTGGGAAAGAACCCTTCTCCCAACATTATTTGGCTTTTATTTTCAGATTATTCACTCATTTCAACAGTTTTAAGGAGGTAAGTTAATGATTGATGATTTCATCAACATTTGAATTGGGGTATTGCTGTAGGTCTAGTTGTTGACAATTGGTCCAATAAAAGGCAGAGTCCAAGCAAATGCGATTGGAGCAAAACGCAATTTATTTAAAATTTGTGACTGCTGTATGGAAAATATGTCTAAATCTAATAATGGAAGAACTAAAGAGAGCACCTTCATATTTATAATGAATTTACAACATCACGCACGCGGCGCAGGGACATAAGTCCCCGAGACATAAGTTCTGAATTGATTTTTCGCTTACATAAGTGAGACATAAGTCCCGAATTCAATTCGCGGTGTAGAGATCAGTCTCTGCGCTCTGAGCATCCTTCTCGCGCTGATACAAAAACAAGCACATAACTCTCAAACGCTCACACACACGCGTAAGCTCAAGGTCGCGAAGATAGAAAAATTCCAGTTGGATGACAATTTAAGCAGTGATGATTCGGCTATCTAGCGAACTACACTAAGCAAAGCATTATAAACTTTTTGTATGTATCGGTGTTTTTAATAAATTGAAGTTGGTATAAATGAAGTAACGGAGATCGTTTAATTCCTTCGACGGGTGCACATCAGGGGTTTATTTCTCACTTTACTTCGACAAAAGTTCAGAAAAATCAATTCGGGACTTATGTCCCACTAAACATATTTTATTAAATATACGCCTTGAGAGAAACTATAAGAAGACCGCCCCAACTGCTTCAACAAATAGTCAAACCGGTTTCGTTATCTCGATTTTGATTATTACTTTACAAATTATGCAGTTAGCTAAGTACGAGCAGTTGGGTAAAATGCAAGTCATGCAATTTTGTTTTCTTTGTTAGTTGAGTTTTTTATTTTTTATTTGATCAAATTTCTCAGTTTTTATGTCTCGATGTTATTGTGTCCTTTCTGTCGACAAATTATAAAAAAAAAACAATCGTTTTAATTAGCTATTTGTAAAATGACCAAGTTTTGGCTATTTGTTTAGTTTGTATTGATATTTTTTTGTTAATCAAGTTTATTTTATCAGTGTATGAAGATTAATAAAAAATAAAATATTTCCAATTGTTTAATTTTCTTCGGGACTTGCGTCCCATTTTCAAAGATAAAAATTCGAGACCAATGTCCCACTAAAGTTGGACATAAGTCCCGAAAAATCAATTTGGGTAGAATGGTAATAAGTTTCAATAAAGTATGCGATATAAATAAATAATCGCCTGTTCATCACTTCCGAAAGGCATATTTTTTTTTTTTGTACGGAAGCGAAATTCCCTAAGCCATTGCAACATGCTGAACTTTTCCATAATTCCTACCACGTAAACAAGATTGCCGACCAGTCATTTATTTTTGAGTATTTGAGTGCCTTTCACTCAGACGGCTCTTCAGTATTGGGCATCCCCTTAATCTTCTGTGTTAGTAATGTGCGATGTTATTAATCCACCATTAGCTACATGATAACGAGGATGACTTCATCTTCAGTTGCGTTTGTATTTTTTACATGTCAAAATGACTGAGACGTACGAGTATGATAGCTCTCTTAGTTTTGTTAGATTTGTTTTAATGCTTAGGTTAAGTGGTTTAACAGTACTATCAGATTTGTTTTATTGAACGTCTCATAGCAAAGCAACTTAGACAAATGGCATAAACTAAGTATTAAATAGTCCGTCAGGTCCCACGCACCTACCCGATTCCAGTGTTGTTATATCGTTGGATTTATCCCATTTCGTAGGCATTTTGATGTCCTAAAAGCCTTCCGTGGGATAAAGGGACAAAACACCAATATTCTGGAAATTTCGGGAATATAACACAAAAACATTCAAACTATCAATTTTTGGATGAAATTTCATCAAACATCCTACATTCCATACATACACTGCCCGATTCTCCCGTTAATTTGAAAAATAAAATTCTCTCCTAAATTTACTATCTGTAAAAAAGAAAACAAATAACAGAATAAACTGTCAGGTTACTATGTGCAAGCGTATGCGTGCAACTAATTTACTTTAACATAATAAAACTTAATTTATGCAAATGATCTATGAAAGTATGGAGATCCACTTGCTTCGCATCAGCCTGAGCATATGAAAACAGTTGTAATAAATTCTTGTGTACACCTTTATTGATAGAAATCAATATCAAGATGCAATAGCTTTACAATATTTAAATTACATTACGCAGTAGGAGCTTCTATTATGAGCATGCGTGAGAGCATGATATATAAATTTCGATTTATCAATGCACTCTACATCAAAATACATAGTTCCACCTATAGCACCCTAGACCTTGTTTCTCAAAATCATTCGTTTGTGGAATTATTTGTGGGAAGACCTAAAGCTTCATACAGATCTGTTGCGCCCACTCCTTACTTCGTCAAAAAGATGAAAAAAACCCTGTTTTATCCATTTCGACTGAAGCCGCCAAGGTCTGTTAACGAACACTATAACCCACTGCGAAAGAAATAGCAGATAGTTTGTGGTAACGGCTTCCACATCCGTAGCACTTATCTATATTTGTGTATCGCTACGCATATATTGACAATTTGTTCAAATAATCGAAATAAGCGTAATCGCTACATGGGGATTATGAGACGAGAACTTCGGAAGTTTAATTTTGATTCACTGTATTATATATTGTTCGTTAATGACGCGACTATAATTTACAGTGGTATTTTGAATTCCTAGCGGCAATGAATCAAGTCCATTATTGGCCTTGTCAAGGTCGTTAAAGCAACAAATTTGTTAATTGATTTTCCGAATTTACTCCGCTAAAGTTAATGGAGAATGGTGTTATATATATATATGTACATTTTAGGGCCATTTAAAAATTTTCATGTACAGGCAATTTAATTAAATTCGTCTCAAACCACCGGCCTTGTCAAGGGACTCTGTTCCTGTAAGATACTGTACAACAAATGATGTGATGAACCCGTAGAAGTAAAGAAAAACATCATCGTTACAACTGCATTATGCCGCAGGGATTTTCCTGATTCATGGAAATTTTGCCACAAAGTTGTAAATGTTGCTATGGAGCATCCAGCTGCCGATGACCTTACAACAGTTCAATTAGTTGGTCTAGGGCAAGTTTGTGCATTTTGCAGAATTTTGATGAAAGAGCAAAGTTTTACATACACATTTTCCATGGGCGACGTGAAATATGGTTCCGTGTCGCTTTCCTATATTATTTCGCAACTGTAAAGCTGTGAAAAGCGAACTTGCAGTTGTTATGTGTGACAGTCAGTAAATGAAGTTGTTGCATCTAAGTTTTGCTAAATGGTAACGCTAATTGCAAACAGTTTACATTTGGAGGCTGCATTAATTTGTGGATTGCGCTTACAAACGTTTTCCTTCATTTTTCATTCGTTTTATCTTGTTTTATATTCGGAAATTCAGTTCATTCTACTTTCTCAACTGAAATGGAATTTCCTTAAACCATCCCCCGTTAATATTTCGTACGTTGGACAGGTTCCAAATCATATCTTCTTGTGCTCTTAGATCCATACAGTGATAGGCCCTTTTAGTCCTTCATTAGGTATGTCAAATGTCTATTTTTTTAGTTTGTTCTGGAGTCTGGCAACACTTTTTCTAGCGAATACAATTTCTTATTTCCAATTCGGTTTTTGGTATTCACCATACTACTAGTTTGTCTACAAACAAAAAATGGAAGCTAAAATTTGAGCATAGTGGAATATATTTTGGACCCTAAAGCCTAATATGCAACTGTTTCGGAACGAAATTTTCTGGTGGTCTCCAAATGCATATCGAAACTAATTTGTGGAGGGTTGCATCTTCCATCAGCTCTTACACAGTTGGGGATTTGGGATTTATCCTAGCTAAGGCCATTCACTTTAAAGTTTGGCGATTTTTAGGCTCGTTAGGATTTTTTTTACAAAAATGCATATTGCTATTTCAAACGAAGTCTTTTCGTAGGACTGTAACTTTTTTTTTTTTTTTGTTAACATTGGAAAATGGAAAAATTAAAAGTCTCTCAATTACGAGTTTATGTATTTTTTTATTTTTTTTTAATCTAGTAATTGTCTTCTTTAAAAACATTTAATCAGAATAAATGGGCCTAAAGAATTAAAAAAAAATCCAAAATTTTTCATCTTCAGTTTTGAGTTTGATTATTTTTGACTCCAAGATTTTTCAATTTGGCTCCATACCTCTTATAAGAGCTGGCAACACTGAGTGCAAGTGTCAAATTTTCGCAAGCAATTGATGTCCCGCACAAAAAATGTGTGCGAAAAGAGAATTGTATCAAGCAATCTACTACAATACCAGTTTTAACCATATTTCGCTGAAGCAGCGTATTGCAAAAAAAGGACAACGAAATTTTTCGTTCATTTTTGTATAGGATTTTCCTTTCCGAAACAGCTGCATAATAGGCTTTAGTTGTAAAACCAAAAAACTGCGTCCAAAAAGTATGCAATATTTGATCTTAAGCATGAAATATAATAATTCTTACACTTTTGCTTTGTTTGTTTTTACTTTTCGTGTAGAAAATCGTCTAAAACATCAAAACTTAAATGAAAAAAATTTATGTACATAAAGAATTGTTACACAATAGGCAGGAAAGTTCTCATAGAACAATATTTTTCTTACTCATATTACTTCTTTCTGCGACTAAAATAGACCACCATTTTCTGAATTAAGATACAAAGACTTGTCACATCCACACTTCATCAATAAATATGAAAATGAAATCTGAAACTGACACATACTTTCTGAAACTGACACATACTTTCTGAAAAGTTCATAATTCCATTACTGCAGTTAGTAGAACGTTCAGATCTGTCATCGTTAACTTGCTAGTTGGTGAAATATTCGAGTTGAAACTTTTTTCACACTTGTGGCAAACTTTCTCCCTATAAGTGTGACAATATTCGTCTTCAGTCACACAGATAAGGGTGGCATTTGCAAGTTTTTCACACAAACTTTTAAATAAATGGTCCCCATTAATTACATCGAGTGGTAGGTATACTCTGCGTCACTGACAAGTGTCAATTTAATAGCACGAGCGATAGAACTGATCACGAGTTTAACACTGAAATAATATAGAGCACGCGAGTTTAACCTTTTTCAAAATCAGTTCAATATATGGAAATCAAATTCAACAATAAATACATTTACCAAATTGAATTATACTTTTATTTTTACCATGTGATACAAACTGGGTATAAGGATGGGTATTTAATTAAATGCCGTGCAAATAATAACGATTATATTTCAAGAATTAACGACCTCATCGTATCATCGACAAGCCCAAATTGAATTTCAAAATGTAGGTGTTGGTTATCTCCTCGGTGAAATGCTAATAATTTAACACTAAAGAGCCATTCGGTGAATGGTTGGGGGAGGGTTTTTTAACTCATTAAAAATAGCTGTCACTCGCCGGTAACAAAAATGGGATAAACACTTCTGTGTCGAGAAACAAAAACTTTTCATCCAACTAACTACGTGTGGCATTGAGCGCGTATTATGCAAGTTAGGATAGCATGGTATTAAATCCCTCGAGCATTAAGTTAATTATGAAAGAATACTCTATTTAAAGTCATTATAAACGGGTTGTTTTATACTCTACCGGCGTTCGCAGGGTTAATTATTTTTCTCTGAAATAATTGTGTGGGAGTTGTGCCACATAATTTTGAAAAAAAAACAACGACCTGTAAACGACCAGCACTTTGAATTTTGTTTTTTTTTTTGTTTTTTTTTGTTATGCCGACCCTTACGGACCTATTGAGTCAACTATTTTTTTTTTTTTAAGCCTTCTTTGTCCAGCCGACCAACATAAAATGTGGGTAGCAATATGCAAATTTAAGATCACCAACTTTTAAAAGCAGCAGGATATGATTTGGTACGAGACTTGTACCCACTTATCTGCAAAATTTGGTGTGAGGAAAGTATGGCCAATGAAAAGGAAGTCAGCATCGACAATACTAAGTGTGAAGAACTGCAACCTTACGTCAATAACCTGGTCAGACCCTATCAGTGCGATTTTGGACCAAGAAAGCCAACTATCCGTCAAATCTTATTAAAATTACAGATATTCCACAACTATTTTTTGACTTGAAAGTTGCCGGCCCTCTTTCCTAGAACCGAGGAGATATTGAATCTATATTATTTCAAGCAACTGCTGCCAAACGTAAGTCTGCTCGTGGCAAAACGGCAAACAAAGGAGAGCACGAATCAGCTGTCACCTTTCAAATTGGTTACCGTTGGAAATCCAAGCAACTGAATTTTGTGGTCTTTTCGAAACTGGGCGACATTTTTTATGTACCTTCCTGGACAAATTATAATTCTATGTTATTAAATATTTATTTTGACCCAAGGTGTTTGTGTTTAAATGTGAGATAAATGGAACCAATAGCTACCAGCAAGAGCACTGTTGTATACTGACGGCACTTCAATTGCAACAAAAAGGGTATTCGCTTTTCTTTCCGCTTAAAGGCTATTTGAAAAGCTGACAGAAATATAATTAACTCATGTCAAGCGAAACCTAATTAAAATAACCAGATTTACTTTGAATTTATATTTATAGAATGGATCTTATTTTTAATAGAGTTCAAACTTCTCTTATAAAATCAAGCACTTATCGGGAATTTTAAAACACACATACTATTTATTTGACTAAAATTAAAGACGCTTCCCAAGAAGAAATAATTAAACGCACTCGCATGACCTATTCGGTCAACAAGAATACCTACATTTCACTTGAAGTACCTCACGTTTAGGGAGCGGGTTTCATGAATTCTTAAACAGTGAAGAGAGTACAATAATGGGTATTCGTACAAGGGCATGAACATCCATTTTCTATTAGTAGTGGAACCATTTGGGAATACGTTTCACCTTACTATGCAAGCTGTGCATTTTTACTATTTTTACGGATATACAGATCTATTTTTGGATATTTACTCGCCTCTACACAAAATATCCTACCTATTCGCATATGTAACTATACCAGTAAGTACAAGCCAATTGAGTGTATGACGTTTTTCATTGCAATTGGGATTAGCCAGATGATGAATATTTAATACGTGATAGTTCTGTGAAGCTGTTTGGACACGTTTGTATTAAAAATTAAAATCGCTACCCACGGCAAAATGTAGTCAAGTCAAGTTGAAATGGCATTGAATTAAGGGATTACTAGTTGGGCTAGTGGAAACGAGGACAATGCTGCTACCAGTGGCATTTAAAAGCAAAACAAGAAATACCTCGATATACGTGCACAAGGTTGGTAGGTTGGTTTGTCAATTTTAAAGCATATTAATTGCGCGAATTAAAACACTTGGTTCTTACTTTTAAAATTAAACAATATTTATTTGGAACTATGTCCTTTATTATTGAAATACTTTTTACTAATTCTAAAAGGAGCTTAAGGCTACTATGTAGTTACAATAAGACTGTCGATAAATTCATCATACAGTCGTATTTATATACTTTTCTTATCTATCTACAAGGAGACCCAAGCGTACAATCGTCTTGCTTGATAATGAAGAAGAGATAATATTCCAACATTGTATACAAACGATATTATCTCTTTTACATATGTTATCATTGTAGCGTTGTGTGCAAGACTGTACTAGAGACTAAAGATATCATTGAATACAAATAATGTTATCTTTTTTCTCAATATGTTTTGCTATGGATACTTAACTCCCCCCTTGTTAAACGAAATCGTCCCGATTTTTCGACGCTATTTTTAACATCTCTCTTTCATAAGTTTTGTTATATGCGTCAATCTTTTTTTGTTTTTGACGATCTGTTATACATTGTATAGTTTTTATCATTACGTACGTAAATGCTAGAATAACAATCAGTGTTACAATTGTGTATATAGTTGATAATATCGGTTTTTCTTCAAAAGGAATAATTAGTTTTTTTAAAGTATCTATGTTATCGAATTTGTACATTGTATCTTCTTTAATTATTTGGTCGATGTAAGACTCTGAATTATGATTTCTTAATATAACTTCTTTAATTTGCTTATGCATGTTTTTGTATATTTTATCATCTAGATTTATAGTATTTTCATAAGTAACTAAGTTTATACCATTAATTGTTTGATTATTTAGCTTATGCTTACCGCTTAATAACATAACACCGGATTCAATTTCTAAGTCGTAATCGTATTCTTGTTTAATGTTGCATTTTGAAGTTATATTCTTTAAAAGTGGAATAAGACAATTTTCTTCTTCAAAGTTAATTTCACAAATGTTTTTACTTAGATGATTTTGACAATTTCTTGTTCTTAAATAAGTTTGGTTACATAAGGCAATTGTTTTATCTGTAATGATTTTTCCATGTTTTGAATTTAAGGGTGTTACTTTATACAATTTACATGATTTAATTAGAACTGGATATTTATATATTGTGATGAAGAATTCATCAGTTCTAGCTAATAATATTTTAGAGTACTCAAGTATATTTATTATGGGTACTTGAATTATTTCATGTTGAATAATATTTTTAATGTCATCTAAGTCTAGGCTTTCTGATAAATATTCATTATTTTTTGCTGCATTAATTGTTCTGGTCAATAATAATAATTGTTCGTACACTTGTTCTATTACTAAATGTTCTTTAAGGCTCTGACCTTCGAATTGTTGCAAAATTTGTTCGAATCTAGAATTTATAGTTTTTTGTTTATTATTGTTTTCTATGAGATTATTTATACTCGTTTCTATGTTAACTAAGTCATAATGGTCAGGATTACCAAACACATCCTTAAACTTTATTATGAGTCTTATTTTGTTACTAAAATAGATTTGTGTTTCGATATTATTTGTTATATCTTCAATAAGTTCGAACTGTGCAGTGTATGCATTAAAAGGCTGATTCACAGTTTTTATTATATCATTAGAAGAACTTTCAGCTGAATGTGCTGTTTCTATGGTAGAAGTATTTATGCGTTGACGTGATAATGCGTCAGCTACAAGATTTAGGTTTCCTGGTTTATAAACTAATTTTGCTCCAAAGTCTTCAATGATTCCCTTCCAACGTTTCAGCTTTGTGTTGGGATTTTTTTCTGATACAGAATATATAAGGCTCTGGTGATCGGTATATATGGTTAAGTCTGCTATACCATATACACTGCCGCTCACTTGAATAGGAACATGATTATTTTGTTGAACTTTTTGTTTTTGCTATTCTCTCTTTGCTGATATCGGTCATTGCGGTTTGAATTTTAAAAGTAACGTTTCTTAGGCTATTGGCAGAAAAAAGGAAGTGACAAAAAAGATTAGCGTTATGATTGATTAGTGACTTGCTGTCAATATCCACAAAAATAATGCATTTTTTGTTGGCTCATTAGAATAAGAACAGATGGAATTGTCTCAGTTTATCGCAAGTTTTAAAAGTGATTAGACCTGCTAAAGTTGTTTACAGTAAGTAATTAATATTTTGTTTCTAATTTTGTGCACAATGGGTCGAAGCAGTGCATTAACGACGGAGGAAAAGGCAAGAGTCTCCGCATACAGAGAAATGAAGCTGACCTATAGAGAAATCCCAAAAAAAAATTCAAGGAGCCCTACTGTTGTATTTAATTTTCTGAAGAATCAGTCGGAGTATGGGAAAAACATGAAGGGACGTACTAAAAAAGTAACTTCAGAAGCTGACAGAAGGGCAATAATTCGAGCAGCCTCAAATTCTCACCAGTCTGCAGCGAAAATCAAATCCAATTTGGCAATAACAGCAAGTGTTTCAACTGTAAAACGTGTTATTCAGAGTGCTAATCACTTAAAAAGACTAAAACTAAAAAAAAAACCACCACTGAATGCTGCCCACAAGGAGGCCCGATTACTTTTTTCATGAAACTGTATGACCTGGAATTCAGAATGGAAACGCGTTGTATTTTCAGATGAAAAAAAATTCAATCTGGATGGGCCAGATGGATACAACTTTTATTTCCACGATCTGCGTAAGGAAGAGCATTTTTTGAATCGGCACCATAGTCGCGAAGGTGGTGTTATGGTTTGGGGAGCGATAACGTACTATGGAACCTGCGAACTGCAGTTTTTGACTTCAAAAATGAACGCGGTGGCTTACAAAAACGTACTAGAAGAGGCATTCCCCGAACTAGTGAACATGTTTGGGCCTTTGAAGTGGTGTTTTCAGCATGATAATGCTCCAATCCATACCGCCCGATCTGTTAAGACTTGGATTCAATCCCAGAACGTCGATTTATTGCAATGGCCTCCGTATTCACCAGACCTCAATATTATTGAGAATGTTTGGGGATGGTTAACTAGGAGAGTTTACGAATCTGGAAGACAATTCAATAGCAAAACATCATTAATAAATGCTATTAAAACCGCTTGGTCTGAAGTTTCACTGGAGTACATCAAGAATCTTTATGACTCAATGCCTAATCGCTTGTACGAGGTCATATCAAATAAGGGTGGATGTACACATTATTAAAATATTATTATATTATATAACATTATATTTTTAAAATATATAAATATACAAAATGTTGTATTAATAAATTGAATTTCAATGATTTCGTTTATTTTTCTTTATAATAAGTAAATGTTCTTATTCTAATGAGCCAACAAAAAATGCATTATTTTTGTGGATATTGACAGCAAGTCACTAATCAATCATAACGCTAATCTTTTTTGTCACTTCCTTTTTTCTGCCAATAGCCTAAGAAACGTTACTTTTAAAATGCAAACCGCAATGACCGATATCAGCAAAGAGAGAATAGCAAAAACAAAAAGTTCAACAAAATAATCATGTTCCTATTCAAGTGAGCGGCAGTGTATGTAGTTTCTGAGTTTTTGTAAGGACCATATGATCGCTAATAGCTCTTTCTCGTTTGTGCTATAGTTCTCTTCTGTCTTACTCAGTGTTCTTGACAAGAAGTGTATAGGTTGCTTATTCTGACTTAGTACGGCTCCAATAGCTATGTTGGATGCATCTGTAGTAAGCTCGAATGGTTTACTATAATCCGGTTGAAAAAGTTCGACTTGTTCTTTCAAATAATTTTTTAAAATTCTAATCGCTTCTAATGCTGAATCATTCAGATTTAACTTAATATTTTTACTTTGTTTTTTGTTTACTTTACCGTTATCTCCTCGTAAATATAATGTCAGGGGCTTGGCTATGCTTGCGTATCCTTTTATAAACTTACGATAGTAACCTGTAAGACCTAAAAATCCTCTCAAATCCTTTACCGTTTGTGGGACTGGAAAATTTTCTATAGCTGCTATTTTCTCAGGGTTCGTAGTGATTCTACCATGTCTGATTATGTGACCTAAGTATTCTATTTCTTCTTGAAAAAACTTACTTTTCTCATCAGATATTTTTAATGTGGCTTTATTGAGTACGTCGAATACTTGACTTATGTGCTGTATATGTTCTTCCTCAGATGAAGAATATATCAATACGTCATCAATGTAAACGTGTACGAATTTACCTACAAAGTCTCTCAAAATGTCGTCCACGCATCTCTGAAATATGCTTGGTGCATTTTTGAGCCCGAAAGGCATTCGTTTAAAATGATATTTTGCGCCATTTATAGCAAAAGCTGTTTTTTCTTTATCATCTGTTTTGATTTTAATTTGGTGGAAACCTGACTCCAAATCTAACGTTGTAAAGTACTTGGCTTTACCTAAATTTTGAATTGTCATGTTGACATCCGGAATGGGGTATCTGTCTGTTACAGTGTGAGCGTTAAGTTTTTGGAAATCAACAACCATGCGCCGTTTTGGTTTTCCTTTTTCGTCCAAACCTTTTTTAGGTACTGTCCATATGGGACTGTTATAAGGACTATGGCTTTTTTCTATTATATTGTCATGTAAGAGTTTCTGTATTTCTTTGTTTACGAATTCGTTATCTGCTATGGGATATGGATATTGTTTAACATAAACCGGATTATCATTGGTCGTCCTAATGCTTGCTTCTATAGTATCTGTAAAGGGTAACGGTCCTATGCTGTTATTAATCTTCATCAGTCTATCTATGTCTGCTTTATAAATATTATTTTCCCCAATTATGTAATTAATTTTCTGAATAGATTCGACACTGCTTATGGTAGTTAGAGTCATATTACTGAAATTTATTTCCGCGTTTAGAACTTTAAGTCCTTCATATCCTAATATCATATCAAAAGACTGAATATCCTCTAATTCAAAAAATGTTATATTTTTCTTTAATATCCTAACTACTTTCTTTGTATCTACCATAGAATAACCATGCATTGTTTTTATTTTTATAGGTTTAATTTTAATTTTTTCGCTAGAATCGCATTTTCTATTAATGTAATTATGGGTTGCACCAGTATCAATAAGAATTTTATAAATTTTCTTAGAAATAGTACTAGTTAAATTTAAGCAGGGCAACCCGTCTACTAGTTTAAATGATCTATTCTTATGTTATTATTTACCATACATTCCGTTTCATCTGCTTCTGCATATGTACTGCTGACATCGACTCTGCGTTGTTGTCGGGAGTTATTTACTCTCTGCTGCTTGAAGTTCTGCTGATAAGATCGTTGCGGTCTGTTGTGTGTGTTGAAACTCCCGCTGTGTTCACGTTTCGCTGGTGGATTATATACATCGGGTTTGTATTGATTCCAATTTTGTCGCTGTGCATGTACAATTTGTCTCGAATAATTTGGTCTTCTTTCGTTTCTGTGTTCATGTGGCATATTTTTGTGGTGCTTATCTTGAGTGAGATGTAAATGCCTGTGCACATTATCATGTTCTATTCTGCGAGCAATTGCGAATGCGTGTTCTAGATCATTTATTGTAGCTGAATATAATGATCCTCTTGTAAAGTTGTCACTCATACCATCAATGAATATACGAACTGCGTCGTCGTTAGCATTTTTAATTAGTCTGTCGATTATATTCGGCGGATCACCTGACATAGTGATTTTTGATATTATTAAATTGAGATTTTTATTTATCTCGTCGTGGTATTCAGACAGTGTGCTTCTTTTTTGCGTGATGGCTTTCATCATGTCTTGTAGCACGTATAGAGGTTCTTGATTAGAGTACGTATAATCTAATCTGTTACGTATCGCCTCAAAATTAAAAATTGTGTTATAATTAGTTAACACATTCGCGGCTGCACCCTGTATTTTATTTTTCACTATAGTCAATGCTGCTGCGTACTTACTGTGTGTTTTGAGGTTTTTAATGCTGTCCATTAATCTGGATGCTTCTTCGCGCCACGACCGATAATTTGATTGATCGCCGTTGAAAATAGGTAGGCTTTTAAATGCGTCTAACTGTATTTCACTACCATCTGTATATGTGGTTCTTATTTCCTCTAGCACAGGTATGTTTGGTACTATGCCTAATCCAGATTTTACTTCATTTAGTTTTGTTTCTAAATTAGTGTTTATTTGATTTTGGTTAGTTATTATTGCTGCTAACCTTGCATTCTCTGTGCGTGTGTGCTCTAGGGTTTGTGTTACTGTGTTGCACCTGGTTTCTAAAGCTTCTAATCTTGCCATTAATACTGCGAGTTGTTCCATTTTGAACTCGTGTCTGTTGTCGTCGAATTTGTGTGTTTTTTTTTCCACATATACACTTTCACTGAATTGCTTTGCTGCTTCGTACGAAGGAGCTATATTTGTACCTGCTATGCTAGGTAATTCTTGTAACCGGTAACGCGAGTGTTCTGTTTATACTAGATTTCACTACTTGTTCCCGAGGTCCGCTCGATTGAAGTTAAAAAGTATATTTAACCTCCTGGCAGGATCGCCAATTAAAACACTTGGTTCTTACTTTTAAAATTAAACAATATTTATTTGGAACTATGTCCTTTATTATTGAAATACTTTTTACTAATTCTAAAAGGAGCTTAAGGCTACTATGTAGTTACAATAAGACTGTCGATAAATTCATCATACAGTCGTATTTATATACTTTTCTTATCTATCTACAAGGAGACCCAAGCGTACAATCGTCTTGCTTGATAATGAAGAAGAGATAATATTCCAACATTGTATACAAACGATATTATCTCTTTTACATATGTTATCATTGTAGCGTTGTGTGCAAGACTGTACTAGAGACTAAAGATATCATTGAATACAAATAATGTTATCTTTTTTCTCAATATGTTTTGCTATGGATACTTAACTCGCGCTCAATGCACAATATGTAAGTTTTAATGAAAGTTCTCTTAAGTAAAGGAGTGTAGAATGATAGCAATTTATGGCTAGTGCTTAAGGACACCTCTTTATCTACAGATAGTAGGTACTGATCAAATGATCAGCTAAGTAGAATTGCTCTACCTCAATTCAATAAAACAACACTTTCAGGGTTGGAAACTAAGAGTTGCCTAATACTTACGCGTTCAGATCCAAATTGACTCAAACTCCACTGGCAATAGCATCAATTCCAAAGATAACTTCGGTTGACATTCACTGTTCTGTCGAATTGAATGGCTTTGTGTCCTTGTGATAGAATCAAAAGTGCCATCATCCGTTGAAGAAAATATTGGATTGCGATAGCAACAAAGAGTAGCCCATTAATAAACATTGAAAAGTCGAACCAGAATGGGGAATACAATATAGTTGTGAAAGAACGTACCTACTTGTATACATAATACAAAGTGAATTGCCTTCCATTTATTTCCAGAAATGAACACCACAATGATGTCATAGTAAATATTTAATGCGATTTGAAAATGTATCTAAAAGTTGACAGCAGATTAATTATCTCTGTCGTAAAATTGAGCATCCAACTAGAGCTGGTGCAATTTGCGTCCCCATAGGTTTATGTATACCTAAGACGATGTTACGCGCTGAATTAAACTTTTATAATTTTATTGGCAAATGGACTTTAGGGCATCGGTTTTCAAGGATTCCAATAGCCAAAATAATCAATTGCCTAAATTTGAAACGGGTTAAATGTGCCAGATAACAATTATTTCGCTTGCAAAAATAGTGGAGCTCGTATATAACGTTTACTGTTTATTTTATATTAGTAAACCAAATTTAATTTTGGCAGACATTTTTCTTAAATGCTGAAACTAAGCATGAGTGGGACTTGACTTTAGTTAGGAAGGCGGTGGCGCTCAATGCAAAATGTGGAGTACTATAACTTATTTTTGTAGATTATTACATCACTTGCAACAACCAGAAGAAAAAACTGCTTTCAAACTTGAAATTTAATGAAAATAGTTTAAAATAAAGTGCACGACTGGGTCGAACAAAACTTTCTCGTTCATCAAAAGTTGGCTTGGTTGTTTTTTATTTTATTAGGTAGGTATATGTAGGTAAAAAACTGAAAAACAATGTTAAAGATAAAAAGATAAAAGAAACAGTGCATAGATAGAATATAGAAAAAGGAATAGTGTTAAAAAAATTCAATTTTGGGTACTTCATCTGTTTAAGCGCCTACTGTACTATTTTATAAGATCTTCAACTTTACAACATTTTTGATTACGAGGATAAGTGCAGTAGGAGTTTCTGTTTTCTGATCTGTTAGGTCATGTTTTTATTTTGATTTGTAACGCTGGTAAAGGTGTCTTGATTAGAAGCAGGGTTCGTGATAGATCTATATCTTCACATAGATGTATATTTTAAGAATTCGGAGATTTGTTTTTGAATATGCGCTAGCAGTTATAAACTGAATATCCCAATTGACGTGTGTGGTGTGAAAATGAAGTGGGAGTTTCTGATTGCGGTTGGTATTATTTAAAGGTGTATACTCAATATGGTTAAAAAAAAGTTAAAAATGGGTTATATTTGTTAAAATAAGTTTTGCTTAGCTATTATTGCATTTTTATAAGAAGTGGAAAATTGAGATTATTGCAAAAATATACTTCAGATATATGAATACAAATCGGGATTTGTGAAGTAATTTTTTAGAAATAATTATTAATCTGATTTATTCAAATTTCTTGAGAAAAACTAAGTACGGGATCTTATGTAGAATACTTTTATTATCCCTATGAAGCATTTTATACAGAGAAATACTGAGTTTGCCATTAAGCTGGAAATGACCATATAACCTTAGAAATGAATTGTTGTTACAATCGTTTGACCCGTTTTCGAGATGTGTCCAGATACCGTTATTCGTGTTTTTTTTTTAGCGGAAAACTGAGTATGCAGTCGGGGTAACCTCACCTACTTACGCTTAAATATCAAATTTGGTTGAAGTCGTTAGAGCCGTTTTCGAACAAATCAAACTGGTAAGAAAATTTTATATGGGAAATACCATTAATATTGAGGTTACCAAATCCGAAGTTTGAACGAAATCGGGGTAGCCGTTTAGGCTGTAGGCATCGGGACTTACAGACAGACGGAATTTTGCCACCCACTTTTTTGAGTTGGTCTATCATCGTAATGTCAGAATTGATTAACATCTCGAGATCGAAATTTTGTACGAATACGATATCTTTTGCGTACTACGTAATGGAGAAAGTTTAAAATGTGGTATGCTGGGCTCTAATCGCGTTATTATTAAAACGATTATCGTCGAAACGATTGAACAAAACGATATCGTTTTTGGTCTGCTTCATATAACTTAGTCGTCGCATCGTTCATCAACAAACTCTAACACCGAACAAAATTAAAAATGTATGGAAATTGTTTTTTTTTGTTTATTTTTCTTCTTTGTAATTGATTGACATAGAATTGGTAAGGGGCGGATTGTAAAAAAAATGAATGCAATTTTATGATTGCATTTTTTTCTGATTGCATTCGAATTTTATGAAATAATAAAAGAAATAAATGAAATTCAATATACTTATATAAATAAATTTATTTATTTATTTAATTATTAATATACTTATTTATTTGTTTTTGTTTATTTATTTATTAAATACATATTTATTAACTTCTTAACACAAATCCATTTAGTGTATATAACACACATTTAATATTATTCTTCGTTAGTATCTACTCGGTTTTTTTTCTTTTATATTGAAGGTTTTTTTTTCGTATTTTCCTTCAAGATTATCCTTTTTCTTTGTTACCTATCTATCTTACATAAAAATAATATCTCAGTAGAAAGATAAAATCCAAATTATCAAATCTCTGCAAAATGTGCAATAACAATAGTCCTGTAAGATTCTTTTATACGAAATAAAAAATATCTATCTATCTATTTGATATTCCAAAAAAGTGCATTTACCATTATTTTTTGCAAAGAATGCATTCTCCTACAACTCGGATAAGAGCGAGTCGCTTCCAAAGAGAATATAAGTGTGTGTCGTTCTTTAAACAATTTTAATACTTCTTTCGCCTAATTAAATGTGAAAAAGTGCATCAAAAACGATGAAACGATTGCAAAATAGCCATCGTTCAATCGAATCGTTTCGACGATAGTATTTGACAGTTTAATTACTAATGTGAAGCAACATTAAACGATGATCGTCCAATCGTTTCAACGATTATCGTTTTTTCGTTGTTACACGAAGTAGAAGCATCGTCGAAACGATGTCGTTTGATCGTTTTGTGCTTACGCGATTAGAGCCCTGATTTTTCAATATAGTGAACAAGAACAAGACACTTAATTTGATTCACTTATTTAATGCATTCCTTCTTAATTAAATACTGATAACCAAATTGTTTATCTGCCGCACTAATGACAAATTTAAGTATGGACTTAAAATGTACGGGAAGCTCATAATTGGGGTAAAATCTATAAATTGTGAACAACTAAAATTTAGAGTCTCCCAGTTTTTGAGAATAAAAATTAAATTGTGCTCTTAAATACTAAATTGATTTGGTTCATTGCATTAAATAATTTAAAGAAAATCTGCATGTATAAAATCACAAATCCAACAGTGACCCCAAGCGTGTGGTTGCAGACGGGCAGCATACCCCTTCGATACATTCATCATGGTAGCAATTCACGCGGGTAGATTGCTACTATTGTCTCAAATATGAATATTAATTCTAGCCCAAGGCCCCTGTAGCTAGTGCTGTAATTTATTTACATTAATATTTTAAATTATTTTCACTCATTAATAAATATTAATTATAATAATAATATTAATTCGAGATGTTTGCGATCACTTTTTTTTCGTAATTTTCCATTTTCTCAGAAACTATAAGGACATTCAACCATATGGCGTTTAGAGTTCGATTCAGAATTAATTGGGGCAGTTAATAATTAATGCCAATTCAATACCTCATTTCAGAATTTTGAAAAAAAAAAATCGGTATGCATTTGTTTTTGTTTTAATTTGTTTTCCTAAAATTTTGAGTTTGAAAGCAATTGTTTTAAAAACTATTGATAGAAACAACTTTATTTGAAAATAATATGAAAGAAGGGATTTCTGAATTTATTGTAAGTGTTGGCATTGTTTTAAATAATTATCTTTCATTTTAAGTAGTTTTTTTTTGTTTTTTTTTTAAACCGCCACTCCCGCCTAAAGTGGGGGAGATACCCCCACCCCCTCCCAAAGCAAAAAGTGGTTGTATTCAACCAATTAACAAAAATCCGTTATCATTTTTCGCCGCCTATGTTATCGTACTCATGCCGAGACACGTTATATTTTCATCATGACCGAACATATTCCGCAACGGAATTAGTTCGATGTGGGGAAATATGAAAATCATGTTTGTGGAAGTGGAGTGCAAAACTGTGAATAGACATCTGGAGCTTAAAACCCCCTGAATATCGTAAGATGAGTGTCTCAAAAGCTCTACTCAATCAACTAATACCCAGTCAAACGAAATAAATACTTAATTGTTTATACACACGACTGTTGGTTGTTTTAATTTCGAATTTCGTGGCGTAATTTGCGAAGCCCCCGCAACAACCAAGTGCTTACATTGCACATGAAATTTAAAATGCAATCATTTACCTGTCAACTTGAACCGATTCCGCTCAAAAAACTCGTCATCTTCGTTGATTATTTAAATTTTGTAATTAGTTTTCTACAAAATGCTTTAAAAGTAGTTTCCATTATTAAATTTTCAGTTTTCAAACATAAGAAATTAAATTATATGTAGCGAGTAGATAGTTTAATTGCATGCAAAACGTCTATAACGCACACACGAAAGAGTATGTAATCTAATTAGTCAAACATGTGAAGTTAAAAGGGAAATTAAATAGAAGAGGAAAACATAAACTCACCCCAATGCGTCCCAGGAGTAAAGCATCCATTTCACCGCCATTTTGCGCTACGGTTGGAACTGTTGTCACTATAGAAATAGTTGGTTCTGCTTGGGTACTCAAATCCACCGACATTTTTTTTTTTAAATATATATATATTGTTTCTTTTTTGTTGTCGTTTGTATAAAGTTTCACTTTTTAATTTTTAATTCAAACGTTAGCGTGTGTGTGGCTTTATAGCAAAGTTTGTATTATAATAAAGTTGTTGAATAAAATCGATTTAATCGAATGTACGTAAATGATGTGCAGTCAGATATGTGTTTAACGAGTTAAAGCTTTCTATTGACATGTTCGCCTTCTTTTTATTTTGATTAAATGTTGGTCCTTGAGATGAATGTTATCGTCGCTCCTTTCCGTCGATTAAAATTTTGGTTGTTGTTTTATAAATATATATATTTTTAAACAGTTCAGTTGGTTGTAAATTGATATTAAACAAGTTTCTTAAGTTCTATAGTACGTTCCCTTAAATTCGTTACTGTTTTAGTGTGTTTTTTTTATATGTTGTTTTGAGCTATTTTTGGATAGGTTTTTTAAGTATATAGTATAACTTCGATAATGTGAACTTGGTTTTAGATCTTAATCTCGTAGAAAGGCTTAAAGTTAGCCCCGACAACTAATCTCTTTGTTTTAGAAAAATGTGATTTCAAATCGTGAACCAATTCTGGTCCGTGGTACTCCAAGTAGAAACCACTATTTTGGTGTAGTGGGGGAAAACTCTGGGGTCAGATTCTGTAAGGTGAAACGATCAAACGTTTTCGTGTGCTCGAATGATTGAACGTTTCGCCTTACAGAATGCCGACCCTGATTTTTGGGTGACCCTTGGGGGACTCGAACCTACACCGCTCGGCTAACAAACAATGAATCTATCCACTACATCCAAGTAAAACAAAACTAAACTAAAGACAGAGAAACACTAGCTATACTGCGTAAATCGTGCAGTTGGAAGTTAACAATTTTTGAAAATTCAAGAAGTTCACATAATCGGGATTGTACTGTATAGAAAAATATTTCAAAATGAATTAAGTTACAACTAGCAGTTCGGGTAGAACTCCATAATCTCCCGCAGTGCTTTCTTTCAACTTCGATATTAAGTAGTGAATCCATTTATTATTAAAGCATATCATTCATTCTTATTGCGGAAATCAATTATTGTAGTAAACATGAATAACCTTCGAAGCTGAAAAAAGCTAAATACAGGCGCACTTGTTACATAGATTTTAGACAGTGAATCATTCAAGGAAAGTCCTTCCGAATCAATGTAAAAAATCAAGGTTGTTTTAAATTCCAATCATCTCCGAGTTTCAATAGTCTAGCTCTGGCTGTATAAACTGTGAACGTGCTACTCAATTTGGTAAGAAGAACGTGAAATTGGAGAAGCGGCTGAGAAATATTTTACCACACTGAGATAGCTTATTTATATTTACTATTCATCCCCAGTGGTGATATCAACTTCGTTCGAAAACAATCAAATTTCATAAGCCAACAGATTGATTTTATCCAAACTAAGTTAGGTATTTGACTGATTGAAAATAATAGACTAAGGGGGGTGTACCCTTTTCATATTAAAAATAAACATTTTCGTTATGGATGTAAATCACCAGAGGTATCGCGGAACAGAGTGTTAAGCTGTTACGAATTGTTCACACAAGTTAATTGAAATTACTGAACTGAACGTTGCGCCTGCAGCAATAAAACTTGAGCGAGCATTTGGAGTTCTCTTAATATAAATAGTACATTCAAATGCATTGCTAGCAGGATTATTTTTCAAAATACTGCAAAATGAGTTGGTTATTAGAATGTGATCTGAAACTACTGAAAAGGGATTTCACCCTTGTATTGCTAGGGCAACTTGCTAGGGTTGACTTGAAGGAATATCAGAATATGAATATGAAAGAAGTTACTTCCAATAAATTAAAACGAATTCGTACGTCTGTTCTGTTTATAAATTCTGAGTTCTGTTTATAAATTACTTAAACGGAATTGCGAAGCAGGTGATTTTCCCCAAGTTTTCCGAAAACAACTTCGGAACTCATATCAACATCACAATACGAAATGCTTATTCTTAAGCCTTAGCCAGTTCAAATATGAAAAACAATTTATTCAAGAGAATTAATTTGATATTCTATTTTTCAAGACAAACACTCTTACGTGTTACGCGTATTGATAGGTACACAAAAAAGTTCCTCGAAGCCCTTATTGCGCACATTAAGGTTCTCGCGAAAAGTAACAAACCGACAATTGTGTATTAATTTTCTAAGTAAAAAATGCTTCCCTTAGCAGTGCAAAGAGTCTTTGTCCCCTAGGTATGACAAACAATTATCTTAAATTATTCTCACTTATTATCTTTAAAACGATAATCAATGCATAGGGAAGTAGGAGTTGTTTACTGAGTAGTACCATGCACATGAATAAATTGAACACCGTCGCTTTATGAACCATTGACACATCAAAACAGCATCATATTCATTTAATAATCAATCAATCACTCTGAGTGGTCGTTTCTTTAGTCGAAATCGCTGCTAAAACTTGAAAATACTTTTCATCAAGAACTACTCAGGCAGGTAGAGTTTTGGCTCCTTTTAAGCCTCTAGACTCAATTTTTTTTAAAACTGATTAAAATGGCCTGTTTTCGAGTTTAAGTAAAATTGTATTCTTTGCTGAACGAAAAAGAATACAACAATAGGCCTGTTTTTTTGAGCTTCGATCTCAGCAAAGCTGAGATCGATGCTGAAAAAACACGCTTAAGTTTAGTACGCTGCTCGAGGTAAATTTTCGCTCCCATACAAAATTCTCTCCAAAATTTAGCTGAGCTAAACTTAAGCGAACCTATTTAGCTGAGTGGTACGCAGCTCGAGCTAAATAATCAAACTCTTGATTCAGAATGTACTTCATGTGTCTGTCAAAATTTAGCGTCCCCATTTGTTGTTCTGCTGTGGAAAAGTACGCAAAGATGAGCTTTTTTAATTATTACATTGACGAGAAGTACCTAGAATCAGAAATAGTTGAAATAAGAGAGAATTCAATTTTTGAAGGAAGTTATTTCAAAGAACAGCTGTTTTCTGTGACACTTATTCACGGCGTACTCTCTGTCAAAATTTAGCTAGGACTTTAGCTGATGTTTGGAGAGAAAAGTTGGAGACCAGATAAAATTTAGTTTAGCACGAGCAGCGTACCACGCCTTAATATAAAAAATGATTTTGTTGCTTTGCAAACATTTGTTTGTTTTTGTTTTATTTTATTGCTTTCTTAGTATTTAATGCGGAAGCCACTTTATTTCGCTAGGGCCCCTTTTAAACATTTTTCAGCGCAATACTGATAACCACACACTTCGATATTAAATAACGAAATCTTCCCATACTTCCCGAACCGTCAAAGGAAATCTAAATTCGTTTTCGGTGGAATGCATGGAAACCACAATTTTGTTCCCCACTAGTGCCACAGTGAGAAAAAAATTCTTCTTCTTATCAAGAGGGTGCGGCCACTTCTCCTTTTGTCATTTGAAATGTTTTTAGACGATCAACTATTTTGACATGTTCATAACAAATTTCTGCCATACTGCGCTTTCTAATCTGCTCACAATCAACTTCAAGTGCTAAATTGCTGGAGAGGAAATAAAAATCCACTCCGCCTGCAATTGGTTCGTAAAGTTGCACATATTAAAGAAATGGTTGCCACTCCGTATCGCTGCTTTAATGTCCACCACATAATTTATCATCATGTAATCCCACGGGCCAGAGTAACCAGCACATCATAAAAATAGAACCAAGAAATTATTCTTAGTTGCCCGACATGCAGCAGCAGTTTTGGCAACAACAACAAGAATATCTCAGCCCTATGCAGCACATTTGATGAGCTGGCTTCAAAGAAAAATTACTGAAGTTAAGTACAACAAACCATAATTGAGATTAAAGATGCTGCATCAAAATACGGGCAAAATCATTTCACTTGGGATAGTCAGCTTTGCGCTCGCTAGCATTTCGCCGGTGAAGACTTCGTTCCCCCCCCCCCCCCAACAGTTTGGGGAGCCCGAATGGAAGCAATTTTCAACGTCACCGCTTTGTAAGAAATGGATGTAATCACCGTCTTAAAATGGAATCGTAAAGTTTCCAGAAAAAATAAATGTCGTAAAAACAGAAGATATAGGTAACACCCTTGCACAATACACATCCACACATCGGCAATAAAGGCAGAGGTTTCCCCTATTGAAAGAAAGCAGACTGTGCTCTAAACATGTTTCCAATCTAATGTGAGCTACACACTCCTATAACACCTCGAAGCGAAGCTCAAGGGGAGTGAAATTTAGAAAATTTTCACTTTTCTATCCGAGTAGGTGCTATAAATGGTGAAAGTAAAAAATAATTTCGCCATATAGGTAAATGCCGATACTTAAAATATAAAAGTGGGCTAACAAAACAACAAGTCCTGTTGTTAATATATATAATAAATAACATTGAAAGTTACAATGGAGTAAATTTGATAGACAATTCCAGTGCGATGGAAACATAAATGAGACCCCATTCAACGAAGTCAAAAAGGTTCATGGTCTTTCCCTCCGCTTCGGAAAACATTTATGCATGTATGTATGTTATCCTGTTACATATAACTAGAGTTAAAAATATTGAGCTGGAACCTACTGAACCGAAAACTGTAGTCGGTAGTGGCTAAACATTTAGTTACTGAGACTAACATGAGCATGATTGAGAATTCAGCTCAAGTCCTCATGTGGAGAACGTTTGCAGTAACACAGTCTCTTAGACTTCTCATTTGTAATCGACTTTATTTTGCAAATTTTATTTGTTTAAAACCAGTTAAATAAGATAAACCGCAGTTTAGTCAAAGAATCCTATATACGGGCAAAGTTTCTACAGTCCGATGGCCGTAAACTGGTGGAAAAATGCTTACAAATAAAGTTATGCCATCGGATGGCTCCAAAACCGGACAGGGGTCTGGTTCTGGAGTCTTTGTGGAAAGCGAGAACATTAGACTACACTACCCCTTAGGTAACCATGCGTCTGTCTTCCAAGCGTAGATTTTCGCTATCCTAATGGCTCTGCGCCATATTGTAACAAATAGGTGGAGGGCTAGAAGCATATGCGTTTGCAGTGATAGCCAAGCTGCATTAAAAGCGCTGCTTAACCCTCTTACACCCAAGTTAGTGCTCGAACTCAAGCTTTCTCTGAATTTGGTTGGAAGGCTTAACGAATTGAATCTTGTTTGGGTCCCAGGTCACACTGGTATCCAGGGAAATGAGATCGCAGATAAGCTTGCCAGACAGGGTTCAGCAGAAGCTTTCTCAGGACCTGAACCTGCGTTGGGTCTGCCTGCGTCTGCGGTTAGGTCATCCATTGATACTTGGGTTTCTCGTAAACACGAGCGTCGGTGGCGTGACTGTACGTCCGCATTTTTCCTTCTGTCTCTTAGGAGAATCGACTGCTGACTGCTTGTGGGCCACCAAACTTTTGCCAAACACTTAAATGTGTTGGGCTTGAGCGACACCACCATCTGTCCTGCTTGCGGAGAGGAAGACGATACAGAGGAACACTTCCTCTGTAGCTGTCCCGCCTTTGCTCGCATCAGGTGGTGGATCTTGAACTCACATGGACCAAAAAGTCCATGTTCAGGCTTGTGTCCTTTTTAAATGTTTCTAAATGAATTGCATTTCGGCTAGCTTTTATTTAGGCTTCACTTTAAGGCGCTCACTTGCATAAGGATGTTGCAAATGTCGTTCCGGTGTAAAATATTAGTGGAAAGAGGACATTTGATAGGGCAATAAGAAAATGCTAATCCTATAAACACAACGCTACACAAAAGCCACACTACAACTAGTTTAGTGCTGCGAAAACAACAATACAACGAAAAATATTTTAGTGAATCCGCACAAGAAAATACCACAAAGCTATGTGTGTCAAAATAAATGGCCTCACCTTCCGCAATACATCACTTAAAATACATGTAGTAATACTATCAACAATGTTCCCTACAACCTTTGGCATGTAAAAGTACGTACAAATAGCCAGCTATAAATTCCCAAACAGCGAACCATCTTGTGTGGTAAAAAACTTTTTTGCTGAGTAATTTAATAAGGTTGCATAAACAACTTCAAATAAAACTATACACTAAAACAGATATTTCCATTCACAAGATCGCATGTCGTAAAATTCAACCATTAAGCTCAGAGTACCGACACATTTTTCGAAAAATAGGGCAACAACAAAATCACCCCGAAATTATCTGTAAAGGACATTGTTAAATTAAAAATAGAAATATCTTCCCCAACACCACCATTAGGGTTGAATGACTTTTGATTTGCTATATTTGGTGCTCTGATCAAAGCTTAAATAAAGGTCCTTTTCGCAATTCATTCAACTGTGTGGTGCAATATCCTGTATGAGTATGAAATTGTGTAGAATGGACTTTGCTTCAATGGGTTTTGTTCACTTTTTTTCCATATAAATCGATATTGTTAAGCCAACCATGGATTATATGCAGGAATATTGCAAGCATATGGCGACTTTTCACAGACTCTTCCTTTCAGCAAAGTATGTACCCGATGACAATTTATCCATTGAATATTGAAATATTAAAATAAAAACATTGAGTGCCATATCAGAACGGAACATTGAACGTCATTTGTTTTCATGGGACAAAGTAGAGATAGTTGTAGAATAGACACTTTGCTTAGAGAGGAAATCAGAGAATTATTTTTTACCGACTACGTATTGCCAGGAGCACAACTTGTCCTTTGTTTTACTGTTTCATTTTGTTTCATGAGTAAGCAGATGCAGTGGATGTTTGTTACGGAATGATGGAGTGCCATCCACCACCAAGTGATGAAATTTTTAGACGAAGAAAAAATGTTACGTATACGCCATTGAGTACCAAGGTTGCTTATGCGTTCGTCATCTAATTAAATTAAGGTGATGCAATGGAAAACATCCATCAGTTTTAATTTGAATTTTGGGGAATTTTCACCTTAACACTAACCACTCACCCAGCTAGCTCCTAATATTTTTCAGTCAAAAATATCTCCCACATGTTAACATCCAAATAGAATTTTCAAAATTCAAAAAAAAAAATCCCAGCAAATAAATTATACTGTAGAAAAACTCAGCTGTATACTACCAACATATTTGCCATTAAAAAAATGAAACGATCTGGAATAGGCTGTCAAGGGATTACTATAATGCCCTGCTTAAGGTGGATAATCTCCCAGCGAACTCGAGATGAATACATGACTATATTTTTCGGATTTGATATCCTTTTCGGTTTCGCTTACACTTATATCGTAACATTCTTGTGATAACAGGTTTCTTTTTTTCATAGATTTATTGATATTATTCCATAAAAGCGAACAACAGATAAAAGAATTGGAATAAACCAAGTCATAATCAAAATAATAGCATTCCCCATTCTGTTTCACAACAGGTAGAGGGTTCTTGGTTTAATAAAAAAAAAAATTGAGATATATTCCTATAACGCACATATTTGGTGGTATATTTTATTGCATAATTGAAGTTACTTATGCTTGTTACGGCATTATTTGAATGGCTAGACGTTAAAAACTTTAGACGATACTTTGGTACCTATTAAATAAAGGTGTATCCTCAAAAGACATGCAAGTGTTTCATAAATAGCCTAGCCACATTCAAAACACGTTGCCGATAGTTGAGTGTATAGAATATTAGGAACTAAGTCAATTATCTGTCTTCCTCCTAATGGTATAGGATTTTTCTGACAGTCCACGATTTGTATTGTTCATTGTTAAATGGATACGTATGCTAACATCTTGGTCAGCATTTAAGGTATAAGGTATTGTCAAGCATTTTTCCGAGGGTCGAATGCACATCTGAAAACAGTAAACCCCCTAATGGATTACCTCCATTTGGTGTAACTGAGGTTTAAGTTAATTTTACACCCGATCATTAATCCGCAATTTTTAAACCCAATCATTTAAACCTATGTCCATATTATTCACTGAAAAACACGCATTAAACCCGCTGGATTAAAAATGGATTTAAATGCGGATTTAAAACACGTTAAACCGTTTTTAATCCGTTTTAAACCCACGTAATGTCAAATTTCACAAATAATGACTTTTTTTTTTTTGTTTGTCACTTGGAAATTGATTTGATTTGTTTTGGGAAATTTCTATCGAATCATCGAATGTAGCCTCCAAAATGACTCTTTTTCAGCACGAAATATTTTCGAGAATATACCAAATCGTAATCGTCGACGCAAGCCCGCTTGTGCAATTGATATATTTGACGACAAGGACGACGTTAATTTACCATCAGCTGCTGTTTCATCAGCTCTTCGACAAATTCGTCTTCTGAAGACATTAATTTCGTCCATTTCACGAATGAAGTTCTTTTTTAGTTTCTTGCCATTTTTTTTTTCCATTCCCCTTTTCTACTTTTCTTATTTCTTGCGAGCGAAGATATGTCAATATTATGAAATTGAGTTTTAACCCGAGATAAAGTACTTAAACCGGTCTCCGGATTGCGTTTAAATCCAATCGGATTAAAAGCTGTCAAGTTTAAAAAACTGGGTTTATATTCGGTTTTAACGAGTGAATATTATGGACTTAGGTTTAGTTTTTGGGTTAAACTCCCTTAAACCCGGGTGTAACCTTTAACGCGGATTAAAGGAAGTGAATATTATGGCCGTAAGAGTCGTATGAGCAAACGGCCCTAAGAAATATTGTAGGAAAAAATTGAATTGAGTTTTTGTGTTTATTTTATTTTCAATATAGTGAAAATCTATAAAAGAAAAATGTTACATATACGCAATACACCTTATTTTTTGAGGCATCGATATGTTCCAAAATGTCATATGTGCCAGGAGGATATTGCACATAACATCGTCAGGATTTCGGCTTCATATGGCCAGCCCCCAACAAATGAAACGCATAGTGAACCGGAAGATGCAATTTTACACCACTGACTATTAAAGTGGCTACCAAGCATGGGATGCACAAACTTTTCATATCTATCATCGCAAAACTTTTCAAATGAAGTACATGAGGGTACGTATAACTTTTCTCTCTCCTTTCCTACATGCCAAGAAGAATTTTTCAATTGAAAGTCTCGACAGTTACAGAAGTTTGAACTCTCCGCGGAATTAACTTTTGCCAGTACAAATACAAAATCTATGAGGGCTCTCATAAAGAAGTACAACGTGTGTACTCAAATCTAGCCACATAATCGTTTTTTTGACAGTACTGCTGCTTCGGCATTTGCATGGCCATTAATATTAAATCACCCAATTACTGAAGTCAGTCACTGAGCAAAATGCGTCATTGCCGATATTACATTCGACATTGAAAAGCCCATGAAAAGTCTCCTTTAAGATGTTTAACTCTTATGACAGGTATGAGAAATTTTGAATGTCATTTAAGAACTCTTTCTCGAAAAGTTCTTTCGTTCACTCGAAATACACCCAAACACAAATTTGTTCAGCAACTTGTTGGACTTGACATGTCATTCTTACATTTTCACTTGGCGTAAACAGAGTTGCTTAAAGTACCGAAACCTTAGGAATTTCAATTACTTACTTGTCGTTGGGAAAGTTTCGCAAATATTTGCAATATACGCAACTTGTGTCCTGGCTTGTAATGAAGAACGGCATTGGCGGAAGAAATGTCGCGTGCATGGAGCTGTTTCTTTTACTCGTCAAGAAATTCCAAAGTTTTACGAACCAATTTGATGGATGAAGTATAAATTGCTGCCTCAAATATGCGAAAAGTGAACTTTTGCGTGTCTTAGATTTGTAAACAAAGCAAATTCTGCTCCAGCTGTGAAACTCAAATGATCTTTCCTTTGTTGACAAATGATCAGTGAGAAGATATTTATGAAGTTGTTCAACAAATCTAGAAGTTGTTTCATTTTTGAGGGCACGAATGGTGGAAAGAAAATGAAAGAGAGCTAGGAAAAGGAACATGACATGGTTACCTTTCGTTGGATTCCAATTGTCTTCTTTAAATTCGCTCTCAGATTTCAGATTTGGTAGGGTCCGTAGGGACCCTAGGCCTAGCTTTTCACAACCATTCGTCTTGTGCGGGTTTTTATTTCTGGGACGAATGAAAGGGATCTACAATTTTATGCCAAGTCAATTGTCAGACGTTCGAGAGAGGTGGCGCAGTGAAAAAAAAACTTAAGTTGGAATTTGGGTTTTCTGGTGATTCGAACCTGGGATCCCTCGCTTAGTAGTCCCACACATTAACCACTAAGCCACTGTCTAATCGAACATAAAAACGTCACTTGCTCATTTTTTTTTATTGATATTTGTGCGATTTGAATGAATGTAGCGTTCGACACTTTTCTAGACGTTTTCCATTCACGTTTCACTTTAAATTAAATCACTCGAAATTTGCGACCCGATTGATTTCCAAACTTTTTTTACATAAATAATTAACTCTGAGTAAACTCTGAAAAACCCGTAAAAGTGTTTTGAAATCGGAAAAAGATAGCAATTTCTCGTCCCAATCGAATATAAAAGTAATCTAGAGCAATAAAAAGTGCGAATACCGTATTAGGAAAGAGAAATGAAATGCAAAATAGTGGAAAAATTGTAATAGAAACCGAATAGAGTTTTTTTGTTAAAGCATTACATTGGGAATCTATACCCCTTTTTGTAGAACGTTATTTTAAAACCGACTTTTATGAAAAGTTGATGAATTGTAAGATGAATTTCCGTAGGTCTTTTTTCACATGAACAGGTTTGTTACACAATAGCATAAAACAAAAGAAAGGATGCACTATCGTTACTGTGGGGTGGGGTGTAGCGTGGAACCTAAAATGGTGAAGTGTGAGCAACCCATTTAGACACCAAACAAGTTCCACTTCCAATTGGAGACGCGAATCTGTCAAATAAGTGGAGAGTTAAGTGAGCTAATTCTAGAACCAGTCGAAACAACAGGAATAGAATGGAAAGTTCTCGATAGACGGCGAAGTGGGTATAAAAATCAGATTTGGTAACAGGGACAGACAGTTGATTTTAAACAGTGATTGAAGTTCGAAATAGTAATTGTGAAGATAAATAAGTGTTAAGTTATATATTGAATTTAGTGATTGGTTTATATCGTTTAAGAATAGTTTTAAGAAATATTGTTTTGGTACTTAATAAGTGAATTATTAGAATAATCTATAAAAGTGTAATAAAAGTGATATTATTAGAAAAGTTCAACAGAATAGTGGTTTATCTTTTCGAATCCCATCCCAGATCTAACATTATGATCGAAAACTAAAACTGTTTTTTAGTGAGCAGTGCCTGGCTGTTTTTATTTCAGTAAAAATGCTTTGTAAGGCAATGTAATTGATTTTAAGCCTAAATGGAATACCAGCTAAATATAGGTAGACACTTTTATAAGTAGAGAACGTTCAGAAATAAATGTCAGTTGCAAATAAATGCCAAATATTTCAAATCAAAAGTTAATGTACATACATTTAGGTTATATTGTCATTAGGCTAAAGCAAATGTGCTCAGTTAACGTAGTCTAAGCCAGATCCTAGAATGCGGTATAATTTTAGCCTTTCGATTTCTGGATGTCTATACAATTACCGGTCTCAACGCAAAGCCTTTTTTTGAGGTTTTTGACAATAAATCTAAATATTGTCAAAAACCTGAGCTTTCATTTCTACCATCAAACAATTTTTATAACCAATGGATGCCATATCTTAAGACAAGACACATAGTAGCCATTCTTCAACGCAGCTTTTATAAAAACGTAACCTTGTACCAACCTCCGGCACCGTCAGCATTTCCTATCAAATGTTTAAAAAAATCCATTTAAATATTATTTGGCGGTAAACCCTATTCCATGGCTTCTTACAGTATTTCGCTTCCGAACTCACCCCAGTTGAGTTGTCTAAAGCGCCAGGCAGCACCTTGTTGCTCACAAATTTCCCTTAGTCGCCTTTTTTTTGCCAACAATTCAGACGCTATGTTTGGCCGTCGGTGGCCGTCGGTAGCCGTACGCAGCCGTCTTTTTAATTTATGTGCTTTTAATAAATGGATAACTTTGTTTAAAAAAAAATACTTTGCCGCCTAAAATTGATTAAAAATATTGGGAAGAACTAATTTACTAATTGACTCGTGTTAGTTTTGATAAGTGGAACACATCAGTTTAAAAGCAAAACAGCCTTCTCTCCTGACAGAAGAGAATAGTACCCATCTTATAGTGTTCTGTGCAAAGTTTCTAACTATTTATAACATCTATACCCATAAAAAAAGAACCATTCCTTCGCAGCACGTTCAATAATCCCCTCTCAGCTATCAATAGTCCAGCGATTGAGATGGCAAATACTTTCAAAATAAAAGTGATTTGCGAATTAAATGGCGCACACCGCACCCACCTTCCGCTACCTCTCTACCAAATTCCCAGTACTTAGCAGCAGAGTATATACGTATACCAATAGCACTACGCCATTAGTGAAGAGAGATACTCGTAGCATAACCAGAACCCGACATACCACATCGGAGGAAACCTTTTAGGAAAATTGCATGAGCAAGTCCTTGGAAAACTTTCCAGCTATTGTGCGACCAGACTTTCACTACAACAATGCATTTCTCCTTCACATTCCCGCCGATTTCCGAATGTGGTTCGAGTTGGCTTTTGGTTATGTACGCCACCACCCTCTCACCTGATATTCGCCAAAACAAACATACAAAATTATTGGCCCACAAAGTAACTTTGACAGCCTACACAAAGAGTTTATGAAAGAACTAGGCCCAAGCATCCGGTACGTACTGTGTCGTTAGACATTGATCACAGTGAAGCTCACTTTAAACGTTCCCTTCATTCCTCCTCCATAATCCAATAGTCATCGAACAAATTACCTCCAATGTGTTAATCATCCCATTGGACTACTTAAAATTCATTACATTTGCGTTTGGCAGCTTTGGAGAGGACGACTCCACATTGAAACTATTCACTTGTCCCACATCAACCTTTATCAACTCTGTTCAAGATCTATTGTCTCCGATGTCTACAACGCCCCCATTCAGCCATCAAATCCCTATGCAAGCACTTGGCACGTGAATCGATTCTTAGGTAAAAAGTGTCAATCACAGGAATGAGATTACTTGGACCATACACCGTTACGTTCGATAGCAAGAATCCTGTTTTGAAAATGAAAACAACACACGGACACAGCTGATGTGGGTATATAATCGCGTACATACGACACAAATACAAAAGACGAGTGTCTCATGTCCTTACCGGCTCTTCATATGTGTTCATTTGTTCACGTCCTAGGAATGAATTCCTCTTTTATTCTCCCATGTGGGAATAACAGAAGTTATTTCATTTCCGGTAGCACTCAGATCAATTCTATTCAATTTAACATCGACACTACAAATGTGATTACTGATTATCCTTGGGATATCATTAAATCACTTTCGGAAGTGTCAGCGAAACTATGAGAAATTTCCTTACTTTTATTACACTTTTGCACAAAATTGTCCTTCTGGTGAATTAAATATTTTGGGGTATATTTTTTTCTTCTCCCTTATCCTCTTGGGAATTCACATACATAGTTGCGGAAGGTTACAGGATTCTTGATTAATGGCGAAGTAGGTGGTTAAAATTTAAATAAAAGCACACGGGAGATGTATGGCTACGTAGTAATCACAAGGACGACTAGCCGAGATTTGTATGTAAAAATAGCTCAAGTGGCACCCACATACTTTGTTTTGATTACGCTTTGCATGAGTTAATCCAGAAACAGAACAAATAGAAACAGAACGATATCAGCCGATGCTGCGCGTCCCTTTTCGTGTCAATTATCGGCGGCGAAATTATATACCAAAGCAAATGTTTGTTTATTCATTCGAACCGAAGTGTAAAACGCAAGACAAAAACCGATAACCGATAAACAAAGCCAAAACTCACGAATCGAAACAAAGACTAAAGAACAACAACAACGAAAAAAGCCGTAAAGAAGCAAAGACAGAAGAAAATGAAAGGATTCGATTTAGAACAGCGTTAAAAAGCAAAAAATTGGCGTGTCAACACGCTCGAGAATATAACTTTCGACTGAAAAGTCCTTTCAATCATCCAGCAGGATACTGAACATGAACTTCGTCGTATTGGCACTTGTGCTTATGGCTGGTGTATATGTAGGTATATTTGGCATCACCATTGGTAGCAGAAGCACAACGCCACCAGATAGTACAGCGGATGGAGAGAATAACATTCAAAGCATCCACCCAAGGTGACTTGATGGAGCTCGCTAGGTATACAAGGATGTATTACTTTAAGGTAGGGATAAGAGATGAGCGTATAGATGCGATTGTTATCGAATCAGCTGATTGAGAGCTTTTCTGTATGGAGACTGTCTCTGCTAAGTTTAAGAGGGAACTTTTCTTTTCTGCTTGCTCTGCAGAAGAAGTATAAGAGAGAGAAGGTCTTGCAGAGAAGCCTGCGCAGTAATACAACGCGAACATAGCGGTTGCGGAACTCTGTCTGTTTTGTTTTTGAACTGTCAATTATTGGTTGGCGGTATTTATGACTGCATATTAAATTGATAGGTTGCACTAATTGGTGCATGTCTATTGGGAGCATGAAATAACGAGCTGTTTGGGCGTTTGCCTGGGTGGAGGATGCGATGGAAGGACATAATTAATCACTTGAAATAGCCCAATAAGCTATTTCATTCAGTGATTTACAGAGAGGCTTTCCAGCAAAGTAAACTGGAAAGTTGGCGCATATAAGAAGCCAAAACAACCCATCAACGATTCAATACTGAACGGCTGCAATCGAAAGAACCGCCAGAGCCTGTGCCAAAAACTTACACAGCCAGCATCAAGACCAGTGGTATAGTGGTATAATAATCAATGCCGTGGAGCCATAACACAAAATCCTGTTTTGCCGGACCAGCCCACGGAACCCCTATAGTTTGATGAAAAGCGCCGGCAAGTACATGCGGCAAAATAACCCATCTAAGAAAAAGGTGGGAAAAAGGACAAAAGCGTAGAGTTTATCATCCTTTCCGAATTACAGAGGAGGAAAAATATCAATGTTCTAATTTTCGGAAGGCTCAACAAAAATTATAGAAGCAACGCAAGGCAAATCGACATGTAAGATGAACAATTAAACCACAATTAAACCTTGTAGTAGCGTGTTGGGAATATGGAAACGCCATTTCTGCGTCTCCTAAATTGACATGAGAGTCAGGACTTCATGTGCTAGAATTGTGTGCCAACACCAGAAGCAATTTTTCTTCAAAAGTCTGTCCAAACTATTTACCTAACTATATTCAATGACCATTCCTTTAATCGAATTTGTAAAAAATGACATTCGTTAAACTGACATGATAATGTTGACAACCTCACCCAGTGACAAATAACATGCTGACACCACGTAGAGACACAATATTATTTATTTATATGTTTTATGACGTTTTACTACGGTTTATTTATCGAAGGAACGTTTTTCTCTCCTGCTCAATTATTCCTTTTCAACTGACTCCTTTGATGATGAAGTTGAGTCGAAAAACTTTCTTTTTTGTACAGGGTTGCCGTTGATGTTACAATTAGTAATAGAGAGTGTTGGGAGTGTAAGACAAAGGTAAAGCTCTAAGATATAGAACAGCCTTACGATGGGAGTGGATATAAAAACTAAATAAACGTCGAGAGTGGAACTGACATGATAATGTTGACAACCTTACCCAGTGACAAATAACATGCTGACACCACGTAGAGACACAATATTATTTATTTATATGTTTTATGACGTTTTACTACAGTTTATTAATCGAAGGAACGTTTTTCTCTCCTGCTCAATTATTCCTTTTCAACTGACTCCTTTGATGATGAAGTTGAGTCGAAAAACTTTCTTTTTTGTACAGGGTTGCCGTTGATGTTACAATTAGTAATAGAGAGTGTTGGGAGTGTAAGACAAAGGTAAAGCTCTAAGATATAGAACAGGCCTTACGATGGGAGTGGATATAAAAACTAAATAAACGTCGAGAGTGGAGAGCGCGACATGTTGCCGTGCCGTGGTTCTTGTCCCCGCTACTCGACTAAATCAGAAACAAGTTCTTATATCTTCGATCGAACTGATGGTTTTACTACACTTGGGCTCTAGAACATTGTCCAGCGAAGGCCTTCCTATCTTAGAGATCAGGTGGCCATTTTGTATTTGTGCCTCGGCTCCACTAGAAATTCTTGAATGCAAAAGACGTTATATTTAAGTGCAAAGTTCGAAGACAAAATTTTTGGTCTGATAAGCAAAATTAGCAACAAATAAACTTTTTTTTGAATTTGTGTCATTTGCGCTCTCGCCGCTGTGACACTGAAGTCAATGGGCCTTACATTTCTAACCTTCAGCTTGAGTATTTTGTAGGTCACAATAGATAATTTGTTGGGCTCAATTCTGAAAATGATTATAAGTACTGCGCACTGTTACTGCAATTGATGTCAGTAGAGCTACATTTTGCTAAAATGGTTATCTCCTGGCAAACAAATTTTGGGTGTTCACTTCTGTTTCACATTATCAGCCCCTTCATCGCCAGCTCTGGTATCTCATTTAGATCCCGTTCAAACCTATTTCTTCACTGTTTTTAAATGAGCTCCTCGTCAAATTAATCGTATTATTAATCCACAAATTTATTTATAAGATCTGATATAAGAGGGCACCAGGATGTTGTCAACCTGAAGAACAGCGATGTTATTTTGGGGTTTGACAAAATATACGTTAGATCCTCGCCAAAACGAAAAAGAAATGTTGATTATGACAGAATATAATTTGCATCCCCAAAATCTTAAACAATCTCAGAAGTGAGGAATAATCCTAGCAAGCCCCCCAGACAAACAACGCCCAAAATGAAGCAGCACCACGCATTTACCACAAAATGGCGTGGCAGCAACAAATGGTTGGTATTGCAGGGAAACTTTTCAAACCGACAAGGGATGAGATGGTTAGCAGGATATACACCGAATAGCTTACAAGTGTCAAGCACACAAAAACCGAAAAACGCAAAACGTATCCGTGGCACCACTGACGTCTCATTATAAATCTATAAGAGATGCGGCCATATCAAGCTCTGCAACTGATGCTGGCTAAACCATCAAAATTCGAGATGTGGTTTTAGGTGGCTGCTCAGGGACTGCTTTTCGCAATTATATTAGCCCATGATGCGAGTGAAAGTATAGTAGATTTATGGTTGCCACATTTACTACTACCACATCCCAGGGCCCGCGGCAATAATACGTGCTATGGTGTGTGCTCTCTGTTCACATGTGAAACTCAACCCATTTGACATGTGAACCTTGGGGCTATGGATTAGGATGACTGGTAGAATTAATTTAAACCTCCAAGTATTCACGAAAGTTCTGTGAGCGAACTGGTAGGGAGAATGTGGAATGTTTTTTTATTCTTTTTTATTGCATCTGAAGGGTGTGGTTCACAATTTATCGACACGTATTCACAGATAGCGATAGAACTTTTTACACATGTAAAATATAGATCCAATTGTGGTAAGCTGTCTTCACAAATGCGAAAGCGAAGAGAACAACAATATACAAGCAACACACAATTTAATTTCATTTCATAGCATTTTTAAGAGGAACCCACAATCATGTCCCTCGTTTTATGACATCACCGGTGGACAGAGATGGCGCCATGAACTCTTGTTGATTTCCCCCGACGATCCTCCAAATAAAATCATCAATATGCTAATGATTAAAGTTTCTTAAAAGAGGAAAATAAAATGAAACCTATTTATTTTGACGACATGAGTCAGTTCTTTATTGCTTTATGTATGATTTCAATGTGTACTTGTCATTTGGAAGAAGTTCGAGAAACGAAGTGCGCATTTGTCAGGCATACATATCCAAAAGGCGTTGTTTCCTAAAAGTGTAAACAAATCCATGAATATATAATTTTAATTGCGCGAGCTGTCAATAATTTTGATTTTCATTTATTGGTCACATTATCATGGCCCAACCTTCTTTAGAAGTATACTATATTTTGTTAGGTTAGGGGGATGAGTCTGATATACGGTAAGACAGAGGAACGTATTCTTCGTAATACTACATAGGGTGAAACATTTTTGGTAATACCTATGCCGACATGTCGTCAATGAGAGATTAGTCGGTCGTCGTATCGGATTATATGATATAATTTTAGTCACAGTTCACTTAAGCTCAACGACAGTACCTAGATCGATTGGTAAAATGTTAGAAAAATAAGAAGATATCTCTTAAAGAGTTATGAAAACGATTGGTGCGATTTTGTGAGTGAGGTTTTGAACTTCAACAGAAGAAAAAACGTTTTTCTTGCTTAGATTCTCATCAATCCTTAATTAGGTTAATAAGCTAAATTTGCTCTACAAATATTACTTGAAAATAACTCCAGGTTATCCAGAAGAATTTCGAAAACTATTCTGTGAAATCGGAGAACCTTGCTTTTAAATCAATTGCGGTATTTCTGAAGTAAATTCTCAATCACTGTCACAATAATAGTAAAAGTATCACTGCCTGTCTTGTTAGCTTTTCGCAAGTGAACCTCTAAACCAATCCTAATGTAAGTTAGTCGGAATAAGTTGTTGCACCTCCAACTTCCATACAAAATGATTTTTTCAGACTGGCTCGAGAGTGATCTGTATGCTGAATCCGGCTGAATTAAAAAACTTTTTCAATTCAGTTATACTCTCAGATGTTTGCCAGACGTTCGCGGAAGGTGGCGCAGTGGAACAAATGCGATATGGATTTTTTTTTAATACATGCTATAAATTTTACTTTTTATATTATCCTATTAATTGCTTTATTATTTTTTATCACTTTAGGGATTTTTTTTCTTTCAAGTTTGATTTATTTTTTTTTAGTTCTCATATATACGTACCAAGTCTGTAGAATGTGTTTGACACATGAAGAGGTGACGATGGCATTTTTGGGAAAATCTATTTTAATTTCTTTATTTATTACTTATAATATTTTCATTTTTATTATTATTTTTACGCAATTCGTTTTATTTTACAATTTGATGTTCTTTAAAAAAAAAGTCGGCCAAAACTTGCCGACTGTAACATATTTTATCCAGTTGAGTATATGATAAGATGAATTAAAAGGTTAAAAAAGGGGTAGAGAAAATAGACGGCACTAGGCCCTAAAAGCAGAATTCTGATGCATAGTTACTGATAAAAATAGGTATAGACAACAATCCCTGTGGTATTTCATTTATGTCATAACTTAACGCTTTGTTTACTTAGATTTGGAATAAGCTAAGTCATAGATCTTGTATGCACACATACTGCATAAATTGAGTTTAAAGACAAAATCGATCTAAATCAAAGAGATAATAAAGCCAAGAATCAATACTTGGGGATCACCAAATTTAATGTTTAGCAGGACTCACACAACCTGTAATCCTCACAATTTATTTTCGGGTAATAAAGGAATTTGGCATAAAGTCCCATAATATATATACCTATTATTATTATTTTTTGAGCTAAGAAAAGAAAACGGGTTACAGTACAAAAAAAGCATTTGTAATGTCTAAAACTGATTGTTTCGACTTTTATAAGTAAAGCTGCAAAAGAGCATTTTCAGTTCAGATTTGAACCAGATTTTAAAAAAGAAAATTGTTTTAATCTTTCCAAAGAAAACATAATGTATAGTTTTTATTATTATTCAAAGTCTATTAAGAAAACAGATAGAATTGAAAAAAACATTATTAAAATATTGTTTGGTTTTTCTTTTAAATTAATATTTGCTTCTCTGCTCTTTTGAGAGCTTCGTTAAAAATATCAAAGAAAAAAAAATGTATTAAAAATGCGAAACATCGACAATGATCTGTCTCACCAATAAATCTTTAGTTGATGAGTAAAAGATGGGTAGATTAAATAAAACAAAATCACTTCTGCAAATATTATGGAAGCATAATTTTTAGTTCAAAATTTAAAAGAAAAATATAGAAAAAATTGTAACCATGATTTTAAATCTAGCTTAATTTTCACTTAAAACATTTTTCAACTACTTACTTGTGGAGACAGCATAGAATATTGTATAAAATACTTTAACAAAACCTACAATGGGCTTGATGCAGTCCATTGATTGACATCATTTGTGCTTAAACTCGTTGGACTGTGAAATATTTAAAAGGAAGTGAAAGAAAGTGTAAAAAAAAATGCTCACCCTGGAGCGATTTTTTACTGCGTAATTTGTAGTGCACTTGTTGAATACATTCTGCAAGTTTTGTTATAAAATGGATAAAGTAACCAGGAATTTAAGTAAACTACAAATACTTTATGTGTATATATTAAAACTATTCTCCTTTAAAGAAATTAGTACTTTCGAGATGTAAAACATACATATTCTGGACTCTAAAACGCTATACAAAAAAAAACATACAATGGACGACTTTAAAAACGAAAAACATACGTTTCCCCTTGTAGTTAAAAAATCCTATTTTACCTCAACAAGTTCTTTAAACTATTACTCACCTCTATGGTGACATGATGTCCTCTGCTCCTGTAGTTCTCATTATTCCCCGAACGTAGGTTCTTCGAGTCAATTTGCACGTTGGTCTGCATTGTTTGGCAATACTCTGCAAAAGAGAAACCATATAATTATGTAAGAACAAAAAATTAATTATTAATGCCACAAACAAAATAGGAAAATATTTACACAGCCACATAGATTCAGGGACTAATCAACATCATCGTCCAAATAGCAAACATAGGCTCTTTACAATTAATAAATATTCAGCTGAACCAAAACGAGCTAAAATTCTATCAGCTCCTTGTATCTTATTGTAATGCAAAAATATTTTCGTGAGCAATCTGCTTTCACAATTAGCATTTTGAGTAATCAAGCACAGCCGTAGTAGGCTGTTATGATAATAAATAAGTTTTAATTATATTCCCACCTAATATAAATAAACTTTGCACAAAGTTGCCATAGCTTGATGGACTGACTGCTATTGAAAGGAAACTAAACCACAATTTCCTTGAAATGAGACTGCTCAGCGCGAATATCTCGCTCACACCGTAATTTGTCAGCGGTTTACATTTGCATGTTTAAGGATCAAATTTAGCCCCTTCTGCTAATGTATTTTGATTCTTGTCGAATTGACTATTCATTTTGATTAATGACCGAACACGTTGTGTGGACCTTATCCCTTTTGAGTGATTTATTAGATGCCTGCGAAATTGTGAATACTATTCTCTTGTTTCCCTAATCGGCAATAAGACAAATATACTCGTACGTTGGTATGTTTGTTAAGGGTTGTTCTTCACAGTAAGTGCACACAATGTACAGCACAATTTGTTTATCATGAAGTGCTTTCAATCTGAAATAATAAGAGTAGTTCGTTTGAGTGCAGTACATGTTTTATTTTCAGGCACAAAAAGAAAAACACTCACTCGATAAACAAGTGCCGTGGATTGGTACACAAAGGTTTACATTTCACGAAGGCACTTCAATAGCGCAGTTCGATTCCGGAAACATATTTAATGGGAATTTTCAAAAATCTGTATGCCGTGTGCAGAAGTAGACAACCAAACCATAAGAGATTCCTCCTCACCCAGGAGCAAAGATGAAAAGGAAATCTAGACGCTGAGGAAATTGAAAACACTCGTAAATCGATCTTTGTCAGGGACACCTTAAAGCAAACCACGCGTACAAACAAAATAAGTGGCGCAATATTTTGTCTGGGATGACTCTTTTACAATTAACTGAAGTTCAGGATAGCAAAGAAAGCCAAAAAGCGATTCCAACTATTTAAAGTGTTGCTTTGATTTTCACCCTTTCTTCGACTTTTTTTTATATTTTTACAAAGGAAAGAGGAGATTTCAAATCCTGGGCTGAAGCACTCCTCCATTGTACTACCAAGCAGAAGCTCTATTTGGAGAAACTCTGAACGTGCTTTGAGTCCGTGACTGAGCTAAAATTTTAGTCATCTAGGTACACCCCTTGTTCATTTCAAAGAAAAAAATCCCTTCTCAGATATAACGACTATTCTACATTGGCGGGTCTTGGAGGTTGAAGCAGACGACTCAATCCCAAACTAATACGAAGGGGAGATATCGAAAAACTTCGCATTGGTCATCTGAGATGAACACAAATGTTAAGATCTGAAGAGTCTTTCATTTTACGGCAGATACTCGAGGCAGGAGAGACCTTTCTGAGGTGTTTCCCCTCTCAGATATTGTAGGGACGGGATAACTATGCTAACATATTTTGAAAATTTTTAGCCGCTGGCTGTTAAAGAATAGATAAATGAAATAAAATCCGCAAAAATGAGTCCTCCATAAATTATTATAAGCAGGGTCTACCTTCGCAAATTTGTGAGGGAAAGTGACACACAGTCATGTTTTATGTTTTGAAATGAAGCGTTCACCACTATGTTCGCTGCTATGTGCTTGACTTCAAAAGCGGCTGGAAGGGTTTCATCCTTTTCTCAGTATTTTCCCAAATTAAACGAGGCCTATCGAAACAATTCCTTATCATTGCAATATGGAAACTTCAGTCTCCTCCATCTGGAATCACTCACATGTCCATCGAAGTCGTAGCATTTTTTTTTGCACTTGCTTATTTTTGTAGCTCTATTAACTTGTTTGCTTGGACAAGCATATATTTACACAACTTAGCCACACATAGCACACACACAGGCGATAACTCCAAGTTGACGTTTATTGGATTTGTCTCATTGTTTATCTTGCAAAGAGGACGATACTTAACGACATCTCTCAAAGGAGCAGGAAGGAATAGTCTGCGTTTGTTATTTGACAACTAATGTTCCTTTTCGTTGTCGAGTCGTGTGTACCCTTTCCGTCTCATTACCTTGTATCCGGATGGACTTGTGTTGACACAATAGGGTGGAAGGAGAATGTTAATTCTACTATTGGAACAGGGGGGAACTTCCTTTAAAATGTTTCTCCCATCTGAACCCTAAAAAAAAAACAAAACAAGAAAAAAAGGAAGCAGGCCACCCGAATGATTCCACAGGAAAATGACTAACTAAAAATCACTATACAAACAGGAGTGCTTTCCTCTTTTGGCCTCAATGTGGCCCAATTAAATAATTACTTTTCCTTTTTTTTATGTAGTTCGATGTGGATTTAATTTAATTAGAAATGCGTCCTGGTTTCAATTAATTTTTATTCACATTATCGCGACACTTTGCTGTGCCATCGTTCAACCCAAAAGCTGGTATGGTATGGGCTCCGTTTAAGTGCTGTACAAGTATTCGCCGACATCACATCGCTGAAAGTGTGTATATGGTTAGAATATTCTAACTCTGTGGTTTCGGGGTGTGATTCCTTTCTCAAAGGGATTCAGAAGAAGCCTTTGTCAAAGTGCCTTTGCGTGTGTATGCTACTCTGAAATCTTTTGCGCCTCATTTATGGTATTTTATTTTATAAATTTAGAATGAGAATTTCGTCCTTGGGTGAACATATGGACCGCACACACACGACGGAGTATATGCGTGTACATTGTGTGTTGCTCCATATTTTATTTGGTGATGTTAAGAGACGTCGCTGTTTATTTTTTGTCAGAGCGCCTGAATTCAAGACAGGGGAATTGATTTGATTTACGATACGCATACGAAATTGAGACGATGGTCTAAAAGAATGTAAAGGAGCTGGCGAAATAGCATTTAAATTAAATTGGACGTGATTTTCGAACTTCGATCGAGGGCAATACGTGTGTGCTTGTTCGGGGCAATGTAAGAATACAAATTTGTTTTGCAGTAAATTTAAAAAGGGATATGAGCATCAATCTCGTACAAATTTACGCACAAAAAAATCAGTCGGGACTGATTTCGTTCGTATTTACAAAAATTTGGAGGCTTTTCACATCCTATATAAATGCCAGACGTGCCATTCAATAACCTCAATTGAATTGTTTTGATTTTGTCTGTCAAAAGCTGGATTACAGTGAGAGTGAAAGGTACCTCCCATCACATTTGGAGCTGCGGTAAGTGTTTCACATATAAAAAGGTCGCGAATGAACACATTATGGGTAAACGGCAGGTTTTTCATTACTGAAGTGGGTTATTTACACCGAAATATCTAACTGAGTGTCGTAGGGTCAAAGCAAGAGTGTCTGTGCCTGCATTTATATTTTTGAAGTAATACTTCTTTAGGCATGCCTGACTTGGGGGGTAAGCTGGTGAATGCGTCACGAAAGCGTTACGGAAATTGCGAGCGGAAGTTGAGAGGGAGATATAAGTTAGTGAAGATAGAAAGAGAGAGAGAGAGTTACGTTTCTTTTCGTATATTACTGTAGAGTCAAAAGAGAGAGATGCGAGCACACATTTTCGTTCTCTCTCTCTCTCATAGCCAGTTACGTTTCGTTATCTAAGACACAGCATACAGTGCAGCAGGGATACCAGATCGGGGGATTTATCCCTTTTTGCGGGATTTTCTCACTAATAATAAGCTAAAAAGGACAATAAATTTATTTATTTTGTAAACATTGGAATGTATGCAAAAAAGCCTTACCTCATTCTCAAATCAAATTTCGGTGTCATTTTTGTATGAAAAATCAAGAATAATGAGACTTGAAACCGAGATAAAATTTCAAATAATTCATAAGATATTCATTTTATGTTCGATATTATTTTATTTTAATGCCGAATGCAATTTTATGTTCCTTTTTGTAACGTTTTAAATATGTGTAAAAAGTTCCTACATTTCTATTTTTGTATTATATACAAACGTATCTTAATATGTATTTATTTTTGTTAGCTTGAAGTTAATGTATAATGTATCTTGTATTTGTTAATAATAAAAAAGACAGAATTTAATAAAAGAAATGTTTGTTTTTTGGCGAGGTAGAAAAGGGATTTTTTGGGTATAACCGTGGGATAACCTGCCTCTGAAGTCTGGTATCACTGCAGTGCAGGCCAATTGTCTGTATCACACTGTAGAAGCAACAGAGAGAGGTGCGAGCACACAACAAAACAGTTCCTGTCTCAAGGAATGTCCAATCACCGGTCGGACATAAAGTCCAAAAACGGGGAAAAAACGGCATTGGCCAACCAATCCATTTTAACGGACCATAACCCAAACTTTGACAATGCAACTGTGCTTCAGACGGAGAGACATACCTCGAAACGGTATACCCTTGAGACGCTACACATAATAAACAACAAGAATAACATGAACCGGAAACAGGACATCCAAAATATATCAAAACAATGGCTACTAAGAGATAGGGCTATCTTTGTATTTAAAACGAATTGCCCAAACTGTATGTCCGATAAAATCATACGAACTATTGCACCGATTTTCAAATTTCTTTTCGTAAAATGTAGGAAATAAATATGCTTCTTTTGATTTAAAAATACAACATTTTTCATTTAATAAAATTATGTTTTCGGTCATTTAAACGCCTAGCAAGGCAGGCTGGAGCTAATAGACCTTTTAAACCTGTCAGTTTTTTTTTATTATTATTCACCAAACAGAATTAAATATTAATAACAAGTCCAAAAGACTGAAAATTCAAATTCGTAGCATACCAACATTAAAGTGCGCCAGATATGCTTCCATTAGGCCTTATGCAATCAATAGTGCGGGAGGAGAAATAGCCTCGATAACAATTTCATATCACATCCATTGTGTTTTGAAAGTCAGTTCTACATGCTACACTCGCTTCCGGATGTTTTTCATAGTTCTACGCATACCTATTGCCAAAACTTTCTCTAAATAGCGAAATCTTACATTTTGTGAGCCACTTCTTGCAAAGACGGGCAGCCAAGCATACTAAACACCACTGCCAGCAATTTGTTTGGCATTTTGATCCACCTATAGCACGGTGATAAATACGTATCTTAGGTGTCTCTTAAGTTGAAGCACTCAACCGACTAAATGAAATTTCTTTAAATAATCCCCAAATTTCTCAGTGCATGAGCACTTAATCGACGCTAGTCCTTCTCATTAATCTAAAAGCAAACTATACACAAGCAGCGACCCAGCACATCGCATATTCTCGTACCACTAACGACTTAAGGTCCAATTCAAAATCGCATTCAGCCAGCCTGCCATGAAGTCGAACGAATTAAGAACGCACCAGAGTGCTTCAAAAAAACCGGAACACAAAAGTGGTCAACTAATCTAAATTATCCACTCAAGGCGGAATGTCTGAGCGCCCACTGTGGGCGCCCACTTTAATGTCTATTCTATCGATTCATTATAATGTCGTGTCATTAATGACCCACTCGAAAAGTGCCAGAACATCAGTATGAGAGAATTTTGCCGCCCACTGCCACACACCAACCGCATACTCTGTCGCATAGACTTCCTGTTCATATAAGATTACCCTACGGCTGTTGGTTTCATGTAGCTTTTTCTGGAAGTCATAGGACCTAAGTAAGGGTAAGTTTAGACGTTTGTCGCTCAACCCACTCCTTCAAACTGAATTGTTTCAGCGTGTAAGAGCAATGGATGTCATTTCTTATTCCAATGTGCGGCGGGTAGGGGTGCTGTCGAAGAAAAGGATATTCCCCGAAAAGCACTAATATATTTTAGGCCTAAGTTCAAGGACGCCTTCTGGTAAATCTGACACTTTAAACTGCCAGAACGCTTGGATGTAGTAATATAAAAGTGTGTAAAATACATCCTACGAGGATTATGGCCTTTGGGAGGGGGGCATGACATGGCACTTGAATAATATCCAAGTCTTGCAGTGCCGCCACTTAAAGATTACTTTGCAACAAAACACACAACTCAATTTGGAGTGTGTGTGGTTTTTTTGTTTTTCGTTCTGTCCAAATCCGTGGAATTCGTAGAAGCTGACTCCAAGCTCGAGGATATGGCAACTGTGGTGTCTCTGGTGAAATGCTTTAGGCTGAGTTGGTATCTTTCAATAGAGCCCTCCCGTCGGGTAAACGTGCAATAAAGAAAATGATGGCGATAGATGTGGAAGGACTAACGAAATGCGAACCAAGAGATGGAAGAATGTGGATGAGTTGTTTTCGGCAATATCCACCCCTTGTAAAGATTATACATAATATATCTGTGAACATATTTAACCCCTGGTGTCTGTGTATAATCCGAATCCATATTGAAGGACATTCGACTGCGAGAGGTATTGAATTGTCTTCACTTGTAAGATGTCACTGGAGTCGAATTGAATCAATCCAGGCATTCACAAACAGACGATGGTTGGAATGTATACTCGTACCTACCTACCTACAGGCAGAGCAGCAATATCTTCGAGTTAGATTTTTATGGAATTTCATTATAGCGTCGTGCCATTTTCAGGATTTAGGTTTATTGCAAATTTATCAAAATCTTTTCTGTGTGGTTGTGCTTACTGTCGCGTTGATTTGGGTGCCTTTCCTTTGGGTTTTACTCCTTCGACCCGGTTACCTTGCTCATTTTAAGGAAAACTATTGTTATGCATGAATTGATGGGTTGAAAGGGTCTGAATTTGTGGATTAGTTTTGAAGCACCCAAGAAGTGGTAAGTTCTTCTTGAAGTATGTAGTTGAATCGCGGCTGTGTGAACGATTTGTAGGAAATGTTTCGAAACTCTTAAATATTTGGCTTCAGATTTGAATAAAATAAGACCAAGAAAAGAGTGAAGAGCCACACAACAACAGTGCCCCTACAGAAATTAAGTATGGTCTCAATTTTGTTTGAGAAGTCAACCTTCTCTAAGAAGTACCTGCCGAGGTGCTTTCTTTTCCTCTAAGCAATTATTGTTTGACATTCACAGCGATGGTGGGATTAGGTAAGTGCAGTCTTATGGCATGCTTCCTTAGAAGGAAATGCCCAGAAAGTATCCATATCGTTATTCTTCACAGCAATCAGCAACCACTATAAAAACCAACAATTTTTTGACCAAAAGAAAGGGAAACCAGTTCTCTCGACTGACACTGCGCATAGTTTAAAATATGTATGAAACTCCTCAATTAACAACAAATAGCGCAAAATTGTAGTCAACCCTTATTTAAGAACTATAGTTACTAGCAACTTTCAACTAAAGTTTAAGTTAAAGTTTACTCCAACTTCTAATTATAGATATTCTTTACTCTACTACCAGCTAGTGTCAAATATAACATACATTGAATAAGTGACAGTTCATAAAAAAAAATGACTGATCTAGGCCAATCAAAACTGATACATATCAAGTCAGCTGTCAGACTAACTAAACTAGATACTTTAACGTCCCCAGTTTAGAGCTTGAATAACTAATGACAACAAAATATCAGATGGCGATGATTTGTTTATTGAATTTTGAAGCACTGCTCCCCCTTGAAAATGAGTTTTTGCACTGTAACGTCAAATGACTTTAGTCGGCGGCATAAAAGTTGTTATTAATAGCAAAAAGTTAGTACGTACTTTAACAGACAGTAAAACACGTCTGTACTACTTGGTATCAGTTGGTCGAGTGCATTAACTAAGTACTAAATAGACTGACAGCTTCAGCCAAAAAAGAGGGATTGCCTACAAGCTATATTTGGCCTTGGATGTAGCCCAGTTTGAATTCATGTATTTGTGCCATATTAATCAAAGGGATTCACGCATACTCGAAGAAAACCAGCCTACACTTCCGGTTTAAACCGATTGTCAGGTAATCTGAGGTGGATTCTTATTTCAATATCGAGTGTAGGGCTGTGTTGTTAGTTCCAGGTTGAAATTTTTCGGTACATTTTTATTTAAATTTTCGTTATGTCTTGGTATCAAGTAAAACTAATTGTTTAGCTAGACTTCATGCAATAACGATCAGTTCTGAGGACCACAAATTCGTTAATTTAAAAGATATTTCAGAAAATGTTCTTAAAACAATTGGTACGGTATAAAGAAGAGGAATATTTTGTTTAAGTCATGATTTCCCCTAATTATCTTAACCTATTTTTCCTTTCACATTCCCATCTCTTTCGACTATTATGTAAAAATTATAGATTTTTTTAAACAACTAACAAAAGCATTAAACAAAATTGACAAACTCACTCAAAAAAAGTGTAAGGAAAACTAAAAAATACACATCAGTAGTTTCAATAATAAAGCTGTAGTCATCATTTTACAACAACGAATAAAACGCTTACTACTAAAAAATCTCTGATTAATAATTATATAAATTCGTTTGAATTAACAAAATGTTGGCAGGTATACATTTTAATTTTTTTTCTGTTGATTTCATCGATTTGACTTTTTTTTAAAACTAAAAATTACCATTATTCATATTCTTGGCTGACGCAATTGTTTTCAAATAGAAATTCAGTAATTATGTCAATTCTTTCAAATTTTCTAATAAATTTAATTTGTTTTTCTGTTGTCTTGCGTTATTAAACGGAATCTTTATGAAAAGATTATAACTAATAAATCAATATGAAATTTATTTATTTACGATCAATCCTGAAATGCAAGCACATACCACTTTTATTATATTTCATTCATTAAATTTGCATTCAAGCAACCGAAATGGAATCAAATTTCTCAACATTTACGGTCGCAATTTGTTCATCACAAATCTGCACTTATGCGACCAAATTGAATAAGATTTCTCTGCATTTGAGCAACACAATTCGTTCGTTCGAAATCCGTAACACAATTCGTTCATTAGAAATCCGTATTCAAGCGACCGAATTGGACAACATTCATTTTTCTTTTCTGCATTTATGCAACAAAATTCGTTCATAACAAATCCTCATCCAGGCGACGAAATTGAAAAAATGTTGTTTATTCCAAATTTTTGTTTATTCCAATTTGATATATATATCCTTTTTTTAGAAAATCAGCAACATGCATCATATGTCTACATGAAGTACACATCCCTTCCAAACAACGCTTCCGTCATTTTCAATGGATACTACATAAATAAATTAAATCTTATTACTTACCCAGAGAATTATAAATTTCCATTTTCCTTTCTTTTTTTTATTCATTTTTCGAGTCCATTTCCATTTCAATAACAGGCAGTAAAACACGTCTGAACTACTCGGTATCAGTTGATCGAGTGCCTATAGTTATTTATTTGAAAACTCAAATGTTGCTAGATACTACACGTACTAATACCCTTACTCACTTATAGGAAAACGACCGTTCAGCGGTAGACTAGATGGTTTTTACTAATCGAGCTCAAAATGTTACATGACATTTAGAGAAATAATAACTACTTTTTTTGATGTTATTTTTACTCCACTAAACTAAAGTCAAACATTTTTCGCACCGTGTCGGCTTGAAAAGCAATGTTCTTTAACTGTTTGACTAAAAACTGAATGCAAGATATTGTTCAGGATTTGTATTTGCATCCAAATCAGAGCTGTGATTTTTGCGATATGAGCAGCTTTTTAAAGAACCTTTTTAGGTGATTCGAATGAAAAACGAAAGACGCAGTCATTTTTAACCCTAAATTTAATAATTTTTTTTTTCAAGAAGTTATCAACAAAAAAGTGGTTATATCTTTAAAGATACACCCCCGCAATAGGTATATCCCATTTTTATCCCATATATGCGTTTTTGTTTAATTTGCTAAAAATTCAAAAACGCAAATATTTCGTAAAAAGTTAGCTTAATTTAAAAGTTAAGGATCAATTTTTTTACAGTGGATACATTTTGAATCAATAAAGCTAAAATAGTAAGCAACAACTTAATAAAGTCAAAACAAACGGAGAAATATTTTTTTTAATGGTTGTATCTTTAAAGACACACTGAGCATATAAGGGTTAAAACACCAATTTTACTCTTAATTGCATTTCGGTCGAAATCAATTTGCACGTTTTCATGTAAACTATTAAAACCTAAATTTTTAAAAAAATGTCTATAATTGAAGAATTTTCTTACTATAAATTAAAGGAAATCTTTTAGTTTAGTTTTCCAAATAAATTCAATTTTCCAAATTACTCTTATTCACATTGGAGGCTTACCATGGTGTTCTCAACTTAATTTGGAAAAAATAATTTTTTTTTTAAAGTGGGCCCGAACTATTAGCCCACACGAAGGTTGAAACAAATCCATCAAAAACCGTTTAGGCAGTAGGCTTCAGGAGCATACGGACAGACGGACCGAATTGCGAAACTCACTTTGTTTATAAACATCACGTGTTTGAAATTTTGTAGAGTTACAAAGTTAAAATAAAAAACTATTCATTGTATTTTCAAACATTTTAACTGGAAGAAGTAAATATTTTTTCAGATTTCTTGTGAAAAAAAAATGATTTCAATAATTCGTTACCCTACTTTTACCAGTTTTGCCTGGTGAGAATTAATATTCAATACAGCTTCTTTATTTGTGGTTATCTCCATAATATTGACCTGGTAACATACTAATTTGTTTTCTTTTCCCAATTTTTTTTATAAATAAATGTCCAGTAGACGGACTTCATATTTCGTCTATGGTAACACTACTAGTCGCTTGTAGAAACGAATAGTATCAATAAACTATACTGCTGGAGAAAATATCGAATCGAGCATGGAAAACATGTTGAAGATATGTTCAATTTATAGTTCTTATGTTTTGGGGGACCCTTCTTAAAATAGGCTTCCTTTCACCCAATCCTAACGCAATGACATGCATACACCAAACACGGTCCTTGACATATTGATAGCCTATAGACTACACGGCAATAAGATGTTACTACTGCTACATGCCCTCACACTCACTAATCTAATCTTGACTAATGACATGTATCCTTTTAGGTCGAATAAATCGTTTACACAGGCTTGGGTATAGAAATACCTTCTTCAGCCTATCTGATGGTGGTTAAGTGTGTTGCGAAGTAGTATGTAGGTATTTTGTTTAAGGCCAGTGATTTAAAGGGTGCGAATAAAATGGAAGCCCTTACGAGCTCTCTTGGCTTATCAGAGATATTTGTATGGCTTCAGTGCCATAAACACTATTTATTCAAAGTTATTACAGTTGGCTATTACCCATCAATATCGATTCAATCAGTTACGTTTTAAGTGGACTTCGTTCAATGCCTTCATTAAACGTTCATCGCATTTTGCGTTTCATTTTTACTTGTAATTTAATTTCATCTTTCAGCTGCTTTAAGTGGTTCAGCGTTTGGACTTATTGCATTATCCCTCTTCTTTCACAGCTTGAAAGAGTGAATCCCTTTGCCAAAAATACTTTATGTTGCTTTTCTTTCATTTGATCCATTCCAGCTTAGATAGCAAGCGTAGGTAGTAAAACTGTCGTAAACAGGGGTAAAACAATTCCATTTTATTGTGTGGAAATCAAGAGGGAAATCGAATGGTGTAAGCAATTGATTGTTATTCCAGCTATCAGTAAAATCGGGCGTGCAATGATTCGTTGATGGCATCGTTTATATTAACGGATAGTTTTTTTATATTCTAAATTTTTCTACCAAATAGTTATGTAGGAACTTCTCTAACAATATCACAAAAGAGAATTCAAATTATACAATCTGATGGAATTCAGTGTCACTGTCAATGTCAGTCACGAGGATCAATAATTCATCATACACCAGCTGCTATCAGTCATCGAAAGACAATTTTTAGCGGATAACACGATGTAAGAGATTATTGGGTGCGACAAAAAACCAATATGAAGAATACGAAAATGTTCGAATTTATGTTTTAGGCCATCTCTGTTTGAAGTGGAAAAACAACAAAATTATACACCATCACGCACGCGCATTTTTGCACGAGACATAAGAATGAGATCACAAATCAGACGCCCAAAGTGTCATGGATGTTCTACCCATAATTATATTTACCTAAAACGGAAATAAACACAAGTTCCGGCGACCAACATTTCTGCAATCACTTGAAAACATTTCTATTTCTGTTTTAAAACATGTGAAATAAAAGTGGTAATTATAGTTTCAGCAAATTCAACCAACAATTCATCTATCAGTTATATATAATAAATAATTGTCCGTTTATCACTTTCGGGAGATATTTGTTTTATTGGATATCGAAAAATCTCAAGCCATTGTTTCAGTAAATTAAACCAACAATATTCATCAATCAGTTAATAAACAATTGTCGTTCATCACTTTCGGGAGCCATTTTGTTTTATAGGATAGCGAAATTTCTTAAGCAATCGCTATAAAAATATCAACATGCAGAATTCTCCCATAATTCCTACCATGTAAACAATATGGCCGACCAAAATACGTGTCACGTACGTTTGCCTGTTTATTTTGATACGGTGATGAAGTTTCTTCTTTTTCGTGAAGTTGTGACAGCACTTAACTATTGAAACTATTGAAACAGTGTTCGTACAACACAGTACAAGCTACTGCCTGGCACACGCATAGACTGTGGCGATGCAAGCAACTGGGAATTTTTCAAGAATCAAGTTTAATAATTCTGACAGCTGGGTGACTTGATGTGTTTTTCTTCATCTAGATTGGTCAAGTGAAGGGTTTTTAGTTGGCGTTTACATATGGGTATTTAACAAATCTATTCCAGAATTTCATGACTGAATAGGTACTAAGTTGACGAATTTGACGAAACAAATTTGAGTCCAGGTTCAGTGTACATCTAGTCCATACCAATCCAGTCGACTTGAAATATCTTTAGATTTTTTTAATGTGCATACTGATACATTACAACTGATTGTGCTCTTCATTGCGAATGATGGAAAAGTGTTACTGATAATTTGATAAGTTGTTTATTCAGCTTCTTGACAAGACAGAAGGATGATCTATAGCTCGCATGAATTAGGGTTAATTTTAATCTCCTTTCTGGTACTTAAACCTCAGCGCCTATACAATAAGCAATTTTAAATATATACATGTACACATTTTAGAAAAATTTGAATCAAAACAGTGAAAACCGGTTCCTAATCCCTTTAGTGCTTCTCTAACGAGTTCATTCAGATAGAGGCACAAAACATTGTAAAAGCAACAGCACCATCTATCGAGCTTCATTGCAACCACTGTTTAAACGCCGCCGACACCAATAAGAACAAGTGGTTATATTTTTAACACACCCAGTCAGTTAGTTAGAAATTATTTATGCGAAGGGGGAATTGAAAAGCTTTCTCGGGAAATCCTTTTCAATTTTTAATTACGAAGTCGCCAAATTGCGTTGCATGACTGGGAAAATGCCACAAACACTGCGACGCGATTTATTGCTTCGAACCTCCGAAGGAACTATAAATCAGACGTTTCTTGTGTTGTATAAAGGAGCATAATCCCTTTTACAGAACGCTTTGTCAAATTCCTATTCTTTTTTTGTCGATTCAATGGTTTATTCAAGAAGCGAACGCTTACTACAAGTAGATGTAATTAGCAGCCTTTGGAAAATTTGCAGTTAATTTTAATGTTGTTTATCTGTTGCCGGGAAGTTTAAATTAAGTTTGAACTCAATGACCTACACCGAGGTTAAGTTAAGATGTTTCTCTCCGCAATTAAGAAATAAAGTCCTCGTGTGCACTAATCCCCGTGGGTATTTATGTACACCTAAACTTTCCTATGTACTATATTTAATGAACGATTTCATAGTTAATTTCACGGTTAAAATAAATTACGTGAGTTGATTTATGCAACCCCCCAGGGTTTATTCAATGTTCATACAAAGTCATTGAAAAAATGTAATTACCTACTACAGAAGCCCACAAATGTACAGGTTCCATTTAATGCTTTTCCACTCCATTCACCCATGTCCTGATGAAACTGTAGACCGAGAACAAATTCGAATTTGTCAAAACGAAAATGAGCCACTGCGAATAAAGGAACAGCGATTTCGAATTGCAAAAGAAAGGAAGTTATTGCGTATCCATATATTGAATATAAAATATCGAATGCGCTTCAATTGGAGCAATGAAATTGATTACGAAGTCAGGGCTCCTATCGTGACATGAATATGACTCGAGGGCTATTGTTATTCTGTAGAATTTCTTCTTTTTTGTTAAATGATTTATGAAAGCGTTTATATACGTTTTCATAATTTTGATAGAATTTCGATGAATTGAAATATTTTTTTCCATGTTATTCGTTGATATGAAACTAAATATCTCACCTGGAAAACTCCAGTTCACAGAATATTATTCATGCGAATTTGCATTCTCATATTGCGAATGTACGAGAGGGTATACACCATATATAGGACAAGTCAACTGTCAATACTAATTTTATATCATCCCCATGTGGATGTTTGTGCTCGGGACTACCAATTTGAAATTTGATTTCGGTCTTGCGAATTGTTAAACAACCCCACCCCAAAGAGATATTGCTTTATGGAAAATAAGTCGTTCGTTGTTATTGAATGTGCCGAATCCATCAGAGAAAACCGGAGAATTTCTCTTCTCGCTGTGCAGCACAAAATTCAATTTTGTTCTCCTTGAAAAATGCAGTTTTTTTAGTAAAGAAAATTTTCTCCGTCGCAAAATTGGTGTAGAAATATCAATTAACATTGATTTCAAAGAATGCACTGCAGAACAGAATGAAATGTTTAAAACGCTTAAAAAATCGTAACAGAAAGTAATTTTTCAGACAAAATTTGTCATTAAATAAATTTAAAAAAAATGTCCGTTTGACGGAATGTCAGAGCCACTAGTTTTGCCTTAGTGCCTTAAAAAGACTTTTGCATTTTATGCATACATAGTTTATTTTCGGCGCAGTGGCTTAAGTGTGTTGGACTACCACAAATTTTCAAACGAATTTATTTTCAAAAAATGTTGAAATGTCAAAAAAAAAAAAGCTGCCAGCTGAAAAATGTAATTTTAATATATTTTTAATGCATTTTTTGACGTTTCTACATTAATAAATGTGTTTTCGTTCTAATTTTTCGTACTGCTCTAGTTTCATTTTAAAAGCAAAAAAATGTAGTGTCATACGGGCTTAACGTCTGACAAACATGCGAGAGTATAACTGTCATGCAAGAGCATCTCAATTAGATGTTTGAACTCGGCATAAAATTGTAAATCCCTTTCATTCGTCCCAAAAATGAAAAACTCACACGAAAACTATTTTTTTCTTTTTATTTATAGTTTATTTTAAAAGAGGATTCACTCTCTAAGGATACAACAAAATGCAGAAAACTATAAGGTTCCACTTTCAACATATTCGAAGAAGTTTTCGTTAAATTTAACGAAAGCAATTTTTACTCATTAGGTATCGCATTTCGTAGGAAAATATTGTCGCTGTGGGTAACATTCAAATGGAAGCAAGACTTTATCTCCTCAGACATCCAAGCAGCTCTCAAAGCCGTTGACTCATCTGTCATAAAATCGAAGCTAGTTCTGCGAAAATTCATGGCCACCGACGACCTTGCTAAGAAATCATTCCCCATTCGACCCGAGTCCGCAGTTTGCTGGCAACGAAACAACTGGGTAAAATCGATGCAACAATAGCAATCATCGGAGCAAAACTAAAAAGTTTTAAGTAATTGTGATTGTAATAATTGAATTTACGTATTTAAAAAACCTTAATTATAACAATAACAAATACCCTTGCTCGCCAAAACTTGCTGACATACCCCCAGAGAAGATCTAAACTCCTGTTGAAAGAGGCCTCAGAGCCAAAGCCCCATTAAGGATCTCCTGACAGTGTCGCCATTCTGACCGGATGCCGGTCATATCTGACCGAAATCTCTTTCCTCTAACCGGAGAAAATTTTGAAATCCGGTTAAACCGAAAAACAATTTTCTGACCTGAAAGATAATATTGTTCTATGACTAGGCAAAAAGGATAGATTTCTATAATTTGAATGATATTTGGCCATACTAACGAACACATTCATAATTTCATACAGAAATTGTTAATATTCCGAGAATACAGGGGCTCCTCGCGGCAGTTTCATTTGAATGTTCCCACCAATTGTGACTGGGGGCGAGCATTCAAACAACGCTGAAGTGATGACCATTTAAAATATATTGCAATTTCGCTTTTGGTTTTACCAAACTCAAACGCCGAAGTGGATTGGAACGTTCCTTTTTCTGCAAAACGTTGTGATGCAAAGCTTTTCAAGGAATTGTCTGTTTGTTTTTCTTGTTCTATTAGCTTTAATTAAAATTAGTTTAGAAAAATAAAAAAATATATACATATAAAATTTTTGACCGGACTTCTGGTCGAAAAATTGTTATTTTATCTTTTGGCCGGATTTTCTGACCGAATTTAAAAAAAATAAAAATCGGTCATTCGTTCAGATTTGACCGGATTGATTATTTTTTAGCGGCAACACTGCTCCTGACGAATAATCTAATCTGCGCACACATGCAAATCGCATACTTCTTTTTCGTTCTGCTCCAACAGAGAAAACGACGCGACGCCTAGTGCTTTTGCAACGAAATAAGCTCTCGATATGAGCCCTTTTCCCAAAGCACAACCAAATCCATTAATCGAGACTGCAGTATTTTTTTTATGTGAGAGCTAAAATGTTACCCACTTCCGAAACAATAAAGAAACTATGACTTCGTTGTTAGATAAAAATATGTTAAGCAACTGACAGAACTGGAGTGATGTTTGCAATTGGTCAGCCAACAACGAATTATTTCTAAGATGTCACAACCTAGTGTTTCTTCAAAATGTGTTGTTTACATGACACAAAACCAACTCAAGTGTTTTATTAAACGTTCAGAGTGTCCAGATCCACGGCTTAGGTCCCGAATGATGTTCCGCCCCATCAAGTTAATTCTGCTTCAGTTGCTTTACCAAAAACTACATAATTTCCTCTTATCTCTGCCTTCATATGCATAGCCAAGGCGAATTTGAACCTTGTTTTTAGGATATTGCTTGTAAATGTAGTTTATGTCACAAAGGCAGTCTGCGGTTGCCATCAACATTCTTGCCTGACAGGTCATAAATTCATATTGTTTTGATGTTGGCAAACGTAATCTTAATGTGAGTTGCCACCAGACTTTCGGCCATTTCACCCACTTAAGCGAATCTACCCATTGCCTTTTATGACAGTTTCAATCGATTTTATTTGTGGATTTGACAAATGTGTTATGTATACCAATTAGCTTCAGCATTTGTCGTAGGAGATAACGCCCCCATCAAATAGGTCCCCACTTAAAAAAAAATAGAAGAGAATAGATCCACAATTTGTGGCGTATTATAATTGCATTTAAAATTATATCCTGAAACCCACAGAGAATCGAAATCTGCAAACGCAGATATGGAAATGGTGTCCCTTTTAATGCATCATTTCGGTAAGCTTCGCTGCGCAACTGTATAATAAAAATGATTATGTAGCAAATGAAAATGATGTGATACAGTAAAATATTTGGCGACGTGGCCATTTCGCAGCCCTGCTCAGCCGAAAAATTAATAATTTTTGCAGGGTATTCATTTACTTCCTTCCGCAGTTATAGCGGGACCTTTCATCATCTCTATCTACGTATCATCATCCTTAGAAAATCCTTACAATTTAAAGAAATGGTTGAGAACGTAAATCTAATTCCAGCAAAACGCCTGAAATTTTTAGCATAAATAAGAATTTCAATGAGCAACATGATTTATTTATTAAATTAGTTTAGCGTAAAAGAGGATAATACTTCTGCAGGCAGTATTTCCTTTATTAATTACAAGAGATAAAGTCAATAATTTATTCCCCGATTCTCAGTTATGTTGTCGTGATTGCCGAAGGGATATTTTGTTTACAAATTTCTTATGGAAACAATTTGGTGAAAGTTGGTCTTTCAGCAGCTTAGGAGTTCACGTTAACCGTTTCGCTTGGGGGATGGTTGATGTTTGGGGAAGTGTTCGTTTGTTTTGAAAATGTTTGAGTCCCATTTCTTGTAGACATTAAATTTTTAACGCGGTATATTCAAATTTTGACCCCTCTGACTGACCCCTGACGTTGCAAGACTGTGGTGCCAATCACAGCCGGAAATCGAACCACAAATTTGTTATTTTTAATGTAAACGTTTCTTCTTAAAAACAAATTAGAAAATCCAAGAAATTTTACGGTTCCTACACACCGATAACAAAAGGAATCTTCTAGCTGTCCGTATAAGTCCTTCGGTCCGGTCGATAGATTTATTGTGATTATGCAAATTTCCATTGCGGTCCATTTAGTGTTTACATATTTTGTTGCTATTTCCACGCTTCAAGCTGGAGAATGCAAGGTGGAATACACACAGTTTATTTTAAAAGAGAGTTCGAATCTTGTCTTACTAATAGGAACATAACAAAGTGACACCTTGTGTTTCAAAAGCCTTGACCTCTACACGGCAGCATTTCTCACGCTTTAATTTAAGATCTGTACCAGTCAGGTGCATGAATTGACTTACCTTTAATACCTAACATGATAGAAGATTCTGTGACATTTTTTAAGAATTGTCATGAGCTCACTACACCACACTAGCCAAATGTCAAATTAAAATGTCTGTTTTGTTAAGTTGTAAGAAATAAATTTTATGTTATGTGACCCGAAATTAAGCTTACAAATGTTAATTTATATTGAAATATTTTGATTCGATCCACTAAAACATTTATTTATATTTATACTACAACCAAATAAAAAGTTATAACAAACAAAATTAAATTGATTTCATTGAACAGAGAAATTCAGAATTTTGGGGCAATTCTCTCGAATCTTCAATTCAAAAACCCCATAAGAATTCAGTTAGAATGAAACTTCACTTTATTTACTGCACTTACACATTTATTAAAACTTTATAAAAATGGTTGCTTCTTATGTCAAATGAATCATGGGTGTGTTCGAAGAATACTCGTATTTAACAAGTCTTGTAGACAACACTGACAGGTGCTGTCTGTGCAAAAAGTATAAACTTCAGCAGAAATTACATCAAATACAGTCTACTCGTGACTTCTGAGATTTACACTTAGTAATTATCCCAAGTTAAATCGACTTTTATCTTAAAACTTTTTCGAAGTATGTTCATTGCTAAGTTAGAAAACTTATACAGCCACTCACGTTTGGATATACTAGTTCGAATAATTAAACTAAACGACGAGACATAAAAACAAAATAGTCCGGTTTTTTTGCACTTCGATCTCAACAAAGCATAGTAAAGTAGGATTTTCAGCACGCAATTACAACAACGATGCTCTACTTGACACTTGGAACAGTTGTTGTAATTGCGTGCTACTATCCTACTTTACTTTGCTTTGCTGAGATCGAACCTCAAAAAAACACGCCTAATATACCAGTTCAAGCCACCTTTTAACAAATGTAACACAAAATGTTGCTGAGGAATTTTTATTGCGCACTAGTTTACTTTACTTTGCTTTGCTGAAATATACATATTCAATAAAACGCTCCTATAGTACTGTGCTGTTGTACACAGTAAGCGATCAGCTAAACGTTTGCAAGCAGTCAAAAATATAAACGTTCTCAATTCAGAAACAAAATTGCTCGTGTTATTGTTGCCCCATAAAACATAAGCAGATTAGTAATTCATACTTCATAAATGGTTCCTATAGATTAGAAACTAAAGATCGTCTAAGAACCATGTTCAGTTTAGCAAATCTTTAACTGCATTGTTTAGATTCGCTTTGTTTTCTGTGGAAGAAGAACTTCGTTCGTCTAAGAATCCCTGGCGATTCATGTTTCGCGGAAAATATGTGAAAATAAATCGCCTGCGATTCGCCAAAAGTGGATCTTAATAACTACGAACATCTAGTGGCAGAATATAAAAAGTGCATGTAGAGTAAGAACGGTGGGGAACAATGAATGGATATGCAAATTTTCGAAAGTGGAATAAGTTGTACCTAATCGAATATGTTATATTTTCATACTGAACAAAAATGTTCCTAACATGTTTTTAAGAATACACACTGCCTAATTTGAGTTTGATATAAATGTCCTTTTCATTACTTAAAGCTCTCATATCCAAAGAAGGGGTTTGACTAACACGCTCTTTGATAATACACTCACATCAGAAAGTTTGATAATCTTCGTTGGAGTTTATTAATTTTAATTACGCGTTTCTTCTCCTAGGACTTATTCTTCACTTAGTTATCTCTATTTGCGCTCAGTGAATTGTTTTCAAGTTTTCATGACGAAAGTTGTAATGTCGTCGTGAACGTGCCATTCAGTTTCGTTCTTGTTCCAATTATTGTTAAAGTTATATTCGTCCTAAAATGAACGTTCACTGAGGGTTGATCTTCGACATAAACCACTGCAGTCAAGTTGATATGTGTGCGGAGCCCTATGACGGCAATTACCCCAACTTAAAACCGTTTGTCTATAATCTGTTTATATATATCCCATAATAAACCAAATTTATGTACGCATCGGGCTTAATAATATTTTATCACCATTGCGCACTGCGTTGTTTCACGTTCATTGTATCCTGTCAGCGGTGTCGAACCGTTTCATACGATTTTTATTATACGATCCACTTTAACCAAAGGGCATACAAAAATAAGCACGTTTCCCAATTAAGCCACACGTTCGTATAGACTTCATTCTTTTTAAGGACTCCAAACAAACCATACAATGAATACTAAGTACAGTAACAGAGATGAACTAATCACGGCGTTTTGTATGCATCACGTACTCAATTTGCGATTACTGTCCCCAGAGTCTGTACCATCGTCTATGTGTTAACACTATTCATGATTCATGCACTGCCGAGTGTAGGTGGGTACTTTAGGCTATAAGCCTCTGCAAAAACACTTAAGACAAAGCAAAAGCCAGCACAATAGTTTCTGAAGGATCCTAAATCAATAAACCTAGAGAGATGTACATTTTTCTTGTTAAAAAGGGCTGGTCTACGTACGCCACAGAGCTGTGCTCAAATCTGGGGCAGTATATATTTTCTTCTCTTTTATGTGAAAAAAAGAGATATTCACTATTGTGACTTGGCAAACAGATGCACAAATGGCTGAGCATAGACAAAAGGATCTAGACAATTTCCCACAAGCATCTTACCAATTTAAGAATATTTCAACCTCAACAGCTGCTTCAAGCTACTAGGGAAAAGGTGCTTTTGCTGTCCAGGATCAGCCCTAAATTTGGCACACACGCACAAAAATCACTAGTTTGAACAATTAGGTAAATAAACACTGCATCTATGGTACACTGTTAGAGATAAAAGTCCCATCACTTTGTTTAACTACACTTGAGAGCGAATATACACAGAGATGGATACTCGTTGTAACTTTGCAAAGGCAAATAAACTGCTCAACGTATACGTAAACTTCGTAAAATTCACGCTACAAAGGACTATCTACACCCGCTGCCTGCGTTGCGCCGTATACACTGTAACGATAGTAAGGACCAAGTCATACTACTACAACTTGTTGGCATGGATGACATTTCCAATGTTTTGTTTTCATCTCTTCGGTGTGGTTAGCTAGCTGTAGTGCTGCGCCTGCTGCGTAAGTTTCGAGGAAAAACGATGGAAATCTGTTTGGGAGTCGGTACCACCGCCATACCCCGTTCAACACACATCAGTATTCGGTACGTAGAGATGAAAGCTTTCGGCAAAAGCAGCATTCGGTTTCGGGTATTCACCATGGTGACCTGCCGAGCATCCAAGATAACATCACACTGCGGTTGAGTAAAGATATTGCGGAGTTCGTATAAGAGAGTTGTTGACAAAGGCACTCTTTCAGATCCTATCCTTATGCAAACAAAAAGAACCGCAATACGAAATAATGAATTCGGTGTCGAGTGTACACATCATTATTTTTTGAAAAGAAATAAAAAAGCTCTTAGATATGATGCTCCACCAGAATCAGATTTCCTTTCAAGGAAACACTTCCCGAGATGACATGGTGTCGTCGACGTGTGTGTTTAGTTTTTTTTTCACCCTCTTGGTATGCGCGTAGTGAAAGCATCTTTCTACCGTTGATAGTCGGTGAATATTGGTAGTAGAATCGGAAGGGATATTCAACAAGTATTTCTTCCATTTTAACCATATGCAAGACGGTAGGTATGTCAAGTAAATAAAAACGTGCAGACATGAGGATGAGCACGTCATGAAGTCCTGGTTGGCGAAAATTGAATATGTGCTGTGCAATATGCTGACGCCTTTAATGCTGTTTATCACGGAATCTGTATGGTAGGGTGAAGTTTTACTTAACCATTTACTTTGTCGTTGTTCATTGTCCGAAGTGATTCAGATTCGCATTAAAGAGCAGCGAAATGGCATTAAAGGGTCCTCAACCAGAAAGTGTCCTTCTTCGTCTTAATGTCTTTTCAGTTTGATGATTGATTAATTAACTTGAAAGCTTAAATGGTGTGGGTGTCCCTATTAGTTTGCGCCAAAGAACACGAAATTGGAGTCATTTAAGTTTCATTGGCCAGCAAACTGGATGATTAGGTTAAAGTTATTGTTGTTGTGGGGGGAGAGTGTAGCCAAATTTGTCGGTTGCGACATCTTCAAATTATTTTTAATTGTTTCCTGTGGAAGGAGCAGTCTAGCTCTTGATTGGAAAAGGGACCCATTGTTTGATAAATCGGTTTTTGTTGGATAAAAAATTGTAAAAGGTCGTGCTTAAATTTGCCCTTACTCACTCTTAAGTGACATTGATCACAATAAGTACGCCCCCAACGTGACTGTTGTGCTACTTAAGTCGCAATTTGGCAGATTATTCGAGATTTTTGGTATTTTGAACTTTTATTTAGTTGGAAAAGGCGCTTCGTAAATTTTTCAAATGCTGTTATTTCGAAATAAAAACCTTGAAATTGTAACACCTATTGCTTGTTAAATATCGTTTTAATATAAATATCGTACTTAATTTTTAAACTAGCTTCAAAAATTACACTTTTTTCTCATTCTTGCAATAGAAACGACAAAATGATTGACTGCAAGAAGTATTAATAGAACTGATAATAATAATTTGTTGGCAGCACCTCCCCGGTGTAAAATTGTCGTTAAGAAGACTTTTATAAAAAAATGTGAATTTCACGAAGTTTCTTTTAATGAGTTTGACTCTCAACGACTCTACTTTAGTTTAGTTCTAGCCACAAGAGTCTCTCTTTCTTTATTGTACGAGTACTTATAATCATATTTAGTGTCCAGTCTTGATTTTATTTTACGAACTCACAACACAATGGTGAAATTTTCCAGTGTGAAGATTTAAAGTGATTAACGAGTAAGCCCAAGTATGTGTTCAAGGGCAAGCTCCCTTTCGTTTTTCTTTTAACGAATGCACAGACTTACATTAAGCGCAAGGTATCCTTATTAACATAGACAAATCATACTGAGACCCCCATTTCACAATCCCCTTGCCGCTGGGCCCTTCAATTTTTTTTTTCAAATTCGCCATTTCGTTTTTTTATATCGGTGTCATGTCAATTAATGTGGTTTTCGATTGGGCTTCTTCAGATTTGCTCACAGATTTCAGATTTCGTGTGTCTAATCGAACATAAAAACTTCACTTGCTCTTTTTTGTGTTGATATTAGTGCAGTTCGTATATGTGTAGCCTTCGACACTTTTCTAAGCATTTTGCATTCACTGCTTAAACTTTGTATTAAAACATTCTAAATTTTCACCCAGATTGATTTGTAAACATTTGTACATAAATAATTAACACAATAGAGCCCGATGCAATGCGTTTCTTAGCAGTTGGAAAATTTCACGAAAACGTAAACAAAATCCACTAGTGTTGTCACACTCAAACGTACTTTAATTGGTAAATCTGAAGCAAATCTGAGAAAAAATCCAGATTCGCAAAAGTGGTCTGAGATCTGAAAAAGATTGTTTTTCTGTGTACCAAACGAACATGAAAATTGCTCTGAGAGCGCCCAATCGAATACCACATAAGAATCAGTGTGACATACAAGAACATACAAAAAATACAGAAATAAATGCTGCCAACCTCGGCACCCGTGGCGAAATGTGCTAGAGTTCGGGAATACCACATTTTTACATGAGTAACTGAATGCCATTGGTTAGTTATTGTAAATTGTTAAAAGGCGAATAATTTGATTTCTTTGGTTAATAAAACTAGCTAAATGAGATGTTCTATATACTAGAAACTTATTGTGACAAACATGGTTGCGTATTTTGCGCTTTTAAGTATCATTAACTTCGATTTCATGCGTAAATTTTTCTTAAAAAACTTAAGAAAATTTGCTCAATATATTTCTATTTTACTTCAAACAATCTGCATTGTTCACTTTTCATAAATATTTTAAGCAAATCTACACTTATTCCTTAAAAAAAATACTATCCAGTATTGCCTCTGCTTATTACATCCCTCTATGTAGTCTGCACTGTATGTATGTCGGTTAATATTCATCTTCAATGCATTTATTATTGAATCGAGTAATATTGAAGTCTAATCCATCAAAATTAATCCCGCGGTATAATTACGAGAAACCACCAAGCTGTCAATACCAGTCTACAGGCAACTCGTTTCGAGTGGAAATAATTTTGTCACTGAAGAAAAGGATATTATGAACATTGATTTTGAGCTATAATTCCTTTTGTGTAATCATAACAGAATAAATTTATATCTGTGATCAAGGTTACTGAAACCGTCCCAGCTGTCATTTCGCGCAAACCTACGATGGTCATTAGCGATACCCTGGATTAAAGATTCAGACTCTGACCCTACCTTCTATAGGGGAAGTTGGTAAACAAAAAGGTAATCGATTCGAATTGAGATGTGGTGCGCCACCCACGTCTATAGGAATTTCTCCCTATTCTGAATAAGGAAATATTTTTATATCTGTGGAATCTTCTCTATTAAATTGTATGGAAGTCGAATTTTATTTCTATCTAATTAAGCATTTATTTAGTTACATTTTATTGTTCTACTCAAATTATATTAAAATTAATGAATAAGTCCTTGACCAGACCCAGTATTAGGGTTTTTTGTTCGGTTATGAGAACATTTTACCAAAATTGCAATATCTTTATTGAATATTTATATAATCGAGCAGTATTCAAAAATCATAGTTAGTCACTAAATTAACGTGAATAACTGCGTTTTTATTAAAATTCACTTGCACATAGAAACTAATCTCGTTTTCCATTGGGACCACCAGATATTTTTTTCAGATCTCAGATTCAACGCGGCTCATGGAACATGCAACGAAATTGATCTGCTTATCTAAATGGATTTGTTTTGAAACAAACTTCTTAAAATGAAGTAAAACAGCTGCACATTTTATTTTAGTTATTGTGGCAGTATATGTAAATCTGAAAAAAAACATCGAAATCTGCAAAAAGTGACCCGAATTAAAAAAAAATTGGAATGGAAACGACATTAAAAACAAACAGGATAAACAAAATAATTGAAATGGCGGACAAACCTTGTTGCTCTGGAACTGAAGGTTAACTAATTTAATTAATAACAATTGAAAAATATTCAATTTATACATATAATTTATTACAAATGATAGCTATGTGTTTAATTTATATAATAATACATCAGAACATCAGAACCTTCGGCAACCACCACTGTTCCCCACTGTTCCATTTTTGAGGTCACTTTTCGCATGAGTGTTTCCCGCAATGCTCCAATCATTTAACAATAAATCTAAGCGCCTGTAGGTATTGGCCTCTGCGTAGGTACATTTAATTGTATTAAAATTGGGAAAATGAGGGCATTCAATAGGAAGGCATGTCAAAATTAATAACCACGATATGAGAAATGAGACCAATGTTGAAACTTTTAGAGAAACAGAACTTCACACACATTGTTGCATGGATGTTCGAATTTCGAAAATATAATTCAGTTCAGTTCAGAATTCAGACTGAGGCGCAAAGATAATGGAATACAGAGATATTTAACTTTCCAGTGGAAAGGCGGCTGCCTACAAGCTGTTTTCCCGTAAAATTCATGAAGTCACGCACTAATGCTCATTTCTTTTATGTGTGAGTTCATGAATTGAACTTTAATGTAAGAATTCGTTATTCCGAAATGTTTTTTTTTTCATTTTAATCGAAGCGTTAACAAAAACCAAAAACAAGTTTAATACCAAACACAAAACAATTGAACAACACGATGCCCATAAAAGCAAGAGGAATATTGGCCGGCCATTAGCAGCATGCTTTTTCGTAGCTCACACGTATTCACAGACGGGGGTTGAAAATACAAAAACAACAATGTAAACAAATGGGTTTTGGGGGGATAGACGTACTAAAGATATCCATCTCTTTTATTCATTCATCTCTGGCCTCTACTTGTTTTAATTGTCAAAATTTTGAAACAACTTTACTATTAGCATAGCAATTAGATAAGATACGTACCTAACAGTTAGAAATTTATTTATTTTTGTAAATGATGCATAAATCTTAAAATAAATTGGGTTTTGTTAGGAAAATGGAAATGAGCCATTACTTTCCCTCATATATTTCCAAACAAGTTTTGTTTATGCGTGTCTGACAGATTCATATCTTCAACAACATCGCTCAGTTTACCAGCGGCTGAGAAGGAGTGTTCTTTGTTTATGTTTTCACTTTGCCCACATTCCAAACGTAGTTTCATTCCAAAAAAGTTTATTATTACAGTATGAAATAGTCTTATTTAACTAAACAATCATGGATCATGGCGTCAACACATCACCAAAGGAGCACAAACACCAAAAAGACTGGCAGGATAGCGTTCTTATTCGCGAAAGGGGTGCTCCACAGAACGAGGAATCCGATGCAAAGTATTCTATTAAATACTATGAAATATGTTCTACGTTTTTTTCGATAATAATGCGAGCTATCGCTGTGATAATTAACGTGAAATTGGCCTTAAGCTACTACCAAAATGGTAGTATCGACTATTGTATATGGACAACCGCTTGTATTGTTATTCCCATGGTTATAACAACGCTTATTCATGCCAACATGTAAGTAGACACCAAGGTGCATTAATTGCAAAATAAACTAAACAGAAAATATATGTATAACAGGTGTCTTCAGGATGGAAAATTAAATAAGGGTACTTACAAAGTGACTTGGATAACGTATTTGTCATCGTTTTTGTTTCGGTAAGTCTTACTATTGTAATCGTACATGATATTGGATATTGGCATAATTTTCATAGATATTGGAACTCCCTCTGTTATGCCATATCCTGCAAAAAAGCAGAAAGGAGAGGTGATCTGGAAGGACAAAAGTTGTAAGTTGACGTACTTATTTTGGCAATTCTGCTTCTTAAAAATGCAGTTTCTAAAAGTAAAAGGTCCTGTGACCCAGTCGGATACTTTAGAGAGAAGGGTGTGCATACTAAGTTAATTATTATTTATCAATTTAAAGATTCTACAAATTGACGGTACGTGAGGAGAGCGATGTAGCATTTATACGAATTTTCGAATGCTTTCTGGAAGCAGCCCCACAGAAGATCCTTCAAATATCGATTGTTTTATCCCTTACGGAAGACATGTCAAGTATGCCCAAATCTGTTTTGCGTAGAGATGTGCTTATTCATGATTTTATATTTTCAGACATCCAAATCGTTGCAATCTGCTCATACTTTGGGAGCTTGGCCTGGTGCTTGTCGGCGTATCACCGTTGCAATCGTTACGCACAAATAGATAAACATAACATGCAGACCAATGGCTTTATTCTACAATTGTGCTGGCATTTTTGTGTTACAGGTATGAAATTTAGCCCCTCATCATCTCATCGTCTCACTATTTAAATTTTGATTTGCTCACATTTGATTTTCGTTCCTTTCCAGTATCACGAACGCTTTGTATTTCATTTGTGGCGAGTCTGTTCCCATTTTGGACTCTCCTTGCCTGTATAGTTCATGGTGTATTCTTTGGATTCATAACATTCCTTATCGATCGGCCAAAATTCTGCGTATTGTCACCGGGGAATTTCCTTTTCTGTATGATATTGGGGATTGTCTATTTGTTCACATACATAATGCCAAAGGATGGACGAACTAGGAATAAATATATTGTGTACTACACACTGAACTCCATAGAGAATATCGCTTGTGTCATTGTGTTCATTTTGTGCTCATCGGAAAGTATGCGATCTTTGACGTTCTTTTATCCAATGTGCGTGCTATCGATTGCATTCTATTATATGGGCATTTGTTGTATGGTAATATACTACCTATGCTTCCATCCAAAAATCACAGCGAGATCATCCAAACTCATTTTGAATTAAATTACTCGTAACAAAATTTTTATTAGGAGAATAATAAAGCTGTGGCGCGCCTTATTTTATTACCTATACAGAATTAAAATAAATTATATTTCTATGTATTTGTTTTTCGTTTAAAAATGGCCAATATATTTATTTTGTTAATTTATTTTTTTATAATATAAACTATGCACCCACGATTATGATTTGTACCTTTTCTTTGCAACCGACGCGCCGTGAGTGTTATGCAGCAGCAAACACTCTCAAACAGTTGAGTGTATACTTCGAACGTGAAGCACGAAGAAAAAATACTTACACCGTTCATATCAGAGACAATACAAAAAGTATGATTTGTCTATGGTTCATATCATCAGATCCGTTAAATGACGGTCCAATAAGAAAAACATATTTTTTCCTACACCATCTATTTCAAGGGTGGCGGTTTTAGGCTTCTCAAATGAACCCTCCATAGTTTTTGATATTTCGCAACTGACACCCGTTCTACCCCATACAGGTACGCAGAGATGTCAGGTCTGATCCAATCACCTTATCCTGTGCATACCAAGGAATATATAAAAAATCCAAGCGCAAAGTCGCTTGAAGCGTAGTTCAGATAAGCGAAGTCGACTGTATAGGTACATTGTTTATGTTGCCTGTCTAATGAAACCGATTCCAATTAACGACTTTCATTTTGGGTTGGTAGCCGAACTATGAAAGCATATAATGGACCGATCTGTTTGCATAACAAACTGTTTAGTATTTGAGTAGTTGGGTACTTTCCGGTCCTTTTTCCTTCTGAAATGTGAGATGATTTAAAATATGGTTTTTTTATTTGTGTTTTGGTTTTCCTCTTAGGTAATAACAAAATGTTTCCTAACAAACAGAGCAAACAAAGTTCTAGATCATAGTAACAGGATTTGGCACTTTTTTTGTCTCTATCACATGTTTTGTTTGTTTTTAAATAGATTCCGCTTTTTCACGTTTTATTGAACACGAGGCAGCATTTCAGATTTCAGACGTCAATTTGTTCAAGAGCTTATCCCAAATCGCAGTGACAAAGGTTTTGAATCTGGGAAAATTAATTTCACGAATACCTATGGAATTTTACCGCCTAAACTATTGTGAACTACTTAATACAATACTCCAGACTCACTCGTCAGTGCTTTATTTTTCAAAACTTGTAAGTTACACGAGAAAATTAATGGCGTTTAAGCCCAACCAAGGGTTTTTTAAACTCGACTTAAAAGTTAGGCCCTTTAACTGTGCATATTTTATATAACTAATGTCGTTTTCGATTTGGCTATTCACATTTTGATCTGAGATTTCAGATTTTTGTTGCCAAATCAAACATAAAATTTGAATTTTATTGGTTCTGGTGTGTATTGAGTTGGCCGCAATAATTATTTTTTTCACTTGCACTGGAAATCCATTTCATTAATTTTTACACATTTACCGCATTTCGAAATAATTTAATATGTATAAAAAATCGTTTCCATACGCGAAAAATTAATAATTCAGTTTAAAAAGCAATTCGTAACCGCCAGCTGCTGTTTAGTGAAAGTATGTGTAAAACTGAGAAAAAATCTATATTTCTCAAAAGTTCCTTAGATCAAAAAAAAACAAAATTGATTTTTTGATCAAAAAAAAGTTGTTTTTTTTTCTCAAAAATTTGATCCTTCTGCCAAATCGAAAACGACATTAATTTAAGTTTAACGACATACAACAATATTGAATGCTTATACTAATTTTCTTTATATCGATAACGAATATATTGATAACTTCTGGCATCACCTCATCTCGTACACATCCTCCATCTTTTTTCTTTTCTTTTTCATTGGAACAAAGTACGTAGAAAGAAGCAAAGCGATAAAACATACGCACACTCGCACATCCCAGACTAAACATATTTGACATTTCTTATAGTCGGTTATTCGTTACAGAGCAGACGAGATATGAACGGTTTAAAACGAGTTGGCTTCTAAAGTAGGATCTACGGAATGTAAAATGTAAGCCTTGGGCTTCCATACAAAATATCAAGTGAAGTGAGTCCTTCCTACGTTAGTGCACGTAATTACTTTTAGTGGAAAAATAGTTCGCAATTTACTAGTGTCTAAGGAAATTAATTATCGTATTGTGAAATTTCCTAGCGTGACCCACCTACATCAAAGGTAAGCCCAGTTTCAGTAATGATTTATGTATTCTTCAATACAGCAGTTTCTCAATATTTTACTCCTTTTTGTTTGAATTCAAGGTTAATCTGATTAATATATAGTTCCATATACTTAGATCTGGAACAAATTTGCTGAATTAAGCTCAGTTTATCTCGCACTTTGTTTGGGCAAAGCGCTTGCTTCGTCAGCTCGTTATTTTTTATCGCCACTCCAATGGTGAGGCAAGCCAAACCTGTGTGACAAAGTTGATATTCAGCTCTGTGCTGGTGACTATCTACATAACTATGTGTTTCGCAGAAAGCACAAAAAATGTAGTTAGGTATGCACAGACGAGCTGGGCTGAAAGAAAATTACTTATTTATGTCGCACTTGTTCTTTTCTCTTGTGCGCATTTGACTAAAGAATTGTGGTTTGCTTTGCGATGTTAAAACGCATTGATCATTATCTTCAGTATCGATTTCCAATGCCACCACTTGTCTCATGAAATTTGTATGCTAACTGCAAAGCCAACCTGACTCGCATCATTCGGTCATTCCCTTTGTCTAAAACAAGCTCATCGAAATTCGATTTGTGTGTATGCTGACCTGTGCAGGTCAACAAATTAAGCCAAGTCATGTTTACTTTTTGTATTTCCATACAGTATTACTATTACTACTGTCAGAAATCATGTCTCACACTTCATTCACCTTAAAAACGGTCAATGGTATGACACAAACAAACAAAAAAGAAAAACCTACGCTGGTCGAATCTTAATTTGGACATTTATACTTTTTTCATTACGCCTCTGCTTATCTAGTTTTCGTTATTTGAAGTGTTTGCGTTAGCCCGGTAAGGTCTACGTCTAGCGTAATGCGTAACTTTGAACAATTCAAGTGCCATCAGAAACAGAATAAGCTTACATTTCTATAGTAATTGAAATACCTGACTGATAATTCAAACAAATTTAAAAGACAAAATAGAACTGCTTGATGAATGTTTTGCTAAAGTGATATTGGTCTAGCAAAATGTTATTGTTGTCATATTTCATAATTGGTTTTTGTTAAAATTATTGTTAGGAATTTGGTAGTTCAAAACTGCATTGACCAGATCGTATAAATCTTTTTTGCTCTGAGGCAGTTCCATAGAGTAATCATTTCAAATAGGCCTAAGTAAAATGTTTTCAGTGCATAAATCTCATCGACGTTTAAGTCTTGCTTTAGTGCGAATCCAGATTTAAAGTAGTTTAGGAGGGGCTAGTAATGGGGCTTGTTCGTTATCTCTTTTTTGCCAGAATGTAAGAAGTATCCCATCATCTCCGGGTTACATGTTACATCCACGTTTACGTTATTAAAGCAAAAAATAATCTTAAATTTTTGCTTTTAACGATAGTTTGAGTACCGTTGTTTAAATTGTAATAAGCATGTTCCAGCAGGTGACAGTCCAGTAAGAATTGTTGTGAGAACAGGGTGTTGTTTTTTGTTTTGCATGGTTGTATCGGCTGTTAGGGTCCTTTGTTGAGAATGGTTAGGTTAGGAGTGTCGAAAAGATGAGCCATAGATATATCCAACCCAAGTTTCACTTCCTGCATCCAGTATGTAAGTAGTGTTGCTGTTAATTTTTCCTCTGAAAGTTGGAGATTGCGATCTTTCCTCTACCGATCTTTGTAGTTTTACACTCTTCATGTTAGTGGAATTTAATTGAAAAAAAGTGCAACACCTTGTATCTACGCCAAGATCTGTCACAGTTCTATTGCCTAATGATATTGTTAGTGTGGTTTCATCTTAACCACTTTTTTACTGTCACAATAATTTGAAATAATTATCGCAAACGCTTTTACTTTGGGGGTTATTTCCAATGAAATCGATGCACACAAATATAAAAGGGTTACAAAAATTGTAATAACAACATTTTCTTGCATACTCACAGTAACCCATTAACAGATGTCATCTTCACGTAATAGCAGCAAATCTGGCGGATTACGTTATCTGTGGATACCAGGAAGAAAAAAATCACACCCCAAGGGCCGGTTCGATTCGACTAATAAACGCCTAAATTACAGCACTGGTCAAAAGAAAAACGAACAATGGTCTCTTGGAGGCAGTAAAGGTCAATCAGAATTGTTGAAAGCGTAAGTTCTTAACTCTTTACGATAGAGTGGTTTTCCAAACAAATACAAACTGAAAGCGAAAAGGTGTACAACGATACTCTGAATAAGTTAATAAGGGTGCATCAAAATGTTATCTTTGCTGGTGGTTAAAAAATATTTCTTTTAGTCCTTTATATATTTGGAACAGTTTGTGCCAATAAATCTGGATTTTAATATAATTTGTTTCTTCATGGTGGTCAGAATAATTATACATTGAATACGAAGAATAAACACTTTGAAGGGGGACCACAGCATTAATAGTTTGTGCTCTCCAAAACGCCATACATGCAGCGAACTCATTTAAATTGTTTATTTGTTTTAACACACAACCACTTCATGAGAATAACGATACATCAGCACAACAAAGAAAGATATGAGTCCCGAACTTGATAAGAAAGCTGTTTGCAACAAAATATCGTGGGCGGCGAAGACATCCAGGACAGCGAATGGTAAATGCATCTGTTATTTCTAGACCGTTGTACAGCTTTTCGCTGACAGAAAACCACTCTAGTTTTAGGGGCACACATATTATCTGGTCCGCACGTTTCTATCGTACTCTTCATACACAGAGAATTCATTCCGCATAATATGCTTCTACTTATAAACATCATTTCTCTATTTTGTTCGACTAAGTGCCGTCGTTGTTCACTTGTGCTTGTACATAAATAATTGCATCGAACATTATTGAAATCTGTGCATACAATTCATATTTTAGTCACTCTTGTTGCATAGCAGATTAGTCTGGAGTTTCACTGAAGATGGCATCGCTTGTAACTCGTTTTTACAATTGGCTTTGGTACTGTATTCTCATTGTAAATATTATATTTATGTAGCTGTGAACATTCGTCTCATATTTTACACTATTGGCAATGCCACAACACCACAAACCCATACAGTTGTGCACTTAGATAAGTTGAAAAGTAATGCTGTTTGAAATTTTAAATCACTTACAGGGAAGCTGACGGATTTGATAGTGGTCCATCGATATCTGGTTTAGGACCATTTTCATGTGCTGCTGGAGTGCCAACTATTGCTTGTGCGACAAACATGCCTGCTTTGACCGTATGATTTGAATGTCTTCAGTACGAAAATAAATTTAATTCGCATTTAACTTGTTTTAAAGGAAAATAAATTTTCTGTTTTGGGAAAAATAAGTGAACATGATCAGCTTCCGTCTCCACCGAGAGACGGTAATCATAATGGAACAACTGACATTCATATTTCCGCTAGTGATCTTATTGGCGATTCAGTATCAAATCACAATTTAAAGAAAATCGATGAGGACATTGAAGACGACGATCTGCCTTCACCGCCAGGTTGTGACGAACATAACAGTGATGTTATCAGCGATTATAGTCCTCATAAGAAGAATTTAATTGCGAATAACAGAAGAAACTGTCCAGAGGTAAGTTCTATAAGTATCAACATAATTTCTAATCTGTTTTTTTTTCTGAGTTCGTGTGTTTTCAACAGAGTATTTCGTAAATTACAAAATTATAAAGATGGTAAGGAAGTTCAAGTCTCATGACAAGAATTTTAAACAAAGCTAGAACTTCAATAGCTTCCTACCTACACATTTCTGCGGGCATTCAGTATCTTTCGTATATAAAGGTAGCTTATGTGCTCAAATCTCCCGTACGACGATTGAATAGTATTTTCCTTGTTAAGGGTGCTCTGCGTCTTTTTAAGTTGGGCTAGAGTTCGGGGTGAACGTAAGTCTCAACTGACAACTGTGTCCATATGCCCATTCTAAGCCAACGGTCAAGTTGCACACTTGAAGTTTTTACAGACTCTTTTCTACTTGGGCCTCTTTATATAGATGTCTTAAAAAATCGTACAAGCAACAAGAAACAATTATCACCGTAGGTACGCTACGTTTGTGTAGCATGTGCCACACGGTATACATATAGGTATTGGAATTTAAATTTCATAAAGAAGGATGGCAAATCAACGACTGATCTTGAAACAATGAATAAAAAGCATCCCGCTATTTAGAATTACTCTCAGTCAGTCAACACATTTAGTAAATAAGAATACAATACTTGTTTTGTGGGTCGTATGTTAATTGCGATGACTGATAAACAAATTAGCTAGCTAATTAAGGTTACTACAAAAACTAACTAATAAGTGACCGACAGAATATTTTTTATTTTGCCGGAACTTTTGTTGTTCAAATGTGAACTACATGTGCACGCAAATGGTTGCAACGTGTTTTGTTGTATCGTGCTCAAAATACATGTATTAATTTATTTTTCCGCCGTAAAATTTAACCATTTACTTAAAAAAAACTAACAATAACCATACTGATTCCAGGTTGACATCAATTCCATCGAAAGTGTGAGCGAGTGTAAGCTCAAGTACTCCGAATTAGACTTGCCAGATGGAATTTATAGCTCGTCACAACTAGATGAGCCCTACTCGAAGAAAAACAAAAAGAAGAAGAAGAAGAATAAAAACAAAAATTCACCAAGCCATGACACAAACAATGAAGACGACGACAAGACAGTTAAGTGCTTATACTACACTCTAATGTGTTGTGAATGTACAATATCATAAACGAAAACAAATCAAAACGCACAGTAAATACACACACATCAAATCCATATACACATATTTTTTTTTACAAAAATCTAGTTGTAACACTACTTCCATGGCAGCAAAAAAACAAAAAAGAATCCTCGAAAAAAAGAAATCTCCTAGGAATGCCAAAATAAGATTCATAATCTATGTATTACATATACACTAATTGCTATGAAAACGAAATTAAACGCAATTATGCGTTTCGAACTTGAATTATATAATTAAAGAATACTTAATTTAAAGAAAACGATTTTTATTTAAACGAACATTTAGAATAAATGGAAAACATTTCATGTACAAAAGTTGCTTTTCTTCTTAAATACACATTGAGTTATCTTTTCACATTCTTAAAACTAGTTGTAAGATTATTTTCACTAAAGACTGTAATAATATTTGATGCCATCCAAATAAACTGCAATTGCTATCCATAGCCAAGTTTTCCACGTGCATTCCAGAAGCAGTATGAAATGGGTATTCATGGCGCCTATTCGCCAATTCCACGGCAACATTTTATGAAACACCGTATGTCCAACGTACAATATAATTGCATTCATTCCACATTCAGCGAACGGGTAACCTGTCCACATTTGGCGCACATCAACTATGTAGTAGAGAGCGCTAAGCAGAAGAAATGCCAGAGAAGCAGTCACAAGCACAAATGAAAGAGACCTGCAAAAAGAGGTTAAATATTAAATCTACTTCGAGGTGTGTATGGATAGTAGAAGGTTATGCTATTTTTTTTTTATTTTATTCCTAATTCTTGGCAGGGTGTATTTCGCAACGTTAACAATCCGCTTGCAATGAGTCTTTTTCCGTAAGCAATATGTTGATTTCTTCCAAAAATGTTCTACTTCGCAACTGATAGAACCACCAGGAGGTTAAAAATAATTAGAGCGATATTTAGAGATAAATGCGACATTTTAGGATGATCAAATCATTGAAAAAGATACAAAAATGACAGATAAATTAAACACTAACCAATCTCGGAGATAAAAAGTCAGATAAGATACAGGAAAAGAACATTCTTCTCGGAAGTATGTACCAACAGAGTTGGTATACCTATCGACAACTTTGTTTCGTTTCGAAATGCTATTCAAAATTTGTAACAACTTGTATCAATTGTTTGGTGTAAGCGTTTGTAATTAAAGCAAAGTGATCTCACCACAAGTTTTTGTTAAGAGGAATCCATCCATCTTCCTTTGAGAACAAGCATAAGATTCCGCCTAAAACTCCAAGACCAACGCCCCAACATATCCACCGTTTAACTCTGCCAGACCACTCACCATGTACAGTTAAAATTGTACCGCAAATAACGCCGAAGAACACTTGAACTATTGTTAAAATACAACCTAAAACAGAAGCGCACGTCATTTAACCACAAAATTGTCCGTACACTTACCAAAAACTCCTTCCGGATCAAATGCCTTTGAATCGTACAAATATTTTGCTGTTGGGTGCTGGTAAATATGATTATCCCCAAGTATTTCGCGGTCAACGAAACCAACTATTCCTCCGATGCAATCTGGGTGCGCAGCATAAGCATGCTTGCCCCCTGGTCCAAGATATCCTCTGGAAAATACAATTGACATACTGGCTTTGTTAAGTAAGTGCATCTATACCTCGGACATCCTGGAGCGTTTAGGCCGAACATAATTCCTAAACTCACAACAATTAGCGAGAGCATACATACAAGTTGTTCTTTCAGCAACAACAGCTCGAATACGGACCTTCTGCAGCCTGACTGGGGAAATGATTAATATAAGAACATTTAGTTTACATATATAATTTATAACTCACTTGAGGCATTATATATTCGGGATTAGCAAACACTGTATGAAGGCTTCCCACAACCAGAAAAGCAATACCAAATCTTTGTAAGACTCCCATAATTCGAAGATTCTCCAACTGCGGTCCGTTTATCGAATTGAGACACACTCCAATTAGGAACATTTTAATGGATCTCTAAAGGGGGAAAAATAGTTCAAATATTATTTCCCTATATTAGTTCAATTAAAATGCAATGATATCTAGGAAAAATAAGTGCTTAAGCAATTTCAATCGCCAAATTTAGCGTGCCTTTCCTAAGGCGAGGAGTTTTTTCTTACCCAAACAATTTTTCGGCATATCGATTTCTTAGTCAGACCTCTTGAAAGTTGAGACTTTATTGAGATTGGAATACAAACTCCCATTATCCACAAGAACGACGGAAACACAATATCAGCCAAATGCAAACCATTCCATGGCGCGTGTTCAATCCACCAATAACCTCCTCCTCCACTGTTCACGAAAATCATTAAAACGATCACCAACCTTAAATCACAAAGAAAATTAACCTTAAGTTTTCCAGAGAAATTTAAAAATTTTAAATTAAAATTCCAGCTCCACTGAGTTTAAGCAGTGGAGATAAAAATAATCTCATAGAGTAAGAATTATGAAAAAGAAAGTGAAGACATAACACGAAACAGTGACAACTTGTTTACGGTTTTAGAACATGCAACCTCTCGAACACCGTTGCATTTTAACAAATGCTGATAACATATCCCATTATTAGTATTATAAAGTAGATACTATTTCAGTTGCTATAGTAAATACGACCGAAACAACGGTTTAAGCGTTCAAATCTTTATACGGGTTGGCCTTTGGGATTAGTTCCGAACCAAAATAGTCCTTAAATACGTGCGCAACTATTTTCTACTCTCCATCAGCACGAAAAATTCCGCATTGTTATGATTAGCGGTTAGGATGTTTGGTATCAAAAACTGCATTGGTATGTACTTAACATTTTTAACTCAAAAGGCTGTAGAAGGCTCACTTTTTAGAATGGCGTAACATTTATTAATTTTTAGTTTTTTACCAACTTGCAAAAGTTCAAATTAATTTGCCCGAAAGTTAGTTAGAAGTGTGCTTCTAAAATTGTTGTTCACTCTCATAAATAAAAAGGTTCATATGCAAAAACTCTTCAAAGCTAGCGGATACACCTTCAAAGTTTCAGGACTACATAAGCGCGGTCATTGATGACATTCTTTTACTAAAAGGTAATACATATATTATTTTGTTTATCTATTACGTTGTAGTACCAACAACAGTAAGTCTATTTAAATAGCGCTTTATTATTACTTCTCATCCCAGGCACATTCTCGTATGCGTTAAATTGAAATGCCCTAAAGAATAGAATACGATAGAAATGTTTTTAATTGGTACTCACCCCCTGAATGCATCTAAACTTCTCATTCGTCGTCTCACAACAGGTGTATCGGTGGTGTCCTCATTACCAGCATTAATGACTGCCTCAGCAGTTGACAACGATTTGAATTTCGTCCACCCATAAAAAAATAGTTTAGTTACGACTGCTATCAAAGTACACACCACTAACACGGACAATATTGCTGTAAACAGTTGTGCTTAGATTCAGCAAATCATCTTTAGTAATATGCTTACATAAATTAACGTCAACACCCGGCTTGTCGGTGATCATTTCACAAGTTCCATTAGAATGAATAGACAAATTGTAGACCCCAAACTCCTGCATGGGTGTTTTGAGGGTGCAAAGAGCAGTGCTGTTAAAATAAAAACATAATTGTTTGATTAACAATAATAATTCACAACCTTTTTCAAGTTCTTACAGATTATCCGGTGCATATCTTCCAACATCTTTGTCGAATACTTTGAAAACTATTTGGCGGGCTACGTTCAGTCTTAGCGGTTCCTTAGTTTGATTCGCAAAAAATGCTTTCACTTTTGTATATGGACACTAGTGGCATTTCGGAATGCATGATAATAGTTTGCAAACAAACAAATTCATACTCACTGTATAACACTCTTCAGAAAGCGAGTAGATGTAAGCTTTGTCGCTGAGAGTAGAGGTGGGGACTAGATAGGCTTCGTCTACTTTGAGTTCTCTCATATGTAGACCACGCCATTCCGGCTCAGTAAATTCCATCCAACTGGACATTATTTACTTGAAAAGAAACAAAATTTGAATACAATCTTTTCAGATACCGTAAGGAATTGTTATTTAATTTATCCGGTTTCACTGTAAATGCCAACAACAAGTTAATACCAACAAGGTATGCATACTGAATGAAATAATAAACTTTATTAAGCTTATCTTGTCGTTAGTGGGTCAAGTTTCATGCACTGCCACTGCCCAGTGGTGGGGCAGTGCTTTTAATCGTCATTTTGATCAGAGACAATACTATTCATTTGTCTCTGATTTTGATTAAGACTTTACAGTAATTTGTTATGTTTATCGAACATCTATTGGAATTGCATTTGTTTCATCGATATTAATAAAAGTATAGGGAAGATTATGTGTTGGTTATTTTCCTAGATCAATATAATGTCATTTTCCATTGGTTTCACTCGGGGATTCTGAAATCCAATGGAATAACAAAACAGCTTCTGAAAGAATCCACAATAGTATTGGTTAAATGCCAACAAATAATCTACGGAGGCTGTCAGCTGGCTTGTATAAAATACATAAATTACACTCATGTGAGTGCTTCTTGAGTGGATTCTGATTTCAAATCGAGAGAAATTCGATTATTTTTTGTGCCAATGGAACGGTTTCAGAAGTGATTTTTTTTGATTCCGGACTCTCACGTACTTTTGCCCAATGGAAAACGACATAATATTATAATGCAAAGTCAGTTAAATAGGTATGTAGTGGGAGAAAAACCCCTGACTATTCAACTGACGCTATTTTACGAGAGTTCGGATGTTTTATAGAACATTGAAACTTTCCCACAGGAATACGAAAGTTGAACTCATACAAGAGGAATATGAAAGTGGACGCATATATTTGGATAGCCATATTCATATAGTTGAGTCAAAATAAAAATACTACTTCTGGGTAACCGCACTTTATTTTTAATGAAGGCGCTTTTAAATGGCAGTCATTTTACTACCTTCTTTAGCTATATATCTATAAATTCGCACGTTTATGACAGAATAAATTTTGTCCACAATTTCATATTCTCAAACTTACATAATCGGACACTTCAATTAGGATCGAGAACAATGTTGTTATAATAGAACTGTCAGTTTCCAGTCAAATGAACAGATGCTTTCTGAGGCTTCGGATAGGACACATACAATTCTCACACAACTACTTACTCAACAAGGAAAACCCACCCAATTGCAGCCTCTGCCAATCCGGTCGTATCTTAACAACTAAACACTTCATTTTTGAATGTTCCAAGGTAAAGAAAGTATATGTGCCAAATTGTTTAAAAAAAATCTCCCCGAAATGTTAGCAGTACTAACATCATAAATATAAGGAGAGTCTACAAACAAGTTAAAGAAACTAACACAATAATATAACATTTAAGCTATGTTGGCGGTCGGGCGTGGGGGGAAATCACGACCTGGCTAATTGACCTCCCTACATGATAAAAAGACCAGCCGAAAGCCCCCCGTAGCTAGTGCTGTAAATTATTTGTATTAATATTGTGAATGAATTTAACTTATTAATAAATATTAATAATAATAATAATTAGTCAATTAAATCAAAATTCGTTCTAGTGTGGTCGAATGCGTTATGGTTAGGGAACAGACCTGGGCACTCATTCCGTAATTTTTCAGTCGATTCTCGTCAAAACGATAGACCTCCAAAAGTATCAAATAAGTGGCAAAATTAGGAGTTTGAGACCTTAATGCAGTTCATTTCCCACAAATGTAATGAAATCTGACGATAGTGAAACAAATTTGGGCAGAATATAAGTTCAAAAACGATATCGTCCCGACGATTATTGTTATACGGAATCTGGCCCATGATAACGAACACAACGTTTGAGCAAAAAACCAATTTGACTCTTGTCAATTCCCGCAGGACATTACCAAAATTTTGTTAAATTTTATCCGTCATGAAAAAAATGAATAAAAAAATAACAAACAATATCTTAACCAAAATTAATAGGAAGCTCGGAAATTTTTCTGGAGATGACTAGTGCCACGTTTGGTAGACTCGTCATATTCATTGTTCATATTTTTTTATCAGAGAGTACGATAAGAATAATTGTTGACACACGGCCTTCGTAAACTAGTGGTTTTGATAAGTTTTCGGTTAGCTTCTCCCGAATTTTGATATAAAAGTATGTAGTTGTAGAGTTTTTTTCAAGTATTTTTTTGAAGTAATCTATCCAGACTACACTAGGCATAGCACAACTCTTCAAATCATAACTGCTAATGCATCGTCAAAAACCGTTCTTCCTTCTGCTGATCATGATCATGGTTTTTTTTTTCTGTCAAATGTGCCTGTAAGTGAGTAATCAGTCTTGTGTCGTTTTCCATTGGGCAAAAAGAAGCGTCCGGGAGAGTCCGGAACAGAGATGAAAGAATAAAAGAGATGGATATCTTTCGTACGTCTATCCCTCCAAAACCCATTTGTTTACATTGTTGTTTTTGTAATTTCAACCCCCGTCTGTGAATACGTGTGAGGTACAAAAAAGCATGTTGCTAATGGCCGGCCAACATTCCTTTTGCTTTTATGGGCATCGCGCTGTTCAATTGTTTTGTGTTTGGTATTGAAATTATTTGGTTTTTGTTAAGGATTTGATTAAAGTTAAAAAAATAATGAAATACGCATTTTGGAGTACCGAATTATTGCATTAAAGTTCAATTCATGAACTCACATATACTAGAAAAGAACTTCATGAATTTTTCGGGAAAACATCTTGTAGGCAGCCGCCTTTCCACTGGAAAGATATATATCTCTGTATTCCATTATCTTTGGTCCGGAATCGAAAAAATCACTTCTGAAACCGTTCCATTGGCACAAAAAATACTCTTCTGGTGATTCTGAGAAGAGAATTTCGCTTCTCGATTTGAAGTCAGAATCCACTCAAGTAGCACTCACACAAATGTAATTTATATATTTTATACAAGTCAGCTGACAGCCGCCGTAGATTATTTTTTGGCATTTCACCAATACTTTTGTGAATTCTGTCAGCCTGCTCAGTCAATTTATTCTGAGCTCATAGAACGCGCTCTGATCATGCTCTGAACGAAAAAAGAAACACAAATTCGGAGCTCTGATGTGTCTGAGCTAAAAAGAAACACGGAACTGAAGGTTAACTCTGGAACTGAAGGTTAACCAATTTAATAAACAACAATTAATAAATATTCAATTTATACATATACTTTATTACAAATGACAGCTATGTGCTCAAGTGTGTTTCATAATTAAATCAGAACGATCTGAGTACGCTCGGTTCAGAGAGCGCCCATAATGCTCGAGCTCGGTTCAGAGCTCAGCTCTGAACTAAAAAAGAAAAACGTCTATAGTAGGGCCCCAGCAGCGTTGCCGTTCGGTCACACCTTTTTTAAAAATTGTCCCCTTTTCAGATTGAGTGAGATTTTATTCTTTAATGAAGGAAAGAGTTAAAACAAAATTTCAAAAAGATAGCCGTAAGCATTGGAGCTAGTGCTGTTAACTTTTTTTCAAGATTAATCTATACATTTATGTTTATTTGGTAAAGCCCGTATGACACTACATTTTTTTTGTTTTTTTTTTTTCTGAGCAGTACGAAAAATTAGAACGAATATTTCCGATATGAGTGAGTGCGTACACACCAACTTTATAAATGTAGAAACGTCAAAAAAATGCATTAAAAATGTATTCAAAATTTCAGGATTATTTGAAAATAAATGCGTTTGAAAATTTGTGGTTGCTTTGCAAACAATTGCTACCCCTTTCGTAATACACTTTCAGTCTGTTTTACACACCGCTGACTTTTCAACATGAAAAAATGAGGAAAAAATGTAGTCATACGGGCTTTAATGAAAACATTCGGATGTTTGTGTCATACATAAATGTTTAGTTTTTTTTTTTGCTATTTTAGGTAGTATTTCTTTTTTGGCTCGAGGCCCTTTTTATTCCCCTTCTTGAATTTTTTCAGCGGCAAAGCTGCGCTCAGGATTCAACTGCGCATGCCGTTCATTTTCTCACAGGCTTCCGGTTTTTTTTTTTCAAAGATGTCAACAAAGAGCACAAAAAGGAAAAAGTAAACAAAATAATCGGTGCAAAGGTATCTATGTACTAACGTATAGCTTTTTTTACATAAGACAGTAGGTACCATCTTCAAACAAATTAATAATAAATGTATAATTCATATAATACTACAAGGTAATCGCATTCACATCTATGACAAATAAAATTGCTTACGAGACACAGCGTCTTTGGTCTTTGTTATTAGTAAGTACGACCGTGACCAATAAATCAATTTGTCTTGTTTTAATTTACAGGGAAACTTATCGATAAATTACGTAACTTGACTTAAGGCCAAAATGGGTTTGAAAACAATTTATTTCTGTTTTGAAATGATTTTGTTATATACCCGAATCCGTACAACTTGAATTTCATTATTTATTATTTATATTTTATAATGCCATGCCAGCTGTTCGCAGGTGTCAGATACTACAGACGTTCCACAATCCACAGTTTATGCCCTGGGTTGCATTGCATACATACGGATATCGATATGTGAACGAATGGTTGGAACGGAACGTAAACATTTTATTAAAGAATCTGAAGGTGGTCTGAAGGAAGATTACTAGTATGATTTGTCTCTGATTAAAAGCCCTTGAACTCGACAAGAAATTCCTCAGACTCCATAAAACGGTTTGTTATTGTCATTTTTATCATTGTTTATCTTTTACAGCAATTATCATTCTATTTACCGGCATTTGATTATAATCACTGAATAGGATTTGTTAGATAATTTTCATTGCACTTGTGTACGTATTCTTAAAGAACTTCATTCACCGATTCGATGCAACAAATTATTGTATTCAAGCAGTACTGATATGCATTTATGAATTTAAAGGTACTTCCTATAATGTCAAAATAATAAAGCAAACTAAAAATTGAAGGCACAGTTTCAAAATGGCGCCCAGTGGAAGTAGTTTTTTGTAGTAGTGAGTTGTAATAGCTGTAGCAATCTTATGAGCTACCTTTTCGTTAAGGCTCTCTGATTTGAAAGTTTGCCTTTCCAATCTTAAGAATTCAAGCCGTTGTTTTTATTGCTGGTAGGAAGGTATGTACAAATTGCATTCGTATTTGCACAGTAGGTATGTGTAGTGTATTTAAAAAAATATCGAGGTTTTTGTTTGCCCAACAAAACATGAAAGTGATTTAGATCAAAAAAAAGATTGATTTTTTTGTCCCAACGGAAAACCACATTAGATTGAAAAAATTTCACTAAAATGTGTAGGTATAAGTTCCACTAGCTGTGGGCTTATTGTACTTATAGAAGTAAGGAAATAACAACTAGTTCCGACGGTGTTTAAACTTCTGATGATTTATTTTCTTTATATATACAATAATATGCAGCACAGACATCTTATTTCAATACATGGTTGGTATATACCAGTAAAGAGTTGAAAACAGTATGAGCATTGTGTATGCGTGCGTTTGCGATTCAACGTTGGGAATTAACGTGACAATTAAACTTAACAATTCGGCTACATACTTATGGATTCGTAAGTCTCTGATAAAACGAGTTTCAGAAAAAGTGTTCGTGATTCGAAAAGACTGAGCAATAAAAGTGATCTCTTGACATAGGGCGCTAGGTGATGTCAATCCCGCGTTCTATTGAGCGATAAATATCTGATATTAATGTCAAACTTTGTATAAGTACAAGAAATTTATTGAAACACGGCCATTATATAATAGCTTTACTTGGCGATTGTCGTAAAAATTTAACAGGGCAATTATATTCAAAATATTGCAAAATGTCGGGTTTCCAACGGAACATTTCATAACAGTAGGAAACATATCCTTGCAGTTTGTAGACATTACGATGCGAGCTCTCTTCGAAGCATTCGCATTACAAGATATGAAATGGTGCAAAAACCCAGGAAAACCCAGGAAATCTAAAAAAGCCTTCATTACATTGGGGACGTTATGATTTCTAGTATTCCAGATTCTATGTAGGTATTCGTGAGTCTGACAGGTGACTGACTTGATGCATTTAATGTGGTATTCGATTGGGCGCTCACAGAGCAATTTTTATGTTCGTTTGGTATAACAGAAAAGCAATCTTTTTCAAATTTCAGAGCGCTTTTGCGAATCTGGATATATTCTCAGATTTACCAATACAAGTACGTTTGAGTTTGACAACTAGTGGAGTTTGTTTACGTTTTCATGACATTTTTGAACTGCAAAGAAACGTATTGCATCGGGTGGATCTATTTTTGTTAATTATCTATGTACAAATATTTAGAAATAAGTCTGGGCGTAAATTTAGAATGTTTTAATATCCAGTTTAACTAGTAAGTGCAAAACGCTTAGAAAAGTGTCGAAGGCTACACATATTCGAACCGCACTAATTTCAGCACAAAAATGAGCAAGTCACGTTTTTATGTTCGATTAGACACACGAAATCTGTAATCTGAGAGCAAATCTGAAGAAGCCCAATGGAAAACCACATCAGTTTTTATTAGCCAAGATTAGTTTTTTTTTATGTCGTTTTCCATTGGGCTCACTCGGGGTTCCACTCATTCTGAAATCCAGTGGAACAACAAAACAGCTTCTGAAAGAATCCACAATAGTATTGGTGAAATGCGAAAAAATTATCTACGGCTGCTGTCAGTTGGCTTGTATAAAATACATAAAATTACACTTGTGTGAGTGCTTCTTGAGTCGATTCTGACTTCAAATCGAGAAGCGAAATTCTCTCCTCAGAATCACCAGAAGAGTATTTTTTGTGCCAACGGAACGGTTTCAGAAGTGATTTTTTCGATTCCGGACTCTCCCGGCGCTTCTTTTTGCCCAATGGAAAACGACATTACAGTTGAGGGCCTGCTTGCCAGAGATGAATGAATAAAAGAGATGGATATCTTTCGTACGTCTATCCCTCCAAAACCCATTTGTTTACATTGTTGTTTTTGTAATTTCAACCCCCGTCTGTGAATACGTGTGAGGTACAAAAAAGCATGTTGCTAATGGCCGGCCAACATTCCTTTTGCTTTTATGGGCATCGCGCTGTTCAATTGTTTTGTGTTTGGTATTGAAATTATTTGGTTTTTGTTAAGGATTTGATTAAAGTTAAAAAAATAATGAAATACGCATTTTGGAGTACCGAATTATTGCATTAAAGTTCAATTCATGAACTCACATATACTAGAAAAGAACTTCATGAATTTTTCGGGAAAACATCTTGTAGGCAGCCGCCTTTCCACTGGAAAGATATATATCTCTGTATTCCATTATCTTTGGTCCGGAATCGAAAAAATCACTTCTGAAACCGTTCCATTGGCACAAAAAATACTCTTCTGGTGATTCTGAGAAGAGAATTTCGCTTCTCGATTTGAAGTCAGAATCCACTCAAGTAGCACTCACACAAATGTAATTTATATATTTTATACAAGTCAGCTGACAGCCGCCGTAGATTATTTTTTGGCATTTCACCAATACTTTTGTGAATTCTGTCAGCCTGCTCAGTCAATTTATTCTGAGCTCATAGAACGCGCTCTGATCATGCTCTGAACGAAAAAAGAAACACAAATTCGGAGCTCTGATGTGTCTGAGCTAAAAAGAAACACGGAACTGAAGGTTAACTCTGGAACTGAAGGTTAACCAATTTAATAAACAACAATTAATAAATATTCAATTTATACATATACTTTATTACAAATGACAGCTATGTGCTCAAGTGTGTTTCATAATTAAATCAGAACGATCTGAGTACGCTCGGTTCAGAGAGCGCCCATAATGCTCGAGCTCGGTTCAGAGCTCAGCTCTGAACTAAAAAAGAAAAACGTCTATAGTAGGGCCCCAGCAGCGTTGCCGTTCGGTCACACCTTTTTTAAAAATTGTCCCCTTTTCAGATTGAGTGAGATTTTATTCTTTAATGAAGGAAAGAGTTAAAACAAAATTTCAAAAAGATAGCCGTAAGCATTGGAGCTAGTGCTGTTAACTTTTTTTCAAGATTAATCTATACATTTATGTTTATTTGGTAAAGCCCGTATGACACTACATTTTTTTTGTTTTTTTTTTTTCTGAGCAGTACGAAAAATTAGAACGAATATTTCCGATATGAGTGAGTGCGTACACACCAACTTTATAAATGTAGAAACGTCAAAAAAATGCATTAAAAATGTATTCAAAATTTCAGGATTATTTGAAAATAAATGCGTTTGAAAATTTGTGGTTGCTTTGCAAACAATTGCTACCCCTTTCGTAATACACTTTCAGTCTGTTTTACACACCGCTGACTTTTCAACATGAAAAAATGAGGAAAAAATGTAGTCATACGGGCTTTAATGAAAACATTCGGATGTTTGTGTCATACATAAATGTTTAGTTTTTTTTTTTGCTATTTTAGGTAGTATTTCTTTTTTGGCTCGAGGCCCTTTTTATTCCCCTTCTTGAATTTTTTCAGCGGCAAAGCTGCGCTCAGGATTCAACTGCGCATGCCGTTCATTTTCTCACAGGCTTCCGGTTTTTTTTTTTCAAAGATGTCAACAAAGAGCACAAAAAGGAAAAAGTAAACAAAATAATCGGTGCAAAGGTATCTATGTACTAACGTATAGCTTTTTTTACATAAGACAGTAGGTACCATCTTCAAACAAATTAATAATAAATGTATAATTCATATAATACTACAAGGTAATCGCATTCACATCTATGACAAATAAAATTGCTTACGAGACACAGCGTCTTTGGTCTTTGTTATTAGTAAGTACGACCGTGACCAATAAATCAATTTGTCTTGTTTTAATTTACAGGGAAACTTATCGATAAATTACGTAACTTGACTTAAGGCCAAAATGGGTTTGAAAACAATTTATTTCTGTTTTGAAATGATTTTGTTATATACCCGAATCCGTACAACTTGAATTTCATTATTTATTATTTATATTTTATAATGCCATGCCAGCTGTTCGCAGGTGTCAGATACTACAGACGATCCACAATCCACAGTTTATGCCCTGGGTTGCATTGCATACATACGGATATCGATATGTGAACGAATGGTTGGAACGGAACGTAAACATTTTATTAAAGAATCTGAAGGTGGTCTGAAGGAAGATTACTAGTATGATTTGTCTCTGATTAAAAGCCCTTGAACTCGACAAGAAATTCCTCAGACTCCATAAAACGGTTTGTTATTGTCATTTTTATCATTGTTTATCTTTTACAGCAATTATCATTCTATTTACCGGCATTTGATTATAATCACTGAATAGGATTTGTTAGATAATTTTCATTGCACTTGTGTACGTATTCTTAAAGAACTTCATTCACCGATTCGATGCAACAAATTATTGTATTCAAGCAGTACTGATATGCATTTATGAATTTAAAGGTACTTCCTATAATGTCAAAATAATAAAGCAAACTAAAAATTGAAGGCACAGTTTCAAAATGGCGCCCAGTGGAAGTAGTTTTTTGTAGTAGTGAGTTGTAATAGCTGTAGCAATCTTATGAGCTACCTTTTCGTTAAGGCTCTCTGATTTGAAAGTTTGCCTTTCCAATCTTAAGAATTCAAGCCGTTGTTTTTATTGCTGGTAGGAAGGTATGTACAAATTGCATTCGTATTTGCACAGTAGGTATGTGTAGTGTATTTAAAAAAATATCGAGGTTTTTGTTTGCCCAACAAAACATGAAAGTGATTTAGATCAAAAAAAAGACTGATTTTTTTGTCCCAACGGAAAACCACATTAGATTGAAAAAATTTCACTAAAATGTGTAGGTATAAGTTCCACTAGCTGTGGGCTTATTGTACTTATAGAAGTAAGGAAATAACAACTAGTTCCGACGGTGTTTAAACTTCTGATGATTTATTTTCTTTATATATACAATAATATGCAGCACAGACATCTTATTTCAATACATGGTTGGTATATACCAGTAAAGAGTTGAAAACAGTATGAGCATTGTGTATGCGTGCGTTTGCGATTCAACGTTGGGAATTAACGTGACAATTAAACTTAACAATTCGGCTACATACTTATGGATTCGTAAGTCTCTGATAAAACGAGTTTCAGAAAAAGTGTTCGTGATTCGAAAAGACTGAGCAATAAAAGTGATCTCTTGACATAGGGCGCTAGGTGATGTCAATCCCGCGTTCTATTGAGCGATAAATATCTGATATTAATGTCAAACTTTGTATAAGTACAAGAAATTTATTGAAACACGGCCATTATATAATAGCTTTACTTGGCGATTGTCGTAAAAATTTAACAGGGCAATTATATTCAAAATATTGCAAAATGTCGGGTTTCCAACGGAACATTTCATAACAGTAGGAAACATATCCTTGCAGTTTGTAGACATTACGATGCGAGCTCTCTTCGAAGCATTCGCATTACAAGATATGAAATGGTGCAAAAACCCAGGAAAACCCAGGAAATCTAAAAAAGCCTTCATTACATTGGGGACGTTATGATTTCTAGTATTCCAGATTCTATGTAGGTATTCGTGAGTCTGACAGGTGACTGACTTGATGCATTTAATGTGGTATTCGATTGGGCGCTCACAGAGCAATTTTTATGTTCGTTTGGTATAACAGAAAAGCAATCTTTTTCAAATTTCAGAGCGCTTTTGCGAATCTGGATATATTCTCAGATTTACCAATACAAGTACGTTTGAGTTTGACAACTAGTGGAGTTTGTTTACGTTTTCATGACATTTTTGAACTGCAAAGAAACGTATTGCATCGGGTGGATCTATTTTTGTTAATTATCTATGTACAAATATTTAGAAATAAGTCTGGGCGTAAATTTAGAATGTTTTAATATCCAGTTTAACTAGTAAGTGCAAAACGCTTAGAAAAGTGTCGAAGGCTACACATATTCGAACCGCACTAATTTCAGCACAAAAATGAGCAAGTCACGTTTTTATGTTCGATTAGACACACGAAATCTGTAATCTGAGAGCAAATCTGAAGAAGCCCAATGGAAAACCACATCAGTTTTTATTAGCCAAGATTAGTTTTTTTTTATGTCGTTTTCCATTGGGCTCACTCGGGGTTCCACTCATTCTGAAATCCAGTGGAACAACAAAACAGCTTCTGAAAGAATCCACAATAGTATTGGTGAAATGCGAAAAAATTATCTACGGCTGCTGTCAGTTGGCTTGTATAAAATACATAAAATTACACTTGTGTGAGTGCTTCTTGAGTCGATTCTGACTTCAAATCGAGAAGCGAAATTCTCTCCTCAGAATCACCAGAAGAGTATTTTTTGTGCCAACGGAACGGTTTCAGAAGTGATTTTTTCGATTCCGGACTCTCCCGGCGCTTCTTTTTGCCCAATGGAAAACGACATTACAGTTGAGGGCCTGCTTGCCAGAGATGAATGAATAAAAGAGATGGATATCTTTCGTACGTCTATCCCTCCAAAACCCATTTGTTTACATTGTTGTTTTTGTAATTTCAACCCCCGTCTGTGAATACGTGTGAGGTACAAAAAAGCATGTTGCTAATGGCCGGCCAAAATTCCTTTTGGTTTTATGGGCATCGCGCTGTTCAATTGTTTTGTGTTTGGTATTAAACTTGTTTGGTTTTTGTTAACGCTTCGATTAAAATAAGAAAAATAGTGAAATATACATTTCGGAATAGCGAATTCTTGCATTAAAGTCCAATTCATGAACTCACATATACTAGAAAAGATATGAGCATATGTGCGTAACTTCATGAATTTTTCGGGAACACAGCTTGTAGGCAGCCGCTTTTCCACTGGAAAGATATATATCTCTGTATTCCATTATCTTTGCTGCTTGCATACTCAGTTGTCATTTCGAAGCGTCATAATTCAAAATAAATACATGAACTAGGTAACCGAACGTCCCCAAGTATTTACTTGTGACTGAATCCTGCGCAAAGCCAAATTGCGCGTCACCGAAAAATAGATGGACAGCGGCGACGTGGTAATTATAATTAACTTTAACAAGTAATAAAAGTCCGCAGGAAGCATTGTTACTGGTGGTAAACGGTACCTACGTGTTCTGATGCAATAGATGTGGAACAATATATATTCTTGGATGGTACTACTGGTAAATAAAAAGCCAAACCGCTCGTTAAATTACGTATATATATTGTACAATACGAATACATTTAATAAATAATACAAATTATTACCACAGTTTAAGTTTAAGTTTGTTCATTCGAGTTAGTAAGAGATAGAATTAGGTACAAACAAATACAACAGATGCTACAGAAATATATTCTTTGCTCAACAAAACAAAAATATATTTCTTTGAATGCAACCAAATTAGAAGCACTGCAGCAACCCAATAGCTAAACACCTGCATATTTGTCTGCAAATAGGTAATAGAGAACGTTAGTCAAAATATAATTTGTTTAAGCAAATTTTGGAATGATTAAGTTTCACTTAAAATATAATATGGAACAACGGACAGAACTGAACATTTGTTACGTACACATTTATATAAAAATAAATTGAACTACGATAGTAAATCGCTAAACTATTATATTTATTTGTCAACTGATATCAACCACTGCGTGTCTACTATGTTGCGCTGGTATTGAGATTCTCCAGGGAAGTCAAGAGCTTCTGCTTGGTTCGCTTATTGCCAGAACACACACACGTTATCAGGTTGGTCAGTTGTTTTTTCGAGTAGATTCCGAGATTCTTCTGTACTTCGATCCATTCTTCAAACTGTTCCACCGGATAGTAGTACGCCTTCAGGTAGACATCAACATAAGAATGGTGTTCGTGAAATTTAAGGCCAGAGATGAGTTCTATTATTGACATGAAATTGGTGAAGTCCAATTGCATAAGTGCTCTACCGCCCGCTGAGCACTTTTTTGCGTTTGAAAAGCTGTTGACAAAAAACATATTTTTAGATAAAATAAAAGTCGAAACGGTAAAACCTCACCCCTCGACTAGTAGGTGTGTTGCTATACGTGCTATCGTATTCCAAACCGCTTCTGAGGGAACTGGAACTTCCTTAGCTATTTCCTCTAATCGCATCGCAAACGTTTGTACGTTCTTAAGACAAAACAAGCTATAATAAACAGTGCACTTTGGGATCAAGCGATCACTTACCCTATTCATATTGTCGATGTAACTGCTGTGTTGAAAGCTCACGTGATTTATGTCCCATTTCACTTTGGCCATGGAGGCGAGGATGCTAGGCAGATCGATTATTTTTGAGGTAACACAAGTGTAGACTGGATTTGCAATGTTGACCATAAAATCACTGTACTCTGTGTACGATGCAAGGATACTTCGTTCATTGAGAGGCAACAAGTGATTCAAGTATTGCTTCAGCAGCTGGAATTGTTGAATCATACAAGAACCACTCTCGATGGCGACTATTCGCAGTGATAGTCCGTAGAGAGTATCTGGATTAGCCAACTCGTTATTAATCTGATAGGAATTATTTATACAAGTGAAAAATTTGTTTGTGAAAGTTAAGCTTCGCCTTACCAAGGAAGAGAAATTTAAAGGCCAAATTTTAACGTTTGGAATGATCTTTTCACCGATCATCTTGAGTTTGGACTCTATTTGACTCGTGTACAAATTTTCCATTTGCACGTTCTGTTGAAATGAATATGAATGCAGTCAAAGGATGGTTCTTATCAGAAATCAAAATTCTTACCGAGTCCTTTGCGAAAATTTCATGAACCGCATAACAATAGAAGTCAATCAGCTCCAACATGCTGCTAACGATCTTCGGCGAAATACAGTGCAGCAGTTTGCACATTTGCAAATATCTGCCTATGCAGCGCAATACATTCAGTGATGTATTATTTACGATAATTTGCCTGCAAAAAAAAGGGAAATGCTTAGCTACATGTCCAGGCTCTTAACCAAACCCAATCTACGTACTGCACTCCGCCGCCGTTACCATCATATTCATCCTTGCTTTGCATGCTCTTGTCATCGTCGCTCTCCTCAGAGAAGTAACACGATGCCTCGTCAACAATTCCTGAAAGTATGTCCTCCTCAAGCATAGCTGCATCAAGACCACCATCGAATGGTGAACTCTTCTCCGAGAATCGCAGGAAATAGCCACATGATCCGTATATGGAACTGCCACCGTCATGGGAATGTGCCGAAACTAGTTCATCACAATTGTTATTGCTGGTGGGACTGTTATTAGAATCTGTGGGTAGAATTGCGATATTCGGCGACTTGTGTCGCCTTAGTGTATTGCGAACAGAACGAAACTCCTGCAACTGCAGAATGTTGCTAAATGAATCTATTATCGTCCACGATTCGTTGTCCAGGAAGAGACAAATTTCCTCCAAACATGATACATGGTAGCGATTGAAGAATTCTTCGCTCTGCGATTGCATTGTTGCGATCAGCTTCTCTGAATACTCTCCACAGAACTCGATGCCGACTTTCTGCAGTCTCTGAATTACCGAGAGGACTTGAATAAATTGCTCGTGCTTTAGTGTTGTTAGTTTGGCACTCGACAGATAGACACACATCTTCGACTGAATGTCGTTCCATATACGTGATTGGCCTTTTTTCAGTTTTTCTTGAATATAATTGTCCGGTGAGTCGTGCGTGTCCTCCGGATATAGTTTATAGTTTTGATGCCACATAACAATTTGGTAGTACGATGCCAAAATGGTCCAACAGGTTTTACACAGGCTTATCAAGCATGGAATGTATTTGTCGGCAGCTACCTGTTCGCACAGTTGTTCGAATAAATACTTCAGATTCTCATCGATGTTGGGATCATTATATGCACGTAACACAGAGTTTACGGATGAATGAATTGACGAGATGAAATTGATGTGCAGCTGTATTGAGAAATGAAAGCGTCATAGTTTGAATAAGACCAATATCGGGGTGTAGACTTACCTGATCCATTGCAAAGAGAGATTTGTTTAGTAGTTTATAAGATTCTTGGAGTTTTCCGTATTTGTTGATGTCGAAATTAAGTATAATCTGAAAGTAGTGTGTGTATTTAATTTCGGAAAGAGTTTGTCTACAGACGGTTACCTCATTTAGAACTGTGTCCAATTGGAATTCTGTCAACAGCAGGGTTTCTTGCAATTTCTTTGTAAGTGATTGTACACTGTCGTACTGAGTGTATTCAGCGGCAGAATCTTTGCACTTTAACAATAGGCCTATGGCTCCAGAGTAATTCCCATCAGCGAGGAGGATTTGTACTTCGACATCCGTTGATTTCTTGCAAGCGGAAGGAGCAATGAAGTATTTAGAGTGTTATTATCTTATTAATTTGCGGCTAAATAAGGTATAAGGTAGCAGTATATATGACCCGTTGCGATCCTATCCAAATCTGAATACAAATTTGAAGAAAATTAACTCAACCAGAATAGATTATGAAAGAAAGAACATGGCAAGTTATGCCTTTAAAGCAGCCAATTTCAAATATTGTTACTATGCAGGGTTTTCGCATATTAGAACAGAAATCATTGATGCAATTTGTACACAATTTGTTAATACAAACAAACTGAGAGCATGCGAAGATTGGATAATTTGTGCTTTGCCTTGCAGCAAAACCCAACTAACCGCTTGAACTATGTTGTTTGCATATACATCTATTTGGAAATGCTGCGTACTCGATATCGCGTTACATTTTCAACAAGAGGTGTGACCCACTTTTTATACATTACATACGACAATCTAGAATTTCAATTTGTAAAAGTCGTAGAGTATTGGGTTTATATAACCAGTTTTATTTGAATATTAACAATACTATAAAGAAAAAAATACAAATTAAATGTGTACTTACGAGCTTCTTGATTGCGTTCAATGACTTTAGAAGTTCATTCAAGACTTCTCGCTTACGATATGCAGCTAAAATTTCGAGACTTGTTGTAGTTAGATTAGTTTTGGCATAATTTAAGTACGAGCGAGCCTTTCGACAAGTCCACAGAGATTCTTCCAACTCTTTTTGTACATCATTAATAGCAGCGAGCTCAACATTGCAGGCACTTCGTTGCTCTAGGATATTTTGCAGTACTTGTTTCGACAGAACCTTATGTTGCATTTTCAAAGTGCTCATGGTTTCGTCGATTTTCTCCAAATTTACTCCATCACTAAGAACTTTCTACAAAGGGTAATGGTCAACATGAATGCGATAATGAATATATAATTATTCAAATAAACTCGTTTTATGCTTAACAAATTGTGACAACTCACTTTTAATTCATATAAACTAGGATCACCGTCTGGATCAAAATAAATACTTTCGGTGCTTTCAAGTATTTCTTGATCGGACTGCTGTTGGTTCTCTTCATCTGTTATTGATGCAATCTGCTGCACTTTGGCCGCTATTTCTGGTTCAGTGGTAACATTTTGGATGAAATAATCGGAAAATCCCATTGCAGGTATTTTCATTTGTCGGTTCTGTAAGGATAGCTTATTAACAATATTTTCAATATTTATTGCAATGGGAATACCTGCTTGCTGAGCAAATCCAAGAATTTTGTTTTTATTTCATCCATTTCTGTGTTATTTCCATTTGGAAATCTTTTGTGCGAAACATTCACGAATGACACTGCATTGACAGATTTGTAAATTCGTGCAAGTGGTCGAAATGAAAGTATAAACTTTGAATAGTCGAAAAGGTACTTTAGGCTATATTTACATCATTGAGAGTAGAACGTATTCAGTAGAAAAAGACTGGGCAGAGCCAAGCGGATACACCCACCTTCCTCTTTTGCTAAGACCCAAGAAGTTATTGGAAATAAGATTCGAAGAATAATCATTCTTAGTACAATTGATTTGTATAGTTTTCCAATAAATTGATTAATAGGTGTGCTATAGAATTCGTGACAATTAAGCAGGATGTAGTCCAAAATGTGTAATGAACGAAAAAGGGGTCGGTGACGATAGATCAAAATTTATATATTTTAAAATTTAATAGTAATACATTTTGTAGCATATTTATATAGTTTCATTTAGAGAAGGTACACGACATTTAAATTAGCAAGTAGCACAATAAAAAGTGCCGTTTTAATTAGAATATTCTGCTAAAATTAGGTGAAAAATCCTACATGATTGAGTTTTATAAGATCGGGAAAAAATAATTATTACATCCACTGTCCCAAATGCCTTATATCATAACCGAAAATAAACATTGTAACAAATTTCTGAATTATTCCAAAATAATGTTGATGTTCAAGCAATCGCTCGACCGGAGAAAGCCAACTAAAACAAATGCATTCAGTGCTTATTACAACAAAGGCAAACGCTATTCATCTGATGGAACGCGACAGCGACCTCATACAGTGAAACAAAATGGCGTCCTTATTGATAAGGTAGTCCGACATATTTGTTTGACATACAAAAGTATTGGTACAGCTTGTATTTCCTTGCTTTTTTATTGATTGTGTGAAATTTCCTAAATATTCACATTTAAAAACTATTCAAAACAAAATAAGTGAAAAGCTTGTTAATAATTAACTACATTTGTCTCGCCACATATATAGTGGAAAGTAATCTGAGGAAAGATAGCTTTTTCCATATTTTTGTTTCCCCTTGGCGATTTGTAGTAGTTTTTTTTAGTCTAAAATATTAAACCGCGAAAAAGAAATGGCCACAACGCAGCAATATTCCTTGCGTTGGAATAACTATTTACGGCATATTACCTATGCATTTGATTCGTTAAGACTAAATGATGACTTCGTTGATGTTACGCTCTGTTGTGATGGGCAAAGAATAAAAGCGCATAAGGTGCTCCTCTCGGCATGCAGTGGATATTTTAAGGAAATCTTTAAGGAGAATCCCCATCCGCATCCAGTGATAATCTTCAAGTTTATCAAATACGAGGATTTAAATTCAATAATTGAATTTATGTATCAGGTAAGGACTTTTTTATATTTGTTTTGAAATATTGTATGTAAGGGTAAGCGGGAAAGTTTTTGTATATCAAAGTGGCATCGGTTCTCCGGAATTTTACATAACTCAACCTAAATTTCTTTTCTTATCATAAAAGGAGATCTCAGTTCAATGAGCCAACCAAGGTTTTGTTTTTTGTATAGTTTTGTGTTTAATATTTTTTATTTCTGTAGGTAACTACCGTCATCTGCAGGTAGGTATGCATTTAAGTGTTCTTACAAAAAATTCCAGAAAACAAAAAAAAACAGCACGATTTGTGTTCTTACAAAAAAATTCCAGAAAAAAAAAAAACAACGACATAAAAACAAATTGCACTTTAAAAGCATAAACGGACATGTATGTAGATAAAGTTCAAATGAATCGAATGCCGCCTTACAAGTCTCAATCTTCAGTAGGCGAAGATATTAATTTTCATTCTGGACTCGTATCCGTAGTCATGAGTCATGCATGAGTGATCTGTGAAATAGGCTTCTTCTTTACCTGATCAAAATCGATCCTATTTTCATAATCACAAATTCGCAATGTGCCACTCGATTTAATAATAATTACTTAACTAAAGAGGTGAATATGAATCAAATTCAACTCTTTGTCAAAAACTGATGAATCGTGTGCTAACATCCTAATATTGATTGTTGTATTTTGTTCACATAGGTAGATACCTTGACTTGTTTGATTGTGTCTTTTTTTTTTTAAATAGGGCGAAGTTAACGTGCATCAAGAAGCTCTACAATCATTTTTGCAAACTGCTGAACTACTTGCTGTGCAAGGATTAACCTCAGAAGAAAAGGATAAACCAAAAACCCCTCGCACGCAGACCGATGAGCAAATTATAAAAACCATACCAAGTACAATACGAACGGTCACGGAAAATGTCACCCAATCTTCGCAGACCATTGAGATGCCAGTAGCAGCAATTGTCACGCATACTACACAACAGGCCATACCGCAGCAGCTCCATATCGCACAGCAGCAACCGCAACAGCAAACAACTACTCATCAACAAAACAGTCAATCCTCAATAAAAAAACGTAAAATAACATTTTCCGATGACGATGACAACATCTATACCACAGAGTCTGTTGAATTCACCAAGGAGGAACCGACAATTGTGAAAAGTAATTTTATTTCAACCGATTAAAACGACTCGTGAAACATATTATTTTTATTGCAGCCTCCGAAATGACTTTTCTACCGGCCACGGTAAAAATGGACATACCCGAGTACATTGATGTTACCGATGCAAATCAACTGAACGACACAGTTTCACAATCTCACCAGACGTCCCAGGAAGCTGGTGGACAAACCGTCACGCAATATACCTCGGAGTATGAAATATTGACCGAATCCGAAATCGAGGATAAATTTCACAACGAGTCGGGAGATAACACAGAGATAACTGCAATCGAAATGGGTATATACACATTTTTAAATGTTTAAGTTTTGTCGCGTACACACAGACCCGCGAGGCTGATCGCCAAACTAACATTAGAAAAGCTTGAGACATGACTTGTCATATTTTTCGCTTCCTTGCTCTCACTGCTTTCTTTCTGTGTGTGCGCAGTTTTATCATTGTTTTATAGATAGTCAGAAGTTAAATTCTATGTCTAATTTTTCTGCAGGACGTTTAATATCGCAGCCAGGTAGCACAGATAGTGGCGGGAAGGATGAAAAAGGAAATGCAATCCAAGGTCAGTTTAGTTTAGTTTTTTTTTTTTATTATTTAAAATTGGTAAATCGGGCAAACCAAAAAGTTGCATGTTTCATTAAAAATTGTAAAGTTTAATGATAATAATTACGTTACGGTTCGTTTTTCCATGTTACTTGCAGAATCCAAATTAAAAAGAGCGGAATGGTATCTAGTACAGTTCTCTAAAATATTCATATAATTTATTTTGCTTGACAATTTTTTTTTTCAAATGCCGTACGTATGACGACGATCGTCTGTCTGGGCGACATTATTTACGAAGTTTTGACTACATCATATCCTAAGGGCAAAAATATCGAAATTTCTTACGAGAATTTAAGTGTATGGCCCTTATCGGACCTGTTGCGTCGAATTTGAGCTTAATTTAATAGAATGTTTATTTTTTTTATTATCTTCCGGTTTTTTCTTTTGTTTTTGTGGATACCGAACTGGAGCTGCTTCCACTCGTCTCACTTTATGGCAATTCCTAAAGCGTCAACTGTTTCTGTTTTAAAGTTACTCGATTAGAACCTTTTTTTACTTAATAAAATAACATCGGGTGCCTGTTTTATATTGAACGCTTTTAACTTTTGTTGATTTGCTTTTTCATTATATAAGTGCGTATTTTAACAGTTTAGCTGTTAACTCTGCTCCAGCCTGGCGCGAAAGTTGGGGGTAGGCAACCTATGGCTGTTGGCTCTTTCTGGGCACCCTCGTAGTTGACCATATTTCAGACTCTTTAAGCCTAATAGCCTTGGTGATGATGTGACCTAAATCAATGGTATATGTCTTGGGGGTTAGGGTTAAAATCACCGCAGTAGCTGCACTTGGTGTGGTTCTTAATGAGCCAATAACAGATGGTGCTGTTTTGGTTTTTGATAGGAATTGAAAATTCATCTCAATAGCTTTCCACCAAACAATTCGTAAAATTGACCTCACCAAAAATGCGTAAAACAAGAGTAACACTCGTATGTTTTGAATCCCTTCGGGAACCGTACAATTAATTTTGAATCCAATCAAAACATGGCGCCCTTATCTTATTTGATAGCTAGATCCACCGCACCCATGTTCGATTGTTTTCTTTAATTTGTGTTATTTCTGTTTTTTTTTTTTTAAACTGCAATACCGACAAATTGATAATGCTGTCATTTGGTTTCAGTTCTAAAGATGCTCGAGATCGAATAGTGCTTACGATATCCGCACATTAATTGATGTGGTGAATTTCACGGATAAATTGTGTACTTGTTTTTTTTCGAGAAATTGCTTTCCCACTTTAATACTCACTTTCGCGGGGTGCCTATAAAGAATATTTTTTAAAAATCAAATTTAGAAGTAAAAATTCACAGCTTAATTTCCAGATACAAAACAAAAAAAAAAACTCTTAACGAATATGTCTCCAAATGATTTAGTAAACGTGCCAGACACTCAGAAACTATTATCTTAAGTATATACAAAATCGACGTTGACATTTGCTTTCTTATTTACCTCTGCCATTATTCAAAATTTATTAAAAACACAAAAACAAAAACGAAAATGGAAAATACCGATACTAACAAAAAATTTGTTTTGTTATACTTTTAGATTTGCCAAATAATAAATGGACTGAATGTCAATTTTGCAAAATGGTTATAACGACCGTAAATCTTTGGAGACATATTCGAACTCAACACACTCCGCAACCGCCCCGCAAGTGCGACGTGTGTCAAAAGAACTTCAAAAATAAATACAGTTTGCGTGAGCATATTCGAATATCGCACGAACAAAAGATATCGGTCCGAAGTAACGAAAACTCATAAGGTAACCCAAAATGACGAGCAAAATCACACAACCAGCCACCTGCGTCCAAGAAAACAAAATTAATCTAAAACACTCGTTTTAAATAATAATATAATGTTATATTGTAAGAAATTCAAAAAAAATGTTCTTTTATAAAATGGTATAACAATTCTATGTTTTACTGTCTAGAATAAGTCAGCGTAAAAGAGGAATGTCGCTGAAGCTTTTGAAGCATTCTAACATAATTTCCATCAATGGTAGACATAAGAATTGACTCTTTCAAAAAAGGAAAAGAAACACAAACAAGCTGTAGGGCTATTATTGATACAAAATATGTATTCGACTTATTGAGTAGTACCTACTGTTTAAAGTGAGGCTTATTCCATCATTCACGATTGACGGCATAATTCTATTGGACATCAGGTTCGCAATGAATACAATAGCTGCTGCCACTAGGTGTACCATAATTTCAATGGCTACTGTAATTTCGTTCATCATCCAAAGAAAAATCGGGGTGGTAGCCATCATGTCCCGAACCAACCATTCACACGGACATGGCTAACATTTCCCAACAAACGGCTAGAGAACGGGTTCAATTCACTTGGTTGTGAATAGTGGAATAGTCTTGAATATTTAGCTGAGACACCAATCATTTTCTTTTTCAATAATTTATTTTACAGTAGTAGAAATAAAACCTTACAAATAATGTACATAAGAATAGTTTTAATTTTGGATTGCTAAATAAAGTCCACAATGCCAAGCGCAACGTGCATGGAAACACTTGATTATATCGATAGTGAATTGTTGTGCGTGATACGCTAGTTTCCACTAGGTAGCAGGGGGTTCCATATCAACTCACTTTTGGATATAACCACCAGAATTGTGTTGCCATTTGGTTATAAAAGCAAGTCTGGCAGTTTATCATTAGATAGTCGTTTGCAAGATGCTGTGATTTTGTTGCATCTATTGAGTAATTGTGCAAATGCATCCAACTTTGTTTTTCCTTTTTTTGTTTTGCACGTGCATGTTTGCATATTACGTGTTGGAGCCATGCCTCAATCAACACGCCTCTCCAGTAGTCGCCGTCTTGGGCTAACTGTCTCCAGGTGCTCACTGATAGTTCGTAGCAGTCGCCTTACGCTGTGTCGCGCCACTTATGCTAAGGTCTTTCTCTACTGTGTTGTCCCTCCATGATGGGTTTAAGCTGAACCTTTAGTTCTTAAATTTTCTGAAAAGGTCAATATGGAGGTTTTATAAATAAACATTGCCCGTTTTAAATAAATTTGACCAGATTGCAATAAAGGAGACTGGGAACACTTCGGGAGGACGAACATAGTATCTACATATGGGTTTGTTTTGCCTGGGATATGTCATTTAAACGGCAACAAAACCTCATGAAACTATAGCCGAAAATCTGTCATAAGAAGTAACCCAATGCAAATGTCAATCGATCACAAATATTAAATTTCTGCTCCAGGTTTTCGTGGTCTGTGAATATAGTTTTTGAAAAGAAAAGATTAGCCAGCCCCAAGTTGAGGTTTTCACTTTTTTTTCCCCCCAAATTTACAACTGGCCATTCTGTTCGTTTTTGCATTTCAAACCGTAAGTGAACAGCTTTAATTTCAGAAAATAAATATTTTAAGAAAGTGCTAACGATTTGACAATTTCCTCAGTTGTAATACATTTCCGCCCGTATTACGTATTTTTTCTATAAGAGTAAAGGTTATACATAATTTTGTTTCTTCGCAGAACAATCGCTGCAGTGTAAGGTGTGCAATCGCAAGTTGCAGTCAATTTCCGCGCTACGGCGACACAATGCGTCGAAACACTCTATCACATCGAAAAAACACGACTGTTCTATGTGCAACAAGAGCTTCAAAACGAAATGGTCTCTGTCAACACACAACTCGCGATTCCATAGAATGGCTCGGCCCGCCAAGGAATGTATAAAAATGGATATATTGTAAGATGGCCAGCGTACAGTTAAGGCTCTGTTATTTGAGACGTATAGTGTAGACATTTTTATTTTCTATTGTAATAATAAAACTAGGTGTAAGATTTGTATTGACATCAACTCATTATTAAATCACAATCTAATTGAATGTATAAAAAAAGTAAATAAATACTTTACAAGTACAATTTAGTTTATTTTTGTTTGCGATTTACAATTCTCCGACACCAGGTAGAGGGAATTTCTCGCTGAAAGTTGCAACCTCGTTGGATAGACTCTTGACTTTGGCAGCTATGGCAGCGTTCTCGTGAATAGTTTTGTAGAAGTCGGCGATTTTGGGACCAGCGATGGCGGTGACTTCCTTTGCGATGACCAACGCACGATCAATGAATTCAACGACTTTGCTGATATCATCCTCGAGGAGACCTCGTGTGGTGAGGGCAGGTGTACCGAGACGAATACCGGACGGGAAGAGAGCAGACTTGTCTCCAGGAACTGTGTTCTTATTGCAAGCGATGGAGACCTCTTCGAGAAGGTACTCTCCGCGAGCTCCAGTCAACCCGACGCTGCGAAGGTCGATGAGAACTAGATGCACATTGGTACCTCCGGTTACGACTGTGTAGCCCTTCTTTTGCAAATCAGCTGCCAGACGGGTTGCATTTAACAACACCTGCTTTTGGTAGGCGGCAAACTCTGGAGTCTTTGCTTGTTTCATGGCGGTGGCTATTGCGGCGATCGTGTTATTGTGCGGACCACCCTGTAGGCCAGGGAAAACAGCCGAGTTGATGCGTTCTTCCAAGTCGTACAAAACTTTTTCTCCATTCGGTTTAACCTGACGCACGCCTTTGCGGAAGAAAATCATACCAGCTCGTGGACCACGCAGTGTCTTGTGGGTAGTTGTGGTAACAACATCGGAGTACTGGAACGGACTTGGTATGAGCTTAGCGGCAACCATACCAGCTATATGCGCCATATCGGACATGAGATATGCTCCGTTGGCATCGGTAATTTTCTTGAACCGTTCGTAGTCCAAACAACGCGAATAGCACGATATTCCTGCGATAATAACTTTGGGCTTGAAAAGTTTTGCATTTGCTTCCAGTTGATCGTAGTCGATGAGGCCGGTCTTTGGGTCCACCTTGTAGGGCATACTCTCGAAGAAAATCGATGTGGCAGACACTTTCTTCGTTGCTGTCATGAAGCCGTGTGTTAGATGGCCACCGTCGGGTAAGTCCAGACCCATAATTCTGTCGTGAGGTTGCAACAATCCAGTGTAAACTGCCATGTTGGCTGGAGATCCTGAATAGGGCTGCACATTGACACCCCACTCTTCCGGGTTAAGTTCAAAAACCTCGAGAGCGCGTTGCTGAGCGAGCACCTCAATTTGATCAATGATCTGATTGCCGCCGTAGTACCTTGAAAACACACATTGTCTGTTTCATATATGTATTTCGTTATTGGCTATCACTGTTCTCACCTTTTGCCAGGAAGTCCTTCAGAGTATTTGTTATGAGGGCACGTGCTAAGACACTGCAACACAGCAACTGAAGTGAAATTTTCACTAGCAATCATTTCTAAGCCGCATTTTTGGCGTTTCTTCTCCTCTTTGATCAGTTTGGTCAGCTCTGGATCACTCTCTTCGAGATTATCGTGAATAAGAGTCGAATTTCCAGACATTTTCTACAAAAAAAAAAAAACATAAAACACAGATCAGGATATAGTTTGATTTGTTTAATTTACAGAACGATTCATTTTGAAAGCGTGTTTCTTGGTCTACGGTTTGTAATTAAATGAAACAAACAGACAAACCCTGGAACATTCATAATGGAAATGTTTTTAAACGAATATCGGCTAAGGGTTATCACTTATAATATAATTTGACGCAATAACCTTAATAGCGTAGGGAAATGCGATAATCAATATAATTTCCAGAATCAAAAAACACCAGCAGCGATAGATAGATAAGGTTCTTTGTTAGAAAAAACTTGGAAGGAAATAAACAAATTTGTTTTGGGAGCAATACTGCATCATAAAGAGCATCGATTTAAACAAGTGGGCTGAGAATCAGTACGTAATTAACATAAGTATTTGCAAACAGTGGAAAATAGAAACCATCTAAATGTAGAGCTAAATGTTATCATTTTTAATTAAACGTTTTTGAATGTGGAAAGTTAGGAAGCTTTGGACTTACGACCGTTAATATTAGGCGTCCTCAGATAAAATAAAAATGTGTTGGTGTTGGGACAGTTAAAATGTGTAAACTCAATGGCTGTGAATCGATGATTTTTCTTCTGTTGGAGTAACATTCAATTACATCGGATTTGACTACAGCCACGCCTTCAACTTTTGCGAATTTCTATTCACGCAAGCCCGGAAAATCCACGAGATCCGGAAAGATTAACAACTAACGTCCAAGCAACTTCTCAAAATAAAAATAAGCCGTCTGAAAAAGAAGTATGAGTATCGCTGCACAGATAGCCAAAAACGTAACCAAAAGGTAGTGGACATGATTAACTAGAGTGTTACCAAGAGCCCAGCATACTAGCAAACCCTTTAAAATAAGTAAATAAAAAAAGAATAGACAAAAGTCTGCAAGCTCGGTTTATGGTTATCCGGTGATTAAATTCCTAATTCTCGAGTGGCTGGTCCCCAATGTATATGTACTTATTTCTTTCAAATACAATAGGAACGGAATAAGATAATACGTATATGTATATGTACAATTTAAATATTTCAATTTTGTATATAAAAAGTCACAAACAGATGTTAGATGCGCAAAGACTACTATCGTGAGTATCTTTTCGGATTCGATAAGGATTTCTTTGTCATATCACACAATCTGTCGAAGAAGCGCGTTCCCTTTAAAAAAAAATCATATCATATACGAGTACAACGTCAATTGCAATGTTATGAAACAGCTATAGAATTAAATCGCGTGTTGTGCCGGTGTTAACACAAAAATCACTATCGTTGTTGGGATACACAAAAGATATCGACATCGAAAACAATTGAAAGACGATGAGACATATTGATCGTGCAATTAACACGACAAAACGCGATAATTGTCTAAATACAATAAATATCTGCAACCCAGGCCAATATAGTGAAAGTAGTAGGTACTTTTGTAGTAACGTATACGCAGAAATATTAATTATGCCCAAGGATGATTTCCACAAAAACAACATACTCTTCAAATATAACATTAATTCGGCGACGTTTTAGAGCACACAAGTGACTGGCAGAGCTACTATTAAAACCCTACGATATTAAAATCCCTTCTGTCAAATAGGCATAAGGTCTGGCCAGATCTTTACGGCTTTTGCTGTTGCGAGTTTTCTGTTAGAAAGAATAAACCCAGCTTCTTCAAACGAGAATGTGATTTCAATTTTTTTTTGTTTATAAGTGTTCGATAGGTAATGGGAAGAGTGTTTCAATTTATACGCCTTCCGTCAACTCCAGACCTCATACATTTTTTATGAATCAACCATAAACTTCAACGCAAGACAAGATTTTCTTGCATAACCTGCGAAGAACCATTGTGCCTGCATCACAGGTAGCAGCACTTGAAATGTAATAAATGTCATAGTTCTCCAGAAAATATGAAAGTGTAAGCTTTTCTCTTTTCTTTAGCATGGAAAATAAAATATGAAATTAACATGTTTTCTATTATGTCACTTTTCTTTTCATACAAAATGTATGAAAGTCTGGCCAGACCTTGTGGTTAACGGAAAGGTAAAAGAAGCTGTTATTGACAGAAGGGTTAAGACAAAAATAACTCACATAAAACAAATTGAATGTTGTCCGAAAGCGGGAAATATATTACAAAAATAATATAAAAACTTAAAGTTGATAAGAAATTTTGTATTTCCTTAAACGTTACCGCTGACAATGAAATCTAGTCAAACACTGGTATGGTCTAATGCTCGCTGGTCGCTGCTGCCAGCCACCAGTATCTCTTTTATATTTATAATATGTATACATTTCTATTTCTTACTGATATGTTAAAATGGACTTGTATTAACTAAATCAGATAAAATCGAACTATTTTGGGATTTGGCCAGCGATCACACCACTTTACTTATACTCGTATTCATATCAATATTGCCATGTGCTAAAAAGCGAAATTAGGACTCAATCAAACATGATGAAATAAATAAATCAATTACTACACTAGACGAATTGCAATGAAATATTAACATAAAAATAATTAAGGTTTAGGTATATCTCGTCGACTGCACTCTGCCAGCGAGCAAAACTAGTTTGTTAATTTTTTCCGTAGGAACACCGGCTCCAGCGGTGAAATCTAATGCGAAAACATGTTCGTAAAGATTTTCACTTGCCTATTACTGAAATCATTAAACCTAATAGAAACCAGCAATATTATACTAAATCAACTATCCGCTCAACTAGCAACAAAATTTATTTTTATAATACAAAATAAGATTTTGTATCGATTGATCAATTTCATTATTTATTAACAAGAGAAAAACTGAACTTGAACAAATTGAAAAATGAAAAGTTTCTGATAAATAACAATCATGATGATCACTTGTGGAATGTGTATGTCCGCAATCAACCCACACTTGTTATCAATCGCTAGCTGTGAGGAAGTCGGAATGCATAATAATTAAGGCGAGTTCTCGAATTTAGTAAGCACATAACAACAATACGACGATACAGCTATATAAATAACTAAACACGAGATATTGAAAACCACGCTTACCGACAGATATGATGATGTGGAAAAATACAGACAACTTCGCTTGCAGGTATCACTGAATGAACTGAGTAACATTGGATCGCCCATCAATGAACTATAAGCTGACGATCTTAAAATGTGGTTGTTTAGCTGTTGCAGAGGGCCGGTTTTTGTTGTGAGTGTATAGATGGCACGCGTTGCAGCCATGGTGTGAGTTTTCTATAATTTCTTTTAATAGCCAATCCCACCTATCACTAGTACGAATTGTCTTCAACTGAACCTACAAAAAAAATAGAAGATCATCATCATTTGTCCGTAGGGGGTCTAGGTCTGTTAGTGAGACTACGGATCATCATTTATCTCTTGCAGTGATAACCTTTCAACAAAAATAACAAATGATAAGGATGAACAAATGAATCAAGGGATGCTAAAAGTGTGAGATGTTAAATTAATGCTTTATTTATTAATGTAAATCAATTTGAATTACCTATGTTAATATTAGTTTCACTTTGACGGTTTCTTTGGTTGATTTTGACCACATCTGCGCTGCCCAATTTAAAGGCTAGGCGCTCCATTTTGAAAGGGCATCAATGAACAGAGAGCTTATTTGATTCAATTCAATTTTTTAATTTTATTTGAGATAACTGGTAAGAGAAAACAATTAGGGTTGTAGGTTTAGTTATAAAATTAAATAACTAGGATTGTAACGAAAATCTTAGCAAAGGCCGTTTAACAAAATTAAAATGCGAGCATTGTATGCAAAAAGTAAAATATTTATTTTTACATAAAATACATAAAACAGTTTTGTGTGTAGATTTGGATTAAAACGCAACACGTGCTTGTACATGTTTTTGTTTATACATAGAGAATAAATCGATTCGGTTCCCGCTCATGAGTAGAGTTCAGCTTTTACATCTTTAATGGGCATGAATAAATTTCCTTTTTAAAATGCGAGCAGAATAAAATTAATCAAAATCGTCTTTCGAGGCGACCAATAATAATATGAGCTTCCTAGCTATAATAATAATAGCTATGCTTCCATAAGATAATGCTAATGGCCGCTCTCAACTTTGAGCGAGAAAACTTGCCACACCTTCCCCTATTCGAGGGATTATTTGGTTATGTATATCGACAAAACAAACATTGCTAGTTATCCTCTCTGTAGTATTCAATAATTGGAGGCTGGCTTAATATCACAACGGTCAATATTATCGCAAGTAGTGGGCCCTGGGCGCCTGCCTGGTGAATAAATGACAAAATATTTGATATGTGTTTTCGTCATTTTTTTTATGTGATACGAATTATGAGAAAGATAAGCATGTTGACAAGCAATATTGATATTTTTATGGCTTTTTTGGTATTACTAGATAGAGCTCAAAATCGTGCGATTAAACTAATCGGACATGCGAATATTGCGTGTCTCTCACTGTTCTATCGTTATTTTAACAAACCTCCACATTTGTTCACCCTTATGCCTATTTTCGGTTTTTCGGTCGTAATCCGTACAACAAGAATGTGGAATGCATTACCAAGGTCTGTTTTTCCTCTTTGTTGCAATTTGCAGGCATTTAAAACGAATGTTCTTCAGTATATCCTGTCTAATCTTTCTATCGCTGTGCATTTCAAATTATATTACAATATGTAGTAGTCATAATCATAGACAAAGCATTTATACAGTTTGTTATGGTCATAACCTCTTTAGCGCGTGCTAATTTAAAAGTTGCAGTTTGATGAAATATTTATTTTTAACACTCTCGATCGATTCCTAACCAAATTAACTAACAAAATGTTTTTCTTAAATGTAAACTTTAAAATGTTAATGAATATAATTCGAAAAATTATTAACGGTCTGATTACAGACACAAAATAGTTGTTGGTTTTTAATCAAAAAGCATGCTGAATAGATATTAGACAAACAAATCATTATAGATATCATAGTATGATTTGTCTATGATAATAACTGTCTATGTAGGTATATCTAATTTAATTTGTTTAGTAGTAGAACTTATTTTATATCATGCTTGTACGTTGTACATTATGTGCTCGATCTTTTATCTTCTTAGGTTTTTGTCACTTCCAGAATAAATGTCAGCATTTTAAACTACTTATCACATATCAGAAAAGAGTGGCACATACCGCGAGTTTCGGATATCTGCATGTCCACTTTTAAATATGTATTGAAATTGAAAGAAACTTTGTTTATTTAAAGTAGGTAGCTTGTGAAAAACAAATATGCAAGTAACCAAAACTATACTTTATAAACAGAAAGCGATATTTCACAGCTGTTTGGCCAAAGATTATTCAAACGAGATAGTCAACTTAACGCAGAAACGGTACATTTGCCTACAAGCGCCTTGTGGCACAGGGTTTCCTAAGAAAATGTTGTGCTTGGATCAAAGATAATAGATTACAGAGATATATAACTTTCCAGTGGAAAGGCGGCTGCCTACAAGCTGTTTTCCCGTAAAATTAATGGAAAGTTATATATCTCTGTATTCCATTATCTTTGCTTTATACTTTGGAATGATTGTCAGACGGTTTCTTTTTTTGGTTTTTTTTTTTCGGAAATCGAACCTGGGCCCGCTTAGTAGTACAGCAAGGGAAATGTTATAACAACTTAAATGGAGCAGAAGGACAACATAAATTCAAATAGTATGTACAAACTATTGAAAGTTAAGTTATTCTTTGTTTGTTAGTTTGTTGCATATTTGACATATGAAACAAAAATGCTTAAATGAGAAAGATACCTCTATATAAGGTACTTCCTCTAAGGAAGTTATTAGATTCAATCGCAAAATGCACGTAAAAGCTGAAGGTAAAAATGATTCTAAAGGGTGATTTTTTAAGTTTTTCAGGTTAGTAATGGCGTCCAAACGCCATCTGTCAAAGTGAAAAGATTTCAGTATATTCTGCCATTTAATCATGGAATGACTTACATTCGTGCTCTGTGAAAAATGTGGACCGTGTGTTACGACCATATTATGGTCGTCATAAGCGACCTGGTGAATCCGTCAACGGCGGACGATACCGAGCCATGATACGCGACTTTTTTTTGCCCCAGTTGGCTGAGTTGAACTTGGTTGACATGTGGTTCATCAAGACGGTGCCACATGCCACACAGCTCGTGAAACAATGGAAATGTTGAAGAATGAATTTTGTGAGCAGCTAATCTCTCGAAATGGCCCTGTGAGTTGGCCGACAAGATCTTACGATTTAACGCCTCTTGATTATTTCTTGTGGTGTTATGTAAAGTCGTTAGTCTATCTGGACAAGCCTAACCTAACCTACAGGATAACATAACACGCGTAATTCGTGGAATACAGGCCGAAATGCTCGAAAAAGTGACGCAAAATTGGAACTTCCGAATGGACCATTTAAAACGGAGCCGCGGACAACATTTACATGAAGTGGTCTTTAAAACGTGGCAAAGGCATATATATAGATTACAATAAAAATTTTGAATATTTGATGCAAATTTGAGCGTTTTATTCGATTTTAAAAAAAAAACTACGATTAAAAAATCACCCGTTATAAGTTATTTCAGAACAGTTTTATTTATACGAAACTATGTGGTTGTACCAGGCCATACATAAAGAATCAGATTTTCTATTATGTAGTATATAAACAATGCCTCAAAAATATTGTTTGTTATTGTGAATTGTGTTCAAACTTCATTTGTCGGAAGATGATAAAAGAGACTGGCATCACTGTGTTAAATTGTTTTGGATGTCAAACTGCTAACATGAGTTCTTGTTCGTAGTTTGTTTACAAATTTGTTGTAAGTCGATACATTTAAAATTTGCTTGTTTCATGAAATTCAATAAAAGTCTTTATAAATATATTATTCATGAAATAAAACGCAAGTTACACACATTACCAATGGCTTGCAGCAGATATGAATATGTCAAAAAATACGAACTGGATGACACAATTCTGCCCAACGTTTGGATTGTTATACGCCTAGATGGAAAGGGATTCCACAAGTTCACTAAAAACCACGACTTTGAAAAACCGAACGATGTGAATGGTAAATATTTCATAAAGTATTGCAATTTGTCATCAATACATTTCTTTAGCATTGAATGTTATGAACAGTGCAGCAGTTGCTGTGATGGAGGAATTCCGAGATGTTATAATTAGCTATGGCCAAAGTGATGAGTACTCGTTCGTGTTTCGAAAGGAAACAAACGTATACAATCGCCGCTCAGCTAAACTTTTGTCATATGTAACAAGTCTATTCAGTTCAGCGTACGTATTCCATTGGAGGTCATGGTTTCCTGAAAAAGAACTTAAGTACCCTCCGTGCTTTGACGGTAGAATAGTCCTCTACCCGTCCGACCAGAATCTTAAAGACTACCTCAGTTGGCGACAAGCTGATGTCCATGTGAACAATTTGTACAACACCTCATTTTGGAGCTTGGTTATTAAGAGCGGCTTCTCGAATCAACAGGCTGAGGAAAAGCTGCGTGGTACATTCTCAGCCGATAAAAATGAATTGCTTTTCTCTCAGTTTGGCATAAATTATAATGACTTGCCTGCAATGTTTCGCAAGGGGACAGTTCTGTTGCGAAAATATATTGAGATACCTGGGACTGACAAAAAACGCCAGTTAATCGTACCACTGCATGATGATATGATAAAAGAAAAGTTCTGGAAAGACCACCCGGAATTACTTGGAAAGTATTCTCCACCCGAATATGCACTTGACCAGAGTGGTAAGGAAAGAAATTCTTCAGCAGTGAATGAAATCTTATGTAAACAAATTGAAAAGTGCATATCAATAAATAAAACTAATTAATTTAATCAAACCTTAATTTATTGTAAAATATTTTTAGAAATATCTAGCTATCACTACAGTGTAAGTTCTTGGACGTTTTATCTTTCAGATAAAAAAAAAAAAAAAAAGAAATGAGATTGTAGAACCTCAAGCCGTTATATTTCCCTATTGAAGTTGTATGTGGTGTTGTGGTCGAAATGCAAAGGCGTTGAGTACATTTATATACGGTTTGTCGATCAGCTATATTAGGCCTACCGTAGACTATGACTACTCGCGTAGGTTGTGTGCTGTTAGAGTGCAACATCAATCACTCTGCTTCCGAGAAAATGAAGCCCTATCTTAAATGATTGGATATTGGCGCCCACCGATGGGAAATGCATGCTATTTAGAATAAGAGGTTTCATTCAAGATTATCATAACAAAAGATGAGCATTTCACATAATTTGTATGATCACTTTATTTAACCAAAATGGATAGAGTACAATATTACTTAAATCAACATGTTCTCCGCAAGTCTATTGACTTACGTTTAGCATCAGAGCATTTGGCAGTGATAGCGTCACGTACCAATTGTAAGCTTACGCCACACTTAAAAGTTACCAAATATAAAATATCGGCAATCTTCTCTGGAACAAGCTGTGATAAGTTTGGTACCTCGTTTCCGTAAATTGTGAGTGTATTCAATGAATGTTTAACCAAAGCTCGTTCACCAAAAATTATGTTGCACAGCTCTCCCGTTGCCGTCTCTGCATCTTGCCAAAATATCGATTCGTACTCATTTCGATGAATCTGTGTTCCAAACGGTCCAATGATTAAAATATCAGAGTAGGAATTCCTTTGTCTCGGAAACTCTCGGACACACTGCCGTCGAACTGGATGATTTTCGCTATGGTTTAGATTTTCTGATCTGATTTTTCTCTTGTTCGGTTGATCATGCTTAATAACTCTCTTCACTAGCGAGATATTGTAGTCTTTGTTTATGTATTCTTGATGCACTTGTTGAATTTTAGCAGTTACTTTGTTTAACAGATTAGATTCCATCCGCTGAAGCTGCGTTATATGACCAATCAATTTCTGCATTTCCTGGTCGTCCTCAAGAAAGTCTACTCCTTGGTTTTCGTCTTCCTCGTCCATCAGTCGAAATTCGATGGATCGTGTTTCTGCTGTCCCGGATACGGAGTCTTTAACCTTAATTACAATTTCAATAATATGACCTTCTAACTCTTGTTCCATCTTCTTGTATGTTTGCAATGTTGGATAATTGGTCAATGAGAGATCCACAATAATTACTTTGATGTAAGTTCACTGGTGCTAAAAGTTATTCCCCATTTGGTATACCGTCTCCAAGACAAGTATCCGAAACCGACAGATTCATGCTCCAGTACTTTGACGATCGGACCGAATGGAACACAAATACATCGGAAGGTATACGACACGATTAACTGGAAAGATGCAGCAACCGCAACAAGGGTGTTGTGTAATATATTATTTGGTGAACGCATTTTGGGTACCCACTGACTGACTGGACATCAATCAAGTTCATCGGAAGGACGTGCTAAATACCAATTGGACCACCAGAAGGTTGCCGATATTTCTCATTTGGTTTGTTCAAAATTTGGCGTGAGTCAAGAGGTGGTACGCAACACAATTGCGACAAAATGCACCGACGCTAATAAAAGATTAGGAGCATCACGGAGACGTTGCTAATAAAATAACTTCGCACCTATTTTTATTTTATTTCTTACTAAATCCGCTTTAAATATATGTTAACAAATAAAATTACAATAGACAACATATTTGCTATTCGGTTTTTTTCTTTCGATACTTTTCGATGCAATACCTTTTGCATCTGGTTGTTGTTTCTTTCATAATACTTACAGTTGCAATGAAGGTCAGTTGCTTTCCTAGCCACTAAAAATTTACCTTACGCATCCCAAAATCAAATTGTTTAGATAAAATTGTATTTTAAACAGAAATTTTACACAAATTGGGGTAATTCTCTCCCAATTTGACAAATGAAATAAACGAAAATTAATTCAAAGCAATTATTTTCATCATCACTAATTTGCAAAGTTTATAAAGATTTGCGGAAATGGGCAACGTTTCTATCTACAATCTAGGGACTTGAACGAGTTTTTTTCATTTCCTATTTTAGGGTTTTTCTAGAAGTCGATTCAATTGTTTGCAACACAAGTTGCAATTTAAAAATAGCTGAAATCGCACACTAACGCATATACAAAAAACGAGTAAACTCATTTTATGTTCCATTGGGTACGAAAATCTGAGAACAAACGAAGTACACGAAGGAACAACGTTTACAAATAATTCAAATTTACTACCAAAATTCCGAGTCAGTGGTCGCAACTTTAAGAGTGTTAATGTCTTAATTCTCGTCGGCGCAGTGGTTAGTGTGTTGGACTACTAAGCGAGGGGTCCCAGGTTCGAATGACGAAAAAAGCCAAATTCCAATTTAAGGTTTTTTTCACTGCGGCACCTCTCTCGAACGTCTGACAATTGACTTGACATAAAATTGTAGATCCCTTCCATTCGTCCCAGAAATAAAACCCCGCACAAGACGAATGCTTCCTAGGGTCCCTGGTGACCTGTTGCGCCAACTATATATATATAATTCTCGTCTCAGTTCTTGGTTAAACAAACGGCTTAGTCAATAAGCAAAATATGCGTTACTGGACAGGTGAGAACCCTCACAGTTGACAGCACTTAGTCACTGTTTGGTGGCCGTTTTTTTCGTCGATTAAAATGACCGTCACTTTACAGTAAATGGTATTCGCTAACAGAGACAGGTTGGAACGTTATTTTTTTGAGCAGTTGCATGAATTTGACATCAGTCATATGTCTGGACCCGTCGATTGGCCGCCGAGATCGTATGACTTAACGCCTCTAAACTTTTTTATGGGGCTACATTAAATCATTGCGAACTAGCCGGCGACATTAGAGGAGCTCAAAGCCAATATTGAATTAGAAATAGTGGTCGTATCGGGCGAAATGTGCGCACGAAGTCATCGTTCCCGTGGTGGTCATATGAACGAAGTCGAATTCCATTTATAAATATTTTGATATTATTCAATAAAAGATATCTCAAGTAGTTTGTATTTAATTTAACAAAGAAGTTGTCAAGTCCTTCATGAAATAAATCATCTTAGATTAGAATTAGAACCTATATTCGATGCGCCTTATTTACCTATAAAGGAATGAAATTTACCTACCCCTGAAAGTTATCAATTATCAGGGTACGAGGTGTTGACCAACCACTTTCGTTTCAATAATTTGTTGGTCTAAATTTTCATAGTGACGTATTCACCCCTGTCGAGGTTCGGAAAAAAATCCGATACGAAAGTCAAATCGATCGGAAAGTTCGAAGATCCGTTTTTCGGAACCAAATAAATGGAAAAAATATTAAATCCTTTTTTCGCACTAGACATGTTGCTGTCGTTATTGTCTTTTCACTAACTTTTTTATTAACCCTTAAGTAAATGAACGCGCTCTGATTAAACTAACCTAAAAATCTACCTGTCTCTATCGCAACTGTAAGTATTATGAAAGAAACAAAAACCAGATGAAAGAAAAAAAACCGAATAGCAAATATGTTGTCTATTGTAATTTTATTTGTTAACATATATGTAAAGCGGATTTAGTAAGAAATAAAATAAAAATAGGTGCGAAGTTATTTTATTAGCAACGTCTCCGTGATGCTCCTAATCTTTTCTTAGCGTCGGTGCATTTTGTCGCAATTGTGTTGCGTACCACCTCTTGACTCACGCCAAATTTTGAACAAACCAAATAAGAAATATCGGCAACCTTCTGGGGGTTCAATTGGTATTTAGCACGTCCTTCCGATGAACTTGATTGATGTCCAGTCATTGAGTGGGTACCCAAAATGCGTTCACCAAATAATATATTACACAACACCCTTGTAGCGGTTGCTGCATCTTTCCAATTAATCGTGTCGTATACCTTCCGATTCATTTGTGTTCCATTCGGTCCGATCGTCAAAGTACTGGAGCATGAATCTGTCGGTTTCGGATACTTTTGAACACATTGACGTCGGCTGGGATTGTGCTTTCCGTTATCACTGCTGTGATCGCGTCTTCTCTTGTTGGATTTGCCTCTTGTTGTGGAACGGTCCGTACGATCCTTCGCGATAATCTTCGATTGGATTTGACGCTTGTTAATCGATATTTTGAAATCTTTGTTCATGTACTCTTTTTGGAGTTCTTGAAGCTTTACATCAACTCTGCGGAAAAGACTGCCTTCTTTCGAAGCATTGCAATTCGATTAAATAATTTCTGTATATCATCAGTCTGTGGGTCGCAATTCTGCAACTTGTCTCGTCCACATAAAGTGCACGACTGGGTCGAACGAAACTTTCTCGTTCTTTAAAAGTTTGGTTGGTTATTTTCTTATTTCATTAAGTAGTTAGGTAAAGCTATCCCTAACAGGCAATTGTCCCAAGTTATGGTTATAGACCGTTTTCGAGATATGTATGTCCAAGTTCCAAAAGTACCGTTATTCGATTTTTTAGCGAAAAACTGAGTATGCAGTCATGGTAACCTCACCTACTTAAGCCTTGTTCGATAATCAATTTTAATTAGAAAAAGCGAGCGAAGAAAAAACGACGAGATATCCCAAAACAGAATTATAATTTATTGGAGGTGTTTACCGTGCTGCGTCCGAAATCCAAGTGGACGAGATAACAAAAATGCTCAATACATTACAGTGCGATTCTAACAAACAAGTTCGAAAATAAACGGCAATAAGAAAAGCTTTGAGTAACGTTAGCAAATTGAGTGACTTTTAGCTAAAGTAAGTTATTATAGGTAAACCATGTTATGATTGGCAAATACGACAATTAGAAAAAACATATGGTGCAAACTAATGATCATGATCATGAAATTATTTGAAAATTATATAAATAAACGATTAGTAATTCCTAAACATTCCGCCGCCCCTGAACGACGTTTCAGAATACAGGGAGAACTGCTACCTTGTGGATTGGTCGGGTGAGATCGCCAGTTGCTGTTTTCACAGTGATGACGCGGACAAGCCCATCTTTTCCCGGATGTGTGTCGACGACTCGGCCCATTGCCCATTTCCCTGGTGGTAGATTACTATCCTTGATCACCACAAGGTCGTTGATCTTTATGTTTGGTTGCGTTTGTTGCCAGCGAGGTCGATTTTGAAGCGATGTTAAATATTCCATTTGCCAGCGTTTCCAATAGCCCTGTACCTTGGACTGTATGCTTTGCCAACAGGACATGCGATTTAATGGGATATCTAACGTTGGTTCGGGAATGGCTGCATACCATTCACCTAGAATGAAATGTGCAGGGGTTAATGGGTCTAGGTCATGATCGGAAATTTGGCATAAGGGGCGCGAATTAAGAACGGCTTCGATCTGTGATAGCAAAGTGTAAAATTGTTCGAACGTCAAAATGTCTGTTCCGATAACACGCCGAAGGTGTTGTTTCACTGACTTCACGCCCGCCTCCCACAAACCGCCGAAATGTGGTGCCGAAGGAGGGATGAAGTGCCAGGAAATACCGTCACGAGCAAGCGATTCAGCAATTATGGAGTTGTGGTTGTCAGACAGAACTTGTTGGTGCATTTCTGAAAGTTGACGAGCGGCTCCGCGAAAGTTTGTGCCGTTATGGGAGTAAAGGTGTGAGGGTTTACCACGACGCGCGATAAAACGACGGAAGGCGGCGAGAAATGCGTCAGTTGTTAGGTCACTAACGAGTTCTAAATGTATTGCTTTTGACACAAGGCAAACGAAAAGCGAGATGTAGCCTTTAGAAAGTACAGATTTTCGGCCCGCTTTCACCTTCAGTAATATAGGTCCAGCATAATCACAACCGCAATGCGCGAATGGCCTGGTTTGTTGTATTCGTTGCGAAGGAAGGTTACCCATGAGCTGTGAGGTTGTAGCCTTTCGCTGGCGAAAACATCGAATGCAGGAATGCGTTATCCTTCGAATTAAATTTCGACAGCCGATTATCCAGAATTCCTGTCGGAGCAGCGCGAAAAGGGTGGAGATTCCCGGGTGCAAAAACCGAATGTGACCGTCGAGAACGATTAGTTTTGTGATAGCGTGACCCTTTGGGATGATTATTGGATGCTTAGCATTGTATGCTATGCTTGCGTGCTGTATTCGTCCTCCAACGCGTAAAATATTCTCAGCATCTATAAAGGGAGATAAATTTATTAATTTGCAGTTTTTGGGAAGAGGACATGATCTCTTAAGTGTATTGATGTAGTCACCGAAGTACCGACTTTGAAGCCATTTGATGATACGCGTTTTGGCGTCATATATCTCCTGAGGCTGTAGTTGAACTGACGAAACTGATGAGATTTTGCGAGCTCTGGATGTGAAACGATACATTCGTGCAACTGCTCTGATTAGAATATTCCAGGATGATATGCGTGTTGACAGTATTTCGAATGGATGCTCATCGTAGCTCACGAATAACGATTGGGGAGAAAGCTTCTTTGCTTCATCCCAGCAGCTAGGGTCTTCTTCATGATGACCGAGAATCGGCCAGCTGTCGGATCGTTGCTGTAACCAAGTAGGGCCTGTCCACCAAATGGGATGGGAAAGAAGTTGCGAAGGGAGTATTCCGCGAGAGACGCAATCGGCGGGATTGCTTTCAGATCGGACATGAAACCATCTGTCTCTTGGGATTGTATTGAGAATCTCAGATGTGCGATTTCCTACAAAGATGTTCCAACGTCGGGGAGGAGAAGACAGCCACGATAACACTACCTTCGAGTCCGACCATGCGAAGACATCTTTGAATATTATGTTCAGTATTTTTGTACGGCAACAAGTAATCTTGCTAGTAGAAGCGCTGCACACAGTTCTAACCGAGGGATACTTAATTGTTTTAATGGGGAAACACGAGACTTAGCGGCAAGGATAGTTGTTTCAAATGTACCATTAGGGAGTTCGTATCGAGAGTATATCACTGCGGCGTATGCAGATGCCGATGCATCAGAAAACCCATGTATTTGGAAAGAAGAATGCGACAACCCTATGATTCTAGGTATTTCAATTTTGGAAAACACTGACAGTTCTTCGCGAAACCGACTCCATTTTATAGCGATTGGAGTAGGGATTTCATCATCCCAATCGAGTTTAAGGTACCAGAGCTCTTGGAATACGATTTTAAGTGGTACCACCGAAGGAACGAGGAAACCGAGGGGGTCGAATATACGTGCTATATCCTTGAGAATCTGGCGTTTTGTAATTGGTTCGTTCGAAAGAGAGTTTATGCGAAAACTGAAAATATCCCGCTGGGGGTTCCAGTGAAGGCCAAGCACTTTAAACCACGAGTCCGCACTAGTATCTAACGAAACCGTTTCACTAGACAAGGTGTCTGGGTTGTCAAGAAGTTGGGTGCAATTACTCTGCCATTTACTTAATTTCATGCCGCACTTAGATAAAAGTTTAATTAGCGATTGTTTTTTGAAAATAGCGTCAGATAAAGTGTCCCCCCCGGAGACAACGTCATCTACATAAAAATCATTTAGAATTATTTCAGAAGCGATAGGAAATTCTTCCTTATGATCCGTCGCGAGTTGTTCCAATGCTCTTACCGACAAAAAAGGTGCACATGACGTTCCGTACGTAACCGTCCTAAGTCGGAAATGCTGCAATGGTTCTGAGGATGAATTGCGCCAAACTATCCATTGGAAATCACAGTCCTTTTCCGCGACAAGGATTTGGCGAAACATTTTAATGATGTCTGCGGTGAAAACGAATTTATGCCGACGAAATCGTAAACAAACCGAAAACAGATTGCGTTGAATAGGCGGTCCTATCATCAGCGAATCATTTAAAGAGTTTCCATTGGTATCCTTGAACGAGTCATCAAAAACGACACGCAACTTAGTGGTTGCGCTGTCTGGTTTAAGGACAGCGTGGTGTGGAAGGTAAAACACATTTGGGTTTCCTATCTCCGCAGCAGGAACTCGAGACATGTGTCCGAGCTCAAGATACTCATCGAGGAATTTGGAGTAGCTTTGGAAGAGGGTTTTGTCTCTGGAGAACTTTCTCTCCATGGCTTTAAGGCGCGAAACCGAACCGCTGAGAGTGTCTGAAAATTGGACCGAATGTTTGAAGGGTAGCTCGACAACGTATTTTCCGTTTACATCACGGTTGTGGGTTTTAAGGAAGTGTTCCTCAATTTGTTTATCTTCGATAGACGGATTTGATTTGGAGACTTCTTCAATCGTCCAAAACGATTGTAAAATTGCATCGATGTTTAGACAAGAGTGGTGAGAGACAATTCTGGATTCATTTTGTGTTGATAAGCTACCGGCTAAGACCCAGCCGAATACCGTTTTTTGAGCAATCGGATAGCCCTTATTATTGCGAACAACACTTCCCTGTAGAACCTCCCATGCCTTGTCAGCTCCTAATAATATATCAACAGCTTTCGATTCATTAAACGATGGATCAGCGAGTTCCAGGTTAGTTAGTTGATCCCAATCTTTGACGCTAAACGAGAAGGTTGGCAAATTCGATGTAACGCTCGATAAAATATATGTATCAACCAGGATACTAAATTTATCACAGCGTGATAATATAGTGAGCGAAATGAGGCCTCTGGATCTACCAGCACTGGTGGATCCAATACCGCTTATCGGTATGCGAGCATTTCTTCGCTTGAGTCCAAGTTTTTGGACACAGGACTCAGTTACGAATGAAACCTGCGAGCCTGAATCAATTAGGATGCGGACATGTTGATATCTGCCGTTGATGTCTAGCACTTTCCCAATAGCTGTAGGAAGTAACGTTTTTGGTATGTGATGCGCGAGATTGACCGAATGGTTATTGACGACGAAGTTTGTTGCTCCCGAAGTTGAAGCGATGTTAGCTCCCGAAGTTGAAGCAATGTTAGGATTGAACGAATAGTTTTGAATTTCGTTAGTTTGGCAAAGAGAACTGTTAGCATATGCATTAGCCGTAGGGCTGGTGTTGCTGCTAACGGAAGCTTCGTGAACTAAACTATGGTGACGAGTGTTACAGGTCCTGTAGCGAAATTTAGACTGGCAACGTGCAGAGGAGTGTCCAGTACGCAAACAGTTAAAACAAATTCTGTTAGATCTCACGAATTCTCTTCTGGACTGCACAGTCATGGCTAAGAAATCGGAACATTGAGAAAGACTGTGGAGGGCCTTACATTTAGGGCAAGCAATAATAGACGACGAGGCATGCATACTTCTGGCTGTCTGGATCCTAGGTTTTGGTTCACGAATTGTAACTTTGCAACTTTCCAAAGCTTCACAACGATGTTCTAAGAAACTAATAAATTGGTCGATAGTGGGATAGTCCTCCAAAACACTTTCTTCGGACCACGCCTGGCGAGTGTCAGGGTCCACCTTATTAAGTAGGATGTAAATCAGCCATGGATCCCTATTAAGTGAGTTAATCGAAATTAATCCTCTTATAACTTCATCCGCGCCATCTGATATTTTGCGAAGATGGACGACATTCGAATTAGGTGCTGATGGAAGCTCCAAAAATGTTTTTATGTAATCATTAATTACATAACGGGGCCTATCGAAACGTTTTTCTAGTCTCTCCCAAGCCTGATCATATGTTGCATCACAAATTGTTATGTCATTGAGAAGTGTAAGTGCTCCATTCCGGAGACAAGATTTCAAAAAATGGAATTTTTGAGTTGGAGTCAGATTGGATTTGTTATGTACTGCGCTTGCAAACATATCGCGGAAAGCGGGCCAATCCTGATAATTGCCAGAGAATGGTTCGATACGGATCGAGGGAAGGAAAATATCCAAGCCCTTTGTGGGATTAGATTTGTTAAGCGAGTCAATTAGAACCTTTTGTTGCTCGGCTAAACGACTGACAATATCCTTGTTTTTCTCAACTTGTTCGCGCTCCCTAATTGCTGATACCAAAACTGATTTTAAAAGTAAAAACTTCGATTCCACTTCTTCAAAGTCGGGTATTGGATCTGTGTAACCTTGATCATCCGCGAACTCATAAATCAATTGCTGAGAAGCATTAAATTCGCTCCACAAGTCCTCTGCTGTTTTTAATTTGACCTCGAGCTCTACTAGCGATGTAGTTTCTTTGATAGATTCCGAATAAGTGCAAAGTTTCGTAAGTGAACCTTTGATGTGACCACGTGTGAGACGAAGTGCGGAAAGAGAAACTGTCGAACTCATTTTCTTTTAAATATTGAGACTAAGTGCCAAACGAACTACTTTGAAATACCATGCACATTAAGCGCGAACCGTGAATTCAATTAAAATCTGAGTTTGTATGTACTATACATACATAAATATAGGTATGTTCAACGTATGATACACTTTAACTTTAATTTATTTGTCTCTGATTATCGCATGCGCTCATGCACAATTATTTAAGTTTGTTGTAAAAGATGAATTATACGAGGAAATAAAGCGAAAAAATCCGGCTCGATATGGACCAAGAATATGTTCGATAATCAATTTTAATTAGAAAAAGCGAGCGAAGAAAAAACGACGAGATATCCCAAAACAGAATTATAATTTATTGGAGGTGTTTACCGTGCTGCGTCCGAAATCCAAGTGGAAGAGATAACAAAAATGCTCAATACATTACAGTGCGATTCTAACAAACAAGTTCGAAAATAAACGGCAATAAGAAAAGCTTTGAGTAACGTTAGCAAATTGAGTGACTTTTAGCTAAAGTAAGTTATTATAGGTAAACCATGTTATGATTGGCAAATACGACAATTAGAAAAAACATATGGTGCAAACTAATGATCATGATCATGAAATTATTTGAAAATTATATAAATAAACGATTAGTAATTCCTAAACAAGCCTAAATATCAATTTTGCCGTTTTCGAACATATCAAACTGGTACGAACATTTTATATGGGAAGTACCATTAATATTAAGGTTTCTGTGCAAAAAAATGGACCTGTAAGCCCCTAAACTCCAAATCCGAAGAAGCCGTTTAGGCTGTAGGCCTCGGGACATACAGACAGACGGACAGAATTTTGTCACCCACTTTTTTGAGTTCGTCTATCATCGCAATGTCAGAATTGATTAACATCTCGAGTTTGAAATTTTGTACGAATACTTAACGGAGAAAGTTAAAAACAATACAATAATTATAGTTAAGTTACAGCCATTGTTGGATTATAATAACCAAGCACATATTTAAGCAACAAAGTTCCTGGACACGAGCAAAGCACACAAAACAGTGTGAAACGGTATTTTGTTGACGTTGAAATATATAGATTTATATCACAACAAATGATTCTAATACCATGTTCCCACCAACGTGATTTAGCTAAAAAAAACTGTCAAAAAAATTATTTCAAATTCAATTTTCTAATTTTGTTCGTGTTTCGGTGAGTTTTTAATATTTTTATTGAGTTCAGGCAATGAAAAATTGTTTTATTCTTGGCAGTTATGGCAAAAATGTCACACTAAATCACTTAAAGTTCGGTGGAGACGCCTTTCGTGATTTTTAAATCACTTTAGCTAAATTACGTTCGTGGGAACATAGTATAAGAACTATTTGTTCATTCATTTTGTAAACAAAAAATCCTCCAATAATATATTTGAAATAAGTGAGGAAGTAAAAACTATTCTCGTATTTCTGGAAAAGTAATTAAATTTTCCACTTGCATTCAGAAGATTAAACTGGGGTTGAATTAACGCATCCGTGATCGAGTACTACGTGACTGAATTTGTTATTGTTTTGCTTGTAAAATCCACAAAATTGAGTGACGTATGGCACGTTTACAGATATCATGGTAATTCCATCCCTTTAGTGTACCATAGTTAAATTCTTACAAGTCTGCAAGAGGATTCGCAGTAAAACTACTTAACTTAACTTAAGTAATAAAAACAATGAAATCTATCCAGCAAATAAATTGATTCTTAGAAACACCAATAAAATCACAATGAAATCCCGCAGGTAATACTTAATTCTTTAAAACTTATTTTAAAAACAGGTACACCCGAACAAATTGAACGTTTTATTGCATCTAAAATGCCTACCTGACACTACTCGAAATTCTATAAAACTGGCTTCCCTGTGTACAACATTCACATTCGCATTCTAACCATCAAAGTCATTTTATCAACGCCAGAAAAATGGATAACTCATCTTCGTTCGTAAATAGTCCAGTTTCGTCGCAGGAAATAAAGCCTAATAAAGATGCAACTGCGGTAGACGATTACTTCGGGTTGAATATAATAGAAACACTTAAAAAAATGAAAAACGATTTGGAGGAAGTTGTCTTAGAAATTCGGATCGAGCAGAAGACATCATCGTCTGGCAAGGGAATGAAACAATCCATGCCATATAAAATTATTTTCGAGGACGGGCCCATAGCTGGGACTTCAAAAGAAGACGATATTAACAGGCTGCTCGATAGTATTGAACAACTTCAAAAGATGAAAACGAATCTTCTGGACAAAGTAGGTAGTAAACTACAAGAAATTCAAAGCCTGTACGATAAAAAAGATTACAAGATCTCCATAATAAAGTGGAAAGGATATTCGGCCAATTCCCTAGAAATATTACCGGGGACCTCCGCCGACAAACAATTCGCTGCCACCAGTGCCACCAGTTCAACCAGTGAATCGGAAAATGATAACCCAAACAAGCGGCATTGTACTCAAGAATATCCAAAGCTTAAGGATACATGCAATTATATAATCGGGCCAAATGGATCGGATATTTCTAAGAAGGACTACGAAACTATAAATTGGAAAGATGCTTCATCGGCAACAAGGCAGTTGTGTAAGGCAATGTTCGGTGAAGAAGTTCTGGCTACACATTCACTAACTGGAAATCAATCACCAGCATTTCGTGGACGTGAGAGGCCAAGCAAATCTAAACTTAATCCTATAATGATAGCCGATATTACTTATTTCGTTTGTATGAAGTTCGGAGTAAGTAAACAACTTGTTCGAGCTATAGTTACAACGAAATGTGCTGATGCAACAAAGAAGATTAAGCGTTTGTCGAAGAAGATTCTAGTTAGTCAATAGTTACTTTAAATGGATTTTTTACCAAGTTTTCCTATTGTTAGTATTCACATACGATACATTTATTTTAATTTAGTTAAATGTGTTTTTGAGTGCTTACAGTTAAATAAAATATATAACTTCTTTTATAATTACTTACTTTTTTTTTCGTACCAAGCCTTACAACAAAACGAAACCAAAATTATTTTAAAAATGAGTTCTGTCCCACAAACAATGACAAAATGCATGCAGGAATATTATGTATACAGTGGAAGTGGCTTATAACGTTTAATCTCCTTTCATTTGGTTAGTTTCTTATATGTATTATATATATACAGTGTTGGCCAAAACTTAAGCACGAAATGATCGCTTTGGAAAAAACCTAAAGAAAATTCAGAAAACGTATGATTTTATTTTTTCTAATCAACATATATTTGTCTTCAATCCATAACCAACAATTTAATTATTAATCTTAACTTACTTTAATTACGAAATTAATCAGAATTCATCAAAAACTAGGTAAATAAGGCGCATCGAATATAGTTTCTAATTCTAATCTAAGATGATTTATTTCATTAAGGACTTGACAACTTCTTTGTTAAATTAAATACAAACTACTTGAGATATCTTTTATTGAATAATATCAAAACATTTATGAATGGAATTCGACTTCGTTCATATGACCACCATGGGAACGACCGATACGACCACTATTTCTCGTTCAATATTGGCTTTGAGCTCCTCTAATGTCGCCGGCTTGTTCGCAATGATTTAATGTAGCCCCATAAAAAAGTTTAGAGGCGTTAAGTCATACGATCTCGGCGGCCAATAGACGGGTCCGTTTCTCGAAATAACACGTTCACCGAACTGAGACATCAATAACTCGATTGTTGCACCCACTGTGTGGCATGTGGCACCGTCTTGTTGAAGCCACATATGACTGATGTCAAATTCATGCGACTGTTCAAAAAAATAACGTTCCGACATGTCTCTGTTAGCGAATACCATTTACTGTAAAGTGACGGTCATTTTCATCGACGAAAAAAACGGCCACCAAACAGTGACTATTTGCGGATGAAGTGCTGTTAACTGTGAGGGTTCGCACCTGTCCAGTAACGCATATTTTGCTTATTGACTCAGCCGTTTGCTTAACCAAAAACTGGGACGAGGATTATATATAAATATGATGTGAGGCAGGCATTGGATAAGGATGAAGTAACTTTTTTAGTGTTGCTCCACTTCTCAAAGGCTTTTGACACAGTTAATCATATTAACTTATGTAAAAAGCTAATGTGGTAATATAATTTTTCCGTTGGCGGTGCCAAATTAATTTATTCCTATTAGGTTAGGGTTAGGTTAGTGGGTGGGCAGGACAAGAGAAACCTGTACGTGCCACACTTAGATCAATGTATATCTGTTGTGATGCCCTATTCCTATTTAATAAATAGAAGGCAAGCAGTTCAAGTTGGTGACAACTTGTCAGATTTTACTTCTTGGAATAATTTCATCAGTGAATGGGCCACTTTATACCTGTTAATATTCTTTTGCGGAAGTTTGGGTTTTACTGCTATGTCCTTTTGTTACAGTAGACCATCCGCATTTACACCTCCATGGCGAACACAGTTTTGGCGTCAAATGAGCCACTTGGAAGGGGTTGAAACACGCCAATTAAAAACAGAAACTACCCCAAATTCCATAGGTGATCGCATAGCGATAGTAGAGAACACTAAACAAAGGACACAGTATTCTACGAAATATAAAACAAAATACTTGACAACTATCAATAAAACATAAAAAAAAGATAAGCGAAAGCATTATGGCCGACCGGCTTGCAAAAGTCATTTATTTTGATAAATTTTTGCGTCTTCGTTTTCCCCTATGGTGCAGTTTGTCGCATTTTCGTTAAGTTTTTTTGTCATTCCCCTTGTAACTTTCGATCGTAAAGATTGACGTCACTCAGTGCAATTATGCATTATTGATTTTTTTATTGTTTCGTCAACTGCGTGTTAATGTAATTTTGTAATTTTTTAATTTCTGTAGGGTTATAAGTTATGTTAGGTGTCTTAAGGTAAATAATAAGTATAAATTATAAGTTAAGGCTATGTATTTATTTTGAATACATGACGACTGAATGTCTTCGACTTGACGAAATGAACTATATTACCTACAGACGAAAGAATGACGAAACAAGGAAAGGGAAAGAATAAATAGAGAAAGAAAGGTGAAAGAAAGTTCAAGATCACTAAACGTATATGTGGTCATTGAACTTGGCGATAGGCAAAGCATTCATCTCTGCTGGGTACAGTTCATATGTTTTTATGTATATATGAAGGAAATACCCGTAAAGTGGCGCGCACAAGCTAAGTCGTGTTCTGTTTTTTTTATTCTATCTTTGGAAGACGAACAATTTCTCGTTAGTGCGAAAAGCAGCAACGAATTTAAATTGCAAATCAGCCGAAGAACAGGGGGTCTAGCGGAGATAAATTCGAACGGAGAGTTCCTTATAGTGCGTGGGCATCTTTAAATTCCTGTTGTTTGGAAAATCCCACTGGTGGTCCAAACAGTTGGAGTCAGTAGCGTTGCACCGAAGCATACCGCTGCCAAAAAACACAGCAATCGGGCACTCGACTCCAACAGTCATCCAGGACAACGGTCCAGCCAACAACTTATTTACCAAAAAGAGACAAAAATCCAACGATCCCTGGACAAAGGGAAGTTACTCTATCTTGTAAAGGATTATTCCCAAAACAAAAAAAAATAACAACACAAATTGGTGCTCCGCCTCAAACCGTTTCAGTCATCTTATAGTGAATTCGAATCTTAGATATAAGTTTAGCTATGATTTTTTTGATTTTTTTTTTGTGAATTAACGTAAGGTTAGGAATATTAGTTTAAGTAGCCGTACTCTGCTTTTAATATTTAGTTTTTGCTCGCGGTTAAGGTCCATTGCCAACAAAAATACATCGTTCTTCCTCGTGCTGGCGCCAGGACAACGGGGGATCATTTGCAACCGTAAGTAATAGTATTAAGTTATTGATTTGAGTTTTTTAATTGGGATAGTTAAGTTTTCTTTTAATATTAAGGGCAGAATTTAATAGCTTTTATTTTTTTTTTTTGAATAAAATGTTTGTCTCCTTTTTAATTTTCATCGTGATATTTTAATTGAATATGTGCGCCTAAAGTTTGTTCGCGTTCGGTGTGTGGACCATGAGAGAGGACATGACCTTCACTGACTTTGACGACAAAGCATGACTTAGAATAACTTCCCTCAGAAGAGGTCGTAGATTGTGGCTGGGAGGAATTTTCGGGGCTATTACTTACAATATCGGCCAGAGTGATAGCATTCGGTTGTGTTTATCATACGAAGGGAGGGCAGGCCAACCTTTGCCAGCGTCACCAGGCATGTCTCGGGTTCTTGACGAACCATCGCTTTTGAGAGACTGTGGGAAGGGAAGTGCGGTTAGGGAAGTGTTAGTTGTAGGGTAGTTTTAAGTTACAATAGGCCCAGAGTAGGGTTTATTTAGAATTTTATGGTAGAGTTGATTTAGTTTAGACTAGTTAGAGTAAGCTTCGCGGTAACTTTCCCGTTCCCTCTCCTTAGCAGTAACTTTCCCGTTCCCTCTCCTTAGCGGTGGCAGAAGTACTTGAGCGCTTCATTTTCCCTCCTTTCAATTTCTGTCTTCTTATTTCTTGTCCAATTTGATCCGTCCGCAGTCGAATTAACGTAGCTTTCTTCCTTTTTTTGATTTTGATATATTTTTTTTTGGCACGACGAGCTGAGCCGAGCAACCGCAAGCGTGCCGCGCCATCTTCACCTGCATCGAAGTTGCACCCGTGGCCTACCCTAGCTCACAACACTTTCCATGATTTATTGCTGAGAAATTTCCTTTAAGGGATTAGATGCACTGATGAGATTATTAGTTTCAGATGCAGAAATCCGTTAGAGAAAAAAATTTTATTCCCTTGATGAATATTTTTTAATAATATATTTTATTTCTCCAAAAATAAATTCCTTTGAAAACTGATTAGTGAAATGGAGATGTTTATATATCGTGTATGATTCTGAATTGAAATGTTTCTACTTCTAAAAAATATTCTAATGGCAAGATTAAGTTCTTTTTCGCAGCCATACGAGTAACGACAAAGAATGCCTGAATGAACCGCAATCAAGGATAACAGTCGCGTACTGTAAGAAAATGTAGAATAATAGGAATAGCCAGAAAATGTAAGTATTTGTTGTTAGACAAAGCACAGGTAGTTCCCGGCAATGTCCAGATCAAATAAGAAAAAGAAAAAAAACAAGGGACGAATAAAAAAAATATAGGAAAACAGAACAGACTTTATATGGTTGTAGAATAACTTAAGTTAACCAATTACTGAAATGTTTATAATAAAGTGTAAAAAAAAGAGGGGAACAACATTTTAGATTATTAACAAGCATTATTCTAGGTACGAGTTTTTTTTTTTACGTTGGAACCAAAAAGCTACCAAATCTGTAAAAGGATAAATTGAGGCGTACTGTATCGATTATAATCCTGGATTACCTATAAGATTCCCACTCAATTTCCACATATTCAATTCCGAGAAACGGTGACATAAAGGTAGGTAGCGATAAAACGTTCACAAACAATCATGATGTACATGAACTCTGAGCTTAAAAAAACAAACCTAAACTTCCTAAGGCACAGGTAGAAACGGCCCCTTTTTTCAAATTAAAACAGATTCCTAATAGCAAATAATCATTTTATGGCCTCCGAAGTTAATACCAATTTACCTGCTCCACTTTTCAAGACCTATAAAAAGGAACCTCACTCCGTTCTAATGCACATTCAAACCTAAATCACACGCAAAGTTACAACAAAGTCAACATCATGGATAAATCAAATACTTCAGTAACGAAAGCATTGCACAATCATTTCGGATTCGACATTATCGAAACGTTTCAGAAAAAGGAAGAGGAATTAAAAGGACTTGCCATCGAAATAGTGATCGATGTGAACGACGCAAAATCTGGCAAAATAATAACACGACGCATTGAATTTTGGCTGCCGGACAAGAACATCGACGACAAGTTGCAGAAGTGCGACCCACAGGCTGATCATATACAGAAACTATTTAATCGAATGGCAATGCTTCGTGCGAAGAAGGCAGTCTTTTGCGCAGAGTTGATGTAAAGGTTCAAGAACTCCAAAAAGAGTACATAAACAAAGATTTCAAAATATCGATTAACAAGCGTCAAATCCAATCGAAGATTATCGCGAAGGATCGTACGGACCGTTCCACAACAAGAGGCAAATCCAACAAGAGAAGGCGCGATCACAGCAGTGATAACGGAAAGCACAATCCCAGCCGACGTCAATGTGTTCAAAAGTATCCGAAACCGACAGATTCATGCTCCAGTACTTTGACGATCGGACCGAATGGAACACAAATAGATCGGAAGGTATACGACACGATTAATTGGAAAGACGCATCAACCGCAACAAGGGTGCTGTGTAATATATTATTTGGTGAACGCATTTTGGGTACCCACTCACTGACTGGACATCAATCAAGTTCATCGGAAGGACGTGCTAAATACCAATTGGACCCCCAGAAGGTTGCCGATATTTCTTATTTGGTTTGTTCAAAATTTGGCGTGAGTCAAGAGGTGGTACGCAACACAATTGCGACAAAATGCACCGACGCTAAGAAAAGATTAGGAGCATCACGGAGACGGTGCTAATAAAATAACTTCGCACCTATTTTTATTTTATTTCTTACTAAATCCGCTTTACATATATGTTAACAAATAAAATTACAATAGACAACATATTTGTTATTCGGTTTTTTTTCTGTCATCTGGTTTTTGTTTCTTTCATTACAGTTGCGATAGAGACAGGTAGATTTTTAGGTTAGTTTAAACAGAGCGCATTCATTTACTTAAGGGTTAATAAAAAAGTTAGTGAAAAGACAATAACGACAGCAACATGTCTAGTGCGAACAAAGGATTTAATATTTTTTTCCATATATTTGGTTCCGAAAAACCGATCTTCGAACGTAGATCGAACAGGGGTAGATGCCATCGTTTCTCGGTGCTTTATAAAGGCTAAAGGACGATAGACTATAATCCCATTTTGATACCGTGAGATCCTGGTGCCTCATCGGTTCAAGTGGGTTATCCATGCGGATGCATTCTGGGAAGTGTGTATCAAGAAGAAGTTGACAGGTTTCCTCAGGGGTATCTGTAAATTCACCGTTTTGCTTTTTCAGAGAGCAGATGCCGTTTGAGTGATCGCGAGCAAGGACTTTCTGGAGTCGTGTAGCTGCAGGGAGATTTTCAATGCTCTCACAGTGTTTCCTCCAAGTCACTCGTTTTGATTTTCTCAATTCTTTGTTGTTATCAGTAAGAGCTGTTCTGTATTGGCACCAGTTGCCATTGTTCTTAGCTCTATTGAAAAGTTTTCTTGCTGTGCTCCTAAAAGCGTCAAGTCTTTAATTCCGCCTTGGGACATCTCTTGGTGTTTTCCTATTTTTGAGGGCACAACTGCTTTCATAGGCGAAGGTTATGTCTTCTTGGAGCTGTTCGGATTCAGTTTCCAACTCCGGAACGGTCCCTAGTGGAACTAAAGAACGATTTAGTTCTGATTCAAGGACTAACCGATAGGTTTCCCAGTCAGAGGATTTCGGGTTCCTGTAAACTGTGTTTCTTACAGAATAAGCTTCTAAGTCGAATCTGATGTGATTGTGGTCCGACATGGACGCTTCTCCGGAAACATGCAAGTTTGTGATGATATTATATATAAATGTACTTGCCAGAGTGAGATCTAGAACCTCTTGACGAATCGCATTTATGAAGGTTGGTTCTACCCCTCTATTTACCACCACCAAGTTATTAGCACAAATATATTCAAAAAGTATATATATATACTAAATTAATTTTTTTTTTAAATTTAATTAAAATAATATTATTAAATAAAATATATAAAATAATATTATTAAATAAAATTATTACAAAATTACCTCTTTTGTTGGTGCTTCCCCACACCGTATGATGGGCATTTGCGTCACAGCTGAGGATCCACTGTAGTCTCCTTTCCTTGCAATAGTTTATCAAAGACATTACCTCTGAAGTTGGTGCTTCAGAAGTGTCTCCAGGGAGGTAGGAAAAGGCGATGACGCCCTTTAGACCGGCGTTTGGTATTGCAATGAGTGCCGCCACCAAATCTCCTTGAATGAATTAGGTTTCTTCATTTCTACAAATGCAGATAGAAACGGTGCCCATTTTCGCAAAACTTCATTGCAGGAAGAGGCGATGACGACCCTTTAGACCGGCGTTTGGTATTGCAATGAGTGCCGCCACCAAATCTCCTTGAATGAATTAGGTTTCTTCATTTCTACAAATGCAGATAGAAACGGTGCCCATTTTCGCAAAACTTCATTGCAATGAAAGAAACAAAAACCAGATCGAAAGAAAAAAAACGGAATAACAAATATGTTGTCCATTGTAATTTTATTTGTTAACATATATGTACAGCGGATTTAATAAGAAATAAAAACTAAATTAAATAGGTGGGAAGTTATTTTATTAGCACCGTCTCCGTGATGCTCCTAATCTTTCCTTAGCGTCGGTGCATTTTTTCGCAATTGTGTTGCGTACCACCTCTTGACTCACGCCAAATTTTGAACAAACCAAATGAGAAATATCGGCATCCTTCTGGGGGTCCAATTGGGATTTAGCACGTCCTTCCGATGAACTTGATTGATGTCCAGTCAGTGAGTGGGTACGCAAAATGCGTTCACCAAATAATATATTACACAACACCCTTGTTGCGGTTGCTGCATCTTTCCAATTAATCATGCCGTATACCTTCCGATCTATTTGTGTTCCATTCGGTCCGATCGTCAAAGTACTGGAGCATGAATCTGTCGGTTTCGGATACTTTTGAACACATTGACGTCGGCTGGGATTGTGCTTTCCGTTATCACTGCTGTGATCGCGTCTTCTCTTGTTGGATTTGCCTCTTGTTGTGGAACGGTCCGTACGATCCTTCGCGATAATCTTCGATTGGATTTGACGCTTGTTAATCGATATTTTGAAATCTTTGTTTATGTACTCTGTATATCATCAGTCTGTGGGTCGCACTTCTGCAACTTGTCGTCGATGTTCTCGTCCACATAAAGTGCACGACTGGGTCGAACGAAACTTTCTCGTTCTTTAAAAGTTTGGTTGGTTATTTTCTTATTTCATTAAGTAGGTAGGTAAAGCTATCCCTAACAGGCAATTGTCCCAAGTTATGGTTAAAGATCGTTTTCGAGATATGTATGTCCAAGTTCCAAAAGTACCGTTATTCGATTTTTTAGCGAAAAACTGAGTATGCAGTCATGGTAACCTCACCTACTTAAGCCTAAATATCAATTTTGCCGTTTTCGAACATATCAAACTGGTACGAACATTTTATATGGGAAGTACCATTAATATTAAGGTTTCTGTGCAAAAAAATGGACCTGTAAGCCCCTAAACTCCAAATCCGAAGAAGCCGTTTAGGCTGTAGGCCTCGGGACATACAGACAGACGGACAGAATTTTGCCACCCACTTTTTTGAGTTCGTCTATCATCGCAATGTCAGAATTGATTAACATCTCGAGTTTGAAATTTTGTACGAATACTTAACGGAGAAAGTTAAAAACAATACAATAATTATAGTTAAGTTACAGCCATTGTTGGATTATAATAACCAAGCACATATTTAAGCAACAAAGTTCCTGGACACGAGCAAAGCACACAAAACAGTGTGAAACGGTATTTTGTTGACGTTGAAATATATAGATTTATATCACAACAAATGATTCTAATACCATGTTCCCACCAACGTGATTTAGCTAAAAAAACTGTCAAAAAAATTATTTCAAATTCAATTTTCTAATTTTGTTCGTGTTTCGGTGAGTTTTTAATATTTTTATTGAGTTCAGGCAATGAAAAATTGTTTTATTCTTGGCAGGTATGGCAAAAAATGTCACACTAAATCACTGAAAGTTCGGTGGAGACGCCTTTCGTGATTTTTAAATCAAATTACGTTCGTGGGAACATAGTTTTTTTTTATTATTAATCTTTATTCTCAATTCATTAATTCAACTTTTAAGTAGTGATAACAATATTTCTTATAAGTATCTAAATTAAGAGAATAGTTAGTGACATTCATATTCATAGAAAATAAATAGAATGAACTATTTGTTCATTCATTTTGTAAACAAAAAATCCTCCAATAATATATTTGAAATAAGTGAGGAAGTAAAAACTATTCTCGCATTTCTGGAAAAGTAATTAAATTTTCCACTTGCATTCAGAAGATTAAACTGGGGTTGAATTAACGCATCCGTGATCGAGTACTACGTGACTGAATTTGTTATTGTTTTGCTTGTAAAATCCACAAAATTGAGTGACGTATGGCACGTTTACAGATATCATGGTAATTCCATCCCTTTAGTGTACCATAGTTAAATTCTTACAAGTCTGCAAGAGGATTCGCAGTAAAACTACTTAACTTAACTTAAGTAATAAAAACAATGAAATCTATCCAGCAAATAAATTGATTCTTAGAAACACCAATAAAATCACAATGAAATCCCGCAGGTAATACTTAATTCTTTAAAACTTATTTTAAAAACAGGTACACCCGAACAAATTGAACGTTTTATTGCATCTAAAATGCCTACCTGACACTACTCGAAATTCTATAAAACTGGCTTCCCTGTGTACAACATTCACATTCGCATTCTAACCATCAAAGTCATTTTATCAACGCCAGAAAAATGGATAACTCATCTTCGTTCGTAAATAGTCCAGTTTCGTCGCAGGAAATAAAGCCTAATAAAGATGCAACTGCGGTAGACGATTACTTCGGGTTGAATATAATAGAAACACTTAAAAAAATGAAAAACGATTTGGAGGAAGTTGTCTTAGAAATTCGGATCGAGCAGAAGACATCATCGTCTGGCAAGGGAATGAAACAATCCATGCCATATAAAATTATTTTCGAGGACGGGCCCATAGCTGGGACTTCAAAAGAAGACGATATTAACAGGCTGCTCGATAGTATTGAACAACTTCAAAAGATGAAAACGAATCTTCTGGACAAAGTAGGTAGTAAACTACAAGAAATTCAAAGCCTGTACGATAAAAAAGATTACAAGATCTCCATAATAAAGTGGAAAGGATATTCGGCCAATTCCCTAGAAATATTACCGGGGACCTCCGCCGACAAACAATTCGCTGCCACCAGTGCCACCAGTTCAACCAGTGAATCGGAAAATGATAACCCAAACAAGCGGCATTGTACTCAAGAATATCCAAAGCTTAAGGATACATGCAATTATATAATCGGGCCAAATGGATCGGATATTTCTAAGAAGGACTACGAAACTATAAATTGGAAAGATGCTTCATCGGCAACAAGGCAGTTGTGTAAGGCAATGTTCGGTGAAGAAGTTCTGGCTACACATTCACTAACTGGAAATCAATCACCAGCATTTCGTGGACGTGAGAGGCCAAGCAAATCTAAACTTAATCCTATAATGATAGCCGATATTACTTATTTCGTTTGTATGAAGTTCGGAGTAAGTAAACAACTTGTTCGAGCTATAGTTACAACGAAATGTGCTGATGCAACAAAGAAGATTAAGCGTTTGTCGAAGAAGATTCTAGTTAGTCAATAGTTACTTTAAATGGATTTTTTACCAAGTTTTCCTATTGTTAGTATTCACATACGATACATTTATTTTAATTTAGTTAAATGTGTTTTTGAGTGCTTACAGTTAAATAAAATATATAACTTCTTTTATAATTACTTACTTTTTTTTTCGTACCAAGCCTTACAACAAAACGAAACCAAAATTATTTTAAAAATGAGTTCTGTCCCACAAACAATGACAAAATGCATGCAGGAATATTATGTATACAGTGGAAGTGGCTTATAACGTTTAATCTCCTTTCATTTGGTTAGTTTCTTATATGTATTATATATATACAGTGTTGGCCAAAACTTAAGCACGAAATGATTTCGCTTTGGAAAAAACCTAAAGAAAATTCAGAAAACGTATGATTTTATTTTTTCTAATCAACATATATTTGTCTTCAATCCATAACCAACAATTTAATTATTAATCTTAACTTACTTTAATTACGAAATTAATCAGAATTCATCAAAAACTAGGTAAATAAGGCGCATCGAATATAGTTTCTAATTCTAATCTAAGATGATTTATTTCATTAAGGACTTGACAACTTCTTTGTTAAATTAAATACAAACTACTTGAGATATCTTTTATTGAATAATATCAAAACATTTATGAATGGAATTCGACTTCGTTCATATGACCACCATGGGAACGACCGATACGACCACTATTTCTCGTTCAATATTGGCTTTGAGCTCCTCTAATGTCGCCGGCTTGTTCGCAATGATTTAATGTAGCCCCATAAAAAAGTTTAGAGGCGTTAAGTCATACGATCTCGGCGGCCAATAGACGGGTCCGTTTCTCGAAATAACACGTTCACCGAACTGAGACATCAATAACTCGATTGTTGCACCCACTGTGTGGCATGTGGCACCGTCTTGTTGAAGCCACATATGACTGATGTCAAATTCATGCGACTGCTCAAAAAAATAACGTTCCGACATGTCTCTGTTAGCGAATACCATTTACTGTAAAGTGACGGTCATTTTCATCGACGAAAAAAACGGCCACCAAACAGTGACTATTTGCGGATGAAGTGCTGTTAACTGTGAGGGTTCGCACCTGTCCAGTAACGCATATTTTGCTTATTGACTCAGCCGTTTGCTTAACCAAAAACTGGGACGAGGATTATATATAAATATGATGTGAGGCAGGCATTGGATAAGGATGAAGTAACTTTTTTAGTGTTGCTCCACTTCTCAAAGGCTTTTGACATAGTTAATCATATTAACTTATGTAAAAAGCTAATGTGGTAATATAATTTTTCCGTTGGCGGTGCCAAATTAATTTATTCCTATTAGGTTAGGGTTAGGTTAGTGGGTGGGCAGGACAAGAGAAACCTGTACGTGCCACACTTAGATCAATGTAGATCTGTTGTGATGCCCTATTCCTATTTAATAAATAGAAGGCAAGCAGTTCAAGTTGGTGACAACTTTTCAGATTTTACTTCTTGGAATAATTTCATCAGTGAATGGGCCACTTTATACCTGTTAATATTCTTTTGCGGAAGTTTGGGTTTTACTGCTATGTCCTTTTGTTACAGTAGACCATCCGCATTTACACCTCCATGGCGAACACAGTTTTGGCGTCAAATGAGCCACTTGGAAGAGGTTGAAACACGCCAATTAAAAACAGAAACTACCCCAAATTCCATAGGTGATCGCATAGCGATAGTAGAGAACACTAAACAAAGGACATACGAAATCCGCGACAATAACAATTACAAATATTAACACGAAATATAAAACAAAATACTTGACAACTCTCAATAAAACATAAAAAAAAGATAAGCGAAAGCATTATGGCCGACCGGCTTGCAAAAGTCATTTGTTTTGATAAATTTTTGCGTCTTCGTTTTCCCCTATGGTGCAGTTTGTCGCATTTTCGTTAAGTTTTTTTGTCATGCCCCTTGCAACTTTCGATCGTAAAGATTGACGTCACTCAGTGCAATTATGCATTATTGATTTTTTTCTTGTTTTGTCAACTGCGTGTTAATGTAATTTTGTTAATTTATTAATTTCTGTAGGGTTATAAGTTATGTTAGGTGTCTTAAGGTCAATAATAAGTATAAATTATAAGTTAAGGCTATGTATTTATTTTGAATAGGACTACATGACGACTGAATGTCTTCGACTTGACGAAATGAACTATATTACCTACAGACGAAAGAATGACGAAACAAGGAAAGGGAAAGAATAAAAGTGAAATATGAATAAATAAAGAAAGAAAGGTGAAAGAAAAAAAAAAAAAGGAAATAATAGAGGGGAAAATAGGTATATTGGTAAGGTTAGGATTATTAGTTTAAGTAGCCGTACTCTGCTTTTAATATTTAGTTTTTGCTCGCGGTTAAGGTCCATTGCCAACAAAAATACATTGTTCTTCCTCGTGCTGGCGCCAGGACAACGGGGGATCATTTGCAACCGTAAGTAATAGTATTAAGTTATTGATTTGAGTTTTTTAATTGGGATAGTTAAGTTTTCTTTTAATATTAAGGGCAGAATTTAATAGCTTTTATTTTTTTTTTGAATAAAATGTTTGTCTCATTTTTAATTTTCATCGTGATATTTTAATTGAATATGTGCGCCTAAAGTTTGTTCGCGTTCGGTGTGTGGACCATGGACAGGCCGTCCTTCAATGGGTAGACTGAGAGAGGACATGACCTTCACTGACTTTGACGACAAAGCATGACTTAGAATAACTTCCCTCAGAAGAGGTCGTAGATTGTGGCTGGGAGGAATTTTCGGGGCTATTACTTACAATATCGGCCAGAGTGATAGCATTCGGTTGTGTTTATCATACGAAGGGAGGGCAGGCCAACCTTTGCCAGCGTCACCAGGCATGTCTCGGGTTCTTGACGAACCATCGCTTTTGAGAGACTGTGGGAAGGGAAGTGCGGTTAGGGAAGTGTTAGTTGTAGGGTAGTTTTAAGTTACAATAGGCCCAGAGTAGGGTTTATTTAGAATTTTATGGTAGAGTTGATTTAGTTTAGACTAGTTAGAGTAAGCTTCGCGGTAACTTTCCCGTTCCCTCTCCTTAGCAGTAACTTTCCCGTTCCCTCTCCTTAGCGGTGGCAGAAGTACTTGAGCGCTTCATTTTCCCTCCTTTCAATTTCTGTCTTCTTATTTCTTGTCCAATTTGATCCGTCCGCAGTCGAATTAACGTAGCTTTCTTCCTTTTTTTGATTTTGATATATTTTTTTTTGGCACGACGAGCTGAGCCGAGCAACCGCAAGCGTGCCGCGCCATCTTCACCTGCATCGAAGTTGCACCCGTGGCCTACCCTAGCTCACAACACTTTCCATGATTTATTGCTGAGAAATTTCCTTTAAGGGATTAGATGCACTGATGAGATTATTAGTTTCAGATGCAGAAATCCGTTAGAGAAAAAAATTTTATTCCCTTGATGAATATTTTTTAATAATATATTTTATTTCTCCAAAAATAAATTCCTTTGAAAACTGATTAGTGAAATGGAGATGTTTATATATCGTGTATGATTCTGAATTGAAATGTTTCTACTTCTAAAAAATATTCTAATGGCAAGATTAAGTTCTTTTTCGCAGCCATACGAGTAACGACAAAGAATGCCTGAATGAACCGCAATCAAGGATAACAGTCGCGTACTGTAAGAAAATGTAGAATAATAGGAATAGCCAGAAAATGTAAGTATTTGTTGTTAGACAAAGCACAGGTAGTTCCCGGCAATGTCCAGATCAAATAAGAAAAAGAAAAAAAACAAGGGACGAATAAAAAAAATATAGGAAAACAGAACAGACTTTATATGGTTGTAGAATAACTTAAGTTAACCAATTACTGAAATGTTTATAATAAAGTGTAAAAAAAAGAGGGGAACAACATTTTAGATTATTAACAAGCATTATTCTAGGTACGAGTTTTTTTTTTTACGTTGGAACCAAAAAGCTACCAAATCTGTAAAAGGATAAATTGAGGCGTACTGTATCGATTATAATCCTGGATTACCTATAAGATTCCCACTCAATTTCCACATATTCAATTCCGAGAAACGGTGACATAAAGATAGTAGGTAGCGATAAAACGTTCACAAACAATCATGATGTACATGAACTCTGAGCTTAAAAAAACAAACCTAAACTTCCTAAGGCACAGGTAGAAACGGCCCCTTTTTTCAAATTAAAACAGATTCCTAATAGCAAATAATCATTTTATGGCCTCCGAAGTTAATACCAATTTACCTGCTCCACTTTTCAAGACCTATAAAAAGGAACCTCACTCCGTTCTAATGCACATTCAAACTTAAACCACACGCAAAGTTACAGCAAAGTCAGCATCATGGATAATTCAAATACTTCAGTAACGAAAGCATTGCACAATCATTTCGGATTCGATATTATCGAAACGTTTCAGAAAAAGGAAGAGGAATTACAAGGACTTGCCATCGAAATAGTGATCGATGTGAACGACGCAAAATCGGGCAAAATAATAACACGACGCATTGAATTTCGGCTGGCGGACGAGAACATCGACGACAAGTTGCAGAAGTGCGACCCACAGGCTGATCATATACAGAAACTATTTAATCGAATTGCAATGCTTCGTGCTAAAGAAGGCAGTCTTTTGCGCAGAGTTGATATAAAGGTTCAAGAGCTCCAAAAAGAGTACTTAAACCAAGATTTCAAAATATCGATTAACAAGCGTCAAATCCAATCGAAGATTATCGCGAAGGATCGTACGGACCGTTCCACAACAAGAGGCAAATCCAACAAGAGAAGGCGCGATCACAGCAGTGATAACGGAAAGCACAATCCCAGCCGACGTCAATGTGTTCAAAAGTATCCGAAACCGACAGATTCATGCTCGGAAAGATTAGGAGCATCACGGAGACGGTGCTAATAAAATAACTTCCCACCTATTTAATTTAGTTTTTATTTCTTACTAAATCCGCTGTACATATATGTTAACAAATAAAATTACAATAGACAACATATTTGTTATTCCGTTTTTTTCTTTCGATCTGGTTTTTTGCATCTGGTTTTTGTTTCTTTCATTGCAATGAAGTTTTGCGAAAATGGGCACCGTTTCTATCTGCAATTGTAGAAATGAAGAGAGATTTCAAGGAGATTTGGTGGCGGCACTCATTGCATTGAAGGTCGTCATCGCCTCTTCCTACCTCCCTGGAGACACTTCTGAAGCACCAACTTCAGAGGTAATGTCTTTGATAAACTATTGCAAGGAAAGGGAACTACAGTGGATCCTCAGCTGTGACGCAAATGCCCATCATACGGTGTGGGGAAGCACCAACAAAAGAGGTAATTTTGTAATAATTTTATTTAATGATATTATTTTAATTAAATTTTTAAAAAAATTAATTTAGTATATATATTTTTGAATATATTTGTGCTAATAACTTGGTGGTGGTAAATAGAGGGGTAGAACCAATAAATGCGATTCGTCAAGAGGTTCTAGATCTCACTCTGGGAAGTCCATTTATATATAATATCATCACAAACTTGCATGTTCCCGGAGAAGCGTCCATGTCGGACCACAATCACATCAGATTCGACTTAGAAGCTTATTCTGTAAGAAACACAGTTTACAGGAACCCGAAATCCTCTAACTGGGAAACCTATCGGTTAGTCCTTGAATCAGAACTAAATCGTTCTTTAGTTCCACTAGGGACCGTTCCGGAGTTGGAAACTGAATCCGAACAGCTCCAAGAAGACATAACCTTCGCCTATGAAAGCAGTTGTGCCCTCAAAAATAGGAAAACACCAAGAGATGTCCCATGGCACCAGGATCTCACGGTATCAAAATGGGATTATAGTCTATCCGGAAAAATATTTCAGCGAGACAGGGTGAAATGGGCGATCTCGTCCTTTAGCCCTTATAAAGCACCGGGAAACGATGGTATCTACCCCTGTCTCCTACAACAGGGAATGGATCTATTGACTCCTCAACCAATTAGGGTCTTCAGATCCAGCCTATCTCTAGGCCATGTACCATCAAGCTGGACTAAGTCAAGGTGGTTTTCATACCAAAGGCAGGTGGGAAATCCGAACAACTAGCGAAATCATATCGCCCCATCAGCCTTAGCTCCTTCCTCCTAAAAACCATGGAGAAAGTCCTCGACCAATACATAAGGAATCAGCCGGTAAGTCTACCGAAACTGCCATATACAGCCTTACAACGACGATTGAAAAAGGCCTGGCAGAAAAAGAAACGGCCCTATGTGCCTTCATAGACATCCAGGGAGCGTTTGACAATACCTCCTTTGATGCCATAAAGAAAGCTATAAGGAAAGGCATTGCCCCACTAATCATAAAATGGGTTCTAAACATGTTAGAAAGCAGATCATTAATCTGGCGTATGGAGGCTCACAAAAGACTGTTAAGGCCACTAGGGGCTGTCCTCTTCTTTGGACTTTAGTCATAGATGAACTCCTAGACCACCTCATACAATCGGGGTACATAATACAAGGTTATTCAGATGATGTAGTAATCACTGTTAGGGGCAAGCATGATTCCACGATATCTGAGATCATGCAAAGGGCCCTAAACAGATGGTGTCAGAACAAAGGATTGGCCATAAATCCCTCAAAAACAGTCATGATACCATTCTTAAGAAAGAGAAAACTAGAACTGAAACCGATCAAGATGAATAATGAAGTTATCAGGAGAGGTAAAATACCTAGGAGTAATCCTAGACAAGACTCTTATCTGGAATTCACACCTTGATCAAGTCACCAAGAAGGCGACAAAGGCAATTTACATGTGCCATCGCCTTTACGGCAGAACCTGGGGCTTAAATCCAAAAATGTTGTGTTGGTCATACAACACGATCATCAAGTCGATCGTTGTTATCATGGTGGCCAAAAATCGAACAACTAACGGCCCAACAAAAACTTAACAAGATATATCGCTTAGCATGCGTTGGTATAACGGGGGCAATGAAAACTTGTCCAACTGCAGCCTTAGGAGCAATGCTCAGCCTGATGCCTTTACATATTTCTCTGAAGAAGGAAGCTGGTCTTAGTGCCCTTAGGCTCCCTGATATATCAAATTTTAAAGCAGGAAACCTCACAGGACACCTTCGGGTACTACAAATGCTTTAAGATGATCATATGATTAAGGTATCAGACACCATGCTTAAAAAGCTTCGCTTCTCCAGGAAATTTAAGATACTAATATCTGATAGAAGTGCCTGGAGAACCAACCAATTTATAATACCATCAGGATCACAAATCTGGTACACTGACGGTTCAAAGATGGAAGATGACGCAACCGGTGCCGGGATCTATGGGCCTAGGTTCCAAAGAGCTATAGCACTGGGGAAATCACCAGACATCTTTCAAGCGGAGGTACACGCCATAGAGATATGTGTCCGAGAATGCCTACGTAGGCGCACTAAATGTGCCCGCATTTACATCCTCTCAGACAGCCAAGCTGCTCTTAAGGCCCTAAGATCGTACTCGATCAGGTCAAAACTGGTTTTAGAATGATTTAATCTCCTCGAGGATCTGGCCAAGGACAACATCGTCACCGTTGTTGGTACACGCCATAGAGATATGTGTCCGAGAATGCCTACGTAAGCGCACTAAAGGTGCCCGCATTTACATCCTCTCAAACAGACAAACCGCTCTTAAGGCCCTAAGATCGTACTCGATCAGGTCAAAACTGGTTTTAGAATGTTTTAATCTCCTCGAGGATCTGGCCAAGGACAACATCGTCACCGTTGCCTGGATACCGGGTCATGGAGGATTTGAGGGAAATGAACGAGCGGATTGCCTGGCGAGAAGAGGCGCATCACGCCTGCTCATTGGTCCTGAGCCCTACTTCACCTTTGAGTTACGTACACTCAAATTCAGGAAATGGGAAGATGACCACCTTGCCGAATACTGGACGGAATGCAAAGGACAGAGGCAGGCAAAAAGATTCATAAGCCCAGCTCGTAGTATGACAAAAAAGTTACTTGAGCTAAGCAAAGAAGATCTAAGGATACTAACGGGTTATCTTACTGGTCACTGGCCACTGAGATACCATCTCAAAAAATGGGACTTTCCGACGATGACTCCTGTCGACTCAGCGGAGAAGAGGAGGAAACAACGGAACACATACTTTGCGAATGCCCTGCTATGGCCAGGGGCAGAGTGATCCATATGCAAAGGGCGTATTTAAGTCCTGCAGACATAGGAAACATGGAACAAAGAAGGGTACTGAGGTTTATAAAGAGCCTCAACAGCTCCCTGGGTTAAATAAAAGAGGCCAACACAATAGATCTTTTCTGGTCGCAGTGTACAGGGCCTATTCCTTACAATACCATACAATCTACAACTGTAATCTAGGTACTTGAACGAGTTTTTTCCATTTGCTGTTTTAGGGCTTTACTAGAAGTCGAGTGCACACTCGTAAGTAATTATGAGATAATAAAACTTTCAATGTTCACATATTACTTCTTGGAATAATTTCATTAGTGAATGGGCCAGTTTCTACCTGTTAATATTCTTTTGCGGAAGTTTGGGTTTTATTGCTATGTCCTTTCCATGATTTATTGCTGAGAAATTTCCTTTAAGGGATTAGATGCACTGATGAGATTATTATTTTCAGATGCAGAAATCCGTTAGAGAAACAAATTATATTCCCTTGATGAATATTTTTTAATAATTTATTTTATTTCTCCAAAAATAAATTCTTTTGAAAACTGATTAGTGAAATGGAGATGTTTATATATCGTGTATGATTCTGAATTCCAATGTTTCTACTTCTAAAAAATATTCTAATGTGAACAGTGACTATTTGCGGATGAAGTGCTGTTAACTGTGAGGGTTCTCACCTGTCCAGTAACGCATATTTTGCTTATTGACTAAGCCGTTTGTTTAACCAAGAACTGAGACGAGAATTATATATATACTAGGTTCGCCCAGTGCTCGAAAATCGACCACACATTTTTTTTATATCATTACGATAAATAAAATTGGTGTAGCTCTGTTTGATTTGAAGCGAATTTGAATGTCTGTCTTTAAATAAAGAAATCTTAAAAATTACTGATTGTAGGTAGGTATTCGTGTCAGTTCTGGAATAGATAGTAACTAACTAATATTGTTCTTAACTTCTATAACGTTGAAAAAACAAAAATAGCACTTAAATGAAACAAATTGCATTAATTTTTTTTTTCATGCTGTACTTTTATAGTTCTTATTCAATAATATTTTTAATTTTTTGCTATGAGATAACAAAATGCACACAATAGAAGAGTAATAAAATAATAGCATTCTTCTTCCAGTCCAGTCCAGATGTGGCAGAAAAGGTTAGGTACCTGCGACCAAAAAGAGTAAAAAATAATTTTTAAATTTGAAAACAAAATATCTTCATGCCACTGCTCACTGCTAAAACATTCCTACATTGCTTCTTCGCGACGTAACAAATAATCAACTCTATTTCTTTCCCTCTCACGCCTACCCGTCAAAGTTCTTTGCCGAGGCATATCTACCTAATATTCCATCGAAAAAAAAGAAATCAATAAATAAGCATTCACAATAAATAAACTCTTATAAATTGTATAAAAAAAAGAAATCAAAATGACTTACCAAAGAATAGGTAATAATTGGCCAAAAGCAGGATCAGAGCATAGTGAAATTATTGTATGATGGCTATCTAAAAATTCGTGTAGGATACAACCGACTTCGAATGACCGGAAGCCAAATCAGACTAATGCAACCACACCTGCGCATAACTTCTCTCCCTCATTCGCTTAACACAAACGAACACGACTCACATTCATCCGCCACGCCCCCACACGCCAAACACTTTCGTTTCGGTGAGGTGGCTCAGTGGCTGCTCTATGTATAGTGCTACACTATACAAATAAGGTCAATAATAATAGCAACGCCCAACGCAACCACAGAAAATACAATTTTGTACAATATTCCGGCAACATTATGATTACCTATAACTTATAAGAGACAGAGTAGGTATACGTATCCAATCCAATCACCAATACGCGTGCGCATATCCCTTCTCTTCTTAATTCGCTTAACGCACACCATTCACCCCTCACTATGTTACAGCTGCATTAGAGTTATACGCATACGCATATAGAAACGTTCTCTGTGTATGATTCTCTTTTTTTAATTTCTGATTCATACAATAGAAGGAGACAGTCACAGGACTTCGACTGAGCGAAAGAAAAATGTGACTTATCCAATTACCCAACCCACCCCTGCGCATATACTTTTCTCTCTTTCTTTGCTTAACTCCCATCATTCAAACGTGACACTCGCCGCACAGATAGCTAAACTATAAAGCTATCTTTCTTTGTATGTTTACAATGTTGTTGTTGTAACCAAGGTAATTTAAAAAGATACCAATTTACCTGCTCCACTTTTCAAGACCTATAAAAAGGAACCTCACTCCGTTCTAATGCACATTCAAACTTAAACCACACGCAAAGTTACAACAAAGTCAGCATCATGGATAATTCAAATACTTCAGTAACGAAAGCATTGCACAATCATTTCGGATTCGATATTATCGAAACGTTTCAGAAAAAGGAAGAGGAATTACAAGGACTTGCCATCGAAATAGTGATCGATGTGAACGACGCAAAATCGGGCAAAATAATAACACGACGCATTGAATTTCGGCTGGCGGACGAGAACATCGACGACAAGTTGCAGAAGTGCGACTCACAGGCTGATCATATACAGAAACTATTTAATCGAATTGCAATGCTTCGTGCTAAAGAAGGCAGTCTTTTGCGCAGAATTGATATAAAGGTTCAAGAGCTCCAAAAAGAGTACTTAAACCAAGATTTCAAAATATCGATTAACAAGCGTCAAATCCAATCGAAGATTATCGCGAAGAATCGTACGGACCGTTCCACAACAAGAGGCAAATCCAACAAGAGAAGGCGCGATCACAGCAGTGATAACGGAAAGCACAATCCCAGCCGACGTCAATGTGTTCAAAAGTATCCGAAACCGACAGATTCATGCTCGGAAAGATTAGGAGCATCACGGAGACGGTGCTAATAAAATAACTTCCCACCTATTTAATTTAGTTTTTATTTCTTACTAAATCCGCTGTACATATATGTTAACAAATAAAATTACAATAGACAACATATTTGTTATTCCGTTTTTTTCTTTCGATCTGGTTTTTTGCATCTGGTTTTTGTTTCTTTCATTGCAATGAAGTTTTGCGAAAATGGGCACCGTTTCTATCTGCAATTGTAGAAATGAAGAGAGATTTCAAGGAGATTTGGTGGCGGCACTCATTGCAATACCAAACGCCGGTCTAAAGGGAGGGGTTTTGAAGGACGTCATCGCCTCTTCCTACCTCCCTGGAGACACTTCTGAAGCACCAACTTCAGAGGTAATGTCTTTGATAAACTATTGCAAGGAAAGGAGACTACAGTGGATCCTCAGCTGTGACGCAAATGCCCATCATACGGTGTGGGGAAGCACCAACAAAAGAGGTAATTTTGTAATAATTTTATTTAATAATATTATTTTAATTAAATTTTTAAAAAAATCAATTTAGTATATATATATATACTTTTTGAATATATTTGTGCTAATAACTTGGTGGTGGTAAATAGAGGGGTAGAACCAATAAATGCGATTCGTCAAGAGGTTCTAGATCTCACTCTGGCAAGTCCATTTATATATAATATCATCGCAAACTTGCATGTTCCCGGAGAAGCGTCCATGTCGGACCACAATCACATCAGATTCGACTTAGAAGCTTATTCTGTAAGAAACACAGTTTACAGGAACCCGAAATCCTCTGACTGGGAAACCTATCGGTTAGTCCTTGAATCAGAACTAAATCGTTCTTTAGTTCCACTAGGGACCGTTCCGGAGTTGGAAACTGAATCCGAACAGCTCCAAGAAGACATAACCTTCGCCTATGAAAGCAGTTGTGCCCTCAAAAATAGGAAAACACCAAGAGATGTCCCATGGCGGAATTAAAGACTTGACGCTTTTAGGAGCACAACAAGAAAACTTTTCAATAGAGCTAAGAACAATGGCAACTGGTGCCAATACAGAACAGCTCTTACTGATAACAACAAAGAATTGAGAAAATCAAAACGAGTGACTTGGAGGAAACACTGTGAGAGCATTGAAAATCTCCCTGCAGCTACACGACTCCAGAAAGTCCTTGCTCGCGATCACTCAAACGGCATCTGCTCTCTGAAAAAGCAAAATGTGAATTTACAGATACCCCTGAGGAAACCTGTCAACTTCTTCTTGATACACACTTCCCAGAATGCATCCGCATGCATAACCCACTTGAACCGATGAGGCACCAGGATCTCACGGTATCAAAATGGGATTATAGTCTATCCGGAAAAATATTTCAGCGAGACAGGGTGAAATGGGCGATCTCGTCCTTTAGCCCTTATAAAGCACCTGGAAACGATGGTATCTACCCCTGTCTCCTACAACAGGGAATGGATCTATTGACTCCTCAACCAATTAGGGTCTTCAGATCCAGCCTATCTCTAGGCCATGTACCATCAAGCTGGACTAAGTCAAGGTGGTTTTCATACCAAAGGCAGGTGGGAAATCCGAACAACTAGCGAAATCATATCGCCCCATCAGCCTTAGCTCCTTCCTCCTAAAAACCATGGAGAAAGTCCTCGACCAATACATAAGGAATCAGTTCCTTACAGATAACCCACTTCAAGGTGGTCATCTTCCCATTTCCTGAATTTGAGTGTACGTAACTCAAAGGTGAAGTAGGGCTCAGGACCAATGAGCAGGCGTGATGCGCCTCTTCTCGCCAGGCAATCCGCTCGTTCATTTCCCTCAAATCCTTCATGACCCGGTATCCAGGCAACGGTGACGATGTTGTCCTTGGCCAGATCCTCGAGGAGATTAAAACATTCTAAAACCAGTTTTGACCTGATCGAGTACGATCTTAGGGCCTTAAGAGCAGCTTGGCTGTCTGAGAGGATGTAAATGCGGGCACCTTTAGTGCGCCTACGTAGGCATTCTCGGACACATATCTCTATGGCGTGTACCTCCGCTTGAAAGATGTCTGGTGATTTCCCCAGTGCTATAGCTCTTTGGAACCTAGGCCCATAGATCCCGGCACCGGTTGCGTCATCTTCCATCTTTGAACCGTCAGTGTACCAGATTTGTGATCCTCATGGTATTATAAATTGGTTGGTTCTCCAGGCACTTCTATCAGATATTAGTATCTTAAATTTCCTGGAGAAACGAAGCTTTTTAAGCATGGTGTCTGATACCTTAATCATATGATCATCTTGAAGCATTTGTAGTACCCGAAGGTGTCCTGTGAGGTTTCCTGCTTTAAAATTTGATATATCAGGGAGCCTAAGGGCACTAAGACCAGCTTCCTTCTTCAGAGAAATATGTAAAGGCTGCAGTTGGACAAGTTTTCATTGCCCCCGTTATACCAACGCATGCTAAGCGATATATCTTGTTAAGTTTTTGTTGGGCCGTTAGTTGTTCGATTTTTGGCCACCATGATAACGCTGCATAGGTGATCATCGACTTGATGATCGTGTTATATGACCAACACAACATTTTTGGCTTTAAGCGCCAGGTTTTGCCGTAAAGGCGATGGCACATGTAAATTGCCTTTGTCGCCTTCTTGGTGACTTGATCAAGGTGTGAATTCCAGATAAGAGTCTTGTCTAGGATTACTCCTAGGTATTTTACCTCTCCTGATAACTTCATTATTCATCTTCTTTTTCTTCTTCTTCATTTCAGTTCTAGTTTTCTCTTTCTTAAGAATGGTATCATGACTGTTTTTGAGGGATTTATGGCCAATCCTTTGTTCTGACACCATCTGTTTAGGGCCCTTTGCATGATCTCAGATATCGTGGAATCATGCTTGCCCCTAACAGTGATTACTACATCATCTGAATAACCTTGTATTATGTACCCCGATTGTATGAGGTGGTCTAGGAGTTCATCTATGACTAAAGTCCACAGAAGAAGAGGACAGCCCCTAGTGGCCTTAACAGTCTTTTGTGAGCCGCCATACGCCAGATTAATGATCTGCTTTCTAACATGTTTAGAACCCATTTTATGATTAGTGGGGCAATGCCTTTCCTTATAGCTTTCTTTATGGCATCAAAGGAGGTATTGTCAAACGCTCCCTGGATGTCTATGAAGGCACATAGGGCCGTTTCTTTTTCTGCCAGGCCTTTTTCAATCGTCGTTGTAAGGCTGTATATGGCAGTTTCGGTAGACTTACCGGCTGGTTCGCATGAAGTGGGTTATCTGTAAGGAACTGATTCCTTATGTATTGGTCGAGGACTTTCTCCATGGTTTTTAGGAGGAAGGAGCTAAGGCTGATGGGGCGATATGATTCCGCTAGTTGTTCGGATTTCCCACCTGCCTTTGGTATGAAAACCACCTTGACCTTAGTCCAGCTTGATGGTACATGGCCTAGAGATAGGCTGGATCTGAAGACCCTAATTGGTTGAGGAGTCAATAGATCCATTCCCTGTTGTTGGAGACAGGGGTAGATACCATCGTTTCCCGGTGCTTTATAAGGGCTAAAGGACGAGATCGCCCATTTCACCCTGTCTCGCTGAAATATTTTTCCGGATAGACTATAATCCCATTTTGATACCGTGAGATCCTGGTGCCTCATCGGTTCAAGTGGGTTATCCATGCGGATGCATTCTGGGAAGTGTGTATCAAGAAGAAGTTGACAGTTTTCCTCAGGGGTATCTGTAAATTCACATTTTGCTTTTTCAGAGAGCAGATGCCGTTTGAGTGATCGCGAGCAAGGACTTTCTGGAGTCGTGTAGCTGCAGGGAGATTTTCAATGCTCTCACAGTGTTTCCTCCAAGTCACTCGTTTTGATTTTCTCAATTCTTTGTTGTTATCAGTAAGAGCTGTTCTGTATTGGCACCAGTTGCCATTGTTCTTAGCTCTATTGAAAAGTTTTCTTGCTGTGCTCCTAAAAGCGTCAAGTCTTTAATTCGGCCATGGGACATCTCTTGGTGTTTTCCTATTATTGAGGGCACAACTGCTTTCATAGGCGAAGGTTATGTCTTCTTGGAGCTGTTCGGATTCAGTTCCCAACTCCGGAACGGTCCCTAGTGGAACTAAAGAACGATTTAGTTCTGATTCAAGGACTAACCGATAGGTTTCCCAGTCAGAGGATTTCGGGTTCCTGTAAACTGTGTTTCTTACAGAATAAGCTTCTAAGTCGAATCTGATGTGATTATGGTCCGACATGGACGCTTCTCCGGGAACATGCAAGTTTGTGATGATATTATATATAAATGGACTTCCCAGAGTGAGATCTAGAACCTCTTGACGAATCGCATTTATTGGTTCTATCCCTCTATTTACCACCACCAAGTTATTAGCACAAATATATTCAAAAAGTATATATATATACTAAATTAATTTTTTTAAAAATTTAATTAAAATAATATTATTAAATAAAATATATAAAATAATATTATTAAATAAAATTATTACAAAATTACCTCTTTTGTTGGTGCTTCCCCACACCGTATGATGGGCATTTGCGTCACAGCTAAGGATCCACTGTAGTCTCCTTTCCTTGCAATAGTTTATCAAAGACATTACCTCTGAAGTTGGTGCTTCAGAAGTGTCTCCAGGGAGGTAGGAAGAGGCGATGACGTCCTTCAAAACCCCTCCCTTTAGACCGGCGTTTGGTATTGCAATGAGTGCCGCCACCAAATCTCCTTGAAATCTCTCTTCATTTCTACAATTGCAGATAGAAACGGTGCCCATTTTCGCAAAACTTCATTGCAATGAAAGAAACAAAAACCAGATGCAAAAAACCAGATCGAAAGAAAAAAACGGAATAACAAATATGTTGTCTATTGTAATTTTATTTGTTAACATATATGTACAGCGGATTTAGTAAGAAATAAAAACTAAATTAAATAGGTGGGAAGTTATTTTATTAGCACCGTCTCCGTGATGCTCCTAATCTTTCCGAGCATGAATCTGTCGGTTTCGGATACTTTTGAACACATTGACGTCGGCTGGGATTGTGCTTTCCGTTATCACTGCTGTGATCGCGCCTTCTCTTGTTGGATTTGCCTCTTGTTGTGGAACGGTCCGTACGATCCTTCGCGATAATCTTCGATTGGATTTGACGCTTGTTAATCGATATTTTGAAATCTTGGTTTAAGTACTCTTTTTGGAGCTCTTGAACCTTTATATCAACTCTGCGCAAAAGACTGCCTTCTTTAGCACGAAGCATTGCAATTCGATTAAATAGTTTCTGTATATGATCAGCCTGTGGGTCGCACTTCTGCAACTTGTCGTCGATGTTCTCGTCCGCCAGCCGAAATTCAATGCGTCGTGTTATTATTTTGCCCGATTTTGCGTCGTTCACATCGATCACTATTTCGATGGCAAGTCCTTGTAATTCCTCTTCCTTTTTCTGAAACGTTTCGATAATATCGAATCCGAAATGATTGTGCAATGCTTTCATTACTGAAGTATTTGAATTATCCATGATGCTGACTTTGCTGTAACTTTGCGTGTGGTTTAAGTTTGAATGTGCATTAGAACGGAGTGAGGTTCCTTTTTATAGGTCTTGAAAAGTGGAGCAGGTAAATTGGTATCTTTTTAAATTACCTTGGTTACAACAACAACATTGTAAACATACAAAGAAAGATAGCTTTATAGTTTAGCTATCTGTGCGGCGAGTGTCACGTTTGAATGATGGGAGTTAAGCAAAGAAAGAGAGAAAAGTATATGCGCAGGGGTGGGTTGGGTAATTGGATAAGTCACATTTTTCTTTCGCTCAGTCGAAGTCCTGTGACTGTCTCCTTCTATTGTATGAATCAGAAATTAAAAAAAGAGAATCATACACAGAGAACGTTTCTATATGCGTATGCGTATAACTCTAATCTAGCTGTAACATAGTGAGGGGTGAATGGTGTGCGTTAAGCGAATTAAGAAGAGAAGGGAATATGCGCACGCGTATTGGTGATTGGATTGGATACGTGTACCTACTCTGTCTCTTATAAGTTATAGGTTATCATAATGTTGCCGGAATATTGTACAAAATTGTATTTTCTGTGGTTGCGTTGGGCGTTGCTATTATTATTGACCTTATTTGTATAGTGTAGCACTATACATAGAGCAGCCACTGAGCCACCTCACCGAAACGAAAGTGTTTGGCGTGTGGGGGCGTGGCGGATGAATGTGTGTCGTGTTCGTTTGTGTTAAGCGAATGAGGGAGAGAAGTTATGCGCAGGTGTGGTTGCATTAGTCTGATTTGGCTTCCGGTCATTCGAAGTCGGTTGTATCCTACACGAATTTTTAGATAGCCATCCTACAATAATTGTGGTTTCACTATGCTCTGATCCTGCTTTTGGCCAATTATTACCTATTCTTTGGTAAGTCATTTTGATTTCTTTTTTTATACAATTTATAAGAGTTTATTTATTGTGAATGCTTATTTATTGATTTCTTTTTTTTCGATGGAATATTAGGTAGATATGCCTCGGCAAAGAACTTTGACGGGTAGGCGTGAGAGGGAAAGATATAGAGTTGATTATTTCTTACGTCGCGAAGAAGCAATGTAGGAATGTTTTAGCAGTGAGCAGTGGCATGAAGATATTTTGTTTTCAAATTTAAAAATTATTTTTTACTCTTTTTGGTCGCAGGTACCTAACCTTTTCTGCCACATCTGGACTGGACTGGAAGAAGAATGCTATTATTTTATTACTCTTCTATTGTGTGCATTTTGTTATCTCATAGCAAAAAATTAAAAATATTATTGAATAAGAACTATAAAAGTACAGCATGAAAAAAAAAATTAATGCAATTTGTTTCATTTAAGTGCTATTTTTGTTTTTTCAACGTTATAGAAGTTAAGAACAATATTAGTTAGTTACTATCTATTCCAGAACTGACACGAATACCTACCTACGATCAGTAATTTTTAAGATTTCTTTATTTAAAGACAGACATTCAAATTCGCTTCAAATCAAACAGAGCTACACCAATTTTATTTATCGTAATGATATAAAAAAAATGTGTGGTCGATTTTCGAGCACTGGGCGAACCTAGTATATATATAATTCTCGTCTCAGTTCTTGGTTAAACAAACGGCTTAGTCAATAAGCAAAATATGCGTTACTGGACAGGTGAGAGCCCTCACAGTTAACAGCACTTCATCCGCAAATAGTCACTGTTCACATTAGAATATTTTTTAGAAGTAGAAACATTTCAATTCAGAATCATACACGATATATAAACATCTCCATTTAACTAATCAGTATTCAAAAGAATTTATTTTTGGAGAAATAAAATATATTATTAAAAAATATTCATCAAGGGAATATAATTTGTTTCTCTAACGGATTTCTGCATCTGAAACTAATAATCTCATCAGTGCATCTAATCCCTTAAAGGAAATTTCTCAGCAATAAATCATGGAAAGGACATAGCAATAAAACCCAAACTTTCGCAAAAGAATATTAGCAGGTAGAAACTGGCCCATTCACTAATGAAATTATTCCAAGAAGTAATATGTGAACATTGAAAGTTTTATTATCTCATAATTACTTACGAGTGTGCACTCGACTTCTAGTAAAGCCCTAAAACAGCAAATGGAAAAAAACTCGTTCAAGTACCTAGATTACAGTTGTAGATTGTATGGTATTGTAAGGAATAGGCCCTGTACACTGCGACCAGAAGAGATCTATTGTGTTGGCCTCTTTTATTTAACCCAGGGAGCTGTTGAGGCTCTTTATAAACCTCAGTACCCTTCTTTGGTCCATGTTTCCTATGTCTGCAGGACTTAAATACGCCCTTTGCATATGGATCACTCTGCCCCTGGCCATAGCAGGGCATTCGCAAAGTATGTGTTCCGTTGTTTCCTCCTCTTCTCCGCTGAGTCGACAGGAGTCATCGTCGGAAAGTCCCATTTTTTGAGATGGTATCTCGGTGGCCAGTGACAAGTAAGATAACCCGTTAGTATCCTTAGATCTTCTTTGCTTAGCTCAAGTAACTTTTTTGTCTTACTACGAGCTGGGCTTATGAATCTTTTTGCCTGCCTCTGTCCTTTGCATTCCGTCCAGTATTCGGCAAGGTGGTCATCTTCCCATTTCTTGAATTTGAGTGTACGTAACTCAAAGGTGAAGTAGGGCTCAGGACCAATGAGCAGGCGCGATGCGCCTCTTCTCGCCAGGCAATCCGCTCGTTCATTTCCCTCAAATCCTTCATGACCCGGTATCCAGGCAACGGTGACGATGTTGTCCTTGGCCAGATCCTCGAGGAGATTAAAACATTCTAAAACCAGTTTTGACCTGATCGAGTACGATCTTAGGGCCTTAAGAGCAGCTTGGCTGTCTGAGAGGATGTAAATGCGGGCACCTTTAGTGCGCCTACGTAGGCATTCTCGGACACATATCTCTATGGCGTGTACCTCCGCTTGAAAGATGTCTGGTGATTTCCCCAGTGCTATAGCTCTTTGGAACCTAGGCCCATAGATCCCGGCACCGGTTGCGTCATCTTCCATCTTTGAACCGTCAGTGTACCAGATTTGTGATCCTGATGGTATTATAAATTGGTTGGTTCTCCAGGCACTTCTATCAGATATTAGTATCTTAAATTTCCTGGAGAAGCGAAGCTTTTTAAGCATGGTGTCTGATACCTTAATCATATGATCATCTTGAAGCATTTGTAGTACCCGAAGGTGTCCTGTGAGGTTTCCTGCTTTAAAATTTGATATATCAGGGAGCCTAAGGGCACTAAGACCAGCTTCCTTCTTCAGAGAAATATGTAAAGGCTGCAGTTGGACAAGTTTTCATTGCCCCCGTTATACCAACGCATGCTAAGCGATATATCTTGTTAAGTTTTTGTTGGGCCGTTAGTTGTTCGATTTTTGGCCACCATGATAACGCTGCATAGGTGATCATCGACTTGATGATCGTGTTATATGACCAACACAACATTTTTGGCTTTAAGCCCCAGGTTTTGCCGTAAAGGCGATGGCACATTAAATTGCCTTTGTCGCCTTCTTGGTGACTTGATCAAGGTGTGAATTCTAGATAAGAGTCTTGTCTAGGATTACTCCTAGGTATTTTACCTCTCCTGATAACTTCATTATTCATCTTGATCGGTTTCAGTTCTAGTTTTCTCTTTCTTAAGAATGGTATCATGACTGTTTTTGAGGGATTTATGGCCAATCCTTTGTTCTGACACCATCTGTTTAGGGCCCTTTGCATGATCTCAGATATCGTGGAATCATGCTTGCCCCTAACAGTGATTACTACATCATCTGAATAACCTTGTATTATGTACCCCGATTGTATGAGGTGGTCTAGGAGTTCATCTATGACTAAAGTCCACAGAAGAGGACTGCCCCTAGTGGCCTTAACAGTCTTTTGTGAGCCTCCATACGCCAGATTAATGATCTGCTTTCTAACATGTTTAGAACCCATTTTATGATTAGTGGGGCAATGCCTTTCCTTATAGCTTTCTTTATGGCATCAAAGGAGGTATTGTCAAACGCTCCCTGGATGTCTATGAAGGCACATACGGCCGTTTCTTTTTCTGCCAGGCCTTTTTCAATCGTCGTTGTAAGGCTGTATATGGCAGTTTCGGTAGACTTACCGGCTGATTCCTTATGTATTGGTCGAGGACTTTCTCCATGGTTTTTAGGAGGAAGGAGCTGAGGCTGATGGGGCGATATGATTTCGCTAGTTGTTCGGATTTCCCACCTGCCTTTGGTATGAAAACCACCTTGACCTTAGTCCAGCTTGATGGTACATGGCCTAGAGATAGGCTGGATCTGAAGACCCTAATTGGTTGAGGAGTCAATAGATCCATTCCCTGTTGTTGGAGACAGGGGTGGATACCATCGTTTCCCGGTGCTTTATAAGGGCTAAAGGACGAGATCGCCCATTTCACCCTGTCTCGCTGAAATATTTTTCCGGATAGACTATAATCCCATTTTGATACCGTGAGATCCTGGTGCCATGGGACATCTCTTGGTGTTTTCCTATTTTTGAGGGCACAACTGCTTTCATAGGCGAAGGTTATGTCTTCTTGGAGCTGTTCGGATTCAGTTTCCAACTCCGGAACGGTCCCTAGTGGAACTAAAGAACGATTTAGTTCTGATTCAAGGACTAACCGATAGGTTTCCCAGTCAGAGGATTTCGGGTTCCTGTAAACTGTGTTTCTTACAGAATAAGCTTCTAAGTCGAATCTGATGTGATTATGGTCCGACATGGACGCTTCTCCGGGAACATGCAAGTTTGTGATGATATTATATATAAATGGACTTGCCAGAGTGAGATCTAGAACCTCTTGACGAATCGCATTTATTGGTTCTATCCCTCTATTTACCACCACCAAGTTATTAGCACAAATATGTATATTCAAAAAGTATATATATATACTAAATTAATTTTTTTTAAAACTTTAATTAAAATAATATTATTAAATAAAATATATAAAATAATATTATTAAATAAAATTATTACAAAATTACCTCTTTTGTTGGTATGATGGGCATTTGCGTCACAGCTGAGGATCCACTGTAGTCTCCTTTCCTTGCAATAGTTTATCAAAGACATTACCTCTGAAGTTGGTGCTTCAGAAGTGTCTCCAGGGAGGTAGGAAGAGGCGATGACGACCTTCAAATCCCCTCCCTTTAGACCGGCGTTTGGTATTGCAATGAGTGCCGCCACCAAATCTCCTTGAAATCTCTCTTCATTTCTACAATTGCAGATAGAAACGGTGCCCATTTTCGCAAAACTTCATTGCAATGAAAGAAACAAAAACCAGATGCAAAAAACCAGATCGAAAGAAAAAAACGGAATAACAAATATGTTGTCTATTGTAATTTTATTTGTTAACATATATGTACAGCGGATTTAGTAAGAAATAAAAACTAAATTAAATAGGTGGGAAGTTATTTTATTAGCACCGTCTCCGTGATGCTCCTAATCTTTCCGAGCATGAATCTGTCGGTTTCGGATACTTTTGAACACATTGACGTCGGCTGGGATTGTGCTTTCCGTTATCACTGCTGTGATCGCGCCTTCTCTTGTTGGATTTGCCTCTTGTTGTGGAACGGTCCGTACGATCCTTCGCGATAATCTTCGATTGGATTTGACGCTTGTTAATCGATATTTTGAAATCTTTGTTTATGTACTCTTTTTGGAGTTCTTGAACCTTTACATCAACTCTGCGCAAAAGACTGCCTTCTTTCGCACGAAGCATTGCAATTCGATTAAATAGTTTCTGTATATGATCAGCCTGTGGGTCGCACTTCTGCAACTTGTCGTCGATGTTCTCGTCCGCCAGCCGAAATTCAATGCGTCGTGTTATTATTTTGCCCGATTTTGCGTCGTTCACATCGATCACTATTTCGATGGCAAGTCCTTGTAATTCGTCTTCCTTTTTCTGAAACGTTTCGATAATATCGAATCCGAAATGATTGTGCAATGCTTTCGTTACTGAAGTATTTGAATTATCCATGATGCTGACTTTGCTGTAACTTTGCGTGTGGTTTAAGTTTGAATGTGCATTAGAACGGAGTGAGGTTCCTTTTTATAGGTTATAGGTGAAAAGTGGAGCAGGTAAATTGGTATCAACTTCGGAGGCCATAAAATGATTATTTGGAATAATTTCATTAGTGAATGGGCCAGTTTCTACCTGTTAATATTCTTTTGCGGAAGTTTGGGTTTTATTGCTATGTCCTTTCCATGATTTATTGCTGGGAAATTTCCTTTAAGTACCTAGATTACAATTGTAGATTGTATGGTATTGTAAGGAATAGGCCCTGTACACTGCGACCAGAAGAGATCTCGTGTTACTGAAATGACCAGTTCGTGCTTAGACCATATTTTCTTACGTTTGCATAGAAACAACACAGTCAATTTTCAAGCAGCAGTATTTGACTTGAGGTTAACTGACCATTCCTTGATTTGTATTCAATTCGATCATAATATTAAAAAGCTTAATTCTGAGGTTTTCTCCGAGTCTAAGACTGTGGATTATTCTGCTCTGAGATATGCTCTGACATTTGAATTCTGGGATGAAGTTTATGATGCTATTGATCCATCAACTGCGTTTGATTTATTTCTAAAAAAGTTACAGGTTCATATTTCAAAATGCACTCGAATTGTGAATGCTAAATCTAATAAGTTTAAGCGACTTAAACCATGGATGTCATTGCAGCTTTTAAATAAAATAAAAAAGAAAAACCGTCTACGTGTTTCAGTTGCTAAACACCCTAATAACATAAGGCTTAAAAACTATTATCTTCGCATATGTCATGAGTTGAAAACCGATATACCCAAATGCAGAGATGATTATTATACTCGTAATTTGGCGGACAACCTTGGGAATGTTAAAAAGGAATGGAGGATCGTGAACGAAATCCTCAATCGAAACGTGTCAGAAGTTGAGCCTAAAATTAAAAAAGACAAACAAATTATTTCTAACCCGCTGGATATAGCTAATACCTTTAATGAGTATTTTTCTTCAATTCCCTGTTCCTTCCAGGGTGTTAATTCTCATCTCAATGATGACGTTATTTGTCATGATGTTCTTAGTCCAGATAGTTTCTGTTTCTATGATTTTTCGGCTCTTGAAATTCACAAATTAATTACAGCACTTAAATCCACGAATTCTATGTCCCATGACCATATTTCAAGTCAAATGCTAAAAAATATCTCATTTTTAATTGCAGATGTCTTATGTTACATATTTAACCTTAGTGTTAGAATGGGCGTGTTTCCGGATTCTTTGAAAACAGCTATAGTAATCCCATTGCATAAAAAAGGAGATTCTATGGACTTAAATAACTATAGACCTATTTCTCTTCTGTCCGTTTTTTCTAAAGTTTTTGAAAGGGGTATGAAAAGCAGAATAATGGCATTTCTAAATAGAACTCAGTTCTTTAGTAATTGTCAGTTCGGTTTCAGAAATGGAAAATCGGCAGAAGATGGCTTATTGAAATTCTGTAGTGAAATTTATAATTCAATCAATGAATCCAATATTCCGTCAGCTTTGTTCATTGATATAACAAAAGCTTTTGATATGGTTCACCATGACTTATTGTTGAGAAAACTTTTTAAAGCGGGATTTAGGGGATTTGTTTATGATTGGTTTTGCTCGTACTTAACGAATCGTAATCAAAGAACCCGGATCAAAAATAATCTGAGCTCGAAAAGCTTCTTAAGTATGGGTATTCCTCAAGGCTCCGTTTTGGGGCCTATCTTCTTTTTGATTTTCGTTAATTCCTTGTTTTCTCAACCATTTAAAGGTATTTTAACTGCATTTGCCGATGATACTGCTCTTTCTTACTCTTGTAAAAATCATTTTGAAACGATTGCTTCAATGAATTATGATTTAGAAATTCTCCGTCGTTGGTTTATGTTTCATAAGCTAGTTATAAGTAGCAAAACAAAGTTTATGCTCTTTAACTTATTGGGTGTAGTTCCTGAAGGTCTCTCCTTAACATATCATTCTCCTTGCTGCTCTAGGTTTCAATTATGTTCGCCAACATTTAGGTCTGATTTACCTTGTGTCAATGGATGTTTTGAAATTGAATGTGTTGATAATTTTAAATACTTGGGTATAACCCTAGATAAAAGGCTTAGTTGGATTCCACATACATCAAATCTAAAATTGTATCTTAACAAAGTTGTCAGACAGATCTACCACCTTAGTCTTTACTGCCCTCAATCAATTTTAAAACTTGTTTATAGTGGCCTAGTGCAATCTAAGATTCAATATGGAATTTGTTGTTGGGGTGGTACTCACTCCTCTAAAATAAATCAGCTACTCATTCGTCAGAAACACTCGATTCGCATTATTTCCAAAGTAAACCGTTTAACACCTAGTTTTGTCTTATTTGCTAACCTCAGCATTTTTCCTATAAGGCATTTGTATTTTTTTAATGTATTAAAATTATTTTTTAAAAGTGCAGGTTATAGCTCTGCAAGAGAATATGAAGACTACAATTTAAGAGCCAATAACTGTAATTTTGTTAGTGTTCCTAGAGTTTTTAAATCCAGTTTTTTTCATTTTTATACAGTTATTTCGGCGCGCTTATTTAATTTACTTCCCGATGAATTAAGAAGCGAGAGAAATGAATCAAAATTTTTAAGTAAAGTTAAAAAGTGGCTGTTTTCTATAAATCATTCTGAGATCGATAATATAATAAGCCCAACGATTTGATTGTTACTGCAGGTATTTGAGTATTTATATAAGTATTGAAGTTCATACACAGATACTTTAGTTTATCTTTAAATTGACTTAACCCCACATACATATATTTTTAATGTCTTTTTAATTAATGGTACATTCGCCACTTATTCCTTGGAATAATAGAATGTTCTTACTATTTCATAAAAAATATATTGCTTAATTTGCTATTATTTAACTTTATGAAGCCATTCAATACTTATTCAATATTGTTAGCATTAAGCTTGTATATTTTTAATTGAAATAAAGATTTATTTAAAAAAAAAAAAAAAAAAAAAAAATAAAAAAAAAAAAAAAAAAAAAAAATCTATTGTGTTGGCCTCTTTTATTTAACCCAGGGAGCTGTTGAGGCTCTTTATAAACCTCAGTACCCTTCTTTGATCCATGTTTCCTATGTCTGCAGGACTTAAATACGCCCTTTGCATATGGATCACTCTGCCCCTGGCCATAGCAGGGCATTCGCAAAGTATGTGTTCCGTTGTTTCCTCCTCTTCTCCGCTGAGTCGACAGGAGTCATCGTCGGAAAGTCCCATTTTTTTGAGATGGTATCTCAGTGGCCAGTGACCAGTAAGATAACCCGTTAGTATCCTTAGATCTTCTTTGCTTAGCTCAAGTAACTTTTTTGTCTTACTACGAGCTGGGCTTATGAATCTTTTTGCCTGCCTCTGTCCTTTGCATTCCGTCCAGTATTCGGCAAGGTGGTCATCTTCCCATTTCTTGAATTTGAGTGTACGTAACTCAAAGGTGAAGTAGGGCTCAGGACCAATGAGCAGGCGCGATGCGCCTCTTCTCGCCAGGCAATCCGCTCGTTCATTTCCCTCAAATCCTTCATGACCCGGTATCCAGGCAACGGTGACGATGTTGTCCTTGGCCAGATCCTCGAGGAGATTAAAACATTCTAAAACCAGTTTTGACCTGATCGAGTACGATCTTAGGGCCTTAAGAGCAGCTTGGCTGTCTGAGAGGATGTAAATGCGGGCACCTTTAGTGCGCCTACGTAGGCATTCTCGGACACATATCTCTATGGCGTGTACCTCCGCTTGAAAGATGTCTGGTGATTTCCCCAGTGCTATAGCTCTTTGGAACCTAGGCCCATAGATCCCGGCACCGGTTGCGTCATCTTCCATCTTTGAACCCTCAGTGTACCAGATTTGTGATCCTGATGGTATTATAAATTGGTTGGTTCTCCAGGCACTTCTATCAGATATTAGTATCTTAAATTTCCTGGAGAAGCGAAGCTTTTTAAGCATGGTGTCTGATACCTTAATCATATGATCATCTTGAAGCATTTGTAGTACCCGAAGGTGTCCTGTGAGGTTTCCTGCTTTAAAATTTGATATATCAGGGAGCCTAAGGGCACTAAGACCAGCTTCCTTCTTCAGAGAAATATGTAAAGGCTGCAGTTGGACAAGTTTTCATTGCCCCCGTTATACCAACGCATGCTAAGCGATATATCTTGTTAAGTTTTTGTTGGGCCGTTAGTTGTTCGATTTTTGGCCACCATGATAACGCTGCATAGGTGATCATCGACTTGATGATCGTGTTATATGACCAACACAACATTTTTGGCTTTAAGCCCCAGGTTTTGCCGTAAAGGCGATGGCACATGTAAATTGCCTTTGTCGCCTTCTTGGTGACTTGATCAAGGTGTGAATTCTAGATAAGAGTCTTGTCTAGGATTACTCCTAGGTATTTTACCTCTCCTGATAACTTCATTATTCATCTTGATCGGTTTCAGTTCTAGTTTTCTCTTTCTTAAGAATGGTATCATGACTGTTTTTGAGGGATTTATGGCCAATCCTTTGTTCTGACACCATCTGTTTAGGGCCCTTTGCATGATCTCAGATATCGTGGAATCATGCTTGCCCCTAACAGTGATTACTACATCATCTGAATAACCTTGTATTATGTACCCCGATTGTATGAGGTGGTCTAGGAGTTCATCTATGACTAAAGTCCACAGAAGAGGACTGCCCCTAGTGGCCTTAACAGTCTTTTGTGAGCCTCCATACGCCAGATTAATGATCTGCTTTCTAACATGTTTAGAACCCATTTTATGATTAGTGGGGCAATGCCTTTCCTTATAGCTTTCTTTATGGCATCAAAGGAGGTATTGTCAAACGCTCCCTGGATGTCTATGAAGGCACATACGGCCGTTTCTTTTTCTGCCAGGCCTTTTTCAATCGTCGTTGTAAGGCTGTATATGGCAGTTTCGGTAGACTTACCGGCTGATTCCTTATGTATTGGTCGAGGACTTTCTCCATGGTTTTTAGGAGGAAGGAGCTGAGGCTGATGGGGCGATATGATTTCGCTAGTTGTTCGGATTTCCCACCTGCCTTTGGTATGAAAACCACCTTGACCTTAGTCCAGCTTGATGGTACATGGCCTAGAGATAGGCTGGATCTGAAGACCCTAATTGGTTGAGGAGTCAATAGATCCATTCCCTGTTGTTGGAGACAGGGGTGGATACCATCGTTTCCCGGTGCTTTATAAGGGCTAAAGGACGAGATCGCCCATTTCACCCTGTCTCGCTGATATATTTTTCCGGATAGACTATAATCCCATTTTGATACCGTGAGATCCTGGTGCCATGGGACATCTCTTGGTGTTTTCCTATTTTTGAGGGCACAACTGCTTTCATAGGCGAAGGTTATGTCTTCTTGGAGCTGTTCGGATTCAGTTTCCAACTCCGGAACGGTCCCTAGTGGAACTAAAGAACGATTTAGTTCTGATTCAAGGACTAACCGATAGGTTTCCCAGTCAGAGGATTTCGGGTTCCTGTAAACTGTGTTTCTTACAGAATAAGCTTCTAAGTCGAATCTGATGTGATTATGGTCCGACATGGACGCTTCTCCGGGAACATGCAAGTTTGTGATGATATTATATATAAATGGACTTGCCAGAGTGAGATCTAGAACCTCTTGACGAATCGCATTTATTGGTTCTATCCCTCTATTTACCACCACCAAGTTATTAGCACAAATATGTATATTCAAAAAGTATATATATATACTAAATTAATTTTTTTTAAAACTTTAATTAAAATAATATTATTAAATAAAATATATAAAATAATATTATTAAATAAAATTATTACAAAATTACCTCTTTTGTTGGTATGATGGGCATTTGCGTCACAGCTGAGGATCCACTGTAGTCTCCTTTCCTTGCAATAGTTTATCAAAGACATTACCTCTGAAGTTGGTGCTTCAGAAGTGTCTCCAGGGAGGTAGGAAGAGGCGATGACGACCTTCAAATCCCCTCCCTTTAGACCGGCGTTTGGTATTGCAATGAGTGCCGCCACCAAATCTCCTTGAAATCTCTCTTCATTTCTACAATTGCAGATAGAAACGGTGCCCATTTTCGCAAAACTTCATTGCAATGAAAGAAACAAAAACCAGATGCAAAAAACCAGATCGAAAGAAAAAAACGGAATAACAAATATGTTGTCTATTGTAATTTTATTTGTTAACATATATGTACAGCGGATTTAGTAAGAAATAAAAACTAAATTAAATAGGTGGGAAGTTATTTTATTAGCACCGTCTCCGTGATGCTCCTAATCTTTCCGAGCATGAATCTGTCGGTTTCGGATACTTTTGAACACATTGACGTCGGCTGGGATTGTGCTTTCCGTTATCACTGCTGTGATCGCGCCTTCTCTTGTTGGATTTGCCTCTTGTTGTGGAACGGTCCGTACGATCCTTCGCGATAATCTTCGATTGGATTTGACGCTTGTTAATCGATATTTTGAAATCTTGGTTTAAGTACTCTTTTTGGAGCTCTTGAACCTTTATATCAACTCTGCGCAAAAGACTGCCTTCTTTAGCACGAAGCATTGCAATTCGATTAAATAGTTTCTGTATATGATCAGCCTGTGGGTCGCACTTCTGCAACTTGTCGTCGATGTTCTCGTCCGCCAGCCGAAATTCAATGCGTCGTGTTATTATTTTGCCCGATTTTGCGTCGTTCACATCGATCACTATTTCGATGGCAAGTCCTTGTAATTCCTCTTCCTTTTTCTGAAACGTTTCGATAATATCGAATCCGAAATGATTGTGCAATGCTTTCGTTACTGAAGTATTTGAATTATCCATGATGCTGACTTTGCTGTAACTTTGCGTGTGGTTTAAGTTTGAATGTGCATTAGAACGGAGTGAGGTTCCTTTTTATAGGTCTTGAAAAGTGGAGCAGGTAAATTGGTATCAATTTCGGAGGCCATAAAATGATTATTTGGAATAATTTCATTAGTGAATGGGCCAGTTTCTACCTGTTAATATTCTTTTGCGGAAGTTTGGGTTTTATTGCTATGTCCTTTCCATGATTTATTGCTGGGAAATTTCCTTTAAGGGATTAGATGCACTGATGAGAGTATTAGTTTCAGATGCAGAAACTAATAATCTAAAATAAACTAAAATTCCCTTAAAGGAAATTTCTCAGCAATAAATTTCCCCAGTGCTATAGCTCTTTGGAACCTAGGCCCATAGATCCCGGCACCGGTTGCGTCATCTTCCATCTTTGAACCGTCAGTGTACCAGATTTGTGATCCGGATGGTATTATAAATTGGTTGGTTCTCCAGGCACTTCTATCAGATATTAGTATCTTAAATTTCCTGGAGAAGCGAAGCTTTTTAAGCATGGTGTCTGATACCTTAATCATATGATCATCTTGAAGCATTTGTAGTACCCGAAGGTGTCCTGTGAGGTTTCCTGCTTTAAAATTTGATATATCAGGGAGCCTAAGGGCACTAAGACCAGCTTCCTTCTTCAGAGAAATATGTAAAGGCATCAGGCTGAGCATTGCTCCTAAGGCTGCAGTTGGACAAGTTTTCATTGCCGCCGTTATACCAACGCATGCTAAACGATATATCTTGTTAAGTTTTTGTTGGGCCGTTAGTTGTTCGATTTTTGGCCACCATGATAACGCTGCATAGGTGATCATCGACTTGATGATCGTGTTATATGACCAACACAACATTTTTGGCTTTAAGCCCCAGGTTTTGCCGTAAAGGCGATGGCACATGTAAATTGCCTTTGTCGCCTTCTTGGTGACTTGATCAAGGTGTGAATTCCAGATAAGAGTCTTGTCTAGGATTACTCCTAGGTATTTTACCTCTCCTGATAACTTCATTATTCATCTTGATCGGTTTCAGTTCTAGTTTTCTCTTTCTTAAGAATGGTATCATGACTGTTTTTGAGGGATTTATGGCCAATCCTTTGTTCTGACACCATCTGTTTAGGGCCCTTTGCATCGTGGAATCATGCTTGCCCCTAACAGTGATTACTACATCATCTGAATAACCTTGTATTATGTACCCCGATTGTATGAGGTGGTCTAGGAGTTCATCTATGACTAAAGTCCACAGAAGAAGAGGACAGCCCCTAGTGGCCTTAACAGTCTTTTGTGAGCCTCCATACGCCAGATTAATGATCTGCTTTCTGACGTGTTTAGAACCCATTTTATGATTAGTGGGGCAATGCCTTTCCTTATAGCTTTCTTTATGGCATCAAAGGAGGTATTGTCAAACGCTCCCTGGATGTCTATGAAGGCACATAGGGCCGTTTCTTTTTCTGCCAGGCCTTTTTCAATCGTCGTTGTAAGGCTGTATATGGCAGTTTCGGTAGACTTACCGGCTGGTTCGCATGAAGTGGGTTATCTGTAAGGAACTGATTCCTTATGTATTGGTCGAGGACTTTCTCCATGGTTTTTAGGAGGAAGGAGCTAAGGCTGATGGGGCGATATGATTTCGCTAGTTGTTCGGATTTCCCACCTGCCTTTGGTATGAAAACCACCTTGACCTTAGTCCAGCTTGATGGTACATGGCGTAGAGATAGGCTGGATCTGAAGACCCTAATTGGTTGAGGAGTCAATAGATCCATTCCCTGTTGTTGGAGACAGGGGTAGATACCATCGTTTCCCGGTGCTTTATAAGGGCTAAAGGACGAGATCGCCCATTTCACCCTGTCTCGCTGAAATATTTTTCCGGATAGACTATAATCCCATTTTGATACCGTGAGATCCTGGTGCCTCATCGGTTCAAGTGGGTTATCCATGCGGATGCATTCTGGGAAGTGTGTATCAAGAAGAAGTTGACAGGTTTCCTCAGGGGTATCTGTAAATTCACCATTTTGCTTTTTCAGAGAGCAGATGCCGTTTGAGTGATCGCGAGCAAGGACTTTCTGGAGTCTACACGACTGCAGGGAGATTTTCAATGCTCTCACAGTGTTTCTTCCAAGTCACTCGTTTTGATTTTCTCAATTCTTTGTTGTTATCAGTAAGAGCTGTTCTGTATTGGCACCAGTTGCCATTGTTCTTAGCTCTATTGAAAAGTTTTCTTGCTGTGCTCCTAAAAGCGTCAAGTCTTTAATTCGGCCATGGGACATCTCTTGGTGTTTTCCTATTATTGAGGGCACAACTGCTTTCATAGGCGAAGGTTATGTCTTCTTGGAGCTGTTCGGATTCAGTTTCCAACTCCGGAACGGTCCCTAGTGGAACTAAAGAACGATTTAGTTCTGATTCAAGGACTAACCGATAGGTTTCCCAGTCAGAGGATTTCGGGTTCCTGTAAACTGTGTTTCTTACAGAATAAGCTTCTAAGTCGAATCTGATGTGATTGTGGTCCGACATGGACGCTTCTCCGGGAACATGCAAGTTTGTGATGATATTATATATAAATGGACTTGCCAGAGTGAGATCTAGAACCTCTTGACGAATCGCATTTATTGGTTCTACCCCTCTATTTACCACCACCAAGTTATTAGCACAAATATATTCAAAAATATATATACTAAATTAATTTTTTTAAAAATTTAATTAAAATAATATTAGTAAATAAAATATATAAAATAATATTATTAAATAAAATTATTACAAAATTACCTCTTTTGTTGGTGCTTCCCCACACCGTATGATGGGCATTTGCGTCACAGCTGAGGATCCACTGTAGTCTCCTTTCCTTGCAATAGTTTATCAAAGACATTACCTCTGAAGTTGGTGCTTCAGAAGTATCTCCAGGGAGGTAGGAAGAGGCGATGACGACCTTCAAATCCCCTCCCTTTAGACCGGCGTTTGGTATTGCAATGAGTGCCGCCACCAAATCTCCTTGAAATCTCTCTTCATTTCTACAATTGCAGATAGAAACGGTGCCCATTTTCGCAAAACTTCATTGCAATGAAAGAAACAAAAACCAGATGCAAAAAACCAGATCGAAAGAAAAAAACGGAATAACAAATATGTTGTCTATTGTAATTTTATTTGTTAACATATATGTACAGCGGATTTAGTAAGAAATAAAAACTAAATTAAATAGGTGGGAAGTTATTTTATTAGCACCGTCTCCGTGATGCTCCTAATCTTTCCGAGCATGAATCTGTCGGTTTCGGATACTTTTGAACACATTGACGTCGGCTGGGATTGTGCTTTCCGTTATCACTGCTGTGATCGCGCCTTCTCTTGTTGGATTTGCCTCTTGTTGTGGAACGGTCCGTACGATCCTTCGCGATAATCTTCGATTGGATTTGACGCTTGTTAATCGATATTTTGAAATCTTTATTTATGTACTCTTTTTGGAGTTCTTGAACCTTTACATCAACTCTGCGCAAAAGACTGCCTTCTTTCGCACGAAGCATTGCAATTCGATTAAATAGTTTCTGTATATGATCAGCCTGTGGGTCGCACTTCTGCAACTTGTCGTCGATGTTCTCGTCCGCCAGCCGAAATTCAATGCGTCGTGTTATTATTTTGCCCGATTTTGCGTCGTTCACATCGATCACTATTTCGATGGCAAGTCCTTGTAATTCCTCTTCCTTTTTCTGAAACGTTTCGATAATATCGAATCCGAAATGATTGTGCAATGCTTTCGTTACTGAAGTATTTGAATTATCCATGATGCTGACTTTGCTGTAACTTTGCGTGTGGTTTAAGTTTGAATGTGCATTAGAACGGAGTGAGGTTCCTTTTTATAGGTTATAGGTGAAAAGTGGAGCAGGTAAATTGGTATCAACTTCGGAGGCCATAAAATGATTATTTGGAATAATTTCATTAGTGAATGGGCCAGTTTCTACCTGTTAATATTCTTTTGCGGAAGTTTGGGTTTTATTGCTATGTCCTTTCCATGATTTATTGCTGGGAAATTTCCTTTAAGGGATTAGATGCACTGATGAGAGTATTAGTTTCAGATGCAGAAACTAATAATCTAAAATAAACTAAAATTCCCTTAAAGGAAATTTCTCAGCAATAAATCATGGAAAGGACATAGCAATAAAACCCAAACTTTCGCAAAAGAATATTAGCAGGTAGAAACTGGCCCATTCACTAATGAAATTATTCCAAGAAGTAATATGTGAACATTGAAAGTTTTATTATCTCATAATTACTTACGAGTGTGCACTCGACTTCTAGTAAAGCCCTAAAACAGCAAATGGAAAAAAACTCGTTCAAGTACCTAGATTACAGTTGTAGATTGTATGGTATTGTAAGGAATAGGCCCTGTACACTGCGACCAGAAGAGATCTATTGTGTTGGCCTCTTTTATTTAACCCAGGGAGCTGTTGAGGCTCTTTATAAACCTCAGTACCCTTCTTTGATCCATGTTTCCTATGTCTGCAGGACTTAAATACGCCCTTTGCATATGGATCACTCTGCCCCTGGCCATAGCAGGGCATTCGCAAAGTATGTGTTCCGTTGTTTCCTCCTCTTCTCCGCTGAGTCGACAGGAGTCATCGTCGGAAAGTCCCATTTTTTTGAGATGGTATCTCAGTGGCCAGTGACCAGTAAGATAACCCGTTAGTATCCTTAGATCTTCTTTGCTTAGCTCAAGTAACTTTTTTGTCTTACTACGAGCTGGGCTTATGAATCTTTTTGCCTGCCTCTGTCCTTTGCATTCCGTCCAGTATTCGGCAAGGTGGTCATCTTCCCATTTCTTGAATTTGAGTGTACGTAACTCAAAGGTGAAGTAGGGCTCAGGACCAATGAGCAGGCGCGATGCGCCTCTTCTCGCCAGGCAATCCGCTCGTTCATTTCCCTCAAATCCTTCATGACCCGGTATCCAGGCAACGGTGACGATGTTGTCCTTGGCCAGATCCTCGAGGAGATTAAAACATTCTAAAACCAGTTTTGACCTGATCGAGTACGATCTTAGGGCCTTAAGAGCAGCTTGGCTGTCTGAGAGGATGTAAATGCGGGCACCTTTAGTGCGCCTACGTAGGCATTCTCGGACACATATCTCTATGGCGTGTACCTCCGCTTGAAAGATGTCTGGTGATTTCCCCAGTGCTATAGCTCTTTGGAACCTAGGCCCATAGATCCCGGCACCGGTTGCGTCATCTTCCATCTTTGAACCCTCAGTGTACCAGATTTGTGATCCTGATGGTATTATAAATTGGTTGGTTCTCCAGGCACTTCTATCAGATATTAGTATCTTAAATTTCCTGGAGAAGCGAAGCTTTTTAAGCATGGTGTCTGATACCTTAATCATATGATCATCTTGAAGCATTTGTAGTACCCGAAGGTGTCCTGTGAGGTTTCCTGCTTTAAAATTTGATATATCAGGGAGCCTAAGGGCACTAAGACCAGCTTCCTTCTTCAGAGAAATATGTAAAGGCATCAGGCTGAGCATTGCTCCTAAGGCTGCAGTTGGACAAGTTTTCATTGCCCCCGTTATACCAACGCATGCTAAGCGATATATCTTGTTAAGTTTTTGTTGGGCCGTTAGTTGTTCGATTTTTGGCCACCATGATAACAACGATCGACTTGATGATCGTGTTGTATGACCAACACAACTTTTTTGGATTTAAGCGCCAGGTTTTGCCGTAAAGGCGATGGCACATGTAAATTGCCTTTGTCGCCTTCTTGGTGACTTGATCAAGGTGTGAATTCCAGATAAGAGTCTTGTCTAGGATTACTCCTAGGTATTTTACCTCTCCTGATAACTTCATTATTCATCTTGATCGGTTTCAGTTCTAGTTTTCTCTTTCTTAAGAATGGTATCATGACTGTTTTTGAGGGATTTATGGCCAATCCTTTGTTCTGACACCATCTGTTTAGGGCCCTTTGCATGATCTCAGATATCGTGGAATCATGCTTGCCCCTAACAGTGATTACTACATCATCTGAATAACCTTGTATTATGTACCCCGATTGTATGAGGTGGTCTAGGAGTTCATCTATGACTAAAGTCCACAGAAGATGACAGCCCCTAGTGGCCTTAACAGTCTTTTGTGAGCCTCCATACGCCAGATTAATGATCTGCTTTCTGACATGTTTAGAACCCATTTTATGATTAGTGGGGCAATGCCTTTCCTTATAGCTTTCTTTATGGCATCAAAGGAGGTATTGTCAAACGCTCCCTGGATGTCTATGAAGGCACTGATGTATATTTGGCTGATTATGATCATCACTACACACACTTAAACATCTACATACGCTCACATTAACATATAATGCGTCAAACCTAGTGTGGTGGTCTCTGTCTTTAGTTTGCCTTTAAAGTTAGTTGTAAGTTAGCACTGAATAAAGAAAGACCTCTAGTACCTAGTAGCCAAAGTGTTTCGTGTACTACATTCTGAGAAATAGCACATGGCGCAGTCGGTTTAAAGAACATTGCATAAATAGTTGTACTAAAATCGAATTTTGGTTCTTTACATAATTTAAGAATTAAGAATCTACAAATATTCGCAACTAAATGGCTAACTGTGATTTCCAAAAACCCGGTCCATTGATATTGGATGGCAACGTCAAAGAAAATTGGCGGAAATTCTACAACATGTGGAATATATATACAGTGGCTACAAAAACAATTTCTGAAAGTGAGGCGATTCAAACAGCGAGGTTTCTGTCGTGTGCTGGAGAAAAGGCCATAGAAATTTTCCAAACGCTACCCATACCGAATGATGACAGAAATAAAATAAAAATAGTTATCAAAGAATTTGAATCGTACTGTGTACCAAGGAGCAACGTAGTGTATGAACGCTATCTGTTTTTCTCGCGAAGTCAGAGAGAAGCAGAACCATTCGAGCAATATCTATCGGACATCGTGAAATTAGCGGAAAACTGCGAATTTGGCGAACAAAAAGAACCGATGATACGGGATCGAATAGTCATGGGCATTGCAGAGCAGAATATACGGTTGCAATTGTTAAAGACGGACGGACTAGATCTTGATAAAGCCAAAGAACTTTGCCGTGTAGCAGAGCAAGCAAGCATGCAGGCGCAACAAATGCAGGCTGAACGACCATCAATTGCAGCAATCTCCAAGAAGAAAGGACAAGGACAACAGCAAAATTATTTTAATCAATCCAATAATGTCAATAGACAAGATTCTAAATTTGTTTCTTATTCTCACTCTAGATCACCAATGCATGTAATAAAGAAAAGAGACCAACACGCTAGTGGAGAACAAAGGCATGGTTACGGAAATAAAGCTACAAACAATGTGTGTGACAAGTGTGACCGATATCATAATCAGGGTAACTGTCCGGCGTATGAAAAAAAATGTTTTCGTTGCGGCAAGTACAATCATTTTGCATCCGTATGTCGATTTAAGAACATTAATAATATAAATATTAACAATACGGGTTGTGGCGGGGGAAGCGATAGTGATGAGACGTATATTGATTCGGTAGAGGTGGTCAATGATGAGGATCATGATTGGCGCGGCTGTATTAGTTCAATAGATCGGGTTCGACAAGGGTGCATGAGTTGGTATGAAAATATTAAAGTTGAAAATAAGTCAATTACTTTTAAGTTGGACACGGGTGCCGACGTTAATATTTTAACGCTTGAAAATATTAAAAATATAAATTGCGAAAACAAGATAAGACCAGCGACAACAAAATTAGAGGCATATGGAGGTTCTCGAATTCTAACTAAGGGGTTAGTAAGTCTTTGCACCCAATATAAAAATAAAAATATTAATGTGGACTATATGGTGGTAGACAGTGATTCTAGGCCATTATTAGGACTTCAGACCTGTTTGCAATTGGGGTTGGTACAGAGAGTGCATGAAATTAGTGATATTAGTGAGTTTATAAATCGAAATAAGGAAGTGTTTTCTGGTGATGGTAGATTTCCTGACAAGTGCATGTTAGAGTTAAAACCCAACAGCATATCTATCAGTAAGCCTCCGAGAAGAATTCCAATTGGCATAAGACAAAAGGTAAAAGTGGCTCTTATAAATATGGAACGTCGTGGTATTATCAGTAGACGTGATAAACCTTCTGCATGGTCGCACCAGTTAGTGGTCATTGAAAAGGCTAATGGAACTTTAAGGTTATGCCTTGATCCCAGTGCACTCAACGTGTACCTAAAAGATGAGCACTTTATCATTCCTACACTTGATGACTTTTGTGATGCAATGAGGGGATTTAAATACTTTTCTGTTTTTGATTTGAAGGAGGGGTTTTGGCAACTCGAATTATGCCCCGCATCAAAAGAATTGACAGTTTTTAGCACTCCATTTGGTTCGTATGAGTATAACGTGTTACCTTTTGGTATTAAAACAGCCCCCGAAAAATTTCAAAAACTGAACTCGAAATATTTTGGTAATTTACCTGGCACATTCGTTTATATAGATGATGTTATAGTAGGGGGTAGAACAAAGGAAGAACATGATGAAAATGTCAACAGAGTAATTAATATAGCGCGAGAAATAAATGTTAAATTTAATAAGGATAAGGTTCAGCTCTGTGTCAATAAAGTGAAATATCTGGGTCACATTTTCACTGGCGATACAATTAGTCCTGATCCAAGTCGAGTCGAAGCCATAAACAATCTTAAAGAGCCACAGGATAGAAAGCAACTTGAAAGTATTATGGGTATGTTTAATTATCTTCGTGCTTTTATACCAAATTTCTCAAATATAAATGCCCCACTTCGGGAATTGTTGAAGAAAAATACAGAATTTCTGTGGACATCCACTCATGCTCAAGTTTTTAAAGGCATTAAAGATATCCTCGCCCAACATTCAACTCTTAATGTTTTTGACCCGAACAAGGAAATTTTAATTCAGACGGATGCGTCTCAGAATGGTTTGGGATGTTGTCTTTTACAAGATGGTAAGCCAGTGGCCTATGCATCTAAAAGTTTAACTGACACTGAGACGAGGTATGCTCAGATCGAAAAGGAACTGTTGGCGGTGGTGTATGCTTGTCAAAAATTTAACAATTATATTTATGGATACCATGTTACCGTACACTCTGATCATAAACCTTTGGTGGCTATATTGAGGAAGGATGTGGGTGAAATTAACTCTACTCGTTTGCAACGAATGAAATTAAAACTTTCAAAATACGATTTAGAAATTAAGTATGTACCAGGGAAGTTTTTATACATAGCTGATTCATTATCAAGGAATTTTATGAAAGATTCTTTTGTTGATTTGGAATCACCTTTAAAGGATCTTGTTCATACTGTTAACATGAGTGATCCAAAAAGAAAAATATTCGAAAAGGAGACAAAAAAGGATGTGGTCCTACAGTCCCTAGTAGAGTTATATAAAAATGGTTGGCCGCTAAATAAGCTAAACTTGCCAGACAATGTAAGGTTATTGTGGCAATTTAGGGACAAGATTTATGTTGAAAATGGTCTAGTATTTTACGAGGATCGTATTTTCGTTCCTCAGGCTTTAATTGGTGAAATGTTAAAGCTTCTGCACAAATCTCACATGGGGATTACTCGAACCGTGGGCAAAGCTAAAACGACTCTATATTGGCCGTATATGGTTAGGGATATTGAAGATATGATTTTGAGATGTAGAGAGTGCGAAAAATACAGACCAGAAAACAAAAAGCATTCATTAATTCCACATCCAATACCTAGTAGTCCTTTCCAGAAATTGGGAATGGATTGCCTTGACTTTGGGGGAAAATCGTATCTGGTGGCAATCGATTACTATTCTAAATGGATAGAACTTTATCCTATTGCAGAAAAAACGGCAGCACGTATAATTCAAATTTTAAACAAAATCTTTTCAATTCATGGAATTCCTCAAAAAATTGTTTCCGATAACCAACCTTTTAATTCGTATGAACTTAGAAATTTTGCAGAAAAATCTAATTTCGATTTCGTATATAGTAGTCCCAGATATCCACAGTCGAATGGTTTAGCCGAGAAGGCTGTCCATATAGCAAAATCAATGCTTAAAAAAATTGGCAACGCTGAGGGTAGTCTAGAGGCAGCTCTACTAGAATATAGGAGTACACCAATTCCCGGCATTGGATATTCTCCAGCAGAAATGCTTATGAGCCGAAAATTGCGGACAGGGCTTCCAATAAAAAACGAAGATCTTTTGCCTAAAATCCCTTCGAATTTGCAGGAAATATTAAAACAACGTCAGAAAAAAATGTTTAAATATAATAACCCAGCTTTACCGCGTCGCGAAATGGAACTAAAGGAAGGAGAAAATGTAGTGTATAGACACAATGGAAAGTGGGAGCCTGCTAGAGTAGTTTCAAGACATGACCTGCCGAGATCATACTGGGTACAAAATGAAAACAATCGTATAATTCGTCGAAATACTTTTCATTTACGTAAGTCAATGTACTCTCCATGTATTAGAATGCCTGATCCCATAGGGGAGAGAACTCCATCTGCCTCGCAAAAATTTAATAATTCTGATAGTGAATTAAATACAGATAATGATAATGCAAAATATGCCCCATCTACATCTACCAATGCCAATCATGTCGATCAAGATTTATTGCCTCAGTCTGAAGAGTATATCACGAGATCGGGTCGGATAAGTAAAAAACCAAATTTCTATAAACCTTAAATTTTAATGAATTAATTTGAATTCTATATTACAATACAATTTATGATTTATATTCTGATCTCATTATCCCCTTAAATCGACATATTAGTATTAATGAATTGTTATGTTAATTAAAAGAAGGGAGATGATGTATATTTGGCTGATTATGATCATCACTACACACACTTAAACATCTACATACGCTCACATTAACATATAATGCGTCAAACCTAGTGTGGTGGTCTCTGTCTTTAGTTTGCCTTTAAAGTTAGTTGTAAGTTAGCACTGAATAAAGAAAGACCTCTAGTACCTAGTAGCCAAAGTGTTTCGTGTACTACATTCTGAGAAATAGCACAGGCACATAGGGCCGTTTCTTTTTCTGCCAGGCCTTTTTCAATCGTCGTTGTAAGGCTGTATATGGCAGTTTCGGTAGACTTACCGGCTGGTTCGCATGAAGTGGGTTATCTGTAAGGAACTGATTCCTTATGTATTGGTCGAGGACTTTCTCCATGGTTTTTAGGAGGAAGGAGCTAAGGCTGATGGGGCGATATGATTTCGCTAGTTGTTCGGATTTCCCACCTGCCTTTGGTATGAAAACCACCTTGACTTAGTCCAGCTTGATGGTACATGGCCTAGAGATAGGCTGGATCTGAAGACCCTAATTGGTTGAGGAGTCAATAGATCCATTCCCTGTTGTAGGAGACAGGGGTAGATACCATCGTTTCCAGGTGCTTTATAAGGGCTAAAGGACGAGATCGCCCATTTCACCCTGTCTCGCTGAAATATTTTTCCGGATAGACTATAATCCCATTTTGATACCGTGAGATCCTGGTGCCTCATCGGTTCAAGTGGGTTATCCATGCGGATGCATTCTGGGAAGTGTGTATCAAGAAGAAGTTGACAGGTTTCCTCAGGGGTATCTGTAAATTCAACATTTTGCTTTTTCAGAGAGCAGATGCCGTTTGAGTGATCGCGAGCAAGGACTTTCTGGAGTCGTGTAGCTGCAGGGAGATTTTCAATGCTCTCACAGTGTTTCCTCCAAGTCACTCGTTTTGATTTTCTCAATTCTTTGTTGTTATCAGTAAGAGCTGTTCTGTATTGGCACCAGTTGCCATTGTTCTTAGCTCTATTGAAAAGTTTTCTTGTTGTGCTCCTAAAAGCGTCAAGTCTTTAATTCCGCCATGGGACATCTCTTGGTGTTTTCCTATTTTTGAGGGCACAACTGCTTTCATAGGCGAAGGTTATGTCTTCTTGGAGCTGTTCGGATTCAGTTTCCAACTCCGGAACGGTCCCTAGTGGAACTAAAGAACGATTTAGTTCTGATTCAAGGACTAACCGATAGGTTTCCCAGTCAGAGGATTTCGGGTTCCTGTAAACTGTGTTTCTTACAGAATAAGCTTCTAAGTCGAATCTGATGTGATTGTGGTCCGACATGGACGCTTCTCCGGGAACATGCAAGTTTGCGATGATATTATATATAAATGGACTTGCCAGAGTGAGATCTAGAACCTCTTGACGAATCGCATTTATTGGTTCTAACCCTCTATTTACCACCACCAAGTTATTAGCACAAATATATTCAAAAAGTATATATATATATACTAAATTGATTTTTTTAAAAATTTAATTAAAATAATATTATTAAATAAAATTATTACAAAATTACCTCTTTTGTTGGTGCTTCCCCACACCGTATGATGGGCATTTGCGTCACAGCTGAGGATCCACTGTAGTCTCCTTTCCTTGCAATAGTTTATCAAAGACATTACCTCTGAAGTTGGTGCTTCAGAAGTATCTCCAGGGAGGTAGGAAGAGGCGATGACGACCTTCAAATCCCCTCCCTTTAGACCGGCGTTTGGTATTGCAATGAGTGCCGCCACCAAATCTCCTTGAAATCTCTCTTCATTTCTACAATTGCAGATAGAAACGGTGCCCATTTTCGCAAAACTTCATTGCAATGAAAGAAACAAAAACCAGATGCAAAAAACCAGATCGAAAGAAAAAAACGGAATAACAAATATGTTGTCTATTGTAATTTTATTTGTTAACATATATGTACAGCGGATTTAGTAAGAAATAAAAACTAAATTAAATAGGTGGGAAGTTATTTTATTAGCACCGTCTCCGTGATGCTCCTAATCTTTCCGAGCATGAATCTGTCGGTTTCGGATACTTTTGAACACATTGACGTCGGCTGGGATTGTGCTTTCCGTTATCACTGCTGTGATCGCGCCTTCTCTTGTTGGATTTGCCTCTTGTTGTGGAACGGTCCGTACGATCCTTCGCGATAATCTTCGATTGGATTTGACGCTTGTTAATCGATATTTTGAAATCTTTGTTTATGTACTCTTTTTGGAGTTCTTGAACCTTTACATCAACTCTGCGCAAAAGACTGCCTTCTTTCGCACGAAGCATTGCAATTCGATTAAATAGTTTCTGTATATGATCAGCCTGTGGGTCGCACTTCTGCAACTTGTCGTCGATGTTCTCGTCCGCCAGCCGAAATTCAATGCGTCGTGTTATTATTTTGCCCGATTTTGCGTCGTTCACATCGATCACTATTTCGATGGCAAGTCCTTGTAATTCGTCTTCCTTTTTCTGAAACGTTTCGATAATATCGAATCCGAAATGATTGTGCAATGCTTTCGTTACTGAAGTATTTGAATTATCCATGATGCTGACTTTGCTGTAACTTTGCGTGTGGTTTAAGTTTGAATGTGCATTAGAACGGAGTGAGGTTCCTTTTTATAGGTTATAGGTGAAAAGTGGAGCAGGTAAATTGGTATCAACTTCGGAGGCCATAAAATGATTATTTGGAATAATTTCATTAGTGAATGGGCCAGTTTCTACCTGTTAATATTCTTTTGCGGAAGTTTGGGTTTTATTGCTATGTCCTTTCCATGATTTATTGCTGGGAAATTTCCTTTAAGTACCTAGATTACAATTGTAGATTGTATGGTATTGTAAGGAATAGGCCCTGTACACTGCGACCAGAAGAGATCTATTGTGTTGGCCTCTTTTATTTAACCCAGGGAGCTGTTGAGGCTCTTTATAAACCTCAGTACCCTTCTTTGTTCCATGTTTCCTATGTCTGCAGGACTTAAATACGCCCTTTGCATATGGATCACTCTGCCCCTGGCCATAGCAGGGCATTCGCAAAGTATGTGTTCCGTTGTTTCCTCCTCTTCTCCGCTGAGTCGACAGGAGTCATCGTCGGAAAGTCCCATTTTTTTGAGATGGTATCTCAGTGGCCAGTGACCAGTAAGATAACCCGTTAGTATCCTTAGATCTTCTTTGCTTAGCCCAAGTAACTTTTTTGTCTTACTACCAGCTGGGCTTATGAATCTTTTTGCCTGCCTCTGTCCTTTGCATTCCGTCCAGTATTCGGCAAGGTGGTCATCTTCCCATTTCCTGAATTTGAGTGTACGTAACTCAAAGGTGAAGTAGGGCTCAGGACCAATGAGCAGGCGTGATGCGCCTCTTCTCGCCAGGCAATCCGCTCGTTCATTTCCCTCAAATCCTTCATGACCCGGTATGCAGGCAACGGTGACGATGTTGTCCTTGGCCAGATCCTCGAGGAGATTAAAACATTCTAAAACCAGTTTTGACCTGATCGAGTACGATCTTAGGGCCTTAAGAGCAGCTTGGCTGTCTGAGAGGATGTAAATGCGGGCACCTTTAGTGCGCCTACGTAGGCATTCTCGGACACATATCTCTATGGCGTGTACCTCCGCTTGAAAGATGTCTGGTGATTTCCCCAGTGCTATAGCTCTTTGGAACCTAGGCCCATAGATCCCGGCACCGGTTGCGTCATCTTCCATCTTTGAACCGTCAGTGTACCAGATTTGTGATCCTGATGGTATTATAAATTGGTTGGTTCTCCAGGCACTTCTATCAGATATTAGTATCTTAAATTTCCTGGAGAAGCGAAGCTTTTTAAGCATGGTGTCTGATACCTTAATCATATAATCATCTTGAAGCATTTGTAGTACCCGAAGGTGTCCTGTGAGGTTTCCTGCTTTAAAATTTGATATATCAGGGAGCCTAAGGGCACTAAGACCAGCTTCCTTCTTCAGAGAAATATGTAAAGGCATCAGGCTGAGCATTGCTCCTAAGGCTGCAGTTGGACAAGTTTTCATTGCCCCCGTTATACCAACGCATGCTAAGCGATATATCTTGTTAAGTTTTTGTTGGGCCGTTATTGTTCGATTTTTGGCCACCATGATAACAACGATCGACATGATGATCGTGTTGTATGACCAACACAACATTTTTGGCTTTAAGCCCCAGGTTTTGCCGTAAAGGCGATGGCACATGTAAATTGCCTTTGTCGCCTTCTTGGTGACTTGATCAAGGTGTGAATTCCAGATAAGAGTCTTGTCTAGGATTACTCCTAGGTATTTTACCTCTCCTGATAACTTCATTATTCATCTTGATCGGTTTCAGTTCTAGTTTTCTCTTTCTTAAGAATGGTATCATGACTGTTTTTGAGGGATTTATGGCCAATCCTTTGTTCTGACACCATCTGTTTAGGGCCCTTTGCATGATCTCAGATATCGTGGAATCATGCTTGCCCCTAACAGTGATTACTACATCATCTGAATAACCTTGTATTATGTACCCCGATTGTATGAGGTGGTCTAGGAGTTCATCTATGACTAAAGTCCACAGAAGAAGAGGACAGCCCCTAGTGGCCTTAACAGTCTTTTGTGAGCCTCCATACGCCAGATTAATGATCTGCTTTCTAACATGTTTAGAACCCATTTTATGATTAGTGGGGCAATGCCTTTCCTTATAGCTTTCTTTATGGCATCAAAGGAGGTATTGTCAAACGCTCCCTGGATGTCTATGAAGGCACATAGGGCCGTTTCTTTTTCTGCCAGGCCTTTTTCAATCGTCGTTGTAAGGCTGTATATGGCAGTTTCGGTAGACTTACCGGCTGGTTCGCATGAAGTGGGTTATCTGTAAGGAACTGATTCCTTATGTATTGGTCGAGGACTTTCTCCATGGTTTTTAGGAGGAAGGAGCTAAGGCTGATGGGGCGATATGATTTCGCTAGTTGTTCGGATTTCCCACCTGCCTTTGGTATGAAAACCACCTTGACTTAGTCCAGCTTGATGGTACATGGCCTAGAGTTAGGCTGGATCTGAAGACCCTAATTGGTTGAGGAGTCAATAGATCCATTCCCTGTTGTAGGAGACAGGGGTAGATACCATCGTTTCCCGGTGCTTTATAAGGGCTAAAGGACGAGATCGCTCATTTCACCCTGTCTCGCTGAAATATTTTTCCGGATAGACTATAATCCCATTTTGATACCGTGAGATCCTGGTGCCTCATCGGTTCAAGTGGGTTATCCATGCGGATGCATTCTGGGAAGTGTGTATCAAGAAGAAGTTGACAGGTTTCCTCAGGGGTATCTGTAAATTCACATTTTGCTTTTTCAGAGAGCAGATGCCGTTTGAGTGATCGCGAGCAAGGACTTTCTGGAGTCGTGTAGCTGCAGGGAGATTTTCAATGCTCTCACAGTGTTTCCTCCAAGTCACTCGTTTTGATTTTCTCAATTCTTTGTTGTTATCAGTAAGAGCTGTTCTGTATTGGCACCAGTTGCCATTGTTCTTAGCTCTATTGAAAAGTTTTCTTTGCTGTGCTCCTAAAAGCGTCAAGTCTTTAATTCCACCATGGGACATCTCTTCGTGTTTTCCTATTTTTGAGGGCACAACTGCTTTCATAGGCGAAGGTTATGTCTTCTTGGAGCTGTTCGGATTCAGTATCCAACTCCGGAACGGTCCCTAGTGGAACTAAAGAACGATTTAGTTCTGATTCAAGGACTAACCGATAGGTTTCCCAGTCAGAGGATTTCGGGTTCCTGTAAACTGTGTTTCTTACAGAATAAGCTTCTAAGTCGAATCTGATGTGATTGTGGTCCGACATGGACGCTTCTCCGGGAACATGCAAGTTTGCGATGATATTATATATAAATGGACTTGCCAGAGTGAGATCTAGAACCTCTTGACGAATCGCATTTATTGGTTCTAACCCTCTATTTACCACCACCAAGTTATTAGCACAAATATATTCAAAAATATATATACTAAATTAATTTTTTTAAAAATTTAATTAAAATAATATTATTAAATAAAATATATAAAATAATATTATTAAATAAAATTATTACAAAATTACCTTTTTTGTTGGCGCTTCCCCACACCGTATGATGGGCATTTGCGTCACAGCTGAGGATCCACTGTAGTCTCCTTTCCTTGCAATAGTTTATCAAAGACATTACCTCTGAAGTTGGTGCTTCAGAAGTGTCTCCAGGGAGGTAGGAAGAGGCGATGACGACCTTCAAATCCCCTCCCTTTAGACCGGCGTTTGGTATTGCAATGAGTGCCGCCACCAAATCTCCTTGAAATCTCTCTTCATTTCTACAATTGCAGATAGAAACGGTGCCCATTTTCGCAAAACTTCATTGCAATGAAAGAAACAAAAACCAGATCGAAAGAAAAAAACGGAATAACAAATATGTTGTCTATTGTAATTTTATTTGTTAACATATATGTACAGCGGATTTAGTAAGAAATAAAAACTAAATTAAATAGGTGGGAAGTTATTTTATTAGCACCGTCTCCGTGATGCTCCTAATCTTTCCGAGCATGAATCTGTCGGTTTCGGATACTTTTGAACACATTGACGTCGGCTGGGATTGTGCTTTCCGTTATCACTGCTGTGATCGCGCCTTCTCTTGTTGGATTTGCCTCTTGTTGTGGAACGGTCCGTACGATCCTTCGCGATAATCTTCGATTGGATTTGACGCTTGTTAATCGATATTTTGAAATCTTTTTTCAAGTACTCTTTTTGGAGTTCTTGAAGCTTTACATCAACTCTGCGCAAAAGACTGCCTTCTTTCGCACGAAGCATTGCAATTCGATTAAATAGTTTCTGTATATGATCAGCCTGTGGGTCGCACTTCTGCAACTTGTCGTCGATGTTCTCGTCCGCCAGCCGAAATTCAATGCGTCGTGTTATTATTTTGCCAGATTTTGCGTCGTTCACATCGATCACTATTTCGATGGCAAGTCCTTGTAATTCCTCTTCCTTTTTCTGAAACGTTTCGATAATATCGAATCCGAAATGATTGTGCAATGCTTTCGTTACTGAAGTATTTGAATTATCCATGATGCTGACTTTGTTGTAACTTTGCGTGTGGTTTAAGTTTGAATGTGCATTAGAACGGAGTGAGGTTCCTTTTTATAGGTCTTGAAAAGTGGAGCAGGTAAATTGGTATCTTTTTAAATTACCTTGGTTACAACAACAACATTGTAAACATACAAAGAAAGATAGCTTTATAGTTTAGCTATCTGTGCGGCGAGTGTCACGTTTGAATGATGGGAGTTAAGCAAAGAAAGAGAGAAAAGTATATGCGCAGGGGTGGGTTGGGTAATTGGATAAGTCACATTTTTCTTTCGTTCAGTCGAAGTCCTGTGACTGTCTCCTTCTATTGTATGAATCAGAAATTAAAAAAAGGTAATCATACACAGAGAACGTTTCTATATGCGTATGCGCATAACTCTAATGTAGCTGTAACATAGTGAGGGGTGAATGGTGTGCGTTAAGCGAATTAAGAAGAGAAGGGATATGCGCACGCGTATTGGTGATTGGATTGGATACGTATACCTACTCTGTCTCTTATAAGTTATAGGTAATCATAATGTTGCCGGAATATTGTACAAAATTGTATTTTCTGTGGTTGCGTTGGGCGTTGCTATTATTATTGACCTTATTTGTATAGTGTAGCACTATACATAGAGCAGCCACTGAGCCACCTCACCGAAACGAAAGTGTTTGGCGTGTGGGGGCGTGGCGGATGAATGTGTGTCGTGTTCGTTTGTGTTAAGCGAATGAGGGAGAGAAGTTATGCGCAGGTGTGGTTGCATTAGTCTGATTTGGCTTCCGGTCATTCGAAGTCGGTTGTATCCTACACGAATTTTTAGATAGCCATCCTACAATAATTGTGGTTTCACTATGCTCTGATCCTGCTTTTGGCCAATTATTACCTATTCTTTGGTAAGTCATTTTGATTTCTTTTTTTTATACAATTTATAAGAGTTTATTTATTGTGAATGCTTATTTATTGATTTCTTTTTTTTCGATGGAATATTAGGTAGATATGCCTCGGCAAAGAACTTTGACGGGTAGGCGTGAGAGGAAAAGAAATAGAGTTGATTATTTGTTACGTCGCGAAGAAGCAATGTAGGAATGTTTTAGCAGTGAGCAGAGGCAGAGGCATGAAGATATTTTGTTTTCAAATTTAAAAATTATTTTTTACTCTTTTTGGTCGCAGGTACCTAACCTTTTCTGCCACATCTGGACTGGACTGGAAGAAGAATGCTATTATTTTATTACTCTTCTATTGTGTGCATTTTGTTATCTCATAGCAAAAAATTAAAAATATTATTGAATAAGAACTATAAAAGTACAGCATGAAAAAAAAAATTAATGCAATTTGTTTCATTTAAGTGCTATTTTTGTTTTTTCAACGTTATAGAAGTTAAGAACAATATTAGTTAGTTACTATCTATTCCAGAACTGACACGAATACCTACCTACGATCAGTAATTTTTAAGATTTCTTTATTTAAAGACAGACATTCAAATTCGCTTCAAATCAAACAGAGCTACACCAATTTTATTTATCGTAATGATATAAAAAAAATGTGTGGTCGATTTTCGAGCACTGGGCGAACCTAGTATATATATAATTCTCGTCTCAGTTCTTGGTTAAACAAACGGCTTAGTCAATAAGCAAAATATGCGTTACTGGACAGGTGAGAGCCCTCACAGTTAACAGCACTTCATCCGCAAATAGTCACTGTTCACATTAGAATATTTTTTAGAAGTAGAAACATTGGAATTCAGAATCATACACGATATATAAACATCTCCATTTCACTAATCAGTTTTCAAAAGAATTTATTTTTGGAGAAATAAAATATATTATTAAAAAATATTCATCAAGGGAATATAATTTGTTTCTCTAACGGAATTCTGCATCTGAAACTAATAATCTCATCAGTGCATCTAATCCCTTAAAGGAAATTTCTCAGCAATAAATCATGGAAAGGACATAGCAATAAAACCCAAACTTCCGCAAAAGAATATTACCAGGTAGAAACTGGCCCATTCACTAATGAAATTATTCCAAGAAGTAATATGTGAACATTGAAAGTTTTATTATCTCATAATTACTTACGAGTGTGCACTCGACTTCTAGTAAAGCCCTAAAACAGCAAATGGAAAAAACTCGTTCAAGTACCTAGATTACAGTTGTAGATTTTATGGTATTGTAAGGAATAGGCCCTGTACACTGCGACCAGAAGAGATCTATTGTGTTGGCCTCTTTTATTTAACCCAGGGAGCTGTTGAGGATCTTTATAAACCTCAGTACCCTTCTTTGTTCCATGTTTCCTATGTCTGCAGGACTTAAATACGCCCTTTGCATATGGATCACTCTGCCCCTGGCCATAGCAGGGCATTCGCAAAGTATGTGTTCCGTTCTTTCCTCCTCTTCTCCGCTGAGTCGACAGGAGTCATCGTCGGAAAGTCCCATTTTTTTGAGATGGTATCTCAGTGGCCAGTGACCAGTAAGATAACCCGTTAGTATCCTTAGATCTTCTTTGCTTAGCTCAAGTAACTTTTTTGTCTTACTACGAGCTGGGCTTATGAATCTTTTTGCCTGCCTCTGTCCTTTGCATTCCGTCCAGTATTCGGCAAGGTGGTCATCTTCCCATTTCCTGAATTTGAGTGTACGTAACTCAAAGGTGAAGTAGGGGTCAGGACCAATGAGCAGGCGTGATGCGCCTCTTCTCGCCAGGCAATCCGCTCGTTCATTTCCCTCAAATCCTTCATGACCCGGTATCCAGGCAACGGTGACGATGTTGTCCTTGGCCAGATCCTCGAGGAGATTAAAACATTCTAAAACCAGTTTTGACCTGATCGTGTACGATCTTAGGGCCTTAAGAGCAGCTTGGCTGTCTGAGAGGATGTAAATGCGGGCACCTTTAGTGCGCCTACGTAGGCATTCTCGGACACATATCTCTATGGCGTGTACCTCCGCTTGAAAGATGTCTGGTGATTTCCCCAGTGCTATAGCTCTTTGGAACCTAGGCCCATAGATCCCGGCACCGGTTGCGTCATCTTCCATCTTTGAACCGTCAGTGTACCAGATTTGTGATCCTGATGGTATTATAAATTGGTTGGTTCTCCAGGCACTTCTATCAGATATTAGTATCTTAAATTTCCTGGAGAAGCGAAGCTTTTTAAGCATGGTGTCTGATACCTTAATCATATGATCATCTTGAAGCATTTGTAGTACCCGAAGGTGTCCTGTGAGGTTTCCTGCTTTAAAATTTGATATATCAGGGAGCCTAAGGGCACTAAGACCAGCTTCCTTCTTCAGAGAAATATGTAAAGGCATCAGGCTGAGCATTGCTCCTAAGGCTGCAGTTGGACAAGTTTTCATTGCCCCCGTTATACCAACGCATGCTAAGCGATATATCTTGTTAAGTTTTTGTTGGGCCGTTAGTTGTTCGATTTTTGGCCACCATGATAACAACGATCGACTTGATGATCGTGTTGTATGACCAACACAACTTTTTTGGATTTAAGCGCCAGGTTTTGCCGTAAAGGCGATGGCACATGTAAATTGCCTTTGTCGCCTTCTTGGTGACTTGATCAAGGTGTGAATTCCAGATAAGAGTCTTGTCTAGGATTACTCATAGGTATTTTACCTCTCCTGATAACTTCATTATTCATCTTGTTCGGTTTCAGTTCTAGTTTTCTCTTTCTTAAGAATGGTATCATGACTGTTTTTGAGGGATTTATGGCCAATCCTTTGTTCTGACACCATCTGTTTAGGGCCCTTTGCATGATCTCAGATATCGTGGAATCATGCTTGCCCCTAACAGTGATTACTACATCATCTGAATAACCTTGTATTATGTACCCCGATTGTATGAGGTGGTCTAGGAGTTCATCTATGACTAAAGTCCACAGAAGAAGAGGACAGCCCCTAGTGGCCTTAACAGTCTTTTGTGAGCCTCCATACGCCAGATTAATGATCTGCTTTCTAACATGTTTAGAACCCATTTTATGATTAGTGGGGCAATGCCTTTCCTTATAGCTTTCTTTATGGCATCAAAGGAGGTATTGTCAAACGCTCCCTGGATGTCTATGAAGGCACATAGGGCCGTTTCTTTTTCTGCCAGGCCTTTTTCAATCGTCGTTGTAAGGCTGTATATGGCAGTTTCGGTAGACTTACCGGCTGATTCCTTATGTATTGGTCGAGGACTTTCTCCATGGTTTTTAGGAGGAAGGAGCTAAGGCTGATGGGGCGATATGATTTCGCTAGTTGTTCGGATTTCCCACCTGCCTTTGGTATGAAAACCACCTTGACTTAGTCCAGCTTGATGGTACATGGCCTAGAGATAGGCTGGATCTGAAGACCCTAATTGGTTGAGGAGTCAATAGATCCATTCCCTGTTGTAGGAGACAGGGGTAGATACCATCGTTTCCCGGTGCTTTATAAGGGCTAAAGGACGAGATCGCCCATTTCACCCTGTCTCGCTGAAATATTTTTCCGGATAGACTATAATCCCATTTTGATACCGTGAGATCCTGGTGCCTCATCGGTTCAAGTGGGTTATCCATGCGGATGCATTCTGGGAAGTGTGTATCAAGAAGAAGTTGACAGGTTTCCTCAGGGGTATCTGTAAATTCACCATTTTGCTTTTTCAGAGAGCAGATGCCGTTTGAGTGATCGCGAGCAAGGACTTTCTGGAGTCGTGTAGCTGCAGGGAGATTTTCAATGCTCTCACAGTGTTTCCTCCAAGTCACTCGTTTTGATTTTCTCAATTCTTTGTTGTTATCAGTAAGAGCTGTTCTGTATTGGCACCAGTTGCCATTGTTCTTAGCTCTATTGAAAAGTTTTCTTGCTGTGCTCCTAAAAGCGTCAAGTCTTTAATTCCGCCATGGGACATCTCTTGGTGTTTTCCTATTTTTGAGGGCACAACTGCTTTCATAGGCGAAGGTTATGTCTTCTTGGAGCTGTACGGATTCAGTTTCCAACTCCGGAACGGTCCCTAGTGGAACTAAAGAACGATTTAATTCTGATTCAAGGACTAACCGATAGGTTTCCCAGTCAGAGGATTTCGGGTTCCTGTAAACTGTGTTTCTTACAGAATAAGCTTCTAAGTCGAATCTGATGTGATTGTGGTCCGACATGGACGCTTCTCCGGGAACATGCAAGTTTGTGATGATATTATATATAAATGGACTTGCCAGAGTGAGATCTAGAACCTCTTGACGGATCGCATTTATTGGTTCTACCCCTCTATTTACCACCACCAAGTTATTAGCACAAATATATTCAAAAATATATATACTAAATTAATTTTTTTAAAAATTTAATTAAAATAATATTATTAAATAAAATATATAAAATAATATTATTAAATAAAATTATTACAAAATTACCTTTTTTGTTGGCGCTTCCCCACACCGTATGATGGGCATTTGCGTCACAGCTGAGGATCCACTGTAGTCTCCTTTCCTTGCAATAGTTTATCAAAGACATTACCTCTGAAGTTGGTGCTTCAGAAGTGTCTCCAGGGAGGTAGGAAGAGGCGATGACGACCTTCAAATCCCCTCCCTTTAGACCGGCGTTTGGTATTGCAATGAGTGCCGCCACCAAATCTCCTTGAAATCTCTCTTCATTTCTACAATTGCAGATAGAAACGGTGCCCATTTTCGCAAAACTTCATTGCAATGAAAGAAACAAAAACCAGATGCAAAAAACCAGATCGAAAGAAAAAAACGGAATAACAAATATGTTGTCTATTGTAATTTTATTTGTTAACATATATGTACAGCGGATTTAGTAAGAAATAAAAACTAAATTAAATAGGTGGGAAGTTATTTTATTAGCACCGTCTCCGTGATGCTCCTAATCTTTCCGAGCATGAATCTGTCGGTTTCGGATACTTTTGAACACATTGACGTCGGCTGGGATTGTGCTTTCCGTTATCACTGCTGTGATCGCGCCTTCTCTTGTTGGATTTGCCTCTTGTTGTGGAACGGTCCGTACGATCCTTCGCGATAATCTTCGATTGGATTTGACGCTTGTTAATCGATATTTTGAAATCTTTGTTTATGTACTCTTTTTGGAGTTCTTGAACCTTTACATCAACTCTGCGCAAAAGACTGCCTTCTTTCGCACGAAGCATTGCAATTCGATTAAATAGTTTCTGTATATCATCAGTCTGTGGGTCGCACTTCTGCAACTTGTCGTCGATGTTCTCGTCCACATAAAGTGCACGACTGGGTCGAACGAAACTTTCTCGTTCTTTAAAAGTTTGGTTGGTTATTTTCTTATTTCATTAAGTAGGTAGGTAAAGCTATCCCTAACAGGCAATTGTCCCAAGTTATGGTTAAAGATCGTTTTCGAGATATGTATGTCCAAGTTCCAAAAGTACCGTTATTCGATTTTTTAGCGAAAAACTGAGTATGCAGTCATGGTAACCTCACCTACTTAAGCCTAAATATCAATTTTGCCGTTTTCGAACATATCAAACTGGTACGAACATTTTATATGGGAAGTACCATTAATATTAAGGTTTCTGTGCAAAAAAATGGACCTGTAAGCCCCTAAACTCCAAATCCGAAGAAGCCGTTTAGGCTGTAGGCCTCGGGACATACAGACAGACGGACAGAATTTTGCCACCCACTTTTTTGAGTTCGTCTATCATCGCAATGTCAGAATTGATTAACATCTCGAGTTTGAAATTTTGTACGAATACTTAACGGAGAAAGTTAAAAACAATACAATAATTATAGTTAAGTTACAGCCATTGTTGGATTATAATAACCAAGCACATATTTAAGCAACAAAGTTCCTGGACACGAGCAAAGCACACAAAACAGTGTGAAACGGTATTTTGTTAACGTTGAAATATATAGACAACAAATGATTCTAATACCATGTTCCCACCAACGTCATTTAGCTAAAAAAAAACTGTCAAAAAAATTATTTCAAATTCAATTTTCTAATTTTGTTCGTGTTTCGGTGAGTTTTTAATATTTTTATTGAGTTCAGGCAATGAAAAATTGTTTTATTCTTGGCAGTTATGGCAAAAATGTCACACTAAATCACTTAAAGTTCGGTGGAGACGCCTTTCGTGATTTTTAAATCAAATTACGTTCGTGGGAACATAGTATAAGAACTATTTGTTCATTAATTTTGTAAACAAAAAATCCTCCAATAATATATATTTGAAATAAGTGAGGAAGTAAAAACTATTTTCGTATTTCTGGAAAAGTAATTAAATTTTCCACTTGCATTCAGAAGATTAAACTGGGGTTGAATTAACGCATCCGTGATCGAGTACTACGTGACTGAATTTGTTATTGTTTTGCTTGTAAAATCCACAAAATTCAGTGACGTATGGCACGTTTACAGATACCTATGGTAATTCCATCCCTTTAGTGTACCATAGTTAAATTCTTACAAGTCTGCAAGAGGATTCGCAATAAAACTACTTAACTTAACTTAAGTAATAAAAACAATGAAATCTATCCAGCAAATAAATTGATTCTTAGAAACACCAATAAAATCACAATGAAATCCCGCAGGTAATACTTAATTCTTTAAAACTTATTTTAAAAACAGGTACACCCGAACAAATTGAAAGTTTTATTGCATCTAAAATGCCTACCTGACACTACTCGAAATTCTATAAAACTGGCTTCCCTGTGTACAACATTCACATTCGCATTCTAACCATCAAAGTCATTTTATCAACGCCAGAAAAATGGATAACTCATCTTCGTTCGTAAATAGTCCAGTTTCGTCGCAGGAAATAAAGCCTAATAAGGATGCAACTGCGGTAGACGATTACTTCGGGTTGAATATAATAGAAACACTTAAAAAAATGAAAAACGATTTGGAGGAAGTTGTCTTAGAAATTCGGATCGAGCAGAAGACATCATCGTCTGGCAAGGGAATGAAACAATCCATGCCATATAAAATTATTTTCGAGGACGGGCCCATAGCTGGGACTTCAAAAGAAGACGATATTAACAGGTTGCTCGATAGTATTGAACAACTTCAAAAGATGAAAACGAATCTTCTGGACAAAGTAGCTAGTAAACTACAAGAAATTCAAAGCCTGTACGATAAAAAAGATTACAAGATCTCCATAATAAAGTGGAAAGGATATTCGGCCAATTCCCTAGAAATATTACCGGGGACCTCCGCCGACAAACAATTCGCTGCCACCAGTGCCACCAGTTCAACCAGTGAATCGGAAAATGATAACCCAAACAAGCGGCATTGTACTCAAGAATATCCAAAGCTTAAGGATACATGCAATTATATAATCGGGCCAAATGGATCGGAAATTTCTAAGAAGGACTACGAAACTATAAATTGGAAAGATGCTTCATCGGCAACAAGGCAGTTGTGTAAGGCAATGTTCGGTGAAGAAGTTCTGGCTACACATTCACTAACTGGAAATCAATCACCAGCATTTCGTGGACGTGAGAGGCCAAGCAAATCTAAACTTAATCCTATAATGATAGCCGATATTACTTATTTCGTTTGTATGAAGTTCGGAGTAAGTAAACAACTTGTTCGAGCTATAGTTACAACGAAATGTGCTGATGCAACAAAGAAGATTAAGCGTTTGTCGAAGAAGATTCTAGTTAGTCAATAGTTACTTTAAATGGATTTTTTACCAAGTTTTCCTATTGTTAGTATTCACATACGATACATTTATTTTAATTTAGTTAAATGTGTTTTTGAGTGCTTACAGTTAAATAAAATATATTACTTCTTTTATAATTACTGACTTTTTTTTTCGTACCAAGCCTTACAACAACACGAAACCAAAATTATTTTAAAAATGAGTTCTGTCCCACAAACAATGACAAAATGCATGCAGGAATATTATGTATACAGTGGAAGTGGCTTATAACGTTTAATCTCCTTTCATTTGGTTAGTTTCTTATATGTATTATATATATACAGTGTTGGCCAAAACTTAAGCACGAAATGATTTCGCTTTGGAAAAAACCTAAAGAAAATTCAGAAAACGTATGATTTTATTTTTTCTAATCAACATATATTTGTCTTCAATCCATAACCAACAATTTAATTATTAATCTTAACTTACTTTAAAAATTACGAAATTAATCAGAATTCATCAAAAACTAGGTAAATAAGGCGCATCGAATATAGGTTCTAATTCTAATCTAAGATGATTTATTTCATTAAGGACTTGACAACTTCTTTGTTAAATTAAATACAAACTACTTGAGATATCTTTTATTGAATAATATCAAAACATTTATGAATGGAATTCGACTTCGTTCATATGACCACCACGGGAACGATGACTCGGGCGCACATTTCGACCGATACGACCACTATTTCTCGTTCAATATTGGCTTTGAGCTCCTCTAATGTCGCCGGCTTGTTCGCAATGATTTAATGTATCCCCATAAAAAAGTTTAGAGGCGTTAAGTCATACGATCTCGGCGGCCAATAGACGGGTCCGTTTCACCGAACTGAGACACCAATAACTCGATTGTTGCACCCACTGTGTGGCATGTGGCACCGTCTTGTTGAAGCCACATATGACTGATGTCAAATTCATGCGACTGCTCAAAAAAATAACGTTCCGACATGTCTCTGTTAGCGAATACCATTTACTGTAAAGTGACGGTCATTTTCATCGACGAAAAAAACGGCCACCAAACAGTGACTATTTGCGGATGAAGTGCTGTTAACTGTGAGGGTTCGCACCTGTCCAGTAACGCATATTTTGCTTATTGACTAAGCCGTTTGCTTAACCAAAAACTGTGACGAGGATTATATATAAATATGATGTGAGGCAGGCATTGGATAATGATGAAGTAACTTTTTTAGTGTTGCTCCACTTCTCAAAGGCTTTTGACACAGTTAATCATATTAACTTATGTAAAAAGCTTATGTGGTAATATAATTTTTCCGTTGGCGGTGCCAAATTAATTTATTCCTATTAGGTTAGGGTTAGGTTAGTGGGTGGGCAGGACAAGATTTATTTATTTATTTATTTATTTATTTATTTATTTAATTCTTTATTCTCTTTCATAGAAAAATACCTAACAATTATAATAATTCCTAATTTTATACTTTTATACAATCGAGAACAGTTAGTGACATTTTTTATTTTGCTTAAAAGCAGTGAATAGTGTTAAATGCCACTTCAAAAAGGGGAACAAAAAAAAAGTGTTAAAACAGCAAAAGGAACAATATTTATGCAATGTAGGTGAGCAAAGCTTCGATTTCATCATGATCAAAATTAAGTAACCATGACTTTAGTTTATACAAAAATTCGTTCTGAGATTTTATGAGACTTATATCAGGAGGAAGACGATTATACAGTTCACAAGATACAACTGGATAGGAGTTTCTATAGTGAGTGGTGCGAAAAACTGGAATTTCGGTAACATGACTTGTAGCACTACTCTTATAAAGAATATCTGGCAGTATTTTCAAAGACCTAAAAAAGATCATCGAATGAGCCAGACGACAGACGTTACTTATTCTTCTTATGACACATTTCTGCAGGACGACAAGTGGCTTTAGGTTGGTTATGTAAGCACCCCCCCAACAACTTATTCCGTACTGCAATTTCGAATGGAAAATTCCATGATAAGCTGTTTTAAGAGTTTTATTAGAACAAAACTTTCTGAGGCGATAAAAACACCGTATGGATGAGCGTAGATACTGTTTCAATGCTGAAATATGTTGTGTCCAACGCATGTTTTGCTCAAAAGTAATACCGAGATATTTGTAGTTCTTAACAATTTCAATTTGAAAGCATTTTGAGTTGCATGAGGCGTTTCTATTAAATGTTTCACCTGAAGTTGAAGAACAGGCAGATCAATTAAGTTGAAACGTGGACAATCAAAGGAGTGGAAATTGATATCGACATACGTAGAATCAGGCAAACCTAATCTAAAAAACATTAATCTCGTTTTGTCGCTTACAATTAGCCTGTGTGAAGCGAACCATATTCTCAACAAGTGAATGTCATGGTTTAGTTCAGCTATCAGATTCAAAGAGCTCGTTGAACCATACGCGATGCCAAGATCATCTGCAAAAGCCGTGACCTTACCCGCAAAAGGCAGGGAAAATAAGGAATTTATGAAAACTAAGAACAGAATGGGACCCAAGACAGACCCCTGTGGTACACCCGAGTTTAGAGTGAAGTGTCGCTGAGCAAATGTCCTATTTTCACTCTTTGTTTGCGGCCTTGTAAATACGATGCAAACCAGTTATAAATAAAGCCACGGAATCCTGCGTTATACAATTTGTCCAGAAGAATGTCATGCACGACCGTGTCAAACGCTTTCGTAATATCCACAAACAGACCCGCACAGAATTTACTACTATCCAAAGCTTTATTAATAAAAGAGCAAAAATATAAAAGAGCATCTTCAGTTGAGCACCCTTCCCTAAACCCAAACTGTTTTGGACTGAAAAATTGTATTCTTTGCAGGTATGAACATATACGTTTCTTGACTGCTTTTTCAAAAACTTTTGAAATTGAAGAAAGCAGGGAAATGGGTCTGCAATTGTTCTTTTCTTTTGGATTTCCCTTTTTAAAAAGTGGTAACACTTCAGCACATTTCAGATGTTCAGGAAAAACACCACTAAAAATACTTAAGTTAAAAAGATATGCTAAGATATCGACTAAATTAGGAGCGATTTTCTTTAGCGTTACGTTACAGATGCCATCGCTTCCACATGATTTTGTGTTGTTTAGTGAGTAGATAGTATGTAATACCTCCAACCCAGTAATTTCTTCATAAACAATGGAAAAAAGATAACCAGTCTGCACAATTGATTTTAGAGGCATAGGAGTGCTCCATTTCCTGATTGCATACTAAGCAGATCATTTTACCAAAAAGTTAATTTGGAAACTTTGAGTGAACTAAATTTACGTGTGCACCCCACAACAGACAACAGCACAAAAAAAAAACCTGTACTTTAGTTCGTGGAGAACCTTATAACGGTGGCAAAGATTGATGTGCCCACCGATTCGTGTTACAAACAAATAGTACCATTCTGTGAGAACTAACTCTGACATTATCTCTCTGTCACACTGACCGTTGATCTGTGTCATGTCTTGTCACAGTTAAAGATAACTCTTGAGATGAGGTACAAATATTTGGAAACAGTTTTCGTGATATTCAGATGCTGTACAGTTACCTATTAAATACTAGTTAACCTGATTGCGGCATATGAATCGTATCACATTGCTTTGAGTTCTCCGCTTGATGAACTGATGATTCAGCTCTTTCAATACAGTAGTCCCTCGATAATGTGAACTAATTAAAACAAGGCGTTTTCGGATTTTAGAGGGATTCACATTACTGTAACTTTTTTTTAGTACTTACTAAACTGGTTGAAACGATTTTTAAATTTATTTACAAATTTACACAAAATGATTTGTTAAAGCGCAGTTTAAATGTTTATTTATTTAGAAGAAAAACGAAAATCGCACGCAAAACGAGCAAGAGAAACAAGAGAAATTTAAAAACTTTTACAAAAAAAATTCTCATTTTAGAGGTTGAAAATTTCGGAAGTTCACATTATAGACATGACAATGTAAAGTTTTGCTGATTCACATTTTAGAGAAATGCACATTATCGGTAATTCACATTATCGAGGGACTACTGTACTAATTTGAATGTGTATGTGAAAACAGGTCATTACTTTAATGCCTTTATTACTTGATGACGAACTCATTAGGGTTTAATTATTCGTAATGTTTGGCAGCCTCCAGTATTTTTAACGATCCTTTAAACGCGTTGACCTGTTTTTTTATCTATAAGTTCTTCTGTGTGGGTAAATATGAAGATAATTATGTACCTACGCAATTTTGAATATCCACGTCAGGGTCTCTACTCTACCTGCCTACTTTCGGATGACGGCTGCTGTTAACTATAAATATTTGACTGGCAGCCTCTAGTCCTCAGTACAGCTTCAATACTTAACCGCAACAGACGTGCACTTATTTTTTACGAACAAACAACGAAACAAATAAAAAAATAAAATCAATTCGAAAATGGAAACTATCTGCCGCTTCCCATCTTGCAGTTGGTCAGGCGCAGTCACCGACCTTTTAAATCACTGTGATGCCATTCATCAGAAATTCGTCAAAGACATTCAAGACGGCGACTTTTTCAACTTTAGCTTGGAGAATATTTTAAGGGATACGTTTCTGTTATACACCAAGTCAGGAATCTATTGGCTTTTGTTTAGCGAAGTCAAAAATAAGTCGTGCGTCAAGCGTGGAATTTTTGCGGTTGCCGATTCAGAAATTCAGCAATATACAGTAAGACTCGGTGGCATGAACACACCAGCTGTTGCTTACCTTGGACCGTACGAAACACGCCCGGAGAACTCGAAGCAATTCGACTTGAAATTGTCATTAAAACACCTGGAATACTTTAAAGGATTTATCCCGTCAAAGAGTGTCAAAATTCATATGGGAGGAGATGACGATGGACAAATGAGAACGCATCTCTAAAAGTGGACTGCAATGGATCGCCATCCAATTTTCTCCGACGCAGAAGTTGTGAAACTTCGAATACTAACTAATCTAGAGAGGAAACGAGGAAGGAATTATTTTTGTATATATGCAATTGATTCGAAAATGCCAAACGCAACATGTAACAAAAGAATGCTAACATACTAATTTCAATCTTGCCAAGTCGACGCTGTCCAAACAAAAGTACCGAAATGGGACAACGGTTTTAATTTAAGTGAACCAGGAAGATAAGATCCCTGATACACTTTTTGACTGAGGTAAATAAACAGCTTTAGTATTGGAATGTTACAGGTGAAAGAAAAACGGCATGTGGTTTCAACGAGTTGGTGCAACAGCCTGTAAAACAATTTATTGATACTGCTTGGCACATTTTGCATTCGTGTACTCTCGCATTTCGTTGATCAGAATATTGATATCCTAGAACATCTGGTTTAACAAATACCCGGCTTTCTTTCTATGGGGTCATCCGAACGTCGAATCCAACAAGATCTTGTGTGAATTTTGGGATACCCTTTGTGGACAATAATTCCTCCATGGGAAAGAGAAAATAACACAAGAAGCATTTTGTTTTTTAATTCTTATCAAATGTCACGAAATTACTAAAAAAAAAATCTTTCTGGGTTCATATTTCACTTCTGTCGATATTTCATAAAATTAGGTCTCAAAAAGTCGGCATTTAATCGGTAGGACAAGGAGATGATAGGTAATAAAACAATTCGCGTGAATTTCTATCTTTATTATATTGAATTATATCCCCACCTATTACCAATAGGAGTCAGAGACCCATAAAGTGGACTTGTACACGTATGTATGAATATTTTTTGTAAAATAAAACATTTAATTCATTTCTCGTAAAAAAATGTAGACAGACTTTTTAGAATTTTGTGTGGTAAAATTACTCTGCTTAAATCTCGACTGAAAAGGTTAAATATCTTAAGTCGACTTACGATGATTCCATTTTTTTTATTGTACATTGTCGCCATTTTTGAAACACATACCTACTTCTATGTTATTACCGCCATTTTATCACACTCTTATCCCCATATATAAGGGATAATAGTTTCATCTTAAGTCAGAAAATCTTATGATGACAAAAGGTAAAATATCTTATGTCTACATAAGGTATTGATATTGCTCGAATTCACAAACCTTGGTAGAGTTAAGATTTGCGTCATTAGGTTTTATCAAAACTCTAAAACGGTAAAACATCTTAAGTCGACTTAAGATACTTTACCATAACATCTTAAGTCGACTTAAGATAATTTACCTTGTGCAAAGCTTTTAAAAAAGTATTCTTAAGTCGACTTAAGATAAAATGCTTGCAAAATATTATTAAAAGTGTTAAAAATCAAATCATCTTAAGTCGACATAAGATGTTTTTAACGATTTAAAACTAAAATTTTTCCTGACCTAAGTAGACATACGATTATTTGCCAGGTGCAAACAGGAAAATAAATGACGACATAAGATAGATTTAATAAAAAGATTACCTTTTTTTTATTTATACAACTTTAAATACATTTTTCAGCAAAAATGTATAGCAATTCCCGTGCAGCAGCAATTTTAAGAATGGTAAAAGCAAAAAAGCAAGGGGAAATGCAAAAAAGCGAGGAAGATCAGTCACATTCGTCAAAAGATATTCTTCCCGAAGACGTAGCAAATGAAGAGCTTCAATTTCTGACGGATGAAGTTTTCGATGACGATATAGCAGAACTATTGCTTTTCCTCTGACGAAAGTGTGAGCTCAGACAACAGCGAAAAAATTGATTCAAATCTGAAACAGATTGGTGAAGAAATCGAGCACCTTAGCAGTTTAATTGAGGTAGTGGGAAAAAAAAGTCAGCATTTGAGAGGTGAAATAATTATGCGTAACCGTGCTTATTCAAAACTTTACTTCTTGGAAGTCAATGGAAACAGAATCAGCGTTTGTCAGAAATGTTTCTTGTACACGTTTGATGAAACTGAGCAAGTTAAAAAACCGATTTCAAAGAAAAAGCTTTCGTCTGATCCTGGATTAATTTCAGTTGATAACAGAAAAGATATAAATCCTGCTAATAAAATATCAGAGGAGAAAGTCAATGAAATCCGTAATCACATAAACAGCTTTCCACTTTATGAAAGCCACTACACACGCGCATCTTCTTCCCAAAAATACTTAGCAAGTGATTTAACTATAACAAAAATGCATGAACTTTACTCAGAATTATAATGTCAATCCTGTTTCATACACAACGTACAGACAGATATTTTCGACAATGGGTATTAAGATGACGAAACCCAAAACAGACTGCTGTAATAAGTGTGAAATTTTTAAGATGAAAATTGATTCAGCACAAAATGAGGATGAAAAACAGCATCAAAAACAGATGCAAGAAAAACACCACCAAGATGCAGATGACGCGTATAAAGCTAAAGATGCTGATAAAACTGCGGCTAAAGAAGATATGAGCGTGAATGTCCTTACATTTGACTTACCAACTCCTAATTTGGAAACATCTGTATCTTTTTATAAACGGCTTTTGTGGACCTACAACCTACAACAGTTCATGACTGTGTATCTGGGAAACCAATTTGCATGATGTGGCATGAAGGAATTGCTAAGCGTGGTGGAAACGAAATTGCCTCTTGTATCTTGCAATACTTAAAGTCAATCCGCAATGATTGCAAGCATATGATTTTGTTCAGTGACTCGTGTGCTGATCAGAACAAAAATGCTTTTGTTTCAATCATGTTCTCCACATTTATGCAAAGCGAAACGACAATTGAAACTATCGACCACAAATTTCTTGTCCCTGGACATATACACATGGAGTGTGATGTAGATCACTCTCTAATAGAGCGGAAGAATAAAAGAACTCATGCTCAAATTCATCATCCACGAGACTGGTATTTGTTCATTTCAACATTGGGAACCAAAAACGTATTTGAGGTAATAGAAATGAACAAACAATGTTTTTAAACTTTTCGGCAGCTCTTAAAGATAAATATATGTGGCGAAAAACAAATAACAATGGAGAACCTTTTAAATGGAGCTCAGTAAGATGGCTTAGGTACACAAAAACGTTCGGTGAAATTCAGTATAAGACCAGCTTAAAAAAGGAAGAGGGGTTTAAAACTTTAAATATAAGAAAAAGAGGAATCGGTAAAATAAAAATCGGTGACCTGAAACTAGCATACAACGCGCCAGTCAAAATTAACACAGCAAAGAAAAAGGATCTTATGGATATGCTGGATTTAACCAACCCAAACTATCACGATTTCTATATAAATCTGCCATCAGATAATCAACCTGATATTAATCCAGACCTTTCAGAAGACTCAGAAGAAGAGATTTGACTTTTTTGCAATCATAATTACACTACCTTTGTATTCTTATGGCTTTATGATAACGTTATCTAAGTAATATTATAAAATATATGAATTACTCACTTACGCTTTATTTATTTATATTTTTAACTGCCTTTGTTCGAAAGCATTACAAAAATAAAAATTTATTTTAAATATACGTTATGTTGTAAACCACTCTTGAAGAATAAAAAAACTAATGGAATATCATCTTATGTCTCATTTATTCTTTCGTCGACATTATCACTTCATCTTAACTTCACATAAGGCAGGGTAATACCATTCAAAAAAATTGGGCAAAGTATCTTATCTAGACTTAAGATTTTCGAAATCCAATATAACACAAATTTTAAATAAAGGCAAACTATCTTAAGTCATAAATTTCTATTTAACTCAAAAAGGATTAACTTAAAAAGTTTAAAGTAAATTTTAAAAATAAGTTTAATAACTTTTACTTCAAAAAAGTTTTTCTTTGTGAGATGATATCAAACAGATGTTTGGCGATTCCTATTTTTAACTGTTTTTCGCTCTCCTGAAAAATGTTGAAAAATGACTTAAGATATTTTACCTTTTCGGTCTAGAAATATTAGCTTAGAACTACAAATATTAGGAAACAGTTTTCGTGATATTCAGATGCTGTACAGTTACCTATTAAATACTAGTTAACCTGATCGCGTCTATGCGGCATATGAATTCGGATGTTAGAGGGATTCACATTACTGGAACTTTTTTTTTAGTACTTACTAAACTGATTTATTAATTTAGAAGAAAAACGAAAATCGCACGCAAAACGAGCAAGAGAAACAAGAGAAATTTAAAAACTTTTACAAAAAAATTCTCATTTTAGAGGTCGAAAATTTCGGAAGTTCACATTATAGACATGACAATGTAAAGTTTTGTTGATTCACATTTTAGAGAAATGCACATTATCGGTAATTCACATTATCGAGGGACTACTGTACTAATTTGAATGTGTATGTGAAAACAGGTCATTACTTTAATGCCTTTATTACTTGATGACGAACTCATTAGGGTTTAATTATTCGTAATGTTTGGCAGCCTCCAGTATTTTTAACGATCCTGTTTTTTTATCTATAAGTTCTTCTGTGTGGGTAAATATGAAGATAATTATGTACCTACGCAATTTTGAATATCCACGTCAGGGTCTCTACTCTACCTGCCTACTTTCGGATGACGGCTGCTGTCAACTATAAATATTTCACTGGCAGCCTCTAGTCCTCAGTACAGCTTCAATACTTAACCGCAATAGACGTGCACTTATTTTCTACGAACAAACAACGAAACAAATAAAAAAATAAAATCAATTCGAAAATGGAAACTATCTGCCGCTTCCCATCTTGCAGTTGGTCAGGCGCAGTCACCGACCTTTTAAATCACTGTGATGCCATTCATCAGAAATTCGTCAAAGACATTCAAGACGGCGACTTTTTCAACTTTAGCTTGGAGAATATTTTAAGGGATACGTTTCTGTTATACACCAAGTCAGGAATCTATTGGCTCTTGTTTAGCGAAGTCAAAAATAAGTCGTGCGTCAAGCGTGGAATTTTTGCGGTTGCCGATTCAGAAATTCAGCAATATACAGTAAGACTCGGTGGCATGAACACACCAGCTGTTGCTTACCTTGGACCGTTCGAAACACGCCCGGAGAACTCGAAGCAATTCGACTTGAAATTGTCAATTGGGCGGCTCCCTGGTCAGCGTCTGTTCTCCATGTTAGGAGCGGTTGTGCTTCCAAAAGTTTAAACTTTTCACAAAAGTTAAAATGAATAGCTATGTAAATGCAAACAAAACAAAAGATAGTAATACCCCAGGTGGTATGACAGTTACACTGGTAAATCCACTCTCTTCGGAGGTCGGTTCCATGGATTCTGGGGGGGGCCCTTTTATTGCTAACCCGTTTGGGAGAAGTAAAAGGGTAGAAAGAACACCCCCATCTAAAAAAGAAGAAAGTAGTAAAATACTGAAGGCTAAATATCTAGAAGCCTGTGAAGAAAGAGATAGGTATAAGCAACTCAATGAGACACTGCTTAAGGAAATAAATAAGAGTTGCAATTGTTGAAGGAAGAATTCAAAAACCAAAAAAAAGTGAATGTCCAACCTGTCGAGTTCTCGACTGACCTTCTTATAAAAGAGACAGAAGGACATCGTCACAAAGGGAATAAAAATAAAAAACGCAAAAAAAGCTGCACAGTCACTGTGTATGCTTCAGACAAAGAAAATTAAACACAAAATCCAACCAAGCCCCCACCAATTATAGCGCTGCAAGTAAATAAGTATGAAAGCTTGGCCAAAGTATTGAGGAAAATCAAATTAAAGCTAGTACAGCGCTAATAAACAAAAATTACATCAAAATCAATGTGGTTGAAGAAGAGGGATACAGAAGCCTCACTAAAATACTAAACCAAAAAAAGGTGCAGTGGTATTCTTATAAAAATAAGCAGACCAGACCAATGAAGGTTGTAGTGAAAAGACTGCATTATTCATGCTCACCGGAAAGCATTAAAAAAGAGCTAAAAGACCGAGGCTTCAAAATCTTGGAAGTTGTAAATATGCTTAAATTTAGAAGCAAAGTACCACTACCAATGTTTACACTCAGTTTTGAGCATGACGAAGATAAGAAAAAAGTATATGAAACTAAAAATATACTTGGGATGCAAGTTGAGATTCATACCCTACGTACATCGAAACAAGTACCCCAATGCAAAAATTGTCAAAGATATGGACATACACATAGATACTGCAGCTCAAATCCAAGATGTGTGAAATGTGCAGGAAGTCACCACGCCAATGAATGTAGGAAGAAAGAAAATGAACACCCTAAATGTGTAAACTGCAATGAAAACCATCCTGCTAGCTACAGAGGTTGTTTAGTTGCAAAAGAAATCCAACTTGCAAGGGTCAAAAAGCTAAAGAAACAACAAAAAAAGCTCAAATAAGGAAGAGCAAAAAGTCAAAAAGGACTTACAAAAGAGCCCACACAAAAGAAAAGCCTAAAGACGAAAAGATAATCAAAAAGTTCCCGAAACAAAATACAGCGGGTCCAAAAATGACACATGCTGAGGCAGCATCAATAAATAACCAAGCAGATAAAACGCAAAATAGAGCCAAACACTGGAATGGAAAACCTCATGAAACAAATCCTTAACAAGATTGGTTCCATGGAAAAATCGAATAAAACGATATTAGATAGAATAACGTTGTTAGAGAGACAGAACAGCAACAAAAAATCTGTGCCAAAACGACAAACATGATGAATAGAATAAAAATTCTTGAATGGAATGCTAATGTGTAGAGTCGCAAGGACGAGATGAAAGGGGCTCTTGACATACACCAGATAGATATATGTCTCATTTCAGAGACACACTTTAAATTGATAACTAATTTTAAACTGCAAGGATATGAATTATATCACTCCCCACATCCTCATAACTGTGCAAAAGGTGGGGCTGCAGTGTCAATAAAGAATACAATAAAACACCATATAGAATCAAAATTCCAATCATGTGCCATCCAAGGAAAGTGGGCAAATATCTGTTGCAGCAGTATACTGCTCTCCTAGCTACAGACTAAAGAAAAATGATTTTTAAAGTCTTTTCCGCATATTTCACAATCGATTAATCGCGGGAGGGGATTTTAATGCCAAGAATAAATATTGGGGATCTAGATTAACAAATACTAGAGGCAGAGAATTATATGAAACTATTAAAGAAGTCGGCGGCAAATATCACTCAACGGGGAAACCTACCTACTGGCCTACAGATAAGAATAAAACCCCAGATCTTGTAGACTTCTTTATATCCAAAAATATATCTTCAAATAAAATAAATATAGAAGAGGGCCCTGATCTTCAATCAGATCATTCCTCAATATTTCTTACACTTGGCGATAAAATAATAATAAAAGAACATAGCCCTAAGGTAGTTAATAGACTGACTGATTGGAACCACTTTAGGCAGAAGTTGGAAGAATGTATCCAACTATCGTCAGCTATTCAAACAGAAGATCAACTAGAAGAAGCAGTGCAAATATTTACACTGGATCTACATGAGCTGCAACTCCCCAAAGAACAAACAAGATTAAACAAAGCTCTTATCCTCGTGAAAAATGTGAAATTATTACAGAAAAGAGGAAAGCTAGAAAACGCTGGCAACAGACAAAGGCGCCAAGCGACAAAACCACACTGAACAACTTAAATAATAAGCTCAGAAAATCTATAAGAGAATTTAATAACGAGTCTTTAAAATCGTATCTTAAAAGTCTTACAAATGATGCTTGTACCGACTACTCGCTCTGGAAGGCAACAAAGAAAATGAACAGGCCAATAGCTCACACTCCGCCAGTAAAAACCAGACAAGGTAATTGGGCAAAAAGCAGTTAAGAAAAACCAAATACTTTTGCAGAGTACCTTGAGAACGTCTTCAAACCTTATGACGATAAAGATTATCAAGGAAACGAAGAAACGTGCGAAGAAGACAGACCTATTGGGCCGGTAACAGCTAAAGAACTTGCCAAAGAAATCAAAGAAGGCATAAACATAAAAAAAGCCCCAGGGTTCGATTTAATCACAGGGGAAATTTTAAAACAATTTCCTCGAAAAGGTTTAAAAAAAACTAGCGCACATTATAAATGCTTCATTTAAATTAAGATATGTGCCAAGTGGTACCAAAACCAGGTAAACCACCTACCGAAGTAACCTCATATCGCCCAATATCGATACTACCAATGTTGTCCAAGCTATTCGAAAAAATGCTGGCAAAACGTCTGCAAAAAATTATTGATGAAAAATCGCTACTTCCAAATCATCAATTTGGGTTTAGAAACAAGCACTCTACAATTGATCAGGTGCATAGAATCACAGATAAAATCGAAAAAGCATTTGAAGAGAAAAATGAGTGCTCTACAGTATTTCTTGATATAGCACCAGCTTTCGCTAAAGTCTACCACAAAGGACTGATACACAAACTACAAAAGCAACTGCCGAAGCAGTATTCGACCATTCTGGAGTCTTATATATCAGATCGATTCTTCAGAATTAAGCAAGATACAGAGTGCTCAACATTAAGAGAGATTAAAGCTGGTGTACCGCAAGGCAGTGTGCTAGGTCCAGTTTTATACCTACTCTTCACTAGCGATGTGCCTGTGCCTATGTGAAGAAACCACCATAGCTACTTTTGCAGATGACACAGCCGTCCTTGCTGTGGGAGCAACTGTCGAAATAGCAACAAAAAAGCTTCAGGCGGCAATAAACAATATTTCAGAATGGACTAAGAAATGGCAGATTAGATTAAATGACCTTAAGTCAGTCCATATTAATTTTACGTATAAAAACGTACCACACATTCCAGTCTACATTAACAACAATGTAGTAGAATTTTCTAACACAGCTAAATATCTAGGCATGACTCTAGACGCTAAACTGCGTTGGAAAGCCCACGTTAAGAAAAAAAAAGATGAGTTGAACATGCGATACAGTAAAATGTATTGGCTTATTGGGAGATACTCATCCCTGTCCAACTACAATAAGTTATTGCTATACAAGCAAGTTCTAAAACCAGTATGGACCTACGGCTCCAATTGTGGGCATGTACAGCCAAACAAACTTACAAAAAATTCAGGTTTTCCAAAATAAAGTACTAAGGAACATAGTTAATGCACCTTGGTACATACGCAACGCCGATCTGCATAGAGATCTAAATGTTGAAATGGTTGAAGATGAGGTTAAGAAGGTTGCTCGGAGGCATAGAAATCGGCTTCTCAACCACGTAAACACAGAAATAACAGAACTTTTTAATGATGACAATATCATCAGGAGACTGAGACGGATAAAACCTCTTGATCTGTAAGATGTGGCTAGGGCTAAGAAATTAGGTATTAATTTCAAACAAAACAAGTTTAAAAATCCGACAAACGGCGGATTTATCACTTAAATTCATTAAATAATTCAAAATTCGGGATGGCTAATGTCTGTCCCCCGGGAGTTTTTTTAGGTGTGTTAGAGTCCATCACTATTGCAGAAGCATCCCTCGCGTATAGCTCTGCAATGTCTTTCGATGATTTTTTACTTCCAGCGAATTCCCAACACAAAAAAAAAAAATAAATAGAAGGCAAGCAGTTCAAGTTGGTGACAACTTGTCAGATTTTACTTCTTGGAATAATTTCATCAGTGAATGGGCCACTGTTAATATTCTTTTGCGGAAGTTTGGGTTTTATTGCTATGTCCTTTCCATGATTTATTGCTGAGAAATTTCCTTTAAAGGATTAGATGAAATCCGTTAGAGAAACAAATTATATTCCCTTGATGAATATTTTTTAATAATATATTTTATTTCTCCAAAAATAAATTCTTTTGAAAACTGATTAGTGAAATGGAGATGTTTATATATCGTGTATGATTCTGAATTCCAATGTTTCTACTTCTAAAAAATATTCTAATGTGAACAGTGACTATTTGCGGATGAAGTGCTGTTAACTGTGAGGGTTCTCACCTGTCCAGTAACGCATATTTTGCTTATTGACTAAGCCGTTTGTTTAACCAAGAACTGAGACGAGAATTATATATATACTAGGTTCGCCCAGTGCTCGAAAATCGACCACACATTTTTTTTATATCATTACGATAAATAAAATTGGTGTAGCTCTGTTTGATTTGAAGCGAATTTGAATGTCTGTCTTTAAATAAAGAAATCTTAAAAATTACTGATCGTAGGTAGGTATTCGTGTCAGTTCTGGAGTAGATAGTAACTAACTAATATTGTTCTTAACTTCTATAACGTTGAAAAAAACAAAAATAGCACTTAAATGAAACAAATTGCATTAATTTTTTTTTTCATGCTGTACTTTTATAGTTCTTATTCAATAATATTTTTAATTTTTTGCTATGAGATAACAAAATGCACACAATAGAAGAGTAATAAAATAATAGCATTCTTCTTCCAGTCCAGTCCAGATGTGGCAGAAAAGGTTAGGTACCTGCGACCAAAAAGAGTAAAAAATAATTTTTAAATTTGAAAACAAAATATCTTCATGCCACTGCTCACTGCTAAAACATTCCTACATTGCTTCTTCGCGACGTAACAAATAATCAACTCTATTTCTTTCCCTCTCACGCCTACCGGTCAAAGTTCTTTGCCGAGGCATATCTACCTAATATTCCATCGAAAAAAAAGAAATCAATAAATAAGCATTCACAATAAATAAACTCTTATAAATTGTATAAAAAAAAGAAATCAAAATGACTTACCAAAGAATAGGTAATAATTGGCCAAAAGCAGGATCAGAGCATAGTGAAATTATTGTATGATGGCAGTTAAAGGATTCGTCCTTACGAAATGTAAAAAAATTAATTTCTTGGGAGCCTCCCACTCGTCCCGTAATGAAAACAAACTCAATCAAGCAATAGATTACTAGGGGTCAACCCTCCTTTATTCGCGGTACAAATTCAACTAACTCATAAATTACAATATAGTCTCCTCGATACTTAACTCACAAACATATTCATTCTATATAATTGCTGATCTGCAGTTCCCATGCAGATCATATACATATTCCTATATTCGCCCGGATGTGGTGTGGCGGTGGGAATATACTTGCTATGGTGCCAATCGGATGCGCGTGTGTCGTATCAGGTAACGGGCATGCACCTGCAAGCGAATGTGATTCGCTTGCACTTTTATAACTGCAGGTGGATACGTGATCGTGATAACTGCCGCCTCTTCAAATATCTGCGTCCCGCAGATCACCTGACGAACGGGTGAATGAACCTGGGATTCTCCTGGGGTTGTTGACTTCTTGAGCAGGTCGCGGTACCGGGCGCGGAACTGTTGCTCGACGGAAGGATAGGCGGAGCTTCGGGATGTTGACCCTTCCATAGATCTTTCTCCAGAATAGACAGATGACCGTAGTGACTGCTATGAAAATGAAAATCTCTGTAAGAATAGAAGAGTTAAGATTTCTACTTAAGATATTGATGAGCTCAATATTCCTCGTGCTAAGGTCATGCACGTATTCCAGGTCAGGTTTGACTCTGTTGCTAGTTACGTTGACCAGGACCGGGGGAAGTGCCTGTGGGTTGAAAATCGCTCGGCTGTGGTATGTCTTCTCTCCTATGTGGACCGTCTCATTGTCTAGTTGTATCAGGTAGGTACCTACTAAAGGAATAGAGGAATTTTTATTTAAAATCGTCCCGTTGAAGTTTGTCAGGAAAATTGTGTTTTCCCCAATCAGCTCGACCACTTCCTCGTTCGTCGTTTTGTAGTCGCAAAGGGCATTGCCGCCTTTGAGGATTTTGGTTAGACAAGAGTCCTCTGATAACTCCCGGAGAATGTCCTCCTCGCACACGGATGTGTTACCTATATTAAGACATTTCCCGTTTAGTCCGTACGTCTTGTCATGGCTAATGATAAGTCTTGAGAAGTCTAAGTCAATTTGTCTACCGTTCCTGATAGCTGCGCGAGCCGTGATTAAGTGGTATACCTTTGGGTCTGTTTTAGGTATGGACAGGACATATAGCATCAATGTCCCATTGCAGTATACTGAAGGTCGGCCGTATTCTATAGCTTCTACGACGTTTTGGTAAGGTAAAGTTTCTAGCTCATTTATGATGGTATTGATCTCTGCTGAATCCAAAAGATTACTATTGACTATGCCGTTCTTAGCCAATTGGCAAGCTCTAACTATTTCATTTACTCCCTCCTTCAAGATAAGTACCTTATTTAGTAGGTCATGTCTAAGTTGGTCCGTCAGCCCTTTCTCTATAGCGTTATTGTAACTCCGAATTATCTTGTTAATTTTTTGTGTTGTCTCTCGTGTCGTGTCGAACAGTTTTTCGTTAATCAAGTATTGTCGATTGTTGTTTCCTATAATGTCTGCCTGTTTTTCTAAAAGTTTGTCCCAGTCAGTTGCGTCGGGAGATCCCCCTACCCACTTCCAGGCAGTTCCTATCCAATTAATTGACCTAGCTTTCCTCGTTCGCGCGTCCCGCAGCTCGTTAAGACGTTCTTTGATTTGATCTAGATGATAACCCAGGATAGGTTGCATTTCTTTGTCCTTAACATGTTCAAACATCAGTCGCTCGGTATCCTGGATGAGTGCGTCATACTTCGTCAAGTTGATAACATGAATTAATTTAAAAACTCCATTTGTCACCCAAGCGTTCCCTTCCTTAACCGTCACAATTGGGGATTCATAGGCAAAAATATGTAGAGTCTGCATGGGAGTGAAAAGAACTACTAATCTGCAATACAATCAAAGTTTATTTAATATGAGGTTCACAATTTTATCTTAAGGTCTAAATTACAATAAGTATGTACGTATGGCATTACTATGTAGCCTTGATTTCTTGTGTTTTGTTAATTTTTATGTTAACATTTGGATTCGTTTTTTTTCATTTTTTTTTTTTTTCATTATTCTCTTGATTCTCTTTTTTTTCATTATGAGATAGCTCTCCATTAAATTTTCGGGGTAGTCACTCCGGATCGGAAGGTTCGTATTTGTCCGCTTTGGCTTGTAAGGTTAAAAATATCAAACAGCCTACTAGGGTACGAGGATCAACACCACCGTAATTACTGTTACATAATTGTTTAAGTGAACCGGCCCCTTGTTTCTCGAGCATCTTTTATTAAGTTAATGGTTTTTAGTTAATTTCTTGTTCTGTCATGTAATTCTTGACAAATTTTCTTATATTATTTGCGTGCACATTCTCCTTCTTTTTTTTATATTGGTGAAGAGAAGGGAGAGGAAAGGACAGAGAGAGAAGGGGAAATTAATTGCCACCTGTGGGATTAATGTTTTTTAAGTGAGCTTTGTGTATTTTCTTCCCGCTTACCGTCATTACAGTAACTCGGTTATTTTTTGCTACAATTTCCTTCCTATACAAGGGCTTGTTTTTGCTCTTTATACCTTTTACCGCGACGTAAACCACATCACCCTGGCAGTACTTCCTTGGGACCACTCTTTTTAGATTCCTCCTCGAGTTCCTAGCTTCCATATTTCTGCTTATTAATCCTCTGAGGTCTTTATTCATTTTCGATCGAATATTCAAAAGATTTTGAAAGTTAACCCTCTGCGACCTGTTGAAGAATATGTCCGTGGGTTTCCTGTTGATGACGGAGTGTACGGTGTTGTTGTAACGATCAACAGCCACGTAGACAAGTTCTTTGACGCTAAAGTCTGAGTGCTCAGCTCTAAGGCATCGATATATTTCTAGAACGGTAGAGTGGACTCTCTCTATCTGGCCATTGACCTCGCTTCGATGGGATGGAGTTAGGTATATTTTTATTCCTAAATTTCTAATCAGATTTAGGACTATTGGGCTGAGGAAGCCCCTTTCATTGTCCGTGACCAGGATCAGAGGAACCGTAAAATAATGTAAGATTTTCATAACTTTGGATCTTATATAAATGGCGGATCTGTCCTTTATGTGGAAAAATTTGGAAAATTTCGAGAACTTATCTATGACTGTAAGGAATTTTTCGTTTTGAATCTCCATTATATCCATATGAATTATTTCACATGGATACCTAGGAATGGGTGTGGGTTGTAGTTCGGGGTTTATGGGATGCCTGTCATACTTATTAGCGTTACAGACCTCGCAAGAGGCCGCAAATCTTCTTATACTGGCGAACATTTTCGGAAAATAGAACTGTTCAAGGATTTGTTCCTTGTTCTCCCTGGGGGCGCGGTGAGCTCTTCTGTGTTCTTTTTCGATGATACAGAATTTGCGATCTTCGCTGGCTACATCCTCGACTACCCTTTGTGTCACCCTAATTTTGTATTTTCCGAAGCTTTCTAAATACAGATTTTGGAGTATTCCAAGATAGTCTTCGGGAATTTTTACCCCATTGATAACATTTGGGTTGAGGTTCTCTACCAAAAATTTAGCGAGGTTATTTTTGTCTAAATTCCCCGTGGAGATGTAATGGCGGTGGTAGCCAGGGTGTGGTTCCTCGTGAGAACAAAGGTCGATGCCGATCTTAAAGATTATTTGGTTCCTAAAGACGTTGATCGGCACCTCCACGTGAGGTATTAAGTCGGAGCTGTCCTGATCAGCGCTGTGCATGGTACAGGAGTCCTCGATGTCGGATGATCTTTCGCATAGTCCTTCTTCGGCCGTTCCTGTTTCCGCCTCGTCTGTTCTTAGACTTCGTCCCTCATCAGCAGTTTCTGTATGTGTTTGTGATTGCCCTTTGTTTGCATCGTCCGTAGTTGTTTCTGCGACCATGCTTGCCGTATCTGTCCGAGAAGAGGGGGAACTTGAACCTGAAAGGTGATTAACCTGTGTTCGGAGCCGTGAGAGGGCATCAGCCACAAAGTTTGATTTACCAGGTGTGTAAATCAACTCGTAGTTGTATTCCTCAATTCTTGACTTCCAACGCTTGAGCTTCGCGTTGTAATTTCTATTACTGAGCGTAAAGGTCAATGGTTGGTGATCAGTATATATTTTGATCTTTTTGGCTCCATAGAGATAGTTCCTTAGATTGTCGAGTGCCCAAACTATGGCACGAAGTTCTTTCTCGTTTGTCGCATACCCTTCTTCCGTTTTATTTAAAGAACGGGAGATGAATGCGATTGGCTTGTCCTTTCCAGGTTCGCCCTGGGACAATACAGCGCCGATGGCATAGTCGGAAGCGTCCGTCGTCAAGTTAAAAGGCTTTTCGAAGTCAGGGAAAGCTAACACTTCCGCCGAAGTGAGGAGTTGCTTTAGCGTTTCGAAAGCTTTGAGCCCTGAATCGTCGAGGCATATGGGAACGTTCTTAGATTGGTTGGCTCTTACCTGCGAATGTTCCCCACGAGTCATATTCGTCAGTGGTTTAGCAATTTTGGCATAATCTCTAATGAATCTCCTATAGTATGATGTTAACCCTAGGAAACTCTTCAGTTCCTTTAGGGTATTCGGAGGAAGAATTGCTTCGATCGCTTTTACCTTACCGGGATCAGGAAGAATGCCGTCCGAGGTTACTAAGTATCCTAGGAAATTTACGCTCGTATCCAGGAAATGAGTTTTTTCTAGATTAATTTTTAGTCCAGCTTCGTGGACTTTTGAAAAAACCGTCTCTATGTCCCTTAGGTGTTCGTTTTCTGTTTTACTATAGATGATAATGTCATCGATATATACATAGCAAATCTTCCCAATCAGCTCTCTCAGGACGTCATCTATCATTCGTTGGAAGATGGCCGGAGCATTCTTGAGCCCAAATGGCAATCTGACGTATTCGAATTTGCCATTCATCGTAGAGAAGGCCGTCTTAGGGATGTCTTTTTCCCTCATGGCTATCTGATGGAAACCCGATGTTAGATCTAAAGTGGTGAAGAATCTCGCATCACCAAGGCTTGCGAGGGTATTGTTTATGTCCGGGATGGGGTAAGTGTCGGGGATAGTTACAGAATTTAGACGTTTATAGTCTATCACCATCCTGTACTGCTTTTCCCCGTTAGGCTTTGGTTTCTTTGGCACAACCCATATAGGTGAATTATACGGGCTGTTTGACGGTCGAATGATATTTTCCGTCAACAGTTCGTTCACCTGCCTTTCAACCTCCTCCCGCATGCAAGCAGGGTACGGATAACTCTTCGTATAGATCGGTTCATCCGTGGTGGTTTTTATTTCGGCTCTTACGCTGGTTTTTACCCTTCCGTTGTCTACTGGGCCGAACAGATTACTGAACTTGTTACAAAGCGATTCGAGTTTGCCTTTCGAGGACTCTGAGACGTCTTTATTCAATATTACGAGATTGTTCACGACATCCGAAGATTTATTCTTAAGGGGGATTCTTATGTCCGGTTTAATTATTAGTTCGTTTTTCTCTCGGTCAATAATGGCTTTTAGTTCTTTTAGGGTGTCGTCGCCGATTATTCCGTCGAATGACTCGAGGTTTGGGAGAATAAAAAAGGTTAAAACAGTACTGCAGCCAACGAAGGAAAAGAATTTACCGCAGATTTTATATTTCACTAGGATTTTCCCAGCTGGACTGTTAATGTAAAAAGGGTTTTGAACAGGGTAAGGTTTTGGTGCGAGATTTGATTTAATGAAGTTTTTATTCGCACCGGTGTCTACGAGAAAGTTTAATATTTTCCCGTCTCGTGTGGCGTACTCTACGTATGGTACGCTGGAAATGAGGCATCGGTCATAAAATTTTCCTCTTCCTGCGATACCGCCGGGTTAGAGGTTCCGGGTTCTTCGTTAGATTCCGGAACGTCTGTTACCATATGGTAAAGCCGCTGTTGTTTCCTAGGGTAATTATCTGAACTGGCTTCTCGCTTAATTGCGATATTGGGCCGGTTCATATAGTTCGCCTTTCTGCTCTGAAACGAGCGATCCACCTCCATTTTGATGGCAGGCTTCGGGCCCGGTCTTGGCGGTGAATATTGCCTGTTTTGGGGTCTTGTATTCCAAGACGAATATGACCGCTGGCCGTACCTGTTGTTCGTAGATCTGTTTGGATTTCCCGAGGGTAAAGGCGGACCCCTTTCGGATCTAAAGTTATAATGCACGGGAGAGGTTATGACGTTCGGTGCCTGTACGTGCACAGAGCTGTTCCTGAAGTTAAGATTCTGCATCTCGAGGCACACAGAGTAAGCCTCAGGGAGCGTTTTCGGCTTCTGAATTATGAGGAGCCTCGAGAGGTCCTCGTTCAATCCACGCACAAACACGTCCAACGCTCTATTACGATAGGTTTCCACCAAGGCATCAATTGTCTCGGCGGAATAGGTTTCCGATCGGATTTTATTTATTATAAGGGAAAATTGGTGATTGACAGTGGCATAGAAGTCGTCGACTCTGGAGCCACCTTGTTTCAGCTGGCTCAGCTGATGCTCGAGGGTTCTAAGATCCCTCTTGTCTGCATAGTGCAGGGACAGGACCCTCTTGATCTCTGTCCACTCGCTGTCGAATACATTATATGATATTAGAGCGGAATCTGCTTTACCCCTAATTTTTTGCCTTACATGCTGGAGGATCGCCCTGTAAATGGGCTTGCCCCGAACAATTGAATAATCCTTTAGCACTGTTTCTATGCTGTGCACCCAGGATACATAATGTACCGGGTTCCCATCGAAAACCTGAAGCTCCTTCACAGAGTCGGGTAGCTTCGAAATATCCCTCAACTCGATCTCGTCGGTTGGACCTCGTAATTGTTCCGGGGCTTCAGTTATTTGTTGGGCCGTTGGTCCCCCCAACCCTACGCTTTCTATATTTTTAATTCTATTCTCCATGGAATTTAGCTGCGCTAACAAGGGTTGAATTGCCTGCACGGAATCCCTCTGTTCGATGTGAGTGATTCGGTTCTCGAAACCCCTCAACTGTTCTAACACGGAATTAACCGCCCCCGTCAACTGTGTTACCGAATTCCTGATCTCTTCCATGTCTACTAAAAGTGGTACCGAAGGATCGCTTTTATTATTTTTTCTTTTAGAATAGTAGGTATGTAATTCTTTTAATAGGAATATTGATTCCCTTCTCCTCCCAATTTATGAAATTTGCACTTGCACTGTTTTTATATATTGATAAAGGAGAAAATTATATGTTACGTATGTAATTCTAGGTGAGAACAATATAGTTATGCGTTTTTTCGTGTGTACATATCGAATTGGGGGTGCTTCCCCTTTAATACAAATTTTAATATGATTTGTTTTAAATATAGATTGAATTTCTTATAAATGTATTCTTACAGAATTAATATCAACCAATTCATTGTCTTGAGTTCCTGTTGTCTTCAAAGATTCACTTTTTCACTTGTGATTTTATTTGAATATTTTTTCCTCTCACTTGCACTGTTCTTTCGGCTTGTTCGCGAAAGTTCGCTTTTTTATATTCGCGAAGGCAAAGATTCACTTTTTCACTTGTGATTTCATTTGAATATTTTTTCCTCTCACTTGCACTGTTCTTTCGGCTTGTTCGCGAAAGTTCGCTTTTTTATATTCGCGAAGGCAAAGATTCACTTTTTCACTTGTGATTTCCTTTCTTAATAATTAATTTTTTGCGAGAGGTGGGAGGTCCCTGCTCGGGCGCCAGTTAAAGGATTCGTCCTTATGAAGTGTAAAAAAATTAATTTCTTGGGAGCCTCCCACTCGTCCCGTAATGAAAACAAACTCAATCAAGAAATAGATTACTAGGGGTCAACCCTCCTTTATTCGCGGTACAAATTCAACTAACTCATAAATTACAATATAGTCTCCTCGATACTTAACTCACAAACATATTCATTCTATATAATTGCTGATCTGCAGTTCCCATGCAGATCATATACATATTCCTATATTCGCCCGGATGTGGTGTGGCGGTGGGAATATACTTGCTATGGTGCCAATCGGATGCGCGTGTGTCGTATCAGGTAACGGGCATGCACCTGCAAGCGAATGTGATTCGCTTGCACTTTTATAACTGCAGGTGGATACCTGATCGTGATAACTTGTACAATATTCCGGCAACATTATGATTACCTATAACTTATAAGAGACAGAGTAGGTATACGTATCCAATCCAATCACCAATACGCGTGCGCATATTCCCTTCTCTTCTTAATTCGCTTAACGCACACCATTCACCCCTCACTATGTTACAGCTACATTAGAGTTATACGCATACGCATATAGAAACGTTCTCTGTGTATGATTCTCTTTTTTTAATTTCTGATTCATACAAAAGAAGGAGACAGTCACAGGAATTCGACTGAGCGAAAGAAAAATGTGACTTATCCAATTACCCAACCCACCCCTGCGCATATACTTTTCTCTCTTTCTTTGCTTAACTCCCATTATTCAAACGTGACACTCGCCGCACAGATAGCTAAACTATAAAGCTATCTTTCTTTGTATGTTTACAATGTTGTTGTTGTAACCAAGGTAATTTAAAAAGATACCAATTTACCTGCTCCACTTTTCAAGACCTATAAAAAGGAACCTTACTCCGTTCTAATGCACATTCAAACTTAAACCACACGCAAAGTTACAACAAAGTCAGCATCATGGATAATTCAAATACTTCAGTAACGAAAGCATTGCATAATCATTTCGGATTCGATATTATCGAAACGTTTCAGAAAAAGGAAGAGGAATTACAAGGACTTGCCATCGAAATAGTGATCGATGTGAACGACGCAAAATCGGGCAAAATAATAACACGACGCATTGAATTTCGGCTGGCGGACGAGAACATCGACGACAAGTTGCAGAAGTGCGACCCACAGGCTGATCATATACAGAAACTATTTAATCGAATTGCAATGCTTCGTGCTAAAGAAGGCAGTCTTTTGCGCAGAGTTGATATAAAGGTTCAAGAGCTCCAAAAAGAGTACTTAAACCAAGATTTCAAAATATCGATTAACAAGCGTCAAATCCAATCGAAGATTATCGCGAAGGATCGTACGGACCGTTCCACAACAAGAGGCAAATCCAACAAGAGAAGGCGCGATCACAGCAGTGATAACGGAAAGCACAATCCCAGCCGACGTCAATGTTTTCAAAAGTATCCGAAACCGACAGATTCATGCTCGGAAAGATTAGGAGCATCACGGAGACGGTGCTAATAAAATAACTTCCCACCTATTTAATTTAGTTTTTATTTCTTACTAAATCCGCTGTACATATATGTTAACAAATAAAATTACAATAGACAACATATTTGTTATTCCGTTTTTTTCTTTCGATCTGGTTTTTGTTTCTTTCATTGCAATGAAGTTTTGCGAAAATGGGCACCGTTTCTATCTGCAATTGTAGAAATGAAGAGAGATTTCAAGGAGATTTGGTGGCGGCACTCATTGCAATACCAAACGCCGGTTTGAAGGTCGTCATCGCCTCTTCCTACCTCCCTGGAGACACTTCTGAAGCACCAACTTCAGAGGTAATGTCTTTGATAAACTATTGCAAGGAAAGGAGACTACAGTGGATCCTTAGCTGTGACGCAAATGCCCATCATACGGTGTGGGGAAGCACCAACAAAAGAGGTAATTTTGTAATAATTTTATTTAATGATATTATTTTAATTAAATTTTTAAAAAAATTAATTTAGTATATATATTTTTGAATATATTTGTGCTAATAACTTGGTGGTGGTAAATAGAGGGGTAGAACCAATAAATGCGATTCGTCAAGAGGTTCTAGATCTCACTCTGGCAAGTCCATTTATATATAATATCATCACACACTTGCATGTTCCCGGAGAAGCGTCCATGTCGGACCATAATCACATCAGATTCGACTTAGAAGCTTATTCTGTAAGAAACACAATTTACAGGAACCCGAAATCCTCTGACTGGGAAACCTATCGGTTAGTCCTTGAATCAGAACTAAATCGTTCTTTAGTTCCACTAGGGACCGTTCCGGAGTTGGAAACTGAATCCGAACAGCTCCAAGAAGACATAACCTTCGCCTATGAAAGCAGTTGTGCCCTCAAAAATAGGAAAACACCAAGAGATGTCCCATGGCGGAATTAAAGACTTGACGCTTTTAGGAGCACAGCAAGAAAACTTTTCAATAGAGCTAAGAACAATGGCAACTGGTGCCAATACAGAACAGCTCTTACTGATAACAACAAAGAATTGAGAAAATCAAAACGAGTGACTTGGAGGAAACACTGTGAGAGCATTGAAAATCTCCCTGCAGCTACACGACTCCAGAAAGTCCTTGCTCGCGATCACTCAAACGGCATCTGCTCTCTGAAAAAGCAAAATGGTGAATTTACAGATACCCCTGAGGAAACCTGTCAACTTCTTCTTGATACACACTTCCCAGAATGCATCCGCATGGATAACCCACTTGAACCGATGAGGCACCAGGATCTCACGGTATCAAAATGGGATTATAGTCTATCCGGAAAAATATTTCAGCGAGACAGGGTGAAATGGGCGATCTCGTCCTTTAGCCCTTATAAAGCACCGGGAAACGATGGTATCTACCCCTGTCTCCTACAACAGGGAATGGATCTATTGACTCCTCAACCAATTAGGGTCTTCAGATCCAGCCTATCTCTAGGCCATGTACCATCAAGCTGGACTAAGGTCAAGGTGGTTTTCATACCAAAGGCAGGTGGGAAATCCGAACAACTAGCGAAATCATATCGCCCCATCAGCCTTAGCTCCTTCCTCCTAAAAACCATGGAGAAAGTCCTCGACCAATACATAAGGAATCAGTTCCTTACAGATAACCCACTTCATGCGAACCAGCCGGTAAGTCTACCGAAACTGCCATATACAGCCTTACAACGACGATTGAAAAAGGCCTGGCAGAAAAAGAAACGGCCCTCCTTTGATGCCATAAAGAAAGCTATAAGGAAAGGCATTGCCCCACTAATCATAAAATGGGTTCTAAACATGTTAGAAAGCAGATCATTAATCTGGCGTATGGAGGCTCACAAAAGACTGTTAAGGCCACTAGGGGCTGTCCTCTTCTTCTGTGGACTTTAGTCATAGATGAACTCCTAGACCACCTCATACAATCGGGGTACATAATACAAGGTTATTCAGATGATGTAGTAATCACTGTTAGGGGCAAGCATGATTCCACGATATCTGAGATCATGCAAAGGGCCCTAAACAGATGGTGTCAGAACAAAGGATTGGCCATAAGTCCCTCAAAAACAGTCATGATACCATTCTTAAGAAAGAGAAAACTAGAACTGAAACCGATCAAGATGAATAATGAAGTTATCAGGAGAGGTAAAATACCTAGGAGTAATCCTAGACAAGACTCTTATCTGGAATTCACACCTTGATCAAGTCACCAAGAAGGCGACAAAGGCAATTTACATGTGCCATCGCCTTTACGGCAAAACCTGGGGCTTAAATCCAAAAATGTTGTGTTGGTCATACAACACGATCATCAAGTCGATCGTTGTTATCATGGTGGCCAAAAATCGAACAACTAACGGCCCAACAAAAACTTAACAAGATATATCGCTTAGCATGCGTTGGTATAACGGGGGCAATGAAAACTTGTCCAACTGCAGCCTTAGGAGCAATGCTCAGCCTGATGCCTTTACATATTTCTCTGAAGAAGGAAGCTGGTCTTAGTGCCCTTAGGCTCCCTGATATATCAAATTTTAAAGCAGGAAACCTCACAAGACACCTTCGGGTACTACAAATGCTTCAAGATGATCATATGATTAAGGTATCAGACACCATGCTTAAAAAGCTTCGCTTCTCCAGGAAATTTAAGATACTAATATCTGATAGAAGTGCCTGGAAAACCAACCAATTTATAATACCATCAGGATCACAAATCTGGTACACTGACGGTTCAAAGATGGAAGATGACGCAACCGGTGCCGGGATCTATGGGCCTAGGTTCCAAAGAGCTATAGCACTGGGGAAATTTATTGCTGAGAAATTTCCTTTGAGGGAATTTTAGTTTATTTTAGATTATTAGTTTCTGCATCTGAAACTAATACTCTCATCAGTGCATCTAATCCCTTAAAGGAAATTTCCCAGCAATAAATCATGGAAAGGACATAGCAATAAAACCCAAACTTCCGCAAAAGAATATTAACAGGTAGAAACTGGCCCATTCACTAATGAAATTATTCCAAATAATCATTTTATGGCCTCCGAAGTTGATACCAATTTACCTGCTCCACTTTTCAAGACCTATAAAAAGGAACCTCACTCCGTTCTAATGCACATTCAAACTTAAACCACACGCAAAGTTACAGCAAAGTCAGCATCATGGATAATTCAAATACTTCAGTAACGAAAGCATTGCACAATCATTTCGGATTCGATATTATCGAAACGTTTCAGAAAAAGGAAGAGGAATTACAAGGACTTGCCATCGAAATAGTGATCGATGTGAACGACGCAAAATCGGGCAAAATAATAACACGACGCATTGAATTTCGGCTGGCGGACGAGAACATCGACGACAAGTTGCAGAAGTGCGACCCACAGGCTGATCATATACAGAAACTATTTAATCGAATTGCAATGCTTCGTGCGAAAGAAGGCAGTCTTTTGCGCAGAGTTGATGTAAAGGTTCAAGAACTCCAAAAAGAGTACATAAACAAAGATTTCAAAATATCGATTAACAAGCGTCAAATCCAATCGAAGATTATCGCGAAGGATCGTACGGACCGTTCCACAACAAGAGGCAAATCCAACAAGAGAAGGCGCGATCACAGCAGTGATAACGGAAAGCACAATCCCAGCCGACGTCAATGTGTTCAAAAGTATCCGAAACCGTCAGATTCATGCTCGGAAAGATTAGGAGCATCACGGAGACGGTGCTAATAAAATAACTTCCCACCTATTTAATTTAGTTTTTATTTCTTACTAAATCCGCTGTACATATATGTTAACAAATAAAATTACAATAGACAACATATTTGTTATTCCGTTTTTTTCTTTCGATCTGGTTTTTTGCATCTGGTTTTTGTTTCTTTCATTGCAATGAAGTTTTGCGAAAATGGGCACCGTTTCTATCTGCAATTGTAGAAATGAAGAGAAATTTCAAGGAGATTTGGTGGCGGCACTCATTGCAATACCAAACGCCGGTTTGAAGGTCGTCATCGCCTCTTCCTACCTCCTTGGAGACACTTCTGAAGCACCAACTTCAGAGGTAATGTCTTTGATAAACTATTGCAAGGAAAGGAGACTACAGTGGATCCTTAGCTGTGACGCAAATGCCCATCATACGGTGTGGGGAAGCACCAACAAAAGAGGTAATTTTGTAATAATTTTATTTAATGATATTATTTTAATTAAATTTTTAAAAAAATTAATTTAGTATATATATTTTTGAATATATTTGTGCTAATAACTTGGTGGTGGTAAATAGAGGGGTAGAACCAATAAATGCGATTCGTCAAGAGGTTCTAGATCTCACTCTGGGAAGTCCATTTATATATAATATCATCACAAACTTGCATGTTCCCGGAGAAGCGTCCATGTCGGACCACAATCACATCAGATTCGACTTAGAAGCTTATTAGATAGATAGATTGTTGAGAAAATTATATTATTGTACATTCATAACTGAAGTTCTTGTTATATACTTCTTCTTAACAGTATTAAGTTCTTACTTTGTACTCTCTTTGCTTTTGCCAAATGAATAAAGTCTTTAGTCTTTTTGGATCACTCAAACGAAGCGGTTGGCCTCTTATTAATTAACAGGTTATGGGCCCAGGTTCGCGGTAAAAGCGTTTGGGTATTATTAGTTTTCTTCTCAATCGCGAATAATTTTTTTTTATTTCTCAAATTTAAAACAACGTGGAAAGTCGGGAAACGTTTTTTTTTAATTGTTCGATAATAAAGAATCGGGCAGGTAGTTAGAGTGATAGCATAGAAAGACTCACTTAAATTCGTTGCGCCGATATATGATCAGCTTAGTTAAAATGACGGATGCTGATTTTAAAATCGAAAAATTAGCAGGTCAAGAGCAGTGGAATTTATGGAAATTCCAAATTAAGATAGTTCTTAATGCTGCTGATCTGTTAAGGTTTGTAAATGGTGAAGCAAGTTATCCTGTAGTTGGAGGTACTATTAAAGAGGAAAATTTGGCTTCAGCTGAGTTTGCTTGGAAACGTGGGGACAGCAAGGCACAAAAGATTATTGTGACTTCCATGGCAACGCAGCCACTCTTGCACATAATAAATTGTACAACTGCTAGAGCCATGTGGTTAAAACTAGAGACAGTATATGAAGCGAAATCTAAAGAGAGCATTCATATGCTTCAACAACGATTTTACATGTTCTCTATGGACCCTGCAGATGATGTGGCAACACATGTTTCAAAATTGCAAGCACTTGTACAGCAGTTAGCGGATGTTGGAGAGAAAATTTCGGACTCTATGATCATTACAAAGGTTTTAATGACTTTGCCTGAACAATATAGTCATTTTTACAGCGCATGGGAGTCTACTGCAAGAGTCGAACAGACATTAGATAACCTAACTTCGAGGTTAGTCATGGAAGAAGCGCGTTTTAAGTCGAGTAAGGCAGGTAGCGGAGCGGAGGGTAGCAACGCATTGATGGCGAGAAAGTTCGGCCAAAATTCTAAGAGATCACAGGAGAAGGGAAGGCGGCAGGTCAAACCAGGAAGATGCTTTGTATGTAATAAAAGTGGGCACTGGAAGAGAGATTGCCCAGAGAAATTAGCAAAGTTCAGTCAAAGTAATAAGAGAGGTGAAGCACTTATTTGCGAAGCAGCAGCAGCGGAACAAATTGGCAAAGAGGATGAGTGGTTTTTGGACTCAGGCGCTAGTGACCATATGACGAATAGGAAAGAGTGGCTCATAAATTACACGTCATTTAAAGTGCCAGTAGTTGTTCGCATAGGAAATGGAACCACGATCTGTGCCCTTGGTAAGGGTGACATTAATGTGCTCTCTTTTGTCGACTCAACCTGGAAACGAAACCATATGCTAGATGTTCTGTATGTTCCAGACATACATTTAAATTTGTTCTCTTTGAATACGGCTCTTGATAAAGGCCTTCGTTTTTTTTCTGACAACAACAAATGCTATTTGACTAAGCAAAATACTACTGTTGCAGTGGGAGTGCGTGAGTCAAAGCTCTTCAAGCTCTTATTAAAGGTAACTATAAATAAGCTTGATCGTGTTTCGGTGAACGTCGCTTTGAAGAGAACTAACACATTACAGTATTGGCATGAGAAACTAGCACATCAAAACATTTCTCAAGTAAGACAAGTTTTAAGAGATCTTCAAATTCCGTTCGTCGATAGAAATGAATTTGTATGTGACGGTTGCATATATGGAAAGCATCATCGCGCAGTGTTTAATCATAGCAAAAGCAAAAGCACTTCAATTTTGCAACTGGTTCATACAGATGTTTGTGGACCTATGCAGCAGAAATCAATTGGAGGGTCCAAATACTTCCTTTTATTCAAGGATGATTTTTCGCATTACCGGAAGGTTTATTTCATGAAAGAAAAGTCGGAGGTGTTTCGTTTTCTTCAGGTTTATTTAAATGAAGTAGAAGCTGAGACGGGAAATCGCGTGAAGGTTCTTAGGAGTGATAATGGCCTGGAATACGTCAACAAAAATGTGGAAACGCTGTTGAATACGCAATGTGTTTTGCATCAAAAAACTGTGCCCTATACACCGGAGCAGAATGGTTCTGCTGAACGTGAAATGAGAACCATAATGGAAGCAGCTAGGTCAATGATTCACGCCAAAAATTTAGGTTATAAATTCTGGGCGGAGGCGGTAAGTACTGCTGTCCATGTTTTAAATAAAACAGGCACGAGTACAGTTCTGGGGAAAACACCACACGAGCTGTGGTTTGGCTCGAAGCCTGAAATCAAATATTTTCGCGTGTTTGGTACACAGGCATTTCTACATATACCAGATCAGAAGAGGAGAAAATTGGATGCTAAGTCCAAACAGGGGATTTTTGTTGGATATGAATGCGGCGTGAAAGGTTATCGAGTGTATATACCAGAACAAAATAAGGTTGAAATATCGCGAAATGTAGTCTTCAACGATCTTGGCACTTCATCGCAAGTTGAAATCACGAATGGTAATAAAGTTGCAGTGCATAACGACGAGAAAGGAATAGATGTTGAGGGTGCTGAATGTGAAAGCGCTGCTGGTGAAACTGTTGGTGGTAGAATGCAGTGTGAAAGCGCTGCTGGTGAGACTGTGGGCAGCAGAGTAACTGGTTATGAGGATGCTGGTGGTGATGCAATTGAGGAGGACTTTTCTGGAGACATCACTGATGTTGATGATGATGACTGCAATGAAGAAATTGTCTGTTTAGATGAGAATATCGTTACCGAATCTTCTGAAGAGCAAAGTGGTTTAATTCCCGAAAAACAACCCGACAGCATTAAGAATAGACTTAGAAAGAGAAACGCGAATCAAAAGGCAGGTAGTGTAAACTTTTCTTGTTTGGAGAGTTTCGTTTTTCTTGCGGAAGCAGATGCTCCGACATGTTATGAGGATGCCATTTGCTGTCAAGATTCTGAACACTGGAAAGCAGCAATGAATGAAGAAATGTCATCGTTAACAAGAAATGATACCTGGGTTTTGGTGCCTCTTCCCAAAAATCGAAAGTTGGTGGATTCAAAATGGGTTTACCAGAAGAAGAATGCCACGGATAATGAAAACATGCGGTTCAAGGCAAGGCTTGTTGCTCGTGGTTTTAGCCAGCAGTATGGAATCGATTACTTTGAGACATTTAGTCCGGTCGCGAAATTCTCTTCAGTAAGGGCTATATTGAGCATTGCGGCAGCAGAAAACTTAAACATTATACAGTTCGATGTAAAGACGGCATTTTTAAATGGTAACATAGAAGAGGAGGTTTACTTGCAGCAGCCTAAGGGTTATAATGATAAGAGCGGTCGAGTTTGTAAGCTCAACAGGAGTCTATATGGTCTCAAACAGTCGTCTCGATGTTGGAACCAGATGTTTACAAAACTCTTAAAGGATTTTAATCTAAGGCCCACTGCTGCTGATTCATGTGTCTTTGTTAGCCATCTCAACAACAAAAAAAAATTGTTCTTAGCAATTTATATTGACGATGGTTTGATGGCAGCTACCGACGAGAAGGATATTGTGGTCCTGTGCAATTATTTAACAAGGAACTTCGAGATAAAAGTTTTTCCAGCAAAACACTTCCTGGGACTGGAAATTAGACGCCTTCATGATGGTTCTATACACCTTAACCATTCGCAGTATGCAGCAAGGGTGCTCGACAAATTCAATATGGCGGAAGCGGCTGTGGTATCAACTCCAGCAGATCCATCGATCAATGCAGCGGAATATGCAGAAACGACGAATCAAAGTACCGATTTTCCGTTCCGGCAAGCTGTTGGGAGTCTGATGTTTCTGATGGTGGGAACGCGTCCAGACTTATCGTTTGCTGTTGGCTGCGTTAGCCGTTACCTAGAGAACCCATCTAAGATTCATGTCAACATGGTGAAGCGGATTCTTAGATATCTAAAGGGGACACTGGATCATGGTATATTTTTTGAAAACAAACTAAATTTAACTTTAAATTGTTACAGTGATGCGGACTATGCTGGAGATATAACCACTCGGCGATCCACAAGTGGTTTGGTATTTCTCATGGGCTCAAGTTGCATCACATGGGCATCGCAGCGCCAAAAGTGCGTTGCCCTTTCAACAACCGAAGCGGAGTACGTCGCAGCGGCAGAGGCCGTAAAAGAATTGGTTTGGATTAGGCAATTACTAGGCGATTTACTTCCGGATAAAAACATCAAATCAATTTTGTACATCGACAATCACGGCGCCATCCGGTTAGTTAGAAATCCAGAATTTCATAGGAGGACCAAACATATAGACGTCCGATTTCATTTCATACGTGAAAAATATTCTGATGGGTTATTCGAATTGGAATATGTGCAGTCAAACAATCAACTTAGTGACATCTTTACAAAACCATTAGCTAAAGATCGTTTTTTTTGTCTTCGATATCTAATGAATATAATTAGTCTTAAAAATCTTGTGAACTAAATTTTTTTTTGTAGAATCAACAGATAGATGATAATAATCTCCATAATTATATTGATATATTTTGTGAATTAAATTAATTAATGTACACGCATATAAAGTGGGAGTGTTGAGAAAATTATATTATTGTACATTCATAACTGAAGTTCTTGTTATATACTTCTTCTTAACAGTATTAAGTTCTTACTTTGTACTCTCTTTGCTTTTGCCAAATGAATAAAGTCTTTAGTCTTTTTGGATCACTCAAACGAAGCGGTTGGCCTCTTATTAATTAACATAGATAATATTTATTTCTTATGGTTCCTATATACAAGAAGGTTTTATGACTTATAATTTTTACAGTATTCATAATCATAAGGAACATATAAGAAAATAAGTGACATTTTTTACTTTTATATACAAAGTGTAATAAAAATAGAGTTGAATGCCACATCATTGGCACAACATAAAAGTTTTGGGTGGGGTGACCCTTTAAGAAAAACTAACAAAATGAAATCAGGAGTTCGAAAGAAAACATTAATTATAAACGAAAGATTCAGAGGCAAGATGCAAAATACAATATGAACACAGAGATACTATAACAAAAGAAAAATTTAAATTTTACAAAAATATTATAAATTTGATATAAAATTAAACTAAAGTTAAAAATTACCCGAATTAAATTAAACCAGAATATCAGAAATAATAGATTCTAAGCCAATATAGTTAAATCGGAAGAGCCAAATTTTAATTTGCTTTATAAATGATCCAGGTATTGATAATGCCCTGATAGACTGCGGGAGTTTATTAAACAATCGATAAGACAAAATAGAATAAAAATTACGATAAGCAGTGGTGCGGAAATTGGGAACAGATAACATATTAGAGACGTTTACACGTAAATTGTGAGTGGAAATGAGACGAAAATTGCGATGACCAGACTTCATGAAAAACGTTTTTAATACCTTGAAACAATATAAATGACGAACAGGAAGAATATTCAGGTCACAGAACAAAGGATAGCTAGGATGTCTACGAGGTTTACGACATATAAGTCTTAAAACATATTTCTGCAATATTAGCAGCGGATGTATTTTATTTAGGTACACACCTCCCCAACAAGCAATTCCATATTGCAGCTTGGAATGGAAAATTCCGTAATATATTACCTTTAAGAGCTTAGTAGAACATATATTTCGCAAGTAAAAAAAATATCGAAGTGAACATCGCAAATACTTTTTCAATATATCTGTATGAAACGAAAAACCCATTCTAGAGTCCAGGCTGAGTCCCAAGTACTTAAAGTTGTCTACTGCTTCAATTAAAAAGCATTTATCACTGCATATTAGACTATTACAGTAAGTTTGAGAGGAAAGAGCGGACGTGCAATTGCAGTTAGTCAGTTTGTATCTTTGACAGTCAGGTGCGTGGAAGAACACATTTGTTTCAAATTTGGCCGAGTGAGATAAGTTGAAGAACATTATTTTAGTTTTAGAGCTAATTACTAATTGATGTTCAGCAAACCAATGTCTCAAAAGATTAAGATCCCAATTTACATCAGACACCAAGTTTAAAGGACTGTTTGAACCATATTCTGTAAGAAACACAGTTTACAGGAACCCGAAATCCTCTGACTGGGAAACCTATCGGTTAGTCCTTGAATCAGAACTAAATCGTTCTTTAGTTCCACTAGGGACCGTTCCGGAGTTGGAAACTGAATCCGAACAGCTCCAAGAAGACATAACCTTCGCCTATGAAAGCAGTTGTGCCCTCAAAAATAGGAAAACACCAAGAGATGTCCCATGGCGGAATTAAAGACTTGACGCTTTTAGGAGCACAGCAAGAAAACTTTTCAATAGAGCTAAGAACAATGGCAACTGGTGCCAATACAGAACAGCTCTTACTGATAACAACAAAGAATTGAGAAAATCAAAACGAGTGACTTGGAGGAAACACTGTGAGAGCATTGAAAATCTCCCTGCAGCTACACGACTCCAGAAAGTCCTTGCTCGCGATCACTCAAACGGCATCTGCTCTCTGAAAAAGCAAAATGTTGAATTTACAGATACCCCTGAGGAAACCTGTCAACTTCTTCTTGATACACACTTCCCAGAATGCATCCGCATGGATAACCCACTTGAACCGATGAGGCACCAGGATCTCACGGTATCAAAATGGGATTATAGTCTATCCGGAAAAATATTTCAGCGAGACAGGGTGAAATGGGCGATCTCGTCCTTTAGCCCTTATAAAGCACCGGGAAACGATGGTATCTACCCCTGTCTCCTACAACAGGGAATGGATCTATTGACTCCTCAACCAATTAGGGTCTTCAGATCCAGCCTATCTCTAGGCCATGTACCATCAAGCTGGACTAAGTCAAGGTGGTTTTCATACCAAAGGCAGGTGGGAAATCCGAACAACTAGCGAAATCATATCGCCCCATCAGCCTTAGCTCCTTCCTCCTAAAAACCATGGAGAAAGTCCTCGACCAATACATAAGGAATCAGTTCCTTACAGATAACCCACTTCATGCGAACCAGCCGGTAAGTCTACCGAAACTGCCATATACAGCCTTACAACGACGATTGAAAAAGGCCTGGCAGAAAAAGAAACGGCCCTATGTGCCTTCATAGACATCCAGGGAGCGTTTGACAATACCTCCTTTGATGCCATAAAGAAAGCTATAAGGAAAGGCATTGCCCCACTAATCATAAAATGGGTTCTAAACATGTTAGAAAGCAGATCATTAATCTGGCGTATGGAGGCTCACAAAAGACTGTTAAGGCCATTAGGGGCTGTCCTCTTCTGTGGACTTTAGTCATAGATGAACTCCTAGACCACCTCATACAATCGGGGTACATAATACAAGGTTATTCAGATGATGTAGTAATCACTGTTAGGGGCAAGCATGATTCCATGATATCTGAGATCATGCAAAGGGCCCTAAACAGATGGTGTCAGAACAAAGGATTGGCCATAAATCCCTCAAAAACAGTCATGATACCATTCTTAAGAAAGAGAAAACTAGAACTGAAACCGATCAAGATGAATAATGAAGTTATCAGGAGAGGTAAAATACCTAGGAGTAATCCTAGACAAGACTCTTATCTGGAATTCACACCTTGATCAAGTCACCAAGAAGGCGACAAAGGCAATTTACATGTGCCATCGCCTTTACGGCAAAACCTGGGGCTTAAAGCCAAAAATGTTGTGTTGGTCATATAACACGATCATCAAGTCGATGATCACCTATGCAGCGTTATCATGGTGGCCAAAAATCGAACAACTAACGGCCCAACAAAAACTTAACAAGATATATCGCTTAGCATGCGTTGGTATAACGTGGGCAATGAAAACTTGTCCAACTGCAGCCTTAGGAGCAATGCTCAGCCTGATGCCTTTACATATTTCTCTGAAGAAGGAAGCTGGTCTTAGTGCCCTTAGGCTCCCTGATATATCAAATTTTAAAGCAGGAAACCTCACAGGACACCTTCGGGTACTACAAATGCTTCAAGATGATCATATGATTAAGGTATCAGACACCATGCTTAAAAAGCTTCGCTTCTCCAGGAAATTTAAGATACTAATATCTGATAGAAGTGCCTGGAGAACCAACCAATTTATAATACCATCAGGATCACAAATCTGGTACACTGACGGTTCAAAGATGGAAGATGACGCAACCGGTGCCGGGATCTATGGGCCTAGGTTCCAAAGAGCTATAGCACTGGGGAAATCACCAGACATCTTTCAAGCGGAGGTACACGCCATAGAGATATGTGTCCGAGAATGCCTACGTAGGCGCACTAAAGGTGCCCGCATTTACATCCTCTCAGACAGCCAAGCTGCTCTTAAGGCCCTAAGATCGTACTCGATCAGGTCAAAACTGGTTTTAGAATGTTTTAATCTCCTCGAGGATCTGGCCAAGGACAACATCGTCACCGTTGCCTGGATACCGGGTCATGAAGGATTTGAGGGAAATGAACGAGCGGATTGCCTGGCGAGAAGAGGCGCATCGCGCCTGCTCATTGGTCCTGAGCCCTACTTCACCTTTGAGTTACGTACACTCAAATTCAGGAAATGGGAAGATGACCACCTTGCCGAATACTGGACGGAATGCAAAGGACAGAGGCAGGCAAAAAGATTCATAAGCCCAGCTCGTAGTAAGACAAAAAAGTTACTTGAGCTAAGCAAAGAAGATCGAAGGATACTAACGGGTTATCTTACTGGTCACTGGCCACTGAGATACCATCTCAAAAAAATGGGACTTTCCGACGATGACTCCTGTCGACTCAGCGGAGAAGAGGAGGAAACAACGGAACACATACTTTGCGAATGCCCTGCTATGGCCAGGGGCAGAGTGATCCATATGCAAAGGGCGTATTTAAGTCCTGCAGACATAGGAAACATGGAACAAAGAAGGGTACTGAGGTTTATAAAGAGCCTCAACAGCTCCCTGGGTTAAATAAAAGAGGCCAACACAATAGATCTCTTCTGGTCGCAGTGTACAGGGCCTATTCCTTACAATACCATACAATCTACAATTGTAATCTAGGTACTTGAACGAGTTTTTTCCATTTGCAGTTTTAGGGCTTTACTAGAAGTCGAGTGCACACTCGTAAGTAATTATGAGATAATAAAACTTTCAATGTTCACATATTACTTCTTGGAATAATTTCATTAGTGAATGGGCCAGTTTCTACCTGGTAATATTCTTTTGCGAAAGTTTGGGTTTTATTGCTATGTCCTTTCCATGATTTATTGCTGAGAAATTTCCTTTAAGGGAATTTTAGTTTATTTTAGATTATTAGTTTCTGCATCTGAAACTAATACTCTCATCAGTGCATCTAATCCCTTAAAGGAAATTTCCCAGCAATAAATCATGGAAAGGACATAGCAATAAAACCCAAACTTCCGCAAAAGAATATTAACAGGTAGAAACTGGCCCATTCACTAATGAAATTATTCCAAATAATCATTTTATGGCCTCCGAAGTTGATACCAATTTACCTGCTCCACTTTTCAAGACCTATAAAAAGGAACCTCACTCCGTTCTAATGCACATTCAAACTTAAACCACACGCAAAGTTACAGCAAAGTCAGCATCATGGATAATTCAAATACTTCAGTAACGAAAGCATTGCACAATCATTTCGGATTCGATATTATCGAAACGTTTCAGAAAAAGGAAGAGGAATTACAAGGACTTGCCATCGAAATAGTGATCGATGTGAACGACGCAAAATCGGGCAAAATAATAACACGACGCATTGAATTTCGGCTGGCGGACGAGAACATCGACGACAAGTTGCAGAAGTGCGACCCACAGGCTGATCATATACAGAAACTATTTAATCGAATTGCAATGCTTCGTGCGAAAGAAGGCAGTCTTTTGCGCAGAGTTGATGTAAAGGTTCAAGAACTCCAAAAAGAGTACATAAACAAAGATTTCAAAATATCGATTAACAAGCGTCAAATCCAATCGAAGATTATCGCGAAGGATCGTACGGACCGTTCCACAACAAGAGGCAAATCCAACAAGAGAAGGCGCGATCACAGCAGTGATAACGGAAAGCACAATCCCAGCCGACGTCAATGTGTTCAAAAGTATCCGAAACCGTCAGATTCATGCTCGGAAAGATTAGGAGCATCACGGAGACGGTGCTAATAAAATAACTTCCCACCTATTTAATTTAGTTTTTATTTCTTACTAAATCCGCTGTACATATATGTTAACAAATAAAATTACAATAGACAACATATTTGTTATTCCGTTTTTTTCTTTCGATCTGGTTTTTTGCATCTGGTTTTTGTTTCTTTCATTGCAATGAAGTTTTGCGAAAATGGGCACCGTTTCTATCTGCAATTGTAGAAAAAAGGAGATTTGGTGGCGGCACTCATTGCAATACCAAACGCCGGTCTAAAGGGAGGGGATTTGAAGGTCGTCATCGCCTCTTCCTACCTCCCTGGAGACACTTCTGAAGCACCAACTTCAGAGGTAATGTCTTTGATAAACTATTGCAAGGAAAGGAGACTACAGTGGATCGTCAGCTGTGACGCAAATGCCCATCATACGGTGTGGGGAAGCACCAACAAAAGAGGTAATTTTGTAATAATTTTATTTAATAATATTATTTTATATATTTTATTTAATAATATTATTTTGATTAAATTTTTAAAAAAATTAATTTAGTATATATATTTTTGAATATATTTGTGCTAATAACTTGGTGGTGGTAAATAGAGGGGTAGAACCAATAAATGCGATTCGTCAAGAGGTTCTAGATCTCACTCTGGCAAGTCCATTTATATATAATATCATCACAAACTTGCATGTTCCCGGAGAAGCGTCCATGTCGGACCACAATCACATCAGATTCGACTTAGAAGCTTATTCTGTAAGAAACACAGTTTACAGGAACCCGAAATCCTCTGACTGGGAAACCTATCGGTTAGTCCTTGAATCAGAACTAAATCGTTCTTTAGTTCCACTAGGGACCGTTCCGGAGTTGGAAACTGAATCCGAACAGCTCCAAGAAGACATAACCTTCGCCTATGAAAGCAGTTGTGCCCTCAAAAATAGGAAAACACCAAGAGATGTCCCATGGCGGAATTAAAGACTTGACGCTTTTAGGAGCACAGCAAGAAAACTTTTCAATAGAGCTAAGAACAATGGCAACTGGTGCCAATACAGAACAGCTCTTACTGATAACAACAAAGAATTGAGAAAATCAAAACGAGTGACTTGGAAGAAACACTGTGAGAGCATTGAAAATCTCCCTGCAACTACACGACTCCAGAAAGTCCTGCTCGCGATCACTCAAACGGCATCTGCTCTCTGAAAAAGCAAAATGTTGAATTTACAGATACCCCTGAGGAAACCTGTCAACTTCTTCTTGATACACACTTCCCAGAATGCATCCGCATGGATAACCCACTTGAACCGATGAGGCACCAGGATCTCACGGTATCAAAATGGGATTATAGTCTATCCGGAAAAATATTTCAGCGAGACAGGGTGAAATGGGCGATCTCGTCCTTTAGCCCTTATAAAGCACTGGGAAACGATGGTATCTACCCCTGTCTCCTACAACAGGGAATGGATCTATTGACTCCTCAACCAATTAGGGTCTTCAGATCCAGCCTAACTCTAGGCCATGTACCATCAAGCTGGACTAAGTCAAGGTGGTTTTCATACCAAAGGCAGGTGGGAAATCCGAACAACTAGCGAAATCATATCGCCCCATCAGCCTTAGCTCCTTCCTCCTAAAAACCATGGAGAAAGTCCTCGACCAATACATAAGGAATCAGCCGGTAAGTCTACCGAAACTGCCATATACAGCCTTACAACGACGATTGAAAAAGGCCTGGCAGAAAAAGAAACGGCCCTATGTGCCTTCATAGACATCCAGGGAGCGTTTGACAATACCTCCTTTGATGCCATAAAGAAAGCTATAAGGAAAGGCATTGCCCCACTAATCATAAAATGGGTTCTAAACATGTTAGAAAGCAGATCATTAATCTGGCGTATGGAGGCTCACAAAAGACTGTTAAGGCCATTAGGGGCTGTCCTCTTCTGTGGACTTTAGTCATAGATGAACTCCTAGACCACCTCATACAATCGGGGTACATAATACAAGGTTATTCAGATGATGTAGTAATCACTGTTAGGGGCAAGCATGATTCCACGATATCTGAGATCATGCAAAGGGCCCTAAACAGATGGTGTCAGAACAAAGGATTGGCCATAAATCCCTCAAAAACAGTCATGATACCATTCTTAAGAAAGAGAAAACTAGAACTGAAACCGATCAAGATGAATAATGAAGTTATCAGGAGAGGTAAAATACCTAGGAGTAATCCTAGACAAGACTCTTATCTGGAATTCACACCTTGATCAAGTCACCAAGAAGGCGACAAAGGCAATTTACATGTGCCATCGCCTTTACGGCAAAACCTGGGGCTTAAAGCCAAAAATGTTGTGTTGGTCATACAACACGATCATCAAGTCGATCGTTGTTATCATGGTGGCCAAAAATCGAACAACTAACGGCCCAACAAAAACTTAACAAGATATATCGCTTAGCATGCGTTGGTATAACGGGGGCAATGAAAACTTGTCCAACTGCAGCCTTTACATATTTCTCTGAAGAAGGAAGCTGGTCTTAGTGCCCTTAGGCTCCCTGATATATCAAATTTTAAAGCAGGAAACCTCACAGGACACCTTCGGGTACTACAAATGCTTCAAGATGATCATATGATTAAGGTATCAGACACCATGCTTAAAAAGCTTCGCTTCTCCAGGAAATTTAAGATACTAATATCTGATAGAAGTGCCTGGAGAACCAACCAATTTATAATACCATGAGGATCACAAATCTGGTACACTGACGGTTCAAAGATGGAAGATGACGCAACCGGTGCCGGGATCTATGGGCCTAGGTTCCAAAGAGCTATAGCACTGGGGAAACACCAGACATCTTTCAAGCGGAGGTACACGCCATAGAGATATGTGTCCGAGAATGCCTACGTAGGCGCACTAAAGGTGCCCGCATTTACATCCTCTCAGACAGCCAAGCTGCTCTTAAGGCCCTAAGATCGTACTCGATCAGGTCAAAACTGGTTTTAGAATGTTTTAATCTCCTCGAGGATCTGGCCAAGGACAACATCGTCACCGTTGCCTGGATACCGGGTCATGAAGGATTTGAGGGAAATGAACGAGCGCATCGCGCCTGCTCATTGGTCCTGAGCCCTACTTCACCTTTGAGTTACGTACACTCAAATTCAGGAAATGGGAAGATGACCACCTTGCCGAATACTGGACGGAATGCAAAGGACAGAGGCAGGCAAAAAGATTCATAAGCCCAGCTCGTAGTAAGACAAAAAAGTTACTTGAGCTAAGCAAAGAAGATCTAAGGATACTAACGGGTTATCTTACTGGTCACTGGCCACTGAGATACCATCTCAAAAAAATGGGACTTTCCGACGATGACTCCTGTCGACTCAGCGGAGAAGAGGAGGAAACAACGGAACACATACTTTGCGAATGCCCTGCTATGGCCAGGGGCAGAGTGATCCATATGCAAAGGGCGTATTTAAGTCCTGCAGACATAGGAAACATGGATCAAAGAAGGGTACTGAGGTTTATAAAGAGCCTCAACAGCTCCCTGGGTTAAATAAAAGAGGCCAACACAATAGATCTCTTCTGGTCGCAGTGTACAGGGCCTATTCCTTACAATACCATACAATCTACAACTGTAATCTAGGTACTTGAACGAGTTTTTTTCCATTTGCTGTTTTAGGGCTTTACTAGAAGTCGAGTGCACACTCGTAAGTAATTATGAGATAATAAAACTTTCAATGTTCACATATTACTTCTTGGAATAATTTCATTAGTGAATGGGCCAGTTTCTACCTGGTAATATTCTTTTGCGGAAGTTTGGGTTTTATTGCTATGTCCTTTCCATGATTTATTGCTGAGAAATTTCCTTTAAGGGAATTTTAGTTTATTTTAGATTATTAGTTTCTGCATCTGAAACTAATACTCTCATCAGTGCATCTAATCCCTTAAAGGAAATTTCCCAGCAATAAATCATGGAAAGGACATAGCAATAAAACCCAAACTTCCGCAAAAGAATATTAACAGGTAGAAACTGGCCCATTCACTAATGAAATTATTCCAAATAATCATTTTATGGCCTCCGAAGTTGATACCAATTTACCTGCTCCACTTTTCAAGACCTATAAAAAGGAACCTCACTCCGTTCTAATGCACATTCAAACTTAAACCACACGCAAAGTTACAGCAAAGTCAGCATCATGGATAATTCAAATACTTCAGTAACGAAAGCATTGCACAATCATTTCGGATTCGATATTATCGAAACGTTTCAGAAAAAGGAAGAGGAATTACAAGGACTTGCCATCGAAATAGTGATCGATGTGAACGACGCAAAATCGGGCAAAATAATAACACGACGCATTGAATTTCGGCTGGCGGACGAGAACATCGACGACAAGTTGCAGAAGTGCGACCCACAGGCTGATCATATACAGGAACTATTTAATCGAATTGCAATGCTTCGTGCGAAAGAAGGCAGTCTTTTGCGCAGAGTTGATGTAAAGGTTCAAGAACTCCAAAAAGAGTACATAAACAAAGATTTCAAAATATCGATTAACAAGCGTCAAATCCAATCGAAGATTATCGCGAAGGATCGTACGGACCGTTCCACAACAAGAGGCAAATCCAACAAGAGAAGGCGCGATCACAGCAGTGATAACGGAAAGCACAATCCCAGCCGACGTCAATGTGTTCAAAAGTATCCGAAACCGTCAGATTCATGCTCGGAAAGATTAGGAGCATCACGGAGACGGTGCTAATAAAATAACTTCCCACCTATTTAATTTAGTTTTTATTTCTTACTAAATCCGCTGTACATATATGTTAACAAATAAAATTACAATAGACAACATATTTGTTATTCCGTTTTTTTCTTTCGATCTGGTTTTTTGCATCTGGTTTTTGTTTCTTTCATTGCAATGAAGTTTTGCGAAAATGGGCACCGTTTCTATCTGCAATTGTAGAAATGAAGAGAGATTTCAAGGAGATTTGGTGGCGGCACTCATTGCAATACCAAACGCCGGTCTAAAGGGAGGGGATTTGAAGGTCGTCATCGCCTCTTCCTATCTCCCTGGAGACAACTCTGAAGCACCAACTTCTTTGATAAACTATTGCAAGGAAAGGAGACTACAGTGGATCCTCAGCTGTGACGCAAATGCCCATCATACGGTGTGGGGAAGCACCAACAAAAGAGGTAATTTTGTAATAATTTTATTTAATAATATTATTTTATATATTTTATTTAATAATATTATATTAATTAAATTTTTAAAAAAATTAATTTAGTATATATATTTTTGAATATATTTGTGCTAATAACTTGGTGGTGGTAAATAGAGGGGTAGAACCAATAAATGCGATTCGTCAAGAGGTTCTAGATCTCACTCTGGCAAGTCCATTTATATATAATATGATCGCAAACTTGCATGTTCCCGGAGAAGCGTCCATGTCGGACCACAATCACATCAGATTCGACTTAGAAGCTTATTCTGTAAGAAACACAGTTTACAGGAACCCGAAATCCTCTGACTGGGAACCTATCGGTTAGTCCTTGAATCAGAACTAAATCGTTCTTTAGTTCCACTAGGGACCGTTCCGGAGTTGGAAACTGAATCCGAACAGCTCCAAGAAGACATAACCTTCGCCTATGAAAGCAGTTGTGCCCTCAAAAATAGGAAAACACCAAGAGATGTCCCATGGCCGAATTAAAGACTTGACGCTTTTAGGAGCACAGCAAGAAAACTTTTCAATAGAGCTAAGAACAATGGCAACTGGTGCCAATACAGAACAGCTCTTACTGATAACAACAAAGAATTGAGAAAATCAAAACGAGTGACTTGGAGGAAACACTGTGAGAGCATTGAAAATCTCCCTGCAGCTACACGACTGCAGAAAGTCCTTGCTCGCGATCACTCAAACGGCATCTGCTCTCTGAAAAAGCAAAATGGTGAATTTACAGATACCCCTGAGGAAACCTGTCAACTTCTTCTTGATACACACTTCCCAGAATGCATCCGCATGGATAACCCACTTGAACCGATGAGGCACCAGGATCTCACGGTATCAAAATGGGATTATAGTCTATCCGGAAAAATATTTCAGCGAGACAGGGTGAAATGGGCGATCTCGTCCTTTAGCCCTTATAAAGCACCGGGAAACGATGGTATCTACCCCTGTCTCCAACAACAGGGAATGGATCTATTGACTCCTCAACCAATTAGGGTCTTCAGATCCAGCCTATCTCTAGGCCATGTACCATCAAGCTGGACTAAGTCAAGGTGGTTTTCATACCAAAGGCAGGTGGGAAATCCGAACAACTAGCGAAATCATATCGCCCCATCAGCCTTAGCTCCTTCCTCCTAAAAACCATGGAGAAAGTCCTCGACCAATACATAAGGAATCAGTTCCTTACAGATAACCCACTTCAAGGTGGTCATCTTCCCATTTCCTGAATTTGAGTGTACGTAACTCAAAGGTGAAGTAGGGCTCAGGACCAATGAGCAGGCGTGATGCGCCTCTTCTCGCCAGGCAATCCGCTCGTTCATTTCCCTCAAATCCTTCATGACCCGGTATCCAGGCAACGGTGACGATGTTGTCCTTGGCCAGATCCTCGAGGAGATTAAAACATTCTAAAACCAGTTTTGACCTGATCGAGTACGATCTTAGGGCCTTAAGAGCAGCTTGGCTGTCTGAGAGGATGTAAATGCGGGCACCTTTAGTGCGCCTACGTAGGCATTCTCGGACACATATCTCTATGGCGTGTACCAACAACGGTGACGATGTTGTCCTTGGCCAGATCCTCGAGGAGATTAAAACATTCTAAAACCAGTTTTGACCTGATCGAGTACGATCTTAGGGCCTTAAGAGCAGCTTGGCTGTCTGAGAGGATGTAAATGCGGGCACCTTTAGTGCGCCTACGTAGGCATTCTCGGACACATATCTCTATGGCGTGTACCTCCGCTTGAAAGATGTCTGGTGATTTCCCCAGTGCTATAGCTCTTTGGAACCTAGGCCCATAGATCCCGGCACCGGTTGCGTCATCTTCCATCTTTGAACCCTCAGTGTACCAGATTTGTGATCCTGATGGTATTATAAATTGGTTGGTTCTCCAGGCACTTCTATCAGATATTAGTATCTTAAATTTCCTGGAGAAGCGAAGCTTTTTAAGCATGGTGTCTGATACCTTAATCATATGATCATCTTGAAGCATTTGTAGTACCCGAAGGTGTCCTGTGAGGTTTCCTGCTTTAAAATTTGATATATCAGGGAGCCTAAGGGCACTAAGACCAGCTTCCTTCTTCAGAGAAATATGTAAAGGCATCAGGCTGAGCATTGCTCCTAAGGCTGCAGTTGGACAAGTTTTCATTGCCCCCGTTATACCAACGCATGCTAAGCGATATATCTTGTTAAGTTTTTGTTGGGCCGTTAGTTGTTCGATTTTTGGCCACCATGATAACGCTGCATAGGTGATCATCGACTTGATGATCGTGTTGTATGACCAACACAACATTTTTGGCTTTAAGCCCCAGGTTTTGCCGTAAAGGCGATGGCACATGTAAATTGCCTTTGTCGCTGTTGGAAAATATATCATGAAAATACTCATATCTAAATTCATTTGATTAATTAGTATATTATTGTTATTCGTTTCTAACTAATTCATAACTTCTTAATATTATTGATTTGCCTATAATTTAAAGTATACCCTATTTAACGTAACATCTTATACATAATTTCTCTTTCTTGCTCTCGTTCAATACCGGTTTTTTTCTGCTATTTTTTATGTATAACACATTGATAACACAACTTTGTTGAATTGGCGACATCGATTTCTCTGCCACTTGGATTTCGATCGTCAACCAAACCACAGCAGCTAAGTACCAATATACAAACCAACGCTATTTTATATTGGATGTTTTTTTTATTCATTTGTTCTTGGGTTGATGTTTTTTTCTCTTTGCTAAGTGCTGGTCCTTCACTTCGTCTCGTTGAGAATAATCGAAATTTTGTTTGATTATTCCCAAACATATTTTGTGGTCCTTCGAGCCGGATTCTGGGTTTAAATTAAGATTACCCACATCAGGATTCCTTGCGAAATACAGACATTAACTCACTTTAATCGGTCTTGTCAATCATTAACGGAGTTTGCGTTAATTGAATTTTGTTCATTCGTCGTTGCTGCAAGCATTGCAATCAATAAAATTGATTTTTCGGACAATAAAGTGTGAACATTTTGTGGATATAGACATTCGTTTGATCAAGTGGTGAATAAAATCTACCTCCCACGTGTGTATATTGTATATACCTAAAATAATTAAAATTTGCATGTGCTGATTATTCGTTTGCATTTTAATATTATTTCATCGCGCGCATATTTCGTGAATTAATTAGAGACTTCTTTCTAAAATGACCTCGTGTAATATGTCGGTTCTTCGTGCTACTCGCGGAAATCTAAAGGGTTCGCTTACTAAATTAGCCACATTTTCCGAGAAGATTACGGAATTGATCACTTTAGACGCACTCGAAGTACGTTTGGAGAAACTTAATGATCTGTGGGAAAAGTTCTATTCCTCTCAACAACAAATGTATGCATTCGCGCAGGAAGAAGGTCACATTGATCCTGAATCTGAATTTGAAGAATTCGAATCAAAGTACCTTGTTGTCAAATCTGTTTTGCTTTCAACTATTAGGGAAAAAAAGAAGCCTACAATCGAAGTTCAACGGTCAATCGACACACGTGCACCTATCGTCTCGCAGTCACTCGCAACCAATTCATTTAGTCATATTAATGACCATCTGCCTAAATTCCATATAGAGCCCTTTTCTGGTAATTATCGTCACTGGCCATCGTTTCGCGACATGTTCGAAAGTTCGGTTCATAATAAGATGAATTTGTCGCCGACACAAAAATTTCAATTTCTACGTTCGTCTCTTCGCGGCGATGCTTTAAATTTGCTGTCACATCTTCCGTTGTCTGATGCTACCTACGAACAGGCATGGGAAAGATTAGAGAAACGATATGATAGGCCGCGTTTTATTATAAATAATCTTCTCGAAACCTTTATGCAACTACCATCAATTCAGAGCTCAAACGTGAGAGTTCTACGTAAGATTTCGGACTGCGCTGATGAGATTTTACGCGGTCTAACTTCGCTAAACTCAATGGAAAGAGATCCATGGATGATTTATGTATTAGTAGGCAAAGTGGACCCAGATACTCGTCAGGCTTGGTCAGCTGAGAGTGTAGACTCTGACTATCCCACGATACAGGAATTTCTAGACTTCATGGAACGTCGGTGTGAAGCGTTAGAGTCGTGTCGATCACATGTTCGTGAATCTGGAACAAATCGGAAGTCCGCGACTTTGAAGAGTATGCATGTTTCGTCCTCATCACAGTGCCCAAGATGTACTGAGTCCCATGCACTTCCTCAATGTCCAGAATTTCTCGGTATGGGAATAGAATCGAAAAGGGAATTCGTTAAATCGAAGAAACTTTGTTTTAACTGTTTGCGTCGTGGACATAATTCTGCTCGTTGTAAATCTAAGTTTCGATGCAACACTTGCAACTCACCACACCACAGCTTAGTGCATCTCGGTACGGGTACTGCAAATGTCGGTAGCTCTTCTCGGAAAATATTGCAACATCTCGTCCCCATTCATCTAACTCGAATCTTCCATCTACGTCATTTAGTACAAACCAACTCGTCACTCATCACTCCATTAATTTCACCCAATTTCTTCCAAAAACATTGCTTCCTACAGCCATTGGTAAGGTTAAGGATTATAAAGGAAAATACCAACTTGTTCGTCTTTTGATAGACTCGGGGTCGCAGGTTTCATTTATCACCGAGTCTTGTGTCCAAAGACTCGGACTTAAAAGAACAAATGCCCGGATACCGATAAGCGGTATTGGTGCAACCTGCGCAGGAACATCCAGGGGTCTAGTCTCTTTGGCAATTAGTTCACGGTTTGATTCAGTCAGTATCCCGGTAGATACCTACATCCTATCAAACGTAACATCAGCATTGCCATCCGTTTCATTTGATGTCAAAGATTGGGTTCATATTTCAAAACTCGATTTAGCCGATCCGTCATTCAATCAACCTAGCGCTATCGATATTTTGCTCGGCGCTGATAAGGTCTGGGAAATCCTACAGGGTGAAAACGTTCGTGGTGCCAATGGGTATCCCATAGCACAAAAAACTGTCTTTGGATGGGTGTTAGCAGGACAATTGGTTTCAAGCGTCGACAATAACATTCAATCTCATCATACTATTCTTGATATCGATTCGAGTTTACAGGCCTTTTGGACAATCGAAGAGGTTGATCCAAAGTCTGTTGTTTCAAAAGAAGACAAAGCCATTGAAGAACATTTTGTTCGGACACATCGAAGGGACAAACATGGAAAATATATTGTTCATCTCCCCTTTAAACAACCACCGGTTTTCGCGAGCACCCTCGGGGGTGCAGTTTCTCGATTGACGACAATGGAAAGAAGATATCGAAAAGACGAAGCGCTTTCTCAATCTTATTCCGACTTTCTGGATGAATATTTGAGACTTGGGCACATGCGTAGAGTACCTCCGTCGGAGGTTTCTAAACGCAATGTTTTCTATTTGCCACACCACGCTGTGTTTAAGCCTGACAGCGCAACAACGAAACTTCGGGTTGTTTTCGACGGGTCGTTTAGAGATTCGAGCGGAAACTCTTTAAATGACGCACTTATGATCGGACCACCAATTCAACGCAACCTTTTTTCCGTCTGTTTGAGATTCCGTCGTCATAAATATGTTTTTACTGCCGATATCGTAAAAATGTTCCGCCAGATTTGGGTAGCAGATGAAGATATCGACTTCCAACGGATTGTTTGGCGAAAATCGGCAACAGATCCCCTTGAACATTTTCGTTTATGTACAGTGACATATGGCACATCGTGTGCCCCATATTTATCGGTACGTGTTCTACAACAACTTGCTTGTGACTATCGCGAAGAGTATCCTGTTGCAGCAGAAATACTCCTTAATGACTTTTACGTTGATGATGTTGTGTCAGGTGGAGATTCACTTCCTGATGCAATTGCTAAAAAAGACTCTTTAATCGAACTCCTATCAAAATGTGGCCTAGAACTAAGCAAGTGGCAAAGTAATTGCAAAGAGCTTCTGCATGAAGTGGAATCTATCCAAAGTGAAATCGTTTCGTTCGAATCTGAAAATGATTCATGGGTGAAAGTACTCGGGTTGTACTGGAACTCTAAGCTCGATTGCTTCTCGTATCGTATAAATCTAACGCCAAGCGAACCTATAACGAAACGTCAAATTTTGCGGGAAGTTTCCCGAACTTTCGACCCTCTCGGTTTCCTCTCTCCCTCGGTCGTGCAACTCAAAATCATATTCCAACAATTGTGGCATCGAAAACTCGACTGGGATGATCCTCTACCTGAATTTATTGTAACACAATGGTGTAAACATCGCCAGGAACTTCCTGATATAGCCAAACTTACCATACCCCGTTGCATAGGTATAGCGGACCCTACCTTTCAACTGCACGGATTCTCTGATGCCTCGGCTTCCGCGTACGCTGCCGTCATTTACTCTCGCTACATTTTACCCAATGGAAGCATTGAAACAAACATCGTGGCAGCCAAAAGCCGAGTAGCTCCAATAAAACAGTTGACCATTCCTCGTCTGGAGCTTTGTGGAGCGCTTTTACTGGCACGCCTGCTGGTTACTGTTCAAAGGTCATTGAGCACAACCTGCTCAAATATCTATGCTTGGTGTGACTCCCAAGTAGTTCTTTCTTGGCTATCGTCTTCCCCTCGTCGTTGGGATATATTCGTCGGCAATCGGACATCTGAGATTTTAAACACAATTGATAGAAACAGATGGTTTCATATAAGGTCGGAGCAGAATCCAGCAGATTGTGCTTCGTGCGGTTTAGCACCGTCGGCTCTCGTTCAACATCCCATTTGGTGGACAGGTCCCCACTGGTTAAGAAAGTCTGAGGAGCACTGGCCAATCGAACGTCACCTCCAAGACCACCCAGACTGTAAACTGGAAGAAAGGAAAAACTACCAACAATCGTGTCTAGTAGTCAACAATGAACACCCTCTTCATCAACTATGCCCCAGAGTTTCATCTTGGTATCGCCTTATTCGAATCGTCGCCTATGTGTATCGGTTTATCTCGAAAAGCCGCAAATTATCGCGAGAAACAACTGCAATAACCCTTCAACTTCACTCTCACGACATCTACAATGCGAAATGCATGATCATAAAATGGCTACAGCATCTTTATTTCGGAGATGATATTGCATACTTCAAAGCCCACGGTCATTTTAGTAAAGGTTGTAGAATTGCTAATCTTTGTCCATTTTTAGATGATCAGCAGATATTGCGAGTGGGAGGAAGGATTCTCGAAGCCAATGTCGCATTCAACGTGAAACACCCAATCATCATACCAAAGCAACATCCAGTGACACAACTTATTGCAGTTGACTTTCATCGACGCATGCTACACCCTGGAGTTTCCGCATTGTTTGTCATCATTCGGCAGGAGTATTGGATTATCGGCTGCAGAAACCTACTTCGTAAGATAACCCATGAATGTATTTCTTGTTTTCGGCAAAGAAAGTCTACCGCTACACAGATCATGGGAAATCTTCCAGCACCTCGGATTCAGCAGAGTAGACCATTTACACACTGCGGCTGTGATTACGCTGGTCCAATTTTCATTAAAGTTAAAATCGGTCGAAAAACACAACATATAAAAGGATATATATCGCTATTTGTCTGTCTGGCCACTAAAGCCATACATTTGGAGCTAGTCAGTGATTTGACTACTGACGCATTCCTCGCAGCTCTCCGTCGTTTCATTGCGCGTCGCGGTAAACCTTCGCATATGTACTCTGACAATGGTACCAATTTTCGAGGAGCTACAAAACGATTATCCGAAATGCACCAACTCACCTTGTCGGAATACCATAACTCAATAGTCGCACAGTCTCTTGCTCGCGACTCAATCACTTGGCACTTTATTCCTCCATCAGCTCCACATTTCGGCGGGTTGTGGGAAGCGGGGGTAAAGTCTGTTAAACAGCACCTTCGCCGTGTTATTGGTTCTGATGTCATGACCTTCGAAGAACTTTACACCCTTCTCACCCAAATTGAAGCCCTTTTAAATTGTCGTCCTTTGTGTCAAAATTCTGATAATGACTTAGACCCATTAACCCCAGCTCATTTTATTATAGGTGAATCATACGCAGCTGTTCCTGAACCATCACTTGAAATACCTCAAAATCGGCTATCAGCTTGGCAAGCAATACAGGCAAAAATCAATGGGTACTGGAAGCGATGGAGTATGGAGTACCTGACTTCGCTACAACAACGCTCTCGATGGTCGCAACCCGAACGAAACCTGCAGTTGAACGATCTGGTTGTCATCAAAGACACAAACTTGCCACCAGGGAAATGGGCTATGGGACGAGTCATAGCAATACATCCAGGTCAGGACGGACGAGTTCGAGTCGTAACCGTACGCACTGCTAATGGAAATCTAGTGCGACCTATTCATAAATTGGCACCACTCCCTATGAGCTGAAACTATGTTCCAGGGGCGGCGGAATGTTGGAAAATATATCATGAAAATACTCATATCTAAATTCATTTGATTAATTAGTATATTATTGTTATTCGTTTCTAACTAATTCATAACTTCTTAATATTATTGATTTGCCTATAATTTAAAGTATACCCTATTTAACGTAACATCTTATACATAATTTCTCTTTCTTGCTCTCGTTCAATACCGGTTTTTTTCTGCTATTTTTTATGTATAACACATTGATAACACAACTTTGTTGAATTGGCGACATCGATTTCTCTGCCACTTGGATTTCGATCGTCAACCAAACCACAGCAGCTAAGTACCAATATACAAACCAACGCTATTTTATATTGGATGTTTTTTTTATTCATTTGTTCTTGGGTTGATGTTTTTTTCTCTTTGCTAAGTGCTGGTCCTTCACTTCGTCTCGTTGAGAATAATCGAAATTTTGTTTGATTATTCCCAAACAGTCGCCTTCTTGGTGACTTGATCAAAGTGTGAATTCCAGATAAGAGTATTGTCTAGGATTACTCCTAGGTATTTTACCTCTCCTGATAACTTCATTATTCATCTTCTTTTTCTTCTTCTTCATTTCAGTTCTAGTTTTCTCTTTCTTAAGAATGGTATCATGACTGTTTTTGAGGGATTTATGGCCAATCCTTTGTTCTGACACCATCTGTTTAGGGCCCTTTGCATGATCTCAGATATCGTGGAATCATGCTTGCCCCTAACAGTGATTACTACATCATCTGAATAACCTTGTATTATGTACCCCGATTGTATGAGGTGGTCTAGGAGTTCATCTATGACTAAAGTCCAAAGAAGAGGACAGCCCCTAGTGGCCTTAACAGTCTTTTGTGAGCCTCCATACGCCAGATTAATGATCTGCTTTCTGACATGTTTAGAACCCATTTTATGATTAGTGGGGCAATGCCTTTCCTTATAGCTTTCTTTATGGCATCAAAGGAGGTATTGTCAAACGCTCCCTGGATGTCTATGAAGGCACATAGGGCCGTTTCTTTTTCTGCCAGGCCTTTTTCAATCGTCGTTGTAAGGCTGTATATGGCAGTTTCGGTAGACTTACCGGCTGGTTCGCATGAAGTGGGTTATCTGTAAGGAACTGATTCCTTATGTATTGGTCGAGGACTTTCTCCATGGTTTTTAGGAGGAAGGAGCTAAGGCTGATGGGGCGATATGATTTCGCTAGTTGTTCGGATTTCCCACCTGCCTTTGGTATGAAAACCACCTTGACTTAGTCCAGCTTGATGGTACATGGCCTAGAGATAGGCTGGATCTGAAGACCCTAATTGGTTGAGGAGTCAATAGATCCATTCCCTGTTGTAGGAGACAGGGGTAGATACCATCGTTTCCCGGTGCTTTATAAGGGCTAAAGGACGAGATCGCCCATTTCACCCTGTCTCGCTGAAATATTTTTCCGGATAGACTATAATCCCATTTTGATACCGTGAGATCCTGGTGCCTCATCGGTTCAAGTGGGTTATCCATGCGGATGCATTCTGGGAAGTGTGTATCAAGAAGAAGTTGACAGGTTTCCTCAGGGGTATCTGTAAATTCACCATTTTGCTTTTTCAGAGAGCAGATGCCGTTTGAGTGATCGCGAGCAAGGACTTTCTGGAGTCGTGTAGCTGCAGGGAGATTTTCAATGCTCTCACAGTGTTTCCTCCAAGTCACTCGTTTTGATTTTCTCAATTCTTTGTTGTTATCAGTAAGAGCTGTTCTGTATTGGCACCAGTTGCCATTGTTCTTAGCTCTATTGAAAAGTTTTCTTGCTGTGCTCCTAAAAGCGTCAAGTCTTTAATTCCGCCATGGGACATCTCTTGGTGTTTTCCTATTTTTGAGGGCACAACTGCTTTCATAGGCGAAGGTTATGTCTTCTTGGAGCTGTTCGGATTCAGTTTCCAACTCCGGAACGGTCCCTAGTGGAACTAAAGAACGATTTAGTTCTGATTCAAGGACTAACCGATAGGTTTCCCAGTCAGAGGATTTCGGGTTCCTGTAAACTGTGTTTCTTACAGAATAAGCTTCTAAGTCGAATCTGATGTGATTGTGGTCCGACATGGACGCTTCTCCGGGAACATGCAAGTTTGCGATGATATTATATATAAATGGACTTGCCAGAGTGAGATCTAGAACCTCTTGACGAATCGCATTTATTGGTTCTACCCCTCTATTTACCACCACCAAGTTATTAGCACAAATATATTCAAAAAGTATATATATATATACTAAATTGATTTTTTTAAAAATTTAATTAAAATAATATTATTAAATAAAATTATTACAAAATTACCTCTTTTGTTGGTGCTTCCCCACACCGTATGATGGGCATTTGCGTCACAGCTGAGGATCCACTGTAGTCTCCTTTCCTTGCAATAGTTTATCAAAGACATTACCTCTGAAGTTGGTGCTTCAGAAGTGTCTCCAGGGAGGTAGGAAGAGGCGATGACGACCTTCAAATCCCCTCCCTTTAGACCGGCGTTTGGTATTGCAATGAGTGCCGCCACCAAATCTCCTTTTTTCTACAATTGCAGATAGAAACGGTGCCCATTTTCGCAAAACTTCATTGCAATGAAAGAAACAAAAACCAGATGCAAAAAACCAGATCGAAAGAAAAAAACGGAATAACAAATATGTTGTCTATTGTAATTTTATTTGTTAACATATATGTACAGCGGATTTAGTAAGAAATAAAAACTAAATTAAATAGGTGGGAAGTTATTTTATTAGCACCGTCTCCGTGATGCTCCTAATCTTTCCGAGCATGAATCTGTCGGTTTCGGATACTTTTGAACACATTGACGTCGGCTGGGATTGTGCTTTCCGTTATCACTGCTGTGATCGCGCCTTCTCTTGTTGGATTTGCCTCTTGTTGTGGAACGGTCCGTACGATCCTTCGCGATAATCTTCGATTGGATTTGACGCTTGTTAATCGATATTTTGAAATCTTGGTTTAAGTACTCTTTTTGGAGCTCTTGAACCTTTATATCAACTCTGCGCAAAAGACTGCCTTCTTTAGCACGAAGCATTGCAATTCGATTAAATAGTTTCTGTATATGATCAGCCTGTGGGTCGCACTTCTGCAACTTGTCGTCGATGTTCTCGTCCGCCAGCCGAAATTCAATGCGTCGTGTTATTATTTTGCCCGATTTTGCGTCGTTCACATCGATCACTATTTCGATGGCAAGTCCTTGTAATTCCTCTTCCTTTCTCTGAAACGTTTCGATAATATCGAATCCGAAATGATTGTGCAATGCTTTCGTTACTGAAGTATTTGAATTATCCATGATGCTGACTTTGCTGTAACTTTGCGTGTGGTTTAAGTTTGAATGTGCATTAGAACGGAGTGAGGTTCCTTTTTATAGGTCTTGAAAAGTGGAGCAGGTAAATTGGTATCTTTTTAAATTACCTTGGTTACAACAACAACATTGTAAACATACAAAGAAAGATAGCTTTATAGTTAAGCTATCTGTGCGGCGAGTGTCACGTTTGAATGATGGGAGTTAAGCAAAGAAAGAGAGAAAAGTATATGCGCAGGGGTGGGTTGGGTAATTGGATAAGTCACATTTTTCTTTCGCTCAGTCGAAGTCCTGTGACTGTCTCCTTCTATTGTATGAATCAGAAATTAAAAAAAGAGAATCATACACAGAGAACGTTTCTATATTCGTATGCGTATAACTCTAATGTAGCTGTAACATAGTGAGGGGTGAATGGTGTGCGTTAAGCGAATTAAGAAGAGAAGGGAATATGCGCACGCGTATTGGTGATTGGATTGGATACGTATACCTACTCTGTCTCTTATAAGTTATAGGTAATCATAATGTTGCCGGAATATTGTACAAAATTGTATTTTCTGTGGTTGCGTTGGGCGTTGCTATTATTATTGACCTTATTTGTATAGTGTAGCACTATACATAGAGCAGCCACTGAGCCACCTCACCGAAACGAAAGTGTTTGGCGTGTGGGGGCGTGGCGGATGAATGTGTGTCGTGTTCGTTTGTGTTAAGCGAATGAGGGAGAGAAGTTATGCGCAGGTGTGGTTGCATTAGTCTGATTTGGCTTCCGGTCATTCGAAGTCGGTTGTATCCTACACGAATTTTTAGATAGCCATCCTACAATAATTGTGGTTTCACTATGCTCTGATCCTGCTTTTGGCCAATTATCACCTATTCTTTGGTAAGTCATTTTGATTTCTTTTTTTTATACAATTTATAAGAGTTTATTTATTGTGAATGCTTATTTATTGATTTCTTTTTTTTCGATGGAATATTATATTTGACGGGTAGGCGTGAGAGGGAAAGAAATAGAGTTGATTATTTGTTACGTCGCGAAGAAGCAATGTAGGAATGTTTTAGCAGTGAGCAGTGGCATGAAGATATTTTGTTTTCAAATTTAAAAATTATTTTTTACTCTTTTTGGTCGCAGGTACCTAACCTTTTCTGCCACATCTGGACTGGACTGGAAGAAGAATGCTATTATTTTATTACTCTTCTATTGTGTGCATTTTGTTATCTCATAGCAAAAAATTAAAAATATTATTGAATAAGAACTATTAATGCAAAAAATTAATGCAATTTGTTTCATTTAAGTGCTATTTTTGTTTTTTCAACGTTATAGAAGTTAAGAACAATATTAGTTAGTTACTATCTATTCCAGAACTGACACGAATACCTACCTACGATCAGTAATTTTTAAGATTTCTTTATTTAAAGACAGACATTCAAATTCGCTTCAAATCAAACAGAGCTACACCAATTTTATTTATCGTAATGATATAAAAAAAAATGTGTGGTCGATTTTCGAGCACTGGGCGAACCTAGTATATATATAATTCTCGTCTCAGTTCTTGGTTAAACAAACGGCTTAGTCAATAAGCAAAATATGCGTTACTGGACAGGTGAGAACCCTCACAGTTAACAGCACTTCATCCGCAAATAGTCACTGTTCACATTAGAATATTTTTTAGAAGTAGAAACATTGGAATTCAGAATCATACACGATATATAAACATCTGCATTTCACTAATCAGTTTTCAAAAGAATTTATTTTTGGAGAAATAAAATATATTATTAAAAAATATTCATCAAGGGAATATAATTTGTTTCTCTAACGGATTTCTGCATCTGAAAATAATAATCTCATCAGTGCATCTAATCCCTTAAAGGAAATTTCTCAGCAATAAATCATGGAAAGGACATAGCAATAAAACCCAAACTTCCGCAAAAGAATATTACCAGGTAGAAACTGGCCCATTCACTAATGAAATTATTCCAAGAAGTAATATGTGAACATTGAAAGTTTTATTATCTCATAATTACTTACGAGTGTGCACTCGACTTCTAGTAAAGCCCTAAAACAGCAAATGAAAAAAACTCGTTCAAGTACCTAGATTACAATTGTAGATTGTATGGTATTGTAAGGAATAGGCCCTGTACACTGCGACCAGAAGAGATCTATTGTGTTGGCCTCTTTTATTTAACCCAGGGAGCTGTTGAGGCTCTTTATAAACCTTAGTACCCTTCTTTGTTCCATGTTTCCTATGTCTGCAGGACTTAAATACGCCCTTTGCATATGGATCACTCTGCCCCTGGCCATAGCAGGGCATTCGCAAAGTATGTGTTCCGTTGTTTCCTCCTCTTCTCCGCTGAGTCGACAGGAGTCATCGTCGGAAAGTCCCATTTTTTTGTGATGGTATCTCGGTGGCCAGTGACCAGTAAGATAACCCGTTAGTATCCTTAGATCTTCTTTGCTTAGCTCAAGTAACTTTTTTGTCTTACTACGAGCTGGGCTTATGAATCTTTTTGCCTGCCTCTGTCCTTTGCATTCCGTCCAGTATTCGGCAAGGTGGTCATCTTCCCATTTCCTGAATTTGAGTGTACGTAACTCAAAGGTGAAGTAGGGCTCAGGACCAATGAGCAGGCGTGATGCGCCTCTTCTCGCCAGGCAATCCGCTCGTTCATTTCCCTCAAATCCTTCATGACCCGGTATCCAGGCAACGGTGACGATGTTGTCCTTGGCCAGATCCTCGAGGAGATTAAAACATTCTAAAACCAGTTTTGACCTGATCGAGTACGATCTTAGGGCCTTAAGAGCAGCTTGGCTGTCTGAGAGGATGTAAATGCGGGCACCTTTAGTGCGCCTACGTAGGCATTCTCGGACACATATCTCTATGGCGTGTACCTCCGCTTGAAAGATGTCTGGTGATTTCCCCAGTGCTATAGCTCTTTGGAACCTAGGCCCATAGATCCCGGCACCGGTTGCGTCATCTTCCATCTTTGAACCGTCAGTGTACCAGATTTGTGATCCTGATGGTATTATAAATTGGTTGGTTCTCCAGGCACTTCTATCAGATATTAGTATCTTAAATTTCCTGGAGAAGCGAAGCTTTTTAAGCATGGTGTCTGATACCTTAATCATATGATCATCTTGAAGCATTTGTAGTACCCGAAGGTGTCCTGTGAGGTTTCCTGCTTTAAAATTTGATATATCAGGGAGCCTAAGGGCACTAAGACCAGCTTCCTTCTTCAGAGAAATATGTAAAGGCATCAGGCTGAGCATTGCTCCTAAGGCTGCAGTTGGACAAGTTTTCATTGCCCCCGTTATACCAACGCATGCTAAGCGATATATCTTGTTAAGTTTTTGTTGGGCCGTTAGTTGTTCGATTTTTGGCCACCATGATAACAACGATCGACTTGATGATCGTGTTGTATGACCAACACAACATTTTTGGCTTTTCAATTTCAATTATTTTCAATTTCAATTATTTTATTTAAAAGGTATGTACATTAAGATATGATCTTTTATAGTACTTAGAGTTCTCACTTAGGAAATTTGAATAGTCTTAAAGCTAATTTACATTAAGTAACTTAATATAAGGGGTGAAAGAAAGGAGGAGAAAAAATATCAAGTTCAGATTTAGTGGGATGAGTTGGAAAAATGAAGAAGGATTGCACTTTTAAAATTGATAGGGTTTGAGATGTTTTTGATTCTAGAGGGTAGGGAGTTCCAAAGTCTAACAGTATGAATGAAAAATAAACGTGAAGAGTGAAGGTAATTACAACGAGAGGGAATAAGGTTTATAGTTCTAGAGGAGCGAGTGAAATTAAGTCTGTCATACAAGTAAGACGGACATTGAGTACTTATAATTTTGTGTAAAAATATACAGTTCCTGGCGTTGATGTATTCCTGCACAGTACAACCAATCAAACCCCTGGCGAGCACAGAAACATGATCGTATCTACGAATGCCGTGAATATAACGCACTGCATCGTTAAAGGCAACTTGCAGTTTACGCTGGGATAAGGAGTCAAGACTGCTGTAGACTACCTCAGCATATGTTATGAGAGGTAAGACTAAGGTCAGTACCAGCTTTCGTCTTGTTTCCTGTGGAGTGAAATAGGCACTGATCCACAATTTGCGAAGGCACCCGTAAATACGACCAATGACTACGTTGGTGTGATTATAGCCCGATAAATTTCGGTTTATTATATAGCCAAGACTAGCGACTGACTCTACATCTTCAATTTTATTGTTATTTAGAAGTATGTCAGGTAGGAGACATAGATCAAAAGTATTTTTGGAAATTGGAATTACTTGCGATTTTGATGGATTTAGCAGTAACCCATTTGCTACTGACCAAGTGTGAATATTTCTTAAATCCTCGTTGAGAATAAGAACGAGGTCACTGAGGTTGCTGAAAGGCTTCGCTAAGTGCAATTGGACATCATCTGCATATAGGTGTACTGAAGCATATTTACAAACTGATGGAAGGTCATTTATGAACATGCAGAATAGTATCGGTCCTAATATTGAGCCTTGGGGAACTCCCTGCTTAATTTCTTTTAAGGTGGAAAATCGTCCACCAGAAATCACCCTTTGTGATCTGCCAGACAAAAAACAAATCATCAATTTGACTGCTCTTTCACTAAAACCGAAGTTATTCTTGAGCTTCCAACACAGGATTTTATGATTAACACTATCGAAGGCTTTTGAGAAATCCAGCAAGCAAAGCAACGAAACAAAACCCCTATCATAATCTTGCCTTAACTCTTCAAGCAAATTAACCATAGCTGTAGAACAGCTGTGATTAGCTCGAAAACCGGATTGCTGAGCATACAACAACTTATTCTGTGATAAGTGCTTCGTTATCTGCCTTGCCATAACCTTCTCAAAAACCTTAGACAGACAAGGAAGAATGCTAACCGGTCTAAAATCAGCAGGAGAAGATGGGTTCGTTTTCTTTGCTATTGGCAGAACTCTTGCAATTTTCCATAACTGAGGAAAAGTTGATGTTGTTATGCACCAGTTAATTACATGAGTAAGGTGAGAGATTATTTGAGGTAGAATCAGTTTGATGAAACGTATTGGAAGGCCATCCTCACCGATGGAATTAGACTTTATAGTTGTTACGCATTGAGCGATTTCCACTTCGGTGGCTACCACAAAATCATCGAGCATCGGTACAGAGCTTACAAAGTCTTCCGTTCGAATAACAGCAGTACAACTAGTAGTGGGATCAACACCCAGAAATAAGTTATTTAGTACATCCGGATCAAGATCACATTTAGCGTCACTGCCGCTGGAGATGCCAATTTTTCGAAGGTTACTCCAAAGTTTCTTCGCAGGCAGGGAAGTATTTAGTTTGGAGGCATAATAGTTTGTTTTTGATGTACGCAGGACCGAGGTTGAATAATTACGCGCCACTTTGAATGCAGACCAATTAACATCAGATGGTCTATGCTTCCATTTGCTGTATAATCTGTTCCTAGATTTAATAGCACTAACTAACTCCGAGGTAAACCATGGACAAGCTTTGTTTTGAATTCTGACCGTTTTGATTGGAACATATTCATCATACAACTTAACTAGTATAGACTGAAGCATCCTTACTTTTTCATTTGGATCAGCAGATAACCGGCATTGTTCCCAGGGAGCCGTGAGAGTTGCGATTTGAAGGAGATTGGCATCTATGGAATTGAAGTCTTTAAATGTAAAATTGTCTGAGACTGCAGTTTTGGATAAATAGATGTTATAAGTACAGAAAAGTAGATCATGATCTGAGATATCAAATGATAGTTGATCAAACAAAAGAATAAGCGATGGACTCGATGGCTTTAAGCCCCAGGTTTTGCCGTAAAGGCGATGGCACATGTAAATTGCCTTTGTCGCCTTCTTGGTGACTTGATCAAGGTGTGAATTCCAGATAAGAGTCTTGTCTAGGATTACTCCTAGGTATTTTACCTCTCCTGATAACTTCATTATTCATCTTGATCGGTTTCAGTTCTAGTTTTCTCTTTCTTAAGAATGGTATCATAACTGTTTTTGAGGGATTTATGGTCAATCCTTTGTTCTGTCACCATCTGTTAAGGGGCCTTTTGCATGATCTCAGATATCGTGGAATCATGCTTGCCCCTAACAGTGATTACTACATCATCTGAATAACCTTGTATTATGTACCCCGATTGTATGAGGTGGTCTAGGAGTTCATCTATGACTAAAGTCCACAGAAGAAGAGGACAGCCCCTAGTGGCCTTAACAGTCTTTTGTGAGCCTCCATACGCCAGATTAATGATCTGCTTTCTGACATGTTTAGAACCCATTTTATGATTAGTGGGGCAATGCCTTTCCTTATAGCTTTCTTTATGGCATCAAAGGAGGTATTGTCAAACGCTCCCTGGATGTCTATGAAGGCACATAGGGCCGTTTCTTTTTCTGCCAGGCCTTTTTCAATCGTCGTTGTAAGGCTGTATATGGCAGTTTCGGTAGACTTACCGGCTGGTTCGCATGAAGTGGGTTATCTGTAAGGAACTGATTCCTTATGTATTGGTCGAGGACTTTCTCCATGGTTTTTAGGAGGAAGGAGCTAAGGCTGATGGGGCGATATGATTTCGCTAGTTGTTCGGATTTCCCACCTGCCTTTGGTATGAAAACCACCTTGACTTAGTCCAGCTTGATGGTACATGGCCTAGAGATAGGCTGGATCTGAAGACCCTAATTGGTTGAGGAGTCAATAGATCCATTCCCTGTTGTAGGAGACAGGGGTAGATACCATCGTTTCCCGGTGCTTTATAAGGGCTAAAGGACGAGATCGCCCATTTCACCCTGTCTCGCTCAAATATTTTTCCGGATAGACTATAATCCCATTTTGATACCGTGAGATCCTGGTGCCTCATCGGTTCAAGTGGGTTATCCATGCGGATGCATTCTGGGAAGTGTGTATCAAGAAGAAGTTGACAGGTTTCCTCAGGGGTATCTGTAAATTCACCATTTTGCTTTTTCAGAGAGCAGATGCCGTTTGAGTGATCGCGAGCAAGGACTTTCTGGAGTCGTGTAGCTGCAGGGAGATTTTCAATGCTCTCACAGTGTTTCCTCCAAGTCACTCGTTTTGATTTTCTCAATGTTTTGTTGTTATCAGTAAGAGCTGTTCTGTATTGGCACCAGTTGCCATTGTTCTTAGCTCTATTGAAAAGTTTTCTTGCTGTGCTCCTAAAAGCGTCAAGTCTTTAATTCGGCCATGGGACATCTCTTGGTGTTTTCCTATTTTTGAGGGCACAACCGCTTTCATAGGCGAAGGTTATGTCTTCTTGGAGCTGTTCGGATTCAGTTTCCAACTCCGGAACGGTCCCTAGTGGAACTAAAGAACGATTTAGTTCTGATTCAAGGACTAACCGATAGGTTTCTTAGTCAGAGGATTTCGGGTTCCTGTAAACTGTGTTTCTTACAGAATAAGCTTCTAAGTCGAATCTGATGTGATTATGGTCCGACATGGACGCTTCTCCGGGAACATGCAAGTTTGTGATCATATTATATATAAATGGACTTGCCAGAGTGAGATCTAGAACCTCTTGACGAATCGCATTTATTGGTTCTACCCCTCTATTTACCACCACCAAGTTATTAGCACAAATATATTCAAAAATATATATACTAAATTAATTTTTTTAAAAATTTAATTAATATAATATTATTAAATAAAATATATAAAATAATATTATTAAATAAAATTATTACAAAATTACCTCTTTTGTTGGTGCTTCCCCACACCGTATGATGGGCATTTGCGTCACAGCTGAGGATCCACTGTAGTCTCCTTTCCTTGCAATAGTTTATCAAAGAAGTTGGTGCTTCAGAAGTGTCTCCAGGGAGATAGGAAGAGGCGATGACGACCTTCAAATCCCCTCCCTTTAGACCGGCGTTTGGTATTGCAATGAGTGCCGCCACCAAATCTCCTTGAAATCTCTCTTCATTTCTACAATTGCAGATAGAAACGGTGCCCATTTTCGCAAAACTTCATTGCAATGAAAGAAACAAAAACCAGATGCAAAAAACCAGATCGAAAGAAAAAAACGGAATAACAAATATGTTGTCTATTGTAATTTTATTTGTTAACATATATGTACAGCGGATTTAGTAAGAAATAAAAACTAAATTAAATAGGTGGGAAGTTATTTTATTAGCACCGTCTCCGTGATGCTCCTAATCTTTCCGAGCATGAATCTGTCGGTTTCGGATACTTTTGAACACATTGACGTCGGCTGGGATTGTGCTTTCCGTTATCACTGCTGTGATCGCGCCTTCTCTTGTTGGATTTGCCTCTTGTTGTGGAACGGTCCGTACGATCCTTCGCGATAATCTTCGATTGGATTTGACGCTTGTTAATCGATATTTTGAAATCTTGGTTTAAGTACTCTTTTTGGAGCTCTTGAACCTTTATATCAACTCTGCGCAAAAGACTGCCTTCTTTAGCACGAAGCATTGCAATTCGATTAAATAGTTTCTGTATATGATCAGCCTGTGGGTCGCACTTCTGCAACTTGTCGTCGATGTTCTCGTCCGCCAGCCGAAATTCAATGCGTCGTGTTATTATTTTGCCCGATTTTGCGTCGTTCACATCGATCACTATTTCGATGGCAAGTCCTTGTAATTCCTCTTCCTTTCTCTGAAACGTTTCGATAATATCGAATCCGAAATGATTGTGCAATGCTTTCGTTACTGAAGTATTTGAATTATCCATGATGCTGACTTTGCTGTAACTTTGCGTGTGGTTTAAGTTTGAATGTGCATTAGAACGGAGTGAGGTTCCTTTTTATAGGTCTTGAAAAGTGGAGCAGGTAAATTGGTATCTTTTTAAATTACCTTGGTTACAACAACAACATTGTAAACATACAAAGAAAGATAGCTTTATAGTTTAGCTATCTGTGCGGCGAGTGTCACGTTTGAATGATGGGAGTTAAGCAAAGAAAGAGAGAAAAGTATATGCGCAGGGGTGGGTTGGGTAATTGGATAAGTCACATTTTTCTTTCGCTCAGTCGAAGTCCTGTGACTGTCTCCTTCTATTGTATGAATCAGAAATTAAAAAAAGAGAATCATACACAGAGAACGTTTCTATATGCGTATGCGTATAACTCTAATCTAGCTGTAACATAGTGAGGGGTGAATGGTGTGCGTTAAGCGAATTAAGAAGAGAAGGGAATATGCGCACGCGTAATGGTGATTGGATTGGATACGCATACCTACTCTGTCTCTTATAAGTTTAGGTAATCATAATGTTGCCGGAATATTGTACAAAATTGTATTTTCTGTGGTTGCGTTGGGCGTTGCTATTATTATTGACCTTATTTGTATAGTGTAGCACTATACATAGAGCAGCCACTGAGCCACCTCACCGAAACGAAAGTGTTTGGCGTGTGGGGGCGTGGCGGATGAATGTGTGTCGTGTTCGTTTGTGTTAAGCGAATGAGGGAGAGAAGTTATGCGCAGGTGTGGTTGCATTAGTCTGATTTGGCTTCCGGTCATTCGAAGTCGGTTGTATCCTACACGAATTTTTAGATAGCCATCCTACAATAATTGTGGTTTCACTATGCTCTGATCCTGCTTTTGGCCAATTATCACCTATTCTTTGGTAAGTCATTTTGATTTCTTTTTTTTATACAATTTATAAGAGTTTATTTATTGTGAATGCTTATTTATTGATTTCTTTTTTTTCGATGGAATATTATATTTGACGGGTAGGCGTGAGAGGGAAAGAAATAGAGTTGATTATTTGTTACGTCGCGAAGAAGCAATGTAGGAATGTTTTAGCAGTGAGCAGTGGCATGAAGATATTTTGTTTTCAAATTTAAAAATTATTTTTTACTCTTTTTGGTCGCAGGTACCTAACCTTTTCTGCCACATCTGGACTGGACTGGAAGAAGAATGCTATTATTTTATTACTCTTCTATTGTGTGCATTTTGTTATCTCATAGCAAAAAATTAAAAATATTATTGAATAAGAACTATTAATGCAAAAAATTAATGCAATTTGTTTCATTTAAGTGCTATTTTTGTTTTTTCAACGTTATAGAAGTTAAGAACAATATTAGTTAGTTACTATCTATTCCAGAACTGACACGAATACCTACCTACGATCAGTAATTTTTAAGATTTCTTTATTTAAAGACAGACATTCAAATTCGCTTCAAATCAAACAGAGCTACACCAATTTTATTTATCGTAATGATATAAAAAAAAATGTGTGGTCGATTTTCGAGCACTGGGCGAACCTAGTATATATATAATTCTCGTCTCAGTTCTTGGTTAAACAAACGGCTTAGTCAATAAGCAAAATATGCGTTACTGGACAGGTGAGAACCCTCACAGTTAACAGCACTTCATCCGCAAATAGTCACTGTTCACATTAGAATATTTTTTAGAAGTAGAAACATTGGAATTCAGAATCATACACGATATATAAACATCTCCATTTCACTAATCAGTTTTCAAAAGAATTTATTTTTGGAGAAATAAAATATATTATTAAAAAATATTCATCAAGGGAATATAATTTGTTTCTCTAACGGATTTCTGCATCTGAAAATAATAATCTCATCAGTGCATCTAATCCCTTAAAGGAAATTTCTCAGCAATAAATCATGGAAAGGACATAGCAATAAAACCCAAACTTCCGCAAAAGAATATTACCAGGTAGAAACTGGCCCATTCACTAATGAAATTATTCCAAGAAGTAATATGTGAACATTGAAAGTTTTATTATCTCATAATTACTTACGAGTGTGCACTCGACTTCTAGTAAAGCCCTAAAACAGCAAATGGAAAAAACTCGTTCAAGTACCTAGATTACAGTTGTAGATTTTATGGTATTGTAAGGAATAGGCCCTGTACACTGCGACCAGAAGAGATCTATTGTGTTGGCCTCTTTTATTTAACCCAGGGAGCTGTTGAGGCTCTTTATAAACCTCAGTACCCTTCTTTGTTCCATGTTTCCTATGTCTGCAGGACTTAAATACGCCCTTTGCATATGGATCACTCTGCCCCTGGCCATAGCAGGGCATTCGCAAAGTATGTGTTCCGTTGTTTCCTCCTCTTCTCCGCTGAGTCGACAGGAGTCATCGTCGGAAAGTCCCATTTTTTTGAGATGGTATCTCGGTGGCCAGTGACTTAGCTCAAGTAACTTTTTTGTCTTACTACGAGCTGGGCTTATGAATCTTTTTGCCTGCCTCTGTCCTTTGCATTCCGTGCTATAGCTCTTTGGAACCTAGGCCCATAGATCCCGGCACCGGTTGCGTCATCTTACATCTTTGAACCGTCAGTGTACCAGATTTGTGATCCTGATGGTATTATAAATTGGTTGGTTCTCCAGGCACTTCTATCAGATATTAGTATCTTAAATTTCCTGGAGAAGCGAAGCTTTTTAAGCAAGTCGAATCTGATGTGATTATGGTCCGACATGGACGCTTCTCCGGGAACATGCAAGTTTGTAATGATATTATATATAAATGGACTTGCCAGAGTGAGATCTAGAACCTCTTGACGAATCGCATTTATTGGTTCTATCCCTCTATTTACCACCACCAAGTTATTAGCACAAATATATTCAAAAAGTATATATATATACTAAATTAATTTTTTTAAAAATTTAATTAAAATAATATTATTAAATAAAATATATAAAATAATATTATTAAATAAAATTATTACAAAATTACCTCTTTTGTTGGTGCTTCCCCACACCGTATGATGGGCATTTGCGTCACAGCTAAGGATCCACTGTAGTCTCCTTTCCTTGCAATAGTTTATCAAAGACATTACCTCTGAAGTTGGTGCTTCAGAAGTGTCTCCAAGGAGGTAGGAAGAGGCGATGACGACCTTCAAACCGGCGTTTGGTATTGCAATGAGTGCCGCCACCAAATCTCCTTGAAATTTCTCTTCATTTCTACAATTGCAGATAGAAACGGTGCCCATTTTCGCAAAACTTCATTGCAATGAAAGAAACAAAAACCAGATGCAAAAAACCAGATCGAAAGAAAAAAACGGAATAACAAATATGTTGTCTATTGTAATTTTATTTGTTAACATATATGTACAGCGGATTTAGTAAGAAATAAAAACTAAATTAAATAGGTGGGAAGTTATTTTATTAGCACCGTCTCCGTGATGCTCCTAATCTTTCCGAGCATGAATCTGACGGTTTCGGATACTTTTGAACACATTGACGTCGGCTGGGATTGTGCTTTCCGTTATCACTGCTGTGATCGCGCCTTCTCTTGTTGGATTTGCCTCTTGTTGTGGAACGGTCCGTACGATCCTTCGCGATAATCTTCGATTGGATTTGACGCTTGTTAATCGATATTTTGAAATCTTTGTTTATGTACTCTTTTTGGAGTTCTTGAACCTTTACATCAACTCTGCGCAAAAGACTGCCTTCTTTCGCACGAAGCATTGCAATTCGATTAAATAGTTCCTGTATATGATCAGCCTGTGGGTCGCACTTCTGCAACTTGTCGTCGATGTTCTCGTCCGCCAGCCGAAATTCAATGCGTCGTGTTATTATTTTGCCCGATTTTGCGTCGTTCACATCGATCACTATTTCGATGGCAAGTCCTTGTAATTCCTCTTCCTTTTTCTGAAACGTTTCGATAATATCGAATCCGAAATGATTGTGCAATGCTTTCGTTACTGAAGTATTTGAATTATCCATGATGCTGACTTTGTTGTAACTTTGCGTGTGGTTTAAGTTTGAATGTGCATTAGAACGGAGTGAGGTTCCTTTTTATAGGTCTTGAAAAGTGGAGCAGGTAAATTGGTATCTTTTTAAATTACCTTGGTTACAACAACAACATTGTAAACATACAAAGAAAGATAGCTTTATAGTTTAGCTATCTGTGCGGCGAGTGTCACGTTTGAATGATGGGAGTTAAGCAAAGAAAGAGAGAAAAGTATATGCGCAGGGGTGGGTTGGGTAATTGGATAAGTCACATTTTTCTTTCGCTCAGTCGAAGTCCTGTGACTGTCTCCTTCTATTGTATGAATCAGAAATTAAAAAAAGAGAATCATACACAGAGAACGTTTCTATATGCGTATGCGTATAACTCTAATCTAGCTGTAACATAGTGAGGGGTGAATGGTGTGCGTTAAGCGAATTAAGAAGAGAAGGGAATATGCGCACGCGTATTGGTGATTGGATTGGATACGTATACCTACTCTGTCTCTTATAAGTTATAGGTAATCATAATGTTGCCGGAATATTGTACAAAATTGTATTTTCTGTGGTTGCGTTGGGCGTTGCTATTATTATTGACCTTATTTGCATAGTGTAGCACTAAACATTGAGCAGCCACTGAGCCACCTCACCGAAACGAAAGTGTTTGGCGTGTGGGGGCGTGGCGGATGAATGTGTGTCGTGTTCGTTTGTGTTAAGCGAATGAGGGAGAGAAGTTATGCGCAGGTGTGGTTGCATTAGTCTGATTTGGCTTCCGGTCATTCGAAGTCGGTTGTATCCTACACGAATTTTTAGATAGCCATCCTACAATAATTGTGGTTTCACTATGCTCTGATCCTGCTTTTGGCCAATTATTACCTATTCTTTGGTAAGTCATTTTGATTTCTTTTTTTATACAATTTATAAGAGTTTATTTATTGTGAATGCTTATTTATTGATTTCTTTTTTTTCGATGGAATATTAGGTAGATATGCCTCGGCAAAGAACTTTGACCGGTAGGCGTGAGAGGGAAAGAAATAGAGTTGATTATTTGTTACGTCGCGAAGAAGCAATGTAGGAATGTTTTAGCAGTGAGCAGTGGCATGAAGATATTTTGTTTTCAAATTTAAAAATTATTTTTTACTCTTTTTGGTCGCAGGTACCTAACCTTTTCTGCCACATCTGGACTGGACTGGAAGAAGAATGCTATTATTTTATTACTCTTCTATTGTGTGCATTTTGTTATCTCATAGCAAAAAATTAAAAATATTATTGAATAAGAACTATAAAAGTACAGCATGAAAAAAAAAATTAATGCAATTTGTTTCATTTAAGTGCTATTTTTGTTTTTTCAACGTTATAGAAGTTAAGAACAATATTAGTTAGTTACTATCTATTCCAGAACTGACACGAATACCTACCTACGATCAGTAATTTTTAAGATTTCTTTATTTAAAGACAGACATTCAAATTCGCTTCAAATCAAACAGAGCTACACCAATTTTATTTATCGTAATGATATAAAAAAAAATGTGTGGTCGATTTTCGAGCACTGGGCGAACCTAGTATATATATAATTCTCGTCTCAGTTCTTGGTTAAACAAACGGCTTAGTCAATAAGCAAAATATGCGTTACTGGACAGGTGAGAACCCTCACAGTTAACAGCACTTCATCCGCAAATAGTCACTGTTCACATTAGAATATTTTTTAGAAGTAGAAACATTGGAATTCAGAATCATACACGATATATAAACATCTCCATTTCACTAATCAGTTTTCAAAAGAATTTATTTTTGGAGAAATAAAATATATTATTAAAAAATATTCATCAAGGGAATATAATTTGTTTCTCTAACGGATTTCTGCATCTGAAAATAATAATCTCATCAGTGCATCTAATCCCTTAAAGGAAATTTCTCAGCAATAAATCATGGAAAGGACATAGCAATAAAACCCCAAACTTCCGCAAAAGAAACTGGCCCATTCACTAATGAAATTATTCCAAGAAGTAATATGTGAACATTGAAAGTTTTATTATCTCATAATTACTTACGAGTGTGCACTCGACTTCTAGTAAAGCCCTAAAACAGCAAATGGAAAAAACTCGTTCAAGTACCTAGATTACAGTTGTAGATTGTATGGTATTGTAAGGAATAGGCCCTGTACACTGCGACCAGAAGAGATCTATTGTGTTGGCCTCTTTTATTTAACCCAGGGAGCTGTTGAGGCTCTTTATAAACCTCAGTACCCTTCTTTGTTCCATGTTTCCTATGTCTGAAGAGAATTCATAAATATATACCGTTTTTTTCCATATTATAAGTTAGTCCTAATAAACCTCTTAAACCGATCGGACGTGTTTTTTTATTCCTGCGGATCTCAACAGGTTATGGGCCCAGGCACACGGTGTACTGAACAGTTTTTTTCGCTAATTATTGATTGCGAACGAATCGCGGAAATTAAAATTTCAGATCGAAAGGAAGTGTGATTTTATTTTACGGCAGTGATCGTTTTTTTAGTTTATTAAAATGGACTCTGAATGCAAAATTGAAAAGCTGCAAACGGCGGAGCAGTGGGTTACTTGGAAATTTCAATTAAAAATTATTTTGCAAGCCAGTGATCTTTATAGTGTTGTAAGTGGAGTGCAAAAAAGGCCTACTGATGAAACCGATAAAGGCTTTAAAGATTTTCTGAAATCAGATGTAAAAGCACAAAAAATTATTGTGACCGCCGTTGGTCAGCAGCCACTCACACACATAGTAAACTGTAACTCCGCACGTGAGATGTGGATTAAATTAGAATCTGTCTACGAACAAAAAACCCAAACCAAAATACATATGCTCCAGCAGAAATTTTATGCTTTTGCAAAAGACGAGACGGACGATATTGCGACGCATATTTCGAAACTGGAGTCCATTGCTCATCAGCTACGCGATTTAGGTGAAACGGTATCGGAAAGCATGTTAATAACGAAAATTCTGATGACGCTACCAGAAAAATACATGCATTTTCATACAGCGTGGGAGTCAACGGCAATTTCTGATCGTACATTGCTGAATTTAACTAGTCGCCTCATTATAGAAGAGACCCCAGACTAGTCGCTTCACCCAGCAACACACCAACAAAATGCTTTCATGGCAGAAAAAGCAAACAGATATACACAAAACTCTTCTCACGCGATTAGAAATAACAAAAGTGGTAATCATGGGATTGGTAATGGAGGTGTGGGTGGCAAATGTTTTCTCTGCAAACGACCAGGGCACTGGAAGAGAGACTGCCCAAAAAGAAAGCATGCAAACAAGACAAAGGATGCATTTATATCCACTCTTCTATTGGGTGAGAGAGATGATGATTCTCAAAGTTGGTTTTTGGATTCAGGGGCAACGGATCACATGACTTTTAACAAAGAACTGTTTTTTTCGTACAGTCAGTTCAATCGACCCCAGAATGTACGTGTTGGTAATGGGCAGTTAATAAAAGCATTCGGTCGCGGCAAAGTACAGATTTTTTCGTTCAACGGTTCAACTTGGCTGGAAAAATACTTAAAAGACGTGTTGTTTGTTCCGGACATAAAAGTAAATTTATTTTCGTCTAATTCTGCTTTGGATAAAGGACTTCGATTAGTGTCCAATCGCGAGAAATGTCAACTACTGGACGGCGACCACATTGTGGCAGTGGGAGTGCGTGAGAGATCTTTGTTTCGAATGATTTTTAAAATAAAATTTCCGTGTGCTAATATAGTGGCGAGAAAAGCGGAAAGTTTAAAACTTTGGCACGAACGATTAGCCCACCAAAACGCGAGAGTGATTACAAACTTTTTGATCAAAGAAAATATACCTGTTGTTGATTCTGATGGTTTTTTTTGTGAATCGTGTGTTTTCGGAAAACATTCAAAATTAAAGTTTTACACAAGCGAAACCAAAGCAAGTTTCCCAGGTGAACTCGTTCACGCTGATTTATGCGGGCCGATGCAACAACCATCGCTGTCAGATTCTCCATATTTTCTACTACTTAAGGATGACTTTTCGAATTATCGCGCGGTATATTTTCTAAAATGTAAAAGTGAAGTCTAGGCTTGTTTTGAGGAATACATTATTAAATTAAAAACAGAAACGGGCTACGATCTAAAAACAATAAGAAGTGATAATGGAACTGAATTTTTAAATCGGGACTTCAAGAATTTACTGCGAAAGTACAAAATTGCTCATCAGACATCGGTGCCATATTGCCCGCAACAAAATGGTAGGGCAGAACGAGAAATGAGAACTCTTGTGGAAGCTGGCAGGACAATGGTACATGCTAAGGGTTTACCACTCAAACTTTGGGCTGAGGCAGTCAGCACTGCAGCTTTTATTATTAATCGGACGTCTTTAAATAAAAATGGAAAGTCACCCTTTGAGCTGTGGACCGGTAAACGTTTATCTAATTTCATCGATTGGAAAGTTTTCGGAGAGGTATGTTATATTCACATTCCCGAACAAAAACGGAGAAAATGGGATGTGAAGTCCGAGAAAGGTGTATTTGTTGGATACGTGGAGGGAATTAAAGGATACAGAGAGTGGATTTCAGGAACTAACAAGATTAAGGTTAGTCGTGACGTTGTTTTTGCAAAAAACGCTGCAGTTTCAGTTGGTGCTGTGGTTGATCCTGGTTTTTTTGATGGTGCTGTTGCACAAAAAGAAAATTGTGCCGTTTTCGATGAAGGTAGCGATGCAGGTGGCGATGAAGGTGGCGATGCAGGCAGCGATGCAGGCAGCGATGCAGGTGGCGATGAAGGTGGCGATGCAGGCAGCGATGCAGGCAGTGATGCTGGCGGCGATGAACGTTCCTTTTTTTCATCTGAGGAACAAGAAGTGAAAAATGTGAGCGAAGCTCCGCTTAAGGATCGTTTGAGAAGCTCAGCAAAGGCTTCTTCTTCAGCGATGCTAGCCGGCTGTGCTTTTATAGCAGAATCTGTGGAGCCTAACACTTTTGAAGATGCACTGCAGTCCGAAGACTCGATCAAGTGGGAGCAGGCGATGGAGGCAGAAATGAGGGCGCTTCAACTAAATAAGACGTGGGAACTAGTAAAACCGCCTAATGGCCGAAAGGTCATCGACAACAAATGGGTATATAAAATTAAAGGTTCCAGTACAAATGAACCAGCTCGTTTCAAAGCCAGACTAGTGATTAGAGGTTTCTCTCAAGTGAAAGGCGTCGACTATGAAGAAACATTCAGCCCAGTAGCCAGATTTTCATCAATTCGAACGGTTTTGCGCTTGGCAGCTTTAAAAAAATACCATATCAAACTGTTCGACATTACAACAGCATTCTTGAATGGTCACCTCAAGGACGATATTTTTATGAAGCAGCCAAAAGGTTTCGACGATGGAACAGGACGTGTTTGCAAACTTCTCAAGAGCCTGTATGGTCTAAAACAGGCATCGCGGGTCTGGAACGAAAAATTGTCCTCATTTCTTCGATCTTTCCAACTAGAAATGTCAAGAGCTGATCCATGTGTCTTTATTGGAAAGGACATTGTTCTGGCCATTTACATTGATGATGGTATAATTATGGCGGTTGATGAAGACAGGATCTCGGAGGTTATCGACTTTCTGTTAAAGGATTTTGCAGTTAAGGTCTATGAAGCAAAATATTTTCTTGGTTTAGAAATTAATCGGATGGTACTATATTCATCAATCAGGCGAGCTTTGCGGATAAAATATTTTCAAAATTTGGTATGGCGAACGCGAATGCTGTTTCAACACCTGCAGATTCATCGAGCTTCGAAAATGTTGATGACGACGGCCACAGTGACAGCAACTTTCCATACAGAGCAGCAGTTGGCAGCCTTATGTATCTGGCTATTGGTACCAGGCCCGACATATCTTTTGCGCTGGGCGTTGTTAGCCGATACATGGAAAATCCAGCAGAATCTCATATCAAAGCATTAAAGCGTATCATAAGATACGTAAAGGGAACGCAAAACTATGATATCCTTTTTAATTCAATGTCTAAATTTAGTTTTGACTCTTACAGTGACGCAGATTATGCAGGGGATCGAAAAACAAGGCGATCTACCAGTGGGTTCATATGTTTCTTTGGCGATGGTCCTATCTCCTGGGGCTCTCAGCAACAGCGCTGTGTAGCGCTTTCGACGACAGAGTCGGAGTATATTGCGGCAGCTGAAGCGGTGAAAGAGATCTCTTGGTTAAAGCTTCTGTTTGAAGATCTCCATATTCATTACCAAAATTCAACGCTTTATCTGGACAACCAAAGCGCTATAAGGCTGGTGAAGAACCCCGAATTCCACAAAAGAACAAAGCATGTTGACGTCAGATACCACTTCATAAGGGACAAGTATGCTGAAAAGGTTTTTGATATTCAACATGTTTCATCCCAGTTGCAGAAAGCAGACATCTTTACCAAAGCTCTACCTAAAGAGCGTTTTCAAACTTTGCGAAAAATGATTGGTATTCTACCAATGGCCTAATTTTGTTCAATGAATTGTTTAATAATCTTTAGTCTTATGAAATTTTGGGAATTTGAAATTTTTTTTTTAATGTTTAAAGTAAAAGATTTAACCTGAATTAATAATTCTTATAAGCAATAAGTAACGTAATAACCAAATATTGATGAATGTGGGAGTGTTGAAGAGAATTCATAAATATATACCGTTTTTTTTCCATATTATAAGTTAGTCTGCGGATCTCAACACCTTTGCATATGGATCACTCTGCCCCTGGCCATAGCAGGGCATTCGCAAAGTATGTGTTCCGTTGTTTCCTCCTCTTCTCCGCTGAGTCGACAGGAGTCATCGTCGGAAAGTCCCATTTTTTTGAGATGGTATCTCAGTTGCCAGTGACCAGTAAGATAACCCGTTAGTATCCTTAGATCTTCTTTGCTTAGCTCAAGTAACTTTTTTGTCTTACTACGAGATGGGCTTATGAATCTTTTTGCCTGCCTCTGTCCTTTGCATTCCGTTAGTATTCGGCAAGGTGTTCATCTTACCATTTCCTGAATTTGAGTGTACATAACTCAAAGGTGAAGTAGGGCTCAGGACCAATGAGCAGGCGCGATGCGCCTCTTCTCGCCAGGCAATCCGCTCGTTCATTTCCCTCAAATCCTTCATGACCCGGTATCCAGGCAACGGTGACGATGTTGTCCTTGGCCAGATCCTCGAGGAGATTAAAACATTCTAAAACCAGTTTTGACCTGATCGAGTACGATCTTAGGGCCTTAAGAGCAGCTTGGCTGTCTGAGAGGATGTAAATGCGGGCATCTTTAGTGCGCCTACGTAGGCATTCTCGGACACATATCTCTATGGCGTGTACCTCCGCTTGAAAGATGTCTGGTGATTTCCCCAGTGCTATAGATCTTTGGAACCTAGGCCCATAGATCCCGGCACCGGTTGCGTCATCTTCCATCTTTGAACCGTCAGTGTACCAGATTTGTGATCCTGATGGTATTATAAATTGGTTGGTTCTCCAGGCACTTCTATCAGATATTAGTATCTTAAATTTCCTGGAGAAGCGAAGCTTTTTAAGCATGGTGTCTGATACCTTAATCATTTGATCATCTTGAAGCATTTGTAGTACCCGAAGGTGTCTTGTGAGGTTTCCTGCTTTAAAATTTGATATATCAGGGAGCCTAAGGGCACTAAGACCAGCTTCCTTCTTCAGAGAAATATGTAAAGGCATCAGGCTGAGCATTGCTCCTAAGGCTGCAGTTGGACAAGTTTTCATTGCCCCCGTTATACCAACGCATGCTAAGCGATATATCTTGTTAAGTTTTTGTTGGGCCGTTAGTTGTTCGATTTTTGGCCACCATGATAACAACGATCGACTTGATGATCGTGTTGTATGACCAACACAACATTTTTGGCTTTAAGCCCCAGGTTTTGCCGTAAAGGCGATGGCACATGTAAATTGCCTTTGTCGCCTTCTTGGTGACTTGATCAAGGTGTGAATTCCAGATAAGAGTCTTGTCTAGGATTACTCCTAGGTATTTTACCTCTCCTGATAACTTCATTATTCATCTTGATCGGTTTCAGTTCTAGTTTTCTCTTTCTTAAGAATGGTATCATGACTGTTTTTGAGGGATTTATGGCCAATCCTTTGTTCTGACACCATCTGTTTAGGGCCCTTTGCATGATCTCAGATATCGTGGAATCATGCTTGCCCCTAACAGTGATTACTACATCATCTGAATAACCTTGTATTATGTACCCCGATTGTATGAGGTGGTCTAGGAGTTCATCTATGACTAAAGTCCAAAGAAGAGGACAGCCCCTAGTGGCCTTAACAGTCTTTTGTGAGCCTCCATACGCCAGATTAATGATCTGCTTTCTAACATGTTTAGAACCCATTTTATGATTAGTGGGGCAATGCCTTTCCTTATAGCTTTCTTTATGGCATCAAAGGAGGTATTGTCAAACGCTCCCTGGATGTCTATGAAGGCACATAGGGCCGTTTCTTTTTCTGCCAGGCCTTTTTCAATCGTCGGTGTAAGGCTGTATATGGCAGTTTCGGTAGACTTACCGGCTGATTCCTTATGTATTGGTCGAGGACTTTCTCCATGGTTTTTAGGAGGAAGGAGCTAAGGCTGATGGGGCGATATGATTTCGCTAGTTGTTCGGATTTCCCACCTGCCTTTGGTATGAAAACCACCTTGACTTAGTCCAGCTTGATGGTACATGGCCTAGAGATAGGCTGGATCTGAAGACCCTAATTGGTTGAGGAGTCAATAGATCCATTCCCTGTTGTAGGAGACAGGGGTAGATACCATCGTTTCCCGGTGCTTTATAAGGGCTAAAGGACGAGATCGCCCATTTCACCCTGTCTCGCTGAAATATTTTTCCGGATAGACTATAATCCCATTTTGATACCGTGAGATCCTGGTGCCTCATCGGTTCAAGTGGGTTATCCATGCGGATGCATTCTGGGAAGTGTGTATCAAGAAGAAGTTGACAGGTTTCCTCAGGGGTATCTGTAAATTCACCATTTTGCTTTTTCAGAGAGCAGATGCCGTTTGAGTGATCGCGAGCAAGGACTTTCTGGAGTCGTGTAGCTGCAGGGAGATTTTCAATGCTCTCACAGTGTTTCCTCCAAGTCACTCGTTTTGATTTTCTCAATTCTTTGTTGTTATCAGTAAGAGCTGTTCTGTATTGGCACCAGTTGCCATTGTTCTTAGCTCTATTGAAAAGTTTTCTTGCTGTGCTCCTAAAAGCGTCAAGTCTTTAATTCGGCCATGGGACATCTCTTGGTGTTTTCCTATTTTTGAGGGCACAACTGCTTTCATAGGCGAAGGTTATGTCTTCTTGGAGCTGTTCGGATTCAGTTTCCAACTCCGGAACGGTCCCTAGTGGAACTAAAGAACGATTTAGTTCTGATTCAAGGACTAACCGATAGGTTTCCCAGTCAGAGGATTTCGGGTTCCTGTAAACTGTGTTTCTTACAGAATAAGCTTCTAAGTCGAATCTGATGTGATTGTGGTCCGACATGGACGCTTCTCCGGGAACATGCAAGTTTGTGATGATATTATATATAAATGGACTTGCCAGAGTGAGATCTAGAACCTCTTGACGAATCGCATTTATTGGTTCTACCCCTCTATTTACCACCACCAAGTTATTAGCACAAATATATTCAAAAAGTATATATATATATACTAAATTGATTTTTTTAAAAATTTAATTAAAATAATATTATTAAATAAAATTATTACAAAATTACCTCTTTTGTTGGTGCTTCCCCACACCGTATGATGGGCATTTGCGTCACAGCTGAGGATCCACTGTAGTCTCCTTTCCTTGCAATAGTTTATCAAAGACATTACCTCTGAAGTTGGTGCTTCAGAAGTGTCTCCAGGGAGGTAGGAAGAGGCGATGACGACCTTCAAATCCCCTCCCTTTAGACCGGCGTTTGGTATTGCAATGAGTGCCGCCACCAAATCTCCTTGAACGAATTAGGTTTCTTCGTTTCTACAATTGCAGATAGAAACGGTGCCCATTTTCGCAAAACTTCATTGCAATGAAAGAAACAAAAACCAGATCGAAAGAAAAAAAACGGAATAACAAATATGTTGTCTATTGTAATTTTATTTGTTAACATATATGTACAGCGGATTAAGTAAGAAATAAAAACTAAATTAAATAGGTGGGAAGTTATTTTATTAGCACCGTCTCCGTGTTGCTCCTAATCTTTCCTTAGCGTCGATGCATTTTTTCGCAATTGTGTTGCGTACCACCTCTTGACTCACGCCAAATTTTGAACAAACCAAATGAGAAATATCGGCAACCTTCTGGGGGTCCAATTGGGATTTAGCACGTCCTTCCGATGAACTTGATTGATGTCCAGTCAGTGAGTGGGTACGCAAAATGCGTTCACCAAATAATATATTACACAACACCCTTGTTGCGGTTGCTGCATCTTTCCAATTAATCATGTCGTATACCTTCCGATCTATTTGTGTTCCATTCGGTCCGATCGTCAAAGTACTGGAGCATGAATCTGTCGGTTTCGGATACTTTTGAACACATTGACGTCGGCTGGGATTGTGCTTTCCGTTATCACTGCTGTGATCGCGTCTTCTCTTGTTGGATTTGTCTCTTGTTGTGGAACGGTCCGTACGATCCTTCGCGATAATCTTCGATTGGATTTGACGCTTGTTAATCGATATTTTGAAATCTTTGTTTATGTACTCTTTTTGGAGTTCTTGAACCTTTACATCAACTCTGCGCAAAAGACTGCCTTCTTTCGCACGAAGCATTGCAATTCGATTAAATAGTTCCTGTATATGATCAGCCTGTGGGTCGCACTTCTGCAACTTGTCGTCGATGTTCTCGTCCGCCAGCCGAAATTCAATGCGTCGTGTTATTATTTTGCCCGATTTTGCGTCGTTCACATCGATCACTATTTCGATGGCAAGTCCTTGTAATTCCTCTTCCTTTCTCTGAAACGTTTCGATAATATCGAATCCGAAATGATTGTGCAATGCTTTCGTTACTGAAGTATTTGAATTATCCATGATGCTGACTTTGCTGTAACTTTGCGTGTGGTTTAAGTTTGAATGTGCATTAGAACGGAGTGAGGTTCCTTTTTATAGGTCTTGAAAAGTGGAGCAGGTAAATTGGTATCTTTTTAAATTACCTTGGTTACAACAACAACATTGTAAACATACAAAGAAAGATAGCTTTATAGTTTAGCTATCTGTGCGGCGAGTGTCACGTTTGAATGATGGGAGTTAAGCAAAGAAAGAGAGAAAAGTATATGCGCAGGGGTGGGTTGGGTAATTGGATAAGTCACATTTTTCTTTCGCTCAGTCGAAGTCCTGTGACTGTCTCCTTCTATTGTATGAATCAGAAATTAAAAAAAGAGAATCATACACAGAGAACGTTTCTATATGCGTATGCGTATAACTCTAATCTAGCTGTAACATAGTGAGGGGTGAATGGTGTGCGTTAAGCGAATTAAGAAGAGAAGGGAATATGCGCACGCGTAATGGTGATTGGATTGGATACGCATACCTACTCTGTCTCTTATAAGTTTAGGTAATCATAATGTTGCCGGAATATTGTACAAAATTGTATTTTCTGTGGTTGCGTTGGGCGTTGCTATTATTATTGACCTTATTTGTATAGTGTAGCACTATACATAGAGCAGCCACTGAGCCACCTCACCGAAACGAAAGTGTTTGGCGTGTGGGGGCGTGGCGGATGAATGTGTGTCGTGTTCGTTTGTGTTAAGCGAATGAGGGAGAGAAGTTATGCGCAGGTGTGGTTGCATTAGTCTGATTTGGCTTCCGGTCATTCGAAGTCGGTTGTATCCTACACGAATTTTTAGATAGCCATCCTACAATAATTGTGGTTTCACTATGCTCTGATCCTGCTTTTGGCCAATTATCACCTATTCTTTGGTAAGTCATTTTGATTTCTTTTTTTTATACAATTTATAAGAGTTTATTTATTGTGAATGCTTATTTATTGATTTCTTTTTTTTCGATGGAATATTATATTTGACGGGTAGGCGTGAGAGGGAAAGAAATAGAGTTGATTATTTGTTACGTCGCGAAGAAGCAATGTAGGAATGTTTTAGCAGTGAGCAGTGGCATGAAGATATTTTGTTTTCAAATTTAAAAATTATTTTTTACTCTTTTTGGTCGCAGGTACCTAACCTTTTCTGCCACATCTGGACTGGACTGGAAGAAGAATGCTATTATTTTATTACTCTTCTATTGTGTGCATTTTGTTATCTCATAGCAAAAAATTAAAAATATTATTGAATAAGAACTATTAATGCAAAAAATTAATGCAATTTGTTTCATTTAAGTGCTATTTTTGTTTTTTCAACGTTATAGAAGTTAAGAACAATATTAGTTAGTTACTATCTATTCCAGAACTGACACGAATACCTACCTACGATCAGTAATTTTTAAGATTTCTTTATTTAAAGACAGACATTCAAATTCGCTTCAAATCAAACAGAGCTACACCAATTTTATTTATCGTAATGATATAAAAAAAAATGTGTGGTCGATTTTCGAGCACTGGGCGAACCTAGTATATATATAATTCTCGTCTCAGTTCTTGGTTAAACAAACGGCTTAGTCAATAAGCAAAATATGCGTTACTGGACAGGTGAGAACCCTCACAGTTAACAGCACTTCATCCGCAAATAGTCACTGTTCACATTAGAATATTTTTTAGAAGTAGAAACATTGGAATTCAGAATCATACACGATATATAAACATCTCCATTTCACTAATCAGTTTTCAAAAGAATTTATTTTTGGAGAAATAAAATATATTATTAAAAAATATTCATCAAGGGAATATAATTTGTTTCTCTAACGGATTTCTGCATCTGAAAATAATAATCTCATCAGTGCATCTAATCCCTTAAAGGAAATTTCTCAGCAATAAATCATGGAAAGGACATAGCAATAAAACCCAAACTTCCGCAAAAGAATATTACCAGGTAGAAACTGGCCCATTCACTAATGAAATTATTCCAAGAAGTAATATGTGAACATTGAAAGTTTTATTATCTCATAATTACTTACGAGTGTGCACTCGACTTCTAGTAAAGCCCTAAAACAGCAAATGGAAAAAACTCGTTCAAGTACCTAGATTACAGTTGTAGATTTTATGGTATTGTAAGGAATAGGCCCTGTACACTGCGACCAGAAGAGATCTATTGTGTTGGCCTCTTTTATTTAACCCAGGGAGCTGTTGAGGCTCTTTATAAACCTCAGTACCCTTCTTTGTTCCATGTTTCCTATGTCTGCAGGACTTAAATACGCCCTTTGCATATGGATCACTCTGCCCCTGGCCATAGCAGGGCATTCGCAAAGTATGTGTTCCGTTGTTTCCTCCTCTTCTCCGCTGAGTCGACAGGAGTCATCGTCGGAAAGTCCCATTTTTTTGAGATGGTATCTCGGTGGCCAGTGACTTAGCTCAAGTAACTTTTTTGTCTTACTACGAGCTGGGCTTATGAATCTTTTTGCCTGCCTCTGTCCTTTGCATTCCGTGCTATAGCTCTTTGGAACCTAGGCCCATAGATCCCGGCACCGGTTGCGTCATCTTACATCTTTGAACCGTCAGTGTACCAGATTTGTGATCCTGATGGTATTATAAATTGGTTGGTTCTCCAGGCACTTCTATCAGATATTAGTATCTTAAATTTCCTGGAGAAGCGAAGCTTTTTAAGCAAGTCGAATCTGATGTGATTATGGTCCGACATGGACGCTTCTCCGGGAACATGCAAGTTTGTAATGATATTATATATAAATGGACTTGCCAGAGTGAGATCTAGAACCTCTTGACGAATCGCATTTATTGGTTCTATCCCTCTATTTACCACCACCAAGTTATTAGCACAAATATATTCAAAAAGTATATATATATACTAAATTAATTTTTTTAAAAATTTAATTAAAATAATATTATTAAATAAAATATATAAAATAATATTATTAAATAAAATTATTACAAAATTACCTCTTTTGTTGGTGCTTCCCCACACCGTATGATGGGCATTTGCGTCACAGCTAAGGATCCACTGTAGTCTCCTTTCCTTGCAATAGTTTATCAAAGACATTACCTCTGAAGTTGGTGCTTCAGAAGTGTCTCCAAGGAGGTAGGAAGAGGCGATGACGACCTTCAAACCGGCGTTTGGTATTGCAATGAGTGCCGCCACCAAATCTCCTTGAAATTTCTCTTCATTTCTACAATTGCAGATAGAAACGGTGCCCATTTTCGCAAAACTTCATTGCAATGAAAGAAACAAAAACCAGATGCAAAAAACCAGATCGAAAGAAAAAAACGGAATAACAAATATGTTGTCTATTGTAATTTTATTTGTTAACATATATGTACAGCGGATTTAGTAAGAAATAAAAACTAAATTAAATAGGTGGGAAGTTATTTTATTAGCACCGTCTCCGTGATGCTCCTAATCTTTCCGAGCATGAATCTGACGGTTTCGGATACTTTTGAACACATTGACGTCGGCTGGGATTGTGCTTTCCGTTATCACTGCTGTGATCGCGCCTTCTCTTGTTGGATTTGCCTCTTGTTGTGGAACGGTCCGTACGATCCTTCGCGATAATCTTCGATTGGATTTGACGCTTGTTAATCGATATTTTGAAATCTTTGTTTATGTACTCTTTTTGGAGTTCTTGAACCTTTACATCAACTCTGCGCAAAAGACTGCCTTCTTTCGCACGAAGCATTGCAATTCGATTAAATAGTTCCTGTATATGATCAGCCTGTGGGTCGCACTTCTGCAACTTGTCGTCGATGTTCTCGTCCGCCAGCCGAAATTCAATGCGTCGTGTTATTATTTTGCCCGATTTTGCGTCGTTCACATCGATCACTATTTCGATGGCAAGTCCTTGTAATTCCTCTTCCTTTTTCTGAAACGTTTCGATAATATCGAATCCGAAATGATTGTGCAATGCTTTCGTTACTGAAGTATTTGAATTATCCATGATGCTGACTTTGTTGTAACTTTGCGTGTGGTTTAAGTTTGAATGTGCATTAGAACGGAGTGAGGTTCCTTTTTATAGGTCTTGAAAAGTGGAGCAGGTAAATTGGTATCTTTTTAAATTACCTTGGTTACAACAACAACATTGTAAACATACAAAGAAAGATAGCTTTATAGTTTAGCTATCTGTGCGGCGAGTGTCACGTTTGAATGATGGGAGTTAAGCAAAGAAAGAGAGAAAAGTATATGCGCAGGGGTGGGTTGGGTAATTGGATAAGTCACATTTTTCTTTCGCTCAGTCGAAGTCCTGTGACTGTCTCCTTCTATTGTATGAATCAGAAATTAAAAAAAGAGAATCATACACAGAGAACGTTTCTATATGCGTATGCGTATAACTCTAATCTAGCTGTAACATAGTGAGGGGTGAATGGTGTGCGTTAAGCGAATTAAGAAGAGAAGGGAATATGCGCACGCGTATTGGTGATTGGATTGGATACGTATACCTACTCTGTCTCTTATAAGTTATAGGTAATCATAATGTTGCCGGAATATTGTACAAAATTGTATTTTCTGTGGTTGCGTTGGGCGTTGCTATTATTATTGACCTTATTTGCATAGTGTAGCACTAAACATTGAGCAGCCACTGAGCCACCTCACCGAAACGAAAGTGTTTGGCGTGTGGGGGCGTGGCGGATGAATGTGTGTCGTGTTCGTTTGTGTTAAGCGAATGAGGGAGAGAAGTTATGCGCAGGTGTGGTTGCATTAGTCTGATTTGGCTTCCGGTCATTCGAAGTCGGTTGTATCCTACACGAATTTTTAGATAGCCATCCTACAATAATTGTGGTTTCACTATGCTCTGATCCTGCTTTTGGCCAATTATTACCTATTCTTTGGTAAGTCATTTTGATTTCTTTTTTTATACAATTTATAAGAGTTTATTTATTGTGAATGCTTATTTATTGATTTCTTTTTTTTCGATGGAATATTAGGTAGATATGCCTCGGCAAAGAACTTTGACCGGTAGGCGTGAGAGGGAAAGAAATAGAGTTGATTATTTGTTACGTCGCGAAGAAGCAATGTAGGAATGTTTTAGCAGTGAGCAGTGGCATGAAGATATTTTGTTTTCAAATTTAAAAATTATTTTTTACTCTTTTTGGTCGCAGGTACCTAACCTTTTCTGCCACATCTGGACTGGACTGGAAGAAGAATGCTATTATTTTATTACTCTTCTATTGTGTGCATTTTGTTATCTCATAGCAAAAAATTAAAAATATTATTGAATAAGAACTATAAAAGTACAGCATGAAAAAAAAAATTAATGCAATTTGTTTCATTTAAGTGCTATTTTTGTTTTTTCAACGTTATAGAAGTTAAGAACAATATTAGTTAGTTACTATCTATTCCAGAACTGACACGAATACCTACCTACGATCAGTAATTTTTAAGATTTCTTTATTTAAAGACAGACATTCAAATTCGCTTCAAATCAAACAGAGCTACACCAATTTTATTTATCGTAATGATATAAAAAAAAATGTGTGGTCGATTTTCGAGCACTGGGCGAACCTAGTATATATATAATTCTCGTCTCAGTTCTTGGTTAAACAAACGGCTTAGTCAATAAGCAAAATATGCGTTACTGGACAGGTGAGAACCCTCACAGTTAACAGCACTTCATCCGCAAATAGTCACTGTTCACATTAGAATATTTTTTAGAAGTAGAAACATTGGAATTCAGAATCATACACGATATATAAACATCTCCATTTCACTAATCAGTTTTCAAAAGAATTTATTTTTGGAGAAATAAAATATATTATTAAAAAATATTCATCAAGGGAATATAATTTGTTTCTCTAACGGATTTCTGCATCTGAAAATAATAATCTCATCAGTGCATCTAATCCCTTAAAGGAAATTTCTCAGCAATAAATCATGGAAAGGACATAGCAATAAAACCCCAAACTTCCGCAAAAGAAACTGGCCCATTCACTAATGAAATTATTCCAAGAAGTAATATGTGAACATTGAAAGTTTTATTATCTCATAATTACTTACGAGTGTGCACTCGACTTCTAGTAAAGCCCTAAAACAGCAAATGGAAAAAAAATCGTTCAAGTACCTAGATTACAGTTGTAGATTGTATGGTATTGTAAGGAATAGGCCCTGTACACTGCGACCAGAAGAGATCTATTGTGTTGGCCTCTTTTATTTAACCCAGGGAGCTGTTGAGGCTCTTTATAAACCTCAGTACCCTTCTTTGTTCCATGTTTCCTATGTCTGAAGAGAATTCATAAATATATACCGTTTTTTTCCATATTATAAGTTAGTCCTAATAAACCTCTTAAACCGATCGGACGTGTTTTTTTATTCCTGCGGATCTCAACAGGTTATGGGCCCAGGCACACGGTGTACTGAACAGTTTTTTTCGCTAATTATTGATTGCGAACGAATCGCGGAAATTAAAATTTCAGATCGAAAGGAAGTGTGATTTTATTTTACGGCAGTGATCGTTTTTTTAGTTTATTAAAATGGACTCTGAATGCAAAATTGAAAAGCTGCAAACGGCGGAGCAGTGGGTTACTTGGAAATTTCAATTAAAAATTATTTTGCAAGCCAGTGATCTTTATAGTGTTGTAAGTGGAGTGCAAAAAAGGCCTACTGATGAAACCGATAAAGGCTTTAAAGATTTTCTGAAATCAGATGTAAAAGCACAAAAAATTATTGTGACCGCCGTTGGTCAGCAGCCACTCACACACATAGTAAACTGTAACTCCGCACGTGAGATGTGGATTAAATTAGAATCTGTCTACGAACAAAAAACCCAAACCAAAATACATATGCTCCAGCAGAAATTTTATGCTTTTGCAAAAGACGAGACGGACGATATTGCGACGCATATTTCGAAACTGGAGTCCATTGCTCATCAGCTACGCGATTTAGGTGAAACGGTATCGGAAAGCATGTTAATAACGAAAATTCTGATGACGCTACCAGAAAAATACATGCATTTTCATACAGCGTGGGAGTCAACGGCAATTTCTGATCGTACATTGCTGAATTTAACTAGTCGCCTCATTATAGAAGAGACCCCAGACTAGTCGCTTCACCCAGCAACACACCAACAAAATGCTTTCATGGCAGAAAAAGCAAACAGATATACACAAAACTCTTCTCACGCGATTAGAAATAACAAAAGTGGTAATCATGGGATTGGTAATGGAGGTGTGGGTGGCAAATGTTTTCTCTGCAAACGACCAGGGCACTGGAAGAGAGACTGCCCAAAAAGAAAGCATGCAAACAAGACAAAGGATGCATTTATATCCACTCTTCTATTGGGTGAGAGAGATGATGATTCTCAAAGTTGGTTTTTGGATTCAGGGGCAACGGATCACATGACTTTTAACAAAGAACTGTTTTTTTCGTACAGTCAGTTCAATCGACCCCAGAATGTACGTGTTGGTAATGGGCAGTTAATAAAAGCATTCGGTCGCGGCAAAGTACAGATTTTTTCGTTCAACGGTTCAACTTGGCTGGAAAAATACTTAAAAGACGTGTTGTTTGTTCCGGACATAAAAGTAAATTTATTTTCGTCTAATTCTGCTTTGGATAAAGGACTTCGATTAGTGTCCAATCGCGAGAAATGTCAACTACTGGACGGCGACCACATTGTGGCAGTGGGAGTGCGTGAGAGATCTTTGTTTCGAATGATTTTTAAAATAAAATTTCCGTGTGCTAATATAGTGGCGAGAAAAGCGGAAAGTTTAAAACTTTGGCACGAACGATTAGCCCACCAAAACGCGAGAGTGATTACAAACTTTTTGATCAAAGAAAATATACCTGTTGTTGATTCTGATGGTTTTTTTTGTGAATCGTGTGTTTTCGGAAAACATTCAAAATTAAAGTTTTACACAAGCGAAACCAAAGCAAGTTTCCCAGGTGAACTCGTTCACGCTGATTTATGCGGGCCGATGCAACAACCATCGCTGTCAGATTCTCCATATTTTCTACTACTTAAGGATGACTTTTCGAATTATCGCGCGGTATATTTTCTAAAATGTAAAAGTGAAGTCTAGGCTTGTTTTGAGGAATACATTATTAAATTAAAAACAGAAACGGGCTACGATCTAAAAACAATAAGAAGTGATAATGGAACTGAATTTTTAAATCGGGACTTCAAGAATTTACTGCGAAAGTACAAAATTGCTCATCAGACATCGGTGCCATATTGCCCGCAACAAAATGGTAGGGCAGAACGAGAAATGAGAACTCTTGTGGAAGCTGGCAGGACAATGGTACATGCTAAGGGTTTACCACTCAAACTTTGGGCTGAGGCAGTCAGCACTGCAGCTTTTATTATTAATCGGACGTCTTTAAATAAAAATGGAAAGTCACCCTTTGAGCTGTGGACCGGTAAACGTTTATCTAATTTCATCGATTGGAAAGTTTTCGGAGAGGTATGTTATATTCACATTCCCGAACAAAAACGGAGAAAATGGGATGTGAAGTCCGAGAAAGGTGTATTTGTTGGATACGTGGAGGGAATTAAAGGATACAGAGAGTGGATTTCAGGAACTAACAAGATTAAGGTTAGTCGTGACGTTGTTTTTGCAAAAAACGCTGCAGTTTCAGTTGGTGCTGTGGTTGATCCTGGTTTTTTTGATGGTGCTGTTGCACAAAAAGAAAATTGTGCCGTTTTCGATGAAGGTAGCGATGCAGGTGGCGATGAAGGTGGCGATGCAGGCAGCGATGCAGGCAGCGATGCAGGTGGCGATGAAGGTGGCGATGCAGGCAGCGATGCAGGCAGTGATGCTGGCGGCGATGAACGTTCCTTTTTTTCATCTGAGGAACAAGAAGTGAAAAATGTGAGCGAAGCTCCGCTTAAGGATCGTTTGAGAAGCTCAGCAAAGGCTTCTTCTTCAGCGATGCTAGCCGGCTGTGCTTTTATAGCAGAATCTGTGGAGCCTAACACTTTTGAAGATGCACTGCAGTCCGAAGACTCGATCAAGTGGGAGCAGGCGATGGAGGCAGAAATGAGGGCGCTTCAACTAAATAAGACGTGGGAACTAGTAAAACCGCCTAATGGCCGAAAGGTCATCGACAACAAATGGGTATATAAAATTAAAGGTTCCAGTACAAATGAACCAGCTCGTTTCAAAGCCAGACTAGTGATTAGAGGTTTCTCTCAAGTGAAAGGCGTCGACTATGAAGAAACATTCAGCCCAGTAGCCAGATTTTCATCAATTCGAACGGTTTTGCGCTTGGCAGCTTTAAAAAAATACCATATCAAACTGTTCGACATTACAACAGCATTCTTGAATGGTCACCTCAAGGACGATATTTTTATGAAGCAGCCAAAAGGTTTCGACGATGGAACAGGACGTGTTTGCAAACTTCTCAAGAGCCTGTATGGTCTAAAACAGGCATCGCGGGTCTGGAACGAAAAATTGTCCTCATTTCTTCGATCTTTCCAACTAGAAATGTCAAGAGCTGATCCATGTGTCTTTATTGGAAAGGACATTGTTCTGGCCATTTACATTGATGATGGTATAATTACGGCGGTTGATGAAGACAGGATCTCGGAGGTTATCGACTTTCTGTTAAAGGATTTTGCAGTTAAGGTCTATGAAGCAAAATATTTTCTTGGTTTAGAAATTAATCGGATGGTACTATATTCATCAATCAGGCGAGCTTTGCGGATAAAATATTTTCAAAATTTGGTATGGCGAACGCGAATGCTGTTTCAACACCTGCAGATTCATCGAGCTTCGAAAATGTTGATGACGACGGCCACAGTGACAGCAACTTTCCATACAGAGCAGCAGTTGGCAGCCTTATGTATCTGGCTATTGGTACCAGGCCCGACATATCTTTTGCGCTGGGCGTTGTTAGCCGATACATGGAAAATCCAGCAGAATCTCATATCAAAGCATTAAAGCGTATCATAAGATACGTAAAGGGAACGCAAAACTATGATATCCTTTTTAATTCAATGTCTAAATTTAGTTTTGACTCTTACAGTGACGCAGATTATGCAGGGGATCGAAAAACAAGGCGATCTACCAGTGGGTTCATATGTTTCTTTGGCGATGGTCCTATCTCCTGGGGCTCTCAGCAACAGCGCTGTGTAGCGCTTTCGACGACAGAGTCGGAGTATATTGCGGCAGCTGAAGCGGTGAAAGAGATCTCTTGGTTAAAGCTTCTGTTTGAAGATCTCCATATTCATTACCAAAATTCAACGCTTTATCTGGACAACCAAAGCGCTATAAGGCTGGTGAAGAACCCCGAATTCCACAAAAGAACAAAGCATGTTGACGTCAGATACCACTTCATAAGGGACAAGTATGCTGAAAAGGTTTTTGATATTCAACATGTTTCATCCCAGTTGCAGAAAGCAGACATCTTTACCAAAGCTCTACCTAAAGAGCGTTTTCAAACTTTGCGAAAAATGATTGGTATTCTACCAATGGCCTAATTTTGTTCAATGAATTGTTTAATAATCTTTAGTCTTATGAAATTTTGGGAATTTGAAATTTTTTTTTTAATGTTTAAAGTAAAAGATTTAACCTGAATTAATAATTCTTATAAGCAATAAGTAACGTAATAACCAAATATTGATGAATGTGGGAGTGTTGAAGAGAATTCATAAATATATACCGTTTTTTTTCCATATTATAAGTTAGTCTGCGGATCTCAACACCTTTGCATATGGATCACTCTGCCCCTGGCCATAGCAGGGCATTCGCAAAGTATGTGTTCCGTTGTTTCCTCCTCTTCTCCGCTGAGTCGACAGGAGTCATCGTCGGAAAGTCCCATTTTTTTGAGATGGTATCTCAGTTGCCAGTGACCAGTAAGATAACCCGTTAGTATCCTTAGATCTTCTTTGCTTAGCTCAAGTAACTTTTTTGTCTTACTACGAGATGGGCTTATGAATCTTTTTGCCTGCCTCTGTCCTTTGCATTCCGTTAGTATTCGGCAAGGTGTTCATCTTACCATTTCCTGAATTTGAGTGTACATAACTCAAAGGTGAAGTAGGGCTCAGGACCAATGAGCAGGCGCGATGCGCCTCTTCTCGCCAGGCAATCCGCTCGTTCATTTCCCTCAAATCCTTCATGACCCGGTATCCAGGCAACGGTGACGATGTTGTCCTTGGCCAGATCCTCGAGGAGATTAAAACATTCTAAAACCAGTTTTGACCTGATCGAGTACGATCTTAGGGCCTTAAGAGCAGCTTGGCTGTCTGAGAGGATGTAAATGCGGGCATCTTTAGTGCGCCTACGTAGGCATTCTCGGACACATATCTCTATGGCGTGTACCTCCGCTTGAAAGATGTCTGGTGATTTCCCCAGTGCTATAGATCTTTGGAACCTAGGCCCATAGATCCCGGCACCGGTTGCGTCATCTTCCATCTTTGAACCGTCAGTGTACCAGATTTGTGATCCTGATGGTATTATAAATTGGTTGGTTCTCCAGGCACTTCTATCAGATATTAGTATCTTAAATTTCCTGGAGAAGCGAAGCTTTTTAAGCATGGTGTCTGATACCTTAATCATTTGATCATCTTGAAGCATTTGTAGTACCCGAAGGTGTCTTGTGAGGTTTCCTGCTTTAAAATTTGATATATCAGGGAGCCTAAGGGCACTAAGACCAGCTTCCTTCTTCAGAGAAATATGTAAAGGCATCAGGCTGAGCATTGCTCCTAAGGCTGCAGTTGGACAAGTTTTCATTGCCCCCGTTATACCAACGCATGCTAAGCGATATATCTTGTTAAGTTTTTGTTGGGCCGTTAGTTGTTCGATTTTTGGCCACCATGATAACAACGATCGACTTGATGATCGTGTTGTATGACCAACACAACATTTTTGGCTTTAAGCCCCAGGTTTTGCCGTAAAGGCGATGGCACATGTAAATTGCCTTTGTCGCCTTCTTGGTGACTTGATCAAGGTGTGAATTCCAGATAAGAGTCTTGTCTAGGATTACTCCTAGGTATTTTACCTCTCCTGATAACTTCATTATTCATCTTGATCGGTTTCAGTTCTAGTTTTCTCTTTCTTAAGAATGGTATCATGACTGTTTTTGAGGGATTTATGGCCAATCCTTTGTTCTGACACCATCTGTTTAGGGCCCTTTGCATGATCTCAGATATCGTGGAATCATGCTTGCCCCTAACAGTGATTACTACATCATCTGAATAACCTTGTATTATGTACCCCGATTGTATGAGGTGGTCTAGGAGTTCATCTATGACTAAAGTCCAAAGAAGAGGACAGCCCCTAGTGGCCTTAACAGTCTTTTGTGAGCCTCCATACGCCAGATTAATGATCTGCTTTCTAACATGTTTAGAACCCATTTTATGATTAGTGGGGCAATGCCTTTCCTTATAGCTTTCTTTATGGCATCAAAGGAGGTATTGTCAAACGCTCCCTGGATGTCTATGAAGGCACATAGGGCCGTTTCTTTTTCTGCCAGGCCTTTTTCAATCGTCGTTGTAAGGCTGTATATGGCAGTTTCGGTAGACTTACCGGCTGATTCCTTATGTATTGGTCGAGGACTTTCTCCATGGTTTTTAGGAGGAAGGAGCTAAGGCTGATGGGGCGATATGATTTCGCTAGTTGTTCGGATTTCCCACCTGCCTTTGGTATGAAAACCACCTTGACTTAGTCCAGCTTGATGGTACATGGCCTAGAGATAGGCTGGATCTGAAGACCCTAATTGGTTGAGGAGTCAATAGATCCATTCCCTGTTGTAGGAGACAGGGGTAGATACCATCGTTTCCCGGTGCTTTATAAGGGCTAAAGGACGAGATCGCCCATTTCACCCTGTCTCGCTGAAATATTTTTCCGGATAGACTATAATCCCATTTTGATACCGTGAGATCCTGGTGCCTCATCGGTTCAAGTGGGTTATCCATGCGGATGCATTCTGGGAAGTGTGTATCAAGAAGAAGTTGACAGGTTTCCTCAGGGGTATCTGTAAATTCACCATTTTGCTTTTTCAGAGAGCAGATGCCGTTTGAGTGATCGCGAGCAAGGACTTTCTGGAGTCGTGTAGCTGCAGGGAGATTTTCAATGCTCTCACAGTGTTTCCTCCAAGTCACTCGTTTTGATTTTCTCAATTCTTTGTTGTTATCAGTAAGAGCTGTTCTGTATTGGCACCAGTTGCCATTGTTCTTAGCTCTATTGAAAAGTTTTCTTGCTGTGCTCCTAAAAGCGTCAAGTCTTTAATTCGGCCATGGGACATCTCTTGGTGTTTTCCTATTTTTGAGGGCACAACTGCTTTCATAGGCGAAGGTTATGTCTTCTTGGAGCTGTTCGGATTCAGTTTCCAACTCCGGAACGGTCCCTAGTGGAACTAAAGAACGATTTAGTTCTGATTCAAGGACTAACCGATAGGTTTCCCAGTCAGAGGATTTCGGGTTCCTGTAAACTGTGTTTCTTACAGAATAAGCTTCTAAGTCGAATCTGATGTGATTGTGGTCCGACATGGACGCTTCTCCGGGAACATGCAAGTTTGTGATGATATTATATATAAATGGACTTGCCAGAGTGAGATCTAGAACCTCTTGACGAATCGCATTTATTGGTTCTACCCCTCTATTTACCACCACCAAGTTATTAGCACAAATATATTCAAAAAGTATATATATATATACTAAATTGATTTTTTTAAAAATTTAATTAAAATAATATTATTAAATAAAATTATTACAAAATTACCTCTTTTGTTGGTGCTTCCCCACACCGTATGATGGGCATTTGCGTCACAGCTGAGGATCCACTGTAGTCTCCTTTCCTTGCAATAGTTTATCAAAGACATTACCTCTGAAGTTGGTGCTTCAGAAGTGTCTCCAGGGAGGTAGGAAGAGGCGATGACGACCTTCAAATCCCCTCCCTTTAGACCGGCGTTTGGTATTGCAATGAGTGCCGCCACCAAATCTCCTTGAACGAATTAGGTTTCTTCGTTTCTACAATTGCAGATAGAAACGGTGCCCATTTTCGCAAAACTTCATTGCAATGAAAGAAACAAAAACCAGATCGAAAGAAAAAAAACGGAATAACAAATATGTTGTCTATTGTAATTTTATTTGTTAACATATATGTACAGCGGATTAAGTAAGAAATAAAAACTAAATTAAATAGGTGGGAAGTTATTTTATTAGCACCGTCTCCGTGTTGCTCCTAATCTTTCCTTAGCGTCGATGCATTTTTTCGCAATTGTGTTGCGTACCACCTCTTGACTCACGCCAAATTTTGAACAAACCAAATGAGAAATATCGGCAACCTTCTGGGGGTCCAATTGGGATTTAGCACGTCCTTCCGATGAACTTGATTGATGTCCAGTCAGTGAGTGGGTACGCAAAATGCGTTCACCAAATAATATATTACACAACACCCTTGTTGCGGTTGCTGCATCTTTCCAATTAATCATGTCGTATACCTTCCGATCTATTTGTGTTCCATTCGGTCCGATCGTCAAAGTACTGGAGCATGAATCTGTCGGTTTCGGATACTTTTGAACACATTGACGTCGGCTGGGATTGTGCTTTCCGTTATCACTGCTGTGATCGCGTCTTCTCTTGTTGGATTTGTCTCTTGTTGTGGAACGGTCCGTACGATCCTTCGCGATAATCTTCGATTGGATTTGACGCTTGTTAATCGATATTTTGAAATCTTTGTTTATGTACTCTTTTTGGAGTTCTTGAACCTTTACATCAACTCTGCGCAAAAGACTGCCTTCTTTCGCACGAAGCATTGCAATTCGATTAAATAGTTTCTGTATATCATCAGTCTGTGGGTCGCACTTCTGCAACTTGTCGTCGATGTTCTCTTCCACATAAAGTGCACGACTGTGTCGAACGAAACTTTCTCGTTCTTTAAAAGTTTGGTTGGTTATTTTCTTATTTCATTAAGTAGGTAGGTAAAGCTATCCCTAACAGGCAATTGTCCCAAGTTATGGTTAAAGATCGTTTTCGAGATATGTATGTCCAAGTTCCAAAAGTACCGTTATTCGATTTTTTAGCGAAAAACTGAGTATGCAGTCATGGTAACCTCACCTACTTAAGCCTAAATATCAATTTTGCCGTTTTCGAACATATCAAACTGGTACGAACATTTTATATGGGAAGTACCATTAATATTAAGGTTTCTGTGCAAAAAAATGGACCTGTAAGCCCCTAAACTCCAAATCCGAAGAAGCCGTTTAGGCTGTAGGCCTCGGGACATACAGACAGACGGACAGAATTTTGCCACCCACTTTTTTGAGTTCGTCTATCATCGCAATGTCAGAATTGATTAACATCTCGAGTTTGAAATTTTGTACGAATACTTAACGGAGAAAGTTAAAAACAATACAATAATTATAGTTAAGTTACAGCCATTGTTGGATTATAATAACCAAGCACATATTTAAGCAACAAAGTTCCTGGACACGAGCAAAGCACACAAAACAGTGTGAAACGGTATTTTGTTGACGTTGAAATATATAGATTTATATCACAACAAATGATTCTAATACCATGTTCCCACCAACGTGATTTAGCTAAAAAAAACTGTCAAAAAAATTATTTCAAATTCAATTTTCTAATTTTGTTCGTGTTTCGGTGAGTTTTTAATATTTTTATTGAGTTCAGGCAATGAAAAATTGTTTTATTCTTGGCAGTTATGGCAAAAATGTCACACTAAATCACCTTAAGTTCGGTGGAGACGCCTTTCGTGATTTTTAAATCACTTTAGCTAAATTACGTTCGTGGGAACATAGTATAAGAACTATTTGTTCATTCATTTTGTAAACAAAAAATCCTCCAATAATATATTTGAAATAAGTGAGGAAGTAAAAACTATTCTCGTATTTCTGGAAAAGTAATTAAATTTTCCACTTGCATTCAGAAGATTAAACTGGGGTTGAATTAACGCATCCGTGATCGAGTACTACGTGACTGAATTTGTTATTGTTTTGCTTGTAAAATCCACAAAATTCAGTGACGTATGGCACGTTTACAGATACCTATGGTAATTCCATCCCTTTAGTGTACCATAGTTAAATTCTTACAAGTCTGCAAGAGGATTCGCAATAAAACTACTTAAGTAATAAAAACAATGAAATCTATCCAGCAAATAAATTGATTCTTAGAAACACCAATAAAATCACAATGAAATCCCGCAGGTAATACTTAATTCTTTAAAACTTATTTTAAAAACAGGTACACCCGAACAAATTGAAAGTTTTATTGCATCTAAAATGCCTACCTGACACTACTCGAAATTCTATAAAACTGGCTTCCCTGTGTACAACATTCACATTCGCATTCTAACCATCAAAGTCATTTTATCAACGCCAGAAAAATGGATAACTCATCTTCGTTCGTAAATAGTCCAGTTTCGTCGCAGGAAATAAAGCCTAATAAGGATGCAACTGCGGTAGACGATTGCTTCGGGTTGAATATAATAGAAACACTTAAAAAAATGAAAAACGATTTGGAGGAAGTTGTCTTAGAAATTCGGATCGAGCAGAAGACATCATCGTCTGGCAAGGGAATGAAACAATCCATGCCATATAAAATTATTTTCGAGGACGGGCCCATAGCTGGGACTTCAAAAGAAGACGATATTAACAGGTTGCTCGATAGTATTGAACAACTTCAAAAGATGAAAACGAATCTTCTGGACAAAGTAGCTAGTAAACTACAAGAAATTCAAAGCCTGTACGATAAAAAAGATTACAAGATCTCCATAATAAAGTGGAAAGGATATTCGGCCAATTCCCTAGAAATATTACCGGGGACCTCCGCCGACAAACAATTCGCTGCCACCAGTGCCACCAGTTCAACCAGTGAATCGGAAAATGATAACCCAAACAAGCGGCATTGTACTCAAGAATATCCAAAGCTTAAGGATACATGCAATTATATAATCGGGCCAAATGGATCGGATATTTCTAAGAAGGACTACGAAACTATAAATTGGAAAGATGCTTCATCGGCAACAAGGCAGTTGTGTAAGGCAATGTTCGGTGAAGAAGTTCTGGCTACACATTCACTAACTGGAAATCAATCACCAGCATTTCGTGGACCTGAGAAGCCAAGCAAATCTAAACTTAATCCTATACTGATAGCCGATATTACTTATTTCGTTTGTATGAAGTTTGGAGTAAGTAAACAACTTGTTCGAGCTATAGTTACAACGAAATGTGCTGATGCAACAAAGAAGATTAAGCGTTTGTCGAAGAAGATTCTAGTTAGTCAATAGTTACTTTAAATGGATTTTTTACCAAGTTTTCCTATTGTTAGTCTTCACATACGATACATTTATTTTAATTTAGTTAAATGTGTTTTTGAGTGCTTACAGTTAAATAAAATATATTACTTCTTTTATAATTACTTACTTTTTTTTTCGTACCAAGCCTTACAACAACACGAAACCAAAATTATTTTAAAAATGAGTTCTGTCCCACAAACAATGACAAAATGCATGCAGGAATATTATGTATACAGTGGAAGTGGCTTATAACGTTTAATCTCCTTTCATTTGGTTAGTTTCTTATATGTATTATATATATACAGTGTTGGCCAAAACTTAAGCACGAAATGATTTCGCTTTGGAAAAAACCTAAAGAAAATTCAGAAAACGTATGATTTTATTTTTTCTAATCAACATATATTTGTCTTCAATCCATAACCAACAATTTAATTATTAATCTTAACTTACTTTAAAAATTACGAAATTAATCAGAATTCATCAAAAACTAGGTAAATAAGGCGCATCGAATATAGGTTCTAATTCTAATCTAAGGTGATTTATTTCATTAAGGACTTGACAACTTCTTTGTTAAATTAAATACAAACTACTTGAGATATCTTTTATTGAATAATATCAAAACATTTATGAATGGAATTCGACTTCGTTCATATGACCACCACGGGAACGATGACTCGGGCGCACATTTCGACCGATACGACCACTATTTCTCGTTCAATATTGGCTTTGAGCTCCTCTAATGTCGCCGGCTTGTTCGCAATGATTTAATGTATCCCCATAAAAAAGTTTAGAGGCGTTAAGTCATACGATCTCGGCGGCCAATAGACGGGTCCGTTTCACCGAACTGAGACACCAATAACTCGATTGTTGCACCCACTGTGTGGCATGTGGCACCGTCTTGTTGAAGCCACATATGACTGATGTCAAATTCATGCGACTGCTCAAAAAAATAACGTTCCGACATGTCTCTGTTAGCGAATACCATTTACTGTAAAGTGACGGTCATTTTCATCGACGAAAAAAACGGCCACCAAACAGTGACTATTTGCGGATGAAGTGCTGTTAACTGTGAGGGTTCGCACCTGTCCAGTAACGCATATTTTGCTTATTGACTAAGCCGTTTGCTTAACCAAAAACTGGGACGAGGATTATATATAAATATGATGTGAGGCAGGCATTGGATAAGGATGAAGTAACTTTTTTAATGTTGCTCCACTTCTCAAAGGCTTTTGACACAGTTAATCATATTAACTTATGTAAAAAGCTTATGTGGTAATATAATTTTTCCGTTGGCGGTGCCAAATTAATTTATTCCTATTAGGTTAGGGTTAGGTTAGTGGGTGGGCAGGACAAGATTTATTTATTTATTTATTTATTTATTTATTTATTTATTTATTTATTTATTTATTTAATTCTTTATTCTCTTTCATAGAAAAATACCTAACAATTATAATAATTCCTAATTTTATACTTTTATACAATCGAGAACAGTTAGTGACATTTTTTATTTTGCTTAAAAGCAGTGAATAGTGTTAAATGCCACTTCAAAAAGGGGAACAAAAAAAAGTGTTAAAACAGCAAAAGGAACAATATTTATGCAATGTTCTGAGATTTTATGAGACTTATATCAGGAGGAAGACGATTATACAGTTCACAAGTAACTGGATAGGAGTTTCTATAGTGAGTGGTGCGAAAAACTGGAATTTCGGTAACATGACTTGTAGCACTACTCTTATAAAGAATATCTGGCAGTATTTTCAAAGACATAAAAAAGATCATCGAATGAGCCAGACGACAGACGTTACTTATTCTTCTTATGACACATTTCTGCAGGACGACAAGTGGCTTTAGGTTGGTTATGTAAGCACCCCCCCAACAACTTATTCCGTACTGCAATTTCGAATGGAAAATTCCATGATAAGCTGTTTTAAGAGTTTTATTAGAACAAAACTTTCTGAGGCGATAAAAACACCGTATGGATGAGCGTAGATACTGTTTCAATGCTGAAATATGTTGTGTCCAACGCATGTTTTGCTCAAAAGTAATACCGAGATATTTGTAGTTCTTAACAATTTCAATTTGAAAGCATTTTGAGTTGCATGAGGCGTTTCTATTAAATGTTTCACCTGAAGTTGAAGAACAGGCAGATCAATTAAGTTGAAACGTGGACAATCAAAGGAGTGGAAATTGATATCGACATACGTAGAATCAGGCAAACCTAATCTAAAAAACATTAATCTCGTTTTGTCGCTTACAATTAGCCTGTGTGAAGCGAACCATATTCTCAACAAGTGAATGTCATGGTTTAGTTCAGCTATCAGATTCAAAGAGCTCGTTGAACCATACGCGATGCCAAGATCATCTGCAAAAGCCGTGACCTTACCCGCAAAAGGCAGGGAAAATAAGGAATTTATGAAAACTAAGAACAGAATGGGACCCAAGACAGACCCCTGTGGTACACCCGAGTTTAGAGTGAAGTGTCGCTGAGCAAATGTCCTATTTTCACTCTTTGTTTGCGGCCTTGTAAATACGATGCAAACCAGTTATAAATAAAGCCACGGAATCCTGCGTTATACAATTTGTCCAGAAGAATGTCATGCACGACCGTGTCAAACGCTTTCGTAATATCCACAAACAGACCCGCACAGAATTTACTACTATCCAAAGCTTTATTAATAAAAGAGCAAAAATATAAAAGAGCATCTTCAGTTGAGCACCCTTCCCTAAACCCAAACTGTTTTGGACTGAAAAATTGTATTCTTTGCAGGTATGAACATATACGTTTCTTGACTGCTTTTTCAAAAACTTTTGAAATTGAAGAAAGCAGGGAAATGGGTCTGCAATTGTTCTTTTCTTTTGGATTTCCCTTTTTAAAAAGTGGTAACACTTCAGCACATTTCAGATGTTCAGGAAAAACACCACTAAAAATACTTAAGTTAAAAAGATATGCTAAGATATCTACTAAATTAGGAGCGATTTTCTTTAGCGTTACGTTACAGATGCCATGGCTTCCACATGATTTTGTGTTGTTTAGTGAGTAGATGGTATGTAATACCTCCAACCCAGTAATTTCTTCATAAACAATGGAAAAAAGATAAACAGTCTGCACAATTGATTTTAGAGGCACAGGAGTGCTCCATTTCCTGATTGCATACTAAGCAGATCATTTTACCAAAAAGTTAATTTGGAAACTTTGAGTGAACTAAATTTACGTGTGCACCCCACAACAGACAACAGCACAAAAAAAAAACCTGTACTTTAGTTCGTGGAGAACCTTATAACGGTGGCAAAGATTGATGTGCCCACCGATTCGTGTTACAAACAAATAGTACCATTCTGTGAGAACTAACTCTGACATTATCTCTCTGTCACACTGACCGTTGATCTGTGTCATGTCTTGTCACAGTTAAAGATAACTCTTGAGATGAGGTACAAATATTTGGAAACAGTTTTCGTGATATTCAGATGCTGTACAGTTACCTATTAAATACTAGTTAACCTGATTGCGGCATATGAATCGTATCACATTGCTTTGAGTTCTCCGCTTGATGAACTGATGATTCAGCTCTTTCAATACAGTAGTCCCTCGATAATGTGAACTAATTAAAACAAGGCGTTTTCGGATTTTAGAGGGATTCACATTACTGTAACTTTTTTTTTAGTACTTACTAAACTGGTTGAAACGATTTTCAAATTTATTTACAAATTTACACAAAATGATTTGTTAAAGCGCAGTTTAAATGTTTATTTATTTAGAAGAAAAACGAAAATCGCACGCAAAACGAGCAAGAGAAACAAGAGAAATTTAAAAACTTTTACAAAAAAAATTCTCATTTTAGAGGTTGAAAATTTCGGAAGTTCACATTATAGACATGACAATGTAAAGTTTTGCTGATTCACATTTTAGAGAAATGCACATTATCGGTAATTCACATTATCGAGGGACTACTGTACTAATTTGAATGTGTATGTGAAAACAGGTCATTACTTTAATGCCTTTATTACTTGATGACGAACTCATTAGGGTTTAATTATTCGTAATGTTTGGCAGCCTCCAGTATTTTTAACGATCCTTTAAACGCGTTGACCTGTTTTTTTATCTATAAGTTCTTCTGTGTGGGTAAATATGAAGATAATTATGTACCTACGCAATTTTGAATATCCACGTCAGGGTCTCTACTCTACCTGCCTACTTTCGGATGACGGCTGCTGTCAACTATAAATATTTGACTGGCAGCCTCTAGTCCTCAGTACAGCTTCAATACTTAACCGCAATAGACGTGCACTTATTTTCTACGAACAAACAACGAAACAAATAAAAAAATAAAATCAATTCGAAAATGGAAACTATCTGCCGCTTCCCATCTTGCAGTTGGTCAGGCGCAGTCACCGACCTTTTAAATCACTGTGATGCCATTCATCAGAAATTCGTCAAAGACATTCAAGACGGCGACTTTTTCAACTTTAGCTTGGAGAATATTTTAAGGGATACGTTTCTGTTATACACCAAGTCAGGAATCTATTGGCTTTTGTTTAGCGAAGTCAAAAATAAGTCGTGCGTCAAGCGTGGAATTTTTGCGGTTGCCGATTCAGAAATTCAGCAATATACAGTAAGACTCGGTGGCATGAACACACCAGCTGTTGCTTACCTTGGACCGTACGAAACACGCCCGGAGAACTCGAAGCAATTCGACTTGAAATTGTCATTAAAACACCTGGAATACTTTAAAGGATTTATCCCGTCAAAGAGTGTCAAAATTCATATGGGAGGAGATGACGATGGACAAATGAGAACGCATCTCTAAAAGTGGACTGCAATGGATCGCCATCCAATTTTCTCCGACGCAGAAGTTGTGAAACTTCGAATACTAACTAATCTAGAGAGGAAACGAGGAAGGAATTATTTTTGTATATATATTTTTATAAATAAGCCAGTTAAGTTTTTTTTAAATGTTAAGTAGGTACTGTTCTCAACAAATAAATTAAAATTTTAAAAATTGAATTTGGAAGTTATGCAATTGATTCGAAAATGCCAAACGCAACATGTAACAAAAGAATGCTAACACACTAATTTCAATCTTGCCAAGTCGACGCTGTCCAAACAAAAGTACCGAAATGGGACAACGGTTTTAATTTAAGTGAACCAGTTTTTCACTTGGAAGATAAGATCCCTGATACACTTTTTGACTGAGGTAAATAAACAGCTTTAGTATTGGAATGTTACAGGTGAAAGAAAAACGGCATGTGGTTTCAACGAGTTGGTGCAACAGCCTGTAAAACAATTTATTGATACTGCTTGGCACATTTTGCATTCGTGTACTCTCGCATTTCGTTGATCAGAATATTGATATCCTAGAACATCTGGTTTAACAAATACCCGGCTTTCTTTCTATGGGGTCATCCGAACGTCGAATCCAACAAGATCTTGTGTGAATTTTGGGATACCCTTTGTGGACAATAATTCCTCCATGGGAAAGAGAAAATAACACAAGAAGCATTTTGTTTTTTAATTCTTATCAAATGTCACGAAATTACTAAAAAAAAATCTTTCTGGGTTCATATTTCACTTCTGTCGATATTTCATAAAATTAGGTCTCAAAAAGTCGGCATTTAATCGGTAGGACAAGGAGATGATAGGTAATAAAACAATTCGCGTGAATTTCTATCTTTATTATATTGAATTATATCCCCACCTATTACCAATAGGAGTCAGAGACCCATAAAGTGGACTTGTACACGTATGTATGAATATTTTTTGTAAAATAAAACATTTAATTCATTTCTCGTAAAAAAATGTAGACAGACTTTTTAGAATTTTGTGTGGTAAAATTACTCTGCTTAAATCTCGACTGAAAAGGTTAAATATCTTAAGTCGACTTACGATGATTCCATTTTTTTTATTGTACATTGTCGCCATTTTTGAAACACATACCTACTTCTATGTTATTACCGCCATTTTATCACACTCTTATCCCCATATATAAGGGATAATAGTTTCATCTTAAGTCAGAAAATCTTATGATGACAAAAGGTAAAATATCTTATGTCTACATAAGGTATTGATATTGCTCGAATTCACAAACCTTGGTAGAGTTAAGATTTGCGTCATTAGGTTTTATCAAAACTCTAAAACGGTAAAACATCTTAAGTCGACTTAAGATACTTTACCATAACATCTTAAGTCGACTTAAGATAATTTACCTTGTGCAAAGCTTTTAAAAAAGTATTCTTAAGTCGACTTAAGATAAAATGCTTGCAAAATATTATTAAAAGTGTTAAAAAGCAAATCATCTTAAGTCGACATAAGATGTTTTTAACGATTTAAAACTAAAATTTTTCCTGACCTAAGTAGACATACGATTATTTGCCAGGTGCAAACAGGAAAATAAATGACGACATAAGATAGATTTAATAAAAAGATTACCTTTTTTTTATTTATACAACTTTAAATACATTTTTCAGCAAAAATGTATAGCAATTCCCGTGCAGCAGCAATTTTAAGAATGGTAAAAGCAAAAAAGCAAGGGGAAATGCAAAAATGCGAGGAAGATCAGTCACATTCGTCAAAAGATATTCTTCCCGAAGACGTAGCAAATGAAGAGCTTCAATTTCTGACGGATGAAGTTTTCGATGACGATATAGCAGAACTATTGCTTTTCCTCTGACGAAAGTGTGAGCTCAGACAACAGCGAAAAAATTGATTCAAATCTGAAACAGATTGGTGAAGAAATCGAGCACCTTAGCAGTTTAATTGAGGTAGTGGGAAAAAAAAGTCAGCATTTGAGAGGTGAAATAATTATGCGTAACCGTGCTTATTCAAAACTTTACTTCTTGGAAGTCAATGGAAACAGAATCAGCGTTTGTCAGAAATGTTTCTTGTACACGTTTGATGAAACTGAGCAAGTTAAAAAACCGATTTCAAAGAAAAAGCTTTCGTCTGATCCTGGATTAATTTCAGTTGATAACAGAAAAGATATAAATCCTGCTAATAAAATATCAGAGGAGAAAGTCAATGAAATCCGTAATCACATAAACAGCTTTCCACTTTATGAAAGCCACTACACACGCGCATCTTCTTCCCAAAAATACTTAGCAAGTGATTTAACTATAACAAAAATGCATGAACTTTACTCAGAATTATAATGTCAATCCTGTTTCATACACAACGTACAGACAGATATTTTCGACAATGGGTATTAAGATGACGAAACCCAAAACAGACTGCTGTAATAAGTGTGAAATTTTTAAGATGAAAATTGATTCAGCACAAAATGAGGATGAAAAACAGCATCAAAAACAGATGCAAGAAAAACACCACCAAGATGCAGATGACGCGTATAAAGCTAAAGATGCTGATAAAACTGCGGCTAAAGAAGATATGAGCGTGAATGTCCTTACATTTGACTTACCAACTCCTAATTTGGAAACATCTGTATCTTTTTATAAACGACTTTTGTGGACCTACAACCTACAACAGTTCATGACTGTGTATCTGGGAAACCAATTTGCATGATGTGGCATGAAGGAATTGCTAAGCGTGGTGGAAACGAAATTGCCTCTTGTATCTTGCAATACTTAAAGTCAATCCGCAATGATTGCAAGCATATGATTTTGTTCAGTGACTCGTGTGCTGATCAGAACAAAAATGCTTTTGTTTCAATCATGTTCTCCACATTTATGCAAAGCGAAACGACAATTGAAACTATCGACCACAAATTTCTTGTCCCTGGACATATACACATGGAGTGTGATGTAGATCACTCTCTAATAGAGCGGAAGTATAAAAGAACTCATGCTCAAATTCATCATCCACGAGACTGGTATTTGTTCATTTCAACATTGGGAACCAAAAACGTATTTGAGGTAAAAGAAATGAACAAACAATGTTTTTAAACTTTTCGGCAGCTCTTAAAGATAAATATATGTGGCGAAAAACAAATAACAATGGAGAACCTTTTAAATGGAGCTCAGTAAGATGGCTTAGGTACACAAAAACGTTCGGTGAAATTCAGTATAAGACCAGCTTAAAAAAGGAAGAGGGGTTTAAAACTTTAAATATAAGAAAAAGAGGAATCGGTAAAATAAAAATCGGTGACCTGAAACTAGCATACAACGCGCCAGTCAAAATTAACACAGCAAAGAAAAAGGATCTTATGGATATGCTGGATTTAATCAACCCAAACTATCACGATTTCTATATAAATCTGCCATCAGATAATCAACCTGATATTAATCCAGACCTTTCAGAAGACTCAGAAGAAGAGATTTGACTTTTTTGCAATCATAATTACACTACCTTTGTATTCTTATGGCTTTATGATAACGTTATCTAAGTAATATTATAAAATATATGAATTACTCACTTACGCTTTATTTATTTATATTTTTAACTGCCTTTGTTCGAAAGCATTACAAAAAGAAAAATTTATTTTAAATATACGTTATGTTGTAAACCACTCTTGAAGAATAAAAAAACTAATGGAATATCATCTTATGTCTCATTTATTCTTTCGTCGACATTATCACTTCATCTTAACTTCACATAAGGCAGGGTAATACCATTCAAAAAAATTGGGCAAAGTATCTTATCTAGACTTAAGATTTTCGAAATCCAATATAACACAAATTTTAAATAAAGGCAAACTATCTTAAGTCATAAATTTCTATTTAACTCAAAAAGGATTAACTTAAAAAGTTTAAAGTAAATTTTAAAAATAAGTTTAATAACTTTTACTTCAAAAAAGTTTTTCTTTGTGAGATGATATCAAACAGATGTTTGGCGATTCCTATTTTTAACTGTTTTTCGCTCTCCTGAAAAATGTTGAAAAATGACTTAAGATATTTTACCTTTTCGGTCTAGAAATATTAGCTTAGAACTACAAATATTAGGAAACAGTTTTCGTGATATTCAGATGCTGTACAGTTACCTATTAAATACTAGTTAACCTGATCGCGTCTATGCGGCATATGAATTCGGATGTTAGAGGGATTCACATTACTGGAACTTTTTTTTTAGTACTTACTAAACTGATTTATTAATTTAGAAGAAAAACGAAAATCGCACGCAAAACGAGCAAGAGAAACAAGAGAAATTTAAAAACTTTTACAAAAAAATTCTCATTTTAGAGGTCGAAAATTTCGGAAGTTCACATTATAGACATGACAATGTAAAGTTTTGTTGATTCACATTTTAGAGAAATGCACATTATCGGTAATTCACATTATCGAGGGACTACTGTACTAATTTGAATGTGTATGTGAAAACAGGTCATTACTTTAATGCCTTTATTACTTGATGACGAACTCATTAGGGTTTAATTATTCGTAATGTTTGGCAGCCTCCAGTATTTTTAACGATCCTGTTTTTTTATCTATAAGTTCTTCTGTGTGGGTAAATATGAAGATAATTATGTACCTACGCAATTTTGAATATCCACGTCAGGGTCTCTACTCTACCTGCCTACTTTCGGATGACGGCTGCTGTCAACTATAAATATTTCACTGGCAGCCTCTAGTCCTCAGTACAGCTTCAATACTTAACCGCAATAGACGTGCACTTATTTTCTACGAACAAACAACGAAACAAATAAAAAAATAAAATCAATTCGAAAATGGAAACTATCTGCCGCTTCCCATCTTGCAGTTGGTCAGGCGCAGTCACCGACCTTTTAAATCACTGTGATGCCATTCATCAGAAATTCGTCAAAGACATTCAAGACGGCGACTTTTTCAACTTTAGCTTGGAGAATATTTTAAGGGATACGTTTCTGTTATACACCAAGTCAGGAATCTATTGGCTCTTGTTTAGCGAAGTCAAAAATAAGTCGTGCGTCAAGCGTGGAATTTTTGCGGTTGCCGATTCAGAAATTCAGCAATATACAGTAAGACTCGGTGGCATGAACACACCAGCTGTTGCTTACCTTGGACCGTTCGAAACACGCCCGGAGAACTCGAAGCAATTCGACTTGAAATTGTCAATTGGGCGGCTCCCTGGTCAGCGTCTGTTCTCCATGTTAGGAGCGGTTGTGCTTCCAAAAGTTTAAACTTTTCACAAAAGTTAAAATGAATAGCTATGTAAATGCAAACAAAACAAAAGATAGTAATACCCCAGGTGGTATGACAGTTACACTGGTAAATCCACTCTCTTCGGAGGTCGGTTCCATGGATTCTGGGGGGGGCCCTTTTATTGCTAACCCGTTTGGGAGAAGTAAAAGGGTAGAAAGAACACCCCCATCTAAAAAAGAAGAAAGTAGTAAAATACTGAAGGCTAAATATCTAGAAGCCTGTGAAGAAAGAGATAGGTATAAGCAACTCAATGAGACACTGCTTAAGGAAATAAATAAGAGTTGCAATTGTTGAAGGAAGAATTCAAAAACCAAAAAAAAGTGAATGTCCAACCTGTCGAGTTCTCGACTGACCTTCTTATAAAAGAGACAGAAGGACATCGTCACAAAGGGAATAAAAATAAAAAACGCAAAAAAAGCTGCACAGTCACTGTGTATGCTTCAGACAAAGAAAATTAAACACAAAATCCAACCAAGCCCCCACCAATTATAGCGCTGCAAGTAAATAAGTATGAAAGCTTGGCCAAAGTATTGAGGAAAATCAAATTAAAGCTAGTACAGCGCTAATAAACAAAAATTACATCAAAATCAATGTGGTTGAAGAAGAGGGATACAGAAGCCTCACTAAAATACTAAACCAAAAAAAGGTGCAGTGGTATTCTTATAAAAATAAGCAGACCAGACCAATGAAGGTTGTAGTGAAAAGACTGCATTATTCATGCTCACCGGAAAGCATTAAAAAAGAGCTAAAAGACCGAGGCTTCAAAATCTTGGAAGTTGTAAATATGCTTAAATTTAGAAGCAAAGTACCACTACCAATGTTTACACTCAGTTTTGAGCATGACGAAGATAAGAAAAAAGTATATGAAACTAAAAATATACTTGGGATGCAAGTTGAGATTCATACCCTACGTACATCGAAACAAGTACCCCAATGCAAAAATTGTCAAAGATATGGACATACACATAGATACTGCAGCTCAAATCCAAGATGTGTGAAATGTGCAGGAAGTCACCACGCCAATGAATGTAGGAAGAAAGAAAATGAACACCCTAAATGTGTAAACTGCAATGAAAACCATCCTGCTAGCTACAGAGGTTGTTTAGTTGCAAAAGAAATCCAACTTGCAAGGGTCAAAAAGCTAAAGAAACAACAAAAAAAGCTCAAATAAGGAAGAGCAAAAAGTCAAAAAGGACTTACAAAAGAGCCCACACAAAAGAAAAGCCTAAAGACGAAAAGATAATCAAAAAGTTCCCGAAACAAAATACAGCGGGTCCAAAAATGACACATGCTGAGGCAGCATCAATAAATAACCAAGCAGATAAAACGCAAAATAGAGCCAAACACTGGAATGGAAAACCTCATGAAACAAATCCTTAACAAGATTGGTTCCATGGAAAAATCGAATAAAACGATATTAGATAGAATAACGTTGTTAGAGAGACAGAACAGCAACAAAAAATCTGTGCCAAAACGACAAACATGATGAATAGAATAAAAATTCTTGAATGGAATGCTAATGTGTAGAGTCGCAAGGACGAGATGAAAGGGGCTCTTGACATACACCAGATAGATATATGTCTCATTTCAGAGACACACTTTAAATTGATAACTAATTTTAAACTGCAAGGATATGAATTATATCACTCCCCACATCCTCATAACTGTGCAAAAGGTGGGGCTGCAGTGTCAATAAAGAATACAATAAAACACCATATAGAATCAAAATTCCAATCATGTGCCATCCAAGGAAAGTGGGCAAATATCTGTTGCAGCAGTATACTGCTCTCCTAGCTACAGACTAAAGAAAAATGATTTTTAAAGTCTTTTCCGCATATTTCACAATCGATTAATCGCGGGAGGGGATTTTAATGCCAAGAATAAATATTGGGGATCTAGATTAACAAATACTAGAGGCAGAGAATTATATGAAACTATTAAAGAAGTCGGCGGCAAATATCACTCAACGGGGAAACCTACCTACTGGCCTACAGATAGGAATAAAACCCCAGATCTTGTAGACTTCTTTATATCCAAAAATATATCTTCAAATAAAATAAATATAGAAGAGGGCCCTGATCTTCAATCAGATCATTCCTCAATATTTCTTACACTTGGCGATAAAATAATAATAAAAGAACATAGCCCTAAGGTAGTTAATAGACTGACTGATTGGAACCACTTTAGGCAGAAGTTGGAAGAATGTATCCAACTATCGTCAGCTATTCAAACAGAAGATCAACTAGAAGAAGCAGTGCAAATATTTACACTGGATCTACATGAGCTGCAACTCCCCAAAGAACAAACAAGATTAAACAAAGCTCTTATCCTCGTGAAAAATGTGAAATTATTACAGAAAAGAGGAAAGCTAGAAAACGCTGGCAACAGACAAAGGCGCCAAGCGACAAAACCACACTGAACAACTTAAATAATAAGCTCAGAAAATCTATAAGAGAATTTAATAACGAGTCTTTAAAATCGTATCTTAAAAGTCTTACAAATGATGCTTGTACCGACTACTCGCTCTGGAAGGCAACAAAGAAAATGAACAGGCCAATAGCTCACACTCCGCCAGTAAAAACCAGACAAGGTAATTGGGCAAAAAGCAGTTAAGAAAAACCAAATACTTTTGCAGAGTACCTTGAGAACGTCTTCAAACCTTATGACGATAAAGATTATCAAGGAAACGAAGAAACGTGCGAAGAAGACAGACCTATTGGGCCGGTAACAGCTAAAGAACTTGCCAAAGAAATCAAAGAAGGCATAAACATAAAAAAAGCCCCAGGGTTCGATTTAATCACAGGGGAAATTTTAAAACAATTTCCTCGAAAAGGTTTAAAAAAAACTAGCGCACATTATAAATGCTTCATTTAAATTAAGATATGTGCCAAGTGGTACCAAAACCAGGTAAACCACCTACCGAAGTAACCTCATATCGCCCAATATCGATACTACCAATGTTGTCCAAGCTATTCGAAAAAATGCTGGCAAAACGTCTGCAAAAAATTATTGATGAAAAATCGCTACTTCCAAATCATCAATTTGGGTTTAGAAACAAGCACTCTACAATTGATCAGGTGCATAGAATCACAGATAAAATCGAAAAAGCATTTGAAGAGAAAAATGAGTGCTCTACAGTATTTCTTGATATAGCACCAGCTTTCGCTAAAGTCTACCACAAAGGACTGATACACAAACTACAAAAGCAACTGCCGAAGCAGTATTCGACCATTCTGGAGTCTTATATATCAGATCGATTCTTCAGAATTAAGCAAGATACAGAGTGCTCAACATTAAGAGAGATTAAAGCTGGTGTACCGCAAGGCAGTGTGCTAGGTCCAGTTTTATACCTACTCTTCACTAGCGATGTGCCTGTGCCTATGTGAAGAAACCACCATAGCTACTTTTGCAGATGACACAGCCGTCCTTGCTGTGGGAGCAACTGTCGAAATAGCAACAAAAAAGCTTCAGGCGGCAATAAACAATATTTCAGAATGGACTAAGAAATGGCAGATTAGATTAAATGACCTTAAGTCAGTCCATATTAATTTTACGTATAAAAACGTACCACACATTCCAGTCTACATTAACAACAATGTAGTAGAATTTTCTAACACAGCTAAATATCTAGGCATGACTCTAGACGCTAAACTGCGTTGGAAAGCCCACGTTAAGAAAAAAAAAGATGAGTTGAACATGCGATACAGTAAAATGTATTGGCTTATTGGGAGATACTCATCCCTGTCCAACTACAATAAGTTATTGCTATACAAGCAAGTTCTAAAACCAGTATGGACCTACGGCTCCAATTGTGGGCATGTACAGCCAAACAAACTTACAAAAAATTCAGGTTTTCCAAAATAAAGTACTAAGGAACATAGTTAATGCACCTTGGTACATACGCAACGCCGATCTGCATAGAGATCTAAATGTTGAAATGGTTGAAGATGAGGTTAAGAAGGTTGCTCGGAGGCATAGAAATCGGCTTCTCAACCACGTAAACACAGAAATAACAGAACTTTTTAATGATGACAATATCATCAGGAGACTGAGACGGATAAAACCTCTTGATCTGTAAGATGTGGCTAGGGCTAAGAAATTAGGTATTAATTTCAAACAAAACAAGTTTAAAAATCCGACAAACGGCGGATTTATCACTTAAATTCATTAAATAATTCAAAATTCGGGATGGCTAATGTCTGTCCCCCGGGAGTTTTTTTAGGTGTGTTAGAGTCCATCACTATTGCAGAAGCATCCCTCGCGTATAGCTCTGCAATGTCTTTCGATGATTTTTTACTTCCAGCGAATTCCCAACACAAAAAAAAAAAATAAATAGAAGGCAAGCAGTTCAAGTTGGTGACAACTTGTCAGATTTTACTTCTTGGAATAATTTCATCAGTGAATGGGCCACTGTTAATATTCTTTTGCGGAAGTTTGGGTTTTATTGCTATGTCCTTTCCATGATTTATTGCTGAGAAATTTCCTTTAAAGGATTAGATGCACTGATGAGATTATTAGTTTCAGATGCAGAAATCCGTTAGAGAAACAAATTATATTCCCTTGATGAATATTTTTTAATAATATATTTTATTTCTCCAAAAATAAATTCTTTTGAAAACTGATTAGTGAAATGGAGATGTTTATATATCGTGTATGATTCTGAATTCCAATGTTTCTACTTCTAAAAAATATTCTAATGTGAACAGTGACTATTTGCGGATGAAGTGCTGTTAACTGTGAGGGTTCTCACCTGTCCAGTAACGCATATTTTGCTTATTGACTAAGCCGTTTGTTTAACCAAGAACTGAGACGAGAATTATATATATACTAGGTTCGCCCAGTGCTCGAAAATCGACCACACATTTTTTTTATATCATTACGATAAATAAAATTGGTGTAGCTCTGTTTGATTTGAAGCGAATTTGAATGTCTGTCTTTAAATAAAGAAATCTTAAAAATTACTGATCGTAGGTAGGTATTCGTGTCAGTTCTGGAGTAGATAGTAACTAACTAATATTGTTCTTAACTTCTATAACGTTGAAAAAAACAAAAATAGCACTTAAATGAAACAAATTGCATTAATTTTTTTTTTCATGCTGTACTTTTATAGTTCTTATTCAATAATATTTTTAATTTTTTGCTATGAGATAACAAAATGCACACAATAGAAGAGTAATAAAATAATAGCATTCTTCTTCCAGTCCAGTCCAGATGTGGCAGAAAAGGTTAGGTACCTGCGACCAAAAAGAGTAAAAAATAATTTTTAAATTTGAAAACAAAATATCTTCATGCCACTGCTCACTGCTAAAACATTCCTACATTGCTTCTTCGCGACGTAACAAATAATCAACTCTATTTCTTTCCCTCTCACGCCTACCGGTCAAAGTTCTTTGCCGAGGCATATCTACCTAATATTCCATCGAAAAAAAAGAAATCAATAAATAAGCATTCACAATAAATAAACTCTTATAAATTGTATAAAAAAAAGAAATCAAAATGACTTACCAAAGAATAGGTAATAATTGGCCAAAAGCAGGATCAGAGCATAGTGAAATTATTGTATGATGGCAGTTAAAGGATTCGTCCTTACGAAATGTAAAAAAATTAATTTCTTGGGAGCCTCCCACTCGTCCCGTAATGAAAACAAACTCAATCAAGCAATAGATTACTAGGGGTCAACCCTCCTTTATTCGCGGTACAAATTCAACTAACTCATAAATTACAATATAGTCTCCTCGATACTTAACTCACAAACATATTCATTCTATATAATTGCTGATCTGCAGTTCCCATGCAGATCATATACATATTCCTATATTCGCCCGGATGTGGTGTGGCGGTGGGAATATACTTGCTATGGTGCCAATCGGATGCGCGTGTGTCGTATCAGGTAACGGGCATGCACCTGCAAGCGAATGTGATTCGCTTGCACTTTTATAACTGCAGGTGGATACGTGATCGTGATAACTGCCGCCTCTTCAAATATCTGCGTCCCGCAGATCACCTGACGAACGGGTGAATGAACCTGGGATTCTCCTGGGGTTGTTGACTTCTTGAGCAGGTCGCGGTACCGGGCGCGGAACTGTTGCTCGACGGAAGGATAGGCGGAGCTTCGGGATGTTGACCCTTCCATAGATCTTTCTCCAGAATAGACAGATGACCGTAGTGACTGCTATGAAAATGAAAATCTCTGTAAGAATAGAAGAGTTAAGATTTCTACTTAAGATATTGATGAGCTCAATATTCCTCGTGCTAAGGTCATGCACGTATTCCAGGTCAGGTTTGACTCTGTTGCTAGTTACGTTGACCAGGACCGGGGGAAGTGCCTGTGGGTTGAAAATCGCTCGGCTGTGGTATGTCTTCTCTCCTATGTGGACCGTCTCATTGTCTAGTTGTATCAGGTAGGTACCTACTAAAGGAATAGAGGAATTTTTATTTAAAATCGTCCCGTTGAAGTTTGTCAGGAAAATTGTGTTTTCCCCAATCAGCTCGACCACTTCCTCGTTCGTCGTTTTGTAGTCGCAAAGGGCATTGCCGCCTTTGAGGATTTTGGTTAGACAAGAGTCCTCTGATAACTCCCGGAGAATGTCCTCCTCGCACACGGATGTGTTACCTATATTAAGACATTTCCCGTTTAGTCCGTACGTCTTGTCATGGCTAATGATAAGTCTTGAGAAGTCTAAGTCAATTTGTCTACCGTTCCTGATAGCTGCGCGAGCCGTGATTAAGTGGTATACCTTTGGGTCTGTTTTAGGTATGGACAGGACATATAGCATCAATGTCCCATTGCAGTATACTGAAGGTCGGCCGTATTCTATAGCTTCTACGACGTTTTGGTAAGGTAAAGTTTCTAGCTCATTTATGATGGTATTGATCTCTGCTGAATCCAAAAGATTACTATTGACTATGCCGTTCTTAGCCAATTGGCAAGCTCTAACTATTTCATTTACTCCCTCCTTCAAGATAAGTACCTTATTTAGTAGGTCATGTCTAAGTTGGTCCGTCAGCCCTTTCTCTATAGCGTTATTGTAACTCCGAATTATCTTGTTAATTTTTTGTGTTGTCTCTCGTGTCGTGTCGAACAGTTTTTCGTTAATCAAGTATTGTCGATTGTTGTTTCCTATAATGTCTGCCTGTTTTTCTAAAAGTTTGTCCCAGTCAGTTGCGTCGGGAGATCCCCCTACCCACTTCCAGGCAGTTCCTATCCAATTAATTGACCTAGCTTTCCTCGTTCGCGCGTCCCGCAGCTCGTTAAGACGTTCTTTGATTTGATCTAGATGATAACCCAGGATAGGTTGCATTTCTTTGTCCTTAACATGTTCAAACATCAGTCGCTCGGTATCCTGGATGAGTGCGTCATACTTCGTCAAGTTGATAACATGAATTAATTTAAAAACTCCATTTGTCACCCAAGCGTTCCCTTCCTTAACCGTCACAATTGGGGATTCATAGGCAAAAATATGTAGAGTCTGCATGGGAGTGAAAAGAACTACTAATCTGCAATACAATCAAAGTTTATTTAATATGAGGTTCACAATTTTATCTTAAGGTCTAAATTACAATAAGTATGTACGTATGGCATTACTATGTAGCCTTGATTTCTTGTGTTTTGTTAATTTTTATGTTAACATTTGGATTCGTTTTTTTTCATTTTTTTTTTTTTTCATTATTCTCTTGATTCTCTTTTTTTTCATTATGAGATAGCTCTCCATTAAATTTTCGGGGTAGTCACTCCGGATCGGAAGGTTCGTATTTGTCCGCTTTGGCTTGTAAGGTTAAAAATATCAAACAGCCTACTAGGGTACGAGGATCAACACCACCGTAATTACTGTTACATAATTGTTTAAGTGAACCGGCCCCTTGTTTCTCGAGCATCTTTTATTAAGTTAATGGTTTTTAGTTAATTTCTTGTTCTGTCATGTAATTCTTGACAAATTTTCTTATATTATTTGCGTGCACATTCTCCTTCTTTTTTTTATATTGGTGAAGAGAAGGGAGAGGAAAGGACAGAGAGAGAAGGGGAAATTAATTGCCACCTGTGGGATTAATGTTTTTTAAGTGAGCTTTGTGTATTTTCTTCCCGCTTACCGTCATTACAGTAACTCGGTTATTTTTTGCTACAATTTCCTTCCTATACAAGGGCTTGTTTTTGCTCTTTATACCTTTTACCGCGACGTAAACCACATCACCCTGGCAGTACTTCCTTGGGACCACTCTTTTTAGATTCCTCCTCGAGTTCCTAGCTTCCATATTTCTGCTTATTAATCCTCTGAGGTCTTTATTCATTTTCGATCGAATATTCAAAAGATTTTGAAAGTTAACCCTCTGCGACCTGTTGAAGAATATGTCCGTGGGTTTCCTGTTGATGACGGAGTGTACGGTGTTGTTGTAACGATCAACAGCCACGTAGACAAGTTCTTTGACGCTAAAGTCTGAGTGCTCAGCTCTAAGGCATCGATATATTTCTAGAACGGTAGAGTGGACTCTCTCTATCTGGCCATTGACCTCGCTTCGATGGGATGGAGTTAGGTATATTTTTATTCCTAAATTTCTAATCAGATTTAGGACTATTGGGCTGAGGAAGCCCCTTTCATTGTCCGTGACCAGGATCAGAGGAACCGTAAAATAATGTAAGATTTTCATAACTTTGGATCTTATATAAATGGCGGATCTGTCCTTTATGTGGAAAAATTTGGAAAATTTCGAGAACTTATCTATGACTGTAAGGAATTTTTCGTTTTGAATCTCCATTATATCCATATGAATTATTTCACATGGATACCTAGGAATGGGTGTGGGTTGTAGTTCGGGGTTTATGGGATGCCTGTCATACTTATTAGCGTTACAGACCTCGCAAGAGGCCGCAAATCTTCTTATACTGGCGAACATTTTCGGAAAATAGAACTGTTCAAGGATTTGTTCCTTGTTCTCCCTGGGGGCGCGGTGAGCTCTTCTGTGTTCTTTTTCGATGATACAGAATTTGCGATCTTCGCTGGCTACATCCTCGACTACCCTTTGTGTCACCCTAATTTTGTATTTTCCGAAGCTTTCTAAATACAGATTTTGGAGTATTCCAAGATAGTCTTCGGGAATTTTTACCCCATTGATAACATTTGGGTTGAGGTTCTCTACCAAAAATTTAGCGAGGTTATTTTTGTCTAAATTCCCCGTGGAGATGTAATGGCGGTGGTAGCCAGGGTGTGGTTCCTCGTGAGAACAAAGGTCGATGCCGATCTTAAAGATTATTTGGTTCCTAAAGACGTTGATCGGCACCTCCACGTGAGGTATTAAGTCGGAGCTGTCCTGATCAGCGCTGTGCATGGTACAGGAGTCCTCGATGTCGGATGATCTTTCGCATAGTCCTTCTTCGGCCGTTCCTGTTTCCGCCTCGTCTGTTCTTAGACTTCGTCCCTCATCAGCAGTTTCTGTATGTGTTTGTGATTGCCCTTTGTTTGCATCGTCCGTAGTTGTTTCTGCGACCATGCTTGCCGTATCTGTCCGAGAAGAGGGGGAACTTGAACCTGAAAGGTGATTAACCTGTGTTCGGAGCCGTGAGAGGGCATCAGCCACAAAGTTTGATTTACCAGGTGTGTAAATCAACTCGTAGTTGTATTCCTCAATTCTTGACTTCCAACGCTTGAGCTTCGCGTTGTAATTTCTATTACTGAGCGTAAAGGTCAATGGTTGGTGATCAGTATATATTTTGATCTTTTTGGCTCCATAGAGATAGTTCCTTAGATTGTCGAGTGCCCAAACTATGGCACGAAGTTCTTTCTCGTTTGTCGCATACCCTTCTTCCGTTTTATTTAAAGAACGGGAGATGAATGCGATTGGCTTGTCCTTTCCAGGTTCGCCCTGGGACAATACAGCGCCGATGGCATAGTCGGAAGCGTCCGTCGTCAAGTTAAAAGGCTTTTCGAAGTCAGGGAAAGCTAACACTTCCGCCGAAGTGAGGAGTTGCTTTAGCGTTTCGAAAGCTTTGAGCCCTGAATCGTCGAGGCATATGGGAACGTTCTTAGATTGGTTGGCTCTTACCTGCGAATGTTCCCCACGAGTCATATTCGTCAGTGGTTTAGCAATTTTGGCATAATCTCTAATGAATCTCCTATAGTATGATGTTAACCCTAGGAAACTCTTCAGTTCCTTTAGGGTATTCGGAGGAAGAATTGCTTCGATCGCTTTTACCTTACCGGGATCAGGAAGAATGCCGTCCGAGGTTACTAAGTATCCTAGGAAATTTACGCTCGTATCCAGGAAATGAGTTTTTTCTAGATTAATTTTTAGTCCAGCTTCGTGGACTTTTGAAAAAACCGTCTCTATGTCCCTTAGGTGTTCGTTTTCTGTTTTACTATAGATGATAATGTCATCGATATATACATAGCAAATCTTCCCAATCAGCTCTCTCAGGACGTCATCTATCATTCGTTGGAAGATGGCCGGAGCATTCTTGAGCCCAAATGGCAATCTGACGTATTCGAATTTGCCATTCATCGTAGAGAAGGCCGTCTTAGGGATGTCTTTTTCCCTCATGGCTATCTGATGGAAACCCGATGTTAGATCTAAAGTGGTGAAGAATCTCGCATCACCAAGGCTTGCGAGGGTATTGTTTATGTCCGGGATGGGGTAAGTGTCGGGGATAGTTACAGAATTTAGACGTTTATAGTCTATCACCATCCTGTACTGCTTTTCCCCGTTAGGCTTTGGTTTCTTTGGCACAACCCATATAGGTGAATTATACGGGCTGTTTGACGGTCGAATGATATTTTCCGTCAACAGTTCGTTCACCTGCCTTTCAACCTCCTCCCGCATGCAAGCAGGGTACGGATAACTCTTCGTATAGATCGGTTCATCCGTGGTGGTTTTTATTTCGGCTCTTACGCTGGTTTTTACCCTTCCGTTGTCTACTGGGCCGAACAGATTACTGAACTTGTTACAAAGCGATTCGAGTTTGCCTTTCGAGGACTCTGAGACGTCTTTATTCAATATTACGAGATTGTTCACGACATCCGAAGATTTATTCTTAAGGGGGATTCTTATGTCCGGTTTAATTATTAGTTCGTTTTTCTCTCGGTCAATAATGGCTTTTAGTTCTTTTAGGGTGTCGTCGCCGATTATTCCGTCGAATGACTCGAGGTTTGGGAGAATAAAAAAGGTTAAAACAGTACTGCAGCCAACGAAGGAAAAGAATTTACCGCAGATTTTATATTTCACTAGGATTTTCCCAGCTGGACTGTTAATGTAAAAAGGGTTTTGAACAGGGTAAGGTTTTGGTGCGAGATTTGATTTAATGAAGTTTTTATTCGCACCGGTGTCTACGAGAAAGTTTAATATTTTCCCGTCTCGTGTGGCGTACTCTACGTATGGTACGCTGGAAATGAGGCATCGGTCATAAAATTTTCCTCTTCCTGCGATACCGCCGGGTTAGAGGTTCCGGGTTCTTCGTTAGATTCCGGAACGTCTGTTACCATATGGTAAAGCCGCTGTTGTTTCCTAGGGTAATTATCTGAACTGGCTTCTCGCTTAATTGCGATATTGGGCCGGTTCATATAGTTCGCCTTTCTGCTCTGAAACGAGCGATCCACCTCCATTTTGATGGCAGGCTTCGGGCCCGGTCTTGGCGGTGAATATTGCCTGTTTTGGGGTCTTGTATTCCAAGACGAATATGACCGCTGGCCGTACCTGTTGTTCGTAGATCTGTTTGGATTTCCCGAGGGTAAAGGCGGACCCCTTTCGGATCTAAAGTTATAATGCACGGGAGAGGTTATGACGTTCGGTGCCTGTACGTGCACAGAGCTGTTCCTGAAGTTAAGATTCTGCATCTCGAGGCACACAGAGTAAGCCTCAGGGAGCGTTTTCGGCTTCTGAATTATGAGGAGCCTCGAGAGGTCCTCGTTCAATCCACGCACAAACACGTCCAACGCTCTATTACGATAGGTTTCCACCAAGGCATCAATTGTCTCGGCGGAATAGGTTTCCGATCGGATTTTATTTATTATAAGGGAAAATTGGTGATTGACAGTGGCATAGAAGTCGTCGACTCTGGAGCCACCTTGTTTCAGCTGGCTCAGCTGATGCTCGAGGGTTCTAAGATCCCTCTTGTCTGCATAGTGCAGGGACAGGACCCTCTTGATCTCTGTCCACTCGCTGTCGAATACATTATATGATATTAGAGCGGAATCTGCTTTACCCCTAATTTTTTGCCTTACATGCTGGAGGATCGCCCTGTAAATGGGCTTGCCCCGAACAATTGAATAATCCTTTAGCACTGTTTCTATGCTGTGCACCCAGGATACATAATGTACCGGGTTCCCATCGAAAACCTGAAGCTCCTTCACAGAGTCGGGTAGCTTCGAAATATCCCTCAACTCGATCTCGTCGGTTGGACCTCGTAATTGTTCCGGGGCTTCAGTTATTTGTTGGGCCGTTGGTCCCCCCAACCCTACGCTTTCTATATTTTTAATTCTATTCTCCATGGAATTTAGCTGCGCTAACAAGGGTTGAATTGCCTGCACGGAATCCCTCTGTTCGATGTGAGTGATTCGGTTCTCGAAACCCCTCAACTGTTCTAACACGGAATTAACCGCCCCCGTCAACTGTGTTACCGAATTCCTGATCTCTTCCATGTCTACTAAAAGTGGTACCGAAGGATCGCTTTTATTATTTTTTCTTTTAGAATAGTAGGTATGTAATTCTTTTAATAGGAATATTGATTCCCTTCTCCTCCCAATTTATGAAATTTGCACTTGCACTGTTTTTATATATTGATAAAGGAGAAAATTATATGTTACGTATGTAATTCTAGGTGAGAACAATATAGTTATGCGTTTTTTCGTGTGTACATATCGAATTGGGGGTGCTTCCCCTTTAATACAAATTTTAATATGATTTGTTTTAAATATAGATTGAATTTCTTATAAATGTATTCTTACAGAATTAATATCAACCAATTCATTGTCTTGAGTTCCTGTTGTCTTCTGGGGTCGTCTGCTTCCGTAATTCCAATCCTTGTGTGAACGCCTTTGTCCTATTTTTCCGATAGTCGAGTCCTATTTCTTTCGTTCCAGGTAAGGATCGATTTTTCGTCACTTGTACTGTTCTTTTTGCTGTTCACAAGAGTTCACTTCTCTGTATTCGCGAAGGCGAGGATTCACTTTTTCACTTGTGATTTTATTTGAATATTTTTTCCTCTCACTTGCACTGTTCTTTCGGCTTGTTCGCGAAAGTTCGCTTTTTTATATTCGCGAAGGCAAAGATTCACTTTTTCACTTGTGATTTTATTTGAATATTTTTTCCTCTCACTTGCACTGTTCTTTCGGCTTGTTCGCGAAAGTTCGCTTTTTTATATTCGCGAAGGCAAAGATTCACTTTTTCACTTGTGATTTCATTTGAATATTTTTTCCTCTCACTTGCACTGTTCTTTCGGCTTGTTCGCGAAAGTTCGCTTTTTTATATTCGCGAAGGCAAAGATTCACTTTTTCACTTGTGATTTCCTTTCTTAATAATTAATTTTTTGCGAGAGGTGGGAGGTCCCTGCTCGGGCGCCAGTTAAAGGATTCGTCCTTATGAAGTGTAAAAAAATTAATTTCTTGGGAGCCTCCCACTCGTCCCGTAATGAAAACAAACTCAATCAAGAAATAGATTACTAGGGGTCAACCCTCCTTTATTCGCGGTACAAATTCAACTAACTCATAAATTACAATATAGTCTCCTCGATACTTAACTCACAAACATATTCATTCTATATAATTGCTGATCTGCAGTTCCCATGCAGATCATATACATATTCCTATATTCGCCCGGATGTGGTGTGGCGGTGGGAATATACTTGCTATGGTGCCAATCGGATGCGCGTGTGTCGTATCAGGTAACGGGCATGCACCTGCAAGCGAATGTGATTCGCTTGCACTTTTATAACTGCAGGTGGATACCTGATCGTGATAACTTGTACAATATTCCGGCAACATTATGATTACCTATAACTTATAAGAGACAGAGTAGGTATACGTATCCAATCCAATCACCAATACGCGTGCGCATATTCCCTTCTCTTCTTAATTCGCTTAACGCACACCATTCACCCCTCACTATGTTACAGCTACATTAGAGTTATACGCATACGCATATAGAAACGTTCTCTGTGTATGATTCTCTTTTTTTAATTTCTGATTCATACAAAAGAAGGAGACAGTCACAGGAATTCGACTGAGCGAAAGAAAAATGTGACTTATCCAATTACCCAACCCACCCCTGCGCATATACTTTTCTCTCTTTCTTTGCTTAACTCCCATTATTCAAACGTGACACTCGCCGCACAGATAGCTAAACTATAAAGCTATCTTTCTTTGTATGTTTACAATGTTGTTGTTGTAACCAAGGTAATTTAAAAAGATACCAATTTACCTGCTCCACTTTTCAAGACCTATAAAAAGGAACCTTACTCCGTTCTAATGCACATTCAAACTTAAACCACACGCAAAGTTACAACAAAGTCAGCATCATGGATAATTCAAATACTTCAGTAACGAAAGCATTGCATAATCATTTCGGATTCGATATTATCGAAACGTTTCAGAAAAAGGAAGAGGAATTACAAGGACTTGCCATCGAAATAGTGATCGATGTGAACGACGCAAAATCGGGCAAAATAATAACACGACGCATTGAATTTCGGCTGGCGGACGAGAACATCGACGACAAGTTGCAGAAGTGCGACCCACAGGCTGATCATATACAGAAACTATTTAATCGAATTGCAATGCTTCGTGCTAAAGAAGGCAGTCTTTTGCGCAGAGTTGATATAAAGGTTCAAGAGCTCCAAAAAGAGTACTTAAACCAAGATTTCAAAATATCGATTAACAAGCGTCAAATCCAATCGAAGATTATCGCGAAGGATCGTACGGACCGTTCCACAACAAGAGGCAAATCCAACAAGAGAAGGCGCGATCACAGCAGTGATAACGGAAAGCACAATCCCAGCCGACGTCAATGTTTTCAAAAGTATCCGAAACCGACAGATTCATGCTCGGAAAGATTAGGAGCATCACGGAGACGGTGCTAATAAAATAACTTCCCACCTATTTAATTTAGTTTTTATTTCTTACTAAATCCGCTGTACATATATGTTAACAAATAAAATTACAATAGACAACATATTTGTTATTCCGTTTTTTTCTTTCGATCTGGTTTTTGTTTCTTTCATTGCAATGAAGTTTTGCGAAAATGGGCACCGTTTCTATCTGCAATTGTAGAAATGAAGAGAGATTTCAAGGAGATTTGGTGGCGGCACTCATTGCAATACCAAACGCCGGTTTGAAGGTCGTCATCGCCTCTTCCTACCTCCCTGGAGACACTTCTGAAGCACCAACTTCAGAGGTAATGTCTTTGATAAACTATTGCAAGGAAAGGAGACTACAGTGGATCCTTAGCTGTGACGCAAATGCCCATCATACGGTGTGGGGAAGCACCAACAAAAGAGGTAATTTTGTAATAATTTTATTTAATGATATTATTTTAATTAAATTTTTAAAAAAATTAATTTAGTATATATATTTTTGAATATATTTGTGCTAATAACTTGGTGGTGGTAAATAGAGGGGTAGAACCAATAAATGCGATTCGTCAAGAGGTTCTAGATCTCACTCTGGCAAGTCCATTTATATATAATATCATCACACACTTGCATGTTCCCGGAGAAGCGTCCATGTCGGACCATAATCACATCAGATTCGACTTAGAAGCTTATTCTGTAAGAAACACAATTTACAGGAACCCGAAATCCTCTGACTGGGAAACCTATCGGTTAGTCCTTGAATCAGAACTAAATCGTTCTTTAGTTCCACTAGGGACCGTTCCGGAGTTGGAAACTGAATCCGAACAGCTCCAAGAAGACATAACCTTCGCCTATGAAAGCAGTTGTGCCCTCAAAAATAGGAAAACACCAAGAGATGTCCCATGGCGGAATTAAAGACTTGACGCTTTTAGGAGCACAGCAAGAAAACTTTTCAATAGAGCTAAGAACAATGGCAACTGGTGCCAATACAGAACAGCTCTTACTGATAACAACAAAGAATTGAGAAAATCAAAACGAGTGACTTGGAGGAAACACTGTGAGAGCATTGAAAATCTCCCTGCAGCTACACGACTCCAGAAAGTCCTTGCTCGCGATCACTCAAACGGCATCTGCTCTCTGAAAAAGCAAAATGGTGAATTTACAGATACCCCTGAGGAAACCTGTCAACTTCTTCTTGATACACACTTCCCAGAATGCATCCGCATGGATAACCCACTTGAACCGATGAGGCACCAGGATCTCACGGTATCAAAATGGGATTATAGTCTATCCGGAAAAATATTTCAGCGAGACAGGGTGAAATGGGCGATCTCGTCCTTTAGCCCTTATAAAGCACCGGGAAACGATGGTATCTACCCCTGTCTCCTACAACAGGGAATGGATCTATTGACTCCTCAACCAATTAGGGTCTTCAGATCCAGCCTATCTCTAGGCCATGTACCATCAAGCTGGACTAAGGTCAAGGTGGTTTTCATACCAAAGGCAGGTGGGAAATCCGAACAACTAGCGAAATCATATCGCCCCATCAGCCTTAGCTCCTTCCTCCTAAAAACCATGGAGAAAGTCCTCGACCAATACATAAGGAATCAGTTCCTTACAGATAACCCACTTCATGCGAACCAGCCGGTAAGTCTACCGAAACTGCCATATACAGCCTTACAACGACGATTGAAAAAGGCCTGGCAGAAAAAGAAACGGCCCTCCTTTGATGCCATAAAGAAAGCTATAAGGAAAGGCATTGCCCCACTAATCATAAAATGGGTTCTAAACATGTTAGAAAGCAGATCATTAATCTGGCGTATGGAGGCTCACAAAAGACTGTTAAGGCCACTAGGGGCTGTCCTCTTCTTCTGTGGACTTTAGTCATAGATGAACTCCTAGACCACCTCATACAATCGGGGTACATAATACAAGGTTATTCAGATGATGTAGTAATCACTGTTAGGGGCAAGCATGATTCCACGATATCTGAGATCATGCAAAGGGCCCTAAACAGATGGTGTCAGAACAAAGGATTGGCCATAAGTCCCTCAAAAACAGTCATGATACCATTCTTAAGAAAGAGAAAACTAGAACTGAAACCGATCAAGATGAATAATGAAGTTATCAGGAGAGGTAAAATACCTAGGAGTAATCCTAGACAAGACTCTTATCTGGAATTCACACCTTGATCAAGTCACCAAGAAGGCGACAAAGGCAATTTACATGTGCCATCGCCTTTACGGCAAAACCTGGGGCTTAAATCCAAAAATGTTGTGTTGGTCATACAACACGATCATCAAGTCGATCGTTGTTATCATGGTGGCCAAAAATCGAACAACTAACGGCCCAACAAAAACTTAACAAGATATATCGCTTAGCATGCGTTGGTATAACGGGGGCAATGAAAACTTGTCCAACTGCAGCCTTAGGAGCAATGCTCAGCCTGATGCCTTTACATATTTCTCTGAAGAAGGAAGCTGGTCTTAGTGCCCTTAGGCTCCCTGATATATCAAATTTTAAAGCAGGAAACCTCACAAGACACCTTCGGGTACTACAAATGCTTCAAGATGATCATATGATTAAGGTATCAGACACCATGCTTAAAAAGCTTCGCTTCTCCAGGAAATTTAAGATACTAATATCTGATAGAAGTGCCTGGAAAACCAACCAATTTATAATACCATCAGGATCACAAATCTGGTACACTGACGGTTCAAAGATGGAAGATGACGCAACCGGTGCCGGGATCTATGGGCCTAGGTTCCAAAGAGCTATAGCACTGGGGAAATTTATTGCTGAGAAATTTCCTTTGAGGGAATTTTAGTTTATTTTAGATTATTAGTTTCTGCATCTGAAACTAATCCTCTCATCAGTGCATCTAATCCCTTAAAGGAAATTTCCCAGCAATAAATCATGGAAAGGACATAGCAATAAAACCCAAACTTCCGCAAAAGAATATTAACAGGTAGAAACTGGCCCATTCACTAATGAAATTATTCCAAATAATCATTTTATGGCCTCCGAAGTTGATACCAATTTACCTGCTCCACTTTTCAAGACCTATAAAAAGGAACCTCACTCCGTTCTAATGCACATTCAAACTTAAACCACACGCAAAGTTACAGCAAAGTCAGCATCATGGATAATTCAAATACTTCAGTAACGAAAGCATTGCACAATCATTTCGGATTCGATATTATCGAAACGTTTCAGAAAAAGGAAGAGGAATTACAAGGACTTGCCATCGAAATAGTGATCGATGTGAACGACGCAAAATCGGGCAAAATAATAACACGACGCATTGAATTTCGGCTGGCGGACGAGAACATCGACGACAAGTTGCAGAAGTGCGACCCACAGGCTGATCATATACAGAAACTATTTAATCGAATTGCAATGCTTCGTGCGAAAGAAGGCAGTCTTTTGCGCAGAGTTGATGTAAAGGTTCAAGAACTCCAAAAAGAGTACATAAACAAAGATTTCAAAATATCGATTAACAAGCGTCAAATCCAATCGAAGATTATCGCGAAGGATCGTACGGACCGTTCCACAACAAGAGGCAAATCCAACAAGAGAAGGCGCGATCACAGCAGTGATAACGGAAAGCACAATCCCAGCCGACGTCAATGTGTTCAAAAGTATCCGAAACCGTCAGATTCATGCTCGGAAAGATTAGGAGCATCACGGAGACGGTGCTAATAAAATAACTTCCCACCTATTTAATTTAGTTTTTATTTCTTACTAAATCCGCTGTACATATATGTTAACAAATAAAATTACAATAGACAACATATTTGTTATTCCGTTTTTTTCTTTCGATCTGGTTTTTTGCATCTGGTTTTTGTTTCTTTCATTGCAATGAAGTTTTGCGAAAATGGGCACCGTTTCTATCTGCAATTGTAGAAATGAAGAGAAATTTCAAGGAGATTTGGTGGCGGCACTCATTGCAATACCAAACGCCGGTTTGAAGGTCGTCATCGCCTCTTCCTACCTCCTTGGAGACACTTCTGAAGCACCAACTTCAGAGGTAATGTCTTTGATAAACTATTGCAAGGAAAGGAGACTACAGTGGATCCTTAGCTGTGACGCAAATGCCCATCATACGGTGTGGGGAAGCACCAACAAAAGAGGTAATTTTGTAATAATTTTATTTAATGATATTATTTTAATTAAATTTTTAAAAAAATTAATTTAGTATATATATTTTTGAATATATTTGTGCTAATAACTTGGTGGTGGTAAATAGAGGGGTAGAACCAATAAATGCGATTCGTCAAGAGGTTCTAGATCTCACTCTGGGAAGTCCATTTATATATAATATCATCACAAACTTGCATGTTCCCGGAGAAGCGTCCATGTCGGACCACAATCACATCAGATTCGACTTAGAAGCTTATTAGATAGATAGATTGTTGAGAAAATTATATTATTGTACATTCATAACTGAAGTTCTTGTTATATACTTCTTCTTAACAGTATTAAGTTCTTACTTTGTACTCTCTTTGCTTTTGCCAAATGAATAAAGTCTTTAGTCTTTTTGGATCACTCAAACGAAGCGGTTGGCCTCTTATTAATTAACAGGTTATGGGCCCAGGTTCGCGGTAAAAGCGTTTGGGTATTATTAGTTTTCTTCTCAATCGCGAATAATTTTTTTTTATTTCTCAAATTTAAAACAACGTGGAAAGTCGGGAAACGTTTTTTTTTAATTGTTCGATAATAAAGAATCGGGCAGGTAGTTAGAGTGATAGCATAGAAAGACTCACTTAAATTCGTTGCGCCGATATATGATCAGCTTAGTTAAAATGACGGATGCTGATTTTAAAATCGAAAAATTAGCAGGTCAAGAGCAGTGGAATTTATGGAAATTCCAAATTAAGATAGTTCTTAATGCTGCTGATCTGTTAAGGTTTGTAAATGGTGAAGCAAGTTATCCTGTAGTTGGAGGTACTATTAAAGAGGAAAATTTGGCTTCAGCTGAGTTTGCTTGGAAACGTGGGGACAGCAAGGCACAAAAGATTATTGTGACTTCCATGGCAACGCAGCCACTCTTGCACATAATAAATTGTACAACTGCTAGAGCCATGTGGTTAAAACTAGAGACAGTATATGAAGCGAAATCTAAAGAGAGCATTCATATGCTTCAACAACGATTTTACATGTTCTCTATGGACCCTGCAGATGATGTGGCAACACATGTTTCAAAATTGCAAGCACTTGTACAGCAGTTAGCGGATGTTGGAGAGAAAATTTCGGACTCTATGATCATTACAAAGGTTTTAATGACTTTGCCTGAACAATATAGTCATTTTTACAGCGCATGGGAGTCTACTGCAAGAGTCGAACAGACATTAGATAACCTAACTTCGAGGTTAGTCATGGAAGAAGCGCGTTTTAAGTCGAGTAAGGCAGGTAGCGGAGCGGAGGGTAGCAACGCATTGATGGCGAGAAAGTTCGGCCAAAATTCTAAGAGATCACAGGAGAAGGGAAGGCGGCAGGTCAAACCAGGAAGATGCTTTGTATGTAATAAAAGTGGGCACTGGAAGAGAGATTGCCCAGAGAAATTAGCAAAGTTCAGTCAAAGTAATAAGAGAGGTGAAGCACTTATTTGCGAAGCAGCAGCAGCGGAACAAATTGGCAAAGAGGATGAGTGGTTTTTGGACTCAGGCGCTAGTGACCATATGACGAATAGGAAAGAGTGGCTCATAAATTACACGTCATTTAAAGTGCCAGTAGTTGTTCGCATAGGAAATGGAACCACGATCTGTGCCCTTGGTAAGGGTGACATTAATGTGCTCTCTTTTGTCGACTCAACCTGGAAACGAAACCATATGCTAGATGTTCTGTATGTTCCAGACATACATTTAAATTTGTTCTCTTTGAATACGGCTCTTGATAAAGGCCTTCGTTTTTTTTCTGACAACAACAAATGCTATTTGACTAAGCAAAATACTACTGTTGCAGTGGGAGTGCGTGAGTCAAAGCTCTTCAAGCTCTTATTAAAGGTAACTATAAATAAGCTTGATCGTGTTTCGGTGAACGTCGCTTTGAAGAGAACTAACACATTACAGTATTGGCATGAGAAACTAGCACATCAAAACATTTCTCAAGTAAGACAAGTTTTAAGAGATCTTCAAATTCCGTTCGTCGATAGAAATGAATTTGTATGTGACGGTTGCATATATGGAAAGCATCATCGCGCAGTGTTTAATCATAGCAAAAGCAAAAGCACTTCAATTTTGCAACTGGTTCATACAGATGTTTGTGGACCTATGCAGCAGAAATCAATTGGAGGGTCCAAATACTTCCTTTTATTCAAGGATGATTTTTCGCATTACCGGAAGGTTTATTTCATGAAAGAAAAGTCGGAGGTGTTTCGTTTTCTTCAGGTTTATTTAAATGAAGTAGAAGCTGAGACGGGAAATCGCGTGAAGGTTCTTAGGAGTGATAATGGCCTGGAATACGTCAACAAAAATGTGGAAACGCTGTTGAATACGCAATGTGTTTTGCATCAAAAAACTGTGCCCTATACACCGGAGCAGAATGGTTCTGCTGAACGTGAAATGAGAACCATAATGGAAGCAGCTAGGTCAATGATTCACGCCAAAAATTTAGGTTATAAATTCTGGGCGGAGGCGGTAAGTACTGCTGTCCATGTTTTAAATAAAACAGGCACGAGTACAGTTCTGGGGAAAACACCACACGAGCTGTGGTTTGGCTCGAAGCCTGAAATCAAATATTTTCGCGTGTTTGGTACACAGGCATTTCTACATATACCAGATCAGAAGAGGAGAAAATTGGATGCTAAGTCCAAACAGGGGATTTTTGTTGGATATGAATGCGGCGTGAAAGGTTATCGAGTGTATATACCAGAACAAAATAAGGTTGAAATATCGCGAAATGTAGTCTTCAACGATCTTGGCACTTCATCGCAAGTTGAAATCACGAATGGTAATAAAGTTGCAGTGCATAACGACGAGAAAGGAATAGATGTTGAGGGTGCTGAATGTGAAAGCGCTGCTGGTGAAACTGTTGGTGGTAGAATGCAGTGTGAAAGCGCTGCTGGTGAGACTGTGGGCAGCAGAGTAACTGGTTATGAGGATGCTGGTGGTGATGCAATTGAGGAGGACTTTTCTGGAGACATCACTGATGTTGATGATGATGACTGCAATGAAGAAATTGTCTGTTTAGATGAGAATATCGTTACCGAATCTTCTGAAGAGCAAAGTGGTTTAATTCCCGAAAAACAACCCGACAGCATTAAGAATAGACTTAGAAAGAGAAACGCGAATCAAAAGGCAGGTAGTGTAAACTTTTCTTGTTTGGAGAGTTTCGTTTTTCTTGCGGAAGCAGATGCTCCGACATGTTATGAGGATGCCATTTGCTGTCAAGATTCTGAACACTGGAAAGCAGCAATGAATGAAGAAATGTCATCGTTAACAAGAAATGATACCTGGGTTTTGGTGCCTCTTCCCAAAAATCGAAAGTTGGTGGATTCAAAATGGGTTTACCAGAAGAAGAATGCCACGGATAATGAAAACATGCGGTTCAAGGCAAGGCTTGTTGCTCGTGGTTTTAGCCAGCAGTATGGAATCGATTACTTTGAGACATTTAGTCCGGTCGCGAAATTCTCTTCAGTAAGGGCTATATTGAGCATTGCGGCAGCAGAAAACTTAAACATTATACAGTTCGATGTAAAGACGGCATTTTTAAATGGTAACATAGAAGAGGAGGTTTACTTGCAGCAGCCTAAGGGTTATAATGATAAGAGCGGTCGAGTTTGTAAGCTCAACAGGAGTCTATATGGTCTCAAACAGTCGTCTCGATGTTGGAACCAGATGTTTACAAAACTCTTAAAGGATTTTAATCTAAGGCCCACTGCTGCTGATTCATGTGTCTTTGTTAGCCATCTCAACAACAAAAAAAAATTGTTCTTAGCAATTTATATTGACGATGGTTTGATGGCAGCTACCGACGAGAAGGATATTGTGGTCCTGTGCAATTATTTAACAAGGAACTTCGAGATAAAAGTTTTTCCAGCAAAACACTTCCTGGGACTGGAAATTAGACGCCTTCATGATGGTTCTATACACCTTAACCATTCGCAGTATGCAGCAAGGGTGCTCGACAAATTCAATATGGCGGAAGCGGCTGTGGTATCAACTCCAGCAGATCCATCGATCAATGCAGCGGAATATGCAGAAACGACGAATCAAAGTACCGATTTTCCGTTCCGGCAAGCTGTTGGGAGTCTGATGTTTCTGATGGTGGGAACGCGTCCAGACTTATCGTTTGCTGTTGGCTGCGTTAGCCGTTACCTAGAGAACCCATCTAAGATTCATGTCAACATGGTGAAGCGGATTCTTAGATATCTAAAGGGGACACTGGATCATGGTATATTTTTTGAAAACAAACTAAATTTAACTTTAAATTGTTACAGTGATGCGGACTATGCTGGAGATATAACCACTCGGCGATCCACAAGTGGTTTGGTATTTCTCATGGGCTCAAGTTGCATCACATGGGCATCGCAGCGCCAAAAGTGCGTTGCCCTTTCAACAACCGAAGCGGAGTACGTCGCAGCGGCAGAGGCCGTAAAAGAATTGGTTTGGATTAGGCAATTACTAGGCGATTTACTTCCGGATAAAAACATCAAATCAATTTTGTACATCGACAATCACGGCGCCATCCGGTTAGTTAGAAATCCAGAATTTCATAGGAGGACCAAACATATAGACGTCCGATTTCATTTCATACGTGAAAAATATTCTGATGGGTTATTCGAATTGGAATATGTGCAGTCAAACAATCAACTTAGTGACATCTTTACAAAACCATTAGCTAAAGATCGTTTTTTTTGTCTTCGATATCTAATGAATATAATTAGTCTTAAAAATCTTGTGAACTAAATTTTTTTTTGTAGAATCAACAGATAGATGATAATAATCTCCATAATTATATTGATATATTTTGTGAATTAAATTAATTAATGTACACGCATATAAAGTGGGAGTGTTGAGAAAATTATATTATTGTACATTCATAACTGAAGTTCTTGTTATATACTTCTTCTTAACAGTATTAAGTTCTTACTTTGTACTCTCTTTGCTTTTGCCAAATGAATAAAGTCTTTAGTCTTTTTGGATCACTCAAACGAAGCGGTTGGCCTCTTATTAATTAACATAGATAATATTTATTTCTTATGGTTCCTATATACAAGAAGGTTTTATGACTTATAATTTTTACAGTATTCATAATCATAAGGAACATATAAGAAAATAAGTGACATTTTTTACTTTTATATACAAAGTGTAATAAAAATAGAGTTGAATGCCACATCATTGGCACAACATAAAAGTTTTGGGTGGGGTGACCCTTTAAGAAAAACTAACAAAATGAAATCAGGAGTTCGAAAGAAAACATTAATTATAAACGAAAGATTCAGAGGCAAGATGCAAAATACAATATGAACACAGAGATACTATAACAAAAGAAAAATTTAAATTTTACAAAAATATTATAAATTTGATATAAAATTAAACTAAAGTTAAAAATTACCCGAATTAAATTAAACCAGAATATCAGAAATAATAGATTCTAAGCCAATATAGTTAAATCGGAAGAGCCAAATTTTAATTTGCTTTATAAATGATCCAGGTATTGATAATGCCCTGATAGACTGCGGGAGTTTATTAAACAATCGATAAGACAAAATAGAATAAAAATTACGATAAGCAGTGGTGCGGAAATTGGGAACAGATAACATATTAGAGACGTTTACACGTAAATTGTGAGTGGAAATGAGACGAAAATTGCGATGACCAGACTTCATGAAAAACGTTTTTAATACCTTGAAACAATATAAATGACGAACAGGAAGAATATTCAGGTCACAGAACAAAGGATAGCTAGGATGTCTACGAGGTTTACGACATATAAGTCTTAAAACATATTTCTGCAATATTAGCAGCGGATGTATTTTATTTAGGTACACACCTCCCCAACAAGCAATTCCATATTGCAGCTTGGAATGGAAAATTCCGTAATATATTACCTTTAAGAGCTTAGTAGAACATATATTTCGCAAGTAAAAAAAATATCGAAGTGAACATCGCAAATACTTTTTCAATATATCTGTATGAAACGAAAAACCCATTCTAGAGTCCAGGCTGAGTCCCAAGTACTTAAAGTTGTCTACTGCTTCAATTAAAAAGCATTTATCACTGCATATTAGACTATTACAGTAAGTTTGAGAGGAAAGAGCGGACGTGCAATTGCAGTTAGTCAGTTTGTATCTTTGACAGTCAGGTGCGTGGAAGAACACATTTGTTTCAAATTTGGCCGAGTGAGATAAGTTGAAGAACATTATTTTAGTTTTAGAGCTAATTACTAATTGATGTTCAGCAAACCAATGTCTCAAAAGATTAAGATCCCAATTTACATCAGACACCAAGTTTAAAGGACTGTTTGAACCATATTCTGTAAGAAACACAGTTTACAGGAACCCGAAATCCTCTGACTGGGAAACCTATCGGTTAGTCCTTGAATCAGAACTAAATCGTTCTTTAGTTCCACTAGGGACCGTTCCGGAGTTGGAAACTGAATCCGAACAGCTCCAAGAAGACATAACCTTCGCCTATGAAAGCAGTTGTGCCCTCAAAAATAGGAAAACACCAAGAGATGTCCCATGGCGGAATTAAAGACTTGACGCTTTTAGGAGCACAGCAAGAAAACTTTTCAATAGAGCTAAGAACAATGGCAACTGGTGCCAATACAGAACAGCTCTTACTGATAACAACAAAGAATTGAGAAAATCAAAACGAGTGACTTGGAGGAAACACTGTGAGAGCATTGAAAATCTCCCTGCAACTACACGACTCCAGAAAGTCCTGCTCGCGATCACTCAAACGGCATCTGCTCTCTGAAAAAGCAAAATGTTGAATTTACAGATACCCCTGAGGAAACCTGTCAACTTCTTCTTGATACACACTTCCCAGAATGCATCCGCATGGATAACCCACTTGAACCGATGAGGCACCAGGATCTCACGGTATCAAAATGGGATTATAGTCTATCCGGAAAAATATTTCAGCGAGACAGGGTGAAATGGGCGATCTCGTCCTTTAGCCCTTATAAAGCACTGGGAAACGATGGTATCTACCCCTGTCTCCTACAACAGGGAATGGATCTATTGACTCCTCAACCAATTAGGGTCTTCAGATCCAGCCTAACTCTAGGCCATGTACCATCAAGCTGGACTAAGTCAAGGTGGTTTTCATACCAAAGGCAGGTGGGAAATCCGAACAACTAGCGAAATCATATCGCCCCATCAGCCTTAGCTCCTTCCTCCTAAAAACCATGGAGAAAGTCCTCGACCAATACATAAGGAATCAGCCGGTAAGTCTACCGAAACTGCCATATACAGCCTTACAACGACGATTGAAAAAGGCCTGGCAGAAAAAGAAACGGCCCTATGTGCCTTCATAGACATCCAGGGAGCGTTTGACAATACCTCCTTTGATGCCATAAAGAAAGCTATAAGGAAAGGCATTGCCCCACTAATCATAAAATGGGTTCTAAACATGTTAGAAAGCAGATCATTAATCTGGCGTATGGAGGCTCACAAAAGACTGTTAAGGCCATTAGGGGCTGTCCTCTTCTGTGGACTTTAGTCATAGATGAACTCCTAGACCACCTCATACAATCGGGGTACATAATACAAGGTTATTCAGATGATGTAGTAATCACTGTTAGGGGCAAGCATGATTCCACGATATCTGAGATCATGCAAAGGGCCCTAAACAGATGGTGTCAGAACAAAGGATTGGCCATAAATCCCTCAAAAACAGTCATGATACCATTCTTAAGAAAGAGAAAACTAGAACTGAAACCGATCAAGATGAATAATGAAGTTATCAGGAGAGGTAAAATACCTAGGAGTAATCCTAGACAAGACTCTTATCTGGAATTCACACCTTGATCAAGTCACCAAGAAGGCGACAAAGGCAATTTACATGTGCCATCGCCTTTACGGCAAAACCTGGGGCTTAAAGCCAAAAATGTTGTGTTGGTCATACAACACGATCATCAAGTCGATCGTTGTTATCATGGTGGCCAAAAATCGAACAACTAACGGCCCAACAAAAACTTAACAAGATATATCGCTTAGCATGCGTTGGTATAACGGGGGCAATGAAAACTTGTCCAACTGCAGCCTTTACATATTTCTCTGAAGAAGGAAGCTGGTCTTAGTGCCCTTAGGCTCCCTGATATATCAAATTTTAAAGCAGGAAACCTCACAGGACACCTTCGGGTACTACAAATGCTTCAAGATGATCATATGATTAAGGTATCAGACACCATGCTTAAAAAGCTTCGCTTCTCCAGGAAATTTAAGATACTAATATCTGATAGAAGTGCCTGGAGAACCAACCAATTTATAATACCATGAGGATCACAAATCTGGTACACTGACGGTTCAAAGATGGAAGATGACGCAACCGGTGCCGGGATCTATGGGCCTAGGTTCCAAAGAGCTATAGCACTGGGGAAACACCAGACATCTTTCAAGCGGAGGTACACGCCATAGAGATATGTGTCCGAGAATGCCTACGTAGGCGCACTAAAGGTGCCCGCATTTACATCCTCTCAGACAGCCAAGCTGCTCTTAAGGCCCTAAGATCGTACTCGATCAGGTCAAAACTGGTTTTAGAATGTTTTAATCTCCTCGAGGATCTGGCCAAGGACAACATCGTCACCGTTGCCTGGATACCGGGTCATGAAGGATTTGAGGGAAATGAACGAGCGCATCGCGCCTGCTCATTGGTCCTGAGCCCTACTTCACCTTTGAGTTACGTACACTCAAATTCAGGAAATGGGAAGATGACCACCTTGCCGAATACTGGACGGAATGCAAAGGACAGAGGCAGGCAAAAAGATTCATAAGCCCAGCTCGTAGTAAGACAAAAAAGTTACTTGAGCTAAGCAAAGAAGATCTAAGGATACTAACGGGTTATCTTACTGGTCACTGGCCACTGAGATACCATCTCAAAAAAATGGGACTTTCCGACGATGACTCCTGTCGACTCAGCGGAGAAGAGGAGGAAACAACGGAACACATACTTTGCGAATGCCCTGCTATGGCCAGGGGCAGAGTGATCCATATGCAAAGGGCGTATTTAAGTCCTGCAGACATAGGAAACATGGATCAAAGAAGGGTACTGAGGTTTATAAAGAGCCTCAACAGCTCCCTGGGTTAAATAAAAGAGGCCAACACAATAGATCTCTTCTGGTCGCAGTGTACAGGGCCTATTCCTTACAATACCATACAATCTACAACTGTAATCTAGGTACTTGAACGAGTTTTTTTCCATTTGCTGTTTTAGGGCTTTACTAGAAGTCGAGTGCACACTCGTAAGTAATTATGAGATAATAAAACTTTCAATGTTCACATATTACTTCTTGGAATAATTTCATTAGTGAATGGGCCAGTTTCTACCTGGTAATATTCTTTTGCGGAAGTTTGGGTTTTATTGCTATGTCCTTTCCATGATTTATTGCTGAGAAATTTCCTTTAAGGGAATTTTAGTTTATTTTAGATTATTAGTTTCTGCATCTGAAACTAATACTCTCATCAGTGCATCTAATCCCTTAAAGGAAATTTCCCAGCAATAAATCATGGAAAGGACATAGCAATAAAACCCAAACTTCCGCAAAAGAATATTAACAGGTAGAAACTGGCCCATTCACTAATGAAATTATTCCAAATAATCATTTTATGGCCTCCGAAGTTGATACCAATTTACCTGCTCCACTTTTCAAGACCTATAAAAAGGAACCTCACTCCGTTCTAATGCACATTCAAACTTAAACCACACGCAAAGTTACAGCAAAGTCAGCATCATGGATAATTCAAATACTTCAGTAACGAAAGCATTGCACAATCATTTCGGATTCGATATTATCGAAACGTTTCAGAAAAAGGAAGAGGAATTACAAGGACTTGCCATCGAAATAGTGATCGATGTGAACGACGCAAAATCGGGCAAAATAATAACACGACGCATTGAATTTCGGCTGGCGGACGAGAACATCGACGACAAGTTGCAGAAGTGCGACCCACAGGCTGATCATATACAGGAACTATTTAATCGAATTGCAATGCTTCGTGCGAAAGAAGGCAGTCTTTTGCGCAGAGTTGATGTAAAGGTTCAAGAGCTCCAAAAAGAGTACTTAAACCAAGATTTCAAAATATCGATTAACAAGCGTCAAATCCAATCGAAGATTATCGCGAAGGATCGTACGGACCGTTCCACAACAAGAGGCAAATCCAACAAGAGAAGGCGCGATCACAGCAGTGATAACGGAAAGCACAATCCCAGCCGACGTCAATGTGTTCAAAAGTATCCGAAACCGTCAGATTCATGCTCGGAAAGATTAGGAGCATCACGGAGACGGTGCTAATAAAATAACTTCCCACCTATTTAATTTAGTTTTTATTTCTTACTAAATCCGCTGTACATATATGTTAACAAATAAAATTACAATAGACAACATATTTGTTATTCCGTTTTTTTCTTTCGATCTGGTTTTTTGCATCTGGTTTTTGTTTCTTTCATTGCAATGAAGTTTTGCGAAAATGGGCACCGTTTCTATCTGCAATTGTAGAAATGAAGAGAGATTTCAAGGAGATTTGGTGGCGGCACTCATTGCAATACCAAACGCCGGTCTAAAGGGAGGGGATTTGAAGGTCGTCATCGCCTCTTCCTATCTCCCTGGAGACAACTCTGAAGCACCAACTTCTTTGATAAACTATTGCAAGGAAAGGAGACTACAGTGGATCCTCAGCTGTGACGCAAATGCCCATCATACGGTGTGGGGAAGCACCAACAAAAGAGGTAATTTTGTAATAATTTTATTTAATAATATTATTTTATATATTTTATTTAATAATATTATATTAATTAAATTTTTAAAAAAATTAATTTAGTATATATATTTTTGAATATATTTGTGCTAATAACTTGGTGGTGGTAAATAGAGGGGTAGAACCAATAAATGCGATTCGTCAAGAGGTTCTAGATCTCACTCTGGCAAGTCCATTTATATATAATATGATCGCAAACTTGCATGTTCCCGGAGAAGCGTCCATGTCGGACCACAATCACATCAGATTCGACTTAGAAGCTTATTCTGTAAGAAACACAGTTTACAGGAACCCGAAATCCTCTGACTGGGAACCTATCGGTTAGTCCTTGAATCAGAACTAAATCGTTCTTTAGTTCCACTAGGGACCGTTCCGGAGTTGGAAACTGAATCCGAACAGCTCCAAGAAGACATAACCTTCGCCTATGAAAGCAGTTGTGCCCTCAAAAATAGGAAAACACCAAGAGATGTCCCATGGCCGAATTAAAGACTTGACGCTTTTAGGAGCACAGCAAGAAAACTTTTCAATAGAGCTAAGAACAATGGCAACTGGTGCCAATACAGAACAGCTCTTACTGATAACAACAAAGAATTGAGAAAATCAAAACGAGTGACTTGGAGGAAACACTGTGAGAGCATTGAAAATCTCCCTGCAGCTACACGACTGCAGAAAGTCCTTGCTCGCGATCACTCAAACGGCATCTGCTCTCTGAAAAAGCAAAATGGTGAATTTACAGATACCCCTGAGGAAACCTGTCAACTTCTTCTTGATACACACTTCCCAGAATGCATCCGCATGGATAACCCACTTGAACCGATGAGGCACCAGGATCTCACGGTATCAAAATGGGATTATAGTCTATCCGGAAAAATATTTCAGCGAGACAGGGTGAAATGGGCGATCTCGTCCTTTAGCCCTTATAAAGCACCGGGAAACGATGGTATCTACCCCTGTCTCCAACAACAGGGAATGGATCTATTGACTCCTCAACCAATTAGGGTCTTCAGATCCAGCCTATCTCTAGGCCATGTACCATCAAGCTGGACTAAGTCAAGGTGGTTTTCATACCAAAGGCAGGTGGGAAATCCGAACAACTAGCGAAATCATATCGCCCCATCAGCCTTAGCTCCTTCCTCCTAAAAACCATGGAGAAAGTCCTCGACCAATACATAAGGAATCAGTTCCTTACAGATAACCCACTTCAAGGTGGTCATCTTCCCATTTCCTGAATTTGAGTGTACGTAACTCAAAGGTGAAGTAGGGCTCAGGACCAATGAGCAGGCGTGATGCGCCTCTTCTCGCCAGGCAATCCGCTCGTTCATTTCCCTCAAATCCTTCATGACCCGGTATCCAGGCAACGGTGACGATGTTGTCCTTGGCCAGATCCTCGAGGAGATTAAAACATTCTAAAACCAGTTTTGACCTGATCGAGTACGATCTTAGGGCCTTAAGAGCAGCTTGGCTGTCTGAGAGGATGTAAATGCGGGCACCTTTAGTGCGCCTACGTAGGCATTCTCGGACACATATCTCTATGGCGTGTACCAACAACGGTGACGATGTTGTCCTTGGCCAGATCCTCGAGGAGATTAAAACATTCTAAAACCAGTTTTGACCTGATCGAGTACGATCTTAGGGCCTTAAGAGCAGCTTGGCTGTCTGAGAGGATGTAAATGCGGGCACCTTTAGTGCGCCTACGTAGGCATTCTCGGACACATATCTCTATGGCGTGTACCTCCGCTTGAAAGATGTCTGGTGATTTCCCCAGTGCTATAGCTCTTTGGAACCTAGGCCCATAGATCCCGGCACCGGTTGCGTCATCTTCCATCTTTGAACCCTCAGTGTACCAGATTTGTGATCCTGATGGTATTATAAATTGGTTGGTTCTCCAGGCACTTCTATCAGATATTAGTATCTTAAATTTCCTGGAGAAGCGAAGCTTTTTAAGCATGGTGTCTGATACCTTAATCATATGATCATCTTGAAGCATTTGTAGTACCCGAAGGTGTCCTGTGAGGTTTCCTGCTTTAAAATTTGATATATCAGGGAGCCTAAGGGCACTAAGACCAGCTTCCTTCTTCAGAGAAATATGTAAAGGCATCAGGCTGAGCATTGCTCCTAAGGCTGCAGTTGGACAAGTTTTCATTGCCCCCGTTATACCAACGCATGCTAAGCGATATATCTTGTTAAGTTTTTGTTGGGCCGTTAGTTGTTCGATTTTTGGCCACCATGATAACGCTGCATAGGTGATCATCGACTTGATGATCGTGTTGTATGACCAACACAACATTTTTGGCTTTAAGCCCCAGGTTTTGCCGTAAAGGCGATGGCACATGTAAATTGCCTTTGTCGCTGTTGGAAAATATATCATGAAAATACTCATATCTAAATTCATTTGATTAATTAGTATATTATTGTTATTCGTTTCTAACTAATTCATAACTTCTTAATATTATTGATTTGCCTATAATTTAAAGTATACCCTATTTAACGTAACATCTTATACATAATTTCTCTTTCTTGCTCTCGTTCAATACCGGTTTTTTTCTGCTATTTTTTATGTATAACACATTGATAACACAACTTTGTTGAATTGGCGACATCGATTTCTCTGCCACTTGGATTTCGATCGTCAACCAAACCACAGCAGCTAAGTACCAATATACAAACCAACGCTATTTTATATTGGATGTTTTTTTTATTCATTTGTTCTTGGGTTGATGTTTTTTTCTCTTTGCTAAGTGCTGGTCCTTCACTTCGTCTCGTTGAGAATAATCGAAATTTTGTTTGATTATTCCCAAACATATTTTGTGGTCCTTCGAGCCGGATTCTGGGTTTAAATTAAGATTACCCACATCAGGATTCCTTGCGAAATACAGACATTAACTCACTTTAATCGGTCTTGTCAATCATTAACGGAGTTTGCGTTAATTGAATTTTGTTCATTCGTCGTTGCTGCAAGCATTGCAATCAATAAAATTGATTTTTCGGACAATAAAGTGTGAACATTTTGTGGATATAGACATTCGTTTGATCAAGTGGTGAATAAAATCTACCTCCCACGTGTGTATATTGTATATACCTAAAATAATTAAAATTTGCATGTGCTGATTATTCGTTTGCATTTTAATATTATTTCATCGCGCGCATATTTCGTGAATTAATTAGAGACTTCTTTCTAAAATGACCTCGTGTAATATGTCGGTTCTTCGTGCTACTCGCGGAAATCTAAAGGGTTCGCTTACTAAATTAGCCACATTTTCCGAGAAGATTACGGAATTGATCACTTTAGACGCACTCGAAGTACGTTTGGAGAAACTTAATGATCTGTGGGAAAAGTTCTATTCCTCTCAACAACAAATGTATGCATTCGCGCAGGAAGAAGGTCACATTGATCCTGAATCTGAATTTGAAGAATTCGAATCAAAGTACCTTGTTGTCAAATCTGTTTTGCTTTCAACTATTAGGGAAAAAAAGAAGCCTACAATCGAAGTTCAACGGTCAATCGACACACGTGCACCTATCGTCTCGCAGTCACTCGCAACCAATTCATTTAGTCATATTAATGACCATCTGCCTAAATTCCATATAGAGCCCTTTTCTGGTAATTATCGTCACTGGCCATCGTTTCGCGACATGTTCGAAAGTTCGGTTCATAATAAGATGAATTTGTCGCCGACACAAAAATTTCAATTTCTACGTTCGTCTCTTCGCGGCGATGCTTTAAATTTGCTGTCACATCTTCCGTTGTCTGATGCTACCTACGAACAGGCATGGGAAAGATTAGAGAAACGATATGATAGGCCGCGTTTTATTATAAATAATCTTCTCGAAACCTTTATGCAACTACCATCAATTCAGAGCTCAAACGTGAGAGTTCTACGTAAGATTTCGGACTGCGCTGATGAGATTTTACGCGGTCTAACTTCGCTAAACTCAATGGAAAGAGATCCATGGATGATTTATGTATTAGTAGGCAAAGTGGACCCAGATACTCGTCAGGCTTGGTCAGCTGAGAGTGTAGACTCTGACTATCCCACGATACAGGAATTTCTAGACTTCATGGAACGTCGGTGTGAAGCGTTAGAGTCGTGTCGATCACATGTTCGTGAATCTGGAACAAATCGGAAGTCCGCGACTTTGAAGAGTATGCATGTTTCGTCCTCATCACAGTGCCCAAGATGTACTGAGTCCCATGCACTTCCTCAATGTCCAGAATTTCTCGGTATGGGAATAGAATCGAAAAGGGAATTCGTTAAATCGAAGAAACTTTGTTTTAACTGTTTGCGTCGTGGACATAATTCTGCTCGTTGTAAATCTAAGTTTCGATGCAACACTTGCAACTCACCACACCACAGCTTAGTGCATCTCGGTACGGGTACTGCAAATGTCGGTAGCTCTTCTCGGAAAATATTGCAACATCTCGTCCCCATTCATCTAACTCGAATCTTCCATCTACGTCATTTAGTACAAACCAACTCGTCACTCATCACTCCATTAATTTCACCCAATTTCTTCCAAAAACATTGCTTCCTACAGCCATTGGTAAGGTTAAGGATTATAAAGGAAAATACCAACTTGTTCGTCTTTTGATAGACTCGGGGTCGCAGGTTTCATTTATCACCGAGTCTTGTGTCCAAAGACTCGGACTTAAAAGAACAAATGCCCGGATACCGATAAGCGGTATTGGTGCAACCTGCGCAGGAACATCCAGGGGTCTAGTCTCTTTGGCAATTTGTTCACGGTTTGATTCAGTCAGTATCCCGGTAGATACCTACATCCTATCAAACGTAACATCAGCATTGCCATCCGTTTCATTTGATGTCAAAGATTGGGTTCATATTTCAAAACTCGATTTAGCCGATCCGTCATTCAATCAACCTAGCGCTATCGATATTTTGCTCGGCGCTGATAAGGTCTGGGAAATCCTACAGGGTGAAAACGTTCGTGGTGCCAATGGGTATCCCATAGCACAAAAAACTGTCTTTGGATGGGTGTTAGCAGGACAATTGGTTTCAAGCGTCGACAATAACATTCAATCTCATCATACTATTCTTGATATCGATTCGAGTTTACAGGCCTTTTGGACAATCGAAGAGGTTGATCCAAAGTCTGTTGTTTCAAAAGAAGACAAAGCCATTGAAGAACATTTTGTTCGGACACATCGAAGGGACAAACATGGAAAATATATTGTTCATCTCCCCTTTAAACAACCACCGGTTTTCGCGAGCACCCTCGGGGGTGCAGTTTCTCGATTGACGACAATGGAAAGAAGATATCGAAAAGACGAAGCGCTTTCTCAATCTTATTCCGACTTTCTGGATGAATATTTGAGACTTGGGCACATGCGTAGAGTACCTCCGTCGGAGGTTTCTAAACGCAATGTTTTCTATTTGCCACACCACGCTGTGTTTAAGCCTGACAGCGCAACAACGAAACTTCGGGTTGTTTTCGACGGGTCGTTTAGAGATTCGAGCGGAAACTCTTTAAATGACGCACTTATGATCGGACCACCAATTCAACGCAACCTTTTTTCCGTCTGTTTGAGATTCCGTCGTCATAAATATGTTTTTACTGCCGATATCGTAAAAATGTTCCGCCAGATTTGGGTAGCAGATGAAGATATCGACTTCCAACGGATTGTTTGGCGAAAATCGGCAACAGATCCCCTTGAACATTTTCGTTTATGTACAGTGACATATGGCACATCGTGTGCCCCATATTTATCGGTACGTGTTCTACAACAACTTGCTTGTGACTATCGCGAAGAGTATCCTGTTGCAGCAGAAATACTCCTTAATGACTTTTACGTTGATGATGTTGTGTCAGGTGGAGATTCACTTCCTGATGCAATTGCTAAAAAAGACTCTTTAATCGAACTCCTATCAAAATGTGGCCTAGAACTAAGCAAGTGGCAAAGTAATTGCAAAGAGCTTCTGCATGAAGTGGAATCTATCCAAAGTGAAATCGTTTCGTTCGAATCTGAAAATGATTCATGGGTGAAAGTACTCGGGTTGTACTGGAACTCTAAGCTCGATTGCTTCTCGTATCGTATAAATCTAACGCCAAGCGAACCTATAACGAAACGTCAAATTTTGCGGGAAGTTTCCCGAATTTTCGACCCTCTCGGTTTCCTCTCTCCCTCGGTCGTGCAACTCAAAATCATATTCCAACAATTGTGGCATCGAAAACTCGACTGGGATGATCCTCTACCTGAATTTATTGTAACACAATGGTGTAAACATCGCCAGGAACTTCCTGATATAGCCAAACTTACCATACCCCGTTGCATAGGTATAGCGGACCCTACCTTTCAACTGCACGGATTCTCTGATGCCTCGGCTTCCGCGTACGCTGCCGTCATTTACTCTCGCTACATTTTACCCAATGGAAGCATTGAAACAAACATCGTGGCAGCCAAAAGCCGAGTAGCTCCAATAAAACAGTTGACCATTCCTCGTCTGGAGCTTTGTGGAGCGCTTTTACTGGCACGCCTGCTGGTTACTGTTCAAAGGTCATTGAGCACAACCTGCTCAAATATCTATGCTTGGTGTGACTCCCAAGTAGTTCTTTCTTGGCTATCGTCTTCCCCTCGTCGTTGGGATATATTCGTCGGCAATCGGACATCTGAGATTTTAAACACAATTGATAGAAACAGATGGTTTCATATAAGGTCGGAGCAGAATCCAGCAGATTGTGCTTCGTGCGGTTTAGCACCGTCGGCTCTCGTTCAACATCCCATTTGGTGGACAGGTCCCCACTGGTTAAGAAAGTCTGAGGAGCACTGGCCAATCGAACGTCACCTCCAAGACCACCCAGACTGTAAACTGGAAGAAAGGAAAAACTACCAACAATCGTGTCTAGTAGTCAACAATGAACACCCTCTTCATCAACTATGCCCCAGAGTTTCATCTTGGTATCGCCTTATTCGAATCGTCGCCTATGTGTATCGGTTTATCTCGAAAAGCCGCAAATTATCGCGAGAAACAACTGCAATAACCCTTCAACTTCACTCTCACGACATCTACAATGCGAAATGCATGATCATAAAATGGCTACAGCATCTTTATTTCGGAGATGATATTGCATACTTCAAAGCCCACGGTCATTTTAGTAAAGGTTGTAGAATTGCTAATCTTTGTCCATTTTTAGATGATCAGCAGATATTGCGAGTGGGAGGAAGGATTCTCGAAGCCAATGTCGCATTCAACGTGAAACACCCAATCATCATACCAAAGCAACATCCAGTGACACAACTTATTGCAGTTGACTTTCATCGACGCATGCTACACCCTGGAGTTTCCGCATTGTTTGTCATCATTCGGCAGGAGTATTGGATTATCGGCTGCAGAAACCTACTTCGTAAGATAACCCATGAATGTATTTCTTGTTTTCGGCAAAGAAAGTCTACCGCTACACAGATCATGGGAAATCTTCCAGCACCTCGGATTCAGCAGAGTAGACCATTTACACACTGCGGCTGTGATTACGCTGGTCCAATTTTCATTAAAGTTAAAATCGGTCGAAAAACACAACATATAAAAGGATATATATCGCTATTTGTCTGTCTGGCCACTAAAGCCATACATTTGGAGCTAGTCAGTGATTTGACTACTGACGCATTCCTCGCAGCTCTCCGTCGTTTCATTGCGCGTCGCGGTAAACCTTCGCATATGTACTCTGACAATGGTACCAATTTTCGAGGAGCTACAAAACGATTATCCGAAATGCACCAACTCACCTTGTCGGAATACCATAACTCAATAGTCGCACAGTCTCTTGCTCGCGACTCAATCACTTGGCACTTTATTCCTCCATCAGCTCCACATTTCGGCGGGTTGTGGGAAGCGGGGGTAAAGTCTGTTAAACAGCACCTTCGCCGTGTTATTGGTTCTGATGTCATGACCTTCGAAGAACTTTACACCCTTCTCACCCAAATTGAAGCCCTTTTAAATTGTCGTCCTTTGTGTCAAAATTCTGATAATGACTTAGACCCATTAACCCCAGCTCATTTTATTATAGGTGAATCATACGCAGCTGTTCCTGAACCATCACTTGAAATACCTCAAAATCGGCTATCAGCTTGGCAAGCAATACAGGCAAAAATCAATGGGTACTGGAAGCGATGGAGTATGGAGTACCTGACTTCGCTACAACAACGCTCTCGATGGTCGCAACCCGAACGAAACCTGCAGTTGAACGATCTGGTTGTCATCAAAGACACAAACTTGCCACCAGGGAAATGGGCTATGGGACGAGTCATAGCAATACATCCAGGTCAGGACGGACGAGTTCGAGTCGTAACCGTACGCACTGCTAATGGAAATCTAGTGCGACCTATTCATAAATTGGCACCACTCCCTATGAGCTGAAACTATGTTCCAGGGGCGGCGGAATGTTGGAAAATATATCATGAAAATACTCATATCTAAATTCATTTGATTAATTAGTATATTATTGTTATTCGTTTCTAACTAATTCATAACTTCTTAATATTATTGATTTGCCTATAATTTAAAGTATACCCTATTTAACGTAACATCTTATACATAATTTCTCTTTCTTGCTCTCGTTCAATACCGGTTTTTTTCTGCTATTTTTTATGTATAACACATTGATAACACAACTTTGTTGAATTGGCGACATCGATTTCTCTGCCACTTGGATTTCGATCGTCAACCAAACCACAGCAGCTAAGTACCAATATACAAACCAACGCTATTTTATATTGGATGTTTTTTTTATTCATTTGTTCTTGGGTTGATGTTTTTTTCTCTTTGCTAAGTGCTGGTCCTTCACTTCGTCTCGTTGAGAATAATCGAAATTTTGTTTGATTATTCCCAAACAGTCGCCTTCTTGGTGACTTGATCAAAGTGTGAATTCCAGATAAGAGTATTGTCTAGGATTACTCCTAGGTATTTTACCTCTCCTGATAACTTCATTATTCATCTTCTTTTTCTTCTTCTTCATTTCAGTTCTAGTTTTCTCTTTCTTAAGAATGGTATCATGACTGTTTTTGAGGGATTTATGGCCAATCCTTTGTTCTGACACCATCTGTTTAGGGCCCTTTGCATGATCTCAGATATCGTGGAATCATGCTTGCCCCTAACAGTGATTACTACATCATCTGAATAACCTTGTATTATGTACCCCGATTGTATGAGGTGGTCTAGGAGTTCATCTATGACTAAAGTCCAAAGAAGAGGACAGCCCCTAGTGGCCTTAACAGTCTTTTGTGAGCCTCCATACGCCAGATTAATGATCTGCTTTCTGACATGTTTAGAACCCATTTTATGATTAGTGGGGCAATGCCTTTCCTTATAGCTTTCTTTATGGCATCAAAGGAGGTATTGTCAAACGCTCCCTGGATGTCTATGAAGGCACATAGGGCCGTTTCTTTTTCTGCCAGGCCTTTTTCAATCGTCGTTGTAAGGCTGTATATGGCAGTTTCGGTAGACTTACCGGCTGGTTCGCATGAAGTGGGTTATCTGTAAGGAACTGATTCCTTATGTATTGGTCGAGGACTTTCTCCATGGTTTTTAGGAGGAAGGAGCTAAGGCTGATGGGGCGATATGATTTCGCTAGTTGTTCGGATTTCCCACCTGCCTTTGGTATGAAAACCACCTTGACTTAGTCCAGCTTGATGGTACATGGCCTAGAGATAGGCTGGATCTGAAGACCCTAATTGGTTGAGGAGTCAATAGATCCATTCCCTGTTGTAGGAGACAGGGGTAGATACCATCGTTTCCCGGTGCTTTATAAGGGCTAAAGGACGAGATCGCCCATTTCACCCTGTCTCGCTGAAATATTTTTCCGGATAGACTATAATCCCATTTTGATACCGTGAGATCCTGGTGCCTCATCGGTTCAAGTGGGTTATCCATGCGGATGCATTCTGGGAAGTGTGTATCAAGAAGAAGTTGACAGGTTTCCTCAGGGGTATCTGTAAATTCACCATTTTGCTTTTTCAGAGAGCAGATGCCGTTTGAGTGATCGCGAGCAAGGACTTTCTGGAGTCGTGTAGCTGCAGGGAGATTTTCAATGCTCTCACAGTGTTTCCTCCAAGTCACTCGTTTTGATTTTCTCAATTCTTTGTTGTTATCAGTAAGAGCTGTTCTGTATTGGCACCAGTTGCCATTGTTCTTAGCTCTATTGAAAAGTTTTCTTGCTGTGCTCCTAAAAGCGTCAAGTCTTTAATTCCGCCATGGGACATCTCTTGGTGTTTTCCTATTTTTGAGGGCACAACTGCTTTCATAGGCGAAGGTTATGTCTTCTTGGAGCTGTTCGGATTCAGTTTCCAACTCCGGAACGGTCCCTAGTGGAACTAAAGAACGATTTAGTTCTGATTCAAGGACTAACCGATAGGTTTCCCAGTCAGAGGATTTCGGGTTCCTGTAAACTGTGTTTCTTACAGAATAAGCTTCTAAGTCGAATCTGATGTGATTGTGGTCCGACATGGACGCTTCTCCGGGAACATGCAAGTTTGCGATGATATTATATATAAATGGACTTGCCAGAGTGAGATCTAGAACCTCTTGACGAATCGCATTTATTGGTTCTACCCCTCTATTTACCACCACCAAGTTATTAGCACAAATATATTCAAAAAGTATATATATATATACTAAATTGATTTTTTTAAAAATTTAATTAAAATAATATTATTAAATAAAATTATTACAAAATTACCTCTTTTGTTGGTGCTTCCCCACACCGTATGATGGGCATTTGCGTCACAGCTGAGGATCCACTGTAGTCTCCTTTCCTTGCAATAGTTTATCAAAGACATTACCTCTGAAGTTGGTGCTTCAGAAGTGTCTCCAGGGAGGTAGGAAGAGGCGATGACGACCTTCAAATCCCCTCCCTTTAGACCGGCGTTTGGTATTGCAATGAGTGCCGCCACCAAATCTCCTTTTTTCTACAATTGCAGATAGAAACGGTGCCCATTTTCGCAAAACTTCATTGCAATGAAAGAAACAAAAACCAGATGCAAAAAACCAGATCGAAAGAAAAAAACGGAATAACAAATATGTTGTCTATTGTAATTTTATTTGTTAACATATATGTACAGCGGATTTAGTAAGAAATAAAAACTAAATTAAATAGGTGGGAAGTTATTTTATTAGCACCGTCTCCGTGATGCTCCTAATCTTTCCGAGCATGAATCTGTCGGTTTCGGATACTTTTGAACACATTGACGTCGGCTGGGATTGTGCTTTCCGTTATCACTGCTGTGGTCGCGCCTTCTCTTGTTGGATTTGCCTCTTGTTGTGGAACGGTCCGTACGATCCTTCGCGATAATCTTCGATTGGATTTGACGCTTGTTAATCGATATTTTTAAATCTTGGTTTAAGTACTCTTTTTGGAGCTCTTGAACCTTTATATCAACTCTGCGCAAAAGACTGCCTTCTTTAGCACGAAGCATTGCAATTCGATTAAATAGTTTCTGTATATGATCAGCCTGTGGGTCGCACTTCTGCAACTTGTCGTCGATGTTCTCGTCCGCCAGCCGAAATTCAATGCGTCGTGTTATTATTTTGCCCGATTTTGCGTCGTTCACATCGATCACTATTTCGATGGCAAGTCCTTGTAATTCCTCTTCCTTTCTCTGAAACGTTTCGATAATATCGAATCCGAAATGATTGTGCAATGCTTTCGTTACTGAAGTATTTGAATTATCCATGATGCTGACTTTGCTGTAACTTTGCGTGTGGTTTAAGTTTGAATGTGCATTAGAACGGAGTGAGGTTCCTTTTTATAGGTCTTGAAAAGTGGAGCAGGTAAATTGGTATCTTTTTAAATTACCTTGGTTACAACAACAACATTGTAAACATACAAAGAAAGATAGCTTTATAGTTTAGCTATCTGTGCGGCGAGTGTCACGTTTGAATGATGGGAGTTAAGCAAAGAAAGAGAGAAAAGTATATGCGCAGGGGTGGGTTGGGTAATTGGATAAGTCACATTTTTCTTTCGCTCAGTCGAAGTCCTGTGACTGTCTCCTTCTATTGTATGAATCAGAAATTAAAAAAAGAGAATCATACACAGAGAACGTTTCTATATTCGTATGCGTATAACTCTAATGTAGCTGTAACATAGTGAGGGGTGAATGGTGTGCGTTAAGCGAATTAAGAAGAGAAGGGAATATGCGCACGCGTATTGGTGATTGGATTGGATACGTATACCTACTCTGTCTCTTATAAGTTATAGGTAATCATAATGTTGCCGGAATATTGTACAAAATTGTATTTTCTGTGGTTGCGTTGGGCGTTGCTATTATTATTGACCTTATTTGTATAGTGTAGCACTATACATAGAGCAGCCACTGAGCCACCTCACCGAAACGAAAGTGTTTGGCGTGTGGGGGCGTGGCGGATGAATGTGTGTCGTGTTCGTTTGTGTTAAGCGAATGAGGGAGAGAAGTTATGCGCAGGTGTGGTTGCATTAGTCTGATTTGGCTTCCGGTCATTCGAAGTCGGTTGTATCCTACACGAATTTTTAGATAGCCATCCTACAATAATTGTGGTTTCACTATGCTCTGATCCTGCTTTTGGCCAATTATTACCTATTCTTTGGTAAGTCATTTTGATTTCTTTTTTTTATACAATTTATAAGAGTTTATTTATTGTGAATGCTTATTTATTGATTTCTTTTTTTTCGATGGAATATTATATTTGACGGGTAGGCGTGAGAGGGAAAGAAATAGAGTTGATTATTTGTTACGTCGCGAAGAAGCAATGTAGGAATGTTTTAGCAGTGAGCAGTGGTATGAAGATATTTTGTTTTCAAATTTAAAAATTATTTTTTACTCTTTTTGGTCGCAGGTACCTAACCTTTTCTGCCACATCTGGACTGGACTGGAAGAAGAATGCTATTATTTTATTACTCTTCTATTGTGTGCATTTTGTTATCTCATAGCAAAAAATTAAAAATATTATTGAATAAGAACTATAAAAGTACAGCATGAAAAAAAAAATTAATGCAATTTGTTTCATTTAAGTGCTATTTTTGTTTTTTCAACGTTATAGAAGTTAAGAACAATATTAGTTAGTTACTATCTATTCCAGAACTGACACGAATACCTACCTACGATCAGTAATTTTTAAGATTTCTTTATTTAAAGACAGACATTCAAATTCGCTTCAAATCAAACAGAGCTACACCAATTTTATTTATCGTAATTATATAAAAAAAAATGTGTGGTCGATTTTCGAGCACTGGGCGAACCTAGTATATATATAATTCTCGTCTCAGTTCTTGGTTAAACAAACGGCTTAGTCAATAAGCAAAATATGCGTTACTGGACAGGTGAGAACCCTCACAGTTAACAGCACTTCATCCGCAAATAGTCACTGTTCACATTAGAATATTTTTTAGAAGTAGAAACATTGGAATTCAGAATCATACACGATATATAAACATCTGCATTTCACTAATCAGTTTTCAAAAGAATTTATTTTTGGAGAAATAAAATATATTATTAAAAAATATTCATCAAGGGAATATAATTTGTTTCTCTAACGGATTTCTGCATCTGAAAATAATAATCTCATCAGTGCATCTAATCCCTTAAAGGAAATTTCTCAGCAATAAATCATGGAAAGGACATAGCAATAAAACCCAAACTTCCGCAAAAGAATATTACCAGGTAGAAACTGGCCCATTCACTAATGAAATTATTCCAAGAAGTAATATGTGAACATTGAAAGTTTTATTATCTCATAATTACTTACGAGTGTGCACTCGACTTCTAGTAAAGCCCTAAAACAGCAAATGAAAAAAACTCGTTCAAGTACCTAGATTACAATTGTAGATTGTATGGTATTGTAAGGAATAGGCCCTGTACACTGCGACCAGAAGAGATCTATTGTGTTGGCCTCTTTTATTTAACCCAGGGAGCTGTTGAGGCTCTTTATAAACCTTAGTACCCTTCTTTGTTCCATGTTTCCTATGTCTGCAGGACTTAAATACGCCCTTTGCATATGGATCACTCTGCCCCTGGCCATAGCAGGGCATTCGCAAAGTATGTGTTCCGTTGTTTCCTCCTCTTCTCCGCTGAGTCGACAGGAGTCATCGTCGGAAAGTCCCATTTTTTTGAGATGGTATCTCGGTGGCCAGTGACCAGTAAGATAACCCGTTAGTATCCTTAGATCTTCTTTGCTTAGCTCAAGTAACTTTTTTGTCTTACTACGAGCTGGGCTTATGAATCTTTTTGCCTGCCTCTGTCCTTTGCATTCCGTCCAGTATTCGGCAAGGTGGTCATCTTCCCATTTCCTGAATTTGAGTGTACGTAACTCAAAGGTGAAGTAGGGCTCAGGACCAATGAGCAGGCGTGATGCGCCTCTTCTCGCCAGGCAATCCGCTCGTTCATTTCCCTCAAATCCTTCATGACCCGGTATCCAGGCAACGGTGACGATGTTGTCCTTGGCCAGATCCTCGAGGAGATTAAAACATTCTAAAACCAGTTTTGACCTGATCGAGTACGATCTTAGGGCCTTAAGAGCAGCTTGGCTGTCTGAGAGGATGTAAATGCGGGCACCTTTAGTGCGCCTACGTAGGCATTCTCGGACACATATCTCTATGGCGTGTACCTCCGCTTGAAAGATGTCTGGTGATTTCCCCAGTGCTATAGCTCTTTGGAACCTAGGCCCATAGATCCCGGCACCGGTTGCGTCATCTTCCATCTTTGAACCGTCAGTGTACCAGATTTGTGATCCTGATGGTATTATAAATTGGTTGGTTCTCCAGGCACTTCTATCAGATATTAGTATCTTAAATTTCCTGGAGAAGCGAAGCTTTTTAAGCATGGTGTCTGATACCTTAATCATATGATCATCTTGAAGCATTTGTAGTACCCGAAGGTGTCCTGTGAGGTTTCCTGCTTTAAAATTTGATATATCAGGGAGCCTAAGGGCACTAAGACCAGCTTCCTTCTTCAGAGAAATATGTAAAGGCATCAGGCTGAGCATTGCTCCTAAGGCTGCAGTTGGACAAGTTTTCATTGCCCCCGTTATACCAACGCATGCTAAGCGATATATCTTGTTAAGTTTTTGTTGGGCCGTTAGTTGTTCGATTTTTGGCCACCATGATAACAACGATCGACTTGATGATCGTGTTGTATGACCAACACAACATTTTTGGCTTTTCAATTTCAATTATTTTCAATTTCAATTATTTTATTTAAAAGGTATGTACATTAAGATATGATCTTTTATAGTACTTAGAGTTCTCACTTAGGAAATTTGAATAGTCTTAAAGCTAATTTACATTAAGTAACTTAATATAAGGGGTGAAAGAAAGGAGGAGAAAAAATATCAAGTTCAGATTTAGTGGGATGAGTTGGAAAAATGAAGAAGGATTGCACTTTTAAAATTGATAGGGTTTGAGATGTTTTTGATTCTAGAGGGTAGGGAGTTCCAAAGTCTAACAGTATGAATGAAAAATAAACGTGAAGAGTGAAGGTAATTACAACGAGAGGGAATAAGGTTTATAGTTCTAGAGGAGCGAGTGAAATTAAGTCTGTCATACAAGTAAGACGGACATTGAGTACTTATAATTTTGTGTAAAAATATACAGTTCCTGGCGTTGATGTATTCCTGCACAGTACAACCAATCAAACCCCTGGCGAGCACAGAAACATGATCGTATCTACGAATGCCGTGAATATAACGCACTGCATCGTTAAAGGCAACTTGCAGTTTACGCTGGGATAAGGAGTCAAGACTGCTGTAGACTACCTCAGCATATGTTATGAGAGGTAAGACTAAGGTCAGTACCAGCTTTCGTCTTGTTTCCTGTGGAGTGAAATAGGCACTGATCCACAATTTGCGAAGGCACCCGTAAATACGACCAATGACTACGTTGGTGTGATTATAGCCCGATAAATTTCGGTTTATTATATAGCCAAGACTAGCGACTGACTCTACATCTTCAATTTTATTGTTATTTAGAAGTATGTCAGGTAGGAGACATAGATCAAAAGTATTTTTGGAAATTGGAATTACTTGCGATTTTGATGGATTTAGCAGTAACCCATTTGCTACTGACCAAGTGTGAATATTTCTTAAATCCTCGTTGAGAATAAGAACGAGGTCACTGAGGTTGCTGAAAGGCTTCGCTAAGTGCAATTGGACATCATCTGCATATAGGTGTACTGAAGCATATTTACAAACTGATGGAAGGTCATTTATGAACATGCAGAATAGTATCGGTCCTAATATTGAGCCTTGGGGAACTCCCTGCTTAATTTCTTTTAAGGTGGAAAATCGTCCACCAGAAATCACCCTTTGTGATCTGCCAGACAAAAAACAAATCATCAATTTGACTGCTCTTTCACTAAAACCGAAGTTATTCTTGAGCTTCCAACACAGGATTTTATGATTAACACTATCGAAGGCTTTTGAGAAATCCAGCAAGCAAAGCAACGAAACAAAACCCCTATCATAATCTTGCCTTAACTCTTCAAGCAAATTAACCATAGCTGTAGAACAGCTGTGATTAGCTCGAAAACCGGATTGCTGAGCATACAACAACTTATTCTGTGATAAGTGCTTCGTTATCTGCCTTGCCATAACCTTCTCAAAAACCTTAGACAGACAAGGAAGAATGCTAACCGGTCTAAAATCAGCAGGAGAAGATGGGTTCGTTTTCTTTGCTATTGGCAGAACTCTTGCAATTTTCCATAACTGAGGAAAAGTTGATGTTGTTATGCACCAGTTAATTACATGAGTAAGGTGAGAGATTATTTGAGGTAGAATCAGTTTGATGAAACGTATTGGAAGGCCATCCTCACCGATGGAATTAGACTTTATAGTTGTTACGCATTGAGCGATTTCCACTTCGGTGGCTACCACAAAATCATCGAGCATCGGTACAGAGCTTACAAAGTCTTCCGTTCGAATAACAGCAGTACAACTAGTAGTGGGATCAACACCCAGAAATAAGTTATTTAGTACATCCGGATCAAGATCACATTTAGCGTCACTGCCGCTGGAGATGCCAATTTTTCGAAGGTTACTCCAAAGTTTCTTCGCAGGCAGGGAAGTATTTAGTTTGGAGGCATAATAGTTTGTTTTTGATGTACGCAGGACCGAGGTTGAATAATTACGCGCCACTTTGAATGCAGACCAATTAACATCAGATGGTCTATGCTTCCATTTGCTGTATAATCTGTTCCTAGATTTAATAGCACTAACTAACTCCGAGGTAAACCATGGACAAGCTTTGTTTTGAATTCTGACCGTTTTGATTGGAACATATTCATCATACAACTTAACTAGTATAGACTGAAGCATCCTTACTTTTTCATTTGGATCAGCAGATAACCGGCATTGTTCCCAGGGAGCCGTGAGAGTTGCGATTTGAAGGAGATTGGCATCTATGGAATTGAAGTCTTTAAATGTAAAATTGTCTGAGACTGCAGTTTTGGATAAATAGATGTTATAAGTACAGAAAAGTAGATCATGATCTGAGATATCAAATGATAGTTGATCAAACAAAAGAATAAGCGATGGACTCGATGGCTTTAAGCCCCAGGTTTTGCCGTAAAGGCGATGGCACATGTAAATTGCCTTTGTCGCCTTCTTGGTGACTTGATCAAGGTGTGAATTCCAGATAAGAGTCTTGTCTAGGATTACTCCTAGGTATTTTACCTCTCCTGATAACTTCATTATTCATCTTGATCGGTTTCAGTTCTAGTTTTCTCTTTCTTAAGAATGGTATCATAACTGTTTTTGAGGGATTTATGGTCAATCCTTTGTTCTGTCACCATCTGTTAAGGGGCCTTTTGCATGATCTCAGATATCGTGGAATCATGCTTGCCCCTAACAGTGATTACTACATCATCTGAATAACCTTGTATTATGTACCCCGATTGTATGAGGTGGTCTAGGAGTTCATCTATGACTAAAGTCCACAGAAGAAGAGGACAGCCCCTAGTGGCCTTAACAGTCTTTTGTGAGCCTCCATACGCCAGATTAATGATCTGCTTTCTGACATGTTTAGAACCCATTTTATGATTAGTGGGGCAATGCCTTTCCTTATAGCTTTCTTTATGGCATCAAAGGAGGTATTGTCAAACGCTCCCTGGATGTCTATGAAGGCACATAGGGCCGTTTCTTTTTCTGCCAGGCCTTTTTCAATCGTCGTTGTAAGGCTGTATATGGCAGTTTCGGTAGACTTACCGGCTGGTTCGCATGAAGTGGGTTATCTGTAAGGAACTGATTCCTTATGTATTGGTCGAGGACTTTCTCCATGGTTTTTAGGAGGAAGGAGCTAAGGCTGATGGGGCGATATGATTTCGCTAGTTGTTCGGATTTCCCACCTGCCTTTGGTATGAAAACCACCTTGACTTAGTCCAGCTTGATGGTACATGGCCTAGAGATAGGCTGGATCTGAAGACCCTAATTGGTTGAGGAGTCAATAGATCCATTCCCTGTTGTAGGAGACAGGGGTAGATACCATCGTTTCCCGGTGCTTTATAAGGGCTAAAGGACGAGATCGCCCATTTCACCCTGTCTCGCTCAAATATTTTTCCGGATAGACTATAATCCCATTTTGATACCGTGAGATCCTGGTGCCTCATCGGTTCAAGTGGGTTATCCATGCGGATGCATTCTGGGAAGTGTGTATCAAGAAGAAGTTGACAGGTTTCCTCAGGGGTATCTGTAAATTCACCATTTTGCTTTTTCAGAGAGCAGATGCCGTTTGAGTGATCGCGAGCAAGGACTTTCTGGAGTCGTGTAGCTGCAGGGAGATTTTCAATGCTCTCACAGTGTTTCCTCCAAGTCACTCGTTTTGATTTTCTCAATGTTTTGTTGTTATCAGTAAGAGCTGTTCTGTATTGGCACCAGTTGCCATTGTTCTTAGCTCTATTGAAAAGTTTTCTTGCTGTGCTCCTAAAAGCGTCAAGTCTTTAATTCGGCCATGGGACATCTCTTGGTGTTTTCCTATTTTTGAGGGCACAACCGCTTTCATAGGCGAAGGTTATGTCTTCTTGGAGCTGTTCGGATTCAGTTTCCAACTCCGGAACGGTCCCTAGTGGAACTAAAGAACGATTTAGTTCTGATTCAAGGACTAACCGATAGGTTTCTTAGTCAGAGGATTTCGGGTTCCTGTAAACTGTGTTTCTTACAGAATAAGCTTCTAAGTCGAATCTGATGTGATTATGGTCCGACATGGACGCTTCTCCGGGAACATGCAAGTTTGTGATCATATTATATATAAATGGACTTGCCAGAGTGAGATCTAGAACCTCTTGACGAATCGCATTTATTGGTTCTACCCCTCTATTTACCACCACCAAGTTATTAGCACAAATATATTCAAAAATATATATACTAAATTAATTTTTTTAAAAATTTAATTAATATAATATTATTAAATAAAATATATAAAATAATATTATTAAATAAAATTATTACAAAATTACCTCTTTTGTTGGTGCTTCCCCACACCGTATGATGGGCATTTGCGTCACAGCTGAGGATCCACTGTAGTCTCCTTTCCTTGCAATAGTTTATCAAAGAAGTTGGTGCTTCAGAAGTGTCTCCAGGGAGATAGGAAGAGGCGATGACGACCTTCAAATCCCCTCCCTTTAGACCGGCGTTTGGTATTGCAATGAGTGCCGCCACCAAATCTCCTTGAAATCTCTCTTCATTTCTACAATTGCAGATAGAAACGGTGCCCATTTTCGCAAAACTTCATTGCAATGAAAGAAACAAAAACCAGATGCAAAAAACCAGATCGAAAGAAAAAAACGGAATAACAAATATGTTGTCTATTGTAATTTTATTTGTTAACATATATGTACAGCGGATTTAGTAAGAAATAAAAACTAAATTAAATAGGTGGGAAGTTATTTTATTAGCACCGTCTCCGTGATGCTCCTAATCTTTCCGAGCATGAATCTGTCGGTTTCGGATACTTTTGAACACATTGACGTCGGCTGGGATTGTGCTTTCCGTTATCACTGCTGTGATCGCGCCTTCTCTTGTTGGATTTGCCTCTTGTTGTGGAACGGTCCGTACGATCCTTCGCGATAATCTTCGATTGGATTTGACGCTTGTTAATCGATATTTTGAAATCTTGGTTTAAGTACTCTTTTTGGAGCTCTTGAACCTTTATATCAACTCTGCGCAAAAGACTGCCTTCTTTAGCACGAAGCATTGCAATTCGATTAAATAGTTTCTGTATATGATCAGCCTGTGGGTCGCACTTCTGCAACTTGTCGTCGATGTTCTCGTCCGCCAGCCGAAATTCAATGCGTCGTGTTATTATTTTGCCCGATTTTGCGTCGTTCACATCGATCACTATTTCGATGGCAAGTCCTTGTAATTCCTCTTCCTTTCTCTGAAACGTTTCGATAATATCGAATCCGAAATGATTGTGCAATGCTTTCGTTACTGAAGTATTTGAATTATCCATGATGCTGACTTTGCTGTAACTTTGCGTGTGGTTTAAGTTTGAATGTGCATTAGAACGGAGTGAGGTTCCTTTTTATAGGTCTTGAAAAGTGGAGCAGGTAAATTGGTATCTTTTTAAATTACCTTGGTTACAACAACAACATTGTAAACATACAAAGAAAGATAGCTTTATAGTTTAGCTATCTGTGCGGCGAGTGTCACGTTTGAATGATGGGAGTTAAGCAAAGAAAGAGAGAAAAGTATATGCGCAGGGGTGGGTTGGGTAATTGGATAAGTCACATTTTTCTTTCGCTCAGTCGAAGTCCTGTGACTGTCTCCTTCTATTGTATGAATCAGAAATTAAAAAAAGAGAATCATACACAGAGAACGTTTCTATATGCGTATGCGTATAACTCTAATCTAGCTGTAACATAGTGAGGGGTGAATGGTGTGCGTTAAGCGAATTAAGAAGAGAAGGGAATATGCGCACGCGTAATGGTGATTGGATTGGATACGCATACCTACTCTGTCTCTTATAAGTTTAGGTAATCATAATGTTGCCGGAATATTGTACAAAATTGTATTTTCTGTGGTTGCGTTGGGCGTTGCTATTATTATTGACCTTATTTGTATAGTGTAGCACTATACATAGAGCAGCCACTGAGCCACCTCACCGAAACGAAAGTGTTTGGCGTGTGGGGGCGTGGCGGATGAATGTGTGTCGTGTTCGTTTGTGTTAAGCGAATGAGGGAGAGAAGTTATGCGCAGGTGTGGTTGCATTAGTCTGATTTGGCTTCCGGTCATTCGAAGTCGGTTGTATCCTACACGAATTTTTAGATAGCCATCCTACAATAATTGTGGTTTCACTATGCTCTGATCCTGCTTTTGGCCAATTATCACCTATTCTTTGGTAAGTCATTTTGATTTCTTTTTTTTATACAATTTATAAGAGTTTATTTATTGTGAATGCTTATTTATTGATTTCTTTTTTTTCGATGGAATATTATATTTGACGGGTAGGCGTGAGAGGGAAAGAAATAGAGTTGATTATTTGTTACGTCGCGAAGAAGCAATGTAGGAATGTTTTAGCAGTGAGCAGTGGCATGAAGATATTTTGTTTTCAAATTTAAAAATTATTTTTTACTCTTTTTGGTCGCAGGTACCTAACCTTTTCTGCCACATCTGGACTGGACTGGAAGAAGAATGCTATTATTTTATTACTCTTCTATTGTGTGCATTTTGTTATCTCATAGCAAAAAATTAAAAATATTATTGAATAAGAACTATTAATGCAAAAAATTAATGCAATTTGTTTCATTTAAGTGCTATTTTTGTTTTTTCAACGTTATAGAAGTTAAGAACAATATTAGTTAGTTACTATCTATTCCAGAACTGACACGAATACCTACCTACGATCAGTAATTTTTAAGATTTCTTTATTTAAAGACAGACATTCAAATTCGCTTCAAATCAAACAGAGCTACACCAATTTTATTTATCGTAATGATATAAAAAAAAATGTGTGGTCGATTTTCGAGCACTGGGCGAACCTAGTATATATATAATTCTCGTCTCAGTTCTTGGTTAAACAAACGGCTTAGTCAATAAGCAAAATATGCGTTACTGGACAGGTGAGAACCCTCACAGTTAACAGCACTTCATCCGCAAATAGTCACTGTTCACATTAGAATATTTTTTAGAAGTAGAAACATTGGAATTCAGAATCATACACGATATATAAACATCTCCATTTCACTAATCAGTTTTCAAAAGAATTTATTTTTGGAGAAATAAAATATATTATTAAAAAATATTCATCAAGGGAATATAATTTGTTTCTCTAACGGATTTCTGCATCTGAAAATAATAATCTCATCAGTGCATCTAATCCCTTAAAGGAAATTTCTCAGCAATAAATCATGGAAAGGACATAGCAATAAAACCCAAACTTCCGCAAAAGAATATTACCAGGTAGAAACTGGCCCATTCACTAATGAAATTATTCCAAGAAGTAATATGTGAACATTGAAAGTTTTATTATCTCATAATTACTTACGAGTGTGCACTCGACTTCTAGTAAAGCCCTAAAACAGCAAATGGAAAAAACTCGTTCAAGTACCTAGATTACAGTTGTAGATTTTATGGTATTGTAAGGAATAGGCCCTGTACACTGCGACCAGAAGAGATCTATTGTGTTGGCCTCTTTTATTTAACCCAGGGAGCTGTTGAGGCTCTTTATAAACCTCAGTACCCTTCTTTGTTCCATGTTTCCTATGTCTGCAGGACTTAAATACGCCCTTTGCATATGGATCACTCTGCCCCTGGCCATAGCAGGGCATTCGCAAAGTATGTGTTCCGTTGTTTCCTCCTCTTCTCCGCTGAGTCGACAGGAGTCATCGTCGGAAAGTCCCATTTTTTTGAGATGGTATCTCGGTGGCCAGTGACTTAGCTCAAGTAACTTTTTTGTCTTACTACGAGCTGGGCTTATGAATCTTTTTGCCTGCCTCTGTCCTTTGCATTCCGTGCTATAGCTCTTTGGAACCTAGGCCCATAGATCCCGGCACCGGTTGCGTCATCTTACATCTTTGAACCGTCAGTGTACCAGATTTGTGATCCTGATGGTATTATAAATTGGTTGGTTCTCCAGGCACTTCTATCAGATATTAGTATCTTAAATTTCCTGGAGAAGCGAAGCTTTTTAAGCAAGTCGAATCTGATGTGATTATGGTCCGACATGGACGCTTCTCCGGGAACATGCAAGTTTGTAATGATATTATATATAAATGGACTTGCCAGAGTGAGATCTAGAACCTCTTGACGAATCGCATTTATTGGTTCTATCCCTCTATTTACCACCACCAAGTTATTAGCACAAATATATTCAAAAAGTATATATATATACTAAATTAATTTTTTTAAAAATTTAATTAAAATAATATTATTAAATAAAATATATAAAATAATATTATTAAATAAAATTATTACAAAATTACCTCTTTTGTTGGTGCTTCCCCACACCGTATGATGGGCATTTGCGTCACAGCTAAGGATCCACTGTAGTCTCCTTTCCTTGCAATAGTTTATCAAAGACATTACCTCTGAAGTTGGTGCTTCAGAAGTGTCTCCAAGGAGGTAGGAAGAGGCGATGACGACCTTCAAACCGGCGTTTGGTATTGCAATGAGTGCCGCCACCAAATCTCCTTGAAATTTCTCTTCATTTCTACAATTGCAGATAGAAACGGTGCCCATTTTCGCAAAACTTCATTGCAATGAAAGAAACAAAAACCAGATGCAAAAAACCAGATCGAAAGAAAAAAACGGAATAACAAATATGTTGTCTATTGTAATTTTATTTGTTAACATATATGTACAGCGGATTTAGTAAGAAATAAAAACTAAATTAAATAGGTGGGAAGTTATTTTATTAGCACCGTCTCCGTGATGCTCCTAATCTTTCCGAGCATGAATCTGACGGTTTCGGATACTTTTGAACACATTGACGTCGGCTGGGATTGTGCTTTCCGTTATCACTGCTGTGATCGCGCCTTCTCTTGTTGGATTTGCCTCTTGTTGTGGAACGGTCCGTACGATCCTTCGCGATAATCTTCGATTGGATTTGACGCTTGTTAATCGATATTTTGAAATCTTTGTTTATGTACTCTTTTTGGAGTTCTTGAACCTTTACATCAACTCTGCGCAAAAGACTGCCTTCTTTCGCACGAAGCATTGCAATTCGATTAAATAGTTCCTGTATATGATCAGCCTGTGGGTCGCACTTCTGCAACTTGTCGTCGATGTTCTCGTCCGCCAGCCGAAATTCAATGCGTCGTGTTATTATTTTGCCCGATTTTGCGTCGTTCACATCGATCACTATTTCGATGGCAAGTCCTTGTAATTCCTCTTCCTTTTTCTGAAACGTTTCGATAATATCGAATCCGAAATGATTGTGCAATGCTTTCGTTACTGAAGTATTTGAATTATCCATGATGCTGACTTTGTTGTAACTTTGCGTGTGGTTTAAGTTTGAATGTGCATTAGAACGGAGTGAGGTTCCTTTTTATAGGTCTTGAAAAGTGGAGCAGGTAAATTGGTATCTTTTTAAATTACCTTGGTTACAACAACAACATTGTAAACATACAAAGAAAGATAGCTTTATAGTTTAGCTATCTGTGCGGCGAGTGTCACGTTTGAATGATGGGAGTTAAGCAAAGAAAGAGAGAAAAGTATATGCGCAGGGGTGGGTTGGGTAATTGGATAAGTCACATTTTTCTTTCGCTCAGTCGAAGTCCTGTGACTGTCTCCTTCTATTGTATGAATCAGAAATTAAAAAAAGAGAATCATACACAGAGAACGTTTCTATATGCGTATGCGTATAACTCTAATCTAGCTGTAACATAGTGAGGGGTGAATGGTGTGCGTTAAGCGAATTAAGAAGAGAAGGGAATATGCGCACGCGTATTGGTGATTGGATTGGATACGTATACCTACTCTGTCTCTTATAAGTTATAGGTAATCATAATGTTGCCGGAATATTGTACAAAATTGTATTTTCTGTGGTTGCGTTGGGCGTTGCTATTATTATTGACCTTATTTGCATAGTGTAGCACTAAACATTGAGCAGCCACTGAGCCACCTCACCGAAACGAAAGTGTTTGGCGTGTGGGGGCGTGGCGGATGAATGTGTGTCGTGTTCGTTTGTGTTAAGCGAATGAGGGAGAGAAGTTATGCGCAGGTGTGGTTGCATTAGTCTGATTTGGCTTCCGGTCATTCGAAGTCGGTTGTATCCTACACGAATTTTTAGATAGCCATCCTACAATAATTGTGGTTTCACTATGCTCTGATCCTGCTTTTGGCCAATTATTACCTATTCTTTGGTAAGTCATTTTGATTTCTTTTTTTATACAATTTATAAGAGTTTATTTATTGTGAATGCTTATTTATTGATTTCTTTTTTTTCGATGGAATATTAGGTAGATATGCCTCGGCAAAGAACTTTGACCGGTAGGCGTGAGAGGGAAAGAAATAGAGTTGATTATTTGTTACGTCGCGAAGAAGCAATGTAGGAATGTTTTAGCAGTGAGCAGTGGCATGAAGATATTTTGTTTTCAAATTTAAAAATTATTTTTTACTCTTTTTGGTCGCAGGTACCTAACCTTTTCTGCCACATCTGGACTGGACTGGAAGAAGAATGCTATTATTTTATTACTCTTCTATTGTGTGCATTTTGTTATCTCATAGCAAAAAATTAAAAATATTATTGAATAAGAACTATAAAAGTACAGCATGAAAAAAAAAATTAATGCAATTTGTTTCATTTAAGTGCTATTTTTGTTTTTTCAACGTTATAGAAGTTAAGAACAATATTAGTTAGTTACTATCTATTCCAGAACTGACACGAATACCTACCTACGATCAGTAATTTTTAAGATTTCTTTATTTAAAGACAGACATTCAAATTCGCTTCAAATCAAACAGAGCTACACCAATTTTATTTATCGTAATGATATAAAAAAAAATGTGTGGTCGATTTTCGAGCACTGGGCGAACCTAGTATATATATAATTCTCGTCTCAGTTCTTGGTTAAACAAACGGCTTAGTCAATAAGCAAAATATGCGTTACTGGACAGGTGAGAACCCTCACAGTTAACAGCACTTCATCCGCAAATAGTCACTGTTCACATTAGAATATTTTTTAGAAGTAGAAACATTGGAATTCAGAATCATACACGATATATAAACATCTCCATTTCACTAATCAGTTTTCAAAAGAATTTATTTTTGGAGAAATAAAATATATTATTAAAAAATATTCATCAAGGGAATATAATTTGTTTCTCTAACGGATTTCTGCATCTGAAAATAATAATCTCATCAGTGCATCTAATCCCTTAAAGGAAATTTCTCAGCAATAAATCATGGAAAGGACATAGCAATAAAACCCCAAACTTCCGCAAAAGAAACTGGCCCATTCACTAATGAAATTATTCCAAGAAGTAATATGTGAACATTGAAAGTTTTATTATCTCATAATTACTTACGAGTGTGCACTCGACTTCTAGTAAAGCCCTAAAACAGCAAATGGAAAAAAAATCGTTCAAGTACCTAGATTACAGTTGTAGATTGTATGGTATTGTAAGGAATAGGCCCTGTACACTGCGACCAGAAGAGATCTATTGTGTTGGCCTCTTTTATTTAACCCAGGGAGCTGTTGAGGCTCTTTATAAACCTCAGTACCCTTCTTTGTTCCATGTTTCCTATGTCTGAAGAGAATTCATAAATATATACCGTTTTTTTCCATATTATAAGTTAGTCCTAATAAACCTCTTAAACCGATCGGACGTGTTTTTTTATTCCTGCGGATCTCAACAGGTTATGGGCCCAGGCACACGGTGTACTGAACAGTTTTTTTCGCTAATTATTGATTGCGAACGAATCGCGGAAATTAAAATTTCAGATCGAAAGGAAGTGTGATTTTATTTTACGGCAGTGATCGTTTTTTTAGTTTATTAAAATGGACTCTGAATGCAAAATTGAAAAGCTGCAAACGGCGGAGCAGTGGGTTACTTGGAAATTTCAATTAAAAATTATTTTGCAAGCCAGTGATCTTTATAGTGTTGTAAGTGGAGTGCAAAAAAGGCCTACTGATGAAACCGATAAAGGCTTTAAAGATTTTCTGAAATCAGATGTAAAAGCACAAAAAATTATTGTGACCGCCGTTGGTCAGCAGCCACTCACACACATAGTAAACTGTAACTCCGCACGTGAGATGTGGATTAAATTAGAATCTGTCTACGAACAAAAAACCCAAACCAAAATACATATGCTCCAGCAGAAATTTTATGCTTTTGCAAAAGACGAGACGGACGATATTGCGACGCATATTTCGAAACTGGAGTCCATTGCTCATCAGCTACGCGATTTAGGTGAAACGGTATCGGAAAGCATGTTAATAACGAAAATTCTGATGACGCTACCAGAAAAATACATGCATTTTCATACAGCGTGGGAGTCAACGGCAATTTCTGATCGTACATTGCTGAATTTAACTAGTCGCCTCATTATAGAAGAGACCCCAGACTAGTCGCTTCACCCAGCAACACACCAACAAAATGCTTTCATGGCAGAAAAAGCAAACAGATATACACAAAACTCTTCTCACGCGATTAGAAATAACAAAAGTGGTAATCATGGGATTGGTAATGGAGGTGTGGGTGGCAAATGTTTTCTCTGCAAACGACCAGGGCACTGGAAGAGAGACTGCCCAAAAAGAAAGCATGCAAACAAGACAAAGGATGCATTTATATCCACTCTTCTATTGGGTGAGAGAGATGATGATTCTCAAAGTTGGTTTTTGGATTCAGGGGCAACGGATCACATGACTTTTAACAAAGAACTGTTTTTTTCGTACAGTCAGTTCAATCGACCCCAGAATGTACGTGTTGGTAATGGGCAGTTAATAAAAGCATTCGGTCGCGGCAAAGTACAGATTTTTTCGTTCAACGGTTCAACTTGGCTGGAAAAATACTTAAAAGACGTGTTGTTTGTTCCGGACATAAAAGTAAATTTATTTTCGTCTAATTCTGCTTTGGATAAAGGACTTCGATTAGTGTCCAATCGCGAGAAATGTCAACTACTGGACGGCGACCACATTGTGGCAGTGGGAGTGCGTGAGAGATCTTTGTTTCGAATGATTTTTAAAATAAAATTTCCGTGTGCTAATATAGTGGCGAGAAAAGCGGAAAGTTTAAAACTTTGGCACGAACGATTAGCCCACCAAAACGCGAGAGTGATTACAAACTTTTTGATCAAAGAAAATATACCTGTTGTTGATTCTGATGGTTTTTTTTGTGAATCGTGTGTTTTCGGAAAACATTCAAAATTAAAGTTTTACACAAGCGAAACCAAAGCAAGTTTCCCAGGTGAACTCGTTCACGCTGATTTATGCGGGCCGATGCAACAACCATCGCTGTCAGATTCTCCATATTTTCTACTACTTAAGGATGACTTTTCGAATTATCGCGCGGTATATTTTCTAAAATGTAAAAGTGAAGTCTAGGCTTGTTTTGAGGAATACATTATTAAATTAAAAACAGAAACGGGCTACGATCTAAAAACAATAAGAAGTGATAATGGAACTGAATTTTTAAATCGGGACTTCAAGAATTTACTGCGAAAGTACAAAATTGCTCATCAGACATCGGTGCCATATTGCCCGCAACAAAATGGTAGGGCAGAACGAGAAATGAGAACTCTTGTGGAAGCTGGCAGGACAATGGTACATGCTAAGGGTTTACCACTCAAACTTTGGGCTGAGGCAGTCAGCACTGCAGCTTTTATTATTAATCGGACGTCTTTAAATAAAAATGGAAAGTCACCCTTTGAGCTGTGGACCGGTAAACGTTTATCTAATTTCATCGATTGGAAAGTTTTCGGAGAGGTATGTTATATTCACATTCCCGAACAAAAACGGAGAAAATGGGATGTGAAGTCCGAGAAAGGTGTATTTGTTGGATACGTGGAGGGAATTAAAGGATACAGAGAGTGGATTTCAGGAACTAACAAGATTAAGGTTAGTCGTGACGTTGTTTTTGCAAAAAACGCTGCAGTTTCAGTTGGTGCTGTGGTTGATCCTGGTTTTTTTGATGGTGCTGTTGCACAAAAAGAAAATTGTGCCGTTTTCGATGAAGGTAGCGATGCAGGTGGCGATGAAGGTGGCGATGCAGGCAGCGATGCAGGCAGCGATGCAGGTGGCGATGAAGGTGGCGATGCAGGCAGCGATGCAGGCAGTGATGCTGGCGGCGATGAACGTTCCTTTTTTTCATCTGAGGAACAAGAAGTGAAAAATGTGAGCGAAGCTCCGCTTAAGGATCGTTTGAGAAGCTCAGCAAAGGCTTCTTCTTCAGCGATGCTAGCCGGCTGTGCTTTTATAGCAGAATCTGTGGAGCCTAACACTTTTGAAGATGCACTGCAGTCCGAAGACTCGATCAAGTGGGAGCAGGCGATGGAGGCAGAAATGAGGGCGCTTCAACTAAATAAGACGTGGGAACTAGTAAAACCGCCTAATGGCCGAAAGGTCATCGACAACAAATGGGTATATAAAATTAAAGGTTCCAGTACAAATGAACCAGCTCGTTTCAAAGCCAGACTAGTGATTAGAGGTTTCTCTCAAGTGAAAGGCGTCGACTATGAAGAAACATTCAGCCCAGTAGCCAGATTTTCATCAATTCGAACGGTTTTGCGCTTGGCAGCTTTAAAAAAATACCATATCAAACTGTTCGACATTACAACAGCATTCTTGAATGGTCACCTCAAGGACGATATTTTTATGAAGCAGCCAAAAGGTTTCGACGATGGAACAGGACGTGTTTGCAAACTTCTCAAGAGCCTGTATGGTCTAAAACAGGCATCGCGGGTCTGGAACGAAAAATTGTCCTCATTTCTTCGATCTTTCCAACTAGAAATGTCAAGAGCTGATCCATGTGTCTTTATTGGAAAGGACATTGTTCTGGCCATTTACATTGATGATGGTATAATTACGGCGGTTGATGAAGACAGGATCTCGGAGGTTATCGACTTTCTGTTAAAGGATTTTGCAGTTAAGGTCTATGAAGCAAAATATTTTCTTGGTTTAGAAATTAATCGGATGGTACTATATTCATCAATCAGGCGAGCTTTGCGGATAAAATATTTTCAAAATTTGGTATGGCGAACGCGAATGCTGTTTCAACACCTGCAGATTCATCGAGCTTCGAAAATGTTGATGACGACGGCCACAGTGACAGCAACTTTCCATACAGAGCAGCAGTTGGCAGCCTTATGTATCTGGCTATTGGTACCAGGCCCGACATATCTTTTGCGCTGGGCGTTGTTAGCCGATACATGGAAAATCCAGCAGAATCTCATATCAAAGCATTAAAGCGTATCATAAGATACGTAAAGGGAACGCAAAACTATGATATCCTTTTTAATTCAATGTCTAAATTTAGTTTTGACTCTTACAGTGACGCAGATTATGCAGGGGATCGAAAAACAAGGCGATCTACCAGTGGGTTCATATGTTTCTTTGGCGATGGTCCTATCTCCTGGGGCTCTCAGCAACAGCGCTGTGTAGCGCTTTCGACGACAGAGTCGGAGTATATTGCGGCAGCTGAAGCGGTGAAAGAGATCTCTTGGTTAAAGCTTCTGTTTGAAGATCTCCATATTCATTACCAAAATTCAACGCTTTATCTGGACAACCAAAGCGCTATAAGGCTGGTGAAGAACCCCGAATTCCACAAAAGAACAAAGCATGTTGACGTCAGATACCACTTCATAAGGGACAAGTATGCTGAAAAGGTTTTTGATATTCAACATGTTTCATCCCAGTTGCAGAAAGCAGACATCTTTACCAAAGCTCTACCTAAAGAGCGTTTTCAAACTTTGCGAAAAATGATTGGTATTCTACCAATGGCCTAATTTTGTTCAATGAATTGTTTAATAATCTTTAGTCTTATGAAATTTTGGGAATTTGAAATTTTTTTTTTAATGTTTAAAGTAAAAGATTTAACCTGAATTAATAATTCTTATAAGCAATAAGTAACGTAATAACCAAATATTGATGAATGTGGGAGTGTTGAAGAGAATTCATAAATATATACCGTTTTTTTTCCATATTATAAGTTAGTCTGCGGATCTCAACACCTTTGCATATGGATCACTCTGCCCCTGGCCATAGCAGGGCATTCGCAAAGTATGTGTTCCGTTGTTTCCTCCTCTTCTCCGCTGAGTCGACAGGAGTCATCGTCGGAAAGTCCCATTTTTTTGAGATGGTATCTCAGTTGCCAGTGACCAGTAAGATAACCCGTTAGTATCCTTAGATCTTCTTTGCTTAGCTCAAGTAACTTTTTTGTCTTACTACGAGATGGGCTTATGAATCTTTTTGCCTGCCTCTGTCCTTTGCATTCCGTTAGTATTCGGCAAGGTGTTCATCTTACCATTTCCTGAATTTGAGTGTACATAACTCAAAGGTGAAGTAGGGCTCAGGACCAATGAGCAGGCGCGATGCGCCTCTTCTCGCCAGGCAATCCGCTCGTTCATTTCCCTCAAATCCTTCATGACCCGGTATCCAGGCAACGGTGACGATGTTGTCCTTGGCCAGATCCTCGAGGAGATTAAAACATTCTAAAACCAGTTTTGACCTGATCGAGTACGATCTTAGGGCCTTAAGAGCAGCTTGGCTGTCTGAGAGGATGTAAATGCGGGCATCTTTAGTGCGCCTACGTAGGCATTCTCGGACACATATCTCTATGGCGTGTACCAACAACGGTGACGATGTTGTCCTTGGCCAGATCCTCGAGGAGATTAAAACATTCTAAAACCAGTTTTGACCTGATCGAGTACGATCTTAGGGCCTTAAGAGCAGCTTGGCTGTCTGAGCGGATGTAAATGCGGGCACCTTTAGTGCGCCTACGTAGGCATTCTCGGACACATATCTCTATGGCGTGTACCTCCGCTTGAAAGATGTCTGGTGATTTCCCCAGTGCTATAGATCTTTGGAACCTAGGCCCATAGATCCCGGCACCGGTTGCGTCATCTTCCATCTTTGAACCGTCAGTGTACCAGATTTGTGATCCTGATGGTATTATAAATTGGTTGGTTCTCCAGGCACTTCTATCAGATATTAGTATCTTAAATTTCCTGGAGAAGCGAAGCTTTTTAAGCATGGTGTCTGATACCTTAATCATTTGATCATCTTGAAGCATTTGTAGTACCCGAAGGTGTCTTGTGAGGTTTCCTGCTTTAAAATTTGATATATCAGGGAGCCTAAGGGCACTAAGACCAGCTTCCTTCTTCAGAGAAATATGTAAAGGCATCAGGCTGAGCATTGCTCCTAAGGCTGCAGTTGGACAAGTTTTCATTGCCCCCGTTATACCAACGCATGCTAAGCGATATATCTTGTTAAGTTTTTGTTGGGCCGTTAGTTGTTCGATTTTTGGCCACCATGATAACAACGATCGACTTGATGATCGTGTTGTATGACCAACACAACATTTTTGGCTTTAAGCCCCAGGTTTTGCCGTAAAGGCGATGGCACATGTAAATTGCCTTTGTCGCCTTCTTGGTGACTTGATCAAGGTGTGAATTCCAGATAAGAGTCTTGTCTAGGATTACTCCTAGGTATTTTACCTCTCCTGATAACTTCATTATTCATCTTGATCGGTTTCAGTTCTAGTTTTCTCTTTCTTAAGAATGGTATCATGACTGTTTTTGAGGGATTTATGGCCAATCCTTTGTTCTGACACCATCTGTTTAGGGCCCTTTGCATGATCTCAGATATCGTGGAATCATGCTTGCCCCTAACAGTGATTACTACATCATCTGAATAACCTTGTATTATGTACCCCGATTGTATGAGGTGGTCTAGGAGTTCATCTATGACTAAAGTCCAAAGAAGAGGACAGCCCCTAGTGGCCTTAACAGTCTTTTGTGAGCCTCCATACGCCAGATTAATGATCTGCTTTCTAACATGTTTAGAACCCATTTTATGATTAGTGGGGCAATGCCTTTCCTTATAGCTTTCTTTATGGCATCAAAGGAGGTATTGTCAAACGCTCCCTGGATGTCTATGAAGGCACATAGGGCCGTTTCTTTTTCTGCCAGGCCTTTTTCAATCGTCGTTGTAAGGCTGTATATGGCAGTTTCGGTAGACTTACCGGCTGATTCCTTATGTATTGGTCGAGGACTTTCTCCATGGTTTTTAGGAGGAAGGAGCTAAGGCTGATGGGGCGATATGATTTCGCTAGTTGTTCGGATTTCCCACCTGCCTTTGGTATGAAAACCACCTTGACTTAGTCCAGCTTGATGGTACATGGCCTAGAGATAGGCTGGATCTGAAGACCCTAATTGGTTGAGGAGTCAATAGATCCATTCCCTGTTGTAGGAGACAGGGGTAGATACCATCGTTTCCCGGTGCTTTATAAGGGCTAAAGGACGAGATCGCCCATTTCACCCTGTCTCGCTGAAATATTTTTCCGGATAGACTATAATCCCATTTTGATACCGTGAGATCCTGGTGCCTCATCGGTTCAAGTGGGTTATCCATGCGGATGCATTCTGGGAAGTGTGTATCAAGAAGAAGTTGACAGGTTTCCTCAGGGGTATCTGTAAATTCACCATTTTGCTTTTTCAGAGAGCAGATGCCGTTTGAGTGATCGCGAGCAAGGACTTTCTGGAGTCGTGTAGCTGCAGGGAGATTTTCAATGCTCTCACAGTGTTTCCTCCAAGTCACTCGTTTTGATTTTCTCAATTCTTTGTTGTTATCAGTAAGAGCTGTTCTGTATTGGCACCAGTTGCCATTGTTCTTAGCTCTATTGAAAAGTTTTCTTGCTGTGCTCCTAAAAGCGTCAAGTCTTTAATTCGGCCATGGGACATCTCTTGGTGTTTTCCTATTTTTGAGGGCACAACTGCTTTCATAGGCGAAGGTTATGTCTTCTTGGAGCTGTTCGGATTCAGTTTCCAACTCCGGAACGGTCCCTAGTGGAACTAAAGAACGATTTAGTTCTGATTCAAGGACTAACCGATAGGTTTCCCAGTCAGAGGATTTCGGGTTCCTGTAAACTGTGTTTCTTACAGAATAAGCTTCTAAGTCGAATCTGATGTGATTGTGGTCCGACATGGACGCTTCTCCGGGAACATGCAAGTTTGTGATGATATTATATATAAATGGACTTGCCAGAGTGAGATCTAGAACCTCTTGACGAATCGCATTTATTGGTTCTACCCCTCTATTTACCACCACCAAGTTATTAGCACAAATATATTCAAAAAGTATATATATATATACTAAATTGATTTTTTTAAAAATTTAATTAAAATAATATTATTAAATAAAATTATTACAAAATTACCTCTTTTGTTGGTGCTTCCCCACACCGTATGATGGGCATTTGCGTCACAGCTGAGGATCCACTGTAGTCTCCTTTCCTTGCAATAGTTTATCAAAGACATTACCTCTGAAGTTGGTGCTTCAGAAGTGTCTCCAGGGAGGTAGGAAGAGGCGATGACGACCTTCAAATCCCCTCCCTTTAGACCGGCGTTTGGTATTGCAATGAGTGCCGCCACCAAATCTCCTTGAACGAATTAGGTTTCTTCGTTTCTACAATTGCAGATAGAAACGGTGCCCATTTTCGCAAAACTTCATTGCAATGAAAGAAACAAAAACCAGATCGAAAGAAAAAAAACGGAATAACAAATATGTTGTCTATTGTAATTTTATTTGTTAACATATATGTACAGCGGATTAAGTAAGAAATAAAAACTAAATTAAATAGGTGGGAAGTTATTTTATTAGCACCGTCTCCGTGTTGCTCCTAATCTTTCCTTAGCGTCGATGCATTTTTTCGCAATTGTGTTGCGTACCACCTCTTGACTCACGCCAAATTTTGAACAAACCAAATGAGAAATATCGGCAACCTTCTGGGGGTCCAATTGGGATTTAGCACGTCCTTCCGATGAACTTGATTGATGTCCAGTCAGTGAGTGGGTACGCAAAATGCGTTCACCAAATAATATATTACACAACACCCTTGTTGCGGTTGCTGCATCTTTCCAATTAATCATGTCGTATACCTTCCGATCTATTTGTGTTCCATTCGGTCCGATCGTCAAAGTACTGGAGCATGAATCTGTCGGTTTCGGATACTTTTGAACACATTGACGTCGGCTGGGATTGTGCTTTCCGTTATCACTGCTGTGATCGCGTCTTCTCTTGTTGGATTTGTCTCTTGTTGTGGAACGGTCCGTACGATCCTTCGCGATAATCTTCGATTGGATTTGACGCTTGTTAATCGATATTTTGAAATCTTTGTTTATGTACTCTTTTTGGAGTTCTTGAACCTTTACATCAACTCTGCGCAAAAGACTGCCTTCTTTCGCACGAAGCATTGCAATTCGATTAAATAGTTTCTGTATATCATCAGTCTGTGGGTCGCACTTCTGCAACTTGTCGTCGATGTTCTCTTCCACATAAAGTGCACGACTGTGTCGAACGAAACTTTCTCGTTCTTTAAAAGTTTGGTTGGTTATTTTCTTATTTCATTAAGTAGGTAGGTAAAGCTATCCCTAACAGGCAATTGTCCCAAGTTATGGTTAAAGATCGTTTTCGAGATATGTATGTCCAAGTTCCAAAAGTACCGTTATTCGATTTTTTAGCGAAAAACTGAGTATGCAGTCATGGTAACCTCACCTACTTAAGCCTAAATATCAATTTTGCCGTTTTCGAACATATCAAACTGGTACGAACATTTTATATGGGAAGTACCATTAATATTAAGGTTTCTGTGCAAAAAAATGGACCTGTAAGCCCCTAAACTCCAAATCCGAAGAAGCCGTTTAGGCTGTAGGCCTCGGGACATACAGACAGACGGACAGAATTTTGTCACCCACTTTTTTGAGTTCGTCTATCATCGCAATGTCAGAATTGATTAACATCTCGAGTTTGAAATTTTGTACGAATACTTAACGGAGAAAGTTAAAAACAATACAATAATTATAGTTAAGTTACAGCCATTGTTGGATTATAATAACCAAGCACATATTTAAGCAACAAAGTTCCTGGACACGAGCAAAGCACACAAAACAGTGTGAAACGGTATTTTGTTGACGTTGAAATATATAGATTTATATCACAACAAATGATTCTAATACCATGTTCCCACCAACGTGATTTAGCTAAAAAAAACTGTCAAAAAAATTATTTCAAATTCAATTTTCTAATTTTGTTCGTGTTTCGGTGAGTTTTTAATATTTTTATTGAGTTCAGGCAATGAAAAATTGTTTTATTCTTGGCAGTTATGGCAAAAATGTCACACTAAATCACCTTAAGTTCGGTGGAGACGCCTTTCGTGATTTTTAAATCACTTTAGCTAAATTACGTTCGTGGGAACATAGTATAAGAACTATTTGTTCATTCATTTTGTAAACAAAAAATCCTCCAATAATATATTTGAAATAAGTGAGGAAGTAAAAACTATTCTCGTATTTCTGGAAAAGTAATTAAATTTTCCACTTGCATTCAGAAGATTAAACTGGGGTTGAATTAACGCATCCGTGATCGAGTACTACGTGACTGAATTTGTTATTGTTTTGCTTGTAAAATCCACAAAATTCAGTGACGTATGGCACGTTTACAGATACCTATGGTAATTCCATCCCTTTAGTGTACCATAGTTAAATTCTTACAAGTCTGCAAGAGGATTCGCAATAAAACTACTTAAGTAATAAAAACAATGAAATCTATCCAGCAAATAAATTGATTCTTAGAAACACCAATAAAATCACAATGAAATCCCGCAGGTAATACTTAATTCTTTAAAACTTATTTTAAAAACAGGTACACCCGAACAAATTGAAAGTTTTATTGCATCTAAAATGCCTACCTGACACTACTCGAAATTCTATAAAACTGGCTTCCCTGTGTACAACATTCACATTCGCATTCTAACCATCAAAGTCATTTTATCAACGCCAGAAAAATGGATAACTCATCTTCGTTCGTAAATAGTCCAGTTTCGTCGCAGGAAATAAAGCCTAATAAGGATGCAACTGCGGTAGACGATTACTTCGGGTTGAATATAATAGAAACACTTAAAAAAATGAAAAACGATTTGGAGGAAGTTGTCTTAGAAATTCGGATCGAGCAGAAGACATCATCGTCTGGCAAGGGAATGAAACAATCCATGCCATATAAAATTATTTTCGAGGACGGGCCCATAGCTGGGACTTCAAAAGAAGACGATATTAACAGGTTGCTCGATAGTATTGAACAACTTCAAAAGATGAAAACGAATCTTCTGGACAAAGTAGCTAGTAAACTACAAGAAATTCAAAGCCTGTACGATAAAAAAGATTACAAGATCTCCATAATAAAGTGGAAAGGATATTCGGCCAATTCCCTAGAAATATTACCGGGGACCTCCGCCGACAAACAATTCGCTGCCACCAGTGCCACCAGTTCAACCAGTGAATCGGAAAATGATAACCCAAACAAGCGGCATTGTACTCAAGAATATCCAAAGCTTAAGGATACATGCAATTATATAATCGGGCCAAATGGATCGGATATTTCTAAGAAGGACTACGAAACTATAAATTGGAAAGATGCTTCATCGGCAACAAGGCAGTTGTGTAAGGCAATGTTCGGTGAAGAAGTTCTGGCTACACATTCACTAACTGGAAATCAATCACCAGCATTTCGTGGACCTGAGAAGCCAAGCAAATCTAAACTTAATCCTATACTGATAGCCGATATTACTTATTTCGTTTGTATGAAGTTTGGAGTAAGTAAACAACTTGTTCGAGCTATAGTTACAACGAAATGTGCTGATGCAACAAAGAAGATTAAGCGTTTGTCGAAGAAGATTCTAGTTAGTCAATAGTTACTTTAAATGGATTTTTTACCAAGTTTTCCTATTGTTAGTCTTCACATACGATACATTTATTTTAATTTAGTTAAATGTGTTTTTGAGTGCTTACAGTTAAATAAAATATATTACTTCTTTTATAATTACTTACTTTTTTTTTCGTACCAAGCCTTACAACAACACGAAACCAAAATTATTTTAAAAATGAGTTCTGTCCCACAAACAATGACAAAATGCATGCAGGAATATTATGTATACAGTGGAAGTGGCTTATAACGTTTAATCTCCTTTCATTTGGTTAGTTTCTTATATGTATTATATATATACAGTGTTGGCCAAAACTTAAGCACGAAATGATTTCGCTTTGGAAAAAACCTAAAGAAAATTCAGAAAACGTATGATTTTATTTTTTCTAATCAACATATATTTGTCTTCAATCCATAACCAACAATTTAATTATTAATCTTAACTTACTTTAAAAATTACGAAATTAATCAGAATTCATCAAAAACTAGGTAAATAAGGCGCATCGAATATAGGTTCTAATTCTAATCTAAGGTGATTTATTTCATTAAGGACTTGACAACTTCTTTGTTAAATTAAATACAAACTACTTGAGATATCTTTTATTGAATAATATCAAAACATTTATGAATGGAATTCGACTTCGTTCATATGACCACCACGGGAACGATGACTCGGGCGCACATTTCGACCGATACGACCACTATTTCTCGTTCAATATTGGCTTTGAGCTCCTCTAATGTCGCCGGCTTGTTCGCAATGATTTAATGTATCCCCATAAAAAAGTTTAGAGGCGTTAAGTCATACGATCTCGGCGGCCAATAGACGGGTCCGTTTCACCGAACTGAGACACCAATAACTCGATTGTTGCACCCACTGTGTGGCATGTGGCACCGTCTTGTTGAAGCCACATATGACTGATGTCAAATTCATGCGACTGCTCAAAAAAATAACGTTCCGACATGTCTCTGTTAGCGAATACCATTTACTGTAAAGTGACGGTCATTTTCATCGACGAAAAAAACGGCCACCAAACAGTGACTATTTGCGGATGAAGTGCTGTTAACTGTGAGGGTTCGCACCTGTCCAGTAACGCATATTTTGCTTATTGACTAAGCCGTTTGCTTAACCAAAAACTGGGACGAGGATTATATATAAATATGATGTGAGGCAGGCATTGGATAAGGATGAAGTAACTTTTTTAATGTTGCTCCACTTCTCAAAGGCTTTTGACACAGTTAATCATATTAACTTATGTAAAAAGCTTATGTGGTAATATAATTTTTCCGTTGGCGGTGCCAAATTAATTTATTCCTATTAGGTTAGGGTTAGGTTAGTGGGTGGGCAGGACAAGATTTATTTATTTATTTATTTATTTATTTATTTATTTATTTATTTATTTATTTATTTAATTCTTTATTCTCTTTCATAGAAAAATACCTAACAATTATAATAATTCCTAATTTTATACTTTTATACAATCGAGAACAGTTAGTGACATTTTTTATTTTGCTTAAAAGCAGTGAATAGTGTTAAATGCCACTTCAAAAAGGGGAACAAAAAAAAGTGTTAAAACAGCAAAAGGAACAATATTTATGCAATGTTCTGAGATTTTATGAGACTTATATCAGGAGGAAGACGATTATACAGTTCACAAGTAACTGGATAGGAGTTTCTATAGTGAGTGGTGCGAAAAACTGGAATTTCGGTAACATGACTTGTAGCACTACTCTTATAAAGAATATCTGGCAGTATTTTCAAAGACATAAAAAAGATCATCGAATGAGCCAGACGACAGACGTTACTTATTCTTCTTATGACACATTTCTGCAGGACGACAAGTGGCTTTAGGTTGGTTATGTAAGCACCCCCCCAACAACTTATTCCGTACTGCAATTTCGAATGGAAAATTCCATGATAAGCTGTTTTAAGAGTTTTATTAGAACAAAACTTTCTGAGGCGATAAAAACACCGTATGGATGAGCGTAGATACTGTTTCAATGCTGAAATATGTTGTGTCCAACGCATGTTTTGCTCAAAAGTAATACCGAGATATTTGTAGTTCTTAACAATTTCAATTTGAAAGCATTTTGAGTTGCATGAGGCGTTTCTATTAAATGTTTCACCTGAAGTTGAAGAACAGGCAGATCAATTAAGTTGAAACGTGGACAATCAAAGGAGTGGAAATTGATATCGACATACGTAGAATCAGGCAAACCTAATCTAAAAAACATTAATCTCGTTTTGTCGCTTACAATTAGCCTGTGTGAAGCGAACCATATTCTCAACAAGTGAATGTCATGGTTTAGTTCAGCTATCAGATTCAAAGAGCTCGTTGAACCATACGCGATGCCAAGATCATCTGCAAAAGCCGTGACCTTACCCGCAAAAGGCAGGGAAAATAAGGAATTTATGAAAACTAAGAACAGAATGGGACCCAAGACAGACCCCTGTGGTACACCCGAGTTTAGAGTGAAGTGTCGCTGAGCAAATGTCCTATTTTCACTCTTTGTTTGCGGCCTTGTAAATACGATGCAAACCAGTTATAAATAAAGCCACGGAATCCTGCGTTATACAATTTGTCCAGAAGAATGTCATGCACGACCGTGTCAAACGCTTTCGTAATATCCACAAACAGACCCGCACAGAATTTACTACTATCCAAAGCTTTATTAATAAAAGAGCAAAAATATAAAAGAGCATCTTCAGTTGAGCACCCTTCCCTAAACCCAAACTGTTTTGGACTGAAAAATTGTATTCTTTGCAGGTATGAACATATACGTTTCTTGACTGCTTTTTCAAAAACTTTTGAAATTGAAGAAAGCAGGGAAATGGGTCTGCAATTGTTCTTTTCTTTTGGATTTCCCTTTTTAAAAAGTGGTAACACTTCAGCACATTTCAGATGTTCAGGAAAAACACCACTAAAAATACTTAAGTTAAAAAGATATGCTAAGATATCTACTAAATTAGGAGCGATTTTCTTTAGCGTTACGTTACAGATGCCATGGCTTCCACATGATTTTGTGTTGTTTAGTGAGTAGATGGTATGTAATACCTCCAACCCAGTAATTTCTTCATAAACAATGGAAAAAAGATAAACAGTCTGCACAATTGATTTTAGAGGCACAGGAGTGCTCCATTTCCTGATTGCATACTAAGCAGATCATTTTACCAAAAAGTTAATTTGGAAACTTTGAGTGAACTAAATTTACGTGTGCACCCCACAACAGACAACAGCACAAAAAAAAAACCTGTACTTTAGTTCGTGGAGAACCTTATAACGGTGGCAAAGATTGATGTGCCCACCGATTCGTGTTACAAACAAATAGTACCATTCTGTGAGAACTAACTCTGACATTATCTCTCTGTCACACTGACCGTTGATCTGTGTCATGTCTTGTCACAGTTAAAGATAACTCTTGAGATGAGGTACAAATATTTGGAAACAGTTTTCGTGATATTCAGATGCTGTACAGTTACCTATTAAATACTAGTTAACCTGATTGCGGCATATGAATCGTATCACATTGCTTTGAGTTCTCCGCTTGATGAACTGATGATTCAGCTCTTTCAATACAGTAGTCCCTCGATAATGTGAACTAATTAAAACAAGGCGTTTTCGGATTTTAGAGGGATTCACATTACTGTAACTTTTTTTTTAGTACTTACTAAACTGGTTGAAACGATTTTCAAATTTATTTACAAATTTACACAAAATGATTTGTTAAAGCGCAGTTTAAATGTTTATTTATTTAGAAGAAAAACGAAAATCGCACGCAAAACGAGCAAGAGAAACAAGAGAAATTTAAAAACTTTTACAAAAAAAATTCTCATTTTAGAGGTTGAAAATTTCGGAAGTTCACATTATAGACATGACAATGTAAAGTTTTGCTGATTCACATTTTAGAGAAATGCACATTATCGGTAATTCACATTATCGAGGGACTACTGTACTAATTTGAATGTGTATGTGAAAACAGGTCATTACTTTAATGCCTTTATTACTTGATGACGAACTCATTAGGGTTTAATTATTCGTAATGTTTGGCAGCCTCCAGTATTTTTAACGATCCTTTAAACGCGTTGACCTGTTTTTTTATCTATAAGTTCTTCTGTGTGGGTAAATATGAAGATAATTATGTACCTACGCAATTTTGAATATCCACGTCAGGGTCTCTACTCTACCTGCCTACTTTCGGATGACGGCTGCTGTCAACTATAAATATTTGACTGGCAGCCTCTAGTCCTCAGTACAGCTTCAATACTTAACCGCAATAGACGTGCACTTATTTTCTACGAACAAACAACGAAACAAATAAAAAAATAAAATCAATTCGAAAATGGAAACTATCTGCCGCTTCCCATCTTGCAGTTGGTCAGGCGCAGTCACCGACCTTTTAAATCACTGTGATGCCATTCATCAGAAATTCGTCAAAGACATTCAAGACGGCGACTTTTTCAACTTTAGCTTGGAGAATATTTTAAGGGATACGTTTCTGTTATACACCAAGTCAGGAATCTATTGGCTTTTGTTTAGCGAAGTCAAAAATAAGTCGTGCGTCAAGCGTGGAATTTTTGCGGTTGCCGATTCAGAAATTCAGCAATATACAGTAAGACTCGGTGGCATGAACACACCAGCTGTTGCTTACCTTGGACCGTACGAAACACGCCCGGAGAACTCGAAGCAATTCGACTTGAAATTGTCATTAAAACACCTGGAATACTTTAAAGGATTTATCCCGTCAAAGAGTGTCAAAATTCATATGGGAGGAGATGACGATGGACAAATGAGAACGCATCTCTAAAAGTGGACTGCAATGGATCGCCATCCAATTTTCTCCGACGCAGAAGTTGTGAAACTTCGAATACTAACTAATCTAGAGAGGAAACGAGGAAGGAATTATTTTTGTATATATATTTTTATAAATAAGCCAGTTAAGTTTTTTTTAAATGTTAAGTAGGTACTGTTCTCAACAAATAAATTAAAATTTTAAAAATTGAATTTGGAAGTTATGCAATTGATTCGAAAATGCCAAACGCAACATGTAACAAAAGAATGCTAACACACTAATTTCAATCTTGCCAAGTCGACGCTGTCCAAACAAAAGTACCGAAATGGGACAACGGTTTTAATTTAAGTGAACCAGTTTTTCACTTGGAAGATAAGATCCCTGATACACTTTTTGACTGAGGTAAATAAACAGCTTTAGTATTGGAATGTTACAGGTGAAAGAAAAACGGCATGTGGTTTCAACGAGTTGGTGCAACAGCCTGTAAAACAATTTATTGATACTGCTTGGCACATTTTGCATTCGTGTACTCTCGCATTTCGTTGATCAGAATATTGATATCCTAGAACATCTGGTTTAACAAATACCCGGCTTTCTTTCTATGGGGTCATCCGAACGTCGAATCCAACAAGATCTTGTGTGAATTTTGGGATACCCTTTGTGGACAATAATTCCTCCATGGGAAAGAGAAAATAACACAAGAAGCATTTTGTTTTTTAATTCTTATCAAATGTCACGAAATTACTAAAAAAAAATCTTTCTGGGTTCATATTTCACTTCTGTCGATATTTCATAAAATTAGGTCTCAAAAAGTCGGCATTTAATCGGTAGGACAAGGAGATGATAGGTAATAAAACAATTCGCGTGAATTTCTATCTTTATTATATTGAATTATATCCCCACCTATTACCAATAGGAGTCAGAGACCCATAAAGTGGACTTGTACACGTATGTATGAATATTTTTTGTAAAATAAAACATTTAATTCATTTCTCGTAAAAAAATGTAGACAGACTTTTTAGAATTTTGTGTGGTAAAATTACTCTGCTTAAATCTCGACTGAAAAGGTTAAATATCTTAAGTCGACTTACGATGATTCCATTTTTTTTATTGTACATTGTCGCCATTTTTGAAACACATACCTACTTCTATGTTATTACCGCCATTTTATCACACTCTTATCCCCATATATAAGGGATAATAGTTTCATCTTAAGTCAGAAAATCTTATGATGACAAAAGGTAAAATATCTTATGTCTACATAAGGTATTGATATTGCTCGAATTCACAAACCTTGGTAGAGTTAAGATTTGCGTCATTAGGTTTTATCAAAACTCTAAAACGGTAAAACATCTTAAGTCGACTTAAGATACTTTACCATAACATCTTAAGTCGACTTAAGATAATTTACCTTGTGCAAAGCTTTTAAAAAAGTATTCTTAAGTCGACTTAAGATAAAATGCTTGCAAAATATTATTAAAAGTGTTAAAAAGCAAATCATCTTAAGTCGACATAAGATGTTTTTAACGATTTAAAACTAAAATTTTTCCTGACCTAAGTAGACATACGATTATTTGCCAGGTGCAAACAGGAAAATAAATGACGACATAAGATAGATTTAATAAAAAGATTACCTTTTTTTTATTTATACAACTTTAAATACATTTTTCAGCAAAAATGTATAGCAATTCCCGTGCAGCAGCAATTTTAAGAATGGTAAAAGCAAAAAAGCAAGGGGAAATGCAAAAATGCGAGGAAGATCAGTCACATTCGTCAAAAGATATTCTTCCCGAAGACGTAGCAAATGAAGAGCTTCAATTTCTGACGGATGAAGTTTTCGATGACGATATAGCAGAACTATTGCTTTTCCTCTGACGAAAGTGTGAGCTCAGACAACAGCGAAAAAATTGATTCAAATCTGAAACAGATTGGTGAAGAAATCGAGCACCTTAGCAGTTTAATTGAGGTAGTGGGAAAAAAAAGTCAGCATTTGAGAGGTGAAATAATTATGCGTAACCGTGCTTATTCAAAACTTTACTTCTTGGAAGTCAATGGAAACAGAATCAGCGTTTGTCAGAAATGTTTCTTGTACACGTTTGATGAAACTGAGCAAGTTAAAAAACCGATTTCAAAGAAAAAGCTTTCGTCTGATCCTGGATTAATTTCAGTTGATAACAGAAAAGATATAAATCCTGCTAATAAAATATCAGAGGAGAAAGTCAATGAAATCCGTAATCACATAAACAGCTTTCCACTTTATGAAAGCCACTACACACGCGCATCTTCTTCCCAAAAATACTTAGCAAGTGATTTAACTATAACAAAAATGCATGAACTTTACTCAGAATTATAATGTCAATCCTGTTTCATACACAACGTACAGACAGATATTTTCGACAATGGGTATTAAGATGACGAAACCCAAAACAGACTGCTGTAATAAGTGTGAAATTTTTAAGATGAAAATTGATTCAGCACAAAATGAGGATGAAAAACAGCATCAAAAACAGATGCAAGAAAAACACCACCAAGATGCAGATGACGCGTATAAAGCTAAAGATGCTGATAAAACTGCGGCTAAAGAAGATATGAGCGTGAATGTCCTTACATTTGACTTACCAACTCCTAATTTGGAAACATCTGTATCTTTTTATAAACGACTTTTGTGGACCTACAACCTACAACAGTTCATGACTGTGTATCTGGGAAACCAATTTGCATGATGTGGCATGAAGGAATTGCTAAGCGTGGTGGAAACGAAATTGCCTCTTGTATCTTGCAATACTTAAAGTCAATCCGCAATGATTGCAAGCATATGATTTTGTTCAGTGACTCGTGTGCTGATCAGAACAAAAATGCTTTTGTTTCAATCATGTTCTCCACATTTATGCAAAGCGAAACGACAATTGAAACTATCGACCACAAATTTCTTGTCCCTGGACATATACACATGGAGTGTGATGTAGATCACTCTCTAATAGAGCGGAAGTATAAAAGAACTCATGCTCAAATTCATCATCCACGAGACTGGTATTTGTTCATTTCAACATTGGGAACCAAAAACGTATTTGAGGTAAAAGAAATGAACAAACAATGTTTTTAAACTTTTCGGCAGCTCTTAAAGATAAATATATGTGGCGAAAAACAAATAACAATGGAGAACCTTTTAAATGGAGCTCAGTAAGATGGCTTAGGTACACAAAAACGTTCGGTGAAATTCAGTATAAGACCAGCTTAAAAAAGGAAGAGGGGTTTAAAACTTTAAATATAAGAAAAAGAGGAATCGGTAAAATAAAAATCGGTGACCTGAAACTAGCATACAACGCGCCAGTCAAAATTAACACAGCAAAGAAAAAGGATCTTATGGATATGCTGGATTTAATCAACCCAAACTATCACGATTTCTATATAAATCTGCCATCAGATAATCAACCTGATATTAATCCAGACCTTTCAGAAGACTCAGAAGAAGAGATTTGACTTTTTTGCAATCATAATTACACTACCTTTGTATTCTTATGGCTTTATGATAACGTTATCTAAGTAATATTATAAAATATATGAATTACTCACTTACGCTTTATTTATTTATATTTTTAACTGCCTTTGTTCGAAAGCATTACAAAAAGAAAAATTTATTTTAAATATACGTTATGTTGTAAACCACTCTTGAAGAATAAAAAAACTAATGGAATATCATCTTATGTCTCATTTATTCTTTCGTCGACATTATCACTTCATCTTAACTTCACATAAGGCAGGGTAATACCATTCAAAAAAATTGGGCAAAGTATCTTATCTAGACTTAAGATTTTCGAAATCCAATATAACACAAATTTTAAATAAAGGCAAACTATCTTAAGTCATAAATTTCTATTTAACTCAAAAAGGATTAACTTAAAAAGTTTAAAGTAAATTTTAAAAATAAGTTTAATAACTTTTACTTCAAAAAAGTTTTTCTTTGTGAGATGATATCAAACAGATGTTTGGCGATTCCTATTTTTAACTGTTTTTCGCTCTCCTGAAAAATGTTGAAAAATGACTTAAGATATTTTACCTTTTCGGTCTAGAAATATTAGCTTAGAACTACAAATATTAGGAAACAGTTTTCGTGATATTCAGATGCTGTACAGTTACCTATTAAATACTAGTTAACCTGATCGCGTCTATGCGGCATATGAATTCGGATGTTAGAGGGATTCACATTACTGGAACTTTTTTTTTAGTACTTACTAAACTGATTTATTAATTTAGAAGAAAAATGAAAATCGCACGCAAAACGAGCAAGAGAAACAAGAGAAATTTAAAAACTTTTACAAAAAAATTCTCATTTTAGAGGTCGAAAATTTCGGAAGTTCACATTATAGACATGACAATGTAAAGTTTTGTTGATTCACATTTTAGAGAAATGCACATTATCGGTAATTCACATTATCGAGGGACTACTGTACTAATTTGAATGTGTATGTGAAAACAGGTCATTACTTTAATGCCTTTATTACTTGATGACGAACTCATTAGGGTTTAATTATTCGTAATGTTTGGCAGCCTCCAGTATTTTTAACGATCCTTTAAACCCTGTTTTTTTATCTATAAGTTCTTCTGTGTGGGTAAATATGAAGATAATTATGTACCTACGCAATTTTGAATATCCACGTCAGGGTCTCTACTCTACCTGCCTACTTTCGGATGACGGCTGCTGTCAACTATAAATATTTCACTGGCAGCCTCTAGTCCTCAGTACAGCTTCAATACTTAACCGCAATAGACGTGCACTTATTTTCTACGAACAAACAACGAAACAAATAAAAAAATAAAATCAATTCGAAAATGGAAACTATCTGCCGCTTCCCATCTTGCAGTTGGTCAGGCGCAGTCACCGACCTTTTAAATCACTGTGATGCCATTCATCAGAAATTCGTCAAAGACATTCAAGACGGCGACTTTTTCAACTTTAGCTTGGAGAATATTTTAAGGGATACGTTTCTGTTATACACCAAGTCAGGAATCTATTGGCTTTTGTTAAGCGAAGTCAAAAATAAGTCGTGCGTCAAGCGTGGAATTTTTGCGGTTGCCGATTCAGAAATTCAGCAATATACAGTAAGACTCGGTGGCATGAACACACCAGCTGTTGCTTACCTTGGACCGTTCGAAACACGCCCGGAGAACTCGAAGCAATTCGACTTGAAATTGTCAATTGGGCGGCTCCCTGGTCAGCGTCTGTTCTCCATGTTAGGAGCGGTTGTGCTTCCAAAAGTTTAAACTTTTCACAAAAGTTAAAATGAATAGCTATGTAAATGCAAACAAAACAAAAGATAGTAATACCCCAGGTGGTATGACAGTTACACTGGTAAATCCACTCTCTTCGGAGGTCGGTTTGCTACCCCGTTTGGGAGAAGTAAAAGGGTAGAAAGAACACCCCCATCTAAAAAAGAAGAAAGTAGTAAAATACTGAAGGCTAAATATCTAGAAGCCTGTGAAGAAAGAGATAGGTATAAGCAACTCAATGAGACACTGCTTAAGGAAATAAATAAGAGTTGCAATTGTTGAAGGAAGAATTCAAAAACCAAAAAAAAGTGAATGTCCAACCTGTCGAGTTCTCGACTGACGAAGAGGAACTTATAAAAGAGACAGAAGGACATCGTCACAAAGGGAATAAAAATAAAAAACGCAAAAAAAGCTGCACAGTCACTGTGTATGCTTCAGACAAAGAAAATTAAACACAAAATCCAACCAAGCCCCCACCAATTATAGCGCTGCAAGTAAATAAGTATGAAAGCTTGGCCAAAGTATTGAGGAAAATCAAATTAAAGCTAGTACAGCGCTAATAAACAAAAATTACATCAAAATCAATGTGGTTGAAGAAGAGGGATACAGAAGCCTCACTAAAATACTAAACCAAAAAAAGGTGCAGTGGTATTCTTATAAAAATAAGCAGACCAGACCAATGAAGGTTGTAGTGAAAAGACTGCATTATTCATGCTCACCGGAAAGCATTAAAAAAGAGCTAAAAGACCGAGGCTTCAAAATCTTGGAAGTTGTAAATATGCTTAAATTTAGAAGCAAAGTACCACTACCAATGTTTACACTCAGTTTTGAGCATGACGAAGATAAGAAAAAAGTATATGAAACTAAAAATATACTTGGGATGCAAGTTGAGATTCATACCCTACGTACATCGAAACAAGTACCCCAATGCAAAAATTGTCAAAGATATGGACATACACATAGATACTGCAGCTCAAATCCAAGATGTGTGAAATGTGCAGGAAGTCACCACGCCAATGAATGTAGGAAGAAAGAAAATGAACACCCTAAATGTGTAAACTGCAATGAAAACCATCCTGCTAGCTACAGAGGTTGTTTAGTTGCAAAAGAAATCCAACTTGCAAGGGTCAAAAAGCTAAAGAAACAACAAAACAAGCTCAAATAAGGAAGAGCAAAAAGTCAAAAAGGACTTACAAAAGAGCCCACACAAAAGAAAAGCCTAAAGACGAAAAGATAATCAAAAAGTTCCCGAAACAAAATACAGCGGGTCCAAAAATGACACATGCTGAGGCAGCATCAATAAATAACCAAGCAGATAAAACGCAAAATAGAGCCAAACACTGGAATGGAAAACCTTATGAAACAAATCCTAAACAAGATTGGTTCCATGGAAAAATCGAATAAAACGATATTAGATAGAATAACGTTGTTAGAGAGACAGAACAGCAACAAAAAATCTGTGCCAAAACGACAAACATGATGAATAGAATAAAAATTCTTGAATGGAATGCTAATGTGTAGAGTCGCAAGGACGAGATGAAAGGGGCTCTTGACATACACCAGATAGATATATGTCTCATTTCAGAGACACACTTTAAATTGATAACTAATTTTAAACTGCAAGGATATGAATTATATCACTCCCCACATCCTCATAACTGTGCAAAAGGTGGGGCTGCAGTGTCAATAAAGAATACAATAAAACACCATATAGAATCAAAATTCCAATCATGTGCCATCCAAGGAAAGTGGGCAAATATCTGTTGCAGCAGTATACTGCTCTCCTAGCTACAGACTAAAGAAAAATGATTTTTAAAGTCTTTTCCGCATATTTCACAATCGATTAATCGCGGGAGGGGATTTTAATGCCAAGAATAAATATTGGGGATCTAGATTAACAAATACTAGAGGCAGAGAATTATATGAAACTATTAAAGAAGTCGGCGGCAAATATCACTCAACGGGGAAACCTACCTACTGGCCTACAGATAGGAATAAAACCCCAGATCTTGTAGACTTCTTTATATCCAAAAATATATCTTCAAATAAAATAAATATAGAAGAGGGCCCTGATCTTCAATCAGATCATTCCTCAATATTTCTTACACTTGGCGATAAAATAATAATAAAAGAACATAGCCCTAAGGTAGTTAATAGACTGACTGATTGGAACCACTTTAGGCAGAAGTTGGAAGAATGTATCCAACTATCGTCAGCTATTCAAACAGAAGATCAACTAGAAGAAGCAGTGCAAATATTTACACTGGATCTACATGAGCTGCAACTCCCCAAAGAACAAACAAGATTAAACAAAGCTCTTATCCTCGTGAAAAATGTGAAATTATTACAGAAAAGAGGAAAGCTAGAAAACGCTGGCAACAGACAAAGGCGCCAAGCGACAAAACCACACTGAACAACTTAAATAATAAGCTCAGAAAATCTATAAGAGAATTTAATAACGAGTCTTTAAAATCGTATCTTAAAAGTCTTACAAATGATGCTTGTACCGACTACTCGCTCTGGAAGGCAACAAAGAAAATGAACAGGCCAATAGCTCACACTCCGCCAGTAAAAACCAGACAAGGTAATTGGGCAAAAAGCAGTTAAGAAAAACCAAATACTTTTGCAGAGTACCTTGAGAACGTCTTCAAACCTTATGACGATAAAGATTATCAAGGAAACGAAGAAACGTGCGAAGAAGACAGACCTATTGGGCCGGTAACAGCTAAAGAACTTGCCAAAGAAATCAAAGAAGGCATAAACATAAAAAAAGCCCCAGGGTTCGATTTAATCACAGGGGAAATTTTAAAACAATTTCCTCGAAAAGGTTTAAAAAAAACTAGCGCACATTATAAATGCTTCATTTAAATTAAGATATGTGCCAAGTGGTACCAAAACCAGGTAAACCACCTACCGAAGTAACCTCATATCGCCCAATATCGATACTACCAATGTTGTCCAAGCTATTCGAAAAAATGCTGGCAAAACGTCTGCAAAAAATTATTGATGAAAAATCGCTACTTCCAAATCATCAATTTGGGTTTAGAAACAAGCACTCTACAATTGATCAGGTGCATAGAATCACAGATAAAATCGAAAAAGCATTTGAAGAGAAAAATGAGTGCTCTACAGTATTTCTTGATATAGCACCAGCTTTCGATAAAGTCTACCACAAAGGACTGATACACAAACTACAAAAGCAACTGCCGAAGCAGTATTCGACCATTCTGGAGTCTTATATATCAGATCGATTCTTCAGAATTAAGCAAGATACAGAGTGCTCAACATTAAGAGAGATTAAAGCTGGTGTACCGCAAGGCAGTGTGCTAGGTCCAGTTTTATACCTACTCTTCACTAGCGATGTGCCTGTGCCTATGTGAAGAAACCACCATAGCTACTTTTGCAGATGACACAGCCGTCCTTGCTGTGGGAGCAACTGTCGAAATAGCAACAAAAAAGCTTCAGGCGGCAATAAACAATATTTCAGAATGGACTAAGAAATGGCAGATTAGATTAAATGACCTTAAGTCAGTCCATATTAATTTTACGTATAAAAACGTACCACACATTCCAGTCTACATTAACAACAATGTAGTAGAATTTTCTAACACAGCTAAATATCTAGGCATGACTCTAGACGCTAAACTGCGTTGGAAAGCCCACGTTAAGAAAAAAACATGCGTTGAACATGCGATACAGTAAAATGTATTGGCTTATTGGGAGATACTCATCCCTGTCCAACTACAATAAGTTATTGCTATACAAGCAAGTTCTAAAACCAGTATGGACCAACGGCTCCAATTGTGGGCATGTACAGCCAAACAAACTTACAAAAAATTCAGGTTTTCCAAAATAAAGTACTAAGGAACATAGTTAATGCACCTTGGTACATACGCAACGCCGATCTGCATAGAGATCTAAATGTTGAAATGGTTGAAGATGAGGTTAAGAAGGTTGCTCGGAGGCATAGAAATCGGCTTCTCAACCACGTAAACACAGAAATAACAGAACTTTTTAATGATGACAATATCATCAGGAGACTGAGACGGATAAAACCTCTTGATCTGTAAGATGTGGCTAGGGCTAAGAAATTAGGTATTAATTTCAAACAAAACAAGTTTAAAAATCCGACAAACGGCGGATTTATCACTTAAATTCATTAAATAATTCAAAATTCGGGATGGCTAATGTCTGTCCCCCGGGAGTTTTTTTAGGTGTGTTAGAGTCCATCACTATTGCAGAAGCATCCCTCGCGTATAGCTCTGCAATGTCTTTCGATGATTTTTTACTTCCAGCGAATTCCCAACACAAAAATTCATCAGTGAATGGGCCACTGTTAATATTCTTTTGCGGAAGTTTGGGTTTTATTGCTATGTCCTTTCCATGATTTATTGCTGAGAAATTTCCTTTAAAGGATTAGATGCAATGATGAGATTATTAGTTATAGATGCAGAAATCCGTTAGAGAAACAAATTATATTCCCTTGATGAATATTTTTTAATAATATATTTTATTTCTCCAAAAATAAATTCCTTTGAAAACTGATTAGTGAAATGGAGATGTTTATATATCGTGTATGATTCTGAATTGAAATGTTTCTACTTCTAAAAAATATTCTAATGGCAAGATTAAGTTCTTTTTCGCAGCCATACGAGTAACGACAAAGAATGCCTGAATGAACCGCAATCAAGGATAACAGTCGCGTACTGTAAGAAAATGTAGAATAATAGGAAAAGCCAGAAAATGTAGGTATTTGTTGTTATACAAAGCACAGTTTATTCCCTATAGGGTAGTTCCCGGCAATGTCCAGATCAAATAAGAAAAAGAAAAAAATATAGGAAAACAGAACAGATTTTATATGGTTGTGGAATAACTAAGTTAACCAATTACTGAAATGTTTATAATAAAGTGGAAAAAAGAGGGGAACAACATTTTAGATTATTAACAAGCATTATTCTAGGTACGAGTTTTTTTTTTACGTTGGAACCAAAAAGCTACCAAATCTGTAAAAGGATAAATAAATAAATCGATTATAATCCTGGATTACCTATAAGATTCCCACTGTCATTCAATTTCCACATATTCAATTCCGAGAAACGGTGACATAAAGATAGTAGGTAGCGATAAAACGTTCACAAACAATCATGATGTACATGAACTCTGAGCTTAAAAAAACAAACCTAAACTTCCTAAGGCACAGATAGAAACGGCCCCTTTTTTTCAAATTAAAACAGATTCCTAATAGCAAATAATCATTTTATGGCCTCCGAAGTTAATACCAATTTACCTGCTCCACTTTTCAAGACCTATAAAAAGGAACCTCACTCCGTTCTAATGCACATTCAAACCTAAACCACACGCAAAGTTACAACAAAGTCATCATCATGGATAAATCAAATACTTCAGTAACGAAAGCATTGCACAATCATTTCGGATTCGACATTATCGAAACGTTTCAGAAAAAGGAAGAGGAATTACAAGGACTTGCCATCGAAATAGTGATCGATGTGAACGACGCAAAATCGGGCAAAATAATAACACGACGCATTGAATTTCGGCTGGCGGACGAGAACATCGACGACAAGTTGCAGAAGTGCGACCCACAGGCTGATCATATACAGAAACTATTTAATCGAATTGCAATGCTTCGTGCGAAAGAAGGCAGTCTTTTGCGCAGAGTTGATGTAAAGCTTCAAGAACTCCAAAAAGAGTACTTGAAAAAAGATTTCAAAATATCGATTAACAAGCGTCAAATCCAATCGAAGATTATCGCGAAGGATCGTACGGACCGTTCCACAACAAGAGGCAAATCCAACAAGAGAAGGCGCGATCACAGCAGTGATAACGGAAAGCACAATCCCAGCCGACGTCAATGTGTTCAAAAGTATCCGAAACCGACAGATTCATGCTCGGAAAGATTAGCAGCATCACGGAGACGGTGCTAATAAAATAACTTCCCACCTATTTAATTTAGTTTTTATTTCTTACTAAATCCGCTGTACATATATGTTAACAAATAAAATTACAATAGACAACATATTTGTTATTCCGTTTTTTTCTTTCGATCTGGTTTTTTGCATCTGGTTTTTGTTTCTTTCATTGCAATGAAGTTTTGCGAAAATGGGCACCGTTTCTATCTGCAATTGTAGAAATGAAGAGAGGAGGAGATTTGGTGGCGGAACTCATTGCAATACCAAACGCCGGTCTAAAGGGAGGGGTTTTGAAGGACGTCATCGCCTCTTCCTACCTCCCTGGAGACACTTCTGAAGCACCAACTTCAGAGATAATGTCTTTGATAAACTATTGCAAGGAAAGGAGACTACAGTGGATCCTCAGATGTGACGCAAATGCCCATCATACGGTGTGGGGAAGCACCAACAAAAGAGGTAATTTTGTAATAATTTTATTTAATAATATTATTTTAATTAAATTTTTAAAAAAATTAATTTAGTATATATGTATATACTTTTTGAATATATTTGTGCTAATAACTTGGTGGTGGTAAATAGAGGGGTAGAACCAATAAATGCGATTCGTCAAGAGGTTCTAGATCTCACTCTGGCAAGTCCATTTAAATATAATATCATCACAAACTTGCATGTTCCCGGAGAAGCGTCCATGTCGGACCACAATCACATCAGATTCGACTTAGAAGCTTATTCTGTAAGAAACACAGTTTACAGGAACCCGAAATCCTCTGACTGGGAAACCTATCGGTTAGTCCTTGAATCAGAACTAAATCGTTCTTTAGTTCCACTAGGGACCGTTCCGGAGTTGGAAACTGAATCCGAACAGCTCCAAGAAGACATAACCTTCGCCTATGAAAGCAGTTGTGCCCTCAAAAATAGGAAAACACCAAGAGATGTCCCATGGCGGAATTAAAGACTTGACGCTTTTAGGAGCACAGCAAGAAAACTTTTCAATAGAGCTAAGAACAATGGCAACTGGTGCCAATACAGAACAGCTCTTACTGATAACAACAAAGAATTGAGAAAATCAAAACGAGTGACTTGGAGGAAACACCGTGAGAGCAATGAAAATCTCCCTGCAGCTACACGACTCCAGAAAGTCCTTGCTCGCGATCACTCAAACGGCATCTGCTCTCTGAAAAAGCAAAATGGTGAATTTACAGATACCCCTGAGGAAACCTATCAACTTCTTCTTGATACACACTTCCCAGAATGCATCCGCATGGATAACCCACTTGAACCGATGAGGCACCAGGATCTCACGGTATCAAAATGGGATTATAGTCTATCCGGAAAAATATTTCAGCGAGACAGGGTGAAATGGGCGATCTTGTCCTTTAGCCCTTATAAAGCACCGGGAAACGATGGTATCTACCCCTGTCTCCTACAACAGGGAATGGATCTATTGACTCCTCAACCAATTAGGGTCTTCAGATCCAGCCTAACTCTAGGCCATGTACCATCAAGCTGGACTAAGGTCAAGGTGGTTTTCATACCAAAGGCAGGTGGGAAATCCGATCAACTAGCGAAATCATATCGCCCCATCAGCCTTAGCTCCTTCCTCCTAAAAACCATGGAGAAAGTCCTCGACCAATACATAAGGAATCAGTTCCTTACAGATAACCCACTTCATGCGAACCAGCCGGTGAGTCTACCGAAACTGCCATATACAGCCTTACAACGACGATTGAAAAAGGCCTGGCAGAAAAAGAAACGGCCCTATGTGCCTTCATAGACATCCAGGGAGCGTTTGACAATACCTCCTTTGATGCCATAAAGAAAGCTATAAGGAAAGGCATTGCCCCACTAATCATAAAATGGGTTCTAAACATGTTAGAAAGCAGATCATTAATCTGGCGTATGAGGCTCACAAAAGACTGTTAAGGCCACTAGGGGCTGTCCTCTTCTTCTGTGGACTTTAGTCATAGATGAACTCCTAGACCACCTCATACAATCGGGGTACATAATACAAGGTTATTCAGATGATGTAGTAATCACTGTTAGGGGCAAGCATGATTCCACGATATCTGAGATCATGCAAAGGGCCCTAAACAGATGGTGTCAGAACAAAGGATTGGCCATAAATCCCTCAAAAACAGTAATGATACCATTCTTAAGAAAGAGAAAACTAGAACTGAAACCGATCAAGATGAATAATGAAGTTATCAGGAGAGGTAAAATACCTAGGAGTAATCCGAGACAAGACTCTTATCTGGAATTCACACCTTGATCAAGTCACCAAGAAGGCGACAAAGGCAATTTACATGTGCCATCGCCTTTACGGCAAAACCTGGGGCTTAAAGCCAAAAATGTTGTGTTGGTCATACAACACGATCATCAAGTCGATGATCACCTATGCAGCGTTATCATGGTGGCCAAAAATCGAACAACTAACGGTCCAACAAAAACTTAACAAGATATATCGCTTAGCATGCGTTGGTATAACGGGGGCAATGAAAACTTGTCCAACTGCAGCCTTAGGAGCAATTCTCAGCCTGATGCCTTTACATATTTCTCTGAAGAAGGAAGCTGGTCTTAGTGCCCTAAGGCTCCCTGATATATCAAATTTTAAAGCAGGAAACCTCACAGGACACCTTCGGGTACTACAAATGCTTCAAGATGATCATATGATTAAGGTATCAGACACCATGCTTAAAAAGCTTCGCTTCTCCAGGAAATTTAAGATACTAATATCTGATAGAAGTGCCTGGAGAACCAACCAATTTATAATACCATCAGGATCACAAATCTGGTACACTGACGGTTCAAAGATGGAAGATGACGCAACCGGTGCCGGGATCTATGGGCCTAGGTTCCAAAGAGCTATAGCACTGGGGAAATCACCAGACATCTTTCAAGCGGAGGTACACGCCATAGAGATATGTGTCCGAGAATGCCTACGTAGGCGCACTAAAGGTGCCCGCATTTACATCCTCTCAGACAGCCAAGCTGCTCTTAAGGCCCTAAGATCGTACTCGATCAGGTCAAAACTGGTTTTAGAATGTTTTAATCTCCTCGAGGATCTGGCCAAGGACAACATCGTCACCGTTGTTGGTACACGCCATAGAGATATGTGTCCGAGAATGCCTACGTAAGCGCACTAAAGGTGCCCGCATTTACATCCTCTCAAACAGCCAAGCTGCTCTTAAGGCCCTAAGATCGTACTCGATCAGGTCAAAACTTGTTTTAGAATGTTTTAATCTCCTCGAGGATCTGGCCAAGGACAACATCGTCACCGTTGCCTGGATACCGGGTCATGGAGGATTTGAGGGAAATGAACGAGCGGGTTGCCTGGCGAGAAGAGGCGCATCACGCCTGCTCATTGGTCCTGAGCCCTACTTCACCTTTGAGTTACGTACACTCAAATTCAGGAAATGGGAAGATGACCACCTTGCCGAATACTGGACGGAATGCAAAGGACAGAGGCAGGCAAAAAGATTCATAAGCCCAGCTCGTAGTAAGACAAAAAAGTTACTTGAGCTAAGCAAAGAAGATCTAAGGATACTAACGGGTTATCTTACTGGTCACTGGCCACTGAGATACCATCTCAAAAAAATGGGACTTTCCGACGATGACTCCTGTCGACTCAGCGGAGAAGAGGAGGAAACAACGGAACACATACTTTGCGAATGCCCTGCTATGGCCAGGGGCAGAGTGATCCATATGCAAAGGGCGTATTTAAGTCCTGCAGACATAGGAAACATGGAACAAAGAAGGGTACTGAGGTTTATAAAGAGCCTCAACAGCTCCCTGGGTTAAATATAAGAGGCCAACACAATAGATCTCTTCTGGTCGCAGTGTACAGGGCCTTTTCCTTACAATACCATAAAATCTACAACTGTAATCTAGGTACTTGAACGAGTTTTTTCCATTTGCTGTTTTAGGGCTTTACTAGAAGTCGAGTGCACACTCGTAAGTAATTATGAGATAATAAAACTTTCAATGTTCACATATTACTTCTTGGAATAATTTCATTAGTGAATGGGCCAGTTTCTACCTGTTAATATTCTTTTGCGGAAGTTTGGGTTTTATTGCTATGTCCTTTCCATGATTTATTGCTGAGAAATTTCCCTTAAGGGATTAGATGCACTGATGAGATTATTATTTTCAGATGCAGAAATCCGTTAGAGAAACAAATTATGTTCCCTTGATGAATATTTTTTAATAATATATTTTATTTCTCCAAAAATAAATTCTTTTGAAAACTGATTAGTGAAATGGAGAAATATCGTGTATGATTCTGAATTCCAATGTTTCTACTTCTAAAAAATATTCTAATGTGAACAGTGACTATTTGCGGATGAAGTGCTGTTAACTGTGAGGGCTCTCACCTGTCCAGTAACGCATATTTTGCTTATTGACTAAGCCGTTTGTTTAACCAAGAACTGAGACGAGAATTATATATATACTAGGTTCGCTCGAAAATCGACCACACGCCAAACACTTTCGTTTCGGTGAGGTGGCTCAATGGCTGCTCTATGTATAGTGCTACACTATACAAATAAGGTCAATAATAATAGCAACGCCCAACGCAACCACAGAAAATACAATTTTGTACAATATTCCGGCAACATTATGATTACCTATAACTTATAAGAGACAGAGTAGGTATACGTATCCAATCCAATCACCAATACGCGTGCGCATATTCCCTTCTCTTCTTAATTCGCTTAACGCACACCATTCACCCCTCACTATGTTACAGCTACATTAGAGTTATACGCATACGCATATAGAAACGTTCTCTGTGTATGATTCTCTTTTTTTAATTTCTGATTCATACAATAGAAGGAGACAGTCACAGGACTTCGACTGAGCGAAAGAAAAATGTGACTTATCCAATTACCCAACCCACCCCTGCGCATATACTTTTCTCTCTTTCTTTGCTTAACTCCCATCATTCAAACGTGACACTCGCCGCACAGATAGCTAAACTATAAAGCTATCTTTCTTTGTATGTTTACAATGTTGTTGTTGTAACCAAGGTAATTTAAAAAGATACCAATTTACCTGCTCCACTTTTCAAGACCTATAAAAAGGAACCTCACTCCGTTCTAATGCACATTCAAACTTAAACCACACGCAAAGTTACAACAAAGTCAGCATCATGGATAATTCAAATACTTCAGTAACGAAAGCATTGCACAATCATTTCGGATTCGATATTATCGAAACGTTTCAGAAAAAGGAAGAGGAATTACAAGGACTTGTCATCGAAATAGTGATCGATGTGAACGACGCAAAATCTGGCAAAATAATAACACGACGCATTGAATTTCGGCTGGCGGACGAGAACATCGACGACAAGTTGCAGAAGTGCGACCCACAGGCTGATCATATACAGAAACTATTTAATCGAATTGCAATGCTTCGTGCGAAAGAAGGCAGTCTTTTGCGCAGAGTTGATGTAAAGCTTCAAGAACTCCAAAAAGAGTACTTGAAAAAAGATTTCAAAATATCGATTAACAAGCGTCAAATCCAATCGAAGATTATCGCGAAGGATCGTACGGACCGTTCCACAACAAGAGGCAAATCCAACAAGAGAAGGCGCGATCACAGCAGTGATAACGGAAAGCACAACCCCAGCCGACGTCAATGTGTTCAAAAGTATCCGAAACCGACAGATTCATGCTCGGAAAGATTAGGAGCATCACGGAGACGGTGCTAATAAAATAACTTCCCACCTATTTAATTTAGTTTTTATTTCTTACTAAATCCGCTGTACATATATGTTAACAAATAAAATTACAATAGACAACATATTTGTTATTCCGTTTTTTTCTTTCGATCTGGTTTTTTGCATCTGGTTTTTGTTTCTTTCATTGCAATGAAGTTTTGCGAAAATGGGCACCGTTTCTATCTGCAATTGTAGAAATGAAGAGAGATTTCAAGGAGATTTGGTGGCGGCACTCATTGCAATACCAAACGCCGGTCTAAAGGGAGGGGATTTGAAGGTCGTCATCGCCTCTTCCTACCTCCCTGGAGACACTTCTGAAGCACCAACTTCAGAGGTAATGTCTTTGATAAACTATTGCAAGGAAAGGAGACTACAGTGGATCCTCAGCTGTGACGCAAATGCCCATCATACGGTGTGGGGAAGCACCAACAAAAGAGGTAATTTTGTAATAATTTTATTTAATAATATTATTTTATATATTTTATTTAATAATATTATATTAATTAAATTTTTAAAAAAATTAATTTAGTATATATATTTTTGAATATATTTGTGCTAATAACTTGGTGGTGGTAAATAGAGGGGTAGAACCAATAAATGCGATTCGTCAAGAGGTTCTAGATCTCACTCTGGCAAGTCCATTTATATATAATATCATCGCAAACTTGCATGTTCCCGGAGAAGCGTCCATGTCGGACCACAATCACATCAGATTCGACTTAGAAGCTTATTCTGTAAGAAAGACAGTTTACAGGAACCCGAAATCCTCTGACTGGGAAACCTATCGGTTAGTCCTTGAATCAGAACTAAATCGTTCTTTAGTTCCACTAGGGACCGTTCCGGAGTTGGAAACTGAATCCGAACAGCTCCAAGAAGACATAACCTTCGCCTATGAAAGCAGTTGTGCCCTCAAAAATAGGAAAACACCAAGAGATGTCCCATGGCGGAATTAAAGACTTGACGCTTTTAGGAGCACAACAAGAAAACTTTTCAATAGAGCTAAGAACAATGGCAACTGGTGCCAATACAGAACAGCTCTTACTGATAACAACAAAGAATTGAGAAAATCAAAACGAGTGACTTGGAGGAAACACTGTGAGAGCATTGAAAATCTCCCTGCAGCTACACGACTCCAGAAAGTCCTTGCTCGCGATCACTCAAACGGCATCTGCTCTCTGAAAAAGCAAAATGGTGAATTTACAGATACCCCTGAGGAAACCTGTCAACTTCTTCTTGATACACACTTCCCAGAATGCATCCGCATGGATAACCCACTTGAACCGATGAGGCACCAGGATCTCACGGTATCAAAATGGGATTATAGTCTATCCGGAAAAATATTTCAGCGAGACAGGGTGAAATGGGCGATCTCGTCCTTTAGCCCTTATAAAGCACCGGGAAACGATGGTATCTACCCCTGTCTCCTACAACAGGGAATGGATCTATTGACTCCTCAACCAATTAGGGTCTTCAGATCCAGCCTATCTCTAGGCCATGTACCATCAAGCTGGACTAAGTCAAGGTGGTTTTCATACCAAAGGCAGGTGGGAAATCCGAACAACTAGCGAAATCATATCGCCCCATCAGCCTTAGCTCCTTCCTCCTAAAAACCATGGAGAAAGTCCTCGACCAATACATAAGGAATCAGTTCCTTACAGATAACCCACTTCATGCGAACCAGCCGGTAAGTCTACCGAAACTGCCATATACAGCCTTACAACGACGATTGAAAAAGGCCTGGCAGAAAAAGAAACGGCCCTCCTTTGATGCCATAAAGAAAGCTATAAGGAAAGGCATTGCCCCACTAATCATAAAATGGGTTCTAAACATGTTAGAAAGCAGATCATTAATCTGGCGTATGGAGGCTCACAAAAGACTGTTAAGGCTGGGTTAAATAAAAGAGGCCAACACATTAGATCTCTTCTGGTCGCAGTGTACAGGGCCTATTCCTTACAATACCATACAATCTACAACTGTAATCTAGGTACTTGAACGAGTTTTTTTCCATTTGCTGTTTTAGGGCTTTACTAGAAGTCGAGTGCACACTCGTAAGTAATTATGAGATAATAAAACTTTCAATGTTCACATATTACTTCTTGGAATAATTTCATTAGTGAATGGGCCAGCTTCTACCTGGTAATATTCTTTTGCGAAAGTTTGGGTTTTATTGCTATGTCCCTTCCATGATTTATTGCTGAAAAATTTCCTTTAAGGGAATTTTAGTTTATTTTAGATTATTAGTTTCTGCATCTGAAACTAATACTCTCATCAGTGCATCTAATCCCTTAAAGGAAATTTCCCAGCAATAAATCATGGAAAGGACATAGCAATAAAACCCAAACTTCCGCAAAAGAATATTAACAGGTAGAAATTGGCCCATTCACTTATGAAATTATTCCAAATAATCATTTTATGGCCTCCGAAGTTGATACCAATTTACCTGCTCCACTTTTCAAGACCTATAAAAAGGAACCTCACTCCGTTCTAATGCACATTCAAACTTAAACCACACGCAAAGTTACAGCAAAGTCAGCATCATGGATAATTCAAATACTTCAGTAACGAAAGCATTGCACAATCATTTCGGATTCGACATTATCGAAACGTTTCAGAAAAAGGAAGAGGAATTACAAGGACTTGCCATCGAAATAGTGATCGATGTGAACGACGCAAAATCGGGCAAAATAATAACACGACGCATTGAATTTCGGCTGGCGGACGAGAACATCGACGACAAGTTGCAGAAGTGCGACCCACAGGCTGATCATATACAGAAACTATTTAATCGAATTGCAATGCTTCGTGCGAAAGAAGGCAGTCTTTTGCGCAGAGTTGATGTAAAGCTTCAAGAACTCCAAAAAGAGTACTTGAAAAAAGATTTCAAAATATCGATTAACAAGCGTCAAATCCAATCGAAGATTATCGCGAAGGATCGTACGGACCGTTCCACAACAAGAGGCAAATCCAACAAGAGAAGGCGCGATCACAGCAGTGATAACGGAAAGCACAATCCCAGCCGACGTCAATGTGTTCAAAAGTATCCGAAACCGACAGATTCATGCTCGGAAAGATTAGCAGCATCACGGAGACGGTGCTAATAAAATAACTTCCCACCTATTTAATTTAGTTTTTATTTCTTACTAAATCCGCTGTACATATATGTTAACAAATAAAATTACAATAGACAACATATTTGTTATTCCGTTTTTTTCTTTCGATCTGGTTTTTTGCATCTGGTTTTTGTTTCTTTCATTGCAATGAAGTTTTGCGAAAATGGGCACCGTTTCTATCTGCAATTGTACAAATGAAGAGAAATTTCAAGGAGATTTGGTGGCGGCACTCATTGCAATACCAAACGCCGGTTTGAAGGTCGTCATCGCCTCTTCCTACCTCCTTGGAGACACTTCTGAAGCACCAACTTCAGAGGTAATGTCTTTGATAAACTATTGCAAGGAAAGGAGACTACAGTGGATCCTTAGCTGTGACGCAAATGCCCATCATACGGTGTGGGGAAGCACCAACAAAAGAGGTAATTTTGTAATAATTTTATTTAATAATATTATTTTAATTAAATTTTTAAAAAAATTAATTTATATAGTATATATATATATACTTTTTGAATATATTTGTGCTAATAACTTGGTGGTGGTAAATAGAGGGGTAGAACCAATAAATGCGATTCGTCAAGAGGTTCTAGATCTCACTCTGGCAAGTCCATTTATATATAATATCATCGCAAACTTACATGTTCCCGGAGAAGCGTCCATGTCGGACCACAATCACATCAGATTCGACTTAGAAGCTTATTCTGTAAGAAACACAGTTTACAGGAACCCGAAATCCTCTGACTGGGAAACCTATCGGTTAGTCCTTGAATCAGAACTAAATCGTTCTTTAGTTCCACTAGGGACCGTTCCGGAGTTGGAAACTGAATCCGAACAGCTCCAAGAAGACATAACCTTCGCCTATGAAAGCAGTTGTGCCCTCAAAAATAGGAAAACACCAAGAGATGTCCCATGGCGGAATTAAAGACTTGACGCTTTTAGGAGCACAACAAGAAAACTTTTCAATAGAGCTAAGAACAATGGCAACTGGTGCCAATACAGAACAGCTCTTACTGATAACAACAAAGAATTGAGAAAATCAAAACGAGTGACTTGGAGGAAACACTGTGAGAGCATTGAAAATCTCCCTGCAGCTACACGACTCCAGAAAGTCCTTGCTCGCGATCACTCAAACGGCATCTGCTCTCTGAAAAAGCAAAATGTGAATTTACAGATAACCCTGAGGAAACCTGTCAACTTCTTCTTGATACACACTTCCCAGAATGCATCCGCATGGATAACCCACTTGAACCGATGAGGCACCAGGATCTCACGGTATCAAAATGGGATTATAGTCTATCCGGAAAAATATTTCAGCGAGACAGGGTGAAATGGGCGATCTCGTCCTTTAGCCCTTATAAAGCACCGGGAAACGATGGTATCTACCCCTGTCTCCTACAACAGGGAATGGATCTATTGACTCCTCAACCAATTAGGGTCTTCAGATCCAGCCTATCTCTAGGCCATGTACCATCAAGCTGGACTAAGTCAAGGTGGTTTTCATACCAAAGGCAGGTGGGAAATCCGAACAACTAGCGAAATCATATCGCCCCATCAGCCTTAGCTCCTTCCTCCTAAAAACCATGGAGAAAGTCCTCGACCAATACATAAGGAATCAGTTCCTTACAGATAACCCACTTCATGCGAACCAGCCGGTAAGTCTACCGAAACTGCCATATACAGCCTTACAACGACGATTGAAAAAGGCCTGGCAGAAAAAGAAACGGCCCTATGTGCCTTCATAGACATCCAGGGAGCGTTTGATAATACCTCCTTTGATGCCATAAAGAAAGCTATAAGGAAAGGCATTGCCCCACTAATCATAAAATGGGTTCTAAACATGATTAGTGGGGCAATGAAAGCAGATCATTAATCTGGCGTATGGAGGCTCACAAAAGACTGTTAAGGCCACTAGGGGCTGTCCTCTTCTTCTGTGGACTTTAGTCATAGATGAACTCCTAGACCACCTCATACAATCGGGGTACATAATACAAGGTTATTCAGATGATGTAGTAATCACTGTTAGGGGCAAGCATGATTCCACGATATCTGAGATCATGCAAAGGGCCCTAAACAGATGGTGTCAGAACAAAGGATTGGCCATAAATCCCTCAAAAACAGTCATGATACCATTCTTAAGAAAGAGAAAACTAGAACTGAAACCGATCAAGATGAATAATGAAGTTATCAGGAGAGGTAAAATACCTAGGAGTAATCCTAGACAAGACTCTTATCTGGAATTCACACCTTGATCAAGTCACCAAGAAGGCGACAAAGGCAATTTACATGTGCCATCGCCTTTACGGCAAAACCTGGCGCTTAAATCCAAAAAAGTTGTGTTGGTCATACAACACGATCATCAAGTCGATCGTTGTTATCATGGTGGCCAAAAATCGAACAACTAACGGCCCAACAAAAACTTAACAAGATATATCGCTTAGCATGCGTTGGTATAACGGGGGCAATGAAAACTTGTCCAACTGCAGCCTTTACATATTTCTCTGAAGAAGGAAGCTGGTCTTAGTGCCCTTAGGCTCCCTGATATATCAAATTTTAAAGCAGGAAACCTCACAGGACACCTTCGGGTACTACAAATGCTTCAAGATGATCATATGATTAAGGTATCAGACACCATGCTTAAAAAGCTTCGCTTCTCCAGGAAATTTAAGATACTAATATCTGATAGAAGTGCCTGGAGAACCAACCAATTTATAATACCATCAGGATCACAAATCTGGTACACTGACGGTTCAAAGATGGAAGATGACGCAACCGGTGCCGGGATCTATGGGCCTAGGTTCCAAAGAGCTATAGCACTGGGGAAATCACCAGACATCTTTCAAGCGGAGGTACACGCCATAGAGATATGTGTCCGAGAATGCCTACGTAGGCGCACTAAAGGTGCCCGCATTTACATCCTCTCAGACAGCCAAGCTGCTCTTAAGGCCCTAAGATCGTACTCGATCAGGTCAAAACTGGTTTTAGAATGTTTTAATCTCCTCGAGGATCTGGCCAAGGACAACATCGTCACCGTTGCCTGGATACCGGGTCATGAAGGATTTGAGGGAAATGAACGAGCGGATTGCCTGGCGAGAAGAGGCGCATCACGCCTGCTCATTGGTCCTGAGCCCTACTTCACCTTTGAGTTACGTACACTCAAATTCAGGAAATGGGAAGATGACCACCTTGCCGAATACTGGACGGAATGCAAAGGACAGAGGCAGGCAAAAAGATTCATAAGCCCAGCTCGTAGTAAGACAAAAAAGTTACTTGAGCTAAGTCACTGGCCACTGAGATACCATCTCAAAAAAATGGGACTTTCCGACGATGACTCCTGTCGACTCAGCGGAGAAGAGGAGGAAACAACGGAACACATACTTTGCGAATGCCCTGCTATGGCCAGGGGCAGAGTGATCCATATGCAAAGGGCGTATTTAAGTCCTGCAGACATAGGAAACATGGAACAAAGAAGGGTACTGTGGTTTATAAAGAGCCTCAACAGCTCCCTGGGTTAAATAAAAGAGGCCAACACAATAGATCTCTTCTGGTCGCAGTGTACAGGGCCTATTCCTTACAATACCATAAAATCTACAACTGTAATCTAGGTACTTGAACGAGTTTTTTCCATTTGCTGTTTTAGGGCTTTACTAGAAGTCGAGTGCACACTCGTAAGTAATTATGAGATAATAAAACTTTCAATGTTCACATATTACTTCTTGGAATAATTTCATTAGTGAATGGGCCAGTTTCTACCTGGTAATATTCTTTTGCGAAAGTTTGGGTTTTATTGCTATGTCCTTTCCATGATTTATTGCTGAAAAATTTCCCTTAAGGGATTAGATGCACTGATGAGATTATTAGTTTCAGATGCATAAATCCGTTAGAGAAACAAATTATATTCCCTTGATGAATATTTTTTAATAATATATTTTATTTCTCCAAAAATAAATTCTTTTGAAAACTGATTAGTGAAATGTGTTTGAGTTACTTACTGGTAACCAACATCGATTTCTGAAATATATCTCCAAAAAAGAAAAACGCACGAGAACAATAATTAATATGACCGAACTTATACTTTATTTTCGCGATTATGCCACGTAGCCAGATGAACGGGTTGGATGTCAGCTTATAAGTGATCGAACAAAAAAGAAATGTGTGTTCTGGTCTCTTCTGTCTGGTGGTTGTGTATGTGTGTGTGTGTATGAGCTGCTGTTGTTGCAGCTGCTGGTTGCGTTGCCATCCCAGAATATTGAACATCCTGCCCGGCTGAACAGGTATGTTCAGAACTATTCCAGGAGTTTGCACACCTTTTGTACAGGTCGGGTGCATTCGCCAGTTGCATGTTTGATAGTTACCACACGGATTAAGCCATCTTGCCCAGGATGTACCGCAATTATTCTGCCGAGTCGCCAGTGCGTTGCTGGAAGGTTTTCATCCCGGATGAGTACAATATCGTGAAGTGCGAAGTCAGTATTGCCTTTATGCCATTTGGATCGTTGTTGGAGTGTGCTGAGATATTCGTCGTGCCATCTACGCCAAAAGTGTTGTTGCATCTGCCGAAGTTGGCGCCAATACGATAAGCGGTTTGCAGGAAAGTCCGTTAAGGGTTTGTCGGGTATCGCAATGATTGGTCTGCCAATTAGGAAGTCGGCCGGTGTGAGCGCCAGTTGATCATCCAATGAATCGTGTAAAGCCACAAGAGGTCGGGAATTCAAGCATGCTTCTACGTGAACCAATAAAGTGTGTAATTGGTCATAGTAGATTGAACGGTTGCCAATCACTCGAATTAAATGCTTCTTAGCGGATTTTACCGCTGCCTCCCATAGTCCACCATGATGGGGTGCCCGTGGTGGTATAAAATGCCATTGTGTACCTTTGTTCGCCAGTTGTTGTTGAGTGTATTCATTCTGCCAATGCTGTAGATCCTCCGCCATGATTCGATTAGCGCCTGTGAATGCTGTGCCGTTGTCGCTATAAAGTTCATGACATGGGCCCCGCCGACTGATGAAGCGTGTGAATACGTTGATGAAAGCTTCCGATGATAAGTCCTCTGCCAATTCAATATGGACCGCCTTAGTTGCCATACATACGAAGATAGCCACATATGTCTTCTTCTGGGTGCGTACTCTCTTTGCGCCAATGCGTATGTTGAATGGGCCACAGTAATCAATGCCTGCCACTGAAAATGGTGGTGTCGGTGTAACGCGTGCTCTTGGAAGGGACGCCATACGTTGTGATGCCATATTATGCTGGTGACGTCTGCAAATCGCACAGGAATGAATACATCGTTTTACCAGAGTGCGCAAATGCAGAATCCAGTATTTTCGCCTGAGAGTGTGTAGCATCAGTTGAATGCCACCATGAAGTGTAGCTTGATGCACCTGCCAAATGATGAGTCTTGTAAGTGCGCCTTCCTTCGCCAGAATAATCGGGTGCTGTCGCTCCTCGCCAATGTCTGCATTCTCTAGCCGTCCTGAAACTCGCAGTACGCCAGTCGCCGATTCAATATATGGAGTCAAAGAGATGATCTTGCTCGAGGATAGAAGGGGTTGACCCTTGCGAAGTTGAGAAATTTCTGGATAGAAGAACTGCTGCTGTTCGGCCTTTATATGCCACTGAATCGCCAAGTCCAATTCCTCCACTGCAATAGGTTTACGTCGGTATTCACGATGAGCATCCTTCCATCGGAATATAATTGCTGTTGTTCGAAGAAGTTTGCCAAGACTGCTGAATCTGTCTGCCAATGCGATTTCAATCTTTACTCCATCCTCCCAATAATGCGTCTGTAGTGAGAATAACTGGATCGCCTGAGCCAAGTGAGCGGTGAGTGGTTTCATTTCAGCTTCGACTAATTCTGCCTCTCGTGCCGTGAGAGTGTTGAGTAATGACATTGGGTACTGCTCGGGCAATGGGCCCTGCCACCAAAGTGTATGGTTAACCAATGCTGCTGAGCTGATGCCACGACTCGCACAATCGCCAGGATTGAACTGAGTGCGAATATGATGCCAATTGTCCACGCTTGAATATTCTTGAATAAATGCCACCCTTGATGCGACAAACTGTTTCAGTTGCGATGAAGACTTATGAATCCAAGACCAAACGATTTGAGAGTCAGTCCAAAGCGTGTATGGAAGTCCTGCTAGATGCATAGCCACGCGAATATCCTTCATAAGCTCGGTGAGCAACTTAGCTGCACAAAGTTCCAGCCTAGGGATTGTGATCAATTTGACCGGAGCCACCTTCGTTTTTGCTGCAATTATCCGTGTTACATGGGTGCACTCCTTCTGCCTGGTACTGAGGTAGACGACGGCAGCATACGCCTTAGTGCTAGCATCACAAAAGCCATATAAGCATGATGAAGTCTCTGGAGACATGCCAAGCCACCTAGGTATCCGAAGAACCTCTAGCCGCCGAAGTTGACTGCGGAAACTGAGCCATTCCTTGAGTAAACCGGATGGTACGGGTTCATCCCATCCCAAGCCAGCCTGCCATAGTTTCTGGATGATGATTTTCGCGACGATAACAATAGGCGATAACATGCCCGTGGGATCGTACAATTTCGCTGCATCGCTAAGGATCTGCCGTTTTGTGTGAGATCCATGTTCGTCTAAGCTGACGCGGTAAAATAGTTCATCGGTCAATGAATCCCAATGCAAGCCAAGCACTGTTGTTTCCGCCAGTTGTAGTTCCAGATCAGGTACCCCAGATGGGGTGGAGAAATGTGCCAAAACCGTAGCGTTATTTGTTCTCCATTTACGTAGGTGGAAATGTCCTTCTCTTAGTACCGATGCCACGTCGTCTCCCAATTGAATTGCCTGCTGAACTGTGGGCACGCTCGTAAGGTAGTCATCCACGTAAAAGTCAGCCAATATGCTCTGCCTAGCTGCCACAATCCTTGACTCCTCCACAAGTTTATGACAATGGTCCATGCCACATTGGAGCATTGCCCGAATAGCCAGATATGGGCCACTCGTTGTGCCGTAGGTGACGGTTGCCAGTTGGTATGTGCGCAATGGTTGATCGGAGGAGTCTCGCCACAGTATTTGTTGCCACTGCCGATGCCTCGGGTCCACGCGGACCTGTCTGAACATTTTTTCAACATCCGCCGTTATTGCGATGCCATAAAGCCTAAATCGATGTATAATGTTGACCAGTAGATCCTGAATTGGTGGTCCAGCTAGTTGGGTATCGTTCAATGATATGCCATTCGTTGTCCTGGCCGATGCATTGAATACCACCCTGAATTTTCCGGATACAGCATGATGAGGAATAAAATATACCTGGGATGGATCGCCATGCTGCCCTTGAACAGGATGCATATGACCAAGTTGTTCATATTCCTGCATAAACGCCACGTATTTTTGCCTAAGTGCAGGATCCGAAGCCAATTTCCGTTCCAGTTGATGAAACTGCCGAAGAGCCAATTGATGTGATGAGCCCAGAGCTGGCGCGTCTGCCCGGAATGGCATCTGCACCAAATAGAAGCCATTTTGTAGCTGCCTATGTGTTCGTGAGAAGATCTGTTCGCAGACGTCAATAGTAGCTGAATCGAGGTCCCTTTGATTGGTGTCATTCACAGCAAAAATAGTTCGCAACAACTCGTCCAGCCGTGCGTCGTCCTCCCTCGTCTGCAATGTCATAGACCGAAATGAAAGTGTGCCTACCTGAGTTGTTTCAACTGGGCCGAAAATCACCCAGCCAAGATGCGTATTTTGTGCCACTGGTTCATTAACCTCGCCTCGGACGATGCCATCGGTGATGAGTTGCCCCCAAACGTCTGCGCCAATTAATGCATCTATCCTGCCAGTTTTCCCAAATGTACTGTCTGCCAATGGTAAATTGCTAAGATGCTGCCAACAGTGATCTGCTACCTCGGCCATCGGAGTGGGAGTGGTAATACAAGTCATAATATGGAACTTGACCTGGAGCTGGAATGATGGTTCAGTAATGGATATCATCTGTACCTCTACCTGGCCTCGAGTGTATTCGCCTATGTTCATGCCAATGCCTTCGACCCTAACCGTCGATTTGTACCTAGGGAGAGCCAATTGGTGATACAAACGTGACGTTATGAAACTGACTTGTGATCCTGGATCACAGAGTAGTCGGCAAGGGTGTTGTTCGCCAAAGCCGTCGATGAGTTGTACGCGCGCCGTTGCCAAAAGTGTAATACGATTACTAGCAGTAACCGTGAATGCCCTAAATGATTCGGTGAGTCAATATTGGTTTCGTGGAGGTTGATTGCTCCCAGAAGCTGCCCCAACCGAAGGATTCGAATGGGTGTAGACCTGTGATGCGCCTTGGGTTGACGAGTCAGTAGCGGATGACCCAGCCTGGGATCGTTGAGTAGAGTTTTGTGGGCCACGACATAACAAGGTATGATGCCTACCGTTGCAGACACGGCAATTTGTCGATGTGCAAGAGCTTGTTGCGTGACCTGGTTTCAAGCAATTGAAGCAAAGATTGGAGCCTTTCAACTTCTCGAACCGTTCTCTCACAGACATTGCCAGGAGCCTAGGACACCGGCCAATCCGATGAATGTTGTCATTGCAGTATTCGCAATTGCCAGGTGATGTTGTTGCCAAATTTGTTCTCACAAGCCGAGGAACATTGCTGCCAGATCGAACCGCAGGGTTAGCCCGGTTACTGGTGGGCGCAGCCACTTGTTGCCTATGTGCGGACGCGCTCTTCGACGGCCATTGTAGAACATCAGCACTTAAGCTATGTGCTCGACGTTCCACAAACGTAAGCAGCTCAGTCAACGAGGGGATCTCCTGCGTGGTGCGGCTCATACCCCACGCCTGTTGGGTCCTAGTTGGTAATTTGGATACCACAATTGGTACCGCCAAAGCATCCCATTTATCCACGGGTAATTTCATTACCGCCAACGCCCGCAACGACTCGCGGACTGTATCGACCACTGACAGCAATGCACTTGTCGATTCTGCCGTGAGAGGCTGCAAGCCAATGAATCGAGCCACATGTATATCGGCCAATTGTTTCGGACTGTCATACCGATCTTTCAGTGCCTGCCACACCTCCTCATAGCCGCACTGAAAGATCGGTATGACAGTCCGAAACAATTGGCCGATATACATGTGGCTCGATTCATTGGCTTGCAGCCTCTCGCGGACTGTATCGACCACTGACAGCAATGCACTTGTCGATTCTGCCGTGAGAGGCTGCAAGCCAATGAATCGAGCCACATGTATATCGGCCAATTGTTTCGGACTGTCATACCGATCTTTCAGTGCCTGCCACACCTCCTCATAGCCGCCAGTGTACATACCGCCCACCAGCGCCACTGCATCCCCTTGAACCGCCTCGCGCAACTTGCCTAACTTATAAGCCTCTGGAGCCACTTGCGAATGTATGAGGGTTTCAAAGGAATCCTTAAAAGCCAGCCAATTATGTAATGTACCGTCGAACTTAGGCACGGAAAGCCTCTCCAATTTGATATCGACCGGAGCGGCCCGGGGTATATCACTGCCACCATCTACTTCCTCAGCCTTCTCGATAAGAGTCAACTTCGCTAAGCGTCGCTGTGCCGCTGCCATAGCCTTGTTCAGCTGTCTCTCGACGGTATCCCACAGTTCAACATGAATCTCGATTGCATCATCCTGGGCATTGGAGACCAGTTCGTGATGTGCAACCGAAAATCTCTCGAAATGGGCTTGCAAGGAAAGCGCATCCTGCTTTATGGTAAATTGGTCTTCGTCCTCGCTCTCGCCATAACCCGGAGCAGTCATTCGGTCCGCCACACGCTTTAGTGATGTCATGGCCGCCCTTCGCTGATTCAATTCAGCCATAACCGCAATAAATATAGGAAAGGAGAACAAAAACAATTTACCTGTTATTCTCCCACAATGATCGTACGATGTATCACACAGCCGTCGTTTTGTATGCCAAGCCAATACAATTTCTTTTGCCACAGAATGTTCAACGGTGTATCGCACAGCCGTAGTCGAAAAAGAGCGAGCGAAGAAAAAAAAACCAAGCCAAAACAACCCGTAGCCACGAGACACTCCCGCTATGCACTTTATGTATGTACTATGCGAGATGCAAAAATGCGTAATATATAATCACCAAGTACTGCACCGTACGCAACTAGCCTGTATTTATTATTTTTCTCTCACAGTCACTGTCAGTATATAAGCGAGCCACTACCGTTTTCCACTGGAGGGTATTGAGTGTGTGTGGGTAGGCAATGCCACTGTTTTCCGCGAGGGTATCACACCGTATCGCAAAAGAAATGGGTATAAGGAATTTTTTTTCTCGACGACGCCACAGAATAACCCGTTATTGAATTTTACCGAATGTGTAATTTATTTTGCCACAGCCACTATTGTTGATGGAAAGTTAGATGTCCACTCGCGTTCCCGGGTTTCGGCACCACAAATGTTTGAGTTACTTACTGGTAACCAACATCGATTTCTGAAATATATCTCCAAAAAAGAAAAACGCACGAGAACAATAATTAATATGACCGAACTTAAACTTTATTTTCGCGATTATGCCACGTAGCCAGATGAACGGGTTGGATGTCAGCTTATAAGTGATCGAACAAAAAAGAAATGTGTGTTCTGGTCTCTTCTGTCTGGTGGTTGTGTATGTGTGTGTGTGTATGAGCTGCTGTTGTTGCAGCTGCTGGTTGCGTTGCCATCCCAGAATATTGAACAAAATGGAGATGTTTATATATCGTGTATGATTCTGAATTCCAATGTTTCTACTTCTAAAAAATATTCTAATGTGAACAGTGACTATTTGCGGATGAAGTGCTGTTAACTGTGAGGGCTCTCACCTGTCCAGTAACGCATATTTTGCTTATTGACTAAGCCGTTTGTTTAACCAAGAACTGAGACGAGAATTATATATATACTAGGTTCGCCCAGTGCTCGAAAATCGACCACACATTTTTTTTTATATCATTACGATAAATAAAATTGGTGTAGCTCTCTTTGATTTGAAGCGAATTTGAATGTCTGTCTTTAAATAAAGAAATCTTAAAAATTACTGATCGTAGGTAGGTATTCGTGTCAGTTCTGGAATAGATAGTAACTAACTAATATTGTTCTTAACTTCTATAACGTTGAAAAAACAAAAATAGCACTTAAATGAAACAAATTGCATTAATTTTTTTTTTCATGCTGTACTTTTATAGTTCTTATTCAATAATATTTTTAATTTTTTGCTATGAGATAACAAAATGCACACAATAGAAGAGTAATAAAATAATAGCATTCTTCTTCCAGTCCAGTCCAGATGTGGCAGAAAAGGTTAGGTACCTGCGACCAAAAAGAGTAAAAAATAATTTTTAAATTTGAAAACAAAATATCTTCATGCCACTGCTCACTGCTAAAACATTCCTACATTGCTTCTTCGCGACGTAACAAATAATCAACTCTATTTCTTTCCCTCTCACGCCTACCCGTCAAAGTTCTTTGCCGAGGCATATCTACCTAATATTCCATCGAAAAAAAAGAAATCAATAAATAAGCATTCACAATAAATAAACTCTTATAAATTGTATAAAAAAAGAAATCAAAATGACTTACCAAAGAATAGGTAATAATTGGCCAAAAGCAGGATCAGAGCATAGTGAAACCACAATTATTGTAGGATGGCTATCTAAAAATTCGTGTAGGATACAACCGACTTCGAATGACCGGAAGCCAAATCAGACTAATGCAACCACACCTGCGCATAACTTCTCTCCCTCATTCGCTTAACACAAACGAACACGACACACATTCATCCGCCACGCCCCCACACGCCAAACACTTTCGTTTCGGTGAGGTGGCTCAGTGGCTGCTCAATGTATAGTGCTACACTATACAAATAAGGTCAATAATAATAGCAACGCCCAACGCAACCACAGAAAATACAATTTTGTACAATATTCCGGCAACATTATGATTACCTATAACTTATAAGAGACAGAGTAGGTATACGTATCCAATCCAATCACCAATACGCGTGCGCATATTCCCTTCTCTTCTTAATTCGCTTAACGCACACCATTCACCCCTCACTATGTTACAGCTACATTAGAGTTATACGCATACGCATATAGAAACGTTCTCTGTGTATGATTCTCTTTTTTTAATTTCTGATTCATACAATAGAAGGAGACAGTCACAGGACTTCGACTGAGCGAAAGAAAAATGTGACTTATCCAATTACCCAACCCACCCCTGCGCATATACTTTTCTCTCTTTCTTTGCTTAACTCCCATCATTCAAACGTGACACTCGCCGCACAGATAGCTAAACTATAAAGCTATCTTTCTTTGTATGTTTACAATGTTGTTGTTGTAACCAAGGTAATTTAAAAAGATACCAATTTACCTGCTCCACTTTTCAAGACCTATAAAAAGGAACCTCACTCCGTTCTAATGCACATTCAAACTTAAACCACACGCAAAGTTACAACAAAGTCAGCATCATGGATAATTCAAATACTTCAGTAACGAAAGCATTGCACAATCATTTCGGATTCGATATTATCGAAACGTTTCAGAAAAAGGAAGAGGAATTACAAGGACTTGCCATCGAAATAGTGATCGATGTGAACGACGCAAAATCTGGCAAAATAATAACACGACGCATTGAATTTCGGCTGGCGGACGAGAACATCGACGACAAGTTGCAGAAGTGCGACCCACAGGCTGATCATATACAGAAACTATTTAATCGAATTGCAATGCTTCGTGCTAAAGAAGGCAGTCTTTTGCGCAGAGTTGATGAAAAGCTTCAAGAACTCCAAAAAGAGTACTTGAAAAAAGATTTCAAAATATCGATTAACAAGCGTCAAATCCAATCGAAGATTATCGCGAAGGATCGTACGGACCGTTCCACAACAAGAGGCAAATCCAACAAGAGAAGGCGCGATCACAGCAGTGATAACGGAAAGCACAATCCCAGCCGACGTCAATGTGTTCAAAAGTATCCGAAACCGACAGATTCATGCTCGGAAAGATTAGGAGCATCACGGAGACGGTGCTAATAAAATAACTTCCCACCTATTTAATTTAGTTTTTATTTCTTACTAAATCCGCTGTACATATATGTTAACAAATAAAATTACAATGGACAACATATTTGTTATTCCGTTTTTTTCTTTCGATCTGGTTTTTTGCATCTGGTTTTTGTTTCTTTCATTGCAATGAAGTTTTGCGAAAATGGGCACCGTTTCTATCTGCAATTGTAGAAAAAAGGAGATTTGGTGGCGGCACTCATTGCAATACCAAACGCCGGTCTAAAGGGAGGGGATTTGAAGTTCGTCATCGCCTCTTCCTACCTCCCTGGAGACACTTCTGAAGCACCAACTTCAGAGGTAATGTCTTTGATAAACTATTGCAAGGAATGGAGACTACAGTGGATCCTCAGCTGTGACGCAAATGCCCATCATACGGTGTGGGGAAGCACCAACAAAAGAGGTAATTTTGTAATAATTTTATTTAATAATATTATTTTAATTAAATTTTTAAAAAAAATTAATTTAGTATATATATATATACTTTTTGAATATATTTGTGCTAATAACTTGGTGGTGGTAAATAGAGGGGTAGAACCAATAAATGCGATTCGTCAAGAGGTTCTAGATCTCACTCTGGCAAGTCCATTTATATATAATATCATCGCAAACTTGCATGTTCCCGGAGAAGCGTCCATGTCGGACCACAATCACATCAGATTCGACTTAGAAGCTTATTCTGTAAGAAACACAGTTTACAGGAACCCGAAATCCTCTGACTGGGAAACCTATCGGTTAGTCCTTGAATCAGAACTAAATCGTTCTTTAGTTCCACTAGGGACCGTTCCGGAGTTGGAAACTGAATCCGAAAAGCTCCAAGAAGACATAACCTTCGCCTATGAAAGCAGTTGTGCCCTCAAAAATAGGAAAACACCAAGAGATGTCCCATGGCCGAATTAAAGACTTGACGCTTTTAGGAGCACAGCAAGAAAACTTTTCAATAGAGCTAAGAACAATGGCAACTGGTGCCAATACAGAACAGCTCTTACTGATAACAACAAAGAATTGAGAAAATCAAAACGAGTGACTTGGAGGAAACACTGTGAGAGCATTGAAAATCTCCCTGCAGCTACATGACTCCAGAAAGTCCTTGCTCGCGATCACTCAAACGGCATCTGCTCTCTGAAAAAGCAAAATGGTGAATTTACAGATACCCCTGAGGAAACCTGTCAACTTCTTCTTGATACACACTTCCCAGAATGCATCCGCATGGATAACCCACTTGAACCGATGAGGCACCAGGATCTCACGGTATCAAAATGGGATTATAGTCTATCCGGAAAAATATTTCAGCGAGACAGGGTGAAATGGGCGATCTCGTCCTTTAGCCCTTATAAAACACCGGGAAACGATGGTATCTACCACTGTCTCCTACAACAGGGAATGGATCTATTGACTCCCCAACCAATTAGGGTCTTCAGATCCAGCCTTCGATCGTCGCCGTGTATAGTCGCATTTTCTTTCTGCTCCCTAAATTAATTGAATTATTAACTACCCGTCAGCAGTTCTTCTGACCCACTCCGCGCCTATATTAACTACCCGTCAGCAATTCTTCTGACCCACTCCGCGCCTGTGTTTATTTATTTTTTTGGTTATGAAATAAATATTTATAGCTGTTTAGACCTACAATTAATTTTCGTGACCCATATTTTTCATAATTTTTTCTCTGTTACCATGTCGTGCGGAAATACAATATGCGTAATAAACGATACCAATGCCGACTGGATTGCTTGCAAAGGAATTTGCGGAAAAACATTCCATGCCATATGTGTCGGCCTAAATAAAAGAAATAGTGTCTATATCAAAGAGTATCCAGACAATCTTCTTTACTTTTGTGACGAGTGTAAGACCATATCGCTATCACATGTACTTTTAGCAATAAAGTGTCTAAGTGACTCCAATGAATCATTCCATAAGACCCTGAATAAAAAAATCACTACCAAACTCTCCAACCTAGAAAGTAGTGTCAGATGTGTTGACGATCTTGGAAATTCTCTTCAGACTACAACCGATCTAATCAAATCCAAACTCACCAACATCGATAGACAAGTAGCCGGTCTGATCGAGTCCAATTTAGAGAAATCTAAGATCGATGAAAAGATCACGGTACTACTTAATAACGTTTTGGCTGAGCTTAAAGTGATTAGTTCTGTGCAAAAGAAATGCAACGAGGAAGCACGCAACTCCATGAACTCCATACGCGAAGATCTAGATATCCACTTTCAGTCCACTTCAACCAACCAACCACACTCAAATAATCCAGATCCAATACTTGAAGTAATGTTTGACAGAATAAGCGACGTCGGCAACGAACTCACTGCGGCTCAAACAACTATGTGCGACATTCAGAATAGGATTGTTACTCTTTGCTGCAAAATTGACGACATCTCAATCCATAGTCAGCATCACCAGGATCCGCAATACAATACTTCCATTCTAGCCGAATTATTGGATGTCGAAACCAGCTCAATCTCACCCCAACCACCTTGCCTCCTGCCGATGACTGAAACTGTCAACTCTTCTTCCGTCTCTACAATCCAAACTGAAATCGTTTCAACGCCAACTCCTCCCGTCGCCGCCCCACGTATGCTCATCAAGCATTTTGGAACTTCGTGGACACCTTCAGAATGGCAACATAGAATTGATAAACTACGCATAGAGAATCAAACGACCACTCCCTTCTTCATCAAAGACGCTCCCCAGCATGCTGATGTTTCTTGGATCTCGCAGTTCTTCAAAAAAATTTTCGATATCACCATTAGTCATTGTAAAATGTTTCTACCATCCCACCACAATGGCAGGCGTAACTTCAAACTTGACATTCCGACCAAATATGAATGGCTATTTCAAAGCTCTGCCAGTAAAAACTTCAAGCTTGGTAAGATGAGTATGTGTAGATGGACGGACAAGCCCATCAAAAATAAAAATAAAACTAAATCTAAGTCTAGTAATAAGTTACCAAAACCCGTTTCAAACTCCCTTCCTAAATCCGACTCTAACTGGAGCCTCAAAACCAATATATTCCCTAATTTTGCACCTCCGACTCATATTCCCAACGAGCCTCCTTCAGCCTCTTCAAATCCGCCACCCAAACCAACACGTAAACGTGTATCCTTCAATTTAACCGATACCTCCCTCACTCCCTCCTCTCAAAATTCCCCGCAATCATTGACCACTAATAATTCTTCCCCCAATTTCAACCTGCAAACTGGAGCTAAGTACCCTAATTTCATTAGTTCCCACATTTTAAATCCTTCATCTGATCAGTCATCCAATACCCCATCTTCCTCCCTTACCCATATTTTTGATCCCCTTCTGCCTCCCACAGTAAAGCTAACACAACAAACTTTTGACTCTACAGAATGTCGTTATGCACTTTCAAGGCTTAGAGACAAAAAGACTTACGAGAACATACGACTGCTTCTAGCATATCTACATGACAAATCCGACTCAGTTTGCTATGAGGGTAAAACGAAAACAAGCGTCATGGTCTCCATCCAACAAGAAGGTCTCCCCACTGACCTAAACAGCCTGAAGGATATATATATCAGGTTCCACGAGATTTTTAATATGTCTCCCCAAAAAGTCTCGGACGACCTTGCTGCATTTGGTAACTATGTTCACTCTAAAAGGATCTCGCACCTTCAACGGAGCAGAGTTGACCACAATAAATTTTTTCGTCCCTAATCTTCAAAAAAAAACAATGCTTCAAACACCCACATCTAAGAATATTCCTCTTACCTTCTACTATCAGAACGTTAGAGGACTACGATCCAAAACCCGTGCTGTTTTGCGCCAATCTCACTCTCTCCCTTTCGATATCTATGCTCTGACTGAAACCAACCTAATTCCCGATATAAAGAACCAAGAATTATTTCCCGCTACATTTAGCGTTTTTCGAGACGACGACCCTTCCAAGCTGGACTAAGTCAAGGTGGTTTTCATACCAAAGGCAGGTGGGAAATCCGAACAACTAGCGAAATCATATCGCCCCATCAGCCTTAGCTCCTTCCTCCTAAAAACCATGGAGAAAGTCCTCGACCAATACATAAGGAATCAGTTCCTTACAGATAACCCACTTCATGCGAACCAGCCGGTAAGTCTACCGAAACTGCCATATACAGCCTTACAACGACGATTGAAAAAGGCCTGGCAGAAAAAGAAACGGCCCTATGTGCCTTCATAGACATCCAGGGAGCGTTTGACAATACCTCCTTTGATGCCATAAAGAAAGCTATAAGGAAAGGCATTGCCCCACTAATCATAAAATGGGTTCTAAACATGTTAGAAAGCAGATCATTAATCTGGCGTATGGAGGCTCACAAAAGACTGTTAAGGCCACTAGGGGCTGTCCTCTTCTTTGGACTTTAGTCATAGATGAACTCCTAGACCACCTCATACAATCGGGGTACATAATACAAGGTTATTCAGATGATGTAGTAATCACTGTTAGGGGCAAGCATGATTCCACGATATCTGAGATCATGCAAAGGGCCCTAAACAGATGGTGTCAGAACAAAGGATTGGCCATAAATCCCTCAAAAACAGTCATGATACCATTCTTAAGAAAGAGAAAACTAGAACTGAAACCGATCAAGATGAATAATGAAGTTATCAGGAGAGGTAAAATACCTAGGAGTAATCCTAGACAAGACTCTTATCTGGAATTCACACCTTGATCAAGTCACCAAGAAGGCGACAAAGGCAATTTACATGTGCCATCGCCTTTACGGCAAAACCTGGGGCTTAAAGCCAAAAATGTTGTGTTGGTCATATAACACGATCATCAAGTCGATGATCACCTATGCAGCGTTATCATGGTGGCCAAAAATCGAACAACTAACGGCCCAACAAAAACTTAACAAGATATATCGCTTAGCATGCGTTGGTATAACGGGGGCAATGAAAACTTGTCCAACTGCAGCCTTAGAAGGAAGCTGGTCTTAGTGCCCTTAGGCTCCCTGATATATCAAATTTTAAAGCAGGAAACCTCACAGGACACCTTCGGGTACTACAAATGCTTCAAGATGATTATATGATTAAGGTATCAGACACCATGCTTAAAAAGCTTCGCTTCTCCAGGAAATTTAAGATACTAATATCTGATAGAAGTGCCTGGAGAACCAACCAATTTATAATACCATCAGGATCACAAATCTGGTACACTGACGGTTCAAAGATGGAAGATGACGCAACCGGTGCCGGGATCTATGGGCCTAGGTTCCAAAGAGCTATAGCACTGGGGAAATCACCAGACATCTTTCAAGCGGAGGTACACGCCATAGAGATATGTGTCCGAGAATGCCTACGTAGGCGCACTAAAGGTGCCCGCATTTACATCCTCACAGACAGCCAAGCTGCTCTTAAGGCCCTAAGATCGTACTCGATCAGGTCAAAACTGGTTTTAGAATGTTTTAATCTCCTCGAGGATCTGGCCAAGGACAACATCGTCACCATTGCCTGGATACCGGGTCATGAAGGATTTGAGGGAAATGAACGAGCGGATTGCCTGGCGAGAAGAGGCGCATCACGCCTGCTCATTGGTCCTGAGCCCTACTTCACCTTTGAGTTACGTACACTCAAATTCAGGAAATGGGAAGATGACCACCTTGAAGTGGGTTATCTGTAAGGAACTGATTCCTTATGTATTGGTCGAGGGCTTTCTCCATGGTTTTTAGGAGGAAGGAGCTAAGGCTGATGGGGCGATATGATTTCGCTAGTTGTTCGGATTTCCCACCTGCCTTTGGTATGAAAACCACCTTGACTTAGTCCAGCTTGATGGTACATGGCCTAGAGATAGGCTGGATCTGAAGACCCTAATTGGTTGAGGAGTCAATAGATCCATTCCCTGTTGTAGGAGACAGGGGTAGATACCATCGTTTCCCGGTGCTTTATAAGGGCTAAAGGACGAGATCGCCCATTTCACCCTGTCTCGCTGAAATATTTTTCCGGATAGACTATAATCCCATTTTAATACCGTGAGATCCTGGTGCCTCATCGGTTCAAGTGGGTTATCCATGCGGATGCATTCTGGGAAGTGTGTATCAAGAAGAAGTTGACAGGTTTCCTCAGGGGTATCTGTAAATTCACATTTTGCTTTTTCAGAGAGCAGATGCCGTTTGAGTGATCGCGAGCAAGGACTTTCTGGAGTCGTGTAGCTGCAGGGAGATTTTCAATGCTCTCACAGTGTTTCCTCCAAGTCACTCGTTTTGATTTTCTCAATTCTTTGTTGTTATCAGTAAGAGCTGTTCTGTATTGGCACCAGTTGCCATTGTTCTTAGCTCTATTGAAAAGTTTTCTTGCTGTGCTCCTAAAAGCGTCAAGTCTTTAATTCCGCCATGGGACATCTCTTGGTGTTTTCCTATTTTTGAGGGCACAACTGCTTTCATAGGCGAAGGTTATGTCTTCTTGGAGCTGTTCGGATTCAGTTTCCAACTCCGGAACGGTCCCTAGTGGAACTAAAGAACGATTTAGTTCTGATTCAAGGACTAACCGATAGGTTTCCCAGTCAGAGGATTTCGGGTTCCTGTAAACTGTGTTTCTTACAGAATAAGCTTCTAAGTCGAGTCTGATGTGATTGTGGTCCGACATGGACGCTTCTCCGGGAACATGCAAGCTTGCGATGATATTATATATAAATGGACTTGCCAGAGTGAGATCTAGAACCTCTTGACGAATCGCATTTATTGGTTCTACCCCTCTATTTACCACCACCAAGTTATTAGCACAAATATATTCAAAAAGTATATATATATATACTAAATTGATTTTTTTAAAAATTTAATTAAAATAATATTATTAAATAAAATTATTACAAAATTACCTCTTTTGTTGGTGCTTCCCCACACCGTATGATGGGCATTTGCGTCACAGCTGAGGATCCACTGTAGTCTCCTTTCCTTGCAATAGTTTATCAAAGACATTACCTCTGAAGTTGGTGCTTCAGAAGTGTCTCCAGGGAGGTAGGAAGAGGCGATGACGACCTTCAAATCCCCTCCCTTTAGACCGGCGTTTGGTATTGCAATGAGTGCCGCCACCAAATCTCCTTGAAATCTCTCTTCATTTCTACAATTGCAGATAGAAACGGTGCCCATTTTCGCAAAACTTCATTGCAATGAAAGAAACAAAAACCAGATGCAAAAAACCAGATCGAAAGAAAAAAACGGAATAACAAATATGTTGTCTATTGTAATTTTATTTGTTAACATATATGTACAGCGGATTTAGTAAGAAATAAAAACTAAATTAAATAGGTGGGAAGTTATTTTATTAGCACCGTCTCCGTGATGCTCCTAATCTTTCCGAGCATGAATCTGTCGGTTTCGGATACTTTTGAACACATTGACGTCGGCTGGGGTTGTGCTTTCCGTTATCACTGCTGTGATCGCGCCTTCTCTTGTTGGATTTGCCTCTTGTTGTGGAACGGTCCGTACGATCCTTCGCGATAATCTTCGATTGGATTTGACGCTTGTTAATCGATATTTTGAAATCTTTTTTCAAGTACTCTTTTTGGAGTTCTTGAAGCTTTACATCAACTCTGCGCAAAAGACTGCCTTCTTTCGCACGAAGCATTGCAATTCGATTAAATAGTTTCTGTATATGATCAGCCTGTGGGTCGCACTTCTGCAACTTGTCGTCGATGTTCTCGTCCGCCAGCCGAAATTCAATGCGTCGTGTTATTATTTTGCCAGATTTTGCGTCGTTCACATCGATCACTATTTCGATGGCAAGTCCTTGTAATTCCTCTTCCTTTTTCTGAAACGTTTCGATAATATCGAATCCGAAATGATTGTGCAATGCTTTCGTTACTGAAGTATTTGAATTATCCATGATGCTGACTTTGTTGTAACTTTGCGTGTGGTTTAAGTTTGAATGTGCATTAGAACGGAGTGAGGTTCCTTTTTATAGATCTTGAAAAGTGGAGCAGGTAAATTGGTATCTTTTTAAATTACCTTGGTTACAACAACAACATTGTAAACATACAAAGAAAGATAGCTTTATAGTTTAGCTATCTGTGCGGCGAGTGTCACGTTTGAATGATGGGAGTTAAGCAAAGAAAGAGAGAAAAGTATATGCGCAGGGGTGGGTTGGGTAATTGGATAAGTCACATTTTTCTTTCGCTCAGTCGAAGTCCTGTGACTGTCTCCTTCTATTGTATGAATCAGAAATTAAAAAAAGAGAATCATACACAGAGAACGTTTCTATATGCGTATGCGTATAACTCTAATGTAGCTGTAACATAGTGAGGGGTGAATGGTGTGCGTTAAGCGAATTAAGAAGAGAAGGGAATATGCGCACGCGTATTGGTGATTGGATTGGATACGTATACCTACTCTGTCTCTTATAAGTTATAGGTAATCATAATGTTGCCGGAATATTGTACAAAATTGTATTTTCTGTGGTTGCGTTGGGCGTTGCTATTATTATTGACCTTATTTGTATAGTGTAGCACTATACATTGAGCAGCCACTGAGCCACCTCACCGAAACGAAAGTGTTTGGCGTGTGGGGGCGTGGCGGATGAATGTGTGTCGTGTTCGTTTGTGTTAAGCGAATGAGGGAGAGAAGTTATGCGCAGGTGTGGTTGCATTAGTCTGATTTGGCTTCCGGTCATTCGAAGTCGGTTGTATCCTACACGAATTTTTAGATAGCCATCCTACAATAATTGTGGTTTCACTATGCTCTGATCCTGCTTTTGGCCAATTATTACCTATTCTTTGGTAAGTCATTTTGATTTCTTTTTTTTATACAATTTATAAGAGTTTATTTATTGTGAATGCTTATTTATTGATTTCTTTTTTTTCGATGGAATATTAGGTAGATATGCCTCGGCAAAGAACTTTGACGGGTAGGCGTGAGAGGGAAAGAAATAGAGTTGATTATTTGTTACGTCGCGAAGAAGCAATGTAGGAATGTTTTAGCAGTGAGCAGTGGCATGAAGATATTTTGTTTTCAAATTTAAAAATTATTTTTTACTCTTTTTGGTCGCAGGTACCTAACCTTTTCTGCCACATCTGGACTGGACTGGAAGAAGAATGCTATTATTTTATTACTCTTCTATTGTGTGCATTTTGTTATCTCATAGCAAAAAATTAAAAATATTATTGAATAAGAACTATAAAAGTACAGCATGAAAAAAAAAATTAATGCAATTTGTTTCATTTAAGTGCTATTTTTGTTTTTTCAACGTTATAGAAGTTAAGAACAATATTAGTTAGTTACTATCTATTCCAGAACTGACACGAATACCTACCTACGATCAGTAATTTTTAAGATTTCTTTATTTAAAGACAGACATTCAAATTCGCTTCAAATCAAACAGAGCTACACCAATTTTATTTATCGTAATGATATAAAAAAAAATGTGTGGTCGATTTTCGAGCACTGGGCGAACCTAGTATATATATAATTCTCGTCTCAGTTCTTGGTTAAACAAACGGCTTAGTCAATAAGCAAAATATGCGTTACTGGACAGGTGAGAACCCTCACAGTTAACAGCACTTCATCCGCAAATAGTCACTGTTCACATTAGAATATTTTTTAGAAGTAGAAACATTGGAATTCAGAATCATACACGATATATAAACATCTCCATTTCACTAATCAGTTTTCAAAAGAATTTATTTTTGGAGAAATAAAATATATTATTAAAAAATATTCATCAAGGGAATATAATTTCTTTCTCTAACGGATTTCTGCATCTGAAAATAATAATCTCATCAGTGCATCTAATCCCTTAAAGGAAATTTCTCAGCAATTAATCATGGAAAGGACATAGCAATAAAACCCAAACTTCCGCAAAAGAATATTACCAGGTAGAAACTGGCCCATTCACTAATGAAATTATTCCAAGAAGTAATATGTGAACATTGAAAGTTTTATTATCTCATAATTACTTACGAGTGTGCACTCGACTTCTAGTAAAGCCCTAAAACAGCAAATGGAAAAAACTCGTTCAAGTACCTAGATTACAGTTGTAGATTTTATGGTATTGTAAGGAATAGGCCCTGTACACTGCGACCAAAAGAGATCTATTGTGTTGGCCTCTTTTATTTAACCCAGGGAGCTGTTGAGGCTCTTTATAAACCTCAGTACCCTTCTTTGTTCCATGTTTCCTATGTCTGCAGGACTTAAATACGCCCTTTGCATATGGATCACTCTGCCCCTGGCCATAGCAGGGCATTCGCAAAGTATGTGTTCCGTTGTTTCCTCCTCTTCTCCGCTGAGTCGACAGGAGTCATCGTCGGAAAGTCCCATTTTTTTGAGATGGTATCTCAGTGGCCAGTGACCAGTAAGATAACCCATTAGTATCCTTAGATCTTCTTTGCTTAGCTCAAGTAACTTTTTTGTCATACTACGAGCTGGGCTTATGAATCTTTTTGCCTGCCTCTGTCCTTTGCATTCCGTCCAGTATTCGGCAAGGTGGTCATCTTCCCATTTCCTGAATTTGAGTGTACGTAACTCAAAGGTGAAGTAGGGCTCAGGACCAATGAGCAGGCGTGATGCGCCTCTTCTCGCCAGGCAATCCGCTCGTTCATTTCCCTCAAATCCTTCATGACCCGGTATCCAGGCAATGGTGACGATGTTGTCCTTGGCCAGATCCTCGAGGAGATTAAAACATTCTAAAACCAGTTTTGACCTGATCGAGTACGATCTTAGGGCCTTAAGAGCAGCTTGGCTGTCTGTGAGGATGTAAATGCGGGCACCTTTAGTGCGCCTACGTAGGCATTCTCGGACACATATCTCTATGGCGTGTACCTCCGCTTGAAAGATGTCTGGTGATTTCCCCAGTGCTATAGCTCTTTGGAACCTAGGCCCATAGATCCCGGCACCGGTTGCGTCATCTTCCATCTTTGAACCGTCAGTGTACCAGATTTGTGATCCTGATGGTATTATAAATTGGTTGGTTCTCCAGGCACTTCTATCAGATATTAGTATCTTAAATTTCCTGGAGAAGCGAAGCTTTTTAAGCATGGTGTCTGATACCTTAATCATATAATCATCTTGAAGCATTTGTAGTACCCGAAGGTGTCCTGTGAGGTTTCCTGCTTTAAAATTTGATATATCAGTGAGCCTAAGGGCACTAAGACCAGCTTCCTTCTAAGGCTGCAGTTGGACAAGTTTTCATTGCCCCCGTTATACCAACGCATGCTAAGCGATATATCTTGTTAAGTTTTTGTTGGGCCGTTAGTTGTTCGATTTTTGGCCACCATGATAACGCTGCATAGGTGATCATCGACTTGATGATCGTGTTATATGACCAACACAACATTTTTGGCTTTAAGCCCCAGGTTTTGCCGTAAAGGCGATGGCACATGTAAATTGCCTTTGTCGCCTTCTTGGTGACTTGATCAAGGTGTGAATTCCAGATAAGAGTCTTGTCTAGGATTACTCCTAGGTATTTTACCTCTCCTGATAACTTCATTATTCATCTTGATCGGTTTCAGTTCTAGTTTTCTCTTTCTTAAGAATGGTATCATGACTGTTTTTGAGGGATTTATGGCCAATCCTTTGTTCTGACACCATCTGTTTAGGGCCCTTTGCATGATCTCAGATATCGTGGAATCATGCTTGCCCCTAACAGTGATTACTACATCATCTGAATAACCTTGTATTATGTACCCCGATTGTATTAGGTGGTCTAGGAGTGCATCTATGACTAAAGTCCACAGAAGAAGAGGACAGCCCCTAGTGGCCTTAACAGTCTTTTGTGAGCCTCATACGCCAGATTAATGATCTGCTTTCTAACATGTTTAGAACCCATTTTATGATTAGTGGGGCAATGCCTTTCCTTATAGCTTTCTTTATGGCATCAAAGGAGGTATTGTCAAACGCTCCCTGGATGTCTATGAAGGCACATAGGGCCGTTTCTTTTTCTGCCAGGCCTTTTTCAATCGTCGTTGTAAGGCTGTATATGGCAGTTTCGGTAGACTTACCGGCTGGTTCGCATGAAGTGGGTTATCTGTAAGGAACTGATTCCTTATGTATTGGTCGAGAACTTTCTCCATGGTTTTTAGGAGGAAGGAGCTAAGGCTGATGGGGCGATATGATTTCGCTAGTTGTTCGGATTTCCCACCTGCCTTTGGTATGAAAACCACCTTGACCTTAGTCCAGCTTGATGGTACATGGCCTAGAGATAGGCTGGATCTGAAGACCCTAATTGGTTGAGGAGTCAATAGATCCATTCCCTGTTGTAGGAGACAGGGGTAGATACCATCGTTTCCCGGTGCTTTATAAGGGCTAAAGGACGAGATCGCCCATTTCACCCTGTCTCGCTGAAATATTTTTCCGGATAGACTATAATCCCATTTTGATACCGTGAGATCCTGGTGCCTCATCGGTTCAAGTGGGTTATCCATGCGGATGCATTCTGGGAAGTGTGTATCAAGAAGAAGTTGACAGGTTTCCTCAGGGGTATCTGTAAATTCACCATTTTGCTTTTTCAGAGAGCAGATGCCGTTTGAGTGATCGCGAGCAAGGACTTTCTGGAGTCATGTAGCTGCAGGGAGATTTTCAATGCTCTCACAGTGTTTCCTCCAAGTCACTCGTTTTGATTTTCTCAATTCTTTGTTGTTATCAGTAAGAGCTGTTCTGTATTGGCACCAGTTGCCATTGTTCTTAGCTCTATTGAAAAGTTTTCTTACTGTGCTCCTAAAAGCGTCAAGTCTTTAATTCGGCCATGGGACATCTCTTGGTGTTTTCCTATTTTTGAGGGCACAACTGCTTTCATAGGCGAAGGTTATGTCTTCTTGGAGCTGTTCGGATTCAGTTTCCAACTCCGGAACGGTCCCTAGTGGAACTAAAGAACGATTTAGTTCTGATTCAAGGACTAACCGATAGGTTTCCCAGTCAGAGGATTTCGGGTTCCTGTAAACTGTGTTTCTTACAGAATAAGCTTCTAAGTCGAATCTGATGTGATTGTGGTCCGACATGGACGCTTCTCCGGGAACATGCAAGTTTGTGATGATATTATATATAAATGGACTTGCCAGAGTGAGATCTAGAACCTCTTGACGAATCGCATTTATTGGTTCTACCCCTCTATTTACCACCACCAAGTTATTAGCACAAATATATTCAAAAATATATATACTAAATTAATTTTTTTAAAAATTTAATTAATATAATATTATTAAATAAAATATATAAAATAATATTATTAAATAAAATTATTACAAAATTACCTCTTTTGTTGGTGCTTCCCCACACCGTATGATGGGCATTTGCGTCACAGCTGAGGATCCACTGTAGTCTCCTTTCCTTGCAATAGTTTATCAAAGACATTACCTCTGAAGTTGGTGCTTCAGAAGTGTCTCCAGGGAGGTAGGAAGAGGCGATGACGACCTTCAAATCCCCTCCCTTTAGACCGGCGTTTGGTATTGCAATGAGTGCCGCCACCAAATCTCCTTGAACGAATTAGGTTTCTTCGTTTCTACAATTGCAGATAGAAACGGTGCCCATTTTCGCAAAACTTCATTGCAATGAAAGAAACAAAAACCAGATCGAAAGAAAAAAAACGGAATAACAAATATGTTGTCTATTGTAATTTTATTTGTTAACATATATGTACAGCGGATTAAGTAAGAAATAAAAACTAAATTAAATAGGTGGGAAGTTATTTTATTAGCACCGTCTCCGTGTTGCTCCTAATCTTTCCTTAGCGTCGATGCATTTTTTCGCAATTGTGTTGCGTACCACCTCTTGACTCACGCCAAATTTTGAACAAACCAAATGAGAAATATCGGCAACCTTCTGGGGGTCCAATTGGGATTTAGCACGTCCTTCCGATGAACTTGATTGATGTCCAGTCAGTGAGTGGGTACGCAAAATGCGTTCACCAAATAATATATTACACAACACCCTTGTTGCGGTTGCTGCATCTTTCCAATTAATCATGTCGTATACCTTCCGATCTATTTGTGTTCCATTCGGTCCGATCGTCAAAATACTGGAACATGAATCTGTCGGTTTCGGATACTTTTGAACACATTGACGTCGGCTGGGATTGTGCTTTCCGTCATCACTGCTGTGATCGCGTCTTCTCTTGTTGGATTTGTTGTGGAACGGTCGCGATAATCTTCGATTGGATTTGACGCTTGTTAAGCGATATTTTGAAATCTTTGTTCATGTACTCTTTTTGGAGTTCTTGAAGCTTTACATCAACTCTGCGGAAAAGACTGCTTTCTTTCGCACGAAGCATTGCAATTCGATTAAATAATTTCTGTGTATCATCAGTCTGTGGGTCGCAATTCTGCAACTTGTCTCGTCCACATAAAGTGCACGACTGGGTCGAACGAAACTTTCTCGTTCTTTAAAAGTTTGGTTGGTTATTTTCTTATTTCATTAAGTAGTTAGGTAAAGCTATCCCTAACAGGCAATTGTCCCAAGTTATGGTTATAGACCGTTTTCGAGATATGTATGTCCAAGTTCCAAAGGTACCGTTATTGGATTTTTTAGCGAAAAACTGAGTATGCAGTCATGGTAACCTCACCTACTTAAGCCTAAATATCAATTTTGCCGTTTTCGAACATATCAAACTGGTACGAACATTTTATATGGGAAGTACCATGAATATTAAGGTTACTGTGCAAAAAAATGGACCTGTAAGCCCCTAAACTCCAAATCCGAAGAAGCCGTTTAGGCTGTAGGCCTCGGGACATACAGACAGACGGACAGAATTTTGCCACCCACTTTTTTGAGTTCGTCTATCATCGCAATGTCAGAATTGATTAACATCTCGAGTTTGAAATTTTGTACGAATACTTAACGGAGAAAGTTAAAAACAATACAATAATTATAGTTAAGTTACAGCCATTGTGGGATTATAATAACCAAGCACATATTTAAGCAACAAAGTTCCTGGACACGAGCAAAGCACACAAAACAGTGTGAAACGGTATTTTGTTGACGTTGAAATATATAGATTTATATCACAACAAATGATTCTAATACCATGTTCCCACCAACGTGATTTAGCTAGAAAAAACTGTCAAAAAAAATATTTCAAATTCAATTTTCTAATTTTGTTCGTGTTTCGGTGAGTTTTTAATATTTTTATTGAGTTCAGGCAATGAAAAATTGTTTTATTCTTTGCAGTTATGGCATAAATGTCACACTAAATCACTTAAAGTTCGGTGGAGACGCCTTTCGTGATTTTTAAATCACTTTAGCTAAATTACGTTCGTGGGAACATAGTATAAGAACTATTTGTTCATTCATTTTGTAAACAAAAAATCCTCCAATAATATATTTGAAATAAGTGAGGAAGTAAAAACTATTCTCGTATTTCTGGAAAAGTAATTAAATTTTCCACTTGCATTCAGAAGATTAAACTGGGGTTGAATTAACGCATCCGTGATCGAGTACTACGTGACTGAATTTGTTATTGTTTTGCTTGTAAAATCCACAAAATTCAGTGACGTATGGCACGTTTACAGATACCTATGGTAATTCCATCCCTTTAGTGTACCATAGTTAAATTCTTACAAGTCTGCAAGAGGATTCGCAATAAAACTACTTAACTTAACTTAAGTAATAAAAACAATGAAATCTATCCAGCAAATAAATTGATTCTTAGAAACACCAATAAAATCACAATGAAATCCCGCAGGTAATACTTAATTCTTTAAAACTTATTTTAAAAACAGGTACACCCGAACAAATTGAAAGTTTTATTGCATCTAAAATGCCTACCTGACACTACTCGAAATTCTATAAAACTGGCTTCCCTGTGTACAACATTCACATTCGCATTCTAACCATCAAAGTCATTTTATCAACGCCAGAAAAATGGATAACTCATCTTCGTTCGTAAATAGTCCAGTTTCGTCGCAGGAAATAAAGCCTAATAAGGATGCAACTGCGGTAGACGATTACTTCGGGTTGAATATAATAGAAACACTTAAAAAAATGAAAAACGATTTGGAGGAAGTTGTCTTAGAAATTCGGATCGAGCAGAAGACATCATCGTCTGGCAAGGGAATGAAACAATCCATGCCATATAAAATTATTTTCGAGGACGGGCCCATAGCTGGGACTTCAAAAGAAGACGATATTAACAGGTTGCTCGATAGTATTGAACAACTTCAAAAGATGAAAACGAATCTTCTGGACAAAGTAGCTAGTAAACTACAAGAAATTCAAAGCCTGTACGATAAAAAAGATTACAAGATCTCCATAATAAAGTGGAAAGGATATTCGGCCAATTCCCTAGAAATATTACCGGGGACCTCCGCCGACAAACAATTCGCTGCCACCAGTGCCACCAGTTCAACCAGTGAATCGGAAAATGATAACCCAAACAAGCGGCATTGTACTCAAGAATATCCAAAGCTTAAGGATACATGCAATTATATAATCGGGCCAAATGGATCGGAAATTTCTAAGAAGGACTACGAAACTAAAATTGGAAAGATGCTTCATCGGCAACAAGGCAGTTGTGTAAGGCAATGTTCGGTGAAGAAGTTCTGGCTACACATTCACTAACTGGAAATCAATCACCAGCATTTCGTGGACGTGAGAGGCCAAGCAAATCTAAACTTAATCCTATAATGATAGCCGATATTACTTATTTCGTTTGTATGAAGTTCGGAGTAAGTAAACAACTTGTTCGAGCTATAGTTACAACGAAATGTGCTGATGCAACAAAGAAGATTAAGCGTTTGTCGAAGAAGATTCTAGTTAGTCAATAGTTACTTTAAATGGATTTTTTACCAAGTTTTCCTATTGTTAGTCTTCACATACGATACATTTATTTTACTTTAGTTAAATGTGTTTTTGAGTGTTTACAGTTAAATAAAATATATTACTTCTTTTATAATTACTGACTTTTTTTTTCGTACCAAGCCTTACAACAAAACGAAGGGCCGACCATAAAAGAATTTGTGTCAGATGGCAACCAAAATTATTTTAAAAATGAGTTCTGTCCCACAAACAATGACAAAATGCATGCAGGAATATAATGTAGACAGTGGAAGTGGCTTATAACGTCCAATCTCCTTTCATTTGGTTAGTTTCTTAAATGTTATAACGACAGTGTTGGCCAAAACTTAAGCACGAAATGATTGCGCTTTGGAAAAAACCAAAAGAAAATTCAGAAAACGTTTGATTTTATTTTTTCTAATCAACATATATTTGTCTTCAATCCATAACCAACAATTTAATTATTAACTCACTTTAAAAATTACGAAATTAATCAGAATTCATCAAAAACTAGGTAAGCACATTTAGAATTCATAAATAAAAAAACCAAAATATATTTTTTAGTGCTAATTTTTGGTGGTGTAGCCATTATTTTTCATAACTGCAGCACATTGTCGAGGCATGGAGTCAATAAGGTTGTCAATGCATGGGGATATTATTCCAGGCAATTTGAGTTTGTTGCAGCATGGAGTCTAAATTAGGGCACTTCGTGCGGTCAATTCTCCGATCTACAATTTCCCATAGATTCTCTATGGGGTTGAGATCAGGCGATTGTGCTGGCCACTTCATAACAGCAATATGGCTTTCGTTAAGCCAATCTCTCACAAGATTAGCGGTATGTTTAGGATCGTTATCATGTCGAAAGATCCATCCTAATGGCATATTCTCCTCAGCATGAGGAAGCATGACATTTTGAAGAATCTCCCGATACATGAAACGATCCATTATTCCAATAATCTTGTAAATTGGCCCAACTCTTTGTCTGGAAAAACATCCCCAGGCAAGAATATTGCCTCCACCGTGCTTAACTGTGCCCCTTACGAAACCGGGATTAAATTGTTTCTTTTTGGCCTCCGTACTGTTCGAAAACCGTCAGAAACTTTTAAATTAAATTTGGATTCATCAGAGAAGAGCACCGTTTTCCATTTTGCCACAGTCCAGTCCAAATGTTCCTTTGTAAACACCAACCTTGAACTATCCACCGCTCTCCGCCGGATTGTCCTGCTTGAGATTTCTAAAATTAATTAATTTTTTATAGATCTCGACGATATTAAGGGGTCCTTTTAGATTAGCCTGATGATCCGCTTATCCTCGCGAGTAGTGGTTTTTCTGGGTCTACCGCCACTATGAAATGTTTCGACATTTCCACGAGAACGGTGTCGAGTTATTATGCGGGAAATTACCGAATGGCTTATTCCAAATTTATTGGCAATTAATGTTACTGATTCACCGCTATAAAAATCAGACACTATTTTTTTCTTTTAGCTGCTTGGAATACTTATTGCGCCTCATGTTACCTCATTTTTTTATTTTAATTATAATAACCGATCTGCAACGCCGATGACACAACTACTTATTTTTTCTCATTGGTAAGCATGCTTGTGAAAAAAAACGGTAAAATTGTAGCAAATTGGAAGTAAACAATAAAATTGACTAAACACGGGCGAGTTATTCCTAATACAGGGTGCATGTGCTTAAGTTTTGTCCACCTAGTTTTTGATGAATTCTGATTAATTTCGTAATTTTTAAAGTAAGTTGAGAGTAATAATTAAAATGTTGGTTATGGATTGAAGACAAAAATATGTTGATTAGAAAAAATAAAATCTAGAAAGCTTATCATACGTTTTCTGAATTTTCTTTAGGTTTTTCTAAAGCGAAATCATTTCGTGCTTAAGTTTTGGCCAACACTGTATATATTTGTGGAAGGGAGTCGGATATAGCGACCACCGGTTATAACGACCTTATTTCCTCGGCTCCTTCGCCGTCGTTATAACCGACTTCTAATGTATGTAGAAGAATATTCAATTAGCTGTACGAAATAGAACCAAGAAGACGACTTCTTTTCTGTCTTCCACAACAAAAGTTGTCAAGTGTATCTTCGAAATAAATACATAAACTAGACTTGACTTACCTTTCGCGAAGGAGGGGCAGCAATAATATCAGTATAGTAATCTTCGGCCTTACAAGAATTCATGTTCTCATACAAAATACTAATTTTCTTTAGATTATCCCATCCTGCTGGACTGTAAATAAAACAACAAATCTTTCACTTTTCACCTCGCTAACATTTTAGTTTAAATACTTTACATTAGAACAGAATCTTTTTCAACGACTAGAGCAGGCGTTCGGAATGGTAGGTCGTAAATCCGATGAGTCAGATATTTATAGAGCAGATCACAGTTTTTGTCTTCCTTTACGCTGGTATAGAACAGAGATGTGCCATGCTGCAGACAAAATCTACGTATCCATTGTTGTATAAAATCGAAATGCTCATCCCTGTAATCGTATTCCTTTTCTAATGTCGTCATATAGTCAGTCTATAAAGAAATCAAATTAATATTTGCAGAGGTTATAATATTGTTTTTACATACTTTTGTGACAACAACAACCATATCTAGGCCGAGATTTGTGGTGAGCGCACCTTCGGTCAGGGGCAACAAATCATCATCGTCCACTGAGTTATTTCGAACGGTGCGCTTAATAGGAGATCCAGGATCCATGTCATCGCCAACCTCACAGTAACTTTGCCATGAAGTTATCAGACGTTGACGGGCGTCTCTACTCTCCTCGGGATCCAGCTTGAGACTCTCAATATGTTCTGCAAGCACTTTGATCCAATGATTAAGTTGCTCCAGCCATGCCCACGGTGCAGTCATCGACACTGTGAGTATCACCAAGGTGTGTGCATAGTTTGTTTCGTTTAAGGCGTATTTTAAAAGATTAACATGACCTGGATCACCATCGAGAACCCATACGCCTAATCGTGTCATATCTGAACGAGAAGAGTACACATGTTAAGGACTGGCGTTAGATTTAAAACAAATAGGTACTCACCGTCTCTGTATTCATCCTTGACATCAATGTAGGCGTATTCGAGACCGGATCCCTTTTTTGGGTCCTCAACACCTTGCAGCTTGGCAATGAGTGTCGTTTTACCTGTGGCATTGTCACCTAATACTAAAACGGATTTGTTCGATGGAAGTTTTGTGCTACCTTGCTTCTGTACCTCGCTTAGAATTGCTGACCTAAAAAACAAAAATAATCAAAGTTTGTATTAATTTGACTGAAATACAAAAGTATAAATTTAGTGGCGAGCAGCCCAACAGAAAGCCCACTATTAACAGGGCGAAAGACAGCTTCTGCTTTGGTTACGTCAAGAACTTTGGCTATACCTATATTTTGCGGATTTCGCAAACATAGATTAAGCACACACAATACACCACATCCCAATAATCTGAAGTGTCTATTGATAAGTGACTAATATACTTCTCATTGCTCGTTGACAGTCAGTCAGGGCACAGCCTCGCTATTTATTAAGCTATTAGCCCATAGTCCACCCTACACAGTGAGTTTTTTTTTGTACTTGCCCATAACATATTTTTTACAAGTGAACTTGTGACTCGTAATATTGAAGTTCCTGACAAAATCTTTCAAATTTTAGAATATTTTTAAAGTTAAAATCCTTAGAAGTAAGAACAACTAGGTAGATTGTGTGAGTTCTAAAAATTTGTTTGTTCCGCCTGCTCAAAGCCTTTAATCATCTTCGTTTACCGGAAATATGTGGAAATTCTCTCAATGCAAATTAGCAACTATGTACATATTTTTGAATACTTGGAAGGTTATGTCAGAGCCCTTAAAAAAAGTTCGCTTTAGACCAACACACAAATAATTGTATTGCTTCTAATATTACACATTATAATTCAGTAACATAAGCGAATAGAGATTTAATCTTGATTGGTTCATTTTGAATATCATCGAATCATTGAAAGCATTGAAAATAACTCTGTTGTCATTCATTCGGATGCCGGTTTTTTTCTTTTATTTCTTCAATTGAAACAAGTCTGACTGAAACTAAAACGTAGCTTCCAAAAAAAATACTAGTCCGTCGAAAGATAACAAAACACGAAGAAATACACAACAACCTAGAGAAGAGACTGGCCTACAACAAGAATGGTGATTCATCCCAAATGGCCATCTTCAGGTGAGAAGAGTGCTCGCAAATATAATTAGGTATTTTACAGAAAATTATACAAGCAATAGCCACATAGGCGACACCAAAGTTTTTGTCTCTCATTGATGATTATTTATTTATAATATTCATGCGAAACGCTTATGTCGTTTTCCATTGGGACAAAAAATCAATCTTTTTTTTGATCTAAATCACTTTTGGCGTTCCATTGGGAAAAAAAATCAATCTTTCTTTTGATTCAGATCACTTTTTGCAAATCTCGAGATTTACACATACTATGTACCACAAATACAGCACAGCTGTTTAACGTCATTTTAAGAAGTTTGTGCAAATGTGCAAAGTTTTGTGAGAACCAAAATAAAGAAATACATAAACAGCAATGGACATAGTTTTAGAGGAATTATTATCTTCATTGTCTTCCTCCTCATCTGGAAACTACGAATCACCAAAACTACTCCATTTGTAGCTACAACAGAGCAAACATTTTCCAAGCCGATTTCCATGGTTGATTTTACCAAAAAGAAATGCAATTTGAACAGCTGATATTGTTGTCAAATAACGCACTAATCCATTTACAAAAACAGATCAATTTCATTGCATGTTCCACGAGCCGCATAAAATCTGAGATCTGAAAAAGATTTTTGGTGGTCCCAATGGAAAACGACATTAAATACAATTGAAAAAAAAATTGGAGATCGGTGTTGCCAAGGAACTAATAAAAAAAAATATAAGTATAGTGTAAAGTCCAACTTTTTATTATAATTCACAGCCAATCACAATAGTTCACTCATTTCGTTGGGATTCTACTTAAATGTTATTAAACAATGCAATGAATCAATATTCCAGCAACCTAACATAATGGGTCAACAATTTAAAATTAATTATTGAAACACTTGTCGTATGCAACAATATACAAATGTATGTATTTTTATAAAATTGTGCAAATATAGACGAGACACATAGTCATTTACGCATTTGCTTCAAGAGATAAGTGCTCACTGCTTCAATTTTGCTGTTTAACTAATCAATATTTATTATGATAGTTTTGACTAGTTTTCTTATCTACCTATAGTGAACTTTCACTGGTAAGCAATTGACCAGTCAAAGTCCAGGTGGAAGATCCTGTATAATGCCGTTCGTCTTTCAGAATCAACTGTTTCTGATTTAAAATTATATGTTCTTGTGCCAATTGGACAAATTTTATTTTAAAATTATAATTTGTCACTGAATAGTTAGATTGGGCTGTGATAGAAGTTCACTAGAACTAGATTAACTCGCCGTTACGTGCTTTTCTGGTAAGTTTTCCTCGGAGTCACCGGTGCTCACTCAAAATAAGTGATTTAGAAAATGTAAAAATATAAAATAAATGGATGCAGAAAATTTGGATTATTATAGGCTTTGGAAACGATACCGTTTAGACGACAACCGCCATTCTTAAACTTGTGCATGTAATGTCGTTTTCCATTGGGTAAAAAGGAGCGTCCGGGAGAGTCCAGAAGCGAAAAAATCACTTCTGAAACCGTTCCATTGGCACAACAAATACTCTTCTGGTGATTCTGAGGAGAGAATTTCGCTTCTCGATTTGAAGTCAGAATCCACTCAGGGGGTCTTTGGGAGGGGCCGGGCTAGCCAGCATGAAAGAGTGCTTCCGTGACTGGACCGACGCTAAGGCCTCGCTCGAGTCTCGGCGGCGCGTATGTGCACCTTGTTGGCGGCTGTCTGGCGCCCATGGACGCAATCAGGAGGGTGACCAATCGAGAGATTGCTCACCTCCCTGATTATAGGTAGTTTAGATTAAGTAGCTTAGGTAGTCTTAAGTAGTTTTAAGAAAAATAAAATAATAAAGAATTCAAGTTTTGACAGTTTCTTGAAAATTAAAAAAACAAAACAAAATATATATTGATAGATTTAAGTCCGAAAGGCAATAGTTTTAAGCATATTGTTAAGTTTAGAGCGCTCGCTAAGGGCCAGTAAGATAGAATAAGATAAATGTTAGTTTTAAATTAGATTCAATCGTTTTTGTCTAGTATATAAGCATGAAGAATGAATTAATAAAAATGAATTTAAAAAAAAAAAAAAAAAAAAAGAGAATCCACTCAAGAAGCACTCACACAAGTGTAATTTATGTATTTTATACAAGTAAGCTGACAGCAGCAGTAGATTATTTTTTGGCATTTCACCAATACTATTGTGGATTCTTTCAGAAGCTGTTTTGTTGTTCCATTGGATTTCAGAATGAGTGGATCCCCGAGTGAAACCAATGGAAAACGACATTACTTTGTTTATCCTGTTTTTTTTCTGTCAAAAGTTCCTGTAAGTATGTAATCAGCTTTATACTCAGCCTGCTCAGTCAATTTATTCTGAGCTCATAGAGCACGCTCTGATTATCCTCTGAGAGAAAAAAGAAACACAAATTCTGAGCTGTGATGTATCTGCGCGCTCTATGTGCGTGACTTCATGAATTTTACCGGAAAACAGCTTGTAGGCAGCCGCCTTTCCACTGGAAAGTTATATATCTCTGTATTCCATTATCTTTGCTTTATACTTTGGAATGATTGTCAGACGGATTTTTTTTTTTGTTTTTTCTTTGGAAATCGAACCTGGGACCCGCTTAGTAGTACAGCAAGGGAAATGTTATAACAACTTAAATGGAGCAGAAGGACAACATAAATTCAAATAGTATGTACAAACTATTGAAAGTTAAGTTATTCTTTGTTTGTTAGTTTGTTGCATATTTTACATGTGAAACAAAAATGCTTAAATGAGAAAGATACCTCTATATAAGGTACTTCCTCTAAGGAAGTTATTAGATTCAATCGCAAAATGCACGTAAAAGCTGAAGCTAAAAATGATTGTAAAGGGTTATTTTTTAAGTTTTTCAGGTTAGCAGCACTAGTTAGTAATGGCGTCCAAACGTCATCTGTCAAAGTGAAAAGATTTCAGTATATTCTGCCATTTAATCATGGAACGACTTACATTCGTGCTCTGTGAAAAATGTGGACCGTGTGTTACGACCATATTATGGTCGTCATAAGCGACCTGGTGAATCCGTCAACGGCGGACGATACCGAGCCATGATACGCGACTTTTTTTTGCCCCAGTTGGCTGAGTTGAACTTGGTTGACATGTGGTTCATCAAGACGGTGCCACATGCCACACAGCTCGTGAAACAATGGAAATGTTGAAGAATGAATTTTGTGAGCAGCTAATCTCTCGAAATGGCCCTGTGAGTTGGCCGACAAGATCTTACGATTTAACGCCTCTTGATTATTTCTTATGGGGTTATGTAAAGTCGTTAGTCTATCTGGACAAGCCTAACCTAACCTACAGGATAACATAACACGCGTAATTCGTGGAATACAGGCCGAAATGCTCGAAGAAGTGACGCAAAATTGGACCTTCCGAATGGACCATTTAAAACGGAGCCGCGGACAACATTTACATGAAGTGGTCTTTAAAACGTGGCAAAGGCATATATATAGATTACAATAAAAATTTTGAATATTTGATGCAAATTTGAGTGTTTTATTCGATTTTTAAAAAAAAACTACGATTAAAAAATCACCCGTTATAAGTTATTTCAGAACAGTTTTATTTATACGAAACTATGTGGTTGTACAGGCCATACATAAAGAATCAGATTTTCTATTATGCATAAAGGCATGTAGTAGGTAAGTAGTATATAAACAATGCCTCAAAAATATTGTTTGTTATTGTGAATTGTGTTCAAACTTCATTTGTCGGAAGATGATAAAAGAGACTGGCATCACTGTGTTAAATTGTTTTGGATGTCAAACTGCTAACATGAGTTCTTGTTCGTAGTTTGTTTATAAATTTGTTGTAAGTCGATACATTTAAAATTTGCTTGTTTCATGAAATTCAATAAAAGTCTTTATAAATATATTATTCATGAAATAAAACGCAAGTTACACACATTACCAATGGCTTGCAGCAGATATGAATATGTCAAAAAATACGAACTGGATGACACAATTCTGCCCAACGTTTGGATTGTTATACGCCTAGATGGAAAGGGATTCCACAAGTTCACTAAAAACCACGACTTTGAAAAACCGAACGATGTGAATGGTAAAGTATTGCAATTTGTCATCAATACATTTCTTTAGCCTTGAATGTTATGAACAGTGCAGCAGTTGCTGTGATGGAGGAATTCCGAGATGTTATAATTAGCTATGGCCAAAGTGATGAGTACTCGTTCGTGTTTCGAAAGGAAACAAACGTATACAATCGCCGCTCAGCTAAACTTTTGTCATATGTAACAAGTCTATTCAGTTCAGCGTACGTATTCCATTGGAGGTCATGGTTTCCTGAAAAAGAACTTAAGTACCTACCCTCCGTGCTTTGACGGTAGAGTAGTCCTCTACCCGTCCGACCAGAATCTTAAAGACTACCTCAGTTGGCGACAAGCTGATGTCCATGTGAACAATTTGTACAACACCTCATTTTGGAGCTTGGTTCTTAAGAGTGGCTTCTCGAATCAACAGGCTGAGGAGAAGCTGCGTGGTACATTCTCAGCCGATAAAAATGAATTGCTTTTCTCTCAGTTTGGCATAAATTATAATGACTTGCCTGCAATGTTTCGCAAGGGGACAGTTCTGTTGCGAAAATATATTGAGATACCTGGGACTGACAAAAAACGTCAGTTAATCGTACCACTGCATGATGATATGATGAAAGAAAAGTTCTGGAAAGACCACCCGGAATTACTTGGAAAGTATTCTCCACCCGAATATGCACTTGACCAGAGTGGTAAGGAAACAAACTCTTCAGCAGTGAATGAAATCTTATGTAAACAAATTGAAAAGTGCATAAATAAAACTAATTAATTAAATCAAACCTTAATTTATTGTAAAATATTTTTAGGGTATATGGAGATATATTCTGTAGGTAGAAATATCTAGCTATCACTACAGTGTAAGTTCTTGGACGTTTTATCTTTCAGATAAAAAAAAAAAAAAATTAAATGAAATGAGATTGTAGAACCTCAAGCCGTTATATTTCCCTATTGAAGTTGTATGTGGTGTTGTGGTCGAAATGCAAAGGCGTTGAGTACATTTATATACGGTTTGTCGATCAGCTATATTAGGCCTACCGTAGACTATGACTACTCGCGTAGATTGCGTGCTGTTAGAGTGCAACATCAATCACTCTGCTTCCGAGAAAATGAAGCCCTATCTTAAATGATTGGATATTGGCGCCCATCGATGGGAAATGCATGCTATTTAGAATAAGAGGTTTCATTCAAGATTATCATAACAAAAGATGAGCATTTCACATAATTTGTATGATCACTTTATTTAACCAAAATGGATAGAGTACAATATTACTTAAATCAACATGTTCTCCGCAAGTCTATTGACTTACGTTTAGCATCAGAGCATTTGGCAGTGATAGCGTCACGTACCAATTGTAAGCTTACGCCACACTTAAAAGTTACCAAATATAAAATATCGGCAATCTCCTCTGGAACAAGCTGTGATAAGTTTGGTACCTCGTTTCCGTAAATTGTGAGTGTATTCAATCGTTCACCAAAAATTATGTTGCACAGCTCTCCCGTTGCTGTCTCTGCATCTTGCCAAAATATCGATTCGTACTCATTTCGATGAATCTGTGTTCCAAACGGTCCAATGATTAAAATATCAGAGTAGGAATCCCTTTGTCTCGGAAACTCTCGGACACACTGCCGTCGAACTGGATGATTTTCGCTATGGTTTAGATTTTCTGATCTGATTTTTCTCTTTTTCGGTTGATCATGCTTAATAACTCTCTTCACTAGCGAGATATTGTAGTCTTTGTTTATGTATTCTTGATGCACTTGTTGAATTTTAGCAGTTACTTTGTTTAAAAGATTAGTTTCCATCCGCTGAAGCTGCGCTATATGATCAATCAATTTCTGCATTTCTTGGTCGTCCTCAAGAAAGTCTACTCCTTGGTTTTCGTCTTCCTCGAAAAGGCGTAGTGTGAAAACTTTTTGAAATTAACTATTATTAACACAATGATTTAAACACAAATGGCCCTACTAATAATAATGTTTAACCTTCATACTAAATATTTTGAAGAGTTCGAAAAATTTAGCCTGGACACTAAAAATTATTATTAGTATCGCGGAAAAGAAACTATTTTTTTTTAAACTGAAATAAAAATGGGTATCACGTTGTAGAAAGCATACATTTTCACACTTCAGGCTTTGTGGCAGCAAATTCAAATACTTTGGCGCATTAAAACATATTATAGCCAACTGCATCGTAGCACCGACCAACTCCGTGTCATAAATTGATTCCCATTTTTTGAGCTCACCGATCGATTTAATCCAGGCATTGATGTTCAACAAATAATAACGAAACAATAATTTTAAATAAAAACTTAAAATCGTATCTTACTGAATTTTAATCTCGTTTCATTGGACATAAATATACAATACAAAGTTATCATAATTGGATTATTATAACTTGTTTCTCAATTTTTTCTTTTTATTACAAATAAAAATTAATAAGTTAATTATTTTTTAAGCTGAAAAAAAAATCTGCGCAGGCGCTGAGAATTGCCTAAACAAATGGGATTACAATTTTTAAATTGGATTTTGTGAATATTTCTACATTTAACCGATAATAGTGGTTTTGCTACTGCCGCTGCTGTCCTCCATTTTGTTCGTCTAACAATCGGATTGTGAAAAGTCCATTTCTTTTTTCACACTTCTTGCCAATCGATCGAGTTCGGCAGCTGCATCAGTGCGTACTGAGAACTTGTCGGGGGTAATTGAGACATCTGTTCCATTAGCTGTGCGAGGTGAACTAAGTGAGCCAGGTGGAGTTGCCGGTGATCCAGATTTTTTGTGCAATAACGAATTGAAGAAGTTTGCGAGAACGCCCTCGCCACCAGGTGTGGACGGGTTAAGTTTGACATCCATCTTAAAGTAGAAAAATTCGATTGTCTAAAAGAGTTTGAAGAATGAAAATTATTCTGCAATATCTTGCCTTTTTAGGTGAACTTTGCCCAGCTGAACCTGGCGACCGTGTGACATTTTTGCTACCACCTTGCGAACGTAGTGGGGATTCGCCTCTAATTTGACCCTGAGTCTGTTGTAGAATTTGTTGTTGTCTTTGCAGGAAAGTTTGTTCGTCCTCGGTTTGAACCTCAGCTTCTCGATTGGAAACAGTCTGAAAAGAAAAGTTTTCTATGATTTCTTGGAGCTCTTAAAGCAATACGCATCAGTTTAACTCAATTTTAGCATTTACTTTCATTATTAATGCTTAGATTTTTGTAGGAGAAAATTTAAAAGTGCAAAAAATGATCTCTAGCTTAACGAACATCGTTTAGTACATACTCCTCCATACCAAGAATGATTGAAATGCAACCAGACTCCAAGTTCAAGTTATGTTAATAAGTTTATGTATTATTAAAAGTGGGTGGTTTAAATAAATAGATGGGTAAAACATGCTCACATGCTACTCATATAATACAAGGTAATCTTAAAATTCAATAAGAAAAATATTAGAAAGGTAGTGAGCTTTCTCACATCTATATCATCTTAACAAGATGAACTTGCGTCCGGAGACAGAAAGTAGATTCTGTCGAGAGGATGAAGAATCCTCTAAGCACCTCCTCTGTCATTGGCCGGCATTTCACTTGCTAAGAAGACGTGCCTTCAACAAATGTTTTAGGTAACCGTGTCAACCATTAGGAATTTAAAAAGAAGAAAAACCCAGGGTAGTGGATCGTTGAGATCTCCATTTTATATCAAAATATCTATCAAACCTTTGCTGTGGTGGCCTCATTTGGTTGTAACCACAAATAGTTCCATAGCTTCGAGCTCCGGCATAAAAAAATCACAAATAATCTCTCCTATAAAACAACAAAGGACGGTCCTCCAACCTCTGCGCGACATTAAAACAAAAAATAGTACAATATTCAGAATTAATTATTCAAGTTAAACTGTCACGAGTTCAGATGTCCTTCCCCGACCATGTCGAAAATGGCCATTAGGCCTGAACTAAGCTCATCACAACGCCCACATTTGCGGTGAATATTGAGACATACAAACAATTTAATCTATCGCACACACCCAATCGCAACTTTTTCACCAGCCGCAGAGAAGTAATGTGCAGGGCAGTCGCAGGGGATACTTCTAATCCAATTCACTCCTTCGCTGATGACAATACCCACAGCTTTTCATACTTATTCCAGGACTCATGTGCTCTTCGGTCATAGAACTGGAACGACAACGTATGCTGCCTTTAAAGCGAAACTTGAATTTACAGCCAGTATCCATCCGAAGTCGAAAGACTCTGTTTCGATAACTGGTGGACTGTATATAAATACTTACTAGAGTTGAAGGCTTGAATATTTTCCAATAAATTTTCTTTACATTATCTTTTTTATTGCTCTCTCGTTTTAAGATTCAGAATATAATAAATAATAATAAAAAATAATATGGGAAACATATTATCGGCAGAGTTGATAATTTTAAAATAGTATAGTGAATTTTGTGTATAATTATTACTTGTCGGTTTTGAACAGACTCTTTATCTCCGTTCTTGATATGTGTGTTTATGACAACGTTCATTGGAATCTTCAAATTAGGTTGAACATCGTAGACTACGAAATATAAAATATCATTCATAAGGAACCCTTTACCAAGTTTTAAACCAACGTCACATTTTAGCTAAAAATAAATGAATCGATATTTTGAACTTTATACGTTTTTGCTAATTTCGAACTCGACTTGTTTTATTACTAGCATCATTATCAACTTGTCAACATATCAACACCAGGACTTGAACTCCCTGAGGTAAGCCCAGACAACGATGCATATACGAGTATGAATCCGAGAAGACACCCACAATTTATGTAAAATATCTCTATGAAAACAAACATTGTATACCGTTGGGCCCCTGTTGTTGAGCCAACACATATAAATATTAATTATTCACCATCATTTGTTACCTAGTTTAAGTCAAATTGTATAACAAAAAGTTCCATAAAAGCAAATGCAATAAATTCTAATGCACATTCAAACCTATACCACACGCAAAGTTACAACAAAGTCAACATCATGGATAAATCAAATACTTCAGTAACGAAAGCATTGCACAATCATTTCGGATTCGACATTATCGAAACGTTTTAGAAAAAGGAAGAGGAATTAAAAGGACTTGCCATTGAAATGGTGATCGATATGAACGACGCAAAATCGGGCAAAATAATAACACGACGCATTGAATTTCGGCTGGCGGACGAGAACATCGACGACAAGTTGCAGAAGTGCGACCCACAGGCTGATCATATACAGAAACTATTTAATCGAATTGCAATGCTTCGTGCGAAAGAAGGCAGTCTTTTGCGCAGAGTTGATGTAAAGGTTCAAGAACTCCAAAAAGAGTACATAAACAAAGATTTCAAAATATCGATTAACAAGCGTCAAATCCAATCGAAGATTATCGCGAAGGATCGTACGGACCGTTCCACAACAAGAGGCAAATCCAACAAGAGAAGGCGCGATCACAGCAGTGATAACGGAAAGCACAATCCCAGCCGACGTCAATGTGTTCAAAAGTATCCGAAACCGACAGATTCAGGAGCATCACGGAGACGGTGCTAATAAAATAACTTCCCACCTATTTAATTTAGTTTTTATTTCTTACTAAATCCGCTGTACATATATGTTAACAAATAAAATTACAATAGACAACATATTTGTTATTCCGTTTTTTTCTTTCGATCTGGTTTTTTGCATCTGGTTTTTGTTTCTTTCATTGCAATGAAGTTTTGCGAAAATGGGCACCGTTTCTATCTGCAATTGTAGAAATGAAGAGAGATTTCAAGGAGATTTGGTGGCGGCACTCATTGCAATACCAAACGCCGGTCTAAAGGGAGGGGATTTGAAGGTCGTCATCGCCTCTTCCTACCTCCCTGGAGACACTTCTGAAGCACCAACTTCAGAGGTAATGTCTTTGATAAACTATTGCAAGGAAAGGAGACTACAGTGGATCCTCAGCTGTGACGCAAATGCCCATCATACGGTGTGGGGAAGCACCAACAAAAGAGGTAATTTTGTAATAATTTTATTTAATAATATTATTTTATATATTTTATTTAATAATATTATTTTAATTAAATTTAAAAAAAAAAAAAAAAATAGTATATATATATACTTTTTGAATATATTTGTGCTAATAACTTGGTGGTGGTAAATAGAGGGGTAGAACCAATAAATGCGATTCGTCAAGAGGTTCTAGATCTCACTCTGGCAAGTCCATTTATATATAATATCATCACAAACTTGCATGTTCCCGGAGAAGCGTCCATGTCGGACCACAATCACATCAGATTCGACTTAGAAGCTTATTCTGTAAGAAACACAGTTTACAGGAACCCGAAATCCTCTGACTGGGAAACCTATCGGTTAGTCCTTGAATCAGAACTAAATCGTTCTTTAGTTCCACTAGGGACCGTTCCGGAGTTGGAAACTGAATCCGAACAGCTCCAAGAAGACATAACCTTCGCCTATGAAAGCAGTTGTGCCCTCAAAAATAGGAAAACACCAAGAGATGTCCCATGGCCGAATTAAAGACTTGACGCTTTTAGGAGCACAGCAAGAAAACTTTTCAATAGAGCTAAGAACAATGGCAACTGGTGCCAATACAGAACAGCTCTTACTGATAACAACAAAGAATTGAGAAAATCAAAACGAGTGAATTGGAGGAAACACTGTGAGAGCATTGAAAATCTCCCTGCAGCTACACGACTCCAGAAAGTCCTTGCTCGCGATCACTCAAACGGCATCTGCTCTCTGAAAAAGCAAAATGGTGAATTTACAGATACCCCTGAGGAAACCTGTCAACTTCTTCTTGATACACACTTCCCAGAATGCATCCGCATGGATAACCCACTTGAACCGATGAGGCACCAGGATCTCACGGTATCAAAATGGGATTATAGTCTATCCGGAAAAATATTTCAGCGAGACAGGGTGAAATGGGCGATCTCGTCCTTTAGCCCTTATAAAGCACCGGGAAACGATGGTATCTACCCCTGTCTCCTACAACAGGGAATGGATCTATTGACTCCTCAACCAATTAGGGTCTTCAGATCCAGCCTATCTCTAGGCCATGTACCATCAAGCTGGACTAAGGTCAAGGTGGTTTTCATACCAAAGGCAGGTGGCAAATCCGAACAACTAGCGAAATCATATCGCCCCATCAGCCTTAGCTCCTTCCTCCTAAAAACCATGGAGAAAGTCCTCGACCAATACATAAGGAATCAGCCGGTAAGTCTACCGAAACTGCCATATACAGCCTTACAACGACGATTGAAAAAGGCCTGGCAGAAAAAGAAACGGCCCTATGTGCCTTCATAGACATCCAGGGAGCGTTTGACAATACCTCCTTTGATGCCATAAAGAAAGCTATAAGGAAAGGCATTGCCCCACTAATCATAAAATGGGTTCTAAACACGTCAGAAAGCAGATCATTAATCTGGCGTATGGAGGCTCACAAAAGACTGTTAAGGCCACTAGGGGCTGTCCTCTTCTTCTGTGGACTTTAGTCATAGATGAACTCCTAGACCACTTCATACAATCGGGGTACATAATACAAGGTTATTCAGATGATGTAGTAATCACTGTTAGGGGCAAGCATGATTCCACGATATCTGAGATCATGCAAAGGGCCCCTTAACAGATGGTGTCAGAACAAAGGATTGACCATAAATCCCTCAATTTTCTGCATCTGAAACTAATAATCTCATCTGTGCATCTAATCCCTTAAAGGAAATTTCTCAGCAATAAATCATGGAAAGGACATAGCAATAAAACCCAAACTTTCGCAAAAGAATATTGCCAGGTAGAAACTGGCCCATTCACTAATGAAATTATTCCAAGAAGTAATATGTGAACATTGAAAGTTTTATTATCTCATAATTACTTACGAGTGTGCACTCGACTTCTAGTAAAGCCCTAAAACAGCAAATGGAAAAAACTCGTTCAAGTACCTAGATTACAGTTGTAGATTGTATGGTATTGTAAGGAATAGGCCCTGTGCACTGCGACCAGAAGAGATCTATTGTGTTGGCCTCTTTTATTTAACCCAGGGAGCTGTTGAGGCTCTTTATAAACCTCAGTACCCTTCTTTGTTCCATGTTTCCTATGTCTGCAGGACTTAAATACGCCCTTTGCATATGGATCACTCTGCCCCTGGCCATAGCAGGGCATTCGCAAAGTATGTGTTCCGTTGTTTCCTCCTCTTCTCCGCTGAGTCGACAGGAGTCATCGTCGGAAAGTCACATTTTTTTGAGATGGTATCTCAGTGGCCAGTGACCAGTAAGATAACCCGTTAGTATCCTTAGATCTTCTTTGCTTAGCTCAAGTAACTTTTTTGTCTTACTACGAGCTGGGCTTATGAATCTTTTTGCCTGCCTCTGTCCTTTGCATTCCGTCCAGTATTCGGCAAGGTGGTCATCTTCCCATTTCCTGAATTTGAGTGTACGTAACTCAAAGGTGAAGTAGGGCTCAGGACCAATGAGCAGGCGTGATGCGCCTCTTCTCGCCAGGCAATCCGCTCGTTCATTTCCCTCAAATCCTCCATGACCCAGTATCCAGGCAAAGGTGACGATGTTGTCCTTGGCCAGATCCTCGAGGAGATTAAAACATTCTAAAACCAGTTTTGACCTGATCGAGTACGATCTTAGGGCCTTAAGAGCAGCTTGGCTGTCTGAGAGGATGTAAATGCGGGCACCTTTAGTGCGCCTACGTAGGCATTCTCGGACACATATCTCTATGGCGTGTACCTCCGCTTGAAAGATGTCTGGTGATTTCCCCAGTGCTATAGCTCTTTGGAACCTAGGCCCATAGATCCCGGCACCGGTTGCGTCATCTTCCATCTTTGAACCGTCAGTGTACCAGATTTGTGATCCTGATGGTATTATAAATTGGTTGGTTCTCCAGGCACTTCTATCAGATATTAGTATCTTAAATTTCCTGGAGAAGCGAAGCTTTTTAAGCATGGTGTCTGATACCTTAATCATATGATCATCTTGAAGCATTTGTAGTACCCGAAGGTGTCCTGTGAGGTTTCCTGCTTTAAAATTTGATATATCAGGGAGCCTAAGGGCACTAAGACCAGCTTCCTTCTTCAGAGAAATATGTAAAGGCTGCAGTTGGACAAGTTTTCATTGCCCCCGTTATACCAACGCATGCTAAGCGATATATCTTGTTAAGTTTTTGTTGGGCCGTTAGTTGTTCGATTTTTGGCCACCATGATAACAACGATCGACTTGATGATCGTGTTGTATGACCAACACAACTTTTTTGGATTTAAGCGCCAGGTTTTGCCGTAAAGGCGATGGCACATGTAAATTGCCTTTGTCGCCTTCTTGGTGACTTGATCAAGGTGTGAATTCCAGATAAGAGTCTTGTCTAGGATTACTCCTAGGTATTTTACCTCTCCTGATAACTTCATTATTCATCTTGATCGGTTTCAGTTCTAGTTTTCTCTTTCTTAAGAATGGTATCATGACTGTTTTTGAGGGATTTATGGCCAATCCTTTGTTCTGACACCATCTGTTTAGGGCCCTTTGCATGATCTCAGATATCGTGGAATCATGCTTGCCCCTAACAGTGATTACTACATCATCTGAATAACCTTGTATTATGTACCCCGATTGTATGAGGTGGTCTAGGAGTTCATCTATGACTAAAATCCACAGAAGAAGAGGACAGCCCCTAGTGGCCTTAACAGTCTTTTGTGAGCCTCCATACGCCAGATTAATGATCTGCTTTCTAACATGTTTAGAACCCATTTTATGATTAGTGGGGCAATGCCTTTCCTTATAGCTTTCTTTATGGCATCAAAGGAGGTATTGTCAAACGCTCCCTGGATGTCTATGAAGGCACATAGGGCCGTTTCTTTTTCTGCCAGGCCTTTTTCAATCGTCGTTGTAAGGCTGTATATGGCAGTTTCGGTAGACTTACCGGCTGATTCCTTATGTATTGGTCGAGGACTTTCTCCATGGTTTTTAGGAGGAAGGAGCTAAGGCTGATGGGGCGATATGATTTCGCTAGTTGTTCGGATTTCCCACCTGCCTTTGGTATGAAAACCACCTTGACTTAGTCCAGCTTGATGGTACATGGCCTAGAGATAGGCTGGATCTGAAGACCCTAATTGGTTGAGGAGTCAATAGATCCATTCCCTGTTGTAGGAGACAGGGGTAGATACCATCGTTTCCCGGTGCTTTATAAGGGCTAAAGGACGAGATCGCCCATTTCACCCTGTCTCGCTGAAATATTTTTCCGGATAGACTATAATCCCATTTTGATACCGTGAGATCCTGGTGCCTCATCGGTTCAAGTGGGTTATCCATGCGGATGCATTCTGGGAAGTGTGTATCAAGAAGAAGTTGACAGGTTTCCTCAGGGGTATCTGTAAATTCACCATTTTGCTTTTTCAGAGAGCAGATGCCGTTTGAGTGATCGCGAGCAAGGACTTTCTGGAGTCGTGTAGCTGCAGGGAGATTTTCAATGCTCTCACAGTGTTTCCTCCAAGTCACTCGTTTTGATTTTCTCAATTCTTTGTTGTTATCAGTAAGAGCTGTTCTGTATTGGCACCAGTTGCCATTGTTCTTAGCTCTATTGAAAAGTTTTCTTGCTGTGCTCCTAAAAGCGTCAAGTCTTTAATTCGGCCATGGGACATCTCTTGGTGTTTTCCTATTTTTGAGGGCACAACTGCTTTCATAGGCGAAGGTTATGTCTTCTTGGAGCTGTTCGGATTCAGTTTCCAACTCCGGAACGGTCCCTAGTGGAACTAAAGAACGATTTAGTTCTGATTCAAGGACTAACCGATAGGTTTCCCAGTCAGAGGATTTCGGGTTCCTGTAAACTGTGTTTCTTACAGAATAAGCTTCTAAGTCGAATCTGATGTGATTGTGGTCCGACATGGACGCTTCTCCGGAAACATGCAAGTTTGTGATGATATTATATATAAATGGACTTGCCAGAGTGAGATCTACAACCTCTTGACGAATCGCATTTATTGGTTCTACCCCTCTATTTACCACCACCAAGTTATTAGCACAAATATATTCAAAAAGTATATATATATACTAAATTAATTTTTTTTAAAAATTTAATTAAAATAATATTATTAAATAAAATATATAAAATAATATTATTAAATAAAATTATTACAAAATTACCTCTTTTGTTGATGCTTCCCCACACCGTATGATGGGCATTTGCGTCACAGCTGAGGATCCACTGTAGTCTCCTTTCCTTGCAATAGTTTATCAAAGACATTACCTCTGAAGTTGGTGCTTCAGAAGTGTCTCCAGGGAGGTAGGAAGAGGCGATGACGACCTTCAAATCCCCTCCCTTTAGACCGGCGTTTGGTATTGCAATGAGTGCCGCCACCAAATCTCCTTGAATGAATTAGGTTTCTTCGTTTCTACAATTGCAGATAGAAACGGTGCCCATTTTCGCAAAACTTCATTGCAATGAAAGAAACAAAAACCAGATCGAAAGAAAAAAAACGGAATAACAAATATGTTGTCTATTGTAATTTTATTTGTTAACATATATGTACAGCGGATTAAGTAAGAAATAAAAACTAAATTAAATAGGTGGGAAGTTATTTTATTAGCACCGTCTCCGTGATGCTCCTAATCTTTCCTTAGCGTCGATGCATTTTTTCGCAATTGTGTTGCGTACCACCTCTTGACTCACGCCAAATTTTGAACAAACCAAATGAGAAATATCGGCAACCTTCTGGGGGTCCAATTGGGATTTAGCACGTCCTTCCGATGAACTTGATTGATGTCCAGTCAGTGAGTGGGTACGCAAATGCGTTCACCAAATAATATATTACACAACACCCTTGTTGCGGTTGCTGCATCTTTCCAATTAATCATGTCGTATACCTTCCGATCTATTTGTGTTCCATTCGGTCCGATCGTCAAAATACTGGAACATGAATCTGTCGGTTTCGGATACTTTTGAACACATTGACGTCGGCTGGGATTGTGCTTTCCGTTATCACTGCTGTGATCGCGTCTTCTCTTGTTTGATTTGCCTCTTGTTGTGGAACGGTCCGTACGATCCTTCGCGATAATCTTCGATTGGATTTGACGCTTGTTAAGCGATATTTTGAAATCTTTGTTGAACTCTTTTTGGAGTTCTTGAAGCTTTACATCAACTCTGCGGAAAAGACTGCCTTCTTTCGCACGAAGCATTGCAATTCGATTAAATAATTTCTGTATATCATCAGTCTGTGGGTCGCAATTCTGCAACTTGTCTCGTCCACATAAAGTGCACGACTGGGTCGAACGAAACTTTCTCGTTCTTTAAAAGTTTGGTTGGTTATTTTCTTATTTCATTAAGTAGTTAGGTAAAGCTATCCCTAACAGGTAATTGTCCCAAGTTATGGTTATAGACCGTTTTCGAGATATGTATGTCCAAGTTCCAAAAGTACCGTTATTCGATTTTTTAGCGAAAAACTGAGTATGCAGTCATGGTAACCTTACCTACTTAAGCCTAAATATCAATTTTGGTTGAAATCGTAAGAGCCGTTTTCGAACAAATCAAACTGGTACGAACATTTTATATGGGAAGTACCATTAATATTAAGGTTACTGTGCAAAAAAATGGACCTGTAAGCCCCTAAACTCCAAATCCGAAGAAGCCGTTTAGGCTGTAGGCCTCGGGACATACAGACAGACGGACAGAATTTTGCCACCCACTTTTTTGAGTTCGTCTATCATCGCAATGTCAGAACTGATGAACATCTCGAGTTCGAAATTTTGTACGAATACTTAACGGAGAAAGTTAAAAACAATACAATAATTATAGTTAAGTTACAGCCATTGTTGGATTATAATAACCAAGCACATATTTAAGCAACAAAGTTCCTGGACACGAGCAAAGCACACAAAACAGTGTGAAACGGTATTTTGTTGACGTTGAAATATATAGATTTATATCACAACAAATGATTCTAATACCATGTTCCCACCAACGTGATTTAGCTAAAAAAAACTGTCAAAAAAATTATTTCAAATTCAATTTTCTAATTTTGTTCGTGTTTCGGTGAGTTTTTAATATTTTTATTGAGTTCAGGCAATGAAAAATTGTTTTATTCTTGGCAGGTATGGCAAAAAATGTCACACTAAATGACTTAAAGTTCGGTGGAGACGCCTTTCGTGATTTTTAAATCAAATTACGTTCGTGGGAACATAGTATAAGAACTATTTGTTCATTAATTTTGTAAACAAAAAATCCTCCAATAATATATTTGAAATAAGTGAGGAAGTAAAAACTATTCTCGCATTTCTGGAAAAGTAATTAAATTTTCCACTTGCATTCAGAAGATTAAACTGGGGTTGAATTAACGCATCCGTGATCGAGTACTACGTGACTGAATTTGTTATTGTTTTGCTTGTAAAATCCACAAAATTCAGTGACGTATGGCACGTTTACAGATACCTATGGTAATTCCATCCCTTTAGTGTACCATAGTTAAATTCTTACAAGTCTGCAAGAGGATTCGCAATAAAACTACTTAACTTAACTTAAGTAATAAAAACAATGAAATCTATCCAGCAAATAAATTGATTCTTAGAAACACCAATAAAATCACAATGAAATCCCGCAGGTAATACTTAATTCTTTAAAACTTATTTTAAAAACAGGTACACCCGAACAAATTGAAAGTTTTATTGCATCTAAAATGCCTACCTGACACTACTCGAAATTCTATAAAACTGGCTTCCCTGTGTACAACATTCACATTCGCATTCTAACCATCAAAGTCATTTTATCAACGCCAGAAAAATGGATAACTCATCTTCGTTCGTAAATAGTCCAGTTTCGTCGCAGGAAATAAAGCCTAATAAAGATGCAACTGCGGTAGACGATTACTTCGGGTTGAATATAATAGAAACACTTAAAAAAATGAAAAACGATTTGCAGAAGACATCATCGTCTGGCAAGGGAATGAAACAATCCATGCCATATAAAATTATTTTCGAGGACGGGCCCATAGCTGGGACTTCAAAAGAAGACGATATTAACAGGTTGCTCGATAGTATTGAACAACTTCAAAAGATGAAAACGAATCTTCTGGACAAAGTAGCTAGTAAACTACAAGAAATTCAAAGCCTGTACGATAAAAAAGATTACAAGATCTCCATAATAAAGTTGAAAGGATATTCGGCCAATTCCCTAGAAATATTACCGGGGACCTCCGCCGACAAACAATTCGCTGCCACCAGTGCCACCAGTTCAACCAGTGAATCGGAAAATGATAACCCAAACAAGCGGCATTGTACTCAAGAATATCCAAAGCTTAAGGATACATGCAATTATATAATCGGGCCAAATGGATCGGAAATTTCTAAGAAGGACTACGAAACTAAAATTGGAAAGATGCTTCATCGGCAACAAGGCAGTTGTGTAAGGCAATGTTCGGTGAAGAAGTTCTGGCTACACATTCACTAACTGGAAATCAATCACCAGCATTTCGTGGACGTGAGAGGCCAAGCAAATCTAAACTTAATCCTATAATGATAGCCGATATTACTTATTTCGTTTGTATGAAGTTCGGAGTAAGTAAACAACTTGTTCGAGCTATAGTTACAACGAAATGTGCTGATGCAACAAAGAAGATTAAGCGTTTGTCGAAGAAGATTCTAGTTAGTCAATAGTTACTTTAAATGGATTTTTTACCAAGTTTTCCTATTGTTAGTCTTCACATACGATACATTTATTTTACTTTAGTTAAATGTGTTTTTGAGTGTTTACAGTTAAATAAAATATATTACTTCTTTTATAATTACTGACTTTTTTTTTCGTACCAAGCCTTACAACAAAACGAAGGGCCGACCATAAAAGAATTTGTGTCAGATGGCAACCAAAATTATTTTAAAAATGAGTTCTGTCCCACAAACAATGACAAAATGCATGCAGGAATATAATGTAGACAGTGGAAGTGGCTTATAACGTCCAATCTCCTTTCATTTGGTTAGTTTCTTAAATGTTATAACGACAGTGTTGGCCAAAACTTAAGCACGAAATGATTGCGCTTTGGAAAAAACCAAAAGAAAATTCAGAAAACGTATGATTTTATTTTTTCTAATCAACATATATTTGTCTTCAATCCATAACCAACAATTTAATTATTAACTCACTTTAAAAATTACGAAATTAATCAGAATTCATCAAAAACTAGGTAAGCACATTTTAGAATTCATAAATAAAAAAACCAAAATATATTTTTTAGTGCTAATTTTTGGTGGTGTAGCCATTATTTTTCATAACTGCAGCACATTGTCGAGGCATGGAGTCAATAAGGTTGTCAATGCATGGGGATATTATTCCAGGCAATTTGAGTTTGTTGCAGCATGGAGTCTAAATTAGGGCACTTCGTGCGGTCAATTCTCCGATCTACAATTTCCCATAGATTCTCTATGGGGTTGAGATCAGGCGATTGTGCTGGCCACTTCATAACAGCAATATGGCTTTCGTTAAGCCAATCTCTCACAAGATTAGCGGTATGTTTAGGATCGTTATCATGTCGAAAGATCCATCCTAATGGCATATTCTCCTCAGCATGAGGAAGCATGACATTTTGAAGAATCTCCCGATACATGAAACGATCCATTATTCCAATAATCTTGTAAATTGGCCCAACTCTTTGTCTGGAAAAACATCCCCAGGCAAGAATATTGCCTCCACCGTGCTTAACTGTGCCCCTTACGAAACCGGGATTAAATTGTTTCTTTTTGGCCTCCGTACTGTTCGAAAACCGTCAGAAACTTTTAAATTAAATTTGGATTCATCAGAGAAGAGCACCGTTTTCCATTTTGCCACAGTCCAGTCCAAATGTTCCTTTGTAAACACCAACCTTGAACTATCCACCGCTCTCCGCCGGATTGTCCTGCTTGAGATTTCTAAGATTAATTCATTTTTTATAGATCTCGACGATATGAAGGGGTCCTTTTAGATTAGCCTGATGATCCGCTTATCCTCGCGAGTAGTGGTTTTTCTGGGTCTACCGCCACTATGAAATGTTTCGACATTTCCACGAGAACGGTGTCGAGTTATTATGCGGGAAATTACCGAATGGCTTATTCCAAATTTATTGGCAATTAATGTTACTGATTCACCGCTATAAAAATCAGACACTATTTTTTTCTTTTAGCTGCTTGGAATACTTATTGCGCCTCATGTTACCTCATTTTTTTATTTTAATTATAATAACCGATCTGCAACGCCGATGACACAACTACTTATTTTTTCTCATTGGTAAGCATGCTTGTGAAAAAAAAACGGTAAAATTGTAGCAAATTGGAAGTAAACAATAAAATTGACTAAACACGGGCGAGTTATTCCTAATACAGGGTGCATGTGCTTAAGTTTTGTCCACCTAGTTTTTGATGAATTCTGATTAATTTCGTAATTTTTAAAGTAAGTTGAGAGTAATAATTAAAATGTTGGTTATGGATTGAAGACAAAAATATGTTGATTAGAAAAAATAAAATCTAGAAAGCTTATCATACGTTTTCTGAATTTTCTTTAGGTTTTTCTAAAGCGAAATCATTTCGTGCTTAAGTTTTGGCCAACACTGTATATATTTGTGGAAGGGAGTCGGATATAGCGACCACCGGTTATAACGACCTTATTTCCTCGGCTCCTTCGCCGTCGTTATAACCGACTTCTACTGTATGTAGAAGAATATTCAATTAGCTGTACGAAATAGAACCAAGAAGACGACTTCTTTTCTGTCTTCCACAACAAAAGTTGTCAAGTGTATCTTCGAAATAAATACATAAACTAGACTTGACTTACCTTTCGCGAAGGAGGGGCAGCAATAATATCAGTATAGTAATCTTCGGCCTTACAAGAATTCATGTTCTCATACAAAATACTAATTTTCTTTAGATTATCCCATCCTGCTGGACTGTAAATAAAAGAACAAATCTTTCACTTTTCACCTCGCTAACATTTTAGTTTAAATACTTTACATTAGAACAGCATCTTTTTCAACGACTAGAGCAGGCGTTCGGAATGGTAGGTCGTAAATCCGATGAGTCAGATATTTATAGAGCAGATCACAGTTTTTGTCTTCCTTTACGCTGGTATAGAACAGAGATGTGCCATGCTGCAGACAAAATCTACGTATCCATTGTTGTATAAAATCGAAATGCTCATCCCTGTAATCGTATTCCTTTTCTAATGTCGTCATATAGTCAGTCTATAAAGAAATCAAATTAATATTTGCAGAGGTTATAATATTGTTTTTACATACTTTTGTGACAACAACAACCATATCTAGGCCGAGATTTGTGGTGAGCGCACCTTCGGTCAGGGGCAACAAATCATCATCGTCCACTGAGTTATTTCGAACGGTGCGCTTAATAGGAGATCCAGGATCCATGTCATCGCCAACCTCACAGTAACTTTGCCATGAAGTTATCAGACGTTGACGGGCGTCTCTACTCTCCTCGGGATCCAGCTTGAGACTCTCAATATGTTCTGCAAGCACTTTGATCCAATGATTAAGTTGCTCCAGCCATGCCCACGGTGCAGTCATCGACACTGTGAGTATCACCAAGGTGTGTGCATAGTTTGTTTCGTTTAAGGCGTATTTTAAAAGATTAACATGACCTGGATCACCATCGAGAACCCATACGCCTAATCGTGTCATATCTGAACGAGAAGAGTACACATGTTAAGGACTGGCGTTAGATTTAAAACAAATAGGTACTCACCGTCTCTGTATTCATCCTTGACATCAATGTAGGCGTATTCGAGACCGGATCCCTTTTTTGGGTCCTCAACACCTTGCAGCTTGGCAATGAGTGTCGTTTTACCTGTGGCATTGTCACCTAATACTAAAACGGATTTGTTCGATGGAAGTTTTGTGCTACCTTGCTTCTGTACCTCGCTTAGAATTGCTGACCTAAAAAACAAAAATAATCAAAGTTTGTATTAATTTGACTGAAATACAAAAGTATAAATTTAGTGGCGAGCAGCCCAACAGAAAGCCCACTATTAACAGGGCGAAAGACAGCTTCTGCTTTGGTTACGTCAAGAACTTTGGCTATACCTATATTTTGCGGATTTCGCAAACATAGATTAAGCACACACAATACACCACATCCCAATAATCTGAAGTGTCTATTGATAAGTGACTAATATACTTCTCATTGCTCGTTGACAGTCAGTCAGGGCACAGCCTCGCTATTTATTAAGCTATTAGCCCATAGTCCACCCTACACAGTGAGTTTTTTTTTGTACTTGCCCATAACATATTTTTTACAAGTGAACTTGTGACTCGTAATATTGAAGTTCCTGACAAAATCTTTCAAATTTTAGAATATTTTTAAAGTTAAAATCCTTAGAAGTAAGAACAACTAGGTAGATTGTGTGAGTTCTAAAAATTTGTTTGTTCCGCCTGCTCAAAGCCTTTAATCATCTTCGTTTACCGGAAATATGTGGAAATTCTCTCAATGCAAATTAGCAACTATGTACATATTTTTGAATACTTGGAAGGTTATGTTACAGCCCTTAAAAAAAGTTCGCTTTAGACCAACACACAAATAATTGTAGGTATTGCTTCTAATATTACACATTATAATTCAGTAACATAAGCGAATAGAGATTTACTATTGATTGGTATCATTTTGAATATCATCGAATCATTGAAAGCATTGAAAATAACTCTGTTGGCATTCATTCGGATGCCGGTTTTTTTCTTTTATTTCTTCAATTGAAACAAGTCTGACTGAAACTAAAACGTAGCTTCCAAAAAAATACTAGTCCGTCGAAAGATAATAAAACACGAAGAAATACACAACAACCTAGAGAAGAGACTGGCCTACAACAAGAACGGTGATTCATCCCAAATGGCCATCTTCAGGTGAGAAGAGTGCTCGCAAATATAATTAGGTATTTTACAGAAAATTATACAAGCAATAGCCACATAGGCGACACCAAAGTTTTTGTCTCTCATTGATGATTATTTATTTATAATATTCATGCGAAACGCTTAGAATATTAAATACCAGAGACAGTATGATTTGTCTATGTTATGTACAATTGAAAAAAAAAATTGGAGATCGGTGTTGCCACTTTAGAGGAACTAATAAAAAAAAAATATAGGTATAGTGTAAAGTTCAACTTTTAAAATTTAAAATTAACTATTGAAACACTTGTCGTATGCAACAATATACAAATGTATGTATTTTTATAAAATTGTGCAAATATAGACGAGACACCTAGTCATTTACGCATTTGCTTCAAGATATAAGTGCTCACTGCTTCAATCTTGCTGTTTAACTAATCAATATTTATTATGATAGTTTTGACTAGTTTTCTTATCTACCTATAGTGAACTTTCACTGGTAAGCAATTGACCAGTCAAAGTCCAGGTGGAGGATCCTGTATAATGCCGTTCGTCTTTCAGAATCAACTGTTTCTGATTTAAAATTATATGTTCTTGTGCCAATTGGACAAATTTTATTTTAAAATTATAACGCTTCGAAATGACAACTGAGTATGCAAGGAGGCCCTCAACTGTAATGTCGTTTTCCATTGGGCAAAAAGGAGCGTCCGGGAGAGTCCAGAAGCGAAAAAATCACTTCTGAAACCGTTCCATTGGCACAACAAATACTCTTCTGGTGATTCTGAGGAGAGAATTTCGCTTCTCGATTTGAAGTCAGAATCCACTCAAGAAGCACTCACACAAGTGTTTTTATGTATTTTATAAAAGTCAACTGACAGCAGCCGTAGATTATTTTTTTGTATTTCACCAATACTATTGTGAATTCTTTCAGAAGCTGGTTTGTTGTACCATTGGATTTCGGAATGAGTGAATCCCCGAGTGAAACCAATGGAAAACGACAGAAGAAAAATAGCTGTCATTCATATCTGATGCCTGTTTACTCAAAACCCCGATGACATCACGCAAGCTACATATTATTACAGGCATGGGCTACTCTTTCTTGTCTCGAAATGTACTATTCCCTTCACTAGCTTAGACATTAGCAAGTAAATTCAAAATCATCTTTTTACAAACTCGTATATTTTCAAGCATTTACCGTTAATGTTGGTAGGTAAAAGACTAAAGTTCTTAACATATTGAAATAAGTGGCAACACCTCTTTACCTTTTCTCGAACTGAGGTGTGGTGGTCGTTCGGTCACAAAAAATTGACAGTTAACCACACTCTTGTCTCTTCCACCATTTAGGGAGATAATTATGAAGTCATGCAATTTTATTCAAATGCAAAAATAAAAGCAACAAAAAAACACTTTACCTTTGAATTACCTAGGTTTAAAGAAAAATTTCAAGGGCGTCTTCATGTTTTCAAAATCTTCTGTATGTTTTATTTACTCACCATAAATTTTCCTTTTCAGCAGCATCCTTTTTCTTCGACTCCAACATAAGGCCATTCATCTGAGTGCCAATTTCCATGGCCATCTTCACACAGATGTGGAAATATAACTCACTTTTGTTAAAAGTACCTTTTTTATATTAACAGATGGTGTACAACTTTTTAATTATAACAAAATAAATAAAATTACACACAATTCTGAAACACTTCTTTTAATATCGCGAGAAGGAAAAGAAAATTATTTTTTGAGTCTTCGTTGATGACTCAAGTATGTAGTCTGCAATTGGAATAGAATTTAACACTTTTTTGTTAGGTTTACAAAAATGTTTTACAATATTTCTGAAGTTTATTTTACTGTCAACAATATTACTCCGAGTTTTAAATCGGTGTACAGTGGGCAATTCTTTTAAAATCACAAAAGAAAATCAACTGATTTTCCTTCGGACTTTTACCACAAAAATAAAGAAAAGCAGTGTGTACTTGCTGTCAACTCTTTCACACTTGTTTCCAATGAAAAATCAAAATCACCTCCCACTTTATCTTTTGTCTCATGTATTTGCATCGACATCGTATGAAGTTGCCAACTATGCAAAATTTTCCTTTTTTGACATATCGTTGCAGAAATGCCAACATCGACAAAAAAAGCAACAAATTATGGTTATGTTAAGAAAGTTGTTAAATATATAGAAAAAAATACATATGTATATATATATTGTATAAATAATACATTTTTATTAAATTTGGCATATTTATCCGGTAAGTAATACTACGTTTTCATAAAGGTTATTGACTTAACATCATCAATTCACTCAACAAAAAGGTATGTAGCCATAAAGTTTGGTAAAGCAAACGGTTCACTTTCTTTTGGAATGAAATAATGAAACTAAATAAATAATATGTTGCAAATTTGCATTTGACAGAAAAAAAAACAGGATAAACAAAATAATTGAAATGGCGGACGAACTTTGTTGCTCTGGAACTGAAGGTTAACCAATTTAATAAGCAACAATTATGTCATTTTCCATTGGGCGTCCGGGAGAGTCCGGAATCGAAGAAATCACTTCTGAAACCGTTCCATTGGCACAAAAAATACTCTTCTGGTGATTCTGAGGAGAGAATTTCGCTTCTCGATTTGAAGTCAGAATCCTCTAAAGAATCACTCACACAAGTGTAATTTTATGTATTTTATACAAGTCAACTGACAGCAGCCGTAGATTATTTTTTGGCATTTCACCAATACTATTGTGGATTCTTTCAGAAGCTGTTTTGTTGTTCCATTGGATTTCAGAATGAGTGGATCCCCGAGTGAAACCCATAGAAAACGACATTAATAAATATTCAATTTATACACATATTTATTACAAATGACAGCTATGTGCTCAAGTGTGTTTCAAAATTACATCAGAACGATCTGAGCACGCTCGGCTCAGAGCGCGCTCATAATGCTGGAGCTCGGTTCAGAGCTCAGCTCTGAACTAAAAAAGAAAAACGCCTATTATGACAGTAAGAATTTTTACCCATTCCTACCTGGGTGGTTGTCGCTTCACGCTTGTTTGCTATCTTTTCGGAAAATCCCTATCTATCGTAATCTCCTTCATAATGTCGATATCAAGTTACGAGCTTACTTCCGTTCTTGTGCTTTATTGTGTCCGCTTCTTTTGTGAGGCTCATGAAAGATCATTCCGGATCTTTTACCATGCTTCAAATTAAATTTGCCAGTAAATATATTATACACTGATTTATTATTCTGTATATTGTATGAGGACAAAAATGCACTTCTTCTGCAAACGGAAAAGATATAATTTTTCCTGTATTCTTTATAAAAATAGGAAGACCCAGAGGAAAACAGAAGAACACACTTGTTCGGATTAACATGTTATTTAGATATCCGTCTTTATAGTTACATGGTTGTACATAATGAATATTCTAAAATATTTACAAAGAATAAAAGAGAAAATAAAGTAGAACAAAACAATAAAAAAATACATTTTTATATATAATCTGTGTATGCAGGCGTAGTGAACGCTCAAATAATACTATATATCGATTTGTTTATACTGAAAACGAACAATTTAACAATTTCTTTGTCGAATCCCGGTTGCTAAATACTTTAAGGAATGTCGGGAATTATGAAACAAGTTATGTATATTTATTTTGTTTTAATATTCACACGATAAAAGACAACAAATTCCAATAAGATTTTTGTATATAATTATTTAATTTAATGTTATTGTGTGGGTGTTCCTTCACGCTTAGAAGATCGGGATGTAGTTGTCGATCTTCGCGCGATGCTTTTGTGCTACGCACTCTGAAATCCAAACGATGTTTCGGCACTCTTGTTCCTTTAGCTTCAAGTAGGCGTAGAAAACGCCAAAGTGGAATTGTTGTAAGAACGCATAGACGTTCAATTTAACTTCGTGTTCAAAGAACTTGTCCTCCAAAGTCTTGTCACCGGGATTGGTGCCGGAACCATCGAAGAGGGCAGCGTATTCTGCGTAGTATTCGGCCACTGCTTTAACTTGTTCGTAATCATCTGCTCTGGCTAGAGCGGCCAGACCATCGGGATTCATTTTACCACAGCGGGGGTACAACTTGGCACGATCGTCCTTGGACAGTTCAGTTCCGAACGAGTTGATTGTGATGATAATGGCACGACGATCAGCTTCGAACTGAAGGGAATACACATTTTTAGTGGAAACACATTTGAATGGGTTTGTAAACTTACAGCCAAGATCTCGCACATGACATCGGCGGTGGATCCACCATTGCTCTTGCAGAACTCATAGAAAGCCTCTAGGTAGGCCTTGTACAAGGTGTTTCGAATGATTTCGATGTTCATTTCATCCAAATCCTGCTCGGAGATACAATCGACAAAGAATGGAGCAAGTGGCGTATCGACCAGAACAGCGTTGTACAATTCAGCTGGAGTGGCAGCCACGTGAATGGCCTCCATTTGCTCGAAACTACCCAATGGGTGGCATTTAGGTATCAGCTCGGAAATGGGTCTCTGATGCAAAGTACCGGTGATCAACAAAATAATGTTGTCAATCATGTAGCCGTAAGTGATAAAGTCCAAGAAACTGGCTAGGGGCTCGACAGCGTGATTGCGCAAGTGCTGGAACTCAATGACAAGCTTCTCGCGGAGTTTGTCATCAATAACAGACACTGAAAGTGGTGATGGTTCGTTGGCGAGGAAAGAGCCATAATCGGTTCCCTGGAGATGAAGCTTCAAATCTGCAAATTTCAACATTGTTATATTTAAAATTAACTTGTTCCTAGGGGCTTTAAAAGCAAAAATCAGGTGCAGATGTGGTACCCACAACCCTTTTGCTGCTGTTCAATAACCGACATTTTTTTTAAGTAACACTGACAAACAACAAAAAAATACAATAGAAAGACTTCTGTACCCCAAAATCATTGACTATTTTTTTATTAGACACAGGCGCGACTGCAGACGTGTATTTAGAAAATACCCGATAGATTCTTTGCTATAGCTTTGATTTTAAGCAAGCATACAGGACTGACGTCTAAACGTCTATCTGCTTTTTATCTTCCATTGCAGTACGTCACTTGTGCTGCCCAAGTAAAATAACTCTTCTTTCATATTGCTTTTAAACATTTACATTATTTAGTCAAGTCAATGACCAATCCTTGTAAGTCCTACAAATACAATTTACTCCAGTACTTCAATTACCACTATTAACAAGATTCATAGAATCATCAGTTAAACATTTAACAGTACGCTCATTTAACTGCACAATACTCTCCTTTGTGGGTGTATCTATAAAGTAGGTATGTATATAGATTACCTATTTCGCAGTCTTTATTGAAAATCTTAAATGCATTTTATGTTCAAAATTTACATTCAATATTCCTCAGAACTTTTTTTTAATCTATATGTTTGTTTATACAAGCAGTTATTTGGTCACAAGGTAAATCCTCATGACAATTTATCAGAGGTTTTTTTTCACTAGGTGTTGATAAATTTTCTTAGCACTTGCCCTTGTCACATGATCAAAAATGGGAATGGCCGCAGAGTTGTTTTGTCACAAATGTCATTTTACTATTTGTTTCATCTACTGCATTAATGACTGCACCCCCCATAGATTTGATTAGTTATAAAAATCTTACCTTCCAATGTCTCGCACTGTACCAAATTTAAGTAATCTGCTTGTTTCAAGATTCCACACTTGAAACCACGGCAAAGACCCTCAAGGTAGCCACCATCGATATTGAACATAAAACCAGTCATTTTTACTCTTGGAAGTTTTGGCGAAAGTAGGTGGATTAGGTTTCAAGTATTTAACCAGTTTCTTTAGAAGTAAAACTGTGTCGAAAATTCCACAAAAGAGTTGTTTAAGAAAATTTTCACTTCTTATCGACCAACCACCACACAAATGTCATATGACTACAATTATTTTTTCGCTACGGCCTTTGACGTTTGGATTTAACGTTAAGAAAAACTTAACGCACATAAACTCTGCCATCTGTATGGGAGTTGGAAAGATGTACATTTGTACACTAATGGATGAGAGTAAGTAATTTGTATTTTTGAAAATTGTACTACACTAAACGTTGAAAGGGCCCTTATTGTTAGCATCAAAAGAACGGCCGTTTTTAAGTAGAACTCAGATAAACGCATAAAACTAGTCCAAAACTAAAAAAAAAAATGCATGTTATTATTGAGCTTGCAAAGAACAAACATTTGAAATGCAAACAAATTTTCACCTGGCGTTTTTTAACTAAAGTTTGTGTAAAATATTCCTTTTGGAAAAATATCACAATTTTTTTTTTGCAACTTAAATAGGTCACAGCAATTATTTTCAATATTTGCATAACATCAGTAATTGATTAACAAAAACTGGGGCCCTACTCTGTATTTCGTTCCGAAAGTAACATTTTTCGAAAATGAACGTTTCGTACTCTCTATTTTGAAAGCTGAATGAAATGTACTACTACTCCCATTTAGAATTCGGAAAGAATTACAGAGTACCAACTTAAAAGCAATTTCGAATAGAATTGACTTTCGGAACGAAATAGAAAGTAGGGGCCCTACTTTGATTTGCGTGACTTTGGAAGGATATTAACTCGTGATGACAACCGCGGTTCAACTTTAAAACAAAACCTGTTGAGATCTTTAGCAACCCGGTAAATGTCCGTCTCGATTACCTGTCGTTTACTTCCTCTTAGGTCTAAGCTTCTTCCAGGCGAAACGGTAATCGCTTGGTGGTAACGCTTACAAACCAAGCAAAAGGAATTCAAACAAAACGCACAAACAAACTTATCATTTATTCCTAGCACATCTCAACTATAAAATATAGACAGTAAATATATTTTATTTTTAGAAGTTTTCAGTTTTATTTAGTTCATTCAACTTTACAACATTTGGATCATTCACAATATTTTGGTTGGTATTCCAATGTCTCTTACATTTATGCATTCAAAAGACCTTATACATTTCTTGTCTTTTATCTAAATCATTTCAATTGAACTTTTACAAATTGATATTATTTAATTATTTCTTTGTATCCTGTTTTTATCATTTTGTTGCTTATAAGAAAACATATAATTTTATTATTTAATTTCTAATCCTAATTATAAAATGAAATATACATTGCACAGTATATGTTTATAAACATTGTGTATAATTTATAATTCAAGCAGAAAGTGTAAATTGTTTACATACAAGTATATAATATATTTCTTATTTTGTTTTATTTTTTGTTAAAATCAATCATACAGGTCATTATATTTATGTTTAAAGTTTCTGTTTTTTTTGTTGTTCATATTTCTATACGAAAACTTATATATTGTTTTAATTACAAAAAAAAGTTTTTATTTAAATGTTTCAGTTGTTAGAATGGATTGGATAGTGATTTTTGTGGAGTAGTTTTCACTTATATTTGGCTGACATTTAGTAGGAATAGTAACACTGTAGTGTGTAGTGATTGAGCGGACGTTCGATTTTTGACTTAAGTGCTGTGGAAGTTTGGGGTATATGTCCCTTATTCTAGAATTATAATTTTGTTCAAATCCCAATAGAGCGGAATACGGCAGTGAATTTTTTTTTTCATTTATAAGTTAGCTTTTATTTGGTTTCAAAGTCTCGCTCAACATTGTATTTTTGCCGAAGTCCTTACTTTTCTTTCTTAAATATCCGTAATAATAAGCCATTCCCTTTATCTGTTTGTTTATATTTGTTTACACTAGTAACCCTTTGATTCGCTGCTGCAATAATCAGTTTGAAGATCTAGCTGTAAGTTAAAGCCAGATGAGACAGTCTTCTAAGACATTGCCCGATAAAATCATAAAATCAATGTCAAACTCTTTATAATTAAATTGGCATTAATCCATTTCCGTTAGAACTCGAACCATTTGAGCTAGATATGCCAATTTATTTTATACAAAGCTTGACACTAATTTGACGTGTCTTGCGGTTAATGGAACGTCGTTAATGATCTGTACCTGTCAGTTAGTCAGGATATATATAAATCTCATATACTCAATCCACAATGAGCAGCAAATTAGAAAATATCTACTTGAAAATCAAACATACAATAGTGGGACTCGGACCGAACTCTTCAGTTTCTACATTGACTTCTTTCTTTCTTTATTATTTAAAATAAGACCAATACGCTGCCGATATTAATTAATTTAAAACATAACCTGGGTACAATCTGATTCGAACATCCATCTTCTTTGACAAAGGCCGAACGCTATCCGTCGCCACGCTTGTGTTTTTCGCAAGTGTTTTTTTTATATAATGGTGTACCGCCTGATAAAAGGAAAATCCATCAAAGTATGCTTCCCAGATGTGGCGTTCAAAATATATGACCAAGATCGTCCTTTAGCGAGATTTGGCTATTTCAAATATGAGGCAACTTAATAATGCCTATACATATATGTAAAAGAGGCCTTGAGGACAACAAATTAAACCATAGTTCACAATGGAACTCGACTAATCACGGAAAAATATGCTCGCACACAAAATATGTAAACAAGGCCTAACATTCTAAATAAATAGTATTTTCCTAAAACCACTACAATCATTTATGCTACTTACGAGTACTCCTTGTGACGAGCCAAACTACTTGCATATTATGTATAAATACATTCCTATCTGTGTTTGACAGTTTTGACGACAAACCTCTTACAAGTTAATTTATGATTGCTTTCTTAAATTTAACCTCAAAATATATGTATTATTTTCCTGATTCAATCTAAAATATGTATGTCTGTTCCTTTTGCTTAAAATTTCATATACGATATAACTTGCACTTGAAAGAGAAAACTAAAATATTAAATCGACACAGGCAAACAGACTAAAAATATAAAACTCTAAAATAGTGTACATAACGTTTTTAAACAAAGATTCACTTAAAGCGTATTTTCACATATTTTCCGACTTCTTTGCCACTTCGATTAATGTCAAAGCTTTCTATATAATATAATAAGCAAGCACTTCTCTTATATAATACATTTTTTGTTTTCTTATATTTATACATAACTTTTATTTTTATTTTAGTTTAGGTGAAAGCTACATAATCTACTACATATAGATTTATAAATATAATTTGAATTTTTTGTTTCGTTTTTATTTTTAAATAAATTTTACTAAACGACCCTGTAATTGCGTGTAAATTATAAAAAAAAAATGCTTTATAATAGTTAGCAAATCATTTTTACTTTTTAATGAACACAAAGCGTTTTGTTTATCCTTTAGCAAGTTTGTTTATAGGTAAATGTTTGGAATTTACTTAAATAAATAAATACGTAATATTATTTTGCATGCACAATATATGGTGCGGAAGATACATACACGTACGAATGCGCATAATTTTACATTTACTTATTCTTATGTTGTGCCTAAAAATGCAATATTGGGTTAGACTACGGTTTAATGAACAGTATAAACTCTGGTTTCTTTTGTAATATAAAAAATAGCATTCTATTAGCTTTATTTTTAATTTATACCTTCGATATTTGTTTAATCATTTTTTTTTATTATTAGTATGTATATATTATTTTGTATACTATTGACAGTTTATTTGCAGATTTTACTTAAAAAAGAACGCCATTAGCACATTCATCACATAAAATTCGCTGTGAAATTGTATAGATAGCGCGATCTTGAAATAAGCTAAAACAATTGCAAATATGTGGATTTACGAAATAGAAAGAAACGTAATTTTAAGACATAAATTAAATAAAATAATAATACTCAATGGATCGGAATTATCCGTTTGTTGTTAAGATGTCCAGCGCATTACAGTTTGATCTACTAAGTGCAATATAAGCCATTTATATAATTTCTTGCAACTTAAGATTCGTTGCCGTAATCGTAAACATTTCACCCATAAAACACTTACCAAATATGTGCGCAAATGACATATTTAGTGTTAAGTTATAACAAACGAGAAAAGCATTCGTTATAATTGACGAGAAACGTGAGATGCGCAGTTGTTGTTACAAAAATAAAATCAGGCGCAAAGGAAACTTATTAAAAGGATCCAAAAGCCCAGCTGAAACTGAGTACGTACCTATGCTTTCGTAATAAGAACGAAGCGATTTAGAAAGACATTAAAATATTGTTTACACAGCCCCCATGTGATTTTGTATTTTGAATAATCAAGGCATTGGCGAACCGGTCAACCGGTTCACATTTATTGACTCCTGGTTGGAAAATGGCGCCCAACGCGTGGCTGAATGGCAAATTCACGGAATTAAATGCTTTTAACTATTTTAATGATTGACTTTGTTGTTCTCATAAAAGTTGGTCAATGCAATACTTTTTGAAGAGACGGCGAGAACAGTGAGCTGTGACTGCCCAAAAAAGATTCAATAAAACTTATGTGGTTTCCGATTGGGCTTCTTCAGATTTGCTCTCAGATTTCAGATTTCGTGTGTCTAATCGAATATAAAAGCTCTTTTTTGTGTTTATATTCGTGCGGTTCGAATATGTGTAGCCTTCGACACTTTTCTAAGAGTTTTGCATTCACTGGTTAAACTTTATATTAAAACATTTTGAATTTGCCCCCAGATTGATTTTTAAACATTTGTACTTAAATAATTAACAAAAATAAATCCACCCGATGCAATACATTTCGTTGCAATTGAAAAATTTCACGAAAACGTAAACAAACTCCACGAGTTGTCAAACTCAAACGTACTTGTATTGGTAAATCTGAGAATAAATCCAGATTCGCAAAAGTGCTCTGAAATTTGAAATAGATTGCTTTTTTTTATACCAAACGAACATAAAAATTGCTCTGAGAGCGCCCAATCGAATACCACATTAAATTTATTTTTCCGGCACAAATTGCAAGAGCCATCACATTTCGCTTAAAGAAAGTTGCCCAAGTGCCATTGAAAATAAATGCGGAGTTTTCGAATTGTACCCGTACGCCCCAAAACTATTTATATTTATTCAAGTTCCATTTTTCATCTTGCGAGGAATCAATTATGGACAAATTACTCTTTTAATAAAGAGCTCAAAATAAATACAACTGTAGCATAAAATTCAAATAAAAACAAAACTGAAAATGTATCATTTAATTTTCTCTTTTTTTTTATTTATACTTATAACATTTAATTTAAAAAATAATATTCGAAATATTTCTACGTACAAGTCAAAAAAGCCGATCGACAGAAAAAATTTGTATTAAATTAATTCTACTAAACAGTAAATAAAATAAAAATACAAATCATAAGCAAACGCTATTTATGTTGATGCTGCACGGTCGTTTTTCTTTGCTACAAAACAAACAAAAAAAGTTATTACATATTTCTTATTAGTACATATTTGTTTTTATAAATAAACTATGAAAACTGGAGTTACTTTAACAAAAATACTTTGTATGGACGTTTTAAATTCATGTGTTCTCTTTCTTTTACTATTTCTCTACAAATTTGATCAGTAAATTTACGCAGTAAACAAAAAACAAAAATCATTCAAGTTAAAGTTACTAAAATATCTTATAGAAGTAGTGAATGCTTAAAATTTAACTGTGTGTAATACATACAACATTCGTTTTTATTGTGTTTTATATATTTTTTGTTTCTTTTAGGCTAAGTAAACTGGATAAGAGTGAGACAAAAATGATAATATTACATTGGTTTTATGCTCTTTGAACACATAGCATTGTTGTTTGGTTCCATTCATATTGAAAACCGTTTTATTGTGATTTTTAACGAAAAAATATGGAAACAAAAGTTAACTACATAGTTTTATAGTGTGTGTGTTTATACATATAAAAGACAATAATTTCAATATATTACTATGTACCCTTTAATTTCTGAGTTGAAATCTACATTTGAATGTATTTCATACATGTTTGCTTTAAACAAATATTAAAATAAAAAATTAAACGCAATATTACATTTTCCGGCTGTATAGTAACGCATATTTGCAAGTTATTTCAACGTCTAAACACTCATTATTTTTAACTTCAATTCTTTTACTTTTCAACGGTGCCAACATTATCCATTTAAGAAAAAAAAAACTGCAACAGAATAAAGAAATTCTGTAGAAAAATTGAAGTAAATATTACATTGAACTTATAAAAAGGCTTCTTTCATATTTATGCTATATATATATTAATATTAATTATTTATTTTTCTTTTTAAAATAATTTTGTAAAAAAAAATCTTCTCTCGAAATATTTTATAAATATTTCTGGTCTATTTTTTGTTTTGTTTATTTGTGTGAGGAAACTTAAACATAAGTAGCTACAGCATTGGAACCTTGTGTGGATGGCGCTTGCTGATGAGGGGTGGGCTGGGGACTAACTGGAGGTTGAAGTTTTCCTGGAACGTACTGACCTATAAACGAGCCGTCTTCGGTGAATTGTCCTAGGAAATGGAAAGAGAAAATTTGCCATAAAATCGGATGTAGGTTCAGGTGGACTTTTTCTCCGGTTTCAACTAAACCATATTAGTAAAGTTAGTATATTGCAAAAATATATACAATTATGTTAGAATGCAAGATAGTGAAGTACAAAATTAAAATACGTGTTGATGAGTATAAAAATGGTTATGACAAAGGATAATGAACTCTTAAGCCCACAAATTAGAACAATATTACAGCACACCTACTTATATGAGAAAGGCAAGCAAAATGTTTAGTATTACTGTAATGGGATAATGACAATAGGATTCCCGACCGCTTAAGCCAATGCGTGATTGGATTGAAATTCTAAGGCACTACCAAAGGCACTTTCTTTTTTTTAATTTTTACATCAGTGTTGATAATCCTCCATCGAAGGTACCAACGCAGACAAGGTTACGCGTACACTACCCAAGGAATATCGCATGTAGCGTAGTACCACTTTGCAAACAGCAAACAATGTAGGACATATTCACAACGTAATTGCTACTATAAATTATGTAACGTTTCGAATATTATATGTCACATCCATTTTCAACTGTGTATGGAAATATTTTGTGTATTTAAATCGCTGGCCGAATCACTGGATCCTTAAAGGAGACTGAATTCATATCTTATATGCCTGCAAGGCACACAAAACTCTACGACATATTCTACGGTAATTCGATTGCAGATTTTGCCAAAATAGTTTTAGTTTAAAATCTTAATTAGAAACCAACAGAAAAGGAAGATTATTATTTTATATTTCTACATTCTTCCTTGTTAATGTTAGAAACTGATATTTCAAGCTCAGGCATAGGTAATGATGCGAAAGGGTATATTAGTAAGGAATTAGTTGTGCTTTGTTTCAGAAATGAACATATTATATGGAATAATATTGATTTTTGTCAGAATATCTTTGAAGAATTAAGGACTTCCTTCCCCAACACCAATTGTTTTAAAAAGGTAGCAGACTGTTGCATTTATTAGAATGTGTGTTTTGTAGCCTAAAAAAAGGTAAGAGCCGACTACAAGTATTTTTCAAGGTGAACTTGCCATACCCAACACTGTTTGTCGAATAAATCTTTTATGTTTCAATCAAAGTAACATTTATTCGTTTGACGATTGTGCGTTCAATTCAATAAGGTGTTTTGAATTTCATGGAGTCGAGTTTTAAGCTAAAATCTCACTTACTTTAAATCAAAGTAGTCTTTTTTCGTTGCGACGCACACATGTACCTATGCATTTATATATATGAATGAAGTTAGTTACAAGGGCCAATATATATGTATAAAAATCAATAAACCCATAACCAATATATGTATATGCATAAACACCATAACCAAATAGAATGATTAAAACAATAAAACACATATATATAACATATTTTGATGAGTAAAATAATAAAGACTCTACCTCCAAGATGAAACGGAAAATATTGCCGATATCTAAAGTGACATCCAATGTCGGAATGTAGTAAACAGAAGGCAATATAATATCAATATGCAATGTAGAAGCACTTGTATAAAAAATACGTTTTTTGTTTTGTTTTGATCTTTCGGTCTTATTACTACGATTGTTTTTTTTTTTTTTTTTTGTTTGAATTCTAAGTCTTTTAGAAAAGACAAAATATTTATATGAAGTACAGGAATAACAAGAGGAATCATAGTCCTTTCCGTCCGTATTGGCCAATAAATGAGCCATCTTCGTTCATGCCTACTAGAAAAAGTGATGATTAATAAAAATGAACATGACAAAAGAATAAGATAAACTTAAAACAACAAAATGTGCAAGAAATTTATAAAAAAAAATTACATCATACATATTTATAGTGAAAGTAAATATCTCTGAAAATAGTTTACTTTAAAATAACGAACAGTTTTATATAATTTTGTTTATCAAAGGCTGGGCTTCGACTATGTTTATACTTGTAAAAGTTAAAATATACATGTTTTGGTCGTGTTAATGGAAATGAGTGCGGTGAATGGCAGCATATTCAGCTTATTAGTTTGATTTGTTTATAATGTTCAGGCAATATCCTGTCTGTCCAACAAGTCGAGAGAAAGTAAACGCTGTTATAGCCATTCGTAAAACGAAACCGAAAAAGACTTGTTTTCCATTTTGTACCACTTTAATTGAATAGCTTTTAATCTTTTTAATAATTATAACTCAAATTGGAAGCGGAAAAATAAATTAATTCCACGCTAATTCGTAAAGACCACGGATTTAAGCGCCAAATAAGTTAGTACTGGTACAATAAACTTAATCAAAGATCATTGTAATAGCAGTCAATATTGAATTTAGTTTTACAGACTCTGTCATTGTTATTAAATATTTATCTGTCTATATAATAAAAATCAATCTGCATATGTGGTCCTTCTATGTAGTGAATGACTGGCCTGCGAATTCACTTCTCATCTAAGGGATGATGTATTTATTTATTTATTTTAAACAATAAAATGCAGGCAATGTTGTTAGTTAAAACGCAATTATTAGGGACAAACACAAAATAAAAACAAGAACATTTGTTTAATGCAACGCACAAAATGTTTGCAACAACACTGGCCAGCTTGGAATGAAACGTCGCGTGTCATATTACCTTTCAATCGAAGGAAGCATTTTATTATTATTATTATTTTACTCTCTGCGTAGTTAAGCGATTTTCGAACGTATACCATTTACCTTGTTTCTGCTGTTATGCGTTACTTTTTGACAGAACTATCAACTTTCCGACCTCATTTCCATAACATAACCAAAAAAAATATTATTTAAGTACACATAATACGGTCAAATGAAAATAAGAGAAAACAAAAATACACAAGTAATTATCAAATTGTCAAGTTATCCTTATCACTTACCTGTATCACCATCACCGTATTCAGCCATTGAATCGGTATCACTTTCGACTGGCTTGTTCGCCGAACTCACTGATTGTCGACCCGCACTCTTGTTATCCAAGCTGCTTGTTGGGAAAATTAATATGAAAATCAACTCATGTTTTATAATCAGTAATAACATACGGTTGTGAATATTCATGGAAGCCACCCTCATCGGGATAGTCGTGACGTCCATTGGCCAGTTCACGGTCATGGACATCGTATTTGCCACCGCGATTTCTTCGAATGATGCAAATGATAATGAACAGAATAATGATGATGGCCAATGCCAGCATCATTCCAATGAACCATCCGGCATTGGCGACATTTTCATTTGGCACCATAATTGGTCCATCGATACCATTTGTATCGACATCTTGTGTCAAGCTTTCTTTGTTGTATATGCCATCCACAGAAACTACACGGAATTCATAAACAGTCTCCGGATCTAGTCCACGAATAATTTGGAAATCTTCATTCATTTCCTCCTTAGTTTCTTGCCATATAGGTTCTCCCTTGACCCTGGAACAACAAAAAGTAAGTATTTAGTTAAAATTTGATACGATAATGGACGGAAATGTGTGTTGGGATAGTATGACAAGTGGTGCATCATAGTATCATAGAAGAGAAGTTAGGATATTTGAAAATTAGTATAACCACTCTCAGATGTGCAAATAAAATACGGTTCCACATCAAACCGGATATTAGTACAAAATTCACTTACCTGTACTTAGTGTAAAAGTGTGTTCCCGGATGACCACCATCAGTTGTGGGCTGCCAGTTGATCTTAAATTGTGCGTATCCATTGTCAGACGGCAGCTGTTCCCAAGTAAAGTCTGGCACAGCTGGTGCCTGGGAAGCTCCTCCTAATGTTTTCTTTTCGATAAAGTTCCTACAAAGCAAATCACATCACAAATCAAAAACACATTCTCACACCCGTTCAAATGTAAAACTCACTCGGTTCCCTCTCCTTTTTTGGTCGTAGCGGTAATGGAAATCCTATATTTCGAATTCGGCTTAAGTCCAGCCAATTTGGCTCTTGTATTTCGTGGATCCTCAATGTGTGGATCTCGTTCGCGTCTTTCACCCACATAGCTGCCCTTAACCTCCTCGTAGTAGATTTTATACCCGGTCAGCTTTCCGTTTGGATTCAATGGCTTCTTCCATGTCAACAGGAATGCCGATGAACCGAGAGGGAATGCTTCCAGACTCTCAATGGGCGATGGAACACCTTCGGGTGTATCGAACGATATTACTGCACTGGGTGGACCATTGAAACGTAGATTGTACGCCAATACTCGAGCAAAGTTATTTGAATCTGGTTTGAATTGTGTGACTAGCGCTTGATTGGCATCTCCCTTGACGTGAATTTCGCGCAGCGAATCCTCGCCTTCCTCCTCAGTCCATGTTTGGATTTTGTAGCCCTTGAAGTGGCCACGTATGGATTCGGGGCTCACTGGGTTCCAGCCTAAGAGAGCGTTAGTACTGGTCGTCACCTGAATCATGGTGAAATTGGTTGGTGCTTCTAGGGGCCGATCTTCACCAGAATAACCAATCACTTCGGAAGCGGCTACGTTGGATTCACCCTTCTGATTGATTGCGATCACTTTAATCAGGTACTTAACGAACGTCGGTTGATCGTTCACCACCAAACTGTTCTGATGCCAATCGAAAATATCCTTGTTTTCCCAGTTGGCCGCTGGAATGTCTCTCTTCCATGACACACGATATTGGAAGTTTGGAGCGTTGTGTTCGATTTCCGGCATAGGAGTCCATGTGATTACCAAGTTATTTGGTTCAGTACCTTGACCCTCCACATTGTCGGGGTTCTTGTACGGTACAGCTGGCTGTGTGGTACAAGCATCACTGTGCTCTGACGGTGTTGAGGGTCCGATTTTATTGAAAGCAATCACACGGAATGTGTAGTTGGCCCATGGAGACATCCCAATGGTGTAGCTGAAGTCGGTGGAGGGTACCTTTTCGAATGCTACATCCCAGGTTTGTGGTGTGAAGGACGTGTTGTACTGGATGGTATAATGAAGGATGGGTGAACGATTGTCACCCTGTGGTTTCCAGTTGATTTCGGCTTCGCTAGCCTTGCAGACAATACCCACCAGACTGGGTGGATTTGGCACGTCCTGGACGATTAGGTTAGCTCTGGCCATGGCTTCATCGAGTTCGGTGCGGGCTACACAAGTGTATTCCCCAGAATCGAGTTCCATCGTCTTGGATATGGTCAAAGAGTTGTCGTTTGTCTTAACGAAACGCACTTGATTGTCAAAGTCGATTGGCTCGCCGTCCTTCCACCATTCAATGCTTAGTGTCAGCGTGTCGTCGTGCGCTTCATTGCAACGGAATGTGGCCGATTGTCCGGCAGCTACTTCATAGTTTTGCGGCTCTTGAGTAATCCTTGTGTGTTCCTTGACAATAAGACTGCCATTAGCTGACTTGCTTCCGAATTTATTTGCAGCATGACACATGTATTGACCAGCATCGCCAAAGCCCACTTGAGAGATTTCCAAATCGCCTGAGGGCAGAATTGCGTACCGACCACCAGTAAGTTCGAGACCATTACGCATCCACTTCACCTTAGGTTTGGGAGCTCCGAATACGCGACATCTCATGGTAACGTTCTTTCCATCAACGGTGGCCTCCTTGCGTGGCGCTTCTTGAATCTCTGGCGGCAGGGCAAGTACGTTCAGATAGACATCTTTGTACACGTATCCCAGGGAGTTGGTTGCGTTACAACCGTAGTTTCCAGTGTCAGCCTTCACCAGATCACGAATAACGATGCGGTTATTTTGCACAATGCGACGTGGATTGGTTGCAGCTTGGGCAATTGGCTTACCATTGTGAATCCATTGAATTGTCGGCTCCGGGTTACCGGCCGCCTCACAGACAAACTCTACAGCTTCATCCTCGGCAGCGTTTTGAATCTCTGGTTCCTTTGTAAAGTAAGGAGTAGCGTAAATCTTCAAATTGATCGAGTAAGACTGTGCGCTTCCAACTCCGTTCGATGTATCACATGTGTATGAGCCCGCGTCTTCAAACGTAGCATGCCGTATTACCAGTGACTTGCCATAGTGGCCCTGTGTTATTCGATCGCTCCAATGTATAGGCTGCCCGTTTTTCATCCACACCGTTTGCGGGAGGGGCGTCCCGCCATATATACAATACATCTCCACCTTTTTGCCGCGCAGCGCTACTTCATTCTTACGAGTTGTATATTGGCGAACGGGTTCGTGTTTGTTTTGCGATGAGCTGATTCCTGTTTGCTTTACATCGAGCAGCACTCGATTGCCGATCTTGTATTCATTTCGGAACACCGACGTGGCTGAGCACGAATAGAAGAAATCTTCGGAGGCATCATCACGTGTCACATTCGAGAACCACAGCGTCCCCTCGGGATCCAGAGTCATGCGGGAGTTGTTTATACTCTTGATAGAACCATCTGATTGTTGGATCAACCAGTTTACAATGGGCTTTGGCCAACCATCTGGAGGTTCACACTGCAATGAGAAGGGTTCACCCTCACTGGCTTCTATCGTCTTCGGTGATTCATCCTTGAATGCGTTCAGCTCGGCTTTGCGGACAAACACCGAGTTCGAAGTGGCAGTACCAAATTCGTTCTCAGCGAAGCACTGATATTGACCCAAATCCTCTTCTTTGGGTGATGTGATCACAAGGGTACCACGGCCGGGTTGTTGCAGCATACGATTGTCGTATGCCTGCCAGTCGAATTTTTTGCCGTTCTTCACCCATCGATACCTGGAAAACCAAGAGAGTTATCATTAAAATCAGCGTCTAGACACGTCAGTTATTTTAAATGGTCTTAATTGGATTAGCTGCACAATGATGCATCATCACAGTCGGTCGGTGGCTGGGATTGATTTGAGGAGGAATTGCCCTCTTTCTCGAACTTAAACAAGTTCTAATGATCGTCACAAGTACTAATTGTGAGTCACTGCGAGAGAGACGCGCTCATTTAGATAGATTGTTGCTAATTGCCTGCTATGAAGGAGTGGTCGAGCAGAATATTAATTTACCCGTCAGAATTTGCATTTAGGAACAATGAACTATAAATGACCTGAATCGGACGCTGGCTTCCATTTCCATGGGATATATAGAATCTTTTAGGAATTAAGGGTAATTGTTATGTTGTTTGCGGATATTTGCAATTTAGAGACAAAGAAGATGCCAAGACAGAAGACACTATTTCTCAGACGAATGAAAAGAGAGCATGAGCACTTGTCAATTGCTCTGTGTAAACGTTGAATCCGCTTCCATCGAGGACAATATCAAGGAATATGTTACTATTCTTAGTTGTAAAAGTGTAAAATAGTACACTGGTGTTAGAGTGGAAAGTAAGCAATGACAGAAAAAGCTATACCCTCTGAAAGGCACAAGGCCAAATATACTACACAGAGGTTGGTTGTGTAATTTTTTCCCTATTTTCCACGACTTTAGACCAACATAATCCGATTATGGTTGATTCTTTATCTATGTAATCAAACAGCCACTTTGTCTTGTTAAAATTCTTGTACTAAAAGTGCATGTACACGTAGGAATACATAAAACCTATAATGGTACCTGTTTAAGAACAAGGATTTAAACTCGAAACGGATTTTGTGTACACCAGAAAGAAAAGATGTACAAGATTACGACGTTTTTTTTATTGTACATTTGACAGCTTGTTTGGGGTCTTACACTGTTACAGGACATCTGTAACACAAGTATGACATAAAAAAAATGTCAAACTGTGTCTTTTCTGATTCCTAATTAAATGTTGAGCATTTTTTTAAGCCATGTTCCTTTTTTCTAAATCTCTTTTGTATCAAAAATATTTTCGTGGAAGCAACCGATTTAAAGGTCTGCAAATCTGTAATCCATTTTTGAAACTTAGAAACGCCTTGGACTCGCCAACCCAAATATTCACCCTTGTAAATATACAGCAGCACGAAACCTGTCATATCTCGAAGTTGATGACGTTTTTAGAAAAATATTGGTCAGCACTTCCAGAAAGCTTCAGATGCCAATTTGATGGAATTTGTTGTTCTCCCCTTTCTTATTAGCTATGCAAAATGAAATTTATTATGCGTGCCAAACCACCCTTATTTATTAAGAACAACGGAAGGAAGCACCGAAGGACATGAAAAACCAATAAAAAGAGAAAAAAGAGTCATTATGCATGCGTTTTTTGTAACCTCTTGTGAGGGTGAGCCTTAGCCTTTTTAGGCAGACATGCAATGAACCTTTTACTCCAACCAATCCTATTAATGATCGACGACAGAATACAGAATACAAAACAAAACCAGGACATGGAATAGGGAAACGTTAAGACGCACACTATCCGCTCCCCCCAATTACTCCTTGCGGCAAACAAAAAAAAAATACGAGTTCAAAGCGCCCGCAAAAAAAGTTTTTATATAGCTTTTCCTTCTCGTCATCTGACAGAAAGGAAAATCCCTGCAAAGTAAATAAGTTCTTGTTTTTAGCAGAAAGGATACTCAATATACGTATATATAATGGCATGCTGGGGAAACAGATTGCAATGTTTACTCTCTCAGAGTTCTTGTTTGTATTTTCTAAATGGACGACGATATCATATTTCGCCAGTCTCCATCTTAAGAGAAAGGGTACTTCAAAATGTACTATTCGATATAATGCGTCTTTGCGCGCAGTCTGCTTGGAGTCTTTCTGTAAAAGCAACAACGTCAATTTGTTTGCCAGAACAAAAAGTTCTCAATGCCGGGGATGAGCAGGCAATAAAGGAGTAAAACGGTTCAAGTATACGACACGGATGCTTGGACATTAACAAAGCCGAATAGGGAGTCCTTGTCATGGAAAGTTCTTTGTCAAATTTACGAGACAATTCGTGCAGACAATGGAAGAGAAAGGAAAAATCCAATTTGTACCGACCAGCTGGCGTTAACCATTAATTTCGAAGTAGCGTTGATGATTCGCATAAAGTACTTTGGCGATTGATTCGCATATGAAAGGTCAATCAAACACAATAGAGTCATACAAAAAAAAAAACTGATCTCGACTCCATCCACTTTCAATTAACCTACAATTATAACCACGCAATTTAAACAAATCCGCTCTTAACTTTACATTCAAAATCACTTAGCTTAATTATCAAGTCCTTTCACGTTATCCGAAAAGCAGTAATAAGCCATTATCCCTTACTGAACATCTTTCATATTATATACATAAACAAAGGGTCGTTTTGATTGCCTCGTGAAATAGTTCCAACAATCGTTGGTGAGAGTACCACATTTCCCGCTGAGCCTTGCTGCGTTTATAAATAAATTACTTTCCCATTTAAAATGGGGTTGATGGGAACGTACATAAGTCCTTTGAATGAAACTGTGTAATTGATTTGATTAAGATGCAAAATAAAAAAATAAACCAAGAATCAAAAGTTATCTGTCTCGGGTTACACAGAAATGATATCAGTACGTGCAGCCAGAATTTGCTATAGTACGAGGAAAATTTGCATTTTTCACTCGCAATTTAAGGTTAAGGTGACTTTTACTTTGGCGCTCTAGCGCGGCCCTTCTTAGTTTGGGTAAAGAGTTAAAATGATCGATTCGTTTCATGAATGTCGAGCATGTTTGATTTGTTTTTAAAGTTTTAGCTTTATTTTCACTTCTGGCAAGACATTTCAGTTACCAATTTATTTTGCGCTCATTGAATACAATTTCACTATAAGTTCGTAAAGAAAGAAAAACACAAATTCAAGGACTGATCAACAAAAAATATAACCTTTTTTTGAGAAGTCTGGATTCGGTCTGAACCTAAACTGAAATAGAAACTATAACGCCATCAATCCATGATCGCCGATTGCTTCAAGTTTTAAACTCTCTCATAATAAATATATCAGAAAGAGAGAAAATTTGCTAAACTAATGTCGTTTTCCATTGGGACCACCAAAAATCTTTTTCAGATCTCAGATTTTATGCGGCTCATGGAACATGCAATCAAATTGATCTGATTTTGTAAATGGATTTGACAACAATATTAGCATTTGTTTTTGGTAAAATCAACCATAGAAATTGGCTTGAAAAATGTTTCCTCTGTTGTAGATATAAATGGAGTAGTTTTGGTGATTCCTAGTTTCCAGATGATGAGGAAGACAATAAAGATAATAATTCCTCTAAAACTATGTCCATTGCTGTTTATATATTTCTTTATTTTAGTTTTCACGAAACTTTGCACATTTGTTTTAAAACAAACTTCTATAAATGACGTAAAACAGCTGTGCTGTATTTGTTGTAGTATGTGTAAATCTGAAAAAAATATCGAGATCTGCAAAAAGTGATCCGAATCAAAAAAAAATTGTTTTTTTTTCCCAATGGAAAACGACATAAAACAACGAGTAGTGAGCACTTTGGCTCAGCTCATTGTGCTGGTACGTTAAAATCTGTCAAATGGAAAGAGAATATTGATTGTCAACGTTTAAAATTCGATAGGTACACGCCAGTGGAAGTTCTTTAAGTTCGTACAAGTCTAGAGTAGTTATTTCTACTCGTTATTTTGTCGAATCGTTCCTTTTCTGTTTAGTAACAACGTGTATATTGACTTTGAGGTATAGAACGATCGTTTTAATTGAAATAAAAGGCGGTGAAAGTATTTTCTGCATGGATTTAGATAAACTTAATATTTCACAAACGTCTGGCAAACATCTGTCATACTGTTATACAGTCCTTGTCAATTTAGCCTTTTCCTTCCATTTTTTTTTTTACTCAGTTCATTCTCTGCGCTCATTATTTTAACTAACAATGAGCCATTATTAACTTCAATTAAAAGTCGGTTTTGTGGTCCAATATGACCATTCTCCCATCTGTGTCTAAATAACCTCATTTTTTAAGCAAAATAGTCATCAGAAAAAAGATAAACACAACGCTTTCGAAAACTTACGAGTTAAGTGCAGCAAGGTTGCATATTATTACCACTTTTATTTTTAGTTGTTTATGCAGTGATTGAATACGAGTGACAAAATATAATTACGCAGGCGATATTTCCAAATGTCCTGGATTCAATAGCAGATGGATAAATAATGTATCCCGCTTTCTATCTACATTTGTGCACTTCTAAATGCTTAAGCTTGTCAACTAATTACTTTTTGTTTGGCAAGAGTGTCCCGAAACATAAAACCATCCCAACAGAAAACAATAGTCTCGCTTTCGCCCAACACATGAAAGCACTCTACGTCAAGAAAACCAAAACAAATAAACTCCAATATGTATGTATATATTTGTATATACGTATACAAACAGCAAACAAAAGTTTCGAAAACTATTTTCCCGAAAGAATACACTTGCACACTCGTGTGTCGTCCATAAGCTGATGGGGGGAACAACACCCATTTTAGTGTCATTAGTTCAATGCTCCCAACGTTCAACGATCCATGAAATTTAAATCCTTGGGCCCTTTTTTTTATTTTACTTTTTTTACTATTACATCCTTGGTTGGGTAAATAAATTGAAATGGCGTTGAATTGCCACCGTATAGGCGTAGTCATCATTGTCATGGTTTGCTTCACATCAATCGGTGTAAGTAAAAATCCGCATGGCAGGATGCAGAGTTTCAATTGGATATCTCAACTTTGGTGCGGGGAGTTTCGCATTTTCAGTACCACATTCTCAATGAATCATGCGAAAACTGAATAGCAGTTATGGGGTCTTCTAAATTAATTGTTCGTAGTCCACACCTTGGGCAAATTTGATTTATCGATCCAGCAGAGTCTGGACAAAAAAGCTACCCTAACATACGCGATTAGTCTAACGCCTAATGAGGGTATAATTTGCTAACAATATTTTATTTACCGTGTGCAGAAATGTATGCGACAATCGTTGTGCGGGTTATCCAAACAAATATTGGCCCCTCCATATGTATACATGCACATGAATTATATTCATGAAAAGGATTTGATGGCATTCGCGTCTGGAGTCAGAAGGAGTAAATCGATAACACTAAAGCCAAATAAAACGGCACTGCCTTGTTTGAACAGTTTTTGACATTCCATCGTCATCATGCCAACAAAGTTCCTTGTTCCCCCACAGCTGTCTCGTATGAGTCACCAGCAGAAAAAAATAAAGAAAACCCCCTATATGGTTATAGAATCACAGTTGGAATATTAAGGCACGACTTTCCATAGACATTATGCACACATATATATGTGCAGTGCCTCGGAGGATTTGAACTATTCATGGTTTTGTTGAGCAAAGAATAAAAAAGAGGAGAAAAAGGACAAAGACTGCGGTGTGCTTCTGTTGCCGGCAGTGAAAAACTTTTCCATATACACGAACGTACTGCAACAGTGCTCATCCTTGATACTCTACCATCAAATGAAAGAAAAGAAAGCCCAGAGTGATTGTAAAATCAATAAATGCGATGACGAGAAGGAGGCATTCGACTGTGCAACTGAAATCAAATGAAGTTAGGAGCGCCATCGTATGTGTCAAGGAAGACAAAGAGATCCCAAAGGACTTTTGTTTCCAAAATGGATACCTGGTTCAAAAAGAGATGGTAAAATGGCAATGAATATGTATCTTGCCTGATGTGCAAATAGAAATGAATACTATTTATATATGCAAACACAAATTGACCCTTGGTCCTTGACCAGATACCATATGAGAAAGAAAGTAGTCAGACGTCCATGTGCGGCTGTAGAAATTAACTAAGGCCTTCACCAGAGTTGATCTTCTTTTATTCTTCAAGTAGAGCCAAGCACATGGATTCATTGTTGTTTTCTTAAAGTTTATCATTTGGCTTCCCGTTTTATTACAAAGGCAAAACACTTATTAGTTTGTGTAGTCTCTGTTAGAAAGATATTCTCTACACAGGACACCACTTAAGGTCATTATGTTCACCTCATGGGGAAACCTCTTAGTCAAAGAGGAGGCGAATGACTAATGTCAGCTGAATAAGGGTTGTGTTGTTACAATCAATAAATTGACGGTGGTTACTATGAGCTATAAACTGAACTTAATTCTATCCTAATACAAAAGAACCAATATTTCATACGTTCGGGAGTCCTAGTTAGAAAATGAATTGTACTAATTCAAATTAGGATGCTGTCACAAGAGTGAACACATCCAATGGGCGCGTTCGCTTTCCCGTTTGATGAATATCGACGAATGAAAAAAAGTATATTCGCACTCAAGTTCCAGCTTTTTACGAATAAGTTTTCACTTCTCATTTTCCCTTGTTATAAAGGGTTTTCCAATAAGATGTGTTATTTCGGTATTCAAAGAAAGATGCCATTTTTTAAGATAAATGATCGGATGTTTATTTCATAATAAAGAGGAACGCATACAGGACCATATCCTTTTCCTCACGAATTTTACCTTTGAGGTCTTGAATCGACGCTGGGCTGTTGGCGTAGACCTTATCTTTCACGTGGCCCCAAAAGAAGAAGTCGCAAGGTGTTAAATCAAAAGATCTCGGTGGCCAATTGTGAAACTTTTCCCGTAAAAGATCAATGGTTTCGTTGCTTGTGTTTTTTTCACCATTTTTGCAGTGAATTTTAATAATTTCAATGCGTTGTTGAAGCGTATATCGTTCCATTTTTAGTAATGGCGTAGTTTCTACTTATCAAATGTCAAAGAAAAACCCTTTAGATATTTTTTTTTTTATTTCTTTTATAAAGCAAAGACCAGTTGCGCACAAATGTTGTGAAAGTTAAAAAAATGTCATTTCATACTTATCTCCTCAGTAAGTTTAAGAGCTGCACATGCGTCAGATATTTTTACAGTCCAAAGAAAACCTTAACCAATTGTACTAGAATCGGTCTCCTCAATAATGTGCATTTCGTACCTCGTAGTGACATAAGAAATGTCTTGTAAGTTGGCAAATGAAGACAATACTCTCTTTCAAATCCCAAGATGGAACAACAGAAAAGCCTTTCAAATAAAACGTTTTCCAATATTGGAATTGCAAAACAAGAAGTGCACAAGCTCAAAGGTGCTCGTGGAATGCGCCCCAGGTTTTAATTAAATTCTTTTTACTTAACTTAAAGTCAACATGTTAAAAATGTTTGCTAAAAGTACTAAAAATAAGACCTTTTAAAAATGCAAGTGGTTTAATTTCACTTACGGTACTTTACCTACCTATATTTTTGATCAAAGCAAAAATGTGTTTCAAAACTTTAGTCTTAGTTCATCGTCCTCCATTTACAAGCAAAGTTGTTTTCCTTTCGTTGCATACTTATACAAATACACCTACATTTGCACACAAACTAAATGGGAATTTTCAATTGAAAATGCAATACAAAATGTGTGCAAGGATACGGTTGAACCCGTTAAACTTATAATCATTCCTTGAACTGTTCCTCGCATTTCATGCCCTACCACACAAACAATTCCCACCAGAAGGATTTGCAATGCAAAAGATATTATGCATCGTTGCAGTCAAGGCGCCCGCTGCAGAAGTGCTGTCGTTCATTTCATGTTTTCCACCTGGAACTAGAATATCCTGCGCGACGCAAATCTGAACTTTAACGGCATTACCCGGTGTTTCCGCAACGTAGCATATTTTGTTGTATTGTGCAGATATATAAATATACAGCAAATGCTTGCTCCAATGCAGCACAAGGACCAAATTGTGGAGTGGAGTAGAAAAATGTCAGTTTGTTTGTGTGGTTTCCTGTTGGTATTTTTTTTTTCCTCTTTTTCTGTAGCTTGTGTGTATTTTTCTCTGGTATGTTTGTGTTCTCCCTTTTCTGATGTGCATGTTTGTAGGTGAAGCTTATTAAATTTTCAGCACATCATTGTCCTTAATTTTTGCTACATGGGAACAATTACCCAGAATCGCCAGTGAAGGTATCTATAATTAATTAACCAGACTGCCACCGTTCGAGTTCAAAGAACTGGTTTACATTATTTAGTGAATTAATTTTTTGTTTCCACTTCCATTTCATTCAAATAGATTCGTGGAAGAAATTCCTAAGTACTTTCTGTAAATATGCATCTCGGTACAAATGATGAAGAAACCGACAGGCGGCATATTTCGAAAAATTATCGGTGAACCGAGAGTCGCAATCGCAACCAATAAAGCTTGATAGGTAGCTTGATCCTTTCGTATATTTTGTAAGCATCAATCAGTATGGTGTGCTTCTTTTTCAATTAGCAATGGGTAATAACATCTTTTTGTTTTCAATCGTCTACACAACCAGAACTGGATTCGAATCGAGTTATCCATCAACGAGCAATGCGTTGCATGCAAAAGCGAAGGTATAGCTCATTTACGGATAACGCAATTCAGCCCCTGTTATTGCCGCGAAATGTCCGATTTTACTCACAATCTACAAATATTTCTTTTCGTATTAAAAAAAAACGATCAAACAGCTGAGATCGTAAATTATTGTAAGTAGTAGTCCTTTAGAAATATATATCCCAGGAAGCCAGATGAAAAGGTTTACTGGACCTCTGCAAATGAGTTGTGGAAAATTAACGTCCCCCCGTGTTGAGTGGGGAGAAGGTGGCAAAAAGCACCATGCCAATTTTTGGCTAAAATTTTACGTCCCTCTCATTTTCAATAGTCACAAGTCATAACTAATTAAAAGCCTTATTTGCGAACGCATCAGAGTGAAGTTGGTTTCAGTTTAAAACGTGAAATCCTGAAAACAGTCAACTTCCTAAAAAAAACAAAAAAAAAAAAACAGTTTGGTTCTCTGCCAAATGAGTTTTGGAAACATGATATGCCCGCGAAGTCAAGAGGACAATTGTAGGAGAGAATGTGGCTAAAAGGACAACGGGGAAAAAAGACCAAATCAATTTTTGGCTTACTTTTAGCTCCATTTCATTTTCAATAGTCACAACTAGTTAAAAGCCTAATTTACGAACGCAGCCTTTAGTTTCACAGACAGAGTGAAGTTGGCTACGGTTTAAATCGTTAAATCATGAAAACAGTTAATTTAAAAAAAAAAAAACCTATAGTTTGTGAAAGACTTCCAGCCAGCCACCTTAATTCCTGGGAGAAATGAGTTTTTATTTTTTTATTTATAAAGAAAAAGGGTAGAACAATTTTATTTTCATAAAAACCCGTTGCGAGGCAAATACGAACAGAACGTCAGACATTCTGGTTAGTTTTCAGTTAATATTTGTTTTCTATAAAGATGGTTCAAGCAACTCTTATAGAGCCGGACTAACGTGGGTAAAGAATAATATGCGAAAGCTTATCGATGGGTTATCTTAAAGCAAGTAAAATATTTAACATTCCAAAAACTACTCTATTTTGAAGAGTAAAGGCTAGTAAGGACCGGAACTTTATTTTCCGGTGGTCTCCAAATGGACAGCGAAACGTCTGCGAAAAGGCAGCGGAAAATAATTTGTGGAGAGTTCCATCAGCTGATACACAAGTAGCAGTGTTACCAGCACTGGCTATTTACAAATATCTAATTTGGCTATTCGAACTTTTCACTGGCTTTTTGAGGTTGTGTTGTATTTTTGGGTGTAGGTCAATCCTCCATGAACTATTTCCTTTATTTACTATGAAAACGTTCGAGGATTATGACTTTATTTCCAAAGGGTTTTGTTCCATTCTTATGAATATTGTGCTCCTTCCCCCTACGTAGATGTGTGCCTTGTAAGGCGCTTATGTGTCACATTTTAAGGAAAATTGTTGATGCTAAAAACCGCTCAATTCTTATTCGTGAACAAAAAGGTGCCAGTCCGAAACCTCTCGATTCAAGTTTATTTCCCTACTTCAGCCTTAACAACTTATCGCGCAGTTGTTCAATGACAGCTTACCACAAAAACAAAAACAACAACAAAAATAAAATTCAACTCTGAAAATGACTGCACGTGTTCCCGACTTAAGCCGGCTTTCCTAATAAATCATTTAATTCGCATGTCTGAATTGAACCAAACTGAAGCGACGCCATTACCCTTGAAACGGGGCAAATTAGGCTCGAATGGTCGCTTTATTGTCTGGTTCTCTTGTGATTGTGAGGCTTAAACCATTGTTTTGTATCTACAAACGATTTTTAAAGTAAACTCTAGCTGCGGCTGGTGGTGGCTCTCGATGAAAAGGGAGAATTGTCGCGTGTCACTTGTGCACGGTGTAATAATTCCAGCCCACCCCTTTTGCCACTATGCGCTCTTTTCACGGCACACACACGATTATTTATGTGGAATATATAGACGTTGCACAAGTATATTGTGTCAGCATCCCCCTTAAATTCACGTTAAGCTGGCGTTTACTGTATGTACGTTGCGTCCAGGGCTATTGTTTTCATTGAAATGTAACACCAAGCGACGAGGGTCAGTGACGACATCCAGTGCGGCACCCTATTACGTATATACGACGCAACCCATAAAATGACGAACGAAAATAACTCTGCATTGCAACATACTCCTTCTGTATGCCAGAAGGTTTCGCATTAACAATCAGCAATTTTAGAAGTTTCTCCCGCTTGACAAGTGCTCGAAAATGTTTTATTTATGTTGGCTATTTTCTCACCCAGTAAACGCTTAGGGCACCCCCATACGAGAATGTGTCTGAGGGGGGAATAGTGAAATGTATTTTTTATTTAACCAAAGAGATGTTAAGCAACAAAAATTTGAATACGAGGTTCACGGGCGGATTCTTATGGTATACCAACTTCGGATTTCGGACTTTTGACCATCAACATGCGCCAGAGGCCAAGGTTGGTCGGTTAAGTCTAGACGGAAATAATTGAGGAACGAAATTGCTCGCTTCTAACAGACATTTTAAAGACTTTTGTTCACCTCTGTTATTTATGGAAAAAGAAAAACCAACATCTGTGAATTTTTCCAAAATTCTTCGTAAGTTTCTTTCTCCAGTTGTACAACTCATCCTTAATTATTTTACATGACAGTCTTCCATTCTTAACTAAAAAAGTAAACAAACGGACTTATTTCTAATTAAAACTGTTACGACATCAGGTCGAAACGCAATTCGGAGTTGAATCCAATTAAATGTTTAAACATTGTTTCTTATAGGTGGCTAACAACACCTTACCTATGCACCGCAAGAAGGGAGCAATACCGTCACCTACGATAACAGGATATTGTGCACAGACATATTCGATTTGCGTTTAAAACAATCAACACTGGGAACATTCCACTTTCAGATGAATATATTTGTTAAGAAGAAATTAGTCTAAATTTTATTACGCAATTTAATCAGCGCCAGCGCAACAATTGAATGCGTTCCAATCCCGTTGGTATCTGCAGTCTATATCTATTTATAGCTGTTTTTTTTAACACATATACTTTAAAAACTGCTCAAAACAACAACAACGCAGTGGGTCACTGATGTCACGGCTACATCATCGGTAATTAAAATATTCTGTAATGTAAAAAAACTCCATCGCCTGACCTTGGAAATAGGAAAACACAACTCTACCCACTCTTCCATTAATGAAGAAAAAATATTCGCCACCTTATTGATGATCGGTAATCAATCTTTCAGCGTTATAAAATAAAAATTGTTCCTCGTAAAACTTGTAATTAGTTCCTGACACGCTCTCGATTTCGAGACCCATTATAGAGGAGATGTAATGAATCTTGATAAACAGAAACCAAAACCACAACCCGGCCACCACCTACCCTTTGTTCAAGATTTAGCTTTGATTTGGCGAACATCAGACGCATTGAATCCGATATCGAAATGCGTTTCTGTGGTTTCTGGTTTTTGCTGAACAGCTGCAGCTACCGATAAACACACAGGGGTCATTTATATGCCTCTCCCTTGTTCCTATTGATTAAACTTGGCTGTAATACAAAGCACGGGAGACCGTAGACCGACCACCTATACCGAATAGGCAAACCAATATCAAACAATCGTGTCACGGGTAAAGTAGAATAAAGTGATTAAATATCTTTTGGTAGCTCATTTTATGGTTTTGCCCATTCGGCACGAACGATGAATTATTAGAGATGTATATTATTGTTTATGCGAGTTGTGGTGTCTGTTTCTATACCGCCTGGTGGATTGCATTTTGAAGCGTAGTCGATTGTCACCGGAAAATGTTTTAGTTGTTGTCTTGGAGATGCATTTTACGTTGCTCTTTATCAAACTAGAAAATAAAAAATTTTTCAGCAATTAGAAATAGCGACAAACAACCCTCTACCAAGGTTAAACTCCCAATCAAAAGCCCACCTCTGCCTTGTATGTAATCTGTTTTTTTTTGTTTGCATCTCTTAACCGACGACAAACTTTTCAAGCATAGCAAATGCAATTTACTGTGGAAATTTGATGACTCATCTTTCAAACCCTCATCTTTGTAGTCATTTCCGAATTTAGTTTGGTTTCCCTTCAGTTGTGTCATCGATTACATATACTCTTGCTCCCCATTAAGTTTGAACTGAAAAATACAACAAATACTAGGTGACAGGCATTTTTTCTAACCCTTGCCGCCACTATGAAAAGTGACTCAGAAAATGTTCATAAGGCCACCCAATAAACACACCCTCGATGTCTACAGACACATCCGGAACAATGGGCAAAAAACAACGAAACAAAATAAAAAAAAAACCCACACACAAAAACGAAAGCGAAAAGGAAAGTTGAAAGTGGAATTATCGATTTATCCTTGTGCATTGGGGAGGAGTAAAAAAAACTTAAAACCTTGGAAATGTCAATTAGTCCCAAGAAGAGTGTGACTTGAAATTGTTAATGGAATTTGAAGGACGCACTAGTTTTCATTTAGCACGTTTCGCCTCCGGTATCGCACAATAGATCAACCCGTTGCAACTTGGAACGTTTTAAGCAAGAAGAACCATTATATAAACTTATTTCATAATTAGGTGAAATTGTTCGACGAATTTGAGGCTAAGTTTGACAGTGAATTGATTTTTCGAAATCACTGACCAAATTGTCTACATTGAAAGGCATGGAATCAGGCTGAAAACACCTGTCACTACTATTTATCCTCATCCAAAAGGGGGACATTCCACCTGATTAACACCTGTCGAACAAGTCGTAGTACATGACGCATAGGGGTAAGTGCAATACGCGCACTCTGTTATCGACATTTTTGTTCCAAAAGGATACGAAGTACCTCACGACATTTTCAATGTGCGCTACCCAAAGCAGAGTTACAATCGAAAATAATCTTTACACATTTGACTATTTGAGATAGGTTTTAAATTTAATAAATGGTAGCTCAAAAAAGAAGTATTGCTTGAAAACTTTTTGAAGTTTTTTTTTTGTATTGATTTAGATTTACGAAAATAGTCACAAACTAAATGAAGTTAAAAAAAAATATATTGTTATTCCATTCATATTTTTTTCTGCCGAATCCAATGGTCATAAACATAACTATACGAGGACCCGATAGGTGGCGCTGTATTGAAATTCTTATGAACACCGTACTTTAATTAAACAATTTTTAATGTCTATTGTTAACTTTAATGAATGTCTAACAAAAAAAAAACTTTTCATTCAGACTTTCTGCTGGAAATGACACCGGCGTTGAGTTCACTTTTTTTTTTTTTTAATTCATCCGTAGTAAGTACGACATCTACGTCCCTTTAGCGGCTGCCAAATTAATGAATAATTATCAATCTAAATTACCCAATTCACAATATTTGCTGGTTAAAGTGTTAAAACACATAAATTCTGGTCTCGATAGGTGGCGCTGTGAATTTTTAATGATAAATTTCATGCTCACACTGTAAAATATAAAGGAGTGAACACAAATTATAAATATATAAATAAATAGTTGGCGCAAGGTCTAGCTTCTCACAACCATTCGCCTTTGGAAGCTCTTTCATGACAGTTATACTCTCGGATGTCCGACGTTCGCGAGAGGGGGCGTAGTGAGAAAAACCTTAAGTTGGAAATTATAGCTGAAAGTAAATATGAGGTGAAAGCGACTTCCATTTTGTTCATAATTAGCAGTCACAATAGTGCTCTTCTTTTTCGTGCTAATTTCGAACTTGAAGTTTTAAAAAATGCGCCTTACAATTTTTTGTATATTTAAATATAAGGTATAGGCATATAAAGCTGGACGGCTTTATTTTTTATTCTTTTCAACTTCAACTTCAAAGAAAGAAAATGTTATTGCAAAACCGGAGGTGTATTTTATATTTTTATACCGATGTCGATTGGATGCAAATTTTGGTTTAACTCTCATATTGTGACAGTTCATATTTGACAGTTAGTCGTGGAGATTCAGCGATATAAATTCGTTATGGATCATTCAATTGGGATGCAAAGTAACGGGTGATTTTTTAAACGTTGTTTTTTTAAAAATCGAATAGAACACTCAAATTCGCATCAAATATTCAAAATTTGTATTGTAATCGATAAATAGGCCTTTGCCATTTACGTTTTAAAGACAACTTCATGTAAATGTTGTCCGCGGCTCCGTTTCGGAAGGTCCAATTTTGCGTCACTTTTTCGAGCATTTCGGGGCAAAAAAAAGTCGCGTATCATGGCTCGATATCGTTCGCGGTTGACGGATTCACCAGGTCGATTATGACGACCATAATAATATGTACGTTACAAACGGTGCACATTTTTCACAGAGCACGAATTTTATAATAAATTTCAATAATTTGGAATCGTTGCTCGTTTGTAAGTCTTTCCGTGATTAAATGGCAGAGTATACTGAAAACTTTTCACTTTGACAGATGACGTTTGGACGCCTTACAAAACGTTGCTGCCAACCTGAAAATCTTAACTCTTAAAAAATCACCCTTTATTAAAAAACTTGTTATTTAAGTTTTTTTTTTTGCTTTTAAGGGTGATGTTTTTGTTGAAATACGTTAATAAGTACGAGTATACGTTTACCAATCTTAAAATTTTATAACGTTGGCGGTTTTATACGCAGATGCTGTACGAACATTCTGGAACATTGTTTGACTGATTCTCTCCCATTTCAAAACAATTGTATAACAAAAAGTGTGTATCCAAGTCAAACCAGTCTGCTGGCGTCGAAACACCCTTTACCTGAATATGTTAAAATATTCTAAAAATAACATTACTTCCATTTGCATCTATATGCAAATATCGAAACCATTGACCATGACACTGTACGAATAGCCATGAATTGTTTCCTTATCGGATATGGTGTGCCTCCGCCTGTATGTTGGCAAAATAAATTCATTTGTCGGTGGTAAAACAGCATTATTCCGACTTTTAAAATCCGATTGTGTTTGAACGTGATTTGATTGATCAATAAGTCATCCTCGCAGTCTATCACATTTCTAAAAAAGGCGTACAATAGTTCACGTAAATCAAACTATATATTACGCTTCGTGCATTTTAATAAGGTAAACCTGAAATGGGCCTAATTTGGTGTTCTGCACAAAAATATTTTGTTGTCAGTCAGTCAGAGCACGTGGTTCTAAATTTTTGAATAACCTATTGAGTGTGTTAAACGAACAGGTGTGCAGAGTAAGTATATACTCGAAAATATTCATAAGTCGTTTGCTTTGCAATTTATTTAGTCGTTGGCTTCTATCTAGCAAAGAATGCAGTTCATTGCAGTTAATGGAATCTAATAACGGGTGTGACCATATAGAACGGAGTGTGAATGAATTCGTAGTAAATGGCTTAATGTATTCAATTGCAGTAGTGAATTGTGTGACCCATTATACATAGAATGGACATTTTAGACCTACTGAAAATTTTAAAAAAACCGACGACTTCTTTGCACATGTGCTTTACTTAACAAATTCACTCGATAGTTAGTAATCATAAATCAATATACTCAAAACATTAATCTGCAACAGGGCACCCTAGAGCTGGCATCACCTAACCAAAGTGTTTACATGTGCATACGACCGCTCACAAGAAGAAGCAGTCATTTTATAGAATTAATTTTTTTTTTAATTAAAATGGAAAAGAAACATGTTTGACATTCGAGGAAAGGGAAGCAAATAAATGTCTGAAAAAAATATAGATCGAAAAATCAAACAAAGTGCTAGTGCTGCCAGATGTTATGTTTAAAGAGGAATATTTTTACTACATTCCGGCGCAATAACATCAATACAGGTTTATTGCGATGTTCTTGCAGTTATGGCTGCTATACAGTCGAATCTATGAACACTACTCCACATCCCGTGGCACTTTTTTGCAAGACTTTTCTGAAAACTGAAACTTCTTCTTGATGGAAAGTTGTGTTGTAAACATTGAGCCTTACCAATAAAAAATTTTAGTTTTGACTTTAAGTTTTAGTAATTTAAAATATCATTTTGCAATAGTTACTTTCCCAAAACATTAAGTCGAGACTAAAATTTGTTATTAGTACGGCGCTGTCATATATTTCAGTTAAACCCGAGCGTGTTCTGTTAGACTGGGACTTCTTCCAGCTGACAGTTTGGTTTATTCGAAGAGCACTGTTGCGGCATATTCTTTAACGAAAAAAAAAAAATAAGCAATTTAAAATTGAATACAGATTACAGCACTCCTGTAAGGGTGTTCGTTTTCCGAAGAAATCATTTTGCATACATAATCTTTGCGGTATAGAAAAAAAGGGCGTGGCATTTTCCATACAACAAAGTTATTTAGAACACTAAATCTTTACATTTTTGACAACCTTAACACTGAGAATTGATAAAAATACGCATATTGCCTGTTGGAAGGATTTTACAAAATGGAGGAACTAATGGACAAGGGGCGTGGCACCTGTCGTACAAAAAAAACATTCCAAACACTATTGCTCCGTATTAAAGGGAGCTGTATTTGTAAAATTTGGTATATTGATGTGAATTTCCGGAACAAAACATTTTTTTAAGATATGGCCGGGATTTGGAAACGGGGCATGGTGCTTCCCATACAATAAATTGTGTGCAGCAACGCGCTTCGGGTACCAGCTATTTTTAACTTTCTCCATTACGTAGTAAGAGAAATATATTGTATTCGTACAAAATTTCGAACTCGAGATGTTAATCAATGCTGATATTACGATAATAGACCAACTCAAAAAAGTGGTTGGCAAAGTTCTGTCCGTCTGTATGTCCCGATGCCTACAGCCTAAACGGCTACCCCGATTTCGTTCAAACTTTTGAATTTTTTATAGGAACTACTAACATAAATTTTGTGCCCTGATTCGAATCCACCTCGAATACGCTTTATAACAAACGCAAAATACATTTAATAACTAACTGTCTAACTTTTGAATGGCTTCTGTTGATCGTCCCCAAACTAAACATGAACCAAATTCAAATTTTCTCTCAAGAGTTCTTTACAAGTATACCTCGTCTGAAGAAGCTACATTTCCGCATCAAAATTTTGACATGATTATACTTACACCGGAAGAACTGATATTTATCTTCCTTTCGAGAGAAAAAAAAAGAAACCAACCACACTTGTTTGCAAAAAGAATCTCGTACAACGTATAGGCATATGCAAATAAATAGAATACACTCGATGCGTGAACTGACAAAGGCACATGTGAATTAATTTAAGAATGAACGTCTTCTTAACTAAGATTTACGCGTTGTGATTGTGGACACAAATGATTATCTCTCTCTCGAATTAAATTAGCGCGCTACTAAATTTCTAAATTAGACTTTACTGCTGGCTTCCTTTGCATTGCAGCTTTTCATAAGCCGCTTTCAAGCACAGTTAAGCGTGTGTGTATGCGGTGCTCCTTAATAGGATGATTTTCTTCGAAATCAACACCTTTCAATGCGGGCAATCAATTGTTGTTTGCCTGGTGCGCGACAAATCCAATGGAAGAGTCATTGGAACTGCTGAGAGTATAGCTATGTATCACGATTCATCGGTGACGGCATTTTACTTATTTCCACTTTATTAGATCACGATATGTATGTGCTCATGCTTCTATAAAAGCGAACGATACACATATAGAGAGCCACTGATAAAACCTGTTTAAGTGTTGCTTCCAAGTTCACCGGCTAGCTAAGCACATTGTGGTAGCGGCGACATTTTGACTTAATTCTCGTCAATTACGCAATTTTCGTGCACTTTTTGGCTTTGTCAATGACATTTTTACTTGTCTTTAGTGCATTTTCCCAATTAAAACTGCGTGACTGTGAGGCCACATGTCACTGTAAAGGAATTTGATTTACTTACTGCAAGGATATTGATAAATTGTCACGGGGAAAAGCAAAAGGACTGGGACAAATCAAACACCGGAAATTGAAAAAAACTCCTCCGACAAAATTCGCATATACGAGTGCTGTTTCATCACACTCAGTTATGTCATCGAATATGACCGTCACGTCAAAAATTCGAGTTTGCCACGGTTGAATGATATTATTAATTCATTATGCAAACTTGTTTTAGTACAGGTTCTTAAACTGGAAACGAAGCGAAGAATAAGAGATAACATTATGAATCGTGATGTCATTAGTTACAATCACTTTCGATGGAAGAATTTCTTAGCCAGTGAACAGCGGAAGATGTGTCAAACTCAATAAATAGAATTAAAGTCTTGTCCTTTAATTCCAGAAAAGGGGAACGACGACGATAACCCCCTTTTTCAGGAATAAACGTGCCAAGTGTAGATGTACTTGATGTCCTTACAACGTGAGATAGTGCACACGGATAACTTAAGGGTTGATGATGTCAGAAATGACTTAGAATTGGGTTCATTTCAATTGTTGTGACACGTGCACGCCTACACCATCCCGTAGTTGGAATGGTGCGGTCTCCTTAATTTTAAGAAACGTGCTTAAATAAATTTGATTGAGTCGGTCAACTGTACACGCTGAAATTACATCCGTCAGAATGGATCACGGTTGGCACGGCATTTGATTATTACCACATGATATGCAAGACGTTTCTTTTAAGTTTTAACTACATCACAAGGGGTTCTTTAAAGCGTTATTATTTATAGGAATTGGCTGTCAAATGTGGACGATTTTTTGCATTTAAGATGGCATTTGTGTTTGAATCATAATGTAAAGTGTAAAAGGGGAACCATGACGGATTTCATGAGAGTAATCCAGCTTAAGTCAGCGTGCAGTTACATTGGAATTCAATGTTGTAGATGTAATTCATCCGTTTAATATGGACTAAAGGGGAATTCCGATTCCATGAGAGTAATCCAGCCTAAGCCAGCGTGCAGTTACATTGGAATTAAATGTGACTGTAAAAGTCAATGTGAAGTGGACCCAAGTGGATTTCCGTCGAATTTTTAGCACAAGTTTAAGCCCACTTATGGTTGAAGACTAACGCCACAACAAAATTGTCAAATTGTGGATATTTTCCTCCGAAATTAGAGCTCAAAGCGACAGCGCTAAAGAACTTGTGGTGGTTGTCGTTGTTGGGTTAATAAGAATACGACAATTCCACATGAAACAATAAATACTCTCTATTATAAAAATTAATTATCGGAGAACTGAATAGCTAGTTACATGGCGCAATCGAGCCTCAAGAAAAAGTAGCTAGTTTTACTGGATGCGTTCGTTATCATTTATATTCTCCAAAATGATTGCAGCGATATCTTGATGTCGGTACTTGAATGTTGCCACAAATTTATATCGTTTGAAGAATAAAGCTTTCGCACAACCAAAAGGTAAAATAAATGCGTCAAAGCAACACCAATCGAACAGACACTTATATAACACAGTGTGACCAGCATATATGTTCTACAAATGTTGCATTTCTGCAACACAGAGTTACACGTCGAATGCAATTCTTATCAGCACTTGCATTGTTTGTCGACTTGCTCCTGAACGGCTGTAATACAAAAGCCACAAATGCTACAAGTGCTAAACATTTCTTCAAATTCATTACGCAGAAGCACGAACGTTAGAAAAGGCGCAATAAAGTAATCTTTAGTCGTTCTGAGTGCAAAGCTCTTTGAGTGATTTTCAGGCAAAGATCTGAGGCTTATGGTTCATGGTCAACCTTCTTCAAGGCATATATCAACAAAATTAAATAGTTCACAAACGTAATCGTGGCAGTTAAGTCCCTTGTTTCAACGCCCACGCTGTCTTTGTACAACCTCTATTTTTGTAAATAATTTGCGTACGTACTTGTACTAGGATCTCTATAAAATGTTCGACCATTCGTTCCAAAAGTGCCTCTTGCACATATATTAATAACTTCACGTCATTGAGCGCTTCCTACTTTTCTCTGTATTTGTCTATGGTAACGTCACATACCAGAAATAATTAGTTTGAAAACAAGCGCCCACGACATAAATATTTTTCGTATTAATAGAAAATTATTACTCAAATTTACGGCTACGCCAGCGTGTGACCTATTACACCAGAACACTCAAGTGGTGAAACTGACCTAATCTATAAACATATTTTTAGAAAAGGCAAAGATGAATGCCCGCGCACATTTTAAAATAAATCTCCAGCGCCTCTAGCGGTTCTGTTAATCGTTTTCGAACGTATAAATTAAAAAAAAAACATTTCCATTGTAATTATCAGAAAGAAAAATCTACCTAAATATTTACATCTATACACTTTCTTGCAATATAAATCAATGGAAGACCAAAACAAAGCGGCTTCCCTGCGGCGGTGTATTTATAACTTAATTGCAATAAAACAAAAAATGCAAAATAGGTTCTTGCCTCTAAATCAAATTGTTTACAATTAAAGCAAAAGTGAGAAAAACGCTTTAAAATTTCGAAAACATAAAAGTTAAGACAAAAAACAAAACCCAATCCACTTGTTAGACCTCAAATGTAACGCCAATCAATTAGGGAATTTCTCGTGTGCACTAAATAAATAAATTCCTCTGAACTATGCACATCACTTGGGGTGAGTATCTGAGAAGAAAACGCGACAACGACGACATCGACACAGTTCGAAAATAGCCAAGATAATTTTAGACCATAGGCTGAGTGTGTTGTTCCCAATAGACCTGTCCACAGGTTTCGAATTGTGTCGCTTCGTGCGCCTTCCGATTCGGCTGCTGTGGTGTACGTGTTACACTTTACACACTCAGAAGTCAGAACCAACAGTTGGTTGAGCGAATAGCGGGTGGCCCTCTCAAAGTGGTACTAAAATTACACTCTCATCAGTGAATGACGGAGGAACTTTAATTTGAGAACATCAATTTCCTAACGAGAATTTAATCTTGCAATTAAAATGTCTAAATAGCACCTAAATAAAATTGAATGCGAGTTTTTGTCGTTTCCGCCCGAACGACGCACGGTGCATATAGGATTAGGAATATAGTAAAAATTGAGCCACTTACACTGGATCAGGTTGTCCTTCGGCTTCGCATTCAATGATAAATGGCTTGTCGCTTTCTTTTGATTGCTGGGCAACTTTGAAGAGGAGTTCATCTGTAGGAGGTTGCTTAATAATACGTGGCGGTGAATTTACTGAAAAGATTATAAAAACAACGATTAAAAAATGAATGAGTAATTAAAAGGTGAAGTAGTCTGGATTATATGCTGCACACCTTAATGGGTGTGGTGAGAAATATCCGCATGATAGAACATACAGAAAGGCTACTATTTAATTCGGGGCAAATCATGTGATACACTACGCGTCACTTGATTGAATCCGCTTTTTTTTTTGCTACCCTGTGCGAAGTTTTAAAAAATACGCGTGTTTTACAAAATTAAATAGTTCTTTAATGAGTTCCTCGAGCAGTGCATTTAAAAAATATTTCACCAATTTACGAGTTTTTTCCAGAGTTTCATAACTTCTTTTTTTTTTGTTCGGAAAACAACAACCGCGAATTCTTTGGATACGTTTAGTAAAATAAAATAATTCAATTTTTGCTGCGTTTTTTAGTATATTATAATAATATATATTTTTGACTAATTTTGTAAAACCCTTTTTTTTTAAAACAACCTGAGGAACTTCAGAACTATGTAGATTTTTTTCGAAAAAAAAAAGGAGAAATCAAATATTTTCACAAATGGTGCTGCTTGCGCCCTACGTTAAGAAAAAGATATTAAACAAACAGAGCTTCAGTTTTATTACAACTTTTCGCTATGACACGTAAAAAGTTATCGTAGTTTACGTATACGTATCGGCAATAACATAAAACCAGCTGGGCAAATATGACCATTTTTATCAAATTGGTTATGTAGTTTAACAGACAAGCCTAACAGCAGTGATCTTTAAGGAATTTGATAAAAAAAGGGTAATCCCTCTGCATATGCGAATACAATATACACATTGTAAGCAGTCTAATCTTACCTTTAGAAAAAGGAAATGATTAAAAATACAGAAATGTGAGTTCATACATTTTTCTGTTCATTTGGAAGCATATTTAATTAGGTTTTGCAAACATATATCTTGGCCAAGTAAAGAAAAGTAAACTAGACAAATGCGCCACAGAATTGGCTTTAAATCAGCCTGTAAGTACGCAATTATGTATGATAAAACTGGTTACTTTTGTGAATGCCTCGACTTTTGGTTAGATTTCTAATTCACGCTCGGTGAAAGCAGTTTACTAGCAGTGCCATGAACACATCCAACAAGAACTACATTTCACGTAGCACTCAACATTTAGTTGGTCCCAAGTCTCTGGGATAAATATCTATCACTCTCAAAAGATGGCGAGAACATTGTAGTTCGAAGTTTCTTGCACTTTGAATTTCGAGTTTGTTGTTTTTTTTGTATAAATTTTATGTCCAGGGTGCCACAAAGTCCAGATGCGTAATATGAATAACTTCACGATTTTAATTTACAAACAAACTAAAATGTTTACGACAAATAAACAACAGTTTCTTATTGAAAACGACGTAATTCGAATTTAAGATTCCACAAAGAGTTTCGTACATGATGTGACAATCATCGGGTTTGGCACAATCGAATGCCAACTTTCAGTCAAGATATTTTTGCGTAAATTTCTCTTACGGAAAAACTGTTAGTCAAGTCATTAATACAGGCCAATAAAAACTCAGACAGCTGTCAGACTTAGTAAACTTGTGCTCAGAGCGTACTCATTGACTGTCTAAATTTAGACAATGATTATTAGCAGAACCATTATCTAATCCATTATCTGTGGTGGAGCTCGATCGAGAAGACACTTAATATCGAGGGACGCCCATCGTCTGTGGAATATCTCAATCAGCAAAAACTCTTAATAATTATTTAATTTAATTAATTAGTTTTTGTTTAAACTTTTAAGTATGATGAATTCAGTTTGACAAATGCGTAGCATTTTTGCTCTTCTTCACTTCTTATCTAAGTAACCTGCGCAGTTCACCATTCGCACAATACTTAACGAACAGTCCCTTCGAAAAACGTAGGATTAACTTTACGAGCAATGTCTTGAATCCGTTAGTTACATCGGCTTGCGCTTTCATTTGCAATTAATTCATCAGAGATGTCTCTTCCTCTTTTTCTATATACTGCCAAGTCGAATTAAACTATGAAAGTCAACTAGCTTCAATCATTCTTGATTGCTTTGCATATTCAGAGTTCATATACTCGCCAGTCTTGATGTGTTAGGTGCGCGTTGCGTAACTGTAACTGGGGGAAATTTATCTTCGAGGTAAAAACGATTGTACACACGTACCAACATAATTTCCGAAGAAACTTTCTATTAAGAAAATCGCTGCTCACATTAACCTCTTCCAAGCCATTATTGAAAAAAAAAAAACACCAAAAACTTACGTTGATGTAAAGATCCAAATCAATCGATGATGAAGTAAAATCTTTTTTTTTTCTTTTCGCCTATTTCATATTAATGATTTAACTGCAAAGTTATTTCATTTAGCATTCATTTTGTAGCCTTCACAGTGAAATGACTCACGTGTTGGCATCATAGCCACATTTGACATTCTTTGGGATGACAGCACTCTGTTGCAGTCACCGCATGTTCAAATAAAGAAAAAAAAATATTTCCAGCTATATACAGTTCTTGTAACGACCTTTTTTAACACTTGTACAAAGTAATTTGTAAAATTGTTGCCGGAGTAATGACGGTACAACATTTTTAAGGTTACAAAATATATAGCGGCCACTCAAGTAAATGCCGCCTTAAATTTCAGTTAAAATTACAAATTTATTCATGAGATGCAAAGTATGTATACTTCGTGTATATGCCTGTATTTGTACTTACTCAGTGCTTGTGTGGTGCTCAAAAGCGCGACCATAAGGACGGCAAACGTACATGACCGCCGCCCCATTTTAGTGTAATGGGCTGCTGCTTCCTTGGTGTTGTAAAACTTTCCGCCAAGTGTGAATTATTTCACTTTTTCCCTGGGGTAGCAAAACAAAATATATATTTAACTATCCCCCCTTGATGCGTCTAGGGCTGACGCTCTCTACAAATATCTTATCCTAGGTGAAGTCGAAATCCTTTTCCTGTAAACGAGATAAAGGGAAAAAAATGTCTCTAAGTATCGCAATGAGTAAAAAAAAAATGTACGTATATATAAACTCAAGATGCCAAAGATTATCCTTAAGAAAGTATTAACAGGTAAAGAGGATTCAAGCAGCGTATACGTTCGAACGATAAACTGCGGAGGTGTTTCGTTCGTATAGGGACGCCTTTGGAGCTGATTATTTAAAAGGCGTTAGTAGGTAGAAAAGTATTGTTAAAAGGAGTTGAAAGAAGACGGCTGCATAAAGTCGGCTAAGGAAATGTTTTGAAAAATGCATAATTCCAATAATTTTTGTCTCTATTTACAACATTTGGGCTTTATTTACAACATGTGGAATTTTGAACCAACCAAATGATGCAGACCCACCTCTCGCGAACGTCTGACAAGCATCCGGTGTAACTGTCATAAAAGAGCTTCTCAATTAGCCGTTTGAAGTGGACATTAAATTGAATATCCCTTCCATTCGTCCCAAAAATTAAATACTCACACAAAACGAATGGTTGTAAAAAGCTTGGTTTTTGGTCTCTTCGGGACCTGTTGTGGCAGCTATTTATTTATATATTGAATGCTGCATTTGGCTTTCAAGCCCCCCAAAAAGCCAAAAAAAGATCCGCCTGCACCTACAATTCTTCTTCTTTTAGGCCACAAAAAGATGAGAGTTACATTGGTTTTAACGTGGTAAATCGTTTTGGTTTATGTTCAAAAAGTGGGCGTGGCATATTGCAGAAACGGGCATCAAAGGGATCGTGATATTCGAGTATGTACTGTATAATGTACTGTATACCTACATCGTTCGGATTTCTAGTTTAGTAAGGCTGACAGCTGACTAAAATACACCAAGTCAGTTATGTTTTTATTGGCCTATAGGGTGGTCATGTGAATAGTTTTTTTTCTCGGTTGTTTCGTTTATGGTAGTTGACAAATTTAGACAAGAAAAGTCTGCGTGCATACTCAGTTGGCAATTGGAAGAGTCAAATTCAAAATAAATAGGGCCAGTCTGTTGCTGCAAAATTCGGAAAAGTCCAAAAACAGGACCGGTTAGAGAGAAAGGTTCCTTGAAAATTTAGAATTTTCGTACGATATTTAACAAACATTGGCTCACAAAACACTATAAACATATTCTTTTGCAAATACAAAATTTGCGAAGGGCCTTTTTCAAATAAAAAAGGCCACAATAGCACAAAATTGTGGCTAGCTCTCGAAAAAAGTGCCAAATTTCGACTTTAGTCGCACAACGGTAACGCTGACAAGAGATCATTTTTAGACAACGATGTTCATTTCGGCATATTGAAAAGCAGGCGTCGTTCGTGAACGAGCATTACGTGACGGAATTTGTTTTTGTTTTACATGTTAAATCAACTTAATTCCGTGAACGTATAGCTCGTTCACGGAATTGATAATTCGACCCCAGGATAACATATGACAGTGAGTCTTTGAGTGTGTGGTCTTTCATCTGGAGATGAGCCAACGTGATGGGTCAATGCCAACTGTTCCACTTAAATGCCAACTAATAGTTGATCAATTTTCAAAAAGTTTCTAAGTAGGAATAGCTCTTAAAAATACAGCGGGAATACGTTTAAATACCAATCATTGGGTACAATTATCATTTTGTGAAATCAAATCAGGCAATAAGGCATATTTATCGATTTACTGACATTCGACAGACGATCTTGCAACTGGTTACAAGTAACAAACCATAAATTGTATAACGACAAAGCTTTCGAGGATCCACATGCTTTCTATAAAAGGATTTACGACATCTTCTCCTCTTAAAAAAACGTGAATGCCTCAATACAAAGTATTAATTGATAACGATGTCATTTTCATAGATCTCTCGATTGATAAAGATGATCACATTCATCTTTCTAAAACTGCACACAAATAGCACTTCACACTGATCGTGATCGGAATAAGACATTTCTGATTAATTTCCTGATGATTGCTTTTACAACCTAAAGTGTCAACTACTGCAATCTATTGGCATTGCCATCAATTTCTATTCAGATTTAAAATATAAATCGTTTACTTGCGCTGTCGATGGCTCGCCCTATGCCAACATCAATTAATTCCTTGGTCGTGTGTCAATTGCGCTCAATAATTTATTGGCGGATCATTTTTGTCACTAGTGGTGGGTAGACTGTCAAAAACTTATCAGCTATTAAAAAAAAAACAAATTTAAACAAAAATTGGAGTTTGCAGAACTTTTCTCTTCAGCACTCAAACAAATGTCGGAAATTATTTGACACCAATATTTATGCTTGCCGCGCCCGAACATGACACCTGATGTCTTTCAGAAATAACTTCTAAATGTGCTGGCCGATTGTGCTGAAAATTGAAATGAAAACAAAACGAAATGTTGCCCTATATTATGTGTGAGAAATACATAGACGGATTAGGTGAATAGTTTTAACATGATGCCTTAACAAATCAAAGCACACAAAATATTGCATTATATCTAGAAAGTGCTAGAAGACTTGACAGAAAGAGCCGTTAAAAGTAGAAACAAGAGAAGAGAGGAGCATTTTGAACAATAATTGTGAATTGCAATAATGAGGGATGTACATTAATAATAATCAAATTGACAGCCAGCTTAGTAAAATCAAAATTAAAAGCTGCACACACAATGTCATGCATAACTGCGCGTCCAATTACCAATATTTGCTTCGCACCAGTGGCTTATGATTTCTAAAACAATTTCCTTTGTATGAGAACAATAATAATTATTCTTGTAAAATGTGCTTTCAACCATTACCATGAGTCCGCATTTTTATTCCCATTGGAAATGTATTTTCCCGATGCTTGTCAGTGACAGTGAAAACACTATTTTCCATTCGCGTTTCACTATTCTAAATTTATTTTATGTTTTCCTTTGGATCGTGGTTCGCATGAATTACACATAATACCAGTTGTAAAGTTACAGGTTGATAATTATATTGGGAACCAAACTTGAATCAGAATCATGCGCAATGTACACATGAAATGAATTTCTCTTTCACAAATGCCACGATGGGTAAATTTATTCTTTATTATTACTATTTATTTTCATTTTTTCTTTTGTAGTAAGTATTATGTTCACGCTTATGAGTGCATTGTGTTGGGCCCTAATCTATGGAAGAGAAGTGGATTTGGTGTTTTCCACTGTACACTAAGCTGAACTCGGTGAGGTGTCTCACCATTGTATGACAGTGTGTATGGAAACATTGCAATTACGTTCGAAGAACCAATGTATGCCAGGGCAATGAATGAATGAGTGCTGCTGCGCTATTCTCTTATTTGTCGTAATAACGCCATTTAAGGAACGTGACCTAAAATATCCATATAAATGAATGTGAGTTTACATAGTTGTTTTTCGTTTCGAAGCGACATGGAAAAGACTGTAATGAATGCGACGGGGAATGACATTTATAAATTTAAAGGAATGCACTGACATTCTAGTTAACGCTTTAAGTCTGATGACAGCGGAGAGAATGGACAGGTGAGGTGTAGGAAAAAGTGTGAATTGGGGTTGAGAATGTCTGAATCTACTTTAGATGTTCTTTTTTGAAACAATGACGTAACGTCAAACGCTAGCAAGTTCCTATCCTTCAGTTTAACATAGGAAAGTCGTTCGTACCACCACAAGCTTTAGCAATCAAATCTGTGTACATCAATCTTTAGAATAGGCTTTCGTATGGATGGAATTTTCTCACATTAGCTCAGAGAGACCCAATGGTTCTGAAAAGGGCTTGCATTTTTTGACATTATCGGTGCATGATCAGCGTAATGTAAAAAAACTTCCAAAATGCTTTTGCACAAGTCGAAGACTTTGTGAAAACTGTGTTCTCAATAGAGATTCAATTCCTGTTGAGTACAAAATTTTGATTACCAACTGCTCAGTTTTAAAAAATGCTACACCTATCCCTTGGTTCGTCACAAATCAATTTTCCAGTGCCCGCTCCATCGATATGTGCGAAAAATTCAACCAAAGGTGTAAAACAGAGAAAAAGCACATCGCCAAAGCCCCTGAGAAATGCACACTAATTCAATTAGCAGCCAGGCAATGGGTTCAACAAATCAGCCACCGCCTAGCTGCACCCCAGAACAGCACTTATATCTACGCATAATAGATGTAAACAATTTCGTTTCCAATTTAAGAAAAAGTATTATTCTCCAATTAGGAGCAAAATTCGCTTAAATTTGGCACCGATTTTTGGTGAATAATCTCGAAAGGAACATCCGAGGGAATTAATTTTTATTTGAAAGCCAAATGAAAATTCGATTCTTCGGTTCGTGTGACAAAACATGGATTTGAAGAGCTTCTACAAGAAAATCGATGTGGACAGCATAAAAAGTAAGACGGCCATTTTGTTTTGTGTGTTTTTCGAATGCCAATTAATCGTGCGATTTTGAAAATTCCAATCCACAGATAGACTCCCACCCCTGCCGCAGATTAAGATGCCGAAAATAAAATCCCGAAAGATTTTCAAAAGTTCTCGTGAGGATATATCGCAGAAGGAGCAGCAGTCGCCGATGGGAGGTCCATCGCCATTGACAACGCAGTCGTTGCCACCACCGTCTGCTTTTATTGATCGAACTCCGACGAGGATATCCACAGTGTCGTCCTTGATGAACATAAATTATGGCCTTAGGGACAACAATCAGAGCGGATTATCGACTTATAGAACAGCAAACAACTTTGAGGAGGAAAATTGTCCGGATAAACTGGAGAATGTAGACACAGCGAGTGGAAGTGCAGTGACAAAGTTTAGTGATAGATGCAAGAAGACCTACAAGGACTTTTCGGAGTTCAAGGTAAAGAATATTTTCAACAGGAAGACTGTGGTCAAGCGAACCGAGATTGAGGTGGATATTTACGCGAGGCAGTACGAACGGGAGCTGCAGGAAGAAAAAGAGCGCGATAACCAACAGGAGGAGGATAATGTTTATCAATTCGAGTTCAAGCAGGCACGCCGCCGCATGTCGCGATCGTCGGGCAGCATAAGCCCACCTGATTCGCTGGTGTCGGGGGTGCCAAGTCCAGTACGTTCAGAGCTGGGTCGGCTGCAGAGGAATGAGACACCTCCTCTGTTGGCGAGGAGGAGAAATATCATAGACGAGGCTGGTCCGTCGCGGCACCGTATGCAGAGATCCATTTCCGAAGACAGCGCTCCAGATGAGCCCCCCAGAAAGCCAATGAGAAGCAGCTTGTGGGGTATTTCCGAGAAGGACGTCGCTGAGGACACAGGCGACGAGCAGCCAGTGTCGTCGTACAGAAGTCGCATAGCGAAAATGGGAAGGTTCAGAAAGTCTAGGAAGGATGTGTCCGGTGAGGGGTCACCGCCGCATACTGACAGCGCATGGAACTTGAGGAACATTCGCAACAGATTCTCCTCGGAAGACAGTGGTGCTGAAAGGAAGCCGAGAAAGGACCTAAGTAGGGACGAATCAGTTGACGCACCATCTGAGCACGAAAAGCGCGGATGGAAGCTGAGGAATATCCACTTGCGGCGGTCGGAATCTTCGGAGAAAAACAATGAACCGTCCGCTTCCAGCCCGGAAGGCAAATTTAGCAGTATAAAGAAGAGCCTCCAGAGGTTGAACCAGCGCAAGCCACAGAGGGAGAACTCGGAGGAGTCCGAAAAGGATCAAAATCAGTCCGAAGAACCAACCAAACCGAATATGTCGGACCAGCTTAAGGCCGGCTTGCGCAGGCTCAAGCTGAGAGAACGTTCCTTCACGTTCGACGAGGACGCCGGCGAGACGAAGGCTGCTCAGGCTAAGACACCTCCGGCAAAGACGGCCCAGGCCATCGCCGCCAATAAGCTTCGTAACTGGAAGAAGAGCTTTAAAGTCAGGCGTGCGAGCGGGGAAGCACCAGATGAGGACGCTGAACCGAGTGCCCCACCACCGCCCGGACGTTCGGCGACACTTTTGCGTAAGCTCAATCACATCCGAAGCCGAAAGGTAGGTTCCGTAGAAGACGATGAAGTCGGCGAGTCTACGGCGCAGAAGGACGACAGCCAAAAGCCGAGGTCGAGCAATTTGGAAAAACTCGAGCATGCTCGTGAGAAGGCCTTGAAAAAAGTCAACGAACAGGTGCAGAAGATGAAAAAGTTCCACGGTAAATCCAGAGACTCCCCCACAGAGTCAAGTCCGGAGAAACCTAAACGAACCCAGAAATCCCTAAAGAAGAAAGCCGCCCCACCAGGCGGAGAAGTCCTGACAAACGCACCTGCAGCGTGGACCAGCGGCAAAGTTATTTCACGATCCCTACAATCGAGTGTGGACCTCAGTGACGACGACGGCGAGATGCCACAAGTTCTCATTCACCAAGACAACTCGGATCAGTACGAGTCAACCCTGATAATCGCCGTCACCAGACCGGCACCACCCGTTCCCTCCCCAATCATCAAAGAGATCACACCAAAGATGAAGCCAAACTCCGAGTGGATCCCGAACAAGAACGCCATCTCAAGCTTCCTCGAAATGAGTCCATCGCCGCCGCGGTCCACTCGCCATCTCGACGTTAGTCGTGGACACTTTAGAAAACAGTCCATGGACTCCAACGACTCCGACTCATGGATTCCGGACAACTTCCGCAACAAGAGTTGCGCATCATCCTCGTCGGGAGGTTTGAATAAAATCCACGAATACGCCGAACCCTGGAAGGTGCACAGTGTATTTAGCGAGGAGAAGCTGTACAAAACCAGAAGCATCGACATCTTTTCGAATCGCGACGGTGGCGCCTTCGTAGACTTTGACGACGAGATGAAGAACGTTCCGGTGAGGCGCATTGCCGCTGCCAGCGCTGAGAGCGTTGACAAAGAGAGCACCGACGACGATGACGACTACGACAACTCGTCGAGAATCACACGGGTAAAAGGTGCATCTCCCTTGGTCAGCACGAAGGCTGCCATAGAAACCAAGGGCGCTCCGATCCCAACCAAAGCACTTCTGGAGACAGTTCGCAGCGATAGTCTCAATAAGAGCATTGACAGCACCAGAGCATACCACGGAAGTCCGCTCGCCACCAAGACAAAGGGCCAAATCGGCAACAGCCAGGAGAGTTTGGACGCCAACTATGCCGAAAGCGATGAAGTTTCCAGTGAAAACGAGGACGACCACGATGAACCACCAAACATAGCGCCCTCCCCACCGCCATCGTTCTCTCCGCCGCCTCCTCCACTACCACTAAGAAAGCCTCCCCGCAACATTCCCGAACGAAACGACTCCATGGTACGTCTGGCTCATCCGCTGGTCAAGCAGGCTTCCCTGCGTCGACACTTCAGCGAGGAGATAGAACCCAGCGACCTGGGCAAGGTCAACAAGCTGATTTGCCGCTTCGAGAAGAGTCCCTCGCAAGACAGTGTGCAGCGGATCCAAATGATCGCAGGCGATGACAACGACAACGAAGACGACTGGACCGAGCAGCCAACAACCGAGGTGATCGACAAGAAACCACCGATCAAACCAAAGGAAGATGGCGCCACAAGAAACGGAGGCAAAAAGCGACCGGCACCTATACCCGTACCAGTTCTGGCACCAAAGCTGACCGACATACCCAAAATTGACGTCTCCCACAATAATAACAACAACAACATTGACATCCGAGTGCCAGAGCGACCAGTATCACCCGAAATCATTTACCACCAGAACCACAACCAGAGCCTAGACAACGCGTCTCTCCAAAGTCCCAGTTCGGTGTATGGATCACCAATTGGGTCAGTGTGCCTCTCGGAGAGGATCTCCATCAGCTCCGAGTACGGCTCACCAGTTGGAATGGCATACCCCACAAAGAGCACGGACCAGTTGCGTGCAGGGCGGCGCCTCTCGAATCGGTCATCGCTGAGGGATGATGACACGTTCTATTCTTTTGAAAGTGACGAAGGTAAGCAGGATACCCCCACTGAGTCTTCAGGTAAATAACTTTCTTTTCCGTTGCAGAGAACAATTTTTACTCCTTTGGCGAATCATCAACATCCTCCACGAGGTACACAATCGAAATCTAACTGCGATGGTGAACAGTTGTGTTTTTGTGTTTCTACTCTCTAATGGGATAAAATGTTTCAACTGATTATGTGAATATAATTATTTGTATCTGGATCTGTATCTGTTGGTAGTCGAAGTCATGTATATTAAACATTTTATCTGGAAAACTGTTTCTCTGAATCTTATTGCGAGAGATTTTCCGGCAGTGGGCGGCGTTCAAATGGGAAGTTGATTTCAAACGAAAATGCTCGAGGTGGGTGTTTATAATTCATTGGCGAGACGACGTATAGGTATGCGCATAACGTCATAAGCAAATGCGTTGAACAAGCATCAGTGGAACACAGTCGAAAAACACCCACGATGCCTGAAGAGGAAATAAAAGCCAATCAAGTGGCCATGCCGACGAAGAAAGCAGCAGAAATGTTTGTACAAACAAAAATGAGCATCGTGGATAGGGTTTGAGTAGTGAAAAGGACCAATCACCACAAGACGGACATTCGTTTAGGAGCCGTGAAGATTCCACCTACTGGATCAGAGATGAACGGCGAAAATTGGCAAGCAGCAAAAATGATTGCTGGACTCTGGGAAAGTGTCACATCAATTGATTTCGGCATCTTTGTTGATGGTGGGCACAGAATACTGCATCGACATCAAGGTTGTACATCGGACGGAAGCCAGAACTGTTGTCATTTAATGTGCAGCGGATTTCGAATAACCCTTTTTGCAGTAATAACCTTTTCGGGTTAGTAGCACACCAAGCCCGGCGAACACACTTCAACTGAGCCCTTTACGATCAAACCCACAAGTTAATGGCGAATACAATTTTTTTTTTAAATTAACTTTGAAAAACTTGGAAAATTCGAAGTGGACAGACTCAGCACAGAAGCACGCCCAGCGCTCTAAAGATTTACCTAATGGTAAATTACAGTGTTTTTAGCTGCAAGGGTGTCTCTTTCATCTTCCCCGTGCTGGGAGAGCTCATGCAGTTCGAAATGAGCGCAACTCGGGTGCAGGCAATTGTTGATGATGACGTTCTCACCAGTTGGGATGTCTTGACGGCCTTTGCAGATACTTTTACTTTAGTTACAACTTTTCCATAAAAGATTTGATTGGTTCACGAATTAAAACCAAACGATCCAAAAATATACGCTCGGCGTTTTCAAGAACTGTTCCGAGAGAACAACCAGTTTATTCACAAACTCATATTGAGGCCCATTTTCGCCCCAATGGTAATGTGAATAAAAAAATCGCATAAGGCTCCCAAAATACAAAAATAGTTCTTGAACATCAAATGCACAGTACGGTTTGGAACGTGGATCATTGGACCATATTTTTCCGAAAACGACGAACAAGTTACGGTAAATGCGGAAGGCATTCAATATCCCGGACAATGATTGACAATTTTTTAAGCCCAACGATCGAGAACGTTGCGGTTCCAGCAAGACGGATCCACAACTCACATATCTTGTCCAACTATGGCTTTCCTGAGTGAAATTTTTTGCGATCATGGTTTTCTGATATTATCATCGCCCCGATCTAACGGCTTCACGATTTTTTCTTTAACGCTACCTAAAGGGCAATGTGTATGGCCGTAAGACAATCTTAAGGCCAATACCCCAGAAAAGGTGACGCACTGGAGGGACCTGAAATTCTAAGAAAAGTAATGGAAACTGCTCTAGAAAACGCACGTCAGGTCGAAGCAAACAGTGGAACCATTTAAAGATATTATTTTCGAAACGTGAACATGTTTCCATAAACTAAAATATTAGCTTAAATAAATGTCAGAGTTAAATAAAATCTGAAAGACAAAATTTATTCATTAAATAAATCATAATGTTACTTATGCGCCACCCTGTACATGTAACACAACCAATTCCCTAAGTTATAAAAGCTTTAAAAAAAAAAAAAAAATAAAATGAACTGTCAAATTAGCACATTGAGAAGAGGATACAAGATCTAAACGTCAGTCTGGTAGACCACCTGTCAATATCACAAAAATGGAACAAATCGTCCCGAAGTGCTTTGTACTAGTTGATTTGTTCTTGTTGCTAAATAACAGTTGTTTTGCTAACAAGACTTGCAACAGTATACATTTTTATTAAGAAATGTGTAGTTCCGTTAGTATGACGCCAAGCGCATTGCATTTACTAAGTGTACTGTTAAGTATTTTATTAATTTTCGTTCAAATATAATTTTGTACGTTTTAAGAGTTGGACATAAAAATAGGTGTGCTTAAATAAATTGTTTAAATTTAGCGATTTGTTGCTAAAGTGTTATTAAAAAGTGATTATCTTAGTTTGTTTTTTAATCACTTTATCACAATTTTTGTTTAAGTTTTTTTGTTAAATCATATTTTAAGATGGGTCGAAAAGTCCACTGCTGTGCGGAAGAAAGTTCAGCGGTTAAGGGGTGAGGGTAAAACCCATAAATTTATAGCAGATGCCCTTGGAAGGGCACAGAACTTCGAAACCAATGCTCTTAAGGCAACATTAGGCCGAACAAAATCACTGCTACTACTGACCGCCGGATTTTACTTTTAGCGAAGTCCGTTTGTTTCATCACGGACTATAAGCGCCCAAATTGGGGATGGAATCAGTGCAGGCACAATCCGCAGAAGACTACAGAACTTCAATCTCCCAGGAAGAGTCGCCAGAAAAGTTTCACTCCTAAGAGCTAAGAACGTAAGGTCCCGAAAAGAATTTGCCTTTAGCCATAGAAGTTGCAATGGACCTGAAGGTGTGAGAAAATTGCAGAATATTCTGCGGAGTGACGAAACAAAAAGAAATTTGAAAATGCGTAACGTTAGGCGACCAAAAGGAAAAGAATACCATGGTGGTGGAAATATAATGGTATGGGGCTGTTTTTCCTGGTGTGGTGTTGGTCCTATATTCCGTGTCAATAACATCATGACAAATCGTTAAAAAACAATTTCGAATTAATCAAGCAAACAGAAAAGGTTGCACACAAATTAACTCCAGTCAACCCTCAACATCTGAAATTGGACTAGACATGAGGACCGCATTATGGCATATGGCATGGTTTCACCACACTTTATACTAAAAGCGACACGGTCACATAAAAATAAGTCAAACAAACTCCTCTGAGTATTAAGAGTTTCAATTTAATGCGACCGCCACTTTGGCTGTTATTAAGATGATAATTAAACACTAGAGGCATAGATAAAATTTGCCTCCGTTGACATAGGAGATAAACCTTAAATGATCGATTTCGTTGTTAATTGTGGACAAATAAATTCATCATCAATAAAATGTATTTCTCCTGACAAGGGGGATACGCTCTGCTGTTGTTGTTGTTGTTGTGCCTCTGACAGCTGGGTTGGTAGTGGCTCCTGCCATTTGGTCGCATGTGGAAATTGTTAGAGAAAGGGATGTAGAAAGCAGCTCGTGTCTATATGGCACTGGGAAGGGGAACATCTGTAAATGAAGCAGCTGTCCTTTTTTGCGTCACCGTAAAACGGTAGAGGTTCTGATTCAAGACAATGCAGGTAGAAATCTTATTTTATGTTTGGTGCATGTAGTTTGCAATGCTGCATTTTGTTTTGTGAAATGTCCTACCATATAAAACTTTTGAAATACACAGAAATTCTGTAGAATGATACTCATTTTCCTTGCGACAGGAAAAGGGGTCCTTTGCTTGGTTATTGTAAGCGATGCTAAATGGATGTGCCACGTACACTATGACTATCAACTCATTGGGTCTGTTGAATGAAGAAAAACAGGAACAGAACAGGAGCTAGCAGCTAATGAAAGCTGTCAGAACAATAAAAAAACAGCTTCTAGTTGCATGAGACAACAGATTTTCTTCTCATTTAGCTGTTGGATAGTAACGATAATACTGACATTTTCCAATTGTTATTCAATAAAAAAAAGTAACAAAAATAAAGTCGGCATTAATTTTAAAAGTATTTTATGCAATATTACGGGTAAAATAAACTCAAATTTATTTCAACAAACAAACTGAATTCGAATTGAAGCAACAAGCAGCCGAGTTTGACACTTCTCCAGAGAAAATCGTGTACTACACTCTAAACATGACAGTTTAGAAAGGTACACTTTTCAATTTTCGGTGGAACTCAGTCACTAAACGAGCAAATTACATTTACGATCGACCAATTTTGTGAACAATTGTGCAAGCCATTACTTTAAATTGAAATCAAGAAATCATTTGTAAGCGCTGCGAGTGAATGTGCGGTGCGGAAAACTTTGGAATTGTCAATTTGGCGTTTGACTTTTGTCCGTCCACTATTTAGACTCAGAAAATGTACATCACCTGGTGCCGGAACTAAAAATTGTTTTGGGAGCTCGCGAATCCAGATCTTGAGGAGTTTAACTTTTTGATACCGAAATAATTTTTCAAAATGTTGTTTATTTGACATTTATTTACAGATCGCCTAGAAGCATGCCATGTATTTTATCCTTGACATTATTTGGGTATCCATGACGCTTGATGGCGATGTTTCTGTTGAAATTTGTCAATTGTGTTGATGAAACCTCGCAATATCTATTCAACTTTGATAAAGGCTCTGCAGCTAGTTTATTTTTCAAATAAAAACGCTTCACCTTGTTGCTGTACGTTTCCTTGAGGCACACGCTGTAGTATTCTATTGCTAACGTACCCCACAAGATCAGGTTTGCTACTTTATTGCTGATTTTTCGTACGACTAAGTGCAATCTTATTCGGGATGGCGAATGTCAGTCCCCCGGGAGGTTTTTTAGTTAATGTCCATCACATCCCTCGCGTACTAGCTCTGCAATGTCTTTCGATGATTTGTTTACTTCAAATTCGCTGGACAACACAACAAAAAAAAAAAGGTTTGCTCAATTGATTTTAAATAGCTAAAATTACTAAAATTACACTAACAACAATTTTCCCGCGATTTAAAATTCTTGCCGCGAACTGTCACACTCTATTCACAAAATACAGTTGCGATCCACAAACCCACGAATGAAAAATTCATTCGAACTTAACCTTTAAAAATTGAAGTGAATGGCGGGTATCCGCGATAAAAAAAAAGTGTTGTGAATGAAATGTCAGAAACTATTACGAATATTCGCTCTCATATGAATAGTACTTTACGTATATAATAACGTTACTTTCGCAGCAAATCGTGGACCTAAACATACTCAGATTTGGTCGCTTCAGAAATGCTTTGTTTTTTCTTTTGAAAACACTATCTTCTTCTCCTCTTCTACAATATACTCTGTGATAGGTTGCATTTAGCGCATTTGCAGTCTGAATCTTAAAACTGTCAGTTGCAGGTACCCAACCAACTGAATTACTTACGACTATCTCCTTAAACGTCAAAACTGCTCCGAGTTTATACTCCGTCCATGAACGGGCATAGCTCTATTAATGGCGATGTGTGCTAACAATGTCGTGCATATTATGCGTATTTACCTCACCCAGCAAGGCAGCAACTTGATTGCTGCCATAGTTTGACCTAGAAATTATTTCTCAGTTCTTTTAACGTAGTCGCAGAGAATAACCTGAACTGTAAAGCCACATCAAAAAGTTGTAAAATTCCCTTTGAGCCCCACTCGCGTGCCCTAAAAAGGTCTAAACATTATGTAAATATATTACTGCCATTAGCTACACTCTGTATGCGAGATTAGAGGCCAATGCGTCCATAAACCACCAAACTCATAAAAAAAGTGATGCCAGATTACAAGAAAAATAACCTTTTAATCGCTTCAATCGGCTTATAATGCCGCTGCGAGTTCCACATCCACCTAAATTACAAAGTACTATACCGGTGTGACACACATTATGTTGCATCATAAATTATCCACTCGAACATAAGTAACGGTGCCCTCCACAGCGAAAGAGGTTAAGATGATATCCCTAACCTCTAATGTATATAGGCGCGAAAAATAAAGTATGCAACAATTTTAACTTGACAGCAAAATTCAAAGACATGAAGGCAAGTTCAACGAACCTCAACCCAATGATGTGGAAATTAATAAATACTTCATCATTTTCCGAGCATTTATCGATCCATTCAATTAATACGGCCTGTGTGTTGATGTCGACGTAAGAGACGACACCCAATCAACGAGAATTCAACCGAAAGTAATTTCATGCAGCTAAATAGATGCAGATTTCTATCGGATTCTGTCCTCCGTATGGTTGGTGTACTCCCCTTTTTATTTCCCCGACATGAGCGCATCAGTCGGCAGACGGGCTGAATGCTATTACAGCTCTAAGAGGAGGAAAACTAGTTTTGGTTTCCCTTTTCCCTGTGAGAGTTCACCCCCCCTACCCAGATATGCGCACAGTCATAGGTATACCTACACCAAAATGACGTTGCACTTCTAGGACGCCAGGGCAGAAATTAAATTTTTCCGATTTCGCCACACAAATTTCGTACGGAGAAAGATGTTCTGGAATACGAATGAATGTAGCGTGTGTGTGCGGTGTGGTTGCAAGAAACGGGATTATGCGACTGCACCTGGTGTAATCATTTCCTTTTGCAGCCTTCCGTCTCCGACAAACCGAGTGCAGGGATGTGTTTCCGTCGAACATCTTTAGAAATGAAACAACCGAATTTATATAGCTCGTCGGTTACGGTTGGTTCCTCCTGTTCGCTCGGTGCAGAGGAAAAACTAATCCGTCTGGTGAAATGCATTGCAACCTTATTATTTTAATGTTTTCCACGTTTTTGTTGCTTCTCTTTCTATATGGTTGCTGGCTTTCTTTGAATGTGCGGCCCTGGCTGGAATGATATTGTGAATTCATTGCCCTTTCGGGCTATCGAGAAATTTGTGTTAGAGGTTGCCTGGGGGATAACGATTTGTAATAATTATCTTGCCCGCCTTCCTGGCTGCACGGTCATTAATATTTCTTTGCATTGTGGTTGTCTAGTGTTCTTTTTTTTTAATTTTTATTGTTTGTTTAAGTGCATCGACAAATAATGTTCATTTCAATCAACGAGATGTAAACATTGTTGCAGAGGGGAATAGTTACGACGAGACGGTTTGAAACTTTCTAAAATGTGATTCTTCTCAAACGAATTGCAGGAAGTAAAAGTATTTCGGTTGGAATGGTTGTGTGCATTTTGCAATATCCTTTTCTTTACAGAGAGGGTCTAGGTTCTGAACTCTAATATATTTCCCGTTTACATTTTGCTGTGAAGGTTATGGAGGATTGTTCTGTGCAGTTTCTGTTGGAATTGTATTTTTGTACGAAAACCGAGGCTACTGGCTGACAGTATGCAAGTAATCAGTCGTAATTACCACAGATTGGTCGTGCAGAATATATAAATTGTCGTTAGAGTCTTGTATATAGGTGCTGGTGGAACCCTAATTGATGAACGATAACCGAGCGTGATTAAAACTTGCCAAAGTACCTGGAAACATTTTTTGGATTGCATATATAGTGAATGCAGATATTCAGTTTTCAGTTTCACTGTGCATTTCGACAAAAGTTTGAGGGAGAACCTATAGTCCACCTGGACAGTCCTCTAAATTAAGAAAAGCCCCAAGCTTAAATATTTATTCTGATGGTTTTAAAGTGTCATGAGCTAAAAGTCCGTGGATAATAGAATGATGGACATTTTTTGACCCAACAACGATGAGCTGAACCTAAATGGTTTTTATTTATAGCATGATGAAGCTACAATCCAACAAGTCGTTAAGCTGAACCATCGCACTACTGCGTAAGACATATTATTCTAAGCGCGTCGTTATTTAGCTTCGGAGACTATAATTAGTCGTCAGACACTTGCCTTTGGGAACCAAGATTTGGTGTGACTGCTAGTGATTGATGTCACTATGGTGGTATATCATAGGATTTCCAAAAGAAATATAAACTCTCAGATGAACTGACAAGTCGCAATGTTATGCATATTATATGTATCTACTTTCTGTGTTCATTTCCATCTGGATCGGCCGACGTTTTTTATGTCAAAAATCCATTAAATGTTTTTAAATTTGAAAGCGTTAAGGGTTGAAATTGCAGATCGCTCAAAACCTTAAACAAACGAATGTTTGTGACTAGAAAAACTGTCGGGAAAGACTTGTTGTGCGAAAAAAACCTTGACATGAGCCTAGTAGTCTGTTCAGTTTTTTGACAAGTCACAAATGGAACAATATACATCTTTTATGAACGTGTAAATTGGGTTTTGCTTGCTTGATGTTGATAGCTTAATTGTTGGAAATTTTTGAAATGCTAGTTTTTTTAGATCTAAATATTACTCCATTGAGTTTGGCTTTAGTTTTTGACTGTCTTTTGGCAAAAACTGGACATCTTCATTTTCAGGATGAGTACATACCTGTAAAGAAAAGAAACATTTTAAATCAATTAAAGTTTATAAGTAGATTCTACAGGAAAGTTATAAATATGTATCTGCCAAAGTTTAAGTGAGTTGTACAAAAATGCAATCTTTTTGTAATCACTTTTTTCCGGATCTAACACGGACAGCCGTCATTCAGTTTACAGAAAATATAATATATAATTTCAATGGTTCAACCCATTTGACGACAGACTCCGAAAAATGTTATCGACCTTTGTTTAAATAATGCTTTTCAGCTTTTAAAAAAGTGAATCATCTCTATATATGTACGAATTAATTGAGTAGTCTTGCAAATTCTTACTGAAATCAGCTCCCAAGACGTCAAAGTAGTTTATATAAAGAAAATAAAGCCAATCAGACTGTCGAAGTAACCCACTACTGATTTTATTACGCCAAACCGCCTTCAGAGAGATTCATAGAGAGTATAGACTTTTGAGACTCGACAGTCTTGTCCACCAAATTACTATGTTGTTGCTACTTTCTGGTCTTGGTGATTTACGTCATTACTCCACAAAATTAAGATTGACTGTCAAAACATGATTTTTACTGTACTGTTACCTATGTTTTCAGCTTAGATGTTGTTTCATGTTGCCATCTGCATCAGTAGGCGCTGTTCTGAAAAGCGTGCTTATACACGAAAAGTCAACAAGTACATTTTGAGTTTGCTGAATAAATAAGAAAATGATTAAATAAAGTTGAGACAATTCTTTTCGAACAATTTAGCAACATACTATGCTAAAATAGTATAATGTTAATTTAAAAAAAAAACATTAAGACAGCAGAGGTTTATCTTATAATGGTTTTCAAGAACAGTGTCTCACCATTCGAATTGGAAGAATTATACAGGCTGAAGTTACAAAGCTGTAAAAGATAATACGTTGTAAATTTTGTATAAAAGATCGAAAACTTAACATCAGAAAAGGGTTACTCTGAAACACCGCCAAAGGAATTACATTTTTCACCTCCCTTCACTTTGTCAGATATCTTCTACATTAGGGTGCTCTAATGGGAGTTGGTACTGCTCTCCTAAGCTCGAAATACTAAGACTTACCAGTGTCGGACTTTACAAAACGGTGGTTAATCTTAAAACACTCATCAGGTTGTATAGAAGAACAATGGCTCCATAGGCAATGGCTTGAAAACGATTCTATGATATTTTGCATGACAAACCTAAGCAGTTTTTAAGAACGAATATTCAAAGATATGTAAGGTTCATTTAAACCGTAATTACAAAGTTGGAAATACAACTCCAGTAGATATTTAGCGCAACAGGTCCGTAGGGACCCTAGGCCTAGCTCTCACATCCATTCGTTTTGTTTGAGTTTTTAATTTTTGATACGAATGGATGGGATCTACAATTTTATGCCGAGTCCAAACGGCTAATTAAGAAGATCTTTCGTAACTCGGATTTTTATCAGAAGAGGTGGTGCAGTTGAAAAAAACCCTTAGATGAAATTAGGAATTCGGGGATTGAACGTCCGACCCCTCGCTCAGTAGTCCAACTTACTAACCGCTAAGCCACTACGCTTAGTTGGTTTCTGGTTGAAGGATTAATAGCCATAATTGCAAAACTGCACTGATCTTCTTTTTGGCACTTTGACAGTTTATAAATGGCAACAAAAAATTAAAGGTACTTGTACAAGGTTGACCAAAAGAGATCACCCTATTGGAAGATGATCTTATTTTTGCAAATTGTCAAATCTGTTTTGAAATTTGTGGACTAGACAGATGTAGAATACAAGTGAACAAGCCATGGAGCGATACACTCCCCAAGAACGCGGAATAATCGTGTCTATTTTTTTGCGTAACAATTCGTCTGTAGTGTTGGCGCAGCGCGAATTCCGTCGCCGATTCCACGGCCGTCCGACTGCGCAAACACTGCGTCGTTTGGCCACTAACCTTGAAGAGTATGGGACCACACGAGACGTTGCCAAGAGTGGCCGGCCCCGGAGAGCCCATTGTGCCGAGAATATCGCCGCTGTTGACGAGGATGTCGAGCTGTCGCCGGAAACATCGCAAAGACGCCGTGCCTCGCAATTAGCCATCAGCTGGTCGTCCCTAAGGCGAATTATCGTCAAAGACTTGCGCATGTTCCCATACAAAGTCCAGTCCGTTCATCAGCTGCTGCCTGTCGACCGCCAAACGCGTGTAACCTACGCCCAAGCCATCGTCAATCTCGAGGGCGAAGTGGACGATTTTTCGACCAAAATCATAATGAGCGATGAGCCTCATTTCCACCTCAGCGGGTACGTGAACAAGCAAAACTATCGCTTCTGGGGCACCGAAAATCCACGAGTAATACCCGAGGAGCCATTATACCCACTCAAAGTTACTGCATGGTGCGCTGTTCCCACTGGAGGAGTCATCAGGCCATTTTTTTTTCGAGAACGCCGCTGGGTCAAACGACAACAGTGGACGGTGCGCGCTATAGGGCCATGTTAACCGAGTTTTTTCTTCCGCAATTAGACGAATTCCGCAATTAGGACGAATTGAAGGACATGTGGTTCCAACAGGACGGAGCTACGGCACATATTGAGCGAGCCATAACTGATATTCTGAAGGCGGCTTTCCCGGGTCGCCTCATCTCTCGTTTTGGCGATTTGATCGCCCGATTTAACCGTTCCAGACTTTTTTTGTGGGTTTTTTTGAAGTCCCGTGTTTATGTGAACAAGCCCGAGACCCTAGAAGTCCTCAAGGACAACATTCGACACGAGTGCGAGAATCTGTCGCCCGAAGTTCTCGCCATAATGCCATAAAACGAGCCCGTATGGCAATCAATTGTGACGGCGCCCATTTGGCCGATATCATCTTCTCGACTTCACCAATAAAATTCTAAAGCTTCAAATAAACATAATCAAAAAACAGAATTGAAGTTTTTCATTTAGAAAAAAATGAGAGCCAAACAACATCGGATGACTTTTGGCCCACCTTGAATAATGGGCAAGTTACATGAATATTTTTATATTCTAAATTGGATTTAATATTAACATATTGGACCACAACAATGTGCGTGTGTAATAAATACAGTATGGAACCCTGCGTTACTAAAACGTGTTACACTTGCGGAGATTCACTGGCACGACAGTTACTTGTGACGTTTGGTTGCCAATCTGAAAAGATCTCAAGTTATGCAAAAAACGCTTCGAATATCTTTTACAAATTGTAAGATTCAAAGTATCAATGTTCAAAGTGCGTAAACTACAAGTCGCGGTTATACACATGATCAAAGCGTCCGTTTGTAGTTTATTGTGTAGAGCTTTTCTTTGTGCATCTAAAATTGTCTGTCAACTGGACATGGACACATGCAATCTACATTTAATTAGTTAAGTGGAATTATGGATGACACGATTTCCCATTCCTTCAATTCGAACTACTCAACTAGAAAAATCAACCGCTAATGAACCACATATACTATATGTATACGCATGTAACTGTGTAGAAGTTTTGCTTTAGCTAATAAAAAGTGATTATTAATTCCCACAAACTCTTCTTTGCGTTTTTAATTCATTATAATAGAGGGCCTTTGCTGTACCTACTACTTGACGCATAATTGTGTTGACTCATGCAGGCTTATACTTATACAGGCCACCATCAATTGTGTTTGTGTCATTGCTCTAAGCAAAGACCGAGTAAAAGAAAAAAAAAAAACTACGTGGACACTCATATACGGGTATACAATTTAATTTCGACTAATTTCGTTTTACATGCCACCGAACTCGCCTTGGACAATATCTATTCAGAACACGAAACACGAAAGGTCCAAAGCTGTCAGAAAAAGAAGTTAGACGAAGAAGGGAATTTGTGATAAGATGGCAATGAAACTAATTGAAATGGAACTACTGGCCCAATTGAGGGGGGGGAAACGAATGCTCCCTACTTGATTTTTCTTGTCCTTTCAATTGAAATTAAGCTAACAAAACAAATTACATGAGTCTGATCTGTGTATATACGATTGTGGCTTACGTTTCTAATGGATCTATTTTATATACGTAGCAGAAATCTCGATCGGGTAAACCAATTAATGTCAAAACTATGTTCATGTTTCCGTTCACATTTCTAGAAGTTGCTTGGGCCTATAAAAAGTATCAGAGTATTGAGGATCTAATATTGCGGAAGCAAGCTCTAATTCAGTAGAAATAGTGACAGTCATAATGTGTAATATATGCATACAGAGGTAGGATACATTTTTGTTTGGATTGCCATTCATAGGACAGATAATTTATTCAACAATGCCTACCTTAAATTACAAGTTATAAATGAATAGCGCTATTCTGTCAAATGAAACATGCAGAGAAGTAGCAATCATTGTTTATCTACTCGTAGTATGCTATTTTTAAACAAATTGCTTTTGGTAGTTAATAATACAGGGAACACTCCCTCCGATTGCAAACTTGTACGCGTAATAACAGGGGATATATCATTGGTTTGCATTTTCATTTATCATGTTTGCATGGCTCGCGAGTTGGAATAGAAAACTCACATTTTTGGGGTAAAATTTTGAAATATTACTTGTTGTGTAGACGCTACAGTGACCACGTCAAAAGTGAGTAATTCTTTTTGAAGTGGTGTTTCTTTTATAATATTCTTTGGAGACAAAAACACAATTTTCGTGTAACTAATTATTTTAAGATATTTTCGGTACAGAGAGTATACAATCGCTTATATGAAAGTTAATGACATCATCTGCGCATTTGTTTGTAAAATGAAAATAAATAAAAATGTTCACCGCCAGATTAGCAAGTGTCGAAAACTGTATCGAGTTTTGAATCCCTTGACAGTTTTTAGTGTTATTTAGAGTGATGGATGGAGTGTTTTGTGTGCCAAAATGATTTTCAAAAACAATCTCTCAATTGTCACTTCAATCGATTACTTTTCGCATCGGAAACTTTGAAAAATATTATTCAATTTATATCGATTTAGTGATAGATATATCGATGCGATAATTACACATCAGAACTAGCTTGAACTTAGCTCAATGCACGTGTCGAAAAGTATGCACGGATAAAAATCATCTAGTTAAATGGTACCGGAGTTATATCGACTCGATAGCTGCAACAATGCTTTGTCAGGCGATGAGGTATTGCAGCCACAAAAAAAATGAACTAGCTAAAGCTGGCCCAGAATCCGCGTTCTTAGAACCACAAGTTTATTGAAATGTCTATTGAGCTGCTGCTCAATTTATTTCCGCAGGTAGAAGCTGACGCGGAATGTATTTTTTTCGACTAACCAAATTTCCTGACTGTCCCACTTTAACAAAAATCACCCTCAACCCACGGCGACCCCCTTCGAGGACTACCGGTCGGCTTTTAAAAAAAAGTAACACCAAATACAATTCATGTAATTATTCGCCCCATCCCCGATGAATTATAAAACATATTTTAGATCACAGTTGTTATACGTAGAACACATTTAAAAGGTCCTACATAAGGCGTTTTTCTTTTTTAGTTCAGAGCACAACCGCACAACTGTTATACAAAAAGTTCGTGTTTCTTTTTTAGCTCGGATACATCAGAGCTCAGAGTTTTTGTTTCTTTTTTCTTTCAGATCATGATCAGAGAGCGCTCAATGAGCTCAGAATAATTTGACTGAACAGGCTGAGTGAAAAGCTGATTTCACACTAACAGTTACATTTGACAGAAAAAAAAACAGGATAAACAAAATAGTTCAAATGGCGGACGAACCTTGTTGTCGTGGAACTCAAGGTTAACCGATTTAATAAATGACAATTAATAAATATTCAAATTATACATATACTTATTACAAATGACAGCTATGTGCTCAAGTATGTTTCATAAATAGCTCGGTTCAGAGCCCGCTCATGCTCTGAACTAAAAAAGAAAAACGCCTATAAACCGTTCGGCAGACAAATTTATTTTGAGCTAATTTGCTGCTGAATATTAGAGGACAATAAAATGCCAAATTCATCCGACATGCTGTACATTAGATCGCACTTATTGCAATAATGTTCCTGTTTCATTTACATAGTTCGCAAATATTGTGCCATAACCCAGAAGTGCGTGTGAAAAATTTAAAATACTCCTCCTCAATTTCAAAACATTTACATACTCGTACATAGTCAGCTGACAAAAATTCAGTCACTAATTGGAACCATTAAGAAATAAATAAATTGACAGGATACCATTAAGAAAAACAACACATCAATGAATAACAATTAAAACAGAAACTATTCAAATACATAGATACAAAACAATTCGACAACAACTCAGCATACGATGTCAAATCTCAATCGTTTCGAAGAAGTATCTCTCATTATATCCCAATTCCAGCCTCCACTTCATCAACAGCTACACATTTCTATACGGAATTGTTGGCTTGTGCTCAACTTTTAATTATACAAAGCCCCAACATACATGCGAGATGATGATGTCACTGTATATTCGCGGGGTTATGAACTGTCGTTTATTGTAAAAAAAACAACAACTCAGTTAACAGATGTGTTTGACATATTTCATTCACGAGTCTGCAATATTGTACATACACAGCAGGAGTAGGTACTTAGAAGAGCTTGCTGTAAGCTTTTAAGCATGTAATCGCACAGTGTTATCCTGTTTGCGTGTAACTCCACGATGAATTGGTGCTTTTGCGCACATAAAATCTATATCCTCCTTCGGGGCACTTGTCTACAGGAATTGTATACTCAAAATGTACTATCAAGGGAATTTATTCAAATCATCCATATGTGATACCTGCAAAAAGTTGTGGCAGCTTTGTGTACCCATGGATACAAAAAAAAAAGAAAAATCGTTCAGGAAACGAAGCAAACACCGGCTATATACAACATCGCCAAGTTGTACACGCAAGTGTTGGTATATAAATGGAAAAAGCGTCTATTTACCCACATTGAGATGTCTAGATCGCACGCAATATTGATTTTTCTCTCGCAATAATCTCTTTAAATTATTTTCGGTGCCAAAGATTGCGAGAAATAGTATCTATATCTACTGCGCCACCTTTATCATTGAGGGTGGCTACTGGAAATTGCGTCATAATTATAATTCTACAAGCTAATTCAAATAACCGTCCCGTCCAGTCAGTCGGACGTGCTATTGCCATCGGTAGAATAGTCATAACAAAAGTGGAAGTGATTCAGAAAAAAAGTGAATCTGGTTTTATTTTTATTAATTTTCAGGCAATTTTCACTTGTTAGGTTCGCTTTGAAAGCATTTCAGAAAAGGACGCCAATTTGCCGAGAGGTTGGCCTTGATTTTCTTTCTGACATTTCCACAGCGATAAAGAACGTAATTACTACTTCCCGTCTGTAGTAGCTTTTGAAGAAGCGATTGTAATTTATTGTAGATTTTTTTTTATCTTTCCAACCATGTTTCGGTCACAATACAAACAAATGAAAGAGGTAAGATTGCGGTTATAGAAATTTATGGATATGACCCCATTCTAGATCAAGGTAATGAGATGTCATGTAGTTTTCATTCAATTTCAAAACACACAACACGTATACACACGTAGGTAGGTATATGTGAAATTTCACATAGAAGCACTCAGTCTATGGATATTTATACCGAATAAATTGGTTTCTGGACGGGTAGACATTTAATGGCAGCACACAAACAGTTCCGGTGTCTGCGCAGCGATTGTTGCTTTACATTTGACCCAGAAAGGGGTAGAACGTATGAAAAAAATCTGGTGTCTCAATTTTAGAGGACATTACCGATTTGTTGCTTCATGCGCCAATGATGACCCAAATTTATCTGAAATGTCCTGCCGTTTAGCACAGCATCTGCTTTCAGCTAATTGTAATACGCCGGCCTGAATATTGAAATGGATAACCAAGGACAGATGGAATTCGTAGGGTGGGCATTGAATGTTCTTTAAAGAATTAGAGGTTTAAATGGGTCTAAATTGGTTACTGGGGGAACAGCTCGGATGTATCTGATTTATGAATGGCGATATGGTAATCATGGCATAATCAAAATTGAACACTCATTAATGTATCTGTAGCTATTTGGAAGGGATCACATTTTTGTGCATCCTAGGACATACTCTGGGTGTCGGTAAAGTTGAAATGAACTTTCATACAAGACTTAGTTTGATTTCCGACTTTAAAACCTAATTATGGAATTTACTGAGGGTAATATTATGGGGATAAAGGTGCAGAAAGTATTTAATATATAGGCAACAAATTGGACAAGTTCACACAATCGTGGACCACCGAAACATAGAAAACTGTAGAAAACATTTGAAAACCACATGTGAATATAACTTCAAAGCCTCAAGTCCGACGGGACAGACTTTTGGGAATACCTAACAGCCTAAACTCTATCATCTAAAAAATATAATCCATCATATATAATCGTTATACCACGATCGGCAGTAGGTAGGAACCCCTCCAGTAGTTCATAAGGTTCAACATTCGAAGCGGCCAAAAAAAGACTCGGGCGACTAAACAGCTCCAACATATTTCAGGAAACATTTTTTAAAGAGTTTTAGCGTTTAAGCTTAGTGTCCTGCTCTGCGGTTTCCTCCGAAAAATCCATAATAAAATCACAACACAAACTTATCCCTCCTTTTACTTCTGTCAAAATTAATCTTCGATTAAATGTACCGGACATTTCTTTCGCGAGCTAAATGAGTGGAGACTTGTCATCGGCTCATCTATATGAAGTTAAGAATTTAGCGAGCGAACAGGATACTGTTTCGCTAAACTGCCTCGTTAAATTTTATCTTTGTAGACATTTTTGTACGGGATATAAAGTTTATCGCGAGCAGGATACTTAGCTTTAGAATAGACATTCGTCACGAGTACCAAGTGCCAAGGACCAGTTAAATAACATCAGGAGGCTTTCTAATGTACCCAACGGTGTCTCTATTTTGCCCATGGAACGGCCCTGACATGAAAGAAGAGCGGTTCGTGAGCTGAGCAAAGAAAAAGAGAAAGCTACGCCGGCTTTTTTGGAGGAAAAGGATGCCAACGAGGTGTGAAGAATTGACAACAATACCCGCTTGGAGACAAGATGTCGAAAGAAACAAGGAAACAATGAGCTAGAAATCGGAAAACTGTTACGGGCGGGGATTTCAAAAGGATTGATAGGCAAATTGGAGGGAAGAAAATATGAATTGAACGGTAATCTCTGATATATGGTGCTTGGCCGCACCAGTTAACAGAATTTTGTTTCACTTTCTGTTTGAAACCATTAGCCCAACAAACTGAATAACCCCTTAATTCTACAATATAGCAAATATTTTAATTATGATGGATCCTGCAGAAAACTTAAGATATTTGCGCCACAGGGACATAAGTCCACGAGACATAAATCCATTAAGGACTTATGTTCCACTTGCGTTCAAAATTTTGTTATGGACTTATGTCCAACCGAAGTTGGACATATGCGCCCATAAAAAAAAAAACATTTATGGAATTATGTCCCTTCTAACATGTTCTGTTTTTGAAGAAATGCTGCTTAAGATAATTGAAATTAATACCAGAGCTGCCCAACGCATTAGCACCCATCGGCGGCCATTGTAGTCTGCCCTACGGTTCATTTAAGGTTTAATGTGTGCATTTTTAATTTAGGCTATTTTTCTTATTGAATAAAAGCGCAAATTGTTTAAAATGCAAATCAAACCAAAATATTATATTGGGCGATCGAAAATTTTTGACTTTTATTTTCTCGAATTAACAGCTAAAACAACAATTCTTTTTGCGAAAAAAAAATAGACTTTTAACTTCAGAAAATGAAATAAAAAAACTCGCAACAAGTTTATCTTTGAGGTCATATATTTTATTTTTTACTTACTTTCCAACCGGAGTGGGATAAAAAAATCCATTATGAACTCATGTCTCGTGGACTTAGGTCCCTGCGCGAATATTGGCCACCTTGCAATCGATTTAAATATTGAGACATATTATACAAATCATTGCCTAGTTTTTGTCACCGCTGTCAAATTTGTCAGGTGGGAATATTTTCACCGTGGAGACAGAGAAAACAATCTCCATTAGGAAATATTTTCACCGATATTGCTTTTAACAAACTTAACATAAATGCGACAAGAATTGAAAATACGTTTTACATTCCATTCTTTAAGTGGGTATATTTCTATCGACAATTCTTTTGGAAAAAAGTAACCGATATGCACTGTGCACGTATATTTTTCGACATTTTGCTACATCGCGGTGGAGATCTTTTGATGGTATACCTAGAAATTTGCCAAAACAAGTATGCCGGTTCTTGTTAACAGCCACTTCAACCTAACCTCAACCTGACCTAACAGCCGGTTTCATCCTAACTTGTAATGTCAGTTGAATCTGACAGCTAACCACTTCTTGACAGTTTACGCTCTATACAAATAAATTCAATTTGAAATACAAAAAGAGTCGAAGAACAAAAAACTGTTCGCCCAATTTGAATTTTTTTTTTTTGGCGACTCGAGGCTCATTACCATTTATGTTTCCCTCTGTCACTTACAAATTCTCTCTATACATCAGTATTATGCGTTATTAACCAATTTGTTGAATACGAAGAAGGGAACATGACAGAACTACAAATCATGACGTAACCACTCAAAAAGCTTGCTATAGCGAACTAAAGACTAAACAAGGGGAGCATAATAAACAAATGAATAAAAATATATTTCTATTGAAGAAAAAAGAAACGTGTGAATGCGATGGATATAAATATTCTCGCTGATCGGTGTACAACAATAAAATGCTAAAAGCAAAAGCATAAATAACAACAACACCATTCCGTAGTAAATTGAAGAGAAATGTAGACGATGTGCGTGAGGCGTGAGCGCACTGGTTGGCATTGGGTTGTAGAGTGTGTGGTTGTGGTGTGTGCTTCTTTGGGGATTGAAGCGCGGGACCTTGCGGCGATGATATCATTCTCAGTTATTTTATTTTGAAGAAGAATTTTACAAATTTATTTTTGCAATTATTCTGTTCCGAATACACTTTTGTTTCATTCGGAAAATTTATACATTTTTGATAGGCTTGCTGGCGAATCTCGAAAACTTTTAATCACACAAAAGGCGTGGTTACCAACTGGTGAATGAGATTTCTAAATATTTCGTGTGAATATGAACATTCACAGTCCCAAAAATCGATTAATAACAGAAACATTTTACTCAAGCGGTGCGGTCAGCCTAAGACTTATCTCATGGGTTTAAAGCTGCGGTTTCAATATATGTATACAACGCCCCAGATCTATTCAACTCTCTTAATTGAGTCGGAGAATAGTCAAATGGAAATCGGCCATGTTCAGACGTTTTGAAGAGCGAGTTCATCCGTTGTGTGCAATAGTCATGAATTATAATTGCATTATCTGAGTCACGGTTGGTTACATCGCATCTATTAAAGTCGGTTGGAGTTCTTTCAATAAATTGACTTTACCACTCAAGAGGTTGTTGCTTCTTGTGTATACGGTTTTATACACTCAACAAGTTTTGTTACAACAAGAGACGTAGAGGGGTCTGCTGAGCTTCTAAATGACTGTCCAAATCGTACCGATTTTTGTACTTAACTTTGATTAGAGGACCATTCGTTCGACGACGTATTAATTAATTAAATACTACTAGACGGATTGTATCCCTTCCTCATTAGCTTTATCGCACGTGCTGATCTATGGGGGGTAGTTATGGGTGCAGGGGATCAACTATGTAGATACGTTCCTCTTAATTAAACTTCGGGAAGACATCATTATCATTATAATTCTGAAGGACTCACTGAGCTAATCGCAGATGGGGTGATAGAAACAGAGCCCTTTTGCGCAACTATTTCTTTATGGTGAAAGTTTGAGATTTATGTACGCATTGTGCATTTACAAAGGACTATTAGTAGACACAAGCACTGTCCGACTTTGACTCATAAGTTAGTTCTTTTAAAGAGTGGGTGCGTTACAAGGGTAGCGACTGAAGATCCATGAACAACTCATTAAGGTTACGTCGGGGCGAAATCCCAGATATGGCGCAGTAATTACTGCACAAAACTACGCTTGAAATATTTTCTACCGTTAGTCACGTTTTACGACAAATCTTTTCATGCACATGCTACACATTCTGATGTTTGGGCCACTTTTACTGTCGACAGACGTTTTAGTGCCTTAATCTTGCCGGAAAATTGCAAAAGCATCTTTTGATAGTTAGTATGAAAAAAATCGCTACACAAAATATTATTTAGCTTTGCTTTCCCCGAGTTTAGCACTAAACACTTACCGATCGAAGTAAGTAAGAGTCTGAAAACGCAGCCTTACTGATATTTGGATGGTTGCCCAGAGTAAGGGTGATTTTTGATGAGAACTGCCGTGGTTTCACATTGCGGGAGATATCATAATCTACTTCACTGACATTCGCTTGTCGTGTTTAGAAGTATTTGATGAAAGAACTCAGGACTATATCCACACAAGAATTGGTGAATATCGTTAACGCACAGTTTTTTTTTTCTTTAATTTTTAAATTTGGAAGGTATTCCCGTCAAGGCAAGTATAGGCGTGCTCATTTCAACAAATTCAAATTCCATTGAAAAAAAAAAACAGAAAAAAGCCTGGTATAGTCTATCCCGTTTCTATCAGTGAACGAATTTAACCGAACTTAACCGATTCTAAGGTTAAGTAGGTAGTGCCAGAGCTTATTTACACAAATTTTACAGTTTATAAAAGTGTATATGTAGATAGGAAATTTATTTATATTCTTCGGTTTTCAAATATTCTGTCAGTTTAAAAAGTCTTTAATGTCAAAACTTTTCCAGTCGATAAATGTAGAAAAACGCTCATGTGTTCGAATACACCAAGTGTCCTTTGCAACGATATTACAACTGAATATATACCCATTCTCTACGTTATGATATTCTGCTGGTTTAATACGTATACTGCAGTTTGCCACCCTTAACCTCAATATTCAGGTCGAGGGGTACTTGCGGTCCTTAGTTGGTGTATTTGCAAATTTATTTCCTTTGATAAAATAAAATTGAAGGTTATGGCTGATGGGGGGCTGGGCGACTGTTTGTTCAATAAGTACTCAATGAGTTTTACAAATCGTTTGAAGTTTGTGCATTGATTACCCGTTTTCTAATGTATGCGTCATTTTGCCAATGCATTTAGGACCTTGTTTTTCTGGCCAGTTATGCATTTGAATGAGTTTTCATGGGATCTGATGTTTATCGAGAGACATTCGTAGCAGGGCCTAGAGCTAGTCGCTGACGAATGTTTTTATTAGAAAAATTACAACTAAAAAATTCATAAACAGTTGGCGCAACAGGTCCATAAGGAAACTAGCTTCTCACAACCATTCTTTTTGGGTGAGTTTTTCATTTGTGATACGAATGGAAGGGATTTTAATTTTTATGACGATTCCAAACGGCTTATTGAGAAGTTCCTTCATGACAGTTATACTGTCGGATGTTTGTCAGACGTTTGCGAGATGTGGCGAAGTGGAAAATAAACCTTAAGATGGAGTGGGACCCCTCCCTCAGTAGTCCAACGCACTAAGCCACTGCGCCAACAACTATCCACAATTTAAATGTACTCTGGCTCTTTCAAGTAAATATTTACAAAAATATAACAAATTCTATTATACTACAAAAATATTCCCATTCGCGTTTTATACTACATGCGTAATTCAAGCAAGAATACAAATGCATCGAATAAACCAAAACTTGTACGACCAACAATATAAACCTCGATGCCAAATAATATTTACATCTTCATGTAACTACCTACCTAATAGTTAACCTTGTCTCTTTACAATTCGTTAGTGAGATACTGAGAGCCCACCTTGAATATACCAGCTAGTTGCGTGGACGACAAATTATAAAGGTCAACTGAATCTGAATCGGATTGATCTGGTTTAGTGGACTTTCATTCGTTTTGTGTCGCCGTTTCAAATCTGCCCACACACAAATTAGATTGTTGAACTTGTTTTTACAACAACTAAAAAAAAAAAAAACTTGTGGGAACAATTTGAGTGTTAAATGGATGCTAGTGCAGTTTTAGCCTTAATATGTCCGTGTGCTGTGACGCGTAGACAAACACACATAAAGAAAATATCCCCATCTTACTGATGCAAACAAAAGGTATATACCTACCTATTTAAAATTAAAAGCGCGAAAACTAACACATTCCTTGAGGATTTGGTGGTGTCGATTGAGCTCTTAATCCGTCGTAGAAAACAACACCTTGGGCAACCACTAAACGGCTGAGCATTCACCTCTTTAAGAATAAGTAGATTGTGAAACATTAAGGGCCGACTTAGGTTGCCAGTACCAAATGGTGCACAAATAATTTCAAATTCCAAATAGGCAGCCTGAAAATCGGTTTACCCACTTAAGTAGTTGAATTCGTAATGCTTACATGGGGATGGAAATCAATTGGAAAACAATTTTCAAACCTTCAATAAAGTGAGATTCTATATGTATGCACACCAATTTGGATTGATTCTAAAAAAAATCATTAGAAAAGAGTGTTTTCGTGCACGGACCAAAGACGCGCCATTAAAGATTCAAGCATCCTTGAACTTGTGTGGAAATTTCGAATCAACTCTAAGTGGTGAATACCCACTTTACTCAGTTGATACTCACTTACAAATATGTATGCTGCATATAATACAGTTATAGGTATCCGTAAAAGAATCTTTCTACATCTAGAGTTTCGGTTTCATTGGAAAAGTAATAATATACACTCATTTGTTAATGTCAACAACTAGGTACGCAACAATCGATGAATTCAAATTCCGGCTGCTTTTTATTTTCTTTCATCCCAATTATTTATTTCTCCTACTTATGTCGGTATTCAAAATAAACAAACTACTGGTATACACATATACATAAACATAAACAGAATTTGCCTTCTTTTACTTAGTCATCAATGCATTTCGTCGAAAATACATAAAAGATTAATCTTAAAACACAAATGATCAATAGCTTCTCACTAAGTCTGGCGTAGCAGATTTGAATATGTCACGTATTTTTAACATTCAAGTCCGGATGACTGTTATACTTCGAAATTTAATTGATATAATGATGTCGACAGTCGACAAGAGCAAATATGACTAACACAAAGCACCTAACCCACCACAGATGACGTAGGTTTTACGTTTATAGTTTTTATTTCCATTTTGGGCGTTGCACTGTTTGAATGGGGTATCGGTATCATTTGAATAGAGAAGCTGTTATTATGAAAATTTTTAAAGTTAATTACCATCTGTACGAGGGTTCTTATTACAATCTCGCATTTCGGATACAGATTTTATACTACGGCTAAACATTCTATGGGTAAGAGACGGATTTTCAAAAATGCTGTCACAAGAAAATTAGTTATTATTTTTATAACAAAAAAAAACCCTTGAGTTAAAACTTACAAGAAATAGCTTCTTAAAAGATGTAAGCAAATTTTGTATTTTGCATTGAGTGTATTTTGCAAAAGTGTTGAGTGATAAGTGTTGAGGCATCCGCTTAAAGTAAATATGGAAATTCTATCGGATCGAATTCTTCTGGTTACAAACTACAAATTACAGTCCTAAAATTTGACTTAGTCTCATCGTGAGATTAATTATCATTTAGCCGAGCGTTAGGCTAAGCTTAAGTAGATTCAAGTCAATTTTTGACAGCCTCTTAACTTCACAATGTTTATTTTTTTATTAGGTAATTCACAATGCGAAGTGTCATTCAATGAATTAATGGCCGCGTTCAATTGACTGTTTAGCAACCACATGTTCTTTGATATAGAGAAAATTACTTTAAAAGACCGATTTAAGATAAAAAAAAAGAACAATACGTCAAATGTCCAATTTTTATAAGCCGTCTAAATACTAACAAATATTTTTGTTTTATTTTGTTTACAGAATAAAAAAAAGCTTGAAATGCGTCAGATATCTGACGGTCTTCGCAAAAACATGCCTGCGTACAAATTACAAACTGTTTGAACTGATTGGAACGCGGCCATTGGCAGATTACGGAGATTCCGATGGAAGTAGTTTTAAAAACAGTTTTAAGAGCAAATGTAATAAGCCAATTGTTGCGTGACAAACTTAATTTGTCAATGCGTACTTAGAAATGTTATTTGCGTTTTTTGGTTTGTTAACATTCTACGTTGACTGCCTGAGTTTTTGCACGTATACATAATAGGTATTCCAGATGGAAGAACATCCGCTGGAGCACTAGTGCCCTCAAAACAGAAGTGACATTTGGTTTAGTTTACATTCCTATTCTATCCAAAAATAGACTCTTTTCCAAAAGATATGATACCTACCTAGTTTGAATATTTCACTTTCTAAATTTTGTCGACAAATTCCATCTTTAATTTTATTTTTATTTTTCAAACTAAAGTTCGCCCAGTGATAGAAACTCTACAATTATAGTTTTGTAAGACAAATTACACACCGCACTGCATCTCTGCACAGTTTTCCCAACAAAAATCAAGGGATTATGTTATGAAGGCGACAATTCTGAAAATTTGTATGGATAACTGCTGAACTGCTTAAATTTAATCGAAAGTTAAAACATTTATTGGTGAGGCCCGTTGTGTTTTAAGCAGTGAAAATGGTTCTTAAATTTTTCTTCGCCTATAGGTATACCTGTACACATTTATATAAGATTTGTTCATTTTTAATCGAATTGCATTGACAGTTCGTTTTTTTTTTCTCCTTCTTTCTTAGGGGGTTATAAAGCTCCAGCGCAAATAGTTAAATCTAACCTTTTTTATGATCTTTGACATTTAGTCATCATCTTACAAGCGGTAGTGCTAACTTATGTCGTTTTCCATTGGTTTCACTCGGGGATCGACTCATCCTGTGATCCAATGGAACAACAAAACTCGTTCTGATTGAACCCACAAAAGTATTGGTGAAATGGCAAAAAATAACATACGGCGGCTGTCAGCTGACTTGTATAAAATACATAAATTACATTTGTGTGAATGCTTCTTGAGTGGATTCTGACTTCAAATCGAGAAGCGAAATTCTCTTCTCAGAATCACCAGAAGAGTATTTTTTGTGCCAATGGAACGGTTTCCGAAGTCTTTTCTTCGATTCCGGACTCTTCTTTTTGCCCAATGGAAAACGACATTAGACGAGTGATATAATGACGTTTCTATGGACCCGCCTGGAACTTCAAATTAAATTGTCTGAACTCACCCATTCAAATGGTTTAAAAAAGTTTACCTATGGGTGCAATCCGATTACTTAATTAAAACACGGGATTTGTCAAATTTGATTATGATATCAGCATTTTAATTTTAAAAATACGATCTGATATCAGGCCAATAGCGAGATTTAAAAAATAAAAAATAATACCAACCCCCAATCTAACGTCAACAATTTTTTTACGTCCACAATACGCGATTTTGCATAGAAAATCTTGACATTGGAATTCACAATAAACATTTTTCTGGCCACAATGGTTAATTTTGTACGGAAAAATTCGCCATTGTATGTTCGCAATATAAATAATATCCTGGACATTAAATTTGATTATTTGTATGGCGAAGAAAATCCAGCAAATAAAAGTGATCCCAAAGCTGAAATACTTATCAGGCTAGGCATTTTCACATTTCTTAGTTTCGACACTATATTTTAGTAGGTTCACAGTGGCTACATTTTGTATACAAATTTGGCAACTGTCAGCTTACGTAAATTTAAAGTCGAGATTAAAATTTGATTAAATACGGCGCACTGTCTACACCTATTTATGAATAGTTTATTCATTAAGTGACCTTACTTCTTTGTATATCAATGAAAGCACAAAAGCATAACCATGACGTCAGTCTTTGCACTCGATCTAAAAGAATAGTTGAATAGAAATGTAATTCGAAAATACCTATTACCAAATCGAAATTGTACAGTAGAACTTGTTTTAGAAAAATGTTATGCATGTATGCAAATACATGCAATCAAACCATTTTTTTGAAGGGATCAAATGCCAACTGCCACCTTAAAACTAGTCGAATTTTACACGATAGGATTTGAAGGGTGTATTGAGCTTTCTTTCTACAATATTTTTAAGTTCAAAGAGTTAATTATCATTCGAAATTCAAGGTAAACATCTTTCATTTGCCGCAATCCAAATAGAACGAACGTCTCATCTTCCAATAAGAAAATTGTTTCCACCAGACAAAGTTTTCGTAGCAAACACTCCCATTTCTGCTGAGAACAAACAATTTGACCGTTGACTAATTTTAATAATGACGTCAGCTATGGCCGCGTTCTCCCACCTACCAAAATGTGTACACTATACACAGCATACCTACCAAACATTCTATTGCCATCAAACGATGGTGGAAAATAGAAAAGCGGAATAAACTTTTTAACATTTTTCTATTAGATTCACAGCTTTATTCGTCGGATAAAATGAAAGTTAAACCATTTTCTTAAATATCTTACCGTTGTCTGTCTCTCACTTTGTTTTATCCTTAAACTCCAAAACTCCCGAGTAAAGGAATGCGCGACACAGTCTGCAACTATGAGCTTTTCTTGTTAACAAAAATTAGATGTAGATGGTAATTTTCAAACGAAAAAAAAAATTGCACTTAATTAACACAAACACACCCAAAAGGAACACGTTTCACTTTACTTGTGCATGTATGGTGGAAATTGGTGTATGTACGCACTCTGTAGTCTGGCAAGAGACCACGAGTTAAAGCGAGAAGGAGAAGCAATTCGGAATTAATTATACAGAAAAACTCTCCTTATTCCTAGATTGTCGTTTCTGAGAGGATGGGGAAAAAAAATAATAGAAAAGAATTTGATTTAAGAACACAACTTATTAATTTTTGTTTTGTTTAATTTAAAATGAAACTCGCGGCACAGTGTAATTAAAAATATTATGGGCGCGGCGTTGCACACACACACTATGTTTTTGCTCTGCTATGCTGTTTTCCTTTTGGCCATAGTATCGCAGCAGCAATTTGGATTGAAAGCCACACAGACAATACAAAAGAAATACAAAACCACAAAAACAACACAACTTGCATATACCGAGAAAACTACTCTATACTCCGACGCCGACGTCCACTCAGTGCTCGCTCGCTTTCGTTTGATTTTGTAGTTCTGTTCGGCAACGACGATTACCTCATTTCATTCGTTTTGTTGTTTTTCGTTGTCGGTTTCGGAATTAAATTCTGTTTCTGTATGCTGTATCGCTGAGTTTGACCACCTGCGAGTTTAATTCAGCCATTTGATTTGGTATGCGCTGAAAGCCTGAAATTGGTCTGCATATTCAGCTAAGCTAATGTTCGAACCGGTGGGAATCGATGAAGGTAGAATAAATGCCTTTCAGTGCTACCAAATCTGTTTCTTATAGAATGTTTATTATCCGTACCTATTATATATTTTCGCTTTTATTGTTTTCATATTTGGTTATAATATTTTTTGAGCGTCAAATTGTGCTGTTCGTTACTGTCGCACTTAATTCCCAATTTCAGTGAGTGATACTATTATTAGTATTTAATTTTAGTGACCAGTCTGGATTCTACGAACTCACAATGGCAACATTTTCCACCTAAATTCATCCATAATGACCTACAAAATATTTATTCTGAAGGCTAAAAATGGCTAATAGTACCTAAGGCCCAGTGTCTCATTTTTATTTTCATACGAAATAAATTTTTAACCGAAGACGCAGTGCTTTTTAAAGTTTTTTCCATTAATCCACCTTTTGCGAACGTATGGCAAACATCCAAAGTGCTGAGAAATCTTAATTCAGCTGTTTGGACCCTTCATAAAATTGGATGCTCCTTCCCAAGTTTCAAAATTTAAACACATTCATAAACGATTATGGAAAGCTATCCCTGGCCTCCTCCTATTGCGCTAACTCTTAATTTATATCGTTCATAGTTTGGTAAAAATATATTTTTTTTTTAAACCGAGATTGCTTTTCATGTTTGATTTGCCAAAAAAAAACATCAATCTTTTTTTATGATCTGGGGCACTTTTGAAAAATCTCTATTATTTCTCACATTTACACAATCTTTCACTAAAACTAATGTGTATGACACACAGCTGGCGGTTATGAATTGTTTATAGTCGGAAGGATTGCTTTTTCAACTGAATTATTAATTTTTCGCGTATGGAAACGACTTTTTTACATTAAATTATTTCGAAATCAGTTGAAATGGATTTCAAGTGCAAGTGAAAGAAATATTTTTTTTTTGCGGCCAACTCAATACATACATACAAGAACCAATAAAATTCAGATTTTATGTTCGATTTGGCTGCAGAAATCTGAAAAGTCAAATCGAAATCGACATAAGATAAATACGTCAGAATCTGACAACTAGTGAAGTTTGTTTACAATCGTAAAATTGTTAACCATCATTTATAGAAACAGTTTTCATCGGCAAGATCAACTTTTGTTAGTTTTTAATTTCCAACTGTTTAAAAAACAATTTAAAGCACACATGTGTACATAAACAATAAAAATATATTTATTTTGTTTTTTGTAAGACGTCAGAAAGAAACAAATCTAAATGTATGGAACACACCTAAGTCGAAACCGATTTCGATAACACAATTGGTACATACAATTCAATCGATAATTTTCTTATTTACCTCGAACAAGAGGCATTGCATATATAGATAATCGCGGTCCCGGCTGTCTTCCATAAGTCACTTTATATTCCAGTTCCCCCACATGCGGTCGGTTTTTGTTTTCATACGACTGTTTGTTTGAATTTACTGACATTTTACAAATTTTTTTATAAATTAAAGTTACTCATATTTTCTTATAAACATCTATATAACATGTCGAAGCCACAATACAAAGTTGGTAAGTGAAAGAACACAAATCGCTCGGTGCTGCGCTGCAGCGAATTTGAGGTTAATTTTTACATTGCGAAAATTCTAATCATAGACAAATCATACCATGAATCTAATCATTGATTTATTATTCTCTGTATAATTTCTAGCTGATATCAGCTTGGCAGAATGGGGCCGCAAGGCTATTATAATTGCCGAAAATGAAATGCCAGGCCTTATGGCTTGCCGCAAGAAGTACGGACCATCAAAAATTCTGAAGGGCGCTCGTATTGCTGGATGCCTTCACATGACCGTGCAGACAGCTGTGCTTATTGAGACCCTCATAGAGTTGGGGGCTGAGGTAAGAAACACCAAAAGCTTTTTAAAATTAAAAAAAACTGGTTCCTAAATTATCTTAATCTTACCTTGGACATTATATTGTGTTTGTTCGAAGATAGACATGGTCAACAGGTCAGAGCGCAGTGATAACGATAGTCGAAGATTTAGCAATGCAAATAACAAGCGTGACGCTGATAGCGTTGGAAGAGTTTCTTATTTTTATATTTGTGGGGGATAAGAACTTCGTAGCATAGACATCGTATTGTTCCGGTGTCTATGCCTATACAACAGAATAAATTTCTGCTTATCAGACTTTTGTAATTCTTGTTGGCAACCAGAAAACGTGTAGATAATACACATGTGCGGGAAGATCCATAATCTTCGAACGCAAGCTACTATCAATGTATCGTCCTTCGCTCCATAAGTGTATTATATACTAAAGGATTCATTCCACACATAGCGATTATAGCGTAATGGAATGGGGAATAAATTCATATTTTTGGGGGAGATTATTGAAAAAATGGAAGCTAATTTCTGTGCATTTTTCAGGTGCAATGGTCAAGTTGCAACATTTTTAGTACACAAGATAATGCCGCCGCTGCCATCGCTGCTGCAGGTATCCCAGTTTACGCGTGGAAGGGGGAAACTGACGAGGAATATTCATGGTACATATAAAACATATTTCTGCTGAGTTCGCGTTCATTTTTTATATTCTCTACAGGTGCATTGAGCAAACTCTGGTGTTTAAGGATGGCAAACCACTGAACATGATTCTCGATGATGGTGGCGATCTGACCAACCTTGTCCACGAAAAGTATCCCCAATATTTGAAAGACATCCGTGGACTTAGCGAAGAAACCACTACCGGAGTCCACAACTTGTACAAGATGTTCAAAGAAGGACGTCTGGGTGTGCCGGCCATCAACGTTAACGACTCTGTTACTAAGGTATGCCAGCAAGCCCCTTTTTGCACACGATTTTAAAACTCATTCTTCCTACCTGTTTTAGAGCAAATTCGACAACTTGTACGGTTGCCGTGAATCTCTTCTCGATGGCATTAAGCGTGCAACTGATGTCATGATCGCCGGCAAGGTGTGTTGTGTCGCTGGATACGGCGACGTCGGTAAGGGCTGCTCTCAAGCACTTCGCGGCTTTGGCGGCCGTGTTATCGTCACCGAAGTCGATCCAATTATTGCTCTACAAGCTGCAATGGAAGGGTATGAAGTCACCACCATGGAAGAAGCCAGCAAGAAGGCATCTATTTTCGTCACCACCACCGGCTGTGAAAGCATCATCCTTGGCGAGCATTTCCTCAACATGAAGGACGATTCAATTGTTTGTAACATTGGTCATTTCGATTGTGAGATCGATGTCGATTGGCTAAACAAGAACGCCAAGGAGAAGATCAACATTAAGCCACAAGTCGATCGTTACACTTTGGCCAATGGCAACCACATTATTCTCTTGGCTGAGGGTCGTCTTGTCAACTTAGGCTGTGCCCATGGACATCCCAGCTTCGTCATGTCGAACTCTTTCACCAACCAAGTGCTCGCTCAGATCGAATTGTGGACCAAAGCCGACAAGTACAACATCGGAGTGCACATGCTACCCAAAGTGTTGGACGAGGAAGTCGCCAGTTTGCATTTGGATAAGTTGGGTGTTAAGTTAACCCAACTGACTGACAAACAGTCAAAATACTTGGGCGTGCCCAAGACTGGACCATTCAAACCAGACCACTATAGGTACTAGATCTGTAACGCGGTGTGTTGTTGGGACTTGTTGTTTCCTCATTATTGGATCAACTGTTCTAGTGAATATTTCTATTAAAATATCTTTTTCAATGAATGTAGTTGCACTGTTTGTCGGCAGCTTATTTGTCTCAAGGTAGGGGCACATTGGGTGGGTTTTAAAATTAAACCCATTATAATCAATAAATAGAGGGATTTCCTCTTCCTTAATCTTCGACCTGTCTGTCTTCATAGAAACTCGAGTTTTATAAAAAGAAGGTTTAAATTTATATCAAAAATAGACATGACATACATTGCCTACAATTTTCTTAACCTAAAACATTTTGAGGATTTCTTTGTAAGGAAATTCTAGTCTTCCAATTTAGTTGATATTCAGCATTCAATTTGAAACGTATGTATACTCCGACTCAGGCACTCAAAGCACCTTCGCTTCATATTTATAAATTGCACAGATTGTTATGTGTCGACGATTTGTTGAAACGATTCTGAGCCAGCACGACGGTCAGCGACCTTTTTGTACAAATATATTGCCAATAGCGGGAACGGTGTCATTATTGCAACAGAAACTGGTATAACCGTTGTCAAATCAGCCTGCGGTTGCGGTAAACTGAAGCGCAAAAGAAAGATGGCTATGCCAGTGTTTTGTATACCCGTCTCAATGGCTATTGTGAGTGCGTCTGGGTCACTTTGCTTAAGCAACTTGGCGACGATCCAACTCAATACATATCCGAGCCAGGGTAGACCCAGTCCAGCAACGACTATCTGTAAGAAAAAATGTTTACACATCAATTTTATTCAAATTTAAAAAAAGTCTCACCTTCCAGGAAAACAGCTTGAATAGATACAAATTCGTCACGATCGCAAATATGATTATGAAAAGTATCAAAAACGTAGATATTGGCTTCAGCAGTCGCACCAAAAGACGCGTCAATCTCGGCGAGCACTTCTGAATAGACATTCCAATGCCTAACGGCACAATAAGTGACACTGCAAACATAGCTATCTTTCCGTACGGAACACCCAACTGGCCCCGACTGAAAATCACATATCCCAATGTAAAAATCCATAGTGGCATTATGCCAAACGCGGCCAAATTACTTATCGTTGTCATCAACACAGACAGATTGATATTGCCGCCCAATAGCACCGACCAAATATTTGAAGCACCTCCGCTGGGCGAGACGCCAGTAAAGAAAAGGCCCAGTTGCATTTCCACCGAGTCTGGGAATAGCAAGCATCCAAGACCGAAGCTCAACAATGGCATGATGAGGAATTGTGAGAAGAATCCAATCGTTGGTCCTACCGGTCGTCGTAAGAGACCACTTAGCACGCTCATGTCTAAGGCTGCTCCGAAATTGATATACAGCAGCGAGACAAGCAGCGCAACTGAACCGGTGAAAACATGGTCTATGACGCGGACTTCGCGGATTATTGTCACAGTTAGTTCGTTGGGTGAACGCTGCGTTACATTATCGATGGTGACGAGTTCGACAAAAAGTCTTGTCTGTCCAAGGAAAATAGCATTAACACTGATGTTGCCAACCCAGTAGCCACTGGTAAATTCATCGCCTTTAATTATGATACTAGCTTGCGCTAAATTGGGATTTTCACTTTGTACTCTGACCTGAGCGGTTTGTTTGACATCAATATCTGTAAGGAGACAAATTTTAATTTACACACATACTAGCTGACCCGGCGAACTTCGTTCCGCCCAAATTCGTTTCATATCAAAATGTGTAAGAGCTAAGTTGAGAAAGAACGCTGAAGTTTAGGATAGAGGCGAAGGTCATATAAGGAATCTATAGTAATGGCAGTACATTACCCCATACGGCACGATCTGTGACGCACAGGGCAATAATTATATGGACGAATTTCCATCGATTTGGTTTCTTTGTACAGCTTTATGCGTCTCCTACTATCAAACAACTCAGCTTATCATCATCACTCGGTTAAAAATATGGAAGCACATCAAATATATATATGCAATTTTGAACCAAACTTCGTAGATTCGCAAAACCTCCACTTGGATGTGTCTTTATCTCTTTGCAAAAGAAGATTAAACTGAACAAAGCCTATATTATAGGTAGATCAAATAATACACACTTGTCATCATCGTATTATTTATCTCCGAGTTCTCAAGTACATATACATAATTACAGTATGATTCTGTCGAATCATTAAATCTCATATGTAGGTATGTAGCTACAGTACTTATTTGTAGTAACTGGTTTCGGTTAATAATCTACGTACTTTGCCTTATGAAATCTCCGTGCAGTCGCAACGTAAATTAATCAACAGGTAGGTACTTACTAAGGGGCAACAGAAATGTCTTACCATAAATCTCCAGCAAAACTTGCGCTTCTGTATTCATATGCACTTCTAGACTTTCGGGTGTAAATTTTGGCTTCCATGTCAATGGAGTGGAATCAGTCAAAATAAAATATTGTACAAACAATAATATAATTAGGAAAAAATTTCTATTGCACTTTCCCATTATCACAAACTTTCACTAACAATGAACAAAATCTTTAGTCTTCTTAACAAATTAAAAGTAAACTGCTCATTTGGAAGAAAAAAAAATCATATATACGAAAACAAACGTATTTTTTTAATCCTGTCGGTCGGGCTTCCGGCTTATTAAGATGTATTTTTAATTGGTTGGTAATTTGAAGACAAAAGAGTACCTATATTTTGTTTATTACATTGTGTGTTGGCCGGACGATTAAATAAACAATACCAAAATTATTAGTAATATGAGCTTTAAGTATAAAGAAAACAATAGATAATAATATAGTTAAATAGAAAACAAAATAGACAGGTAAATAAAGTAAAGCAAATTGCAAAAATAAATTGCAACGTAAACGTAGATGTAACTCCCGTCAAATATATTTGGCAGAGCGTATACCAAAGATAATGGAATACAGAGATATATAACTTTCCAGTGGAAAAGCTGCTGCCTACAAGCTGTTTTCCCGTAAAATTCATGAAGTCACGCACATATGCTAATTTCTTTTATAGGTTATGTGAGTTCATGAATTGGACTTTAATGCAATAATTCGCTACTGCGAAATGCGTATTTCATTATTTTTTTTATTTTAAACGAATCCTTAACAAAAACCAAACAAGTTCAATACCAAACACAAAACAATTGAACAGCGCGATGCCCATAAAAGCAAAAGGAATGTTGGCCGGCCATTAGCAACATGCGATTTTGTAGCTCACACGTATTCACAGACGGGGTTGAAACTACAAAAACAACAATGTAAACAAATGGGTTTTGGGAGGATAGACGTACGAAAGATATCCATCTCTTTTATTCATTCATCTCTGGCGTATACTCTATAGGTATGCCTAAACCTAAAGCCAGTTGCCACTGTGACTGTACCCCTGTAGGCAGTGTGACCGTTGCAGAAATCTGAAAAAAGGCCAATGAGTAAATAATAAATAAAGTGGGTCTTACTTATAATCATTTTTAACCTCCGCACAAAATATTTTGTAGGTCAAAATATGAAATTTTGAATGGAAAATTTCACCATTTTGAGTTCGAAAAATTTAGCCTGGACACTAAAAATGATTATTAGTATCGCGGAGTGTCATTTCTGAAGCAGAAAATCTTATTAAAAATTTGAGAACGATATCTAACAAGAATTGGTTCGCTAAACACTAGAATAGTGTTATGATAGGCAACTGCTTTACATTTAAAAGGGTTTTATTTGAAAATAGCACCATTTCAACAATGAATGAAGCGAGAAGCGACTTCTCCGAGTGAAAATGAGCGACATAGCAAAAAATTGTAGAAAATAGGCCCAATTGCAACTTTAGTCGCACAACGGTCACACAGCCTGTACGTGCTAGCTATCAAAGTTCCCAAATCAGATTCACAATTACACTTACAAAGTTTAAGTTCATTCACAGTCATTAATTGGAAAATTTACATTAAACTTTTCTATCTTCAAAATTCAAATGTGGTATTCGATATGGCATCCGTATGTTGTTTTCGATTTGGCAAACAGATTATACTCTTTGAGAAAAAATCACAGATCAAAATCTGAAAGTCGAAATAAAACATGAAATACCCAATTGACAACGGAGTTGACTGTAGGAATTTAAGTACAACTAAATGATTCGATTGGACAAACCTTGTAAAATTTGTCAATTGTTATGTTTGACTTGCTCATAACCATTTGTTTTGCACATATTTTTTTGAGACGAATGGAAGGGTCCAAGCATTTTATGCAATTACCAATCCTTGGCGCAATGGAAAAAAACCTTAAAAGTACTTTTAGAATAAGAAAACATAATGCTTTTGAAATAATGAATAAAAGACATTCTCTGCTCAAATAAAATGTCAAAATAAAAATGTTTTCACATGCCAATCTATTTATCAGATTGGATATGGACACAGCCTTAATATAATACCAATTCACAATCATAATAAATCATCGTTCTTATACAACTGCGCTTCTCAAACTATTTCACTGACGTTTATCAATAAATATTCTTCCTTCTTGCCGTTTTTGTTTGGGTAAACGTATTTCTGTTCTCAATATTTGCAACCGAATTAAAATATTTAACAAACAAAATGATTGAAATTACCTGCAACGACAGGCTGGGTAAAAAGGTAATTCATTTCTTTGACTGCATAACAACATTATACTAACCAATATGTTTAACTACAGGTGCGTGTTAAATGTAACCCCGACGATACAATTGGTGACCTGAAGAAACTTATTGCAGCGCAAACTGGAACAAAATACGATAAAATTGTCCTTAAGAAGTGGTACACCATATACAAGGATCCTATCAGACTATGTGACTGTAAGTTCAACCCTTTTTCAAATCGTCCTTGGTAAAAAAAACAACTATTTGCAGATGAAATCCACGACGGCATGAATCTGGAATTGTACTATCAATAAAAATATTTGCTTTTACCGAATGTCTATAATTTTGTTTGCTTTTAATTTTTTAATACTGATAAGTTAAGTCGCACGGCATCTACTTGTATCTATCCGCATATAAAATAAAATATAAACATTTAAGTAAGGTTTTGTTGACATTTGATGAGCCGGCTTGAAAAGTGGGTTACAGCATGTGCATAACAAATAATCATGTGCACTGTTGTCGGCTTAAAGCCCACAGATAGCCTTTGCGCCATATACGGGTTTTCCTGCTTTGGTTACATATGGTTCGCAACTTTAAGTTGAACAAAGGGAAAATGTTCAAATTTCAGGTCATCACGAATGATAATGGATGTCTGGCCATTATTGGTTCCGTCACATCACTATTTTAACAGTTCAAGAAGTACTCTATGACGTAGCCTAGTTACAAAAACAATTGAGTAGGTACTAGATGGAAACTGGTAAACATATGAAGTACATCTGCTACATATCTGTGGCAACAAGGAAAAACGGCATAAGTCGTCTTATGTCAAAATTGAGTTAATGTTACGATCGGATGCACAGTACCCTGTTCTATATGCCAATTTTCATTCAAATATCGCTTATGGTTGCTGTGTTATGAATCAGGAAAAAAAACGCATAAGTCATTTACCAACATTGAAAGTCAAACCTTTAAACTGCGCTCCTGAAAAATGACAAAAAATGACTTATTTCCTTGTTGCCACAGATATGTAGTGCATTCGTAACTATGATTTCAAGTACAACGCCGCTCGTTATCGCTACAGACGGGGAGGAGGAAAATGCTACTTATAACTCTCCTGAACAAAACTCCTTCGAACTCAGTTGTTTAGGCAAAATTTGAATTGTTTTAAATCGCCATTTGCATTATAGGTTATGTTGAAACCACCTTTCTCGCGGGCTTTGTATAAAATTGACAGTTCAGTTCAGTAGTCGGAGTGTAATTATGTCGCCATTCCTGCAAGTTTTCCGGTTGATTCATTTGATATCTAGCTTTTTTTTGCGAAAGCTGTCGTGCTCAGAGTATTTGGTCTTATGTATACTGGGTCCAGATCCTAATTCCCCAACCAGAGCTGTCTCTTACGTTTGACCCATTAAGGATTAATGACTCTCTGTCACCATATGTTTTTTCAAAAGCACTTATCGATCCAAGGTATCTGCCATCCTGTTCCCGACTGTTGATTCAGTAACGATAGAACTTACGCAATATACGTCGTTAACAAACTGTCGCAGTGGCTAAGTGTGGAGCGTAACTGTTAGGTACGCGCTTTATGTACGTAGTGATATTGTCACTTGTCACAAAACTATCTTTTTAGCAGGAAAAAAAAATCACCACCCTTGGAAAGTTTGACGTTTGAAATTAGAGAGAAACTTTACTCCTGCTGTTCATAGGCCAATGGTTTAATAGCTCTCGTGGTTTAACATGTCAATTGCAATTTTCAGTTTAGACTTTAAATTTAGGGTCATAATTTGACCAGGCTATGTTTGCAGTCCTAACAGATTTGAGGGCCGCTTTTGATTAGGTATAGCACGTATAAAATTGAAACTGCCCCTTCCGAGCCAAATTGAACCTATGCATACGTATATAAAAAAACATTTTCGTTATTTCTTAATTTGAAAATATTCATTGTCGCCATTTTACACGTATAGCCGACTCCCTCCATCAGTTGAGGGATTACCGCCCACAACAGCATCATCTGTCATTCCCTGAGCAGAATAATTTGTATTACAGAGAATTTCCCTCACCAGATGACCTGTAAAATCAAAAGATATTAAAATGTTGACGAGTGTTGATTTGCAAATTCCATTTTACGAATTGGAAGCATTTCCCTAACGCAACACTCCCCCTAGCCCACCTGTTACAAGCCCTGCCCTACCAATAGCAATAAAATTGGATTTTGCAAATCGTGTTCTTTAGTTTTTTTTACTGATGCTCATAACAACAGAAGCAATTTTTGAAATTTATATGCCAACAATGTGCCAGCATTCTCCTTGTACACACACAGAGTCCTGTTAAAATTCTTGTAAACAGGACCACCATCCATGGTGCTGGTAAACAAATCGTACATTCATAGAAATCCCAGCCCATGAATAATGATTACCAATGGGAGTGTATTCTGCTTACATGTATTCTAATATTACATTCGCCAGTAGGTATACCGGTGCCATCAGCACAGTATAGAGCTGCCGAAGATGTCCTTATGAAGTTTTAAACAAATCACATCAAAATCCACTTATATCGGAGTGAGATCCTCGCATTTATGGAATTAGGAGCACAAACAGACGGATGCGCCGTCTTGAAGTTTCTTTGCCGGCATTTGCAAGTCCATTAAATCAGAAGCTGTACACGGGAAAAAGCAGCAGCCCTACGGAAATTGGATTTACACTGCACATATAGCTACAGAGTGTGAGCACTGATAGTGTAGATAATGCCATTAGTTATCGTTAAGAATACGCGAGAAAAGTCACAGAGCGCGGACCAAAAAGAATGCTGCGGGTGATTCAATATTCATGCCGCTACTTTGCAGCGCCTTTTGATATGTGAATTATGGGAGAGCTTTCTGTTTACCGTTTTTTTTTCCTGCTCGGAAAAGTGTCGCGCATAGCGTTCTTTATTTCAGTCGCGATGAAATAAGATTATCGTCATATTTCTTAGGGAAGTGTAATTTGTATGAGATGCAGGAAAATCCAATTTATGCAAATCAACTTGTATTTGTACAAAATTTCATATGTATATCTCATCATCTCCTTTGAATCCTGTTTATATTGCCAACTTTCCTATCTACACAATTAACGCTGAGATGCACTCATTTGATGGAAAAAGCAATGCTTTTCGCATTAAATGAATGGCGCCCAACGGAAGGTCTTATGAAAGCAACAATCAGAGTGGACCATTAATGGTTAGGAACGACAATTGTGGTCAAAGTTGTAGAGCTAACGTTTGGTGGACGCAAAGGGTTATGGAAAAACCATCAAGGATCATGGAAAAAGTTGAGATGTTTTGCGTGACACTGGAAAAAACGCCGTGCGATGTGAAATTTGGAATAATCTCCTCCACATAGGGAAATTAAAGACACTATCTTTTACTGATTCAGCTGCGGTATGCGGATGCCATCGAAATCATCGGCCGCTCAAAGCAAGATAAAGAGACTTAAGGCGATAAAAAAGGACAAACACAACTGAGGGGACTTCAGGTTTCTTTCAAGGGCAAGTCTATAATAAATAGGTATAAGCTTTCAGCTAGAATAAGGAGTTCATTAAGGCACCTTCTATAACATCAACCAACCGAAAGCGTTTCCTGTCTCGGTTTGGCAATTAAATGGCGGGTTTAAATCTTCTGTACCGGAGGCGCAAATGTTCTTGCGCTTATGAACGCTTATGTTGGGCAGTTTGAGATTCTAATTTAAAAAAAATCGTCCACGGATTTTTGGTGAGTACGGGAAGAGCGAGAGTAGGACAAGACACATCCCCAAAATCTATGGCCAAAGTACAAAAATGTCGATGAAGCCCTTAAAGTCAGCCAGATGTTAGGTTCAAGGTGACAAAAAAACCGAACCTTTGCTTAAAAGCATCACTGATGCCCGAAGGCTTAAAGCAATGTTCCTGGGGATCGCAAAAGATAGAAGGCATATTTTTCATTTATAAAACTCTGCTCTTTCTGTTATAAAACTGTTTGTCTGGTTGAATGAGAATTACAATTTGGTAACACATCACGTTGAACTGCTCACCCACTGTTGTAATTTCCACAAAAATAAACAATTTTTCCTTTTCTTGTTGTACGCTGGGAACTTTACTACTTCTGGGCGCGTTTTCTATCTTATTACACCCACTTCGTATGAGTTTCTCAGACATAACCATTTGGTCTTTATTTCGTCACAATTAAACAACTCATTCAGAGCACAGTCGATTTAAATTTTTTTTGAAAGGCACCAGCTCAGCACCTCTGGCCCATGGAAGAAATTTAGCCAGGAGTGCTTTCAAACGGTCAACGATCTAGAGTTTAAGTTAAAACCATTGCTTTGCTTGCCGAAGATGTTAGCCCCACTTTCGGGCTTACGTGTCCCCTTAACATTAGGAAAGCCAAAATGAATTCACCTTAATTCTCCATCAAAACATTAACCCATTCAGAGCAATGTACTTGGGAAGTTTGAACGACTTCCTTATAGAAACGTAAAAACTAAATTAAAACAATAAATTCCTTAAAAGCCATAAAGAGCAAACGGAAATATTTGCTCCAGTAATGACGCGATCATATGCGCATAAACAGCCCTTTCGCACTCCCTTGAAGACCCTTCCACTATATAAGGGTATGCGGCTCTGTATAAAAAAAAGCCAATTTGTATCCATTAGGCGCTATCGGAGTAACGCTAAAAAGGCATTCATAAAATTTCTCCTTATTAACATTTCGCCGCACGCAATAAGGATTAGACGGACTGCAATGTTGGAAGTATAGTCCTCTGTCCTAATACATCCAACAAGAACTGAACTTTAGCGGAATTAATTTCATAGTTTCCATTGTTAGCCTATGCACACAAACGTTTCATTTCGAATGTGAAAATTTGTTCACTTTTTCGAACTGTAATGGAGGGTCCGACGCAAATTTGCATATCTGAAACTGAGTGGCAAGCGCTTTGTGGAGTTGTTTCACGTTTGCCCATTTATTTTAGTAATTTTTACGAGCATGCTAGTAATTAGCGCTTGTATTTTGTTTTTCTAGCCAACTCTTATCGTGATTGGCGTGGAAACTGTATACGCATGTTGATGTTTGAGTGCGAAAGTAAGGCCAATTTATCTGGACAGATTTTTTCGAAATGGAAAACAAATGGACTAATTTATTCCAATCTGCTATACGGTTGTTTTATTGTCACGTTAGGGCATAACATTTGAGAAAAATAGAAATGTGTAAGGTACACATTGCATGAGTGTCAAATAATTGGTCCGAAGGTTAAAGTCTTTTGATAAGTAATTGAACATAAAAACCGGTTGTAAAGTGTCGTAATTGCATGGAGCTACGGTGGGATTCGGTAAAAAACGAAACGAAATTGAACATTTGCTTCATGGAGACAAACTCATTTCGTTTTTGTCTTCCAATTCACTATAGCGATTAAGCAGCGGCGTAGTTTAAAGTGCATAGTTCTAGCCTCATTCTCAAAGTTCGATCAGCCTTGCTTTCTGACAGCACCGCTCGAATGTATTTTGTTCACCTTTTGCTATTCGAGTTCTGTATAAAAGTATATCGCTTGACTTGACTCTAAATTATTATTTATGAACGTATCGATATTGATTTCCTTCTCATTCTTATGCCATTATTGAAATTCATTTGTGGAGTCTTTCCACACAAACTAGACAAGAGCAGCATCATCTTACTGAAGAAATGACGACTCAGAATGCAGTGGAAAAAAATACATTCTTGTTTTGACAACTTCCATTGTTATACTGTCGAAATAATCATAAAACACAAAAAACGTAACTTAAAAAGCTGTCGTTGTTAACGTTAACCCTGCGCAAGAAACGAACATTTCGTCTTCGAAGTTACATGAAGTGAAACGTTCGAGCCGGCGAAAACAATTAAACGATTTCAGTTTACAGAATCCCACCCCTGGACCACAATTGTCAAAATTTCTCGCATACGTTTATCTGTCAAGATCTCCGATGCGATGCGAAAAACTGAAATTTGCAATGCTCGAAATCCGTATACGAGAATTTCTCTTCGAATTGTACTCGTCTGCCTTTTCCATGCGGATTTGGTTCTCACATACGGAATTGTCAGTTTGACACTCCAAAGAGTGGTTTGTTTTTTGATTTGTGTGTGAGAAACAAAAGAGTCAAATTAAAGTAAATCAAACAATTTAAATGGAAGCACTTACTGAATGTTATCCCTTCCCATTGACATAGATATGTTTGGAAATAGTTTCATTCGTTAAAAGCAGTCTTGGAACTCTCGGATAGTCCGGTATATTTCGATGTAGCCTAACTGATTCATTGGCAATCGAAAAATGCGGAGCTCATATCGGCCAAAGTAGCCATTGCGAAAACACATAAATGTTGTTTAAACATACATACATTGGTTTTTTTTTTGTGAATCAAAATAACAATTACCCACCAATTTAAATTTGAATATTGTTTTTTTTTTTACAATCTGTTAAAATTGTTTACTTGACGTGCTCTAAAATCCTACCCCATTCGAGAGGTGAATATAATTTTCGCATAGGTGGAAAAAAACCGTACCGCTTTGAGAATATGAATTTTTCACGAATTTGAGAATTGGGGTCGTGGGCCCTAGCATAAGATATAAGCTCAAGGTAGTTGTTTTTCTTTTCTCGCTCACAGAACAGGGTTCGAGCACGTCGAGCATGTTTTTGGGGACGTTCGGAAAAATGACTGACTGATGTATTTCAGTTTTAATTGGTCCAAATTAGTCATTTGGATTTTTTTTTTACAGTCGACATTTATGGAGGAGCAGGCGACAACAAATTTAGTTAAGAAAAATCCTGCCTGCATACTCAGTTGACATTTTTAAGTGTTAAAATTAAAATAAACCGCACGAATATAAAAAATAATTTAACGCGTTCGTGTAGCTTGTCCAGACGAATCTAGCTGACATATTACAGGAACTAGGTATCCGAACTAGGTATCAGAGCGATTTATATGAAACACATTTGTGCACTAGCTGTCAGCTGTCACTACACAATATTTTCAATATTTCTTTGGTATTTTCTTATCCTGCTTAACTTACTTCTTCCGACCTACTGCACCTATTTAACATGTCCTTTTTTTCCACGCACCAGCATTAGCATGCTGGTTCTCATCAGAGTGTTGTGGGGTGAACACACTCAGAGAATTTATCGGAAGTTTGTGAACTCTACTCTAACCTCCTGTAAATACATTTACTTTTGAATAAATTAAAAAACCAAAGTCGTTATCTCCTTGTGAATCATAAGATAAAAAGCTATTAACAATTGTAAAATGCCTTGTTCTTGCGGCTTAAAAGTCGATCGCGCTGATGCAAAAATCCAATGTGGTTCATGTAAAGTTCTATATCACTTAAAATGTGAAAATCTGCAGCAAAGTGATTGTGATTTTATGAAAAAAAGAAATGTACCGCATATCTGTGCATCATGTACAAAGCGTAGGCGAAACTCTCTGCGCTCTCCACCAGCTAACTTTCACAACGTTAGGAACAACAACGCGATATCATCACCATCAACTGCTGCTGAGGAGGTTATTCTGCCTTGCTCTAGCAAACCACCGACATCGCAAACAATAGTCGACGTAGAAGCAAGCAGCACCCCTCCCGCAGTCATTACACTTGATGTGCTTTACAATGAAATCATTGCTCTGAAGCTCATGAACAGCAAAGCTCTGGCGCTCATTAGTACTATACAAGAAGAAAAAGAAATGCTCTTGAGAAAGGTGAATACTTTACAACACATAGTGAACTCACTGCAGCAAAAGCCCCTACTCAAGTGTATTGATATCATTGGCATACCAACTGTCGACAAGCATAATGCATTGAATACTGCGGTAAAGCTACTAGCAGAAGGTGTGGACAACAGTATTACTCATGATGACATCAAATCCTGCTATACTAGAACAATAACTGCAAAGAAGCAAACACAAAACATAAACATGAAATCTGGACCAACATCTCAGCCAGCGAGAACGATGAACATTATTTGTGTAAAATTCAATAGTTTGGAATGCAAACGAAAAATACTTGTTAACAACCGTAGGAAGAAGCTGTCAGCGAATATTCTTGGTGCAGAATTTGGTAATAAGCCTATATTTATAAATGAAAGTTTATCAACATACAATAGATCATTGTTTAACAAAGCTAAGCAGATTAAGGCAGACAAACATTTTTCGTTCTTGTGGGTCAGAAATGGGGTTATTTTATTAAGAAAAAAGGAAGGGGAAAATCCCATTAGAATTTCTTCTTTTGAGGATCTTGAAAATTTATCTTAAATTATGGTTAATATACAAATGAATCAAATTGAAGTTCCTTTAAATAGTAATTTAACCTCCTTCTACAAATATGACAAAGATTTTTATGATGTAGTATATAATGCTAATGTAACAGAAAACAACTGGTTTATTATTCACCAAAATATTAGAAGCATACGAAAAAATTTTGATTTATTTTTATCACATTTGGATTCATTCTTAAAAAAGCCGGATTTAATTTTTCTCTCCGAAATATGGATTTATGACCATGAAAAGGATTATTTCAATATACCTGGTTACAAATTTTACCCTAAATGTAACAATTCATATGCAGCGGGTGGTACTGGAGTTTTTGTATGTAATAATCTAAATGAGAATTGTGAGATCTGCAGCCCTGATCTGATAGGGTCTGATATGGTAAAAGTCTCGTGCTATAGAGACAATAACAAATTTGTTTTTATGTGTTTTTATAGACTTCACGAAAAAAGTAAGGATGTTTTTGTTGATGAGTTATCTTCCCTTTTGTGTGACGAACGCTCAAGAAATTTGTTCATTATAGGTGATATGAATATAGACATTTTACAAGAATCTGTAGTAGTGGAAAGATATCTTACGTTAATGTCTGCGAGTGGGTTGGAGTCTTGTATCAATGAACCAACAAGGACTTCTGGTAGTACTCAAACTTGTATTGACCATATTTTTGCTAGGTTGGATCTAAATGCCAATCTCTCCTTAATAAGTACAATATCAGATTATACAATTACTGATCACAGTATGACTTGCCTTTTCTTAAAGAGTGATACGATTAAAAGCTCAAAGAATATTGCGCCTGATTTTTTATCTCATAAAACTAATTTTACTTGTCTTAATGCACGTTTGCTACAGGAAAACTGGTTTGGTGTATATAGAGAAAACAATCCTTCTATTGCATTCGATATATTTTGTAACATATTAGATTACCACGTTGAGTGTTGTACTACAGTATCAAAAAAGAGAAGAGGTAAACAAAAAAGACTTAAGCCTTGGATGTCTGATTATTTATTACAGCGAATCGCAGAGAAAAATAAATTACGGGGAAAGTGCAAAAAACAGCCCAGAAACACACATCTGACCAAAATGTATAATCAAATCTGTAAAGAAGTGGCCTCTGAAGTTTCAATTTGCAAAGATAGCTATTACATAAACAAATTTCACTGTGCGAAAGGAAATATAAGAAAGGAATGGGAAATCGTCAATAAATTGTTCAATAAAAATGTCACTTCTGATGGACCTTCTAAAATAAAGTTTAATAATAAGGATATCACGAGTTCAGTAGAAATGGCTAATGTTTTCAATGAGTTTTTTATTAGCGTTCCTATCATAACTCTTTCTGATGCTGGTTATGATACAGCGTCTCCGATTTTGTGTTCGGAATACTGTCATAATAGAGAGAGTAGTCAACAAAATAGTTTTTTCTTTGAACCAATCTCTTCTTTCGAGTTATATAGATGTATAATGTTGCTGGTCGACTCGAATTCTGCTACGTTGAATAGTTATTCAAGTGTTTTTCTGAAGAAAATCTGTTTTAATGTTGTTGATGTCTTAGCACACATTTTCAACAAAAGCGTATACTGCTCTAATTTTCCGGATAGATTGAAGAATGCTGAGGTCATACCTATATTTAAAAAAGATGATCGAACAAAGGTGGATAACTATAGGCCAATCTCTCTTCTTCCGGTCTTCTCAAAAATTTTTGAGAAGGTGATAAAGAGCAGAGTTGTCGCATTTCTTGAAAAGCAATTATTCTTTAGCCCAAATCAATACGGCTTTAGAGCTGGCAAATCAACGGAAGATGCACTTCTTAATTTCTGTGGTCAGGTGCACGATAGCTTAAATTGCAAAAGAAACACTGCTGCTCTTTTTATAGATATCACTAAAGCCTTTGATACTGTTGACCACGATATCCTATTGGCTAAATTAGAAATGTCTGGTCTCAGCGGGTTTATTCTTAATTGGTTCGCTTCATATCTCAAAGGTAGGAAACAAATGGTTAAGATTGGGAATTCCTTTAGTGAAAGTCGAGACGTTCGGATCGGAGTTCCACAGGGCTCCGTTCTTGGTCCTTTATTATTTATAATTTTTATAAATTCTATCTTTAACCAACAATTAAAGTGTAATCAAACTGGTTTTGCGGATGATATTGGATGCTTATATTCAAATGTGTCTGTACTGGATTTGATTGCTGATATTAACCACGATTTGGAAATACTGAGGCATTGGTTCGGTATGCACAAGCTAGTTATTAGTGATAAAACTAAAATCATGTTTTTTAATTTACCATCACTAGACAGGCACTCTCCTAATTGTATCTTTCATAGTTTCGATTGTAAGAAAATGTATTTTAGTAATAGTAATTATGTTGCAAATAACGGTCAACTAAACACAAATTCGAAAAGCCTTACCTGCTCATCGAAATGTTTTTCAATTGAAAATGTTTGTAGTTTTAAATATCTGGGCTTAACCATTGACAACAATATGAACTGGAGTATACATACTTCCTTACTAAAAAAATATCTTTTAAAAGCAACATATATTTTGTATCACCTAAGGAAACTATGCTCCCAGAAACTTTTAGAAACAATTTACTATAGTTTGGTACAATCTAAGTTGCAATATGGGCTCGTATGTTGGGGTGGTACTTACAGTAATAATTTACAACCCCTAATCGTATCTCAAAAACATATATTAAGGTTAATATGGAAAAAACAACGCCGTGAACATAGTTTTTGTTTGTTCTGCAAATCTAAGATACTTCCGCTGAAACATCTTTATTTTTACAAAGTCTTAAAAATATTTTACGTAAGAAGTGGGAATTTATTAAATCAGAATTTAACTGCCTATGGACTTCGCAGCACTGAACGATGTCTTGCTAATATTCCACCTCACAATTCTCATCGCTTCTTGCACTTTTACACTTCAGTAGCACCCAGACTGTTTAACAAGCTACCTTTCGAACTTCGAAGCATAACCAAAATCTATTCATTCAACAGAGAAATTAAAAAGTGGCTATTTAGGTTTGACTTCAATGAAATAAACAACATAATAAAAGTAATTATATAGCATAACTTCTACTTAAGAAAATTTCAGTTTTTTATCTTATGCACTAAATTTAAAAGTAGTTATAACTTTATCAGTTTTAGATCATCTTAATCACCCCACAACAATTGTATTTACCTTAGCTATACATTTCTTAATTGAATTAATGCATCCGTCACTAGTTTTTTAACTAAAGGATGTATCTTATATTCCTAATGTCCATTGCTGTAATATCTGTTAAGTTTTTCAGTAGATTGTTTAATTATATGCTCATTGCTTGGAATAAATGAAAAAAATGAATGAAATAGCAATCATATGGTTAGCATTGGCCTGTTCAAAAATTAAAGTTGGACTAAATGTACCCTGGACCGAGTACCGACTATAGATTGATTAGATTGGGAGGAATTAGAAATATCAACCACAACCACTCATTGGGAAGTTAAACTTCAAGCAATTTATACGCGGAATTTGTAAAAGTAGTGAAAACGGAATAACGATTAACGATATCAATTAAGAGGAATGTTTGACTTTAAAGACAACTTGTCTGTCACTTGTATTTGTTTTCCTGTCTTAAACGCCATAAGCTTATCTCAAACCCGCTCGTACCTAATTAGCCATACAAACGCACCACACATATCTGTTGTACATATGGCATTTCACAATTTTAAATTCTAAAGTTCCATCAAGTTTGGGCGGTACAGCACCATGCTCGCTCTTCTCTTAATGTATTTACATCCTCTCACACGCATGCAAGATGCAACCCTTCCCAACCCTTCCCAAGAGATCTTCTCTCCTGATAAGGAACAAAACGCCAGGCGTTAATTGGTCTTTCTTTCGCCGTGGCATACCTGCCTACACATTTAGAGTAGAATTTATATATCCATTCGTATATTTATCAAATATCTTAAAACGAGCGATTTTCCATTATGTATCGGTATCCCTCTCGTGCTACATCCATCCCAAGATACTTTGATTAACAAGATAAAGTCCACATCCATATATCTCGAAACACATGCCTCACTGTGTATCACCTTTTATCAAATTAGCCGACCAAAAACGATCAGGACGAAAGTTATTACCCCAATTCATATCAGACTTACATGTAAAACGAATTTAAAATTTAAATAAAAAAAAAAAAACCTCACCTTCGCATTGACCGACGGACGAACGAAGACGACAACCCGATCACATGGGTCGCGCGCGCGGACATCATCTCGGATCTCGCGCCTCAATCGTTCATCGTTCATCTTCCCACTCTCGGCTTATTTATGGGCAGCATTTAACTAAATTCTCATTCTATTGCTCAATTATGTCAGATATGGCCCGGGACACTTTCCTCTGGTTTATTGAATGCGTTGCAAAGTGATTAAACGTAAACCCTGTGTGCATGGCTCTCGACTGTGTGTCGAGGGCAATTAAATTTGTAACAAAAACAAAGAAGAAAACCGAAAACACCTAGCCGAAGAGGGTCTCTTAAGTGCTTTGGACCGACTACGACGACGACGATGACCAGAGCGGAGGTTCCAATGCATATATGCCGCAGAGCATGTGGCATACGGTTCCGACCGACAACGTCGACGGTCCCAAAGGAAGCTGGGCCATCGGTGTAAATCTTCTTCAAATGAGTGACTAAACGATCCGACAACAGGCTCTACTAAATAATTTCAGGTTCGTATAGCACAAGAGGTTAGCCGATGGGGTCGACCGGTCTCTCTTGGAGCTGGGTGTTGAATTCCCCGCTTAATGATCGTTCTAAATGAACAAACCTTTTAATTTGCTTGTTTCTAAATTTGTTATCGGGGTCCGTTGATGGTGGTTGTGATGGTCGGTGGTGCGCTCTGCAAAGGACGCCAAAGCAAACAAAAAATTCAATAACCCGAACCGTATATAGGGTGATTGCAATATATCACGTTGGTGAGCTACGGTCGGTTGGTACTCATATGTATGAGTTCATGTATATGAAGGGATGACCTCGAGTTTTACACTTCCAGAATATACTGACAGTCGATGAAAAACCGCACCAAAACAAAAGAGTTAAGATGATTGATTTACAACAATGCAACTCGGATATTTCATTAAGAAATATCCTTTCGACAAATGGGGTTGCGCGCGAAAAAACTCGTCAAAAAAAGCGCGAAAAAATGCGTCAAAAAAACCTGTCAAAAAATGGTGTCAAAAAACGCGTCTAAGAACGCGCGAAATAAACGCGTCAAAAAAAGCGCGAGAAAACGCGTAAAAAAACTCGTCACAAAAACGCATCAAAAAACGCGGCAAAAACGAGCGGAAAAACGCGTCAATAATCGCGCGAAAAAACGCATCAAAAAACGCGTCCAAAAATGCACAAGAAAACGCATCAAGAAACGCATCAAAAAACGCATCAAAAAATACGCGTCAAAAAAACCGCCAAAAAACGCGTCAAGAAACGAGCGAAAAAACGCAAACATCATTTTATATTAATACGTGAACATTAAAAGTTTCGGTACACTTTTTAAGTATTTATTCTGAAATGAGGAGAATAAAACTTATATCATTCGAAAGGTACTGCGCCATAGATGTGCACAAACCAAAAATCATGGGTATATGTCGCCATTAAGGCTGGTAAAATTAAGTTAAAATTCCCCATACAAAACAGGTAATTGAAAGGATTTTGGCGACATTCAATTTGTCACCGACATATTACCATAGTAACGTATTCGAACATAAATCATCTTGGATTAGAACCTCTTTCCAATGGAGCAGCTCATTTACGTATTTTTTCGACGTCTAGATGCCCCTCTTTTCCGTAATAAAAAAAGAACATAAATTAGGAAAATAATTGTGGTACGTTTTTTAGTATTACATTTTACATACTTATAAAAGGAATAATCGATTTTCGACCACAAGCGATACTAGATTTTTTTGAATCTTTCAACTTAATTTTTAAAGTGAATACTATAGGCACACTGAAGCTGGGGAGTGAACTGGTTGATGTTAAATATCATCAACATTTATTTAACTTAAAATTTTAATGCCTAGCAAGAAGGCAAGGGTCCGCTAGCTATAAATATAATTATAGGGTGGCCCAACTTTGACTGGCAAAATTGTAAAAACAAAAATACCTACATAATTTTTTTATTTGTTGGTTGTCTGGTCAAAGTATTAGTTTTACTATCTAATATAATTATATATCACAATCGATGGAGCCATTCACTTGAAACGACCACTTTACTACTTACGTGAATTTTGTTTACTAGTTCAAAAGATGTTTCATTATGTTAAACCATATATAGAATAAATGGGCCATAAATTCGTTTTATGGTTTCACGTTCCAATAGACACTATACGGCATCTACTGATGTGTTTGTGTATATCTAAACAGAAAAGTCCCTCTACATACCAATAACATTAAAAAAATAGATCACAAAATCTAACATCAATCCACTGTGTATGGAAATCATTTTGTTGAATAGCATGGTCTGTGTCAAATAACATCAGTTAGGTAAGTGCTCCTTTTTCGTTAAATTTTTATCTAAACGTCATCTTTCTCTGCAACTTCAACAGAATGGTCCTCGTAATTAATGTGTTCGTCTGTCTGTTCAACTCGTTAAGTAAAACATTTGACTCTAATCAGCTCATAGTTGAAGCCATAATCGATACTGCTCCGAAATTGATCGACTCCTTTCTTTCTCAATTATCAAACCAATTAAGAGAAATTCCCGTACCGACCATAGCCTTATCCGCTGCTAGCTTCGTACCAATCATCTTCTGAAGTAGTAAATCACATTAAAAATATCCTCATGCATTCGATTAAAATGCCATTATACGACTAAGAATGAGATAAATAATTTGATTAATCAAATTGTGGTTTTCCCTTAAAAGCCAAAGTCGTAAATCGTATTGAACGACTACACGACTTCGACTATTATTAGCTGCGAGCAACTCGGGACGGAAGGTATATGCATTTTCATACGATGCAAACACCATTAAGCGCCACATTTAACGATAGAGACGCGGTGATGCATTCTCTCACCTGTTTTCCCATCGCGTTACCCATCAGCGACACCTTTGTGACCGCAGTTGTCGACACTTTGGATTCGATTCGAGGAGCGGTGCACCTTTTTCGGCTGGGCCATAAATCTCATCACATTAAATGTGTTTTATTAGAGGTTGTGAACCGAGTTCTTATATGTTGACAGATGACAACACCTTTGTCTCGTAATGACCTGCAAAAGTGAGCTATAGTGTGTGCTATATATTTTTGTTGACAAAGATTGGAATGTCAAACCGTTTTGTTCGGATAAAGGAAATTCTAGTTAGTCTTTGCTTTATTTTGGGTAACATGAGTGATGATGAAAATTACGTACTCAGTTGTTTGTAATATTCTGACCAAAAAAAAGAAGATCGGCAAAGTAACGAGTAGCAAGTAGTTCCCCATTTAAAGAGCTGAGCATTTTTGTCTGGGCTGTTTTGTGATAAATTTGTCAAATGTAATAACAAGTAGTGTGGCCTAAAATTTGGAATTTGACCGGTTTTAAGTGATTGGCTCAGAAAAGCAGAAGAATGGGGACGTTCGGAGTTCTAGTTAATTAAGTCTGACAGCTGACTGACTTGAGGTATAACAGTTTTTATTGGCTCAGATTGGTCATGTTTTTTATTTTTCAGTTGATGTTTATGGAGGGACAGCCGTCAAATATAGTCGAGAAAATCAGTTGATATTCCGAAATGTCAATAATTAAATTTAAGCCGCGGGAATACAATAACAATTCAAATTGACTAGTCGTCAACGCGTTCGTGTACCTAATCTAGACATATCTAGTTGACGTTTTACAGGAACTAGGTATCTGATGCAATATTAACAGCCCCGATTTAGCCCGTAAACATAACCTTTAGATTTGCAGAAGAATAGTCCATCACCAGTGTCAAAATTCAATTAACAGACCAACCTACACCGTTCGGAAGAATTCTAAATTTCGAAAAGGATTACTATTAATTCACTTAATATGTTTTTAGCAATCTGACATAAACCATCACGTCTATGTATGCAAGCCCGATAGCTATAGCTTCAAATTCATTGATTGTGATCGACTCAGACTATTTGCATGTCCAGCGAAATAATAATAAAACGCAAACAATTTATTGCTTTATGAGGAATTAAGTAAACACATTAAATCGAAACATAACGCCTACGGAACCGAAATTCCGTTCGACCGCTAACATACCAATCATCCCTCACATACCTATAAAGCTCGTATGCAAATGAGGACATGCCAAAATATCAGATTAACATTTCAAAGTCTTGACCAACAAAATTTCTGCTGTTGACATGAAAGGCCGTTTTAGCCGATAGCCAGACTGAGAGTGAGTACATGACATGTAAAGAAATAATTTAGCGATTTAGGGTGGCTTTTGTTTGTGACTGGCTGTAAAGGGGAGTCACATTTTCCCCGGTCAAGTTGGATAAGCGATAGAATATTATAAAGCAAAGTGTTGGGAAATTTGCAAATAGCACGCTCTCACGTTTCGGTTGACCGATAAGATTATGGTGCCAATTAAACTGTGCCCTGGAGTAATAGACCATTTGCAGCTGATTAGTTTCGACTATTGTTGTCGATGATAACTCTCTAATTATATCCTAACCTCTCAACCTAATCCACGAACAGACCTAATTCTCTACGGCATTCATTTTTATTCGACTAAGACTTTCGCGCTTCAGCATTTTTTATAGGACGGTCCAAATTTGTGCTCTAATTTGCATACGTACCTATACTGTATATCCAGCTAAATTACGTATCAACATGAGTGCGGCCATTTAAACCTTCTAATTGTACAGTGCTAAACTCTGTTCATTGTAATTTAGCTCATAAAATAGGCAACAAAATATGAAATTGCCTCATGGTTTTTTGTATGGCAGGACATCGCATGCCAGAAGGACATTTCAAGGCTAAAAAATCCAGCGCACACAACGCAGTTGAATTCACCATGAAAGCGCTTAGCATTATTAACAAAAATTAACGTTCGCTTGTATAATTACGACAATTATATAACGAATGCAATTATTTTATAAAAACAAACCTTCAGCGCGAATGGCAAAAGAAAATAAATTAAACAGCAAGAGGCGATTATGGGCTAGCATTCTCTGAATAAACTGAAAGAAAGGACTTCTCACACGAAGCTGTTGGCAAATAGCTCATGTCACACAAGACCTGTCCGTGCGAACCTATAGGTGAGTAAGTAACATACCTAACGTATATTTAAGGATACCCGGTTATGTATGAAAAATAACGAACAACAACACGGATGTCATGTTGTTGATTCGAGTGGAAAGTTTAGCGAATATGATTGTTATCGGCCGTTTAAGTGTGAGATGGGGGTGACGAACATTTTGCTGGATTCTTTTAGTTGTACGATTGCAGTGTTGCCATTGTTCGGAGGGGGTAGTTTTTAGTAGTCCGGCCATAGAGACAAAGCAATTCTACTGACGTTTCTGTTTCTGATAACTCATCGATTTTGTTTTGCAAACTAAAAACAACTGCTTTTTTTTTTTTTAAACTTCGTGAGGCGTTATTTTGCCGTTTTTTGAAGGCATTTTTCCGGTTTTTTTTGGAGCGTTTTATGGGTCATTTTCCAATCGTTTTTTGAAGTGGTTTCGGTTCGTTTTTTGAGGTGTTCCACCGGAGTTTTTTGAGGCATACCTCAAGTGTTTTTTGGGCGGTTTCCATCGTTTTAGGGTCAGTTTTCCCAGTGTTTTTCATGACTTACTTCGCCCAGTCTTTGAAAATGTTTTTTTGGTGCATTTTTCAGACGTTCTTCCGTTTTTTGCGGGCGTTTCTTGGGACTGTTTTCGGTCTTGCTTTTGGAACGTTCTTCAGTAAAGGTTGATTTTGAAGGGTTGCACATGTATTTTTGAGGAGTTTTTGGGATGCATTTTTCGGGCCGTTTTGCCGGCGGTTTCCTTAGGCGGCGTTCAATGTTGGGCGTTATTTGGCTGCTTTGTGTGACGTTCTTAGTTCCGTTTTATCGAGGTGTTTTTGGGGACGTATTTTGTAATGTATTTAGTACTTTATCGGACCTTAGGCGTTAATCGTATCGTGGTCACTTGCAATTTTCGGGCATTATTAAACGTTTCGGGTGTTTTTGTGCTGTTTTCTTCACTTCTTTTCGGGCAGTTTTTGAAGTTGCTTTCTAGGGAGGGAAGCTTAGGGCAATCTTCTGCAATTTTGTAGGATATATGTAGTCGCCGTTTTCGAGGCGTACTCGGGCCGTTTGGTAGTGGGTGTTTTCGGAGCGATTTATGCTCGTTTTATTTTTTAAATTCTAATTAAGAATAAACAGAAATAGAGGCATTAAATAGACAAAGATTAAATTAAAAGTAGAGTATTCCAAGATATATTCAAGTAATACTATGTTTGCCCACATGAAACCATTAAAACAATCTCAATGAAATAGTTTAAGTAGCAAATAAGTAACATTTTCAAATATCTTGCTTGTCATACATACCTATATATGTATATCCATAAGTAGTTAAATCGATCTATCTCTGGTATTCACCTGGTTATATTTACTTCAATTGTCATTGTACCCAAAACACAATTTAAAGATCTACCAATGAAAACACTTTTTTTTTTTTTTTTTCAAAATTGACTACTTTTTTGTCCATTACTGCACTGCAACACTGTCGTGAATAAGAACTGCGTTCCACCGATGGCCTGCGATAGGTTTTAAAACCAACTTATAAATGTGTGTAGGGGTGAGACGCAATATTGCCTTTAGCAGTTTATTATTCCTTTAGGCACGATCTATACCTGGTATATGTCACATGTACTGCACATGCGAATATGATTGAAACAGTGTTAGTGTTATGCAAGGACTATTATAGCATTTGTGGTGTGTTGAACGCACGCAAACTCAATTCTTGCATTGTAGGTTTAAAAAAGCCGCCCGCTCAAATGATTATGGCATGAAAGTATTTATTAGATTCCGTTTTTCCGTTTTGCAGTTATGAAATGCCCGTTAGTCGTTACCGTCTATACGTAGTACAACTATTGCCGTCAATTGTCGTTGTCGTCTAAACCAAGAGCCAGCGTCAGCTCAAGTGAACAATTTGTGGCCGCTTTTAGTGGTCGGACTTTGAATGTTTTCCGGGCACTGTTCATGCACCATACGTGTGCATGTATGAGCGCTGGCGCTGAAAAAAAAGCAATGTACAAGACTCTCATGCAGAGGGAACATAAAATATTCCTGGCTGATTTTACGTTTTGTTATCGAGGATTTTAGAGCACAATTTTGTAATTGCACCTCTTAGAATCATGACGGTATAACCGTATAATTGATTGCCCTATTTTGAGCTGATTTGCACAGTTGACATGCCATTTAAAGGAGAGAGGAAAAACAGAAAAAATTCGCATGCGGGGACAGCTGTGCAAGGAGCTCTTTGGTCGTTGGAGAAAATATCTATATTTGCTGGCTGTAATTGCAGTTATGTGGTGAAAGGTTAATCATTTTTCTTTTTTAATTTGGTGGATAATTATACAATAGATTTAACTAGTTTTTTTTTGTTTTTTAACTTTTACCGGTAGTTTGTAGATAGAGAACAAGATGTTCTGGACTTCTACAACTTAATGTCCGATTGTCGGATTTTGTAAGGATTTACTAAAGCCATGGGTCTCAATAACTCTCAAGTCTTGGCCACACCTTCCTGCTTCCTCTCACTTGTGTTAAAATCTGCGTCGTGAACACTTTTTAAGTCTCAAAAAGAAAATCGTTCAGACGACCTACGCAGTAGATGCACAGGAAGCGATATATTTGTTAAACAACATCCGCCGATCTAACCTCTACTCCTTAGCTGGGCAGCAATAATTCTCTACAAGCATATTTATTGCTTAAATCTCACCTAACCTCACTTAACAGCGAAGCTAAACAACAGTAAAACATCTAAGAACCTAATTGCGTAACAGTGTTCTATTAAGAACTTAAACGTTAGATAAATAATGACCTCAACCATTTAAATAAAAACAAATTGCGTTCACAAATCACACCGGGCACACATTTCACATTTGTCTGTTTCAAATTTATGTATTACCTACACCACTTTATTGAAATGTTTATCATCGCAGACTTAAATGGAAATTTCATCTGAAAATTTGCCCAAACAAAAGAGTAGGAGTAGGTATAGGTACGTTATCATAAACATCGCATGCGAAGAGTCCTTCTAATCAGTTAAATTGAATCATTCAAATAAAATTAACGAAGGAACCAGCAAAAGGAGTATAAAAGCCCACTTACGGTTATGGGCGTTAATCGAACACCAATTTGGGCCGATACATATTTTAGCACCCAATTAATTTGCGCGACATTCAACAAATGGCCGATCACAAATTCCCTAATTTGAATTTCTTTTGACCGGCCAACAAACAGCTATCTTGTCGAACATAAATTGGAGCTGTTTAATTTGTCAAACATATTGGGTTGTGAATTTTAGTTTTGTATTTTTCTTCTCTCTTTTAATTTAAATTTAAGTAATATGCTAACACCAAGAGAGATTGAGAACTGGGTGTGGATACAGCTGAGGGAACTTAATGAGCCGAAATGATTGTTATTTAACCATTCGAATAAATTATGAAAAAACCTGACCTGTTCGGTTTGTGGTTGAATCTTGAAATATGTATCCGTCATGGGTGTCTAATCGTCGTGGTGTTTTATGATGGTTGGATTTGGAAATTGGGTATTTAAATCTAGGTATTTTGTTAAATAAATTAGAGTTTGGACAGCGTTTAGTGTCAAAATTGATAACAATTGCTTTAAATACGTATGCTCAGTCTGCTGATTCACGCAGGCGACGCTCTCTTTTAAATTTGAATTTTAGTGGTGCCAGACATTATACTACAAATTTCCCACACCAATGACGAAAAATACGCTGCCGTTGTTGGAAAATGCGCTCTCTCTCGGTCAAGGACAGACACCAACCCAAACAGTTTTGAATACAGAAAGGATACAGGAAGAATATACCAGTTCTTTGTTTGACAATTTACTTTTTTTTTACAAAAAAAAAAAAAAAAATAGGAAGATATATTCAGGAACTAAAAAATTACATTTTTTTACACGCTTCGATCTTTTAGCATATTTTGAGATGCGAAATATATCCGAAATGGGTAATTACCCACAGTCTGGTATCAATAATGCAAAACGAATCTCATTCAGCAAGTTATGAGCAGTGTTGCCACTAAAAAAAATGAAACCGATTTTTATTTTTTTAAATTCGGTCAAAAAATTAATAAGAATTTTTGACCAGAAATGGAATATAGTAATATATTTTAACTACAAATTGAAAAAAAAAATTAAACTATGTTTATGTAGTTTTTTTTTCTTAATTAAAGCTAATAAAACAACAACAACATAAAAACAAAATTCATTGAAAAGCTTTGCATCACAACGTTTTGCAGAAAAACGAACGCTCCACTCCACTTCGGCGTTTGAATTTGGTAAAACCAAAACAGAAATTGCAAAATATTCTAAATGATCTTCACTTCAGTCTTGTTTGAATGCACACCCCCAGTCACAGCTGATCGGTACATTCAAATGAAACTGTCGCGAGGAGCCTCTATATTTTAGGATTATTCACAATAAATTAGTTTCTGTATGAAATTGTGAGTCTAACCGGATTTCAAAATTTTTTTCTCCGGTCAAAAAATGCAAAGGACTGGATCACAATGGCAAGGATAAATAAATATTTTGTGAAATCATTATATTTGCAGAAAAAAAAAATTGTATAATTTGGAAGATTGAGAGATATTAGTCGCTGGGAAACAAAATTGTTAAATGCAACGGGAAGGTTTTTTTTTTGAACAAAATACTTTTCTAAAACATTAACGACAGTTGTTGTTCCATTCTCACTTTAATTACAGCTTATTAAAAAATTCACATTTATGTAGATAAGTGCCTCTGCAACCCCAAAAGTAGGCCGGTCTTAAATAAGTAAAAGCCCTATCGAGCGTCTATGACAAGGGCCGAACTATCTACTAAGAAAACGGCCGGACATACGCGTTATCCGAAAGGCATATTTCACGTAGGTTGGTCTTCCCATATTTAATTAGAAAACAAAAATAGGAAGTAAGAGGTCTTTGTGTTGGTTGAAAGAAACACTCATTGACGGCCGTCAGTGTACTTACTTTTGTGCCAAAGGAGAATTTAAAATATGAAACCTGAAAGTAAAAGTTAAACATCCAACAGGATTTATTCATCCAATTACAATGTGACACTTAACACGTTCACATGTATACCAAACTTAAGCTTCCCTTTTTCGTTTCCATTCAATGTGCGTTCTAAACAAATACCTAATCGTAGTCACCCAATTTAAGGAATTAGCCTTATTTTGCACAATTTGAAACGTAAGAACAACCTCTCCTAATCCGTGTAATTATCGATCGTTTATAATGCAATTAGTACCATCGACTCGAAGACAAAAGGCGGCTAACCTCGTGTAAGTAATTTGTAGCCGACTTTTAACAGCGTTTCCATTTCGAAACAATGTGATGCCAATAAAAACCCAAACGCAGCACCACTAATACACAGCGCCGACGCCGCGCCGTTTGGTTTGATGGGGCAGGTGATGATTCAACTGCTAAACACTTTGGCAATAGGCTGTGTAATAAAATTAATTCCGATCCAAGGAGCGCCACGCACGATGCCAAAAAGACCCAGAGAACAAGGGAGCGCGCGCGGATGAGTGACAATCTCGAGTTTCAGCATAATATACAACGATGATGGGGCGATGTATGTGGTGGACGGTCGACCGAAGCAATTTATTTTATCGCCTGAATCGAACTTGTTACTTCTTCCCAAAGGCACACTAAACAGGACGAAGCCATAAAAACGCTGTTCATTGATAAACAGTCGTTTGCATATAAAGCTCTGGAGCGGAGCTACGGCTACAGCTAGTCACTCCAAGAGCGCATGGTTTTGTTCGCTTCTTTTTGTGTGGAATCATTTGGGACACGTTTCCGTAAATTTATAAATAAATTGTTGTCCTGGTATTGATGCTAATTTGCGGATTAGTTGCCTTGGGGTGTGCGGTGATGAAAGGAGAAGACCGGACGCTGTTAACAACTGTTTTATGGGAGAGATTTCCATGCGTTTTTTTTCTCTCTCTCTGCTGGCAATGGGATAAGGTAAAGAGTCTGCAATTGTATTCGATACCCAAGCCATTTAGATAAGGAAGCCGTTTGTGATGTCTAATTTGAGTTTTATGCAGATGATGAGGAGGTATGCGAAGTGCTTTCACGGCACAGCAAAGAAATTATTTTCTCTGAGTATCAGTTGAGGTATCTGTTTCTGTATAGTAACTCAGTGGCGAGTTCAAATTGTTTGTAGGTATACTATTTACCGGCCATGACCCGTATCTACTATAAATTTTATATATTAATGGCGGAGCAAAGAGCCGACTTACACAAGTTAGCTTTGCAAAACAACGGGAGCAGAATTTGGTTAGCCTCTCACAAAATAGCAGATCGCAAATGTCAACGTTTTAAAAATATTTTCATTTAATTAATTGTATAGTTATAAGATCGTTATTTTAGTAATTTTGTGTATCAGCTCTGTTACCTTTTTGAGTGTTTATTGTTTGGTATCATTGTTTATATTCGAAGTCAAATGTCGAAATTCAAAATGAATTGTCACACAAAACGCCGGTTTCTTGCCGGGAAAAAAGCCATATATTATATTATAACCAATTACTATTTGAAAATCCATAAGTATGGTTTTGTTAAATCATTAACAATAACCGTTGATTGCACAGAAATTATATAACAGTACCATCGTGTTTCTGAAGTGAATAACTTAAAGAGCTAAATTTATTTAAAAAATACTTTTTACTAAAAACGCTGGAAAGAAATGGCGTTTACATTGTGTGAAATAAATTATCAAATAGGCGGTTGAAACATATTTCTTCCTGGTTAACCAATTATCAGCATGACGGTATCAAAACTGCACGTAGCAATTAAAATATCGTGGCGATTCCATAAAGAAACATGAATATTTATTAAAATTTTTGTTAGTGACATTTGTTCGCTATTTTATTAATCTATATATATATTAAAATTGAGCTTTAAAGTTGTGTTCGTTTGTCGCCGATTCACGCCTTAACGCATTTACCGATTTCAACCAAACTTTCACACATCTTTGGTATTGGTCTATATATGGGTTTTGTTAAGTTTTTTTGTAATTGGAAAACGTATGTGTATGCCTATCACATGCGTGCGTGAAAAAACACATGTACATTTTGGTTTTTTTTCCACACATTATATATATAAAAATCAATTGCTATGCGTTAGTCGGGTAAAAACTCAAGAACCTCTCGACGGATTTGAATGATTTTGTTGTTGTTTTGTTTGTCTTGAATCAGGGATGGTTTAAAAAAAATTTAAATTCGGAAAATTCTCAACAGGTGGCGATGTAGGCATATGTCGTTTTTCATCTATTTCCTTCTATAAATATATATCAAAATGAGTCGCATTGTGTTTGAATTGATGTTCTCTTAATGTGTGAACCGATTTTGTTTCTGGAAATTTTAAACGAAAGGTGACACCAAGGTCTGTATGGATATACGGTCTTTGTATGTTTATTGAGTTTTATTTATTTATTTTATTTATCTATTTTTTTATTTATTTATTCATCTACAGACTACAATATTTCATACAAGTACAAAAAAATGCCTGTATTATAAATAATATACCTACAAAATAATTGTTATAGTTTAAAGTTTATTATATAGCAGTAAGAATATTATACTTTTAAAGCGGTCTCTTGGAATATGAAAATCAATGTGTCTACTAATTTCATTATATTTATGTACGATCTTAAGGATCTAGAGATTGGTTCATTGCGACCATAGTTTGTTCGATGCCTCGTCTGAAAAAAGAATAGACAATCTCTTAATACCCTCTCTGGAGCATAAATAGGTAACATAAATAAAATAATGGGACTATTTATACGTGAGGATAAATTATAACACGGCAATTGAGAACTATAAAACGATATACAAGAGCATTTACTAACATTTAACATTAAACAATCATTAACACACCAAGTGGATAAATTGTTAAGATCAATTTGAATCTTAAGGCAGTCATCGAGGCTTTTAACTTTCAGGGAAATTTTAAGATCGTCCGCATACATAAGGCAATGACAATAATCAAGGTGTTGGATAATATCATCAATAAAAATAATAAACAGGACTCCAGAAGTGCAAGAAATAGATCTTGAGTAATGATTATCTAAGCATATTTGCTGATACCTACCGGTTAAATATGATGAAATCCATTTGAACATAACAGAGTGAAATCCAAATATCTCAAGGTTTTTAGTAAGCAATCTATGATTAATAGAGTAAAAGGCCTAGCTAAAGTCGGTGTAAACAGCATCGACTTTAAACTCATTTTCAACTGCATTAGCAACAAAACACGTTAAGTACACCAAATTAGGTATTGCGGAGCGACCAGAAACAAACCCATGTTGCAATTCTGATATGTGGAAAAGCTTTGGATTGGCAGAAAGTTTACAAATACCTCTGTAGTTTGCGACATCGTTTTAAGCGCCAGACTTAAATATTGGAACCAAAAAGGAAACCTTAAAATCATCTAGGAATAATCCCGATTCCAGTGATCGGTTAAATATTTTAAGCAACGGTGTACATGTGGATTTACAACAGAATTTTAAAATAATGGCTGGAACACCGTCAGCACCAGGCCTAGGATTACCTTTAAGGTTGCAAATAGCAGATTTAATATCTCAATATATGGTAGTCCATTTGAATCTGGAAAATTTGGAGATGCAGATGGTGAATACCCAGTTTCAAAAAATGCTGCAAATAACTCTGCAGACTGTTTAGTATCATTAGATGTATAATTTTTATAAAACATTTGTACGAGTTATAGGCATTTAAGTGTTGTCGACCTCCGAAACCCCACAATCGAAATTTTGAATGAAATTTTGTGGATGTATATGGTTGGTTGATAGGATAGTCTTGTCTAGTCAATTCTACAAAATTGATATCATTTCAAATACTTAAAAAAAAAGCCATAGTTCAGTTCGAACCATCCGGAATTCGGCATAATTTTAAAAATGTCCAAACTTCGCACATTGTAATTCGATTTTATTTGCATATTTTTCCTGAGTGCTTTAACGTTACCTACGAAATAAAAGTATTTATTTAAGAATCATTAGGGGGAAACAGTTTTACGATAAAGATGCTTAGATTTCACTTCATAAAAGTATTTAAATGACAAATTTCTTTTTTTGACAACTTTCAGCCTTTGACAGACTTTTAAGCAATGAATTCTTTTTTATTTGTTCTAACAAATAAAAAGAATTTACTGAAAACAAGCGCTTTTCGCTGCCTTTTCATCCGAGTTATTGTCTCTGAAAAAGGTATTCAGTGTTTTGAAAAAAAAAATCCTTGGCTTAAATATATAGTATAGTTCGAAATGCCAAGGCAGTACTACATACAAAAACAGCATCGTTTTGAGAAGCTAGGCATAGGGTACCTATACGGACTTATTGCGCTAACTATTTACATAGATATTTATTTATTATTGGCCAACAACAATTCACAAAATGCTCAAAAGCTTGACGAATAATTTGTAACAAGGACTTACAAATAGAATTTTGATTCTTGTATTGAAAATATTTCTCAATACAACAAAAATACACTTATTCAATACGAAGAAATGTCGATTTCTCAATTTTCGTATCGTATTTGGTCAACTTAACAAAGTGGTTTCTAAATAAACGGTTTATCCTTTTGATAACATATAATTCAAAATTATAAAAATTCGAATTCCTTATAACACTTTTTTGAACAGTTTAACAATATTCCTTTTGTTGGAATTGAACAACAATTTGTCAATATTTTCAGTATTATTTGCACTTATCTTCTATGCTTCCACTGCACTAAACTTTTTATAAAAAAATATTTTCGAAAGTCTTTGTGTCTCCTGAAAATTTTCAAATTCGGGCTTTATGCTTCTTGTGGAGATTAAGAATAGTTTTCATGAAATTTGAATGAATATATAATTTTTAAAACTAAAATTTACTAAAAATCTAGTACACTCTTTAAATTTGCTTAAAAATATTATTACGATACTTTATCATTGAAGTTGAATTGTCTTGTACTTACATAATGTTTTAGGAGAACAAAGAAATTGAAGTTTAATCGACATTTTTATAACGATACCTAGTTGCGATTTTATTCTAACATTTGTCTAAAAATATAGCTGAGCAATTTTCAATTAAAGTGTGTTGAAATCAACGCAAAAAAAGCTTCGCTCTTCGATTTTGAGGAGAGCTCTTTTAAATTTGTTCCACACTGACCCTCAACGAAATCCGGGACTTGAACCTTTTTACTTAAAGTCGGTAAAGGCCATAGATTCAACACTTAATGTACCTTTTAAGGATTAAAAAAAGGCCACCATCCACTTCTTTTCAGCTATCGTTCATAAAAATTCTTTTACTATCCAAAGATCAGCAACTTTTAAATCAAAAAACGACCGTTAGCGTGAGACTTATTTTAAAGGTGGATACAAAAGTCTGTACACGTTATTTTAAAACAAAAGAGGAGCAGTTACAAAATATCGATAAACTGTGAGAGACTTTGATTGAGATCGTTATTTAGAAAATTTTTAAAACTCGGATCCCAGCTTACTTAAGTGCCTTTAATTTTCGAAATCAATTTTATTATATAATGTTGTCACATACCCAGTTTGAGTTTAATGGATCTGCTTAAGTTTATTCGTTAAAATAAAATATAAAAACCAAAATAAACTGAAACTGAAATTGCATTCATTAACAGCCCGCCGAGCAGTATAATTTAATTTCACAAGAAGAAGTCTCTTTGTTTAACTATATATTCCTGAGAAACCTAGACGACATAATGACTTGATGGAGAACTGAAAGTTCGGGTGCGGACGCACTATTCAGTCCACATACCGCAATATCGGGCCCGAGTACACATCGCCCGTCATTTAAAATGCAATCAGTGTCGGCCGATCAGGAAATCTCAAGCCTATAGATTTCACCAGCCGTCCCAGACATCCGATATCTGGTAAAAGGTGTCAACTGTAGTGTTACCGGCTCGAGCTTAAGACTCTATCATTAGTCCTAAAGAAACCAATTTCGGGCTTCGAATGGAATTAATAATAAATTTGATGTCTTTTTAATACAGTCCACCAATAAATCTGAGCTGGACCCCATATAAAGTATACGCCCATAACATGCCCATAGGCCCACATTGGGCATGGGCTGTTCGTGCGCGGATACCGCATGCCATCTTGCTCGCTCGCCTTGGACGCGTCGCGCGTCATCGTGACCGGCGCGGTGTAGTCAGTGTAGCCGGACGGACGCGTCACTTTTCGTCGTCGGCCGCTGCGACAGGGGCGCAATGTTTTCTCTCCTCTTTTTGATCTGGAGCGAGATAAGGCGCTTGAGCAGAACACATAAAAAGGAAATTAACTTATCACAAACTACGATCAGTTATTTTATTTGATTGTCCACAAAACACGACCATTATCCGAGGGCAGCAGTTTTGGATCGTTTTTATTCAGTGTCGCGTTTTTTTGTTTCGTCTCGATGTTGGTTCCTTTTTGTTTTTGTTATTGGTTCGGTGTGGCTTTGGTGAGGTTTTATTGTTATTCGAAGCTGGGTCCAGGTGGTGGTGGTGTTTCAGTTCCTCGAGAGTGTGTGCTGCAAGATTTCGTTCCGACACAATGTCTGGTTGTTGTGCGCTCCATTCGCGGGAGACGCTTCGGTGAGTGCGCCCTGTATATATAGCGCTGGGTGCCTTGATTTCTTTTCCCCATTGCAGGGTCCTCAGTCGTACCGGCAAAATCGACGAACAAATTCAGGACAAGATAATAAAATGTATTTTTGTGTGTATACGCAATGCAACGTCTAAATGGATATGGCAATGGGTGGAGTGTCAAGCTGTAGCGCAGCTTATGCGGAATTTGAGAATCAAGCGATTTAGGACACAAATTGTCCTGCATTTAGGTTTAGGTGGGTTTGCCGGCTTCAAAGAGGAGTGTGCGCGAATCAGGAAGTTGGGAATGTATCAACATCTCTTTTCTGTTCAGTTTCTTATCATGTCTTAATAATTCCGGGGAATATCTCCTTCCATAGCTCGGAAACTGTTTAGATGTCAAATTTCTTTTTGTATCCAGGAGTTAACTAGTTTTAGTTATCCAATTTTATTTAAAAAAAAAGGCAAAACGTTCATTAATGTTGTACTTGCGTTTCACTAAATATCAGCCCTGCCTCCGTCGAGCCGTCGAGTACTACAATAAATTTCAATTTTGTATTTGGGAAAACACACCCTTCCACACGGTAACGTAGATCCATATTCAAAACAGCGAACCATTGAACTGATATTACTTCCCGAATTTGCATACAAGGCTCGCAAGGACTAATAACTCCTGATATTAGCCACCGTTTATAAGAAAATCCACACTCTTTTCCGGTTCTTAATAGCCGTCCAATAGCATAGGAACGGCGGCCTCTGTATTATTTCACCGCTCACTCGTGCAAATACCGGAAAACTCTAAATTGCACATTCTATTACCACGACCACGCGAAAGCAACTTCCTCCAAAAATTTTTAAGTACTAGCTTGGGCGCATCATATTGTATTAGATGTATACGGGCATATAGAACTTTCGTGCCAATAATTTACTATCAACTTGTACTTAGGATGCACCCTTTGCATTTCGAACACAGGAAGGAAAATTCCTTTGCGACTGTGTATGTGTATATAATTATGGGCCTTAAAACGAAAACCCCTACTCAAAGCCTCTACTCACGGAAGTGTTTTAATATTTTGCTGGTGAAGGTTTAGTAATAATTGTTGTTGTGATAAAAAAAAAACAAACGCTGCCAAATATTAATCGTTTTTGGAACGAAATCCTACAATTGCAAAATTTAAGCGTTCTACTTTGTTTTTTGAATAATTGTAATGACTGATTTTCTTAACGGAATCGAAATGACATCCTTGACTTGGCGCTGTACTAATAATAAATTTTAGTCTCGACTGGAAATTTGTGGAAGCTCACAATTGCGAAATTAGTTTTTGGAAAATATAGCCATTGTGAATTACTTTAACTTGAAATCGGAACCAAGATTGTTTATTGGTAAGGCCCAAATTCAAATTGTGAAGAAAGAAATTTGCTATGGGCCTTGAGAATCGTTTTTAAACTTATCTCATTTAATTTTTCGTAGATCACAATAAATAGCCAATATGAATTTGTAAAATTTAACCTGAATACCTCTTTGTAGAACGCAGTAGATGGCCAATTACTAATTTGCAATTCATGCAATCGCCACCTTCACTTTAGATTTTTTGTATTGTAGATCACAATAGGCAGTCATTTGGAGGTTGTAAAATATAACCAAAAACAGTGAAAACGATTATTAGTGCCGCGCAATTTTATTAACTAATACATCTTATTTATTTTGTAGGTAGGTCACAATAGGTTATCTTATATATATATAGAAAAGTGAGTTCGTATTATTAAACTTGGACACTTAACGTGATTATCAGCCCAGCGCAATGTTAACTTCAATGGGCATAAAATTAAGGGGCCCTACTTAGGTCACAATGGTTAATTTTTTTATGGGAAGTTTCGCCATTGTGAGTTCGTAAAATCACTATATATGATTATTAGTATCGCGCAAGAACAAAACAACTATAATCCTACAAATAGGAGCATTCACAGTATGTAAATTTCGGCATTTCAAGCATGCAGATAAACCTCTTCTGGTCGCAGCAATTCGCTCAGCGTTCCATTTATAATTGCAATTTGAGTTTGAGGTATAAGTTCGAAAGAATTTTTCATTCTTGGGTTGTAAATGGCGGCAATATTTTGGGGATTGTGAATAATTATGAACAAATTCTGACAGTGGGAAAGAATTGTTTATTTCGCGGAAAACTGTTGGTGGAGTTAGTTCTCCTGTTTAAAACTGGTTAGTTGAAAAGCACATAGATTCAAAAAAGGGTTACAGATAGCAACTTGACGCTCTTCAGACGCCGGCCGTTGAAAGGCAAACCGCCAGCCAAAGTGAGTCAGCTTATCGATTTAAGGCATGCATCAAACATCCGCAAGTTGATTTTATTTCGCAAAAGCTTTTTCTAGGGCGAAACGACAACTGCGACATTTATTAGGAAAGCGGCTGGGTTTAGATCTCGGCACTCTCATAAGAAGGAGTAGTTGCAAACAATCCAGAGGAAGAAATTCAACGCTGGACGACTATTACACCTGAAGTACCCATAGTCTACAGGAACTTATTTCACTGTTTCATGTGATCCAAGTATCACAAAGCATTGTAGATTACCAGCCACCCTAAGAAAGAGCCTTTGGTGTTTTTTGGAATTTGTTTATATAGGACAAAGGCAAGGCTATCGAGTAAGAGAGGGGGATGAGAAGAAGACCCTATACGTAGAAAAAAGAAGGCAGTTGCAGTTCCCCAGCTCAAGGATATCGAGGAGCTATGCGATCGAATCAAAATTTGTAAGAAGGCCAGGTAAGTGATGGCTGTTGGATTTAAGACTCAAACAAACTGGGGACAGAAAATGTACCTAAGCAGAATTTACAGGGACTGCTGATTAGGCCTGGAAGAGAATTCCTGTGTGGTCGCTGACTAACCACTTCCACAATCGAAGAGTTTGGCTAATCTAAAAAAAAGCAGAAAAAACAACAAGGCCTCAGGCTCTCATAGTTACCGGGGAAGGTCATTAAATACAAAGGTAAGGCATTAATTTACTTCGGTTAAAACTTCATTACCCGAAAGGCACTGGATAAAGGAACCGAGTGCTGGAGAATAAGCCGGAAGGGCAAGCTGATATTGGGCGCCATGCAAAGATTTAAAAAAAATTTCCAAGAATTTTTGGTCTTGCATCGGATGCGAAGAGGACGAATTTTTCTTTCGAAGGAGCCCAGTATTTGCTCTCCCTTCCTGCAAAAAGCAAAACTGGCAGGATAAGGGTTTTGTAGAGCACTCATTTTGTCTTTCGAGTTAAGAGTTTTGAATCCAAAATTGACAAAACAAGCCAAACAGAAGTAGCAACGGTAATTCTTCGCCGCATCTCCACTAGGATGTCATTCTTGGAGTTCATACTTACTCTGAGGTAGATGAACTCCTTAACGCCCGACCATTCATTACTGTCCGTAAAAAGCTTCTAAACTTTGTCGTTCGGAACCAGCATGAGATTTCAAATTTCTTCCGCTCTTAAAAATAAGAAAAAAAAAAAAACGCACACAATGAAGAAAGGCCTAGGGTCCTATACGGATCTGTTGGACTTTGTGGTCGGGAGCCTGTTAGGAACAGAAGTAAGACTTAGATTTCGAAATGAATGCAGCACTGCTTGAAATAAAATTGACAGGTCTATTCCTTTGGTAATCAGAGAATCTCTAATTGAATTAATAACCACGAAGGAGAGGAGCATAAGTAGAGCGAGGCTTGCGCTGGGCGCCAGATAGATCCGGGCCGGTCCGGATTGATTATATTTCCCTTTGAATAGCATTTTTTTAGAGAACATGAGCTATTTCGCACAATTGCTGACAAAGCCGCACAAATAAGTTCCCAGTTAGTCCCTGTTTCAGTCCTTGTCAAGTCCATCTTTTTGAAGTCCTTTTTAAAAGAGAGCACTTGCGTTCTTTTGTTTAAATGTTGTAGATGTACGACCCTTAGAGCCTCCTCGGTCTTATCTTTACTTGGACTGTGACAATTTATCGTCCGCTCCAGCTAATGAATTCAGTTATCTACGACAACCGCGATACCCAAACCTTTACACCAAAGGCCTCCGAACATTAATGGTTTCATATTAACACAGCTGCGGGGCGATGTTCTAAACAACTGATCAAGTGCATCATTAGCTCTGTATACCAACTATTCTTCGTTATTACCTACTTTACAAACACGATGGTCGATCGCCGTTTGACAGTTACATGCATTTGCCTTTTCGACAAACTCCAAGTGAATCACGCCTCGATCGTTTAAGATTCAGAAAATTTCCCTATCGCAGCCCACTATCTGGGGAGTGCATCAGATTTTGGGCACTCCAATTCCCTCCATATCCCCATATCTGGCCGTAAATTCTCCTTGTGAATGTCCGCGGGCCAGCACAACATTAGCATTCCACTAATTTGAATTAATTGAAACATAAAACACGGAATTGCTTTCAATATACGGAAAAAGGTGTCGAGATGCAATATTAACTAATCAATAAACCATCCACAGGCATAGACACCAAAGCCGAGCGGGTCGAATAAGCCGCAAGGGGTAAACAGAGATCTGTCAGTCCGTATCAGCGTCTAACTGCCCCACATTATCACCCAACTACAAGGGACTTACGTTGATGTGTCTATTTCGTTTCACACCGACACGACACCACCTTTTGTCGCTGGTGGCTTTCATTCACCCAGCGAGACAGAGGGAGAACGATCGGACCCATAAAGCTACCCATTCAAGAATCTGAATCACAGCCGTTGCCATATAGGCCAGCGGTACAGATAATGCGCCTCAAGAGCGCTCAACATTTCCGGCTCTGAAGAAATAATTCTATTAAATATGAACATGGCGGGAAAAGGGTTGCGCTTGCGCACAGTCGTACACCGGCGTAGGCGCGTTCCATCCGAGCCGGGGCACAAAACATTAATTTAATCTAATTAGGTGGAAACAGATCGCACTCGACCAGCGATTTCGTATTCGGGCTCTGGGGCTATTGTCCGTGAAGAGATGGATTTTTTTCTTTTTTTTTGTTCTTCAAAGGCTTAGCGGGGATTTAACGACGCGACAGCGGTATGGCAACATTTTATTTTAATACCCTTTTGTCCTTTTTTTCTTGAAATCGGGTTTTTGTTGGTGTTCCAAATTTTGACATCGATTTGCCTTGATGAAGCCGCGGCCGGCCACATTGAGACGGCTTGATTTGATTTGTACGAGTGTGTTTAGTTATTTGTGGCGATTCGGGAACACACGCGCGCTATTGTTTGAGTTTTTTCTCACACAAAGGCGGCCTTTGGGGAAGTTTACCTTTTTAAATGTTTATCGTGTCAAAAACTTGAGAGAGATGTGTACAAAAATGCCGCAAAGTCCATGTTTATGGTGGAGCGTGGTGCATAAAGTGTCCTGAATTTACATTGGTTGGTAAGTTGAACCGGTTTCGAAGGAATTATTTCGGAGATACCCACTAAGCTTGAATTAGGCTTTCGTCTAATTGAGCTAATACGAAAGTATTAAGTAAAACGAGGACGCAATCAAGTTTTGCTTAATTTTTTGGTGCCAGAACATGCAATCAGGGCCAGATGCTTTTTACTAAACGTATAGTGGATACAGTGGGTTAGTGGTAAGTGTGCTAGACTGACTGCGGTGCCGTCACAAGCTAAAAATAAATACGTTGGTACACTGGGCCTAGTTCTTAGTTCCATTCGATTGCGTGGGTGCTTATTTTTCGGGACAAAGGGGCCTGCATTTCTATGCCGAGTCCGAGCTTTACCAGGACAATTACACGCTCAGGTGTTTGTCAAACGTTTGTGAGAGGTGGTTCAGTGGAAAAAACTTTGAGATGTACTCAATTCGTGTTTTTCCAAGGACTTGGTCCTGAGACCCTTTGCTCGTATAGCTCAGCATACTAACCACTGAGTCAGCGCGCAGAACACGTCAAAAGTTTTCCCATTTTATCCTTTCACTTTAAGCTCACCTCCGAGTTTGATGAAAGTGTATAGTACCTTGTACCCCAACTGGAGAATGGGTAGCCAACCGATTTGGAAGTTTGTGGTGGCAGCATGGACAAGGGAGGAAAAGAAGTGTTAATGACTAAACCAAGAAGGCCATAGAGTTGTCAGGTGGAATCAACGTTGGCATCTACAGGATCTATCATAGGCCCAACTTTTTAGCTTTGACATATTCGGACCTCAGGTCTTTATGGATGTCCAATATTAAGCCATCTTATTGGAAAAGAGTTTGTGGCGAATGAATCCTTTTCACTAAAACTGTGGTAGAAGCAAGTTAAGAGGCATGCAAATCGGCGCTGCGAAAAGGTGCTAGAGTTGATCACGAGCTCTTTAAGAAAATAAGACGTAAAGAACACAAGCATGAGAAACGACTTCCGGATGTACAAAGGGTTGCCAAAAGCTAAGCGAAGCATGTCAGGGCACCAACTGTAGAATAGACCCCTCAAAAATTACCAGGGAATCCATAATGTTACAGTAGCGGCTGAGAATGTGATAAAGCTTCTTCTGTAGACGGTGTAAGGGCGACGAAGACTACCATCATGCTCTTAAACAGAACCGGCAATTCAATATACACGACGATTGACAAAACTTCCACCTGAACTTATCACAAAGCAGTCATGAAGGAGCTTCTTAATTAGCCGTTTGGACTCGTAACAAATTGTAGATCCCTTTCATTCGTCCCCAAAAAAACTCTCACAAAACGAATGGTTGTGAGAAGCTTACAGTACATTTACACCGCACCTAAATTCATCGTTTCGGCTAAATTCAACATTTCAGCCCAAATGTCCAGCATTTTGCCATACATTTTCCAACAATTCCAAATGATGAATTTCAGTGACATGTTAAATTTCGTCGCTGCATTTGTAAGTTTGTCAAATCGAAATAACCTCTTTACAAATTCCGCACGTCATTTATTGACTTTTCAGCCCGCTGACAAAAAAAAAGTATTGACAGCAAATCAATAATTTTTCATCGCGAACTCCATACCTCTATATTGGGTCAACAATATATTTATTATGTTTGAATTAGCACTTAAATTCATGTTTAAATTAATATACGTAGCTAAAAAATGTTTTTTAGGTTTAACCACGTCTGACTTATAAACAGAAAAAAAGATCAGTATGGAATTCTGACACTAGCTGTCATTTGAAATGTTGAAGTTTCAGTAGGAACGCCAAACAGGATTTCAAATTTTTTTTCCGAAATGTTGAATTTAGGTGCGGTGTAAATGTACTATTAGCCTAGGGTCCCTACGGTCCTGTTGCGCCAAGTATTTATTTATTTATTTTAAGTGGCAAAAAGCAGTGCGTTTGCGAGTATAGCTTTTGAAATGGGTTAACGAGGGCGAAACCAAGTAAAGCTAAATACGCTGTCAAGAAGAAGGCACACTCAACTTGGCCGGATCGGATAGAACGTCACAAGAAACAGCTACAACTTTGACGGAAACTGCCTACTTAGGTTTGCTATTACACGACGGGGACCATAAGTGTTGTCCACTAGCATACAGCAGGCACGGTGGGTGCTTCATTTCAGCCAAAACTTCTTTTCAAAAAATGCACTGTTTGGGCTATACAGCACTCACTTTGGAAAATAAGTTTTTCAATATTTCCCAACATTATTCATTATGATACTGATTTTCTGTCAAAATTTCGGGAAACAGCGGTCAGTGTCAAATTAACCTATGATTTAAAAAGAAACCACTAGATGGGCCATCCTTTATATCTCCAAACGGCATGTCATTAGGCGAAGAATAACCCTTGCCAAATGCTGCTTCTTTGGGGTCACACGGCAAGTTTATAGAAAAACCGTTCACTACTTGGTTACTCTATGAGGCCTTTATAATCAAAGATTTTAAGCATAGACCCTTCTAAAAGTGATTGAAGCTTTGCTTGGCCATTCCAAAGAATGCGATTTAAGAACGAACCCTTCATTTAGAATTTTAAATTTTACTTAAACTGATTAAGAACTTTTATTGGATTATTATTAATCCCTTCTATATATTGATCCTCACGATATCATATCTAATGAAATAATATTTTATTAACCCACGGCAGCCATTCAAGATGGCTGGGACATGTACAACGAATAGACGTCGAAGCAGTCTTCGATTCCGCAACTGGAGGCAGTTGGCCAACGACAGGTCTGATTGGAGAGGCATATTAGTTGAGTCCGTGCAATGTGGTACACAACTTGATAGGTCCAAACGTCCCTGTTCAGTGCATAAGTGTGCTTTAAGATTAGAACGACAGAATTGCGAGACCCACTTTTTCCAATTCAACTATATCGTCGCAGTAACAGATTTGAACCAAAACACAGCCCCATTTGTATTTAAAAAAAAAAATTCACGGTGGATTTACCAAAGCATGAAACCATGGTCCACACCGATCTGGAGCGTAAAGTGTTGACGACACTATTTGCAGCGCTGTTGCTGGGATTACCTGGTCCTGAAAAAATGACGCATATTCTTGCTCTTCATAAAGGAACACAATTTAATCAAGCTATAGGTCGCGGATAGCTTTCATTATTTATTTTATTTTTACGGGATAATTTTCCGATCGTCCATTTGACATTTCGTCAACATGTCTTTTGCAGTGTTAAATTTTGGTAAATGCTCTACATGCAAAAGCCCTCATTAAACGCACTGCTAATCGGTAGCTCTTCTCATGCACTTTATGCATTTGAAAACTTTTTAAGTGCCCACCCATCCAATCAAACGGCCGAACTATGACTCTTTGGGTAGATGCTTGCGCATAATTTACAAGCAATTAGCACCGCCACAACTGTTACCATCCCAAGCGCAATTTGTATCTCATAAAACAGAAATTCAATCAATCAATCCATCACAGTAGAAAGTAGAAAGTGTTGAAACATAATGAATCCTTGATTGGCCGAGAGTCCTTCGTTCCGGCTTAATTATCCACGGTACAAACATCTAATCGACTATCGAAACCAGACAAATAACCAATAACAAGGATTCGTCATGGAAATGACGAATAGCTGCTACGCAACCCTGCTGGTAGCAACTTCCAATTTAATAATTGCTTTGATCCTTTAAATCGAAACGTTCCGCCGGTAAAGGTAAAAAGTGTAACATGTTGTATCAACCTACCCGACCAGATGATAGGTTCCTCTCCTTAAATACTCACCCAGACACCGCCTGCTATATCCTAGATGGTAGCTGTGCACGAACGCACACTTCCCGTTTCAAATGAGCACCCAAACACAATACGAATTCCTACAAATTCAATAGTAATCGAATAGGAACAACCTCAGTACCGCAATGAGACAACATCCTGCGGTGAGAATCGGTCTTATTTTAATAATGCGGCAGGAGGCGAGCATGAGCATGGGCAATGAGCATGCACGGGACCTCAGAGACGCCAGACCTCAGGCATCGTGGTGGTTTTGGACTGTCAGCTCCAAAAATTTAATTCGATCATTACACTCAAATAGAACGGGACCACTGTTACAGTCCAAAACTCAAATTCATTATCCCCGTTTGTGAATGCGGCGTGGGCATTGCTGCTCCGGAAATGCACGACCCCGAACCACCAACGACTGATATACACAAAAGTCAAGGTAAACATGGAATTTTATCGCTTGATATGTCATATGAGAGTCCGAAAATAATTTACGATCAGGCTTGAGTGATTTTGGTCAACAAAAGAGAAAAAAAAAACTTCTCAACCCAATGAATGAAAAACAGGACAAAAGGAAACCCTTACCTAAGTCAAAGGTGCCAGACCAGTTAGTATATACACAAACACACACACACACAGACTCCGAGAAACGAAGGCAAGTGGCAATTAAACTACACCTGTCTCTTGTGGTCACTATATATCATTTCGAAATAAGGTACAGACACACATATAGGTGCTGCCTCGCGAGGGTAGCCTAAAATGGTTTGTTTTGTTTTCTGTTATAGTTGGACTGGTGCGTGTTATCCTTGTAATTAGGAGGACAGTCCGTTTTCCGATAGCCGTAGGTAAATGAATTATGTGCCTCATTAGGATTTTCAGAGCGAGAAACTCTCTTTAAATTGGGTCAGAACATTCGAAATGTTTTTAAGGAATTTTCATTCAAAATTTAGGTAATCAATTACACATTTTGGTGTTATGAGTGCATTTCGACGAACGAGTTCGTCTTTAGCTGCAATTTACAGGGACACTCAGATCTTGCAAAACGAGTGACAAATCTAAGAGGTAAAAGGTAAGAGGAACGAAACTTTAAGCTTCAATATAACACATCAAACCGTGGCAACAAACATGGTATTAACTTTATTGGAAAGATCGTTTTGTGCCTTTATTGTTCAACGTTCAAGTATGATATCGGGGATATAGGCGACCGTTTCACCCGGTGAACCGTACTCAATTTGAAGTCCAATGGAACGAGAAATCAACAAATGTATTGGTAAAATGTTACAGCTTAGCAGCGTTGCCAGACGGTCAAAATATTTCCCCTCAGGTAAATCTGAAAAACCGCCCATACTTGGCTATTTTTTCCAGAAAAACCCCCCACTTTTTCTCATTATATTTTTAGCATGTTTTTGTACGACTCACAATAATTTGAGTCGTATTTGAAATTTGAACAAGTAAATTTGGTTTTCCGAGTGCGAAAGTGGGCGCCAAATAAATACAACACAAATTGGCAACACATGTTGCATTTTGAAACCATCTACCAAGAATTAAAAAAAACCCTTACGCAACTTTGATGATGTTGTTGTTTATAAAATTAACAGATGAGGTTAGCCCTTAAACCCAGAAAAATATTTAACGAACTATTACAAAAAAAACTATAGCTTTTTGCTTTTTCCTAATAAAACTGACTTTTTTAAGAGACTTGTTTCATAAACGAAAATATAACATATAGTTTTCTTCGGCAAATATCGCTTTAGAAGATCAATCGTTTATTTAACAGGGTTTTAAAATAACACACACATTTACCAAGAAAGGATATTAAAACGAAATACAAATGAAATAGAATTTAAAAAACCTACTAAACAATTTCTGCCCCCAGATTTCAGCCCGTCGACCAAAAAACTCCCAAATTTGGGGGGAAAACCCCCAACCTGACAATCCTGCACGTCTTCGGCTGGTGCCTGCTGTCTTGATTAAAATAGATAAATTGCACTTGTAAAGGGTTTTCCAATAAGAGGTGTTATTGTGAATGACCCGCTATTTCGGTAGCTGTCACTTTTGAAGCTTTTATTCTTTGACATTTGACAAGTAGAAACTACGCTAAAAATGGAACGATACACGCTTCAACAACGCATTGAAATCATTAAAATTCACTGCAAAAATTGTGAAAAACACAAGCAACGAAACCATTGATCTTTTACGGGAAAAGTTTCCGGACCGTGTTATCTCTCGAAGAGAGACAATTGGCCATCGAGATCTTGTGATTTAACACCTTGCGACTTCTTTATTTGGGGCCACGTGAAAGATAAGGTCTACGCCAACAGCCCAGCGTCGATTCAAGACCTCAAAGATAAAATTCGTGAGGCTATCGAGGACATAGGGCAGCCACTTTGCGATTGGGTTATGGAAAATTGCATGAAAAGGATATGGTCCTGTATGCGTGCTCGTGGTGGACATTTGGCTGATGTTATTTTTCATTATTAACGGCATACCTTCCTCTTTATTATGAAATAAACATCCGATCATTTATCTCAAAAAATGACATTTTTCTTTGAATACCAAAATAACACCTCTTATTGGAAAACCCTTTATAAGTGTTTCCTGAGTGAATTTTTACTTAAAGTCGAGAAGCGAACAATTTTTTGTGTCAATGAAACGATTTCGAAGTATTTTTTTCGATTCCGTAAGCTTCTTTTTGCCCAGTAGAAAACGACATAAAACTAGAACACAAAACAGCTGTCAAATTAGTTGTCGAAAATTGAACATTTGAAAAATACCTATCTATAACTTATGGCTAAGATTCGCAGCAAACTAGCTACATTCCCAGCAAACTAGCCAGCGTCGCCGGAGAGAAATATTATTAAGGAGTACTACAGACAGAAAAGGGGAGAATTTTTAAAAAAATAGGAGTATGTACAGATATTTTTATTTTTATTTTTATTTAAACAGAAATCATAAAAAAAGCAGTTTAAAAAAAAAAACAAAACAAACTAGAAAGACGGAAATTCCCTTTTTGACGACAGTTTGGAAGATAAAAGTGCTGCCGAATTTGCATTAAATTTGAAGTGAATTAAATTTATTAATGTTGAAATTAGACTTTGCTGCAAGGGTAAGATATTTTAGGACTTAAAAAAAACTAGGAGTACGAATGTGAACGGAGGAGAAAGGGAGTACGGATGTGTTGAAAGTAGTACAATACTTTCGGCAACGTTGAAACTAGCCCATTTGATTTTCGTTCGTTTCTGGTTCCCCGGAAGAAGATTTCGTTCGCCGGCGAGAGCATCTGCAAATCCCGCTCGATATACCTACCTATGATAGAAGAAGACAGAAATATCTAGAGAAATAAAGAAAGAGAGAGAGAAAGAGAGAGCTAGAACTTAATGAAGTACATACAAGGAAGCCTATGCCCTTATGAAATTAAAAGGAAGTGCGAGTCTGAAAGAATTAAAGAAATAAATAAATTGTAAAATTTGTGGATTTGTACACGAATCACGTTAAAACTACTCATCCAATCGAATGGATTTCTTAGAAACACATAGCTTTTTATATGGAGCAACATTTAATTTTTACTTTATAGCCGTCCATCAACAACTGATTTACGCAAAGCTTACTCTTTTACAAATCAGCTCAGCTCAGAGATGTCTCTTATTGGAGAATGTTTCCGCGTGGACTGTGGGTAACCATGTGTCCTTTTCGTCGGCTCTTAAATAAAACAGCTAGTAAATAAGAAAAAAAAAACGCTAACTTGCATCAAATTTGCGGTAGTAGATTATGCGAGCTTATAAGGGAGGAATAGGCGATATTACCCGTCACAGGGGTATCATACACAAATTCCGATGGAAATGTTTCTCTTGCCAGCAAAGAAATTCAGATTGCTCAATAGAAAACATTCCGTGGGAAATATTATTCTTCTGTCATACAATTGACAGGTAGTTACCCTAACTGTCAACTACCTAGACAGGTAGTTACTCTAACTGTCAATTGTGTGACAGAATACATAAGGTCTGTTCCTTTACGTTTGTAGTAAGTAAAAGACTGTCAAAATGGCAGTGGTGGGGATAAATTCTCTCACAGAGAGAGACACCAACGAAAAAGTTAGAAAAACGCTTTTGTAGTAATCTATGAAAATGACAGATGTATAATTCAAACAATTTAAAAAAAAGTGGTACAAAAAGTTGTTAAAATATAAACTCTAAGAATTTGCTAATTTACGAACAAAATTAGTTGATTCATCTACCTAGCGATGAAAGTGATTGGAAATGAATCGAACTTTTTCTTCATAAATCCGAGTAAGTATATGGAAGATTTTGTAGGGATTGAATACCATGCATTCGAGAAGAGTAAAACGACACGGTATTAAAAATTACGTTGAGGCGATTGTCCTTTCTTACTCCTTACAGCAAGGAAGAATTTCGAAAACAATCTAAGGAGAACAATCAATTTTATTTTTCCGCCTGTTGCTACCATATTAATACGCAGCAAATGAAACAAATGTCAAATAGGACCAAAAATTTCAAATCAGCTGTTAAATGTACGATGACTGATAGCTTTTTCAATTCCAAGAAATTTGTTGAGTAAGAATTCGTAAGATTCTCATTGGAGAAGTAATATCTTGCTCTTTCGATGACGCTCTCTTTTACGAACTTTCGAGTTAAGGAACGGCATTGAGTAAAAATTCGTAAGGTTTAAAAGTAAAGTCCCTATTAAAAATGGTTCTTTGCTCGAAGGTCTGACAAATATTCGACTTTCAGCATTGAGCACCTCATGTTCTATGGCGTGTCTTAGTACCGCCCCTGCCATACTAGTACTACACAGATCATAAATGTCAAAGAGCGAACTCATCATAATACCACGTTTGAGACAACATTTTTGTCGCTTAACATTGCCAGACCTATTCATGTCTGGATATTCCACTGAATAGTTGCGCACGTTTAAATATTTATTGAAACCATTTCACAAAGCATCATCGCAATTAGGTTCGCACGTTTCACATAGTAATGGATTTGCAAATGTCACTCCATTAAGAGATAAAAAATGCATCCGGCCATAGTGCACAACACTCCACTGTGACAACAGCAACACCTTCAAAACGAATACCAAGCAAACTGAATGAATTTTTAAACTGCCACCGTATCCCAAAGTGCATATTCGCTTGCATTTTAGCTCTATCTGCCCCCACCCCCCATCACACACCTTCTCCGTCATCCAGAATACTTATAATCGAGCCGACACAGCTACATTTTTTTTAATGTAATCATCCATTGCGACATTTAATCGCGCCCACTCCCCCCCCTCCGTTCGTTGGGGAAAACTATATCCCATCAACTGGAACATTATTCTCATTTCGAATTCATAAATAATAGCGCGCGCGGACAAAAAAGGATCAGATAGGATATAATCGCGAATTATTATTAAGCACTTTCCATATTTGCTACTAATGAGAGCTCATTATATCCACTTAGCAGCTCGACTGACGACATATGACGTGGAAATGTGAACAAAAAAAAAAAAGAAGAAAAAAACATTTTTCGGAAAATTGGCAAAAAAGCTTCCAACAAAAATAAACGTCCACGTGATATCCATTATTATGGTAATTAGCGACAGCCTGAAATGATTGCGAAAAGCTGATGTTTATATACAGGGGATGATGACGTACTTTCAGTTTTTTTTTTCCTATTTTGCTTTCGTGTTTTTTGGTTGCTGGACAATTGCAAACATTAAATGAATATAACGCGTGTACAAGTGGGTGATAAATTTTTCTAAATGTTTAAATTATCTACAGTTGGCATTGTTTGCTGTGGAATATTTGAAGGTCCATTTGCATGCGACAGGAAACATCAATTACATGGGTAAGTTCACAAGTAGATATACGTGAAATTAAATCGTCGTCAATGTTGATGTAAATTGCGTGGCACTTTTTAGCGGATTGTTGTTAAAGCAACGTTTTGGAATATGAAGCCGAATCAATGCAGTCCAATGAACTTTAGTTATATGACGGAGTTTGCCAACGAATAGATGGGAACAAATATATGATGCGCAAAATTTGTTTAAATGGCATAGAACATACTTTGATTTTTATCCTGAGGTGCGGTTGTTCTACGGATGTGTATGAAGTTAGCCCAGAAACCTTTTTAAAATGAAAAAAAAAGTGATGGTGCAAGGATTTTATTGTATTTTAGCGAAAAATATATGTTTTATGAAAAATACTAGGTTTTGAGACGTTTTTTTTTGTGCATTAAACTTTGTACCTCTCCTAAAAATTGTAGATTTTATGCTCTCTACAAGTAAGTTAAGTGGTGGGTTGGACTTGATGTCAGAGCTAATCATGTTCACAAACAGATGCAAACTTCCCAATGTAGCTCCTCCAAAACATACAAAACAATGAGCTAAAATTTACTGATAGTGACAAGTATCGAGGTATGATATGAGATAGCAAGCTACGTTAGGTTAGGTTAATGGTTGGGTATGCGGCAGAGCAAGCCCCGCAGCACCCCACTTAGGTCAATGTGGACCCATTGTGAATCCCTTGGTGAGGGTTAGCCGATGTTGTTGACGATGGTGTTAACTCCGCCACGGTTGCTCGACCTTGTCCAGCCATCCTGATGCATTTATGAACCTGCAAAGATCAGATAAAGAGACATCCGAAAGTTCATGAATGTCATGGAGGTATAGTGTCTACCAAGTGTTCTATTCCTCGAGTGACAAAGACTTGGGCATTGATAGAGGAAGACACCTCACTTCCTCTCGTGTACCTCCTCGTCTCCGCAACCCCTACATATGTCTTCATTCAGTTTCATTGTGTGGTGTCTTAGGAAGTTGTGACCCGTTAGGGCCAGATAGCAAGCTAAATTGGACGCTAAGTATACAGGACCACACAAGAAAGGCCGCGGTTGCTTTCCACACCGGTATAGAAAGGCCTCATCTGGGACTTTCAGCCTAAGGTAAAAATCTGGTTCTATACTGCGTTGGTCAGACCTATTCTGTTTTAAGAAATCCTAGTTTGGTGGCCCGCACTAAAGAAAAAATGCAATTCAGATCTATGGAACGTGTACAAAGATCAGCCAGTATATGCATCCCAGGGGCACTCAGGTCGACTCCTTCGGCCGCTCTAGACACAGTACTATACTTCCTTCCTGTCAATATCTTCGCGAAATTATTTGAGCCTATGGTAGCTTTAATACTTAAAGAATCTCAGAAATGGATCAACTATCAGATATGAGTATTCTCCCTGGCACAATCCCAAAATAAAACGGATTATACTATTCCCTTCGAGGACTTTAACATAAAATACAAAGCAATAATCCCAGAACGTTCCGAATGAGAGAATGGCACAATACGTAGACAATAATTATATGCTTGTGATTTACACAGATGCGGATCAAAAATGGCGGAATGCCAGGGATTACCCGAAATCAATATTGCCCTACATCTCCCAGACCATTGTAGCGTCTTTCAGGCTGAAATGATGGCTATACCCGAGGCAGCCTGCAGACTTGCCTTGACGGGAAAGCTATCGTCCTATATATAGACAGTCAGGCAGCCATAAGCCCTGAATACAGCAACAACCAGATCAAAGTTGATAAAACCCTACTGGGAAGTTTGCGGACAGATGTTCAGTAACCCGGTTCCAGGTCACAGCGACATTCCGGGTAACTGCAAGGCGGACGAACAACCAAAAACAGTGAACCGCAGTCTTCACAATGCAATCTATGATGTTAAAATAACTCAGGGTGTTCTCTCTATTAGTAGAAACAGAATCATCTCTGTAGTGGGAGCAATAACAGGACACTTATTGAATGGGAACACCATACAATGATTTTTGCAGGAGTCGCATAGATGTGGACGAACGAGGAAGAAGAAACCATTGATCATCTTCTTTGTACCTGTCTAGCTGTTGTGAATTTGCTCAACGAATGCTTAGGAGAATACTTCATCGAAGGCTTTAGTGACTTGTCTCGCACAGACGAGTATGCGGTATGAGCCAATACGTTACAATGACTTAATGGCCTTAACAACTTTCCGTATAAAACCTGCTTTATAGAAGTTGGTCCCATCGGCTACTACCCGCACCACCCTCATCTCTTAAACGGGTTGTTTGTAGATTACAATCGGGGGTATACTGTTTCGGTCACCCGTCGTCTATCCTAAGACATAGCGTCCACTATAGACAACTTCAGTTTACTCCCTTTAATGCGTTGTCTGAGGATTGCAGACAAGGGGAAGGCTGTTTCGGTTATCCTTCCTTTATATGCGAAGACTAACCTCCCACTGGTCATTGGTCATCTCCAAACTCAGGGCTGTATATGCAAATCACCGCTTATGCCCTAGATCAACCCCCGGTTCTTTCGACAAGACGCCGGAGTATTGCAGACGATGGGTGGACTGTTTCGGTCACCCCTCACCTATCCGAACACAAATCGTCACAAGCATAAATAAAGCAATAAGGCACCTACTAGCATTTCCGGCCTAGATAGTAATTTGACCTTTTCTCTTCAATTATGTATCAAAAGTATCACAATGGACCTATACCAATATGGTCTAAGTGTGTCTTTCTAGTCAGCCTTACCTTACCTTACCTAACTGATGCATAAATTTTTTTGTTTTTATAAGAACAAAATAAAAAACTTTATTTTTTTTAAATTTAAAAAAACTTATGACTTGCTTTCATCTATATTTTAAAATTAAGGAAAAAGAATTGGGTTAGGAATTGAAAGCACTTTCTAATGAGAGTAATAAAAGGATTTTTTCGACTGCTCCAACTCTCGCGAATGTCTTACAAACATCCGAGTGTATAACTGGCTTGAAAGAGCTTTTTACTTTAGCGTTTAGCCGTTCGGTATTCGGTATTCGATGGTCACGTCCATTCGGCCCAAAAATAAGAACTCTTGAGACACTGATATTTTGGGAGCTGGTTTATTGGTTCATCAATCGTGTGGAAGAGTAGAGACTCTATCTTTAACCGGAACTGAGCTACAGGCAGTTTACGCAAATACCTCCTAAGAAGTAGGTATACCCTTTTCTTTATGCATTTTAATTTGGGCAAATTGTTGTTTACGTGCCGAGTAAAGCTGGATACTTTGTTGCTTAACTTCTACCTACAGTTCCGGGACTTCCTTTAGCAGTTAATTAAAATTCCCCAGCAGGTGATCGGTTTTTTTACTAACTATGAGCTTACGATCGTTCCTTATTGACCCTTCGAGCTGTGTTTACGCCTCAATTTTTGCAAAAATGTATATCCCTTGCCCTTTTAAAGCAATGTTGGCTGAAAGTTTCAATTGGCTCGACTGGCAACAGTGAGTCGAGTAAACACCCCAAATCCCACATTATACCCATTTAAAGTGCTCCATTAAATATCCATTAAAAGTGCTATTTCAATTGCTGCAATTTACACAGTTACACCAAACAGGGTCAATATATTAAATTCCATAAACTGGTTTCACGCTGCGTCCCTTCTTACATACATATATACAATCCCTAAAGTTCCACTTAAACTTAGACCCACGTGGGCCAGCCACATTAAACCGCACCAACCGCGCACCAATCTAAAACGATGAATCAAGAAATGCGGCAAAAATTAAGATAACAAATTTGTTGTAACAATTTTAAGAACAAAAATAAACAAATAAACTGCGATAGGCTTCAGTGTTAAGACCGTGAGTAGGGGGCTCTTGCACACTTCTACAGCTCACGTGTGTAATAATTTCCATAATACATCTCAAAAAAAAAACCCCATGGCGCGTCGTGTAACGTCGCGTCGCCATCGCCATTGTACTGCATGGCCTTCGTCCATTGCCTCTAAATTCATTTCCAATGTTTTGCTTAACAGAAGGCATAAATTCCCCGCATGTGCTATAGAAAGCTGGAGGTGTTAAAATTCATGTGTTGCTCTTATCTAAATTGGTCTGGTAACGCGTTTCGCGTCCAGCGATCCAGAGGATCGCAAGAATACTGCAAGCGATCGATGTGGCTAGAGCTTGTGGTGGTCGGTCGCCATGCAGACGACGACGCCACCTACGTTTCTGTTCATTCCTGCCATAGTCAGCGACTTTGTGAAGGAATTCATAATTTTTACATAAATCCGATGCTTGTAAATGAAATTCTTAAACTGAAAATTTATACATGATGGATAGTTTTCATTTAAATCACACTTGGATGAAATGCTTTTGGACTTTCGACCTGATGCGCCATTAGGCGTTTTTCTTTTTTAGTTCAGAGCGCAACCTGAACTGTTATACAAAAAGTTCGTGTTTCTTTTTTAGCTCAGATACATCAGAGCTCAGATTTGTGTTTCTTTTTTCGATCTGAGCATAATCAGAGCGCGCTCGATGATCTCAGAATAAATTGACTGAGCAGGCTGAGTAAAAAGCTGAATACACACTTACAGTCACATTTGACAGAAAAAAAAACAGGATAAACAAAATAATTGAAATGGTGGACGACCTTTGTTGTTCTGGAACTGAATGTTAACCAATTTAATAAATAAAAATTAATAAATTTTCAAATTATACATATATTTATTAAAAATGTCAGATACGTGCTCAAGTGTGTTTCATAAATACATCAGAACGATCTGAGCACGCTCGGCTCAGAGCGCGCTCATAATGCTCGAGCTCGGTTCAGAGCTCAGCTCTGAACTAAAAAAGAAAAACGCCTATTGGGTGTAAACGAATTGTCGTGTGAAAAGGACCTTCTTCGGTCGTTTATGTAAATACGGTCTAATTTTTCGCCAATGGTAGCAGACATTTTTGTTTCAATATAATACGGAATAACCTATAGGAAGGTATTTATGTCCCATTTGATATAGATTGGCTTCCATTTTGTTTTCGGTGGCATTTGTGAAACGTCAGTTCGCATACATGACATCGATAAAATTTATTATGGATCAACTAATGCTGCGTTTTCAGCCGAGATTAACTCCGAGATTAGGATTCATTTTTCTTAATCTCCCCCACAGATCGGAATGTCAAAGTGTAAAACAAACAGAGCTGCTTTTGACAGAAATGAAAACAAAAGACATCGAAAATGGAAAAATTGATTTTTCTCTCTCTCGTGAAACGTCATTCTGTCTCTCGAATGAAGAGATCCGGATATATTTTATGCGTCAACTTATACTCTGATCACTCCGCACCGAGAACCGTGTTTTCGTCGAAAACTCGTCGATGTATTCACACCGAATAGCAACTAGCTTTCGTTTGACGTTTCAATCAGCTGTGAGAAAATAGTCGTGAAACTTCTGTGTAAACTATTTTAGTTACAAATTTCGATCGCATTAATGTGGGATAGGGAACACACCCAATCAGGGCCACCAAACAAGGAAGAGGAGAAGCCGAGGACAGGAAGACGGAAAGAAAGGTAATCTGGAAGAGAGAAAGAGAAGGCGGCAACTGAGTGCTTGTTTTAACTAAAAATAATTAGCCATTACACCAAAACCTTTGTGTCGTCCCGATTTGCGTCGTTACGAAATTGCGTCATATAAAAATTATCGTGGATTCGAAGCTGCGTCATTTTTATTTCCGTTTTTGTTGTTCCTTTTCATTAATTTTTTTTTTTAAAAAGGGAATTCCTCAAGATTATGGCTTACGAGTTTACACTTTACGTGAAGTAAGTCAAATTGGAGAAATACATAATTATATTAATTGCGTCGTGTTTTTCTGGCCCCAATTAACGACGCAAATCGGGGTTTTGGTGTATTCGTATTATTTTTGGTTTCGAATAAAAGTCAGTTTAAAGTGGTTGTGTTTTTTCTCCGAATTATCTGGCCTCCGGCAAGGAAACCCTACATTAATTAACAAATAAAATGAGTTCAGAGCATTTAAAAATAATATTAGCCCATCAATTAAGTGTGGAAAATGATTTTAAGTAGTGACTTCTGTTCGATCAGCTGTTCTGCTGAATGTTGCAAAATGTGTGTTTGTTGCAACAACCCAACGATTGGAAGTCGTTTACGTGGTGTTTTCGTGGAAAAGGACTTTAAATGACACATTTTGAAACCTGAAATATGAATGCGAAAACTTCTGTTTACGATGAAGTTTTCGAGTGCTTTCGCACTCGGTATAGGGTATTACTGAACTGAAACACTACAAGGTTAATTCAAAACCTCTTGTAACTAATTTTTTAATAAGGGATCAAAAATAAAGAATCAATAGCCTTCTAGGTGTCCTTGGAAGCATTTTAAAAGTAAATTTAGTCTCCCCAGAAGGGGAACTATATGTAGATACAGGAGAGGAAGTTAACTTTAAACCACTTTCATGCATACTAGAGAATAAAATATAAAATTCAAACAACACAGCAAGAGATCTAGATAAATTCTATAAATAGGTAGGGAACAACTCAGAATATTGACAGAAATCCTATCAGAGAATTATCTTCTAAGAAACATGTAGAAGGACTTAGACTGACAGACACGGACACTTGCAGATTTTGCAACCCCCTGCAAGTATAGGAAAATATATATACATATGTCGTTTTCCATTGGGCAAAAAGAAGCGTCCGGGAGAGTCCGGAATCGAAAAAATCACTTCTGAAACCGTTCCATTGGCACAAAAAATACTCTTCTGGTAATTCTGAGGAGAGAATTCCGCTTCTCGATTTAAAGTCAGAATCCACTCAAGAAGTACTCACACAAGTGGAATTTATGTACTTTATACAAGTCAGCTGACAGCCGCCGTAGATTATTTTTTGGCATTTCACCAATACTATTGTGGATTCTTTCAGAAGCTGTTTTGTTGTTCAGAATGAGTGGATCCCCAAGTGAAACCAATGGAAAACGACAATACTGTGTGAATGCGAAGCAATATCTCGTAACCGAAGAAAGTTTCTGGGTAGGTACCTACTTCTTATAACATCTAAAGGAGATATACCACACAAACTACAAAGGGCTAAGGAGATTAAGTGTTTATCCCTTTTTTTTTCAGGCACAATAGATCTTCTAAGTCGACGTGCCTACTTATCGCCTTGGCGAGTCAGAAGTTTTTAGAAAAAAGTGTTTCTCAAGGGTAAATGTTTAGGTTTTTTTCTTCCCTTGTAGTTTTCTGCAATCGGTTCCCTACAAATCGCATTGGCCCCTTATGTGCCCAGTGCCGTATATGATACCTTACTATATCATACTTCTTTTTACCAAACCTAACCTAAGTCTCTCCAGTAGTTTTCACACTTACTCGTAACAGTTAACAGGCACTAAACCATCTACCCCCGTATTAATAATAAAAAAACGAGTGTGCTTTAGACTGAAGTAAAACTTCTTTAGCTCCATCTATATATATAAATGTTTAGTTTATACATTCTAATATATCAATTTTCTTCAATAATTTACTGGCTATGAGGGGAAGAGAGCAAGAAAGTGGGCGCGCGCACTGCTCTCTCTTGCTCCTACAGTATGATACAGACAATAGGCCACGGTTGCCACTTACAAAAAAACCTCAAATTATTTTATTTGATTTTGCACAAAATTACCAGCTGCTAGAAAACATGGGATCATTTACCTTTTTTCTTATAACAAACCTTTAACAAATTTGAGTGTATATTAATAATATGATTAATTAACCTATCCATATCTCAATGTAAACAGAAACAGAAACTATATCGAAGTTCACCATCTGTCAAAAGAAGAAAATGAGTGCATTCTGTAATTTGTTGAATAGCGAATAAAACAGTTTAAATGGATGGTGATGAAGCATAGCTATGCAAATAATGCAATGCGTTCACTCAGAAGCAGTAAGGTAGCATTTAAATGAGGTGATATCGAGTTCGCATTCTTGGTACATCTGCTCAAAAATTTACCATAACCATATAAAAATTACCAAAACTCAATAAGCAAAAAAAAATTACCAAATTTCTTAAAAATTACAAAAGTGGCAACCTTGCAATAGGAGTGTCTTAGATATGCGAAACGTAACTGGCTATGAGAGAATGAAAAGAAACTGTGTGCTCGCACCTCTCTCTGTTGCTCCTATAGTGTTATACAGACAATAGGCCTGCACTGAAGTGATACCAGACTTTAGAGGCAGGTTATCCCACGGTTATACTCAAAATATCCCTTTTATGTTTACAAAATAAAAAAATTTATTATTTTAAAAAATACTCGTGATTCATTCACAGACACAACTGTCATTTTATGAAACAGTTTAGGGAAATAAAAAAAGATAATGAAAGCATTTAGATATTTTGAATGACTTTTTTCTAAACATGAAAACATTTAATTTGATCGTAGGTTGAATTTTTTTATTCCTAATGAAATGAGCAGTTAGGAATAAAATTTGACCAAAAAGTAAAATCCCTTTCTTTCTGTACTATGAGGTCTGAAAAATCCCTTGTCCCATTTAGCTTTTTATTAGTGAGATAATCCCGCAAAAAGTAATAAATCCCCCGATCTGGTATCACTGCTGCACTGTATGATGTGTCTTAAATAATGAAACGTAACTGGCTGAGAGAAAGAGAGTACGAAAATGTGTGCTCGCATCTATCTCTCTTGCCTCTACAGTAATATTCGAAACGAAACGTAACCCTCTCTCTTTTTATCTCACTAACTTATATCTCCCTCTCAACTTCCGCTCGCAGTTTCCGTAACGCTTTCGTGACGCATTCACCAGCTTACCCCCCAAGTCAAGCGTCCCTAAAGAAGTATTACTTCAAAAAATATGAACAAGAATATAAGTTAGCTAATAAAAAATTTGAGTAACCAGTTGATAACTTTAAAAGAGCGTTTATTAATACGGCGACTACAGTTTGAGTATAGCTTTGTATAAATTATGTAAGTTGTCGAGATTCTATATCTTAAATGCGGACTCTGTCTTGACATCATATTTAAAAACTTCCAGTGATTTTTGAAGGAAACAAAATCCCCTCTTTTCATATTCTTTTCGGCAAAAACATTCAAAGCCAGCGTCTTTTCTAGTGGATACAAGAGACTTCGAAAATGAATACATTCATTCAATGAAGTCCAAGGTTTTGTCTTTAAACCCTTGAAAATGCATCAAAATGCAATCAGCAGTTTCCGTTTAAAGGCAGACAGCAGAATGCAACCACACAATTTAAATTTCTATGATCATTCCTATAGGTGGACTTCTAACCCCAAAAGTAAGCACGATCGTTCTTTTGCTTCAAAAGTTATTAGGTCTGTTACTGCGGTACAAAAATAAACCAATTCTCCTTACTTAGCTTAAAAACTTTTTTTCTGAACAACAAAATTTCAGTAAATGATCACTTTACATTTTACACGCTCGGAGGAGTAAACCTTTTAAAAAAGTTTCCACAGTTACGAAAAAACAAATCCAAAGTTCTCCTCCCCCCCCCCAAGCCAGGACAAAATGTTTTCTATGTTTTCTATACTAACCTAACCTCCCCGTCTAAATCGCGTCACGTCGAGGGTAGCTACACGCTTCTTTAATATTCAAAAAGAAGACAATTTGCATACATTTTCCTGACATTAAAAACGCCGCTCTACATTCGCTTCCCTCCCCTAGCACTGGGCTGCTTATCTGCATAAAAAAGTGGCACAAAGTTGAGTTCTAAAAGCTACTCAAACTTTGCTCCTGCCACCGCAATGCTTAACCAGGATTCCCAACGTTCCCGACATTAGTCCAGAAAGTGTTTGCATTTAATTTTTTTTTCGCTTTTTCATCTAAGGGTAGGTATACCATACCCTGGTTTAGGTATCATAGCCAAAGTGAGTGCAATGAATTTTGAAGGCGAATTGTGTATATAAAAACGTCAAAATGGCGCATCAGCCTCCGGTACACGCGGTGTAGTTCGTGCGCAAGCTAACCACCCGATGTAGTCGGATTTCGGGCGTTTTCATCTCTGTTTTAAGTTGGTTTTTTTCCGGGAGCCCAGGCGGGAACAGGACAGATACTCTTCGGTGAGAGGCAATCCACCCCGTCAATTTGCACACCCTTCTGCAATTAGACGAGTAAACATTTTAAGTGGAAAGTAAGCAAGTTGATTTCGTTTTAATTTTCTGTCGACTGACGGTGTGTAATACACGTCCCGCATATATACGCTGTCGACTTGATAATGTATTCATAAGCTGGATGAGAGCCGGCGCGGCGCGCCGGTACCGTTTTTGTGTAGCACTCGTCGCTAACAAGCTGTTAGGATTATTATGCGAGTATCACCCCTCGTAAATGGAGGAGCTGCAAACGTAAAATGGATTATACATAAGGAGGACTGTCGGTGTAGTGTTTGTTGGTACCTGGGGTTGATTGCTCAAAAGTGGGTGGTTTATCTGGCGACTTTATCACACATTTTCATTTATAATTTGGAAATGGTGTGATAATGCTGACACATAAAGTGATAAAACAGCCAGTCCCTGGGGGGTATGAGATTCGCCTCGTAAAGGGGGTATATATGTATATATTTTAGGAGTGCTCATCTTTTGCCGAACTAATGGTGGGGGAGTTGTTTGGTAATTGAGATTCTCTTTCATCGCTGTGCACCATTCACAAAGTGTCAAAGCGAGAAAAATGTTCGTAAATGTGTTTTCGGTTTCGTTTCATGTTTTTCGCTATATCCTGGTAGAGGACGAGAACGAGGAAGAGGACGTGTTGGAAAGAATTTTATTTTTTATATCAGTAGATGGGTGGAAAGCAAATAGGAAGAGTTTGCCTTGTCGCAGTGTTTAGTGAGTTAGACTTTTGCATTATTTGACAGATATTTTGAGAATAATTGTTGCGACACTTTGAATGAACTGTGCGATCTCAATTGAAATTGCCAGCTTTACAAAGCTTGAACTTTATACCTACAGCTTAAAACTGCTGGACGAAAGGTTTCATTTTGAAGAAGCTCGTATACAAATGGTCCAATCGCTGTTGTCGTGAAAAAACAAGCTTCCAAAACATCCCACAGCAAACAGTTCCATCTAAATCAGCAACACTCCAAGTGCTACTTAGCCTGCGCACATACTCAGTGATGCCTTTTAGAATGTTCCTGATGGGTGTTTGAAAATCGACTAAATTTCATCCGATAACCATGCGACTCTAGGCTCCAAGTATCATCAAAATTGATGCAGACCACTGTCATTGATAGCATAATAAGTCCAACATCATGATAGCTATAGACTTTATTTGGCGTCTTAGTTTACGGACCAGAACATTTATAAAACTGACTGAGCACAAAGAAGAGGTTACAACTTCCAAGCTGTGGGCGAGTAAAAGGTTTTGCGACAACAAATCGTTAGGTACTTAATTGCAGAAGACATCCTAGCAAACCTGATGGGTCCTGTAAAATACGGAATTATGATCTAAGGCGGGGTCACAGAGCATAGCGGGCAAAAATGTTTAAACTTTCCTTAGCTCCCGATACAGCCCTAGATTAGGTTATAAGCAATTGCTTTACACAGGTACACATGCGGCTAAGAAATGACGACTTTCGGATACGAAAAGGAGACTGCAGCCGACTAAGCTCACGCGGCACTCAAGGCTACAAAGACTGGTTAGCAGAGACAAGGCCTCAACCAAAATCACACCAACGATACTTCCGACATCGGTACAAGCCTAGCTTTTTCAAAGTTTTTATTTTTTGGGACAAATGTAATAATTTTATAGCGAGTGCAAACGGCCTAAAATGAAAATATTTTCTCGGATGTTTGGAAGACGTTCGCGAGAGATGCCGCAGTAGAAAAAACCTAAAGATGTATTTTGTGTTTTTCCGGGGAGCGAATCTGAGATCCGAAACACCTCTATCGCAAGGGCAATATACATTCACCGCTGCTGAGGAATACCCCAAAATCATCCAACCAGGCCCTAACCAGTTTGACAACGACGCTTGGCTCTGTATAGGTTGTTTTTGTAAAAGATATCGAAATGGCCTTTCCGTCGATGTAAAGACATTGGGACTCACCAATGAATAATTTTAGTTTGGCCTCTAAATTTTAGTAATTCACTGTGGGCCTACCTAATAATCATTTCTAACCTTCAATTTATATTCTTGGTGGGTCACAAAAGGTTGCAGACCTTTATACACAGAGTTGGTCAGAAAAGTGCAAGTCAGTCGTCTGAGATGGTTAGGGCATATACATACCCGCCCAGCTCGAAGGGACAACTCAGTACAGAATAACTTCATTTCAAGTGAAAGAAGACTTCAACCACCGAAGAGGCTTACGCGCATTTGCCCTGGTACTACCTATAGAATTGTATATGTCAGCGACTAGTCTTCTATATGCAGCCGCAGCCAGGTGTTTGTTTAGAAACTTCTAGTTGCAATATGCTGTTTTGGGGCCCAGCGTCCAGCTTCGTATAAAAGAGAAATATTCGAGCTGTGAGCTTTATAAAGAATAAGGAGCTTTGTTACTGCCCAGCCCTCAAAGAACGCCGCTACTCTTGTTTGGAAGAATAGTTTTTTAAAGGCCTGGAAGATCGAGCAACGATACCTTTATCAGACCTAAAAAAATCATCAACAGATCCGAATGGATTTGTTAGTTGCATGTCCTACCATGTACTACGAGTATACCCTTATATACTCAATGGGCCTCTATGGCTTCTGGTTGAAACTGCATACAATGAAAACTGCGCCTCATTAAACCTAACCTATAAGGAGCTGGTTCGGGTCGAAGTATATTTCTTTGCTCTAAATAGGTAAATCAACTTTTAGGACGTTTAACTTGGATGAGTATGATCTCGCATCATCTCAGCTCAGGTTCAGTTTCGATCCCCTCAAACACACAAATTACATCTTAAGGCCTTTTCCACTGCGTCACCAGTTTCTGGAAACCTCTCGCTAATGGGTGACAGAACAGCGCTTTCCCGAAAGAGCTTTTCAATTTATAGGTCCCTTAATTATTTCGTCATTTAATGGTTTGGAATTAAAAAAAAGAATAGGTGGAGCAACAGGTCTGTAATGGACCCTAGCTTCTTACAACCATTCGTTTTGTGTGATTTTTTTTTTATTTTTTGGAACGAATGGAAGGGTCTACAATTTTATGTCGAGTCCAAACGGACAACTGAGAACCTTGAGTATATCATTATTTTCAATATTATTTAGAATTCCGTCCTATAAATAAAAAAAACAAACTTTTAGGCCTAGTGTCCCATATGGACCTGTTGCACCAACTATTTATTTTTTCCTATTCAATCGCAATCGAATTTATAATTTCGTACCATGGACACACGTTATACTGTCATTGTGATGCTATTTGCGCAAAACAACTGTCAAATTAGCATGTTGTTTAAAAACAAAACCAACAGATGGCGCAATTTTTAAAGGTACTTTCTATAGTCTTTCTGTTTGAAAGGTGATTTTAATGAGATTAGTCGTAAGTTGAACACAAATTTTCACCATATGTACACCTAACTCCAAAAAAACTAACCCAACACGACCATTCTAAATGACATTCAATTTAAACGCCATTACAAGCAATCGACCCCGATCAACTGGCCGACATATTTTCACCTACATCTAGCGTCGAACCATTAAAAATGTAAACCCTACTGGAGAAAATGGTCTTTTGAGCATCCGATTCTGACCGAAGAAATACCGCTTAAATAATTATGCAAGACCGGAAACATGAGGGAAAAACACTCGTTCTGCCACTCCAATATCAGATCTCAAGGTTTTTATCCCATCGCACAAACAAAACTTATGAATGAAGTTAAACGCTGATCATTAAAGGATCATCATGCCTCATAATCTAATTATAATTTGTTTTCGGTCGACATTTAAGGAACCCGCCCGGAACACCGTTCACATGCAGAGCGCAGCTCACCATTGCGTGCTGACCTACGACGCTATATGGTGTGGCCATAAGTTCGGCGACTATGGTCACCACCCCCTCCAGACGGCCGGGGATGGTGCGGCGGCGTCGACTACCGACAAATCCAGTCGCTCAGGTCTTTCAAAATATATACATAATTGTTCGGTATCATCACAAAGGTGATTTGTGATGTGAATTCGAAGCGTTGCATGTGTTGGCCCTTCCACACACAAGAGCCAGAAACAACAAACATCCGAAAGTGTCCTTAATGAGTGTGATGTCGTTTGAAGAGTTCACAGTTTCTGGAAACAGGTAGGTAGCCGAGGGACACAAGAATCCGTTCCTCGAGGGAATATTCGACTTGTAATTTGTCCATTCCTCGACCTATCACTCAACGGACAGTGTCCGAGAGAATTTTTATCAATTCACGAAAGCTTAACACGAACTGAATCTGATGCACAGCAGCGTGGAGAACAAAGAGATTGGATTTCAATATTCATTCATCTATCAAAATGATATCGTTTGGGTTTGGGTTTTTTCTTGGAACGACTTTCGACTTCATAGGAAAAGGGTTTTTGTTTTGTCAATTAATTCGTTAAGTGGGCAGCTACTGTATACAGCACGGCAAATGATAAATTTTTTGGGTTGTCCCTATACCTATACTATTGAAAAGGAAACAGAATGTATGACGATCAATCTTTCGTTATGGCCACCGGCGCATTTGCTGCGTCTACCTTTTAGCTGTGTGCAGGTCGTGCACTTTTGGTTTTAACAAATGAATTCAATTTCAGTTGACAGTTGCTTCTTAGTTGACACATAAATTGGCCTTTAATACGGGTCAACGGTCAATGGGAAGGGGCCAAGCTCAATTGAGTTTACAGTTGAGGTGTACCTACCATGGCATGTGGAAAGGGTTTTATTTAAATCTAGAGGTAGATATTGGTTGAATAATCATTTAGCAAGCTATAGAGCTTCGATAGCCCTATTTAATTAGCAAGCAGGAAAGATTTACTGCTATCTTCTTGGTAGCTGTAACCAAAAGTAAGCGCCATCAGGAACATGGCCACAGCGCAGTAAACAGAGCTTCCGGAACCAATAAACAATATATATACATCGTACTCAGTATATACAGAGATGCTAAAACCTCTTCAGAGAGCTATAAGGAGCACACATCGGAAGCTGTCATACGTAGCCCCTCAGAAGAGTTGTAGTAGCCATAAACAGTCATAGACAGAGCTGTTTGAACCTCATATAGGAGTTGTGCACCCAAATGAAAAGTTTACATGGCCTAGCAAAAGTATTCTAATACCCTCATAGAAAGACCCGACTTTGGTAGATGTTATATCCGCCTAGAACTTTTTTCTTTAAATAACAACACTATTTATGACTTTGTAGATCTAGGAGCCCCGATAGTACCAATCTCCTTAGGTGTTACATCATATGCAGAATCTCAGGTATCTCAGAGAAAGATTTTCTAAAAAACGAAAAGAATGGTACGTCAGAAGGTATCTCTGCTTCGAACTATTTTAAAATGCATACAAAACCTCAGAACATTTTTAACAAAATCAAAAACCCCTTACCCGACGAAATTAATAAAAGATGGAGAAATGCGCGGTATACAATGCAGAGCTGTCGAAGCCGCACGTCACGTATGAGCCAGACCAAACATGCCCTATAAGCAGGAATTTACAAGGATTAGATTAGCCAATAGTTCCGAAAACCGAAAAGACTGGTGACGCAGGCTACAGGATTCTGAATAGGCGCAAGTAAAAGGGCCAATGAGGAAAAAAGTGTCATTTCTGAAGCCATTCTGAAAATTTAGAATTCCCGAACGATATTTAAAACTTCAAAGGTTTTTATTCGAAAATAACAGCATTTGAAAAATTTGCAAAGCGGCTTTCCCAACTAAAAAAAATAGCTAACAAATTGTGACAGGCTCTGGAAAAAAGTGCCAAATTGCAACCTTAGTTGCAAAAACGGTCACCTTGATAAAATGGGGTGTTGTAAACAAGCGTAGCACGTTAGTGGGTGCGGTGTTTAGATCAACTCAATTCGAGTTCATTTAGAACCGCATTTTTAAGGGCTATGGTATAGCTTTCTGGTGTCTTAAATAACCTCAATTTGTGGATGACATCAACGATATGGGTAAGCCCGCTAAGTTGTAGGAATAGCAACCAAATTTCGAGCTTGGTACCCATTCTTTTGAAATAAATGTTCTCACTGGAGAGCACAAAGAATACGCTGACTTATTCTTACCATTTTCTGCCAATAATCCTAGAGAAACAAATAACAAGAATTGGAAATCTATTTGATATGGAAGAAGTTGTCTTTGTTTTGAAATCTTTGATACCTACTTCAAAAAGAAATAATACTGACATAAGCAGTTCTTTAAAAAAAGAAAATATAGATCTAATGCTACTTAGGCCTGCAACACAAAAGACACAAAACCCATTGCAAACATTCACTGAAGACATGTCTTCCTGATGTCTAGTGCAACAGAAATTCTAAAATGTCGGTCAGTGACTTTTCGGTTTTTAAAACGACACTTTTGCTATGTAAACAGACCTATCCTGCATCAAGGGATGATAGTAACGTATTAAGTATAACCGCTACATTTTTATTGAAGTGAAAAAATAAGGCACCGACTTCGGTTCCAGTTTTTTGTTTTGCAGATAGTCCAGAAGTCTTGTTTCAAGCAGAAATGTCGTAGGCCTTAGGTATAATATAAAATGATGTACCTAAATAAAATATAAGGATTGCACGGTACTAACTCCTTGATACTCAAATCGTTGAATGGGAAGTTAACCTGCTCGTGCTGTATAATCCTGAGGCAATCAGAAAGGAATCCAGTGCACGAGCCTTAAAGGCAGCAACAAAAAGATCATTTTGTGAAAATATACTGCATGGGAGCTTAACCTCATATTCCGATTTCACCTCAGGACATGACGACCTTACAAACCCCAGGTACACTTCGTGAATCCTCGATTTTCTCCATTTAACCTTTTGACAAAACACGGCCTTGCGCCAACAGTCTTTCCAACAATAAGGCTCCATGAAATAAAGCCCCAATGGAAAATGGAAAAAAAAAAAAATAAAAAAGGGCCCAAAAAATAGGGTAATATTTCATAATGCAAAATGAATCCATTCCATTTATGCAATATTGCCCCAAATAAATGCAGAATGGGCCCAAATTGTTTGCATAAAAAATGAAAAATTTCCCCAAAATAAAGCATGGCAAGCAACAACAAAAATGATTACGAGTTTGGGGAGTATTTTCATTGTTTTGGGGTCTTTCTTATTTTGGTATCAAAACAAAATTCTACGAGAAAAAACGCGAATTAAACCGTTGATTCAACGGCGTCAATCGTTTCAAGGACAAAATAACTTCCTGAGAATTGAATTTTTGAGTACAAATCGATCAGTTAAGTGACGAAAGTGCAGTAATCACAATTTGTTGACAAAAAAAAAAATTTGAGGAAATTAAAGCTAAAAATTCGCGCGAATTTCTAACATTTATTTCCTCAAATTTTCTAAAGTTAAAATTAAAAGTTTTATTTGAAAACCTGAACTTACTTTAAGGTTTAGAAAATTAAAGAAAAAAAAAGAATCAAGAGTCAGTTCAGGTTTTCAAATAGAACATTTTTTATTTTAACTTTGCGTAGTTTGCCGGGACTTGCGGGCAAATATTCTTCTTTTTTTTGCCTTGTAAGCACTTAAAAGTTTGCTCTGAGTGCGAGTTAAAACTGATGGTCGAGGCAGTAGCGGTGGATAACAGACAAAGCTATAAGTGTCCGTATAGCAGGCAAAACGTCGAAAATACAAATCAAGCTTTTATTTAAAATAATAAAAAACCTTACATGAAATTTGTTTCTTTTTATTGAATATTTGTTGTAATTTGGCGCTCTTTTGAATTTGGGGCCATTTTTCTTTGTTTTGGGGTGATATTTCATCCATTGCAAATTATTTTTTTCGTTCATTCTAAAAAAGTCCCCAATAATATTACATTGGGGTATAATTTCGCAAACAAAAATGAAATTTTACCCCAAATTATCAATGACAAAAGGCCCCAAAATATAATGAAAAATCACCCCAATCAGACTTTCAAACGTTGTTGTTGCCTACTATATAATTTTGTGGGACCTTTTTAATTTTTTTTTGGGGCCATTTTTCCATTTTTCATTGGGGCATAATTTCATGGAGCCCAACAATAATTCTCCCCGTGCTGTATGAATCTTAAGCAGGATTGCGGCGCAAGTCGAGGGAAGAGAAAAACAAAACAAGAAGACTCAACATCCGCAAGGACTTTGTAAGGAACAACAAAAATGCTTAAGGTTGTCAAATGTCACCCTCTTTATTGTAGCTTGTAGGTGGAGTTCATAAATGTACAAAATGCTGCATTCCTGCAAATGTCGCGTTCATTATTGTAAAAGAACTGCATTATCATTGTTTGACAGTACTTGCGTTCATAAAAGAAAACTTGCAGTCAGCATGCCGCCAATAGTGCTTTGTTTTGTTACCGCGCTGCAGAAGAATGGCAGGAAAGAAAATGGAAGTACAATTTTGAATAATTTGAACTATTTAAAATTAAACAAGAGCAGACAAAATATTCCGATGATGGCACATCATTTCGCCTTGGAATGCAATCTGAATTAATACTACAGATCCAATGTCATTGAGAAAACTGTTTTTTCATTTATGACTTTAGTTTATATTATGCAATTATGAACTGATTTTTGTTAATGCATGACGGCCGCTGTAGTTTGCGTTCATAATATTTATAATCCTATAGTATTGAGTAATGATGGTGTTACTATTGATGATCCCATAGCAACAGCTAATATTTTTAATGATTTCCTTTCCACTGTTGATCTGAGGTCTCTTCCTAAGGAGTCTCCTTCACACTGAAATCATTGCTTTAGTTCTCAATTAATGGAAGATACTGTAAGAAATAGAATCTTATTCTTTAAAGACATTACAGGCTTAGAACTTTACAAAATTATCAGTTCAACTCTAATTGCAACTCTAGAAATGATGGTATTTCCAATCATACTCTTAAAAATTTAGCACTTAATATAGTGGACATTCTCGCTTATATTTTCAATATTCAGGTATTTTTCCTGAAAAACTTAAGCATGTTATACCTCTTTATAAAAAGGGAAGCAACAGTGATAAAAATAACTACAGGCCAATTTCTTTACTATCTTCAATCTCAAAAAGTTTTGAAAAATTTTAGAGTAGAGTACTGGACTAAATAAGATTTCTTAACCCCACTCAGTTTGGGTTAAGGGAAAGGCTCTCTACAGAAGATGCCCTTTTAGAGTTTTGCTCATTTATATATAAATCACAAAAGCATTTGACATGGTTAACCACAATGTTCTCCTCCACAAATAATATTGTGCAGGATTTCGAGGCTTTATTCATAGTTTGAGTCTTATTTGAAGGACAGAATTCAAAAAGTAAAAATAGGAAATTTTATGAGTAGCTCGAGAACCATAAACATAGGTGTGCCTCAGGGTTCTGTTCTTGTTCCAAATTGTTCTTATTCTATATAAATTCCCTTTTTAGTCAACCGTTTGTAGGGAAAGTAACAGCCTTGGCATTGCACATCAGTCAGATAAGCTTAAGGGCCCACATAAACATTCTGGGAACATTGTTTACCGTGCACAAGCTAGTTGTCAGTAACAAAACTAAATTAATGAACTTCAGCTCTAGTATGCAAGAGTTCCTTGACTATGAAATCTTTTTTTCACAAACTAAATTGTAATAGATCCGTCATGTCTAATCGTGTTTGTAATATGGTACTTGTAAGAACGTTGTCTACTGACCAGATATTCTGTGGGACAAAGTGTTTTAAAATTGAACAGGTAAAACATTTTACTGCTTTGTTCAAAAACTTCTAGTCCGTTGTATCCTGTCCTAGTCCGTAATCCTTTAAAAGATTTCCTATGAAAATTCGTGTAATTAGATCTTTACCCGAATTTATACATAAAGTTAAAATATGGCTTCTAAGTTTCGATCATGAAGAAATTAAAGTTTTGTTGCGCTATGTTAATTGATTTGTTTAACTTTTCTTAATTTAAATGTTCCTCTTTCTCTTCGCTCTTTTTGTTTTTGTTTTATTTTTCAATTTATTGTTGTTGACAGTCACTTTTTCATGAAGTGACATTATTACTATTTTTACTTTGAAATAAAAGTGTCACTACCTATTTTTAATTATAACTGTTATAGATTAAGTATGTACCTATGCAGAAATTATTGAATTAAAAATATTGATATTTATATTGATGTATTCATGAATATTTGTTGCATCGTTTAGGCAACATTGTTTACAAATATGAACTCACACTTATTCAAGACTTGGTGTCATAGTTCTTATCGCTCAGTGCAAGTTCGAAGGGGTTGTCGCTTGTAGGTTCACTTCCTGATAAAGAACCGACTGTCAGAATATAACTGTTCAAAAAAGTCAATTTATGAAACCTGATGACGAACTAGTAGTGTAGTTCGAAATATTATGCTTACCAGAGTGTTTTCGTTGCAAATCTCTCTCTCGTTCTCTCGAATAATACTGAAAAACTCGCCCAATTCTCGCAACAAAAATCAGAGGAATGAAGTTTCCCAACGAAAGAGAGAAGAGTTAACTTTCCTTCCATTAAGAAAAAAGTTCTAGAATCAATATAATCTCCAATGAAGAAATCGGTTCTTAACATTTGTTGGCGCTTACCGTTTGGAGTGGAGCACGGCCGCAACCAACAAACCCCTACACTCAGGTGGGTCCCCAACTAGATGCCCCCAGTTAAGAAATTAAAATAGTCTCTTCTTTTTAAATACCTAACTTGAAAAAGGCGAACCTTTTTGAAGAACTTGTATACATATTTCCACTTACAATCAAAGCAGCTTTCATCAATGACGTATTGACCTCTTATGGTGTAAGATTCGACCTAGTTGACACTGATGGTGGTTCTTATAAACCCTTACAGGTTCGTGGTAGCACTTACTAACAAAGGTTGCATTGGAACATCTCTTTTGTTTTAAAGCTATAGTGAACATCAACTGATGCGGCAGTAACTTCTGGCTTGAAATGGACTCCTTCTGTTTGAGTTTTTGGGCTTCCAAGTGCATCATACTTACTTTTCTTAAACTCTATATCCCTAAATCCAACCTGCAGCAACATTCTGTCGAGGAAATTGAACAAACGCTTTTCCCATGTTTTTTCCAACCGCGTACCAAGGTTTCTTGTCAACACCATGCAAGGTTAGCAATCATTATATAGGTACATACAAATTTCAAAGCCTCAACATTGTGTGAGCACAGCAGTAATAGATTGTCTTAAAGATCTATTAACGAAGTAGCGTATAGACACAAGTATGATGGGTACTCAACTCAGGCGCGGATATATAGGTTTTCGTTAAGGGGCTATTTTGAATAAGCTACATACTCTCGAGGAAATTCGTGCTGAATTTCTAAAAAAATTCAGTCAAAGTATAGTTTTGGTCGAATTCACATGGTTGAGAAGAGACTTGATCATTTTGTGGTAGTCAGTGGTTCACAGACTGTGAAGACTGTTTGCCTCTTTTTTTATCAGCAAGTGCAATAATTTTCCCCTATATTCGAAAAAAGTTCCTCTTTTGTGAAATTTCCCCCTATGTGAAATTTGCGTTTATTTTTTCATGAAAAAATTAAAAAAATGTAAGTCGTTTTATAACAGTCTTTATAAACAAGCTATAACATAAAAAAAAATACATATTATTCAAAGATAAGTTAGCTAAATCTATGATAAAATAAAAACTTAATTAAGAAATAAATTAAATCACAAAAATTCTTACGTAGACGTTCGATGGGCTGTATTCTTTCATATTTAGTGTGAATATTTTATTCTGAGTTAACTTTGAAATTTATTTGTAATGAAAATCAGTTTAAATTTTACTTTAACGACTTAAACGATTTAAGTTTCAAAGAGATTTTTTATTCCCTTTTTTAAGTTTTCCCCTTTTTCATTGAAAAAGCGCCAAAATTAGGGGCCACTTCTGGTAGTTATCTTCTCAAGGGGAGGTCTTGTCAAATATTTTCTGTTACAGGTTTATAGTTAAAGAGGTCCAAGCTGAAAATCTTTCTTGCAAGTGCGCCAAGCAACGCCTCAAGTAATAAAGATCGGCATTCTGTATAGCTTTCTACAACTGATAAGGTCATTAGATGATTTTGACAGCACCCTGACAGTGAAACTATCCGCTTTACGCCCAACTTATTGGCTATATCTTCTGCGCCCTACTTTATGTTATTAAAGGTCTCCCCAACCTCTGTAAATAATTAATTAAAGTGTTTATTTATTCACATCGCACAGCCATAAAGATCGAGTTACTTCAGCGGAAGACACAGAGACTGCACTCAGACACAATATTAATGACATAAACTGTTAGTTGCATGTGAGTTTCATGCAGGTTATTCTACTTTCAAGACTCGCCTAGAGTTTTGTCAATTTTCACTATGCCAATGGAGAGTTTGGAGCACCCTCTAATTTAGTACAATGGACCAATTCTAAGTGCTCCAGGAACTCCATTCCATCATTGACTTCTTGGACTTCATTATTTGTGACAGTCTAGCCTCTCAAAAAATTATGGCATATTCGTTTGACATCTACAGAATTCCGCGAAACTTGTAGCCCCTGCTCAACTCCTATTGCACCTCAACTCAAGCCAACTCCTTCATTGTTGTTTCTTTTCGTTTCGATAGAAATTTTTCCTTTCCTCTTCTGTGCATTTTCGTGTTAAGCGATTTATTTTCTCAAACGCACCCTCAAGTGTATCGAATCGGTTACCATTATAGAAGTGTCACAACCAGTGATGCCAACTGAGGCATAATTATGCCTTTTAGGCCTAATTCTGATGCTTGAGACACTGAGGAATAATTTTTAGAAAAAGGGCACAATTTTTTGTAAATTGCTTTTACAACCAATACATACAAATAAATTGTAAATATGGAAATCTGGTACATTCTTTGATCAAAGTTGCATCACTAATAATCATTTACAACTGTGCGTCAGGCTTATTTTCCATTTCTCTACTTGACTTATGTAGTCACTAAACCCAAACCATGGATTACAGAGATCAAATCCATCGATCGACCAATATTGCTTTAACAAATTGTAGGTTCTTTTGTAAAATATGCAATTTGTATCTTTTTTACTAAAGAGGCATCATTTTTTTGAAAAAGGCATCATTTTTTTCAGAACGATGTAATATTTGCTACGTAAACACATCGAAATTCGGTTGGAACTCAGGGGAGCAAATGCACCCATTGCCCCTGTCCGGCATCCGCGCCTGCACTACCTAATACTAGCTTAATAAAATAAATAAAATATTCTGCGAATTTCTATTGTCCTCGCTGGAAGTTCCACCACACAATAACCACAGACATAACAGACACATTAATAAATATAATAAAAACTAATAGCTGCATCCCCAGCTATCTATGGTAAAAATCTATCAAGCACAACAAAATTCCACCGCAACCAGTCATTAGGAAAAAGCGCATTTTAACATTCATCCAACTATCCATATTCATATTTATTTATTTAATGCGAGAGGTATCCATATATGTTACGACATTACGGATCAATTTTCTGACCAACTGCACCGTTCAACTATACACAAAGCGGGAGGGAGGGCGCGGGTGATCGACAGTCCGCCCCTGGTGGATTTAATTGCGCTTAATGGTTTCACTTGTTCATACGCGGTTGTTGCAGAGGAGGGGGGCTGGGGCATCCCACTTGAATGCGGATATTATCAGCAAAACTTGGCTCACTGTCGCACACTCCACAGCGTAAAAAGGCTACAATTGCAACTGCAACAAGCGCGAATTATCAAGGCATTAAAGTAAATTAATTAAAAAAAAAAAAAAACGAAAATCAACATTTGGAGTGCAATATGGCGTGACACGAGATTGCTGGACGTATTGATTCGCACACCGCTGCAATAATCAGCAGTCACATGTCCCATCAGTGGTCGGCGGACTGCGGGATGTTTATTTTTAATGGGCGACTAATTATGGTAAATTACCGTTGCTGCTGTCGCTGCGGGTGCACTGGTGACGACGAAATGCAAACTCTTTGGCAAATATTAATATGGTAAAGCTTTATGGCCGTCGCTTGTATTATGGATATGGCTATTAATTTGACGAATGGGTGTTTTGTAATTGTTACATACTTCGCTTGTCATTTGGATGACGCTCGACGGTATTGTATGCGGTAATTGCATGCTCCTGTCATTTTGTAAATATTTATGCCTATGGCAGGTTACAATATGCACAAGTGTAAACATTGCCAAGGACCCGGAGCAAACTGGGTGATATTTTAAATTGTCCACCATTTGCTGCGAAATGTCAAAGAATGATCTTTAAATTTGACAGAATTAGTACACATCTTCATCATATGTATAGGCACAGGATGGGATCAAGTCTGAAACCTCTTCTCTGTACCTGCTATAGGAAATGGAGATTGGACTCGATGTTTGAGAGTTATGGAGCCTCCATATAAGCAGTTTTTACCTAGGTTACCTCTGCAGGATTATGGAAAGTCGCAAGAAAAAGGGCCGATGAGAAAAAAAAAAGGAATTTCTGAAGCTCTTCTGCAAATTTTGAATTTTTGCAAGAAATTTAACAAGCATTGGCCAGTTAAACACTGTAATAGCGTTGTGATAGGCAACGGTTCTACATTTTAAAGGTTTTCATTTTGGAAATATCAGCATTTCAAAAAATTTCGAAGCGCCTTTTGCAACTAAAAAAGGGCCTCAATAGGAAAAACTTATAAAAGGCTCCCAAGCGCTGTTGTGTAATCAACTCTTTGCATATGCTGACGATATTGACATTCTCGGAAAACGTAGCGAGCTGTCAGATTTGCATTCCAAGTATTGGCGGTAAAGGTTGGTCTGGCTGTAATTGGAGACAATACAAAGAATACTCTCAACGACGACCCGAACTAAACTTCACGTTGAACTGATTCTGGTTTACAGTTGAAATTCAGGATGCCATGAAACTAAGGGATCTTGCCTATAAACGTTGGAAACGCTTTCGTCTCGCTGACTTCTACAATGTTTTTCGTAAATTGCAAAACAAAGTACGTGATAAAATTAGGGAAGCGAAACGCCGACTGTATCCTGAGAAGTTCGACAAAAAGTTTCCACCTAAAACATTGTGGAAAAATATTCGCGAACTACGTGTTGGTCGTCAGAAAGCACAGTTTCCTGACAACATCAACGTAGATGATGTAAACGCTGAATTTGCGAAAGTTCAGTGCCCCACACCAAATGCCTTGTTATCGGATGCAAAATACCGGCAGCTGTTATGGGAGCTATATTGGACATCAAATCTAAAGCTGTTCGTTTCAATGAAATAAATCCAGTCTTCATATAGATCATTCTACCTCATATTTTACCTATATATATATATAACACATATATGTAATACTATCATCTTACAATAATCTTTTCCCATGGCTTGGAAATTTGCAAAAGTCAATCTCATACTTAAAAAACCTGCTACCCGCCTGTCATTATCTGAATATAGGCCGTTTTCTATCTAAGGTAGTTGAAAAAAATATTGCACAAGCAGATATCGAGGTTTGTTAAAAATAACAAGCTTCTGAATCCGCACCAGTCTGGTTTTAGGGAATTTCATAACATTCATCTTAAATGTAGCTGACGATATCAGACAGGCAATGGACCTCGACCAGGTATCCTTCCTTTGCCTTCTTGATTTTTCAAAAGCATTTGATACGGTCAATCACAAGATTCTGATCTCCAAACTGAGAAATCAATTTTTTTTTTCAAAAGTGCTGCTTCATTGATGTTGTCGTACCTTTCTGATCGGACACAAGCTGTTTTCGCTGGTGGAAGCTCGTCCTGTTTTCTAAATTTATTGTCAGGAGTGCCACAGGGAACTATACTCGGCCCACTACTATTTAGTGTGTTTATAAACGATCTTCCGCGTGCAGTCACAAGCTCTGCAATACATATGTATGCCCAAATCCGCCTTAGCTGCAAGCTTGAAATGATCGAGGATGGGGCCCTGAAACTTAACAGTGACCTTAAAAGCGTTATTCACTGGCCCGAAGCAAACAGACTTTTATTTATTAAACCCTACAAAATCTCAATGCATTATAATTATTTTCCTGTCTTGTATCTCGGCAGTTCTGTTCTACAATTTGTGGAGAATGTTAAGAATTTGGGGATCTGGTTTGACAATAACCTTCACATTCGGTTAATAATTGGGAATATATGTATATGGTTGCTTATGAACTCTTTCACTTTCCAAACACTTTACACCCCAACATGTTAGGCTTAACTTAGCGAAAAGCCTTATTCTGCCGTTCATTATATATGGGTGCCAGATTTTCTGTTGTCGAAACCTGATTGTAGCCTTCAACAAAATAGTCCGGTACGATTACAACTGTATATTCCGGAAATAAAACATGTGAATTGTTTAAAGTCGGGTAAATATATAAAAAGCCCGAGCCTGTACTTCTAACCGACTCCACGTTACTTCTATTCTGTACATATGTACAGTTACTTCTATTCTGTACATATAGCTGTACATATGTACAGAATAGAAGTATGGCTCGATAGTAACTGAACTGCCTGACGGGTTTTCACTCGAAGAGTGGAGATGGAGCACCGCCAGCTTGCTCATATTTGAGAGAAAAAAGCCCACATATGAGTAAACAATTTAACTCTTGTGTGAGTGATTCGATACAAAAACCTTAAACGATTTGATCACATATCGGCTTACTCAAAAAATATCCTGAGATGCAACCTAAATGCATATATGAAATACCGCGCCCTTAAGACATCAAATAAATTGTTAATCAATAAAGAACCGCTGTATCTTTATGATAAAATTGAATTTTCAATTTCTAATCGGTCTTATATTTTTATTCAACCGAGATTTAACTGTAACAGCTCAGCGCGCCAATTATTTGTTTACATCATCAGGCAATGGAACTCCCTATCCCTTTTTATCAGGAAACTGCGAGGAACCAGGCAGTTCGAGAGGGCGGTATTTAGATTTTTGGCTGACGGTTAAATTATTGATCTCATTGTATTTAGAAAGCTTCTCTTTCGTTCAACAGAATGTAATGTTAGTTAAATGCTTATTCTCAAAATGAATTATTGTATAATTTTAACTTTTACAATTTTAAAGGTTTTAAAATTGTAAAAGTTATATTAGAAATCAGTAAATGAAAAAATACGTGCCACGTCAGCTAACACGGACATTTGCCACAGGGAAAGTATGTAAAGTATATCTGATGAACTTACCGCCGAATCGAAAGGCGATTCATATCCGATATGAAATTTAACTCGGGACTATAATGTGCGAATATCCAAATCAAAAAAAGAAAAGATGGGCCAATGTTGTTGGCAGAAGAGTTTCGCTACGATGTCTGTCCGTTTGTCCGCACCCACTAGAACAAATTTGTTTCTAGGTCTATCTCAGAAACTAATTGACGTAGAAGGCTGAAATTTTGCACACAACATCCGGTATAACCTCTTGTTAAACGGGAAATAGCTGTGGTAGCGATACATCGTAATTACTAAATTACAAAAAATATTTTTAATCGTACAAAAAACAGTTTATTTATTGATTTACAAAAAAAAATGGACTTATCCCTTTTTTTGTAGATTTCTTCGCATGTTCCATGAGCCGCGTAAAATCTGAGATCTAAAAAAATATCTGGCGGTCCCAATGGCACTGTATAAAGTAAAATAAATAAGACTTAACCTACTTATAGTAATATTTACTTTAAATATACTTTTGCTGACCAAAAGCATGATTTTCTTAACTAAAATTATTTTATTTTATTTTTAAATTTGCTTGTTAAAAAACAACATTTATAAAACAAAAGACTTTTTAATTTAGTAAGGAACGTAGTAGAAACTTTGTCAGTCTTTAAACGATTAAATAACGTCTAACTAAGGAAGTTGGCTTACTAAAACAATTCTTTTGCTGACCAAACTGAATGGTTTTCATTTTTCACATTATTTAGCTCTTTAGCCAACACAATATTATTTATAGTTTCAAAGTTAAGTTTACTTCTTAACTTAGTTTTAATTAAAATCACTGTAGTTATAAACAGAAACAGAAAATGGCCGCATTCAAGAATCTAGTTATCTTAAGTCGTCTAGATTGGTCTGCATGAGATGTAACCTAAATGCATAAACATAGATTGGTCGGAAGCGTCACTTTTCCTACGTCAGCTGCATATGCGAACTGTCAACTTAGTACTCAGTCACGAATTTTTTGACTAGATTCGTCGGCTACCCCTCCATAAACGTCAACTGAAACAGCTGCCCATATGACCGATTTCCTCCAATCAAAACCGAGATACATCTAGTGAGAGGACTGTCAGACTTACTAAACTAGATACTTGAACGTACCCAATATTTCGAAGTTCCCATCTGTCAAAAGAAGAAAATGAGTGCATTCAGTATTTTTTTTTAATAAAACAGGTTTAAAAGGGTGGTGCTGACGCTTATGCAAATGCAATGCGTTCAGAAACAGTAAGGCAGCATTTCAATGAGGTGATATCGAGGTCGTATTTTTGGTGCTTCAGCTAAGTATCCTGCTCGCGCTAAATTTTATCTCCCATACAAAAATGTCTACAAAGATAAAATTTAGCGAAGTAGTTTAGCAAAGCAGTATCCTGTTGGCTCGCTAATTTCTTAACTTCATATAGATGGGCCGCTGACAAGTCTCCACTCATTTAGCTCACGAAATAAATGTCCGGTACATTAAATCGAAAATAAATTTTGACATAAAATCGAAGATAAATTTTGACATAAAAGCCGAGGAAACAATTTGTGTTGTGTTTATTTTCGAATATTTTTAGAGAAAACTGCAGAAAACATTTTGCGATAAATAAAAGTGAACGCAACACCAATGCGATAAAAAAAATAAAAATATTGCAGGGCTTGTGAAGGAACGATCAGCAATATGGAAATTGCAGAAAAATTCCAATGCAAAAAGGGATTTACCCGACACGAAGGAACGTGTCGTTTTCTGCTTGCTTCTATAGAAATTATTTGAGCTGCTGCATCAATGATAATATCTTCTTCAATTTTACTTATATCTATTGTTTTGGAACGATCCAAACAATGCATTGTCTTTAAAGTTTGAAATTCGAAAATTGTATATACGCGAATAAATCAAATAACGTTTACTGTCATGAATAAATGGTTTTTGTCGCATCTTTATGATGTTTAATAATTTAGCGAGCATTTAGCTTTGGTGAAATGAAGTGGAGACTAGGGACGCTAAAATTTAGCGCGAGCAGGATACTAGGCTTTCTGCTAAAAAAGTTACCGTAACCAGATAAAAATTACCAAATTACTTAAAATCAAAAAGCAAAAAAAAAAAAAAAAATACCAAATTTGGCAACCGTGATTGTTGTGCACAAACATGCTCTCGGTCATTTTATTCATTAGTGAGTGTTCTCTACTCTTAGTACGGTGCACATGTGCCACTCGCACTCACACTTGGGCGGTTTTTGTTTTTTTTTTTTCATATCAACAATCCATTTTTTATGTAAGTCGCGGGTATTTTCAAAACGACTATAAATTGTGTCCATTTAGATATAGCGCGACGACCTCTTTAAAATTTAAATTTCTTCTTCCTTACAAACAAATCTGTCGGCAGTAAAATAGAAAAACCGATTATAGACCGAAGATTTCCAATACCAATCCGAGGGTCGCTTTCCACTGCAATCGGGCCCCTTATCGGAAGTTGTTTCTCTTCATTGGCTTTGTCGTTTGTTTGCCTGTGGTACAGCCCTGCTGTTTTATCAAAGTTGGTAAATCACTGTTAAGCAGCCATGCTCTTAGATTCAGTTGTCACTTTTTTTATTGAAAGACGAATTTGTAAGTTCCTTCTAAGTGAACTTGATTGAAGTAAATCAATATGTGGCACCTTCTAAATAGAAGAAAAAATATTAAAAAAAAAAAATACTTAGATAATAATTGGACTGTCATGCGATGATACGATCGCAGATCAGATAATATCAACACCATTATGAGTGGTTAAGAAATAAATTCCGACTTTTTCAAATTCCGCTAATTATCACCATTTTAACTAATTAGCCTCTTAATTTATCGAAATTCTCTTCCTACTTTGTTTCGAGTTTCCAAATTGGCTACTAAGTAATTTTAATACTCCACCAACAAAAAAAAAATAAAAATAATAAAATGAGTGACAGAACAAAAACCGATTCATTGTGTGAAACGCACTCTTGCGTTAATAAAGTAATTTTCTCAGCGACAATCTATAAAAATTATTGTTAAAAATAAAATGAGAATAGTATCATTCTTTTTAATTCCCAAGTGTCAAATGGAACGCTGCAATTAGAAAAATTGGTTATAATGGTCCTGGTCCTAGTCATTGAGACGTATGAACGCAAGGTTCATTAAAGTAAGGGGGTCTCTGTTGTTCGTGACTTAAGGCCTAATGAGAAATTGTAAAGAAATACCAGTTTAGAGATGGGCTTAGGGTTAACTTGAAGTTGGTGTTTTTTTTTTTGTTTTTTTGTTTTACAGTTGTGGCTTCCGCCTCGATCTGGGCGATTAAAAGGCAAGTCGAGCTAGAAGGATGCCTTGTACCCTCTAATACTTTTATTGCAAAGTTTTTGATGAAAAAAATGAATTATATTATTATATTCTTCGCCCTTTTTGAAGCCCCCTGAAATTGTTATATTTGATATCATTCCTAAAGTCATACGGCTGGTCCTCTTGGTCGTGTTGCCAAATCGAACTGTACAGCTCTTAAAGGCCTGGAGTTTTTTGGGATAATATTAATAGGTTTTCATTAAGGACCTGTTGCGCCACTTTTTATTTATTTATAAGCAGACCATTGAAATGGAGAAAACATTTTACATTTTGAACATTTTACGGCGAACCTTTCTCGGCAGAGGATATTTTCAACTGTTTTAGACAAAGTTAAAGATAAATGCTAATGGATAATGATGCATTTGCAGGTGGCGCTGCTTAGAGGGTGTCACTTCTTGTGAATTGGGCAAACCATCAGCGGGCTAAACGGCATAAGTCTCAATCAATGCTGTTGATTGGTTAGAATTCGTCGGTCGAAGAGTAGTGTCCAACTGTCGCTCCAAATGTCAGGGCGAGTGGTTGAGCTGCAATTGATTAGTTTGGTGGCAACTGTCATTGGAACGGAACTATACATAAAAAGCTTGAAATTCGAGTCAAGATGGCTCCGGCTCACTATGGCCGTTGGTAACTTGTCTCGTCATATATCTCACTACGCACTAAGCTCAGACTCTTTGAATCCGAGCTACTGTATGCATGTAAAAGCTAAACAGTCTCGGCAAGACATCAGAAGAAACCTACAGGCTTTTATTAAGTGCTCTGCGAAACCGACTCGTTTTATATGGAGCTTACAATTATTTTATTAAAAAAGTCAGATGCTGTTGAGTCTTGGATGTCGTCATAAAGCAGTGTAAATGCCACTAAAGGAATCAAATGACAAGACCACAAGGCAGCCCTTTGAATGAATGTCTTAGGTGGGTTCTTAAACCAGAAGCAACGTGCAGATAAACAGATTTAGCAGCAGCAGTGACCTAAAGGAAAACGTGTCCATACAGTTGGACATATTAAGCTGGAGATGGAAATATGAAATGTATTCCCCTCCCTAACTCTGATAGCGGTTAACAATTTAAAAAAATTGATTTTCATGGGCAGCAGTTTCACAATGAACATGAGTATGAGTGCCTGACCTGTCACCGTCCACCACTAAACTCCATATAACTTTGAACGCAACAGTACCCCGTGCCTATGTCCCATTCGGATATTACGCACTCTTAATTAAAAATTAAAAAAATAGAAAACCTCGTTGAGATGAAGTGAAAAAGATAAAAAAAAACCCTCCGTTTCACCCTTTAGTCATTTTCATTTCATATCTGTGCACGCTTCGTTGGCCAGTTGACAGTTGTTGTTTTTTTTTTTTAGGACATTCCAGATTTCCACCTGAAACCCACACACTCGCTGCCCGTTCAAATGAATGCTTTATTACGCGGAAATCTCGGGTAATTAATTCGAGGTGAGAGGATGTGTGCACGATCGCCAGAGTGCGTACTACTCGTTACCATCTAATTGCGCCACCGAAAGCCTAATTTGGGAATAATAACGGACATGAATGTGTTAATTGATTCCTTCTGTTGGTGGTGGCGGTGGGGCTCCGCTCAGTCAACACGGCTAAGACTCCGTCGGATGGCTCAATTTCTAGAGCGTGATGTGAATGATGATGATTAATTCATTTACGTTCGCTTTTAATTAACGGAAAATAAATAGGCAATGTGATATGTCACCGCACTGTGCGATGTGGTCTCTATTGCGACAGCCGTGCATTGGAATGGTTGGTGATTTTATGTGTGAAAGCTCTGACCATTAGCTGGTCTAGGCGGCGCGCGGCAATTGTTTTCTTGTTCACCTTTGTGTAGTCTAGGTGGTGGATGATTGCCGAAAAACAATACACGACTGTAAGTAACCTTTGATTTGCGGCCATAAGCGGAACCGAAGCGGTCGCTTCATAAAGCATTAATTGTCAACGAAATACGCTCGTGAAAATGTCCCATAAAAGGCAAATGCTTTATTTAGTAATTTTTAAGGGACATTTCGGTGGTGGCCAATTAATTTGTGTTTGTGTGATTTGATTTCTATGTGGTATGTGATTTGGACGCGTCACGCAACGTTAGGTTATGTTTTATAACATCGATTGCGACCGTTTCGCTCTGCGGATGGGCAAGGGTTCACTCCAAGTCCTTGTGGCAGCAAAAGTCGTTTTATGTACCCTTTTCACCACCCATTGGGTGCTGCCGAAGCTGCCTACCTTTGGCATCTTAATATTCAGCTGATGTTGAGGTTGAGTGTAAATAGCTCTGCATCTCAATTAGCGAAAACATGGCTGTATGAAGCAGCACTGGGATTTGGAAATTTCATCTGCTGAAGTTCAAAAAGCCGTCATTAGAAACCAGGAGTCAGCGGGTCAGCGAGTTTCATGCAACTGCTTACGAAGGGCAACGACTTTTAGCGCAGCTACGGGTTTTGATCCTACCCTCATTAAAAAAAATGAAAATAAATTATAGAATTAGTATTTCCTTTCTCAATATTCCAATTTCCAAAGAACCTGTTTCCGAGCGTCCTGTTGCTCCAACTATGCATGGTATGTGGATATAACAGAGAATACTTTTGAGGGACTTGCCGGCTGGTTTTACATCAAACTAATAAGCATTTTGTAAGATATTTCCGATGCCTTACAAGTGGAAAAAAGAGGGTCCAGTACCTTACCCATACCGTCCTTGTCTATATTTTCGTGCTAGGCAGAAAATCGCTGTTTTACCAGCCAAGTATATGGTGGATAAAGGTATAGATCCTTACTAATAATCATTTCTAACCTTGACACTGAGGGCCGTTTGCTCATACGACTCTTAACGATTTAAGTTCTACTTAAATACTTATAGGCTACTTTTTTTAGGGCATAAACTGTCATATAAGAGTTTATGTGGCACTTAAATTTGCTAGGAGTCGTATCAGCAAACGGCCTTTAATATTTTGTATGTCGCAATCTGCAATTCTGTATAGAATTGTGAGTTCGAAAAATTAAGTCTTGACACTAAAAATGGTTATTAGTTTCGCGGATAGTCTTTATGGCGGATATTTATTTATTTATTTATTTATTTCAAAGAATAGGTTCACAGTAAGATTACATCTTATAGTTTGTGAAGGCTTTAAAAGATGTAAAGTTCAAAAGCAATTCAGATGTCACAATTACGGATGTCAAACAAGGTTTAATACTACGTTAGATTAGCTAAATCGTGGATTGGCGAGATAGGCGAAATCTGTAAATAGTTATCCCAAGGGATTTGCAGTATTTCGACTCCTTCTAAGTAGGTACTTGATAAAATGCTTTTCAAGGATTCTATATATCTAAAGCAGCAGAGTGCCGGGCATCGGCAAAGAAAGCGTGACTATTCTCTTGCAATTCCTCAAAAGTTACGTTCGGTTGGGTAGAGATGGCTGGTGTCTTGAAGGCCTCGCTTTAACCAAATCTTCTATGTCCATTGTAATACCACATAAGTGGATAAACGGCTTTGGTCAGAAAATTCTATACCGGGGCAAATTTGAGTGAATTATTGCTGTGTATACAGGAAAAAAAAAATGCTCATGATCGCGTGAACGCTTCAGCTTCGAGAAGATCAGAGGCTGACTAAAGCAGCTTGCATTCGCATATGACCTCTGAAAATCCCACCACTGGGTATGAGTAAGTTGGTCAAAGTGGTGGGTGATCATTTCTCTTCAGACGAAGGGTGACCGAGACAGTGAACCCCCCGCGTATAGCCTCTGACGTCTCATCCCGTAAAGGGTGTACTAATGCCCAAAACACATGTGCAGAAATTCTGGACGCAGCAAAGAATGCAGTGCTGCAAGTAAAACAGATGTGCAGAAAATTATTTGGCATGCGGCTAATATGGCCACTGTCATTCACCGACTAAGCAGCTGATGTGCTTGCAACCAAAACAAAAAGAAATACGACCAGCAAATGTCAAAAGCCGATGATGCCAAATTCTTGAAATTTCAATTCATTTTCTTTCGGTTGTGGTACGCTTGAATTTTGCAGCGAATGCAGAAATAAAGACATGTTGCAGTGCTGCGGTGTGCCTACATCCATATAAACATGTGAATTCTAACCTGCACATGTGTTTTGGGCGTAAGTTGTCAAACTTTTGGACGTTGCGTGTTGTTATTCAATGAAACCATTTTGATTTTTTAACGATTCTTATGATAGTAACCTGCTCTATATTTCGTTCTGAAAGTCATTATTCAACCTCTGTTCCGCTTTTAAGTAGGTCCGCAGTAATACTTTCGAAATGAAGAAAATTATTATCAAATATTATTAATTCCACTTTCGGAAAAGAGAGAAAAAAAAAGTTCGTCTCCGAAAGAAAAACGACTTTCGGAACGAGGTGAATTTCCTAAATTAGCCTTACGCAAAGTAAGCTTATTTAACATGTCTTGGTAAAAAGAAATAAACAACAAAAACTGCCCACGAAACGAAACCAAGCAGATCACCGCTGCATGGGAATATCTATAGCCTTTCGATCAACTTCCCAGTAAAATGAGGTAGTAAATCACTTTTTCAAAATGACAAGAACTTCAAGTAAGTACAACGACTACGTAGGTATAGGTACCTTTTGATATCGGACCGCGATGTGAGTATTTACATAAACCATGCCAATGTATATGGGATAGTGGACATCGAACAGAGTGACACAACAACCTACAGGTCAGCGCGACGAAAACTCCATCCGACTCGCATTTAGGATACGTCGACGCGTCTGCTTGGGCGCGGTAATGCAATTGGAAGCCGCATCGGTGAGAATGACACCCAAGTCAAATAAAGTAGTTATAAGTGGATATATACGCACGCAAAAATTGGTGGCATAGTCCTGTCGAAACGAAATTGTACCCGGAGAGTTGCGATCACCATTCTCAAAATTACCAACGAACTGTTTGAAACTATAGGCCGCTTAGCAAACTGTCACCAGGATTGTGCGTACTGAGTATGAACCCTATTAAGTGATTCTAAAATGCACTTAATTGGGTTCGACTGTCTCGGTTTCGGCCACAAAACAGGCCTCAAACGAGACACCAGTCACAGATTAACAAAAGGAACCTTGTATGCAGTAACAAGGCTTCCATTAGCACCTCTATCAGGTCCAGAATTTTCTACTGCCACCTTCCCTTAGCCTTCCCCTCACTCATGTGGTATCACAGAGGACATAAAACTTTGTTCTTAGTGCGTCTTCTACGTTGTTAAAATTTTGTAATAAATTTAAAGACGTCAGAAGTTTCTTTCAGATGATTTTCTCCTTTCAATGACGTAGGTATATACTTTTCTGAAACACTTTACCTACTACTACCTACTTTGCAAAAATAAAGCCCCCAATCCGTCGGCGTTATTATATTAGGAATTTTGAGTGGCGTTGGCAAAACTGTGTAATCTTTTAAGTTGCCTTGTATTTTGTATATGGGGTTAAGCTGTGAACCTCTTTTATGTTGGCTTATTGCCACCTGAGGTGAGGTCTTCTACTTAGGAACACTCACTACTGACTGTGAATTTTGCTGATTCTATGCAAATTTTGTTTTTTTTTAACAGCTATTGGCACATGGGCATTTGGTTTTTAAGTGCAATTGCATCATGCACTTCTCGTAGTTAGGTATAGGGAGATACTCGTCATTTTTATATCGTAAAAGTCTACCAATAGCCTTCGTTTCTTTTCAGTTTGTAAGTAGGTATATACCTGTGGTTGCTCTTCACATTCCGAGGCAGCTTATACCCACCTACAAATATTTGGGAATTTTGTTTTTTTCTTACAAACCAAATTAGGGAGAGACACCTATTTCGTTAATTTATTCGGTAGTGAATGACGAATGCAGACCAGCCAAGAGCATCCTGTGCAGATCTAATGACGTTCACTTCACCTTCGGGCAATTACCTATAGTAACCTAATTCAAATCTTTATATTCTTTCCTTCATTTTCCGTCTACCAGTAGCCTTAAAATATGAAGTAGGTATATGTTCATATTCACTGACAAATTGTGTGATATTTAGTTTGTCAAGTGCGAAGCTGTAGAGGCAATTATTTCATTTAAATACAGTCGAATCCCTCTAAGTCGAACCTCCTTTGACTCGAATTTCCCTATAACTTCAATTTGTCGACTCAATTTTTGCAGTCCCTTCAATTTTGCAAAGAAAGGTCATCCTCTAAGTCGAAAATCCCTCTAACTCGAACATATTCTTTTGATTCTTGACCTATTACAATATTCCTCTAACTCGATTTTTACCAGAAATCCCTCTAACTCGAACAAATTTCTATCTCCCGTGAAAATTCGACTTAGAGGGCTTCGCCTGTACCTATTTAGGAACGTAACTTTCATATTATGCTAAAAGTTTCTAAAAAGTGTTTGGTATTGCTTCTCTTGCATCTACACCTACTCACTCACTTAGCTACTCTAATTTGCAAACTCTCCAAACCCAATTTATCTACCAAATGCTTTGCCTAAATGTATTCACACCTTAAGATTCACCAAGAGCCGCATAGAAACTTTTTAATAAGGCACTTCTCGACGTTATTTTTCCCCAATTATGCCACTTCATTTAATTAGTTTCCGTTACCATTTCCATTTTCCACTAATGAACAATGGAGTAGGTGAAAACACTACTACCTCCTTACTGTCAGCGGCCACCTTGTTCTTAAGGCGAAGACAGCGCGCTCAAAGAAATTCAGTAAAAGCATCGAGTAGGTAGGAACCTACAACGAAAATACCTATATACCTTGCTCACCTCGAGGAAGAACAACAATGCCACCCTATTAACAGTTACTAACGAGCTAACTAATTAGAGTGCTCCAATTACAAATTCGCCCTGCCAGCGATTGAGCTCTTCCCTCCGCACACACAACCGCATTCAGTGGCGCACACACAAAAACCCATCTCATCATTATAGGGCAGCTCCCAACTCAAACTCCTGTCAAATATTCTCCCACGCATCGGGAGCAAAATAAAATGTCAAAAAGCTCTAAAAACCGAACAAAAGGTGAATTAGCACAAATTTCCTCTCGATAATGGGATGAGGTTATTTTCTACTCCCCACCCGCCACACAAATGGGATGCTCGACGGGGGGCCACGCCGCGATATATTCCATTTCCATCACTCGAACGGAATATCACAAACCAGAATAACGACTATTGTTTTAATTGCCATTAAAATGCACTGCTTGTCCACTCACCAATATGCAGAGCGCGCGAGGTGCAGATTAACCGCTTACTGTGTAATAGAGTAGCAATAAATTCACCCAACTGTCATTCAGAGCGAGAGAAGAACAGACCTAACCAGTTCGGCGCATAGAAACGCCCCTTGTATCAAATGCAAGCGTTTCCCCTTTCACACAGAGCAAATACAGACAACTGTGCTGATCTAGTACGTTTTTACCGAGAGAACAGAATTATAGCAAATTCTAGCAGGAGATGTGCCATAATGGCGCTCTCCACTCTCGAACTCGATTGGCTGCAGTGACAGGTAGCTTGACACATTCCGGTTCGGCCTCACATCCATCAATGAATTTACTTTCAATTACTGTGTCTGAATGGGACCGCGCTGTCGGAGGAACACGCCAGAGAGAGACACACACAGTCAGTGCCCCCTATTGACTGGGTTTTGTAAGACTATTTAACTGGGAGTTTTTGTTTACCATAAATGATGGTGGTTGTTTTGTTCCACTTTTTTCCGGTCTAATGTATTCATTGGCTAAATGGGATGTGTCTACCCGCAGCTGGGCCAGGAGTACGAGTGCAAGCAGGAGAGTTGTACTCCCATCGACCGTTTGACAGTGGGTCAGCGAGTGGAACAGCAAATGTGGTGGAAACGGGGCGATTGTGGAAAAATGATCGGGGCCTGTTTGTTCACCATGTTGTTAGTGTCGATTCGACAGCGTGCCCGTTCGGTTGTCATTGTCAGATGTTGGTTGTCAGTTTTGTATGACTGAAGGTGGATATATTTTATTTTGTTTTAGTTGAGTGAACTGTTGACAGATTTTTGAAATGCTCTCGCGGATATAGGTATACGCGTTGAATTTAATTGACGTGATTTGTGTGAAGGCCATTCGGATTACACTTTTTGACAAGTAAATAAATATATTTATCCGCGTATTGTTATCTGTCAGTTGAAAAGAGAAATATATGTAATGATTGAATGATTGATTGGAAATAAGTGATAGTGTGTGTCGGGAAAGTGTGTCATTTTTCATTCAATTGCTTGTCAATAGTTGTCATTAGGCAGTGTCGAACAAAAACAAAGTGTCGAACAGATCGCGAACAATTTGTGTGCACCCATTGGAAACAAAAAAAAAAAAAATAACATCGTAGATCGAAAAACGACGCATTAACGCAGCCACAATTACGGCCACCGGACGAATAACGAACGACGCCCACGGCGACAGTGACAGTGAAGGGACGACGACGACAAACACAACGGCGCCGGCAATGACAGTGCCCGTTCAACGTGGATCGATGGCGGTCCTGCAACCGCCTCGGTCGCGCTTCATGATCACGGATATTTTAGCAGGAAGTGCGGCAGCTGCAGCCGCAGCAGCATCGGCAGCGGCTGCGGCCAATGCCGCCATGAACGGCGGTGACGGCTCCACCGACCATCACCTGTCGTCGCATCACCATCACCACCTCAGCTCACATCATCAGCATCTCCAGCTTCCGCTTTCGCATTCGATTCATGGCGGCGGTAATGGCGGTGGTGGAATTGTAAACGGTCCCACAAACGGTCTGCACTCCCACTATGCACACCCCCATCATCTGCAACATCATGCGGCGGCAGCAGCAGCAGCAGCCGCGGCGGCGGCGGCATACAATTCCGCACATCGCGATCTTGACGACGATCATGATCGGAGCGGTCGTTCCCCATCGCCGCAGGGACCCCGCGACCTGAGTGTGCCGCCCGGCGGTGGAAGCAGCGGCGGACGCGCAAGTACTCACGACGACAGTGACAGTGATTCCAGCGGGAATCTTGACAGTCACAGTATATGCAGCAATGGTGAGTCAAGGATGAACTTTTCTTTTAAATCTGTCAAAAATGTGCGGTTGCCTCTGTCTGCGTTATTGTTCCTCCCCATATTGAAACAAATTTTAATCTCTGCTCTGTCCGTGTTCTTGTATGTGTGTTGAGGGGGAGACCGCATCATATAGGCCTGATCGGACTGAAAGATGACACCTTGTCAATTCGATGTTTTATTGTGATTCATATGTCAAGTGCCAACCGATTACAGTGGAGCGGTTCAGTGAATTACAAATTTAATACTCAACTGGATTGAAGCACACTTGAGGTTGGAGAGAACAAGAATAAGGAGTGAAGTGCTTGTGCGGAGATGGGTTGAGGTTACCTGCTGCGGGAAGGATTTCTGTTATTGTTCAATGGATTAGGGTTCAGTCATAGATAATTTGAAGGCGGAAGTGATGGGCTTAGAGGTTCTGCGTTCAACGGTGAACTCTAATTTGACTGACAGATAGTCAGCTATTGTGATGCATTTTCGTGCCTTAGCGTGTAACTTACCTACAATTAGGCTATCTACTAATATTATACAAACGTGACAGACCCATAAGTAAATACGGGGTTTTCAAAGGGGAAAACGCATACATATAGAATGACCGCAAATTGAGTGTACTTTTTTTTAAATTCAGTGGGCTGTCACCGTAATAAGCTAGTAGTTCTCGATTTGCTTAGGCAGCTAAAAATATCTTCCAGTCTCTATTTATTATTGGAATGGAATGGGTTATTTAGTTAAATGATCTAGTAATTTGTATGTCCTGTCACTGTTAGTGATAGGTATTCCTACCAGCATTTGACAGATGTGCTAATGTACATCCTTTAAAGTGTTTTTTCCTTTTCAACGTAAATTTGTGTGGCAATTAATATTTGACAGCTTATAACAAAAAGAGAAGAAAAATTATTTCAAATAGTTAAATTCATTCGGCATTGTTGTGCAAGGAAGTCAGTTTCATTCGCATACTGACTTATTTTAAAATTGAAGCGCTTCAAGTCCATAAGTCAAATTCAAAATATTGAGCAAAAAGCTCACAATGATGTCTACCGAAAGAAAGTAATGTCACAGCCGCTTCAACCTACCAACAGTGTTTAAAATATTCCAGAAGTATATTGGCCGCGTTCCTTTGACAGCTGGATGTCTAGTAGCGGAACAAAAAACGACATTTGGTGCTGTTTGCGTTTCTGCTCACTCCAAAAAAGAATATTTCAAATGAGAAATCTTAATTTTAACTTTTAATTCGCTTTTTTACGAATGTACTTTTGTTTGTCTTCTCAATTTTTTTTACTTTTAATTGAATTACATTGACAGCTCGCTATTTTCTGTCTTTCTTTTTTTTGCAATATTGTGCAAGATTTAGAAATAGTTTGTAGAACTCTAGCACATTTGGTTAAATGACAAATTTTTTCATGTGCGGAGCTTCACACTCCGCTGGTAATCTTGCGGTCATTCGGACGTAGCAATTTTACTTGCTTTCTTTCTAAACAACTAAAATTATTCTTTGCTTACCTATAATATTTTGCCTACGGCAAACTTGCCAGTACTTACCAAAACCGCCAGAACGGCGATCACATTTTTTACTCGCTACTCGTTATTTTCCGAGATCAACCTTTTCTGTCAATGATTTTGATGTTGCGATCAATGCAAGCCTGGCAGATGGATACCTATCGTTACCATCCAAGGAGTAGATATTAAATATTTTAAGAGATGACAGAGTGTTGCCATCCAGAATAGGTATAAAAAAGGTCAAAGTTGTACATAGATCATTTTCATTGAAAAACTATGCAGAAAATAAATCGCATAAAATATATTCTTTGATGTAAGAGCACCCTTAACACGTAGATAAAGTTCGCTGAAGCCATTTTTTAGATTTTTCCCACGAACAGAAATAAGTTCCGCCCGCTATTCCTCATTCATGGTTGAATCTTCTAGTACTCAGACATGATCAGACTTTGCAATTTGTCTACGTAAAAGGCTCATTACAAGACCTTAATCGATGATTGGACTTTGGAAACTTTTCCTCAGCGCTATAATTGGCGATGGGCCCATTGTGTTCGTGCAGATATTTATTTTTAGGGCGTTCAGTTAGATGTTTCTGCAAACTAAGTCCTATGGCGTTTGACAAGTCACAGGAAAAAGTAGTTAAAACCGAAAACTTTCCGATCTAAACACAAATATTGCTAAAAGTATTTTTTCTCTCAGTACAAGAAGAATTAAAAAAAAACATTCGGTTTTACTATGCTCAAAAATATTGGTACATCGTTTCAATTTGTAGGCTACTAAAAGTCTCAAAATTTGAGCTAAAAAGTCAACTGTTGTACTCTAGATCGCCGATAGTTTGACAAGGCATTCTTTAAACGCATATAATGAAGATATAGATTTCCATAAATCCGTTGCCAGACAATTCAGATATGAGTTTTGGGGCCGAACTTCTGCTCCCAAAAAAGGTCTTGTTTGGTTGATTTTATGCACTTATTCTTCTATATAGATATTGAGCAACTTTGTCCCATTTTACTATCTACCATTGCACGGAACAGGTAGGCCATCCAGTCCCACTGATTTTCTTTATACAGAAGTCAATGTTTCATCGAACATAATCTGTAAAGATAGGTGACGATAAGTGATTTAGTTTTTAGATTTTAGTTCCATATGTAGTTTGAACCGATGTTTCTAGTTGTCAAGGTCAGCATAGTTCAATGTTCTATACTGCATTACCAACCTGTAAACCGAAGCTTATCATCTCCCATCGCTCTTAAATATTTAAGAAAGGGCTATATCCTTATAAAGAGATTAAAAATAATCTAATACCGTCTTAGCTCTCAGCAAGGGACTTTATATATGAGATGTTTTTGTCCCCCACCCCATAGCTAGCTATGAGCATTCAGGCCGAAATAAAACTTACACTCGCTACATTCCTATACGACAGGTATAGGAATGTACACGCAAACCCTGCAAATTTGTACGGACTTTGGCAACCTGTTGGACTTATACCTTTCGTTTTGGACCATTGCCGTTAAGATGCTTACTTTACTTTTACTTTTCTTGTGCCTCAACCAAGCTTCGTGGTTAAAGGCCCCTTCCCTCCGGAGCACCTACATTTTACGCACAAAAGTCGTTTACAAATTGCGGTTCATTAATTTACCTAAATTGTGTGATGGCAAATGCCCACGTTACATACCATCATTAGAGCCACGACAGTGGTAGCTCCATAAGCATTATTTGTCACCCCGACTTCATACAGAAATAGATATAATTTGAATTTCACAACGGTAACCGTCCGTAAATTGCATCAACAATTACTACCAACGTTCAAGTAGCACTTTATTCAATGTTTTCGATTTCGGGTTTCATCTTCCCTCTCGCACCGTGTACACAATCAAGACAGAGTGTAATCACTGTTCAAATTGTTAACGATTTCCAACCCAGCCCATGGACTGGCGAGACAGACAACGGACACCGAGGGATAGAGAAGAGCGAACATGAAAATGCACACACTCAGTAGTTATAACCAGTTTCATTGACAAAAGGCAAAAGCGCCTTCGTTATGTCGAAGTCGTTAGCAAACCACGCTTAACCGTTTCTAAATCGACAACAATGGCTATAATTGATGAAATCGCATTAAATGCGACCAAAACTAATTTACTGATCAACTGCCACCACAATGTCTGATGGGCTACTAGAATAGACCTATGGCCGCACAAAGTCGGGTAAACGGGGGCGATCCGATCAAACACGAAACATTTCCTTTGTACAATGTGACACGATCAATGCCCAAATTTATGAAGACGTCAGCCATAAAAAAACATCAACGAACCTCGTTAGCGCAGTTCAAAAGAAATGCTCCATTGTGACAATAGGACACAACGCACAAGGCAGAATGTCACCTCTCTAATGTGATTTGTACCTATAGTGTGCGCTGTTTATCATGCGCGCTGGTGTATTTGCCATGCGCAATTAATGCCTTTAAAATGCGTGAAAATGATATTGTGTGACCGTATAAAAGCCAACTATGCTGTGTTTAGTTTCATCATTCGAAATGATTTGCCAATTTTTGAGCAAAAAAAATAAATACACGCCAACGCCATCAACACACCATGATGATGTGCATGTGTAGAACAAATTATGTGCGGTACCAGGTATACTTATCATAATGGTATGAGTAACCCTATAGCTTTCGGTTTTCAAAGTTAAATGTTTGACCAGTAGATTTCTGTAAATTGGAGGTCTAATGGCGGAAGGGTTCCGCCATTCCGGAAATACCCAACAGTACTTGGACAAACATTCAATTTGCGATGATCAGTTCAGTTGTGTGCAGCAATTTATAAATTTTTGTTTCGGTTGGTAGCGGTTCCACGAACTTGCCAAGTCAGAGTTAAACGATTTTTGGCGAAAGTTCTAGACTTTCTGTAGCAAATTTTTAAGAGTTCTAAAGATATGGCAATTTATTTTTTTTTCAGCAGTTTTAGAAATCGGCGCGTGCACCCCATTGGGGGAAATCGTTAAATTTTTCATGAGTTGAGCCATTTTTAACTAACTTGGTCTGCTCTTCGTTTCCTTTACGTCTAGGGATACTCTTGGGTGTATCTTGCAATGTTCCACTGTTCTTGATCGGTTTGAACAAATAAAAGCAAACAAAATATATATTTTGAGCGACATTTTTTTTTTATATGAATGTGCATTTCCAAGTGATGGTATTCAATTCGATTTTTTTTTCTCGAAATAAACCCAAAAAAGTTGTGTTCTGCAATGAAAATGATAAAAGCTCCAATCTCTTCCATGAGTTCAGGGCCGATTTAAGTTGTTGTTGTTTGTTGTTTTTGCCTTGAATTTAAAATCCAACTAAATGGAGTGACTCGCTCACGAATGCAGTAATTCTACTACTGGTTAAAGATCTGAAGGGATATAGTTATTTGGAAAATTATGCTGTCAATTTATTGTTTTCCTTTTTCTCAAAGCATATTTTCGAGATTCTCAAGCTCGTTTCTAAAAAGAACTGGGTTTTTTTTTGCTGACTTGCAGTGGAAGTGTGATTCCATAAGTTCTGATGACGAATTTGTAAATAGTTGGACGAACTCGATTTTGGGTTGTCAAATGATTTTTGAACTTTAAACAAGAATGATATAACAAATACTAATTCGACAGATCTTTGTTCGAGTTTGTTGTTGTTTATATTAGAACTGTAATCAGAATTCCTAGTTGAGCCTGCTAAAAAGTGTAATCAATTTTTTATGGAGCTCCCTTTTTATTTTTACCCGACTGCACACAGAGAGGGTTTGGTGTTTCGCGCACGTTCCATCGGGACACCCTGTGGCCTAATCGGATTGACCGATTTTGAAGAGTGAGGTGTCATAAGATTCGTATTCTTCCCCGGAGTGTCATAGGCTGAACAAAAAAGATATAAATCTAATTTTAAAGAAAAACGAAAAAACCCAATTGTCACACAAATGTCAGTGAGAAATGTCAAGATATGGAATACATTGAACTGTGAAATAAATTAAGTTCTGATCTATTCACAATAGCATCGCAACTCATGCCCAGCCAAGTTTCGCACCTAGCGGCATTTACATTTCACCTCAATATCGGAACTGACAGCCAAAAATCGCATCATTTATTTTTAGTGGATAGTGTTACAATCAAACGAATATTATGTTGATTGTTAGGTTCAAGTTTATATGGTCTAAATAGATACATTAGGTTCGTCGCTGTACGCGGTTAGAATCGAATATAATCGATATACACGTACTCATCAAAAATTGCAGAAAAAGAGAAAATTAGCAAAATAACGAGTAACAAGTGGTTCCTCTCTTGGCTAGAAACAGCTCAGAGAATTTCAACCGGCAAGTACTGATAAATATGTCAAATGCACAAAGTTTTCAAGAAACAAATTCAAAATACGGCTTAAAAATGAATTGCACAGAACAATAAAATATGTAAAAATAAGGAAAATTCGGTGGTGGTCGAATGTTGTCCTAAATCCTTTCCTATGTTGCATAAAGGTAAGTTATATATTTATTTGTGATATGGATTAGATATCAAAGATGAAAGTTGCTCGAAGTCTATCCACGTACTTTGGCGTAAATTTTCAGCTCGCTGAGAGAGTTTTGGTAAATTTTTTGAGTTTGGGGGATTTGTAGTGTTTGGGTCGGCAAAGTACGCGAATAGACCTATTATTACCCGACTGGTCACAGGGAGAGTTATGTGTTTCACGCGTATCCTATGTACGTTCCTTCGTGACGCCGTGTAGCCTAAGCGGCTTGACCGATTTTCAATAGTGAGGTGTCATTAGATTCGTATTCATCCCCGAAGTGTCATAGGCTAAAAATATAAAAATACAAAAAAAAGTTTAGTTTAAAAAACCAAAAAACCCGACTGACTGTAAACAAAAGAATTAAAAGAATATGAACAAGACACATTCAAGTACCTTACTATTTGACAGTCAAATAGTATTCAAAAGCGAAAAATACAAAACCATGTTGTCCTCATCTTGTAGAGCATCTCCTTAAGTTAGTTTTATTAACCGATCTCAATCAAGTTATTCGCCTTTTAATAATTTATAATAACTAACCAATGGCATTAAGTAATGTAAAAATGTGAACTCTATCACATTCCCACGTTTTTCTGCGGTTGGCAGCATTTTTTTTTTTGTATGTTTTGCATGTCACACGGATTCTTAATTGACATAACACCGATAGGAAAATAAAGTGGTGAAAAAAAAATTAAGGGGGTGGGGTCTCAGTATGTTTTGTCTCTGCTGTGGAGTGCAGTTTGTTTGTAAGGAAAACATTTTTTTGAATAATTTCTGAAAGAGTTGTGGCCTGAACTGGACGGTGGTAATTTTTAGATGGAATTTAAGAAATGTACGATTCGCGAAGGAATTTTTAGAATATTCAGAAACGCATGAATTTATTTCGGTTCGTCCTATACGAATCTGTTTTGAAGACATCAGGGATGGCACAGTGGTTCCCTATTATACATGCGTGTGCATTTTGTTTCGATAAAATATCCGCCATGACAGGTGCGCTATATAAATCCACTATTTTAGGCCGATGTTCATCAAGCACTTTTAATTCGATTATTATAGTTTAGGCGGCTCATAAATGTAAGTTTTTTTTCGACGTATTCACCAAGCACTAGTTTGCTATTTCCAATATGCGAAAAGATAAAATTCGAATATCGAGTTTTTGAACTCTTTTCGAAAATGTTAATTGTCAAAATTATTGGTATGAATAGCCGCATTCAAGCATCTAGTTATCTTAAGTCGACTATATTGGTCTGGATGAGATGTAACCTGAACGCAAAAACTAGATTGGTCGGCAACATCTCTTTTCCTACGCCATCCACATACGCGAACTGTCAACTTAGTACTCAGTCACGAATTTCTTTACTAGATTCGTCGGCTACCCTTCTTTGTCCTCGGACACCAGCTCAGATGAAGAGGAGCTCAACCAAATATTTGAAGGAATCCGCAACGTCAACAACAAAAAAGAAAAAAATAGTTCGTGAAATGGAAAAATTGGACGATGTTAAATTCGAAAAGAGGTTTCGTTTGCTAAAATATATCGTAAACGATTTTTCAAGCCGAATTGGTTCTAAACTGGCTTACTTGGATAGAAAAAATCAATCCAGACTCAGCGTTTATCACGCGCGTTTCTTTTTCCTTACCGGAAAGTTTTGGCTTCCCTACCTTCCCTTCCATTTTGAAGGGATTTTGATTTCGAATTTCGAAGTCTGCTCTTAACTTACGAGTGGTCGGGCGGCACTCGTCTTAAGAGCTCCTCTGAATGTACACTAATAACAATTGATGGAAAGGTTTACGTAGGTCTTAGTTTAATATTGGTCGGTTAATACCGGCCTTAATTTCTACAATAGTCTCCACAAAAAGAGTGCCGAGTGAATGAATTTGTTTTTAATTTTCTTTAACCTTTTTGAGGGTTAGGTTTAACTTGCTTTTGTTGGAAGGAAAAATCATGGATTTTTCTAAGCTCACGCACAACATTATGAATTTTTGACTCACGTATCTGTCTTAAACTTTTTTATTGCAAAAGTTAAGTGCTTTTCTGAAACCGTATGAGAAATGCTTCTTATTTTTCGAATTTTTATAGTTCTTTGACATTTTGACCTCTTTACAGGGTTCCCTAAATATTGACAAAGTGCGGTCCACTTTCACAAATTTTCTAACAGAAATGTTTTATAAACAGACATATTTTTTTTTCAAAAAATTACCAAGAATAACAGAACTACATGGAACTTGGGGGAAAATAAAATACTTTAAATTAAGTAGGTTCGGGTCCGAAATCAAAATTAACATAAGCCGTCAAAGTTTGAATCAAAAAAATCTTTCCAACTGTTTAGAACTAACTTGAATGCTATTGGAAACTTTAAGCTCACATTCGTTGTTTTCTGTTGTTATTCATAGGAGATGGTGATAATTTCGTAAAAATTCGTTAGACAGCAACGGACTTACTTACATGTGTTAAGAGACCCACCCTAAGATTTCGGTTTATACAAAAAATATGAAGAGTAACTCAGATCTAATGGCAAAATGTGACCAAGTCTCATTCCAGTTTGCGAAACTTCAACATGCCAAATTTATATATACCCACAGCTACAGCACAGGACCTAAAGACACATAAGAGGTAGCACGAACCTTACCTCACCTTACCTTAGACAATTTTTTAGGAGACAATCCGCGATAGTAAATAATCATTTTTAGTGCCCAGGCTAAATTTTTACAACTCAACAATGACGACATTTTTCATACAAAATTGCCTATTGTGACCAACAAACTATATATAAGATGAAGGTTAAAAATAAATTTCTGATCAAGCAGATCAAATCCTCGAAATATTTTTTCAAACCAAAGGAAGAATGACATCAGAACCTCTTTATATACAGCCGAAGAGTTTTTGCAAATTTATTTCTGAAGCCAAATTCGACATATTATACTCCAAGAAATGTCACTTGCATTATGCACCTAAGCAACGCACGTTTATTTGTCACCTTCACATGCCTCATTACTTCGGCATAATTGATACACCTTCAAACGGTATTACGCCGCAAAATTGGAACGCAAGTCTTCGCTCTCGTTCATATTCCCTATGGTTGTGCAATCCTACTGCCGTTGACCACAGCAGCCGCATTGATGACACTACATCTCGAAACCTTCTCCCCCAGAGCCACTAGTAGACCAGTTATCAACTGTCGCACGAAAGAATACCTAGAAGTATATCATCCAAAGTAGGCATTTAGATCGATCATTTTACTCCTTTGTCGGCGTCCGTATGCGCGCAGATTCTTTTCTAAATAACACTTTGCACTCCTTCGGCCGACGATTACGATGATGGTGAGTGGTTTCCACTTACCAACAGTAGGTACCCTACATCTATTCACTTAAAGTTCTATTTAAACCCTTCTTTTCTTGGATATCTTGTTGTGGTCGCCGAGGAGCATTGTGTTTGCCCCACCGAACAATAGTTCAAAGCGTGTAACACAATGCAGATACTTGGGCTTGGGTTACCTGTATACGAGTATAGTTTATATAGAGTCCAGGTGCAGCACTTAATTAGTTCAGTTGCCACGTAAACGTTTTCGAGTAGCTTTAATGCGTCCACTACTCTCAAAGTGGGTGCTCACAATGGATGTGTTTAAATTTGAAAATTATGCAAATATTCCTAAAAAAAATCCATTTAACCACCCAGAATGGGATGAGTTATGATAGTCAACACATCCACTGCATGTTTTAACACCTCTCTGTTGTGTTTTTTGTGTTTTTACAAACCCAGAGATTTATTGCCCAAAATTACATACACTTTACAGAGGCACCGTAATAATTCTTTATACGATCCGTGCGCGGCCAAATTAAATGGCTTAAATTAGAATTTCCTAGGTAAGCAGGTGTTTTCGGGCCTCTTAATATCTAATTTATTCTGCGCGCAGGGAAATGCGTTTGGGAAACGAAATTTAGTGATCGAGTTTTCCAAGTGTGAACATAAAAATAAAAATTCCACCCATCGAGGTTATCTTTACATCAATGGTTCGAATCTAGGGGTAGCCGTAATTTCATGCACCGATTGGTAGTAAAGCCGTTGCGGTGGTTTGATAGGCGGATGTTAGGTGTCTGTTTGAGTGCATGGGGGGGGGAAATGATTTTCGTCAAATGGCGTAGGACTGTCAAAACGAGGCTACAGGCAGGTTATTTGCCCCAATGGACTTGAGTTTGAGTTTCTGCGACACAGCAAGGTCCCAGTATGGCTCCCATTTTGGAACAGAATGTTGCCATGCTGAAGTGGCTCGTATACGAGTCCGAACGTTTACCCATTGCAGCGCCTTCAAATGGAATTCCCGAAGTCATCTCCAAAAATTAGGAAGACGTAAACAATAAGGAAGTTTCCTTTTACCTAATATAAGCCAAGATATCACCTGTACACTGAAAGCAACTTTAAGCTCGAGGTAATACTGAAAAAAGCTTTACAATCTTCAGACTTGTAGTCGTAGTCATCTTCTGTTGAGAGCCATAAGCTCAGAATCTCTGACACGCAAACGATTGTCGTTAACACAGAAGAATGAAGCCCATCCGCATCATGGCAGCGTCTTTCGACGGGAGGCCTTGGTGGTGACAACTTCGAATCGTAAGTCTGCACTAGAAGCCATCACCTCCTCTATCGACAGCCAGGCAGCTGTAACGAAGTATTACCAGCAATAGAAATAAAATCGCACCTTTAAAGTACTCTCCAGGACACAGTTTGGCTCTGCTGGGTCCCTGGCAACCTAGGCAATTAGAAACTAAACTCAATAGCAAGAAAAGGTTCATCAGACACTTTGCAACACTCCACCAACTTAATCCAAGGTCAAGATGAATAGGTTAGTAGCTAGAGCTTCCGTTTGTAGGATTAAGACACTGAAAGGGATTTTTTATGAGGCGTAGGGGGGGAAACTTAAAGTTTTTGGTCGTAATAAGTTCTGAAAATCATGACAAAAGCATCTCAGGCATCATTTACATACAATTTGTGTGCTTAAACTGACATATATTGGACCATCAAAAGGTATATTGACTGTTTGAATGAAGAAATTTCTACGCCAATGTCATCAAGGAATAGGTATTTGAAGCTCGACTTAAACTTCAACCCGGCCGACAACTCGTCAGAGCATATAGAGACCCAAAGTGCCATATGAACAAGACAGCACTTTCAATATTGCTTAATCCAATATAAAAGTCATAGTCAAAGCAGGAATAGGAATAGGCCCGAGCATAGTAACTCCCAAAATAGTACAGATAAAGCGACAGGACTTAATACGTAATGAGCGTGCACGAGCAAAAATCAACCGAGTCGTTAGAGGATTTAAAAGTTCAAACGAAAGACAAAGCAATTCCAGGTACAGGACGATGTGTCAACACAAATAAACTGTTGTGCTAGCAATGCTGCGAGTTGATCAGACTACCGATAGATTCTCAGATAGTGAGGTCTTTCTTACATAAACATGATAGGAGGACAGAACTGAGCTATATCGGGTTTGAATTCGGTGAATAAGACTATAAACAAGACTGAGCGGAAAAATATGGTCCATTCTCGGTTAAAGTTGTGTCGCACTTTGGAAACGTGCGGTGGAATTGGTTGATTACCACTACAGGTATGTCATCATGCGCAGGAGTCTTCTAGGTCGTTATGCCATGGTTCGATCAAGTCTAAATTGTGTGCTCTAAGAGCACGGACACCTCGAACGTCTGACAAACTGAGACAGTTGAGAGTATAACTGTCATGAAAGAGCTTCTTAATTATATCCGTTTTTTTTATTTTTAGGTCGATATTGAACCCTTGCACAAGCTTGCGTCTGTGATTATGTTTGACTTCTAATTTTATCCCGAGGCGAACGCCTGTGGAGAGATAGTGCAGTCAAATAAACCTTAAGATGTAATTTGTGTTTTTGCGGTGATCGAAACTGAGGGCCCTCGCTCGGTTGTCCAGCAAGCTAACTACTGAGTCACTGCACTAATTCGACAACCTATCTATATTCGAATGGGTTTTGGTAATTTTTGAGTTAGGTGTGGTCAGGGCCGTCGACAGAAAACTCGGTCCAAGGGCGGAAAAATGCCCGGTACGGAAAGTGAAGGAATTCAAAAGCGTCAGAATATAATGAATAATTTGAATTTGTAACAATTGTGGCCCATAAATTCGAGATTCAATTAATGGAAAAAAAATAATATATGAAAATAAAGTGTTTTTTTAATTCATTATTAAAAGACACTACTATGAAATAAAATGCCAACTAATGCTTTTTCATGCCTTTTAGACATTATTTCATTAGCTAAGACTTTACTTGTTTTTTTTTCAAAAAGGCATCTTTTTTTATTTTAAATATGTTTTTTTTTTTTTTTATTCAATTTTTAATTTTTTGAACATTATTAAAAAATCTTTGCCAAAAAAAAAAATATATGTAACGTCGATTTTAAAGAATGTGATTCCACCTTCAAACTCTGTCCATTTTCCGAACACTTTATCTGTCATTCTTTAAAAATAATTCCAGCATCCATTTCCAGTAGGTGAAATGAAATTGGAAACAAATTTGAAAGCTGTTTGTTGTATAAATAACATTTTTTTTGTTTATTTTTTATATATTTGTGTTTTGTTTTTGATTTATTGTTCCACTTTACTAAAAAAAAAAATTGTTTTGGCATTATACTATTGAAAAAGGCAAATATTATTCAAGTTGGGCATTAAAAGTGGTTGGCAACGCGAACACAGGTGTCGGAACATTGGTAAACGAACATTGGTGTCGCGAGTTCAATGGTTTTGTCTCATCTTAAAATTGCCCAACGCGCCTAAATCTGTTTTCACTTCAAAAATAGAAAATTAGGTAGAAAATAATTTTTTTGTTTCAAATTTCCGGGCCCAGGGGGGAACGTTGACGGCCCTGGATGTAGGTATATAAACCTGTACACATAATAAAATTGTAAAGAAATTGTAAAGTTACTCTTTTTGAACACACAGAAAAATTGCTACATAAAATCAAATCCGGTTAAAAACTACCAAGTTATACTGTTAATTTTAATTTTAATAGCCGAGTCAACTTGTTTAAGGAAACTCGGTTAAAAATAACCGATTTATGAATTTTTCCTCCAAATTTTCTCGGTCGTAAGAACCAAAATAAAACTGTTTGGTTTAATTTCATTTAGAAACCAATAAAGTGTGTTTTGTTTTTATCCTTTTAATCTCTGTAGTTTTTAACAACGAAAAGATTAACTCGCTTTTTTCCAACAGAGACTTAGTTTATTTTTAGCCAATATTTAACCAAGCAAAAATAGCGCTCATATTGAGCATGCATGTGGATTTTTGTACGCATCACGCTGACACTTCTCATCCAAATCATACGTTTTTTGTTTAAACAACGCAAAGCTTAAGATGGAGAAACATTTAGCTTTTATTTCCTCCGCAACCGGGCGACGCATTCTGTTTCTGATTTACATCACAGGTCCACTAGTTTTCCTCTTTCCGCATGAACTTGCTGCAATTCTGTCAAACAATATTTTTTCCGCAAGCGATAAAATACTTTTAATAAAATCTGTTTTGTTTATGGCATAGGACGCTCCAAAGCACTTAACTCCAGAATCCACATGAAACCAGATTTCCTCTTTTTTTTTTCGTTCAAGTGATTGCAAACGGACTTTTCCACACATTCAGTCTTCTGATGTCTACAGTGGTACATTCTCACAGGTGTTGGAAACAGTCGGTTAGCAAAAAAGAAATCACCGACTTCTGCAAATCAATAAAGCAAACAACTGCAATTGCTCCTCGACAATAATGTTCACACCTCAGCGCCATATATATTTACTTACAGAACTATACACACCAAATAATAGTAAAATGCCGCACAAAATGCAGCCCGCCAAACTGGCAGTTATTGGTCATCATCATCGTGCAACTATAAAACGCTGCCCAAGCACTAGCCGCATAGACACAAATACCACCGATTGAACGCATTATTCGATATGCAAATTGCCCCTAAACAGTATTAAGCAGTGTTAAATGCGATAATGGTACCAATTATAAAAGCGAACTCGTCGCAGTGCCACTCACACCGCTGCATACCTATCTCATAGATACTACGTGTTTGTACATAATTTGTTATATTGGCGATTGGCGCTGTCGCTGTCGCTTGTTTTTTTTTTATTGGCATTGGCGTCTCGTAAGTACTTTTGTTTTTGTTATTTTTTTTTGTGTGGCGTTTAAATCCGTTCGCGTTTTTACCAATAACTGTGTCAACTAAATGGATTATGTTGGCTTTTATCGCCTGTTAGTCGGTGTAATTAAATGGTATCAAGTATAACGCCAGTAAATGTAAATGGAGGTTTTATTGGGTTGACATTTCGGTTTTAATAATTGCATTGCCTTATGGTGGTATCGGGCCGCAAGGACTCTAACTCGCTACGTACATGTGTGTGTGTGTAATCGAGAAAGAGATTGTTTGCGGCGTCAAAAGATTTGATGAATGAATCTGTGGAAAGGCGCGCGTTGCCCTCGCATCTTCGAAGTTCGGGTCGCGGCGAAACTCGTTTATTTGTTCAGCAACTTTGGCCAATATTCGCGTTCGACTTATTAATTGCCTGCGGTGTCGGTGTTTACGTTCTGTTTTATCTCCTCCGTGCGATGGTGTGGCGGCCTCTGTCCCAAGCCAGCCGAGAAGGTGCGATAACCACCGCACACACTCGTGGCCAAGAGTCGAACGAAATTCGCACTCGGACACGAGCACGCGGCTTAATTGAGACCAAGTTGCCGGCTCGTCCGTCCGACGATGAATATTTTGTACAACAAATACCGGCATTCCAGATATGCACATACAAATATGTGGATATAATAAATTGTGCCATGTAGGAGGAGGAGGAGGACGATAGTATCTCGTCGTTTGCGATATAAATTTCTCTGGAACATGGATTTTACATTTGGCAATTATTACATTGGCATGTGGGTATCTATGGGCGTTTTATTGCTCCTAAGGACACTGAGTGACACATTAATTGCCACCTGGATAGCGAAGGACGCTAATGAAGAGCGAAAGATATACCCAAAATGACTGACGTTACACTGCCACCATGCTTAATCGATCGGCATAGGTAGATATGTCTTAAGTCTGCGTGTGCATTTCTGCACCTCGGAATTAGCAAGGACTTTGTTGCAACATCAACAATTTTGTGCAACAATTTATCGATCGTGAGAGATTAAAATGATATCAACGTCAATTCTTAAGCTGTGCGTCGCGCCGATACCTAAAGGTGCCTATATCGAGGGGGAATTTGAAGTTGACTTCGAAGCTCCTTGGCACGTTTCATACATACGTAGATGCGATCAATTTGGGCTGATATGCCTAAGACATTAATCCCGTAATCAGATTATAAGGAGCATAGTAGTTTTTCTTGGCTTTTCTTGGTCTTAAAATTGGGTTTTGTGTTTGAAATTTTGTTCTGTTTCTCATTCTGATTCTGTTTGTGTTTGTGTTTGTGTTTGTGTGTGTGTCGATTCTTTCTGTATTTTTGGTCAGTTGGTTTGTTTTTGTTGACATTTCCGTTTGGCATTCAGGTAGAGAGGCAAAAATGTCATCGACTGAGGGTTTTTGTAATCAATCTGTCGATAGATTGACGTGTCCCTATGGTTAGACAGTGGGTTCGACATCGACATGTGAATGGGAACGGTGTCGAGATATTTTTTTTTAAATTTTTAATTAAATTTCAGTTGCAACGAAGCAGTTTAGTGGTGTCCATTGATTCAAATGAGGGAGAAGTGCAGTTATAATCACATTAGGATTTGGAACTGTTTGTATAGTGCTGTGTAGAAGTCGGCTTATTTTGGCTGAATTTGTCGAGTGAATTTGATGTGGCAGCCGCACCACGAATGTCATCAGGAGTGAATATTTTCAATTGTGTTTGCTTGAAAGACAGACTGTTGGTGATGGATACTGAAGGAGCGGAATTGTTGCCCACCAAAAAATCCAATGTAAAATGTTTGAAACGCATCACAAAGCGTCATATACATACTCTCTTGTCGCAAAAGTATCAGAGGAATTTTGCAAGTTGGACCAACGATCGACTAACATGATCCACTAAAGACATTTTGTTAATGTCGCTGTGAAAGCTACTCAAATGTAAGGCTGACAGTTCACCCATCTACTAGCAACCACCACGAACAGCCACGAGTGACATTGGTTTACCGATCGTTTTCATCATAGCAATGTTCATGGCTGTTGCCAGACTCGAAACTTTTTCGAGTACCGGTAGTCGTCTACTCGTCAGACCTTGTAGTAAGTACTAAGCTTTCGCTCTAGGGTCTTAGCAGAGTGGCTGACGTTTTTCATCGCTACCAACAGCTGTGGTCTGACTATCTCCTGTTTTTTTCTCACAGTTTTTCGACACACTATAGGTACATTAGTTGTTGTCAGAGTAGTTCACCTAATTAAGGATAAGTAATAAGTCGTCATCAGAAAATGCAAATAATGCAAGTGGACAAAATACATCGCCTCAAAGTTCAGTGTTCTTTTGTGGCAGCCCTTGTCCCGCAAACTTACCTTGCAGTCGAGGAACAAAGCACCGTCATAAATAGCAAATATTTTCATGCTGATCTATGTTCGAAAACGGGCTTTAAAAGTCATAGCTAAGCTGGGGCGCCTGCTGACCTTTTTTTTTAAAAAACCTTGAGGCCTTTCTCTTTGCCTACATGGTTTTTGAAATCAAACACGCTGGCGAGGCGAGCGGAATTTGAGAGGGATATTAACGTTAATAAAGAAAGAAAGAGAGTGAGAGACATAGAACGAAATAGAGAGAGATAATGAGAGAGATAGAAAGAAAGACTGCAGGCAGATTCAGACCTGTGGGCTATTCTTTATACCCTCCACAGAAAGGTATATTCACTTTGTCAGTACATTTGTAACGCCAAGAAGGAGTCACCGGAGACCGCATAAAGTATATATATTCTGAATCAGGATCACATTCTGAATCGATTTAGCCATGTCCGTCTGTCTGACTGTCTGTCTGTGCGTCTGTCCGTCTGCCTGTCTGTTGAAAGCACGATAACGCCCAAACGAATTCACATAGGCAAATGCAATTTGGTGAAAGAACTTTTTTTAATCGTCGTCAGGTTGGTATTGAAAATTGGCTGTGTCGGTCTAGTAGTTCAGGTACCTCCCATACAAAATCAATATTAGATCCATGTGTCTCTCTGTCTGTTAAAAACACGATACCGCCCAACATAATTCACATAGGCGAATGAAATTTGGTGAAAGGACTTCTTTTTATCGTCGTCAGGTTGCTATTGAAAATGGACTCTGACGGTCAAGTAGTTCTGGTAAGTCCCATACAAAATCAATATTAGATCCATGTGTCTGTTGAAAACAGGATAGCGTCCAAACAAATCGACCTAGGCAAGTGAAATTTTGTGAGAGGACTTGCTTTTATCGTCGTCAGGTTGATATTAAGATTGGGCTATATCGGTCAAGTAGTTCTGCTATCTCCCATACAAAACCAATTTTGCACGAATTGTATGCAGTGGAGGGCATCAAAGCATCGGCCAGGCCGATGATAACACTTTTAATTGTTTTCTATTCTCTTTTGTGCTGATCTTCTTGTGTATACCCCACTCCGGCAATGAAATAATAACCGTAGTAGGAGCAAGAGAGAGAGAGAGAGTGGTTTTTCTCTCTTTCTCTTGCTGTCCATTCAAATATATGCAGTGTAATTTTGACTTTTTCCGAATGCGGCGCGCACTTGAGGTATATTTTTTATACCTCTTCGCGCCTTACTTTTAGTATATATATTCTTATACCCCATCTAGACTTAAAGCAGGTCTCACAAATGCTGACCATTTAGCCCTTTTGTTTTACAAGATCTAAGCAATTCAAGCCGCTTAATATCGCTCGTATATCTGCTGGCTGTACCGCACCCAGTACAAACTAAGCCATTTTCACTATTTATTTCTTCCGCACTTACTTACATCGTGAACTCCCATAAAGACTCCAGCGAGACCCAGCGGGCACTTGCATTTCACGAGAACGATGTGAAAACTATCAACGGCCTAAACGATGTGAATCAATTGTTCACAATGTTCGCTGGCCTGTACAAGTGCAAATGTACCTCCCTCGTATATAAATAACAGATTAATCCATAACAGAGAAGATACCAATTCCAAGCGGCGCGGCAGACAGGGGAGAAACAGATTACACGCAAAGTCAGACTCGCGCTCGCAGTTCTACCGTAAATTGCCCGATGCCCCCCCCCCCCCCCCATTCAAAACATAACAACAAAGCGCAGTAAATTACTTCCTAGATCACCGTATGCGGTCCGCTAAATGCAAGACATAAGTAATTATTTCCTATTCGAGTGTTTGGCTATAAACAACCTATACAACGCCAAAACAAGTCGAGCATCCGTAGCCGTACACCTATATTCGCTGTATGGCTTGGCGCAAAGTGATTGCGCTAAAGGAAATCTAAAATACGATTTGAAGCTCATTAAACATGCGCATTTCATTTAACCGCCAGATGTGCAGATAAACGCGATACAAAAATGTATATAAAACACAACGTTTCCAGCTACACCATAAGTATAAGTAGTGTAAGCGCAGACGAACTCGCTCTCCACCATTGCGGAAAATTGAGTTCTTTTCTCCCTATTTTGCTGTCAGTTTGTTTCCCCTTTCTTCGGTTAATCTTTTGACTTTTTTTTTCTCTTTTCTTTTAGTTTGTTTTGTTTCTTGTTGTTCTTCATTGGGCTATGGCTGTTTATTTTTTGTTTGTATTTAAATTCATGAGCTAATACAATTTAGATGTGTGATTAAATCATTCACACCTTTAGGTTGTCAAAGTTTGTTTGTGTGGAGGTAAGTAGTCAATTGTTGAATTTGTTGTACTTTTATTTATTGTTTAATTTAATTAAAATAGGATACATTGTTGCATCGGAATGAAAATGGAGAAAAAAAAATAAGTATGTATATATGTCTACAAATATAATATGTAATCAGGATGCAGATACATATTTTATTTGACATGCACTTTCTATAGCCGGACGCAACAAAGTGGGCATCCAAGTTGCGTGACTAGGAACAGTTTATGTCTACAATTGCGCCAGGCCATTGTTTCTGATAAGGTAACGAATGAGATCCGGATAGTAGGTATAACTAAGCAAATTATACCGTTCGCTATGTAAATAAGAACATTGCTTCATGATTTTAGAAAATGGTTCTGCTCTTAGCACTGGCTGTAAACGAGTGCATACAATGGGATTATTTGGAGAATGCGGTTGGGATTTTGTGGGCTTGCAATTTTTGTACATGTGAGCTTTATTGTTTAAGTATATCTACTACGACCGATAATGAAAGTGTCAGCATTCGGATAATATAAAGGCAAATTAACTGTTATTAGGAATTGTGAATGTCTTTAAAATGACAATAATGCATCCAAAAAATCGAATGCACAATCAAAGCAAACAAAGCGGACAGAAAAAAACGCGATTGCTCAAATAGGTGTTTTATATTTTTGACAAAAATATTTTATGGTGCAGAAACTATGCAACTATTGATGGTAGGTACCACTTTTATGCTCCAGTACTCACTTTGGTTTTTTACCAAATAATACTTGAACATCTTGTATTGTACAGGGTCATTCATTTCGTGGTTTCAAATTGGAAGCGCTGGCAATTGACACCTTTTAAACTCAGCTGTCATTTAAAGTGTCATAATATTGGTTGAATGTTTGCCATTAGCAATCGAATAACGCGTTTAAATTATTAAAACTAACTACAAGACGGGGCAACACGCCGCAAAACACGACAAATTATGGCTTTATTGCGTGCAAAGTTAACTGTTCGCGAAATTTCACGTTTTGGGCGACTTCAATTGGCCACCAAGATCGTGCGATTTGACACTGTTAGATTTTTGTCTGTGGTGCTACGCAGAAGATCGTGTTTCCGCAAATAGTCCCCGAATTCTTGACGCATTAGAAATCAATATTACTCAAGTTATGGCCGACATACCGCCCGAAATGTGTGAAAAAGTGGATAAAAATAACCTCAAAAGAATTGCATGCTGCGAATCTTCCCGAGGCGGTCATTTGAATGATATTGTATTTCACACTTCCAAGTCCAAATTTTATAATAAAATACAATTTTCATCAAAAATGTATAGCTATGTGCGTTTTATTTAGTATTACTTTCGAAACCGAAAAATTAATGAGCCTTTACTATGTCAGAAATGTATGATTATCGAAAACATAATTTTCACAAATCTGTTTCACCACTCACGATGTTTCTTTTCCCGAAGCATGCAGCAAAATGTCATGCGTGTGTCGTTTTTCATGTACCCTGCAACCATTCGTTTTGGGTGAGTTTTTTTTTTGGCGAATTTAAGCCGCCGTAAGTCATTTGAAAAAGTTAAAATTAGACCCAACTTTCACTAAAATTTCCTCTGCTTAGAAGGCATAAGAAATCACCAATTTGGGCAAATTTATATTAACAAAAGACAAAATTTACCAAAATTTTATTTAGCTCTCATACTGCTATTTGTTTGTATTGTTTTGCACTGCAAAAGCGTGTTTGTTAAGTATCCGCTGTTAAGCAACTTGAATAGCTTATTTCGAATTTTACTTTCACTCTTATATTTATCGGATTATAAGTACAAAAGGAATCAATTCGTTTGAACAATACTTAGTGAACGAAAAGTTGGTTTATAAGTATTAACAGTTGAGTTGTTATTATATAAGTTTAATTTAATAGTTATGTTGAAACATAACGCACTCGCAGTTAGCTTCAATGTGAATATTAATTGAAAAGGATTGCAAAACTACGGTTGCTCAAGAAAGTTCTAGTTAGTAATTGTAATAAAATGAATACCAATGCGCTTTTAGTTTAAAATAATTAGTTTTTAAAGAATTAAAAAAAATCAGTTTCAGCCTAATTACGGTGAGAATTCATCAGTGTGAATAGCTCACACTGGACCCTACATGTGTGGTCATACCCTCAGGTATCAAATAACCATAAATATGTACTTACAATTTTTTTTTTATAAATTTAAGCGAAAAATACTCATTTCTGTTTTAGAACTCACATTGTTTCTTTACCCGGAACATGGCCAAAATGTGTGCAGAAAAATCGCTACAGAATAATTGGAATTTCAATTCAACGGGTCACATCGAATAACTGCATGATAACTCTGTTTTTAAATCCAGTGTTGCATGTAGTGACTTGGATCGAAATGGTGACCGAATAGAAGAACTGAATATTTGCCATCACTTACTTACACTTGTATTTTTTGTCCCTTTTTGACAGCAATCCATGCAAAGTGTGCAAATGTTTTTCTCATTTGATTTTTCTTCATTTATATTGCTTGTAGGTTGTAGTACAAAATGTCTGCATTTGGCACAAATCGTTGTTTTTCGAAAATAATTTTTTGGACCATATTTGATTCGTTTTCCTCATTATTGGAGAAACGCCAATCACGCACTTCCGAATTATAAACTATTTTGAGCAAGGACAACAACAACTCACAAAACTCTGTTCCAGCACTCACTCTGCGTTTTTATCCGCGTTGTGCTGCAAATCTATGACATTGAGCCGACTTTATGAACCAATATGAATACTTTACTTAGAATTTTCAACTTTCACTTCCCCAGGTTTTAAGAGACAAAACAAAAAAAAAAAAAAACGCTCACTAGTCCGCTGCAACTCAAAAAAAAAATCTTCCCTCACCCCCCACTCAATTAGCTGCTCAAAGAATTACCCCAAAGCGATCAACAGAGAAATAAATGTCAGTTATAATTAAATAATAGTTGCTGCTGTTTTATAGCACAACCAAGAATTCTTGTTTCCCAGCTGAACACAAGTCCACAAGTGGCTGGCGTAGAATCCTTACATTTTCTCACTCTCGTCTCCCATTCATGACTGGTCTGGCTAAAGCCATTTGATGGCTTTGGACAGCAACAGAAAAAAAAGCAACAAGAACAATCGTTAAAATGCTCTTTCACGGTTCGTTAACGGAGCACGAACAAAACAAACCAAGGAAAGCGCGCGCAGTTAACTTAAGTAACAAGAGTACGTTATTTAGCATGTTGCTACATAGTGGTTAATTACTTATGAAGTCACATCAAGACTGACTTCATCATCGCAGCTACAGCCAGCAGCAGCAACAACAACGAGAAGGAGTTGTATACCTCTGGACTGGCCGTGTTGATGGTGACTTCAGTGCCTCAAAAGCATAGACAGTATATACTTACAAGCAAAAGGTGTTTTGCGGATTGCTCTACCGTGGCGCAGCTATAAGCTAATTCAATTTGACTTCCTTGTTATATTTTTAATTTAAATATACATTAGATAGGCTGATTCATATTTTCTTTGTAACAATATCCATTGTGTGAGCTGGTTTCTGTACAAAATAGTAACAAATCCGAAAAAATAATATTGTTTGGGTAATTACTGAATTACACTACCGGGAAAAATCGCATTTTAATTATTAGTATTTTTTTTTTGCTTCCTAAACATAACATTTTAAGCTGATTCCGTTTGATTGAGCTATTAAACTTGGATTAGCTAATGAATATGGTGCGCGATTACCTGCTTTGGTATGCGGGTAGCACGGCAGCTATGAGTAGAAACAGATGCTTGTAATGTTACCACATGGGTGGTACATACTCGGTTTCATGTCATGCGAGCAGCAATTCATATAAACGAATGATTGGAGATCAGTGCGAACATCTAGCAGGGGGCAATTATAATTGAATTTACGAAGTACTTTGGCTGTTAAGCGGAAGTTGGTTAACATCGACTGTCTATATGCGTCCTAACGATGTTGATCGGTACTTGATGTCGTCTCATATTGGCATTGGTCATTGGACTTTGCCATAGCAATAAAGTCGCATGCTTGCAAAAACCACTGGCACCATTCTTTTGTGTATAATATTGAATTGAAATTTCTCATCTCGTTCTAGTTAGTGCTCAAGTGCAACAGCGGATCACAAAACACATAAATAACAAACTCAATCTACCATAGTACCAACGATGGTGATAAAATTTTGATTCAAATGTCCCTCCCAAACGCAAAAAGAAATCGAAATCATTATCGATACTGAAAACAAAAGAGTCCAATAGCGAACTGGGTTTCAAACTATAAAAGTTGTCGTACATATATCACAACTGATTTTCAAATTTTCGGAACTATAGTCCGTAGTTGCGGCTTAAACCACCAGAAATATCGCTCTTAAGTTAGTCACTTGCACTTGGGTCATCCTCTGATGACCGGTTGTAATCACTTGGGGCGTCCTACAATACTTATATAGAGATCGCAGCGCTTGGCTTGACGTTTTAACTTGTCTATTAACCGAGTTAAGCTTTCCTCTTGTTTTTTTGTGGTTCATTAATTTTTGCAAATTGTCAAAATTCGGTATCAAAGTTCTGCGCCAACTTTCGTAAGCGCTTAAGCCGATGATCGTCTGATCGTCATTTCCATCCGTACAAGCTTACAATTGAACGTCTGAGGCAAGGGCGGATCCAGGGCGGATGTAGGGGCACAAAGGCAAATAGGTGAAGAGTGTACCCCATAGTATTGCATTGCAATTTGTTTTTGGGATTCATTCTTTATCAATGACATTGAAGAATAACAAAGAATAAAAAATACTTTTCATAAAGGTGTAATAATGAAAAATTATATGATTAATAATGACAGTTTTCTTTTATGTTTTCTGCTGAAGATATCTAGTACTTCTTCAGGGTTCATCTTTGAAGCAATGTCTTGATGGATATGCATTAGGGGTAGTCCATTCAGGCGATCTTCTCTCATATTGCTGCGAAAATATGTCTCTATCCGGCGTTACGTACTTGTACATTTTTAAGTATATTTAATTTTATATAAAACTAGCTGTACCCGCCCGGCTTCGCACATGCAAAATGTGGTTTCAGAACAATTGATGGAACAAAATTTCAGAAAGAGCCTTCTGCAAAAGTGAGGGACTTGAACCCGTACTAAAAAACCTCCCGTAGACTGGGACCACTCTGCCTTAATCTTAATGGCATTGCACATGCTCGTTGGACTTATCGTTGGACTAATAATTTAATATTCTTTGGGCAATGAAAATAATTTTATAATTTTTAGCTCACTTTTTTTTTATTAATGTAACGGTTCTTTGTATACTATATTAGCGGTTTCTATCGACTAAGATAGTGATATTTGCTGCATTACCTACTTACCCTGGAGCACGCTACATATAAGATATAACTGCCCGTGGCTGAAGCAATTCTTGATTAATTCAATTCCCGATTTTCTTAAAGTTGGACCCTCTAACTTATTGATTGTCATGGCAGAACAAACATTAATAGGAAATTGAATCCGTTTAAACTGAAATGGAAAATTGCTGGGAATTATTTGTATTCTTGGTATAAACACCGTATCTCCTTTACCAGACCCAGTTAAAATTAACGCCTCAATAACGTTTTTCTGCAACGATATCACTCTCAATCTGGTTCCATTACAAAGCTTAGAGGATTCAAATTGCGAAGCAGCATAATGGGAACTCCAACTTGTAATTCCAGGCCATAGACTGTAATTCTATTTAAAAACTCGACCGGGTAATATACTACCTCATCTTATTTGCAAATAGCATTTATAAGCAGGTACGACGTATATCATCAGGAATTTTCCCTTATGTAATAATACCACGATCTGGTATCACTGATACCTATACCTATTTGACATTCCTCTCCTACATATTTGACATTTATTTTATGGCTTTTTTTGTTCTTAACACACCAAACAACATACTGCCTCTGTCTGTCTCCCTCTCCGTCACAGGAGTAAAATAAGGTTAAGTATGTTTGATTTGAGAATGAAGTGCATATCTACTCATGCAGGTGAAAATCGTAGAAATGTTTCAAATTCTGCCTATTTATTTAAAAGCCTTTAAAGTTATTGGATATCCTAAGTTGTACCTGCAGATGTCCTCTATAAGCTGCTGTTAACTATATTTAAATGCTCCCAGTATTTTCGAACGGAAAGCGTGACAAAGAAAAAAGCAAAACGAAACGAAAACATAAATTACACTTGTCCAATTTTTTTCCGGAATTTATAGAGATATAGAGTTGAGACAAAGTAGATATTGTAGGCCAAGATATCCTCTATAGGCCTGTGAAAAATGCACCAGAATATACTGAGCAGTTTCTAAGATATTTGCATTTAAATACATGCAGTCGAATTCAATTTTAGTCGGAAACACAAAAATTGTACGATTAAAAATGTGGTCTATACGACTTTGCGCTTAGGGCTAGAAATTTCATGCACGCGCCCCAAGATTCACATATATTTCTAGGTTCTAGCATATGCAGACATAGATTTAGGTAATTTTTCGTCTTGATTTCCATCGTTTGTTAGAAAAGTAACTTTTATTTTCGCACATAGGCGAAGTGGCTGTGTTGTTTTGATAATGGAATGAGCAAGCAGTAATAATGCAGTGCTCTCTGGGAGGGTACGTGCCCCCGTGCCCATTTCATGATGGAAAGATATACGATAGTGGAAAAATTTTAATCGACAGGCACAGTACAAAATGTTCCCGTGCCAGTGAGATAAAGAAGTGCCCGTAGTGTCGAGAATATTGCTGCCGCTGAGGCTTCAGTTGAAGTAAGCCCAAATGTGTCTCTCACACGTCGTTCTCAAGCGTTGGGCATCTCTGTGACGTCGTTGTGGCGAATTTTGCGAAAAGATCTTGTCCTACATCCTTACAAGATTAAATTGACACAAGAACTGAAGCCGCTTGACCACCAGAAGCGTCGTATGTTCGTGAATTGAGCTGAGCAACAACTTGAAAATGATTCGGATTTTCATCGAAAAATCATCTTCAGCGATGAGGCTCATTTCTGGCTGAATGGCTTCGTCAATAAACAAAATATGCGGTATTGGTCAGGCAGCAATCCACACGTACTCCATGAGTCATCATTGCATCCCGAAAAAATTACGGTTTGGTGTGGTTTATGGGCCGGCGGCGTCATTGGGCCGTACTTTTTCCGTGATGATCAAGACAAAATCAAGAAATCGAGTTCCATACATAATGGCATCGAACGTACTTTCACAGGAATAAAGAATTTCATTGATATCCAAAACCGTTTTTGTTTTATTTAAAAAAAAAAACTTTTCTAGCGCTCTTATTGAAAAACCCTTTACATCTGTCATGGAAGCAGCGTTCCATCATATTGGGAATAAAATAGCTCCCGGGGGCCTCTGACCCTCACCGAGTTAAGGTTTCCACTCGTTTTTTTTTTCTTCTGATATTTTACTATCTTTGGTGAACGTCAAAAAAATGCTAAACAAGACTGATGCCAACTACTTCAAAATTGTTTTCTTTTCGCGACTTAAAATGCACCATGAAGTGAGCTATGTAGGTAATTGGGATTTTTTATATTTGTTGCCTACATAATGGTGAATACTGCCCTTCGTTTGGCGATTATTTCAAGTTATATATCTTCTTCCTCAGCCGGATATCTTATCATTTTAGGAGCAGACGTTATTTCCATCTTTTCGTCATTAATCATCTTAATTCGTTTGTCTGTTCGTTGTCAAGCTTTCACATTATGCCATTTGCGGTCGTGTCGCGTTTTAAAATCCACCCTCATACCATGAACTACTATTTAGTTTCTCCCCAGCAGCTAGCATAGTATTAAAATTTATAGATAGGTAGGTGGATCTATCCTGTGTCCGCACAGAGACCAAATTTTTTGGTTCTCAATTTAAAATTCAACTTACATCAAAATCGATAAGAAAAATTTAAAAAAAAAAATCAATAAACTCAACGGGCATTGACATACATTTATACAGACGTTACTGAGAAGCTACAGCATCTTAACATACCAAAGCACATCACATAAAAATAAAAAAACCTTAACCAATAAAACTGCTTCAGTTCTTCTCATTAAATGTTTGTATCTCTCAATTGCAAAAGTTTCGGTTCGTATGAATTCTCTTTGAAAATTCCCTTTGTCTGGCTATTTATGTTTGTGCTAAAGCGTGTAGAAAACGATACTTTTACCATGAAAAAAAGAAAACAAAATTACTTACATCGCTGTTGTAGAAAAAAAGCTCTGGGTTGGTACCCACCCACATCTGCGACTTCACCACACATTCCACGGAATACGCTCCCATTACTTCGGTTGAAAACTATTCTCAACAATTCGCCAGACTAGGCGCCTCTACCTCTACAATCCACTATCCACACCAAAAAGTGGGCGTCAACCTCTCCTCCAGCAATACGATTTAGATACAAAATCCATCCATATACACGGCAGAGAATCTTAAACTCACCACGATGTCATCCAAGTACAACACAAGATGAAGAAACAAGATTTCAGAGATCTCAACAGAGAAGAGAGAAGAAGAAGAAATAAAAATAAAACCAAACTCGTCTAGACCGGATGTTGCGCATTTAGTTCGTGTGTGCGAGCGTGCGGACGGATGTTTATTTTTATACTTTCGCTCTCGGAGTTCGTGGACCAACATCGCAACATTTTCGTGTATCTTTACACGAAATTGAAAGAGCCACGGATCCGTGACCACGCCTCTAATGCTGAAGGCGAATACAGCGTATAGTGTCGACTGTCGACTTGAGAATCACCACCACCACCACCCAAATGTGACTGGCAGTGGCAGAATGAGAAACTGAAAAAGTAACGTATGCGCAATGGCGTCCGCGTAAATGTAATTTTTCCGTCGCTCTACTGCTTGTATCTAGATAAAACTGTTTTTCTTCGTTTTGTGTACGAATTCACAGAGAGTTTTACTAAATGAAGCGGAAAGTGGGGGAAATCGTTTCTTGGCGGCTGATTGGGTTAATTCGATGTGTGTGTTTGAGTTGAACTGGTGTTGCTTTTTTTTTGTTTTTGTATTTCTTGTGCTTCCTTTCGGAATTGTAATTTTATTTTGGAGTGCGAAAACAGAAAAATAGAAACGATCATGCAGAAAATGGCTACCATTTGGCTCGAGATTTGGTTTTTCTTTTGCCTTTCAATTTGGATGTGGTACTGGTAGGAAGGAGGTTGTCGCCGGGAAGATGTCTACCATGGACAATTGTGAATCAATATTAATGTGAATAGATTAGGTCCTCAGGTATATACCTATCAGACCTATCTTTCAGTTACCTATTTCAATGCATGGATAGGTATAGGAAGTGCGTAGGTATAAATACCTAGGAACGAAGTTTTATATTACTTTTATAACCTTTAACACTTTCTATAACCGGGTACCTAGTTAGGTTACTTCTTATCGAGAGTTGCCAAGTTGCATTTAAGAAAAATCAGAATCTCTAACCTATACCTAGTAAAAAACAGCTTCTTCGAGTTCAGAGGAAGATTGCTCTCCCGTTTATAGGTACGTCATATGGTATAGTTACAAAGGTTATGAATCGTGCAAATTTTTGATGTATTCTTGAGAGCTAGTTTCAAAATAATTGTTGCAATTAGACATTTAAATAATTATGAATCGATTGATTTGTACACCTCTTATTTAACAGATTGACCAGACATTTGAATTCGAGAAGTATGTAGGTTAAGTACATTTTCTGTTCCTCTTGGAAACATATTTCTGTTTTTGTGTTGCAAGGGAGTAAACCTTTTACTTTTCACGTTTCATTATAGGTAGATATGGAGGGCTCACAGCTGAAGCGAACCAAGTCAGAAAAAGACGATTCCAAGATATTTTGAGGCTGAGTAAATGAACTGCCATTAAAATGAGTGCCATTGCCAGCATCTTTGGTACACTTATTGAGCGATGAGATATCTACGCCATAAACTTTTTAAGAAAGCAAAGACGACTTACACATTTTTGCAAACTGCAATTAATATTCTTGTTAATTTACGAAATTTGTTACCGGTCTATTGATTATCTATTATATTTTCTTATTTTCATAAGAACAGTAATCAATGATAGTCCGATAGGGAAAGTGATAAAAATTATGGAGAGAGATTTAAGTTTGGCGCCTGTTTTTTTTTTCGATTAGCTATCGCCTTCATTTTGTTCATTTTTTATGGGAAAATAGTGAGAGGATTATTATGTATGACCATTTTAGTGACAATCGACTTCTTTCGTATGTTTGACAACTCAGGGTGGGATTAAGTGAAGTGGGTACCAACCTACCAACGCTGGGCGAGATTTGTCAGCGTGGACATGTTGTTGAAACCCATAAAAGTGTTTATTTTAAGTGCCTAATCATTTTTTTTTTGTTTTTTTCTAATAATATGAAAATTAAAACCACCGGCTCTTTGGTAGGTGTACACTTAAAACCCCGAAGTGAATTCAGGGTCAGAGTGGGTCTACAGAGGTAAAATTTGGAGAGGCAGTTTAGGAAAGCAGCATTGTCAGTTTGCTATAACATAATGATGGGCTATACATATACCTACTACGTAAGAGTCTGTTACAGCTATTTGTTAAATGACAGGCCTTTGCTATTGTATCCCACGAAATAACTGTTGAATAATTTTAACCGCTGCTAAAATTAGAAAAACATAACACACTTAACGCGTTGGATGTGTTCAAATTCCCCCATGAACCGGGGCGTACATTTTGTTATTAATTAGCGGGCCATTTGAGGCTTAACATACTCGTATGTCAGAATATTGAGTCTGTTATCGGTTACTTTCAAACGAAATAGGTCTGCTGCGGTGTTGTAATTCCTGCAGTTATTTTTAAAAACTGCTGCACGTCTATGACCGAACTTTTACCATGACTCGTTACCTTCTATAAAATTCATAGTTTTCATTGAACGATATCAATAGAATGTCTCGTGATTGGTGCCGGTCTTCAAAGCTGGCTCTAAAATAGATTTAAAAAAAAATACAAAGCTATGTTAGTATATTGTTTGTAAACTTTCTATCATACCAAGGCTTTTCGAATGCGTAGTATAAATAGTGCAAGCCTGGGTCGCACCTAACGACCAAGGAATTTTAATTTAGGAGCAGACTTAAAAATGCAGATTTTACCACGGGGTATGAATCTATGGTAGTCACACAGGAAGTCTGATTTAAATCCGTTTAGTGGAATCGCTATAGAGCAACTTTTTTGTGTTACTCTTCTCAGTAAAATTTCGGGTCTTAAATTTACCATAAAAAGCTTCTTTTTGAAATATTGGGGGTATACATCTAGGTATGCGAGAGTTTTAGACCAAATTTGTAACTTAAATCCTTGGATTTTAACGGCTGGACCTTCGGTTAACGCTGTATAATGCCCATACGGACTTTAGCAAGGCTGATGAAGAGCCTAAACCAATTTCGATTGCATCCAGCCATACTGATTAATTTCATTAATTTTGTCAAGTTTCACAAAGTCAGTCTCGATAGCTATTTATTTATTTATTTTTATTTATTGAAATAAAGTGGTTGGTACAATTAAGAACTAAGTTCTTTTACTAATACATAAGATAGGTACGGATTACATAAGGCGAGATATGGAAACGTAAAATTACTTAAGCCCATTTGACACTACATTTTTTCCTCATTTTTTTCATGATGAAAGTCAAGGGTGCGTAAAAGAGGCTGAAAGTGTCTTACGAAAGGGGTAGCAATTGTTTTGCAAAGCAACCGCAAATTTTCAACCGAATTTGTTATCAAATAATCTTGAAATATCAAAATGTTGGAAAATGTAATTTGAATACATTTTCAATACATTTTTTTTTTGACGTTTCTACGTTAATAAGATTGGTGTGTACGCAGTACGTACTCACTCCTATCGTGAATTTTGTTTCTAATTTTTTGTACTGCTCTAGTTTCAGCAGAAAAAATTACAAATAAATGTAGTGTCATACGGGCTTTACAAATAAAAGAAAAAATATTGATATAGACAATTTCGCAAGGCTCATACATTTAACTCTAGTCTTCCAAAAGGTATAGTCATTTTGGAAATCTCCTTTTTATAATATCACTACCTCCCAAGAAAAAGCACCCAAAATACATCTTTCTGTATTTTGGCCCCATTTTCTACAGAGTTTATGGCCTTCTTCGTATCTTCTTGCAAAAGGTTTACACATTTTGAAATTTGGTCTATCTCTTATATAAATTTCATAAACTAACAGACGGAAGTAGACAATGGGTCTTACTAATAATCTTTTTTAATGTTATCACTAAATATTCTGTAGGACACAATAAGTAATTTTAAAGCCTTCACAAACTATAAGATGTAATCTTACTGTGAACCTATTCTTTGGAATAAATAAATAAATAAATAATTTTTTATGGAACATTTCGCCATTGTGAGTTTGTAAAATTGAAACTAAATATGATTATTAGTTTCGCCCAATGAGTAGAGTACTCACACTTTGAAAAAAACGAAAATAAATTGAAAATTAAGGCCACGGTTACAGTGGATGCGTATTCTGTCGAACAATTGTTCGAAATTACCTGTGGTCAATTTCATTCCCAAATGATGGTATGCTGCCACCTGTAAATATGAAATATAAGTAAAAATCCACTCGGTATTGGAACAAAATTATCTATCATACTTTACTTTTTCTTGTATAACCAAACAAAAACTAACAAATTGCATTTCTGTAGTACATGAAATAAGAAAATACTTTCCAAAAATAAGTAGTACCTACATTAAAACGTAGTATCCTGCTCGCTCGCGAAATAAATGTCCGGCACATTAAATAATAAATATTGACAGAAGAAAAAGGAGGGAAAAGTTTGTGTTGTGATTATTGCGGATTTTTCGGAGGAAACCGCAGAGAACGTTAGCGTGATAAATAAAAAAAAAATGCAAACCAAACTACAAAATAATTATTTAGCAACCATTTATCTTTGGTGTGGAGAATCGAAGTGGAGACTAGGGACGCTAAAATTTGCACGCTAAATTCTTAACTTCATGTAGATCGGTCGATGACAAGTCTCCACTCATTTAGCTAGCGAAATGTCCGATCCGGTGCATACATTAAATCGAAGATAAAACTTCAGAGTTTGTGGAGGAACTGCCAGCAGGGAAGGCTTCGACTTTCTACTACAGAAATTGTTTCAGCAATGATAATACCTTCTTCAACTTCTCTTGTATCCATTAATTTGAAGATATTCAAATATATCGATGTCTTTGAAGTCTTAAAATACGAAAATTCTATATCCGCAAATAATTAAAAAACGTCTACACTGACATCTGTCATAAATATATGGTTTTTGTCCCATCTACATCATGTTTAATAATTTAGCGTGCATTTATCTCTTGGTATAGCGTAGTGCGCTGCTCAAGCTAAACTAAATTTTATCTAGTCTCCAACTTTTCTCTCCAAGCATCAGCTTAAGTCCTAGCTAAATTTTGACATAGAGTACGATGTGGATAAGTGTCACAGAAAACAGCTGTTCTTGGAAAAAACTTCCTTCAAAAATTTAATTTTCTCTTATTTCAACTATTTCTGATTCTAGGTGCTTCTCGTCCACGTAATTATTAAAAAAAACTCATCCTTGCATACTTTTCCGCAGCAGAACAAAAAATACAGCAAGATTTGTCGCAATTTAGCTTAAGAAAAAGTGCCGACCCATTAAATGGGCACGCTAAATTTTGACAGACGCATGAAGTACATTCTGAAACGAAAGTTTGATTATTTAGCTCGAGCTGCGTACCACTCAGCTAAATGGGTTCGCTTTAGTTTAGCTCAGCTAAAATTTGGAGAGAATTTTGTATGATAGCGAAAATTTAACTCGAGCAGCGTACTAAGCTTATGAAGAAACGAAGTGGACCTAAAATTTAGTGCGAGCAGGATACTATAGGCTCAAACAAAAAAATGATGATTCAGATCTTTATTTTGTGGTTGAAAGTTCTCAGAACAAACAGTTTGATCGTCGTAATAATTTGAATTTTTTTTTCAGTCTGGTGATTATAAAACAAATCTTACACTTTCAAGTTGATCAATGTTAATTTTCGCAAATCCATTTAAAGATAATCGATCTAAATGATCACTATGGGAAATTTGCCATAGAATTTTATTTTAACCCGCATCTATTTGGGTACCCACTAAAGACTGAGATTTTTTTCCAATCCGCGATACTAATAATCATTTTTAGTGTCCAGGCTAAATTTTCCAAACTCACAATGGCATAATTTTCCATAGAAAATTGCATATTGTGACCTAGAAAATATTTATTGTGAAGATTCAAAATGCTGATTAGTAAGGTCCAATGTCAACGAAATGGTGCGTGCTAATTACCGGATAAGTTTAGTAGCGCAGATAGAGTTACCCAACAATAGGGTACAGGCAACGACCGTTTGACTCTTATCAGTGAATGCATGTGACGTTTCTGTTAGAGGGTGGCTAGAATAGTTTAGACCGACAGTATAGGGCTGCTAGATATTCCTTATGCAGCGTAGACTTTAAGTGGGAGGGTCGACTTAAATGGCTATACACTCTTACAGATCGATCGCATGTATAGTTACTTCAATCCGTGTAAACACGAAATTTCACTACTTTTCAAAATATTCACTAAATCCTGGGGAGCGCAAACTAACAAAATAAAGTAAAAAGACATTCACACTGAATTGGTGGCTCTCAAGTTGTAAGCGGACATGCAGAAAGACTCACAATGTTACAGCATGTGTGGATTGCTTAAGGATGCTGAAGTCAACTTGGAGATGCCTCGTTGGAATACTAGGCTAGGAAGTGATTCTTAGTGAAAAATAGGCCTGATTGGAACTGCTTACTTGGTGTAACACCTTTTCCGACCTCTATCTTTTTTTCTACAACAAAATTCCATGGGCACTACTAATAATCATTTTTAACCATCATCTTCTGTATTTTGTAGGTCACATAAGATGCAATTTTGTAGGTCAGAAGATGCAACTTTGTATGGAAAATTTGTGAGTTCGAAAAATGTACCTTAGACACTAACAATTATTATTAGTATATATTAAGCAGTTGCATTTTTCTATAGTTGAAACGCAAACTACACCCCAAAACTCAAAACTCATTTCCATCTTCTTCGACTTCTATTGTCTTCATACCCAAACCACTCGCATAGCTATAATCGAAGCCCCACCCAGCGAATGTGGGCGCAAATTTCGCATGTAACCGCATCGACTAATTCATAGCATTTAGGCCCCTATAAGCCATACCGTGTGCTGTAAAGTTCCCAAAGCGGTGCATTTCGATTACAAATACGATTCGCTGTCTAAAAGCAATCGAATAATAACATAATTTTATATAATTTTTGCATTTTTATAGGTACCCAGCGCGCATGTGTGCTCGCAACTATCTGTTGAGTTTGCTTTTAATCGAACAAAATTATACTAGTACACACCGCATTATGGAGTACAATGGGAATGCGATTAACTAAAGTGACCACAAGGTCTCATGTGCTTAAACGTATACCAAGCGGGAATAGCACTGCGAGCTGCATCAAAACGTATAGATATATACGTACCCCATTTCACGGATTGATAAGTTTTCAAGTGAAAGTCTCGCGCCGACTACCAGGAGTCGGAATTATGAAATAATAATTTCATAGGACGTACAACATTACCCATCTATATAGGTAGCAACAACTACAATCAGGGGGGGCATCGAGACGAGAAGGCTTTTAACGTATCATTGATGTTGATGGACAGGCCAAATTACGTGGCAAAGTAAATGCATTTAGCGCATGTGTATATTAAGTGTATACACAGTTTTTTTTTTGTTTGTTAAATGAGAATAACATGTTGTTGCTGATGGGCATACTACGAGTATAATATTCGCAGGAAAGAGGAAATGCACACACAAGTGGATTCGGATGTTAGTTTTGCTTAACTGCCTGTGCAAAGTTGTGAATTAGGTAGCAACGACGATTTATTGTTGATGCATTTCCGGTTCGAAATGCAGCGTTTAAAAAAATGGCACAAAAAGTACATTCATACATGCGATTGAGATGCCCCAACGAAAAACGGGTGGAATTGAAGAAACTGAAAGACTACGAAGAAGATGGGAAAATCCCCGCATTCGTTAGAAAGCAATTGCTAACTGACATCTACCAAAGAAACGCCGATTATTATAAGAGTCAACTATAGAGCTGACAAACCAGGGCTGTCAGCTGTGTAGTTGTATATCGCTGTGCTGCGATAATATTAATTAATATTATAATTTAATCAGTTATTTATAAACTATATACGTTATAAAAATATAATAACATAAGTGTCCACTATTAGGGGATTAAGTCGGCTTAAGCTACCGTCGACAATTGATATTAGTTCACTCAAGTTTGAAATAGGCATCAAATTTGATTCCTGTAATGAAATTCCAATTCAGTGCATTCGCATAAATCTCCTGGCTTAAGCTAGATTACGTCCACGAAATTCTGTTACAAAGGTTCTCCCTTAACTTATGATAATATGTCAGCGCAAGGTTTTTGCTTAAACGTGCTGTCTTCTGCTTAAAAATTTGCAGTCGCGCCAGTGACAGTTAGCAACGAACATTCTTAATCACCATTCTGCAAATGTTACGAGTTTGGGAGGGACGCCAAAACTGAACGTAAATAGAGATAACTCGTCTCTATAAACGACTGTCATATATGCAGGCTTAAGATTGATAAGAAGAGGATGTGTGTCTGCACTTGGTGTGTTTATTGATAAAAATGGTTATTTTCTCCATCGCGTTGTTCCTCTAATGTCCTTAAAATAAGCCTACCTATTTTTACCGTAAAAACCACAACACGCATTAGCGCTTTTTGACGAGTTGTATTGCTCCATGCTACTAGCGCTAAAAATCTTGAATGCGAGTATGCTAAAGTAGTTATAAGCCGGTGCCTGCTTATGTAGGAGGAGCAGCTATATTAACAGAACATAATAAATTAATATATATAAATAAAATTTAATTAATTTAATTTATATATAACTAAATTTAGTATTTCCTCCTCATTTACCATAAAAATAAGTAAAATTAGTATTTTAAAAAATGTATCCCCTGTTGACTCCAATAGTATTGACTTAAATACGTGAACTCATTAATAACACTTCCCTCTTCTAAGGGGCCAATGTTTTTCTACTGCGAAACTGTTACAGTCAGCGTTTCCCTACAGAGGAGCATAGTTTTGGAACGCTACTCTCGCGTCTCACACTCAAGGTTACCTATACAAATTTATCAAGTCAGGACAAGACTTGTTTCACATGGATATACCTCGGGGAGCCATTACAAAACTGATGTGTGTCAGTTTGAGGGAAATTCGTCGTAACCCGATTCCTACAATATACAACTTGGGAAACAATTACTCGTTACTCGTTGTTTTCCTAATTGTTTTATTTACTTTGATTATTGATTAAAAAGTGCAGAATATTTGTAGTGTACCACTCTGGTTTTAATATTTACAAAAGGAATACGTTGTCTAGGTGTAATTTGCATTTGACAAGTAGACACTTTTCGCGTTCCCGTACTTCACTCAGTTAAATTCGTAATCTTTTGTAAATTGTGAAAAGTATTGACAATAGTTCCTTCCGGCTGCGGGAGAAAATTACGCGAGTGATTTGAACAACAAATTTACGAAAGTTTTCGTTATTTTTTGATTTGTTTTATTTGACTAGCTGTCAAAACACTTGACAACAGACATTTCAACTCGATTTTTTCGCCACTCAGTTGGTTTCTTTTCAAAAAAATATACATAGATAGAAGCTACTACTCGGAAATCACTTGTTACTCGTTACTTTGTTTTTTTTTCATTTTTCTTACTTTGTGGATGGAAGGTGTTACAATTTACAAATCCGCGGCAAGCTAGTAAAAAAATTGATTTACCAATATCTTTTTAATTGCTTAAACAAACAGTTATGCACTTTTGTTTCTTGTTACCTCACTTTACTCAGTAATGTTTTGTGAAATTTCAAACTTGAAGAAATGCTGCAAAGTGTTTTCTGTATAAGAAAAAAGTACCGGAATAGTTTAAACGTTATAATTTTCAAAGGGAGAACTACTTAAACATCAAGGGGTTGTTTGATTTGACAGATAATGATCAACGACGTTTAAAAAATGACTAAAATGCCCCTGCTCGTTCAAAAACAATTCATCTTTATTTAACATTGAATTGCAATTTTACACTCCCACAGTTGATTTTCGTACTAAATCAGATTTTCAAAAGAATTCTAAAATTTCGTACAAGTTAGCAAAATCTATTGAAATAAATTGCCAATCAACTTAGTGAATTTACATGAAGCGAATTAGCTATGTGTGCAATTTTCGACTAGGCCTTAAGGAATAGGCCCTGTACACTGCGACCAGAAGAGATCTATTGTGTTTTCGACTAGGCCTTGCAAATGTAGTAAACAAAACAACTTCAACCAAAGTGCCATTTGTAGTGAAGCAGTTCTAACGACAGGTCAATGACGTGAATTTCCGATATTGCTAGTGTTAATTGCAGCTCCCAGTTCAGAGGACATCAAGAGATTCATATATACAAACAGGAAATGGGTTAAGGTCACACATCAGCACACTGTGTCGTATACTCAGCAGTGAGCACTATACTGGCGTCTTTCATTTAGCAAATTTTAAACACCGCTTAGCGACTTGACATCAATCATATAACTTGGCACATTTTCCCCGCCAACTTATTACTTACCACAAAATGCAAAAGCGAAAACGATTCGAAAAAAAAAAAACACATTCGGTTGGGCAATTAACTGCCATCTCAAGCATGACGGTTTGTATTGCATAATTGATTGCACTCCAGTTGAGAGTGTTTGACGAGAAAGAATGCACGAAACTAAAAACGTTTATATCTGCGCTGCTCCTGAAAATAGTTTTCCTTCTGTCCGACTATGGCAGTCCGGTAGGTAACAATTAAAATTTAAATTCATTATGGCCAATATATAACTTCCTCTTTGTACAGGCACATAGTGTGCCCTAAGTGTAAATACCTACTAAACCAAGGGGTCTTTGAGTGAAAATTGCTCTAAAAATAGCCACCAGTTACGAGAGATACTAATCTCTCTGACAGTGTAAAAATAAAGAGAAACAAACTGGACGCGCTGGAGTGTGTTAAAGTGTCATGCGGCGGCGGTGTAATTTATTTTTATATTTTTGGTATGACTATGACAGACGTAGTCTCTCCTAGTAACCTGGTTACATGGTTTGCACACGAAATTAAACTCAAATTAGATACACAATTCTCAGTGGCAAGATGTATCTTATACTGTCAGTTTAACACGTCTAAATGCAAAACTCATTAAAATCGTTCAATAAAAAAAGGAAAAGAAAAATACCCTCTACACGTAAAGAGTGAAATCACTCAACCAAGGTATGCTCACATACGACTGCGAGTATCTTTGAGGCCCATTTGTCTGTGGGTTGATATCTATCGATAACGAACCCACGCTAAACTTTTATCTATGTCATCAATTTGGTTTAAAAGTCCCGCCAAAATGGAATTAAATTCCAACAGGTAGAGGTCCAAGATATGGTCACCACGAGAAAAAAATAAACAAAACACCCAACCTTACATTCGAGAACATTTAAAAGGTTATGTTCAGATAATTACCTTTTATCCCGATGTCTGGGCGTTTTTATGTGTCCCATTCTCGTTCGGCTTAAGTTTTATATTTTATTTAGTAATTAATTAAGCTATTACCAGGTCTTATTTATGGGGACGATTGGCCATACGTAATTGTCGAATGCCCATCATCGAAGTGCCAAGAGTCGACAAAGTCAACAAGAGATTCGTTTATGATCGAGCGCTAAGAGCCACTACAATCTATCATCGCATTTAATGGCGTTAAAGTGAATTTTATTGAGGAATGTGTGTTTTTATCTCGCTCTTATTCGAACCTCAAGTAGATGAAGTTGAATTTTCTGCTTCCAAAGGTGAACGTTTCGATTCTGAATAATTTTTGCACTGTCATCGCACATATGGTCGGGTTCGTGATGCCTTACCTGGGGCGGGAGGCAGCCGGCACTATGTTTACTAAAGTCCTTGTGCAGGGGCATAATATTATACAGTCACAAACTGCATGCAGGAAGAGAAGGGAAATGTGTGTGCAAGAGCAGTTTCGTTGCTCGTCGGTCGCATGTTTGGCAAAGTCGAACTTTTCGTGTCATGTGAAGCTGTCATGGGAAACCGGGTACTTAGTTGCATAATTTTATAATCATTTAGTGGAACGTTTATCGTTGAAAGATAAAACTAAGCTTATCCCCTTTTTGTTCTCATTCTACATGAAGAGATACCGCGCGCATGGAGACTGCGATAAGGGAAATCAGTTAATTGCTCGGAGTTTTTCAAGTTTTTAATTAGTGCATGCGCGCCAGAAAATGTATACACGTGGCTTTGTGACACAGCTTAGCTGTAAATATCTCAAGAGCACCACAGGTTTAACTAATTTTTCTGTGCTAACACACTTGAACCGAAGATGAAGCAAAAAAAAATAAACAATCGCGTGTCATTGAAATCAAACAGGCTGAGTGTATGCATGGTTAAAGGATATTTTTGTTTTTTTTTTTATTTCATTCTGCATTTTTTTTTAGATTTATAGCCCTTAATTAATACAGGATAATTTCGATTGGGAGATTAGTAGATGGGCCAAATCAATGGCAGGTGCTTTTGTATTTCAACAAAGTTTCAATATTGTAAAGAATATTTTAAAATTCCGTACCAAATTCTAAGCAATCATCTGTAGAATTTTATATCAGCAGAGAAGTCAAGATTTTTCTGTTACAAAAGCTTTCGTTTCATCTGGAAATATTTCAAAAAGTATTGAAACTCGTGCCCAATGACTTATGACGAACTGATCCGGATTTTCGTCAAATGTTGTGTACTAGGATTTTCTCAGGTATATCTCATTCTGGACAGCGTATTAAAGTATTAAAATATTTTCTTTTAATGGCGAAACTTAAAAATGCAACAACCAAAACCGGAGTGAATTTCGTGCAGTAGTTTTTGAATCTGTCTAAATACCTAATGCGTTTCTTCTTTTTGTAGAGTTATAAAATTTTAAAATAAACAAAACATAGAAGAAATGGAAATGACTATGGTATTGAGTTTATTAAAAAAAATAATTCCATTTCACTATACTGACAAAGTCTGATTTTGGACTGCGGACGGGTCGAAAAAAGCGAATTTCCTAGAAGCCTAATTAACGACTACTTAGTTTTTCGACCAGCTGGGTACCGAAATGAAATGGTGAAATAGTACACCAATTTTACCAGTAGTCAGAGTCGGCATTCTGTAAGGCGAAACGTTCAAACGTTTTCGTCTGCCCGAACGATTTACTTCTGCAAACTTAGAGCAAACCACTCGTGCACACGAAAACGTTTTATCGATTTCGCCTTACCGAACCTGACCTCAGATAACACTTGGATGTCTCTGGAATAAGTGCTGCCAAATCAAAAAGCCCTACGAAAAAAAACAGTGGCACTCCGGGAGCGTGTATCTTTTGAATCCCCAGGAAATATTTTATTGTGTAGGAAATACTTTTAAATGAAGTGTTTTTCTATTCATTATTATAAACCACTACCTACTACCAGGGCCGGACCAACAGGGCGCCAAGTTCTGGGGGCGCATTGCTAGAAAAGAAAAATTAATTTTATCGTGCGCGAACAAATACGACCATTTGCATTTTAAACAAAAAGCTTGTTCAAATAAGCCCAAAATAACAACATCCGTCACACATGTGCTGAATTATTTCTTGCACCATAGACTAAGCAAACTAGACAGTCGACTGAGAGCAGAAACGGTACTTCTGCCTACAAGCTGCCTGTCCTGCATAAGATTGCATAAGTATTCGTGCATGTACAAATCAAAGGAGCGCCATTGATGCCGTACGCATACTTATGCAATTTGCTGCAGGGATTTCATGTCATTCGGGCGGCCATTATTTTGGCGGGAAATGAAGTGTGTGCGACTGTGTTCGGCATACTTTGTGCCCATTAGTTATGCGGAGTTCACATCACAGTTCATTCTAAGAATTTTAAAGTTTTTGTAATTGCTGGTATCAAATGGAATTCCTGTAATAATTTCGCTACAATGCCAAATAAATTAATATAATAATTATTTGTCAATATCCATCTCATAATATTAATCAGGGAAAAATGAACTAACACGGTTTTTTCACTTTTGTTAAAAGAGAATTTGTAACTTCAGGTGCATATTTAAAGAAAATACACCTTTTTCCGTTGATTTTAATGCTTTAACTTTCGAAGCTATAATGAAAAAAAAATATATTTTAAAATATTTTAGCAAAAAGTTTTTTTTTGTATGTCGTGGGGAAAATATTTTTTTAGTTTTAGTTTTTTTTTTATAATCTGTAATTAATACGTAAAATGTATATTTGCACAATAATATAATTATGGAAGTATGCATTTGTTAAATTGAAAATAAAAGTATTTTTTATATTATTACTATTACTATTCTATTCTAAAATTTTTATGCGCTTGGCTTTTTCTAGTAATCTTTGCTCTTTATTTTACTCGTAACGAAAAAAAATGTTTTGATCACTTTTCGTATTCCAAAAACTCAAATAGTGCACTTGTTAATTAATAATAAGGTTTATGAAAATATCTGTGCACATTTCAAAACACATTGTTTTAAAATCTGTAAAAGAATTATGTCTATGGAAAACGAAATAAAGCGTGCGAATACCAACAATTAACAAAACAATTTGAATACTTACGTTCGATTGAATATACAAAATCTGAAATCAAATTGCAGAACCTACTAAAATACAACATTATATTGTCTTTTTGTTTTGCATTCCGATATTCATATTTTTTTTTGGTTTTAAAATAAGAATAGCATTTGCATTCTTACTGTTCCTAATGTATAAATTAAAACATAGAATTCATACAAACAAAATTAAAAATAAACTGATATGTGTATGAATGAACACCTTTTACCGGCGAAGATGGATAGAGGACGAATTAAGCTATCTAAAAAACCAACCTCAAAATTTACTTTTCTTACATTTATTGTTACAGATTCATTTACAAATTGTTTTTTATTGAAATAGGGCTACCCGACGGCTTTTAATACACGTATTCACAGACAGGAAAAAAAAAGGGAGCGCGAGAGAGAGCTGTCATTCAAAATTTGCGGGGATAATCGGGTGGGTGCACTGAAAGTCGACTGTCTAGTTTAGTTAGTCTATGTCTTGCACATTAACTCACATCAATTACCATGTTGCAACTTCAAGGAGGATCTTACTCAAAATATCGCAAAATAAAAAAATCCCACATAGGCCTATGCAAGTTAATTTCTTACCTACCTAATCTGAAAATATTCCACCCTATTCGTCTAGTTCAAAAATCTCAAATAACAGAGAACAAGAAGCTTTGTATTATATTTTCTATATGCAAATATAGTATTCTCTTCCACTGCAGTGCCTTTGATAATTGGAAGTCTTTTTTGAAAAATTAAAGCTGCGACCTGTGAGGGATGAACTCATTTGGAATCGTTCTTGCGCAGGCGGTTCTGCATAAGGACTTTCTTTGACTTTGGCTAATGGAATTTTTGTTTTTTTTTTTTTGTTTATATATGCAATTATACGTATTTGTTTGTTACTGAGAATTAGGCCTACCGGGCATACCTCTACAAAATAAAGCACATTAAAAGTCTACCTCCTGAGTGATGTGGAAAAGTCTTGCATAAAAAATTTCGCTTTCTGTAAATCTTGAACAGGGCGCAAGTTTGGCTGGAGCCGGCACTGCCTACTACAAAAAAAATAAGTCAACTAAGACTTTTTCATGCATTTTAGGCATTATTTCATTAGCTAAGGCTTTAAGGCTTTTATTTTAAATGTGTTTTAATTTTTTTTTTGATTCAACATACTGACTTTTTAATTTTTTGAACATTATTAAAAAATCGGTCTTAAATGCTGTGTTTCCACCTTCAAAATCTGTCCATTTTCCGAACACTTTATCTGTGAAATGAAATTAAAAAAAACAAATTTGAAAGCTGTTTATTGTATAAATAAAAATTGTTTTTGTTTATTTTTTTAAGTTGGAGTTATAACTCTATCCTCTTTCTCACATTCAGGTCAGGCCTCACAACGGAAAATATATACATTAAACTAGCTGACCCGGCGAACTTCGTTCCGCCCAAATTCATTGACGCAATGAAAGTAATAAACTCCGAGCATACACATGTAAATTCGGACAATTCAAGCTATTTATTCAAAAGTTTAACTTAAGTATAACAATGTCGATGTGTTTCAATAAAAATGCAATGATTGACGTGTCGGCCAACATTCTGCTTCTTCTTCGAATTGCTTTATGGCATGTTTTTTTTACCGACACGTGAGCAAGTCACATACAATTGGCCATGTTTATTCAAGATTGATGTCACAAATATACACCGATTGTCCTTGCAACTTGTTGATTATTGTCATAGCGAAAGCGAGACGCACGGGAAATTTAAGGCTAAGCACCTTACAAATCAGAACCCGCGGAATGAGATCCTTTGAATATTCCTCTCAAAATCGTCGCTTGAATGACATTTGATTTGAGATTCTTCACAATCAAATGCTTTCCGTTACAAAGTTTCGGTGGATTGAGGTTGCACAACAAAATTATAGCTGAGCTGACTTTCATTTTCAAATTGTGTGGCAAATTACCAAAATCCAATCCAAACGCACGCAATAGCAAGTCCGTCCAGTTGAATTGGAATGACGAAATTAATAGGACACCTGTCATATCGCGCAATGGCAACCACGCCAAATGGCGGTTTTTCGTATCATGAACAAATGTCAAAGTCGATGTGCTGGGTCAACTATTTTCGAACAAATGTAGAAAAATGTAGAAACTAAACACAGCATTTGTGCTGTTCTCCCGATTCTGATTGTGTTGTTGTCTATCTCTGTCTCCAGTTTGTTGTTGTTCTTTTTATAATCTTACGCTCCATTACGTACGATTACGGACAGTCGCCATTTTGAGAGTAATATGCGAATATTTTCACGCTTGGATGTGAATAAAGGGTTAATTCGGTTAATTCCACAAGCAGTAGTGGAGACGTCCATTGAGATTGTGGATTTTTGGATATGACCCCGCTCCTCTTTTAAGGGGGGTATTTTCATAATTGGCGAACCTTGAAGCGTATCACCCCGAAACTGTGTACATTGATAGAAATTTATTGGTTACTGGGTATCACGCTGTTTTTAAAATGACACAAATATGTAATTATTGAAGTTTTAAAATGACCCCCTCTACGCCATTTTTAAGGGTTAAAAGTATGGATTGAAATTGAACAATATAGTGCATTTTAAAAAGAGGTAGAGAATGAAAAATAATCGGACACGCAGCCTCTTTTAGGGGGTAACCACAAAGCGGCTCGTTCATATGGAAACAATTATTTTTTTCTGCCGAATTTACTAGTAACTTACTAAAAGTACTCTGTAACACTTATGATCCAATGCGCTGTTCAGCGTTTCACAAAATCTACACCCTAAAGGGTGCAGGGGGTGGTATCGTTCGTAAAACATCGAAACTTTTTTATTTTTTTTTGCACGTTCTATCCCCGGAGAGATAAACTAATTAGATCATTAGCTACATTCGAAGGGAATATTCATAAGTTTGGAATAATTCTAGGCATAGGTCATTGCTATTTCTATTTTTCTGTCCTTACAAGAAACCGAGAAGCTATTTTGAACCGCAATTTTTTGTAAATCCGCTTTTCATCGTCCAAATTCCAAAAGTCTGCAGTAAAAAAGTAAGTTAACTCTCATGCCATCGGACACACATTTGCCATTCCTTCCGTTTTATGTTAACTTGTTTTTTTTTTTTTTTGTAAGAGACCAACACCCAACACTGTTTTGTAATGATCTCTTTCTCCCATTAAAGAATATCAAATTTCCTCATTTGCAGGTGCCAAAGACGAAGATGGAAATAGTATAAAAAGCGGCATGGGCTTCGGTGGCTCGTCTAGCCTTAGTAAAAAGCAACGTAAAGCGCGAACCGCATTCACCGATCATCAACTGCAAACACTGGAAAAATCCTTCGAAAGGCAGAAGTATCTCAGCGTTCAGGATCGAATGGAGTTAGCCAATAAATTAGGACTTAGTGATACCCAAGTGAAAACTTGGTACCAAAATCGGAGGTGAGTCTTTTATTTATTTCAAACATAGCTACACTCTTCTAAAGTGCCATTGTGGTTGCAGTGTTATAGCCGCGCAATAAAGATATCCAAATGGCGGGCAATATAATCAAGGCGACTTAATGAAGTTGAAACTATAAACGAACCTCCAAATTGCCAATCTCATTTCGTTTTAAATAGTTAATGGTTTCCACTTTGTTCTGCGACGGTGGGTGGGGAGTGTGCGCTGACGTTCTGTAGGTTTTTTTTGTTGTTGTCCATTCAATGGTCAATCATCGTTATTGCATTTCTTCTGAAGAAACTGGAAGTGCTTTCGTGTGATGATTGAGGAATCCTGGGCATACGGTGGGAGGTGAACAATAAACTCGGTTGGAGTTTAACAAGTTCACACTCGTCTCGAAGTCGAGTAAGAAATTATCGTTCTATTCATTTGACTCAATGCGGAGTTGTCTACATCACTGATTACTTTTGAGGAAAACATTTCGTTGTTGTTTATAAAGATTGTATATGGGAGAGCACTAAACACTAATACCGATTGGAGATTGAATGAACTGCAGAGAGCCGATGTTTTGAAATGAATAGATGGAATTTTTTTTAGCATGCTGTTTTTAGGGAACAGTAGAAATCACCAACATGTGTTATAGAGTAGGGAATTTTTAGGTTTTTAGACGAAACCTGACGGAATTGCAATCGCTACGTCTTGTTGCTTTAATGGCATTTGGGAGCAATTTTTATATTGCACGCTATCGTATGCGATAACAAGTCCAAGGTGGATGCAAGTTCCATAATTGAACTATCACAGATATTGTTCTTAAATAAACCAAGTGTTGGGTCAGCCGAAGAACAGCTGTAGTGAGCTCTTTTGGATAGATGACTGTCTGCTCTTTATCCCATACGATTCTTACTGATTTATTTCTCGTATCTTATCATATTGGGACTACTTGTGTAATGGGCATTTGCTGAAATTATATGGTGTTTCGGATGCCCCGCCTCTTTTTTCAATGCGCCCCAAATTTTGCAAATTGTTTGGATCAGGCAATTTATAACATTTTGTTTTTTTTTTTTCATTGCAATCGGCCAAATTTTTAAGATATCCCGAAAGCTTTCTGGAAAAAGCCACATGATCATCACTTCAAATGAGAGCCTTCCACTCTAAACCAACCAACCAGTTATGACATAAAAACATTGTCCTTTCCAGGCGAAATTCCAATTAATCTATTGTGATGCCAGCAATAAAATTCTCCAATAAATCAAAGTTAACTAGCCTAAACACTAGACTAGTCAAAGTAACGAATTAGTCAGTCTGGTATTTATCGAATAACTTAGAATAACACAAATCATAAAGGTACCATCTCTATCGAGTGGCCGTGGAATTTTAAAGCAACGAGTTAAAGTTCAACGAGTACCAGTGATATTAAAATATGACGAGTCAATAGGCTCAACGACTGACTTTTGAATTTATCAATAACTTTAACCAGTGCCTTAAAAGTAACGAATCAACAAGTCCAAAAAGTGTTTGTAAAATTTTAAAGTAACGAGTCCGTGAGTTCCAACAATGCGAGTGGATATAAAATGTAACTAGAAGACCTCATTTGCAAACGTGTGACAAATATCCAAGCAACTGTTCTCAGCATAGAAATTGCAGGTTCCTTAGATTTGTCCCAAAAATTAAAACTCACACAAAACAAATGGTTGTGAGATGCTATAAGTTTGAGTATCTACACGGATCTGTTGCGACAAGTTTTTATTTATTTTCGGTAATAAATTCCCGCTGAATTTGTCGGTAATCGTAGCCATTGCCTGTTGAACTCAAAAGCAACGAGTCAACAATCAGAGCCAGTGAAATTAAATAGCAACTTGTCAGTATAATCCTAAATTGAAATTTAAAAGTAACGCGTCAACCATTCTAGAAAGTGTCTGTGAAAGTTAAGAGGTAATACATTTAACAATTTTAAAAGTAACGAGTCAACAAGCTTTCAGTGGAAATAAAATGTACTTGGTAAAAAGTTTCTTCTGAATTTATCAGCACGTCTGTTTTGTACAACCAGTCACTTTTGAATTTCAAAGTAACGAGTCGACGACTCCAACTAGTAGATACTTGTTGCGCTAAAAAGGAAGCAAGACCAACAAGTGTCTATATTCATACAAGCTATGATAAAAACTTTGTTTGCTGATTGTCTGTTTGTTTGATGACAACGTTTTCTTCTCTTCTTCGGTGAGAAATTCGAGAGCTATTGAGAAAACTGATCTCCCCAATATCAACAATATCAAAATTACTAGTTTTTTATGAGTGTCAACTGTCGATGCTCTTCTCAAAAACTATATTCCACTAATTAATTAAATCCAAACTCTCTATCTCTCTGTATCCTCACTCCCTCTGATTAATTACACACTTATTTTTTGTAATAACACTTTGTTATGAAAACAAACAGCTATTACAGAAATTATACACAAGCGTTCCCACGTAATATACGTTAAAATACGAGTACCTACCCGATATAATTATCGCGCTTTACCAAAGCAAAAATAATATTAAACAATTTACAGCAAGCTATAGGTGAAGACTGGAGAAAACGACGATAGAGACATTTTGATTATAAATAGGTATGTGCGCAATGTACGTTCCCAATCCCATATGTTCACGTTGCCAGTTTCACATAGCCAGAGGTACGTCAAGCAATTAATTGATTTAAATAAAGTCGCTCACTTGCATTCTGTAATTTTATTTTAGCATGCCAAATGCATTCGTCCGCAAATATAGCAATTAAATGCTGCTATTCCCCTTTGCAATATTTTTTTTTTGATTAATAATGTGAGTAGTATATGCGGATTGCTCACGTTGTAATATAATGTTTTCAAAGTTCGTTACACATTTCAAGGAAACGTTGCTGGTTGTGTGTTGTTATTATTATCGCGTCTTTTTGTGTTAAGCTATTCATTAGCATTATGAAAAGTAGAGGTATATACGAAAGGAAGGCGGGTAATAGCAATTCATCATGTAAGGCTATGTGAAGATTGGATTTGATAGCTGGATTTACCGTGTCAAAGGAACGATAGATATGTGGTTTCGTGTTGTAGTGTTTCGACAAGAGATTCGTTTAGAGGTTTCCGCGTTATGGTGTAACAAGTGGACAGAATATAAGAGGGAATTGACCATTTTGTTTGTTGGTTTAAGGATAAAGGAATAAAACCGACGAATTTATATGCGAACCCTGGGCCTGCTTTACAGATATAGTTGTCTAACTAGGTTCAAACGTTTTGTGAAACGGAAGAGAACAAAGTGGTATCCGGTTGATTGCGAAGAAAACCCCTCCGAAGGGGGCTCAACTTCAAACGCTTTTACAAGGTTTTGAAATTCTGACCCAAAATTAGGCTCATCCACGATGAGGGTGGTATCTTGTTTAATATCCTGCATAGGAGTGGCTTCTGGATGATGAACCCTCATGAGACTTTTCGAGTGTTATCCAGCTTAAGTCAATGTAGCATCACATTCGAGTTTGTACATTTGAAGCGGGCTCTTCATAATTCATCCGCTATGCATTTTCATACCTGCAGTCCATTTTTATAACGCTTAAGCTATACCTATACCAAATTGTGAGTGGAGAGACTTTATTAAATTTTAGTGGTTGCATATGAGTAGGGTCTCAAACAAAAATAAAATATTTTACTTAAGTTTGTCACCTCGAAAACTGTCTGAACAAGAGTAACTCAGTTGTTTCGTAGTTCAGTTGTCTATGTATGAGATCACAGTGAATGGGTTGTCTCTGGCTGAGTATATAGGCCTGAAAGGGACATTTGTAAAGTTGAGCAATACCGGTCAGAATTGAACAAAATTCAATTGGATTGATGTCAAACAAACCCAAGACCGAGACCGCTTAGCCCCTTAAGAGAAAAGTCAACCTTAAAACACACTGGTAACCGTTTGAAAATTAAGTTGAAAAGCCATCCCCCTTTAAAGAAAGTGCTCATTTCTTGTCGGTTTCTCTTCGTCCGTTCTGTTCAACTTCAAACCCTGCCTGCATCCACTTGCAAACATCATTAGGCGCTACACCTTCAAGCAGGCTTTTCGTTCTCATTTCGAAAAACTTTCTAATTAGCATCCACTCAAAGGCAACCAGTAATGTTGCGCGGCCACCCAAAAAGAAAAGCCACAAGTCATTAATATTTCGCGCAGCTTTCAACCGAAAACACTTAACACAAGTCGCAGCTTATTGCCTCGCAGGCTTACTACCTGAATTAGGAGTACATTTATCTATACCTATCTTCATCGCGAACGTTTTTCCAAAGTCAATTTAATTACTATGCCCGCCGGCCATAATATTTTTTTCCCACATCCGTCCTAGAGAAATATAATCAATAAAAATTAAAATACTTTTGCGTCTTCCAGCAAAAATTATATATGGACACGGGGAAACAATTTCAATTCAGTAGCCAAAACGCTTCCAGCCATCACGCTATTTTATAACAATCGTCAAATCTGTCGGACTTTCAAAATTCACGATACAGATTGTTCAGAAGATGAAAAAATTCATTTCGATTTATAATTTATGAATAGATTAATAAATATAATAGCCACGCGAGTTGGAAAAGTGGTAAGTGCATCAATCAGAGGGACGGCTACTGCATTAACGCACCGCACCACATACCACAGCATCGATCATCATAATGATCGTTTATTGACGAGAGGCGAAGCACTCTTCCCAACGATGAATCACTTAACATTAATTACGTATGGCAAACGATCAGCGATCAGCGATCAGCGATCAGCGCATTGGCGTCGTGTCGTCCGAGAGATACAAAATGTGTATCGCAACTGCCGCGCGCACACTGTAATTATCGGCAAAAACTCCAATAATAGTCTATTAGAGATTAAAGAGTATCTCGATGAATGGAAACGAATTTTCAACTCGATATCTCGTTAGAGAGATAAGTTTCGAATGAATTGACCGAATTACGCGCATTTTGAGCCCACAAGAGGGCAGCAAAAAAAAAAAAAAAACACACACACACACTCAGTTTGGATGATGGGCTGAATGGATTTTCAATGTGTCACTCTGTCTAACGATCGGAAGCGACGATTGACGATCGACGATCGACAAACGCTGATCGAGAGGTGATCGCGCTTCTGTACTTGTTGTGACTTTGAGAGTACCTACAACCAGAAGGGGGCAAAATTATTAAAACAACTTCTCGAGGAAGTGAAAATTAAGATGAATAAATAAACAACAAAGAAATGAAATTAAGAAATTGTTTGTACGGGAGACACACGGTAAAAGGGCTCACTGAATGGGACGTTTAAATCGGTTTATCGTTTCGAGATATTTGTTTATGGGATTAAGAATTGAGATTGAACGGGAAATCCCTACTACACAGGTCTCCAGGGAAAGACAATTGGGCGACAATGGCATAGCTGTGAAATTCATTGATAATTTCAAGGCTCAGTGGGTCACAGACGATTAATCGAAGCATCGGTTTTTAGTTTTTTTTTATGTTTTAGTTTTTTGTATTTTAAGTGTCGTGAGGTGTTTTAAGAAGTGTAACACGAAATGTGCGTAAAGATGGGTGGATAGATCGACGCTGAAGGAAGTGGTGGATATATCTCTTTTCAAGTCCGTTGAGTATAGAAAATATGTGGATCAGAAATGGCCCCAAAAGAAATGTATTAGCATCAGTATTTGTCCCAAAAAGTCGTCTTTGCCATTGACGACTGTAGGTCTGAAACACACATGGGAAGACTGACGAGAGATCCCAAATCTGGTGGTTAACTACCGCAAGTCACATCTTACTTTATTGAGTCTCTGCCGTTTGTAAGAAAATTCCTCAATATTTTGTTCGCAATGTTCATTAATGCTGAATGGGTAAAGCCAACGGAGTGAAAATGGGAAGCAGCTTCCGTATAGCTTGGGAGCAAATGGTTGCGGAACAAGCTTTGAAAGAGATTTTCAAAAGTTTCAAAAATAGCTACAATACCTAACTCTAAAATGGTGTGATGATATGTACCAGATCCCAAGACGACAAGCGTCAGCAATTGAGACACAAGTCACAACAGCATACGAGACCTGTGTATAGATAATATTGAGAAAAATGGTAGTCAAGCTCAAGCAAAAAATGCAAATAATGCTCCAGCCAAAAGGATCTTCTAATCCCAGCCCCCCTGGTTCGAGACGATGAGGAAGACCGAACCTCCTTTTTAAAGACGAAGTCATCGCGAATGACAGAGCGATTGGTCTGGAAAACTGAGATCGCAGATGATAGAAGGCTGCAGTGTATTAGGCAGCGCTTCTTCACGGGTCAGTAGTCGCTTAAGAAGAAGATGTAGACAAACTCAAAACCAGCTTTTGGGGTCGAGGAGTATGATTCATTCTTGGAAGAGATGCATGCGATTGTCGAGTGGTAAACAAAGAACGACCTGCGAACATGTCTGGTTTTGGCCAGGGCCGGACACTCACATTTGCGTTTGTGTAGCTAAAGCTTCAGACGGCAAGCTTGTCTGCGTGATTTTCCTAAAAACAAGTGGCCCGTACTAGTTGCCCTTGCCAGAACAAGTTGTTTTACCAAGGACGTGGTCGAATAGAGAGTTTGAATCCCTTCCTGAATGAAGATGAAGACAGCAGTTTTTTTTTTGTATCTAGGTGTCGCTTGGTTCAGTAGTTCTCTACAGTTACATACCTCGTCTGAGTGGAAAACGCTGTCTTCGTTTTGGGAAGGTGAAAACATTGGGAAATATTCAATCGAACCGCTCCTATTCCACAAGCCATCTTAAACCCCACTTTGAAGATTTTCATGTCGAAATCTCTACCGATACGGAGAATTTTGTGTCGGTAGTTGATTTTGGTTGTTGCGCAGTCGGTACGCCCTATCTCAGTGGCTGAAGGAAGCTGGGACGACCGTAAGGGTTTATATACGCGGACCACGGACAGGATATTAAGAATCGCGTTGAACTCTTCGGTCGGACCTGATCGTAGGGCCCCGTGTTTTTATTTGTTTGGTGATGTTGTTAGCCTTACTTAGGCGACGAAATCGTACATCATACCATAGGCCCATAAATGAGGTGGGACGTACCACGACTATAGCGATTATATAAAGTACCATTTTTGGTTTAAGTCCCCACTATTTGCCGAATATTTCGCTACAGGTATTGAATTCTATGCCGGCTTTCTGTGCTAGGAATTCGAAGTTTTGTCTTCCAGTTAACTTGAGTTAACGCTTGGGCCTTTGTAGCCAATTTATTCCTCATGCAGGAAAATAAATTCACGGGCATTAGCTTAACATGGGAAATAACTTCACCCCCGTATGGGAAAAATTTTACTTTTCTTATGTGAAATCACAGGCACAGATAGTTAGTTAAAATTTGAACATAAAACTGTTGCCGTGAAAAACTGAAGTTTATTGAATTCTGAAAATAAGCCTAAAAATATGCAATCAAAATCACACTGCTGAGGAAAACAAAAGGAAAATGTAATGAAGCCAATTTTCGCTTGATTCCTTTCATTTTTTTAAATTCGAAAGTGTTTATTGTTTCGTTTTTTTTTTTCTTTAAATAGCTCCACACTGGGCTTCTAAAATTCTCAAAGGATTATCTAACCTTTTGCGAAACCAAATTAAAAAAAAAAATAATTACAAATATGAGAAGCAATACTAAGCAAAGCATTTTTTTATACAGGGTGTCCGCCGGGAAGGTATACTACTTTGTTTGTTTATAATTTTTGATTAAATGAAAGAGAATGGATCTTATATTGATAAATGTTTTATTTATGTATGGAATACAGTATCAGGTAAATGTCCGCCTCTGTTAGTCTCACAAATGCGAGCCCTTTTGAGCATATTTTTCATAACATTCTCACACATTTCACGCGGTATTGCATTAATTTCATCACGAATATTTTGTTTGAGTTTGCATAAACCTTGCTTTTCAGATATCCCCACAAAAAGAACTCCGCGGAGCAGTCAAATCAGGCGACCGTGGAGGCCAATCAACATCACCATTTCTTGAAATAATTTGTTGTGGAAAGAGGTCTCGCAGTAATTCCATTGTAATCATGGCAGTATGCGATGTGGCACCGTCTTCTTGATACCACATGTTAAGCAATCCCAAAGCATGAAGTTGTGACGTTAAAAAGTTTTCAATCATATCACGATATCGCTCCCCATTCACAGTTACCTTTACGCCGTTTTCATTTTCAAAGAAGTAAGGTCCAATGATTCCTCCTGACCAAATTGCACACCAGACTGTAACTTTAAATGGATGCAAAGGTGACTGATGAATAATTTGAGGGTTTTCCATTGCCCAGAACCGACAATTCTGTTTATTCACAGACCCTCTTTCTTCGAAATCATTCACTACACGATAAATAGTGCGTTTTGTTGGCACGTTGTTTCTTCCAAAAATTTCACGTAACTTTCTCATCTACGCAGTAATCGATGATTGATTTTGATAAAATGTTTTAACGATTAAAACACTGGTTTATCGAATATTTTTCCATAATAAATTTGTCACGTGTCTACTTCACGACTGCCAAATATGAACTGTCAAGACTAATGTTTACCAAAATGGCGGCAAAACAAAGTAGTATACCTTCGCGGAGGACACCCTGTAGTACCTCACTACTCGACTGTCACAATAACTATTCAGCTGTGTTACACCAATTAAAATGGCTTTTTGACAAATATTTGAAAACCATTACAAATTCAGCCGGTGCAACATGTCCTTTACACTGCAGTCTATTTCAACTCAAGTCGGGCTTTTACCGCATTTCCTGTAGAAAGGCTCGTAGAAATCCAATCAATTAGTGGCTCGTTAAGCGGTTGCTCCGACTGCGACTACCCGCCTTTCATTTGCAACACATTGCTTACAACATTTAGTGCTACATCAGGTAGGTATCACACTTATGAGCAGATTCGCATCCATCATGCACTCGGACGATGTGCAACAAAGGCAAACAAACTATAATTACAACAAATCAGGAAACGGTTTCTTGTTAAATGCATTTTGCCTGTTGAATTAATTTGCTGCCTTGCCTGTCTGGTCTGTGTGTGTGTGAGTGTTTTTATTCATTCATGAAACATGAAACAGCAAACAACAAATTACCCGCGGTTATTCGTGTAATTAACTTAGCCTGATGATGTTCACACAACGTGGCCTGAAAACATTCTCAAAAAAAAGTAAAAAAAAAAAAAACAGAAAGCCAACCTAACGAAGCCACACAATTACGAAAACAAAACATGATTCCCAGCAACGAATAAAATTTATATAAAAATTTTCGACCACAGTTTAACCGCATTTTAATGCGCTAGATAATTTTTATTAATGTGATTTAAATGGTCCCGAAATATGTTCACCAAACCACCGACCGACCGACGCGACGGACGCCCAGGTATACGTTGCCTTGTGTACACGGTATACCCCTCCTAGCAACAACATTCACCAATTGGGAGAGAGATTACCGTGTTACCTCATTTGGAAAAGAGAATTATTACTGCGTTTATTGTTTGATTAATTTGATGATAAATAGTCGTATTAGGTCGTTTATTTTTCTTCTTCTAAAACTCAAAATTGTAAACAGTCGCGCTGTGCGCTTGTGATTATTGTAAGCATCTCCGGACTGACTGGCGCTCTAATTGTCGGTTTAGTTATAAGAGTGCCATTGTTAGCCGCGGTTTTGCTGTGCCTGCTTGGCCGGACAAAGTGACAAAAACCTATAATTACACTCTGACGAATGCGCGGACAGGAAGTAAGCTAGATCTATGATTATTCTGGTTCGAGATATGAACACAGCGGAATTGGAATTTGAAACTCCACCCGTTTCTCAGCGAATAATTAATCATCAACAAATTGCCGGCTTGCAATTTGACAATTGTTATGGTGTACCGGCTAATATGATGTAGACAGAAAAAAAAAGGAGACATAGTTTGACTCTTCCACTTGAGTGAATCGTACAATCAGATGCGAGAGATACATTTGTATCTTTTATTACTAATTTATGCTAATTGCAGATCCGTTTAGAATTATTGTACAGATGCGATGCGGTGTGGTGGAAATATTTAAATTCTCTCGCCAGGAATTGATGTATTTTATTGCCGCACATCGTTAATCATTTTGTAAAAGTATGGCGTTGAGATGTTGAGAGCTGCGTTTGATATACAAATTTTGGAATACAAATTTTCGAAAGTCGTTACGTATAGTATTCCCATGGACAGGCAGACAACGACTTTTATGTCACACGTCGAATTTCGGTTAAATGGGCACTAATTTCGAAGCAGTTAGCCGTAAATTAAATGGAAATTAGTTGCAACAAGTCGTTAGGGCGAGCCATTTATAACGCAGGTATCCCTATATACTTATACACATTTGGTTTTCTATGGTCTGTGGTTGGAAATGATTTGTAAGAAGATTAGAGAGCTATTTCCCCTGTATCTTATGTCCCTGTTTCTTATTGACAAAAAGCAGAACAAGCAAGCATTTTTGGGGGTGATTTTGATTTTTCCAGAGGGAACTATTTCAGAACAAATTTTTACAAGTTCCATTGTCCCCGTGGATGAGACGATGACCTCACCTTAACAAAAAAAAAAAAGGCAAAGCTTCAAAATCACTTCCGAAACTAGGGTCTTCTCTCAGACTCTCAAGCAGAAGAGTGAAAGCTGTCACGAATCTTATAGTGCTCATGCAACTTATTTTTTCAATTTACAATCTTTCTGATCAACGGCATAGCTCTATGCAGTGTCCCATAGTGGGTATCCCCTTGGCCGGACAAGTCTCTAAGTCTGACAGATTTTTTATTATTTTTCTGATTTCATAATACATAACAAAATTTCCCATATCCTGACCGAATTTTTCACAATTTTTTTTGTTTCGATCCCAAAGACGGCCGAAGAACACTGCTGACTTGCAAGCACATTTTACGAAGATTTTGATTTATTATTCATTCTTCTTATTTTCATAAACTTTGTATTAACTTAATCCAACATAAAAATGATGAAAATAAGAATAGATAGTGACAATAGTTCTTGTACATATACAAATAGTGATAATGCCACTTCATAAAAAAAGAAATACCTTAAAAGTTATATGTGAAATGATTACAGTGGAAGTCTCGTTTATAACGACTAGTCGCTTATAACGTTAATTTTCCTTTCATTTAGTTAGTTTCATTATATGTATGAAACTTAGTTTTTAATGAAATCTAGTTTATGTTTATATATTTTAAATAAGTTAAGGGTTATAAGAAAATTGTTTATAAGAAATTGAGGACTGATATATATTGTTTAAAAAAAAAAATAAAGCTAGAAATTTATCGAAGGTTTTTTTTTTTCTTTACCTTTTTCCAAAGCGACATCTTTTCGTGCTTTAGTTTTGGCCAACACTGTATATATTTGTGGAAGGCAGTCGGATATAGCGACCGCCGGTTATTTCCTCGGTCCCTTCACCGTCGTTATAACCGACTTCTACTGTAATTAATTATACAAAAATACATTTGTATAAAATTTTACAAGAGCACAAAAACATAAATATACAGCATATAAAATAACATTTATAGGACAGCAAAACTTTAATTTCCCCGTGATCAAAATCCAGAAGCCAGATTTTTACATATTTTAAGAATTTAGATAAGGATCTTATTTCTCGGGTATTTATAGGAAGCTGATTAAATAATAATTGGCACGACACAACGGAGTAAAAGTTTTTGAATAGAGTCGGAGGAAAGGAATAACAACAGCGTTACTTGAATTGCTTCGCAAAATACGAGTGTTGGAAATAGGGCTCTGTACATTTTTTGGGGTTCCTGCTGGAGTCCCACAAGGTTCTATTTTCGGCCATTTATTATTTTCAATTTATGTGAATGAACTCCTACACATTATAAAAATTTCTACTGTCCACATATTTGCTGACGATATTCAATTATTTATGTGCCTCCCCTTTGGATATGATTAATAGCGCCAATTAATTAATGAATATCTAGAGGTTATTCAGCAGTGGGTTCTTAAACACAACTTGTCGCTCAATCCTTCAAAGTCAAAGACTCGTTGTACCTATAAGCATCAGTTAAATACATCCACTTTTCCGCCAATTTTGTTAGGACAGTCATCAATTGAATAGGTTCATAAGGCTAAACATTTGGGGATAATCTTCAATGACACACTCACTTGAACCGATCATGTTGCGGCTACAATTGGGTAGGTATACAATGGCATCCGACTTCTCCACACAAAGTTCTTTGCCTATTAAAACTACCAATCCTTTTGTATGGTTGCGAGGTTTTCTGCTATGTTGACTACACCACTAGGCGTAAATTAAATGTTGTTTACATTACAATAGCCTAGTCAGATATGTCTTTAATAAACGTTTTATTGACCACATATCGAGCTACTTTCTGCAGATAATGGGCCTAACTTTCGACAACCTCATTAAATTCAGAACACTTATTCTCTTGCACGGTATGATGATGACTCAACAACCGGAGTACTTGAACAGCAGACTTAGCGTTATCAGCTCAGAAAGAACAGCTACATTGTTAAGGCCCAGATCCAATTGTTTGCAATCTGAGTGTACTTTCTCCGTCCATGCCACTCCACCTGTGGAACTCAATACCCAGGAGAAACACAAATACAAGCACATTTAAAAATAAGCTATTTAAACAATTGGCCAGTGAGGTATATGTTCATGTCAAAGAGATGTATATTTTATAAAAGTTGTTAATTTTTGTTTAAATTGTTTGTTTTTGGAGAGTTTTTTGTCACAAAATTGCTTAAGAGGACTAAAGCTTCGTACTGCAGATCGTAAATATTGTTTCAAAATCGAAATATGTTTGGACCAGCTCAGATTTTGGTCAAAAGTAATTCCTAAATATTTAAACTGGTTTACTGTTTCAATTTTAAAATAGCTTGTGTTACAGGGTGGTTGTTGAAGCAACATCGACCTTGTGGCTTTATTAGTACAAACACAATTTGACACATTTGACCTTACGCAATTGTGTGCATGAATGATAATTTCAATTAATAATTAATTAATTTAGTTTTATTTCTGATAACTAGTTGGTGTTCCAAAAACCACAATCCCAGTAGGTGAACATCATGATTTATGTCTGCGCTTAGCGGTTAAATGCGATAGTCTTAGAGGACTATCAGAGCGGTCTAGAAATTTTTTCACAAAGTCAAACCATTTTCATAGATTTTTTCGAAATCAACACGCTCAAAAATTGGTTTTAACAGAGTCCGATTTTTGCTCAGTTAAAAAAATGGGTTAAAATGAACTAAGTCTCTGTTGAAAAAAAAAGTATTCGTCGTTTAAAAAAATGTTAAATGTGTATATTGTTAAAAAGCTCTCTTTATCGGTTGTTATCAACCAATTTCTAGATTAATATCATCCAGTTGGTTTTATTTACGACCGAGAAAATTTGGAGGAACAATTTTAATTTTTAACCACGTTTCCACAAGTTGACTCAGCTATTTTAAATCTACTGTAGGAGCTGTCCTTACAATATTTCTGGGTTGTTTTTAAACGAAATTCTCGGTGAAATAGCAACTCCCTTAGAAGGTCAGGGACAGGAATTGTGACAAAATGTTTTCCCGCCTTAGGAACTTGCTGTTTGACAATAAATGTGGTCCGACGTGTTAAAGGAATACAGTAAAAGCCCTCTTAGGCGGACAAGCACTGTGTCACAGTCACTGTCCCCTTTATGGACGAGGTTTCACTGTATTTCCTTAATGCGTCTGTTCACATTTCTTTTGTCTGTTTACATTAACCAATCGGCAAGAAAGAGTCGTTGTTGTGTGGTTGCAAGAGATCAGGAGAACCTGCCAGAACAATCTGCGGTCTATTGCTGGCAGAGGATCAGCGATCGAGGTAGTGACTCCATTTACAGAGGGAAGAAGCTGATTTCAAAGACTCAACTTGTATCAATACAGATAGTTTCAGCTCAGTCCGCTCAAAGTGGGTCACCAATCCTGATATGGTTAACAAGATATATAACTTCAAAATGTAATCCGATTTTGGTTTAAAATCCCATGTCTGCTCAACAGGTCCGTATAGTTACCCTAGGTCTATATCTCCTCCCAACCATTCGGTTTGTATTATACTTCATTTTTAGGAAGAATGAAAGGGACCTACGAATTCGAACGACTGAGTTGAGAAGCTTTTTCATGACAGTTTTTCTCGAGGATGTTTGTCAGACGCGAAGAAAACCTTAAAATATAATTTTTTTGTGTTTTTTCGTAGGTCGAACCTGAGTACCATCGCTCCAGCAGACTAACCACTGTTCCTCAATTATGGTTCCCTGTGGATTTACGGAGCTATTTCTATAGTGTGTAAACGATGGCGGAGAACCTTTGCAGCTGTAGAAGAAGCACGGTTTCCCTCGATCACTACGAGGCCCCCTTTGTACCTCACCGAAGGTTCTTGTAACTGAAAACTTGTGAAACATTTCAATTCAAAAGCATGCATTCTATTTGTCAATCGAAGTAACAGATGTCAATTCGTTGACAAATCCCTCTTCTATGAGATGACCATGGCCAAGACTAAACTTTGACAAAAATGTATACAGCTAAAAATTGTTCACTCCACTCCGTTTAACGTTCCCCCAAAACGCACACGTTTTTCAATTGAGACATCAAAAAGCTTTTGCCAACCAGGCACCAGTTTCAGTTACCAGCCGGCCAGTCGGTCGCCTTTCACCAAAAGCCGCACTACAAATAATCTACAAATAAAAATTCTGTTCAACATTCCTATGTGTAAATCAATCCGTCATCTAAGCTATGCAAATCCGCGCAAAAGAACGTTTTTATATTACCCATTTGATTTATGAATGCTTTTAGCAAGCCACCGATATCAAGCCGCACATATCTGCACGGCCTATATGAGACCGACCAACAACACTCCAGTATGCCAACGCAACACACGCACTCGTCGTTCACATTTATCTCAGATCAAGAGTGTTGGCGAGCCAGTAGTATAGATGGATAGCCTTCGTCTCGCACCACCACCACCACCGGCACAACCATAGCAAAATGAGAGTACGTCGGTCGGTAGGTTCACCTGTTGTTAAGACCTAATCCACCAATTAAGTAATTTGTATCCTATTACTCATAAACTGATTCATTAAGAGCGCACACCAATTAAGAGCAATCTTTGATGGGGCCCTGCGCATACCAACCAAGTGACAGGTACTTCCAAGTTCACCTTTTAACGTCAATCGAAGGCGTTGCCCAAATCACGTTAATCACGCTGGGATCTTTTTCAAAGCTCCTCGGCGAACATTTAGGGAAATTCGTTTTAAATTCGTCTTTTGTTGCATATAGATGGTATACTCGTATAGGTAGATGTATACAGGCAAGGGAACAATTATCTTTTGCGCTCATCATGTTGGTTCGTCATATTTACGCCCTGCCGCATGGCTTCGGTTCTTGGCGCCACTGCCTTTGGGAAAGGTCATAGCGGCGCCGACACACCGGTCGGTGCTTGTACCTCTTGCTGGAGATGCTTCTGTTGCCGCTACGGCTATACATAAGTTGATCATTAATTTTGTGTTGTCCCTTACTGGCACATGAAAGGTTGCTCTGCCGCTGTTTAACTAATTCCGTCAATTAAAACTTTTCTTCCCTTTTGTAAGGAAATACTCAACGGCCAGACAAAAAGATCAATTACCTGGCAACGCTATAGGCATCCATGTCAAGGTGACAGCGTAAAACAATAGGAAAACAAAAACGGCCTAATACGATCCGGGATTATTTGGGATAGGGATAGGTGTGCAATTATGGGCGGATCATGACATTTAAATAAATGGATTTGCATGGGCCTATAAGGAATACGCAAAAGTGCGTGCGTAGACATTTGGGAAAGGATTTGCTAAGTATACCTACTACTGAGGAGAAGAAAACATTTTTTTTTGTTTTGCTGTAATCCTATTAAATAATCATCACCCTTCGGTTAACAAAATGTCAAGAAAACCGGAACGAATCACTGTAAACATTTTTGAAATTTTTATTACAGTCACGGCGCAAGACCAGAACGAATCTCCGGACTCGTGTGGTTTTGTGAAAGGGGATGATTGTGTAGTTCGAAGGAGGGGTATGTTGCGAGGGAAATATGACCAGGGAATAAATGCATTTAGGCAGTTTTTATGAAGAAAGTATTGGCGGTAGGTATTTTCGCTTCCGATTCAGAGGACTAAAGGTAGATAGGTCATATTAGTGGTTGACAAAATTCGTTCTTACCTCCTGACTCCTGAGTCACTCAACAGTCGTAGAAAGTCTGCTTTAATGACTGTCACGAGGGAATGCTCGTGCCATAACCTGTCGGATCTATAGGAATAGTTTTTTTTGTTGATTTATTTTTGAAAGAGCTTGTTTATTTTGCAATCATACAGCTTGTGCTCGAAAAGGCTCGCAAATATATCTGCTTGTCAGAGTTGTTCATCTTTTTTTTCCCAAGAGAACTGGAGAACTTTATAAAAAGTTTAGTTGCCTATGGGAGCGCAGCTATTCGTGTTTAAAGTTTTAAAAAAAGTTTGGTTGATTGACCTTTTCAACACATTATTTCAGCGAAACAATGTTTTATAAGGAGCGCCAATCTAGAACTACACCTTGGTAAAATGCTTTTTTTAGACAGACTCCATATTGAAGAGGAAATATTGCGCAGGACCAAACCATTTTAGTTGATCCTCGAGTTCCAGTGAGTTCTTAAACAATCGCAAATACAATTTAAGGTTTTTCTTAGCTGGTGAAGCTCTTTAAACGATTTTTAGACAACATTTCAGTTGATCCTCGAGTTCCAATGAGTTCTTAAACAATCGCAAATGGAATTTAAGGTTTTTATTAGCTACCGAAACTCTTTAAATGATTTTTAGACAAAATTTCCACATGTTGATCTTAATTTAGGTGGTAAGGATATGGAACCGAATGACTACGCAATTGCGCACTTCTGCCCTTCTAAGAAATCTTAGTTCAAAACCCTCAAAATATATTTTCTTTTTCTGGTGATCTCCCAACTGACAGACCCTTTCCATATCTTTGCAGAACAAAATGGAAGCGCCAAACAGCTGTGGGTCTGGAGCTGCTCGCCGAGGCCGGTAACTATGCAGCATTCCAGAGGCTCTACGGTGGTCCACCGTACTTAGGCGCGTGGCCATATCCCGCCCAGTCACCACACGGAACACCGCCCTCAGCCGCCGATCTGTACTACCGGCAGGCGGCAGCAGCAGCACTACAAAAACCTCTACCATATCGATTGTATCCCGGTGTTCCGGCCGCTCTCGGCAGCCTAGGTGGACTCCCAGGTCCAGCTGCGGCACCTTTCCCACACTTGTCAGCATCTAGTTCTTTGTCATCCTTAAGTAGTTACTATCAGACCAATAACAACAACAATAGCAGTAGCAACAACAATAACAACAACAACATCAGTATTAGTAATAGCAGTAGTGCGCGAAGATCTCCCAGTCCTACCCTAAATCCAGGCAGTCCGCCCGGACGCTCAGAAAGCAGTCGCCCGCCCAGTGAGGACGAGGACACAATCCAAGTTTGAAAAGAGAAACATATTTATTTATACACATATATACAACATAAATGCTCTGTGTACAGTAATAGAGTAGCTTATTTATTTACATCAAACAATGGCACAAAAATTGTTATTTTATTTCCGCATCCTTTTCCCAGCACACAAGATCAATTTTTGATAAACCAAATGCCCAATGAATGATCAATATTTTTTATGATTAAAAAAAAAATCAAAACTACTAAAATAAATTGTAAAACAAAAATAAAAAAAAAACCGTTGCCAATATTGTAATGTAAATTTTTGTACAAAATTTAACAAACTAGCATTGAGTAAGAGTTTAAGCAAAACAATTGTATTTTTAGCGACGTAAAGAAGTTTGTACACATGTATTTCGGCTCTAAGTACTATTTACATATAGACTTCCCCAGATTATATAATAGCAGAGATGCGTATACATAGGATATGGAGATTATTTCTACAAGATGTCAAGTGATTTATGCTTTTTTCTTTCAACTGAAACAGTCTTTTCTTCAAGAGTTTGTTTCTTCCAGTGTGTATTTATTTAAACTATAGATATTGTTTCCAACTGTACAGTTAAATTATAGAAATGTATATTTATATTTTATTATTTGTTATAGTGTTGTTCGAGAAGGAGTCTTTAAATATCGAATTAAAAGAACAATTTCATTTTATTCTAGCCGAGAGAAAGGATGAATAAAAAATCATATTTTTTTCTTTCGTTTTGTCATTTGTTCGTAAGCGTTCTAGTATAAAATTTTTTATATAGCTAAGAAGTTATTAAGAAGGAAAATATAAAATATGATAAATAAAATAAATTATAAATTAAATATTATTTTTGGTTTTTCCTTTATGGGAGCAGGGTAAGTCATGACATTGTCCGATGACTGATGTGTATTTGACCAAACTGAGCAAGCTTTTAGGAACGTCTTCATAAGAGGGGGAAGGTCAGTGACCGAAGGGGGTAAGTATACTTCGGCCAATTATGCATTGTGCGGGGAACGGAAATATTCAAACTGTTAAGGGCTGGAACGTGAAACGCAATCATATACTATCAAAAAGTCGCTTGGCAAACAAAAGTCCACAGGAGTCCTTATCTTCGCCTATACCTTGATATATTTTGATATGTTTACATGATGACACTGTTTCCATCGATTTTAAGATCGAAACTGAACATCAAAACTATATTCAAAGTGAATGCCTTCCAGTCGATCAACTTGTTATGAGTTGAATCTTGATAGGCAACGAAAAATTCCACTTAATCAAACCAAATACAGGGTGGAGCATAAGTACGGTGACCATATTTTTAAGAGCGAAACCCGGGACAAAAATGTATAAATACATAACAGCACACCAATGGTCAAAAATAACACAAAAAATCGTATTGGAATGTCCCGTATTTATAAAAAAAAAAACGCGACAGGCTATTGAAATACGAGACTGTCCCGGGAAATACAGGACGTATGGCAAAGATAATGGAATACAGAGTTGGATAACTTTCCAGTGGAAAAGGCAGCAGCTGTTTTCCCGAAAAATTCATGAAGTCACGCACATATGCTCATTTCTTTTCTAGTTATGTGAGTTCATGAATTGGACTTTAATGCAAGAATTCGCTATTCCGAAATATGTATTTCACTATTTTTTTTATTTTAATCCTTAACAAAAAAAAATTCAACACCAAACACAAATCAATTGAACAGCGCGATGCCTATAAAAGCAAAAGGAATGTTGGCCGGCTATTAGCAACATGCGATATTATTCGATTGTCAAAAGTTTGACGTACATTTAACTTTAACGCTGTTCGTTGTGCGCTAAGCCTTTCCATCATAAATTTCCCAAGCTTTTTAAAGGTAATTCTGAAAAAAATACGTAAACAAGAAAATTACTTAATAAATCTATCAGAACGCTACTTATGCGCCACCCTATGTAATGTAAAGAAAATGTTTTTCCTGTTTATAGAATTCACACTCGCTTTTTGTAGAAAATATAGAACTTGTAATGAAGTGCGTTTGAACCAGATAAGACTTATCGTACAATCAGTGATGCCACCAAAGATCGAAGTTTTTATGTCTAAACCCTAAAAAAATTTGGGCCTTTTCAAAAAAAATTATGCCTTTTAGTAAAAAAGATATATTAATTGCATATTTTAGTACAAAGTGATTAAAATTTGTTAACAGTATGTGGGTCGATCGAAAGGTAATCAAACCTGTAATCCAAGGTTTGGGTTTGGTGAGAAAGTAAAGTAGAGAATTGGAAAATAATCATGAAGCACAGTTGTAAATGAAATCAAGTGATGCGAATTTGATTAAAGAATGTACCAGATTTACCAATTTCAAAATTTATTTGTATGAATTGATTTTAAAAATTCACGAGCAATTAGGTGTTTTTTTTTCTAAAAAATATTCCTCAATACCTCAAGCATCGGAATTATGCCTAAAAGGTCTAATTATGACTAAGTTGGCATCACTTCGTACAATAATAGTTGATTTCGAGAGGTTCTCTGAATATTTTTGTTGCGACATTTCTAATTGGGAAATTGCCTTTAATTTTGCAGCCCTAGAACATTTCAGCTCAGCTTCTATGGACTCACTTTCATGTTGCTGTCTCTTTCAGGGGCTTCCCTAGCCATATTGCCTAAAAAAATTATTCAAGGGTATGAAACAAATAGTTTTTTGTTTTTTTAACAAATACTTACAATTGCAGACTTCAGTGTTACTATTACTTTTAAACCTGAAGGGACTATTTGTGGATCGGAAAAACCATGGTGGGATTATATTCCTCCCATTACATTTTGGGAGCTGGAGAACTGGCGAAGGGTCAACCGTATTCGGAGAAACCAAACTTTAAACGTTTTTTCGCAACTCTTGCGAACGTCTGACAGATATTCGAGAGTTTATTTGTCAGAAGATAGCTTCTAAAATTAATTATACCGTCATACTTAGGACATCTGAAGCTCGAAGAAGCGCAAAGACTTTCACCAGCGAATTCAGTCTAAAACCTCTTCTAAAACCCATACACTCTAAACACTGCTTTTGTTTTTTGATGTTCCCGATAACATATAATATATGTCACAGTTTTTCACCCTTTACGGACATTCCATGGCGCTTCCAGGATGGTGGTATTATTGGTTGGTATCATTCTCTGTTAATTATTCGGCTGTTTAGTGTGCAAATATTTTGCATCCACATTCGAGTCACTGTTCTCTTTCACAGATAAACGAAACGAAAAACGATGTTACAAGAGCCCGGCATATTTTACTCAAAGTCTGTTTTAGTTAAATATGAAACTCTGTATACCACGGCCGATCCCGCACTCTTGTGACCCATTTCAAAGGTTCGCTTTTCGCCAGCCTTGCACACCAATTAGAGTCGCTCCCCCAAATTACAACTGACAAGCTGCATTGCTTAAGTGAACTATGAATTTCCGATATAATTCGAAACCGCTTTATGTCGTGCCCCAATAACAGTCTCAGTTCCAGTTGCATTCTCAGTCTCGCAGTCATTCCAAAAAGTCCCAATTAGCGATGAAAAATATTCAACAAGAGGCAAGGACCAACAAGCCCTCCCACTTACGTGTGCTTTGATGTATATCCCCTCTGTACGATCGCAGTTGTTATCGAACATTTTCAACTATTAGCATGTTGCTGCCCTCCTGATCCGAAGTCTTTCACAGAGCACTGCAATTCAGCCTTAAAACCTCAAGACAACCGCCAATTAGCCGACGGGAAGGCAAAGGTAGCGAATAATGGCGGCCAAACTGCAAAGCTCCCTCTAATGATCCATTTCTGTATTATGCTGGTTGGCAGCCCTTCTGCACGAGAAATTCAAATCATGCTCTAAAGAGCCAATTTCCTTCCTTACTTCATCCTACACTTTAACTCGTATTCGGTTGGCTCTGCTTTCCTCACTTTATGACTGGCTTTGTGATCATCATAGGCATTAAGCGGCAGCCGAGGTGCAGCTGCATTAAATGCATCGTTTTGAAGTTGTTGCTTTTTATACCCACAAATCACGCCAAGTTATAACTCGCACCCGATTTTGCGGCAATTGAGGCTGCCCTGGCGTTTGAATTGGTCCCAGCGCGGCCCCAGGGTGAAAATTGCTACCAAAATGAAACTGTGTATTGTACACTTTAATCCCTCCCCAAGGACAATTATAATGGAAATGGAATATACTCCGAGAGAAGTTCTATTAAAAAAAAAAAAATGCTTCAATGCTTGTATGTGTTGGGCAGCAAGAGTTGTGATTCAGAGGGAGTCATAAAACCTGTCACGAAGCGGTTAGGTTTTGATGACTTGGAGAATGATTGTGTGCTCTCTTTGTATAGTTCGGATCTCTCGGGCGCAGTGCAGATTGCTGACTGCACCATAAAGATAATTTATTGCGTTTGCAAGAAGCATAAATGAATCTAAAAGTTGTTTGCAAATGAAGATGAGTGCGTGGAAACTTGCTTCGAATTGGCAGGCAGGTAGTTTGTCTAATCGAAGTCAGTTTTGGGGTAATAAAGTTTGCGTTTAATTGAGCTCGCAGTTGCGCAAGGCTGTGGATTACCAATAAGTGGGGGAGCATATTAATTGGACAGGGGTAGGATTTGGGAAGACGAAAAAGTGCAATTTTTGTCATTGCGAGAACGTTTTACTTCAATTAAGTTTTGAAACGAAAGGATTTTTCGTTTGAAACCTGGGAAATATTAAAAGGGAACCAAAAAAATATCTAAGAAGGTACATTCAAAGTTTCTCCAATTATGGAAAACTCTGCTACACTGTTCAAAACGTTTTCAAAAAGGAAAAACGAAACGAAAGGTTACGAAGAGTTACGCGAAGCGAATTCTGGCAATTACTCGATTTCTTTTGAATTTAAAAATTATCCCACCCAGAGGCCATTACTGGGGTACGACTAATGAATCAAATTTTAATTTAATCATTTGTGTTCGTGTCTTTAAAATATTTATATTCTAACGTACAGTCCAAAGAAAAAAATATTTTTAGTTACAACTTATCTAAAAAGAAATTTCATACAAGACTCGTGAACCGAAAAGGTTACCAACCTGGCCTGGACTTTGAATTGTTCCTTGTCGTATAGGTAGACACTAGTGACTGGCATTGGAAGATAATCGTAAAACACGAAATGGCTACCAATTAGAAACAGAAAGTATTTTCACAAAGAATTCATAAACCATATCTACTTTGTTGCTTTGAGTCCTTGAAGGAAATATAGTTTTTAGTTATTCACATGGAAATACAGCTGCCGACATTATTGTGTTTGCTTTTCCACTCGTAAATCGTCAAGGCAGTCAATGCAGTCAGAGCAGTATAGTGCTACCAGACGGTTGGTATAAAAATCCTCAAGCCGAAAACTAAAATTTCCCATTTCCACACTCCCTCACAAAATTCTGAAAAACTGGCATCAATCAATGGTCGCATTCTTTTGACCGTCAGATGTCTAGTTTTAATAGGCCTTTTTTTAATTATGCTCACATGTTCTGTATAGATCATTGATTTTCACGGTTTACAACAAAAGTACAAGATCCAACGTTTGTTGTATTTGTGAGCATAATATAAAAGGCCTAATATCTTGGGGGAACGCTCTTACGAGTTCTAGCGCCACTGCTTTTGGAACAAAAATTACATTTATTTGAATTTACGTCTCTTTTCAGTACAAATGAATTTCGCACAAAAAACATAATTTTACCCTTTAATTCATTTTCGACCCAATTTTATCTTCAGCTAAACTTTTATTTGTTTTTTTTTGCTTATATGTCTACTTTCAATATAGCAGAGGGTTTTACGCCAGGTTGAAAAATTTCATAGAATGGGAAATTTAAGAATTTGTAGTAGGGCAGATAGTGAAATGTCATTTATTTATATGAAGCTTGGATTTGGAATCATATAGCGGTCAATTAAATGCTGCCAATGTATAGTTACGTTTTTGTTTAAGAAAACTTGTCAAAAGAAATTCAACAGATTAGTTTGTTGTGAGAAAAAATCCATATGAATACTAACAATCAATTTGAGCGTCTAGGCTAATTTTTTTCGGACTCACATTGGCGAAATTTTCCAAACAAAATTGAATATGGGACCTACAAAATATATAAGGTGAAGGTTAAAAATTATTTTTGGTAAGACCCATTGGAAAATATCTACATCTGCACTGGAAGTACACATATTTTAAGCCAGATGGGTTTTTCCTCATGAAGGCCGATTTTTTAAACCTCAAACAAGCAATGAATTTATTCTCGTTTGACAGATGTCTAACATTTTTAAACAAGTTCGCCTAAATCAAACCTAAACTTCTACGTAATGTTTTTTTTTTGGCTTTACACTAGTTTAAGATAAACGATAAAGATTTTTTTTTTCGCCGTTAACCTGCGCTTAGAAATTTAGAAAGTTTGTTAGTCTTAAAATTAAATATTTGACAGTTACATATTTTTATAATTATTTAAATTTACTTTAATACATCAGGACTTCTACTATAGGAAAGGATAGAATATTAAAATTTAACAAATTACATATAGTATCCAGCAATATTTTTCAATCTTCGTAAAAAAGTCAAGTTGAATTAAATGAGTGCAAGTGTGCAAGAAAAAAAAAGAAAAGAGGAAAGGCGATTGGTAAGCAACATCTCACTTAAATCATCATCGTACAGGCTCTTACCGCAGTAGGCTTTGCTATATGGACACCACCGCTTCGATTGTAGCATTAGAAATTTAAATAATTAATTTAATAATTAAATAATTAATTTTTTTAAATTTTTAATTAAATAATAATTAATTTTTTTGAATAAATCAAAAAATAAAATATTTAATGAAAAATTTAAAAGAATATTGAGGAAAATATTTTCTGTTAATTATGGAGGAATACACCATCCACTAGCCTCTATGTGATGAAATTGTTCATCACTATGTTTGTCGGTCCCACAGTTCAGTCAATGCAACTTAGTTTTGCTCTGTAAGAGACTGGAAACTATTTAAGCAAACCTTATTCAGATTTAACCCCTAGACAAGATGTTTACAGCTATCTTGTCTGAAAAAAAAGATTCCCCAATCAAACATTCTCGAAGAATGTTTAGCATACCTCGTGCTGGAAGTATGGGCAGTAGCGATATTTTGTTGAAACCACTTGAAAGGACGGTATAAGTGAAGTAAATAATTTTCAAAATTTGCTCCATAGTCGTCTAGTCGAAGAATCTAATGACTCGTAAGATGCCTCAGAAATAAGATGCCCATTGCAGTCCCAAAAGACTTGCACGATTCTTAATGTTGTTTAAGAGTGATTAAAGAAACATTGTGATAGGTTTCCGGTTTCCACACTGGTTCATCCACATCGTCGCCCACATCAATACAGTGCGTCTAATACTCCTCCATAGAAAAAAAGAAAAACAAATAGTTGGCATAACAAATCCGCATATGTACCCTGGGCCTAGCTTTTTAGAACTATTCGTTTTGTGTGAGTTTTGTTTTTTTGTCGAATAAAATGGACCTACAAATTGATGCCGAGTCTGAATTGAGAAGCTCTTTCATGACAGTTATACTCTCGGATGTTTGTCCGTCGCAAAAACGACAACTTTAAGATGAAGTTTGTGGTTTCTCGGTGATTGAACTTAATAGTAAGTCCAACCACTGAGCCCTTGCGCCCACATTCCTTTTTATCATTGGTTTTCATAAAGGCATTTGACAGTGTTAATAGAAAGTTTATTTGGCTTGCGTAGAACGAGAGGTGTATGCTTGACAAATTTCAATCAAGCAACGATAGGTGTAAGTGTTCCGATCTGTGTAGAGGAAGGCTGCCAGAGGAACTTTAAATATCCAAAGTGGTTTTCGGTAGGATTGTATTTTTTGGCTGCTTTTATTTGGAATAGCCGACGTTCTTTGTCCTGGGCGACTCTTACACCGTAGTTTCAAACATCTTGCTCACTCTACCACAGAATCCAATTGAAGAACTGACTCACTCCAAGTGAATAAGATTTGGCAAGAGCCAGGCATATAATCAGAACGCGCAACCGGATACAGATGGTAGCATTACTGATACCTCTTTTCTTCGGAGCCCCTGCCATTTTTAGCGCTTCTAAATGGTGTGGTGATTTTATTTTCTTAGATGGCATAGAAGGTACTCGAAGCAGTTTTTAAATAGGCATATTTCCAAGAAGATAGAACAACAGTAGATCGATGAAAGTTTGTTGGCGACTCTAGATCCGACTTAAGTCGGACGAACCACCATAGCTATGGGTTTCGGTGAACCGGCCGCCTTAGCTGTTTTGATGTTCCTTTAGTCCTTCTGTGATGACAAGTGCATATCCATTTTGAATGAAATTTAAATAGAGGCTATCAAAGCCTCCTCCCTTCGCCGTCTCGACGATCTACTGGGACTTTCAAAATCTATCAAAAGCTATACTCCAAGGTACAGCTTTCGACTGGGTTACCTCTCGAATTCCCTCCTGATCACAACTCCAGCATAAAAGTCTATTACATCATTCAAACACACAGGTCAGCCAGCTATATGAGCCCACCCATAAAATAGCAAACAAGTCACAATCACTGATCGCCATCATATATATTTATAAACGCGGCCGCTCTCTGTCTATATCCCACCTAGAAAACTGTTTATAAAATGTTAATTCATGTTCGGAGGCAATTGTCGATTTTTCGGAGGAAAAACATGCAATTAAAATGGAAAAGGAAGAAAAATGACCACTATCACGTTTCCTGTCTTTTGAACAGTGTGTTGGAACATTCACGCTTTGCTAGACTCGCAGTGCATAGCGCGCTAAAACTAATTTAGCCGCCGTATTAGCATATTTTGTCACGAATTTTCGACTAAGCCCCCAAATGGCCAAATCGCTGCTATGTCATGAAACAATTGAGGTATTTTATTAATATAAACTAAGTATATGTGCGGCCGGGGGTATGGCGAGAGCAACCGTGGCTAGCGCACGGTGGCTAATCCCATGAAATGGTAATTAGTGTAAACTCACCATTGAGCAACTCATTGAGTGGTCCTGGGCCTGGTTCTGGCTCTGGCTCTACCTCTGTGCGCGGTGCGGTGTTTCTGTTGACGTCGGAAAGTGATATAATTTCCTTTTGTTGTACGGAATTTGAATACCGGATTTATGGTACGCATGGTACATAATGAGATTCAGTAGCTGTGCGTTTTTTTTTTTTATTGTTTGTCTTGTTTGGAGTTTGGCAAGTAAAGTTGGTTTGGTGTGGGTATATGCCATGGGGCTGGAGTATGAATAATTTCAAGTTTCACATGGTTCTATAAGGAATGGTAATGGAATTGCGGTTTTTTATTTTGGGTTGGACAAAAAAATGGAAAGACACCGGAAATTGTGTTTAATTGCGATGACATCAATTTAACCAATCGCAGGGTAAGTCGTCGAAAAGCGTTTGGCCAGGGGGTATATTTGAGATACTAAACCAACCTACTCTCTGAATTTGACAAGTTTCACATCAACTATCGAAATGGGGTATTACAATGTAGGTATACTGCTGGTCAAGTGCGTATTATAAAAGAAGCACAAATCTGCAGCTGTACCTATTACATACAGGTGGATGGGGGCATTAGGCTTTTGTTGACTTCCGCACGAGCCAAGTTTTCTTATCGAATGGAGGCACTCTAATGAGTTTGAAATGATATATTGATTCGCCTGCTTGTTTACCATTAGCAGATGTGTTCGACCTACAGCTTGTAAATAGGCAGCTTTTACATCACGGGGCTTTACTGATCACTCTCTCTCCAAATACCAATTGACAGTTGTAGCGAAAGTCAACGTTCCAGTCTACCCATATGAAGAGCAGTCAATTTGAGTTTCATCAGCGCTACATATTACCGAGTTTAACACTGCGTTAACAGCTTTTGATCAGTGTAATAGGAACTGACAACATGTAACATCTCCAGTGTCTTCGACATCCGAAGTTCAGAATAGACTCGTTCCAATACTCGACAGTCATCAAGGAACGGGTGGAGTCACGGGTACTTTGGGAATAACAGATATCCAGTACCATATACTAAGCATAAGCTAAGGCAACTATATTTAGAAGAAAAACGACACTTCCTTCTTTTGAAAGCCCATGTTAGACCATGCAGGGTTTGAAATGTAAAGATGAGCATCTTTAAAACATGCACTCAACCTGTAAGGATACAGAGACGCTCCAGCGAGAGAGAAGAACATTTTCTTCGCAGAGCTTACTCTCGAGGTACCGCCAGGTCGTTTGAAGACAACTGAATCAGTGATTGCTAAAACAACATAAGTGACATATTTACTTTTTACAAGAGAAACAAAAGATGGTTGAAGAGTCAGGTTGTCTTGGTAAAAAATATAGATTTTGCGATCGATTTTCTGATACCTAAATCAAATTATGTTGGCTTTGTTCACAACGCAGTGTCTACACATAAGCTGTGTAAAAACGGAATAAAACTGATTGCGAAAAATCTGTTGCTTATGTTGTTTTAACAATCACGGATTCAACTGCTCTTTTACCTTGTAGCAAGCTCATTGCCAGTGTCGAATTCATAGGGTTATTAGCACTGACAAGGTGTCATTTGCCATTGGATATTCCGCCATCGATATATGTTCGATTTGACTAGAAGATCATAACGAAACTCCTAGACCCAAGAGGAGTTCTGGTTGTCACATGCAGCCGACAACGAGGTCTATTAGTCAATTCAGCAGACCAAACACAAAATTTTGGACAGAGATTTCCGCGAGCTCTACGGGCAACACCAACTACTTGGATCTTGGACTTGATCAAACATAGTGAGGTGAACTCAACTGTAGAAATTCACCATAAGAAGACTACAACTGTCCAAAAATAAAATGCTCTAACAGAATTGAGCACGGGAAAATTATAGGTTCCAAGATTTGGATGGAACTCTTCTGTAGGCTTTTAAAAGGCAAACAGTCAGCAACTTGCAGAGAGATCCAGTCAACATGGTGGAAGATAGGATTTTAGAAACGTCCGACCAGTGGCCCCAGACTGTGAAGACCGTTTTCCTCCTTTTTTATCAGCAAAGGCAATAATTTTCCCCTACATTCGAAAAAAACGTTCCCCTTTTTTTCACCTAAGTGAAATTCGTCTTTATTTTTATATGAAAAAATTAAGTTATTAACAAGCTATAATATTAAAATATACATACTATGCAAGAATCAGTTAGATAATTCTTTAAAAACCTAAAGTAAAATAAAAAAATTATTAAGGAATAAAAATAAATTCATAAATTAAATCACAAAAATTCCTATGTAGACGTTCGATGGGCTGTTTTCTTTCATATTTAGTGTGAAGATTTTATTCTGAAATTTATTTGTAATTTGTAAAATGCGTTTAAATTTTACTTTCAAGCAATTTAAGTCTCAAAGAGATTTTTGATGTTTCCCCCCTTTTTTAAGCTTTCCCCTCGTTTTCCCCTTTTCCATTGAAAAAGCGCCAAAATGTTCACATCCGTTCTTGGATATTGCATACAATTCGAAAAATTCGGATCGATCCGCACGATCTCTTTACCAATTGTGATAGTCTACTATTGTTAGAAGCTCTATAAAACCACGTCATGGAGAAATCTCGGTGCTCTGACAAAGCGAGAACACAAATGAACCCTTTGAAGTTTACAAAAGTTTAAGAATAGGTGGGGCCTCATCATATAACTCCCGTCACATCACTCTTAAAGGAATCGTACTAAACCCATAGGACTAGTCTACTCTCGGATTTTTCCCAGCCGGTCGACAAATGCGGATCAGGCACAAGGAAAACTTTAGAAGCGACAGAACGACCATCTGTAGTGGCGCATTTATGTACTTTAAATTGCGCCACTTGAAACGTTCTGAAATCAAACTGAGGAACGCCGCTGCTGTTAAGCAGAGCCACTTCAACGTAGGACCATATTTGAGTCGCAACAAAAATGCTATCTCAGCGCTTCCAATAGTTTAGGCCTCATGCACTTTCAATGCCGAACAACCAGTGGCAATAACTTCTAGTATGACTACCCTTAGCATAGACAAACAGACCCATTTCCCCATTCATCTGCCCTCCTTATACCTATACAGTGAACTCAATTTCAAATAAAGTTCCACTAGGAGCACACACACGTGTAGTTACAAATAATTTCCCCGGACGTAGTGCATGTAACCAGTACCCATATGTGAGAGCATTTAAAACAGTTTACTAGAGCCACGCCACAAATTGCCCACAATTCGTAAAATAACGTTTGCGATTTGCGTGCAAATTGACACGATAATTACATTGCCAGCGGCACTTTCTACCCCTTTGATAAAAAGAACTGCCTTCTGCGTCGGCGACACTGGACATAAGGGTTGCGCTCAATTTACACTCGTCCACTTAACCCAGAGACAGGTGCGCCTCCGACAGTTCCATTTGTTACAGTATGCGCAACACCAACTGTTGTCAAAAGTTTCGCCTAAATGCCGTTCAATTGATTTTCTTAATTTCTCCCAAAACGCACCGGGGAAACTCCTCACTAATCACAAGGTAATGAATAAACATGCTGCCGCCAAAGTGAATCGACAGCCTCATTTAGGATGACAATCGATATCGGACATCGGAGATGCTCAAGTGCTTCCCAAGAGCTCTCGATGTTCAATTTGATTTTAAAACCTGTGAATAGCACCTCAATCATGCTCCCGGATTGTAATTACTTGCTACTTGTGTTGCCGGTTAAAATGAGCAACCGGCGCACTTCAATCAAGATGACGCCCAAATTGTTTATTTGTGAGCGCTTGGAGATGTGGCCCAGCGGTCGGCGAAACCGTCTGCTTTTGCTTTCCCGTCTGTGCCATTAGAGAGTGTAAAAAAAAAACAAAATACCGCTTAGGAGGTGAGTGGTGAGTGCGTGTTCCTCTTCGCCAACTGTCACTTTTGATCGGTGATGGGTTCGATTGCCGCTCGTCTGTTGCGAAAGTTCAACAATAGCGGTCAACCTTCGTTGAGGCAGATCATCAACATCAGCAGTCAGCACCAGCAGGATGAATCGAATCGATTTCGAGAGGGAATATGCTAAATAACCATTTGTGGATGACTTGCGGAAAAGCGGCGGTCCCCGGTTGATCTGTGCCAGTAGCTACACACGTATGCCGCCACCGAGCTGAACGTAAAATTGTTCCGTACACTGAATTAATGGGAACTTAATGATGTCCATTGTAAGTTACATTTTTTTTTAATTAAAATTTTGTTTCGTATTTTTCTGAATTAATTTCCTTTTTCATTTGGCGAAGATGTTTAGCAGTTTACGAGTCTTAGGTCATTGACAAGATAGAAAAAGAAAAAATAGAAAAATTGTGGCACAAAAAGACGATATTGACCCAGCTCTTTTCAGCTACTGGGAGAGTATTTGGCAGAAACAGAAGTGACCTACAATGCAACGCAGCTGAAATGAAATGCTTTTTTAGGACTGCTATGCTCTCGGATGCTTGTCAGACGCTCGACAAAGGCAGACAGTGAAAAAGGAAACTTTAGCAGCGTTATACCCAGCGAACGGCTGAAGTGGCGCAATTTTGTAGCCGATATTGCGTCACTTGAAACTTGCAGAAATCAAACTGAATCACTTGGCTGCTTTTGGGCAGATGGGCACATAAGGGGTGGTAGCGTTTAAATGAAATAGCAGCCGTCTTAACTCCATAGGAGCTGTGAAAACTTTTAAAAGTCAAAAAATTCAATTTATCATGTAATTTGAACCTATGAACCGATAGAGCTGTCTCAAGTGACGTCGTTGGGTGAAGCATGATCAGGGATGGCTAGGTAAGTGAAACATTTCCAAAAAATAGTCAATAGACCCCGCAACTTCTGCAGGTACAATATTAATAAGGATGTTCGTGTTTGCCCTGGTTTGTTGGTTGCACAATTTTCCACTGATACCCTTCTTGTTGGAAAGTGTAAAAGTTCTCAAGGCAGTATTATATTGGCTCATAAAATGGACACCAAGTCGGCTAATAGAGGCGATGAATGAGTTACTAAGAAGCTCAATGTCAAGGATGTTATATATGACTTAAGTATATAACATCCTTGATCACCGTCTATTAACCGGAATCCGAATCTGTGAAAGGAATTGCATCAGGGAATGCTGCATCCTTATTATATCGTAAAATACAGAATTGTGAAAATATAATCTCAAAGCAAAGATTCCGATTGTATAATTCGTCGACTAACAAAAGACTTCCGAACAAACACCATTCCACTGAAAAAGATAATGTAGGCTTTGTGTGACAGTTTCCTATGTGGCGCTACTCTCTTTGTTCTTTCCTTGATGCGCTACAAATTGGGCGACATAATGACCGGAAAGAAAGATTCGATTGCCTTGGATTGGATGTTTCGTCGTTTAATCGGATTGTGGTCATTTTGGGTTTAAATAAATTCAAATTTACATAACTAAATGCGATGGCACGTTTGATGTCTCAATTTTAGTAGGTAAAATACGGAATATACCCTGTTCCTGTTCGAATGTTTCATATGAAATAGAAAATTGATTCAGTTTATATGCAGGTGATTTTAAAAGGATTTGTGTTGCATGCGTGATCATTTTACTATCTACGAGCAGACCTGGCAGTGCTTTGTCTTTGTTTATGATCATTTGAGCACATAATGTTCGAATAAATAAATACGAATTGAAATTCGCTTTCAAATAAGGTATGTATTTGAATCCAATGAGCGAAATAGACGCGTCCTCAAGTGAATCATCGTACTGTGCATCTTTTTGAAGAAAACACAATTTTTGACACGTATGATCGAGAAGCTACTTAAACTTTTAGGGCAAACTTTTTGGATAACAATCATGACAAGCCGATTGACTTGACCAAATATTTTCAGACACTTTTGGATGTATCTGGAAAGATTCGTACAATAGGTTTTTAGCGTTTTTCTGATAATTTTTCAAAGCGCTTTTGGGTCATATTTTTGGGGCAGTTCTAAAGGCATTTTTTGTGTCATTCTTTTGACAATATTCGAAGCCTTTTTCGGGACAGTTTTTTTCGTGCGTTTTTTTAAAGTTTTTGTCGTGGTCATTGTTTGTTGTTGTTGATGGAGCGTTTTTCTCGGTGTTTATCGGGTGTTTGTGGGTAGCTTTTAGAGAGATTTTCCGGACGTTTTTGGGACAGATTTTTTGTGCGACCTTCGGAGCGACTTTTATTTTTTTTTTCGTGCGATTTTCATGTTTTTTTGGGTTATTTTTTTTGTGGATGGATTTTTTGAACATTTTTCAGCATTATTTTTAAGACGTTTTAAAGAGAATTTTCGCATTTTTGGGTCTTTATTTCTGAGCACTTTTCGGGTAGATTTACTGGACGTGTTTTGGATCAGTTTTTCGTCCAATTTTCAGGCCTATTTTTGTGACATTTTACAGGGCGCTTTTTATTTAATTTTAACTGCTTTTTCAAGAGTTTTTGGCACACTTTTCTGCTGAAATTTTGAAGGGTTTTTCGTTTTTTTTTTTGTGTGCGTTTTCGAGCGTTATTTTGGGTGTTTTTCTTGTGGCATTGTTTACGTCGATATTTACACTTTTGAGGCAGTCTTTTATGATATCATATATTTCGGTTTAGAGAACCGAATTTTCTAAGGTTTTTTTTTTAATTTTTTTAGCCGATATTCGGAGCCTGTTTTAAGACGCTTATTGAGACTTTTCTGGTACTGTTTTTTTGAATTCTTTTTGTGACTGTTTGGTCTGCAAAATGCAAAATTTTCCGATTTTTATAACGTTTGTGCAGATTTTCCAGGCCGCCTATGGAAGATTTTTAGAAACTTTTATTGGAACGGTTTTCAGGACATTTTTGAGTGCCACTTTCTTCAGTTTTTTTTTTTTTTAATTCTTGATGCGTTTTTTGTGGGATTTCCTTAAGTGGTTTTGGGAGTTTTCAAGCCCATTTTAGATCATTCGGTCTGGTATTTTTCGAACAATTCTTTTTTTTGGGTTGGGGCTTTCTTGTTTTATTTTTTTTTGTTTTTGCCATTTCAGGTCTGTCTTTTGGAGCGTTTTTCGGTGCATTTTGAAAGAAATGTTTTTCGAATTATTGCGTGCTTGAAAAATTTAACATACAATTTGCAAGTTTCCCATGTCGCTGATTTGTAAAGCTGACTGCCCGTAGTAAATCGACACTTTTAGGCCCTTTTTTCTCTCCAAATGCTTTCTTACGACGATCAAGTCCACAGCGAGTTGATATCACCAAATGCTACCAGAAAGTTTTTTATCCGGCTCTTTGAGCTACCAACTGGGTATAACTGAGTGCATTTAGCACCTAATTGTTTGATGACGCGACGTTCCACTTTTTAGTAAAGTCAGCAGCACACTCAGCTGTTTTTTTCTGCTATTTAAATTTAACAGAAAATTCCTTTTCCACCTTTGCATGTCATCGGCGAAAATTTATCAGTGTGATCTTAGTAGCCGCTAGCCGAGCGTATTTATTGGAAGGATATCTGGCACGGGCAAAGGGAGATGCCCTGGAAATATCACTGCGATAACCCATAAAATATAAAAACAATTCCATATTATTTTCTGGCAAGCACACCACATTTCAATTGACAAACTCTTTCTCTCTGACACTACAATATCAATTGGCAAATAAAAAGCAACGCAACCACCTCAGGTTCGGTGTTACGCTCATTTACTGAAATACGTCCAGTTTGTTTGGTGAATACTCCCTAACGATGCGGCTACCTCGTATCATGCCCCCCCAACACCCGAAGGTTAATTTCGATTAAGACAGGTACATCCATCAAGCACGTCTCTTACTTCGGTTTCTTCTTCATATTCGGTTTTTCGGTTAAGAAATCCAATGGCAACCGCAGAGAGTGTGAATTGGTCAGTAATGGCATTTGGCACTTTGAGAAATGGACCGTTGGAAGCGTTTGCACCTTTCGTCAATCGGAAATCACCAGTTGATTAATTACCGAGCAATCGATATCGGGGTCTGGTGCGAGATTAAATGCTTAATTTTTTCGTTTTCCTTTTAAATTTAAATTATCAGTGGCAGGTGTATTTTTTGCTGTTGTTGTTTAATGATTGTGACATGGAACTAATGTTGTTTTTAATTTGGGTTGAGTTGTTCTTCCGGCCGACTGTAGTTGCGTGCGTTAACAAAGAGGAATTGGCTTTCGTGTATAGATCTGCCGCTGAAAGAGACATTCACTCGATCTAAACGCCATCGGGCGGGTGAAGAAACCCAAGTGTAACCAATCCCTAAACTGATATAATTTCCAGTAATTCAATATGATCTTGAGAAATTCCATTGACTTCGGACAAACAGGTAGATAAACCTACCGCACTTACACCGCCCGTAGGTGTACTGGCGCGTCAATCAACTAAAGACGCACATGACATTCTCTATGGCAGAGACACGCATTGATGATCACCGGCCATGTACACGTTCACATCGATGTCAGTGGTATCGATTTGCAAAAATTAAAGTTTGCACCACCACCGCATCATGCATCAGAGTTCCGAGGCGAAGGAACAGGCCCTAATTATGCCCTTTTACTGGCTGCCGTGGCTGCAATTGCGTTTGCGTCTTGGCCGCATATTTATGGCCAATTCGAGCGGAAATTTTCATACTAAAAGACTTCATTACATACAAATGGAGTCCGCTAAATGATTGCATTGCAGATCGCAAAGCTACAGACACATGGGGGGTATCTTAACGTGTAATTTGATAAATTATTGAAACAACAGAAGTGCATGGGCTTAGGTTGCAGCCATCAGCGTTTGGACGATTCCTTTTGGTCTCTGTGTATGAGAGAAAATCAACTCCAACGCATGATGATCGTGATGTGGTGACATGCTCCGATTGTTGCAGTCGTTTCATTTGTTGATTAATTGGTTTTTGCTAAAACAACCAAATGGTATAAATTGAATCTAGTAATTGCCAATAGAGCTTCCAGTAAACACATTTGCAGAGTCTTTGTTGGCCTAAAACAATGAGACATTTATATTAAATCGGTCGACGAAAATCGCACTAAACGTTTGTTACGTCTACTCGTTACTTACAAGGGCAAAAGGCTTATCTAAGGAACGCTTGCTTTTAACAATGCCACCTTACCATCGTCTGATATTTATTCATGTAGGGACTCACAGGGCCGCTCATACATTTTCTTAAAATCCGCAACACGACAAAGCTCCTGAGAGAATTTTAATTTGCAAATTTTTAGAGGTCGCACATTTTCTGAAAGGTATAGCTATCCAATTCCTCGCGTCACTTAAGGTCCGGTTCTTTCTCAAGAGTAAAATCGAAGGCTTTTATAGTGTTAGAAAATGAGTTTCCCCTCCGCTCAGTGTTTATCCGTCTAAGACTGTAGATTCACATTTATCAGATCAATGTCACTGTATAGCCTGCAGAACTGCCTGTCAGCACTGCGTCTTCAAAGCCCGTCACTGCGGAAAGAACTGCCACTGCTCTACATCACGCATACGTCGAAGGAAAGTCAACAGAGGTAAACACAGAAAATGCTTTCGTCAGAGTAAAAACTTAGGTCTTGTGCCGGTCTTGATAAAAATCAATGAGAAGCAATGACTTGCATACCCGATTTCACCCTTCTCATTTAAATGGCCAACAACCCTCTCTCTATCGTCTGGTGCTAAATATCTGGCAGTGATTTAAGATCCCAAGCTCAGCTGGAAACCCAACATTGCAGATTGGTTAAAGAGAGCATGTATAGTTCTTTCCTGAAAATAAATAAATAATTGGCGCAACAGGTCCGTATGGACCCAAGCCTAGCTTCTCACAATCATTCGTCTTGTGTGAGTTTTTATTTTTGGGACGAATGGAAGGGATCTACAATTTTATGCCGAGTCCAAACGGCCAATTGAGAAGCTCTTTCATGACAGTTATACTCTCGGATGTTTGTCAGACGTTCGCGAGAGGTGGCGCAGTGAAAAAAAAACCTCAAGTTGGAATTTGGGTTTTTTTCTCGGGATTCGAACCTGGGACCGCTCCCTTAGTAGTCCAACACACTAACCACTTAGCCACTGCGCCCTTGCCTGTAATAAAACTTTCGCCTAAATTTTGAAGCTACCACTAAAATGAAGGCTAGGTAGGATCAATAAGCGAAGTCTTTATAATATATACCTACTCTAAGAACGGTATGTATCGTTATACCACCAACCGCATTTAGAGCCCTTCTGAAACTTTTATCTATAGAGCATGACCAGCATATAGCTGGAGTACCTACTAAGCAAGGAAGCTGCAGGTCTTATCTCCGGAAATTGTCCCTTAAGCTTTTTCGACGTTTGGCAAACATCGGAGAATATAACTGTCAAGAAAGAGCTTCTCAGTTCAGTCGTGCGGACTCGGAATAAAATTGTAGCTCTTTTCCATCTAATGGCTCTGAGGAGCTAGTCTTATTGTGCCAACTATTTTTGTTAAATAACTTTCTAGAGCCTCCCCCTCCTTTTTTAAAAAAATACTTCAAAAAACAGATCAATAACAAAGCTCCGCCTACTTTCCTTCTTTTATATTTGGTGGCCCAAAACTTGAAGATGCACCAGTGACAGCTCGCTGTCTTCTGTCAATGATGGCACACATGTGGCTTCAAATTAAATTGCAAAATAAGAATTCCAATCTATGTGCGGTCTTACTTAAAATTGCGGAAGCTTTATGCTTGTATCTGACGTTTGAGTTTGTTGACTTCGAAACGCCACCAGTCTAGACATAAGCATGTAAGAGTGTCCATCAGATCCCTTTCTGTGTTTCTCGATATAAACACAATAGTTGAGCGCCTCTGCATGCCCAACAGTGCCCCGCAGGCTGGCAAATCACCCCTCAACAGCACCCCCATCATGATGGAGCAAGTGAAACCGATTTATATTCAAATTAAAAAGGCGAACTTCACAGCTCGCAAATCATATACAGCTGCCGATGCGGTCTGTAGTCTTTGCGAGAGAACAAATGACATCCGACATCTTTTCCGTCATCACGACATGAGTAGGTATCATAAATTACGGAATCAAAATCCAAACAGGCATTTCCCAGAACGTGGTGACTGTTCAATTGCGGGAGGAAGGGGCTCCGTATATTTGTAAGAGTGCGACAGAGAGTTTATTAATACAATTTCATGTTTAAATTATTATGCCTAACACTTCAGTATGCAAACAAGGTGGAAGTTCCATTTAAATGGAAAACACTCCCCTGGCAGTAATTTGCCACGAGGAGGGCTGCAGCAGCAGTCCTTGAAAACCTCAATCATGTCGCCAGCAACCATAGAAAAGCTGTCATTTCAGAGAGAATATGCCCCCACCCCCCTCTCCCTTGCCACCATTCAGTTAGTAAGTCAATCAAAGCACCACCCAGTGCGAGTGTTAAGTCCTTGTATGCACGCTTGTCAGCAAAGCAACCCTCTCTATATTATATACCGAAACAAGTATACTGCGCTACCCCACAAAACGCATAGTCGGATTAACTCGATTCAACTGACCGCAAACCTGCCACCATCGCACCATATCAACATAACGCCCGACCACATTATCCTTGACAGGACGATACGGAACAGGGAAGCCCAGTACATGTATACGAGCGCGCTGTATAAGCGCACTTAATTTCCCAAATTTTCACCTCAATGAAGAACGATTGTCACTTCATTGCCTGTCAGGGTGGATATGTGCTTCCGATCAGGAGTCACCGCTTACGCTAGACCACTTCATCAGAGTGACGGAAGGGACGAATATAACATTAGAAGGGAATCGACAGATTGTGCAGGATGTCCCCCCACCACCTGACGGGGGCGTTGCTATATTTAAATATAAATTACTTTTCGGGTTTAATTCAGTCCTTAGATTTGCGTGGCGGCCGGTTCGACTGTTGTGATGGATTCGGATTTGAATATTGGCGAAGTGATGATGGAATGACGTGTTAAATCAAATGATGTGATTGCACGCTTAATCCTTAAGAAGTTTCCAAATTGTGTGAAAAACATTCTAAGGAACTTTGTTGTTGACGTTATTCGGTTTCCGGTTCGAAATCGATGAACTAATAGTCAACACTTTTGGAAAATAGCATGGTTTCACCGGGACAGCATCGGTTTGCTTGGTTTGCGAGACTCCAAAGAACCTTCGGGACGCCAGCTCTTAATGTTCTCATGACGAGACCATGAAAATTTTACAACTAGTACCAACAGTTACTTGCCGAATCTTTGAATGTAAACAGTTGCTTGCTTGCTTGTATAGATCTGCTGTCAGATGAGTTCGTTATCCCCTGTTCAAAAGACGAAAGATCACATTCATCTGTGATCGACAAAAGGTAGGCGACTTTCGGTATTCAGATAACGATCAACCCCTAAGAGCAGTCAATATTTGCTTGCGGATATATAAGTCCGACACAGAAAAAGTACTATGATCAAGTTCGACGTTAACGGAAGAACGGAAGAATGCAAATTGTTGTGGAAAAATATTGTAGCAAATGAAATTACAGAAAAGAAAAACATGTGTTGCATATTTACAGGCTACTCGATCTTTAGTAGTACCGATTAAATCATTAGAAAGAATGAGCTCCGTAGTGAATATTTGTAATTTTGCTATCAGCGGATTGAGAGAAAAACCCATTGAACTATTATTGTGCGACGGGAGATATTGTTGTTTATATTTCAAAGTATGTGTTAAGGTTTACGTCTGTCGAATTTTAAGACGTGAACCGCCGATGTGAGTGGTGAACGACAGATTACTGATTACAGTTTATAATAAGTTCAACCGAAGCTAATAAGGAGTCTTTCATACCCTATCCAATGCACAACAATAGTTCGACTTTATCTTCACCTTCAATTGCTTCATCGTCAAAATGTATATTTTATTGAGGGATCTGAGCATCATTTAAAAATCCACAAAAATCAAAACTCTATTATATACCATACAGATATTATGTTGCCAAAAAGACCGTAGACTTTTGTACCCCGTAAAAGCAGACTTACTTGCTGGTGTGAAAATACATTTCATTATAATGCGGTCATACTTTGGGTTTTCCTACAGAATATCTACGCGACAAATGGAATACAGAACTATTAGTATTTTTGCTTTGTGGAAAATTCATCTTCTCAAGCCTTGCAAAAGCAAACATTTTTGAAGTGAAAACTTCTTTGAGCATTTTGAGATGGGATAAAACCATTGAACTCGCAACACCAATGTTCCGATTGCGACACCAGTGTTCGCGTTGCCAACAACTTTTGACGGTTAAATGCCTAACTTGAAAAAGAAGACGCCTTTTTCAATACTATAATGCCTAAAATATTTTTTTTTGGTAAAGTGGAACAATAAATCAAATATTAAACAGAAATATAAAAAAAATAAACAACAAAATTTTTTTTTTATGCAACAAACAACTTTCCAATTTGTTTTCAATTTCATTTCACTTACTGGAAGTGGAAGGTGGAATTAATTTTAAGGAATGACAGATAAAATGTTCGGAAAATGCACAGAGTTTGAAGGTGGAAACGCATTCTTTATGACCGAGGTTACATATTTTTTTTTTTTGGCAAAGATTTTTTAAGAATGTTTAAAAATTAAGGTAGTATATTGAATAAAAAAAAATTAAAACATATTAAAAATAAAACAAACAATGCCTTTTTGAAAAACAAGCCTTAAAGCCTTAGCTAATAAAATAATGCCTATAAAAGGCATGAAAAAGCCTTTGTTGGAATTTTTTTTGTGTGGTAGTGGTTTATAAAATTTAATACAAAAAACACTTTATTTAAAAGTATTTCCTGCACAGTAAACTACAGTCCTCACACATAATTTATTATTAAATTAACTGTTTTTTGTACCTTTATGATATGACATATGTAATTGTATATTGGGTTGAAAGATAGGACTGAGTTCTTTAGACTAAGAAAAGTTTCAAATAGTTTCGAAAAGCTAACGGAATTTTCTGAGATTATTTCGTTTTGATTCACTAAAATGCCAGTTTATTTTCAGTATTAGAATAGAATCACCTTGTTTAAAGTTAAAAAAAAATAAATCCAAATCAATTTTATTTTAGAAAAGTATTTTTATTTATTTACTATAGCTTACGCAATTATTTTAGTTCTTTGTACAACCTCCCTTATTTTGAATTACTTCAAAAATGCGGTCTTTTAAAGAATCATACAATGATTTTAAAAGATCAAGAGAAATAGTGGCCCTGGCCACTTTTATACCTTCATTAAGGTCTTCTTTGTTGGTATACTGCTTCCCACTTTCATACACCTTTCTTATCAACCAACACAACACACAACCACACATTTTCGATAACATTCAAATCTGGGGAGTAGGGTGGCCAGGAAAGTTGTTCTATATTTTGGTCTTGTAACCAAGTCTTAATTATTCCAGCTGTGTGAATTGGCGCATTGTCCTGCTGGAAAATGATGGACAGTGGTCCGAAAATATCCTGGAACTGAGGTAGAGCCGTTTCCAGTACAATTTTGTAGTAAGGTGCTGTCATTCTCCAGTTCATAAAAACCAAATCGATCGTTCCATAATGTGATATGGAGCCCCATACCATAACTCCTCCCTCGCTGCTGTGGTGACGGTCCAAAAACAATTTTTCTTTTCTTAAATCATGGTAGTAATAGTTGTATTCATGGGGCCCATCGAGGTTGAAAATATCACTTTCCGCCAATCGTTTGAGTGACATCAGTGTTCCAAGCCATGTACGATATTGCAAAACTAAACCGCTGTTGTTTTCCCGCTTTGTTAAGTGGTGTTTTTTTTTAGTTTCAGACGCTTCAGGTGTCCGGCACTCTTAATAACTCTACTTATGGTCATACGACTAACTTCTAGCCCAGCTTCGTGTCTAATCTTACTTAGAGAATGGGTTGAATTGGAAGCTAACCTTATAATATGCCGTTTTTATCGGCTTGAAAGTACAGTAGAAGTACGGGCTTTATAATGTTTGCCGTAAAATAATGAAATTCTTAACTAACCGTTAACTACTTTTGGACATCGAACAAGTTTTTTAGCTATAGCGCGATTAGTGAGATTTTGCTCATGGTAAACCTCTATTTTAGCAATTTCCGTTGCATTTAAAGATTTTTTTCTACCCATTTAAACTATTAAACAGATCATAAACACAATAAATAAACCGTTTATCACTCCCGATAGCTTTCCGATTATCGCGCTGCTAAATTCTCGCTTACAATGAATAAGAAAGTTAGTTGAGGCTATTTTAATGTTACAAAAAAAATTCATCTTAAAATGAATGCACACAAATCTAGCTCAAAAAGTCCCGTTAACTTTAAAAAAAATGTTGAAAGGTCTCTTAATCTCAGATACTCTAGCTCTTAGCTTGCCTCCCAATGCATATTTCCTTGGGTACACATTAAAGAGCTCTCAAAACAGCTAATTAAAGAAAAAAACAATATGTGAGGCTATCCAATTGTTACGGACTGTATTTCCTGACGATTCAAAAAACACACACGTAGTTGTTCAAGTTCTCACTTTTGTCGGCACAGTTTTATTTTTTTTAGAAGAGAAATCCTCCTCTTGTTTTAAAACCACATTCCGTCTCAGGCACACATGAAAATTACATAGCCCGAAATACTTTCCATGCCTATAGCGCCTGATTGAGGCATTCCTCCATTCGTAAGTGTGCTAGACTTATGAGCTGTCAGTCTCAGGTTCGATCACCTGATCAACTGAATCTGGGCCACGCCTTGTAGAGCGAAACGTCCGAAAGAATGATTGCCCTGCAAATGCTTCTCAAAACAGCCGTTCGGGTTCGTCGTAACATAAAGTAGCAGCTCCCTTGCTTTCGTTCCAAGAACAATGGACTTGAGTTTAGATATTTTCAATCTTTACTCTATTTTAGTCGGGTGGACGGCAGTCTTGGCTTCGCGAAGAATAAATGCATCTTCTAGGAATTTTGTTTATATCGCCGTTTGGCAGTCCGCAAAGAAAGTTATCGCATATCCCCAATACTGGACCGTGCCCATACTAAAATGGTTCCTTGCGCATCTCTACATTTCTCAATTAGAGTATTGTTACGGTCTTTTCATCCTTTCTAAAAATTTGTTTGTGTGGATGCACCTCTCTTCTTCCTAAATTGATGATATTCCGTTGCACTGCGACGATGGATGCATGTTTACCATATCCACGTAAATCCCCCGTACAAGCTACCAGTGTCTTCAAGAAATGAGTTTCCCATGCTCTCAGCTATGTTATCCTCAGTGCAACGGGAAAATGCAGGTACTTGCCTCAAAGTAAAACTATACCCATTTCGCTGAACATAGATACACAGAGACCAACCACAAATCGGAAGACCGATACACCCTGCTACTGCGCTTAGAATAAGCTAACCGCCATCGAGGCATTAACCAAGAAAACTATTAGGAACGCTCGGAACCCATAGAAATAAAACCATACCTCCTAGGAAACCGATGCACCCCCACGCATAGGCCCAGCAATGCCTCAGATACCCCATAGATTGGTTGGCTAATTTCAGACGGACATATAGCTTGGTTTCATATTCGTCGCCAGGTAAATTGTTGGATATACCAACCACCAAGTAAATATATGGTCACAGAAGTAATTAGTGGGAATGATGATGATCCAATAACTAGAAATTTTCCACTTGACATCACCGAAGCCAGTGTTATGCATAAAAGAAAACAACGAAACGAATTTTCCAGTCGCACTGTTCCCCTAATCGTTGTGGCAAATTGCTATCGACTGTACGAAGTAAGACTGTCTTCCCTGCGGCAAGGGGTTGGTTTTCCAAAACAGTACAGGTAACTCGAAACCGTTTTTGCGGTCAACAGAATTTATTCTCCAGCCGAAAAGTTCAATTCACCCTGCAGTACAGCAGGGCAGTGTATGGCTGTGTATAAGTAGTCCAGTGGCTTCGAAGATACTACCGCCACTGTCTAGAGTTACCCGAGAGTTTTGTCCTCTGTTGAGGTGTTTTTTCGTTTGTTTGGTCAACAACGGGAGGGTACTTAAAATAATTGTTGGCTTGCGAGTTTAAAGCGAAAGCTGCGAAGGAAAAAACGTTTTCACTTGTACCTGCTGATTTGGGGTAGGGATTCTCACGCCAGTGCCTATTTTTTGCACTGGAATCACAACGGTTATTGCTGCACACAATTATTAAGCAACATACGAGTGCAGCTCAAGGGAGACATTGCTTGAGATCTCGATTTGGGTGGAACTTGGATTGCATGTATACGGCTCGGTTGCAAGTGCATAATTAAATCTATATACGAATGGTTAACTGAGCCATTTGCGCTGAGTGGAGAAATCCCAACAAAATGGCTTAATTGGCTTTTGTTCTTGTGTGCGGAGCCGGAATGCTAATGCGTTGGAGCATCGCATTGTTTACATCAGGTGCGGCCTAAATGCATTTTGCCAGCTAAACATGGGAACGTGTTACAATTGGCATTGGGGAGGGAGTAAACATACTTTGTATACCATCACCAGGTGGATTGCCAAACTGTATTGCGGACACGAATGATGCGGCAGCTTCGAATCGAGTGGGACTGTGATACCCCCCATCTGACGGGGGCGATCGAGTATTGTTGGCATAAAGAATGGCGCCAATTCGGTGACATATATCTCATCAGAGATTGTAACTGAGACTTTCGAATCGTATTAATTCAATTTTAGGACCCTCCCAAGCCATTAGAAAATTTAAGCGCAGGCCCATATACATTTTTTTCTTATTTATATATCAGCTTTTGTGGGAAGCACGGCATGCGAGTTGTGTTTTGGCATCCATGTCGTGATGATTGAGAGCACTCGCTGCTCCATTGAGGTCAAAAAACAATCTTATTGCACGACAGACAAAGGCCAGGACCAGTATTTTTCTTCGTCTTCGCAATTACACTTATGCGGCGAAACTCCACGAGCTGTCACTGTCGCAAATATTTCGGAAACAGTATCCTGCATCAGATCCTGCAGTCGATAATATTTCCGTCCTTCCGTGCGCTTATACCATTGCACCGCTTTTAATCCGACACCGAGAATGGCCAAGCATCAGTCCAAAAGGCCACTCAACTCTGTTGTCACTTTTCATGCCCTTTAAGAGGAAACACATTATCGGCTATTGTGTAATCGCATCTACCGACTGCAGGTGAAAAAAAAAAAACAGTTCACCGACTTTACCTCATATTTTTGTTGTGTGTTTGTGTATCCTTTTGCGTCAAACACAAGAAAAGGGCAGAGACGATCAACATCGTCACGATCACTTAGTCGGATCGAATTACCACATCTCAGGTTGCTGCAGGGTGGTCCTGTCACATCACGCATCCTAGGGACGATGACGACGACCACTGCGACCCAAGTGGCCATAAGTCGATTAGTTACAAAACACGTCAGAGATTTAACAAAATTACCAACTCTCACTAAGAAGATACGCGCGCAGTGTACACAAACGCAGGGCATCGCGTTTCACGCATATACGGCATACCCCCATTGAAGTTCCAATTTAAACGGTTATCTCGCAGCAGCTTAAACGTTTCACAAGTGTGACGATCTTAGACACTGGGCGAGCGAACGTTCTACTGAAGACCATGAAATCACGCTCCTAATCCGATTGACATTTCAGCCAAATTGGATTCACTTAAGAGCTGTTTTGGTTTCATCGCATATATTATGTGCGCGTGGTCAGATGGAATTTTTGCAGGTCGCAGAGTTCCAGCGAAAGTTGTCTAGACAGTGATGGGACCATCCTTAAGGAGTGATATTGACAATTTATCAATCGTTTCGTTCAATCATTCAGTCACAGTTGGGGACGTCTCATAAAAGTCGAATCTTTTGAGGAAATTGATAGTGATGGTCGTTCGGCGAAGTCAAGTGGAAATTTTTATTGACGCAGTTATGACCAGTATCTTGTAGCGGGGTTTTTTTGGGTTGACTGATTAAATAAAATAATTTACAATGTCTTCAATGAAAACTGGTTTAAGGATTGGTTAATGAGTAAGAATAATCTGCTTGCAAACAAAGACTTTGGTTAGAAATTAAGTTATTTCGCTAATTCATCGTTAAGCTCCTTCAAGGGAATGGCTGATAAATTCAAGTTAAAAGATATCCCAATCTTTAGTTCGAACCATTATGTTTGTTTAGAAGAAAATTATTGAAGATTGTTTGGAATACAAGAACTGTAGAGGGCTGCTACCTGCTACAGAATATGCAGCAGGAATCGCTGTTCCTCTTCCTTTATTTACATTCAAAATTAGCCGCATCTTGAAAGAAGCTGAACGTACCTAATCAATTGGGACTGACTGTTGAATGTTGATATTTATTTTCACAGTACAATTTTTAGGCTAGTTTCGCAAATTTGCGGTTGAATTTTAAGGGCCAATATAAATTTGACAGGCTCGTGGACAACATTTTTGGCACACTTTTTGTAAAAAGATTCCAGTAGCGACTTGTAAGCGAGACAAAAGTCAAATTTTTTTTTAGATTGTTTTTCAATCATTTTTTAAATCATCGCTGAAACGATTTTTGGGCTAAAATTTCGATAAAATTCACGGTTTAATTTGACTACTATAAGACGATTTTCAGACAGACTTGAATAGTTTGTTGAAGCAATATTTCTAAGGTCGCTAGGTTCGCTAATGTAAATTCTTTTTTCTTTGGGTACATTTTTAAGGACATTTTTGAAGCAATTTATAAAGATTCATTTTGTATGCCTTCTGCAAATTTTTTTTTGGGCGAGTTCTGCGAATATCGACACTGGAATACAGTTTTAGAACGATCGTGTTGATCTTAGAGCAGATATTGGAACAATTTTTTTATGGTTTTTCGTAGTGATTTGAAAAGGCATCTAAAACATTTCAGTAAAACTCGCAAATGGTAATAGAAAAATACGATTTTAGAAGCCTTTTCAAAACAGCTCTTATTTATTTTTTGAAATGAAAATTTTCTGCGATTTTTGAAATTATTTTTGAAGTAAGTGATGAACGGAAATTTCTTATAGTTTTGCGGGTGAATGACTTCCTCCGCTGACTTTCCTTGTGATATCAGTCATGTTATAAACGTGGGGAGCTGTTTTTAGAGGTAATGCTATTGTAATATTAATTTTAATCGAACATTTGTAACCTCTGGTTCAAAATTTGTGCAAATGTTTTTTTGTTTTTACTTTTTCCACGATAGCTTTTCGAACAAGTTCCAAGGTGTTTTCTAAACAGATTTCAAGACAATATTTCGGTATTTTAATGGTATTATTATTGAAACAATTCTTGAAGTGTTTTCTAAAATTTATTTGGGACTTCTGCATTGGGTATTCTGCATTTCGGGGTAATTTTTGACTACGATAAAGTATTGAATGGATATTTTTTTTTAATATTTTAAATGATTTTTGAATAAATTTTTGCGGTGATTTTTGATAGGTTTGTTAAGGTATTTTTAAGGTCAATTCACTACGATTCACTAGCTCCTGATGATAGTATTTGGGACAATGTTAATGTAGTAGAATTTACAGACTTTGAGGCGAATTGGTAGTGATATAATAATGGTATGGACACAGTTTTGAGGCAGCATGAAAGTAAAAAAGGGAGTCAGAGAAACATCAGCATTGCATTTATGAAATCCCATAATGCATTTGTGACAAAAGAGCCTGATGCCGCAGTCTGTAAAATATCAAGCGCAGCAATCTGCGTTTCATCTTTTTACGAGACAGGCCATCGTATAACCATGGATATCTCGCTATAAAAACTGTCTTTCAGTGATTCAAGATATTTCATATCACGGTTGCCAAGACCTGTTCATGCGCTATAGGTAGGTAATTGATATGACAAGAAGTAATTTTCCGACGATTTGTAAGGTTCCTGTAATATTAATTTAAAGATGCAGTTTGGAGAATTTTTCTTAAACACATTTCAAAGTGATTTTTCAGGAAACTTTAAACCCTTTTGGAATACAGATTGAAGTTGATTTTGTTCCACTTTTGAAGTTCACCTCCGGTTGCTATTTTTTAAAAGTCTAAAAGTCGTTTTCTAGTTCTTGCATTTTCTTTGTCATATTTCGACATTTTATATTTTATATTTTTATATTATATTTTTTAACCAAATTTTCATATAACTTTTTATTTATTTTGATTTTTGTCTCTTAATGCCAAAAAGCTATCCTAAACAAGATTTCTTGTTTTTTTTTCCGAAGTTAATTGTCCTTAATTAAGATGAATATTTTGTTTTAGTATTTATTGGTCATTTCGATGAATATTTTTCACGGCATTCACACCGAATTTGTAGACGAAATTTCATCGTGCTATTGGCTTTTTTAAAAACTTTTTTTTTTTAAGATTTTCGGGTTAATACTCTTAAAGACATTATTTATCCGATTAAAAACCTGAAGTAGGTTATATAATTTCCTCTTCCACAAAAGTCCGCATAGCCGAGTCCCCACTCACTAAACTGACTTTTTAAGGCCTTTAGCACTATAATGGTTGGCTTGCACTTTTTTGTTTTGCTTCCGGTATTGTGGCCGTGAACACATTCCACTAGCCAACTTGCTGAGTGGTTATTGTAGTTTTATAAGAATTGTTGTCTTAATTAATTATAATAAGTCAGCTGACTGAGATCTATGTCAACACTCTTCATCCAAAATGACATTCGTTATCTCCCAGTAAATGTTACCAGAATTTCCTGAAATACCTTGCCGAGCGCGTCTTGCATTATCCAAAATTTCATCTCAAATTCTGATCTGAAAACGGAGAATTAGAATTTAAAATCGGTTAAAAAACTTACATAAAATTAGTTAAAAAAGTATATTTAAGAAAACACTTGAAGTACACTTATGTACAAGAAATTCAGCCGAAAACAGTTTACAAAACTGTATAGAAAACGTAATACGCGGACGCGATAACTTGACCTATACTAAAACCTATTCCAAAACCATTTCAAAATCTCGCGAAAAAGTCAGCGAAAGGTGTCTCGTCTTAAAATCAATTGGACAGATTTTTAACGTCCCAACCCTTCTAATAACATATAACTTGCCCTGAATTCTACATTTAGTTAAATTGTCCGATTGTCAGATGGATACAAATACAAAAAGTAAGCAAATTACGCGCTGCATAACAGCGTTTGCTATACACAAGTTTGTGAAGAGAGTAATTGAGTTTGACATTCTTATTGATAATACAACTTTTCCTCTTTAAGAATATTGTTCGACACATAACCTCGAGAATTTCAATTGCCTCAGTTATTAAGATCAGCTTCCATAAATAAGTGGATGCACTCTCTTGTAAAATAAGACAAAACGCCTGAAATTCTTCTATTTTCATGTCATGAATTAAATATCGAAGAACTAACACTTAGGAATATAATCGAGTTTCCGTCCCCAAGCGGAGAACGACAGTTTTGATTGTAAACAGACGTAGGTGACTACACATGTGTCTTACCAGATATCTATCGCTGAAGCGCATTTTGTCGCCTTTTTGCATCGGAATACTTACTTTCAGTAAGTAAAAGTTATTAAGTCCAAACTTCCATCAAGGATGCTTCAAAAATTATTTCAAATACGCGCGCTGGGTAAAATATTAGACAACCACCTCTGTGAATGCAGATGTTCGCTCTTTTTTTTTAGCAACCGAATTCAAATTGTTTCCTTTATCTATTACTGCACCATGAATTTAATTGAGTAAACCCACTAGCATTATCCTCTACCATTCAATATCTTTTTGTCAGGGGCCAACAGAGTATATTAACACTCCATTTACACGCAGTTTTCTATATGAAAAATCCATTAATATCAAATGACTTTGACAGTTTTGACAGCCAGAAAGATGATGATGATGATGGAAAAGAGACGACTCATCCGAAATTCATTACTTACGTGGGCATCCGCCATCGGGCACAACAGCAATTATTAATCTTTAAACGCTATAAATGTCACAATCAACTCAGCCTCTACTACTGGGTGCCACAACAGGAGGGCTGATACAATTTTAAATATTCATGTGCATTGTCAGTAGCAGTACGCTATGAGTTTGGGATTTTGCGAGCGTCAACGTGGGAATTCAATTTTTATTGTTAAATACAAGAAAGACACTCTGGTACAACTGTTCCACATTCAGTACGAAACTTAACAATCTAAAGACTCATTTTAGCAGTCTTAATTACTCCGAACAGACCTCCTTCACATGGCGGTGCCAATTAACAAATTAAAGCGAACAAAAAAAATTCGCAACCAAGCTAATAACTCCATTGGCCGACCCAATTTCTCACGAGTCTTTTACAATCGTTACAAATTCCTTTTAGAAATATTCTTCATTCACACTGTGCGCTCTCGAGTCATGTCGACAGATCACGAATTTAATCATGCACTTTTCCACGATTTTACCGTTCACAATTCATAAGGAAAACAATAATCAGAGACTGCCCCGCACACCCACTTACACATGGCTTTGATGGTAGCTCTCGTCTCGTGTCATCAAAAATAAAGAAGATAGATCCACGGGCTACGTATTACATTTTCCTGTGGCAGAGGAGGCGCATCTAAGCGCCTTATAGCATTCTGGTTTATGTTAATTAAGTGCACTACACTAACTATGATATTATGTGCATCAATATAATTTTCTCATAACTGGCGAGTTGTGAAAGCACAAGCACAGTCATCAGGCCAAACACAAAGGAGGCTAATTGCTCGCTGGGAAATAGTAACGTTTTTCGATTAGTGTGCGCTAACTGGGACAACGCTTTTCATCCCCAGCCAGAGCATGGGGAATAAATTACCTACAAGTTTACTTTGCCGATTCCCGGAAGAATGTTGAATTGAAAGTAATTAAAGTTAGAATTTAATTGCAGCGAATTGACGTAGGCGGGGGATTTTGTAGGCCAAGTTGGGTGTTGGTCCGAAGTGAAAGACACAATGGTTCCTAGTGCTTTAGTTTCCACCAGAGGAGAGCGGTGGTTTTGCCAGTAATTTCTTAAAACTTTACGGGAAATTGTATTCTAGTCACTTCAAGTTAAGGGTGACATTATGTGCGAACCAAAATTTGAATTTCTCGGTAGGTATGACTTGTGTATTTCGATTATAGAACTAATTTTGGGCCGAGAAGAAGTCTTTTTCATCGAAACCCATTCAGTAGCTTCCAAATTTACCCGATCTTTATAGGATAGCCAAGACCCCAAAAAGAATGGATATGTGAATGACATACGTTCCAAGATATCTATGATCATGCTGAGAGCTTCGTTCTAGCTGAGGAAATTGAAATGCATTTTTATAGGTATATGTTGGACCCATCTGAACAACAAAGAGAGGCGACAACTTGACACACGGTTAAAAATCCTGGCGTTAAATTTAATATTTTTGGGGTTGTATATAAGCGGAATGAGGTAATCAAAAGAGTCAGAGCAACATTCCTAAGAGCAGGACTCAAATTCCAAAGATCCAAGAAAAGAGCTTGCGTTTGGCTAGGTAAAAGTGGCTCCCACCTAGCATCTGCGCAGTCAGACCGTTAATGGTTCATTGCAATACAATATGGATCAAATGTTTCTCCATCCCTGCTTGTAAAACAAATTCGAGCTTCTATTACGCGTAGCGGACTAATGTAGTTGTAGGTATCACCAAGATCGGCTTATTACCAAAAATACTTTAATACAGTACGGTTCACTTGTTTAGAGGCAATAACATTTATGAAAGAAAATGCTGATTAAAGCAACTGTATTTGATCTAATAACAAATGGTTTTCTATTAATTCAATATCAAACCTTACTTTTTATAAAACTACTCACAAAGCGAACTTTTATATCAGCTAACGGTATTCCGTAGCAGTAAAATTTTAGCGGCTGCAATATTCTGCTTAATTTATTGGTTCACTTGAATAGAGGCACTAACCAAATAAGAAAATAAATAAAAACAGGATAATTTTTTTTTTTATTTTTTTACATTTATTTATATAGATTAGCCACCTTGTTTATAAATTACTTCATAAATGCGTTGAAGAATGGATTGGTATAAACTTTCTAGATAGCCTAATGGAATTTCAGACCAGGCTGCTCTAATGGTTTAATGGAATGGAATTAAATCATTTCTGGCCTATATCAAGCAAACCACACTTGCTTAAACATTTTATGAACGGAAGTTACTATATCCTTCAGTAAGATTTTGTCAAAGGCTGTACGACTAAAAGTTTTCCGTGTTCTCTGTAACTAATTTTGTGACCGAAATTCCCTACCAAGGGAAAAATTTCCACGACCTTGTATCACCAGTAAATCCATTTCACTGAAATTCGGTGTAGTCAAATTATGACCAATAAGAACATCATGGGCGTAGTCAGCATTTCTCACTGTGCTGAGCCTAGACGGTTCAAGGGGCTAAAAATTACCCTGTACTTAGCCAATAAAATCATTCGCGCCTTCTAATTGCTGATCTTCTAAACAATGCTGTGGTGGTCGGTTGTTTCATTTGGTGCACTATTTTATCCATATTTCCTTGAATACGCACGATGCGCCATTGTCGACGAATGTGTCTCCTCACTGCGTCCATAAGTGTTTGCCTTTGGGGTTAAACTTTTCCTGGCGACTGCATGATCTTTGCTGACCCGCCATTTTTGTATTGTGCGAGAGCGAAGTACTCGTAGATAAGTTATGCCAAAGATGGACCAATTCGCAACAGGAATTGAGAAACAAGTTGTTTACACTTTTGTACGTCTAGTTATGCGAATGATTCGATATAAATCTGTTCTTGTTTTCGTTGTTGTAACTACTCCGTTAGATGGTTCACGAGTTAACAAGTAAAATTCGTCAGCAGTGTTCACTGGGTGCTATATGCCCAAGCGTCAGGTACAATGTCATCCAGCTGTCGAAGTATTTAGCAGGAGTGTATGGCAAACTAGATGAAGGCATCTTTGCACACTGGTGGGGGCAGTAGCTCTGTCAACAGCCTTGTCTTTGGCGGAACTCCTTTAGGAGGAGTACCTTTTTTAAAGCTCTCAAATAAAGTTTTAAATGAACTTCTGAACTTCACGATAGACAATTACCCGTGTTACCCGTAAACAAGCAATTCGTTGCGGAATTCGTTTACAAAAAAAAAATGGTTGGCCCAACAACCCTAGTCCTAGCTTCTCACAACCATTCGTTTTGTGTGGCATTTTTGGGACGACTGGAAGTGATCTACAATTTTATGCCGAGTCCTTACTTATGGACGTTTTTCAGACGTTCGAAAGAGGTGGCGCAGTGGAAAAAAACCTCAAGATCGAATTTGGGTTTTTTTCAGGAATTCGTTGTAGCTTCGAATAAAAAAATGGACTTAGTTCCGTCAATATTATAGCTTGTGGATGCATGGAAATCACCAATTTATTCACTGGATAAGCTGCAAGTTCTCTCTTGAAATAACCGATCCTAAAATGTGACCGATCACTAACAACAGCGACAGAATATTTGACTGCGTTTCGTCGTCAGGCATTCAAAATCTGACCAATTATTCTTCATTTCATCATAAACCAATTGACTATACCTGCATACAAAGATATGTAAAAAAAAGTTACCGCCAAAAGTTCTAACCTCCACCAGACTGTGAAATCGTAATTCTTCTCTCTGAATATCCATCTTCACTTCAACGAAAGGCTTCTTCCTTTTTTTCTGATTGAAGTATTTTTTTTCTGTTTGCTCCACCACCACGAGTCCGCAATTCTTCATGTCATTGATGAATTTTTGTCGCACGTATTGAATTAAGGCAAACAAAAGAAAAATAAAAAAAAAAACAGAAAGAAAAAACTGTAACGATGTCATAACACAACATTCCATGGACATTGAGGTATAAACGTTAAATGTATATAAAGCGCAAAGCCATTGTCAGCCGTGTGTCAGAGAAAAGAGGGATAAGGGTATGACTTTTTGTTCGTCTCACTGGTATTCACAGTTCGGACGGTCGATTGGTAATTTAACTTTTCTTTTTTTGTATACTCGTTGTCACTAGTCGGAGCAAATGCGGTGTGCATATGCACCAGCAAACAAGTTCTTCGATCGTTGACGCTCTGACTTTAGCTACACTTGGGATCGAATGTCACCGCTTCGAGGTGGTCCTGCCACCTCAAGTTAGGCGACGATCTTGCACCGATTGGTAACAAAATAGGCTTGTGGCTTTTCGACAAATTCGCAATCAAACAAGTGGAAAATTCACAATAAATTGTTAATTTGATGGGAATTTCAATTAAAAGGGGCTTCGAGTTGGGATAGTTGGATAGTTGTGCATGTGAGTGCAGTTAGCATAGGAGTGCTTTTATAAGTTGTCATCCTGAAATATTGTGAATTGGGTGTGGGGTTCAGTGGAGCAGCAATTTTGCTAAGAATGGCATGCGCCTTAAGCATCAAAGGCTCAGGCTTGCAACTGCCCCATTTTAGCAACCACTTTTCACTTTTCGGCTTTCAAAAAGATGCTTCCTTCAAGGTGTGTTGTATTAAACATTTTTAAAACTTTTCAAACGTTTTGAGAAAACGCAATCGAAGAGAAAACTTTGCTTTTCTATTAGTGGCTTGCACAGTTGACAGGCCAAAAAGAGTCATATGTACAAACAAGAAGTATTATTATTATATATTTATTCATTCCACTAATTCAACAATGCATAACAAATAAATTACAGAAAGAGACCATTCTTAACTTAAAGGCAACGTGAATGGCCCTCAGCTACGAAGTAAACAAAGAAAAATCTGATGTACCTACAATAACATTAACAACTAATACACTAAAACGTTAACACCACCTGAACAGTTTTTATGTACATGTATTGATTGTGATTCACGAGTAGTCATAGTTAGGCTTTTGAATAAAGCACATTGTTTGTTAAAATAAACTGTTTGATTGTTTTTATTTTTCGTTTTCTGTTTTGTGTTCGATCGGTGTTAGCCGCTCGTAGCTCCAGCTTTCCATGTTTATTTGAAAAAAAAAAGCTCGTGTATTGCTTGAGTTCGTCCGTGTTGGTGAATGAACTTTAATAACACCTGGACCAGAAAATCCCTCTTGAGCTGAGAATCGGGCACATATTTGCCAAGAATTTTCCATCCAAGGCCAGACTTGACAGTTAATCTGCTGACTGTAGCTTTTCATATACAGCGGTTAAATAGATCCATGAACCTAACAATTGACATATGCATCTGCGGAGTTCTTGCTGATTTAAGCCCACAGAAAAACGTCGAAGGGCTTAAAATTGCAAGATCTTGACGCCCGAATGGCCTCAGCTTCGTGAGGTTACGCAGCCTCAAATCTTCGCCCTTATTATCTTCATAATTTTATTCGATATATCGCACGTAGCAAAGTCCGAAGTTCTTGTCAAACAAACTCGGTTACCATTGCCAAGTACTGCTTTGCATTGGAAGTAAGTGACCGACCAGTAGTAAGCCGCTGATACACACCAAAAATTTAGTTCCGTTGCTTCTAAGTCAATAATTTTCTTTGCTCAAATATCCAATGCGCCTCGTAACTGAAGATAATTTTTTTTTTTAAATATGGGAACCTTCTCCAACAGCGTCAGTTCTCGAACAATTCGACTTTAGTGCAGAGGTGATCCAAGTCTTTTTTCGTAAAATTTGCCGCCCTGAAGCGTATGAACGAACGGTCAAGTTCCTAAAATGGCACAGTAGGATATGTTCTACCGCATCAATATTTTCAGTCGACCGCGATCAGTCACTGAGCACCCAATGCGAACCTCGAAAAGACGCAAATTACGATTGAATGCTCTTCGAAAGTACTTCAATTTTGATAACAAGTTATTACAGAAACTGATACCTGACATAAGGCTCCTTTATGGCCCCAATATTTATTTACTTTGTATGCCTGCCAGTGGGCAAAACGGATCTATTCCCATTCTCCTATATATGTCTTCCTGCTTCCTCCGCGTTTAATTATTTTGTGATTGCGGCTACTAAAGTGCAGTTAAAAACAAAAGAGTTGAAGAACAAACTGTGATTTGGGAAGAATAATACCGTCGTAGGTAATCATTTTTCCATAGCAATACTGGAACGGGTGGTCTGCTGGCTACGTAAACTGCGTGAATGAGCGTATTATCTCTAACCGGTCAACACTCTTCTGGATCAATTCAAAGTAACAAAAGTCCTCAAAGTACTGAAACTAATTAATTTTGGATTTTTTTCCCCTAAACTCAGTAATTGCATATCAATTTCGACCACGCATCCGATTTCTTTCCATTGACCGGGCTATTTCTGAACTCAACTCTGCCGATAGATTAATGATCACCGAATGAGAATTAATGATTCGTATTGAGCGGATTTTTTTATTTGTGGGAGCCAATTTCGATCTCTTCAAATACAATTAGCTACCATGGAAGTCAGGTATCCGCCAAGAAGTGCTTCAGTTCAACAATTTACTGATAGAAATGAAACAAATGGTCCACCATCTACACCCGCAAAGTGATGCGGGAAATGTCAACGAGAAGACCCACACAAAACAACTTAATGTTTTTTATTCCAATTGGAAAGCTGCTAACGCGCTGTCCATTTTGCTTTTACCGCTAATGGCTGTTGCTGGGGATAGTAAAAACTAAATTTAACGATTAATTGAATAAATTTGCCAGCATAAAATCGGTTTTATTTTTGGGCTGAATGGCCGATCGTTACAACGCGTGTAGATGGGTGTGGAAATCGGTTTTCAGTCGTAATAGGAGTCTGTTCGAGGATGGCCTTACAACAACTTCATTTTAAAAGTTGTTACAGCGAAGATTGTCAATCTTTGGGCATTATATGCGTGGCACACCCATCCAGATGGTTGTAACAGATATATGGACATTCATCATGGTGGAGATTGGTTGATTTCAACAAATGTTGATTTACATGACCCAAGCAAGCCTGTCGTTTTCTGGTAATAAAATTCCCGACCTGAATCGCTACATTTTAGTGGTTTCAAGAATGTAGGTTGTTTTGAGGATAGGGTGTGTCACTGACATTCAATAGTCGGTTTTGGGAAAACCTGTCTCGGACCGTGTCAAGTTGCCTTCGTGGCAACTAAAATAATCACTTCCCCATATGTAGAGTGGTTAACCTAGTGACGACAGCTTTATTCAGTTTGGGAGAGTGGCTGCCATTGCAAGAGACGTATGACAGGGAATTTGTTATCGGAAATAAAGTCTGATAAGATCGTCAGAATTGTGATTTCTCTGCGGTCTCATTCTCTTTGTCAATTTGTTTTTCTGTTGGGATACAACTTCGACTTAGCTGCTTATGAAAAGCTGCTGTTCTAAAATGCCAGGCTCAGAACTATGAAACGGAGCAGCCACAGCTAGCTTGCTATGCTTTTCAACATTTAAGATAGCATGTCGAATGTTGACATTCATAAAAAAAAAAAATAGTTGGCGCAAAAGGTACGTAAGGACCCTAGGCCTAGATCCTCACAACCATTCGTCTTGTGTGGGTTTTTATTTTTGGAACGAATGGAAAGGATCTAGAATTTTATGCAGAGTACAAATGGCCAATTAAGAAGCTTTTTCATGACTCTCGGATGTTTGTCAGATGCTCGCGAGAGGTGGCGCAGTGGAAAAAAACCTTGAGTTGGAATTTGGTTTTTTTTTCGGGATTCGAACCAGGGTCCCTGGTCCCTCGCTTAGTAGTCCAACACACTAACCACTAAGCCACTGCGCCGACAGTTGACATTAATTTATTACATATAATCGAAGCCTGCTGCGTAAACAAAGGAAAAAAGCAACTTTCTCCAATAACTTGCGGTTGAGCACGAACATTTTCGTCGTTAACCATCAGCTGGAAGGTGTTTTGTTTTTCTAACATTTCCGTGCGTCATAAATGACAGTAGGACCTGCATACATTTTCCCGGTTTGTAGTTAATATTTTTTGTGAATACTTAAAGCTTGAGCTTCCTTCTGGTCCGAATAAAACAATTAAATCAACTTAAAAAAAAAATTGTATCTAGCATGCTTTGTATGGGAGCTGTGGGCGATAGCAAACAGATCTAAGAGGTGTCCAATTCAAGTGTCAAAAAATGCGAAACAAGAAAATATGGTTAGGGTAGCCAACTGATATTTTTCATCGGAATTTTCAGTGACGTAGCTCATTAGTAAAATAAGAATTTCACAGCAAGCTGTCCTGTTCATCCACAATATATAGTTATGTGTTAAAGGACTTAGAAGCAGTAGCTTAGTAACTTATTTCTATAAGGAAGATTTAAGCAACATTTTAAAAAGCCTCTGCAATTCGTAATGATAAATTCCTCCAGTCCAGACCGACGCACCCAAAGCTCTCTTCGACTTTAGCATTTCCTGAAAAGGACTTGTTCTGGCTTGTAAATACTTAAGATTAATTGTACCATGGTTTTATTTATTTATTAAATGAAGACTAGGATATAGCTCTGAGACCCTTTACTGAAATCGACTACAACAATTCAAGTTGAACCTTTGTTGACTACCGAATACTTTCGCAAACGATAAGCGCATTGGCTTAGTGGTAACTGAGCTGAGATACTAAGCAGAGGGTATCGGTTTCAACCCCTGACGAAGTCAATTAACACCCCTGTGAAGATACAGAAATGAATTGTGAGAAGCTACGCTTAGGGGTCATGTGAACCTCTTGCTTTTCTTCCAGTGCATACTCTTATAAGTCAAACCTAAAGCTTTTGAATTAATCTCGACTTATCTGACATACAAGGTCTGGAGGAAATTACTTAATTGCTATAATTATAGTAAGCTTGCAAACAGAAGCCCAACCAGAAACGTTCTGAGGGCGCCGTTTATATATCGAGCGTAACTAGTTCCTTGCACATTGCACCACCAAAGTCCTGTCGTCTTTCATTTCTATCAACTTGAGTCGGGACCTGTATGCCTATGTACGTCATACTTCCACAAAAGATGTAAATCGAGCTACATACCCACACGGTCATTTACACTTTCGAAGAGATAATCAAATGTGAAGTAAGAACTGCCTTAAGGCGGCGCCATTTTCAAAACCTCAAAAAATAAATAACCTCGATCCAATGCTTCTATAACCAGCGCTCCACATGGCATATGGTACCTACACCATAAATAACTAAACCTTCCCTCTTAGACCATAAAGCATTAAAATGCAAAAGAAAACCTTATTCGAAATGTCTTGCATTTGGTAATGGCGTGGGCGGCATTAGACCGACACTGTATGCCCACCACCGCGCACACAGTTTCCATATAATATACTAGAAACCAAGTGCAGCCCATTATCGCATTACCCCAATCGACGATATAAAACAAATGACAAATGACATCCCAATTGACATTTTGTTGTGTGTAGGCCCCGCAATTCAATTATCATCGTTCATTGTCGTTGCCCCTCGACATAGTATGGGTATATATATAGGAATCGCATTTTGCCGACCACTTCGTGGTGGTGTCCTGTCCACTATCGCCATTTGGAAGATATTTCGAATTTCGATCCTTTGCCTTAATTGACTTGTATATTGGAACAACGCGCATTGGACGCTCGATATGATTGATGGTCAGTCGGCACTGTTTATATCAATACATTCCCCACATTCGATCTTTTGGGTTGTGCAGAGCATAGAGTGTGGCTCGTCAACGACCAACTCGAGTTGCACGTCCGGACCGTTCGCAGCGTGTCGATTGTGGTAGTAGGACTGTGAAATTGAAACATTTTCTTGAATTGGCCATTTGTCATGGTTTAAGATTTGGACGGCCGTGCCGATTGATTGATTACTTTCATCTCGGTAGTTTTATAGCGAAAGGTATGTGTCAACGTACTCACACACTGATGTAACCATGTGAAGGGTATATTGGTTGGATTTTTTTGTTTTTATTTTTTTTTTGTCAAATTTTATCAAGTTGACAGTTGCGGTATGGACAGTCGAAATGATGCTTAATTAATAGAGCGTAGGTATATGCGAAGGTTATTTTTTTTTTGGGAATGATTGAATTGCGCGTTTTAAAGATACGATATTAGCTGAGTGAGGGCTGCGGGGACCTTCAATTTTATCCTGAATTGGAAGGCTAACAGCATTTGGATAATTGTCGACGGGATTTCGCGAGAGGTGTCGCAGTGGAAACAATCTTGAGTGAGCTCTATCCATGTAAAAGAGAGAAAAGTGGCATTCTGTTGTTCCGTTTTTTATTGAATTGGTAACTGCCTTTTCATTTTAGTTTTATATTATTTATCTCTAAAGAATTTTTAAAATGTACAAGAAATCGATTAATTGTTGCCCAAATATCGATTTGACAGGTTTCAAAACAGCCTGAAATCTCAAGCTCTTGGAAAGCGCAGTCGGTTTTTGAATTTCTTCTAGCTTTAAAAAAGAACAAGTCAATAAAATTAGAGATCACGTCACAGAGTATACGCTAGGTCCAAGCGTCCAAATCAAATGAAAATGCTCTATAAGATGTTACTTTTCAACACTGCTTTCGTTGAGGGTTGAGAAGCTGGGTGGACATTTCTTTTCCTTGAATTTGTACGATGAAAAATCACCACCAATTCAAACTTTTCACGTAGTTTTTCCGAATCCTGAATACGTTGGAGATTTTGATAAATACTTTATCGTAGAGATGAAGACGGACGTGAAAAATTTTCTATTTTGGCTTCACTTCAGTCATCGTGCAATTATATTCATAAAAAATAAGTCAAGTCAATCGCATTGAATTAATTTTTGGTATTTAGAGCTATCACTCATCTTGTTGTGCCGTAAAGAGGCTGAGCTATGAAACATTCAAAATCTATCACTGAACATGGCTGGGATACTGTTTAAGGGACTACCTGATTTTCCTTTAACCAATTGTACATGGCTTACTCCAGAGATAAAAACTCCACGTTGAAAATATTTAGCTCATCCAAATAATTAAAGTTTCAGTTTTAGAACAATTTTAAGCTATTTAAAAAAAAAACTTTACATTAAGCTTATCAAATACATTTTTTTTTAATTCTTATTTAACACTTCATTTATATAAAAAGAATAAAAAAATCAGTATACACATTTACTACGTTACATTAATCTAAGGATGAAACAAGGAAAACAAAACAAAACCCCAAACAACTAGATAAATGGGCCGCTAGTTATTTTTAAAGCACAATTAATTGTCAAAAGAAATATTCTTTATGGATCTTGCATAACTCGATATCCTGTCATATATTTTCAGGGCGTATATAAAGGGTGTCCCATAATTCACGGAAAATTTTGATAGACAAAATACAATTTTTTAATTAGGAAGCTTACATTTTTTATTGATTCATTAAGAATACACATTGGGGTTTTTTTTATGGAATGGTACATCGGATAAATGGCCGCCAAGGCTTTGCTGGCAAGTATGTACTCTTTTATTGATATTTTCTATGAACTTTTCACATAAATGTGTCTGAATGTCATTTAAACACATGGGCTTGTTTGTATAGACCTTTGACTTATAAAAACCCCAAAGAAAAAAGTCCAATGGCGTTAAATCGCAAGATCTGGATCTGGATTGTGATCACAAATTCGGCCGATTACGCGATTACGAAATGACTCATGCAGTAATTGAATTGTTTCTCTGGCTGTATGGCATGTGGCACCGCACCGTCTTGTTGAAACCACATGTTGGTCACATCCATATCTTGTAACTTAGCCACAAAATGGGTCACGATAAACCCTTTATTATTTTTAAAATGTTGCTCAACAATGAAAATGCGTTGTTCTTTCCTATAGCGCTCCATTCTTACTAACCCCTAATTGTCAGCTGTCACATTGTTATCTTTTTTTCTGTTGGCATCACTGTACTATTAAATGGCGCAACATTCTAATTTTGGTCAATTATTGGACAACCTTTATATCTAGCCATATTAATAATAAGACATTTGCACTTAGTTGCCTTTAAATAGAGACCATTACTTTAAAAGGAAATATAATTTTTACTAGGCCCTCATTTATATTATAAACAGAATCTTCAATTGGTCCAAGAGAACAGCTGGAAAGAGTTCCACTTACCATAACAGTCCTTTGAAGAAAGCAATTGAACTACTTTTTAACAATTTTTTCAAATGTCTGTGATAAAAATGGTAGTATTGAAACGCGCCTTAAGTCACTACTACTTGGACTTTTTTTTCCCCCTGACTTTGACATTTTTCACTGATCAGGAACATTACCTGTTGTCAGAATTATAATAACATTTAATTTTAAACTTACATTTTCGGTGGGGCATCAAATCAAACTATACGCAAATTTTCTCATCTCGTTTTCTGACCCGGCGAACTTCGTACCGCCTAAAATTAATTAAATTATTAATATTTTTTGATAACGTTGAACCTCTCCATTGAACGAATGAAACTCCCTTGGAATTAAATTAAGTTCAATGCATAGAAAGGACTTCATAGATTTCCGGATCAGCTTCTTGTTCGTTTTTTTTTTCCGCGCTACTGATTGAATTGAGTTGGTCCGGTCAGATTTTCTCAATTAACCAAAGCAAAATGTGGGCAATCGGCAATCCTCGCTTCTGACATTCGACCGAGTACATCCAGAAACGCGATTGTCCAAAAAGATTGTGCTTACCGATGAAGCCCATGATCGTTTTGAGCTTTTGGTTGTGAAAAATCGTGTGGTATATCATGGCGGTTGTCCGAAGTTTGCCCGGGAAGTAAGAATCACCATTCAACCTATCAAGCCCAAAACTATCCTATCCTTTAGGCTTCAACCAACCATACACTTCCACATTTGATTTAAATCGGTTGAGGGGTTTCGGAGGTCGACAACACAGGAATGTTCACTAAAATGCCTATAACTCGTTTTACCAATAAGCATACAAAGACCGTATATCCATATAAACCTTGGTGTTGACGTCACCTTTCATTTGAGATTTCCAGAAACAAAATCGGTTCACGCATTAAGAGAACATCAATTCAAACACAATGCGATTCATTTTGATGTATATTAATAGAAGGAGATAGATGAAAGACGAAATATGGTTACAGCGCCACCTGTTGAGAATTTTCCGAATTTTCATTTTTCTTAAACTATTCCTGATTCAAGTCAAACAAAACAACAAACATTTTTTTGACCCGAATAACGCACATGTACAAAAATTCATGTGTTTTTCCACGCACGCACAACACACACATACGGTTTCCGATTTCAAAAATACCAAAGATGTGTGGAAGTTTGAATAAAATCGGTAAATGCGTTAAGGCGTGAAGCGGCGACAAACGAACACAATTTTAAGGCTCAAGTTTTATATATATAGATGACACAGTAGTTCTTTTGAGAAAGCTCGCATATACGAAAATTATTTATGGTAGAGTTCAAGAGTCCATGTGCTAATTGTCCATATATTTACTTCGAAATAGGACAACAGTTTTATTTTCGGTGGGCTGAAATACACATTTAGACATTGATGCAACATATGCAAACTCCAACATACACTATGCAGCTTCTGTTAAATTTATGATATATAGTTTACAGTATCTATTTAAAATTTAAAAAAAAAAATTTGTTCTTCTCTTTTATGGACTTTTATCTAGTCCAGATTTAATAAAATCCGGTCTTGAAATAACGCCGCAATCAGTAGGACAAAATAATGTGTGCATCTTAATAAAATGATTAGTGAAAATTCACAGAAACGAACTCCTAGGTGCTCGCATAGATGGCGCTAACTATGTAATCAGAATGAAACGTTATCAACCAAAAACTGCTCAACACCTACCCCAAATACACGAGAATATACCCATGTTGCAACCCACAGGTGATTAGGCCAATATTCGTCCGCCAAACAGCAGTCAACTGTCTTTAGGACTGCTTAATTATTGCGCCTCGGTGATTCCTTTTTGTAGCCATTTATTTGTTTTCCGTTTCTGCTACATTTTCCGAGTTAATTTCTGTTAAATGAATCAGTAAAACTGAGAAACTACTGATTCGCAGTGATTTAGCTCAAGATTGGTCAATAAAACTCCAGTTCGCTACTCAACTCTTTTGTTTTAAATTACCAATAAATTTACAAAATTGTTTAAAAAATGAATTTTCTGCCAAATTCAACTACAACTATCTGTCGTCGACAAACTATGTATTGAAACTATTACAATGTTAAAATCCATCTTCGAAGAGCGCAGTTAAATTGTTGCAAGCAAAATCTGAAACTTTTTACCACATCTCAGCTCTGACTATGCGGTTAATAGAAACAATCATCAGCGTGGTTTCTCCATGTGTATATATTGTTCTCATCTAGTCGCACTCATATCGATATGGGACTGGTGTTCAACACGTATGGTAAACAAATCCACTTACACCCAGTTCGTTCCATTAACTTCAACATTTGCTAATTATTTTGTATCCGCACTCTGTTGTTATTGCTGGGCAGAGCGCTGTTTGCGGATGAAATGACGTGTGCAAAACACTTGGGCGCGGGATGATGACTCTGGTTGCACGAAGGGCTTCGAATTTCGCGTTAAATACCGATTTATCACGGTTTGTATATGGTTATGTAAGAACAGCTTATTAGATACATTGTCGTCCTCGGTGAGTTTAGCTCATCGGCTCTACTGTCGCGATGGTTAATCGCAGTCTCCTTTCGGTTTGTGCGGTCTACAATGCTTACAGATCGAATAACTCAATTAAATTAATCTACTGATTGTTGGGAATCTACGAATGCATATATTCATCAGCAAGTGATGCAACTGTGGATGGTGGGGTTTCAAAACCATTTAATACAGATTGTATTGCAATTGTTAACAAAATCGATAAATAAGTTACTAATTCAGAGCGATCGATATTGTGTTGTGGTGTCGCGTTGTTGCTGATTTCTACCTACCTTTATATCGTCGTTGGTTGGTAGTCGCAATTGCCAATTGGTTTGGAGTGGGTATATATGAGGTGAGCGTTTATGTTCTCTAAGGAGGCAGCTAAATTGTAGTGTGAATTTCGATAGCTACGCTTGACTTGAATTTCGTGATGTGATGGCGATGAGTTGAGTGATTAATTGAGAATCGATTGCGATTACTTAACACGATTTGATTACTTGTCTTGAGTTTTTTTTTTGTAGAATCTTCAATATTGATGTATAAATACTTCAGATTGCTGCAAGGGCAGTAAAATTGATGAAAGAGGAAAAAGTACGACCTATCAAGTAGTATGACTTGTTGAGAAGACTGGAATAGATTAGTGACGCTGGCTTAAGGAGTTTATGATTGGAAATAGGGTTCATGATAGACCGATATCTTGTAAAGATTCAGAGATTTGTTGTTGAATTTGCATTATCTATATATTTAAAAATGAATTGCTGTTCGTTAGTCTCGCTAAAACTAAAGAACGGCTGGACGGATTTGAATGATTTTTTTTTGTTGTTTTGTTTGTCTTGAATCAGGGATGGTTTAAATAAAATTTAAATTCGGAAAAATTTCAACAGGTGACGCATATTTCGTCTTTCATCTATCTCCTTCTATAAATATACATCAAAATGAATCGCATTGTGTTTGAATTGATGTTCTCTTAATGCGTGAACCGATTTTGTTTCTGGAAATTTCAAATGAAAGGTGACGTCAATACTAAGGTTTCTATGGATACACGGTCTTTGTATGCTTATTGGTAAAACGAGTTATAGGCATTTTAGTGAACATTCCAGTGTTGTCGACCTCCGAAACCCCTCAACCGATTTAAATCAAATGTGGAAGTGTATGGTTGGTTGAAGCCCAAAGGATAGGATAGTTTTGGGCTTGATAGGTTGAATGGTGATTCTTACTTCCCCGGCAAACTTCGGACAACCGCCATGATATACCACACGATTTTTCACAACCAAAAGCTCAAAACGATCATGGGCTTCATCGGTAAGCACAATCTTTTTGGACAATCGCGTTTCTGGATGTACTCGGTCGAATGTCAGAAGCGAGGATTGCCGATTGCCCACATTTTGCTTTGGTTAATTGAGAAAATCTGACCGGACCAACTCAATTCAATCAGTAGTACGGAAATAAAAACGATCATGAAGACGACCCGGAGGAAATCTAGGAAGTCATTTTTATGCATTGAACATTATTAAATTTCAAGGGAGTTTCATTCGTTCAATAGAGAGGTTCCACTTTATCAAAATATGTTTATAACAAAATTAATTTTAGGCGGTACGAAGTTCGCCGGGTCAGCTAGTCAGTTATAAACTAAATATCCCGATGGACGTGTGCGGTGTTCAAATGAAGTGTGAGTTTCTGATTGTATAAGCCGTTGTAATTATTTTAATATGCATATTGATTTTTTTAGAAAAAAAGAAAAAGTGTTTATAAAATTGCTTAAAAGAAATCTTGCTAGACTACTAATTAGAGTCGGGGATTGAGATTATTTCAAAAATATATATATGTAAATACAGATCGGGATTCATTTTGGATATTATATTTGAAATATTGAAAAACTTATTTATTCGAAACTTTTGAGAAAAACTAAGTACGGGATCTTATTTAGAATATTCTTATTATCTTGATATATGTATATTTTGATCAAAATCGTTAGAGCGGTTTTTATAAAAAAAATTCAGACAAAACGGTGTCAAATATTGCAATATTTGGTTTGAAAATTGACTTTGTATTCGGTATTATTCGGGATGTAAGCTTTAATTATTTTTTATCCATATCGAAAATGGGGTTTTTGAGATATGAACATTTTTTAAAATTGGCACATTCGGTGATTCTAAATGAAAATTGAGGACGTTAATGTTCAAAATATAGGTACATTAAACTCTTAGTATGCATATTGGTAAAAATCTTGAGTGCGTTTTTCATGTAAATTAAAGAAAACAATTTTAAAAGAAAAATGCCTTTTTCCAAAAATTCATTGTACGATAATGTAGAGCAGCTGAGTTCGCTATTAAGTTAGAAATGAAAATATTACCCTAGTAATGGATTTTTGTTGCAATCAAATGGACCGTTTTTGAGATACAGTGGACGTCCAGTAAAACGAATGATACATATAATGTTTGATGTCATCCACTATTTGGAGTGCGTTCGTTATATTGATCAAATTTGTATATATATTTTTTTTTAAATAATTCATTAAAAAATGTGTGTTATTTAAACGGTTTTATTTAATGTTAAAATGAATAGATGGTGGTTCTGCCATTAAAATACTTCCATGATTTTTAATAAAATTTATATCTACGTTCGTTATATCGGATAGCTCGTGGGCACCATTCGTTATATAGAGATAAAAAAAAAAAAAAAAAAATAATTGGCGCAACAGGTCCGTATGGACCCAAGCCTAGCTTCTCACAACCATCCGTCTTGTGTGAGTTTTTATTTTTGGGACGAATGGAAGGGATCTACAATTTTATGCCGAGTCCAAACGGCCAATTGAGAAGCTCTTTCATGACATTTATACTCTCGGATGTTTGTCAGACGTTCGCGAGAGGTGGCGCAGTGAAAAAACCTTAAGTTGGAATTTGGGTTTTTCTCGGGATTCGAACTTGGGACCCCTCGCTTAGTAGTCCAACACACTAACCACTAAGCCACTGCGCCGAGATACGTCTAAAAATCTTTCGATACATCGAAAATTCGGATATTCGTTATAATGGACGTCCATTGTATGTCCACATTTCACATGCTGTTATTCGACTTTTTATTATTTTTTTTTTTAACGGGCTCCCGACCCGTGAAGAGTCTATGCCGTAGCCGTCCATCCTCTGCGATCCCGGGCACGTTGCTTCCAGTTATCCAGATCAAGCGCTCTGGCATCCGCGATGGCTTGGTCTTTGAAACGGAGGTTCAGTCTTCCTTGTCGTCTCGAACCTGGCGGCTGGGATTCGAAGATCTTAGCTGGAGCATTATTGTCCATTCGCTCGATGTGGCCGAGCCAATGTAGTCGACGTATTTTGGCCTTTTGGACTACTTCCACATCTTAATACAGCTCATAGAGTTCGCGGTTGTATCTTCTCCTCCATTCGCCCTCCTCGCACATAGGACCAAAAATTCGCCGAAGAATTTTTCTTTCGAAGGAGCCCAGTATCAGCTCTCCCTTCCAGCTTATCGTCCAGCACTCGGCGCCATAAAGCAGAACTGGCAGGATAAGGGTTCTGTAGAGCATACATTTTGTCCTTCGAGTTAGGAGTTTTGAACCCAATTGTTTTGCCAAACCGAAGCAGCAGCATCCACTAGGATGTCATTTTGTGGAGTTCATGTTTACTCCGAGGTAGATAAACTCCTTAATTACCTCGAAATTGTTGCTATCGATAGTGACGTTTTGTCCTAGGCGGTGGATAGATGTTTGTTTGTTTGTTGATAGCATGTACTTAGTCTTATCCTCATTTACTACAAGACCAACGACTTCGACTTTTTACCAGTCACTAAGATCAAATTTCAATTTTGGTTAAAATCGTAAGAGCCGCTTCCGAACGTATCAAACTGTTATGAAAATTTTATATGAGAATGAGAAGTACCATTAATATTGAGGGTACCATGTAAATAAAAACGGCACCGAACAGCAGGCGCATAAACTCCAATTCCACATCCGTTTAGGTTATAGGCTTCAGGAGCAAACGGACAAACAGACAGGCGCACAGATGGACAGAATTACGCGACCCACTTTTTAAGTTCCTCTATTACCGTAATGTCAGAATTGATTAACATCTCGAGTTCGAAATTTTCAACGAATATTTTATCTTTCTCTTAGTACGTATTCGAAAAGTTAAAAATATCAAGGGTCGAACTTTTAGCTTAAAATTTTTGAAAAACTCAATACTCTTCCCTGAACAATCTTTTTTTCTAAGTGAATGAGTACATCGCACGTAATATGCTGAGATGATTGGGATGGAAGGACGCTAAGGTGATCTGTCATAATGTAACTTTCGGCATCTTTTACGGTTGTGGACAGCTACTCCAGAAGGCAGAAGTTCTCCGCTCTTTCTGGTCAATATGACTCTTTCGTATCTCGATGATCATTCCGATAATTTTTTTTATTGATAGTCCTGAAAAGGTCTATCGTTTGGACGGAGGACTAAACACTTCAAGCATAACCAGTCGGCTGAAGAACTTACAACCCAGTCTTAAAGAAGGTTTTAGGGCGCGTTGCCACAGAAAAAAAAAATGCAGGCAAAGGTTTTCGTTTTTTTTTTCCATATAATGAGAGACATTTTTTTTTTATTATTTTTAATTCAAAAAATCAACCGCAGATTTTCAAACTAAAGACATTTTAAATTATTTAATACCTAGTCATGCAGTAGTGTATTTTTGTTCTCTCCGTGTTACTTGTTATTTAATAACTTTTACCAAAATTTCATATTCCGATTTGTTAGCAAATGCTTCAGTGAAAGTTACATATGTCAATGTTCGATGAAATACGTTCCTCGCAACATACATTAAGTCGGTCTTGTTAACCATATCAGCAACAACAGCATAGTCTGGAATCGCTCCCAGCTCTGCGTGTTTCCATTCGTATTCGTCATCGTCTCCTATTAAGACTTGACAGAGTGAAGACTGCATGTCGTAGCCTTCATACACCGCCGAAGCAATGCCAATCGCAGGTTTGACTTGTCCAGGAACAAATGAAGTGGGTCCCAATAAACGGGCGACGAACATTTCATTATTGTCGAATGCCTTCCCACCCCTGACACTGTTTGGGGGTATATTGGCAGATTCGGAGTCAACCCAACGGTTGCTGTCATAACAGGTTAAGTAGTCTCTATCACTAATGTATTCATTTCTTTCAATCACTTGTTTGGAGGACAAAAGTATCGATGCAATATGAAAGTTGTTTCCTTGTGTTCTTCCAATAAAAATCGGTTCGCCGTTCCATGCCGTTCCTGCGCGTACAATATTTTTTGACACCTCACCACTTTCCCATTCACAGTTTTCTTCAGCCACAAGAACCTCGTACTCAGACTTTTGTACTGTCGTGGATAAATAATAGATCATGGCTCCTTTGCTGCTAACTTCGGCGGGAAGTACTAAGTTGTAGTGCTTTGCGCGTCCAACATAAGTAATGTAACTTCTTGGATTCCAGCTGACAGCTTTTTCAGGTATTGGATCACCAGATTTTGAAGCTATCCATTTGTAGCCTGAAATCATAGGACGCAAGAGTGTATGTTTAGTTTGGAGATTCAGTCATTAAAAGTGTAAACTATTTATGTGAACTAAAGTTATAAATGGCCAGGGGGCAAGAACATGCCGCTCTCTTCTTATATGTGCCCCAGCTGCCTAATTGCTCGACCCTGAATTGGACGTATAAGTTGAGTTGCGAAGGCTCAGTCATGATCCTTATATGATAATAGAACTTACTGATGCACAGTACAAGATTCAACTTTTGTTGTAAACCATGGAAATCAATGATCTATACAGATCATGTGAGCATATTAAAAATGGCCTATTGGTAAAGTTGCGAAACTTTGAGGAAGCGCCCTTTAAGGGGGTTAGTAGGGTTAACAAACTCCAAAACGAGAAGAGGAGAACTTCAAACATTTTTATGTGGAACAATTCTTACAATAGGGGGACAAAACTTAAAAAATAGTAAAAAAAAGTTTTTAGTTTCAAAAAATATCAAAATACGCAGGTTTATATCAAATATTTTAATTTAAAATTTCTTTAAATAGATAGATGTAATCAGGTGCAAAATCTTGTATAAAATTTCTTGTGCATGGGTTCACAATTGCTTCGCAAGTCCCAAACGTTGAAAGAGAAGAGAATAGTAGAGGAGTATGTTTGGTAATACGAGTTGTGACCAGCGTTTCCTCCCTTGTCGTTAGGCAGAGTTCTCATTGCAGCATAAAATGGTACTCAAATGGGGCTGAATAGTACGCAATAATGAACCTGAAACGGCTTTATGGTATTTTTCAATTGGAATCGGAAATTTGTTTATACAAAATTCACATATAGGTATACTATACATTTTCAAATATTTATTTTATTTCAACACACATTTTTTATTCATTAAAAAAATGTAACATAAATTATTTCAGTTCAGTTATATATCGAAATTTAAAAATAAATTATAAGTTATAAAAAAAAACAAGGTGTATCCTGCGCGAGAATTTTAATTGGAACGTGTATATTGTAGTTTAAATCCTGGTTTCATAAATAATGGTTATATTTAATCATCGGTTATTCCAGCTGGTAACCATCGAATGTGTTTGTTCAACAGAATATTTGCGCGAGATTTAACCGATGATTTTGTAGAATTACTTTTTGTAGAATATTGCAAGCAATCTTGTGCGAAATAACGCAAGATGGAACGAATCCTGTATCATTTGATTTTGACATTTATATGCCTACTAAATAGTGAAATTATATTCACTAATAAATTACTTAGACAAAAACAGAAGGAGCCGGAAACAAAAATGTAACCAACGATTCGGCTAATCACTGAATTGACAAATGAACTATTGTTTGGTGACCGAAGTGAAAAAACGGTGAACAAACACTCATTTGTTATCACTGATTTGTAATTATCGGTTAAACTAAATCAATGGTAACCATACCAAGGATTTGACCAGCTGTGAACAGAACGGCCCTAAGTCTGTTGTTACAAACAATTTTGGAAAAATAGGAAATGAGTTATTGATATGAATTTACAAAAAGTATCACGCGGTGGATCCAAAGTAGTACCGTACTCCGCAAGCAAAAATGTACTCAAAATCTAGGGTCAAATACTAAAGGCAGACACTTCTTTTAAGGCCACTCACATTACAATTAATTACCTCAGCGATGTGCAACCTTAGACGATAATGGAAAATGGAATTGACTTGTGTTTCATGAGATTTTGATTTTGTTTAAAATCCCTTTTTAGGTTGCAACCGCACTAAGGCGGTAAAACATGGGAACACACATTTTTTAAACATCATGTAAATAAATTTGGTATCGATCTGTTCGACTAAGATTGAATTTGACTGCATGTATTTAAATGCAAAAATCTTAGAAACTGCTCAGTATATTCTGGTGCATTTTTCACAGGCCTGTAGAGGATATCTAGGCCTACAATATCTACTTTGTCTCAACTATATATCTCTATAAATTCAGGAAAAAATTGGACAAGAGTAATTTATTTTTTTCGTATCGTTTTTCTTTTTTCTTTGTCACGCTTTCCATTCGAAAATACTGGGAGCATTTAAGTATAGCAAATACCAGTTTATAGATGACATCTGCAGGTACAACTTAGGATATCCAATAACTTTAAAGGTTTTTAAATAAATAGGCAGAATTTGAAACATTTCTACGATTTTCACCTGCATGAGTAGATATACACTTCATTCTCAAATTAAACATACTTAACCTTATTTTACTCCTGTGACGGAGAGGGAGGCAGACAGAGGCAGTATGTTGTTTGGTGTGTTAAGAACAAAAAAAGCCATAAAATAAATGTCAAATATGTAGGAAAGGAATGTCAAATAGGTATAGGTATCAGTGATACCAAATCGTGGTATTATTACATTAGGGAAAATTGCTGATGATACACGTCGTACCTGTTTATAAATGCTATTTGCAAATAAGATGAGGTAGTATATTACCCGGTCGAATTTTTAAATAGAATTACAGTCCATGGCCTGGAATTACAAGTTGGAGTTCCCATTATGCTGCTTCGCAATTTGAATTCCCTAAGCTTTCTAATGGAACCAGATTGAGAGTGATATCGTTGCAGAAAAACGTTATTGAGGCGTTAATTTTAACTGGGTCTGGTAAAGGAGATACGGTGTTTATACCAAGAATACAAATAATTCCCAGCAATTTTCCATTTCAGTTTAAACGGATTCAATTTCCTATTAATGTTTGTTCTGCCATGACAATCAATAAGTTAGAGGGTCCAACTTTAAGAAAATCGGGAATTGAATTAATCAAGAATTGCTTCAGCCACGGGCAGTTATATCTTATATGTAGCGTGCTCCAGGGTAAGTAATGCAGCAAATATCACTATCTTAGTCGATAGAAACCGCTAAAATAGTATACAAAGAAGCGTTACATTAATAAAAAAAAAGTGGGCTAAACATTAGAAAATTATTTTCATTGTCCAAAGAATATTAAATTATTAGTCCAACGATTAGTGCAACGAGCATGTGCAATGCCATGAAGATAAAGGCAGAGTGTGCCCAGTCTACGGGAGGTTTTTTAGTACGGGTTCAAGTCCCTCACTTTTGCAAAAGGCTCTTTCTGATTTTTTTTTCCATCATATGTTCTAAAACCACATTTTGCACGTGTGAAGCTGAGCGGGTACAGCTATGCACAAATAAATTTCGACTTTCTATTTTATTTTTTACTTTCATATCGAATTAACTTTGGTTCAAGTTCGTGGGGAATTCCCCTTTTCGTTGAAAATTTCAGTCATTTTAAAAGGAGAATGAGAATCTTCAATATTTTTGAACGACATGTGGCAAAAAATAAATTTAAACCGATAATGACAGAATGTCAAAATTTAGTGTTGAATATTTTTGAAAAAATAAAACTAAAAGATATAAAAGATTTTGAGTGAAATTTCTGAATTAAAGTTCATTTCCAGATCCAAACACCGACGCTGGGCGCCTGCTTTCTGTACGTAGATACTATCAGATTAGAAGACTCGAAACGTCGATTTCATTAGGTAGTTTCAGACCCAATAGAGAGTATCTCTCTCTCTCTCTTTCTTTAATAACAAATCATCACATAAATATGTATATGTAGTTAATCAACTTAATCAACTATCTCATCATTATATTCGCAAACTATTTGCTTCAAAATGATTGCCTATGGCAGAGGGCAGAGCTCAACTCCAAACATCATTACACTGTATTCGAAATATGAGTAATACAGTCATTAATAATATTTACTCTACTATTTTTGAACAGACAAAATAAATAAACAAATTCTTACCATTCGAATTGCGAAGCTCGCCAATTAAAATAACGATTAAAAACACTGCACTAATTGAACGGAACATCTCGAGCTTTGTATAAATTGCTTAGGAAATTCGAGCAGAAGCTGGTTTTACTGACTAAACTACATTCCACTTCAGCCTCTTCTTATATAGCCTTATCTCTAATTATTCTATTGAAAGTGAGATCTACAGATAATAATTACATGAGTGAGCAGCTACACAACTGTATTATCTCAGAACTTTTCTGATTCTGATTTTAAATAAACGTTCTTTTTTTGCATTTTGAGTTTGAAGGCAAAATTGATTATCATACTAAATGTGTAGCAAAGATCAACTGGAATGCGACGATGTGATTGGTCTTACATATATATTGCGGGCCAACAAAACGAATGCATGTATCTTACGATTAGCTTCTTACAACCATTTGGTTTGTTGGTGTTTTTAGTTTTGGAAGGGACCTAAAACTGTATGCCGAGTCCGAACGGCTGAATTGAGAAGTTCGTTCATGACAGTTAAACTCTCCGATGTTTGTCAGCTGTCAGATATTCTCAATTCACCAATTTGGATTTAGAATAAGCACTCTACAATTGATCCGGTGCATAGAATCACAGATAAAACCAAAAAAGCATTTGGAAAAAAAAGTTTGCATTTTCTTTATATCACAAACAATTAAATTCGGCTTGATTTCACTTTGTAAGACCGAAATAAGGCCGAATTTTGGAAGTCGGCGTTATTTCGCTCGGCGTTATTTCACGGCACCCAAACAGAAGACGGACATGGCTAAATGGATTCAGAATATAAATACTTTATGAGGTCTCCGGTGACTCCTTCTTGGCGTTACAAATGTAATGACAAAGTGAATATACCTTCCTGTGGAGGGTATAAAAACAAATCAACGACATTTTTTGCTAAACGAGAATGTACGATCGTACAATCCAGTAGTGGGCTTCATTTTTTATTGGCGACGGTAGGCAAAATGTTAGCAATTACCATTCATCATGTCTTTGTTCATGACGAACCATTACATTTAATATACCATAAGATGGGTCAGCTCATACCCCACTATGCACCATACATACCCTAGCCCGCAAAAATAGGCCTGTTTGATTGAACACCTGGTTTCCACAAAGTAAAGTAGACGAATGGTCAATAAAATAGTTCAGAAAATTTGTATAAAGAGGTATATTGGTTGCGTGCCTCGACTTTTAGTTTGATTCAACATTCCCCCAGTTCCCGCTCCCTGAAAATGAATAGCGCTTCAAACAGTGAACACAACAAAAGAAAGGTTGCAACTGGAACCAAAACTTCTAATTGGGATAAAATGCGGATCTCATAAATGCCAATTAAATTATAGACGTTGTAATTGCGTGCTGCAGATTATATTTCACTTTGCTTTGCTGGGTTAGATGTTCAAAACCCACCTAGTGCCAGCACACCCGCAATCAGAATCTAATGGAAACCCAACATTCATCTACACCCTAAACTGCCAACATCATAGAACTAATGACTCCTCCTTAAACTGATAAGTTGTCCTTTCCGCCTCACAAGTAGTAGTATAGATTTTGAAAATTATATCCATTACTAAACAGCGGAACACAGCTGAAACACAACATTCTTACAATAGTTACATTTACTTGAAAAGGGAATTGAAAATCGTGTTCGTGCCTTTTCTGCCATCCACTCTGCGGTTTACACTGATCGAGTTGTCAGAAGTGGTTTATCGTATAGCAAATCAAGCAATAACTGCTCGTTTGGTCGAAGCGCATTAACTATCTATTGGATTGTGTGTCTTTTTCGATTACCATACTCTTTTGTGTCATGCAATTAAGTGCCTGCAACTGATTCGTTGACAATGGTATTGAGTTACTTACCCGATGTAAGTCGATGGATTTGAATACGAATTGCCCAACTAAATCCGCGCCGCAAATAAATTAGTGTTGTGGTCTGAAGGCGCGGTAAAGATACAAAATTAGCTGCATTTATAATAGGTAAGTTGCTCGAGTGGTTTTGTGGGTCATTTTTGGTACCAATGGATAGCAATTATTCACCGCATCATTTTATGTGTGGATCTGAGCCATGTGCATAAGGTCGGCACTCGCAACCAAGCAAAATGAAACATGTGTGCGCACCTCTGCACGATAGACATCACACTCATAAGTAATCCTTCTAATTCGCTCTGATAAGGATCTCTATTTAAAAAAAAATCACCACGCTCACAATTCGGTCTCAATTTATCTGACGATATGTGTGTGATGGGCACGGCGATAAGAGATGATGTCCTTTTAATGCGTGGCAAGATTTTGAATGCATATACACATGCTAAACCGTGCTGCTACTATTTGGCTGGATCGATGCGACAATATTTCAATCCGCTTACGATAAGAGTTTTATTTAATCTCTATTGTCCTTTTTGTTGTCCTTCTTTGGTGGCAGTTCATGTAGAAAATGCTTTTTTTTTTGTGTTTGTGAATGCTTTAGATGCTTTTTTTGAGTTGTAGTACAATATCCTCTCACCCTAAATATCGTTTGCCAATATCGGATGTCACTTAACCGGTCGTGCTTCTGTTTGAGGGTGTCGTGTGTCAAATGCTCTGTTTAAGGTGATACGCATGTGTGCACCATACAACGGGGGTTGTCAAGTGATGATGATGTTAAACTTGAGAAGATGATATCAAACAGATTTGGAGTGGGGTTTGCCAATGCATTCCTGTCGTCTTGTGCAAGGCTCAAAGTGGCTCTCAAACCTGTGGTCAGTTGATATGGTAGGTAAATGGGTGATCTTATGGCGGTTGCCACAGGTTCACATAGACCATCAGTTGGATCCATTAGGCGTGTTTCCTTTTTTAGTTCAGAGCTGAGCTCTGAACCGAGCTGAGCTCTGAACCGAGCTCCAGCATTATGAGCCCGCTCTGAACCGAGCGTACTCAGATCGTTCTGATGTATTTATGAAACACACTTGAGCAAATGGCTGTCATTTTTAATAAAGTATATGTATAAATTGAATATTTATTAATTGTAATTAATTAAATTGGTTAACCTTCAGTTTCAGAACAACAAGATTCGTCCGCCATTTCAATTATTTTGTTTATCCTGTTTTTTTTTTCTGTCAAATGTGCCTGTAAGTATGTAAGTACATTTAATATGATTTCTCTCTCACCATTTGTTTACCGCCGATAAGGACTTATTTTTCTCATTAAAAGATAATCAAGAGACACCATGGTCATGGTTGCAGCACATCTTGTCGATGATTTGATGATTTTGGCGTCAGGAAATTCGGTGAAAGCTGATGGATTTTTAGTGAAGACTAGCTAACCAGGCGAACTTGGTACCGCCTAAAATTAATTTTATTATAAACATTTTTTGATAAAGTGGAACTTCTTCATTGAACGAATGAAACTCCCTTGTAATTAAATAAAGTTTAATGCATAGAAATGACTTCATAGATTTCCTCCGGGTCGGCTTCATGATCGTTTTTTCCGTGCTTCTGATTGAATTGAGTTGGTCCGGTCAGATTTTCTCAATTAACCAAATCAACCAAGGCAATCCTCGCTTCTGACATTCGAACGAGTACATTGTCGATTGTCCAAAAACATTGTGCTTAACGACGATCGTTTTGAACTTTCGTTTGAAAAATCGTGCGGTATGTCGTGGCGGTCTTCCGAAGTATTCCCGGGAAGTAAGATAAATTTGGTCCCATATTCGACGAAGATGCTATAAAACATTAAATATCATTAGTTGGGACTGGTGAACACGGTGGCTCAGTGGTTATTATGCTGAATAGTATACGAATAATGAACACATTATACCTCCCCTTCTTTCTACCAAGCGAATGTGCCGCACGGCCTACGCACAAATAGGCCACATGCCACATAACATATTCTTTAATGCTTGCGATTTACGCCCACCACCCCAAAGCAGAGAGACATCGACAACAGCGCCATCTATCGGGTCCAAAGCTGTCCTATCTTCCCAGATGTATCCAAACATAGCTATCCACAAAATTTCATAGAAATCAGTTGAGTGGATTCGGAGGTTGACAGCGGCGCCTCCTATCGGGCCCAAAACTATCCTATCCTTTAAGCTGCAACCAACCATACACATCCACAAAATTTCATTTAAATCGATTCAGGGGTTTCGGAGGTCGACAACACAGGAATGTTCACTAAGATGCCTATAACTCACACAAGACGAATGGTTGTGAGAAGCTAGGCCTAGGGTCGCTAGAAACCTGTTGCGCCAACTATTTATTTCATTTATACACGTCGTGGGCCCCGGTTATACTCAACTAGTGTACTGGTGTATCAAAACGAGGCCAATAGTGACCAGTGATTGTCGTTGTTAATATTTCTGTAAGGTGCCCTCAGAGCGACAACTTCTTATAAGCCCAGGCATTACGACAGACAGCAGATGCCGGTTCTTTTAGTTCGTCCTTCAATGCACAAAACACACACCACATAGGGGAGCAACACATTCGAAATAGCTATAGAGACCACTGAAACGTCGTTCAATAGTTGAATGCTTATACTCCACAAAATATTCATTTTTTGATTCCACTTCATAAAAAGCTCGCGCTCAATTTATAAAAAAACTATTACAACGCAAAAACTTATGAAAATTGTTAAGTTTTTCATGGATAAAAACTTAAAATAAAATTGAATTGAAATGAAATTAAATTCATGAGTTGAACAATTTTTAAATTAAGCCAAATTTCAGTTCAAACCTGGAATGGGTCATAGGAATTGGTGAGTCTGCAGCTTGCGATGGGGCTGAATCGATATGGAAGGAAATCGTTACTAGATCATCTCGTAAGCAGAGCCAAAGGTTATCAGTGACAGTCGATATAAATAGATACTAGGGCGGTGCGCTAAGTTGCGTTGGATCACATTTAAAATACGTCAGGTCTTGTCGTCAATTGTCAAACTCCAAAAAGTGAATATTTCAACCAACTGGCTACTTAAATAAATACAAGGTGGGCCAATAGAAGTCATCCGATGTTGTTTGGCTCTAATTTTTTTCTTAAATGAAAAACTTCAATTCTATTTATGTTTATTTGAACCTTTAGAATTTTATTGGTCAAGTCGAGAAGATGATATCGGCCAAATGGTCGCCGTCACAATTGATTGCCATACGGGCTCGTTTTATGGCATTTTTCATCACTTCGGCGAGAACTTCGGGCGACAGATTCTCGCACTCGTATTGAATGTTGTCCTGGAGGGCTTCTAGGGTCTCGGACTTGTTCACGTAAACACGGGACTTCAAAAAACCCCACAAAAAAATGTCTGGAACGGTTAAATCGGGTGATCAAATCGCCAAAACGAGAGATGAGGCGACCCGGGAACGCCGCCGCAGAATATCGGTTGTGGCTCGCGCAGTGTGTGCCGTAGTTCCGTCCTGTTGGAACCACATGTCCTCCAGTCCTGATTTGTCCAATTGCGGCAGAAAAAACTCGGTTAACATAGCCCTATAGCGCGCGCCGCCCACTGTTGTCGTTTGACCCAGCGGCGTTCTCGAAAAAATATGGCCCGATGACTCCTCCAGCGTAAACAGCGCACCATGCAATAACTTTGAGCGGGTGTTATGGCTCCTCGTGCATTACTCGTGGATTTTCGGTGCCCCACAAGCGATAGTTTTGCTTGTTCACGTACCCGCTGAGGTGGAAATGATTTTGGTCGAAAAATCGTCCACTTCGTCCTCGAGATTGAGGATGGTTTGGGCGTAAGATACACGCGTTTGGCAGTCGACAGGCAGCAGCTGATGCACGGACTGGACTTTTTACGGGAACATGCGTACAAGTCTTTGACCAAAATTCGCCTTAGGAACGACCGGCTGATGGCTAATTGCGAGGCACGGCATCTGGCCGATGTTTTCGGCGACAGCTCGACATCCTCGTCGATATTCTCGGCACAACGGGCGCTCCGGGGCCGACCACTCTTGGCACCGTCTCGTGTGGTCCCATACACTTCAAGGTTGGTGTCCAAACGGCGCAGTTTTTGTGCAGTCGGTGTCGGACGGCCGTGGAATCGGCGAGTCGAAATTCTCGCTGCGCCAACACTACAGACGAATTGTTACGCAAAAATATAGACACGATTATTCCGCGTTCTTGGGGAGAGTATCGCTCCATGGCTTGTTCACTTGTATTCTACATCTGTCTAGTCCACAAGTGTCAAAACAGATTTGACATTGGCGGCCATTTGCAAAAATAAGAACATCTTCCAATAGGGTGATCTCTTTTGGCCCACCTTGCATATGCTATTAATATGAGAGGTTGGTGTGCGTCCTTTAAAAGACCTTCTTAACAAAAAAATGTAACAGCGATTAGCATTCAGCTTATAGGTAGCCACCTTAGCCCATGCTTGAATAAGTTAAGCATCAAGTGCATGATAAAAATGTCTGCGTCTTTTTATATACCAAGCTACAAAATCTCGCTGAAAGCCATTTAGCATTCTGGCGTTAAACTGGCCGCTTACTGCGCATAAACATCCTAATGACACGAGCCGGCCGACTATAGTTCAGCATCTCCTTCTGGGCCGTTGTGTCGCCGCCGCCGGGCATCGTATTATATTTAGATTTTCTTTCAACGCCACTTCGTGGTAGGCACGCCACTCTTTCCTTAATTCAATCGCGTCCGCAAATCTGTCGAGACAATTGGAGGTACGCGTATACGCATAATACTTTTCGGCGATTCTGCTGAAATGCCAACACCACAATTAAAACTACGTTAAAATCCCATTTAGGATGCAGACCGGCCCACAGGTGCTTGCCGTCTTAATGGTTGGCCCATAAATCCTGCGCCCTAACGAAGCGTTGAAAAAATCACTTTACCAAAGGCGTCTCTTCCCGCCAAACATAATGTCCAACAACCAACACAAATGGCCCACAGACGATAGCGCGCGAGCGCGCTTGCGCTCCTTCCCCCACTGTTGCTGTTAATTTATTAAACAATCCGCCTCTGGGGTTGGAATGGGCGATCCGGCTACTTAATACCCGTCTGGCCGGAGTGGGTGCAATTAATTCGCCACTATATACATAGCCAAACAAAAGAGGGAAGCTAACAAATGTCATTCAATTACTTGGTCCCAATTATGGCGGGCAGAGGCGTCGAATCATTAATTCATGCGGTGCAAATCGCTGACCTACCTCGTCGCACCGGTACGAGTATACATAAATATACGATCAATTACTCGAGTGCATTTCTATGACAAGAAGACCTTCGCGGTCCAACGCTGGTGGGTTTATCTGCCCGAGCTGGATCACCGACAAAATGACACATGAAAGATGATGAACGCGGAATCGATGGACAGTAGCCGCGGCAGCGTCATCTGAGCATCAGATAAAATCGATTGCGCGCAACCCTTTGATGGGCGCCGACGAAAAGACAACGCACCGCACACACAGTCCCGCATATAGAGGCCATATACAAATGGAGCCTAATCCAGGTATGTGTTCGCTGGCTGAGCTGAGGTCTCCTGTGGATAATCATCTACTCTAGGCCAAGACCAGCAGCCGTCGAGGCGAGGTGTGGAACTTCTGTTCGTCCGGTGATGTACCGCATTGCCCCAAGTAATTCACTGTGCGGCGCGGCTGCCCATCGTGAGGAAGCATTTAGGTTCAGCATTGATAATTGCGATGCCTCCTCCATTAAATGGTAGCGATGATGATTGATTGCCCAATCGATTATTGCATTATTTGGGCCTTCGAGAGCGACTTGATTCCAGAGAATCGTTAATGATCCAGCAGTGGCTCATCCCCCTCTCTCTCTCTCTCTCTCTCTCTGTCTGTCTGTCTGTCCCTCTCCGGGGATATTAAAGCGTTAAATTAACATATTGACTGAGAATGGAAATACCTGCGGAGCTGATGAATTGAGGAAGTTTTAATTGATTTTTGGCCGTCCGGCAAGTGGCACTGGACTGCATGTATGGCAGCTAGGAGGCGAACTGAACACTGGTCCAGGTCATTTATCATAAAATGTGCCAATGCTGGAGATTGGCATTAAAAGATGATTAGTAATTGAATGCGTTGCATTCCGGCTTGTAGCCGTTTCCATTAACACAATGCGGGAGAGTTCGGGACGAGCTGGGAATGCAATTGTGTTGCGTTTTGCGGAAAGTCGACTGAGAATTACATTAGCGGTGAAGGGTCTCGCTTTAGTAATTAAGGAAGCGGGCCAAGCGGCACTTGAAGGCGATCCAGTCGCTTAGGGAATTTTCGCAATTGCATTGAGTTTGGATCGGTGTAATGGATGGTTAATGGAGGGTGCACTTTAAGTTCCTCTTTACAAATTGGGCAATCTTGGAATTTTTCTAGCCGTCGAGTGGTTCGACTTGTGGATGAATGTTGCACATTGTGGCGTGCATACATGACAGGCATTTTGTGTCATCCTTGTAGACATTATAGTAATTCAAGTGAAGGGTACGAAGGGAATTTGAGGCGCAAATTTTATATCTTATATCTACTCTTCTAAGTATTTAGAGTCTACTGCCTAGCAGAGGTCGTATTGAGAGAGGAAGGTTTGGATTTGAAAGCGCATCACGTTAAGACCACTCATCAAATCATTATGAATTATTCAGAAGAGTATCATGCTTAATATGGAGTGGCATTCTATTTTATTCAAAAGAAGGCGAATTTTTTTTTTTTTTGTAAGCGGGCAGTTTCAGTTTCAGATTTCAGTTCATCGGTGTCGTTGTTTGGGATATATTTTTACATGAACTATTGGTAATCTCTGGTTGCATTGACTATTTCGTTTGATTCTTCCTTTTCGTCCAAGTTTGAAATATCAAATAGATCAAAAGCTTAAACATTCAGTATAATGAGGGCATCGCCGTAGTTTTAAGTCGTAAGCACTGCTAATTATTTAAATATGGACGCCGCCTGTCATAGTTCATTCCGTCAGTATTTTAACTTTTGACGTTTGGCAAAATTTGGCCATTCGCTCTGTAAAATTTTAAATTTCTCTTTCACTTTTAACAATGCAACACGCCGATTATCATCTTTTGTTATACGTCATCTTGCTAAACGTTTTTTTATAATCGAAAGAGCCAAACTAATCGACATGTCAAAAAATATTGAACCCCTTTTCTTCATTCAGCTAAATTTTGAAATTTTTTTGTTGCCATGTGATAACATATGTTTAACTTTTATTTTATCCGTTAAACTTGAAATTATTCGTTACGCGTGGATAGTATTTTTAGGAAAAAGTGTACATTTGCTTAAAAAAATTATGAAAAACTAATAATGTAGATTGGTTGAGGGAAAATAAAAACATTCTGAACAAATTTTCTTCAGTTATTTAATAAAAATGTACACATGAAATTGATATTAATGATATTCAAAAGCGAAAAATACAAAACCCTGTCTGTCCCAATGTTTTTTTTTGTATGTAGAACATCTCCTTTAGATAGTTTTATTAACCAAACAAATCAAATTGTTCGCCTTTTAACAATTTAAAAAACTAACCAATGTCATTGAGTAATGAAAAAATGTGTATTCCCGAACACTATCACTTTTCCCCACGGTTAGCCGCGGTTGGCATCATTTTTTTTTGTATACTTTGCATGTTTTTGCATGTCACACGAATTCTTAATTGACGTAACGTCAATAGAAAAACAAAATGGCGAATTTGAAAAAAAAAAATTGATGGGGCAGCGGCAAGAGGAATGCAAGTTGGGGGTCTCAGTATGATTTGTCTCTGATGTACACAATTCGCTGAATTTCTTTACTTTTATTCAATATCTGTACCATCTGCATTCCCATTCCTGAGCAAGAATGTTAAGCTGTCAGAATATACTGTGCTCGCATTTTTACTCAGATGCCAAACACATTATTTGAAATTAGACTAAATGCGTTCACTCATTTAGTTTTTTGTGTGCACTGACTAGTTCCAAAACGAAAAGGGTTTGTAGTGATCAGTCTCTGCGCTCTGAGTATCATCCTCGCGCTGTAACACATACTCTTATACACTCACACACGCAAAGACGCACACGCGTAAGCACAAGATCGCCAAGAGTGCATCCCAGTTGGTTAACAATTATTCAGTGATGATTTGGCTGTCTAGCGACCTAAACTAAGATATTAGACTATTTGTATTTGTCGATGTTTTTAATAAATTGAGATCGTTTTTAATTCCTTCGACTGGAGCCATCAGGTTTTTAAAGTGTTCGAACAAAAATTTGCTAAAAATTGTGAATTTCAAGCCAAAACAAATAAAATACTTAACCTGTCAAACTAAATGAGAACCAGAAAATGAATTCACATTAGAACTAGATTACAAATTCCACTTGTGACCCACAAGTCACGACATTGTTTTTAAAATGCAACATCCGCTTCGTTAAACTTGACTCTCTATAAATCAAATATGGGAGTACCTAAACTAACAAAATGTCCGCTAGACACCACTACTTCAGCAATTTATTTGGCGCTTACAAATATGTACCTAGTTTAATTTCAACGTCTGTTCCAATGTGCTTCACAGCCATCGGTTCTAAAATGTTTTGCTATTAGAGTTGTGGCAATCTTTGAAAAACAATTTTGTTTTCACTGAAATGTTGCATATTCTTTTAAGAAAATACCCAAACTTGCAAATTTATATTTAAAAATATTTTTCTTATTGTCCCTTTAGACTTTAAGTAGAAAAGTCGTGGCTAAAGGGCTTAAAAACCTTCCAAACAAATTGTTTTTTCCATACCTAAATCAGAAATCTTATTTTGTTTGTTTGTTGTCATAAAGTTTGCGGACGACGTTCAACAAACTAGTGAAAAAATAGTTCTAAATTACAAGTCATTCAGAAATCCAGAGCAACTCAATTTTTTGTACCCCTCTGTTGAAATATTTTCTTTTTCATATTTCATACCTTATTTGTGAAAGAGAAAACACAATTACAAACTTGTAGTTGTGAACTACAAGTAAAAACTTGCAGTGGTGAACTACAAGTACAAATATGTGGTCGTCATTCGCAAGTACAAATTCATGTTTGCAAATTGTAGTGTAGGTTTTTACAAATTTGTATATTTATCGTTATAGAGTAGTATAAAGTACTAAAGTACAAACACATAGATACCCAGTACCTTTTTTTCTATATTATGACACTTTTGAACTTTTGAAAGGTTTTTGAAGTTCTGTTTATAAAAACTAACGTTTTGGATGGGAGACAACTTAGGTAATGCATAAGGAGATATCATTTAGGTTCAGTTTTCAGTGGATTTAAAGGTTTATATCTTAACCATACATGAAAACCCACCTACAGCTGCACTTTACTTATTATTTTATTATGAGAAGGTCACAAGTTTTATTTTTAGTGCTGAACCTCTCTGCCTGACCCCTGAAATTTTTCTCAGTGCTCGTTCCCGTTTAGCTTGTCCAGTCAATCATAGCTGCACGATTCTGTCCTAAACACATATCTCCGATCAAACTCAATGCTCAATTAATTTTCCATCGAATGCGGCAATTTCGAGTAAATCGTTCAACCGTTTGCCAGTCGAACGGACCAGCCTCAATTGCCCATAAATGCATATAACTTTCAGCGCTGCAGATAGTTTCTACTCAACAAAAGTTAGATGCCCCAAGCCCGCACCTATATACAGAACACATTCCCATGCCTTAGCGTAGGCTACATAACCCAACTGCTCATTTCAACCATACCGAGACAAAACAAAAGCCAAAACGTCAACCAATGACCACAAAATGACATCAAATTGATGGCATCGATAGCACTTAATTCATCATTTCATGAGTTCTTTTCCTATCCGCTGCGCCGTCGATCTCGCAACGGGTATCCCGCAACATAATTGGCATGAACAGAAATGTAATTTCAGCCAAGCGAAGGACCTTTGTCCATATTAAATTCCACTTTGCTGCAATTTATTATACGATCCAAGCGAGCAAAAAACCTCCAAGCTCCAACGTTCACGACGATGATGACGGCTCGACGACGTTATGACAATGCACGTTGACACGGTGGTGGTGGACACGTCCAGAATTCACGTCCAGCCGATAAAAACTCTCAAATAACTATAATTCGTATAAATATCCGACATTTTGCGATGCGATTTGTGTTTACTTTTTGTTGTTTGTTTCACGTTGGTTGATTTTTGGTTTCGTTTTGTTTTTGTACAAAGTGCACAATTATTTCGCGATACTCGTGTTGTTCGGAACCGAGAGAGAACAAAAATGGCCGCTGATTGTGCAGATCAAATGATCAATTCATGGGATAAATTACAGAGCTGCGGCAAATTGGAGGGAAGAAGACGAGCATATCATTCTGAGTACATATGTATATGCGAACTGGACATGGACTTTGGTTCGACTATGCGCAGCACCTCCTGCGGGGAATGGATTTTATCTGCGTGCAATTACCACAAGCGATGCCGCGAGGCTGGACTAAAGCTGCGCTTATGTGCATAAAGCCAGCAATTACCTACCTATACCAGTCGAATGGCAATGGCAAAGTGCTCTTGGCGGCCATTTGCCGTGCAGATCGATGAGGCAGCGAAGATATATGCACGGTTTTGGGGCTGTGCAGTGTACAGTGCGGTGTCCAGGTGGATGCTTTTGCTGTTGGTCGCAAAACGAGAAATCAATCTCGAAGCAAAGCGAACGTTTTGATTTGTGGTTGATTGAGGAACTGATGTAGTTAGTGTTGCGTTCGTCAGTGTCGGACCGTAGTCGACTCTCTTTAAAGGAGCGATCATTCGTCGATGGCGGTTAATTGTCCTCCATTTTGACTTGAATGGACCAGAAAAACCACACCAACAACGACTGCCGCAATTGAAGCTGATAATTTATAAACGTGTTGTACCCTTGGGTGATTTCGGTTTCTACGAACCAAAGGATGAGATATTGATATCTGATGGTCTTGTGATCATAGATCAGTTGAAATAAGAAGTACCCACCCAGAGTGACTAGATCCAGTCAAAATAAAAGGCATATTTTGCAACACTTTGCCTCCGAAACCTCAACGGAATGTTGGAAATTTTTTCGAAAATGTTCGAAAAATCTGACAGATCATGTTTGAATCGAAAAGATCTCGACTTGGGTATGACGTGGAGAAAAATTTCGTACGACCAGTGTGATGACAATTTGGGAAGCACCGATCTTTCTAGAGTATTTAGTGCAGCTGTTGTAGCGATTTAAGAAAAATAATATGTGTTAACTTTAACATGAGCCAATTTAAATGAAGCTATTCACGTTATATTGATAGCTATTTTCTTCATACATATACATGTGCATATAAATAAGGGTAATAAGCAAACCCTATCGTTGAAGATTTATTCGAGAAGTTTTATAGTTAACGCCATCCAATCAACCATCCTCATCTAAAGGGTAGACCAAAAATAAGTGGATTTTAGACTTCGATTACTTTTTATTTGCTTGACGAATTTAACTAAAATTGGAGGTACATTGATGTTTGGTATTTCTTTTTCTTCATAATCAAAAACGACATCCTCTAACCCCTCGCTGAGTAGTCCAACAATAACCACTAAGCCAATGCTCCTGCCACCATTCAGATTCTCGAAAATACAGCTCTCAAACATTGTCGATTCAAGAGCAATATAATGGAACTTAGTTTCCCTTTTAAGGTGTGCAAGAGACAGGGTATCAAGTACTTTTGTAAGGCTCCCCTTTTAGATAAACTCGTATAGGAAAAAGCATAAATATGTAAGGTCTCGAAAACGAGTTGCACAACCAATGTATCCACTGTATTATAGGCTGTATGGGCAGTTGCTCCCGCAGTCGCGGGATAGGGGGCTCAGTTATGAAAGTAAAAATATTGACTCTTGCTTTATACAAGGTTGTGTCCTCAAAAAAATAGGGTTGTAAAAACAGCCAAAATGCTACACCAAACCGCGAGTCGTAACTCGACTTGGATGCATGCGGGCTTATAGCATATTCAAGCATATTTGGAGACTCGATTTCTTTCGAAAGTGTTTCGAATTCGAAGAATCTGTATTTTGACATTCGAACAGATAAGAAATTCATTCTATAAACCGATAGTTAATTTTTCATTTAAATGTTGAGTGTATTTTGACTTTCTAATCGTTCGCAACAAATGTCACCTTTTATTTGTGTGTATTTTCCCAACGCTAAACAGTGATAATTGTTGTTATTCCACATTTTCCATTATTGTCCTCCTGTATGGAATTTTCTCTTCGTAATCCATTTACAAAGGGCAGACGAACTGAAAATGTATCCCTGATTATTTTAAGCTATAATTAATCATTCGAGCTCCATCCATAAGCTGAGTTCTGCGCTAGTCTCTATATCAGAATATATTCTTATTGGATGCAGTCTTTTAGGGTGGTCGGCTCACTTAAAAAGCACATACAAACGAACACAGTGTGTCATTTTATCTATAAGACAAGCACCACAGCCATTCTGTTTTTTTAAAGGAAATAGCCAGGAATGGCTGATTAGGCGAGTAGTTGGGCTATTATTTCACAAGCGACAAACTTGATTTTCCTCCCCTAAAGAAACAACAGTAAACTGCGAAATGAGCCTTCAAAATTTTTAACATTCGGCATGTGAAATTTTAAAACTTGCCATCAGCAACGTAATAAAAGCAGCGATTGAAGATAAATTATCTTCATATACAATACCGATTGCTGCCAGAAGGCAGCACTAGTGGTGTCAAACAGGGATCAATGCTGGGACTGTTTTTGTGAAGCTTTATGTATATATATATGTATACTTCGGCTAAGACGTTTATTTACTCTACCTACCATCGATTTTTGCCAGTTTCAGGACAACTCCAAACTTTAATACTCCCTTAAGAAGTCCAACCCAATCATATCCGAATCGAAAGTTTAGTACTTTTCTGAACAGCTCGACGACTCATTCAAATACAAGCAACTACGTGCAAATAATGCAATTTATTAAAATCTATTTTACCATAAAAATAGGTTCCTATATGACACATAAAATCACGTACATATGTATTGATTAGCTTGTCTCCTGTGCCATCATTATCTACACCAAACAGAGACGACGACCCCCATTCGGAGTGCCAACTGCCTTCGAATGCCATTCGACAAAATGGAGTTTAAACTGAACAAATTTAAGTCCTCACCCCGCAGTCAATTCTCAATAAAAGCATTTCTCGTTAAAAAATCAATTCCAGCGGCAATAAAACGGATAACAGAATGAGCCACAAAAGTCCACAAGACCAAGGACCCCCCCTACCACCACCACAACCATCATCCTCATAAAAAAAATAAGCTAAAAACAACTCAACTAACATTTTGCCAATTTCTGTTCAATGGCAGAAAATTTAAAATTTATGAGACCATTTCCAGTGGCCAAATAACCATTGCACACCGTTCCCTTTGATGTCCAATTTTCTATTTCGAACCAGAAAAAAAATCCCAACGAGGAAAAAACCGAATATAAAACCAACATACAAGCCCAGGATACATTTAGATACATTTACCCCATTTTAGGTGGTCACAGCTCACTAGTTAACAAACCCAAAATAAAAGGAATGTTTCCGCTTAAAAAGCCATCATCCATTTATTTCGCTAGCGGCCCATGCAGAAAGGACGAACCGTAAAAAAAAAAGAAACTTGGTATTTCTAGCAGGACTACAGCGAGTACTGATGGTGCTGGCGCGATGGGTGGCCATTAAAATTCAATACAATTTTAGAAAGATTTATCGAAAAATTTCAAGTGAATAAATTCACCTAAGTGCATGTCATAGCACCGTTTTGGGTTTTTCTGAGTGGATATTCGATATTTTTCTGCGATGATGGGATGTGCTTTTTTTTTGTTTGTCTATCTGGGGTGGCAAAGGACGGTCATAGAAAGATAGACGAGAATTTATAATTTATGTATGATAGTTGTTTTTATGAAGTTTGTCTCTGAATGAAGAGGAAGTGAATTTAAAACGGAAGTTGAGCAGCATTTTTGCAGGATTAATTACAGACGATCTGCAATATTATGTATTCAGTCATTCACAAAAGAGAAAATACGTTTAGTACCACATATCCAAGGATATCGGTTGAAATTTGGTTACATTTTTATTTTAAACTAGCTGTACCCGCCCGGCTTCGCCAGTGCAAAATGTGGTTTCAGAACTATTGATGGAAACAATTTTTTTATAAATTTGCTGTCTTGTAGGGGACACAATTTTTTTTTGATAATCGCTCAAAGAAAAATCATCGATAGACATTGCAGAGGTATAACGCGAGGGAGCGGTCTGCAATTGTGAGGGAATTGAGACCGTATTAAAAAACACCCCAAAGACTGAGTCCACTCTGCCTTTATGGCATTGCGCCTGGTCGTTGGACTAATCAGAAACAATTTAATATTCTTTGGACAATGAAAATGAAAGAAAGTAATTTTATAATAGGTATTTAACTCATTTTTTTATTAATGTAACGCTTTTTTGTATACTTTATTAGAAGTTTTGTTTCTATCGGCTGAGATAGTGATATTTCCTGCAATATTTACCCTGGAGCACACTACATAATTATCTATAACTGCCCGTGAATTCAACTCCCACTTTTCTTAAAGTTTGAACCTGTGACTTATTGATTGTCATGGCAGAACAAACATTAACAGGAAATTGAATCCGTTTAAACTGAAATGGATAATTGCTGGGAATTATTTGTATTCTTGTTATAAACACCGTATCTCCTTTACCAGACCTAGTTAAAATTAACGCCTCAGTAACGTTTTTCTGCAACGATATCACTCTCAATCTGGTTCCATTAGAAAGCTTAGGGAATTCAAATTGCGAAGCAGCATAATGGGAACTCCAACTTGTAATTCCAGGCCATGGACCGTAATTCTATTTAAAAACTCGACCGGGTAATTTACTGCCTCATCTTGATTGCAAATAGCATTTATAAACAGGTACGACTTATATCATCAGGAATTTTCCCTAATGTAATAATACCACGATCTGGTATCACTGGCACCTATACCTATTTGACATTTCTTTCTAGACACTTTATTTTGTAAGCAAAACAGGACAAACAAACCTTTCCTATATATTTGCCATTTCTTTTGTTTTTTTTTTTCTTAGCAAACCACACAGCGTACTGCCTCTGTCTGTCGCCCTCTCCGTCACAGGAGTAAAATAGGGTTAAAAGAGATGTCAATATAATATTGCGCAGTTAGTATGTTTGATTTGAGAATGAATTGCATATCTACTCACTCATGTGAAAATCGTAGAAATGTTTCAAATTTTGCCTTTTCATTTAAAAACCTTTTAAGTTATCAAGTTATTGGATATCCTAAGTTGTAGCTGCATATGTCCTCTATAAACTGGTATTTACTATACTTAAATGCTCCCAGTATTTTCGAACGAAAAGCGTGACAAAGAAAAAAGAAAAACGAAACGAAAAAATTAATTACTCTTGTCCAATTTTTTCCGGAATTTATAGAGATATAGAGTTGAAACAAAGTAGAGATTGTAGGCCTAGGTAACCTCTATAGGCCTGTGAAAAATACATCAGAATATATTTAACGGTTTCTAAGATTTTTGCATTTAAAAACATGCAGTCAAATTCAATCTTAGTCGAACAGAACTACACCAATTTTATTTATATGACATAATTATCTACACTGCATTTTTTTTGTTTTTTTTTTCTTTTCCCCACTACACATTTTTTTTTTAAATTTCATTTATCACAAAAAAGGTAAATTTCTCACGTCTTTATAACACTGTTCACACCGTCAATTCAGCCCAAACCTAACAAAAACGAAAACAAACTTAGTGAACCAATGTTCTGAATGTGTCAATTTTCATTTAGCCTTCAGATTTTAATTGTTGTTTTTAATTGGAAAATATTATAAGCAGATCTTTTAGAAAATTGAGGCAGAAATATTTGTTGGGTCCTTGAACTTACAAACAAAAGTACGTATCTGTAATTATTAATTTTAATAAAATCTCCTGAAATTTATCAAATGACTATTTTTGAACTTCAGTACCTATATAGAAAATATTTATAGAGAATAGTTACAAATAGTAGTAAAATAGTGAAAAATCAAATGACTATACAAAATAGTCAACTATGACTATTGTGATAGTTACCTACTATACAGTTCTTGCAAAATAACAATAGAGTAGTATATCTACTCTGATTATTGCATAATAAGTTGTTACTAAGGCAAAATTGGAATAAAATATTTTTTTAAAGCAAAAACGACAAGGTTTTTTATAAGTGTTAAGGAGAAAGAATTTAATTAAGATAACGATTTATTAAGTAAACATTTGAATTTGGATAGATACGCTAGACACAGATGTAGAGTCAGTTCCAGTTCGGTTTAAAGACAAGTACATCAGCCGCACTTAAATATTTTTAAATCCATCTTGTAAGAATTTTTAATTTTCTTTATAACTTCTATGCCATTAAATATAGCGATATTTAAATCAGATGCTGTTCCAAACGCTAGGAAAAAATAAATGCTTTGTATTGACTATAAACAAAGTAAACAACTTTTTTAATGAAAAGTTGTAATTTACTTCCTCATAGTGCATTATTAAATCAATTTTGATTTGATTTCTATGAAAATAGCCATTAATAAGTATATCCAAGGCTGCGTTTGAAGTAAATATTTACAAAGTCATTCAAAAAGTTTTTATTAAGTTAAACAACATGCATAGCTTAATTTGACTTTTTTAAAAGTTGCTTTTATAACTTCTTAAATAGTAAGAGTTGAAGTTGAAGTTGATTTGGAAAAACTTAAATGACAATCAAAATATTCACAAATTAGTAGAGCACACTATTACGAAGTTGACTTTGAAATAAATTCAAATGACAATTAAAATAGTCACAAACAACTATTTTTAACTATTAAAAATAATGTTGCTAGATGAAAATAGTTAAAAAAATTGTCATTAATGGCTACTTGTTTCTCTGAGTGTACCGAGGGTTAAGGATTCCCTTTACAACAACACATATTTGAATTAGGATCAAATCAAATCTACTTATAAGGTATATTTGAGACAGTTTTTTTTTTACACGGGACAGCATGTTGTCCCAATTAGCAGAACAAAAATAATAGACAAGTGAAGGTGCTTTAGTATATCAAACGACATATTAAAGACTGACAACCATCCGGGAGCTTACTCGCGTGAATCAGCTTCGATTGGACTTGCCATAAAATTGTAGATCCCTTCCATTTGTCCCAAAAGTATAAAAAAAACTCAAGCAAACTAATGATTGTGAGAAGTTAAGCCTAGTGTACGTGTACGCCCCTATTGAGCCAACTATTTATTTTTAACCGACTGGGCCCATGTATATCCGTGCCATTGTGACTTCCTGTACCGGCTTCACCGGTTTTAAAGAGTGATGTTAGATTGCTATTCTTCTAAAAAAAAAAACCGATGTCTATAAAAATATCAAAAAAGATGTTGGAGGTTACGCATTTGTATAGATAGCGTGCGATTGTCAATTAGTTAAACTTGAATGTGGCTTGTTTATATCTCTTAAGTTTTATTTTACAGTCAGCGGTGTGTTTCTGTTTTTTTTTTTTTTTAAATTAACTTTTCTATTATTTTCTTATTTGAACTAACTTGAATTACATAAAACCGATATTTTAATAAAGCGACGAGCTTCTTCTTCATTTGATATCTCATTTCCTTTTAATCTGAGATGCTGAATAGATTCGAAATAAAGTACAAAATTCAGTAAATTTTTTATTTAGGAGCACCTAATAGATATTTTAAAGAAAAGGGTTTCAAAATCCTTTTCCCCCAAATATTCAGAATATTGACGACAGATCTTTTACATTTCCGTTGCAAATATTTCAAAATTTGCTTAAGTCACGATAAAAAAATAGCCCTTGGCAGAAAAGTTGAAACTGAATTAAATACTCAACCTCACGTTGGTAAAATATCAACTTCCGTTGTTGCTAAAATGTACATATAGAAAATATCGTGAGCGAACTATACCCACATCTGTGTAGCTAACTCGAATCTGTGTTGAAAATCACAAAATGGAGTAAGAAGAGAAAATTCTTTTCACCCATAAACATTTTTCCACAAGAAAATAGGAATTTTTTTTTGCGCATGTATTGCAGCAACGTCACGTAGAGACGAAGACTGTTTTACCATTCACCCCCGCAAGGATAACAGGGATAATAAAATCAAAGCTGTTTATATGGCTACGGTGAACGATTTCTCCGCTCTGGCAGGATGTGTTTTGGGTTTATTGGGAACTTTAGATGCCAAAATGGCTTCAATCGTTTTCTTTCTTACTCCTTGGAGGTATTATACCTACACACTGCCGGGTGTATAACATTTTTCCATTTGGGCTAAATTGAAGGAAACTGGGTGAGTGCGCTTCACATTGTGGTGGGCGTATTTTAAATATTCTTAATGGAAGTGTTTTGCTAGTCTTTTCGTTGGAAGTTAACTGCTTTGGGGAGGTCTGGCGCCGACTTTGCCAGTGGTTCTAGTATATCTTTTTTTTTGGATGCTGTGAAAACTTTGGAGTGGTTTTAGGAATTTAGTTTCACATATACATAAATTGATTTTTTTTTCCTTGCTGGGGCTTTCAGTGGAGATTGGAGAAGCTGTGAACTAGCCCATCATTGACACCCTAAATATATACGCTTTCAACCCGTTGGGGCGCCAATTTTCTTTCCACAGCAAACTTGTAAGCAGACCTTGTGTTGGGTTTTAGTTCCTTCTATAAAAGGCTTCCGGACGGCGATAATAAGCGTCGTATATGTCGCTGCTGCAAATGCATAGTAAAGTGAGTTAGTCTCCTTTAACTCCGAAGCTTTCGCGAAAATGTATGAATTTGTTACGGTTAGCACATATCATCGTAAAATATGGTCCATATAAAATCAAAAATGGAAGCGGGAATTTGTTAGGAAGTAGGTACAGCATGTGAGTTCACATTCAATTACAAAGTTGAAGCACACATTGTGGAGACAAAATGTCAGCAGCGTAAAAATTTGCTGAGGACAGTGCAGCAGTACGTTTGAATGCGAGTTACATTTTGATGATTTTTCAATATGTAAACGCCGGTGATCTGTTTAAATTATTTATACAGAGATCTTAGAGGTATTCGAATTTGACTCCTTTTCGTCTCTTTCTTATTAGGCCTCTAAAAATGTTTATTCTAAATTTTGGCGTTCCAAATCGCATTCAATTAGAAGTCTGCGATCGGTGTAGCTCAATTTTGTATCCGGATTTAATCACTGATCTAGCCTATTATGTAGCTACATGTCTAGGCTAAGTATTTATCTCTATCAATAGTTGGCAACGGAGGGACTGAGTTCTAATTCAAAGTCTTATATTTGTAGGTTGCCCAGTCAAAGGATCATGGAGCTTTGTAAGCGGTGTTTATTTCAGAATCGACCTCCGAGTCGACTCAAATTTTAAATGAACCAATTGCAGATGAAAGAGCTTCTCAATTAGCTGTTGGGACTCAGCATAGAATTGTAAATCCCTTCCATTTGTCCCATAATTGAAAAGTCACACAAAACGAACGGTTGCGAGAAGCTACAAGCTAGGCCCAGGATCACTTACGGATCTGTTACATATTCATGCAGATTTCACTGGGAGACTTTTTGTGCTGATATTATGAATGGACTCAACAAAGTGAGATCTACCTATTTATGTTGAGAAAAGCGTTTATGAAGGTAAGTTTTACGTTACATTGGGTTTGCGTAGAACCTTTTGGTATTGTATCGCCAAATTTTTAGCGATTAGCTTTGGCGGATGCGGCGCTGTTATATTTACGAATCTATCAACTGTGGTTTCCCTTTTGTAAGCTGGTACCTATTGTTGATGCTGGGGTTTGTTTTTAAGAACAGATAAACTTTCAGCATTCATTTGAGTGACCTATGATGACGGTTCCTTAAATGATACTTGGAGAATTGATCATAGCTAAGTCCAGGTTGCTTTTAATTGATCTCATGCTCGGAGAACTGGAAACTACAATAGCATGATGTAGGTTTATTTAAAATACCTTGTTTGATGGCCCATTTGTGGTACTTGTTAATTCCTGCTTTTAATGATTAGTGCAGTCTCTATTCTTACATTTGAAAATCTTCTCAAAGAGGCTGATCATCATCATCTTGCCGGAGGTCATTTCCGTTAGAGGGACGGAGCGCTTATTCAAGCATTTATTTGTTTGTGTAGTTTTGGTTGTGACTTTGGATGTTCTAGTTCTAGCTACAGGGTTTGTGAAACCGTGAAAATAGACATTATTGCTTCTAAGCTCTGGAGTTTACAGTTGCAGTGCTATTTAGGTCCGGGAAATCATTATTTGTTAGACAAAAGTGTACCTTAATTGATCTGTAGCTGATATTGCTATCCTATCGCCTTCAGATGATTTGCAGCCGCCGCAGCGCCGATATGCGCAGAGCTAGGTTAATCTCTATAGTTGGCGCTCAGCGATTTTTAAACAGTGAACAAAATCCCGTAAGTAGATGTCCGCTAAGATGGTTCAATGATGGAATGGATCTGGCAGCCGCTGGCCATTGTGGACGTGTGTATGCTCTTCATGTCATTGCTTCTGGTACTATTTGTATAGAGTCCTCTTTAATACGATCCTTTGCCTTAAACACTGTTATTCGTCGCTTTCAATGATATCCTGAACAGGTCGACACTTGACCTTGCTATAATCGTTTGACAGCCTCTGTTGCTTTGTCGACAATCATCCATATGATTTCAAAGAAGGAAGCGGATATGTTTCGACTCCTTTGCTGAAACGGCATCCGTGCTGGGATTACCGATGAATGTGTGCTCTACAAACGAAATGGTGGCAGAAGGTAAAAAAAAAACTGTGAGGTGGTCTCTGATGGTCGCGCGTTAAAGGTTTGCATTCCTTATCTGTAGCTATGACTGATTTTGTCGCTTCCGTGCGTATTTTTGGAATGTCGAAAGAAAAGTGGCAACCCCGTGATTCAGTGAACTGTTCGACAAGTATTCTATCGCCAATAATCATTTTATCGGTCCTTAGTGGTGTGCTTCGGCATGAACTTTTACAACACAATTAAAACATTTTGACTCCTACCAGGTAGAGGGAGAAGATTGATTTTAATATATAGAGTCTCGACCAATGGCGGAACCAAACATAAAGTTGTCACCAAGAATTATTGGAACGTCAAATTCTGTAGTTGGAAAATTGTTTGGCGAAACTATTTACGAATAACTGCGAAAATTTGTTCACATGTGTCGGCGAAATATACCAACAAACTACAGGTCTGATCCCATTTCAACACCCTAGCCTAGGACACAATTATTGACTGTTCCATCCGAAATGTTCTGGTTATCAAAGCTGAGGGCATAAGCATTCACGAAATATGTCCAAGAACTCCAACTCAAATTAGGTTCATCAATAAGGCAGGTACCTACATCTCTGTAACTAACAGCCATCTGATACATTATAAATAGAAACAGCCTAACATGGCATGTTACTTCCATGTTAAAGTACTGTTAAATTTGCTCCTATCATAAGCATAACACGCATTCGCCCCTTCTGCTCACTAATCTACCATTTCTCTTCCATTTGGGTTAATTTGAAATAATTCAAGTCACATTAGAGGACCACTTAAAGAGGAAATAATACTGTTATAAGGCTCACCCTTCCACAGCCGGAACAGCAAACTCAATGATGGCATTAACATTGCCAACAATCATCCCCCAAAACAATAGCAAGCACATTACAATTGAAAATACCAATCAAAGTAAATCAGAAAATCCCTTTTGTATATACGGTATCCCTTCACTCGACTTAAGGGTGTTGAAATAAAATGCCTCCGAGGTGAACAACGACGGCCTGCATTCTGGGCGATCCGACTGAGTCAGCTTGAACTACCCTTGACAAATCTGAAGTGTTTTCAAAAATAACACTCTCAACGAGATGTGTTTCAAAAAATGAACATTCTTGCAAGTTTTAACATTTCGATCACAATAGAACTTTAAAGTGGGTTTTCGATTTTTGAAACTTTTCTCTGTGGAGTTGTTCATTTAGCGGGATATTTCTCACAGTTTCGTGAGGTGGGCTTGCGGTTTAGTAAAAAGTTCTCAAAACTTTCGCACGGTCTTACTGCGTCTGCGACACACTTATTCGTTTGAAAGAAATTTACCAGCATATGCAAGATGACTGTAGGTAGTAGTTAAAAGGACCAAATGGCGTTCTCCCCCCTCGCTCTTGACTAATAGAGTATAATTTAATCAAATTCACTTGGAATATAACAATTTGAATAAATCCTTCCGAGTGGCTGGCCGCAGACACCCCTGGTAATTTCTCTGATTGGTTGCAACTGTTGGTCGGTATATTACCTACCCCTCGATTTCCAGCATATGGTAATTGAATCAGTTAATTTGCAACTATTATTGTTGTTCGGATGTGCGACTGTAGAGTATAGTGTTACAGGGTGGCATTTTTGAGAGTCCTTTGATCTTTTTAGGAGGAATCTGTGCAGAGATAGGATACATCTGTGACAGCGACTTTAACCGTCCGTTTTACAGTATTTAAAAAAATTACCCGTCGAAAATTTGCACCCCTGTGCATCCGACGAAAACAAAAATGTTTTTGAGTACACCACTACTGAGAGTGAGTTGCATTCCTCTAAATTGGATGTTGCAACTTTCAATAAGCTTTCTGCACAGCCAACAAAGTTCCTCTGTGCGGAGCATCATTTAGCCACCATCACTATTGTCTGTTAGATAAATCAATTTCCTGCTCCGCTGAGTGCACCAGTAAAAGATTTGAAAAGACTAACTTTCATGGCAGTCATTCGGAATAATCAAGAGAAAGGTTTGCTTCAGCCTTCTTTGTCATTTTCTTGGAAACAGAACGCGCAGAAAGTTCCCGACAAACTTCCAGTCAAGTGTTGGAAAATGCGCAGCGAATGCAAATGGCTCAGCAGTAAATTAACGAAACAGGAAATGCGCTGCTAAAATGCAAACTATACACCAAACCAATATTCATTTCGAATCATCTTCCCTTTTTTATGGACAACTTTTCCGTTCATATCTGAATAGAGGAAAAACAAGGATGCAGGCGAATTCATCACGGACACAACACAGACACGCGACGCGCATAAATATCCAATTTAGACACACAAAGCCATTCGATTTGTTGCCAATGAAAGGGATGAAACGGAAGCTATTCATCCTTTAGGACCATTTAATGTTTGCACATTTGCCGTTCTTGTTTATTTGCCCTTTTCCTATGGTTTGCCCCGATAAAAAGAGGAAGCGAACAAGCGATTTGTTTCGGACAATATCTGTGGAGAAGAAAAAAAAAACGAGATATCTAAAAAAAAAGAAAAAAACATCTCCCTGTCTGCGCCACAACTCTTTTCGAAATTGTACATGTTTTGTGGATTGGAAGAAAGCCATTCGGTATAGTCTGTGTAGCCGGCGGAAAGGAGCGCAAGGACAATATAAAAGCAAAACATTCTGGGAACGTTGGCCATGCTTCTTTTAAATGATTGCGGATAATGTCCCTCTGGCTGAACATTTATCCACATTGATATTTTCCCCATTTAAAATGCTGCGACATGGACACACAAAAAACGAGCAAATGTATATAGAGACGGTGCTCGGCAATAAAATTTACAAGTTCCGGTTTCCGTTGAAATGGACGAATTTAGGCAAACGATTACATTTCGGAAATCCCGTCCAAATTTTGCGATATCACATTTTCTGTGTATTTATCCATTTAAATGGTAAGTTGTACCGATTTACATAGCTCTATGCGCGTTTGTTACAATAATTGACGATAAAAGTTTTTTCTTTTAATGGTTTGAGTAGGTGAGTCGGGAGCGGAGTCAGGCATTCGGGTGCCTCGAGAGAGAGATATTCTTTAGCGCCCTTGCGGAATAGGAATAAGGAAAACGTGCGGTATTCCTATTCTTGAGAATATTTATTTGTTATTTGATTAACACTTTCAATGACAACTTAGAACTTAAGGCACAGCATATGAGAGTGTGTAGTTTCCTGCGAATATTTACAAGTTTTGACAGTCCCATTTGACATGATACATTTTGTTTGCTCGCTGGTGCCTGCAAATAAATGTGAACAAACAAAGTGCAATGGCTTTTCTAGTTTTAAACTAATTTTGAAACACTTTTTTATGTTGTGATTAGTGAATAAAGTGTAACAATTCACGTATAGGGGGAAGTGTTCCCTGGTGAAAAATCTGAAAATGTATTTTTTTCGCAATAAGAAATCCTTTTTTCAAGATATTTTTTTTCAAATTATAAAAAGACCGAAGTATAAGATACACAAAAACAAAATATAATACCGTTACACGCATGGTGTATAGGTGCCATCGAGCTCAATCGAGTATCGTAAATGTCAATTTATCACTTAAGCCTATAGCATTCTGTTTCCGCTTAATTTCAGCGTCCATATTCTCCACTTCGTTTCTCCACACCAAAGATAAGTGGTCTTTAGATTATTAAACATGATATAGATGGGATAAAAACCATATTTTTATGACAGATGTCAGTAAACGTCATTTTAACGTATTTGGAATTTCCGAATTTCAGACTTCAAAAACAATATTTAACTATCTCCCAAAAAATGGACGCAAGAAAGATGGAAAAAGATATTATCATTGCTGCAGCAGCTGAAATAATTTCTGAAGTAGCAAGAAGAAGACGACACTTTCCTTCGTGTTGCCTGTTGCTTAAGTCCCTATTTGCAGTGGGATTTGTCCTGCAAGTTCCATTTTACTGGTTGTTCTTCCGCAAGCCCTCGCAAGTTTTTTTTTCCATCGCATGTTAAGGGTTTCTCATTTTGAGTTTTCTTTTATTTATCAAAAAAATAAAGTAAACATAAACTTTTCCTCCATTTTTTATGTCAAAATTTATCTTCGATTTAACTTACCGGACATTTATTTCGCGAGTTAAATGAGTCATCGACCCATCTATATTAAGTTAAGAATTTATCGTGCAAGCAGGATACTGCTTTGTTAAACTCCCTCGTTAAATTTTATCTTTGCAGACATTTTTGTCTGGGAGATAAAATGATTTTTCAACTACTCCGAATAAGTCAATAGTTTTTATTCGATATTTTTGAAGTGCTTGGCTCGAGTTTTATCAATTCGTTCGTTGGCTCTCATACGAATAGGCCGTTAGACCTTTAGCGATAAGATTTGATCTCAAATTAGATTAAAAAAAAAACCGTAGTAAGATGCGCAAAAAAAAATATTTTTCTGAGTATACACATTAATCGGTAGAATCAAAAGTAAGGTCTATTTAAATGCAATGATTTCTTTCGTTTGTAGCAGAACAATAGAGGAGAAAACTCATCTACGGAAATTCCCCTTTCATTTCGTCAACATTTCATAAAAGTCGGATAGGAAAATTTTGAATTTTGGTGGCGGCAAAACCCCCATTTATTTGGCTTATTACAAGCTATTACAGTGACTTAATCTAACTTAAAACTAGGACTAATAATTAGGACTTAAAACTAAGGAAGGTGAAGGAGGTCAGTTTTAAGGGAGGAACTACTGCGGTTGAAATCAAAGACAGTAAGGTTTGAGTTAACCTTTCGCAGCATTCGGGAAATTGGTTCGTTTGATCCATATGAGGTGCGGTGAATTGGTAAGTAGAAGAGACGAGGATATCGAAGATTACGAGGGTTATTGTTAAAGGAGATAGAGTTGTAAAGAGACGTGCAGTCGATGAAGCCTGACAGCAGACGGTGGATGAAGAGAATGTCTGCTACGTCCCTGCGTTTCTCAAGGGCGGTAAGATTAGGGGATCGTTCCAAGTCCCCGAAAATCGAAGAAACAGACGTTGGATGCTCTCGATTCTGTCTATATGGACAGGGACACGTTGAAAGGGAGACCATACTTGGCTATCGTATTCAAGCAAGGGGCGAACAAATGTGACGTATAGAGATCTGGTCACGTATGGGTCGGAGAATTTTTTGGACCATATTTTAACGAAGCCAAGTGATGAGTTTACTTTAAGAATTATCTCATCTCTAAATGCGTGCGGAAGTTAAGTTCCCTGTTGCATAATACGCCAAGATTCCGAATATATTGAGCGATGGATACAGGTTGACCGTGGAGAAGGTAAGTTCGAGGAGGAGACTTGTTGCACTTACGTGAGAGGGTAATAGATTGACATTTGGTGACATTCGGCCTTACCAATAATCAGTTGTAGTCTGACAGTTTGCGCAAAGACTCCACACTCTCCAAAATCCCTTTACCAATAAACAAATATAGTTGCCAGAATATCGCTAACTGTAGGGTTAAATGTTAATGTTCAGAAACCCATGTTTATCTCGGGCATTAGCTAAATAAATCCACCCTAAATGTCATTTTCAAGAGGAGTGTTGCCCAACCACCAAAAATGGTGCTATGGAATTTCGTAATAGGAGCGAATTTAAAAACACTTTTGTTCAGCCTGAACGTTTACGATTATAAACGAATTTTAGTAAATTGTAAAATTTTTCTGCCTTTATTCGTTGGAATACAACAATGCAATTGGTTTTTAAGTTTAGCAAACACAAATTTGTACAAATGCATGCACAAAATTGAAAAATATTGCATTTTTGTTTTATTTGTAAACACTTGAAATAAATATTTCAAATATTTTCATTTTGATTGGTTTTCCTTTTTTAATAGTTTGCAAGTTACGAGTGCATACGTAGTAAAAAATAAATTTGATAAAGTTTGGGATGTTTTCTAGACTTTCTGGAGAGTCGTCGGGAAGAGAATAAAATACCGGTTCACTTAAGATTGGACATCTCATACCCGAATACCTACATTTTTCTACAACTCTCAGTACCTTAGGCGGCTAAGGTAGATATTTTTCTGCAACCAAACCCTCTTTGGAAATGGAGTTTGTTCCCTGAAAATTAGAAAAGGTTGACTTCGCGGAAATATAGATATAAGAATTGTCAGCATTCAGCAAAATCCCTGCGAAATAATAAATTTAGGAACATAGAGGAGTACGCATGACAGTTTTCGTGTAGGGTTTATTTTTTTCTGAATGAATTTAACATTTTATCGTTTTCTAAGTTTCCCGAATTAAGCTATACATTTTTAAAAGATCATTACAAGATTTACAAGCACTGTTTCGTTGCTTGGCAGATTGAAATTCAAAAACGGAAGCGATAGGTCCTTTAAACGCTTTTGACTTCCTACGTGAGTTTTTAATTTATTCTAAAACAAAATAGCCGGCTATTATTTCTTTTTTCAAAAATATTCACTTGCTAACATTTCAATCTTTAGATCAATCAGCTTCGATTTGCATAATTAGCCTAACAAACTGTGTTTCGTTTATTGAATAATTTGAAAGAGATCTTACTGCTACTGCTGGATTAGAAAACAAAGGAAAGTGTACTATAAAAAGTACCAAAAATTGAGTCCGATCGATGGAGAGGGCATCACTTATTTGCTTTGATATTTGACAGATCAGCTGATATTTTGTGTTTTGTTTTTTGCTTATAATAAGCTTCAAAGGACCTTTGAAAGATATCCATTGTGCAAATTAATTTGCGATTTATAGATTCCTTTTCTTAGAATAAAATCCTCATTCTTAAATAAAACATTGACATTGTTTTTCACGAAAACAAATTATGAAATTTGAATTCTGCGATGACAAAAAAATGTAATAGATTCTAAGAAAGTTGACGAACTAGCAAATGTGGAGGTCTAATTGTTTATTGGTACCGTTCCACAAATACTGTACATTATTACTAAAGCTGGCAACCAGTTAATGGTCGGCATTAGTGTTTGATTATGTGTAAGCATATAATTAAAATAAATGAAATGAAAAATGAAATGAAATAAGACCGATTGAGTTCTAAGCTATTTTTGAGGCACCAGGTGGAAAAATTATGTAGGTATATTTGAAGGAGGTTGGAAATGGATTTGAAAAATTTTGTATCGTCAGCATAGAGAGAAAGGGCTGAGTGCTGAAGGCCATTTCGAGGTCGTTTATGGTTAGCATGAAAAGAAGGGGACCTAGATGGCTGCCTGGAGATACGCCACATGTAGCCAAGAAAGGGGCCAATAGGACGGACCTGAAGCGAACACTATAAAAGCGGTTTTCCAAGTAAGAAGTTATCCATTTTAGCAAGACAGGTTCAAAGCCAAGAGCAGACAATTTGAAAAGGATTCATTTATGGGATATTTTGTCAAAGGCTTTACTGAAGTCAGTTGCAATATCGTCGACTTCGTTGCCACTCTCTAAGGCTGATAGGGCAGCGATACAAATTCCACGAGATTTGTAGTTTTTGATCTACCTTTCTGAAATCCATGTTAGTGGGGATAAATAAGAGAATGGCACCGAAAGCTTAATACTTCGTATAAAATACTTTTAAAATTAAACGGTAATTAGTTACTTAATTTTTTGTTCCTTTTTTGTGTATCGGAGTTATGAACGAAGTCTTCTAAATCTGGGGAAAGAGATGGACGGAAGAGATTAGAAGAGATAGACGGAAGAGATTAGAAAGGGGGAGCGAGAGATTGGAAGAACACTTCTTAAGAAAAATGGCTGGAAGACCATCTGGGCCGGGTGAGAACTCATCATTGAGCATTTGTAACTTATTTACAATAAGTGAAAGATCAAAAGTTTGAAAGAGAAAGGGGCCGATAGAGAAGTTATGTAGGCAGCTAAAGTTGGATAGGTCAGGTGCGAAGGAGTTATCGGCAAACGACTGCTTAAAAAATTGGGCGAAAAAGTTCGCAATGGTATGTGGGTCGGTGGATGATACATTTTCGTAAGAGAGCGAAGGAGGGTAGCCGTCGGATTTTTTTTATAGTTTTCGAATTGGAAAAAGGTCTTAGAGTTGTTTATTAGATTAGACGCCCTATTCAGCACGATCAAAAAAAGTAGTGGTTGTATAAAGTTTATTCTCACTAGTAATAAATTTAAATTAATTCGAACTGTTCTTCTTTATACAATAAATAATGTTAACTAGGGCAAAATGAGAGACATTTTATATTTCTTAACCAGAAATAGTATTAAATGCCACTTCAAAAAGTTAACTAACAATTATTGAAATAAATGTGTGGATCAAGTAAAGTAAATTTTACAATTTCAAAAATTATATAAAATATTCATTGAACCTTAAGTACAAAAATACATTATATCATTAAAAGAAAAATAATAAATTGACAAAATCCAAATTATATAACAAATAAAAATTACATTTTATGGAAAGAAACATGAAACATCAAAACATCGTTATCAGACTACGAATGAGAACTAAAAACATACTCTAAACGGTTAATATCATGGGATATAAGCCTGTCTAACATGATTCATAAATTTATTAATATGACTAAGAGTCCTAATCCAAAAAGGAAGCTTATTAAAAAGACTGCGCGATGAAACCGTGTAAGCATTTCTAAAGGCTGTGGTACGAAATTGAGGAATGTGTTGCCTATCAACATGATCAACATCTTCTCAGTTCGGAAAAGAGCTTAGAATTTATATGCAAAATAATATGTTTGACTGTTTGAGCTTTTTCATGACAGCAACTCTGTCTCCGTCATCCGTCTCCATGTTCAAATATAGGTAACCTTGTTCTTTATTTCAAAATCATTGTTTTTATCAAGACCAACAAATTGGCTCAACAACAACAACCACTAGATGGCTAAACAGCAATACAAATGTACCTACTAGCTTAGGTCATCAGCATCGGCATTTATAACAGCACGAAACTTTCGTTTTTTTTTTTTCATGCCCTCAGCTATAACTCCGACGGAGAAAAGACACAGAGACCAGCATCATCATCCTTGCCAGTAGAGATTGACCGAAGTAAACGAAAGAACAACATTCATGGGAAAACCTTTCCATGGGACTATCAAAGAAAATAAGCGCCCCTCTAACCGCAGCGCCTTAAGTAACGATTTCAGTTGCAACGCTGTATAAGGCCGGCGGCGGATGACAGAGTTACACCCAATCGTTGCGTCTATATATGGCTTATGTTTTCCAGAGGAAATGCGTATCTGAACCGACTTTGTCTAATCGCCATCACTGTGGGTTGATGTTTTTTTTTTGCACTCCTTATTATTAAAACGCTCGGGTGTACTCGAATTATTTTTACATTTTCTATCATGTTTTACTTGGTTTTGCAGTTCTGAGGTCATTAGTTGTCTCGAGCCTGCGTACCATCAACTCTTTTCAAACAAATCCCATCATAGCTCGGCCTTAAGTTAAACATTTTTGAACCGAATTTTATTGGATGATAGTTTACAGTGTGAGGGTGTGGTACAAAATGTTAGTTGAATATTATTTCTTGACGCCCAACAAATTTTCAAAAGACGGTTCAAAATCTCCCTAAAGATCAACCCAAAAAAAAACGTCTTAAAAACCGCCAAAAAATACCCAAAAATGCGGCGAAAGATGCTTTAAAAATGGCTTAACCTAGATAACCCCCAGGAAATGCCAAAAATTACCCAAAATGCTGCCTTAAACTTGATAATGGTTAAGACATAAGCTAGATTGATATAGGAATCTGCCGTCTTTTCAGTACAAATAGAAGGAATGTGCACGCTGGTGCTATGCCAATGTCAAACTAAATCGATGCGTTACCTTCGTGGGTTCCGTTAATGATACATGTGTCGGGTAAAAGCAAAGTATGGAAGGCGGAGACCAGTCAAACCAAAGAAAAAGTCTTTGAAGTGAATCATAAACAGAGCCGCATTAGTATCTTGTCAGAGGTATTTTGAAGCTGCGCTAAAAAGATGTTACCATTTTCATTGTAACCCAGTTCTTAGTTTTCAATCAGTGGCAGGTCACACTCCGGTCATAGACCCCAAGTTCCAGTCTCTGGGCATATCTCACCGAAACTACCAATGATGCTGTGGGTGACATCGACCTAAAGGTGGCCATAACAAGTAATCAGTTCGAAGAAGCAAAAGTGCTATATACAAGGTGGGCCAAGAGAAATCACCCTATTGGAAGATGCTCTTATTTATGGAAATGGCCGCCAATGTCAAATCTGTTTTGACATTTGTGAACTAGACAGATGTAGAATACAAGTGAACAAGCCATGAAGCGATACACACCCTAAGAGCGTGGAATAATCGTGTCTATTTTTTTGCGTACCAATTCGTCTGTATAGTGTGGGCGCAGCGCGAATTCCGTCTCCGATTCTACGGCCGTCCAACACCGACTGCGCAAACACTGCGGCGTTTGGACACCAACCTTGAAGAGTATGGGACCACACGAGACGGTGCCAAGAGTGGCCGGCCTCGGATAGCCCGTTGTGCCGCGAATATCGCTGCTGTTGACGAGGATGTCGAGCTGTCGCCGGAAACATCGGCCAGACGCCGTGCCTCGCAATTAGCCATCAGCCGGTCGTCCCTCAGGCGAATTTGAGTCAAAGATTTGAGCATGTTCCCCGTAAAAAGTCCAGTACGCGCATCAGCTGCTGCCTGTCGACCGCCAAACGCGTGTATCCTACGCCCAAACCATCCTCAATCTCGAGGACGAAGTGGACGATTTTTCGACCAAAATCATAATGAGCGATGAGGCTCATTTCCACTTTAGCGGGTACGTGATTTAGTTAGCAAAACTATCGCTTCTGGGGCACCGAAAATCCACGAGTAAAGCACGAGGAGCCATTACACCCGCTCAAAGTTATTGCATGGTGCGCTGTTCACGCTGGAGGAGTCATCGGGCCATTTTTTTTTTCGAGAACGCCACTGGGTCAAACGACAACAGTGGACGCTGCGCGCTATAGGGCCATGTTTACCGAGTTTTTTCTGCAGATTTGCACTGGCCCGCAAGATCGCCTGATTTAACCGTTCCAGACTTTTTTGTGGGGTTTTTTGGAGTCCCGTGTTTACGTGAACAAGAAGCCTAGAAGACCTCAAGGACAACATTCACTACGAGTGCGAGAATCTGTCGCCCGAAGTTCTCGCCGAAGTGATGACAAATGCCATAAAACGAGCCCGTAGAGCAATCAATTGTGAAGGCGCCCATTTGGCCGATATCATCTTCTCGACTTGACCAATAAAATCCTAAAGGTTCAAATAAACATAATCAAAAAACAGAATCGAAGTTTTTCATTTAGAAAAAATATGAGAGCCAACCAACATCAGATGACTTCTTTTAGCCCACCTCCATACTCAGCTGGAGTTGCTCCAGGCGCTGGTCAAATAGTGGTCCTTATTTGCCTCCATTTATTGTATGAAAGTTAAGACCCTCCTTGTGACAGGTCATCTAGTCCAATTACAAGGTTGTCCTATGGAAAACGGTTAAAGCTAAGCATTAAGCTGAAAGAGTAAAACGTTTAACTATACGTGGTTTAGGGTAGGTAGTATAAAACTCAGCTTTGAAAAAACTGATTGTGGTAGATCCTACATGTTCCCGCATGGTAGATTTTGCGAACAGAATAATTACACAATCAGACTTATTTTCCTATAGCAGTGAGAGCGGCAGAGAGGGAGAGGATTGTCAGAGCAATATGTATGTACATGGCTGTTAGTCAGCCTTCGATTGCTTTGGAGTGAGCACATCTCGCGTGCTTATGTCGTAACCTACCTTTACCCATTATATGTGTACTTGAGCATAAATAAAATAAATAAAACTGACCATAACGAGGCTGAAAAACTCTGGTTAACAATAAACATCTGTGTATGTACGTCATGACACAACTAACACTCGCATCAGCGAGCCAACTTAATTGGTGGCTTCGGTCATTCATGTACTGCCATCGCTTCGGACTTTTACCGAAGTGATATCAACTCGCCTTGATGTGTAATGGTATTCCCTTTCATTATCCTCTTCAAAGCAAACGAACACAGACTTTTGCAACAAATAGCAAATAACACCAAGAAAAGCGGACAGTTTTTGATTGTGGAAGATATGATGATGTGGTAATTAAATCAGGAAAATTCACGCTATAACCACCGTCACAAATTGGTAACACCACAGCAACCGACCGAGGACCGACCACCCGTGTCGCAATAGCAATGCTATTGCTATACGACATCGCTAGACGCAATTAAAGTTTCAGCTGCGGACAGCCAATGATACTTCAGTGTCGTCATCGTCATCGTCATCGTCGTCGCGTTCGTCTCATCAGAACGAAAACGTTCGCAAAAATGAATTAAAACTTGCAATGTGATTTATTCTGGCAGGACGATGATCAAATTCGCATGGCTCTATGGCTGATGTCCATCGTATTCACAGAAGTATTTTTGGTTTAGTTTCAGTTTGTATAGCATTGCGGTATGTAAAATATACCAGCTCTATCCTCGCGACAGCCTTTGCATTTGAATGTGTATTACCGACTGCCATAATTTTGTAGTCAGACTTAGTTTAGCCGGCATTTTTTAGCATCACTACAAACATCAAGAAGCGTTATGGGGGCCGCACTCTTCTCGAGAGAAGTAGTGAAGACCCAACTACGCACTTCCAAGCTACCCCTTCTGCAGTTTGTGTCATGCCTGACTGACCACTGTAATTGCGGGTGATCCACTTTTCCAATTGCAACAATCAATTTCAATCACACGTCACTCGGTGACACGTTCCGCCACAAAGGATGTCGACCGCCTATATATGGTTCAGGTTCATTACACAGCTTCTCCCCTACACTCTGGCGGTCCATCTCTGGCTAATCGCAAACGAATCGGGCTGGTTTATAAACCTGTCACATGGCCATTGAAATACATGATTTACTATAAAAATGTCTGCCATGACAAATGACGGAGGATGAGACACTGAAACCCAATTAAAAGAGCGCAAACAGTAATGGGGGTTGGGGGAATGTTCCTCGAAAAATATCTCGGCCCAACTGAACTCGTCGTCTACTCTCGTTTAAACAGAAGAACAAATTGAATATGGCACCCCTCCTTCGAGCGCCGCAAAGTGGAAAAACAGAAATCAAAAGAATAAACAACCCCAGTCATTACCAAATTATTTCATATCGCGTGATGCATATTACGGTAATTTTCTGAATGGGAAATAGGCCCATTGCTCTGCTGTGTTCAAGGAAATACGCTGAAAACTACCCTACATATTCGCGTCCAATTATTTAATAACTGTCATCGATTACGCATTCCAGAATCACGCAGTCCCGCTGAATGGCGCATACGATTTTCCATCAATGGAGGGGGATGACACAGTGTGCGGTCATTGTATAGTGCAAGTGCAACTCCTGGCTGCCACTTCATCTGGGAATACAAAAAATAATTTACGCTGGACATGCAACTGTTATGAACTGCATTCAGTGATTTTTTTTTTTGCCAATTCTATTGTTGACTTTGTGGGGGTTCGTCCTCTCCAAGCGATAAGGGTGCATAATTATATGGTTTTCAGTAAGCAGTTTACTATACATGTAGACTGGAGGGATTCTTGGCCATTGCGGAGGTGTTTATGTCCTTAATTATTGATGGAACGGTGCTCGTTTTTGAATCATTTGGGTTTATGTGATTTATCGATATTTTCACAGGTGTTCTCCTGAAAGCAGTAAAAAGGGTTTAGTTCTTTGTTTACAATGACTGGTAATTTTTTTTCTTTTATGACCACGGAAGGTCTTCTGGACATGCGCTGGCACTTTTGTTTGGATGGATTTAAATAAAAAAATACGCCAGTCAATCAAATTGATATGAATGAGAATTAACGAGCGTGGGTGTATTTTTCTACAATTTCTAACAAGTTGAGACGACAGTGGAGGGGTATATAAAAGATTTTGTGGGGTAGCTCCTTAAAGAGTCTTCACGGCGGTTTTTGTTTAGCTGTTGTTTAGCATTTGTCGTGCAACTTTACAAAACGATGACCAATATTGACAGTCCTTTCTGTATGTCAAGCGATAAGCTTATAGTCTATTTTTTTTTCTATCACTGTTTATGGCTAGCTTTTCCCATCAAAATGTAACCCATTCACCGTCCGTTACGCGTTGGATTCACCGGAAACAGCAATATAGCTAAGTAATTTTGTTATAGCCGAAAATGATGAAATTGTCGCCGTGACCGGTTTTATTTTATTTTATTTATGTAAGTAACCGAGACAAATCTAGTAAAAGTGTCACCACATCCGCACCCTCGTTTCGGTGACCCACGTAACACACGCGCACACCCAAAACAATCATAAAAACCCCTAATGTGCACTTTCGCAAGGAATAATATTTGAAAGACCGTTTCACCCGAAATCTGATCCGAATTATTATGATGCGATTTAGCCATAAAAAAAGGAGACCAAAGAAAGCCACAGCCACCTCATGCATGAAACAAACCTCGCTCTTAACTCCAATAATAATCATAATAATAAATAGCTAAGCAGCTTAGGAGGACACCCAACGAATCTTCTATTCATCTGATACTATGTGTTTGCTTTTTTATTGAAATATAACAGCACATGAATATCAGTGAAAGGATGTTGCGAAAAATCTTAGAGCTCATCTCCCCCGTTTGCGGAACATAAAGACGGATTTTATGCGAATCCTTTGCAGATTTCTCTCGCTTTACACTTGAGATGTTTGCCACAATGTGCGCATTCGGTGTGTGAGCCGTGAGGGACCTTTTCACACGCATATCCTCGATGAATAATGGAGCAGAAAGATATGGCAAGTCAGGAGACTTAGAAAGGAGCAAACATGATTTTTATTTTATACAACTTAAGCGAATAATGGTTGACATTTGGGTTGAGTTGGGTCCGACCGACCGACGGTTATATGGGGTAGGTATCGTATGGGCGGTCCGCTGAACTTATAGTGTTGACGACGCCGCTCAACTCCATTATGTGACGACCTTTGTATGTTTGCATGCTCATTTTGTACGCGCGCAGTACTTTGAATGGGAGAGAGGAAGCTAATTTATCATTCTTGGAGAGGACATTAAGCCACTTGACTTCCTGGCACGTGGCCAGTTCGAGATTGTGCGTGGCTTCTCATGTGCCACCCGAATGCGGTGACAAAGTGAAACTTCAATTTCTGTTAATTAATCGGAACCACAGAAATTAACCGAGGACAATGCGGCACACGCACTTAGTACACAAATAAAGGAAACGACACTTTCAATTATTTCGTTATTGTTGACAAAAGGAACGTGAATGGGGCGTGGATTTTGGCCGTTAAGAGGTTCAGACATATATCATTGGCAGTTTGGCAAATGGCAGTGGGAAGGGAAATGAATTAAGAAAAAAAAAAAGGAAAGAAGCTTCTTGCTAGTCCAAAAAAAAAGAAGAATAAAATAATTAAGGATGCTGATTGAGAGGAGACTATTTGAAGATTAATCGAAAAGGCGTTAGTGTTGCAAAATCTGTAGGTGAAACCTCTACACAAAAGATCTGCCTTACCTATCCTAGATAAATGCGGTCATGGTGACGCTGCTAAAAATTGTAAAAGTCACTATAGGTGGGCTTTTATGTTTACTTGTACGATCCCACTAAGCTGTGCCTAGGGGTGAAAGACGTCCACCTTTTCCATACAAAAATGCTGTTTGTCCCCCCTAATACAAACCCTAATACTGTCCCCCTTATTAAGCCGAAATTCAATAAAAGAAAACATTCAAATGAACATTTTTAAAATATCTGTGAACACATCCATTTCAAGTGCAAGAAAACTTTCAAAGCTGAATGCATCCACTCACGAACTACATCTCACTTCACGTGCTAAAGTTGTTCTCCTCTACGTTTATGTTTTGTACTGTCATTTGTCTTTCTTTCAGTTTTTGTTTTGAAATCAAAATTTACTTTGGTAAAATGTTCGATCCCGAAAAAACCCAAATTCCAACTTAAGGGTTTTTCCACTGCGCCACCTCTCGCGAACGTCTGACAAACATCCGAGAGTATAACTGTCATGAAACAGCTTCTCAATTTTCTGTTTGGACTCGGCATAAAATTGTAGTCCCAAAAATAAAAACTCACACAAGACGAATGGTTGTGAGAAGCTAGGCCTAGGCTCCCTACGGACCTGTTGCGCCAACTACATGTATATATATAACGTCCGCACCTAAAGAAAAAAACGAATAAAAAAAGAAAGAAAATTTTGTCCCCCTTTTGGAACACTTGCCTTTCATGTCTAAAAAGGCCTATTAGCTTATTGACAAATAAATAAATAAAAAAAAATATATTTGATTCCGGCACCTATTCCACAGTCCATTTTTGATCCATCTGTGTAGATGGATATTGCTTTTCTTTTCGTGGGTTCATTTGTGTTCCATTCTATCCCACAGTAGCTTTGGTTTATAATCAGCCAAAAAATAAATAGAACTTCAAGCGTAAGTTCAGGCACTGCTAAAGCGTTTTATTATAGGAACCGTTCAAAGTGCCAGTAATAACAAATCAAGGTAACTACAAGTTAGGTGTCTTCCTATATGTATGCAGTTTTATTAGAGGTAAAAATGTTAAAAAGTTCTGAATAAAATCGTTAAAGTTGTTTTTAAAAAAATATAATGAAAATTCAAATACCAGGAAATTTCCCAGCGTTAGGCGCCAACTTAATTAAATGAAAGGCTTTCTCGGGCAATTCTACTTTCGAATGTGGTGAAGTGGAAAATACCTTATGGTGGAATTTGGGAGTTTTCGGCAACCAAACTTAAAACTCTCCGCCGAGTAGTACAGCACATAAGCCATTGCACCACTGCGCCACCAGAAAAGAAAAGAGTAACGAAACGAATTACGAAAATGACTCCGAATTGCTAACCAAAAGGTTGCAACTTACAACCTAAGTCAAAATCATATTTTTCGCAAGTTGGTGAAAAAGAAAGCTGAAATTCGAACAAGGTTATGTACGGTAATGCTATACAATTTGACTAGTCAGCCGCCGGCGGACCCGCTCAGTCTTTCATAAAGAAAGATTGCGAATCTTTTGCTTCGAAAATTAAATATTTCACAACAAAGAAAAGATGGAATACATGTTTCAGTATATGTTTTTAAAGTTAAAAAGTATAACCGAACTGAGCACGCTATTTTCTGTTTCTTAGAAGAAAAAAAAATTATTTAAATAAAAACAACAGTTATTGGCGGCGTGTCAGTAAAAAAATTGAATTATTTAAAATTAAGGTCAAAAGACTGTCTACGCATTTAACGTTGGGGCATCGCCATTTTCACAAAAAAAAAAACGCCAATCATTGAATCTATGATCTCGACGTTGAACGCACCCTCCCTGCGAACGGTGCAGGGAAATAAGTCCACGGGAAATAAGTCCACCGAGGGACTAGGTTCCCACCTAATGGGAAATAAAACCACTTTCGTGAAGTGGACTAAGTTCCCATGTAGGGTGGGAACTATGTCCACTTTCTGATGGGAACTTAGTACACACTCAAAAATAAGAAGGGGGAACTTACGTCCAAACTAAATTGGACAACAAACTCACGATCTTTTATTGGAGTAACTCCGACAAAGCGTAATAACGCCAACAAAATTTGAATAATAAGACCAACCTTGCACCCACCCCGTAATCCAACAGTAAATCCAAGCAGGGGGGTTGCAGGGGGGCAGCATGCCCCCCCATACAGATTTCATAGTTTGAGAGCGCAATAACACCAACTTGACGTTAAAAGGGAAATAAAACCACTCTGAGTTTTCGGAATTTATTTCCCACCTTATATGGGAACTAAGTCCACTTCACGAAAATGGTTTTATTTCCCCCTTGGTGGGTACTAAGTCCCTCAGTGGACTTATTTCCCGTGGACTTATTTCCCTGCACCCCTGCGAACATATTCCGCCACATTAAATCAAATTTCTAGTTTCGACTTTAATTTTACGGAAGCTCATATTTGCGAAGATTTTGCGAAAAATATAGCTTAGGTGAAGCATTTAAAATTAAAGTACGAAACCAAAAATAGTTATTAGTTTCGAAGGTCCATTGTGTTGAATGGAGTGATCTGTTGTTTAACAGATCTAGTTATATAATTGTGGGCGCAGTGACTCAGCGGATAGTGTACTGGACTATTGAGGGTCTCAGGTTCGATTCCCGAAAAGGATACAAAGAACATCATAGGGTTTTTGAACTGCAACACCTCTCGCAAATGTTTGACAAACACCCGAGCATAAAATTGTAGGTTTCGTCACAAAAACAAAAACGAATGGTGATGTCAAGCTATACCTAGGGTAGGTACCTATATTAATTATATTAATGTTTTTGAAGGTTTTTTCATTAAATAATTTGAAATTAAATTTTGCAGCTTGTCCTAAATATCAACATAGAGTAAAACCACGCAGGCTTTATTTAGCATGCGCACACAGGACATCCAGTAGAGTTTGGCATCTAGGGGTTTTTAGAAACATTGCTTTGATGGACAACTCAGTGGCGGTATGGGTATATAGAAGTAAGATCTAGAGGATGAAGAACCTGCCGTGAATTGTCTTGCACAACTACGTTTCTAAGACTAACTGCAAGTCCTTATGTGGCCGACCAACAAATCGGAAACTTCTTAAAAATATTGTTCTTAATATTATTGTTATCCGGTATATAACAAGCATTAGACGAGCAAAATATCTCCAAGCCTGCTGCCGTAGGTGACACCGCGAATTTAAGCAAACTTTCAGTGAAAACACTTGCAGAACTTGTATAACATATATGACCCATTGGCCATTACTCAGACTCACCCTATCTGCATTCCCTTTAAAATTGTTTACATCGATACCTCCTATAAACGCCAATCGGTACCGCAACCATGCAAAGGCAAACTAATCATTCCATTGCCGATGTAGAAATTGCTCAATTCACTTCATCCCTCCTGTCATCGCATTGTAGTACACGAGTAGATTGCTAATTCTCCGAGAAAATATAATCGGACTGATTAAAAGCATTGATTTAACCGCACAAAAGCACACGTAGCAATGCAGCATCAAGTAGCGATGCTCCTCAAATGGCCAACCTACATCTGTACAAGCCAAGTCCAAGTAGGTAGATGCGAGAGTTCAGCAGCTCAAACAAATCGAACCCAAACTGGAAATGGATTTTATGCCATCATCGTCGCCGCTATAATCAACATCGGATTCGAAACGTACGGACTGCACCAATGCGTTTCTGCGTTGGCCGTTGGCAATTTTTGATGTGAAATTTTCCGCCAAATCGATTGTCGGCTTGGCGCCGCCATCACCGCTTGCCCGAATCGAATTACGGAAATGATTGCAATTTCCAATCTGCGAATTGCTTCGATCGGATTGCAGGTAGGAATTGGAATTTTTAACGCAGGAGCTGCCGCATCTATAATCGCCTCTTTGTGTACATCAGAAATTTGATGTTCAATCATCATCTCGGTAGTCGTGTATCAACAGAGGTAAGTCACATTCAAGAGGCGAAATGCAAGAACAGTGATGACGTTGAAGTTAAATTTTTGCGCCACTTATGGACGCTTCATACTTAAAGTCATCTAAACAACACTGGAAGGGTAGTTATCGATCGTTAACCCTTTATTCTCGTCGCACTATGAAATTCGCTTCTACTTGTTTTTTTTTATTTTTTATTTTAATGCAAAGTCATCAATAACTTTATTCCCCTGTTCACGCATTATCCCTCTGTCGCAATTTTCTTATTACTTGACACCGCCCTTATTGTTATACTTGTCGTTAGCAGTCGATTAACAAATTCATGAGCAAGCAAAGCACTCGTGTATTCCCAACTGCAAACACAGATAAAAGTGAAATAGTAGCTAAATCAGAGCTCAAATCTATCGTGATGTATATTTATTCAACATCGCCCTACATATACGACGGCAACCCCCTTTCAACTATGGCACATGCAATAAGGGATGGTATAGATATTTTAATAGCGTCGTCAGTGCAGGATTTTAATCCGATTCCCACAAAGGAAGTTGAAATTTGTCACATTAGTGGACCCATGGGATATGGAATTAGTGTATGGAATTGCCGACAAATGAACTGTGAAGCAAGGACAACTGTATTTGCAGATCTTCCATCCTTGGTGGTTGCAATTGGAAGAGCTAATGTAGCAAATGTGAAAATGATAATAGGAGCTGATAATTTGAAGAGGAGATTTATTTTTCCAACCGAACGAGGTGTCGTTTGTCAATACAATTGAAAGTCACTTTGGAAGGGGTGATTTCGCAACGGAGTTGGTTTGACAGACAACAGCATGTCACTGTCATTCAAAAATTGGCTCTAAGCGAGTGCGATGTTTGCTCTGTTAAAAAAATGCGTTACAATTAACTAAGCCTCTGTTAAAAAAAAACGAGTATTCGTTGTTAAAAACTATTGAGACAAAAAGGTTTAAAAAAAAAACACACTATATCGGTTGTTATTAACCAAGTTTCTAGACTAATATCAAGGAGTTGGTTATATTCTATAGAGTAAGTTTGTTATTTAGTGATCCCAGATCACTGAGCAACTATAACGTGTGATTGCCTATGTCATATAGACAAAAAGGCGGACGAAACATTAAGCAATACAATAAGTTTGTCAGTGACTTTGTCACTGTAAATATAGTCTCTGCTGTTTCCACAGTTTAATTGAACCTTTTTGGTGGACTTACAAAATTAGATCGTCATGTCCAGCACAGTGATCCCAGATCGAGGGGAAAAGCTCAAATTTCAGAGTTTCTATAATGAAAAAGGGGAAAACGAAGGGCCGACTTAAAATAAAGTGCATGACTGGATCGAACGAAACTTTCTGAGAAGCGATGGTGGATAAAAGAAACGGTCCATAAAATATAGGAATAGTGTTGATTCAAATCCAGTTCTTGGTTATTCATCTGATATGACAGTATATACAGTGAAACCTGCCAAGTTGAGCTTTCTGCCTGCATATAGTAGCACCAAGAAAATGGCATATATTTATACATACTTTGTTGTGTGTATGTTCAAAAATGTGTTTCGTTACATGTATGTACCTTAATTTTTATAAGTTAATACTTTTCATATTGGTTTTATGAAATTAAACTTTTTTTAGTAAATTAAATTAATAATATGGATAAAAGCGCAGTTTTTCAATAATAGGTACCTATTCAACAAAAATAGATAGATACGTACCCTTATTACACTGAAAATAAAATGCAGGTAATATTGACAAAATTCGATTGTAAAATTTCAGCAAAAATAGTTTTGTTTAACTGGAAAAAAATTGAAATTTATCAACACAACTCAAGTTTTATCAATTTGAACGATTTTTTGTTAAACCACAAAACTACTTTGTCAGATTAAAAAAAAAACGCTCTTTTCAGTTTAATAAATCGACATTGTATCAATTGAACAATTTTATTGTTGAATTAACAACCAAAAATCACTTTTGTGAAATTGACAAAACTTATGCAAAATGTTTGCTAGCCAAACAAAATACAGATGATAAATGCTACAACAATAGCTGTTTTTTATTATCAGCGTGATCTGATCGGGATCGGAAAAGAAAACAAGACGGATCATTGAAAAGTTTAATTTTTGAGTTGTGGCAACAGCTGCTTTCAAAAACAAAACAGATAATACAGGGTATTACAAACTTCACATTGCCACCAGCCATATTGCAAATATTCTGCTCAACGTGACGTCACACAAGGCACATGTCATTTCGCTTGCAATGTCGGGGGTGTTACCATATTTGAATCAAATTTTAATAATTTTTCTTTTCCATATTTTTTTAGAAACAAATTTAGTATTTTATGTTCAAATATGCAATACATGAACAACATTTTTCTGCTAGCACATCCGTTTGTCTTGGCATATTAAGGTGTGTCCAGACCAGCGAAACATTTCAGAAATGTTTCTGAAGCAAATCGGACACATTTCATACACATTTATAAGACATTTCTGAAATTTAGTTGTTAAATGTTTATGAAATATTTCAATTTTATTTATCTAGTCCAACTAGAAGAAAATAATTTGGTAGGGATATTAGCAGCGAGTAAAGTATATATGTTTTTGTAATTTTGGTCTCGGGAATCACATGACACACGATTTAATTCAAATATTCGTATTAAATGAATCACTTTCTCATTAGGTATTCCAAGCTTTTCTTGACATTTTTATTTTATTTAAAAAAATAAATGATAATCAAAAAACAGCGCTCACTTTCTGCAGTTAAACTTGTAAAACAAAAATGATTTCCCATCACGATTGGGAAACTGTGAAACATTTCATTCATTTTTTTGTGTCCAGATCCAAACCAGCAAATTTTTAGAAATTTTTATAAAACATGTAGGTATATAATTGTTTATCAAGTGTTTGGCTGGTCTGAACATACCTTTATAAAAAGAAAATAACACGGAATACGGATGGGGATTTAATTCGTGCGGGAAAAAATCAATTGATATTTTGTGTTTAATTTTTTTGTCTGGTAACGTGATTAGGTAGCTATCGTTTTCAGGCACACCAACATTTAAAAATGAAACAAGCCATCTAGAGGGAAATAGTAGAAATAATTTTCAGATCATGATTCGTGATTTTGATGAGAAGCAGCATCATGTGCTGTTGTTGTAAGTGCATGTAAATCGATGATCTATATGGATCATAGCTGATAATAAAAAACAGCTAATAACACAAGTGTTGAATTGAACAAAATACAATTTAAACAGGGTAATCCTTTCAATGCAATGCTTTTGATGGCGTCATTTATTATTTGACACGCGAAGTAAAGTAGTTTGTTAATGTGCAAAAAAGTTCCCTAAAAAAGTGAGTTCAACATTTTAAAAGCAAATTAATCCGTTTATTGAGGACAGGCAAAATGGAAAACATGCAAACTGACCCCTTAGGTATAAATTGGTGATAATAGGATTATTTCATACGCATTTTATTATTTTAAATTAAATAGATAAAATTTGACTTCAACGCTATGTTCCCGGATTCTTAAACTGAAACTAGCGGCCATATTATTCACTCCGGGTGTAACTCAGGTTTAAGTTTATTTTACACCAGATCATTAAGCCACATTTTTAAATCCGAAAATTTAAACCTATGACCACATTATACACTGAAAAACCTGCGTTAAAACCGCTGGATTAAAGATGGATTTAAATGCGGATTTAAAATACTCTAAACCGTTTTTAATCCGTTTAATCCCACGTTATGTCAAACGTCACAAATAATAGCATTTTTTTGTTGTTGTTTATCACTTGGAAATTGAATTGATTTGTAGTGTGCCGATTTTTGTTTTTAGTGCATTAGTAGAATAATGAATATAGCCTCCAAAATGCCCGGAATTATTTCCGAAAATCAAACACATTGTAATCATGGACGCAACCCCGCTTGATTTACCATCAGCTCTCCGACAAATTCGTCTTTTGTTGAAAAAGACATCAAAACTTCATCCATTGCTACTTTTTATTTTCTATTTCACTTTTCTACTTTTCTCGAGTTAAAGTAGGTACTTTAACTGGTCTTCGGATTGCGTTTAAATCCAATCGGATTAAACGCTGTCAAGTTTAAAAAACTGGTTTTATGTTCGGTTTTAGCGACTGAATATTATGGAATTGGGCTTTTTTTTGGTTTAAACCCATAAACCCGGGTGTAACCTTTAACCCGGACTAAGGGAAGTGAATAATATGGCCGTAAAAGACGCAACTATATATAGTGAAGGAGATGACTACATCTACATCGTTGTCGGTATAGCCGATTTTCAAGTCAGATAAAGGTATTCGGTATGTCTTAATAGTAATAGCCTTTTTTGAATTTTTTATATGCATATTTTGATATTTTCTATGATGTCCAGCAAAAATAATGTTATGTAATTTCTGTAGTTCCTTTTTTCTAATCATTATATTAATACGTGAACATCAAAAGTTTCCGTACACTTTTTAAGTATTTATCATGAAATGAGTAGAATGAAATTTATATCATTCGAAAGGTACGGTGCCATAGATGTGCACAAACAAAAAATTGTGGATTTATGTCGCCATTAAGGCTGGTAAAATAAAGTTATGAATTCCCCAAACAAAACAGGTAAAAGGATTTTGGCAACATTCAATTTGTCGCCGACATATTACCATAGTAACGTATTCAAATATAAATCATCTTAGATTCGAACCTGTTTCCAATGGAGCAGCTCATTTAAGTATTTTTTCGATATATAGATGTCGCTCTTTTCGTTAATAAAAAAAAACATAAATATCGAAAATAATAATAATTGTTGTACGTTTTTTAGTATTACATTTTACATAGGTAATTATAAAAGGAATGGTCGATTTTCGACCACAAGCGATATAAATCTAATTGCTAAACTTATTTGTTTTGCGTATCATTTATTAATACTTACCTAATTCTATCAACATAACAATTTATTTGTTGAATCAATAAATTAAAATTGTGGAACTGAGAGAATAATTCTACACTAGTTTTTGCTTTGTGGTCTGACCCTACCTTTAATAAGTATGTAATAATAAAAAAAACGCACCACAATTTTCAATATACATAAATGTTTTTTTTTTTATAAACGAAAAAGAGACATACATCTAGATATCGAAAAAAATGAGACCCTTTGAAAAAAGTTTTACTCCCGATTTTTTTTACAATGTAATACACCGCTGTTATAACAATTTAAAGCAAAATATTTGTCGAGAAGTAATTTCCATCGTAACATCAAAAGCGGTTGTCAACACCTCGCAGCTATACGCCCCTGAATTAAAATTACACCTTCTGTTGCTTACTTTTAGGTGAAGGCAAATTGCATTCCTTCAAAAAAAGGTTCTAATCTAAAGCTTAGTACGCTGGTCGAGCTAAATTTTCGCTCCCATACAAAATTCTCTCCAAAATTTAGCTGAGCTAAACTTAAGCGAACACATTTAGCTGAGTGGTACGCAGCTCGAGCTAAATAATCAAACTCTTGATTCAGAATGTACTTCATGTGTCTGTCAAAATTTAGCGTGCCCATTTAATGGGTCGGCACATTTTCTCAAGCTAAATTACGCCAGATCGTTGTGTATTTGTTGTTGTGCTGTGGAAAAGTATGCAAGGATGAGCTTTTTTAATTATTACATGGACGAGAAGTACCTAGAATCAGAAATAGTTGAAATAAGAGAGAATTCAATTTTTGAATGAAGTTATTTCAAAAAACAGCTGTTTTCTGTGACACTTATACACGGCGTACTCCATGTCAAAAATTAGTTTGGACTTTAGCTGATGTTTGGAGAGAAAAGTTCGAGACCAAGGTGATATATGTTTGAATACGTTGCCATGGCAATATAGCTTCGACAACTTGAATGCCACCAAAATGCTTTCATTTAACTGATATGCATTTTGTATGGGACATTTTTATATAAATTTTACCAGCCTCAAAGGCGACATACACCCACAAATTTTTGTAATAGTAATAGTAATACATACTTTAGTATTTTTGTTTGCGCACATATATAGCTCATGACCTTTCGAATACTTATATCAATCGAAATTCTATTATTCTACTTATTTCATAATAAATACTTAAAATGTGTACCGACGCTTTTGATGTTCACGTGTTAATATTTCGGTAATGATGATATCAACAGCAATATTCTTATTAATTCAACAAAAGACAACTGTAGCACTGACAGATTATATCTGTAATATCAACAATATTTGCTGTTGATTTAACAAAATGACAAACAATTTTGATGGTATAAACAACTTTTTTGTCAATTTAATAAAAAGATAAAGGTCGAATTGATAAATGTCTTCGCAAAATCAACAGCATTTTGGTAAATTTAACAAACACTTTTCGTACGCACAAATAAACAATTTTTGTTACCATAACCATTTTTTTTGTTATCACAACAAAAGTTTTAAGACAAGATAGAACTTATTAAAATGTTGTCAATTTGATGGAAACATTTTGTTGGACGTATATTGACAAAAAAAAATATTGCTGAATCAAGCCTAATTTTTATCAAATATATTTTTTATATGTTTTATTTTCAGTGACTTACTTGGTTTTACATTCATTGATCGCTTGACCCATTTTGTCAGCTTCCGATTCAGTACTAGCGAATGCACTAGTGGCAGCTCGTTGTGCTCTTTCAATGATGTCTATGTCGTCGGCATATGGTAGTAGTTGTACAGACTTCTGAAAGATTGTGCCTTCGGTTTTGATTTGTTAATTTCGTACAATCCTTTCGAGTATGATATTGAATATATCCTGTGACAGCAGATTGGCTTATTTATATTTTTGACATCAAAGATCTGGGTGATCTCATTACCGACCTCGATGGAGCAGCGAGCGTTCTCCTTCGTCTTCCTGCTCTGACGAAGTAGCCTAGCAGGGATGCCAAAACTGGACATGGATCTAAATAGCTCGCCTCTATTAATACTGTCATATGTGGTCTTGTAATCGATTGAGTATTGATCTGGGCTTCTTGACTTTTTTTCAGGATCTGTCGAATTTAAAAAATTTATTCAACTTGTTAACTGTTCCTGGTATAAAACCACACTGATGGAGACCAACCAGTGTGTCCATGAAGGGTTTCAGGCGTTCACAAAGAACAACAGATAAGATCTTGTACGCGATGTTATGTGTTTCTTGGGAATCGGGCAAGAGATGCTTTGGTTCCATTCATCAGGCATTCACTCGCCTGACCAAATATTATAGATGTTAAGGTACACGCTTTCCACCAAGTCATCTCCACAAATGACAACAAATTGACGAGCATGAATTTATTTCTTCGAATCACTATTTCCAATTAGGATATCGAAGAGCTTCCTCGGCTGAGTCACATTTTCCATAAAGAACAAACAAAAAAAACCAGCTTAAAATTCCTTTCAACTAAGTTTGAATTTTTAGAAGCAGTAAGCTATTTGTGACTATCATCACTTCCTATTTTCTGTCTATTATCCTGCAGCAGTCATAATAAAAAAAAATACCCTCTCATGTAAGGTCTTTATCAACTATTTTGCCCATTAAGAACTCATTCGAAACGAACTGCAACCACGTCAGCCTGAGCAGCTGAATTCGGACCAATTTGGATGAAGAGCAACGCTGTTTGAATGTCAGGACAGCCATAGCTTAGGACTGCATGATAAAGTCGTTTTTATTCGAATATCATCACTCCTTCAATGGCGACTACGTAACGAATATTTTTCGCCCGAATTCTCCTTCAATCGATCATAATCGCATTCAAGTGCTTTCACAAATAAAGACGTCGACAAATTTCATAGTCCAATCAACAGCGAAAGGCGTCAAAGCGTTTAATACCATCACCATCGTCGCTGTCGTCGTCGTTGTCATTTTCATCATAAAACATCCCCAACAGCGCACACAAATAAATAATAAAGAGGTCCTGCTTCTGGTCCATTGAAATGGGGTAGCTGACAACCAATCACGCACCCCTTATGCGATTAAATTGCTGTGCTGGCATGTTGATAATAATTGTGAAACCGTTTCAAAAACAATACACACCCACCACCCACCCCTACGCCTTATGTAGGTAGGTACACTGAAGCGATTACAACCCCCCGCATAGTGTCAACTTCACGAGCCAATATTCATAACTACTACACTGTACTTGTAATTATGGTGATTTTACAAATTCGGCACCCCTTCGGTTGGGGTGCCAGTGCCAGCCACTCTGCGGATTTGCATTCGAACCAATTAATATAAATTGTGTCATTCAAACGGAAGCGGTGCTTCACGATCATGATAACCGTAGCCGCACCGCGTGCAACAGTAGCGGCATGGGGGTGCTGCTTCTCCGTGAATTTGCTTATAGAGTACACCACTCGTTCGTCAGTTGTCACAACTCGATTACCTCGTCTTTTACTTTGGCATAACATCAGCAGGGGGTCGGGATATAGGTGTGAGTGGGTGGCTTGGGTAATATACCTCCATTTTGGGGGGATGAAATTATAATTTCATCAAAATCATCGCACCCTGACGCTTTGCCTGCCAGCCGCACAGTGATGGAGTGAATGTGGAATTTCTGTGGCAATTAATTAAGTTCAAGATCCGAAAGGTGTGTGTGCGCTCGTGTAGTGTTGTGTTGTAGTTTGTCAGTCATCGACGAGCTAGTTTGTATATTTTGTTTATTTTATCGTTTCGATTGGGTATTTATTTGATTAAGGGTGGAAGTGCGGTTTCATTCTCTATTCAAATTTGTGTTGATTGAATTGTCGCTGAGCTGGGCTGGTCTTTATAACTTGCTAATGCCTCACGTGTATCGTTGCGATATCCCTTTTCTGTGTAGAAGACAAATTTCCGAATGCGTTTGTGTGTATTATTTGTGCATGTAATCGGTAAAACGATGGACATGGACAACACAACAGTTGTCGTTTTATTTCATTTTCAGTAACATGTGTTTGAGTTTGATAAGGGTGGGCGCACAAGCTGGCATTTTAGTCGAAAAAGGCTGAACAACGGTTCGAGGATTAAAAGAAAATACTTAACCGGATAACATATCTGATTGTTGGCTCGACTGTAATTGTTGGGCATGAATTAAGTTGGTATGAATGGCTGGTCATGGGTGTAATTTAGTGTGCGGCTGCGGATCTGAAGTGTGAGGGTTTTAAGCAGTCTCTCTAGTTGAAAAGGCTATAAGTGTCCAAACAGTCAAGTCGTATATCGACTAATAAATGTCAGACGATTTGGGTTTCACCGCCGTCGATGTACTGGATATTTGTAACCCCCTAACTAACGCAAGCAATCGAACTACTTAGCCAATCTAGAGCCGTAGCCTTGCACTTTGATAGGGTTTGGCACGGAGCCGTACTATACAAATAAAATTCTTTTGGATTACCATTACCGCTCTGTGAATGCATGTTAAGATTTCTTCTTGGTAGATCAATTCAAGTTTAGTTTTGTAGTAAATCATCTAGGTATAGTCGGATTTCTCTCCTATAAACGGAGGAGTGGCCCAAGAGATAATATTTACTTGACTTCCTTGGGTAGGTGAATAATAACATATATTTCTGATGACAGCACTGTTAAATCATCCTTCTCGAACAGTTTTCTTTGAATGCGACTATATAACGGAGTCCAAAGATGCGAATAAATTCGATCCACCAATGAAGGTCTGGACAAAATGTTAGGAATCTATTTTCTACACAGAAGCCACACCTCTCCACTTTTGTTAAAAAAAAAAGATGAAAAATGCATCCACTGTACCTTCCATAAATCAAAATGGACACATTTATCTGAAGGAATTTATGCCCCTTCTTTGAGTCAGAGTCAATAAATAAGACGTGACAGGACCACTTATTCAATTAGTGAGATAAGTGTCCTTAAATTCAAGTTTTCTTTTTAGAGTAAAAGACGCTAAAGCACACAAAGCAGCTCCTCATTCTCCATAAAGCTCAGGTTGGAGAGCAGGTCTCCATTATATCGAACTCGGTCCAAAAACATTTATTTAACCCTTACCTGGTAGCATACGGAGACCAAAAGATCGACTAATAAACAGTTCTATAGAAGTAAGCTTCCTAGAGACGTATTTTGAGCAGACTGTAACTTACACAAATTTAACCGCACAAGTAACACCTTTTTAAACTGGGTTCGGCTGTCCGAAATGAGAAACGTTGAAGTGGGGTAGAAATGCTGCTTTCAAAATTCTGCTTCGCAAAATTCCGTCTTCTCTCACAAAAATAAAGCTTGTGGCGACAACCAAAAAGAGAACTAAGCTAAAAACCTAAACCGCGTTGTGGTGGTCGACAGATTGACTGAACGAGACCCGTGAACTCGGTGTGAGAAAAATCAAAGAGAAGAAAACGTCAGAGGTCAGATCTTTCTGGACTCTGGTTTTGCACGGCACGTGGCGGGAGCGTTTTTTTGGTGGTTGCCTGCAGCTGGAATAAATAGTCGTGTTCATCTTTTTAAAAAAGAAATAATATTCTTGTATTTAAATTTACATGGGTACGACGACCCCATAAGCTTTCAAAATTCAGATTTTTCTCAGGTCTGCTGTAGAAAGTTCAGCTTTCAAATTTAGAGCAATAAAATTCTGCTTATTCTGTTTTGTTTTTAGCTAACAAATATGTTATAAACAAAAAATTAAACTTGATAAAAAAATGGATATTAAAAGAGAATTTTAATTTTATAAAAAAACTAGCGGCCTTCGACGAGCTTCGTCCCAACCAAAACAGATTTTTTTATTGATTTATTTGGAGCATTCACGATTTCACCCGAAATAAATATTGAGTCGACAGTGGGACCAACCGTAAGCCGCGGCAGTTCCCTGCAGTGGATCGTCCAGTCATAGTCGAAAGCGGATCTATGTAACTGGACATTCACGCAATGATTTCTAACATGACGATACAGATCGTGATTGCGCTGCTAAATGTTAAATTGAATAATCAACTGATGTTTAAAGAAAAATAATGAATGTTTTCGAAATTACCAAAAATACAAATGGTTTCCGTAAAGAAAACCTCCAAATCATCAAAATCAGGCTGGAATTTAGAAAAATACGAACTCACTGTAGGCATACTCGTATATTACAATCAAAATTTAAAAAAAGAAGATTCCCCGCACAAAATAGGTATATGGAAAATCGATTTTTACGAATTTCCCTTTCAAATTACAAAAGATAAGTTAAAAATAAAATTAAAAAAGAAAATGTTTTCCACACCTCGCAAAAGCGCTTTTGAGCATTTTCCAAAACATTTTTTATTGTTTGCAGAGTTTCGAAAGCAGAATTTTATAAAAATGATTTTGATCCTTCCACAATTTTGAGTCTAACCCGTTTGAGAGCTTACCAACACACGATCTTGTTCAATTAACGTTTCCCATTTCAAAACTCAAATACGTCATTGGATCCTTTGCTAAAATTTATGATGTGTAAAAGAAAAATATTTCGGCGATACCTTCTATCGCCTTTCACATTTTGATTCAGGAAAAACGCGTCAAAAGCTCTGATTTTATGGGTAGGTCTACAAAATTATTCAAACAGAAATGCGCCGATTTGTTCACCGACTCAATCCTTGTACAGCATCCATGTTGTCACCTAATACGTCTTAAGTTAATACTGTACATACTACTTACCAACAGCAATTACCATCTCAAAGGCGATATTAAAATCAAATTACTTGCATTCGCCAGTTACGCCCGCTGACATATGAAACAAATTGTCGCGAAACTCCTCGTCGTCGCAGTCTTTCCAGCCAACACCAATCATCCCCGATTAGGGTCATCAAATAATTGTAATTTTTCTTTTCTGATTTAATGAGATTAGCCCAAGGGACCGGTTACCATTATTTAAAGTGATATTTCAGCACCACGTTTCGTAATCGAAAACACTATGTGGTCCCCTAATTGAAGGCAATTTCACTTTTGATGCACCCGTACAATGGACCCACTTTGTGTACTCTTGTGGCCGCGGGCGACATTCACACCATCAACATGGACTCGGCGAAACGTTTTCCACTCGAATTATTCAAAATAATAAACGTTTCGTTGAATTGTGACGTGCTAACAAATTTGTTGGTTCACTAGTTAGGCAAATTTGTTTTCTTTTTTTTCCTGCTTCGATTTGACGTGTGCCGACGTCCAGCTGCGGGGCGTCTCTTTGAACTCTGCCACCATTTCTCCGGTCAATGCGCCAGATGCTGATTCGGCCCAAATCGAACATTTTCGCCAATTTGAAATCAATTTAACTTCTGGCATTACGTGGAAATTAACTTCTGTTTTTTTTTTCTTTACGATAGATGGGCCGCTATGGTATATCTCCAGGGTTAAAGTATTCCGTTGGTCTTATTGCAATTTTTGCGGTTTCACATAATACCGCATTTGGTAACAATTTGAATTTGCGGACTGCGGTATGCAGTCAAGTCAATTGATGGCGCCACAATTCGATTAGCCGGCAGTGATTTTCTGGTTAAATTACTTAGAATGTTATCCCTGAGCCGTGATTTACAGGCTCGGATGTACTTACTCGAAGGTCGGAGTGAATGGAGATGCATGGAGGTGGTGAAGTTCAGTAGTAACAAATCAGTTATCAGCCATGGGTAACAGGAAATGAATTCAAAGGGAGTTCAACCTGTCACGTCATTTATTCATTAATTATAGCTACTTGAAAAATAATTGGCAGACTTTCTCAAATCAAAATAGATTTTTTAAGGCAGTGTCAACGGCAATGACTGTTAATTTACATTTAAAAGTTGAATGAAAAATTAATTCACAAGCACAAGTCACAGAAAATGAAAACTTTTCCGAACTTAAATTTGCAAATTCTGAGATAAGGTGAAGACCAATCATTAACAATCTGTCGAACACCATGCGTATACAGTTCTTGAAGTGGCAAGACATGGTCCACCACATCGAAAGCCTAAGTAGGTACCTCACAATTAAAGTGCAAACAACTTCTTCTATTGACCTTCGTTTAGGAGAATCTAAATTCGAATTATGTGTATGAATCAAAATATACCCGAATGACTGTAAAAAAGAACTATGAAGATGTACACATTCAGGAATCGGACTAAAAAAAACATGCGTAGCCGCCGACTGCCAAATAGTTATACCTACTTGAATGTGTCTTGTTTACACATTTTTATTTTTATTTACAGTCAATCGGGTTTTATTATTTTTTTTATTTTAAGTTTTTTAGTCTAGAAAAATACAAATTCAATCGTACGCATACGTGCGAAGAAACATTACTCTCCTTCTGGGTTCAGCAGGATAAAAAATAACCTCATTCTTGATTTCTTAGTTTTTTTTTAAGCGTAGATAGTAGTTTTTTTGGTCTTGAAGTGAGGAGATTTTCACATTGTTCGTGTAAATCAACTGTCTATGATAGCTAGCCTTGATGGAATTCAATAAGGCACTTAAAACATACTACAATCTAAGCGTGGAAAGTGTTTTATCATGTTCCCACTGACGTTTCCGAAAAAGTTTCAAGTACTGAAAAATAAGGAAATTCTTTCTATTTTTTAATAAATTATAATACATTCATATAATATAAAGTGGAGTACATTGTTCAAATGGTTTAAAAAATTGATTTTTCAAACTAACAAAAAACTAGTTAATATAAAAAAAATATCTGTCCATATTATTGTTTTTATTTAGAGAAATCAACAAAAAGTTTGTTAATCCTAAAGCGGTATATTTTTACATCAGCAATAACAATAGCAATGCTGATTCTACAGAAATAATTTCCCACTGCTAACGCTATTTGAATAAATTATAAAAAACAATACATAGTTTACAATGAATAAATTATTATCTTAATATAGACTGCAGGCAGCAGTTAAGTTTTGGAATCAGAACAGCACGCAGCAAATTAAATATGGCGGACATTTAGCTTTGTTATAACTAATCGACCATCTGCATACATCTTTACTAGCTGACCAGGATGACTTTGATCCGCCTAAATTTTTTCAATAATTCTAGTTTTAAAAATTAGAAATACTTTTCGTCGTAGTGAAAGTGAAGTGAAACGCCCCGTTTATTATCAAGTCTATTTTATTCAAAATGCGGTTACCCATACAAACTTTCATCATCCAGTTAATCCCTTTACAGTTTTGTGTTCGAGACAAAAAGTAGCATATGCCCTTTCTTAGGCTAATACGAATCAACCAAGTTCAAAATCGTCAAAATCGAAAGGTCCGTTCTCGAGTTATGTACGGATGTCAGTCTCTTGTTTATTATTATTATTATTATGTTTATTACAAGAATCTGTAAATCCAATTTTTTATCACTTTGGAAAAGTTATTTTTATTCTTTAACACCAGCTGAATGCCCTGGTAGTTAGTGCTGCTTGAATATTAATATTGTAATTTATTACTTATTAATAAAGTGTATAATTATTATTATTATTCTTTAATACGTCCCCAATTGGAAAAAAAACTTGGTAAATTAAAAAAAAAATATAGCCCTTAATACATTATCTATATGTATGTCATCGATTTATATGCAGTTACAACAAACAACATGTGATCCTGCTTTTCATCGAAATCACGAAAATGTTTTCCACTATTTCCGGGTGCGTTGCTTCTTTCATTATTGAATGTTGGTGTAACTGCAAACCATAGCCACACAATCGTATGCCCGTATTGGGACTTATTTATTTTTTCGTTCTAAAAGGGATGTCCAGACTCCTGACCAGCCAAACACTTAATAAATACCTAAATGTTTCATAAATAGGCCTGTTTTTTGGAGCTTCGTTCTCAGTAAAGCAAAGTAAAGTAGGATTTTCAGCACGCAATTACAAAAACTACACTCTACTTGACACTTCGAGACTCGCCGTAGTTATAGTAATTGTGTGCTGAAAATTTTATTTTATTTTTGATTTGCTGAGACCGAAGCTCAAAAAAACACGCCTAATATTTCTAAAACATTTATTAAGCAAAATGTTTATGAAATGCTTCGCTGGTCTGGATCCGGACACCAAAAAAATATTTATGAAATGTTTCACAGTGTCCCAACCGTGATGGGAATTCATTTTTGATTTACAAGGTTCCCTCCAGAAAGTGAGCGCTATTTTTTATTTTATTCTTTTTTTGGTAAATAAAATAAAAATTACCAGAGAAGCTTGGAATACCTAATGAGAAAGTGATTCATTTAATACGATTATTTGATTTAAATCGCGTGTCGCGTGATTCTCCCGAGACTAAAATTACAAAATTAGTTTATAAAAAAAATTGGGAAAGAAAAATTATGCAAATTTGAATTAAATGGTAACACCCCCGAACTTGCAAGTGAAATGTCATGTGCCTTGTGTGCTATTCACGTTATTTTGACACAAAAAATTCTCAATTTTATAAAAGATCGTTCACATAAATAAGGAAAGCATTCGAATTAATGAAGATAACGCTTTTTAATCTATTTAAGAAAACTACGTTTTTTATAAATAAAATAAATAAATAGTTGGCGAAACAGGTCCGTAGGGACCCTGGTTCTCACAACCATTTGTTTTGTGTGAGTGGTTTTGGGACGAATGAAAGAGATCCACAATTTTATGCCGTGTCCAAACGGCTAATTGATAAGCTCTTTCATGTCATACTCTCGGATGTTTGTCAGACATTCGCGAGAGGCGGCGTAGTGGAAAAAAAACGTTAAATTGCTTTTTGGGTTTTTTACGGATTTCGCAACTGGGAACCCTCGCTAAAATTTTCACTTTAAAAATATATATCTTGTTCGGGCAAATATTTTAACAAATATCACAACAGTTTCTTACCTCTTGCGACTTGCAAAAAATACACTTTGTCGTATCGATTTAGATAGATCTAGATTCAAGTTGACTAAAGAAAATTCAGAATAAAACAAACATTTTTTTGGAATCGGTACACAATATCCCTATCACTATTCTATACTGTAGCTTCAATTAGTTAAATAATTTTTATAGCTCGGTTCGGTAGCTTGTGAGATTTCTTTAATTTCTTTATATATGTAAAAATGTAGATCCGCAACATCAATATATTTCAATTAAAATCCATTTGTTTATTTATTTTAAAACACTTCTCGGGGATATTGCTTTTTGTCCCATCCACGATCCACATGCAACACACCGGAATTACCAAAATAAAAAAAAATGATAACCCAAAAAGAATACAAATTAGTTGACTCGAATTACAATCAACAATCAAGTCAATCCCACCTGAAATTATACCGCAGAGTAGAAAACGTTTCACAATTCCTTAGAAATCGATTTTTTTGCTCACAACACAAGTGTATATAGCGGAGCTATAAGAAAAATAGTAACACAATCGTTTGGAATTACAAATTAAATACAAATTACCATCCCACTAAGGTTAATTTGTGAAATTAATTCAACTCATTAGATAACCGACAACGCGCTGACCTATACGTTACAGTCGAATTAAAAACACATTTAACCCAAAACTTAGACCTAATTGGCGCAAATTACAAGTTAGCCCGTTCACGGACGGATGTTGCATCACTTGGCTCGAAATTGAGCAATAAATGCGGCACATCATTATATGATTGTTTGTTTGATTTCCTTACCTGTTTACACCAAATGACTTCCTGCGCGATCTGGCACTGGCATCATTAAAGAAGCCAGCTTGTATCTTGTATGTGGCGGCGGCTCTGCTCTCCGATGATGACGACAACGACGACGACTCAATTAAACGGCCTTTTCTTTCTTAACGTATTTAGATCTCATAGCTTAAGGTCAATAATTCGCATAATATGCAACACGCCACCGTTGTTCGCTTCTGGCCACCACAATTTGCCAATCGATGGAAGAACCAATTGAGTTGGGAGTAAGTTTCATAAGTACGAAAGGGTTTTTTGTTTCTTTTTTTGTGTTCGCCTGTGGATCCTGTTGACCAGGCAAGTGGCATTGTTGACTCCGTGACAAAGTCGGTCCGCCTTGCACCTGGCAATCATTTTACATTCGAACGAGTTTAATTCACACTAATGCGAACATAATTCAAGCCATTAGGGTAATCACATTTGGAGTACCTACCCTTTCTTTGAACGGTTAGACGTCCGTCGCCGCCGGTGTGGGTGTTTTTGTGTATGCGCGCACAATAAGTGGACATTTGGAGGCAAATGTTCAAATGAAAAGGACACATTTGTTGTGAGGTAGATACGAGTATATATAGTGTCCTTTCGGGTAATGTAATCAGTTAGGGAAAACAAGTTTATATGAGAATGGGAGCACCTTGCGCCACATTTCGACATTGGAAGTTAACACGTGTAATTATAAAGTGGTTCTGCCTTCTGCAACTACATTAACTCACTGCTGCTGTGGGCATCGACAGTTGTTTGGCGATTTATTTATACGCTTTCGTGTTCAACGACGGATGCAGCAATACATGTGCGTTTCGATAGAAGTGCTGTAGCTGTCGGTTTGATAACGGATTTAATCGATGATTATGGAGAATGTGAAAAAAACGATATACTGTCAAGTAAAATGCATGTTTATGAGTACAGAATGCTTCCCGTTCCCATTCCAATTAGATCTGCTTTTAATCCAAATTCGGCGAAGGCTATCTTGGCTCGCTGACATTGGATAGTCTTTATAGATAGCTGATATTAGAGACCTTCATTTCGTTACCATCCGGCTTTGTTGTGAGAAAATAGATCACGAAATTTGTTTGATTGCCTGGAATCTGCGTTTGCTCGTCTACAAACTGAGTGTAAAAAATGCTTGTTTCTTCGTCTGTTCTATTAAAATATCATACCAAGTTGTTGACATTAAAAAAAAATCTGCTCTTGGACGTTGAATCGATTAATAATCTATAACAGTCAACAGTTTTTGTAAAATTATAAAATAATCTGGCGAGCAGTGTAATACTTTACTTAACGGTCTCCCGACCTGGGAGACATTGCAGTCTTCCATTTTCTACGATACCGGGCACGCTGCTTCCAGTTAGCCAGACTTACAGCTCTGGTTTCCGGAATGAGTTGGTCCATAAAACGGATGTTTGGTCCTCTTTGTCATCTCGAACCTCTGAGGGTTGGGATTCGAAGATCCTCCCAGCTGGAGCATTATTGTCCATTTTTTGTCCTCTTCACATAGGACCAAAAATCCACCAAAAATCGTATCTTTCGCAGGAGCCCATTAATAGCTTTCCCTTCCTGCTTATTGCAATCGGCGCGCTACAGCAAAACTGAGAGGATGACGGTTTATTAAAGCAAACATTTCATCCTTCGGATTGGGAGTTTTGTATCCAATCGTTTTGCCAAACCAAAGTATGAACGGTTTCCTAGGGTGATTATGCGACAAATTCGCAATAGGGTGTAATTCGTGGAGTTCGTGTTGACTCCAAAGTAGGTGAACGCCCAAAGTACCTCGAATCGAAATTGTTGCTATTAATAGCGAGGTTTTGTCCTAGCCGTTGGACAGATGCTTGTTTGTTTGTTGATTAGTCTTATCCTCATTTACATCAAGGCCAACAATTTTCAATCGCCGTAAAAGCGTTTATGACGGAATGCTGGGTTAGGATTCTGTAAGATGAAAACGTTCAATGGTTTTCGTTCAAACGAACGGTTTGCTACATGTAACTTCGAAAACGAAAGGAAATTTCCTTTGCGCGAAAGCAAAAAAGCGAAAGCTATTTCATTGACGTTTTCGTTTTCTTTGCTTCATGTAACTCCAAAAACGAAAGTCATTTCCGTTTCATGCGAAAGGAACACAGCTAATGCTATTTGTTTGACGTTTCTCATTATTTTTGGTTGTTTAATAAGTCGTTGTGACAAATTTGTACCTATTTCACAAGAAATGCTGGCGAATTATCTATTAATAGCAAGCGATAGTGATGATAGAGCTGTGAAAAATTGTGTCAATTTAAGAGCAATCCGAAAAAATCTTCGCGATTGTTCGGATCCTCTTACACTGCCCGATAAAAGATTTGTTTATTAAATTGATGTGCATTGGAAATGGAATTGACAGTTTTGTTTCGCCCGGTGTTTATAATCTGCCCATTCAAAAAAGTGAGATATCGAGTACAACGTTCGTATAACAAACAATACATTTATAAGACATTTTTCGATCCAGTAATTTTTTTTTATGGGAGGGCCATTTTTAAATGTTTTACACGACTGTTCCCATTTTTATGCAGCTTTATCTCTGAGCAGGGCACTGTCTTATGTATTTTTTGCTAGGAAGGATAACTTATCCATCAACTCGATCATAATATTTTGTTGAGTTTGTGTTGTTAATTAAATAAACAGTATGTCGGTAATTTTTTATCGTATTATATTTATTGTTCAAATGTTCACCTTTTGTTACGACGAAAATATCAACAAACGAAATATTTACATTGAAAGCGGTCAACTGTTAGCCGTCAAAACAGCATATTTGATATATACAGATTTTCAAACTTTAATTTTTTTTTTTCACACCGTTTCTTAAACCCATGCGAACGAGAAGAAAAAAACGAAAGCAGTTCCATGAAGCAAATTTTCACTTTCGTTTTAAATCTTTCGGTTTTTGAAATGTGGTTTTCGTTTCAATTTTTTCAGAATCCCACCCCTGTAAACGACTGATGATGTGAATATCGCCCTCATACCACACTAGTTGAACGGACCTATTGAAGATTTTGGCTGACCAGCCCGCGCACTATCTGCTCCAGAATTTGATAAAGAAGTCACATGACAGCGTACCCCCTGTCAAATGCTGGTACTTACTTACCTGTGCCGCGACCAATACACCTCTCCAGTTAGCGTGATCTTTGGTTAACTGTCTAGAGTTGTATTCTCCAAGTTCGTTAAGGCCCCATTCCACTTGCGCGCACCGCCTAAGGCGAGGTCCCACCCTTCACCCATCTTAGACAACTGATGGTGAATGTCGCTGTCGCTGACGGCCCGAAATCTGGTGAATGTGTTCGACAGAGACACAGAATCAGTTTTTTAGGGATCCCGAATTCGGCCATCGCCATATACAGCTCCTGAAAATGAATTCTATCTATGCGGCTGTGAATTCGATGAAAAGGAGGTGAGTCTCGACTTGAAATTCGTTGGTCTTTTCCAGGATTTGCATCAGTGTGGAAATTCGACCTATCTGCCGATCCGGAAGCCACGCCTATAGTACGTGTCCATAAGTGTTTTGCAGAACGCCTTGAGATGTTCACACTGTTGATAGGCACCACATAAACTTAGTTGAATCTACGATCTTTAATCACATAACTTCGAGATTGCCAGGTCCATCTCATATGTTATTTAATAGACTTTCTTTAACTATAGAACTTATTTGTATCTTCGTTCTCAGTTAAGCCTAGGATGTGGGGCTCATTTCCCTGTAGATGTTGCAGATCGCATCCGTTGGCGTTGGCATTATTGCATCCTTATTTCCAACTGTTGCGAAAAGCTGGGTTCAATTCGCATCCCGCACTTAAGGGAATATGCTTTTATTTCGTACGTAAGATCGACTTAAATCTGTCAACGTATAGCTCGTTCACGGATGTGGCGACACGGACCCAGTTTATAGTCTGCCCCTGTTAGAAAGCATGTTTTTCCGCTGCGACCCTGTGATTGATGTTGTCTTGCCGGCTGGTGCACCTATGTCGCCTGTAGGTGATAATTTGTTGGTAGTTTAGTTTACCTCCGGAATTCTTTATCCATCGTGACCTTCCCTCAGCTATTTTCTGCGTTAAATATCACTAGCTTGGAGGTAAGGCCAATGGTTCATTTTTGAAGATATATATATCGCCATCAAATACTTTCTTCCATTTAATGATGTCCGGCCGTATGTGGCATCGTCATGGCATTTATACCCAACAAATTGTCTTTCATCACATCAAAGTGAGTTGAACTCGATATATACAATAAACCTAAAACCATGTGTTAATATTTTACACAAATCTTTCGGAGTATAGGACTGCTCGTAACTGTTTTTAACTTCAGTCGCTCCCCTTAGCATGAACAAACAACAAATATAACAACTGATTGCTTGTACATTTACTTACAAAAGAGTAAATGAAAGTCACATAAAGCATACACACGTACCTACTGCCATTTTCAACTTCGCCCTATGACCACAATCGTTTGGATTTCAAACACTTTGCGGTCACTCGAGATTGTCTGTAAATAGCACTTAAGTGTATCGTTGACACGTGCCCCCGAACAATATGTTTGCGGACGAGCCGATTAATTTCCAGCCACGTGCAAGTGCTACGACTATATCGTTGATCTTCCGTAACGTATCCCATAATGGCAATGCAACCGCCCTCAATAAATATAACAAATTGCATTATCCTTTCAGGGTATTACCGAAAGCGCGTCGTTTGCGATGGCCTGTATTTTTCTCCTGTTATTAGGGTTTTTTTTTTTAATCTGATCCCTGCCATAGTGTATGGATTGGAGTAACAACCCCCACATTTCCAAATAAAACATCTGATACATCAATACTTTGTCAAAGCTGATGATTAATGTGTTGATGGTTGTTTTTTTTTTGTCTCATACATATATTAACAACCTGATGATTTGGTCTCGTGGCAATTTTTTTTTTTTGATTTGAATGGCTTTCCATTGAGCGGAAAATGGAGTTTGACAAAAAACAAGTCCACGTCGTATTTTCCCCAGGGGTTTGACGTAAATTACAAAGTGTACGAGGGCGGATGATCCCATTTTATTTCCACTGATGGCTATTTTTCATTTGATTAAACATTGCATGGGGTATGTTGGACCGATTTATTTTTATCCTTAAAAAATTAACTTTAAAAAAAAACGAATATTTTACAACAAAATACGGTGGCTACTTTTTCTTTTTTAACGCGGGCATTCCACTATCAAACTCGGATGTGGTAAGTGCCTTTGAATTAGCGGCAAATTTGTGCAGTCTATTTGGCGCCGCGCCAGTGACAGTGGTTGCGTAAAGGCGTTTCCTTGTCTTCTTTTCTTCTTTGATTTTTTCAGGATTCCTGGAAATTAACAAGACAATTTAGTTTGTGGTATAGACCGTATAGAGCTTGTCAAATGTGCAAAACGTATACCTTTCCGTGTAAGTAAGTCGATTTGTTGGTGGCGGTGCTTTTGGTGCAGCATGTTTCTTCGTAAACGATGTTGGTTCGTCCTTTAGGCCGAAGCTTTTCGCAAAGTGACCCATGTGCGCTACTTTGATGTTGAATATGGGCTTAAGGTGTTTGGGAAAAGTTGAGTAGAACTTCATCCAGGACACGAATGCTGAAAAGGAGACGGGAATTAATTAAGTTTGAAGAGGTACTGAGGTTAGAAAGTTTAGTGCTTAATCAAACAAAGGAGTGGATAGAGTTAAGTAACTAAATTAATACAATGTTGAGGGATAGGATTTTATAAGAGGTTTCGAAAGTATAATTGTTTGAATTTAATTTGTGTGGTGACCTATACTCAGAGCCCGAACATTGAAGTCAATTTATAATATTAGTTCGACCTTTTAAAATTTAAAACAGAGTTCGAATGTCTTATATCACAGCCAAAAGTATTTTTTTTCAAATTTGTAGGCTAAACTATATTTCGTAAAAATTTCATAAGAATCTTGCAAAAATATGTGAAAATTTCACTTCTGTAGCCATAATAGTTTTGTTTGAATACATTTCTAGAAAGGTGATCGAATAATACTTATTACTTCCACCGCGCTAAAGTTGTACAAATATTTCCTAAACCCTGCTTCGCGAAACTACCTACAAGTTACAATTGCAAGTTCTACCAGGTAGGGTTGTTACTACAAGTTGTTTGTTTTTAACTGTACAGGGTGGCGAAAAAGTAGCGTTATGATTTAATTATTGAATAGTTTTTTGTGTAGGTTCGTATATTTTTTAGAATTAAATTTAAAATTATTAAATCTATGATGGACAGACAACCACAGGAACCACAGCTCATATAGCTCGTCCAACTATGGCACTCCTGATGCAATTTTTTTGGCGATCGAATAATATGGGGGTTTTCTGATTTTAATTGGCTACGGCGTTAGCCCGAAACGGCTTCAGAAACCATGCAATATCCGAGAAAAAGTGAGACGCTGGGACCTGAAATTCGAAGAAAAGTGATGGAAAATGCTCTGGAAAAAGCACGCCAGGTCCATACAAAACATGTGGCAACATTTCAGAGATATTATAATGTGAATCCATTTTCAAACTATAATCTAAATTTTAACAATTGACAAATTTTAATAAAATCAGAAAGAAGACTGTTATCCATTAAATAAATAAGAACGTTAGTTACGCACCACCCTGTACAAGTGCGCGACTTATCGTGTGTCAAAATAAGACGTTGAAAATAAAGTTAAAGTGAAATTTTAGGACTCAAAAAGAAGGTAGATACATCAAAATACTTTTTTGTTAAATATAGATACAAATAGGTGCAGGGAAATAATTTCACTTTTTTATGTGATGTTATTTTCCACTCGGGGTGAAATTGTTTCCCATGTGAAGTTATTGCCCGTCAAGTTAATTACCTGAACCGTAAAAAGATATGTTACTTCGCCTGTGTTATCACGCCTGTAGGTTTTTTTTACAAATCATTTGTAAATTGCGACCTGTAGTTTTACAAAACAGGACTCTGTTGACACCGATTACAGTGAACCCTATTCAGACTTAATGGAGCCGCTCAAATATTTTATGCAATCTGCTGATTTTCGGCGACTTTGTGAGAAACAAATTAAACAGTGTTTTCAAGTTTATGGATGTTTTCTAAAAATCTGAACTGATCACGAATCGTCATAAACGTATGCTAGATACGTTGATAGTTAAAAAATGAATAATTGGCGCAATAGGTTCGTTCATAAATTTGTGGGAGTTTTTATTTTTTGTGTCGAATGGATGGGACCTACAATTTTATACCGAATTCGAATGACCAATGGAGAAGCTCTTTTATGAAAGGTACAGTCTTGGATGTTTGTCAGACGTTCGCTAAAGTTGGCGCAGTTGAAAAGAACTTAATATGCACTTTTTTCGGGGATCGATCCTGCGACCACTCAACACGCAACCCACTGCTGATAGCTATGCACTTAAAGTGACCAAATCCACCTGTCTAGTCGGTCTATTTATAAACGTAAACATATTGTACAACGCGACTGACTTGTGTTTAAATTGCCTTTACGACTTCAATTGGCTATTATAGATAAATTTCCACGACAGCCGACCCCTCCAATTCAATAGATATACATTAATTTAAAAGCCCCCACTTCGCCTCTCTTGGCTCGAAGTAATCAAAAATGCCCGTACAAAAAGTCAAAGGAACTCTTTTTTTTACTGTAATTATGGGCGAGCAACCTGTCATCGCTGCATCAAAATTACAGCACCACAATTCGTCAACCATATTCGATTGGGTTGGTACATGTATTCTCATTTTCATAAAGAAAATATCAACACACACACCTACACAACAAATAAATGACATTTCCTGAAAAAATAACCTGATAACCAAAAACTTTGTTCACCCCTTTCGTAGCCTCTATACCCAATACTTTCTCTCGGTGGGTATTTTTTTTTAACCATCCCCTTCTGGCTGTTGGCAAGAACAACAACTGTCTAATTAACTTTGGGGCTAATATTTCAATTTTTATCGCCTCACGCAATCGAAATTAACTTCAAATGTACAAAAAAGAAAAATGTGAACAAAAAAGAAAACAGTTCCAACCACCTCCTGGCCGATCTAACAAATACTCACAGTCGCGTACTGCAGCAATTCACGTTCCGTAAGGACTTTGTGTGATGAAAAACGAATAAAAAGGGGTGGGCAATAGGCATGGGCACTCCACAATCAAGAGAAATGATGACAAAATGTAAAGTTCAAAATTAGCTTTTGCGAAATGGAGAAAAAAGCAAACGAACAAGTTGAAGTGCTCCAACTTCATTAATTAGTTTCTTCTGACCGAGCGGTAAAAGTGTAATTACTTATGTTTCTGATCATCGTCACCTAGGGACGCGGTTGTGTAGGGTCCGCGCATTATATACAAATTTACCAGACTGACTCAACAGTCAACACTCATGTAAGATACATATCTGGAATTATTACATTAAATATTTACCAGCCAATATTCTTTAATAAGTTTGGCCTGTATTTTCCGTTTTAGCCAAAACAAGAAAGCGGTGGGGGTGTGGCGTCAGCGACGGGTGAGCTATTAATATCGCATCAATGTAACTAAAGTCCTGTTTAGGACTTACAGCGCTCTGTTAAGTGGTTCTGCTAATGAGTTTACTTCAACTGCCTTTTTGGTGTAATTACCGGGGGTGAACTATCGGTAAATGCACGATATTACTGGATAGTGATTATTTTAATAATAGCAAAGTGCTCTAGAGTACTCGTAATGCATTGATCGAAATTGAATTAAGTAGCACAAATTACATGCGTATAGGTTGCTGGATGTTGGTGAGAACAGGAGAGTGGTGGGTGGATGGAGGGAACGAGACAATGTCTCGACATTAAATGACACCGTAAATTTTGTTTACTTTGAGGAGTTGCAGATCAATCTTTATGCAGCTGGCGTCATTGCCTAGCATTTCACGTTGGTATCATGTTTTACATGTGAAAACTATTAGGTATTTCAATATAGGGACTAAGCAATTTTGAAATTTAATACCACGAACCCTTAAACTCCATTTATGATCTGTCAATGTTAGTCAATGTTTATGCATTTTGAAACTTACGAACGAGCAAGAGTTTGGAAATTATTAAAAACTACTACCGAAATTCTGAGCCGGTGGTGGCAACTTTACGAACGCTCACTTGAATTTTCGGTCGCAATAATCGTCCCCCCAGACAGGCTGTCGCTGCATCTATTTGGGATAAACTGGGGTCAACATATTCAGTATTGAATGTTTCTGCATCAGCGAGACAACGCACCGATCGAAGTCCCAAAAGTCAGTCGATTCAACGCCGTTCATAGGAATTGGGACTCTCCACTCTCTATCTGTGAAATTGTGGGGTAAATATATTGGCCAACACCCTTATCCAAGATTACATTAAAGCAAGCAATAAATCCTCCTGATTCTCGAGTTCCATACTTAAATTTAACATATGTTAGATTGATATGCTAACTGATAACATTAGTTATTCATGTGTTTGCCCTGTGTGTTCCAGCAGGATGGCCCACGCATAGGCTGTACAAATATATTCGGCAATGCGTTCAATAATCGTGAAGTCAGCTGTTTTATTAACGCTACGGTTTATAACGATACTATAATTTTGCTTGTGGGCCGCCACAGTTTAAAAAGCACAATGCCTAAAGGTCAAGCTATCAAACATACGTAAAAATATAACTATCTTGAGGTAGATCTGTCCCGCCAATTATTACTACTGACAAGTGGCTATCTCCTTAGATATATATATATATAGATTTCGAGAGATATTCGAATCAGACCACCATTGTCGGGTCTCTTTTCGTCTCTCTACCACTGTAAGTCTTACTCAGAGAGACTCTCTGGATTTCTCCACAGTTCTTCTCTGGGCTTAATTCCTAGTATTAGCGCTAGCATCTGTTTATGGGAGATCTGTTTCATCGACTGGGTCTCGACCCAATGAAGTCCAAAAATCCTCATTCTTCTGCCAGCCAACGCTGGACATTGACATAGTATATGTGCCGCTGTCTCAGATTCCTCCAGGCATAGTCTACAGGTATCATCCTCTATAAGGCCCAATTTCCTTAAGTGATACCCGAAATTACCATGTCCTGTAGACAAAGCCACCACCCATTTCAATGTTCCTCGACTCATACTCAGAACCCTTCTTTGTGTGGAGCAGGTCGGCCACTTTATTGCCATTTTAGCTTGTCTACATTGTTCCACGGTTGACCACCTTCTCAGGTGTTGTTACGATAATCAATACACATCAATGAACTAAATTTCGCAACTATAACGCATATCATAGGCCCAACAAACTGAAAAGGGTGAAAGCTCCTATTTTAAGTAAACCTTTATCGCGTTTAAATAAGCACCAAAGAGTTGTAGCTTTAGAAATAATCGCTGAAAGGCTTGAAGATGCTTCGCTTATTCGAATGGCGACCAGTTCAAAAGCTGAAATGAAAATGATGGGGTAAGCTCTTTGCATCTTAAACAGCAAATGTCATTTATGGCGTTAGGTCAGTCTCGCTTGAAAAATGACAAGTGGGAAATTATATAATTTCCCTCTTTCTGTAATAGAACACGACAAGTGTCAAGACACACTTGTCGAACTGTGGTTCAATGAGGACAAGTGATCTGAATATTGTCAAAAACTGGCAAGTGCATTTTTAATGTAATACCTAAGCAGAAAACAAATAGTGAAATACAATAGTTTAAAATGTACTTTTTTGATTCCGACTTTGATAGTGAGAACAGTGAACCTCGGCACGCGGGTTGAAAGTTTTTAGGCCAAGAATTAATTTTGGTGTCAGTGATCATCTGCATATTGAAAAATTTCGCATATCAAAATCAGCTGCACACAATCTCGCTGCAAGACTAATTAATGAGTAGATCTACGTTAATATTATTCCACAAACAATTAGTGGTACTCAAAGACTGCTTCCGATTTTCGCCCAACGATATCGAGCAGAATATTGTTAAGATGCAGTTTTTTCCATCCGCAGAACCCGTTTTTTTTTTTTAAATTGTCCACTTTTGCCTATCATTTGATTTGTGTAATGAACATCTTAATTCTAATGTTACTTATTTAGTTAGTACTTGCGTTTCTTAAGATTTTGCCAAAATACGTCCCTTACATACGTCCAATTCTTATTTTGCGCAACAACATTTAGGCTTTTCACCAGGCTGTCTATTTCCTTCATTTTTGTACATTTATTTTCTTTTGTTAGGACACCACTGAAAGCACCAAATAGGATATCTTTTTCTTTTCTTATTTTTGTTAAAATATCACTTTTTTTGTCTTCCGTGATTTTTGCCATTTTCACATATAAAACACTTGTCGAAGAATGCCGACAAGTCAATGGAATTTAATTCTTTTGACAAGTGCAACGGTTTACGTTCTGTTACAGAATTAATTTGTACTTGTCGGACAAGCATAAGTGGACAAATGAATTTAGACTTGTCGCGTTGTGTTACAGGCCCCTGTTTTTTTTTTCAAACGGTCGTGGTCTTTTAATCTTGTCTCGGTTAATCATTTCTTTAATTTCGCTAGAACTGTTCGGTTATCAACTTAATATTAATAAAACTTAATTAAACCTATATGGCGCCACTACCGCTGGCACCATTGTTTAATTATTATGTGGTTTTTAATACGCGATAAATAAAGTAAATCTTTTGTGGCGGCACCTACCGCTTGCACCATTGTTCCTGAAAGTGGGTTTAATTTCATTGTGGCAGCAAACCCGCATGCACCAATCTCCAACTGGTGCATTCCATATCCTTAAACAGAAATACTACTAAGAAAAATAACTGATAGGTTTTGGAATGATTAGTTTACATAAAAGATTATTACAAAAATTCAAGCCTCGAAGAACTTAAGCCGGTTGCTTGTTCGGCGTTTTGTCTGAAAGATCAACAACTTCGTTGATCTACGTAATACACGCCACTAGTTCAGCATAACCTCGAATTGATGGATTGCTTACTTAGCTAGATTATTGAGCTACGATTACACTTGCCATTTTTCGTGGCCATTTTTGAGTGGATTCTGACTTCAAATCGAGAATCACCACAAGAGTATTTTTTGTGCCAATGGAACGGTTTCAGAAGTGATTTTTTCGATTCCGGACGCTTCTTTTTGTCCAATGGAAAACGACAATAGTGACAAATCTAGGACAAATGTTCACGTCAGAATGACGTCGGCGTGTCAAAATTTGATATACAAAGTGGCATGTGTAATCGTAGCCTTACAGTTTACAATCCTCCTACTTTTGAATAGACATTTCACTATTTCGCTCAAGTGTTCAAGCTTAGGTTGTTGATGTTATATTTTCGGACAAAAAATTCTCATTTCTGACAAACATATCGAATGACATTTTTATACAGAAAACAGCAAGTATCGAATTTGTGTGGAAAAAGTCACCGTCCTAATGTCCTACGTCCTTCCAATAGTGTAAATGCCATCTACCGTACAAAATGCCACCCATCTTTAAACTGTCGAGAACTCGTATATTTATATGTATGTATACTTAAAAAATGGCAAACAATAACAACTTTAGTAAAAAAAAAGTATTCCGTCGCCTGGAACACAACCACAACTGTCCCAGACATTTATCATTGATAATATCTCCCAATTCACCAGCAATTATACAAATTGCCAAACAGGGGAACAAGATATATACACAAATACAAACTCGTAACCAAAACAGGAAAAGCATATCAATTTCACCAATTTGTTAGTTAATTCCCCGAAGAATGCCTGAGACGACATCATGTAGGAGGAGTGAATACGATTGATACCCAGCTCGAGTCCGCCTTTCCTCCTCGTTTTTAATTGGCTAAATAAAATTATTGCCAAGAAAGCGTATCAGGATACGTGGCATTTCCACATAATGGCTTTCATTCGCATGTATCGTCTTCTAATGGAGCTCCGTTTTGTGGCACAACAATGCTTTCATTATACCAAGCACAAACGTTTGTACAATGTACATAGTACGTATCTTTTAGAAAAAGAAAGCAGAGAGGGCAAACAAAAAATAAACTAAACCATCTCGGAGAAGTTATCCTTCGACAACACACACTGGAAGCTGCCGAGTATCCTGCTCACATCGTATAGTTGTCGTTGTCGGCTCTCACATGTCGAATGAATTTAATTTCCAACCAACAATTGTCTCGTATAAATTCGGAAATTACCATCATCCTCAGACACAGAAGGATACAAATTAGATTCATAGCTCCATCTAGTATTTGAGACCTATTAAGAACGTCGTCATTGTCGTACATATTGCGGGGGCAAGGAGTTGGAACACTTTTATCCATAGTGTGTGTAGGATCAGTGGTGTGTCAACCGACCACAAATGGATTATCATGAAGGAAAATGTTTTTAATACTCCTACGAGCTGTGTATATGCACAGCTCGCGTGGATTAAGGAACAAAGACGTAAATGATAGCTGCGGGTGCTGAGCGTCAAGAGCGGAACAGCTGCCGCCATTCCAATTGCTTTTGTTTTTTGTCTTTTGTATATATACGAGTATACGAGCGACAATAATAAAAGGATGAGCGCAGGATACGTGGCGGGGAAGCTTTCGTTTACATATTACACTACTTACAATTATTATCCTCTTTGTGGTGTCGTCCTTGTACATTGTATGTTGTCCTCTTGTTACCATCAAATAAATTTTCGGGGGGAAACAAAAACTGATACTCATTGTCGCTGACTGGTTGCATTGCAATGATGGGGATTACTCGAAATCTATCTTGAAAGGCGCATAATGGGGGATTACCTACCATAGCGGAATTTGTTGTTTATTGTCTTTTTGTTTTAAATAAGACAGTTTTTGTGTATAATTTAAAATTGCCCATTCACATAATGCTAATCGGGATGACAGATAAGTTATCGATGAAACTCTTTTTAGAAATATTTTTAACGATCCCGAGAGGGTGTACTCCATGTCGCTCAATGCCACGCCTACTTTTTGTAAACGCTTTTGACCTAAATGTATTTTTTCTCCGACTGCTTTCAACTTGCAATTCAAAAAATTTAAATATTTAATGAAGCCAGCACCTTAATATTTCAAGCTTCTATTAAGTTGGTTGCTCAAATCTGAAGCTGAGCTACAGACAAAAATCGAACATGCTGGAACTAAGTCTACTTTATCAAGTCGATAAATCGATCAGCAATAATTGCTGTTGATCGTGGCTTTGATAGGCTTTGAAAGCACTGTTTGTAGTTTTCTATGCTGGAACGGAACGAAAGAGGATTCCTTTGGAGAATGGAAAACATAGTCATCATTCGTGCACTTAAGGCGTGTGCTGTCTTCTACGCCTGAAGCAAAACCTTTGGAAAGAAGTGGGCACTTCAATCAAAGATGACCTTGCGCATGTACACAGCTGTACTTTCGTGATACGACATACGAGTAGAAACGAAGTTGATGAACAGGAGAGATTGGTTGCTATCGAGATAAGTTACCGGGAAAGACGCTATCTTCAAAAGGTTTTTAGTGGCGTATGCGGACGATATTGACACCATCGGTCGTTTACAGCGTGATAGAAGCTTTCACGGCGATTGAGGAACAAGCGAAATTTGTTGGCCTTGAAGTAAATGGTGACTAGGCTAAATTTATGCTACCAACAAATAAACAATAACATCTTCCCACCGCAAAACTTCGCTATTGATAGGAACAATTTCGAGATAGGTAAGGAGATAATTTATCTCGGAATTATAAACTCAACGAATGAACAATGAGGCCCTAGTGGCGATCCGCCGAAGAATTACCTAAGGAAACTCCGCTGCTTTGGTTTGGCAAAACAATTGGATTCAAAAGTCCCAACCCGAAGGACGAAATGTATGCTTCACAAAACCGTCAACCTGCCAGTTTTGCTTTATGGCGCCGAGTGCTGGACGATACGGCGGGAGAGCCAAGAATGGGCTCCTACGAAAGATAAGATTTTTGGTCCGGTGCGCGAGGAGGACGAATGAAGGAGAAAATACAGCCCTGAACGGTATGCGCTGTACCGAGATGTGGATGTAGTCTAAAATAATAATATCGACTACATTGGCTCGGCCAGATCCAGCGATAGGACAATAATGCTCCACCTAAGACAGTCTTCTATCAGTGCGGTTTCAGGCCCGGTAAGTCCACAACCGACCAAATATTCACACTACGATAGATCCTGGAAAAAACCCAAGAAGTCCAAGTCGATGCCCACCACCTGTTTATCGATTTTAAGGCCGCATATGACAGCATTTATAGAGACGAGCTTTAGAGAGCCAGGTATAATTTTGACATACCTACCAAACTTGTCAGATTGTGCAGAATGACGATGGAGAACGCTCGCTGCTCCATAAAGGTCGGACACAATCTCACCGAGACCTTTGGTGTCAAAAAAGGATTTAGGCAAGGTGACGCGCTGTGACTTTTTCAATATAATTCTTGAGAAGATTGTGCAAAACTCGCAAGCCAACATCACAATTTTCCAGAAGTCTGTGCAACTACTTGCATACGCTGACGATATCGACATCATTGGCAGAACACAGTGAGCTGTCACTGGTGCGTTTGCAAGTATCAGTACAGAAGCGGCAAAAATGGGTTTAGTGGTGAATGAGGGCAAAACAAAGTATACGCTGTCAACAAGAAGGGACACACAGCATCGACGAATCGGACAGAACGTCACGATAGACAGCTTTAACTTTGAGGTATTTCGGGTTTTTGTCTACGTCGGCTCCGCTATTAACTCTGAAAATGACATCACCTCAGAAATCAAGCGAAGAATCACACTTGCCAACCGCTGTTACTTTGGCCTAGGAAGGCAATTGATTAGTAAGGCCTTGTCGAGAAATACTAAGGAGACTCTATATAAGACCCTCATCATCCCAGTCCTACTCTATGGCGCAGAAACATGGACGCTATCAAAGGCGGATGAAGATCTCCTTGGTCGTTTTGAACGCAAAATTCTTCGATTGATTTTCGGTCCCGTTTGCGTTGACGGGCTTTGGAGGAGGAGATTTAACAGCGAACTCTACGAGCTGTACAGCGACATCGACCTAGTCAGAAAAGTACGTATCAGTCGTCTAAGATGGCTGGGAATTGTAGAGCGAATGGACACCAACGCTCCGGCCCGACGAGTCTTCAATTCCAACCCCCGGAGCCACCTAAGTAAGTAAGTAAATCAGTCTTCGAATCCCAGCGGCTCAGGTTCGAGAAAATAAGGAAGACCGATCTTCCGTTTTCAAGACCAAGCCATCGCGGATGTCAGAGCTTTTGCTGTGGATAACTGAAAGCAGCGTTTCCGGGATCGCCAGAGAATGAAAGACTCAGACAGAGACACTTCACGGTCCGGGGGCTCGTTAATTAAGTAAGCAAGTTTAAAGTAGTTAAATTTTACTTTGAAGGAAATATAAAACCCCCGAACGATGTCCTAGCGAAGTTACAGCGGCAGGTCGACGTCGGAAAGCGCTGCAACTGCCGTTTGAGAAAATATATGGTCTACGACGATTTTCATAGATCCTACAATGCGTATACGTTAGGTCTCCTGAAGAAGTCCTAGTGTCTAAAGATCGTGTGAACTGTCTGTTTCGGTCCGACAACGAGGCAGAAAGACCGCATCATGATAACAAAATTAGAAGGCATTTGCCAATCGTGAGGACACAGTTCTGTATCTTTGTCAGACCGTTGCATCGGCGGGCTCATTTGATATTGTCAGATGTGCCAAGCTTATAGCATCTGACAATGCGACGGCATTGTAGACAACACCATTTAAAAGGGATTTCACATCTAAATCTATAGCTATACAAGTTCGCTTGCAAGTGCAATTTTGGTGCGACCTATGCAGTCATTTGTAGTAAACCACGTTACAGTTTAATGGCGTAGGTACATCGAAGACCCAAATTAAAATGTTGCTGTCAACTCCACTGTCAAGTACACCAATTCTTGAAACCACCCCGTTCCTCCATAATCTGACCAGTTTCTCCCGCAATGTCGTACGCGAGCAAATTATACAAGCCACAGAAAGCACTTAATTCGTACCATTTGTTTATTTGTGTTCGCATATCACTTCACCTTCTCAACAACCCCATCGACCAGCTCGGCAGGGTTGCGGCGCTTTTATTGTAACTTATAATTCTTCAATTGAGGGGGTTGTTCTTGCCGCATGGATTTCCCATGCAGCAATGCTTCGACTAATAAGAACACCACTTAAAGCAAATAAAACTGTAATAAAATCACCCCGAAAAGCAAACACCCAGCAGGGGTTGCCCACTCTTCACCCAACTCACTCACATACTCAGATTCGGTTATTCTTTTGCCACGGAGCCACGAAGACTGTAAAACAATAAACTGAACCAATCAAAAAGCCATTTCGGTGATTCGTTCAACAATGGAACCGTCGTCATCGTCATCATCATCATCCCCGTTCGTCATCCGGCCGACGATGAACGGAAGAGTTTCCCTTAGTCTCGCACTTTTTGTGCGCTAAACTTAGTTGTATATAGAGTTCTAGATCGTTGTCCAACTTCTCGACTAGGAAATCACTCTTTATGGGTGGCAGACTGGCAGGCTTTTCTAGCATAAGGACTCGCCGCTGTACGGGAACTTTGGTACTTGGGTGAGTTTTTTTTTTTAAGTGAGCAGCAGTAGAAGTGTAGCAACCCCTCCTGTTGCAAGGCGCACAATTGAAATTGAAAGTTAAATTGTTAAGAGTCCTTAAAACGTACACTACACGCAGGCCATCAGTGTTTTAGGGTGAGTCTGCCTCTGCATTTATGTGTAGCGAATCGAGAGCGGCTTCTTGTCGACAATTACATTGATTTTCACAATATGGGTTGGGTGCGTCTTCCATATAGTACGAGTGTATGCGAAGACTTTAGTGGGTTGTTGAGCTGTGTGCGGATGATGAGAAATTGAATTTTAAACTTTTCTAAATGGGAATTTTATGGAAAACGATACAGAAGGAACTTTGCGCCAAGAGTGCATGAGGGAGCGGGAATGAGTTTGCATTTAAAATCTTTTCTTTTGTGCAAATGGCTGAGAAGATGTGGTATACATTGACTTTGCGTGTGGGATCTGTATTTTTTTTTTTTTGCGAGGAGATGAGAGTTGAATGGAATATAATAGAGTGGCAACGGTTGGTTTTTGAACAATGGATAAATATAACAAATGAGTTTTATGGCGTTGATGTCAGAACTAGCAGGAGAGGTTCTTGTGTCGGATGATGGAATGGGTTGGATTTTTGTTTCTGTAGACAGGGAGCTTGAGAAGCGTTTCTAAAAAGTCACTGCCCGACAGATACGTGACTCAAGACGGGATAGAAGCCTCTAGGCGTAAAGGGAAAGATTGTATTTATCAATCGGGTAGCCAAAAGCAATATTACATCGATGACAAGTAGCAGTAACTTGCGGAAAGTTTTAACAGAGCCCGAATAAGCCACTTCTCCTTTTTTTATGATATTTCATTCATTCAATCATTTTCAATGTCCCGCTTATCTATTATAAGGGTTGCGGATGTATACATCTTATAAGACGGCTAAGTGGACCCTCCACAACTCTCAATGTTCCGTCACCGCCTCTAAATTATGAAGGGCAGTCCGCAAACGGGTAGAGAAGAATTTTCGCATCCGACCTTACTCATCCTGGGCCTTAATAGAGGTCGCCTACCTGATGGCGCGGATATCATAGGTCGTCTTGAGTTCTGGGCTTGAGTTTAATGTGAACAATCCGCTTTCGTATCGAAGAATACAACTCCGCGAGAAGTAAATGATTAACTCAAGTTACAATGGGGTTTGTAATGGGAGAAAACTCACCACGTCAATATGGAAACCAATAGGTCCACTGTAAACCCCTTCATACAAATTAGGGTGGAACTGTGGAACAGACCAAAATCTAATCAAGTTGGTGCTCTGAATGAAGTATAGAAGATCGGGTAGCTGAAACTCTACTCAGCGGTGCTTGCAAAGATCTTGGATGTGAGGGGATGAATAAGCGTCGTTCTTTCAGGACGGAGCCATGAAGAAGTAGATATTGCATTGACCCCACCTGATTTTTATCTCCGCAGCTTCTGCATAAATCATTGGAATTAATTCTCCATTTACAAAGCATTACTCCAGTGCCACTCTGTTTCTTGATTACACCAGTTACGATGCGGATAGAGGTTCGATTTAATGTCAGAGTGCTTTTTGTTTTCTTTTTGTCTATTGTCGGGCATTATATTATATCAATGCCCGAAAGAGGTGGCACCGTGTCACAGTCCTTCCTAAATAACGAGGAAGAGCTGCCCTTTTTGACTATACTATACAATTTTCCAATCGGTGCTAGTATGAATATGTCCGCTTCCAATCGCATTCATGCCATATCAATCGCCTTTTTTGTTATTTTCTGTATAGCAATGTAAGATAACCCAATCGAATTTGACTGAACGGTAACTTGTGGTGATCAGTTATCTTACTCGACCTTAAGCACTTCACGTATTCTGGTGTTCCTTATTCGACTGAGTCATCCTAACGAAGGAACCTCATTTGCGAAGCCTACATCTGGATTTACCCAGCGACATAAAAACAAATTCCATTACATATTGCTTTTACCGGATCTATATTCGGTTTCCGGGCTTTAGACTTTTTTCAATCCTGATATTAAGACTAGGGCCGTTAGAAATAAAACAAAAAACTGAATTCGACTCTAAAGTCCACAATTGGTAGTGAACTCTAATATCGAAGTCTGATTAAGCATTTTATAGAAGTTAAGCAAATTTAACAAAAGTCAACTTCTGCTAGCTATTGTGACAGATAGATTATTTTTTTTCCAATGGAACGCGAAAAGTGATTTAGATCAAAAATAAAGATTGATTTTTTGTCCCAATGGAAAACGACATTAATGTTCAGAAACCTATGTTTATCTCGGGCATTACCTAAATAAATCCTCCCTAAATGTCATTTTCAAGAGGAGTGTTGCCCAACCACCAAAAATGGTGCTATGGAATTTCGTAATAGGAGCGAATTTAAAAACACTTTTGTTCAGCCTGAACGTTTACGATTATAAACGAATTTTAGTAAATTGTAAAAGTTTTCTGCCTTTATTCGTTGGAATACAACAATGCAATTGGTTTTTAAGTTTAGCAAACACAAATTTGTACAAATGCATGCACAAAATTTAAAAATATTGCATTTTTGTTTTATTTGTAAACACTTGAAATAAATATTTCAAATATTTTCATTTTGATTGGTTTTTCTTTTTTAATAGTTTGCAAGTTACGAGTACATACGTAGTAAAAAATAAATTTGATAAAGTTTGGGAGGTTTTCTAGACTTTCTGGAGAGTCGTCGGGAAGAGAATAAAATACCGGTTCACTTAAGATTGGACATCTCATACCCTACCTACATTTTTCTACAACTCTCAGTAACTTAGGCGGCTAAGGTAGATATTTTTCTGCAACCAAACCCTCTTTGGAAATGGAGTTTGTTCCCAGAAAATGAGAAAAGGTTGACTTCGCGGAAATAAAGATATAATAATTGTCAGCATTCAGCAAAATCCCAGCGAAATAATAAATCTAGGAACTTCTGGAGGAATAACAGGTAGTAATGTGCGAATTCAAGATAAACAGAATTCGGTTTTATTTAGTGTGAATTCATAGAGGAGTACGCATGACAGTTTTCGTGTAGAAAAATGTCCGCGGTTTATATTTTTCTGAATGAATTTAACATTTTATCGCTTTCTAAGTTTCCCGAATTAAGTAATATGAGCTATACAATTTTTTAAAGATCATTACAAGATTTTATAAGCACTGTTTCATTGCTTGGCAGATTGAAATTCAAAAACGCTTTTGGCTTCCTATATGAGTTTTTACTTTATTCTAAAATAAAATAGCCGGCTATTATTTCTTTTTCACTTTTTCATATTCATTTGCTAAATCTTAAGATCAATAAGCTTCGATTTGCATAATCAGCCTAACAAACTGTGTTGCGACACAAATTCACTCATAAATCAATCGTGAAGGATCAGAAAACAAAGGAAAGTGTACTATAAAAAGTACCAAAAATTATGTCCGATCGAAGGAGAGGGCATCACTGATTTGCATATGATATTTGACAGATCAGCTGATATTTTGTGCATTTCCTATTTTGTGTTTTGTTTTTTGCTTATAATAAGCTTCAAAGGACCTTTGAAAGATATCTGTTGGACAAATTAATTTGCAATTTACATATTCCTTTTTTTTAGAATAAAATCCTCGTTCTGAAATAAAACATTGACATTGTTTTTGACGAAAACAAATAATGATATTTGAATTCTGCCATGACAAGAAATGTAATAGATTCTAAGAAAGTTGTCGCACTAGAAAAATGTGGAGGTCTAATTGTTTATTGGTACCGTTTCACTAATGCTGTAACAGCTACTAAAGCTGGTAACTAGTTAATCGTCGATATTAGAGTTTGATTATTAGTAAGGCCGAAGGTTAAGTTAAGCAAAAGTAATTATGAATTGACTTTATTTAACAATAATGTGGTATTCGATTGGGCGCTCTCAGAAGAGTTTTTTTTTTGCTCTCAGAGAACTTTTTATGTTCGTTTGGTACAAGAAAACGATTTCAGAGCACTTTTGCGAATCTGAGTTTTTTCTCAGATTTTCTTTAGATTTACCAATGGAAGTACGTTTGAGTTTGACAACTAATAGAGTTTGTTTACGTTTTCGTGAAATTTTTCAAATGCAAAGAAACGTATTGCATCGGGTGGATACATAGAAAGAGCACTTTTAGATTTGCTCTTTTCTTCAATCGAAATCAAATTTAGTGCTTTATTTCTTATAAATTCGACTAAGAGTTGATTTTTTGTCAATATATAGGTATATCTGTGGTCACAAGGCAAAACCGCTTAAGTCGACTTTGATGCCATTAGATTCAGCGTGCCCAAATTTTTTTCAGCTTTATATCTTTAAAAAAGTGGCCACAATTTCAAAAAAAAAAAATCAACAGCTTAAGTCACTAGAGTCAATGGAGTAAAAAAAACTTTAAACTGCTCTCCTGAACAATGAGTAAAACAGACTTAAGAGGTGTCACCTTGTGACCACAATATATTATATTGCTTAATACAAGCGTAAAAACAAAAAAAGTAAGCAATTGAGTAAACTTAAGATTAAAATACAAAAGTATTACCCGCCTACAGGGGTTTATTCCTGTTGGTTGAACGAGTGGTTTTCATTCTTGTGGCATAACAATGGACCTACTCTAGTCTAAGTGTGGCTGCACTAGATGTGACCTGCCACCCAAACCTAACCTAACATAAGATGTTATTTTTTTGGGTTAAGGCAGCTTTAATACTAAAAGGGAAAAATTAAAAACATTTCAAATACTTAAGTCCTACGTGAGACTGAAGTCCCTAATCCAATTTAAATGAAGTCTAGTCTGCTGATTGATCTCTTAAACAACACACTTGTTGTTGCTGTTCATCGATTCGTATTTAGTTCTAAGTGCGAGCAATCGGGTTTCATTTGGAAGCATTTCTGCGGTTACTTGTTCTGTGTTCCTCTGATTGTGCTAAGATTGACGAATTTGACGAATATTGACAGGGGTGGCTCATGGCGTGGACGATCTTTGGTCGTGGCCAGGGTGGAGTACTCCGGCGACGAGTGTCTCCGGTGCGAGAAAGCAATCGTCGTGGGATCAACAACACACTTGTGACATGAATTGCCTAATTTCCTCCATCAAACCAAACATCATTTACTTCAGAGAAAACTAATCTGGGAAAACATGCCATAGTTTTGGTCATAACATTTAATCGATCGACCTCAAAGTAATAGCTTTTGTGCTTGAAATGAACAAAAAACGGTTAACTTAATAACATATCTACTACTCAGGGAAGCACTCTTTAGCAAAAAGAAACCCCCTCTCTGCCGGCTGCACTCGTTTGCTGAGTGTACCTTGCGGTCTTAAGCCGCTACCAAATTAAACTTCCGGCCAAATAGGACTTACTACCTTCAACTATAACCAAAGAAAGCGTTTTCTCATAAATTTTCTCGATTTATTTCCATTTTCCAACCGCAAAACCGTTTATGAGACTAAAACGTATACAAACCTAAAATTAATTACTGCACTGCAAGATAATTGCAGCCATAAAATAGAGGGGAGGTTGAAACACCACTCTCGCTCGCTGTCAAAATGAAGCCTTATAACAAAATCAGAAATCAGAAACCACCCGCCTCCATCCACCATTATAGAGAAAGTGCTATTCGCACTTGGAAAATGTTCCCCCACGCAATGAAGTCCTTCCGCTTATCGCCTTGACAGTAATAATAAACACAGCGGCACAATATCCTATTTGGCGGGGAGAAGACAGTGACTAATGCCCACCCTCTCTGTATTATTAAAAGTAACCCAAACTCTGGAGAGAAAGTTTGCCACGTTAAAACGCCCGGCAATTAGTATTTCGTGGCAATTTCAATGAAGCTGGAAAATTGTGTACGCTGTATTCCGTTTGGGAACATGAGTTCCACTTCGTTTTGGTGTAACGCTTCCTGGAGACGCACACGTGACCGATTGACTTGGTGCTTTTCTATGCTAAGACGATTTATGGCAATAAACGCGACCGACCTTAATTACGTCAACGGTAGGTGGTTACCATGAAACTTTGTTCGTTTAATGACCAATAGCAGTTTGATAGATTACGCTAAATAAAAGTTCCAGTGGATAAGGTCAAATACGGTGTACATTTACAATCGGAAGTTCATGCTTGCGAGTGGAATTTCGCCTTCGCAACCAGCCCGTGTAGTGTTATACACACTTAATTTTGTTGCGATTATTCGCGTTGAATAACGCTTATTACGTGAACATGATTTTGATTAAAAGCAATTTGCATACCTTTACATGCTTTGTCGTGCATTTCTTTGTCATCGGCGATTAGCTCCTGGAATCGGTGCTGTAAATTGGATGCAGCCTCTTGGATGTTGTTGGCTTCGGAGTCAACTTTGACTAGAGCGTTTAAGTAGATGTCCATGTCGACTTGGGATATTCTAAACGAAAGGAAGGCTCATTCGAAACGGTTTTGATAGGACCGCAGCTTTATTCACAACTAACCTTATTCTTTTGTCCTCCAGTACTCGTATGAAATTTGTTTCGCTGGGCGTGAGGAAGAGGATGGCACGACCACTTTTACCAGCTCGAGCAGTTCGACCTACTCTGTGAACAAAGTCGGATATTTTCTGCGGTGGCGAGTACTGAATTACCAAATGCACTTCGGGAACGTCCAAGCCACGACCCGCCACGTCCTTTAGGAAAGAGAAATATTCAGTTGAACTTATTTTACTGTACAATATATATTATAGTAGACATGCAGATGTCCGAAAATGGCTGAAATGCTGCGGTTGATTCCTTAGGGATCGAAGGGTATTTCCCGCTTGAACTTCAGATTAAAAAAATAAAAATAACAATAACGAAATACATGCTAGTATTGCGAACGGCACAAATAAAACGAGCAAACAAGTAATTTGGACTGTGATTGTAACACTCCAGAAAACAAAAGCAATACATTTAGAGGTTAGGTCATTTCTGGGTGCGATGTAAAGCGGTTACTGCAGTCTTCAGTTTCAAACAACACCTAACATAACCTGCCCGAAAACACCTCCGGGAACGGACTCAGGTTGATCGGTGAGCAGAATGAAGTTAGCACACGATCCCCAATACACAAAAGCGGACCGTTTCTAGCGGTTGACGTTAGGTAAACAATACTACGTGATGGAAAAGGTACGGATGCATATTCACCATACCACCTCAATATCAAACGAATTCGGCTTCGGTCACATCTTCCTCCTGTTAGAGGGTAATATGCTGAGTGGAAAATACTCACCGTTGCCAAAAGAACGCCAGCCTTTGCCTCTCGGAACGCATTGAACACTCCCTGTCGCTCGGTTTGTGTCATTGAACCATGTAATCTGCAAAAGAAATTCTATATTTCGCTTCCAATAGGGTAATGTTTGCCAACTGACTTGAAGAACCTCATCCCCTTCAGCAGAGGCTCATCGCCGTCATCCTCATCCTCATTGGGCTCGTCCTCATCGTCCAGCACTTTCTGTGTCAGTTGTTCATTCAACAGATCGTGATGGAAATTGACCATCTCCATGGTGGACATGAACACCATAGCCTTGAAGTTCGTCTTCTGCAGCTCTTTGGCCAAGAGACCCGACAGAGTAACCAATCTCAGCTTGGTCGGAGCGACAACGTAGCTCATTTGCAGATTCTCCGGAATTACTAGAACTCCATCGTCATCCGCTTCGGCAGTCTGTCCGTTAATCATTGTTTTCACAGTCAAAGACGGGTCTTCGTCGCTATTGTCGATGAAGAGAGGTTCCTTTAGTGTCAGTCCAGCGAGTTTTTGAACAGCCGATGTCAACGTGGCAGATAGCAACAACCGCTGCAGATTTTCAAGTTCCGTCCCCTCGGAGGCGGCTTTCTGTCTCTGCTCATCGATGGCTTCCACAATCTGCTTTACATCACGCTCATATCCCATCTCCAGCAGGCGATCAGCTTCGTCTAGAACTAGAAATTTCGCTTTGTCAAGTTTGAAGGACTCGGTGTGAAGCAGGTGATCGACGAGACGACCGGGAGTGCCCATCAAAATGTTGATTCCCTTCCGCAGTCTGGCCTTTTCTGCTTTTCTGCGCTCACCGCCTGTAAGTATGCCGGGCACAATCCATGTGAATGGCTTTAGAAGTTTCACAAACAATTCATAGGTTTGAATGGCCAATTCCCTGGTTGGCACGATTATAACAGCGAAAATGCCACCATCTCGTGATATTTTTGGACGAATTTCCTGCAGGCGCTGAACCACGGGCAAAGCATATGCTAGAGTTTTTCCCGAGCCAGTTTGGGAGCGCACGAGCACGTCTCTACCCTTCAACGCTTCGGGAATGGTCTTCTGTTGGACTGTCGTTAGTTCTATGATGTTCAGGACGTCTGCCAAGTTCTTTACACAGTGCGGATGGATATCAATCGATGACATAGATGCTCCAGTGAACACTTTCTCTGTCAGTGGCTTCACAAATCTCTGCCCGAGCACCTTTGTCTCAGGATTGTTTGTGAACAGCTTTATCTTGCTTACCGACCGATCACTGGGCCTGTACACTTTTTTCACTGACTTGGGCTTGCCATTCTCTTCAGGTTCCTTTGTCGCATTGGGATTCTGTGAGAATTGACGAATGCCATCGTCGATTTCCTTGTCAGAGAGGACTTTCTTATTTGAGAAGGGATTCTTGCGCTCTGTGCCTCTCTTCTTGCTCATTCTATCGAAACGTGATGGCTTCTGTTTCTTCAGAATGGGTTTAGCATTCGGACTGCCTGATACAACGTTCAACATCAGTTCGCCTTGCGTATGCTTTGTTGTTACTTCGTCTGGTGGTCGTAATACTAGCGGTCTTTCGGGAGGCGGCTGTGAAGAATTCAACTTTGCAGGTTCTTCCTTTTTCTGCGGACGTCGCCGGGCTACAAGGGCTTTAACTGTCTTTGGCGCACCAAATTCAAACGAGAAGCCCTTCGGAGCATTGCTTTTCGTTGGTTTTTTCATAACTTTGGGCCTTCTGTCTGCAAACACCTAGAGATGAGATATATTGCTTAGTTAAAAATTACTGTTTTCAAGATTGATTTGACATACCTTTGGTTTACTCCGAATGGAGGGTGCATCGTTGTTTATATTTAATTGGATATCCATTGTAAAATGTGTTTAATTCTATACTTTATTAATTGAATTGTAACTTAGTGTTTCACAAGTTGAATTTGTGAGGCTTTGTTTTGACGTCTCACCGCACGTGTAGGTGACAGTAGGTTTAAGAAGCGCTAAGGTATTGTTTGACATTTTGAATGAGTGTATTCAGTTCGATTGTTCCTCAGAATGAGGAACTTGCATGTAATTTGTAATATTCAAGTTTGAAAGCAACTGTTTTTATTTTTGTTAGCCCTCCAACGAACTTATGGATAAATACATTCTTCTAGTTATATGGGATGCGAATTTTGTTGAATTTTGTTTTTAAATGAAAAATATAAATAGGTGGAACCTCAATGGATTTGGGACTGAAAAGATGGCTTTACAAAAATCAACAAACAGTTGGAAGTTTTGCCACCTCGGTCGTGCTAATACGCAAAACCCTTGGTCTTGGCTTTTGGATGACGACTATAGATATACAGCCTTATTTATTAGAATTTGCTAAACGCGCCTAAACAATTGTATAGTTATGCAGTGTATAAGTATTTATACAGCCTTTATACACGCTCCCAAAAATTCTAATTTATAAAACATTTTCCCGTGCTTAATAGTTATACAGGGCTTGCGTCAAAAAGGGTAATGAAAAATCTATTACATATATCTGTCCGAAAAGATGAAAAAAACATAGCAGCTTGTGAGAAATGCAAATTCAAATACAAAAAGGAATAAAAAAATAGAAAAGTTAAAAGAAAAAAATGGGAATTATGGGCCTCCTATGATATGGTAGTCTTCTGCAAATTAAACCAAATTGAAAAACATTTCAAAACTTCTCGTATCTGCCCATATTTCTTATCTAGGATACTTTTAGAATCTTTAAAATTGAAAAAAAACCTCGATACATCTATCCAATTTCTTTTTGATTTAATTTAAAATAAAATGTGATAAATTTTTTCAGTCAAAATGACATTTCGATACTCTTCCACCTCTACAGAGGCACTAAACAACCTCCAAGCGCGTTTAGCCTATACAAGCTCTATACAACGTTGAATAATTTTATAAATACGGTTTTTGTGTATAGAGACATTTTAAAGGGTGCATAACTGTATACCCTCTTTATAATACGTTTATAAATAAGGCTGATAGAGTTGAAGTTTTCATCAAAAAATGCCAATTTGATACGAATTCGATATCACAACCAAAAAGCTCCTGAAAATGTTAATAAATTCACATTGTCACAAATATGTGACAAGGGTGAAAGAAATATACACGTCGTTTGTAGTGTACTCGTTTTTATTTAAAAAAATAGGAAAAGTGATTTTTGTTTAAAGAATTACTTTTTTCAACATTCAAAAATTTCGTGCTTTTCTCCATCCTCTTTCAATTCTTTCCTCCTCACGATGACAGCCTCCAGCGACGAAGTCGTTTTATGAGTTTGTTTGGTTGTCGTAATCGTAAGATGTCTTTGTCGACAACACACTTCATCATACGGAAATATTGATGCAGAGTTTATTAATATTAGAAAGTGAGAAAAAGCGGGTTGGGTTTGGTACAATGTCATCAGAAGAGTTGGTCGCACCATTAGGTAACCAAGCTGAACTATCGTGAAAAACACGTGTAAATCAACTAAAACCAGCAGAGTTGCAGTGATGCTTTTTAAACTTGGTGTTAGAAACTATACATTTAGCATTTTTGCTACTTAATAAATTATTTCTTACCATTATTGTGTAGAAATATTATGAGTACACAGTACAAAATATATGAAAGTCAATGCGATGGAGGACATTTTGTTGGCTATATCAAAACATGTACATTGTACATTTGGGTTGTGGGTATAACAAATTGGATCTACTCTTAATGCACTAGAGACTTACCCACTAAAAGTGTTGACAGAAAAATTTGAATTTGAGACGCACATTCTGGGCTCTAGTCGCGCAATTATTGAAACGATTGAACAAAACGATATCGTTTTTAGTTTGCTTCATTGTTCATCGTTTTTATTTTCAGCAGTTTGAACATGACTGTAAACAAATTCGGACACCGAAAAAATTTAAAAATGTGTAGAAATTGTTTCTTTGTCTTCTTGAATTCGTTTATTTTTCTTCGTTGTCAATAATTGACATGGAATTTGCCAAAAATAGATAGCTTTGATAGTAGATTTTTTTTGGTAAGAGGGCTAGTTGTAAAAAAAGAATGAATGCAATGATTGTTTTTTATTCTGATTGCATTAAAAATCTACGCATGGAATTATAAAAAAAAATAAATGAAATTCTTTCGATATTCCAAAAAAGGCCAATTACCATTTATTTATTTTTTGCAAAGAATTAACTCTTTCACAATTTGGATAGGAGCGAGTCGCCTTCAAAGAACATAAGTGTCTCTTCCTTTAATTATTTTTTGTATGCTTCCCTCAGACCTAATTAAAACTGAAAAAAATGCACCAAAAACGACGAAACGATTGCAAAATAGCCATCGTTCAATCGAATCGTTTCGACGATAGTATTTGACATTTGCATAAGTAACGTGAAGCAACAAGAAACGATGATCGTCCAATCGTTTCAACGATTTTCGTTTTTCTTTGTTACACGAAGTAGAAGCATTGTCGAAACGATGTCGTTCGATCGTTTTGATTTGATTGATGTTTTTAAAATGTTGTTCATTGCTGATCACCTACGATTCTCAGATCAACTTGGCGGCGAAAGAAATCGCCTTCCGGCGAACTCAAAGCGAACGAAGTATAAGATTCCGGTTTATTGTGGTAACAATAATTGACAAATTTCTATGATTTCAATATTTTTATGCACAACTAAAAATCCGTTTGCAGTTCAACAAACTTTTATGCAATCTTATTCTGAGCATCCGCGATTTCAGTTAGTATATAACGCACATCTCTATGTTTTAAACATAATTCGTGTTGGTCGAGTATTTGTTATTGCTGACCATCTCCATTGGTAGGTAAGTAATACCCACTTTCAATTTGGCACAAGATGAATAGGTGTAATCCAATCAAGCAGCTGCAATATTGTAACCGAAAGTCCTACGTTATAAAATCCCAACAACTGACCACTTTCGCAGGTGTCTTCGTTATCATTTGTAATTCATGACTGGTGGCCGTTAATAACTTTTGCTTTCTTTTGGATCAATGCAGCCTAAGTAAGTGCAACGTGTGCAAGGTACTGATTGAAAGTTTCTGTTAAACGTTGGTATGGTTATATTTTTTCCCAGACACACGCTGGTAAAATCAACCAGTAGCTTGTTGCACTTTTAAGCCAAGGCACTCAGTGAACAATGGGAACTAAAAATATTTGACAATTGGGTTTAGCACAAAAACAAAATATTATGCGAAACTCATTCGCAGTTGTGATGTAAGTATTTGCATATGCAAATCAACTACCCGCTTATTAACGGTGAGCGTTTTTATACCTCGTCTTTGGCGGTTGTTGCACAATAACAGCAGGCCGCTGTTTTCGTTTTCTCAACTTAAATGGTTGGTGGTGTGAATTCATTAAGTAGAAATATTTTAAATCAATTCTGTTATCATATTCATGTGGTGCTCAGAGATTCGCTTTACTTCATCACTGTCACTAAATCAAACGGAGCTTCTCTTTAACTTTCTCGTATAGGTAGCAGGTAGCTAGTGACTTAGGAAACAATAGGATAGAAAAGAGATACCGATACGGAGTTAATAATAATAACTGTCGCGATGATAGAGGAATTGAAAAGTAAGTTCCCCAATTCTGTTCCGAATTGTTATTTAGGTCGTCATCCTTTTACTGGTCTAAAGGAAAACTTCCACAACAGGTGTGGTATCTATTACAGTACACCCTTTAAAATGCCTCTAAACGCAAAAACCTTATTTATAAAAATTACTACCTGACCCGGCGAACTTCGTACCGGCTAAAATTAATTAAATTTTTAACATTTTTTGATAAAATTGAACGTGTTTATTGAACGAATGCATATAAAGGACTTCTTAGGTTTCCGGGTCGACTTCTTGATCGATTTTTTCCTGATTACTGATTGAATTGAGTTTCCGGTCAGATTTTTTCGATCAACCAAATCAAAAAAAGTAGAATGTGGGAAATCGGCAATCCCCGCTTCTGCCATTCGACCGAGTACATCCAGAATCGCGATTGTCCAAAAACATTGTGCTTAACGATGAAGCCCATGATCGTTTTGAGCTTTTGTTTGAAAAATCTTGCGGTATGTCATGGCGGTCGCCTGAAGTAAGAATCACCGTTCAGATAATTTTTTTCCCACTTCACATTCGATAAAGGTGCTATAAAACTTTAAGTATCAGTAGTTGCGACTTGTGAACACAGTGGCTCAGTGATTAGTATGCTGGGCTCTAATCGCGTAATTATTGAAACGATTATCGTCGAAACGATTGAACAAAACGATATCGTTTTTAGTTTGCTTCATATAACATCATCGTCGGATCGTTCAATCGAATCGTTCATTGTTTTTATTTTCAACAGTTTGAACATGACTGTAAACAAACTCTGACACCGAAAACATTTAAAAATGTGTAGAAATTGTTTTTTTTTCTTCTTGAATTTGTTTATTTTTCTTCGTTGTCATTGATTGACATGGAATTTGGCAAAAATAGATAGCTTTGCTAGTAGAATTTTTTTGGTAAGGAGCTAGTCGTAAAAAAAAGTTAATGCAATGATTATTTTTTTTGTGATTGCATTAAAAATCTACGTATTGAATCATAAAACAAATAAATGAAATTCATTTGATATTCCAAAAAAGTGCAAATACCATTTATTTATTTTTTGCAAAGAATAAATTCTTTTACAATTTGGATAGGAAAGAGTCGCCTTCAAAGGGTGCCTTCCATTATTTATTTATTTTATGCTTCTCTCAGACCTCATTAAAACTGAAAAAATGCAGCAAAAACGAGGAAACGATTGCAAAAGAACCATCGTTCAATCGAATCGTTTCGGCGATAATATTTGACATTGGAATAAGTAACGTGAAGCAACAAGAAACGATGATCGTCCAATCGTTTCAACGATTTTCGTTTTTCCCTTGTTACACGAAGTAGAAGCATCGTCGAGAAGATATCATTCTATCGTTTTGTGCTTACGCGATTTGAGACCTGGTCTACTTGCGCGAGTGGTCAATTTGTAAAAATGATAGTATACGAAAAATGAAAGTAATAGGCCCCACAGCCTACGCACTCATAAGCCACATGCCACCTCACATATTCTTTAATGCTTGCGATTTGCCCCCACCACCCGAAAGCAAAGAAGCATCTACAACAGTGCCACTTATCGAGTCGAAACTATCCTACTGATCCACAAAATTGAAATCAGTTATGTGGTTTCGAAGACTGACAGCAGCGCCACCTATCGTGCCCAAAACTATCCTATCCTCCCTAGCTGCAACCAACCATACACATCCACAAAATTTCATTTAAATCGGTTGAGTGGTTTCGGAGATTGACAACATGTTCAAAACGCCTATAACTCGTATAACCAATAAACATACAAAAACCGTATGTCCATACGAACCTTGGTGTTGATCTTTCATTTAAAATTTCCAGAAAAAAAATCGGTTAACGCATTAAGATTAAGTGACCATTAATTTTGATATATATTTATTTATAGAAGGTGATAGATGAAAGACGAAATATGCGTACAGCGCCACCTGTTGAGAATTTTCCGAAATTTCATTTTAATTTCGTCTTAAACCATCCCTGATTCAAGACAAACAAAAAATCATTTAAATCCGTCGAGCCGTTCTTGAGTTTTTACCCGAATAACGCACAGCAATTGATTTTTATATTTATAATGTGTGAAAACAACCAAAATGTACTGAAATTCATACGTTACATGAAAAACTATATGCATATTGTCCACTCTTATAAAAGCAAAAGATGCATTTGTAGGGTTAATGGGGTCTACGTAGGAATTTTCGCCACATAGCTTTGAGGTTCCTGGTTGGGGATGTGATAAAAAATTACGATTAAGTTCATCACAATCGAGGTTGTTTGAACAACGTAGTTTTTGTTTACAAATCCCTAATTCACGGAGATTACTTAATAACTTGCTACAATCTGTGTTAAAATTCAAGCGACTTGAAAATGAATGTTTTTCATTTTTATTCAAGTCACACAGAAACTCTCACGTGAAGTAAGTAAGCACAACTCTTCCGCAAATTTTAACACGACTGATGGAGCTCTTCAACCCGAAAGCATTTCCACCGACGATAAGCCCGTTTGGAAACCAGGCTTTTGCCTTTTCTCTAAATGTTCCAGTTTTGATTGGAACTTACGTATCAAAGAGATCATTTATGTTCTTATACATAAAGTCGATTTGGTCATCCGGTGAGGACATAACGTAAACAAGTTCCCATGAAACATATCATACGTGCTGCACAATTGCTGACCTATTTATATTTTCCAAATTTTTAAACGCAATTTGATATTTTGGTGTCGGCCTCTATATCGAAATCATATGTTAGAAAGATGAGATCATGCTTAGAGAAAGCTGGTGCAGAAATTTGGTCAAAAAGAATACCCTGTATTATTTTCAAGAAATAAGTCGACAACACTTGATGTGCTTGTACAATGAGTGGGGACCTGCGAATTAATGGGGTGAAGATCATAAGTAGTCATGCCTTCAAGAAGATTACTTTCAACCAATAGATCACTATTAATATCACCACAGACAATGACATTGGTTGCATCAGCTGCAATTTCTTTAATTAATTCATATATGGGTTCTAAATTAATGTTTCTTTTTGGTCTATATACAGTACCTATGAGAATATTATTCTCACCATAGACTATGTCAATGAAAACGTAATCAAAGGCAAACCAATAGGCGAATTTAATTTTGGTTAACCAACCAAACCCTCTCTCAAGTAAATTGCTACTCCACCGCCAACACGGTCTTTTCTGTCACCGTCACCACGAAAAAGCCTGTAGCCGCTCAAAGCATATGGTGGAGTCTTTACAAAACCAAGTTTCCGACACACATACTGCATCAACTTTAGAATACTTAACAGTTTAAACTTCGTCCTTTATTTTTATGAGCACGAGGGATACACCAACCGGTATCCCCAAACTTGTAAGTTTCGCATTTTGAGGCACAAAAAGATTAAGAGAGTGTAAACATATGACAACTTATCTATGTTGCAGGGATATAACACGCACATTTTCATCCTCCACAAAGTGTGACATGGAAATATCCTGTCCATAGACTAAACCCATTATAATACCATGCCCATTTATGCCCTCGCATAAATACCTACACCACTTCATCCATAGCTATTTATCGATAGACAGTAATGGTATGCGAATAGCGTGTTTTAAATTATTCAAGTTTGTTGATGTCGATAAGTCCTTTAATTAAATTCCTCTGCGTACAGTTTTCCTCAACAGCACCAGCACGTTCGATTCTATGCAAGATGTGTGTAGGTAGCTACCCCACTTGTGACACCATTTAAAATTCTACGTGCAGTTAGCAATGAGGTTTGAAAATGTCCTTCTCATTGTGTGACCTTTGCGCAATTGTTCCTCGCATTTCCACTAATTGTCGCTGTTTAAATTTCTTGCCCACGTAATACCGATGCCAGATGTAATACCGATAGCTATATGAATTTATTGTGTAAAAAAATGGTATCTGTTTCGAGTGAAATAATTCTTCCTCAACAGATTCGAATAAGTTTGTTTCCAAAAGTTTTGCAAAATTTATGCAGATTGATCTCACACTTTCATAATTAGCGCGCATGTATATGTACATTACAATTGAACTTAACAGATGTTGATCGAGACGAAAAATGAAAACACCCGGTTGTGATCAAAATAATAAGACACCTTTGTCATTCCAGATTAAAGATGGCGTATATGTCTTGAATAATTAACTCTACTTGACAGTCGGGACTCTTACACCATCCTGGGAATTAATCCCAAGTAGAAGTTACTTTGAAGTGGCAGTTCGTTTTGATGTTGACGTATTAATGACATTGCAAATAAACTGCTTTCAGCGCCACTCACTTCGAACGAGAAAAATGTCAAATCGAACTAAAAAACGCGAGACACAACAAAATAAGCCAGGTTATACCACTTTATCACAAACGTGTCTGACGTTCTGTAAACAACTTTATTGCGCACCTGTCTGCTCTACTTTACTCGGATGAGATAGGCATTCAACAAAATGAAGTTCTCAATTTCACTAGGCATTGGAGACGTTCAAATATCTAGCTTAGTAACTCTGATGTGCCTCAGTTTTGATTGGTCTAGATCGATCATTTGAACAGTTTTTTTCAGCTGACGTCTATGTGGGGTAGCCGACTTACTTAGTTCAGAATTTCGTGACTGAGTACTAATTTGACAGTTCGTATAATAGACAAATCATACTGAGACGCCCAACTCGCAATCCTCTTGCCGCGGGCCCACTCAATTTATTTTCAAATTCGCCATTTTGTTTTCCTATCTCTGTTATGTCAATTAAGAATCCGTGTGACATGCAAAAACATACAAAAAATACAAAAATAAATGCTGCCAACCTAGGCAACCGTTACGAAATTTGCTAGAGTTCGGGAAAACCACATTTTTGAATGACATTGTTTAGTTATTATATTATCATTATATTAATACGTGAAGATAAAAAGTTTCGGTACACTTTTAAAGTATGTATTTATTTTGAAATGAGGAGAATAAAACTTATATCGTTCGAAAGGTACTGTACCATAGATGTGCACAAACCAAAAATAGTGGGTGTATGTCGCCATTAAGGTTGGTAAAATTATGAACTGGTAATTGAAAGGATTTTGGCGACATTCAATTTGTTGTCGACATTACCATAGTAACGTACCTATTCAAATATAAATCTTAATCTTAATAATCTAAGACTAGAACCTGTTTCCAATGGAGCAGCTTATTTATGTATTTTTTTCGATATATAGATGTCGCTCTTTTCGTTAATAAAAAAAAAAAAAAACATAAATAACGAAAATAATTGTGGTACGTTTTTTAGTATTACATTTTTCATATACTTTTAAAAGGTATGGTCGATTTTCGACCACAAGCGATACTAGTATATTGTTAAAAGGCGAATAATTCGATTTTGTTTCTCAATAAAACTATCTAATGGCGATGTTCTATATACTAGAAACTTATTAGGACAACCATGGTTGCGTATTTTCCGCTTTTGAATATCATTAACTTCGATTTCACGTGTAAATTTTTCTTCGATAACTGAAGAAAATTTGCTCAAAATGTTTTTATTTTCTTTCAACCAATCTTCATTGTTCATTTTTCATATATATTTTAAGCAAATGTACATTTATTCGTAAAAAATAAAACTATTCACACTTAACGAATAATTTCAAATTTAACGGATAACATTTTATGAACGGAAGTGGCTCAAATTTTTTACGATTGTGTTGTTGAGCCGGAATTTTTAAAGTTACGTGACATTTTTCAATACGAATTTCTATGCAGCAATACTAGCACACCAAATCGTAACCACTCCGTAAAAATATAGCTTGTAGGTTAAGTAACGGGAAATCGGTCGGTGTTGGTGGCCTCAGTATTGTCTCTGGTTCGACATTACCGACCAATCTAGGATAGGTACATCTAGTCCAAACCAGTTTAGTCGACTAAAAATTTGTAACAACTTCTTTTTTAGCAAAGAACTTCCTGCAAAGAAATAACGGGAAACAGAAAATAGACCAATCTCAGGCCGCCAAACATGTTCGCGCTAACTAACGTAGCTAAAAATTCTGTAAAGGGAACTCGCTGAAAGACATAAACATATGGGAACTTCAATTAAAAAGACACAAAAAAAAAAACCAAATAGCTGATAACCATTTTAGCGTCTACTTTAATTTTTTAGGAACTGACAATGGCGAAACTGTCCACATAAATTATCTATTGTTATTGTTATGTAAGGCCCAAAGAGTTTCTTTTGATAGTGCGTTTATAGTCTTTTTTTTAACGCGACGGTTTTACCGCCTCCAGCTTTTCATATGACAAATGACGCATATTTTTAAGAGCTGATAGAAATGGTGCCCCAAAAATCTGTGTTCCGGCATCAAAACCAGCAGCAAGCTCCTTTGCTTTCTCTGAAAACCTGCGGACGTTGTTTTAATCAATAAAATCACCAATCTCCTTGAGCTGGAAGACATGACCTCTTCTATGGTATTTCTTCGTTTCCCCGATTTTTGCTCTTCTTCCCTATTCTGTCTAATAACCTTTACGAAAAAAGATCCATCTCTCATATGTTCAGAGATAAGTTTCTGCGTCCTCTATAACATGAATACCCATTACATACAAAAAGCCAATTAAGACACACAAAAAGTAATTTCTCTTAACCTTAAATAATTTAATAATAATTTAACAAAATAAATAAAACAATCAACAGTCAATTTGTAGTTTTGCAGCATTCACATCTGAGGTAGTCACTTAACATCGACTGCTACACCGTCTCGTACACTCGGATTAGATTGTCCGCTATATAGTTCTCCTCTGTCGGTCGCTCTGTTGTGGCACTGTGCTCAAATATATGTTTCGTGACTATGTCTACATCTTCATTATCTTCAATACCATCTACGTCCTCATAGTATTCCACTTCAGCATTAGATGTGTAATTTTCATCGTCATTGTTTTGACCGTCACCACTTTCTTCGAAATGTTGCCCATCTTCTTCTTCGCCGGTGCTTTCTTTCTGTCCAGCTTCTGGTATTTGTTCGTCCTCTTCTTCAGCGTCGTAGTAGTTGTCCTCCTCGCCCTCTTCGTCGCCGTAGCTGCCTTTTGCATGCTCTTCGGTACGTGGTAAAACCGGGTTTCCGTTCTTATCCAGGTAGTTTATTCCATCTAGACCCATGGACAAGCAATTAAAGTGCAGCTCCATGGCATCGGTTGTGTGCAGCCGCATTACAAAATCCATGCACATGTGCAAATTGTCACCCTTTAAGCCAACATCTGACATTTGAATACATGCTGCCATTGGCAGAGGCATCATAATGGGTATACACAAGGGCGATGGATTGCGTGCTGAAATACCGTATTTAGCTCTGCTTACCTCATTCAGAAACACATCGAGTAGAGCTTCTTCCTTATCGGGTACGAATGTTATATTCGCGCACACTGAAAAGAGAATAAATTGCAATAGGGAGTATTAATGTGCGCATTTCGTGAACCATTATCGGCAAGTTAATTGATAATAAACAAAAACTAATATAAAATTTATTTATTCTTTGACGTTTGACATCCGTGATAGCCCTGTTGGCGTCAAATAAACAAAGTTTGGGAGCAATACCATAAACAAAAGAACAAAAATGTGGCAAACATTTTTAATTGTGATTTGATTTATTATGTCGATATAATCGATGGGAACGTTCATAAATCTAGTTTAGTATGTCTGACAGCTGGCTGATTTTTTTTACTGGCCTAGATTGGTTACGTAAGAGGATAGCCGACAAATCTAGTCAAACATTTTGTGACTAAATACTAAGTTGACATTTTGTATATGTGGTTGAGACGTTTGAAAAAGTGACGTTACCGACCAATATAGTTTAGTCGGCTAAGATAAATATATTATTGAACGCGCCCATTATTCATTGAGTTCAATGTTCATGTCGGATATCTTGTTCATGTAAAACTTCAACTCAATTTGTTTGTACTATGTATACGAAAGCGTTTACTTGTCAATTTGAATTGTTTGCTTTGTTTATTTTGAATTTTGACATTTCGAAATTTCAGCTGAGTATGTAGGATGGATTTTTCTTTACTCGATTTATCGCCTTCCCCTCCATTCTTCAGATTAAAAAATTACATAACCAATCTGGGCCAATAAAAACTTAAATACAAGAAGTCAGTCGTCTGTCAGACGAACGTACACATTTCATTGATTTCCATATAAGTGAGTTCGATATGAACACAAGAAAAATGCCCACGACAGGATCGTTTGTAACGTGCGCCTTTCTAGGCAAAGTTAAATTAGTTAAAGAGCTAAATTATGTATGAATTTCGATTCGGCAGAGTTGTAAAAGTGGACCAATGATACTCAGAAATCAAGTTTGATGTTAATTTACCAAGACGGGTTTAACGGCGACAACTATGAAAATTAGAAATGCGACTTCCGGATGGAATATGATAGACTGAATTTACATTTTCCGGTTGTCATTATCATCGTAATGCCATTGTCTTCCCCCAATGGGCATCACAATGGGTCAATATTGACCTGAGTGCGGCACGGAGTACTCCCCGACGACCCACATACTACCTCACCTAACCTAATGCCATTGCTGATTAATAGTTTTAGACTCGCCCTTTTTGCGAGTAAGTAAAACAAAATTACTGACTTTTTCGTTTGTAATACATTCAATGGATCAAGATCAAGTAAAAACACAGTTCGATCTTTTTTGGTTATAAACAGTTCCATGCCATGGGTCGTGTTTGGGATGTGTGAAAAAGTAATAGAGCAAAGCAAGAAACAATCCGCTCTTAAGACTATAGCTCACGGAGTTCCTACTTATCCATCCGTCAAAACTAACAGCCTTGTGATGTTAAAAATTTCCCACAAAATGGGATTGAGTTTATTTAACATTTTCTCGGAAAGAAAATAACACACATTTTTTTAAAAGTGTACAGATGGTCAAAAATATTGAGCAAGATAGACGCCAATTTTATTAGTGTACAAAGTAGACGCATGAATCGTAACTTTTTAACTGAAATAGATACGTAAAGCCTGGTACTCTTTTTCTCCTAAAACAGGGGAAGTCAAATAGAGCAATAGCAGTTCCAGCGAAACCGTGTAGGCAAATAAACATATTTTTCCATAATTCAATTTTGACATACCAATTCAAATAAATCACAGTCAGTATTCACAAGTGCAAAAAATATTAACAGATCTTGAAAGGACCAGCAAACTTTTTCGAATACACATTAAATTTAATTTTTTGCAGAAAAAAAAAACAAAATAAGAAAAAAAAACAGGCACCAAATAGAGGATGCTATCAGAATTTTTAACTGTCAGAATTTAGCGAATATCCAGCAAGAGAGGTGGGGAGAACAGCATACGAGGCTTAACTGAATATATTTATTAAGCGATTGTCATTGTGTGTGACACTTTAACATCTACGAATTGGAATTAGAAGCCGATAAAAGCTTAAATTAAACGCCTCAAATAGTACACCATCGATTTGGTGATTTTATTCCCATTTAATTTGTTTTTCTACATCTCCACTTGCTCTGTCAATATTAAGTTATGAAAAATATAATTCTTCATTTCGTCGTTGACTTACATTTTGTGCAGCCTTTTTTTACAGTAGGGTAAGAATTTAGCTAGACCTGCATGCTGCACGAACTAGCTGCTAGCTTCAAAGACATTTCTGTACCGGCGATTCATTACAGCGCGAACAACGTACCAGGTTTAAGGACTAAAATCAGATTTTGGCCAACCTAATCATTTGTGTAACTATTTTTAATTGCCAGTTGCAGTTATGCATAGTTTTGAACGCTGTCATTCTTGCAATTAAGTCGTGGTCAATGAAAGCGGAAGAAAGCCCACTTTGGACACATATTTGCAGAGAACTATTACTTACAACAAATAAACTGCAGAAGTAGCATTGCTGTTAAACTTTCCCAAGAAAAGTATTTAAAACAGAAGATGTTTTTTTTTATGACTACAGAACCATAAAACGAAATAAGTCATAAGTCAGATCATGGTAAAGTTTTATTAGAAATATACTTTCGGGCTTACAGTAGGCGCTGAAGCGACTGGGTCAACAAGAGATTGATCTGTAAGTATTATTTACGACTAGTTTATCGACCACCTGGCGCCGTGTATCTGTATATAGCAGGTTTAAGCTTACTGTTAAATTTCAGTTTAATATAATTTGTTTACATAAGTTGGACCTGAAAAAATTGTTGCCAAGTCGATAAACAAACCTTTAATAAAATGATTTTTATATAGTGCCAAATAATGACAAATACCAGTTGTCAACCACATTGAGTTGATATTTGTGATTGCACTCAGTTATATCATGCTGTCACTGAATAGAATTAATATTATAATAAATAATAAATCTCCTAAGATATAATCGCAGAAGCAGGACTTCCAATTTTAGAAGAACGCCAAGCAGAATACTTTATCAAACGCATTGTTCAACTCTCCTTTTCCTACAATTCAATCATTGACAAAGGTATCACCTATGTTATCAGATCAAAAACAGCCAAGCGCCTTTCATCAACCATAGCTCGAACAAAAAGCACCGCAAAAGAAATTGGCCTTTCCATCAAACTCAGAAAATACCACTTCCCATCTTATCCATCATGGTGCCTTAAGGAATCTCCCATTCTACTGTTCCTGACGGAATATAACAAACAAAAAAAAGAAGGCACAAGTATTTAAAAGGCATATTTTCTTCAGACAAATAGTTTGCTTAAGTCTAGAGGATGGAACCCTATAATTACAGACGGTTCTATATCAATATACACTACATCCTTTACAGTCACACATAGGAAATGGAATACTATTAAAAGCCGGACTTTTACCTGAAAACGCATCAATTCTCACTGCAGAGGCACTTGCTTTACTTGAAACGGTCAAGCATAGGTAAACTCCGTGGAAAGGCCGTAATATGCATGGACAGCCTATCAACGTTCAATGCCACTTTAAACCATAACCACAATACCGAACTTATAAACCACATTAAGGATATCCTCGCAAAATACCCCAATAAAATAAAACTGATGTGGATCTAAAGCCACAAGGTAATGAACTTGCTGATAAAACCGCAACGCATTCCAAAAACGCCCCTCTTCTCACCTTTAATATAATTACAAAACTTGATCAACAAAACAAAAATCACCCAACAGATTAATACACTCCGAATCTAAAGTCGGAAAAAATACGAAAACTACTACACAAAAGTCAACACCATCCGGTCCATCCCGACCTGCCCAGCATCAACCTCTAAGGAAATAAACTCCAACTTCGCCTGTCTTCGCTTGGGTCATACTATATTACAACTCATCAACACATTTTAAAGGGAAAAACCCACCCACATGCACAGTTTGCAACAACACTATACCTTGCAGTATTTTCAGATAATCTAGGTCCCTCTTGTCAGATAGTCAATCAGTCTACACTTTACTAAATACAATCACCCACGATAATGTAACAAAAGTTTATAATTTCCTCCGTAGAGGGAACTTGATTATATAAGATTTTCTTTTCTTCTTGATAATTTACCTCTTGATCAGAGCTGTAAGCCTCTGTAGCTAGTGCTCTCTTTTTTACCTTTGTATTAGATACAAATTAATTTTTTATGCTAATAAAATAATAATAATATACTAAAACTATAACTTTTTGTCCACTTCACTGCAAACACACAAACTTCGTCCACCTACTTTTCTGATTAAAGTTGTACTCTCTGACTTGTAATCCTGCACAGCATCCGCATTTGAATCCCTTGCATGTGCACGGTTGCCCTAGTTTCGAGAAGATCGTCGAACTTGTTAATCGAAAGCTCCTGCCGCGTTGAACCGAAACAGTGGGCGGCAGAATTACCAGTTTGGTCGACAAATCATAAAATACCAGACCACTTTGATACCACCGACATTCGACGAAAACAACGACGAAAATACCAATTATAACGATCACAGACGGCAGTCGTGGTAAGTGCATTCTTAAATATTTTGGACGCGCGCGTTTCTACAAGTTACATGAAAAGAAAACAGCTTCTGCGGACCGACCCGAACGCGTTGAAAGTAAATTATCTATTAACCGCCACTGCAAGGTGTTCGTAAGTTTAAAAGTAAAAGCGAAGCGGAACCCACTAATCCCCTTTTGGCAGTGGTATCTGGTACCATAATGTGCTGTAACCAAAAATCTCGTTTTGTCTGTTGTTGTTGCGAAAAAGAGAGATGGCATTGGCACTGCACTGGGTTTGGATGACAGTTTAACAATCTTCATTCGACACCGAATCGTACCATTGACTGCTTAATTTGCGGATCAATATTTCTTTGTTTACTCTTTCGCTGTCGATTAATTCGAGTGGATTGTGAACGGCGGCGTATACTGTGCCAAGCGACAGTAACTTATTCAGTGCAGATTGCAAATTGAGACAGATGTATGTGTCAGCCAGCGATTTCTTTAGTTTTTGTTTATACTTTGCGGCTAAAGTGCTAACACTTGCAATAGATTGAACTATTAAGACGACAATGATAATAGTAATGATGTATGAAAAAAAGTAAGTATACGCTAGAGTGAACACGCTAAAGGGAGTCATGGTAGATTTACGAAATAATTGCACAAAATGTGCAGTTGAAATGTCTCAAGGCCATGGTGGGTATGGTACCAAAGTGGTGTACTTAGGCTGGAGGTAATTAGGGTGTTTAGTGAGCTCTGCTGAAGATCAGGAAAAGTCCAAGGTATGCACTGCTTTGCAGCTCAAAGTGAATGGCGGCATTAGAGGTGAGGATTTAAGGTCTATCCTGTTTTCCGTCTAATTCGGCTTTGTTCGTGCGGAGGCATTAATTTTTATGAATAAGTACTTACAAGGTGGTGCAAGCTACTCTTTAGAGTTAAGTCGTAAGTGCATTGTTAAAATGCTCATTTCGCTTAGTATGCTCTTTTATATGCTGCCACACACGGCATTGTAAGGTAGAAGAGTAAAACTAGGCCCTCGGGAGGCTGTGCAATTCTCATTTCGATTTAATCACCAGTCTGATGTGGAAAAAGCGCCCCAAACGACATATATACAAAGCGGAATGGTAAACTACGGGCTTCTGTACACTTTGCTAGGTTAAACCTATCTAATATGGAGAGCAGTATTGTAGTTTTGAGATTCAAGACTTGAAATTGATTGAATATGATACCTCCACCGTCTGAAGTGACAGATGATATATGTATGCCGTACAAGTTTTCCAAATAGCTGGAGCCATATCGTAAGCCTACTCATAGTGAAATTGCAAACGTGAATACAAATGTACCCAAAAGACGATTCAAAAGAGTCTCAAAAATGCCTTAGTAAGTCCTAGAAACACATTTACCAACTGCCAAAAAAATAACCCAAAGAATGGTTTCAAAAATGTCAGCATAACTACGCCAAAATATCACAAGAAACAAAAGCCCCTAAAGAACAATCCAAAAAACGAAACAAAAACACATTTAAAGCTACAAATCGCCCAAGAAACCGCATCGAAACACAATCTGAAGTATAAAACGACTCAAGAAATGCTCTTTCACTGCCATAGGTATCGCCCTAAAAAAGCCTTAAAAAATCACACAAGAACAACACAAATAAGGATCTGGAATAAATGCCTGTAAAATATCTTAATAAACGCACCATATTCACCCAAAAAATACACAGAAGAACGATAGAAAAAGCGCTTTTAAAACATACCACAAAAAAAACACATTGAAAACCAATTCGAAAAGTGTATTTAAAAAGCCACGGTATACACCTCAAAAACACATAAAAATTGATCCTAAAAATTCATCCAAAACGCCCAAGAAAATTAAATGCTTCAAGCTACATAAACACGCTTCCCTAAAGTATCTCCAATGGCCCAAAAAACTTAAACAAAACTCGACATGAACTGAACCAAAACTACTTTGAAAACTATCGTAAAAGACGTCTCAAAATCCCCTCCGAAATCTACTAAAGAAAACATCTCGAAATGAACTAAAACCTCTTCAAAAACTATCGTAAAAGACATTCCAAATAACACTCCTAAAATGACTCAAAAAAACATCCCTAAATGAACCAAAATAACTTCGAAAAACCCAAAAAAACAAAAGTCCAGAGTTACACTTTTGTAATAAATAAATAAAGAGTTGGCACAACAAGTTCATATAGGTGCTAGGTCTAGATTTTCATTAGATTGCGTGATTTATAATCTTTCATATGAATGGATGAGCCTACAACTTAATGCCAAGTCCGAATGGCTCGGCGAGAGGTGCACAGCGGAGGAACCAGTAATTAGGTAGTCTCGGGAATCGAACCCGATGCTTTGTACTTGAGCACACTTTCCATTGAACCCAGTTATGAAAATGAAAAATAGTAGATGCTATTTAAACTGAAAACGTAATACTTATTACTTGTCGTACTGGTGTGAAGTTCAGCTCTTAAGCATGCCCTTATAATTTTAGTAAAAACTTTGTTACTTCCTAACAAATACCGCTTTAACCTACCCATCCTCAAATCAGAATTTTAAAATTTACCTTTAACTTAGTTCTGGTAAAAGCAACATAGACTCTCTCTCTCAAAACTCTTAATGCTTCTTTAACTATCGATCCAAACGCTGCATTGATGGTACAACTTTGGTTGCGATTGGCTTTGTTCAGGCTTATCTTCTTCTCCGTTCGGATGACAGCGAAAGTGAATTTGCCCATCGCACCTGGCAAACATTTAAGTTCTATCAAATTTATTCACATTACGGCAAACGGCTTTTCAATTTTTTAAACGTGCAGCCATCCGAGTCTGCTTCTTGGAATCTCCGTTGATTGTCCCACGCAAATTTCAACTTATGAAGACCGTCAAAGATCACGCAACAAACAAGTCACCTATCTGCAACTACATCTAAACTAAGTATATCAGCCACATTAAAACTTCCAATCAGCTTATTCAGCCGCTTATTCAAAAAAGCGACAGTGCAATTTGCTTTCTGTGAATTTTCCCGCAAAAATTTTCACTTTTCACCTGGCGGATGAAGCCAAAGCCATTATAATGAATACATGGCCTCCCATTGTTCATTCACTACGGTGTGCTTGCGGCTAGTCGCTACACGGTATGATCTGTGCACGTTCGCTGTAGTTTCAATCCGATGGTGGCGGGTACCGGTAACGAAATAAAGAAATATTGTTCGTGACATCGCACTTGGCACATGACTGGTTGCCACTCTAACCGCGCATGCAATGCGGTGACTACGACGAGTCTTGTCTTGTAATTGAAAATTATATTATTCATAAAAGATGAATAAAATTATATGCACTTACGGTAATAGTACTTACAATTATATTAGTTAGAGGTGGACCTCAAAGAAGAGGCAGCTTGACTTGGTTTGGGAGATATCGCAAGATCTATCGATAACGTTTAGAGATTTTTAATGAACATCGCGAAATAGTTTGCGCAAAATAGATAGAAGCAGTACCGAAGCAAAAGTATTTACTTATAGGAGATAAAACGCTTCCATGACATAGTATGCAACAATACCTACTGGTTTGCAAAAAGTTCAACTGCGTTCAGATAGAAATAAAACGGAAGCCTATGAAGTCCGCTCAAAACAATTAGGAGTGCTAAAAAATGTTTCGTTGCACTTGAGAAAAACGTTGGCATCAAATGCAAAAATACAAAATATAAATCAACTAATCCTTTTGTGAATAGTTGGAAGCTACATAAGGTGGATCCTATAGTATTTCTTTTCTTGGCTTAAATTAAAAGACTTGTTTAACTAATATATATTTTAATACATTATTTTATACAAAACGGGTTTGCTTAAACTCTAAGGTGGAAAACGCAATTCAGAGAGGTTAACTTACCATGAGACAAAAGATGAAGCGTAGGAACAAACGTGATTTTGCATGTAAACAAAAGTTGCCATTGTGCAACCCAACCGAGTTGTTGATGCCACAGACTTCATGGAAGCTCCCCAAAAGAACGTTATGTCTGTTTTTCGGCGAAGCCAGGATCAAGGGACTCGTTTTTTTTTGCGGTACCACATGAGAAAGTCTCTATCTGATGAAAAGAGGACATTTTTAAAAGCTGTGGAGATGAGGGAGCCGTTAAGGACACAACATACCTTTTCTAGATCTTCAACGCACCATGTACACATTTTTGGTCGGTATATCTCTTATGATCGTTTTACAACACACCAACTGAAGGAATTCTGCCATTTGTTTATCAAGTCCTTGCCATCATATACGACTGAGTCGTCATTTTCTGATCATTATTTTGATTGTCGTATCTATTCATTCCTCCTTAACTCTCTAGTCGTGGACTTTTATTCATCAAAAGCAATCCCCATTTCGGTAGAGGAGAAATACAGCATTTTTGGTCGCGTTTATCGACATTCTTTCCGACATGTTTTTTAACGTTGACAAGTTTTTGGACATGTTCTTGGATGTTTCTCTTTTTGGATACGTTTTTGGAAGAACCTGTCGACGAGTGTATGGTTCTTGGACGCTTTTGGACGCACTTGTTGACGAGTAATTGGACTCGTTCTTGAACATGTTTTTCAAAATTTCTTTGTACTCGTTTGTCGACGCATTGCAAACATTTAAATTTAGGCATAGTTCTCATACAATGACCCAGTGCACGTCAGACTTTCAAAAGGAGTTGATTAGGTGGCATTTCTGAAATTTTCAATATTTTTTAAATTTTAGCTTCCCACGATAGATAGGGGACTACTTATAGAAGTCAAACTGGTGACTGGTGTTGCGATTGCATGTACCAAAATTGAAAAGGGACTATACCACTTCTAAGTTCGTTCGTTGTCTGCACAATCTCAACTCAGACCGAAATGCAGTGCAAAAAGTAAAGCTTGCACCCCATCCACCAGGTATTGACGGATCTCTGTCGAACGAGTTAATAAAGTTAGTAATAGGTTTTGTTGACAGGGTCAAGCTCGATTACCATTCAACGACTAGAGCGACAACAGCAGGCTAAAGTTATGCAACATTTCAGAAAATAAAATTTTCTGTTACCATACTGACAGTTAAACTTAAGCTCTTTAAGTAGTCATAAATAAATTTTATTGAAAATCGTACGACAGTCACTTGTCGCACAGCAACTCATAAAAATTAAGACGGTATATGAAATGAAGCAGTTCACATTAAAACCTGCCTTCTATTCACATCAGCTTAGGGAATTAAAAAAAAACACACTCAAAAAAGGCGCTTTCCCCACGATCATTAAGTTAACGCCTATACTAAATATATTGATTTTAATTTTTGTTTATATAGACGCGCTAAATAAAACACGATACTTGTCGGCAAGAATTATATTATCGCATTCAATTTTGTTGAAGCACCTTATGCAACCTGAAGCAGATACTGTAATTCCAACAGCACAATAATACAGTCCGGAAGAAATATTTCGATGGCACAAAAACTAAACGCACGATTGTGACGCAACGCCGCACCAAATCCGATTAATATGGGATTTATATTGGACTCTTCGAAATGCGGATTGAGTGTGTACTTGGGTGAGTGGCTTGTGGTGTGTGGTGAAGACGAACCGAAATTGTTACGGTTCGTAACAGTATTTATACTATTTTCTATGTAAGCTGGGACAATCAATTTAGGAAATTGGTTCATTATCCCTATACAATTAGTGCTTTCGTGCAGCGGTAAATTACCCAAAGGCGGACAGTGCAAGAGTGATTAGAAGTAAACAAATATTTGGTTCAGCTGCAGCATTTACGAGTACAATGGAGTTATGGATGCATCTGAAGATGGTGCCCATCTGGGCTCATTGCAGTAAGCAATTAAAAGCTTACATGGTTTGGTAATGTAATTCAATGTTTTCACTTCTTTGTGGGTCAATGGTGTTTGATGCATTAAAATTCAATGGGTGTAAGTGAGTAAAGGGCAATCGACGTACATGTGCATTGCTACGAACCTGTGAGTTTGAAATGAGCGGTTATGCAAACAGACCGAGTCAACTTGTTTAAGGAAACTTGGTTAAAAATAAGCGATTTATCAATTTTCTCCGCTGTAAATAACAAACTAACTCTGTAGAATTTACCCAACTGGTTCATATTTTGGTTGGTAATTTTAAACAGTATGGATTTAACCATATTATCTCGGTAGTTTTTAACAACAAATACCCGTTTCCAATAGAGACTTATTTAATTTCAACCCATTTTTTTAAATGAGCAAAAATCGCACTCAGTTAGTCAATTTTTGAAAGTGTTGCTTTGAAAGGAAATGACTGGAATAGATGCGATTTGAGAAGTGCTCTTCAGTAGGTACTCGTAACAGCAAGTTTCCACATTTGGCCTTCTCATCGAGTTAAGACATCTAATAACCTTAAAGTAAATCCACCCTAAGCAAGTTTCAACAGTACTATTTGAAAGCAAGTTTGGAAAAAAAAATTTCAGATTTTTCCCGCCGGATACTTTCTTCTTCTGGAATAGGTTTTGATTTTAATCGAAATATTAAACTAAAGCATTTCTGGATTCCTGTGTCACAGTTCGATATGCCAGTAGAGCCAAAACGTGTGTTTTCATTTAGATCAAGGAATTAAGATAAATTCATCAAGAGTACGGTCGTAAATATTACAAAGCTTTATATAGCGCCGACTTCACACCACAGAAATTCACACTGTTGCTGTATTTCTATGATGTCTGCCATTTTAATACTTCAAACGTCAATGGAAAGGAAATATTAATAAATAAAACGAAAATTAAGCGAGTAAATTTTTATTATTCGCCAAAAACTGACAAACTTTATCACGCAGGACACGATTACCAGGAGTTTATGTACAAAAATTTCCAAATAAAATATTTCGGCCTGACATATAAAAATATAGAATTGAATCTGAATGAGTTGATCGATTGCTATGAAATAAAAATCAATTGTTACTCCAAGATGCGCCCATCATTTTTTGGGGTAGATAAACAGACACACTTTACAATTTTATAATATGTAGATGTAAGGTGTAAAAATTGTTCATACAAAAATGTTTTACTTGCCAGATGAGAGCTGAAGACAAATTGAAATAAAAAAAAAACTAGTGGACGTTAACAAAATTTCAGCTGTTTGTCTCAGAATTGAGTTAAAAACGATCAAACTGACTGTGTATTCGTAGAAGAAACAAACATTTAGGTACTCCCAACCTTTCGTTAGTACAAGATCTTAATTTTGCGACAGGATTCTTATGAAATTTGCTCAGTGATGAGGATGTTCCTTATTTTTCAAAGAATAATTTTTTTCATACAAATCTTTATATTTTGTGAGTTTTAAAAAAAAATTATTCAAAAACATTTATTCTTCAATCAATTGCCACTGAAATATCGATAAATCGCTTAAAAAATATTCAAAAACATTTATTCTTCAATCAATTGCCACTGAAATATCGATGCTTCTTACTACGTTAGTCCATGTCGATATTCCTGCAGCCATAGACCAGTAATCGTTTTTATAATTCCTTCCAACTTTAGTTGTTTTGAAAATTATGGAATGAAAGTTAATGGAAGCACTTTCGGAAAAAGGTAAAGCCGATCCTGTTACCACTAGCGGGCATTTTATTTTGTTTACAGTTCACGTGGCCCACGCTATTTTCTTTACAAGAAAACTCTCGCTCGAAGCGTGTATATTTAAACTTAACCGACATACTTGCTATCCACCTATGATTCAATTTTGCTAACACCGCCACCTGTCGTAATTTGAACACAAAACACAAATTCGATTGTATCGCAGACACAAACAAATCAGAAAGCTCTTAAGTTGAAAAGCTTTAGAGGGTGGACTTCAACCCCCTTATGCTGCCACAAAAATAAAGAAACTCACCCTGTTTACCCCCATGTAGCACCATTTCCCTCTATTGAACCCAATAAATCATTGTTTGCTTTTGAAAATAACATTTTTCATGCCTGCCCTGAAAATTCTTAGTTCAATCAGGCACCAGGCAACTTACCCCTCATCTCCCATATTATGGAAATTGCAATAGCCAATCAATCATTTATCAAACCATCCCCATAAAAAAAAACACGAATAAAAAAGTAAAAATAAAACCAAAAACCACTTCATCAGATATCAGAGCTGCAAAGGATACACCACACCTTACCATGGCGCAGAACGTGACTTCCACTTTAAATGAGAAATCACGTAAATTATATGGCTCCGAACCACGACTACAGTCTTCACTCTGGGTTAATTATTTTTTTTTTAACAAATCACCACCACAACGAAATTTACAAAACAAAATTCAATCTCCAGCCAACGGCCTACAAGATGTATCTATTAAGAATCAAAGAACGAAATTAATCCACCACCCCCACCCCCGTTCCAAATTGTTCACGACAAGCAATCAGCAAATTCTAATAAACCAACAAAGTGAAAAAAAATAAAACACCGAATAAAAATCCACACAAAAAAGCAAAAGAGAAAATAAAAAAAATCCTTCATTAAGGGCATTGTTATTCCCATGTTGATATAAGCTTGCAACAGCGACACAATCTACTCACATATAGTGGGAACGTTTAAGTGGGCAGCTATGCTCGCCACCGGGGGTGGAAATAAATTTAAGTCCGTAGAATTTCCTACGACGGGTAAATCCCCACCGAAGCTGATGGTTTTAGATAAAACTAGGGAAACCACCACAGAGCTGGAAGGTCGCACGTCTCCTGACCTATGCCAGCCAGCGATATCTCGGCGATTCCCCAATTCCCAGGTAAGAGATCCGAAACGTACACCACAACTAAACGATTTAATAAATTTATATTCCAATTCATAATAGCTATTCAAAGCGGCAAACAATCACCAAGGACCAACACACCAACACAGATTGTCTGCACCATTCCAAATCGATGTTGGGGGCGATATCCCCGCCCCAAAAAAACAGTCAGCAGCAGCACAGAAAAGCAAAACAAAACAACTACCCTGTGTGCCGGCATGCATGGCGTATACGTAACAAAAAAAAAAATAGGTAAAACAATAACAAGCTATATAACTTGATCTGGGTTATAAGTCAGGTGCCCTCCCCGGGTGCCATCCTAACGTATACGACGCTCTGGTGTGCCATATTTATACATTGTGACGATTGTCACTGAGCAACGTTCAATTGACGACCATCCATCTAAAAATAAAAATAAAAAAAAATAAAAACAGTGAGCCAAAGTTGAACAGTAAAAAGAAACCAAATAAATAAATGATCGTTGTCCACTGAACACTGGGAGGATGCACTGAAAAGGATACCAATCTACAATAATTGCCAAAGCCGCATAGTAACGTCGACGTCACCACTCCCGACAGCATGCATGTGCATGAGCGTTTGTATACAAATCGAAAAGAGAGACGAACATAAAGAGAGAATGTTGAAAAAGGACCAACGTGTACGGTGTAGATTTGAAAAATCACCCCCAATCGGCAAACGGCAACCCCAACACCACCAGTCCACCACTACCAACAGAGCCAGCAACAACACAATGTAAACAACCAACAGACAGCAGAAACAGGAAGCGCACACAACGGATGAAGATATAAATGGCAGCGAACGTTTCGGAATCATTCTTAATCGCACTCGAATAGCAAGCGTGCGAGGATAACGACTACGACGCTCTACTGCTGAACGGAGTTTCACTGATATTCACGAGACCATCGGTGTCGTCGTCGCCGCCGTCGCGTTCTGGATGGAAGGATATCCTAATTTCATTCAACGAGTTTAGGTTCCGTTCAATTTTGTTCGCTTTTGTTGCGCTCCGCATGTCCTTCGGGAGCAATTCATTATTATTTATCCGAGAGTTTGTACTGCCTCTTCAACTGTGAGAATAGTCTCGCGCGCCGCGAAAATAAATCAAACAAAAGGGGAAAAGTGTTACAACCTCGTTGTCCTACGGGACAAACAAAAATCACATTGTCGATTTGTCGATTCCGTTTGATTGTTCGGTTTAAATATTTGTTTAAAAAAAAGTATTTAAGTGGCAAACTCAATTGAAATTGTTGTTTACATTGTCTGTGATTTCATTATGGCTCGTCACATGCTATGGATTGGAGTCTTTGTTGTCGTGGTGTTTGGATACATGCCGGATATCAACCGGGCAAACAGTAAGTTCGTTATAAATTAATTTTTGTGTGTTCGTTGGGGGGGTGTCGCTTTCGGGAAACGTTATTTTTATCGTTATATTTAAAATTTTATTAAATTGCCAACCGATGAGTGTCTTTCGCGGGTGAACTTTTCCAACCTTGTATACCTACGACAAAATGCTTTTATGATTATCTTAAATATTCATTAAAAAAAAACAAATACCCAAACAGTGTATCTTTTCCTGAGCTAGAAGGTGAACCTGCGTACCGCGAAAGCCACAGATGGTTTTAAGCGTGTAGTCAAAAATTCATTTTTCGCCTTTTTAGCATTTTTATTTTCTTCGTATGTGCAGATTCAGCCCGTTCACCGTTTGCTCATTATGGGAATAAAATTCATTAAATACACGTCCTTACGAGCTGCATGGTTCCATGTTGATTTTAAGTTGCTTTTATGGTGAAATAATATTATTAAAGAACACAGTATACCTATTTCCTTGCGGGGATACATATTCAGTCAATGTTATGTGAGGCAAACAACTCTACTTCGTACAATTCGAAATTTTTAATTGGCAAAAATGGAGTTTGTTCTACCACACTGCAAGATGTGCGTTGTGCATTTGCTTACATATGCAAAAGGCATGAGTTACATCTGACATATCATAGGCGTTTAATTGGGATAAAATAACAATGGCAATGGCATGGGTCAACAATGTCAGTTGCATATTAAACTGGGATGGCAGACGCATTTGTGTATGTAAATTGGTCAGTGGAGAGACGATTAATTAACAAAACACCGGACCATCTAAATGGTAAATGAAGGGACATTTGCATAACTATGCGCAATTTGGTATGGCGTTTCATTAATCTTTATGGTAAGGATTAACTGCTGGTCGGCAATCAATGTTTCCAAGCATGTAACATTTTCGATGGCTTACAATTTAAAATAAGTGGTAGCAGACAACATTTAGTTTTAGTAAAGCTGCACAACATTAAATGGTAATGAGAACAGAGTGGCATGTTGGAAAAGAGCGATCGGCTATTATCCATAATTAGATTCAGCTACAGTATTTGTGTGGTAGGTACCTAAGAAGTGATGTGCAGGGCATGTCATTTGACAGCGAATTTAAGTGAAATGCTCTTCACCTTACGATTTTTGCCAAATAAATGTGAAATAATAACGAAATTTACTTAAGACATGACATAGTTTCCATTGCTCGCAAGAATGGAGTTTTTTTTTATATCAAATGTGTCAGTTGTCAGACAATCTGTTAATGTAGCCGGACATTTGTCTTTTCTTATTTTGCAGATTTATTGTTTATTTATTTTATAGATTAAAACTAAGTTGATATTTTGTGCGTTTACGTATAACTCGCGTAATTTTCAACTAATTTTCTTTCAAACTATTAAAAAAAATAATTATAAGGACATAGGCCCTTTTTAAAGAAAAAAAAACTTTTTCATTCAAGAAAATACTAAATGTTTGTCCACGGACACATGTAATTCAAGACGAGTGGCTTTATGCCACTGTTAACAAAACATCGACTTTAAGTGGGTCTTGCATTCATAATTTCTGTGGTAATAAGTTAAAGTAGCTTATGTCAATTTTTGTCATTTTTCAGTATGAACAAAACAAATTTATCGTATGGTTTTTAAATCTATTGTATTACATAGATCAAATAAACTTAAGCTATTCTGTTTTATACAAATTTAATGGTTTTTAATGGGTGTAGAGTGAAAGTACCTGGCCAAAAGGAGGACATTGTCATTTAAAAAACTCGACTACTTCAACTTATTGCCACAGATTATTAACAGTGAATTGCTTGGCTATGAAATCCATGTTTTGTTGGACTTTTATATATTCAGTTTGGATTGTGCCGTACTGCCCGGTTTTGTCGAAAGTATTGAAGACTCATATTTATATTGAGGTATGTTGCTCAATTAAATCAATCTAATATGTGTACAAATACGTGACTAAATGCAGAAATACGGCGGTGTTCGGAATTTAGGCTCATGGTAAGTATGATGAGGTGACTCGCTATTAATTGGGCAGGTATGTGAACTGCAATGTGGTTGTCTGGTCTCCGTTTGGGGGTTCACTTGGAAAATGGTCAACATGTTTATTTCACGGCATCTAATGCAACATTAGCAAATTTCTTCGACACTTGCTGAGGCGTTGAGTTCGCTCATAAATTTCTTTATCCCGAAATGCCGCGCTCATCACGAATGTATTGCCAAATATCGCTCATCATTATGTTGACCATAATTGGGTAAGTGCACGAGGAATTTTGGCTGAGAGGATTTAATTTCGTCATTGATGTTCCGTGCTGACCGCCACACAATTTGAAATTCAAAGTCGGATTAGTTATAATTTTGTTGCGCAAACTCAATGCACCGAAACTTTGAAACGGAACGCGTTTGATTAAAAAGAATCTCCACTCAAATGTCATTCAAGTGACGATTTTGGGAGGAAAATTTAAAGCCGAAATTGTTCTCATTCCTCGGATTCCACTTATTAAGAACGATTTGCCATTCGTATTTAAGCGTCTTCAATTTACCCTGTGTCTTGCTTTCGGTATGACAATTAATAAATCGCAAGGACAATCGCTGGATATTTTTTCAGAAATGTAACATGTCTTTCATTGTTTTATCGCTATTTTTACAAACAGTGCTCAAATGAAATTGCCAGCTGCATTCCACCCCTTCAACAATTCAACCGCAATACTCGCCAAGCCAGGAATGCCCATCAGTTTACCCTTCAGCCTATTTTCGGTCGTACTCTGAAATATAGAGATTCTTTCATAAGCCGTACAACACGAATGTGGAATGCCTTGCCCAGCTCGGTCTTTCCCCCTCGGTGCAACTTGCAGACATTTAAAACCAATGTGCATCGGAATCTCCTATCTTCTCTATCCCAATTTCCTTAACGCCCGCGCTGTGTACTTCAAACTACACCATAAGAGTAGTCACAACCTCTTTAGCGCGTGTTTATTATAAAAAAAAAAAAAAAATAAACATTTTTCGCAGCTCTTCGACTCACCGCAAAATGTGTACCTGTAAATAATTAAAATTTAAACGCCTATCAAAGCAGGCGGGGGTTGCTAGTTTGAAATAAAACACAATCTTTGAATCGATTTGCAACCTTAAACAGACTGATTGCTTTCTCATGTGGCCTTTCTAACAAACGAAAAAAAAGGATGGGCGACACTTGTGGCCGCAGTGATCTGGGATACACTATACCAACTACCAACTCAATCTAATCTAATCTACTCATGTGGAGCGACTTTTCACGGTCGTCGTGAGTCTCAACTAACACAACATGTCTCCAGTCGTCCAGTCCATGATATGTCGCAGTGTGAATATTTGATCAGTTATGGACTAATCTGACTTGAAACCGCAATGGTAGGGGAAAAGCAAGATATATGATTCTTAGGGGCGTTAACAGGAAGTCACTTGATCTTTGATGCATCTTTATTTGGCATACTTTAGAGAGTACAATTTCTGTAGATCGGGAGAAAGGTTTATTGAGCACACTTTTCGCCATTAAAATTTTGGATGAATGTTCTCCCCATCAAGTCATCCCTCGCTGCCTCAAATAACTCAAAAGGTATCTCGGACGCTGCTGTTCAACATGATCAAAGATGTTGACGGGTTAATGTGAAGTGTTGCAGATTTTTAGGTGCGAAAACCGCGATTAAACTGCACTAAACGTGCGCTGCCAAATAATTTATGGAATCACTATACGTCCGTTTTGGGGGATATGCGTGAGCGCATAGATTTAGTCGGATCCAGCATTATTTAGCCCCAATTGCGATAATTGTCAGACATTCATAAAAGTTTCTAAACTGCTGCTTGCAAAAGATTCGTGACCTCTCCTTCTACAGTGGCTTTTGTTGGGCTTCAAAAACTTGTGCGAGAAGTCATTTTTGATGGGGCTTTTATCCCTGCATGTATTTCGTAGTGCTTTTACATTTAGTGACTGAAATCCGGTTGGATGAGACCGCAGCTTTGGTTATATGAATAATTTGCGAAATATGAAATGAAAACTTTACGATTATGTGTATTCAACCTTTGCAGGAAAACGGTCTGTGCAAAAACGTATTAAAATAACGTATGGATGAGCAGTTGAAAAATGTAAAATCGAAGAATTTCTTGCTTTTAATATGTGATAAAAATATTATATTGACTTTCAAACGGGTATATTCAAAACGCACCTAATCTTCAGTGACATAAAAATAAGCTTTATACCGATTGAGGCCATATATGAGTTATTTAAAAAAAATAAAACGTTGCTACCAACAATTGAAATAGACAGTAAAAACGAAATGGGTTGCTGGAGGTGGTAGTTTTTAATCAAATAAATATTAAAATTGTAAGGAGATGTGTCAAAGATGGATTGAATGTTGCACAAAGAATATTGAAACAAAATCTGGTTGTACTGTTGAAATGCATTTGAAGAAATTTCTTCTTCCCAATTCTATGGAGATTACAATCAGCTTTTGAGTCTGGTATACAAAAAAAAAAAACAAATTACACTTGCGACTTGTATACGAGTATAATAGAAGAAGACCGTGGACCTTTTTTTTCTACCATTTATATGTACTTTTGATTGTACTTATAATTTCCCACTATAGCGTATTGCTTCCTACACTGTTGATTCTTAGGAGTAGGTATTGACAGAGCTATTCAAAAATGTGTGGAAATTAGACTGTTCCTTTAAAAAAAAATATTAGTGAAAGATTGAAAAGAAAATACAGATAAATCTCTTTATTGCCAACGTTTTTTAAACTTAAAAAAAAAAATCATTCAGCAGCATGATTTTTGAAAGTGTAAACCAGTAAAATATTCTAAAAATGTGTAGTTATTTATGAGACATTTTTAAAAACAGTTTGTGTGTAATATAGAATATAATTAACAATATTTTATTGAATAAGCTATTTAAAGCCGGTTTTAAAGTTCCCATATAACTCGATTTTAAAACAACATTTAAATAGGAATGCTTCTGCCTATATTAAATGGCTTTAACCTATAAAAAATAACTCGATATTTGAATCGTAACTAAAATGCTAGAGCGTCTTTGAGTGGTTAAGAGAATGGTTTTCCAAGTCAATAAAAAATAAATACAATTGGCGAAGACATGCCTCTGTCTTCCAAAGTAAATGTTGTGTGAAACGCATAAAATATTTTTATTACAAATTCATTGCTCTAAGTTTACAAAGGATTGGTAAGCTCCCAGACACAGTACCTACAGACTGGCATCGTCGAACGGACTAACATTGACCATCTTCAAATTTTACCAATTAAATATTTATATAAATATGAAGAAGTAGGTTAGGTTAGATTGAGTGGGGTTGTGAGATCGTCACGAAAGACCAGGCACCAAGGCGGGCCCATCGCCATCCCCAGGGAACCATTACGGTTAAAAACCTAAACGCCCAAACAGTCAAAGTCCGTACAGAATTTAATTATTGTTCCAATATTGTTTGAGGAACCAACCTCTTCTAGGTTGTTAAAGAAGTACCTGCCTAAGTGCTTCCCTCTGGTCCGGGTAATTGCTTGACACTCGCATAGAAGGTGGGAGATATCTTCCGTGACTTGTAGGTCCTCACAGTACCTGCATATATCCGTATTAGATAAGCCTCATGACATGCTTTCTTAGAAGGCAGTGTCCAGAGAGTATTCCTATCGTTAATCTTAACGATAACAAGTAAGGGAGCTAAGGGAGCAGTATTTACAAATTCTAATGCATACATACGGATTAAAAGTAAACTCACGTTACCCTTCCCACAATTTAAAACAAATCTATAAACAAAATAAGAATATTTAGAATTAGTAACATGTTTATTAATGAAATCAAAAAAATATCTCTTTACAATGGATAGCATTTTAGTCTTAAATCTGTTAAAGATACTTGTGTGCTTGTATACAAATGTAATTAATTTTATTTCCTTTCAAATATTTGTATCTTTTATTAAAACAAAATATTACCTTCTTTTTAAGGCTTAAATTATAAATTAGTTTCTTAATCAATGTATTCATACACTTCTTTTTCCAAAAAAAAAAACTTTTCAATCAATACAATCCAAAATAAAATAACGGTCACGTCTCCTCTCTATTTATTTTACCCCTAAATGGTCGTACGATGCGGCAGAAATACCCCCACTCACGGAAATTAAAAAACATTTTAATAAATTACAAAGGTTTTTGTTAAATAAAACAATTAACTTTGAAATAAAATTCTGTTTTGAAATACCGCCGTTATTGGTACAACGAAGAAGGTTGGTCTTTAAAATAATTAAATTCACTTTATTTTTCATACAAATTTCGCAATAGTAATCTTTCGAAAATTTAATGTCGTAACTAAAATTGGTTTTAGAAACGAAAAATGATTATTGCCTACTAACTCTTAATAATAATATTAATAAAACAACCACGGGGTTTTAAAATAATTCTAGCAGGACAAGGATCGAGGTTTAACTCTTAAAAAACGTTTAAGATAATACATAAATTATATAAGATTACATTTAACTGCTGACTGATTGATGTAGGATCTAGGTTTTGATTGGCTGAAATTGGTCATACGCGCAGCTGTTTCAGTTGACGTTTATGTACGGGTAGCCGAAGAATCTAGTCAAGAAATCCGTGACTGAGTACTAAGTTGACAGTTCGGATATGTGGCTGACGTAAAAAAATAGTGACGTTCCCGACCAATCTAGTTTTTGCGTTCAGGTAAGATGTAATCCAGACCAATCTAATCGACTTAAGATAACTAGATTTTTGAATCAGCCCAATCCTGCCTGCACTCTCAGTTGACAATTCGAAGAGTCAAATTCAAAGTAAACAGGGTGGCCGCTGCAGATTTCTGAAAAGTCGAAAAAATAGGTCGATGAAAGAAAAATGGGTCTTTTCTGAAGCAAATTTAGAATTTTCGCACGATATTTAACAACCATTTGTGCAGACGTGTTACAATTGCAACGCATTTATTTGGAAATAAGCTTTTTTGGAAAATAAATAATAATAAAATATAAGAATGCGCAAAATAGCAAAAATGTGGCAGGCTCTCTAAAATGTGCTAATTTTCGACTTTGGTCACACAATGGTAACACTGATCGCGAGAATACAAAAACAATTCAAGGAACCTAGTCAACGCGTTCGTATACCTAGTCCAGACAAATCTAGTTGAAGTTTTACTTTCCCAATATATCAATCCAAATAATGAATTTCTTGCAAATATCTCTAAAATCAAATTTGTACATTTTTCAAATGATTTAAAAGTACGTAGCTACCTTTCATTTACAACAAATTTATGGACGTACCTTTAGTAAAACATATTATCTTAACTGAATCTCTTGTGCTTGTAATCGTAGCAGGAATTATAATCTCTTAAAACCGAAGCGAATATCGGAATATGTTGTCCCCTATTTTTCTTCAACGACACTTGGAAGCAACTTTTGTATTCCAAGTCTATTTGTATAAGTCGAGATAGATTATTTTTGTATAATAGAACCTACCACGGTTCTAAAGGTTATATTTTTTAAGTAAACACCTTTGAGGACATTCTTAGTGGCTGTAACGAATTGAGGAAATCTTTCAAATAATTGACTGCCTGCTCATTGGTCTGTCGTAAATCTCTAGCCACAAGGAAAGTGGATCTGCAGATCGCTGCTAAGGTCCACTTGTATCACAGAAACTTCATGCACATTTAATGAACTCTTACTCAAATTGAAAATTGATTAAACATCAATCGGAGGAATTTTAATGGGCCATCTGCTTCATCTTTGCAAACAAACTAAATGTTTGCATAGATTTTGTTTAATAGCGAACTGTAAAGCGAAGAAACCGGGAAATAATAACGACCGAACTTTTTTGATGGGAAAAAGAGCGATGCTCAAAAAAAACCATGTTTATTGCTGGCTGGTTGGAAGTGAAGTGAATAACAAGAGAGAGGTACAGTCGTACGCGCAGTAGTACGACGATACTCCCTCTATGTGTTCGTGTACAGGTACATATAAGTCATTTTATTTTGTTAACTCGTATGCAATACGATACAGATTTTAATTATTTAACTACCATTACTCTGTTCCTCACAATCCAATCGATATAACTCTGCTGACAATGATTATGAGAGTGTGATAGAGTACACAGCAAATTCATTGTTCAATTGTGTATAAATAGTTAGATAGTTAGATAGTTCTACTCGTATTTTAAGTCTCTGAGGAGGCAAGGAGTTTTTGTTTTGTTTAAGTATATTAAGCAAAAAAAAAATGTCTTGCCTCCTGTGAGGATTGAACTCACGACCCCTGGTTTACAAGACCAGTGCTCTGCCACTGAGCTAAAGAGGCCGATGCTGCATATGACAACCAAATATGTTTCGGCACGCTAACAAAGTCAAGTTTCACATTAGTCAATTGATGTGTTGGGATAATTCCTATGCTCAACCATGCTATACTGATTATCACTTAGCAGATAATAAGAGGTGTGTCTCTACACCCAAATCAGAAGCAAACTAGTGTTGTTCGCAAAAAAAGAAGATAACAATGTGACAGCTGGCAGTTCGGGGTTAGTAAAAATGGAGCGCTATGCGAAAGAACAACGCACTTTCATTCTTGAGCAATATTTTAAAAATAATGAAGGTTTGTCAGCTACAGTCCGCAATTTTCGTACAAAATATGATGACGGCCATATTTAAAACCATCAACTGTGAAGAGAATAATTGTAAAATTCAGGGAGACTGGTTCAATTAGTGATCTTAAACACTCTGGGTGTCCTGTCGTTCAACAGAAAACATCCAAGAAGTTCGCGAGAGTATTGCTGACAGTCCACGAACATGAATTCGGCACCGTATTCAAGAATTGGGCATTTCGAGAAGCTCTCTACAGCGAATTTTCACGAAAAACTTGAAACTTCATGCTTACAAAGTTCAATTGGCTCAAGAACTGAAGACTTCTGACTATGCAGCGCGAACAGACTTCGTTGAATGGATTTTCGAACATCAACAAGTGGATGCTTATTTTTCGAATGAAATCATTTTCACTGATGAAGCTCATTTTCATCTTGATGGCTTCGCTAATCAGCAAAATTATCGCATATGTGGTTCAGAAATTTATCCACAACGCGTGACTATTTGGTGCGAATTTTGAGCTGGAGGCATTATCGGAACATTCTTCTTCGAAAAATGGTGTTCGTTATCGCGACATGATAATCCAGTTTTTAGTGCCTGAATTACAAGATATGGATGTGACCAACAGGTTGTTACAACAAGACGGTGCCACATGCCATACAGCCAGATAAACAATTCAATTACTGCATAAGTCTTTTCCTAATCGGAATTGGCCATTCAAAACTTGAGATTTAATGTCATTGGACTTTTTTTCTTTGGGGTTTTTTTAAGTCGAAGGTCTATGCAAACAAGCTCACGACCACCAACGCCTAGAAAGAGGAAATTGGGAGGTGTATTAATGAAATTCAGCCACATTTATGCGAAACGGTCATAGAAAATTTCAATAAAAGAGTGCCAGCCATTTATCCGATTTGCTATTCCATTCATACCCTGTCATATATAGGTACTCAAGGTACTCAACGAAACAATTAAAAATGTAAGCTTTCTAATTAAAAATCCGTATTTTCTATCAAAATAACATTTTGCGTGATTATGGGACACCCTAAATAAAGTTTCTAAATACACTTACTGGGAGGGCGATGTTATGCCACTCAAAGGTTACCTCCGAATTTTTATAAGTATAAGTATACATCCCATTAAAGTATGAAAAAAACAACCAATAAGGACTATCTTTTCATCCGAGGCGTAGAATTTTTTTATTGGAATAAAATTACACTTGTTTGTGTTGGAACAAAAGCTCCCCAATTTCACATTTTTATGTTCTCATATCTTTTGTTGGTTAAAATGAAAATAATGGTCATAGATACAATTGTGTAGAAAAACGAACGCAGTCGGTGGGAATAAAATTCGAAACTTTCCGAGTCAACTTTGTGTATAGAGGTAGGTAATGTCCGTCCGTAGGTATTATTTGTTTAGGTTCTGTTTTTTTTTTTTAGTAACACCAACCTCTGTGGCATGGCAATGTTTCTCCAGATAATTGCTTCTGGTGATGTGTGCCAATTTTCTAATTATCTGCTAAAGTGCCCGCGGCGAGTTGAAAAATCAATGCCACATCAGTTGGTTTTCAACGTTGATAACGAAAAATTGTAGAAAATGGATGGTCATTCCACGAATCGCCTGAGAGTATTCGCTATATCCTATGGGGACTGGGGAGACGCGAATATACCGTGAGTATGGCGAAGGAGATGTGTTTGTTTTTTTGCTGATTTTGCATTTTAGCAGCTGGTAATTTCGATTTGAATACATGAATAGGACAATGGGCTTGGCTCTGCAAGGAATTTATAGAATAGGTTATGATGTCTTTGATGAGCTTTCCAGAACCTTGTCTTCCTCGGCCTACAGATACTCACCTAGAGTGCCAAATTTGGATGAATAATGTTTGTTTGCTCGATGATTTGGAATCGGTGCGGTCGCCCACGGATGATATTCAAACAATCCATCTGAAACCCGAAGAAAAGCAAATATTCCCATTCGCGTGAGGTTTTATAACAGGTGGCCTAAAAGAAGTCATCCGATGTTGTTCTAAATGAAAAACTTCGATTCTGTTTTTTGATTATGTTTATTTGAACCTTTAGAATTTTATTGGTCAAGTCGATATCGGCCAAATGGGCGCCGTCACAATTGATTGCCGTACGGGCTCGTTTTATGGCATTTCTTCGGCGAGAACTTCGGGCGACAGATTCTCGCACTCGTGTCGAATGTTGTCCTTGAGGGTTTCTAGGGTATCGGGCTTGGTCACGTAAGCACGGGACTTCAAAAAAACCCACAAAAAAGTCTTTAACGGTTAAATCGGGCGATCTTGCGGGCCAGTGCAAATCACCAAAACGAGAGATGAGGCGACCCGGGAACGCCGCCTTCAGAATATCGGTTGTGGCGCGCGCAGTGTATGTCGTAGATCCGTCCTGTTGGAACCACATTCGTCCAATTGCGGCAGAAAATAACTCGGTTAACATGGCCCCATAGTGCGCACTGTCCACTGTTGCCATTTGACCCAGCGGCTTTCTCGAAAAAAAAGCCCGATGACTCCTCCAGCGTGAACAGCGCACCATGCAGCAATTTAAAGCGGGTGTAATGGCTCCTCGTGCATTACTCGTGGATTTTCGGTGCCCCAGAAGCGATAGTTTTGCTTGTTCACGTACCCGCTGAGGTGGAAATGAACCTCATCGCTCAATATGATTTTGGTCGAAAAATCGTCCACTTCGACCTCGAGATTGAGTATGGCTTGGGCGTAGGTTACACGCGTTTGGCGGTCGACAGGCAGCAGCTGATGCACGGACTGGACTTTGTACCGGAACTTGCGCAAGTCTTTGGCCAAAATTCGACTTAGGGCTAATTGCGAGGCACGGCGCCTTGTCGATGTTTCCGGCGACAGCCCGACATCCTCGTCAACAGCGGCGATATTCTCGGCGCAATGGGTGCTCCGGGGCCGGCCACTCTTGGCAACGTCTCGTGTGGTCCCATACTCTTTAAAGTTGGTGGCCAAATGGCGCAGTCGGTGTCGGACGGCCGTGGAATCGACGACGGAATTCGCACTGCGCCAACAAAAAAATAGACACCATTATTCCGCGTTCTTGGGGAGTGTATCGCTCCATGGCGTGTTCACTTGTATTCTACATCTATCTAGTCATAAAATGTAAAAACAGATTTGACATTGGCGGCCATTTGCAAAAATAAGAGCATCTTCCAACAGGTTGATCTCTTTAGGCCCACCTTGTACACGTAGAATCATTCGAGAGAAGGAGAGAGGTGGTGGAGAAGCAGGTGAAGCCGGGCAGCCGAAATGTAGTGGATTTTTATTCGAGTTACTTTTAGAAAGCACTCGGAGCATTACAAAGTCAGGCGAAAGCAAAAACAATGGAATCGACTGTGGCATAGAAGTACTTCGTCTGAATTAAATTCCTGGAGATCAGTTAAGTTCAGCAAACGTGTGGACCGACAGCACCAGGTGAGTTTGCTAACTCACATTAAATCCTACCTCGACGTAGGAGCAATCCACTTTCGGCAAGCTGTCGAAAGGCTCGCCTTCCTCGACTACATAAATAATGCTCCGTGGCCCCAGACTCACAACATATTAATTTTTAAACAAAAGAATCAGCGGTTGGTAAAAGTAATTTTTCCTTTCCTTCAAAGCCGACTTGAACAAAGTCTCTTATTACCGCAAAATTGTATATTGTGAAACGTATGCGAATTGTCAATGTCGAGTATCCCTTCTTATTGACCGCATGTTCTTGATTTTGCCCCCTCGCTTAGATCGTTACCTCCACACACACCTTTGCTTGATTTTCGCCATCAAATTGCGTTGCCAATGTAATTCGTTCAATCTTTTGCTGGAAGACATTCAGTCTTCATCTGTAGACATCATAGGCTGATGAAATTAAAATGACACGCCAGTGGAAGGCATGATTTTCACATTTCATTGCGTTTGTCTGCCCCCAATCAAAAGCGAAAGCTTTTGTATGCTCCATCGGATAAAACAATTGACATTGAAGGATTTGGTGCCAACAACCGAGTACTGTGAGAAGAGTTCTGACTCGCAAATTGAAATTCGGGAAAGACTTGCGGTTGGCTTGTCTTTTCACTGTCCAACTGTCAAACAGAAACTTTGCTGTTTAAAAATGTATGAAATAGCTTCAATACCCCCAAAAACAAATCATTTGAACAACATAATTGGACAGATTGACAGCTTATTAAATACTTGCAGCTTCAAAGCTGGAAAGCATCATATATACCTACGCGCAATTAATTAACAACGTGCCGAATTTTCATTTTCCATCCCTTAGCGTACATATATATAGAAAAGACAATTTAGAACAAATTTCACTCAAACAAACAAAGACAAAGACAGCCCCATCTGGCATCCACCACAGTAGAGCCACCATGTCTGGAATTCGGTATAACAATTGCCGGTTGCAATTGCAATGTGCAGTGGCAATTGCAGAAAGGAGTGTGTTCAACGGAATGAGAACAAATTGGAGTGAAGGAGCGAAAAGGGAGTGGATCAGCTTAACATCTCTATTTACGAATCTATGTCCTTTTGACTTGTCGATGCGATTTGCAGTTTTCGTATCCCCCGTTTGATTCTTTAATGGGGGAAAAACACGACTTGTGAAGCACCAGTCAAACAAGAATATATAGGACTTGCTTTGTATGAGAGCACATGTTGTATCCTTAGCTTAGTCTACCTTAGTTAAACTGTGACATACGGTCTGCACAATGTGCTGTGCACCTCATTTTTTTTTAAGTAGACGACAAGGAGATGCTTGGATTTGTGTATGTAGTGTGTGGAGCACATTGACATTTCACCGGAGAATTTAGTTCATGCATTCATAAAAGATAATGGTGCCTGTCTTATTGTTTAAACAGATTTACTTTTTATTGTCAGTCAAATGTTTAGTTCATATAGAGGGCATTGCTTCAAAAGAAAAACATACCAGTCTATGGGTTTCACCTTTCTTATCAGTTATGTTATTTACAAAAAAAAAACAGATGCATCCATTATTGTGTTCATTATGTATATTTAAAATTAAATTTAAAAGAGGCCCCGGCACAAGAAAATGAAATCAATAATGTGCACCACTGTATCGCACGAAACTGACTCAATAGTTCCGATTTTAGCTAAAAAACGATCTTTTGATTTGACAATGTCACTTTAGCAATTGTGGTATTTGTATTACCCTCATCATCATTTCGTGTATATGATGTCCGCATGGACTCCCTATAACTCTCCATAACTCTCAGAAGATCCAAAAACTGATCCTGTGAAACAGAGGAATTATTTGTCATAATGTGTGAAAACACGATTACTCACGAAATGTTTGTCAACGATACAGAAAAAAACAAATCACTGCCATTTAAATGTTAAGAATGTGTTCTATTCTGGCTAAAATGTCTAAAAAAAAGTATATTCAAGTTGAGGTTGCGGGCAAAAGCTAAGAACTCTGCGAATAATATTTTCAGCGTTGCCACAATGTGCCCTATCGGGCCATGTTGACCCTTGGCCGAATTCCTTAAACATATAATATTCAAATAACCCTCCCTGTGTCCAGTCGGGTAAAAATTACACTTTCTTATTTATTTCATCACAAAAATTAGCAATAACCAAAATCACATTATGAAAGCGACACTGACACTACCGTTTCATTTTCGTTTGTTCCCATCTGATAATTTAACTTCGTATTTTTTGTCTTGTACCTGTCACTTTATATTTATGTTGCCTTATAGCTTTTTTAATTTTTATTTTAGAGCTTTCTCTGAAGTAGTGTCCGGCATTTTTTTGGAAAAGGCCCTCAGAATGGCCCTCAATATTTTTTTCTTTGTGGCAACGCAGGTTTGGCATGAGGCCCGCAAAATTTTAAAACCCAAAAGTTACATATTACATTTTAGGGTTTTTTCTACTGCGCCATCTCTCGTGAACGTCTGACAGGCCTCCGATAGTATACTCGTAACTGTCATGAATGAGCTCATAAATTCAGCAGTTCGGGATCGGCATAAAATTATGTCTCCCTTCCATTTGTCCGAAGAAATTAAAACTTACTCAAAACTCATTATTGCGCTAACTATTTATTTATTTAGGTATGCATTTATTTATGCGCGAATTTCGATTTCTTATACTGTTCCTTGTATTAAATTCCATGGCATTGTTACTTCTTTAATTTTTACATGGCAAATTTGTAACATATTGAAGCTAACCACATACAGTTTTACCAAACGATGATTTTTTTATGAGCTTTTAAATTTGTTTTAAATGAATATTTTGTTAATAAATCAGATCAAACTTTAACACAGTTGTTAGAAGTTTTCATAATTTTTTTTACAAATCGCAATAAGTTCTATCAACTTGAATTCTATATTCTGACAACTTCTTAGCAGACGTTATTGGACTCTTTGTCCCTGCATTTTGTAGCTCCAGTATTATTATTTGTTTTTAAATAGGTCTGGCTGGAAAAGTCTTAAACGTGACATCCAAATTGGTCAAAAATGTTGCTTCCAAGCCCAAATTCTCCTATTTGAAAAGTGTTACGGACTGTGGAGCGTAGATTACCAGTTTCGAGTTCTGAAAATTTAGAATTTGCATCATTAGATTTTACCTGCCCGGAGAACTCCCACGTCTTTTTTAACTAATCTATCCAATTTACCAACAGAAATACAGACATTTAGAAAAAATTTAACTTAAAAAGTAAGAAGATAGTGCACGACTGGATTGCACTATACTTTCTGGTTCAAATAAAATAAAAGCCAACTTTTGTATGTTTCAATAAGATTAAATAATTGTTATAGGTTTTTATCAAAATAGTAAAATTAAAATAAAAGAAAATATATTTATACAAATTAATAGTAGATATTGAAAAATAACTTGTGTATTTTTATTTTGAATCTGATCCAGCCTTGTAAAGTATAAAGCCTTTTTAAAGGGCTGGCATTGATGCATGTGAATAGAGTCATTGCCAGTGACCCGGGCGAAGAAGGTTCGAGGTTGTAGCTTCCTTTCATTCGAATCGGTGGCAGCAAAATTGTTCACTTAATATATAACATTTCTACAAATATACGTATAATACTCTCAACTCTTATCGCAACTAAATATTTACTTAAACCGAACCAGGGAGTATATGTCCAAACAGACAAGAAAAAAACATGTAAATTATATCAGTGGTTCTCGAGTTATAGGCAGACGAACAGAAATATCCAGACAAAAGTTGACTTGTATGAATGACAATAAGAATACAATACCATTGAAGGTATTGTGTCTACAATACTTCCTAACTATAAGCATAATCTACCTCTTTCATTGAGACAAAAAATCCGTAAAACATCAAATTACGTCAAAAGTACCTATAATTGCGTCATTATTATTTCTCAGACAATGCACCACGAGAAACGACTTCGCAAAGCTGTTCATCTTTACAAACAATTTTCAAATTCACTGAACATCTTCCGAATTGATTTAAGTTACTTATTCTATTTTGTAAGACAGCCATTAGAGGGGCATTTGCCTCATTTTTCGACAGATTGCAAAAGTATCCCTTTCATCTTTCTCCAAAAAAAAAAGGTTGCTTACAGATAATCTAAAAAATAAAAAAATAAAAACAAACATAAGCGTTTGAAAAAATGGTTTACCGAATATAATTAATATTCAGCAAAATCTTTCGTCAATTTTTAACAATTGTTTGCTTACATAATGAGCGTTGCGAAACATCATCCATCTCTCGTCAGTCAGTCGCATAAATTAGGAAATTTGTTACTCTCTTCCAGTTTTGGTGTCAGGTTCAGATATACCTACGAGTATAGGGTCTTCTTGGCGGGCAAATCATTTTCCAATCGAACTTGTTAATTGGCAATTATTCAGCTTTAATTGAATTGTTGGGGCACGGTTTTGAGGAAACAAGTTGCCACGTTGGTCTAATTGCAAAATATTGTTCTCCTTAGAGTTCCCTTCGGTTGGAAAGTCAGAAGGGAATCTGTATACATGTACATCTGCTCAATAATTCAATGAATCAAATTGATTGAAACCCAGAGGGATGTTGATAACTTTATAGAACATCAGCATGAGTAATGTTAAATGGCTGTGTGCCCAAAGGTTGATTTGATACTGACAAACAAGCCATATCCGAGTGGGAGAAGGGATTATAGGTTACCTCGACACCAACGTGAATTTAATTATGACTTCAATCTTAAAAACACCACAAGCACTTTGCCAGGACAACAGGTTGTCGCCTAACATGGTGTTCGTGGCTTTGACCCGAAAATTGCCATCAAATTTTTATTGGTGAAATATCGCCTCGAGGAGAAGTTACTTCAAACTCTTCAAATATGGGATGGAACGTGGAAGTACTAAGTCCTAAGTCCTTCCGCCACTCAGATTTCTATTCACCTCCCAAGGGCTCATTCGTATATATACACACGAAACAGTCACAAAGTTGGATGGTCCTGGCTGACGTCGATATATGCACACCCACACATCTGTTATGGGTAGTGTTTTGCGGTGATTTTCATTAAAATTTAATCACCTTCCACATGATGAACGCAGATTGCGGTCGAACTTGGCAGTACAACGGGTGAATCATGATACCGCCAGTATCATAGGGAATAGCTGCATGTGTAGGAATTGGCAGAATCAATCTCATAAATTTTACATATGTCTGCCATACATCAATGTTGCAGTGGTTGAGTTGAGCAACCGACTGTGTTAACCAGAATTTTGCCGGGTATATGACGGCAAGATATGCTCGAGAAAGTCAAGGACAATGTCACCTAATACGGGCGCACAGAGGTCTGCAATATAACTGAGTGCTTTTTTGTAGATAGGTAGACGACTTCGGGTTACAGAATTGAAATGGTCCTTCTAATGAATTATAAATGGTTAGCTGCAGGTAATTTTGACGTGAGCAATTTTCCATGTTCGCCTTTTAAATTTAAATTCAACTTGGAAATGGAACTTGAGCAGGAGCCCTGGAACTACATTGCTTCTCAAAACAAACTGAGAAGATTACGAGTAGGAGAAGAGTGTGAGCTAATTGGGGAAGTTTAGCCAAGCTGAAAGTTGAATATATACCTCATCAATAAAGGGACAACATTTAGTCAAAAGGGAATCTTTTTGCTGTATATTGAGTGAAGGGTTTTGGTCCTATTTGCGAGTAAGACTAATTGTAAACGCGATAGAACCGGAAACTGTTCTAAAGATAAATCAGGTCTCTAGGCAGAAATTTAGTCCATACAGTCAAAATATGTCAACCACCTAGAGTGAATGAAAATTAGTGCTTAAGTCAAGATAGTATTCAGATTCTAACTTTCGGATTGAAGACTCAACATTGGTTTCAAAGACTAAGCCATTGCCGGATTAGTAAAATTGCTCTCAATGACAAATTAGGTCGATGATCGGGAAACTGACAGAAAAAAGTGGGCTTACGGCGATACACACCTTTCTGGTCCAATCCTATGAAATTTTCCAATCCATGGAAAATCAGAATGTCTTTTCATTTCACTAGAAGCTTGGTCCTACCTACTCTATTATCATACATACTCCTTTATCATCTGCTATCGAATATAAGTCATCAATAGGGATGATTGAAGGAAGTCCAATATAATCGCATATACCCCTGGGAATCCCAGAAATATTGGACTTGATTCTTCCATCCCATTTTGGGGCTTCCTAGAAGGCATCTGACTTATATGTCAAAAATTCTATTCAAATAACCTTGTCTATTTTTTTGTTGGCGGAGCGCGAATTCCGTTACCGATTCCACGGCCGTCCGACACCGACTGCGCAAACACTGCGCCGTTTGGCCACCAACCTTGAAGATTATGGGACGAGACGTTGCCAAGAGTGGCCGGCCCCGGAGCGCCCGTTGTGCTGAGAATATAGCTGCTGTTGACGAGCATGTCGAGCCGGACACATCGACCAGACGCCGTGCCTCGCAATTAGCCATCAGCCGGTCGTCCCTAAGGCGAATTTTGGTCAAAGACTTGCGCATGTTCCCGTACAAAGTCCAGTCCGCGCATCAGCTGCTGCCTGTCGACCGCCAAACGTGTGTAACCTACGCCCAAGCCATCCTCAATCTGTGGACGATTTTTCGACCAAAATCATATTGAGCGATGAGGCTTATTTCCACCTCAGCGGGTACGTGAACAAGCAAAACTATCGCTTGTGGGGCACCGAAAATCCACGAGTAATGTACGAGGAGCTATTACACCTGCTCAATGTTATTGCATGGTGCGCTGTTCACGCTGGAGGAGTCATCGGGCCATTTTTTTCGAGAACGCCGCTGGGTCAAATGACAACAGTGGACGGCGCGCGCTATAGGGCCATGTTTACCGAGTTTTTTCTTCGCAATTGGACTAATCAGGACTGGAGGACGTGTGGTTCCAAGAGGACGGAGCTACGACACATACTGCGCGAGCCACAACCGATATTCTGAAGGCGGCGTTCCCGGGTCGCCTCATTTCTCGTTTTGGCGATTTGATCGTCCGATTTAACCGTTCCAGACTTTTTTTTGTGGGTTTTTTTTAAGTTTACATGAACAATCCCGAAACCCTAGAAGCCCTCAAGAACAATATTAAACACGAGTGCGAGAATCTATTGAACACGAATGTGTTCAACGAGAGGGAATAGGAATAACTCCCTCGCTCGTCACTATATAGCGATAGTATAATCGCTTTCTTAAATTCTAGGACATGCATCAGTGAATAAAAATCCATGGGGTGTATAAAAATATCCATTTCCATAGCAAACACCTGCATTTGAGTATTGTTTTTTTTTACCAGATTCCCAGATAAATTCGCTCAAATGCATGCGGACATGTTTTCCGACTGCAATACAAAATAAACATTTTCGCAGAAAGAAAAAAAAAAAGCGGATCAGAGATGCAAATGCATAGAGATCCGTGAATACAAATGTTATTTCTACAGACACTTTTTTTGCAAATATACTGTAGTTTGTATATGAGCTAGCAGGTAACTAACAATCGTTACGACACTTTCAATATGGATACCTATCGACTGGCGGCAATTTGTTTAATCCTTTTCGCTGATTGCCTTCTAAATTTATATTAATGATAATGGCACGAAAGCGAAGTTTTACATTTCTGTCAATTAATCAATTCTGTATACATTTCCAAAAATATAAAAAAATAAAAATACAGCGCGTTATATTGAATAAAATAATAAGTTGTAGGGTACATCGGGAACAATAAAGAGTTATTCAGTTTTGGGTTTTGAAAGTAAATTTAAATAAAACACACACAGCGATACATTTCTGATGAAAATTTTATTTCATTATTAAGTTTCAACTTTGCCATTCAGTGTGAAATACAATATCATTCAAATGGCCGGCTCGGAAAGATGCCTCCGCATCATGCGATTCTTTTGCGGTCAATGTTAACCCCTTTTTCGCACATTTCGGGCGGTATCTCGGCCATAACTTGAGTAATGTTGGTTGTTAATCCATCAAGAGTTCGGGGACTATTCTCGTAAAAACGGTCTTAGCCCCATAGAAAAAAATCTTACGGTGTCAAATCGCATGATCTTGGTGACGAATTGACGTCGCCAAAACGTGAAATTACGCGACCGGGAAACTTCTCACGCAATAAAGCCATAATTGGTCATGTTGTGGAGCTTGTTTTCCCGTCTTGTTAAGCGATCCACTATCGTAAATGGCAAACATTCAACTAATATTAGGTCTATTCGCGTACTTTCCCGAGCCAAACATTACAAATCTGTCAAACTCAAAAAATTTAGCAAAACTCTCTCAGAGAGCTGAAAATATACGCCAAAGTACGTGGATAGACCTCGAGCTACTTTGAGGAACTTTCATCTTTGACATCTAATCCATATCACAAATAAATATATAACTTACCTTTTTGCAACATATGAAACGTTCTAGGACAACATTCGATCACCACTGAATTTTCTTTATTTTTACAGATTTTATTGTTGTGTGCTATTCATTTATAAGACGAATTTTGAATTTGTTTCTTCACAACTTTGTGCATTTGACACATATTTATCAGTATTTGCCGGTTGAAATACTCTGAGCTGTTTCGGGCCAAGAGAGGACGCACTCCTTACTCGTTATTTGATAATTTTCTCTTTTTCCGTCATTTTTGATGAGTATGTGTATAGACTTGCGATTCAAACTGCGTACGCGAACGAACCTATTATGACACTTCGAGTGACAGGTGTCAAATGCCAGCGCTTCCAACTTGAAACCACGAAATGGATGACCCCATTTAGTTGCAAGGATTACAAGCTGCAGTTTTTGTATTACAAATCTGTTTACATCAGCAGATTTATGAAATATGATTAATTAAATCGAAAATGTGTTAAATGTTACTTAAATCGCTGACACTTTAAGATCAATTATGCTTATAAGCTGTTACGTGTTAATATCGCACCAGATGGGATTGTTGCGAGTGCAAAAATGCTCACAATAAAATCTGTCAGCTTCTCGAAATAAAAACTAAAATATAAAAATTATGATTATGTCATGTTCCCTGTCCACCTTAATCATTGTGTGTCAGTAGTTAAATTCATTTCCACAAGTGATGCATGTAAAATTCAATTTCCTCTTACGTAAATAAATATAGATTCCAATATAGACAATTGATTTATTTGCTGGATAGAATAAGGACAGCACAACTGTGACATGTTTACTGTATTTCAATTTACCAATTTCAACTGTCATCAAACTATGGCTAGTGCTGCTCGTTCCACAAGAGTGTCAAGGGAATCGTTAGTTTTTTGTTTTATAGATTGTGTATAGTTTGAATGGAATACTTTTTTTTTGTTGGGTCTCATCACTCAAATGAGTTACAATTGTGCTGAATAGAAAATTAATAAAAAAACAGGAACAGGAGAAACCGACACTTTTGGAGACTTTAAACAAAAAAAACGTGGGGAAATGTGATATAGTTCGGGAATACCACATTTTATCATTACTGAATGCTATTGGTTACTTATTATATATTTTTAAAAGGCGAATAAATTGATTTGTGTGGTTATAAAAACTATCTAAAGGATATGTTTTATATACTAGAAATACATTTGGACAAACATGATGCTTTTGGATATCATTGAATTTGATTTCGTGTGTACATTTTCCTTAAATAATGATGAATATTTTCTCAAAATGTTTTTATTTTCCCTTATCCAATCTACATTGTTAATATTTCATGAATATTTAAAGCAAACGTACACACATTCCTAAAAAAAAGTCTATCCACACGGAACAAACAAATTCAAATTACACGGATAAAATTCTATGAACGCTGCCAGCAACTTTGCCCACAGCGAAAGTGGGCGTTGGAGTTACGGGACATTTGTCAATACAAATTTCTATGTAACAATACTATAGCGCACCAAATCAAGACCACTCCATAAAAATATAGCTTGTAGGCAAGTAACGGGAAATCGACCGTAGTTGGTGGTCTCATTATGGTTTATCTATGGTAATTATTGCTGAAGATATAAATACTATTACTTCTCAAAGTATTTCCTTTTTACTTTTCGCAACAGACAAAGATATGCAAACGAGAGCAGCATTTTATAACAGCGACTACACACCAGTGTTGTCACTTTGCTGCAATTGCAGTAGAACTGCATCGTTGTTCGTAGAATAGATCTACTGCACCTTCGATTTAAAAAAGAATATCCCTTAAAAAAATAACCTACAACAAATTTTCCAATTCTATCATTGAATGCAGTCATTCTCATTTTTACCAAAACGCAACCACCCACTGCTTCCGGCTGTCGGCTTTGTTGACAATTGACAGGTTACGCGCATTTTGTATTTCATTTTCGTTTGTTGTTTGGTTGTCAGAAAACTTTGACTTGAAACTATTTACAATTTCCTGGAAATCGTCCGACGAAATTCCGAACTTTAAGTTAATGAGTGAAATTCTTCAGAAACTCGCTGGATGCTGTCTCTTTGGTGTTAGTAGGCAGCAAAGATAATGGAATACAGGGATATATATCTTTCCAGTGGAAAGGCGGCTGCCTACAAGCTGTTTTCCCGAAAAATTCATGAAGTCACGCACATATGCTCATTTCTTTTCTAGGATATATGAGTTCATGAATTGGACTTTAATTCAAGAATTCACTATTCCAAAATGTGTATTTCACTATTTTTTTATTTTAATCGAAGCGTTAACAAAAACCAAACAAGTTTAATATCAAACACAAAACAATTGAACAACGCGATGCCCATAAAAGCAAAAGGAATATTGGCCGGCGATTAGCAACATGCTTTTTTGTAGCTCACACGTATTTACAGACGGGGGTTGAAATTACAAAAACAACAATGTAAACAAATGGGTTTTGGGGGGATAGACGTACGAAATATATCCATCTCTTTTATTCTTTCATCTCTGGTAGGCAGTGTCGCAGAAGGGTTTCCTTAAATACATGCGGGCTACCAAATTTTCTCACAATCGTGTTCAGAAAAAAACAGAAATTTTATATTTTATGCTATAAAATTAGGATTCTTGGGCCGATAAGGTAAACTTGGTTTTACAAATACGTTTTATGTGCATTTGCAGTCGAAATGGCTGACCCAATCTGCTAATTTGTACGAATTTATAAGAAAACATAGAGTAAAACATTTAGCAGTTACAAGTGTTAGCTTTATCGCAATCGGCTGACTTAGGTACTAACAAAATAAACGAATTTAAAATTTAAAGTCTGCAGATGTAATTTTTGGCCTCCACAGCACATAAAATTGTTCGCTATAGGTATGTGATATTAACTTACTAAGTTTGCATGCAAACTTTACATATTCAGATGCAATTTTACATTTGTATCTTATCTATACAAAAATGAATGGCAAAATTCTCTAGTGCCAGGTAGACGGGGTTATGTCAGAAATAGTAGTTTTCCGTATAAGAGATTGAAGATTGAACATTTTTTTGTAAATCCAGATATTCTTTTGGCGAACAATGAATATTGCAAGACAATCATCAAAACACTCGGCTGTAAAAAGATTATAGGCTGTTGACCAACAAATAAGTACTTACCAGATTTTCTTATGATTTATCTCCTTAGAGCCATTTACCTCTTACATGTTAAAATTAAGTTTTTTCTAAGGACTTAAGCCGAGAAAATAAATTAGACAAATTAGAAAACAATAATTCAGTTTAATTCATTATAAAAATTTAGAAACATTAAATAATAAAGTAAAGTATTAGGTATCTTATTCAATTTTTACCTGTGGCATAAGATGACTTAAGCCCTTACAGGGCTGTAGCTAAAGTCGAATTTGATGTAGGTCAACATTGGTTACAGGTAGGGCGGAAGTAAAAAATGTATCATAATTGACCTCAAAGCACGGACTTCTAAATCAATCACCATATATATCATTGACCTCTAGATCAGTGATGTACATTCAATAGCTATTCGTAGACAAATAATTTCTGTGACAGAGCATCAGCTGCATCAAGGTTTTCAGTAGTCTTAATCATCCGCAACGACTCATTGACGTAACATATTGCTAATGCAATATTTTCACGGTTATTTTCATCTATCGTCCCATCTTCCATTAGAGTAAACAATTAATATCTTTAACAATGGAACTTCCTACTGCTTGAAATATTTGATTTTGAATTTCAGGTGAACGATATGTTGTGTTTTGTGGTATATGAGTGAGCACCTCGTTCAAAGTTGGATCTTTCATACATGTGTATTCAAATAGATTCTGAAATAATCCTTGTTCTTTTTCTTCGTCCAAAATATAATTTCCACGCAAATTCGTTGACAATTAGAAATTGTATTACTTCAATAGGCGTGTTTTTTTTAGCTTCGTTCTCAGCAAAGCAAAGTAAAGTTAGATTGTCAGCACACAAATTACAATAACTACTGCGAGTCTCGAAGTGTCAAGTAGAGCGTAATTGTTATAATTGCGTGCTGAAAATTTTATATTTATTATTTTTCTAATACTTTTTGATTTATTAACGTTTCAACATTGCTAGATGTAGATATTCTTTGTAATTTCTCCTGCCACATGGACATAGCTTGAATATGAGAAATTGATTTTTCATGTTTTGGAAAACCAGTTTTAGAATCAGTGGCATTTTCCAGCTTCTAAATCCTGGACTTTAAGTTTAAGCTTATTTATAAAATAATAGCATCGTATATTTTATTGGTCTAGCTAGTAGTGTTAAATTATATACTACGAGGCACACCACGTTTATTCTAATAATTTATTTACGTAAAAATCTCTCTCGCTTTCTTCTTCCAATGCGGCACAGTATACGAATTTTGCTTTTGTGTCGTCGAAGGTATATGATGCTTGAGATGTATGTTGACATTATTAAATTAGCATCAATTAAACCAGATAACATTTGTGTTGTGTCGTATTTCTTCCTTAACTAGATCTAAATTTGAATTCATAATTTTATACAAAACGGATTTGGTTAAACTCTTGGGCGGAAGCGCAATTCAGAATGAGGTTAACCATGGGGCAGAAGAAGAAACATCATAAATTTTAAATGTAAAGAAAAGTTGCCATTGTGCCAACATGTTGTTAATGCAATATGATGAAAGCACATCAACTCAACAATGTCGTTGAAGCGTTAAATTCTCGCCTTTTCCAAGAGAAATAAAAAAAGGCATAGATGACAGAATGAAAGAAGATAATAGATTTTCGTTTCACAAGAAAGAAGAGCTATTGACTGAGTAAGGAATTTTAATGCACCTTCTTTATTTGTTTTAAATGGATAACTTTTAATTAAGACAATTATATATAGACTGCTGGGCTGGAAAAACAATTGCAAAAGCTCCATCTGCACATAACTAGTTTTAAAATTTCCAAACTTTGATGCCTTGGACGGATTGTCCAACAACAGGCGGCATTGGCCGGTCCATAAATCTCCTAAATTCAGGGGAAGAATGAAAGACGTAATGAACCCAAATAAGATGTATGTGAGCAAGTTTCAGCACAAAAGTTGTATTGACTATTGAATTTTGCCCAATTTGCTGACGTCTTAGAAACCATGCACTTTTTTTCAAACTCCGCTGACAAGACTTTATTTTCATGTTTCTCAAGTGTGCACAAATAATCCAACTACACATTTGCCAACTATATGATCAATTTATGAATTGATCCTAACAGATGTTGATCAATTTCCATAAGCAATTTCAGATGAGATTCTTACTGTTGCACGTAGTTGGTATTTTTTTCCTCTAAGGCGCCATCAATTACCGTTATTGTATTTTCGTACAAGCCCAACTTCAAACGACAAATTTTCCAAAAACGTGATGCACATTTCTAATTCCTATACACACATGTCGTAAAAAAAACAAACAAAAAAAAAACGTTCACAGATTTATTTGGTCATTATGCGGGTTGGTGAAGAAAAAAACAGAACCTCTGCAGGCAATTCATTCATCCTCCCCCGACAATTCGTCCGTCCTTCGAGTCATCGATTACAAGGCAACCCTACCTCAGTGGCTGTGTATAGTTTTCTCTGGCAAGAAGCCAAGGTATACAAAAAGGTCACGGCAAAACTAACCGGCCGGCGATAATAGCCAAGAAATTTTTACATTTACCATATGCAAATGTGACTACATGTCCATGTTGGTCCTTTTTTGGCGCGAGCATATGCGCCTTGTAATTTGTTGAATGACATCAATTCGTCTTCAACTGAAATGAAGTGTTTTTTCGGGGGTCCTTCGGTTTTGAAGTGACCAAGGATCGTATCCACAATCCACATGGTGCGCTGACAAAATATAAATAGTCAAAACTCGGTGTTTACATGTGGTTGGAGTTATTTTAATAAACCTAATGTATCGTTGGGTTAACCACTCGAGAAAATTCTAATTAATCTAGTGGTGTTGTCTAATTAAATTTACGAAGCCCTTCAGCGGCGAATGACAATTAAGTTCTTCGAAATTGGCTGAGGAGTAAATTTCAACTCAACCACCATGACCCCGAGCACCAGTTTTAAGGACTAAACGGATATTGTTATTTGCGGCTTCATTAATGCATAATGTGTTGCAATTTTCGTATAATGGGTGTAGGATGGGGCCAACCAATTTCAACAGACATGTTTTTGTTGATTGGTTGCTAAAATAAATATTCATTGTGTTTTTCATGTTTCGTGCTTTTGAAGGATGTAAGCAATTGTATTAGCATAGCTACTTACCGAGGAACAGAAACGCATAAGCACTCATTTGGAGGCAATGTTTGTATTTACACGTGATTTATGGTGCTTCCAGGCATAGAGACTCTGTTGAAATTGTTTCAGCGCTATATCCAACAGGAATCATTTCTTTGGCACTTTCCTGTTAAAATTAGCAAAATAATGGAAGACATACACATTTTGCTACCTCTTTGCAGGAGAGACTGTCAGCCTTACGGGGCTCAAAAAAGTGGTATCTCTTTCTTTAGATGTATATACTTGAGAATCAGTTCATGGAAAAAGAAGGCATTATGCAAAGCAAGCGTGTAAATTTGAAATTGGGGAGCTATTGCTACAAGGTGGGCCAAAAAAGTCATTCGATGTCATTCATTTTGTTTTAAAAGAAAAACTTCGATTCTGTTTTGTGATTATGTTTATTTGAACCTTCAGAATTTTATTGGTCAAGTCGAGAAGATGATATCGGCCAAATGGGCGACGTCACAATTGATTGTCATATGGGCTCGTTTTATGGCATTTTTCATCACTTCGGCGATAACTTCGGGCGACAGATTCTCGCACTCGTGTTGAATGTTGTTCTTGAGGGCTTCTAGGGTTTCGGGATTGTTCACGTAAACTTCAAAAAACCCCACAAAAAAAAAGTCTGGAACGGTTGAATCGGGCGATCAAATCGCCAAAACGAGAGATGCGGCGACCCGGGAACGCCGCCTTCAGAATATCGGTTGTGGCTCGCGCAGTGTATGTCGTAGCTCCGCCCTGTTGGAACCACATGTCCTCCAGTCCTGATTAGTCCAATTGCGGAAGAAAAAACTCGGTAAACATGGCCCTATAGCGCGCGCCTTCCACTGTTGTCGTTTGACCCAGCGGCGTTCTCGAAAAAAAAAAATGGTCCGATGACTCCTCCATGGAATAACTTTGAGCAGGTGTAATGGCTCCTCGTGCATTACTCGTGGATTTTCGGTGCCCCAGAAGCGATAGTTTTGCTTGTTCACGTACCCGCTGAGGTGGAAATGAGCCTCATCGCTCAATATGGATTTTGGTCGAAAAATCGTCCACTTCGACCTCGAGATTGAGTATGGCTTGGGCGTAGGTTACACGCGTTTGGCAGTCGACAGGCAGCAGCTGATGCACGGACTGGACTTTGTACGGGAACATGCGCAAGTCTTTGGCCAAAATTCGACTTAGGGCTAATTGCTAGGCACGGAGTCTTGTCGATGTTTCCGGTGACAGCTCGACATCCTCGTCAACAGCGGCGATATTCTCGGCACAACGGGAGCTCCGGGGCCGGCCACTATTGGCAACGTCTCGTGTGGTCGCATTGGTGGCCAAACAGCGCAGTGTTTGCTCAGTTGGTGTCGGGCGGCCGTGGAATCGGCGACGGAATTCGCGCTGCACCAACACTACAGACGAGTTGTTACGCAAAAAATTAGACACGATTATTCCGCGTTCTTGTGGAGTGTATCGCTCCATGGCTTGTTTACTTGTATTCAACATCTGTCCTAAAATGTCAAAACAGATTTGACATTGGCGGCCATTTGCAAAAATAAGAGCATCTTCCAATAGGGTGATCTCTTTAGGCCCACCTTGTAGAATCGTGCGAGATAGTTAAGAATTGTGTTCGGTTATACTTGATTTGTAAATAGATTAGATCCAACAGCATAAACTAAGTACTAAATAGACTGACAGCTTCAGTCAAAATAGAAGGATTGCCTATAAGCTGAATTTGGCCTTGGATGTAGCCCAGTTTGAATTCACATATTTGTGCCTATGTTAATCAAAGTGAGCACACGCATACCTTGAAAAAAGAACCAAAAAACCACCATACATTTCCAGGTCAAACCGGATGTCATGTAGCCTGAGGTGGATTCTCATTTCAATACCGAGCAATTCCATAAAGCAATTTAAACTCCTGAACAAAACACTTTAAAATTAAAAGTTAACATGTATGAAAGACAACCATATTCCAGCTCTTTCAATTTGAAAGTAACAATTTAAATTTTTAGCGTCAACGCCAATGATTTAATACTTGAAAGAGAAATCATTGCTCACTTTAAAAAAAAGTTGTACTCTTAAATTCAAAGGAAACACTTTAAATTTAAAAACTCTGTTATTATTATCCTGTTTAAATACAAATTAAAAGCATTTTCTTTTACTTTTAAATGTAAAAGTTTAAAAATGAAATCTTTTCCTTTTAACTTTCGCAAATATTTGTTTTTTTTACATATAACAGATTGGATTTGCACACTTTAAATATGCGAACTTTTGATTTCAAAGTGCACTTTTTTCCTCAGTGCAGGTTAAAATTTCCCAGTACATTTTCATATAAGTATTTGTTCAAGTTTCTTATTTCTTGATATCAAGTGTAGCTAGACTCCATGCAATAAAAATCAGTTCTAAACACCGCGAACTCATTAATTAAAAACTTATTTCATAAAAAGTACTTAAAACAACCATACAAAATAATTGAATCAATGTTACGTATAAAGAAAAGGATTATTTTTTTTTATTCTTCCTTTCACATTCCCATTTTTTTGTCAATAATCACCGAAGGTTTCTCTTTCGACTGTTTTGTAAAAATTATCGATTTTTTTAAACAACTAACAACAGCATAAAACAAAACGCTCAAAAAAAGTTTAAGAAAAATTACAAAAAAATAAGCATCAGATTCGTAGAATAAATTGTGTTAAGAAACAATAATAAAAGCGTAGTCATCTTTATACCTCAAATTTTTGGATGGTTATTTTCTACACTCACGGTGGTATCTTTATTTTACTTTTTACAATTAATATAATCTTCTGTAAACATACATTCATTTCATGTATTTTCATTCATATAATTTCTATACCAAAAACTTTTGTAGTCTGTTGAAAGCATGATAGCGCCCAAAGGAATTGACATAGGCGAATGAGTGTGGTGAAAGAATTTATTTATATCGTCGTTAGGCAAGTAGTTCTGGTACCTCCCATACAAAACCAATATTAGAAAACAAATGTTGAAAACACGATAGCGTCAAGAAGAATCTACCTAGGGAAGTGAAATTTTGTGAGATGACTTATTTTTATCGTCGTCAGGTTGATGCGACGATGGTGGAAATATGAAGCAAACTAAGAACGATGTCATTTTGTTCATTACGTGATTAGAGCCCTGACTTTTTAAATTTTTAAACATTCTTAAAAAATTACTTTGTATATCTAACCTCGGTTTTAAAGAATGTGTTTCCACCTTCAAACTCTGTCCATCTGTCAGTCTTTAAAAATAATTCCAGCGTTCGCTTCCAGTAAGTGGAATGAAACTGGAAACAAATATGAAAGCTGTTGGTTGTATAAATAAAAATTATTTTTGTTTATTTTTTTATATTTGTGTTTTTTTTTTTCAAGTTAGGCATTTTTTTCGTCAGAAGTGGTTGGCAACGCCAACACTGGTGTCGGAACATTGGTAACAGAAGTTTTATCCCATCTCAAAAATGTCCAACGCATATTTTTCACTTCAAAAAATAAATTTCGTAAATTTTGTTCTGTACTTCCCGGTACTCCCCAAATAGGTTCTATTATACTCCCGAACAAAATTATGAAACCGGCGGCCCTGGTCTTCAGTGACCGTGTGGTCTTGCCGGTGCTGGACTCTTGGGTTCAAGTCGCCACCCAACGTTTTTACTGCACAAATTGCTCAAAATGATGTGGTCGCGTTGAATATTTTCAAAACTAAAGGTATTTAAAGGTCGTTGGGTTCAGGGCTGCCCTCAAGGGAACACCAAAGTTTACAGGGACCAAACTAGTGTAAATATTATTTTGCAGGTTTTTCAGCGCATATGCATTGCATGTGTTCCCAAGTTTAGCTTTAACACTGATTGCATTATTGCTCTTTAACTTTATGCGTGTATTACCTCCTGACCCGCTCTGTTATCAATTGAGTTTCTAAAAACTTTCTACTACGGGACTTTTAAAGTGTTTGCTGTGCGGTTGGTATCCACGGAAGGGTTACAACAAAAAAAAGCAATACAACTTTTGCAACAGGCAACGCTTATCCAGGTTGTTGCAAGTCAGCTTCCATCCTCCCGCCCAAGAGACCAACTTTGCCTATACAACTTTCCCAATTGAAATATATTTTGCAGCGAGTTCTTGGACATATCTTCTGATGAGGAAAAAAGAAACTTATTTCCACGAAGTTGAAGTTAAATACCAACAAAGGCAGTTGCAAACTTTAAAAAATTTAACACAATTTTGCAATTTGAATGAACTCGCTTTAAAAGTGTTGCCAATGCGTAACCATCATCAGTTTCACAGTCTGAACTAATGACCGAATTATCAACCCACCCATAATCAAATTAAAATTTGTTTACCACTCAATTTGCCACTTAATTAATTCCGCCAGTGTTAATTCCTTTATGAAATCGAATCTCTATGGGCTGTCAGCTGTCAGCGCTCAGCATGTTTTCACTTTCATTAACCCCTATTTGCAGGGTATTAAGAGAGGATACGCTCTTAATGAAGGACCCGCAATTATTGCTGGCGCTTCTTGTGTGAATCCGTTATCGTAAGTGTTTCATATTATCCTGCAAACTATATTCTATTCGCAGTCAAATCACATCTTCCCGAGGTTTGGATATTTATGTTCTGAATATTGACATTAATGATGTAGCCAAAGTTGTCGAGACTTGTAAACATCGAGTTAATGGGTTTCCATTTCCATTTCACCGAATTCGATTTGATTGGCACCCAGAGCTCATCAGCACGCATCGAACTTCGTCCTGTGCGCGTCGTCTTTGCTTCTCGAACTAATTGCTATTTTGCTATCCACAGCAAAAAAGAAATTGACATGGATTTCCATCTGCGCCGTGGTAAAGCGAGTGTGCTCTTGGTTTTGTATCTTTATTGCCTCAGTTTCGCTTTTCGCATGAACTGAACCATCCTCTTCAATTTATTATGGTTGGTCGATATTGCAGAAAGGATATGTTGTATAGTCGCAGTTAGTTTTCTCGGTGAAATAACTGCCTCTGCGTGATATGTGTGTCAGCTTTGGCGGGGGTTAATTGGAATTAACGTAACGTAACCTGGGGGTAAAACTTTCGAAATGGGACTTTGGCACGAAATATTTAATCTAACCTTCATGATGCTTTTGGCGCAAGGGTGGTGTTCCAGCCTACGATGGCATTTAAGAGGCAACGACAGAGATGAACAGATCAACCCAAGTTATTAATTGACAACATTTTAGAGATTTACAGATATTTATTCGTCCGTGTGGATGGTATCGCGTGTTAGATGAATGAATGAAAATGAGTTTGGAACAAATAAATATAAATGCCAGAGAGGGCATTTGCGTCAGTTTATTGATTTATAAGGACATTTAATCGAGTGACGGTATGAACATTGTTTATCACATCAGCGCGTTGGTGTAGAGGAATAAGACCAGTCTCAAAATACAGTGTTATTTGCAAAGGATTGAATGAGATTGGGGAATCCATCTGCGACTCTATTTTTGTCGAAGATCATAAATATTCAGTGAGGTTATTTGGCACATGAACCGAAATCAGAATTGATATCAGGATTTTCTTTGGCAGCATAAAACTTACTAAGATGGTGGCAGAGTCCGGGGGTAGACCTAGGCCTCTTCTAATTCGCTCGAAAAAAGCACATATGGAAATAAGCACATCTGTCGGAAATCAGCCAAACTGTAATACGAACGTATCTCAGCAGCTAGATCCGGATAGAGAACTTTTAGAGTTATAGGGTTAAAGAAGGAAACTTTGCAGTGGCTTAAGAAGGCAAACCGATTTTACCCAAAAACTACGGCACTCTATGCAAATATTGAGGCCGATTAAAAGGAAACAAAAACTAAATGTTGCGACTCTTTATTCCGGGCTGGAAATCCACACAGATTGGGCGAGTACTTTTAACGTGGTGCGCTAACAAATCCGCATTCCAAAGGACAAACAATTTTCTCCTATGGGGCCAAATAAAAAGATTCTTTTTAAAAATGATCAATATTAAATTATTTTCAGGTATTATGGCTTTATAAGTAAGAGCAAACGTTTCCATTAATTATGGAATACGTCGTCGTTCAAGTGGCTGCCTCGCCTGGCGCATTCTGTCACTCCAAGCGAATAATTCGAGATCTTCGTGCAGTGTCTTTGATGGCGAGTTGATATTCGAGAACTGAGACTCACACTCTCGGCTATACAGCAGCCATTCTCGTCTTTGCGCACCGTACGACAAGGGGGACCATGAGTGTTGTCCACTAGCATACCTCACGAACTTTTTTTCACAAACTTGCGTACAGCAGGCGCGGCGGACTCTTCATTTCGGCCAAAACTTCTTTTCAAAAAACGCACTGTCTGGGCTACACGGCACTCACATTCGAAATAAGTTTTCAATATTTCCCAGCGTTGTTCAAGCGTAAAGCGACTGATTACGTTCCTCGGAGGAATGATACTGACTTTCTGTCAATATTTCGAGCGGGAAACTGCCTGTCAGTGTCAAAATGACCTATGATTTAAAAAGATACCACTAGATGGTCCCATCTTTAGAGAATAGCAAACCAATTTTTCTTTCTTATGTCACAGAAAGTAACTATAAAAGTGAATGCATATGAAATGGAAAATTAGCATTAAGAACGGGACAGGAGTCAGTCGAAGCACTGACATCTATGAAAGCATCTGTACTTTTGTATTTCTTCGATTCATGGATATCATCTTAATACTCTACAAACATTGTTCGAACGAAGGACCTTCATTTTGACAAAGGGTCTGCCTTGGCTTGAAATCTGACACCAAGGCACTTCTCCCAACGTCAGACAGGCATCTGAAGGGTATAACTGTCACAATAAAACTCAATTCAACCAAACGAATCCCGCATCAAATAGCTTCCACTCGTACTTAAAATAAAAACTCATACAAAATTGTTGACTGAAGCTAGCCAAAGGATCTAGGCTACGAGTATTTCCATTTACATAGTTTAAAAAGCTATTTTATAGTTAAATCCACACTTAAATAAGGTACGCTCAGACCACATAGTTCTCTCCCCGATACCCGATGGGAGGTTAAACCCGCTTTAAAAAAAATTGCTACACTTTCACGCATAAACCTCCCCCAGCTTAACCACTTTGTCAATCTCGAACTCAATTCTATTGCAGGAGTCCTTTTTGTTGATTTTTTGAACAAATCTGTACATACTGAAATTAATTCGCCGTCGTTAAGGCTGTTCTCAACAGGTTTGCTATGCCAACCCCAAAATTCGTCTAGTACATCCTGTGATACGGATAATAAGTTTTTCGTTTTATTTTCTCTGCTCCAGCACTATGCCTTGCTCTCAATTTGCCCTTAACTACTGTCGTTGATAAAACTGCCGGCTATTTCCTTCAGGGCATCTTATCCGATGGCATTCTGTGAATTAAACAAGTTTCTCGCACGGTATGGCGACTTATCTTGACTAATCCGACAGATTCTTCACATAATGAGCCCTCAACTCGATTATGTCAAAGTGTCCGCATTAAGATTCCGCTTCATGTGCCAGAACGCTCTCGAGGAGGAACGATAGAAATATGTCGCACAGAGTCGTGCATATTCATGTAATTTAATATTCGTTGAGTTTGAGAAATAAGCATCTATATGCTATGCATAATCCATAGCAGAGTTTATAACATTCACTGTTCGAACACAACTGAAATAAAGTCTCCTACTGTTCGTGGTACTTGCGCAGCAACTTCTCTCGATTAAAAATGCATTGCAACTTATTGATGGCAGATGCGATAGAAAGTTGATCGGACATGTATTGATAACGAATTATTTTCCCGTAGAAATAACTCTTACGGTCACAGGAGCAGAACGGTTTAATGACAGCAACTTGCTACATTTTTAACAGAATATGACAGAGATGTGTATATAACTTTTGACATTTGGTGTCCTGTTAAGGTATGACGTGTCCAGTTGAAAGCCCTTGAAAAGGTCAAATCAATATGTGTTTGCTATGGCAAGGATGCATTGCACACGAGTCCCCTTTCATGATTATCGTTGAGATAGTTTTTTGGGCAACAGTTGTAAAAACGGAGTGTATCTCATTACCCAGGGCTAATCCGATAGCAAAATGAGGAGAAATTACAACATAAAGTTTATTTCATCATCGTTATGTCCTTTCGGACTCATAGCGATCGTTAGTCAATTTTTAAATCGAATTGAGGCATTTTAAGGGTGACTTCTCTCCCACATTAACCTCCGTGGAAAGATATAAGTTTGTGAGTAATAAACCCTACGCTGTGAATGAAATCAAGAATTCAGAGTTCTGACCCGCATTCAATATTCAGTAGGTCTATCCATCCTGTGGGTATGGGTGTGTAACATTGCAATGTGACTTTCAAAGAATGTTCTCCCATGTCCCGGATAAAAGGAATTTCATTAAGCGCACCAGACAAGCTGGATGAAGAGAGATCCCTTGACATCGTTGCATGCTTTTGCAATAAAACTGTACGAGTATTCTTGTTCCTTCAACAAGTGCGGATGGCTCTCACACAGTCAGTCAATCGAACTAAGGACTCTTTCACCCCCTGCCTATCAAAGAATGACGTGTAAGTTTGATAATTTTGAATGATTGAGGAGGCACATCAGCCGGCGAACGATGATATCGCATGCCACGTTCAGGAATCTCTTCGGAATGTCCTTTTTCCTTCATTGTGGGTTAACTTTCTTATTCAAATGTGCATTTATTTAAATAGGAATCGCCATCATCGTTATGTCTTTATGGAATTCAGAAAATTCTTTGACGTTCCGGTGGAAATGTTTAGAGCTCCTGCTCCAGCCTCTTATCTCGGTATATACGAGTATACATATAGGCAGAGGCAGATGATGTTAAGAAGATTGCGATGAAGTGAATTTTTGAGATGTCATCTCTAGAGAGATCATCTCGGAATTATACTAAAAGGAATTTTCAAATAGACTCTGTGATGTTGATGATGATGAAGTAGAAAATTGAAGGTGGGTGGGGATAGATTTATCTCACCACGACTCAACGGATACAGAAGGAAGGCGATTATCCTTGCATAAAAATAAAATCGTGATGGCACTTTACGTTATGGGAAACAACTTAATTACTCGCAGGATTGTAGGCGAGTTAGGAGCAATATTTTTGTCATTGCACACCCTTTTTGTCAGCTGCTGTTGTCAGAATGAGAATATTCTTTATCAAGTCTTTATGTACACCCTCATTTGTATGGCGAAACAAAAATGTATACTGTCCTTGAGTTCGTGACGTCCTACTTATATAGCTGTCCTAAGAGTTTCGTTTTTTTTCTACATGTAAAAGAATGCATTCAAATCTTACTTAAGCACTTTAATTAATGCAGGTGTGCTCACGCGCGCGAGTTGAGAGCCTCCAGCTGACGGTTGTTGGGCACAAAAGCTTGTTGATTCATATATTCGGGGTTAAAGGGATGCTCTTGTAGGGTGGTTGTGTTCATTTTTATTTACTTTAAATCTCCGCAGGAGAATACTTGAGCTACTGTGTGCTAGAATTTATTTTATATTTCTTAGCTGTACACAGGTGTATTGTCCCTAACAATGAGAATGCAAAGGAGTATCGGGTTTTTTCTTGGGCCTTTGAGATATGATATGATAATTTCATTTGGGTATTATTTCAAAGTTGGGAAATCAAACCTATATGCGCCAAATTGGACGGTATAAATGATATGAAGGTTGTTATGGCAGTGGATCGTTAAAAAAATAATTGAAGGAACCCAAAAGGAGATGGCTTTTCACTTTGAATTGGTGTTTTGTTTAGGTAGTATGTAATTTAACCAATGTATAAAGAGGTGGCGCACAACACAGCAGGCAAGACCGGACCTTAGTGGATGCTCCTCACAATATGCATTCCATGTTGTGTGGCTGTTGATAGTTGGAAAGAGTGGAAATTTGACATGATTCACAACCCTGGATCAATAGACCAAAAGTTGGATCTTGTACTGTTGTTGTAAACCGTGAAAATCAACGATCTGTACAGATTATGTGAGAATAATAAAAAAGGCCTAATGTAAAACTTTTTGAAAGCCTTTTTGGACAACACCTCACCGAGTATTTTTAAATCAAGTACAACAACTTTTGCATACCAGCCCTAGACAGCTTTTGTTAGGAAGGTGAAGTCTAATTCACCTAAGTTTAGGGAACAACAATTTTCAGTTAAGAATGAATTGAATTGAAATTTTAAGTATGCCGGTCTTAAAACCAATTTTTTCGTTTTTCGCTTGCCAAGAAGTGAGTTATAATAGACTACGGGATTCTTCAAAAGTCAAAATATACGATCTAGCATAAACAGGGAAAGTGTAATCAAAATTCGTTCTATGTCAGGAAGGTTAGATTGACCAAAATTTGGCGCAGTGACAAAAGTCCCCGGGTCATTCAGTATTTAGTATTTATTATTACAAAGAATCGTTTCACAGTAAGATTACACCTTATAACTTGTGACTGCTTTACAAAGATTTAAGGTACAAAAGGAAATTTAACATTATGAATTGGTGAGGATTGATTGTTAACAGTAACAATAACAATATGCAAAACTAATAGCCCGATTGTGGAAAACCTCACTGATACCTCACAAGTCAAAAACACTCACAACGTGAGGTGAAATTGATTCTGTGGTGTTTTCGAATTCTGGCAGCAAACTCACAACTTGTGAGGCTCACAAAAACAATCGAAATTGTGATCTCCTATGGAGCAGGTCACAATACTCAAAATCAGTCATAATTCATAAAAACAGGATAAAAAGTGATGATGATATTGCATGTGATGACACTGTTTCGCTATTTCCATGCCATTTCCATATTTCCAAATTATTTAATGAGTTTATTTCGGAAAAAAACAGATATTTCTATAACAAAAATAAAGGAACGTGGGAAATTTGTCTGTCAGATGTCGTTTTGCGTTCTTAAAATATATATTTGTGGTCGGAAATAAGCATATTTTTCCGTAAAAGCATTACTAAAAAACTGTGCTATAAACTCGGTTTCAAAAAAGAAAAATTTTGTGGAATTAAAATCCATTTACATCATTACAAGGTGAATTTGTTGAGAGCATTATCACAGAATACGACAAATGTTATCGAATCATAACAAACCTTACAAGGAATCAACCTCACAAGGAATCAACCTCACAAGAGCTTGTGACGCCTCACAACGGCAGAACCGGGCTGTAAATGAATAGATTTATATTGAAGTATTACTACCCAAGTGGTCATGAGGCCCGAAGGAAAAATTTCAGCACATTATTTTTGTCGTAGATGGGACATAAGTCCTAAATTTTCGGAAATATTATATTTAAAATAATAAAATTATTTGGATTTCCTTTAGACATCAGAATTAGTATTTTCCACTTACAATGGTGATTCCCGGATAAGTAATTGCATTTATCGTTTTATTTATCCGAAAACTGAGCAAAACAAGCTTTCCATAAGAAATTTTCGGAACTTTTACTGTTTAAATGCGTACCGATTAAATACATTAACCGGTTAATTGAGCCACTAAAAGCAAAGCTTCTCGTAAAACTTCATACAAATGCCCACATACAACAAAAGCATGGATCATTTTTTATGATTACAGCTTTAATAAAATCAAAGACAGTTGTCAAATGAATTGTCCAATTGATATGACAAATAATATATTTATTAACAGTGCGCCAAAATAAAAAAAGTTTCGTGATAATAAAAACGCTTTATTGCGTTTTCAGGGCAATAAAGACGGGTATTCCTTATTTCGCCAACAACGCACTTAAGTGGGATTATCGTAATTGCGTTCCTCCGATAAATGCGTTAAAAAGTGTACATTTTCCCCGACGCAACAATCCGGGGAATACTGTATTACATAAACAATAAGTATTGGCACGGTTATTATTCTCCCCTTGTGGAGATGGCTCATATGCAGAATGTGAAAGTAGCTAAATAAATTCTGTAGCTTGCAAGAAAGGAAACATAAATAAATGTTTTTTTTTATAAGAATTTAATAAGTGACACTTTAAAAATTCTTATGTTTAAGAATTTAAGAAATCAAAACATAAATAAGACACATTCACATTTTTTTCTTTCGGGACTTATGAGATGACCCTGGGGCTTATGTCCCTGAAAAAAAGAACTACTTGCTTCCAACGTCTATTATAACACGGATAAGGACTACTTCTACTAAAGGGTGATTTTTTAAGAGGTTTAGAACTTTTTTAAAAAAAAAAACACAAAAAATTCGAAAAAATGAATGAAATATTTATTTGAATCGATAGTTTGAACCTTGCAATTTAATGTTTAAAGATAATTTCATGCAAATGTTGACCGCGGCTGCGTCTCAGGTAGCCCATCCGCTGAGTCCAATTTTGGCATACTCTTTCACACATATCGGCCGGTATCTCACGAATGAATGCATGGATGTTGGCTTCCAGTGCGTCAATCGAAGCGGGCTTGTCCCTATACACATTAGCCTTGGCATACCCCCACAAAAAATAATCTAATGGTGTCAAATCGCACGATCTAGGCGGCCAATTGACCGGCCCGAAACGTGAAATTAACTGTTCACCAAACTCGCCTCGCAATTGCGCCATTGTTTCGCGTGCTGTGTGGCATGTGGCACCGTCTTGTTGAAACCACATATCATGCAAGTCAAGAACTTCCATTTCGGGCAAAAAAAAGTTTGTTATCATCGCTCGGTAGCGTTCACCATTGACACTGTAACGCTGCGATTCGCATCATCTTTGAAGAAATATGGCCCAATAATGCCGCCGGCCCATAAACCGCACCAAACAGTGGCTTTTTCGGGATGCATTGGTAGCTGTTGCAATGCTTCTGGCTGATCTTCACTCCAAATGCGGCAATTTTGCTTATTTACGTACCCATTCAACCAAAAATGAGCCTCATCGCTGAACACAATTTTTCAATAAAAAAGCGGATCCTCGGCCAGCTTTCCAAGAGCCCATTCACCAAAAATTCGGCGTTGTGGTAGGTCGGCTGGCTTTAGTTCTTGCACCAGCTGTATCTTAAAAGGCTTTACGCCCAAATCCTTCCGCAAAATTTTCCACGTAGTGCTGTAACAAAGGCCTAACTGCTGGGAACGGCGCCGAATCGACATTTCGCGGTCTTCTGTCACACTAGCTGATACGGCCGCAATATTTTCTTCACTACGCACAGTACGTAAACGTGTTGGTGGTTTAATTTCCAACAAAGTAAATTTGGTGCGAAATTTGGTCACAATCTTCCGAATAGACTGCTCAGAAGGTCGAGAATGCCGATCATAAAATGGAAGCAGCGCGCGATGAACATTTCGAACCGAGCACGAATTTTGATAGTAAAATTCAATAATTTGCAAGCGTTGTTCATTTGTAAGATGATCCATGGTTAAATTACAAACCAAACTGAAGCTGTTTGACAGTGACACAAGGTACTAAACACACGTCAGCTGTCAAAACCGGTGTTGCCAAAACCAAACCAGCTAAAAAATCACCCTTTACTTAACTTGGTTTAAGAGGATAACTGCTTCCTAAATGTCCAGCTCAAAAGTGGCAAGATTAAGAGAAATGCAACACAAAATTAAAAACAATTACATAAAATAAATGAGATCAACTCGAGCGAAATCGGGAAGGTCTGCTAGTTGATATATAAATTAAAAATCATTATTTTCAAAGAAAACAAGACATTGGTATAAGCAAATGTGTTTTTTTTATTTTCAATAATTCCTTTCCTACAACTGTGGGTTACTAAGTCAAATAAAATTATACAAATATAAAAAAAAAATGCCTAAATTGATTGTAAATTTGCATCGGCATTATTCTACATCCAATCTTAATTTAACCCTTAAATGCCCAGTGCATCTTTAAAGATACAACAATTAAAAAAACTATTTCTCCGTTTGTTTAGATTTTGTTTACTTGTTGCTTACTATTTCAGCTTTATTGATTCAAAATGTATCCACTCAAAAAAAATGGACCCATAACTTTAAAATTACGAAATAATTGGCTTTTTGAACTTTTAGTACATTTTAAAGTATGTAACACTGCTGGATCAGAAAAATATATTCTAATGAAAATACAGTAATTTTAACCAAATGCGATATACCTTCTCTGGGGGTTAATGACATTGGGCAAGATACAACCACTTTTCTGTTAAAAACTTCTTGAAAAAAAAATATTTTTTTTAAACAGCGCATTTGTTGTTTTTGTGTCCGTTTACATATAATATTTTTTTTTTTCATTAAAATCGGTTTCATTGGGCATTTAAGGGATAAGAGCCAATGTTGAGTTGATCTTCAAAGGAATACAAAAACGTAATGGTTCTTATAATAATAAAAAAATTAAAATTCCCCTTTCATTTATCTGAGGTTGCACTGAATTTGTGCGGAATATCAATTTTAACTTCGTAAAATGAATTTCAAAATCTTATATATAAGATAGAGGAAGGAAAATAGTTAAGAATCACTTTCACTGTCTTAAACACAAAATGTTCACTTGATTTTTGTTATGGAGATTGTGCAGATCTGCAATACTGTTGTGTATAAGGCAGGCTAATATAATGGTAGAGTTTTTACCCCTGGGCGAACTCTAGTAATTATTTATACCGCTCCTTTAGAATAAAATGCCTCCCTGATATTCTATTTGTTAATCAATTAAATACAGAAAAGCATACTTTAACTGGAATCGTTTGATTATGCGGTCAATTAATCCATATAAATATTTATTAATTCAAATATGTTTACTTACAAATGTTTATTATATTAATTAAATTATCTGTTAAAATAATTGTTTTGCAACCTTATTGTCTCGATTAATTTATTTTTCTGTAGATTTATTTTTGTGTTAGTTTATTTCCCAGTTTCATCAATCAATAAAATTATTATTAGTAATTGAGTTTTTTTTTTGTATTTTCCTTTCTAGGAGGTTACTTAAATCAAATCAAAACAGTTCTCTAATAGTTCGAAAATACAAACAGGGCAATATCACACAATCTTTATATCTTTTCTATCGTTGTCGTTGGTTCTCTTCCTGATTTGTGTTAGCTCAATATTAGGCGAGTTCCAACCCCAAGATGGCCGCGCATCTTTGTCTAAAATTTGTTCGCTCAACTAAATATTTCACAGATAATATTGTTGCTTCAGTTTTATATTCCGTTGAAAATAGACTCCAAAATGTATTTGCTTCTCATTTTCTCACTCGGAAAACTTTGCAGATATCGTGATTCTCACGAAATTGGAAAAATCGAATGGTTTTTTAATTGCTCGATGTTGGCAGCCAGTGAAGGCCATGCTGTTTTAGTGGCGTCTGTTTTATCAGGTGTTTATTATTTAGTCAAAAGAATTATATAAAAATTTATTATTACGATGAGTGTTCAGCAGTGTAAACGTTAAGAGAGTTGAGCCCATTTTAGGGCAGTCTTTAAAGTCGACTCTGTTATGTTTGATGGCCAAATTCAAAACAACCCGTACGTCAAAGGAATGCCAATTCGACCGAGAACTTTTCCGCGGTTTTTTGGAAGCTTACAGCAGAAACCGAGGCAGTCAATTCCTCGCCGTATGAATACGAAGTTGGCCTTTCGACGACTTTAACTTGGAGTATTTAGCATCGGGGCTCCTACCCTACACCCATACAAGATCAAACTGATCCAGGAACTCAAAGTTAATGACCATATAAAACGGTATGTCGGTAACTGGGCTTCGAAGCGTTTGAAAGAGAGTCCCAATTCTGGACGAGAAATCGTATTTAGCAACGGGGCGCAATTTTTGTATGAATGGCTATATGAACGAATAAAATTGCCGTATATGGGACGACTCCAATCCACACAAGGTTCACCAAAAATTTACTTTTTTTCATGGATTTTGGGCCGGAAGAGTCATTGGTCGTTTTTTTTTCTTGTAAGTTACCTATAACAGCGAGCGCTACTGAACGCCCATAACCGATTCCTTTTGACCCATATTAAACAATCTGAAGGTAGGCTACATGTTGTTCCAGCTGGACGGGGCTACGTGCCACGGCGATGTCGTTGAATATGAAAAATGTGAACGTGGTTCAGTAATATGCCAACAATAAAAAAAACACAAGCAATTCTTTTTTAAACAACTCGTACAGAGTTCATTAGTAAATTTCTTCATTTGGTTTTTGGATATGTAGATCATAGAACTATTGGTATTAGATATGTGGGAATGCAACCATCGTGAACGCGAAAAAGCTTGCTTAATGGCTTAGTTCACATGCGTTTTTCAAATACAGATATGGGCTCATTTTTGAAACAGTCTGTTGCTGCTCGTGAGCTGCTAGATGCTTTGAAAACTTTTCCACGACCGTATAAAAATGCATATTCCGGCTGATGTTTAATGAGTAGCCTTTCATAGATCGCTGATTTACTTGTGCGGGACTGATTGAAGGCCGAGTTTATATGAACAAGTCAAAAAAAATTTAAGGCGAAAATTGGGACGGCATATGTAGTTAAAAATGCTTTATAAACAGTCACTTTCTTCGCAACATAATGAAAGTCTTTTTAGGATGTTGTTTTAAAGGCAAATGTCTAAAATTTGTCCACAAAATGAACGTGCAAAGTTAAATGAAATATTAAATCACCAGTCTACCCATCACATCTAGTGAGAAAAAGTTAAAAAATCAGCAGCAGACCTCTAGCACTCTGTGATCCTTTATCTGGATTCACTATTTCCCTCTCAATTTAAACCCCACTGCAAAAAGTTTGAAAAATTAAAAACCCATTCGTCTTTATAAATTAAAATCTTTATTTTGTATCAACTAAATAATGAAGCGCCTCCACTCCACCGAAGCATCAAGTCCTAACCCTACTCACAGTAAATTTTATCTTATCGCTATTCTTTAGTTTCAATGAAATTCCCTCAATGAATTTCAAGTCCTTCAGCTGCGTCTCAGTCTCGAACTTATATGAGTGCACAAGTTTCGCTATTATCACCTTTGACAGCAACAGACTGTAACGCCATCCTATAAGTGGGTAAGTTGAAAGGTCTTATTTCATGTCACACAACTCAGTTTAAATTGCCCCCACCATCACTCACCTATGCAAAACCGAAGCCCCTTCATAAACGGCACGAAGGTGTACGGATGACGTTTAGCCACATTTTCTGGCAAGAAGTGCTCCGGGTAGAACTCCTCCGCCATGGGACCCCAGTAGGTGGGATCCCGTTGCATATTGAACGTGTCCAATATAATAAATGTTCCTTTTGGTATAACGATATCGTCCTTCAGTACGAAATCCTCGCTGACACTTCGTAATGCCATGGGGATGGTCGTTACCAGACGTAACGATTCGTTGATAACCATATCCAGATACTTCATATCTTTCAAGTTGTCACCAGTTATATTGGAGATGTCCCCATCCGGGAACATTGAGTGGATTTCCTGGCGCAACTTCTTCTGAGTTTCAGGATACATCGCCAGACAAAGTAGCGCCAACAGGATGCTATTCGAGACGGTTTCGAATGCCTGCGTGAGAACACATAATCGTTAGTCACTTGAAAATTTATTGGTAAATGAAAATCGTCCTCAATCTCACCACCAAAACCATTGAATTGGATTCATCCATAATATCCTGTAATGTGATTTCGCCATTCTCGGCCAACTGGAAAATTTGCTCTATGAAATTACGTTTCCTTCGCAACGTGTCCTGGTCGTCTTCGTAGGCAGTAGTAGCATTCTCTGCGGCTTCTGTGTTTCGTTTATTTTTCTTCCATTCGGCATGCTTCCTGTTGACAATCTATAATGGAGATCCTTTAATGCTGTTTGCTTAGCATTGTCCGTGTGTACTCACGTCTTTGACGAAATCTGCTGCCATTTTATTCAGCTGTACGTCCGTGTTGTAGAGTTTGGTCATCCGAAAGAGGAAATCAATTTGTAACCATGGCTTGATTGTTTTCATCGATGATATCCTCAATAGCCTATTTATATATAAAACGAAATTAAGTGAAAATGTATATATGATTGGAATTGGCTGATGTGTCTATACCTTTTGTAGGTTTGGGCGATTTCGTGTTCATCATTCTCCAGGAAGTTGGTTTCCGTTCCCATGGTTGTTTCTGTAATGGAAATACCTTTTTATCGAGGCTCCGAGGGGAGTGTATTTAACCGCTTACGACACGCTGTTACAAGCACAGCTCGACTGATGATGTCCTCTATTTCGTGAAAATCTTGGACACCTGTGTAGTCGGCGAGCTTGGATTGAAGCGAGTCCGCCACATTGTTAAAGGTCGGAAAGAAACTCATAAGAACGCTGTAGCTGAAGGTTGGGTTTAGTTGCTTCCGACGGATTTTCCATTTCTGACCTGCAAACAAAATCAATGTGCATTATTAACCAAATTTGATTATTTATAGCGTTTGCTGTCTGAAAGTTAAAGCTATTATAAAGGTTTATGGCGAGTAACATTTTTATTTGGAAATTCGACAAGGACGTAAACAATATAAACTGACGGGCATACCTCTGCTATAGACAGATATTATATTCTATTTTCAGATGTTCGTATTTGCCGCTGTTAATACCCACAAATGACCCCATGGGGATGACAGTCGTGTCCCTTGCAATGACAAGCTTTCTGTTTAAACATTTTTATTACGACTTTTATTGCGTTTACTTTGTGTGACAGAGGGCGAAGTCCAAGGATACGTTATATATGTGTGAACTGATGATGGCCTTTCGAAGCCAATGTTTTGTAAAGTCAATAATGCTTTACCTTTTGATTTATTATATCAGTGGGACAGATATGATGTATGATCTCGAAAGGTACTTCGCTCAAAACTTTGACACAACAGACTTTGCACTTATACAACTTTGGTTATATACGAATCGGCCAGAAATGATTTTGTATATAATAATTTGTCGAGGGTCCACCGAACTTTAAATGAATGTCTGCTTATTTTCTGATTATGCTCCACTATAGGTAAGTTAGGTACCCCACATAACCAACATGCATCCATCTTTTAGCTATCTGAAATAAATTGCGAGCTTTGTACCACTCAACTTCAGTGAGACAGAAACAAAAACTTTCCATTGTTATACGGAATATCGTGCGGCAGTACAAACAACGACTTCATACCTCAATCTAGCCTACGTGACTAGCTAAGCCATCAAAATCCTAAGAGGGACAGTAAGAATAGTGCTGCTGGTCTTTGTTCTGGTTAATCTTAACAAATTTATGTGCACGAGAAGCTCTATGCCATCAATGATAAAAGGTTGATCTCCTGCGAATTTTTGCTCCGAGACTGAACGATAAGGTCGACGAATCTTTCATTTACTATGAATCTAGAATGAACCGGAAAGCAAGGAGCTCCGACAAGCGCAGCGAACATTTCGGATATTCTGAGAGTGGTTTGAAGGCTACTTACTTATTTACTTAAGCTGTTGCAACAGTGTGGGGTGAATGTGGGCGACAGGACATTCAGTGCGGTCTTTGCTAAACTACTGTACAAACTTTATTAGTACATAAAGTTGAATAAGATCGCTTTTCTCTTGTGCGTTGGGAGGTGAGGCTTGGCGTTGTCTCTTTGCTGCAATTGCAGCAAAGTGGGATGAATGTGGGCGACAGGACATTCAGTGCGGTCTTTGCTAAACTACTGTACAAACTTTATTAGTACATAAAGTTGAATAAGATCGCTTTTCTCTTGTGCGTTGGGAGGTGAGGCTTGGCGTTGTCTCTTTGCTGCAATTGCAGTAGATCTACTGCATTTTTTCGACATTTAAATCTACTGCCAAAAATTGTAATCTACTTCATTTTTGAAGTACACTTGATCGAGAAAATCTAGGTATCCCTTTTAGTAGAAAACATAACAACAAAATTAATGAATTTATATATTTTCCTGTTTTATTTAAATAATCGCTGGTTTTTTAATTTTCTGATTTTTTGTTATTTACCTTCGATTTGTTTGAAAAAATAAATTGACTGCAAAAAATTCAATCTACTGCATTTTTTTAAAGAATCTACTTCGACAAATTATGAAGTCATAAAGTGGCAACGCTGGTGAGACTAATTCCTTTTTTTTTGGCGTAGGTCTGTGTCCAGAATCAAAGACTCTTCAGGTCTTAGAGTTGACTTCCATTCGCTAGCGATCTCAGAAGGTTTCTAATAGGATCCGTGTAGAGTTTCTTAAAAAATCTACTCGTCCAAAGTCCGTCAACGCGAACGGACTTCAAAATCGATTTCTCTACAGCGCAGATGAATGTACATTCGTAAGGCATAAATCTTTGTTGTGTTTGACTGCAAATTCCTTGAAAGCAGCAATGATGATGATGGTCTTACACTGAGTCCCATTTCTTATCATGGATGGAACTTGTCTTTCGAATTTAATTCTCCCCATAGTAGTACTCCGCATGCAATAATTCTTTGATACAGCAAGGTCTTGTTGCTAGCAGCTTGGAATATTTGAATTTCTAGAAGTGCTTTGCCTCCACATATTTGGTTTACTCTTCGAGCTAACTCTCTATTTAATAGACAGACAAATTTGTAAGCTCATCAACAGTTAAATAAGCATATTTTCGATTCCCAACATGAGCAAGACGCATGCGCATGCGTATACATCTCGCGTAGGAGAACGTACTTTTCGATTTACTATAAGACGCTACCAAACTGTAAACAATACAGTGTATTACAAATAGGAAAGCATATAGGGACCATGTTATTTTATTTTTTTTCAATCGAACTTTTTCGGTTCCTAAAGGTTTGCCTGAACTTCAAGGTTTCAAATTATTAAATAAAAACTTGCGCCCATGGAGTTTTGACACCTCACTTTCTCTTTAAAAGTTATTAAAGATTACTACCAAAATTTGAACTTTGCTGGTAGGGGCTCAGCACTTGTTGACCAGAGAAATTGGAGCAACCAGGTGCTTCGAAAAAAACAGTTCAAACCGTTGTTATCCGATTTAAAACAAATATACTATGACTCGTGAATCTCGTGACAACTTTGAATTTTATTTCTTACTTCATTAAGCACGTGGGGCGACTCTTTAGTAAGCCATTTGAACAGCAATTTCCCCTTATCCAACAGATGTAATGGCTTTGCTTCTATTGCCAGGACTTTTCTTTAGAAAAGAAAACCGCTTGAAGCCTTCTACCATTACCTACTAGGTATTAACATTAAATTTCGTTCTTATATTACATTTCTTTGCTTTCATTTATTTTTCGGTACAACCAAACCATGCTCTTTGTCGGTGGTATGTGTGGTTTTATCTTTATAAAACCAATTCAGCACCTGCATCCAAGTATGCAGATATTGTGGTTTTTGTGTTTATCCCATTTCCATTTATATTTAACTGATTACTGTTAAATCATTTTGCGCTTGTGGTTGTTTGGCTTTGCAAACCAGCAGAGCGTGGAAAGTTGACTTTGACGCAGCAGAAGGAAAATTAGTTTCGACAGAGAAAACTATTTGTGAAGCTACGGATATGTCGTAGACAAGATATAACATTTTGAGAACTGTATCTCTGCCTTTGTGCGTAGTTACGTTCGAGGAATAATTTGATTTAATGCATTTTGCTTTTAAAGAAGTAAACTTTGCTTTCCATCTCTAATCGTTGATGGGTATTTGAAAATGTAGTTGGTAGCCTATTTCCAAGAGACGGAGAGTATTACATGAAGTCAAACTATTAGAACTACAATGAATGTCACTGTGGAAGAGTGAATACAAATGGGAAGTAATACCTCGTAGTGGCAGAAGCGTTTCTTAGAAAAAAGATGCACTTCCATTTCGAGGCTACATTAATAGATAAAGCAAGGCTATAACATTTAGGAAGCGCAAAGACAGACATTCATTCATAGATCTGTTTTGTTGAGTAATATAGATTAATGCACTTTAAAACAGTTCACAGTCATTTTTTTCGACAAAGTGCTGTATAGACTCGGATTTTGATTCAACATTCTGGTAGTTCCCTCTCGCTGAGACTGAATGGCACAGTAAACTGTTTACTAACAAATGTCATGAGGGCATTACCAGAAAGGCCAGCATGAGCTGCTGGTTCATACCGGATGTGAATCTCGGAAATTTCAATTAGAGTTCAGTTGATGCAATTGTGTGCTGAAGATTCTACTTTACTTCGCTGAGATCGATAAAACACGCCTAATCCACCTGTCACATCCACATCGCAAAATGAAAAAAAAAAAAATAAACGTGGTATAGGAAATTTTATCAGCAACAGATTTTATTATTTAATTTAAACACAAGTTTGAGGAATGCAGAAAACGTAAGACAAACTTCCAGCGAACACTCTATTTTATATGCTAATGTAAGAAGTAATCTCATCGCCAGTCTATTTAAAAATTCTAAGGTGCCATCTGTGCAATAAAGGTAAAACATCTTAAGTCCACTTAAATTGTTTTAGCTGTTTAATGTTAATTGAATTGTGTTCTCCTTACTCTCTTTCTTAAGCCAAACCAGTTGTAAAAAAATCAAATAATGTGAAAGTTATAACTTTTTGTAAAAAGGCTTAAGTCAACAGTAGTGCCTTGCATAAGGTAAAACAGCTTATGTTTATTATTTGAAAAGTCAAATCAGCTTAAGTATACCAATATTTCCCTTCTTTTGAAAAATAGTTTAGAAAAAATTGTAGTAAAACATTTTATGTCTGAATTAATTCCCTGATTGACCTGATTGACAGCAACAAAGATTATATGCACCTAAGATTTTTTACCGCGAGAAAAGTGACGACTTCGTTGTTCTTAAGGCGACTTAAGTTGTCAAAACAATTAGTTATTGAATTTTAAAAATATCTTACGTGACTTAAGATGCAAAAGGTACTAATATTTGAATGGGTAAAATGACTTAAGTCAAAAAGGTACAAAATTTGTTGACATAAGTCTGAGGACTATTAAAAAAAATAGATTGGACTATACCTATTCTCAAATAAAGTTGCTATATTTTTTGAAAGAATTTTCTGTGTCCAACCCATACCTATTTTACCTTTAGGCACAGAAGTCATCAGTGGTGTGGATTAGCGGTTAGTTTGTTGGACTACTAAGGGAGGGGTCCCAGGCTCGAATCCCGAAAAAAAAATCAAATTCCAACTTAAAGTATTTTTCCAATGCGCCACCTCTCGTCTGACAAACTTTCGAGAGTATAACTGTTATAAAAAATTAGCCGTTTGGACTTGGCATAAAACTGTAGATCTCTTCCATTCGTCATGAAAAACACACACAAAACTAATGGCTGTTGGACTCTAGGCCTAGGGTCCCTTCGGACCTGAACCAGCTAAAGTTGAAAAACCACCAGATTTGACTATTTTCCCCCCAAACAATAAACAACTTTTTGTTATTATTTCCTTAACATGGTTTATGTACGACTAATGAATTTTGAATTTTCTCCTGTAACATATAAATACAGTATTGCGAATGCAAAAGTTTGTTTTTAAAACTTTAACGCTTTCTTTTTGAAACCATCTTGTGAGAGAATTTACCATCGGGCCGTTATAAATCTTACAGATGAGGGGTGCTTTAATACGGAAAAAAGAAACAAAAAGTACCGAAATCTGCAACTTGTTCAAAGTGAAATCGATTATCGCTTTATCATACATAAAAAAAAGCGAAAGGAAATAAAATCATTTCAGTGCACAACAAATTCGGTTGAATGTTTTTTTGTTAGAAGATTGTGAAAAGATGCAATGCTGTTTGTAATTTGTTTTCTAATATGTTTCGCATGGGCCAGGTTAATGTAGTTGTGGAATTTTTAGAACTGGGCGAACAAATAACAGTCCAAGGCTATTAGAACAAATAATTTTTACAGGCAAACATCGTTCTGGAGAAATTTCTCAAAAAGGATATATATAATAAGAAAATAGTATTTAAAAATGAAAAAAAAAAAACATATACCCCGTTGAACAATAAACATCTAAATCTGGCAAAAAATAAACTCCCAAACTGGCAACCCTGCAAATAGATTGTAATTTTAATAAGTATGCCCGAACATGGGTTCAAAAATACTACGCCCCATTATAAGTTTCCTTTTTTAAAGGAAATTGGAAAGTAAGAAAAGTTGTTGGGACTGCCTATTGATTTTGGAAAATAAATTGGTATAGACGTCAAAATTTTGCCAGTAGGTTATAAGCAACTCAAATATGAGTTATGAACCTAGATCAGGATCAGGTATGGGAAAAATCCAACAGGACGACTTCATAGATACACACATAGCTGTTAAACATACCTACTCTTCTGCGATCCCTGAATTTAGGAGCACCCATTCATTCATACACAACTTTAAGTGCCTTCTCGTTTTAGGTTTAAGAATTGTTTTCATTAAAATTATTTGAAGTATGCAAGTATTTCGCATAAAATTAGTTTTACAAATTCACTTCACTGAGTTGAAAAATAGTTTCGGCTTAAAGATCTATACATCAGGAATCTCTACCTCCAACCATTAGCATTTGATCTCATATAACATTTCCAATTGGCGTTGACATTCTTTCTTATCCGCTGCAAATATTTGAATATTTTGCTATATGCGTTTAAATTCAACTGTAGAATCATTTTCGTTTGAAAGTTCTTAAAAGTGTTGTCTTATCGAGCCGAAAGATATTTTTATAAAGGCCTAGTATTATTAAGCAGTGAGGTGTATTATGAATAAAAGTGAAACTTGATGAGCTACATGAGCGTCTGTTACCTCTTCAAAAAGCAAAAACCATCCTAACTCCAATCGATGTGGTTGTCGAAAGTTCTGTGAAATTTGACAAATATTTTTAGGCGCTCCCACTGATTTCTGCTCATTTTCCACTTTCAGACAATGACCGAAATCTACGTACTTGCTGTGAACTACTTTACGAATTCCTAAATCTCAGAATCGATGAAAGGATCTGGCATTTTTTCTCCCTCAAAAGCTGCAATTCACTCAGTTTACAATAGGAACACGGTTTTTTAATTTGCCATGTCTACTCGAAGGGGTGCGTGTTTTAGCTAATAGAACAAAGGCGACGTTAGCTTATGGTATTTGATTTCAATAGCTAAGAAAATTGATTTGATTTGAAAAATGGAATCGAACTCCTATCAGAAGTTTGAGCTTTGGTCACGAAGAAAGTTTTCACACCGTTTGCCCAAGTCTTTGGTAGCTTTATATTTCCAGTGTCTATATGTCTACTAAGCTCTTTGAAACCCTCTTTATTCGAATTTAATTTAGCTCATCAAGATGACGAAAGCCACTTGATCACAAAACAAAACCATCATCAAAATTCGTTAAAATCATTCCTATCTCTCTGACGATTTTCATGTTTCTCAAATTGTTATAACAACATAAAGAATCTTGTGTAACATACCTCTCGCATGTAGCAGTCCCTTTCGTACAAAGAAACCATCCTGCAGATATGTCTTATCCAAACATTCGGGAGAATTTAGAACCTTCTCCATCAACATGGGGTCGTCCACATACACTAAACACTGTGTTCCAAAGAGGAAACCCAACGGTCGTTGGAAATACTTTCGAAGGCTACGCAACGTTTCCAAAAGTCCTGCAACAAATAAAAATCTCACTCAACACTCTTGCTACAGTAGATTTGAATTCCACAAACTATTTGGATCAAGCATTTGCCACATAAGAACATTCAACAGAGGTTGCTGCATTATTCCGCGTACACCATTAAGCTGCCATATCATCTTGAGTCTTGCCCGATTTATCCACGTGTAAATACCACAAAGAACAAAACACAAGAGTAGTAAATTATTTTCAACCGCCATTTGTCGATTATTGTTATATTCAACGGTGTACTTTTAAAACTCAGTTACCGCCCGGCACGCAATGTTATAAAACTGAATTATTTAGATTCTAATGCCAGGGCTTTTATAGATTTTGTCATCAGTAACTTTGGGCAACACATTCCACTCGGCCATTGTAATATTCATGAAATATTAACACACGGAATTGTTTTTAACGACAATAACCTAAGACAATTTTTGACTAATTAGCAATCTGGGCAAGTGCGCGCCACTTTTATCGTGATCCAGCATTTTTGGCACGATCCAGTCATTATTGATTTTGAAAAGCAAGAAAGGTGTTCGGTTATTTATAGACAGAGTTTTATTTTTCATTCCTTCTTTCTGTCTAAATGTAGACAGATGGACGTTTTGGTTGGTTTATTTTCTAACAATCCAAATGGTTTAGTAAATGTTTCTTGAAACAGTCAACAGTTGACGTACCTAATATAGATACCGATACAATGAAGCACGTGCACGTAGTGATGTCGCAATAGCTCAAGTGGTGAACAAAGTCTAACTTACAACTCGAAATGTAGTGAGATCCATTATGTTGGCCTACGAATTTACGGCATATGAATTAAACGTCACAATATTGAAGTTAGTACCCGTTTGACCGGTTTGGAAGTAGAGAAAACAGATATCGGTCGTAGAGGCAGCTTGAAATGGGAATGCACCTTCTTTAAGATTTTTCAGACATCGGGTATGAATCGCTTCATACTACTATGATAAGAGAAAGGGTAAGGTGGACTTATACCTCCACTGACTGAAAATATTGCCCTGCTCTATGGCATACTGGAGAAGGGAAATATTGTGAAAACTTCAAAAGTGAGAAAGTGAGGAGAAAATGACTTAATAAGTCTAATTTTGTAGGATATACCCATCGCCATTGTCGACACAGATCGACACGAGACAATGGACTCGCATAAAAAGAGGCAGTCTTACTCCTGACAGGCCTGCACTTATCAATAGGAAATGAATTCTCGGCATGCTATAAAAGACAAGTTGAAGAAAATGACAACAAATAAATAAAATGCACGACTGGGTCTCTCTTTCACTGAAAGGTTGGTTCTCTTAAAAGTCGTCTAAATCGGAATCATCTATTTCTTTCGATTTTATTGGTAGTTACATTAAAGGTCAGAGGTGATCCCGATATGTATGGAGATCCTAAACTTAAACGCTGAGAATTATTTAAATTATTTCATCCCACTAATTTCTCTCAAAACCCATGTTTTTCGTAGACACTATTTTTGAGCTAGCGTTCTACCTTTGCTCTCCGCTGCGGAAGGAAATTGAGAACAGCCACATCCCCGCTAGTGCTGAGCTCAATTCACTTGTTATACAGTGATTTTAATTAAAACTAAGTTAAGAAAAAAACTTAACATTGGAACTCTAAGGTGGGCCAAAAGAGATCACCCTATTGGAAGATGCTCTTATTTTTGCAAATGGCCGCCAATGTCAAATCTGTTTTCACATTTGTGGACTAGACAGATGTAGAATACAAGTGAACAAGCCGTGGAGCGATAGACTCCCCAAAAACGCGGAAAAATCGTGTCTAATTTTTAGCGTAACAACTCGTCTGTAGTGTTGGCGCAGCGCGAATTCCGTCACCGATTCCACGGCCGCTCGACACCGACTGAGCAAACACTGCGCTGTTTGGCCACCAACCTTTAGGAGTATGGGACCAGACGTTGCCAAGAGTGGCCGCCCCCGGAGCGCCCGTTGTGCCGAGAATATCGCCGCTGTCGCCGAATTTTGTTCAAAGACTTGCGCATGTTCCCGTCCAAGTCCAAGCCATCCTCAATCTCGAGGACGAAGTGGACGATTCTTCGACCTAAATCATGAGCGATGAGGCTCATTTCCACCTCAGAGGGTACGTGAACAAGCAAAACTATCGCTTCTGGGGCACCGAAAATCTACGAGTAATGCACGAGAAGCCATTACACCCGCTCATAGTTACTGCATGGTGCGCTGTTCACGCTGGAGAAGTCATAAGGTTTTTTTTTTTGAGAACGCCGCTGGTCAAACGACAACAGTGGACGGTGCGCGCTAGAGGGCCATGTTAACCGAGTATTTTCTGCCGCAATTGGACAAATTAGGACTGGAGGACATGTGGTTCCAACAGGACGGAGCTACGGCACACACTGCGCGAGCCACACCCGATATTCTGAAGGCGGCGTTGCCAGGTCGCCTCATCTCTCGTTTTGGCGATTTGATCGCCCGATTTAACCGTTCCAGAATTTTTTTTGTGGGGTTTTTTGAAGTCCCGTATTTACGTGAACAAGCCCGAGACCCTAGAAGCCCTCAAGGACAACATTCAACACGAGTGCGAGACAGATTCTCCCGAAGTTCTCGCCGAAGTAGTGAAAAATGCCATAAAACGAGCCCGTATGGCAATCAATTGTGACGCCGCCCATTTGGCCGATATCATCTTCTCGACTCGACCAATAAAATTCTAAAGTTTCAAACAAACATAATCAAAAATAGAATCGACGTTTTTCATTTAGAAAAAAAATGAGAGCCAAACAACATCGGATGACTTCTTTTGGTCCACCTTGTGTAAATAATAATACGTTTAAAACAAAAGTGACACTAAAAAACCTCATTTAGATTAAAGTTTGGTCTGGACTTACTTTAATTTTCGATATCTCTAAAATAAAAGTTTAAAAAATTATGTTACTTTTCCAAAGTAAAGTATCACTATATTTTTGTAAATTTAAATTTTAAGATTTAAAAATAAAGTAGGTACCCATATTTAAGAAAAGAAGGCATTTTGTTAAAGTTTGGTATAATGCCAGTTTTTGTTTCATACTGTTACGTATTTTCTTATAGAGCCGTAAAAATATACATATTAATTCATTAATTAACTACACTGAACATCAATTCACTTTTTTTTGTTTAGAAAACCGTCACTAAAAGAAATATGACATTTATGAATTCATTTATCTGTATAACAATAACTCTAAGTTTAAATTGATATCGACATTATGCGAAAAGTGTTACTTTGTCACTTACCGATGGAGTGATTTACGTCAAAGTATGAAGTGACACTAGTGACCTCTTGTGGAGATTAGACGAATTATCAAGAAGAGTATCTCTATAAAAGATGCTTTGTTATATCGGTAACTAGATGTAGCTCAAACTCAATAATGTAAGATTTTGTATAGTGCCACTTTTGTTTTCAACGTGCGATAATGCTGGCTACCTAAAAGGGTTTAACAAGGGGAAAGCCCGAAAACCATTCAGTTTGGTCAGCAAAGGAATTCTTTTACTAAGCTGACTACCTAAAGACGTTGTTTAATTGCTTAAAGACTGACTGGCTATTTATGTATTTCTTTATTTTGGTTTTCACGAAACTTTGCGCATTTGTTTTGAAAGGAAACGTCTTTAAATGACGTAGCACTGGAGCCTAATGCGGGGAGAGTAAACGTAAAGTTGAGCAGCAACATATACCAACCACCGACATTCTTTCCAAACGAAAGAGCGTAAATTCGTACTTACTTTTGCAGCCAAACCAAATTTATCAAAAACTGTTGTCAACTCGAGTAACTGGAGGCGATTTACCATTTATGGGCAAGGACTATGATTGTACTAGTTGCTAAGTAGGAAACTGCAAAGATGAGCCTGAAACAATTTAAGGTCTTTAGAACTTAAGTAAAATATCCTTCGACCCCGACATCAAACTACCTATCAGAAAAGTAAACACACTCAATAAATCGTTTCGTTGTAACAGTATTTTCTGTTCTACCCAAGTTTATCCTCATCCATTAGTTTTCCCCCTGACATTGATATAACCTAGCTAGCCCCTAAAAAAAAATGCCACCCCAGCTAGGTCAAACTTTGTCGCTTTCATAATAATTCATAGTCCATCGTATTGAACAAAATCCTACTTAATCCTTACACACATTTCTCTTTGCACACACAGAACTGTCGGACACAAAACTCCACGAGATATACCTAGATGGCAGCGAGGAAATAAAACTCAGCTGGATGGTTGACTGGTATAAACAGGAGATCCTATTCCACGTTCAAAATGCCTTCAATGTCGAACATCGCTGGTTCTACTTGGGCTTCTCGAAACGGGGCGAATTGGGGGATGCCGATATTTGTTTTTTCGAGAATCAGAATGGTTTCTTTAACGTTGTCACGGACACGTACACGAGCGCTGATGGACGTTTTGTCCACAAGGATTACCAGCAAGATTGTGAGCTATTCAAAATGGACGATGCGACACTGGCTTTCAAGAGAAAATTTGACACTTGTGACCCATTGGACTTTCGGATGCATGTAAGTGTGCGCTTGCACTCACTCTCTCTCTCTCTCTTTATATCTGTTGTAATTAAAATGTGGAAAATCTCACCATAGGAGGGAACAATGTACATTATGTGGGCCAGAGGAATAATCCCCTTAGCCATGGAAGACCACCAATTTGCGTTTCCTAATGCGTCCAAACACGAATCGGGCATTAAAATGATGCAACTTCTGAGAGCCGATAAAATAATTATCCCCGAGACGTAAGTAATTTCAATTGCCATCGTGTGAGGTGCGGGGGTGAAGGCTAATCTCTTACAGGGACCTAAAACAAACCGTCGTCCGGCTGGATAACGTACGAGTTCCCTCAAAGGACACAACCTACTGGTGCCACATCCAGAAACTGGACGACTTTCTCCAAGTAAAACATCACATTGTTCAGTTCGAGCCGCTTATCACGTCATCCGATCTGGTACATCACATGGAAGTGTTCCACTGTCAGACAGATGCCTTTGTCGAAATACCCCTTTACAATGGGGATTGTGACATGCTGCCGGTGGAAGCAAAAGTATGCTCTAAGGTAATTGCATTGTGGGCAATGGGGGCAAGCACGTTCACCTATCCACCAGAAACTGGGTTGCCGGTGGGCGGCAGTGACTACAACCCATACATTCGACTAGAAGTTCATTTCAATAACCCAGAGCTCATCGAAGGTGTGTGCCAGAGGGATGCTTAGAGGTGGCGAGATTTAACAGAGATTTGCTTGTGTATTTCAGGTCGTATTGACAGCTCGGGTATGAGAATTCAGATGGTGCCCCATTTGAGACAATTCGATGCCGGTGTCATGGAACTCGGCCTGGAGTACACGGATAAAATGGCCATACCACCGGGCCAGACGGGTTTTCCCCTGAGTGGATATTGTATTGCCGAGTGCACAAGAGTGGTAGGGTGTTTTGAGCACGTTGGTGCGGTCTCTTTGTGATTTGGCTAATTTTAATTTATTACTTGCAGGCACTACCGAACTCGGGAATTATCATATTCGGGTCACAGTTACATACACATCTGAGAGGTGTTCGCATTTTGACGCGACACTTCCGTAAGGACGAAGAACTGAGGGAAGTCAATCGGGATGATTTCTATTCGCATCATTTTCAAGAGATGCGAAATCTGCGATACAAACCTAGGGTGTTGCCGGTAAGTTGCAATGTATCTATCAAGCTTTTGAGAGTGTTTTGTAGTTCTGTGAGTTTTTTTTTCGAATGCTTACCTACTGTAAGGAATAGACATCCAGCTGAGCAGCGTTGCCGAAAGTACTCCCATAGGAGTATTGTACTACCTCCTTTTACGTTCGTACTCCTATTTTTTTAAAAGTCCTAAAATATCTTACACTTGCAGCAAAGTGTAATTTCAACATTAATAAATTTAATTCACTTCAAATTTAATGCAAAATTGTTGCCAAAGCCACTTGTATTTAATGTATTTAATACATATCTTGTGATTCAATAAGTTCCTAATTTTTATGTAAAAAAAAATATTAATATGCATTAAAGCTAACTGACATAAGACCGATTTTGAAATATTTACTTACTAAGAATTAATAATTTATCTATTTATGTTTGTTTTTTTTTAACTGAATTCTTTTTTTTATAATTTTTATTTAAATAAAAATAAAAATGTCTGTACTCCTATTCTCGCTGCAGTACTACCTAATAATATTTCTCTCCGGCAACGCTACAGCTGAGACTTGCTAGCTGCCTGGAGGCGTATGGAGAGTTCTAAAAACGTGTAAATGTAGTAATGTGTGTTTAAAGTAAATATGGCTTTCATTCGAAAAGTTGGTATAGGTGGTATTAGAATATTTCACAAGTGATTGGATATCATGCGGCAACTTAAAGAGATTTGACAGAAAATGTACACACTTTAATAATTGTAGTCTTTTAGAATAAATTGCATTGTCGACAGTCGTACTTGAAAGCGTGTTTGGTGGATACATTATTTCAGGAATCACTCAAAACTGTGAGACAGACTTTTTTCTTATATAAGTATTTTATTGGCGCTGCTCTCTTAGACTGTATTCAATTGAAGCATCCTCGTTTTTCTTGATTGGTTTGTTTTTATCAATTACCGCCTTTCTTGGGGTGTGTTACATTTTAGCTCGAGTATAACGAAGAGCATTCTGCAACAGTTGGGCGATGCGGTGCCGTTTAGCGAAATGGCCCTTTTTTTTGGCCTGAAGACCCGTGGCCCCCACTTTTTTTAAAAGTTATCAAAATGGCCCCTTTTATCGGTTTAAGTAAGATTTTATTATATATTTTAAAGAATGCAAAAATATGAAAAATCGTTCGGGGCCATCCCTTTTCGAAAATTTTCAACGGCAACGCTGCCGGGAACCCTGACAAGAGTGATTTTAGCTCAGTTCGGCCTTCAGTGTCTGCCAGCAGTCTTTAACGAGCTTCGGCGATCGATCTTTTTTCAATGTTCTGCAAGACATTGCCGAAGTAACTATTACAAATTCCATAATCGAGGCAGATCTTTCGATCTTACAATAGAAAGTAGAGCAGTAATTGATCAACATGGCTCCTGACACGGAGATCGACGATCCTCTCAATAAATGTATGTCCAGAATGACATTTTTAAGTTACACCGAAAAGCCGTCTTTGTCATGGCGACTTGTAGAGTTCGAAGCTGTTGACGGCGCACATTGAATATGTTCTTCAGGCCAATGAAGACAGGATCCTTAATTACTCTGCTCACTTTTAAAGTGCCCTGGCAGATAGCCGATTACAGTAGCTGCTGCTCTGCAAAGTCAAAGACTCTCACCAGTGACAGTCAAGGAAATATGCATTTCCGGACAGATTCCCTCTGATATTACTTTAGACCTGGCAAAGGTTCCACTTGTGGTTGTGTCCATTTTGAGTTTTGGGAAAAAAACATTAGACGATATGCACAGGTGATAGGTATCTCTGTTTTCACAGGTGTTAAGCTACGTTTTACTTTTCCAGCCTTAAAAGATTATCGTTATAACTTTGCAGAACGAGGCAGGTGGATTATATCCGATAACTTCGAAAAGGTTTATTTTGAATTTTTGGTGGAAGTTCCTCCGGGTAGTTACATAATACTTTTTCTCCTTTCTTTCCAGCTGTATGTCTTCTCACCAGTAATACACACCATACCCTGTTAATACCCGAGTAAGAGTTCCAATATGTGTTCTCCTGAGGTTTGGAAGAATTTTGTTTACTCAGTATCGCTGTCAACATTCAACCATTTATCTGCAGAGATTTTCTTCTCACCTGCCACAGTCGAACACTCCATTTTCGTATCTTTCCTATCTTGTTTGTCTGCTCTCTAAAGCCACCTCTGGCACAAGCTTCAATGTTTTGCATTGAAATGCACCTCCTGCCAACCATCCGCAAATCCCTGTTGAAATTTCATAATCGCGTCGTCCTTCTATCCTCCAATCCTTTGTAAATCGAAGCAGATTACAACTTGCCGACATCACCTTGCTACAGGCTTTGATCTGCTCTAAGTGTATACAGTTGCTGCACTCATTTTTCATATACGGATAATTGAAAAGCTGTCCAATTTATATAAAAATAACAAATTTCCCCGAAGAAAACTCTCATCATTCATTCCGCCGGATCCACCCTAAACCGGAATGCACCACGTTGTAACAACTATACCATCCAAATGCATCCTAATGCACTGTCCCGATGCAATTCTCCATTCTTTAGGTAGTCGCAATCATTCTTCCCTTTCAACTAAACTCTGTCAGCCTCTGTGTGTGTGTTTTCCTACCGCACAAATTCAATTTTTCCTTGGTTACGATTTCTCTTTCATATTTTTTTATACTGTTTTTTTTTTGCCTGGAAAATCATTTTTCAATTTTCAATTTCCATTTCTTCCATCGATGCTACTGCTATGTCGATATTCGTCGTGGATTGTACTTCGTTTCGATGTTGGCCCTCAGGGAGATGCACTGGTAACAACCTGCTACTACAACACTATCGGCTACGACAACGCAACGCTAGGTGGATTCTCCATTAGCGACGAGATGTGCGTCAACTACATTCACTACTATCCGGCCACAGACCTGGAGGTCTGCAAGAGCTCCGTCTCCGAAGAGACTCTGGAGAACTACTTTATTTACATGAAAAAGTAGGTACCACCTGCTTGGTTGTGTTTGTGTGTGTTTTGCACTTTTTTTCCTATTTATCTGCCTGTTTATCTATGCAGGAAAGAGCACCAGAAGAAGGTCAATCTGAGTGGGGCACGTTCGACAAATTATCGAAGCATTAAGTGGACTCAGCCGCGCATCGATCAATTATACACGATGTACATCCAGGAGCCGCTGTCCATGCAGTGCAATAAATCCGATGGCCACCGCTTCGACGGGTGGCAGTGGGAGGATGCTCCGATTACGCCTGTGGAAATTCAAGTGCCCATCCATCGGAAATCCTGTCACAATTACAATCCATTTTGGATGAAGCCATTGGACGAGGGGGCGTGCGACTTGTTGGGGGAGTGTATCTACTAAAGTGGCAACGCGTTGACTGGACCACGGCAATAAAAAAAATAAAAACGTTTTAGGTGTACATAATAATAGTTTTTTTTTGTTTTTATTGGAAATTTTTAGAAGAACATTTATAACAGTATTATAAAGAAGTAATTAAATAAATCGACCATCATACCAGCAGAGTGCGACTTTTATTGGACAGTTTATTTTCAGTGGTGCCATTAAGTGGGCGGCGATGGGTGCGACTGCGACTGACTCTGCGAGTGCGAACGAACTTTTCAACGGAAGGTCTGGGGTCGTTTATTTTTGTTTTGTGTTGTCCCAGATTTTTTAGCACACTCTGTTTTTATTATTTTGAGTGTGTTGCGAAATAAAATCTAATTTGAAGGGATATCCTCTTACTGGTAATGGTGAGCCACGTGACTTTGTATATATCTGTTTAATTAAAATAAAATCGACTGAGTGCGCGTCATATGAGCTGACACAAATAATTATTAATGGGTAGCTAAGCCTTCGAAATGGGTTTAGCTATTACAGGAGATGGTGCAATCGTCTGCATTATGGTTATAACCAAACCAACTGTGGATAGGATAATTTTACTTTAAAGTGGGCGTCCTTTTTTTAAATTATATAAAAGCTGACCCTTATATTAAGCTAAGACCTTATGATAGTTAATGGTGTGACGACAGCATTTCGAAGTCAAATAATGTCAATTGTTCGCGGTATGAACTTTGGATGCCATTCGAGGGGAAGATTCGTTAAGCTCTGCAATGAGGTCTTGTATGGCAAAGCTTGGCAAATTATAATGCGATGCTGAATGATGGGCGAAAAATATCCACACAGGGCTTAGAAGTGTCTGTTCTGAAAAGCCCAAAGATACAATGTATGGTATTCATCTCCTCAGGATGAACTGAGGGATCTGGCTATGAAAGTGGTTCGCAGATCCATGGACAATTTCGGTAGCTCTGATGGCTGACACTGCGACTTGAAAGATCTATTGTTCCATTTGGGGAAAGTTAGTCTAAGAGACGTGTGACGTGTGATGAAGGCGAATAAGTCCTCAGTAGCAGAGTTCATTAGATCTGCTGGTGTACGAGTCTCTCTATTTAAGACGCGTTTTCTTAACCAATGAAAAGCCGGGCAGTCACAGAAGATGTGTTCAGAGGATTTGACATCCTCCAGACAGAATCCACATTCTGTATCCGGACAAAGGTTAATTTTGTTGAGGTTGTATTTTAAGCCACAGTGGCCCACTAGCTTCCTCATGTTGTCCTTACTGAGTCTAAGGATTTACTTGTAGGAGAAGGGCTTATTTAGTCGCTTGGATTGTCTTAGACCAGGGACATTTTCCCAGTGGTTGTTCCCATTTGTTGATTAGGCTTAGCGCAGTAGCCCAATTGACTCTGCAGTAAGGTTCTGGTCCATGGAGAACGGTTTCGGAACAAGGCCTAGCTACCTTGATGACCAGGTACCCAACCAAGTTCGACTTTGTTGTGTTTGGCTAGGATTTGCAGGGCATCGTGACACTCCTTCACTATTTTGGAGTCCATTGTATTGGGCGCCAAAGCTTGTAAAGCTGCCTGCCTGTCGGAGAAGATTTATGAGATGGCGCCTTTTATACCTTTACTGTAAATTATATTGGCGCAATTTTCCTTAGCATGGATTTCCGTGGGACACATTCCCATGGGTAACGAGATTTTGGTGTTGGGTCCAAAGACACCAGCTCCAACTCCGGAAACCATTTTTGATCCGCCGGTATACCAAACTAGGCTTTTAGGGTCCAGTGTCGGTATTACTTACTTTTACTCAACGGGCTCCCGACCCGTGAAGAGTCTCTGCCTGAGACACTGTAGCCTTCCATCCTCTGCGATCCCGATGGCTTGGTCTTTGAAACGGAGGTTCGGTCTTCCTTGTCCTCTCGAACCTGGCGGCTGGGATTCGAAGATCCTCTTAGCTGGAGCATTATTGTCCATTCGCTGTATGTGGTCGAGCCAATGTAGTCGACGAATTTTGGCCAGTGTCGGTACACCATTGGACAAACCAGAACAATCTAGTAATTCTACTTCGAAAAGTTTCCCAAAACTGTACTCCCTAACCATAATGTCAGGTACGGAGCAGAACATATCCATATTTGGGATTAGGTTAAGTATTTTCAGATTTCCCACATGTTAATCTGTTTTAAACTTAAATTCGAGCTGCAGTTTGATGGCGCATCTAGCAGCCGTCTTCATAATTGAGAATTGCAGAGGTGAGAGCCCAATAATGGCCTCAAGTGCTGTTGTAGGGCAAGTGCGCATTGCATCTGTAATGCCGAGACAGGCAATCCGTTAAAGCTTCTGAAGTTCAATTACTTTCGGCCACCAGACGATTGCCGCGTACGAGATAATGGCACTTGTCATCATTGTATATAACCAGTAAAAACCCCCAACACATACTCAATGGATATCTTGCTCCCATATCCCATAATGAACCCAACTGGTGCTTAAAGTGCACAACGCGGTAGGGAACGCAATACTTTGAGTGGCGCGCCTAGTCAAAAAGGACTTCGATCAACATGCCGTGTACAACTGGAGAAAATGTGGTCGAAACGGTTCACTTTGGAAAAGGGTTTTGTGAACTTACAGTACAATTATTTCTGATATAAGAGCGCGAGTTACGAGAACATTTCCCGGTGTTTTGAAAAAAAAAACAAATTTTAATTTTAGCAGGCCTTCCGCCTCTGAACTTTATTTCGCAACGAATGACAATGACAATAATTTTTGCAAGGGTTTTATATAATTTTAATGTTAAGACGGACTGGAGACGGACAATCTAGAGAAGTAAAAATTAACTGACAGATCAGCTATCGAAAGGGTCTCGCATTAAGGACTTGACTTCTCTTTTAAATAAAATCAAACTACTTGAGTTATCTCAAAACAAAAGTTATTGTCTTGAACTGCTATCAAAATGTTTATGAATGGAATTCCGAATTCGACTTCATTTATTCGTCCACCACAGGAGCGTATGCAGCATTGAACCCAATTTTCGATAACTTCCCGCCGGCTTGTTGGCATAGACCAATTATTTCATGTAGGATGTAGCCCCAAAAAAAAGTCTAAAGGCGTTAAATTATCGATCTCGGCAGCCAATAGAATATATACCTAACTCTTTCAGCGAACTGAGGCTTATATAACTTGATTGTTGCAGCCGCTGTGTGGCTTGTGGCACCGTCTTGTTGGAACCACATATCACTGATGTCCAATTCATGCAACTGCTCAAAGAAAGAACGTTCCATAATGTCTCTGTAGCGAATACCATTTACCGTAACGTGACGGTCATTTTTATCGACGTTTCATGAAGCAAATGAGGGTTCTCACCTGTCCAGTAACGCATAATTTTGCTTATTAAAAATTTAACTAAAAATTGCGCTTCATCGTTGAAGATGATTTTGCGATAAAATTCTTCATAAAGTTGCGAACAGCGACTCAGAATTTCGGTAGTAAATTTGAATAATTATTGAATTCCATTTTTAACCAAAAATAAAGGAACAAACCTATTGTGTTCGTTCATTGCGAAGGCTACTTTTTGGGAGCGTTTTTCACAAAAATAAAAGTTTTTCTTTACTGACTTTAACTCGTCATCTCAATTGAAGAATTTTCAATCACTACAAAGAATTATGAAACCCCTATTAAAGAAAGCCAACAGATTTTGCTTTGGAGTGGTGGGCCCACATTGAATGAACTGTGTGTCGTTTACTCTGTAAAACTTGGTACGCGTATACGAGCCAAGAAATCAAACTTTTGTTTCAGAACGCACTTTTCGTATCTGTCAAAATTAAACGTTCCCAAAGTGAATCGGCACATTTTTGCTCAAGTTTTGACAGATAGTTGTTTTGCTATTAATGCGATTAATTAATGTTTTCAAAGAACAGCTATTTTCTGTGACACTTATCCACAGTGACACTCTCTGTCAAAACCATGTTAGGATTTAAGCTAATGTTGGGAGAGAAATGTTGGAGAATAGCTAAAATTTGCGGGGAATATTATCGCCCCGCAAATATTGAAAATAAAATTCTCTCTTAAAGTGCCTATCTTAGAATGCATGTGAAGCAGCAAAAAAAATCTTAATGGCGGGAGGTGCAATAAAAGTAAAAGTAAAAGTAAAAAAAAAACTGAACGAACTGTCAGGTTACTATATGCAAGTGTATGCGTGCAGCTAATTTACTTTAACATGGAACACATGCTTACCCACATAGCAACACGGAAAACAGCTTGTAGGCAAGTTCTCTTAAGTTGGCTGAGCTGACGGTCTATTCAACACTTAGTTTATGTTTACAACAATGATGACTCAACGTAATTTCCAGAAACCATAAAAATGGTAAAAGAAGTCAATTTAGAAGAGCAGCTGCTTGGATAGTTTAAGTCATCCTTTTCAGACATGAACGAAATGAATGGAAACATTTTTACATTTTGTGAGTGAGTTCATTAATCATGGAGTTACACAAGTGCGCAATCAGTTGAAGGTGTTATGGTATACATTTACTTCGAAAGAATCTGTCCACAACTGTTGTGGTCCTTAATTATTAATTTAAGAACCTACTATACGATGAAAGCTACTATTTGCACGTGCAAGTCATTTTCAATATCAGTTCTAGAAAATGAATTCCAATTACAGAATTTTGCACAAAGGATAAATCTTGTGCTAAGATATCAAACATAGTAGGACGTATGGGAATGGGTACTTATGTGTTTAAATTTTCTTTTGCTCCGGTTATGTGCTCTAGGCAGAGATACAAAAATGTAGGTACATCGCTCTTAGATAAATCAAATATATTTTTATTTTTTTTTCAAACAGAAGCCTTTGGACATTGAAAATTATAGTCATTGAGCCTCTGTATTCTGGACTTTTAGAAAAGATCTCAAACTTCAGCAAACTTATCCAGGCTATAGTGACCAGACGTTCCGCATTTTGCGGGACAGTCCCGCATTTCACATCGCTGTCCCGCATCATAAACTGTCGGCAAAATGTCCCTCATTTACAGACTTGTCGCGAAAGGTCCCACAAAATTATATATAGAAAATTTAAAAGTAATACTAGAAATGTTTTTTATGAATACATACATTGCAGTCAATTCAGAGGATATTTTTTTGTTTTTTTTTATGGATGAACTTTTAGTTTTTGTTCTTGTGTCGCTAACTTTATTTATTGAATTATATTTATTTATTTACTAAAGGGTGATTTTTTAAGAGGTTTAGAACTTTTTTAAAAAAAAAAACACAAAAAATTCGAAAAAATGAATGAAATATTTATTTGAATCGATAGTTTGAACCTTGCAATTTAATATTTAAAGATAATTTCATGCAAATGTTGACCGCGGCTGCGTCTCAGGTAGCCCATCCGCTGAGTCCAATTTTGGCATACTCTTTCACACATATCGGCCGGTATCTCACGAATGAATGCATGGATGTTGGCTTCCAGTGCGTCAATCGAAGCGGGCTTGTCCCTATACACATTAGCCTTGGCATACCCCCACAAAAAATAATCTAATGGTGTCAAATCGCACGATCTAGGCGGCCAATTGACCGGCCCGAAACGGGAAATTAACTGTTCACCAAACTCGCCTCGCAATTGCGCCATTGTTTCGCATGCTGTGTGGCGTGTGGCATGTGGCACCGTCTTGTTGAAACCACATATCATGCAAGTCAAGAACTTCCATTTCGGGCAAAAAAAAGTTTGTTATCATCGCTCGGTAGCGTTCACCATTGACAGTAACGCTGCGATTCGCATCATCTTTGCAGAAATATGGCTTTTTCGGGATGCATTGGTAGCTGTTGCAATGCTTCTGGCTGATCTTCACTCCAAATGCGGCAATTTTGCTTATTTACGTACCCATTCAACCAAAAATGAGCCTCATCGCTGAACACAATTTTTCGATAAAAAAGCGGATCCTCGGCCAGCTTTCCAAGAGCCCATTCACCAAAAATTCGGCGTTGTGGTAGGTCGGCTGGCTTTAGTTCTTGCACCAGCTGTATCTTAAAAGGCTTTACGCCCAAATCCTTCCGCAAAATTTTCCATGTAGTGCTGTAACAAAGGCCTATCTGCTGGGAACGGCGCCGAATCGACATTTCGCGGTCTTCTGTCACACTAGCTGATACGGCCGCAATATTTTCTTCACTACGCACAGTACGTAAACGTGTTGGTGGTTTAATGTCCAACAAAGTAAATTTGGTGCGAAATTTGGTCACAATCTTCCGAATAGACTGCTCAGAAGGTCGAGAATGCCGATCATAAAATGGAAGCAGCGCGCGATGAACATTTCGAACCGAGCACGAATTTTGATAGTAAAATTCAATAATTTGCAAGCGTTGTTCATTTGTAAGACGATCCATGGTTAAATTGCAAACCAAACTGAAGCTGTTTGACAGTGACACAAGGTACTAAACACACGTCAGCTGTCAAAACCGGTGTTGCCAAAACCAAACCAGCTAAAAAATCACCCTTTATTTACACCTAAAGACTGATTAAAATGTTTCTATGTTTTAAAATTTCATAAACTAATTATAACATTTGTCGCGGAAGACATCTCCCACCTTCTATGCGAGTGTCAAGCAATTGGTCGGAGTAGAAGGAATCTATTGGTGTTACCCTATATTTATAACCTGACATGTTAACCCATCTTACTTTACTTTATATTTGACAGATAATAAACTATCTCTCCCCTTTTCGTTTATACTCTACTAGAAGAAAGACTTTTTCTCTTATAAAATCACCTAAGCAGGTACTTCTTTAACAACTTAGAGGTGGTTGGTTCCTCAAACAATATTGGGACCATAATTCAATTCTGTATGGAAATATACTGTTTGGACGATTTGGTTAAGGGTTTTCACCGTAATGGTTCCCTGGTGATGGCGATGGGCCCGTCTTGGTGCCATCTTTGTGACCAAATGAAGTATTTTTTATTGTAATTTTTAATAAAATAATAAAAAATATGTTTTTACAAAAAATTAAAAAAAAAATTGTAGGTTATCTTAAAATATGTCCCGCATTGTCTTTAAAAACTTGTTGTCAATGATTCAGACCAGAGACAATACTGAGACCACCAACTCCGACCGATTTCCCGTTACTTAGCCTACAAGCTATATTTTTATGGGGTGGCAAATGCTAAGTGCGCTTGTATTGTTACATAGAAATTCGTATTGACAAATGTCACGTAACATATGCCACTTCCGCTGTGGGCAAAGTTGCTGACAGCGTTCATAGAATTTTATCCGTTAAATTTGAAATTTTTCGTTACGTGTGCATATTAATTTTTTATGGAATAAGTGTAGATTTGCTTAAAATAAATATGAAAAATGAACAATGCAGATTGTTTGAAGTAAAATAGAAATATATTGAGCAAATTTTCTTCAGTTTTCTAAGAAAAATTTACGCATGAAATCGAAGTTAATGATATTCAAAAGCGCAAAATACGCAACCATGTTTGTCATAATAAGTTTTTAGTATATAGAACATCTCATTTAGCTAGTTTTATTAACTAAAGAAATCAAATTATTCGCCTTTTAAAAATATATAATTACTAACCAATGGCATTCAGTAACGTGAAAATTTGGTATTCCCGAACCAATTCGAATTCATTTCTGATTGCCATTGGTTAGTTATTATATATTGGTAAAAGGCGAATAATTCGATTTCGTTGGTCAATAAAACTATCAAATGGAGATGTTCTATATACTTCAAACTTATTAGACAACCATGGTTACGTTTTTTCCGTTTTTTCAATATCATTAACTTCGATTTCATGTGTAAATTTTTCTTAGATAACTGAAGAAAATTTGTCAAAATTGGTTTATTTTCCTTCAACCAATCTACATTGTTCAATTTTTCATATTATATTTAAAGCAAATGTACACTTTTCCTAAAAAAATACTATCCACGCGTAACGAATAATTTCAAATTTAACAGATAAAATTCTATGAATTCTGCCAAGAATTTTGCTCATATTTTTTGCTAGTGTGTTGGTGATGCAGAATTTTTGAAGTTGCGTGACATTTGTCAATGAGGGTATTCACTTAAACGCGTAAAAGCCTCATAAACTGCGTAAACTGCAGAAATTTACCACCTCGTAAGCGAACTGTCGATTTTGTATGGAGAATAGTTTACGCAGACCTCATAATTTTCCGCGACGATTTAGGCATAAACTAATGTCGTTTTCCATTGGGGCAAAAAATCAATCTTTTTTTTGATCTAAATCACTTTTGGCGTTCCATTGGGCAAAAAAATCAATCTTTTTTTTGATCCGGATCACTTTTTGCAAATCTCGATATTTTTTCAGATTTACACATCTACCACAAATAATTTTTATTTGTTTTAAAACAAATGTGCAAAGTTCCGTGAAAACCAAAATAAAGAAATAAATAAACAGCAATGGACATAGTTTTGGAGGAATTATTATCTTCATTGTTTTCCTCATCATCTGGAAACTACGAATCACCGAAACTACTTCATTTGTATCTACAACAGAGGAAACATTTTTCAAGCCGATTTCCATGGTTGATTTTACCAAAAACAAATGCAATTTGAGCAGTTGATATTGTTGTCAAATAACGCACTAATCCATTCACAAAAGCAGATCAATTTCGTTGCATGTTCCATGAGCCGCATAAAATCTGAGATCTGAAAAAGATTTTTGGTGGTCCCAATGGAAAATAACGTAAGTATTAAATAGACCGTCAGCTCCCACGCACCTACCCGATTTCCCCCGCAGATTTCGAAAATAAAATTTGCTCTTAAACTGCCTATCTGTGAATGCATGTGAAGCGTAAAAAAAAATCTTAATGGCGGGAGGTTAAGAAAAAAACTGAACGAACTGTCAGGTTGCTATGTGCAAGTGTATGCGTGCGGCTAATTTACTTAAAGATGGCACATATACTTTCCCACATTTTCGTGCACAAAGGTGCAACTTAAATTCTGATTAGTTTTGAAAAAATCTTTTCAATTTCATTGACTTGCTGTCAAAATATATATTTATCAATATTCCATTATATTATTACTGAATAGAATTTTCATTGTAAATACAATTCAAGCCAACAAAAGCAACTAAGCCAAGTTAAATTCAAATCCATTAGGTGGGTAGTTACCTAGGTAATGTCTTGATAAACACATTTCTGATACCAAAATGGAATTGTCTTCATTTTTGGCGGGGAAAATGTTCATTAAAAAATAGCATAACTAGGAACAACAACCTGTTAGCCATTTTTATTATATCCTTAAAATGTTTATTAAATTATAAACTCCGCTGACACATTCCAATGAATGGTAAATTCTAATTGGGTACCTACTCTTATGAGCTTTGCCTCAGTCACTTTTTGACTGTTTACCTTATCTATTTGGATGCGTAAATATGTACAGCGGTTCAGAAACTTAATTGTACAATAAAAGAACAATCAGATTTTTGGCCATTCACCCCTGCAATTGCCTTCTTAGACAATAGCATGTAATGACTTTCATTTGCTTCTACCGCTGAAGGCGAAGCCTAAAGATAAATAGTCCGACAATGCAATGCTACCTTAAGGGTTGCTTACCTTAGTAGTTTCAATAAATCACGGTTACAGTTGGCTGAAATGGGTATGGGTGCATATTTTTGTACATCTTGAATTTACCACTGATAGAGACAGCATTGAAGATAAATAGAGCAAATGATAAGCCAGTGGAAGCAAATCATTGCGTTAACCAAATATTCGAAGGTAGGTAGTTGTAGGTACATACTAGTTGTATGAAATTTAGTTGCGCTCACTAAAGGGTGAGGTCTATAAATGTATGCTGTCAACAAGAAGGGAAACACAACATCGACGAATCGGTCAGAACGTCACGACAGACAGCTATAATTTTGAGGTAGTTAGGGATTTTGTCTACCTCGGCTCCGCTATTAACTCTGAAAATGACATCACATCAGAAATCAAGCGAAGAATCACACTTGCCAACCGCTGTTACTTTGGCCTAGGAAGGCAATTGATTAGTAAGGCCTTGTCGAGAAATACTAAGGAGACTCTATATAAGACCCTCATCATCCCAGTCCTACTCTATGGCGCAGAAACATGGACGCTATCAAAGGCGGATGAAGATCTCCTTGGTCGTTTTGAACGCAAAATTCTTCGATTGATTTTCGGTCCCGTTTGCGTTGACGGGCTTTGGAGGAGGAGATTTAACAGCGAACTCTACGAGCTGTACAGCGACATCGACCTGGTCAGAAAAGTACGCATCAGTCGACTAAGATGGCTAGGACATGTAGAGCGAATGGACACCAACGCTCCGGCCCGAAGAGTCTTCGACTCAAACCCGTAGGGACAACGCAGTAGAGGAAGACCTCGCCTTAGGTGGCGCGCGCAAGTGGAAGGGACCTCAACCAACTTGGAGTGCGCAACTGGAGGCAGTTAGCCAAAGATCGCGCTAACTGGAGAGGCGTATTGGTTGAGGCCCAGGTCCACCCCGGACTGTAGCGCCACCTAAGTAAGTAAGTAAAGTAAGTAAGTAACAACGCTTTTTCTATGTCAGCCACATATACAAACTGTCAACTTATGTTTTTGATTGGGCTTCTTCAGATTAGCTCTCAGATTTTAGATTTCGTGTGTCAAATTGAACATAAAAACGTCACTTGCTATTTTTGTGTTGATATTCGTGCGTTTCGAGTATGTGTAGCCTTTAAAACTTTTCTAATCGTTTTGCATTTACTGATTACATTTTATATTTTAAATTTGCGCCCAGATTGATTTCTAAACATTTGTAAAAAACAGACATTAACAAAAATAGATCCACCCAAAAAATTGGCCCAATCGGATTCCACATTAATACTCTGTAATGCTGCCTATAGATGTCAGCACAACTGGTAGCTCGCACATTTATTTGAGGTTAAAATGAACGCGCATTTTGTCTAATATTAGAAATAATTTAACATTTTTAATTAGCGAGCATTCCATGTCATCAAATGTGGATACCTATACACGAAGCGGGTTGGAAATATTCGCGACCAAAATTATTTTATTACAATATTGCAGTCGCCCAAATCGATTTAATTTGACCATTTGCATGCCAGTCATATGCCATAATGGGTAGGTACATATCTATGGATTGTTTTCGTCGGTCGAAAAATATCGCTTTGTGCGGAGTTCGTGGTAGCCCGCGGATTAATCAACCATTCACATTCAGTGAATCAACAACAACAATGGCTATGCAAACGCTTTCGGTAACACTCTGGTTAAGTGTAATTCGAGAATGTGTTCCGTTACTACGTAGGTACCTATATGGGGGCATGGATTACAGTATAGGTAATCGCAATTTTTGTGTTTAAACTGACCCGAGTAGTGCTATTGAAATTACGACTGGGTACCTATACCTACCTATTTATACCTATCATAGGTACTTATGCAATCAATCCAGATGTCAGAAGTGCATATTTGGCAAATATCTGATTTCTATTTTTTGAAATTAAAATTGAAGTGGCATACAAAAATGATAAGACCGTTTTTAAGACATTAAACAAATATTTAACTGTGATGCCTACCTACTTACACTTGTTTAGTGTTACGCCTTTGGCTATGTGTTGATAGGCACGCTTATTGATTTGTTCAAATTTCCAAAACGCACTCAATAATCGACAGAAAAGTAAAAGCGAAGATATAATTCAACAGACAAGAAACGTTCAAGTTGAAAAGAAATATATTTTTATATATAATAGTACTTCAAGTAACGCTTTCAGAAATCATGACGTCTGCCAAAATAATACACTGTGAGAGATTAATATGGGTACAACACTGTTACATCCGAGCTGGGATTCGAAAAGACAAAACGCTATTCTGTTGAACTTTTCTAATAAAATCATTTTTATTACATTATTCCAATAATTCACTTCAAAACAATATTTCATCAAACAATTCTTATCCGACGTAAGCCAATCACTTAATTCACTGCATACTTTACACTGCTTTATCTTCACAACCGATTACTATTTCGAACTTTACCAATCACTGTTTAAAAGTCTACTGTTCTCTTCTCTCGAATCTGCCCTTTTATATCCGCTGTGCCATCTATCGGTAAATTTCTAGTGAATTCCGGTTCGTCCCGAACAAATTCGATGGTTCTAGAATTAGCACACTTACCTCTCCACTTAATTGAGAGCTTCGAGTCTCCAATTGGAAGTGGAAGTCGTTGGGTGATATAACCTTTGTGGGTTGTTTACATCTTGGGTTCCACGCTTCAGTATGGAAGTTTCTTTATTCAAAAAGTTAACGCTTTTCGCTGGAATCTGTAAAGTAACTACCCTTATGTTAAGTAGGTAGACATAGTCTAAAATCCCGATACAATTGCTCAAAGAAATAATATTCCAAGATGCCTCTAAACCGAATACCATTTAATGACGCCACCGATTCGAAAAGCGTACCAAACAGTGACTTTTTGAGAATAAAGTGCTGTTTCATGAAGCAAATGAGGGTTTTCATTCTCAGCTGCATAGTAACGCATATATTCTGCCTCAAACTTTTTCTCTAGACTATGAATTGCTTGTACTTGGACAAGAATTATCACCGAAAATTGGCGCTGACGCTCTTAAAGTTGAGTCCACTGACTCCGAATTTTGGTAGTAAATTTTATTTATTTGTAAGCGTTGTTCCTTCGTGTATTTCACCATGATGAAAATGTTGGTTTTACTGAATATTTTGACATTGACAGTTCGGTAATCGGTTTAAGGGTGCGTTCACACTGAACATTTGAAGTTGTCAAGTCGATAATTAAGAACCCTGGTAGACTGTTTCAAAATCATAAAAAAGTCTTCTTTTTTTAATATTTGACATAACCGAATAATATTTGCTTTAAAAAATATGAAATCCATCCCTGATAAGAGTTATGATATTATGTTAGTCCAACACGTTTTGATATCATCCAATAAAAATAAAAATAAAAATAAAAACAAAAATAAGAAACTTCGGATTAACGTACCAGTTTTAAGGAATCACCCGGGAACGTGGTGGATTTCGGCACCGAAACCGGAGGAACAGCATCTATTGCACATATACCTTTCAGTCTTCCTAATGGAAGTGCTGCCATCTTTTTTTGAAAATATATGTGTAGCAATTCACACACCGCTGTACAAGGGCTTCTGACACTCCGTAAAAAAAAGAGTAGCTGTCAGTGTCAGGTTGTATTCGCTTTCAGTCGTTTGTTATTTTTCAATTTAATAGCAACAAATTTCCGAAAATTTGCATATTTCTATTTATATTTCATAATTAATTTCATACAAGTTCTGAAATAATGCAGCGTGAAGAAAAACAGCTCGAAGTGACACTGGACGCAGTGTTGAATCGTTTAAATGATCTAAAGAGCTCAATCGGTGCAATGATACACAAACTAGAAACCGAATATGAAATTATCAACTGGCCAACCTTTCTCGATAACTTTGCCCTCATATCAAGCCATGTAAGTATGCAGTCTGTTTCTATTTCCTATATAATAACAATCCAATGTGGAATTTTTTCCAGTTGACTGGCCTTTCGAAAATCTTGGCCAAAGAACTAGGACCTCCACTTCGCAATCGAACAGTTTTGCCGTTGATGCTATCGCCCGAACGCGATGAGGCTCTTTGGAATCTAACTGAAGGACGCGTTCCTGTGTTCTCCCATGATATTGTGCCAAACTATTTGCGAACAAAGCCAGACCCGGTTGCTGAGCAGAAAATGATTCAAAATGAACAGAAAGTAAGACTTTTTCTCCCATCTGTGGTTATCCTTCGATTTTAATCTCATTCCAGGCGGCCAATTTGTCTGTAGAAACAGCAATGAAACAGGTTGCTCAATATAACAAAGTTGTGTCGCACGTCTTGGAAATGGTTAGTAAGGCTCGCGAGGAATGGGAAATTGAATCATCTTCACGTGCAGGTATGCTTGGCCTTGTGTTTTATCAAAAACTACCTTCTTAACCGATTTACTTTAAGGAATTCAACAAACCAGTAGTATGGCCGATACCCATGCTCTAGTCGCTGCAGTTGGAATGGGAAAAGGCTTAAAGACAGCAATGCAGCTGTCTGGACCCGGCTCTGTGGCAGGCGGCATGATGGTACCACCTGCTATTCGCCCCCCTACTCCCATGAGCTCTGTCAGCCCATCGGGCGTCAACCAATTGGGCAAAGCACCCTCGGCCATTAAGACGAATATCAAGTCGGCAAACCAAATTCATCCCTTTGGACGATAGCAGTAGATGCTTCTGCATTGAATTTGTTGTTAGTTGCAAATAAGGTGTACTGTCAAATGATTTGGTTGGTATGTAGCATCGTAATGCTATTCTTTTGGAGATATTCTTTGGTCAAGTCATGTCCAAAAGGCAATCAAACCCGCAAATAAAATTAAGAGATCCAATTTAATTGAAATCTAAGAACAATAACAAATAAAAACTTCAATAGTCCGTGATCTTTAAGCCCCAGACCTTTACACAGCCATTTCCATACTGATCTTCGGGTATGGCTTGTAGTCGACCACCTCGAAATCATCGAATGTAAAGTCCTCGATATTTTCAATTTTACGCTTGATGAGCAGTTTTGGAAAGGGCCGTGGGACACGTTGCAACTGTTCCTTGAGAGGCTCAATATGATTATTGTAGACATGGGCGTCGCCCAGAGTGTGCACGAAATCGCCGGGCTTCAAGCCAGTGATATGAGCAATCATATAAGTAAGCAGAGCATAGCTGGCAATGTTGAATGGCACACCCAATCCCATGTCGGCTGAACGCTGGTATAACTGACACGAGAGCTCGCCGTTAGCAACATAAAACTGTGCCAGACAATGGCACGGTGGCAGTGCCATCTTTGGCAGATCAGTTGGATTCCATGCGCTCATGATAATCCGACGATCATTGGGATTTGTGCGAATACGATTGATCACTTCGTTCAGTTGATCGATACCCTCGCCTGTGTAGTCGTCGTCACACTTGCGATACGTTGCTCCGAAGTGACGCCACTGAAAGCCATAGACTGGGCCAAGGTCACCCTCTTCGCGGTCAGTGAAACCAGACTTGTCAAGGAATTCGCGAGTGCTATTGCCGTCCCATATGTGAATGTTCTTCTCCTGCAGTAGTTTTGCATTGGTTTTGCCGTGCACAAACCAGAGAAGCTCTTCAGCAACCGCTCGCCAGAAGACTCGTTTCGTTGTGAGTAGTGGAAAGGAGTCTCGCATATCGAAACGCATTTGTGCTCCAAAGATGGAAATGGTGCCCACACCAGTGCGGTCGGATCGGGACACGCCTGCAATTTGTAATTGTTTTTAGATAAACGACGAGAAGTTTGCCTGCTTTTATACCTTTATCGATGATTTTCTGGATTAGGTCCAAATATTGTTGTTCGTCTGAGTTCATTGGAGGTGTTCCATTTGTAACTGCTTCATTTGTCTCCATGTTAATGCGATTTAAGAATCTCCCACCAAAACTTAGTGAATGAGAAACACTCAAGAAAATAAGTATTAAAATTGCATTTAAACACACATAAAATGCGCGCGAAAATTGAAGTTTTATAGGAACTTATTCTCAGGTAAAGAGGGCAGCAGTGGTGCTGGGTTCGTTCAGCATACTACCACCAATTACCTTAAGGCCGATTCTCAAATATATCCACCACGTTTCTGGTGAATTTCTCACAATTTTTTAATCCGAAGTTTTTTTTAATATTATTTTTTCTACCTCAGTCCATGCAAAAATCAAGACTCCATCTCCTAAACCGACAGAAATATCAATTTTAAAAGATGTGGACCAATCTTTTGTTTGTTCTTGTTGTACAACTTAAAAAAGACATCCTATCTCAGCCAAATTAGAATACAATATTCATTCTCATCTCCTCCGAGTCAGTCCGAAGATGCAAGCGTTTGATAAAGTGCTAGTTAATGCTCGGTTTTTTTTTATCTCCATTGTGGTGATATCTCGTTAATGGTGTCCTTAGATGGTCCGATTTCGGGGTCAAATACATGGTGAATTACTTTTTAGTACTTAGGCTGTCGACTTTAGGATGTTGTCTGGACTAAAAGCGTCGGAAGGGCGTCGAATTTTGGAGAGTTTTGTTTCATAGCGATTTTAAGTTTTCGTGAGCTTTATTTTTTGTCAACTTGGTGCGTGCGGTTCCTCAACAATGGTAATATGGTTTGGTTAGATACTATTTGACGTTTTATTATTTTTAACTATACAATTTTAAATTATTTTCAAAACTAATCGTAATCGACGAACACATTGCTTTTCTTTCATATAACCTTTGTAAAAAGTGATTTCTATCTAATACTGTTTACCTGTCCATTTAGGAAGCAAAATTAAATTGAGCCACAATTCACTCGCAGTTGACTTTTGAATTGAATTTGTTTTTGAGGTTTAACAGCTGATACTTCAAGTTGAGAAACTGTCATACCTACATATTTTCAATAATGCGTTCGTTATTTTTAAAGCAAAATATACCACGAATATGTCCTTATGGTTTTTTTTTAACTTCTGACTCGCCAAGGCGAAAAATAGGCACGTCGACGTAGAAAGTCTATTGTGCCGGGTTTCCTCGATCTACCTATTATCGTTAACGTTTTGTTTTAGTTTAGTAAGTCTGATGCTTACAGACTTTGACCGGTATTTATCAACCCAACCGCTCTTAAATAGATTATTAGTTTGCGAGGCTCATAAATGTAAGTATTTACGACGTATTCATCAATCACTATTGGGGTTGAAACTATGCTAGTTCGAATATGTGCGAAAAAATAAAATTCGAACTTCCAAACACGTTCTAAAATGAGCTTATGAACTCTTTATCGAAAATGTTAATTGTCACAATTAATTTTATGAATAGAAACTAATTTATTTTCAATTCCTGTGTTGATATGAGCGATCTTCTTGGCACTTAGTCTAGCAGTTCTTCTTCCTCGGACACCAGCTCAGATGAAGAGGAGCTCACCAAATATTTGGAGGAAGCCGCAACGTCAACAAGAAAGAGGAAAACACTTCGTGAAAGAATTGACTGCATGGAAAAATTGCACGGTGCTTGGTATATTCGAGAAGAGGTTTCGTCGTTTGCCAAAATAGGTATATGATAAACGAATTGTCGGGCCGAATTGGTTTTGAACTGGTTTACTTGGATAAAAAAATTAATCCAAGGTCAGTGCGTGATCAAATTTGTCAAGGCTTATTATTTGCTCTTTTTTCTTATCGGAATAATTTGGCTTTCTTCCCGTCCCTTCCACTTTGAAAACGATAGCTGATTTCGAAGTCATTACTGCTCTCAAGTTAAGAGTCGTCGGGACCACCCGTACCGTAAGTCTTAAGAGCGCTCCTAAATATGCACTAATAACCATAGATGACATTACGAAGCTCTTAGTTAATATTGGCAGGTGAATACCGGCCTTAATGTGTCTTAGTAAAGGGTGATTTTTTAAGCGTATTTTTTTTTTAAATCGAATAAAACACTAAAATTTGCATCAAATATTCAAAATTTTTATTGTTATCGATAAATAGGCCTTTGCCATTTTAGGTTTTAAAGAAAACTTCATGTAAATGCTGTCCGCGGCTCCGCTTCAAATGGTCCATTCGGAAGGTCCAATATTGCGTCACTTTTTCGAGCATTGCGGCCTGTATTCCACAAATTACGCGTGTTATGTTATCCTGTAAGGCTTCAATCGTGTTCGGCTTGTCCACATAGACTTACGACTTTACATAACTCCACAAGAAATAATCAAGAGGCATTAAATCGCATGATCTTGGCGGCCAACTCACAGGGCCATTTCGAGAGATAAGCTGCTCACCAAATTCATCCTCCAACATTTCCATTGTTTCACGAGCTGTGTGTCATGTGGCACCGTCTTGATGAAACCACATGTCAAACAAGTTCAACTCAGCCAACTGGGGCAAAAAAGAGTCGCGTATCATGGCTCGATATCGTTCGCCATTGACGGTCGTAACAAACGGTGTACGTTTTTCATAGAGCACGAATTTTTATAATAAATTTCAATAATTTGCAATCGTTGCTCGTTTTTTAAGTCTTTCCATGGTTAAATGGCAGAGTATACTGAAAACTTTTCACTTTGACAGATGACGTTTGGACGACATTACTAACCAGTGCTGCCAACCTGAAAAACTTAACTCTTAAAATATCACCCTTTACATTCATTGGGGGCGTTCAAGTATCTAGTTTTGTAAGTCTGACAGCTCTCTGTCTAGACCTATTTCGGTTTTGATTGGGGGAAATCGGTCATATGCTGTTTCAGTTGACGTTTATGGAGGGGTAGCCGACTAATCTAGTCAAGAAATACGTCATTGGCCGCATTCAAGAATCGAGTTATCTTAAGTTGACTAGATTGGTCTGGATGAGATGTAACCTGAACGCAAAAACTAGATTGGTCAGGAACGTCACTTTTCCTACGTCAGCCACATATGCGAACTGTCAACTTAGAACTCAGTCACGAATTTCTTGACTAGATTCGTCGGCTACCCCTCCATAAACATCAATTGAAACAGCTGCTCATATGACCGATTTCCCCCAATCAAAACCGAGATACATCTAGTGAGAGAGCTGTCAGACATACTAAACTAAATACTTGAACGTCCCCACTGAGTAGGTACTAAGTTGACAGTTGGTATAATGTAACTGACGTACGAAAAGTGACAAATTTATTTGTTGCGTTCAGGCTTTAGGTAGATATACCCTGTCCAGACTCCAGACCAATCGAATCGAGGTCGAGTTGATGTTTAACGCACTTCTTCTAGGGGGGCACCACACAATTGCGTATTGGTATTGCGTTTTTTGCAATTGTGGTTGTTTGTTGCAGCAAAAATTCCTTGATTGTGGATTGTTTACAACGTTCATGTTACGTTCATCGTACAATGCGTTACATTTACGCACCATACCTTCTTGTTGCTACAGTTCGACAGGTTTCATGATTCTCGCTTGTTTTTGATCAGTTTATCAGTTAGTTTTAATTCGCGTTCTTTATAAACTCTGTCTATTGTATCTACAGTTAAACCGCCAAAACACAAAGCATGCCTACCTACATTTGCAATTGCTCAAACAATTTTTTGTATATATTTTTTTGTTTGCCTGCGTTGGATTCTTCAAAACAAACATTCAAATGCTTGGCCTACGTGATTTCCATTGTCCAGATTCTATAGCAGGATGATGGGCTGGGCAGATAAAAATTAATGGAAATCGAACGGGAACAAAATCCGAGCGAAATTCGTGTGTCAATCGATGCTATGCACTCAGCTAGATACCACTATACGAGTACATTGTGCTGGTATCATGTTCACTGATACATTTGAATTTATTTTTACTATTTTCTATTTGTCCAGTGCGATTCTTTTTTTTTCACCCCCGCATTTGCTCTTTGGCATATTGTCCTGGTAGAACCAATTGAATAAACATTACACGAATTATTTATTGTTTACTTTTAATTAAAAATTAAATTGATTTTCACGCTCACAAGTGCGAGGTGACAAGGGTAATCCTGTCCTGATACTGGTGCTATATGGGTCTCAATGGCAGGCTGTTTGTTTGTCCACTCGAAAGGTAGGTGTAGGTTGGTTTTTGGTGCGGTACTGGTACATGATCTATGCAAAGTTTTATATACGTTTTAAATTACACCAAGAAAGTTGGGTTTTATTTCTTTCTTAATCTGCAATTTTAATATTCAAATTATTTCGCAATGACAAATCACTGCGCTCTATATTGTGCAGATACGTTTGCCGTCTGAAGTTTCCAAAGTACATTTACTTTATGGGAAATGTCCCCTCTAAATGTCCATCTCATTTTGCATAACGGCCATAATGAGGGAAACAAATTTCCACATGCATATTACGTAGTACACAGCCACTATATAGTGTACGAGTGTGTATCTCCCACTAATTCGCAGAACCCTGCCAAGCAGCACACAAATTGGACCAAAAGAGAAGAACTCCATTTTACATTATGTCAAAATGATGGATTAGATGAACTCAACCTCATTTCGTGGACATAGCGAAAAATTATGGAAAAATTACAAGTGGCAGATGATGTTGGGGTTTTGTTTCGAGATGCTTCATGCCCCCCACCCACTTAGGCAGGGTTGCCCGGTGGGGGTTTGTGTTGTCATTCTCCATAAATAAATGTATTGTTGTAATATTCATTCATCTGTCCATCCATCTAAAAAGAAAATGCTCTTAATGTTGGTTAGTGGAACAGTGCGGAAGTTATCGTTTGATAGATCAGGAATGGGAGTTTAAGAGGACGATTTTGTTTGCTAGGGAACAGACTTCTTCGAGTGTGTTAGGGATGGGTGTTGAATGATATTAGACTCTCTCCTGTCACGACATTTTGGTCAAATTCGCGTATTGAGAGAAGAGACCAACACTTAGTGTCAATGCCAGCGTGAAGCGAATAACTCTAAAATGGGTACACTAGCGATACCGAGGAACTCACAAGAGTTGGTTACTTTTTTCCCTTAGATATAACATCTCCTCTTAATGTGCGACTTTGCGGCAATATGATTGTGGGGACACATCATATACTGGTGCAAAGTAGAAAAGTAGCGTTTATGGCCTAAAATTGGTTGGACTATCATAGAATCAAAACTTAAGCTGCTTATCAATGCACGGAAGGAGCTCCACAGAGGCTTATAAAGTAGGTACAACTAAGTGCTAGAGCAGTGATGCCAGACTTTTCGGACTAATTATTTAGTAGTTGATATAAGGTGATGGCGTGTATTCAGTCTCTGAAATACCAACTACAGCAATATCAATAGTAAATCGTTTGGTCTTTCTCCGAGAGAAAAATATTACTCCTTTGGCTGACATTTCTTCTATCTGTGTCCAAAAACTTGCAATAATTCTAGTAAAGTTTTCATAAGCGCAGAAAACGAGGGGTATTAAAAACAAGTAAAAGTGTTATCATCGGCCTGGCCGATGTTTTGATACCCTCCACTGCATCAAGTCATGCAAAATTGGTTTTGTATGAGAGGTACCAGAACTACTTGACCGACATAGCCCACTTTCAATACCAACCTGACGACAATAAAAAGAAGTCCTTTCACTACATTTCTTTCGCCTATGTCAATTTCTTTGGGCACTATCGTGATTTCAACAGACAGACGGATATGGCTAAACCGATTCAGAATGTGATCCTGATTCAGAATATATATATATGTATTTTAAGAGGTCTCCGGTAACTCATTCTTGGCCTTAGAAATGTAATGACAAACTGAATTTACTTTCATGTGGAGGGTATAAAAACCGGTCAAGTGCGAGCGTCACTCGCGCACCTAATATTGTGAAATTTTTTTTTAAGAGTAAGAGTAGAGAACACGGTCTAATGAATGAAATGAATTTTAAATATATACAGCTAAATACAAGCATGATCTACAAAAAAGTTTGCATTCATTTTTTTGTAAATCAAGAAATAAACAGTTTCTTTTTTGCAAATGAAAATATTTTTTTTTCACCAAAATACTATTTATTCTAAAATCAGTCGATGTATCGCTACCATTGGTATTTGCCGTTTAATTATTGGTTATACATATTTGTTTCGCTAAAATACAGGATAAATTGAAACACATATGTCATTCATTTTAATTTTAATTTATATATTTTTTAAGCATTTCACTATTAAAGCTTTTGAATCTTGGTAAGAATCTTTGGTGGTGAGTTTTAAGGTGTACCTAATGGTAAAGTTAAGGAAACGAACATAACACAATTTTAAACTCTCTGAATCTTGAATAGGGAGTTGCGAGTTTAAGGGCCGTTTGCTGATACGACTCATAGCGAATTAATTGCCATATAAACTCTTATGTAACAGTTTATGCCCTAAAAAAAATAGCCTAGCCTAAGTAGAACTTAAATCGTTAAGAGTCGTAGTAGTAGTAGTGATTTTGGGGAAAGTGGTTAAAATTCTGATCTATTTAAGGTACCTATTTGCATTTCGCGATTATTTTTATGTTATTGACATTTTATCTTTCTTGTTTCTTAATTTAAAATGTATAAAATTTTTTATGTTAAGTAATTAGCACGAGGGCTGACCTTATGAGACATTATTATTATGATTATCCTAGGATCAGCCCCGTCCGGCTAACTCTGCAGACTTACTTTTTTTCCTTAAACGAACGTGCTAAATGAATCGAAATCGAAGCTTAAAAAAAAATGATCTATTCTTTTTTTTGTAGTTGTCAGCCGCTGATATGAATGTCTTGCAGAGAAATGGTGGTGGTGGTTCTGAGTGCACAGACTTTGTCATACCTAATGGCATTACGCATGCACATAGCCGTTCGACTAAAAGGCAATATATTTATGAATTATTTGAAACATTTTGAACGAAAAATCTCTTGGTTGTCGAATTTCTGAACTTTTTCGTTAGAAAATATTACGAAATTTCTTTCTCCTTATAGATCTTTTTATACTTCAAGAGGTTTTATCCACCTTAATCTCCTGATTACATTGTCTGTATTCAGTCATTTCTAAGCTAACGTGGTTGAGAATCCTATTTTTTGTGCATTTAAGCAAAGCATTGTTTAACTTATTTTTCAACCATTTAAATATTTAGACCAATATGTAGATCAGCGTTGTGTATGTACCAAGGAGCATTGACTATGTTCCTTTGTAATTGGACTTAATTTGTATTAAATTCGTTTGGCGTGGTCATGCCCACAACTGGTGCCCGTAGGTCCACACTGGTTTCAGAACTTGGTTGTATCTATAGTATTAACTTATTGTAGTTGGACAGGGAGGGAGAGTACTAGAAGAGTGTGAAAATTTAATTTTTAAGTATTTTTTTTTATTTTAGATATAACCTAAGATCTTCTTGAACTCCCACAAATTTCTCCATGAAAAATCTCCAAGAAAATATTTCACTTTCGATCTCACAGCAATTTTTGGAGAGGAGTGAAAATTTCACTTCATACTCGAACAGCGTACCAGCCAATGTTGCCGCAGATTTTTTTAAAAGTATAACAAGTGTAAGCGGAAAAAAGAAATGTAACAAACTGAAAAAAAAATTAGATTTAAATTTCTATTTCACTTTATTTACCACGAGATGCAGAACATTGTCAACGGCTACTCGGCGAGACAGAAAAATATTGTTGTATTTTCTCGTTCCCCCCAATTCCCATTCCCACTCGCAGTTTGATGTTTTGCACAACTTGTGCTGTGTGTTAACAAACAAATCCATTGACAGAAATTGGTGGAAGTTTTTTTCGAAAGAAAAAAGCGATACTAGTTCAAATTTTCAATATTTTTTAACGAGAAAAACAAAAAAAGATTTTAATGGGAAAAAATGTAGCAAAACGAAAAAAAATTAACATTGTAACAAAATTATAAAATAATTAAAAAGTGTAACACTTTTGTTACACTTGTATCATTGTGGCAACGCTGGCTACATGCCTTGAAGTTCGAAAAACTTTGACAGTGCTTAGCTCCCAAACGGAAACAGAGAAGTCAATTTTTTTCTTAATTGTGTGCACTAAAAATTTAAAAAAAAAAAAACCTTACTTAAAGCTTGCGAAATCGGAACAAGTCAGTGTATACTTTTTTTTCGTGTACACAAAATAACTCACTCTTGTGGAATTTGGCCCCGCTCATTATTATAGAATGAGTCGAAGGCGTCGATCGACTAGGTAGTTGTATCTTGTATCCGACGCACAATTCAAATCTTTCGTTTAATTATCCACGCAACTATGCTTCTTCACTAGAGTATACGGAGCTACTTTATTTTTGTTAGGCAGGACATTGCTGCCTACGTAAGAGCAGATAAATATTAGATAAATCAGATAAATAATATGTACCTACGTAAACCTACGCAAATTCATTTTTCAATCTGCAAAGCGAAGAAAGATTTACTGCACATAGCAAACCAATTTCCCACCCATGACTTCAAACTTAACTTATTACTAAAAATATCAACCTTCCTTACAACGACTGATGGGAAAGTAGTTCCCTTTGAACTACTGAACGGCTTAAATTTCTGTAAACTGCTCAAAATCAAAAAATTAATGTTTTTTTTTTTTATTTATTTCCAGCAATACTGCCCTCGAAAAGAGATCATCGCATAAATTGTCCGCCCCTATCTAGTCGCAGATGTTAAATAAATAAATAATAAACCACCGTCCTTTTGGTGATCACACGGTGTAACCGGAAATCTGTCATAGAGTCATAAATAATATTTTCTTCTTTGCTACCTCAACTCGGATGAATCAAATTATTTTTTTGATCTTTGTGTGTCATGCGGTGGATAACCCATGTTCACTAATTGGGGACTACACGATAAATAGCCAACTACAAGGAGTGATATTGTTATCCGTGTCGGTAATGCGGGCACCAATGGAATGGATTAATATTTTATTTTAAGAAACACACTTCCACGTTTAGAGCTCTTATAAAAGAGTAGCTACTTACGTATACAGAATGAAGATGAGTTCATGTTGTGGATGCATTTTTATGGTAGATTGCCGCCCTATAGTCGAGTTGATGAACTGCACTTAAATTACATTGTGACGCCTGTCACTGCCTGCGTACCCAGTTGCAGGAGAAACTTTCATAACCCTGGAGTAGTTTTTTTTTTCTATATGATTGATGGGAGACTCAATGCAAGGAGCTATTAAAAAATTAAAAAAAAAAAACTCAATTTCCATATGCGGACATGATGATGGTGAACTGTAATCAATTAGGGTGAGTTTTTTATTTACCAATTAGCTAAGATAGATTGAAGTAGATTGAAAGCCGAAAGAAACGACAGAATGAACGCACGAATTGCCCCGTTCGATGAGGAATTGCTATTGTGAATTGAGCACCAACATGGTGCGATTTGAACTCCTTAAAGTATGTTACATAACTCATCAATACCAATAAACCAGAAGTATTTGCCGACCTTGAGCTTTGTTTGTGAACTCAACTTATGTGCAGCATGATTAATACAATTTATCAAGTCTCGAATGAATGCCTTTAACCAAATCCATGAATTTCAAAACATATTCTGCGATACCAATAATCATTTTTAGTGTCCAGGCTGATTTTGTCAAACTCACAATGTCGAAATCTTCAATACAAAATTGCATGTTGTAACCTAAAATCCATTTAGTGTGGAGGTTAAAAATGATTATTAGTACGACCCATTGACATAGAATGCTATTCGGCTTGAAATAAAAGAAAAATGCAACTTAATTTATTCAAGAGGTACCTATAACTCTTTATGATCGATGCCATATTAGTTATTATGATCCGTCAATTCCCGCCAAATTTGTACTGTTCTCTCAACGACTTTCGTACGATCTCCCACTGACGCAGCAACTTCTGAAAAATATTTTCATTTCTACTTTCATACGATTTTGCATTTGAAACTATTTATATTTCAATTTGAAAATACCCAATTCGAGCGGCAACAAATTTTCCAACACTCTAGCGGCCCACTTTGGGCTCTGCCGCATTGACATAACGCTTGTGCCACATTTGTGGAATTTCATTTAACTTAATATCTTCATCACGTGTCACATCATTTCTTAATCAGCGAATAATATTCAAAATTTTATACATTGCACGAGCCTTTTGCGATAAACCCCCACTCGGCGTTACATTCTCATTAACTACAAACGAGCAGGTATACACTATGAACCGTTGTACCTGGGAGCGCACGCCATTCTGACAGCCTCCAAATTGGCAAACGGAAAACAACCAATTTCGAAATAAATTACCTCCAATCCCTGTCTCCAGCCGCGGCAAAACAAAATTCAATAATGTAATAGAATAATGGTCCATGTTAGCGCGAGTGGTGGTGGTGGATGGTGGTGGGTCTGGCGGTCGATGGGTGGTGGGGACGCATTGTGTTCGATACACAACATCACCATTATCGATTCCTCTGGCAGCACAAAGTCAATTTCGAACATCTTATAGGTCGATATCTACGATATCTACGGTGTCATAAAAACGGCAAGCTGCTTCTAAGAAACCAAATTCAAATGCTAATGACATGGCCCATATGTGCGACTAGCGATTCATGTAGCCCCTCAAACAGCCATACGCACACATATCCATATCATTTCATTCCACCTTCGCGCTATCGTCGTCGTCGTATTCATCGCATATCAATTTAAAGGTATATATACGCTCCGGCTCCCAAGGGAATGATTCGAAAACAATATTAGATTATGGAAATTTGACTGCTTGCGAAGAGAATTTCAAATTTCAACTCATCTTCGCGGATCAATGTGGATTTTGATTTTGATACATGCACGCACGAGTGTTAGTGCAGTATAAACGGTCGTTGACCTATAACTTTCATAATTGGATTGAGAAGGCCTTTCAAGCGGGGTGAGTTTATTTGTCCACAAAAAAGAATTTTGGGATAAAATATAACAACTTGCTGGCATTCTGGGGCATCGCAGATTGAAGTTTTTCAAAAAGAACAGTAGAGTAAAGATCCCTCATAGCTAAACTAGCTTTTTGTTGAACTCGAAGATGAGAAGAGTTTTCAAAACTCCCATTAAGACCCAGGTAGAGGGTCCTTTATATTTCTATATGTCTGAACAAAAACCTCACTTCTGTCACCATGTAAAAAGAAATATAAATATCATTTTTTACGTGTTACTGGCTGAAACATTTCTTGTGATGTTTCAGGATGCATTCTAATCAGATTATAACAGCAAGAGTTTATCGCCTGCTTAGGCCCTCTATAACCAAACATACGAACTGTACTACTGCGCTTCTACTCGTATGATAACCGCTTACATTACAGGATTCCCCATCGCACCCTCAGCACAAAGAATATTCGAAATATTGATTTGCGAGTCAACGGAGAACGTACACGACCATCAAAATATGACGCATTGGCTATCAATTATTTAGAAGTATCATTTCTAGAATCTTGCTCAAAGCTACAAGTAGATATTGGATATGTGCAGGCCTACGAGTATAAGCCGGATGATTACTGCTCAGGGTAAACTTTATCAAACTGTGGATGAATCCTTAAAACCCGTCGTCAGAGCAACATACCTTTTGTGTAATTAATTGTCCTTGCTGCTTTGTTAGATTCAATTGAAATATATCTGGATTTGGGTGAGTAACTGCACTTATGCGGGCTCGCATTATCGAACAAGATGTGTGGTATTATGTGCAGCAAATCCTTTTCTTCCTGTGTGCCTCGTATCTCTTTCAATTGCCGATGGTTTCGAGTAATTAAACTCAATCCAATATTGATGCTGGAAGTCATGTAAATCAACAAGACTCGTAGTTTCTTAGTTTTAATAGCTTCAACGGGGTCTAAGTGGCTGTACACAGCACATAGGTACACCTGCATACCTGTGGTTGAACGGTAGATATGTCTATCCCATTGTTGCAGGGGTTCAAAGTTTAATTCCATGCCATTACTACATAGATAAGTACACTCAGTCGTTACGAAATTAATTAAATGATTTTACTGGGGAATCCAAACGTCATACCTACGTACATTTTGTATCCGAGATTAAGTTGATGATTGCAATGGTACATTCGTACGGCATCCGCAGGTTAGACAGGGCTTTACGTAATAATTTCGATTGCTACATACGGCTTCGGGAGGGTTTAAGGTCTTAAGTTAGCTTGTTTATTGTTAAAGCTATGGAGTTCTCGGTTGCTTGTTTGTTTTTGGCAAGACATGAAAATATTAATTATAAACTGAATGATATTAAAATATTTTGTGTGTCGGCTAGAACAAACGTTAGGTGGACATATTTCTAGCGCTATTCATGTGTAGCTCGCAAAGTGTATGGTTCTAAAATATATAATAATAACATTTTCGGGACAGATCGGCGCCATTGAAGAATTTGCCAAGCAGATATTTACGGAACTTGTACTGAAGGCGTTCACATCCATACATTAACCAGTGATAAATGCCCCTTGATCACACCCATTGACTCCAATTACAGGCTTTACACGACAGTATGTTGGCTAAAACTAATACCTTTCTGACCCGTAATAGATCGTTTAGGTCGACGCGCCTTTTGTCGTATACTTTGCGTTTAATTTCTCCTTTTATATCATCTCCACCTGCTTGAAACATCTTGGGTGTTCCTTAGATTTCGCCTTACTCACTACTTTTTATTCAGATACACTCAGAAAACTGTAGACCTACGAGAGCAATATTAAATGCGCAACCTCTGTTTCGTGACTGCTAGGTAAATATAACCAAAAGTAGATAAGCGGTGACACTTTCTGTAACATGGCTGCATTGCATTAAACAGAACTGCGGGAACCAACAAATAAAATAGTTTGGGACATCCAAGTTGGCGAAAACTGTTTTAAAGAGCTAATGTGCACATATCGGAAGCCTCTCAAAAGATTAGCAGTACAAGAGCTGTCGGAACCTCACTCAAATTTGCATGAAATATTCAAAATTTGTATTTTAATCGATAAATATACCTTTGCCATTTACGTTTTAAAGACAACTTCATGTAAATGCTGTCTGCGGCTCCGTTTCAAATGGTCAATTCGGAAGGTCCAAGTTTGCGTCACTTTTTCGAGCATTTCGGCCTGTATATTCCACAAATTACGCGTGTTATGTTATCCTGTAAGGCTTCAATCGTGTTCGGCTTGTCCACATAGACTTACGACTTTACATAACTCCACAAGAAATAACCAAGAGGCATTAAACCGGATGATCCTGGCGGTCAACGCACAGTGCCATTTCGAGAGATAAGCTATTCACCAAATTCATCCTTCAACCTTTCCATTGTTTCACGATGCCATGTGGCACCATGTTGATGAAACCACATGTCAACCAAGTTCAACTCAGCCAACAAAATATCGTTCGCCATTGACGCTCGTAACACATTTTTCACAGAGGACGAATTTTTTGTAAGTCTTTCCATGATTAAATGGCAGAGTATACTGAAAACTTTTCACTTTGACAGATGACGTTTGGCCGCCATTACTAACCAGTGCTGCCAACCCGAAAAACTTAACTCTTAAAAAATCACCCGTATAAAGTTCATTCGAATATTTTTTTTCTGATCCAGAAGTGTCACATGCTTTAAAATTATTAAATAAAAGAAAAGTGTGTTTTTTTTTTAAATCTGCTAAAAATTCAAAAAGGCACACATTTCGTAAAAAGGAAGCTTAATTTAAAAGTTATAGGTCAATTTTTTTTGCAGTGGATACATTTTGAATCAATAAAGCTAAACTAGTAAGCAACAAGTAAATAAAGTCAAAACAAACGGAGAAATAATTTTCAGTTCTTCAGATCAGTTCTTCTCTTGGTTAGAAACAGCTCAGACAATAATTGCAACCGGTGAGGTATGTGATAGTAGGTACTGAAAAAAATCTGTCAAATGCACATAAAATAAATTCGGTGGTCTTCGAATTTGTTTGCATTTGTTAGAAGACACAAGCAGGGCCCGGGACAAAAAAATTTAGGGCCCATGTACGTATAGTAAAGGAATTCAAAAGCGTCATAATACAAGTATATAGTAGGTAAGGATTAAGGATTAAGGAAAGACAAACGAGACTTAACTTTAAGTATTAATAAATTTTTATTCAAATAAAATGACCTGAATGGAATGAGAAAAACATTCTTTTCTCATAAATTAATGTTAATTTATCTTTATTTTTTAAATTATTTTCAGGCATAAAAACATTTTCTTTCATAAAATAATAACAACATTTTTATTGGCGTTGATTTGTACTCCACTAAATTTTATATACGAATTCTTATAATTTTTTTTGCAGCAAAACTACCTACAAATACATCAAAATTTCCTGATCGATGTAAAGTTGATAATCTAAGTAGGCTAAAGGAACGTTCGCCACTAGCTACACTGACTGGTATGGTGCAAAATACACGCAGAGCAACACAAACATTTGGAAAAATCGTATGCCAATTCTGCGAAAAATCGAAAAACTCAATAGTGAGCTAGTCGGCTTCGTAGATATGTTTCAGATGATGCCGCATTTTAAATGTCAGCAATAATCAAATCAACAATCACGAATACGTGTTTCGTTTAAAATTTGTTTCTGTGACTAAGTTCAATGTCAGGATTTTCTTCGAACTTCCTTTTCAATTGATGCTATGGAATATCTCCTAATGCATTCGCAACTGGCTGGTATTATTATACCTATACCTTAAATTCGAATTAGCTGCGAATCGGAAATCAAACTTAGAGTAGTTTCGATTTCAACGTCAATAGTGACTTATATGCCTTTCATATTGTCATTTCATATTTAAAAATATACAAAATTCGGGACAAAATAAGTTTTTTGTTTCGATTTCCAATTTCAGAAAAATTCTACGTTTACTTTGTGAACTAAACCTAATATTGGAAAATAGATATTTAAACCACTGATATAAAACGCACGATCTTCGTGCAATGGAGCTGAATTTATAAAGAGCATGAGCCTACTTTGGGGCCCTACTCGCATTATATTTTTTTAGCAACTGCAGACGAAAAGTTTGCGTTGGAGGCAAAATACCTGACGGGTTAAGATTCTTTTTACAAAATGCTGCTTTTCAAAATTCTGATATACGAAATTCTGCAAACAGTAAAAAAAGTTTTGGAAAATGTTAAAAAGAGCGCGATTTCTTATTGCTTGCTGAATTTTGTAAGGCAGAGATGGAGAGGACATATTTTTTTAACTATGCATTTGTTTTAAAATCCTGTTTTTTGATTTTTCTTTTTTTTTCAATATTTTATTTAATTTTCATTGTTTTTTTTTATTTTATATTCTATTCCAAGTCTTTTTTTTTGTAGATTTAAAACAATGTTTTTAAGTTTATATTTTTTGTTAGTTTAAAAAAAAGCAGAATTTTATTACTTTAAATTTGAAAAGCAGAATTTTGTAAAGCAGTACTAAAAAAAACAAACAGAATTTGTTATGTGAGAAGAAATAATTTTGCCGAATTTTGGACATAGAATTTCGACCCGATCCCGAAAAATCTCTATTACGTAAAGAAAATTTAACACCAAATCCGCGAGCACTGTGACTCCAACCTGCCACCCTTAGACGCTCTAATAGGTAAACGGCTAACAGGTAAAAAAAACTCATCAACAACATACGAGTACATTCAATTGGATAAAGCATATCATGGGTAAGCATATGAAACACATTCGTCCATTCGAATGACAGTTGTATCCATCCCTTTGTTCACATTACACACTCAGACACAACTCTTACAAGCCAGTTGTTTATCACCTGGCTGGACCCACTGCATTTTACAAAGAACTCGTTTAGTTTCGTTTGAACGTTAGAATCTCATATTCCACCTGCCATTATGCCAGACAAAACGAATGACGTATATGTGAAGTATCCATGTGTATTCGACTATTTGCAGTTGTATTGTCTGCCTAATCTAATGTTCAAAGAATCACATATCATACAAAGCACGATGCACAGTTGCTCCTAAGCCAATCTCATGATGGTAGACATTGCTCTCTGATTTACGTTTTCATATATATATGTGGGTGTCGTCCAGGCGCCAGGCCAGCCCACCACCCACCATAATAACGTACCCTCTATACACCGTATATAAACGTACCTACAGCGTACAGTCAACTGAAACGGCATGACAGAGAAGGAGTGAAGGACAGACTGACTTATATGCTGGTTATGGTTTGGTTGAGATTGCAAGTTCCTCTGATGCGAACTCAGATCTCAGACAATGTGTCAGGAGCACACGATGTTCGCATGAATATCGCATTAACGTGCAATTAGCTTCCCTTGTTCTGGCTGACTGAGACTCGGATGGGTTATCCTCTCTGTCTGTCTCGTCTTAGCTGTGATGATTCTGATTCGTATTCAACGACAGAAGCTGTCGTTCATTTTTCGTAACCCAATAACAATACGTAATTTTTCGCCTTTATCTTCTCAAATTTAAATAAAATTGTCGCATGTATGTGTGCGATAGGCGAGGTCCTTAAATTTCTTTCATTCACCAAACACTCGCATTCGTTCTATGCAAACAAATAGATTTCATTCAGAGCGCTTCAATCAATGGAAAGCACACATACACACACTGCCTACTTGACTCGGTGGCTTTATTTAGATGCCCGCACTGACATATCACTTCCTTGAGTTGACAAAATTCTCTGAAAACGAGCGCGCAATCTTCGAAATTCTAAATCCGTACGCATGGATCATAATTTTTTGCACGCACATATAGATTCCCTACAGCTCAGTGATGTGATCGAAGTTGAAAAACGTCTCAACTTCGGAATGGACCACGCCAGCTGAATGCGTCAACACCTGCTGTTATTTGTGGCTTCCGCCGGAGAGTTCCATAATTGGCCCTGACACCCGACGCTAACACTGAACAGCCAAGATCTGAATGTGCGTATTTTTAGAGAAATGCACGATTAGTTTCTGGCTCTGGCATTGCGCCCTCTACAAGTTGCTTTCAATTTAATTGGAGAAACACAACTGCGGTACGGAGCTGAAGACTTACTTTTAATTGGGGGTAATTGCATGTGAAGGATGAACGCGAACCTGTAATGATGTGACTGGAGTACGGATTTTTTGTGTGCGGTACTTGTGCGTTGGGTTACATTGGATATGATTAACATTGTTGTGTCGTTGTTAGAACTGTTTTGTCAATGGGTAAGTGGAGGGGCTTGTTTTGGTCGAAGGTGACGTCATAGGTCTAAAGAACTTATAAATTGGCAGTTAAGGTATAGCAAAAGAAAGGAGTGCGTTATCACAGATCAAAAATAAGGTGTTCTGGCAGATCTTTCTTATATGATAGAACTGAAATAATATCATTAAACGAGTCATTGAGTACAGTCTGCACCACTTCGGGCTGGGCAGTAAATAGTCCCACGAAGTAAGTCACTTTGCGATCGAATCGCTTAAAGCTGGGCAAATGTGCCGGAGTATATGAAATCAGAGTTCCGTCCAGAAAGGCCTATTATAAGATGGAGAAGAACTTCAATGTCTCCCTTGTGTCATTAAGGTGACCTGGGAGGGGACTACCAATATATTAGGGGTAAGCCATCGTTGGTAAGATGTTACAAAGGCGTTGGAGGTGATCAAGGTTGGAGGATGAGCAACGTAATTTTGACCAAAATTCAAATTACACCAGTTACTGATGCTTAGCATGGTTGTTGATAGTTTGAAAAATTGGAGAGGGCTTAACGACTTAGACCCTCGAGACTATAACTCTAGATTGCACTGCATAAGTATGTTTGGATTTCACTGTCCTCTTCAGAAAGTTAATCCATCACTTTACAAGAATTATATACGGGCATTAGGTGCCCATCACAAACAATTTAAACGGGGCGCGCTAAGTCAATACATTTACCTGTGGGTGTTGGACGTCCCCAATGGTACGTTTTTTTAGCCCCACCTTCTGATTTACGTACTAGACAACCTGGGGCTAAATTTGTGACAAAACAATGCATGCGGAAATTTACCTACGTTAATTTATCTCTCATGCATTAAGTACTTCATAAAAATGTATGTTTGGAACGCTGTAGTCGATGCGAAAAAAAAAGTTTAAATAATAATAATGATATACAGTCCGTCCCTGTCGAAGAACACTTCGAATTGTGATACTGCTGACTGCTGCATCTATCGATCTCCCAGACTATAGTTCATGCAGCACTCGATAAAGATGTGAGAATAAATCTGAGCTGATGGGTTGGCTGCAGGAGTCAGGACGCTGTAAGTGGGGTATAAATTGGCTCTGGGTATATTTTGGAGTGAAGGAAGCGACAATGGGGAGTATTCTTATAAGAATTCTGAGCTGTGCCATTTTAAAGACAGCGGAGGACCAAACTTTGTCTCCGAGCTAATTTTTAGTCTTTTAATTGGTGTATGTTCTATATCTTTTAAAATTTTAATATTTATATTTGATACATTTTATTATAAGTAATGAATTTTGCTTTGTTTAAAAAAATAAGAGCTGCCAAAAAATATTTTTGAAAACAAACTAAATCCTGTAATGAAGGGACGACAGCTTTGGAGAAATCGGGATTGGAACTAGCAAAAACATTCCCAATTTTGATGATAATCTTGCTTTAAACCTTCTGAATAAGAGTTTTGTTATACGCTTCCTTTTCCTGCTCCAGATGTGCGCTTCTTCAATTCAGTCTGCCTCTCGTGATCCCAGTTCGTTAGGTGGTGCTTTTGAGTTCGCTTGGTTAATAACACAGAAATTGTTGCTTGTTTGTTATCCATTAAATCGAATGTTGTTGGTTTCGACGTAATACATCCCAAGCTTGTCAAAATAATTCTCCCAGTCATTCTCCCTTCTCTAGTGCATGTCTTTAATTTTCTCATTACCACTGTTGTCTACCCAGAACAATGGAAAACTACAAAAATAATACCCATTCAAAAAAAGTGGTAATAATAAAGATTACCGGCCGATTTCCATATTATCTTAATTTTCTAAGATATTTGAGAGGATACTGCAAGGACAAATTAATTCGCACATTCTCACAAACAACTTTCTCAACCCAATGCCTTTGATACCGTTGATCATACTATTCTGTGCAACAAATTAACAATGCTATTTGGCTTCTCAATTTCCGCTGTCACTCTAATGTCTTCATATCTCCAGTCTCGAAAACAAGCTGAATCAATGGGTCATCGTTTATCTGACTTCCTTTGTAACAGCAGAGGAGTACCGCAGGGCTCGATTCTTGGACATCTCCGTTTCTCACTCTATGTAAATGAAATTCCCTCAATAATATCAGCATCATCATCAGTCCATATGTATGCTGACGACGTCCAGCTGTATCAAAGCTGTCCTCTTGGAATGGTAGAAGACTGCGCAAATTCTATCAATAGTGATCTTGGGAGGATATCCACTTGGTCAGAGAAGAACGGACTCTTTCTAAACCCCCTAAAATCCAAATATCTTGTGATAAGTAAAAAGCCGGTAGATATCTCCTGCTTTCCTGATATAATGCTTAGTGGCTCCAAAGTTGAATATGTTGAAACTAGCAGAAACTTGGGAATGGTGTTCAATAGAAGGTTAACATGGGATAATCACATCAATGCGACTGTTGGCAAAGTGTACGGTATGTTAGGTCGGCTATGGATGTCGCATAATTATGCTCCCCTAAAAACACGCATATTGCAAGAAAAAACCCTCATTACTCCTATTCTTAGTTATGGGTGCGAAATTTTTTGCCGTTGTGATGCCAATAGCAGGAGAAAGCTAAACTTTGCATTTAACAAAACCGCGCGTTACAGATCCCTAGTTTTGCTATCTAATGAGATTCAAACTAATCAGCCTAGTTATGTCTTTAACAAGTTGAGTTTTAGTTCGTCAAATAGATCCTTCAACTTACACATCCGCGGTGCTCTTGCCTTACATCCGAACGACAGGTTTTTGTAACTACATCCGTTTATGGAATGCCTTGCCACGGCATGTTAGAAGGTCAGGCGGCACTGGGCGGTTCCCGACCGAGCTTAAGTCTTTTTTCCAGAATCAATCCTTTTAAATTCTGTCGGACTTATAATGGAGATGTATGATTAAGTTTAATTGTTAAATTCTTTTCTTTTATGATTAAATCTAATTGTTAAATTCTTTTCTTTTATTTTAAGTTATCTTTTTCTTTCTTTATTTTTCCTCTCATAAATACGCTTTTTCTGTGGCGTGTTTCATAATTCTAAATTGAAAATTATAATCTTCACCATTTTATAAGACTCTTTTGTCTAACAGTGTAAGTTGTTCAAGAACAAATAAATTATAATAAAATATATATATTTAAATTGCCCTTTTTATTTTATAATGTGACATTTGTTACTATTTATATTTATTAATACGAACTTAAAAATAGAAAATATTGCAGCCAACATTTTTATGAATAGGTAGTTACTGATATAATTATTCTTGAAAATTTTAGCTGAAATAATTTCAATATTGAAGTTTTGTAAATTGTAACATGTGGATAATAAAATAAACAAAATCATACTAACAATTCATTCCTATTGTAATGTGATTTCGGTACCGACCCAATGAATAAACGATGCCGGAATAAGATTCCTTTATTTTATTGCTAGTGACTTGCAGAAAACTTATGAAGAACATCAGAATATGTAGGGTTTTCATTGTCGCCCAGCTGATTAGTTGTCCATGCTTCGGTAGTTTATTGCCGGTTAACTCATGTTTTCAACTCGGATTCATGAAAGTGTTGTAGAATCCGTGAAATAAGACAGACGTTATCAGCCTAAGGTTCTTGGATTTGCACAGAAATATCTCCACTCTCTCATTGGAGACCGTTCTTGATGATTGGGAGGGGATGATCAAATTTCTAGAGTTGCTGAGGGTTTCCTGAAGCATCGTACACCCGCGAACCAATTGATAGACGAGGCACTTTGAAAATTTGATAATTCCGGTGAAAGGAGTCGGTACTTGTCATTTACAACTAACTCTGTCATACCGTACTGCACCGAGCAACATTTCAAAACTGTAGCTATGCTCTTACACACACAAATGTCGACCCTTTTAAATTTTAACAATCCCCGACACCGACACAAACTTTAACAGCTTTCAAGGTCGACATTTTTGAATACAATCCGCTTCTCCGTGCCCCCACATCCCAAAAATCCTTCAACTCATAATATTTATAGAGTCTACAAAATTCCTTACAACTCTACTCTCTAGTCTCTACATACATCACGTTCATCCCCTGCACACGTATACATTAATGTTGTCTGTACTGTATCCTGTTATCAAACGCATGCAGACAAAGAAATGTTTACACAAGCCTCGAATCTCTGTATAAAATAAGCACAACATTCAGTTTCCATGCGAGACAACGTTCCCATGCGCCATCCTCGCACACGTTCACATTGGACAATATTTTTCAATCACAGTCCCGATGTTATTTTAGAATTCATTCGAAATGAAATCAAAATTTCATCAGATTCAATTTGAGTTTGTTTTGCTTCTCTCCCCGGGGAGGCAGAGGAATGTGTTGTTTCATTATCCGATAGGAACGGAGGCATAGCAACTGAAAAAAATAGAAGCTAAATAAATAACTGCCCAAGGTGGAGGAAGGATTCCCTGCCTATCTGCCATGCCACCCCATTTGACGAGAGGATGGTCCATTTTTTTAACAACGCAATACTCACATTCAGCCATTTAGTATAGCCAGCTAAGATGAAATCGGTTTAAAAATATCGCTGAAAGGCCTTCAACTTCAGCATCTCCTATATGGGATACTATGGCATATGACAAACAACAACAATGTCCTGTCGCTAGGAAAAATAACAACAGCATTCAACTGAGGAGGGTGCTTTCCGTAGCAGATCGCATCGGATCGGATTGGATCAAGTGCATGGATAGGCAGAGGCCCTCGGTCCTTCTTCTCTAATACCCAAATTGTGGAGACATCTAATTGGAAAGGGGGTTAACATGAGGGTTCATTCATTCCAGATTATGCTCTCATATCAAACAACAACTGCAGAGAGGAGTTAAAAACCGCACAGTCTTTTGCTCTTTTTTGGAACGCCGGTGCTGGCGGCAATGGCGGTGGCGATAGGACAAGAGAACATACACAAGTTTGCCATCCGTATGTTTATGACGACGCTGCCGGCTAGGACGACAACGATGACGATGCTGATGTTGATGATGATGATGATGATGATGTTGATGAACGGTACCACTCTCCGCATGGCATCGCAGTTTAGACTCTGGTGTCTCTGGTATGAAAACCCGGCAGAGTGTGAAGAAGTGCAACGTAAATTTGCCTGCATCCCTTTGATTAATGTTCTGGCAAATATTGCCTGATAAAATACAAGGATACGGACTGTGTATGACTGTGCATGGACTCTCTAATCCCAGTCACTCCCACCGCGCACCGATGGCAGACATACTAATGTGAGTGCCACTGGCTTTCTTTGTTCCATATACCTATGTTCGTTTTTGAAAATTGATTATCATTTGGGTGTTTTTTTTCTTTGTCCTTATGGCGGAAGCTTTTTTTTTTTGGTGCTCTATCACAGTTTTGAGGGGTCGACTATGAAGTGCATATAGGTTCATGTCATTAGACGATTGCGGTTTTATCTGTTCCAAAAAGGATAAATGGTTTTTGTGGGTTTGTATGGCTGTGATGGCTGCAAACTACTACTCCAAAAATGTACCTCTATCATGTCGCTGCTCGTATACGCTTTTAATGCTTGTCCTCTGCTGTGTCGGGTACATGTTTGTGATACCTATGGACTGTGGCTGGAGAAGACTTCGAATAGTGGCTTTCCGTACCATCCGAAGCAATGTGTTACATTTTTGAGTTTTTTCTGCAACTGTGCATGTATTAAATTTAAGGGTTACACTTATAGGTAATAGATGATGAAAAACCAGTTGTCGACCCTTGCAGGTAATGGGACATGACAGTAAATATACGCAACATTTACACAGCATAAATTCATCTCTTTTCCCGGAATATTTGCAGACATTTTCCCTCTTACGAATTTACATCTGCACATGTCGAGTGAGCTTCCTGTGACACATAGTGTCTTCATCAGCACTGCAAGCACTTCCCAGCAGTAGGTATACACTATACTCACACGTGCGGCATGAGCTGCTTTGAAGACCTACTTTTCACCTACAGAACTGCATTCTAATTACAAAGTTTCAGTTTCACGTATATACATAGGTATAGGTACATAGGTGCGCTATGCGCTTCCAATAATTGAATTATCCATCTGCAGGGCTGCTTAAATTCACCATCGAGCGAGTCCACGTTCGGGTCGTCCGCTTTGCACGTCTTCTCCTCTCGGTACATATTAAAGGAAACTTTTGTAATGCAATTACTCTGGGGCCATTATAAACGTGGCTCTCTGCCGCATTGATACACCTAATAGCCAGGACCCGGAAATACAGCCACCACTCGTTTCACAATCGAACGGACATTAAAAATTGAAACTTTCCACTTCCTCGATGTTTTGCCGGCGGACATGACACTCAGTTCTCGTCGAGTACGCTGTGCAGAGAGTTATTACACCATTTCTGGCTGTGCCGTTTGCTCAGACTGTATACGGCGCAAAGTTCCGGCAAAGGTATAAGTAAATTGGATGGATTGCAGTTAGAGCTTCGGCTTCAACTCACTTTGCTGCTCTTAAATTACTTAAGTTCGCTAACTTGAGTGTAGGTGTACTGCTTGCACCTCTTGCTTGCACTCCATTTCGCACATCATTCATGCTCTTGGTTCGTCACGATGCATGAAGGCTGCTCGATGGTGGTATAGGTATATGCTGGAATACTGAATATTTATGTACTGTACTCTGTACTGCCAGTTGGAGTTCTTGAAGTGATTCTCTGGAAAATTCGATTACTTTCCACAAAGTTTAGCACTAATTGGAAATCCTGACAGGAATGTTTGAAGCCGTGGATATGTAATTATTGAAAAGTTCAGTCTGTCGGACAGAGCTCTCGTGTGCTTAATCATATATACACATGCATGCTTCATCTACAAGAATATGTCCGCAAGCCGTCGGTAATGGTGGATCGAGAACCTTTAGTCGTTGGCACGTTGGTAACAAATTTGTGTTTTTATTTTATTATATAAATAAGGTCGCAAAATGAATCACCCTATCGGAAGGGTGTCCTACATACGTCAATCATATTTGACATTTGTGAACTAGACAGCTGCAGTATAAAGTAGACAAGCAATGGAGCGCTATACTCCGCAAGAGCGTGAAATAACTGTGTGGATTTTTTTGACCATTAATCGGTCGGTGGTGTTAGCGCAGCGTGAATTTCGAAACATGATGACTGACGAGGCGCATTTATGATATAAGCAAAATCTTCGTTTCCGGGGCACTGAAAATGCGCGTGTGATGCACGAAGAGTCATTACCAGAGACAATACTGATACCACCAACTTCGGTCGATTTCCCGTTACTTACCTACAAGCTATATTTTTATGGGGTGGCAAATGCTTAGTGCGCTAGTATTGTTATATAGAAATTCGTATTGACAAATGTCACGTAACTTCAAAAATCCTGGCTCACCAAGACACTCGCACCTTGCATATGCCAGTTCCGCTGTCGGCAAAGTTGCTGCCAGCGTTCATAGAATTTTATCCGTTAATTTTGAAATTATTCGTTACGTGGATAATATTTTTTTTAGGAATAAGTGTACATTTGCTTTTAATATTAATGAAAAAGCTTAGATTTGTTGAAGGAAAATAAAAACATTTTGAGCAAATTTTTTTTTTTTACACATGAAATCGAAGTTAAATATATTCAAAAGCAGAAAATACGCAACCATGTTTGTCATAATAAGTTTCTAGAGTATAGAATTTAGCTTGTTTTATTAACAAAAGAAATCAAATTATTCGCCTTTTAACAATATATAATTACTAACCAATGGCATTCAGTTATGTAAAAATGTGGTATTCCCGAACTCTAGCAACATTTCCCCACGGTTGCCGAAGTTGGCAGCATTTATGTTTGTATTTTTTGTATGTTTTTTCATGTGACACGGATTCTTAATTGACACAAGGAAAACAAAATGGCGAATTTGAAAATAAATGGAGGGGGCCAGCCGCAAGAGGATTGTGCGTTGGGGGTCTCAGTATAATTTGTCAATGGTCATTACATTCAATCAAAGCCACTGTGTGGTGCGGAGAATATTCGACAGGAATTCGAACAGTTAACGGATATATTGCGGAAAGCCATGGAAAATGCGATAAAACGGGAACAAATGTGTATTAACACTGGCGGCATCCAATAAAAATCATTTTTATTTATTTAGTAAAAACGTAATTCAAAAACTAAATCGGATGGTTCATTTTGCGCCAGCAGTTATGCTAAACATTTTTTTCCAACCGGAACGCCACCATAGGCGAACTGTTAATATACAATTCAGTCTAATATGGACTTGATGATCACTTGACAGTTGCGTAGTCTAGTTATAGACATAAAACTTTTAGTTTTGAAGGCATATTTTCTAACTTTGTGCTCGCGAAACTCAAAAAGTTGGTCGATTGACTTGAAGTTTTGACACTGCATTGCATTCGAAACGCTCGTGTTTTCAAACATATCGATCTATACAAAAACAGAATTTTGAACGCTATTTTTCGACACTAGTGGAAGCTAAAGTTTTAAAATTTTGAACATTGCTATGCAAAATACTTTGTGTTTTATTGGTCTTGAAAAATCCCTTGCTCAAATATTATTCGCGAGTGTTCTCTGAATGTATGAAGTGTATAAATCAGAAAATAGTTTTATTATTTAAAACTATTAACTGTTAATAAATTAAGAGTTAAAAAAAAAACTTATAGCGCTAGCTACCGGGGCTTTATAATTCAAACTAGTTACAAAAGGCACGCTCTGAACCGAGCGTAGGTACTCAGTTCGTTCTGGTGTAATTATGAAACAGACAAGAGCACATAGCTGTCATTTGTAATAAAGTATTTATGTATAAATTGAATATATATTAATTGTTATTTATTAAATTGGTTAACCCTCAGTTCCAGAACAACAAGGTTCGCCCGCCATTTCAATTATTTTGTTTTTCCTTTTTTTTTGTCTGTCAAATGTGACAGTAAGTGTGTAATCAGCTTTTTACTCATCCAGCTCGATTTATTCTGAGCTCATAGAGCGCGATCTGATTATGCTCTGAACGAATAAAGAAACAGAAATTCTGAGGTCTGATGTGTCTGAGCTAAAAAAGAAAAACGCTTAAAATAAGTGAAGTAGGTTTGATTTTGGAGTAGTTAGCCCCATTAGCTCCAGTAGTCCTTCGTGCAAGTATTCAGTAGTCCGCCCCAATTTAATTTACAAATTTTCAATATAAAAGGGGTCGACATCTGGAAATATGGCAACCGTGTCTTTCAGTGTTGTTAGTACTTTCCCTTAGTTTTTCCCACGAAGCGTAGGCATTTTTCCCTATATTCTCTTTTTACCGTGTCAGATTCCTTTTTTTCCCTCGAAACTTTTTTGAGTAAGAATCTTATCTTTAAAAGTAAAATTCGTATTAGATACACAGAATGAAAATAACATAACTCTATGATTATTTTTTGTTTTTAGAAAATGTTAATAAAAGGCGATTTAGATGAGTTCTTTTTAATGGACATTGAGAATGTTTTTTCATTCTTCCCAAGAAGTAGATGTTTTGGTGAAATTTAAGCAAAATTGTTAAATTTTTATGGTATTTTTTTGTTTTTTTTTAAATTCCTGAAATTAGCACGACTTTGTTGCTTTTTCCTTTTTCCCACAGAATGCTTTTCGGACAGGAATTTCAACAAAATGAGATAAATCCCACAATTAAATTACATTGGTTTTTTATAATAAGCGACCACATCTCTACTAAAAGAAGGGGTAACTGACAACAAGTTTTTTTTATTTTTTAAGTTCCAATGCATAATTATCAAAAAAAAAATAAAAATATTTTTAACATTTTAAATTAAGAAACAAGAAAAATATAGGTACTGCCAATAACACAAAAACAAATCACTTCCACAATTTTTTTTTTAGAAATACAACTCGTGTACTGATGCGGATGCGCTTTTGAAAACTGTACGCAACCATATATCTGTTACGCGCGAAGATAGAATAAATTTTAGCCAAGGAAGTAATATTATTCGCACGGAAGAAAGACCAAACGATTTACTACCGCAATAGTACTTTGTATTTTAGAAAGAGTCAGAGTAACTGAAATAATCTTTAATAGCAAAATTGAAACACTCATTCGCCCAAAACGAAAAAGATTGTCCTTCCCTGACTCAAAAGGCCATGCAAGTACGTTATTATTGCATTATCCATATCCCGCTATGTGGGTGTGTGCGGCGATACACATAGGTCGAGGCAAAAAGAAAAGAAGCTTACCGACTATTACGTCCCATCAGTGGGATAAGGTTTGGTTTCGTATTCGTTTTATGTGGACATTTGGCTTTTGTGGACACAAATACCAAGGGTCGTTATATTATTCACCAAGTTGAAACAACTTGCCATTATTACAATTCTTTATTCCGCAATGCAGCTGTATCTATAGTTTCCTTTGCTTTAGAGTTCACAGGTCAAAGAGAGCTGTTGCTTTCAATACTAATACCCGATAAATATTTAACTTTGACTATATGATTATCTTAAAGTCCTTTAGGACTGTATGATATCAAAGCAGGTATCACTTATTCGCATACCTTTCTTTCGTTCTGCTCCAGCAAAAAAACAGACACAAGGTCAGTGTTCCCAGGCTTTGAAGAGGGCTTTTTAGTTTTCACTTCGAAAGTAGTTATCCTTTCTTTCACTATAGTGAAATTTATTTTTATATGAAACAATTAAAAAAATGTTACTAACAAGCTTAAAATAATTATATAACATACAAAACGTACACATTATACAAGTATCAGTTAACTGAATCATATACAAAAGTTTGATTTCCTTTTTTATTAGGCATCACCATTTTCATCAAAAACGAGTGAATGCATTCGGATACATAAAAATTTTCTACATAAAGTTTCGATGGGCTTTTTCTTGTTTGTAATGAAAATTTGTTTAAATCTTATTTTTAAACATTTTATCAACAAGTCTTAATCTTACTGAACTTAAGTTTAACAGAGATTTTTTATTTAATATAAAAGTTCAAAAACTGACTCTTTTATCCTCAATCTGGGATCACTCCACAGCACATATTGCTTTCGGACAGAACAATTTGATATTTTTCTTTTTGATAAAATAAATATAAAAATGTAACGATCACGCTGGATGTTGGTCTGCAACTCAGCTTCAGAACAGGGCAGAATGCTATGGATGTCAGCTTAAAATATTTAAAAAAGGAAAGCTTCCCTTAAGTATTTTTTGCTTGATTTATTTTTTCTCAAAAGTTAAACAAAATTTTAAACTCTGTAAATTTGGGGAAAGAAATATTATGGACAAAAACGTTGTCAAAATGTAGGCGTGGTAATGAACGACAAAGCCCATAGAAGGCTATGCGCTATGTCGTTCATAGCTCGCGGAGTCTTAAGAAACAAAAAGTCTCAACTAAATTTGTCCAGTAGTTTTCAGAACACAAATCCCCCTGTATTGGTTTGTTAGATGTACGTATTTCTAATTTCCAATTTCTTTTTAGGCGACCGGTAATTGAGTAACCGGCTGCTTGGGGGCTTAAAATAATAGGACTGACAACCCTCCTCGTTGTCCCTTCTGCGGTCAATATTGCTGTTAAAATATTTTAGGTGGTCTAAGACAGTTCTACACCCTATCTTCAAGCCCAGTTCGATTTTTGAATTGAAACTCCTCTGCCAGATGGCACATGCACTTTACTATTGTTTTATGTTCCATGGAAAAACCGCACCTTATGAAATACATCGTTAATTCATTATAGCAAATGATGGCTTGCAACTGGTAAAGGCCAAATGCAAATTTTCAAACGCGATGATAATGAATAAACCACATGCATTCAATTTCGAACTTGCGGTCGATGACTCCTTTCCCCCCACCTATAAAGAGCACTGTCTAATGCAGATTTTTCCTCGAACTCTGGTTTGGAACATCTCCTATGGTCCTGGCCAATATCCCATCTACTTGAATGCGGTAAAGCTTACCGCATATTTGGAGCATTTTCCGCTTGATCGCTCGGCCATAAACTGCATATGGTACTGCACTCTCAACGCATCAGAAGCAGAACATAGGTGTAGGCATATGCCCCTACTTAGCCACCCAATCGTTGGAGTGGACCGCAAGTTGGTCCGTGGTATGTTGTGTTGGTTGTATAAAGCCAATTTACCAATTAAGTGCGAACAAACAGAATAGGAGACATCATTTTCGCTCTGCTGTATGAATGTGTGATTTGTGTAAACACCAATGTTAATTACATGGGCTGTGGGTGTTGCCGTCTCTGCAGCTCTCCAAAACCAAAACCAAAACACTCAAACAAACTGTGCGCCTATAAATAGAGGATGTTGTCGTCGTCGTAGTCGGTGGCGGCGTTGTCATCGGCATCGGGTGGCTGTGGCAATAGTGGCCGCGATTCAATATTGAATATTTTCTCTGGAAATCGCCCAGAACGTATTATACACTTGCACACGCCATTCCTTTTTGGGGTCCACCACTGTCTCCACTCCGCTCCACAATCTCTGACCTCATTTACACTTTGATATTCGTGATTTGGGCGAATTCTACTTGCGGTTTTTAATGTCTAACCAAAACTGATTAAGGATTTTGGTTGTTCGACTAATTGCGTGGTATAGAGGAATTGTTTTCTCTTCGAATGTTTGCGGTTACACAAAATGCATAACTGTGTGCGCCTACATCGTGTATTGTGTACACGCATCATTTTAGCGATTGAGGGAAAACAACAGGACGCTTGTTTTGTTAATCGATGTTGAACTAATTGAAAAATAACGCAGGTGTAGGTGTAGGTATCATCGAGTTGTTTGGTAAGTAAGTAGGAAAACAAATAATCGATTCGATATTGAGTTGGACGTTAGGTGCATAGGACAGAACAGAAAATGAGTTCTAACGCATTTTGCCTCAGGGTCAAGGTTAGTTATTCATTTCAATCAGCCTGCTGTGTTATTGATAAATCGAATGGTGGCTCTGAATCTGATGCCAACTGGTATATCACGGTTGCAGCCAAAGGGAGGTAAAAATTCCGTGAAATAAAGCAGTTCATTATACTATCCACTCAGAGGTAGCTTGCGAAAATGTGTTGCTCTATCACGTCCTACTGGGAAGCCGCCAACTTAATCTGAGCAACATAAAATTTCCCTTTACTGTTTTCTTTTTTGGTTTTAAAATAGGTTAGGCAATTCGGTAGAACTTCAGGCAAATGTATTATATAAACTGTTCCTTCCTGTTGGAGAACCGCTCACATCCAACACATTCTGAAAATGGGAAGGAATCCATAAAAAAGATTTGATAAGTAAAAGTGTCCACAAAATAACAAGCTCAAAAATTGGCTCCAGCTGAATTTAAAAAAAAATGGTTTAAAATTAACCAAGCCAAAACGAGTATTCGTTGTTAAAAATTGCAGACTGAGAGAATTTGCAGGAAAAATTTTTAACCGAGTTTCCTAAATCAAGTTGGCACCTTTAATTTTAATCCACTAACTCTGTAAGAGCTATATTACATTAGGAATTATTTTGCAGTTTTTAACCGAAAGTTGAAATGAAATTTAAATGATTTTTCTGTTGAATTTGTATGGGAAATCAGCTATGAAAATGCACCTTTCATTTGGGTCAAATTTCATAAAAATTGTCTTCAATGCCGCTTTAATCGTCACGACAAAAAAGTACGTGTGTCTTATCAATGTGTCCTTATTTAACAAACAGTGTGCAACTATACACCACGTTGTCAAAGATGCGAGCTAAAACGTTCTCTCAAAGAATCGACGAACCTTTCATACAGGCATAGTCAATTTGGCAATATTTTGGCAAGATCACTCGTCCAGCCCGCCAAATTAAGTTACCTTTGCACCGGCGAAAGCAAGGCTTTCTCTGCGAACTGATTGACTTTCAACAGTTAGCAACGGAGATAATTTTATTTCTTACTAAATTAACAGTAAACCAAGATATACTTTCGTATAATACTACTTCCCCACTCCTATGCTATACCGATTTCCTCATTTTTGGACTTGTGTAGGTATTCATACCAGCAATTCACTTAACTTTAAATTTCCTTCTCACAATTCTATTCCCTGGATCTCCACCATGTGGCATCATTATTTCGAATTTGGCCCAGAAAACATTTTCCAATACCTAGGACTTTACGATGCCAAAGCAAAGAACAAACAAACAGAAAAAAAAAAACTGAAATAAAAGTGTCCTTACGTCTTCGGTCTTCAGTTCACTTAAGGACTCGAATTTTACTGATTCAAATTCTAAAATGAAACTGCATAAAAGCAAAATATATTTTCAAGATAATGCTCTGAGCGGAGAGTATCTTTTCTTTGTTTTCGGCAAAAAAGCACCGAAAATGATGATGATAATAAAAGCCTAGCGAAAAATGCCGTCGATATGCGCAAAAAGTTTCACCATCGAGACGAAAATATCCTCCACGGACATCCGGGTCTGTGGTGTGGGAGTTGGCCAATGTATAAGTACTTGCAAACAAAACTGCAGAGTTATACCTTTTTTTTTGAAATTTTGCCAACAACTTTGGTGTATAGATACTTTTAGCGGGATATACTCGTACCAAGGAGTACGAATGAAAAATACTCTGAATATGATATTGGAATGGAATTTAAATTTTAGTTTAAGTCCGTTGAAGTCATCCGCAAATACTTTCGAATGTTTCTTGTTTCTCGAAAATTTGCTTTCGTGTTAATTTTGCCTATATTAACTGTGGTATGCCGTCGATATGATTGTGGGTTCTTCAACGTTTCGCTTAATTGTTTAAGTCCATGATAAGATGGTGATAGAGTTAACGGGCATTTAGACAAAATGAAAAGCGATCAATTCCCAAGGAAAGTCCCATCTTATCCTTATTTTTTGGTGGAGAAGACTTGTATTGTAAGTCAACATTGGTCTGAGTAATGGTTGAGCTGAACAGAAAATAAGTAAAAGGTGGGATTCTGTATCATTCGAATCCCAAATAGCGGTCGCATTTCGGAAAACGAAAGGAATTACGAAAGCGGAATTTTCCTTTATAATAACTTTCGATTATCTTGAAATCATAAAAGAAACTAAAAAACCTTAGTGACGGTCGTTTTCTTTCGAACGAAACGAAAATGTCTTTCGTTTTTGAAGTTACAGCAAGTGTGCAAAGCGAAAAGTTCAACGAAATAGCTCTTGATTTTGTTCCGCTTTCGGACAAGTGAAGATTCCTCTCGTTTTCAAAGTCACATAAGGCAGATTAAACGTTTTCATTTTGCAGAGTCCCAGATTCGTGCAGAAATTTCGACGCAAACTAAGCTGATTATTGACAATATCATTACCAATTGAATTGTAAGCACAGATAACAGAAGCTTACGCTTCCAGGGAAACATCTCCAGCAGGTGTATTATGTGAGCTGCTTAGGTCAGAAAGTACTTCTGCTGCGTGTAAGTTCTTTCCAGCATAGGTAGTTGGTAACAATATTTACGCAGCCATTAACACCTTCAAAGCTTTGACCAGAAACTGCAATTTCGCGGTCAAATACCTAAAATCTATAGCAGGTAATCGTCACACACAGAAGGAAAATAAATAGTACAGTAAAACCAGCGATTTTATAGCGGCAAATTTTGAAAATGGTCTAGAGCTTATGAACGCCCTATTTTCTATTTTAAAACTTCAATATTTCAAGACCTATAGTTGCTTTTGAATATAACAATGTATGTTGAGTGCATCATTTTTGAATTTTTGTTACCTAATGTCTTAAGGCCGAAATTCATATAAAATCGTTTAAACCATTTTTGAAATATGGAAACTAAAGCAGATGGGAACATTAGCTAAAAGTCTTAGACAGAAAATTGCAAAACAAAAAATAAACGCCATTGTTGTATATCTACTTTGACCCTCCATATTTGAAGAGGTCGCCGGGCGTTGAAGTTTATACCGATCGTATCAACTTGCAGAAATACAGCAATATTCTCCAGTTGCCTCAATCTGGGTCAGTACAACAACCGATTTTTGTTTAACAGTTAAATGTACCGAGAAAATTGATGGACTACACACCCAAATCGAGTTGAGTTTAATAGCAAAAAATACGCGTCGTTTATATAATAGTTATTAATATTTATAACACCATCATGATTTGGCAGTCAATTTAGAGCGCTAACCTAGTAAATATAACTTAAAAAAATACTCGTATAGCTGAGCAATGAAAAATCAAACTAGCAGAGAAATGGTATTTTTTATTTAGAAATATGAGCAATGACAACTTTCGTCAAAAAAAGCTAAAGCTGAAGTAAATTCAACTTAATTTTTATACATACATATATTTTAAATAAAAAGGATCTGTCTAAGAATTCTAATTCATGTCTTCTTCTCATCTGGAAGTGATGTCAATATTTTTAAAAAATATGATAAATAAGCACAATATACCTCAGGCTAGTACCTCTTTGGCAAGAAACTCAAAAGGAAAATAAACAAAATTTAGAATCAATAAACAGACCATAGGCAAACAATTTTTGGAAAAACCTGGGGAATATCTCAAAAAAATTAAGTATGGTTATTATTATTATTTATTTATTTATTTGCATTTTAAGGCATAATATCTTATAAATACTATTTTAGAAAGAACAAAAATGACGTTTGTAGCAGTATACACACTTTGTATATCATTTATAATATTATACCCTACGCTTTTATTATATAATAATGAATTCATAATTTACTTATTGAAATTCTTAAAAAAATTGAATATGTACAATTTAAATGCAAACTTTCCTTAGTAAAAATGCGTATGATTTTTTTTTTAAATTAAATGTAAAAGCTTCATTTCGGTAGAAATAAAATAACAGCCGAAATGTTTTTGTTTTTCATAATTCTTTCGACGAGGTAAGAACTTCGAAACCTTTAAGGCCATTTTCCTAGGAGGTTCAAAGTTATTGCTTTTACGCTGCGATTAATAATTCAGTGGACAGACAAGACCATTTCCTCAGTCTACCTCCAAAGTATTAATAAAAGCGACGTTCTTTATTTTGTACATACTATCGTAGTTTCGTTTCAAAAAAAATTTAAATCGAACTTTTCGGGTAAAATACCAACGATCTCTTTTATTTTCCTCCCAGGACGGAATTCAAGGCTACACATTTTATTAAGCTTATCAAATAATTTTAAAAATTAATTATTATTTCCTAATATTCTTGATTAACATTTCATATACATAAAATGATTAAAAACAGTATACACATATAGTACATTTTAGGCCACCAACTCCCACCATAGGTTAGTGAATTCGATGGTCACACATACGGATGCTAGCCTTATGTAGGCCAAGTTTCTGACATAGCGTTATGGTTAAGATTAGTAGGTCGATTAAAACAGTGCCCAGTGGTATGCATCGTGTGATGTGCTTTTTGACTCGTGCCTATAAAAAAACTCAAACAACATTCGGAATACAGGTACCTACATTTTGAAGAACTTTTCGCATGCGAGATTCCCTAGCAAGTATGAGTTCCCCAAGCCGTATTTGCAACTAAAATAGACTCTTAGAAAGAAATTTTGGCTATCAAACGTGGATTACTCTCGATTACATGTTACATTTCCTTAAGGACATTAACGGGCTTCAGTGCAAAGAGGTGAAACGACATTAATCAAAAACATCACAAATTTTGTTAAAATACTTGTAAATACAAATTTGTAAGTTGGTGAAATAGTTGTGGTTGTAGTTACAGTTGTAGTTTTAGTTGTACCTAATTGTGGTTGTAGTTGTGGTTGTAGTTATAGTTGTTTTTTTTTGTAGTTTTTTTTTTGTAGTTGTAGTTGTAAATACATAAAATGATTAAAAATCAGTATACACATATAGTACAATATATTAATATACATAAATATTCTGCTTGCACATCGAATAAAACAAGGAAAACAAAATATGACCAGATTTGATGAAACGATAAATACTCGTGGTCCCCAATACACCTTATATTACGCGGCAGATTCTGGTAGTTTCCCAACCGAGTGACTCTTGCCATTCATTTAAAGCACATCGCATAAGTCCAAACATTGAAGGCATTCACATCTTTTGGCATAAGTGCCTTGGGAACCATTCGTTCAATAATCTCGAAATTTTACCCAACGGATTAATTGACTAATCTATAGCCTATACTTATGAATGCTAGCTACGTAACTTGGTTTCTTCATAGAGTGCTGATCTTCAGTCCTTCAGTCAATTGTATCCAACAAAGAAAAGCCGAAGTTTTTAAAGAATAATCAAAGGTCATTAAAGAAGACTGTAGCAACTTCAATGTCAAGCTCTCTTGGGCCTTCTAAGGGCCTTCTAAGGGGCTAGTGCTAAACCAAGCATCCTCCTAAAAAGTTAGCTTAATCTATCCCAGGATGGATCATGTTATATCTAGATTGTGTAAAACCTTCCCCTACTTTACTGTTTTGTTCATCTGTAGTTCAGCTACACAAAAATTAGGAACACCTTATATAGATCTTACACCTGTGCTTGACGAGCGCGATACTAGTATGCATTCTTGACTTAAAAGAGGTCGTACTCCATTTCGACATATCTTGTTAACATCTTGAAACAAGAGACCGACATGAAGTACATGAAGTAATTGGTTTAGATTAGCGCCATATATGCTAAATCTTAAAAAAAATGTCATAAGGGGTTTGACATCTTTATATAGCTCGTAAAATGTCCCTTGCTAGTTCAGCCCTCTTTTGAAGTGATCCGTTGATGCTTGTTAGCGTCTTCATGCAATGCGATTATGTTAACATACAATTTTCTTATTTTTTTATTGTTCAAAGATATGCAAACCAAATGTAGGTAGGTAAACCTCGTTCAATGTCAGATTTTGTAATCATCCTTTGAAGTGCAACGATTATTGTATGACACAGCCAGGGGTTAGCAATGGCATATCCAAGTATATACTATATATGTGTCTATAGCCACCTCTGGCCTTACGAGCAACTATCCTTGTAATAAACTGTTGCCAGGAGAAGGCCATAGAAAATATTACAATAAACGCTTGAAAGACTACACAGGGATTTGTGAATAAAAATTGCACGTGACCGGAATACTTATTTCCTCATCAATAGACGATGAATCTTTTCCCTCGACCGCCACCCACTTTCTGGTCTATGCTGATATACAGATTCACCGAGATATCCATATTAAACTCCATTTCAAAGTATATATCGATAGACGGACAGAGAATCTGCCTGCACACAGTATCCCTTCGAGAGGGAGTTTCAGTTTCGAGTGTTTGTTTGCCGTTTAAGTGTGCGCCATCTCCTCTGTCAATTTGTACGCATTATTGGTACAAGGACACACTTTACCGAAATCGAAATATCGATGTGAATATCTCTTACCCCGGCGCCGGATTATGTGCGATTTAAATTGACTAATTCGAATGGAATCAGCCAGGGATACTATTCTTGTGCAGGGCACGCTATGCAAGTCCTCTCGAATGCTGGGGCACCAAGAAACATCTTAATGCATGCGAATGCGACACCCTAATCTTTATGTGGCACTTTTGGGTGCTGTGAACCTGTGGAATTACTTTATTTGCCTTTCGGTTCAATTGAAGGTTTTTTTGTTCGTCTCTGCCGAAGGTCTATCTAGAGCCAACGTAAATCGTCAGATTTTATTTGGTCGATTAAAAATGCCTGTGTGTGCTTTTGGAAGCAACGGAACTATATGGTGCATGTGCAACAATTTCGCCAAAACTATTCGTAGCTTCGCACCGCCGAACACGAGAAATGCAATTCCATTTGACCTGGGGACGTTTTAATTACAAATTCCCCTCAAAGTGACCATTAGGAAGTTTAAATAGTTAACAACGATAGACAGACACTCCATGCAAATCGAGTGTGCAATCGAGTTAGATGGATGCTGTGCAAATCCTCTGGCTGTGTCTATGGGTGGCGTATATATATACGTACTGCATGTATAGATGTGCCCTCACGTGTGGGACCCTGGACGGGTCGAGCTTCGAAAGGAATTATACAGTGGCATATATATTTTTGGCATGAGCCGGAGGCTGGTTGCAGCAGCAGCAACAGCGATGGGAATAATAAACGAAGGCTATTTACATGTTTGGTTGCACTTCCGGTTCCAGTTGGAAGTATCCTGCAAATCGGTGGTGCAGAGATGGCCCGATGGCCGGACACAAAGGAAGCGAACTTCTCAGCAGTTAATTTTACAAAGTGCTAGTCCCAAATCTCTTAAGTGTTGTCTTGTTTTTATTTTCTGGTTGGTTTGCATTTTATTGCGGGGAAAGTGCCATTTTGGCAGATTAATTCGAGAGATACGGCTACAAATAAATGTCGTTTACTTAAGGTGGGCAAGAGAGCAGGTTTTTTGGTTTCTAGACAGACTTGCTTCTTTTTTGTGATTATAAGCATTTTTAAATGGGGGTTTTTAATGCAGGCCTTTTATACTTATATTTCTGTAGCTCATATAAGCGATGGACTGACTGATTTATTGCCACAACTTAACTTTTGGTTACTTCGCGACCGCTTTATTTTTGTATTGAACTCCAAACGCAATCCGAAAAACGAATAATAACCTGCCTTGGAGATGTGGTACAGTTGAACCCCTTAATGACTGCCATCCATGATCTTCTTAATGAAGTTAATAAGCTGCTTTCGGAATATCGTTTTGACTGCCCTCGGCCACCCCCTTAATGATGTCAACTCCAGCTAAATGGAGCTAAGCTGCTAGAATTTGGTAGGCCGAATGAACACCGATATGGGACGTAAAAATACTGTCATAAACTTGTACTCAGTAATTTTTCTTCTGTCTTCCAAACGTTTTCGCAAAAAAGAATGTCTGCTATCCAACTAAACGCTTTTTCAATATTAAATGCGCGTCCTCCAAGAACTTGCATCAAACAAAGGCCGCAGGATAAATAAAATTACTCTGTCTGCGCTACCATATATATTTGTACCTATTTGGTAACAAAAATTGCTTGACAGATTACTTTTTAAATCTCAAAAATCAAGACCATGGCATAGAATTAAATTGAGTGTGTCACTGCCACATTTAGTTCTTTTATCTTCATGTGCAGGCGGTACAGTCAACCCTTGTTGGAGTTTTTCTTTTATCCCTTTTCATGTTTGTATGACCACCTGCGGAAAATTGTTACTCACCCACCCCCTAATTTGGATTTTCATCGAGGGGCGGTGTTGCAGCTACTTCATATATAGCGAATTCAGCATCCGTCTTTCTTGTCAAAAGGCGGAAGCGTTTTTTTTTATTCTTTCTGCCTGGCCTGGTGAAAAAATAAAAACCCGAGTCCACCTCTTTATTAGCTAAGGTCACACAATTCGTTTCAACCTTTACCGAATGCATCGCCCTATAGCAGGAATCTAGAAATCACAGTTAAATGGGGATGGGGTGAATGTTCGCACACCCGAGGGTGCATGGCCACACCATGCCGCAGCAACAACTACGTTTAATGAAAAATCAGTAAAGATAAAACGCCTATGAATCTTACCAAGAACTCTTTAATGAAAAAAAAGAAGAAAAAGAAAAGTCGGATAAAAAAAGCGCGGACGCCGGGATGGATATGAGAAATTGCCGAAAATGCGTATCAAATTTTCATTAGGGGTTGAAAGTAATTTCCCTCTTCCGCCGCACACAACGCATGTACACATTTATAACAACAGGCAAGCGGAAAACGAATTACCCGAGAGTTACTAACATGAATTCACATTACGGACGTAAGATTAGATTATTAGGATAAGTGGCAGTATAAAAAAGAGCTGTAACAGGACAGCGTGCGAGGAGTAATTGATTTTTGCACTTTATTTCAAAAATTGGTTTCCTTTTGCAAGTGATGAAGGATATCAATTTTTTTGGCATTAAAACTGAGATATAATTAATACCTTATTCCGCTGGAAGAATATGATGATCATTTTTTATTATACGTCATGAATATAATGTCCCTATCCCACGCGTGCATCATATTCACGACGTATATATCTACTTATACTTGTAGGTACACGATGCTGGCAATTTGATAGCAAGGCGGTAGTAGGATGTCTGTGAAGGACAGCTGATTTTCAGTGGTATGGAGATAATTTATATTGGTTTTGAGAGTTTCAGAATTTCAGAATTTTTAAGCTAAAATCAAGATTGACAAGGTAAAATAAGAAGAATATAGGGTAAAGGGGAGGATTACAAGTCTAAGAATATTGCAAAATTTCTGGGCGATATTGGAGGCAGTTCCATCGGGAACTGCACGTCTTAAATTAGGTTTAAGGGTATGATTTCCCAGATAATGAATCATAGCGGGTGAAGGTGCTTGCGGGTGTGTGTATGTGCGTGGGTGAGTAGAGCTGTTGACGCGGAATGGAGCTGAAGAGCGGTGAATAAGCGGCGGCCAAGTCGATCAGAGCCAGGCGACCAATTTCTCGTTCAGCCTGTCTTCTGTTCTTACGGCAAAACTGTCTGCGGGAGCAATTTGAAGAGAAAACGAAAGAGACTCCAACTAAGTTGTGTGCTCACTTTGGCTTTTATTCAACAGACTGCAACTAGACTAAACTCGTGTCGCCCTTTTATACCCAAAATAGTAGCGGTTAATTTCCTTTGCTTTCTGTTTATTGACTATTTTGCGTATAAAAGAACTACACGTCACAATTTAACTTTTAAGTATTTTGACAGAGTTAGATAATGAAAATTGTTCGTGTCGTATTTTTTTTTAATTCGTTACAAGATAAAGGAAAATTAGTTGAATTCAAAAAAATTAATGAATGAGAATGTGTATTGTGAATGTTGAAAAGATAAATATGTTTATAAAAAAAGTAAATGTAGGTCTAAAAAATATAAAAGAAAATGATAAGAATTTAGATTAGTTATTTATGTTGCTTGATAGCTGTTACACATTTTAATTTTTTTTTCCGCTTCAACCGTTTATAAACCGTTTATAAAATGAGAAACGACATTGAATACGTGGAGTGTCGTTTCTCATTTTATAAACAATTTTGGATTTGCTTGCTATTTGTAAAGGCCGATAAATTCTTGATTGAAATTCAAAACAATTTTTTTCTAGATTCTGGTCTTATTTTATTTATTTTTCTATTTTATGATAAGCTATCGCTTCTATTTATGATCAAAACTGTAATGAATAAATAAAGTATATTCCACAGCAAAACAATAGGTTCGTTCGCGTAGGGGGCTTTTATCGACAGCAATTGATATAAATCGATCGCAATCACACAAATCATCCATTTTTAACATCCGCACTAAATGTTTTGTGGGTCACAATATGCAATTTTGTGGGTCACAATATGCAATTTTGTGTGGAAAATTTTGACCATTGTGAGTTCGAAAAAATTAGCCTGGACACTAAAAATGACTATAAATATCGCGGAGTGTCTATACACGTACTCATCAAAAATGACAGAAAAAGAGATAATTAGCAAAATAACGAGTAAGGAGTGGTTCCTCTCTTAGCTCGAAACAGCTCAGAGAATTTCAATCGGCAAGTACTTACTTACTTACTTACTTAGGTGGCGCTACAGTCCGGGGTGGACCTGGGCCTCAACCAATACGCCTCTCCAGTTAGCGCGATCTTTGGCTAACTGCCTCCAGTTGCGCACTCCAAGTTGGTTGAGGTCCCCTTCCACTTGCGCGCGCCACCTAAGGCGAGGTCTTCCTCTACTGCGTTGTCCCTCCGGGGGTTGGAATCGAAGACTCGTCGGGCCGAAGCGTTGGTGTCCATTCGCTCTACATGTCCCAGCCATCTTAGACGACTGATACGTACTTTTCTGACTAGGTCGATGTCGCTGTACAGCTCGTAGAGTTCGTTGTTTAATCTCCTCCTCCGGAGCCCGTCAACGCAAACTGGACCAAAAATCACACGAAGAATTTTGCGTTCGAAACGACAAATTTGATAGGGTCCATGCTTCTGCACCATAAAGCAGGACTGGAATGATGAGGGCCTTATATAGAGTCTCCTTAGTATTTCTCGACAAGGCCTTACTAATCAATTGCCTTCCTAGGCCAAAGTAACAGCGGTTGGCAAGTGTGATTCTTCGCTTGATTTCTGAGGTGATGTCATTTTCAGAGTTAATAGCGGAGCCGAGGTAGACAAAGTCCCGAACTACCTCAAAGTTAAAGCTGTCTATCGTGACTTTCTGTCTGATTCGTCGATGTTGTGTGTCCCTTCTTGTTGACAGCATATACTTTGTTTTGACCTCATTCACCACTAAACCCATTTTTGCCGTTTCTGTACTGATACTTGCACACGCACCAGTGACAGCTCACTGTGTTCTGCCAATGATGTCGATGTCGTCAGCGTATGCAAGTAGTTGCACAGACTTCTGGAAAATTTTGCCTCTGATGTTGGCTTGCGAGTTTCGCACAATCTTCTCAAGAATTATATTGAAAAAGTCACAGCGCGTCACCTTGCCTAAATCCTTTTTTGACACCAAAGGTCTCGGTGAGATTGTGTCCGACCTTTATGGAGCAGCGAGCGTTCTCCATCGTCATTCTGCACAATCTGACAAGTTTGGTAGGTATGTCAAAATTAGACATGGCTCTGTATAGCTCGTATAGCTCTATAAATGCTGTCATATGTGGCCTTAAAATCGATAAACAGGTGGTGGGTATCGGCTTAGACTTCTTGGGTTTTTTGCAGGATCCGCCGTAGTACCGGCAAGTACTGATAAATATGTCAAATGCACAAAGTTGTCAAGAAACAAATTCAAAATTCGGCCTAAAAATGAATTACATGGAACAATAAAATCTGTAAAAATAAAGAAAATTCGGTGGTGGTCGAACGTTGCAAAAAGGTAAGTTATATATTTATTTGTAATATGGATTAGATGTGAAAGATGGAAGTTGCTTGAAGTAGCTCGAAGTCTATCCACGTACTTTTCAGCTCTCTGAGAGAGTTTTGGTAAATTTTTTGAGTTTAACGGAATTGTAGTGTTTTGCTCGGGAAAGTACGCGAATAGACCTAATGTTTCACAGCATTCTAGCATCATAACCAGCAGGTCTCCACACGATAATTTTAAAAACTGCTCATATCTCGAAAACCCCATTTTCGATTTCGTTATAACTTTGAAAACCGATTAATGATTACATCCCGAGCAATATTTAATATGTACTCATTTTGATGAGCGAGAAAATTTCGTTCGAACTAGTCGTGCACTTTAATTAAACATATCTTAGTGGGAATTTGATTGCGTTACTATTGAGCAAAACGAATAACAGCGACGCAATAACATTGAACATTTTCATACTGAAGGGGATTGGCGCAAAGGCAGCGTTACGATTGAATTATTGAATATTTTTTTTGTTTAAGTATTAATTTTACAGAATTAACCTTAGCAAACTTACAAAATTATTCATGAAAAGACACAGAACAGACCGAAAGTGGTTCAATTTTAATTTGATATTCGGCATTCAATTATCCATGCACAATCATTTTTTTTGTACTCGGAAGGCGCCTATTGCTCCAACAGTTCACAGATTTGTTCAGCGTTGTGGCTGTCTTTGATCTTCCGAGTGCTGGAAGACTTCGTGTTCCGGCAGTTCGAATCGATGTGAACATTAGTCGACTGTAAGCCAATTTTGAGGAAAACGTCGAAACTTCCACCAGTCGACATTCTCAGCGCCAACGCAAAGAATTTTTAGGCAGCTCCATCTTTTTCGACATAAAAAATGCATTTGGTTCACAAGTTAAAACCAAATGTTCCACAAATACGTATTCAATATGCTCGGCGGTTTCAAGAATCGTTCCGAGTTAAATGGAAACTCACAAGGTGCGAAGAAGTCCATTTTATCCCCAATGGTGACGTGATGGAACAAAATTATAGAATAAGAGGCAACCAAAGTCCAAAAATAATTGTGTATTATCAAATCAACAAACCCATGCAGCTGCACGTTATGGTTTGGAATAACCTCTGAAAGGATCACAGGACCATATTTTTTCGAAAACAACGAAATGTGGAAGGCATTCAATACCTCATTGATTTAACATTTTAAATGTAATATACAGAGAACAATCCAGAATTGTGGTTCCAACAAAATGGAGCCACAACTTACGAAGCTCGTCCAAATATGGCTCTCCAGAGGCAAAAGCTTTCGAACAGTACCGCGTTTTTCTGTTTTAACTGGCTACAGCGGTCGCCCGATTGAACTGCTTGACATTTGTTTCTTTGGCATTACGTAAAGGGTAAGGTGTATGCAAATACACCAAGGGCCATGCAACAACTTAGGGATAATATCCGAGAAGAACTGGAGGCACTGGCACAGCAATGGGAAATGCTGTTGAAAGAGCAAGTCGGGTCGAAGCAATCAATTAACCCCTTTTAATATCTTCAATTCATAATCAGTGTTGCCAGAATTTAGTTTGCTTTAAGCGGCCAAACCTTAACAAAATGTAGCGCAAAATCGTTGACTAGAAAGGAGCCCAAAAATTGTTGAAAATTTTCCCAATTCTATCAAAAAGTACTTCTTTTTGTATTTTTCCTACTCACTTAAAAGGGATGGTCTTATGCGGTCCGCAGATTATTTTTAACTCCTATCTTCTGCAATTGGCTTTTGTGGCTTGTGCCAAATCAAAAGGCCTGCAAATAAATTGGTGTGCCTGTAAATTGAATTGATTTATGTTCGATGTCACTTGACTGCAAGAGTGCTGCCAAGTTTCTTAAAAAGTGAAGTATGTTCGAAAATATTTCTTTTTTATAGTTTTGCGAAGGAATAAAACAAGCAAAATTTGGGAAAAAATTGTCAAACGATGTACTTATGCGCCTGACTGCAGAGAAATTAAGAGCGACCTAAAAGACAAATTTAATTAAAAATTTTTAGTTTATGCCCAAAACACATCGAAATTCTGGACGCAGCGCAGAACGCGTGCTGCAAGTAAAACAGATGTGCAGGAAATTGTTTGACTTGCCTTGCATCGGCTAATATGGCTACTCTCATTCACCGACTAAGCGGCTGATGTGTTTGCAACCAAAACAAAAACAAACACGATCGGCAAATGTCAAAATCCGATGATGCCAAATATTTGAAATTGCAATTCATTTTTATTTGTGTTGTGGTACGCTTGAGTTTTGTAGAAAATTAAGAAACAGAGACATGTTGCAGTGCTGCGGTGAGTGCAGAATTTACGTGTGAAAACATATAAACATATGTATTCTTATCTTGCTGCGCATAGAATTCGGCAGATTAGTCTTCACTTTAAGTAGGTACCTAAGTGTCAGAGTCACAGCTTGCTAATTCAAGTCACAGCTTCGTATATTCGACAACAGAATGCACTTAGCTTTCACTTTAAAGCTAAAAGCTGTGTGTTTCCGTTTGTTTTTGAAGTAAGAAATATCTTGTATAGCTTTGATGAATAAAAAGTAACGAAATAAGGAAAAATACAAATAAATAAATAAACAGTACATAGATAGTTTCTTAACGTAAAGTAAGTTCGTATATAATTTTAGAATTTGTTTAGTATTGGTACCCCGAAAACAAGCCTAAGGGAACTTTCAAAAAGCTCCCCTGTCACAATGTCACACAAATACACAAATAAAGTAATGCATTGTCTAGAGGTATAGGAAAAAAAAATGCAAATGCGCATTTGGGTCAACAACATACTGCCTTTGTTTCACAATTCTTCACTGCAAAGCAGTTTCCTTAATTCAGGTCACTGTAGCCCGTCCTAATTAAGTGATTAGCTTAACTTGATTTCTAAATGGCAAATCAACATTTAACCAGCACCCTAAGCTAACAGAGAACTGCGGCTGATTTGTGTAGATATCTTTAAGCATCAGCTTCTGACCACATCAGTTTCAATACAAACAATGAAACGAAAATTGCATACGCTTTCCATGCATCGATGGTTGGAGTGATAATTCGCTGAACAATCTATCTGAATTTACATTCAGTATCAACACATACGCGAATAATGCTCTCAGCATCCCAGTGGACGCGTGTACACTCTCAGTAAATGTGGCGCCAAAAGGAGCCGCCTGTAAACACATCATAGGCAATTTTAATTTGAAATATGCAAATTCGTTGTGCTATTATTTTGATTTGATAGATTTGCATAAATCAACAAGAACGCGCCATACAATACACACGGCCCGCTCCCCCATCCGGTATAGACGGTTTTACACACCGAATTCTGTGGTTTGCCTATATAGCCAGGGCGAACAGTACCATACAAGCAATATGCCAGGGTGTACTTCATTCAGCTCGTCACTGTCTGATTTTCCGGGCGTAACGAAATTTCTAATTGCACAGAAAATATCTAATTCAGCAATATTTTCGGCATTTCATCGTTTCAATTTAATTATGAAATTTCCGGGGTCAGCATCGGAGCAAGTGTTCGATACACGAGCGCTGGTGTAGGATGTTGTCATCCTTTGCGGATGCATCATGGTCCATTGACCACAGCAGGCGAGCTTTCATCAGATTATTCATAAAGGAGGCAAGCCGGAGGCTGCCTGCTGCAGGACCTACTTTAAAAAGTAATTACCTTCGGCATTCGGTTTGATCACTGACCCCGCATTGACATCGTCACCATCAGCGTTAAGGGCTGGCGGACCTTTTACTGCTGACTGATAAATGATGGCATCATGTGGATGTAACATCATCATCAACCTGATTCCAGTGAATTTTAAGGAAACCAAATTAAATTTTTACAGAAATATCAGCACTAAGCCGCGTCCGTTGCTTCCGGCATCCAACTGGATGTACATTAGCTCGGGAATTGTAATCAATTATGCCCCTGGCTATTGGCCTTCTATCCGAGGTCTGACATCAAAGTGTAGTAGGCGGATGGTGTGTTTTGCCTATCAGTATGGTGAATGGTTGATCAGGTTCGGAAAGATACGAGCAGTGATTGATTAGGCTCAATAAGCGAGCATCGAAATAAAATTAGGATTGTGCGGATGACGGATGAATGAGACGCAATTCGATTTATTTAAAAGTGCGTTGAAAAAAAGGTATAAATGTGTGTACGAGTAGCCGACTATGAGTGACAAATTTCAAATCATGAACAGCCCAAGTATATGTCAAGTTCTGTCATAAAATACAAGATCTATTTGAGAGAAGGGTTTCGGCCTGAGTGAACTAGGAATTTCTCCTGCAATAGGTATATACTAGGAGTTTAAGGACGTTGGGATTTGAAAATGACCGGAAACAGGATGGGAAAATGACAGTTGGATAGCAGGAGTTGAATTACAGTCGTTCAGTGTAGTCGAATTTTCCCCAACTCGTTGGTAATAAAGTTTATAACGTTATTTTGAATTGGCGGATTTTTCATTTTTTGTCGCAACTTTACTCGAGTTCTTGGTTGCTGTGTGGATTTCACAGAGAGAAAATCCAAACGTAAATTTCACAGTAGAATTCGCTAAAACTCTTGCGAAAAACACCAGCCATAAATTTTGTTACAAATATAAAGCGGCATAAAAAAAAAAGAGTAAACATTTTGAATTGTTTTTTTCTCCATTTATTAGCTAATAATATTGGTAATTTGAAAAAAAAAAAAATACATCACTCGAAATGACTTCCTTTTGTCTTAACACAAGCGCTTAAACGTGTTGGCCATTGAGCTATTGCGGCACGTTCTATTTCAATGGACATCATTGACGCTGCCACGGTCAACGATTTTTGAAGGCTCTCCAAATTTCTGTGGGGTGTTTGGCAAGCCTTGCTCTCCAATTCTGACTATATACTGTAATCCAATGGGTTCAGATCTGAACTTCCCGACGGCCAATCCTCTGCGGCTATAAAAGCAGGAATATTGATCCTGAGCCACTCCTGTGTGGTTTTGGATTTATACGCCGGAGCAGAGTCTTGTTGAAAGACCCATCTTTCTTCATCAAATAGAGTATTTGTTAGAGTCTTTTGTACCTGTTTTGACACCTTTTTCTCAGAAATGGAGAGATGCGACACCTTGGTGATAGACCCCGCACCAAACCATCACGGAAGCGGGATAATGGACACGCTGAACCCTTGGAATTACCTTTCTCGCTTTCTTTGATGACAAAGCATCATTTTGTTTGTTAAAAACTTCTTCCATGGTAACAAATTTTTCATCCGTAAAAATAATGTTTTCATGCCCATCGTTCGCGTGCCACAGCAAGAGTCTCTTGCATCTCTTCGCCTTAATTTTTTTAGTTGAGGAGTTAAAAGATGGCCGGTTGATATGGCAGTACTAGGTACCTACTATTTTAGACGCAAACGGACATTTCCACAAAGAGAGGGCGCTGTCGATGGTATTCAGCTCGGCAATATAAATCCCTACCTGGAAGTTCGGCGGCTAGTAGTAAACTTCCCACGATGACAGCATCTCCACCAGATCAAGCCGTTGACCGAAAGCAGATACTCACCCTTCCACACCCACCTGTAATTTGAACTTAATGACCCATCAAGCGTCCGGGCGCTTGAATAAAACTGATAACTCTCATTTTGGACGTGGATAAGCACATATATTTAAGTCAAAATTAATTTTAAGCATTAAAATTAGCAATAAAACTATTAATATTGGCAAAAGAGATAAACAGAAAAAATAAAAATAAAACAACAAAATTACATAAAAAAATTAACTTTCCTTAAACTAAAAGGAAAAATCTTTTTGAATTAAAAAACAACTACCTATTTCACTACTAATCAACTAGCTAGAGTGAGCTCAGTTTGGAAGGGCTCCCACCCCTTCAATCAATCAAACAATAAAAAAATAACTGTAAAAGGGTAAAGGAACGCAAAGACAAAACGCACCACGGAAATCGAATTTTTTTGCTAATACTTTAAAATTTACAGTAAAATATTAAATTAAAACCGAATAAAAATCACAAAAAAAGACTTAAAACCTAACTCACGTCAATTAAAACAAAACAATTACAAACAAAAACGATGAAAATTCGCAAATCTCCTGCTAGGTACGGGATTTGTCAGTTTTAACTGTTTGTGACGTTGCTTGTACTTCTATCTTTCTTTTTTTCCTTTACATCAGGGCTTTACGTTTCTGGAATGCTGATTTTGGCTGGTGTCACGGTGGAAATAGTTTTCCGGACACCTCGGGTACTTTCACACTTAATTTGTGTGGGTTGGCCCTTCCAATTATCCGCAAGACCCCTGAACTGCAAAGGCTAGTTTCACGGCTTCCTTTGTGTATGGCGTAAAGCGTATAGCGTATGAGCAAAGTCAATGACCGCCATTTGATCTTTATCTGGAGCGATGTGTATCTAATTAAATTTTACTAAAATTACTAAAAATCCTACGTCGCACATAAATTCACTAAACTCAACACAATAAATAGTATAACATTTATTAAAACTACGTATTTGCTTATGCAGAACTTATTATTTGTAATTATTTTGTTAAACCACAAAAAAAAATATTGAGATTGTGTTGCAACAAAAAAAAACGATTACTTAATTTTAATTGTCACTATAATCATTTATTGGCATTCACACCACAAATGGTTTCAGCTAGGAAACAGCTCTTCGGCTTCCACAGCCAACAATACCCCATACATCATATAACTGCCACAAATACTTGGCCAACCTTCCGTTTGGGAGTAGCCGCTAGAGATCATGCTATCTTCTTCATCTCATCTCAACGAACTGCTCTTTGAATTTTCGAACCCACACAATCATGAATCAACAAAAATCTAACAACCAGAGACAATACTGAGCCCACCAATTCCGTCCGATTTCCCGTTACTTAGCCTACAAGCTATATTTTTATGGGGTGGCAAATGATAAGTGCGCTTGTATTGTTACATAGAAATTCGTATTGACAAATGTCACGTAACTTCAAAAATTCCGGCTCACCAACACACTCGCACCTTGCATATGCCACTTCCGCTGTGGGCAAAGTTGCTGACAGCGTTCATAGAATTTTATCCGTTAAATTTGAAATTTTTCGTTACGTGTGCATATTAATTTTTTATGGAACAAGTGTAGATTTGCTTAAAATAAATATGAAAAATGAACAATGCAGATTGTTTGAAGTAAAATAGAAATATATTGAGCAAATTTTCTTCAGTTTTCTAAGAAAAATTTACGCATGAAATCGAAGTTAATGATATTCAAAAGCGCAAAATACGCAACCATGTTTGTCATAATAAGTTTTTAGTATATATAGAACATCTCATTTAGCTAGTTTTATTAACTAAAGAAATCAAATTATTCGCCTTTTAAAAATATATAATTACTAACCAATGGCATTCAGTAACGTGAAAATGTGGTATTCCCGAATTCTAGCACATTTCCCCACGGTTGTCGAGGTTGGCAGCATTTATTTTTGTATTTTTTGTATGTTTTTGCATGTCACACGGATTCTTAATTGACACACACCGATAGGAAAACAAAATGGCGAATTTGAAAAAAAACTGAGGGGCCCAGCGGCAAGAGGATTGTGAGTTGGGGGTCTCAGTATCATTTGTCTCTGCTAACAACAATGCATCTCTCAACCATTGTTATATAGACCCTGTTTACATACAATGTCTGAACTCAACCGGTCCAGCATATGCATTTTTGACATTTCAGAATGTCAACAAAAAAAAAAAAATTGCAACGAGAAACAACAAACAATACACATGGACAACATTTGCAGGGGTAAGTATTGTTTTTATATTTTTCTTTATTATTTTATTAAGAGTTTAGCCTTTTTATGGATAACTTTTGCTGGAAGTTTTTATGTTTTGTGGAGTATCGGCTGCGTAATCGCTCTCTTTTTGTTGCTGCTATTATGTAGATAGGTAAGTATGAACGTATACTGTTTACTCTTTTCTTTTATATTTTTGTGTTTTTATATAACAACAACAAGCAGGAATCGCACATTGAAATTTGACATGGGACGAACGATGGGCTACCTGTACCTGAAGCTTAAATCGCAGTGTATCCAGTGGGGTGGGTGTGTGTATTTTCGGAGCTCTACTCAGCCTTGTCATAAGCGACGATTTGTCGTCTGCATTTCGCCTAGGAAACATTATTGTATGCAGGTAAGTACCATCCTTAATTTGACGTGATATGAATTTTATTCATAATCTTTCCATCACAGAAACTACTCACGTGACAGGGACAGGGTGTGTTCGATATGAATAAAGGTTAAAATAAAATTATTCATGTTTCAATCTGAAATATATTTTGGTGTATTTTCACAGATGTGGACTACACGTAATGTGGGTAACTTCTACCTGCCCTTTCTACGCATTACCTGACGACGAAACTGCAATTTTGAAGTCCAGGCCTTTGAGCAGCACCAGCGATGAGCTTCACAAGGTCGAGGTCTTGTGAGCTTTCATCGATGTTAACTCTGTCTATAACAGCAAGCACAAAGTGTGTCTTGTATACGTCTGCACTGCTAAAGTTAACCTTTATCCGTTTTGGGTCCACGGAGGATTCCTCAATTCACCTCTTCCGTTTTGACTAGAAGTCTTTCCTCGAGTAGTATACTGCGCAAGAGAGTAAACTCTTAGCGAGCTGATGCTGGTCTACCGCCATATAGCGATTCATATAAGCCTGGTAGCGGTACGTCACTGCCTATATTGCTTCGAACAAAAGCGCAAATGTCGCGATTTCAAAGCAGTGCGGAGTGGTTGGGAACAACTAGGGCCGGAGGTTGGGAAGAACTTCTCTTTTGGCACGTTGAGTGCTCTCGGCGACCAGTTTCCAGCAGTACTTCCAGCCTGTAGTTTGGCTATGACCGAACTATGAAATATTGTTTTTGTTCTATATTCCGCATGAGTAGCGGAGAAGAAATACGCGTCTGTATATAGAAGCCCGTATTCCAGAGATAAGGATGACTGATCCGATGGTAGAGTTTTTTGCAACTGAGCTATTTTTAAAAAAAAACTGGGCCCTTCGTATAACACAATGACACATTATATAGATGGGTATAGATTATGGAATGTTTTGCGGATACGAAATGGAAAAGAGAATGATACTAACAAATCCTTAAAAATCTGTGTCCTTACTCAGCCCCATAGAACTCGACAAGTTCGTCCCTAGTATGGTAGATAAATAAATAATAGTTGGCAGAACAAGTTCTTAGGGACCCCTCCATTCGTTTTGTTTGAGTTTTTCATTTTTGGGACGAATGGAAAGGGTCTACAAAAGAGATGCTCTTCCATAGTAGTTATACTCTGGCACGTTTTTCAAACCTTCGCGGGAGTTGGACCAATGAAAAAAAAACCTAAAGATGAAATTTGGGGGTTTCGGCGTTCGAATCTGGGACCCCTCTCTTAGAAGTTCAACAAACTAACCACCAAGCCTAGCTAGTATGGTAGGGGAAGATTCATTATCAGGAGGAAAAGAAATCATATAACCTTCAAAGCTTAGCATCAACTGCTGGTATATTTGATTTTTAAAGTCGCCTCAATAGTCATTCCCTAAAGCATCCTTATAGCTTCAAGTCCTAGTTATAATTTCCAGAATTTATTTAAGTAGCTTTAAGACATAGTTATCGCTTGAATTAATCCTAATAAATGAGGGTTCTTTCCTCCTCTAAAATTAAAAATTATATAGAGCAGTCCCGGATATCAACCTGCATTCCCCCTCAGCAATCCCGACCCATGAAAGCCAGACTATCAGATTTCTTGCAGCAGATCTCATCTTGAATGTCGCCAGAGGCCTGTTTCTGCTTAGATTAGAAATCAGTTTGTCTTCACTACTCCGTGCTAATGGATGAATATTTTTATAAAAAAAAAAAAACTCCCCACCTAACCTAATATCTGTTGCCTACATCTCCCCCGTCCCGCGCGCAAACTTTCGATATGAATACGAAGCCTTTCAAGTCTTAGCCCCAGAAGACGAGGCATCCATAATATCGTGTCGTAAGTTTGTAAGTTGCAGCACATTTACGATACCATAACATGTCAAAGTAAAAATCATTTTCATGTTCCCGTTGGATCATTTCTTTGGAAATGTGTTTTGGCGGCAGCAGTCAACCCCAAACCGTCTGCATTGTAATAGAGGGGGAAAAAACCGTACACGATTTTATTGCACTTTTCGTTTACGGCCATACAGTACGTGTCTTTGCGACTTTTGCTATATGATCATGGACACAACATATTATATCCCACTCAGCTTTATACACATCGAAAATTGGATAAAGTGCGTATGCCTCTGCTGTGCAATTTCACTTTGTTCCTTTTGAAACACACGCGACACATTGAATGTGTATCTCCGGTGAATTAAATTCTTACCTCTTCGCACAGTGGGGTGAATCCGAGTGCCTTTGGTGTAGGAAACCGGCGTCATTGCGCGGTATCCTTTTGATGCTCGCATTTTTGCCTAGTTTCGTTGTTATTTTTCTGTCTTCTTATTTCCATTCCATAATTTCTCTAGTTCCTGCTGTTATGTCAAAGCATCCTGACGAATGCGATATAAGTTTCCAGTGCACAAGACGGGTTCAAAGAAATCCTCGAAACAATGTTATCTTGCCATCATCGTTGATAGATGTGCGGTGAGACACTTAGTATCGTGCGCTCTGCATACATACCTAGGTATTAGGGGTGTGCGAAGCCGTCCAAAAGTTTTATACCCGACGACAACAGCCCGTGCGGATTCTAATCTCTGCTTTTGAAGCGTCTGTCTGTTTGGTATTAGTTGAATTTTTGTGGTTTTACTTTGTTCCTTGAATACACTACACTTTGTGCAGACCACCCGCAGCTATTAGCTTATAATACTTCCTCCGTCGAAGTTTACATCGTTTCGTATGGAGGTACTTTAAAGATGAAAATTGTAAGATTAAAGCTTAATGAATAAAGTACCCTGGCCTCTATAGAAAGGAACTACTGTTTTTTAGTGAACGCGTGATTTGGTTGGAGTCTTTGTGGCTGAATTTGATATAAATTTCTCTCTTTTTTTCCTTAAGCATCTCAAACGGAGGTGTGACGTGACCGTGCCAGTAAAGACTATAGAGGGCTACCAGCTGTAATGCCCCCTTGATGCATTAATCTTCAAAAGCGATACATATTCCTGGGAATGGTACATTTTTATAAGTTGTATAGTCATATTGCCCACAGTTGAGTTAGAGGACTGAAATTTGAAATAATTCCTAAAACTATTTTGTCGTGGCAAATACTCAAAAAGTGTAAGATGGTAGTTGAAGCAAGAGTTCATCATCATCTGAAACCTGGCTGTACTAAAAAGTGGCGCAAAATTAATCACCCTATCCATCGCTCAAAATCATTTTTTTTATTTAGTAAAAAAGTAATTCAGAAACACCCTGTATCCAGTGACTTTGGCTTAAACTGCTTTACGTAGTAGTGGTAAGCGGCGCCTCACAGCTGTAGTATTGTCTGCAGCTTCGGGTGAAACACTCGCTGAGAAAAGCCATTTAAGATCTTAAGATTTTTATACATTTTTTAAGCGTAGAACGGAGTAAACTGCAACTTTTCGACTCTTAATTATTTTTATCGTTCATATCTGGGCAGATTAAAACAGCTAAAGCAGGAATATGTACTTATTTACCGAGTCTCAAGAGACTATGACAGCAATGGACTTGCTAGATTTTTGATCAAGTCATTGAAGTATAAGGGCCTTAAAAAGCTTCTCAGAGTCTATGATATCCACCAAAGTAAAGTATTTATATAAAGCTATTTTTCAATGGATATTATGATATTACTACACTTTTATTATAGTCTTTGGCGTCTTCCAATTTGAGTTCACAACTTCTCTGATAAGGTCCCATAGCTCTGCAGTTTTCTAAGTGTTCCTTTATAAACATAAGGTACGTTTACAAATATACAAATTGTATACAAATTTTCAATGACGGAACCTACGGTGACAGTGCTTTGTCATTTTGTTCATGCTAGAAGGGAAACCAACCTTATTTCATACCAAATGAAGACTAGATTTACTGCCAGGCATGATCTGAATTTGTCGGTGGTTCGTAAATTTCATTCGACTTATAGGCTTAGATTCAAATATTTTCTTGGCTCAATTTTAAGAGCCAATTCAGTGGACGTGTTGTGAGTTTTTGAATAATTCCCTTAAATTTTTGCTCTTAAAGGGGTCGACGCCTAATTGATCCAAAGATCTCAGTATCAGCAGTCTAAGCTTGCTTGTTGGTAAGATGCATGCGCCCTACCTAAACAACAACCACTTGTTCTAAGAGCTCCTCTACTGAACCTTTAGAGTTGCGTTCCCTTTTGTTTTCAAGCTTCGAAGATTAGGTTTTACAAACCCAACAACCCTTTGCTCGGGTTGCATCATAAGACCTTCTGATATTGTATCAACAGACTGTCAGGCTCTTCGATCTCGATGAGTTTCAGGACTGGGTAGGACCATTTCTGTCTGTATACGATCTTCTTTTCGTTCCATGTGCTGTTTCGACATTCTTCCGTGTCGCTAACTCCGTTTAACGCAACAGGTAGTCGTTTCAACTTCTTCGGGTATAATCGCAATCATCGCGCAACTTAATCTTTTAAGAGATGATTTAAGAGATGATTGGCTTTTAGAGCATCTATCCAAAGTGAAGAGAATTTATAGGTAAGAGAAGGGTGCGTGGTGCGCGAGAATCTAGCTTATGAGCGGCTCTATCCTTACCTACTTCACTTTTGCTATTATTGGATCTAATTTTCATCTTTTGGAGCAGTTGGAAGCTTGTTCTCGTTTCGTCGAATTTATACAGTTCGGGACCTGTGGAAGCGTGACTCCCATCAATTTTTGAATTACGGTCGTTTGGAATTTTGTCCGTGTGGAAAGTACTGTGTAGACCTGTATGTGATGTCCCTCGTAACCAGCTGCACACATGTAAATCTGTCCTAGTAGTTTCTTCCCTCTCTATTATAGGCTTTAGAGATAAAACTTCGAGAGAAATCTGGCCGTAGCTATATGCCTAAAAAACAACCAGACTTCTACCTATAAATAGAAACAAAAATCAGCTATTTCGGAACTGTTTCAGTCAATATTATGGGCTTTTAAGGGCACACTTACTCGCACCACATTATACAGCTTCTTAAAGAGGATTTGGAGGCAGCAAACAGGCCTACAGCCTACACTCGCTCCCCCCGTACTCATGTGGCATCAAAATGATCCTATAACCCTGATCTAAGTGTGTTTCCAAGACAGCCGTGGTGGTCTTAGGGAATTGTCCCCAAAGAGCTTCTAGTTCAACACCTCAGAGCTCAGAGAGCGTACGCTACTGTCGCAAGAGGTCGCCATATTTATCACAAAATGATTGCCGAAAGTGAGAAGATGTGGTCGATGTCCCTTAAGTAACTTTTACAGAGGAGACTCTTTTCAACTTTGCGGAATAAACCATTGTAGCCTTCTCCTCGTTCGTTTTCATTGATTAACCGATACCAATGAATGCGTTGACTGATACTGATAATCACACGATTTTTTTAAATTCATTTTCGACTAAATGAGCAACAATGACAGTGTCACTTCCTGTCCTCCCAAAACCTGGTTAATGAATAATAAATTCCATTTGATATATAGATATACAACGCCATTATTTGACTCTTGGACTCACGGCATAAACGATACCCTGTCTATAATTAACAATTTCGCTGGCGAGTCCTTTAACCATTAGCGTATTGCATAATTAAAAGCCCGATGTACGGTAGGTTACAGTTTTAACGACATAAACCACATTGAAATCGCCATTCCGTTCGATTAATCCATTATATAATTTCCGGCTAACGATACAGCTCATCCTGGGACCGCGCCCCTCCTTTCCTCATTCACTCACAATTAATTAAACGCGGTCTGGTTAAATGAAGCCCCAAATATATATAAATGCATGCGCAATGTACCCGAACTTCCAGTTGAACAAGCCAATGACTCGTGCTTCTACAGTCGCATCTCGTTTGCACACGGACAATTGCCGATTAACAAAAGTATTTTAACTGCAGTCCGAGTCCTTCAACACTGAAACACTAGATGGGAATGTCGATGTAAAACTGTTCGATAGTCAGCTTAAAAGTCGGCAAAAAAATTTGAACATCCTTTGTCACAAGTCGCTACTGAATAGTGCATCAGCGTACTGCTTAGGCCAGAATGCATTTTAGCTGGGGAGCAAAATCAATGGCTGGACAAAAACGTATGCAGGAAAAAAAGGAAAGAATTTAATGCAATCATTCAGCTGAAGTTTAAATATTCAACAGGATTGGTGGAGAACCATGGGGCATGATTTTTGCAGAATGATCTGGAATTATGCAAATTGATTGGCCGGAGGAACAAAAAGGACGCATTGCTGGGAATCGAAACGCTTAGGCTGTGAACGGAACAACAAAAGCGACGACGGGATGCTTGTTGCATTGCTGAACAGAGAACAGTGCGAAATGCGAACAGTGAACAGTAACAGCATGGGCATGGATTCTTGCATATAGAAGGACATTAAAATTGCAAAAAGCGCACACACAATTGTATAATTTCCATTCTTCCGCTTGGTCCCTCCATTACATTCAACCACATCCTCTCACTTTTGCTGAAAGGACATTCAAACGAGAAAAAAAACGTTTCCTTGTAAAATGAGCGCAATTTCACCGACTTTGGAGTGAGTCTGGCCAGCAAATGTATACAATATACATATACTCACTGGCCACGGTGCTACATGTGCGCAAATTTACATCAGAATTCGATGAGTTGAATTTTTCGTTAACGCTTCGTTCGAGAGCTGCGAATTTTATTTATTACACTGCACATATTTTGCATTCGGTTACACAACTATGTTCTACACCCTTACCAAAAGAGTTCACACAAGGATTAAAACGGAAGCAAAAAAAAGTCACCCAAAAAATTGTATTATCGCAAATTATTCGGACGGCTAGCGCTCCGAGTGTTGCAGGACAGCATGTCCTGAGTGGGTAGAAGCAGTCGGTGTAATTAATTTGCATGTGCTTTGCAGTACTGTGCGCTGGCTTTCGAATGAAAAAGCAGCTGGCTAGGTTGAAATCAGCCGCGCCGTAACCGAACTTATCAGCCGTATAGCTCAGTCAATTGAATTAATTTTTTGTGGTAGAATCGATTAACAATTTGTTCGCAAATCGATAAAATCATATACAGTGGTAGTTTATAAACTTGGTTGTGTGAGTGAACTTGTGGTGGGTGGGCGGTTTAAGTCACTAAGTTTTTCCTTATGTTCTCACATATTTTATAGTGCTGGGCTACAAAGTAAGTAGTTTCAGGTTAAACCCCTAGAAACTTAAATGCAGCATATCAAGTTTTGGGTTTAGTGTTATTGGGCAATTCCCGTATACCCATCGGCCATTGAAGGTGAAAATGACTTTGTTGTCACCATTTTGAGTGTATGGAAATTTTGCTAAGCGCATAATTCTTGAGAGTTTGCTCGGTTACCGGCAGCGTTGTCGCTGAAAAATGTCAAAAATGAAAATAAAAAAGTGCCAACAAAGACAGGGGCCTCCACTTAAAATACTAATTTATCCGCAAAGAAAAAATGCACCAACAACATTTATTTATAACTTAAAAAAACAAATACATTCCTTACGAAACACTTTTTTCACATTCTTCTCCGTTCAATAAAGAATAAATTCTTTCCTGAAAAGGGGCAGTTTTGACCATTTTTAAAAAATTGGGGGCCACGGGTCTTGAGGCTAGAGCACCGGGACTTCCACAAAAGAGGGGCCCCCGCAATAGAAACTTCGGGAAAAAATCCTTCCAAATTCCAACGAGTAAACATCTTTCCCTTTCATATTTTTCTTCACTGTTTTACGTACAGTACTTTGTACAAACATGATAACACTGTATCTGCATTTACACCATCACGCACGCGCATTTTTGCACGAGACGGGACAAAGAGATCCGTTTCACCGCAGTCAATACTAATAAAGGCGTAAGAATAAGATCACAAATCAGAGGAATAAAGTGTCATGGATGCTCTACAAATAATTATAGACACCTACAACGGAAATAAGAACAGTACAAAATTTCTAAAAAACCAAAAATTCATCAATCATTTATACGAAATAAATAAAAAGTTGTCCGTTCATCTCGTCCGGAAGCTAATTTGCGGAGAGTTTTCTTTGTTTTGATGACACGTAAATCGAGAAGAAGGTAATACATCGAACAAAATATTTTTAAGTTGAACCCATCCTTATTTATAACGGATTACGAAGGTGGCATGCGAACAGCCTTAAAAGACATATATCCAAACGCTAAACTAGTAGGTTGCTGGTTTCGTTACTGCCAAGCCATTAGGCGTAATATATCTAAAAAATTCAAGGGGTTAATTAGCATACATTCGAATTTCTAAGGGGGCATCACTTTTATATTTTGGCTCTACCCCTGCTTCCCAAGGAATGCATTTTAATTGCTTTTACTGAAGTAAAAGCAAGCATTGGTACATTTGAAATGCAAAACAAATTTGAAGAGTTTATCAAATACTTTGATAACCAATGGATGCAAAAAGTATGTTTACTTTATTGGTCTGTTTTCCTTAAAATATACATGTGTGTTTTCTTTACAATTTTATACTAGGTTGGTCCTGAAAATATTTCTGTTTTTAAAGAAGAAATACGCAGTACATCAGCTGTTGAAGCTTACAACGGTGTACTAGGGCGTATCATTCAGAAAAACTGAAATTTCATCAAGTTTGTGAAAGCTATTCGGGAGGAAGAGTTTTTTAAATCCCGATAACTTCATTTGCTCGCCGAAAGTGGGGGAACCAGTGGCGGAAAAAGAAGAAAAATAGACATGCCAACATTTCGATGGCCAATGAAATGTTTGAAAAGAGACAAATTACTCCAATGCTATTTTAAAATAGGATGACTTTTCGGAATCAGGGAATCTGTGAGGAAATGGAGCCTATAGATGACATTTTTGAGGAAGAAAATGATGATGACCATGAACTCACTATAGACGAATTTGAAAAAGATTCCGCACAAGATGATGAGCCTCAAAACCAATGCATCGTTTGCCAAGATTTGACGCCAAACATTCTTTATATGCCATACAGGCATCTCAAGGTTTGCCCTGAATGTAATTTAAAATTGCAGGCGGACTTAATCGTTGAACGACATCCAAACCTTTATTGTCCTTATTGCAGAAGCGAGGTAAAAGAGTCTATTTTTGTATATACATAAAACTATGTAAATATATATGTACATTAAGAAATGTACATAATTACTACATGTATTAACACAGAAAACTGAGACTGAGAGGGGGGTATGCTGAGAGGGGGGTATGTACTTGCCCGTAGCCTCGGGGATTGGGTGTTTTTTTTTTCCATAAAATTTAAACTATATATTAATTACAATATGTAAATCTATCTATAAATATCAATAAATCTAAATCAATTAAAGCTTTTTTCTCCTGAAGCGTAGTACGCTGCTCGAGCTAAACTAAATTTTATCTGGTCTCCAACTTTTTTCTCCAAACATTAGCGAAAGTGCTAAAAAACTTCCTTCAAAAACTGAATTCGCTCTTATTTCAACTATTTCTGATTCTAGGTACTTCTCGTCAACAAATACACAACGATCTGTCACAATTTAGCTTGAAAAAATGTGCCGACCCATTAAATGGGCACGCTAAATTTTGACAGACACATGAAGTACATTCTGAAACAAAAGTTTGATTATACAGCTCGAGCTGCATACCACTAAGCTAAATGGGTTCGCTTAAGTTGAACTCTGCTAAGTTTTTGTATGGAAGCGAAAATTTAGCTCGAGCAGCGTACTAACCTTGAGCATTGAAATTTGAAAGTGATATATACAAAGGGAACTTGATTTCAACGAAATCATTAACCAATTTTCTTCTAAAAAAGCTCGGAAAGCCCCGTTTGTTAACGCTTAAATTAAATATTGCATAGTTCTTGTTTTTGATTACATTTATGTATGATTTTTAATAGAATTCACATGGTTTTACAATAAATTATTTACTGAAAAACTCAACTGAAAAAACTTGTGCATTTTATATGGAAAGTAAGTAGGGGCCAGAGGCCTCCTCCTTTGTTGCTCTATGGCCTCCAGAGTCCAAACCCCTAAATCCGACCTTTCTGTCAAGGGTTATCTTTCTGTTTCTCTCGCGCACTGAAAAACTTGCACAAAACGAATTGTTATGCGAAGCTAGGCCTAGAGTCCCGAACCTGTTGCATCAAATATTTATTATACCCTCCACAGGAAGGAATATTCACTTTGTCATTACATTTGTAGCGCCAAGAAGGAGTCACCAGAGACCTAATAAAGTATATATTCTGAATCAGGATCACATTCTGGATCGATTAAGCCATGTCCGTCTGTCTGTCTGTTGAAAGCACGATAGCGCCCAAAGTAATTGACATAGGCGAATTAAATTTAGTGAAATTACTTGTTTTTATCGTCGTTAGGTTGGTATTAAAAATGGACCATGTCTGGTAACTCCCATACAAAACCAATATTAGAAAACATATGTAGAAAACCCGATAGCGTCAAAAAGAATCTACCTAAGAAGGGGACATTTTTTGAGAGGACTTACTTTTATCGTCGTCAGGTTGATATTAAAATTGGGCTATGTCGGTCAAGTATTTCTGGTACCTGTTCAATGTTATTACGTACTAAATTTTGCATGACTTTTATGCAGTGGAGGGTATCAAATTATCGACCAAGCCGATGATAACACTTTTACTTATTTTTGATTTTGTTTTGACACAAACGATAAAAATTAACAAAACACAATTCTGTTTACTTAGATGCCTCATATTAGAATAAGTAAAAAAGAAAGCATAGGTCGCTGTTGTGATGCTTACTTCCATTGGTGCCACTTCTGTCAAGAACGAACCGATGCCTCTTATATAAGCCTGGCCCCCCGCTTGAGCAGTTCCAGTAGGTTGAGATCCCTTTCTACTTGTGCCTTCGCCTTCTAAGCCAGGTCTTTCTCGACTGCGTCGCCAAATGGGTTACAGTTAGATAATTTTTTGTAGCATTTGTGTTCATCTGTACATTCCCAGTCCAACAAAGATGACTGACTGTAACAAAGTCCTTTACTAAATCAAAGTTTTAGCTGTCGGTTGTGAAGTTGTATGTCCCTTCTTTGTTATTAAAAGCATCTGCTGTGTTAGCCTCGTTCGCTTAATCTATTTAAGCTTCTCTCCTTCTTAACCAGCAAAAGTGATAGCTCTCTGTGTTGTAGATGCCAATTTTTAAGTCAAACTCAATAGGCCCTTTTTATTATGCTCACATGATCTATATAGATTTTTGATTTCCACACTAGAACGAGATCCAACCATGAAAATTAATGATCAATATAGATCATGTGCGCATAATAAAAGAGGCCTAATATTGCCATCGGTCGCCGTCGGGCAATTTTTTGAATAGTTGATCAGTGAGTTCTTCACTATTCCCTATTTGCACAACCATTCCTGATACTTACGCATTCAGTAAAACATGATGTTAAAAATGTAGCAAAGGTTGCGATGATGTCGTTACCGAAAATGATACAGTAACGAGCTTCTTCATCGTCATAGATATGGATCTGTCGAGCTCGTCCCTATAAATGCTGTTGTAGGCAGCTGGTCAAAACGTTTTTTGAACTGGAATTTTATATAAAGAAAAAAAGGAACGAACTGTTCGGCAAGAAGTTTCAAATCAAAGAGAGCTATTCTATGTTTATTTGTTCTTTTATATGACAAATATACAAGCTTGGACTCCAAATATAGAATATTCATAGAATTAACAATTTAAGTGATGACAAGTTTAGTTTTCTTAAAGCTGTGTAGTTATTACATGCATATTAAAAATTCATAATATAATTCAATTAATGTAAAACAAGTGATTCGAATTTTAAGATGTGAAGCATCAACAGCAGCTTTGAAAAAATGGAAACACAGTGTACATCGATTTGGAATTTTCCCAGGATCTGTCAGAGTGTGAAAATTTGATCAGCGGTACACTTTCTTAAATAAAAAGCATAAAGTGAGAAATAAATGAAAATTTGACATTCACACAAAATGGCAGATATGATCAGCTTAAGAGTTCTCCTTTCTATTTGTTGTTCTATAATATATTATGTTTTAAATTTATAATCTTAATCGACCATTGTTACCAATTCATTTCGTCGATTCCTCGCACCCTCAAACGGGCGATCTGCTCTAGAGCGTTGTTAAATTGAACCACCTTGATATTGGACATCTTTTCGTGCTTCGTGCGGTTTAAGGATTTTTCTAGTGGTTTGCAGGGTACCTAAACTCAGTACACAATAGACTGTAAGTCCCTGTTCAAAAGGCATACAAAAGACGATAACAGATACCCGGCAATCATTTGCCAAAATCTGTCAAAAGAGCAACTCTTTCTGTTTTAATGCGCCCGCCACTTGAAGCGTGGCGAGCAATAAGCTGCAGTTAATTATAAATTTTCCAAGTAATCAAGCAGATTCCAGATCTTTTGTTACAAAATTGAAAATAAAGTACGAACAAAACCGAAAATAACAAAATTAATCATTAAAAATGTATCATGTTGTCGACTTGTAACAACCAACCCACCGACATCAGGAACAAAGCCCATCTCAAACATGTGAATCGAATGAATGGCGTGATGAAATTCCTATCCGCTTATATCAACCCTTTCTTTTAGCCGCACCACCCGCCGAAACATCAAACTAACACTTTTGTGATATTAATTATTTTTTATTCAGATGAAAATGGATAATTACGGCACTGGATTATCTTTATCTCTGCCAGTGTACGACAGGAAGTTCGAGTTGACGTCCGGTGGTTGGGGCAAAGCAGAGTTAGGCATCAGCATGCAATAGTTACAAGTATTTTCTCATTAAGGCGAGGGTCTGTGGAAAAGCCGCCGGAAATTGTCGGCGAAAACTTTCAACAAATTACCCATCGAGAAAACCCAATCACGTGTTAATTTATTTAGGGGAATATTCTGGAATTACCTTCATACCTTGGCGCTTTGTTCACTTTTAGTTGTATGGATGGGGGTAAAAACAGCTGCAGGGCCTACAAGGAGGCTGACTATATATATACTAAAATGGATTACACTTTACTCGGGATTGATGCTCTCGCCACCATCACACCAACATATCGAATAGGATATCTTCATCACGGAATCGCAGTTATTGTAACGCAAATGAGATTTTACAATTTTTTTGGGGAAGTCGCGAAGAAAAGACTAGATTGAGCGGAGAACCCTTTGATCAGGGGTGCGATTATCAAAGAATTAAGTTCTTCTTGAAAGTTTTCCCTGAGCAAGAGTAAATTACTCATTTCCTTTGGTCGGATTTCGAGTGGTTAGGGTAGCTGGCGTGGAGTGTACGTATGCTGGGAGGGGGAAATGTTCTTCTGCGGGGTTTGTTGCTCATCATTTATCTTTTGTTAGCCGCCACCACCACTACCACCGATGTAGTGTATGGCGTTGCGAGAGGGGGGCCGTGGCGCGCCATGGTTGTGGCCAGGGTAAGCAGGGAAGTTGGGCTAAAGGACGACGAGAAGAAGAAAGTGGGTATTTTTTTCGTTACTATTCCTCCTCCAGTGTTTCTTCTGCATGATAAATTGTTACAAAAGCGTCCAATTAGCGGAGGAATAACTTTCCCTTGTTCTCCCTCGTCTTAGGGTTTGATACTGGAGACGGTACGGTATTCCTTTTGGCCATGTCTCGCAATGTGTACAAGGGATCCAATTATATTCTCGTTGCATGTAATTAGCATAAAAGAGACAACTTTTGCTGAAGCATACCACTCATACCCTGGTGTGCCGTGCGCGCATTCGTTCAAGTGCGAACGGCTGAATTCCCGGAATCGGAGCTGAATTCGAAGCCAATGCGAGTGGAATGGTGGGCTAGCTGTAACTGGGGCTATTGTGTATACGACAAACAGACAGTTAACTGCATCAAGGTTCTCCGCCTCATGTTGAAATCGGATGCTCTAAGCAACAGCGTCATCGCAGATAAAAGAGGAGTTGGTCCGTGTAAGGATAAACAATCGCTTTATCAGGGCTATGTAATGCCTATAGGCATGAGGGTTGACTGCCTTCGAACCAGTGCTTGGGATTGTATATATACCTATGTTAGGCAAAAAGGCGAGTTGGAATTCAATTCGAAATAAGAGCTTCTTTCTTGCTTGCATGCGAATTAGGAAAGTGTCAGTGCACGCATGTAGAGGCATATTAAAGGAAGGGTTTTGTCGGTATGAGATTCTTCAATTTTCCGCTATCGATAAACGTTTCGCGACTATGACGTCAAAGAAGACTAATGCTGGCCGTACACAGCGTGAGCAACTGATTCAAACGACTGATTGTTTGAGGACTCGTGAGCAAAACAATTCTTCGAAAAATTGATAAACTTCGAGTATTGAGCTTATACGTTCCACATAGTTGATCAACCCATCCGAATTTTGAGTAACTTTAAACAACTAGTTGATCAATCTGCGTCACTTTGCCGGCAATGTTATTTGTTTGAATTGAGAAATTGCACCAATTGTCTTAATCAATCGTCGGACATTCAGCAACGGTTTACGCATACTCGTCGGCTTTCTGATGTAGCACTGAACTAGCTACATACAATTCAAACGTTTAAGAGACAAACGACATTGGGAAAACAATATTAGGCCTGTTTTTTTTTTTAGTTTCGATCTCAGCCTCTCAGCAAAACAAATTAAAGTAGGATTTTTATCACGCAATTACATGACATTCTCCCTATTTCGATTCTACCGCCATTCCAGTCCTGACCAATGTCTTTTAATACTGGCCGCTACCTCATCACACTTGCCGCAGTTTTTCCTGTGGCATTTTTATTACATCAGAGTTAGTTAAATTTAATTTAACTTCAGAAAAACAAAACTCTCATTTGTACCGTTGTCTATATTCCCCTATATTGCTTTGCACAACCATTCCTGATACTTACGCATTCCTTAATAGCGGTTCTACCCAGGGCTGTAACTCAAGGCTAAGTCTATCTGATTAACATGCCAATTCCGCATTCGGTTTGGGATACTCCCTAACTTTGTCCGATCCAACCTGTCTGACTGACATTTTTGGTTATACAGATTTTTTTTATATAGCGAATACATCCACTATCTATAGTACATGTATTTGGCTGGTACGGCGGTCCAATTGGGGGTCCATATAGCATCCCGCGATACCCGCTTCCATATTTTCAAAATCGATCTTATCTGAGGCTTCAGAGCTAAAACCACATAGATCTCTGGATCGAGTCGAAATTTTTAAGCTAACAGAGAGCAGGTTAGGTTTGTCCTAGTAACTTCTTGTTGTCACTTTTAAATGCTCTGCCAAACCAGCGCGACACATTCCCGCCTATAGACCACGATATATAAATCGGACCACTTTGATCGCATGAGTCAACTGTCATATATACTGCTACGGGTAAAAAATTGACAGGCGACCGTTATTCGTAAACCGTGTCGCTCTAAGGCTACCTTAAAAAACAGACTTTTCAGCTTTTGCCAGTGATGTAAATTCAAAAAAAAAAAACAAAAAACAGTATATGACACACGACTGATGTAAAACTTCTTTAGCTCCATCTATATATACATGTTTAGTTTATACATATTAATATATCAATTTTCTTCAATAATTTACTGGCTATGAGAGGAAGAGAGCAAGAAAATGGGCGCGCGCTCTGCTCTCTCTTGCTCCTTCAGTATGATACAGACAATAGGCCACTTACATAAAAACTTCAAATTATTTTATTTGATTTTGCAAAAAATTACCAGCTGCTAGAAGACATGGGAGATCATCTACCTATTTTCTTATAACAAACCCTTAACAAATTAGAGTTTCATGTCTGTATATAAATAATATGATTCATTATTATTGTTCGCCATCTGTCAAAAGAAGAAAATGAGTGCATTCTGTAATTTTTTGAACAGCGAATAAATCAGTTATATATGGATGGGGATAAAGCATATGCAAATAATACAATGCGTTCACTCAGAAGCAGTGAGGTAGAATTTAAATGAGGTGATATCGAGTTCGCATTCTTGGTACATCTGCTCAAAAATTTACCATAGCCAGATAAAAATAAACAAAACTCAATAAGCAAAAAAAAATACCAAATTTGTTAAAAATTACCAAAGTGGCAACCTTGCAATAGGCGTGTCTTAGATATACAAAACGTAACTGGCTATGAGAGAAAGAAAAGAAACAATAGGCCTGCACTGCAGTGATACCAGACTTTAGAGGCAGGTTATCCCACGGTTATACTCAAAATATCCCTTTTATGTTTACAAATTATTACTATTTTAAAAACTACTCGTGATTCATTCAGAGACACATATGTCATTTTATGAAACAGTTATGGAAATAAAAAAAAAGAAAATGAAAGCAATTAGATATTTTGAAAGACTTTTTTCTAAACATGAAAACATCTAATTTGATCGTAGGTTGAATAATTTTTGTATTCTTAATGAAATGAGCAATTAGGAACAAAATTTGACCAAAAAGTAAAATCCCTTTCTTTTTGTAGTATGTGGTCTGAAAAATCCCTTTGTCCCTTTTAGCTTATTATTCGTGAGAAAATCCCGAAAAAAGTGATAAATCCCCCGATCACTGCTGCACTGTATGATGTGTACTAGATAACGAAACGTAACTGGCTGAGAGAAAGAGAGAACGAAAATGTGTGCTCGCATCTATCTCTCTTACCTCTACAGTAATATACGAAACGAAACGTAACTCTCTCTCTTTCTATCTCACTAACTTATATCTCCCTCTCAACTTCCGCTCGTAATTTTCGTAACGCTTTCGTGACGCATTCACCAGCTTACCCCCCAAGCCAAGCGTGCCTAAAGAAGTATGACTTCAAAAAGTAAAATTATTTATTACAAATATCGCAAATTACAAATTGTTATCAGTTAATAAAGACAACTACCCAAGTAAGTAATTTATCAAAGAATTGAATATACAAAACATCAGACTCAGTTACTTAAGATTATAGGTACTACACACTCAGATGGCTGGTATAAACAATTATTTCAAATAATTCCTTACATAATAGCACTATCTGTGCCACAAGAGAGGTCGAGGTGTAGAGAAACCAACAATTTTAAATTGGAGTAGATCATGTGAATTCAGAAACAAGTGAAGTCTGTAGCAGATTTCTTAAATTTGTGCAAAGTAGATCTACTTCATCTCCTGTTAGTCCGGATTAGATAAAAATAATAAAATAAAATAAAATCAAGACAAACAAACAAACAAAATTGATTTCCCCTTCCAATATTTTCATCATCTAATATATGCACATTTTTTTAATAACCACCCAAATTGGTGTTCAATACCCCTATGTGCAACCTGTATGCTATTCAAATAATATTTTCAGCGTTAACTTATAATAGCCCACACATTTGCCATTCTGTCCATCAACTACGAGTATATTGTAACCACAGTCTATGCCGCAATGATTCCAAAACTCAATTCAAAGCGGATAAATCGCATAATTACTTTTAATTCGCTCAAAACGATTCCTACTGGTTGGGTAATTGATAAAAGAATTTTTTAGTTTTTGTTTTTCGATAGACAGGCGTAGAGACAATTCCAAAGGTCATAAGTTTCGATGTTACTGTCGATTGCCCGCACTCGAACTTCTGTGGTAAAATGACAGAACCAACTTTTTACATACACGAACTGCTCCAATGGCATTTCGATTTTGCTAGATTACGTGGAAAAGGAATTGCAAAAATGCAGATGCATCAACATCACCAGCAACCAATTCCAACAACAAAGCGTCTTTTTTATTTCGCCTTATTTTGGAATGAATTGGAAAATGTTTTGTCTGACCGCAAGGATTTTCCCATTTGAGGAGGTTGTTTTGGCAAATTTTTGCCTATTCTGATTTTAGTTTCAACTATGCACGGCGAGCGGCATGCAACCGTGTACGGTAGGTAGGAATTTGTTTTTAATTCGAATACCGAAAATCGGTTTAAATAGAGAGAGAGAGAGAGTTCTCATATTCATGCGTTTTAATATGCTTAATGCGGAAATAAATTTAATTACTATTGTGTCATTTGGTTGGCAATGGCAATTAAAAGGAATTGCAGTTTAACTGTGATGCAATCAAAAATGATAATTCCGTGAAATTATACAAAATAGCGTTACTTTAATATTTTATTTTTCGTCTGGATAATTATTATTATATTATTATTGTTATTAAATAATAAGAGCTGTGCAGTGCGCCAAATTATTACTATAGAATTATTTCTTTCTTTAAAAGCCAGCGGCATATTATTTTTAATTTCAATTATTATTAGTTTCCTTAAAAAAATTACAAAGTTTGAGTACAGAGAATTGCTTGGATTGGTGCAACTGGTTCACTAAAATCTACATCGCAACTAGCGTAGAGAATACAGTAGTTGCCGCCCATATGGAAATTTTGGCTTCAAACAAGCGCAGCTTTGTTATTTTAAACGTGTTTTTAATATTTTACATTTATAATTGCTTAAGGAATTTTGTTTTTACTTAAAATTAACTTTTTTTAATTAAGGGGTATCAATTTAGTATTAAATGCAGTTGGCACTTCGGTACAGTAATTAGCACTCTACGGAAATACAGTTGTAAGCCGGTTTATTAAAATGCATATAATGCTTCTTTAATAAACAAAATGCGACAGTTTCAAAAGTTAAGTTTTAAATAAAATAATGAAAATGTATATAAACCCATTCATTTAAAAACAAATTAAGCAACTAAATCTAAAACATTTGAGGGATATAGCTAAGTCTTTGTTTAGCCGATGAGGAGAGTGGGGTACCTTTGAACATGGAGTACCTTTGAACAGCACTAACAAAATCTTATTAAAAAAATATTTGAGAGCGTAAAATGAATTTTTATCCTGGCAATATTGTTTTCTTTAAACGTCAACGGCTTTCGGTCATCTTTTCAGTAGTCGCTTGAAACTAGCTCGTGTCGAATTTGCAACTTTTTTTTTTTCTTTTGTAAGAATATACAAATTTTTTGGTGAGCTTTGGGCCAGGAATGAACAAAATGTTCGAGACTGGTTTGAACGTGTTCAAAATGATGACTTTTGCTTTTGACTTCTCTAAATATCAGTTAGGTTAATGAGGCTACTCCTCGTTTATGTAAAAACTTGTTTGTTTCGTTATATGTATTGTAGGTATTTATATAAATAAAGTTATCCGTGAATTCTAGTTTATAATGTGTTATAATGTTCTTACCTTATTTATGAATTTTAGTTTATTTATGTTTATTTTATCTCTAATTTAAAAAATCAAAACTAATTTATAATTTAATTAAAGTGTAAAGTCTTATTTCAGGTTAATATTTTATTTTAAAAGCTGTCGTTCAAAGGTGCCCCAGTCTAGTTCAAAGCTGCCCCACAGGTGGGACACCTTTGAACATGAGGACCTGCTTCATTCAAAAAATACTAATAAATCGAAATCTTCATAAAACGGATAGAATTATGCGTTTAAACTAAAGCTGAGTTCCATTTCTAAAAGAAAAAATAAGTTACAGATCAAAAATTCGAAAACATATGTTTTTATAAGACTTGGAAGCAAAAAGTGTTCAAAGCTGCCCCACTCTCTCCTACTCATGGTAAATTTTATTCTATTTAGTCATTTTCAGAAATCTGAAACAAATAACCATCGTATACTAGAAGCTGTTGGCACTGTCAAAAAAAAGGGGACAGTTATTGTTAACTGTGGTCCCATATAAACAAACTAGACAGTCGACTGAGAGCAGAAACGGTACTTCTGCCAACAAGCTGCCTGTCCTGCAACAAATTGTATAAGTATTCGTGCGTGTACAAATCAAAAGAGCGCCAATGCTGCCGCATGCATACTTATACAATTTGCTGCAGGGACTTCATGTCATTCGGGCGGCCATTATTATGGTGGAAAATCAAGTGTTGGCGACTGTGTTCGGCATACTTTGTGCCCATTAGTTATGCGGTGTTCACATCACAGTTCATTTTAAGAATTTTTATAGTTTTTGAAATTGTTGCCAAATAAATTAATATAATAACTATTTGTCAATATCTAGCAGAAATCCTTCTCATAATAGTAATCAGGGAAAATTAACTACCACGGTTTTTTCACTTTTGAGATTTTGTAACTTCAGGTTTCCCGTTGATTTTAATGCTTTAAATTACGAAGCCATATTGGAAAAAAATATATTTTAACACAGTTAAGCGAAAACGTTTTTTTTTTTTGGTATGTCGTGGGGAAAACTATTTGTTTAGTTTTAGCATAATTTATAATCTGTAATTAGTACGTAAAATGTATACTTCCATAATAATATATGCAAGTATGCATTTATTAAATTGAAAAAATTATTTCGTCCTTTATTTTACTCGTACATAACGATAACGATAAAAAAATGTTTTGATCACTTTTCGTATTCCAAAAACACAAATAGTGCACTTGTTTTTGTTAATTAATAATTAGGAAGGTTTATAAAAAAATCTGTGCACATTTCAAAATACATTGTTTTAAAATTTGTAAAAGAATAATGTGTATAGAAAACGAAATAAATCGTGCAATGAAATCGGAAATCAAAATGCAGAACGCACTTAAATACAGCATTATATTAGGCGTTTTTTTGTTTAGCTTCGTTTTCAGCAAAGCAAAGTATAGTAATGTCGTTTTCGATTTGGCTTTTCAGATTTTGATCTGAGATTTCAGATTTCTGCTGCCAAATCGAACATAAAATCCGAATTTTATTGGTTCTTGTGTGTATTGAGTCGGCCGCAAAATATATATTTTTTCCATTTAAATTGGTTTTTTTCACATTTATAATAACTCATTTCGAAATAATTTAATATAAAAAATCGTTTCCATACTCGAAAAATTAATAATTCATACAAAAAACCGATCCCTCCAACGAATTCCAATTCGTAACCACCAGCTGCGAGGCATACACATTGGTGTTAGAGGGAGTTTGTGTAAAATCTGAGAAAAAATTGAGATTTCTCAAAAGTGATCTGAGATCAAAAAAAAAAAACAAGATTGATTTTTGTGGCAAATCGAACATGAAAAGCAACATCGATCAAAAAAAAAATCGATTTGTTCTCAAAAATATTGCTTTGTTTGCCAAATCGATAACGACATAAGATTTTCAGCACACAATTACAATAACTACTACGAGTCTCGAAGTCAAGTAGAGCGTAGTTGTTGTAATTGCGTACTGAAAATCATACTTTGTTTAGCTTTGCTGAGAATGAAGCTCAATAAAACAGGTCCATGTCTTTTTGTTAGGAGTTTAACTTTTTTTTTTGGTTTTCGAAATCCATATTTTTTTGTTTTTAAAAAAAGAATATCATTTGTATTCTTACCGCTCATAATTAACATTATGCAATAATGTGCAGGGTTATTGAACTACAGAATTACCAATCATATAATGATTTTGTACAAATATGGGGTTAAATAAACGAATTTAAAAACATCCACCCTAATATAAATTTATACAATATTCATGAACATTTACTAAAATTCGCTTTTGTCTAGTGGAAGCTTGGGTTTAACTTGCAAGTTGTTGACTCATTTTTGAAACAACCCCCACGGATTTCATTTTTGCATTTTGCAGTCAAACATAAAATTCACACAAACTAAATTAAAAATAAACTGGAATGTGAACGGGTGTACACCTTTTACCGCCGAGGATGGATTAACATTTATTTCTTTTACATTTATTCTTATAGATTCATTTACAAATTGTTTATTATTGAAACATTGCTACCCGGCGGCCTTTAATACACGTATTCACAGACAGGAAAAAAAGAGGGCGCGAGAGAGAGCTGCCATTCAAAATTTGCGGGGAAAATCGGGTGGGTGCGGTGAAAGTCGACTGTCTAGTTTGGTTTGTCTATGCAAATTATCACCACCCCCTGTCAACGATAGAATCTATTGTTTTTGATGACGTTATTGACACTCTCCTTTTTGAATATACCTACTAGAAAATAATTTTAATATTTAAACGAAAAAAAAATAATATCTTATATGCTGTCATTTGAAATAAAGTATTTATCATATTTTAAGAACTTCAGAAAAAATCTATACAAACTTAATTGGAAGTCCTTATTAAAATTCACAAAATTTTACAAAGAGATATAATGAAACGGAAGCAGTTAAGCAACACCTTCAGTTAAGCTCAAATGGCCTTAACAATAATTATTTTATAACCTTCAGTAGGTCACTATGTCACTGTGCAATTTTATATGGAAGTTTTCGCCATTGTGAGTTCGAAACATTTAGCCTGGATACTAAAAATGATTATTGGTATCGTGGAAAATCAGTAAATCAGTGCCTTTCGAGCAACGAAAGCGATAAATTATCACTCAATACTGCTTTGCTGGGTTCGTGGACATTTTAGTTTGGAAGGTAACGAGGCGGCGGATAAACTGACTAGATAAGGGCCCTGAATTGGACATACTATTAGCTGATAGACAAGTATTACCAGCTTTCAACGCAACTACGCGAGCTTGATTGGCACATTAAATTTAGTAAAGGAAGATTACGGATGCATCATAACTCGCAGCTGGTGGCCCGAAATTGACTTTAACAGGTCAGAGATCTTTGCATCTCCTGATAGAACCCAAATCCGAATGCTTCTTTGGAAATGACATCTGCAGATGTTGCAGAAATGAAGAAGATATAGAATCTGTGGAACATTTTTTGTATCAGCCCGCCAAGAACGTCGCTACTCTTGTTTGGAAGCACGGTTCTTCGAAGGCTTGAGGAAGATATGCCCCTATCAGATCTAAGAGGATTCATCAGATCCGAATGGTGTTGTTAGTTTCATGTCCTACCATGTACTTTATAAGGGTAATAACAATCAGCCTCAGTGGCCAGAGGTTTTCATATTTGCAAACTGTCCCTCTAACCTAACATAACCGTACCTCATGTTTCTTTTTGAAGATTCATATAGTAGAGCACTGGCAAAGATCCCTTTGGAGGGTACAGGCAATCCTTTTTTGATTTTACTGAAATACCAGAAAGTCAGGTACACAATTTGCAATGAACAGTGATAAGCTACGACCGTCTTGATTGTAAATCGCCGGACATGATGTCTGTTTTACAGTTTTTGACGCCTCAGCGCTATGCCAGTAGCTAATTGCTAGTTCAAACCCACTGACAAAGAACTCTTCAAGCTAAGATTTGTTTTCGTATAAAATTATAGCCGCAACACGTTTGTCAACTTACACCTTCATCGGTGCATTCATGTATGAAATTTCACAACAGCAACAGCACTTCCCTGTAATTATCAACTACAAATACGGATGCAAATAGGATTTCCTTCTACAATAGGTTTAGAGGCGCCTATATCTGGAAAGCGAACGTATTGCCATCACCAATAATTACGGGGAAGTGGTATTTTAATTAAAAGACAACTCCATATACTGGAGACTCCAGAGAGCCTGCTTAAACAAAGCAAAGTGAAGTGCAAATTGCGGGGATTGCAGAGTGCAAATGACCGATATGTACATTGTACACACATGTATAATACGAGCGAATCACCCCGGTTCGGATCGGATAACATCGCTCGTCGTGGTACGAAACGAAAATTTCAGGAATCCGATAGCTAGACCTATAGTATAGTGTCAAAGCTTTTTCTTTCTTTCTTTGGGTGGGACAATTTTTTGTTCGTATGTCCTTTCTTTTTCCCTTTTAATTAAAACAAAATCCAATAACAATTGAGACAAACGCGAGGAGCAGCAGAAGGATATAGTCGGCCAGCTAGCTCAGCAGCCGACATTGCTCGAATGAATAGAATTGAGAATGTGAATGGAAGTATGTCCTTTGGACACAACACTTTAGGTATGAGAATGTGGTAAACCAATTTGAACAAGAGGGTCCCTTGCGTGGTTCAATTGAATGGCAGACGATCCCACTGAAAATGTCAAACATTCCATTAGAGTTTGTGTAGCGTCCATTTAGTTCATCTAGAGCCAAGTGATGGCCGTCGAGAGTATGGTACAAGCAGTCAGCTTAAGGGATGCTTTTAACAGAAGTGACTAACAACAGCTACTCGCTGCCTGGGGAATACGAATACTGGTTTGGTTAGAGTGCGGCTATTGGCTGGCGTTGAAAATTCATCTCTTCGGTTTTTTTTTTTGTTTGTACCTATGTATTTGGACTTCCAAACTATTTTCTCCCAGACACTCTTTTTGTTTGCATTTCATTGAGGAGTGACGAAATTAATTAATTGAATTAAAGTCCTTGTTTCAAATTCATTGGGCAAGTCAATGAATTAGGCTTTTCGTTGGATTTATTCAATTCAATTCAATTCAATTAATTCTTTATTCAAATTAGTACAAGCATGAAAAATTATTAAAATACAAAGCAAAATAGAATAGTTAGTGACATCTGTATTTGAGAAAATAGAGATGATGTTACATAACTAACCAACTGCAAAAATTAATATTGTCTGCGTAGATACAAATTTTAGTCAATCGTTCTTGAGGTATTTAGCTTTAAGTTCGTATAAACCTTTGAAAAATCGCACAACCCAAGGTATCTATAAAACAAAAACAACAAATTTTAGTTATACGGGACATACACAGAGGTTGTATCAAGTATGCCAAGGGAGTTGATTAAATTCGGCTACAACATTTTTAAGAAAAATTAAATTGCTTGTCTGTTTGCATGTGGATTTCTCTTTGTGACTGGATCATGTAACAAATGTTCACCGTATCAGTATGGACTTCTTATATATAACAAAGGGTTTAATGGAGCAGCACACAGTTTTTCATTCGGCAAACCTTTTCAGATGATATACGGATTTACAATTTCCTCAAAGAAGGCTTTATAAACCTCAGTACCCTTCTTGGTTAAATGTTTCCTTTATGTGCAGGACTTAAATACGCCCCTATGGATCGCTCTGCCCCTTGCCACAGCAGGGCATTTAGAGAGTATGCGTTCCGTTGTTTCCTGCCCTTCTCCGCAGAGTCGACAGGAGTCGTCGTCGGAAAGTCCCATTTTTTTTTAAATGTTGGAGGAGGCATAATCGTAACCAGTTTTTCTTAATGGTCGGGAAGGTCTAAATCGGTAATGCTGACATTGATTTCCGGCCACACGAAGTTATCATAGGTAAATGAGGGAACCGACACAGATTACTGTATGGTATTCCAACTTCCAATCAACATAAACCAGGGAAGCCACATCTAAGCTTAAATAAACGCCGCTACGGAATCAAAGGCTTGATCAGAAAGCTGCACAAAATCTGAAGAAAAGTGTGAATAAAATATTTGTTTGGCCCTGTCCTGGAGATAGAAGAACTTACGAATTACTTCAAGAGGAATATAAATAAAAGACGGAAGCCATATTCCGCACGATTGACAGCTTGATTGGAAATGTGAAACGACTGAGCACCGTCATTGTGGTTGCCAGCAGTGGCAGTAAACTAGCCATATTGGCGCCAAGAGGGTCAGTATGCTCTCCAACCGAGACACATAAGTCGGTAGTAGCAACACTCACAGGACATAGTAACTTGAGGATTTACCAGCCTTTTGAATGTGGAACTTCTAGAGAACGATGCTGTGCCTTGATGATGTGGAGACAGAGGCATATAATTTGGCTCAGAGTAGTTGGGTTACATGCAATGAAAAGAGAAACAGTATGAACAGACTGCAGCTTAGTCGAGCTGCTGGAAGAACTCTGTAGGTATTCAGAGAGCCGACAAAAAATTCATCAAATTCGGCTACCACGCATTAAGGTAAATATACTACGACCCTGGATGTGCAGGGTGCAAAATGTTGGTGCTGAAAACCTTGACGGCTGTCCCATAAAAGTTGGTACGCAAAAACCAACGCAAGATAAACAGAACTCACAGAACTAACGTGTCCCCTGAATTTAAAGCCCACACAACTAACACATTTCCGACACATTTAAATCGTCAGCCATAAACATTTCATTCTTTAATTCTGTGTAAAAATGAACCTTTCGGTCTGGCAAAACCTCTCTGATATGCGGCCATTCGCCATTCATCATAGCATCCGTCACGGCGATATCCTCTTTACCATCGCACACAATCCCCACTCAAACGTTATCCTTCCGTTGCTTCCTCATCTTTCCGTTGAACACGAAACAACCCGGCCAACCCACAATCAGGGCATAACTTTTGCCATTAAAAAAATACACACAGCAGCGAAAGTCGCATGCTCGATAGGAGGGCGGCGAGCGCACAAAGTCTTCGCTTCCAATGATATGGTGGCTCATCGTGTATCAGAAACTTAAGCTCTACAAGGATACAATATCTTTGACAAGCAGAAGATGTTCCTTGTTGTCACAGTGAACCAGGCTGCAAAGCAGCAACAAAAAAAAATCCCTGCTCTGAATATATACGAATATTTTTATCCCTCCAGCACCAAGGACATGCAAAAATATATGCGAAAGTAAAATGGAACACGCCAGCATATACTAAGAGTCACCCAGCAACAAAAAAAAAATAAAAATGAAGAAAAAACAGCAAAAATATCACCATAGGTCGATGAGATAACTTGGGAATATAATTCCTCACATCCCCAGCGGAATATATAATTTCCCTTTTATTTTCCTGCAACAACCAGCAGGACCTTTGAATAGCGTGCGTTTTTCTTGTTGGCTCTTCCCTTATTTAGGAAGTCGCTGCTGCTAAACAGATTATGACTAATCCCATCAAAATTTGTTCCTCGCTCGTATTTACGTATTCACATAGCGTGGCGGTCTTATCACATTATAGGCTAATCCTTAATGTCATTTTAAAGGACTTTAAATTATAATGGGCCGACGGAGCAGCTTCTTAATCACTCTCTCTCATAAACATATATTCCTGCACATTGTCTGCGGCGCCCCTAATTTGGATGAATATCCCTCACCGCGGGCAGATCGTCGACGAGTGGTGGAAAAATGCATTTCAAGTGGCGGCGCACTCAAAATCATCCCACACTCTCACTTTGTGTTGGAGGACCCTCTCATTCGACTGGTGGCTAAAAATTTGTCGATTGAAGCGAATTTCGCTAAACGCTTTTAATTAAAAACTATTTTCCACACGCCTATGTCTTCTTCTGCTCCTTCGCTATGCTCGCCACCCGGTCGAAGGACTTCATTGCCGTGCATATGAAATGACATTTAATTAGCGGCATAGAGTCCTCAAGTCGAAACTCGCTCTGAGTGGGTGTCAAATTCACGCCGCGGATGACTACGCTAGCGGATGGCGAACGAATTTTCCTGCCGCCTGCCGCAAAGGGGTGTATAGTCACAGTCACGTGAATAAATTTTGTCCGACGCGCACATTTTACTGAATACACAGCATAGATTTTGTTTAAAAGCAACGCTAATCCCTCTTTAATGGCATCTCAAGACCGGAGCGAGTTTTTCAAATTTTCAGCACTGTAAGCACTTCAAACAACAACAATGAACGATGGCGGCTACGGTGCCGACGACGACGGACGTCGGGATGAAGTGTTAATTCCTGCACAATGGCTGTCAGGTGGTAGGTATTTGTGTTGACAAACACTATTGTCTCCACGTGCCAATGTTTGCATATTAATCCCTGATATGGAGGTTGAGTTCTTCAAGGCAGATGGATTTGAATAAATAAGTAGCGCTATGATGGCTGTCGCTGATATTTTCGAATGCAGCTGCTAAGGGAAGGGGAAACTTAATTAACGCAGATTCGTTTCTTTTGTAGTCGGACTTGAACAGAGGAAACAATCTTTTAAGAAGATTCCATAAAGTTTGCTGCTTTGAATCAATTTGCAGGAAATATGCGTTTTGAAAATATAGAACTGATGAAACGAGAACTCGTATTTCGTTCAAAACCTTTCAGCATCCAACGTCAGGAGTTAAATAGCCACAGGGTGGTTTTCTGTAGGTATAGTGAATGACTCTCATTAAACCGCTAAGAAATCCTGTAACAGACTCTTAGTTTCGTATATGCTTAAACAATTGTGAAATAGTTGTATGTGAAACGCAGTCTATTTTGAAAATAAGTTCCGAATTTGTCTCAAGGTGTGAGAAAGCCTAGGTACGGTACAGGGTATGAGGTAAAATCATTTAACACATTTGTCTTTCGCTGCGTGACCATATAACGAGGCTGGACTGATGATTTTGTCAGTGCCATAACTTTGGGGACCTTTGTTATCGTACGCACAGTGACTTTGTGGTCAATGTATGGGCCGACGAGTCTTCGGTTTAATCTTCGGGTAAATTTTGTTTTTTTTGTTCCGCCACCTCTGCCAGCTTATGGCAAACATTCTTTTCTGTGAGCTTAAATTTTTGGGGAAAATATAAGGGTGTCAGGGAATTGCACTCGAAAGCTGAACTCGAGACCCCGAGCCTAAAGTCTGACTTATGCCCAAACTATAGCTTAAAGAATTATGGCGCTACGCTTGAACTTAAATATTTCCAAGTTAAGAAAGTATACGGAGCTTAATGGTCAAGGATTCCATTAAATAATGCTTATACCTATGATAAGACTTGAAGAGTTATGCCAAAAATATTTATGTAAAAAAAAATTAATTTAAAAAACCAAAAAACCCGAATGACTGTAAAAAAAGATTTAAAAAGAACAAGACACATTCAAGTATCTATACCTAACTAATTGACAATCGGAGACTATATACCTACACAGCCTAACAAATGTATGAGTATTGAGTACCCTCTTACTGTCAAATAGTAAGGTATATACTTGGTACCTACTTGCATGTGACTTGTTCATATCTTTTTAAATCTTTTTTTTACAGTCAGTCGGGTTTTTTGGTTTTTTTAAATTCATTTTTTGTTATTTTTATCTCTCCGGTGAAGAATACGAATCTAATGACACCTCACTCTTTAAAATCTGTCAAGCCGTTTAGGCTACACGGCATCTCGTAGGAACTTTCATAGGATACTCGCGGACAACATAACCCTCCCTGTGTCCAGTCGGGTAATAATGTATCCATTTAGACTACATAAACTTGAACCTAACACTCAACATAATATTTGTTTGATGGTAACACTATCCGCACTAAAAATAAATGATGCGATGTTTTGCTGTCAGTTGCGATGTTGAGTTGAGTTGAAATGTACATGCCGCTAGGTGCGAAACGTGGCTGGGTATGAATTGCGATGCTATTGTGAATAGATCAGAACGTAATTTATTTCACAGTTCAGTGTATTTCATATCTTGACATTTCTCACTGACATTTGTGTGTCAACTCGTTTTTTTCGTTTTTCTTTAAATTTAGATTTATATGTTTTTTGTTTAGCCTATGACATTCCGGGGAAGAATACGAATCTTATGACACCTCACTCTTCAAAATCGGTCAAGCCGTTTATGCCGCAGGGTGTCCCGATGGAACGTACTTAGGATACGCGCGAAACACATAACCCTCTCTGTGTGCAGTCGGGTAAAAAGTTCGGCTATAAAAAGACTTTGAGCGCTATTCAAAGTCAAGGCATACAATTTGATTGGTTATCCTAAATCGTTAATGATTTCGTTAAGGAAGACCAATGTTTGAAAGCGCTAAACATTTTCTGTCTCTCTGTCGAACGTGAAGTGGAGTCCGAACTGAACCTTCACTTTGGGTAGGCCAAAAACAATTACCTTTGTCTGTGCTAGTTTTTATAATTTTGATAGTGCAAATTTATATTCTTATAGATGATAACCAGTTTTTTTCACAATTTGCACATTTTTTCAAAGGTTTCGTGAGCGTAGGGTCAAAAGCTTCATTTGGACGTTTTACCTTTCTCCAAACCAAATTCATATGTTAAGTCTCCTCATAATAAAATTGCGAATATGAGGGTGTAACTAGTGAGGTATTCGATTGGTCGCACTCAGAGCACTTTGCTTGCTCTTAGTGCAATTTCTATGTTCGTGTGGTACAAAAAAAAAACATTATTTTCCAGATTTCAGAGAACTTTTGCGAATCGTTCGAGTTTGACAACTGGTAAAGTTTGTTTACGTTTTCGTAAAATTCTTCAGCTGCAGAGAAATGCATCGGGGTGATATATGTTTGTTAACGATTTATGTAAAAATGTTAAGAAATCAATCTGGGCGCAAATTTAGAAAAAGCCCTTCCCCCTTTTCCCCCTTTTTTTAGAAAAAATCGACAAAATTGCCGACTTTCCCCCCAATCTGGGATCACTGCTCATATGGTCCCCGTCGCACGGTGCTGCTGTAGCCGAGACTGTGAGACTCAATTCACGAGACTGGGAACAACGTTTCGGTCAACGGTGGGCGTTACGGAGCCATGTTAACCGACTTTTTATTACTGAAATGAAGACATGGACTTGGACGATCTCTGGTTCATGCACCATGCCACACAGCCGATGTCACAATCGATCTTTTGCGCACTAAATTCCCAAATCGTGTTATCTGCTGTCTTGGCGATGTCAATTGGCCTCCTCGAAGCTGCGTTGACCCCTTTGGACTTTTTTTTTTGTGGGGAACCGTTAAAAACCGATGTTGTGCCAACAATCCAGAAATGATTCTAGTACTTAAGGCCAATATCATCCAAGAAATCCGTGAGCTACAGCCCGAAACCATCAGCATGGTCTTGGAAAATTGGAGTGACATTATGCGTTACTGCGGTGCCAGTCAAGGCAGCCATTTCAACGATGTTTTGTTCCATAATTAATGGGAATGTTTGCTCTTACTAATAAAGCCTAAATAAAAAAATTGTTTTGTTCATTTTATTGCATTTGGCCCACCCGTATATCTACCAAATTTTCATCCGCTTTTGAACAAGCAAGGGTGAAAAAGAAAAAAACCCTCGATTGCTTTATTTAATTAAAAAATGCGCAAACTTCGTTTTAGTCTAATGTCATAAATGTAGACAATTCAATTTTTTCAATTCAGTTCATTTTAATAAATTACCCCAAATTCCAAAGTAAGTAGAGTAATTATCAATATGAATAAGGTTTTATTCTCTTAGACAAATACAACAAAAATTTCGCGTCCTACTATAGTCAATATATTCTCAAACTACCCACACACTGTCCTCAACAACGGTTTCGTATTTAAATGAACATTTTCCTTCGCAGTTAAGTGACCCACAATTACACAAATCACTCGGCCTAACACGGAGCCAAAGATCAAAATGAGTGAGAAAAACATTAGTCGCAGTGTTTTATCTAGATTGAATGTCCGCACGCAACACGGAAGGAAGCAATTATACCGTTTGTTAGTGAATTTCAACACGCTACGCATTCAAATTCCCGTACAAACTGTTGGGCAATTAAATCGGTCACCGCTGTACCTTCAAATTAAAATGGCATATATCATCGCACCATACATTATATTTGAGTGGCTCCAAACGGACCCATTATCTTGGTGTCACACATAACTTTAAGAACGAAATCCAGAAACAAAAAATAAGCGCACATTCATGTAATGATGACTTTATTGTCACCTATGATTGATAGGCACTTTGGAAAAGCTTTACGCGAACAGTGTTGTGACAGTATAGCGTGATGTATCCTTTTTTGAAATTGATAAATCACTGTTTGCTCGAAATTAAAGCAAAGTTAGTAGTGAGTGGGAGTGGGAGTGATTCCGGGATTTAATGGTGCAGCATGTACAATGTGCATATTTGAATGGGTTGGGTACCTACCTATCGTGGAGGGACGTTTGACTCTTCATTTACATCCTTTTATTAGAAAGAACCGAAAACTGTGAAAGGGTGTCTTTATCATCGGGGAATGTTTCTCCACATCTTTCCTAAATAAATGCCTTATTCATTTCCAATTAAAGACGAAATACAAATGTCATTATGTTTGTTGATTGACATTAAGCTTTCGACCGCGTTCAACAAACCTGAGAGAAAACAGTCATGAATTACGTACAAGTCCGGTTCTAATTGAATTTGTAACACTTTTGATCAACAGTTTTGTTTCCAATATTTTTTTTTTTTGTATTCTAATTAGAAATTTCTTGGTTTTATGTTTATATTGTTTGTCGAACCGATTACTATTTCAAAACTGAATTTTAGGAAATATCGACCCAATGAAAGGTTCAGTTTTGTGGACGGACTTGTAGCAGTGAACTAGGATTTATGGAATTCAAAAAACTCACATAGGTTCAACTGTAGATAAATGGAGTATAGTAAAGCTTTTCATCCACTATCTATATATAGCACACCTCAGATTTTGTCACAACGTCGCACGCAATGTGTATTTCAGAGCGGGAGTCGAATGCAAAAACAGACCAAGAGACTGATGGAGGCGAATAAATTCATTTACATTATGTTGTATCACCAAAAGACTCGCAATAGCGTGTAATTGTGTTTTTCTAGTATTAGAAAATTGTAAAAATAAAAAAAAAAATATATTTTACAAATTTTTAGTTGTAATTCACAAGTACAAATTTGTGAATGGAGTTCATAGTTTTGTGAAAAAGGCAGCATGTGATTTAGGCTGCAATTGCGCTTAGTATATTCAAACTCGCACCAGAATCAGCGATTTCGATTTTTTCGCTCGTTTTAAGAGTTCCCTTCTCCTATATGGATAGCATGGTCGGACTGAGTCTTCTTAAAGTGCCGAATCCATAGATTCCGTCGCGTCAGCGTATTTGACTGACAGGTTGTTAGAATACACAGCACCTTATGGAAGCTGACCCATAAGCAGCGCACGTGCCTGATGCGACGGATAAAGCAGGTTTATTCTTTCTAATTTCTACATTTCTCTCAGTTGCACCCGTTGGCACTTTGGCAGTTGTCACCATAGACAAATCATACTGAATTTCAATTTTTTTTTTTCAAATTCCGCCATTTTGCTTTCCTATCGTTGTTATGTCAATTGGAATCTGTGTAACATGCAAAAACATAGGAACAAAAAATACAAAAATAAATTCTGCCAACCTCGGCCAACCGTGGGGAAATGTGATAGAGTTCGGGAATATCACTCATATCTCATATTTTATGCGAGTGTGTTGGTGACTCAGAATTTTTAAAGTTACGTGACATAGTCATTCGTCAATATGAATTTTTATGTAACAATACTCGCGCACGAAATCGTGACCGTAAAAATATAGCTTGTAGGCAAGTAATGGGAAATCGGCCAGAGTTGTTTGGTGCTTGGTGGTCTCAGTATGGTTTGTCAATAACTATGGTTCTCACAGCGAGAGAGGAAGCAATTTGATTGGTAGAAATTTTGTGAGCATGAGAGAAACTGTCATCGGCGGACTACAGTTTTCTTATATCGTGGATTTTCTTATTTTTTGTGGGAATTTCGATTGTCCGAAAAGCCTTCCGTGGGCAAAAAGAAAAGGCTGCAAAAAACATTCAAATTAGATTTTTTTTCCTGAAATTTTATCAAAATATGTATCTAAACTTCAACAGAATTATCAACACACTGTATGTACATAAAAAAGAGCTTATGTAAATCAGCCTTTAGCAGGATTTTCTAGTACCTACCAACATTTTTTAGTAAAAAACGTAATCATAAAAATATTAACAAACTGTGATTTTTAAACCAAAGGATTCTTTATCCGTATAATACAAATTTTAAAAGTTAAACTTTTCCACCAAAATGTACCTATCAAGGGAATAATTTAGAAAGGAATCTGAGTAGGTACACTCAGAGAAAAATTCTATAATTTTAATAGGAATTCTTTTTATTTTAATTTGTTTTTGTTATAAAAATTAGTCAATGCGATTTTTTTTCCTCTTATTAATTAGGTCAAAAACTATTGAAGCTATAGTTCCTTTAGATAATTATTTTGTAACATAAAATCAATGGTGCATACAATTAGAAAGTGATAATATGTCCTATCTTATCTAATAGGCTACACTTTCATGTATACATTATTATTTGTCCACATTCATTTTACAGGAAATCAATCCTGCGCATACTATAGTTTTATTAAGTTTTCAATATTAAATCAATGCATACAATTTAAAAGGGATCCATGAAATTATGCCCCAATAAAAAATGGCCCAAAAAAAAATTTAAAAAAGCCCCACAAAATTTTATAGTAAGCAACAACAACGTTTGATAGTCTGATTGGGGTGATTTTTCATTGATAATTTGGGGTAAAATTTCATTTTTGTTTGCGAAATTATACCCCAATGTAATATAATTGGGTACTTTTTTTAGAATGAACGAAAAAAATAATTTTCAATAGATGAAAAATCATCCCAAAGTAAAGAAAAATAGCCCCGAATTCAAACAAATATTCAATAAAAAGGAACAAATTGTTTGTAACGTTTTTTTTATTATTTTAAATAAAAGCTTGAATTCGACGGTTTGCCTGCAACAAGGACACTCATAGCTTTGTCTGTTATCCACCGTTACTGCCTCGGCCATCAATTTTAAGTCGCACTCAGAGCAAACTTTTCAAAAAAGAATATCTGCCCGCAAGTCCCGGCAAGTTAAAATAAAAAATATTCTATTTGAAAACCTGAGCTAGCTCTTAATTTTGTAAAGCTTAAAGTCAGTTCTTTCTAAAGTTTAAATTAAAAGTTATATTTGAAAACCTGAACTGATTCTTGATTTTTTTTTTCTTTAATTTTCTAAACCTTAAAGTAAGTTTAGGTTTTCAAATATAACTTTTAATTTTAACTTTAGAAAATTTGAGGAAATAAAAGTTAAAAATTCGCGCGAATTTCTAACTTTTATTTCATCAATTTTTTTTTGTCAACACCTTGTGATCTCTGCACTACGTCACTAAACTGATCGATTTGTACTCAAAAATTCAATTCTCAGAAAATTATTTTGTCCTTGAAACGATTGACGCCGTTGAATCAACGGTATACTTCGCGTTTTTTCTCGTAGAATTTTGTTTTGATACCAAAATAAGAAAATGAAAAATGGCCCCAAAAATATGCCAGAAGACTCCAAAACAAATACTCCCCAATTTCGTAATATTTTTTTCATTTTTTATGCTAATAATTTCGGCCGAATAAGCATTTATTTGGGGCAATATTGCGTGAATGGAATGAGGCCATTTTGCATTATGAAATATTACCCTATTTTTTGGGGCCGTTTTTCATTTGGGGCTTATTTTAATGGAGCCATTTTAAAGTAATAAGATGCCCCATTATTTTAATAAGTTCCTCTTAAATGTGATTACATTATTAAAACTATTATTTTTGCACATTAAATTTAAAGGAGAAGTACTACTAACTACTAACATCTTTAATTAGTTTTTGTTATAAAAGCAATAATTCATATAATTGAATTAAATTGCCAAATCGGTACTTACATTTAAAAAAAATTGAGACCAATACCACGCTGAAAATTAAATTAAGCCCTTTCAAAAATGAATAAGTAAAAACATTTTTTTCGTTTTTAACACATTTTCTTACAATGAATGATGAAAACTTAGTTCTTGAATACTTAAATGTTTTTTTGTTGGAATCGAAATTTGTAGTATTATTTTTGTTCATATCAAAAGTACCCATTAATAAAAATATATATAGTTTTTTTCCCTTAGTACAATTTTTTTTAAACAAAATGCTTTTTAGCCATCAAAATATAAAAGGCTTTCAGAAAATGCTGTTTTCACATTTTTATCTTCCACAATATATGAAAGCAAATGTTCACTAAAATGATTCATACACCACTGACTGCAAATCAAATGTATAGTTTGACCATTTATTAACATTTGTTCAATTTCATCTGTAAATTACACTTATTATCGATCCACAGTCCACAGTCTAATATTGCACACGTGCAAAAACATAATATATCAAAATTTTACATTAAAAGGATAAAACGAATTATTTTTCGAACAGCAATGGGCTCTTCTATTGATTCAATAAATCGAAAAGTTCCAGTTAAGCTGAAAATCATTCGAGATATATCATATATATCATTAATTATTAATATCAATAAGATTGACAATATTGAAAACGTTTGGCATTATACTATCGCCGCTAATAGGGTTATACATTTAATATTAAAGTAAAGTAAGTACTACTACTAGAGTGGCGCAGTGGCTTAGTGGTTAGTGTGTTGGACTACTAAGCGAGGGGTCCCAGGTTCGAATCCCGAGAAAAACCCAAAATTCCAACTTAAGGTTTTTTTCGCTGCGCCACCTCTCGCGAACGTCTGACAAACATCCGAGAGTATAACTGTCATGAAAGAGCTTCTCAATTGGCCGTTTGGACTCGGCATAAAATTGTAGATCCCTTCCATTCGTCCCAAAAATAAAAACTCACACAAGACGAATGGTTGTGAGAAGCTAGGCTTGGGTCCATACGGACCTGTTCCGCCAATTATTATTATTAAGTACTACTACATTAAAACTATACATATTTAATTTAATAGTATCACTTTTGATTCTTAACAATAGTACGAAATCATATAGAAACTATTACGTTAATGGGAAAAACCTATTATTTTACGTAGGTACCATAAAATCAATGGGCGTAGTTTTGAAGAAAATGAATAAATGACCGCACGTTCGTGGGGACAAATGAGGATAGAGTACTTAAAAACTTTCTGTCACCATACGGATTCTATGGGACTGCTCGTTCCGTTGAATACGTAGACGCGACGCGACCTATGCAACCGACTCTATTGACTGTGCCCTTAAGTTCTCCGAAAAACAGTTTACTTGCTTACTGACTCCGATTTTGATTTATCTGGTCGGAAAATGTGTTTTAACAGCAAAATAGGAGACCAACCATGCTTGCCAAAGCTTTAAACTTTCCTAACAATATCCACTAACCCTCATTCATCAGATGGCTTCGGTTTTTCGATCCTTCAATTTTTATCCCGGCTGGCGACTGCGTTCCGAAAGTATTAATTTAAATTGGAAATGTTGGCTGAAGTACAGGCCTACCCCAGGATCTAGGGTCTTAAGCTGCGGCATTTGAGCTTGAGTCCGTTTCTGCATCCGCATGTGCATTGGGTAGGTGTACCACTTTTAAATTTAAATGAATTGCCCACGCATTTACTTCACCGCATTTATTTAATTGCTTCCATCCTTAACTAAAGCCCCAGTCAAATGTTGGCCGCTTTTTTTTTCTTCTAAAACTGTAATCAAACTAATAGTACAAAACTGAAAGACATTGTCAATGTCCAGCGGCCTGGAATCGTCGTCATTGGAATAATTTTCGCCAAAAATCCAACCCACAGATATTATATTTTTGTTGCTCATCCTCCATACTTCGGTCTAAGTAGCTCTTAACTTCATTCCCCAGCAAAGCATCGTTTAAGCTTCGTAATGCTTTGCCAATAACTCATGTAGCACAATATGCCAACCGAAAGGCATATGGGAAAACAAAGTGGTTTGGCTTCAATAAGAAATTGTCCACAAAGAGCTCATTCCAATGGTATCACTGAACTTTGTCTTTCACTGCAAGTCCTGAATCATACGGCAGCTAAAGGCTTTGCCATTGGTGAAAGTAACGTGCCAGATCGATACAGGATTGTGCAAACACAACGTTCTCGTGCGCTTGTACAGCACACAGCAGAACCGGAAACCATTCCTAATCTACACCGCACACTTACTCTTCCCACACTCCCAATTGCATCCACATCCAGATAGGATATATCTCTTAATTTCCAAATGGATTCGTTACATTCAACACAATAAAGAGGTGACGTGGAACTGCAGAACAAGGTGGATGCGAGGCGAGGGAAAAGAAAACAGCCAAAGGATGAGGCACAATTCCCACATTACGAGCACATTGAGAGAAGATGGCGATAGACCGCGCCCAACAAATGCCTCCGTTCCGGACTGATGGTTCTTGGAGACATGTTAAGACAATGTGACTGCGGAAGTACAACGCAAACCCCCTAATGGGAAATTAATTGCTCGTTCCATCGATTATTTATTTATTGCTTAGAGCTGTGCTATCGTTTTGCGTGGGTGGAGGTGGATGGCAGCGGAGTCATATCGCTTGCGAAAGGCTGGTTCCACACTGCCGACAACACGATGGGGCTACACTTCGACTATGACATTTGCTTTGTAAGACATTGTTGCCAATATCGGGGGCGCAGAGAGCGACACCCGGCCAAGAGACAACATGGGTGTCACACTGTTGTTGTTGTTCTTGTGGCAAAATGGAATGGGGTTTTCTGGTGAACGCCACAAGGCAGTGCACAAGAACAGCATCGTCATCATGCCATAGAAGTTTTAGATTACTGTTTGTGTATACTATAGATCCTTGGAGAATGCTTTGAAGAGTCCTGGCTTGGCTGTCTGTCGTCTCGCTGTGCATGTAAGCACTTTTCGATTCATTAAGTTTTCAATAGTGAGGCGTCACAGAGCGAATTAGATTACCGTTTAAATGTCGCGTTCTGGGGCCTCGGCAGAAATAAGCAGACATTCAATTTAAAGGTTGTCGACTTCCTTATCGTTTCTAAACTAGTTGACGATATGCAGCTGGAAACTCCGTTTCTGCATCGATCTCAAGGCACAGTGAGGCTGCTTATCTGAATGAAAGTGAGACCATTTACGATGGAACGCGATTCGAAGGATGTAAAAATATATATGTAATAGGAAGACTCTCGGACAGGTTTGTGTCGCACTTGGAGCTATACCAATTGTTATTCAAACAGAACCCATATGTTTTTCCGAAAGTCAAGATCTTCAGTTAAGGACTTGAGGTAATCGACACATATTTTAGTCCAATACTCTTTAGAGGTAGGTGTGGGATTGGAAGAACTAAGAAATGCTGCGTCATTCTAGCCCATGACATAGGTAACAGTGTTAGTCGAATCGGATCGTATTCATTGTGATTGTTTCGAAATAGAACAGGGTAGCTGTCTGCTAAAATTTAAAAAAAATTTAGATGTGTAATGTAAGTACGTTTGCATCTTTGTAGAGCGTTCTTTGGAGATTTTTTTTTGGGGCAGTTTTTCTGCATCCGTTTTTTTTTTATCGTTCTTTTGGGATAGTTTTCCCAACGTTATTGGAAGAGTCTTAAAGGAGTGTTTTATGGGTTTTTTTATGGAGCGTTTCCTGGAGCACTTATAGCGTATTCCCAGGATTCCTTGGCGCATTTTTCGGAGTGTGTTTAAACAAAGTTTCTGGAACGATTTGCAGATATGGTTTTTTTGTGCATTGGTTTTTTGGAAAGTGTGGTGTTTTAGAAAGGCTTCCTTAAGGGGCTCTTTGTAAAGGTTTTTGAGCTTATTTTGGAACATGTTTATCGGAGGTTTTTTGGTTTTCTCCATGCTCTCTAGGGCGTTATTTTTACGTCATTCTAGGGTATCTTGCAATGTGTTAATGACTTTTCGGGCTTTGTTTTAGAACATTTTGAAAGAATTTTTTTTTTTAATTTTTCATTCAAAATTTTGTACATAAAAATTACTATCTCAAAAAAACAGTGACTCAATTTTTTCATTTATCGGAAGGAGTCTTCCATTTTTCGAGGCTTATTTTGGGATTTTTCTTTTGTAAGGTGCATGATTTATTGTGACTTTTTTTTCGAAATGTCTTGCGATGTGTTTTTTCGGTGCGATCATTGGAACATTTGTTTATGCCATTTTTTTATTTGTTTTTAAGATATTTCCTATTTTTGGGAGTGAAAACGACTTGCTCTTCGCAGACTCAGCAGTATTTACAAATGTTGGTGAAATTAATTTACCTAATTCAGCTTCGTGCTTAAAGCTCTATAATTGTTAGTGCAAGTAAAACGAGAAATAACTGAATGTTCCATTAGATCCTGTCAAGATAGGCACATTTCAGAAATTGTATTTAGATATAACGACAGCTTCTGGGCTTACAAAGCACTTACCAATCAATGTCCTACTTATTTCGTCTCTTTCCTCAGTAAAGATTCCTCAAATGGAAAATAGAAAACTTTAACCATTTCCTTAAAGGTAGTCATCAGATTCCCGGGTTATTGAGGTGGCCAACCATGGCTTGGTGCCCGTAACTTTCTGACTTATTTTAATTTAAAGAAATAGGTGCTCAGGCACACCCATCCCAAATTTCCATTAACCGTGTACCTGAGTGGTAGCATGGCACAATATTTCTCACTTTAAATTTCAAGTTAACCCTCCAGTTGCTGAGATATCAAAATTGCCTGCTGGCCAACTCAAGTTAATTACGATTTCTTAAAAGGATTCCAACGAAAGGCTCCCTTAGCAAAACGAAATTATGAAATGTATTAATTATTGAAGAGGAGCGGAACAAGAGAGGCGAAGTCAACGTCGAAGAAAGACCTTTGCCATTCTTTGCCAACAATCAGAAGGTTAGGTATGTATCTCGTTCTTTTTCTTACCTGGCTCTGGCTGTGGCGAATAAATAAATCCGAACAAATTGATCTCATCTCCCGAAAGGATTCCAGCAGAGATTGCGTTGGTGTTCTTTTCATATGCGCTGGGTCCTTAGTGTGTGTACGAGTATTGTGTGTGTTTCTAAAAGTAACGCCGCAGATAACCTCTTTAGATAGAAATAATAAATTCAGCAGGGTAGCATTCCAAATTCAAATAAATAAGAGAAGGTGCTGCTCCGGCCCGGCACGAGGCGGGGGCATACCATTAAATATTAATATACAATCAGATTTTGGTATCCAAGAGAAAATGAAATTCATTTTCTCCTCATCGTTGGGTGACGGTGGCTTTCTGATGGTTACCAACGCCAAAGTAAATACGAAAGGAAAAGAAAACCAAAAACCAACACCATATCCAACACTCGTTGTCGCTGGGTAAGAGTAAGACGTTTTTAGGGTGACGACGACGATGACTCCATGTATGGGATTGCTCCTCGTGAACCCTTTCATCGTGTCGTACATAACTCAGGGAGAAGGTTTTGCTTTTTGCCGTTCCAGTTCGGTGAGAGCATATGCGGACTCTTTGCAGCCATATATACCCCCCAGGACGACCTGTTTGAATGTCAGTGGCTGACAGGCGAGCTCCACACGTACAAATCAGAGACTGGGTCAATGATTTATTGTGGAATCTAAAAGTAGATAGAACCGTCTTCTTGAACTGTGTCAAGCCGTTGGCAAACTGTTTAGTATTCCACAAGGATTTTAAATAATACCATTTCCGACGAGAGAGAATTCTCTATACCATTTGAGAGATCGCCTGCAATTCGCACCCCCGGAACGTATAATGTAATCATCGCCTCGTACTTGGCTCAGGGCGTATAATATATCCTGAAATATTGCATGAAATCATCATGTGTACAGTGGGTATATCTTCAAGAAAGTTGGGTTGCGGGCAATGTGGCGAATATGGGTCTTGAAAGTCAGTGCGGTTTTCCGATATGCAGGTAATTAAAATTGTTTGCTCTGGCAGGGTGTTTCAATTCTAGAAATTAATTTGCATATGCTATCTTAGACCGTTTTGAAATAGATTCTCGCGAAAGCTGTCGGTTTGTGTAATAGTAAAAGACAGCCGGCATTATTTACACGACATATATTCAAATTTCGCGTATTTATTCAGTTGCACAGTCATCATCAGCAATGTTGATCGTTTCCGTCAAAAGAATATTAATATTTCAGCAGAGCAACCCTCTTAGAAATCATCAAACGTACAATTTAACCTTAGCCGGTTGGCGCTACCTAACGCATACCATACGCTGGTACTTCACTTCCGTCCATCAGTTATTTTCCCATTGGTAGCTATGTTTCTATAACCGGCTTGTACTATCTAGTGCTTAGTAGAAAGCAAAAGGCTATTAAGTGCCGAAAAAGACTTAGATGAATGAGTTCCGTGGTCCAGTATGAGGTATGAGCCCTTGCGATATCTTCAACGTTCACACATTGCCATTGTGGATTCTAATGGCTATTTTAAGTCTTTAAAGCTGCAAACCGAACCAAGCGATTAATAAATTCTAAACTAGGATGTTCTAGCCTCAGCTTGAGTTGTCAGAGTCAGAAAACGCCTGAGTGAGAACTTCTCCCAGCATAGCAGCATCATCGCACTTCTGAATCGTTGGCTACAATACTGATTTAAACCTTCAAGACTGTCGAAAACTTACTAAAATATTTCCGGTACTTAAGGAACTCTCACAGGACTATGAAACAAATACATGGAGGGAGCTATGTGTGTCGAGTCGTACCCAAGGCTGACAAGGACTTAATGCCAATACAACTCAAATATTTTGTTCTGAAAAGGTTTAGAAGACTGACTGATTGATAGTACGCCGCGCACGGGAGATCGAACTCTAACGCAGCTTTTTTTAACAGAATGGAACGGCATGCGGAGGCAAAGCTTTTCAAGGTTTTATCGACTCATAAACGACTCAGGACATATAAGTACAAAATTATAAACCAGAAACCTTAAAGTAAGTGATGCTAGCGCCTTAAAAGATCTCCTTAGCCCAGGTCATTTTGTTTTGAACTAAGTGCCTCTACAGCTTAGACACAACGGCGTCAAATCCACTGGCTGTTGAAAAATTCTCAATTCCTCTCAATACTCAGGCCCCAAATTGACAGAGCCCTTAGGCAACAAGAAATAGATCAAAGAGTGACGTACATTGGACCGTAATTGGAAAAACAATTCCAATCAAACTCCGGGGGTTTTCGGAATATGCTTTACCAATAGGAATAGAAATTTGTATAACAAAAATGCGAAAATGGTCCTGAAACACATCACATATTTTTGGTAATCTTTTTCTCTTTATGACAGCGGTCCTGCAACCACCAAAATAATACAACACACGACAAGGATACCACACGGAACACAGAATACAAATGTTTTGTTTTTTTTGTGTGAACATATATGATGTACCCATAACCACAGCGAGAATGGAAATCAATTTCTCCGGATTGGATCACATGGCATTTGTTTTCAGTCTATTGCAGCTTAGCCTCTGGATGGAGCTGTAAGCAATACCGTCTTCACCACAGGGGCCCGGGCCCAGACCGATATATTTACTTACACTGTAATAAAGAGTTCCTAGATAGTAAAACTAATTACCCGAGTCGAAATTTAAAAATTATTTTGGGACCTAGAAACTCTGATTTCTTGAGAAATTTACGGCTTGTTCCCTTTTTCTCTAAAAATTCATATCCCAGTAGTAGAAGACCAAAAATTAAGTTGAATAGAAAATTAAGGGTTTGATTTAACTTATTTTAAATAAAATTTTATAAAATTTTAGAATTTTAAGGTTCAACATCAATTTTTACAATCTTTTGTTTGCCTCCATTTATTTAAAAAGAAAAAAAAATCATTTGAAAAACATAATTTTACCGCTGAACCACTTGAAAAACAAAATTATTTCTGTCGCTTAAACTACTAAAAAAAATATAGTTGTTAATCCTCGAACGTCCTGCCGAATTTATTTTAGCCGATGAACAAAATTTTGATTTTCAATAACATTGGGAATAACTAATTAATTCGTATTATTACAATTTCAGCTTTTGTTCATATAATCTCCATCTTATACTTAAGTTTGATGAATATTTAGTTATTATTTATGGATAGATTATTTGTATTCAACTTATTGTAGTTACTAGCGGCCATATTATTTACTCACTATAATCCGGATTAAAGCTCACATCCGGATTTAAGTGAGTTTAACCCAAGTCCTAATATTCAGTCGAACAGTTTTTTTTAAACTTGACAGCGTTTAATCTATTTGTATTTAATCTGCACTCCGGAGACCAGTTGAAGTATTTTAACTCGGGTTAAAACTCAATTTCATAATACTGACATTCCTTCGCTCGCAGGGCGCGGTAAATACAAAAGTAGAAAAGTGAAATAAAAAATAAACAAGTAAAAGTGTTATCATCGACCTGGCCGCTGCTTTGATACCCTCCACTGCATAAAAGTCATGCAATATTGATTTTGTATTTCTACTTGACCGACATAGCCCAATTTTAATATCAACCTGACGACGATAATAGTAAGTCCTCTCAGAAAATTTCACTTGCCTGTTTCGATTTGTTTCGACGCTATCCTGTTTTCAACAGACAGACAGACAGACGGACAGACGGACAGACAGTCAGAAACGACTAAACCGATTCAGAATGTGATCCTGATTCAGAATATATACTTTATGAGGTCTCCTTCTTGGCCTTAAAAATGTAGTGACAAAGTGAATACACCTACCTTCCTGTGGGGGGTATAAAAATAGCAAGAAGGTAAAAAAAGGACTTCACTCGTGGAATGTATGAAATGTTGATCTCGTCTGAGGACGAATTTCTCGGAGAGCTGTTGAAACAGCAGTTGATGGTGAATCAACGTCGGTCGCCCTCGTCGTCGATAAGGAGGTGGTGGACTTTCGGAAATGTTTCCAGCTGAAAATAGAGGCATTTTGCTGCTGCCTACCACGAGATGTGAATGAGAAAACGTGGAATAAAATCAAACCAGCTCCGCCACGATCCTCATCTCAACGAAGACAAAGGCAAGAATAACATACGTTCAAGAAGTACAGCAACAATAAAACCATACGGTTAGAAAACAAGAATTTGTATAGTGTGTAATTCATTGTAAAAAAGTAAAAATAAATATTTAATAAATATATAAAATATTGAATTAAATTTAATTGAATTCATTTGCTTCCAACTACAGGTCCTCGTCTTCTATTTCATCGTTGACAGACGATACTTTTGTAGTTTTTGTAAGTGTCGTCTGCTCATCATTGTCATCATTGCTAGGGCTGGGTCCGAAACGGTTCTGTTTGGACCAGAACCTTACTGCAAAGTCAATTGGGCTACTGCGCCAAGACTAATCAATGAATGGTAACAACATCTTCGTCTTAACCACTGGGAAAAAGTCCCTTGTCTAAGACAATCCAAACGATTAATTAAGCAATACTCCTACAAGAAAATCCTTAGACTCAGTAAGGATAACAAAAGAAAGCTAGTGGACTTTCTCACAGGCCACTATGGCTTAAGATACCACCTCGACAAAATGAACCTTTGCCCGGATACAGAATATAGATTCTGTCTCTAGGATGTCGAATCCTCTGAACACATCTTCTGTGACTGCCCGGCTTTTCATTGGTTAAGAAAGCGTGTCTTTAATACAGAGACTCGTACACCAGCAGATCTAATGAAATCTTCTACTGGGGACTTATTGGCCTTCATCAGGGAGGTCACACGTCGCTTAGAATAACATTTCCCCATTGATACAATATATCTTTCAGGTCGCTGTGTCAGCCATCAGGGCATGGGAAAGTGTCGTCTGCTTGGGGGTTTCATTTTCATTTTACATTTATTTATATGTTTCGACATAATTAATGCATCCAAAAATAAAACTGTGTACAAATCAAATCAATTTAAAAGTGACAAACAACAAAAAAAGGGTTTCAAATCGGTTTAAACTGTTTTAGATCCGTGTTTAAATTGTCTTATATTCCAGCGGTTTTAATGTTTAAAAAAATCTCTAACTTAAACCTGATTTACACGCGGAGTAAATAATATGGCAGTAGATGACCCGTGCTCTCGTTGTTTCTCACAGTTCTAAGGAAACTTTTGTTGTGAATTTGGTCAGTACGGACAGAGTGCGCCAATCCGCCACCCTCTAGCTCTAGTTCTAGTTCTTCGAATCCGGATGTGATATTTTGGTAAGGCGTAAGCACTGAATCATCAATCAAAAATGGGTTAAAGAAGCATGCCCTAAGAATGGACTATCAGCTCAGTTTGTCGCGGACAGTACCATCTCCAGTCCATCAAGATAACTATTGATGAAGGTATATAAAATTAGAAAAGCGGTGGAACAGATCCATGAATAGATCCCATAGGTAATTAACGTCCAATTTATTTAATACCTCTCTCACAAAAGCTAATATACGAGGTGGGCCAAAAGAAGTCATCCGATGTTGTTTGGCTCTCATTTTTTTTTTCTAAATGAAAAACTGCGATTCAGTTTTTTGATTATGTTTATTTGAGCCTTGAGAATTCTATTGGTCAACTCGAGAAGATGATATCGGCCAAATGGGCGCCGTCACAATTGATTGCCATACGTGCTCGTTTTATGGCATTTTTCATCACTTCGGCGAGAACTTCGGGCGACAGATTCTCGCACTCGTGTCAAATGTTCTCCTTGAGGGCTTCTAGGGTCTCGGGCTTGTTCACGTAAACACGGGACTTCAGAAAACCCCACAAAAAAAAGTCTGGAACGGTTAAATCGGGCGATCAAATCGCCAAAACGAGAGATGAGGCGACCTGGGAACGCCGCCTTCAGAATATCGGGTGTGGCTCGCGCAGTGTGTCCCGTAGTTCCGTCCTGTTGGAACCACATGTCCTCCAGTCCTAATTAGTCGTCTAATTGCGGCAGAAAAAACTCGGTTAACATGGCCCTATAGCGCGCACCGTCCACTGTTGCCGTTTGACCAGCGGCGTTCTCAAAAAAAAAAAAGCCCGATGACTTCTCCAGCGTGAACAGCGCACCATGCAGTGACTTTGAGTGGGTGTAATGGCTCCTCGTGGATTTTCGGTGCCCCAGAAGCGATAGTGTTGCATGTTCACGTACCCTCTGAGGTGGAAATGAGCCTCATCATTATGATTTTGGTCAAAAAATCGTTCACTTCGTGCTCGAGATTGAGGATGGCTTGGGCGTAGGTTACACGCGTTTGGCGGTCGACAGGCAGCAGCTGATGCACGGACTGGACTTTGTACGCGCAAGTCTTTCGCCAAAATTCTCCTTAGGGACGACCGGCTGATTGCTAATTGCGAGGCACGGCGTCTGGTCGATGTTTCCGGCGACAGCTCGACATCCTCGTCAAAAGCGGCGATATTCTCGGCACAACGGGCGCTCCGGGCCGGCCACTCTTGGTAACGTCTCGTGTGGTCCCATACTCTTCAAGGTTGGTGGCCAAACGGCGCAGGGTTTGCGCAGTCGGTGTCGGACGGCCGAGGAATCGGCGACGGAATTCGCGCTACGCCAACACAACAGACGAATTGTTACGCAAAAAATAGACACGATTATTCCGCGTTCTTGGGGAGTGTATCGCTCCATGGCTTGCTCACTTGTATTCTACATCTGTCTAGTCCACAAATGTTAAAATAGGTTTGACATTGGCGACCATTTGCAAAAATAAGAGCAAATGGTCGCAATAGGCTGATCTCTTTTGACCCACTTGTTACAATTATACATACCCAGCTACTTTTATTTACGTTTAAATATCCTTGATGTTGACACTATGGATACTCGTACACATCCATCGCTTCCATAAACGTTGACATTCGCCTCATGGATTGAAATACCTTCATGAAATACTGGTAATCTCCAAACGAAATTAAAACCAAAAGGGTTGGGCATTGCTGGTGGTAATATTGCTTTTTGATCGAATCTATCTCTCACGAACAGTTATTATTGAGTGCCCATAAGGACGGATGCATTGTTGCCATTGGATTGTGCTATTGGAAGCGTGTCACGTTTTGCCGAAGGAGATTAAGTGGTAATGTGTTCATCATTTCACAGAATTCGTCTCCCGGCAATCACGTGGCCTTGCACAAACACACACGGCCTCGAAGGGAGGCATACAAAATTGGGAAATTGTCAAATGAAATAGAGATATGCGTGGGCTGTACTTTCCATGGTTATTTCTCTCCAGATTACGTTTTGGTCTGGTGGAAAATCGTTTCTGCTGGTTTGGTTTGGAAAAGGCTTGATGAAAGGATGTTTTATTTGTTACATAAGAGCCGCGGGAAAGGGGGTTACATGTTCTTCTTGGGAAATCTGTAGTAAATTGTTAGGGATGCATATGTGTATGTACTGTGTACAGTGTTGGCTGAAGAATTATGCCTGCCGAACTATGGGGAATGAATACGATGTTGAGTTTTATCTTGGATATATTTCTGTCACTGCAACTGATAGCGACAACGGGTTTTGTTATGGTTCGTGACAGTAATTCTATTTTAATCCTTACCGAAGGCGATTTGTATATGACAAGGGATGGCACGATGCCACCATGCGACGAATTATTGCAAAGGTCGTCGGTTATCGTTTTGTGTTACTGTACCTTCGTTCCCAAGATTGTGGGCATTTCTTTCCCGTGTAATTAAATATGCGGATAATGAGATATAGGAGATGTGATGTACTCTTTTTAGTCAAATTGTACTGAGCTTAGAAATGTGTGGCCGGTAGTCAATTTCAGTTAGAGAGCAGTTCGGGAGTTAAACCCTTTTTTATATTTAGAAATTAGAACCTCCTTCCAAAGAATTCCAATGCCGTTTCAATTGACGTCTTATGTAGCTATATAATTGGTTAAAAGCAGACTGGAGTTAGCCATTATTTTTTTAAGGTATTGCTTAGTACCCCAGAGCTTGTAGCTTATTGTAAGTTCCGTAGCATATTTTAGGAAATTAATTTTACAGAAGAAAGGAAACATATTTTAGGTCACTGTTAGGGGTTATAGGTAGTGCCTCCATTTTGGTGAATCACTTCGGATCTAGCCTCTAATATATTTGAGAGAAATTTCAGACTAGGTATAGGGATCCAGAGAACCACTATGCGTTAGCCAAGAAACACTTAGAAAATGTATATCGCCAGACTCGATCTCATACAGGTCCAGCTGCCTTCAAACTCAGTTCTTTAAAAGCTCTACAATAATCAGGCAAACAAAGTGTCAAACGTACTACACTTGTCATAATTTGTATAAACTGCAACCAGGTCTTGGTTGAATATTTTTTAGGGTCTGACAGAGAAATCTATCATAATATACTGCTCCTAGAGCGTCTATAGCCTGTGAGCATCTGTATCAAATCGTTGATTTGGAGTATGATTCTGTGCGTCCATTCTTCCTTTTCATTTCAGCTTTTAATTCAATTCGTTTGTACTATCCTCTGAAGAGAAGCGGTCCATATTGTTACCATTTTAGCTGTTTCCGTTGTTGTTCTGACGAGGTATTTCTTCCTGTGTCTTTTGAAAGGCATCGAAGCAGCTAATACTGAACGGTAGGGTTTCGCAATAAAAGGGAGCGTCTCAGTAACGATGGACTCCAACCTCCAATATTGGGCATCATTTCTGCTATAGTGCGGGCGTTTCCTCTGCTGCCGTTTCAGCTGTTGTGTGTGTATCGAAAGTGTTGTCTTTTGGTATAAGTATTTTATATGATAATGCCGATGGCAAGGAACTTCTACTTTGTCACGGTATATTTTCTCCGGCAGCTGTAGCCCCGATCAATTCAACCATTCTTCTGATGCGTGGGCCTGATCCCTACTGTGTATGTATTTTTGATCTTGCCCCTCCAACAATGGAGCCATCTTTATAGCTTCTGTCGCCGGCAAAGCGGATTCCTTGTCCATCCTATAATAGCACACCTAACACGAAGCCCTGTGGAACGGTACTATAGTTGTACCATTAACCACCATTTATCCATTAAATATAGTCATTCATAATCTGACACAACTTTGGCACTGACTCACAAGGCTCTTCTGCAGAAAATAATGCCACGATTGAGAGTAAATTCCTATATGTGATGCGTTGTTGAAAATCGATGGCCAACTGAGCAATTGAACGAGTTGCTAGTTACGCTTTGGCAGGCGTGATATTAAAATCCATACGCAATCCAAAAGCACGTCAGTGAATGCTCATGCAATATACAAACTGTGCGGTCAGCACATAATTGTGGTATCCAAACACGTACAAGGCAAAGCAAAAGAAATGCGGCCAACTGTATAATTATCCTTATGTGGTCAAACAGCGCACAATTCAAAAAAGGCTTGCAATCGTCGCACAAAAACCAACCCCCCACATAGCTAAGCAACTGCACTCTGGAGGAGCACCATGTACGTAACATCCGCCATCACTCGCACACACGACGAAGAGACACAATGACCGTAACTGACCACAGAAAACGTTGCGGCTTTGAATATGATGGTGGTTGCATTGCGCTCAGAAAAAGGTACACTGTGCACGTTCCTTAGTCGGTTAGCTGCTCCCGTCTCCGTTCCAAATATATATGCGAGGATGCAAATAATGTTATGAATATCTACTCGAATAATTCTCGAATATCCTTATCCCATTCTTTGGAGAAAGGGCCACCCACCACCACCAGCTATCATCGGCATTAGCCTCAGCCATTCTCGTGCAATTTCTAATTTCTATCCTCTCTCTCCTCCGTGACACACGATGACACAGAATTTCATCAGACGTTGACCATCCAGAAAAAGAGACTGGTAGATTGGCTGCGCCGCTGCCGCATATCCTGCTCTATTTGAATGCGGCGAAACTTTGTGAAACTTTGTTGTCGCGGCAGCAAGGACCCCAGCAGTGATGTGCATAAAACAAAATCCTCGAGTTTCGTCGAGGATCCGCATTAGACGGACAGTCACGGGGTGGAAAAGTGACACTAAAGGACAAGTGTTGGTAATTAAGTTCCACAACAATTGGAATCGGGGATTATGTATGACATAGCACCTACTTTTTCACATGTGCATATGTATTTGTTTCGTGCATGTGAAATGAGTTTGGCAATGGCGTGTACAGTACACACAACAGGTATAGGGCCCGGGGCACCTCTGCAGAGCGGTATGATGCTGATGAAAATGTCCTTTGACAGCATAAATTATTGGTTTAATTAAGGACCTTCACACTTACTCCATATGCAGTTGAGGGCCAAGAGCTCATATTTTTCTAAAACGAATGGCGTATGCCAGGCAGTGACTTAGGTGAGCTCAAGCTCACACACGGCGCTGTGTGTATAAATGTTGCTCTTTGCATTTACCTACATATGGGCAAGGATAAGGATGACAAGGTAAATTTTTGTTTTGTTCTTTTCGAAATTGGTTTTACATGCAAGAGACACGAGGCGACGTAGTTGACAGCAGCAAAAGGGCAAGGGGATACCATAGTACCTACGACATTAAATTTTCATCCGTATCCTTTGTTTTATTTCTTCTACACACACACACGCGTGCATTTTGTCTTTCTTGCTTTTCCCTTAGCACAGGGAAAATTGCCCCTATCAAGAGAATGAGTTTTTGTTGCGACTGCAAGTACAAGCTGGGGCGGGGTATATTCAGTACACCACAAGCCACATTATACCGAAGAAACACTGTTTATGTCACCAGTATAAGGAGTCCTTTCAGCTAAAATTCACCATGGGCTAATTTCATCACCGAGAGTCAAGATTTTATGATGTGAATTGGGAACTTCTTTTGCAGTCACTTGCTAGCTGATGCTGAGGTCCTCTTGTCGCTCTAAGTGATAATACTCGTATACGCTTTATTTTGCATATGTCGCCATGTGACGGGTACAAAGGACTCTGCACGACAACAGGGCAAAAAGTGCATTCCATTTGGTGGAGTATGCGGCACATGAGTGTGCATCATTCATGATGCTGCTTGCTAAATTAAATTAAGCGCTTTTAAGGGACCACTTTTTATTTCAATTTGTCGGGTCGATAATTGACATGCGGATGGCATAACGGTTTCCACTAAGTGAGCGTAATTGCTTTGAAAACCATTTAGAAGATGTCTGTTGTAATTATTGCAAAGCGTTTAATATAAATAATAGATTGACGGCGTGGTGGTGTGAATCGTATTTTGTGTGATGTGTCGCGACCTCAGATTGTGAGTGATAATCAATTGAATCCAGTTCCGCTCTACTATGTAGTTTCGGCTTCTAATTTTCCAGCGAGGTATTTCTCCACAACATTTAAGACACTGCCAAGCATAGTACACCGTTGAATCATCTCGTCAAAAACGGTATAAAGACCACCTTAAGCAGAACTATGCTCTCCAAAATGCCAAGGGTATCCTTGTTCACCTCTGAATGTGTCCATGGTTTACAATAGTGGAGCGGGAATTTGAATGTTGCCCTCTTACAGTTTCCTTTCGGAGAGAGGGCTACCCAGAAACGCCTTTTTGGATGAAGAAGTCAGGCATTGATAAGACCAATCTTCGCCTGATCTCTGATGTTGCATTGTTTTCCGATGAAAGTGAAGAACTGAGGTATAGACATAGACACAATGCGTCATAACCCGAAGTCTGTGGCTTGTGGTTGACACGAAAAGATCAAAGTTCCTAGTCTCCCTTAATAGAAGTCAAATCCGGATGCTCGGCAGGGTTTTAACCGGACACTGGAGCATAGGAAACATGGCTAAAAGGCTAGGACTTTTTGCAAATGACTTCTGCAGAAGCTGCAGAGACGAGGAGGAAATAGAGACCGTTGAACATCTTCTATGCCACTGCCCAGCTTTACAGGAACGCCGCTCATCCTGTATGGGAGCAAGGTTTTTGGTAAGTTTGGACGACTTGGCGGGGGTACTTATATCAGACATAAAACTATTCCTCAACAGATTGAAGTGGTTTTGTTAGCCACATGTCCTTACATGTACAAACAGGGTACTCACAATGGGCCTTCACGGCTTCCGGTTGAAATTTGCATGCGATGAAAAACTGCCTTCCCAACCTAACCTAACCTAACCTAGACACAGTGCCTTACTATCCCAAAGCAGCCTTTGTTTTTTGGAACGACACTGTTGGTTGTTCCTCTGCTCTGTTCCTATACTCGTTAGGGCATCAATGACAGTTCGACAAAAAATGCATTTCTTGGGTCGCTACCGAACTTTATGTAGCAGCCAACTGCTTCTATCATCATCCGACACACCCGGAGGGGATTTGCAGGGATGGCAAAACTGGATATAACTCTGCAAAGCTAGTCTCTATAGATGCAGTCTTGGGTGGCTTTGAAATCGATAAAAAGATGGTGTATGTCGGTCTTACCTCTTGGGGGATTAGTGTACAATTATTGTGATAGACACGTTAAACGATCCTGTGGGATGAAATCACTCCTATGGGGTAACCAAGTTACTTACAAGGATTGTTAGGCTTTAACATAGTGTATTCAACGCGATGATAAGGAGTCTGTTCCCTCTACCTGGTGTACCTAGCGGATTTAAGAAACTCTCCACTCTTTTTTTTTGTGGACCAGGAAAACGGTGCTGAAGTTCAGCTCATCAGGGCAGATGAAATAATATTCCTGGATTAGAATTATACAGTAGAACTTTCCTATCTTCTTTTTTTTCCTCCTGAGAAGCCATTTACCTTCTCGGTCTTTTCTATAGTATTTATCTCGCGAACAGCTCTCACTCCCTTTCCACGGTTTTTACGTTTCTTGACGAAAAGTTTAATGAGCTCGGCTTGAGATAGTCTCCAACATTTGAAAGTACTGACAATTTAAACTGGCACATTATTTTTTTTGAGGGAAGGCATCAATGCATTTCAGCTATGAGTTGATCGACATTGCCTGCTTACCCATAAGAAAGTGTTTATAGAGGTGAAACTTATATTAACTCTGATAAATGCCAAATTCCTAAAGCGCTTTAGGGCCAGAATTGCCAAATCTGCTTTGACTCAACACATTATTCTGTATAACTTGTTCGTCTAAGAATGGCTCTTCGTGAGTTGTCATGCTTTGCCGATCGGAATATTAGAGCACATACGAGTACCTTAGAGTTGGTGGGGTGTTTCTAAGTTTGCCCTGCAATTCCCTGAACTCTACCATGTAACTAGGTTAATTGTAGTAAGATCGTCACAAAAGACCAGGCACCATAGCGGGCCCAACGCCATCCCCAGACCATTTAACTTAGGCAAGGGATATTGTTTATAGAGTTTTAGAAAACTAATTCCAAGCACTTGATTGCCGCATAGCTATTTAGGGACATAACGTTTTCATTCTTTCAGTGTGAACGTACCTTTAAACCGATTACCGAACTGTTAATGTCAAAATATTCAGTTAAATCAACATTTTCATTATGTTAAAGAAGGAACAACGTTAACAAATAATTAAAATTTACTACCAAAATTCCGAGTCGGTGGTCGCAACCTTTAGAGTGTTAACGTCAATTTTCGGCCGTAATTTTTGTCCCAGTAGACAAGCAATTCATAGCCTAGTGAAAAAATATGCGTTACTGGACAGTTACCCTCACGTGCTTCATGAAACAGCACCTCATCCGCAAAAAGTCACTGTTTGGTGGGGTGTTCATGCCGGTGGCGTCATTGGGCCGTTTTTTTTTCGTCGATGAAAGTGAACGTCGCGTTACTGTAAATGGTATTCGCTACAGAGACATTTGAGCATTTGCATGAATTGGACATCAGTGATAAGTGGCTCCAACAAGACGTTGCCACAAGTCATACAGCGAGTGCAATAATCGAGTTATTGAAGTCTCAGTTCGGTGAACTTGTTTTCTGGAGAAATTCCCGCTGAGATCGTGTGATTTAACACCTCTAGACTTTTTTTCATTGGGCTACATTAAATCATTTGTCTATGCCTACAAGCCGGCGACGTAAGAGCAGCCCAGAGCCAATATTGAACGAGAAAATTCGGCCGTATCGGTCGAAATGGTCAGCCCACTCATCAAAAATTGGGTTCAACGTATCGACCGCAGCACACGTTCCCGTTGTTTACATATGAACGAAGTCGAATTCTATCAATAAATGTTTTGATAGTAATTCAAGCCAATACGATTTTTTTAGATATCCCAAGTAGTTTGCATTTTATTTAAAAAAGAAGTTGTCAACTCTTTAATGAAATGAATGAAAGACCCTTTACTTATTAATATTTCTGCCTGCAATCAGTGTTCCCAGATAAAAAATCTGAAAATCTTGTTTTTCCGAAATAAAAAATCTTTTTTTCAAGATTTTGTTCAAAATATAAAAACAGCGAAATGCAATATACAATTTTGAAGTACCTTCCTATGAAACTTAAATCAACTAATTATCTATAAGAAAAAAAAAAGTATAAATTAAAGTTAATGCTTTTTGAAATTTTGGAACATATTTGAATAAAATTGGCTTAGAATTTTATTGCTTATATCAAGATCCTAGAATTTCGGTTCATTAAAGGGCAACAAATCCTTTGTAAAGATTCAAATTACAACAACTGTTTCAGTACTTAAACGATTTCGAATTTTGTTTTATTTAAATTTACACCAGAAAATATTATTTCAACATTTGGAGAGGAATGTGGAAGAGATAAAATATTTACAATAAAATCTGGACATGCGAAGTTTCCATCCGCTGTTTTTACTCCTAAAACATTTTTCCAAAATCACGTTAGGTACATAAGTTTTTTTTTATTTCTTATTTTATTTTCAAAGGATACAATATAAATGAATTTATACCGTCCGGATGGTACATAAGTTAATTTATCAAATACGTTCTTTAGAGTTGATGGAAACGTTAGTGAAACGGAAGTTGAATAATAATAATGGAATTAATAAAAAATGTTTTTCTTCAATGGAATAGGTTCTTTTAATTTGTTCGATTTAAAAAGTTCTTGATATCAAAAATCTTGAAATTTTATGAATTTGAGGTTAAAAGTCTTGAACATATTTTGGAGGTCAAAAATCTTGAAAAAAAATATATAATCTGGCATCACTGCCTGCAATACGCTGCAGTTCATAGCGATTTCAAAGACTGAAAGAGACAATGACAAAAATGTAGTCTGTTGCAAAAGAAACCACCACCTCGCCAAAAATTTTCAATTCATCTGTGAAGAAGTAGATCGGTTCATCATCAAAGAATGCTTCAACCTATCAGAAAGATCTGGTAGTAATGGTGACTTGAAAATGTTTGCCAAACTATAGCTGACAATTATATGCATCAAACAAAAATTAATCGGTATACGAAAAGAGGAACAATTTCTAAGTGACCGAGACCACAAGTCTACAAAATTTGAAATTGAAACCCTTGTCGGCTCAGTTACATGTTGAATCAAATCTAAGGCTGGGCTTCAGTTTGAAGACAATTGTTGATCAATACTTTGGACAGTGTAGATGCAAAGTGTTTTACTGTCGTATGTGGGTATCGTGACAATAATGTTCCACCTGAGACAAGGAAAAGTTCCACGACTTGCCTCAATTTTCAGTCGAATGCGGGTCGTTTTGGGTTCCATACCGGCTGATGAAAAAATATATGAAAACATAATTATTAACATAGGATCGAATTGCGAAGGAAGGATTCCAAATTCATTTTATCGCGCCACCACTCATGGATAAATAGCTCATTAACATCACTGTTAATAGTGTAAATAAACATATTAAACGTGTTTTCCAGTTTTTCATGAAAAAGGGAGAAATACGTGCATTACTGCCAGCTGCTTCCAATATACCCCACTTTAAAGGGCAACAACAATCACGCGTGCTGTTTCAACTCCCACATTTAACAATTTATTAATTCCATCAATTACTATTCGTAATAATTGTTTTAGATGTCATTACCCGCCTCTTGGGTCTCCCCATATCACAGGGGATTAGGATAAAAACCTCCTCGGGCTGAGCGAATTCTTAAAACATCAGAAATTGCAAAGCAAAGTCCTCCCCCACGGAACTCTTCCTGCATATATGTACGACGACAAAAAGGGGGGAAATCATATAAACGCATCATTGGATAATTCCAGTTGTTCTACCTGTGGCAATCACGTGGATATCCTGATTATATTACAAGTGAACTTTTAATAATTTAAACGCTCAAAGGCAGACAAATGGCATGCGGAAATAATCATGCTGCGCCCCCGGCAATGGCAAGACGAAAAATGTAAATGGGATAAACCAAAGGACAAAAATTTCATTGAATGTCTGCCGCCACCGCCGCCATCGTACATCCATCCAGCGCAAAAAAAAAAAAATAATAATCAAAAAGGGGATCAACCGAGGTTTCTTCAGCTCTCACACACATTCACAGTTAATGAAAAAAAAAAGAAGAAAAATCTTGCTCTACCCAAAGTCTAAAATTTTTTTGAGACACGAAATTTATTTTAAAAATTTCCCCAGAAAACAATACGGATGTGGAATTCATACTATTTACAAGTTACAGGTTGAGGTACGTGCGGTGTATACCTGAGGACTTTTGGGGTTATTTACATTGGCACGGGGGAGTCGAGAGTTGGGACATTGTTAAGTATAATTTCTAAATAAATGTAGGCGTGTTGTGGAAAGTTTTTACTTTTTTCGTTCCACATTCAAACTTGTAAATACTTTGTTTCTGGAACAGCGGTCCGCAGATGAAATATTTACCCAAAGTTGGCTGTGGGAATGCGAAAAGTCCTAAGGCGGGTGTGGCGGTAAATTTCTATTAAACAAATAATATTTTGGGGTTTGTTTTTTTGTGGGAAACTTTTTCCATTGTTTGAAGACGCCCTATTGACAATTGGCAAGAGATTCCGTTTGATTGTGGTGTTTACCTAAAGAAGGTATTGCGAGGTATAGTACGGGTGAGGGCTTGTGTGATGATTCAAATTTTATTTTTGGTCAAGTATACCTAATCTAAATCATAAAAAAAATATGTTTGGGCTTGGCAAGATCGATTTTAGGTCAAATAGAAAATTGACTCTTTATTAAAAGACACTAATTATTTGAATAAGAATTTATGTATGGTAAGGTAGGTCGGTCGAGGTGATTTTGGACGCTCCCTACCCTGGCTACTATATATATTCACCTAAGAAGTCCCTTATGCGTTCACTTCTTTCTTGTCATCATTTCTTACTCACTCATATTTATGCTGTAATACCTACCTTTCCTCTGGCAGTCTGGCTGTTTATGCAACGACTCCACACTTTCCAAAATCCGTTTACCCATCAACAAATATAGTTTCTAGAATATCGGTAACTGTAGGGTTAAATGGGTTAAATCATGGCAATGTTGAGAAACCCATGTTTACTCTCGGACATTAGGTAATGGCGTGTTTCATTGAAGATTCAAAAGAATTGCCCTAGAATTCAGATTAGTCGTAGTAGTGTAGTGGTAGATATACCATATTATGTGAGATTTGGTTTTCTGTTGCTACTTTTATTTGTTTTCTACTGTAAATATGAATGTTTTAATGGGCCAAATTAATATACAGTACGCCCTCGACAAATGCAACCCTCGATAAACGCAATACCTCGGTTAAAGCAACACCTAACATTTTACCAATAGTGACTCAGTAATTGTAAATCTTAAACTGTGACTCGGTAAACGCAACTTTCCATCCATGCTCTTTAGCATTTGTCTTCAATGGGCTGAAGAAAACTCGGTTCCACTAGAAGATACCTTGACTCTTCAAAAACTGAGAGAGCTGCCCGTTGACACTAATATATCTTCTAAGAAAAATCAAACGAACATTTCCCAATATTTTAAAGCAATTTAACCAAAAACTGTATTAACTGTTCTACATAATGTATAAATTTTTTTTTTTAAATGAATTTAATTATATTCCTTGTCTTTTCCTTTACGACAAACAATATTCTTTTATTTTTTTTACTATGGTTTTCACCTTAAATTCTAATTCAAGGCACATTTTTTTGTGACTCGGTTAAAGCAACAACCTCAATTACCGCAACTGCTCGAATTTCCATCGGTTGCTTTTACCGAGTGCGTACTATATTTCAATTTGAAGAGTTTGTTTCTAATAACACAACAAATATTTCAATCTGACAATTTGCTAGTGTTCGTTGATGAATTCATGGCAATGCTTTAAAAATGGAACGATAGGGCATTATTGATTTGCATATTACATAGGGCGATTTTTTAAGAGTTAAGTTTTCCAGGTTGGCAACACTGGTTAGTAATGGTGTCCAAACGTCATCTGTCAAAGTGAAAAGTTTTCAGTATACTCTGCCATTTAATCATGGAAAGACGTACAAACGAGCAACGATTGCAAATTGTTGAAATTTATTATAAAAATTTGTGCTCTGTGAAAAACGTGCACCGTTTGTTACGACCGTCAATGGCAAACGATATCGAGCCATGAAACGCGACTTTTTTTTGCCCCAGTTGGCTGAGATGAACTTGGTTGACATGTGGTTTCATCTTGACGGTGCCACATGCCACACAGCTCGTGAAACAATGGAAATGTTGAAGGATGAATTTGTTGAGCAGCTTATCTCTCGAGTTGGCTGCCAAGATCATGCGATTTTACGTCTCTTGATTATTTCTTGTGGGGTTATGTAAAGTCGTTAGTCTATGTGGACAAGCCGAACAAGATTCAAGCCTTACAGGATAACAAAACACGCGTAATTTGTGGAATACAGGCCGAAATGCTCGAAAAAGTGACGCAAAATTGAACCTTCCGAATAGACCATTTGAAACGGAGCCCCGGACAGCTTTTACATGAAGTTGTCTTTAAAACGTAAATGGCATAGGCCTATTTATCGACTACAATAAAAATGTTGAATATTTGATTCAAATTTGAGTGTTTTATTAGATTTATAAAAAAATTACGCTTAAAAAAATCACCCTTTATTTGACAGATCAGCTAATATTTTGTGCATTTCATGTTTTCTGTGCTTTGGTTCAAAAGGCCTTCGAAAAATATCTCTTTTGCAAAATCAATAATTGCAATTTGTGTATTATTTTTTTAGAATAAAATTCTCGTTGTGAAATTAACCATTGACCTTGTTTTTCATGCAAACATATTATGGAATTTGAATTCTGCGATGACAACAAATGTGATAGATTCTATGAAAGTTGTCGCACTAGAGGTCTAATTATTTATTAGTACCGTTTCACTAATGCTGTACATTTTTACTCAAGATGGCAATCAGCTAATCGTCAACATTAGTGTTTGATAATTAGTAAGGCCGAGAGTGTTTTTCAGTGTTTCTTGAAAAGACCGTCTTCTGACATAACCTTTTTAGGTCACTTAAACCGTAGGCAAATGAATTCCTTATATTGTTTTCAAGTATATGCTGCCAAAGAAGTTACCGGATAGCACTACATGTTTTCGACATCAAAGGCCTTGATTAGATTGCTAACTACCTAGCTGTGGCGGACTTCTAATCCGAGGCCTCATTGATTGATTCAATTGGCAAACATTTCATCACAAAACAAAGTCGTTTGGCTGCATGGAGCCCTGAATATTGATTCTACATGAAGTTCCTATGTCCGTCAACAGTCATTTCATTTCTGATATATGGGTCGTGTGTCGGGACCGAACTGGCTGAAGAGGCTTGTTGGTTGAGGTGTTGGTCTACCCTGGATCTGGAATGTAAGCGCCTCCAAAAGCAAAGTATATGTAAACGGATGGATAGTTACCAAAAGGCGGACTGGAGTCATTCCGACAGCTGTAAGCAACCTTTTATGGACCTTATTACCGATTGAATTTCGTCGCCATCTTATTATTTCATCCACTTGCACAATATTTCCCTTCTTTTTTTAATGCAATAGAACAAGCCTCATCAGGTTCAAATAATCTACAATTTAAAATGATATTTCACTGCAACAAGGCACAGACTGCCTTCTTTCAAATGCCACGTGCAGAGTACGTCATGGGCTGAGTTGAGTATCCTCCGAGGGTTCCCGTTCAACGCTTAACCTGATGCAGTATATTAGAAATCGGTCCGTGCTAGTTTATCATGGTTGAATTTCAATATTTTCCGTTTGGCGATGGCACGGTTGCTTTCATTTTTTGTGGTTGACATAGCAACATTAGAACAGATCGTACCCTTGGTGCACATTAAGGGGTGCTTCAGTTAGCAGTCCATAAAGAAACAGACACGATTTGTTGTTGCTGTGGTTTCTCGCAGTTTCATAAAACGAATTTGATTTGGACGATTTTTTTTTTGTTTTCAATTTGTTCTACACGCAGGACAGACATGATTTTTTATTAGTTTCCCCGAGACGTGGTGGGTCCTTAAAGGGCGTTGATGGCTTTTCCCTGATTTTTCGTCGTCTCCTTCGTCTGGTGGAACTATATTATACACTTACGGATTATTGGGCGGACTGACGGGTGGTGGATAGACCCTATGGTCTGTAGCATATATAATAATAAATAAAACAAAATATTCTCGAAGGGGTTGGGTACAAATGGGCAAGGCAGACCGACCTACCGACGCGCGATGTAGTGCGGGGAATTGCATTTATATTGCGAGGGATTTATAAAAGTCGTATCATCTAACGATACAAATTAATAATGTATTTATACAGAGCATAGCCAAAACAAAGTGCAGAGTGTGTGCTCGGCCATGAATAATGCATGAGGGCATTTTGTATCTTTCTGTGTGTTTTTTTTTTCTGCTGCTTTGCCAGGACCAAATTCACCGATTGGCAGCAAACAAATAATAATAATCTGATGAAAAATGCTGATTTGTTGTTTTGTTTGCTATGCCTTTTGTGTTGCGTATGTGTGTGTGTGTAAGTGTGTGCCTGTGTGATTGCATTATTTTAAATTTTAATTTAATTTGTTCTCGTAATGGTGGGAATTATTTTTGTGTATACTTTAGTTGGGTCCTTTGGGCGCAATTAAGTTAAGACGGGAAGAGTTGCTCAGTTGTGTGTTGTGTGTGGATGATTTGGGTCTTTCGACTTTGATGGGTGGGTACTGGGGCACTGCCACTGGCTATACGAAAATTTAAATATGTAGGTACCTATGTACTTGCAGATATATGGTCTCTTGTTAAGCTAGTGTCAGATGTAAGAACTACTTTTTAAATTACAAAATTTACTTTCACATACTTTAAGTTTTGTGTAAAATTTACGATTTTATTCAATTTTAGTCCATTATTGCCATTGTCGATATATCAAAGGAAGCGAGCCACTGTCCGGCTCCGCGATGCACAAGATGTCTCTCTGTCCTAGCCTTAGATACCTAAAAACAAAATAAAAATTAAACGATATCCTTGTTGATATGCTGGAAAGTTCCTTTGACCGATCACCGATCAAGGTACTCCTACGTAAATGAAGGTGTTGATGTCATTGATTCGCTCACTCTTACTAGGTACAACAGGAACTTTCGACTGCGTCCTCATGTATTTGGCATAGTTCTTCATTCTTCCAATTGCAAGTCGCCACTGAGACAGCGTTGCCGGAGAAAAATATTATTAGGGAGTACTGCAGCCAGGAAGGGGGAGTATTTAAAAAAATAAGAGTAGGTACAGACATTTTTATTTTTATTAAAACAAAAATCATAAACAAAATCAGTTACAAAAAAAAAAAAACAAATAAAAAATAGAAAGAGGGAAACTCCATTAAATTTGAAGTGAATTAAGAGTTCTTTGCATGCTCTCGAAAATTAAGTTTGTTGCCAGTTGTCACCCGTCACATGGGTATGGCTTTTTCTCTCTCAAATGAAAATATAAAATAAACAATCAAAAAGTAAAACGGATGAGAATTTGTATTTATTATAAGATGTGTTTTTTAAACTAAAAAGAAACGTGATGTACTCCCTGCTCGTAATAGCGGTTTGAAGAGGATGGACTGTCACAGTTCGACTTTGTCTCTTTATCAAGGTCTTTATTGGACTTGCCTTGATTTTGCTGTCGTCAGTTTTCTGCCGTCGGTCGCAAATACCTCTTCTTGGGAGCAAAAGCAAGTGACGAGGCACTGATGGTATTCCATTCCATACTGTACGACTGTGCGTTGATCAACGGGTTGATTTTTGTCGTTGTCGGTCGCAATTACCTGTAGTTGAGAGCGATCGTCGATCGTACACCCACCCTGTACGTGTGGTATGCCGTTAACCTTGTTCGTCGCACGTTGTCAGTCGTAACTCACAACTACCAGGCCACAAAGTGAGTACTTCTCGCACAGACAGAAAAATTAAAAGTTTCCGAGAACGGATTTTATTTGAAAATTTTGCAGGGAAAACTCAGTAGGTGCACGGAAGCTGGTGGGCTGCACCTATAGGTAAAGAGTTTTTGATAGAACAGATACTAAGTAGTAGATGGGGTGAATGACCCGAAATGAAGTATGTGCACTCCATTATGTAGGCATCCATAGACAGCGGCTGCACTTCACTCATCCCAAAGCGGAAATCGACACATTAATTAGATAAGTACCTACCTAAGTGTGCCTTGCTGCACATACAACCACTGATTCCTGCGTGTAGTCGAACTAATTAAATTACATGCGGTAAGGATATATCTATCGGTAGGTACTAATACGATTACACCTGTGTAAGCAGTTAAACCACATTGATTTGGAGTGGGGTATGGCCAGCGGATAAAGTAGGGACATACAACATCACAACACTTTCTTACATCACACAGATAAACTCAACTTTAATTAACTAATTACATAGTTAAGCACACTCCTAAATCTATTATTAGAAACTAAAATTCCCCTTCTCCATACATTGGTCTTATCTTAGATTTCTTTCTTTTCAACGATTAATATTAACAACATTACATCAGCGACAAATTAACACATTCTGAAAAGTGTCCCATCCCGAAAAATGGTCCCCACAACGGGGGGTTAGTATTACATTGGAATTTTAATTACATCAAACTTCTACTTATATGTGTTTGAGTGAGATTTTTCTTCTATTTTTTTTTTTGTTTTTGGAACAAAGATAAGGATAATGAAATTATCCCCACTGTGTTTCCGCCCCCTTCACACACACTCTTGTAAATTCTGTATGTTGTTATATATTCAGAAATCCTTTCGCTTCGATGGTTCCCTACGTCTTAAAACCCCTGAGCATGCCACAGATTTTGGAATCCTTTGTGTGGTTTTGTCCTTTTGTGACAAATTTAGATTTTAATTGAATTTCGCAAATTTCCCTTGATCAAAGCGGAAACAAAAGAGTAACTCCATATGGTATTGGAAAATGGGAAAAATCTGCGCCCTGCCATCAGCATGGTATCACCGCAGTGTAAAACGCATAAATGTTCGAGACGGTATCCTTTAAGGCGCTAAACATTTGGATGAGTGTGTGTAGGGTTTTGATTTTTTTCTGTGCGATGCTTTAATAATTATTATAATAATGATTTTGATTAAGTGAGATAGCGTGACGAATTTTGAGACTCTAGACACGGATAGTGGGGGTTATTTTGATCGAAATAATTAAAGTAAGCGTGCTGTATGGATGGAATTGAATTTCCTTCACCCAGTCAGTCATGTTTGCGTGAAAGGCTTTTTGTAAGAAATTTGAATAATGTCAGACGGAACATCAATATGTCAGTACAGTATGTGGTGAATACAGTGACGATGGGTTCCGAGGAACAAATTTCGGATTTAAGCAATTTGTTGATTCAAAGCAAAATTTTGCTCAGGGGATGCATTATGAGAGGAACCTTTGGGTAAACAGTTCCTAAGGAAGAATCGCTTTCCTGCTGCGAAATCAGCAGCATCAAGCGGATTAATTGTAATTACAGCTGACGACTACCTATCGACAAGAAAAAAAAAAGGAGCAATAATTAGAGGGAGAAGAAGAAGATGAGGAGTAGACAAAAATGAAGAATAAATAGGAGATGATGAAGACGACGGAGACCAACAACAATAACCAAAGCAACAACTACAAGCACAACAACAAGAAATATAACCATATCAACAAGTACAAGCACAACAACACCAACACCAACAACAACAACGACAACAGCAACAACAACGACAACAGCAACAACAACAACAACAACTACTACTACTACAACTACAATTAAAACTACCACTACAACTAAAACTACAACTACAATTAAAACTAAAAAAAAACAACTACAACTACAACAACTACAATTACAACTACAACTACAACTACAACTACAACTGCAACTAGAAAAAAAAAAAACTACAAAAAAAACAACTATAACTACAACCACAACTACAACCACAATTAGGTACAACTAAAACTACAACTGTAACTACAACCACAACTATTTCACCAACTTACAAATTTGTATTTACAAGTATTTTAACAAAATTTGTGATGTTTTTGATTAATGTCGTTTCACCTCTTTGCACTGAAGCCCGTTAATGTCCTTAAGGAAATGTAACATGTAATCGAGAGCATTACCCTGATTCTTGATATTAGGATACTGTTCCACGTTTGATAGCCAAAATTTCTTTCTAAGAGTCTATTTTAGTTGCAAATACGGCTTGGGGTACTCATACTTGCTAGGGAATCTCGCATGCGAAAAGTTCTTCAAAATGTAGGTACCTGTATTCCGAATGTTGTTTGAGTTTTTTTATAAAAAAAGCACATCACACGATGCATACCACTGGGCACTGTTTTAATCGACCTACTAATCTTAACCATAACGCTACGTCAGAAACTTGGCCTACATAAGGCTAGCATCCGTATGTGTGAGCATCGAATTCACTAACCTATGGTGGGAGTTGGTGGCCTAAAAGATGTATCTCTTGTACCATGAAATGCAGACACAACTAATTGTCAATAATAACCAAAATATCATAAATACGTTATTATCTCCGTTTCATGTACCCAAACATATGCTTGCTCTTGAAATATAATTCCAGGTAAAATGCAAACAAACAGTCTAGATGGCTTCGAAAGCATGTAGTAATTATTATTTGGAAAAATGTCTATAGGTTATTTATTTTTGGCGCCGGTAAAATAATACACCTATATACATATAAACCTATTTTCGATTTATGTCTAAAGCCTTGAGGGATCTACCTTCGAGATGCTGCCTCGCAACGCGATACCGGTTGGGACATAATTAACCATGGTTTAAGTTACTTCGGGCTCTCGAATTTGCCTCTGAAGCCCATTGTCCATTTGGCGAAGTTGTGTCCTTCGACAGTGCGAACAACTGAACCAAAATCATTTAAACAGCCGCATTATTGCATTACCTTGCCATATCACATATCTCGTTCTCGACACAGGCTCATCGGCCCGCCAACCCATTTTAACATATATATGCAGCTCAATAGCCATCAATCATTCCCAGGCGAGGCGCGTAATCAGGCAACAGCCATATAGAATCGATCGTGCCAAAGTTTTTGGCAAATCCTGCAAATGTTCGCGCTGTATAACCACGTTTGCAAAATCCTCATAATGTCGCGCTCAGCAACAATGGATCATTAATCGAACTATAGTGTGTGTGACTGCGTATAGTGCCGCTAGGGACTGCACTTTGTAGCACACTCGATATTTGTATATGCTCTTATTCATCTGGGCAATTATGACCAAATGTTGTCCTTGGAAAAACTTGCCAAAATTGATAGCTGCCACCCTGTGACAATAGATTATACCGCTCCGCGAAATAGAACGACAACAGGACGATGTTTGACTATTCTGTGTCTGTGCGGTTATTCGCACCATATGGCGACACACATTCGAAGGATTCTTTTATTAGCGCAACGCACCCCCTTCTGGATGATGTTGGTGAGCGCTGCGGCGCTGCCTTCCTGTGTTGTTTCGTTCGCTCTCTCGGAACGGGCGTAATTGGGACTGGCGAATTCATTAAGGGCATGAGGTGACAAAGGACATTATAGCGACGCGCCATGTTTGTCCTGCGAACATCACAACATATAGATACACATGGGGGTGAGTTTAAAGTAATTATTTTGCAACCAGCGTGTTATTGCCTGGACACTATTCTGGTAATGGTAATGGATTCTTTTCTCTTTTTCTTTTTTTCCTCCATTATCCTGGTGGCGGATGAGCTAAATGGATCTTTGGTTTATTTAGCAGCAAATGTGTGTGTGTGCATATGTGTGTGAAAAGAAGTCGACGTTTGTCTTTTGAATTTTTCAAATGCTATGAATATTCAAAATTGCCGTATGTATGGTGGGATAATATAAAAGCAGGAATGTCGTATTCGTATAATGCTCAGAATGTGTGAGGAATTTCTTTGGATTTCAATAAAAGACTCGCGAAATATGCAAAGATTGGGTGTGGTTGTCTTGGGTAAATATACTGGAATATCTTTGAATTTTTTTGCACTGCTCTTAGCTCTTTCAAGGAAATGTCGAAAAAAGAAAAACAAAATTTTTCAAGACTTTTGACGCGCATGCATTTGTTTGAATTTTGGGTACCAATTGTGATTGTACTTGGTGCAATCAAAGCAGGGAAGGTGGTAGGGAGAACTACCTATGCAGTTGAAAAAATTAAGGAACTTTTGTGTTCACTGATTTTTATTTGGTTCAGTAGGTTCATTGTCTGTTATCGGTGTCTTCTACAATTGAAAATGGCAGGCACCTTACGTAAGTTACTTCGACTTATTTGGAAATTTCGGGACCAGTTGGTAAGGGTACATTTATGATAGCAAAGAATATTTATGGTCAGCGTTTGCATCTGGGACTAGGACCGGTGGTTCAAAACAGTCAAAATCGAAGCCCCTGCGAATGATATTTTGCGCAATGAAGATAACCTGAAGATGTAGTCTCTGCTTTTCCGACGATCGAACCTGAGATCAGCCTATACTAACCACAGATTCACTGACTATTAACGACCCTTGGAAACGGTAGGAGGTAAATGGTAAAATGGAATAGGAAAAATAACGTTTGTCTTGGTGTACTACAAAGCGCCTCCACGTGGGCAGTGTAATGGAATAGGCCGGGCAAGAAAAGTATTAATTACTTTGATACCTACTACCTATGCGGATTTGTTATCCGTTCACCAGATCATTTGCGTATTTCTCAACTTCTCGAAGAGTCCCTCATTTCTATAGCCAGCACCCATGCTTGAAGAACAATGGCTTGCGGAAAAGATGTGACTTGTGTTGCCCTTGCATAGCAATTTACGTTCTGACATAACAATCTTTCACTAGGCCCCTTTCGGTGCAGTTCACGCTATTTGGTGGCACAGGACGTACCTGACGGCTACCTTGCTGAATTATAAATAAACACCATTAAAACCCTTGTTCCGATCATCGCAGCAACCCATCCCTGGACTATAAGTCTTATATATTGTACATTCTGAAGCAAAACATGTAGGTACCTGTACTAAACGAGTTAATAAAAATCCTACAAAACTATCGATTCAATCTGGAAGATAGCATTATGCCGAAGGTAGACTTCATCTGTTTCAACGACCTAAGTGAAACACTCAACAAGTTCTTCTCGCCTCATACCTCTATCTACCGTCGTGTCTCGTTCCTTTGCCGCATTCAACTTGTTCAATTTCGCTCCCTTCTCTCGCACTCTATGAATCAACATCGACGATACTACAGGTGGATGTGGAGTCGCATCCTTCAAGAGACGCACAAGGCACAAGCTGCAACAGAACTTCTAAAACTACCATACCATACACGTCATACTCGCAGAGGTATGGGCGTATGGCATATGCCATTTTAAGATCACCGGCCCCCACCGTCGTCGTCTTCTCCTGTCGCTGCGAGGAATACTTCTTAACACCACCACTACCATCATGATATATAGATACTCGTGTCTAATGATAAATGCAAACATTCTCGAACGTCTATCCTGGGAGAACACGCGGGATGATAGGAAGCGGCAAAGAAACAGCAGAAAAGTGCAGCCAAAAATAAGGAAGGACCATCAGCACAGAAAAAGGACATGAAAGAAAGTCCAAATGGCAATGTTTTTCGACATTTACCCACCACTATGGATGAATACGAATCGAGGGCAGAGCGCCAAAGCTAAGAACCGAGAGTGGAAGTGGATGATAGGTAATAGTTTCTTTTTTTTGAAAAATCGATTATACCAATGGATTGGTATAGAATGAACTTATGCTCTTGAAAATCACTGAGCGTACAATTATCAAAAGAGAATTGCATAATGAACTAGTTCCACATTTCATCAAGACTGCATACACATTCACCTAGGTTCCATGTTCATTTAAGAGAGATTCATTGCGGTTATTGCACAGGATCTAAATTTATTGATATAGCAAATACAAGAACCGCTTTTAGACCAGTTGTATTCAAATACTCTTAGGTTTTCACCATTTTAATGAATTTTACTTTCAGAGTTCTAAGTTCATTTTATTCTTAAATGGATTTTAAGAGAATATTGTGGATGTCTTTTGGGGGACTTATTTTGTTGTGAATGTGGATATAATAATATAAGAACGTCGGTACAAAATCATTTGGATTTCTTAGCATGGGCTTTGGAAACGAAAGATGTTCATTTTGTAGTTGGTGAAAGGTGGATGTGAACTTAAATCTTAGGTTCATCAAATAAATCGTGGAACATGGACTTTTATTTTTAATTACATATATCAGTATGGGGAAGGACAGGACAATGGGATATGGGAATAAGAATAAGGGCATAGGAAATAGTGTGGAATTTAACAAGTTCTGGATCCACAGTTCACTACACTTACACAATAGCTCCATTCCATATGCTAGGAATAGTAAGGCAGTAGAAGATAGGAGAACAAAAACAAAAAGCTTTCCTTGAATAAAGGTATCTAACTACAAAAAAAGGGAAAGATGACATTTGCAATATTTAAACGGTTGATTCATGACATTTGAAGCAACGGCTGAAGTTGTCGATCAGTTTCTAAAGCTTACTACCTACCTATATTCTGCAAACAGCGAAGAACGAAATTAAGAACAGGGACCAAGTATAGGTCATGAATCATGATGTAAAAATATAAGAATGACATCCAGAGACTGCGACTGCGTAAGTAGGGTAGAGTAGAGTAATTGCGGCCCTCCCCAGTGACCGGCCACCTGTAATTAGTGAATTGTATACAGTTCTCTTTCGAAGTTTTTGGTCTTAAATTGTTTTCTTAAACTTTTCCATAAATGTGTCAAAATTCAGTTGCTCTCGAGGAATCAACTCATTTGACTTGTGCTCTGTCGGGGAAGATTTTGGTGTGAATTTACTGTCAAATCGTTAGTGAAATTGCTGTCGGAATTAGTGTTTTTTTGTGAAAATTTTGTGGGTAACTGTTTTCAAATGTTGTTTTTTTAATTTCATTTTTTTTTTATTTATTTTTAATAATATAAATAATATTTTTCTTAACTTTTCTGTAATAACACATTTAAATAAAAAATATTAAATAATTTAAGCCCTATCTTTACTGGGTGGCCGAATATGGGATACGAGATGGCCGGAAACAGGAAACAAGGGGCCGGCCACAGGAAAAAAAATACATTTTTTACTAAAATCTAAATAAACAATTTTCTGATAAGAATAATTAATTTTTTCTTCATTTTACAGACGAAGAATTTAATAAAGAATAATTTATTTTAAGAATTAATAGAAAATATTTAAATTTGTTGTTACTGTGATACATTTTATGACAAAAAATCCTTAAGGGGCCGGCCACTAGCGACTCTACCCTACTGGGCTATCTACGAAGTGTAGACGCAACTTATTTTCGGTAGGACTAATTGATGTGGATCCCTCGCGGTACTGCCTTAAAGCGATTGGAAATGTTGCATACGCTTCATAGATTATGAATAGGTAAGGGCTATTAGGCAGCAAAAGAGCTAAAGGAAATGCTGTTCCAAGCGAGAGAGACCACGAAAATATAAAGAAAGTGGCATAGTAATAGTAAAAGATATACAGTACGCCCTCGATAAACGCAATTTCTCGGTTAAAGCAACACCTAAAATTTTACCATAAGTGACTCAGTAATTGCAACTTATCAAAACAGTGTGACTCGGTCAACGCAACTTTCCATCCATTCTCTTATTTCATTTAATTTTTGTTTTGTTTTTTTTTGTGATTGGTTTTACTGTAACTGGGCAGTTATTTTACAGCTACTTCTCTCAGAATTTTAAACGCACATAGATCCTAGGTGATTTTTTTTTTGTTTTTGCATCATACAAGAATAAGAAGAAAAGGAGGGGAAAATGTTTCGTATTTCTTAACAGTGTTCATGTGTGTTCCTAATATTTTAAAGCAATTTAACCAAAAAACTGTATTGTACTACATAATGTATAAATATTTTGTTTAAATGAATTTAATTATATTCCCTTTCTTTTCTTTTACGACGAACAATATTCTTTTATTTTTTATAATATGGCTTTCACCTTAATTACTAATTCAAGGCACATTTTGTTTGTGACTCGGTTAAAGCAACAACCTCAGTTAACGCAACTGCTCGAATTTCCATCGGTTGCTCTTACCGAGGGCGTAGGTACTGTATAAAGATTCGAACCGATGTACCTTATATTGAAAATACAAGGCCGACCAGAGACCGTCCGGTGTGTTAAGAGCTTAAAGTTCTACAAAAGAGGCACGTTGCTTGGTCCATATGGGTGTTGTAGGTATATCAGGTAACACAGGCGACAAAAGGTTTCGGTAAAGTAGTCAAACTAGCGGCAGACACGTATATGTACACAATATTCTAATCCAAGGATTAAACTTGAGAGAAAGTAGTAAGTCGGCATGTTCCAAGTAAATAAGTCTTTTACACGATCGATGTTCCCACATTTCTTATATAGGTATGTACTTATTTCTTCTGTTTTTAGCTAGAAAAATGGATATCAGGTTCGCTTCCTTCATCAAACCCCGCCGCGAAATCATTCTACACACGGTATAAAGGAGTTTTCGACGGACGAGATGACAGAAGGGTAGCATCTCCTATCATTGCCTCTTAAGTTTTGCCGTTCTCATAACTGAAGCCTCTTTTTGTTTCATTAGGCATAGATGGATTACTCACGCGTATACTTAATGAAACCACAACAATTGAAATAATTGACTTACTAAGCTGCATGTGATATTGTTCCGAGTGCTACTCATATACCTACACTCCCATTCCCATACGTATACACATAAATAACAATCGAATTATTCGCAAACCTAAATGAGGTTTTGTTTCCAAAGGAAACTGGAAAGGGGGGAGCTTCCTCACCAAACCTGGACATGGACAACAATTGCTTTAATAATTCCTCTAATGAGATTAGAAGCAGAACGCATTCGACGCGTATTGAAAAAGTTTCCTCTGCCATACGTGACCGGAATACTTACTCAGAAATATTAACACGTTTCTGTTCGAAAGATGAAGAAGTTTTTTTGTTTCTGGTCTTGTTATCCTCTATCGAATTCTGATGTTCGATGTCCTTGTTACACAGTGGAGAAGAAAACAAAAAAAAAAAAAAAACAGGAAAAAAGAAACAAAATAAGACAAAGTTTTGGGACTGAAGATGCTTGATCTTTTCTTTCGTTTCGTTGAGTTTATGACAGCCGGAGCAGACGGTAGCGAGCCTAAGTAGAAACACATTTTCGAGTTGAAAAACTGTTTACTTACAAAGTACAAAAGAATACTTAATAGAAGAAAATCTATTTTCTCATTAACGATATTGAATAGTGATGAAAATAACTTCAAGCTGACTTATTGTTAGGGAATTATATAACTCTGTTATGACTTGGAGGCTAAAACGGTAATTCCGTTACATTTTGAAGACCTAGATATTTATATTAAGTTTTTTTATCTCTAATTTAAGAAAAAAAAAACAAAACTAATTCATAATTTAATTAAATTGTAAATGTGGGGGCACATTTCTCCCCTATCTACAGGTCAGAATTAAAAACTCCACCGAAGTATACGTCGGGGTTTCTTTTGATATTAATATTTAATTTTAATACATAAACTTAAAAACAAAAAACGGAACCATGCAGAAACTCGCTAATAATCTATTCATTAATATTATTGTGCTACATATATACATAATTCATCAAAAGAAAGCTAAAAAAACATTGAAATATATACCAAAAGGGTGGTTTTCTTATATGTTAGTTTTTTCAAATGGCATCAAGATTCTAAGACTGCGTTTTATTTGACCCACCTGCTAAAACACGAATTATTATCTTGTGGCAAATTGGCATGGCAGCAAATGGTTTATTTCAAAGTAAGAGCATTTCTCTTGCTGGGGCACGAGCGTTTTTTATTTTAAGGCAAACCACATTGTTTAAGGACCCATCAGAGAAAACCTACTTCTTCCTCTTCATGGTTCACTGCCTCAATTTATACATTTTCCTCTACTTTATGGTACAACTGATATTTTTTAATAATTATAGAATTTTTTTTTAAATTTAATTTACATAATATTTATAAACAACGACTTTGAAAGAATGCCAAATGTATGTTTTAAAATTATTGTGTAATTCTTTACCGGAATTACAACTAAAAAACAGATAGTCTTATCACTTAAAACCCTACTTTCGATCTAGATAGCAGTTTCAGATTTAATTTGGCTTACATTGTCACCAATAAGCTTACGACAATTTTCAACTAATAGTTCAAGTTGCTACACAAGTTTTTCGAACCAATCATTGCAATATTTATTTGCTACCATTATTTATCACAATCAACAATTTTATCTTATTACATTACACAGCATGAGTATCTTTATATTTCCTAAAAATAAAATACCTATATCTGTTGGTGAATATTGGACTTCGGAACAGTTTGTCCGATCACACAGTGTCTTTTAAACTTGTATTTGCAACAAAAATGTCAACTGTTCGGAAAGAGTTTTCAGATCAAAGAGATAAATTCTATGTTTATTTGATAAATGTACAAGCCTGGATTCCACAAAAAAAATATTATACCGTTACATCCGAGCTGGGATTCGAAAAGATAAAACGCTATTCAGTTGAACTTTCCTAACAGAATCATTTTTATTACACTTTTACGAATTATTCTCATAATTTACTTCTATATTTTAAACTATTCTTATCCGACTTAAACCAATTACTGAATACATACTTTAACTTCTTTATATCTTCACAACCGATTACTATTTCGAACTTTCCCAGTCTCTGTTTAAAAGTCAACTGTTCACTCCTTGTTCTCAAATCTGCCCTTTTATATCCGCTCCGCCATCTGTCGGGAAGTTTCTGCGATTTCCTGTTCGTCCCGAACAAACTGGATGGATCTAGAATTAGCTCACTAACTGTGGAGAGTTACCACTTATTTGGCAGATTCGAGTCTCCAATTGGAAGTGGAACTTGTTTGGTGACTAATGGGATGTTTCCATTTTAGGTTCCACGCTACAATACATTGAGCATTCATAGAATTAACAATTTAAGTGATGACTAGTTTAGTTTTCGAAAAGTTATGTAGTTTGTACATACATATTAGAAACTCATAATTTAACCCATTTAATATAAAATAAGTGGTTATAATTTTAGGATTTGAAGCAACAACACACCGAAAGTTGGCACATTTATAAGTCAAGTATGTATAACACGCCACTAGAATTCCACGCGTCTGTAATAATAATTTGTTTAGCTGACGATAGTTTGTAACAAAAACGAACCAAAATAATCTAAACTACGCTTCAGCACATCAACTTCGATCCCGTACGACTCATGAAAAATGGCTCACGTTCAAAAGCCAAACACGAAATTATTGACTAGATTCGTCGGCTACCCATCAACTTAAAAGAAACTGTTCACGTGATCAACCGATATAAAAACTGAAACACAACAGTTCAGCCAGCTATCAGACTTAGCTACCAACTAACTAACCTGAATTAATAAACGTTTATTGTGTAAACTACTTTATAGCGCCATCTAAATGTGGAACTCGTAGTAAACTCTTAATGAAAGACAACCAACTTCAGGTTGTTCTTCCCTTTTTCTTTTTTTTGACGTTTGTGATATGCATGTAAAAAAAAGAGTAATAATCATCCATCTTGTATTTTTTTTCATGAACAAGCGTGAAAAATAAAGTGCGCATCAAAATCTTTAAAAATAAAAACTCATCCAAAGTGGATTTCATTTAAATTTTTCTGTGTTTAAAATTGCGAAGGTTTTTATGCAAAACACTTTGTTTTAACCCGCCACTAGATGGCGCTGCAGCATGTAAACTGTCAAACCTAAATCACGAAATAACAACTATCTATTTTTGGAATATTAAATGGACTTTTCTTTGTTTTAATTTATTTTAGAAAGGAGACTAGGGACGCTAAAATTTAGCGCGAACAGGATACTAGGCTTAAGTCACCAAACAAGTTCCACTTCCAATTGAAGACTTGAATCTGTCAAATAAGTGGAGAGTTAAGTGAGCTAATTCTAGAACCAGCCGAAACAACCGGAATAAACTAGAAACTTGTCGATAGATGGCGGGACGAACAGTTGATTTTTAAGACAGCGATTTGTAAAGGTCGAAATAGTAATCGGCTGTGAAGATAAATAAGTTTAAGTATATGTAATACAGCGAAATAACAATTAGGTGATTGGTTTAAATCGTTTAAGAATTGTTTTAGTTAATATTGTTTTGGTACTTAATAAGCGAATTATTAGAAGAATCCATAAATCTTTATAAAGAATAGTGTTTTATCTTTTCGAATCCCAGCCAAAATGTAGCAATATGAACGACAACGAACTAATTCCAGATGATTTTGTTTTGCTGTGAAGTGAGTACCATTTCATTTCACAAGTGTTTGAAAATCGTCATTACCTAGCTATATGAAATTCTTAACTATGAAAGACAATCGATTTGAGGGCTTTAATGTCCCTTTGTCCCTCGGACATATTAAAATTCACAGAAAATCCCTCAAAAATGTATAAATCCCTCAAAATGGTATCAGTGCGTATAATATCAGTAATATAACTTCACGTTTCTCATACGACAAGTTACTAACTTTATATACAGAACGGGATTTTTAATTCAATTTTTTGTTCTTAATATTGGTTTAAATTTTGAATTTCCAGCAATATCCTCGCAATTTAAACAACTCTCCGCTCTCCACTGACGGTCGAACCAAAACGCCAACAATATTGCCCCGACAAATGTACCTAAATCAAAACCCTGTATAACAACCTCAAAGATAATTCCACGCATCTGTAATAAAACCTGCCCAATTTGTTTAGGTGATGATATAGTTTTCAACAAAAACTATCTTAAATAATCTAAAATCTAAATGAACACCCAACATCTAGGTATCGAGTTTTATTATATTGCATTTAAAAGTAATTTCCGCTTCATAACTCAAACTATGTACAAATTTTCACAGTCAATTCGTGTAGTAGGTAATACATTCTACATACACATCGCATTCTCGAAATCATACTTTTAAGGGGTGCCATACAATAAACTTTTAACTCGATTTTTGACACACTAAAAGCATTCCAATACAGAGATATCCTTTGGCGAACTTACTTGTGTCTCTGACGTACACAGCGCACAACATTCAGTAGTCGGAAATCGAATTCCCGAAACTTTCCATCAAACAACTTTCCGCTAATCCAATTTGTGTCCTTTTAGTGTTTTGTTATTGAGAATCAAACGAGGGCAAGAGTAAAGAGGGTTCGCTCGCTTCGCTTAACCCGGAAGTACATAGCACACTAACAAACTAGTTCACATCAGCCTTGCTCACGATTCGGAATTCGGTTAGTTGAAGATAGATGCGTGGCCGTGCATGTGTGCTGGTGCACTTTAAATGTTTTTGATAATAGGTAGCGTATAAAATGAACACTTTCAACACCAGAGAGGGACCTTACATTTTTTTATATATTTTTTATGTTAAGTTCGATGGGTTGGATCTTGGATGTAACTTAGATCGCACTCTTTTAGCAATTGTATTGCATGTTATGTGTGGCAATCCCATCGGTTCACGCTATCCCAAAGAGGAACTCAAGAAACTCAGATTATATTTTTATACTCATTTATTTACCTTGTTACCTGGTCGTGTGGCATACAAGACATTCGTTACACCCACACGCGATCGTGTGTTCGTGTGCCATATGCGGTTAAATGCAATTTATGGTGACCCATGGTTTCGTGATAATGTCATCAGCGTAGTCCAGGTGCTGTGAAAAGGATTGAATTTCAGTAAATAGCAACCTCTTCCAAACAAAAATATTGTTCCCCAAAAAAGAGCGGCAAGGAGAGCATTTATTGGGGCAAGCAAACAGCTTATGAAGTTTAAATGGCCGTGGGTTGTAAAGGTAATCTCGAAGAAATGCACACCACCTGGGTTTCAGTCCTTTTTTGACGGATCTGAAATTGGGAGAATCCTCTTTGAAATCCATTGCACAAATATCAATAGGTAAATGTCGCAGCTTGTTGCATATCTAGTTGTTGTTACTGAACTTCATAGTTTTGAGTTGAATAAGGAGTTCTCCCATTTTCACACAGTATTTACAATTGTCCAAAAAAAAAAAAATTCAAGTAAATACGTTCTCTTTAAGGAAGTACAACTGGTTCTTAACTATTTGCCTTCGCCTTTTTTATGGAAGATATTTTCACTTTGCCTACTTGTTGAATGTTCAAGGAATCCGCTAACAACTACATCCATATGTACCGACAAAAAATATCTATGCAATAAAATTTAGCACAATTTTTATTTTTTTGCGATTTTACTTTCCTCTCGTTATAGAGCTTCTGAGCCACTTCTGTCTATGTAGGTGGACTCGAAATTCCGTCTTCACCTCGATCATTATATTCTCTCTCTGACTGGGGCTGCGTTCCATCTCTTACTTTAGGACTTTATTACTCATCGCCATCGGTGACCTTCTGGTAAGATCCATTGCAATGGTTCCAAAGGTTTATTTTTCGGAATCGGTACTAGTGTAACAGACCGTATCAACACCATCCAATCATCCACAACATCTTCCATCTTCCACAATAGCTATTAGAGAAGAAGCTGAGATTACAAAAGTTACATCTTTTTCCACTGTGTCCCGTCTAACTACCGTCTACCAATTATCTGAAAGGTCCAGCCGTTTGAATTCGTCATATAAAATTGTAGGTGCCTTACAATCGACGAATGGCAAAGCTAGGAGCTAGACCGAGGTTCGTAAATGGACATATAATATTTTAGCTGTCAAGTACCTACACATTTTTGCTATTGGACAATCGAACTCAGCCAAAGGTGGCAAAGGATTTGTCATAAACCATCTTTTGTAGGAGGCGAATGATCGCCATTGAGGCATTTAAACGAGACCTGCACCATCCATCACTTAGCAAGTGGTTGTCCAATGAGATTTTAGACGAACCTACGACCTCATGTCCCGAACTGTAGAGTCACCTATAAGTAAAGCAGGTTAAAAATAACCGATTTATCAATTTCCTCCAAACAAAGTCTGTAGAATTTAGCCAACTGGTTGATATTAATCTTGATATGAAATAATGAAATGTGTGTTTTTTTTAACGGTAGTTTAAAGTTTTTAACTCGGTAGTTTATAAAAACGAATACAGGTTTTTTTCAACGTGGACTTAGTTAATTTTAATCCTTTTTTTGAAAATTTGAGCGTGTTTTGCAATAAGGCATGCGTTACAGTTGGCGTAGCAGCCAATTGGGAACGCATGATTCATTTTCTCTGCAATCTGTGCGTGAATAATCCGCCTCGAAAACCATAATGCAAGAATGTGTCCTCCGATAAGCCATATAAATAACAAACAAATACCGTCGGGTTTTCTTGTTTACTAATCCCCCGCCAAGATGCCTTTAATTCCAAGGACGCGTTGATTGAACCTAGAACCCGCTGTTGACAAACTTGGAAATACTACCAACATTGAAAGACAGAAGCGAAACTTTGCTTAACCAGAGAAACAATTTGTCAAAAAAAAAACGCGTAAAATAAAAAAAGGCTTATTTCGATTCTTTTTAAGAACCTAACCCAAAAACGAACATTTTAGATTCCTCTTTGTTTTAAAGTTGGTTAATTCAAATATAAAATTGGAGAAATTTTGTTTTTATTGATGGAGAGATACTTACTCCATCAACACCCGCCACTATGTAGATCCATAATCCATTGAAATGCCAATGCAAACCAGTGCTGTCGTTTTAGAAACGACGAGAGCAATACATTAATTTTTTTTTTGCATAATTTTGCGGAAAAAGCAATACCTACACATATATATTTTTTTAATTTTATTAACTCTTTCTTAATAATAACTTAATAACATTTTGTGGTATTTGTTTTGACGCTGCAATTGAACATAAATATAATGAGTGACATCCCATCACAAAACTCCTTTTTCCCCCATCATATCTAAGGCATTGTCGGACTCCAATCCAATCATATTTTGTGATGGGACATTGACATTTTCAAAATATTTAATTATTTTCTCAAATATTGTTTTAGCATCAGCATTTACTAATTTAATAAGACCGAAGAACCTGTCGATGACCTTAGTCAACATACTATCGAACTACCTGACCACAAGTAGGTACCAAATAGTTGGTAGTACCTACTAACATCAGTTGTTTCTTCTATAATAATCGAATATTTTTGAGATCTAAGTACCTTAGCTATGATCTTCTTTAAGAAAGAAATGGTTTGTTGTCTCTGTGGCTTTTTTCCACATTTAAGTCTATAACTATTTCAGAGTCTGGAGCAATTGCTTTAATCAATAAAATAAGAGGAGTTATTAATGTAAAGGGCAAATTGAATTCAAGAAAAAAGTTAAATATTTTCAACTCTGACGACTCTATAGATAAATTTCTTATGTGTTCTTGTTAGTTTGGTTGAATGGACGTTTTGGTTGGAACAGTCCAGAAACAGGTGGGTCGAGTTTGTTTCATAAATACATCAGAACGATCTGAGCGCTCATAATGCTTGAGCTCAGTTCAGTGCTCAACTCTGAACTAAAAAGGAAAAACGCCTTATCTTACTTTTACACAGGGCAAGCCAGACAAATGAGACATGACATATGAGTATGACACTGCAGTCATTTTAAATAGTAAAAAATAAATACATAAAAAGTTGGCGCAACAGGTCCGTGGGACCTAGGCTAAGCTTCTCACAGCCATTCGTCTTGTGTGAGTTTTAATTTTTGGGACGAATGGAAGGGATCTTCAATTTTATACCGAGTCCAAGCGGCCGATTGAAAAGCTCTTTCATGACAGTTATACTCTCGGATGTTCTTTATTGCGGATCACAAGAGCGGGCTCTCATTATTTAGGTATGGCATGCGATGCGCAATGACTATTCTTGTTGTTTCTGTAAGGCATCGGGCGAATTTCGAGCAAACGAGTAAAACTATTTCAAATGGTAAATCAGTGTTTCCGATTTTTGATATCGAAATTCCTCCAACGAAACCTTAAATTTCCCATTTTCCTCTGCACATAGTATTTAAAATAATTTATATTACAACTTTTCTATTTACTAAAAACAACCATAAGTCAATGAAATAGAAATTCCTTAAACAAAATCTTTCAAAACAGATCACAAGAGTTGTGCAGGCGATTACAAACGCCCAATCCTGTATTGTTTACTAGACCAATGCCGCATAAAAGCTCGTATAGTTTCAATCGTCTTTCAAAAAACTAATCAAAGGAACCTCATATCCAATTTGTTCCGCACCCAGCTGAAGGTTTCCCCTTTTCACTTTGATCTCATTTCGAGAGTAAAAGTTCCTCATACAGGAAAAAATCCAGTTATCACTAATTTTTTTCTGGTTATGCAAATTCATACAGTCCGTAGCGATTGGATAGCCTAACATATTGTTTTTTTTTTAATTAACAGTTTTGAGAGCTCTTTAATAGGCGTTTTTCTTTTTGAGTTCAGAGCTGAGCTCTGAACCGAGCTCGAGCATTATGTGCGCGCTCTGAACCGAGCCTACTCAGATCATTCTGATGTATTTATGAAACACACTTGAGCAAATAGCTGTCATTTTTAATAAGTATATGTATAATTTGAATATTTATTAATTGTAATTAATTAAATTGGTTAACCTTCAGTTCCAGAACAAGAAGATTCGTCCGCCATTTCAATTATTTTGTTTATCCTGTTTTTTTTTTTTTGTCAAATGTGACTGTGAATGTGCATTCAGCTTTTTACTCAGCCTGCTCAGTCAATTTATTCTGAGCGCTCTGATCATGCTCTGGACGAAAAAAGAAACACAAATTCTGAGCTCTGATGTATCTGAGCTAAAAAAGAAACACGAACTTTTTGTATAACAGTTCAGGTTGCGCTCTGAACTAAAAAAGAAAAACGCCTAATGTGTACCCAAGGAAATATGCATTGGGTGGCAAGCTAAGAGCTAGAGTTTCTGAGATTATGAGAACTTTTAACATTTTTCTTAATTTAACGGAACTTTTTGAGCTAGTTTTGTATGAATTCATTTTAATATGCATTCTTTTTTGTAACATTAGAAAAGCCCCAACTAACTTTCTTATTCGTTGTAAGCGATGATCATCTGAAAGCTATCAGGAGTGATAAACGGTTTATTTCTTGTGTTTATGATCTGTTTAATATTTTAAATGAGTAGAAAAAAAATTTTAAATGCAACGGAAATTGCTAAAATAGAGGTTTACCATGAGCAAAATCTCTCTAATCGCGCTATAGCTAAAGAACTTGATCGAAGTCCAACAGTAGTTAACATTTATTTAAGAAATCCTTTATTTTACGGAAAACATTACAAAGGCCGTACTTCCACTGTACTTTCAAGCTGATAAAAACGGCAATTATAAGGTTAGCTTCCAATTCACCCATTTTCAAAGTAAGTTTAGACACGAAGCTGGGCTAGAAGTTCTGACCATAAGTAGAGTAATTAAGAGTGGCGCAAACCTGAAGCGTCTGAAACTAAAAAAAAAACACCACTTAACAAAGCGCGAAAAGTTTTGCACGATCGTACATGGACTGGACTTAAATTGTCGAAAAGTGATATTTTCTGATGAAAACAAGTTCAACCTCAATGGGCCCGATGGATACAACTATTCCCAAGTAGCAATTTGACTTCGGTAAAGTGCTATCGAAGCTATTTCACCTCCCGCAATATTAACTGTACAAGGCCTAATGTAAACACATATGGCGCACTTTAATGCAGGTATTTACTTGTTTAAGATGTCCTTTGGATGGCAAATGGCAATTTACATCCACGGTAGACTAATGCTCCGCAAAGAAGCATCTCACATTTATCAGCAGTATAGGTTATTACTTCGGTAGGGCACCACCGAAACTTTATAGAAACTCAAAAATTAAAAATTATATTTTTCAATTTTACATATTCTTATTTTCTTTATACATATTTAATAAATATTTTCAACGACTTTTTGCAATTTTCATGCAGTTTATATTTACGTACGCGTTATAATTTACATTTTACTTACATGCGTCGCACTGAGAATCGAACATGGGTCCACTTGCGTAGTATACCAATGCACTACTCCCTAGGCTAGTTCATCATAATGCTGTAGTAGTTATAAATCTGAACTACTTGAGACATTTTAGAGTTTCGTTAAGAATTCCAATAAACTTGTAGCTTACTCGACCGAAGTTGTAAGCAAGACATTTAGTGTTACCTAATTTATGCATGAGCGAAAAGGGTTTATTTAAAATCACATTACTGGCATATTTTTCACTGTGCGAAAGTGTTTTATATTTTGTCATTTTTCCCCGATTCATCAATTGATTGTTTCTTTAGACAGCCGTGATTCATTTCATATGATATTAATTTTTACCTCTATAAAGCCTCCATATGTAAGTTGAGGAGGAAGTAAGAGTAAGTGCTTCTGTACAGCTTCCAATCGCAAGCAGTTGACTGCATGACAGTTCATTGCTTCTATAATGCCTTAGGTCAGAACTCTAAGAAGCTTCTATGAAGCGCTTCGAGCCACAAACATTATCGAAGCAATTTACTTTCACATCTGCAGACACATTTCCAGAAGTCTAATAGAGATCTTATTGGAACTTAATTTCATATCCCGGGTTTTATACCCGTGTGTATACGTCGTAAAGATCTTACTGAAGTTATTATTGAAACAATTAATTCGAAATGGATCAACTTCGGTTAACAAAGACTATACTATCGAATCTGTTAACAAAGACTATACTATCGAATCTGTTGCCTACAGAAATTACAAATTTGAACCTTCACAAAGTCAAATTGTTACTTGGGATTACTACCATGATTTAAAAAAAGTCAAATTGTTTTTGGACCGTCGCTATACAGCCGCGAGGGAGGAGTTATGCGGTGGGGCGCCATATCATATTATGGAACGATCGATTTGGTTTTTGTGAACTGCAGAATGACAGCACATTACTACAAAACTGTACTGCAAACGGCTCTACCTCAGTTCCAGGATATTTTCGGACCACTGCCAATAATTTTTTAGCAGGACAATGAGCCAATTCACACAGCTAGAATAATTATGACTTGGTTACAAAATATAGAACAACTTTCCTGGTCACTCCCCAGATTTGAATAGTATCGAAAATGTGTGGGGTTTGTTGACACGAAAGGTGTATGAAGGCCTGGGCCAGTATTTCTCTTGATCTTTTAAAATCATTGTATAGTTCTTTAAAAAACCGCATTTTTTAAGTAATTCAAAATAAGGGAGGTTGTACAAAGTACTAAAATAATTTTGTAAGCAATAGTAAATAAATAAAAATACTTTTCTTAAAAAAAAAATATTTGGATTTCATTTTAACTAAAAAAAACAAGGTGATGCTATTCTTATGTTACAAAAAAAATGCATTTTAGTGTATCGAAACGAAATAATCTCAGAAAATTCCGTTAGCTTTTCGAAACTATTTGAAACTTTTCTTAGTCTTAGTCTCATATTACATATGTAATATCAAAAAGGTACACAAAAAAGTTAATTTAAAAATAAATTATGTGTGAGGCTATTCATATGTTACGGGCTGTAGTTTTAATGCTTAGGCTGTGTAGATAGTTGAGGTCGCTTCTAACCCAAAGTCGCCTTTTGGCCACTTTTTACACCTCAAGGCCTGTGGCGACGACAAAAATTGTATATTTTCAACAACATTTGGGCGACTATTTCCATTAAAAATTCTCAGATCTCCCATTTCCCATGCAAAGTGAACACATTAAAGAAAATATTCTCCGTTTTTTTTTCTTTTGCTTTCCTTCCCTTCCGTCGTTATTCCATTGTCCTTCGGTTTTTGATTTTTAATTTTAAATCAGATGTGTGGGTCTTTTGCTATTTCTGTTTATTTGTACCAGGCCCATTTTAAATCCTTAGCCACTTTTTTTTGGCAACTTTATCATTTTGGCTATCGGTAACGCTGCAACTGACACTACCATTTGGCTTATAATTTCGCCGGTCTAGCTAGTCTCTTTTTAAATGCTTTTCAAGTAAGGACCATTCATAAATGGCCAACCATTGTTAATATTATATTTATTTCCGAAGCCTTAGCCTTACTTTTTAAGGCCAGGGGTTTCCTATGCAACTTGGCTCACATAAAATAATTCCATATCTCGCATGAAAAGCTCTTACATAGTATCGCCTATAGAACTTCCGCATCGCGTTGTGTTAATAACCCCAAGCTCACTCTCAATCTGATTTGCATTTAGATGTCATGGCTTCAAAATGCATCGCCTCAGTAGGTTGGAAAATAAGTTTATGCACTGATGCAAGATATGTGAGCCGATACCGTTACCGATATGTTGCAAAATAAGTCCCAACAAAAATGCACAGGATAAGCCCCTAATTAAGAAAACATTGGCAATTCACAAAGAAACTCATCACGGTAGGTGGCCTTTGCCTTAGATTGCATCAATTGGCACAGACAGCGACCTCATGAATATTTTATTCCGGCGCTGTTCCTTTTTGCGTCCTTTCACCCGAAAACTGCAATATTAACTTAAGTCAGAGTATCAATGACAGCTGCAAAAGGCTCAAAATCCAATCATATTTCGTAATATTCTCATTGCTTACCGTTCAAGTAAACCCATGTGATAAACTAAGTCGACGATGACAACGATGTATGTCATAAATCTGACATGACGTCCAGTTGTAGACCACCTCCACACATTAGAGCAGCGCACATAGCCGATGCTATATGACAAACCCGTGTATGCGAGTAACATGGTGATACGGTGAACGGCGCTGAATCCTTGTGAGGCGACGTCATCCTTGAAATCCCACATCACTTTTCAATAAATATTTATGAGCCTGTAATGAGTGTTCAATACCGACATTGGACTAAGCAATTGAATCCTCATGGGAAATAATTCAATCCAAATTGTATCCTTTCAATTTTCCTTATGTTGGTTGCCCCGAGCCCGACTGCCACCGAGCGCCGCCGCCAATGCGCGTTATCTCGAACTTGTATGAGTAGGTATTGGCCTCGGTTTGGTCTGGTGGAAGGATACGGAGTATGGGAACACTGCCGTCCATTTTATTTTTGCCGAGTTAAAGAGTGAACTGTTGGATAAATTAAATCGAAACTGACGCTAATTCAGTTTCCGGCTTTGTGGTTTTGAACTAGTGTCTGGCAGCAAGAACAAAACAAATCCCGTATCTTTCGGTAACAAAGAGAAATTTATTTTATTTTATTTCATTTTTGTTGTGCTTCGTGCTTCGTTCTTCTTGGTGATCGGGCATGAGGGTGCTGCTGGCATTATACTTGTGGGTGTATATAAGAGCAACCGTATAAATAAAGGACAATCGAGCGTCGTACATGTATTGAACCCAAGGATCTGTATATCTGTTTCTGTTGTACTCGTTCTACCCAACAACCCTATGTATTTAGTAGCAGCAGGTGGTGGGTGGCGCCGCTCAAAGATGTATGTACAGTAATGAAAACGGATTTCGTATAATTACATGAATAGTTCGTTGGGCGGGTTAAAATGCGAATTTCATTTGGCAGTTGGCCATTTTAATCCAATTTAAGGAGTTTAGCAAATAACAAGGTTTTACACTTTCCTTCTAGTAAGCCGCTCTTCGGATGGATACATTTCTGATTTTATTTTGTTCCGTTTTTCATTTTATTGTGTTTTTTGGTTGGTTTTTATTTTTTTTGGTAATCTTGCAGGCCCTTCTCTGGCTGTGATTTGTTGCCGAAAGAGCTGTGTGGGTACAGTGTTGGTATACCACAAAACTACTTTTACGATTGGATTTGGTGGGAGGCAAAGTTCGAAAGGGCAATAGCTATTCTTCGCGGCGGCGAAAAACTAATTTCGGGACCAAACATACGAAAAGCCATGACTTGGCATCGTTTGCGGTTCAGTTTGGCTACGAAATTAAGTACTAACGTCGATTTTATTTCGATTGCCATGATGTTGGTTGTTAATTGGCTAGATATACATATGGATACGAATCTCTGATGTCCTGCGGTAGGATGGCATTTTAAATTTTCTCTGTACTAAGATAAGTGTTTGGAAGTGGATTAGTTTGGTTCGTCTGGGGTGGGAGATACTCGTACCAAGTTGACAAACTCGTTTTAGAGTAATCAAAAATCGACAAACTGGAAGTAAACAAATGAAGAAATTGTAAGCCATAGGCCATGCATAATCTGTCCTTTGTACTGTTAAGCTTAGTACGCTGCTCGAGCGAAATTTTCGTTCCGATACACAAAAATTCTCTCCAAAATTTAGCAGGGCTTAACCTAAGCGGACTCATTTAGCTGAGCGGTACGCAGCTCGAGCTAAATATCAAACTTTTGTGTCAGAATGTACTTCATGTGTCTGTCAAAATCTTGAGTGCCCATTGGGTCGGCACATTTTCTCAAGCTAAATTGTGACACATCGTTGTGTATTTGTTGTTCTGTTGCGGAAAAGTATGCAAGGATGAGCTTTTTTAATTATTACGTGGACGAGAAGTACCTAGAACCAGAAATAGAGAGAATTTAATTTTTGAAACAAGTTTTTCCAAAGAACAGCTCTTTTATGTGACAATACTTTTTGCAATCCATTATCCACGGCGTGCTCTATGTCAAAATTTAGCTAGTACTTTAGCTGATGTTTGGAAAGAAAAGTTGGAGACCAGATAAAATGTAGTTTAGCTCGAGCAGCGTACTACGCTTTAAATTCAAGCTGGGATTCGAAAATATAAAACAGATAGAGTTAGCTCACTTAGCTCTCCACGTATTTGACAGGTTCGAGTCTCCAATTGGAAGTGAGAAATGTATGGGGACTAATGCATTGTTTACACTTCACAATTTTAGGTTCCACGCTACATTCCACACCACTGTACCTTAAAAAAAACCGAAGCTATATTAAAATATATTATATTCGATCAAACCGGACCAATTGCGAAGACTAAAAAGTAGTATATTCGAACTCTGTCACCTTCTAATACTGGAGTTTAAATCTCGGGTTGACTTTCTAGCTCAGTCGGAGGCCAAAGCCGTCTTATATTAAATGTGCTCAAGTAGTCGAGTGAATTAAAACCTGGCAAGTCTTTCGATAATAGAGAGACTCAGAAGTCTAACATGAGCCCCTTAGAAAGAGGACGAAAGTGAATCGATGTGCTGATCAAAAACCAAGATGTCAGACATCTGACGTGACTTACTTCTGACGCAAATATTGGGCGGTCAGTATGGATTTTACAGAGCTATTAAATGAATACGCGCGAATGAATAGTTTATGCGCTTACTGCTGCCATAGCATCCACATTTATTTTTATTTATTTATTTATGTATATACTATACATTCGGAAGTGAAATCGTCTTTGGTCGATTAGATCTGGCATAAGGTCACAGAAACCACAAAATGGTAAAATATATCTGCAGCAGCTATTAATACATGTTTCCGTACAAAGTCCAGTCCGTGCATCAGCTGCTGTCGATCGTCAAACGCGTGTAACCTACGCCCAAGCCATCCTCAATCTCGAGGACGAAGAGGACGATTTTTCGACAAAAATCATAATGAGCGATGAGGCACATTTCCACCTCAGCGGGTACGTGAACATGCAAACTATTGCTTCTAGGGCACCGAAAATCCACGAGTAATGCACGAGGAGCCATTACACCCGCTCAAAGTTACTGCACGGTGCGCTGTTCATGCTGGAGGAGTCATCGGGCCATTTTTTTTTTCGAGAACGCCGCTGGTCAAACGACAACAGTGGACGGTGCGCGCTATAGGGCTATATTAACCGAGTTTTTTCTGCCGCAATTGGACGAATTAGGACTGTGGACTGAGGACATGTGGTTCATCCAAAAAAAAATTTTGTAGAAATGTTGAAAACCGCTGTTAAATCGACTGCATTCATTGTCATAATCGACCCGACATTTTCAATTTAACAGAGACATGGTTGTACTTTCCAAAATCAAATTGTGAAAATGAGAGCATTTTACAACAAGAAAAATTTAAAAAAAAACAGCATCCGTTGTTGAATGTACAGCAAACTTTGTAAAATACAGAATACTTATGTACGGATTTTGGTTGTATTATTCACAACACATTGCGGTCAAAATGCAATTTGTGTCGTAAAACCTACAACTCGATTTCTAGAAACGAATACCATTTGTATAGCTCGATGCTTCAAAATAAAAAACATACACCAAATAATTTTAAATTATTTTTATTGAATATATATTCACATACAATTAACATATATACAATTAAGTTAAAGTAAGTATATTTTTGAGAGCTTCTTGCTGAACTTGGTTTTAAGCAATTGTCCTCAATCCATTCTGTGGTGATTATTGTCACAATAGTAAGCAGCACCCCCATAATGCACTCCAGCTGCAACCCACGTTCACTGTCGGGAAATATTTTGGAGATAAGCTCCGACTCCGATCTGAGCAGAAGTAAACTCTGTTTGGTGAGCCCACGACCTTGTTAAAAAAGAATAATGTGGTCAAGTTAAACGAGAAACGGCACCCAGGCGCCGAACGAACAAATATATAGCTTACTTAGGTGCTAAAAACGGCACAACACTTATAGACAATGTGAAATTGCCCACCACTTCAAAAACATCCACGTCTAATAGTAATCTTTTTTTCAGTAGCCCCGTTTGCTATGACGAGATTATTCAGATCTGTTTCCTTATTTAAATGCTCCTCAGCATTTTCAGACAAAAAAAAAAACAAATCAGAATTTATTTGAAAAAAAGTCACAACTTTGCACAATGATAATTCGTCAAGAACAAAGTAATGAACATAAACCATGAAAATATTCTGGCTGGGTGAGTGGGTTATGGTAAATGCAGCTGTCAAATTCACAACTTAATGCAGTATCAACTGAAAATGGTTGTAGATTTGAATGCATAGGTATGTTGTGCATTTTACAAGTAGTTCGTACTTTTTACAGCATTTTGTATGTCCATTTTGCATTTTGGTTGTAGTTTTGACCAATTCATACATGTACATTCAACAACAAAAATTGACAAGGCGCTGTAAATTTTACAACAAGAAATTGCGATCAATTTGACAATTTTTTTGCTGCAAATGAAATAAAACACTGTAAAATTTACAATTAATTGTGAATATGAATGCATTTGCTGTTAAATACACAAATATACAACTTATTGTAAATTTGACTGCCAAATGTTGTAAAATTGACAGTGGAAATTTTTTTGGGTGTTCCAACAGGACGGAGCTACGGCACACACTGCGCGACCCACATCGGGTATTCTGAAGGCGGCGTTGCCGGGTCCGCAAGATCGTCCGATTTAACCGGTAAGGACTTTTTTTGTGGGGATTTTTGAAGTCCCGGGCTTACGTGAAAAAGCTCGAGACCCTAGAAGCCCTTAAGGAGAACATTTGACACGAGTGCGAGAATCTGTCGGCCGAAGTTCTCGCCGAAGTGATGAAAAATGACATTAAACGAGCACGTATGGCAATCAATTGTGACGGTGCCCATTTTGCCGATATCATCTTCTCGACCAATCAGATTCTAAAGGTTCAAATAAACATAATCAAAAAACAGAATCGAAGTTTTTAATTTAGTAAAAAAATGAGAGCCAAACAACATCGGATGACTTCTTTTGGCCCACCTTGTATATGAAACACTCTGCACAACCAACAACTAGCAACGCTCTCTCTCTAGTTTCTCCCAAATTTGATTTAATTACTTGTGGATTTTGGGTTCAAACTCAAACTCTGTTGTGAATATCGATTCTCAGATCTCAGATCCCCACCTAACTAAACATGCAACTTCACATCTTTAGTGTTGCTCTACGTCATACCTACTGCAAAATAATAACGAGAAAAAGAGACAGAGAGGGGCGAACAAAAATGAACAGAGTTCATAATATCTTCAAATAAAGTATGTAACACATTATCAACGAACGAGTCGTTGGCGTTAAGTCTATCTTCCTGAATCCATATCCATAAACATTTCGGCGAGGAAGAAGGGCATAAAGACACGGAAAAGTGTCTCCATCCGCCGCGCCGCGCCACCCGTACATACGAGTATATCGAATGTCAACGAAATAATGATGTCACATTATATTCGATTCACCTTCGTCATATATCTTCCATTGACGACATTAATGGCGTTCCACAGGGTGATAAATTTCGCTCGCACTTTTTTTTTTCTTTTCTTTTCGTTGTAGTCCCGTCTTTTTCCATTCCTTCATGCTATTCAATATGACGCTTGATTATCAAATGAGGGCCTGGCTCTGTGTGGCGGTTGGGGACTTACAGCTTACACTTATTGTATTGTATTGTAGGCGCAAATGCGTGCATGAATGTTATCGTTGGTATTGGGATTTGTGTTAAATCCGAGGGCGGAGGAGAGAACTGAATAAACGTACGACAATACAAATAGATAAACCGACCCATGTTCGCTAGAGCAATAGGGCGAGGAGGAGGTTTTATGCGAATGGGTTTATGGATTGTGACGATTTTTCATTTTGCATATATATATACAATATCCAACAACGAGTATCGTTCAGTAAAGTTTATCAAGGCGAAAAAGATTATTTATAAAGGCTCTTTCCATCTTTCATTCACAGCTGAATGTTGTTGGTCAAAACGGTATGGGGTATCTTGATTAAATGAGACGGTAGAAATTTGCAAAGGCCGTTCAAGGTACTGGATTAACCTTGTATTCATGACTCCATGAGGACTGAGATTAATATTAAAAAAGTCTTCGGCACTACAAGGCATTTTAAAAGTTCAACGCGGTTTGTATAGACTTTTCTGTGGAAACCTAGCGACCCCAGTAGGCCGAGATGATCGCATATGGTCGTAGGTAATTGTTGTTAACATCTCAAAGACAGAGCTAACACTGTTCACTGAAAGATGTTAGGTTCCCATCATAGCTCTACCTAAATTTAGGAACCGTGAGCAAAACTCATGTCAAGTCAAATATCTATAGATTTAATTCTAGACAGTAAACTAAGCTGGAAGGTAAATATCCAGGACCGTGCAAAAAAGATTGCGTTTGCCTTCCATACCTGTAAGAGAGCTTTAATCCTAGAAGGGGCCTACAGCTTAAGGCAATAAACTGCCAATAGGCGGTCGTTAACGATTTCGACATTCGCATCTCCACAAATAGTTCTAAAATGAGCTGTGTAGTGGGAGCGGGCATTTTCTAACAGAGTTAGACATCTCCAAATCTTTCCTCCTCCCTCCTCAACGCAGCCAGCGTATTTCAACCAGAAGGATGTGACGAACTTCTGGGAGTGACATAAACCGTGGCTAGAAAGAAAGAAAAAAAAAAAAAAAACTTCCCACCCTGTATGAAAATACATTAGATGGAATTCCAAACAAAGTCGCGAGTAACGAAAGCCTTTAGCCGTCAAAAATGCCGGAAATAGTTTTTTTTCTCCTCGTATGGCTACATAATTGACGAAAAAGACAACTCGCTCTTTTTTTTACATTTCAGACGTCGATCAAGGTGGTGACGTGCTCCCAAAAAAAAACAAAAAAAAAAAAAATTTCAAAGTTTCCTCGTCAGTGTAAAAGAAGTTTTATACAATATTTGAAAGCATAGGCTCTTACCCAGAGCAAAAGAAATAGTTTTTGCATACAATCTCTCACTGTAAGTACCTATTGCAAAGTTTGTTGAAAAAAAAACAAGAAGGGGGAATTAACCTTAAGCTTTTAATCAGAATTTAGTTTGATCCCGGCAGCGTGAGTTCTCGGCAGCAGAGCGGGCTGAGGAGTCATTCCTCGTTACTTGCGAGTGCAGATCGCACCAAGTTCGATCGGTCTGTGCCAACATGGTGGAGCGTCGACTAAATCTTGCGACATAGGTCCCCGTTCTGAGTGGTACCCTCAGGCCCGAGGCCACGCTTTTGTTTCCACAACTTACTCTCTGATCGAACTTCAAACAAAGAAGTAGCAAAATCCATGTCACCCTGCTAGTGTGGTGAGAAAAAAAAAAAACCTAAGAAAATTGTTTCGCTGCTGTTGATAAAGCAGACGGACAGACGTCAAAAATCAAGACCTCAGTCAGTGCTTAGACGCTGCAGGAAGTCGGCCACACCAAGTACACATCCCGCGATTTACTCTCCGCCACCCTCACGTTAAAGAGTTCTTCATCGCCAGTGCAAGAAGACGTTCGATTTTTCTTACAATTGCCTCACCTTATCAATAGCGTCATCCACCGTATCATCGTGTGAAAAACTCATTGGCGATCAAAAAAAAAAAAAAAAAAAACGCGGATTACACCAGTCGCAATTCGGCAAGAAACAGCAGGCTAAGCAGCCAGATTCCAGCAACCAACAGGTTTTAAGCTCCCGTCTAGGACCCCCGATCCCGCATGTCTATATTAGGAATAGCTGATAATTGTTCTGTTCTTTCATCATTAAGGCTCAAGTACTCTCGCTAGCAACAGTAGGTTCACTCAGAAGTTAAGTATATTGTAAAGCATTAATGTAAAGTTCGTCAACTGCAAAACAATTTGTTTATTTTCTCTACATATGAATATATAGATACTGAGACCTTCACTGTATGCTGTGCACAACATCCATTGGGGAGTTACGAATTATCACGAAATCAACTCATAAATCGTCGATCGATAAGCGTATGCATGCAAAAGAAAATAAAAGGAAAAGGTAAATGCAGGAAAATCGGTGAGTCAGTTTTTTTTCATTTTGTTTTGTTGTTGAACGAGCTGAGAGTTTATTTGATAGTGTCTCGTTGAGTGACTTTGGTAGTTTTTCTTTTCCTCTTTTGAGCGTGTGCAGTCATTGTAAAGAAAAAAATTAAGGGCCAAACTGACCCGAAGACCGTACATTACGCGTAGATAAACTCTGATTGATTTAATCACATAAAATTTGGTCTACTTAATCTAATAAAATTTTAAATAACAATAAAACTAATCTAAGAATAAGAAAACAAAATATTTTTTTTTTTGAACTAGATAAAAGTTAATGTAAAGTAAAACAAGTGAATTTGCCTAAAGATATAACTAAACTTGAGAAGTTTAAATATAAAATTGCGCTAAGAAGTTAAATTATGAGAGACGGAACAATTGAACAAAAGAAGTAACTCATTACCAAGTATATAATTAGTAAATTAGGTAATAGTTTTCGTTAAGTGCTTTTAGAGTACATTTTTTTTGATCGGTATTAGATATTAGTGCATACGAATACGCATAAGTTATAAGGAATGAATTAAATAAAACAAAGGGGTGTTATGTGTCCCTATGTTGAAATGAGAATTTACTCTCTTTTATTCTGAGTGAGATACTTAAGTATGAATTCTGATTAGAATTCGATAAGTGTTTTGGGGAAGTGTAATGGTGGGGATGAGGATATCGGCGACTGCATAAGTATGCTGTAAACGGTTGCTTGTTTTCTCGTTTAGGGGCTATTGCAAAGATTTGGGCAAAGCGATAGCCACGGATATTCTGTGCTACCTTAAGGCAGTATAGAATGTGGGAGTGTTACGCCCCGGAGACCAATTATATCATGAGTTTCCCAACATTTCTCGGTTTCGTCGGTTTTCCTAGGGTATTTTTCGAATCGGTTTAAAGGTTTAAGATATGGGGTTTACGATTGGTTCTGTCGCTCCACACTAATTTTGTTTATTTGTTACTTTGACAAGGCATGATTTAATTGAACGGTAGTCCGGCAGCAAGTGCAAGAACCCACGCCTCCGTCGAGCTAAAGGTCGCGCATTTCGCAAGCATGCCTGCTCGCACTGTTTGTCAGGACACCCACCTAACAACCCACAGGTTCATCCACGGATTCCTGTGTTCGTCGATTCTGTGAGAATGCAGGACATCGCCCATTTGTAAGGTGGTAACATCGAAAACCGTTACAAGGACTTGCAATCTAGGAGGCGTGTAGACGGCTCCTTAACATAACAACACCCAGACAACAAAATCAGGCATCTTCGTCCCTTTTATGATGACCGTTCGGCCATCCAAAGTATCCATTTCAACAAGACCAACAAATTCCTCAGGCTGATTTTGAGCTCCCTTAACGTCTTAAGCTCTTCATCTTCAGGCTTCGTTAGTTGTGGTCTCAGGAAACGGGAAATGCAGTCGCTTAAACCAACCAAACAAGGAGCAGCACATCATCCGCATCCCCTGCCATATCATACTGATCGATCAGGTTCAATGGTCGGCAAAATTTTCAAATCAATTGATCCATCTGTTTTCAAATCCCCCTGTGGATTGCCATTCAATTGGGCAATTCCCCCTCAAAAAAAAAAAGAATAATAATAAACAAAACTCTCCAAGCACAATGACGTGGCTTGTGCTTTTGAAAAATTATTTCTCACCAATTCAAAAACCTAAAAGGAATCGGCCCTCTGCCGTAATCGACCTAACTAATCCGATATGTTGCAAATTTCACGTCTGATTGCCAGCCATGAATGGAATTCCTACTCCGCAGCGCTTCCCTTCACAGTTCTTAATTGCTTCTCAGAAAATGATAAATTTCCAACAGCACACATGTGCGAGGTATTAGCACATGCATCCATCATCCGATATTAACTTGCCTCAGCGTGTGTTTATCTGTGTGTGTGAGTGTAAGAGGTTTTTGGCCAAAAGTCCGTACATGTCCCACTCCGTAAACGATATGAAATGAATACGCTTTTAGTTCCTGCATCTCCCTTAAAGAAGTTTCCATTTTTATTATGAAATATTTGAAAGTTGTGCGGTCGGGATACGGAATGCGCACAGAAGGAGTATACACACACATACCATCAGCCACAGATACTATGGGGTATTGTCTAGGCAGGCATAATACGAATACGAATACGACTACAACTGGTAGCAATATTTCGACATTCTCTCGTCGATGTGGGTCGCTGTCTGAGGGCGGCGGCCGGCGGGTGATGCCAAAAAGAAGGACACCAGAAGTTATTGGAAAAGTTTTCTTTTGAGAACGTGTTAGAAATACTAGAGCGTTGCAATATTCCACAGAAGATACTCGAAGTGGCAGCCAACCCATGTCACATGCCCAGAATTACAGGGAATAGTTTTTGGGGTGGACTCGGTGGAGACGACTTCTCGGTTTCATTCTTTTCGATAGTAGTCGAACGTGATGGATCTCATTAGCCGCATATTGTTCGCCTGAAATAGCGCTACTCACTTCCGTTTCCCGGACAAGTTCAAGATTCATACAGCATGGCAACTTTCGCCTTCGTGCGCGCTAGGTAGGCTTATATATATATATGTGCAGTAAATCACTGTGCGTCTTCATTCGCACAAGCCTATCGTAAATTCTGTTTTATTTCCAACTAAATGTTTATATTTCTTGGCTTAATTGCTGGCAATTTAATGATCGTCATGTTGCGCGCTGCACCGCGGCACGCCATGCCCCAGCGGCATCTTCTTGTCTTGCGTATAGGATGGTCGTCATTCAGGCTCATTGCTATCACTGTGCTGGATCTTAATTGTCATAATCGTGTGTGAGATGCTTCAGTGAGAGCCGAAAATAGACGGATTTCATATTTTGTATCTGCGGATGGTGTTCTGTGTTGGTATTGCGTCTTCTCGGCACTGACACGGATGCGAACTGCGCTGCCAAAAGCGAAACATTTTGCGTGCAGGCGCTCAGCTTGTGTCGTAATAGTCGCAAGGGCCATCAAAATGATCGGCAACAGTGACTGCCTACTGCCATCATGGTTAACCGGTGGCTGATGGAGCTGAGGCAGCGCCGCAAAGAGAGATCGTGAGGGGCTAATGTTGACATGGTAAAAATAGGAATAGGATGTGAGTTGGATTTTTTTTTCTTTCGGTTTTGTTTTGATTTCGTTTGCCTTTTGGGAAAGAAAACAGCAAAGCAGCCACTGAGGTGATCTTCGCGAAGATCAAACGAATTCTGACTGCTGACTGCTGAGATCGCAGGCAGACATAATGAGTGCGCACACCGGAGACGGGAGTGAAGTTGAGAAATGCGCTTAAGCGGTACGGATGCATTCTGAATCGTGTACACACAGGCAGTCGTCCATTCATGATGTGAATATGAATTAATTCATTTTCTGCCGCAATCGGAGCTCTATCTTAGATTGCACCATAGATACGAGTGGGTGATCTATAATGAAGTGAAATGCTTTGAGGGACAGTTTGATGGTTGGCTATAGTGTGGCGTCATAACACAAGGTTATCTAGTATCTACCTCGAGGTGAGTCAGTGTGTGGAATAATTACAGGTGCAGCTGTTTGAATAAACGTTCACAATACATATCTCCGTTTACACGCTGCTGACATTTGATGGAAGTTCAGGCGAAGTGTACGGTAAACTGGGAAGGATTGCCACACACGGGACATAAGTTCCAAAATATTTTGTCAAAGATGGGATATAAGTCCCAAATTTTCGATTTTTTAGTTTTATTTTCTCGAATTCTCAAAATCTCACTTTCCATTTTTACGACATTAGCTTACAAGATCAAAAACTGGACTAACTATGATCCCAATAACTGACATGCTTGCACTGTTTTCCGCAAATTGTTAGTAACCGTATTTTTGATGTAATTGGAAGTAATGCGTAAAACCAAGCCAAGATAACAGAGCCAAAAACTTGTTTGTCTTGCTATACATTCTTGTTGGGTGCTCTTCATTGAAAATTCTCTAAGCTTGTAAAAAAAAAAGTATTTATTTGGTGAGACATTAGCACCAACTTTTACTTTTGGGAGTTATGTCCACGGTTGCCTTTTTAGTGACTTTGTCGCTATATCTAGTGGAATTTTAAAAAGTTTAGTGACAAAAATTAATTTTTGTGATTTTCTAAGTTTAATTTGTTTGGTTTATGAAAGATGCCAAGTCCACAAGCTTCCATTTAACGTGAAAATAAAAAACTTAGTTGTGAGGAGCTAGGTATGGAGTCCCTATGGACCTCCTGCACCGATTATTTATTTATTACAATATCTAAGGAGATTTTGTATCAGACCTTTATCATTTCAGGCCTAAAGCTTTGCCCCTATCTAAACCAGAGAAAGTAATCCTTATTCGATTCAAGACAAATATTCTCTTCATTTGCGTTTATGGGCTTTGGAGGAGAATGTTTAAATGGCATACGAGCTGAACAACGACTTGGACGCTTGTCAGTCGTCTCAGATTGCTCAGATGTGTAGAGCAGGCGGAAACAAATGCTATGACCCGTGGGCGTAGAGGGTAACCCAGTGGGAGAATGCAGTAGAGGAAAACCCCGCCTTAAGCACACAATGTCGATTTAGATCTGTAGAACACTGGAGGCGGTTACCTAAAGACCGGTATAATTGCAGTGGATTGTTAAAGAAAGCCCGCACGCCCCCCACAAACTGCATAGCGCCAACTAAAAAGAAGAAGTCCATTTCTTTTGAAAGACCTCCTACTTTAGTTTCGATTGCGAAAGTCCGATTTCTCTAAGCTGAGAGACACTTCCCTTCGCCCATTTTCGGACTCGGTACTCTTAGCCTTCGCTAAAGCGAAAGACTTTTCAAGAAGTTCAGGAACCGCCACTCTGATACAGCTTCCTGCCCCTTTGTAGGATGTACGTGCTTATTTTATTAAACATAATGAATTTTAAATTCTGCTCACTTTTTGACTTACATTTAACACCTTTCTTTGCAAACCGTTTCCCGACGACGTAGTGTTTTCGGTCCAGGTACATGATTAAAAATTGAAGCCCGTCGACGTTCCCACGGCAGGTCAACTGTCAAGTGACATTTTGATATGTGGTATAATTAAAAACAGTTGAAGAGATGTTAACAAACAGACACTTTGGGCGCAGGGACATAAGTCCCAACTTTAAGTGGGACATAACCAGGGTTGCCGTTAACTTAAAAAAAGTCACTAACTCGAACCTAGAAATCCACCAGATATGGTAAAATTTAATAAAAAAATCACTAGAAAAAAAAATTTTCACTACCTACAAATGAAAAAAATAAAATTCAATTTTAACAACATTTTTATTTTGAACAACAAATCAAAAACTTGCAATATTTAAATACTTATAAAAAAATAAACAACACGCAAAAATCAAATTTAGTAAACTTTCTTCAAACTTTTGCAAATTTGAAAGTAGGGTATATTTTTTCTGAGCACTTATCTGGGATAGCCGCCACGACCGTAGACGGGCGACCCTAATTTAATTTAATTTTTATTTTGGCAAAACCCGCATTCATTTGGCTTTTTACAAGCTATTACAATGACTTAATCTAAATTAAAACTACTTAAAATTAGGACTAATAATTAGAACGTAAAGCTAAGGAAGGTGAAGGAGGTCAGTTTTAAGGGAGGAACTACTGCGGTTGAAGTCAAAAACAGTAAGGTTTGAATTAACCTTCCGCAGCATTCGGGAGATTGGTTCGTTTGAGCCATATGAGGTGCGGTGAAGAGGTAAATAGAAGAGACGAGGACAACGAAGATTAGTTTTAAAGGAAATAAAGTTGTAAAGAGTCGTACAGTCAATGAAGCCTGAGAGCAAACGGTGAATGAAGAGAATGTCTGCTACGTCCCTGCGTTCCTCAAGGGTATTGGAGTTAATAAGTTTGAGACGGTCTTGATAGGGAGCTAAGATTAGGGGATCACTCCAAGATAGTCCCCGAAGAGCAAATCGAAGAAAACGACGTTGGATGCTCTCGTAGTTGACCGTGGAGAATGTAGAGTCGGCGATGGGGCATGATAGGGTAATAGATTGGTATTTTGTGATGTTAAGCTCTAAGCAATTTTTAAGGCACCAGGTTGAAAAACGATCAATGCCTTGTTGAAGGAGACAGGGGTCTTGAGGTGACGAGATGATTCTTAAGAATTTAGTATCATCTGCGTAGAGAGAGAGAGACGAGTGTTTAATGACCTTCATGAGATCATTAACGCTAAGAATAAAGAGAAGGGGACCTATATAACTGCCTCGTGGGACACCAGATGTTGCTAAGAATGAGGAAGAAAGTAGTATAGCGAACGCTATAACAGCGGCTATCAAGCTATATTCATTTTATCAATATAGGTTAACAGCCAAGGGCAGTTAAAAGAGGATTAGTTGATGAGATATTTTATCAAACGCCTTACTGAAATCGGTTGCAATAACGTCGACTTCGATGCCACTCTCTAAGGCTGATAGAGCAAAGGATACAAATTCCACGAACCTGCCTATTCATTTTGAAAATATACGATGCTCCTAAAACTCTTGAAATTTTTTTAAAACGTGCAAAATAGACATATGTCTCTTATTGTGAGGGGTTTCGTAATTTTTAAAAGGACCTTCTCATAATTATAAAAAAAAAATGAAATCATTTGTAACTTTGCACTTTCGGAAAAAACCCAACAGTTTTTTTGTGCAATTTTATTCGAATAACTCCAATTCCGATGGCCAAAGCGGCAACATACAAGCAGAAAAAATTATGCGGATGTTCATCTCGATAGAAAATAATGGTCACCATCAGGTAGGTACCAAGCAATTACGTGACCGAAATAATAGTTGACGGGTTGTATCACAGAATTAATCTCATTTAAATACAAAAAAAAACCGTTGCAGTTTCACAACTAAAGGAACAATTAAGTATTGTCTACAATATCCTACTACCAAACAATACTTAATCAACTACTAATTATAATTATTAGCCAGGCCTCAAATTATATCCGATGCACAATAGCCCATGTCCATAACCTGCCCACAACCCTCAGAATTAATTGCCTCTATCATGTACATAATTGGATTTGTAGAAATCAAGATTGGTAATGCTATTCACATTGTTTGACTGCGTATATTATTTTGCAGTATTCCTTGCGAGTCATGTAATTGAATATGAAAGGATCTATAGACGTGAAAGGTGAAGAGATTCCGTTTGAATTTTATTGCAAATCAAGGAACTTTTTGAACAGGTTGGGAGCACAATGCAAACGCACTCCCAAACAAGGAGTTTACAACTTTCTCCGTGCCGTATTTGGAATGAATTTTGTCATGTTGTAAAAGTAGTTTCTACCTAAGGGGAGTTTGTCACTGAGTGTAGAGAGATTGGCATGTTTCCTCGATGACTAACAATAGAAATCGAGTCCTCTTCACAATTATTATCACTCAGTCAATTGAATAACGAAGTTTTCAAATGACTCATCATCAGTATATGACCCATTCTCAGAATCTCACCGAAAAAAAAACCACAAAAGAAGTCGATTGCAAGATGCACATGTGCGGTACAGCGATTTTATCGTGCAACAGTTTCGCACTCACATGTCGTAATTAATACAAATTTCCATCATTCAGTTGGCAGATGAAAGAAAACATCATGTCGGCTGGATGCGCGATCTCGTGCAGTGCCGAGCATCATGTTGTGAGTGGATATATGAAATTCGCGTTAATTGACGGCAGCATTTAACGCAAAGCGCCACACAGTCAGTGAATTTCCCCATAGCAGCGCCTTTTACAATAGTTTGCGAGTGTAATTCAATTAATCGCCACGAAGATGGATGATTGCGTTGCACAGTTGCGGTGGCAATTTTCATCGTATACTTTCTGCACCCTTAAATGACTGACAATAAAAGTTGACTGGCTTGGTCTATAAAAATATTGCTACTACTTGAAGTTAAAAAATAATAAATTGCACAGCTGTGTGATGTAGCTGCAAAGGCAACACATGACGACGTTTCGTTATATATTAGAAGGCGATGAACGATTTATTGCACTAGAGGGGGGTGCATTTTTTGTGCTGGTCGATTTTATGTATGCACATTATGTATGCACATCCTGCCTCATATAATTCGGTCAATTCAAGTTCTGTATTCAAAAGTTAAACTGAAGTACATATAACAATGTCGATGTTTTTCAATCAAACCGCAATGATTGACATGTCGGCCAACATTCGTCTTTTTCATTTAATCCAAAGCTGAATGTTTGCCGACACGGGATCTAGCCGCATACAATTGACCATGAGAATTCCAGATTGATGTAACAAACATACAGCGATTGTCTCTGCGACTTATTAATTAAACACAAATGTCAAATCGTACGGAATATGCAGAATCCGCGAAATGATTCGAATTGTTACGAACTTTAACTCAATGGCGTTCCTTAACTCGAAAAATCCGTAAAAAAGATCGCCATAGAGAGAGCAAGATATTACCCCTCCACTGATTATGAATTTTTACTCATCAAATTTCTTGGTGTAAGAATTGGAAAATGTGGTACCTGACAATTACGACATGATTTAAAATATGTTGGCGTATTTGGTATACTCGTACATATCTATATTTTCATTTCCTGCGTATTAAAATGATAACAACAGGTGGCCAAATTGAATGAAGATCTTTTTCGCAAGTGCCGACGAAGTTCGCCCTCCTCCACGAAGGGACAATCTCCTCTACGTAACTTTAAATGCAGTGTTGATTTTTTCTTTTCTCGAATGCTTGTAGTTCAATCAGTACAAATTCTTCCACATATTGAGATTTATCCAAACAAAGTTCATTTAACACCAAATCAGTTTCACCGCTAGATGCAGAGTTAAATGTTAAAGTGATGCGACACTTCACGTCAAGAACTTGCGCAATTGGGGGGAAGCGCCAGCTGTCATTCAACAACATAAATAATTTTGTTCTGTTTTAAAAACGAACGACGACTAAATTATTTGTATATTGTTCATACAAAAATACTAAAATCGCGATTAAAAAACGGTGGGTTAGGGTAGGAAGGAGAAGATTTGGGGTTATAGATATTTTTTGAAGCTAAGTCTAATAAATACACAAAAAAATTTTGGTCAAAAATTTAAAGCAAAAATATTGTGGACATGTACACCCTAATCACCTAGCGGTACGACCGATTCTCATACCTACCAAATATACACAATAAATTTCATAAAAATCGGTGGAGCCGTTTCGGAGGAGTACAAACACTAAAACTGGGACACGAGATTTTTATATAAATATTAGATATTTTTTTTCAATTGTGAATACGCAAAAATACATAATGTTGCGCTTGCCGAACTACAATGTAGTAGAGAACTATATTCAACAGTTTTGATAGGTTTTGCAATCATATTTAAATGCAGTCATCGAAGTAAAACCGTCAAACTCGGCCAGCAACTCTCATCAGGTAGAAACTACAAACACCAGACAACGATATTCCAGCTCTGTCCATATTGTGCCACTTGTTAATTGTTGCGGCAACTGGATTAGTATAGCAGGCGGGACAAGTCATAGGCACTCTTTCACAGCGGATATGTGCTCATTTCTTATTGGCATTTAATCTGGGCTGGAGTAAACTTTCGTTTGCAATTTTATCAACTTAGCCCCAGCTGCTCGGAAAGGGAGTCGTAAATTAAACTTCCAAGTATTATTTTAATTTGACTCCACTACAATACCTATAAAGAAGCCCAATAATATTTTTATATTAGGTACTCGAACAGCCAAACAATTATCACGTCGATTTTTAAATATAATTTGCAATATTATCTGCTACGGGTCGGGTGTAATCGAATTTTACTCGCGCGAACTACCTAAGCGAATGTAAGGGAGTTTTGCTCAGCGAAGCTAGCGAATTATTTTTTATTTTGCAGTCCAAGGTAGACGATTACTATGTACATTACATAAAAAATAAATATTTAATTCTATTAACTTCAGTCTCTGTTTGTTGAATAAAAATAAATATTGTTATTATCTTAGAGTAAAGAATCACTTTCATTGCCTTACACACAACATATTCGCTTGATTTCTTTTTTGTTGGGATTGTTCAGAGATGTAATGTTGTATGTAAAACTTATTTTCCAATACGTTACGTATAAGCCAGGTCATTATAGTTGTCGAATTTCTACCACTGGGCGAAATTTAGTTAGCTGAATTCGGTGAATGGCTGCGTTCAGTGTCAAATGAGAATTTTAATGGCTTGTTCACACTAAGGTTCGTCTGCTTGATTTTATTTTATTATCCTAATTCATCATTTGGCTAAACCAAAATCTTGCTAATTTTTCCTGCTACAGCATGAAATCATGCTAAAAAAATTCAGGCATGTTTTTAAAAAAAAAAGAGGCTAAAAATAAAATAATCCTGCTAAATTTAGCAGGAAATATGATAAATTGGTCACACTGCTTATAACGATGCTCGATTTCTAACTTTACATATTATCTTCCACGAATCAATTTCAGAAGAAATTCAATAGGTACATAACAAAGCACAAACTCTTTAAAACTACAAAAAATAAACTTAAATTCGTTTAGCGAACTTTGCGCAAGTGCAATCAGGGATGCCGTTAACTTAAAAAAAAAGTCACTAACTCGAACCTAAAAATCCACTAGATATGCTAAAATTTAAAAAAAAAGTCACTAGAAAATAATTTTCACTACCTACCAATAAAAAAAAAAATAAATATTCAATTTTAACAACATTTTTATTTTGATCAATAAATAACTTATAAAAAAAAACAAATTCAGTCTCAATGTTACAATAAAAAACAAAACAGTTTTTTTAAATCACTGCAAATCAGAAATAATTAAATCGATTTCATCTTCATCACTACTTTCATTTACCTCAATATCGGAGGCATTTTCAAAATTATTTCCTAAGAGAACATTTTTAGGAATTTCATATTCATGACAACTTTTTTTTTGTATTTTTAGTTGATTTCTGATGAGTATTATTGAGTTCAAAGTTTTCGTTGACATTTTATTTCTCAACTTATTTTTAACTATGTTCATCATACTAAAAATCCGTTCCACTTCTGCATTTGAATGTGGAAGCGACATTACAGTTCGAGCAAGTTGGAATAATTCTTCATAAGTATTGACACCTGCTGCGTTTTTATAATGCGAAACTTCTCCCCAAAACTTTACGCTATCTTGAAGCTCTTTCCATTTCAAAAAATTAATAGCCATCCATTGCTTTAAAATTTTTTGCAAGGTCAATGATAGAATGATCTTTTACAGGTTTTAAAGTATTTTCAACTGATTCCATTTTTGTTAAAGCATTGTAATTACTTGGAACCCTTTTCTGAACCTCTTTTATTAACTTTATAGTGAAATTTATGCAATTAGTTCTTATACGACTAATTGTATCGCTTGATAATTTCGATTCCGATATTTTAGATTCAAAAACATACCCAAATCAAATTGAATATTGCAATTTGCAAGTGTCAAACTCGAATACCAGGGATGTAACATCACCAGGGGCGTAATAATTTAGAAAAACATGTTTTTGCAAAAAGTCACTAGAAAAGTAACTAGAATTTTTAAGTGACAAAAAATAAATTTTTGTCACTAAACTTTTGAAAATTCCACTAGATATAGCGACAAAGTCACTAAAACGGCAACCGTGAGTGCAATTCGCTTGCACAGGAACCAGAGCCTATTTATGGCAAGCAAGTTTGGTCGCAAATCCTACTAATGAGGTAGTCCCGACGAAGAACTGGGTCAGACGATACAAAAGAAGATGGAAAGAAGGAACTGGGGAACACGTACATTACATTCAATAAGTCTCAAAAGTCGTACCAACAGGAAAAAACAAAAATACGCTTACGCTGCCAGGTCAAAACCGAACATATCGCTGCCATGAAGACATATCGGAAGTTTCGTCTCTGATGTGCTAGATTTCTTATAAGTCAACTCTTTAATTCGAGAACAAAGACCGAAGACTTCGAAGACGAATGACGAACAAAGAAAATTATTGTAAAACTTAATTCGAGTATGAGTCTTTGGAAAGACTACTTTAGTTGAAAGGCGATGACGAAATCGATTCTCTTACCAGACGTCAGACCCTTAACATTGGCGATGATGGAAAAGAAGCCCGTCATTGGCATGCTCAAAATAAAGTCATTGTTGCAATTTATAACAAAACCCAAGAAGTTGCAAAGTCGAGTGCCTGCAAACCATAAACTAAGAGAAATAGACTGACAGCTTTCCTACGTCTCCCGGATTTACCCCGCAGATTTGTTCATACAATACAAAAAGAGAATACAATTCTAAATGGAGGGAGTTGTAATAAAGTGTATGACACTAAGCAGTGTTCCTACATCGTGGTATCTCTAACTTTTTGTGGAAATTACAAATTTGAAAAACTTTCCGTGCGTAAAAGGAAAAAAAACATCAAAATTGTGGAAATATCAACAATCTGACAAGGAAACATTCAAACAACATTTCACCATGAATATCAACGCCCTAAATGTACATAAAGTGGAGATTTACCTTTAGCAACAATTTCCAGTACCAAAAGAAATGATTATAATGTTAGCAAAGTGCGATTTTTATACTGAAGATTAATTTCATGTTATTTTCTTTCCGAACAATACAAATTTTACTTTTAAAACTATTTTTTTTTTTTTCATAAAAAATAGAGGTAATTTGAGTTTAGTGAAAAGGGAAAAATGAACACGTTTCGTGGAAAAAATAAAGAGAGAGTGCTAAGTACACTGGCTGAGATTTAGTGTATTTTGTGAGTTGCCGTTTTATTGCACCACGATAACATTTGTATTCTATTCTACAAAATTTAAAATAGCGAATGTAATCAACATAAATAAATAAAGGAATAAAGTGTGAAAAATTCATTCGTTGAAATGAAAGAAGATATTTTTGTTCCTACAATTAATGTGCCTGTTTTGGTTGTTGTTTTTGGGGAAAAAATATAGTAGTGAAATACTCAAAATTAAGAAACACACCAAAATAAATAAATAAATTAAGTTTCAATGACAAACTCAAGTACTTCTTTTTATTTATAAATCAACCACATCTTGACACGTTCACTGATGAAGCTTATTCAAACATGTCTTCGTGTTGTCTCTTTTTTATGCTAGCAAATATCTGGCCCGGAATGTCAATAGAAAAACAGCAATGGATTGATTACGATTATTATGATTTGAAATATGATTTTTGAGTTATAATCCTTTCATGAAGATTCCATTTAAAGCGGAAAACGACAAAAAAAAAACAATTTAAAATTATAAGAAAATTTTAAACAATTGAGATAAATAATGAAATTCCATTTGAAAACAACTGCTTCAACCAAAATTATGAATAATGATAGTTTGTAATAAGATCAGTTTAGTTTTTGCTACACTACAACTGAAAAGTTTTTGGTAGACATTTTATGAATATAAACAATGTCATTATTTATGTTAAAAGCAAAATAAAGTTGCAAAATAATGAATGCACATTTATTATTGTTTCTTCCGAATTTTTTTTTCTAGAAAACTGATGTATTTTTTTTAATTGATTGAGTTTGTAATTTGTCTTAGACTTTTGTAAGTCAGTCTCGTGTAATACTGTTGTTAATTGTTTCACCAAATCGATCATTAACAAAAATGGCGATGTGAAAGGAGAAATTGGTTGCGAAACTTCAACGAAATTCTATGGGGAACATGTGAAATTTTTTTTTATATCGATATCAAAATAAATGGCACCTTATAGTTCCGTATAAAAAGACTTTGGGCCTTAGTTGTAAGAAACAACCATGTAACACATTACACATAGATACAGTTTGAACAAAAAGCAAAGCAAATGATAAGAGAGGGACTGCAACTCAATTGCAATCGGCCAGTAAATAATTTTAGTTTCGACTCTAAATTTTAGTAGTTTCACAGTGGTTATATTTTCGATACAAATTTTGAAATTGTGGCTTCTGTAAATTTACAGTTGAGACTAAACCTTGTTATTAGTACGCAATGTCTTGTAAACGCTCAGCAAACATTTTTTTGGCAAACAGTGTTATTTTGCGTCGACGGGCCTTGGAAGAGAAGATTTAATGATAAGCTTTACGAACTGTGCAGCGAAATGGTTGTAGTTAAAAAATAAACTTTGCGCATCAGTTGCCTAAGATAGCTTTTAGCTTGTCCTTTAAGAGTCCCGTAGAGTCTTCGAGGTCCAGCTCAAAGGAAATTCGCCTTAAGTAGAAGCGGATTTAAGCCAATTTGTTTAGAACTGTGCTGATTTGACAGGATTTTGACTTAAGGTGTCGCTTCACCCTGATCTGTCGAGCAGTCGAGCTGCCTAAGTAAGTAAATAGGCGTTTTCAGTCCTACAAGTTCCGCATTTTGGTCTTTTTCTTGTACTTATCTCAGTCAGCGATGTAAGGTATTGGTGTCTCTTGTATCCTAAGCCTCGGCTTAAAGCACCCTTGTTCTAACTACATTTCCAATTAGGTTTTCTCTTTAAAATTTTGTTTGTGTCTCTGCCTTGATCTGGAATAAATAATTTTACCCCTCAAAATTTACATAATCCTCACTTTAATGAGTATTGTAGTTTATCGTATAATCGTCAACACCAGCATGTTCGAGGCCATGTAGCCACAAAAATAAGTATGTCCCAAACAGAACACAGAAAAAGTAGTTCAGATAAACGATCTACAAAATGTTATAACATTTCAATGGATTGCTGTGTATAGAAGACACTTAACAAATGGATGTCATCGTTTTTTCGAATCTTATCGCCACCGATACACGGTGACATCTCTATTCAAGCTATACACCCGCTCAAAAGGGTCAATAGCATGAACTCTTCCTACCTGATGCTACCTTTGTTGCCTACAAAAGAATCCACTGTCTCAAATTATTGATTGAAATGTTACAATAGTACTAGATACGCTTGTGGGTATAAGGTATATCTACCTTTTCTGTGAATGTGTTGAGAGGACTCTAGTATACCCGTACCCACTCCTACATGTTATGAATGTGGTGTATCAGATTAAGCAATTTATTAACCTTTACCTTGTCTCGAAATCGAGTTATGGGAGTGTACCTGGTTTTAACAATCATTTCGAGTCCGATTGTTCTACAATTTTGTTAAAGAATATAGTTTAAGGTCATGGGACTGTCAGATAGTAAAATGTAAATATACTACACGTCCTGATTTACGATTCTCTGCACCAGTATCCTAAGATCAGCACGGCCTTGTTAGCGAAAGTGTCCAAATTAACCGTGTTCCCAAAATATTAATAAATCAATTCGCTGCCAACCAAAAAAGTTTCCAATTACCTCGAACATGTGTAACAATACCTACTCCTTGATTACATAAATTAAAAAAAAAAAAACATGTTAAAATGGGGCTCACCCTCAACACTTGTGCAAATGAGCTGTACCGCGCCTAATCAGGATCTAAATTAAATCAGATTGGGTAAATGATTTGCGTGTGAATAACTTAAGTTTGGTCACACAATCTTAAATGTTTAGCGACGCCTGTTTCATTACTAAATTCGTCGACACGCGTGCTAACTTAACACCTCATTATTCATTCACTGATGAGATCTCTGGCAAAAACGTTATGAAACAGGGAACGCTAACGCAAACGCAATTCGAGTCCCTTTTCGACGAAACAAAAATTGCCCCCGCACGAAGTGAGAAAGGTGGGCATTTATGCTCTCGTACCGTAAATTGAAAAATCGGCACAACGTGTTGGATTGCAATCAATTCGATGGCTTACAATCGACACTTTTGCGTCCTGGTTATGATTGATGGTCAACCAATGATGAGTGATGGATTTCGTCGCGCGGCAGAGGTGGCAACGCTGCTGTTGACAGTTCGAACCGAAAAGTAATCGGATTAAATGACGAATTAGTTTGTTTGCCTCGAAACAAATCAATTGAAGTGGCACTTTGGAGGAGGAGCATAGGAAGTCTGAAGGTTTGAACAGGATGACATCTTTAATTGGAGTTGTATGAATTAGAATGAAAAGGGCGAGTGGTTGATAATTTGAAAGTCGCTGACATCTGGTAATATTGTCACTTTGCGAATTGTGTTTTGAAACAGGCTCAGAGCTAAATATCCATCTAAATAAGAAATACTGAAGTAATTTTTCTTCATATGTGCGGTGTCTGGGACTGATGTTTTATTCGCCGTTTCATAACTACTTTCAAAAGAAACAATTAGTTGGTATAAGTGGTACGAAGTTTATTTAATTATACGGTTCATCAATTGCAGTGGTTCCGTAAGACCTTAGGGCCAAGCTTAGTTTCGGGGGGCTAACAGAAAGAGAAGCTACAACAAGCACGCTTCTTTCTGTAAGCGCGTATACGACAAAGCTTGGCTGTCGGGTGTATGGAATGTAGGACAATTGGCCAGCTTGTCTCAGAAGAGTGAAACTGTGCTAAAAAGTGGCCTTTTCACAAGCGTAATTTTGTGAGGTCCCACTTCAAAGCGTGGCTGAAACGACACGCCTGGTTCAAATCTCAAGAGACCCTATGGGCTATGACGACGAAACTTGCTTCCTATGGTTTAAGGATGAAGGAAAAGTAGCCATTGCGTCAGGATTTATTCAGAAATCTTTATATTAACAGAAATTATTGTGACGAAGTCCCATTCCCATCCCATTTGGGGACAAATGGCCCCTTCGTGAGTCTCAGGACCAGTATCCCCCACTTTTTTAGAACTCATCAAAGTGGTCCCTTTTCAGTTTAAGTAAGATTTTATTGATCGGAAAAGATTGCAAAAATATATAAAAATGTGTTTCGTAACGAATACATTTGTTTTTATTTTTATTTTTACTATTTTAAGTGCAGGACCGTTATTGGGTCGGGTCCCCTTCTATTCACCTTTCTGAAATTGTTCAGCGGCAACGCTGGGTACATTTATGTCGAATGAACTAACACTAACATGTCGGATTTGAATTAAAGGACGGTAATGCCGCTGCCATTGGTTCAACCACTACGTGCACAATATTTTTATGTGACTAAAGGCGTTGAGTTGGATTTCAAATTTTAAGGAATATGTCTTGAGTCGTAGGTTAAAAAAAAGAAAACAAGTGCAGCCACTGCGGACTTCAAGATGCGGGTTCCGACATATTGGTAATCCATTATCCCCTACCCGGTTCTAATTTGAGGCCGTAAATGGAACTCTGAGATGTACCGCGAGCTTTCAGTACCTAAGATCAGAGTCGCATTGGCAATGGACAATGTGTCCTGGAAGTATGCAATAAAATGGATGCTGTAAAGCTCTTAGGGCCGTTTGCTGATACGACTCATAGCGAATTAAGTGCCACATAAACTCTTATGTGACAGTTTATGCCCTGAAAAAGTAGCCCATGTGTATTTAAGTAGAACTTAAATCGTTAAGAGTCGTATGAGCAAACGCCCCTTAGTGCCAAAATGCACTGACTAATTTTATACTTTCTAGGTTGGAGTAAATCGCCTTACCGATACGCGCAAGTTTGTATTCATTGCTGGTGGTGCCGTGGCTAAGATGGTTTAAGCTGCTTTGCTGCGCACATCTCGTTTTGGAGACACTTACTGGGCCAGCCTTACTTCTTGGTCTTCTCGAGAAGAATCCGCTCCCCATTTCCTTCTCAGTCTTTGGACCATCTATAAACATATTTATGTATATCTATGACAACATCATCCAGAGACGAAGGAAACTCTATCTGGGATATAAGGTTTAAGGCTTTTAGGTTCAAGTCCCGAACTGGATATTAGTTTTTCAAAATCGAAAAGTCTGATTGAAGCTTGAAGGGTCTTGTTCATATCTTTTTAGTTCTTTTTTTTTACAGTCAGTCGGGATCATATTTTAAATTTGTATTATTGTTTAGTGGAATAGTGGTTTGGTCCCACTTGCAAGCCTTGTTCGTAGCTCTTCTTATTTACAGTGTCAGGAACAACCACTCGTTATTATTATCCCTAGTTTCTATGATTACGTGGTAGACACTCCCTCAGGCGTCTCCGCTTACCACATTTTCTTTTTTCCTATACCTCTCTTAGAACGTCAAGGAACTAAATCTAATCGTCCGATTAAAAGTGCATTGACTCCAGATCCAGAGCGGAAGGCTCCCCACTATCCTCTATTCGACTGGGATGTGCCCTGTAATGTGTGCTCTAAATGCTCCATGTATTCGTGTCATGTTTAAATATAATTGACTTTGTTCAGTTAATCCGTTTATGAAATGAAAATGCAAATTTAATTTAAATGTTCCGCACATATGAGTTTTAGGTTGTACTGCAGCTCCTGCTCCCACTCCCCGACTATGAAGGATATAATAGTCGTTGTGGATGCAAATGCAAACACATGCACACAGGACGATGGCGATGCACAGAGACAGAGCGAGCGGATAGCTGTCGCTTATGGCAACAGTGCCAACAGTATAAGCTCAACGCCAAGAAACATCACATCAATATGCGATGTGGAAGTGGAACTTATTGTAGGACACATTCGCATGGCACGGCATAGGAATACCGCTGGGGTCTGTATCCGTAATATCTATAATATCGCTCGGATGGGAGGACACAAGTTTACAAATTATATATATAGAAAAAGGGTGCTCAGTTGAGTGTAAACATTGCATACGCATATAAAATGAACCTGATATGCTGCACATTTAGTGCAAGATTGTAGGCAGCGGCAGACAGATAGTCGAAGCAGATACGAGACACCCTATTACCACTGCTGTTGCTGATGCCACATCAACATCACTTTTCAGTGGGATTATGCATATCTGAATTCACCTAACTGTCCAGTGTCCAGTAAGGGCTTAGTGTGCATGCAAGGGCGGCTCTCTGTTAATAAGTTGGACAATGGATTATAAAACCCAAATGACTACCGATTGTTATGAACGAAAGCATTGAACACGAGCAACAGTTCATTTATTCGCGGTACCATTGGAACATGTTAAAGAAAAGTAACTTAATCGAAGGGGATTTGGTGCAGGTGTCCGCACAGTTTCTCATAAAGGTGTCTGACTCAGGGTGGTATTAACACAAACTTAAAGTTTGTACCTGGCGTTTGAAAGGAAGTTTCATATACCTTTCGATTTTGAGACTGGGAATAATACAAACCAATATTTTTGGAAGCAACTCAACAATAAAAATTGGTCAAAATCGGTTGCACTAGAACGAATATTTGCCATGAGATTGACAAAGATTGGGCTTTGTGGGGTTATGAGTTTATCATAAACCATAATGCACTATTATTTCTTAGCCTGATATCTAGGGAATTTTGCGGTCAAATTTTCTCCATATACACTCAGAGTCACTGACACTGAACATAATAGACTGAATTTGATTCGAGGATTCGCCCTCAAGCCGGCGCAGTGGCTTAGTGGTTATTGTGTTGGATTGCTAAGCGATCTAAGTGTATAACTGTCATGAAAGAGCTTTTCAATTAGCCGTTTGGACTCGACATAAAATTACAGATCCCTTCCATTCGTCCCGAAAATGAAAAACTCACACAAAACGAATGATTGTGAGAAGCTAGGCCTAGGGTCACTACGGACCTGTTGCGCCAACTATTTATTTATTTTTATTAAACAAACATTCTTAAAAAAAAAATTCGAGTACCTTTATTCTGCTCCGAGCAATGGCTTGGCAATCACAGTATAGATGAGGCCTTAGGGCTTAGGACATGTATTGTAGGTAGTAGGTCATCACAATGCCTGCGTGTGTATCCAGTTCTTTATACTTAACCGCGCAGAACGTGCTTCCTCGGAAGACAATTTTCCCCACCCCATATTGCTATTCACAATTTTTTCGGGTTCTGGTTCCAACTTGGTCCACAAGGTGAGGCGCTTAAATAACCGTGTCCTACTTATTTTAGAAATCTGGATGATTTTAGCAAGAATTATTCGCTCAGCCATTGAAAAATGTGATTTTTTCGAATTTATTAAAAAACTAATGCTTTTGCTGATAAAAAAAAGGGGAAAACAGTTTTGAAAGTCTGGGACTGGGTTGAATGCTGGAAAGTTGGAAAGTGGAAAGAAATAATTCACAATTGGTTCTCCACGACTCATTTACACACGGTTTATATACGATTAAATTAAGAAAAATAAGTGCAAAATTACGAAAAGTTTGTCTAGTTTACCCTTTGTTGCCCGAATTATTGTTTCTTCTTATTTAAAAAAAAAAAAACAAACAATAAAAATAGATTCATGGAACCTTGTTTATTTTGTATTAACATGTTGCACTTGAAAAATTTTCCTGTTGCTCTACGAATGAACAGGAACAGACGCGATATGGTGGTTTCCCATTGAAACCACTAGGAAGGCAGGAAAAATTTATTTATTGGGTTAACTAAGGATTTACTATTTCACGACATTTTATTCGCAATTCTAGAAATTGTACGAAGCAAGGATATTGACCTTCAAAAGTCGCGAATAAGCACTTTTCATTATATATTATACATATATTATATATAATACATATTGGCATAACCATAGCAATTTGACTCAAATAGTTATCAATTTCATATAACTGTTGATTGCGAATTGTAAAAATATTTCGTACATTACAATACTTTTCTTTTGTAAGTTACAATTGCAACTCAATAGTGGTGATTTGCGAACTAACAGGGGTAGATTTACTACTTCAATAGTTGCTATTTACAAATTTTAAATCATAAATTGAAACTTATTTTTATCAGTTTGCAATTTACGATTCTTGAGTAGCGATTTGAGGCATCGCCGTATTGAATTGAAAATCATGAAATAAGAAAGCTTTATTCTCAGTTGACAACTTATTTCTTGTAATTTATAAAGCAGAATAGTTTATAGTTGTATTTTATAATTTGTTTTCCTCCTGATATGCTGAAATTTAAAATACAAACAAAAATATTTAGAAGAACTTGCCATTGACACGAACCGTTACAATACCATTCAATTACATATGATATTTTAGAATGCATTCCAATTTAAACTTCTTTCTAATAGCGAGATGTACCTTCTGAAAAAATAACAGATTTATATACCCACTTCAATTTTTCTTCTTTTTTTTTGTATTATTCAATATGTACTTACAAGATATATTCCAGAATAATTTATAATTTGGTGTTATAAATAACTTCGACCCGACAAGAACTGCTTAAGCAGTACCGACTGTCTGACTCTGAACTATAATGAAGCCAAATGCTCATGGTTGGAACTGTCCATGCATAAAATGAAGGGATTTAAATTGATTTCTTTACATGGACCATGGACATCTGTGTCTCTACTTTTCAGAAATGTGAAAAATCTTGCTGTAGGTGGTACCATCTCTGAGTTGCAATTTCCAGAAGCATTTTTTACATATTAATTTTGCAAACTTATGAAAAATGTGGTATTTGAAGTTGGCCATATTGGCACAGTGGACATTCTATGACGTGTCGTTTTTGTCGGCTGCCTGTGTACACAAAAATTCCACACATCGGCTAGTTAATTCCTTCGAAATTACAAAAAAAAAACATTTTGTAATTCACGATTTCTCTACGTCAATTAACATGTATTAAATTATTATAAGATTTTATTGATTCATCATTCAGTGTTGGTAAATAAGCAAATATTTTTTGCAATTTGGGATTGTGAGGTGGTGTTTGAAATATTGACCTATTGAAGTGGTAAATTGCCAAACTATCTTGCGGATCAGAACAAATAAAAGAAGCTCGAATTAATACTTCTATTGGCAAAACTTAACAAAGGGAATTTTGTATTTTCCCCCGTTTTCAATGTCAAATTACGAATTTTTATATCAATCCAAGAAAAAATCGTTTTAATTTTTAAAAGAAATATATATGTACTACATTTACATAGTTTGCAAACTACCATTCAATTTTTTGCGATGTTCACTTCTTCACTTTAACTAAGAATGGCTGGCGGTAAACAAAAGTCGAACCAAATTAAAGACAAATCGCAAGCTGGGTATCAATGCCGCAAGTATTATAGTCCTGCAACTGTTCTTACGGATGAGATACAAACTCATGGTACTATAGTATAGGATGCTCCATACACTACGAGAGACATAGTCTAAAAAAGGTTTAAAAGCACTAATCGCCTAACACTCCCGCCCGCCACCACTTACATTCACATATGGTCAAAAGTCGTTATGAATAGAAACGATTCGGAAACACAATATTTCGCCGCCCCACTGCAGGAAATTCAATTTTGACCGGAAATTTTACGATACTCGCATTATTATGAGCGACGATTAAAAAGATTCACTTAATGGCTGGCTATTCGCGGGGATTTCAGTTCAGGACATGCTACGCCTATCCATACAATCATATCACTTATTTATATAGGCGTGTGTAATTATTGAAGTCACATCGTCTATACAGTCGTAAATTCGGCCATAATGACTTTTATGTTTAACTATTTTACATCCTTCGCATAATGGCATTCGATTTGACTTTATTACCAAACTTATATTTCGAATTGGTCATTCTAATTCCATTAAAACGAAGTGGTTGCGGGGGTGGGAACTGGGCATCAACATGGACACATTTTATAGGCACACATTGTCTGCCGTCAGTTGCGTCCCCTTTGCAAATATAATTACTGTCTGCAAACATGAATGCACATCAGATGCTTAGACTCGTTCGTATTTACATCTAAACTTCAGCCGAATCGCATTGATTCCTCCGACATCGTTGGTTGCCTCTAATTAACCTTACAAACAGAAGTTTCCAATTCGCATTGTTCGGAACTCTGAAGCCGCAAGACATCACACAACCGGTGGTGAGCCCTAGATACTCTCCTTATTTATACTGCGCTACGCCTAAAGCTGAGTCCTTTGTGTATGTACCCACTCGATAATCCTAATCTGATTACGGTGATATTTCCCAAGTTGCAGTTCATTTGATATGAACCCAACAATGTTTAGACTCGGTTACAGACTGACTTCCGTTTTCCAATTTCCGAGTGGGCACATTGTAAGAGGCTTAGCTATGGTGTGTGGAACTTTATGCCCATGTCCTTGAACCGACCAGGTAGATTTTGGTGCATTAAAACACAGTATTACCGCACACCTTCTCCCGCGCATTTGTACACTCTTTCAATGCGGTATTCGGAGAAGTTTCTCAACCAAGATGTCTGTCTGTACTTTAAAGTGAAGTAAATATTCCGTTGGAGGGGGTAGACAGTTTGTAGTTGTAACATTCTTAACTCGGCAAGTGAAATGAAATCTAAGGATTCTATTTGACAATGAAATCAATTGAAGCACTTGTTCGTATTGTTTGTGAGGATGCTGATGTGTTTTCAAAATTAACTTGCCATCTCCAAATGAATAGACAATTGAAAAGGAAATTTACCCTTTATGCACAACGTTTGGAGGCAAAGGGTTCCTTGGGTTGTTGATGGAACTAAGCATTTTGGGACTCACAAGTCTCAGACAAAGACCCTTCACGGAGCCTGTTAATAAAATAAAAGTATTTTACAAATAAGAAGCGTATATTCCCGTAAACTTTTCCTCATGGATGTAAATTACTTCAATAAGTATATAAGAAATTAATTTAACGTCCGTTCCCAAGAAGGCCCCGATAACCCAATCGCAGAATGCGTATGATATTCATTTCAGTTTCCTTTCCATGCGGGTAATAGTTTGTTTTAAATGTCTAAAGATACGATGCACGCTACGTTTCGATTAATTTATGTATCTCTTTCACCAAAAAAAAACTGTCATAACGTAGCCAACAAACAAAAGATACCGCCACACGCTATTCCAAACCTCTTTAGATTTGCAAGAATTACGAAACTCCCACGTTGTCTGCGGTTGATATACAGGATAAACTTTAACCGGCCATGCCTGATCGAACGTGGAATTCCTTTTACGTTTACGAACCTATTGGCTTTCCGTGCGTGGTCAACGTACTTGAGATTACCTTGCGTGCTTGGTCGCGAATGTAGGAAGGAGTCCGTCAAAGTGATCGTCAGTTCAGTGGGCTAAAGGCTTTCCGAATATATGTTGGTATCGAAAGCAAATAAAATAATGAAATTACTAACAGGCATTCTGTGGGCTCATACAGTGCAGGATGTAATAAATATAAGTCCTTGGGCTTAGACCGGCAGTTGCCCCAATTGGTATTAAATGTGCTCCTCTTAAACTGGAATTTGCAGTTTATTGAGTTCCTTTTGAAGCACTTCTAAACATGAAACGATTCAGGACTTATGCAATTTAAACTATGTTTAGTCAGTATATTCAATTTATTCATCATTCAACGCCTAGAGGCAAAGCCTAAAAAAATAAACATAAGAAATGATCGACTAAAGGCAAGGTGCCGTGTTAGGTGACATCTTCTTTCATCACAGCTGCTAAGTTCCCCACATGCGCTTGCCACATTAGGCTTATGGTCTTCCTCTTATGCAACGTTTCTCCCAGGGTATTGTTGAAGAACCTCCATATATCCGAGCAGATTAACAGGATTTAAGATCATTTAGCGGTCAAAAAAATTAACTCCCTTATGAAATTTTTAAAGAAAATTGTCAGTTAGAGGACTGTTCATGAATTTCACATAATTTTCGATTACGGTAAGGAGTAACGCGGGAAATTATCTACTTAAGTTCATATTTCGTTTGGCCTACGTTCTATGAAACCGGTTTTGAAACAACGCCGTAATCGGTACGTCAAAAAATCGTGCAGTCTCATCTATTGATTTGGTTTAGCATGGTCTATATAAATTTCAAATTTTCATTGGGCCTCCTCCAAACCCTAGCGACATATAGGTCATTTAAGGGTCTTTGACAGTGTCCAGTCCAGTTGGTCCAACAGGGCAGACCTGAGAGCAGATCACGTAAAATGCCGATCGTCTGGACGATATCGTATGATGACCACAATGAGTTGCTTACAGATCGATTTTTTTGTTCTGATTATCGTAAGTGTTCAGTACATTTGAGGAGAATGAACTAGATGAAACTGTCAATCTATGAGGATCATTTTCATCTGAGCGGGTTTGTGATCGTGCAGGAGACGCTTGTTAGTTGAGGCCCAGGTCCACCCCGGACTGTAGCACCACCTTAAGTAAGTAGGTAATTGTTTGTGAGTTTGGCTAAATTTGATATTGTTGGTAATACTGAGCGATTTCAAAGAATAAGATGGATGGCCAAACGATGTACAAAAGGTATCACTTTATGAAGAAGTAAGAACATTTAAAAAGCACAGGTTTGAGTAATTCAATTTAACATGTGGTTGGTTGACAGTTTGACAGATTATGTTTCAGTTGAGCTTTTCTTTATAAAACATATCGCACGTTGAAAAGAAAAGTGTCACTAAACAAAAAACCTCATATTTGATTAAAGTTTGGACTTAGGTTCTTCAATATCTTAGATATCTTTAAAACAAAAGTTCAAAAAGTTATGTTACTTGGCCTTTGGCCAAAGTATAAGTCTATTTTTCTAAAATTAAATTTTAGGATTTAAAAAAAATATCCATATTTAAGAAAAAAAAATTTTGATAAAGTTTGGTATAGTGTCAGTTTGTGTTTAATACTGTTACGTATTTTCTAATGGAGCCGTAAAATTATAATTCATTAATTAATTTCACTGAACATCAATTCACTTTATTTTTGTGGAGAAAACCGGCACTAAAAGAAATATGACATTTATCAATTCACTTAGGTTCATTCGCCTAGGTCTATACCAGAGTTACCACTTCAAAAAAAATATGCGAATCTGACCCAAAAAGTCAAGTAGATTCAAGAAAAGGGAAGTAGATTTCAAAATCATAGTTTTAATGATATATTTAATTCCATATTAGTTGTATAAATATAAAACATGTCCAAAAAAACGTTTTAAGATTTAACAATAAAAATAAAGTCTTCATAAATGGTCTTCTCACTTCATCTTCACTAGTTTAATCTTGATTGTTCACAGTTTTTTTTTGAAAAAATATTATAAACGGTGAACTACGATATGTTTATTAAATTATAATTTTGCGTACCAATCAAAATTCAAAGGAAAGCAATAATAAACGTCAGAAAATTATAATAAATTTTGTGTTTAAAGTGAAGTTTGATGCAATTTATTCAAATGTGAATTTGGGCTTACATGGAAGACATTTTTTAAAAACTTTTTTGTTTTTGGAAGCAGATTTAAGATTTTTTTTATTAAAATTGAAGCGAATTAAATAAGGAATATCTAAAGTGAAGTGGATATGAAGAATTTAACAATAGTGCGAAGTAGGGAGCAGATTTTTTTTTCCAAAATTCAAGTAGATCTACTTCAATTGAAGTAAAGTGGTATCAGCAAAAATGACAGAAAAAAGTGAAAATTTACAAAATAACGAGTAACGAGCAGTTCCTCTCTTGGATCGAAACAGCGCTGAGAATTTCAACCGGTAAGTTCTAATAACTCTAAGCTTGAAAATATTTATATCGACATTATGCGAAAAGTGACACTTTGTCACTTACCAATGGAGTGATTTACGTCAAAGTAAGAAGTGACACTATAGTGACCCCTTGTGGAGATAAGACCAAGTATCAGGAAGAGTATCTCTACAAAGGATGCGTTGTTATATCAGTACCTAGATGCCGCTCTAACTCACAAATGTTTTCAACGTGCGATTTGTCTTAAGGTGAACTCAAGAACATTAGACTTAGAATAGACTTAGGGAATGTTGCATGAATATTTTGACATATATTTTGGGGGAATTCCAATAGTTTCCTTCGTTATATCTGTTATAAGTCTGTTATACTATGTGATACTGTTTGTTGTGGCATAACCTTAAGCAAGATTAGTCACACTTTTTCGATATGATTCGGCAGCAAGCATTACGGTCAATGGGTGTCGTCAGAAACTCGTGCAATTGGACAATCGTGTTGAGGTACATTTGGTTTTAACAAGACAGTGCAACAAAAATAGAGCAAAATAAATAGATGACTTAGCAGGTCCGTATTTTTATTTTTGATTAAGTGGAGGGACCTACAATCTTATGCTGAACTCGAAACGGCTAAAGTTTGGAATACATTCGCGAGAGATAGAAAAACCCTTAAGTTTCAATATTAGTTTTACCAAGTGTCGAACCTGAGACTTCCCGTTCAGTAGTCCCGCACGTTACCCACAGCAAAGTGACATTTAGAAATGTGTTTCGACCGGAATGCATTCATTCATATACTCGAGTCACTTCGACCAACGTCAGGCCACTTGCACCTTGGCTCCAGAAATATTCACTAGTCAACCTGGTCGTTTATATGAAGCACAGCACATACAGTAACTATTTCAGTGTGTGTTTCATAGTTCACCTGATCATACCATATTTCTGTCACTCTGTGTTGAATTGCCATTTTCATTAAAATGCAACAGTACCTACACTCATATATTTTACAACCACGCCTGAATCCGCATGCTGCTATACGGAACGTACCCCAATACTTCCTAATTAACTTCACTATGCACAGTGCCAAAGGAGTAATAAATCGACCAGGAGCGTAAACAATTGTTTTCAGAACATTTTGACAAAGGATTGCTCTGCGAGAACTTGTTCCTTCAAACGTAAATTTGTAGTGGGTATATACACAATAGAATTTCCATTTTCCGCCAGTCAAATCCACCTGTACAAACGTTCGTCAAAGCACAATTAGGGTCCTGCCATTACAAATGATTGATCCTTATTTTCATATACGCTACGCATGTGTACGTCCCAGTGGCCGCAAACGCAAATGGTTGCAATAGCTGAACCACCCTATATACCCCCGGCCATATGCGCATACATCGTACTTGTACAAGGCAAAAATTGAATGAATCCTAACTCAAGCGAAAAGCAGGAATTTTCGCACCCGTTCAGGAGAATTCCCTCGGGCTGTAGACGCTCGCTCGCACAGTGGCGGTGTGGCGTTGTGTGGTGGCTCGCTTCGAATTCGCATCACTTTTGATGTAAACCACCAATGGAAAACTTAACCAACTGATGTGGATAATTTTTTGAGTGGTTTTATGCCGTCCTACACTGGCATCAACATCAGCATCCTCACAGCACCAACGAGCAACGCAGGTGTTAGAACAGTCTAATGTTCACACGGTAGTTTAATCCGCTTCCTAGATCCCTGACAGTATCATGACTGATTAACGAAATTCCTTATGCAATTCTCGTGGATGGCAATGTGCCCACTTGCAAAAAAGTTTCGGGTTAAAAGGCAGCACCAACGATAGGGTGTGTGCGTGGCTGTATATATGTACATAGTATCTCGAACCTTGTATCTACGGGGAACATATCCTGCAGATTATCCCTGGTATTTGGCGGCTATCGAAAAGGATGCCATTGTTGTTACCATACACACACACACACACGCACTGAGAGCTAGAGGACACAGACTCATTACGTCGCGTTACTTTTTTGCCGAACGTATTTCTAATTTAATTCCGCAGAAAGGATGTCGTGCATGACTGAGCATACATGGGTCTAATTATAATAATTTCTGTTCAGAGATTAGGCTGTGTGCAGTTTTAAGTGGCCGATGGCTGATACGCCTCGATGAGTTGAAACGCCATCCAATATGTAACTGTAGCTACCTAGGTACATGCTGGTTTAACTATGTCGGAGGAGATTGGTCGTCGTTCTCTGTGGCATACTTGAAGGATAAAGGACACAACGGCCCAGTAAGGGGTGAAACAAGGTGGCAATTTCAACTGCAACTGAGCTCATTTGGCAAACGGATTGCTTTACATAGATTAAATGGTGTTACGACGGTGACACCGATGATGACGATAATGACGGCAATGGTAGTGGTGCTGATAATGATGATGGTTGGGTCAAGAGACTACTGATTAAATTTGTAAATAGCTAGATGCTGGGTATACAATTAGGTATCATTGTTGCAGAAATGATGAAGGTCGGTACTTGGTGCGCAGAAATTCAATCTATCATGTAGTACCGCATAATGCTTAATTAGTGTCATACAATTTTTGATATGCAATTGCTATGTAAAAAGAGGTAACCGGCTGCAGCTGCAATAGCTCAGTATTATGAACATACAACTCAGTACCAAGCACCAGATTTGGATAAGAGTATGGTATCCTGTAATATTAATTGTTTACAATTATGGCTGCTGGAAGATATCAACTGAATAAAGTGCTTTCTCGTTCACTGCTAATACTTAGTTATGTAACTAATCTCTGCGGATATTGTAAAATTGGCCAAGGCAGATGATTTTGTGCAGCCAACGGACTTAAATAAACGTTCTCCAATTGACTCTAAGGCGGCTAATACTTACTTTTGGTGGCGCATACAGTCCGGGTGGACCACGGCCCCAACAAGCCCCTCCAACCAGCTCGGTCCCTCGCTAGCTCCCTTCGCAGTTACGCACACCAAGTTGGTTGAGTTCGTTCTGAAATTGTGTGCGCCACCTAAGGTGGAGTCTTTCTCTGCTGCGTTTTCGCTCAGGGGTGGATTCGAAGACTGTATTTTTAGCTTTTTTAACAGGTCAGCATCGCTGGATAGCCCGTATAGTTCGTTGTTGAATGTTCTTTTGCACACTTCACCGTCATAAACAATGCCGAATATCACTCGAAAAAATTTTTCTCTCAAAAGCACCCCAGAAGGTTTTGACAGGGTCTATGCTTCTGCACCATACACCAGGACCGGTATTGGTCCTCATTAAAAGCCAGACCCATCTTCGTCCCACAGCTGGCCGGGTTCTCCCAATAATGTCAATATCATCTGGTGTTGGCTTGTAAGTTTCGTACAATTGCTTCAAGAACGATGCTAAATAAAGTACATGATAGCGCGTTGCCTTGTCTTTTCGACATCAAATGGCTCGGTGGTGTTCTTGCAGACGGATGAGATTGGCGGGGATGCCGAAACCTGACATAGCCTTGTATAATTCGTCCCTCTATACGCTACCATAGGCGACTTTAAAGTGGATTAATAGATGGTGTGTATCGATCTGAAATTCCAGGGTTTTTTCAAAGATTTTTACGCCAGATCTGATATGGGCGATGGGCTGATCAGGTTGTTGGCGAAAGGTTTTAGGCGTTCACACAATACAGCCGACAAGATCTTATAGAAATTTTAAAATTTCACTTTCACACTCTCATTGCATCGTGAGAGATTGCATAAGTTGCACCTTATAATCAAAAGCCTGTAGTTACCCATTGCTTGATATTTGAATACACGGTTTTCTAAGATTTTGTAATTTTTAACCTTCTTCTTCTTCTTCTCTTTATGTGGACTTACGGCTAACGTCGTTGTGCGGCTCCGTGAAATTATGCCCCAATGAAAAATGGCCCAAAAGAAAAAAAAATTAAAAAATCAAATGAAAAACATCGTTTGATAGCCTGATTGGGGTGATTTTTGGGCCCCTTTTCATTGATAATTTGGGGTAAAATTTCATTTTTGTTTGCGAAATTATACACCAATGTAATATTATTAGGGTCTTTTTTAGAATGAATGAAAAATAGTTTGCAATAGATGAAATATCACCCCAAAGTAAAAATTATAGAAAAATGGCCCCAAATTCAATAAAGCCCCAAATTACAACAAATATTCAATAAAAAGAAACAAATTGTTTGTAACGTTTTTTATTATTTCAAATAAAAGCTGGAATTGTATTTTCGACGTTTTGCCTGCAACATGGACACTTATAGCTTTGTCAGTTATCCACCGCTACTGTCTCGGCCAACAATTTTATGACGCACTCTGAGCAAACTTTTAAGTGCTTACAAGGCAAATAAGAATATTTGCCCGCAAGTCCCGGCAAACTACGGAAAGTTAAAATAAAAAATTTTCTATTTGAAAACCTGAGCCGGTTCTTGATTTTGTAAATATTAAAGTCAGTTCAGGTTTTCAAATATAACTTTTAATTTTAACTTTAGAAAATTTGAGAAAATAAAAGTTAAAAATTCGAGCGAATTCTCCCTGCGCACCCATTACAAAACCGCGCTTTCATTAGGATTTTAAGAAGATGATGTCAACAGTTTAAAGCATATTCATATGTGCAATAATCCAGATCCTATGAACAATATCTTCGTCTATGCCGATATGGCCGACGTAAGTTGAACCAACATTATCCAGTAGTTTAATGATTTGTCTATCCCTCTAATAATTATATATTACATTTAAAAGTTAAGATCTCTAACAGTCGAAAACACAACTTAATTGAATTCATATACTCCTGGATGATGCGGGGCAATGCAAAAGAGCCTCCTCCTCATTGACGATATTAGCAGCACTGATGCCACAAAACAGCGCACTTAAATCGAAGAAAGTCAACATAAATCAGTTTGGCGCGGTTAATGCCTTCACGTTCGCCATTTCCATCTGGAGCTATACGATGGAGGCGCATTAATAATTTATTTCTCGCACATAACACCAACTCATGCGGATGCTGATTTTCCACTCAATTTACAAGTTGGACTCTGCATGCAGCACTATACCGCATGCTCACCGTTCATTTCAGTGGCCTCGCCTATAGTTCTTCGAAAATATAACTTCGTTCTCGGGTCCCCCACGCTCGCAGAGTTATACATACATTTCTCTGTGCTCCTTACAACTTAATGTTATACTGGATGTAAAGACGGATGCGTGGTGATTTTTGGTACACATTAGGCCACCTGCTTCTTGGCCATTCGGAGATGTGGTAAAATTTTGCATAATGACACCACTCTTGGACTACAAATATCACAACGAACGGCCGGACTCGCTGTCCCTATATGTGGGCATGGGCACACACCTCGCGATGGCATTCATAGTCACGGAACGCGACATGAATTGGTTGGGCATATATACTCGCAGTTGGTGGACACAAATTTACGAGCGGACAAGGAAAAATTATGCCTCGTTAAGATTGAAATCAAAAAATTGAGCTTAAGGTTGCACTACATCGCGCTGCATGCTGTTACAACATCTCCGTCGCATATGCACGCCTTTTTTACTTGCCGTTCATATGGGGCTGTAATCTTTTAGCATCGGAAAAGGCATCAATTTATCCCACCTCAGGAATGGGATATATGCACTGAATAGAGCCTTATTGACACACGCACCCATTTGATGGGAAACCCATCGTAAATTTAATGTGTGAATAGCATTCGACACGAGTGGTGGTAATCATTGCTTGATTTTTACATGATCTATAGATCCCGTCACGACGTGTTGTGGCTGCGGCGAGTTGATTTAATTCGATTTATTTGACTTAATCTGGAACACGATGTGCGATTAATTTAGTGTTTCTTTGCAATTAAGAGGTTTAGATGCTCCGCCAATTGATACATGTTTTATTGGTTTGTTTGCGCAACGTATAATGATGAGAGAAAAATTCTCATCAATTGTTTACCGCTAAGGGTTCATTCTGTCCGATGGATATAAAACAGGAAAATGTGGATTACCGTAAGCCAAAGTAAGCCGAGTGGTAAATAAATCGGTAATGTTAGACATAGAAATCAAGCCCAAAAAGATATTTCAGTGAAGTTATACATCCCAGATGTTCGCAAGAAGTCAATAACCGGTAGAAGATCTTCCAGTTTATTCTAAAAATTTCTTAAAAATAAATCGGGTTGAAGATTTTTAACATTTTGATTTCTTTATTGAAAAGAGACGAAAACGGAGTACAATTTTATTCAACTGACTGTCCCGACTGGCTTAACAGCAACCCAATTAAAATTATATTTGCAAGACACTTTCGATTGCATTGAACTTTATTTCACGAAAAATTTGAAGAATCTTTTGCTAAGCTACCTTTCGTGGAGGGTTTGTCAGAGAATAGCGGTCCTCAGAAAAAATAATCAACGGAGATCAATCAATGCTCTGATCCAATCATACCACGGATGTACATAAATGTGTTCCAGTCACTTATTTTGAGCGGAAAAGCTGCCAGTATTCAAATAATATGTAAATAGAATCCAGAGAATGCACAACCCATTATATCATTATATGTAAACATTTTTAAGTAATTTTCAAAAATTTGTTGCAGCACTCACTTTGCGCCTTTACACGCAATGTGACGCAAACTCATGTGTTGTTTAGTTGCCATTTCGAAACAAAATGAAAAGTTCACATGGTACTCCAGTGTCATCGATACATGTTCCAGTGGTTATCACTAAATAAAAAATTCACGCTTATCCGCTCAAAAGTCTTCCCTTCCCTTCTCCTCAATACGGTGTTCCAAGAATTACCACAAAGCGACGAGTAGAGAAATATATTTTCGTTCGTTGCGTTGAAACTGGAAATGAAAGCAACCAAATCAAACAGAGCCCCGACCCTATTTATGGGCTATTTTATAAACGATCTACCTATATACAGGAGGAATTTTCTTGGACTTGGGATAGGTGCGCACATGCATTTCCTGTCGGACGCTCCACTAACGTGAAACATAAGTCCCGAATTCAATTCGATTTTGTTTTTGGGTATTACTTTAAAAATTATGCAGTTAGCTACGTACGAGCAGTTGGGGAAAATGTAGAATGAAAATGTGTAAGTCATGCAATTTTATTGAAGTAATACTTCTTTAGGCACGCTTGACTTGGGGGGTAAGCTGGTGAATGCGTCACGAAAGCGTTATGGAAATTGCGAGCGGAAGTTGAGAGGGAGATATAAGTAAGTGAGATAAAAAGAGAGAGAGTTACGTTTCGTTTCGTAGTAGTAGCAGTAGAGGCGAGAGAGATAGATGCACGCCCACCTTTTCGATCTCTCTTTCTACCAGCTACTTACATTCAAAATATCTAAATGCTTTCATTTTCTTTTGTTATTTCCTTAAACTGTTTCATAAAATGACATATGTGTCTGTGATTGAATCACGAGTTTTTTTTTTGTAATAATAAATTTATTTATTTTGTAAACATAAAAGGGATATTTTGAGTATAACCGTGGGATAACCTGCCTCTAAAGTCTGGTATCACTGCAGTGCGGGCCTATTGTCTGTATCACACTGAAGGAGCAACAGAGACAGGTGCGAGCACAATTTCCTTTCATTCTCTCATAGCCAGTTACGTTTCGTTTATCTAAGACACCCCTATTGCACGGTTGCCACTTTTATAATTTTTAACAAATTTGGTAATTTTTTTTTTGCTTATTGAGTTTTGGTTATTTTTATCTGGCTATGGTAAATTTTTGAGCAGATGTACCAAGAATGCGAACACGATATCACCTCATTTAAATGCTACCTTACTGCTTCTGAGTGAACGCATTGCATTATTTGCATAGCTATGCTTCATCACCATCCATATAAAACTGTTTTTTTCGCTGTTCAAAAAATTACAGAATGCACTCATTTTCTTCTTTTGACTGATGGTGAACAGACATGAATCCCTAATTTGTTAAGGGTTTGATATAAGAAAATAGGTAAATTATCCCATGTCTTCCAGCCGCTGGTAATTTTTTGCAAAATCAAATCAAATAATTTGAGTTTTTTTGTAAGTGGCAACCGTGGCCTATTGTCTGTATCATACTGTAGGAGCAAGAGAGAGCAGTGCGCACACCCATTTTCTTGCTCTCTTCCTCTCATAGCCAGTACATTTTTGAAGAAAATTGATATATTAATATGTATAAACTAAACATGTTTATAAAGATGGAGCTAAAGAAGTTTTACTTCAGTCGTGTGGTCTAAGGCACATTTTTTTTTTTTTGATGAGTCATCATTTACAAAAAAAAAAAAAATCAATCTGGGAGACAGATTACTGGCCTTAATTGCTCCTTTCTTTCTTCTTTCTGATAAAAGTAGACGCAATAGACGCATATGGCCGAGAATGTCTATACGAAAGCGAAATAGCCATAAGCCAAGCCAAGCACCTCTTAAGTCCCGAATGTTGTGTTTGGCAGCTCCAAAAGTATGGTTTGGATTTGTTTCAACTCCGTGAAGATCTGAGCCGGCTACAGACGGCACAGTCACCGCTGCATTGGTACCAAGTAATAATGACAACCAACGCCCAGAGTTACAAAATTAAATAAATAGTTGGCGCAACAGTTCCGTAGAGACCCTAGGCCTATAGCTGCTCACAATAACACTCAGCGTATTTGACGCATAAAGCCGCCTTCCGCCTGTTCAAAGGCTCTGAACACTTCGACAAAAAAGGAAAATGGAGACATTAAAACTTTGCTGAGTTTTTGATAGAAGCTGGCAAGAGATTTATAAGCCCAGCAGCATAGCGTAGCCAAAACGGTTATTTAAGTTCAACTGAGAAGACCGGGCCAGAACTCATTTTCCTCTAAGATACGTAAATGGTTATGGAACACGCTTGCACGATGTACCTTCGCCTTCGATGTCTTTCTACCAGGTTGCCTGCGTTTAAAAGTCGAAGTTTTCTGCATTAAGGCCGCCCTTCTCGGAAATTTCCTTTTTTCGAAGAATTTCATAAATCCTTATGATATGGTATTCTTGCCAACAGAAGTCTTTTGTCATTTCTAAGCTAATTGAACAACTGTGAGAAGAACAACTGCCAATAGTATCGGTGAGAGTTTGAATACATTTGCCTCTTTAGCCACTTCAACGGCGATAGAGTAGGACGCGGCACATAGCCAACGCAAGCATTCTGCCCGACGCATGGGGTTCACACAGGATATCTTTTAGTAGCTTACAATTACACGAACCGATCGGAATCTCAATTCTATTGGCCAGATGAGAGCTAGAAAGGTTTGACACGCTTGGTACATGCCTATATCACTTTCATCACTGCCATCCCAATTTGGTTGCAAGCGAGATCCATTTGTGCACAACGAACTCGATTCCCATTTTGTATTGCAAAACAACAGAACAAACACTTTCTAATTCGAGAACGCGATGGGAAAATCCTATTCAACTTGTCCCAAAACAGAAGGCCATTACTTAAATTGTGCACACATATGTACAAGTAGATATAACCTCATTAATAGATTACATGCGGCTTATTTTGATAGGTCCAATGTGATCACCGGAAAGTGCCGTCAAACTGACTGTTGGCACATGACCAGAGCCAATCCCAAAACAACATTTGAATCAAAAATAGATGCAAAACCCAGCGGCTGAAACAAAAAAGACGGAAAATGCATCCCGCTCTCCAAATGCGCACTGACAGAGCAGATCGAAAATTGTTCTGAATGAAAAATCATTTGGCTTCTCTTCCGCACTCGCTCAGTGCTCATTTATGTCTTTGGGAGTTGGGACCTGCGACGTCACCGCGGGTCTCCATCTCCATACAATAAAAATAGACAACAATTATCACCGCCGGATTAGCATATACCCTCACACGCCATACTCTCGTCTTGTGAGCATCCCATAAACTTACACTCACTCCTTCATCTATTCCGGGGACTTACTATACGGTTCGGGCATGCTCCATTCATTAGTTGGAATTCCCGAAGGCAGCCGATGCAGACTCGCATTGCCCGGGCGAGGCGCAGGGGTTTATGCGATTAATTTGGAAATTGACAAAAACAAAAGACAACGTCGAGCATGCCACGGGAACAAGTGCTGTGGGCCTGCTGTTCCGACCGGAAAGTCACAAATTCCACGTTGTAGGAATTGATGGCTTGGCATCAGGCAAAGTGTGAAAGCTGGAAGGAATTTTTGGATTCCATCATATGACGGCACATATAGCGCGCACGAGTTCGGTGATGGCGCAAATATTTAACAATTTGACATGGCAGGTACTAAATCTTCGCGCTCCATTCGCATAAGGAAAACGAAAGGGTTGAGAACACGAAATCGTCGCGCGATTACAGACTGAGCTCCGCTGACAAATGGGAAATTGTCGTCAGTCCGTAAGGCACTTGCCTTTTGGCTATCGGTGCATTTCCAGCTTCGCCGAGGAATGGTTTCGATGGGGTAATTGGAAATTTGCTATATGTCGAAGAAAAGCATTTCCAATGATGTAGGCATTCTTTATGATTTTCCGAATACAGTTAAAGACTTAAGACTCTTGTAGACATGTTGTGGTCGTCTGACGTCCATAGATTTCATGCTTGGATTGTCGATCAAATTTCAGTATAAACGCAGTGGTTGAGTGGTTTGGGTGCTGGACTGCTGAGCGAGACCCAAGCCACGAAGAAAACAAATTACACCTTTGATCCAATTTTTTTCTTGCAAGTCTATGACTCTGATAGTGTAATTTTCAGATGGATTCTGAACTTAGACCTCCTGGCTTATCAGACAATGGTAGATCAATTTCCATTTCCAAACTCTAATCATTTTGAGAAGCTAGAGCAAAGGGGTCGCTATGGACCTGTTAACCTTTTATTCTCAAGCTTTTAGTATACAGGGTGGACCAAATCCAATTATCTTTTTAAGAATGCAATAAAATGAACAAAATTAAATTTTATCCATGTATTACGGCTTTATTAGTAAGAGCAAACATTCCCATTAATTATGGAACATAATGTCGTTCAAGTGGCTGGCTCGGCTGGCAACGCAGTAGTGCATTCTGTCACTTTAATTTTCAAAGACTTTGTTGATGGTTTCGGGCTGTATCTCACGGATTGCTTGGATGATATTGGCCTTAAGTACCTGAAACGTTTCCGGATTGTTAGCATAACATCGATCCTTCACGGTTCTCCACAAAAAAATCAAAAGGGGTCAAATCCCAGCTCGGAGGCGGCCAATTGACATCGCCGAAACTTCTGATAAAACGATTTGGGTATTAGGTGCACAAAAATCGATTGCGGCATGGGCTGTGTGGCATGCAAAAACCAGAGGTCGTCCAAATTTCTTCAATTTCTGTAAAAAAAAAGTCGGTGAACATGGCTCTGTAACGCCCACCGTTGAACGAAACGTTGTTCCCAGCCTCATTTTCGAAGAAAAATGGTCCAATGATGCCACCACTGAATTCAGTCTCACCCTTTGGGCTACAGCAGCCACATTCTCGTCTGTGCACACCGTACGACGACGGGGACCATGAGTGCTGGCTAATCACGAACTTTTTGCACAAACTTCCGCGGTGGGTGCCTTATTTCGGCCAAAACTTCTTTTCAAAAAACGCACTGTTTGGGCTACACAGTACTCACTTGGGAAATAAGTTTTCAATATATCCCAACGTTGTTCAAGCGCAAAGCGACTCATTTCTTTCCGCGGAAGTATGATACTGAGACTTTTTGTCAATATTTCGGCCTGTCAGTGTCAAAATAACCTATGATTTAAAAGCAAACCACTTGATGGCCCACACTTAAGATAGTTTACTTGGATGAAAGTTCTTTTCCCATTTGACACATTCTTCTTTATTCTTGTATCCCCATACCATTACCAGGTATTCTTACTTACTTACTTAAGGTGGCGCTACAGTCCGGGGTGGACCTGGGCCTCAACCAACAAGCGTCTCCAGCCAGCGCGATCTTTAGCTAGCTGTCTCCAGTTTCGCACGCTAAGTTGGTTAAGGTCCCCTTCCACTTGCGTGCGCCACCTGAGTCGCGGTCTTCCTCTACTGCGCCTTCCCTCGGGTATGGATTCGAAGATCTTCCGGGCCGGAGCATTCGTGTCCATTCGCTCTACATGACCCAGCCACCTCAGTCGTTGGACCTTCACTCTTCTGACTAGGTCGATGTCGCTGTACAGCCCGTACAGTTCGTCGTTAAATCTCCTTCTCCATTCACCGTCAATGCAGACGGGACCAAAAATAACACGAAGAATTTTTCTCTCGAAACAACCGAGAGTTACCTCATCCGCTTTTGATAGCGTCCATGCCTCTGCGCCATATAGCAGAACTGGGATGATAAGGGTCTTATAAAGGGTCACTCTAGTTGTTCGGGAGAGGGCTTTGCTACTCAATTGCCTTCTTAGCCCAAAGAAACAGCGATTGGCAAGAGTAATTCTACGTTTAACCTCAGCGCTGGTGTCGTTGTCTGAGTTCATAGCGGAGCCTAGGTAGACAAAGTCCTTAACCACCTCAAAGTTATATCTGTCTATTGCGACGTTCTGTCCGAGCCGTCGGTGTTGGGTGTCCTTTTTAGTTGACAGCATATACTTCGTCTTGCCTTCATTAACCGCCAAACCCATCTTCGCCGCCTCAGTCTCAATACTCACAAACGCGCCATTAACATCACGCTGCGTTCTGCCAATTATGTCAATGTCATCGGCGTATGCGAGTAATTGGACGGACTTTTGAAAGATAGTGCCTCTGGTGTTGGCGTTTGAGTTTTGCACTATTCTTTCAAGAACGATGTTGAAGAAGTCACATGACAGCGCATCGCCTTGTCTAAATCCTTTTTTGACATCGAAGGTCTCGGTAAGTTCTTTACCGACCTTGATGGAGCAGCGTGCATTCTCCATCGTCATCCTGCACAAACGGACGAGTTTGGCAGGGATGCCAAAACTAGACATTGCTCTGTATAGTTCGTCCCTATAAATGCTGTCATAGGCGGCCTTAAAGTCGATGAAAAGGTGGTGGGTATCGATTTGAAGTTCCTGGGTTTTCTCCAAGATCTGCCGCAGTGTGAATATTTGGTCTATAGTGGACTTTCCTGGCCTGAAGCCACACTGATATGGACCAATCAGGTTGTTTACGAAAGGCTTCAGGCGTTCACACAAAACGGCAGATAAGATCTTGTAGGCAATGTTTAGAAGACTGATACCTCTGTAATTGGCGCAGTTCAGAGGGTCTCCTTTCTTGAGGATCGGGCAAACAATGCTGAGGTTCCATTCATCGGGCATACTTTCCTCCGACCATATTTTACAGATGAGTTGGTGCATGCTCCTAACCAAGTCATCGCCTGCCGCTTTGAACAGCTCGGCGGCTAGGCCATCTGCTCCAGCGGCTTTGTTGGACTTCAGTTTAGATATAGCTATCTTAACCTCGTCCAAGTCGGGTGGACGGTATTGTTGATCCTCATCGTCCAGGTTGAACGGTTCATTCTGCCTGACAGCGGAATGTAAGTCGTCATCGCCGTTAAACAGTCTGCAGAAGTAGTTCTTCCATATCCTCAGCATCGACTGCGATTCTACTACGATGTTCCCTTGTTCGTCCTTGCAGGCTTCGGTTCGGGTTCTGTAGCCTTGTGAGGTTCTTTTTACCCTCTGGTAGAACTTCCGAACCTCATTCCTGTTGTAACATCTCTCTATTTCCTCGATCGCGCGCTTCTCATGCTCTTTCTTTTTTCTCCTTAGAAGCCGGTGTTCGTCTCTTCTCTTCTGCACGTAGAGCTCACGAGCAGCTCTTGTCCTCCTTTGCAGCGCCGCTTTGTATGCCTCTTGCTTCGCTGCATGTGCTTGCCGGCACTCGTCGTCGAACCAGGGGTTTCGTTGTGGTGGTCGGGTGAAACCCAGCACATCAGAGGCGGCGTCTCTGATGGCTTTTTGGCAATGTTGCCACTGGTCTTCAATACTTGATGCTGGCTGCATAGGACCTCTTGAGAGATTGAGAGAGACTCGATCGGAAAAGGATCTGGTGATCTCTTGCGATTGTAGCCGTCCGACGTCAAACTTCCTCACAGTATTTACTTGTCTTGGCGGCGTTCGGGATATCCGGAGTCGTACCTTGGCTACAACAAGGTAGTGGTCCGAGTCAATGTTGGCCGCTCGGAACGTTCGGACATCCATAATACTGGAGGAGTGCCTTGCGTCGATCGCAACGTGGTCAATCTGGTTGACGGTTGATTGATCAGGAGATCTCCATGTGCCTTTGTGAATATCGAGATGCGGGAACCGTGTGCTGGCTATGACAACATTTCGCCCCGCCGCGAAATCGATCAGCCTAAATCCGTTGTCGGAGGTGGTGTCGTGTAGGCTGTACTTTCCGACAGTACTACCAAAGATGCCCTCTCTTCCTAGCTTGGCGTTAAAATCGCCTAAGACAATTTTAATGTCATAGCTAGGGCATTGCTCGTAAGTGTGGTCCAAGAGCTCGTAGAACCTTTCTTTGGTGTCGTCGTCTTTCTCCTCCGTGGGGGCGTGCGCGCATATTAAGCTAATGTTGCCGAATTTAGCCTTGATGCGGATTGTCGTGATGCGCTCGTTTACATAGTTGAAACTTAAGACTTCTTGCCTAAGTCTGGCGCCAACGACGAATCCACATCCGAATAAGAGCTGTTTTTGTTGCCGATAGCAGTCGCCGTAATAAATATCGCAGTTTTTCATCCTCTTTTTGCCCGGGCCATCCCATCGCACTTCTTGGATGGCGGTTAGATCTGCTTTATAGTGGTTCAGGGCTTCCGCTAATTGTTCGGCTGCACGCGGTCTGTTAAGGGACCTAACATTCCACGTACAGATCCGAAATTCGTTGTCCTTTAATCGTTTGCCAGGTTCGTCAACAGTAAGATCATCCGTATCCGAGGCTTGTTGATGCTTCGCAACTATGTCATTTTTACGTAGTCGGGCAGTTACCCCGGCGTACAACCCCCAACCTGGAGGACCAGGCCCTTTTTGCGACCCCTTGGACAAAAGGAGCCGGAATATTCCGGAGTCAGTAACCCACTGCGGGGATGTGAGAGCTGCCGTTGACCCATTAAGGGCTCTTCCGCCACCATCTCTATTTCAACACCCTGACTAGTGTTGAAAATCCTCAATGACCTCAGCTCCAAATACGTCAGAGTAGCCCATTGAGGTATCTGCCATGTTGACTGTTGACGCCACCGTTGATTCAGCTATGTAAATTCATCCGCCGTACGTCCTCTTTCTGAGGGGCTCATGTTAGACTTCTGAGATTCGAGCAGACAGTCAATCCGACAGAGCATTATAGTGTTGCTATTTTCTTCGTGTTCAACACTCGCGCTTATAAGTTTAGCAAGTCAAGTCCGGGTGGACATAGACCAGTACCCGGTGGTGACCACGGGGAGGTAAAATAAGCACAATTGGTGAGTGTGAGATAGTTGCGACACTGGACATCGCCAAGTTGATGCCAATCAGATGCCCATCCCTATTCACACAACACCCAACCACCAGGTATTCACAATCACCAAATACTTTTCGAAAAAAAATAAACAAACAACTAGTCCATCAGAAGTAGATTGAATCTTAGACACTGTCTACCGGCCGAACTAGAGGATTCTTAGATTACCTGTGGCCAATAAATCATTAAAAAGGAATTAGTTAAACCAATACAAAGTTTGAGGTCGTAAACTCGTTCATACTCTGTTTACGCAAAACGTTAATTTTAAGTAAATTTTTAGTTTTAAGTTTAAGAATACAAAACAAAAAAGAAAGAAAAAAACAATTAGAAGAGCATTGGAGAATTACAGTCGCTGTGAGTTTCTGAGAAACAAGGTTGATGGCTTGGTTGTCAAATTGGAAAGGTAAGTCATTCAGAAGAATGTTTTTCAAATCCAAAAAAAACCGAGCCAATGGCTAATATGACTCCATTAAATTGTAAATTTCCTTCACCACCTATGAAGAGGTGCTACCCACCTTTGTGTTGCATAATTAAGGTTTCAGCAAGAATTAGCAAGCTTTTCAACAGCCAAGGCTTATGATAAAACTCGACGGCAGAATACCTTCGCTTCCGGATTGACCAATTTGAAGCCCCGCTGCAATGTTTGGGATGAATTTTCAACAACCTCTCCGTGGATGCTTCTCCATCTACCTTGAGGTCAGGTTCTTCTCAAACAAGATTGTAGCATGTAACCACAGACATCCTTCAGTCTTCTAGTCTTGAGTAATAAGAAGGTACATATATGAAGCGGAAAGTAGAACGAGTTACCAACCACATCTTGTCTAACTTCATTCGGCAAATAGGAAACCTGACTCAGGCGGTCTTCTGTCATCTTAAAACGGACAGGCCGAACCGAAGTCGAATTATTTTCAGACAAGTCTTATCTGGTACCGAGATAAGATAAGGTATTCCTTTATTTGGGCTCAACCTGTGAATGAGTGTGAATTATACGATCGAATTGAAAAAATTGTTTTAATGTTAGGATCACTCGAGTTTTGCATAGTATTTTCAAAAACTAGTAAAATCCCAAGCAGGTAACATTTCACAACATTCTACGATAATTTACCAAAGTTTCCGATTTTTTCTCAGCTATCCGGCTAAGACTCAGCTAACGCAGGCAGGTTTCCATTATCTTTATGACAACATAACGCACGTGCTTTACGTGAAAAAGATAACGCATGTATTGGGCATTTTAGTCAAAGTTAATCTCCTTGCTAAATTTGTTTGTATTTTTATTTTTTGGGAAGCCTATAAGTTCTTTAGGAATGCCCACTTTAGAACATTCTCTACCCTACAACCCTATTCTCTTTACTAAACAAATAAAAAATCAAACCGTTACACTTTGTAACGCATTAGCGTGAGCTAAATTGCAACAGAACTAGAATCAAAATGCAATCATACGCGAACGCATCCAACCCTAATAAGCCCAGCAATTTGCAATGCTCACATGGCAGAAGAAGATCCATTCAAAAAATGTCTGCCGTAAATTGGACCCTAGTCTGCATTACTCCTGGCAGGGCAATTGCCTCCACAAATCGAATAATCCTTTTCCACGGCCATAAAAAGCGCCACTGCGAAAATTCACTCAATGGACCGAGCCATGGCACGCGGGTTAGGCGAGTAACTTATATCTGGTAAAATTCAAATAGCGTTTTGCTTCGCAGCCGAATCTCCTGTGAATCCATATATAGATATATCTGTAGTCCTTGCTTGGTTTTAAAATTGAAATGTCATGTATTGCCGATTGCCGTATTGGCGGTGATCCGAATCGGAAACTAAAATCAAATTAATTTCATGCCATGGGATTAGCGAATCCTTACCTACAATTGGGCGTCGCCTTGGTGGAATGGGTGCATGGCTACAAGTGAATTCGCTTCGGTTCGGGTGTGTGTTTTTGTTTTGCAAATTGAACTGGCAGACGAGATCGGATGGTAAATTGATTGCCCTGTTATCAATCGCACTTATTAAGTGCAGCCTAACTGAGATGTGCTTAATTAATACGAAGTCGTTAAATAGCTGACCAATCGCAAGGCAAATGTGACCGTTGATGAAGGCACAAGACTAACAGCATAATTATGTTGAAAGTCTATAGATAAAAATGATTGCTTTTAAGGACATGCTGGGACGTTAAATCGTTCGAGTGGTTCTGATGAGTTCAGATGCGCGTTTGCCAATAGTTTTAACGGCTTTTACGTTGCGAAGCCAATGGACGTGAGCACTTATATCTGATTGGAATCGTCTTTTTGTGGAAAATGGCATTTGCTTCTAATTAGTTGGTTTTTGTTCTTTAAGATATTATACTTCATTTAAGAATTAATTAATTGCTTTTTTTTGAATAATAGAGGTTTAAAATGTTGCCAAAACTCTAGGTGGTTATGATTGAGTGTTTATGTTTAAAAATCAAACAGTAAACTCCCTCTTAACGGACACCCCTCTTATGTGGACGATTCTCTTAAGCGGACAAGATCTAGTGTGATGGTTGGCTGTAATCATTTAGCTTGAGTTTTTTTTTTTTTTTTGAGTGGACGATTCTTTTAAGCGGACAGTGGACAGTTTTTTCACATTTATTTGGTAAAAACGTTCGCTTAAGTGGACGAAATGATTACTTATTCACATGAATTTTTGTGTTTTCTTTACACATTCGTTGTTTTCGCTTCTGTGCGAAATATCATTTCATACTCATGTAGGTATACGTATGTATTTGTGTAAACGCAACACAGAGCGCGTGCACAACGGGTGTTGGTGCCGCTGTATGAACATTTTGTGTTCTTTTTAAAATTATATGTTTTTTTTTATTTCAGTGTTTCCTCTTAAGCGGACACTCTCTAATGTGGACAAAAACCTCCAGTTCCGAGGCTGTCCACTTAAGAGAGATTTCACTGTAATACAATTGTTTTCTGAGATCAACTATTGATCGCAGTAAATTCAATGTAGTTTACGGGTTTGTCTAAAGGCAACGCCATACAAAACATTCAAGTGGAGATCCGGAAAATAATAACCCAGAAAATCACTCCTACTTCGGTGTGTCAAAAGAGATAGGTTTCGATTTGAACTCTTATATCTAAATCAAATTGCATGTTCAAGTTCATCAAATCATAAACTCGCTTCGGCCCTTTCTCTGTTATATTTGAAACACCCCATGCAATCTAAAAACTGATAGCAATTATAGCGAAATACTTTTGTCCATGAAGGCACCTCTACGACCGCATAACTACATTTCCCGCTAAAGGACACCACGATCGTCACTCATTTCGTCGAACAGACAGCTAAAAAAAAATTAAACTCATTTTCCTAACAAGGGGTAAATCAAATTAGTGATGACACATTCTGATGACACAATTCAGCAGTTCCGCTAAGCTGAAAAAATGCGAAATAGATAAATATCATGAGCCAACAAAATGCGATAGATAAGATCTCTTTTGGTAGACCTATTACACGCCAGGGATATCCATTCATTGCTCACTGTATTATCGTAAGTCGACTAACGATTTCCCATTCAAACTAGGTTACGCTTGTGGCTGCCCTGCTGTAGGTATATATATATGCGCATAAGGGTAGGTAAGCATTGAACACTGAACAGTCCAGTGATTTGTACACATGTCATAGACCTCTCATCGAACACTTGTGTTTATCTTTTCACTATTTTGCTGTCAACTTGTCATTTATAAAATGGAATTCTTCGCCTTTATACATTTTGTTTTTCTCGTTTGATTTACAAACCAATCAACGACTATGTCATGAGGGCTTTGATTGTATTTGAAGGGCTTCATTTGGGTTACGCCAGGGTGGGTAAGTAGGTATACCTACATTAAAAGCGATTCGTTCGTTTCAATCGCGCCTGCAACAGGCTTTGTGAAACGTTTTCAAATCAACTGCTTGCTTTGTTGCGTGAATTGGTTGGTGGCCAACAATATTATTTTGTTTTGTCTGCAAATATAATGTACGCAAATACAAATTTCCAGACAGCCATTAGCTTTAACAATGAAATGCGGTTTGTATTGCTCTGGTAGGGCTTCTTATAGTTTCCAAATTGAAACGTAGGTAGCTATCCCGAGAGTGAAATATATTGGATTAGTAGAAAAATTTGCATTAAACGTTTAGATTTGCTGATCACAGGAGTGCCTTGAAAGTGGAAGTTTTGGCAATAGTGGAAGTGAATAAAGAAAACACCTACTAGGGAACGATATTTCCACCTTTACTGAAAGCAGTTTCCTACTACAATTAAATCGTCGCTGGATTTCTGCACAGTGGCTGCAATGAACTGACTGACAAAATGGCTAGAAAAGATCATGATCGGTCTCTTCAGTCAATTAAGCTATACACCCCTGTAATCACTGACGAAAAAATTAACAACTCTTTAAAGTATCACTGCGGCTTTAGCCTGTACACATCATAAGCGGACCAGAAAACGCTTGCTTTCTAAGATCGTAGCGGCTCTGGCGAGTCCGAACTTCATACAAACCACACTCTTAAATTAAATCTCAAGGAGGACCATGTAACGTAGGGGCTGCGGAAATGAGTAGATCTACGAAGACTCACCTCACCTGCTGTGCCACTGCCCAAGTCAATATCAGAACACTTGGAAGATCTACTCCTCAAGAGGAACCTTCTTACCAATTTCGATGATACCCGGATAGCTGGACAAAGTCGCAAATACATGCCTAGACAGCGCAAACACCAGTATCTAAAGGGCATCCCATCAATCGGTCCACAAACGACTAAGTGTGGTCAATCAAGGCTTAAGTTAGCTTTGTGGACTGGAGAGAAATACTCAGCGCCCAGTGTTGCCAGTTTGGAGGTTTTCCGCCCAGATAGGTTTTTTCGGTGTTCAACTTTTTTATCACTAAAAAGGATGTTTTTTTTTTAGAAAATAGCTAAATCTGAGGTTTTTTCAGATTTTTCCAAGGGTAAAAATTTGAACCGTCTAGCAACGCTGTCCGTGTATCCATTGTGATGCGCGTGATGAAAAGATTCGGTCCCTTACCCATTATATTTCTGTCTAGTCTATAAATACTGTAATTAATTACTTACCGTGCTGTTTGCTCTGATCGATCCTTTCTCGTATAGGACTAACCATTCAAAATATTTTACTTGGGATTAGGCACTCGAGTCACATGACACGAGTCCCCACTAGTGAATGGATATTATATGGCGACTGTGCGTTCAACTTTTGAGGTAATTTCCCAAATGAAATTTACAGTCTGCTTCCAAAAAAAAATAGTAACTTTGCGCATACCACATACAAAGGTAATGACAGATTTTGCTCGCACCGCATGTCCTTTTAAATGGAAGTGTTGTTGACAGCGACTCCTTTAACCTTCTGTGCATGTAAAATATTAAAGGCCAAGACTCTAGAGCGCAGATCCTTTTTAATTTTTAATCATTAAACAACAAGGCAAAGTCAAAGTTAAAGTCAAAAGGCAATAGCAATTTAAACCAACCTGATCAGCGATTCATATATGTGCACCTTAATACATCATATGAAAAATGCACACCCACTTGTAACCTGATTTCCACTTCAGTGCACACGAACATGATACATATATATCCACCTTGATTACATGAATTGTGAAAAGTGCGAGTATACCAACTTTACGTCCCAAGCGCCATTCTGTAATTTTAAGCCAAACGGAAATTTCGAATTATTCCTCCCGAAATTGGTTGTCATGCAATTTGTATCAACCGCCGGCCGCCAGATACGTCAGCCGCCTGTTGCCCAACCACGACCTTGTATAGTGTTAAAGCATCCCCACGATGCTTTTGGCTGGCAGAGCACACAAAGTAATGCAATACCCAGGAAGAAGACGCATCAGCTATACGCGGATCACACCCCCTTCATTAGTGGCACTCATGTGGAAAATTATATTTTTCGATTTATATACTGTCATTATAATGGCGAGGGTTGGACAAGGGCAATACACACCGGTACGCTACCCTCTACAGTCGTCCTCATATTGCAGAACGTAAAAGAGTGTGGAAATATTAATATTTCAAATGGCTCTGTCGAGTGGAGTTTGGAGTTCATCTTTCGGTTTCGTTAACATTAAATCGAATCCAATTTCAAAGGGATACACTAGTGTACGAGTAGGTATACTATAATATAGCGCAGCTCACCTTGTTTGGATTTCCTTCTGTGCTTGTCGTTTTATTTTAATTTGATAAATGTCAAAGTAATTACCTTTGGGGCGAGCTGTATATCTGTATACCTCGGAGAGCATTGACAGCGGATACGGTGTATACGACTACGAGGGTGCAATTACCTTTGGATTATGAGATGTCATCGCTACTGTTACCAGGCTTAAATATTAACCACGCGGTATAACGTTCTTCAAGTGTTATTAGATCTGGATGCGGGTGATGGTGAACTCGGGTAGGAATCAAGTTGTGGTGACGTGAAATAAAGCCAAACAAAATAAGGCCAAACTCAAAATTCGCCTTCAAAAGTGAAGTGGTTTCCTTTCGTTATGCAAAACGAAACAATGCCAAAAAATAAACGAATGGCATAACCTTTGCTAGGGATAACTGTTTTTATAAATTTAAGAATGATTCTGTTTTTTTTTTTTGCGAAATTCCTATCGAGAAAAATTCTGACTCAATGCAATGTGGCGGCTTGATTTTTCAATAGTCCTTGTCTCGTCAAAAATCACATTTATCGACCTCTGGCTAACCGAACGATCTACAACTACGGATAGTAGGCACTTTTTTAGAATAGCATTCGTGAGTAGTTGACATAATATGCCAAGCGGCGTTCGCCAGACAAGTGCAGTAGCAGTTCTAAAATTGAGCCATTCGTTCTCTTTTTGAGAGGACAGTCCTTGTTGATAGATTATCTTTCCATCAATAAAAGACCAACATTTTAGAATTCGATGTTCAACAAATTTAGTTTTTTACGAACTATTTAAAAATTATTTAAACCATAGGAAAAAAACTAAAATTTTCAGTTTGAGTTGTGACCTTCAAAGGGCAAAACAAGAAAAACAGGTAATTTTATTTTTATGCCCTGTTTTTGACAGTTCGTTGCCCTGTTTATGCCAAATCTCGCTTCGGTCTTTCGAAGTTGATCGTGTTGCCAGGTTTGTCAGTCCTCTCATTCGCTACTATGTCCTTTCTGATTTTTTACTAAAAGAAAACAGTGCAATGTGTTCTTTTTTCTAAAATGTCTTTGAGTGACTCGTTAAAATATTACGTTCGTAACGCCTGTCTGTTTGGTTCTTCTTAACTATCATCATTATGTTCATAGGCGTCTCTTTTTGTTCCACCATACAACGCTATTTTGAAACCAATTTTTATTAAATATAAATATATAGACTAAATGAGAAAAATCTGATTATTTCATTAGGAATATTCCTGCATGTATTTCTATTTTAGTTGGTGTGGTGGACAAGTTAGCTATGGATCTCCGATTCGATTCCCAGAAAAGCAAAAAATACATTAAATGGTTTTTACTCACTGAGAATCATACGAGATCTGGATCTGTCATTAAAACACGTCACTTTTTTTGTACACTTGAGACCGATTATTTACGGTAGATAGATACTTCCCATATAAATGGAGGGAATATTGAAAAAGCTCCACCGATTTCAACCAAAATTTATATTTGAATTTAGGTAGAGGAGATAAATATGGCTGCATACACACTTTTAGGCTAAGAAAAACAATTAACGGAGCTGCGGAAAGTTGGATTTATCTCGAAAACACTCTATACTTATTTATAAAAAAAATACATATATTGGTCTTTTCTAAGTTTTTGATAATCTTATTTTCTATATTGATGATTTCGAGTTACCGGACACGCTAATTTTAGGAATAGCTCATATCCTCATAGCTCATTGCTCAAAACCTCATTTTCATTTTAAATGTTTACATCAGCGTTGCCGAAAGTACTCCCATAGGAGTATTGTACTACTTTTAACACCTCCGTACTCCTCCTTTCACATTCGTATTCCTATTTTTCTTAAAGTCCTAAAATATCTTACACTTGCAGCAAAGTGTAATTTCAACATTAATAAATATAATTTTTTGCCATATAACATGAATGAAAATACCTGACTTTTTGCAAAGCCACTTGTATTTAATATATTTAATAATGGTTCAATAAGTTCTTAATTCTATTATTAAATATAATATTAATATGCATTAAAGCTATCTGCCATAAGACAAATTTTGAGATATTTATTTATTCATGTATTGATTTTTTTTTGTAAACTGCATTTTTTTATGATTTTTGTTTAAATAAAAATAAAAATGCCTGTACTCCTATTTTTTAAAAAATACTCCTCTTTTCTTGCTGCAGTACTACATAATAATATTTTCTCTTTACTTAGGACTTTGGAGGGCCCTATTTAATTTGTTTTTGAAATGTCGAAGGACAAGTCGTTTATAATTATGGACAGCAACCAAATGTGTTCGGGATTTTTTTTAATATAACAAATCCTGATAAGATCTGCTCGCAAATTTTATATCTATATTTATTGTTTAGCTATATTTTCGCTGATTTCTTCAATCCTGTGAGCTCTGAAGGAGCTATAGAAAATATTATCACAACATGCCTAAGTAGTTGCACTCAAAGCAAGCTTCTAGCTGTAGCAGCGACGGTTGATATCATTAGCGAAACTTTTGGTAGGTAGTCAACTATTCAAAGGATTACTCCATTTTTATTATTTAGTAGAGCTCCCAGCACAGTCCTTAATTTCAAAACCAGATCTTGGATAATTCTGGTATGTAACATTGTTTCTCTTCCGCTTTTTGATGCAATTAGGCTTGCAAATTGCTACCAAAAGTCACTTCCAAGTGTCATTTAAGTGACAATATAACGGGGATCGGCTAGGGACGAAGTTGTTCTCGCCTGTGGGTATATGCAGATTTTACATTCAAGGGCGGAGACTTTGGAAAGCGGCTGCGGTAGCCTCACGCAATTTCTATCGTCCGTTTATCCTTCAAAATAATGTAAACTAGATTTTCCGTAGCTCTCGATCTTCCGCCACCGACTCTCAGTCATTGAGGAGGATCAACAGGAACGGGTAAACTTGGTCTTAGTCTTAGCATCTCATCCTGATCTCACGGATGTCAAGCGTGTTTGTACGTCCATAAGTAGTTGATATGCTTTTAACGTAACCAAACCATTTGGCCACCGTTTTCTTCGGAGAAGTAACTGATCGAAACCATGTATTCTGCGACTCCTACGACCTTTATGTCACCCTAGAATTACAACCAAACGATTTCATTTCGGCAGCTTGTTTCTGCGATCTTGGTCATTCAGTCCTTGCCCAAATTTAACTACCACAGGTAGGGGAAAGTTGCAACAGACCCTTCTGACAAACTTTCGTTCAATCACAAGGGTTCTTCTCCGATGTCTTCTTTGTCCTCTATAAGGCGTGAGCACATATCCGCTTGTAACAATACAAGTAGATAGACGCACCCTTTTCTAAGAACGACACGAAATGTCCCTCACTTATACTCGTCGTTACACCCCAAGGGTTCGATTGAAATCAAATTGGTTTCCTATTCTCGCACATTCGTGTATAGGTATACTTGCAAACCATTGCCCAATTAGACGATGGTCATTATCTGAATCACAGGCGTTTACCTTTCTTTACAATTGTGAGAACTCTTCTTGTGGATGCGCTTTGTAAATCGTATCGATCAGACCAAATTACAATTTGTCAATCATTTCGGACACACTTGAACTCGTACCCTGTCATCCCATTGTATACCTATAGGTATGGCGAAGGAAAATGTCAATTATTTGTGGCAGTCCACTGATCACCGTTGTTGTGCCACCAATTATCCTATTTCCAAATATCAATACAAACACTTTGTGTAATGCTGTCGGTGTGTGTGTCCATTTTACTTCGCCCACTTCATGGACATTTTTGGGTGAGGTGGTGGTCACAAAGTATTTGCCAGTCATTTGCCTGTCAGTGGCCATCGTCAACGTCACATCCCCATGCCCGTGTATCTGATGCTCTCCGAAACTGAAACACGAAAACACAGACAACCCATGGCAAGCGCACCGAATGTTAAACAACTTGACAAACAAAACGCCATAATAATAGACCTGTTGGAAATAATTAATGGTTTTCGGACATTGCGACAGGAAGGACTCGGCGGAGCGGCTTCACCTTTTTGACATGTTCCTGTTACCAGGTCTTCCACGTTCCACCCTATGCAGCGAGTCTGATGATGGCTGTGTGTACGTTCACGTTGGCCTTAGTCTATATCACAACTTCATGGACATTTTGCGATTGTATACAATTTTTGCCAACACCTTTGGGGAATGGGGCCGACATCTGAGTGTGGGGTTAACAGGGTTTTTTTCTTTTTTTTTATAGCTGAACATGAGCCTTTGTGTTTTGTGAGTTTTGAAGCGCCGCGCCTGGGAGAGGTTACCCTGTTAACGGATGTTTCAATTTTCGGTCATTTCAGGTGTTGAGTTACGCTCCAAAGGAGAATTCTATTCGCACGTCTATGTTGGGAGTCTTACTATACAAGGCTGAGCAGAATGGTTGGCAAAAAAAAATATTGCGAAATTTTTTTGCCATGTCGCTGGGCCTTGGTGCATCATTATTTCAATTACATGTTTGAACTCAGTGACGAATTTCAGGGCGTGGACTTTCATGGACACCGGAGTAGATAAAATAATAGTTTCGGAGGTTATTTTTCGCTCCTGTGCATGTGGTCCTGCATAAAAGTTTTGACAGCAGTTAAGGTACCGCAGAAAGATGTGAGTTTTTGGAGTATACTTTGACGGCTTCACATGTTGGGCACTAGCTCATTTCCTATATTGATGCATAAACTTGCCGAACCTGTCACACTATGGCGAACTTTAAAGCCAGGCTTGAAAGGTGCCAGTCTGATGACCTAACAGTTACGAGCTTCCATCAATCATCACCCAAACCATTATGGGGGATAGAGGGAGATGCGTTATGCACTGACTTACTGCCTCTTGTCAATTAACACCTGTTCGGTCACGGGAAAATAGTGAGCTTGTTGTGAAATAGTGGCTATACAATATAAGGATTCGAAATTCCAATGTAGGACAAGAATGATATGGTTAGAACAGGTCGTACATATCTTCTCTAGACGTTCCTTGATTCAGTCAGGAGATTGAGCGTTATAAACCGGCCACTTTAGCATCATACATGCGCTACCTTTTAATAGATTGAAAGTCCTTTACGATTTGATTCTGAATTTATAGTTACAGTATTTCGGCTCATACTAACATTGTTCATAAAGTAACTTCTGAGGTTCTTCTATATTGTAGTGGTTCTATAATGAACCTAAAATGTAAACAACCCATTAGTCACAAAACAAGTTCCACTTCCATTTGGAGCCTCATATCTGTCAAATAAGTGGAGAGTTAAGTGAGCTAATTCTAGAACCATCGAGTTTGTTTGGGACGAACCGGAATTCACTAGAAACTTCCCGATAGATGGCGGAGCGGATATAAAAGAACAGATTCGAGAACAAGGGGTGAATAGTTGAATTCTTTTTGTGAAGAATGCAGTGAATTAAGTGATTGGTTTAAGTCGGATAAGAATTTTTTTGAAGTGAATTATTAGAATAATTCGTAAAAGTGTAATAAAAATGATTTTATTAGAAAAGTTCGAGAGAATAGCGTTTTATCTTTTCGAATCCCAGCTCGGATGTAACAATATCAACTCAATGGATTACTTTGTAAACCCTGTAAGACGGGACATCATGCACGCATTATTGATTTTGCCAGTTGTACGTCCATTGAAACCTTGACAGCTGTCATCGACATCGAAGTGGCAATTTACATCACAATACCTACTGAGATGTAAGGCGCATTAAACTTTAGTTACTTACTACCTTGGACTTTTTTTAAATTAATAAGTTATTTTTCTTTCCATTAACCTTGTAGGGTATAATAGATTTTGTAAATTCACACTAACCAAGGATTCACGTCTTCTTCATCTTCATCTCGCAGTCTTTCATAGGACTGTGGAAAATAAGCAGCTTAAAAAGAAACGTTGAAAGTGTGACACTTCGCAACAATAGTTGGTAGTAAAATGGGGTAAGCAATTGGTAATGCTCAACATTAATGAGTCATATCTACAAAGGAGTAATTGGTGCTATAAACTGACAATACCAGCATCAAGTGTCAAATCTACATTCGCGCCAAATTACCTTCAATCGTGGCATCTGTTTGGGAGCGTTTTTTTTGCCTACTAATTACCTGTTTAGGGCTCCATGAAATTAAGCCCCAATGAAAAAAGGCCCCAAAAAATAGGGTAATATTTCATAATGCAAAATTGTCTCATTCCATTTATGCAATATTGCCCCAAATAAATGCAGAATGGGCCGAAATTGTTAGCATAAAAAATGAAAAATTGCCCCAAAATAATGCATGGCAATCAACAACAAAAATTATTACGAAATTGGGGAGTATTTGTTTTGGGGTCTTCTTTCATATTTTTGGGGCCGTTTTTCATTTTCTTATTTTGGTATCAAAGTTTTACGAGAAAAAACGCGAAGTATACCGTTGATTCAAAGGCGTCAATCATTTCAAGGACAAAATAACGTCCTTAGAATTTAATTTTTTAGTACAAATCGATCAGTTTAGTGACGAAAGTGCAGAGATCATAACGTGTTGACAAGAAAAAAAAATTGAGGAAATAAAAGTTAGAAATTCGCGCGAATTTTTAACTTTTATTTTCTAAATTTAAAATTAAAACTTAATTCAAGCTTTTATTTAAAATAATAAGAAACGTTACAAACAATTTGTTTCTATTTATTGAATATTTTTTGTAATTTGGGGCTCTATTGAATTTGGGGCCATTTTTCTATAACTTTTACTTTGGGTTGATATTTCATCTATTGCAAATTATTCTTTTAGTTCATTTTAAAAAAAGACCCCAAAAATATTACATTGGGGTATAATTTCGCAAACAAAAATTAAATTTGACCAAAATTATCAATGACAAAAGGCCCAAAAATAATGAAAAATCACCCCAATCAGACCTTTTGGGGCCTTTTTTCATTTTTTTTTGGGGCTATTTTTCATTGGTGCATAATTTCATGGATCCCCTGTTTAGATTTTTTTCAGGTTGCAACTTTTAATGGATTAACCCGTTGTTTTTCTTAGTTGCTTGCAACCCTGTTACTGTCGCTAGACACCCCTTTCCCGTCGTTAGTCACCCCAGCGACTGGGTGACTCGCTGCATGGCATATTTTGCTTCCAAAATTAGCAATAAAAAAAGGAGCTATGACTCATGTTTATAAATGTGCTCACATTGTAAAGCTACTCAAAAAATTTCAGGAAATACAGTAAACTAAAAAAATGCGTTGGTTGTCACCCCATTTTACGGTACTACCACTAAATTTCAAGTAAATTGGAGCAAAAAAAAAACATAAAACAAAATATGCTACCCGTTAAAACCAAAATCTACCGAAATCCAATTTTCCAATGTCCAATTTTCAATACAAAGAACATACCTATCTACTTTTAATATTTTCCCGCCTAATAAGGAGAGGTCATTTTGAAAAATGGTGATTTCTGAAAAATCCTTTTCATTCACACGTAGGGTATTGGACTCTCGAAGTTTTAAGAGTCTACGGCATGCGTTTTCGCCTGTGAATAGTCTGTCAATAACGACACCATATAGGTATATATAAAAGGAAGATGGAATTAAATTTTGTAGGCCTGCAACTATAATCTGATTCATATTTTTATAAAATAAAGTGCAGCTGTGACTTGCAAAAATCATGTAATGTATGTAACCCTATCATTGCCTGGTTTTAGTTACGAGTAAGTTACTTCAAAAAATTGCCAATAGAGCTCGCTTGGTAAATAAAGCGAAGGCGAATACATAAACCACAGCGAAAGTTGAGCTTTCGAAAAAGGGAACATTTTAACAGACGCTTTTTATTAACATCTCCGACAAAAAAAGTGAAAGCTTAATTTAAATTTTTTATGGGAAGAAACAGCTCAAGTGTTATACATACTACTACCAATTCAAAGTTGTATGTAGTTTTTTTTAGTTATAAGAGAATGTGCTATATATGGGTTATAACTTTCACTCAATGTTTGCAGTAGTGTTGCGAGGGTTTCGTTTCATAATTCAAGAAGACTACGTATGTGCTTGATAATTATTTTAATATACTTTTGCTCAACAGATCCTTCAAAATTTGAAACTAGTTGTATTGGTCTTCCCAGCTAGCCGGTGTTGACATACTCTAACTTCATCAAGTAATAACCCCACAATAACATTACCTGCAAGAAAATATGTAGGTACTCCAGTCTTATTCCACAGATGGTGTAGACGACACGAAATGAAAATGGCTGGCATTGCGTACAGACTTTGTGGTAACTGGAGCGGCAACATTCAAGTGACCGAGTTTGCATTTTCAGGTCATAACGTTGCACCTAACACCTAGGTGTCGTCCTCAGTTATGTTTCTGTTGAAAAAGTCATTACTCTTTTTCTCTTTAATCTATAAATGTTCACGACTATGAATATAATGTCGAAAACGAACAAGAACAATCTGCTTTATGCAAGTAGGTACTTAGCGGGCGTTTACTTGAATCGAAATGGTTGCGTTACTTAGCATAAATAGCTGTGTGTTTGAGCGTATTCACAACGTTTTGATGATTAAGTGGTTGAAAAGGATGACAGCCTCTAATTGCCTGTTTAATAACTGTATTATTGAAATAATTATTGTGCGGGATGGGAATAGCGCTGAAGTGTGAATCTTCTATTTGCATTCATGGACTAGAGTATCGTCAACTGAATGCAGATTCTGTCTGGAGGATGTCGAATCCTCCGAACACATTTTCTGTGACTGCCAGGCTCTTCAATGGTTATGAAAACGTGTCTTTAATAGAGAGACTCGTACGCCAGCAGATATAGCGCACTCTGCTACTTAGGACTTATTGACCTTCGTTAGGGAGGTCGCACGTCTCTTAGATTAACCATTCCCCATTGATACAATAGATCTTATAGGTCGTAGTGTCAGCCAACTGGGCATGGGAGAGAAAAAAAATTGTGCCAACCGTGCTTTTTTAAATTCAATTTCACTTTACCAACACTTTTACATAAAATATGAACATTGTTTCATTCTGCAAGGCTGCTGGAAAGATTTCCCAGTGATTCTCTAACATTCATTAATTTCTTTTTATGTTTTTGAATAATGACAAGAGATTCAAAATCAAGTTTTTGGCGGAAAAGTTCTAGTGCGACAAATTTCATCTACAACTAAAAAACTAAAATCGCTACTGAGTTGAAGGTGGGTTATTTTTGTTTAAGATTTATTTGTGATGAGTAATACTAAAATTAATAAAATTTAAATTTAAATTTTGACGTGCCCTTTTTTAATAAAGTCGCAAGAACATTGAGTAACTTTGTACCACAGTCCTTGTTGTTTCACTTGGCACATAGTTACCCCCTGTGTATCGATCTTCTTTTCCACATTCAATGTTCTTGGTTCAAAGTAACCCCTTACTTTTTATTTCAAAATTTGAAGGTTCGAGAATTGAGCCGAAATGTCTCGAAAATACATAAAAGATAGGAGGACAATTTCACTCATGAATCATTGAAAAACGCCAATTAGGAAGTCCGAAGTGGACGAATTTCAATTCGAAAAACGAGCGAAAGGTACGGAATTCCTAGGAATACTCTAGGGAATAAATTAAAGGATGCTCATTCAAATGCTCCGGGACTTCAAACCGTTTTCCGTAGAAGTCAGAATTTACTAAGCACAAATTATTGCTACATCCACTTATGGTTTTCCAGTCACTTCCCTGGATTTGAGACCAATTGTCAAAAGCTATTACGACAAATCAGGAAGGTAAGAAACTTGTTTCCGGAACAACGGGCCTGGCCCTGAATTGACAAACCCATTTATGAACCGACACAAATCGTTATGATCTTTATAGCGCCCCGAAACATTTTTATTAAAAATTATTGTTTTAAGGCTTTACGTTTTTATATCGTAAATAAAAGTCCTTCAACTGTGTTTCAAAAAAAAAAATGTTGTTATCATGTGCTTTAATGGTATATGGGGTAAAATTCAGCCAAACTTCAAATCAAAGGATTTCGTCAGTGGCCCCCACGTTTGGGGTAACTTTGTGCCACATTTTGAGGGCTTACATGTATAAAATCATAAGTCCTTTCGTTAATTTGAAAACGTTTTCTTCATTGCTTAAGATCAAAATGGTATTAACCTGGCACAAAGTAACCCCAATTTATGGTAACATGTTATGCCTGTAAACAACATATGGTTTTGATACCATGGTATCAAGGTCTTTGTTGACCATGAATCTATCTGTAAGTTTTTGTAATAAGGAATCTATGAAAGGAATCATTATAGACACCCTAAAATAGGCTTCAGTAGAAGAGGTTTCTGGATTGGAACGCCTTGTTTGTTTCAATTTTCTTTTGTAATTTTTGTAACTGGTTTTTATGTGCGAATTCTAAATTAAGGTTTTATTCCACTGCGCAACCTCTCCTCGCAGACGACTGACAAACATCCGGGAGTGTAAGTGCCATGGAAAAACTTCTCAATTAGCCGTTTGGACTGTGTATAAACTTGTAGATCATTTCCATTCGTCGCAAAAAATTTAAAAACCACAGGTTGTGAGAAGCTAGCCTACGGTCCTTAAGGGCCTTTTGCGCCAACTACGGTTTTGTTTTTGAATATATGCGGGAGTTATATGAGGTGTTTTAAGATGCAATACTTTTTTTTTTATAAAATCCCATTCCCGGTTGGCTAGCACTGCGAACTGAAAGATCTATTGTATCAACCTCCCTTACGAAGGTCAATAAGTCCTTAGTAGCAGAGTGCGCTATATCTGCTGGCGTACGAGTCTCTCTATTAAAGACACGTTTTCTTAACCAATGAAGAGCCTTGCAGTCACAGAGAATGTGTTCAGAGGATTCGACATCCTCCAGACAGAATCTGAATTCTGTTTCCGGACAGAGGTTCATTTTGTTGAGGTGATATCTAGGTCCGCAATGACCTGTGACGAAGCCCGTTAGCTTTTTTATATTACCCTTACTGAGCCTAAGGATTTCCTTATAGGAGTAAGGCTTAATTAATTGTTGGGATTGTCTTAGACCAGGGACATGTTCCCAGTGGTCAAGAAGAAGTTGTTTTTCCCAATCATTAATTTATCTTAGCGCAGTAGTCCAATTGACTCTGCAGTAGGGTTCTGGTCCACAGTGAAAGGCTTCTGAACCAGCCCTAGCTAGTTAATCTGCATATTCGTTGCCTGCAATACCTTGATGGCCCGGCACCCAACCAAGCCTTACCTTGTTGTGTTGGCAAGGGCTTCTCAGAGCATCGTGACAGAACTTAACCTTTTTTAGAGATTATATTAGCACAAGTTTCGATCGCATGGATTTCCGCTTGAAAAACCGTGGGACATGCTCCCATGGGTATCGAGACTTTGGTGTTGGGTCCAAAGACACCAGCTCCAACTCAGGATTCCATTTTCGATCCGTCAGTGTACCCTACTAAGCTTTTTGGGTTCATTGTCGGAACACCATTGGCCCAAAAAGAGCGTTCAAGTAGCTCTACTTCGCATAATTCACCGAAACTGTACTCCCTAACCATAGTGTCTGGGATGGAGTAAAACATGTCCAATTTTGGTATTAGGTTAAGTATTTTCAAATGTCCCACATGATCAACTGATTTAAGCCTATGTTCCAGCTGCAGTTTAATAGCGCTTCTGGTAGCAGTCTTCATAATGAAGAATATCAGTGGTGAGAGCCAAATAATGGCCTAAAGTGCTGTTGTAGGACAGGTGCGCATAGCACCTGTGATGCCGAGGCAGGCAATTCGTTGAAGCTTCTGAAGCTTGTTTGCCGTTGTTCGTGCAAGTACTTTCGGCCACCAGACGTTTGTCGCGTACGAGATAAGGGGTCTTACCATCATTGTATATAACCAATATATCATTCTGGGATTGAGACCCCAAGTTCTTCCGTACAGACACCTGCCGGCCCACATGGCTCTAGAGACACGCTCTGTGGCGGACTTGATGTGTAGGTTCCAATTTAGCTTCCTATCGAGGATGACTCCGAGATATTTTACTTCGTCGGAGTAATTTAAAGAAGTACCATTCATGATAATGGGTTGTAAGGTGTCCAGTCTCCTTCTGGTTAAAGGAACTAGAATAGTTTTATTTGGATTGATGGATAAACCTTCCGAATTACACCATTCAAAAACAAGTACAGCATTTCTCATTCTACCATTAATGGTAGCACAAAGCTTTCCACTAATGACAATTGCTAAATCGTCGGCATACCTACACATGTAAGAATTACACCAAACCGACGGATGGCAACGCTCTGCACTATTACGTGAAACGCTATTTAATATCGTTATCCATAAGATACGAGTATATATCAGTCGAATATTGCCAATTAGACCAATTCCGCGTCAGCTTCCGCTGAGACACAGACAACCTCTAAAATATAGGGAAACACGGAGACCAATCAGTCATCATTTGTTCATTTGAACAGCGAAATTAGGTCACCTAGACTAAGACTAACCAGCAGATGCACCAGCAAAGAAAAATTTCGATATCCACGCACATCACGTGGTTGGAAATCAAAAAGTTATCACAATTCGACATTAAATGATATTGAAACCCACCATCAGGATGTGCTTTCAAAGTGAAAAACTTTCCATTTTTCTCTGCGCGACATAATCTCTCGTGTCCCTCCCACTCATATTACCACCTCAGGTCTTATATTGATCGGCGACAATCCTTCGCGTCAGCTCATCATTCTGCAATACGTAACGTAGCCCAGATTGTGATTGAAAAAAAAAATAACACAAACAAGTGCCAACATCTTTGGAGACCATTTTCCTAAGGACACGCGCCACGAGTGATTTATTTATATTTAAACGAAAATGGAAAAGAAGAAGAAAAAATGCTTTCATCGAAAGATAAATCCTGGCAAGGGCACAGCAACTTACGGTGCAATTTACTAACAGCCGTCTATTTGTTCCGGTCCTTGTGAAAAATTTACAACATTCAACCATCAGCGTTCCACCGGCTGGCGCTGCGAACTTCGAAATTGGAAAATCACATCTATTAGCTTCCGCAATTTGAATGGGCGAAGCAGTGCACGTTTAATTTCCTTGGGCATCGATAAGGCAGTGTACCTGGTATATACGGTAGGTTTATACGAAGCCACCCCTCTGGGGGATGATGGTGGACTTTTTGCGTGGTAAAAATGCCGCCAGCATCATAGATTTGAGAGGAATTCAGTATGCAAATCGCTTAGCAATTCGTTCGCTTGACAGCGAATTGATTTAATCGATTACGTTTTGTATATAGAAGGCAAGGGAAATTACAGACAAAAAATATACGACCAGTGGATATTAAGAGAATAACGAGTGTTGATGTAATGTTATCGTATTTGTTCGTCGATTCAAAAACAAAGAAAACCAAATAAGAAAGAGGGGCGAATTTATCTCCCTGTTGTGACATGATTGGTGATGCATAACCGCCTGAGTTATGGCTGAATGAAAGATATTCGCGTGAGCTATGTGCGTTGTATTATTCGTCGGGCTTTTGCAAGTTGGACAATGGTCGCATCAGGTTTTTAACGAACCGTAAATCAAGTTTTGCTTTTTCATATTTTAAGCTTTACTTTTAACTCCTGTTGTCGATCAGCTGTAGCGATCTGCACTTCTTGAGTTTTCTGCTCGGCCTTTTGTACGGGACAAACCACACTGGTTTGGGTCAATCTCTTCGCTGATTTTTTTTTTCAGATGTTCGCACAAATGCCGACTGCCGACTTTGACACAAGGTCTTCTTTAATTAAGTTAAGCAAACGTAGGCTAATGTTCATGTTCAGGTTGAAGGACTCGTTCCACTTGTCAATGGAGCTCGGGTCTTATTCGCCGGTTAGAGTGCTGCAGATGATTTTTCCCACAGCCACTTCAAAATACCTAATACCTAAATACACTTGAGGAACGTAGGGACGCAGCAGACATTCCTTTTATTCATCGACTACTCTCAAGCTTGGTGGATCTATTAACAACTCTATCTGCTTTTACACTAACCCTCGTAGTCTACGTTACCCCGTCTCTTCTATCTTCCAACACACCGTCTGTAGTTCTAACTAACCAATCTCTTGTATGCTGAGAAAGGTTAACTGAAACCTCACAGTTTTCGACTTCAACCGCAGCACTACCTCCCTTATCGATCTCCTTAAGCTTGCTTAGCTTCAAATCCTAGTTATAAGTTCCAGAATTTATTTAAGTAGCTTTAAGTCATTATTATAGCTTGTATTAAGCAAAAACGCTCCTAAGAACGAGTCAAAAAATACAGCCAAAATCGCTTCGATGAACGTGTCCAAAAATGCTCCCACAACGAGTCAACAATCTAGTTCAAAACGCGTCAAAAGCGTTTTTGGGACGCCGTTTTGGAAATTCTGAAATGTAGAAAAACGCTTCAAAATATCGTTGAAAATTGAGTACAAAAATGCGTCACAAAACATGACCAAGGACTAGTTCAAAAAATCTTTCAAAACTGCTTCCCAAAAACACACCAAGCATCTAGAAAAACGTTTCAAACAGTCGTAGAAGACTGAGTCGAATATTTTTTTCCGAAAACCGTTCTAAAAAGCTACCTTGTCTTAAGGACGCATAGAACTAGTTCCACCCAAACTAGTTCCGTTGAACGCTCATCAGTTTGTCTGGACTGATTACCCTCTTGAAAGGCCCATTATAGAAGACCCTGCTTTAAAATGCACAAGCCTGTAAATGGGTTTAAATATTCAGCGCAGCGCAACTAACACAAACTTCCCCAAAAGAAATCAATGTTGTTTGGACATGCACCACCATTTTATTTCCTTTGCTACATCGTACATCCTTCAAATTGTAACACTAATTCACATGTGCCCCATGGTAGACGTGTTTCCACAAATTAATAAAAACTGCTTTAAATTCTGGCACGAACCGCTCAATATTTCGTGCCAGGGCATATTATTGCCTCATTTAGCTCAACTGTTGCAGAAGTAAATTCTAGATTAACGTTAACAAAGCTGCATTTCCCTTTCATGTTCACACAAAAATGTCCTCCGCGACATGCAATTTCCCTATAAATACAGTTTCTAATGATATTCCTTTTAATGGCATAGATATAGCTACAAACATACAATTTAAAACCTCCGCACGCAATTTTTACTTAGAAACTAGAACACATTTAACAGACATGACGTATAAAAATGCCCCGTATGGAAACTTTGTGTCGCGCTCAACAAACCCCAGTGCCCATTGAACGGAATCAAACCATGACCATAAAGTTGAATGGAGTTTGTTGTATGAATAGTGGATGCGAGTGGACTTGGAATTTAAGTGCTATCTGCCTCAGATCTACCTTTGGTCTTTCTAAACTACTGCTCGCTAGTAAGTCAAGCACACTGTGGTAAAAATAATTATGGTGAGGAGGTTTATTTACCGAGGTTGATGTGGTCTCTCCACGAAAAAACTTGGCAAAGTCCCCGAGATTCCATCAGACGGGTAGAGACTAGAGATATCTGCCCGTGCCCAGCATGGTGTACAACACAAGAGACTCGAGGAGACCTTTATAGAGAGTAAATCACTTTTTTTCTATTTTGTTTCTACACCTTTCCGTGTAAGAGAATAGTTTGCTGCAGATTTGCCATGAATGTAAGGACACGCCGTTATTAAAAAGCGAATGATAACAAAAAAAAAACTTTCCGAAATGCTGCGGGGAATTCCAGCACGAGTAGGGTGGCGCTCACTTTATAGCTTTTTAATGAAATTAAATTTATGAGACTTAATTTTAAGTGGCCATGATGACACATTTAAGATTTGTATATATGAAAGGTAATTATAATTTCAGTAAGCAGGGACGAAATTTTATGGAAAATGCTCGTACCTTTACGTAAAAGACTGCTTGTCTTTCCCCCTTTTTTTCAAAGAATATTCGGTTAGGGAAATGGTATTCCCTAGTCTAAATAGATTCAAAGAGGACCCAACTGTCGCCGAACACCCGTTTACACACCTCAAGCTGGTGGGTCATACGTAAAATCGTCGAATATAACCTGAATCCTGAAAGCAAAGTGTAGGAATATCCTACACTTATGCGAAGACTTTTCATTTGTCCACCATAATACTTCTAATTAAGTCAGTTAAGGACAGGATTCTAATTATTCAATTTCAAAAAAATACGTTCATGCTGTATACACATAGTGGAGTACGCTCTGAGTGCGTCCAAGTGCATCTGAGGTGACGCAATATAATAAAGAAGCATGAGAAGTGCTCATGTAAAAAAACGTCCATATGGCTGGATTGTACTGATACACAACTAAGGTGATACTAAACCTATAGAAGTTGACCATATAGGTGGAGAATCAGTAGGGAAATAGCAGTTCGTATATGCCGATCATTATGGCTGATAGTAGTTAAGAAGTTGTGAGGGCATTGGAAGAGAAAAGGTTCGTTCTGAGGTCTTACGCGGACGATAGCAGTCAACTACGAACGGATCAGTAGCGGCCTCTCAATGACTGCTGACAGAAATCTTATTGATAGGAACGAATCAACTTCTGTTCATGACAAAAATATGACTGGAGGTCATAGCGGACCTCAAGCTTGACTGGAAAAAGACACCGAAGATCGTGTCAAGAAGGTATGATTCAAGTCACATGCTTCACACATGAACGTTCGATATGCTCTTTTGAGCAGTCCGTACGTTCGGTTAAATCCGAACCTCACAACCCCCAAAGACACATATACCTACGACACTTCTGGAGAAGACTTCTTCCGTAAAACACTCGGCCTGAGCGAATAGTACAAAGGCAAAGTCTTTTGGACAGATATATCTGCATCTATAATAAATAATCGCAGCTCTTTTCTGCTACTCCGTCTAATCAGAAAAGAGGTTATAAATGCCAGCTATAGTATAATCAATAATTACTAGCTTTAAGGCCGTTTAAGAAACAAATATTATCCGTCACAAACTATACAACTAACCCGACCTCAAGTTCAAGAACATAAAGGATCTTTATTAATTACTTATTTGATGAACCAGAGCTGGACGAAAGAGCTTCAAAGGCTCTTAAGTTTTTTTTTCGATCTTATGTTACACTGAATAAACCCTGGCCTTTTTTCTTATTTGTAGATCTGTGCGGTTCTATTGCGGAAATGTTAAATTTAAGCTTGAGAACTAAGACCCAAAGTACCACTATTGAACACCTATCTTTCGACATACCTCGGCATAAAGTATGTAGGTAGTTGGTGGCCATCGCGGCTCAAGACTCGTTTTGCATAACACTGGTCGTATACTGCGACGGGAAATGCGTTAGAAATCCGTATACTATCACCCATCCTATCTATGGTTGCCATGGATATTTAAAAAACTGCCAAATTTAAGCTCGTTGCCTGGTTAAAGGAGAGTAGAAAATCGAGTGCCCCCTCAATATGTCAACAACTTGGGAAGTCAGCAGCTTGCAATTGACAATGCAAGAGTTTTCGAAGCAAATCAGCTCGCTAAAAATCTGAGCTGAGACCCCGCAGCCTTCCATCGTCTGTCATGGAGGACACTTTTCCATATCGTCGTAAGGACCTCTGCCGTTAACAGAAACTGAGTTTCGGTTTTTCCTGCTGTCTGCAACCTATCTGTGGCTGGGATTTGAAGATCTTCTTGGCCCTCCATTTGATTGGTATGACCAAAGCGATATAGTCGACGTGTTTTGGCTTTGTGGACAACTTCCGCTTCTTTTTTACGGGTCTTCGAGATGGCGGTCATAACTTATCCTTCTAAAAATCTTCTTATGTGACCAAATCCCTATCGAAAAATTTGTCTTTTCAGACTTTTGTAAGAAAGTTCCATCCCTCATTAAACCTACCCCTTAGAACGAGAGGTAGGCGAAGCTTGGAGTAGCTCACGTTGCATGCGTGGCATATTTCAAAACAGTGGTCGCGACACAGACCTCTTAATGGAGTTTGCTGTCGTAAGCGGCCTTGATATGTATAGAGAAATGGGCTGAGCTGACGTTTGGACTTGCCCTGAACTTGCCAAAGTGTAAGCTTTCGGTCTATATAGTTGATTTGACGGGGTTGTACGCATGAAAAATGGCAAACCAATTTTTTATATTTCAAACACCGTATTTGTACAATTTAATTTAATTTCTCCGGTCCTGGGAAAGACCGGACCGAAAGAATGAATGGAAATGTATAGCTGCGTCAATCGGAGCTATTTTGTTTTTTTGTGCACTGACTTGCGTTTTTATCAATGGCACCATCAACCAAAACGCGACCTACAAAGGGTTCGACATATGCTGTACATTCTTCTCATTCATTTTCGATTTACAGGTGGACGGCAACTTTTACCATGAGATTCGATTTCCTTCTGCCATCTATAAAATTTCAATCACGTTTCTTATATCCACGACTTCTCTTTTCTCACACAATCCACGTATAGGTGTATCGGTATCCATATCAATCCACCTATGCACGCTGAAGGGTGGCTAAAATAAAGTAAGGAAGCAAATAAAGTTTCGATTTATCAATGAATCGTCAAAGTGGGGGATACTTTTCTTTTTCCGAAAATGGCATCTCCTCCAATATTTATGTGTAACTTACCAGTTTCTTTAAAGTTTCAAACTTTCATTCTGATTGATTTAGCGAAGAGTGATCCTTTCCTTAGACAGTTTTGTTTTTACAGTGAAAGGTGACAACAAGAGCAGAAGAAAATAAGCAGGATTAGTGCGATAATTAGCAACAATCTCCAACTAACCAGGGAACTTCAGAGATTCAATTAAATAGGTATAAGTATTCGCACATCTTCTCGGATCTTGTACCAACTAAGGAGGTCTTTGTCGTTTGTGTAATTATAGCAGTTATAGTTCTGGGAATTTGATTCTACAGACAGAGACTGCGAATCAAGTGCCACCGCCACCGTAGTGCGTATGGCGAAGATATTACGGTGGAGGATGTTGTGCAATTTTAATGTTTTAGTGAATTCTATATGACGCTATATCGATTTGTTTAAAACCAGTCTGATGATGTTAACCGCAACGCACGATATTGTTTGCTTTAAATAAATTTGTATCACTGTGAGGAAGTGAATTTACAAGGAACAAGGAAAGTCTAAGCCAAAAAGGAAAATAAATAAAATTTGGGCGAAAATCCTTCGATTGTCGCAACAACGATTTGCCGTGTGGGATTTTGGACGATGGGAATGGTTGTCAGAGTGTAATACCTAATGAACAATAATTAAATTCAGCCATATGGGCATAGTTCCCCGGCTTAAAACTGGGGATGAAATGTGTCCTTCGCGACAGATCACTACTAATCTTTACGAACTTCTGGTAAAGGAGTTGACGCGGGGTTCACTCAGAACTCAGAAGAACTCAACATCAGCCTATATTTCTGCCTTCCGTAGCATTGCAGTGCCATCAAAGCCCGAGCCAATGTATTCGTTGAGTCATGGCTTGTATATCGAAAACGTAGGCTTTTTCCAACGGAAGCCGACTTGTCACCAAAAATCATAAAATTGACTGAAAAACAAAACACGCTGCGTTGCCTATTACTCTTATATCCCAATGGATGATATGAGACGATGTTGTTCGACTCAGCTCGTCCTGCGTTAAATAAGCCACTTCTTCTGATGATATAGATAAAGAGAGCAGTATTTGAACGCATAAGATACTGGAGCAATGGTAAGATGACATGGACATTTCTGTACTGCTCAACATTTCATATAGGAAAGTAAGACGGTGTGCATAGGGCCCAATATCATGCGAAATAAATCCCATGACTATCTCTGGAGTCGGGCGAGTTGTTCAAAGAATGCAGAAAACGGTCGAAAGAAAATCGCTGAATATAATTGTCCGAATTCAAAATAAGCCGGTGGAAAGGTTCACTTAATCCAGGCCGTAGCTTGCCAAATTTCCAATCTGAGCTTGAGCGTTGGTTCCAAATTTCATCAGATTTTTGCTATATCTTTCAACGAGAGCGAGTGTGAATCATATCCACATGAGCCAGTGCAAAGCAATCGATCGAGACAAGGACAACAAGGTAGAGCTTGATACAGTCTACCTCGAGCCAAAGTCTGCCTTCGAGTACGCAAATGTATCGGTAGGAAGTATTAGCTACCCTATCTTCAACTTAAAGCTTTCGTCCATTCCTTTCAAGAACAATATTCCCCTGGCGAAATCGAAACGAACGTCCGACAGCAAAACTACAATCGATTCAAAATCACTGAAGACATCTCCCAGTCAGTCCGCGATTTTGTGTGAATTACAAGCACATACCCCCAAAGGAAGGCGAAGAAAAAATAAAACACATTAAGACACTTAAGTGCTTGCAGCAAACCGTGCACCACGCATTTCATCCATTATCCTTATTGCGAGACCTTATAGCACATTGCAACTACACAAGCGGTGTTCATTTAAATTCGCATTCGCCAAATGTATGCCAAAGTTTCCGGCAAAGGATTAACCGAATTACTTAATTCCCAACTCTAACACAATGCTCGTGCTTCCATAAACGCAAACTTTATCCATTGTCCTTGTTCTCAGCACTAACTGGGGTGTAGAGGAACACTAAGGAGGGTCGTATATATACCTAAACCATCTCCGAAAGTGTATAACGTCGGAAGCTAAACACGGACACTGCCATTGCCATACTATGCCATTACAATTGGTCCATACACGAAATTTTATTTTCCTTTCCTCCAAGTTTCAGGAAGGACAGATCGTCATGACTACGAATGGCAGTTTGTTGTTACCCGTGTTCCGCTTTCTCGAGTATGGATATTTTTTTTTCCCGTCTGTCTTTTCCATGGAAGGTGTAATTTTGTCATCCTTTTATTTAAGGGTCAATCCGAACGAACGAACATACTACCGTATACGAAGGACGTAAAAGGAACGAAGCAAGTCGTAAAATGAAGCTTTTATTTAGCGCTTAATTTTGCCATTAAAAAAATTGGAAAGGACCAACAAAGTACGCTGAATGGGTGTCCGGTAGAACACGCTCCACCCCCCAAATTGTTTCTTCTTCTCACGCCAGAGGACATATCTTCAAGAGCGTTATAGAGTTATTCAGGAACGTGAACTGAATTAATTTCAGAAAGGGGGTTTTTCTTTTTTTGCTAATGCATTAGAGTAGGTATCCCGCTACTGGTGAATCAAACTTCTATGTGCAGTGCACGAAATGGGACACAGTCGCTTTTGTTGGCACAGCTACCAGTAGTAGCCCTGCACGGACTTGTATCTAAAAGTCGTAAAATGTGGGAGAAAAAAATTGTACGCTGCTGTAATGTGAACTCAACCGACCGAAGAGATACAGAGACTTTGAGGTTTTTTTTTTTGTTTTTTGATAATGAGGACGAGTAGGATAATGTTTCTAGTCAGAAGTGTTTCGCGAATACCGGGACTCTTTATGGCTTGTAATGAAATAATGATCATAAATTAGAGGTGTCAATGGTGTCAGGTAGGTCGTTACTTGTTTCTGAAAAGGGAAAGAGTTTCGAAACAATTTTATTGGGTAGGTGGTACATATTTTAATAATACTGTGTTAATTCCTCAGAAAGACGGGGGTAAACAAGGAAATGGGAGTATATTAGAAGCATCAAAGGGGGGCAAGTTATCTTGTTTCGAAGTCAATTTATGATCCTTTTACTTTCTCATTTCCGGTAGCAGAATTAGAACTTCAGGGACTATACTCTTTTAGAATCGGCTATATTTGATATCCTATCTTTAGTGATCCTGTTAATTTTCATTCGATTTTGTATATGATAAGCTTGTAGTTCTCACTTCAAATCCACACACAGTTTATGTTGGAAATATCATGTGCAAAAGCGGCACAATTTAATTACAAATCCAAAGGCATATACAATTAATATAGACTGAGAAATCCCTCCTGTCTATTAGTTAGTGTTAGTGAAGAACTGCAAACGCGGTTTGGTGGGTGGGTTAGCCGTCAGCCGGGTTCGGACTTTTGAAATCGTATTCCAAAGTAGATGAAAGGAAAAAGCGAAGGAAAACTAAATTTTTTGAAGAAATTTTTTAGATAATATTGAAAACAGTAAATACCTATATTTTTTTTTTGTTTTTTTTTTTTAAATGTATACTTCAACAGAACAGAAATTGAGAGGAACAAAAATTGCACATTTATTATTAAGACAAAAATTAAATATATATGTACATTTTTGTAATTTTATATTCCACTAGCTGTGCCCGGAACTTCGTATACGTGGCGTGAAACTGTGTAATTTCCAGTAAAAGAAATAGTAACAGTTGAGTTTCATTACATTAAAACAATGCGATAAACCTTGTCAATGTCAAAAAATAAATCAAACAAATCTATTCACCCAAACACCAATTTAAGAAATTTAAATTAAACAACGTAAGTAATACAATTCAAGTTCTTGAACTCTTCACTTCTTCACGTAGGTAATATCAAATAACCACTAAAACAAAAACCTTAAACTCAATCGGCCTGACTAATAATCAAACACTAATGTCGACGATTAGCTAGTTGCCAGCTTCCGTAAAAATGTACAGCATTAGTGAAACGGTACCAATAAACAATAAGACCTCCACATTTGCTAGTGCGACAACTTTCTTACAATCCATTACATTTTTTGTCCTCGCAGAATTCAAATTTCATAATTTGTTTTCGGGAAAAACAAGGTCAATGTTATATTTCAGAACGAGGATTTTATTCTAAGAAAAGGAATATATAAATCGCAAATTAATTTGCCCAACAGATATCTTTCAAAGGTCTTTTGATGCTTATTATAAGCAAAAAGGAAAACACAAAATAGGAAATGCACAAAATATCAGCTGATCTGTCAAATATCATATGCAAATCAGTGATGCCGTCTCCTTCGATCGGACACAATTTTTGGTACTTTTTATAGTACACTTTCCTTTGTTTTCTAATCCTTCACTATTGATTTATGATTGAATTTGTGTCGGAACACAGTTTGTTAGGCTGATTATGCAAATCGAAGCTTATTGAATGGTTAGCAAAAGAATGCTTTAGAAAAAAGAAATAATAGCCGGCTATTTTGTTGTAGAATAAATTAAAAACTCTGGTAGGAAGTCAAAAGCGTTTTAAGGGCCTATCGCTTCCGTTTTTTAAATTTAAATCTGCCAGTGCTTGTAAGATCTTGTAATGATCTATTAAAAATTGTATAGATCATATTACTTAATTCGGGAAACTTAGAAAGCGACCAAATGTTAAATGCATATAGAAAAATATAAACCCGCGGGCATTTTTCTACACGAAATCTGTCATGCGTACTCCTCTATGAATTCACACTTAAATAAAACAGAATTCTGTTTATCTTGAATTCGCACATACTACCTGTTATTCCTCCAGAAATTCCTAAATTTATTATTTCGCGTCGATTTTACTGAATGCTGACAATTCTTATATCTATATTTCCGCGAAGTCAACCTTTTCACACCAATCATTGATTCATTAGAAATTCTCATTCTCTGGGAGCAAACTCCATTTCCAAAGAGGGTTTGGTTGCATATCTACCTGAGCCGCTTAAGGTACTGAGGGTTGTAAAAAAAATTAGGTATTCGGGTATGATCTGTCCAATTTTAAGTGAACCGGTATTTTATTCTCTTTTCGACGACTCTCAAGAAAGTCTTGGAAGGCTTAGGATGCTTATATCAAATTTATTTTTTACTACGTATGCGTTCGTAACTTGCAAACTATTCAAAAAGGAAAACGAAACAAAAAGCAAGCACTAGCGGTTAAAAAAGATACCAAACATTTCAAGAACAACGATCAAGAACAACGGTTGATGATAATTTTCGCTTTGAGAAAATAAATTCAGTTTTTTGATGTTAGATTTGGGGTTGTAGCTCAGCTTCTAGATGAAACAGAAAGGTGATTGACGGCTTAAAATAATTATGGAAGTGTTGGCTCTTGTTGGTATTTTGTTTTGTTTGCATTCATTAAGAATTGTTTGAGTAAAAGCGGTAAAGCCGTAGTAAAGTCAGAAAAAAACACAAAGGAAATAGCCTTTGTCCTTCTTCGGTTCTAAAGGGATATACCAAAAAACTTTTATCGAAATCTGTGCAGTAGTTTTCACGCCAACCGTTAACACATGAAAAGGCTGCAGTTTTATTATATGTATAGATTGCATTTCTTAAATATTTTTTTTTATGTAACGACAAAAATTGACCATTAACAAATTTATATTGCCTTACAAATTTTATTAAATTAAGCGATAAACATCTTTTCGATTTTCCAATAAACATCTCGAGAACATTCGATTTTTAACTGTTGAATTTGTTTTTTACTAAATTTATTTCGAAGAACTTTCTTTCAACAGTTGCACTACTGTACGGTAAAATAGCTAAGGTTAAATGTACTCTGTTAAATCCTTCCGTTAAGGAAAGCAAAAACTTTACTAAGTCTTTTTGGTCCATTTTGTCATATAAGAAATTAAAAAGATCCCATGATTGATCAACAGAAATCAAATCGAAGTAGTTTGTTAGCAGAGTGACGAAGTAGATTGAAGAGATGTTGTGAAAAACGAAATAGAACTACTCCGATAGGAGTAAAGTCCGAACCCTGGTCGTCAGTGCTCAGTGTTCGGTGATGTTAAATTCAGTTCTCTTTATGCCTCTGACCGGCAAGGGCAACTTCCGAACGCGATCGCGGTAATAGTTAAAATTGTTGCATAGTCAGGTGGTTTAAAACCCAAACATAAAGGAAAACGAATAACATCAGAGGTTTTTGCACTCTACACTACAAAAGGAGGTTTCTTCTTGGAGTTCAATAAACAGGGATTTGTCTGAGTGCTCCAGGAACTGAAATTCCATTTTTGTTTTTGGAAAAAAAAGGCTAGGGATCACCATTTTTAATAAAATTATGGATTTGATTTCTAGTTCGACAGTCTGAGCCGAATTTCTCTGTTTATCCTTAGCCTTAAAGTGACAGGACTATGTATCACCACACTATTTAGAAGCTTCTGCGAAATTGATTAGTCGGTATCTGATAATATCCTGTCAGTTCAGAGTTGTGCTGAACAGCCCTGCCTAAAGTAGTACAATAGGAGTATTGAACTGTTTGTTCGTTTATCGTACTCCTGTTCTCCCCAAAGATATATTAATGTACTCATATTTTTAATTTCCGATTTATTTATTTTCACTTGCACATTTCTCTACCACCTAGTAAATTGCAAAACAAATTTTACATTCTGCATGTTCCAAAAATTACTATAGGGGCGGCATAAATGGGGAATGCCCGGGCGGCCCTAACCCACGCTACGCCACTGCCCCTAGGAGTCTTCTCTATTGGATTTATTTAAAATTGTAGAATTAATATGGATCTACTCAGGAAAATGGCAGTTTCGATATTTTAAAAATTTATATAGTAGGTACATAATTTGATAAGAAAATTGTACCTTAAATGATAAAATATGTAGCACCCACCTAATATTTAAAATCAAAGTCGATATGGTGTCCTCATTGTCAGCACAATCAGCAACATTCTTAATTTGCGATTCTTTAATTGACCACCTAGGAAAAAAATTGTTTAAATAAGACTTATAATTTGATAAATATTAAGTTATACTTCTCCGCACCACGTCCTTGCCGTGTTCCACGCTTAAATTGCTTATAGCTGTCAGAGTAATTATTCACAAAGGTTCACATGTAAAATTCACATTACTAACAAAAAGTGCTGCCAAATTCTTCGCAATGCCAATTTAAAGATTTTTCAATGCAAAAAAATTAATTTGTAATAAACTGCAAAATAAATTATAAAATACGAAATTTGAATTCAACCTTATTTGATCAAATTGTACGTTAATGTACTTTTTATTTGAAAAAAGTTGGGAAAAAGGTACAAAAGTACTTACGAAATTTACCCTGAGTCAATTTGCTTAGGGAAAATATCCGATTTATCAATTTCCTCGAAATTTTTGTCGGTCCTAAATATCAAACTTATTTTGTAGAATATAACCAACTGGTTGATATTAATCAAGAAACTTGCTTCATAACAACCGATAAAATGTGTTTTTTAACAGTATGAATTTAACTGTGTTATCTCGGTAGTTTTTATCATCGATTATTCGATTTTTTTCAGCAGAGACTTAGTTAATTTTAACAATGTTTTTGTTTAATCGAACAAAAATCGCACTCGGTTAAAGTGAATTTTTGTGTCACTGCTGGTAGCTCGTTGAACGACTGAAAGTTCACAACTCATTTTATCTGAGACAATTCCCAATGTGGTATCTATATTAATTCATTTCCATCTTTTGTGGCAGCTGTCATAGCAATTTTCTCCATTCATAATAACTCATCCCATGTGGTATCTCAGAGGCTTCCAAAATATTTCACCTCGTGTGTAGAATGTCGGTCGAATTCGATTAAAGTTAGGGATCCAGTTGCCGTTTGAGCGGGTTGATTTTCAATGCTGGCTCATTTTTAAAGTTGGGGTTTAAATTTCAATCTACAGTTCACTATATGACCCCCAATATAGCGAATCCGAAATTTCCGTTGACACTTTGACAGCAGAACAGAAATTTCAATGGGACAGACAGAATTTATCCTTTATTTCATTTATCATTTTTTTCCAAAACAATTTGCTGACCTTAAATAGCATTGACGTGCCATGGGTTCAATTGTGACACCAACCCTTCAAAAACAAAAAACACAACACCAACCGTGATTTTAAAACCAGATCGACCGAAGCCCGATGTGTTGAAATCCTTTAAAGAAACACAAACAAAGCCATCATCGCGTTGAATACCTTGTGCATATCCTTCCCCACAGCTGAAAATCCATTTCTTACAGCGCGGTACACATTACACAATGGAACCATGTAATCCGATTAAAAAAATGCAAAGCAATTCGTGGAACATGGAAAACATGCGCCACCTTAACACTTCGCCAAACACACAAACTGGGTGCATATGGTTTAACTTTTCTGTAAAGGACTCCCGTGCAGATGAAACCAGCTCGCAGCTTAACTTAACAATCATTATACTGGAATTAATGGAATTATTGACTTCATCATATACACCAACACCATAGGCCATAGTTTCACATCTCATATATCCTGTACCAAAAATAGGATACACATCCACCCGTATCTGGTTGCGAATCGAAAATATATGGCAAAGTTCGTAAACAGAAAACGTACACTGCGTGCAGCGATTTTGAACCTATGGCCTGCCAACGAACCAAACATAATGAATTTCATTATCCTAAGAGACGTGTTGATATCGTATGGGTACTCGTATGTGGTGTACGAAGAGAAAAATCCAATTATTGAGGTGAGAGGAGCTACCTAAACATCAAAGCACGACAAATAAACACAAGTTTGAAAATATCAAGGATGCCATCACCAAAAGGCATGCATTCAAGCCCATAGTGTCATTAGAATCCCTCCGTCTAAAATTAATTTAATACGAAATAACAACAAGACTACATAAGCCTTGTACCCGTTAGGCACATTGCTGCATACGTGTAGGTTTTAAGCGTTTTTTTCCACCCAACGAACTTTGGCTGTGAGGCTGTTGCAGGCTTCTTTCTTTGCACATTTCCATGTTTTCCTCGTTTGCTCGTCCTTCTTCCACACTGGATAACAAGGTTCGTTCTCCTTGAACCTATTTGTTGCGTATATGTGCAGATAGAGAGATAGAGGGAGATAGGGATGCTTCCCGTCTATGAAATATGCCACCGGCTCTGAGTGTAGCGTACGGAAGAATCCTCTAACAGCTCCTTATTAGTTGTGAACATGTTGGGTGCATGTTTGTTTACCAATAAGCTGCATAGATGCACCCAGAACCATGCACAGGAAACCTTATTTGAGTTTTGCATTAGAAATGTTTAAAAAGTTTCTTGCTTGCGCAGAGTTTGAGGAGCATTATGTTGTATATCGGGGTGGATAGCATTCTCAAAATTACCATTTAATATCCTATGACCTGTGCCTGCATGCCTGCCTGCGTGCATGCTTTAATTTTCCGTAAATTTGAGTCTGGCAGTGCTAAATTAGACTCTAACTAAGCCTTATTGGCCGCTCTCTTAATTGAGTGGAATGTAAGTGCGGGTTAATCGAGCCTGAAGTGTTGCCCACTTCCCTGTGGGAATTATAGAAATTAAGTTGAACTGTGGCTGAAATTTACGACATGGACCCCTTTGGGGCTGCTATATCTACATAAACCCGAAGTGCGGTTTTACGACAAGTTCACGGACACTCAAATGGGTGCGGTTGCGACTACCTTCCATCAGAGAAACTCCTTCGTGTTCCTTGAAATTCCGGACACCATAAACACACATAGGTACCTACCCTTAGACGAGTAACTATCCAGAGTAAGGCACGGGCAGAACAAATACACAGCGTGTTTGATGGTTTTCCATTAATGCCATTTGGGTGTTCACAAAGGACATCTGTGTCTGAATTTTAATCATCAAACACACTGGAAAAACCCCATCACCCAAATCAAATACGATTGCTGGCCCTCAACTATATGGCACAACATCAACATCGCACCGGAAAATTGGATACAATTGAAGCACCCCTCCGAGGAGATACGCCACAAGACGAAGAATCATCCTCTAATTGAAAATCCTTTCAGGTGCACGTTGCCATCCTCGTTACATCAGTGCGACCATTCACGTCGTAAAGAGCAAATCTTCTCTACTACACCCACCTAGGACCCAGTAACACCCGCCATCGGCATATAAAAAAGGGAAAACTTTACAAACAAAATCTCTTACGATCCGGCCGCTACTTCCCCAGTGTGTTTCACACAGCAATCAAATGGATCGCATAACCTGACCGAACTTTGGAATGGCTTTAGACCGTAAAAATAGAAACATTCAATTTGAACCTCTGATGTGCCGCCTGCCACATACGGGAGGACGAGGAATTGGATTTGCTGGCGAAAAAAGTGTTCTTTGGAGGATTTCCGTGCGAGCGAGAAGTGTAATCCTTCCGGATCCCCAGAGGAGGAGACTGATGCTATTGAAAAGTGCACACATCTACAGTGTGGCTATGCTACACCTTTATGTCGCTATTATTTCTCTTTCTTAACCTTTGGTGTGTGGATTGTTTTCTTTCCTTTTTTTTTTGTTCATGTTTGTTGGCTTCACTGTATGCGATTGGATTGCCTGGCTGTGGGACAAACAGACTTTTAGCTTTAGCTGCAATGCCTCTCACAGTTATACATTTTTTTTTCTTGATCGCAGAATATTGAACTAATTGTGGAGTTAAAATGAGACCATCTGACCAGTTCAGTTAGCGCATCCATATGTGGGTTTGTATGTACCTCAAACTGAACTGAACCTTTCCTCCGCGACTTAGCCATCTCATGATATAAAGTAATGGGGTTAGCTATATTTTAAAATAAATCAGCGTTCAACATTTAATAAAATCATGGCTTAAGTATGAACAATGCTTACAACTAAAATTGGTTCCATATGTGTTTTTAAATCGAAGAATGTTGTTTTACGTAGTTTTTCTTCAAAAACCTTATTTACCTTGCAATCCATATATAACCTCATAAAAGAGAACCTAAGCCAATTCTATTCATTCAAAACGCCGAATCGTACTATTTTCTTTGTGGCAATAGTCTGCATCAGTGTAACCGCTGCAGAATTCGGGCGGATGAGAAAAAAACGCGCCTTTCTATAGCTTTCTGCAAATTTAAAATGTTTGAACGATATTTAATAAGCATTGGCTCGTAAACCACTATTATAGTGTTGTAATATGCCACTGCTGTACATTTGAAAGGTTTTTATTTTGAAATAACAGCATTTAAAAAAAAATTCCAACTAAAAAAAGCCCAATATGGCAAAAACTTGTGGCAGGCTATCGTTGGCCTACTATGCGAAGGTCTCAGGTTCGATCCCCAAAAAAAACAAAAATTAATTAATTAATATTAATTAAAATCAATAAGATATAGAAGAGACAGTAATTTTATTGCCTGGGGATCAGTCCAGCAATCGCTAAACGTGCGGTGAAATTTTTCAAAGTCCCTGGTTTCTTTAAAAAATAAATATTTGGCGCAACAGGTCCGTGGACCCTAGGCCTAGCCACTCACAATCATTCGTCTTGTGTGAGTTTTTATTTTTAGGACGAATGGAAGGGACCTACAATTGTATGCCGAGTCCAAACGGCCAATTGAGAAACTCTTTCAGACAGAGAGATGGCGCATTTTCGGGATTCGAACCTGGGACCCATCGACTATTAGTCCAATACACTAAACACTAAGACACTGCGCCGACCCTTGTTTCTTTAGGCTGAAGAAAATATATCGCTGTGATGGATCTTCAAACATGAAAACTTCCCTACACATATACCGTAAAATGTGTAAGGATTTGACTTAATGAACCAAACAGCGAATTGATCGTCTGAAATTTTCGTACTTAAACTTAATCCTGGAACGGACTCAAAATGCCCGCACAACACACATTTAGAATAAGGGTTATGGCACCAAAATGTTAGTAGTACAACCAACAATTTTTGTTGTTGTTGAACTATGACTTTAAAAATGTGTTAAAGTGAATGTACAATTTTTAATACTAATAATAAATTTAATTAAAAGAAACTTAATTTTTACCTTTTATTTACAAAAATATTATATTAAAATTAAATTATTAATTTAAAAATGTTGTAGGGTAATATATTGCATAAAATATTGATAATTGTCAGAAAAAGTTAAAAAGAAATAGTAGTCCAGTTAGGATCCAGTCGGTCAGTTTTGGGAAATGTGATAAATATTCGAATATCTTTTTCAAAAACCTTATAATTTATAATTATTTAGTATTTTTACAGACAAACAAGAATATTTTACATTAATTAAAATGTTGACTATTATTTTGCTATACAAACGATAGTTTCGGTACAACGGACAAAAGCTTGCACCAATCAAAATCACATCTTTAGGAGCACTTGAAAAGTTCCTGCTAAAAAACTGACATCCATTAAATATTCCCCTTTAACATATAATATGACATCTAGTGACAAATTACAGTCATCGAAAACGAGATCATTCCGTGCTTTAATTGGTTGATAACTGTAAGTACGCTATACTCGTAGACACAATGCTAAGTCAGTTTTGAGTACATTACTTTAATGAGACTCGTCACAAGCCGAAGAGAAATAGACGTTCAAGTGATTTCAATGGTAAGGCTATAAGTTTGGTGCCTGTGTTGCCAAAACTTAGAGCAAAGTTATAGGTTCATTGCGATAAAACATGAGAGAGGGAGGCTTAAAAACTGGGAGCAGTTTCATAAAAATCGGTAATTTTTAAAAGTAAACCCAAGAATACCACCGTTGACTGCCTTAATACAAGAAACCAATTAGTAATTTTATTTTGACGTACAATCCCGAAAAAAAATCCTGCCTCAAGTCCCTGTTTTACTATAGCCCTTCTTTATTCTATGCCTTATCAACAAGAGAAATGCTACATGTAAAAGATAAAAAGTCCCTAGCTTTAGCCAAAGATGAGTAGCTGCCTACACCGCCTATCATATTTAAAATTTATCAAGCAATTCCACTTCAACATGCCAAATTATAGGACTGGATAAAAACAGCAACAACTACAAAGCTGTGTGCTTAATCGCCTCCAGAACAACCAATCATGCCCGCATTAAAATTGCGAGTTTTTCATTTCAGAGTCACGGTGCGTGCAAATTTACGACCCGTAATAAATAAAAAAAAGTCACGTTCATTTCTCCCGTGAAATGTCATTATAATGAAATAAAGTGTACAAACACAAGGCACACCGCTCTGTGTTGTGTATTTTTGAGGCGGTAAAAAACCGTATCTGAGCAACACGCATGGCAAACAATTTGCGACCAAATAATACTATTTACTTAGGATTCATCTCCGTAAAACAAGTTATTATTTGATTATGATATTTGGTTGGGGATTTTCTTATTGATTCCTCATTAGGGAGCTTTGTAACTGAATGAGGATGTGAAGGTCTTTGGAAAATTGTCCCTTCTCGCCGGTGCGGTGAAACTGAAACATGTATGCGTAGCACGTACTGCATGACTGCCTGTTTAGTAGTGACGAAGTGCTTCAAATGCGGTTCGGTTTCCGGTGTGCCACCAAACTTTCGACGGCATATTGTGCCTGACTATCTAGATCCGGTGATAGCCAGAACTACAATAATGCGGATGAATCCAGTCGTTTTCAACAAGCAGTTTTCGGATTTTAAGTGTAGATCTTAAGCCGCACCCGGAGTTCCTTGCGCGCTATAACATGTTCGTTGTGCAGCGTATAGGAAATGTAGAGTTGAATGCTGTTGGTTGTAGCAAGGCTCACGTAATTTATTGGCGAGAAGCATCCGGCAATTTGTCCTCTGTTTGGTTCATATCATTACTATATGTTCACAAACGCATAAGACAAATTATTGGGTTGGGTTGTACATACATATTGAACTGTATGCCAACGTGAATGGAAATGGTTTAAATAATTATTACCGGAGAGCCCATCCGAATAAATAATTGCAATTATAACCTAAGTATATTTAATACTCCTTCAACATAAAAGGGGTCACCATCATTAAAAAAATGGTTTTAATAGCATAGCGACTCACCGTTTCAAGCCGACCTTTTGGACTCATTTTGGAGGCATTTTTCGACGTTTTGGAGACGCTTCGGGCGCGATTTTCGATGCGGTTTTGCCGGCATTTTCGGACTTGTTTCTCGACTTATTTTTGGATGAGTTCCGTTTTTGACGTTTTTGGACGCAAATTTGAATCCTCTTTAGACGGCTCTTGGACTAGTGTTTGGATGGGTTTTGCGACACTTTCTAACAGCGTTTTGAAAGCATTTACGTCGCGATTTTTCAAGCACTTTAGAAAACTTTTTATACGACTCTTTTTTCAACTCCTTTTGAACGGCTTCTTGGGCCTGTTTTTGTACGAGTTTTGGACCCTTTTATGCAGGTTTTTTTTTTGATATGTTTGTGGTCGAGTTTCGGACGTGTTTTTTATTGGATTTTCGAAAGCTTTTTTTATGTATTTCTGAATGCACTTTTGTGCCATTTTTGACGAGATTTTAGGAGATTTTTGCGGATATATTCCTGAGCTTGGATGTCGACGCATTTTTGGATGAGTTTTTCGATGTGTTTTTGTATCGGTTTCTAGACCCATTTATGTTAGCGTTTTTGACACGTCTGTGGTCGAGTTTTGGACGCATTTTTGACCGAATTTCTGAGTGTTTTTCTTGACGTATTTTCGAATGCATTTTGGAGCCATTTTCGACAATGATTTTGGAAATTTTTTTTGGATGTGATTTTGAACTTGTTTCTTGACTCATTTTTTGACGCATTTTTGAGGCGTATTTCAAAGCGTTTTGGAAGCGATTTTTTATTCTGATTCGGCAAAACAAATTTTCTTGCCTACTGACAAAATTGAGCAATATCAGTTTACGTACGGTATTCTCGGTGGCACCGTCTTTTCCGGGGGATTTAAAATTCAAACAACATGATGCCGGTTAACCCTATCTTTGGTAAAAATAAACAAAAGCTCTTAATAAATTTACCGCCCAGAATTCCAAACAACGCACATTTACGAAAAGTAATTGCTGTCCATACGGATTTTGTTTCATAGTACCTATCTCTGTAAAAGAGTCGTAAAAAATCGCGCTAATCATACCTCTTCGAGTCATTGTCCCTTCCATATGACTTCACTGATCGAAATCGATTCACTTCTGATGCGCCTGTCGTAGACACACACCACAATCATTATTACTTTATTCACTTATTCTTTACACCGGTAACATTTGACAGTGTTTAAGTACTCATTCAGCGGTTGTCTGTGTAAACCTTTTTATTGCTTTCAGTATCTCAATTTATCGGCTTCAATTTGCTTCGCCACGCACCGTATATGCGATTACGGATTAATTTTGGAAATAAAACGAAATGTCCTGCAATTCGGATGCTAAATTTGAGTTTTATTTAAATGGAATCGGTGTGCTTCTTCCCGAAACACAATCGTTCTGCATTTTCAATATAATTGAAATTTGTGCCTCAGCACGTTGACTTCAAGGTGTGACAACAACATCAGCTAGCAGCTACCACCATCAGATGATAGCAATAAAATCCTCGACTCGTACTTTCGTATTCAGGTTGAATTTCTTACGATAGCCGTTCTCGCATGTGCCAGCACAAAAATATGCCAGGGTGTGCCACGCAGCTAAACACGAAAGGAGGTGAACTCTTTCTAACACCTGCATTTTGTTGTGAAAGAAACAATTTAGCCGCTACAAAAGATCTGAGAAGGCATCGCACAGCACAGCTTTGATGTCAACAATACCGAACAGGCGCATACACCCATCGACCGATGACAAAGGGATCTCTTAAAGGCCCTTTTTAGGAGGTATATAGCTTCTCGGGCAATTTTTGTTCGTTTTATTGTATTATTATTATTTTTTCGTTAGATCCTTTGTGGCTGTGTTACGTATGCACGCCTGTCCTAGTGACTTGGTTCCCATGGAACCTAAGGGTGTCATGGGGGTTTCACGTTATGTTGTGCTGCCATAATATTTGTTATGTGTTTTCTCGTTCTCTTCTCTCGCTCCCTTCCTCTCTCTCGGTGGACTTTCGCCAGGTGAGCCTCGGTCCCGACCGACAACGGTTCCGGAGGCGGGCATGTGAAGTTAAAGCTTTTCTATTTCGCAATTCGCACGGGCGTACACGTACGAATTTAGATCGAACGTGATTGGAATGTAATCACAATGTTCGGTGTGTAGATGCAGGAATTATGCCAATAGGTGACGAAAGCACCTATTTGTGTTGAGTTGAGCCAGCACAGAAGGGACGCAGATTTTCACGTGTCAATAATCTCATTCTTATTCTCTTTGAGATTTTGATTTCGCTTTCTTTGCTTGTCGATATGTCTGTAAAATGTTGAGGCGACGTATCCTCCTCGGTGAAGGCATGTTGTTATTATTAGCTTCTTTGGCGCAAAGTTGCCAATGCCTGCTGTGCTTAGTTCACTTTGATTTGGATAAAAGGAAAGAGGATGTTTTTCTTCTTTTTTTTTAAATAAAAAAACGCGTTGGAATATTGATTAGGTCCCCAACCATGTCGTATTGTGTGAGGGATGATCGGGGTTTTCTTTAGACAAATAGAGAGAGAAAAATGTTTGAATGGAACTATACACTCAGGGAAAAAACGATTTTATATAAAGATAATCAGTGTCAGGTCAAGCCAATCCGTTGACGAAAGTCTGTTTAGCTCAGAAATTCTTAATCCAAGTGCAAAAATTTTACTTTGAGTATGTTTTTTGATTAACCTTTAATTCTGATTTTAAGATTGTTCTATAACAGTATTAAGAAGGTGTAACCTTAAATTAAGCCCAAAGTCATTTCTTTCGAAGAATGAAACAACTTGATTTTAGATCATTGTAAACTTAAAATAAGCTTATTTTTTCTTAAACATATCGCAAATAAGAATGTGTGAGCTTTAATTAAGCTCAAAATCACCTTATTTTTCACCTAATTATCAGCAGTTTAAATAATGCTCCCTAAAGCCCATATTAATTACTCTTGAAATAAACTCTAAAATACTTAAATAAGAACAAGTTATCCTTATATTCATTTTTTTTTTAATACTTTATAAGAAAAAATTTAAATTTGCACAGTTTTATTTTTTCAAGTTTATTATCAACTCCGTCACTTTCCTGTTAAGAAAATAAAACAAATTATTAGTTTTTTTTAAAACATATTAATTTATTGAAAGAAAAACGCTTAAATGGACTTAAATCTTAAATATGTTTTTCCCATTATTTCATTTTTCGAGAAGATTCTTCAGTTGTTTTTCGTTGTCATCTTCATCGGGGGCAACATGTTGCAATGGATTATTATTGCTATATACGAGAATTCCATTGTCTTCCGCACTGTCCAGCAAATACTATCCATTTTTATTATCACTTCCACTTTTTTTTTCAATTTTCACTCTTTTATTTTTTTAATACACTTAATTTTTTTTTTTTTTTTTTAAATTTTATTTTATTCATGATAATGTTTTAACAATTTTATGAGTACCTGCGAAGCCTTGGCTTGTCTGCAGGAGATTATGTTTCTACAATTTGTAAATACAAAAGTAAGAGTAAGCTTAATAGTAAGAGATTATATAATTCAAAATATGTTTATGAGTAAAAAATTAATTATTACGATCTAAAAAGAATTGTTTTATTTGTTTTTTTCTAGTTTTAAAATTTTTTATATTTATTAGATCTCTAGGTAATTCATTGATTGTTGAAGGAACGCTAAATTCAAGTTGTCGTCTACCATAATTGTTGTAGTTTCTAGGTATTTGAAGCATACCTTGGGCCCGTCGTCTGGTGTTTACTTGATGATCGACTGGTCGAATAAAACGGCTATCGTCGAAATACTCCAGTATTATCGTCATCTTGAAAATGTGCTCAACATGAAGAACTTTAAAACCTCTTTCGTTATTTTGCTGGTTAGTGCTTTTTAATTGTTTTAGTGCGGAGTTTTGAAGTCTCTGCAGCTTTTGGATGTGGGTTGCAGCTGCGTTTCCCCAAGCAAGTATACCATACCTAAGCTTAGACTCCACTAGGGCATAGTAAACTTGCTTTAAAACTGGTTCAGTAGCATGGTGCCGCAAATGAGATAGTGCATATAAAGCCTTCTTTAGGTCCATGCGTAGTTTATCGACGTGTTTGTCCCATAGAAAATGACAATCAATAATTACTCCCAGATATTTGTAGCTTTCTACTAATTCAATAGTCTCGTTTGCAGTGCTAGGGCAGGCGTCATTACTTAAATATATTCTGCTCTGTGTGGTTTTGAATTGTGGACTACGAATGTGCATCATTTTGGTTTTCGAAGCGTTGATTACCAAGCCGTTGTCGTGGCACCATTTTACAGCAGCATTGAACTCTTCTTGCATAATCCTCGTCGCCATGTCCAGAGACCTATGAGGGACCACAATTGCTGTGTCGTCAGCAAAGGCAAATGGAATGCTCTGCTTGAAGACGCGAAGTAGCTCGTTCGTGTAAAGGATGAAGAGAATCGGACCTAGTTTTGATCCCTGCGGAACTCCATATTGCACGTCCTTTTTCTCACTCATCACGTCCTTGATCTTGACGCAAAACTGCCTGTTGTGCAGATAATCCCTGAGCCAGTCAGCCATTACTCCTCGTATGCCAATCCTTCGTAGCGCTTCTAATAAGTTCTCATGGTTAAGAGTGTCGAAAGCTTTACTGAAGTCCATGAACAGAACTAGGACATGATGGCTTTTGTTTAAGCTTTCGTTGACACAATTAACGAATTCACCAAGCAATTTTCCCGTATTTTTGTTTTTCTGAAATCCGTATTGACTTTTGTGTATAAGAGAGTGTTTGTCGATAAAACTTTGTAATCTTGCCGAAATTACGCCTTCCAAGCACTTTTCTACTACTGGAAGTATCGAAATCGGTCTGTAATTGCTCAGGTGATTTTTAACGCCGCCCTTATAGATCGGCCTAACAACAGCAGTTTTCAGCGTTGACGGAATTTTTGTCTGTGTAAGGCTGAGGTTGATTAGTTTACATAGTATGGGAGCAAAAATGTCGGCATGTCTTCTGATATCAACTGCTCTAATTCCATCAATTCCCGGCGATTTATCTTCTCCGAGAGAACCTATAATTCTACGCATCTCATGAATATTTGTAGCTTTAGCAAAGATTGAGTTTTCTACACTTGCATTCCTATGATTTGACGTGATAGAGCTACAGTGATGAATGATTTGCGATGTCTGTGTAGAAAAAAGTTGTGCACATTCATTGGATAGTGTTATGATTTCTGTCGAAAAATTTTTAATCATCGTTTCGTCAATGTTCGACTTTTTCCTTCCTAATATTTGGTTAATTAATCCCCATGTCTTTCGAGGATCGGTCTTAAATTGGATAAATTGGTTCTTGTAAAAGTTTGATTTTTGAGCTGCTATCATTTTATTGGTCTTGTTCCTGAAACGTTTATACTCCATTTCATAACTTCTGTTCCCTCTATTGTTTTTCCACCTTCTGTATAGTTCATCTCTTTTCTTGCATTCAGCTATAAGATAAGGGGTTGTCCAGGGGCTATTTTTTCGTTTGTTTTGTAATGTTTTTGTGAAAGTTGATTTTTTATAGATTTCAACTAGTTTGCAGAATAGTTTGTTATATAGCGTATCAGCATCATCCTCGTTTACGAAGTCTTCCCAGTCAACTTCACAAATAAGCTCATTCACTCTGGCGTTAGATATATACGATGAACTAATTACGTGGTTATCTGATGATGTTAGCGCATCTGTGGTGTATAAGGTTGGGTAATGATCGGTGATACCACTCTCGATTACAGCGGAACTAATTTGTTTGTCTACTCTGCTTACAAGTATGTGATCAATTACTGATTTCGTCCCCTTCTTAGGATCTACCCTTGTATATTCAGTAATGACATTTAACAGTCTTAGCGATGCTAACATCTCCAAATAATCTTTCACATAGTTTGAGTTCGAATCACGAATGTTAATGTTCATATCCCCCATCACAATCATTTCTTCATTTCTTCCCATTTGTCCCAAATTATTTTCCATTTCATCAATAAATGCTTTTTTACTAAAACCTGGTGGTCTATAAACTCCAACAACGTATGTTGTAATATTTCCTTCCGTAACGCTAATTTTAATGTTCTCATACGATTTAGTTTCCGAAGGTATTAGTTTATAACCTAAATTTTTCCGGATAAACATCAAAATTCCTCCACCTCTCTTTTTGTTCCTGTTTAGAAATTCTGGCACAAAACCATCTATTTGATAAAAATCCTTTTCATCATTTCCTATGTTTGTTTCTACTAGGACAATTATTTTTAATGCACTTAAAAAGCGACTGATACTTAAACAAAAATTACGAAACATATGATCAATCGGAATGAATGAACTTTCTTTATTCACAATTCAAGTTTTACATTGTGCGACTTGATTGGAGAATACAATTCTTGTATCGGTAATATTTCGATCGTAGTTTGACGTTGATCATGATAATGGCTTATGTACATTAGAATGAACGGCAACAGATGGACAATAAGAACAACTAATTGGACACCAAAATTACCTTAGCAATTGCAGACATGTAGCACATAATAAACAACAATGGCGACACCTGGGGGAGGCTTATGCCCGTTTATAATAAATTTCTAAATTCCAAATTATAAAAATCTGAATTAAATAAATCAAATAATGCTCTGCTTGAAGACGCGAAGTAGCTCGTTCGTGTAAAGGATGAAGAGAATCGGACCTAGTTTTGATCCCTGCGGAACTCCATATTGCACGTCCTTTTTCTCACTCATCACGTCCTTGATCTTGACGCAAAACTGCCTGTTGTGCAGATAATCCCTGAGCCAGTCAGCCATTACTCCTCGTATGCCAATCCTTCGTAGCGCTTCTAATAAGTTCTCATGGTTAAGAGTGTCGAAAGCTTTACTGAAGTCCATGAACAGAACTAGGACATGATGGCTTTTGTTTAAGCTTTCGTTGACACAATTAACGAATTCACCAAGCAATTTTCCCGTATTTTTGTTTTTCTGAAATCCGTATTGACTTTTGTGTATAAGAGAGTGTTTGTCGATAAAACTTTGTAATCTTGCCGAAATTACGCCTTCCAAGCACTTTTCTACTACTGGAAGTATCGAAATCGGTCTGTAATTGCTCAGGTGATTTTTAACGCCGCCCTTATAGATCGGCCTAACAACAGCAGTTTTCAGCGTTGACGGAATTTTTGTCTGTGTAAGGCTGAGGTTGATTAGTTTACATAGTATGGGAGCAAAAATGTCGGCATGTCTTCTGATATCAACTGCTCTAATTCCATCAATTCCCGGCGATTTATCTTCTCCGAGAGAACCTATAATTCTACGCATCTCATGAATATTTGTAGCTTTAGCAAAGATTGAGTTTTCTACACTTGCATTCCTATGATTTGACGTGATAGAGCTACAGTGATGAATGATTTGCGATGTCTGTGTAGAGAAAAGTTGTGCACATTCATTGGATAGTGTTATGATTTCTGTCGAAAAATTTTTAATCATCGTTTCGTCAATGTTCGACTTTTTCCTTCCTAATATTTGGTTAATTAATCCCCATGTCTTTCGAGGATCGGTCTTAAATTGGATAAATTGGTTCTTGTAAAAGTTTGATTTTTGAGCTGCTATCATTTTATTGGTCTTGTTCCTGAAACGTTTATACTCCATTTCATAACTTCTGTTCCCTCTATTGTTTTTCCACCTTCTGTATAGTTCATCTCTTTTCTTGCATTCAGCTATAAGATAAGGGGTTGTCCAGGGGCTATTTTTTCGTTTGTTTTGTAATGTTTTTGTGAAAGTTGATTTTTTATAGATTTCAACTAGTTTGCAGAATAGTTTGTTATATAGCGTATCAGCATCATCCTCGTTTACGAAGTCTTCCCAGTCAACTTCACAAATAAGCTCATTCACTCTGGCGTTAGATATATACGATGAACTAATTACGTGGTTATCTGATGATGTTAGCGCATCTGTGGTGTATAAGGTTGGGTAATGATCGGTGATACCACTCTCGATTACAGCGGAACTAATTTGTTTGTCTACTCTGCTTACAAGTATGTGATCAATTACTGATTTCGTCCCCTTCTTAGGATCTACCCTTGTATATTCAGTAATGACATTTAACAGTCTTAGCGATGCTAACATCTCCAAATAATCTTTCACATAGTTTGAGTTCGAATCACGAATGTTAATGTTCATATCCCCCATCACAATCATTTCTTCATTTCTTCCCATTTGTCCCAAATTATTTTCCATTTCATCAATAAATGCTTTTTTACTAAAACCTGGTGGTCTATAAACTCCAACAACGTATGTTGTAATATTTCCTTCCGTAACGCTAATTTTAATGTTCTCATACGATTTAGTTTCCGAAGGTATTAGTTTATAACCTAAATTTTTCCGGATAAACATCAAAATTCCTCCACCTCTCTTTTTGTTCCTGTTTAGAAATTCTGGCACAAAACCATCTATTTGATAAAAATCCTTTTCATCATTTCCTATGTTTGTTTCTACTAGGACAATTATTTTTAATGCACTTAAAAAGCGACTGATACTTAAACAAAAATTACGAAACATATGATCAATCGGAATGAATGAACTTTCTTTATTCACAATTCAAGTTTTACATTGTGCGACTTGATTGGAGAATACAATTCTTGTATCGGTAATATTTCGATCGTAGTTTGACGTTGATCATGATAATGGCTTATGTACATTAGAATGAACGGCAACAGATGGACAATAAGAACAACTAATTGGACACCAAAATTACCTTAGCAATTGCAGACATGTAGCACATAATAAACAACAATGGCGACACCTGGGGGAGGCTTATGCCCGTTTATAATAAATTTCTAAATTCCAAATTATAAAAATCTGAATTAAATAAATCAAATATTCTGTTTATGAAATAAATGAATATGTTAACTTTTAACACTTAAACAACAAAAATATTGTAAACTAACTATGAACTTTTGTATGAATTGCAATTGTTTTCAGAGGGTAAATAAAGCTTATAATAATAACATTAAACCATCATGTAAGTTTAAGATTATTTCGGCTTGATTGGATTCGATCCTGTATTTGAGTGCAAAAAACATTATTCAGGTGATAGGTTCAGATTTTAATATTGCATAGACTTGATTTAAAATTAAAAAGCTTGATTTAAGATTTTTGTTATTGTTTTAAGAATCATTAAGAATAAGCCTGATCGGACTTAAATTTTAGCTTGCAATATTTTTATGAGTGTACCGATAAGAATATTAAGCTATTTTTTTTTTGTTACAGACTCCAAGTAGAACATTTTATATTTTTTAGAAAAAATCATCAAATCACAATCATAGGTATAAAATTCCAACTTTAGGTTTTTTTTCACTGCGCGACCTCTCGCGATCGTTTGACAAACATCCGAGAGTATAACTGTCATGAAAGAGCTTCTCAATTGGCGGTTTGGACTGGGCATAAAATTGTAGATCCCTTCCATTCGTCCTAAAAATAAAAACTCACACACGAATGGTTGTGAGAAGCTAGGCCTAGGGTCGCTATGGGCCCGTTGCGCCAACTATTTATTTATTTTACCTATCAATCAACTTTCAGTTAGGAACTACGTACTAAGTAGAACTGTTCATAGTGCTCCTACAGAGTTAGTGTATTAAAAATAAATGAGTCAACTTGTTAAAGGAAACTCGGTTAAAAATATACTGTTTATAAACTTCTTGTAAATTTTCATACTGGTTGTTATTTATCTATACAAACTTGATTGATAACAACTGATAATGTATTTTTTAAACATTCATTTAACCTTTTTATCGCTGTAGTATTGAACAACCAATGGGAAATATTTTATTTTTTTAAAAGGGACTTATAGTTAATTTTAACTTATTTTTGTTTTAACCTAGCAAAAGCGAAAATCTTCCTTTCTTAAATTTGCAACTATTTTGCTAAAACTTGGAGTTACAAAAACTTCATAATATATATAAAATTGCTAATCGGTAGTTATTGAATAACAAAAGGTTCGTTCGTGTACTTTCAGCACAGAAAAATGAAAAACGTTAAATATCAGAAATCGAGAGAGAAATCTCTCAATTTCAAGAGAAGTATCTGACCGGTTTTCTTATAAAAATTTTAAGTAATGTCATTTTGACATTATTGTAAAATGCAGCATAAAATTCTTCCTCCGACATCATTGAAGACGAAAATAAATAGAGTTTTACATGTCAAACATTTCAACTGTCACATAGTTGTCAGTTTTCAGTTAGTCGAAATTCGGCGAGTAGAAAATTACGAAAAAATTGAAAGAGGGGAAATGGATTTCTCTTTTATTTTTTCCAAAATTTATAATTTTACGTTTGCAAAAAAATACCTGAACGAACCTAAATTTGTCAAAAGGTAACGCTCCGAACTCAGCATTTTAGAACATAAATAGAAGCGTTTTTTTGTCGGTGTATTAAATTGCGCCCGTTCTTTGGGATGTGTTTCTGTTTTTTTAAACGTTCTTGATTTCGGTGTAATAAAAAAACTAAACTAAACTAAAAACTACAGATTATTACCCGTTGGGTTGCTTTTTGGAAACATATAGTAACATATAACATTAGGTACAAATACTCTTACTACATGTATTATGGTCTGCGTGTTAGTTCTGAGCTGCGACCACTTTTTTTGAGATTCCATTCTGTCATTTTGTTTGATACATCTGGTGCACCTTAACATGACAATAAATACGAAAAGCGTTCCCCACAACACTTGTATTTCATGCGGAAAAAATGTAATAATATGACGGCATCCACTCAAGGACTTACCTCTGTTACGTTCAAGTAAAATGAGTCTCATAGCAAACGGTGGCGCCGTCACTTTTCTGAATTCATCAATAAATTTTACTTGATTTGCACAATCTTTCACAACAATGCCAGCTATGTATACCGAGTGCCGACCAATTAAAACAGTTTTACGGATATCAATCACAGATTCATCATCCGCATCGCATTCTTCATCGAAACTTGAAAATCGCATTAATTTTAGTATTTCATTTCCGCAAGAGGTCCTTGTTATTTTGAACTTCGACCCACTTGAAATAAAAATTCCGTTTCGTTATTTACAATAAATTTCTCTTCATCAATATTGAGCCGTCCGAAAAAAGTTTCAATTCCCTCCTTTATGTTCCATCCTGTAACTGTAACACTGAGGCAGTCCTGTCATTCATTTGGCGTGTGTTTTCTTCTTCTTTTTATTTGCACTCTACTCAACGGTTCACATTTTTTTCATTACCAGTTTTCACAGGTCGCCATATTTTTGCACATAATATCGATCGAACATTTAGCGACGAGAATTGGCACAAAGTGAATTTTCCATCCGTTTCCTTTTTTCCCCCTTTTTATACTGCTGCAACACGAAAGCATTTTTTACATTGTTTCCGGTTGCAGATGACTTTTAGAAATGTCATCAAAAATTTAAAAAAAAATCCTAAGCCTGGGCATGAAAACGGTTCGATTTGGATTATATTGATCTGTTAGTGGAACTTCCACTTTCGTATAACCGCCATCGTTTGGACACTTGTAGGGATAATTAAGTTGAACTGTGGAATTCAGCAATATTTCAATTTTATCTACTGAGGATATTGCACTTCGATTGTCCAACCACTAGCCGTCCCTACATAAAAGGTATTTACGTCGAAGCGCAATTCAGAAACCATATTTGAAAAAAAAACCAACAGTCGAATGTTGTTGCCAACACAATGGTCTCTTGTGTCCCTTTGAGAGAGTTACAAAAAAGTTTTTAACAACTTTTTGATTTATTTACACAGATTTGTATCAATTAGTGCAAAGAGAATTGTGTAAATACATCTATATGAAGAGAGTGTGTGTGTGCACGCTCGTTCGTTTGACCAAAAAGTAAATAGCAAGCTGTTATCATTATCCAGGATGAGCTTCTGGAATGCATGTCCCCGGCCATGTCATGCGGAAATGTAATAAATTTTGAAGGGTGGCAGACATCATGCGAGTGTATGTCCCTAGCTACAGCTGCTTTGCCGGACGGAACATGGCATATCTATTGTCGAGGACTGGAAATTTATTGCGTTGACACACTTTGTTGTTTTTTTTTTGTCCCCTCTCTGCGGCGAATTCGATAGGAAACTTTATATAAGAGTTAAACACTGTTATAGGTATGCAATGATAAATTAAATTAATTCGCTTTACCAACTCGAATAGGTGAGTGCAAGAATCCGGAAAATTGTGTTACAAAGTTTCAGTATGGAAATGCGATAATTTAGTTCTAATTAACATCTTTAGGCGCTCCCGACACAACTGTTCCGACCAGAGATGAATGATTAAAAGAGATGGATATCTTTCGTACGTCTATCCCCCCAAAACCACATTTGTTTACATTGTTGTTTTTGTAATTTCAATGCCCGTCTGTGAATACATGTGAGCTACAAAAAAGCTAGTTGCTAATGGCCGGTCAACATTCCTTCTGCTGTTATGGGAATCGCGCTGTTCAATTGTTTTGTGTTTGGTATTGAACTTGTTTGGTTTATGTTAAGACTTCGATTAAAAAAAAAATAGTGGAAACAGCTTGTATGCATCCGCCTTGTCATTATCTTTGGTTCCCAAACCAATGTTCCCGTTACAAACCCCTTTTGACGAAAATATGCGTAACTTGAAAAAAGATGGCGCTTTGAATAATATAATGCCGAAAACATTTTTTGTATGTAAAGTGGAACAATAAATCAAAAACTAAACAAAAATATACAAAAAAAAATAAAAAAAAAACAATTTTTATTTATACAACAAACTGCTTTCAAATTTGTTTCCAATTTTTTTCCACTTACTGAAATAATAATGTGTTCGTAAAATGGACAGAGTTTGAAGGTGGAAACACATTCTTTAAGAGGTTATATACAATTTTTTTTGGCAAATATTATTTAAGAACCAATCAAATCAAAACACATTTAAAATAAAAAAAAAATCCTTTTTGCAAAAAAACAAGCCTTAAAGCCTTAGCTAATGAAATAATGCCTAAAGGGCATGAAAAATACCTTAGTTGGCTTTCTTTTTGTAGTAGTAGTTTATAATAATGAATGAAAAAACACTTCATTTAAAAGTATTTCCTTCACAATATAATATTTCCTGACGATTCAAAGAATACACACGTAGTTGTTCAAGTTTTCATTTCTGTCGGCACTCCCGGAATGCCACTGCTTTTTATATTATTTTACAAACTCTGAGAACACCAGCAAACGGAACTATGTGCAGACCCGTTTGTTTTCACAAATATCTGTGAAGTTCCCCTTTTTGGGCCCATTTTAAACGGAACCTAAAAATATGCCAGTAAGGTGGTAACTAGTGAGTCCAACTAAATCTAACAGTAGGCATATTATTGTTAAGATCCATTGCAGTATGCACATCCTGTCTTTATATTGGAATCGCCTTATTGAAATTACCCTCATCTGTGTATATTATTTAGAAAAGAGAACGCATCGTTCGAATAATTTTTTAATTTTCGTCCCAACGGAGAAAAGGACACGGCACAAATAGTTCGTGTGTTGTGCTTTCGATATGTGCAATTGCGAATCCGTCAACCCTAAGCAGCGCCGCGATCAAGACCAATTGTTGGTTTGCTGTTTTGGTATGATCATATATGTAGAATCTTTTTCACATTTTCCTGTATTCTAGCTCAGGTTTTGAATACGAAAGATGAATATACGTAGAACATACATTGGCTATGGGCAATTTGTTTATCATGTTTCATTGAACGCAGGAGATGATATTGCAACTACACTAGATCAACAATCACGTCGAGATATTGACAACTAATTTCCGACGTATCGGTCGAGATAACGTACTAACAGCGCCTTCTAGGTAAGTTTGAGAAGGTTAGTCTTGAGGTTGACTAGCCATGCTAACTTATAGCATATAGTCTTATGGAAGCGAATTTTTATCGGACAGTGTGGCATGTGACTTTTTGTTGTGGTAGATAGATGGAAGATTAGTAAAGATTATAACAGTAGAGCTCGCTACAAATGGTAATTAGCTTTTTCTCTCTCAAAAAAATGTGTAATAGGCATAAAATAAACTCTGGTTCTAGAAATATGACGCAAAGTTTCACAGAATCTGTGCAAAAATATTTGTCTTCCAAGCTTAAAGTTCCTACAGTATAGATGCTGGTGGTATTTGTTCAGATCTTCAGTTAAATTTTCAAAATATCCGTTCCGATACAACTTTCGGGAAAATTCTCCGATGACCTTGTTATATCAATTACTTTGTGAGTCGCAAGTAGATTTTATTTGGCTGTTGTAAACCGTAATAAGCTGTGTGGTAAATCAACCTAGGTGGGTTTAAAATACTCGGACTGAAAGGTTCTTTTGGCATATCTATGTCCTTGAATATTCTCCCAAAATGTGGGAGATAGTTGGTGCGGGCTCCCAGATTTTTGTAACCAAATTTACCGCGGATGTGGATATGATGCAAAAAGTTTCCTGCCTGTAAAAGAGGTTTCCAAGCCCTTTTTGATCAGTTTATCAGCTTTTTCATTCTTTGCTGACACGAAGCACTGGGACGTTACCCCATTGGTACTGAGACAAAACGGTTCGGTATGTGCATTCTAGCTCTCACACCTGGAGTCAATACTACAGCTATCCGAATACCACTTCATTTTAAAAGTTTGGTCAGTAAAGCTATAACTAGCCCATGCTTCTCTTCAAGGGATCTCTTTTGTAAAGTCTTTGAGAAGCCACAAAGATTACATAAAGTTCCGAAAGAGAGTATAGAGCCATAAGTTCTGAATATTACTTTTCTCGTTTCTTTGTACCATTTCCGTAGCTATGTGTGCGGAGGGGTGCTAGCAACAATATAGTTGTAGAGTAGTTGTTGTGGGATAGGTCCGCCAGGCTCCGGAAAGACGCAGATCTGAGAATATTTACACAATTTGTGGGCATTAAAATGACGGGCTTGAGAATTCTTCCATTTGTATTATTAAATGCGCAGTTACAGACTTATGTGGGTCTGTGGGTCCCACATGGACCCGTGTTCCACCAAAATGCATGTCCAGTCAGAGCAGCCAATCGAATACTGCATCCAATCTATAAGTTTAGTAATGCCTCTGTCGATTCTCCATGTTCCGGGTTTGAATTGGCGGGAGCTTTAGTGCGCCCAATCATTTCATACATGCCATCCTATGCCTGTGGCACACATATGGTATAATTACCATGGTATAAATACCATAGATGAAAATTACAAGTTATTTAAGTAAAACTATTCTCCATATTAGGAGAGTGGAGAGTGGAGAATCCTAGTAGGGGATTCCATGCTCATACTACATTGCTCGGCCAGTATTAACATGGTATACCCTGACACACATTCACCATAAGTGTATCTATACCATATATATGTATGTGTAACAGGCATGTAGAGTTGCTAATTATGTTCTTCCTCCCGAAAATTCCCTGAATTTTTGCATTGAGAAACACTCTATCGCATCGCTGGTCTTCAGTTTCTACCCCATTCCGACGACATTCTTCTCCGCACCTACCACCAATTTTCAACCAGCCTTTCACAGATGTGAAGGCACTCCAAAGAAATCAAAGGCGTCGTTTGCGATTAATCAATAACGAATGCCTGATCTAGTTCGTATACATAAAGACTGTCTTCCTCGACAAGTACCCGCACATAAAACGTCATAAACCCTAAATTGTATAGTCGTCGTCTTCCAAGTATTTCATTCAGCTTTCACGTGAGCCACTTAACAGAAGCTCATGTAAGCCTCAGCCACACATCTATTATGTAAAGATTTCTTCTATAGCCTCCGCATGATATACTTTGCTCGTGCAGTTGCTGCAGCCAACGACATTTGGCACACACACCTATGCTTACTCCTCAGTCATGGCATCCACTGAATTACCGAGCTTATTCGTTGTAGAAGGAAGTACATTTTCCATGCAGAGGAGTCACACTATAAATAGCTATCTATAGGCTATAGCTTGTGTCAGGCTGAGTGAACGTTTATCTTCACCTTCAATCCACAAAATTTGTAGTACTTTGTTAGAGTTGTGCAGAAGCAAGATTACCATTTGATTCCATGAAACACCAACAACAACATCCGGCTATAGGCAAATGCATAGGGTTATTCACTTAAGGACTCTATCCAAAAACCTTGGGATAACATTCTATTTTAAATTGATTAATAGTATGAATGCCCATCTACATCCACACCGCACCGAAAGAAGGTAAACAAAAACGAAAGTTCCATGCAAATGGGATGGACTATACTTCGTGTATGAGTGAATATGTATGGGCACCCCTAATTCGGTTCCCATTTTCCGGTGCATTTGGTGAATAGAGGCCCATTTTGCAGGGGACAGAAGAATATGCACTCCATGAACGTACTTCATCATGTCACGGATAATTTTAATCTCACTTCGTTTTATGGGCTAAAATGAACAAGGGGGCACTTCTATATAGGTATACCGTATGCGAAGGCAACCCAACTACTTGGCCAACACATGCACATTTTCCGTAGACTTTAGCTGCAGCAAATATGTCCCGTCCCCGTTGAAGGTGCTCCAGATAGAATCCTTGCGAAGTGCACTTGTGAATGTTTATTTCAACATTGAGGACTTTCTCGAGAGCGCTTATGGTTGGCGCACTGGCGACGAAGTCCATTGGAGGAGAACAAAAGAGATGTGCTCCACAATGCTACAATGGGCTACCGCAGGGTGTTTCACTTTTACGATATTGTCGCACTTTGCAGCGAGGGTGGTTGGCCAATTTCATTAAGCCACCCACACTATCGGCTCTGTAGAGAGAATCCAATGAAGCTCTGCTCAAACGTACACTCGCCAATCAAAAATGGTGTCTGTTGGCCATCATCGACTGCATGGAATTTCATGGATCGCATAAATTACAACATGTCTAGGCATGCGACTTCCTGGATTGAAACAAAGAGGTAAACAAAATCAGTTTCAGTTATGGTGTGTCCCCTATAGGTCCTTTACATAATCTATCACTGAGTGGATTTGCCTTAAAGTTCTCTGTAGAAGGATACGGTTGAGGCTTGAGGGCAGCAATACCTACTTTTCCCCCCTTAGTCGAGTCGAGAATTATTCTTTTGTACGCGCATTCCCTTCCTGTTTCTTTCAGTTTTCAGTTTTTTTTTTCCCCGCCCCATATACAGATGCAGCTTTGTTAGCATCCCAACGAGAGGAGGACTTTGAGAGCTTAGTCCATTGTTGCCTAGGAATTGGATGCACACAGAGATGCCTTGCGAATGAAAGTCATTCACCGCTTAAGTCTTTCAGTCTCTGTCTCTCTCGGCGTTAGGTAATCTTCATTTGCATACACTTTAGTTACACCGTGTTAATGGCTGTGTGGATATTTTTTAAAATTATTCGCATTCTCGTTCTGAAAATAAATTGTTTGCACTGTGTTGTGTCTTGCTCTTGGGTGTATGTATGTGCACACAGGACAAAGCTTACAAAGACGGATTGCATGAATGCGTGTTTTAATTTCACTCTGCTGGCGATGGCAGTGCGGTTGTAGTGGTGGAAGGGGGTGTAAAGTACAACTGTTGCAACTCTTAAGGGCTGCTACATAATTGTTGCATGAAGTGCTTACAACAACCTTATTCCGGTCGTGAACGGGTTGTACTAGATTTCGGTTTTAGTAGGTTACTTTGAGTGCATTTTAGTTGCAAGTTTAAGTCTTAAAGTATGCGAGAGAAATTCAAAGAATAAGGAACTAACTCGCAAGCAACTTAAGTCAAAAAGTTTTTAATTATATTGAAATGTATGCTGAGAACTTACAAAGTGTCTAGTTGGGGTGGCACCAGAGCATGTCCTGTGACCTGTGAGTCAAATTTCTTCTTGAATATAGTTAAGGGGTTCAGCTCGACTTACATACGGTAATAATTAATATTCAAAAAATACTATGCATGCATGCATGTGTTTGTGGCTACACTGCTTTAATTTTTAAACTTTTTATAAAACTGATATACATATATAGATTTTTCCGTCTCATGATAGGTGTACCCACTTTCTAGTTGATGAAAGAAGCCGGTTGCATTCTTGGGAGAATATATATAGAGAATTGATTTTCTGAGCATTTTCCGTGTTTAGCCACGCCCACTCTGTGAAAGTTTTTCATTATTTCCTTAAAAGTTGTGTACAAAAAAAAAATCAAAGACTATAGCCAGCAGTATCATTATATTAATACGTGAACATAAAATATTTCGGTACACTTTTTAAGTATTTATTATGAAATGAGGAGGATAAAACTTATGTTATTCGAAAGGTAATGTGCCTTAGATGTGCACAAACCAAAAATCGTGGGTATATGTCGCCATTAAGGCTGGTAAAATTAAGTTTTGAATTCCCCATACAAAACAGGTAATTGAAAGGATTCTGGCGACATTCAATTTGTCGCCGACATTATTACCACAGTAACGTATAAAAATATAAGTTATCTTAGATTAGAAAATGTTTCCAATGGATGTCGCTCTTTTCATTAATAAAAAAAAAAAAAACATAAATAACGAAAATAATTGTGGTACGTTTCTTAGTATTACATTTTACATACCTACTTATAAAAGGAATGGACGATTCCACAAGCGATACTAGTTAGATTTATTCCGCGATCAATTTAAGGAATGAGAGTAATATGTTTCGTCCGCAGAATACCTATGCTCGGGAACCCAAAAACGAAGTCTAATTTGGGTAGGTATATCTCATTTAGATATAAAACACTTAAAGTGGCACATCGCATGGTCTTGCTGAGCGAGAAGTGTGCGCCGATAGAGATGCAAGCAAATGAGTTTACTGAACAAAGTTCTGGTCCAAATTCTTAACAGGGGAACTGAAAACTTGGTTATATTGAATAAGCAAGAAGACATAGCTTGCTTCCTTTTATATGAAAAATGAGCTGACCGGACCAGTGAAATCACAGTCTTCCAAGTTAAGTTATCTGAGGATAAGCAGACTTTTTGAACTCGCTTGCATTGGATTTATTTCCTACTTTGACATTTATGTCAAAATATACAAACGTACACAAACCTACGAATCAAGGCTACGGTTCTATTTGGACCTTCTGCGCTCAGATGTAAATCCACGAGGCACAAATTCATTTTGGACGATTGCCTCATTTTTTGTGAACTTATGTCCTACTTATTTGAGTTATGATATTGCTATTGAAAGTTATTATTGACGCCGAAAAAAAAAAACAGACCAATGGTTGAAAGTTGAGTGACTGCGAAGAACCTATACCCTTGACGGCCAGTACCCCCAACATTTATGAGGAGCAGGCATACTTTGTTTATGGTTGACGGAACAGAGTTTGTGTGAAATCAAAACGAGTTTTTAGTACGATTTATCTCTATTCAAACAGTGGCCTGTTTCAAAAATTTTTCCATGTGAATCACAACTTGAGATTTCTAATCGATTTTTTTTTTGTTTCACTGTTATAAAAATTAACAGCCTTATTTATAAACCCACCGTATAGTCGGCTTATTTTTACACAACAAAATGAGATTTATAAAGATTTTACGAACTTAAGCAACGTTGCTTTAGGCCTGTGTAACTTAAACGCCAACATTTGCGTTTAGAGACTGCTTAGTGCTTGCGTAGTCTTGCTGAAAAATTTAAATTTCGTGTTTTCATTGTGCTAAATGTTTAAATAAGTGTATTTAATTTGTAGTTTTTTTAGTTAAGAAACAAAAATTAATACCTAATCAGCAGAATCCCAAATTTCACATCGTTTTCTTTTATTTTTGCTTTTCTTTGTACCCGTTTGAACTATATTTTTATTTACAAAATAAATCTTTCGACAAGAGCTAATGTAATGTGGTTTTCCATTGGAAAACAATCAATAATTATTTTTTTGATTCGGGTCACTTTTTGCAGATCTCGAAATTTTTTTCAGATTTACACATATTGCCACAAAAATACCAATATACAAGGTGGGTCAAAAGAAGTCATCCGATGTTGTTTGGCTCTCATTTTTTTTCTAAATGAAAAACTTCGATTCTGTTTTTTGATTATGTTTATTTGAACCTTTAGAATTTTATTAGAAAAGTCGAAAAGATGATATCGGCCAAATGGGCGCCGTCAGAATTGACTGCCATACGGGCTTGTTTTATGGCATTTTTCATCACATGACAGATTCTCGCAGTCGTGTCAAATGTTGTCCTTGACATCTTCTAGGGTCTCGGGCTTGTTCATGTAAACACGGGACTTCAAAAAACCTCGCAAAAAAAAGTTTGGAATGGTTTAAGCGGGCCAGCGATAGTTTCGCTTGTTCAAATACCCGCTGAGGTTGAAATAAGCCTCATCGCTCATTATGATTTTGGTCGAAAAATCGTCCACTTCGTCCTCGAGATTGAGGATGGTTTGGGCGTAGGTTACACGCGTTTGGCGGTGGACAGGATGTAGCTGATGCACGGACTCGACTTTGTACGGGAACAGCACGGTGTCTGGTCGATGTTTCCTGCGACAGCTCGACATCCTCGTCAACAGCGGCGATTTACTCGGTGATCTCTTTTGGCCCACCGTGTACTTTGCAAAGCTGTTTCACATAATTTTAAGAAGTTTTGCTTTAAAACAAATGCGCAAAGTCATGGATGTAATTTTCGAGGAATTATTATCTTCATCGTCTTCCTCATCATCTGGAAACTATGAATCAGGGGAAACATTTTTTCAAGTCGATTTCCGTAGTTGATTTTTCCAAAAACGAATGCAATTTGTACAGCTGATATTGCTTTCGAATAACGCACTAATCCATTTACAAAAGCAGATGAATTTCGTTGCATGTTCCACGAGCCGCGTAAAATCTGAGATCTGAAAAAAAATATCTGGTGGTCATCATCGACATCATTTTCAGTTGCAAAAAGTAATAGATTTCAGTAATAGTTTATCGACATACTCATATAAAAACAAATCGGCTGTAAGAAACGCATAATGCGGAAACACAGTGTCTTCACTCCATATGTTCATATAAAAATTAAATTATATAAGAAACACGCTTATGATATTGGGAAATAAGAAACGAACAATACATTTAAAAAATATACTATTCAAAAAAAAATCGGCCGCATATAAGAAACATGCATTTCCTTATAAATGTAATAAACTATTTTTATTTAAGAATCCGTTGTTTTAATATACAAATTTTGTTTCCTAAATTTAGATTTTAGATGTTTCGTTTAACCGTGGTGGACTGTACAAATAACTTTTCGTGAAACGTAAATTTAAGTATTCACAAAAATTTGTAATAGTTACCTAGTTAGGTATTCGTATTTCACAAATTCTGTTTAAAGTGCTTGTACATAACTGCAAATTTGTAAGTAGCTAGCTAAAAGCTTATCTATGTGACGTTTAGCCAGTCAGGCCAAAAATAAATCAACTAATTTAAAGCGATTTTTCCTTTCACTATAAGCACAAATATTTGGGCAAGTGTGATAGGTTTAGGTAAGTTGTAACAGTCTTATGGTGAGGCATTCATGAATATCAATAAACTACATAGCAAGCCTATATTCGTAAACAAAAATATCTTCCCAATTGAATATAGTCCCATTGAATGAGTTTTCAACTTACACTATCCACCAGTGAAATAATTGACATCCGCAACCTTCAACTCCCGCCAACAAAACTGCACAAAAAAGGGTTCATAACTGACTGCGGAAATAAAAATAAAATGATGGTGCCAACTGTCAACTATTTCAAACCATATCATTCGCAAACGGGTCAAATTCACAAACACCATCTTGAACAAACTATTTGTATACAGGCCTTGATTAATGTTGACATCATTGCGAGAAAGGCACACCAGTCAGAGTCACTCCATTTGATAGACGAGCGTATACAAAAATTAGTTTCCCTGGGGTTGTTCTTTTATTTCAGTTTGCCTCCTGATAAGTTTTCTCTCTGCAGCATAACTCATGACAATTAATAACGAAATAGCTAAGTCACAAAAGTGACTGGACAATCTCCCGTCCTCAATGGTGATAGTTCAGTTTCAATTTTAAAATTTAACCCTATGTAAACAATTTATTTGCCATCTTTAAAAACTCCCCGAACACCTAGTGTATGTAGTACCAATATTTAAAAAAAAAAAATACTTAAAAAAAAATAAACTGCTAACCAAATGTGCACAATCCCTCCCAAATAGGTTTACATTGAAGAAATCGATGAAAAACCCGTAATAATGTTACACAGTTAGATCGCCTTCAAACAAATCAATCGTCCTGTTTTTTAATTTCGCTTCGTAATTAAAGTTAAAACAAAAGTCAATACCATATAAAATTTTCTATAAATAAAATAATAGAACAAATAAAAATATTTTTTAATGAAATTGCGAATCTATAAAAGTTTTATTTGAATTAAGTTGCTCATTCCATGGCTGATTAATAAAGGGCTGGCAAAAAACACATCGAATACCGTCGATAAAACAAATATGTATATTACGTGCGTTGCCACACACTATCCATCCACTTTGGTCCTTTGGATGAGTAATGGCTTCTGCTGGAGCAGAAAAATGGTTGAGCATTCAAAACAGTGAGGAGAAATGTGTCCCATGGATGTAATAAAATTGTTATCCATTCAAGTGTAGCACTCTGATGCAGAGGCTGGCGAATCACCCCGCCCGCGCGCCGCCCCTACACAAAACGAAAACCGTTTGTAATTCGCTTGTGTAGAATCGAACCGAATGACACATTATTCAGTGTTCGACGCCCGATGTATGGTGATAAATGCAAGGATATGTGTCGATTTTTCAAAATGGGATTATGAATAATCGTCACACGTTGTTGGGCACTTACGGGCGAACGCCGAACGACTACATATCAATGGTTGTTTTCGGTGTCACTGTACAATAGATTTTGAGATGAGCACTCGCCTTACGGGCTCATCCTGCACAATTGGATTGGAATTCGGCTGGAAAAATGATGAATACGATTCGTATTCGGTTTTAATGGCACTCTCACTACCACTGCGAAATAACATACATATGGCTAAGAGCAAGGATCAGGATCAGGAGGAAAAAGTTTGTACGTTTAATCGAATAATGGGAGTTTTCGGGTCGAGGCGAGGCGTTTGATTGATTTATTGGATTTGCCGCAGTAGCTGGCCCAATATGTCACTGGGGGATAGACGAAAACTGAATTTTAAGTTGTCCACCGGTGAGTTTGCGGTTGTATTCGTATCCTGGTGATGGAACACAAATTTGTGGATATACCTAGCAACACTGAACACTTCCTTCCTTTCAACTTTACAGTGACGGTGCATATCATCTACTATTTTTTTTTTTGTTTTTGTGATGTGAACTGTAAGTTCAGCGCTTTCACTTTTTTGTCCTACTGCAGCAGAGCAGGAGGAGGTTTTGATGACAGCATATATCTGCATGTATTTATCCTTCCATGCATTGTGCATCCTTCGGATGGTAGATAGCAGCTGAGGACATTGTGCAAGGCTGTCGGAAGTAATTATTGTTTGGCAATGTAGCGATTTTCGGAATGCAGTAGCAAAATTTGCACACAATCAGGTGAGCTGGCGGGAAAATTGCACAGTGTAGGCAGTAGCAGTTGCAGTAGCGGCAGTGGATGTATGCCAGATGCCACACATAGGGAGAGCAGGAGGATCTTTAGATGAAAATGAAGTGCCTGCAGATACAATAACTCAATTATAATAACGCTGACTGAGCGGAAATTTACTGACGGCGGTATTTCACTGCCTTAAGATGCGTGTTTATTCATGATGACATACCAGTGGAAACAATTTGCATTCATCTGGAGTGCCAGTTTAAGATATGAACTTGCCCATGTTTAAAGAAAAATACAGTTGCTGTCTTGCTTGAGGATTTGCTTTAAACAAATTCATGCTGTGCAGATGACAGGACCATTGCCGCACCAATTCTACGGATACATATCTAATTGAATTTCCAAGATCTTGTTAGCCTGAACCAATTTTTTAAGGAGAAAGTATTTCAATTCAGCCTGTTCGGGTGCGGAAACCTGTGAAGATAAAATGTCAGTTTGGATACCGACTGAACAACAAATACGAATGCCCAGCTCTGGCATCATCCTATCTGTTCTATTTTGTATCCCATGTTGCAAACAAATTGACTCAAGTTGGAAGCACTTGATTTAAATTATTGTGCGTGGTTCATTTCTTAGCAATCGGAAAATGAGAATTTTTTTTAAGATAATAATACGATATTGACTGCAAATCATCGGCGTTATTTCAGAACCGAAAGAAATGACCTCCGAACTTCCGTAGGTGCATTATTCCGCATTTACAAATTACAGTTGTGGATTTACATATGATGCAATAGAATCAAAAAAAAACTTTCTTGACTCTTGAAGACGTTTGATTATTTCATTGAGTTTGCTTCGTAATTCGATGTCACGTAACATAGATGAATTTGCGTTACGTTGTCATAAGGGCAAAGCCAATGGGACTTCCCTAATTGTACATCAAATAGATAATTAAAGAAAACAAGCTATTTAACTTTTTCCTAGAACCCGGTTAATTTTTTTTTCGGCTGGGGGTTTCATGTATTTAATTGTTTAAACAACGATAAATATAATGGTGAGTAAGGTCTTGGTTCAATAATATTTTTATACCTACAATGAAAGTAAAAGTAGTATTACCTTTCTAATAGATTTCAAAGAGTCGTTGTTGGTAGTAGCTGCTCGGTATTCAAGCCGCTCAAACAAGGAGTGCCTCAGGGATCAATCTTGGGACCTATTCTATTCAGCATCTTTATAAATGACTTACCCTCAGTATGCAAGCACTCTTTCATCTATTTTTACGCTGATGATGCTCAGATCCGCCTATCACGACCCTTTGGAAAGATTTCAGAACTTGTTATGCTGCTAAATGAGGATTTATCTGCAGTTAATGATTGGGCAGTACAAAACGGACTTCTCCTCAACCCCAACAAATGTTTGGCTATACCTATTGCACACAAATTCTTTGAACTTGATCTGGTTCCTCTTATTTGGCTGTCAAATTGCAAACTTAAATTAGTTGAATCTGCTACCTGTCTTGGTTTCATTATTAATCGCAATCTCTCGTGTTATAACCACATAAACAATGTAATTGGACGTATCTACGGTTGTCTCCGAAAACTATGGCTAACTGCGAGTTTCACACCCCCAGAAACTAGGCAAAAACTTGTTCGCAACCTCATTCTACCTATGATAACGTACTCAGAAGTTGTTTACTCCAACCCAGACTCGCTATCAATGCATAAACTGCAAGTAGCTTTCAACGACGCAATCCGCTACATTCATGGTCTTCGCAGGTGGGATAGAATCTCTGCTTATGCGAATGATTTTCTTGGGTGTTCTCTTATCTCTTACACAAATGCTAGGAACTGCATATTTCTGCGTAAGCATCTTACAACCAAGTCCCCTCCATACCTTTATCAAAAACTAGAATTTTCTCGATCTCATAGAACCATGAACATTAACATTCCTTCTGAAAAATATCTTAACTCTTCCCGACTATTTTACATTCATGCAATCAGGCTATGGAATTCTTTGCCTTTGCATATCAAAGGTATATATAGATTCGCTCACTTTAAATCTGAAGTTATAAATATTTTCTCAGCATAGCAATAGGACCATTCTTTTTATCTCTTCTCATTTTTCATTTTTCTTTTCTCTTCCTGTCTATTTTTCTCTATTCTAAATTTTTTTTTGTATCTAATCTTAATTTCTTCTCTATTAAGTTAGGTATAACACTACTATTTGTTTCTTTTTAGTTTTAAGAACTTTGTTACTACATTTAAACCCTCTTTGTACTACAAAAGACCAAGTCTTACTGTACTTATAAATATTGTTTAATAAATTGAAATTCCTTAAAAAAATAAGCATGAAATAAAATTGTTTTTTATATAGCTTAAAGGATGAGCTCATGTTATATACTTCTTTTAAGAAAATAATAAGTAATAACGCAGCAATTTATTATTTTATGATGTCTATAACAGTTTATGTGGGCAAGAGATTTCTAAATTGATATAAATGACTGAGATCATTTGACCAAGATGAAACACTTGCTTCAGCAATGATGCATTGTTTGAAAATAAATAAGCGTGGGTACAACGAATTCAGACATTAGCCTGTTACCTGTTGTGCAGTTATAGACAGGCGTATTCTTTGAGCGAACTGACAAATTTGAAAACCTGACGATTAGCTGAAGTAATTTCCAACTATATGTCACGTCAGATGCTGTTTAATAAATTAAGAATATCGTGCTTACGTATAACCTCTACTTCCTTTTTACCATTTAACGTTATCCATTACCGTAGTAAGAGAAATATATTGTATTCGTAAAAAAAAACTAGAGATGTTAATCAATTCTGACATAATGATGATAGCGGAACTCAACAAAAGCGTGTGACAAAATGCTGTCTGTCTGTCCGATGCCTATAGATAGCCTAAACGTCTGCCCGGATTTCGTTCAAACTTCGGATTTGGATTTTGGGGGCTTACAGTTCCAGGTCGTTTTTTTGCATGGTAACTTCAATATTAATGGTACTTCGCATGTAACATTTTCATAACAGTTTGATTTGTTTCTTAATTATTTATATTTTAACCAAAATTGATATTTGAGCTTAGGTAGATGAGGTTAACATAACTGCATACCCAGTTTTCCCCTTAAAAAATCGAATAACTTGAAATTTGGACATATCTCGAAAACGGTCTATACGATTGTAAAAAAATGCATTTTACCTTATAATATGGTCATTTAAAATTTAATAGTAAACTGAGTTTTTCTCTGTATTATCGTAAAATGGATTTTTGAAAAATGTGATTTTTGAAAAATGTAGTTTACTTACCTCAAAACGGCAATAACGATTTTGACCAAAATGCAAACTTGGAATAAACTTGATGTTTTCAAAATGATTGCGTCCTTAATTTTCAATACGAATCACCGAAAACGCTAGTTTTATAAACTGCTCATATCTCGAAAACCCCATTTTCGATAAAACTTTAAAAACCAAGTAATGCTTACATCAGGAACAATAATGCATTCGATTTTTAGCTAAATAGTTAGGCAATAGTATTTTTCAAATTGAACATTGCAATATTTGGTACTCTTTTGTCTGTCAAATTTTACAAAAACCACTCTAACGGTTTTGATCAAAGTACATATTAAAGATAAAATCAGTTTTCGTACTTAGTTTTGCTCAGAAAAATCGAAAAAATGTTTCTAATTTATTTATATTTCCCGATCTATTTTCACAGACCTATGCTTTATTTTTGATATAATCTCCCCACTTCTGATAAAAATGCAGTAACATCTATGCAAAACTTAATTTTGGCAAATATTATCCTTTTTTCAACCTCCTTGAATATGCACCATAAAATAATTGCAACCACTTCCTCACACAATCAGAAACTTCAACTTCAGTTAGTTAGTTATTGCACCCCCACACACATTTATCGGCATAATCGGTTTATAACTGCTAATGCACACTCAAAACCAAATCTGTGGAAACTTACATAAATATCTATTTACAGATATCGGTCTAACACTAACCCTACTTCCATTTATAGACACCTTAAACCAGCGTTACTTACATATTTGTTTTTATCGCTTCTACTTAGTACTATTATTACTATATTATTTTCTTCTTATAACAGTTACTATACTATAACTTTGTTGTGGATTTTCGTGTTTTTTTTCTCTTTATTTGCTTCATTTTTAAATTACCTTTTTTATATTACTACTATTAATTCTGCTAGTATGACGCAGTTTGAAGTTGATTAACGTTGCTTACTAGATTTGATTTTATCTAAAAAAAAAAAAAAAAAACATTTACTCGCATTCATGTTAAATGTTTGAGCGTTAATTTATGCATATGCCTATATTATAAACAAGGGTACATAACATGTATCCAACGAATTTGCAAGCAGCAGTATAGAAGTAACAGGTTACTTGTATATTTTGTTCTTGTTTCATGTCATCACTGTGTAGAGACGAGAAAAATGTTACACATTCTAGTTGATAAGTTCAAGAGAAAATGATTTGAATTTCAATGAATTTTTTAAATGTTTAAACCTCTTTAACGAAAAAAAGAAATGAATTTTGTTTTACTTAAGAATTGGAGTAAACGTTGTGGTAGTTATTATTTTCTACGAAACAGTGACACATAATTCTGTTTATGTTATTGAAGTTTTTTTTTTTTATATATATTTATAAATTGAATATTATTATACTTTTCTTTTCCATTTGTTTGTTAAATATATCGACGTGTTGAAAAATATTTATACGCTTATATGCTTGTATATACATGTTTGTTCGTCGATTTTATACAAAAATTGTAACAATAACTGAAGGCGGCTTTGAAAGCTTATTATTAAATATTTCAGTCAAAAATAAAAAAATGCAGAAAACAAGAAAACAGAAACCACTGCCTCGTGAAATGTATGTATGTACTGTACTGTAGACGCTTCTAACTCTTTAACCATAACTTGGAACAATTGCACTGTTACTGACAGCTTCAACTTATAAAAACTCACATTGTCATTTATATTTATGTACTGCCTATCAGATGAATAGCCCAAAAGTGAATTTTATTTAACACTACATATACCTTTTACTGTATTCTATGCACCGTTTCCTTTATCTAGCATCGGTTCTCAGATCTTTACCTACCTACTTAATAAAATACAAAAAACAACCAACCGAACTTTTGATGAATGAGAAAGTTTCGTTCGACCCAGTCCTGCACTTTATTATTTAAGTAGATATAGGAAAACATTGCAGATAGTTAGGATCCTTTTTGTTAACTATCAAAATCAAAAGCGAAATACCTAGATGTAGGTACCGCTAACCAACTAGCTATATTTATTCTGATAAACATAATTATCTACTTTAGCAGGTTCGTTTGAACAATATGCAATTTTCAAACCGAATTATTCATTAAGCTGCATTGGATTTTTTTTATGAAAGGGAAATTAAATATTCTGAAATTGGTCCTAATGCATAGTGTGGATATTTTTGGCCAGGTATAATTATATAGATATACAAATTATCTGGCATTTACATAAAACAAGTATGTTAGAGAAATTAGTTACATATATAGAATTCCATTTGTTGTAAATACATAATTTAGCCTAATTTGACCGGTGACAGAATTTTGTTTTATAAAGGGATTCGTTAATTTGTAGTAATATAAAAAATCCAGATTGGAATTATGATGTAGGCGCTACTCGTGTAATACTCTCCGAGGCTTATCAATATTTAAACGCTAAAATATGCTTAAACTAAGTATATTAGTAGTTTTGGCCTTAAAATTGATATCGCCCTTATTTCCAACTCAAAGCGAACTGACACTTTTTTACTTTGTCATATATATATATATATATATATATATATATTTGAAATAGTTGCTTATTTTAGCTATATCTATCAAATTTAAGGTTGGCTTCTACTTACATCATACTTAATAAATATTATATTCATTTGGAGCTTACATAATGCTATATGTCAATATTTAGAACTACATAGTTAAGAATTGAACAAATTTATTTATCATAAATGGGAATTAGACAACAAAAAAATGTATACCCCTTTGGTGGTCTTTGCAAATACCAAATACCTATATAATTGTTAAAAATGTATGTATAATGTGCAGGAAAATGATATATAGATAGAATTTCAACTTCAAATGATTAAAGTGGTTTAAATTTTACTGTCGGTTTGTGGTAATTAAAATATAATATAAATATGTATTTGCGAGTTGGCATATACATATACACAGCATCAATAGTGATTGGTGGTATCATATCGTGTAATCTGGGTTGTTGGTTGAAACATGTTTTTGTTTGCGCAACAGCTGATTCCGAGAAAATCAACATAAAAATGTCACTCCAACAAAGCAGTAGCTGCATTCAAAGAACAAAGGTTCTTCGTTACAGCGCTTTAACTACAAAAATGGTGGCTATTCAAAATGTTGGATATAGCAGTTAAGTGCTATCACAGCCTTCCATTTCGGACTTCATCGGACCAATATAAAATGCACTAAGGATTTCTTATTAAATATAAAGACATAACCTATAAAATTGCACACTGAATACTGTTTTATTTAATATTCTCCTTTTAACAAAAGCAATTATAAATATCCGTCCTAAGAATAAAAAGCTTGGAAACTGCAAGCTTTTGCTAATTACATTTATAGGTCTTTACTGCTACGACTTTAAAATGGTTATACTCCGTAATTACAATGATTTATCTAAAAGGTTAACGTATTAAAAGGTTAATGTATTTTATATCGGTAATATTATGCAATAGAATGTAGTCCGACAAGCAGTTTCTAAATTCAATAAATTATAACGATTTTAATTGATTGTATGATTGATTTTAATTGAGTAATTCAAAATTGATTTGAATTGTTAATGATTTGTTTGTGGCCATTGTCACTTTATTAAATGGAACTAGTGGAACGAAAAATTTTACTGTGAAGCGAAATCGGAGCTTTTATTTTATCATCGAAACTGTGCAAGATTGTTGTTCTTTGAAGGATTTTAGTAGTCGAATCCTGTATTTGAGTGGAAGGACACCGATATCTGAACACCTCAACACTGAATAGGTTGATGTCATTCTTATCATATTGTTTTTCTATTATTTCACAGAGGTTAGTTCTGCATCCGATAGGTGGCTGTTATTTACAAATTTTATATATTGTTTTTAAAAATTAGCTTTAAAAAATATAAGAACGAAATATGTCTTGCAGGAATTTTTAAAAAAAATGATGGAAGCACAGTACTTTAGTAGTTAGCTCGACTCAATTTTTTTTTGTTTTTTTCTACTGCGGCACCCACGCGAATGTCAGACAAATATCCGAGAGAATAACTGCCATGAAGGAGATTATAAATTAGACGTTTGGGGTTGGCAAAAACTTGTAGGAACTTTCCATTCGCCCGGTTGTGTCAACAATTTCTTTTAGACAACGCCCTATTATTTGGTTTCTTTATTACAAAAGTTGGGATATTTTTCATAACAATTGCCTCAACCTGAAAAATTAAAAAAAAAAACGCACCCAAATATGAAAAAAAAGCCCGAATCTAAAACTATTTCTTACTTTGTTGCTTTTCATACAGTTATGTGAAGTAATATTTTATTATTGGTTCGGGGCTTTTTCATTTCGCCAAAAATTTACGCAGTCATAACATTACTATTACATTTTTGAAATTAAGTGAACATCTGTGACTATAATATTTCCTTCAAGGCGAATAGATTTTTTCCATTTTTAAACAATTTTTATCATTAATTTTAGGTATGATTTTATTCTAAAAAACGACTAAAATAACAAAATAAACTAATTGGTATTATTATTGTCAGAAGTTTTGTGCAATACATAAATTTTAAAATAATTGTTATATTATCAAGAAAGGAATTAAAAATTCTTAACAGAAGTGAATATTAACTCACAAGATAATGAATGATTTAATAATAAATCATATTTTTATAACTGGTTAAGAATCTTCCTGCAGTTGACTGCACCTAGAGATTGATAGGAAAATGAGACTCAATTTTTTCCGGTTTGTGATTATAAATATCGACGAACTATTAATTAATGACTGATCAAAATCTCTGAGTAAACTAACACTTAACGTATGTGGTGTGGGTACATACTCACCTATTACTACACGTCTTACACCAGTGCCAATTGCATTCGTTATTTGTATGAAATCATCATCTATTTTTAATTTGTTTGCTATTTGTCAATTTGTACTTACTTGCGCGGGAAATGCGTATGCGTATGCTTCATAGGCGCCGTGAGATGTTGCGAATAGTATTAGTTCTGAAATTACAGCTGTTAAGTATATTTACTGTAGGTAACTGCCAAGCATGTTCTGCTCAATGAAGAGTGCAAAGTTGTACTTTCCCAATAATTATTGTAAAATCAATATTTTCCAAATACACGTTATGGTGATATTCCAAATAATATCACTTATTCATATTCATCAGCAGTATTATTTGTTTAAGAACTTGAATCATCATTTTTGACGTTCAATTCTCCATATCCACTCCCCTTTGACAATCAGATATTTTCAAAGTTATCTTGCCAGAAACCTAATGATCAAAGTGATTAATAAATTGCACTCTGCAACTGATGGATGAGCGCCATAACGCAAGCTGTCATTTTGAATAATTTTTAGAACGAATTAGTTTACACAATTTTAAGCTTTGTAATAATAGATTTTGAATAGCTTTTTTAACAGTTTTTTCTCCATTTACAAGAGTATAACATTAATAGTGTTTACTTTGCTTGAGACACAACAACCTACTCAATGTCAAAGTCATTTGAAATTTTACACGACAACCAAAGAGGCACACAAATGGGGGCTCGATTTAGGGGACAACGGCCAAGGCTTACAATAATTTATGTGGGAAAATATATTTTTTAATAGGTTGGGTTTAAATAAAACTTATAGGTGCTTATAGAAAGTACTCTACTCATATCAAAAGAGAATCATTTTTCTCAGCATTTTCCAAAATTCTAAAACATAATGGGCTGCAAGATCATTCCTAACGTTCGTAGATGTATTTTACTTCCGTCGTATTGACTTCCAAATATATGCATTAGTAGAAAAATGTAATTTACCTAACAAGTGTTTCAGCAAATTTAGATAATGACATCCTACCCATTTAAAAATAAATAAATAGTGGCGTACAGTAGGGGAATTCAAAAATAAATATATGTAGGTGAAGCAACAAATCTGTAAATACCTTAGGCCTAGCTTCTCGCAACCATTCGTTTTGCTAATTTCTTTTATTTATAGCTCAGTTGGAAAACCTGAAGATGTTATTTTCACCCTTCACCGGAATTACTTATATATCCAGACGACAGCATCAGGTGCGGGTAAGAACAAATTCTGTGAGCTAATACATTGGTGAAGGCTGATTATTTCCTAATTTGCGTTTAATATAAATTTTAAGACTTTAGCTTCTCACAACCATTTTTGCTGGATCAACATAGTTTAATTGAAAAACTTTCTTATGGCAAAAAATACCTTTTTGGATTGTTTTCAAGTATTCGCAGTATTTGCAAGAGGTGAGTTAAAGGGGAAACAACTTTAGATAAACTCACTAATATGACATTGTCGGGGCTTAAACGTTGAGACCCTTGCTTAGTGGTCCAATGTGTTAACACTCGCAGATCGATGTGAAATTTTCAAATCTTATCTACCTCTATTGAGACACTTTTTTGGATTAGCGTTGAGATTGTGGAAGTTTTTTCTTGGTTTTGACGTCAAAACTTACTAATAATAAGTATACAACCAAAAGATTGCAAATGTAGATTTCACATTCAGTCCTTCCCATTTTCTCTTTTTCTTGCTGACAAAATGACGAAATATTTTATTTATGGTTAAAAAACGCCCCCAAAAAGTGGGCGTAGCGAACAGATTTTGGTGTTCAAATTTATAAAAAGTCGATCAATTGTCAAGGACATGATTAATAGGTTATACTTCAGCAATTAATATAAAAAAAAAATAAATAGTGTGACCGCCCGTTAAAATGTACGAAAATACAAAATTTTTGATCAAAGAATGCAAGTGTTGGCAATGATTGAAAAAAATAGTTATGGAGAATATTTTATTCTTATGCTGAATAACTCGAATTTTGAAAACTTCAAAATGAGTTCTTGTTATCAAAAATAATAGTTTAAGCGAGAACTTTTAGCTTACAATTTTTAGAAAAATCGATATTCTTCGCTTAATTATATTTTGTCGGTTCCACGGGCTTAGCTTGTCACAATCATTCGTTTTGAGTGATTTTTTTTGAGACGATTAAAAGAGACCTACAATGTTATGCTGGGTCCGAACGGCTGAATTGAGAAGCTTTTTCATGGCACTTCTCTCGGATGTAATTACACTTTTTTTCACCTCATCAAATCTCGAAACTTGTATGGTCCTGTGGTTGAATGGAATTGAACCACTTTCGTCCCATCACTATAGACTGACAGAACAGTCTTCAACTGCTTTGCTTTTTGCAATACTCTATTATTTCCAGTTTTACCCTTTCAAACTTTGCCTAATATGAGGAAGATCATAAACGTTTGGTGTTCGGTAGAACTAGTTGGAAAACTTTAAAAAATATATCAGATCGAATTAGTTCTAACAAAACAAAGATTGCCCTAATGAACAAAATCTGGAAGCCATGTTAAAAGAGCTTTCCAGTTCCAATAGATATATACTTTTGTCGGATGTAAATTTAAATATTATATTTAGATTTCTCAGAAAGGCATTTAACTCCATATTAATGTGACTTTCCAACCTGGCAATCATGTAAGCAGAAAGTTCATTCACAATCCATGTGCTCGGGTGTAGTGCAAGTACAGGCACTAGAAAGAAGCACAACAAAACATGTTATGCTTATGAATGCAATTGAGAAAACGTTTCTGGTTTTCGTTATTCACTGAAGATCACTGTAGCGGTAGAATATACCCATACCCGAATGACTCACTTTGATACGGCAAAGCGGCTGCTAAGACAGAATAACAGTGCGAATGGGCAAACAAGTTTCCAAAACATTTTATAATGATGCTAATTTGAAGGCCCCATAACCAGAACGTTCAGTCTCATTGAGAGCCTCGCACACTTCAGTTCACTTAAAGTGCCAAGTCAGTCCGCTGGTCTGGTTCGAAGTTTAATTAATAGAACATTCAAATATGTTGGCGGATCGTTTGAAATTTCATTTGACGGTTATCTTCGCAGTAGCAGTGTCGCTCGTTGTGATTGGCGTCGGCGCACGTTAGTATAACAATTAGAAATAAAAAAAATAACACTCAAGCTTATAATCGTTTGCAGAAAGCCAAAGCTCTTGCCGAACTTTGCGCAATCAGTTGGGAGTTTGTGTGCCGATATTGACATGTAGAACGATAACTCAAATGCTGGAGAGCGCGCCGAAGCCGCTGCCGCCATCGATCGTTGGAATAGTCCAGAAATCGCACTGTGGTACTTTTGATAATATTGTAAGTTGCATTTGGAGCGCTATATAGAACCCGGGTAGTGATATTGGCTTTTCTTTTTCCAGCATCATGTGTGCTGTGAGAGAGACAGTATCACAAGCGGAACAGGTCCCACATCAGTGACAGGATCGCAGCCCCGTTCATCACCGGCCACACAGCCGCCTGCTAGTGGATCTGGTCCGAAGATTCGACCAAGTGGGTTGAATTCGGGTGGCGCAGTTCGAACTGGTATGTCTCTCCTTCAGGCGACAAAGTGCGGTGAGAGTGATGCTGATCGTGTTGCCAATGGCGAGGATGCCGCTCTCTCGGAATACCCGTGGATGGCGCTGTTAGTGTACAATGATGGCGGGCGAAGAACTCTGGACTGCGGCGGATCGCTGATCACCGACCGGTATGTCTTAACCGCCGCTCACTGCATTCGCGTTGGAAGTAAGAAAGTGTAAGAGATGTTAATTTTGTATTGCCGATCATGAACGAAAATAATTTCCCTTTCACAAAACAGAGTCAGTGTGCGCTTGGGCGAACACGACATAAAGGAGGACATCGACTGCGCTGGCAAGGGAAAATCAAGAAAATGCGCCCCACCCATACAGGAAATTGACATTGATGAGTCGATATACCATGCCGATTATAACCCGAGCCGGTTCTCCAACGACGTCGGACTGATCCGCCTCATTAGCAAGGCTGTTTTTCGCAGTGAGTATTTATATTAGTTTGTGACTATTTACTGAGGCGAAGTACTACTCATTGATTTCTTTCCGCAGCCAGCGTTCAGCCAATATGCCTGCCGATAACTGATTCTTCTAGAGACGTGCAGTTTGCAAAGATGATAATCGCAGGATGGGGTCGCATCGAGAACGGCCTGAGAGCGAGTGTTCTACAAAAGGCAATTGTGCCCGTAAGGACCAATGAATATTGCCAGAAAATCCATAGGCTTGTGCGACTGACCGACATGCAAATGTGTGCTGGCGGCAGCAATGATATCGACACGTGCAAGGGCGATTCCGGTGGACCGATATTTTTCACTGCGCGTTACCAAAAAGGTGTGCGGTACATCCAGTATGGAGTGGTGTCGGCTGGTAGCTCAAAGTGTGGCTCCAGTTTTCCGGGCATTTATTCGAAGGTGGTCGCATACCTGCCGTGGATAGCGGCCAACATAGCTCATTAATTTAAGACTTTTATCTATAAGAACACAACATATTGCCATGGTAGTTTTATTTATACATATCACAATAAAATGCATTTTACTCATTCTTACATTATGAAAGGAGCAGCTGTTGTTACTCGTTAGTGCACTATTTGCACCAAGCAACAAATTTCAAAGGTCGGTTTGTTAGGCCGAGTCAAATTAGATTAATAATTTCTGACAAACTTTAAATTTCACTCTGTGGGTCTTGTTGCAGGATATAGCTCAAACCGTGACATTTGAGTTTGTTATTCTCTGTGGTACAAAATTCAAACAAGCTACCTCTAAATATTCCAGGGTCTGCTGTCGCATGTTCCATAAATACAGTGAAATGTTAGGAACAGGTTTCCGCTTTGTGGCACAAAAACACCGGTTCCATATAGGCGACGCACTTTCTTCCCGCGATGATGAGGCCTAAACCAGAATGGAGTAGCTTCCCTGCAATGTGTGTTGCTTTCCAAATAAATACACACACAACTAGGCCTTAATTCCACATATTGCGAGTAAAATGTTACAATACGGTCAACTTGCACGAATGCGACGTCGACAAACGAACGTTTTAGTATACCCAAGTGCTGCAGTTTTGGGTCATAGAGGTTATTACTTATAGTTTAGTAGTAGGCGATCTGGTTTCGCGCATGTTTAGATATAAAACTATCCTCACAGTGTTCGAATGAAAGTCTTGAATTGGTGATCCAGATTGAATGGTTCCTTCTACCTTACAGCAGAATTTGGAAAGACTTCGCAATTAAACAGCCAGCTGAAGTGGTTTTTGTAGCCAAAGGTGACAAAGCCTCCATACCTTTTGGTAGTAGTTCCCAACATTATTGCTAGCGTCATTCTTTGCCTAGACCGGGAGCTTCACGATCTTTCTTCTTTCTCTAAAGAGCCAATGTTTTGTTCTTTTTTCTTTTGTTCGTAACGCCTAATAGCCGCTTCCGATCTTCTGTAGCTCCGCTTTAGTAGGCGATTTGTTTTGTTGATTGCACTTTCACTCGTTAAACTCAAAGGGCCTTACTAATAATCACTTGTAACCTACACACTACATATTTTCTAGGTAACAATATCCAAATTTTTAATGGAATATTATGCCATTGTGAGTTTGAAAAAAATAGCCTGGAATTAAAAATGATAATATATATCGCGGAAAGGCTTTATATCTTAAGATCGGTAGCGTCTTATCTTATGCGCGTTAACGTCGCTGGTCTTCGGCACTTGACTTCTACTTTCGATAGGCGATTAAGAGGCGCGTGATGGGCAAAAGATCTGCGGTATGTTACAAAAGCCTTCGATAATTGATAAACCTCTTTAAAATGTTTGCCCGTTTTTTTATCGTTGAAATATCTGTAACCACGGTTACAACAAGGTGGTCCTGGTCCGAATCTTTATGCTGAAAGCCCTTGTAATTAAGATATCGAAAACGCTACCTCTGTCTGGACCAACATACTTAATTGGGATGACGGTTTGGTGCCGAATTAGTTTAATTTTTTTTGAATACTAATATAAGGAAACCTTCTGCTGGCTACAACAAAAATGTCAACAGCTGTAAAGGAAGTTAGAGCAGCACATCGCGTCTGAAAGCAGACTATGAATTCCGAATGAGCTACCAAATATATCTTCCTTTTCTGTTTTAGCATTAAAATTACGCAGGACAACTAAAGATTTAGAGCATATTTAGGATAGGACTGATACTGACTTTTCACTACTAAATCCTACTGTAAAAAGCAAGCGTTATTTATGAAAAAAAAATAAATGATTGGGAGGACTGGCATTTATTTTTTATTTGGAACCATGTAATTTTTGACAGAAGCGAAGGTTTGGTGGCAGTATTCAGTGTCACGAATGACTGTCGATACTTTCAATAATCAAAAATGAATATCGCTCAAATGATACCCTTTGTTCAGAAGAACTTAACGATATTATTCGAGGGAAAATACTGATATATTTATGTGGAAGGTATATATGAGAGGCCTGCTCAAGACTTCCAAACAATGCACTTCATCTACATCAGTATATATAGACTTAAAAATCCTGGGAAGATCACTTTTCAAAAACTCATTTGGCTACATTGTAAGTTGGAAATCTTTAAAACACATTTTCTGGAAACATATTTTCAGAGGACTAGAATTATTGATTGCTTTTCACCGAAGGCTCGCATGATGGTAGTTAATTTTAATTGAAAAGGCTTCAGCAAACAACGTGTCTTGAACAGATGTGGTATACGTGGTGGTTGTCTACATATCGCCCACATCGTTGAGAAACGTCATCCAAAATGTTGAGGACCTACATCTACTTGTATTAATCTGTGTATTGCTAACACAAAGCATCTGTTTTCGCCTATTCCCAAAGTAGATATTTGAAAAAAAAAAAAAACGTTTAAACCCAGATTCATCATTTAAAGTTGACGCCAAGCCTTCAAATCAAGTTCTTGCATGGCCCAGATAAAGTTACGAAACCCCAATCAATAGCAAGCTATGAAAAAAATTCTTTTACCATGAGGGGGAAGTACACAAACCACCAGAAACACCATAACCATTATGGCTCTGCTGCAACTTTGGGGTTTTTTCGTTTAGTCAAATAACTTTCCAGGGGATTGTCACCTCGTTTTGTGATTTTATTGCAGGATGCTGAACAAATTCACAACCACTTGTATTTCCCTTTGTTTGGTTTGTAAAAGTCGTGTTAATGACTTAAAAATGTCAGTGCGAAGAACAACTGGGAATTCACAAAAAAACAAAGCAAATAGCTTTAGGTATCTCTTACATCCTACTGTTTTGGGTCAAAGAGATGTGATTCATTCGGCCAAGTTGGTAAAACAAATTATGAATGAAAAGGGGTACCCTCGCCTCTGGTATAGCTGCGGTTTGCATCTCTGATTAGTCACGCATAAGCGGTGGAAATCACTTCAGCGATCTCGTGTAAACTTTTCCATTGTATTACTAGATACTCGCTCATCAGTAACGCCAAGGCATCATCTGGTTAACAAAAACAAACGGCTTTCAACATTCAATCGACAGTACTAGGTAAATAAATCAAGCAGTAATGTCTTTGCTGGCTTTGATTATCATATACCCACCAGAACTATTAAAATTTTACCAATTAACAATTGGACTTTCACCTAAGAATGAAGGAAATAAACGACGCTCAAACCGTATTTCATCATCAACCATGATACCTAATTGATCTCCCGAATGCACTTACAACAACAGTAACCGAACCTGATCGAATGGTATCAGAAATCATGATCTGCAAGCTATCGATTTGTGATAACTGAATATTATTTAAATGTCTGCGAATGGACCCCGTCTAAATTTCTATGTCGTATACACAAAATTAATGTTTTTATTGAATGTAAACTTTAGATGTTCATTCAATATTTGAAATTGGCTTCTAATCTTCTTAATGTAATTTAATGCGGATCTTTGCACCATAGCAAGCTTTGCATACGTTTGGGATGACACGTATTCCAAAACGACCATAGCCTCATTTCGAAATATGTCCATAGTATGTACTTGAAACTGTCTTCATACCCTAAAAGTATGCATTGATTTAAATTTCCTAACATGACAACGAGAATTTGATCCAAAATCCATCAAAAGAAAATATGCCCGAACTGAAAGCTCACAAACAACAAATACGAAGTTTGCAAGTAAGTTATCCAGCCACTTATGCTGTAGGCTTCAGAAGCAGACCGACAGACATTTAGGTATAGAAGAAATTGCAAGACGCACACTTTTAAGTTTGAAACTTTGTACGACAACAATTCTGAGATCAGTACAGCAAAGTAAAGTAGACAATTCCCTAACAAGACACATGACAACCCAAAAACAATGATCGGTACCTACTCCACCTAATTAAAAATGTTGAAACAAAATGTATCTATTCTTTATTTAAAAAATCAGTGCCCAGACGAAACAGCTGTCTGCATTTTATTCCTAAAGCAATACTAATTCAAGGACGAAAGTCCAAAAGATTTCTCTGTATCTTCTCGACCTCGTTCGAATAAGAATTGAAGGGCTGTACAAAATCTTCGAAAATTACTGTAGACTAAATTCCAAGGTTTGGAATACCTACCTACTTTGTTAGAATAATTTACATGTAATATACAAATGCAACTGTACAGCTAGGCTATATTAGATTTAATTATAAAAAAAAAATATTTATGTTTGTTGGTGGAATTGTTGTATCCTTAATTAAATAAAACACAAAATATGCATTTTAATAAAGAGTTCACTCAGGGGAAAAATGCAAACTAAAATATAATATGTTCTATTTGATTTTACGTTGAATAAACTTTAATAAAGAATATTCCTTTTCACGTTAAAACACATTTGATTTTAAATTAAGTCGACGTAGATTCAAAGTGAAACGTATTCACTTTTACATTTAAGCATGATTCCACGTCAAATCAAGGTGCATAGGTGGTTAGATCAAATTAAAAATATATGCATTTAGAGTAGAGAAACCCTTTGAATTAATGTTATGCCACTTTGATTTAAAAATGTTCGTAGTCGATGCTAAATCATTCCGAAAAATATTTAAATCAAAGTAGTTTTCTTTGATTTTACTTTGTTTTTTTCTCTGGGTGTTGTTAAGGATGGGTCGATATTGAAAGACAAGCTGTGTATAAAGTGTCATGCTGTATAGGTGTAGGTGTATGCTATTATGGAATATAATATCGTTCAAATGTCTGCCGAGGTTTCTAACGGTGGCATGGATCATAGTGGTCTAGTTTATAATGACTCTGTCGCATAGATACGACTGAATTTGAGCGAAGCCATTGGTTTTTATTGACTGTAAGACATCGGTCGATTGTAGCTTATTGGTATAGATCTACGAATTCAGGGGTGGGATTCTGTAAGATGAAAACGTTCATGGGTTTTCATTCAAACGAATGTTTTACTTCATGTAACTTCGAAAACGAAAGGAAATTTCATTTGCGCGAAAGAAAAAATGCGAAAGCTATTTCATCGACGTTTTCGTTTTCTTTACTTCATATAACTCCAAAAACGAAAGACATTTTCGTTTCATGCGAAAGGAATACAGCGAGTGCTATTTTTTTGACGTTTCTTATTATTTTTATTTGTTTGGTTGTTTAATTAGTGGTTGTGACTAATATTTATTTCACAAAAAATATGCTTGCCAATTATTTATTAATATCAACCGATAGTGATGTTAGCGCTGTGAAAAATTGTGTAAATTTAAGAAAAATCCAAAAAAATCTTTGAGATTGTACGGATCCTCTTACACTGCCCGGTGAAAGATTTGTTTATTAAATTGATGTGCAATGAAATTGTGTTTGCCCGGTGTTTGTAATCTTCCCATGTCAAAAAAAGTGAGATATCAAGTACAACATATTCCTACGTGCGTACCTATAACAAATAATACATGTCTAAGACATTTTTCCATCGAATAATTTCTTTTTATGGGCGGGCTATTTGAATTTAACATTATCTTACTTTTTTTTTTGCTAGAAAGGGATACTTCTCCATCCACTCGATTATAAGATTTTGTTGCGTTTGTGTTGTTGTTGGAGTCGTATAAGAATGTAATTAATTTAAATAAACAGTTTGTATGACGGAATTGTTAATTGTACAAACTACATTATTATACCTACGAGTGTTTGTTTACCTTTTGATACGACCAAAACATCATCCAACAAACAATATGTACATTGAGAGCGGTCAGCTGTTAGCCGTTAAAACAATAAAATTTAATATATATAGCTTCTCAAACTTTAACTTTTTTGTCACACAGTTTCCTAAACCCTTGCGAATGAGGAAAAGAAAACGAAAGCAGTTACATGAACCAAATTTTCACTTTCGCGTCTTTCGTTTTTTGAAATTCGAAAGTGGTTTTTGTTTCGCTTTTTACAGAATCCCACCCCAGGAAACCCCACAAGAAAAAGTCTAGCGGGGTCGAATAGCATCACGTTACATAAAGGGTGGGGCATCTAGTGGTTTCTTTTTAAATCATAGGTTATTTTGACACTGACAGCTCTTTCCCTCTTAAAATCTTAACAGATAGTCAGTATCACATGTTTGCGGAACGAAGTGAGTCGCTTTAGGCTTGAACAACGTTGAGAAATATTGAAAACTTATTTCCAAAGTGAGTGCTGTGTAGCCCAAATACGGCGTTTTTAAAAAAAAAAATGAGGCTTAGAACAACGTTTTGGTAAACCGTGGGCGTTGCAGAGCCATGTTCAACGACTTTTTTTTACTGAAATTGAAGGCATGGATTTGGACGACCTCTGGTTTATGCACGATGGCGCGCCATGCCACAATCGATATTTTCCCCACCAATTCCCCAAATCGTGTCTTCATCTGTATTGTCAATTAGCCGCATTCGGAGCTGCGATTTGACCACTTTGGACTTTTTTTTTGTGGGAAACCGTGAAGGACCGATTTTATGCCAAGAATCCGGAAACGATTTAAGAACTTAATGCTAACATCATCCAAGTAATCCGTGAGCTACAGCCCCGTAACCATCAACAAGGTCTTGGAAAATTGGAGTGATAGAATGCGCTACTACAATGCCAGCCGAGGCAGCTACTTGAACGATGTTGGGTTCCATAATTAATGGGAATGTTTGCTCTTACTAATAAAATAAAAAAAAGTTTAATTTTGTTCATATTATTGCATTTTTATTATGAAACTTGAATTTAGCCCACCCTGTATACGAGAGATAACCAATATGGTTCATGGTGAATGTCCATTGTGACATGTAGCCCTGTCCTGGTTGGAACTACATGTGGTCGACCTCCATATTGTTTAAATTCGACCAGATACCATCGTGGAACTCGCTGTTCATGGTGACGGTCTCACCAATGTTATTTTTGAAAAAGAACGGATCAAAAAAAAAAACCGGACAGCCCAAAATCCCCACCAAGCAACAAATTTTTGTGGATACATTGCCAACATAGTAACCTCGTCTTGTTGGCGCCGTCTCATATACGTAGGCGACCATATTTCTAACAATAGAATAGAACAAAATTTTCATGATATTTGAGCCCGACCCTTAAACACCCAAATACCCTTAAATCAGTATTTAATGAATTTAACGAGATGCATTTTTAAATGTGCACACACAAGTACACATGGCATTCCAGTAATTCTATTAAATGTCCAATTTGCAGCGAATTGTCCATTCAACAGCATGACCATGCATTACAATAATTAAATGCTAAATATTGGTCTATGGACAAATGCTGTTATGCCAACCACCAAAATGTGATCCTATATTTACCCTAAATGCAAAGTGCACTTAAAATTCCAACAATAACCCGCTTTACCATATAAATGCAGTTTGTTGTGACAATAAAATTAATATAATCGCAGCGCATAACAGAAAAATAACTTTAGTAGTGTATATCTCATAGTTTACGAGCAAGTATTATCTAAAGCATTCCAGAAAATTAGTCTTTTGAAAAAACACATTGTTAACACACTTTTTTAGAAGCAAAATAGCAGAGGAAGTGCTCTAAATAAATGAAATAAATTTCATCATGGTGTGAATTCCGCAAGAGTATTCTTTGTGGTGAACCGTGAAAATTGCATCAAACCGCACATCCGAATAATGAACACGAACTACAATGCCCTCTGGGTGTTCGCAACGAACACAGAAGTTAATTACTTTGGCCACTGCATCCCAAATCGAAGGCTGGCCGGCGCGTTGCACGCGAAATTTATTGCATACCATTTTGTTTGGATGGTTGTATGCGTAATGTGAGGTTCGAGGGATAGTTTGGCAGTGGAAATAGCGACCGAAGCGCGTCCGTCTAATGGATGTGTAACAGTTAATGGAGGAGTAGTACTTTATAGTTCATATTTTTTGTATGGAATCGAACAGGACATGGGCGACAATGACGATAATTAATGATAATTACCTCGGTTCGTGTAGGTAAGGCACCTTGTGTGTGTTACCAATATCGAAGGTTTATTTCATTAGAAACGAATGATTCTGGAAGTTAGGTAGTGGAGATGTCGTGTGCATGGGGTCTTTTTCATTTACTTGCTTGCAGATATGCCTTTTACCCTTGAATTTTTGCTAGAAGTGGTTTAATATCTGTTAAAAATTGAGTGGATACATTGGTTTTCTTATCCAGAATCTCCCAAATAGCGAAATCGTGTTGTTTTGATTTTTAGGCATCCACGGCCCAAATGTCTGATGGCCTCTGTTTCTATGACATTGATAGAAAAATTCAAGGAGCCACCTCGTGAGTTGGTACATAATCCCAAGGACAATGGATAACTCAGGCACTAGCTATAGTGTCCTGCCTATGGTACACCTATGCTCGAATCGCGTCGAACAATACGCTAAGGAATTTGCTTCTTTTTTTTCTTATGAAAAATCCACTAATTCATTGAACGTACAGCTTGTAAACGGATGTGGCGATTAGGACCCTATTTAAATACGTACTTCGCGTTTACTGATAGCTAGCAAACTCCTTTTTCCCGTCGATTTTTTGTCATGGACTGCGTCGTTGATTTTTGGTCATAGACTGCGATCTGCAAGAATTAAGACCGACTTTTCGGTTCACCCCAGATGATGCTAATTTAGTCCTTTAGTTTTGAAGTCCATCGGACTCAACGGGAATGGTTTAATAAAAATCAGTTGAAGGAAGCCTTATTCTCCTGTTTCGTCTTTATTTGCTAAGCTATACCTAATATGAGCCAAGCTTCATTCTAATATCTTTGGGCCTTAACAAAAAATATTTTTAGTTTCGACTCTTAATTTTAGTAGTTCACAGTGGCTATATTTTCCATACAAATTTCGCAGTGAAGTTTCTGGAAAATCAAAAAAAAACTCTTTATCGTAGAAACTAATTGTTATATGTATTCAAAAACTTCCTAAGAAACAAATTAAATGCTAATAGTAAGAAACACAATCCCAAAAACATAAGTTAAAATTCGAAATGGTAGTTAAAGAGGCTGGAATATATTCCCTTTTTCACTAATTTAAATAAAAATCGGACGCAAATGCTTTTTATTACAACTTTGTTTTAAATATAAAAAAAATAAATCATAAAAGACAACGACTTGTAAATAAAATACCTGCTTGAAGAATAACTACTATTATATTAGTAGTAATACTCTTCTAGAGTAATTACGTTAAGCCTTGCATTAACTGAAAAGCACTTAATGAAAATATAACACCTAAAAGATATTTTTTAAGGTAAAACAAGTTAAAGTTCTTAAAAAAAAAAGGTTAATAAGACTAGAATGTGACTATTTGCATTTGCTTATAGTACATTTACACCGCACCTAAATTCAACATTTCGGAAAAAAAATTTCGAAATCCAGTTTGGCGTTCCCACTGAAACTTCAACATTTCAAATGACAGCTAGTGTCAGAATTCTGAACTGATCTTTTTTCTGTTTAGAAGGCAGAAGTGGTTGAACCTAAAGAACAGTTTTTTAGATACGTATATTAATTTAAACATGAATTTAAGTGCTAATTGAGATATATTAAACATATTGTTGACTTAATATAGAGGTATGGAGTTTGCGATGAAAAGTTATTGATTTGTTGACAGCTAGCTACTTTTTTTTTCTCAGCGGGCTGAAAAGTCAATAAATGACGTGCGGAATTTGTAAAGAGGTTTGTTCGGTTTGACAAACATACAAATGCAGCGACGAAATTCAACATTTCACTGAAATTCAACATTTGGAAATGTTGGAAAATGTATGGCGAAATGCTGGACATTTGGGCTGAAATGTTGAATTTAGCCGAAACTGAATAAGTGACAGAAGTTTGCTTTCGTACTTAAACGCTATTTCAAATTCAAATTATAGCGGATTATTACATAAGTTGACTGGAAAAAGAAAAATATTGCAGGAAAATTATCGTTTTTACACTAAACGAGATTTTTCCGATTCATTTTATGCGCCTAATTCAGTTGTTGCGCTATAGAAATATGTAGGGGAGATGGGGGCAACTTTGAACCCTTTTTTCGATGTGTTATTATTTGTTTAATGAAGCAGGTCCTTAAAATCAAAGGTGCCCCCCCTGTGAGGCAGCATTGAACTACGCAGGGTCACATTTGAACGGTAGTTTCTTATAATAAAATGTTTACCTAAAATAAGACTTTCAAACACAAACTTTAATTAAATTAGAAATTAGTTTTATTTTTTTTAAAAATCAGAGATAAATAAACTTAGCATAAATAAACTAGAATTCATAAATCGCTTTAATAAAGTAAGAACATATGACACAAACAAACAAAAAAACTTAAATTAAACTACAATTCACAGATAACATAATTTAAATACATTACATTTACATTTGCTTTTATTGAACTTTTGGTATATGTACAATTTGACTTTAACTAGGTAACAATTGATGGTGAATAGTTAATATTTAAATGTGTTGGCTCAACAAGAGGGGCCCAACCGTATATACAGTGTTTGTTTTTTTTATATCTATTTTACATAAATTGTAGTCGAGCATCGCTGTCTGGGTTTACCTCAGGGTGTTCAATTCCGGATGTTAAGTTGAAGAGAGAAGATCAAAGATGCACCCCTCTCCCCTACACTTTGGCATTCTTAGTTTAATTTCTCAAATTTGTGGAATTTGAACTTTTTTCTACTCAGTTGTTCAATTTGGATAGCCGTTTTGTATTGGAATCTTTTATTTCAAAACTATAAATATTTCAAACATTTTTGCTTCTTCTTTGTTAAGTAAAACTTCTAAAGGCTAATGCATGAAACGAAAAAGCGACAGGGAGTGAAAAAGGCAAACTCGCATGCTTACTTTCGCTGCGGCAGATAATATTATTATGCAGAAAGTCAAAAGTCCCTACATTATTGCGTTCAGTATGTCTATGTAAGCAGAATCACAAAATTGCACACGAATTACTACGCTATTAAAAATAACAAAATGTTAACTTCTGCCATTCCATATGCTAACGTTTTAACTTCAATTTGACCTCGGTGGGTCCACTCTGTACCCACATAACAAAGTCATCTCTAAAGCGGGTTAAAATATAATCCTTTTATTATAAATCAACAACTTATATGATGTAATGCAATTAGGTCAGGATTAATACCCAAACAAACTGCGACACATATTTACAACATTACCGATAATTGAGTAGTTGCTAGTCCGATTGCATCATGCTGATGCCGTTTATGGGCCGCTTTGAACCTTGAAATGGCAAACAACAACCGCAACCTCTCCGTTTGAGATGGGTGATGGTTTCACTTTTATGGTTCGCGTTTATACATTTATTGGGACTAATGACATGAAGTGCGTGCACATTTATTGACTGGCCACTACGTCACAAATAAAGAATCACGACGATATTATTTGTATATCCTTATAAGAATGCACGGTCATTTGATTACCTCGCATTTAAGGACAAGCTCTACTAGTCTACTATACAGGTGTGCTTGCACATATGGAAAATTAAATATTTCTTTTTCTTAAAGCACTCTGACTCGCCTGCGCGATGAAAGGCACGTCGACCTATATGATCTATTGTGCCACAGGGCCAATAGTTTTTAGGCTAACAGGTTCTCTACTTTCCTAATAAAGTTAATCAAGCTGTTAGCAGATGACTTCTTCAGCTCTTCAGGGCTCAGAAGCTCCCTGTAGAAGATAGTTCTTCCGATTCCGCATAGAGCTGGACACTCACATATAATGTGCTCAGCCGTTTCGGCGCCTTCAAGACACAACCGACAAAGTGAAGAGTCGACTAAATTTATTTTATTTAAGTGATATCGTAGGTCGTGATGTCCTGCGAGGAAACCAGTTAGGTTTTTGATATCATGTCTATTTAGGTTTAAAATTCTTCTGGCATCGTTTTTTGAAAGGCTGTATAGCACGCTTGGCCTGTCTCAGACCTGGGAGATTCTCCCAATATGAAATTCATCGTTTGACGGCTAAATTTATAGACGATTTGGGAGTACAGCAGAAGGGTTCAGGTACAGTGGCCATTCTGGCCATTTCGTCGGCTTTCTCGTTTCCCTCAAAACCCTCATGACCAGAAATCCACAGTTTAGTACCGATTTGGAGTCAATGATAGGCGAGTTAAGAGCGTTAATAGCTGCTTCACTGTCCGTAAATATATCGATGTGAATGCCTTTTATACCAGTGTCATGTATGCGACTAGCGCATTCTTTGATGGCGTGAAGTTATGCCTGGAACACCCTTGGGCTAACACACATAGTCCGTGGAAACCAGCTCCTACTCCTGTTTCCATTTTGGAGCCATCCGTGTACCACTTTAGGCCATTTTGGCGAGTAGGTGGGTTATTACTCGCCCATGCTTCTCTTCTAGGGTACTCCGTAGAGAAGCATACAGTCTATGGGAGGCGGTCTGTTACCGCGCAGATCTTTTCAAGTATATTGGAATTTCAGAGAAAAAAAAAACAATTAATTCAGTTCGCTGATATTTATTTTTTTTTATTTGGATCAAACTTGCCGAACTACCAATTCCCACTTTGTTTATATAGTATATGTGGGGAGATTTTAGTCCTATTACGGCTTCTATAGCCGCATGCACATATACCGAGACATGCAAGTCGTTGTACCTTTTTATAATTTAGCAATGGCTAATTTTATAATAACTGTGTATAGATCGGAGTCAAATCGTAATCGAATTTGTAAAATTTCAACCATACCAAGTGAATAAGCGAATTTCCTACCGATTGGTACGTTTGCATTCAGGACTTACTTGCGACACTATAAACTAGTTGCTTTTGAAGTTAAACAGGGTAGCCATGTTGGCCCCTTAGATTTATTTTGGACTTTCCAAAGTATTATGTGTTATGTTTGGTGGTTCTAAAGTGATCCGAATTATTCTTTCCGGGGATCGATACTGGGACCCATTTTAATGCGGTGTCATAATAATGAGCGTTATTGTTAGTGGTTTCTTTTTAAATCATAGGTTATTTTGACACGGACAGCTGTTTCCCGCTTGAAATCTTGACAGTATCATACCTCCGCGGAACGAAATGAGTCGCATTGCGCTTGAACAATGTTGGGAAATATTGAAAACTTATTTCCAAAGTGAGTGCTGTGTAGCCCAACACAGGCCGTTTTTGAAAAGAAGTTTTGGCCGAAATAAGGCACCCATCGCGCCTGCTGTACGCAAATTTGTGCAAAAATTTCGTGAGACTGGTATGCTAGTGGACAACACTCATGTTCCCCGTCGTCGTAGGACGTTGCGCACAAACGAGAATGCATCCACAGAGAGTGACAGTTTGGTGCGGATTTTGCAGTGGTGGCATCAATGGACCATTTTTCTTCGAAAATGAGGCTGAGAACAACGTTTTGGTCAACGGTGGGCGTTGCAGAGCCATGTTAACCGACTTTTATTTGAAGTGATAACTTCTTTAGGTTGTTGGGCATTTTTGATATCGGGTAAAATCATTGAACTCGCGACGCCAATTTTGCGTTACCAATGTTGCCACACCAGTGTTCGTGAAATTGGAACAAAAGTTGAGAGGGTATATGGAGTCATTGTGTATAGAGAAATGTTTATATACACTGATAGAGTATATAGATGTATCAACTAAGAACCAGCAACACCTTGCAGATAACAGGCCTATCATACCTCAAAGAGAGCAACAGACGCCATTAATGGTGTCACCGGAAACTTACCTTCTCACTATGTCGTTTGGATTGTAGGCTATGATAGTTAATGTGGGAAATAAGTGTTACCATATCACAAGACATTTTGTATTACAGTTTTGGGAATCATTTTGTGAAATAAGAGTAGGAGCTACAAACGCAGGTTAAATCCACTTATGAATTACACACATGAATGGATGAATATCTTTTTGGAATTTGTTTTTTCATTCTCTAAAGTTAAAACAACAAGTTTTTTGAGAAAATACATTGATTTAGCTTCAGAGAATTTGAGAAGGTAAATGTCCAGTTGCAGAGCTGAGATGTAGATGTCGCCAAGTGCAAGGAATGAGTTGAACTCGCAGCACAATTAATGTTGATTGAAATTGGAAACAAATTCGATAGCTGTTTATTCTTTTTATATTTGAGCTTAATCTTTGATTTATTGTTACCTAAAAATAATTTTTTTGTATTGTATTATTTTATTGAAAAAGGTATCAATTTTTTAATTTATTCATTTTTTCGTTAAAAGTGGTTGGCAACGCTGCCGCAAGCTCTAAAAACTTAAGCTGCTTTCCCTGTTAATGTGGGATGGGAATGGGAAAGTGTTAAAGTAATTTTAGAGAAAATTTTATTCTCAAAATTTGCTGGGGCAATCTGGCTGGTGCGAGAAACGTGGATGAAGTATCTACCAATTATTTCTCTAGTTAGGGACACTAAAATTCATCATAGGTATTTATATTTGGTAAGATATAAATACATTTGCTGTGTAGAAGTCGCGGGTACCAACTAGTATGCTTTATTTTTCATGTAGAACAGTGCATTAAAGGAAATTGAAGATTATAGTATAATTTTTGTATTACATATTATATTCATAAAAATGAATAAAAAAACATTTCATTTAACAGAATTTCATGCACATTAAAATATTTCCTGACGCTTCAAAAAATACACACGGAATTGTTTAAATTCTCACTTCTGTCGGCACTCCCGGAGTGCCATTGTTTTTTTTTTTTACTGAAATTGAAGACATGGATTTGGATGCAGGATGGCCCATGCCACAATCGATATTTTGCGCACCAAATTCCAAAATCGTGTTATCAGCCGTCTTGGCGATGTCAATTGGCCGCTCTTAGGACTTTTTTTTTTGTGGGGAAACGTGAAGGCCCGATTTTATGCCAACAATCCGGAAACGATTCAAGCCTTGAAAAATGCAGTGACACAATGCGCTCCTCCAAAGCGATGCGAGCCAGCCTCTTACATACTAATAAATCCATGATGCATGGAAAAAATGTAATTTTGTTCATTTTATTGCATTTTTAAAATGAAACTTGTATTTGGCCCAACCTGTATAAAGACATCTCTTTGTCGTTATGAATATACTTTATATCCCATTGTCAGTTATCCATTCTATAAAAGATATTTCTTGTAAGTTGGTATACCTCCTTGTTCGTTGCTTAAGTTGGTTCAATGTAAGGTTTTATACTATTGAAGACTGTAACGGACTACAAGTTGGTAAATATTATATTCTCTGCATTTTTAGGTGTAATATAGAATACTGTAGTGTAATAAGTAAAAAAAAAAACATCCCATCGTAGCACTGAGGAGATCCTAATCCTATATCAAACGTTTAACTAGAATTTCAATGCGTGGAATATGCTGGAATATTTAAATGCCTCGCATGAGACAAGATGCAAGTGAATTTAATTTCTTTAGTGGGGTAGGCAACACTTATGAAACTTATTACCCCTTTCGTCTCTCATTGTTGGACTCCTCTCATTCTATCCTCATCCAGCTGTAATATTAAAGCAATTAAAAAACTTCCCTACCGGGATTCACGGTCATCTCATCTGCCAAACAGTTAATAACACCACTTATATATTTTTTTCATATAGATTGTGTACATATTATGTAAATATTGATAGCTTTAAGCGTCATAATGGATGCCACCAATTCAAATTACAAATTCCGTGATTTAATTAGCGGGTCATACATTATGGATAAGTTGGTAATTTAACTACAGCCCATGCTAGCATAAAGACAAATTTAATATAAATATCCATCCGAAACAAAAACTATAGGTACCTAATTTGCATTGCATACGCAGTCGATACTTGATGGTAAATTTCATCATAATGCATTTATCTGCATCCACATTTTGATTTATAGCACAGAAAGAAAACAACGTTATGACAAAAACTAATCCAATTAACAAAAATATTGCAATATTTGTGCAAATGTGTTGATACAACCGTAGAAAATATAAATACTGTTCAGCGATGTGCAGTGAGTTAAGCTTTAAACCCAAACTAACAGGGCGACACATTTTTGTTCACATGTTCCTAGCTGCTTACATTATTATGGCTGAAATGGAAACAAATCTGTTGATTACAAATATTTTCGCAGGCAAACGCATCCCAGTGGAACTAATCCTTGAAGCGGTGTGCGCTGTACTGTTCCAATTTAACAACAAAAGATACCGGGTGAACCTCAATTCTCTCGAAGGGAGTTCTCTCAAACCTACATGAGGGCTCCGTACGTACATTCACCTATTTCGCTCGAATAGCGCAACACAACGATAATGTTACTATATGTACTATCCAACAATTGGTTAATATAAAGCAAACATTTCAATACGTTCGTATATCTGGAGTAGCAACCTGCCTGTCTACTGCTGCCTTTGAAACACATATTTATGTCAGAATGGCAGCTTGATGTTTTTTTTTTTTTTGCATGGTATAGTCCTTAAAAGTTAACAACGACCGCTGCTATTCTGATGCTGTGAGGCAACTTGACAACGCCACAATGCCCCACGGGTAACGTATGATTTGATGAATTGCTCGCGCATTGGCGGCGGCTGGGGGCTTGTTAGTCGGGTAGCTAACTTTGTTTTAAAACCAGTTGTTATGGCATCGACACAACGCTCGTTCCGTGGAGATAATTAGGTATTCATGGTATCTGGCAAACACTCTGCGGATGCACCACACAGTGGAACGATGTAGTTGGACACTTGTCGCCTGCCGCTTTGTGGTTATTGCATTACGAGATACGCGTGTACGTGTGTTCTGGTGGTTTCTACCAGAGACAATACTGAGACCGCTATATTTTTATGGGGTGGCAAATAATAAGTGCGCTAGTATTGTTACATAGAAATTCGTATTGACAAATGTCACGTAACTTCAAAAATTCCGGATCACCAACACACTCGCACCTTGCATATGCCACTTCCGCTGTGGGCAAAGCTGCTGACAGCGTTCATAGAATGTTATCCATTAAATTTGAAATTATTCGTTAAGTGTAAATAGTTTTTTTTTTAGAAATAAGTGTACATCTGCTCAAAATATATATTATAAAAAATGAACAATAGGCGTTTTTCTTTTTTAGTTCAGAGTACAATCTGAACTGTTATAAAAAAAGTTCGTGTTTCTTTTTTAGCTCAGATACATCAGAGCTCAGATTTGTGTTTCTTTTTTCGATCTGAGCATAATCAGAGCGCGCTCAATGAGTTCAGAATAAATTGACTGAGCAGGCTGAGTAAAAAGCTGAATACACACTCACAGTCACATTTGACAGAAAAAAAAACAGGATAAACAAAATAATTGAAATGGTGGACGATTTTTGTTGTTCTGGAACTGAATGTTAACCAATTTAATAAATAAAAATTATTTAGCTCACTTTTTTTTTATTAATGTAACGCTTCTTTGTATACTATATTAGCGGTTTCTATCGACTAAGATAGTGATTGCTGCATTACTTACCCTGGAGCACGCTACATATAAGATATAACTGCCCGTGGCTAAAGCAATTCTTGATTAATTCAACTCCCGCTTTTCTTAAAGTTTGATCCTCTAACTTATTGATTGTCATGGCAGAACAAACATTAATAGGAAAGTGAATCCGTTTAAACTGAAATGGATAATTGCTGGGAATTATTTGTATTCTTGGTATAAACACCGTATCTCCTTTACCAGACCCAGTTAAAACTAACTCCTCAAAAACGTTTTTCTGCAACGACATCGCTCTCAATCTGGTTCCATTACAAAGCTTAGGGGATTCAAATTGCGAAGCAACATAATGGGAACTCAAACTTTTAATTCCAGGCCATGGACTGTAATTCTATTTAAAAACTCGACCGGGTAATTTACTGCCTCATCTTGATTGCAAATAGCATTTATAAACAGGTACGACGTATATCATCAGGAATTTTCCCTCATGTAATAATACCACGATCTGGTATCACTGATACATATACCTATTTGACATTCGTTTCCTACATATTTGACATTTCTGTTATGGCTTTTTTTGTTCTTAACACACCAAACAGCATACTGCCTCTGTCTGTCTCCCTCTCCGTCACAGGAGTAAAATAAGCTTAAAAGAGAAGTCAAAATATTGCGCGGTTAGTATGTTTAATTTGAGAATGAAGTGCATATCTACTCATGCAGGTGAAAATCGTTGAAATGTTTCAAATTTTGCCTATTTATTTAAAAAGCTTTTAAGTTATCGAGTTATTGGATATCCTAAATTTTACCTGCAGATGTCCTCTATAAGTTGCTGTTAGCTATATTTAAATGCTCCCAGTATTTTCGAACGGAAAGCGTGACAAAGAAAAAAGCAAAACGAAACGAAAAAATAAATTACTCTTGTCCAATTTTTTCCGGAATATATAGAGATATTGAGTTGAGACAAAGTAGATATTGTAGGCCTAGGTATCCTTTATAGGCCTGTGAAAAATGCACCAGAATATATTGAGCAGTTTCCAAGATTTTTACATTTAAATACATGCAGTCAAATTCAATCTTAGTCGAACAGAACTTAACCAATTAAGGAATTTAAAAATGTTCCCGAGTTCTATCACATTTCACCGCGGTTGACTGATTTTTTTTATATTTTTGCATGGCACGCGGATTCTTAATTGACATAACACCGATAGGAAAACAAAATGGCGAATTTGAAAAAAGATTGCGGCCAGCGGCAAGAGTATTGCAAGTTTCGGGAGTCACTCCGAAAAGTCTGGCATCACTGCGTGAAATACAGAATGCATTCAATTCGACGATTCGAATGTTGTTAGACTGGTAGGTATTTTGAACAATAAAAAAAAATGCAGTAGATTGGATCTTTCCGCAGTAGATTTTTTATTATGCAAGAACAAACAAAACCAAAAATTCCATCTTAAGGTTTTTTTTCACTGCGCCACCCCTCGCGAACGTCTGACAAACATCCGAGAGTATAACTGTCATGAAAGAGCTTCTCAATCGGCCGTTTGGACTTGTCATAAAATTGTAGATCCCTTCCATTCGTCCCAAAAATAAAAACTCACACAAGAGAAGCTCGGGCTAGGGTCCCTACGGACTTGTTCCGCCACCTATTTATTTTTTAAAAACAAACAAAGATCAATAAATTGCTAATTATCACGTTATTTCTTTTAGACAGTTCACAATAAGTTATCTCCGTTCAGACGTTCTTTACAGTGATTATTTTTAGGCATGGTTTTTGGACAGAGAAGGCTTATCAAACAAAAAAAGTGGAGTAGATCGGAATTAGTGGCAGCAGATTTATTTTTTTGCGAAATGTGCAGTACATCTTCTTCTGCAAAGTGACACCGCTGATTTCGAATATTGTTTATTTGTTTATTGTTTAGGATGTAGAAATGCTGTGAGGTCACTTAATAACGAACAGTTCTGTATTTGAAGACGGTGTTCACTATGATTTTTTTTGTATACGAAGACATATATATGTTCTGTATTTCAGAAGTGAAGTTTACGATAACGTAAATATTAAATTCAATTAACAAAATGATAATGCTAAAGTACCATAACTTGCTGAACGAGCAAACATTTAATCTATAGTAGGTATACTACAAAATATGTTGTATTTAAGTTTTTTGAACCTATTTATCAAATAAAAAAAAAAAGGAAAATTGTTATCATCGGCTTGGCCGATTCTTTGATACCCTCCACTGCATACAAGTCAAGTAAAAATTGGTTTTATATCGGAGGTCCAGAACTACTTGACCGACAGAGCCCATTTTTAATACAAACCTAACGACGAAAGCAAGAAGTCCTTTCACCAAACTTCATCCCCCTAGGTTGATTCCTTTGGAATCTATCGCCTTTCCAACAGACAAAGAGACACATGGCACTAAAATTGATTTTGTATTGGAGGTACCAGAACTACTTTACCGACATAGCCCATTTTCAATACCAACCTGACGACGATTTAAAGAAGTCCTTTCACCAAACTTTCATTTGGCCGCTATCTTGCTGTAAACAAACAGAAGGACATGGCTAAATGAATTCAGAATGTGATCCTGATTCAGAATATATCTACTTTATGAGGTCACCGGTGACTCCTTCTTGGCGTTACAAATGTAACGACAAAGTGAATATACCTTCCTGTGGAGGGGATGAAAATGTAATAACTGAAAATTGTGTCGAAATTTTTGTCTTTTTCTATTGTTCATGACTTGGAATTCGAAAATATGGCCACCGTACTTATAACCGAATGTCCTTTCACAGTTGTGATGTCGCGTAAACTGTGTCTGCCAACGGTTTTGCTCTTCCTAGCTTCTCATCGTCAATCAAGTCTTAAATGTCGTATACTTGGGGTACTACTCATAGACGGCCTATGAAAGAGGAGGTCGTAAGGGTACTCTCTGGCACTGTTGTGTTTATTCTTCGTTGGTGAAGGAGGCATATTATAGGCAAGAGTAGAAACGCTGAACTATAGTACGGCAATTTTTAACTTGACACCAAATTCGGTCTTCGGCAACTTATTGACGTTTCGATATATTGACAAAACTTGGTCCGGCTTACGTGACTGGAACCCCCTAGCATGCAGTCCGCATTAAATACAAGTGCTCTTAAGACTATCCAGTCTTCAACATAAACTTCATGGTACAATTTTTGAGTGCGAGCTGAAGTTCAAATTGGATGAGATGAGAGTTGTACCATAAACTAAGTATTAAATAGACCGTCAGCTCAGCCAACTTAAGAGAATTTGCGTACAAGCTGTTTTCCGTGTGGGAAAGTTTGTGTGCCTTGTTAAAGTAAATTAGCCGCACGCATGCATTTGCACATTTATAGCAAGCTGATAGTTTATTAAGTTTTTTTGTTTTACCCACCTCCCGCTATTAATATTTGTTTGCGCTTTACATGCATTCACAGATAGGCAATTGAAGAGAGAATTTTATTTTTAAAATTTGCTGGGTGAATCGGGTAGGTGCGCGGAAGCTTACGGTCTATTTAATATACTTAGTTTATTGTTGCACTGACTGACTTCCCAAAATGCTAAACTTTCTTTTGCATTGGTATACGACAGAAATCAGTACTTCACCTTATGAAAAAAAATGACAATAAATGCAGTCTTGACGAGTTCTAAGACTGACCCTATAGTAAATACTTACGTGATTTAAAGCCACTCAGCTAAACGGAATTGAAGGGCTCTTGGGAGCCCGTATTACACGCCAAAATCGGATAAAAAATATACTACTTCTCTCCCAATTTTGACAGTTGCAGCCTAAGCAAAATCACCTAGTCTATTGAAACATGGTTAACTCGGTGAGTTTTTTTTCCACCCGAAGCAGTGCAGGTGATGCAGACCTTCAACAACTCTAAACCTCAGTCCATTGCCATTTTCATTTCATTTTGTAAATTTATACGACTGTGGTTTCCATTTTCCACAACAAAACAACTCATCTCTTTACAAGCCAAGAGTTGAAATTCTAAACCACATTTTTGTTTTGCATTTGTCAGTTCACACAGTTTGTAAATATAAGGAAAATTCCCCAGACTGCATTCTCTCCTTTGAAATCAGGAATACTAAATGTCTAGGTGAATGCCAGACGAAACTTTCAAGTCAAGTTGTTTATCGTGCTAGAATTCGATTCTGCTCAAAAACATTTTCACTCTTTTGTTTTGTAAATTAAGCACTTTCTTCGAAATCTCGGAAGAATTTATAGCAATAAAAGGAAATTTGAAGTTGTGTCGGCCTTTAATTTCTAGTATAAGAGATTGTTAGGGGCGATTTGATTCCCATCGAAATATTATTAAATGGGTTTGGTATCATTTTTGAGATGATTCAAGAAAGCTGTTGCTGAGAAAATTCATCATCAGTTTACTGTAGTCCTGAATGAGCGCTGGCATACTTTTAAACGGATTATGTGACGTCAAAGGTAGAACTATTTGTGAGCACAATAATTGCAATTTACAGACTTTCATGGAAAAAGGTCTCAATATAAATAAATTAATCACAATGTACCTACCTAACATAAATTGTCGAAGTAGTTATTGGTTTTCCATAAATTTTGGAAATAAAGATATAACAGGTGGCGCAAAAATAACCTTCCGATGTTTTTTGGCTGTAATTTAAAAAAAAAATGTAAATGGCCGCCGCCACAGTTGATTGTCATTTGAGCCCTTTTTATGGCATTTTCCATCACTTTGGCCAAAACTTCCGGCGATAGGTCCTCACATTCTTGACGGATATTGTCTTTAAGAGCTGCAAGAGTCTGAGGCTTGTTGACATAAGCCCGCGACTTCAAAAAGCCCCACAAAAAGAAGTCTGGAGCGGTCAAATCAGGCGATCTTGCGGGCTAGTGCAAATCGCCAAAAACGACGACGGAACACCGCTTTCAGAATATCGTTTGTGGCTCGCGCAGTGTGTGCCGTAGCTCCGTCCTGTTGGAACCACATGTCCCCCAGTCCTAAATCGTCCAATTGCGGTAGAAAAAAATCGGTAAATATGGCCCTATAGCGCGCGCCGTTCACAACAGCGGCGATATTCACGGCACAACGGGCGCTCCGGGGCCCGCAGCTCTTGGAAACGTCTCGTGTTGTGCCAGTCTCTTCGAGGCGAGCGGCTAAACGTCGCAGGTTTCACCAGTAGGCGTTGGACGGCTAGGAAATCTGCGACGAAATTCACGTTGTGCCAAAGTCACCGACCGAATAAATAGTCACCAATATTCCGCGTTCTGGAGCAGTGTAGTGTACCATTGTTTATTAACGTGTATTTCGCATGTGCTTACTACACAAATGTCAAAACAGAACTGACATTAGGGGCCAATCGCAACATTTATAGCATTTTCTGATAGGAGGATTACTTTTGCGCCACCTTGTATTAATAATTCAAGTCATTGTTATAATTACAAAAATGAAGGTGGGGGTTGTCGAATAGGGAAGTTTAACGAAGTTGTACGCACGATTTGATATCTATCTAATTAAATTGGCAAATATTTTAAATGAAATGACAGTTGCAGTTTGAAATTTACTTAGGTGTACTTTTTTTCGTCGCACCGATTACGGCGTTTTATCAAAACCAATTTTTATGGAAGATTTTATTTATATAGATGGACAAAATGAGGGTGTGTTTCCGTAGGTAAATTCTTGCTTCACAAATTTTCTCTAAAGTGCGAATTTTCCTAGTATGAATTATCACTGCGCCGTAGTAAAATAAATTTTAGTCATGACTTTAAATTTACGGAAGCTCACAATTGCAAAATTTGTATGGAAAATATAGCCCTGTAAAATGTAAGTAATTTTAAGTCGAAACTTTAAATGTTTATTGGTAAGGCCCACTATCTTTCACCCCTATAGCTTATTTAAATCATTGTTCCTAAAACTCAGGAAAGCAATAACATAAATACTTAAACATAATTCACTTTCTTATCTTCTCTCTATATGTGGCCCTAGCGAGTGAGTTGCAACGTTAGCTTGTCCTTTAGCAATGGAGTTTTCATATTAGTTGCCTTTGCGGTTACCAATCGATCAAAAGTCAGCTAGGTCCATTGGTTTCCTGTGCGCTAGAGATTCCAGATTTGATGCTTTGTGAATAATCTGTAACATTTTCAAACTGTGCTTATTTGATATCAAATAAGTTGAGTTGTTTTGTATGGAATTCTATTTAACTGGCTGGCTGTCATTAATATGGCAGAGCACTTTTCAAGGTCGATTTTCTCCGAAGCACATAATTCAGGGCTATTTCAAATGAATTTTCGATATAATATATATAATATATAGATATATAATACGTTGACGGCGGTAGTACTTGGCATTCATAAGGAAAATTTGGCTTTAAACAAGTGTAGCTTTGTTATTTTAAAAGCGATTTTAATAAGTTATCCATTTATATAAAGGGTGATTTTTTAGCTGGTTTGGTTTTGGCAACACCGGTTTTGACAGCTGACGTGTGTTTATTACCTTGTGTCACTGTCAAACAGCTTCAGTTTGGTTTGCAATTTAACCATGGATCGTCTTACAAATGAACAACGCTTGCAAATTATTGAATTTTACTATCAAAATTCGTGCTCGGTTCGAAATGTTCATCGCGCGCTGCTTCCATTTTATGATCGGCATTCTCGACCTTCTGAGCAGTCTATTCGGAAGATTGTGACCAAATTTCGCACCAAATTTACTTTGTTGGACATTAAACCACCAACACGTTTACGTACTGTGCGTAGTGAAGAAAATATTGCGGCCGTATCAGCTAGTGTGACAGAAGACCGCGAAATGTCGATTCGGCGCCGTTCCCAGCAGTTAGGCCTTTGTTAAGGCACTACGTGGAAAATTTTGCGGAAGGATTTGGGCGTAAAGCCTTTTAAGATACAGCTGGTGCAAGAACTAAAGCCAGCCGACCTACCACAACGCCGAATTTTTGGTGAATGGGCTCTTGGAAAGCTGGCCGAGGATCCGCTTTTTTATCGAAAAATTGTGTTCAGCGATGAGGCTCATTTTTGGTTGAATGGATACGTAAATAAGCAAAATTGCCGCATTTGGAGTGAAGATCAGCCGCAACAGCTACCAATGCATCCCGAAAAAGCCACTGTTTGGTGCGGTTTATGGGCCGGCGGCATTATTGGGCCATATTTCTTCAAAGATGATGCGAATCGCAGCGTTACTGTCAATGATTTGACCCCATTAGATTATTTTTTGTGGGGGTATGCCAAGGCTAATTTGTATAGGGACAAGCCCGCTTCGATTGACGCACTGGAAGCCAACATCCATGCATTCATTCGTGAGATACCGGCCGATATGTGTGAAAGAGTATGCCAAAATTGGACTCAGCGGATGGGCTACCTGAGACGCAGCCGCGGTCAACATTTGCATGAAATTATCTTTAAACATTAAATTGCAAGGTTCAAACTATCGATTCAAATAAATATTTCATTCATTTTTTTCGAATTTTTTGTGTTTTTTTTTAAAAAAAAGTTCTAAACCTCTTAAAAAATCACCCTTTATTACCTAATGAATTTTCTTTTAACAAAAAATTAACTTTTTCGAGTTAAAAGGTTCCAATTTATTATTAAATGCATTATAAAAAATGTCTTTAAATCGTAGTCGGCACTCTACGGAACCGATTTATTAAAATGCATTTTATATTTCTTTAACAAAAATGGAACAGTTAAATTAATATTTAGTTAAATAAGTAGTATACAAAAAAATTAAAAAAAAAATATTGCTGGAATAGCTAGTTTTCTGTTTAGAGATTTTCAAAAATCTGAAACAATTAACCGTCGTATACTATTGTTGTTGGCACCGTCAAAAGTACAGTTTTTAGCAGTGCCACCAACTGTGATATGAATTTCAATTGACACCTCCTGTCAATAATTGAATTTATTGAAATTCTTTGATAGAGTAATTATTTTATATACTAAAAGATAATTTTAATATTTAAACTTAAATTAATAATTTTTCATATTTTGCCATTTGAGATAGCTAAAGTTTTTTATACGTATTTTGAGAATTTCAGAAAAAATCTATAACAACAAAGTTGGTAGTTTATTGAAATTCACAACATTTTACACAAAAAAAAAATTACCGATAGGTGATCTTGATTACGCTTTGAGCTACAAGTATCGACTGAAGAGAGCCTTTCATATAAGAAAACAGGAAAATGTTACGAATTTATAACATATGGTTTGGAGTAAAAAAATTGACCAGAGGGGTGTCAAGTTTATCCAAAAAAAGGTTGTCAACTACTGTATTCGTTATGCTTGATCCTTTCGAAATGACAACGCCAATCAAGACACTTTTTTGTGATTCACTAGTAATCTCAGATCGTGACAAAGCCATTTAAGATCAAAACATCGCAGTTCAATATCACTGCCAAAAACGCTCCTCACGTTCAGTCTGACTTCCGGTTTCAAAAGTGCTGGCCTGGCTTACATATACCATAAACTTAGACACGTAAGATTTATTTTTGTAAATACATTATACTTCAATGTAAACATGCAAATGAGGAGGTGTCGAAGAGGAAAAAGTAAACCCAAACTTGTTACATCTATACAAAATTTATTCAACTTTTATTGTTTAACTTTAGACTTAAGATCGGTCAAGGCTTGCCAAAGCTAAGAGCCAGAAGATATTCGTTAAATACTATCTGCTTCTGGACTGCGGATAACAATAAGTCCGACATTTGGCAATGTAACTGCTAAAACCAGGATCAGCTTCGTTTCTAAATCCGACAAACACCTTACAGTGGGGAAAAAAAGTTATGTTATAGTAAGAAAGTCGGATAATTGTTTTTGTTAATTAAATATGACAAGATATGAAGCAAATTCAATCCATCGCCTGTGGACTTAAAACTTCGGTTTAAGATATTAATGTTGTCAATTGCTTTTCCAGAATTTTCCTGACACGTTATTTTTCTCAGATCTATCGCCAAAATTCATGTGCGAAATTTTATCACTTTTCTCACAAACAATCGAGAGATGACTTTTCGCAGCAGCTCCCTTTTACCTTCACGCAATGCGTAGTCCCAATCCAATTCACTTGGGCCGCAATAAAAAGGACCTAAAATGTTGCTTTCCCCTTGCACCTTGAAAGGGATGAAAGGGAAAGGGAGCCATAAAACAACATTTTTTCAAGTTCTACATGCAGTCAAGAAAAGAAAAAAAAACAAACTCAACCTGTACCTATATTGAGGACATTTTCTTTGCTAAAGGTTTTACTTTGGCAACGCTCGTAGCGAATTACTGTTTTGGCCCTCTTCTGCTCAAATTAAAACAAGAAGCACACATACAAAGTTTTTATTTCTTTTTTATATACATGCCTTACGATCTGGGGGGAATCAACGAGGCCCTTAACACACCTATGAATAAAAAATGTCCGCCGCTAGTAAATGACACATAACCGCAGTAAAAAAAAGGGGATGCTGCTGTGTATATAGCTGTGGATATTCTTATGAATGGTTCACGCAAGAAGGACCTCGCAGAGTGCAGATAGCACGGCTAATTAAACGTGAAAAACCCCAAAGTATTTAGCTGGAAACAGTATAGTGTAATAGTCATTAGCTCATGGGGACGATGACAACGACGAGGACGATGGGGTTCTGTTTAGTTTTCATCCTATTTCTAACTGGCGCGTAGGTGGAGCGAAGGCAGATGGAAATAATTAACTACCGCAAAAAGAAGAAATCGTGAAAAACAAACGGATCTTGGAGGAAGATTAAAAGAACACGGGGGACAAAGAGGTAAACTCTTGCTAGATGCGGTGACATATTACCCTTTCTCTACCACCTGTGCGCTCCGTACACGGACGATGGCTTCTCCAGTCGTTCTTTCTATGGTGTAGCGTTCTCGTATTCCCGTGATGTTTATGCAAAGAGAAAAAAAAGAAGAAGCAAGAAACGTCTAAACAAAAAGTCGTAATTGCTTAGGGGCTCACGTTCTCGTGCACAGAACAGCAACGAATCCATCACCACGTTTGAGCAGCAAAAATGGAACCATGGAGGAGAGGACAAACATAAGATCCATTGAAAATGTGGAAAGGACGAATAAACGTTTAAATATTAAACAGGAGACTCCGCAGAGTCGTATAATATACACTTCGAATAAGAAAGCCAGCAAGTTACTGACAAAGCCTCAAACGCCTGGTACTATGTCGGAACGGGACAATTGCTGTCAGTCATTGCATTTTAAGCACATGATGGCAACACGGATAGTAGGTAGTAGTCTCTATGTGCGCTGCCAGTTGAAAGTGACAGAATGTAAAAGGCCCACTCCTTTTCAATATTTCCCTATTTGCTCTAAGCAAATACCGAAATGCGAATAGAAGAAAGACGAGGCAAGGGCCGAAGAAAATGCCTCATCGCCTTTTTAAAAGGGATTCGGTTCTCTATGCTATGGAAAGTATGTTGACGACTGTTTAACTCCGCTTGTAGAATTAAGGGGTTCTTGAGACTGCTTTTCATATCGCTCGACAGTTGTGTAATCAACCAGAAAACTTTAAGTTTAATCCCTAAAAAAAAGGGAAAACCCCGAAAACATATGCTAGAATTAAATTAAAAGGGGTTTACCGTTTGAAAACACATGCGACTATTTTAAACTGCAATATTAAATATTTCTCCCAATAAATTTTTTATTGAGAGAAATTAAAAACTGACGTTCGGAAATGTGAAAGATTGAAAAACATTAAAAAAAAAATTCTTTAGATTATGTGCTGTATAAATTTGGAAAATTCAGTTTACTCACATGGCCCGCTCCATGACGATTGGGAAAATCATCTGCTTTACTAATTTACATGATAATCAAAAAAGGAGATTGTTGTTTACAAAAAAGAAGTGCAATAACATTTTCAATTTTACCTAAATTGTTAAAAAAAAAAAAACAGTCTCCGGTAGTGCCGACAGAAGTGAAAACTTGAACAATTATGCGTGTATTTTTTGAATCGTCAGGAAATATTTTACTGTGTAGAAAATACTTTTAAATGAAATGGTTTTAATTCATTACTAGCTGACCCGTCGAACTTCGTACCGCGTAACAGTCAATTCGTTAATTTTTTTTAATACTTATTCTGCTATTCGGGGCACCGGGTCAGCTAGTAAGACAAAAAAAAGAAAAAAGAAAGTTGATAAGTGAACAATTACATTATGTCAAAAAATAAAAATTATAAAACACTTAAAATTCTTTTAACAGTCACTAAAAAATCACAATGAAAATTACAATTTCTGATTTCCTATTATGATACCTACTTATTATATTTAATTTTATTTTTACTTAATCTAAATTAAGTTTCATTTTTATTGTAGTACTTTATGGTACACGATATTTTTTGTTTGATTACCTGGCGCGTAAACAAACAGAGCAGATGGTTTTCCAACACGGGAACAGGCAACATACAATTGATTCGATGCATTTCAGGTTCTTCTGCCTAAATTTGTCCGCCGCCTTATAGAAGGCGTATTTAGTAAGTCACAAACACAAAACACTTTTTTAATTTTATAGAAATTTGTGGCTTTCAGATTTAGTAATATCTATTATAGATGGACAGCAAAGAGACGTTTACATTTCCAGTGACATTTTTCCACAGACAATTTATATTTTACCATAGACAATTTGTTTTTGAGTTATGTTAAAATCGTATAAATATTGACATTAATGTTTATACGATACTAACGTCACTCAATTGTTTTTACTTCCCGGAAGCCCTCTACTAACACTTAAACTTTATGGTATGGTATTAAAGTTTGATTTTTAAGTATTATTACAAATCTTTTGTATGGGAATATAGAAAAGTGTTGTTTTTAGGCTTTTTCGGGCAATTTTTTAAATTTTTCTCTCCTCGTACTTCAAGGAATATTCTCTGCTCTCGAGATTTGCGCTTATTCAGCTATTCATTTTTATATTATAGATTATAACTACATACTACTACAAAAAAAATTGCATCTAAGGCTTTTTCATGCCTTTTAGGCATTATTTCATTAGCAATGTCTTTAAGGCTTGTTTTTTCAAACTGTCATCTTTTTTTTATTTTAAATATGTTTTTAATTATTTTTTTTTTTGATTCAGCGGAAAAAAATCATATGTAAGCTCGGTCTTAAAGAATGTGTTTCCCTTCAATCTGTATCCATTTTCCGAACACTTATCTGTCATTCTTTAGAAATCAATCTCAGCGTCCACTTACAGTAAGTGGAATGAAATTGGAAACAAATTTGAAAGATGTTTGTTGTATAAATAAAAATTGTTTTAGTTTATATTTTATTGTGTTTAGTTTTTGATTTATTGTTCCACTTTACCAAAAAACAAATATTTTTGGCATTATATTATTGAAAAAGGCATCTATTTTCAAGTTACGCATTTTTTCGCCAAAAGTGGTTGGCAACGCGACCATTGGTGTCGGAACCAAAGATAATGGAATACAGAGATATACAACTTTCCAGTTAAGTTAGCGTAGACACAGCCATCATAACTGACGCTTTTTCTTTTGTGAATATAGTCTCTCAAAGGCTTTAGTTCGTGGAGAACCTTATAACGGTGGCAAAGATTGATGTGCCCACCGATTCGTGTTACAAACAAATAGTACCATTCTGTGAGAGCTAACTCTGACATTATCTCTCTGTCACACTGACCGTTGATCTGTGTCATGTCTTGTCACAGTTAAAGATAACTCTTGAGATGAGGTACAAATATTTGGAAACAGTTTTCGTGATATTCAGATGTATGTATATTCTCCGATGCTGCACAGTTACCTATTAAATACTAGTTAACCTGATCGCGTCTATGCGGCATATGAATCGTATCACATTGCTTTGAGTTCTCCGCTTCATGAACTGATGATTCAGCTCTTTCAATACAGTAGTCCCTCGATAATGTGAACTAATTAAAACAAGGCGTTTTCGGATTTTAGAGGGATTCACATTACTGTAACTTTTTTTTTAGTACTTACTAAACTGGTTGAAACGATTTTCAAATTTATTTACAAATTTACACAAAATGATTTGTTAAAGCGCAGTTTAAATGTTTATTAATTTAGAAGAAAAACGAAAATCGCACGCAAAACGAGCAAGAGAAACAAGAGAAATTTAAAAACTTTTACAAAAAAAAAATCTCATTTTAGAGATTGAAAATTTCGGAAGTTCACATTATAGACATGACAATGTAAAGTTTTGCTGATTCACATTTTAGAGAAATGCACATTATCGGTAATTCACATTATCGAGGGACTACTGTACTAATTTGAATGTGTATGTGAAAGCAGGTCATTACTTTAATGCCTTTATTACTTGAGGACGAACTCATTAGGGTTTAATTATTCGTAATCTTTGGCAGCTTCTAGTATTTTTAACGATCCTTTAAACGCGTTGACCTGTTTTTTTATCTATAAGTTCTTCTGTGTGGGTAAATATGAAGATAATTATGTACCTACGCAATTTTGAATATCCACGTCAGGGTCTCTACTCTACCTGCCTACTTTCGGATGACGGCTGCTGTCAACTATAAATAGTTCACTGGCAGCCTCTAATCCTCAGTACAGCTTCAATACTTAACCGCAACAGACGTGCACTTATTTTCTACGAACAAACAACGAAACAAATAAAAAAATAAAATCAATTCGAAAATGGAAACTATCTGCCGCTTCCCGTCTTGCAGTTGGTCAGGCGCAGTCACCGACCTTTTAAATCACTGTGATGCCATTCATCAGAAATTCGTCAAAGACATTCAAGACGGCGACTTTTTCAACTTTAGCTTGGAGAATATTTTAAGGGATACGTTTCTGTTATACACCAAGTCAGGAATCTATTGGCTTTTGTTTAGCGAAGTCAAAAATAAGTCGTGCGTCAAGCGTGGAATTTTTGCGGTTGCCGATTCAGAAATTCAGCAATATACAGTAAGACTCGGTGGCATGAACACACCAGCTGTTGCTTACCTTGGACCGTTCGAAACACGCCCGGAGAACTCGAAGCAATTCGACTTGAAATTGTCATTAAAACACCTGGAATACTTTAAAGGATTTATTCCGTCAAAGAGTGTCAAAATTCATATGGGAGGAGATGACGATGGACAAATGAGAACGCATCTCTAAAAGTGGACTGCAATGGATCGCCATCCAATTTTCTCCGACGCAGAAGTTGTGAAACTTCGAATACTAACTAATCTAGAGAGGAAACGAGGAAGGAATTATTTTTGTATATATATTTTTATAAATAAGCCAGTTTTTTTTAAATGTTAAGTACCTTCTATTCTCAACAAATAAATTAAAATTTTAAAAATTGAATTTGGAAGTTATGCAATTGATTCGAAAATGCCAAACGCAACATGTAACAAAAGAATGCTAACATACTAATTTCAATCTTGCCAAGTCGACGCTGTCCAAACAAAAGTACCGAAATGGGACAACGGTTTTAATTTAAGTGAACCAGTTTTTCACTTGGAAGATAAGATCCCTGATACACTTTTTGACTGAGGTAAATAAACAGCTTGAAAGAAAAACGGCATGTGGTTTCAACGAGTTGGTGCAACAGCCTGTAAAACAATTTATTGATACTGCTTGGCACATTTTGCATTCGTGTACTCTCGCATTTCGTTGATCAGAATGTTGATATCCTAGAACATCTGGTTTAACAAATACCCGGCTTTCTTTCTATGGGGTCATCCGAACGTCGAATCCAACAAGATCTTGTGTGAATTTTGGGATACCCTTTGTGGACAATAATTCCTCCATGGGAAAGAGAAAATAACACAAGAAGCATTTTGTTTTTTAATTCTTATCAGATGTCACGAAATTACTAAAAAAAAAACTTTCTGGGTTCATATTTCACTTCTGTCGATATTTCATAAAATTAGGTCTCAAAAAGTCGGCATTTAATCGGTAGGACAAGGAGATGATAGGTAATAAAACAATTCGCGTGAATTTCTATCTTTATTATATTGAATTATATCCCCACCTATTACCAATAGGAGTCAGAGACCCATAAAGTGGACTTGTACACGTATGTATGAATATTTTTTGTAAAATAAAACATTTAATTCATTTCTCGTAAAAAAATGTAGACAGACTTTTTAGAATTTTGTGTGGTAAAATTACTCTGCTTAAATATTAGCTTAGAACTCCACTTAAAAAGAGCGGTTAACGATAAGACGTATCATATATTTTATTCGTGAAACTGTGGTCCATGATAAATGAAGAGACTGTGCAACCACACACGCACAGCACGAGCCACGATGGATATTGTGAAGGAACCGCTGGTCGCGTAGTCTCTCGTTTTGGCGATTTGGCATGGCAAGCAAGATCAACCGATTTAACCATCCCAGACTTTCTTTCTTTCTTTGGGACTACTTGAAGTCGCGGGTTAATGTCGCAATGTAAGTCTCAGGCAATCGCAGCCCTTAAGGAGAATATTTGACAGGAATGCTAACAGTCATGGAAAATGCCATAAAACGGGCACAATTGTGCATAAACACTGGCGGTAGCCACTAGGCGGATATCATGTTTTCCAAATCACAGAAAAAAATTGTAAAGGTCCAAATAAAGATTTCCATCACTCAAAATCATTTTTTTTTTCATTTAGTAAAAAATTAATTAAAAAAAATTGGATGATTAATTTTGCAGCACACTGTAGTAGTTTTTATATGCATTCCAGCCAAACTCATTAAATATATAGATCTTGAGAAATGTTCGAATCTCAGAACACGCATTGACGGGTCTCTCATCGTCTCTGTGCCACTACAAATCTTACTCAGAGAGACTTTGTCGATTTTTCCAGAGTTCTTCCCTAGGTTCGACTCCTAGTGTTAAAGCTTTCATCTGTTTATATTTAGGAGATCTAGTTCATCCACTGCGTTTCGGCCCACTCTATTGCCATTTCAGCCTGTCTACATTGTTCTACGGTTGACCCTCTCAGGTGTTTTGCTGTGATCCAATTTCTGCATTTACGATTTATGAGATTCTTTAATTCTGCTCAAAGCGCAGATGAATTGGGAATTGGATTTCTTTCTTCTATGGACAGAGATTGATTATCCTGATTTACTCGGTTTATTTAATTGGTTGTGGTGGTCGGATCGGAAAAACGTCATGCGCTTTAAGTATGCTTTAAGTTATTAATAAGAAGCATGGATTTTTTTTAGAAACAGTCAGTTACAGTTACAAAACTAGGATGAATTTCATTTCTGAAACATTTTTATCTCTCTTCCAAGGTTATTTTTCAAATACTTCATAAAGCCATGCAATACTAGTTCATAATGTCATTCTTTGGAAATTTACATTTACAAAAGAAAGTTACAACATGTCTAATATCTTTTACATCCGAATGCTACCTCCCTTGGTGATATAAAAACTTTAATTTTGACGTTATCCAAGCCACTAAGGTCCATTTACTGAATTCAAACAATCATTCCAAAAAAAAAACGGACAATTCGCCGAATAAGTATCGCCGTTTTGTATATTAGTGCATTTTTATATGGGGCCATAAATCTTAAAATCAAAAACTTGTCAACTTAATAACTTTATAGGATTTCACCATAAATTTACATTTTTACAAAATCTAGAAAAACCCAAGTTCATTTCATGGAATTTAAATGGGATAAGGATTTCGTAAGAATTGTGAAAAGAGGTAGATCATTTATAAATTCAATCCTTTTTTTTACATTTGGCAGAAGCAAAAGATTAATTTTGAATGCAGGTAGAGGGTAGTTACTTTTATTTAATTTTTTACAGTTTTGAGTAATAAAATAGAACATTGTGTTGGTTTCTCTTTTTAATTTGGGCAAAAACACCATTCTCTATTTTATTTACAACTCTATCGGTAAATTTGTCTCCGTATTGTTGATATCATTGCGGCCCTTTAGGTTTTTCCACATTACCAAAAATTAGATATACATCCAACCAAATTCAATGGAAAGTGATTTAAACGCTTTACAAACTGTCTTATTTTCCGAATAATCCAATGAGCCCGTAATATTTGGAGTGCAAAAAACCTGATTTCATTTATACTGTTCCCGTATAACTGACAAATCCGGCAATACATACTTACCTATACAATAAAATAAATAATATTGCTTAACTACCAATTTCCTGCGAGAGCATGTTATAAATATTTTAATTTGGGTTTAATTTGAATATATCTATTAGAACTGTGCGTTACACTTGGGTGGCTTTTCCTTTAAAAAATATATCAGCCACCAGCGCTGACACCAATGCAACCGCCACCAGTGAGGTTTCTGCGCCAAACCAACAAAAGTTATGATCTTCACCGCTCTAAAATATTTGAGCTTTACTCTTTTGACACCAGAAGCGCAATGGTAGTATGCACGAAGTGATAGTACTAAAATGTTTATATACAATGATAATACTAAATTGTGTTGACTTATTGCGTCGACAAAGTTCATTAAACTTTCTTATATATTTCAACATTCGAGTCCAACAAATGGCGCCTTCTCCCGATAAAGAGCTGTTGCGTCAAAATTTTACTTCAAACACTTTCACACACTTTCTCTCTCTGTAGTACCAAATACCTTAACCTATTTACATGACACACCGTATGCTTTCTAGAAAATAAATTGGAAAGTGTTCGAAAAATCGAAATTTCACACATAAATTTGGTATTACGAGTATACCTCTCCAATGCAGTATTGTATTTATACCCTACTACCCTGCCAATGCCAACTTATTTTATACCCCATTCCGGTCTGCTCAAAATATTCAACACATCGACATCGCTGTGATTTATAAATTATTGCGCGGACATTTATTTTCTTTTCCAAGATTGTAGGTACCAACCCGTGTACAGGACGTAGGTTCCCACTAAAATATGGGGAAAAAATATCACATATATGTACGTATATCATTTTCCATATGGTTTACGGTCACGTTGTGTGACATTTTATACCTCACTGGATCATTTGGAAGCCCTTTTCCTTTCGTCTTATCGAACTTGTCTTGGCTATGATATTTTTACGACCGTCTCTCTAAGGGTGGACTTAATTTTATTATCGAGCTTCATGTATGATTAAACCACTCAATGACTGAAAATGAATGTTCCATCAGGATATCCCTTGAACATGAGCGAAAATAATACTTGCTTCGTTGCGTATATGTGAAACGTGTAATTTTGGGTATTGGAGTTGGAGCTTAATAAACATGAACTCTTAACGAGTTCGTTCTCGTTTTCCCATTCGTTGAAGTGGAATGTAATAAAATTGTCTCGCTGGTTTATTGAGAAGGCGATAATCATTTCTGATGATGGATAATTTAGGATTCGATAGGGAACATCGCAACGATTGTTAAATTTTTTTTTTATAAAGATTTGGATAGGTAATAATAAGGAGTTAATTTGACGCACACTGTTGTTGATCCTTCATAAAGAGGGAAATGGGATTGCCTATCATTAGATTCTTATACTGGTGTAAGGGATTTGGGCTCGCTTGTGACCTGACCGCAGTAATATCGACCACCAGGAAGCTAACAAAAAAATTTACGAACTTCAAAACTTCAAAACTACCGCGAAGATAAGCCAATATTTCAGGACAACTCTTGCAAATGTGCCAAGGTGATATTGTGATCAGACCTAACCAATTTAAAAAAATAAAACACGACTTCTGTTCTGATGCAATCTTCAGTTCCGCAGACTCCTTGCTATCATAATCCGCTAGGAAAATTTCCTAAAGACATACACAGAAATGGCTTATTCCTTAAGCGGTGAAAAGGAAAGTTTCCCTCCCCGTAAACTTAAATTTTCGACTAATTCAAGGAAAATGGAATTTGTTTTTCTTACAAACCTCCAACTCTAACCCTATTACGATCTATGCGAATGTAGGGGAAAAAAAATCGAATTTCTACTTTTAGAAATATAAGGATGTTGCCTACTTTACCACCAAATGCGCACTGAATGCAAAAGGAAAAAGATAAGAACCGGAATAAGGCAAATGGCAGAAAGATAAGTGAAAACTAAGAACAACTTTTCCAAGTGGTATGGTGCAACAAGAAATTTCGAAAAAAAAAGATGAAAAATAAAAGAAAATATATTCAAAGAAACACAAACTCTTCTCTCCGAGTATATAAAGGTCCTGTGCCGGGGGGGATAACTTTTATTCACAGATAAAACGTTAAAAAAAATATATTTGCGAATGGAAACCAAAGGAGAAGTTTTTCACTTTCGACTGTGTACTGCCAACAGTTGCTCTTGTTGTGGCATGTTATGTGTACAGAACACTCGCACAGAATGGCCGAGTTTCAGAAGTTTTATTTTCGGTCTAATTATAGATTTGGTATAAGAAACGAAATAAGCAGACTCTTTTCGGCAAAAGACGAATTTTCCTTAATTAATGGATCGTTCGTTGTTTTATGCACTAGGGCTGTAGTCCTGTATTAAATAATTACGATAGCTTTAATGTTGGCTTTAGATATTGTTATTTTCATCATCATCATCGGGGTGGAAGATGATGGAGCAACTCGATATTATTTGACTTAAAAGTAAATGTGCGTTTGTGTCTTTTTAAGGTTTTTTTAATCAAATTGGTGGCTACGTGAGTAAAAATCTACTCTAAATAAACTGTGTTTAACGGTTTTACCTACAAAATTGCTACGCAGAAGAAGTACTTTATTTCCACTGAAAAAGGATAGGCGCTTGGGAAAATACTCAGTTATGTAACTTCTGTACATTAAAATACGTGAAGCGCCCATCTCTTTCTAACATATTGAAAAAGGTACTGGCTTGAACCTGTGTTTCTACGTAAAAGAATTTATTAAGAAGTACTTTATTCCTAGGAAAACGGAAGTACATCGTATACTTACGTAAGGGAAGGTCTTTAGAATTACTTTGCTCCCACGTAAAAGGAAGTACTAAAGAAGTACTTTGTTTCTACATATAGGAAAGGCAGTACTGTAAGGAAGTACTAAATATGTACTTCTTTTCTTCTTTTCAACTTGAAAAGCAGTACTAAGGAAGTGCTTTGTTTCCTCCTTTACTGCGCCTTCAATCTACAAACTTTAATAAAAAAAAAATAATATTATCATTCCTATTTCAATTATTATCGTTGATTTTCTTTATTTCTCTAAACGACAGATCCGACCCAATTAGCACGCAATGAAAGCCAACAATGATACGATTTCTTTTAGAACATTGCAACTGCTTTTGAATATTTTGTAAAGTGTCTACACATCGGTCGCGATCCTTGTTGTCCAGGCACAAATCGCACAATGAAAAATAACATGAACAAGCAACTTGCAAAAATAAAAGCTTGCAGAGTAGGTACATAGACATACATCCGAATACTACGTTACTCTAATAGAGCGCAAACATTTTCACAAAAACATGTTTCTCTGTAGAAGTGTTTTTGACAAACTACTGACTTTTGGTTGCTGGCAGCGTTCATAGAATACGTTTAATTATGAAATTATTCGTTACGTGTGGATAATATTTTATTTTTATGAACAAATGTACATTTGCTAAAAATTGAGCAAATTTTCTTCATTATTTAAGAAAAATGTACACACGAAATCGAAGTTATTGGTATCCAAAAGTGGAAAATACACAACTATCTTTGACCAAATATGTGTCTAGTATATAACACATCTCCTTTAAATAGTTTTCTTAAGTCCACAAATCAAATTATTCGTATTTTAACAATATGTAATAAATGATCAATAGTTTTCCGTAATGTTGAAATATGGTATTCCCGAACTCTATCACATTTCTCCACGGTTGGCAGCATTTATTTTTGTATTTTTTGTATGTTTTTGCATGTCACACGGATTCTAATTGACATAACACCGATAGAGAAGCAAAATGGCGGATTGCGAGTTGGGGGTTTTGGTTTTATCGTTTAAAGTTGAAGGTGTAGATATAAAACGGTTTATTTACAATCGGAATCATTTTAGAACAAAATCGTTTTTCTTTAATTTATTTTATACTTCTATATTTTTATTTCAAAATAGTCATCATCAGATGAACCAAAGAACTCGTGGAGACGAATCAAAAGAGCACGCACTTGATGGGGTTGTGTCGGTTTATTAAATTTCCCATAGTCACCTTTCAGGGTGCCACCTTCTTGTTAAGACGATTCAAATTGAAGGTGCATACAACATTTCGTGTGCTGTTACCCGTTGAGGAGGTCAAGTTGGTTGAAACGAAAATGCAATCCGCCACCTTGTAGACTCGCCCATTTCATAATGACGTCACTCATATTAATAGGGTTGAGGGCTAACAAAGCATACACCATCCGCCGTCTTGTGGCGGCGGCCGTTTTGAAAACGTCAGGGCAATCATCTCAATTTAACATTACCTATATAAAAACGTTCTAAGAAACAGATTTTTAAATAGGTACCATTTTTTTTAAGTACCCATGCATTCGTGTCCATAATATTCAAAATCACCCACCCGTGTCCCGGTCTCTGGCCAATAAAACAAGTGCACTTTGCAATTTAATTAAACAACCACGAACCGAATAAAAAAAGACGTGTTCGGGTAAAAGTCTATCCAATTAAAACGCGCTCGAAATAGTAAATGACAATACACATTATATCATATTATGTTAGACTGGACTGTATTGAGGGAGATAGGTAATCTGTGTAACTTTTCTTGCGGTGCTGCGGTTTTTGTGGCAGATACAACTGAGGATCACAGTTTTCGGCCACATACTCTGTCCTCGATTTCACTTAAAAGCTATTTTTACGCAATCCAATCCACTGCAAAATACGAGCGGAACAATGTCTGATGTGTCCTTTAGAAAAATCATGTGCGTACGTTCATAAAATCGCAATAAGACTGCTTTGCTATGTATAGAGAACACGAAATAACATCCCAGCGGATGTTTCTTTAAATGAATCCCAACTATTTGTATTTGCGGTCTCAGTTGCTTATAAGCTAAGCAGGGCGTAGTGGTAGAAAAAAACCGTCAATATTCGCTGCACGTACCAATGGCAATAAATGAAACAAAAAATACACTTCCGCACGTTTGTCGGAATAAATAATTCTCAACAGCGAAATGCAAAAAGGATACGAAAATACCATTTATTTCTTTTATTCCGATTATTTGCGGCAGACATGAGAAATGAAAATGAAAGCCAAATGAGCAGCGCTTGTATTTGTTTTGTCCAAAAAGAATGAAGGAGAAAATAAAATAATTTCCCATCCATCCCCGAGCCCCATCAGGAACTTTGGTTCATCTTCCTCGTTCTGCATTTGAACAACGAACGGTCTCTTGTGTAATTCATTTGAGCATGCTCAAAAATGCGATGTCTTTTGTCGTCTCGAGTAAAATGTCAAATTAATGTCACATTAACGTAAATTTCATAATATCTGTCATGTAGGGTCTCTAGGGAAGGTTAAGTGCCCGGACAAGTATGGATATCTCAACAGAATTTTGGTGGGGGTTTCTCCAATGCAAATTGGACACGTCTTCGTGTTGACTGACTATAATTTCCTAATATTTAATACTACACTGTAAATTCCATACCATTTTTTTTAATGTGCAACATGTTAAGATTTAAGATGACTTAAAATTATTATTGGTCTGGATAACTGGAAGCAACGTGCCCGGGATCGCAGAGGATGGAAGGCTACAATGTCTCAGGCAGAGACTCATCACGGGTCGGGAACACGTTAAGTAAAATTATTACCCGTCAGAAAATTTTACTCGCCATTAGTTTAACTTCTACAAATTAGCGCTAAGTTGGTTTCTTATGTTAATTAAAAACAAAGAGCGGCACCATTTTTTAGAAGATTTATTTATTTCTACTAGGTGGGCCAAAATTAAAATGTTGAACTTTAATAGCTTTTGAGTCAAAAATTTGGACAAAACTTAAGACCCAAGTTTTGTACCTGCATAGCAACCATTTTCTATGCCGGTATTTGACCACCATTTATTTTTGGAATACTTCAACATCTTTATGAGATTTTTACCGGTTTTTGTTTTTAATTTTCACTTCAAGGCGTCTTTTGAGATCCGCATAAAACCGGGTATTATTTTAGTTACACTATCCCTTGAGATAAACTCATAGGAAGAAGAAAAAGTCTGAAGCCCTTTAAACTGGAGCAATAAGCCGGGCAATCATCATATCCATTATTTCTTTAAACTGGAATATTTTCTTTTGCTCATGAGGGCATTGAGAAAAAACGGGTGTCGTCTGACTGTAGAGAGAGTAAAGACTTCGGTTCTTTTTTTTCAAATTGTATATGAAGGTCAATAACGACCGACTTGTGGAGTCGGCTGTGGACAAAAATCCCGTTTTCATATTCACCGCAAAGTCATACGTTGAATGTTTGAAAATGCATATTTCTTCCGCCTTCTCAATGTAAAAGAATGTTGCTTTAACGGACAAACATACTTTAGAACTCCTCGCTATCTAGAGACATTATCCATCAGAACCCCCCTACAATTTGCAACAGTTTAAGAGCAGAAGTAGCGGCCTAGTAGTTTCGACCTTGCGAAGAATTAAACAATACAATCATCTATCCGAACAAAGTATAGAAGTTTCCTAAGTAGATAACTAAAGACCGCAGGCCAAAATTGTCTAGCCCTCGATCTTTCAAAGTCTGCGCTACAGATGATTACTTAGAGGGTGTATTCCCGTAAAATTTTATTTATGTAAATCACTGTCTGACGAAATTTCTTTCTGAAAAATCGACAATAGACAAAATCTTCACAGAGCGTTCCTTGGGTGACACAAGAGGTCTAGGTCGATACTCTACCCATCATCAACAGCTATCTTCCATAATTAAGGCCGGATGGGATAATGAGATATTTTAATAGAGGGTGTCATAAAAATCATTCTTTGGAGTACGGCAGCGATTAAAAAAGATGGTACAAAGTAAAAGGAAGTGGTCCTCAAAAATATGCCACAACTTTAAAAGAAAAAAAAAAACAATATTGGACAAGTGGTAGTAGCCTTCACCAACTCGGCGGCGTATATAGGTCCAGGGATAGGAATCTTAGTAGCTAAGCCTCTGTTATATATATTCCATCATGCAGTCTTATATATATACATCCAATGATTAAACTCTCGTCTAATAAGTCTGCCCACAAACCTCGGTTTTTAAAAAAAAAAATATTTGTGTACCTCTGGTATGAGGGTTGCGGTTATTCATGTTATTGGGTATGCAAACAGCCATGTTATCTGTCTATTTATGGGGTACGACTGATTCTAAAACACCGGTTTATCATTCAAAATTACAGGTATCCAAATATACTTCGAATACTCCTATCAATTTGAGAAACAACAAAAGCTCTAGCGAGAGAGTTCATTCATCCGATGCGGCTATTGTACCAACATCAAAGTCGAAAAGCCTCAACTGCTTATGTTTCCGTGGATGGTTAGTTTTACGAAACGAACCGTGGATTTAAGCGAAACCTCCTCTACACACCGTATGGCTACTGACTGACCCCTGACCAGCGTAGACGGTCTACATACTCACTACGGGTCGGACTTCACTATACAATTGAAGTGAGCTGCCTCTCTGCTGGCAACAGACAAAACATAGTCCAGTCTCCAGTCTCCAGTGAAACGCAAAACATTTAATTAACCTTTGCCTTTGCTCGCGTTAACTCCGATGCGGCATTTATGTAGATATCGCTCGCGCTCGTTTATCATCCATTGAAAGAGCAGGCCCATTGCTGCCTATACAGAGTTGTAGACTGCTGCGTGGCAGCAGCAGCATAGTGATTACATCCACTGGATGCATGCACGTTCCACGTTGGCCGTCGGAATATGAATGTTCAAAGTAAGCACTTGCAAGGACGTGTTTTAATTAATATTTTGCATTCATGCATTACTGGCAATCGATAACTTGAACTGCTTATCTCGCTCTTTATCACTCATCACCTTTGGGGATATTTAATTGATTCCTCGTGCCAAGGCAGGACACAAACGATAGTGAACCTTAATATATGGATACGGATCGATATTTTGTCAGTATGTAGTTATGATTGCAATTAATGTTGGCCCGCATACGTATCACCTTTAGTTTGTGGCAGTTAAAAGGGTTCCCATTAAAGAATTGGCAGTCAGGAGTCAGGACAGGAGTGTTCAAAAATGAAGTGTGGCTCGAATCAAAGAGGCCAACCCAGAGCAAGTAGAAGTGCTCTCGAACTCTGGCGGATGACTGAGCAGCAGTCATGTATGAAATATGGTTGCAGCAAGTAGCTGTCCAAATGTGCATAACGAATGACTCAAATGCAGGTAGATTTTGAGGGGAATTTACAGGCATCTTTGCTTTATGTTGATGGGGTTGTAGTTCATCACGGTCGAACTGACATTGGCTTTCTTGCCACTGATTTATGCACATTACTTTCGATGAACGCGTAGTACCAACAGTGTTGCTTGTAGATAGCAGTGTAGGTATTTAAATTTATTTAAATTGTTTTAGTTCCTTGATATGCAAGGAACACATTTTCCATTTTTATACCCTCTACCAGGAAGGTATATTCACTTTGTCATTACATTTGTAACGCCAAGAAGTAGTCACCGGAAAGTTCATAAAGTATATATTATATTCTGAATCAGGATCACATTCTGAATTGATTTAGCCATGTCCTTCTGTTTGTTTACAGCAAGATAGCGGCCAAATGAATGTTTGGTGAAAGGACTTCTTTTAATCGTCGTCAGGTTGGTATTGAAAATGGACTATATCGGTCAAGTAGTTCTGGTACCTCCCATACACCTCCGTTTTGCATGACATGTATGCAGTGGAGGGCATAGACTAACCAAAGGAGACAGTCAACTTTCACCTCACCCAGCCGATTTTCCCCGCAAATTTTTAATGACAACTCTCTCTCGCGCTCTCTTTTTTTTCCTGCCTGTGAATACGTGTATTAAAGGCCGCCGGGTAGTACTATTTCAATAATAAACAATTTTTTAATGAATCTATAAGAATAAATGTAAACAAAATAAATGTTGAGTATGGTTTTTTAGATAGCTTAATTTATCCTCTATACATCTTCGGCAGTAAAGATTCACATTTCAGTTTTTTTTTAAGTTTGTTTGTGTGAATTTTATGTTTGACAGCACAATGCAAAAATGAAATCCGTGGGGATGTTCCAAAAATGAGTCAACAACTTGCAAGTTAAGCCCAAGCTTCAACTAGACAAAAGCGAATTTTAATAAATGTTCATGAATATTGTATAAATTTCTATTAGGGTGAATGTTTTTAATTCGTTTATTTTACACCATATTTGTACAAAATCAGTATATATGATTGGTAATTCTGTAGTTTAATAACACTGAACATTGTTGTATAATGTTAATTAGGAACGGTAAAAATGCAAATGCTATTCGTATTTTAAAACAAAAAAAAATATGAATATCGGAAAGCAAAAAAAAAGTTAAACTCCTAACAAAAAGACAATAGACCTGTTTTATTGAGCTTCGTTTTCAGCAAAGCAAGGTAAAGTATGATTTTCAGTATGCAATTACAACAACTACGCTCTACTTGACACTTCGAGACTCGTAGTACCTAGTTATTGTAATTGTGTGCTGAGAATCCTACTTTACTTTGCTTTGCTGAGAACGAAGCTCAAAAAACAGGGCAAGTATATATTTTACGTACTAATTACAGTTTATAAATTATGCTTAAACTAAGAAATAGTTTTCCTCAAGACATAAAAAAAAAACGTTTTCGCTAAACTGTTTTAAAATATATTTTTTTTTCAATGTGGCTTCGAAATTTAAAGCATTAAAATCGGAAAAAATGCATTTTCAAAATATGCAAAAAAAAACCTGAAGTTACAAAATCTCTTTTAACAAAAGTGAAAAAACCGTGGTAGTTAATTTTCCCTGATTAATATTATGAGATGGATTTCTGCTAGATATTGACAAATAGTTATTATATTAATTTATTTGGCATTATAACGAAATTATAACAGGAATTCCATTTGATACCAACAATTTCAAAAAGTTTAAAAATTCTTAAAATAAACTGTGATGTGAACACCGCATAACTTATGGGCACAAAGTATGCCGAACACAGTCGCACCCACTTGATTTCCCACCATAATAACGGCCGCCCGAATGACATGAAGTCCCGGCAGCAAATTGTGTAAGTATGCGTGAGGCAGCAATGGGGCTCCTTTGATTTGTACAGGCACGAATACTCATGCAATTTGCTGCAGGACAGGCAGCTTGTAGGCAGAAGTACCGTTTCTGCTCTCAGTCGACTTTCTAGTTTGGTTAGTCTATGGTGGAGTGTATCAAAGCATCGGCCAGGCCGATAATAACTCTTTTACTTGTTTTTCTTGTATTCAAGGACTGCTGTTTAAGGAACCCGCTCTCAACTTCAATAGTTACTGATTTAGCTTCGGTAGGTATGTGGTGGGGAAACAGATTAGACAAAGGATAATGTGGATCCTATTGTACAGCAATTTTTTTTACATTGACACCTTAATCTATTAAGAATTTCAAAACTCCCGAATTTTTGTTATTTGTTAGCATCCTAACCTTATCACAATCGCTTACTTACCAGTCTCCCGACCAGTGAAGAGTATATCTGCCTCAGATGATGTCACCTTACTAATATGTAATCATTTTAACTCAACGCTAAGAAGGTTTATCAGTACCGCCCATTGTCGATTCACTTGGCATCCGCATTTAGTTAATTTCTGAAACAAATGTTAGGTAGTCCATGTGTCGTATCGATCCTCGTGTCTATCCATTCGCCCGAGTTCTTTGTTTCATGAACACCTCCATTCGACGTATATTTTAACAGCCATGCTCATAAATGTAGCGGACACTGCAGTATGACAGAAACCTCTTCTGCAAAATTCTACAAGTTAGTATCTCCTCAACTTGTTGTGTAATATCTATCCTTGGCAAGCCATCACAATTATCAATCTCACTTATATAGCATGAACAGCCTAATTGAACAATAGAGGACGTGCGTCTAATTAAAACAGCCTTACCGAACACGGCAACACACACGTTCATAGAAAGTCCTCCGCCACCACCTCATATGGCCCGCTTCTCTTTATATAAAATATAGAAGGGATCATTCCAGGAATACAAAGTATTGTTCACCAGGATGCTCTCGACGTTTGAATCAAAGCCAACTGGCTTGCGATAACATTACAAATATGGTATAAGTTTTCGCAAAGAATACTAAGCATTGGATTTGAGCTCCTGTCCTAAGGCACAACAACACAGCATCGTGCCTTCTCAGAGAAAAACTTAAAAATTCGTGATCTATGTGTTAGCAAACAGTCATCCATATCTTGTCAAATATTTGTGTTTTTCTTTAGTTACCCTTACCTTAGAGATTCGTGCGTTTTACCTTTTTTCCCAACAACAATTTTTGATAAATTTGATATCCTTTGGGATAAATCAGGTCTACATACATAGATATAGATATATGCTTCGTCCGAATCTCAAAGGAGCTCAGTCAAACACATGTCTTGAAGTTGTTTGTGAGAAATGGGTATGCAACGTAGCTAAGAAAATGGGGGACGGGAAGGGGGACTCCTTTTTCAAATATCATATCAGATGGATATCCTACCTACTTTCACCTGCTTCTCTGCATGTACATACAGGGTGGGACCAAGGCAAATTTATTTAAAAAAATATGCAATACAATGAACAAAATTAAATTTTTTTCATGTAAATATTACGGATTTATTAGTAAGAGTAACTATGGAACACAAAGTCGTTCAAGTGGCTGCCTCTGTCACTCCAATATTCCAAGACCTTGTTGATGGTTTTGGGCCGTTGCTCGCGGATTGCTTGGATGATATTGACCTTGAGTGCTTGAATCGTTTCCGGATTCTTGGCATAACATCGGTCCTCCACGGTTCCCCACAAAAAAAAGTTCAAAGCGGGTTAAATCGAAGCTACGAGGCTTCAAATTGACATCGCCAAGACGGCTGATAACACGATTTGGGAATTTTACGAACTTTTTGCAGAAACTTGCCTGCTGTAGAGGCACAGTGGGTGATTCATCTCGGCCAAAACTCTTTTTCAAAAAAAGCACTGTTTGGGCTAAAGAGCACTCACTTTGGAAATAAGTTTTCGATATTTCCCAACGTTGTTCAAGCGTAAAGCCACTCTGACTTTCTGTCAAGATTTCGAGTGCGAAACAGCTGTCAGTGTCAAAATAACCAATCATTTAAAAAGAAACCACTAGATGGGCCACCCTTTACATACTCATTTATCATCACAACGGAACTGAAATGTTAGCTTTGTTTGCCAATTGACTGCGAATGGCAAAATCAATATTATCTGTAAACAGCGTGCCGTATAATGGGATATACAAAGCTGAATACACACAATAAAATAAATAATATTAAATTTTGCGTTTCAGAAGAAAATGCACTCACAGTCAGTGAGACTTTCCTGATTTTGAATGCCTACTAAGTGCCGCTGCATAAATTTAATTGCTAGTGACTGAATTTTAAAGTTTCGAAGGTCCTTTCTGGCAGTGAGTTCGCAAAATAATTGTGGACGGTTCTGATATAGCTACGGCATCCATCTGGTGTAATGGGAAATGCACTATTTCTCTCATTTAAATATGAAATACTGGGCTTGGAAAATAAATAAACGGATGTGTTTACCATGAAGGATTTTTCACACGAATGCACGTTCGCGTCATATGATGTATATACAGCCGCAAGCCATGGATGCGGATGACCTTAATCTTGGTGCTTTGGGAAGCATAGTAAACGAATTAAGTACAACGACTTTCACTTTGGCACGGGGACTTTTTAAACTCAAAATAGGCCGTTCTGCGAGTGCCAGTTGCAGGCTTACTTTAATTCAGAATTAATAGAGTATAGCAATAGGATTTAACTGCAGAAGTTGAAAGCTTTTGAAGCTCATTGGCATTAAGAATAGAAGATGTGACTCGCATGAGGCGTACAAAGTTGACAAATGGCTTTCTATTTCCAATCTTTTGATAGTAACATCGGTTAGAAATATCAGCACGTCCTGCATGTCACTATATCTCCTAACCTTAGATCCTTGAGCTTGCTTAAATTGAGCAGGAAAAACTGAAAAACATCGAATGAGTCTTAAAGTCGCAGATAGAATTGTGATGCTGTTTTAAGTCCAATTTAAAAATGTCTTCAACAGAAACCAGCAAAATCAGACCACTGCAAAGAGCTTAATGTCGGCCACAATATTTACAATTGCCGTATTCTAACTGCTATGTGATACCTATTTAAGGCTGTAGTGTAATTTCCGGGATAAGGGACCTTCAGTCTTCACAAAGAAACACGAAATACGGCTTGAGGAAAGGCAATTCAACGATTGCTTAAATGCTGTACTTACTTGGAAATGTGGTTCCTGGTTTTTGTTATGGTTGCCATAATTCAGAATGCGGCCCAAAGGCAAACCTGTTTCGCTCAGAAAAAAATGAATGCTAAGCGGAGAGTTTTCAGATTTTTAAAAAGCTGTAAGCTAAAATTTCGATTTTAGCTATTATTTTTTATAAAAATAACTCGGTTTTCAAGTTTCCAAGTATTAATTATTCAGTGTAAGAATAATATTCAGCAATTTTTTTTACAGCATTGTCAACAATTTCATTCCTCAATCAAAAATTTTGTTATTTTTTACTTTGTATTACTATCCGATTCAACAAAAAAGCAAACCAAAAAGAAAAAAATGTGGTGAATTTATTTTGACAGAAGTCGATGTCAATCTGTCACTACAAGCGCACTTAGTATTTGCCATCCTATATAAATATAGCTTGTAGGCAAGTAACGGGAAATTGGCCGAAGTTGGTGTTCGTAGTCTCAGTATGGTTTGTCTATGATTGCAATAACCGAGTATTTATTAAAAACATTGCAAACTTGATGACTAAGATACAGATCACGAAAATAAAACAAGAAGGATGTTTTCTAACTTACTTTATTACATAAAATTCTGTCTGTCTGTCTGTCCATATGTTCCAGGCCCTACAGCCTAAACGCCTGCCCGGATTTCCTTCAAACTTCGGATTTAGAGTTTGAGGGCTTACAGTTCGGAGCCTTTTTTTTGCACTGTAACCTGAATATTAATGGCACTTCCCATACAAAATGTTCATACCAGTTTGATTTGTCCGAAAACGACTGTAAAAAATTCAACTAAAATTGACATTTGAGCTTATGTAGGTGAGGTTAACATAACTTAGTTTTCCGCTAAAAAAAATTAAAAAAAATCGAATAACGGTACTTTTGAAATTTGGTCATGTCTCGAAAACGGTCCATACGATTGTAACACAAATTCATTTCTGAGGTAATATGCTCCTTTCCAACTTAATGGCAAACTCAGTTTTTCTCTGTATTATCGTAAAATGGTTTTGAAAAAAGTGATTTTTGAAAAATTTAGTTTTCTTTAGTTAACCTGAAAAGGGCAGTAACGATTTTTGCCAAAATGAAAACTTAGAATAAAATTGATGTTTTCAAATTTTTTTGCGTCCTTAATATTTTCAATTGGAATCACCGAAAATGTAATATGTAATGCTTACATCCCGAACAAAGACTTGTTCTCGTTTTTCAGCTAAATAGTTAAGCAATAGCTTTTCAAATGAAACATTGCAATATTTGGTACTGTTTTTTTGACAAATTTTACAAAAACCGCTCCAACGATGTTGATCAAAATACGTATTAAAGATAAAATCAGTATTCGAAATTAGATCCCGTACTTAGTTTTGCTCAAAAAAATCGAAAAAATAAGGTTTATTAATTATTTATATTTCCCGATCTATTTTCACAGATCTATGCTTTATTTTTGATATAATCTCTCCACTTCTGATAAAAATGCAGTAACATCTACGCAAAACTTAATTTTAGCAAATATTATCCTTTCTTCAACCCTCTGAAATATGCACCATAAAATAATTGCAACCACTTCCTTACACAATCAGAAACTTCAACTTCAGTTAGTTAGTTATTGCACCCCCACACACATTTATCGGCATAATCGGTTTATAACTGCTAATGCACACTCAAAACCAAATCTGTGGAAACTTACATAAATATCTATTTACAGATATCGGCCTAACACTAACCCTATTTCCATTCATATACACCTTAAGCCAGCGTTACGTATATATTTTAGTCAAAACCAACTAACCAAACTTTGGATGAACGAGAAAGTTTCGTTCGACCCAGTCGCGCACTTTATTTTGTTTCTCACTCCACTGTTCTTAATATTTTCCATCATTCAATTCTTAATCAATTAAATAAGAGGAATTTAATAATCAGATTTCTATTTCATCCACTAGCCGATCATGCATAGTCAAATTAATCAAACCGGTAATATTATAAGCAACATTTTGTTCTTGATCGCCGTCCTACTTTTGGGTAGTGGGCGCACCTCAAAAGCGCTGTGTGTCGCTTTATATGTTGTTACGGAACGAAAAGAACTCAAGTCCAATAAGGCTGCACCAGACGGCCTACCGAATGAATCATTTAAGGCTCGGAGTAGAGCATACACAAATTCATTTCCAAGACTTCGTCGGAGAAATGTTTGAGAAATTGAACATCTGTATTGTTTGGAAAGGAGACCTTATGCAGCCACATAAAGGTATCCCAATTTGCCAGCTTAATCACTCTGACTTAGTGCATTTATACAATAACCCAGCATTAGCAATGTATGAAGTCCTAATGAAGACCACCTGATAACAGTTGCGTATTTTGGTTAATTCCGCTATTGCATGCGACCTACACCATAAAATTGCGAAGTGACAGACCCTTATTCTGTAATCGATGAGTAGGAATATGCTGTATGCGATGACCAGTCGTGCAAAGTTCCGTTCTACTTAGAGGTAATGTAGAAGCCATTACCCACTTCCCCCTTTGCATTTATAAGTAGACGAGTTCGAGTGTCCCGTCGCCCATTTACTTAAATACAGCTCCTTAGTCTTTTATGCATGCTGTCACGCAAGGGTACCTAATTGCTTCACACAGTAATAGCTATAACTTGGGGTAGGTAGGCACCCAAAAATAAATCCCCCAACTAAATCATGCCAATTTGTGATAGATGGAAATGGAAATGAAAGTAGATCCCACCCAGCATAATAGCTAAATTAAATGTCATCACTAAAGAGATTAAAATGTTTCTAATGAACATTTGAAACCGCTGAAAAAGCAATCGCACATCCATCTAAAAGACTCATTACATTCATCTCTTAGTTAGAGATATTTTGACAGTCAGCTGGAGGGAGAGCATAATGAATTTTTTATGTAAATTTATCTGTCGACGGCGACACACGCCAGCTATACCCTCATATCCTTTCATATTCGCACAGTAATTGGAAGTAGCGAATTCGCATGCCTGTTGAAGAATTTCAAAGAAGCCATTATGAATCTTCATTAGAATATGGCGCGATGAAAATAAAGGACGACGTTGAACCCGAGCGCACACCAGACATCCCATTGTTTGGCTGTGGCTTTATTAGGGAAAGCACTATCTATCCCCAAAGTCAACACCTCCCACTCGACAGATACACACTCGTAACAAAAAAAAAAAAAACCCTCCAACACCAAAAACTAACCCACAATCTTCGCCTTCTCAAATGGTGTCAGGATTAATGATGCAAACCATAGCCGACACTGTTATCGTTGAGTGTAACTGCAGAAACATAGATACCCTAGTACACAAATTTGCGTTTAATTTCAATATGAATGTGGCTAGATACTTTTGCTCTCGCAATTATTCATGCAGAGACCGTCAGACTACTCGTATGTGTGATTTGGGCTTCAGCAATTGGAAATTTGCCAGCTCATTTGAACATGATTAAAAGCTGTTGCTCATCATAGCCTGGTCAGGATCAGGATGTGTTTTATTGAATTGGCATAACCACTGGGATACGAGCGCAAATACACACTTCACAATGAGAAGGGCAAATAATTAATTTCAAAATGTCCCTACAGGGATCAACATCAAACAGCTATCTCCGGTTGTATCTCTGCACGCATTTATGCAGCACCCAACGTCCAACAATTCGCACAGAGAGCCGTGGAATTTTTAATTTCAATTGTATTCCTGTTCTGTTTATGAACTTAAAATCACAAGTCGTATTCGGAACGGGACTGTTGTTGGGCGAATTGTCTAGGGGATTGCACGAGAGACAAAACTTTTGAAAGTCGTACTAGGATTATTCTGCGGTTGATGTTGGAAGGGGTTTCCACCTAGTTCCAGTAGTATAAAATGCGAAAGGGGTAAGTACAAAGAACATTAATTATTTTACCGTTTTGGGGTTGTTCATGTTCGTGCGGCGCGATAAGGGCGGCATCCATCCACCGATGGACAGAGATCTCGGAGTACATTTGATGCAATTAGCTAAGTGGATTGGTAAGTAGTTAGAGAGTGGGTTTTCAAAAATTCCAAATATTGTTTTATGTTTTCTAATTGAAAGTATTTGGAAATTAAATGCGCAAACTTTAATTAATTTTCAGACAGCAGCCCCCCCCAACGGTTGGTTTTGCTCGGACTGAATGCCATTGGGGAGAATTGTCAATTAATTATCGACACTTGCGGTACAATTTGTGTTATTTGACTGATTATGTAGTGTCAGTGGATAGACAGTGCACCTGATGTTCAACGTGACTGGTGGCCGTGGATATTCAGCGTAGAGATTTATTATGCAAAGATGTTATGTATTGCCCCGCGAATGGTGTTTGACTAAATATGAGGGCGATAACTCCTAACTGAGTGACGCGGAGCATTAAATTGTAAGCCAGCGTTTGAGATTCATTTTGTGTCTTACAGAAAAGTGCGTATTGGAAAAGGGGACACTTCTTGTTAGCAAATACCAAAATGGAAAAAGACCTGGAGTTCCTTTCAAAGTTGATTGCCTACCTAAGTAGAGCTTTCTAATAGAGATTTGTATTTTTAATTTACATTACATTACTATATGATTGCCATGCCATTTATTGCCTAGCACTCCTTCTAATACTCGCAGTATAGGAACAAAATTCACCCCTATTTATGTAGAAATATTAACCGTTTGCTTCCCAGATTTTTAGCCTAGTTTCCCAAATTATCAGCATAGTTTCGTTGGCGGTATTCCACCACTATTCCATTACATTTCAAGCTGCTTCTCAATAGGAATAGTGTAACTCCGTGCTGTCTCTAATACTGCATCAGCTCGTATTAACCTCATAACAAATTAAAGTCTCAGACCGATATGGCTCCAGATCACGTTTACATTCGGATAAACTTTAAGGATTATTATAGTACAGAATAGAGGAGCGAAATTTGCTGAGACTGGAGTATGGGAAAGCAACAGCAATTCTCACTTAAGCTGCGTTTCCAGTAAATCCACACCAAAGGCAATTGAATAGAGACTCGTCTGATTCCTGTGTAGTGAATTATTGCTCAGATAAATGATTTCCCTGTGGCTTGTAGATGTCATCACCAGAAAATTATATGTAGCTAGATAAACTTATTTGTTTATCAAATAACAACGATGCGGTATCGGCAAGCATTTAGGTAGACATGGGTGAGTAACCCTTAGCATTTAACAGTTTGTTTGAGAAATGTTTTAATGGAGAACGCGCACAGTGAAATTTAGTTGTGAATTTTAAATGGCTTCATAAAAAATGGATTAAAATCTTGCTTTTGAAAACAGATTAGGAAAGTCTTTTCTTAATATAATAGCAAAAGCATTTGTAGTGGTTATACCTACGGAAAAAAAATATTTTATCGGAAACGCGAAGACAAAACCTGCAGTAGGTAGCTCTATACATTGGAAGATAACATTCGGGGGAACTTAAAACAGTAAAACGATTTTGTAATTGAAATTGAAATTGAAAAAGGCCCTGTCATTTCGGTTCTATTTGTTTGGCGCGCGATTTTGAATCCATGTGTATCCACCATGATCTTCCCGTCATTGACATTTTAGATGTCAAACTGAATCGGCCTTACCAATAATCAACTTTAGTCTGGCAGTTTACGCAAAGACTCTACACTTTCCAAAATCCCTTTACCAATAAACAAATATAGTTGGCAGAATATCGCTAACAACTGTAGGGTTGAATGTTAATTTTGAGAAACCCATGTTTATATCGGGCATTGGCTAATGTCGTTTTCCATTGGGAGCACCAAAAATCTTTTTCAGATCTCAGATTTTATGCGGCTTATGGAACATGCAATGAAATTGATCTGCTTTTGTAAATGGATTAGTGCGTTATTTGACAACAAAATCAGCTACTCAAATTGCATTTGTTTTTGGTAAAATCAACCATGGAAATCGGCTTGAAAAATGTTTCCTCTGTTGTAGCTACAAATGGAGTAGTTTTGGTGATTCGTAGTTTCCAGATGTTGAGGAAGACAATGGAGATAATAATTCCTCCAAAACTATATTCACTGCTGTTTATGTATTTCTTTATTTTGATTTTCACGAAACTTTGCACAATTGTTTTAAAACAAACTTCTTTAATTGACGTAAAACAGCTGTGCCGTATTTGTGGTAGTAAATCTGAAAAAATATCGAGATTTGCAAAAAGTGATCCGAATCAAAAAAAAGATTGATTTTTTTCTCAATGGAACGCGAAAAGTGATTTAGATCAAAAGAAAAAAATTGATATTTTGTACCAATGGAAAACGACATAGATAAATCCTCCCTAAATGTCATTTTCAAGAGAATTGGTGCCCAACCACCCAAAATGGTGGTATAGAATTTCGTAAAAGGGGCGAATTTAAATACACTTTTGTTCAACGTGAACGTTTTCGATTATAAACTAATTTTAGTAAATTGTAAATGTTTTCGGACTTTATTCGTTGGAATACATCAATGCAAGTTGTTTTTAAGTTTAGCAAAGACAACTTTTTACAAATGCATGCACAAAATTGAAAAATATTGCATTTTTGTTTTATTTCTAAACACTTGAAATATATATTTCGAATATTTTGAAACGAAATGTTTGGTATCTTTTTTAACCGCTAGCGCTTGCTTTTTGTTTCGTTTTCCTTTTTGAATAGTTTGCAAGTTACGAACGCATACGTAGTAAAAAATAAATTTTCTTAAGCTTTCCAAGACTTTCTTGAGAGTCGTCGAGAAGAGAATAAAATACCGGTTCACTTAAGATTGGACAGATCATACCCGAATACTTAAATTTTTTCACAACTCTCAGTACCTTAAGCGGCTCAGGTAGATATGCAACCAAACCCTCTTTGAAAATGGAGTTTGTTCCCAGAGAATGAGAATTTCTAATGATTGGTGTGAAAAGGTTGACTTCGCGGAAATATAGATATAAGAATCGTCAGCGTTCAGCTAAATCCCCGCGAAATAATTAATTTAGGAACTTCTGGAGGAATAACAGGTATGTGCGAATTCAAGATAAACAGAATTTATTCTGTTTTATTTAGTGTGAATTCATAGAGGAGACATGACATGACAGATTTCGTGTAGAAAAATGTACGCGGGTTTATATTTTTCTAAATGAATTTAACATTTTGTCGCTTTCTAAGTTTCCTGAATTAAGTAATATGATCTATACAATTTTTAAAAGATCATTACAAGATTTTACAAGCACTGTTTCGTTGCTTGGCAGATTGAAATTCCAAAAACGGAAGAGATAGGTCTTTAAAACGCTTTTGACTTTCTACTTGAGTTTTGAATTTATTCTAAAACAAAATAGCCGGCTATTATTTCTTTTTTCAAAAATATTCTTTTGCTAACCATTCGATTCGATTTGCATAATCAGCCTTACAAACTGTGTTCAATCATAAATCAATCGTGAAGGATTAGAAAACAAAGGAAAGTGTACTATAAAAAGTACCAAAAATTGTGTCCGATCGAGGGAGAGGGCATCACTGATTTGCATATGACATTTGACAGATCAGCTGATATTTTGTGCATTTCCAATAATAAGCTTCAAAAGGCCTTTGAAAGATATCTGGCAAGTTAATTTGCGATTTATATAGGTATTCCTTTTCTTAGAATAAAATGTTTTTCACGAAAACAAATTATGGAATTTGAGTTCTGCGATGACAAAAAATGTAATTGATTCTTTGAAAGTTTTCGCACTAGCAAATTTTGAGGTCGAATTGTTTATTGGTACCGTTTCACTAATGCTGTACATTTTTACTGAAGCTGGCAACTAGCGTCGACATTAGTGTTTGATTATTAGTAAGGTCGAATACGTTTTTTACATAATCTTCGTCCAATTTTGTCAGCTAAAGCACGCCCGGTTAGTCCTTGTTCTTTTAGTAAATCGATTTTAACTCTTTCGACACTATCTATAGATTTTTATGTACCCATTTGTTTATTGAAATACAATTAATCAAATAAAATTCACTTAAAGCACTTCAACTGTTGATCTAATGTGTCACAGAACACTCTTAAACAATGAATATAATGACCTTGTGTCTATTCTTTAGACGCAAAATAAAACTGCATTTTTTTTTTTAATTGTGGCTTTGCAAGAGAGCCAGAGCAAAAATGTCGGTACTTTTTGAGTTATTCTTTCTGTTTTATTTTCTCAACATCATAAGCAAAGAGTTAGCATCATCAAATGATAAATTAAAAGAATTTTCTGCTTTTCAATTTGTGTACATTTTTCTTAGATAACTGAATAAAATTTGATCAAAACGTTTTTACTGTCCTTCAATAACCAATCTATACATTGATCATGTTTCATATATTTTCAAGCAAATGTACACTTATTTCTAAAACAAATTCAGCAACTTTGCCCACAGCAGAAGTGCCATATGCAACACCCAGAGAAAAAACAACGTAAAATCAAAGAAAACCACTTTGATTTAAATATTTTTCAGAATGATTTAGATCGACTACGAACATTTTTAAATCAAAGTGGCATTATATTAATTCGAAGGGTTTCCCTACTCTAAATGCATATATTTTTAATTTGATCTAACCACGTATGCACCTTGATTTGACGTGGAATCATGCTTAAATGTAAAAGTGAATACGTTTCACTTTGAATCTACGTTGACTTAATTTAAAATTACATTGCGTATTTAAATCAAATGTGTTTTAACGTGAAAAGGAATATTCTTTAATAAAGTTTATTCAACGTAAAATCAAATAGAACATATTACATTTTAGTTTGCATTTTTTCCATGAGTGTAGTACTTGCCACCCCATAAAACGATAGCTTGTAGGCAAGTAACGTGAAATCGGCCGAAGTTGGTGATCCGAGTATGGTTTGTCTATGCCATAAAGAGTCACAAACAGTATTGCGGAACAGTATTAATAGCATTAAGAAACATTTGACCAAAACTTGATGCAAAAGAAACTCGAGGAAGAAGTCCTCAGCCAGATTGTTTCGGCTACCTTGCCTACCGTATCCAGTGAGATCCACCTATATACGCATTTAATTTACCGACTTTTCCATGAAATTAGGTTTCGGGCACCATATGAATCTCAGCTTCTCGTAGTCTTATGTTGCATGTATCTTCACTAAACTATGTCAAAAATGACCTCTGACTGCATTCAAATTGCAAGCGATTGTAGCCCCATTATAGCAACAACAATGCATTGTATTGTTGCTCAGGACTTATCTGTTGCCTTGTTTTTAATTTTCTTTTTTATTCCATGACTATACATGAAAAAGTAAAAGTAGTGTCTCCTGTATTTCTTTTTTTCACCACACGTGGCTCCACCCATCGAGAGACATTTGAATTATCGATGGCAAATAGGTATATTTTTTATTTTGCCACCGATTTTTCGCTGTCACTTGTCCCCATCGTCGATCGAAAATATTTCAATTTCACACATTCATCTGCCTCCAAACAAACAGTTTTTTTTCTGTCAAAATACAGTCCTCTTTAGTGTGACTACAAGTAGTGTGCCAACGTAAATTTATTATTTGAAAATCACACGGCAAAAAGTACCGCCCACACCCACCACGTCGCTCTTAATTGAAACATCGCCTCTTGAGTAGATGCTCAATTGAATCAATATTAAATATGAGTTAGTTAGGTATTCCACGAGATAAAGCAGCTCTTAGTGCCTTGCACAAGATTTTTTACGAGCACCCAATCATACAGCGATTCTTCGCTCCCCCCGCAAATCGCTTAGTGAAACGAAGAAAGCTTTACAAAATATCTTGATGCGAACGCTCTTCTAGCTGTGTTAACAGTATCTCGTTTCGCATCAGTGTGTACATAGATACTTGTCTCGTACACATTACTGTGCAAACAATAACTTTCAACTGAAAACAAATGTCTCACGTACACCTACCATGCCATATCGAGACGGCGATACCACATCCTGTATTCCTGGCGCTGGCCCACTCTCATAGTGTCATAGGCATAGGCAAGGCACTAGGCAGTCAGTGTTTTTGTTTTGTGGTAGACACTTTTTTGCCCGCTCAGAGAAAGTCCAGCACATGGCTGCGCAACGCAGCAAAGACGTGGGTATTTGTTTCTCTCCGCAACGTGCTTAGTTGGTACATCCGAATCTCTTATACCGCAGCCCCAAACCCAATGTCTACTCAGAGAGTGTGAGAGAAAGCAAAGCAAAAATGGAAAAGCTTATTTTAGAAATTTCAGGTCAGCGCGCCGCCAGGACAAAAAATACAGTCAAGCTACGAAGAGGTTTCCATTTCCATCCACACAATTAGTTTGCGTCGAAATTTTGATAAGGACCGTTCGCTTGTCGGATTAAACCGTCTTTATCGTTTATCACATCCTGATAAGACGGCGCGCGTGAGCTTTTCTTCTACGTTTCGTTGCTTCTCTTCACTTGCAAGGAATACTTTATGAGGTGTCAAGTGAAAGGGATTCGCGAGGCAAATTAAGACGCTGCATGTGAGCCGTAAGCCTAATGGGTGTAAGGAATGCAAATTATCGAATAGTGTTGTGAAAAAAAAAGAAAAATATGTATTAACACAAACAGAGGTGTTATCCTGATACCAACCTGTGAGCTCCGTCTAAATATAGGATAGTCTATTCTGAGCAGCTTTCTATGTGAATAACCACTGCAACCACATCGTGTCGGTCGGGTTTCGTAGTTCTTTGTTGTCCCTTGTGCTGCATCGTGCAGGATGTAATAAGGTAACCATCTCTTCAAGAGTGTTTGCGTGTGTGCTACGCCAATCATTTTGTCTGCAGTGTAGTTAGTGATATACCTATAACACAAAATAGTCCAATTGTCAATTAAAAAAAAACACACAATAGTCCTTAATGTGAATCCCTAATGAGTTGTAGTTTACATTCGAAACGAAGAATGCTCTTACTCTAACCGTACTTTCCTCGGAACGGTGCTAATGATTGTGCTGATGCCTGCTCACGCTGCCCGTCCCAATTAATTTAATCTGCTGACCACTATACCGTGCGAGACCTGTGTGTGCGTGTGAGTCTGTTCCGCTTTTGTGCACAGAAAGAGAGTAAAAAGCCAACACAAATTGATTTATTCTTATGAAATAATTGGATTAAGTACCACCACTTATGGGATTTATAGGATACAACATCATAACGGATACCAGAGGATACCGTCCCGCAATTATTGTTAACAGCCATAAGTAAATCAACAAAACTATATTTACTGACCGAGATGATGCTACTAGCTGATGCCTCATCAACTTTTTAACGGTAAGTGATCTCATTCTCCGAGGGCAAGTTTCTGTTGCTGGTCATCCTTAATCAAGTTCATAATAAATTCACATGTACTTGGTCAGCCCACACAGGCCGGTCAATCGGCCAGTGCTGTTAAATCTTTTATCGCATCTCTGAATCTAAATCCGCTTAATTTCTGACATGACCATCGATAGCGCGGGGTCACTCAATTCCGTCCTACGTAGGTAAATGGACGTCCCGACCATTGTATGTGTAGCAGCCACTCGATGGTGCAATAAACCAAATAAATAAATAATTTCATTAAACTCTAAAATGTCGGGCAATAAAAATTGTGTTAACAAGCGGAAAAGTCCTTTTCGTTTCTCCGTCCGAGAATTTCCGGTTTTAAGGACACGAAACGTGTTCTATACAACGACGAGACGATCGCTTCCAACCGTGACCAATGTACTGGCTGTCGCTCCCAAAGTCATTGAACAAAAACCAAACAGTGGAATGAACAAACAAATATTGAACGAAACAAAAACAAAACACACACACACACACACACAACAAGTATCGTACCGTACATCGGTGCGATGACGATAAAACTTTTATGGGTAATTCCCGAAGCTTAATGGGAGAAATTTGTTTTTCACCCTCAAGTCATAATGAATAAGTGTGATGTGTATCTGCGGTTGCATGTGTATCTCTGTTTCGCGCCGGAAGTGGGCGGGTGGGTGACTATGAGTGGCAAATTAAGGGAACCGGTGTGTAGGGTTGAGTAGTTGTGTGCATAAGGTCCATATATATACATGCCATAGAGGGTGCTGGCTCCGGGGTGGCTAAACCCTCAAAAGAGTGGGTGCGCATTGATTTGTTTACATTTTTGCGCCTTTGTTTGTTTCGCACCTCTCAGGACCGCGAGTCGTGATGTCCTTCTGTCAATTAACCTGATTTTGAGCAGTTTAGCACTTGTAAGTGTCGGAGGCATAATTGGCAATGCTGTTTGCTTTTGTTATTATTTTTTTTATAAATGTGGAACGTTCCGAGGGTATTTGGTTCATGTCCTCTCTTGGCAGTCATATAGACACACGTACCTACCTATATACGTCTGTAGTTTTCTGAATGTATCTTGTAGTTAAACTTAGTTATCTTCGTGATTTTATGGATTTTTCTATTTCTTGAAGGATAATTGATACGTTTGCTGCTGCTTCCACTGGTATTCATCATTTGGTGTTGTTGCTTCGTTGTCACTTCTCTGATTAATAGGTATACCTCCGTACATTCGAATGGAATAGAGGGTGAACTGCTTTGAATCCTTGATATCACTATGGGTGTGTATTTGTATTTGACAGCCGTTCTTATGGCAACAGTATTGCTCCGTAAATAATTGGAAGTTATTAATTGAATTTCTGTTTGTACTTATAGCAGGTCTTGAATTGAATTTCTCCAGGACCTGCTGTTCCTATTGTCTCGGTGGGTTCATTTCTCCTGTGCCACGTATACCTATTTTCGGAGGTGATTAGCAACTTATGATCTCTTCTATGCATCTGCTTCTCAGCCATTCATATATGCACGATCGTTATGATCGTTATCTGCCGCCAGCATATTTGGCAGCTGAATATCTTCCCTACGACAACATAAGGATATGCCAGGGATAACGAAACATTTATACAGTGAATAAGGACAACGAGCTTCGGAGTTGCACATGAAATATATGGACCTTAAACAGGGCAGATTTTTAAAACATTGGATAGCTACAAAGCCAATATTATACCGCCATCCGGGAAGTGAGTTCACTGGTATACTATGGCGAGTGCTACAAGGAGTAAGGTCAAATCAGGCCGATTTATACTCACTCATAAATCTGGATTCTGGCTCTCTTTTCGAAGTACCTTTGCGCTGTTGCTATGAAAAGGTCCACAATGTCTTCTTGCTGCCTTTAACCGCATTTTCGCGACCACCTCTCACTAGTCTTATAGTAGCTAAACGTTAGTGAAGCTCTGGTTTTCACCTATAAATTGTTGGGTTCTATGTCGGCCCTATTTTGAGGTTATCCCCATATTAAAACTGATCTTCTGGGTACTGCTGCATCGCCCTATCTATGAAGATCGTCGGTGCTGGCTAGAGCGTTTAAGTTTCTGTTCTAACGCAGCTGGTTACAATTTTGGTTTTCATTAAGTTTGAACAGTGTCCGATAGATGGCAGGAGAGACCTTTTTTTGCCTTGCCTGCTGTCACTTGAATATTTCTTTGGTTGAGAGCAACAATGTAAATCATATTCGCAACTGTTTTAAGAAGTTTTCGCTTAATTGCCCTTTGATCCTCTTAAGTGATGTTGACTGCTCTGAGAACTACGATCGAAATTTGCGACGCGAGCAATCTTTTAAATTGTTTTCCTGCCGTATTAAGCATACATGTAGAGCTAGGCACTTTGATTGATCACGTATGCAATTATCCTTGTTGGGCTCGTAGTTTTCTGGTAACTTTTTTTGTTGTTTCGTTTCAGTCGTTTCGAATTTTCTCGTTTCAACATTTTTATTAATATGTTTTTCAATTTTTTCAATACTTAGTGCAATAACTCATTTCGCCTTTTATTGTTTAGTTTTTCGATAACATCGATTTTTGTTTATTTCGATTTCAATTATTTCGTCATCGTTTGGTTTTTTTTTTATGTGAAGAACCCAAGGGCATAAAAATTCGCGTGAATTTTAGGGTCAACAAATTAATAAACGATTCTAATTTGTGTAAAGAAGCAACAGATAGCCGGTTTGATGATATCGCCCAGATCGCTCAGCTAGGGTTTAGAGCTTTAACAATTAAATTAAAATTATTTAAACTAGAACGTAACGGGTACTTAACCTTTTTTTTAGATGATGAATTATAATCGTTGATTGGATTACAGTGGGCCCCACACAATCATGAAACCACCTCGAACAACTTTCCGCTGATAGAATTGCGAAACGAACTTTGAAGAATTGAGATAATAAATGAAAAGAATGGTTTTTCATTTCATTATAAATCTCCGTGAGGAGAAATTGCAAATGGCCCACTATCGCTACTTCCCGAATTGATATAGGCGAACGAAATTTGATGAAATTTGGTGAAAGGACTTTCTTTTATCGTCGTTAGGTTGGTATTGAAAATGGGCTATGTCGGTCAAGTAGTTCGGTTACCTCCCATACAAAATCAATATTAGACACATGTGTCTCTCTCTTTGTTGAAAACATGATAGCGTCCAAAAGAATCCAAGTAGGCAAGTGAAATTTTTTGAGAGGACTTACTTTTATCGTCGTCGGGTGGGTATTAAAATTGGGTTATGTCGGTCAAGTAGTTCTGGCACCTCCCATACAAAATCAATATTAGGCCTATGTGTGTCTCTGTCTGTTGAAAACAGGATAGCGTCAAAACAAATCGACCTAGACAAGTGAAATTTTGTGAGAGGGCTTACTTTTATCGTCGTCGGGTGGATATTAAAATTGGTCTATGTCGGTCAAGTAGTTCTGGCACCTCTCATACAAAACCAGTTTTGCATGACTTGTATACAGTGGAGGGTATCAACGTATCGGCCAGGCCGATGATAACACTTTTACTTGTTTTTTATTAAACTATTTTCTAACTCCACTTCGCTATTCAACTAATAACGCTTTTCCAAAAAAAAACTCTGTATAGATTTTCTTCACGGATTGTAGTCGAGCTGTCTCTTGGCGATTTCGCAGCTAACCAAAAAGTCATTTTTCGCTTAACTTCTATTTCGTTTTTTATCTCACACATACGTATTCTTACATTCAGCAAAACGGGACTATCTTATTGCCTGCGCCTGCCTGGAGCAATCCGTTTTTTTTTTGCGGAAGTTCGTGCGGACTCCCGTTCATGCTATCAATCATACTGTTACAGTTCTTTGGCGAAGCTGGTGAATGCGTCACGAAAGCGTTACGGAAATTGCGAGCGGAAGTTGAGAGGGAGATATAAGTTAGCGCAGATAGAAAGAGAGGGTTACGTTTCGTTTCATATATTACTGTAGATACAAGAGAGAGAGAGAGATGCGAGCACACCGTTTCTTTTCTTTCTCTCAAAGCCAGTTACGTTTCGTATATCTAAGATTCTAAGACACAGTGCACTCCTATTGCATGGTTGCCACTTTGGTATTTTTTACCAATTTTGGTAATTTTTTACCAAATTTGGTATTTTTTTTTGCTTTTTGAGTTTTGGTAATTTGAAAATTTTTATCTGGTTATGGTAAATTTTTGAACAGATGTACAAAGAATGCGAACTCGATATCACCTCATTTAAATGCTACCTTATTGCTTCTGAGTGAACGCATTGCATTATTTGCATATGCTTCATCACCATCCATATAAACTGTTATTTGCTATACAAAAAATTACAGAATGCACTCATTTTCTTATTTTGACAGATGGTGAACTTTGAAATAGTTTCTGTTCCTGTTTATAACTATATTTGGATAGGTTAATTAATCATATTATTTATATACAGACATAAAATTGTAATTTATTAAAGGTTTGTTATAAGAAAAAAGGTAAATGATCCCATGTCTTCTAGCAGCTGGTAATTTTGTGCAAAATCAAATAAAATAATTTGAGTTTTTTTTGTAAGTGGCAACCGTGGCCTATTGTCTGGATCATACTGTAGGAGCAAGAGCAGTGCGCGAGTAAATTAAATTTTTACTTCAGTTAATTTAAAAAAAAATATATCTATTTTCTTTTTATTATTTTATTTTTATTATTATTATCTTCTCAACAAGTTCCTAACAACAACTTAAAAGACCGGGAGCGAACTGCGTTTCATCTATCTTTCGTCACCTGTATTTATTACAATTCATTTCTGTCAACGATCAATTCTTGGAATTGGTCGTATGTTCGTTGTAGACACTAGGTCAGCACAATTGCATTTCTTATGAACTGACCTAAATAAATGAAGAATGCTTAGTTATTTGAATTTATGCTTTTTAAGAATTCGTCTATCTGATCAGGTGGTGGATGATACGTAACTCGCGCGCCCATTTTCTTGCTCTCTTCCTCTCATAGCCAGTTAATGTTTGAAGCAAATTGATATATTAGAATGTATAAACTAAACATGTATATATAGATGGAGCTAAAGAAGTTTTACTTCAGTCGTGTGGTCTAAAGCACACTCGTTTTGTATTTTATGCTTAGTTTGGCTTGTCTACCCGGGATGCATTCTGTACTGTGTATGTGGCTCTAGCCACTCACTTTCTCTCCAACAAGATCGGCTATGCCACTTCCTCAAGAGAATAACAGAAGGACGAAAGGGTAAAAAAAAGGATGGATCCAAAAATGGAAAGGCGTGGAAGAGGACCACACTTTTGTTTGTTTTGGCGAGTTTTTGAACGCATCACATTCAGTCAAAAAATTTAAAACCCAAACAAACAAAGGAATTGTAAAAAGACAGGCCTGCTCGTACTCAAAATTCGTAATTATTAATAGCGTAAACGTATCTAAACGTTTTTTCTATCTTTCTCAAGCAATAATATAAATAAATTATTTTTTCCACATGAAAAGCCTAAAACATGCATTACATATATCTAACCCAATCTATTACCTCCTTAAACCATCGGTATACCTTTAGCATTATTATTTCACGCAACAGGTTATATCAGTATCATATATATAAATTATTATATAAACACACAATCTTTGATGTTGAGCATAACTGAAAACAAATTGGAAAAACTTTCTAAGAAGGGATGTAACATTTTCCTATTTGCTCTGCACTGGAATATTAAAATTTGCTTTGTATATCTAATGGCAGCACAACAAAGAGGGGGTTCATCTCTTCAAATTCTCTCAGAATATAATTTGCAACAATATTGACTTCTCAGTTATTCGGTATCTTTGAAAGTTAATTTTGAATCAATATTTCAAAAAGCCATTCGATTGGTTTTAGACGTTGGTTTAGCATACCTATCTGCCGCTGGTGGTTTTATCCTTTTACTGGGTAGGACAGAATAATAACTCGGGGATGAATAAAATATACCGAAATACACTAAAATATTTTTCTTCAATATAGGCAGTATCAATAATAAAAGGATACCCCTTCCTCTTTGTAAAGCTAATAATATTACACAGCTTTGTAAGATATAAAATTTCGGTTTTTGGTAAGAGTGGTCTTTAGCGTTTTGACTCTTTGGGACAGCTTTTGTCGCGCCACCTTTTGATCCAACTAGATCGTTCTGTTATCAGGGGCACCGAACTTGGTGTCAAATTCATGTTGTTGGTCTTCAGCTCGGCGTTTGTTCCCACTCTAACCTACCTATCTTCATTGAATTTTGATAATAACCGAACAAATACCAGCACAAAAACGAGCTACGCAAGTTGAACTCCAGCGGTCCATCCTTCGATGGTTTGAGCACGTTTAACGCTTGTCCCCAACTCAGATTTCAAGACATGCTACAGAATCAGTTTTAGACCGGGTAAAATCGCCTTCTACTTATGGGCCCAATTTAAGTCGAAGTCTTCCCTTACTGCGTTGTCCCTCCGGAATAGCCTCGAAGATTCTACGGGTCGGAGCAATTGTGTTCGGTCGCTCTACATAACTTAGCCATCTTAGACGACCGATCCGCAATCGTAGATTTCTTTTATACAGCTCGTATAGTTCATCGTTAAATGTAATTTTCAAAAGCCCGTCAATCCAAACGGGACTGAACATTCTACGAAAAATATTTCTCCCAAAGCGACCAAAGATATCTTCGTCAGCAGTAGACGAATTCCAAGCCTCAGTGCCATAAAACAAGACTGGGATTATCAGGGTCGTTTACGGAATCTCCTTATAGCTGCTCGAGATAGGGCTCTACTACTCAATAGGATTCTGAGCCCAGAGAAACAGCGATTGGCAATAGTTATGCTCCGTTTAACTTCTGCCAAAAAATTCTTGTCAGAATTTATAGCAGAGCCGAGGTAAACAAAGTCGCTTTCTACGTCAAAGTTCAAGCCGACAATTGTAACGTTCTGTTCGGTTCGTCAATGGACTTGGCTTTGCCCTCGTTAATTCATTTTACCGCCTTTTGTGATATCAAAGGTGATGCAATAGCGAGCTTTGTACATCTTCATCCGACACAAACGAGCGAGTTTTGTAGAGATGGCAAAACTAGATATGGCTCTGTACAGCTCTCTAGATACTGTTATGGGTTGCTTTAAAATCGATGAAAAGGTGATGCGTATTGACTTGGACCTCTTGGCTTTTTTCCACGACCTGTTTAAACGGGAACATTTTATCGGTTGTGGCCTTTCCCGGCGGCCTTGAACCGCACGGCTAAGGGCGAATCAGGTTGCCTTCGAGGGGTCTTAGGCGTTCACACAGTGCGACAATGTAATCGAGATTGATACCTCTATGATTGACGTAACTGAAGGGTTCTCCTTTCTGGTGAACGATGCTGAGGTTCCATTCATCAGACATACATTTGTCTGACCAAATCTTGTAACTGAGTTGCTTCATGTTCTCTACCGAGTCGATTACAGATGCTTTTAAAAGATCAGCGGGTAAACCGTCACGTCCAGCAGCTTAGTGGGTCTCTAGCTTCTGTATTTCTTTGCATTGCGTTTTGGTCAAGCGGGCATAAATTTTGTCTATCGTCAGCCATATTGTTTGATATGTTCTGCCCAACAGCGGGATTCTATCTAACAGAGTCTGCTGAAATAACTTTTCCACATTCTCAGCATCGACTAGGTTCCTTTATACAACCAAGTTTTGTTTGTCATCTGTACAGGTTTCAGTGCTGGATTCTTTTTCTTTTTATCTTTTGGTAAGACTTCCGTACATTTTTCCTGGGTTGCCATCTCTCACTTTCTTCGATACCTAGCGCTCTTTTCTTTCCTTTTTAAGAAGCCTCACCACGTTCCGTACCTATCGCTAAGCTTTAGTCCTCTGGTATGGGCGCCCTAACTTTTCTTAATCTTTTGCAGAATGATTGCTCTCAATTACTCTGATATGGATGCAAGTAGTTGTCACAGTCTTATGTAAAGCTTTGTATAGTCTGGAAGTTAAATGCATCGTCAAAATAACAAAAGGCTTTTCACCACTTTTGACCTCATCGTATGTTTTAGATTTCGGTATCCCACTGGTTCATGTCACCATTACTTTTACCTATCTGTGAGTCTCTCTCGTCTCTGTGCTGTGCAGTCCTTTCATAAAGTCCTTGAGTTTACAAGCACCAACTACAGTCTGTCTGAATATAAATCATCGACGTCGACCATCACAAAGCATGTTCCTTAATGAAGCGTTTTCCATTGTTCCAAATTCGTATTTTTATTAAATTTTGTATTCTTGCCTGCAGAAATTTATTAAAAATATAATTCATAAAGTTATTTCACCCAATTTCTCCTTCCCAGTTCACTACTCTATGCAGTACATCAGAGGCACTCTGAACTGCGGTGGTTTGAATATAACACCAGGAATGCATTCGTTTTTAAAAGCAGTGAAAACCCACTTGACAGAGGTTAACCAAAAAGCTATTTGCCAATGACAGGTGGCTTATATGAAGTGTCATTTCTCTTTGTGCAATGTGCTCGAATTTGTGTGGGTGCACAATGTACCTATGGCTATACGGTATACGTATATGTACCTGCGGGCATAGCTCCTTCTGTGTACTTTAAAATGTTTATTTTGAATTGAAGAGGATGTCATAGTTGTCTGAACACAAAATGCTACCAATAACAGTTTTCACAAATAAATATATACACACATTATGCTACATGCACACTACTTTAATTTGATTAATTAATATTATTATTCTGTCATACTGGATGTTTTATTATATTTTTAATTAAAAAAAAACCAAATGCATTTATGGTACCTAATACTTTTTTTTGAAAGACCCCAGGAATGCACAATTGCACACACACACTCATACATTGTATTCCTACTAGCAAATTAATCATTGAAGTTACCATTGATTTGCGGATATATGCAATGGAATTTGTGTAACTTTTTGTGAGAGAATCTATAAATGTCAGGAATAATAAAAATGATAAACATTGGGTTGTGAAAACGATTTATTTGCAATAGGGCACATAAATAAATTAATAAGCAGCTGGGTGTATTTTGTTCGCATAACAAATTTTGTAGGTATTCAGTTACATCCGAATGGGGAATAACAACAATACTGGAGTTTTAATGATTTCTTATAACAACCATATTATATTACAATCATAACTTTGTAAAGAAAAATCAAAACATGTGAATTACTTATTGCATTTACTTATTATTGAATTTTGTTCATTTAATAATTACAGATTTTGATTTATATAAGTTACACAACATGAATTGAAACTGAAAATAGACATTTTGTTAGCCACTGTAAAAGAACCGCGTGAACCGATTTAAAGCTCTCAAAGTCTAACAAATAGTTAAAAGCTCCCATGGGTTCTTGTAAAAACACCTTTAGCCAAGACGGCGCCGACTGATCATTCTGGCGTTGTGATGTAGTCGACGGTACACTACCGTCACACAAGAAAAAGTTGTCACACTCCAGCGCGAAAGTAACTACTCATTTGTTAGCGCTTAAGCTAAGTATCCTGCTCGCGCTAAATTTTATCTCCCATACAAAAATGTCTACAAAGATAAAATTTAGCGAGGCAGTTTAGCAAAGCAGTATCCTGTTCCGCACGCTAAATTCTTAACTTCATATAGATGGGCCTATGAAAAGTCTCCACTCATTTAGCTCGCGAAATAAATGTCCGGTACATTAAATCGAAGATAAATTTTGACAGAAGAAAAGGAAACAATTTGTGTTGTGTTTACATTGGATTTTTTTTCAGAGGAAACCGCAGAAAACATTTGTGCGTTAAATAAAAGAGATCGCAAAAGCAAAAATTACGTTTCATGCGATAAAAAAACATGAAAAAATTGCAGGGCTTGTGGAGGAACGATCAGCACTATGGAAATTGCAGAAAAATTCCAATGCAAATAGGGGTTTACCCGACACGAAGGAAAGTGTCGTCTTCTGCTTGCTACTATAGAAATTATTTAAGCTGCTGCAGCAATGTTAATATCTTTTCAATTTTGCTTATATCTATTGTTTTGGAACGATTCCAACAATGCATTGTCTTTAAAGTTTGAAATTGGAAAATTGTATGTACGCGAATAATTAAAATAATGTTTACTGTCATTAACAAATGGTTTTTTTCCCATCTGTATGGTGTTTAAAAATTTAGCGAGCATTTATCTTTGGTGTGGAGAAATGAAGTGGAGACTAGGGACGCTAAAATTTAGCGCGAGCATGATACTAAGCTTTAAGCCTGATTCACAATGCGGACTAGATAACGAGACGAGAGCGATGCGATAAACGCTGTCGCCTAGCTCTCGCTTTATAATCGTCCATCAACTCACAATGAAAAATGACGCCCCGACATGTTCTGCGATCTCCTTCCAAATTTTTTCTTTCATTTGTGTATGTTTGTATAACTTGTCTGCTTTATTCTACATTAAAAGCTTTTCCTTAATGAACTCAATTATTTTTTCAACTTCCAGAGAGCTACGAAAGAAAACTTCAAATGAACGTCATCGCTGTTTCACGCGAGATTTTTTCGATTTTCCGAAATGGTCGCGTTGCGAGGCAACGATCCTTGCGTCATTATAAAGGGTTTTCCAATAAAAGGTGTTATTGTGAATGACCCGCTATTTCGGTAGCTGTCACTTTTGAAGCTTTTATTCTTTGACATTTGACAAGTAGAAACTACGCCATTACTAAAAATGGAATGATACACGCTTCAACAACGCATTGAAATTATTAAAATTCACTACAGAAATGGTGAAAAAACACAAGCAACGAAACCATTGATCTTTTAAGGGAAAAGTTTCCGGACTGTGTTATCTCTCGAAGAGGTGATCACAATTGGCCACCGAGATCTTGTGATTTAACACCTTGAGTCTTCTTCCTTTGGGGCCACATGAAAGATAAGGTATACGCCAACAGCCCAGCGTCGATTCAAGACCTCAAAGATAAAATTCGTGAGGCTATCGAGGACATAGGGCAGCCACTTTGAGATTTGGTCATGAAAAGGGTATGGTCCAGACAATAAAAAGTTAAACCGCTTACTTACTTCCTTTCTGAATACCCGGCCAAGCTGAGCACACTTAGCAGAGTAATTTTCGACGAGCAGACTTATGTATACAACTTCTTGTTCAACAGGGACTAGCCGCTAGCTGTCAAATATTCAGTTGTATAGAGAGCGATCTTAAGCTCAAGCATGGGTAATGATTTGGTCTTTAAAACTTGGGTTCCCATTTCATTGTCGTGTCAAAGCCGTGGACTGGAAATTGACATCCCTCTTAGCTGAAATCGAATCCGCACACCTTGGTGCAACTCATAAAGATCGCGGTTGTATCTTCCCCTCGAAATGCCCTTTTCGTAGACGTGAAAAAAAAATCTTTCGAGCTACTCTTTTCGAGGTCCAGTATTTTTCCCCCTCTGCTTATCATTCAAAACCTGAGCGGAGATTGGAAATGTATTATACCTGCCGAAACCTATACTTAATTTTTAAGAGTAGCGCCACACATGAAAAAGCTTTTGCTGTCTGATTTATGCCATTCCAGTAGAGCCTCCCGCCTATGAACCCGATGCATTCAATCATAAAGGTTGTAGGTCTCAATTTGAAATTCGTCAGCGGGTGTTTCTAAAGTCGATCTGGCAGATAGGTTGCCCCTTCCCAGAGACTCCGTAAGCTCTCCTCTGTTTTGCCTAATCAGGATTTACTTCCCCTGGCTCGATATACCATTCCTTCACTACCTTCTATTTTGCGTTTCAATATTCGAATCTTTTTTCATATTTTTCGGTTTATTCCGTATACCATCATTACGGTCACTTTTGTTTTCTTGGCTGGTACCCACAGGGCCTTTGGCTGCCTTCTTCAAAACCTCGCTCTACTGTGATTTCATTGAGTTCGTAATTTATACAGAAAGTGTAAAAATAGACTTCTACTATTACCCTAGCTATAGCTTCTCCGATATACAATCTTCTGTAGGGACCTTCAAACCTTTCTGACAAATGGATAATGCTTAATGTTTCGAGTGTACCTAGCTCCCTACAATACAGCTCTTTCGATAAAGATAATGTAGTTCGTTGTATTCCCATTCAATTTATTGCTTAAGTACCTATACAGTCCTGTCGAAAGCATTATCCCATGTATATTCAATATTATTGAATACAATTTTTCCTTCCTTGTCGGGCTTTTAATGCTTTCTCGTTTCTGAAAATTCGCTCAAAAAATACGTCTGGCGCTGACTCCAATATTAAATATTAATCGACCATCCTTCGGGGAGCTGGAGCAATAAACAGCAAACAACAAGCTTTGACAGCTGTCAAAATAATAATTTGACAGTTTCTTTTTGTTTGCCTTCAGATAAATTTTTTTTTCTTGTTTGGTTTTTCATCGTTGACTATAGTCCTTTCTCATACACACACAGACTTCCTCTGTATCCACCAAACTGCAGAGCCAAACAGAGATAAGCTTCAGCACAGAGCTGCCACAATCAGCACCATATATATATACAGATATACACGTTCCACCATCGGCGTCTTCTAAAAACCAAACGCGCGCCCTCGGGTAAGACAACTCATCTATTCCATCGTGGAATTTTAAGATTTTCATTCCTCTGGTTTGTCCCGGGAGGAGCTCGCTGTATATGTGAATAATTTGATTGTTGCCACCCACTGTATAATATGGTATATGTCGATTAAATTCACCGGAAATAAGTAACAGCTTTATGGGGATGTATTTATAATGGTTTTAGTGTCTTGTATCGAAATGGAATAAAGAAAATTCAGAGTGAAAGTGTGGGCGGGAGTGTAGATAAAACACTGCCATACGCAGCGCATTGTGTAATTTGTCAAAATCCTGCCAAGTGATTGGGAAGCTTTTATTTGTATGTGACAGATAGTGTGTGGGCTCAGTGTGTGTGGAATATGTGTACTCTTTTGTCGTAATTATTATTGGCAAAATAGGGATACTTTTGATAAGAAGCTCAAATGGCAACTATGGGTGGTAGATTCGTAAGGTGCTGGTGTAATTATTGGAAAAATCCTATTGTGCTTTGAAGTGAAAACCTGACACCGGATACCTTTTGTACGAAGATTTGAAACCTTAAATTGACTTGGCAACTCAATTTCGATGTCCTTCAATTCAAGTATATTGCGGCACTGATTAAAAGGAAATAACACTAATGTACGGCAAGTTGGTAAGGTATTGCTTTGTGGCAAAAATTGCTGCAGGAGGACACTTGACAGAGATTAGTCATCGGAGAACAGCAATAAGACCGTCAATATGGAAGTTGATAGTTCATTCATTCCAGTCAATAGTGCATTTTGATACAAAAATGTCTGCACATCAGTTTTTAGAGTGCTGCCATTTATGCCATCAAAACTACCTATACCAGCTTTACAAAGTATATCAGAGGAGGTGTCTCTTGACAGTTTTATGTTGTTATTTGGATGCTAAAAACCTCTAAAATCCTGCAAGCCACCTGCCAAAAACCCCTTAAGAAGCTTAAAGTGTTTGAATGTACTATGCATTCTTACTCGTGGATCAGACACTAAATCACAGTCCATAGATACGACCCCTAATAAAGGGGTTAAATTTACTATTTTCTGTAGGAACTGCTTAAAAAGAAGCAATCGAAGGACATTTTTCAAACTGTTGCATGCTTTCCAGACATACGTGAGGCGCAACCGATTCAACTTGTGTGCCTTTGTTTTTTTTTCTGCGAACTGAACGTGGTATCGCTTGATCGTTACTAGCATCCGTCTCTGAAAACAACCTTTTACCGAGTAAAGAGACGACTACTGGACCAACTCATCTATGTATATAAAACTTAAATTGGATAAAGTGTATTCGTCCTGAAAACTTAAACGTTTAACTGCACCAGCTTATGACCCAAACTCTCTTCATTATTGCATACAAAGAATCTTATGCATCAGAAGCTGCTGCAATATTTTCTCATGAACCATGAGTCTGGGACCTTATTCGAACAATTCAATTAATTTTCAGTAGGACCGATCTAATATTAAAAATCGAATTCCAGAGTGACAGTTCTCTTTACAGATAGCTTTTGAGGACGATGGCTCAGAGACTATAGTACTGGATCCCAGAATGTCTGCAATGTCTAAACTTTCGCGAACGCCTAGCAACTATCGGAAGGCACACGGACCATAAGCAAGAGCCTAGTAAATTTAACCATTTTAAGTCGAATTGAAATTGTGGTTAAGAGAAGCTTTGCTGAGGGTCCTCCACCACTTCCGATTATTCTTTACTTTTTTACTGGCTGATTACCCGGCTTTGAGCAACATTTGTTTGCACTCAAATAATTTAACACTTTTAAAATTACATACTTTAGCAGTCTTATAGTTTAGGAAGGAAATTTTAGGGTGAAAACTAAAATACTTCGTAACGAATATAGCTATTGGTTATTCAATTAATACCAACGTTTCAAATTTCACCTCAAGTTTCTTTTCATCAGAGGGTTCCTTACACAGGACAACCTAGCTGAATTCTTTGACAGCGCGGACAGGTCGAACCCATCGTACCATTATCGACAGGCATATATTCGAGTTGTAAAACTTATATTATCCGAGAATTGATCCTCTCGAAAGTGAATAATTTCTTTGTGTGATTTTTTCTACAATTTTTGTCGAATGGAGAAATAAACCATACAACCAAGGTCTGTTTGGATAGGTTGCTCAGCTACATAGACCTAAGGCCAGCGCACTAAAACCACAGAAAAAATTGACTTATGCTAATAATAATGATAAGGAATTCGGCGTATCTAACCTCGATTCTTTAGGGAATCGGTATTCCTGAGTCTCGGTAATTTCTGGTAATTTTTCATTGTTTTGATAATTTTTAGTGTTCACAATATTTGACTTTTTTTCATGCGAAATTCCAGCTTTTAAGACCTACGGCCGATATCTTCTCCAGTCCAAGATAAGAGACGAATTCGTAATATTTTAAAACGTACTTTACGCGCGTTTTGAAGCATCTGTTAACGATCCATATTATTATTTGTTAAAAATATGAACATCGTTCTTTCTAAACAAATATCCGAAGTTCTAAATCATTTTGAATTATAGAAATACCTATCTTCGTAATAGTGGACTGTAATTTTGATGAATTGATAATATAAAAGAGCAAATAAAGAAAGAAGAGGTATCTTTTCGTTGAAACCGCTGGCTAAACCTGAACCTCTGCTAACCTGATTTTCATTTTGGCGATTTTCTTGATAAATCTTAAATAAAAGTTGACGGTTTTCTTGAGTAATTTTCCACCCACTTGTTTAAGTAAGCCTTTCTGACACATTTTTAATGCATTGTCAGAGCGTCTTTAGAAGTGTTTTAGTTGGGTTTTTGGCACGTTTTTATGACGCATTTTGTATGCATTTTTTACGCGCTTTTTTTACCCCAAAGCGCACTAAGCCGTATGCTACACTGACGAACATCCTAAAGCATTACTACCATTAAAGAGCTTCTCAATTTACCCGTTTGGACTTTGCATTTAGTTGTAAAAACCTGTTGGGGATACTATGTATTAAATTATTTAATGTATTGTTTGTTGACTAGTGTATTCAAACATTTTTTCAAACATCTTACACCATTCCCCAGACTTGGCAAGATGGCGGGGTGTATTACTGATTACTGTATCTCGAAAAAAAAAATATTTAAAATCGAGAAAAAATCCTATTATTCCGTGTCGTATTACTCGCTTATCACCATTACAGGAATATCGATTTTAAATCCTTTTTAAGTAACTTACTTTCTAAAGTCCCAATAGAGACGAACTCTGCACGCCTATCTCGAACAAAAAAAAAACTAAACAAACAACAGAACTTCACACGAGCACACACATAGGAACATAATCTCTATATCTACCTAACGTAGCTACTGCTACATTTATATATACGTATGAAACGATATAAAACATTTACAGAATCTCCCAAAGGAATTCGCGCGCACATAACTCCCGCCATATAGCGAATGTCTCCCTTGACAAATTTCGCTATTTGATTGATTGAAAAAGGAAATGAACATGATGTCCTCCAGTTTTTGAATTTTCTCTTTATTTTCTTTTTGTTTTTTTTTTTGCTAAAGAAAGCAGAGCAGAACAGCACAACAGAGGGAAAAGTATAGAGGTGTTGTCGCATGTGAGCCAATGTCAAAAGACTGTTTGGTTATGGAGTGGATTTTGTTTCCCTCGTCTCCTAAACCGTAATGGATAAAAGAGAACAGCGTGCACTGGATCGTATGATTCATTTTCCCCGTGATATTTGTGATATATCTGCGATTTTTCTCTATTTTTTTTTTGAAAAAAAGATTTGTTGGATCTGAATTTTTCATTTCATTTCGAAACCGTTTGCCAGTGCAATTCCTTTGCGAATAGACAAATTTAATTTAGCACAACGGAAAGCTAATAGAAGGGATTAAAGGGGAGTATACACAGAAGGAACAAGGTGAGTAAATTCAACCCTCAGGAATATTTGTGATGAAAAGTTTACATAAAAATAAGTATCTGGAACTGGATTTTTAACGCTTTATTATGATGATTGCAGTGGTGGGCTTTGTTGAGAAGGGAAGGAGACCGCTGGGCCATATAGGACAATCCTTAGGTACACCGCCCCCGGTTGTATGAGCATTTTTTTTGTATTTAACTGGAAATGTAAGAGCGTCTAGAATTAGCTTTCTTAAGACAGTATACTACTGAGGGCAGACGGCAAAGGCCGTATGTATACATGATTTGGAATATGCATATAGGTATATCTGGAAAGGAAAATAGTATACCTAAGTCAAACTGATATGTCTATGCCGTGATATTTGTTATAAGCAACCTAAAACGACTATGATCCATTGTGCTTTAAGATTTAAATATGCGTCGATATAACGCATGTACCAAAGCATATAAATAAATTTTGTAGCTGTGCTTGACATTACCCGGCATAAGTCAGTTTAATATGATAATCATGTGGAAGTTTCTTCTCGATTAGTGCCGACGTTTTATTTGTATTTAACATTTCATATGGAAAAAACGTCTGCCAACATGCAGGTCATTAAAATGAGTGGATTTAATGATAATAGTCATTAGTAAAGGTCTGTAGTGTTGTAAAGGGAATGAGACGTGTCGTCTACACTTATCATGCACGGATTGTCTTCATAGCTATTTTCCGTTGTTTTTTCCTTGATGTTGTTTTTATTTCCGGCACGTGGCATAGCTGCTAGGCCCTGATGAGTTTGCAATACCGTGACAGCTGTTGACCGTAGGAAAGGTAGTAACGACTATGATTCTCTTTAAGTTTTCCATTTATGCTATATGCATATTAAGGATTTCCTTCTTGAACGCTACGGAAAAGCTTTTTATTATAATTTGTATTTTCGGAGTTGAACCTTGGTGTCCCTCGTCCAGCATTGAATTCATTTTTTATTCGTTTTTCATAAATTTGCAGAAAATTAATAAAAGCTATCGCCAAAGCTGCTCTTTTTATGGTAAATTATTACAAGTGCCAATAATGTATAAACTGTCAATGCCAAACACATTCTGCCAATAGTCAGGAAAATGGAGGATCCTATGCACCAAAGGCCGATTGTCTTTTGTTATAGTATTACTAGCGGAACCCCGCCTGCTATTCTGCTAAGCTAAAGAAGTCAGCATTTTCAAAAATGTCTTCTTTCAAAGATCTATTGAACAAAAATATAGAGAAAAACTCAATTTGCTATTAACTTAAAAATTACCATATTACTTTAGGAATGATTTGTCCCAAACATATAGACCGTTTTCGAGTTATGTCCAAAATTCAAAAATACCTACCATTATTCGATTTTTAACAAAAAAATGAGTATGAAGTCGTGTTAACCTTACATACTTCGATAAAAAAAGGCCAAACTTCATTCGCCTAGGTTGATTCCTATGGACGCTAACGTATTTTCAACCGACAGAGAGACACATGGGTCTAATATTAATTTTGTATGGGAGGTACTCGAACTACTTGACCGACATAGCCCATTTTCAATACCAACCAGAAGACGATAAAAAGAAGTCCTTCCACCAAATTTCATTCGCCTATGTCAATTCCTTTGGGCGTAATCGTGCTTTCAACAGACAGACAGAAAGACGGACATGGCTAAATCGATTCAGAATGTGATCCTGATTCAAAATATAATATACTTTATAAGGGTTCCGGTGACTCCTTCTTGGTGTTAATAAACGTGAATATACCTTCCTGTGGAGGGTATAAAAAACAGCCCCGAACTGTAGGCCCACAAACTCCAAATCGGGGCAACCGTTTAGGCTGAGGGCCTCAGGACTCAGGAGCATTCCGACAGACGGACAGATGGAGATACGGACAGGCGGACAGGAGGACAGAATTTCGAGACCCATAATTTTGAGTTCCTCTATTCTCTTTATATCAGAATTGATTAACATCTTGAGTTCGAAATTTTGTACGAAAGATAATTTCTCTAACTACTAAAATTTCTTACGCTAGATATATGTGGATATAATCCACCGTTTTCTCTTTTTAGAGTTTTTGTTTGCATATTGTTTTCACGTAGTTATAATCAATTGATTCAATAGTCGAGGGTCTGTGTAAGACCCACCTTATAAGTTTACAGTCTCAGGTTCAATTCCAATTGTATGCATTCAAATTAGAGAGAATTCACTTCCTTTGCCAATTTTCGTAACACATTCACCAGTTCAATTCCAAGGTCCAGCGTGCCCATAGAAATTTTAGCTTCAAACATTAAGTTGAAGGAACTAAAAAATGTTTGTTTCTCAATAACAGTCACAAAATTTCATTGAAATCGATCGATGGTGTCAGAGGTCGACACTATATAAATATACTCCATATATGCACAGTACCTATGTTTACTAAAATAACTAATACACATACAAAAACCGTATATAGCTACATAAAAACCTTAGCATTGACATCACCTTTCATGAGGAATTTCCAGAATCAGAATCGGTTCACGCATTACAGAGAACATCAATATCAAACACAATGCAACTTTTCTATTACATATACATAGATAGAATTAGCTGTTGACTAAAGCTGTATAGAGTATACAAATCTTCCGTTGGCCCATGGATGATTCCCACCGCCGAAACAAATAAAGTGAAATTATAAAAATAACAAGTCATGCTGAAGCGATGATGTACGACAGTTTCGCCTCTAATCCCAGAAACTGTCATTCAGCATTGACAGCACTTCACCGAAGTACTTTTCCATGTGTTGACTTATTATTATTCAAACAAGTTGATAGGAAAGGAAAGCCGAAACGCCTTCTGCAATAAAATTATTGACAAGCTTGCACATCACGCATTGACAATATGAGAACACTTTTACAAAATGAAATAAAATATGGTATCCCCATTCGTCCTTATACCTTTTATATAAACAGAACATAGTAGGTATATGTATGCAAACATTTTCTGACACATCCAAACATGTCCTTTGATAACATCAAAGTCATAATGTATGTAATATGCACTGCATAAACTTGTATCAATGTGAATTTTCCGCTCGCATTTGTGTTGAACTTTTTTCAAACATACTTCCATATGATGTTCCTCGTGTCAAAATGTGAGAAAGATGTATTTAATGGATGCGGCGTAATGCTGCCATTATGTGTGAATGCTATGTCAGAGCAATTTGTTATGTCAAGATTTGAGAGTGTTACATTAGGATCAAATCAGAGAAGGGAAAGAAAAAGCAGAGAGGTTGATGTAAACTAAAGGGTAAGGCTTCGTTGGATTTCATCAAATAAAAAAAAGGTTCAAACGCGTTTCTATCAATCAGCATCATCTGTTCCGTTGCTTGAAAGGCTCTGATTTAAAAATGTTGACATGGTATAGGATCACTGGGATGTGAAATGTTTCCATTTGAAAAATGCGCGAGCTTTTGAGGCGGTACTTGGAAAGTTTTTCTGATTTTTTGTGGCAAAATTATAGATGAGCATGAGGTTCCTATTGCCGGCTCTTAAGATGCCATTTTAAACAATATTTTTTGGGATATTTCATGAGCAGTGAATAACTTTCTCTAATTTAAAACGCAGGGTTACGTTTATCACTGATGGTATACCTTCCCGCCAACGATCAGTGGAACATGTTCTTCTTAAAACTATTCAATAGAGGTCAGTAGAGAAAAGACAAAAAGATCTAAAAAAGAAAAAAAAAAAATATTCAACAAACTGTTAGTAAAAAAATAACGTACAGTGAAAAATTAAATAACATAAATGAGCTACATCAGGAAGGCAGCACCTTATAGAATCCAGATACAGATAAGGGTGGTTTCTTGCTTGAACGATCCATTCTCTTACTCACTTTGCCCAAAATAAAACAACCGAAATTATTTTAAATACTAGCTGACCTGGCAAACGTTCTCTTGCCTTGGGCACGAAAATTCAATAGATATAAGTAGAACAAAGTAAAATTTTAAAAATAAAGTCTATACTGAAATGCCTTTTGGAATACAACTTTTTTTGTTACACTATACGGTTCGCCCAGTGGTAGAAATTGTACTCGTACCATTTTAGTAACCTTACATATACACAAAATATTGAAAACAAATAACTCACAACATTGCATCTCTGCATAATCTTACCAACAAAAAATCAAATGTTGCGTTTAAGGCAGTGAAAGTGAAAGTGGTTTCTAACTATTTGCCATCTCCCAACAATCTTATATATTACTAGCTGAACCCCCGGCGGCTTCGCCAGGCAAAAAAAAACTTTTTCCAATAATTTATATAAAACAAAAAACTATTTAAACATTTATTGCAATGCTATAAACAACCGTCTTGGTTCTTTGTTATCCATCGCTTGTATAAACAAATAGAGAATGCAAAAGTGGATTCTCCAAATTTATACCGCACATTTGAAAAGATTGTCCTTGCGACTTATTCAATGGTAACGGCGAATGCAAGGCGAATAGGGAATTGAAGACGCTTAAATTCGAATAGGACATGGAATGGAATCATTTGTATGCGAGGAATCAAACATTTTTGAAAATATTATTACTACGAAATCCATACATCTATGCGCCTATTGTCGTTAGCGAGTCGAACAAAAAATCCTGCGAATGGGACTTATTTTGTACTAGCTGCACCCGCCCGGCTTCGCACGTGCAAAATGTGGTTTCAGAACAACTGATGGAAAATTTCAGAAAGAGTCTTCTGCAAAAGTGAGGGACTTGAACCCGTACTAAAAAAACCTCCCATAGACTGGGCCCACTCTGCCTTTATCTTCATGGCATTGTACATGCTCGTTGGACTAATCGGCAATAATTTAATAATCTTTGGACAATGAAAATATTTTTATAATATTTAGCTCACTTTTTTTTTTAATGTAACGCTTCTTTGTATACTATATTAGCTGTTTTGTTACTACCGACTAAGAGAGTGACATTTGCTGCATTACTTACCCTGGAGCACGCTACATATAAGATGTAACTGCCCGTCGCTGAAGCAATTCCTAATTAATTCAACTCCCGCTTTTCTTAAAGTTTGACCCTCTAACTTATTGATTGTCATGGCAGTTAAAATTAACGCCTCAATAACGTTTGTCTGCAACGAAATCGCTCTCAATCTGGTTCCATTACAAAGCTTAGGGGATTCAAATTGCGAAGCAGCATAATGGGAACTCCAACTTTTAACTCCAGGCCATGGACTGTAATTCTATTTAAAAACTCGACCGGGTAATTTACTGCCTCATCTTGATTGCATGTAGCATTTATAAACAGGTACGACGTATATCATCACGAATTTTCCTTAATATAATAACACCACGATTTGGTATCACTGATACCTATACCTATTTGACATTCCTTTCCTACATATTTGGCATTTCTTTTATGGCTTTTTTTGTTCTTAACACACCAAACAGCATACTGCCTCTGTCTGTCTCCCTCTCTGTCACAGGAGTAAAATAAGCTTAAAAGAGATGTCAAAATGTTGCGCGGTAAGTATGTTTAATTTGAGAATGAAGTGCATATCTACTCATGCAGGTGAAAATCGTTGAAATGTTTCAAATTTTGCCTATTTATTTAAAAACCTTTTAAGTTATCGAGTTATTGGATGTTCTAAGTTGTACCTGCAGATGTCCTCTATAAGCTGCTGTTAACTATATTTAAATGCTCCCAGTATTTTCGAACGGAAAGTGTGACAAAGAAAAAAACAAAACGAAACGAAAAAATGAATTACTCTTGTCCAATTTTTTTCCGGAATTTATAGAGATATAGAGTTGAGACAAAGTAGATATTGTAGGCCTAGATATCCTCTATAGGCCTGTGAAAAATGCACCAGAATATATTGATCGGTTTCTAAGATTTTTGCATCTAAAGACGTGCCGTCAAATTCAATCTTGGTCGAACAGAACTACACCAATTTTTTTTATATGATGATTATGGTTAGCGAATTGAACAAAATTCATTCACCTGAACTGTCAAACCGCTGGCGAATGTAAAGTCGCCTTATTGCGGTTTGCGAATTTGTGAAATGTCATTCGCCTTAAACTTCAAATTTTGGCGAACAAAACTATATGGTGAAACCATAGGCGAATGGAATTTATGAGCTAGAGAAATGAATAAAAATTCAAGAAAAATGTATCAAACCCATTAGTGTAGAAATATTATGAAAATCGTCTTTTATGGTTTCAAAATAAGTAATTCCAAATCCATAAGCTAGTTGAGCTCATGAAAAAAAACCCAGTCATAGCCAAAGGGTTAGTACAATTTGGAGCTTCAAACAAATACAACAAAAAATATTGGGATAATTTCGCTGTTGAAATAAGAAGGGTGCGCAGACCAACTTTATAATAGGAAGGACTGTAGAAGTGCGCATAAATATGAATTTGTCTTTTATTTGGTCCAATACATGCACGAATGCTTCTTTGGTTAAACGAAAGTTGGACACAAATCTATAAAAAATCCACTTCTTAAATTAAAGTGCTTAATTTAGGTACTACTTCAGATTGTTTGGAAGTTCTATAACCTAGACGTAGACGATCGGAATGTCCCTTATACTTCGTCTCAATCTACACATATCTAATGCTATACAATATGGAGGATTGTTGTCTTCAAAAAATAGATTAATATTTGGTGCTCTCATTTTCCTTTTTATTATTTAAGTAGCCTTTGATTTCTAGACGAATGAATTAATTCGCCGACTATAATCGACAACTATCTCGATTACGCGAATAATTCGACTCGCAAAAGAAGTTCTGAATTCTCTTAAGAACAACGGAGAAAATGCCAACGATTTTTCAAGAGAGGCTTTTCAATCCGCAACTTCCCGAGGACTTATTTGAAGTTGAATTAAGATCTCCAAGAACTTCATTGAAATAAACAACACGTTCCAATCCAGAAACCTCTTCCTATAAAGCCTATTCCAGAGCGCCTATACTGATTTATGGTCAACGTATTGACCACAGCTAGTGTTGAAAGAACCTTTTCAACTATGAAGAGGATTAAACGTGTCCCGAAGCGATATGGGGAATGCAAGATTAAGCTCACTTCCTATGATTCGGACATTAATGTGGATTCAGATAAGATGATTGATCTCATGTCAAAAAAAATCAACACGTCTTCTGCTTTGAAAAACTGTGTGTACAAAATTGTTTAATAGGAAAATATACGTATTGTTTTTTGTTTAAAGAATTCCTCGCACTTTTTTGAAGTAAAAAAGAGCTTTTTGTTATGAAACTGGTAGAAATTAAGTGGTTTCTTTTGCTTTTTTAAAGTTTTTTTTATTGTTTTTAGCCTATCAATTGATCACCGTAATTACCGACATTTAAAAAAAAAATCAACTAAATTGGTTGAAAATTACGGGCGAGAGAGGGAAACATACACTTTATGCACTTTGTTTTTGATTATATAAAATAGAAGATTGTTGATATCTTATTTGTCAGTCGGAATCATTGGAATGCGCGGAATCGTCGTCTTTTCTCTCGTATTTTCCCTAAAGAATTTTAGCTTTGATGGTGTTGTTCATTAGTTTTTTCAGCACAAGACAAGAAGTACCATTACAAAGACGATGTTGGTTGATATTTCGCAACATAATAAATGCCGATCTGACTTTTATCGGAGATAATATAGAGCGGTAGGCAATTCGAGCAATTCCAGTGAGTTTCAAAATTCCGTTTCATATTGAACATCATCATCTCGACTAGTAACGGAATGAGCCAGAATATATATGTCAGCAATTGTCGGCGCAGTGGCTTAGTGTTTAGTCTGTTGAACTACTAAGCGAGGGGTCCCAGGTTCGAATTTATATGTTTTTTTTCCACGGCACCACCTCTCGCGTCTGACAAATATCCGATAGTATGACTGTCATTCGAACTTCTTTAATTAGCCGTTTGGACTCGGCATACAAATTTAGATCCCTTCCAATCGTTCCAAAAATGAAAAATGAGAAACTAGACCTAGGGTCCCTAACGATATATTGTGCCAACTATTTTATTTATTTTTTTTGTATGTGCCCCGAATTCGACAGCAACTGCATTTTGAATTTGGAAAATAATTTCGTTGACTTAAACTTGTGTGCGGCCAAAGAAACACGTTCGCTTAACCAAACGCAATTTCTGTAATTTTTAGCAAAGTTTAGAAACAACTTCGTGACGAGTTCGGTCTTTGATTCGGTGAACTGAAAAAAATCGTCAGAGATATAAATATAATGCATCCAGACAGAAAATTTCCCTTTGCCACTTTGTCCAGTAATTGTTTTGGGAAAATCTTTCAGATTGGTCGTTTTGCAACTTGATTGTTTTGACGACCTCAAACGTATTAAGTTCATCCGCTGGTGTTGTTTGTGGAAACACTTCACTGTGGTAATGTTTGACGGAAATCACCTGCTAACAAAATCGTCGCACTACCAAGTTGGTTTTGATTTTTTTTCTAAATCTTGATGCAAAAACATGCAACTTTTGTTATGTTTCTCATTTGAACTTGAACAAAAAAAAATTGTAAGATCGGTGTAGCCGTTTTCAAGTTATGGCATTAGCAACAAAACATCGATTCGTGTATGCAATAGAATTGAGCAGAATGCGAAGTTGAATTGGGATTTTTTTTTAATTTAAATGGCATATCGGTCGGGATCATGAGAATTCGGGGAATGAGGACATCTTGACCTCTGAAAGGTAATTAATTTTGATCATTAATTGTTTGACTACGACCCAAAAAATATTAAAAACTTTTCAAAATATAACTGTCCTCATTCTTCCGAGTCATTAATGTGGGTATGTGTTATAGTTCATTGCACTTATTATTGGTTTCTTCGCGGTTTACTGAATTTGTCATCTTCACGTTGAAGTGATATCCATCGGCACCATCCCCGAAGATGACTTGATATTGCAAAGCAACGTAAAATCGGTGTATATTGCAACGTTTATCAATTGATCGTTCGTTCGATGGAGAACAATATCTCTGGGTTGGAATTGATATCCGGCTATGATAATAGCCACTTCGTCTATAGCTAGAACATTATGTTTCCGGACATGTTCTCCAGTGGGGGTTTGGTGCGCATGACCGATAGTGTTGTGTATAGCCGATGGCTTCATATCAATTTCCTTTCGTGAAAGAGCTCCTGCAGTTGCGAAACGATGGATCCTTTTAGGGTGTAGAGATTTCGCAGCGTGCATTGACTTCATTACTATCACAAACGACGAAATACATTTGAATGAATTTATGTTGACCATCTGAGAACGGGAGCAAGAAGCCGGCTTGATGACAGATTTGTCATTTGAATTTAAAAGTTAGCGTGAATTGACAAGTTACAACTTCCGCTCCACATGAAGTCATTTGAAAGCTAGAGTTATGTATATTTTCTGGTATTGACACAGTTATAATTAAATTTAACCGCGTGAAGCGCAAAAATAGCTTATCCTTGTGCAACTGATAATGAATTCAAATTCACTCCTTAATATCGATCAGCCATCCCCCAGATGATAGAATTTCCGATTCCCATCTGAACCATTAATTTCGGTCGCCCAACATCTAACAAAACAACTTACCGGGGGCGTCAGTAATTGATGATCCACACCGAACAATCGAAATTCAAATCAATAGAAAAGCTCCATGTAATCATGTTCATCTGTAAAACCTTTCATAACCATACCTTGGGAATTTCCCACTTTTTTAATTTACGATATATGCAAGTCGAAACGTAATTCATACCATTTGGGGAATGCACCAATTTGTAGCTGCAAACTAGGACGACGATGTGACATAAAATCCCTGCAGGCAAAATTAAACTCTATAACCGTATTACGTATGTACGTCTGGGTGCACGTATACACGGATCTCAACCCTCCCTCCAACCCCCCAAGGATAGAGTGCGGGAAAAATAAAAACGACATGTATTCGTCTTCACAGACAATTTGCTAAATCCTGATTTCGTTTGCTAACCATGTCACCTTTCACCAGGGTGATCCTTATCCGCACACAAACAAAAATACCTACAGCCGCCGTCTTCAGTCGTCACAGACAGAGGAGCAAACGAACGAAAGAAAAAAATCCATAATACCCGAGATTGTAATTTACGATGTGTATTAGCTGTCCATTATCACTCATGCTGCAAGTTCGCATAGCACCGCTATCCACCCGACATACACCCCACATCAAGCCTCAGTGGTGTAGTCCTTAGAGGCGAATAATTCGTTTCCACTGGAATACAGGGGAACCCAGATCCCAGATAACAATGCTAAACAAAAAAAAAACGAAAACAACAACAGCGGTGTCGAGCCGAAGAAAAAAAAACAAGAATAAATACAAAGTGTGCAGATACAAAACAAAAAGTCAAGAGTCAATGCCAGAACGGATGTGAAGAAAATTAAGTTAATTCGAGAAGAAAGATAAATGGCACCCTATCTATATGAATGCTGTGTTCTCGAGTTGTGCTCTTTGAAAGGAATTTTAAGAATCCCAAACGCAGGGGTGGTGCTCTCTTAATGCCCTAAGAACTGGAAATTAACTATACCTCTGTACTTTCCACTTCTGTGCTTGTGGAATGTGAAAGTCACAAACGTAATAGAAGCATCGAGGCATAGTTGCCTTTAGTGAATTTATTTTCGAATTCATTGAAGACATCAAGACATCACGGATAGCTTTTCTTTTTACCTCGTTTGAACTCAGTGGAGCTTGTTGTTTTTTTGTAGCGAATTATTCCCCAAAACCAAATGTCATCCCGATCTTCCTTAATAGTATCTTATGTTGAAAATACCTTCGGACCAAAGTTTTTGGTTGTAAAGGGTAAAATATTAAAATACATTTGGGCTTTGTAAAGTTTTCGTTCTCAATATTTTGGGCGATGTAACGGATTTTGGGCGTTATGATATTTATTTACTTGGATTTTTTAACCTTACGCCCAAAATCAATTTACATCACTCAAATTTGCGTGAATTTAACAAGAACAAATTGCTTAGCAATATTTTGGGCGTTATGACATTTTTCAATATGGGCGTTATGGTTTTATGCGATAAGACCTTCCGTCGAAAATATCACACGGCATTGCTTTGTCAAAATCTGAGGAAAGGTCTAACATGAGCCATTTAAGATGGCTAATTTACCTTACGTCAGCTTAATTATATATTTAGGTGGCGCTTCAACTCGAAGTGGACTAAAGCTTAGTACGCTGCTCGAGCTAAACTAAAATTTATCTGGTCTCCAACTGGTCTCTCCAAAGCCCCATATAAATTTTGACATAGAGTATGCCGTGGATAAGTGCCCCAGAAAACAGCTGTTCTTTGACTTCAATTGACTTCAAAAATTTAATTCTCTCTTATTTCAACTATTTCTGATTCTAGGTACTTCTCGTCCATGTAGGTAATACCTAATTAAAAAAGCTAATCCCTGCACATACTTGCTCGCAACAGAACAACAAATACACAACGATCTGTCACAATTTAGCTTGAGCAAATGTGCCGACCCAATGGGCACGCAAAATTTTGACAGACACATGAAGTACATTCTGAAACAAAAGTTTGATTTAGCTCGAGCTGCGTACCACTCAGCTAAATGGGTTCGCGTAAGCTTAGCTCATTTTCACTCCCACTCAGTATGGGAGTGAAAATTAAGCTCGGGCAGCGTACTAATGTCGTTTTCCATTGGTTTCACTCGGGGATCAACTCGTTCTGTGATCCAATGTGTTCCGGACTCTCCCGGACGCTTCTCTTTGCCCAATGGAAAACGACATAACCTTAAGACCATAATAAAAACATCATTCAACTAAGCGCGATCTCCAGCTGCGCAAACCGATTGTGGATGCTTTTCACTTGTTCGCGTCACATATAAGCCGATGTCTTCCTCTTGTCCATCTGCTCAAATTTTTAAAAATGATTGAGAATTTTTCTGTACTATAGTCAGGGCACCGAAAAAGCGATAGTTTTTGAAAATTGAAACTAGACATCAAAACACCCAAGCCAGCCGAACCAAAGTGACAAAGATAAGTCGCGTTTGACAAGACGATGATAAGGGATATACATACTAATGCAATATCCAAAATTATCAGCTTAATCTGCATTAGCTTAGACGAATGGAGGAGCGAGGATATATTAGAACGCAGAGAGCGGAGTGCTTATAAGTACAAGAAACCAATGATCAACAACAAAATAGGACATCGAAGTTCGAAGGCGGTTTGTTTTGGCTGCCCTATAATGATTAAATAAAAGTATTTTTGATATTATACGACCTTTTTCTTGTTTTCGTATATTACCTACTGCATGGGAATTGAAATTTAGTACCTATTTCCAATGCCAAAAAATTGCAACCATCATTTTGGTGGAAATATTCGGTCCAGAGGCACCCTTCAAATGTCCTCTATCTACCGCACTTACGTTCATTTATAGATCCAACCCCACTTTGCTTGCATACAAAGAACCCTCTCTGGTTGAAGCTTTTGATGGGCATTTGCTGAAAATCTATCAATTCCCGTAGTCATTTTAAAAATAAAGTGTGTCAAAGGATTATCGTAAACTACGTGTCCACGACAATCTGTATTCTCTTCACTCGTATTTCTATTTAAATTAAATCAAACAAACGGAAGTAAAACAGCTTGTCAAAACAAATCTTAAGGTCAAATATACAAGTTTTGTAAAGCGACCTACCTGGCTTTACTATTTATATACATATATATACTTGACGACAATTCGTGTGCAAAGGTTATGTAGCTGCAAAACGCAGCAGTGAAATTTGACACAATGCAAACTCATTGAGTGGCACTGTAAGTCGAGTCGTGGCGCGGAAGGTGCTTGTGACGTGTGAGTGATTATGTAAGAAAGGTGGCAAGTCGGCTTCTGAGTTGGCATATGAGTTTGCTGCTTAAATGGCAATAACAATTTGTTCTTTTTCTGAGATTTACTGTAGAAATAAAAATTTTCCAATTTGACGTCTGACAAATGTTGCATTCACTAACAGGATGCTAGCATACCCATTAAATAAATGGTGTCACAATTTGATGTGTTTAATACAGAAGTGGGTTGAGTAATTATAAACGAAGATGTTGTAATCAACTAGTATAAGAGGAGAAGAACTTAAAAATGAAATACAACGCATAGGGCATTACTAATAATCATTGTTAGTCTTCACACTAATTACCTATTTTGTAGGTCACAATTGGTAATTTTATGTGGAAAATTGCGCCATTGAGTTCGTTAAATCTAGCCTGGACACTGAGTATGATTGTTAGTATCGCGAATAGAAATTATGTTGATTACCCTACAAGTCATTACCGTAAACTAAGATTTCGATGTTTTTTTAATAAAACTTAAAATAAAGTATACCTACCATTTTGATCTTAAGCATTAACCAATGAAGGCAACGTTTTCAAATTAACGAAAGGAATTACGATGTTGAACATTTAAGCTTTCAAAGTTGTCAAAATATAAGTTTGGTTGAATCTTATCCTATATACCATTATAACACACGATAACATTTTTTGAAGAAACAACTGAAGGATTTTTATTTACGTAAAAACAAAAAGCGTTAAAAAATAATCTAATATATAAAAATTGAGCCTTAAAATTGTGTTCGTTTGTCGCCGATTCACGCCTTAACGCATTTACCGATTTTAACCAAACTTTCACACATCTTTGGCACTGGTCTATATTATGGTTTTGTGAAGTTTTGCTTAAATCGGAAAACGTATGTGTGTGTTGTGCGTGCGTGAAAAAAAACATGAATTTGAGTACATTTTGGGTTTTTTCAACACCTCATATAAATATAATAAAAATCAATTGCTGTGCGTTAGTCGGGTAGAAACTCAAGAACGGCTCGACGGATTTGAATGATTTTTGTTGTTGTTTTGTTTGTCTTGAATCAGGGATGGTTTAAGAAAAATTAAAATTCGAAAAATTCTCAACAGGTGGCGCTGTATGCATATTTCGTTTTTCATCTATCTCCTTCTATAAATATAGACAGCTGGTCAAAAAACAGGTGTGCAGTTACTAGTTGCTAAATAACAGTTGTTTTGCTAACAAGACTTGCAATAGTAAACATTTTTGATTTGTTAAATTTAGCGATTTGTTACAAAAGTGTTATTAAAAAGTGATAATCTTTACAGGTAGGTTTGTTTTTTAATCACTTTAGAACAATTATTGTTTAAGTTTTTTGTTAAATCACATTTTAAATGACTCCACTGCTCTGCGGAAGAAAGGCTAATAGTTCAGCAGTTAAGGGGTGAGGGTTAAACCTATAAATTTATAGCAGATGCCCTTGGAAGGTCAAAGCATTTAGTAACCAATGCTCTTAAGCCAACATTAGAAACTGAAAATAGAAGAAGGCCGAAAAAAAGCACAGCTACTACTGACCGCCGCATTTTACTTTTAGCGAAGTCAAATTCGTTTGTTTCATCACGGACTATAGGCGCACAAATTGTGGATGGAATCAGTGCACGCACAATCCGCAGGAGACTACAGAACTTCAATCTAGCAGGAAGAGTTGCCAGAAAAGTTCAACTCCTAAGAGCTAAGAACGTAAGGTCCCGAAAAGAATTTGCCTTTAGCCTTAGAAGTTGCAATGGAACTGAAAGTGTGAAAAAATTGCGGAATATTCTGTGGAGTGACGGAACAAACGAATTTGACTTCGCTAAAAGTAAAATGCGGCGTCCAAAAGGAAAAGAATACCATCATCGGTATACACTGAAGACCGTTAAACGTGGTCTTCGTGGTTTTTCCTGGTGTGGTGTTGGTCCTATATTCCGTGTCAATAACATCATGACAAAATATGGATTTACGGACATCCTGGAAAATTTCATGCTTCCATTTTCCGAGGAAAACATTGCCCCTCCGATGGCATTTCCAACAGGACAGTGATCCAAAACATACAGCCGGTAATGTGAAAGACTGGTTTCGGGAGCAAAATAACTCTGTAGTTTCATGGCCAAGTCAATCTCCAGATCTCAATCACTTTGGGAACTTGTGGGATGAACTGAAATGAAAATTGAGGGGTCAGTTCTTCGGGTCGATTCCAAAATTTTTTGGAAAATAATGGAGGATACTCAATTTATTAGAGAAAGTTCAAAAAAAATAATAGAATCTATAATTAATGATTATTTAGGAACACACCTATTTCTTTGTCCAAGCCGAACACAAAAATCCAAAAGTTTTTGCTACGTTTTGTTAAATTATTCGAAAAATAAACATATAACTATTTGCCATATTCAAAAATAATGTAAATTTTATTAATATAATTGAAAAAAAAAAAATTGAAAAAAATATGAAAAACTTTGGTTTTTAAAAAAGAAAGTTCTGAGACCTATTTTTTTGACCAGCTGTGTATATCAAAATGAGTCGCATTGTGTTTGAATTGATGTTCTCTTAATGCGTGATTCGATTTTGCTTTTGGAAATTTAAAATTAAAGGTGACGTCAACAGCAAGGTCTGTATGGATATACGGTCTTTGCGTAGGCGGTACGAAGTTCGCCGAGTCATCTATTTTTAATAAAATATTTCCGGACCGCTATTAAGACCATAACGATTTGTGTCGGTTCATAAATGATTTTGTCAATTCAGGGCCAGCCCGTTGTTCTGATTTGTCGTAATAGCTTTTGACAATTCGTCTTAAATCAAGAGAAGTGACTGGAAAACCATAAGTGGATGTAGCAATAATTTGCTTAATAAATTCGGACTTCTTCGACATTAAAAACGGTTTAAAGTCCCGGAGCATTTGAATGAGCAATTTAATTTATTCCCTATAATATTCATATGAATACCGTACCTTTCGCTCGCTTTTCGAATTGAAATTCGTCCCCTTCGGACTTCCTGCTCGGTGTTTTTTAATGATTCATGAGTGGAATTGCCAAAGGGTAGGTCTTCAATCTTTTTTATATATTTTCGAGGCATTTTCTCGAACCAAAATCACTGGAAAACCTTTCCAGCAGCCTCGCACAGTGAAAAAATGTGCATATTTTATGTAAAGGTGTTGGTAAAGGGGATTGGAAATAAAAAAGCACGGTACTTTTTGAGTACATACCTTGGATTCGAGTAATATATGCGCTCCGCAGTTGGGTCATTTAAAACGCGGCCTGGAAGTTCAGTTTTCTAAAAGTTTCTGACAGATAGCTGTGAAAATAAGCTGTCAACTGTAACGCTAAAAAGATTGTTGCCAACTCATCGACTCATCGTTTAAATTATTTGTTTATATTCTATATTTCTTCTCATTAACGGTACCGAATTTTTGGGATTTTACCAATTCCCTTTTGGTGCCTATTTTCGCTATGTGACAAGAGTGATAACTGATGGCATATTCTTGTACACTTCAAAAAATAACCGTAAGAATATCCTTACAGCGATATCAATTTAACAATTCAACTGAATAATTATTCGATAAAGTTAAGTTCGAGTTTAAATTAAACATTTCGTGTGTGTCTACTGAATGAACTATCATTCTAATTCCTATGCTAATCAACTTGTTTGCTCTATATAGGTAGCTTTACTTTGAGGACGGTGGTCTTGCGATATGGGATTAGTGGTCTTGCCATGATATTTTGGAAAAAGATATTTTCATTGGTAACAGTTGTGCGGCTTGTCATATGTGCATAAAATATTTCCAAGACTTCAGATTTTGATACAAATATTCATTTTTAGTGAACGAATTTTTGAAATCGGTTTCCAGAGCTTTAGTCCCCTAAAAAAACTTTGCTTCAAACCATAGTTTTCGCTAAGAATCCTTACTCGCTCCATATCTTGAACATCATTGGTAGGTATTATATCAACTGCTTTTGATTATTTTTGTCTAAGTCGTTACATAGCCTGCTTTATAGAGCCTCTAATTATATACGCACTCTAAACATTATCGTTAAGATTCAGCTCCCATCGCACGTTGTTGGTGAGAGGTTGTTACCGCTTGCTTGGTCAACAGGACACTATATCTAGAATACAGTGTGTTTAGGTTCCACTTGTTCAAAAACCTCGTGACATTCAAAACACGACTTTGCAGATTCTATTAACTGAAACCATAAAAAAAGCAGCACGATTTGATTTCTAAACGTAAGCCCATCCACACCCCGAAGTTGGATTCACTTATCTCCAGTCGAGCAATACAAAATCCAATTCGACTCGATATAATGATGATGACGCGAAATCAATTCGCGAATAGCTATCCCACCAGCAACGCAAATTCATAACAGCCGACAACACCCTCTATCTATAAATATCATCCGGCATATGGATATAATTATTAGCTCCTTTTGTTACAGACATCAGGTTCGCCGAATCAATGCCGCCATTATTGCGTTTCATATATATATTCATACATCAGTGAGCCTATCTCAACTATTTATCTAAGCTACTGGTCATGAATTATAATTAATGTGTCCTACGGGATAGAATCCACGTTTCATCACATCATGGGTTGCCTTTTTGCGTTTGACACAGATTCGGTTATCTGTCTAATCGGGTTCTCTTTTGAGAGTTAACAAAGGAAGGCGGATATTCAAAAAAAGAATATGGGCAGGATATCATCATGTTTCGATATTGAAATGCCAATCATTTACCTTTTCCCAAAACAGCATTGTAATCCAGCCTACTCTTCTTAAATTATTAAAGTTGAAATCTCACATTACCTTTTATGCCTAATAGCGGCTATCCATATTCGAAACTGAGAGGCAATGAGTTAGCCGCCCAGTCATTCGGTCACATAAATACTCGCACATATTGAAACAATAAATATACGGTCGGCTCGGCTTAGGGGCCATATATGCATTCAATTAATGGCCCACATTTATCTCTTTCTTGGACGGCCTCTATTACCCCACAAGTCAGGAACACAATTCACATGTCGACCCTTTGGTGTCATGCTACAAGTCGCCCACTGGGGAATATTGAAGGACGCTCTCGCACTTTGCATGAATTTATTATCATCTATCCCTTTTATTGTAATTAAGATTTCGAGAAAATGGTAGATTAGCAATTACACCCTTCGACCCCATCCGACTTCCGACTCCGAATTGCAAGCCAACACAGTCGAGCAGCTATATGGTATGTTAGGCCTATGTGCTATTTATTTAATATGCCAAACACACATTCATATTATCGGTCCTATACGTTTGCCCTATACAATAGATGAGCTTCAACACAGGAAGCTTAAATGCGGAGTTCCCATTTCTTTCCGGAACGTATACACACTATATCGAGGCAGCGATACGAAGCCTTTCTAATCCTTAACCGAATTCGCATACACGAGGCTAGGGATAGATAGCTCAACTTGTCCATTAACAATTATGCTTAGTCCAAGGAGTACGGACCCGTGACCCACTAAGGTCCTTCGTCGGTTTAAGCACACCAATAATGTGTGGGTGTGTGAGTGTGTTTGTGTGTTTGAAAGCCATGGACACAAGTCTTCTCCTTATAATTGGCTTGGGAATGGCTACATGCCTCCTCTGTAGATGCCTCTCTACCATAAACAATGTCCATCAGCCGGTGGGAGGAAGACATTCGAACGGGAGCCACAAGCAGGACACAAGGAATTCCCGGCACAGTGATGAACCTCTGTGTAACAAATACTGCGGTTATACCGTCCACAAAAGAAACAAACACAAATCTCTTCATCTTTTTGCTTTCATCCGCTTGCGGAGATTCCTATCCACCACCCGCCCCATAACAAGAAGTGTGGACAAGGAAGTAGAATAAATGGAAAGTTTTCAATCATTTACGGATTCATTATGTTGAAGTTTACTTCGCTTTGTGGAATGCTTTTGTATATCTGCAGTTTGGAGCAATATTTTTTTTATTTTTTTTTTTCATTTCTTTTGTTGTTGCCTTTTTTTTTTGTGTTATGACCAAACAACAAAGTACTTACATCTAATTGAGATAATTCGTCTCTGTTGGTCACTGGAAAAAGCAGATTTAATGAAGATGAACACCGAATGTTATTTGCACTTTATCAAAATTAAACGAAGCGGAAAAGAAAACATGTTCCTTGTTTGGAGCCCCCGGGCTTGGTTGCAGGGGTGGGAAGAAAAATCTTATTTCTGGGAGCTAAACCAAAAAAAATATGTACGTCAATTTGAAGACACAATTTTCTTTGAAATATGAATAATATAGATATACTCATGTAAAAAAATGAGTCCTCTCTTTTTATATTAATCTGCATCTCATTATGTATCTTAGGCGAAGATCATCATGAATGTGTGGCATGAAAACAGCATGATGTGAGTGTGTGTAAGACAAGTGTATGTACCTACCAAAAAGGGTTGGACAGATGTGATCTTGGAAAAAAAATTCAACTTTAATTTGAACTTTCAGTGACTCTGTACAAGTTGTATTGTGCAAAAATCTTTTTAATTGGGTACATGAATAATCCTTCCAATTTTAAATTTTCTCCGACTGTAAGGTGTTTGTTCAGAGTAGATTTAAAAACTCATACCCGAAACTGACTCCGGCTTTCACAGTTTTAATAAAGAAAGTCATACTTAAAAGAAAATTATCCGCTGTAAAGGATCGGAGGTCTAAGCTGAGATCTAAATAGAGAGTATTTCGAGAATATCTTCTAGCTCTTAGTTTTGGAAGCCTTGGTCGATTTGAATGGTTTTTTTTATTTCTCTTCGTTTCTTAATATTTAAAAAGATAGATCACCTATTATTGCAAAGTTTAAAAGGGCAATTGAGGAGAGTACTATACCTTAAGCCCGGAGAAGGTACATATTCCACAAACAAACAAAAAATTAAGATATAAAGATATAATAAAAAAAAAGCATGTCAACATTTACAATAAAGTACTATAGCCCTTGTGAAAGCCAGGAATTTGTTTTTTTCTTTTTATTTTTAAAATAAGTTACTCTCTTAGTACCTTTTGAAACAAAAAATATTTTTTTAAACTTAAGGAAACATTTAAGGAAAAAAAATGTAAAAACAATTTTTTTGTGTTCTAATTTTTCAATATTGTTAATAAAATGTAGGCAGTAGGCCCCCATTAATCCTCAATCGAACACTGACAACTTAATTGATTTATGTCTTCGTTTATGAGAATATTTAAAATTAAAAAGCTTTTTTTCTCTTTCTTTAAATTAAATTATATACTAATACTAGTCTCGCTTGTGGTCGAGAATCGGTCCTTCCTTTTATAAGTATGGAACACTATTTATGTAGCCTTTTTTTAAACGAAAAAGCAACATCAGATGTCGAAAAAATACGCCTCCTGAAAATAAGTTTTACCACTTATGATTTGAATACATAATTATAAAAATTTAGTGGACAAAATTTATATCGAAAAATATTTGTTTTCCTAGTACTTCGTTGAAACGAAATTCTCCAATTGCATACTTTTAGGGGTGGTTAAAGTGGTTCCAAGGGAGTTGCAAGTGGCCCAACGACGGCGTAGTTCCTTCGCGGCCCAACGACAGCGTGGTTCCAGGGGAAGGGGAGTGGCCCAACGACAGCGTGGTTCCAGGAGAGAGGCAAGTGGCCCAACGAGAGCGTGGTTCCTTAGCGGCCCAACGACAGCGTGGTTTCAGGGGAGAGGCAAGTGGCCCAACGACAGCGCGGTTCCAAGGAGGGGGAGGGGAGGGAAAGCTTCAGGTCAGTGATTATTGCTGACACTGCTAATTTAAGGCCGATTCTAAAAAGATATTCAGCCGCCAAAATTTAGAAACAGAGACCGAAGTCACATTTATTACATTTGCTCTTATTGAACTTTTGGTATAATACGATTTGACTTAAACTAGGTAACAAATGATTGTGAATAATTAATATTTATATGTGTTGGATCAACAACAGGGGCACAACGGTATACAATGTTAGTTTTCTTACATTTATTATAAATAAATTGTGGTTGTCTTCTCGGATTTATACTTGTAGTATGCATCGTTGTCTGGGTTTACCTCAGGGAGTTCAAGTCCGGCTGTTGATGTTGATGTTGATGCTGATGCTGAGACCGAAGTCACTTTCCAAAACGGGAGTCTTGGTTCGCAAGATTGGTACAAATCACACGTAGACAAGTCTCCCCGAATGACAATTTCATTCGGTTATACACGGTTTTCCAGACACTAAGAGAGTGTGACTTATAAGTGGCGAATGCAAATACTCAATGTCACGAATGGGATCGGTGCAGCTAGTGGAGTATTTACAGCTGCGTGAGCCCTGCGAGGATAGTAGTGGCCATATAAAAGGTACGTAGCGGCCATAAAATTGTGACGAACGGGGGCGTTTCGTTACAGTCACAAACCTAAGAAAAAAACTCACCCTGTGGCCAAACTGTAATAAACCTAATTGAACGCTGTTTCGTTTGTTCTGTTTTTGGCTAGTAAGTTCCCTCCTCCTCAAGAAGCGGTGAAAGTTCAAAGTAAAAATTTTAGCTGCTGCCAAAGTCACCATAACGTATATTATCCTTTTGTTGATGCACGTTCATTTTTAACTTCTATACAAATATCGACCCTTTTTAAGTTGCCTGCACTAAATCAGCTCTGTATATCTACCTATAGCGACGACACACAACAGTGCACTTTAATATTTGACCTAGGAATGAAAGGTTCAAAGTGGAGTGAAGATGTGTTTCGAATCTTCTTTTAACTACATGAAGTACATAAAAAAAAAAATCCTAACATGTATTCAGGTCTATTCGGGCGGAAAGTCCTCCTCGGGAAAGTGTGCTTGCAATTTACAATGTTTTTCCTTCTTATACTTCATCTGACACTGTGTAGTTTAGTTCCTCTCACTTATTTGATTACTATTGACGACCGGATAAATAAACATATGTATATGTACACATGAGAGAGTTGTGTGTGAAGACATTTTTCTCAGCAGTGCAAAGGGTGTAGGGTGTAGCTATAATGTGTACACCACCGTAGGGTAGTGGTGTTTTAAGAACTTAATTTTTGCTCTTGACTTTCGACATTTCATTCCTTTTGACATCCTTTAACCTATACACAGTATATCTACATAGAACACACAACACAGTCGAGTGAGTTTTACTCGGGATGGTGTATGCTCAACTTGCTTATGTAGTAGAATGCATTTTTCTGGGACAAAGTCGTCGTGCAAAAAGTTATTTTTAAGTTTATTCTCTCAAGTCATACTATACGATGGCATGTCGGCGGTACATTAAGGATACGTTCGATATTATTTTATTTTATTTTCGATTTATGGTATTGAGTGAGATAAGCTTCGGAGTGTACAAGAAATATCTATTGCCGACATTTTGCAGTTGGGTTGGTTCCCATGTAAATGGTTGTTTATATTGCTGTGGCATATAGTTATCCAAGTATTTCTGTATTAATGCGGGCATTCAATTCTTAGTATTTGAGAGCTAATTGCGGATTTTGCAGGAAAGGATGGAATTCACAAAATGTAGATCTCTTCTGAATTAATCCTATACACCTACATTACAAATGGTTCTACCTTTCCCCTTTACAGAGAAAGAGGTAACAAACTCATTTTTTAAACGTAGGGATTAGGAAGGCTTCTTGTCAATTATCGAAGGATCAGTGACAGAGCGACTTCAAATTTCACATGTGTACACAGGGTTGAGGAAATAAAATTTAGTTGTAGGCAATATGCAAATGTGTACAGTGTACGTACACTATATTTTTCGTATGAAGAGAAACGTCGGCAAGGCTCCAAATTGCTAGCTGTACAGGCCAACCCTCATTCAAAGTGAAATAATTCAAGTCAAGGTTCATTGTAAATGAGTAAACTCTCCGCTAAGATATAATAAATCTTGTGACGCTATAAAGGAGGTAGGGAAAAATACACCCACAAGTTGAAGACCCTTTTAGGTATTCTCTTTAATTCGTCAACAAAATTTGAATGATTTTCAAAGCTTTTCGCCTGTTTTTGTATGAATCTTTTTTTGGTCCGTATACCCACACAAATGAAGGATCATTTTCGGCCATCCTATAAGTGGCATTAGAGCAGGGGTGTCAAATTCAAAATTCTTATGTTTCATTTTGGAAGTGAAAGCTTCTTTAGGCGGGTTGGGCATATTTCAGATGGTATAAAAGCATTGAATTCGCGCAACCAGTGTTCTGTTACCAATGTTCCAACATCAGTGTTCGCGTTGCCAGCGACTTTTGACGAAAAAATGGGTAATTTGAAAAAGGATGCATTTTTCAATAATATAATGCCAAAAATATTTTTATACCCTCCACAGGAAGGTATATTCAATTTGTCATTTGTGAAAAGACTTCTTTTTATCGTCATCAGGTTGATATTGAATTTGGGCTATGTCGGTCAAGTAGTTCTGGTACCTCCCATACAAAACCAATTTTGCATGACTTGTACGCAGTGTATAGGGTATCAAAGCATCGGCCAGGCCGATGATACCACTTTTACTTGTTACACTTTTAGGAGTTCCTAACATGTCCTATGTCCGAAGTTTTATATCTGATTTATTAACCCATGCAGGGTTCGCCGGGTTTTGCCTTTTCTGGACTCCATTGGACCTCTTAAAGGATGGCAGAGCTTGAGTTAATCCATCGTAAATGCGGCCTCCTTCCGTCTTGCTATATTTTTTATTCTGCATACAATCGCAGAAGTCGTGCAGCATTCCATAAATAGTAACTGGTGTTCCAAAGGTATTTGTCAAATCTTCTGTAAACTATTGTCTATTGGAGTCTCCCTGTTAGTGTCAAATTCGTCGTGCCATCATAAATATAAAAGCCGTCCCATGAAATATTATCGTTGAACTCCCTGAGGTAAACCCAGACAACGATGCAAACTACGAGTATGAAACCGAGAAGACACCCACAATTTATGTAAAATAGATCTAAGAAAACAAACATTGTATACCGTTGGGCCCCTGTTGTTGAGCCAACACATATAAATATTAATTATTCACCATCATTTGTTACCTAGTTTAAGTCAAATTGTATATATAAAAAGTGCAATAAAAGCAAATGTAAATGTAATTAAAAATTATGGAGGCATTGTAAAAATATCTTGCATAGCTAAAATCTTTGGAAACACATATGTAAATGTAACTTTATGTGCAAATCCCATGGCCTATCATTTTAACTGATAATCAACACGTCTTTTGTCAAAAAAAAGACCTACCGTAACTAATTTCACTTCCCAATGCAATATATGGGTTGGGTTGGGTTGGGTTGGTTGGGTTAGAAACAAATTTCTTTAATGTTGATTTTAATAAAGCATTCAACATTATCGTATTATCCTGTTCAAAACAGAAATGGTAATACTACGGATTTTCTCAATAGATCGTAAGATGAATAATATGTGACTATCTTAGAAATCATACGCAAAATGTGAAACTCAATTATGATTTCTAAAAAATATGGCGTCCCTCAAGGAAGCCATTTTCGTCCAATCTTGTTCCTCTTATGTTTTTATGTAATCAGAATTTTCGCTATATACGAATTACTGTAATCTGATTTATTAAAAAAATATCCCACAAAGTTATATTTTATTACAGCATGAAATGAAGTAGGAACACATATAATCTTAAGAAATGTCATAATATCAATGCATGTCCTTCACGAAACGTCAAAATCCAATTGAGCTATTATATACCATTAATGATGAACTCATTAAAGTGGTGAATAACTTTAATAATCTTGTAGTCATCTTTGACAGAAGGCTGTCAGTGAAATGGGACTTTATTAAATGTTTTTCAATGGATTTGAATTTGAAACCAAAATTCTACACCGTACTTTGTTTCAAACTGCTTTGGAATATTGTAGTAGCTTTTTCTTTTCACATTACTTGGGTTTCCTTGGGTCGTCTTGTCCACTACATGAATCGATAGAATCTTCAAAGTTCTGACCTTAGAAAACAAGAGAGAGATACCAAATGATTAATTTTTCTTTTTACGTTCTGACATGTTACGTCAACTCCACCTTACGTTCTTTATTCGGTAAATAAGTATAATAGTGAGGAATCCCATTTCTATTATACCAAAAGACTTTCCGATGCAACTTTTGTACTACCTAATTGAGAATAAAAGCAATACAGGAAAAAGACAACTTTTCTTTCTTTTTTTCATATAGGTAATCCGTTCATTAATGGATTAACTGCGACTTTAATGTTCTGATCGTAGTTAATTAAATAAATGCGGATGTGCTTGAATTTAATTAGTCAAAAAAAAGAATTCTATGTCATTTGATATTGTGTGTCCAGGCGTGTTATAATAATCGAATGAGGTCAGCGTATTTATGTACCTTCTCTGGTAAGTTAGCGATTGGTAAACTTCAGCTGAAAAAATACAATTCAAGGTACAATCCCAATTGAAGTGAAATGTATCCTCTATTAACGAGTCTCACCCCATCGTCCAACATGTGTATCAATTCGAAATCACTAACGATTCGATGCTATCAATCAATAAAAGGATCGACACATCTGCACTCAATGAAAATAAGATTGGCATGGACCAGGGACTGCGACTCATCACAACACAACATATAGGTATGCCACTGTTTGCTCGTCAACAAAGCAATCATCTTTCTTCTTCTTTTTTTGCCACAGAAGAATGTGTCAATCGATTGAATGGGTATAATCCATACAAGGACATAGTCTGTGCTAGATGGTCTGACATTTGCAAAAGTGTCAGTTAACCCCAGAGTTGGCAAAAAATCACAGCGCTTGCAAAATACAAAACGAAACAAGAACAACAAGAAAAAAAAAAACAAATACAGCACATTGGAGTATTTTTGGAAAATCATTCCAGGATACAACTTCCACAACTGACAGTTTCCATTCAGCTCATCTCATCGGCGTGCAGTGAACGGTGACATGGAGAAATCCATTCCGGTCTCGCGCTTCTTATCGTTTCAAGGATCATGTCGATTTATGATTTATTCGATGATTTATTGAATCAGTCGATGATTGATTTATGATTGCATTATAATCGGAAACTGGATGACTAATGTTCTGGCATAAGCCCACTAATTTGCTCCAACCAAGTGGGGGCTTATAGATAACAATATTTCCAAAACCTTCCTTACTCTCATCTATAGATATTGCGGCCTACGCAATAATATTTACAGAGTCGTAAAATTATACACTTTTATGTTCGCATCCGTTTTTTAGTCCTGCACAGCAAACATATCCAAAAAATGTATATTACAGCCTGCAAATAACGATTGGGTCAGATGGGTATCGGCCCCATTTATCTAGACATCCTGAGGCTTTTATCTATCCCCTTTTTCATTCGGAAAAATCGTCCCTCCGTAAGGATATTGGTGCTCCGATTTCTTAGTTCACAACAACACGCAAACGCACACTGTTTTATTGCATTTTACATAAGGAGCGACTCATCGACCCGCTAAAAATCGATTCAATTAGGCGTAGTTAAGGACACTCAGTGCCAGCTCCGAAGGAGTTTTGCCGTTTTCCCATAAGGGATATTGTCTTTTTTTGCTGCCATTGTTAATGTTGTTATTTCAAGGATCTACGAGTATGCTGTGCCAAAATGGTTGGAAATTATTTTCCCATAGACATCTTATCGAATTATGTGCGTTTCAATGGATGACAGGACTCTATGCAAATCTGTATACTGCGGACATATTCCTAGATGGTAAAGCAGCTTGTCACAGCGACAGACAAAAAAAAAATCCCATGATGCTAAAAAATTGCTATAATCGTTGAAAGCACTAAAGAATTGGAACCATTTTCAGTTTTGCCCTACCGCTTTTCCAATTTTTAGTTTCTATCCCTCTTTCGCAGAATGAAGCAGGAGATAGGATTAGAAAGACGGACGGGGGGACAAGAATTTCCTATTGTAAAATACACAACAAAAAAAAAAGCCTAGGGAAACAAAAACTAAATCACTCTAGATGTGGTTCGATTGGGAGTGCGGCGTTTTTCATTTATCTTTTTATGTAGGCGCCTTAAATGGTACTTAACAAACAACTCGTCACGTTCCAAGGAGTGGGCGGGTACTATCTATAAACTCTGAGTTTACTTAAGCAACTGGATCCTTTTAATAATGGACTATTGCTTCGGCATATTGGGTCCCTCTACTCATTCTATGACACAAAATGTACAGGTCGGTTGTGGACCGATAATGATATTTACTAATGGACTTAGATTGAGGTCCCTTTTAAATAGAAATACAAATTGTCAGTGTATACATTGGGGTTTAAGGGATATATTTTTTCTTTCTCATATTTTAAAAGTAATTGCTGCAAGAGAGAGACCTCGATTGTTGGACGATGTTGTGCGTAGATATATTTTTTTTAAATTGAAATTTGATGCTCATGCGTTGCGTACACACACCGGACATCTTTGACAGCCTTAAAGTGGATGGGCCTTTCAAAAGTCTAAGAAAATATATAATAGTTGAGGAGAAAACTGTGGATTAAGTGTTTGCTGATGTCAACGTGTAGATCACGTTTATGCAGGGTGTTACCTTCTTTTATATCTGTCTCTATGTGAGGTGGATTAGTTGTTGTTGTTAGGCCAGTACTATATATTTTAGACATAAAGACTGCGGGGTGCCGAGGTGTCACAAAAATACAGCAATTTGGGCACACCAAAAGACATTTCCATAAGCAATTCGATTTTGTCGAGTTAGGTACTTTATAATTCGTTTATTAGCCGTAAAGTTTTTTTTAACAAAAACTACAAAAATCATAAGCAACTTTTGAGATTAAATAAAAAGACTTCTCTGGAAAGTCATTCTTGTTTCATTAACCGCCGGAGATGCTCAAATTTATTGAAGATGTGGTACTTCGTAAGTATTTCCCAATAAAAAGATATCCGAAATTTAGTAGTTGAAACGATTTTCGCTGAAATGTGGAAGGAATGGTCAGTGAGACGCCATATTAGTAAACAAATCTTAAGTTTGCTTCTCGCAAATGTCAAATTTCTCGTAGATATATCACTCAGAAATTTATCGAAGCTGCTGTGCTACCGGTTGATACACTTTTTCAATATCCATTCGAATTAGAATAAGTACGATGGAATAAAAATTAAAGCTTCCAACATCAATCCAAAGACAACATAACTCTTAACTCCAGAGGGGTTAAACGCTGTCGGCTTTCTGAAAAATAAATGAAATATTAATAATTTGCATGGCAAAACTTATACGACACGTTCCTGTATCGACGGTTTTATTATAAACAGAGACGTCTGCTTATGGCAAGCAACGTTTTTCGTTGCATTATCGTTCACCCCTAGGAATACATACCGTTTGTTGAAAAGACGGGTACTGCTTACGTCAGGAAATAATTGATTGAAGTGTTGATAATGACGTGAATGGGCCAACTTTGTAGCCAATTAGCGTAGCTGGTTAGTAACCAGCAAATATTACATAAAGCTGTCATTGGCCTTTTTATAAAGACGCGCTCAAACGACCAGTTGGGAAAAAAAATATCGCCATGCTTTCCCCATATTCCTTTGACTTGTCTTCTTTCATCTTTCATTTCCGTGTCATCCAAGGAATTGATTTTATTTCCCTTTGAATAAACAAAAGAATGTGAATAGAAGTATGAATCATAAAATAGTTAGTTCCACTATACTTCCCATCTGATTAGTTCCTTAGACCCACAGCCAAACCGCAATCGCAGTTGCATAGACCGACTTGTTTTTTATTCCGCTGTAAGAAGTCCTTATTTTTAATTTTGTCTGTCCATTGCCCTATAAATGTCAGTGTTGTTATTTTTCTACCGCCAGCGAGGGAAATCTATTTCGCCCCCCTGGCTGAAAAATGAAATGAAACTGAAAATGAAAATGAAAATGGAAAGGAAAACACTGAGAAGAAAATGAAATGAATGAAACTCAAGAAATACATATTTTATTTATGGACACTGGCAGCAGTTATTTTCCTTTGGCACGTCAATATAGTAGATTCTTTCGTTTTTAACATCATTCCTTCATTTCGCCGTTGCTCGTCGCTGAAAGTCATTCCAGGATGATTGCCTTTTTAATGTGGGCGCTCACAAATCTGCTAGGTATTTCCCCAGCCATATAGACACACACATACGGCTGAACGCACAAAGTCACAAAAAGTGTATATGCTCAATTTAGTTAAAAAATTCACAAGTGCAAGGCGGCCATGCTCTCCTCCGCAATTTGCTGTTGGCTTTGTATATTTTTATTTGTTTTGCTATTTTCGGATGTATCTTAGCCCCCAACCACAACCACGAATTAAAGTTACAGTGCGGCAAGAGCTGAGATGAAACCAGATGAAGGAAATAGCTACAGTCTATGGCTTGACGCTGCATTATGCTGGAATCTTTGCAAGAATTTTGCACTCAACAAGAAAAGTTTGTGGGCCATGGAGTGCAGAGAGCGATTTTCTTAAACTGCACAGGCTACACTGATAAAAGTTACGCTGCCGAAGGCCATTTTCCATTTCCTATCTTTGGAACCGGTACCTCCCTCTAATCAGTATCCGAACAGACAGAGCAAGGCACTCGTATAGAAGGAAATTGCCGCATCCACATCAGCAGGAACATGCATTCCTTTTCGTAAACTGTTTCTGGTTAAAGTTTAAGACTTGAAATGGCTTCCAGTTAAGGAAAGGAGCAGGAGGAACTTTTTGACCTCATTTTCATGGTGCACACGAAAAAACAAATAGCAAACTAAAAAGGACGAAAAAGAAAAAGAAAATAAAACTCGAAATGAACTGCCATCACTATATATACCGATACCGTATAGCCACACAGCCTTGGCAACCTTCGCGCGTAGCAGGACTACACTATCAACTATAATCTTGAGAATGCACATAAAAAGTATATTCCAGCTCGGTTCGCATTAAAAATGGGATTCTCCGGCGGTGCGATGTTGTTCTGAGGTTCGGTCTGTGGGTTCGTGGGTACATCCTTTTCGGTGCACAGCGCACAGGCAACGGCTCATGCCCTTAGTCTCGAAAACCCTACCCAAAGGCGCTGGTCAATGGCGAAAATTAATTTTCCAACTAATTTTGCAGAAAGGTATAAAACTTTTAATAAGGTTACGGCGATTATTAGTCAGAGTTGTGGCTGGATGATGAAGGTGATGATCCTTGCGAAATGTACCTACCTATAGTGGAAATGTTCACAGTCGGACACTTTATTACGTTTGCGAAATTATGCTTTGGCGGGAACATTTTATCACCAAAATTCCAGTGAATGGCAATGGGGAAATGTGAAAAGGGTTGAAATGCAGAGTCGTGTCGCTGTTGACTTTTGAGTAATTAGTAAAGTAAGTGCTTGAAAGGGGACCTCTGTCACTTCTTAGCCTTCGTTAACAGTTGAGTAAGTTGGAAATTCCTTCTGCACACTTTTGTCAGGCTGATGTTGTTTTGTTGTTGTTTCTCTTTATCAGAGACGACATCATGTTTATGATTGGGGTATCTTGGAAATGGCGCTTACGATAGGGCGAGGGAAATAATTGTTGTGTTGTGATGTTTTTTTTGTAAATTGAGTGGTGAAATTGAGGAGCGGTGAGGGGCTCGGATTTTCAGGTGGAACAGGAGTTGAATAGACGTAAGGAAGTCTGCAATGAGTTTAAAGAAATGTATTCCTAAGGAGTCCATTTTTTTAAAAGTTCCTCGGGGGAAATGCCAAAAAGATCTTTCCCTCTTCATTCTTCTCATGGATTTTTTAAAAAAAATTTAAGCACAGATTATGAACGAGCCACACAGTCGAAAACTATCTATATTTTGAGAAGGGAATGTGACAAATGTCCTTTGAATGGAAGAAAACAATTGTTGGGCAGCGCTATTGTATATAGATCTTCGATTATGGGTTCCTCTACAGCCCTATGGTGGGTCACTGAAGTTGCCCTTAAAGTGGTACACAGAGTCGGAAAAATGAATCAGTAGCTGTGGGGCCTTTTGCAGTCGATCTTTTGAAAAGTGCTTAAGGGAGACTTAACATCACAAGGGAAGGAGAGCAGTAGTTTCACCTACAGCTACTCCTTTGTTCAATGAGAGGTGCCGACTGGCACATTGACGAATCGGACAGATTATCGTTAATAGTCAGCTTCAACATTAACCCGCGAATGGTGACGAAATTTTGATTTTGATAAATGGTGACACCAACTGAAGATTTTTCGAAACGTGTTACTAATAGTTCATGTTTTTTTTTAAGTTAGTAAAAAAAAAATACTTGCCCATTAACGAAAATAACGTTTTTTGTTCTTTCGACATTAAATTGTCTCGAATAGGTAGTTATGGCAGATTTTGTCAAATAGCTTTCCATTTGCTCTCGTAGTAGCATCATCAAACCTCAAAACTCGCAGCAAAAATCTAAATCTGTGGGCAGACATTGAAAGCCGAAATATTTCAATTGAACCACCATCTGTTGGAAACAACTCTTCAACGTTCAGATGATTATATTTTTTAACACCAACTAAAAGGAGCAATCCTATCAGGCAATATTATTTCCTTGAAATCAGTCTCATATGCCAAATGTTTCTCTGCAAAATTTATCTTTCACGATACAATATATTGGTTGGTATACTTGGCAATTATATGAATAATAGAGTCCTCAAAAAAGTGTCTCCAAATTGTAAGAAGGCCAGCATCGCTTTAAAAGAAGTACGGATCAATTATTCCACCAACCAATAAAGCATACCAAACAATCAGTTTTTGTGGATGTAACGGTGTCTCAACATACACTTGAGGATTATTTTCACTCTAAATACGGCAGTTTTGTTTATTGACGTATACATTTAACCAAAAGTGACCTTCATCGCTAAGCAAAATTCGCTTATGAAAATTGGGATACATATTTCGAACAGAACCATGATTTTCAAAATAAATTTGTAAGCGTTGTTTAAATGCCAAACCAATCTAAAACTAAATAACTTGACAGCTGACAAAATGGCCACCAGTTAAAATAGTGTTGCCAACTTAAAGTTCTATACCTCTAAAAAAAACACCGTTTAAAAGGTATTCAAGATGACGATGTTCGCTTTCGTAAGACATGCTGGAACAAGATTTATGTAAAATATGAAATACCTACATATACACACATAGAAACACACAAATTTACATATACATGCATTAAGCACAATAAAATAATAAAAAAAGAAAACACAATAGGTAAAATACGCGAATAATAAAAAAATATTTTTCTTAAACACAGGGTGGCACACGGTCTCACGCACCGGATCCGGGTTAGTACAAAAAATACATAACTTGTGCTCACTAAGCAGGTTCAGGTTGAATTGATGGTGGGGGACGTGCAATACGGCAGCTACTCGAAATTTCAACAAAAATAATAACGGGGAATAAAGTTATTCGATTAACACACCCGGTCTCACAGACCAGTAGGTCACCATTAAGTGACAAGCAAGGCCTTGTCAACTATTGATTGACTGATTGATTATTTATTAGTAATAGATTTACTTTTTGCTTAAATTCGAATTAATTATACATTATCTAATATTGACAAACCTTAAACTATAAAACAACAAAGAACAAGATATTATTACTTAATAGCAATAAAATTAATTTCAAGTTGTTAAGTGGAACTCAATATATATTGGCTGCAACTAGCCCTAAATCTGGTCGATGAGGTTTCTGCTTTTATCTCCCGCGGAAGTTGGTTAACTTTCTGGAAGCCTTTAAACACTAAGCTGCCCTAGTCACCATACCGATTCGTATATCCTCTGCATTCCTCAGTACCAGTACCGCTCTCTGTAGTACAAAAGCCCAGAACATTCTTTGAGTGAGCGGGCTTTGGAGAAGGAGTTTTAAGATCGAACAATACAAACTTTACAGCGACAGCAACCATAGTCCTTAAAAGTTCGAATCAGTAATCTTAAATGACTATTCTATAGGGCATGTATAATGGAGACTAACGCTCCGGCGCGAAGAATTTTTGTATACCAATTACCAACTCGAGGCGACAATGCTGCAGAGGTAACCCTGGTGTAATACAATATTGCACGGAGATCTTAATCAACTAAGACTGCTCAACTGAAGGAAGTAAGTGAAATATAGAGAGGAATCTGCTTGAAGTCTGCCCCTCGATTGTACCGTTACCTTAGTAAATGTTTATACCAAATTTGAGTGTCTGAATGCGTTTTCAATCTCAGATCAAAAAGAGCGTATTTTAAGAACCTATAAGTCTAACGGGCGTTTGACACCAATAAAACGAAAATGTGTAAACCGGCATATACCACGTTCCCGCTGAGGTGGAAATGAGCCTCATCGCTCGTTATGATTTTGGTCGAAAAATCGTCCTCGAGATTGAGGATGGCTTGGGCGTAGGTTACACGCGTTTGGCGGTCGACAGGCAGCAGCTGATGCACGTACTGGACCTTGAACGGGTACGTACGCAAATTCGCCTTAGGGACGACCGGCTGATGGCTAATTGCGAAGCACGGTGTCTGGTCGATGTTTCGGGCGACAGCTCGACATCCTCGTCAACAGCGGCAATATTATCGGCACAACGGGCGCTTCGGGGTCGGCCACTCTTGGCAACGTCTCGTGTGATCCCATACTCTTCAAGGTTAGTGGCCAAACGGCGCAGTGTTTGCGCAGTCGGAGTCGGACGGCCGTGGAATCGGCGACGGAATTCGCGCTGCGCCAACACTACAGACGAATTGTTAAGCAAAAAAATAGACACGATTATTCCGCGTTCTTAGGGAGTGTATCGCTCCATTGCTTGTTCACTTGTATTCTACATCTGTCTTGTCCACCAATGTCAAAACAGATTTGACATTAGCGACCATTTGAAAAAATAAGAGCATCTTCCAATAGGGTGATCTCTTTTGGCCCACCTTGTATATAGCTCTTCTAGATAGATGAGAGTGCCCAATCATTTGTTTGTAGCAGCGCTGGCTGTCAACAATTTTTTTTTCTGTTTTTGTTTCACCAATCGTTAGCAGTCCTTAGAATTATATTTTTAGTAGGTCATGCTGGCGGCCTGGTTTTTACTTCTAATCATGAGGAACCACCGCAGTGACCAATACAGCCCACCTAATGGGGCATGTGTCGCGTGGACTAATAGTCTATCAGCAGAAGATTTCTACCGAAAGCCTATTGTCACTATCTAATAAATATTTCATTAGTCCTTGTTATTGTGATTGTGGGCTGTGCTGGGAGGCCGTAAGCACCCCTGCGGATATTTGTATATTGAATAACAACAACAGCCACGTTAATCGAAACCAATTCATTGTCGATGAGTATATCGTTGTTGTGTTGGTCGTTGGCAAAGGCAGACAAGTAATCATCATTTTTGTGTGCGGCGGTGCTTACTTGAGCGTAGCACGCCTTTATTTGAATGGAGGTGGTGAGGCGATGTTTTGGACACAAAATCAATTTGGAAAATACACTAAACAAAGCAATTGCTAGTGGCAATGCCAGCTCCGAGGTGAGGATTTAATGACAGAGGCAAAGAGACAATTTTTTCAAGGTCCGCGTGACAGTGTGTATAGCCGCCGATAGGTTAATCATAGATAGCTCTGTCAGTCTGCCTTTGAGGAAATGAATATAAGAAAAACATTGCCGACGTCTTAATTAACTGATGTGGCTAATTGCCCCAAGTCGATAAAGTCTATTCGTGCAGTTCGTGTTTTTGTAAAGGTTATAACTGCTAAGTGTGTTCGTATATGTGTGTTGAGGGTTTATTCTGTGACATTATGACAAGGTTCATCAATAATGGTTGGGATATTTTGGAAACGCGTTTAATGGCATATATCCCGGAGAAGTAGCGTGGATGTAATGTGTTTGCACAAGCTTTTGATTGATGTTCCAAGAAGTTTGGTTTAATGGATACGCGACATTTTGTTGACATAGGATATATGGTATTCTGTAAGTGTCGATTTGTGTCTCTCGAGAAGTAGTTATACAGGCTTGGCTAGGTAAACAGTAAGCGACCATAATATTCATAGACATTCATGGCTGACCATGAAGCACTTAAGAAATATATAAGACATGATGAAGTCATATACCCTGCGACACGAAAGGGCAGTGGTGCGCATTTTGAGTATTAGACAGACTGGTTAAATTGGGTAAAGTTTTTGGTTAAAACAAAATTTAATACGTTTCTGATATATAGGGGGTGTGAGTTTGAATAGGGTTGCTGAGAGACATCTGCTAAGGTGTATTATAATCAAGTTGCATCTAATATCTAGCTTCCCTTGGGAAACTTTTGAAAATATCAGATATAAATGCGGACGAATCTTTGTCATAAAGTCACCAAGACTTGAACTGAAAATAAAAAAAAAAAAAAATAAACCAAAACCACTTATTTTAGTCCTAGTCGACAGATAGATGCATTGGAAATTGATGCCACAAATGTGCAGACTGTTTCCTCAAACCATTGGAGAATGCCAATAATTCGTGGCGTTCTTTCACTTCTCCTCAACATGGTTGTTGACTGTCTCTATTTGTTACGTTTTTTTAAGATTTGGAAATGCCGATGTTCGAGAGATCAAATGGAGATTTATTTAAGAAAGTTGAAACAAAAACTAGACATTCGAGAGTAAAACTCTCAAGGGATTCTGAATTAAGCCATTTGCACTTAAATTATAAAATTGTAAATCCCTCCCATTCGTTCCAAACGTAGGAAAAGGTCTCACAAATTGTGTAATTGGTAGACCAAAGGCTATCTATTGATTCAAAACTTTTAACCGTCCATTCTTCATTCGATATAACAGGTTCATCCAAATACAGCCCAAGCTTAGCTCCGAGATCACACAGCTCTGGAAAAGTTTTTTTTTTATTTTTAAATCTAAAAAGCTGTTGTGGTATCCTTATGCGGAAGCAAAAGTTTCCACCTTCGGCTCCGCTTTTTAAAATGTACCCTACAGACATACCGCTTATCGACATGTTCCAACATACAGAATCCTCCATACTCTTGTAAAGCCCTACGAAAGCTTCAAAAGGTTAATTTTTTTAAACAATGATGCTTTGAAGCCATTCGTAATTCCTTTACTGGAGTCTAAAGCACAACTTTCTGCGGAATTTTTCCAGTAGCATTTTTATTGTTGTGCCTATGTCACCTGGAAAGTTAAACATATGACCAGCGTATAGAAGAAACCTTATTAAGTTTAGAGCCCGATTTGTGTTCCCCCACCCAAGAATGCGTTATTTATGTAAATTACAAAAAAAAAGTTGAAGCAGTTGAACATTGCTCTATCGCAAAGAACGTCTCAAAGCACTACTAAAGGACGAAGTGTTTATACTAACGCCATGAATTAAAAAAAAAAAGCTTCTTAAATCAAGAAAATCAGTGTCCATTCGTTTTCGAAAGTCTGTAAAGCTTGGAAATTCATAACCCAAGTACGTTAATCTCTTTTTGAACATGTTTTAGAAAAGCCTTAAATTCTAATTTAAATACGGTTTCCTTACAAGTAATGAGTGTCCTTAAATTGAACCGAAAATCATTTAATTTTTAGCACAACCTTAGGCGTTCCCAAACGAGTCAGAATTAATTTATGTGTGCGTTTCAATTAAAACCACAATCTTCTTACTTAAAAAATTCCAGAGCTTCAGTTCATACGATTAAGTAAATAAAATAAATGAAAAAAATAGTTGAAGTAACAGGTTGCATAGGTACCCCTAGCCTAGCTCTCACAACTATTCGTTTGTGTGAGTTTTTATCTCTTGGCACTGTTAGAAGGGACATAGATTTTATTCCGATTACAAACGGCAGAACTGACAAGCTTTCCCTCAGGTATACAGTCGCATGTTTGTCAGACGTTCGCAATAGGTGGCGCAGTAGAAAACAAAAGACTTTCAAAACAAATTAAGCTAATGTTTTTACAAACTCATCAGCAAAAAAAAGCTACGAAAAATTCAACAATATTTAGCTTTGAAGCTGACAAAAATTAAAATTGATCATATCGTGCTTTAAGACACAACTGGTTTTACAGATAGAGGTTGCGCGAAAAACATTAAAATTTCAGCAAAATAAAATAAAATTCTGATATTAAAGATTTTTGTACTTACCTACTTTTATCGTATAGAATGTGCCCATTACTTTTGTACTTTCTTCTAAAAATATAATCTGATATTGTGCCAAATGCTTCTTTAAGTGTGCTCCATATAAAAAAGCTGCATGTACGTAGCTCAAGTTCACGAGTGCGTAACAATTTAATGTTGTCTCATACTCACACGTGCGATGTGCACAACCAACAGAAGGAGACTGTCTGTCCTGAACTGAAATGTCAACCTTTGTAATCTGAGATTCATTCATCGAAAAATCACCATCACCATTGCTTTATCAATTTGATATGTTACCATACAACATGGCACCATACTCCTTCGGCTTTTCGGTTCAACACTATTTCCTTCACATTATCAACCTACCTCACAGGTAGACACGAATAGTTAAACATTTTCCAAATGCCTCATGACAGCTAACGAAATATCTTTTGCTTTCCTAGCAAAGAAACAAACAGAAAATAAAGAATCCTTTTCGCAAATCCTATTGCAGTCAACACAAATGCCTTTCATGTATGCCGTGCACCTTAAATCCACTAGAGAAAATTTATATTTAGCTTAAACTTAGCACAAAAAGAACTGGAGAGGTATACGGGCGCATGTATAAAACAAGAAGCGGAATATTCGTATATCTTTTTAAACATTCATGTGCTTTGGTTAATATTCTCTCGGTATAAGAAGTAGTACACAAACCTGCACATATGTGCAGCTATTTGTGTCACAGCACTCCTCGGTTATGGGCGGATATCACGAAAATAAACCTTACTCCAAGCCGATATGGTTGTTTTATAATAAATTGCAATCACGTACCCTAACCTTTGGTTAAGACCTCAAAAACAACCGCCAAGTAGGACGAACATATTTTCGCTAACCGTGGTCATGAGTTGGGCAATGGGCAACTCGGAAGCGAGGAAAATTCTCCAAGACATTTTTCTTTTTTCTTTGCCATCCAGTAAACGAGCGCGAGTAGTTTTCTTTTTCTTTTTCTTTTTCTTTACCCACTGCCCTAGATTAGAGTATCCTTTCCGGATGTATGGAGGGCGACTTTGTATATCTTAACCTGGTGCAGCTATACAGCATTTTGAATGGCTTCATTTTGTGGACCCTGGGAGACATTTATCTCTAACTGTCGTTTAATGTACGGTCGCCGTTAAAATGAGAGTAGAGTAAGGGGATCTGCCGTGAGCGCACTTCTAACCCCGTAATGAGATAAAACGAGAACCATTAACCAGCGGACGAAAAAAGTTATATTTTCACATATCTAGCTAAGTTTTAACATTAATAGATGTTGCATAAGGAGAACTTGTGATATTTCACACATAGCCACACGTACAGATAAGCGCAAGCCTTTCGTCAGTTAATGGACTAGATTGGGCGAACCTTTTACGCTTTTACGAATCCACTTTCGTAATAATAATACTTTTAAGTGGACTTTAGACAATGAAATGGCCAACTGTACTGTCTCTGTTCCGTATCTTTCTTTTTTTTTGTCTTCGTTGAGTGAGTTTTATGGATGTGACCCAGTTGCACACACACACACACACACACGCCCGGTACTGGGAAGTTCTCGGAGATACTCGTATTTCAAATAATTTCATTCAAATGCTTATTTCAACGTGTTGTAAGGAATGGTGTGCAGCTTGGTTGCTTTGAGCCCGAATGGGTGATTTGCATTACTCTATCTGCTGCAGTTGTTATGTGCTACATCCGTAGCAGACGCAATATTGTGTGTGGGATGGCAATTAGGAAAGGGAAGAGTTGTTGAAAGCTTTTTTCTTTTTAAACACTAATATGCGCGTCTGTATGATGTACTAGCTTTATTGCAATTTTTTAATTGTTGCTGGCGTGAATGCCAGTCAGTGTCATTTAGGAATGTGTAACATCAGTGGCACCATGATAATGAAATTTGATATATAGTTGAATAGTTGAAACTTTGTTTTTAGCACCGGTTAGGAACAGGGTATAAACAATTTATTCTATCGGTATCACAAGTTCAGAATAAGACAAACACTGCCCTGATTTAAGGCCTTACCCAGTGTGGCTCTTTGGGAACCAAAATTGCAGGGTATTGATTAATTTAAACTTGTGCTTAGAAGCCGAAGTGCAATGGTGGCTGTATCGTTTCTGCATTGGACTGTAATTGGCCTTTATTCTTGTTTCATCTGCCAGGCTTTTATTTGTCCTTTGAGCCGAGTGCCTTTATTTCGACTCCAGTCACCATCCCGGGCCCATAGCCCGTATAAAAAAAATAACACTAATTTCCTAAAGAATTTAGGAGGGCCTTTTTTGATTGTGCAGCCCAAAAATATATTCTACCAAGAACTACATCATATTTGTCCTTGTCTGCCATTTCTTTTATAAACCAGCATGAGTCGGAAAGCTGTGCTTTATGATGAACTTTCAACTAATGTCCTCATCCATTTTAAAGATTTGTTTTTTTAATACTTTGCTTTTAAAATTGCGCACAGGTTGTTCCTTGCTTCATATTTACTCTTGCTGATATCTAGTTCCCACCTACCATGTAGTGAGTGTCCAATGCTTACCCATTCAAACTTCTGTCCAAAATGCTACCTAAACTATAAACCTTTATCGAGAGTACAACAACAGTCATGAAGAGGTTCTCAATTCAGAAGTTCGAGATCGGCATGCAGTTGAAGGTACCTTCCATTCGTATCAAAAATAAAAATAGAAGCCAGGCTTAGTGAGACCTAGGGCCAGCTATTTGTTTCGATTTTCATAAAACTCCATCGAGTTTCATCTCTTAAGAGTGGATATTACATTTTTTTTTCAGAAAGTAAAATCAGTTCTGTTTTGAAATGCTTTGCGTTGAGTCCGCCAATTTTTAACAAACGTCGATATCCTTCAAAGTAACCCCCATTGTTATCATCATTGTAAATATTACCATAATAAAGGTATCATTTTTTCCCGGCTGTGAGGTGTTTGTCCGGGATAGGTTTAAAAACTAATGCACAAAAATGGCTCCGTTATTTACACTTGAATTGGACAATATTTGGATTGAAATATGCGATATTTTTTATGTTTATCTTCACTTTATGAGAATTGACCGATTGAAATAGAATTAATTTTTTTTCTTAAGTTTGATTATGTACCTGCACTTACATAGGTACTAAATTAAACAAAAAAACAGTGTCACTCCGGGAGTGCCGACAGAAGTCAAAACTTGAACAATTAAACGTGTATTTTTTGAATCGTCGGGAAATATTTTTTATTGTGTAGGAAATTTTCCGCTGGTTACTATACCAAAAAAATGCCAACTAATTTTTTTTATGCCTTTTAGGCATTATTTCATTAGCTAAGACTTTAAGGATTGTTTTTTCAAAAAGGCCTAATTTTCTATTTTAAATAGGTATGTTTTTTTTTTCGATTTATCTACTGACATTTTAATAAACAAAAAAGAAATTATATGTAACCTCGGTCTTTCCACCTTCAAACTCTCTCCATTTTCCGAACACTGTATCTGTCATTCTTTAAAAATAATTCCAGCGTCCTCTTCCAGTAAGTGGAATGAAATCGGAAAGAAATTTGAAACCTGTTTGTTGTATAAATTAAAATAGTTTTTGTTTTTTTTTTTTTTTATATTTTTGTTTAGTTTTTGATTTATTATTCCACTTAACCAAAAAAAAAAAAAATTTTGCCACACAATATTTTTTTTTTTAAATTACTCATTTTTTCGTTAAAAGTGGTTGGTGTCGAAACCAAAGATAATGGAATACAGAGCTAAATAACTTTCCAGTGGATAGGCGGCTGCCTAAAAGCTGTTTTCCCGAAAAATTCATCAATTCACGCACATCGTATGCTCATTTCTTTTCTAGAAGAATGTGAATTCATGTATAGGACTAATGGAGGAATTAGCTTCCGAAATGTGTATTTCACTATTAATTTATAACTTAATCAAAGCCTTAACAAACAAGTTCAATACCAAACACAGAACAATTGAACAGCGCGATGCCCATAAAAGCAAAAGGAATGTTTGCAATATGCTTTTTTGTAGCTTACACGTACGCACAGGCGGGGGTTAAAATTACAAAAAGAACAATGTAAACAAATGGGTTTTGGGGGGATAGACGTATGAGGATATCCATTTCCGGTCGGAACATTGGTGTCGCGAGTTTTTCCCATTCCAAAAATGCCCAACCCGCCTAAAGAAGTTTTCAATTCAAAAACCATTTAGCTCGAAAAATTGCTCGATTGTCTGTTTAAAATCCAAATCTACCATGTTTGACTACCTTACTTTTGTTCTCGGGTCGGTCCCCACGAGATGTCTTAACAGTTGTAAGATCGACACTCTTTTAGACTTTATGTATTAACTGTCATATTTAAATTGTAAATGTTTTCTAAAATTATTTGAATTCTTAATAAATCTAAAAATACCTTAAAACTAGTTACAATTTATATGTTAATTACCTAAACCATTACTTTCTTTGTAGGTAAGTGACTGCTGACAGAATTTCGACATAGATTCCATCAACAGCTCTTGAAGACATTTTACAATTAGTGTGAGTGTTTATATTTAAAAATGTTGGGCGCAATAAATTGCACAACCTACATTTTCTTGTTTTTGACTGAACGAGGTGAGGAAGTGTATCTGTTTAGATTCGGAACAGCTTTATATAGAGCAATGGTAGAGGTCATTGTGTTGTGGTTACTGTGTTTGCATGTTACCCAAGTTAGTCTAAAAAAGCGATGTCCTCCCACTATAAAGGGAAACAAATCATGTCAAAGCTTGGCAAACATTACATCAAAAATGGGATTCCGAATTCATAATGCAATGGAGGAAAAGAGAAGTCGAAGTGCCCCAGCTTTTCAGATGTCCTAAGTGTCATGACAACGTAGATAGACAAAGAGAGCCCTTAAAAATTGGGAGGGACATCAGTAGATGTGCTCAAAACAGATCGATTTCTGGACCAAACTTTTTTAGCACACTCTCCGGGGATCTTATACTACCAAAGAGGTTGTGACTACTTTCATAATGAAGTATAAAATAATGGGATTCGAAGACCATTTTGGCTGGTGCATTATTTTCCATACGCTTGATGTGACCGAGCCAATGTAGTCGACGTATTTTGGCTATGTATGTCCACATATTTGTACAGCTCATAGAGCGGTTGTATCATCTCCCCCATTGATCCTCCTCGAATGCACATCCACAATTTCCCTTCAGCATTCAACAAATTGTGAGAAAATAAATTTGCCATTAAAAAGCCAAAGGATTCCCTTTTCTTTCTCGTTATATTAAGCTCTGTCCGTTCCCAACTGCAATGCAATGACATCATTAAAATCAGTTGCCATAGACACAGCGAACTGGAATATCTACAGACCCATCAATTAATGAGTACAAGGCGAACAAAAAAAAATTAAATAAAACCAATTCACCGAGCAGGAGTCGGAGTCCCCTTTCGCGGCAATAAAGAGCGCATCCAATTAAACGTCAATTCCTTAGTGCGCCATATTTCGAAATTAAACTGGGTTAATCATTTGCTTTGTTCCTAGCTCAATCTAATTGTTATTAAACGAATGGACTTGTGTTCCCTCGGATGCCTACAAAAGAAATCACGGAAAATAATCTCCAAACGATGGCTACCCTGGTGGTGCACGAAACTCCAGTAGACTTGCACATAATTTCTACCGAACCTCTGATAATGTTCTACGGGTGGGGGTGGAAGAGTACCTATAACACTCATCCAAACAATTATTTACCACCCCATGTTCAACTTGCCAGCCCCATCATTCATCATGACCAAGCGCCGCACTTAAGGATACATCTTAAGCCACAGTGGCGGTTGCATGGATAAAGTTTCCGTTCAACTGGGTCAAGGCCCACTTCAAAAGCGAAGTGAAGCACAGAGCATTGTTAGCTACAAGCAAATTCCTCTGCACAAGTGGAGTGGAATTCTTGCACCGACTGTATGTGTTGGTGGTCTGAAGTTTAACTTGCTTCCATTCACGGAGCATATGGAAACTAAAAAAAAAATCAAGCATCGCATTGACGTGCAAATGCAACCAGCAACCACTATTAGGCCACCCCCACCCATACGCCGCGACGTATAGCTCTCGGTCGGCAGTTGCAAGGCTTAAGGCCGCTTGATATAAACACATTTATCGCAGACCATTAATTAACCCCTCGCCCCCTTCACTCAGCTTAGATGCACGGTGCACTGCAAGAATTAACTGAGCAGGACATCACAACGACAAGGATTTACTTTTTCAATTTTCCCCGAATAGAGTATGTAGTGGCGCGTAGGGGGCTCGCAGGCAAACCCAAGTACTCATCAGGAGTAGCAATTAAATTCTGAGAATTTCAGCTCTGGATTGCAGTGTTTTTAAAACTTAATCCGATAGCTCTTGTGTTGGTGTCGTTCTGCACTTACCACCGGCAGTTGGTTTCACATTCGACATACATCGCCATGCACACATTTATATTTATATGTGTTTAGGCATCCTTGTAGGAAAGTCGGCAGGGCAGCGGGAGGTTTCGTCGCTTGATGTCGGTGTAATTTGATGAATTTCCTTTCCGTGAGTGCAAAATAACCCCTTAGAGCAAAATCTACAAACGGGACTCATCGTGACCTTCTTTTTTGCAAGAGTCGATTGTTCACAATGATGAGTGCGGGCCAGAGGAAACACGGGTTTTCGTTATAGAAGGAGGACAAGTGTTTGTCAGAGATATGTGTGGGTGTGTGTTTGTAGTTTTTGTGTGTAGTTGGGTGCTGTGACTGTGAATTTGAGATTTAATTGAAGTATTTCCATTGGCAAAATAGTTTTGCCTGTGAATCATTAAAAGGTTTCACATATATTCGAAAATTATTTTGACAGCGTTTTTCGTTGCGGTCAAAAAGTTTTTCTTGCATTTAAATTACTTTTAATTAGGTATTAGATGTTCACTTGATATTCGTTTGGCTTAGGACAGATTTGGAAAACAAAGGGGTCCAAACGTAAAGTTTTGCCCTGGGGTATTCATTCAAAGTACAGTTCGCTATCGATTGTTAATCAGGGAGTCAGAGTTTGACAAAGTTCGATGGAAGTTGGGAATGAATGCGGAAGTGGACTCCTTTGAAATGTAAGATAGTCATTGGAGTCTGATGTGCTTTAAGGTTATAGAGATTTAAATGTGTGTTCAAAGTCAGGCAGCAGACTATGTAGCTTGTGCCACAGATGAGGTTAGGATCAAAAATGTTCGACGACTTCAATGCTGAGGTAGAAAACAGAAAACGAGGTATTAACAGCAGACAAACCGGGATAGCGGCACATTTAACTTTGCGATGGTCTTAAGTATCACAAATGCGAGTACGTTACTAAGATCTAGATTAATAGTATTGAGATCAACGGAAGATGTGCCTATAGGTTTTCAATAAGGGAGACCCTCCACACGTTGTAGATACCCACTAGCTATCCGCATTCTTTTCAGAATGTTGGCGTTCTCTATGTAGAGAATAGATCAGGAAAACGTAATTTTAATCACAGTTTCTAGGACTCCCATTATTAAGATGACTCTGGTGATACTAATAAAACAATCTGACATTGATAGCTCGAAGCTGAAAAATGTTTATAAAACTATCCTTAACAAGGTGGAGCGATGGCCACGTATGAGGCTCCATGTACTACGACAATTCTACGGTCTTCTTCGGTATTTTAAGAGCTCGACATTGGGGTGGATTTAAGCTACTTTAACTCTAAAATTTGAAACACATTTTTTGCTCGATAGCATGCTGCTTCTTTCCGAAACATGCTAGATGAGGTGTTCATCAGCCTGATTACTTTGCGGACCTAGCTTCTTGGTTCCACTACTCGGACCACTTAGCCAAAGCATGGGCAGATACTCATCACGCCACAACCAGCAACGGATGCCCTGAAAAGGTAATATAGGCTATCAGGTAGCAGTTAGTAGCAGCCAGTAGCTGTAGCAACAAATACGAAAATATTAAGTAAATGTTAATCTACCACTAAAAACGTTGGTAAAGTATATCCCTTGTTACATATGCCAACTGCGTCTCCATTGGTGTCTTATCGCTAGATTGAGAGCTGCCCACCAGCTCTACTGCCAAAAACAAGGAGGAACACTGCAAAATAGGTGACCACTTAACTCTATTGAGGGATGCTATAACAGAAGCAACTTTCAAAAGTTCTAACAGAGAGTAACACCATGTTCCAATGGGTATAACGCCCGAACAGAAGTCTGCAGAGATGAGCATGGAATTCGTAAAATCGGCGCTTTCAATTGTAAAACATTACTACAGCCAAAAGACCGCAAATTCATTCACATGAAAGGTTTAATACCTAGTGGAAATGAGCATTTTCAAAAGAAGATAATTTTCTGTCAGGGATCAAAACAGCTGTCGAACTTACCGGTCATACGTATATATTTATACAAACATGTGATTCATCATGTAGCGTGGATTACCATTCCTGAAACAAACTTATAAAATTTGGAAGCCAATATGTTAAAGGACTCTGAACTCTATGACAATCAGCGACTTGGATAAAAACTCATGACAGACGGATATAGCTTCGAAGTCACTGGCGCTAGAGTGACTCTTTGGCGGAGGCTATGACCATCCCAGACTAGTAAATGTCATGGAGAGTTAAGTAAGCTTCAGATTAACTAAGAGTTGTCAACGTTCTGCGGCATACATGTTTGGTAGGATTCCGTTTTGCCGATGACACTCGTGAGTACAAACCAATGGAATCCCTAAATTATAACACAGTTTTAAGAGCATCCATATCATTTTATGTGAAGGTGGTGAAACCCCTAATACGTTCCTTATAGTACCCTGCCAAAAGAAGGTGTAAGGGAGCTGGCAGCGTTGGTTGCATTAAAAAAAACAAAATCAAAGGCATCATTCACATGAAAGGATTTTACCTAGATTTTACTTATAGATTAGTTTGTTTTGGAAGGGCGATTTCCTATTGTGATTTCCTCGAATTTGAGCTCGCTCATGATACCGGACTTTGTGACGAATCCTATTAGATCTTTGAATGGGCGGACAGATGTGTTCACTGCCTCGAATGTAAGATTTACCTAAATTCTGTTGTTAGGCATATACCATAGACAAACCATACAGAGACCACCAACTTCGGCCTACAAGCTACAAGTGCGCTAGTGTCGTAACATAGAAATTGGTATTGACAAAATATCACGTAACTTTAAAAATTCCGGCTCACCAGAAGACACTCGCACCTTGCATGCCACTTCTGCTGGCATTCCCTTATATTTGAAATTATTGTGGATAGTATTTTTTTTTTTGAATAAGTGTACATTTGCATGAAAATAAACAAACAAATAAACAAACCTTTTGAACAAACATTTATCATTTAAGAAAAATGTACTCATGAAATCGATCTTAATGATATCGAAAATAGGTAAATACATTACCATGTTTGTCCTTATACGTTTCTTATATGTAAAACATCTCCTGTATGTAGTTTTATTGACCAACAAAGTCGAATTATTGGCCTTTTAGCAACAACAATTTAAATTAAATTTGGATAATAGTCACAAATTTTTACTTGGGTATACGGTGAATAAAAAACGTTCATCTACACTGGGTTCGTTACTGGACATGTGCAAATAAAAAATAACCTTATGACTATCTGTGGGAATAACTCAATATAACATTTGCAGACTATGCAACGAGGACGAAAAATCAGCAGAACACATCCCGTGTATCTGACATAGACAAACCATACTGAGACCCCCAACTCGCAATCATCTTGCCGCTGGCCCCCTCAATTATTTTTAAAATTCGCCATTTTGTGTTCCTATTTTTGTTATTTCAATTGAATATTCGTGTGACCTGCAAAAATATACAACAAATACAAAATAAATAAATGCTGCCAACCTCGGCAACCGGGGGGAAATGTGCCATTGGTTAGTTATTAAAGGGTGATTTTTTAACGGCTTAGTTTTTCAGGTTGGCAGCACTGGTTAGTAATGGCGTCCAAACGTCATCTTGCAAAGTGAAAAGTTTTCAGTATACTCTGCCATTTAATCATGGAAACACTTACAAACGAGCAACTATTGCAAATTATTGAAATTTATTATAAGTGTGCTGTGTGAAAAATGTGCACCGTTTGTTACGACCATATTATGGTCGTCGTAATCGACCTGGTAAATCCGTCAACAGTGAACGATATCGAGCCGTGATATGCGACTTTTTTTTGCCCCAGTTGGCTGAGTTGAACTTGGTTGACATGTGCGGTTACATCAAGACGGTGCCATATGCCACACAGCTTGTGAAACAATGGAAATGTTGAAGGATGAATTTGGTGAGCATCTTATCTCTCGAAATCTCCCTGCGAGTTGGCCGCGAGGATCATGCGGTTTAACGCCTCTTGATTATTTCTTCTGAGGTTATGTAAAGTCGTTAGTCTATGTGGACAAGCCGAACACGATTGAAGCCTTACAGGATCACATAACACGCGTAATTCGTGGAATACAGGCCGAAATGCTCGAAAAAGTGACGCAAAATTGGACCTTCCGTATGGACCATTTGAAACGGACCCGCGGACAGCATTTACATGACGTTGTCCTTAAAACGTAAATGGCAAAGGCCTATTTATCGATTACAATAAAAATTTTGAATATTTGATGCAAATTTGATTGTTTTATTCGATTTAAAATACAAAAATACGCTTAAAAAATCACCCGTTACATTACAAGTAGGTAACATAAATAGTAACTGAAGAAATTCTAATATTAGGTACCACAAACTTTCTACACCGATTTGGTACACCATGCAATATGGACTACAAACGTTACCTATATTTATCAAGTTGTACCTTCGTATAACATACCTATAATTAAATATGTTCACTTTATTATGTCGATTTTAACAAACCACACTAGCAGTACCAAAAGTTAAAAGGCAAAACATTTTAAAATTTTGATAATCCATTTCTTATTATTTTAACCAAACTTTTGTTGAATGCTTTCATGTATGTAGTAACAGCGATGAAACTATAAACCATCAATTTCTATTTAGGTACTCCAGCTCCAACTGTTTCATCTTCTTTGATCCATAGGTGTACCATTCATAAGAATCGTTAGCAAATTTTGTTTTATTCGGCTCCCAGTTCTGGAGATTTGGGAATGTTACCTTGAAGTTTTCGCTGAAGTTGAATTTGGATAGACAGTGGATAGACTCAGCTGCGAAACCGTTTCTGTATCGTACAGAATTATCCGTTTTCCAATGCATACGAAGCGAGACTTTAACTGTACCTAACTGTAACCTACACATGAAATTTAAATATAATTACATTGAGTACTTTTTCTGCGACCTACATTTGTGGAGCAGGCTTATCCGAATCATCAAGAGTAATGTCACAATAAATACGCAAAGAGGTAACGTACACATAGGCACATTTATTTGCAGGGTGTTGTTGATCAGACTGAACACAAAAGCTGATGCGGCTTGGGGAATTATTTCAGTTATCTAAGGGTGCGTAACACCCTGAACTCGGTTGAATTATATACGTAAGAGGATTTCGTAATTAATTTGGATCAACTCGGAAAATATTGTTTACAATATATTCAGTTGATTGCCAATTAATTGCGACGAACACAAAAAACAAAAAAAAAAAAAACGATTTATCCGTGAAGTAGGTACATTTGAATAAATGCAATCACATTATGCAGCCTGGTCGTGCACAAAAAATTTATAATCTTAATAGGGCTAACATCCCATACCCATCCTCGACTAAGCGCTAGCGGAAGTGTTTACGACAAGGACCCAGTAAGGTTATATTTTAATACGTCCCTCTTAATCAAACTTGAACGTTATCCTGTACAAACTACGACCTAAATACACAAATTCCCCATTGTATTTCCAAGTTCATGTGCGCCGCACAAACAACCACTTCGACACCTAGTTCAACCCTTTTACCGTGTTGTTTGGCGATGAAAGTGTAAACAAATTCGCACGCAAAATCGTATGAGGAGGACAGAATGGAAGCCATAGAGTTCACATAGACATAATACTATATTTGACAAAAGGGCGGGAGGCTGCAGCCCGAAAGGCCACTGCCAGAGCGCGGTGTATCGGAGGGAAATAATAATTTGCTCCCCAAGAACACGTATAACTTTTAATCCAATTATAATTTAGGGTGGGTGGTGAATTTCAGACACAACGAAAACAGATGAGGATAACTCGGTGCCACGTACGTGAATAACACTTTTCGGTTTACCGTAACTATTTCAGTTTCTCGATTTAATTTCGTTTTTCTCATTTCCGCAAGCATTCTCCAAAGACGTGATTTCCGACCGAAAATTCTCAATTAAGTTTGATGCGGCGCGCGTTCTCTTGCTGCCGCGGGTCTGAATACTCGAATACTCTCTGACACCTGAGCCACGCGCACAGATATACACATACTCACGTAGATA